>OV702290.1:519774964-529774964 GCA_916181665.1 Avena sativa
GTATATGCAACACCAGAAAGCCATAGGTGTTTAATACGCAAAGTTTTTCAAACTAGATTATTGACTCTAGTGCAAGTGGGAGACTGAAGGGAATATGCCTGAGAGGCAATAATAAAGTGGTTATTATCTTATTCCATGTTTATGATAAATGTTTATTTTGCATGCTATAATTGTATTGATCGGAAACATCAATACATGTGTGTTTAATAAACAAAAAGGGTTCCTAGTTATGCCTCTCTTATAAACTAGCTTGTTGATTAACAAGATGATCAAGGTTTCCTGATCATAGACATTGGATGTTGTTAATAACAAGGTCACAACATTAGTTGAATGATGTGATGAAATTCATCCGAAGTATAGCATTACGATCAAAGTCATTATGTTTGTATTGCTATAACATCATACAAAGTAATCTTAGTCCTTAGACCATGAGATCATGTTAATTGCTAACACTAGAAGAGTATCTTGATAACACCAAAGGTCACACCGTAACAGGGTGACTATAAAGGTGGGTTCAGTGCTACAAAAGTGTTATGTTGAGGCTCATGGATCAAGAGTGGAATTTGTCAATCCCGATGACGGATAGATATACTCGGGGCCCTCTCGGTGATATCACATTAAGATAGCTTGCAAGCAAGTGATGTGATCACTAGAATGTTATATCACGGAAACGAGAAAAGAGTGCATGTCGGCAACGAGATCAAACTAGGTATGGAGATACCGATGATCGAATCTCGGACATGTAATATATCGCGAGACAAAGGGATTTAGTTACTAGCGTTAAAGGTTCTCACGATCACAGAAGTCATCGTTGAATGTGTAGGAGTCAGTATGGATCTCCAGGTCTCGCTTCTGATTATTGATCTGAGAGGGGTCTCGATCATGTCTGCATTATTCGTGAACCGTAGGTTGACACACTTAAGGGATACCGACACCATTTGGAACAAATATGTTTCAGATAAAGATTTAAGAAAGCGCTGGAATTATTTCAATAGACACCGAAACTGTTTCGGGTGAAATTGCCGAAATTGGTTCTGCATGTAATATTGAAATGTTGCAGGGGTTTTATGTGAATGTTTGTTAATTAAAGTAATAAAAGAGTTTTATTAAATGAGAGAGCATTAAATTTGGAGAAATTTAATGTATTTAAAGTAGGGACTTTAAAGAGGAATGTGAAGAGGCATTTTAATGTGGAGGGGTTACCACCACATGAATGGGGGAGGTGAGGAGTCACCCCTCCATGCGCCGGCCATGAAGGAGGGGCACCCCCCTCATCCTATAAAAGGCCACCCTCTTCCTCCTTCTTCCTTACACCTCCTCGTGAAGGATCTCTCTCCCCCTCTAGTTATGCCCCATGGTCTCGGATTAGCGAGATACATGTTCCCGGTGGCTTTATTTGGAAAGTGTTGGGGATATACTTTCCGGGTATCCTCATAGTTCCTCACTGACCAGGGTGGCCCACTTCGGGTTAGAGCTTTGCTTCACGGGCGACCCAGTCAGGGAGAAAGACGGAATCCAATCCGGCTACGGGAAGGCCTAGAAGACTTACCGACTTAGGCCCATAATGTTACTTGTAGTTCAAGATGTACTCTGTAACCGACTCTTAGACATAGCCGGATAGATCTCTCCTGTAAACCCTAGGCCGGATATCTATATAAGTATTCCTAGGGAGAGCCTTTAGGGCACAACCAATACTTTAGACCCTCAACTCGCACAGGCGAAACCCTTGTAACCCATATTCCGGCTCTGCAGTATTACTGGATTGCTAGCAGGAGTAGGATCCGTCCAAAGCCGGCGGATTCGAACCTAGGTAAACTTGTGTGCTCACTGTACCGGAACACCGTACGTCTCACAACCCTCTCTTTTGCATGCCTCGAGGACCCCCTCATGGTGTACTTGTCATCAATCCGACGACAGTTGGCGCCCACCGTGGGGCAAGTGAGCTTCGGATCTGCGTTGTGAGTGGAATCTGCAAGTATCGGAATCGGCGAGACTATCGCTGTCGGTCGCATCCTCTACACCAGCGACGTCCCTCTCATCGTTCTCGATGAGTCTTGGATTCCGTCTAGGGAGGCCGTGACTACCTACACAATCATTTCTTTTGGTGAGATCGATGTTTACATCGGTTTCGCTGAACCTGCCCAACCCACCCCAGCGGTGATGATAGAGGCAGAAGCATTTTCTGGGTCCCCTTTGTCCATGGAGGCGGCAGAGTTCCGGATCTCAGAAAACCCTAATCCCACCTAGCCCGCACCAGTTGCGGAGATAGTGGAGAAACCCGAGCCTGAAGAAGACCTAGCGGACCAAGTCGAATCTGGAGTGGATCTCCCAGGAGGAGCTGGATCCCAGATCGACCCACCCGTGGAGGTCGAAATCCAGGAGGAGCATATCAACGACACTAATTCCGGCTCTGATGATGTTGGGACAGACATGCCGTTCCTAAGGTACACACTAAAACGTATGATACTGCAAGGCGAAAGTGCAGATGCAATCCTCAAGACCATCAAAAGTTTCGATATGGATGATCGCGAAAGCCGCAGGTACCTCAGGAGGCACGCGTCGCACTTCGTCGGATACGTGGGATCCAGATCTGGCTCTGCCGATGCTGGAGAAAACACCAACTCGGTGCTGGAGGAAATTGGAACAAACGCTGACGTACCCGCATCCTCGGATGAATCAATGACATCAGCAGATTTCCGAAAGTTCTCCGCGGAATATGAAGAGGAGTACAACTCCAAAGCTATAGAAGAAGGAGAAGCCATGGATGAAGGATCCGGCAAACACTCTCCCAAAATGCAGGATGACATGGACGTCGGAGATAATCCCGAGGTCCAGATGTCCGAAAGTACCGATTAGAGCTTGACTCCGGGAAACGGACCCAAAGCCGTCTTTGCTACCGGCGCTGCCATGAAGGCAAAGAAGAAGAACAAGAAAAACAAGACCCCTGCAAAAGACCCTCTGACAGAGGAGGTGATTGCCGAGGAATACGAGGAAGACTCGGATGGAGATCTTATCCCAGACGAGCTGAAAAAAGAAGCATCGGTGGATGGACACGTGATCACTGAAGGTGTGCGTAAACTCATCGATGCCGCATTAACCACACCTATCCCTACAGCTGCAGAACTTACTGCAGATGAGCTGGACGAAAGGGCGCAAGCCCTAGAAGCGCGTCGTCAACAACTCCTCGATGAAGCCAAAAACATCGAGGTGGAGAAGAAACGCATGTCAAACAAGGAATACATGTCTCGTCTACATCAGAAGACACGGAAGCGTCACATAGATGACAACCAATTCCCACGTGTCTGTGCCGTCCTTTTTGGAGATGATATGGGGAAGCCACGGAAAGATAGCAACGGAGATTGGGTATACCCAACACCAGTACAAAATACCGTGGCAGCCCAAGAAATTCTATCGGCTAATCCAGGACCAGAGGAGATCCGTTTGGGTATCAAGCTACTCAACAAGGGACTGGAGCAGCAAAAGGTAGCCCTATCCGGAAGTCAAAAACTGGTCTCAGATTCTGACCAGTGTCGTACAGATCCGGCATGGGCTGGCGTAAGATCCCATTATGTTCGGGCGCAGTACCATCACCCCGAACGCAGGGAAGACAATTATTCAAGAACCGGATCTTCAGGACAGCATCACAAAACTTCGCGTAACTAGAGCAACGTCGCCCCAGCAGCCGAAAAAGACGCCATCGCTGCCCTGAATCCGACGAACCCTCCCCGACGAGAATCTAAGGGGAGAAGATAAGGAGAAATGTCGAGAGGAGGATCATCAGAGAATGCCACCTCCTAGACATGAAAACCGTCCGGCTGAGCCTCACCATGGTGGGAACGACGGACGAAGAAACGACGGAAACCATGCTGGTACAAGCCGGCAAGGGGCTCGTCACAGTCAAGATCCTCCCCGGAACTGGAATAATGACGTTCCGGAACCGGAATTAGCCGGAAACTATCCAGCTGCCCCACCCTCTCCACCTCACAGTCATCACAACGACCCCCATGGAGGGCAAGGAGGACGACATGGCGGAGGAGGTGGTGGTAGAAGCCGAAGTCCGGCTCCACGGCACCGCAGCCATAGCCAGCATTCGAGATGATCTCTATCCCCGAACGACGCAAGGCACAGGATCAACTCCAACATAGAGGCTTGGCGCTATGAAAACGATGACGTGTACGTGGGCCCAAAGTGCTTCGGACCACGCATCAGAGCTACAAAATTCCCGGAATGATTTGCTATCTCAAGACATATCCAAGCCTATGACGCCATTGCTCGGCCATAGACCTAGTTACAGGATTTCTTCCAAGCTTGCTGCATTGCCAACAGCGGAAACAGCCTGGTCACAACCCGATATCTCCCACTTATGTTGCGGAAGACGGCACGATCATGGCTCAATGAACTTCCGGCAAACACCATCCATAACTGGTATGATTTGCAAAGCGCGTTCTTTCGGAATTTCGAAGGCACATATCGGAGGCCCTGTACGGTTGGAGACCTACAGCGTTGCACCCAGAAAGCCGGAAAAACTTGCCGGGATTACCTCGGACGATGGATCGACACCAAGAACTCCTGAGAAGGAGTAAATGATCAAACTGCAATTGAAGCTTTCATTGCAGGTCTCCCTATTGGTTTACTGCGCCATTGCTTGAAGTGTGACAAGGTCACCAATTTGGGAGATATGATAGAAACAGCGAGCAAGTATGCAGATGCTGATGACGATGTAGAAGGACTACTCAATGCCCTAGCTGTGCCTCAGTCGGCAAAACAACCAAAGCAACAAGCTCAGAAGCGCAAAAATAGCTCGGAAGAAAAACCCAACACGGAAACGGCGGTAGTTACTATTGTTTCCAGGTCTGGAGGACGAGGAGGACGTGGCGGAGGCTGCGGGCGTGGCCGTGGGACATCAAGGGTCCAAGGTAGAGGAGAACAACAACCAGGCAAAACCTACTCTTGGGCCGACATTGCCAATAACCCATGTGTGCATCACCTAGATGCCAATGGGGGCTCGTCCCACACCAACGCTGAATGTCGTTTCAATGACGACATCAAAAGAGATGACACCGCGGGCTACAAAGCTAAGCGGAAGAAGGGAAAGATAAATCCCGAAAAAGACAAAGAGACCAAGGAAGATTCTGACATGGAGGAAGCTGATGCTTCAAATCCCAAGTCGGAAGGGAAGAAGACTTTTCCCACCAAGAAGGACACTTATGTCACCTTCCTCGGATCTCAACCAGCAAAGGTCAAGAAAGCAGTTCTACATGAACTCAATGCAACAGTTCCAGCTGTTCCCCAGTATCTAGACTGGTCGGAAGTGGCAATCACGTTTGACCGCGATGATCATTCGCCTAAGTTACACAGGCGAGGAAAATACGCCTTAATCGTCAGCCCACTTATTGACGGTTATGGTTTCTCCAAGACCCTCATGGACGGTGGTAGCAGCATCAATATTCTCTATGTCGAAACGCTACGCCGGATGAAGATCTCGGAGACCCAGCTGAACCATAGCTCTGTGATTTTTCACGGAGTTGTCCCAGGAAGACAAGCTAATTCCCTGGGAGAGATCACTTTGGATGTTACCTTTGGAACTCCAAAGAATTATCGGACGGAGGCACTTTCCTTTGAAGTGGTCCCATTCAAGAGCGCATACCACGCTATATTCGGACGTCCGGCTTACTGGGCTTTTATGGCTCGTCCGTGTTACATTTACAATATGATGAAAATTCCAGGTCCCAACGGCGTGATCACCATCAGGGGAGACCCGAAGAAAGCGCGAGAGTGCGAGGATGGAAATGCCGCCTTTGCCGAAGCCGTGCTGCACGCCCAGGAGTACCAGGAGATCAAAAAGAGCATAGATCCGTCCGAGATGCCCGCAATGAAGAAGGAGGTTACCAAGCTAAATCCAGAGTTCAAGGCATCAGAAGAGACGAAGAAAGCACCGTTGAAGGATGATGACCCCTCCAAGGTGACCCAGATAGGCGTAGGCCTAGATAGCGCATAGGAAAGCGCGCTCGTCAAGTTCCTCCAAGCAAATCAAGATATCTTCGCATGGCAGCCATCTGACATGACCGGAGTACCTAGGGAACTTGCCGAGCACTCTCTAAATGTAAACTCGAATGCTAAACCTGACAAACAGTCCTTACGACGGTTTGGTGACGAAAAGCGTAAGGCAATAGCTAAGGAACTAGCACGGCTCGAGTTAGCCGGATTCATAGAAGAGGTCATCCACACTGAGTGGTCGGCCAATCCTGTAATGGTCCCTAAAAAGGACACCACTGATTTAAGGATGTGTGTTGATTATACTGCCTTGAATAAGGCTTGTCCAAAAGATCTCTTCGCTCTGCCTAGAATTGATCAAGTTATCGATTCTACGGCAGGCTCGGAACTCCTCTGTTTTCTCGACGCATATTCCGGTTATCACCAAATCCGGATGAAGGAATCTGACAAAGTCAAAACTTCATTCATAACCCCATTCGGAACCTTCTGTTTTGTTACGATGCCCTTTGGGCTGAAGAACGCAGGAGCTACGTACCAGCGCACGATGCAGCGTTGCCTCCACGACCAACTCGGACGCAATGTACATGCATACGTGGATGATATCGCGGTGATGTCCAAAAAGAAGGACACTCATTTCCGACTTGGAGGAAACATTCGCCAATCTATGAAAATACAACATCATGCTTAACCCGAAGAAATGCTTCTTTAGAATACCAGCCGGAAAATTGTTAGGTTTCATCGTGTCTCCAAGAGTCATAGAGGTGAACCGCGACAAAATCAAGGCTATACTCAATATTTCCAGGCCAACTCGCCTGAAGGACGTACAAAGATTAACTGGTTGCATTGCTGCAGTCAGTCGATTTGTAAGCCGGCTTGGTGAACGAGTCGCACCATTATACAAACTCCTGAAGAAGACCAAAGATTTTGTCTGGACTGACGAAGCTGAAGCTGCACTATAAGACCTGAAGAAAGTACTCTCATCTGCTCCTATCCTCGCAGCACCGGAACCTCAGGAACCGATGTTGCTTTATATTGCTGCGACAAATAAGGTCGTTAGTATCGTCATGGTGGTGGGGAGACCAGAGGAAAATCAGGAACACCTGGTGCAGCGTCCGACTTACTTTGTCAGCGAGGTCTTGACAGAATCAAAACAACGATATCCGCACTATCAAAAGTTGGCTTACGGTGTTTTCCTAGCATCTCGTAAGTTACGACACTATTTTTAGGAGCATCCAATTACCGTGGTGAGCAATGCTCCCATGAGAGACATAATCAACAACAGCGACGCCACAGGACGCGTCGCCAAATGGGGAATAGAGCTTGCAACTTTCGATATTGAGTACAAACCTCAGACAGCAATCAAATCCCAGATCCTTGCTGACATTGTCGCTGATTGGACAGAGACGAAGGAGAATATGATCCTCCCTGAGTCAGAATATTGGACCCTCTTTTTCGACGGGTCTAAGGCTCGAGGGGGCTCGGGGGCTGGCGTGGTGCTCAAATCACCCCAAGGAGATAAACTTTTATACGTGTTGCAGATCCATTTCACAGCGACAAACAATATTGCCGAGTATGAAGCACGGCTGCATGGAATCCGGATTGCCAAGGATATTGGCATCCGACGTTTGATGTGTTACGGAGATTCGGATCTTGTTGCTCAGCAAGTCTCAGATATTTGTAATGCAAATAAGCACATGGCAGCATATAAAGTTGTCGTGGATGATCTATCTAAATCGTTCGAAGGGTTTGAAGTTCAACACATCCCTCGGGCAGAAAATGAGAAAGCAGATGCACTGTCTCGAATAGGCTCTGCGCGGAAAGAGGTCCCGGATGGCGCATTTTTAGACCACCTCAAAGTTCCCTCGATAAAGGGAGTAGATGAGGAATATCCGACCAAATCCGACTCACCTTTGATAGCAGTTTTGGCTATAATTCCCAGCTGGACTCAACCCTACCTCGATTATTTGGTAGATGGTAAATTACCCGAAGACGAGGTGTTGAGCCGGCAGATTATCCGACGAGCAAAAGCCTATACTATTGTTAAGGGTGAGCTCCATAAACGGAGTGTTTCTAGGGTTTTTCAGCGTTGTGTATCTCCGGAAGAAGGAGTGGAAATCTTAAGGGAAATCCATCAGGCGAGTGTGGTCACCACGCTGCAGCCAAATCTTAGTGGCAAAAGCTTTTCTACATGGATTTTTCTGGCTTACAGCTCAGGCAGATGTCGAACAATTAGTCAAGACATACAAAGGCTGCCAAAAGTACGCCAAGCAAGCTCATGTTCCGGCTGATCAGCTGCGAACAATACCTATAACATGGCCTTTTGCGGTCTGGGGGCTTGATATGGTATGACCTTTTAAACGAGCTCCAAGTGGATTTACTCACCTCTTAGTGATGGTGGATAAATTCACCAAGTGGATCGAGGCTAAACCTGTCACTAGTTGTGATGGAGCAACAGCCAAAAGATTTGTCGAGGATGTTATAATCCGGTATGGTTATCCACATAGCATTATCACGGACAACGGGAGTAACTTCTCTATGGGAGAACTGGCCGAATTCTGTGATGAGCAAAATATCCGGCTTGACATTGCATCAGTCGCACATCCATAGGCTAACAGACAAGTCGAAAGAGCAAATGGTTTAATTCTACAAGGCCTGAAACCAAGACTCGAAGCACCACTACGACGTGCTGCGGGGGCTTGGGCAGAGGAACTACCCTATGTAATTTGGAGTTTATGAACAACTCCAAACAGGTCAACAGGATACACACCTTTCTTCTTGGTCTATGGCGCAGAAGCAGTTCTTCCTAGTGATTTAATTCATACTTCTCCTAGAGTGGCCGCGTATATCGAAGAGGATGCCGAGATTTCTCGACAAAATGATCTCGACTTAGTCAAAAAGTTCACGTCGTTGCTGAAATAAGATCTACAGCCTATCAGCAGAAGGTACGCAAGTATCATAACCAGAGAGTCCGAAATAGATCTTTCAATAAAGGTGATTTGGTTCTCTGGCTTGTGCAACAAAGAAAGCACAAACTTTCCCCAGTATGGGAAGGGGCCTTTTTAGTTAGTCGAGTATTGCACAATGGATCGTACTACTTAACTGACATGAGGCCAGTCAAAGAAAGACCTGCTACTAAGAAGAGAAAGAGAGCTGGAGGCAGTACAAATCCGGATGAGTTAGACAGACCGTGGAATATTGCTCAGCTACGTCCCTTTTATTCTTAGATTATCCTTCTTTGTAATTATACATATGTACATGTTCTATGAGAAATAAAAGTGTTGGTTACCTCAAGTTTTTTCTGAGAAGTTCTTAAACCATCTTATTTCTGAATGATCATGTCATAGTCAAAAATCCCAGAATACTTGAAAGTACTTTATGCTCATATTCTATCTGGTCAAGATTTCCGATTCTAAAACTGCTACCTTCGGGTATAACTCTAAAGTTTCTAGTCTTTACTTTGGTTATTTGTCTGATTGCCGGATGCGGGCATTTTCCGATTAGTGAGTTGTTGGTACTGGAAGCCGGCTTTGTTTCCGAGTTTAAATTGGTTTAGCAATTGAGCTCCGTTGCTCGACAAAGTTTCCAGCGGAAGGTTTAGCCGGCTCACGAAAGGGACGAGGAGGAAAGCCAGATAAACGATAAGTAGAGACAAAAAAAATACAAGTGCTTGTGTAAGCATTTCAGGCATGCAAAAATCTCAAAGCCGAAAAGTGCTGAATAGATCAAAAGCTTAGCACTTGCAAAATAAATAGTACTTAATATTTACAATCGCATTAGATTTTTTCCGGAATAATACATAAATGTCTGGTCTATGATGCAGGAGGAGATGAAGGATCTGCCGGCTCGCTGGTTACTCCGCCTTGGTATCTTTCCGAGATGTCTGCATCTGAGTTGGTGCGTTCATCGTCGGAAACTTCTTCGTTTTCTTCTGCAGGAGGAGGCGGAGTATCCACGCGGGTGAAGAAGGGGATATCATAGCTGGTCAGATCAGCTACGTGGCACCCGTATCTGGCGCAGGAGTGCATGATGGCTTGAAGGTCTTGCTCCTAGTCGTCTTCGTCTACTTTGCAGTACCCTCTGGTCACTTGCCATATATCCATGTTTCCATGGTGGCTCATGACCATAGTGAGAGCGTTCTACGCAGTAGTCCGCGCGTAGGACATGTTCTAGTCCCGAACAAGCTGCGGCATCTCCTTGTCCCTGTCCCGCACCTCAAAATCCGACATGCTTGGCATGTCCGGAATCCTGAGAGACTCACCAATGTCCTCAAGGGACTGGCGGTAGTCATGAAGAAGATCACCGGCTTTGGTAAGCCGGTGAGTGCGGGGCTCGGACGAGGAAGAGTCCGTCAACTTCGGAGGACCTATACACAAAACAAGTTAAGAAAAAACCGACATTGATAGAAGTCGAAGAAAAAGATAAGTCAGAGAGGTGGAACGTACCAAAAATGACGTCGTCAATCTTGGTCTTCTCCTCCCGGAGACTCTGGAGTTCAGCCTGGAGCGCCTGGGATATGTCCTTCTCTCTGCCAAGCTCATTCTTGAGGTCCGAGATTATTTTATCCTGAGCAGCAATCTTGCAATCACGCTCATCAGTGGCCATGGAGGAGGATTCAAGGACTTGAGCTATGCTCTTTTCATGATCTGCCTTGAGCTTATCCAGCTCTTGGCGAAGTCCCTTGTTCTCCACCACCAAGGTCTTGAGGTTCTCGGCCTCTTCAATCATAGCAATGGATTGTTTCACCAGCGTTGTAAGTCAAAAAAGAACAACAGTTCAGAAAAATTCGACATTAAAAAAAGCAAAGACAAGGTTTGAATCTCGGAATGTTTACCTTCGGCTTCATCCTTAGCTACTTTGAGCTCAGCATTTTTAAGCCGGAGAGCTTTGATCTCTCTCCGCTTATCACAGACATTGGTCAGTAATTCCTGGTTATAGGAACATACTTTCTGTAAGTCAGAATAGCCAAAGTCAGAAAGCTACTTAAGACTCGGGCTAATATTTTTGCTAAATATCAGCACGAGCCTTGGGGGCTACACTAGTTCGTTCTTTGGCATCCTAATTAAGCATAAACTCGGATTCTATATCCTACTTCATGCTTGGGGGCTAGAGGATATGATATAACATAATGGAAAAAACAAGAGCTGGAATTCCGACTTACATATTGCTCGCGGGTGAGTTTATCTAAACCCGCGTTCACTTCAGCGGCCACCTTCTCGGCAAGAGTAAGAGGGATCATTGGGGCTGTTGGAAGCTCGCCAGTCCTAATCCTCTCGTCGCGAAGGCGGACTTGAGTGAGAAGGTCAGAGAACTTGACGTCCTCTGCTTCTTGCTCTTCCTCCTCGGGGGATAAATGGCTTTTATCCAGGACTTGCCTGGCTAGCCGCTGGATCTCCTCTGCAGATTTCCGGGTCAGGCCAAACTTGGCAAGACCCGGATTGCTGAGGAGGTTTTCAGCGAAGACTTCAGCCGAGGGATCATTACCTGAAGAGGGTTCACCCTTATCTTGAGCTGACGCACCCACGGTGACATCAGTTTGCGATCCAAGGATCGCAGGCTCCGTTTGAGGAGTCAAATCTTCTGCAGCATCCGACAAGATAACCGGAGTTGCAGAAGGTTGAGGGGTCGGAGTCAGAGGAGCCACGGCAGGGGAAGCTATGGTAAGCTTCGTCTGACGCAAGGGCTTCGAAGAAATTCCTTTCCCCTTGCCCTTGATGATTGATTTTGCTCTGAGAAGGTAGCAAAGTCGGAAACGTTACATCTCGGAAAGAAATTTGAGTAAAGTAAAAAGGCGGAAAAGTTGTGACTGGAAGTTACCTCTTCACGACAGGCACCTCCTTTGTGCCAACCGCTACTGTCGGAGCTTTGCGCTTCTTGAGCGCAAGATCCGGCAGTGGAACTACTTCTACCTCCTAAGAGAACTCCAGAGGGTATCCTTCGAGCGGAGCAAGTTTCGACTCGGGGATGTTAGCAAGCTAAAAACAAGAAAACATATCAGTATTGCAGTATAACTCGAAGATTGAAGCACATAAAAGATGTGATGATGGAAGCCTACCGGCACCACAGGGTTTTCCGCCGTGTGCATGTCCAGAGAAACTTCCGGAATCTGCCTTTCGATCCGCTCCTTGATCAGCCATTTGATTTGGCTTATGTAGCCTTGTGTGGTGTAGGCTTTGGGGCTGATGCGGAGGGAGTCGGTTGGAGAAGACGTGACAGAGTGCATCAGTCTATCCCCGTGGTACTGAAGTGGCTGGATCCGACGTGAGACCCAGCACTGGACCAAGTCGGATCCTGTGGTGCCCCGCAAAAACCACTACTAGAAAATTGCGTTGTTTTTGTGCAATGCATCATCATGACCGCATGCTCATGTCATTATGCCACCTTGCATTTGAGAATCGTCATCACCATGCATCTGTTTGTCTGAAACTATTTTCGAAAACCTATTTTGTTTTTCTAATTAAGCCCCGTCTTTATTCAAATACAAAACTCGGATCTCCGGAATATTTTGTTTCGTCTACCAACGATTTCCAAAAGCCTCGTTTTAATAAATGATATATTTAAAAAAAAAATTGGGAGGCAGACAGCCAGGCCCGAAAGCCCAGCCGGCCACCTCCAGATAAAAATCCTACCTACACCAGTTTTCCCCAAACCCTTTTCTACCTAAACCTAGCCTACCCACCCTTCCTCCACCTCACCCCATCCAATCCCCTTCCTCCACCTCACACAGCCACCTCTCCCCTCCACTCCCTGAGCGCCACATCACCCCCACATAGCCGTAGCCACCACCTGCCCCGCACAGCGGACAAACCCCTGGGCGCGCTTCCCCACACCCCCACGCCACCTGCCGCCTGACAACCTTCCCAGGCGCCTTTCCCCTACCCACATCCCCACGTCGCCCCGCTCCAACCAGCCCGGTCCCACCCGGTCCGCCTCGTTCGCTCCCCGTCCCCGCACGCGACACCCATCCACCACGAGCTCCCCACCAACCCTGACGCTGCCTCCGCCCTTCCCCACCTCTGCGACGGCGCCCTCCTCCCCGCGCCTTCCCTTCCGCAGCCTCCTCGCCCGGTCCTCTGCGGCGTCCCTCTCCCCGCCGCCTAGCCTCGCCCTCTCCCGCGAGCTCGCATGCCACCGCCGTCCACCCCGCGTAGCGCCGCCGTGCTCGTCTCCGGCCAGATCCCGCCGCCGCCTCCCGGATCCACCCGCCCCTTCGCTCTGGTCACCGCCCCTCCCTACCGCCTCTTGGATCCCCACCACGGTCGAGCCCGCTTCGCCCGAGCGAGCCGGCCACCGCGGCGGCCTCCCTCCGACCTCCTCCCCCTCGCGCCTCGGGTCTTGCCTCGCCTCCTCTGGCCGTGCCGCGCCCGGTCTCCCCGCCGCCCTCGTCGTCCTCTGCCCGTCTTCCCCGCGAGCCCCGCGGCCCCGAGCGCCACCCTCGCCCTCCTTCTCTGGCAACCAGCTGCCAAGGACGCCGTCGTCCGTGCTCCCCGCCGGGACCGCCCCTCTCGCCTCTGCTCCGGCCTGCCTGCACCGACGCCCTGCGAGCCCGCGTCCGTGTGTTCCTGTACAGGTGCTCAGTGGCGACTAGGTGCCGGTACCTAGATGCTATCTGTGTATTTGTTCCTGGCCCAACGTTTGCAGATCTTGTGTTGCCTCGTGACAGTTGTTGCCCCTAGTGCTCCGCTTGTTCCGTATTCTTGTAGGGATCCGGGATGATAGTGCTGAAGATCGAGACCGACACAATATGGGACCTCAAGGACTGCGCATGACCATCGATCCTAAACAAGTGCGCCATCGATCAAAGACGCCGGAACACGGACGCCAAGGTCATCGTGGTACTAAACCAGCTCGTCACCGGATGGATGTGACCTAAAGACCATCGGTCAAGTTTGCCACCGACAAAAGACGGATGATAAGACCCCCACCGGAGATCGGAGGCGATGGTGCCGGAACGACAAGATCTACTTCATGGGCACCGAGGGTCAAGATCGCCTTCATGGAAACCCGCAAGACCTCCTTCCTAGGATCCGAAGACCGAACCCTCGGCACGCCAAGATCTTCTCCTCGGAACGCCATGATCTCCTACACAGATCCGAAGACCCTGAACCCCGGAGTCTAAACCTCGTGCCCGCTGAGACCGATCCCTGTTGAACCCCGAACCCCCAGAACCAAGATCTCCCGAACCCAGATGTGTGAACCTTTTCCCGAGCCCCTATTTTATAAATGCTATATATAAAATCTGTCGCATATTAAATTGTCATGCTAGCACACATATCATGTGGGTTTGGGGGCATTATGCCGATTCACCTCATAATTAAATATGGAGTCTATATGCGGAATACCGTTGTCTTATTCCGGACTCCATTTAAATTGGTGTAGCGAACCGATGCCATGTTTCGCCCTATTAAGACAACATTTAAATTGCGGGGGTTCTAAACAACTTGAACCATATAATCATTTGTCAGGACCACAGTTCTGCTTAATACTGACTAATTGCACCGCATCTGTGCCATGCCATGCATCATATCATAATCATGCCGGATCTTCTGCCGTAGTATTAAATATTGCACCCGGTGTTTCTTCTAGTGTTTACTTCTTCGCGGATTAGGCCGATGAGTGGATGCAAGTCTCGACAAGTTCTCCGGATATGAACCTTCAGCAGTGTTTCCCAGGCGAGCATCTCTCCCCCTTCTACCTATTTTGCATTTATAGTCTTTATTTCCTCTTGTTGATCTATTGCTATCCGTGTCGCGATGCTTTAGTTTCCGTACACCAGTTATATCCCCTGCAGTCTCTATTTTGCCTTGGACACCTCCTATTACCCGTGTTTGGTAGATAGCTAGCCTTGCGAGTCGTAGTTGCTTGCTCAGGTGCGATCTCGTGTTGTCAAGTACCACAGTTGTTGGTATGCTGGCAGATGTTTATTTGGTGGAGATGCTTATCGGTGGAGATGATCATGTATTTAAATACAACTATTAAAATGCTAGATATAACTACTGCAGAGGCATCGGTGGGCAATAGATGTTATTTGGTTCTTCCACGCTCACTTGTGTCCCGTAGGACCCCGAGTACTTGATACCTGTTCCTTGATTTTTCGCACTATCCACATCTGGGAGGCCTTATGGACCCCCCTGAGCCAGAGCTTGATTCATTTCTATTTCTTGGGGCCACAAAGTAGTTTGGGGCTTTATTACTATCTTGTACTTATGCCATGCTTTACTGCTTTATTTAAGATTGTGCGTGGAGCACCTATACTGTTTAGGATCGCGGAGTGTTTTCGCGGTATCGGCAAGCCTAGTCACACTTTCGGGTTCCCAGTCATTTACAGCCATTGACGCAAACCCTGGGTCCGTTCCGGAGCCAGCCAACTTTGTTGCGGGTAGCTTAGTGGGGTGGCCCCTGAAATATTTCTGAATCCTGTGATCGCTTTGTCATGAATGCCTCGTTGGGTTTTGAGTTGGTTTTTCCGAGGTTGATCGAGTGTGTGTTGCTATTTGTGCACCCCTGTAGGGTAAAACTTTCTGAAAGCCGTGTCCGCGGTTATGGACGACTTGGAGCACAGTATCTCGATCATAGACAAGCATAACTAAAGTAGTGCTATAAATTTAACTTAATATGTGACTAGTAATCAGTTCAAGTATAACGGAATGGATATTAAAAATGCCAACAACTGGTGGATCTGTGGTGATCTGTGTCATACTATTACCTGCTTAGTAAGTATTGCAACTCCAATGGAATGTGATAAAAGTGCCAACAACTGCTGGGTTTTGGGATTCCTCAGGTCTATTATATCTGACTAGTAAATGTTCCAACTACCATGGAATGGTGATTAAAACTGCCCACTACTTATGCTATCAGGATGACTCATGCTACCTATATCTGATTAGTAATTGCTGCAACTATAACGGAATGAGTAAAATTGCCAACTGTGTGAGTTCCTTGGTCCGACTTTCTCGTTTGGTCTCGAGGGGGAAATACCAGGATGGGTTTGTTTGGTGTTAGCTTCAGGTTGGATCGGAATAGGTCTTTCTTATCCCTCTCTGATAACCGCCAGTTGTATTGGGTCTCTATAGGTTGTTTAGTGCCGCTGCGCTGCCCCTTCAGCCCACCATACCTATGTAGGCGAGAGCCGCCGAATTCTAGCCTCGCCGTGTACTGGCCTCAGTACTGACGCTCCTCTTTTTCCTTTGCCCTTTGTCGGCACCCCTTTTGTTTTAGCAGGTTTGAGATCGACGTCGTTAGCAGGGTTACCCTTCCAGCTTGGCATGGGCAGGGTTATGGACGCCATTGGTTATTCTTCAGGGCTCTTAGCCCCATTTGCATCTTGTCCGTAGTCGGACGCTCTATCGTTTCAAGGTGATTTGGATCTTTGTATTGTATATCTGTATTCTTGACTCTTTGAGTCGCTGTTGTATATATATCTGTTCTGTGGGTCCCATCGAGGACTGTTGTGTAATGGTATTACTTCATTTTCCACCCGCACGAAAGTGCCTGGTGGGCATCCTTGAATCATTTCTATGCGGGTTTGGCGGAAAGGGCTAAAACTTGCATAGGGCCGATTCGAGGGTGTTACAGAGTGGTATCAGAGCTCAGCAGTTGCGATACCCCACAAGTCCAGCCTGTAGGATAACCTAGCTAACGGCCGATGTAGAGTGTCAAAACTATTTTGCAAAAATCGGTTGGATAGATCTAATTAGGTCTGATTTTACTTCTTACCCCTCTACTATTCTCCTCTTACCTCTGCGTGTTTTAAATCTGCTCTCTTATCTTTTCTTCAAGTCCAGGGTTTCTCATGGTTGGGTTTTCCGTCGTACCTTCAGGGTTTTGCCTCCTCCTTTGGTAACGGTGTTTCTACATCCGGTCTTCATGCTATCTGAGTGATCCTTTATCTGTGGTACCATTCTTTGATCCTTGTTTGTGCCTTCTGGAGTTTTCTGACGTGACGCCATCATCTATGCCAAATCTGATGCAGAGTCTGCATCCCTCCTTGTTTCCAAACTTCACTTGTCGAGATCTTCAGTCTTAATTCTGAGAGTTGGTTGCATAAATCTTCTATTTATGTACAGAGTAATGCTTTGAGTGCGAGATGGAGTCATGACCATACCATTACTCTTATCATTCACTTTTGTACATTGAATGGGGCATCAATGCGATTTACTCCTTCTACGGAAGTTAAAGGTGACCTTATCTTTTGATACCTTTATCTTCCTCCTTTGTTATCCGGAGTGTCTCTCGACGGACGTGAGCAACGACCCCTTGTTGGTGATGTCGCCGATTTCAAGATGGACCAAGAATCTTTGTTAGTGGTGTCGCGAGGACTTACACGAAGTGAGAAGTTTCAGATTGCCGACCTTCTTCCCGGAACCATGAGGCGGATCTCGAGTGCGAGATCCATTATTAGTGGTGTGGAATTGTGGCGCCCCGCAAAAACCACTACTAGAAAATCGCGTTGTTTTTGTGCAATGCATCAACATGACCGCATGCTCGTGTCATCATGCCACCTTGCATTTGAGCATCGTCATCACCATGCATCTGTTTGTATGAAACTATTTTCGAAAACCTATTTTGTTTTTCTAATTAAGCCCCGTCTTTATTCAAATACAAAACCCGGGTCTCCGGAATATTTTGTTTCGTCTACCAACGGTTTGCAAAAGCCTCGTTTTAATAAATGAAATATTTAAATTATTTTTTTGGGAGGCAGCCAGCCAGGCCCGAAAGCCCAGCCGGCCACCTCCAGATAAAAATCCTACCTACACCAGTTTTCCCCCAAACCCTTTTCTACCTAAACCTAGCCTACCCACCCTTCCTCCACCTCACCCCATCCAATCCCCTTCCTCCACCTCACACAGCCACCTCTCCCCTCCACTCCCTGAGCGCCACATCACCCCCACACAGCCGCAGCCGCCACCTGCCCTGCACTCCTCCACCCCTGGCCCGCGTCCCCATCCACCTGGCCACCTTTTCCCGCCAGACGCGCGCGCCCCCACACCGCCGCAGCGGACAAACCCCTGGGCGCGCTTCCCCACACCCCCACGCCACCTGCCGCCCGACAACCTCCCCAGGCGCCTTTCCCCTGCCCACATCCCCACGTCGTCCCGCTCCAACCAGCCCGGTCCCACCCGGTCCGCCTCGTTCGCTCCCCATCCCCGCACGCGACGCCCATCCACCACGAGCTCCCCACCAACCCCGACACTGCCTCCGCCCTTCCCCACCTCTGCGCCGGCGCCCTCCTCCCAGCCCCTTCCCTTCCGCGGCCTCCTTGCCCGGTCCTCTGTGGTGTCCCTCTCCCCGCCGCCTCGCCTCGCCCTCTCCTACGATCTCGCATGCCTCCGCCGTCCACCCCGCGCAGCGCCGCCGTGCTCGTCTCCGGCCAGATCCCGCTGCCGCCTCCCGGATCCACCCGCCCCTTCGCACCGGTCACCGCCCCTCCCTGCCGCCTCTCGGATCCCCGCCACGGTCGAGCCCGCTTCGCCCAAACACGCCGGCCACCGCGGCGGCCTCCCTCCGGCCTCCTCCCCCTCGCGCCTCGGGTCTCGCCTCGCCTCCTCTGGTCGTGCCGTGCCCGGTCTCCCCGTCACCCCCGTCATCCTCTGCCCGTCTTCCTCGCGAGCGCCGCGGCCCTGAGCGCCACCCTCGCCCTCCTTCTCTGGCAACCAGCTGCCAAGGGCGCCGTCGTCCGTGCTCCCCGCCGGGACCGCCCCTCTCGCCTCTGCTCCGGCCTGCCCACGTCCGTGTGTTCCTGTACAGGTGCTCAGTGGCGACTAGGTGCCGGTACCTAGATGCTATCTGTGTATTTGTTCCTGGCCCAACGTTTGCAGATCTTGTGTTGCCTCGTGACAGCTGTTGTGCCTAGTGCTCCGCTGGTTCTGTATTCTTGTAGGGATCCGGGATGATAGTGCTCAAGATCGAGACCGACACAATATGGGACCTCAAGGACTGCGCATGACCATCGACCCTAAACAATTGCGGCATCGATCAAAGACGCCGGAACACGGACGCCAAGGTCATCGTGGTACTAAACCAGTTCGTCACCGGATGGATGTGACCTAAAGACCATCGGTCAAGTTCGCCACTGACAAAAGACGGACGACAAGACCCCAACCAGAGATCAGAGGCGATGGTGCCAGAACGACAAGATCTACTTCACGGGCACCGAGCGTAAAGATCGCCTTCACGGAAACCTGCAAGACCTCCTTCCTGGGATCCGAAGACCGAACCCTCGGCATGCCAAGATCTTCTCCTCAGAACGCCATGATCTCCTACACAGATCCGAAGACCCTGAACCCCGGAGTCCGAACCTCGTGCCCGCCGAGACCGATCCCTATTGAACCCCGAACCCCCGGAACCAAGATCTCCCGAACCCATATGTGTGAACCTTTTCCCGAGCCCCTATTTTATAAATGCTATATATATAACCTGTCGCATATTAAATTGTCATGCTTGCACACATATCATGTGGGTTTGGGGGCATTATGCCGATTCACCTCATAATTAAATACGGAGTCTATATGCGGAATACCTTTGTCTTATTCCAGACTCCATTTAAATTGGTGTAGCGAACTGATGCCATGTTTCGCCCTATTAAGACAACATTTAAATTGCGGGGGTTCTAAACAACTTGAACCATATAATCATTTGTCGGGACCACGGTTCCGCTTAATACTGACTAATTGCACCGCATCTGTGCCATGCCATGCATCATATCATAATCATGTCGGATCTTCTGCCGTAGTATTAAATATTGCATCCGGTGTTTCTTCTAGTGTTTGCTTCTTCGCGGATTAGGCCGATGAGTGGATGCAAGTCTCGACAAGTTCTCCGGATATGAACCTTCGGCAGTGTTTCCCAGGCGAGCATATCTCCCCCTTCTACCTATTTTGCATTTATAGTCTTTATTTCCTCCTGTTGATCTATTGCTATCCGTGTCATGATGCTTTAGTTTCCGTACACCAGTTATATCCCGTGCAGCCTCTATTTTGCCTTGGACACCTCCTATTACCCGTGTTTGGTAGATAGCTAGCCTTGCGAGTCATAGTTGCTTGCTCAGGTGCGATCTCGTGTTGTCAAGTACCACAGTTGTTGGTATGCTGGCAGATGTTTATTTGGTGGAGATGCTTATCGATGGAGATGATCGTGTCTTTAAATACAACTATTAAAATGCTAGATATAACTAATGCAGAGGCATCGGTGGGCAATAGGTGTTATTTGGTTCTTCCACGCTCACTTGTGTCCCGTAGGACCCCGAGTACTTGATACCTGTTCCTTGATTTTTCGCACTATCCACATCCGGGAGGCCTTATGGACCCCCCTGAGCCAGAGCTTGATTCATTTCTATTTCTTGGGGACACAAAGTAGTTTGGGGCTTTATTACTATCATGTTCTTATGCCATGCTTTACTGCTTTATTTAAGATTGTGCGTGGAGCACCTGTACTGTTTAGGATCGCGGAGTGTTTTTGCGGTATCGGCAAGCCTAGTCACACTTTCGGGTTCCCAGTCGTTTACAGCCATTGACGCAAACCCTGGGTCCGTTCCGGAGCCGGCCAACTTCGTTGCGGGTAGCTTAGTGGGGTGGCCCCCTGAAATATTTCTGAATCCTGTGATCGCTTTGTCGTGAATGCCTCGTTGGGTTTTGAGTTGGTTTTTCCGAGGTTGATCGAGTGTGTGTTGCTATTTGTGCACCCCTGCAGGGTAAAACTTTCTGAAAGCCGTGTCCGCGGTTATGGACGACTTGGAGCACAGTATCTCGATCATAGACAAGCATAACTAAAGTAGTGCTATAAATTTGACTTAATATGTGACTAGTAATCAGTTCAAGTATAACGGAATGGATATTAAAAATGCCAACAACTGGTGGATCTGTGGTGATCTGTGTCATACTATTACCTGCTTAGTAAGTATTGCAACTCCAATGGAATGTGATAAAAGTGCCAACAACTGCTGGGTTTTGGTATTCCTCAGGTCTATTATATCTGACTAGTAAATGTTCCAACTACCACGGAATGGTGATTAAAACTGCCCACTACTTATGTTATCAGGATGACTCATGCTACCTATATCTGATTAGTAATTGCTGCAACTATAACGGAATGAGTAAAATTGCCAACTGTGTGAGTTCCTTGGTCCGACTTTCTCGTTTGGTCTCGAGGGGGAAATACCAGGATGGGTTTGTTTGGTGTTAGCTTCAGGTTGGATCCGAATAGGTCTTTCTTATCCCTCTCTGATAACTGCCAGTTGTATTGGGTCTCTATAGGTTGTTTAGAGCCGCTGCGCTGCCGCTTCAGCCCACCATACCTATGTAGGCGAGAGCCGCCGAATTCTAGCCTCGCCGTGTACTGGCCTCAGTACTGACGCTCCTCTTTTTCCTTTCCCCTTTGTCGGCAACCCTTTTGTTTTAGTAGGTTTGAGATCGACGTCGTTAGCAGGGTTACCCTTCCGGCTTGGCCTGGGAAGGGTTATGGATGCCATTGGTTATTCTTTAGGGCTCTTAGCCCCATTTGCATCTTGTCCGTAGTCGGACGCTCTATCGTTTCAAGGTGATTTGGATCTTTGTATTGTATATCTGTATTCTTGACTCTTTGAGTCGTTGTTGTATATATATATCTGTTCTGTGGGTCCCATCGAGGACTGTTGTGTAATGGTATTACTTCGTTTTCCACCCGCACGAAAGTGCCTGGTGGGCGTCCTTGAATCGTTTCTATGCGGGTTTGGCGGAAAGGGCTAAAACTTGCATAGGGCCGATTCGAGGGTGTTACAGATCCCTTCAGACCATTGTGCTTAATCAGATATTTGATCCGCCTCTTAGCGAGGATCAGATCATCAGTGAGAGCTGGAGCAACCTCATCCCAGGAAGGCTAGGCCGTGGCGGCTCCATCGACAAAAGCCAGCAAAGCAATAGCTTTGCCGGGAGCCAGAATATCCCTATGGTAGAAAAAAGTGGCTGGCCTTTGTTTGACCAAGTCACTAGCAGAAATTTTGGGATATGCCCGGTCACGTCTAAGAGAAAAGCTAATAGTGTCGGTGATGTAAGGAACACCGGCAGTGATGAAATTCCTCCGGACATGGAAATAAAACCAGAAGAGAAGCAAACTCGGCCTAATGCCGAGAAAGCCCTCGCAAAGCGCAGCATACGCACTCATTTCTAGAAGTGAGTTGGGAGGAAGATTGTGGAGTTGAACTCCGTAATGATCTATCACCTCGGAGAAGAACTCCGAGGGAGGAAAAGACAGACCTCGATCAAGATGGGTGCCGAAGTGGACCCGCTCGTCGTCGCGCAGGTTGGGGACGGTTTCACCAGAGCCACTCCGCCAGTCGCCGGCAGCGAGAAGCCCCTCCTTCTCCACGTTCTTGAGGCCTGCTTCGTCAAGGGCGCAGAGGATCTAGATTCCCCGGTAGCTCTCCTTTTCTGCTGCTGCTTCCGCCTTCACCGTCGCCGCTGCTGCCGCCAAACCGGAGGAAGAAGATGATGAATCCATTTTCTCCGGTCAGAGGGTGACCTTAAAGGGGCAGCGCTGGGAGCTCTGTGGGGGGAGGACGAGGAGGCTCTGTGCGCGCAGGAAGATTGGGAGGAAAGGAAACGACAAAGGACTGGTGTAAAGGAGAATAAGAAATATGAACCCCTTATATCCACCTACCTGCGCCAAGATTCGTGCAAACGCTACAGTGCAACCGCCACGCATCGTGGAAAGAGCTGGGAAGGACCCGCATAATGATTGCGTCGCCTCGATCTCCACACACGCATTGAAACGGCGCCTCGGTTCTGCGAACCGCGGACCCACCAACGTTCGTGCTAACGGAACGCCTGTCAGCTGATAAAGAAGAGTTGTGAGTATACCAAATTAGGTAAAGCCCTAGTAAGATGAATCATCTAGTTTGATCATGAGAAGTCAAGCTAGAGTAGGATGAAGTATATAACATGAGTATATGGAGTAGTTAGAGGCATAGTAGTTTAGCCAAGCTAATACAAGAAAAAACTTGTATTGTGGAGAGTAGTACGATATATATCCCAGAGGAAAGTTACCACATAAAATATAAAAAGAATTGTAGTTTTGCAAGCTTTAGAAGTAGATGCAAGGTAAATAAGAAAGGGTTTATGGATGGAGTTAGAAACAACTACATTGATGGATTCATCAAGGGTAGCTAAGGGATGGAAGTTATATGTAGGAGCATGGAGAATGAGAATTGTTGAAGTGGCATGACCATGTCATCATTTGATGATGGATATGGTGGAGTCAGATGATTGTCTTATTTAGGAAGATGAGATCTTTGTAAATAAAATAAGAGAGATTTAAATAGAGTATATTTAGGAAAGGAATTCCTTATCTAAAGATAACCTTGGTGAGGTATTAAGGTAAGGATTCTTTAGAAGCCTTAACCAAGATCATATCAAACCATGACAGAACCATGTCCACCTCTTTGTTTAAAACCCTAGAATAAATAGGGTAGTTAAACCAATTCCTATTTTTAGGTAGCCAATGGATAGTATCTCTTAGTCAAATGAAATGTCCAATGGATAGTATCTCTTAGTCAAATGAAATGTCTAAGAAATAAGTAGGATACCAGTGGAGAGTGTATTGATGGAAACCTTGTCCATCTGATTGTATTAAACCCTAATAGAGACCTACTTCATAGGATTATTAAGATCACATTATGAGAGCAATCCCAATAACTCAGTTTAAGTTGAGAGGTTATTCAGGATCACAAAACATGGTGGCAATATGTCTAGTCTTAGTAATCATCCATATCTCTAATTTAATATGAGTTATTAAATCATCTCAAAACCCATATACCTATATTTGAATAAACCTTAGTATTTCTCTACCAATGATTATTATTGATTCATCATTACCTAACCAAAAGTGTTCTATGGTAATTCTAAACTTTACAAACCAAGTAGAATTGGATTTGACAAATCACCAAATATGGAATCATGAAACTAAAACCACCATTTTATGAACCCTCAGCTTTCACTTATTATAAGGTTATTTATACAATTGCTCTGTGAGGTTAAGTATGAATCAAATCCTATATGTATCATTCACTATTTTAAAACCTTACCATTATAATTATCAGGTTAAAACAAAATCATTGCTAAGTAATAAAATAAGCACCCTAAAACCCTAAATTATATTTACTTTACTAAATAAAAGAACCCTTCATATAGTTATGAATATTTTATACATAATAAGAAATGCAGGGGAAATAGTTATAATTCCTTTATACAATAGTATTTATAACTTACAGAACCTCTGGATATTTAAATCTCTAAAGAAATTCAAATTTAAAAAGGGTTTTGTAAAAGAAGAAAAAATAGAAAATGTAATTGAAAAGGAAAAGGAATAGAAGCAGCACAGTAGCTCGGTCCACGTCCTAGGTCGTCTCAGCTCTACCTGTCATTCACGTGCAGCCCCAGGAACAAATCGCTTGCTCTCCATCGGCCCAGTACCAGCCCGGCCCAGATAACATTTCGTCCAGGCTATCATTGTCGTCCACCTCGCGTATGGCTGGCAAAGCATCTCGCTGGCGGCAGCGCCACCTTCGCCGCGCCAAGATCTGTGTCGCCGTCGCCAGGGGGAGGATAAGATCGCCACCGAGAAGAGGACCCCAAAACCCTAGCTCGTCGGAGTGTGTCATCCTCGCTGTCTCCGGTTGCCTCGAGTCCCGCTGAAACCACCACTGTGTTCGCCTCTATCTTCTTGTTCGTCTCCAACAAGACCCGCAAGTAGTCGCCACGAGCGGCGCGTAATCGAGCTCGGAGTATCGTCGGCCACTGCGGCCATTACCGGCGATTCACCATCACTGGTCTTCCCCACGCCTTGTCGATCATCCCATCAGCATCCTGGTGAGCCAACGGTGCTCAAGCACCTCTTCAATCTCTTCCTCTCGCCCCAGGCTGTCACCGCGTCGTGTACCGTCCTCGACTGCCACAGATGTTGGTCGCCAGAGTACCTCCGGTGACCAAAACGGGGCGGTGACACCACCCTTAGGCTCGCCTTAGTCTACTCTATCTTGTAGTGCCTTCCGTTTTGCCCCGCGAGCTCCGAATCGACGGGTCCATCCTCGATTGGGAGGGAATCCCCATTGCTTACGTCACCCTGACATCATGGTGATGTCATATATAGTTTTTCTCTTTATCCTTTTGAAGTAATAATTTCAATAATGAAGAAAATTCCTTTTTCCTGAAGTGGACACTGACGTGGCGAATGGCCCACTAGTCAGTGGCTATGGGGTAGAATAAGTTGGGTATAAAAAGTCTTTGTCCCACGTGGCAGATGACGTGGCCACAGGCCCACATGTCCATGACTGTGTCTAGGGTTAATGCTGGTATAAAAAGTATTAGATGTTTAATAAATAAGTAAAACATTATAATTTCAAATATAAATCTTTTCCAGGAATTAGTATAATGATTAAATCTTATAGATTGAATATCTTTTGTTTTATAATTCTGAAAAATGTATATAATATATCAAAATGTTTAGAATTTTTTTAATAATATAAACCTATTATCATACCTTATTTTCCAGCTTAAATAAAATCATTAGTATTTATTAGTAAATAATCTATTAGGGATAAATCTTAATAAATATATTCTATTATTAAAATTCATAAAAATAAGTATAATATATTAAAAATCTTAGAAAAACAAAGTAAAGACTTATAAATTTGTTTTATACATTTTTCTATCACTTAACTAGTATTTATTATTTATTTAGTATTTATAAAGTGATTAAACTTATAAAAATCACATCTTATTATTTTAAAATCACAAAAATACATATAATATACCAAAATGATCACAAAAATAAATTCTACACATTAAAAATATCCTATTTCATAATTTAGGTGAAATAAAAGGTAAAGGTATAATAAATCTTATTTAAACCCTTTTCTTTTATTTTAATTCCTTAAAAAAATATAAATCCTTACTATTGCTTTTACCATTATTTGTTTAAAGTCAAAAAGTGTAATAACAAGTGCAAGTTATGTTCAAATGAAGTTAAGAAAGGTCTAACCATTTTAAGTTACTAAACTACCATTTAAAATTAAGTAAGTTTTACTCTCCAAAAATATTTTATCAATTATAAAATCATCAAGATTTGAGTTCTAATTCTTTTACTAGTTTAGGAATCCACCTAAAGAATTAAACTAAGTTTTTAAGTAATTTTAGCAATACCCTGACTATGCTTATAAAATATAAGCATTAATAAAAAGTAACTCTACTCACCTATAACTTTAATAAAACACCACCTCATTCAAGTAATAACATTTAAATTCTAACTTTGTGTAATTTTAAGAAGTAAACCATCTACAATGTGATGCCTTATTCAACACATGTAAATCTTCACCACTTATGCTATGATTGTTGAATGTAGTAATGTTTTCCTCTTTAATAACCTTAGCTAATAAGAAAACCTTAAAGTGTTAGATTTAAGTTTAAATGATTTTTACTTTGTAAAGTAATATTTTCCTCAAAAGTTATTATTTTGAGAAGTATTAAAAGAAATCCTTAAGCATTTCTGTAAGACTCTAATGAGTTGACAATCCTAATCAAGGAGTTTTTATGTGCCATTCCATACTTAAATCTTTTAGTATTGCATATTACTTGTTGTATTTACATATTATTTCACACACTCTCGTAAACCTTAATAAGAAGCACAAGTGTGAAACTGAGATAAAAGTGAAACACAATCTAAAGAAACCATTCCCAGTTTCCGAACCCTAGATCAGATACGATTAGTCTGGGGATTCGCGTTTATCAAACTGCATTATATTACTTATGCATAATTGCATCTTGCTTCTTTAAAAATTAGTCCTTACCGGACCAATGATGCTATTTCCAGATTTTGGATCTTCTATTGTCTTGAAGACCGTGATTGCATAATCTTGCAATCACAAAAGGCAAGTTCACAACTTGCTCATATCCTTTGATTATTTTCTATCAAATGCTTGTAACTCAAATGTTGACATCACCTGCATTTCAAAAAGGACAGAAAATACTATTTTCATAATAATATGATTATGGATTATTTACCAAGTGGTAATAATCTATTAATATAGTTCTAGTGGATCAGAAGAACTTGGTTCTACTTCTTGTAAACCTCGACAACACAAGTGTTCAATTTTTTTGGCACAAAAATATATTTGCTAGTGATTCTCCTGATAATTCTTCTCTTTGTTCACTATTTTTAGTTGCAGTGATCTCCCTTTTTTTGCGGGGCCCTCAGCTAACCTCATATGGGTAAATGGAAGTTTATATATGTTCAAGAGTTACTTTTTTGTTCCTTTTAAAACTCGGTTTATGTCATTGGGTGCAGATTTTCTTCCTTACGTGATGACTTGAAAGCGAGAAAGCCCACTGTCCTGATTTGGAATGAAAAATTAATTACAATATCTAAGGTGAGCTTTTGATTTGTTCAGAGATAGTGACCCTTCCCTTATTAAAGTGAGTGAACCTTTCCTCTTAATATATTCCTTTTAGGTAAAAGATCAAATATATGTGTTGCTGAACGATTTGTCCTTGTTAAGTACTGAAACTGATGCAGTATGGGAAAGGTTAACGCAGGTATGTTAGTTGATCTTTCTATGTTGCATGTGATTAAAATATGCTAACTGTTTTATTTTGCATGGTTAATTAGGAAAATGTTGGTGGATTGTTTGTTGATTGTGACTTTGTGCCTACAGATTCAAAGGTCCAATCAATACTGGTAAGAGCAGAATGTTGAAGTGCTATTGCAAGTTCTTGCTGTATTTTTGATTTTTAGACATGTTTTACTAACTTGATGAAATCATGCATTTGATTTAGCCACTAACAAGAAACCAAAGAAAGAGGGGGAATAGAAAAGAGAAGAGGGGTCTGTCGGGGCTCTTAGTACCCAAGGAGAAAGAGGAGGATAGGAGGGAAGACAGAGAGGGGGATAGGAACGAGGACAGAGATGATGAGAAAACCGAGGAGAAAGACGATGGGAATATTGAGGAGAAAGCAAATGGGAATATCAAGGAGAAAGTCAATATATCTGTCAGTGCATAATTGATAGAATGATTTCATTTATTGTTGGAAAGTGCTGCCCCTCAAACCTGTTTCTCGCAGGGCATATATGACAACTTGAATAAAACCGAGTAGAACGATTATGAGAAGACCGACGAGAAGGATGATGGGAATATCGAGGAGAAAGCAAATGGGAATATCGAGGTAAGCACGTAATTAATAGAATGATTTCATGTATTGTTGGAAAATGCTGGCCCTCAAACCTGTTTCTCGCAGGACATACGTGGCAACTTGGATATAAGGCTTATTGATTTTTTTGGACTATCTACCCATGTTATCCACCAGATAGATGATGGCCCATGCGCCCTTATTGCTGTTTGTAAGTGAATTTGGCTTTACTTTCAATTTTTTTATTTTTTATTTCCTAATGATTTGGTTTTATTCTGTTTTTTACCACAGGCAATGTTCTACTGCTCAAGGGGAGCATCTTTTTTGAACCACATGAAACTGTGGTGTCAATGGAGTATCTACTTAACCTTGTCCTCTCTTTACTTAAAGAAAGTGTGAAAATGCAGGTTCGCAACTCTTGCAAACTCGATTTTGGTTGCATTCATTGCCTTCATCCTAAGGTTGTGGATGTTTTTTAATAGGCCCATAGTCCTGAAATACAACTAAGCATATGGGATGTGGTGCGGACACTGGCCACAGGGTTTGATGTGGACGTTGTCTTCACCAGGTGATTGTAATTCTAGCTTTCCATATTGGTTCTGTCTCTTTGCTTTGTAGTTTGCGCTGGCTGCTGGCGTTCTGATATTTGCAAACATTGTAGAACGGATGGTTTTACGAAGACACCAGAGTGGTTCCTTCTCGATTGCTTAGGTCTCAATCTTCGACATGGTTGGATTGCTCCTGGGGTAAGCAAGTTTATCATGAGCATTGATTATGTCGTTAGTGCAGATTTTCTAATTCAGTGTGCAATCATTTTATATGATGTGGCCAGCTAATATCATGATACGAATTATTAGGATTTGTTGCCTGGACCTGAAGTATCTTTTGAAAGTGTTACGCTGGCGGCTAATGAACTTGGTTTTCCACATGGTTAGTTTTATTTTTCAGCTACACATTGTTTGCACAATCTTTTTCATCGCTCTTATTGCTTTTGTTCAATATTTTTAGCGGAGACGATCAAGGAGTTTCTAAGTGGACATCAGCTTACTCCCATCGGGTAAAATATCTATTTTTTCTTTTTCTATGTGCAGTCTTTTTTTGCTTGGAAACTATTTGTTGTTTGCCACTGCTTAATATTTTAAGTAACCACGTGCCAATGCTACAGCTTGGTTTCCCTACAAGAAGATCTTGTTGAAAATGTTCCATGCATTCTGTACTGGCACAATCATTACAGTACTATAGTTAAGGTAAAAACGTTTGCTGTATTTTATTACTTGAGCTATGTTTAGCTGCTTTATATTTTTCCTTTTTGACCCGTTTTGATCTTATGCAGATCCATGGAAGATTACTTTCTTTAGTCACTGATTCAAATTATTTAAGAACTAGTGCAGTTTGGCAGACGTTTCATGGGGTATGCTATTCTGTATTTTTCATAATTTGTTTTTGTGATTGAAATGAACTTGTGACCATTCTTAGCTGTGTTAGGTCCACGGTGACGGATCGTATTTGGCCAGCAACTTCACACCAATTTATACGGGGCTTGATGCAGCTCCTTCAGTATGTATAACGTGGACCAAAAACAATAGACCATTTACTATGTTGGCGAAATCAAGTATATCTGTACCTGCAATGCTTTGTTATCATTGTGTAATATTTTCCATTTCTATTTCTATGTGTGATATATGTATGCTGTAGACATAGCCAAATGCAATTTACTCTTCACATATACATGAAGTTTTATCTTCCTTGCAAGTCATGTGGCCTTTGTTCTTGTTTGAAAAAAATTCATTTTCCATTGAAGAATATGAGCGTTATTAAAATTGATGATAGCAATAATCAATGCATTTTGTCTTGTTCATTGTTATATATGATACCGAGGATTAAATTGTGCGCTCTCTCTTCAGTTTGTTCCTCAAACACGTACCTCTGATGCATCTACATCATTCACGAAGCTAGATTTGGAAGGGATTACATCACATGGTGACCGATTATATTTGGACCACAGCTTTACACATTCCGGACCAGATGCAGCTCTTTTGGTATGCATAACATTGACCATAAAATGAATCATTTGATGCTTTGTTACATTTTTTTTCTGGTTGGCAAAATCAATTATATCTGTCATTGCAATGACATTGTGTCTCATTTTTTACTATGTTACCATCACATCTGATTTATAACAGATCTTTCTTTTTTCTACCGCTGATATCTGTATGCTGTATACATATTATTACCGTATATATGAAATCTTACCTTTCTTGCAAGTCATGCCGCGTTTGTTGTTTGAAAGTGCATTTTACATTGAAGAAAATTAGTGTACAATCGGTTGTGGCAATAAGCAATGCATTTTTTCCTCATTGTTTTATTATGCGAAGGTTGAAATTGTGTTTTTTTCAGAGAGATGATCTTCATGGCTCTTATTTTGTTCGGGAAACATTGATTCAAAGATCATGTACCAATTCCATAAGACCATATCCAGATGAGGATATATCACATGAAAAGTGTCTGCCTAGTCCTCAAAATGTTCCTGAAATAAGGAAAATATCACTTGCAGATTTTGTTCTGATACCTGGTAATGAGTTCTCTCAATTAAGAACTCTATTTGCTGATGGTACTTCACTGGACGTAGCTGACACGACGAAGATTGGGAGAGTCTTCGCACTTTTGTTGTTAGAAGATATTGTTTTTTCTCATGATGCGGGGTTTAGTTGGGATGGGAAGTTTAGCCTGAAGAATATATTTGTCATTGATGGAGTCCATGTGGAGATCTGCGCACAGTATTCTGACGAGTTCTCTGAAGCTACAAAGTTAAATGACTTCCTCAGTTACATTTCTGGGATTGTTGAGCTATTTAGAGTAAAGGGGGTTGGTCTGCCAGCATTTTTTACCCAGTTGATCGGTATGTTGTCAAACCCTCCCAGGAGACCTACAGTGTCTACCACACGTCAACTGGAGGCCTTCAAATGCCAACTTCATGGCTACTGGGATTGTGTACTGACTACCCTGGCACTGAGGTCATCATTGGCTAGAGCTGGATTATATTCTGGACTCCATAGGATACGTCGCTTCGCGCCAGAGCATATTAGACATATTCTGAGAACTGTATTGGATTGTCTAAGCCAAAAAAATGATTGGAGACCTCGAATTGCTCGTGAAGGACATCTAGTCCTCAAAAAGGTTTTACGGTACATCCCTGGTATAATTGATGGAAGCAATGAAAAGGCCAAGGAGGGTGAAGACGTGGATAGGATGTTTGGGCTTTATACATTTGATGGTGGTAGCTTGTCTATGTTTCCTAGACAAGTAAACGAGCATGGAAAGTCTAAGGTAAATTTTTTTTTCTTCTGTTTTCTGTTTGTTTCACAGATTTTCATACCAGAATTATTGCTGTGAAGGATGATGAAGACCTGGAAAGGCAACAAGGGGTTGTGAAAGAACCTTTGGACAAACTTTCAGAGTTGGATCTTCTGAGCTCTTCTTATCTCGAAGAACAACTTCAAACTCTCTTGGAAGCATTGCTATGCTCTTATTATATGACTGAAGAATTGTGGAGATGGTAAGGGCCAATAAGTTTTTGTTGCACTATCTTAGCTTTAAGTTTAGTCTAAGTTAGGATTAATCAGCCTCTTCATTTCTGCTTGCTGTCCGCTGGTCTAAGCAGCTGCAGCTCCATGTCCTTCAATTTTTTATACAACTCAACTGCTTTGCTGGCTTGTTTGCTTTGCCTGAGAAAGCTGCCTGCGCCAGGTAGCATCATCTGGTATCTGATTCTGCTTGATTGATACTGTCTGGTACAGGCAGGTTTCCCAGGCATCAACCAAACAAGCCCTGGCTGATGCTGGCTGCTGCAGCTATACCACAAGCTATGCTACAACCAGCACGGTTGAGCAACTTCCAATAAATCTTATTTTTCTTATAAAATCTGGATTGCAGGTTGGAAGAGATCCTAGAGGAGTACACCCGACCAGAAGTCCTTGGTCGAGGAACCTGGAACCTCCGCCCCCGTGTTTTCGGTGGTGCCCGTGGTCGTGGACACCGTGGTCGCCGTGGTGCCCGTGGTTACGCACACCGTGGTCGCGGTGGTGCCCATGGTTACGGACACCGGTGAGTCGGTGACTAGTATTTGTAGTGTATGTAACGGGCGAGCCGTGGTGATCACTGAGACCGGTGAACTGTCCTGAGCCTAATGCAAATTCTCCTCGTATATGAATTCCCAATTGCTGAAAATCTTTGTAAAGTCTGACCTGTCCAGATTTTTGACCTTTTTGTTTACCATCTAGTTACGTTCGCAAGACTGAGACTATGTGAAAAAACTGTACTGTTCAGATTTCTTATGCTTTGTTTGTTTACCATCTAGATTATTATTAGCTGCTGTAGTTTAGTGGTGGTTGATTATTATAAGCTGGAGGGAAATAAGCTCTGAGTTGTTCAACTGAAGATTATTAGAGATTTTTATTGCTATATACTTTACTGCTGCTGTTGAAGTATTGCTTGTTTGCTGCTAGACATGTGTGGCTGATGCCCCCTTACGTCCGAACTCTGAAGCCTGATTGCTGTGACAGGCCTGTTGCTGGATAACCTACGTTTTCGTTATACAAACTGGCACGCAGGAGGTGCCCAGAATGGATCACTGGCGTTCGTTACTTACCGTGGGTGTGCCTTTTTGGGCCCAGTACTTTGGTCTTTCTATGTGTCTGCGAGCAGAGCTAAGTTGTGAGTTTCTCCTTTCATGGCAGACACGCCCAAGTTATGCACTCGGTAATAATGTTGCCAAAACTCCCTTTATCAAACAGTATCAGTTGGAAGAGACTTTGCCATCTCTAAGCAATCAGTCACAATCTGGATATTCAGATCACTTGCAAGAGCAACTCTCGGCATGTCAGGCACTCCAACGCAGTTGGATCATGCGTTGGATCCATGATACCAAGATGAGTTGGATCAATGATACCAAGATGATGCGGAGTGGCCTGATCTTCTTAGTAAGCTGGGGTGGATGATGATGAATTTGGTGGAGATAACTTGTATGTCGCTGTAGAACTCTCTCGATCGATACTTGATGCAAGTGCAATAACTCTCAACCCTATAGATATTCACAACATCACACACCTGCGCATGTAGCCGCCGACCACGAAGCGGTGATGCAATCTTCTAATTTTCAATGGAACAGTAGATAGTGTAAGAAATTGAAAGTAGAGAGCGATAAAATGAAGACCAGTTACTATTCATTGATGAAGATGTACATATTTATAGGGGGTGAACCGACGCCTACTATGGCGGTTCCTGGAGGCAACGCTCTCGGGATAACTGCCTAGGTCGGTTCTCCACATACGGATTACAAGCAGGGATTTTCCCATTTAATGAAAACATTAAATCTTAACACTCTCCCTAATCTATGCTTATCCTTGTGAATCTTCATCTTTAAATAGTCTCCTCAAAAAACCCTGTGGGAAAAATACGAGGAGTAGTGTGTATGATATGTTGCTAAAACTCCTTTAAACCCTGTGAAAAAATAAGAAGAAAATGATGCGGATATGCTATTAAAACTCCTTCAAACCTAGTGGGAAAATAAGGAGAAAATGATACAACATATTATTGTTATTGCCTCTTCGTTAACTCCATATGAGAAAAACCTTGTCAGAGGGAAAAACTTCATAGAGTTTAGAGAGCAATATATATGTCATGTATACTTTCCTAAAAACCCCGGTGGAGAAAACAAAAAGTATGACATATGATCTTATGTTGATATTACCTCATTAAAAACCTTGATGAGAACCTGGATAGTAAACTCATAAAGGGAAAAAAGTGTAATATGATGCTTTGAATAGGAGTAGTCCAGGGTGATACTCCCCCCGATTCTTGCAAATCCTAAAGCCATTGAATACCAATTCCATGAAAACATTTCTGGAAAGTTAAAGTTGGTAGAGACTTCGTGAATAGATCAGTCATGTTACTGTCGCATGATTTGACTCGCAAGATATTTATTCCCCGACTTTTCTAGAGTTCATGGAGATAAAACAATTTAAAGGCAATATGCATAGTGATATTGCTCTTGGTGTATCCTATTTGCATCTATGCAACACAAGCAACATTATCTATGTAGATAATGGTTGATGATTCAAGAGAACCAATACCACATGACTCATGTATGTGGTTTATCATTCCGTAAAGCTACACGTGTTAACGCGGCTTTGTATTTCAGAATGTTTGGTAGGTGTAGTCACCGATGTGTATTTTGAAGACATCAATGGAGTGACACGTCTATCATGTAGGTACACATTATGGGGATCATTCAAATAGCCAACATTAGTGTATTATGATGATATTGGAGTTCAGATTTCTCTAAAATTATAAGAACGTGTCAAATAATGTGTGGTGCATTGGAGATATCGAAAGATATTCTTGGTTCCCAACCAATTGTGTTGGTGGGTCCAATGGCACTAGGATATGGAACTTCAAGTCCCAACATTCGTTCTACATCATCCTGTGATTTGAGTGAATCTTTCTCTATGTCTAGAGATCGAAAAACCGACATGGGAGATGGATATGACTTGTCCATTTTAGGTTTCTCCAATATTTATAATATAGGAAACTTGGTGTACCATAAAACTTTAGTGAGGTAGCCTGACTTATAGTATCAAGCATTGTTTGGGTTTAACCAAATCCTTCATCTCAAATTTCATATTTTAGATGATCACGTGCTTCGCCATTGCAGGATTAATCCTTGTGTATAACAAATACACATGAGTAATCATTATTGTAGGAATAATCCTTGTGTATAAGGAACTCACTACGTCAATTCTACTAAAATATACCGACAACAATAAGCCATGTAATGACTTATTAATCTTACACAATGCATGTTGCATTTACATTTCGATTCGGATAGAGATTCCGTCGGGAACCATACATGTCTAAATCTAGTGATCCAGACGAAATGTAGTCATTACATCTATCAACTGCATAGATAGATGATTTTGCACTGCCAATGATATAATTATCGAAAAATTTTGAGGATTCCAATCATGTCCAGAGAGTAGGTCTGGGATCTCTGCGGAAATCCGACCTTGTGCTACAAGCCTTGCTTTCTCACTACCTTTTTGTTCTCATTCCATTTATGGAAGGAAACGTATTGAATCCCATGTAGGGAATTCATTGGGAATAGCAAGGCTATTTTCTGCTTGGATTGCACCCTTCAATTGTTTTAGTCCGAGCGAGTGGTTTACACTCTTCCATGACCATGGTATTTGGATCTGAATCATTGTAAAAGTTGTTTGCAATCATACAAGAGAGTGTTTTGTCGACAATTGTAGTCTTGGTTATATGATTCTCTAGAATTGATATTGTTGGAGGAAATTTCATGCACTCATGATGATTCTTCGTGATTTCCCAATACACGTGAGTCCGGGTGTTTCGATGTCCCAGCCAGTGTGTGCAAGCTGAAGCTGGGGTTGTGGAGATTTTCCTTCCACTGGATGTATACTACTCATAAGGTGTTTGTCAATAGTAGGTTGACTTGCATTTACTGATTTTGAGGATTTTTTTCTCAGTTTGCTTTGTTGCTTGCAAGAAGCTAGGTCCTAGTTAGAGGCCGTACTACTCCCCCTCTTTTCAGGTAAGGGGAGTTGAGTGGTTTTTGATTGGTACCTTCACTCTTTTGAGCGCATTTCTAGCCAGACTAAAGGATTTTGTAACACCTTTGAGATCAGTAAATAAATCTGGCAGGTTATTTGCAATGTGTTGCAAATATGTGAATTCCGGACGTAAAGTCCAAATTCTTGAATACGTGGTTATGAGGTGGAACATGGAGTCCCCGTTGATTTCCTAGCATTCTGTGTGATACATGAAATCTCCCCTAATGTCTGGAAATAATCCATCTTTCAATATAAGCAATCAGCATACTAGGGTATGAATGGATCCCAAATGAGGGATTTTCAATGGTACGTGTTGATCGACGGAGATCTGTAGCCCCACATAGATCCTTAGTATGTGGGCCCAATGATGTATGCTGCGGTGGTGATATCGGTACACGTGAAGCGCTTCCGAACTTACGCAGATGGGAAATGCTTGGAGGATTTCCACGTATCAATTGCATATGAGGAGTACTCCGATATGCAGTTAGTCATCGAGCAGTGTGTAAAGCTGCATGACTCCAATGTCTAGTTGCTAATTGCAATTCATTAACAAAGGTCTTGCAATGAGTTTGATTCTCTTAATTATGGATCGAACCAAACCATTTTGAGTATGGACTAATGAGACAGAGTGCTGAACTTCAATCTCCAAGGCCATGCAAGTCATTGAAGCCACATGAGGAGAATTCTGCATCGTTGTTCATGTGAATTGATAAAATTCGACTTTCAGGATAATGTCATGTAACTTTATTAATTCCCTCATTATCGTGGTAAATGCATGGTTTCGTGTGGACATAAGGCACACGTGTCACCATCGCTTAGATGCGTCAATGAATACCATGAAAATATCCAATATGGTCCACACAATGAATGCGTTCAAGGAACTGAAGTGGTTTAACTTGTATTTATAGGTGCGAGGGCCTCAAAATTAGCTTCCCTACAGTGGCACACGAGGTGCACATAAAGTCTAGTGCGGGAATTTGAACTTCAGCAAGTTTTGACCAATGGAATTGCTTTATGTGCAACATGTTCTACGGGTTGGATGCACGTGTAGTACAATCCAAGCAATAGAGAGGGGTACTTCTTCAAATACTTGTTCCTCATCCATCGGATTGAGTCTCGTAGAAATCTGTATGTCGAGTTGGAGAATTTTCACTATGGATATCTTTTCTCAGGCATATAGAATACATTCAATCTTATTTATATTAGAGTGCTGATACAATATACTTTGATAACAGTACTTATGTTGTATTACAACATCACAATGGACATGACTAAATTGATCATTAAGGAGATAGTGGGACTAGTCAAAGTCTCCAAACATGTCATTTGAGGTGTACTCAACCATCATGTTCTCCGTGCTCATAGGGTCCTATGACTGCTTGAGAGTCATGGTGTTATTAGGGCCAGGAGGAATGTCTTGTTGAAGTTGGCTTCAAACATTTTTCTTGAGGTGCTTTGCGTCTTTGGGATTGCTGGTAGAGAATTGCCAGATGCTTTGGGGTCTTGCACTTATTAGTAGGATGCATGTAGCATCCACACTTGTCACAAAGCTTAATTTTGTCATACTTTGGCTTTGCGGTGCCTTTCCCATGGTCCGAGTTTCGAGAATTCCTGTTCTGGTTGCGCTTCCGCTTACCCTTGAAGTTTGATTGGTTGTCGTTGAATGCACCACCAAACTTTCTTTCGTTCGCGACATTCATATGAACTTTCGGCAAAGGTTGGAAACCAACCGGACGCTGAGAGCCATTCTTAGCAAGAAGCTCATCATGCTTTTCAGCCTGAAATAGGATATGAATAAGGTCTGAATAGACCTAGCAGTCACGAACGCGGTATCGTTGCTAGAGGAGCCTTTTAGATGGGAGCATAGTGATAGAGTTTTTTTCTATCTTTTCCGCATGCGTAGGTTCCTTCTTGCAAAAGCGTAGCTTAGAACTTATGTTATGAACTTCATGATTGTAATCCTTGATAGACTTGAAGTCCTGAAACCGAATATGGATCCATTCATGGAGTGCTTCGGGCAGGACAACTGCCTTCTGCTGTTCATATCTCATTTTGAGGGCCTGAAACAAAGTAAATGGGGATTCCTCCTCCAAATACTCGGACTTAAGATCCGGGTGGATATGGTGCCTTATAATGTACAAGGCATCATATTTCTGCTTTTCTCTCAGTGGTGCGAATCCAGCCGGAAGGGGGTCCTCTGGGTTCTGGATGGCATGCACTATTCCACGGGACGCAAGGACGATCTTGATGGCCATGGCCCTGGTAGGGTAGTTGTGGCCATCGAGTTCGAGTGCATCGAACTCTCTTCTAGCCTTTGGTTACCTACATCGGTAAACCAGAGGTTATTGAATTTACGCGTTGGTAAACCACAAACCATCATGGTTATGTTGTAATAAACTATGCAAAAATTAATGATAAGTTCAAGAAATGGGCTTGAAAATCATTAGTGAACTTCAAATAGTTAGTTAAGTATGACATGTTGTAGATAATCTCCAAAAGAATTTACGGAGTCCGTCTCGTAGCACTAGAGAGTATAATCTGATGAAATCAGTAGATACTCGTACTTCTAATGCCTTATGTCATGATTTAATGGAATATTTGGAAGAACACATTGTTAAGCAATCATAATGTCAAATATGACAAAAATGTAGGCTTAAACAGTAGTGATGATAATCTGCAGTGCAACAGATCTAGTCACTACCTTGTTCCCGATACATCAATTTGAAGAAGTCACTTTGAATTTTGCATACTAATTCGTGCTCGTACCGAATCAAAAAGACTCAATTAAGACGATGAATTAATCTATTTGCAAGAAATTAAAAATCTTAATTGCAAATGGTGAACGTAATAAATCTCAACATGCGCATACACAGAAATTTATTATATCACATATTTTCTGGAATACACATAGTGCTCGACAGATCAACAATACTAAAATAGATGTACTGAAATCAACAGTGTCTAAAACAGAAAGTAAAATACAGCTGGCACTTGTTGTTAGAAAGGTAATCTGCTAACATGCCGAAGTAAAACGACTAAATTAATAAGCTGAGAGATTGCTCCGTGTGTTGTGCTGTACGGGGCTGCCCAAACTAGGTTAGTCTCCTTTGCTGAACGAGAGGATAAGAGCATGACTAACAACACTCTCAAATTGGCAACTCTTAAATTACAAGTACAGGTGTCTAGTTTCAAACCCCGCCGTGGAGAACAGTGCGTGTAAATCATACCTGGGCGTGGACAGCTCGGCCCGAAAAAAGCTCGTCGGGCCGGGCTCGGGCTTGATTTTCAGGCCCGACAGCCGGACCGGGCTCGGGCCTGGAATTTTCACGGGCGGGCTTGGTCAGGCCTAGCCCGAGCCCGGCCCGACCCGAAAAATGCCCAAGTATACTACAAATCCAACCCTTCATTCGCGAGTTGAGCTGAAATTTAAATTAACGAGGGAAGATCGTGCGCGCGTTCCTTATATACATATTGCAAAATTACATCTAAAAACCATTAGTCTTGGGAGAGCTCGCGGAGGACGCCGCCGCGTCCTGGTATGTCCAAAATGCGAGCTCCTAGTCGGCGGCGAGCTCTAAGTCGCCGCCTCCGTCGGCGGCGAGCTCCTATTCGTCAAGGACGATCACGTCGACGTCCATGGCGTCGACGGATGCCAGTCCGGCCTCCTCCTCCTCGCCGCGGATGGCGGTCACCGCCTCCTCGATCTCCTCCTGCTTCTTGGAGACCTCGACGGCGGCGATGGCTGCGGCGAGCTCCTTCTCCTCGCGCCGCTTCTTGGCCTCGAGGTCGACGAGGGACGTAGCGATCGCTACGTGGATAGCCGCCTCCTCCTCCTCATCTCCGCGGCACGGGAAGACGCGGCGGACGAGCTCGCGAAGAAGGATGCCTCCATGAGCTCGAACCGCGGAGCCGACACGGTGCGCGCGCCGGCGGCGTAGGGGGACAGAGAAGCTGGGGGGGGGGGGGGTCAGCCCCCAATTCCTCCAGCGCCTACAGGCGCGCTTCTTGGCCCCGACGGAGCAGATGCGGCGCCGCTCCTCGTCGTCGCCGCCAGGTGCACGATGGCCACTCCCTCCTCCTCCCCCCCAGCACGGCCGCCGCCGAGTCCGCAACTCCCTCTCCTGCTCGCCATCTCTCTCTCGCGCGCGAAAATGGGAGTAATTTCTCGCCGGAGTACGCGGTGGCGGCTAGGGTTTGCGGCGGACGGACACGGGTTCTGACCCGTCTCCGCCCGCCTGGCCGGTAGAAATAGGGGCTGCAATGGGCCTTTCACAGGCCCCTGTAAATTTCGTTTACGGGCCGGATCGTTTACAGGCGTTGTTATTTTAACGACTTGGCCATCAGCTGTGTACCCACCGAAATTTTAAGGGCGTCGGCGTTTTAAGGATGCTGTTAGACTTAGTCCCAGGCGGTGGCCTCAATCATTTCGATCCCCAACCTGACCACGCGACCTGCCCGTAGTAGCCGAACGACCGATTCACTAGCGCCGCAGCGGAGTTCACCAGTGGCGAGCAGCGCCCCGGCTGCCCTCCTCGTCGGAGGATTCCCTAGGGAGCCGGGTCCCCGTGGCGGCGGCGCCGTTCGCGAGTCCGTGTGCGGCCGGGCTCCGGATGGTAGCACGGCGGCCGCGGCTGCTCGTTCGTGACTCTGTCGATGGGCTAGCCAGCGGGAGGCCGAGGGCCAGGAGGCGGCTGCGGGCGCCTGCTCGCGGTGGAGGGGGTGGTGCGGTCGGAGTTGGGGACGGCAGGGCGCGGCTCGTCGACATCCGCGGGCGGCGTGGACAGAGGCGCCTCGGGGCGCTCGTCAAGGTCCTCACGCCGGGCTGGACGTGCAGCATTGGGTCTGCCGGACCGGCGAGGATCCAATCCTCCAACGTCGGCACTAGGGGGCGCGAAGTGCGGTGCGGGCGCCTGCGTGGCCGGTAGGGGCGCGGTTGAAGCGACGGCGAGCCGCCTACTCCACGGCGGCGGCGAGCGATGAAATGCCTGCGGCGGCCGTCTTCCCGAAGCAGTCGAAGGTAGTACAGCGATTGATGTCCACGAGGCATGGTCTTTTCGATCTCTCGAAATCGCTCACGATGTAGAGCGTGCTGATAATGTGTAAGAAATCGAAAGTAGAGAGCGATAAAATGAAGACCAGTTACTATTTATTGATGAAGATTTACATATTTATAGGGGTGAACCGAATCCAGGGATAACTGCTTAGATCGGTTCTCTATGTACGGATTACAAGCAGGGATTTTCCTATTTAATGAAAAGATTAAATCCTAACAGATAGCACTCAAACTTTTAGTAGTAATACACACTAGATCTATACGAATTGGTGTTGGAAAATTTCAGAGAATTATCAGCAACAATAAACTCATTATATTGTGCAGATTTCAGAGTTCACATGAGTGGATCACTGGTTCTCGCTGCAATTATTGGAGTGACACTCATTAGCAGACAATGTAATAGTCATATAGGCCAACCTGACCTGCTGATTAAGTTAAAAAAAAAGACTTGCTGATCCAGGTTGATATAGCAGTATAATGCCCCAAGAACATACCATAGCGACAAGATATCTTTAAGTCAGCTACGATCCTAATATGCTTATTTCGTTTTCAGCTTTATACGATGATACCGATTTTGTTTCACGGTGGCCAAGTACAAATTTTAGATTCCATGTGTACGAACCTAGTCTGACAACACTCACCTGAAGCGAGCGGGGAACAAACAGGACTGTGCTACCACGCAGCCGTACTTTCCGAATCACCTCAGTGCGACGTCTACGTGTCCGGCCCGAGCGCGAGCACGAGCCGTGACTCAACATCCATGTCGGATGACGTTCGCTCCATCGCACAAACGAACGACGCCTGCCAGCTAGCTTCTGTCGCGCTGAAACTCTAGCGCGCGACGACACACAAATCTGTCACGCTGAAACACTAGCGCGCGACGACCAACACCACCTCCTCCTTCCCACCCGATAAATTCAAAACCTGTCTCGAACGCAACCCTACAAAAACCCACCTCCTCCAAGCGCAGCTTCTTCTTCTTGAAGGAAAACAACATTGCCCTTTCTCCCAACGAGATCCGGTAAGAACTGCCATTCCCTACTGCACGGAATGCCTCCATAGCAAGATCTCAGCCGCATCAACGCAGCCACCTACCACTCATGTCACAGCCCAACCCCAAAAACTGCCCAAAACAAGATCCCCATCCTCCCAAAGCACCCCCTCCCCATACCCTCCCTTCCCCAATCACACACAAGTATAATGCAATCAAGTCTAGCCTAAAGATCTAGAAGAACAAAATTGCATGATGCTCGCAATATTGAAGCCTCATACAGCAGAAAAGGCAGGTATGTCTAGTGTCATATAAACTGTCATGGTGAAATAATTGAAATTGCCATGATAATCCTACTAAAAATTTCAGAAAATTTCGTTCAAGAAACTCTTTCCAGTTCCTAATCCAGTTGAAACCATCATCCCCTCCCCCATCCTTACCACCCCCTCCCCAATTGCCATGGTAATACTACTAAACTGCCATGCTAATCAAGCAAAAAAATCCAAAAACAAAGATGTAGGATAATTGGTATGGTTGTACAGTGCATAATATAGGAATAAAAACATGAAAATGAGCTAACTTTAGCATGTTTGTTTTAAAAGTGCTAGCTTCGGATTAGTTAAAATGTCATTTGCCAAAAAATGCCATGAGGTCTCGAATATAACTACCATGTTGGTTTTGATTGAAGAAAAATGCCAGGTTGACAAATGCCATTATGCCTAATATGTAATATCATTGAAGAGTTAACTATAAAATGCCGTGGAGTGTCGGTTGTAAAATGCCATCTACTTAGAGCATAAAATTGCCAAAAACAAAGATGTAGGATAATTAGTATGGTTGTACAATGCATAATAGAGAAATTAAAACATGAAAATGAGCTAACTTTAGCATGAAGTTTTTAAAAGTGACAGCTTCTGATTAGTTTAAATGCCATCTGCCAAAAATGCCATAAACTAAAAAATTATAATGCCATGAAGTGTCACCTATAATAATGCCATGAAGTATAAACTGTACTGCCATGTTGGTTCTGGCTATGTAAAATTGCAATGTGAGAAAAAATGCTATGAAGTCTAAACTACCAATAACATGTTGGTTTTGATTTAAGAAAAAGTGTCATGCTGACAAATGCCATTAAGCCTAACAGGCAGGGGCGAAGCCAGGAAAAATGATCGCCGAGGTCAACACGAAACAAATAGGAAGAATATGTGTCCACAAAACATACAACTTTATATATACATATAGCTCGCACGGCTAGATATGCGGTATTAATGAAAAAAATCATAATGTATATTCCAGCTAACTCACATAAATAAGAAACAATAATTATCAATATATCATATCAAAATTAGGTCAGATTGCAAAGTAATTACCTCTATTTTTTTTGGCTTCTAAGGCCTTTCATCTTGAGAAAGGAGTATCAAAACCTTGCCCGGAATTAAATATAGAAGTCCTTGCTACAAAGAAGCAAATTATGAAGTGATTCACGAAATCTTCATCTAATGCAATTAGTGTTTGATGGACCTTTTAATCGTTGAAAGCACGTCATAGAAGTCCTTGCTACAAAGAAGCAAATTATGAAGTGATTCACGAAATCTTCATCTAATGCAATTAGTGTTTGATGGACCTTTTAATCGTTGAAAGCACGTCTCTAGTGTACTGCGTCTAGCGTTTGATGGACCGTCATGATCTGGATATCCAATTGTGGGTGATGGTGATTTTCATTTAAAATTCAAGGAACACTCCATTCACTTTTTACTGCTGTCAAATTAGCAAGAGAGCATTAGTACCAAACTCCATTCATTAATATAGAAAAAAATTGTATAATGTCCTTGTTAGATTACCTGACAATATGTTGGCGATTTGAGGCCCAATTTCGACTGTCTAAACTTGATCAATGTCTCACTGATTACCGAAATCCCATCCAAATCTTCAAGCAACTAAAAATCCACAAACAACAAAGCCTAAGATTATTGGGAATTGAGAATACTTCAGATTAATTAGATGCATAGGCCAGTTTTAGTGGCACCTACAGATCATGCAGAAGGAATCGTCGATTCTCGCTCAGAAGGAGAGTGCCGACGAGAGACGAGAGATGGCCGTCGATCCACTAGAGGAGAGGCGACCAGCGACGACTTCGGAAAAAAATACGAGGCGACGAGCGAGCGTTTCAGAATTGTGGGCTACGAGTGCTACGTATTCTGGGCCTGAATTGGTGGACTTCCATGCGCACACGTGATTGGAGTCTGATTAGCTGGGGTCAAACTCAATTTTTACCGGTGTCATTTTTTGTACTGGGCTATATGTACTAGAGGTTGGACCAAAGTCACCGGGGTCAATTGACCCCACTAAAGTGGCCCCAGCTAACAAGTAAATGCCTTAAAGTGACAGATACATTTACTTGTTAGCCAGGGCGGAGCTACATGAAAGAGTGAAAAATGCCATGATCAATAAGTTGCCATGACAATAAAGTAACAATTTCCAGTTCAGCTGTTCGATAACTGCCACAGGTTTGGATATAGTGTATGTACCAAACATTACTGTGAAAAGGAAAGTTACATAGTTAGGTGACAACAAAAACAAAGTTGTCATGCATACATAGTTAAAAGTGCCATCATCTGAGAATATGAATATTTTATAAAATATTGCAGGGGCACTCGGCGTGCCTGCTATGTTTGATCAAACCAAATAGGAGGTAACATAGCAGAGAACAATGGACACACATTATCTGGCAGCGCACAAAACATAGATGCAAGTATTAGAGAAGGGGACGAATTACAAGGTGAAGAACTAAATGATGAAGCAGAAGGGGAGATGTCACCACCCAAACCACCAGAATCATGAAGTTTGAAAGCTTCGAGTACTACCAGAACGGGTTCATGATAAGGATAGACTACCAAAGAGAGGTCGTAGCAGGCCATGTAAGCAGGAGAAGCTGGTTTGTTACTACAAGGCAGGGAAGAACAAAATTCCAAGGAATGATAGCCAAAAACCAGAGTTGGTTGTGCCATAGAGGAAGAGGGCTATAACACTGAGGACAGAATGCCCAACAAGTATGAAGATTAATAGGGAGGGAGCATGGTGTGTTGTGGACAATTTTTTGGAAGAACACAAACACCCAGTCCACAGAAAGTTTGATATGTCGAGACACCTACGTGCACACAGGTTCATGGACAAGGACGAGATGGACTTTGTGAGGGTTATGCATGAGTGCAAGTTGGAAACTAGCAGGGTGATGCAGATAATGGTAAAACTGCATGTCAATCTATCAGATGTATCGTATATATGATGTCTATGCACTTCTATTCTTGTAGACAGTTGTTGGGCCTCCAAGTGGAGAGGTTTGTAGAACAGTAGCAAGTTTTCCCTTAAGTGGATTACCCAAGGTTTATCGAACTTAGGGAAGAAGTGGTCAAAGGTATTCCCTCTCAAGCAACCCTGCAATCAAGATATAAGAAGTCTCTTGGTCCCCAACACACCCAATACACTTGTCAGGTGTATAGATGCACTAGTTCGGTGAAGAGATAGTAAAATACAAGTGGTATGGGTATAAGACAACGGTGCTAGAAAATAGCTTGATGGCGTGGAAGAGACTAAAGGCAAAATGAAATAAAGATGGCAACAAGCAAACATGTAACAGATCTAGTTGCAAACGGTGTTTCAATGTTTAGAAACAAGGCCTAGGGATCATACTTTCACTAGTGAACACTCTCATATAAATATATTCTCTACTACTCTAGACTACTCTTCGGTTGGACACTCTAATCCATGATAGGTCTATAACAGCACACCTCAAAGTAAGCCATTCCCATCTAGATAACCCCACACTATCACCTTGAGCACTAGATGGTTCCAACAAACACCACAATTTCATAGAGACATCCAACTCCAAATATAACTCATAACAAGTATTTGTAATCTCTAGTCTAAGTGCCACCATGGTGTGCATGCTGTAACTTTCACACACATGGGGAGAGCAGAGATCTATTAAAGCACTTGAGTAGCAAGGTAGATCTATTTGATTACAAAGCTCATGATCACAATATGATCATGCATAGAGAGAGAGATGAACACATAGCTACCGGTAGAACCATTAGCCTCGAGGAAGAACTACTCCCTCATCATCATGGGAATCAACAACGGCGATGGAGATGGTGGTGGAGATCGATGGAGATGGCTCCGGGGGCACTTCCCCATCCCAGCAGGGTGCCAGAACCGAGACTTTCTGTCCCCCGAATCTCCCCTTCGGTGGCGGCGGCACTGTGGAACTTTACGTGGCTTGAGGCTGTTCAATTTTGGGTTTATGCATCGAGAGGCTTCTTATAGGTGAAGAGGCAAGGTCGGTGGGCGGCCGAGGGGCCCACACCACCTAGTGGCGCGACCAGGGCTAGCCCGCGCCACCACATGGTGTGGCCAGCCCTTGGCCCCTCTCCGTATCGTCTTCTGGCTCCGTGTCCCCCTCGGTGAAAAAATGACTTTGGCTTTTGTCCCGTCCAATTCCGAGAATATTCATTTTCTGACTTTCCTGGAACCAAAAACAGCAGAAAACAGCAACTGGCATTGTGGAATCTCGTTAATAGGTTAGTCCAAGAAAGTGTATAAAAATTACTCCAAAGTTGGAACAAAACATAAGAAAGTAGATAAAAACCAAGCATGGAACATCAAAAATTATGGATACGTTAGAAACGTATCAACATCCCCAAGCTTAACTCCTGCTCGTCCTCGAGTAGGTAAGTGATAAAAAAGAAAGAATAATTTTTGAGGTGACATGCACCATCATAAACTTGACCAAAGTATTTGTAAAACATGGATAGCTGAGATCATAGTACTTCAACATAGCATGAAAGATAAAGTTCTAGCAATAAGACATAGCAACTATGTTGCAACATGAAAAGGCATAAACAAAAGATTCATGAATAACAATGCTTTGCAAGACGTTTGTTTGTTTCACATAAAGAAAACATAGCATAGTAGCATTCAGCTTGTCCCTCATAGAGTAACAAACGTAAATGCATAGGACACCTTCAAAGTTCATAAGAGTGACTAGATACAAATATTTTAAGAACAAGCAATATCAAGTTATACATCAATCAACAAGTCTTGGGAAAATGCACATAGAACTAAGAATGGCCACTATGCTCTCAAAGTAGGTGCATAGAGATAGAAGGCGGTGACTCAACATAAAAGTAAAAGAAAGGCCTTCATAGAAGGAAGTAGAGATTCAAGTTTCATAAAGAGCTTCCAAAAATTATGGTACTTGTTAGCTTTCAGCTCTCATTGCCCCTATCATAAGCATCTTTAAGTGATTAAGATTAAAGTGACACAACTAAGAGGATATGCTTGACAAGTTATAAGCCGAAATCTCATGCCCTTTACTTACGAATACCGAACCTCATGCTACTCAACTTTAGTCACAAGTAAGCTCTTGTCATTGTAAGTACATATATATCATAAAGAACCGCCAACGGGGTACCCCTTGCACATGATATAGGAGTTATCCCATAATCAAACTGACAAGGCAAGCAGACAATGAGCATCTCACCGATCTTTTTATTTGCTATTTGCATAGGTTTTTATTGAGGATGCTTCATAGAGTGCTCATTATGGTTATGCTGCAAGTTTCCACCATGATTAGGCATGGCTTAGGCTAGCAGCCTAGGCGTTTCTCTAACACACATACAAACTCCATGATCTTACAAGTTCCACTTTTATTTCACATCACCGGGATCCATAAGCAAAAGAATCATGATATCAACGGGGTACAATGTACAAGTGCAATGTTGAAAGCATTCCCCATGATACATGGTTCTGCTAATTTCAACTTATAAAGCGCAATCATATACGCAACAAAGATGGACACAATGGTTCAAGTTTATTAAGTGCAAAAAAAGTAAAGTGTGTCATCAAGTTTGTGAGAGCTTTAATCACTAATTTTCACATAACAAGTTTAATTTGGAAGGTAGATAAAAACATGAATATACTTGGAATAGCAAATGCTAATAGGTAAGTATGGTGGACTCTTTGGAATAACTTGGTTTAATGGAGTTGGATGCATGAATGGGACTCATACTTGGTTATGGAGGCTAGGAAAAGACTGGGAGCGACCAACTAAGAGAGCAATAATGGCCATAATCATGCAAAGCGACAAAACATCATTGATTAAAGCATAAAGTGATATTACAAGTCGAAAACTAAAGGATCATCAAGGCTATGGTGACTTTGGATAGTCATAACATGGTGTGAGAATGCTCCAAGCCAACCCAAATAAAGCATCAAAGGAGAATACCACAATAGTATGCTTTAATATGCTAAAACAACGCATGATTCTTTCAAGGCACATTAAGCAATATCAATTGTTTATAACATGTCATGTTACAGCAATAATCACTAAGCATAAAGCCAAAACAATATCAAGCATGGCATGATAAAGCATAGGCCACAGTCAAAAACAAGCTCCTTTTACCACTTAAGCATGAACTTTTCCTACTCCTTTCCAATCCAAACCAACTTATTTGAAAACTAATGTATGAATGAGGGGGTCCAACCAATTTATTCAAGCAAACTAAGAAAACCAAGCAAAAAAAACAAAGACGCTCCAAGAACAACACAACTATGCATGAAACAATAAAAATGAAGTGTTTGGAAGAAACCTAGGATTTTTATTGATGAAGAACTGGATGCCTTGGGCATCCCCAAGCTTTGACGCTTGTACTTCTTGGATATTTCTTGGGGTGACACGCGTGGCATCCCCAAGATTGATCTTTAGTCCATTCTTCATCTCATTACATCATTCCTTCCATACACCTGAAATTTTCTTCATACAAAACTTCACACAATATTTATTAGCAACATTAGTGCATTCAAAAAATAAACCTTTGGGTTTTAGTTTTAAAACAGAAAAACTTTCATTAAAAACATAAACTACTATAGCAATTCCCTCAAAAAGCTCAATTTACCAAAAAGAACCCAAAAAGAAATCGATAAAGAGGCAAATGCAAATAATGGCAGAAATCTGTCAAAACAGACCAGCAGGTGAAAACTGATTTTTTCGAAGACCTTCTGTTGCTCAAATAGAAACGTGTTGAACTAACGAAAGTTAGATAACAACCTGGGGCAGAAGAACAATAATTCCCGCCTCAAAACGACGTACAGAAATTTTACACGATTTTTTTACAGCGAAGCACAAAAATCTGTTTCGGGACAGCAACTTTCCCAAGCATTACTTCTCTCTCATTATAGGCTACTCTTGGCACAAAAAGCAAATAAAAAGGATAAGGATCGGCTATTACAGAGGTAATAACTTTGAAGACTCAACTAAAACTTTTGGGTTATCTCCCAATAAGTACTTTTGTTTAACGCCTTTAAGTTAGGCATGATAGTTTGAGAAGATTCTCACATAGGAAATATGAATTGGAGTAAAAGAGAGAATCAAGAAGCCAATTCAAAACACATTTAAGTCTAACCCACTTCCTATGCATAGGAATCTTGTAAAGAAACAAGTCATGAAAGCACAAAGCAACAAGCATAGGGAAGCAAAACAAGTGCAACTTCAAAAATTTCAACATAAAGAGGGGAAACTTAGTATTGTTGAGACACATAAAACCATGTTTCCCTCTCTCATAATAACTTTCAGTAGCATCATGAATAAAATTAACAATATAACTATCACATAAAATATTCTTATCATGAGCCACATGCATAAAAGAATTAATACTGCCCACATAAACATAGTCATTCTTATTAATTATAGTGGGAGTAAAATCAACAAAATAGCTATCATTGTTATTCTCATCACCATAATCATCAAATATAGGAGGCATATTGTAATCATAATTCATTCCCTCCTCAATAGTAGGTGGACTAAAAATATCATATTCATCATTGTAATCATCATATATTGGAGGTGTAGTATCATCATAAGCAATAGAATAGCTATCTTCCAAAGCTGGGGAACTAAAAAGATCATTTTCATAAAAACTAGCTTCCCCAAGCTTAGACTTTTCCATAGCATTAGCAATAATGGTGTCCAAAGAATTTATACTAACAACATTGCTATTAGCATGCAAATAAGGTTTCATAGGTTTTTTAATTTTCTCTTCAAACACTTCATGTCCTAACTCAAGATAAATACTATAAAGCTCTCTAATTTTGTTGTTGTTTTCCATTAAGCCTAACTAGTGAAAACAAGAAACAAAAAGACAAAATTGCAGAATCTAAAGGAAATAACTTCGAGCACTCACACCGGAGGATGTGAGTACCTTTTACCTTACCTCCTCGGCAACGGCGCCAGAAAATAGCTTGATGTCTACGCACTTCTATTCTTATAGACAGTTGTTGGGCCTCCAAGTGTAGAGGTTTGTAGAACAACAGCAAGTTTTTCCTTAAGTGGATTACTCAAGGTTTATCGAACTCAGGGAGGAAGTGGTCAAAGGTATCCCCTCTCGAGCAACTTTGCAATCAAGATACAAGAAGTCTCTTGTGTCCTCACCACACCCAATACACTTGTCAGCTGTATAGGTGCACTAGTTCGGTGAAGAGATAGTAAAATACAAGTGGTATGCGTATAAGACAACGGTGCTAGAAAATAGCTTGATGGCTCATACGTCCATTTTGCATCACTATTCTATGTCATAATTCACTGTTATTCATTGATATATTTCGTATTGAGAGGTGATACTTATGTTATTTCATCTGTTTTTGTATGGTTGATGACTTTTGGAGCATGGACCGCTGCAGTCAGGATTCTGATGGAAAAGGTGCTGTTTGGAGGCAAAATTTGCGAAGATCAGAAAATCCGGGAAAATATACGGAAAATCCTATTTTTCCAGAAGACGAAGGAAGCCAGAAGGCGGGCTGGAGATGGGCCACAGGGGGCCCACACCACCCCCTGGCGTGGGCCACCCTAGGCCGCGCCACCAGGTGGTGTGGCCGCCCTGGTCCACCCCTGGCACTCCCCTCTGGCGTATATTATCCTCCCGAAACCCTAAGACTCGGAGAGCGACCACAGAAAGATTCCGCCGCCTCTGTGGGGCAGAAAACACCGAGAGAGAAAGATTCTGCCACCTCTGCGGGGCAGAAAACACCGAGAGAGAAAGATCTCTCCGGCAGAAAGATTTCTGCCGGGGGAATTCCTTCCCGGAGAGGGGAGATCGTCGCCATCAACACCACCATCAAGATGGACTTCATCGGGATCATCATCATCATCACCACCATCATCATCACCATTAGCACCCTCATCACCATCTCCATATTGCTGTAACAATTGGGTTGAACCTTGCATAGTTCATAGGGGAAACTTTCCCGGTGTTGATTACTCTTTGTAGTTGATGCTATTGAGTGAACCATTGAATTATTGTTTATGTTTAGATTTTTATACATCATTATTCCATCTCTGATCATGATCCATATGATGTCTTGTGAGTAGTTCGTTTTGTTCTTGAGGACATGGGAGAAGTCATGTTGTTAGTAGTGGAGTTGTGTTGAGAAAGATTCAATAGTTTGATATTTAAGTTGTGGTGTACTTCTTCTAGTGGTGTCATGTGAATGTCGACTACATGACACTTCACCTATATGGGCCTAGGGGAATGCATTGTGTATTTGGCTACTAATCGTAGGGGTTGCCGGAGTGACAGAAACCTGAACCCCCGTTAGGAAACCATTGCACAAGGGACGTAAGGGTCTTAGAGTTTAAAGTTGTGGTTAGGTTTCTACCTTAATTACTTTCTTGTACTTACGGATGTTTGCAAGGGGTATAATCACAAGTATGTATTAGTCCTAGGAAGGTCGGTACATTAACACAGGATCACCCACACAACACTTAGCAAGCTAAAGAAGATTAATCAACTATATGAAGCGAAAGCACTTGACAGTCTTCCCATGTGTCCTCGAGAACGTTTGGTCATCTTAAGTAATACAACCGGCTTGTCCTTTGCTGCATAAAGGATTGGGCCACTTGCTGCATTTATTCTTATTGTCTTTTGTTTACTCATACTTCATTTACTTGCTTTATCAAAAACCCCTAAAAATCCGTTTGCTAAGTATTTGCAGAGAATTCCTGATCCATACCACTAGCCAGCACCTTCTTCTCCTCATTGAGTTCGACACTCTTACTTATAGAAAATACTGCGATACACCCCTTATACTTGTGGGTCATCAAGACTATTTTCTGGCATCGTTGCCGGGGAGTGAAGCACTATTGGAGAGTGGAACTGGTAAAGGAAACTTCTACTATGAGTATTGTTTACTTCTGTTAGTTGCTTTATTTTCGTTATGGATAATTCACTGAGTTTCTTATTTGGTAATGCTACTACCACTTCTAAGGTTGTAGATAAGCCATCACCTGCTGAGAATGATGTTTTTAAAATACCTACAAGAATTATTGATCATGTTATGGATAACTATTATGTTGGGGATGGAATTGTCCATCCCGGTGATCATTTACGAATTATGCGGGTTGTTCAAGTGTGCATGTATTACTACAGATCAAGTTAAGAAGAAGTTATTCTCATTATCACTGAAAGGAAGAGCTGAGGAATGGTATAAGCTGCTGAAGAATGGTCAAGCTCTGGAATGGGAGGAAATAGTGCCTCTCTTTTATTCAAAGTTTTATCCTCCTAGTGAGATTCATAAAGATCAGAATCAAATATACAAATTTTAGCCTCTTGATGGAGAGAGTACAACTCAAGCTTGGGGGAGATTGAAGTTACTAATGCTCAAATGTCCCATTCATGAGCTCCCCAACAATATTATTATCAATAACTTTTATGCAAGGCTCTCTCTACATGACAAGGATTTATTGGATGCTTCTTGTGCTGGATCATTCACTCGCATGGGAGAAGAAGCTAAATGGGATCTTCTGGACCGTATTCAAGACAATGATGAAGCTTGAGAGAATGACAAAGGTAGAAAGTCAGGTATAAATTACGATTATGAATGCATTGAATCTTTTATGGGAACCGATGACTTTCAAAATATTAAAAATGCTTATGGTCTAGACTCTCAAGCTATTTCTTCTTATTTTAAGGCTTTTGCTTCCTACATTGAAGTGCCTAAAAAGAAGTGGAATAAGTATCATGAACCTTATAAAGATATTGCTAAGAGTGTTCCTGCAAGAAATACCGAAGTTTATACTGCTAATCATGTTTTACCTGAACCTTACATTGAGAAAATGCCTTTCCCAGTTAAGATGAAGGAACATTCTATGATAGCTAGTATGGTTAATGAAAGTACAAATAAAGCTGTTGAACCTGATAAAAAAATGGTTGATGAACCTATAATAGCAAATGTGAAAGACTTTGTTACTAAATATGTAGAAGAGGGACACACTATCCTTTGTAAGGATACCTCTAATATTGTTTCACAAAGCAGTGTTATGAGAGCTAGTATTCCTGTGTTTTATGTTAGAATAAGTGATCATTGCTATGATGGTTCTTGTGATAGTTATATTGTTAAGTTTATGCATGATACTGGAAGTTACTATGAGAGAGGGAAAAGTGTTCTTATGTATCTCAATAATATCAAGTTTCCTTGTTTTATGTTGAAAGTTTTTATGTTGCACTTCTTTTGCCTTCTTATGCAAGTAGCCTCTGGTTTCAACAACTTGTTTGTTTACAAAATTCCCTTGCATAGGAAGTGGGTTAGACTTAAACGTGTGTATTTTTGCTTCTTAATGCTCTCTTTCACTTCAATTCATATTTCTATGTGAGCATCTCCAAAATTATCATGCCCATCTTAATGGCTATAAAGAAAGAGCTTTTTGGGAGACAACCCAATTTGTTTTTGCTTTCAGTTTGTTTTTGTTTCTATGAGTCTTGGAAGTTATTACTTCGGTAATAACCTCTCCTTATCCGTTTTGGTTGTTTTTATGTCAAGATCAACCTCTAATGAGAGAGAAGTAAGATTTGGGGAAGTTGCTGTCCTGAAACAGATTTTTGTGCTTCACTGTAAAAATTCTTGAGAGATCTCTATATGTCGGTTTGATCTGTAATTTTTTGTGCTTCTGACCCAAGTTGTTATTTAACTTTCGTTAGTTTTGCACTTTTTGAGTTGAGCAACAGAAGATTTTCGAAAAAATTGATCTTTACCTGCTAGTCTGTTTTGATAGATTTTGCCACTCTTGCATTTACTTCTTTATTCGATTTCCTTTTTGAATTCTTTTTGGGTTTTCAAAAGGAATTGCTACGGTAGCTTATGTTTTGATGGTTTTCAGTTGAAGTTGGACTCAAAAGGTTTTATCACTTCACTTATACTAATGTTGCTAATGAGAACTGTGTGAAGTTTTGTGTGAAAGAAATTTCCAGGAAGTGGAGATAATGGTGTAATAAGTAAGAGAAAGGTTTTATGGCTCAAGTAATAAGAGTATGAAGATGAATATATTGATGTTATTCAAGGGGTGACTCCGGAAGAATCTACTAGATACTAAATTCAGAGACCTGCAGAGTCCGTTTTCAAATAGGTAACAGTTCTGGTAAGAAAAGTTACACGAAAATACTATCCAACTATATTTTTATAGATTTTAGTCAATAAGGAAAGCTACGAAGCAAAAAAGGGACGGAAACGGAGCCAGGGTGGCTCACACTACCCTGTGGCGCGGTCCTACCCCTAGTCGCGCCACCAGGTGGTGTGGCCACTCCGGACTCCGTCTCCGACTCGTTTTCTCCCAGTACCTTCCTTTTGTTGTGAAACTTCGTAATATATAATCCCCCGGATCCCCTGAGGTTCGTATATCGTGTTTTCGTCGTGTTTTTGTTTCGATCTGTTTCTAACAGGTAGAGTCCCAGATTTGGAGCTACAATGTCTTCCTCTAGACCAGCGAATGAAGATTCTTTAGAGGATATCATCAACCCATACATGAGAGAGTTGAAGATTCATCCCAAGGAGTTGTTGCTTGAAGATGGGGAACTCCGGATAAAAGAGGTTCGAGGCCCTAAAGGTGAAGGAAGTCTGGAGGACAAGATGGAAGCACTAGAGCAGGAAGTCTTTAGGTACAAGAAGATGGCGGAGCGCGCAGTGGATATCATCCATAAGATTTGTTCCGAACTCATCGCCGAGCACCAAAAGGAGACTATTGAACTCAAGGATGAAGTCCTCTCACTCCGCCAAACAACCAACGAACTGCAAACACATTTCTTTGACGTTCAAAATCAAAACTGTGAGTATGAGGTTAGGTTTAAACGCATAAGTGCTGCTGCAAGTTTCAGGATGCTGGAAACCACGATGTCCTTTGTTGATGGGAAGCCCTTACCCTGGAAGTCGGACGAAGATGAGAGGATACCACCACCACCAAAGGATTAATTCGTCATCAGGTTTAGCATCCCCTTGGTTTGTTCCAAGCTTGGGGGAGTGCCACGGTATCACATCACTATCTTCTATCTTTTTACCTTTTTAGTAGAGTCATATCATGAATAGAGAAGTTATTATGTAGGATGGTTTGCATTATGGAAGTGTCCCCTCTCTCGTTAGACATGTATCCCTTGGTGTGAGTTGTCGTTATGGAATATTAATAAGAAGTTCTATCATTCACTCTTTTTCATAGCTTATATTAGTTTTTAATTCGTGGTTATATGATTAATCTTGTTGTTAGTATTGGTATCACTTTGGGATCATTGAGTTAATTTAGTTGGTTTTGGCAAACCTGGCTTGGTCAGTAGCAACACATTTTTGAGAGTTGAAAGAAAAGATAAAAGTACTCTAAAGAAATATAATTTCATCATTTATGTGTGTTCTTTCCACAAACCACATATGGATCAACCACTAGAGTAATTGCATGTGTGTTCTTATACTAAAACCAACACTAGAGTCATTGCATGTGTGTTCTTTTCACAAACCACACATGGATCAACCACTAGAGTCATTTCGTGTGTGTTATTTCCACAAACAAACATGGATCAACCACTAGAGTCATTGCATGTGTGTTGTTTTCCACAAACCACACATGGATCCACTAGTGTTCATTGCATGTGTGTTCTTTTCCACAAACCACACATGGATCCACCAGTGGTCATTGCATGTGTGTTCTTTCCACAAACCACATATGGATCAACCAGAGTAATTGCATGTGTGTTCTTTCCACAAACCATACATGGATCAACCATTAGAGTCATTTCATGTTTGTTCTTATACTAAAACCACAAACCAGCACTTGAGTGATTGCATGTGTGTTCTTTTCCACAAACCACACATGGATCCACAAGTGGTCATTGCATGTGTGTTATTTCCAAAAACCACACATGGATTAACCACTAGAGTCATTGCATGTGTGTTCTTTCCACAAACCACATATGGATCAACCACTAGAGTCATTGCATGTGTGTTCTTATACTAACACGAACACTAGAGTCATTGCATGTGTGTTCTTCTCACAAATCACACATGGATCAACCACTAGAGTCATTGCATGTGTGTTATTTCCACAAACAAACATGGATCAACCACTAGAGTCATTTCATGTGTGTTCTTTTCCACAAACCACACATGGCTCCACTAGTGGTCATTGCATGTGTGTTCTTTTCCGCAAACCACACATGGATCCACTAGTGGTCATTGCATGTGTGTTCTTTCCACAAACCACACATGGATCAACCACTAGAGTCATTACATGTGTGTTCTTTTCCACAAACAACTTATGAATCAACCAGTGGTCATTGCATGTGTGTTCTTTCCACAAACCACATGTGGACAAATTACAGTCATTGCATGTGTGTTATTTCCACAAACCACACATGGAAAAACCACTAGAGTCATTGCATATGTGTTATTTCCACAAACCACACATGGATCAACCAGTAGATTCATTGCATGTGTGTTCTTATACTAAAACCACAAACCAGCACTAGAGTCATTGCATGTGTGTTCTTTTCCACAAACCACACATGGATCCACCACTAGAGTCATTGCATGTGTGTTCTTTCCACAAACCACATATGGATCACCAGAGTCATTGCATGTGTGTTCTTTCCACAAACCACACATGTGGACCCACCAGTGGTCATTGCATGTGTGTTATTTCCACAAACCGCACATGGATCAACCACTAGAGTCATTGCATGTGTGTTCTTTCCACAAACCACATATGGATCAACCACTAGAGTCATTGCATGTGTGTTCTTATACTAAAACCAACACTTGAGTCATTGCATGTGTGTTCTTTTCACAAACCACACATGGATCAACCACTAGAGTCATTGCATGTGTGTTATTTCCACAACCAAACATGGATCAACCACTAGAGTCATTGCATGTGTGTTCTTATACTAAAACCAACATGGATCCACCAGTGGTCATTGCATGTCTGTTCTTTCCACGAACCACACATGGATCAATCACTAGAGTCATTGCATGTGTGTTATTTGCACAAACCACACATGGATCAACCACTAGAGTCATTGCATGTGTGTTCTTATACTAAAACCACAAACCATTACTAGAGTCATTGCATGTGTGTTCTTATACTAAAACCACAAACCAGTACCAGAGTCATTGCATGTGTGTTCTTTTCCACAAACCACACATGGATCCACCAGTGGTCATTGCATGTGTGTTCTTTTCCACAAACCACACATGGATCCACCAGTGGTCATTGCATGTGTGTTCTTTCCACAAACCACATATGGATCAACCAGAGTAATTGCATGTGTGTTCTTAACACAAACCATACATGGATCAACCACTAGAGTCATTTCATGTTTGTTCTTATACTAAAACCACAAACCAGCACTTGAGTGATTGCATGTGTGTTCTTTTCCACAAACCACACATGGATCCACGAGTGGTCATTGCATGTGTGTTATTTCCAAAAACCACACATGGATTAACCACTAGAGTCATTGCATGTGTGTTCTTTCCACAAACCACATATGGATCAACCACTAGAGTCATTGCATGTGTGTTCTTATACTAACACGAACACTAGAGTCATTGCATGTGTGTTCTTCTCACAAATCACACATGGATCAACCACTAGAGTCATTGCATGTGTGTTATTTCCACAAATAAACATGGATCAACCACTAGAGTCATTTCATGTGTGTTCTTTTCCACAAACCACACATGGCTCCACTAGTGGTCATTGCATGTGTGTTCTTTTCCGCAAACCACACATGGATCCACTAGTGGTCATTGCATGTGTGTTCTTTCCACAAACCACACATGGATCAACCACTAGAGTCATTGCATGTGTGTTCTTTTCCACAAACAACTTATGGATCAACCAGTGGTCATTGCATGTGTGTTCTTTCCACAAACCACATGTGGACAAATTACAGTCATTGCATGTGTGTTATTTCCACAAACCACACATGGAAAAACCACTAGAGTCATTGCATATGTGTTATTTCCACAAACCACACATGGATCAACCACTAGATTCATTGCATGTGTGTTCTTATACTAAAACCACAAACTAGCACTAGAGTCATTGCATGTGTGTTCTTTTCCACAAACCGCACATGGATCCACCACTAGAGTCATTGCATGTGTGTTCTTTCCACAAACCACATATGGATCACCAGAGTCATTGCATGTGTGTTCTTTCCACAAACACACATGTGGACCCACCAGTGGTCATTGCATGTGTGTTATTTCCACAAACCGCACATGGATCAACCACTAGAGTCATTGCATGTGTGTTCTTTCCACAAACCACATATGGATCAACCACTAGAGTCATTGCATGTGTGTTCTTATACTAAAACCAACACTAGAGTCATTGCATGTGTGTTCTTTTCACAAACCACACATGGATCAACCACTAGAGTCATTGCATGTGTGTTATTTCCACAACCAAACATGGATCAACCACTAGAGTCATTGCATGTGTGTTCTTATACTAAAACCAACATGGATCCACCAGTGGTCATTGCATGTCTGTTCTTTCCACGAACCACACATGGATCAATCACTAGAGTCATTGCATGTGTGTTATTTCCACAAACCACACATGGATCAACCACTAGAGTCATTGCATGTGTGTTCTTATACTAAAACCACAAACCATTACTAGAGTCATTGCATGTGTGTTCTTATACTAAAACCACAAACCAGTACCAGAGTCATTGCATGTGTGTTCTTTTCCACAAACCACACATGGATCCACCAGTGGTCATTGCATGTGTGTTCTTTCCACAAACCACATATGGATCAACCAGAGTCATTGCATGTGTGTTCTTTCCACAAACCACACATGGATCAACCACTAGATTCATTGCATGTGTGTTCTTATACTAAAACCACAAACTAGCACTAGAGCCATTGCATGTGTGTTCTTTTCCACAAACCACACATGGATCCACCAGTGGTCATTGCATGTGTGTTCTTTTCCACAAACCACACATGGATCCACCAGTGGTCATTGCATGTGTATTCTTTTCCACAAACCACACATGGATCCACCACTAGAGTCATTGCATGTGTGTTCTTTCCACAAACCACATATGGAACAACCAGAGTCATTGCATGTGTGTTCTTTCCACAAAGCACACATGTGGACCCACTAGTGGTCATTGCATGTGTGTTATTTCCACAAACCACACATGGATCAACCACTAGACTCATTGCATGTGTGTTCTTTCCACAAACCACATATGGATCAACCACTAGAGTCATTACATGTGTGTTCTTATACCAAAACCAACACTAGAGTCATTGCATGTGTGTTCTTTTCACTAACCACACATGGATCAACCACTAGAGTCATTGCATGTGTGTTATTTCCACAAACAAACATGGATCAACAACTAGAGTCATTGCATGTGTGTTCTTTTCCACAAACCACACATGGATCCACCAGTGGTCATTGCATGTGTGTTCTTTTCCACAAACCACACATGGATCCACCAGTGGTCATTGCATGTGTATTCTTTTCCACAATCCACACATGGATCCACCACTAGAGTCATTGCATGTGTGTTCTTTCCACAAACCACATATGGAACAACCAGAGTCATTGCATGTGTGTTCTTTCCACAAACCACACATGTGGACCCACTAGTGGTCATTGCATGTGTGTTATTTCCACAAACCACACATGGATCAACCACTAGAGTCATTGCATGTGTGTTATTTCAACAAAGAAACATGGATCAACCACTAGAGTCATTGCATGTGTGTTCTTTTCACAAACCACACATGGATCAACCACTAGAGTCATTGCATGTGTGTTATTTCCACAACCAAACATGGATCAACCACTAGAGTCATTGCATGTTTGTTCTTTTCCACAAACCAAACATGGATCCACCAGTGGTCATTGCATGTGTGTTCTTTCCACAAACCACATATGGATCAACCAAGTCATTGCATGTGTGTTCTTTCCACAAACCACACATGGATCAACCACTAGAGTCATTGCATATTTGTTCTTATACTAAAACCACAAACCAGCACTAGAGTGATTGCATGTGTGTTTTTCCACAAACCACACATGGATCCACCAGTGGTCATTGCATGTGTGTTATTTCCACAAACCACACATGGATCAACCACTAGAGTCATTGCATGTGTGTTCTTTCCACAAACCACATATGGATCAACCACTAGAGTAATTGCATGTGTGTTCTTATACTAAAACCAACACTAGAGTCATTGCATGTGTGTTCTTTTCACAAACCACACATGGATCAACCACTAGAATCATTGCATGTGTGTTATTTCCACAAACAAACATGGTTCAACCACTAGAGTCATTGCATGTGTGTTCTTTTCCACAAACCACACATGGATCCACTAGTGGTCATTGCATGTGTGTTCTTTTCCACAAACCACACATGGATCCACCAGTGGTCATTGCATGTGTGTTCTTTCCACAAACCACATATGGATCAACCAGAGTAATTGGATGTGTGTTCTTTCCACAAACCACACATGGATCAACCACTAGAGTCATTTCATGTTTGTTCTTATACTAAAACCACAAACCAGCACTTGAGTGATTTCATGTGTGTTCTTTTCCACAAACCACACATGGATCCACGAGTGGTCATTGCATGTGTGTTATTTCCAAAAACCACACATGGATTAACCACTAGAGTCATTGCATGTGTGTTCTTTCCACAAACCACATATGGATCAACCACTAGAGTCATTGCATGTGTGTTCTTATACTAACACGGACACTAGAGTCATTGCATGTGTGTTCTTTTCACAAATCACACATGGATCAACCACTAGAGTCATTGCATGTGTGTTATTTCCACAAACAAACATGGATCAACCACTAGAGTCATTTCATGTGTGTTCTTTTCCACAAACCACACATGGCTCCACTAGTGGTCATTGCATGTGTGTTCTTTTCCGCAAACCACACATGGATCCACTAGTGGTCATTGCATGTGTGTTCTTTCCACAAACCACATATGGATCAACCACTAGAGTCATTGCATGTGTGTTCTTTTCCACAAATAACTTTTGGATCAACCAGTGGTCATTGCATGTGTGTTCTTTCCACAAACCACATGTGGACAAATTACAGTCATTGCATGTGTGTTATTTCCAAAAACCACACATGGAAAAACCAATACAGTCATTGCATATGTGTTATTTCCACAAACCACACATGGATCAACCACTAGATTCATTGCATGTGTGTTCTTATACTAAAACCACAAACCAGCACTAGAGTCATTGCATGTGTGTTCTTTTCCACAAACCACACATGGATCCACCACAAGAGTCATTGCATGTGTGTTCTTTCCACAAACCACATATGGATCAACCAGAGTCATTGCATGTGTGTTCTTTCCACAAACCACACATGTGGACCCACCAGTGGTCATTGCATGTGTGTTATTTCCACAAACCGCACGTGGATCAACCACTAGAGTCATTGCATGTGTGTTATTTCCACAAACCACATATGGATCAACCACTAGAGTCATTGCATGTGTGTTCTTATACTAAAACCAACACTAGAGTCATTGCATGTGTGTTCTTTTCACAAACCACACATGGATCAACCACTAGAGTCATTGCATGTGTGTTATTTCCACAACCAAACATGGATCAACCACTAGAGTCATTGCATGTGTGTTCTTATACTAAAACCAACATGGATCCACCAGTGGTCATTGCATGTCTGTTCTTTCCATGAACCACACATGGATCAATCACTAGAGTCATTGCATGTGTGTTATTTCCACAAACCACACATGGATCAACCACTAGAGTCATTGCATGTGTGTTATTATACTAAAACCACAAACCAGTACTAGAGTCATTGCATGTGTGTTCTTATACTAAAACCACAAACCAGTACCAGAGTCGTTGCATGTGTGTTCTTTTCCACAAACCACACATGGATCCACCAGTGGTCATTGCATGTGTGTTCTTTCCACAAACCACATATGGATCAACCAGAGTCATTGCATGTGTGTTCTTTCCACAAACCACACATGGATCAATCACTAGATTCATTGCATGTGTGTTCTTATACTAAAACCACAAACCAGCACTAGAGCCATTGCATGTGTGTTCTTTTCCACAAACCACACATGGATCCACCAGAGGTCATTGCATGTGTGTTCTTTTCCACAAACCACACATGGATCCACCAGTGGTCATTGCATGTGTGTTCTTTTCCACAAACCACACATGGATCCACCAGAGGTCATTGCATGTGTGTTCTTTTCCACAAACCACACATGGATCCACCAGTGGTCATTGCATGTGTCTTCTTTTCCACAAACCACACATGGATCCACCACTAGAGTCATTGCATGTGTGTTCTTTCCACAAACCACATATGGAACAACCAGAGTCATTGCATGTGTGTTCTTTCCACAAACCGCACATGTGGACCCACTAGTGGTCATTGCATGTGTGTTATTTCCACAAACCACACATGGATCAACCACTAGACTCATTGCATGTGTGTTCTTTCCACAAACCACATATGGATCAACCACTAGAGTGATTACATGTGTGTTCTTATACTAAAACCAACACTAGAGTCATTGCATGTGTGTTCTTTTCACTAACCACACATGGATCAACCACTAGAGTCATTGCATGTGTGTTATTTCCACAAACAAACATGGATCAACAACTAGTCATTGCATGTGTGTTCTTTTCCACAAAACACACATGGATCCACCAGTGGTCATTGCATGTGTGTTCTTTTCCACAAACCACACATGGATCCACCAGTGGTCATTGCATGTGTATTCTTTTCCACAAACCACATATGGAACAACCAGAGTCATTGCATGTGTGTTCTTTCCACAAACCACACATGTGGACCCACTAGTGGTCATTGCATGTGTGTTATTTCCACAAACCACACATGGATCAACCACTAGAGTCATTGCATGTGTTTTCTTTTCCACAATCCACACATGGATCCACCAGTGGTCATTGCATGTGTATTCTTTTCCACACACCACACATGGATCCACCACTAGAGTCATTGCATGTGTGTTCTTTCCACAAACCACATATGGAACAACCAGAGTCATTGCATGTGTGTTCTTTCCACAAACCACACATGTGGACCCATCAGTGGTCATTGCATGTGTGTTCTTTCCACAAACCACATATGGATCAACCACTAGAGTCATTTCATGTGTGTTCTTATACTAAAACCAACACTAGAGTCATTGCATGTGTGTTCTTTTCACAAACCACACATGGATCAACCACTAGAGTCACTTCATGTGTGTTATTTCCACAAAGAAACATGGATCAACCACTAGAGTCATTGCATGTGTGTTCTTTGCACAAACCACACATGGATCAACCACTAGAGTCATTGCATGTGTGTTATTTCCACAACCAAACATGGATCAACCACTAGAGTCATTGCATGTTTGTTCTTTTCCACAAACCAAACATGGATCCACCAGTGGTCATTGCATGTGTGTTCTTTCCACAAACCACATATGGATCAACCAAGTCATTACATGTGTGTTCTTTCCACAAACCACACATGGATCAACCACTAGAGTCATTGCATGTTTGTTCTTATACTAAAACCACAAACCAGCACTAGAGTGATTGCATGTGTGTTTTTCCACAAACCACACATGGATCCACCAGTGGTCATTGCATGTGTGTTATTTCCACAAACCACACATGGATAAACCACTAGAGTCATTGCATGTGTGTTCTTTCCACAAACGACATATGGATCAACCACTAGAGTCATTGCATGTGTGTTCTTATACTAAAACGAACACTAGAGTCATTGCATGTGTGTTCTTTTCACAAACCACACATGGATCAACCACTAGAGTCATTGCATGTGTGTTATTTCCACAAACAAACATGGATCAACCACTAGAGTCATTGCATGTGTGTTCTTTTCCACAAACCACACATGGATCCACTAGTGGTCATTGCATGTGTATTCTTTTCCGCAAACCACACATGGATCCACTAGTGGTCATTGCATGTGTGTTCTTTCCACAAACCACATATGGATCAACCACTAGAGTCATTGCATGTGTGTTCTTTTCCACAAACAATTTATGGGTCAAGAGTGGTTATTGCATGTGTGTTCTTTCCACAAACCACATGTGGACCCATTACAGTCATTGCATGTGTGTTATTTCCACAAACCACACATGGAAAAACCACTAGAGTCATTGCATATGTGTTATTTCCACAAACCACACATGGATCAACCACTAGAGTCATTGCATGTGTGTTCTTATACTAAAACCAACACTAGAGTCATTGCATGTGTGTTCTTTTCCACAAACCACACATGGATCCACCACTAGAGTCATTGCATGTGTGTTCTTTCCACAAACCACATATGGATCAACCAGAGTCATTGCATGTGTGTTCTTTCCACAAACCACACATGTGGACCCACCAGTGGTCATTGCATGTGTGTTATTTCCACAAACCACACATGGATCAACAACTAGAGACATTGCATGTGTGTTATTTCCGTAAAACCACACATGGATCAACCACTAGAGTCAATGCATGTTTGTTCTTATACTAAAACAACAAACCGACACTAGAGTCATTGCATGTGTGTTCTTTTCCACAAACCACACATGGATCCACCAGTGGTCATTGCATGTGTGTTCTTTCCACAAACCACACATGGATCAACCACTAGAGTCATTGCATGTGTGTTCTTTCCACAAACGACATATGGATCAACCACTAGAGTCATTGCATGTGTGTTCTTATACTAAAACGAACACTAGAGTCATTGCATGTGTGTTCTTTTCACAAACCACACATGGATCAACCACTAGAGTCATTGCATGTGTGTTATTTCCACAAACAAACATGGATCAACCACTAGAGTCATTGCATGTGTGTTCTTTTCCACAAACCACACATGGATCCACTAGTGGTCATTGCATGTGTGTTCTTTTCCGCAAACCACACATGGATCCACTAGTGGTCATTGCATGTGTGTTCTTTCCACAAACCACATATGGATCAACCACTAGAGTCATTGCATGTGTGTTCTTTTCCACAAACAACTTATGGGTCAAGAGTGGTTATTGCATGTGTGTTCTTTCCACAAACCACATGTGGACCCATTACAGTCATTGCATGTGTGTTATTTCCACAAACCACACATGGAAAAACCACTAGAGTCATTGCATATGTGTTATTTCCACAAACCACACATGGATCAACCACTAGAGTCATTGCATGTGTGTTCTTTTCCACAAACCACACATGGATCCACCAGTGGTCATTGCATGTGTGTTCTTTCCACAAACCACATATGGATCAACCACTAGTCATTGCATGTGTGTTCTTTCCACAAACCACACATGGATCAACCACTAGAGTCATTGCATGTTTGTGCTTATACTAAAAACACAAACCAGCACTAGTCATTGCATGTGTGTTGTTTTCCACAAACCACACATGGATCCACCAGTGGTCATTGCATGTGTGTTCTTTCCACAAACCACATATGGATCAACCACTAGAGTCATTTCATGTGTGTTCTTTTCCACAAACAACTTATGAATCAACGAGTGGTCATTGCATGTGTGTTGTTTCCACAAACCACATGTGGACCCATTACAGTCATTGCATGTGTGCTATTTCCACAAACCACACATGGAAAAACCACTAGAGTCATTGCATATGTGTTATTTCCACAAACCACACATGGATCAACCACTAGAGTCATTGCGTGTGTGTTCTTACACTAAAACCAGCACTAGAGTCATTGCATGTGTGTTCTTTTCCACAAACCACACATGGATCCACCACTAGAGTCATTGCATGTGTGTTCTTTCCACAAACCACATATGGATCAACCAGAGTCATTGCATGTGTGTTCTTTCCACAAACCACACATGTGGACCCACCAGTGGTCATTGCATGTGTGCTATTTCCACAAACCACACATGGATCAACAACTAGAGACATTGCATATGTGTTCTTTCCACAAACCACACATGGATCAACCACTAGAGTCATTGCATGTTTGTTCTTATACTAAAACCACAAACCAACACTAGAGTCATTGCATGTGTGTTCTTTTCCACAAACCACACATGGATCCACCAGTGGTCATTGCATGTGTGTTCTTTCCACAAACCACATATGGATCAACCACTAGTCATTGCATGTGTGTTCTTTCAACAAACCACACAGGGATCAACCACTAGAGTCATTGCATGTTTGTGCTGATACTAAAACCACAAACCAGCACTAGAGTCATTGCATGTGTGTTCTTTTCCACAGACCACACATGGATCCACCACTAGAGTCATTGCATGTGTGTTCTTTCAACAAACCACATATGGAACAACCAGAGTCATTGCATGTGTGTTCTTTCCACAAACCACACATGTGGACCCACCAGTGGTCATTGCATGTGTGTTATTTCCACAAACCACACATGGATCAACCACTAGAGTCATTGTATGTGTGTTCTTTCCACAAACCACATATGCATCAACCACTAGAGTCATTGCATGTGTCTTCTTATACTAAAACCAACACTAGAGTCATTTCATGTGTGTTCTTTTCACAAACCACACATGGATAAACCACTAGAGTCATTGCATGTGTGTTATTTCCACAACCAAACATGGATCAACCACTAGAGTCATTGCATGTGTGTTATTATACTAAAACCAACATGGATCCACCAGTGGTCATTGTATGTGTGTTCTTTCCACAAACCACACATGGATCAATCACTAGAGTCATTGCATGTGTGTTATTTCCATAAACCACACATGGATCAACCACTAGAGTCATTGCATGTGTGTTCTTATACTAAAACCACAAACCAGTACTAGAGTCATTGCATGTGTGTCTTATACTAAAACCACAAACCAGTACTAGATTCATTGCATGTGTGTTCTTTTCCACAAACCACACATGGATCCACCAGTGGTCATTGCATGTGTGTTATTTCCACAAACCACACATGGATCAACCAGAGTCATTGCATGTGTGTTCTTTCCACAAACCACACATGGATCAACCACTAGAGTCATTGCATGTTTGTTCTTATACTAAAACCACAAACCAGCACTAGAGTCATTGCATGTGTGTTCTTTTCCACAAACCACACATGGATCCACCACTAGAGTCATTGCATGTGTGTTCTTTCCACAAACCACATATGGATCAACCAGAGTCATTGCATGTGTGTTCTTTCCACAAACCACACATGTGGACCCACCACTGGTCATTGCATGTGTGTTATTTACATAAACCACACATGGATCAACCCCTAGAGTCATTGCATGTGTGTTCTTTCCACAAACCACATATGGATCAACCACTAGAGTCATTGCATGTGTGTTCTTATACTGAAACCAACACTAGAGTCATTTCATGTGTGTTCTTTTCACAAACCACACATGTGAACTCACCAGTGGTCATTGCCTATGTGTTCTTTCCACAAAGCACACATGGATCAACCACTAGAGTCATTGCATGTGTGTTCTTTCCACAAACCACATATGGATCAACCACTAGAGTCATTGCATGTGTGTTCTTATACTAAGACCAACACTAGAGTCATTGCATGTGTGTTCTTTTCACAAACCACACATCGATCAACCACTAGATTCATTGCATGTTTGTTATTTCCACAACCAAACATGGATCAACCACTAGAGTCATTGCATGTGTCTTCTTATACTAAAACCAACATGGATCCACCAGTGGTCCTTGCATGTGTGTTCTTTCCACAAACCACACATGGATCAACCACTAGAGTCATTGCATGTGTGTTATTTCCACAAACCACACATGGATCAACCACTAGAGTCAATGCATGTGTGTTCTTATACTAAAACCACAAACCAGTACTAGAGTCATTGCATGTGTGTTCTTATACTAAAACCACAAACTAGTACTAGAGTCATTGCAGGTGTGTTCTTTTCCACAAACCACACATGGATCCACCAGTGGTCATTGCATGTGTGTTCTTTCCACAAAGCACACATGGATAAACCACTAGAGTCATTGCATGTTTGTTCTTATACTAAAACCAAAAACCAGCACTAGAGTCATTACATGTGTGTTCTTTTCCACAAACCACACATGGATCCACCAATGGTCATTGCATGTGTGTTATTTCCACAAACCACACACGGATCAACCACTAGACTCATTGCATGTGTTTTCTTTCCACAAACCACATATTTATCAACCACTAGAGTCATTGCATGTCTGTTCTTATACTAAAACCAACACTTGAGTCATTGCGTGTGTGTTCTTTTCACAAACCACACATGGATCAACCACTAGAGGAATTGCATATATGTTATTTCCACAAACAAACATGGATCAACCACTAGAGTCATTTCATGTGTGTTATTTTCCACAAACCACACATGGATCCTCCAGTGGTCATTGCATGTGTGTTCTTTTCCACAAACCACACATGGATCCACCAGTGGTCATTACATGTGTATTCTTTTCCACAAACCACACATGGATCCACCACTAGAGTCATTGCATGTGTATTTTTTCACAAACCACATATGGAACAACCAGAGTCATTACATGTGTGTTCTTTCCACAAACCACACATGTGGACCCACCAGTGGCCATTGCATGTGTGTTATTTCCACAAACCACACATGGATCAACCACTAGAGTCATTGCATGTGTGTTCTTTCCACAAACCACATATGGATCAACCACTAGAGTCATTGCATGTGTGTTCTTATACTAACACCAACACTAGAGTCATTGCATGTGTGTTCTTTTCACAAACCACACATGGATCAGCCACTAGAGTCATTGCATGTGTGTCATTTCCACAAACAAACATGGATCAACCACTAGAGTCATTGCATGTGTGTTCTTTTCACAAACCACACATGGATCAACCACTAGAGTCTTTGCATGTGTCTTATTTCCACAACCAAACATGGATCAACCACTAGAGTCATTGCATGTGTGTTCTTTTCCACGAACCACACATGGATCCACCAGTGGTCATTGCATGTGTGTTCTTTCCACAAACCACATATGGATCAACCAGAGTCATTGCATGTGTGTTCTTTCCACAAACCACACATGGATCAACCACTAGAGTCATTTCATGTTTGTTCTTATACTAAAACCACAAACCAGCACTTGAGTGATTGCATGTGTGTTCTTTTCCACAAACCACACATGGATCCACCAGTGGTCATTGCATGTGTGTTATTTCCAAAAACCACACATGGATTAACCACTAGAGTCATTGCATGTGTGTTCTTTCCACAAACCACATATGGATCAACCACTAGAGTCATTGCATGTATGTTCTTATACTAAAACGAACACTAGAGTCATTGCATGTGCGTTCTTTTCACAAATCACACATGGATCAACCACTAGAGTCATTGCATGTGTGTTATTTCCACAAACAAACATGGATCAACCACTAGAGTCATTTCATGTGTGTTCTTTTCCACAAACCACACATGGCTCCACTAGTGGTCATTGCATGTGTGTTCTTTTCCGCAAACCACACATGGATCCACTAGTGGTCATTGCATGTGTGTTCTTTCCACAAACCACATATGGATCAACCACTAGAGTCATTGCATGTGTGTTCTTTTCCACAAACAACTTATGGATCAACTAGTGGTCATTGCATGTGTGTTATTTCCACAAACCACACATGGAAAAACCAATAGAGTCATTGCATATGTGTTATTTCCACAAACCACACATGGAACAGCCACTAGATTCATTGCATGTGTGTTCTTATACTAAAACCACAAACCAGCACTAGAGTCATTGCATGTGTGTTCTTTTCCACAAACCACACATGGATCCACCACTAGAGTCATTGCATGTGTGTTCTTTCCACAAACCACATATGGATCAACCAGAGTCATTGCATGTGTGTTATTTCCACAAACCGCACATGGATCAACCACTAGAGTCATTGCATGTGTGTTCTTTCCACAAACCACATATGGATCAACCACTAGAGTCATTGCATGTATGTTCTTATACTAAAACCAACACTAGAGTCATTGCATGTGTGTTCTTTTCACAAACAACACATGGATCAACCACTAGAGTCATTGCATGTGTGTTATTTCCACAACCAAACATGGATCAACCACTAGAGTCATTGCATGTGTGTTCTTATACTAAAACCAACATGGATCCACCAGTGGTCATTGCATGTCTGTTCTTTCCACGAACCACACATGGATCAATCACTAGAGTCATTGCATGTGTGTTATTTCCACAAACCACACATGGATCAACCACTAGAGTCATTGCATGTGTGTTCTTATACTAAAACCACAAACCAGTACTAGAGTCATTGCATGTGTGTTCTTATACTAAAACCACAAACCAGTACTAGAGTCATTGCATGTGTGTTCTTTTCCACAAACCACACATGGATCCACCAGTGGTCATTGCATGTGTGTTCTTTCCATAAACCACATATGGATCAACCAGAGTCATTGCATGTGTGTTCTTTCCACAAACCACACATGGATCAACCACTAGATTCATTGCATGTGTGTTCTTATACTAAAACCACAAACCAGCACTAGAGCCATTGCATGTGTGTTCTTTTCCACAAACCACACATGGATCCACCACTAGAGTCATTGCATGTGTGTTCTTTCCACAAACCACATATGGATCAACCAAAGTCATTGCATGTGTGTTCTTTCCACAAACCACACATGTGGACCCACCAGTGGTCATTGCATGTGTGTTATTTCCACAAACCGCACATGGATCAACCACTAGAGTCATTGCATGTGTGTTCTTTCCACAAACCACATATGGATCAACCACTAGAGTCATTGCATGTGTGTTCTTATACTAAAACCAACACTAGAGTCATTGCATGTGTGTTCTTTTCACAAACCACACATGGATCAACCACTAGAGTCATTGCATGTGTGTTATTTCCACAACCAAACATGGATCAACCACTAGAGTCATTGCATGTGTGTTCTTATACTAAAACCAACATGGATCCACCAGTGGTCATTGCATGTCTGTTCTTTTCACGAACCACACATGGATAAATCACTAGAGTCATTGCATGTGTGTTATTTCCACAAACCACACATGGATCAACCACTAGAGTCATTGCATATGTGTTCTTATACTAAAACCACAAACCAGTACTAGAGTCGTTGCATGTGTGTTCTTATACTAAAACCACAAACCAGTACTAGAGTCATTGCATGTGTGTTCTTTTCCACAAACCACACATGGATCCACCAGTGGTCATTGCATGTGTGTTCTTTCCACAAACCACATATGGATCAACCAGAGTCATTGCATGTGTGTTCTTTCCACAAACCACATATGGATCAACCACTAGAGTCATTGCATGTTTGTTCTTATACTAAAACCACAAACCAGCACTACAGTCATTGCATGTGTGTTCTTTTCCACAAACCACAAATGGATCCACCAGAGGTCATTGCATGTGTGTTCTTTCCACAAACCACATATGGATCAACCAAAGTCATTGCATGTGTGTTCTTTCCACAAACTACACATGGATCAACCACTAGAGTCATTGCATGTTTGTTCTTATACTAAAACCAAAAACCAGCACTAGAGTCATTGCATGTGTGTTCTTTTCCACAAACCACACATGGATCCACCAGTGGTCATTGCATGTGTGTTATTTCCACAAACCACACATGGATCAACCACTAGACTCGTTGCATGTGTGTTCTTTCCACAAACCACATATGGATCAACCACTAGAGACATTGCATGTGTGTTCTTATACTAAAACCAACACTAGAGTCATTGCATGTGTGTTCTTTTCACTAACCACACATGGATCAACCACTAGATTCGTTGCATGTGTGTTATTTCCACAAACAAACATGGATCAACAACTAGAGTCATTGCATGTGTGTTCTTTTCCACAAACCACACATGGATCCACCAGTGGTCATTGCATGTGTGTTCTTTTCCACAAACCACACATGGATCCACCAGTGGTCAATGCATGTGTATTCTTTTCCACAAACCACACATGGATCCACCACTAGAGTCATTGCATGTGTGTTCTTTCCACAAACCACATATGGAACAACCAGAGTCATTGCATGTGTGTTCTTTCCACAAACCACACATGTGGACCCACTAGTGGTCATTTCATGTGTGTTATTTCCACAAACCACACATGGATCAACCACTAGAGTCATTGCATGTGTGTTCTTTCCACAAACCACATTTGGATCAACCACTAGAGTCATTGCATGTGTGTTCTTATACTAAAACCAACAGTAGAGTCATTGCATGTGTGTTCTTTTCACAAACCACACATGGATCAACCACTAGAGTCATTGCATGTGTGTTATTTCCACAAAGAAACATGGATCAACCACTAGAGTCATTGCATGTGTGTTCTTTTCACAAACCACACATGGATCAACCACTAGAGTCATTACATGTGTGTTATTTCCACAACCAAACATGGATCAACCACTAGAGTCATTCCATGTGTGTTTTTTTCCACAAACCACACATGGATCCACCAGTTGTCGTTGTATTGGGAACGACAGTACCTGAGGAGGTTAGATAGAGGTGTGTGGACTAGCAGGGAAGCTATCGACGGCGTCCACGGGCGGGATTGGATACAAGCGAGCGTAGCGGGACGCTAGAAGTATCCAGGTTCGGGGCCCTCGTGGTGAGGTAAAGCCCCTACTCCTGCCTGATCTGTCTATGTGGAATATACGGGCTACAAGTGCTCCTTGAGCTATATTCTCTAGCTACTGCCTTAAATGCACTGAGACCAACCCTTTCTACTGAGGCCTTGCCTCTCCTTATATAGGCAGAGAGGCGAAGGTCTCGCTGGCTAGTCCGACTGGCGGGCCCCACAGGCGGGTCCCAGCCGACTAGTCATCTACAGTGTCCAGCATGGCTTGTCTTATCGATGTATGAGCGGTATGGCTGTCGTAGGTACAGTGGACGCTGTGCGAGCCTGTCGTGAGCACAGGCCACTTTTCCAGTGTCACCCACGCAAAGTCTTCGGTATGGGCAGGTGGTTGCCCGTCTTGTCATCGTACAGGGCGTACCATGCACTGATACGCACGTCGTCCAGTCTCTCTGATTGGGTCCGGCTACGTTTCGTACCTAGCTGTCTCTTGCTGATCTGGCTACTGGGTGATAGCCGGCCCGTCCCGTCCTGTCCAGCTGCATCTGGTCAGCCGGACGCGATCCGACTGTCCTGTTTCTTATTTGGATGGGGTACCCGGGGATCATCCCCCTGACACTAGGCCCCGAGCGCGTGTGGATTCCGCCCTTAGGCGAAATGTGCGCGCTCTCCTTCTTGATTTTCGAATTTTCATCCGGCTGAGCCTGGCGGTTGCACTACCCGTGACGTCAATGCTGACTCCGGCCACGCGCGCACGCGCCATCATTGTTCTACGGCGGGCAGCGTAACGTCCCGTCGCACGTCGCCTCGGGAAACTGCTGTCCGGCGCTTCGGTTCTCGCTCCAGGATCTTCTGCGCATCTTGCCCTGGCACACGGGATCTAGGTGGCGGTTGGGGTGTGGGTTGCCCGGATGCGCGCCACGTGGCCCTGCCGACGGTTGCCCTTCCGATCCTTTAAAGGGATGCCGCGGGAGAGGCAGTTCTTTTCCTTCGCTCCCTCGCTACAATCTCCTTCTCCCTCACGTGCTCTTTCTCCTGCGCTCTTTCCCTCTATGTCACCCGCTCGCCGTCGTTGATGTTACGGGCCACCGTCACTCTTCCGTTGCCGCTCCTCTCCATCAGCCGGAAATGGCCGCCAACCGCAGAGCCTGGTGCGGCTCCTCCGTCACTGAGGACCAAATCGTGAAGTATCGCACGACCCGCGTCCTCCCGCCGGCGGAGGAGGTGGCAGTGCGGTTGGCGCTGGTGGGAGAGGTGTCGCCGCATCCGGCGGAGGGGGAACACGTCATCTTCCTTTCGCACCTGGCGCACGGGTTCACACTGCCGCTGCATCCAATCTTCCTTATGTTCCTGGCCTTCTTCGACCTCCGCCTCCACCACCTCGGTGCCAACGCAATCGGAACGCTGGCGCACTTCATGGCGTTCTGCGAGAGTTACCTCGGGATCCAGCCGGATCTCGGGCTCTTCTGCCGGCTCTTCCGAGTTCGGTCGCAGGTGCAGTACACGAAGGGGCCGCTAGTCGTCTGCGGCGGCGCCTCCATATACTCCCGCACCCAATCCGGCTACCCGAAGTTCTTGCTCCAGGATACGGGACGGCTATGGCAGCAGTCGTATTTTTACGTCAAGAACGTCACCAACATCGACCGGATAAACCTGCCGGCCTTCCAAGACGTCGAGTCCAGCTGGCAGCACTGGGACCTGAAGATCTACGGCGACAAGGCGGAGACGGACGCGATGCTGGCACGCATGCGCTCCCTCGTCACTTGCCAGCTAACCGGTCGGGACATCACTCTTAGCTGGATGTCCCGGCTGATGATGCCGATGCAGCAGCGGGCGCACAAGATGTGCTTCTACTCCGCCGGCTGGACCTGACCCGGCTGTCGCGCCGCGATCCCCGCTACCACAACTTGAAGGAGTGGTTGTGGACGATCAGCAAGGAGCGGCTGCCGGAGAACTGGAAGTTCAGTTTGGTGCCCTACAGCCGGGAGAACCGCACGCCTCGGGTAAGTTCTTCGTAGCCGGAAATTTTGCGTATTCTTTCTATGTTATTTCCTTGTTCTGTCTGACTGACTTCTTGCATTCGTCAGATCTTCGCTTGCATCCTTCGCGAGGAGGGCGAGGCTCCCCTCGAGGTATTCACGCCAGACTTTCCCGAGCCGCGTGCTCGACGGTCCGGCGAGGAATCGGATGGGGACAGCGACGCCTTCCCCAGCCGGAACGACGAGCCGGCCGCTGACCCGCACGCGGAGATGCACGGGGAGGAGGAGGCCAGGCCGACTGCGGAGCCGGTGACGCGCTCTGCGACGGACGGAGAAGCAGGTGGGAGTGGCTCCAGCCGTTCCGGCTCCCGCCGTCCTGCGGTGGAGGAGCCGGTCTAGCGCCGTACCGCCGAGCCGTCTTGGCCGGCAGAAAGGGCCGCCCCCGATCGTGCCGAGGTACGTTTTTCCTCTCCTCCTCTATCTTTCGGTGCTTTCTGTCTATTTGTCCTCCTTCTTGTTTTTCTGACTTTGGCTTATTTTTCTTTTGCCTTTTCCTCCTTCTCTTTAGCGCGTTGGTTTCTTTCGGAGCCGCGAGCCCGGCCCGGGCGCCAACCGGGTCGCCGCCCCACGCCCCGACTGAGCCGACCGGCGCCTCTCCTTCTTCTGAGGCGCAGCCTCCGCCTCCCTCTCGAGCTGAGCTGGTTGCCCCCTCCCAACCGGAGGGTCCCCAGCTGGAAGCGGATCCCTCCCAGCTGGAAGGCTCCTCCGCGGGCGTGCGGGGGGCTGCCGGCAAGGAGCTCGTTGTTGTTGGTGACGACAACTCCGACAAGGAGCTTGGGTAGGAGTGGCAAACGGCGGTGGCTGCGGAGAAGGAGTCCTTGGCCGTCAACGCCGTGGACGACAACGCCTCCTCTGCCGCTTCGCTGTCAGACCTTGCCGCCACGCTCGAGCTGGCGGTGAAGGAGATCCGGCTGCTTGAGACCACAGCCGGCGGGAACCGGACCCTGAGCAGAAGCTTGCTGCGGCCAACGGGACCTCCCAGAGTAAGTTCATTTTATCCGTCTTGCTCTCTTTTTTTATTGATAGCCGGTTTCGTTGCAGCCATCCTCGTGTGCGCTCAGCGCGAGATCGATCGCTTGAAGAAAGCGAACGACCGGCTGAGCAGGTCCAAATCCACTCAGCGGCTGCAGAACAAGGATTGGCACGCGCGTGTAGACGGTTTGGAGGTCACCGTCAAGGAGCGCGATGCCTCGCTCGCTAGCCGGGCCGAAGCCTTCTCCCTCCTCGAGGCCCAGAACAAGGACCAAGAGAAGGAGATAAAACGGCTAGTGGTCAAGGAGAAGGCGCTGGTGGAGGAGCTGATGTAGGTTGGCCACACTGCCAAAGGTGAGTTCTTTCTTCCGTCTTCCTTTCTTTCCGGATCCGGTAACCGGATCTGACCCCTATTTTCTGATAGCTTTTTACCCCGACATAGACCTGCTGGCCTACAACCGGCTGCAGGAGAACTGGCCGGGAGCGCAGCCTACGTCTCAGGAGCTCGTCGTCCTTCTTGGCGAGGAAGCTGCGAAGCTTCGTCAGGCGGCACGGGACGTCTTCTCCTTTGTGTGGCCGGAGGCTCCGGTTCCGGAGAAGATGGCGCAGCTGGCGGCGAAGGTAGGAGAGGTGCCGGCTGCGGGACCTGGCGGAGATGGCCCTGGCTCTGATGCTCTCCTGGTACAAGGACGCTCGTGTTGAGAAGATCGATGGGGGCTTCCGTGCCGGAGCTGATCTTTCCGCCATCCGCCAAGCCCATCCGGAGCTTCGCGGGTCCGCCATCAAGATCGCCGACTACATGGACCCTGACGAGGTGCTCACCGACTCGGAGTCCATCGGTACTCCCGATGTGGAGTCCCCGATGCCAGCGCCCTCCAGCGCTGGAGCCGGATCGAGCACTGCGGCTCCTCCTCCGCCCCAGCCTCTGCCGGCCAAGAACTCCCCCACGGCAAAGGTCCTGCCGTTTAGCTGCTGCCCCGGGATGCCTAGTGTATTTGTCTTGTCTTATACGTTTGTGAACTTTGTTTGTTTGTACCGGCTATTTGTGAAGCCGGGTAACTTATGAGAGCTTCATCTCCTTTTTGTTTATTATTGCTGAAATTCTTGAATCTTCCTTGTGCGTTGAGCTTTCCTTTTGCGTATTTTGCCCGACTAACTTCGTCCGGCTACACACCTTTAGCCAGGCGACCTTCACCTCCAGTGGGGGCGCGCAAGCGCACCCACTGGTGTAGCCCCCGAGATTCGGAGTAGCTGGCATAGCCAGGTACTTCGAATCTTTCTTATTTCTGCCAAGTCTTCTAAATTTATTCGACTGGCCTCGTCCCAGTCGGCCGCTTTCGTCGGCTGGACGCCCTCAGCTGGGGAACTAACATTCAAGTGGGGGCACGCGAGCGCACCCACTGGGTGTAGCCCCCGAGATTCGGAGTAGCTGGCGTAGCCAGGTGCTTCGAATCTTTATTGTCTTTTCTTGCTCCCGCCCTTGCCCTCACCTGGGCTCCGAACGGCTGGCTAAACGCCCTTAGCCGGTCAGGAACTACAAGATTCCACTGGGGGCGCGCGAGCGCACCCAGTGGGTGTAGCCCCCGAGATTCGGAGCGCTTGATGAAGGCAAGGACTTCGAATCTTCTTTCCTTCTCCTGAATTCTGACTCGAAGTAGTCGGACACGAATGTACACATGCATACACACACATCTTCACAGGTTAATAGGTTAGTCTGTCAAACCGTAGCCGTAAAATTGGCAAGGACTTCGAATCTTTTTTTTTGAAAACTGGCTTGCTCCTTTCTAGACACTTAGTCGCCTTCTCGTGTGTTCTGCTATTTTCGCTGCGTCCTTGCCGGGCAGCCGGGTTGCGGTCTACAGCCGGAATCAAAGGAAGCTGACAGTACATTACGCACGGTACTAGCGGCTTAGCAGCTGGATTGGTTCGAGCTAGTTGCGGGGCCGGGACGCCCGATCTATCGCGTTTCCTCCCTATTTTTCGTGTGGGATGCCTCGGGCTTTTGCTCTTGCTAGCCGGACAGTCGGGTTGCGGTCTGTAGCTGAGACGAAGAGTGGGCCTCTAACATCATCGCACACTACTCAGCCGGTTTGTTGACTTAACAGGCCGGGCCAGCCGGCAAGCCCCCGGGTAGGGGTTGCCGGAGCCGGAAAATTTGAACCGAAAAACGGGTGCACACAAATTTCTAGAAGGAGCCCCCGAGATTCTCGTGGGAGTCCGCATTTTCATTCATGGGGTTTTCGGGATACATACACTGCCTAGTGACTAGGTGTAAAACGGGCGCAGCAGGGCCGCGTTCCAAGGACGTTCGGTCTCCTCGTCCGATTTGTCCATCTTGTTCTTGCACGGCTGTTGTGTGTCGATGAGGTAATAGGAGTCGTTGGGCAGCGCCCGGCTGATGATGAAGGGACCCTCCCAGGGTGGTGATAGCTTGTGCATGCCCTTCGTGTATTGCACCAGCCGGAGAACCAGGTCGCCCTCGCGGAATGCGACTGGGCGAATCCGGCTTGAATGGTAGCGACGTAGTCGCTGCTGGTACAGGGAAGATCTAGACAGGGCCAGCTCGCGAGCCTCCTCCAGGAGATCCACCCCGTCCTCCCGCGCTTCCTTGTTGGCCTGCTCGTCGTAGAGGAGTTTGCGAGGGGAGTCAAATTCGATGTCGGCGGAGAGGACGGCTTCCGATCCGTAGACCAGGAAGAATGGCGTGTAGCCGGTTGACCTATTCGGTGTGGTGCGGAGGCTCCACAGCACAGCCGGAATTTCTTTGATCCAACATCTGGGTGACCGCTCCAATGGCTCGATGAGACGTGGTATGATGTCGGCTAGCACCAAGTCGTTTGCTCGTTCGACTTGCCCATTGGACTGCTGGTGTGCAACGGAGGCGAGGTCCAACTGGATGCCCTTGTTGCTGCAGAACCGGGCGAAGGCCCCTTGGCGAAGTTCATGCCGTTGTCGGTGATGATGCTATTGGGGTAGCCGAAGCGGTTGATGATGTCGGTGAAGAAGGTAACAACCGTCACTCCATCCAGCTTCCGGATAGGCTTGGCCTCGATCCACTTTGTGAACTTGTCCACCGCTACCAGCAGGTGGGTCATTCCTGCGCAGGCTCGCTTGAAGGACCCGACCATGTCGAGGCCCCAAACTGCAAAGGGCCAGGTGATCGGTATGGTCTTGAGTACCGAGGTTGGCATGTGCCTGAGCTGCCCGAAGCGCTGGCACCCATTGCACGCGCGGACCAGCTGCTCGGCATCCTCGAGGGCGGTGGGCCAATAGAAACCGTGGCAAAACGCCTTGGCGACTATCGCCCTTGACGAGGCGTGGTGCCCACACTCACCCTGGTGGATGTCCTTGAGTAGCCGGTAGCCTGTGTCTACATCGACACATCTTTGGAAGATACCGGATAGACTGCGCTTGTACAACTCGCCGTTTATGATGGTGTATGTATGCGCATGGCGTCAGATTTGCCTGGTCTCTACCTCGTCGTCCGGGAGTTCTCCGTTAGCGATGTAGTTCATGAAGGGTTGTGCCCAGGATGGCACTTCCCGGATGAGGAGGACGCTCCTGTCCTCCGGCTGACGGGTGTCGGGGGGTCGTCCGGGTGGAATATCCGGGACGGCAGCCCCCGAGCCATTAGGCGAGCCGGCAGCCCTCGGGTCATGCGAGCCGGAGGGCACTGCCTGGCCGGAGTTGGTGCGGGTTTTCTTCTTTGGTGGTTCTGCCGGCTCCGTTTCTGCTGCTCCGGCCGCCGGAACGCTTCCCGCCCAGACGATGGAATCTGACTCCAGCGATGGGTTGATGGATGGCTTGCGCAGATGCTTCAAGGAGACCCCTGGTGGGATGGCCTGCCTGGTGGATCCTATCTTGGAGAGCGCATCGGCTGCCTCGTTGTTGGTGCGGGGGACGTGATGAAATTCGCACCCGTCAAAGGCGGTGCTGAGCTTCTGGATGTGGAACCGGTAGAGAGCCATGTTTGCATCTCTGGCGTCCCATTCCCCGGACACCTGTTGCACCACCAAGTCTGAATCACTGAAGCACGTGATCCGGTTGACGCCGATCTCCTTGGCCAGCCGGAGCCCGTGTGCCAGTGCCTCGTATTTGGCTACGTTGTTGGAGGCCTTGAAGTGGATCTGCAGTACGTACTCCAGCCGGTCTCCCTTGGGCGAGGTGAGCATGATGCCGGCTCCCAAGCCCCCGAGCATCTTCGACCCGTCGAAGTGCATCCGCCAGTGGTCTGAATCCGGCACCGGTGGGAGGTACTGGGTCTCAGCCCAATCGACGAGGAAGTCCGCCAACGCCTGTGACTTGATCCTGAGCCGGGGCTCGTATTGGATGGAGTAGGCGGCGAGCTCGATGGCCCACTCGGCGACTCGGCCGGTGGCGTCCTTGTTGCCGATGATTTCCGAAAGGGGTGCCGTGCACACGACCTTGATCGGGTGCTCCTGGAAGTAGTGCTTGAGCTTCTTGCATGCCGGGTACACACGTAGCACATCTTTTGGTAGTGGGGGTAGTTCTGTTTGGAGAGGGAGAGAACCTCGCTGAGGTAGTAGACGGGTCTCTGAACCGGCTGAGCCTTGCCTTCCTCGGGGCGCTCCACCACCAGGACGACGCTGACGCCCCGGCTGATGGCTGCTATATAGAGCAACATCGGCTCCTTGCTAGCCGGCGTGGCCAGGACCGATGTTGTGGATAGCATTTGCTTGAGGTCGTGAAACGCGGTGTCGGCCTGCGAAGTCCAGGAGAACTTGTCCATCTTCTTCATCAGTTGGTATAACGGGAGTGCCTTCTCTCCCAGCCGGCTGACGAAACGACTGAGGGAAGCCAGGCATCCGGTAAACTTCTGGACTCCAAGTAGGTTCTAGGGTGGCTGCATCCTCTCGATGGCCATGATCTTCTCCGGATTCGCCTCGATACCTCGTTGAGATACGAGGAAACCGAGTAGTTGACCGGATGGTACTCCGAAGACGCACTTCTCTGGGTTCAGCTTCATCTGGTACTGGCAGAGGTTGCCGAATGTTTCTCTTAGATCCTCGAGGAGGGTGCGCTTTTCCTTGGTCTTGATGACTACGTCATCCACGTAAGCGTGCATGTTTCGGCCTATCTGCAAGTGCAAGCATTTCTGCATACATCGCTGATAGGTGGCGCCTGCGTTCTTTAGGCCGAAAGGCATGGTTACATAGCAGAAAGCCCCATAGGGGGTGATAAATGATGTCTTAATCTGATTAGCCAGGTTTAGCCAGATCTGATTGTACCCGGAATAACAATCTAGAAAGGACAACAAATCATAGCCGGCCGTGGAATCGATGACTGGATCGATGCGGGGCAAGGTGAAGGGGTCTTTCGGGCACGCCTAGTTCAGGCTGGTGTAGTCGATACACATGCGCCAGGTCTTGTTCTTCTTCAGCACTAGGACTGGGTTTGCCAACCAGTCCAGGTGGTACACTTCCACGATGAACCCGGCTGCCAGGACCCGGGTGATCTCGTCACCGATTATCTTTCTCTTCTCCTCTGCGAACCGGCGCAGAGGTTGCTTGACCGGCTTGGCATCCGGACGCACATGAAGTGAGTGCTCGGCGAACTCCCTCGGCACACCCAGCATGTCTTTGGGAGACCATGCGAAGATGTCCCGATTCTCACGGAGGAAGTCGATGAGCGCGCCTTCCTATTTGCTGTCCAAGCCGGCGCCAATGGTAACGAACTTAGTCGGGTCGGAGGGGTCGAGCAGAATCCTCTTCGTCTCCTTTGCTGGCTGGAAAGCTCCTTCTCCAGCCGGTTTGCTGCTAGCCGGAATGTCCTGCTGGTCCATGGCCATGTTGCGCATGATTGCGTGTTTTTCCTTGGCTATGATGAGGGCCTCTGCCAGTTTGGAACCGGCTGAGGCGCACTCCATCGATCGCCTGAAGCAGCCGGGGACGGTGATCACGCCGTGGGGTCCCGGCATCTTCGTCTTGAGGTACGCGTAGTAGGGGATGGCCATGAACTTGGCGAGGATGGGGCGCCCGAGGAGAGCATGGCAGGAGCTCGTCAGATTTACAACTTCGAACCAGATTGGTTCGCGGCGGAAGTTCTCCTCGGTCCCAAAGATGACGTCCAGCTGGATTTTCCCCAGCGGAGCGCAGGCTGGCCCCGACAGTACGCCGTGGAACGTCGTGCTAGTCGGGTGCAGGTCGCTTTCACGAATGCCCAGCTTCTCCAGCGAGGACTGGTAGAGGAGGTTGAGGCTGCTGCCTCCGTCGATGAGGACACGCGAGAATCGGCAGGTGCGCGCGTTGGGGACGATGAGGGGGTCGAGCACCATGGGGTAGCCCCCGGGAGTCGGTAGATGCTCAGGTTGATCTGCCCGGCTCCAGGTGATAGGGGTTTCTGACCAGTTCAGGTACTGGGGGACCGGAGAAACGATGGCGTTGACCTCCTTGGAGCGTCGCCTGCGGCTGTGCTTGTCGTCCTGCTCCGTCTCGAAGATGTGGTAGGCGGCGTGCGGATGGGGGTAGCCATTGTTGTTGTTGCCGCCGTTGCCGCCGTTACCGTCATTACTGGCTCCCTTAGCCGGTGGTGGGGGTCCACCCGGTGGGGGAGGCGGGAGACGAGGCTGGTTGCCTTGGTCCTTTAGCTGGCGGGTCCAGCTGTAGTTCCGGGAGGTGTGGGTAGCCAGTTTGAAGGGACCGCTATGCCACTTGCACAGGCCGTCAATCATCTGGTCGAAGGTGAGCCGGGGCTTCTGCCTTCTTGCATCGTTAGCCGGTCCGTCGGGCGCACCCTCCACAGCATTGACCTGCGGCGCGTGGTAGCGAGGCTTCTGTTGTCCGGCCTGGCGGTCCCCATGGAACGGGTTGTCGTTGCCGTGGCGTCTGGAGGATCCGGCTTCACCAGCCGGATTGCTCGGACGGTCGCGAGCCGGCTCCGTGGGAGTTGGACGGCCATCCGCGTTTACTCGGAGGGGCTTCTTCATGGCGGCATCCGCCATGGCGTACTGGTCTGCAACTGTCGTGAGCTCCGCCATGGTTTTCGGCTCGTCACACAGTAGCCGGTGGCGAAGCATGGTGCCCTCTCGGCATCCTTCGATGAAGAAGCTGATGGCTTGGCTCTCCAAGATGCCCTCGCAAGTGTTGCGGAGCTCCGTCCACTTGGCGAGGTACTCGCGGTCGGTCTCGTGGTCGCCCTGGACGCACAAGGCCAGGTCGCGCAGGCGTCCTGGACGTTTGTACGTGCCGTTGAAGTTGCGGACGAACACCTTCTCGACGTCAGGCCAGGCATTGATGCTGTTGGGCGCAAGGCTATTGAGCCATGTCCTTGCTGACCCGGTTAGCATGAGAGGGACGTAGCGCACAGCTGTGCGCTTGTTCCCGTGGGTGATCCCGACTGCCGTAGCGTAGTTGGTCAGCCAGTCTTCCGGCTTCATGCTGCTGTCGTACTTGGGGGTGTCCCTAGGCAAGGAGAATTTATCCGGAAACAGCTCGTTCCGGATACGGGGTCCGAAACAAACCGGACCGGTAGAATCTTCCTCCTCCGTGACGCGCGCTTGAGCGAGGAGCTCGATGCATTCGCGGGCATCCGGACAATCCGGGTTGGGTGCCCCCACCCGGCCCGAGAGACGGGAACCGGCTGGTCTGGGCGCTCCGGCTGGTGGTGGGGGAGGTGGCGGGTTGCTATTCACCGTCTGCTCCTGGCGTGGCTGGCCCCTGTTGCCCGAGCTGCAGCACCTACTGTGGGCCCTGGGCGGCTGAGGAGAGGAAGCCTGCTGGGTGTCGCGCGGTGCGCCCCTGCTGTTGGTAGGTAGCTTGCTCCCTCTGGAGTAGCTAAGGTCTTCCTGCGTCTGCCGGTTGGCGCCGGCCTGCTCGTCCGCGACAGGGAGGAGCTCCTGCACGCGAGCGTGCTGGCGGGCTTGCTCCTCGCCCTCCAGGCTAGGTAGTTCTTCTGCTGCGGCTCGCACCGCGCGCAGGTTCTTAATGGGCGTGCTGTAGGTGGGCCGTGTGAGGGCAGGCGCTGGATCCGGTTCCCGGTCCTTCTCCATCCTACCGCCCAGCTCACCGCCCCGACGCCGTACCTGGCCACGCCGCCTCGGCTCCACGGTGGCCAAAGCGAGGCCGTGCGCGCGGTCGTGCTCGCGCCTAGCGATCTCAAGTTACTTGCGGGCTACTGCCAATTCCATGGCCTCCTGGAGGAGGATCTGTCTCTCCATGGTGAAGTTGGCCTCCGCTTCCTCCAGGTTGTCCCTGAGGTTAACCGGCGTCAGGAGCCAATCAATGGCATCTTCCACCGGGTTCCAATGCTGCGGGGGAGCGGAAGTTCCGACCTTGTCCGTGCCTCGCTCCCGCGGCTGGCGAGGGTGCGAGCTGGATTCGGCCATCATGACCTCCATGCCGCGAGGTGCGGCGGAGATGCTGCCGTCTGAGCACGGCAGCCCGCGACAGAGACGATTTCCCTAGGGAAACGCTCCGGGACGGTGGCGACGTAGATGGGGAGATCGCCGAATAGCAGGACGGTGTTGTTCGCTAGGAAGTAAGTTCCGGCGAAGCAAGAGGCCATGTCAATGACGCAGTCGAACTTGCCGAGCGTGAGCACCAGGCCGGAGGCCACGCGCTCACCGGCTGAAGTGCGGGGTCCCGTGCGGAACGTGACTCTGGTAGAAGCCATCATCCCCCACGGTGGGCGCCAACTGTCGTTGTATTGGGAACGACAGTACCTGAGGAGGTTAGATAGAGGTGTGGGGACTAGCAGGGAAGCTATCGACGGCGTCCGCAGGCGGGATTGGATACAAGCGAGTGTAGCGGGACGCTAGAAGTACCCAGGTTCGGGGCCCTTGTGGTGAGACCAACCCTTTCTACTGAGCTGTATTCTGTAGCTAATACCTTAAATGCACTGAGACCAACCCTTTCTACTGAGGCCTTGCCTCTCCTTATATAGGCAGAGAGGCAAAGGTCTCACTGGCTAGTCCGACTGGCGGGCCCCACAGGCGGGTCCCAGCCGACTAGTCATCTACAGTGTCCAGCATGGCTTGTCTTATCAGTGTATGAGCGGTATGGTTGTCGTAGGTACAGTGGACGCCGTGTGAGCCTGTCGTCAGCACAGGCCACTATTCCAGCGTCACCCACGCAAAGTCTTCGGTATGGGCAGGTGGTTGCCCGTCTTGTCATCGTACAGGGCATACCGTGCACTGATACGCATGTTGTCCTGTCTCTCTGATTAGGTCCGGCTACATTGTCATACCCGGCTGTCTCTTGCTGATCCGGCTACTAGGTGATAGCCGTCCCGTCCCGTCCTGTCCAGCTGCATCTGGTCAGCCGGACGCGATCCGACTGTCCTGTTTCTTATTTGGATGGGGTACCCGGGGATCATCCTCCTGACACCAGTGGTCATTGCATGTGTGTTCTTTCCACAAACCACATATGGATCAACCAGAGTCATTGCATGTGTGTTCTTTCCACAAACCACACATGGATAAACCACTAGAGTCATTGCATGTTTGTTCTTATACTAAAAACACAAACCAGCACTAGAGTGATTTCATGTGTGTTCTTTTCCACAAACCACATGTGGATCCACCAGTGGTCATTGCATGTGTGTTATTTCCACAAACCACACATGGATCAACCACTAGAGTCATTGCATGTGTTTTCTTTCCACAAACCACATATGGATCAACCACTAGAGTCATTGCATGTGTGTTCTTATACTAAAACCAACACTAGAGTCATTGCATGTGTGTTCTTTTCACAAACCACACATGGATCAACCACTAGAGTCATTGCATGTGTGTTATTTCCACAAACAAACAGGGATCAACCACTAGAGTCATTGCATGTGTGTTCTTTTCCACAAACCACACATGGATCCACTAGTGGTCATTGCAGGTGTGTTCTTTTCCATAAACCACACATGGATCCACCAGTGGTCATTGCATGTGTGTTCTTTCCAAAAACCACATATGGATCACCACTAGAGTCATTGCATGTGTGTTCTTTTCCACAAACAACTTATGGATCAACCAGTGGTCATTGCATGTGTGTTCTTTCCACAATCCACAAGTGGACCCATTACAGTCATTGCATGTGTGTTATTTCCACAAACCACACATGGAAAAACCACTAGAGTCATTGCATATGTGTTATTTCCACAAACCACACATGGATCAACCACTAGAGTCATTTCATGTGTGTTCTTATACTAAAACCAGCACTAGAGTCATTGCATGTGTGTTCTTTTCCACAAACCACAAATGGATCCACCACTAGAGTCATTTCATGTGTGTTCTTTCCACAAACCACATATGGATCAACCAGAGTCATTACATGTGTGTTCTTTCCACAAACCACACATGTGGACCCTCTAGTGGTCATTGCATGTGTGTTATTTACACAAACCACACATCTATCAACCACTAGAGTCATTGCATGTGTGTTCTTTCCACAAACCACACATGGATCAACCACTAGAGTCATTGCATGTTTGTTCTTATACTAAAACCACAAACCAGCACTAGAGTGATTGCATGTGTGTTCTTTTCCACAAACCACACATGGATGCACCAGTGGTCATTGCATGTGTGTTATTTCCACAAACCACACATGGATCAACCACTAGAGTCATTGCATGTGTGTTCTTTCCACAAACCACATATGGATCAACCACTAGAGTCATTACATGTGTGTTCTTATACTAAAACCAACACTAGAGTCATTGCATGTGTGTTCTTTTCACAAACCACACATGGATCAACCACTAGAGTCATTGCATGTGTGTTATTTCCACAAATAAACAGGGATCAACCACTAGAGTCATTGCATGTGTGTTCTTTTCCACAAACCACACATGGATCCAGTAGTGGTCATTGCAGGTGTGTTCTTTTCCATAAACCACACATGGATCCACCAGTGGTCATTGCATGTGTGTTATTTCCACAAACCACACATGGATCAACCACTAGAGTCATTGCATGTGTGTTCTTTCCACAAAACACATATGGATCAACCACTAGAGTCATTGCATGTGTGTTATTTCCACAAACAAACAGGGATCAACCACTAGAGTCATCGCATGTGTGTTCTTATACTAAAACCAACACTAGAGTCATTGCATGTGTGTTCTTTTCACAAACCACACATGGATCAACCACTAGAGTCATTGCATGTGTGTTATTTCCACAAACAAACAGGGATCAACCACTAGAGTCATTGCATGCGTGTTCTTTCCACAAACCACATATGGATCAACCACTAGTCATTGCATGTGTGTTCTTTCCACAAACCACACATGGATCAACCACTAGAGTTATTGCATGTTTGTTCTTATACTAAAACCACAAACCAGCACTAGAGTCATTGCATGTGTGTTCTTTTCCACAAACCACACATGGATCCACCACTAGAGTCATTGCATGTGTGTTCTTTCCACAAACCACATATGGAACAACCAGAGTCATTGCATGTGTGTTTCTTTCCACCAACCACACATGTGGACCCACCAGTGGTCATTGCATGTGTGTTATTTCCATAAACCACACATGGATCAACCCCTAGAGTCATTGCATGTGTGTTCTTTCCACAAACCACATATGGATCAACCACTAGAGTCATTGCATGTGTGTTCTTATACTTAAACCAACACTAGAGTCATTTCAAGTGTGTTCTTTTCACAAACCACACATGGATCAACCACTAGAGTCATTGCATGTGTGTTATTTCCACAACCAAACATGGATCAACCACTAGAGTCATTGCATGTGTGTTCTTATACTAAAACCAACATGGATCCACCAGTGGTCATTGCATGTGTGTTCTTTCCACAAACCACACATGGATCAATCACTAGAGTCATTGCATGTGTGTTATTTCCACAAACCACACATGGATCAACCACTAGAGTCATTGCATGTGTGTTCTTATACTAAAACCACAAACCAGTACTACAGTCATTGCATGTCTGGTCTTATACTAAAACCACAAACTAATACTAGAGTCATTGCATGTGTGTTCTTTTCCACAAACCACACATGGATCCACCAGTGGTCATTGCATGTGTGTTCTTTCCACAAACTACATATGGATCAACCAGAGTCATTGCATGTGTGTTCTTTCCACAAACCACACATGGATCAACCACTAGAGTCATTGCATGGTTGTTCTTATACTAAAACCACAAACCAACACTAGAGTCATTGCATGTGTGTTCTTTTCCACAAACCACACATGGATCCACCAGTGGTCATTGCATGTGTGTTATTTCCACAAACCACAAATGGATCAACCACTAGAGTCATTTGATGTGTGTTCTTTCCACAAACCACATATGGATCAACCACTAGAGTCATTGCATGTGTGATCTTATACTAAAACCAACAGTAGAGTCATTGCATATGTGTTCTTTTCACAAACCACACATGGATCAACCACTAGAGTCATTGCATGTGTGTTATTTCCACAAACAAACACGGATTAACCACTAGAGTCATTGCATGTGTGTTCTTTTCCACAAACCACACATGGATCCACCAGTGGTCATGTCATGTGTGTTCTTTTCACAAACCACACATGGATCAACCACTAGAGTCATTGCATGTGTGTTATTTTCACAAACCACACATGGATCAACCACTAGAGTCATTGCATATGTGTTATTTCCACAAACCACACATGGATCAACCACTAGAGTCATTGCATGTGTGTTCTTTCCACAAACCACATATGGATCAACCACTAGAGTCATTGTATGTGTGTTCTTTTCCACAAACAACTTATGGATCAACAAGTCGTCATTCCATGTGTGTTCTTTCCACAAACCACATGTGGACCCATTACAGTCATTGCATGTGTGTTGTTTCCATAAACCACACATGGATCAACCACTAGAGTCATTGCATGTGTGTTCTTTCCACAAACCACATATGGATCAACCACTAGAGTCATTACATGTGTGTTCTTATACTAAAACCAACACTAGAGTCATTGCATGTGTGTTCTTTTCACAAACCACACATGGATCAACCACTAGAGTCATTGCATGTGTGTTATTTCCACAAACCACACATTGATCAACCACTAGAGTCATTGCATGTGTGTTCTTATACTAAAACCAACACTGGATTCATTGCATTTGTGTTCTTTTCACAAACCACACATGGATCAACCACTAGAGTCATTGCATGTGTGTTATTTGCACAAATAAACATGGATCAAACACTAGAGTCATTGCATGTGTGTTCTTTTCCACAAACCACACATGGATCCACCAGTGGTCATTGCATGTGTGTTCTTTCCACAAACCACATATGGATCAACCACTAGTCATTGCATGTGTGTTCTTTCCACAAACCACACATGGATCAACCACTAGAGTTATTGCATGTTTGTTCTTATACTAAAACCAAAACCAGCACTAGCGTCATTGCATGTGTGTTCTTTTCCACAAACCACACATGGATCCACCACTAGAGTAATTGCATGTGTGTTCTTTCCACAAACCACATCTGGAACAACCAGAGTCATTGCATGTGTGTTCTTATACTAAAACCACAAACCAGTACTACAGTCATTGCATGTCTGGTCTTATACTAAAACCACAAACTAGTACTAGAGTCATTGCATGTGTGTTCTTTTCCACAAACCACACATGGATCCACCAGTGGTCATTGCATGTGTGTTCTTTCCACAAACTACATATGGATCAACCAGAGTCATTGCATGTGTGTTCTTTCCACAAACCACACATGGATCAACCACTAGAGTCATTGCATGGTTGTTCTTATACTAAAACCACAAACCAACACTAGAGTCATTGCATGTGTGTTCTTTTCCACAAACCACACATGGATCCACCAGTGGTCATTGCATGTGTGTTATTTCCACAAACCACAAATGGATCAACCACTAGAGTCATTTGATGTGTGTTCTTTCCACAAACCACATATGGATCAACCACTAGAGTCATTGCATGTGTGATCTTATACTAAAACCAACAGTAGAGTCATTGCATGTGTGTTCTTTTCACAAACCACACATGGATCAACCACTAGAGTCATTGCATGTGTGTTATTTCCACAAACAAACACGGATTAACCACTAGAGTCATTGCATGTGTGTTCTTTTCCACAAACCACACATGGATCCACCAGTGGTCATGTCATGTGGGTTCTTTTCACAAACCACACATGGATCAACCACTAGAGTCATTGCATGTGTGTTATTTTCACAAACCACACATGGATCAACCACTAGAGTCATTGCATATGTGTTATTTCCACAAACCACACATGGATCAACCACTAGAGTCATTGCATGTGTGTTCTTTCCACAAACCACATATGGATCAACCACTAGAGTCATTGTATGTGTGTTCTTTTCCACAAACAACTTATGGATCAACAAGTCGTCATTCCATGTGTGTTCTTTCCACAAACCACATGTGGACCCATTACAGTCATTGCATGTGTGTTGTTTCCATAAACCACACATGGATCAACCACTAGAGTCATTGCATGTGTGTTCTTTCCACAAACCACATATGGATCAACCACTAGAGTCATTACATGTGTGTTCTTATACTAAAACCAACACTAGAGTCATTGCATGTGTGTTCTTTTCACAAACCACACATGGATCAACCACTAGAGTCATTGCATGTGTGTTATTTCCACAAACCACACATTGATCAACCACTAGAGTCATTGCATGTGTGTTCTTATACTAAAACCAACACTGGATTCATTGCATTTGTGTTCTTTTCACAAACCACACATGGATCAACCACTAGAGTCATTGCATGTGTGTTATTTCCACAAATAAACATGGATCAAACACTAGAGTCATTGCATGTGTGTTCTTTTCCACAAACCACACATGGATCCACCAGTGGTCATTGCATGTGTGTTCTTTCCACAAACCACATATGGATCAACCACTAGTCATTGCATGTGTGTTCTTTCCACAAACCACACATGGATCAACCACTAGAGTTATTGCATGTTTGTTCTTATACTAAAACCAAAACCAGCACTAGCGTCATTGCATGTGTGTTCTTTTCCACAAACCACACATGGATCCACCACTAGAGTAATTGCATGTGTGTTCTTTCCACAAACCACATCTGGAACAACCAGAGTCATTGCATGTGTGTTCTTTCCACAAACCACACATGTGGACCCACCAGTGGTCATTGCATGTGTGTTATTTCCATAAACACACATGGATCCACCACTAGAGTCATTGCATGTGTGTTCTTTCCACAAAACACACATGGAAAAACCACTAGAGTAATTGCATATGTGTTATTTCCACAAACCACACATGGATCAACCACTAGAGTCAATGCATGTGTGTCCTTATACTAAAACCAGCACTAGAGTCATTGCATGTGTGTTCTTTTCTCCAAACCACACATGGATCCACCACTAGAGTCATTGCATGTGTGCTCTTTCCACAAACCACATATGGATCAACCAGAGTCATTGCATGTGTGTTCTTTCCACAAACCACACATGTGGACCCACCAGTGGTGATTGCATGTGTGTTATTTCCACAAACCACACATGGATCAACCACTAGAGTCATTGCATGTGTGTTCTTTCCACAAACCACACATGGATCAACCACTAGAGTCATTGCATGTTTGTTCTTATACTAAAACCTCAAACCAACACTAGAGTCATTGCATTTGTGTTCTTTTCCACAAACCACACATGGATCCACCAGTGGTCATTGCATGTGTGTTCTTTCCACAAACCACATATGGATCAACCACTAGTCACTGCATGTGTGCTCTTTCCACAAACCACACATGGATCAACCACTAGAGTCATTGCATGTTTGTTCTTATACGAAAACCACAAACCAGCACTAGAGTCATTGCATGTGTGTTCTTTTCCACAAACCACACATGGATCCACCAGTGGTCATTGCATGTGTGTTCTTCCCACAAACCACATATGGATCAACCACTAGAGTCATTGCATGTTTGTTCTTATACTAAAACCACAAACCAACACTAGAGTCATTGCATTTGTGTTCTTTTCCACAAACCACAGATGGATCCACCAGTGGTCATTGCATGTGTGTTCTTTCCACAAACCACATATGGATCAACCACTAGTCACTGCATGTGTGTTCTTTCCATAGACCACACATGGATAAAGCACTAGAGTCATTGCATGTTTGTTCTTATACGAAAACTACAAACCAGCACTAGAGTCATTGCATGTGTGTTCTTTTCCACAAACCACACATGGATCCACCAGTGGTCACTGCATGTGTTTTCTTTCCACAAACCACACATGGATCAACCACTAGAGTCATTGCATGTGTTTTCTTTCCACAAACCAGACATGGATCAACCACTAGAGTCATTGCATGTTTGTTCTTATACTAAAACCACAAACCAACACTAGAGTCATTGCATGTGTGTTCTTTTCCACAAACCACACATTGATCCACCAGTGGTCATTGCATGTGTGTTCTTTCCACAAACCACATTTGGATCAACCACTAGAGTCATTGCATGTTTGTTCTTATACTAAAACCACAAACCAGCACTAGAGTGATTGCATGTGTGTTCTTTTCCACAAACCACACATGGATCCACCAGTGGTCATTGCATGTGTGTTATTTCCACAAACCACACATGGATCAACCACTAGAGTCATTGCATGTGTGTTCTTTCCACAAACCACATATGGATCAACCACTAGAGTCATTACATGTGTGTTCTTATACTAAAACCAACACTAGAGTCATTGCATGTGTGTTCTTTTCACAAACCACACATGGATCAACCACTAGAGTCATTGCATGTGTGTTATTTCCACAAACAAACAGGGATCAACCACTAGAGTCATTGCATGTGTGTTCTATTCCACAAACCACACATGGATCCACTAGTGGTCATTGCAGGTGTGTTCTTTTCCATAAACCACACATGGATCCACCAGTGGTCATTGCATGTGTGTTATTTCCACAAACCACACATGGATCAACTACTAGAGTCATTGCATGTGTGTTCTTTCCACAAACCACATATGGATCAACCACTAGAGTCATTACATGTGTGTTCTTATACTAAAACCAACACTAGAGTCATTGCATGTGTGTTCTTTTCACAAACCACACATGGATCAACCACTAGAGTCATTGCATGTGTGTTATTTCCACAAACAAACAGGGATCAACCACTAGAGTCATTGCATGTGTGTTCTTTCCACAAACCACATATGGATCAACCACTAGTCATTGCATGTGTGTTCTTTCCACAAACCACACATGGATCAACCACTAGAGTTATTGCATGTTTGTTCTTATACTAAAACCACAAACCAGCACTAGAGTCATTGCATGTGTGTTCTTTTCCACAAACCACACATGGATCCACCACTAGAGTCATTGCATGTGTGTTCTTTCCACAAACCACATATGGAACAACCAGAGTCATTGCATGTGTGTTCTTTCCACAAACCACACATGTGGACCCACCAGTGGTCATTGCATGTGTGTTATTTCCATAAACCACACATGGATCAACCCCTAGAGTCATTGCATATGTGTTCTTTCCACAAACCACATATGGATCAACCACTAAAGTCATTGCATGTGTGTTCTTATACTGAAACCAACACTAGAGTCATTTCATGTGTGTTCTTTTCACAAACCACACATGGATCAACCACTAGAGTCATTGCATGTGTGTTATTTCCACAACCAAACATGGATCAACCACTAGAGTCATTGCATCTGTGTTCTTATACTAAAACCAACATGGATCCACCAGTGGTCATTGCATGTGTGTTCTTTCCACAAACCACACATGGATCAATCACTAGAGTCATTGCATGTGTGTTATTTTCACAAATCACACATGGATCAACCACTAGAGGCATTGCATGTGTGTTCTTATACTAAAACCACAAACCAGTACTACAGTCATTGCATGTGTGGTCTTATACTAAAACCACAAACTACTACTAGAGTCATTGCATGTGTGTTCTTTTCCACAAACCACACATGGATCCACCAGTGGTCATTGCATGTGTGTTCTTTCCACAAACTACATATGGATCAACCAGAGTCATTGCATGTGTGTTCTTTCCACAAACCACACATGGATCAACCACTAGAGTCATTGCATGTTTGTTCTTATACTAAAACCACAAACCAACACTAGAGTCATTGCATGTGTGTTCTTTTCCACAAACCACACATGGATCCACCAGTGGTCATTGCATGTGTGTTATTTCCACAAACCACACATGGATCAACCACTAGAGTCATTTGATGTGTGTTCTTTCCACAAACCACATATGTATCAACCACTAGAGTCATTGCATGTGTGATCTTATACTAAAACCAACAGTAGAGTCATTGCATGTGTGTTCTTTTCACAAACCACACATGGATCAACCACTAGAGTCATTGCATGTGTGTTATTTCCACAAACAAACATGGATTAACCACTAGAGTCATTGCATGTGTGTTCTTTTCCACAAACCACACATGGATCCACCACTGGTCATGTCATGTGTGTTCTTTTCCACAAACCACACATGGATCAACCACTAGAGTCATTGCATGTGTTTTCTTTCCACAAACCACATATGGATCAACCACTAGAGTCATTGCATGTGTGTTCTTTCCACAAACCACATGTGGAACCATTACAGTCATTGCATGTGTGTTATTTTCACAAACCACACATGGATCAACCACTAGAGTCATTGCATATGTGTTATTTCCACAAACCACACATGGATCAACCACTAGAGTCATTGCATGTGTGTTCTTTCCACAAACCACATATGGATCAACCACTAGAGTCATTGTATGTGTGTTCTTTTCCACAAACAACTTATGGATCAACAAGTCGTCATTGCATGTGTGTTCTTTCCACAAACCACATGTGGACCCATTACAGTCATTGCATGTGTGTTGTTTCCACAAACCACACATGGATCAACCACTAGAGTCATTGCATGTGTGTTCTTTCCACAAGCCACATATGGATCAACCACTAGAGTCATTGCATGTGTGTTCTTATACTAAAACCAACACTAGAGTCATTGGATGTGTGTTATTTCCACAAACAACACATTGATCAACCACTAGAGTCATTGCATATGTGTTATTTCCACAAGCCACACATTGATCAACCACTAGAGTCATTGCATGTGTGTTCTTATACTAAAACCAACACTGGAGTCATTGCATGTGTGTTCTTTTCACAAACCACACATGGATCAACCACTAGAGTCATTGCATGTGTGTTATTTCCACAAACAAACATGGATCAAACACTAGAGTCATTGCATGTGTGTTCTTTTCCACAAACCACACATGGATCCACCAGTGGTCATTGCATGTGTGTTCTTTCCACAAACTACATATGGATCAACCAGAGTCATTGCATGTGTGTTCTTTCCACAAACCACACATGGATCAACCACTAGAGTCATTGCATGTTTGTTCTTATACTAAAACCACAAACCAACACTAGAGTCATTGCATGTGTGTTCTTTTCCACAAACCACACATGGATCCACCAGTGGTCATTGCATGTGTGTTATTTCCACAAACCACACATGGATCAACCACTAGAGTCATTTGATGTGTGTTCTTTCCACAAACCACATATGTATCAACCACTAGAGTCATTGCATGTGTGATCTTATACTAAAACCAACAGTAGAGTCATTGCATGTGTGTTCTTTTCACAAACCACACATGGGTCAACCACTAGAGTCATTGCATGTGTGTTATTTCCACAAACAAACATGGATTAACCACTAGAGTCATTGCATGTGTGTTCTTTTCCACAAACCACACATGGATCCACCAGTGGTCATGTCATGTGTGTTCTTTTCCACAAACCACACATGGATCAACCAATAGAGTCATTGCATGTGTTTTCTTTCCACAAACCACATATGGATCAACCACTAGAGTCATTGCATGTGTGTTCTTTCCACAAACCACATGTGGAACCATTACAGTCATTGCATTTGTGTTATTTTCACAAACCACACATGGATCAACCACTAGAGTCATTGCATATGTGTTATTTCCACAAACCACACATGGATCAACCACTAGAGTCATTGCATGTGTGTTCTTTCCACAAACCACATATGGATCGACCACTAGAGTCATTGTATGTGTGTTCTTTTCCACAAACAACTTATGGATCAACAAGTCATCATTGCATGTGTGTTCTTTCCACAAACCACATGTGGACCCATTACAGTCATTGCATGTGTGTTGTTTCCACAAACCACACATGGATCAACCACTAGAGTCATTGCATGTGTGTTCTTTCCACAAGCCACATATGGATCAACCACTAGAGTCATTGCATGTGTGTTCTTATACTAAAACCAACACTAGAGTCATTGCATGTGTGTTATTTCCACAAACAACACATTGATCAACCACTAGAGTCATTGCATATGTGTTATTTCCACAAACCACACATTGATCAACCACTAGAGTCATTGCATGTGTGTTCTTATACTAAAACCAACACTGGAGTCATTGCATGTGTGTTCTTTTCACAAACCACACATGGATCAACCACTAGAGTCATTGCATGTGTGTTATTTCCACAAACAAACATGGATCAAACACTAGAGTCATTGCATGTGTGTTCTTTTCCACAAACCACACATGGATCCACCAGTGGTCATTGCATGTGTGTTCTTTCCTCAAACCACATATGGATCAACCACCAGTCATTCCATGTGTGTTCTTTCCACAAACCACACATGGATCAACCACTAGAGTTATTGCATGTTTGTTCTTATACTAAAACCACAAACCAGCACTAGAGTCATTGCATGTGTGTTCTTTTCCACAAACCACACATGGATCCACGACTAGAGTCATTGCATGTGTGTTCTTTCCACAAACCACATATGGAACAACCAGAGTCATTGCATGTGTGTTCTTTCCAAAAAACACACATGTGGACCCACCAGTGGTCATTGCATGTGTGTTATTTCCATAAACACATATGGATCCACCACTAGAGTCATTGCATGTGTGTTCTTTCCACAAAACACACATGGAAAAACCACTAGAGTCATTGCATGTTTGTTCTTTTCCACAAACCACACATGGATCCACCTGTGGTCATTGCATGTGTGTTATTTCCACAAACCACACATGGATCAACCACTAGAGTCATTGCATGTGTGTTCTTATACTAAAACCAGAACTAGAGTCATTGCATGTCTGTTCTTTTCTCCAAACCACACATGGATCCACCACTAGAGTCATTGCATGTGTGCTCTTTCCACAAACCACATATGGATCAACCAGAGTCATTGCATGTGTGTTCTTTCCACAAACCACACATGTGGACCCACCAGTGGTCATTGCATGTGTGTTTTTTCCACAAACCACACATGGATCAACCACTAGAGTCATTGCATGTGTGTTCTTTCCACAGCCACACATGGATCAACCACTAGAGTCATTGCATGTTTGTTCTTATACTAAAACCACAAACCAACACTAGAGTCATTGCATGTGTGTTCTTTTCCACAAACCACACATTGATCCACCAGTGGTCATTGCATGTGTGTTCTTTCCACAAACCACATATGGATCAACCACTAGAGTCATTGCATGTTTGTTCTTATACTAAAACCACAAACCAGCACTAGAGTGATTGCATGTGTGTTCTTTTCCACAAACCACACATGGATCCACCAGTGGTCATTGCATGTGTGTTATTTCCACAAAGCACACATGGATCAACCAATAGAGTCATTGCATGTGTGTTCTTTCCACAAACCACATATGGATAAACCACTACAGTCATTACATGTGTGTTCTTATACTAAAACCAACACTAGAGTCATTGCATGTGTGTTCTTTTCACAAACCACACATGGATCAACCACTAGAGTCATTGCATGTGTGTTATTTCCACAAACAAACAGGGATCAAACACTAGAGTCATTGCATGTGTGTTCTTTCCACAAACCACATATGGATCAACCACTAGTCATTGCATGTGTGTTCTTTCCAGAAACCACACATGGATCAACCACTAGAGTTATTGCATGTTTGTTCTTATACTAAAACCACAAATCAGCACTAGAGTCATTGCATGTGTGTTTTTTCGACAAACCACACATGGATCCACCACTAGAGTCATTGCATGTGTGTTCTTTCCACAAACCACATATGGAACAACCAGAGTCATTGCATGTGTGTTCTTTCCACAAACCACACATGTGGACCCACCAGTGGTCATTGCATGTGTGTTATTTCCATAAACCACACATGGATCAACCCCTAGAGTCATTGCATGTGTGTTCTTTCCACAAACCACATATGGATCAACCACTAGAGTCATTGCATGTGTGTTCTTATACTGAAACCAACACTAGAGTCATTTCATGTGTGTTCTTTTCACAAACCACACATGGATCAACCACTAGAGTCATTGCATGTGTGTTATTTCCACAACCAAACATGGATCAACCACTAGAGTCATTGCATGTGTGTTCTTATACTAAAACCAACATGGATCCACCAGTGGTCATTGCATGTGTGTTCTTTCCACAAACCACACATGGATCAATCACTAGAGTCATTGCATGTGTGTTAATTCCACAAACCACACATGGATCAACCACTAGAGTCATTGCATGTGTGTTCTTATACGAAAACCACAAACCAGTACTACAGTCATTGCATGTGTGGTCTTATACTAAAACCACAAACTAGTACTAGAGTCATTGCATGTGTGTTCTTTTCCACAAACCACACATGGATCCACCAGTGGTCATTGCATGTGTGTTCATTCCACAAACCACATATGGATCAACCAGTGGTCATTGCAGGTGTGTTCTTTCCACAAACCACACATGGATCAATCACAAGAGTCATTGCATGTGTGTTAATTCCACAAACCACACATGGATCCACCAGTGGTCATTGCAGGTGTGTTCTTTCCACAAACCACACATGGATCAACCACTAGAGTCATTGCATGTTTGTTCTTATACTAAAACTACAAACCAACACTAGAGTCATTGCATGTGTGTTCTTTTTCCACAAACCACACATGGATCCAGCAGTGGTCATTGCATGTGTGTTATTTCCACAAACCACACATGGATCAACCACTAGAGTCATTTGATGTGTGTTCTTTCCACAAACCACATATGGATCAACCACTAGAGTCATTGCATGTGTGATCTTATACTAAAACCAACAGTAGAGTCATTGCATGTGTGTTCTTTTCACAAATCACACATGGATCAACCACTAGAGTCATTGCATGTGTGTTATTTCCACAAACAAACATGGATTAACCACTAGAGTCATTGCATGTGTGTTCTTTTCCACAAACCACACATGGATCCACTAGTGGTCATGTCATGTGTGTTCTTTTCCACAAACCACACATGGATCAACCACTAGAGTCATTGCATGTGTTTTCTTTCCACAAACCACATATGGATCAACCACTAGAGTCACTGCATGTGTGTTCTTTTCTACAAACAACTTATGGATCAACTAGTGGGCATTGCATGTGTGTTCTTTCCACAAACCACATGTGGAACCATTACAGTCATTGCATGTGTGTTATTTTCACAAACCACACATGGATCAATCACTAGAGTCATTGCATATGTGTTATTTCCACAAACCACACATGGATCAACCACTAGAGTCATTGCATGTGTGTTCTTTCCACAAACCACATATGGATCAACCACTAGATTCATTGTATGTGTGTTCTTTTCCACAAACAACTTATGGATCAACAAGTCGTCATTGCATGTGTGTTCTTTCCACAAACCACATGTGGACCCATTACAGTCATTGCACGTGTGTTGTTTCCACAAACCACACATGAATCAACCACTAGAGTCATTGCATGTGTGTTATTTCCACAAGCCACATATGGATCAACCACTAGAGTCATTGCATGTGTGTTCTTATACTAAAACCAACACTAGAGTCATTGCATGTGTGTTATTTCCACAAACAACACATTGATCAACCACTAGAGTCATTGCATATGTGTTATTTCCACAAACCACACATTGATCAACCACTAGAGTCATTGCACGTGTGTTCTTATACTAAAACCAACACTGGAGTCATTGCATGTGTGCTCTTTTCACAAACCACACATGGATCAACCACTAGAGTCATTGCATGTGTGTAATTTCCACAAACAAACATGGATCAAACACTAGAGTCATTGCATGTGTGTTCTTTTCCACAAACCACACATGGATCCATCAGTGGTCATTGCATGTGTGTTCTTTCCACAAACCACATATGGATCAACCACTAGTCATTGCATGTGTGTTCTTTCCACAAACCACACATGGATCAACCACTAGAGTTATTGCATGTTTGTTCTTATACTAAAACCACAAACCAGAACTAGAGTCATTGCATGTGTGTTCTTTTCCACAAACCACACATGGATCGACCACTAGAGTCATTGCATGTGTGTTCTTTCCACAAACCACATATGGAACAACCAGAGTCATTGCATGTGTGTTCTTTCCACAAACCACACATGTGGACCCACCAGTGGTCATTGCATGTGTGTTATTTCCATAAACACACATGGATCCACCACTAGAGTCATTGCCAATGTGTTCTTTCCACAAAACACACATGGAAAAACCACTAGAGTAATTGCATATGTGTTATTTCCACAAACCGCACATGGATCAACCACTAGAGTCATTGCATGTGTGTTCTTATACTAAAACCAGCACTAGAGTCATTGCATGTGTGTTCTTTTCTCCAAACCACACATGGATCCACCACTAGAGTCATTGCATGTGTGCTCTTTCCACAAACCACATATGGATCAACCAGAGTCATTGCATGTGTGTTCTTTCCACAAACCACACATGTGGACCCACCAGTGGTCATTGCATGTGTGTTATTTCCACAAACCACACATGGATCAACCACTAGAGTCATTGCATGTGTGTTCTTTCCACAAACCACACATGGATCAACCACTAGAGTCATTGCATGTTTGTTCTTATACTAAAACCACAAACCAACACTAGAGTCATTGCATGTGTGTTCTTTTCCACAAACCACACATGGATCCACCAGTGGTCATTGCATGTGTGTTCTTTCCACAAACCACATATGGATCAACCACTAGTCACTGCATGTGTGTTCTTTCCACAAACCACACATGGATCAACCACTAGAGTCATTGCATGTTTGTTCTTATACGAAAGCCACAAACCAGCACTAGAGTCATTGCATGTGTGTTCTTTTCCACAAACCACACATGGATCCACCAGTGGTTATTGCATGTATGTTCTTTCCACAAACCACATATGGATCAACCACTAGAGTCATTGCATGTTTGTTCTTATACTAAAACCACAAACCAACACTAGAGTCATTGCATTTGTGTTCTTTTCCACAAACCACACATGGATCCACCAGTGGTCATTGCATGTGTGTTCTTTCCACAAACCACACATGGATCAACCACTAGTCACTGCATGTGTGTTCTTTCCACAGACCACACATGGATCAAGCACTAGAGTCATTGCATGTTTATCTTATACGAAAACCACAAACCAGCACTAGAGTCATTGCATGTGTGTTCTTTTCCACAAACCACACATGGATCCACCAGTGGTCATTGCATGTGTGTTCTTTCCACAAACCACATATGGATCTACCACTAGTCATTGCATGTGTGTTCTTTCCATAAACCACACAACGATCAACCACTAGAGTCATTGCATGTTTGTTCTTATACTAAAACCACAAACCAGCACTAGAGTCATTGGATGTGTGTTCTTTTCCACAAACCACACATGGATCCACCACTAGGGTCATTGCATGTGTGTTCTTTCCGCAAACCACATATGGAACAACCAGAATCATTGCATGCGTGTTCTTTCCACAAACCACACATGTGGACCCACCAGTGGTCATTGCATGTGTGTTATTTCCATAAACCACACATGGATCAACCACTAGAGTCATTGCATGTGTGTTCTTTCCACAAACCACATATGGATCAACCACTAGAGTCATTGCATCTGTGGTCTTATACAAAAACCAACACTAGAGTCATTTCATGTGTGTTCTTTTCACAAACCACACATTGATCAACCACTAGAGTCATTGCATGTGTGTTATTTCTACAACCAAACATGGATCAACCACTAGAGTCATTGCATGTGTGTTCTTATACTAAAACCAACATGGATCCACCAGTGGTCATTGCATGTGTGTTCTTTCCACAAACCACACATGGATCAATCACTAGAGTCATTACATGTGTGTTCTTATACTAAAACCACAAACTAGTACTAGAGTCATTGCATGTTTGTTCTTATACTAAAACCACAATCCAACACTAGAGTCATTGCATGCGTGTTCTTTCCCACAAACCACACATGGATCCACCAGTGGTCATTGCATGTGTGTTCTTTCCACAAACCACATATGGATCAACCACTGGTCACTACATGTGTGTTCTTTCCACAGACCACACATGGATAAAGCACTAGAGTCATTGCATGTTTGTTCTTATACGAAAACCACAAACCAGCACTAGAGTCATTGCATGTGTGTTATTTTCCACAAACCACACATGGATCCACCAGTGGTTATTGCATGTGTGTTCTTTCCACAAACCACACATGGATCAACCACTAGAGTCATTGCATGTGTGTTCTTATACTAAAACCAGCACTAGAGTCATTGCATGTGTGTTCTTTTCCCCAAACCACACATGGATCCACCACTAGAGTCATTGCATGTGTGCTCTTTCCACAAACCACATATGGATCAACCAGAGTCATTGCATGTGTGTTCTTTCCACAAACCACACATGTGGACCCACCAGTGGTCATCGCATGTGTGTTATTTCCACAAACCACACATGGATCAACCACTAGAGTCATTGCATGTGTGTTCTTTCCACAAACCACACATGGATCAACCACTAGAGTCATTGCATGTTTGTTCTTATACTAAAACCACAAACCAACACTAGAGTCATTGCATGTGTGTTCTTTTCCACAAACCACACATGGATCCACCAGTGGTCATTGCATGTGTGTTCTTTCCACAAACCACATATGGATTAACCACTAGTCACTGCATGTGTGTTCTTTCCACAAACCACACATGGATCAACCACTAGAGTCATTGCATGTTTGTTCTTATACGAAAACCACAAACCAGCACTAGAGTCATTGCATGTGTGTTCTTTTCCACAAACCACACATGGATCCACCAGTGGTCATTGCATGTGTGTTCTTTCCACAAACCACATATGGATCAACCACTAGAGTCATTGCATGTTTGTTCTTATACTAAAACCACAAACCAACACTAGAGTCATTGCATGTGTGTTCTTTTCCACAAACCACACATGGATCCACCAGTGGTCATTGCATGTGTGTTCTTTCCACAAAACACATATGGATCAACCACTAGTCACTGCATGTGTGTTCTTTCCACAGACCACACATGGATGAAGCACTAGAGTCATTGCATGTTTGTTCTTATACGAATACCACAAACCAGCACTAGAGTCATTGCATGTGTGTTCTTTTCCACAAACCACACATGGATCCACCAGTGGTCATTGCATGTGTGTTCTTTCCACAAACCACATATGGATCAACCACTAGTCATTGCATGTGTGTTCTTTCCATAAACCACACAGGGATCAACCACTAGAGTCATTGCATGTTTGTTCTTATACTAAAACCACAAACCAGCACTAGTCATTGGATGTGTGTTCTTTTCCACAAACCACACATGGATCCACCACTAGAGTCATTGCATGTGTGTTCTTTCCACAAACCACATATGGAACAACCAGAGTCATTGCATGTGTGTTCTTTCCACAAACCACACATGTGGACCCACCAGTGGTCATTGCATGTGTGTTATTTCCATAAACCACACATGGATCAACCCCTAGAGTCATTGCATGTGTGTTCTTTCCACAAACCACATATGGATCAACCACTAGAGTCATTGCATGTGTGTTCTTATACTGAAACCAACACTAGAGTCATTTCATGTGTGTTCTTTTCACAAACCACACATGGATCAACCACTAGAGTCATTGCATGTGTGTTATTTCCACAACCAAACATGGATCAACCACTAGAGTCATTGCATGTGTGTTCTTATACTAAAACCAACATGGATCCACCAGTGGTCATTGCATGTGTGTTCTTTCCACAAACCACACATGGATCAATCACTAGAGTCATTGCATGTGTGTTAATTCCACAAACCACACATGGATCAACCACTAGAGTCATTGCATGTGTGTTCTTATACGAAAACCACAAACCAGTACTACAGTCATTGCATGTGTGGTCTTATACTAAAACCACAAACTAGTACTAGAGTCATTGCATGTGTGTTCTTTTCCACAAACCACACATGGATCCACCAGTGGTCATTGCATGTGTGTTCTTTCCACAAACCACATATGGATCAACCAGAGTCATTGCAGGTGTGTTCTTTCCACAAACCACACATGGATCAACCACTAGAGTCATTGCATGTTTGTTCTTATACTAAAACTACAAACCAACACTAGAGTCATTGCATGTGTGTTCTTTTTCCACAAACCACACATGGATCCACCAGTGGTCATTGCATGTGTGTTATTTCCACAAACCACACATGGATCAACCACTAGAGTCATTTGATGTGTGTTCTTTCCACAAACCACATATGGATCAACCACTAGAGTCATTGCATGTGTGATCTTATACTAAAACCAACAGTAGAGTCATTGCATGTGTGTTCTTTTCACAAATCACACATGGATCAACCACTAGAGTCATTGCATGTGTGTTATTTCCACAAAAAAACATGGATTAACCACTAGAGTCATTGCATGTGTGTTCTTTTCCACAAACCACACATGGATCCACTAGTGGTCATGTCATGTGTGTTCTTTTCCACAAACCACACATGGATCAACCACTAGAGTCATTGCATGTGTTTTCTTTCCACAAACCACATATGGATCAACCACTAGAGTCACTGCATGTGTGTTCTTTTCTACAAACAACTTATGGATCAACTAGTGGTCATTGCATGTGTGTTCTTTCCACAAACCACATGTGGAACCATTACAGTCATTGCATGTGTCTTATTTTCAGAAACCACACATGGATCAATCACTAGAGTCATTGCATATGTGTTATTTCCACAAACCACACATGGATCAACCACTAGAGTCATTGCATGTGTGTTCTTTCCACAAACCACATATGGATCAACCACTAGATTCATTGTATGTGTGTTCTTTTCCACAAACAACTTATGGATCAACAAGTCGTCATTGCATGTGTGTTCTTTCCACAAACCACATGTGGACCCATTACAGTCATTGCATGTGTGTTGTTTCCACAAACCACACATGAATCAACCACTAGAGTCATTGCATGTGTGTTATTTCCACAAGCCACATATGGATCAACCACTAGAGTCATTGCATGTGTGTAATTTCCACAAACAAACATGGATCAAACACTAGAGTCATTGCATGTGTGTTCTTTTCCACAAACCACACATGGATCCATCAGTGGTCATTGCATGTGTGTTCTTTCCACAAACCACATATGGATCAACCACTAGTCATTGCATGTGTGTTCTTTCCACAAACCACACATGGATCAACCACTAGAGTTATTGCATGTTTGTTCTTATACTAAAACCACAAACCAGAACTAGAGTCATTGCATGTGTGTTCTTTTCCACAAACCACACATGAATCGACCACTAGAGTCATTGCATGTGTGTTCTTTCCACAAACCACATATGGAACAACCAGAGTCATTGCATGTGTGTTCTTTCCACAAACCACACATGTGGACCCACCAGTGGTCATTGCATGTGTGTTATTTCCATAAACACACATGGATCCACCACTAGAGTCATTGCATATGTGTTCTTTCCACAAAACACACATGGAAAAACCACTAGAGTAATTGCATATGTGTTATTTCCACAAACCGCACATGGATCAACCACTAGAGTCATTGCATGTGTGTTCTTATACTAAAACCAGCACTAGAGTCATTGCATGTGTGTTCTTTTCTCCAAACCACACATGGATCCACCACTAGAGTCATTGCATGTGTGCTCTTTCCACAAACCACATATGGATCAACCAGAGTCATTGCATGTGTGTTCTTTGCACAAACCACACATGTGGACCCACCAGTGGTCATTGCATGTGTGTTATTTCCACAAACCACACATGGATCAACCACTAGAGTCATTGCATGTGTGTTCTTTCCACAAACCACACATGGATCAACCACTAGAGTCATTGCATGTTTGTTCTTATACTAAAACCACAAACCAAAACTAGAGTCATTGCATGTGTGTTCTTTTCCACAAACCACACATGGATCCACCAGTGGTCATTGCATGTGTGTTCTTTCCACAAACCACATATGGATCAACCACTAGTCACTGCATGTGTGTTCTTTCCACAAACCACACATGGATCAACCACTAGAGTCATTGCATGTTTGTTCTTATACAAAAGCCACAAACCAGCACTAGAGTCATTGCATGTGTCATCTTTTCCACAAACCACACATGGATCCACCAGTGGTTATTGCATGTATGTTCTTTCCACAAACCACATATGGATCAACCACTAGAGTCATTGCATGTTTGTTCTTATACTAAAACCACAAACCAACACTAGAGTCATTGCATTTGTGTTCTTTTCCACAAACCACACATGGATCCACCAGTGGTCATTGCATGTGTGTTCTTTCCACAAACCACACATGGATCAACCACTAGTCACTGCATGTGTGTTCTTTCCACAGACCACACATGGATCAAGCACTAGAGTCATTGCATGTTTATCTTATACGAAAACCACAAACCAGCACTAGAGTCATTGCATGTGTGTTCTTTTCCACAAACCACACATGGATCCACCAGTGGTCATTGCATGTGTGTTCTTTCCACAAACCACATATGGATCTACCACTAGTCATTGCATGTGTGTTCTTTCCATAAACCACACAACGATCAACCACTAGAGTCATTGCATGTTTGTTCTTATACTAAAACCACAAACCAGCACTAGAGTCATTGGATGTGTGTTCTTTTCCACAAACCACACATGGATCCACCACTAGGGTCATTGCATGTGTGTTCTTTCCGCAAACCACATATGGAACAACCAGAATCATTGCATGCGTGTTCTTTCCACAAACCACACATGTGGACCCACCAGTGGTCATTGCATGTGTGTTATTTCCATAAACCACACATGGATCAACCACTAGAGTCATTGCATGTGTGTTCTTTCCACAAACCACATATGGATCAACCACTAGAGTCATTGCATCTGTGGTCTTATACTAAAACCAACACTAGAGTCATTTCATGTGTGTTCTTTTCACAAACCACACATGGATCAACCACTAGAGTCATTGCATGTGTGTTATTTCTACAACCAAACATGGATCAACCACTAGAGTCATTGCATGTGTGTTCTTATACTAAAACCAACATGGATCCACCAGTGGTCATTGCATGTGTGTTCTTTCCACAAACCACACATGGATCAATCACTAGAGTCATTGCATGTGTGTTATTTCCACAAACCACACATGGATCAACCACTAGAGTCATTACATGTGTGTTCTTATACTAAAACCACAAACTAGTACTAGAGTCATTGCATGTTTGTTCTTATACTAAAACCACAAACCAACACTAGAGTCATTGCATGCGTGTTCTTTCCCACAAACCACACATGGATCCACCAGTGGTCATTGCATGTGTGTTCTTTCCACAAACCACATATGGATCAACCACTGGTCACTACATGTGTGTTCTTTCCACAAACCACACATGGATCAAGCACTAGAGTCATTGCATGTTTGTTCTTATACGAAAACCACAAACCAGCACTAGAGTCATTGCATGTGTGTTCTTTTCCACAAACCACACATGGATCCACCAGTGGTCATTGCATGTGTGTTCTTTCCACAAACCACACATGGATCAACCACTAGAGTCATTGCATGTGTGTTCTTATACTAAAACCAGCACTAGAGTCATTGCATGTGTGTTCTTTTCCCCAAACCACACATGGATCCACCACTAGAGTCATTGCATGTGTGCTCTTTCCACAAACCACATATGGATCAACCAGAGTCATTGCATGTGTGTTCTTTCCACAAACCACACATGTGGACCCACCAGTGGTCATCGCATGTGTGTTATTTCCACAAACCACACATGGATCAACCACTAGAGTCATTGCATGTGTGTTCTTTCCACAAACCACACATGGATCAACCACTAGAGTCATTGCATGTTTGTTCTTATACTAAAACCACAAACCAACACTAGAGTCATTGCATGTGTGTTCTTTTCCACAAACCACACATGGATCCACCAGTGGTCATTGCATGTGTGTTCTTTCCACAAACCACATATGGATTAACCACTAGTCACTGCATGTGTGTTCTTTCCACAAACCACACATGGATCAACCACTAGAGTCATTGCATGTTTGTTCTTATACGAAAACCACAAACCAGCACTAGAGTCATTGCATGTGTGTTCTTTTCCACAAACCACACATGGATCCACTAGTGGTCATTGCATGTGTGTTCTTTCCACAAACCACATATGGATCAACCACTAGAGTCATTGCATGTTTGTTCTTATACTAAAACCACAAACCAACACTAGAGTCATTGCATGTGTGTTCTTTTCCACAAACCACACATGGATCCACCAGTGGTCATTGCATGTGTGTTCTTTCCACAAAACACATATGGATCAACCACTAGTCACTGCATGTGTGTTCTTTCCACAGACCACACATGGATGAAGCACTAGAGTCATTGCATGTTTGTTCTTATACGAATACCACAAACCAGCACTAGAGTCATTGCATGTGTGTTCTTTTCCACAAACCACACATGGATCCACCAGTGGTCATTGCATGTGTGTTCTTTCCACAAACCACATATGGATCACCCACTAGTCATTGCATGTGTGTTCTTTCCATAAACCACACAGGGATCAACCACTAGAGTCATTGCATGTTTGTTCTTATACTAAAACCACAAACCAGCACTAGTCATTGGATGTGTGTTCTTTTCCACAAACCACACATGGATCCACCACTAGGGTCATTGCATGTGTGTTCTTTCCACAAACCACATATGGAACAACCAGAATCATTGCATGTGTGTTCTTTCCGCAAACGACACATGTGGACCCACCAGTGGTCATTGCATGTCTGTTATTTCCATAAACCACACATGGATCAACCACTAGAGTCATTGCATGTGTGTTCTTTCCACAAAACACATATGGATCAACCACTAGAGTCATTGCATGTGTGTTCTTATACTAAAACCAACACTAGAGTCATTTCATGTGTGTTCTTTTCACAAACCACACATGGATCAACCACTAGAGTTATTGCATATGTGTTATTTCCACAACCAAACATGGATCAACCACTAGAGTCATTGCATGTGTGTTCTTATACTAAAACCAACATGGATCCACAAGTGGTCATTGCATGTGTGTTCTTTCCACAAACCACACATGGATCAATCACTAGAGCCATTGCATGTGTGTTATTTCCACAAACCACACATGGATCAACCACTAGAGTCATTACATGTGTGTTCTTATACTAAAACCACAAACTAGTACTAGAGTCATTGCATGTTTGTTCTTATACTAAAACCACAAACCAACACTAGAGTCATTGCATGCGTGTTCTTTCCCACAAACCACACATGGATCCACCAGTGGTCATTGCATGTGTGTTCTTTCCACAAACCACATATGGATCAACCACTGGTCACTACATGTGTGTTCTTTCCACATACCACACATGGATCAAGCACTAGATTCATTGCATGTTTGTTCTTATACGAAAACCACAAACCAGCACTAGAGTCATTGCATGTGTGTTCTTTTCCACAAACCACACATGGATCCACCAGTGGTCATTGCATGTGTGTTCTTTCCACAAACCACACATGGATCAACCACTAGAGTCATTGCATGTGTGTTCTTATACTAAAACCAGCACTAGAGTCATTGCATGTGTGTTCTTTTTCCCAAACCACACATGGATCCACCACTAGAGTCATTGCATGTGTGCTCTTTCCACAAACCACATATGGATCAACCAGAGTCATTGCATGTGTGTTCTTTCCACAAACCACACATGTGGACCCACCAGTGGTCATTGCATGTGTGTTATTTCCACAAACCACACATGGATCAACCACTAGAGTCATTGCATGTGTGTTCTTTCCACAAACCACACATGGATCAACCACTAGAGTCATTGCATGTTTGTTCTTATACTAAAACACAAACCAACACTAGAGTCATTGCATGTGTGTTCTTTTCCACAAACCACACATGGATCCACCAGTGGTCATTGCATGTGTGTTCTTTCCACAAACCACATATGGATCAACCACTAGTCACTTCATGTGTGTTCTTTCCACAAACCACACATGGATCAACCACTAGAGTCATTGCATGTTTGTTCTTATACGAAAACCACAAACCAGCACTAGAGTCATTGCATGTGTGTTCTTTTCCACAAACCACACATGGATCCACCAGTGGTCATTGCATGTGTGTTCTTTCCACAAACCACATATGGATAAACCACGAGAGTCATTGCATGTTTGTTCTTATACTAAAACCACAAACCAACACTAGAGTCATTGCCTGTGTATTCTTTTCCACAAACCACACATGGATCCACAAGTGGTCATTGCATGTGTGTTCTTTCCACAAACCACATATGGATCAACCACTAGTCACTGCATGTGTGTTCTTTCCATAGACCACACATGGATCAAGCACTAGAGTCATTGCATGTTTGTTCTTATACGAATACCACAAACCAGCACTAGAGTCATTGCATGTGTGTTCTTTTCCACAAACCACACATGGATCCACCAGTGGTCATTGCATGTGTGTTATTTCCACAAACCACACATGGATCAAGCACTAGAGTCATTGCATGTTTGTTCTTATACGAAAACCACAAACCAGCACTAGAGTCATTGCATGTGTGTTCTTTTCCACAAACCACACATGGATCCACCAGTGGTCATTGCATGTGTGTTCTTTCCACAAAACACATATGGATGAACCACTAGTCATTGCATGTGTGTTCTTTCCATAAACCACACAGGGATCAACCACTAGAGTCATTGCATCTTTGTTCTTATACTAAAACCACAAACCAGCACTAGAGTCATTGGATGTGTGTTCTTTTCCACAAACCACACATGGATCCACCACTAGGGTCATTGCATGTGTGTTCTTTCCACAAACCACACATGGATCAATCACTAGAGTCATTGCATGTGTGTTATTTCCACAAACCACACATGGATCAACCACTAGAGTCATTGCATGTGTGTTCTTATACTAAAACCAGCACTAGAGTCATTGCATGTGTGTTCTTTTTCCCAAACCACACATGGATCCACCACTAGAGTCATTGCATGTGTGCTCTTTCCACAAACCACATATGGATCAACCAGAGTCATTGCATGTGTGTTCTTTCCACAAACCACACATGTGGACCCACCAGTGGTCATTGCATGTGTGTTATTTCCACAAACCACACATGGATCAACCACTAGAGTCATTGCATGTGTGTTCTTTCCACAAACCACACATGGATCAAACACTAGAGTCATTGCATGTTTGTTCTTATACTAAAACACAAACCAACACTAGAGTCATTGCATGTGTGTTCTTTTCCACAAACCACACATGGATCCACCAGTGGTCATTGCATGTGTGTTCTTTCCACAAACCACATATGGATCAACCACTAGTCACTTCATGTGTGTTCTTTCCACAAACCACACATGGATCAACCACTAGAGTCATTGCATGTTTGTTCTTATACGAAAACCACAAACCAGCACTAGAGTCATTGCATGTGTGTTCTTTTCCACAAACCACACATGGATCCACCAGTGGTCATTGCATGTGTGTTCTTTCCACAAACCACATATGGATAAACCACGAGAGTCATTGCATGTTTGTTCTTATACTAAAACCACAAACCAACACTAGAGTCATTGCCTGTGTATTCTTTTCCACAAACCACACATGGATCCACAAGTGGTCATTGCATGTGTGTTCTTTCCACAAACCACATATGGATCAACCACTAGTCACTGCATGTGTGTTCTTTCCATAGACCACACATGGATCAAGCACTAGAGTCATTGCATGTTTGTTCTTATACGAAAACCACAAACCAGCACTAGAGTCATTGCATGTGTGTTCTTTTCCACAAACCACACATGGATCCACCAGTGGTCATTGCATGTGTGTTATTTCCACAGACCACACATGGATCAAGCACTAGAGTCATTGCATGTTTGTTCTTATACGAAAACCACAAACCAGCACTAGAGTCATTGCATGTATGTTCTTTTCCACAGACCACACATGGATCCACCAGTGGTCATTGCATGTGTGTTCTTTCCACAAAACACATATGGATGAACCACTAGTCATTGCATGTGTGTTCTTTCCATAAACCACACAGGGATCAACCACTAGAGTCATTGCATCTTTGTTCTTATACTAAAACCACAAACCAGCACTAGAGTCATTGGATGTGTGTTCTTTTCCACAAACCACACATGGATCCACCACTAGGGTCATTGCATGTGTGTTCTTTCCACAAACCACATATGGAACAACCAGAATCATTGCATGTGTGTTCTTTCCACAAACCACACATGTGAACCCACCAGTGGTCATTGCATGTGTGTTATTTCCATAAACCACACATGGATCAACCACTAGAGTCATTGCATGTGTGTTCTTTCCACAAACCACATATGGATCAACCACTAGAGTCATTGCATGTGTGTTCTTATACTAAAACCAACACTAGAGTCATTTCATGTGTGTTCTTTTCACAAACCACACATGGATCAACCACTAGAGTCATTGCATGTGTGTTATTTCCACAACCAAACATGGATCAACCACTAGAGTCATTGCATGTGTGTTCTTATACTAAAACGAACATGGATCCACCAGTGGTCATTGCATGTGTGTTCTTTCCACAAACCACACATGGATCAATCTCTAGAGTCATTGCATGTGTGTTATTTCCACAAACCACACATGGATCAACCACTAGAGTCATTGCATGTGTGTTCTTATACTAAAACAACAAACTAGTACTAGAGTCATTGCATGTTTGTTCTTATACTAAAACCATAAACCAACACTAGAGTCATTGCATGCGTGTTCTTTCCTACAAACCACACATGGATCCACCAGTGGTCATTGCATGTGTGTTATTTCCACAAACCACACATGGATCCACCACTAGGGTCATTGCATGTGTGTTCTTTCCACAAACCACACATGGATCAACCACTAGAGTCATTGCATATTTGTTCTTATACTAAAACCACAAACCAACACTAGAGTCATTGCATGTGTGTTCTTTTCCACAAACCACACATGGATCCACCAGTGGTCATTGCATGTGTGTTCTTTCCACAAACAACACATGGATCAACCACTAGAGTCATTGCATGTGTGTTCTTATACTAAAACCAGCACTAGAGTCATTGCATGTGTGTTCTTTTCCCCAAACCACACATGGATCCACCACTAGAGTCATTGCATGTGTGCTCTTTCCACAAACCACATATGGATCAACCAGAGTCATTGGATGTGTGTTCTTTCCACAAACCACACATGCGGACCCACCAGTGGTCATTGCATGTGTGTTATTTCCACAAACCACACATGGATCAACCACTAGAGTCATTGCATGTGTGTTCTTTCCACAACCCACACATGGATCAACCACTAGAGTCATTGCATGTTTGTTCTTATACTAAAACCACAAACCAACACTAGAGTCATTGCATGTGTGTTCTTTTCCACAAACCACACATGGATCCACCAATGGTCATTGCATGTGTGTTCTTTCCACAAACCACATATGGATCAACCACTAGTCACTGCATGTGTGTTCTTTCCACAAACCACACATGAATCAACCACTAGAGTCATTGCATGTTTGTTCTTATACGAAAACCACAAACCAGCACTAGAGTCATTACATGTGTGTTCTTTTCCACAAACCGCACATGGATCCACCAGTGGTCATTACATGTGTGTTCTTTCCACAAACCACATATGGATCAACCACTAGAGTCATTGCATGTTTGTTCTTATACTAAAACCACAAACCAACACTAGAGTCATTGCATGTGTGTTCTTTTCCACAAACCACACATGGATCCACCAGTGGTCATTGCATGTGTGTTCTTTCCACAAACCACATATGGATCAACCACTAGTCACTGCATGTGTGTTCTTTGCACAGACCACACATGGATCAAGCACTAGAGTCATTGCATGTTTGTTCTTATACGAAAACCACAAACCAGCACTAGAGTCATTGCATGTGTGTTCTTTTCCACAAACCACACATGGATCCACCAGTGGTCATTGCATGTGTGTTCTTTCCACAAACCACATATGGATCAACCACTAGAGTCATTGCATGTGTGTTCTTTCCACAACCCACACATGGATCAACCACTAGAGTCATTGCATGTTTGTTCTTATACTAAAACCACAAACCAACACTAGAGTCATTGCATGTGTGTTCTTTTCCACAAACCACACATGGATCCACCAATGGTCATTGCATGTGTGTTCTTTCCACAAACCACATATGGATCAACCACTAGTCACTGCATGTGTGTTCTTTCCACAAACCACACATGAATCAACCACTAGAGTCATTGCATGTTTGTTCTTATACGAAAACCACAAACCAGCACTAGAGTCATTACATGTGTGTTCTTTTCCACAAACCGCACATGGATCCACCAGTGGTCATTACATGTGTGTTCTTTCCACAAACCACATATGGATCAACCACTAGAGTCATTGCATGTTTGTTCTTATACTAAAACCACAAACCAACACTAGAGTCATTGCATGTGTGTTCTTTTCCACAAACCACACATGGATCCACCAGTGGTCATTGCATGTGTGTTCTTTCCACAAACCACATATGGATCAACCACTAGTCACTGCATGCGTGTTCTTTGCACAGACCACACATGGATCAAGCACTAGAGTCATTGCATGTTTGTTCTTATACGAAAACCACAAACCAGCACTAGAGTCATTGCATGTGTGTTCTTTTCCACAAACCACACATGGATCCACCAGTGGTCATTGCATGTGTGTTCTTTCCACAAACCACATATGGATCAACCACTAGTCATTGCATGTGTGTTCTTTCCATAAACCACACAGGGATCAACCACTAGAGTCATTGCATGTTTGTTCTTATACTAAAACCACAAACCAGCACTAGAGTCATTGGATGTGTGTTATTTTCCACAAACCACACATGGATCCACCACTAGAGTCATTGCATGTGTGTTCTTTCCACAAACCACATATGGAACAACCAGAATCATTGCATGTGTGGTCTTTCCACAAACCATACATGTGGACCCACCAGTGGTCATTGCATGTGTGTTATTTCCATAAACCATACATGGATCAACCACTAGAGTCATTGCATGTGTGTTCTTTCCACAAACCACATATGGATCAACCACTAGAGTCATTTCTTGTGTGTTCTTATACTAAAACCAACACTAGAGTCATTTCATGTGTGTTCTTTTCACAAACCACACATGGATCAACCACTAGAGTCATTGCATATGTGTTATTTACACAACCAAACATGGATCAACCACTAGAGTCATTGCATGTGTATTCTTATACTAAAACCAACATGGATCCACCAGTGGTCATTGCATGTGTGTTCTTTCCACAAACCACACATGGATCAATCACTAGAGCCATTGCATGTGTGTTATTTCCACAAACCACACATGGATCAACCACTAGAGTCATTACATGTGTGTTCTTATACTAAAACCACAAACTAGTACTAGAGTCATTGCATGTTTGTTCTTATACTAAAACCACAAACCAACACTAGAGTCATTGCATGCGTGTTCTTTCCCACAAACCACACATGGATCCACCAGTGGTCATTATATGTGTGTTCTTTTCACAAACCACATATGGATCAACCACTAGTCACTACATGTGTGTTCTTTCCACAGACCACACATGGATGAAGCACTAGAGTCATTGCATGTTTGTTCTTATACGAAAACCACAAACCAGCACTAGAGTCATTGCATGTGTGTTCTTTTCCACAAACCACACATGGATCCACCAGTGGTCATTGCATGTGTGTTCTTTCCACAAACCACACATGGATCAACCACTAGAGTCATTGCATGTGTGTTCTTATACTAAAATCAGCACTAGAGTCATTGCATGTGTGTTCTTTTTCCCAAACCACACATGGATCCACCACTAGAGTCATTGCATGTGTGCTCTTTCCACAAACCACATATGGATCAACCAGAGTCATTGCATGTGTGTTCTTTCCACAAACCACACATGTGGACCCACCAGTGGTCATTGCATGTGTGTTATTTCCACAAACCACACATGGATCAACCACTAGAGTCCTTGCATGTGTGTTCTTTCCACAAACCACACATGGATCAACCACTAGAGTCATTGCATGTTTGTTCTTATACTAAAACACAAACCAACACTAGAGTCATTGCATGTGTGTTCTTTTCCACAAACCACACATGGATCCACCAGTGGTCATTGCATGTGTGTTCTTTCCACAAACCACATATGGATCAACCACTAGTCACTGCATGTGTGTTCTTTCCACAAACCACACATGGATCAACCACTAGAGTCATTGCATGTTTGTTCTTATACGAAAACCACAAACCAGCACTAGAGTCATTGCATGTGTGTTCTTTTCCACAAACCACACATGGATCCACCAGTGGTCATTGCATGTGTGTTCTTTCCACAAACCACATATGGATCAACCACTAGAGTCATTGCATGTTTGTTCTTATACTAAAACCACAAACCAACACTAGAGTCATTGCATGTGTGTTCTTTTCCACAAACCACACATGGATCCACCAGTGCTCATTGCATGTGTGTTCTTTCCACAAACCACATATGGATCAACCACTAGCCACTGCATGTGTGTTCTTTCCACAGACCACACATGGATCAACCACTAGTCATTGCATGTGTGTTCTTTCCATAAATCACACAGGGATCAACCACTAGAGTCATTGCATCTTTGTTCTTATACTAAAACCACAAACCAGCACTAGAGTCATTGGATGTGTGTTCTTTTCCACAAACCACACATGGATCCACCACTAGGGTCATTGCATGTGTGTTCTTTCCACAAACCACATATGGAACAACCAGAATCATTGCATGTGTGTTCTTTCCACAAACCACACATGTGGACCCACCAGTGGTCATTGCATGTGTGTTATTTCCATAAACCACACATGGATCAACCACTAGAGTCATTGCATGTGTGTTCTTTCCACAAACCACATATGGATCAACCACTAGAGTCATTGCATGTGTGTTCTTATACTAAAACCAACACTAGAGTCATTTCATGTGTGTTCTTTTCACAAACCACACATGGATCAACCACTAGAGTCATTGCATGTGTGTTATTTCCACAACCAAACATGGATCAACCACTAGAGTCATTGCATGTGTGTTCTTATACTAAAACGAACATGGATCCACCAGTGGTCATTGCATGTGTGTTCTTTCCACAAACCACACATGGATCAATCACTAGAGTCATTGCATGTGTGTTATTTCCACAAACCACACATGGATCAACCACTAGAGTCATTGCATGTGTGTTCTTATACTAAAACAACAAACTAGTACTAGAGTCATTGCATGTTTGTTCTTATACTAAAACCACAAACCAACACTAGAGTCATTGCATGCGTGTTCTTTCCCACAAACCACACATGGATCCACCAGTGGTCATTGCATGTGTGTTATTTCCACAAACCACACATGGATCCACTACTAGGTTCATTGCATGTGTGTTCTTTCCACAAACCACACATGGATCAACCACTACAGTCATTGCATGTTTGTTCTTATACTAAAACCACAAACCAACACTAGAGTCATTGCATGTGTGTTCTTTTCCACAAACCACACATGGATCCACCAGTGGTCATTGCATGTGTGTTCTTTCCACCAACCACACATGGATCAACCACTAGAGTCATTGCATGTGTGTTCTTATACTAAAACCAGCACTAGAGTCATTGCATGTGTGTTCTTTTCCCCAAACCACACATGGATCCACCACTAGAGTCATTGCATGTGTGCTCTTTCCACAAACCACATATGGATCAACCAGAGTCATTGCATGTGTGTTCTTTCCACAAATCACACATGTGGACCCACCAGTGGTCATTGCATGTGTGTTATTTCCACAAACCACACATGGATCAACCACTAGAGTCATTGCATGTGTGTTCTTTCCACAAACCACACATGGATCAACCACTAGAGTCATTGCATGTTTGTTCTTATACGAAAACCACAAACCAGCACTAGAGTCATTGCATGTGTGTTCTTTTCCACAAACCACACATGGATCCACCAGTGGTCATTGCATGTGTGTTCTTTCCACAAACCACATATGGATCAACCACTAGTCATTGCATGTGTGTTCTTTCCATAAACCACACAGGGATCAACCACTAGAGTCATTGCATGTTTGTTCTTATACTAAAACCACAAACCAGCACTAGAGTCATTGGATGTGTGTTCTTTTCCACAAACCACACATGGATCCACCACTAGGGTCATTGCATGTGTGTTCTTTCCACAAACCACATACGGAACAACCAGAATCATTGCATGTGTGTTCTTTCCACAAACCACACATGTGGACCCACCAGTGGTCATTGCATGTGTGTTATTTCCATAAACCACACATGGATCAACCACTAGAGTCATTGCATGTGTGTTCTTTCCACAAACCACATATGGATCAACCACTAGAGTCATTGCATGTGTGTTCTTATACTAAAACCAACACTAGAGTCATTTCATGTGTGTTCTTTTCACAAACCACACATGGATCAACCACTAGAGTCATTGCATGTGTGTTATTTCCACAACCAAACATGGATCAACCACTAGAGTCATTGCATGTGTGTTCTTATACTAAAACGAACATGGATCCACCAGTGGTCATTGCATGTGTGTTCTTTCCACAAACCACACATGGATCAATCACTAGAGTCATTGCATGTGTGTTCTTTCCACAAACCACACATGGATGAACCACTAGAGTCATTGCATGTGTGTTCTTATACTAAAACAACAAACTAGTACTAGAGTCATTGCATGTTTGTTCTTATACTAAAACCACAAACCAACACTAGAGTCATTGCATGCGTGTTCTTTCCCACAAACCACACATGGATCCACCAGTGGTCATTGCATGTGTGTTATTTCCACAAACCACACATGGATCCACTACTAGGTTCATTGCATGTGTGTTCTTTCCACAAACCACACATGGATCAACCACTACAGTCATTGCATGTTTGTTCTTATACTAAAACCACAAACCAACACTAGAGTCATTGCATGTGTGTTCTTTTCCACAAACCACACATGGATCCACCAGTGGTCATTGCATGTGTGTTCTTTCCACAAACCACACATGGATCAACCACTAGAGTCATTGCATGTGTGTTCTTATACTAAAACCAGCACTAGAGTCATTGCATGTGTGTTCTTTTCCCCAAACCACACATGGATCCACCACTAGAGTCATTGCATGTGTGCTCTTTCCACAAACCACATATGGATCAACCAGAGTCATTGCATGTGTGTTCTTTCCACAAATCACACATGTGGACCCACCAGTGGTCATTGCATGTGTGTTATTTCCACAAACCACACATGGATCAACCACTAGAGTCATTGCATGTGTGTTCTTTCCACAAACCACACATGGATCAACCACTAGAGTCATTACATGTTTGTTCTTATACGAAAACCACAAACCAGCACTAGAGTCATTGCATGTGTGTTCTTTTCCACAAACCACACATGGATCCACCAGTGGTCATTGCATGTGTGTTCTTTCCACAAACCACATATGGATCAACCACTAGTCATTGCATGTGTGTTCTTTCCATAAACCACACAGGGATCAACCACTAGAGTCATTGCATGTTTGTTCTTATACTAAAACCACAAACCAGCACTAGAGTCATTGGATGTGTGTTCTTTTCCACAAACCACACATGGATCCACCACTAGGGTCATTGCATGTGTGTTGTTTCCACAAACCACATATGGAACAACCAGAATCATTGCATGTGTGTTCTTTCCACAAAACACACATGTGGACCCACCAGTGGTCATTGCATGTCTGTTATTTCCATAAACCACACATGGATCAACCACTAGAGTCATTGCATGTATGTTCTTTCCACAAACCACATATGGATTAACCACTAGAGTCATTGGATGTGTGTTCTTATACTAAAACCAACACTAGAGTCATTTCATGTGTGTTCTTTTCACAAACCACACATGGATCAACCACTAGAGTCATTGCATATGTGTTATTTCCACAACCAAACATGGATCAACCACTAGAGTCATTGCATGTGTGTTCTTATACTAAAACCAACATGGATCCACCAGTGGTCATTGCATGTGTGTTATTTCCACAAACCACACATGGATCAACCACTAGAGTCATTACATGTGTGTTCTTATACTAAAACCACAAACTAGTACTAGAGTCATTGCATGTTTGTTCTTATACTAAAACCACAAACCAACACTAGAGTCATTGCATGCGTGTTCTTTCCCACAAACCACACATGGATCCACCAGTGGTCATTGCATGTGTGTTCTTTCCACAAACCACATATGGATCAACCACTGGTCACTACATGTGTGTTCTTTCCACAGACCACACATGGATGAAGCACTAGAGTCATTGCATGTTTGTTCTTATACGAAAACCACAAACCAGCACTAGAGTCATTGCATGTGTGTTCTTTTCCACAAACCACACATGGATCCACCAGTGGTCATTGCATGTGTGTTCTTTCCACAAACCACACATGGATCAACCACTAGAGTCATTGCAGGTGTGTTCTTATACTAAAACCAGCACTAGAGTCATTGCATGTGTGTTCTTTTTCCCAAACCACACATGGATCCACCACTAGAGTCATTGCATGTGTGCTCTTTCCACAAACCACATATGGATCAACCAGAGTCATTGCATGTGTGTTCTTTCCACAAACCACACATGTGGACCCACCAGTGGTCATTGCATGTGTGTTATTTCCACAAACCACACATGGATCAACCACTAGAGTCATTGCATGTGTGTTCTTTCCACAAACCACACATGGATCAACCACTAGAGTCATTGCATGTTTGTTCTTATACTAAAACACAAACCAACACTAGAGTCATTGCATGTGTGTTCTTTTCCACAAACCACACATGGATCCACCAGTGGTCATTGCATGTGTGTTCTTTCCACAAACCACATATGGATCAACCACTAGTCACTGCATGTGTGTTCTTTCCACAAACCACACATGGATCAACCACTAGAGTCATTGCATGTTTGTTCTTATACGAAAACCACAAACCAGCACTAGAGTCATTGCATGTGTGTTCTTTTCCACAAACCACACATGGATACACCAGTGGTCATTGCATGTGTGTTATTTCCACAAACCACATATGGATCAACCACGAGAGTCATTGCATGTTTGTTCTTATACTAAAACCACAAACCAACACTAGAGTCATTGCATGTGTGTTCTTTTCCACAAACCACACATGGATCCACCAGTGGTCATTGCATGTGTGTTCTTTCCACAAACCACATATGGATCAACCACTAGTCACTGCATGTGTGTTCTTTCCATAGACCACACATGGATGAAGCACTAGAGTCATTGCATGTTTGTTCTTATACGAAAACCACAAACCAGCACTAGAGTCATTGCATGTGTGTTCTTTTCCACAAACCACACATGGATCCACCAGTGGTCATTGCATGTGTGTTCTTTCCACAAACCACATATGGATCAACCACTAGTCATTGCATGTGTGTTCTTTCCATAAACCACACAGGGATCAACCACTAGAGTCATTGCATCTTTGTTCTTATACTAAAACCACAAACCAGCACTAGAGTCATTGGATGTGTGTTCTTTTCCACAAACCACACATGGATCCACCACTAGGGTCATTGCATGTGTGTTCTTTCCACAAACCACATATGGAACAACCAGAATCATTGCATGTGTGTTCTTTCCACAAACCACACATGTGGACCCACTAGTGGTCATTGCATGTGTGTTATTTCCATAAACCACACATGGATCAACCACTAGATTCATTGCATGTGTGTTCTTTCCACAAACCACATATGGATCAACCACTAGAGTCATTGCATGTGTGTTCTTATACTAAAACCAACACTAGAGTCATTTCATGTGTGTTCTTTTCACAAACCACACATGGATCAACCACTAGAGTCATTGCATGTGTGTTATTTCCACAACCAAACATGGATCAACCACTAGAGTCATTGCATGTGTGTTCTTATACTAAAACGAACATGGATCCACCAGTGGTCATTGCATGTGTGTTCTTTCCACAAACCACACATGGATCAATCACTAGAGTCATTGCATGTGTGTTATTTCCACAAACCACACATGGATCAACCACTAGAGTCATTGCATGTGTGTTCTTATACTAAAACAACAAACTAGTACTAGAGTCATTGCATGTTTGTTCTTATACTAAAACCATAAACCAACACTAGAGTCATTGCATGCGTGTTCTTTCCCACAAACCACACATGGATCCACCAGTGGTCATTGCATGTGTGTTATTTCCACAAACCACACATGGATCCACCACTAGGGTCATTGCATGTGTGTTCTTTCCACAAACCACACATGGATCAACCACTAGAGTCATTGCATGTTTGTTCTTATACTAAAACCACAAACCAACACTAGAGTCATTGCATGTGTGTTCTTTTCCACAAACCACACATGGATCCACCAGTGGTCATTGCATGTGTGTTATTTCCACAAACCACATATGGATCAACCACTAGAGTCATTGCATGTGTGTTCTTATACTAAAACCAACATGGATCCACCAGTGGTCATTGCATGTGTGTTCTTTCCACAAACCACACATGGATCAATCACTAGAGTCATTGCATGTGTGTTATTTCCACAAACCACACATGGATCAACCACTAGAGTCATTGCATGTGTGTTCTTATACTAAAACAACAAACTAGTACTAGAGTCATTGCATGTTTGTTCTTATACTAAAACCACAAACCAACACTAGAGTCATTGCATGCGTGTTCTTTCCCAGAAACCACACATGGATCCACCAGTGGTCATTGCATGTGTGTTATTTCCACAAACCACACATGGATCCACTACTAGGTTCATTGCATGTGTGTTCTTTCCACAAACCACACATGGATCAACCACTACAGTCATTGCATGTTTGTTCTTATACTAAAACCACAAACCAACACTAGAGTCATTGCATGTGTGTTCTTTTCCACAAACCACACATGGATCCACCAGTGGTCATTGCATGTGTGTTCTTTCCACAAACCACACATGGATCAACCACTAGAGTCATTGCATGTGTGTTCTTATACTAAAACCAGCACTAGAGTCATTGCATGTGTGTTCTTTTCCCCAAACCACACATGGATCCACCACTAGAGTCATTGCATGTGTGCTCTTTCCACAAACCACATATGGATCAACCAGAGTCATTGCATGTGTGTTCTTTCCACAAATCACACATGTGGACCCACCAGTGGTCATTGCATGTGTGTTATTTCCACAAACCACACATGGATCAACCACTAGAGTCATTGCATGTGTGTTCTTTCCACAAACCACACATGGATCAACCACTAGAGTCATTGCATGTTTGTTCTTATACGAAAACCACAAACAAGCACTAGAGTCATTGGATGTGTGTTCTTTTCCACAAACCACACATGGATCCACCACTAGGGTCATTGCATGTGTGTTCTTTCCACAAACCACATATGGAACAACCAGAATCATTGCATGTGTGTTCTTTCCACAAACCACACATGTGGACCCACCAGTGGTCATTGCATGTCTGTTATTTCCATAAACCACACATGGATCAACCACTAGAGTCATTGCATGTGTGTTCTTTCCACAAACCACATATGGATTAACCACTAGAGTCATTGGATGTGTGTTCTTATACTAAAACCAACACTAGAGTCATTTCATGTGTGTTCTTTTCATAAACCACACATGGATCAACCACTAGAGTCATTGCATATGTGTTATTTCCACAACCAAACATGGATCAACCACTAGAGTCATTGCATGTGTGTTCTTATACTAAAACCAACATGGATCCACCAGTGGTCATTGCATGTGTGTTATTTCCACAAACCACACATGGATCAACCACTAGAGTCATTACATGTGTGTTCTTATACTAAAACCACAAACTAGTACTAGAGTCATTGCATGTTTGTTCTTATACTAAAACCACAAACCAACACTAGAGTCATTGCATGCGTGTTCTTTCCCACAAACCACACATGGATCCACCAGTGGTCATTGCATGTGTGTTCTTTCCACAAACCACATATGGATCAACCACTGGTCACTACATGTGTGTTCTTTCCACAGACCACACATGGATGAAGCACTAGAGTCATTGCATGTTTGTTCTTATACGAAAACCACAAACCAGCACTAGAGTCATTGCATGTGTGTTCTTTTCCACAAACCACACATGGATCCACCAGTGGTCATTGCATGTGTGTTCTTTCCACAAACCACACATGGATCAACCACTAGAGTCATTGCAGGTGTGTTCTTATACTAAAACCAGCACTAGAGTCATTGCATGTGTGTTCTTTTTCCCAAACCACACATGGATCCACCACTAGAGTCATTGCATGTGTGCTCTTTCCACAAACCACATATGGATCAACCAGAGTCATTGCATGTGTGTTCTTTCCACAAACCACACATGTGGACCCACCAGTGGTCATTGCATGTGTGTTATTTCCACAAACCACACATGGATCAACCACTAGAGTCGTTGCATGTGTGTTCTTTCCACAAACCACACATGGATCAACCACTAGAGTCATTGCATGTTTGTTCTTATACTAAAACACAAACCAACACTAGAGTCATTGCATGTGTGTTCTTTTCCACAAACCACACATGGATCCACCAGTGGTCATTGCATGTGTGTTCTTTCCACAAACCACATATGGATCAACCACTAGTCACTGCATGTGTGTTCTTTCCACAAACCACACATGGATCAACCACTAGAGTCATTGCATGTTTGTTCTTATACGAAAACCACAAACCAGCACTAGAGTCATTGCATGTGTGTTCTTTTCCACAAACCACACATGGATACACCAGTGGTCATTGCATGTGTGTTATTTCCACAAACCACATATGGATCAACCACGAGAGTCATTGCATGTTTGTTCTTATACTAAAACCACAAACCAACACTAGAGTCATTGCATGTGTGTTCTTTTCCACAAACCACACATGGATCCACCAGTGGTCATTGCATGTGTGTTCTTTCCACAAACCACATAAGGATCAACCACTAGTCACTGCATGTGTGTTCTTTCCATAGACCACACATGGATCAAGCACTAGAGTCATTGCATGTTTGTTCTTATACGAAAACCACAAACCAGCACTAGAGTCATTGCATGTGTGTTCTTTTCCACAAACCACACATGGATCCACCAGTGGTCATTGCATGTGTGTTCTTTCCACAAACCACATATGGATCAACCACTAGTCATTGCATGTGTGTTCTTTCCATAAACCACACAGGGATCAACCACTAGAGTCATTGCATCTTTGTTCTTATACTAAAACCACAAACCAGCACTAGAGTCATTGGATGTGTGTTCTTTTCCACAAACCACACATGGATCCACCACTAGGGTCATTGCATGTGTGTTCTTTCCACAAACCACATATGGAACAACCAGAATCATTGCATGTGTGTTCTTTCCACAAACCACACATGTGGACCCACTAGTGGTCATTGCATGTGTGTTATTTCCATAAACCACACATGGATCAACCACTAGAGTCATTGCATGTGTGTTCTTTCCACAAACCACATATGGATCAACCACTAGAGTCATTGCATGTGTGTTCTTATACTAAAACCAACACTAGAGTCATTTCATGTGTGTTCTTTTCACAAACCACACATGGATCAACCACTAGAGTCATTGCATGTGTGTTATTTCCACAACCAAACATGGATCAACCACTAGAGTCATTGCATGTGTGTTCTTATACTAAACCGAACATGGATCCACCAGTGGTCATTGCATGTGTGTTCTTTCCACAAACCACACATGGATCAATCACTAGAGTCATTGCATGTGTGTTATTTCCACAAACCACACATGGATCAACCACTAGAGTCATTGCATGTGTGTTCTTATACTAAAACAACAAACTAGTACTAGAGTCATTGCATGTTTGTTCTTATACTAAAACCATAAACCAACACTAGAGTCATTGCATGCGTGTTCTTTCCCACAAACCACACATGGATCCACCAGTGGTCATTGCATGTGTGTTATTTCCACAAACCACACATGGATCCACCACTAGGGTCATTGCATGTGTGTTCTTTCCACAAACCACACATGGATCAACCACTAGAGTCATTGCATGTTTGTTCTTATACTAAAACCACAAACCAACACTAGAGTCATTGCATGTGTGTTCTTTTCCACAAACCACACATGGATCCACCAGTGGTCATTGCATGTGTGTTATTTCCACAAACCACATATGGATCAACCACTAGAGTCATTGCATGTGTGTTCTTATACTAAAACCAATGCTAGAGTCATTGCATGTGTGTTCTTTTCACAAACCACACATGGATCAACCACTAGAGTCATTGCATGTGTGTTATTTCAACAAACAAACATGGATCAACCACTAGAGTCATTGCATGTGTGTTCTTTTCCACAAACCACACATGGATCCACCAGTGGTCATTGCATGTGTGTTCTTTTCCACAAACCACACATGGATTCACCAGTGGTCATTGCATGTGTTTTCTTTCCACAAACCACATATGGATCAACCACTAGAGTCATTGCATGTGTGTTCTTTTCTACAAAGAACTTATGGATCAACCAGTGGTCATTGCATGTGTGTTCTTTCCGCAAACCACATGTGGACCCATTACAGTCATTGCATGTGTGTAATTTCCACAAACCACACATGGATCAACCACTAGAGTCATTGCATATGTGTTATTTCCACGAACCACACATGGATCAACCACTAGAGTCATTGCATGCGTGTTCTTTCCACAAACCACATATGGATCAACCACTAGAGTCATTGCATGTGTGTTCTTTTCCAGAAACAACTTATGGATCAACCAGTGGTCAATGCATGTGTGTTCTTTCCACAAACCACATGTGGACCCAGTACAGTCATTGCATGTGTGTTGTTTCCACAAACCACACATGGATCAACCACTAGAGTCATTGCATGTGTGTTCTTTCCACAAGCCACATATGGATCAACCACTAGAGTCATTGCATGTGTGTTCTTATACTAAAACCAACACTAGAGTCATTGCATGTGTGTTATTTCCACAAACAACACAAGGATCAACCACTAGAGTCATTGCATATGTGTTATTTCCACAAACCACACATGGATCAACCACTAGAGTCATTGCATGTGTGTTCTTATACTAAAACCAACACTAGAGTCATTGCATGTGTGTTCTTTTCACAAACCACACATGGATCAACCACTAGAGTCATTGCATGTGTGTTATTTCCACAAACAAACATGGATCGACCACTAGAGTCATTGCATGTGTGTTCTTTTCCACAAACCACACATGGATCCACCTGTGATCATTGCATGTGTGTTCTTTCCACAAACCACATGTGGACCCAATACAGTCATTGCATGTGTGTTGTTTCCACAAACCACACATGGATCAACCACTTGAGTCATTGCATGTGTGTTATTTCCACAAACCAAACATGGATCAACCACTAGAGTCATTGCATGTGTGTTCTTATACTAAAACCACAAACTAGTACTAGAGTCATTGCATGTTTGTTCTTATACTAAAACCACAAACCAACACTAGAGTCATTGCATGTGTGTTCTTTCCCACACACCACACATGGATCCACCAGTGGTCATTGCATGTGTGTTATTTCAACAAACCACACATGGATCCACCACTAGGGTCATTGCATGTGTGTTCTTTCCACAAACCACACATGGATCAACCACTAGAGTCATTGCATGTTTGTTCTTATACTAAAACCACAAACCAACAACAGAGTCATTGCATGTGTGTTCTTTTCCACAAACCACACATGGATCCACCAGTGGTCATTGCATGTGTGTTATTTCCACAAACCACACATGGATCAACCACTAGAGTCATTGCATGTGTGTTCTTATACTAAAACCAACACTAGAGTCATTGCATGTGTGTTATTTCCACAAACCACACATGGATCAACCACTAGAGTCATTGCATGTGTGTTATTTCCACAAACAAACATGGATCAAACACTGGAGTCATTGCATGTGTGTTCTTTTCCACAAACCACACATGGATCCACCTGTGGTCATTGCATGTGTGTTCTTTCCACAAACCACATGTGGACCCAGTACAGTCATTAAATGTGTGTTGTTTCCACAAACCACACATGGATCAACCACTTGAGTCATTGCATGTGTGTTTTTTCCACAAACCACACATGGATCAACCACTAGAGTCATTGCATATGTGTTCTTATACTAAAACCACAAACTAGTACTAGAGTCATTGCATGTTTGTTCTTTTCCACAAACCACACATGGATCCACCTGTCGTCATTGCATGTGTGTTATTTCCACAAACCACACATGGATCAACCACTAGAGTCATTGCATGTGTGTTCTTATACTAAAACCAACGCTAGAGTCATTGCATGTGTGTTCTTTTCACAAACCACACATGGATCAACCACTAGAGTCATTGCATGTGTGTTATTTCAACAAACAAACATGGATCAACCACTAGAGTCATTTCATGTGTGTTCTTTTCCACAAACCACACATGGATCCACCAGTGGTCATTGCATGTGTGTTCTTTTCCACAAATCACACATGGATCCACCAGTGGTCATTGCATGTGTTTTCTTTCCACAAACCACATATGGATCAACCACTAGAGTCATTGCATGTGTGTTCTTATACTAAAACCAACACTAGAGTCATTGCATGTGTGTTCTTTTCACAAACCACACATGGATCAACCACTAGAGTCATTGCATGTGTGTTAATTCCACAAACAAACATGGATCGACCACTAGAGTCATTGCATGTGTGTTCTTTTCCACAAACCACACATGGATCCACCTGTGATCATTGCATGTGTGTTCTTTCCACAAACCACATGTGGACCCAATACAGTCATTGCATGTGTGTTGTTTCCACAAACCACACATGGATCAACCACTTGAGTCATTGCATGTGTGTTATTTCCACAAACCACACATGGATCAACCACTAGAGTCATTGCATGTGTGTTCTTATACTAAAACCACAAACTAGTACTAGAGTCATTGCATGTTTGTTCTTATACTAAAACCACAAACCAACACTAGAGTCATTGCATGTGTGTTCTTTCCCACACACCACACATGGATCCACCAGTGGTCATTGCATGTGTGTTATTTCAACAAACCACACATGGATCCACCACTAGGGTCATTGCATGTGTGTTCTTTCCACAAACCACACATGGATCAACCACTAGAGTCATTGCATGTTTGTTCTTATACTAAAACAACAAACCAACAACAGAGTCATTGCATGTGTGTTCTTTTCCACAAACCACACATGGATCCACCAGTGGTCATTGCATGTGTGTTATTTCCACAAACCACACATGGATCAACCACTAGAGTCATTGCATGTGTGTTCTTATACTGAAACCAACACTAGAGTCATTGCATGTGTGTTATTTCCACAAACCACACATGGATCAACCACTAGAGTCATTGCATGTGTGTTATTTCCACAAACAAACATGGATCAAACACTGGAGTCATTGCATGTGTGTTCTTTTCCACAAACCACACATGGATCCACCTGTGGTCATTGCATGTGTGTTCTTTCCACAAACCACATGTGGACCCAGTACAGTCATTGCATGTGTGTTGTTTCCACAAACCACACATGGATCAACCACTTGAGTCATTGCATGTGTGTTTTTTCCACAAACCACACATGGATCAACCACTAGAGTCATTGCATATGTGTTCTTATACTAAAACCACAAACTAGTACTAGAGTCATTGCATGTTTGTTCTTTTCCACAAACCACACATGGATCCACCTGTCGTCATTGCATGTGTGTTATTTCCACAAACCACACATGGATCAACCACTAGAGTCATTGCATGTGTGTTCTTATACTAAAACCAACGCTAGAGTCATTGCATGTGTGTTCTTTTCACAAACCACACATGGATCAACCACTAGAGTCATTGCATGTGTGTTATTTCAACAAACAAACATGGATCAACCACTAGAGTCATTTCATGTGTGTTCTTTTCCACAAACCACACATGGATCCACCAGTGGTCATTGCATGTGTGTTCTTTTCCACAAACCACACATGGATCCACCAGTGGTCATTGCATGTGTTTTCTTTCCACAAACCACATATGGATCAACCACTAGAGTCATTGCATGTGTGTTCTTATACTAAAACCAACACTAGAGTCATTGCATGTGTGTTCTTTTCACAAACCACACATGGATCAACCACTAGAGTCATTGCATGTGTGTTATTTCCACAAACAAACATGGATCAACCACTAGAGTCATTGCACGTGTGTTCTTTTCCACAAACCACACATGGATCCACCAGTGGTCATTGCATGTGTGTTCTTTTCCACAAACCACACATGGATCCACCAGTGGTCATTGCATGTGTTTTCTTTCCACAAACCACATATGGATCAACCACTAGAGTCATTGCATGTGTGTTCTTTTCTACAAACAACTTATGGATCAACCAGTGGTCATTGCATGTCTGTTCTTTCCACAAACCACATGTGGACCCATTACAGTCATTGCATGTGTGTTATTTCCATAAACCACACATGCATCAACCACTAGAGTCATTGCATATGTGTTATTTCCACGAACCACACATGGATCAACCACTAGAGTCATTGCATGTGTGTTCTTTCCACAAACCACATATGGATCAACCACTAGAGTCATTGCATGTGTGTTCTTTTCCACAAACAACTTATGGATCAACCAGTGGTCAATGCATGTGTGTTCTTTCCACAAACCACATGTGGACCCAGTACAGTCATTGCATGTGTGTTGTTTCCACAAACCACACATGGATCAACCACTAGAGTCATTGCATGTGTGTTCTTTCCACAAGCCACATATGGATCAACCACTAGAGTCATTGCATGTGTGTTCTTATACTAAAACCAACACTAGAGTCATTGCATGTGTGTTATTTCCATAAACCACACATGGATCAACCACTAGAGTCATTGCATGTGTGTTCTTTCCACAAACCACATATGGATCAACCACTAGAGTCATTGCATGTGTGTTCTTATACTAAAACCAACACTAGAGTCATTTCATGTGTGTTCTTTTCACAAACCACACATGGATCAACCACTAGAGTCATTGCATGTGTGTTATTTCCACAACCAAACATGGATCAACCACTAGAGTCATTGCATGTGTGTTCTTATACTAAAACGAACATGGATCCACCAGTGGTCATTGCATGTGTGTTCTTTCCACAAACCACACATGGATCAATCACTAGAGTCATTGCATGTGTGTTATTTCCACAAACCACACATGGATCAACCACTAGAGTCATTGCATGTGTGTTCTTATACTAAAACAACAAACTAGTACTAGAGTCATTGCATGTTTGTTCTTATACTAAAACCACAAACCAACACTAGAGTCATTGCATGCGTGTTCTTTCCCACAAACCACACATGGATCCACCAGTGGTCATTGCATGTGTGTTATTTCCACAAACCACACATGGATCCACCACTAGGGTCATTGCATGTGTGTTCTTTCCACAAACCACACATGGATCAACCACTAGAGTCATTGCATATTTGTTCTTATACTAAAACCACAAACCAACACTAGAGTCATTGCATGTGTGTTCTTTTCCACAAACTACACATGGATCCACCAGTGGTCATTGCATGTGTGTTCTTTCCACAAACAACACATGGATCAACCACTAGAGTCATTGCATGTGTGTTCTTATACTAAAACCAGCACTAGAGTCATTGCATGTGTGTTCTTTTCCCCAAACCACACATGGATCCACCACTAGAGTCATTGCATGTGTGCTCTTTCCACAAACCACATATGGATCAACCAGAGTCATTCGATGTGTGTTCTTTCCTCAAACCACACATGCGGACCCACCAGTGGTCATTGCATGTGTGTTATTTCCACAAACCACACATGGATCAACCACTAGAGTCATTGCATGTGTGTTCTTTCCACAACCCACACATGGATCAACCACTAGAGTCATTGCATGTTTGTTCTTATACTAAAACCACAAACCAACACTAGAGTCATTGCATGTGTGTTCTTTTCCACAAACCACACATGGATCCACCAATGGTCATTGCATGTGTGTTCTTTCCACAAACCACATATGGATCAACGACTAGTCACTGCATGTGTGTTCTTTCCACAAACCACACATGAATCAACCACTAGAGTCATTGCATGTTTGTTCTTATACGAAAACCACAAACCAGCACTAGAGTCATTGCATGTGTGTTCTTTTCCACAAACCACACATGGATCCACCAGTGGTCATTACATGTGTGTTCTTTCCACAAACCACATATGGATCAACCACTAGAGTCATTGCATGTTTGTTCTTATACTAAAACCACAAACCAACAGTAGAGTCATTGCATGTGTGTTCTTTTCCACAAACCACACATGGATCCACCAGTGGTCATTGCATGTGTGTTCTTTCCACAAACCACATATGGATCAAACACTAGTCACTGCATGTGTGTTCTTTGCACAGACCACACATGGATCAAGCACTAGAGTCATTGCATGTTTGTTCTTATACGAAAACCACAAACCAGCACTAGAGTCATTGCATGTGTGTTCTTTTCCACAAACCACACATGGATCCACCAGTGGTCATTGCATGTGTGTTCTTTCCACAAACCACATATGGATCAACCACTAGTCATTGCATGTGTGTTCTTTCCATAAACCACACAGGGATCAACCACTAGAGTCATTGCATGTTTGTTCTTATACTAAAACTACAAACCAGCACTAGAGTCATTGGATGTGTGTTCTTTTCCACAAACCACACATGGATCCACCACTAGAGTCATTGCATGTGTGTTCTTTCCACAAACCACATATGGAACAACCAGAATCATTGCATGTGTGGTCTTTCCACAAACCACACATGTGGACCCACCAGTGGTCATTGCATGTGTGTTATTTCCAAAAACCATACATGGATCAACCACTAGAGTCATTGCATGTGTGTTCTTTCCACAAACCACATATGGATCAACCACTAGAGTCATTTCTTGTGTGTTCTTATACTAAAACCAACACTAGAGTCATTTCATGTGTGTTCTTTTCACAAACCACACATGGATCAACCACTAGAGTCATTGCATATGTGTTATTTACACAACCAAACATGGATCAACCACTAGAGTCATTGCATGTGTGTTCTTATACTAAAACCAACATGGATCCACCAGTGGTCATTGCATGTGTGTTCTTTCCACAAACCACACATGGATCAATCACTAGAGCCATTGCATGTGTGTTATTTCCACAAACCACACATGGATCAACCACTAGAGTCATTACATGTGTGTTCTTATACTAAAACAACAAACTAGTACTAGAGTCATTGCATGTTTGTTCTTATTCTAAAACCACAAACCAACACTAGAGTCATTGCATGCGTGTTCTTTCCCACAAACCACACATGGATCCACCAGTGGTCATTATATGTGTGTTCTTTCCACAAACCACATATGGATCAACCACTAGTCACTACATGTGTGTTCTTTCCACAGACCACACATGGATGAAGCACTAGAGTCATTGCATGTTTGTTCTTATACGAAAACCACAAACCAGCACTAGAGTCATTGCATGTGTGTTCTTTTCCACAAACCACACATGGATCCACCAGTGGTCATTGCATGTGTGTTCTTTCCACAAACCACACATGGATCAACCACTAGAGTCATTGCATGTGTGTTCTTATACTAAAATCAGCACTAGAGTCATTGCATGTGTGTTCTTTTTCCCAAACCACACATGGATCCACCACTAGAGTCATTGCATGTGTGCTCTTTCCACAAACCACATATGGATCAACCAGAGTCATTGCATGTGTGTTATTTCCACAAACCACACATGTGGACCCACCAGTGGTCATTGCATGTGTGTTATTTCCACAAACCACACATGGATCAACCACTAGAGTCCTTGCATGTGTGTTCTTTCCACAAACCACACATGGATCAACCACTAGAGTCATTGCATGTTTGTTCTTATACTAAAACACAAACCAACACTAGAGTCATTGCATGTGTGTTCTTTTCCACAAACCACACATGGATCCACCAGTGGTCATTGCATCTGTGTTCTTTCCACAAACCACATATGGATCAACCACTAGTCACTTCATGTGTGTTCTTTCCACAAACCACACATGGATCAACCACTAGAGTCATTGCATGTTTGTTCTTATACGAAAACCACAAACCAGCACTAGAGTCATTGCATGTGTGTTCTTTTCCACAAACCACACATGGATCCACCAGTGGTCATTGCATGTGTGTTCTTTCCACAAACCACATATGGATCAACCACTAGAGTCATTGCATGTTTGTTCTTATACTAAAACCACAAACCAACAGTAGAGTCATTGCATGTGTGTTCTTTTCCACAAACCACACATGGATCCACCAGTGCTCATTGCATGTGTGTTCTTTCCACAAACCACATATGGATCAACCACTAGTCACTGCATGTGTGTTCTTTCCACAGACCACACATGGATCAACCACTAGTCATTGCATGTGTGTTCTTTCAATAAATCACACAGGGATCAACCACTAGAGTCATTGCATCTTTGTTCTTATACTAAAACCACAAACCAGCACTAGAGTCATTGGATGTGTGTTCTTTTCCACAAACCACACATGGATCCACCACTAGGGTCATTGCATGTGTGTTCTTTCCACAAACCACATATGGAACAACCAGAATCATTGCATGTGTGTTCTTTCCACAAACCACACATGTGGACCCACCAGTGGTCATTGCATGTGTGTTATTTCCATAAACCACACATGGATCAACCACTAGAGTCATTGCATGTGTGTTCTTTCCACAAACCACATATGGATCAACCACTAGAGTCATTGCATGTGTGTTCTTATACTAAAACCAACACTAGAGTCATTTCATGTGTGTTCTTTTCACAAACCACACATGGATCAACCACTAGAGTCATTGCATGTGTGTTATTTCCACAACCAAACATGGATCAACCACTAGAGTCATTGCATGTGTGTTCTTATACTAAAACGAACATGGATCCACCAGTGGTCATTGCATGTGTGTTCTTTCCACAAACCACACATGGATCAATCACTAGAGTCATTGCATGTGTGTTATTTCCACAAACCACACATGGATCAACCACTAGAGTCATTGCATGTGTGTTCTTATACTAAAACAACAAACTAGTACTAGAGTCATTGCATGTTTGTTCTTATACTAAAACCACAAACCAACACTATAGTCATTGCATGCGTGTTCTTTCCCACAAACCACACATGGATCCACCAGTGGTCATTGCATGTGTGTTATTTCCACAAACCACACATGGATCCACTACTAGGGTCATTGCATGTGTGTTCTTGCCACAAACCACACATGGATCAACCACTACAGGTATTGCATGTTTGTTCTTATACTAAAACCACAAACCAACACTAGAGTCATTGCATGTGTGTTCTTTTCCACAAACCACACATGGATTCACCAGTGGTCATTGCATGTGTGTTCTTTCCACAAACCACACATGGATCAACCACTAGAGTCATTGCATGTGTGTTCTTATACTAAAACCAGCACTAGAGTCATTGCATGTGTGTTCTTTTCCCCAAACCACACATGGATCCACCACTAGAGTCATTGCATGTGTGCTCTTTCCACAAACCACATATGGATCAACCAGAGTCATTGCATGTGTGTTCTTTCCACAAATCACACATGTGGACCCACCAGTGGTCATTGCATGTGTGTTATTTCCACAAACCACACATGGATCAACCACTAGAGTCATTGCATGTGTGTTCTTTCCACAAACCACACATGGATCAACCACTAGAGTCATTGCATGTTTGTTCTTATACGAAAACCACAAACCAGCACTAGAGTCATTGCATGTGTGTTCTTTTCCACAAACCACACATGGATCCACCAGTGGTCATTGCATGTGTGTTCTTTCCACAAACCACATATGGATCAACCACTAGTCATTGCATGTGTGTTCTTTCCATAAACCACACAGGGATCAACCACTAGAGTCATTGCATGTTTGTTCTTATACTAAAACCACAAACCAGCACTAGAGTCATTGGATGTGTGTTCTTTTCCACAAACCACACATGGATCCACTACTAGGGTCATTGCATGTGTGTTCTTTCCACAAACCACATATGGAACAACCAGGATCATTGCATGTGTGTTCTTTCCACAAACCACACATGTGGACCCACCAGTGGTCATTGCATGTCTGTTATTTCCATAAACCACACATGGATCAACCACTAGAGTCATTGCATGTGTGTTCTTTCCACAAACCACATATGGATTAACCACTAGAGTCATTGGATGTGTGTTCTTATACTAAAACCAACACTAGAGTCATTTCATGTGTGTTCTTTTCACAAACCACACATGGATCAACCACTAGAGTCATTGCATATGTGTTATTTCCACAACCAAACATGGATCAACCACTAGAGTCATTGCATGTGTGTTCTTATACTAAAACCAACATGGATCCACCAGTGGTCATTGCATGTGTGTTATTTCCACAAACCACACATGGATCAACCACTAGAGTCATTACATGTGTGTTCTTATACTAAAACCACAAACTAGTACTAGAGTCATTGCATGTGTGTTCTTATACTAAAACCAACATGGATCCACCAGTGGTCATTGCATGTGTGTTATTTCCACAAACCACACATGGATCAACCACTAGAGTCATTACTTGTGTGTTCTTATACTAAAACCAACACTAGAGTCATTTCATGTGTGTTCTTTTCACAAACCACACATGGATCAACCACTAGAGTCATTGCATATGTGTTATTTACACAACCAAACATGGATCAACCACTAGAGTCATTGCATGTGTGTTCTTATACTAAAACCAACATGGATCCACCAGTGGTCATTGCATGTGTGTTCTTTTCCACAAACCACACATGGATCCACCAGTGGTCATTGCATGTGTGTTCTTTTCCACAAACCACACATGGATCCACCAGTGGTCATTGCATGTGTGTTCTTTCCACAAACCACATATGGATCAACCACTAGTCACTGCATGTGTGTTCTTTCCATAGACCACACATGGATCAAGCACTAGAGTCATTGCATGTTTGTTCTTATACGAAAACCACAAACCAGCACTAGAGTCATTGCATGTGTGTTCTTTTCCACAAACCACACATGGATCCACCAGTGGTCATTGCATGTGTGTTCTTTCCACAAACCACATATGGATCAACCACTAGTCATTGCATGTGTGTTCTTTCCATAAACCACACAGGGATCAACCACTAGAGTCATTGCATCTTTGTTCTTATACTAAAACCACAAACCAGCACTAGAGTCATTGGATGTGTGTTCTTTTCCACAAACCACACATGGATCCACCACTAGGGTCATTGCATGTGTGTTCTTTCCACAAACCACATATGGAACAACCAGAATCATTGCATGTGTGTTCTTTCCACAAACCACACATGTGGACCCACTAGTGGTCATTGCATGTGTGTTATTTCCATAAACCACACATGGATCAACCACTAGAGTCATTGCATGTGTGTTCTTTCCACAAACCACATATGGATCAACCACTAGAGTCATTGCATGTGTGTTCTTATACTAAAACCAACACTAGAGTCATTTCATGTGTGTTCTTTTCACAAACCACACATGGATCAACCACTAGAGTCATTGCATGTGTGTTATTTCCACAACCAAAGATGGATCAACCACTAGAGTCATTGCATGTGTGTTCTTATACTAAAACGAACATGGATCCACCAGTGGTCATTGCATGTGTGTTCTTTCCACAAACCACACATGGATCAATCACTAGAGTCATTGCATGTGTGTTATTTCCACAAACCACACATGGATCAACCACTAGAGTCATTGCATGTGTGTTCTTATACTAAAACAACAAACTAGTACTAGAGTCATTGCATGTTTGTTCTTATACTAAAACCATAAACCAACACTAGAGTCATTGCATGCGTGTTCTTTCCCACAAACCACACATGGATCCACCAGTGGTCATTGCATGTGTGTTATTTCCACAAACCACACATGGATCCACCACTAGGGTCATTGCATGTGTGTTCTTTCCACAAACCACACATGGATCAACCACTAGAGTCATTGCATGTTTGTTCTTATACTAAAACCACAAACCAACACTAGAGTCATTGCATGTGTGTTCTTTTCCACAAACCACACATGGATCCACCAGTGGTCATTGCATGTGTGTTATTTCCACAAACCACATATGGATCAACCACTAGAGTCATTGCATGTGTGTTCTTATACTAAAACCAATGCTAGAGTCATTGCATGTGTGTTCTTTTCACAAACCACACATGGATCAACCACTAGAGTCATTGCATGTGTGTTATTTCAACAAACAAACATGGATCAACCACTAGAGTCATTGCATGTGTGTTATTTTCCACAAACCACACATGGATCCACCAGTGGTCATTGCATGTGTGTTCTTTTCCACAAACCACACATGGATTCACCAGTGGTCATTGCATGTGTTTTCTTTCCACAAACCACATATGGATCAACCACTAGAGTCATTGCATGTGTGTTCTTTTCTACAAAGAACTTATGGATCAACCAGTGGTCATTGCATGTGTGTTCTTTCCGCAAACCACATGTGGACCCATTACAGTCATTGCATGTGTGTAATTTCCACAAACCACACATGGATCAACCACTAGAGTCATTGCATATGTGTTATTTCCACGAACCACACATGGATCAACCACTAGAGTCATTGCATGCGTGTTCTTTCCACAAACCACATATGGATCAACCACTAGAGTCATTGCATGTGTGTTCTTTTCCACAAACAACTTATGGATCAACCAGTGGTCAATGCATGTGTGTTCTTTCCACAAACCACATGTGGACCCAGTACAGTCATTGCATGTGTGTTGTTTCCACAAACCACACATGGATCAACCACTAGAGTCATTGCATGTGTGTTCTTTCCACAAGCCACATATGGATCAACCACTAGAGTCATTGCATGTGTTTTCTTATACTAAAACCAACACTAGAGTCATTGCATGTGTGTTATTTCCACAAACAACACAAGGATCAACCACTAGAGTCATTGCATATGTGTTATTTCCACAAACCACACATGGATCAACCACTAGAGTCATTGCATGTGTGTAATTTCCACAAAGAAACATGGATCAACCACTAGAGTCATTGCATGTGTGTTCTTTTCAAAAACCACACATGGATCAACCACTAGAGTCATTGCATGTGTGTTATTTCCACAAACAAACATGGATCGACCACTAGAGTCATTGCATGTGTGTTCTTTTCCACAAACCACACATGGATCCACCTGTGATCATTGCATGTGTGTTCTTTCCACAAACCACATGTGGACCCAATACAGTCATTGCATGTGTGTTGTTTCCACAAACCACACATGGATCAACCACTTGAGTCATTGCATGTGTGTTATTTCCACAAACCACACATGGATCAACCACTAGAGTCATTGCATGTGTGTTCTTATACTAAAACCACAAACTAGTACTAGAGTCATTGCATGTTTGTTCTTATACTAAAACCACAAACCAACACCAGAGTCATTGCATGTGTGTTCTTTCCCACACACCACACATGGATCCACCAGTGGTCATTGCATGTGTGTTATTTCAACAAACCACACATGGATCCACCACTAGGGTCATTGCATGTGTGTTCTTTCCACAAACCACACATGGATCAACCACTAGAGTCATTGCATGTTTGTTCTTATACTAAAACCACAAACCAACAACAGAGTCATTGCATGTGTGTTCTTTTCCACAAACCACACATGGATCCACCAGTGGTCATTGCATGTGTGTTATTTCCACAAACCACACATGGATCAACCACTAGAGTCATTGCATGTGTGTTCTTATACTAAAACCAACACTAGAGTCATTGCATGTGTGTTATTTCCACAAACCACACATGGATCAACCACTAGAGTCATTGCATGTGTGTTATTTCCACAAACAAACATGGATCAAACACTGGAGTCATTGCATGTGTGTTCTTTTCCACAAACCACACATGGATCCACCTGTGGTCATTGCATGTGTGTTCTTTCCACAAACCACATGTGGACCCAGTACAGTCATTGCATGTGTGTTGTTTCCACAAACCACACATGGATCAACCACTTGAGTCATTGCATGTGTGTTTTTTCCACAAACCACACATGGATCAACCACTAGAGTCATTGCATATGTGTTCTTATACTAAAACCACAAACTAGTACTAGAGTCATTGCATGTTTGTTCTTTTCCACAAACCACACATGGATCCACCTGTCGTCATTGCATGTGTGTTATTTCCACAAACCACACATGGATCAACCACTAGAGTCATTGCATGTGTGTTCTTATACTAAAACCAACGCTAGAGTCATTGCATGTGTGTTCTTTTCACAAACCACACATGGATCAACCACTAGAGTCATTGCATGTGTGTTATTTCAACAAACAAACATGGATCAACCACTAGAGTCATTTCATGTGTGTTCTTTTCCACAAACCACACATGGATCCACCAGTGGTCATTGCATGTGTGTTCTTTTCCACAAACCACACATGGATCCACCAGTGGTCATTGCATGTGTTTTCTTTCCACAAACCACATATGGATCAACCACTAGAGTCATTGCATGTGTGTTCTTATACTAAAACCAACACTAGAGTCATTGCATGTGTGTTCTTTTCACAAACCACACATGGATCAACCACTAGAGTCATTGCATGTGTGTTAATTCCACAAACAAACATGGATCGACCACTAGAGTCATTGCATGTGTGTTCTTTTCCACAAACCACACATGGATCCACCTGTGATCATTGCATGTGTGTTCTTTCCACAAACCACATGTGGACCCAATACAGTCATTGCATGTGTGTTGTTTCCACAAACCACACATGGATCAACCACTTGAGTCATTGCATGTGTGTTATTTCCACAAACCACACATGGATCAACCACTAGAGTCATTGCATGTGTGTTCTTATACTAAAACCACAAACTAGTACTAGAGTCATTGCATGTTTGTTCTTATACTAAAACCACAAACCAACACTAGAGTCATTGCATGTGTGTTCTTTCCCACACACCACACATGGATCCACCAGTGGTCATTGCATGTGTGTTATTTCAACAAACCACACATGGATCCACCACTAGGGTCATTGCATGTGTGTTCTTTCCACAAACCACACATGGATCAACCACTAGAGTCATTGCATGTTTGTTCTTATACAAAAACCACAAACCAACAACAGAGTCATTGCATGTGTGTTCTTTTCCACAAACCACACATGGATCCACCAGTGGTCATTGCATGTGTGTTATTTCCACAAACCACACATGGATCAACCACTAGAGTCATTGCATGTGTGTTCTTATACTAAAACCAACACTAGAGTCATTGCATGTGTGTTATTTCCACAAACCACACATGGATCAACCACTAGAGTCATTGCATGTGTGTTATTTCCACAAACAAACATGGATCAAACACTGGAGTCATTGCATGTGTGTTCTTTTCCACAAACCACACATGGATCCACCTGTGGTCATTGCATGTGTGTTCTTTCCACAAACCACATGTGGACCCAGTACAGTCATTGCATGTGTGTTGTTTCCACAAACCACACATGGATCAACCACTTGAGTCATTGCATGTGTGTTTTTTCCACAAACCACACATGGATCAACCACTAGAGTCATTGCATATGTGTTCTTATACTAAAACCACAAACTAGTACTAGAGTCATTGCATGTTTGTTCTTTTCCACAAACCACACATGGATCCACCTGTCGTCATTGCATGTGTGTTATTTCCACAAACCACACATGGATCAACCACTAGAGTCATTGCATGTGTGTTCTTATACTAAAACCAACGCTAGAGTCATTGCATGTGTGTTCTTTTCACAAACCACACATGGATCAACCACTAGAGTCATTGCATGTGTGTTATTTCAACAAACAAACATGGATCAACCACTAGAGTCATTTCATGTGTGTTCTTTTCCACAAACCACACATGGATCCACCAGTGGTCATTGCATGTGTGTTCTTTTCCACAAACCACACATGGATCCACCAGTGGTCATTGCATGTGTTTTCTTTCCACAAACCACATATGGATCAACCACTAGAGTCATTGCATGTGTGTTCTTATACTAAAACCAACACTAGAGACATTGCATGTGTGTTCTTTTCACAAACCACACATGGATCAACCACTAGAGTCATTGCATGTGTGTTATTTCCACAAACAAACATGGATCAACCACTAGAGTCATTGCACGTGTGTTCTTTTCCACAAACCACACATGGATCCACCAGTGGTCATTGCATGTGTGTTCTTTTCCACAAACCACACATGGATCCACCAGTGGTCATTGCATGTGTTTTCTTTCCACAAACCACATATGGATCAACCACTAGAGTCATTGCATGTGTGTTCTTTTCTACAAACAACTTATGGATCAACCAGTGGTCATTGCATGTCTGTTCTTTCCACAAACCACATGTGGACCCATTACAGTCATTGCATGTGTGTTATTTCCATAAACCACACATGCATCAACCACTAGAGTCATTGCATATGTGTTATTTCCACGAACCACACATGGATCAACCACTAGAGTCATTGCATGTGTGTTCTTTCCACAAACCACATATGGATCAACCGCTAGAGTCATTGCATGTGTGTTCTTTTCCACAAACAACTTATGGATCAACCAGTGGTCAATGCATGTGTGTTCTTTCCACAAACCACATGTGGACCCAGTACAGTCATTGCATGTGTGTTGTTTCCACAAACCACACATGGATCAACCACTAGAGTCATTGCATGTGTGTTCTTTCCACAAGCCACATATGGATCAACCACTAGAGTCATTGCATGTGTGTTCTTATACTAAAACCAACACTAGAGTCATTGCATGTGTGTTATTTCCACAAACAACACAAGGATCAACCACTAGAGTCATTGCATATGTGTTATTTCCACAAACCACACATGGATCAACCACTAGAGTCATTGCATGTGTGTTCTTATACTAAAACCAACACTAGAGTCATTGCATGTGTGTTCTTTTCACAAACCACACATGGATCAACCACTAGAGTCATTGCATGTGTGTTATTTCCACAAACAAACATGGATCGACCACTAGAGTCATTGCATGTGTGTTCTTTTCCACAAACCACACATGGATCCACCAGTGCTCATTGCATGTGTGTTCTTTCCACAAACCACATATGGATCAACCACTAGTCACTGCATGTGTGTTCTTTCCACAGACCACACATGGATCAACCACTTGAGTCATTGCATGTGTGTTATTTCCACAAACCACACATGGATCAACCACTAGAGTCATTGCATGTGTGTTCTTATACTAAAACCACAAACTAGTACTAGAGTCATTGCATGTTTGTTCTTATACTAAAACCACAAACCAACACTAGAGTCATTGCATGTGTGTTCTTTCCCACAAACCACACATGGATCCACCAGTGGTCATTGCATGTGTGTTATTTCAACAAACCACACATGGATCCACCACTAGGGTCATTGCATGTGTGTTCTTTCCACAAACCACACATGGATCAACCACTAGAGTCATTGCATGTTTGTTCTTATACTAAAACCACAAACCAACACTAGAGTCATTGCATGTGTGTTCTTTTCCACAAACCACACATGGATCCACCAGTGGTCATTGCATGTGTGTTATTTCCACAAACCACACATGGATCAACCACTAGAGTCATTGCATGTGTGTTCTTATACTAAAACCAACACTAGAGTCATTGCATGTGTGTTCTTTTCACAAACCACACATGGATCAACCACTAGAGTCATTGCATGTGTGTTATTTCCACAAACAAACATGGATCAAACACTGGAGTCATTGCATGTGTGTTCTTTTCCACAAACCACACATGGATCCACCTATGGTCATTGCATGTGTGTTCTTTCCACAAACCACATGTGGACCCAGTACAGTCATTGCATGTGTGTTGTTTCCACAAACCACACATGGATCAACCACTTGAGTCATTGCATGTGTGTTTTTTCCACAAACCACACATGGATCAACCACTAGAGTCATTGCATATGTGTTCTTATACTAAAACCACAAACTAGTACTAGAGTCATTGCATGTTTGTTCTTTTCCACAAACCACACATGGATCCACCTGTGGTCATTGCATGTGTGTTATTTCCACAAACCACACATGGATCAACCACTAGAGTCATTGCATGTGTGTTCTTATACTAAAACCAACGCTAGAGTCATTGCATGTGTGTTCTTTTCACAAACCACACATGGATCAACCACTAGAGTCATTGCATGTGTGTTATTTCAACAAACAAACATGGATCCACCACTAGAGTCTTTTCATGTGTGTTCTTTTCAACAAACCACACATGGATCCACCAGTGGTCATTGCATGTGTGTTCTTTTCCACAAACCACACATGGATCCACCAGTGGTCATTGCATGTGTGTTCTTTCCACAAACCACATATGGATCAACCACTAGAGTCATTGCATCTGTGTTCTTATACTAAAACCAACACTAGAGTCATTGCATGTGTGTTCTTTTCACAAACCACACATGGATCAACCACTAGAGTCATTGCATGTGTGTTATTTCCACAAACAAACATGGATCAACCACTAGAGTCATTGCACGTGTGTTCTTTTCCACAAACCACACATGGATCCACCAGTGGTCATTGCATGTGTGTTCTTTTCCACAAACCACACATGGATCCACCAGTGGTCATTGCATGTGTTTTCTTTCCACAAACCACATATGGATCAACCACTAGAGTCATTGCATGTGTGTTATTTCCACAAACCACACATGTATCAACCACTAGAGTCATTGCATGTGTGTTCTTATACTAAAATCACAAACTAGTACTAGAGTCATTGCATGTTTGTTCTTATACTAAAACCACAAACCAACACTAGAGTCATTGCATGCGTGTTCTTTCCCATAAACCACACATGGATCCACCAGTGGTCATTGCATGTGTGTTATTTCAACAAACCACACATGGATCCACCACTAGGGTCATTGCATGTGTGTTGTTTCCACAAACCACACATGGATCAACCAGTTGAGTCATTGCATGTGTGTTATTTCCACAAACCACACATGGATCAACCACTAGAGTCATTGCATATGTGTTCTTATACTAAAACCACAAACTAGTACTAGAGTCATTGCATGTTTGTTCTTTTCCACAAACCACACATGGATCCACCTGTGGTCATTGCATGTGTGTTATTTCCACAAACCACACATGGATCAACCACTAGAGTCATTGCATGTGTGTTCTTATACTAAAACCAACGCTATAGTCATTGCATGTGTGTTCTTTTCACAAACCACACATGGATCAACCACTAGAGTCATTGCATGTGTGTTATTTCAACAAACAAACATGGATCAACCACTAGAGTCTTTTCATGTGTGTTCTTTTCCACAAACCACACATGGATCCACCAGTGGTCATTGCATGTGTGTTCTTTTCCACAAACCACACATGGATACACTAGTGGTCATTGCATGTGTTTTCTTTCCACAAACCACATATGGATCAACCACTAGAGTCATTGCATGTGTGTTCTTATACTAAAACCAACACTAGAGTCATTGCATGTGTGTTCTTTTCACAAACCACACATGGATCAACCACTAGAGTCATTGCATGTGTGTTATTTCCACAAACAAACATGGATCAACCACTAGAGTCATTGCACGCGTGTTCTTTTCCACAAACCACACATGGATCCACCAGTGGTCATTGCATGTGTGTTCTTTTCCATAAACCACACATGGATCCACCAGTGGTCATTGCATGTGTTTTCTTTCCACAAACCACATATGGATCAACCACTAGAGTCATTGCATGTGTGTTCTTTTCTACAAACAACTTATGGATCAACCAGTGGTCATTGCATGTGTGTTCTTTCCACAAACCACATGTGGACCCATCACAGTCATTGCATGTGTGTTATTTCCATAAACCACACATGCATCAACCACTAGAGTCATTGCATATGTGTTATTTCCACGAACCACACATGGATCAACCGCTAGAGTCATTGCATGTGTGTTCTTTCCACAAACCACATATGGATCAACCACTAGAGTCATTGCATGTGTGTTCTTTTCCACAAACAACTTATGGATCAACCAGTGGTCAATGCATGTGTGTTCTTTCCACAAACCACATGTGGACCCAGTACAGTCATTGCATGTGTGTTGTTTCCACAAACCACACATGGATCAACCACTAGAGTCATTGCATGTGTGTTCTTTCCACAAGCCACATATGGATCAACCACTAGAGTAATTGCATGTGTGTTCTTATACTAAAACCAACACTAGAGTCATTGCATGTGTGTTATTTCCACAAACAACACAAGGATCAACCACTAGAGTCATTGCATATGTGTTATTTCCACAAACCACACATGGATCAACCACTAGAGTCATTGCATGTGTGTTCTTATACTAAAACCAACACTAGAGTCATTGCATGTGTGTTCTTTTAACAAACCACACATGGATCAACCACTAGAGTCATTGCATGTGTGTTATTTCCACATACAAACATGGATCGACCACTAGAGTCATTGCATGTGTGTTCTTTTCCACAAACCACACATGGATCCACCTGTGATCATTGCATGTGTGTTCTTTCCACAAACCACATGTGGACCCAATACAGTCATTGCATGTGTGTTGTTTCCACAAACCACACATGGATCAACCACTTGAGTCATTGCATGTGTGTTATTTCCACAAACCACACATGGATCAACCACTAGAGTCATTGCATGTGTGTTCTTATACTAAAACCACAAACTAGTACTAGAGTCATTGCATGTTTGTTCTTATACTAAAACCACAAACCAACACTAGAGTCATTGCATGTGTGTTCTTTCCCACAAACCACACATGGATCCACCAGTGGTCATTGCATGTGTGTTATTTCAACAAACCACACATGGATCCACCACTAGGGTCATTGCATGTGTGTTCTTTCCACAAACCACACATGGATCAACCACTAGAGTCATTGCATGTTTGTTCTTATACTAAAACCACAAACCAACACTAGAGTCATTGCATGTGTGTTCTTTTCCACAAACCACACATGGATCCACCAGTGGTCATTGCATGTGTGTTATTTCCACAAACCACACATGGATCAACCACTAGTGTCATTGCATGTGTGTTCTTATACTAGAACCAACACTAGAGTCATTGCATGTGTGTTCTTTTCACAAACCACACATGGATCAACCACTAGAGTCATTGCATGTGTGTTATTTCCACAAACAAACATGGATCAAACACTGGAGTCATTGCATGTGTGTTCTTTTACACAAACCACACATGGATCCACCTGTGGTCATTGCATGTGTGTTCTTTCCACAAACCACATGTGGACCCAGTACAGTCATTGCATGTGTGTTGTTTCCACAAACCACACATGGATCAACCACTTGAGTCATTGCATGTGTGTTTTTTCCACAAACCACACATGGATCAACCACTAGAGTCATTGCATATGTGTTCTTATACTAAAACCACAAACTAGTACTAGAGTCATTGCATGTTTGTTCTTTTCCACAAACCACACATGGATCCACCTGTGGTCATTGCATGTGTGTTATTTCCACAAACCACACATGGATCAACCACTAGAGTCATTTCATGTGTGTTCTTATACTAAAACCAACGCTAGAGTCATTGCATGTGTGTTCTTTTCACAAACCACACATGGATCAACCACTAGAGTCATTGCATGTGTGTTATTTCAACAAACAAACATGGATCAACCACTAGAGTCATTTCATGTGTGTTCTTTTCCACAAACCACACATGGATCCACCAGTGGTCATTGCATGTGTGTTCTTTTCCACAAACCACACATGATTCCACCAGTGGTCATTGCATGTGTGTTCTTTCCACAAACCACATATGGATCAACCACTAGAGTCATTGCATGTGTGTTCTTATACTAAAACCAACACTAGAGTCATTGCATGTGTGTTCTTTTCACAAACCACACATGGATCAACCACTAGAGTCATTGCATGTGTGTTATTTCCACAAACAAACATGGATCAACCACTAGAGTCATTGCACGTGTGTTCTTTTCCACAAACCACACATGGATCCACCAGTGGTCATTGCATGTGTGTTCTTTTCCACAAACCACACATGGATCCACCAGTGGTCATTGCATGTGTTTTCTTTCCACAAACCACATATGGATCAACCACTTGAGTCATTGCATGTGTGTTCTTTTCTACAAACAACTTATGGATCAACCAGTGGTCATTGCATGTGTGTTCTTTCCACAAACCACATGTGGACCCATTACAGTCATTGCATGTGTGTTATTTCCATAAACCACACATGCATCAACCACTAGAGTCATTGCATATGTGTTATTTCCACGAACCACACATGGATCAACCACTAGAGTTATTGCATGTGTGTTCTTATACTAAAACCAACACTAGAATCATTGCATGTGTGTTCTTTTCACAAACCACACATGGATCAACCACTAGAGTCATTGCATGTGTGTTATTTCCACAAACAAACATCGATCAAACACTAGAGTCATTGCATGTGTGTTCTTTTCCACAAACCACACATGGATCCACCTGTGGTCATTGCATGTGTGTTCTTTCCGCAAACCACATGTGGACCCAGTACAGTCATTGCATGTGTGTTGTTTCCACAAACCACACATGGATCAACCACTTGAGTCATTGCATGTGTGTTATTTCCACAAACCACACATGGATCAACCACTAGAGTCATTGCATGTGTGTTCTTATACTAAAATCACAAACTAGTACTAGAGTCATTGCATGTTTGTTCTTATACTAAAACCACAAACCAACACTAGAGTCATTGCATGCGTGTTCTTTCCCACAAACCACACATGGATCCACCAGTGGTCATTACATGTGTGTTATTTCAACAAACCACACATGGATCCACCACTAGGGTCATTGCATGTGTGTTGTTTCAACAAACCACACATGGATCAACCAGTTGAGTCATTGCATGTGTGTTATTTCCACAAACCACACATGGATCAACCACTAGAGTCATTGCATGTGTGTTCTTATACTAAAATCACAAACTAGTACTAGAGTCATTGCATGTTGTTCTTATACTAAAACCACAAACCAAGACTAGAGTCATTGCATGCGTGTTCTTTCCCACAAACCACACATGGATCCACCAGTGGTCATTGCATGTGTGTTATTTCAACAAACCACACATGGATCCACCACTAGGGTCATTGCATGTGTGTTCTTTCCACAAAACACACATGGATCAACCACTACAGTCATTGCATGTTTGTTCTTATACTAAAACCACAAACCAACACTAGAGTCATTGCATGTGTGTTCTTTTCCACAAACCACACATGGATCCACCAGTGGTCATTGCATGTGTGTTATTTCCACAAACCACACATGGATCAACCACTAGAGTCATTGCATGTGTGTTCTTATACTAAAACCAACGCTAGAGTCATTGCATGTGTGTTCTTTTCACAAACCACACATGGATCAACCACTAGAGTCATTGCATGTGTGTTATTTCAACAAACAAACATGGATCAACCACTAGAGTCATTGCATGTGTGTTCTTTTCCACAAACCACACATGGATCCACCAGTGGTCATTGCATGGGTGTTCTTTTCCACAAACCACACATGGATCAACTAGTGGTGATTGCATATGTGTTATTTCCACAAACCACACATGGATCAACCACTAGAGTCATTGAATGTGTTTTCTTTCCACAAACCACATATGGATCAACCACTAGAGTCATTTCATGTGTGTTCTTTTCCACAAACAACTTATGGATCAACCAGTTGTCATTGCATGTGCGTTCTTTCCACAAACCACATGTGGACCCAGTACAGTCATTGCATGTGTGTTGTTTCCACAAACCACACATGGATCAACCACTAGAGTCATTGCATGTGTGTTCTTTCCACAAACCACATATGGATCAGCCACTACAGTCATTACATGTGTGTTCTTATACTAAAACGAACACTAGAGTCATTGCATGTGTGTTCTTTTCACAAACCACACATGGATCAACCACTAGAGTCATTGCATGTGTGTTAATTCCACAAACAAACTTGGATCAACCACTAGAGTCATTGCATGTTTGTTCTTTTCCACAAACCACACATGGATCCACCAGTGGTCATTGCATGTGTGTTCTTTCCACAAACCACACATGGATCAACCCCTAGAGTCATTGCATGTGTGTTATTTCCACAAACAAAGATGGATCAACCACTAGAGTCATTGCATGTGTGTTCTTATACTAAAACCAACACTAGAGTCATTGCATGTGTGTTCTTTTCACAAACCACACATGGATCAACCACTAGAGTCATTGCATGTGTGTTATTTGCACAAACAAACATGGATCAACCACTAGAGTCATTGCATGTGTGTTCTTTTCCATAAACCACACATGGATCCACCAGTGGTCATTGCATGTGTGTTCTTTTCACAAACCACATATGGATCAACCACTAGAGTCATTGCATGTGTGTTCTTATACTAAAACCAACACTAGAGTCATTGTATGTGTGTTCTTTTCACAAACCACACATGGATCAACCACTAGAGTCATTGCATGTGTTTTATTTCCACAAACAAACATGGATCAAAAACTAGAGTCATTGCATGTGTGTTCTTTTCCACAAACCACACATGGATCCACCAGTGGTCATTGCATGTGTGTTCTTTCCACAAACCACACATGGATCAACCACTAGAGTCATTGCATGTGTGTTCTTTCCACAAAGCACACATGGATCAACCACTAGAGTCATTGCATGTTTGTTCTTATACTAAAACCACAAACGAGCACTAGAGTCATTGCATGTGTGTTCTTTTCCACAAACCACACATGTATCCACTAGTGGTCATTGCATGTGTGTTCTTTCCACAAACCACATATGGATCAACCACTAGTCATTGCATGTGTGTTCTTTCCACAAACCACACATGGATCAACCACTAGAGTCATTGCATGTGTGTTATTTCCACAAACAAACATGGATCAACCACTAGAGTCATTGCATTTGTGTTCTTATACTAAAACCAACACTATTGTCATTGCATGTGTGTTCTTTTCACAAACCACACATCGATCAACCACTAGAGTCATTGCATGTGTGTTATTTCCACAAACAAACATGCATCAACCACTAGAGTCATTGCATGTGTGTTCTTTTCCACAAACCACACATGGATCCACTAGTGGTCATTGCATATGTGTTCTTTCCACAAACCACACATGGATCAACCACTAGAGTCATTGCATGTGTGTTCTTTCCACAAACCACACATGGATCAACCACTAGAGTCATTGCATGTTTGTTCTTATACTCAAACCACAAACCAGCACTAGAGTCATTGCATGTGTGTTCTTTTCCAAAAACCACACATGGATCCACCAGTGGTCATTGTATGTGTGTTCTTTCCACAAACCACATATGGATCAACCACTAGTCATTGCATGTGTGTTCTTTCCACAAACCACACATGGATTAACCACTAGAGTCATTGCATGTTTGTTCTTTCCACAGACCACACATGGATCAACCACTAGAGTCATTGCATGTTTGTTCTTATACTGAAACCACAAACCAGCACTAGAGTCATTGCAAGTGTGTTCTTTTCCAAAAACCACACATGGATCCACCAGAGTCATTGCATGTGTGTTCTTATACTAAAACAAAACACTAGAGTCATTGCATGTGTGTTATTTCAACAAACAAACATGGATCAACCACTAGAGTCATTGCATGTGTGTTCTTTTCCACAAACCACACATGGATCCACCAGTGGTCATTGCATGGGTGTTCTTTTCCACAAACCACACATGGATCAACTAGTGGTCATTGCATATGTGTAATTTCCACAAACCACACATGGATCAACCACTAGAGTCATTGAATGTGTTTTCTTTCCACAAACCACATATGGATCAACCACTAGAGTCATTTCATGTGTGTTCTTTTCCACAAACAACTTATGGATCAACCAGTTGTCATTGCATGTGCGTTCTTTCCACAAACCACATGTGGACCCAGTACAGTCATTGCATGTGTGTTGTTTCCACAAACCACACATGGATCAACCACTAGAGTCATTGCATGTGTGTTCTTTCCACAAACCACATATGGATCAGCCACTACAGTCATTACATGTGTGTTCTTATACTAAAACGAACACTAGAGTCATTGCATGTGTGTTCTTTTCACAAACCACACATGGATCAACCACTAGAGTCATTGCATGTGTGTTAATTCCACAAACAAACTTGGATCAACCACTAGAGTCATTGCATGTTTGTTCTTTTCCACAAACCACACATGGATCCACCAGTGGTCATTGCATGTGTGTTCTTTCCACAAACCACACATGGATCAACCCCTAGAGTCATTGCATGTGTGTTATTTCCACAAACAAAGATGGATCAACCACTAGAGTCATTGCATGTGTGTTCTTATACTAAAACCAACACTAGAGTCATTGCATGTGTGTTCTTTTCACAAACCACACATGGATCAACCACTAGAGTCATTGCATGTGTGTTATTTCCACAAACAAACATGGATCAACCACTAGAGTCATTGCATGTGTGTTCTTTTCCATAAACCACACATGGATCCACCAGTGGTCATTGCATGTGTGTTCTTTTCACAAACCACATATGGATCAACCACTAGAGTCATTGCATGTGTGTTCTTATACTAAAACCAACACTAGAGTCTTTGCATGTGTGTTATTTCCACAAACAACACATGGATCAACCACTAGAGTCATTGCATATGTGTTATTTCCACAAACCACACATGGATCAACCACTAGAGTCATTGCATGTGTGTTCTTATACTAAAACCAACACTAGAGTCATTGTATGTGTGTTCTTTTCACAAACCACACATGGATCAACCACTAGAGTCATTGCATGTGTTTTATTTCCACAAACAAACATGGATCAAAAACTAGAGTCATTGCATGTGTGTTCTTTTCCACAAACCACACATGGATCCACCAGTGGTCATTGCATGTGTGTTCTTTCCACAAACCACACATGGATCAACCACTAGAGTCATTGCATGTGTGTTCTTTCCACAAACCACACATGGATCAACCACTAGAGTCATTGCATGTTTGTTCTTATACTAAAACCACAAACGAGCACTAGAGTCATTGCATGTGTGTTCTTTTCCACAAACCACACATGTATCCACTAGTGGTCATTGCATGTGTGTTCTTTCCACAAACCACATATGGATCAACCACTAGTCATTGCATGTGTGTTCTTTCCACAAACCACACATGGATCAACCACTAGAGTCATTGCATGTGTGTTATTTCCACAAACAAACATGGATCAACCACTAGAGTCATTGCATTTGTGTTCTTATACTAAAACCAACACTATTGTCATTGCATGTGTGTTCTTTTCACAAACCACACATCGATCAACCACTAGAGTCATTGCATGTGTGTTATTTCCACAAACAAACATGCATCAACCACTAGAGTCATTGCATGTGTGTTCTTTTCCACAAACCACACATGGATCCACTAGTGGTCATTGCATATGTGTTCTTTCCACAAACCACACATGGATCAACCACTAGAGTCATTGCATGTGTGTTCTTTCCACAAACCACACATGGATCAACCACTAGAGTCATTGCATGTTTGTTCTTATACTCAAACCACAAACCAACACTAGAGTCATTGCATGTGTGTTCTTTTCCAAAAACCACACATGGATCCACCAGTGGTCATTGCATGTGTGTTCTTTCCACAAACCACATATGGATCAACCACTAGTCATTGCATGTGTGTTCTTTCCACAAACCACACATGGATTAACCACTAGAGTCATTGCATGTTTGTTCTTTCCACAGACCACACATGGATCAACCACTAGAGTCATTGCATGTTTGTTCTTATACTGAAACCACAAACCAGCACTAGAGTAATTGCAAGTGTGTTCTTTTCCAAAAACCACACATGGATCCACCAATGGTCATTGCATGTGTGTTCTTTCCACAAACCACATATGGATCAACCACTAGTCATTGCATGTGTGTTCTTTCCACAAACCACACATGGATCAACCACTAGAGTCATTGCATGTGTGTTACTTCCACAAACAAACATGGATCAACCACTAGAGTCATTGCATTTGTGTTCTTATACTAAAACCAACACTAGAGTCATTGCATGTGTGTCTTTTCACAAACCACACATGGATCAACCACTAGAGTCATTGCATGTGTGTTAATTCCACAAACAAACATGGATCAACCACTAGAGTCATTGCATGTTTGTTCTTTTCCACAAACCACACATGGATCCACCAGTGGTCATTGCATGTGTGTTCTTTCCACAAACCACACATGGATCAACCCCTAGAGTCATTGCATGTGTGTTATTTCCACAAACAAAGATGGATCAACCACTAGAGTCATTGCATGTGTGTTCTTATACTAAAACCAACACTAGAGTCATTGCATGTGTGTTCTTTTCACAAACCACACATGAATCAACCACTAGAGTCATTGCATGTGTGTTATTTCCACAAACAAACATGGATCAACCACTAGAGTCATTGCATGTGTGTTCTTTTCCATAAACCACACATGGATCCACCAGTGGTCATTGCATGTGTGTTCTTTTCACAAACCACATATGGATCAACCACTAGAGTCATTGCATGTGTGTTCTTATACTAAAACCAACACTAGAGTCATTGCATGTGTGTGATTTCCACAAACAACACATGGATCAACCACTAGAGTCATTGCATATGTGTTATTTCCACAAACCACACATGGATCAACCACTAGATCATTGCATGTGTGTTCTTATACTAAAACCAACACTAGAGTCATTGCATGTGCGTTCTTTTCACAAACAACACATGGATCAACCACTAGAGTCATTGCATGTGTGTTATTTCCACAAACAAACATGGATCAAAAACTAGAGTCATTGCATGTGTGTTCTTTTCCACAAACCACACATGGATCCACCAGTGGTCATTGCATGTGTGTTCTTTCCACAAACCACACATGGATCAACCACTGCAGTCATTGCATGTGTGTTCTTTCCACAAACCACACATGGATCAACCACTAGAGTCATTGCATGTTTGTTCTTATACTAAAACCACAAACGAGCACTAGAGTCATTGCATGTGTGTTCTTTTCCACAAACCACACATGTATCCACTAGTGGTCATTGCATGTGTGTTCTTTCCACAAACCACATATGGATCAACCACTAGTCATTGCATGTGTGTTCTTTTCACAAACCACACATGGATCAACCACTAGAGTCATTGCATGTGTGTTATTTCCACAAACAAACATGGATCAACCACTAGAGTCATTGCATTTGTGTTCTTATACTAAAACCAACACTATAGTCATTGCATGTGTGTTCTTTTCACAAACCACACATCGATCAACCACTAGAGTCATTGCATGTGTGTTATTTCCACAAACAAACATGCATCAACCACTAGAGTCATTGCATGTGTGTTCTTTTCCACAAACCACACATGATTCCACTAGTGGTCATTGCATATGTGTTCTTTCCACAAACCACACATGGATCAACCACTAGAGTCATTGCATGTGTGTTCTTTCCACAAACCACACATGCATCAACCACTAGAGTCATTGCATGTTTGTTCTTATACTCAAACCACAAACCAGCACTAGAGTCATTGCATGTGTGTTCTTTTCCAAAAACCACACATGGATCCACTAGTGGTCATTGCATGTGTGTTCTTTCCACAAACCACATATGGATCAACCACTAGTCATTGCATGTGTGTTCTTTCCACAAACCACACATGGATCAACCACTAGAGTCATTGCATGTGTGTTCTTTCCACAATTCACACATGGATCAACCACTAGAGTCATTGCATGTTTGTTCTTATACTGAAACCACAAACCAGCACTAGAGTCATTGCATGTGTGTTCTTTTCCAAAAACCACACATGGATCCACCAATGGTCATTGCATGTGTGTTCTTTCCACAAACCACATATGGATCAACCACTAGTCATTGCATGTGTGTTCTTTCCACAAACCACACATGGATCAACCACTAGAGTCATTGCATGTGTGTTATTTCCACAAACAAACATGGATCAACCACTAGAGTCATTGCATTTGTGTTCTTATACTAAAACCAACACTAGAGTCATTGCATGTGTGTCTTTTCACAAACCACACATGGATCAACCACTAGAGTCATTGCATGTGTGTTAATTCCACAAACAAACATGGATCAACCACTAGAGTCATTGCATGTTTGTTATTTTCCACAAACCACACATGGATCCACCAGTGGTCATTGCATGTGTGTTCTTTCCACAAACCACACATGGATCAACCCCTAGAGTCATTGCATGTGTGTTATTTCCACAAACAAAGATGGATCAACCACTAGAGTCATTGCATGTGTGTTCTTATACTAAAACCAACACTAGAGTCATTGCATGTGTGTTCTTTTCACAAACCACACATGGATCAACCACTAGAGTCATTGCATGTGTGTTATTTCCACAAACAAACATGGATCAACCACTAGAGTCATTGCATGTGTGTTCTTTTCCATAAACCACACATGGATCCACTAGTGGTCATTGCATGTGTGTTCTTTTCACAAACCACATATGGTTCAACCACTAGAGTCATTGCATGTGTGTTCTTTTCCACAAACAACTTATGGATCAACCAGTGGTCATTGCATGTGCGTTCTTTCCACAAACCACATGTGGACCCAGTACAGTCATTGCATGTGTGTTGTTTCCACAAACCACACATGGATCAACCACTAGAGTCATTGCATGTGTGTTCTTTCCACAAGCCACATATGGATCAACCACTAGAGTCATTGCATGTGTGTTCTTATACTAAAACCAACACTAGAGTCATTGCATGTGTGTTATTTCCATAAACAACACATGGATCAACCACTAGAGTCATTGCATATGTGTTATTTCCTCAAACCACACATGGATCAACCACTAGAGTCATTGCATGTGTGTTCTTATACTAAAACCAACACTAGAGTCATTGCATGTGTGTTCTTTTCACAAACCACACATGGATTAACCACTAGAGTCATTGCATGTGTGTTATTTCCACAAACAAACATGGATCAAAAACTAGAGTCATTGCATGTGTGTTCTTTTCCACAAACCACACATGGATCCACCAGTGGTCATTGCATGTGTGTTCTTTCCACAAACCACACATGGATCAACAACTAGAGTCATTGCATGTGTGTTCTTTCCACAAACCACACATGGATCAACCACTAGAGTCATTGCATGTTTGTTCTTATACTAAAACCACAAACGAGCACTAGAGTCATTGCATGTGTGTTCTTTTCCACAAACCACACATGTATCCACTAGTGGTCATTGCATGTGTGTTCTTTCCACAAACCACATATGGATCAACCACTAGTCATTGCATGTGTGTTCTTTTCACAAACCACACATGGATCAACCACTAGAGTCATTGCATGTGTGTTATTTCCACAAACAAACATGGATCAACCACTAGAGTCATTGCATTTGTGTTCTTATACTAAAACCAACACTATAGTCATTGCATGTGTGTTCTTTTCACAAACCACACATCGATCAACCACTAGAGTCATTGCATGTGTGTTATTTCCACAAACAAACATGCATCAACCACTAGAGTCATTGCATGTGTGTTCTTTTCCACAAACCACACATGATTCCACTAGTGGTCATTGCATATGTGTTCTTTTCAGAAACCACACATGGATCAACCACTAGAGTCATTGCATGTGTGTTCTTTCCACAAACCACACATGCATCAACCACTAGAGTCATTACATGTTTGTTCTTATACTCAAACCACAAACCAGCACTAGAGTCATTGCATGTGTGTTCTTTTCCAAAAACCACACATGGATCCACTAGTGGTCATTGCATGTGTGTTCTTTTCACAAACCACATATGGATCAACCACTAGTCATTGCATGTGTGTTCTTTCCACAAACCACACATGGATCAACCACTAGAGTCATTGCATGTGTGTTCTTTCCACAAACCACACATGGATCAACCACTAGAGTCATTGCATGTTTGTTCTTATACTGAAACCACAAACCAGCACTAGAGTCATTGCATGTATGTTCTTTTCCAAAAACCACACATGGATCCACCAATGGTCATTGCATGTGTGTTCTTTCCACAAACCACATATGGATCAACCACTAGTCATTGCATGTGTGTTCTTTCCACAAACCACACATGGATCAACCACTAGAGTCATTGCATGTGTGTTATTTCCACAAACAAACATGGATCAACCACTAGAGTCATTGCATTTGTGTTCTTATACTAAAACCAACACTAGAGTCATTGCATGTGTGTCTTTTCACAAACCACACATGGATCAACCACTAGAGTCATTGCATGTGTGTTAATTCCACAAACAAACATGGATCAACCACTAGAGTCATTGCATGTTTGTTATTTTCCACAAACCACACATGGATCCACCAGTGGTCATTGCATGTGTGTTCTTTCCACAAACCACACATGGATCAACCCCTAGAGTCATTGCATGTGTGTTATTTCCACAAACAAAGATGGATCAACCACTAGAGTCATTGCATGTGTGTTCTTATACTAAAACCAACACTAGAGTCATTGCATGTGTGTTCTTTTCACAAACCACACATGGATCAACCACTAGAGTCATTGCATGTGTGATATTTCCACAAACAAACATGGATCAACCACTAGAGTCATTGCATGTGTGTTCTTTTCCATAAACCACACATGGATCCACCAGTGGTCATTGCATGTGTGTTCTTTTCACAAACCACATATGGTTCAACCACTAGAGTCATTGCATGTGTGTTCTTTTCCACAAACAACTTATGGATCAACCAGTGGTCATTGCATGTGCGTTCTTTCCACAAACCACATGTGGACCCAGTACAGTCATTGCATGTGTGTTGTTTCCACAAACCACACATGGATCAACCACTAGAGTCATTGCATGTGTGTTCTTTCCACAAGCCACATATGGATCAACCACTAGAGTCATTGCATGTGTGTTCTTATACTAAAACCAACACTAGAGTCATTGCATGTGTGTTATTTCCATAAACAACACATGGATCAACCACTAGAGTCATTGCATATGTGTTATTTCCTCAAACCACACATGGATCAACCACTAGAGTCATTGCATGTGTGTTCTTATACTAAAACCAACACTAGAGTCATTGCATGTGTGTTCTTTTCACAAACCACACATGGATCAACCACTAGAGTCATTGCATGTGTGTTATTTCCACAAACAAACATGGATCAAAAACTAGAGTCATTGCATGTGTGTTCTTTTCCACAAACCACACATGGATCCACCAGTGGTCATTGCATGTGTGTTCTTTCCACAAACCACACATGGATCAACCACTAGAGTCATTGCATGTGTGTTCTTTCCACAAACCACACATGGATCAACCACTAGAGTCATTGCATGTTTGTTCTTATACTAAAACCACAAACGAGCACTAGAGTCATTGCATGTGTGTTCTTTCCCACAAACCACACATGTATCCACTAGTGGTCATTGCATGTGTGTTCTTTCCACAAACCACATATGGATCAACCACTAGTCATTGCATGTGTGTTCTTTCCACAAACCACACATGGATCAACCACTAGAGTCATTGCATGTGTGTTATTTCCACAAACAAACATGGATCAACCACTAGAGTCATTGCATTTGTGTTCTTATACTAAAACCAATACTATAGTCATTGCATGTGTGTTCTTTTCACAAACCACACATCGATCAATCACTAGAGTCATTGCATGTGTGTTATTTCCACAAACAAACATGGATCAACCACTAGAGTCATTGCATGTGTGTTCCTTTCCACAAACCACACATGGATCCACTAGTGGTCATTGCATATGTGTTCTTTCCACAAACCACACATGGATCAACCACTAGAGTCATTGCATGTGTGTTCTTTCCACAAACCACACATGGATCAACCACTAGAGTCATTGCATGTTTGTTCTTATACTCAAACCACAAACCAGCACTAGAGTCATTGCATGTGTGTTCTTTTCCAAAAACCACACATGGATCCACCAGTGGTCATTGCATGTGTGTTCTTTCCACAAACCACATATGGATCAACCACTAGTCATTGCATGTGTGTTCTTTACACAAACCACACATGGATCAACCACTAGAGTCATTGCATGTGTGTTATTTCCACAAACAAACATGGATCAACCACTAGAGTCATTGCATTTGTGTTCTTATACTAAAACCAACACTAGAGTCATTGAATGTGTGTCTTTTCACAAACCACACATGGATCAACCACTAGAGTCATTGCATGTGTGTTAATTCCACAAACAAACATGGATCAACCACTAGAGTCATTGCATGTTTGTTCTTTTCCACAAACCACACATGGATCCACCAGTGGTCATTGCATGTGTGTTCTTTCCACAAACCACACATGGATCAACCCCTAGAGTCATTGCATGTGTGTTATTTCCACAAACAAAGATGGATCAACCACTAGAGTCATTGCATGTGTGTTCTTATACTAAAACCAACACTAGAGTCATTGCATGTGTGTTCTTTCCACAAACCACACATGGATCAACCACTAGAGTCATTGCATGTGTGTTCTTTCCATAAACCACACATGGATCAACCACTAGAGTCATTGCATGTTACTTCTTATACTAAAACCACAAACCAGCACTAGAGTCATTGCATGTGTGTTCTTTTCCACAAACCACACATGGATTCACCAGTGGTCATTGCATGTGTGCTCTTTCCACAAACCACATATGGATCAACCACTAGTCATTGCATGTGTGTTCTTTCCACAAACCACACACAGATCAACTACTAGAGTCATTGCATGTTTGTTCTTATAATAAAACCACAAACCAGCACTTGAGTCATTGCATGTGTGTTATTTTCCACAAACCACACATGGATCCACCACTACAGTCATTGCATGTGTGTTCTTTCCACAAACCACATATGGATCAACCAGAGTCATTGCATGTGTGTTCTTTCCACTAACCACACATGTGGACCCACCAGTGGTGATTGCATGTGTATTATTTCCACAAACCCCACATGGATCAACCACTAGAGTCATTGCATGTGTGTTCTTATACTAAAACCACAAACCAGTACTAGAGTCATTGCATGTGTGTTCTTATACTAAAACCACAAACCAGTACTAGAGTCATTGCATGTGTGTTCTTTTCCACAAAGCACAGATGGATCCACCAGTGGTCATTGCATGTGTGTTCTTTACACAAACCACATATGGATCAACCAGAGTCGTTGGATGTGTGTTCTTTCCACAGACCACACATGGATTAACTAGTAGAGACATTGCATGTTTGTTCTTATACTAAAACCACAAACCAGCACTAGAGTCATTGCATGTGTGTTCTTTTCCACAAACCACACATGGATCCACCAGTGGTCATTGCATGTTTGTTATTTCCACAAACCACACATGGATCAACCACTAGAGTCATTGCATGTGTGTTATTTCCACAAACAAACATGGATCAACCACTAGAGTCATTGCATGTGTGTTCTTTTCCACAAACCACACATAGATCCACCAGTGGTCATTGCATATGTGTTCTTTCCACAAACCACACATGGATCAACCACTAGAGTCATTGCATGTGTGTTCTTTCCACAAACCACACATTGATCAACCACTAGAGTCATTGCATGTTTGTTCTTATACTAAAACCACAAACCAGCACTAGAGTCATTGCATGTGTGTTCTTTTCCAAAAACCACACATGGATCCACCAGTGGTCATTGCATGTGTGTTCTTTCCACAAACCACATATGGATCAACCACTAGTCATTGCATGTGTGTTCTTTCCACAAACCACACATGGATCAACCACTAGAGTCATTGCATGTGTGTTATTTCTAGAAACAAACATGGATCAACCACTAGAGTCATTGCATGTGTGTTCTTATACTAAAACCAACACTAGAGTCATTGCATGTGTGTTCTTTCACAAACCACACATGGATCAACCACTAGAGTCATTGCATGTGTGTTAATTCCACAAACAAACATGGATCAACCACTAGAGTCATTGCATATGTGTTCTTTTCCACAAACCACACATGGATCCACCAGTGGTCATTGCATGTGTGTTCTTTCCACAAACCACACATGGATCAACCACTAGAGTCATTGCATGTGTGTAATTTCCACAAAGAAACATGGATCAACCACTAGAGTCATTGCATGTGTGTTCTTTTCAAAAACCACACATGGATCAACCACTAGAGTCATTGCATGTGTGTTATTTCCACAAACAAACATGGATCAACCACTAGAGTCATTGCATGTGTGTTATTTCCACAAACAAACATGGATCAAACACTGGATTCATTGCATGTGTGTTCTTTTCCACAAACCACACATGGATCCACCTGTGGTCATTGCATGTGTGTTCTTTCCACAAACCACATGTGGACCCAGTACAGTCATTGCATGTGTGTTGTTTCCACAAACCACACATGGATCAACCACTTGAGTCATTGCATGTGTGTTATTTCCACAAACCACACATGGATCAACCACTAGAGTCATTGCATATGTGTTCTTATACTAAAACCACAAACTAGTACTAGAGTCATTGCATGTTTGTTCTTTTCCACAAACCACACATGGATCCACCTGTGGTCATTGCATGTGTGTTATTTCCACAAACCACACATGGATCAACCACTAGAGTCATTGCATGTGTGTTCTTATACTAAAACCAACGCTAGAGTCATTGCATGTGTGTTCTTTTCACAAACCACACATGGATCAACCACTAGAGTCATTGCATGTGTGTTATTTCCACAAACAAACATGGATCAACCACTAGAGTCATTGCACGTGTGTTCTTTTCCACAAACCACACATGGATCCACCAGTGGTCATTGCATGTGTGTTCTTTTCCACAAACCACACATGGATCCACCAGTGGTCATTGCATGTGTTTTCTTTCCACAAACCACATATGGATCAACCACTAGAGTCATTGCATGTGTGTTCTTTTCTACAAACAACTTATGGATCAACCAGTGGTCATTGCATGTGTGTTCTTTCCACAAACCACATGTGGACCCATTACAGTCATTGCATGTGTGTTATTTCCATAAACCACACATGCATCAACCACTAGAGTCATTGCATATGTGTTATTTCCACGAACCACACATGGATCAACCACTAGAGTCATTGCATGTGTGTTATTATACTAAAACCAACACTAGAGTCATTGCATGTGTGTTCTTTTCACAAACCACACATGGATCAACCACTAGAGTCATTGCATGTGTGTTATTTCCACAAACAAACATCGATCAAACACTAGAGTCATTGTATGTGTGTTCTTTTCCACAAACCACACATGGATCCACCTGTGGTCATTGCATGTGTGTTCTTTCCACAAACCACATGTGGACCCAGTACAGTCATTGCATGTGTGCTATTTCCACAAACCACACATGTATCAACCACTTGAGTCATTGCATGTGTGTTATTTCCACAAACCACACATGGATCAACCACTAGAGTCATTGCATGTGTGTTCTTATACTAAAATCACAAACTAGTACTAGAGTCATTGCATGTTTGTTCTTATACTAAAACCACAAACCAACACTAGAGTCATTGCATGCGTGTTCTTTCCCACAAACCACACATGGATCCACCAGTGGTCATTGCATGTGTGTTATTTCAACAAACCACACATGGATCCACCACTAGGGTCATTGCATGTGTGTTGTTTCCACAAACCACACATGGATCAAACAGTTGAGTCATTGCATGTGTGTTATTTCCACAAACCACACATGGATCAACCACTAGAGTCATTGCATGTGTGTTCTTATACTAAAATCATAAACTAGTACTAGAGTCATTGCATGTTTGTTCTTATACTAAAACCACAAACCAACACTAGAGTCATTGCATGCGTGTTCTTTCCCACAAACCACACATGGATCCACCAGTGGTCATTGCATGTGTGTTATTTCAACAAACCACACATGGATCCACCACTAGGGTCATTGCATGTGTGTTCTTTCCACAAAACACACATGGATCAACCACTAGAGTCATTGCATGTTTGTTCTTATCCTAAAACCACAAACCAACTCATTGCATGTGTGTTCTTTTCGACAAATCACACATGGATCCACCAGTGGTGATTGCATGTGTGTTATTTCCACAAACCACACATGGATCAACCACTAGAGTCATTGCATGTGTGTTCTTATACTAAAACCAACGCTAGAGTCATTGCATGTGTGTTCTTTTCACAAACCACACATGGATCAACCACTAGAGTCATTGCATGTGTGTTATTTCAACAAACAAACATGGATCAACCACTAGAGTCATTGCATGTGTGTTCTTTTCCACAAACCACACATGGATCCACCAGTGGTCATTGCATGTGTGTTCTTTTCCACAAACCACACATGGATCCACTAGTGGTCATTGCATATGTGTTATTTCCACAAACCACACATGGATCAACCACTAGAGTCATTGCATGTGTGTTCTTTCCACAAACCACATATGGATCAACCACTAGAGTCATTGCATGTGTGTTCTTTTCCACAAACAACTTATGGATCAACCAGTGGTCATTGCATGTGCGTTCTTTCCACAAACCACATGTGGACCCAGTACAGTCATTGCATGTGTGTTGTTTCCACAAACCACACATGGATCAACCACTAGAGTCATTGCATGTGTGTTCTTTCCACAAGCCACATATGGATCAACCACTAGAGTCATTGCATGTGTGTTCTTATACTAAAACCAACACTAGAGTCATTGCATGTGTGTTATTTCCACAAACAACACATGGATCAACCACTAGAGTCATTGCATATGTGTTATTTCCACAAACCACACATGGATCAACCACTAGAGTCATTGCATGTGTGTTCTTATACTAAAACCAACACTAGAGTCATTGCATGTGTGTTCTTTTCAAAAACCACACATGGATCAACCACTAGATTCATTGCATGTGTGTTATTTCCACAAACAAACATGGATCAAACACTAGAGTCAGTGCATGTGTGTTCTTTTCCACAAACCACACATGGATCCACCAGTGGTCATTGCATGTGTGTTCTTTCCACAAACCACACATGGATCAACCACTAGAGTCATTGCATGTGTGTTCTTTCCACAAACCACACATGGATCAACCACTAGAGTCATTGCATGTTTGTTCTTATACTAAAACCACAAACGAGCACTAGAGTCATTGCATGTGTGTTCTTTTCGACAAACCACACATGTATCCACTAGTGGTCATTGCATGTGTGTTTTTTCCACAAACCACATATGGATCAACCACTAGTCATTGCATGTGTGTTCTTTCCACAAACCGCAGATGGATCAACCACTAGAGTCATTGCATGTGTGTTATTTCCACAAACAAACATGGATCAACCACTAGAGTCATTGCATTTGTGTTCTTATACTAAAACCAACACTATAGTCATTGCATGTGTGTTCTTTTCACAAACCACACATCGATCAACCACTAGAGTCATTGCATGTGTGTTATTTCCACAAACAAACATGGATCAACCACTAGAGTCAATGCATGTGTGTTCTTTTCCACAAACCACACATGGATCCACTAGTGGTCATTGCATATGTGTTCTTTCCACAAACCACACATGGATCAACCACTAGAGTCATTGCATGTGTGTTCTTTCGACAAACCACACATGGATCAACCACTAGAGTCATTGCATGTTTGTTCTTATACTCAAACCACAAACCAGCACTAGAGTCATTGCATGTGTGTTCTTTTCCAAAAACCACACATGGATCCACCAGTGGTCATTGCATGTGTGTTCTTTCCACAAACCACATATGGATCAACCACTAGTCATTGCATGTGTGTTCTTTCCACAAACCACACATGGATCAACCACTAGAGTCATTGCATGTGTTTTATTTCCACAAACAAACATGGATCAACCACTAGAGTCATTGCATTTGTGTTCTTATACTAAAACCACAAACCAGTACTAGAGTCATTGCATGTGTGTCTTTTCACAAACCACACATCGATCAACCACTAGAGTCATTGCATGTGTGTTAATTCCACAAACAAACATGGATCAACCACTAGAGTCATTGCATGTTTGTTCTTTTCCACAAACCACACATGGATCCACCAGTGGTCATTGCATGTGTGTTCTTTCCACAAACCACACATGGATCAACCCCTAGAGTCATTGCATGTGTGTTATTTCCACAAACAAAGATGGATCAACCACTAGAGTCATTGCATGTGTGTTCTTATACTAAAACCAACACTAGATTCATTGCATGTGTGTTCTTTTCACAAACCACACATGGATCAACCACTAGAGTCATTGCATGTGTGTTATTTCCACAAACAAACATGGATCAACCACTAGAGTCATTGCATGTGTGTTCTTTTCCATAAACCACACATGGATCCACCAGTGGTTATTGCATGTGTGTTCTTTTCAGAAACCACATATGGATCAACCACTAGAGTCATTGCATGTGTGTTCTTTTCCACAAACAACTTATGGATCAACCAGTGGTCATTGCATGTGCGTTCTTTCCACAAACCACATGTGGACCCAGTACAGTCATTGCATGTGTGTTGTTTCCACAAACCACACATGGATCAACCACTAGAGTCATCGCATGTGTGTTCTTTCCACAAGCCACATATGGATCAACCACTAGAGTCATTGCATGTGTGTTCTTATACTAAAACCAACACTAGAGTCATTGCATGTGTGTTATTTGCACAAACAACACAAGGATCAACCACTAGAGTCATTGCATATGTGTTATTTGCACAAACCACACATGGATCAACCACTAGAGTCATTGCATGTGTGTTCTTATACTAAAACCAACACTAGAGTCATTGCATGTGTGTTCTTTTCACAAACCACACATGGATCAACCACTAGAGTCATTGCATGTGTGTTATTTCCACAAACAAACATGGATCAAACACTAGAGTCATTGCATGTGTGTTCTTTTCCACAAACCACACATGGATCCACCAGTGGTCATTGCATGTGTGTTCTTTCCACAAACCACACATGGATCAACCACTAGAGTCATTGCATGTGTGTTCTTTCCACAAACCACACATGGATCAACCACTAGAGTCATTGCATGTTTGTTCTTATACTAAAACCACAAACGAGCACTAGAGTCATTGCATGTGTGTTCTTTTCCACAAACCACACATGTATCCACTAGTGGTCATTGCATGTGTGTTCTTTCCACAAACCACATATGGATCAACCACTAGTCATTGCATGTGTGTTCTTTCCACAAACCACACATGGATCAACCACTAGAGTCATTGCATGTGTGTTATTTACACAAACAAACATGGATCAACCACTAGAGTCATTGCATTTGTGTTCTTATACTAAAACCAACACTATAGTCATTGCATGTGTGTTCTTTTCACAAACCACACATCGATCAACCACTAGAGTCATTGCATGTGTGTTATTTCCACAAACAAACATGGATCAACCACTAGAGTCATTGCATGTGTGTTCTTTTCCACAAACCACACATGGATCCACTAGTGGTCATTGCATATGTGTTCTTTCCACAAACCACACATGGATCAACCACTAGAGTCATTGCATGTGTGTTATTTCCACAAACAAAGATGGATCAACCACTAGAGTCATTGCATGTGTGTTCTTATACTAAAACCAACACTAGATTCATTGCACGTGTGTTCTTTTCACAAACCACACATGGATCAACCACTAGAGTCATTGCATGTGTGTTATTTCCACAAACAAACATGGATCAACCACTAGAGTCATTGCATGTGTGTTCTTTTCCATAAACCACACATGGATCCACCAGTGGTTATTGCATGTGTGTTCTTTTCACAAACCACATATGGATCAACCACTAGAGTCATTGCATGTGTGTTCTTTTCCACAAACAACTTATGGATCAACCAGTGGTCATTGCATGTGCGTTCTTTCCACAAACCACATGTGGACCCAGTACAGTCATTGCACGTGTGTTGTTTCCACAAACCACACATGGATCAACCACTAGAGTCATCGCATGTGTGTTCTTTCCACAAGCCACATATGGATCAACCACTAGAGTCATTGCATGTGTGTTCTTATACTAAAACCAACACTAGAGTCATTGCATGTGTGTTATTTCCACAAACAACACAAGGATCAACCACTAGAGTCATTGCATATGTGTTATTTCCACAAACCACACATGGATCAACCACTAGAGTCATTGCATGTGTGTTCTTAGACTAAAACCAACACTAGAGTCATTGCATGTGTGTTCTTTTCACAAACCACACATGGATCAACCACTAGAGTCATTGCATGTGTGTTATTTCCACAAACAAACATGGATCAAACACTAGAGTCATTGCATGTGTGTTCTTTTCCACAAACCACACATGGATCCACCAGTGGTCATTGCATGTGTGTTCTTTCCACAAACCACACATGGATCAACCACTAGAGTCATTGCATGTGTGTTCTTTCCACAAACCACACATGGATCAACCACTAGAGTCATTGCATGTTTGTTCTTATACTAAAACCACAAACGAGCACTAGAGTCATTGCATGTGTGTTCTTTTACACAAACCACACATGTATCCACTAGTGGTCATTGCATGTGTGTTCTTTCCACAAACCACATATGGATCAACTACTAGTCATTGCATGTGTGTTCTTTCCACAAACCACTCATGGATCAACCACTAGAGTCATTGCATGTGTGTTATTTACACAAACAAACATGGATCAACCACTAGAGTCATTGCATTTGTGTTCTTATACTAAAACCAACACTATAGTCATTGCATGTGTGTTCTTTTCACAAACCACACATCGATCAACCACTAGAGTCATTGCATGTGTGTTATTTCCACAAACAAACATGGATCAACCACTAGAGTCATTGCATGTGTGTTCTTTTCCACAAACCACACATGGATCCACTAGTGGTCATTGCATATGTGTTCTTTCCACAAACCACACATGGATCAACCACTAGAGTCATTGCATGTGTGTTATTTCCACAAACAAAGATGGATCAACCACTAGAGTCATTGCATGTGTGTTCTTATACTAAAACCAACACTAGATTCATTGCACGTGTGTTCTTTTCACAAACCACACATGGATCAACCACTAGAGTCATTGCATGTGTGTTATTTCCACAAACAAACATGGATCAACCACTAGAGTCATTGCATGTGTGTTCTTTTCCATAAACCACACATGGATCCACCAGTGGTTATTGCATGTGTGTTCTTTTCACAAACCACATATGGATCAACCACTAGAGTCATTGCATGTGTGTTCTTTTCCACAAACAACTTATGGATCAACCAGTGGTCATTGCATGTGCGTTCTTTCCACAAACCACATGTGGACCCAGTACAGTCATTGCACGTGTGTTGTTTCCACAAACCACACATGGATCAACCACTAGAGTCATCGCATGTGTGTTCTTTCCACAAGCCACATATGGATCAACCACTAGAGTCATTGCATGTGTGTTCTTATACTAAAACCAACACTAGAGTCATTGCATGTGTGTTATTTCCACAAACAACACAAGGATCAACCACTAGAGTCATTGCATATGTGTTATTTCCACAAACCACACATGGATCAACCACTAGAGTCATTGCATGTGTGTTCTTAGACTAAAACCAACACTAGAGTCATTGCATGTGTGTTCTTTTCACAAACCACACATGGATCAACCACTAGAGTCATTGCATGTGTGTTATTTCCACAAACAAACATGGATCAAACACTAGAGTCATTGCATGTGTGTTCTTTTCCACAAACCACACATGGATCCACCAGTGGTCATTGCATGTGTGTTCTTTCCACAAACCACACATGGATCAACCACTAGAGTCATTGCATGTGTGTTCTTTCCACAAACCACACATGGATCAACCACTAGAGTCATTGCATGTTTGTTCTTATACTAAAACCACAAACGAGCACTAGAGTCATTGCATGTGTGTTCTTTTACACAAACCACACATGTATCCACTAGTGGTCATTGCATGTGTGTTCTTTCCACAAACCACATATGGATCAACTACTAGTCATTGCATGTGTGTTCTTTCCACAAACCACTCATGGATCAACCACTAGAGTCATTGCATGTGTGTTATTTACACAAACAAACATGGATCAACCACTAGAGTCATTGCATTTGTGTTCTTATACTAAAACCAACACTATAGTCATTGCATGTGTGTTCTTTTCACAAACCACACATCGATCAACCACTAGAGTCATTGCATGTGTGTTATTTCCACAAACAAAAATGGATCAACCACTAGAGTCATTGCATGTGTGTTCTTTTCCACAAACCACACATGGATCCACTAGTGGTCATTGCATATGTGTTCTTTCCACAAACCACACATGGATCAACCAGTAGAGTCATTGCATGTGTGTTCTTTCCACAAACCACACATGGATCAACCACTAGAGTCATTGCATGTTTGTTCTTATACTCAAACCACAAACCAGCACTAGAGTCATTCCATGTGTGTTCTTTACCAAAAAACACACATGGATCCCCCAGTGGTCATTGCATGTGTGTTCTCTCCACAAACCACATATGGATAAACCACTAGTCATTGCATGTGTGTTCTTTCCACAAACCACACATGGATCAACCACTAGAGCATTGCATGTGTGTTATTTCCACAAACAAACATGGATCAACCACTAGAGTCATTGCATTTGTGTTCTTATACTAAAACCAACACTAGAGTCATTGCATGTGTGTCTTTTCACAAACCACACATCGATCAACCACTAGAGTCATTGCATGTGTGTTAATTCCACAAAAAAACATGGATCAACCACTAGAGTCATTGCATGTTTGTTCTTTTCCACAAACCACACATGGATCCACCAGTGGTCATTGCATGTGTGTTCTTTCCACAAACCACACATGGATCAACCCCTAGAGTCATTGCATGTGTGTTATTTCCACAAACAAAGATGGATCAACCACTAGAGTCATTGCATGTGTGTTCTTATACTAAAACCAACACTAGATTCATTGCATGTGTGTTCTTTTCACAAACCACACATGGATCAACCACTAGAGTCATTGCATGTGTGTTATTTCCACAAACAAACATGGATCAACCACTAGAGTCATTGCATTTGTGTTCTTATACTAAAACCAACACTAGAGTCATTGCATATGTGTCTTTTCACAAACCACACATCGATCAACCACTAGAGTCATTGCATGTGTGTTAATTCCACAAACAAACATGGATCAACCACTAGAGTCATTGCATGTTTGTTCTTTTACACAAACCACACATGGATCCACCAGTGGTCATTGCATCTGTGTTCTTTCCACAAACCACACATGGATCAACCCCTAGAGTCATTGCATGTGTGTTATTTCCACAAACAAAGATGGATCAACCACTAGAGTCATTGCATGTGTGTTATTATACTAAAACCAACACTAGATTCATTGCATGTGTGTTCTTTTCACAAACCACACATGGATCAACCACTAGAGTCATTGCATGTGTGTTATTTCCACAAACAAACATGGATCAACCACTAGAGTCATTGCATGTGTGTTCTTTTCCATAAACCACACATGGATCCACCAGTGGTTATTGCATGTCTGTTCTTTTCACAAACCACATATGGATCAACCACTAGAGTCATTGCATGTGTGTTCTTTTCCACAAACAACTTATGGATCAACCAGTGGTCATTGCATGTGCGTTCTTTCCACAAACCACATGTGGACCCAGTACAGTCATTGCATGCGTGTTGTTTCCACAAAACACACATGGATCAACCACTAGAGTCATCGCATGTGTGTTCTTTCCACAAGCCACATATGGATCAACCACTAGAGTCATTGCATGTGTGTTCTTATACTAAAACCAACAATAGAGTCATTGCATGTGTGTTATTTCCACAAACAACACATGTATCAACCACTAGAGTCATTGCATATGTGTTATTTCCACAAACCACACATGGATCAACCACTAGAGTCATTGCATGTGTGTTCTTATACTAAAACCAACACTAGAGTCATTGCATGTGTGTTCTTTTCACAAACCACACATGGATCAACCACTAGAGTCATTGCATGTGTGTTATTTCCACAAACAAACATGGATCAAACACTAGAGTCATTTCATGTGTGTTCTTTTCCACAAACCACACATGGATCCACCAGTGGTCATTGCATGTGTGTTCTTTCCACAAACCACACATGGATCAACCACTAGAGTCATTGCATGTGTGTTCTTTCCACAAACCACACATGGATCAACCACTAGAGTCATTGCATGTTTGTTCTTATACTAAAACCACAAACGAGCACTAGAGTCATTGCATGTGTGTTCTTTTCCACAAACCACACATGTATCCACTAGTGGTCATTGCATGTGTGTTCTTTCCACAAACCACATATAGATCAACCACTAGTCATTGCATGTGTGTTCTTTCCACAAACCACACATGGATCAACCACTTGAGTCATTGCATGTGTGTTATTTACACAAACAAACATGGATCAACCACTAGAGTCATTGCATTTGTGTTCTTATACTAAAACCAACACTATAGTCATTGCATGTGTGTTCTTTTCACAAACCACACATCGATCAACCACTAGTGTCATTGCATGTGTGTTATTTCCACAAACAAACATGGATCAACCACTAGAGTCATTGCATGTGTGTTCTTTTCCACAAACCACACATGGATCCACTAGTGGTCATTGCATATGTGTTCTTTCCACAAACCACACATGGATCAACCACTAGAGTCATTGCATGTGTGTTCTTTCCACAAACCACACATGGATCAACCACTAGAGTCATTGCATGTTTGTTCTTATACTCAAACCACAAACCAGCACTAGAGTCATTGCATGTGTGTTCTTTTCCAAAAACCACACATGGATCCACCAGTGGTCATTGCATGTGTGTTCTTTCCACAAACCACATATGGATCAACCACTAGTCATTGCATGTGTGTTCTTTCCACAAACCACACATGGATCAACCACTAGAGTCATTGCATGTGTGTTATTTCCACAAACAAACATGGATCAACCACTAGAGTCATTGCATTTGTGTTCTTATACTAAAACCAACACTAGAGTCATTGCATGTGTGTCTTTTCACAAACCACACATGGATCAACCACTAGAGTCATTGCATGTGTGTTAATTCGACAAACAAACATGGATCAACCACTAGAGTCATTGCATGTTTGTTCTTTTCACAAAACACACATGGATCAACCACTAGAGTCATTGCATGTGTGTTAATTCCACAAACAAACATGGATCAACCACTAGAGTCATTGCATGTTTGTTCTTTTCCACAAACCACACATGGATCCACCAGTGGTCATTGCATGTGTGTTCTTTCCACAAACCACACATGGATCAACCCCTAGAGTCATTGCATGTGTGTTATTTCCACAAACAAAGATGGATCAACCACTAGAGTCATTGCATGTGTGTTCTTATACTAAAACCAACACTAGAGTCATTGCATGTGTGTTCTTTTCACAAACCACACATGGATCAACCACTAGAGTCATTGCATGTGTGTTATTTCCACAAACAAACATGGATCAACCACTAGAGTCATTGCATGTGTGTTCTTTTCCATAAACCACACATGGATCCACTAGTGGTCATTGCATGTGTGTTCTTTCCACAAACCACATATGGATCAACCACTAGAGTCATTGCATGTGTGTTCTTTCCATAAACCACACATGGATCAACCACTAGAGTCATTGCATGTTACTTCTTATACTAAAACCACAAACCAGCACTAGAGTCATTGCATGTGTGTTCTTTTCCACAAACCACACATGGATTCACCAGTGGTCATTGCATGTGTGTTCTTTCCACAAACCACATATGGATCAACCACTAGTCATTGCATGTGTGTTCTTTCCACAAACCACACACGGATCAACTACTAGAGTCATTGCATGTTTGTTCTTATACTAAAACCACAAACCAGCACTTGAGTCATTGCATGTGTGTTCTTTTCCACAAACCACACATGGATCCACCACTAGAGTCATTGCATGTGTGTTCTTTCCACAAACCACATATGGATCAACCAGAGTCATTGCATGTGTGTTCTTTCCACTAACCACACATGTGGACCCACTAGTGGTCATTGCATGTGTATTATTTCCACAAACCACACATGGATCAACCACTAGAGTCATTGCATGTGTGTTCTTATACTAAAACCACAAACCAGTACTAGAGTCATTGCATGTGTGTTCTTATACTAAAACCACAAACCAGTACTAGAGTCATTGCATGTGTGTTCTTTTCCACAAAGCACACACGGATCCACCAGTGGTCATTGCATGTGTGTTCTTTACACAAACCACATATGGATCAACCAGAGTCGTTGCATGTGTGTTCTTTCCACAGACCACACATGGATTAACCAGTAGAGACATAGCATGTTTGTTCTTATACTAAAACCACAAACCAGCACTAGAGTCATTGCATGTGTGTTCTTTTCCACAAACCACACATGGATCCACCAGTGGTCATTGCATGCGTGTTATTTCCACAAACCACACATGGATCAACCACTAGAGTCATTGCATGTGTGTTATTTCCACAAACAAACAAGGATCAACCACTAGAGTCATTGCATGTGTGTTCTTTTCCACAAACCACACATAGATCCACCAGTGGTCATTGCATATGTGTTCTTTCTACAAACCACACATGGATCAACCACTAGAGTCATTGCATGTGTGTTCTTTCCACAAACCACACATGGATCAACCACTAGAGTCATTGCATGTTTGTTCTTATACTAAAACCACAAACCAGCACTAGAGTCATTGCATGTGTGTTCTTTTCCAAAAACCACACATGGATCCACCAGTGGTCATTGCATGTGTGTTCTTTCCACAAACCACATATGGATCAACCACTAGTCATTGCATGTGTGTTCTTTCCACAAACCACACATGGATCAACCACTAGAGTCATTGCATGTGTGTTATTTCTAGAAACAAACATGGATCAACCACTAGAGTCATTGCATGTGTGTTCTTATACTAAAACCAACACTAGAGTCATTGCATGTGTGTTCTTTTCACAAACCACACATGGATCAACCACTAGAGTCATTGCATGTGTGTTAATTCCACAAACAAACATGGATCAACTACTAGAGTCATTGCTTATGTGTTCTTTTCCACAAACCACACATGGATCCACCAGTGGTCATTGCATGTGTGTTCTTTCCACAAACCACACATGGATCAACCACTAGAGTCATTGCATGTGTGTTATTTCCACAAAGAAACATGGATCCACCATTAGAGTCATTGCATGTGTGTTCTTTTCACAAACCACACATGGATCAACCACTAGAGTGATTGCATGTGTGTTATTTCCACAAACAAACATGGATCAACCACTAGAGTCATTGCATGTGTGTTATTTTCCATAAACCACACATGGATCCACCAGTGGTCATTGCATGTGTGTTCATTCCACAAACCACACATGGATCAACCACTAGAGTCATTGCATGTGTGTTCTTTCCATAAACCACACATGGATCAACCACTAGAGTCATTGCATGTTTGTTCTTATACTAAAACCACAAACCAACACTAGAGTCATTGCATGTGTGTTCTTTTCCACAAAGCACACATGGATTCACTAGTGGTCATTGCATGTGTGTTCTTTCCACAAACCACATATGGATCAACCACTAGTCATTGCATGTGTGTTCTTTCCACAAACCACACATGGATCAACCACTAGAGTCATTGCATGTTTGTTCTTATACTAAAACCACAAACCAGCACTTGAGTCATTGCATGTGTGTTCTTTTCCACAAACCACACATGGATCCACCACTAGAGTCATTGCATGTGTGTTCTTTCCACAAACCACATATGGATCAACCAGAGTCATTGCATGTGTGTTCTTTCCACTAACCACACATGTGGACCCACCAGTGGTCATTGCATGTGTATTATTTCCACAAACCACACATGGATCAACCAATAGAGTCATTGCATGTGTGTTCTTATACTAAAACCACAAACCAGTACTAGAGTCATTGCATGTGTGTTCTTATACTAAAACCACAAACCAGTACTAGAGTCATTGCATGTGTGTTATTTTCCACAAAGCACACATGGATCCACCAGTGGTCATTGCATGTGTGTTCTTTACAGAAACCACATATGGATCAACCAGAGTCGTTGCATGTGTGTTCTTTCCACAGACCACACATGGATCAACCACTAGAGTCATTGCATGTTTGTTCTTATACTAAAACCACAAACCAGCACTAGAGTCATTGCATGTGTGTTCTTTTCCACAAACCACACATGGATCCACCAGTGGTCATTGCATGTGTGTTATTTCCACAAACCACACATGGATCAACCACTAGAGTCATTGCATGTGTGTTATTTCCACAAACCACATATGGATCAACCACTAGAGTGATTGCATGTGTGTTCTTATACTAAAACCAACACTAGAGTCATTGCATGTGTGTTCTTTTCACAAACCACACATGGATCAACCACTAGAGTCATTGCATGTGTGTTATTTCCACAAACAAACATGGATCAGCCACTAGAGTCATTGCATGTGTGTTCTTTTCCACAAACCACACATGGATCCACCAGTGGTCATTGCATGTGTGTTCTTTTCCACAAACCACACATGGATCCACCAGTGGTCATTGCATGTGTTTTGTTTCTAGAAACCACATATGGATCAACCACTAGAGTCATTGCATGTGTGTTCTTTTCCACAAACAACTTATGGATCAACCAGTGGTCATTGCATGTGTGTTCTTTCCACAAACCACATGTGGACCCATTATAGTCATTGCATGTGTGTTATTTCCACAAACCACACATGGATCAACCACTAGAGTCATTGCATATGTTATATTTCCACAAACCACACATGGATCAACCACTAGAGTCATTGCATGTGTGTTCTTTCCACAAACCACATATGGATCAACCACTAGAGTCATTGCATGTGTGTTCTTTTCCACAAACAACTAATGGATCAACCAGTGGTCATTGCATGTGGTCTCTTTCCACAAACCACATGTGGACCCATTATAGTCATTCCATGTGTGTTATTTCCACAAACCACACATGGATCAACCACTAGAGTCATTGCATGTGTGTTCTTTCCACAAACCACATATGGATCAACCACTAGAGTCATTGCATGTGTGTTCTTATACTAAAACCAACACTAGAGTCATTGCATGTGTGTTCTTGCCACAAACCACATATGGATCAACCACTAGAGTCATTGCATGTGTGTTCTTTTCCACAAACAACTTATGGATCAACCAGTGGTCATTGCATGTGTGTTCTTTCCACAAACCACATGTGGACCCATTACAGTCAGTGCATGGGTGTTGTTTCCACAAACCACACATGGATCAACCACTAGAGTCATTGCATGTGTGTTCTTTCCACAAACCACATATGGATCAACCACTAGAGTCATTGCATGTGTGTTCTTATACTAAAACCAACACTAGAGTCGTTGCATGTGTGTTATTTCCACAAACCACACATGGATCAACCACTAGAGTCATTGCATGTGTGTTATTTCCACAAACCACATATGGATCAACCACTAGAGTCATTGCATGTGTGTTCTTATACTAAAACCAACACTAGAGTCATTGCATGTGTGTTCTTTTCACAAACCACACATGGATCAACCAGTAGAGTCATTGCATGTGTGTTATTTCCACAAACAAAGATGGATCAGCCACTAGAGTCATTGCATGTGTGTTCTTTTCCACAAACCACACATAGATCCACCAGTGGTCATTGCATATGTGTTCTTTCCACAAACCACACATGGATCAACCACTAGAGTCATTGCATGTGTGTTCTTTCCACAAACCACACATGGATCAACCACTAGAGTCATTGCATGTTTGTTCTTATACTAAAACCACAAACCAGCACTAGAGTCATTGCATGTGTGTTCTTTTCCAAAAACCACACATGGATCCACCAGTGGTCATTGCATGTGTGTTCTTTCCACAAACCACATATGGATCGACCACAAGTCATTACATGTGTGTTCTTTCCACAAACCACACATGGATCAACCACTAGAGTCATTGCATGTGTGTTATTTCTAGAAACAAACATGGATCAACCACTAGAGTCATTGCATGTGTGTTCTTATACTAAAACCAACACTAGAGTCGTTGCATGTGTGTTCTTTTCACAAACCACACATGGATCAACCACTAGAGTCATTGCATGTGTGTTAATTCCACAAACAAACATGGATCAACCACTAGAGTCATTGCATATGTGTTCTTTTCCACAAACCACACATGGATCCACCAGTGGTCATTGCATGGGTGTTCTTTCCGCAAACCACACATGGATCAACCACTAGAGTCATTGCATGTGTGTTATTTCCACAAAGAAACATGGATCAACCACTAGAGTCATTGCATGTGTGTTCTTTTCACAAACCACACATGGATCAACCACTAGAGTCATTGCATGTGTGTTATTTCCACAAACAAACATGGATCAGCCACTAGAGTCATTGCATGTGTGTTCTTTTCCACAAACCACACATGGATCCACCAGTGGTCATTGCATGTGTGTTCTTTTCCACAAACCACACATGGATCCACCAGTGGTCATTGCATGTGTTTTGTTTCTAGAAACCACATATGGATCAACCACTAGAGTCATTGCATGTGTGTTCTTTTCCACAAACAACTTATGGATCAACCAGTGGTCATTGCATGTGTGTTCTTTCCACAAACCACATGTGGACCCATTATAGTCATTGCATGTGTGTTATTTCCACAAACCACACATGGATCAACCACTAGAGTCATTGCATATGTTATATTTCCACAAACCACACATGGATCAACCACTAGAGTCATTGCATGTGTGTTCTTTCCACAAACCACATATGGATCAACCACTAGAGTCATTGCATGTGTGTTCTTTTCCACAAACAACTAATGGATCAACCAGTGGTCATTGCATGTGGTCTCTTTCCACAAACCACATGTGGACCCATTATAGTCATTCCATGTGTGTTATTTCCACAAACCACACATGGATCAACCACTAGAGTCATTGCATGTGTGTTCTTTCCACAAACCACATATGGATCAACCACTAGAGTCATTGCATGTGTGTTCTTATACTAAAACCAACACTAGAGTCATTGCATGTGTGTTCTTGCCACAAACCACATATGGATCAACCACTAGAGTCATTGCATGTGTGTTCTTTTCCACAAACAACTTATGGATCAACCAGTGGTCATTGCATGTGTGTTCTTTCCACAAACCACATGTGGACCCATTACAGTCAGTGCATGGGTGTTGTTTCCACAAACCACACATGGATCAACCACTAGAGTCATTGCATGTGTGTTCTTTCCACAAACCACATATGGATCAACCACTAGAGTCATTGCATGTGTGTTCTTATACTAAAACCAACACTAGAGTCGTTGCATGTGTGTTATTTCCACAAACCACACATGGATCAACCACTAGAGTCATTGCATGTGTGTTATTTCCACAAACCACATATGGATCAACCACTAGAGTCATTGCATGTGTGTTCTTATACTAAAACCAACACTAGAGTCATTGCATGTGTGTTCTTTTCACAAACCACACATGGATCAACCACTAGAGTCATTGCATGTGTGTTATTTCCACAAACAAAGATGGATCAGCCACTAGAGTCATTGCATGTGTGTTCTTTTCCACAAACCACACATAGATCCACCAGTGGTCATTGCATATGTGTTCTTTCCACAAACCACACATGGATCAACCACTAGAGTCATTGCATGTGTGTTCTTTCCACAAACCACACATGGATCAACCACTAGAGTCATTGCATGTTTGTTCTTATACTAAAACCACAAACCAGCACTAGAGTCATTGCATGTGTGTTCTTTTCCAAAAACCACAAATGGATCCACCAGTGGTCATTGCATGTGTGTTCTTTCCACAAACCACATATGGATCGACCACAAGTCATTACATGTGTGTTCTTTCCACAAACCACACATGGATCAACCACTAGAGTCATTGCATGTGTGTTATTTCTAGAAACAAACATGGATCAACCACTAGAGTCATTGCATGTGTGTTCTTATACTAAAACCAACACTAGAGTCGTTGCATGTGTGTTCTTTTCACAAACCACACATGGATCAACCACTAGAGTCATTGCATGTGTGTTAATTCCACAAACAAACATGGATCAACCACTAGAGTCATTGCATATGTGTTCTTTTCCACAAACCACACATGGATCCACCAGTGGTCATTGCATGGGTGTTCTTTCCGCAAACCACACATGGATCAACCACTAGAGTCATTGCATGTGTGTTATTTCCACAAAGAAACATGGATCAACCACTAGAGTCATTGCATGTGTGTTCTTTTCACAAACCACACATGGATCAACCACTAGAGTCATTGCATGTGTGTTATTTCCACAAACAAACATGGATCAACCACTAGAGTCATTGTGTGTGTGTTCTTTTCCATAAACCACACATGGATCCACCAGTGGTCATTGCATGTGTGTTCTTTCCACAAACCACACATGGATCAACCACTAGAGTCATTGCATGTGTGTTCTTTCCATAAACCACACATGGATCAACCACTAGAGTCATTGCATGTTTGTTTCTTATACTAAAACCACAAACAAGCACTAGAGTCATTGCATGTGTGTTCTTTTCCACAAACCACACATGGATTCACCAGTGGTCATTGCATATGTGTTCTTTCCACAAACCACATATGGATCAACCACTAGTCATTGCATGTGTGTTCTTTCCACAAACCACACATGGATCAACCACTAGAGTCAATGCATGTTTGTTCTTATACTAAAACCACAAACCAGCACCTGAGTCATTGCATGTGTGTTCTTTTCCACAAACCACACATGGATCCACCACTAGAGTCATTGCATGTGTGTTCTATCCACAAACCACATATGGATCAACCAGAGTCATTGCATGTGTGTTCTTTCCACTAACCACACATGTGGACCCACCAGTGGTCATTGCATGTGTATTATTTCCACAAACCACACATGGATCAACCACTAGAGTCATTGCATGTGTGTTCTTATACTAAAACCACAAACCAGTACTAGAGTCATTGCATGTGTGTTCTTATACTAAAACCACAAACCAGTACTAGAGTCATTGCATGTGTGTTCTTTTCCACAAAGCACACATGGATCCACCAGTGGTCATTGCATGTGTGTTCTTTACAGAAACCACATATGGATCAACCAGAGTCGTTGCATGTGTGTTCTTTCCACAGACCACACATGGATCAACCACTAGAGTCATTGCATGTTTGTTCTTATACGAAAACCACAAACCAGCACTAGAGTCATTGCATGTGTGTTCTTTTCCACAAACCACACATGGATCCACCAGTGGTCATTGCATGTGTGTTATTTCCACAAACCACACATGGATCAACCACTAGAGTGTCACATCCCAAGATTTTCCAAATCTTGTAATGTGAAAATAAATGAATAAAATAAAACTTTGTTTGATTTTCAGAGTCAGAAGAAACTTTTGAATCCAATTGGAAACCTTCAAACCAATTTGGGTCAAGTTAAATCCTAAAGGGATTTATAAAGATAAATATTTAATAAAGGCAAATAAAATGTTTTGGAATTACTATTTTGAATCTTTAAAATAAAAAGAGTTGGTTTTCAAAAGCAAAGATAGAATTATAAATAAAGATTATATTTTAAAGAGCCAAATTAATTTTGGCCAAACTTTTATAATAAAATATTTTGTTTTGATAAAATGAGTAAAGGTTTATTTAAATAAAATAATAAGGATGTAATATCCAAATTTTATTTAAGTAAAGGCTTTTCCCATTTTAAATGAACACTAAAACTTATTTATTTATTGTAAATAAGTTTTCCAAGTATTTTATTACTACTTTGAAATCTTTTTATAAAAGGTTTTGGTTTTCAAAATGAAAAGAAATATTTTAAAATAAAGATTATTTTATAAAGCCAAAATAAACCTTGGCCAAGACTTTCAAACAAAAGGTTTTGCTTTGACTAAAAATAGTAGAGGTTTATTTAAAATAAAAAGGATTTAAATATCCAAGTTTTATTAATAAAGGTTTTACTATTTTCAAAACACCAAAACTTATTTATTTATTTAAAATAAGTTTTCCAAGTATTTTATATTTTCAAATAAAACCTACTGAAGTGTTTTTGGTTTTATTTTATTTTCAAAATAAAGGTTTTAATAAAACAAATCCTATTTGAGTTAAATGAATAAGGTCCATTCATTTAATTGTTATTTGGAACCTAAAATAAAATGTTATTTTAAAACAAGTTTTCCAAATATCTTTTATTTTCAAATAAAACCTACTGATTTGGTTTTGAAAATATTTGGATTTCAAATGAAGATTTTATTAAATAAATCAAACCCTATTTTGATTAAATAACTAGGGTCTATTTTATTTAATTATTAAATAGATCCTAAAAAGAATAAAAATATTATTTTATTTTGAGATTTGGTTTATGTTGATAAACAGAACCAAAAACTCATTACAATTGTTTGAATTTTTTGAATCAATTTGAATGTTGTTTGAATGTTTGAATAATTGATTGAAATTCAAAACAGAAAAATAGAAATAGAAAAGGAAAAATGTTTCAGACAGAAAAAAATAAGAAAAGGGTCAACCCAACCCAGCAGCCCACTAAGGCCCAGAAGCAGCCCAGTTATTCTCCCCGAACAAAAAACGTTTCGCACCCAGATTCTGACCCGCAAAGACAATGACCGATGGACCTCCTCCTCGTTTCTTTTCCCAATGACTGGTAGGCCCACTATCCCTGTTCATCGTCTTCATCCCCCGCGACGACCACGCCCTCTCCTCGCTGCCATTGCTGCCTTCAATCCACGCGATCAATTCGCCTTAATGCCGCGAGTAAAAACTGCAGTGATCATGCACGATAAAACGTCTCCCTCTCCTCTCTCGTTCCCCTCTGTCTCCTCCCCCAAGCACGCCCCCGGGCTGCAGTATTTCGCCAGACACTCCACTGTCTCCGACGAGCTCCCATCTCTGATTCCGGCCAAGCCTGACCGCCCCGTGCCTCCCCGAGCACGCTAGGAGAATCCCCACTTCCAGACGCTTCTCCTCGTATCCTCAGCTTGACCGCAGGCGCCCCAGAGCTTCGGCTTTGACAAGCTCCGTCCGCGCCGCCGTCTGGCTTGTCTCCGTCGAACTTCCCGGTAAGAACTGACCGCCCTGCGCCTTCTTATTCACGCGAGGAGCTTTGCCTTGGACCCGCGCATCTAACCGTGTCATCTTTTCGCCTTGGGGTGATCCACAGCGCCGCCCACGACGACCACTTGACGCACCCGACGTCGTCCTCCACTCCGGCGAGCAATCCTGCTAAGACCAGAACGCCCCTCGCCCGACCAACGCCTCCTCGAGCTTCACCGCAACCTCCTGAACCCAGTGAGCCTCTTCTCCTCCTTCCTCGCTTCCTGTAACGTCGACTCCGCCGCCGTCTGGCCGCTCCGCCACCAGACGCCGCCGCCAGCGCCGCTGCTATTTAGCCAAGCAATAGGAGCCGTTAGATCAGCATCTGATGGCTTGGATAGATTGACTGAGCGAAGAGGTACGCTTGTCCCTGTGCCGCTCGATCTAAATGAGATCCTACGGCCTACAGAGCGCGATCCGCGCAAAACGGTACCGTCCAATGAAAGCCTGACGCGTGGCCAGCTCTAGTTTAAAACAGAAATTGAAAACAGATTTGTTTGCAAATTTCAAACCCTTGTAACTTTGAATCCACACGTCCAAAAATTACAAATTTTATGTCGTTGGATTCAGGAGAGCAAGACCTAGCCAACCATGCCCTTAGTTTAGCAAATAGTATCTGTTAGTTTGCTTGTTTTTGCAGTTTCTTTTGTGTGCTTGTTTAGATTAGAAAAATTGTTTAAAAATGTTTTTAGGGTTAAAACCTTTGCAAATTTGTTTTCTGTAAACTCACTGACCCTAGGAACCAACCCATGTTTTGGAAAATGAATTTGGAAAAGTTTAGAATGGATTAATTGGTTTAGTCCATTTCTAGCTAAATAAAACTATTTGGTTTGTTTATGAAAATGGTTTAAAAATGAATTTGGGGATAAAATCTTTAGCAAAAGGTGTATTTTGAACCTACTAACATTGGGAACCACTTTGTGAACTCAAAAATGTTTTTGGTGAAACAAAATAATGATTCTTTGATTTAAAACCATTTCTAGTCAAATAGAAATGTGGTTTATTTATTAAAAATGGTTTTGGAAGAAAACTTTTGGAAAATGTTTTGTTTTAAACCCTCTGACCCCAAACACCAAGTTTTATAAGTTGAAAACATATTTGGTGAACCCTATAGGTTAATGCCTTAGTAAAAATATTTCTACACCACATAAAATAACACTTTGTTTTGAAAATGGTTTTTAAAGTGAAACTTTTTGCAAATGACTTTGCCACTTTACAAAATGACCATTAGGTGTACCCAAATGTCTATGACCCACTAGGAACCACTTTTTCAAACAAAACAAAGCTTGGCATGCTTGCATGCATTACTTTGACTTTGTTATTTTATGTGTGTTGTTTTGCTTGATTGGTAGATTGAGTTTGTGCCTTGTTTGATTGGATTGTAGTGACTTGAAGAGTGTGATTGTTGCAAGGACAAGGAGTGAACTTATATCCTCTACCAAAAAGGCAAGTGATGCTTCATATCTTTTGTCCCATTACTTTCACTATGCATTAGTGTTTTCTCTAAGTAAAACTTGCATGGATTTTATTTTGCTAAGTATAGACCTTGCTATAGGAAAACCTAGTAGATGAATCCTTAGTAGGATTTTCCTAAGTTAAGAATCCTATTACTATCAAGCTTAGCCTAGCTAATAGAAAACATGGGTGGAATATATATTCATACTATGGAAAAATATCCTAAGTCTGAGGACTTGTGTTTTGCTTAATAAAACAACTAAGTTAATGAATCACCTGGGTGGAATGGGACTTGCTTGGTGGTTTTTGGTTGAGTGGTTCACAAGGCCCATTTTTATGGTTTACCTTAGTGTATCTCACTTGTGGATGGCCACCCAGGAACAAAGATTTTTGAGATGTCAAATGTTGAGAAGCTTCAAGTGCAACCACTTGGCAATATGGGCTCTGCCATGATCATATAGGTTGCAAGAACTTAGCCATATGGACAGTTGGTGGTAGTGTTTGATAGGTTGGAGCGCGTCCATTATGGTCTAAGGGAAGGCTTCTGAAAGATCTTGTCTTGGGAAACCAAGTCTTGTGGGGAAAGTGCACCACCTCTGCAGAGTGTAAAATCTAAGTATTTAGCCATGTCCCTGGTAAAGGACAATTTGAGCATCAAGACATGGAAGCAATCAAGAATCTCATCATTCAAATTTCTAAGTTAAAACTTATGGTTTGAACAAGGGTTGTTTGAAATCTTCAATCTTTGATTGAGAGATGCCTTGTAAAGGATCTCCAATCTTTGATTGAGGAAAATGATTTTATCAAAACAAAAACTTAGTATTTTCAAATGTTAAGGAAAAATCTATTTTGAGCAATGCAAGCCTCAACTCCACTTAGCCAAATGCATATAGATGATAGACTCCACTATACTAATATAGTATCACTTGCCAATACAATTCAAATGTATTGACCCTTTGTGGCTGTAACTTGTATGTTGCAGGTTTGATTGTTTTAGAGAAGATTGATTGTTTAGGATTACAAAGTCTACAACCAACATCTTCCTGTGGCACTTTGAAGATGAAGGACCCCTTGACTATAGATATTCCGCTGCAATGTAATGTATTAGCCAAATGAGCTATGTAAGATGTAATAAAATTATGTTATTCCTGGTTATAAAGTTGTATTATGACCTTTGTTTCTTGATATTACATCTTAACTGTGGATGCTAGCTAATGATCCAGGGACTAGCATTGTAAACACAGGGGGCTCTACCTTATTAAAGGTTGGGGACCCTATAAGATGGTATCAGAGCATTGTGTTGCCTGTAGGATTTGTAAACCTAGGATTGGACAAAAACCCTTAGAAAAATAGGAGTTGCATTTTGTTCCAAAAACTTATTTACAAAAACACTTGTAAACTCTTTCCTCAACCATTTTGGTTTCAACTCTACTTCTCTTCTACTTCAAACTTAATGGAAAAGCCTATCCCATGACCAAAGACTTCACCATGTGCAAAGGACAACAACAACTCTAATGACTTCAACTTCTTCAACTCTAATGACTTCAACTTCTTCAACTCTAATGACTTCAACATCTTCAGCATGTTCACCAAGGACTTCCAACTTAGATATCACTAAAGACTACAAGTGAGACAAGAAATCTTGCTCAAGATTTGAGGATTAAGGAAACACAACTTAGAAGGAGCCATCGTCACCTTTGAAGATTTGTGAACAAGACACAAGAATTCTCCAAGGATACAAAGATCTCATGCAAAGAAGAATCAACCAAGAAGGATGGAAGGACCACAAGTGAACCATATAGATGGACCACCATATTTTAGTTAAGTCAAACACACCAACTTATGTGGTGTAACAAAAATATTTTGTTGCCTAAGTATGTGCTTGAAACTTGTTGTTTGAGTGAAATGTTTGGTTTGTGATTGCTTGCACTTTGCTTGTGTGAATTGTGATGTGTGTGATTAGAATTGATTCCTTAGAAAAATCTTTTGCCTATTCCAATCCCAATCCAACCCAAACAGATGACTTCTCCAAGAGACTCCAACATCAAGGTTGATGACACCAATAACAACCAAGAGGACAACATGAGAGAACTTATAGCAACCCAAAACCAATTGAGCCAAGAGACAACTCAGCTTTTAGCCAACAACAATAGATTAGACCCAGCCATACAAAGGATTTTGAAACTTCAATCCCAATTGATGCAAGGATTGGTTATACAAATGATCAACATGAGAGAAAACTTTTCCCAAAGAGCTAATGACAACAAGGATGACAAAGATGTTATTCTAGAAGGAACCCAAGCTAGCAATACTTTTGGATACAAGGAACATGCATCCAAGGAACATGAAGATCAATGCCCCAAGAAGAGAGGAAGATCTCCCACCTATGAAGAACAAGAACTAGAAGAACCCCTTGCTTTGGAGAGACCCAAAAAGAAGAAGAAATGCCCCAACACTAGCAAGAAGGATATTACACAAGTGCAATGTTTCAATTGCAAAGAGATGGGACATTATGCCAATGAATGCCCAGAAAAGAAGATGGACCAAAGAAACAAACAAGAGGCAATGACACCAAAGGAAAAGAAAGATATCAGCCAAGTGATATGTTACAATTGCAAGAACCCAGGGCATTATGCAAGCAACTGTCCAGAAAATATGAAGAACAAGTTGAACAAGTCTATGGAGAAACTCAACCTTGGCCCATGAGTCAAGTATGGAAATAAAGGACACTAGGCATATGGTTGCCCAGAGAAGTTTCCCCAGGATCCCAAGAAGGACAATGTGTAATTTTTGTTTGAAAATTTTAAGGGTGGTAGTACCCTAGTTGTTTTGAACCTGCTTGTAACCCTAACCTTCCCAATTCTCGGGGCGAGATTTATTTTAAGGGTGGTAGCCTGTCACATCCCAAGATTTTCCAAATCTTGTAATGTGAAAATAAATGAATAAAATAAAACTTAGTTTGATTTTCAGAGTCAGAAGAAACTTTTGAACCCAATTGGAAACCTTCAAACCAATTTGGGTCAAGTTAAATCCTAAAGGGATTTATAAAGATAAACATTTAATAAAGGCAAATAAAATGTTTTGGAATTACTATTTTGAATCTTTAAAATAAAAAGAATTGGTTTTCAAAAGCAAAGATAGAATTATAAATAAAGATTATATTTTAAAGAGCCAAATTAATTTTGGCCAAACTTTTATAATAAAATATTTTGTTTTGATAAAATGAGTAAAGGTTTATTTAAATAAAATAATAAGGATGTAATATCCAAATTTTATTTAAGTAAAGGCTTTTCCCATTTTAAATGAACACTAAAACTTATTTATTTATTGTAAATAAGTTTTCAAGTATTTTATTACTACTTTGAAATCTTTTTATAAAAGGTTTTGGTTTTCAAAATGAAAAGAAATATTTTAAAATAAAGATTATTTTATAAAGCCAAATTAAACCTTGGCCAAGACTTTGAAACAAAAGGTTTTGCTTTGATTAAAAATAGTAGAGGTTTATTTAAAATAAAAAGGATTTAAATATCCAAGTTTTATTAATAAAGGTTTTACTATTTTCAAAACACCAAAACTTATTTATTTATTTAAAATAAGTTTTCGAAGTATTTTATATTCTCAAATAAAACCTACTGAAGTGTTTTTGGTTTTATTTTATTTTCAAAATAAAGGTTTTAATAAAACAAATCCTATTTGAGTTAAATGAATAAGGTCCATTCATTTAATTGTTATTTGGACCCTAAAATAAAATGTTATTTTAAAACAAGTTTTCCAAATATCTTTTATTTTCAAATAAAACCTACTGATTTGGTTTTGAAAATATTTGGATTTCAAATGAAGATTTTATTAAATAAATCAAACCCTATTTTGATTAAATAACTAGGGTCTATTTTATTTAATTATTAAATAGATCCTAAAAAAGAATAAAAATATTATTTTATTTTGAGATTTGGTTTATGTTGATAAACAGAACCAAAAACTCATTACAATTGTTTGAATTGTTTGAATCAATTTGAATGTTGTTTGAATGTTTGAATAATTGATTGAAATTCAAAACAGAAAAATGGAAATAGAAAAGGAAAAATGTTTCAGACAGAAAAAAATAAGAAAAGGGTCAACCCAACCCAGCAGCCCACTAAGGCCCAGAAGCAGCCCAGTTATTCTCCCCGAACAAAAAACGTTTCGCACCCAGATTCTGACCCGCAAAGACAATGACCGGTGGACCTCCTCCTCGTTTCTTTTCCCACTAACTGGTAGGCCCACTATCCCTGTTCATCGTCTTCATCCCCCGCGACGACCACGCCCTCTCCTCGCTGCCGTTGCTGCCTTCAATCCGCGTGATCAATTTGCCTTAATGCCGCGAGTAAAAACTGCAGTGATCACGCACGATAAAACGTCTCCCTCTCCTCTCTCGTTCCCCTCTGTCTCCTCCCCCAAGCATGCCCCCGGGCTGCAGTATTTCGCCAGACACTCCACTGTCTCCGACCGCCCCGTGCCTCCCCGAGCATGCTAGGAGAATCCCCACTCCCAGACGCTTCTCCTCGTATCCTCATCTCGACCGCGGGCTCCCCAGAGCTTCGGCTTTGACAAGCTCCGTCCGCGCCGCCGTCTGCCTCGTCTCCGTCGAACTTCCCGGTAAGAAATGACCTCCCTGCGCCTTCTCATTCACGCGAGGAGCTTTGCCTTGGACCCGCGCATCTAACCGTGTCATATTTTCGCCTTGGGGTGATCCACAGCACCGCCCACGACGACCACCTGACGCACCCGACGCCGTCCTCCACTCCGGCGAGCAATCCTGCTAAGACCAGAACGCCCCTCGCCCGACCAACGCCTCCTCGAGCTTCACCGCAACCTCCTGAACCCAGTGAGCCTCTTATCCTCCTTACTCGCTTCCTGTAACATTGACTCCGCCGCCGTCTGGCTGCTCCGCCACCAGACGCCGCCGCCAGCGCCGCTGCTATTTATCCAAGCAATAGGAGCCGTTAGATCAGCATCTGATGGCTTGGATAGATTGACTGAGCGAAGAGGTACGCTTGTCCCTGTGCCGCTCGATCTAAATGAGATCCTACGGCCTACAGAGCGCGATCCGCGCGAAACGGTACCGTCCAATGAAAGCCTGACGCGTGGCCAGCTCTAGTTTAAAACAGAAATTGAAAACAGATTTGTTTGCAAATTTCAAACCCTTGTAACTTTGAATCCACACGTCCAAAAATTACAAATTTTATGTCGTTGTATTCGGGAGAGCAAGACCTAGCCAACCATGCCCTTAGTTTAGCAAATAGTATCTGTTAGTTTGCTTGTTTTTGTAGTTTCTTTTGTGTGCTTGTTTAGATTAGAAAAATTGTTTAAAAATGTTTTTAGGGTTAAAACCTTTGCAAAATGGTTTGCTATAAACTCACTGACCCTGGGAACCAACCCATGTTTTGGAAAATGAATTTGGAAAAGTTTAGAATGGATTAATTGGTTTAGTCCATTTCTAGCTAAATAAAACTATTTGATTTGTTTATGAAAATGGTTTAAAAATGAATTTGGGGATAAAATCTTTAGCGAAAGGTGTATTTTGAACCTACTAACATTGGGAACCACTTTGTGAACTCAAAAATGTTTTTGGTGAAACAAAATAATGATTCTTTGATTTAAAACCATTTCTAGTCAAATAGAAATGTGGTTTATTTATTAAAAATGGTTTTGGAAGAAAACTTTTGGAAAATGTTTTGTTTTAAACCCTCTGACCCCAAACACCAAGTTTTATAAGTTGAAAACATATTTTTTGAACCCTATAGGTTAATGCCTTAGTAAAAATATTTCTACACCACATAAAATAACACTTTGTTTTGAAAATGGTTTTTAAAGTGAAACTTTTTGCAAATGACTCTACCAGTTTACAAAATGACCATTAGGTGTACCCAAATGTCTATGTCCCACTAGGAACCACTTTTTCAAACAAAACAAAGCTTGGCATGCTTGCATGCATTACTTTGACTTTGTTATTTTATGTGTGTTGTTTTGCTTGATTGGTAGATTGAGTTTGTGCCTTGTTTGATTGGATTGTAGTGACTTGAAGAGTGTGATTGTTGCAAGGACAAGGAGTGAACTTATATCCTCTACCAAAAAGGCAAGTGATGCTTCATATCTTTTGTCCCATTACTTTCACTATGCATTAGTGTTTTCTCTAAGTAAAACTTGCATGGATTTTATTTTGCTAAGTATAGACCTTGCTATAGGAAAACCTAGTAGATGAATCCTTAGTAGGATTTTCCTAAGTTAAGAATCCTATTACTATCAAGCTTAGCCTAGCTAATAGAAAACATGGGTGGAATATATATTCATACTATGGAAAAATATCCTAAGTCTGAGGACTTGTGTTTTGCTTAATAAAACAACTAAGTTAATGAATCACCTGGGTGGAATGGGACTTGCTTGGTGGTTTTTGGTTGAGTGGTTCACAAGGCCCATTTTTATGGTTTACCTTAGTGTATCTCACTTGTGGATGGCCACCCAGGAACAAAGATTTTTGAGATGTCAAATGTTGAGAAGCTTCAAGTGCAACCACTTGGCAATATGGGCTCTGCCATGATCATATAGGTTGCAAGAACTTAGCCATATGGACAGTTGGTGGTAGTGTTTGATAGGTTGGAGCGCGTCCATTATGGTCTAAGGGAAGGCTTCTGAAAGATCTTGTCTTGGGAAACCAAGTCTTGTGGGGAAAGTGCACCACCTCTGCAGAGTGTAAAATCTAAGTATTTAGCCATGTCCCTGGTAAAGGACAATTTGAGCATCAAGACATGGAAGCAATCAAGAATCTCATCATTCAAATTTCTAAGTTAAAACTTATGGTTTGAACAAGGGTTGTTTGAAATCTTCAATCTTTGATTGAGAGATGCCTTGTAAAGGATCTCCAATCTTTGATTGAGGAAAATGATTTTATCAAAACAAAAACTTAGTATTTTCAAATGTTAAGGAAAAATCTATTTTGAGCAATGCAAGCCTCAACTCCACTTAGCCAAATGCATATAGATGATAGACTCCACTATACTAATATAGTATCACTTGCCAATACAATTCAAATGTATTGACCCTTTGTGGCTGTAACTTGTATGTTGCAGGTTTGATTGTTTTAGAGAAGATTGATTGTTTAGGATTACAAAGTCTACAACCAACATCTTCCTGTGGCACTTTGAAGATGAAGGACCCCTTGACTATAGATATTCCGCTGCAATGTAATGTATTAGCCAAATGAGCTATGTAAGATGTAATAAAATTATGTTATTCCTGGTTATAAAGTTGTATTATGACCTTTGTTTCTTGATATTACATCTTAACTGTGGATGCTAGCTAATGATCCAGGGACTAGCATTGTAAACACAGGGGGCTCTACCTTATTAAAGGTTGGGGACCCTATAAGATGGTATCAGAGCATTGTGTTGCCTGTAGGATTTGTAAACCTAGGATTGGACAAAAACCCTTAGAAAAATAGGAGTTGCATTTTGTTCCAAAAACTTATTTACAAAAACACTTGTAAACTCTTTCCTCAACCATTTTGGTTTCAACTCTACTTCTCTTCTACTTCAAACTTAATGGAAAAGCCTATCCCATGACCAAAGACTTCACCATGTGCAAAGGACAACAACAACTCTAATGACTTCAACTTCTTCAACTCTAATGACTTCAACTTCTTCAACTCTAATGACTTCAACATCTTCAGCATGTTCACCAAGGACTTCCAACTTAGATATCACTAAAGACTACAAGTGAGACAAGAAATCTTGCTCAAGATTTGAGGATTAAGGAAACACAACTTAGAAGGAGCCATCGTCACCTTTGAAGATTTGTGAACAAGACACAAGAATTCTCCAAGGATACAAAGATCTCATGCAAAGAAGAATCAACCAAGAAGGATGGAAGGACCACAAGTGAACCATATAGATGGACCACCATATTTTAGTTAAGTCAAACACACCAACTTATGTGGTGTAACAAAAATATTTTGTTGCCTAAGTATGTGCTTGAAACTTGTTGTTTGAGTGAAATGTTTGGTTTGTGATTGCTTGCACTTTGCTTGTGTGAATTGTGATGTGTGTGATTAGAATTGATTCCTTAGAAAAATCTTTTGCCTATTCCAATCCCAATCCAACCCAAACAGATGACTTCTCCAAGAGACTCCAACATCAAGGTTGATGACACCAATAACAACCAAGAGGACAACATGAGAGAACTTATAGCAACCCAAAACCAATTGAGCCAAGAGACAACTCAGCTTTTAGCCAACAACAATAGATTAGACCCAGCCATACAAAGGATTTTGAAACTTCAATCCCAATTGATGCAAGGATTGGTTATACAAATGATCAACATGAGAGAAAACTTTTCCCAAAGAGCTAATGACAACAAGGATGACAAAGATGTTATTCTAGAAGGAACCCAAGCTAGCAATACTTTTGGATACAAGGAACATGCATCCAAGGAACATGAAGATCAATGCCCCAAGAAGAGAGGAAGATCTCCCACCTATGAAGAACAAGAACTAGAAGAACCCCTTGCTTTGGAGAGACCCAAAAAGAAGAAGAAATGCCCCAACACTAGCAAGAAGGATATTACACAAGTGCAATGTTTCAATTGCAAAGAGATGGGACATTATGCCAATGAATGCCCAGAAAAGAAGATGGACCAAAGAAACAAACAAGAGGCAATGACACCAAAGGAAAAGAAAGATATCAGCCAAGTGATATGTTACAATTGCAAGAACCCAGGGCATTATGCAAGCAACTGTCCAGAAAATATGAAGAACAAGTTGAACAAGTCTATGGAGAAACTCAACCTTGGCCCATGAGTCAAGTATGGAAATAAAGGACACTAGGCATATGGTTGCCCAGAGAAGTTTCCCCAGGATCCCAAGAAGGACAATGTGTAATTTTTGTTTGAAAATTTTAAGGGTGGTAGTACCCTAGTTGTTTTGAACCTGCTTGTAACCCTAACCTTCCCAATTCTCGGGGCGAGATTTATTTTAAGGGTGGTAGCCTGTCACATCCCAAGATTTTCCAAATCTTGTAATGTGAAAATAAATGAATAAAATAAAACTTAGTTTGATTTTCAGAGTCAGAAGAAACTTTTGAACCCAATTGGAAACCTTCAAACCAATTTGGGTCAAGTTAAATCCTAAAGGGATTTATAAAGATAAACATTTAATAAAGGCAAATAAAATGTTTTGGAATTACTATTTTGAATCTTTAAAATAAAAAGAATTGGTTTTCAAAAGCAAAGATAGAATTATAAATAAAGATTATATTTTAAAGAGCCAAATTAATTTTGGCCAAACTTTTATAATAAAATATTTTGTTTTGATAAAATGAGTAAAGGTTTATTTAAATAAAATAATAAGGATGTAATATCCAAATTTTATTTAAGTAAAGGCTTTTCCCATTTTAAATGAACACTAAAACTTATTTATTTATTGTAAATAAGTTTTCAAGTATTTTATTACTACTTTGAAATCTTTTTATAAAAGGTTTTGGTTTTCAAAATGAAAAGAAATATTTTAAAATAAAGATTATTTTATAAAGCCAAATTAAACCTTGGCCAAGACTTTGAAACAAAAGGTTTTGCTTTGATTAAAAATAGTAGAGGTTTATTTAAAATAAAAAGGATTTAAATATCCAAGTTTTATTAATAAAGGTTTTACTATTTTCAAAACACCAAAACTTATTTATTTATTTAAAATAAGTTTTCGAAGTATTTTATATTCTCAAATAAAACCTACTGAAGTGTTTTTGGTTTTATTTTATTTTCAAAATAAAGGTTTTAATAAAACAAATCCTATTTGAGTTAAATGAATAAGGTCCATTCATTTAATTGTTATTTGGACCCTAAAATAAAATGTTATTTTAAAACAAGTTTTCCAAATATCTTTTATTTTCAAATAAAACCTACTGATTTGGTTTTGAAAATATTTGGATTTCAAATGAAGATTTTATTAAATAAATCAAACCCTATTTTGATTAAATAACTAGGGTCTATTTTATTTAATTATTAAATAGATCCTAAAAAAGAATAAAAATATTATTTTATTTTGAGATTTGGTTTATGTTGATAAACAGAACCAAAAACTCATTACAATTGTTTGAATTGTTTGAATCAATTTGAATGTTGTTTGAATGTTTGAATAATTGATTGAAATTCAAAACAGAAAAATGGAAATAGAAAAGGAAAAATGTTTCAGACAGAAAAAAATAAGAAAAGGGTCAACCCAACCCAGCAGCCCACTAAGGCCCAGAAGCAGCCCAGTTATTCTCCCCGAACAAAAAACGTTTCGCACCCAGATTCTGACCCGCAAAGACAATGACCGGTGGACCTCCTCCTCGTTTCTTTTCCCACTAACTGGTAGGCCCACTATCCCTGTTCATCGTCTTCATCCCCCGCGACGACCACGCCCTCTCCTCGCTGCCGTTGCTGCCTTCAATCCGCGTGATCAATTTGCCTTAATGCCGCGAGTAAAAACTGCAGTGATCACGCACGATAAAACGTCTCCCTCTCCTCTCTCGTTCCCCTCTGTCTCCTCCCCCAAGCATGCCCCCGGGCTGCAGTATTTCGCCAGACACTCCACTGTCTCCGACCGCCCCGTGCCTCCCCGAGCATGCTAGGAGAATCCCCACTCCCAGACGCTTCTCCTCGTATCCTCATCTCGACCGCGGGCTCCCCAGAGCTTCGGCTTTGACAAGCTCCGTCCGCGCCGCCGTCTGCCTCGTCTCCGTCGAACTTCCCGGTAAGAAATGACCTCCCTGCGCCTTCTCATTCACGCGAGGAGCTTTGCCTTGGACCCGCGCATCTAACCGTGTCATATTTTCGCCTTGGGGTGATCCACAGCACCGCCCACGACGACCACCTGACGCACCCGACGCCGTCCTCCACTCCGGCGAGCAATCCTGCTAAGACCAGAACGCCCCTCGCCCGACCAACGCCTCCTCGAGCTTCACCGCAACCTCCTGAACCCAGTGAGCCTCTTATCCTCCTTACTCGCTTCCTGTAACATTGACTCCGCCGCCGTCTGGCTGCTCCGCCACCAGACGCCGCCGCCAGCGCCGCTGCTATTTATCCAAGCAATAGGAGCCGTTAGATCAGCATCTGATGGCTTGGATAGATTGACTGAGCGAAGAGGTACGCTTGTCCCTGTGCCGCTTGATCTAAATGAGATCCTACGGCCTACAGAGCGCGATCCGCGCGAAACGGTACCGTCCAATGAAAGCCTGACGCGTGGCCAGCTCTAGTTTAAAACAGAAATTGAAAACAGATTTGTTTGCAAATTTCAAACCCTTGTAACTTTGAATCCACACGTCCAAAAATTACAAATTTTATGTCGTTGTATTCGGGAGAGCAAGACCTAGCCAACCATGCCCTTAGTTTAGCAAATAGTATCTGTTAGTTTGCTTGTTTTTGTAGTTTCTTTTGTGTGCTTGTTTAGATTAGAAAAATTGTTTAAAAATGTTTTTAGGGTTAAAACCTTTGCAAAATGGTTTGCTATAAACTCACTGACCCTGGGAACCAACCCATGTTTTGGAAAATGAATTTGGAAAAGTTTAGAATGGATTAATTGGTTTAGTCCATTTCTAGCTAAATAAAACTATTTGATTTGTTTATGAAAATGGTTTAAAAATGAATTTGGGGATAAAATCTTTAGCGAAAGGTGTATTTTGAACCTACTAACATTGGGAACCACTTTGTGAACTCAAAAATGTTTTTGGTGAAACAAAATAATGATTCTTTGATTTAAAACCATTTCTAGTCAAATAGAAATGTGGTTTATTTATTAAAAATGGTTTTGGAAGAAAACTTTTGGAAAATGTTTTGTTTTAAACCCTCTGACCCCAAACACCAAGTTTTATAAGTTGAAAACATATTTTTTGAACCCTATAGGTTAATGCCTTAGTAAAAATATTTCTACACCACATAAAATAACACTTTGTTTTGAAAATGGTTTTTAAAGTGAAACTTTTTGCAAATGACTCTACCAGTTTACAAAATGACCATTAGGTGTACCCAAATGTCTATGTCCCACTAGGAACCACTTTTTCAAACAAAACAAAGCTTGGCATGCTTGCATGCATTACTTTGACTTTGTTATTTTATGTGTGTTGTTTTGCTTGATTGGTAGATTGAGTTTGTGCCTTGTTTGATTGGATTGTAGTGACTTGAAGAGTGTGATTGTTGCAAGGACAAGGAGTGAACTTATATCCTCTACCAAAAAGGCAAGTGATGCTTCATATCTTTTGTCCCATTACTTTCACTATGCATTAGTGTTTTCTCTAAGTAAAACTTGCATGGATTTTATTTTGCTAAGTATAGACCTTGCTATAGGAAAACCTAGTAGATGAATCCTTAGTAGGATTTTCCTAAGTTAAGAATCCTATTACTATCAAGCTTAGCCTAGCTAATAGAAAACATGGGTGGAATATATATTCATACTATGGAAAAATATCCTAAGTCTGAGGACTTGTGTTTTGCTTAATAAAACAACTAAGTTAATGAATCACCTGGGTGGAATGGGACTTGCTTGGTGGTTTTTGGTTGAGTGGTTCACAAGGCCCATTTTTATGGTTTACGTTAGTGTGTCTCACTTGTGGATGGCCACCCAGGAACAAAGAGATTTGAGATGTCAAATGTTGAGAAGCTTCAAGTGCAACCACTTGGCAATATGGGCTCTGCCATGATCATATAGGTTGCAAGAACTTAGCCATATGGACAGTTGGTGGTAGTGTTTGATAGGTTGGAGCGCGTCCATTATGGTCTAAGGGAAGGCTTATGAAAGATCTTGTCTTGGGAAACCAAGTCTTGTGGGGAAAGTGCACCACCTCTGCAGAGTGTAAAATCTAAGTATTTAGCCATGTCCCTGGTAAAGGACAATTTGAGCATCAAGACATGGAAGCAATCAAGAATCTCATCATTCAAATTTCTAAGTTAAAACTTATGGTTTGAACAAGGGTTGTTTGAAATCTTCAATCTTTGATTGAGAGATGCCTTGTAAAGGATCTCCAATCTTTGATTGAGGAAAATGATTTTATCAAAACAAAAACTTAGTATTTTCAAATGTTAAGGAAAAATCTATTTTGAGCAATGCAAGCCTCAACTCCACTTAGCCAAATGCATATAGATGATAGACTCCACTATACTAATATAGTATCACTTGCCAATACAATTCAAATGTATTGACCCTTTGTGGCTGTAACTTGTATGTTGCAGGTTTGATTGTTTTAGAGAAGATTGATTGTTTAGGATTACAAAGTCTACAACCAACATCTGCCTGTGGCACTTTGAAGATGAAGGACCCCTTGACTATAGATATTCCGCTGCAATGTAATGTATTAGCCAAATAAGCTATGTAGGATGTAATAAAATTATGTTATTCCTGGTTATAAAGTTGTATTATGACCTTTGTTTCTTGATATTACATCTTAACTGTGGATGCTAGCTAATGATCCAGGGACTAGCATTGTAAACACAGGGGGCTCTACCTTATTAAAGGTTGGGGACCCTATATAGAGTCATTGCATGTGTGTTATTTCCACAAACCACATATGGATCAACCACTAGAGTCATTGCATGTGTGTTCTTATACTAAAACCAACACTAGAGTCATTGCATGTGTGTTCTTTTCACAAACCACACATGGATCAACCACTAGAGTCATTGCATGTGTGTTATTTCCACAAACAAACATGGATCAGCCACTAGAGTCATTGCATGTGTGTTCTTTTCCACAAACCACACATGGATCCACCAGTGGTCATTGCATGTGTGTTCTTTTCCACAAACCACACATGGATCCACCAGTGGTCATTGCATGTGTTTTCTTTCCAAAAACCACATATGGATCAACCACTAGAGTCCTTGCATGTGTGTTCTTTTCCACAAACAACTTATGGATCAACCAGTGGTCATTGCATGTGTGTTCTTTCCACAAACCACATGTGGACCCATTACAGTCATTGCATGTGTGTTATTTCCACAAACCACACATGGATCAACCACTAGAGTCATTGCATATGTTATATTTCCACAAACCACACATGGATCAACCACTAGAGTCATTGCATGTGTGTTCTTTCCACAAACCACATATGGATCAACCACTAGAGTCATTGCATGTGTGTTCTTTTCCACAAACAACTTATGGATCAAACAGTGGTCATTGTATGTGTGTTCTTTCCACAAACCACATGTGGACCCATTACAGTCAGTGCATGCGTGTTGTTTCCACAAACCACACATGGATCAACCACTAGAGTCATTGCATGTGTGTTCTTTCCACAAACCACATATGGATCAACCACTAGAGTCATTGCATGCGTGTTCTTATACTAAAACCAACACTAGAGTCATTGCATGTGTGTTATTTCCACAAACCACACATGGATCAACCACTTGAGTCATTGCATATGTGTTATTTCCACAAACCACACATGGATCAACCTCTAGAGTCATTGCATGTGTGTTCTTATACTAAAACCAACACTAGAGTCATTGCATGTGTGTTCTTTTCACAAACCACACATGGATCAACCACTAGAGTCATTGCATGTGTGTTATTTCCACAAACAAACATGGATCAACCACTAGAGTCATTGCATGTGTGTTCTTTTCCACGAACCACACATGGATCCACCAGTGGTCATTGCATGTGTGTTCTTTCCACAAACCACACATGGATCAACCACTAGAGTCATTGCATGTGTGTTCATTCCACAAACCACACATGGATCAACCATTAGAGTTATTGCATGTGTGTTCTTTTCCACAAACCACACATGGATCCACTAGTGGTCATTGCATATGTGTTATTTCCACAAACCACACATGGATCAACCACTAGAGTCATTGCATGTGTGTTCTTTCCACAAACCACACATGGATCAACCACTAGAGTCATTGCATGTTTGTTCTTATACTAAAACCACAAACCAGTACTAGAGTCATTGCATGTGTGTTCTTTTCCAAAAACCACACATGGATCCACCAGTGGTCATTGCATGTGTGTTCTTTCCACAAACCACATATGGATCAACCACTAGTCATTGCATGTGTGTTCTTTCCACAAACCACACATGGATCAACCACTAGAGTCATTGCATGTGTGTTATTTCCACAAACAAACATGGATCAACCACTAGAGTCATTGCATCTGTGTTCTTATACTAAAACCAACACTAGAGTCATTGCATGTGTGTTCTTTTCACAAACCACACATGGATCAACCACTAGAGTCATTGCATGTGTGTTAATTCCACAAACAAACATGGATCAACCACTAGAGTCATTGCATGTGTGTTCTTTTCCACAAACCACAAATGGATCCACCGCTGGTCATTGCATGTGTGTTCTTTCCACAAACAACACATGGATCAACCCCTAGAGTCATTGCATGTGTGTTATTTCCACAAACAAACATGGATCAACCACTAGAGTCATTGGATGTGTGTTCTTATACTAAAACCAGCACTAGAGTCATTGCATGTGTGTTCTTATACTAAAACCAGCACTAGAGTCATTGCATGTGTGTTCTTTTCACAAACCACACATGGATCAACCACTAGAGTCATTGCATGTGTGTTATTTCCACAAACAAACATGGATCAACCACTAGAGTCATTGCATGTGTGTTCTTTTCCATAAACCACACATGGATCCACCAGTGGTCATTGCATGTGTGTTCTTTCCACAAACCACACATGGATCAACCACTAGAGTCATTGCATGTGTGTTCTTTCCATAAACCACACATGGATCAACCACTAGAGTCATTGCATGTTTGTTCTTATACTAAAATCACAAACCAGCACTAGAGTCATTGCATGTGTGTTATTTTCCACAAACCACACATGGATTGACCAGTGGTCATTGCATGTGTGTTCTTTCCACAAACCACATATGGATCAACCACTAGTCATTGCATGTGTGTTCTTTCCACAAACCACACATGGATCAACCACTAGAGTCATTGCATGTGTGTTATTTCCACAAAGAAACATGGATCAACCACTAGAGTCATTGCATGTGTGTTCTTTTCACAAACCACACATGGATCAACCACTAGAGTCATTGCATGTGTGTTATTTCCACAAACAAACATGGATTAACCACTAGAGTCATTGCGTGTGTGTTCTTTTCCATAAACCACACATGGATCCACCAGTGGTCATTGCATGTGTGTTCTTTCCACAAACCACACATGGATCAACCACTAGAGTCATTGCATGTGTGTTCTTTCCATAAACCACACATGGATCAACCACTAGTCATTGCATGTTTGTTCTTATACTAAAACCACAAACCAGCACTAGAGTCATTGCATGTGTGTTCTTTTCCACAAACCACACATGGATTCACCAGTGGTCATTGCATATGTGTTCTTTCCACAAACCACATATGGATCAACCACTAGTCATTGCATGTGTGTTCTTTCCACAAACCACACATGGATCAACCACTAGAGTCATTGCATGTTTGTTCTTATACTAAAACCACAAACCAGCACTTGAGTGTAGGGCTCCCAACCTTTAATAAGGTAGAGTCCCCTGTGTTTACAATGCTAGTCCCTGGATCAATAGGTAGCATCCACAGTTAAGATGTAATATGAAGAAACAAAGGTCATAATATAACTTTATAACCAGGAATAACATAATTTTTCTTACATCCTACATAGCTCATTTGGCTATTACATTACATTGAAGTGGAATAACTATAAGCATGGGGCCCTTCATCTTCAAAGTGCCACAGGCAGATGTTGGTTGTAGACTTTGTAATCCTAATCAATCAATCTTCACTAAAAACAATCAAACCTGCAACATACAAGTTATAGCCACAAAGGGTCAATACATTTGAATTGTATTGGCAAGTGATACTATAATAGTATGGTGGAGTCTATCATCTATATGCATTTGGCTAAGTGGAGTTGAGGCTTGCATTGCTCAAAATAGATTTTTCCTTAACCTTTGAAAATACTAAGTTTTTTCTTTGATAAAATCATTTTTCTCAATCAAAGATTGAGGATCCTTTACAAGGCATCTCTCAATCAAAGATTGAAGATTTCAAACAACCCTTGTTCAAACCTCAAGTTTTAACTTAGAAATTTGAATGATGAGATTCTTGATTGCTTCCATGTCTTGATGCTCAAATTGTCCTTTACCAGGGACATGGCTAAGTACTTAGATTTTACACTCTGCAGAGGTGGTGCACTTTCCCCACAAGACTTGGTTTCCCAAGACAAGATCTTTCAGAAGCCTTCCCTTAGACCAACATGGACGCGCTCCCACCTATCAAACACTACCACCCACTGTCCATTTGGCTAAGTTCTTGCAACCTATATGATCATGGCAGAGCCCATATTGCCAAGTGGTTGCACTTGAAGCTTCTCAACATTTGACATCTCAAATCTCTTTGTTCCTGGGTGGCCAACCACAAGTGAGATACACAAGCCAAGTCCATGGCATTGTGAACCACTCAACACATACCATTCCTTCCATTCCACCCAGGTGATTCATTCACTTAGTTGTTTTATTAAACAAAACATAAGTCCACAGACTTAGAATATTTTTCCATAGTGTGAATATATATTCCACCCATGTTTTCTATTAGCTAGGATAAGCTTGATAGTAATAGGATTCTTAACTTAGGAAAATTCTACTAAGGATTCATCTACTAGGTTTCCCTATAGCAAGGTCTATACTTAGCAAAATAAAATCCATGCAAGTTTTACTTAGAGAAAACACTAATGCATAGTGAAAGTAATGGGACAAAAGATATGAAGCATCACTTGCCTTTTTGGTAGAGGGTATAAGCTCACTCCTTGTCCTTGCAACAATCACACTCTTCAAGTCACTATAATTCAATCAAGCAAGGCACAAACTCAATCTACCAATCAAGCAAAACAACACATAGAATGACAAAGTCAAAGTAATGCATGCAAGCACGCCAAGCTTTGTTTTGTTTGAAAAAGTGGTTCCTAATGGGTCATAAACATTTGGAAGCACCCAATGGTCATTTTGTAAAGTGGCAAAGTCATTTGCAAAAGGTTTCACTTCATAAACCATTTTCAAAACAAAGTATCATTTTATGTGGTGTGGAAATATTTTTACCAAGGCATTAATCTCCAAGGTTCACCAAATATGTTTTCAAATCACAAAACTTGGGGTTTGGGGTCAGTGAGTTTAAAACAAAACATTTTCCAAAGGTTTTCTTCCAAAATCATTTTTAATAAATAAACCTCATTTCTATTTGACTAGAAATGGTTTTAAATTAAAGAATCATTATTTTGTTTCACCAAAAACATTTTTGAGTTCACAAAGTGGTTCCCAATGTTAGTAGGTTCAAAATACACCTTTTGCCGAAGATTTTATCCCCAAATTCATTTTTAAACCATTTTCATAATCAAAACAATAGTTTTATTTGGCTAGAAATGGACTAAATCAATTAATTCATCCTAAACTTTTCCAAATCCATTTTCCAAAACCTGGGTTGGTTCCTAGGGTCAGTAAGGTCACAACAATCCATTTTGCAAAGGTTTTAACTCTAAAATCATTTTTAAATAATTTTTATACTCTAAACAAGCTCACAAAAGAATCTACAAAAACAAGCATACTAACAGATACTATTTGCTAAACTAAGGGCATGGTTGGCTAGGTCTTGTTCTCCTGAATCCAATGACATAAAGTTTGCAAAATTTGGACGTGGGGTTTGAAAGTTACAATGGTTTGAAAATGGCATCAAAATCTGTTTTCAAATTCTATTTCAGATCGTCTGGTGCCACGCGTCCTAATATCATTCGTCGGTACCGCTTCACTCGGATTGCACAGCTGCAGCCGTTGGATCAAGTCAGATCGTGCGGCACAGGATCACCACTTACCCCTTCGATAACGTTCTATCGTATCCGTCAGATCCAGATCCTACGGTTGCTACTGCCTAGCCAAGAACTGGCGGCGCTCAACGGTGGCGCGCGGCGGCGGTGCTCTGGCTACGGCGTAACAGTGAAATTTGGAAGCGAGAGAGGAGGGGAGCAGGCTCACCGTGTTCGCAATGAGATGCCGAAGCTCAACGTGCTGTTGGTTTGACGACGGGCGCACAGGGATGGTGGCAATTCCTCGCCGGAGCTTGCTACAGCGACAGACGGCTCTGGACGTGGTTGGGGACGGTGCTGTGGTCCACGAGAATATAAACGGAGGACTGGGTTAGCTGCGCAAGGCCATGGCAAAGATGTTTGCGTGATCGAGGAGACACGGGGTGGTCGGAATCTACCTGTGGGCTCGACGGAGTTGGAGCGGACGGCGGTGTCGTTCAGAGTTTGTCGTAGCCGACGCTGTGAGGAGCCCGCGGTCGAACGGAGGGTACGGGGAGGAGTGTCTGGGAGTGGGGAGTCTGCTAGCGTGCTCAGGGAGGCTCGGGGCAGTGTCGAGTCGCCAGAATCGGCACCGGACTTCGTCGGGACAGGGGGTGCTCGGGAAGGAAATTGGAGAGGTCTGGGGCGTGCCAGCGCGGGGTGTCAGAGGGGAAATATAGAGGAGACATGGGCATTTAATACTGCATGATCAAGGCGAGGTAAAGACGCGGCATTAAGACGAATTGAATCCGCGGAATCACAGCAGGTAACGGCGTCGAAGGAGGAAGAAGGGGTCGCGCGGGTGTGAGAGAAGAACAGGAGGAGTGGGGTCCAGTCGTCAGCGGGGAAAGAAAGGAGGGGGAGGGTCCACTGGTCATTCTCTTTGCGGGTAAGTTCCTGAGTGAAGAAAAACGGTTCAGGGCGTGGGAGCAGTTGGGCTAGGTGGGCTGCTGGGCTGGAGCTGGGCCAGATGGTGGGCTGCTCTATTTTTTCTGTCTGAATTCTTTTTCCTTTTCTATTTCTATTTTTTGTTTTGAATTTCACACAATCAAACAATAATCAAATCAAACCAAACAATTCAAACAAACACCACACTTCACAACTTTGAACTTGGTTCTGTTTAATAACACAAAACAAAGTCCAAAACAAAATAATTTTTATTCTTTTAAGATCTATTAATAATTAAATAAATAGACCTTAGTTATTAATTCAAAATAGGTTTTAATTTATTTTAAAACTCTATTTGAAATCCAAATATTTTCAAAACCAAAACAGTAGGTTTTATTTGGAAATGGAAAACTTGTTTTAAAATAAAATAACATTTTATTTTAGGGTCCAAATAACAATTAAATGAATGGACCTTATTCATTTAACTCAAATAGGATTTGTTTTATTAAAACCTTTATTTTGAAAATAAAATAAAACCAAAAACACTTCAGTAGGTTTTATTTGAGAATATAAAATACTTGGAAAACTTATTTTAAATAAATAAGTTTTGATGTTTTGGAAATAGTAAAACCTTTATTAATAAAACTTGGATATTTAAATCCTTTTTATTTTATTTAAATAAACCTTTGCTATTTTTATTCAAAACAAAATGTTTTAATTCAAAAGCTTGGCCAAGGTTTTAATTTGGCTTTATAAAATAATCTTTATTTATAAATCCACCTTTTCTTTTGAAAACTAAATCCTTTTATTTAAAAGATCCAAAATAGTAGTTCCAAAATATTTTATTTTCCTTTATTAAATGTTTATCTTCTTAAATCCCTTTAGGATTTTATTTGATCCAACTGGTTTGAAGTCCCAATTGAAATCAAAAAGTTTCTTCTGGCCTTGAAAATCAAACAAAGTTTTATTTTATTCATTTATTTTCACATTACAAGATTTGGAAAATCTTGGGATGTGACAGGCTACCACCCTTAAAATAAATCTCGTCCCGAGATTTGGGAAGGTTAGGGTTACAAGCAGGTTCAAGGCATCTAGGGTACTACCACCTTTAAAAAATTTCCAACTAAATTACATGTTGGCCTTCTTGGGATCCTGGGGAAACTTCTCTGGGCAAACATCTGCATAGTGTCCTTTATTTCCATACTTGACTCATGGGCCAAGGTTGAGTTTCTCCATAGGCTTGTTCAACTTGTTCTTCATCCTCTCTGGACAGTTGCTTGCATAGTGTCCAGGGTTCTTGCAATTGAAACAGTGGATTTCTTGGAGTTCTTTACGTGGCTCTTGTGGACAAGTTGCTACATAATGGCCTAGATCTTTGCAGTTGTTGCACACCACTTGGTCAATCCCCTTATTTTTCTGGTTCTCTGGGCACTCACTGGAATAGTGTCCCATTTCCTTACATTTGTGACATTGCACAAGGTTCATGTCCGGTCTTGGTTTCTTGGGTTTCTTTAGTCCTTTGAATTGGGTTGTTTTGTTTGGGGGTATGAATGGTCCTTTTCCTTTGGTAGACTTGGATCCTTCTTGTTTCCTTTATTCCACCATGGAGTAGATGGGGCATTGTATAGGAGTATGATTGCTGCCTTCACATAGGTAGCAAGTGGCTTGAGAGGTAGGACATTGTCCAATAGGATGTTTCTCTTCACAGTTAGGGCATTGATCTTCATGCTCCTTGGAAGTATGGTCCTTGTCTCCACAAATAATGCAAGCTGGGGCTCCATCTAGAATAACATTCTTGTCATCCTTATTGTCATACACTCTTTTGGGATAGTTTTATTCCATGTTGATCATTTGATTAGTCACCTTAAGCATCAGTTGGAATTGTTCTTCCAAAAACTTTTGCAGTGCTAGATCTTTATCACTATTGTTGGCTATGAACTGAGTTGTTAGTTGGTTCAACTGGTTTTGGGTTGCTATGAGTTCTCTCATGTTGTCCTCTTGGTTGTTGTTGTTGTCACCATCCTTGATGTTGGAGTTTCTTGGAGAAGTCATCTGTTTGGGTTGAGTAGGGATTAGAGTAGGCAAGATATTTCTAAGGAATCAATTCTAATCACACACATCACAATTCACACAAGCAATGTGCAAGCAATCACAAACAAACATTCCACTCAAACAACAAGTTTCAAGCATATTTTTAGGCAACCAAAAATATTTTTGTTACACCACATAAGTTGGTGGGTTTGACTTAAACTAAACATGGTGGTCCATCTATATGGTTCACTTGAGATCCTTCCATCCTTCTTGGTTGATTCTTCTTGAACAAGATCTTAGTATCCTTAGAGAATTTCTTGTATCTTGATCTCAAACTTCAAGGTGATGATGGTTCCTTCTAAGTTGTGTTCCCTTAGTCCTCAAGTCTTGAAAAACATTTCTTGTCTCAATTGTAGTCCTTAGTGATATCTAAGTTGGAAGTCCTTGGGAAAATGTTGAAGATGTTGAAGTCATTAGAGTTGAAGATGTTGAAGTCATTAGAGTTGATGAAGTCCTTTGCACATGGTGAAGTCTTTGGTCATGGGGTAGGTTTTATCCATCAAGTTTGAAATAGAAGAGATGTAGAATCAAAACCAAAATGGTTGAGGAAAGAGTTTACAAGTGTTTTTGTAAATAAGTTTTGGATCAAAATACAACTCCTATTTTTCTAAGGGGTTTTTGTCCAATCCTAGGTTTACAAATCCTACAGGCAACACAATGCTCTGATACCATCTTGTAGGGCTCCCAACCTTTAATAAGGTAGAGTCCCCTGTGTTTACAATGCTAGTCCCTGGATCAATAGGTAGCATCCACAGTTAAGATGTAATATCAAGAAACAAAGGTCATAATATAACTTTATAACCAGGAATAACATAATTTTTATTACATCTTACATAGCTCATTTGGCTATTACATTACATTGCAGTGGAATAACTATAAGCATGGGGCCCTTCATCTTCAAAGTGCCATAGGCAGATGTTGGTTGTAGACTTTGTAATCCTAATAAATCAATCTTCACTAAAAACAATCAAACCTGCAACATACAAGTTACAGCCACAAAGGGTCAATACATTTGAATTGTATTGGCAAGTGATACTATAATAGTATGGTGGAGTCTATCATCTATATGCATTTGGCTAAGTGGAGTTGAGGCTTGCATTGCTCAAAATAGATTTTTCCTTAACCTTTGAAAATACTAAGTTTTTTCTTTGATAAAATCATTTTTCTCAATCAAAGATTGAGGATCCTTTACAAGGCATCTCTCAATCAAAGATTGAAGATTTCAAACAACCCTTGTTCAAACCTCAAGTTTTAACTTAGAAATTTGAATGATGAGATTCTTGATTGCTTCCATGTCTTGATGCTCAAATTGTCCTTTACCAGGGACATGGCTAAGTACTTAGATTTTACACTCTGCAGAGGTGGTGCACTTTCCCCACAAGACTTGGTTTCCCAAGACAAGATCTTTCAGAAGCCTTCCCTTAGACCAACATGGACGCGCTCCCACCTATCAAACACTACCACCCACTGTCCATTTGGCTACGTTCTTGCAACCTATATGATCATGGCAGAGCCCATATTGCCAAGTGGTTGCACTTGAAGCTTCTCAACATTTGACATCTCAAATCTCTTTGTTCCTGGGTGGCCATCCACAAGTGAGATACACAATCCAAGTCCATGGCCTTGTGAACCACTCAACACATACCATTCCTTCCATTCCACCCAGGTGATTCATTCACTTAGTTGTTTTATTAAACAAAACATAAGTCCACAGACTTAGAATATTTTTCCATAGTGTGAATATATATTCCACCCATGTTTTCTATTAGCTAGGCTAAGCTTGATAGTAATAGGATTCTTAACTTAGGAAAATCCTACTAAGGATTCATCTACTAGGTTTTCCTATAGCAAGGTCTATACTTAGCAAAATAAAATCCATGCAAGTTTTACTTAGAGAAAACACTAATGCATAGTGAAAGTAATGGGACAAAAGATATGAAGCATCACTTGCCTTTTTGGTAGAGGGTATAAGCTCACTCCTTGTCCTTGCAACAATCACACTCTTCAAGTCACTATAATTCAATCAAGCAAGGCACAAACTCAATCTACCAATCAAGCAAAACAACACATAGAATGACAAAGTCAAAGTAATGCATGCAAGCACGCCAAGCTTTGTTTTGTTTGAAAAAGTGGTTCCTAATGGGTCATAAACATTTGAAAGCACCCAATGGTCATTTTGTAAAGTGGCAAAGTCATTTGCAAAAGGTTTCACTTCATAAACCATTTTCAAAACAAAGTATCATTTTATGTGGTGTGGAAATATTTTTACCAAGGCATTAATCTCCAAGGTTCACCAAATATGTTTTCAAATCACAAAACTTGGGGTTTGGGGTCAGTGAGTTTAAAACATAACATTTTCCAAAGGTTTTCTTCCAAAATCATTTTTAATAAATAAACCTCATTTCTATTTGACTAGAAATGGTTTTAAATTAAAGAATCATTATTTTGTTTCACCAAAAACATTTTTGAGTTCACAAAGTGGTTCCCAATGTTAGTAGGTTCAAAATACACCTTTTGCCAAAGATTTTATCCCCAAATTCATTTTTAAACCATTTTCATAATCAAAACAATAGTTTTATTTGGCTAGAAATGGACTAAATCAATTAATTCATCCTAAACTTTTCCAAATCCATTTTCCAAAACCTGGGTTGGTTCCTAGGGTCAGTAAGGTCACAACAATCCATTTTGCAAAGGTTTTAACTCTAAAATCATTTTTAACTAATTTTTATACTCTAAACAAGCTCACAAAAGAATCTGCAAAAACAACCAAACTAACAGATACTATTTGCTAAACTAAGGGCATGGTTGGCTAGGTCTTATTCTCCTGAATCCAACGACATAAAGTTTGCAAAAATTGGACGTGGGGTTTGAAAGTTACAAGGGTTTGAAAATGGCATCAAAATCTGTTTTCAAATTCTATTTCAGATCGTCTGGTGCCACGCGTCCTAATATCATTCGTCGGTACCGCTTCACTCAGATTGCACAGCTGCAGCCGTTGGATAAAGTCAGATCGTGCGGCACAGGATAACCACTTACCCCTTCGCTAACGTTCTATCGTATCCGTCAGATCCAGATCCTACGGTTGCTACTGCCTGGCCAAGAACTGGTGGCGCTCAACGGTGGCGCGCGGTGGCGGTGCTCTGGCTACGGCGTAACGGCGAAATCTGGAAGCAAGAGAGGAGGGGAGCAGGCTCACCGTGTTCGCAATGAGATGCCGAAGCTCAACGTGCTGTTGGTTTGACGAGGGGCGCACAGGGATGGTGGCAATTCCTCGCCGGAGCTTGCTACAGCGACAGACGGCTCTGGACGTGGTCGGGGACGGTGCTGTGGTCCACGAGAATATAAACGGAGGACTGGGTTAGCTGTGCAAGGCCATGGCAAAGATGTTTGCGTGATCGAGGAGACATGGGGTGGTCGGAATCTACCTGTGGGCTCGACGGAGTTGGAGCAGACGGCGGCGTCGTTCAGAGTTTGTCGTAGCCGACGCTCTGAGGCGCCCGCGGTCGAACGGAGGGTACGGGGAGGAGTGTCTGGGAGTGGGGAGTCTGCTAGCGTGCTCAGGGAGGCTCGGGGCAGTGTCGAGTCGCCGGAATCGGCACCGGACTTCGTTGGGACAGGGGGTGCTCGGGAAGGAAATTGGAGAGGTCTGGGGCGTGCCAGCGCGGGGTGTCAGAGGGGAAATATAGAGGAGACATGGGCGTTTAAGACTGCGTGATCAAGGCGAGGTAAAGACGCGGCATTAAGACGAATTGAATCCGCAGAATCACAGCAGGTAACGGCGTCGAAGGAGGAAGAAGGGGTCGCGCGGGTGTGAGAGAAGAACAGGAGGAGTGCGATCCAGTTGTCAGCGGGGAAAGAAAGGAGGGGGAGGGTCCACTGGTCATTCTATTTGCGGGTAAGTTCCTGAGTGAAGAAAAACGGTTCAGGGCGTGGGAGCAGTTGGGCTAGGTGGGCTGCTGGGCTGGAGCTGGGCCAGATGGTGGGCTGCTCTATTTTTCTGTCTGAATTCTTTTTCCTTTTCTATTTCTATTTTTCTGTTTTGAATTTCAAACAATCAAACAATAATCAAATCAAACCAAACAATTCAAACAAACACCACACTTCACAACTTTGAACTTGGTTCTGTTTAATAACACAAAACAAAGTCCAAAACAAAATAATTTTTATTCTTTTAAGATCTATTAATAATTAAATAAATAGACCTTAGTTATTAATTCAAAATAGGGTTTAATTTATTTTAAAACTCTATTTGAAATCCAAATATTTTCAAAACCAAAACAGTAGGTTTTATTTGGAAATGGAAAACTTGTTTTAAAATAAAATAACATTTTATTTTAGGGTCCAAATGACAATTAAATGAATGGACCTTATTCATTTAACTCAAATAGGATTTGTTTTATTAAAACCTTTATTTTGAAAATAAAATAAAACCAAAAACACTTCAGTAGGTTTTATTTGAGAATATAAAATACTTGGAAAACTTATTTTAAATAAATAAATAAGTTTTGATGTTTTGGATATAGTAAAACCTTTATTAATAAAACTTGGATATTTAAATCCTTTTTATTTTATTTAAATAAACCTTTGCTATTTTTATTCAAAACAAAATGTTTTAATTCAAAAGCTTAGCCAAGGTTTTAATTTGGCTTTATAAAATAATCTTTATTTATAAATCCACCTTTTCTTTTGAAAACTAAATCCTTTTATTTAAAAGATCCAAAATAGTAGTTCCAAAATATTTTATTTTCCTTTATTAAATGTTTATCTTCTTAAACCCCTTTAGGATTTTATTTGATCCAACTGGTTTGAAGTCCCAATTGAAATCAAAAAGTTTCTTCTGGCCTTGAAAATCAAAAAAAGTTTTATTTTATTCATTTATTTTCACATTACAAGATTTGGAAAATCTTGGGATGTGACAGGCTACCACCCTTAAAATAAATCTCGTCCCGAGATTTGGGAAGGTTAGGGTTACAAGCAGGTTCAAGGCATCTAGGGTACTACCACCTTTAAAATTTTTCCAACTAAATTACATGTTGGCCTTCTTGGGATCCTGGGGAAACTTCTCTGGGCAAACATCTGCATAGTGTCCTTTATTTCCATACTTGACTCATGGGCCAAGGTTGAGTTTCTCCATAGGCTTGTTCAACTTGTTCTTCATCCTCTCTGGACAGTTGCTTGCATAGTGTCCTGGGTTCTTGCAATTGAAACAGTGGATTTCTTGGAGTTCTTTACGTGGCTCTTGTGGACAAGTTGCTACATAATGGCCTAGCTCTTTGCAGTTGTTGCACACCACTTCGTCAATCCCCTTATTTTTCTGGTTCTCTGGGCACTCACTGGAATAGTGTCCCATTTCCTTACATTTGCGACATTGCACAAGGTTCATGTCCGGTCTTGGTTTCTTGGGTTTCTTTAGTACTTTGAATTGGGTTGTTTTGTTTGGGGGTATGAATGGTCCTTTTCCTTTGGTAGACTTGGATCCTTCTTGTTTCCTTTGTTCCACCATGGAGTAGATGGGGCATTGTATAGGAGTATGATTGCTGCCTTCACATAGGTAGCAAGTGGCTTGAGAGGTAGGACATTGTCCAATAGGATGTTTCTCTTCACAGTTAGGGCATTGATCTTCATGCTCCTTGGAAGTATGGTCCTTGTCTCCACAAATAATGCAAGCTGGGGCTCCATCTAGAATAACATTCTTGTCATCCTTATTGTCATACACTCTTTTGGGATAGTTTTATTCCATGTTGATCATTTGATTAGTCACCTTAAGCATCAGTTGGGATTGTTCTTCCAAAAACTTTTGCAGTGCTGGATCTTTATCACTATTGTTGGCTATGAACTGAGTTGTTAGTTGGTTCAACTGGTTTTGGGTTGCTATGAGTTCTCTCATGTTGTCCTCTTGGTTGTTGTTGTTGTCACCATCCTTGATGTTGGAGTTTCTTGGAGAAGTCATCTGTTTGGGTTGAGTAGGGATTAGAGTAGGCAAGATATTTCTAAGGAATCAATTCTAATCACACACATCACAATTCACACAAGCAATGTGCAAGCAATCACAAACAAACATTCCACTCAAACAACAAGTTTCAAGCATATTTTTAGGCAACCAAAAATATTTTTGTTACACCACATAAGTTGGTGGGTTTGACTTAAACTAAACATGGTGGTCCATCTACATGGTTCACTTGAGATCCTTCCATCCTTCTTGGTTGATTCTTCTTGAACAAGATCTTAGTATCCTTAGAGAATTTCTTGTATCTTGATCTCAAACTTCAAGGTGATGATGGTTCCTTCTAAGTTGTGTTTCCTTAGTCCTCAAGTCTTGAAAAACATTTCTTGTCTCAATTGTAGTCCTTAGTGATATCTAAGTTGGAAGTCCTTGGGAAAATGTTGAAGATGTTGAAGTCATTAGAGTTGAAGATGTTGAAGTCATTAGAGTTGATGAAGTCCTTTGCACATGGTGAAGTCTTTGGTCATGGGGTAGGTTTTATCCATCAAGTTTGAAATATAAGAGATGTAGAATCAAAACCAAAATGGTTGAGGAAAGAGTTTATAAGTGTTTTTGTAAATAAGTTTTGGATCAAAATACAACTCCTATTTTTCTAAGGGGTTTTTGTCCAATCCTAGGTTTACAAATCCTACAGGCAACACAATGCTCTGATACCATCTTGTAGGGCTCCCAACCTTTAATAAGGTAGAGTCCCCTGTGTTTACAATGCTAGTCCCTGGATCAATAGGTAGCATCCACAGTTAAGATGTAATATCAAGAAACAAAGGTCATAATATAACTTTATAACCAGGAATAACATAATTTTTATTACATCTTACATAGCTCATTTGGCTATTACATTACATTGCAGTGGAATAACTATAAGCATGGGGCCCTTCATCTTCAAAGTGCCACAGGCAGATGTTGGTTGTAGACTTTGTAATCCTAATCAATCAATCTTCACTAAAAACAATCAAACCTGCAACATACAAGTTACAGCCACAAAGGGTCAATACATTTGAATTGTATTGGCAAGTGATACTATAATAGTATGGTGGAGTCTATCATCTATATGCATTTGGCTAAGTGGAGTTGAGGCTTGCATTGCTCAAAATAGATTTTTCCTTAACCTTTGAAAATACTAAGTTTTTGCTTTGATAAAATCATTTTTCTCAATCAAAGATTGAGGATCCTTTACAAGGCATCTCTCAATCAAAGATTGAAGATTTCAAACAACCCTTGTTCAAACCTCAAGTTTTAACTTAGAAATTTGAATGATGAGATTCTTGATGCTCAAATTGTCCTTTACCAGGGACATGGCTAAGTACTTAGATTTTACACTCTGTAGAGGTGGTGCACTTTCCCCACAAGACTTGGTTTCCCAAGACAAGATCTTTCAGAAGCCTTCCCTTAGACCAACATGGACGTGCTCCCACCTATCAAACACTACCACCCACTGTCCATTTGGCTACGTTCTTGCAACCTATATGATCATGGCAGAGCCCATATTGCCAAGTGGTTGCACTTGAAGCTTCTCAACATTTGACATCTCAAATCTCTTTGTTCCTGGGTGGCCATCCACAAGTGATATACACAAGCCAAGTCCATGGTCTTGTGAACCACTCAACACATACCATTCCTTCCATTCCACCCAGGTGATTCATTCACTTAGTTGTTTTATTAAACAAAACATAAGTCCATAGACTTAGAATATTTTTCCATAGTGTGAATATATATTCCACCCATGTTTTCTATTAGCTAGGCTAAGCTTGATAGTAATAGGATTCTTAACTTAGGAAAATCCTACTAAGGATTCATCTACTAGGTTTTCCTATAGCAAGGTCCATACTTAGCAAAATAAAATCCATGCAAGTTTTACTTAGAGAAAACACTAATGCATAGTGAAAGTAATGGGACAAAAGATATGAAGCATCACTTGCCTTTTTGGTAGAGGGTATAAGATCACTCCTTGTCCTTGCAACCATCACACTCTTCAAGTCACTATAATTCAATCAAGCAAGGCACAAACTCAATCTACCAATCAAGCAAAACAACACATAGAATGACAAAGTCAAAGTAATGCATGCAAGCACGCCAAGCTTTTTTTTGTTTGAAAAAGTGGTTCCTAATGGGTCATAAACATTTGAAAGCACCCAATGGTCATTTTGTAAAGTGGCAAAGTCATTTGCAAAAGGTTTCACTTCATAAACCATTTTCAAAACAAAGTATCATTTTATGTGGTGTGGAAATATTTTTACCAAGGCATTAATCTCCAAGGTTCACCAAATATGTTTTCAAATCACAAAACTTGGGGTTTGGGGTCAGTGAGTTTAAAACAAAACATTTTCCAAAGGTTTTCTTCCAAAATCATTTTTAATAAATAAACCTCATTTCTATTTGACTAGAAATGGTTTTAAATTAAAGAATCATTATTTTGTTTCACCAAAAACATTTTTGAGTTCACAAAGTGGTTCCCAATGTTAGTAGGTTCAAAATACACCTTTTTCCAAAGATTTTATCCCCAAATTCATTTTTAAACCATTTTCATAATCAAAACAATAGTTTTATTTGGCTAGAAATGGACTAAACCAATTAATTCATCCTAAACTTTTCCAAAACCTGGGTTGGTTCCTAGGGTCAGTAAGGTCACAACAATCCATTTTGCAAAGGTTTTAACTCTAAAATCATTTTTAAATAATTTTTATACTCTAAACAAGCTCACAAAAGAATCTGCAAAAACAAGCAAACTAACAGATACTATTTGCTAAACCAAGGGCATGGTTGGCTAGGTCTTGTTCTCCTGAATCCAACGACATAAAGTTTGCAAAATTTGGACGTGGGGTTTGAAAGTTACAAGGGTTTGAAAATGGCATCAAAATCTGTTTTCAAATTCTATTTCAGATCGTCTGGTGCCACGCGTCCTAATATCATTCGTCGGTACCGCTTCACTCGGATTGCACAGCTGCAGCCGTTGGATAAAGTCAGATCGTGCGGCACAGGATCACCACTTACCCCTTCGCTAACGTTCTATCGTATCCGTCAGATCCAGATCCTACGGTTGCTACTGCCTGGCCAAGAACTGGCGGCGCTCAACGGTGGCGCGCGGCGGCGGTGCTCTGGCTTCGGCGTAACGGCAAAATCTGGAAGCGAGAGAGGAGGGGAGCAGGCTCACCGTGTTCGCAATGAGATGCCGAAGCTCAACGTGCTGTTGGTTTGACGACGGGCGCACAGGGATGGTGGCAATTCCTCGCCGGAGCTTGCTACAGCGACAGACGACTCTGGACGTGGTCGGGGACGGTGTTGTGGTCCACGAGAATATAAACGGAGGACTGGGTTAGCTGCGCAAGGCCATGGCAAAGATGTTTGCGTGATCGAGGAGACACAGGGTGGTCGGAATCTACCTGTGGGCTCGACGGAGTTGGAGCGGACGGCGGCGTCGTTCAAAGTTTGTCGTAGCCGACGCTCTGAGGCGCCCGCGGTCGAACGGAGGGTACGGGGAGGAGTGTCTGGGAGTGGGGAGTCTGCTAGCGTGCTCAGGGAGGCTCGGGACGGTGTCGAGTCGCCGGAATCGGCACCGGACTTCGTCGGGACAGGGGGTGCTCGGGAAGGAAATTGGAGAGGTCTGGGGCGTGCCAGCGCGGGGTGTCAGAGGGGAAATATAGAGGAGACATGGGCGTTTAAGACTGCGTGATCAAGGCGAGGTAAAGACGCGGCATTAAGACGAATTGAATTTGCAGAATCACAGCAGGTAACGGCGTCGAAGGAGGAAGAAGGGGTCGCGCGGGTGTGAGAGAAGAACAGGAGGAGTGGGGTCCAATTGTCAGCGGGGAAAGAAAGGAGGGGGAGGGTCCACTAGTCATTCTATTTGCGGGTAAGTTCCTGAGTGAAGAAAAACGGTTCAGGGCGTGGGAGCAGTTGGGCTAGGTGGGCTGCTGGGCTGGAGCTGGGCCAGATGGTGGGCTGCTCTATTTTTTCTGTCTGAATTCTTTTTCCTTTTCTATTTCTATTTTTCTGTTTTGAATTTCAAACAATCAAACAATAATCAAATCAAACCAAACAATTCAAACAAACACCACACTTCACAACTTTGAACTTGGTTCTGTTTAATAACACAAAACAAAGTCCAAAACAAAATAATTTTTATTCTTTTAAGATCTATTAATAATTAAATAAATAGACCTTAGTTATTAATTCAAAATAGGGTTTAATTTATTTTAAAACTCTATTTGAAATCCAAATATTTTCAAAACCAAAACAGTAGGTTTTATTTGGAAATGGAAAACTTGTTTTAAAATAAAATAACATTTTATTTTAGGGTCCAAATAACAATTAAATGAATGGACCTTATACATTTAACTCAAATAGGATTTGTTTTATTAAAACCTTTATTTTGAAAATAAAATAAAACCAAAAACACTTCAGTAGGTTTTATTTGAGAATATAAAATACTTGGAAAACTTATTTTAAATAAATAAATAAGTTTTGATGTTTTGGAAATAGTAAAACCTTTATTAATAAAACTTGGATATTTAAATCCTTTTTATTTATTTAAATAAACCTTTGCTATTTTTATTCAAAACAAAATGTTTTAATTCAAAAGCTTGGCCAAGGTTTTAATTTGGCTTTATAAAATAATCTTTATTTATAAATCCACCTTTTCTTTTGAAAACTAAATCCTTTTATTTAAAAGATCCAAAATAGTAGTTCCAAAATATTTTATTTTCCTTTATTAAATGTTTATCTTCTTAAATCCCTTTAGGATTTTATTTGATCCAACTGGTTTGAAGTCCCAATTGAAATCAAAAAGTTTCTTCTGGCCGTGAAAATCAAACAAAGTTTTATTTTATTCATTTATTTTCACATTACAAGATTTGGAAAATCTTGGGATGTGACATTGAGTCATTGCATGTGTGTTCTATTCCACAAACCACACATGGATCCACCACTTGAGTCATTGCATGTGTGTTCTTTCCACAAACCACATATGGATCAACCAGAGTCATTGCATGCGTGTTCTTTCCACTAACCACACATGTGGACCCACCAGTGGTCATTGCATGTGTATTATTTCCACAAACCACACATGGATCAACCACTAGAGTCATTGCATGTGTGTTCTTATACTAAAACCACAAACCAGTACTAGAGTCATTGCATGTGTGTTCTTATACTAAAACCACAAACCAGTACTAGAGTCATTGCATGTGTGTTCTTTTCCACGAACCACACATGGATCCACCAGTGGTAATTGCATGTGTGTTTTTCCACAAACCACACATGGATCAACCATTAGAGTCATTGCATGTGTGTTCATTCCACAAACCACACATGGATCAACCATTAGAGTTATTGCATGTGTGTTCTTTTCCACAAACCACACATGGATCCACTAGTGGTCATTGCATATGTGTTCTTTCCACAAACCACACATGGATCAACCACTAGAGTCATTGAATGTGTGTTCTTTCCACAAACCACACATGGATCAACCACTAGAGTCATTGCATGTTTGTTCTTATACTAAAACCACAAACCAGTACTAGAGTCATTGCATGTGTGTTCTTTTCCAAAAAGCACACATGGATCCACCAGTGGTCATTGCATGTGTGTTCTTTCCACAAACCACATATGGATCAACCACTAGTCATTGCATGTGTGTTCTTTCGACAAACCACACATGGATCAACCACTAGAGTCATTGCATGTGTGTTATTTCCGCAAACATGGATCAACCACTAGAGTCATTGCATCTGTGTTCTTATACTAAAACCAACACTAGAGTCATTGCATGTGTGTTCTTTTCACAAACCACACATGGATCAACCACTAGAGTCATTGCATGTGTGTTAATTGCACAAATAAACATGGATCAACCACTAGAGTCATTGCATGTGTGTTCTTTTCCACAAACCACACATGGATCCACCAGTGATCATTGCATGTGTGTTCTTTCCACAAACCACACATGGATCAACCCCTAGAGTCATTGCATGTGTGTTATTTCCACAAACAAACATGGATCAACCACTAGTCATTGCATGTGTGTTATTTCCACAAACAAAGATGGATCAACCACTAGAGTCATTGCATCTTTGTTCTTATACTAAAACCACAAACCAGCACTTGAGTCATTGCATGTGTGTTATTTCCACAAACCACATATGGATCAACCACTAGAGTCATTGCATTTGTGTTCTTTCCACAAACCACATATGGATCAACCACTAGAGTCATTGCATGTGTGTTATTTCCACAAACAAACATGGATCAACCACTTGAGTCATTGCATGTGTGTTCTTTTCCACAAACCACACATGGATCCACCACTAGAGTCATTGCATTTGTGTTCTTTCCACAAACCACATGGATCAACCACTAGAGTCATTGCATGTGTGTTCTTTCCATAAACCACACATGGATCAACCACTAGAGTCATTGCATGTTTGTTCTAATACTAAAACCACAAACCAGCACTAGAGTCATTGCATGTGTGTCCTTTTCCACAAACCACACATGGATCCACCACTAGAGTCATTGCATTTGTGTTCTTTCCACAAACCACATATGGATCAACCACTAGAGTCATTGCATGTGTGTTCGTTCCACAAACCACACATGGATCAACCATTAGAGTTATTGCATGTGTGTTATTTCCACAAACAAACATGGATCAACCGCTAGAGTCATTGCATCTGTGTTCTTATACTAAAACCAACACTAGAGTCATTGCATGTGTGTTCTTTTCACAAAACACACATGGATCAACCACTAGAGTCATTGCATGTGTGTTAATTCCACAAACAAACATGGATCAACCACTAGAGTCATTGCATGTGTGTTCTTTTCCACAAACCACACATGGATCCACCGGTGGTCATTGCATGTGTGTTCTTTCCACAAACCACACATGGATCAACCCCTAGAGTAATTGCATGTGTGTTAATTCCACAAACAAACATGGATCAATCACTAGAGTCATTGCATGTGTGTTCTTATACTAAAACCAGCACTAGAGTCATTGCATGTGTGTTCTTTTCACAAACCACACATGGATCAACCACTAGAGTCATTGCATGTGTGTTATTTCCACAAACAAACATGGATCAACCACTAGAGTCATTGCATGTGTGTTCTTTTCCACACACCACGCATGGATCCACCAGTGGTCATTGTATGTGTGTTCTTTCCACAAACCACACATGGATCAACCACTAGAGTCATTGCATGTGTGTTCTTTCCATAAACCACACATGGATCAACCACTAGAGTCATTGCATGTTTGTTCTTATACTAAAACCACAAACCAGCACTAGAGTCATTGCATGTGTGTTTTTTTCCACAAACCACACATGGATTGACCAGTGGTCATTGCATGTGTGTTCTTTCCACAAACCACATATGGATCAACCACTAGTCATTGCATGTGTGTTCTTTCCACAAACCACACATGGATCAACCACTAGAGTCATTGCATGTGTGTTATGTCCACAAAGAAACATGGATCAACCACTAGAGTCATTGCATGTGTGTTCTTTTCACAAACCACACATGGATCAACCACTAGAGTCATTGCATGTGTGTTATTTCCACAAACAAACATGGATCAACCACTAGAGTCATTGCGTGTGTGTTCTTTTCCATAAACCACACATGGATCCACCAGTGGTCATTGCATGTGTGTTCTTTCCACAAACCACACATGGATCAACCACTAGAGTCATTGCATGTGTGTTCTTTCCATAAACCACACATGGATCAACCACTAGAGTCATTGCATGTTTGTTCTTATACTAAAACCACAAACCAGCACTAGAGTCATTGCATGTGTGTTCTTTTCCACAAACCACACATGGATTCACCAGTGGTCATTGCATATGTGTTCTTTCCACAAACCACATATGGATCAACCACTAGTCATTGCATGTGTGTTCTTTCCACAAACCACACATGGATCAACCACTAGAGTCATTGCATCTTTGTTCTTATACTAAAACCACAAACCAGCACTTGAGTCATTGCATGTGTGTTATTTTCCACAAACCACACATGGATCCACCACTAGAGTCATTGCACTTGTGTTCTTTCCACAAACCACATATGGATCAACCACTAGAGTCATTGCATTTGTGTTCTTTCCACAAACCACATATGGATCAACCACTAGAGTCATTGCATGTGTGTTATTTCCACAAACAAACATGGATCAACCACTAGAGTCATTGCATGTGTGTTCTTTTCCACGAACCACACATGGATCCACCAGTGGTCATTGCATGTGTGTTCTTTCCACAAACCACACATGGATCAACCACTAGAGTCATTGCATGTGTGTTCGTTCCACAAACCACACATGGATCAACCACTAGAGTCATTGCATGTGTGTTATTTCCACAAACAAACATGGATCAACCGCTAGAGTCATTGCATCTGTGTTCTTATACTAAAACCAACACTAGAGTCATTGCATGTGTGTTCTTTTCACAAAACACACATGGATGAACCACTAGAGTCATTGCATGTGTGTTAATTCCACAAACAAACATGGATCAACCACTAGAGTCATTGCATGTGTGTTCTTTTCCACAAACCACACATGGATCCACAGGTGGTCATTGCATGTGTGTTCTTTCCACAAACCACACATGGATCAACCCCTAGAGTCATTGCATGTGTGTTATTTCCACAAACAAACATGGATCAACCACTAGAGTCATTGCATGTGTGTTCTTATACTAAAACCAGCACTAGAGTCATTGCATGTGTGTTCTTTTCACAAACCACACATGGATCAACCACTAGAGTCATTGCATGTGTGTTATTTCCACAAACAAACATGGATCAACCACTAGAGTCATTGCATGTGTGTTCTTTTCATAAACCACGCATGGATCCACCAGTGGTCATTGTATGTGTGTTCTTTCCACAAACCACACATGGATCAACCACTAGAGTCATTGCATGTGTGTTCTTTCCATAAACCACACATGGATCAACCACTAGAGTCATTGCATGTTTGTTCTTATACTAAAACCACAAACCAGCACTAGAGTCATTGCATGTGTGTTCTTTTCCACAAACCACACATGGATTGACTAGTGGTCATTGCATGTGTGTTCTTTCCACAAACCACATATGGATCAACCACTAGTCATTGCATGTGTGTTCTTTCCACAAACCACACATGGATCAACCACTAGAGTCATTGCATGTGTGTTATGTCCACAAAGAAACATGGATCAACCACTAGAGTCATTGCATGTGTGTTCTTTTCACAAACCACACATGGATCAACCACTAGAGTCATTGCATGTGTGTTATTTCCACAAACAAACATGGATCAACCACTAGAGTCATTGCGTGTGTGTTCTTTTCCATAAACCACACATGGATCCACCAGTGGTCATTGCATGTGTGTTCTTTCCACAAACCACACATGGATCAACCACTAGAGTCATTGCATGTGTGTTCTTTCCATAAACCACACATGGATCAACCACTAGAGTCATTGCATGTTTGTTCTTATACTAAAACCACAAACCAGCACTAGAGTCATTGCATGTGTGTTCTTTTCCACAAACCACACATGGATTCACCAGTGGTCATTGCATATGTGTTCTTTCCACAAACCACATATGGATCAACCACTAGTCATTGCATGTGTGTTCTTTCCACAAACCACACATGGATCAACCACTAGAGTCATTGCATCTTTGTTCTTATACTAAAACCACAAACCAGCACTTGAGTCATTGCATGTGTGTTCTTTTCCACAAACCACACATGGATCCACCACTAGAGTCATTGCATGTGTGTTCTTTCCACAAACCACATATGGATCAACCACTAGAGTCATTGCATGTGTGTTATTTCCACAAACAAACATGGATCAACCACTAGAGTCATTGCACGTGTGTTCTTTTCCACGAACCACACATGGATCCACCAGTGGTCATTGCATGTGTGTTCTTTCCACAAACCACACATGGATCAACCACTAGAGTCATTGCATCTTTGTTCTTATACTAAAACCACAAACCAGCACTTGAGTCATTGCATGTGTGTTCTTTTCCACAAACCACACATGGATCCACCACTAGAGTCATTGCATTTGTGTTCTTTCCACGAACCACATATGGATCAACCACTAGAGTCATTGCATTTGTGTTCTTTCCACAAACCACATATGGATCAACCACTAGAGTGATTGCATGTGTGTTCTTTCCACAAACCACACATGGATCAACCACTAGAGTCATTGCATGTTTGTTCTTATACTAAAACCACAAACCAGCACTTGAGTCATTGCATGTGTGTTCTTTTCCACAAACCACACATGGATCCACCACTAGAGTCATTGCATTTGTGTTCTTTCCACAAACCACATATGGATCAACCACTAGAGTCATTGCATGTGTGTTCTTCCCATAAACCACACATGGATCAACCACTAGAGTCATTGCATGTTTGTTCTTATACTAAAACCACAAACCAGCACTAGAGTCATTGCATGTGTGTTTTTTTCCACAAACCACACATGGATTGACCAGTGGTCATTGCATGTGTGTTCTTTCCACAAACCACATATGGATCAACCACTAGTCATTGCATGTGTGTTCTTTCCACAAACCACACATGGATCAACCACTAGAGTCATTGCATGTGTGTTATGTCCACAAAGAAACATGGATCAACCACTAGAGTCATTGCATGTGTGTTCTTTTCACAAACCACACATGGATCAACCACTAGAGTCATTGCATGTGTGTTATTTCCACAAACAAACATGGATCAACCACTAGAGTCATTGCGTGTGTGTTCTTTTCCATAAACCACACATGGATCCACCAGTGGTCATTGCATGTGTGTTCTTTCCACAAACCACACATGGATCAACCACTAGAGTCATTGCATGTGTGTTCTTTCCATAAACCACACATGGATCAACCACTAGAGTCATTGCATGTTTGTTCTTATACTAAAACCACAAACCAGCACTAGAGTCATTGCATGTGTGTTCTTTTCCACAAACCACACATGGATTCACCAGTGGTCATTGCATATGTGTTCTTTCCACAAACCACATATGGATCAACCACTAGTCATTGCATGTGTGTTCTTTCCACAAACCACACATGGATCAACCACTAGAGTCATTGCATCTTTGTTCTTATACTAAAACCACAAACCAGCACTTGAGTCATTGCATGTGTGTTATTTTCCACAAACCACACATGGATCCACCACTAGAGTCATTGCACTTGTGTTCTTTCCACAAACCACATATGGATCAACCACTAGAGTCATTGCATTTGTGTTCTTTCCACAAACCACATATGGACAAACCACTAGAGTCATTGCATGTGTGTTATTTCCACAAACAAACATGGATCAACCACTAGAGTCATTGCATGTGTGTTCTTTTCCACGAACCACACATGGATCCACCAGTGGTCATTGCATGTGTGTTCTTTCCACAAACCACACATGGATCAACCACTAGAGTCATTGCATGTGTGTTCGTTCCACAAACCACACATGGATCAACCACTAGAGTCATTGCATGTGTGTTATTTCCACAAACAAACATGGATCAACCGCTAGAGTCATTGCATCTGTGTTCTTATACTAAAACCAACACTAGAGTCATTGCATGTGTGTTCTTTTCACAAAACACACATGGATGAACCACTAGAGTCATTGCATGTGTGTTAATTCCACAAACAAACATGGATTAACCACTAGAGTCATTGCATGTGTGTTCTTTTCCACAAACCACACATGGATCAACCACTAGAGTCATTGCATGTGTGTTATTTCCACAAACAAACATGGATCAACCACTAGAGTCATTGCATGTGTGTTCTTTTCATAAACCACGCATGGATCCACCAGTGGTCATTGTATGTGTGTTCTTTCCACAAACCACACATGGATCAACCACTAGAGTCATTGCATGTGTGTTCTTTCCATAAACCACACATGGATCAACCACTAGAGTCATTGCATGTTTGTTCTTATACTAAAACCACAAACCAGCACTAGAGTCATTGCATGTGTGTTCTTTTCCACAAACCACACATGGATTGACCAGTGGTCATTGCATGTGTGTTCTTTCCACAAACCACATATGGATCAACCACTAGTCATTGCATGTGTGTTCTTTCCACAAACCACACATGGATCAACCACTAGAGTCATTGCATGTGTGTTATGTCCACAAAGAAACATGGATCAACCACTAGAGTCATTGCATGTGTGTTCTTTTCACAAACCACACATGGATCAACCACTAGAGTCATTGCATGTGTGTTATTTCCACAAACAAACATGGATCAACCACTAGAGTCATTGCGTGTGTGTTCTTTTCCATAAACCACACATGGATCCACCAGTGGTCATTGCATGTGTGTTGTTTCCACAAACCACACATGGATCAACCACTAGAGTCATTGCATGTGTGTTCTTTCCATAAACCACACATGGATCAACCACTAGAGTCATTGCATGTTTGTTCTTATACTAAAACCACAAACCAGCACTAGAGTCATTGCATGTGTGTTCTTTTCCACAAACCACACATGGATTCACCAGTGGTCATTGCATATGTGTTCTTTCCACAAACCACATATGGATCAACCACTAGTCATTGCATGTGTGTTCTTTCCACAAACCACACATGGATCAACCACTAGAGTCATTGCATCTTTGTTCTTATACTAAAACCACAAACCAGCACTTGAGTCATTGCATGTGTGTTCTTTTCCACAAACCACACATGGATCCACCACTAGAGTCATTGCATGTGTGTTCTTTCCACAAACCACATATGGATCAACCACTAGAGTCATTGCATGTGTGTTATTTCCACAAACAAACATGGATCAACCACTAGAGTCATTGCACGTGTGTTCTTTTCCACGAACCACACATGGATCCACCAGTGGTCATTGCATGTGTGTTCTTTCCACAAACCACACATGGATCAACCACTAGAGTCATTGCATCTTTGTTCTTATACTAAAACCACAAACCAGCACTTGAGTCATTGCATGTGTGTTCTTTTCCACAAACCACACATGGATCCACCACTAGAGTCATTGCATTTGTGTTCTTTCCACGAACCACATATGGATCAACCACTAGAGTCATTGCATTTGTGTTCTTTCCACAAACCACATATGGATCAACCACTAGAGTGATTGCATGTGTGTTCTTTCCACAAACCACACATGGATCAACCACTAGAGTCATTGCATGTTTGTTCTTATACTAAAACCACAAACCAGCACTTGAGTCATTGCATGTGTGTTCTTTTCCACAAACCACACATGGATCCACCACTAGAGTCATTGCATTTGTGTTCTTTCCACAAACCACATATGGATCAACCACTAGAGTCATTGCATGTGTGTTCTTTCCATAAACCACACATGGATCAACCACTAGAGTCATTGCATGTTTGTTCTTATACTAAAACCACAAACCAGCACTAGAGTCATTGCACGTGTGTTCTTTTCCACGAACCACACATGGATCCACCAGTGGTCATTGCATGTGTGTTCTTTCCACAAACCACACATGGATCAACCACTAGAGTAATTGCATGTGTGTTCGTTCCACAAACCACACATGGATCAACCATTAGAGTTATTGCATGTGTGTTCCTTTCCACAAACCATACATGGATCCACTAGTGTTCATTGCATATGTGTTATTTCCACAAACCACACATGGATCAACCACTAGAGTCATTGCATGTGTGTTCTTTCCACAAACCACACATGGATCAACCACTAGAGTCATTGCATGTTTGTTCTTATACTAAAACCACAAACCAGTAGTAGAGTCATTGCATGTGTGTTCTTTTCCAAAAACCACACATGGATCCACTAGTGGTCGTTGCATGTGTGTTCTTTCCACAAACCACATATGGATCAACCACTAGTCATTGCATGTGTGTTATTTCCACAAACCACACATGGATCAACCACTAGAGTCATTGCATGTGTGTTATTTCCACAAACAAACATGGATCAACCACTAGAGTCATTGCATCTGTGTTCTTATACTAAAACCAACACTAGAGTCATTGCATGTGTGTTCTTTTCACAAACCACACATGGATCAACCACTAGAGTCATTGCATGTGTGTTAATTCCACAAACAAACATGGATCAACCACTAGAGTCATTGCATGTGTGTTCTTTTCCACAAACCACAAATGGATCCACCGCTGGTCATTGCATGTGTGTTCTTTCCACAAACAACACATGGATCAACCCCTAGAGTCATTGCATGTGTGTTATTTCCACAAACAAACATGGATCAACCACTAGAGTCATTGGATGTGTGTTCTTATACTAAAACCAGCACTAGAGTCATTGCATGTGTGTTCTTTTCACAAACCACACATGGATCAACCACTAGAGTCATTGCATGTGTGTTATTTCCACAAACAAACATGGATCAACCACTAGAGTCATTGCATGTGTGTTCTTTTCCATAAACCACACATGGATCCACCAGTGGTCATTGCATGTGTGTTCTTTCCACAAACCACACATGGATCAACCACTAGAGTCATTGCATGTGTGTTCTTTCCATAAACCACACATGGATCAACCACTAGAGTCATTGCATGTTTGTTCTTATACTAAAACCACAAACCAGCACTAGAGTCATTGCATGTGTGTTCTTTTCCACAAACCACACATGGATTGACCAGTGGTCATTGCATGTGTGTTCTTTCCACAAACCCCATATGGATCAACCACTAGTCATTGCATGTGTGTTCTTTCCACAAACCACACATGGATCAACCACTAGAGTCATTGCATGTTTGTTCTTATACTAAAACCACAAACCAGCACTTGAGTCATTGCATGTGTGTTCTTTTCCACAAACCACACATGGATCCACCACTAGAGTCATTGCATGTGTGTTCTTTCCACAAACCACATATGGATCAACCAGAGTCATTGCATGTGTGTTCTTTCCACTAACCACACATGTGGACCCACCAGTGGTCATTGCATGTGTATTATTTCCACAAACCACACATGGATCAACCACTAGAGTCATTGCATGTGTGTTCTTATACTAAAACCACAAACCAGTACTAGAGTCATTGCATGTGTGTTCTTATACTAAAACCACAAACCAGTACTAGAGTCATTGCATGTGTGTTCTTTTCCACAAAGCACACATGGATCCACCAGTGGTCATTGCGTGTGTGTTCTTTACACAAACCACATATGGATCAACCAGAGTCGTTGCATGTGTATTCTTTCCACAGACCACACATGGATAAACCACTAGAGACATTGCATGTTTGTTCTTATACTAAAACCATAAACCAGCACTAGAGTCATTGCATGTGTGTTCTTTTCCACAAACCACACATGGATCCACCAGTGGTCATTGCATGTGTGTTATTTCCACAAACCACACATGGATCCACCACTAGAGTCATTGCATGTGTGTTATTTCCACAAACCACATATGGATCAACCACTAGAGTCATTGCATGTGTGTTCTTATACTAAAACCAACACTAGAGTCATTGCATGTGTGTTCTTTTCACAAACCACACATGGATCAACCACTAGAGTCATTGCATGTGTGTTATTTCCACAAACAAACATGGATCAGCAACTAGAGTCATTGCATGTGTGTTCTTTTCCACAAACCACACATGGATCCACTAGTGGTCATTGCATATGTGTTCTTTCCACAAACCACACATGGATCAACCACTAGAGTCATTGCATGTGTGTTCTTTCCACAAACCACACATGGATCAACCACTAGAGTCATTGCATGTTTGTTCTTATACTAAAACCACAAACCAACACTAGAGTCATTGCATGTGTGTTCTTTTCCAAAAACCACACATGGATCCACCAGTGGTCATTCCATGTGTGTTCTTTCCACAGACCACATATGGATCAACCACTAGTCATTGCATGTGTGTTCTTTCCACAAACCACACATGGATCAACCACTAGAGTCATTGCATGTGTTATTTGCAGAAACAAACATGGATCAACCACTAGAGTCATTGCATGTGTGTTCTTATACTAAAACCAACAATAGAGTCATTGCATGTGTGTTCTTTTCACAAACCACACATGGATCAACCACTAGAGTCATTGCATGTGTGTTAATTCCACAAACAAACATGGATCAACCACTAGAGTCATTGCATGTGTGTTCTTTTCCACAAACCACACATGGATCCACCAGTGGTCATTGCATGTGTGTTCTTTCCACAAACCACACATGGATCAACCACTAGAGTCATTGCATGTGTGTTATTTCCACAAACAAACATGGATCAACCAATAGAGTCATTGCATGTGTGTTCTTTTCACAAACCACACATGGATCAACCACTAGAGTCATTGTGACATGGTTATACCCTACGGGTACGTAACTTCAGCATACCTGGTCCAGCCCAAGGAAGGCCCACGGCAGATATACGCCAGCCCATGAAGATTTTCGGGTGGCCCAGGCCCATGACGCCTTCGGATCCTTGGAGAGCAAGACTAGAGTTTGAATATAACTTGTAACCTAATCGTATTGGCACCCGAGACCTAGCCTCCTCATATATAAAGGCTAGGAGGGTCCAACGAGGGGTACGACGATTACACACAACAGACACACCTCCACGCCAGATCGAATCTGCGCACCTTATAATCTTCGGTTCCGCCGTAATAAAAGAGCAGACAAGTAGGAGTAGGGTTTTCCCTCCGGGGGCCTGAACCTGGGTAAATCTCGTGTCCCCTGGTTGCTTGTCTGTTAACCGTGCCACGATCTCCAGCATCCCCATCTTCTCCAAAACCCAAGTCCATAACAATGGGCATTGACGAGATTAAACCTCGTCAATTGGCGCCGTCTGTGGGAATCGGGCCTGCTGATTGTGCGGTCGTGACGGTTCCGACCCGATCGATCTACAACTCCGCGGCGACGGAGAATCACCTCCTCTTCGGCGCTTTCGACTTCACCGCCCACTCGCCGGATACCATGAAGGATTTCGAGCCCGTAGGCGACGGGCTCGAAATTCTGTTCGGGAGCTTCTGCTTCCAGGTGGGACAAACTGGCACTCTCCGCCTCCCTGAGCGGATGCCCGTGCCGCCAATCAGGCCCGCTTCATGGGCTCCACACCCCGTGCTACGCACGTCACCATCAACAGATGAGTTCAACATCAGCAGCAGCTGCAACTCCGATCTGTGCGATCCACCTTCGGAGGAAGGGACCTACGGCTCCAGATCCGAAAGCTGCGGCAGCAGCCAACCAATCTGCAGGCGCTATCTGTGCGCCGCAATCATCCAAACCGACGAGGAAACGCCTAACCTGCCGCCCAACCCCAACCCGCAGGACACAAACGGCGAAAACGGGGACAACAGGGGCCACCTCATCCAACTTAGCAAAGAAGGATGGGCCGAAGCACGCCGTGCCGTCGCAGGCGAAATAGTCCTACCTCTGGACTCCCCACGTGATCTGCTGATGGCATACCACTACCTCCTCATCGAGGAGCACAAGAAGCAAGTCAAGATGCAGGAGACGCTCGACAAACGCAAGAAAGCAGCCTCTGAGTCCAGTGCGCGACGAGCTGCGCTCTCCGCCATGGGACCCGGCTCTAGCACGAACGGAAACCAGGGAAACAAGCACCACTCTCGGGTGGAAAACATGGACCCGAAGGAGCGGCATGACGTGACCCGAACCCTCCACACATCGTTCATGGATATGGACGCCGACGGCAACATCACTCCGAAGACGCCACAAGCTGCGATCATGGAAGCCACTGTGTATCTCGCGGCTCACCCACCTCCGGAGGGGGACCCGAAAAGGGCCATGCATAGGTCCGCACTCACCGGACTAGGACTAATCGGAGCTGCGCTCCACGAAGACGCTCCTACGGAGCCGAAGAAGAAAGCTCCGGCCAGGCGCGACCGGAGCCCCACTCCCTCATCCGAAGATGAAGAAGAACACGACCTTCCTCGAAGGAAGAAGAGCTCGCACCGCCATAAACACGACTACGACGCCAGAGACAAGCTTACACAGCGCAAGATCGACAAAGCACGCGCCAAACGCGCATGCTCATCTGAATCTGAGATGGATGAAGACGAAGGAGAACTCTGCGGGGCTCGATGCTTCAGCAGATCCGTCCGGCGAACACAGATGCCACGCAACTTCAAGCTTCCTTCGGATACTCCGAAATTCAACGGCACGCAAGATCCAAAGTCCTGGCTCAGTGACCATCTGTCATCCGTTAAGCTTCACGGAGGCAACAAAGAAACCGCCATGCAATGCCTTCAGCTGCAGCTGACAGGCGCGGCACGGGTCTGGCTTAGCAGCCTATCATCAGGATCCATCTGAAGCTGGGAGGAGCTCGCTTATAGCTTCATCTGAAACTTCAAAGGCACCAGCAAGAGGCCTGCCTCAATCGAAGAGTTGCGAGCCTGCACTCAGAGAACGGGTGAATCTATTCGCTCGTACATACTACGCTCGTCTACAACCAAGAATTCCGCAGCACACATCTCCGAAGAGCGGGCCATCGACGCCTTCAGGGACGGCGTCAAACGCCCAGACTTCAAGGAAAAACTTGGACGTGTAAAGCCCAAGACACTCGACCAGCTCATGGAAATCGCCAACAGTTGGGCAGACGGTGAAGATTGCATCCAGCGAGTGCAATCGGATGAAGAGGACGACTACGGCCGAAGACGCGAACGCTGCAGCAAGAGGAGATCGCGCGTCTACGAAGACCGCGACGGACCCGACATGGTCGCAGTCGGCTACGCCGACTGCCGTAACGACAACAGCCGCAACAGCGGAGGATACCGCAGCGGAAACTTCCGCGACAACGGACGACCAACACAGTCGTGGCAACGCCGCGACCGCGATAACGAACCCTCAGCATTCGACAAACTTTCGGGTCCATGCACCATCCACTTCTACATCGACAAACAAGATGGCAAAAAGAAAGCTATCCACATGCTCAAGGACTGCCGCGAGTTCTAGAAACTCAGCGAAGGCATGATGCAGATGAGGCAACAAGCTCCAATTCCTGCGTTCGGAAACGCACCTACGCCAGGTGAAATAGCACACGGAGCTCCTCCACCACCGCCTATTGGAGGCCCACATCAACCAGTCGCACCAACGCAAAACAACGCCGGGGCCGCATACCCCCCACCAAAGGGAGCACTAAATATGATACAGAAGGGACGCCCAACCAACAGGGTGCAGAAGAAAATCACCTGACAAATCAATATGGCCGTGGCAACTCCGTCTGCAATCCCTGAGTACCTCAGCGGATCGGAGTCCTGCATCACATTCACTCGCGCGGATCACCCTTGCCAGATCCCTCGCCCAGGTCATGCTGCCCTGGTGCTGGAGGCGCAGATCGGAGGCTTCGAGATGAGTCGCGTCTTCATGGACGGTGGCAGCGGCATCAACCTAATGTTCGCAAGCACTCTAGCAGCTATGCGGATCCCGCAATGCAGCCTGGAACAATCAGACACAACGTTCCACGGCATTGTCCCAGGGAAGGGCATCTTCCCCCTAGGCAAAATAGGGCTCGATGTCATCTTCGGGAAGCCGGACAACTTTCGGCAGGAGCGCCTAGAATTCGAAGTGGTGGACTGGCCGTCGCAATACCACGCCATCCTGGGACGCGTAGCATTCGCAAGGTTCCTGGCCGTCCCACACTACGCATACCTACTACTCAAGATGCCAGGACCAAGGGGCGTCATCACAGTCCACGGGAGCTTCACCCGATCGGACCAATGCGACTGAGATTTCAACAAAATCTCCCAGTCTTTCGGCATGCAAGACGAGCTTGTAAAGCTCCGCGAAGTGACAGACAATGGGCTACCCCCAGTCACCAAGCAGAATGCACCTGACATGTCTTTCGACTCCACCATCAACACCAAAAAAGTGCAGGTCCATCCAACGGATGCCTCCAAGACGGCGCTGATCGCCAACGACCTCAGCACCGCATAGGAAAGCGCGCTCGTCGAATTCCTCCGTGAGCGCTGGGAAATCTTCGCCTGGTGTCCTGTGGACATGCCAGGAGTTCCCAGGGAATTCACCGAGCACGCACTCAATGTCTTCCCAGACACCAAGCCAGTCAAGCAGTCCATTCGAAGACTGTCAGAGCCACGAGCCGAAGCTATCGGCAAGGAGATCAACAGATTACTCGCAGCAGACTTCATCCGGGAAATCAAGGAAAGCGAGTGGCTGGCAAACACGGTGATGGTCCCGAAGAAGGACACGGACATCCTGCGGATGTGCGTGGACTTCACGTCACTAAATAAACACTGCCCTAAAGACCACTTCCCTCTTCCTCGGATCGACCAGATCATCGATTCGACTGCAGGTTGTGAGAAACTCTCCTTCCTCGACACCTACTCAGGCTATAACCAGATTCGACTCAAGGTCGAAGATCAAGAGAAAACGGCGTTCATCACACCGTTCGGAGTGTACTGCTACAACACAATGCCCTTCGGGCTAAAGAACGCGGGTGCCACGTACCAGCGATGCATGCAGGCCTGCCTCAAGGACCAGATCGGTCGCAACGTCCAAGTCTATGTCGACGACATAGTCATCAAAACCAAGGAGGCAAGAACACTTATCGACGATCTCCGCGAGACGTTCGACAACCTCGATCGCTACAGGATCAAGCTCAATCCAGAAAAGTGCGCCTTCGGCGTCCCCTCGGGTCAGCTGCTCGGGTACTTCATCTCTCAACGAGGGATAGAAGCAAACCCGAAGAAAATCAAAGCTATCATGACAATGGAGAAGCCGAAAAACCTCAAGGGCGTTCAGCAGCTCGCAGGGCGAGTAGCGGCACTAAGCAGGTTCATCAGCCGCATGGGCGAAAAGGCCCTACCATTTTACCAGCTGCTGCGCAAAGCAGACAAGTTCGAGTGGACACCAGAAGCCAACGACGCATTCGAAAACCTCAAGCGGCTCCTCTCCACCTCGCCAGTTTTGGTCACGCCAAAAGAGCGCGAGCCCCTGTTGCTATACATAGCAGCCACACACCAGGTGGTCAGCACAGTACTCGTGGTCGAACGACCCGAAGAAGGCAAGACCTACGGGGTACAATGCCCAATTTACTACCTCAGCGAGGTTCTCACTCCAACAAAACAGCGGTAACCGCACTACCAGAAGCTGGCCTACGGCGTGTTCATGACGGCTCGACGACTGAGCCACTACTTCCAGGAGCATCAGGTGATGGTCGTCAACGAGGCACCCCTAAACAGCATCCTAAATAACCCAGAGGCCACAGGACGCGTGGCCCTGTGGGGCATTGAACTATCACCCTTGGACATCACCTACAAGAAGCGACACGCAATCAAATCTCAAGTTCTTCCGGACTTTCTGGTGCACTGGATGGAGCTGCAGCTGCCTGACACCCCAGACATGTCGCAGTCCTGGACAATGCATTTTGACGGCTCCAAACGCGAAGCCGGAGCAGGGGCAGGAGTCATACTGACCTCCCCGCAAGGTGACAAGATGAAGTACGTCCTTCAGATGAAATTTAGAGCCTCCAACAACGAGGCCGAATACGAAGCCCTCATCCATGGAATGAAGATGGCAAAAATATGCGGCGCAACGCGCCTGGTCATCTACGGTGACTCCAACCTTGTCGTACAGCAGGCGATGAATGAGTGCGACGCACACGCCGAAAACATGATCGCGTACCGCGCGCTATACAACGCACTCGAAGGAGAATTCGACGGCTGCGAACTTCGGCACGTTGGAAGAGAGAGCAACGAGGAGGCCGATAGACTCACCAACATCGGCTCCACTTGTGCAAAGGTACCACCAGGTGTGTTCCTCGAACAGATCTGCATGCCATCCATCAAGCGGAAATTCCCCAAGGGATCACCCGAAGAAGCAGAACACTCGAGAGCTATGCTACCCGAAGGTCACGAAGGACCCGAAAAGTTGGACACCGAAGTTGCCATGGTCAACCTGATGCAGGTCATGGCAGTCGAAGAAACTTGGACACGTCCATACGTCCAGTTCCTGATAAACGGAGAATTGCCAGACAGACCGACAGATGCCCGGCGCGTATCCCATCGGTCGAAAGCCTTCACCATCATCAACGGCGAGCTGTACAAACGCAGCATTACGGGCGTACTACAACGATGCGTCACCATCCATGACGGCAAGGCCATACTCCAAGATATCCACGAGGGCATCTACGGCTACCACGCAGGCAGTCGCTCCCTCATCGCCAAAGCTCTGCGAGCAGGATTCTACTGGCCAACGGCCATGAGCGACGCGAAGGACATCGTCCGAAGATGCAACGGGTGCCAACGGTTCGCCGACAAACGGCACGCACCTGGGTCCGAACTTCGACCCATACCCATAGCCTGGCCTTTTGCCCAATGGGGCCTCGACATGATCGGCAAACTGCCAAAATCCTCGAAGGGAGGACACGTCTTCCTCCTGGTCGCGGTCGACAAATTCACCAAGTGGATCGAAGCCATGCCAGTCACCAACCAGAAGAGCAAAACCGCCGTCAAATTCTTCAAATCCATTGTCTACAGATTTGGCGTACCGCACAGCATCATCACCGACAACGGATCGAACTTCATCTCAGAAGAATTCCAGGACTTCTGCGAAGGCCTCGGGATCAATATCACGTATGCCTCAGTGGCGCACCCGCAAACAAACGGGCAAGTGGAAAAGGCCAACGGCCTAATCGGCGCCGGCATCAAGAAACGCCTCATGAGCTCACTCGAGCACAAAGCTGGCAACTGGACGAAAGAGCTACCGTCTGTCCTGTGGAGCTTACGGACTACGCCAAACAGCTCCACCGGTTACACACCGTTCTTCATGGTGCACGGAGCTGAGGCCATGCTACCAGCCGAAGTACGCCACCAGGCTCCACGAGTCGTCGCTTACAGCGAAGCCGAATCCACGGCTGCACTCGAAGATGCCGTCGACACACTCGACGAAGCACGAGATATAGCAGCAGCTAGATCAGCGGTGTATCAGCAAAGCCTCCGCAACTACCACAGCCGCCGGCTACGCCCAAGGTCCTTCGTCGAAGGAGACCTCATCTTGCGACTTAAGCAAAAGCGACCGAATAAACTCGAGTCGCCATGGGAAGGACCCTATGCCATCATCGAGGTCATCCCAGGTGGCGCCTATCGCCTCAAGCATGTGGAGTCTGGAGTCGCATACTCCAACCCATGGAACATCTCGCACCTGCGACGATTCTACCCATAGCAATTTACCCCTTTTTTTACTCTCAATAAGGCTTACAGCCAAGGCTACTCAGCCGAACCATGTACCTCCTCCATTATGCTGCAAATAAAGCTAAGTGTCTCGCCCCCAACCTTCGGTTGACTATTTCTCTGCAACCTTATTACATGCTACATACGCACTCGGGGGCTTCCCCCACCTCACGATTTCATCGACTGAGGACAAAACGTGTACACCTGAGTAGCTGACCACGTCAGGCAAATGAAAAGGGCACGTACTACATCAAAGCACTCGGGGGCTCCCCCCACCTCACGATTTCATCGACTGAGGACAACATGTGTACACCTGAGTAGCTGACCACGTCAGGCTAACGAAAAGGGCACGTACTAAATCAAAGCACTGTGTGCTCGCTAACAAGCGAACCTTTACAACAAAGGGCACATACACGCCCAGCCGCAATATACAAATTTTACATCTATCTGTTTATTTTCAGGTACTACCTATTCTGAAGAATAACCTGAGCACGCTGCTCAAACAAATCTACAATCTGTTCGGCATACTGCCTTACAGCCGCATAATACGGACGCATATTCCACTCGCCACCATCTGGTCGAGGAGGTGGCCCAGTCGCCACAGCAGCCAAATCTACATCAGGGCGATGCACCCTCACAAGAGACAAGGCAGCCTTCACCCCTGCGACGAGCTGCTGCCGCACCAGCTCCTTGACATTGCTGGTACTCCGAAACTTCGCCAGAAGACCTGCAAGGGTCGTCGGCACGCCATCCAACGGAAACATGACGTGCAGCACCGAGGACAGCGATGTCTGCACCTGGCGGAGCACCCGCGAAACTTGGTAGACACGATCCTGCACCGTCGCCAGAACTATGTGTGTTATTTCCACAAACAAACATGGATCAACCACTAGAGTCATTGCATGTGTGTTATTTTCCATAAACCACACATGGATCCACCAGTGGTCATTGCATGTGTGTTCTTTCCACAAACCACACATGGATCAACCACTAGAGTCATTGCATGTGTGTTCTTTCCATAAACCACACATGGATCAACCACTAGAGTCATTGCATGTTTGTTCTTATACTAAAACCACAAACCAGCACTAGAGTCATTGCATGTGTGTTCTTTTCCACAAACCACACATGGATTCACCAGTGGTCATTGCATGTGTGTTCTTTCCACAAACCACATACGGATCAACCACTAGTCATTGCATTTGTGTTCTTTCCACAAACCAGACATGGATCAACCACTAGAGTCATTGCATGTTTATTCTTATACTAAAACCACAAACCAGCACTTGAGTCATTACATGTGTGTTCTTTTCCACAAACCACACATGGATCCACCACTAGAGTCATTGCATGTGTGTTCTTTCCACAAACCACATATGGATCAACCAGAGTCATTGCATGTGTGTTCTTTCCACTAACCACACATGTGGACCCACCAGTGGTCATTTCATGTGTATTATTTCCACAAACCACACATGGATCAACCACTAGAGTCATTGCATGTGTGTTTTTATACTAAAACCACAAACCAGTACTAGAGTCATTGCATGTGTGTTCTTATACTAAAACCACAAACCAGTACTAGAGTCATTGCATGTGTGTTCTTTTCCACAAAGCACACATGGATCCACCAGTGGTCATTGCATATGTGTTCTTTACAGAAACCACATATGGATCAACCAGAGTCGTTGCATGTGTGTTCTTTCCACAGACCACACATGGATCAACCACTAGAGTCATTGCATGTTTGTTCTTATACTAAAACCACAAACCAGCACTAGAGTCATTGCATGTGTGTTCTTTTCCACAAACCACACATGGATCCACCAGTGGTCATTGCATGTGTGTTATTTCCACAAACCACACATGGATCAACCACTAGAGTCATTGCATGTGTGTTATTTCCACAAACCACATATGGATCGACCACTAGAGTCATTGCATGTGTGTTCTTATACTAAAACCAACACTAGAGTCATTGCATGTGTGTTCTTTCCACAAACCACACATGGATCAACCACTAGAGTCAATGCATGTGTGTTATTTCCACAAACAAACATGGATCAGCCACTAGAGTCATTGCATGTGTGTTCTTTTCCACAAACCACACATGGATCCACCAGTGGTCATTGCATGTGTGTTCTTTTCCACAAACCACACATGGATCCACCAGTGGTCATTGCATGTGTTTTCTTTCGAGAAACCACATATGGATCAACCACTAGAGTCATTGCATGTGTGTTCTTTTCCACAAACAACTTATGGATCAACCAGTGGTCATTGCATGTGTGTTCTTTCCACAAACCACATGTGGACCCATTACAGTCATTGCATGTGTGTTATTTCCATAAACCACACTTGGATCAACCACTAGAGTCATTGCATATGTTATATTTCCACAAACCACACATGGATCAACCACTAGAGTCATTGCATGTGTGTTCTTTCCACAAACCACATATGGATCAACCACTAGAGTCATTGCATGTGTGTTCTTTTCCACAAACAACTAATGGATCAACCAGTGGTCATTGCATGTGGTCTCTTTCCACAAACCACATGTGGACCCATTATAGTCATTGCATGTGTGTTATTTCCACAAACCACACATGGATCAACCACTAGAGTCATTGCATGTGTGTTCTTTCCACAAACCATATATGGATCAACCACTAGAGTCATTGCATGTGTGTTCTTATACTAAAACCAACACTAGAGTCATTGCATGTGTGTTCTTTCCACAAACCACATATGGATCAACCACTAGAGTCATTGCATGTGTGTTAATTCCACAAACAAACATGGATCAACCACTAGAGTCATTGCGTGTATGTTCTTTTCCACAAACGACACATGGATCCACCAGTGGTCATTGCATGTGTGTTCTTTCCACAAACAAACATGGATCAACCACTAGAGTCATTGCATGTGTGTTCTTTTCCACAAACCACACATGGATCCACCAGTGGTCATTGCATGTGTGTTCTTTTCACAAACCACACATGGATCAACCACTAGAGTCATTGCATGTGTGTTATTTCCACAAACAAACATGGATCAACCACTAGAGTCATTGCATGTGTGTTCTTTTCCATAAACCACACATGGATCCACCAGTGGTCATTGCATGTGTGTTCTTTCCACAAACCACACATGGATCAACCACTAGAGTCATTGCATGTGTGTTCTTTCCATAAACCACACATGGATCAACCACTAGAGTCATTGCATGTTTGTTCTTATACTAAAACCACAAACCAGCACTAGAGTCATTGCATGTGTGTTCTTTTCCACAAACCACACATGGATTCACCAGTGGTCATTGCATGTGTGTTCTTTCCACAAACCACATATGGATCAACCACTAGTCGTTGCATGTGTGTTCTTTCCACAAACCACACATGGATCAACCACTAGAGTCATTACATGTTTGTTCTTATACTAAAACCACAAACCAGCACTTGAGTCATTGCATGTGTGTTCTTTTCCACAAACCACACATGGATCCACCACTAGAGTCATTGCATGTGTGTTCTTTCCACAAACCACATATGGATCAACCAGAGTCATTGCATGTGTGTTCTTTCCACTAACCACACATGTGGACCCACCAGTGGTCATTGCATGTGTATTATTTCCACAAACCACACATGGATCAACCACTAGAGTCATTGCATGTGTGTTCTTATACTAAAACCACAAACCGGTACTAGAGTCATTGCATGTGTCTTCTTATACTAAAACCACAAACCAGTACTAGAGTCATTGCATGTGTGTTCTTTTCCACAAAGCACACATGGATCCACCAGTGGTCATTGCATGTGTGTTCTTTACAGAAACCACATATGGATCAACCAGAGTCGTTGCATGTGTGTTCTTTCCACAGACCACACATGGATCAACCACTAGAGTCATTGCATGTTTGTTCTTATACTAAAACCACAAACCAGCACTAGAGTCATTGCATGTGTGTTCTTTTCCACAAACCACACATGGATCCACCAGTGGTCATTGCATGTGTGTTATTTCCACAAACCACACATGGATCAACCACTAGAGTCATTGCATGTGTGTTATTTCCACAAACCACATATGGATCAACCACTAGAGTCATTGCATGTGTGTTCTTATACTAAAACCAACACTAGAGTCATTGCATGTGTGTTCTTTCCACAAACCACACATGTATCAACCACTAGAGTCATTGCATGTGTGTTATTTCCACAAACAAACATGGATCAGCCACTAGAGTCATTGCATGTGTGTTCTTTTCCACAAACCACACATGGATCCACCAGTGGTCATTGCATGTGTGTTCTTTTCCACAAACCACACATGGATCCACCAGTGGTCATTGCATGTGTTTTCTTTCGAGAAACCACATATGGATTAACCACTAGAGTCATTGCATGTGTGTTCTTTTCCACAAACAACTTATGGATCAACCAGTGGTCATTGCATGTGTGTTCTTTCCACAAACCACATGTGGACCCATTACAGTCATTGCATGTGTGTTATTTCCATAAACCACACATGGATCAACCACTAGAGTCATTGCATATGTTATATTTCCACAAACCACACATGGATCAACCACTAGAGTCATTGCATGTGTGTTCTTTCCACAAACCACATATGGATCAACCACTAGAGTCATTGCATGTGTGTTCTTTTCCACAAACAACTAATGGATCAACCAGTGGTCATTGCATGTGGTCTCTTTCCACAAACCACATGTGGACCCATTATAGTCATTGCATGTGTGTTATTTCCACAAACCACACATGGATCAACCACTAGAGTCATTGCATGTGTGTTCTTTCCACAAACCATATATGGATCAACCACTAGAGTCATTGCATGTGTGTTCTTATACTAAAACCAACACTAGAGTCATTGCATGTGTGTTCTTTCCACAAACCACATATGGATCAACCACTAGAGTCATTGCATGTGTGTTAATTCCACAAACAAACATGGATCAACCACTAGAGTCATTGCGTGTATGTTCTTTTCCACAAACCACACATGGATCCACCAGTGGTCATTGCATGTGTGTTCTTTCCACAAACAAACATGGATCAACAACTAGAGTCATTGCATGTGTGTTCTTTTCCACAAACCACACATGGATCCACCAGTGGTCATTGCATGTGTGTTCTTCTCACAAACCACACATGGATCAACCACTAGAGTCATTGCATGTGTGTTATTTCCACAAACAAACATGGATCAACCACTAGAGTCATTGCATGTGTGTTCTTTTCCATAAACCACACATGGATCCACCAGTGGTCATTGCATGTGTGTTCTTTCCACAAACCACACATGGATCAACCACTAGAGTCATTGCATGTGTGTTCTTTCCATAAACCACACATGGATCAACCACTAGAGTCATTGCATGTTTGTTCTTATACTAAAACCACAAACCAGCACTAGAGTCATTGCATGTGTGTTCTTTTCCACAAACCACACATGGATTCACCAGTGGTCATTGCATGTGTGTTCTTTCCACAAACCACATATGGATCAACCACTAGTCGTTGCATGTGTGTTCTTTCCACAAACCACACATGGATCAACCACTAGAGTCATTACATGTTTGTTCTTATACTAAAACCACAAACCAGCACTTGAGTCATTGCATGTGTCTTCTTTTCCACAAACCACACATGGATCCACCACTAGAGTCATTGCATGTGTGTTCTTTCCACAAACCACATATGGATCAACCAGAGTCATTGCATGTGTGTTCTTTCCACTAACCACACATGTGGACCCACCAGTGGTCATTGCATGTGTATTATTTCCACAAACCACACATGGATCAACCACTAGAGTCATTGCATGTGTGTTCTTATACTAAAAACCACAAACCAGTACTAGAGTCATTGCATGTGTCTTCTTATACTAAAACCACAAACCAGTACTAGAGTCATTGCATGTGTGTTCTTTTCCACAAAGCACACATGGATCCACCAGTGGTCATTGCATGTGTGTTCTTTACAGAAACCACATATGGATCAACCAGAGTCGTTGCATGTGTGTTCTTTCCACAGACAACACATGGATCAACCACTAGAGTCATGGCATGTGTGTTCTTTTCCACAAACCACACATGGATCCACCAGCGGTCATTGCATGTGTGTTATTTCCACAAACCACACATGGATCAACCACTAGAGTCATTAAATGTGTGTTATTTCCACAAACCACATATGGATCAACCACTAGAGTCATTGCATGTGTGTTCTTATACTAAAACCAACACTAGAGTCATTGCATGTGTGTTCTTTTCACAAACCACACATGGATCAACCACTAGAGTCATTGCATGTGTGTTATTTCCACAAACAAACATGGATCAGCCACTAGAGTCATTGCATGTGTGTTCTTTTCCGCAAACCACACATGGATCCACCAGTGGTCATTGCATGTGTGTTCTTTTCCACAAACCACACATGGATCCACCAGTGGTCATTGCATGTGTTTTCTTTCCAGAAACCACATATGGATCAACAACTAGAGTCATTGCATGTGTGTTCTTTTCCACAAACAACTTATGGATCAACCAGTGGTCATTGCATGTGTGTTCTTTCCACAAACCACATGTGGACCCATTACAGTCATTGCATGTGTGTTATTTCCACAAACCACACATGGATCAACCACTAGAGTCATTGCATATGTTATATTTCCACAAACCACACATGGATCAACCACTAGAGTCATTGTGTGTGTGTTCTTTCCACAAACCACATATGGATCAACCACTAGAGTCATTGCATGTGTGTTGTTTTCCACAAACAACTAATGGATCAACCAGTGGTCATTGCATGTGGTCTATTTCCACAAACCACATGTGGACCCATTATAGTCATTGCATGTGTGTTATTTCCATAAACCACACATGGATCAACCACTAGAGTCATTGCATGTGTGTTCTTTCCACAAACCACATATGGATCAACCACTAGAGTCATTGCATGTGTGTTCTTATACTAAAACCAACACTAGAGTCATTGCATGTGTGTTCTTTCCACAAACCACATATGGATCAACCACTAGAGTCATTGCATGTGTGTTCATTTCCACAAACAACTTATGGATCAACCAGTGGTCATTGCATGTGTGTTCTTTCCACAAACCACATGTGGACCCATTATAGTCAGTGCATGCGTGTTGTTTCCACAAACCACACATGGATCAACCACTAAAGTCATTGCATGTGTGTTCTTTCCATAAACCACACATGGATCAACCACCAGAGTCATTGCATGTTTGTTCTTATACTAAAACCAACACTAGAGTCATTGCATGTGTGTTATTTCCACAAACCACACATGGATCAACCACTTGAGTCATTGCATATGTGTTATTTCCACAAACCACACATGGATCAACCTCTAGAGTCATTGCATGTGTGTTCTTATACTAAAACCAACACTAGAGTCATTGCATGTGTGTTCTTTTCACAAACCACACATGGATCATCCACTAGAGTCATTGCATGTGTGTTATTTCCACAAACAAACATGGATCAACCACTAGAGTCATTGCATGTGTGTTCTTTTCCATAAACCACACATGGATCCACCAGTGGTCATTGCATGTGTGTTCTTTCCACAAACCACACATGGATCAACCACTAGAGTCATTGCATGTGTGTTCTTTCCATAAACCACACATGGATCAACCACCAGAGTCATTGCGTGTTTGTTCTTATACTAAAACCAACACTAGAGTCATTGCATGTGTGTTATTTCCACAAACCACACATGGATCAACCACTTGAGTCATTGCATATGTGTTATTTCCACAAACCACATATGGATCAACCTCTAGAGTCATTGCATGTGTGTTCTTATACTAAAACCAACACTAGAGTCATTGCATGTGTGTTCTTTTCATAAACCACACATGGATAAACCACTAGAGTCATTGCATGTGTGTTATTTCCACAAACAAACATGGATCAACCACTAGAGTCATTGCATGTGTGTTCTTTTCCACGAACCACACATGGATCCACCAGTGGTCATTGCATGTGTGTTCTTTCCACAAACCACACATGGATCAACCACTAGAGTCATTGCATGTGTGTTCGTTCCACAAACCACACATGGATCAACCATTAGAGTTATTGCATGTGTGTTCTATTCCACAAACCACACATGGATCCACTAGTGGTCATTGCATATGTGTTCTTTCAACAAACAACACATGGATCAACCACTAGAGTCATTGCATGTGTGTTCTTTCCACAAACCACACATGGATCAACCACTAGAGTCATTGCATGTGTGTTCTTTCCACAAACCACATATGGATCAACCACTAGAGTCATTGCATGTGTGTTCTTATACTAAAACCAACACTAGAGTCATTGCATGTGTGTTCTTTCCACAAACCACATATGGATCAACCACTAGAGTCATTGCATGTGTGTTCTTTTCCACAAACAACTTATGGATCAACCAGTGGTCATTGCATGTGTGTTCTTTCCACAAACCACATGTGGACCCATTACAGTCAGTGCATGCGTGTTGTTTCCACAAACCACACATGGATCAACCACTAGAGTCATTGCATGTGTGTTCTTTCCATAAACCACACATGGATCAACCACCAGAGTCATTGCATGTTTGTTCTTATACTAAAACCAACACTAGAGTCATTGCATGTGTGTTATTTCCACAAACCACACATGGATCAACCACTTGAGTCATTGCATATGTGTTATTTCCACAAACCACACATGGATCAACCTCTAGAGTCATTGCATGTGTGTTCTTATACTAAAACCAACACTAGAGTCATTGCATGTGTGTTCTTTTCATAAACCACACATGGATCAACCACTAGAGTAATTGCATGTGTGTTCTTTCCACAAACCACAAATGGATCAACCACTAGAGTAATTGCATGTGTGTTCGTTCCACAAACCACACATGGATCAACCATTAGAGTTATTGCATGTGTGTTCTTTTCCACAAACCACACATGGATCTACTAGTGGTCATTGCATATGTGTTCTTTCCACAAACAACACATGGATCAACCACTAGAGTCATTGCATGTTTGTTCTTTCCACAAACCACACATGGATCAACCACTAGAGTCATTGCATGTGTGTTCTTTCCACAAACCACACATGGATCAACCACTAGAGTCATTGCATGTTTGTTCTTATACTAAAACCACAAACCAGTACTAGAGTCATTACATGTGTGTTCTTTTCCAAAAACCACACATGGATCCACCAGTGGTCATTGCATGTGTGTTCTTTCCACAAACCACATATGGATCAACCACTAGTCATTGCACGTGTGTTCTTTCCACAAACCACACATGGATCAACCACTAGAGTCATTGCATGTGTGTTATTTCCACAAACAAACATGGATCAACCACTAGAGTCATTGCATCTGTGTTCTTATACTAAAACCAACACTAGAGTCATTGCATGTGTGTTCTTTTCACAAACCACACATGGATCAACCACTAGAGTCATTGCATGTGTGTTAATTCCACAAACAAACATGGATCAACCACTAGAGTCATTGCATGTGTGTTCTTTTCCACAAACCACACATGGATCCACCGGTGGTCATTGCATGTGTGCTCTTTCCACAAACCACACATGGATCAACCCCTAGAGTCATTGCATGTGTGTTATTTCCACAAACAAACATGGATCAACCACTAGAGTCATTGCATGTGTGTTCTTATACTAAAACCAGCACTAGAGTCATTGCATGTGTGTTCTTTTCACAAACCACACATGGATCAAACACTAGAGTCATTGCATGTGTGTCATTTCCACAAACAAACATGGATCAACCTCTAGAGTCATTGCATGTGTGTTCTTTTCCATAAACCACACATCGATCCACCAGTGGTCATTGCATGTGTGTTCTTTCCACAAACCACACATGGATCAACCACTAGAGTCATTGCATGTGTGTTCTTTCCATAAACCACATATGGATCAACCACTAGAGTCATTTCATGTGTGTTCTTATACTAAAACCAACACTAGAGTCATTGCATGTGTGTTATTTCCACAAACCACACATGGATCAACCACTTGAGTCATTGCATGTGTGTTCTTTCCACAAACCACATATGGATCAAACACTAGAGTCATTGCATGTGTGTTCTTTCCACAAACCACACATGGATCAACCACTAGAGTCATTGCATGTGTGTTCTTTCCACAAACCACATATGGATCAACCACTAGAGTCATTTCATGTGTGTTCTTATACTAAAACCAACACTAGAGTCATTGCATGTGTGTTATTTCCACAAACCACACATGGATCAACCACTTGAGTCATTGCATATGTGTTATTTCCACAAACCACACATGGATCAACCTCTAGATTCATTGCATGTGTGTTCTTATACTAAAACCAACACTAGAGTCATTGCATGTGTGTTCTTTTCATAAACCACACATGGATCAACCACTAGAGTCATTGCATGTGTGTTATTTCCACAAACAAACATGGATCAACCACTAGAGTCATTGCATGTGTGTTCTTTTCCACGAACCACACATGGATCCACCAGTGGTCATTGGATGTGTGTTCTTTCCACAAACCACACATGGATCAACCACTAGAGTCATTGCACATGTCTTCGTTCCACAAACCACACGTGGATCAACCATTAGAGTTATTGCATGTGTGTTCTTTTCCACAAACCACACATGGATCCACTAGTGCTCATTGCATATGTGTTCTTTCCACAAACAACACATGGATCAACCACTAGAGTCATTGCATGTGTGTTCTTTCCACAAACCACACATGGATCAACCACTAGAGTCATTGCATGTTTGTTCTTATACTAAAACCACAAACCAGTACTAGAGTCATTACATGTGTGTTCTTTTCCAAAAACCACACATGGATCCACCAGTGGTCATTGCATGTGTGTTCTTTCCACAAACCACATATGGATCAACCACTAGTCATTGCACGTGTGTTCTTTCCACAAACCACACATGGATCAACCACTAGAGTCATTGCATGTGTGTTATTTCCACAAACAAACATGGATCAACCACTAGAGTCATTGCATCTGTGTTCTTATACTAAAACCAACACTTGAGTCATTGCATGTGTGTTCTTTTCACAAACCACACATGGATCAACCACTAGAGTCATTGCATGTGTGTTAATTCCACAAACAAACATGGATCAACCACTAGAGTCATTGCATGTGTGTTCTTTTCCACAAACCACACATGGATCCACCGGTGGTCATTGCATGTGTGCTCTTTCCACAAACCACACATGGATCAACCCCTAGAGTCATTGCATGTGTAATTTCCACAAACAAACATGGATCAACCACTAGAGTCATTGCATGTGTGTTCTTATACTAAAACCAGCACTAGAGTCATTGCATGTGTGTTCTTTTCACAAACCACACATGTGGATCAAACACTAGAGTCATTGCATGTGTGTTATTTCCACAAACAAACATGGATCAACCACTAGAGTCATTGCATGTGTGTTCTTTTCCATAAACCACACATGGATCCACCAGTGGTCATTGCATGTGTGTTCTTTCCACAAACCACACATGGATCAACCACTAGAGTCATTGCATGTGTGTTCTTTCCATAAACCACACATGGATCAACCACCAGAGTCATTGCATGTTTGTTCTTATACTAAAACCAACACTAGAGTCATTGCATGTGTGTTATTTCCACAAACCACACATGGATCAACCACTTGAGTCATTGCATATGTGTTATTTCCACAAACCACACATGGATCAACCTCTAGAGTCATTGCATGTGTGTTCTTATACTAAAACCAACACTAGAGTCATTGCATGTGTGTTCTTTTCATAAACCACACATGGATCAACCACTAGAGTCATTGCATGTGTGTTATTTCCACAAACAAACATGGATCAACCACTAGAGTCATTGCATGTGTGTTCTTTTCCACGAACCACACATGGATCCACCAGTGGTCATTGCATGTGTGTTCTTTCCACAAACAACACATGGATCAACCACTAGAGTGATTGCACATGTCTTCGTTCCACAAACCACACGTGGATCAACAATTAGAGTTATTGCATGTGTGTTCTTTTCCACAAACCACACATGGATCCACTAGTGCTCATTGCATATGTGTTCTTTCCACAAACAACACATGGATCAACCACTAGAGTCATTGCATGTGTGTTCTTTCCACAAACCACACATGGATCAACCACTAGAGTCATTGCATGTTTGTTCTTATACTAAAACCACAAACCAGTACTAGAGTCATTACATGTGTGTTCTTTTCCAAAAACCACACATGGATCCACCAGTGGTCATTGCATGTGTGTTCTTTCCACAAACCACATATGGATCAACCACTAGTCATTGCATGTGTGTTCTTTCCACAAACCACACATGGATCAACCACTAGAGTCATTGCATGTGTGTTATTTCCACAAACAAACATGGATCAACCACTAGAGTCATTGCATCTGTGTTCTTATACTAAAAGCAACACTAGAGTCATTGCATGTGTGTTCTTTTCACAAACCACACATGGATCAACCACTAGAGTCATTGCATGTGTGTTAATTCCACAAACAAACATGGATCAACCACTAGAGTCATTGCATGTGTGTTCTTTTCCACAAACCACACATGGATCCACCGGTGGTCATTGCATGTGTGCTCTTTCCACAAACCACACATGGATCAACCCCTAGAGTCATTGCATGTGTGTTATTTCCACAAACAAACATGGATCAACCACTAGAGTCATTGCATGTGTGTTCTTATACTAAAACCAGCACTAGAGTCATTGCATGTGTGTTCTTTTCACAAACCACACATGGATCAACCACTAGAGTCATTGCATGTGTGTTATTTCCACAAACAAACATGGATCAACCACTAGAGTCATTGCATGTGTGTTCTTTTCCATAAACCACACATGGATCCACCAGTGGTCATTCATGTGTGTTCTTTCCACAAACCACACATGGATCAACCACTAGAGTCATTGCATGTGTGTTCTTTCCATAAACCACACATGGATCAACCACCAGAGTCATTGCGTGTTTGTTCTTATACTAAAACCAACACTAGAGTCATTGCATGTGTGTTATTTCCACAAACCACACATGGATCGACCACTTGAGTCATTGCATATGTGTTATTTCCACAAACCACACATGGATCAACCTCTAGAGTCATTGCATGTGTGTTCCTATACTAAAACCAACACTAGAGTCATTGCATGTGTGTTCTTTTCATAAACCACACATGGATCAACCACTAGAGTCATTGCATGTGTGTTATTTCCACAAACAAACATGGATCAACCACTAGAGTCATTGCATGTGTGTTCTTTTCCACGAACCACACATGGATCCACCAGTGGTCATTGCATGTGTGTTCTTTCCACAAACCACACATGGATCAACCACTAGAGTCATTGCATGTGTGTTCGTTCCACAAACCACACATGGATCAACCATTAGAGTTATTGCATGTGTGTTCTTTTCCACAAACCACACATGGATCCACTAGTGGTCATTGCATATGTGTTCTTTCCACAAACAACACATGGATCAACCACTAGAGTCATTGCATGTGTGTTCTTTCCACAAACCACACATGGATCAACCACTGGAGTCATTGCATGTTTGTTCTTATACTAAAACCATAAACCAGTACTAGAGTCATTACATGTGTGTTCTTTTCCAAAAACCACACATGGATCCACCAGTGGTCATTGCATGTGTGTTCTTTCCACAAACCACATATGGATCAACCACTAGTCATTGCATGTGTGTTCTTTCCACAAACCACACATGGATCAACCACTAGAGTCATTGCATGTGTGTTATTTCCACAAACAAACATGGATCAACCACTAGAGTCATTGCATCTGTGTTCTTATACTAAAACCAACACTAGAGTCATTGCATGTGTGTTATTTTCACAAACCACACATGTATCAACCACTAGAGTCATTGCATGTGTGTTATTTCCACAAACAAACATGGATCAACCACTAGAGTCATTGCATGTGTGTTCTTTTCCACGAACCACACATGGATCCACCAGTGGTCATTGCATGTGTGTTGTTTCCACAAACCACACATGGATCGACCACTAGAGTCATTGCACATGTCTTCGTTCCACAAACCACACGTGGATCAACCATTAGAGTTATTGCATGTGTGTTCTTTTCCACAAACCACACATGGATCCACTAGTGCTCATTGCATATGTGTTCTTTCCACAAACAACAGATGGATCAACCACTAGAGTCATTGCATGTGTGTTCTTTCCACAAACCACACATGGATCAACCACTAGAGTCATTGCATGTTTGTTCTTATACTAAAACCACAAACCAGTACTAGAGTCATTACATGTGTGTTCTTTTCCAAAAACCACACATGGATCCACCAGTGGTCATTGCATGTGTGTTCTTTCCACAAACCACATATGGATCAACCACTAGTCATTGCATGTGTGTTCTTTCCACAAACCACACATGGATCAACCACTAGAGTCATTGCATGTGTGTTATTTCCACAAACAAACATGGATCAACCACTAGAGTCATTGCATCTGTGTTCTTATACTAAAACCAACACTAGAGTCATTGCATGTGTGTTCTTTTCACAAACCACACATGTATCAACCACTAGAGTCATTGCATGTGTGTTATTTCCACAAACAAACATGGATCAACCACTAGAGTCATTGCATGTGTGTTCTTTTCCACGAACCACACATGGATCCACCAGTGGTCATTGCATGTGTGTTGTTTCCACAAACCACACATGGATCGACCACTAGAGTCATTGCACATGTCTTCGTTCCACAAACCACACGTGGATCAACCATTAGAGTTATTGCATGTGTGTTCTTTTCCACAAACCACACATGGATCCACTAGTGCTCATTGCATATGTGTTCTTTCCACAAACAACACATGGATCAACCACTAGAGTCATTGCATGTGTGTTCTTTCCACAAACCACACATGGATCAACCACTAGAGTCATTGCATGTTTGTTCTTATACTAAAACCACAAACCAGTACTAGAGTCATTACATGTGTGTTCTTTTCCAAAAACCACACATGGATCCACCAGTGGTCATTGCATGTGTGTTCTTTCCACAAACCACATATGGATCAACCACTAGTCATTGCACGTGTGTTCTTTCCACAAACCACACATGGATCAACCACTAGAGTCATTGCATGTGTGTTATTTCCACAAACAAACATGGATCAACCACTAGAGTCATTGCATCTGTGTTCTTATACTAAAACCAACACTTGAGTCATTGCATGTGTGTTCTTTTCTCAAACCACACATGGATCAACCACTAGAGTCATTGCATGTGTGTTAATTCCACAAACAAACATGGATCAACCACTAGAGTCATTGCATGTGTGTTCTTTTCCACAAACCACACATGGATCCACCGGTGGTCATTGCATGTGTGCTCTTTCCACAAACCACACATGGATCAACCCCTAGAGTCATTGCATGTGTAATTTCCACAAACAAACATGGATCAACCACTAGAGTCATTGCATGTGTGTTCTTATACTAAAACCAGCACTAGAGTCATTGCATGTGTGTTCTTTTCACAAACCACACATGGATCAAACACTAGAGTCATTGCATGTGTGTTATTTCCACAAACAAACATGGATCAACCACTAGAGTCATTGCATGTGTGTTCTTTTCCATAAACCACACATGGATCCACCAGTGGTCATTGCATGTGTGTTCTTTCCACAAACCACACATGGATCAACCACTAGTCATTGCATGTGTGTTCTTTCCATAAACCACACATGGATCAACCACCAGAGTCATTGCATGTTTGTTCTTATACTAAAACCAACACTAGAGTCATTGCATGTGTGTTATTTCCACAAACCACACATGGATCAACCACTTGAGTCATTGCATATGTGTTATTTCCACAAACCACACATGGATCAACCTCTAGAGTCATTGCATGTGTGTTCTTATACTAAAACCAACACTAGAGTCATTGCATGTGTGTTCTTTTCATAAACCACACATGGATCAACCACTAGAGTCATTGCATGTGTGTTATTTCCACAAACAAACATGGATCAACCACTAGAGTCATTGCATGTGTGTTCTTTTCCACGAACCACACATGGATCCACCAGTGGTCATTGCATGTGTGTTCTTTCCACAAACAACACATGGATCAACCACTAGAGTCATTGCACATGTCTTCGTTCCACAAACCACACGTGGATCAACCATTAGAGTTATTGCATGTGTGTTCTTTTCCACAAACCACACATGGATCCACTAGTGCTCATTGCATATGTGTTCTTTCCACAAACAACACATGGATCAACCACTAGAGTCATTGCATGTGTGTTCTTTCCACAAACCACACATGGATCAACCACTAGAGTCATTGCATGTTTGTTCTTATACTAAAACCACAAACCAGTACTAGAGTCATTACATCTGTGTTCTTTTCCAAAAACCACACATGGATCCACCAGTGGTCATTGCATGTGTGTTCTTTCCACAAACCACATATGGATCAACCACTAGTCATTGCATGTGTGTTCTTTCCACAAACCACACATGGATCAACCACTAGAGTCATTGCATGTGTGTTATTTCCACAAACAAACATGGATCAACCACTAGAGTCATTGCATCTGTGTTCTTATACTAAAAGCAACACTTGAGTCATTGCATGTGTGTTCTTTTCACAAACCACACATGGATCAACCACTAGAGTCATTGCATGTGTGTTAATTCCACAAACAAACATGGATCAACCACTAGAGTCATTGCATGTGTGTTCTTTTCCACAAACCACACATGGATCCACCGGTGGTCATTGCATGTGTGCTCTTTCCACAAACCACACATGGATCAACCCCTAGAGTCATTGCATGTGTGTTATTTCCACAAACAAACATGGATCAACCACTAGAGTCATTGCATGTGTGTTCTTATACTAAAACCAGCACTAGAGTCATTGCATGTGTGTTCTTTTCACAAACCACACATGGATCAACCACTAGAGTCATTGCATGTGTGTTATTTCCACAAACAAACATGGATCAACCACTAGAGTCATTGCATGTGTGTTCTTTTCCATAAACCACACATGGATCCACCAGTGGTCATTCATGTGTGTTCTTTCCACAAACCACACATGGATCAACCACTAGAGTCATTGCATGTGTGTTCTTTCCATAAACCACACATGGATCAACCACCAGAGTCATTGCGTGTTTGTTCTTATACTAAAACCAACACTAGAGTCATTGCATGTGTGTTATTTCCACAAACCACACATGGATCGACCACTTGAGTCATTGCATATGTGTTATTTCCACAAACCACACATGGATCAACCTCTAGAGTCATTGCATGTGTGTTCCTATACTAAAACCAACACTAGAGTCATTGCATGTGTGTTCTTTTCATAAACCACACATGGATCAACCACTAGAGTCATTGCATGTGTGTTATTTCCACAAACAAACATGGATCAACCACTAGAGTCATTGCATGTGTGTTCTTTTCCACGAACCACACATGGATCCACCAGTGGTCATTGCATGTGTGTTCTTTCCACAAACCACACATGGATCAACCACTAGAGTCATTGCATGTGTGTTCGTTCCACAAACCACACATGGATCAACCATTAGAGTTATTGCATGTGTGTTCTTTTCCACAAACCACACATGGATCCACTAGTGGTCATTGCATATGTGTTCTTTCCACAAACAACACATGGATCAACCACTAGAGTCATTGCATGTGTGTTCTTTCCACAAACCACACATGGATCAACCACTGGAGTCATTGCATGTTTGTTCTTATACTAAAATCATAAACCAGTACTAGAGTCATTACATGTGTGTTCTTTTCCAAAAACCACACATGGATCCACCAGTGGTCATTGCATGTGTGTTCTTTCCACAAACCACATATGGATCAACCACTAGTCATTGCATGTGTGTTCTTTCCACAAACCACACATGGATCAACCACTAGAGTCATTACATGTGTGTTATTTCCACAAACAAACATGGATCAACCACTAGAGTCATTGCATCTGTGTTCTTATACTAAAACCAACACTAGAGTCATTGCATGTGTGTTATTTTCACAAACCACACATGTATCAACCACTAGAGTCATTGCATGTGTGTTATTTCCACAAACAAACATGGATCAACCACTAGAGTCATTGCATGTGTGTTCTTTTCCACGAACCACACATGGATCCACCAGTGGTCATTGCATGTGTGTTGTTTCCACAAACCACACATGGATCGACCACTAGAGTCATTGCACATGTCTTCGTTCCACAAACCACACGTGGATCAACCATTAGAGTTATTGCATGTGTGTTGTTTTCCACAAACCACACATGGATCCACTAGTGCTCATTGCATATGTGTTCTTTCCACAAACAACACATGGATCAACCACTAGAGTCATTGCATGTGTGTTCTTTCCACAAACCACACATCGATCAACCACTAGAGTCATTGCATGTTTGTTCTTATACTAAAACCACAAACCAGTACTAGAGTCATTACATGTGTGTTCTTTTCCAAAAACCACACATGGATCCACCAGTGGTCATTGCATGTTTGTTCTTTCCACAAACCACATATGGATCAACCACTAGTCATTGCATGTGTGTTCTTTCCACAAACCACACATGGATCAACCACTAGAATCATTGCATGTGTGTTATTTCCACAAACAAACATGGATCAACCACTAGAGTCATTGCATCTGTGTTCTTATACTAAAACCAACACTAGAGTCATTGCATGTGTGTTCTTTTCACAAACCACACATGTATCAACCACTAGAGTCATTGCATGTGTGTTATTTCCACAAACAAACATGGATCAACCACTAGAGTCATTGCATGTGTGTTCTTTTCCACGAACCACACATGGATCCACCAGTGGTCATTGCATGTGTGTTGTTTCCACAAACCACACATGGATCGACCACTAGAGTCATTGCACATGTCTTCGTTCCACAAACCACACGTGGATCAACCATTAGAGTTATTGCATGTGTGTTCTTTTCCACAAACCACACATGGATCCACTAGTGCTCATTGCATATGTGTTCTTTCCACAAACAACACATGGATCAACCACTAGAGTCATTGCATGTGTGTTCTTTCCACAAACCACACATGGATCAACCACTAGAGTCATTGCATGTTTGTTCTTATACTAAAACCACAAACCAGTACTAGAGTCATTACATGTGTGTTCTTTTCCAAAAACCACACATGGATCCACCAGTGGTCATTGCATGTGTGTTCTTTCCACAAACCACATATGGATCAACCACTAGTCATTGCATGTGTGTTCTTTCCACAAACCACACATGGATCAACCACTAGAGTCATTGCATGTGTGTTATTTCCACAAACCACACATGGATCAACCACTTGAGTCATTGCATATGTGTTATTTCCACAAACCACACATGGATCAACCTCTAGAGTCATTGCATGTGTGTTCTTATACTAAAACCAACACTAGAGTCATTGCATGTGTGTTCTTTTCATAAACCACACATGGATCAACCACTAGAGTCATTGCATGTGTGTTATTTCCACAAACAAACATGGATCAACCACTAGAGTCATTGCATGTGTGTTCTTTTCCACGAACCACACATGGATCCACCAGTGGTCATTGCATGTGTGTTCTTTCCACAAACCACACATGGATCAACCACTAGAGTCATTGCACATGTCTTCGTTCCACAAACCACAAGTGGATCAACCATTAGAGTTATTGCATGTGTGTTCTTTTCCACAAACCACACATGGATCCACTAGTGCTCATTGCATATGTGTTCTTTCCACAAAAAACACATGGATCAACCACTAGAGTCATTGCATGTGTGTTCTTTCCACAAACCACACATGGATCAACCACTAGAGTCATTGCATGTTTGTTCTTATACTAAAACCACAAACCAGTACTAGAGTCATTACATGTGTGTTCTTTTCCAAAAACCACACATGGATCCACCAGTGGTCATTGCATGTGTGTTCTTTCCACAAACCACATATGGATCAACCACTAGTCATTGCATGTGTGTTCTTTCCACAAACCACACATGGATCAACCACTAGAGTCATTGCATGTGTGTTATTTCCACAAACAAACATGGATCAACCACTAGAGTCATTGCATCTGTGTTCTTATACTAAAACAAACACTAGAGTCATTGCATGTGTGTTCTTTTCACAAACCACACATGGATCAACCACTAGAGTCATTGCATGTGTGTTAATTCCACAAACAAACATGGATCAACCACTAGAGTCATTGCATGTGTGTTCTTTTCCACAAACCACACATGGATCCACCGGTGGTCATTGCATGTGTGCTCTTTCCACAAACCACACATGGATCAACCCCTAGAGTCATTGCATGTGTGTTATTTCCACAAACAAACATGGATCAACCACTAGAGTCATTGCATGTGTGTTCTTATACTAAAACCAGCACTAGAGTCATTGCATGTGTGTTCTTTTCACAAACCACACATGGATCAACCACTAGAGTCATTGCATGTGTGTTATTTCCACAAACAAACATGGATCAACCACTAGAGTCATTGCATGTGTGTTCTTTTCCATAAACCACACATGGATCCACCAGTGGTCATTCATGTGTGTTCTTTCCACAAACCACACATGGATCAACCACTAGAGTCATTGCATGTGTGTTCTTTCCATAAACCACACATGGATCAACCACCAGAGTCATTGCGTGTTTGTTCTTATACTAAAACCAACACTAGAGTCATTGCATGTGTGTTATTTCCACAAACCACACATGGATCGACCACTTGAGTCATTGCATATGTGTTATTTCCACAAACCACACATGGATCAACCTCTAGAGTCATTGCATGTGTGTTCCTATACTAAAACCAACACTAGAGTCATTGCATGTGTGTTCTTTTCATAAACCACACATGGATCAACCACTAGAGTCATTGCATGTGTGTTATTTCCACAAACAAACATGGATCAACCACTAGAGTCATTGCATGTGTGTTCTTTTCCACGAACCACACATGGATCCACCAGTGGTCATTGCATGTGTGTTCTTTCCACAAACCACACATGGATCAACCACTAGAGTCATTGCATGTGTGTTCGTTACACAAACCACACATGGATCAACCATTAGAGTTATTGCATGTGTGTTCTTTTCCACAAACCACACATGGATCCACTAGTGGTCATTGCATATGTGTTCTTTCCACAAACAACACATGGATCAACCACTAGAGTCATTGCATGTGTGTTCTTTCCACAAACCACACATGGATCAACCACTGGAGTCATTGCATGTTTGTTCTTATACTAAAATCATAAACCAGTACTAGAGTCATTACATGTGTGTTCTTTTCCAAAACCACACATGGATCCACCAGTGGTCATTGCATGTGTGTTCTTTCCACAAACCACATATGGATCAACCACTAGTCATTGCATGTGTGTTCTTTCCACAAACCACACATGGATCAACCACTAGAGTCATTACATGTGTGTTATTTCCACAAACAAACATGGATCAACCACTAGAGTCATTGCATCTGTGTTCTTATACTAAAACCAACACTAGAGTCATTGCATGTGTGTTATTTTCACAAACCACACATGTATCAACCACTAGAGTCATTGCATGTGTGTTATTTCCACAAACAAACATGGATCAACCACTAGAGTCATTGCATGTGTGTTCTTTTCCACGAACCACACATGGATCCACCAGTGGTCATTGCATGTGTGTTGTTTCCACAAACCACACATGGATCGACCACTAGAGTCATTGCACATGTCTTCGTTCCACAAACCACACGTGGATCAACCATTAGAGTTATTGCATGTGTGTTGTTTTCCACAAACCACACATGGATCCACTAGTGCTCATTGCATATGTGTTCTTTCCACAAACAACACATGGATCAACCACTAGAGTCATTGCATGTGTGTTCTTTCCACAAACCACACATGGATCAACCACTAGAGTCATTGCATGTTTGTTCTTATACTAAAACCACAAACCAGTACTAGAGTCATTACATGTGTGTTCTTTTCCAAAAACCACACATGGATCCACCAGTGGTCATTGCATGTGTGTTCTTTCCACAAACCACATATGGATCAACCACTAGTCATTGCATGTGTGTTCTTTCCACAAACCACACATGGATCAACCACTAGAATCATTGCATGTGTGTTATTTCCACAAACAAACATGGATCAACCACTAGAGTCATTGCATCTGTGTTCTTATACTAAAACCAACACTAGAGTCATTGCATGTGTGTTCTTTTCACAAACCACACATGTATCAACCACTAGAGTCATTGCATGTGTGTTATTTCCACAAACAAACATGGATCAACCACTAGAGTCATTGCATGTGTGTTCTTTTCCACGAACCACACATGGATCCACCAGTGGTCATTGCATGTGTGTTGTTTCCACAAACCACACATGGATCGACCACTAGAGTCATTGCACATGTCTTCGTTCCACAAACCACACGTGGATCAACCATTAGAGTTATTGCATGTGTGTTCTTTTCCACAAACCACACATGGATCCACTAGTGCTCATTGCATATGTGTTCTTTCCACAAACAACACATGGATCAACCACTAGAGTCATTGCATGTGTGTTCTTTCCACAAACCACACATGGATCAACCACTAGAGTCATTGCATGTTTGTTCTTATACTAAAACCACAAACCAGTACTAGAGTCATTACATGTGTGTTCTTTTCCAAAAACCACACATGGATCCACCAGTGGTCATTGCATGTGTGTTCTTTCCACAAACCACATATGGATCAACCACTAGTCATTGCATGTGTGTTCTTTCCACAAACCACACATGGATCAACCACTAGAGTCATTGCATGTGTGTTATTTCCACAAACCACACATGGATCAACCACTTGAGTCATTGCATATGTGTTATTTCCACAAACCACACATGGATCAACCTCTAGAGTCATTGCATGTGTGTTCTTATACTAAAACCAACACTAGAGTCATTGCATGTGTGTTCTTTTCATAAACCACACATGGATCAACCACTAGAGTCATTGCATGTGTGTTATTTCCACAAACAAACATGGATCAACCACTAGAGTCATTGCATGTGTGTTCTTTTCCACGAACCACACATGGATCCACCAGTGGTCATTGCATGTGTGTTCTTTCCACAAACCACACATGGATCAACCACTAGAGTCATTGCACATGTCTTCGTTCCACAAACCACAAGTGGATCAACCATTAGAGTTATTGCATGTGTGTTCTTTTCCACAAACCACACATGGATCCACTAGTGCTCATTGCATATGTGTTCTTTCCACAAAAAACACATGGATCAACCACTAGAGTCATTGCATGTGTGTTCTTTCCACAAACCACACATGGATCAACCACTAGAGTCATTGCATGTTTGTTCTTATACTAAAACCACAAACCAGTACTAGAGTCATTACATGTGTGTTCTTTTCCAAAAACCACACATGGATCCACCAGTGGTCATTGCATGTGTGTTCTTTCCACAAACCACATATGGATCAACCACTAGTCATTGCATGTGTGTTCTTTCCACAAACCACACATGGATCAACCACTAGAGTCATTGCATGTGTGTTATTTCCACAAACAAACATGGATCAACCACTAGAGTCATTGCATCTGTGTTCTTATACTAAAACAAACACTAGAGTCATTGCATGTGCGTTCTTTTCACAAACCACACATGGATCAACCACTAGAGTCATTGCATGTGTGTTAATTCCACAAACAAACATGGATCAACCACTAGAGTCATTGCATGTGTGTTCTTTTCCACAAACCACACATGGATCCACCGGTGGTCATTGCCTGTGTGCTCTTTCCACAAACCACACATGGATCAACCCCTAGAGTCATTGCATGTGTGTTATTTCCACAAACAAACATGGATCAACCACTAGAGTCATTGCATGTGTGTTCTTATACTAAAACCAGCACTAGAGTCATTGCATGTGTGTTCTTTTCACAAACCACACATGGATCAACCACTAGAGTCATTGCATGTGTGTTATTTCCACAAACAAACATGGATCAACCACTAGAGTCATTGCATGTGTGTTCTTTTCCATAAACCACACATGGATCCACCAGTGGTCATTGCATGTGTGTTCTTTCCACAAACCACACATGGATCAACCACTAGAGTCATTGCATGTGTGTTCTTTCCATAAACCACACATGGATCAACCACCAGAGTCATTGCGTGTTTGTTCTTATACTAAAACCAACACTAGAGTCATTGCATGTGTGTTATTTCCACAAACCACACATGGATCAACCACTTGAGTCATTGCATATGTGTTATTTCCACAAACCACACATGGATCAACCTCTAGAGTCATTGCATGTGTGTTCTTATACTAAAACCAACACTAGAGTCATTGCATGTGTGTTCTTTTCATAAACCACACATGGATCAACCACTAGAGTCATTGCATGTGTGTTATTTCCACAAACAAACATGGATCAACCACTAGAGTCATTGCATGTGTGTTATTTTCCACGAACCACACATGGATCCACCAGTGGTCATTGCATGTGTGTTCTTTCCAGAAACTACACATGGATCAACCACTAGAGTCATTGCATGTGTGTTCGTTCCACAAACCACAAATGGATCAACCATTAGAGTTATTGCATGTGTGTTCTTTTCCACAAACCACACATGGATCCACTAGTGGTCATTGCATATGTGTTCTTTCCACAAACAACACATGGATCAACCACTAGAGTCATTGCATGTGTGTTCTTTCCACAAACCACATGTGGACCCATTACAGTCAGTGCATCCGTGTTGTTTCCACAAACCACACATGGATCAACCACTTGAGTCATTGCATATGTGTTATTTCCACAAACCACACATGGATCAACCTCTAGAGTCATTGCATGTGTGTTCTTATACTAAAACCAACACTAGAGTCATTGCATGTGTGTTCTTTTCATAAACCACACATGGATCAACCACTAGAGTCATTGCATGTGTGTTATTTCCACAAACAAACATGGATCAACCACTAGAGTCATTGCATGTGTGTTCTTTTCCACGAACCACACATGGATCCACCAGTGGTCATTGCATGTGTGTTCTTTCCACAAACCACACATGGATCAACCACTAGAGTCATTGCACATGTCTTCGTTCCACAAACCACAAGTGGATCAACCATTAGAGTTATTGCATGTGTGTTCTTTTCCACAAACCACACATGGATCCACTAGTGCTCATTGCATATGTGTTCTTTCCACAAAAAACACATGGATCAACCACTAGAGTCATTGCATGTGTGTTCTTTCCACAAACCACACATGGATCAACCACTAGAGTCATTGCATGTTTGTTCTTATACTAAAACCACAAACCAGTACTAGAGTCATTACATGTGTGTTCTTTTCCAAAAACCACACATGGATCCACCAGTGGTCATTGCATGTGTGTTCTTTCCACAAACCACATATGGATCAACCACTAGTCATTGCATGTGTGTTCTTTCCACAAACCACACATGGATCAACCACTAGAGTCATTGCATGTGTGTTATTTCCACAAACAAACATGGATCAACCACTAGAGTCATTGCATCTGTGTTCTTATACTAAAACCAACACTAGAGTCATTGCATGTGTGTTCTTTTCACAAACCACACATGGATCAACCACTAGAGTCATTGCATGTCTGTTAATTCCACAAACAAACATGGATCAACCACTAGAGTCATTGCATGTGTGTTCTTTTCCACAAACCACACATGGATCCACCGGTGGTCATTGCATGTGTGCTCTTTCCACAAACCACACATGGATCAACCCCTAGAGTCATTGCATGTGTAATTTCCACAAACAAACATGGATCAACCACTAGAGTCATTGCATGTGTGTTCTTATACTAAAACCAGCACTAGAGTCATTGCATGTGTGTTCTTTTCACAAACCACACATGGATCAAACACTAGAGTCATTGCATGTGTGTTATTTCCACAAACAAACATGGATCAACCACTAGAGTCATTGCATGTGTGTTCTTTTCCATAAACCACACATGGATCCACCAGTGGTCATTGCATGTGTGTTCTTTCCACAAACCACACATGGATCAACCACTAGAGTCATTGCATGTGTGTTCTTTCCATAAACCACACATGGATCAACCACCAGAGTCATTGCATGTTTGTTCTTATACTAAAACCAACACTAGAGTCATTGCATGTGTGTTATTTCCACAAACCACACATGGATCAACCACTTGAGTCATTGCATATGTGTTATTTCCATAAACCACACATGGATCAACCTCTAGAGTCATTGCATGTGTGTTCTTATACTAAAACCAAAACTAGAGTCATTGCATGTGTGTTCTTTTCATAAACCACACATGGATCAACCACTAGAGTCATTGCATGTGTGTTATTTCCACAAACAAACATGGATCAACCACTAGAGTCATTGCATGTGTGTTCTTTTCCACGAACCACACATGGATCCACCAGTGGTCATTGCATGTGTGTTCTTTCCACAAACAACACATGGATCAACCACTAGAGTCATTGCACATGTCTTTGTTCCACAAACCACACGTGGATCAACCATTAGAGTTATTGCATGTGTGTTCTTTTCCACAAACCACACATGGATCCACTAGTGCTCATTGCATATGTGTTCTTTCCACAAACAACACATGGATCAACCACTAGAGTCATTGCATGTGTGTTATTTCCACAAACCACACATGGATCAACCTCTAGAGTCATTGCATGTGTGTTCTTATACTAAAACCAACACTAGAGTCATTGCATGTGTGTTCTTTTCATAAACCACACATGGATCAACCACTAGAGTCATTGCATGTGTGTTATTTCCACAAACAAACATGGATCAACCACTAGAGTCATTGCATGTGTGTTATTTTCCACGAACCACACATGGATCCACCAGTGGTCATTGCATGTGTGTTCTTTCCAGAAACCACACATGGATCAACCACTAGAGTCATTGCATGTGTGTTCGTTCCACAAACCACACATGGATCAACCATTAGAGTTATTGCATGTGTGTTCTTTTCCACAAACCACACATGGATCCACTAGTGGTCATTGCATATGTGTTCTTTCCACAAACAACACATGGATCAACCACTAGAGTCATTGCATGTGTGTTCTTTCCACAAACCACATGTGGACCCATTACAGTCAGTGCATGCGTGTTGTTTCCACAAACCACACATGGATCAACCACTAGAGTCATTGCATGTGTGTTCTCTCCATAAACCACACATGGATCAACCACCAGAGTCATTGCATGTTTGTTCTTATACTAAAACCAACACTAGAGTCATTGCATGTGTGTTATTTCCACAAACCACACATGGATCAACCACTTGAGTCATTGCATATGTGTTATTTCCACAAACCACACATGGATCAACCTCTAGAGTCATTGCATGTGTGTTCTTATACTAAAACCAACACTAGAGTCATTGCATGTGTGTTCTTTTCATAAACCACACATGGATCAACCACCAGAGTCATTGCATGTTTGTTCTTATACTAAAACCAATACTAGAGTCATTGCATGTGTGTTATTTCCACAAACCACACATGGATCAACCACTTGAGTCATTGCATATGTGTTATTTCCACAAACCACACATGGATCAACCTCTAGAGTCATTGCATGTGTGTTCTTATACTAAAACCAACACTAGAGTCATTGCATGTGTGTTATTTCCACAAACCACACATGGATCAACCACTTGAGTCATTGCATATGTGTTATTTCCACAAACCACACATGGATCAACCTCTAGAGTCATTGCATGTGTGTTCCTATACTAAAACCAACACTAGAGTCATTGCATGTGTGTTCTTTTCATAAACCACACATGGATCAACCACTAGAGTCATTGCATGTGTGTTATTTCCACAAACAAACATGGATCAACCACTAGAGTCATTGCATGTGTGTTCTTTTCCACGAACCACACATGGATCCACCAGTGGTCATTGCATGTGTGTTCTTTCCACAAACCACACATGGATCAACCACTAGAGTCATTGCATGTGTGTTCGTTCCACAAACCACACATGGATCAACCATTAGAGTTATTGCATGTGTGTTCTTTTCCACAAACCACACATGGATCCACTAGTGGTCATTGCATATGTGTTCTTTCCACAAACAACACATGGATCAACCACTAGAGTCATTGCATGTGTGTTCTTTCCACAAACCACACATGGATCAACCACTGGAGTCATTGCATGTTTGTTCTTATACTAAAACCATAAACCAGTACTAGAGTCATTACATGTGTGTTCTTTTCCAAAAACCACACATGGATCCACCAGTGGTCATTGCATGTGTGTTCTTTCCACAAACCACATATGGATCAACCACTAGTCATTGCATGTGTGTTCTTTCCACAAACCACACATGGATCAACCACTAGAGTCATTGCATGTGTGTTATTTCCACAAACAAACATGGATCAACCACTAGAGTCATTGCATCTGTGTTCTTATACTAAAACCAACACTAGAGTCATTGCATGTGTGTTATTTTCACAAACCACACATGTATCAACCACTAGAGTCATTGCATGTGTGTTATTTCCACAAACAAACATGGATCAACCACTAGAGTCATTGCATGTGTGTTCTTTTCCACGAACCACACATGGATCCACCAGTGGTCATTGCATGTGTGTTGTTTCCACAAACCACACATGGATCGACCACTAGAGTCATTGCACATGTCTTCGTTCCACAAACCACACGTGGATCAACCATTAGAGTTATTGCATGTGTGTTCTTTTCCACAAACCACACATGGATCCACTAGTGCTCATTGCATATGTGTTCTTTCCACAAACAACACATGGATCAACCACTAGAGTCATTGCATGTGTGTTCTTTCCACAAACCACACATGGATCAACCACTAGAGTCATTGCATGTTTGTTCTTATACTAAAACCACAAACCAGTACTAGAGTCATTACATGTGTGTTCTTTTCCAAAAACCACACATGGATCCACCAGTGGTCATTGCATGTGTGTTCTTTCCACAAACCACATATGGATCAACCACTAGTCATTGCATGTGTGTTCTTTCCACAAACCACACATGGATCAACTACTAGAGTCATTGCATGTGTGTTATTTCCACAAACAAACATGGATCAACCACTAGAGTCATTGCATCTGTGTTCTTATACTAAAACCAACACTAGAGTCATTGCATGTGTGTTCTTTTCACAAACCACACATGTATCAACCACTAGAGTCATTGCATGTGTGTTATTTCCACAAACAAACATGGATCAACCACTAGAGTCATTGCATGTGTGTTCTTTTCCACAAACCACACATGGATCCACCAGTGGTCATTGCATGTGTGTTGTTTCCACAAACCACACATGGATCGACCACTAGAGTCATTGCACATGTCTTCGTTCCACAAACCACACGTGGATCAACCATTAGAGTTATTGCATGTGTGTTCTTTTCCACAAACCACACATGGATCCACTAGTGCTCATTGCATATGTGTTCTTTCCACAAACAACACATGGATCAACCACTAGAGTCATTGCATGTGTGTTCTTTCCACAAACCACACATGGATCAACCACTAGAGTCATTGCATGTTTGTTCTTATACTAAAACCACAAACCAGTACTAGAGTCATTACATGTGTGTTCTTTTCCAAAAACCACACATGGATCCACCAGTGGTCATTGCATGTGTGTTCTTTCCACAAACCACATATGGATCAACCACTAGTCATTGCATGTGTGTTCTTTCCACAAACCACACATGGATCAACCACTAGAGTCATTGCATGTGTGTTATTTCCACAAACCACACATGGATCAACCACTTGAGTCATTGCATATGTGTTATTTCCACAAACCACACATGGATCAACCTCTAGAGTCATTGCATGTGTGTTCTTATACTAAAACCAACACTAGAGTCATTGCATGTGTGTTCTTTTCATAAACCACACATGGATCAACCACTAGAGTCATTGCATGTGTGTTATTTCCACAAACAAACATGGATCAACCACTAGAGTCATTGCATGTGTGTTCTTTTCCACGAACCACACATGGATCCACCAGTGGTCATTGCATGTGTGTTCTTTCCACAAACCACACATGGATCAACCACTAGAGTCATTGCACATGTCTTCGTTCCACAAACCACAAGTGGATCAACCATTAGAGTTATTGCATGTGTGTTCTTTTCCACAAACCACACATGGATCCACTAGTGCTCATTGCATATGTGTTCTTTCCACAAAAAACACATGGATCAACCACTAGAGTCATTGCATGTGTGTTCTTTCCACAAACCACACATGGATCAACCACTAGAGTCATTGCATGTTTGTTCTTATACTAAAACCACAAACCAGTACTAGAGTCATTACATGTGTGTTCTTTTCCAAAAACCACACATGGATCCACCAGTGGTCATTGCATGTGTGTTCTTTCCACAAACCACATATGGATCAACCACTAGTCATTGCATGTGTGTTCTTTCCACAAACCACACATGGATCAACCACTAGAGTCATTGCATGTGTGTTATTTCCACAAACAAACATGGATCAACCACTAGAGTCATTGCATCTGTGTTCTTATACTAAAACAAACACTAGAGTCATTGCATGTGTGTTCTTTTCACAAACCACACATGGATCAACCACTAGAGTCATTGCATGTGTGTTAATTCCACAAACAAACATGGATCAACCACTAGAGTCATTGCATGTGTGTTCTTTTCCACAAACCACACATGGATCCACCGGTGGTCATTGCATGTGTGCTCTTTCCACAAACCACACATGGATCAACCCCTAGAGTCATTGCATGTGTGTTATTTCCACAAACAAACATGGATCAACCACTAGAGTCATTGCATGTGTGTTCTTATACTAAAACCAGCACTAGAGTCATTGCATGTGTGTTCTTTTCACAAACCACACATGGATCAACCACTAGAGTCATTGCATGTGTGTTATTTCCACAAACAAACATGGATCAACCACTAGAGTCATTGCATGTGTGTTCTTTTCCATAAACCACACATGGATCCACCAGTGGTCATTGCATGTGTGTTCTTTCCACAAACCACACATGGATCAACCACTAGAGTCATTGCATGTGTGTTCTTTCCATAAACCACACATGGATCAACCACCAGAGTCATTGCGTGTTTGTTCTTATACTAAAACCAACACTAGAGTCGTTGCATGTGTGTTATTTCCACAAACCACACATGGATCAACCACTTGAGTCATTGCATATGTGTTATTTCCACAAACCACACATGGATCAACCTTTAGAGTCATTGCATGTGTGTTCTTATACTAAAACCAACACTAGAGTCATTGCATGTGTGTTCTTTTCATAAACCACACATGGATCAACCACTAGAGTCATTGCATGTGTGTTATTTCCACAAACAAACATGGATCAACCACTAGAGTCATTGCATGTGTGTTATTTTCCACGAACCACACATGGATCCACCAGTGGTCATTGCATGTGTGTTCTTTCCAGAAACCACACATGGATCAACCACTAGAGTCATTGCATGTGTGTTCGTTCCACAAACCACACATGGATCAACCATTAGAGTTATTGCATGTGTGTTCTTTTCCACAAACCACACATGGATCCACTAGTGGTCATTGCATATGTGTTCTTTCCACAAACAACACATGGATCAACCACTAGAGTCATTGCATGTGTGTTCTTTCCACAAACCACATGTGGACCCATTACAGTCAGTGCATGCGTGTTGTTTCCACAAACCACACATGGATCAACCACTAGAGTCATTGCATGTGTGTTCTTTCCATAAACCACAAATGGATCAACCACCAGAGTCATTGCATGTTTGTTCTTATACTAAAACCAACACTAGAGTCATTGCATGTGTGTTATTTCCACAAACCACACATGGATCAACCACTTGAGTCATTGCATATGTGTTATTTCCACAAACCACACATGGATCAACCTCTAGAGTCATTGCATGTGTGTTCTTATACTAAAACCAACACTAGAGTCATTGCATGTGTGTTCTTTTCATAAACCACACATGGATCAACCACTAGAGTCATTGCATGTGTGTTCTTTTCACAAACAAACATGGATCAACCACTAGAGTCATTGCATGTGTGTTCTTTTCCACGAACCACACATGGATCTACCAGTGGTCATTGCATGTGTGTTCTTTCCACAAACCACAAATGGATCAACCACTAGAGTCATTGCATGTGTGTTCGTTCCACAAACCACACATGGATCAACCATTAGAGTTATTGCATGTGTGTTCTTTTCCACAAACCACACATGGATCTACTAGTGGTCATTGCATATGTGTTCTTTCCACAAACAACACTTGGATCAACCACTAGAGTCATTGCATGTGTGTTCTTTCCACAAACCACACATGGATCAACCACTAGAGTCATTGCATGTTTGTTCTTATACTAAAACCACAAACCAGTACTAGAGTCATTACATGTGTGTTCTTTTCCAAAAACCACACATGGATCCACCAGTGGTCATTGCATGTGTGTTCGTTCCACAAACCACATATGGATCAACCACTAGTCATTGCACGTGTGTTCTTTCCACAAACCACACATGGATCAACCACTAGAGTCATTGCATGTGTGTTATTTCCACAAACAAACATGGATCAACCACTAGAGTCATTGCATCTGTGTTCTTATACTAAAACCAACACTTGAGTCATTGCATGTGTGTTCTTTTCACAAACCACACATGGATCAACCACTAGAGTCATTGCATGTCTGTTAATTCCACAAACAAACATGGATCAACCACTAGAGTCATTGCATGTGTGTTCTTTTCCACAAACCACACATGGATCCACCGGTGGTCATTGCAGGTGTGCTCTTTCCACAAACCACACATGGATCAACCCCTAGAGTCATTGCATGTGTAATTTCCACAAACAAACATGGATCAACCACTAGAGTCATTGCATGTGTGTTCTTATACTAAAACCAGCACTAGAGTCATTGCATGTGTGTTCTTTTCACAAACCACACATGGATCAAACACTAGAGTCATTGCATGTGTGTTATTTCCACAAACAAACATGGATCAACCACTAGAGTCATTGCATGTGTGTTCTTTTCCATAAACCACACATGGATCCACCAGTGGTCATTGCATGTGTGTTCTTTCCACAAACCACACATGGATCAACCACTAGAGTCATTGCATGTGTGTTCTTTCCATAAACCACACATGGATCAACCACCAGAGTCATTGCATGTTTGTTCTTATACTAAAACCAACACTAGAGTCATTGCATGTGTGTTATTTCCACAAACCACACATGGATCAACCACTTGAGTCATTGCATATGTGTTATTTCCACAAACCACACATGGATCAACCTCTAGAGTCATTGCATGTGTGTTCTTATACTAAAACCAAAACTAGAGTCATTGCATGTGTGTTCTTTTCATAAACCACACATGGATCAACCACTAGAGTCATTGCATGTGTGTTATTTCCACAAACAAACATGGATCAACCACTAGAGTCATTGCATGTGTGTTCTTTTCCACGAACCACACATGGATCCACCAGTGGTCATTGCATGTGTGTTCTTTCCACAAACAACACATGGATCAACCACTAGAGTCATTGCACATGTCTTCGTTCCACAAACCACACGTGGATCAACCATTAGAGTTATTGCATGTGTGTTCTTTTCCACAAACCACACATGGATCCACTAGTCCTCATTGCATATGTGTTCTTTCCACAAACAACACATGGATCAACCACTAGAGTCATTGCATGTGTGTTATTTCCACAAACCACACATGGATCAACCTCTAGAGTCATTGCATGTGTGTTCTTATACTAAAACCAACACTAGAGTCATTGCATGTGTGTTCTTTTCATAAACCACACATGGATCAACCACTAGAGTCATTGCATGTGTGTTATTTCCACAAACAAACATGGATCAACCACTAGAGTCATTGCATGTGTGTTATTTTCCACGAACCACACATGGATCCACCAGTGGTCATTGCATGTGTGTTCTTTCCAGAAACCACACATGGATCAACCACTAGAGTCATTGCATGTGTGTTCGTTCCACAAACCACACATGGATCAACCATTAGAGTTATTGCATGTGTGTTCTTTTCCACAAACCACACATGGATCCACTAGTGGTCATTGCATATGTGTTCTTTCCACAAACAACACATGGATCAACCACTAGAGTCATTGCATGTGTGTTCTTTCCACAAACCACATGTGGACCCATTACAGTCAGTGCATGCGTGTTGTTTCCACAAACCACACATGGATCAACCACTAGAGTCATTGCATGTGTGTTCTCTCCATAAACCACACATGGATCAACCACCAGAGTCATTGCATGTTTGTTCTTATACTAAAACCAACACTAGAGTCATTGCATGTGTGTTATTTCCACAAACCACACATGGATCAACCACTTGAGTCATTGCATATGTGTTATTTCCACAAACCACACATGGATCAACCTCTAGAGTCATTGCATGTGTGTTCTTATACTAAAACCAACACTAGAGTCATTGCATGTGTGTTCTTTTCATAAACCACACATGGATCAACCACCAGAGTCATTGCATGTTTGTTCTTATACTAAAACCAACACTAGAGTCATTGCATGTGTGTTATTTCCACAAACCACACATGGATCAACCACTTGAGTCATTGCATATGTGTTATTTCCACAAACCACACATGGATCAACCTCTAGAGTCATTGCATCTGTGTTCTTATACTAAAACCAACACTTGAGTCATTGCATGTGTGTTCTTTTCACAAACCACACATGGATCAACCACTAGAGTCATTGCATGTCTGTTAATTCCACAAACAAACATGGATCAACCACTAGAGTCATTGCATGTGTGTTCTTTTCCACAAACCACACATGGATCCACCGGTGGTCATTGCAGGTGTGCTCTTTCCACAAACCACACATGGATCAACCCCTAGAGTCATTGCATGTGTAATTTCCACAAACAAACATGGATCAACCACTAGAGTCATTGCATGTGTGTTCTTATACTAAAACCAGCACTAGAGTCATTGCATGTGTGTTCTTTTCACAAACCACACATGGATCAAACACTAGAGTCATTGCATGTGTGTTATTTCCACAAACAAACATGGATCAACCACTAGAGTCATTGCATGTGTGTTCTTTTCCATAAACCACACATGGATCCACCAGTGGTCATTGCATGTGTGTTCTTTCCACAAACCACACATGGATCAACCACTAGAGTCATTGCATGTGTGTTCTTTCCATAAACCACACATGGATCAACCACCAGAGTCATTGCATGTTTGTTCTTATACTAAAACCAACACTAGAGTCATTGCATGTGTGTTATTTCCACAAACCACACATGGATCAACCACTTGAGTCATTGCATATGTGTTATTTCCACAAACCACACATGGATCAACCTCTAGAGTCATTGCATGTGTGTTCTTATACTAAAACCAAAACTAGAGTCATTGCATGTGTGTTCTTTTCATAAACCACACATGGATCAACCACTAGAGTCATTGCATGTGTGTTATTTCCACAAACAAACATGGATCAACCACTAGAGTCATTGCATGTGTGTTCTTTTCCACGAACCACACATGGATCCACCAGTGGTCATTGCATGTGTGTTCTTTCCACAAACAACACATGGATCAACCACTAGAGTCATTGCATGTGTGTTCGTTCCACAAACCACACATGGATCAACCATTAGAGTTATTGCATGTGTGTTCTTTTCCACAAACCACACATGGATCCACTAGTGGTCATTGCATATGTGTTCTTTCCACAAACAACACATGGATCAACCACTAGAGTCATTGCATGTGTGTTCTTTCCACAAACCACACATGGATCAACCACTGGAGTCATTGCATGTTTGTTCTTATACTAAAACCATAAACCAGTACTAGAGTCATTACATGTGTGTTCTTTTCCAAAAACCACACATGGATCCACCAGTGGTCATTGCATGTGTGTTCTTTCCACAAACCACATATGGATCAACCACTAGTCATTGCATGTGTGTTCTTTCCACAAACCACACATGGATCAACCACTAGAGTCATTGCATGTGTGTTATTTCCACAAACAAACATGGATCAACCACTAGAGTCATTGCATCTGTGTTCTTATACTAAAACCAACACTAGAGTCATTGCATGTGTGTTATTTTCACAAACCACACATGTATCAACCACTAGAGTCATTGCATGTGTGTTATTTCCACAAACAAACATGGATCAACCACTAGAGTCATTGCATGTGTGTTCTTTTCCACGAACCACACATGGATCCACCAGTGGTCATTGCATGTGTGTTCTTTCCACAAACCACACATGGATCGACCACTAGAGTCATTGCACATGTCTTCGTTCCACAAACCACACGTGGATCAACCATTAGAGTTATTGCATGTGTGTTCTTTTCCACAAACCACACATGGATCCACTAGTGCTCATTGCATATGTGTTCTTTCCACAAACAACACATGGATCAACCACTAGAGTCATTGCATGTGTGTTCTTTCCACAAACCACACATGGATCAACCACTAGAGTCATTGCATGTTTGTTCTTATACTAAAACCACAAACCAGTACTAGAGTCATTACATGTGTGTTCTTTTCCAAAAACCACACATGGATCCACCAGTGGTCATTGCATGTGTGTTCTTTCCACAAACCACATATGGATCAACCACTAGTCATTGCATGTGTGTTCTTTCCACAAACCACACATGGATCAACCACTAGAGTCATTGCATGTGTGTTATTTCCACAAACAAACATGGATCAACCACTAGAGTCATTGCATCTATGTTCTTATACTAAAACCAACACTAGAGTCATTGCATGTGTGTTCTTTTCACAAACCACACATGTATCAACCACTAGAGTCATTGCATGTGTGTTATTTCCACAAACAAACATGGATCAACCACTAGAGTCATTGCATGTGTGCTCTTTTCCACAAACCACACATGGATCCACCAGTGGTCATTGCATGTGTGTTGTTTCCACAAACCACACATGGATCGACCACTAGAGTCATTGCACATGTCTTCGTTCCACAAACCACACGTGGATTAACCATTAGAGTTATTGCATGTGTGTTCTTTTCCACAAACCACACATGGATCCACTAGTGCTCATTGCATATGTGTTCTTTCCACAAGCAACACATGGATCAACCACTAGAGTCATTGCATGTGTGTTCTTTCCACAAACCACACATGGATCAACCACTAGAGTCATTGCATGTTTGTTCTTATACTAAAACCACAAACCAGTACTAGAGTCATTACATGTGTGTTCTTTTCCAAAAACCACACATGGATCCACCAGTGGTCATTGCATGTGTGTTCTTTCCACAAACCACATATGGATCAACCACTAGTCATTGCATGTGTGTTCTTTCCACAAACCACACATGGATCAACCACTAGAGTCATTGCATGTGTGTTATTTCCACAAACCACACATGGATCAACCACTTGAGTCATTGCATATGTGTTATTTCCACAAACCACACATGGATCAACCTCTAGAGTCATTGCATGTGTGTTCTTATACTAAAACCAACACTAGAGTCATTGCATGTGTGTTCTTTTCATAAACCACACATGGATCAACCACTAGAGTCATTGCATGTGTGTTATTTCCACAAACAAACATGGATCAACCACTAGAGTCATTGCATGTGTGTTCTTTTCCACGAACCACACATGGATCCACCAGTGGTCATTGCATGTGTGTTCTTTCCACAAACCACACATGGATCAACCACTAGAGTCATTGCACATGTCTTCGTTCCACAAACCACAAGTGGATCAACCATTAGAGTTATTGCATGTGTGTTCTTTTCCACAAACCACACATGGATCCACTAGTGCTCATTGCATATGTGTTCTTTCCACAAAAAACACATGGATCAACCACTAGAGTCATTGCATGTGTGTTCTTTCCACAAACCACACATGGATCAACCACTAGAGTCATTGCATGTTTGTTCTTATACTAAAACCACAAACCAGTACTAGAGTCATTACATGTGTGTTCTTTTCCAAAAACCACACATGGATCCACCAGTGGTCATTGCATGTGTGTTCTTTCCACAAACCACATATGGATCAACCACTAGTCATTGCATGTGTGTTCTTTCCACAAACCACACATGGATCAACCACTAGAGTCATTGCATGTGTGTTATTTCCACAAACAAACATGGATCAACCACTAGAGTCATTGCATCTGTGTTCTTATACTAAAACAAACACTAGAGTCATTGCATGTGTGTTCTTTTCACAAACCACACATGGATCAACCACTAGAGTCATTGCATGTGTGTTAATTCCACAAACAAACATGGATCAACCACTAGAGTCATTGCATGTGTGTTCTTTTCCACAAACCACACATGGATCCACCGGTGGTCATTGCATGTGTGCTCTTTCCACAAACCACACATGGATCAACCCCTACAGTCATTGCATGTGTGTTATTTCCACAAACAAACATGGATCAACCACTAGAGTCATTGCATGTGTGTTCTTATACTAAAACCAGCACTAGAGTCATTGCATGTGTGTTCTTTTCACAAACCACACATGGATCAACCACTAGAGTCATTGCATGTGTGTTATTTCCACAAACAAACATGGATCAACCACTAGAGTCATTGCATGTGTGTTCTTTTCCATAAACCACACATGGATCCACCAGTGGTCATTGCATGTGTGTTCTTTCCACAAACCACACATGGATCAACCACTAGAGTCATTGCATGTGTGTTCTTTCCATAAACCACACATGGATCAACCACCAGAGTCATTGCGTGTTTGTTCTTATACTAAAACCAACACTAGAGTCGTTGCATGTGTGTTATTTCCACAAACCACACATGGATCAACCACTTGAGTCATTGCATATGTGTTATTTCCACAAACCACACATGGATCAACCTCTAGAGTCATTGCATGTGTGTTCTTATACTAAAACCAACACTAGAGTCATTGCATGTGTGTTCTTTTCATAAACCACACATGGATCAACCACTAGAGTCATTGCATGTGTGTTATTTCCACAAACAAACATGGATCAACCACTAGAGTCATTGCATGTGTGTTATTTTCCACGAACCACACATGGATCCACCAGTGGTCATTGCATGTGTGTTCTTTCCAGAAACCACACATGGATCAACCACTAGAGTCATTGCATGTGTGTTCGTTCCACAAACCACACATGGATCAACCATTAGAGTTATTGCATGTGTGTTCTTTTCCACAAACCACACATGGATCCACTAGTGGTCATTGCATATGTGTTCTTTCCACAAACAACACATGGATCAACCACTAGAGTCATTGCATGTGTGTTCTTTCCACAAACCACATGTGGACCCATTACAGTCAGTGCATGCGTGTTGTTTCCACAAACCACACATGGATCAACCACTAGAGTCATTGCATGTGTGTTCTTTCCATAAACCACAAATGGATCAACCACCAGAGTCATTGCATGTTTGTTCTTATACTAAAACCAACACTAGAGTCATTGCATGTGTGTTATTTCCACAAACCACACATGGATCAACCACTTGAGTCATTGCATATGTGTTATTTCCACAAACCACACATGGATCAACCTCTAGAGTCATTGCATGTGTGTTCTTATACTAAAACCAACACTAGAGTCATTGCATGTGTGTTCTTTTCATAAACCACACATGGATCAACCACTAGAGTCATTGCATGTGTGTTATTTTCACAAACAAACATGGATCAACCACTAGAGTCATTGCATGTGTGTTCTTTTCCACGAACCACACATGGATCTACCAGTGGTCATTGCATGTGTGTTCTTTCCACAAACCACAAATGGATCAACCACTAGAGTCATTGCATGTGTGTTCGTTCCACAAACCACACATGGATCAACCATTAGAGTTATTGCATGTGTGTTCTTTTCCACAAACCACACATGGATCTACTAGTGGTCATTGCATATGTGTTCTTTCCACAAACAACACTTGGATCAACCACTAGAGTCATTGCATGTGTGTTCTTTCCACAAACCACACATGGATCAACCACTAGAGTCATTGCATGTTTGTTCTTATACTAAAACCACAAACCAGTACTAGAGTCATTACATGTGTGTTCTTTTCCAAAAACCACACATGGATCCACCAGTGGTCATTGCATGTGTGTTCGTTCCACAAACCACATATGGATCAACCACTAGTCATTGCACGTGTGTTCTTTCCACAAACCACACATGGATCAACCACTAGAGTCATTGCATGTGTGTTATTTCCACAAACAAACATGGATCAACCACTAGAGTCATTGCATCTGTGTTCTTATACTAAAACCAACACTTGAGTCATTGCATGTGTGTTCTTTTCACAAACCACACATGGATCAACCACTAGAGTCATTGCATGTCTGTTAATTCCACAAACAAACATGGATCAACCACTAGAGTCATTGCATGTGTGTTCTTTTCCACAAACCACACATGGATCCACCGGTGGTCATTGCAGGTGTGCTCTTTCCACAAACCACACATGGATCAACCCCTAGAGTCATTGCATGTGTAATTTCCACAAACAAACATGGATCAACCACTAGAGTCATTGCATGTGTGTTCTTATACTAAAACCAGCACTAGAGTCATTGCATGTGTGTTCTTTTCACAAACCACACATGGATCAAACACTAGAGTCATTGCATGTGTGTTATTTCCACAAACAAACATGGATCAACCACTAGAGTCATTGCATGTGTGTTCTTTTCCATAAACCACACATGGATCCACCAGTGGTCATTGCATGTGTGTTCTTTCCACAAACCACACATGGATCAACCACTAGAGTCATTGCATGTGTGTTCTTTCCATAAACCACACATGGATCAACCACCAGAGTCATTGCATGTTTGTTCTTATACTAAAACCAACACTAGAGTCATTGCATGTGTGTTATTTCCACAAACCACACATGGATCAACCACTTGAGTCATTGCATATGTGTTATTTCCACAAACCACACATGGATCAACCTCTAGAGTCATTGCATGTGTGTTCTTATATTAAAACCAAAACTAGAGTCATTGCATGTGTGTTCTTTTCATAAACCACACATGGATCAACCACTAGAGTCATTGCATGTGTGTTATTTCCACAAACAAACATGGATCAACCACTAGAGTCATTGCATGTGTGTTCTTTTCCACGAACCACACATGGATCCACCAGTGGTCATTGCATGTGTGTTCTTTCCACAAACAACACATGGATCAACCACTAGAGTCATTGCACATGTCTTCGTTCCACAAACCACACGTGGATCAACCATTAGAGTTATTGCATGTGTGTTCTTTTCCACAAACCACACATGGATCCACTAGTGCTCATTGCATATGTGTTCTTTCCACAAACAACACATGGATCAACCACTAGAGTCATTGCATGTGTGTTATTTCCACAAACCACACATGGATCAACCTCTAGAGTCATTGCATGTGTGTTCTTATACTAAAACCAACACTAGAGTCATTGCATGTGTGTTCTTTTCATAAACCACACATGGATCAACCACTAGAGTCATTGCATGTGTGTTATTTCCACAAACAAACATGGATCAACCACTAGAGTCATTGCATGTGTGTTATTTTCCACGAACCACACATGGATCCACCAGTGGTCATTGCATGTGTGTTCTTTCCAGAAACCACACATGGATCAACCACTAGAGTCATTGCATGTGTGTTCGTTCCACAAACCACACATGGATCAACCATTAGAGTTATTGCATGTGTGTTCTTTTCCACAAACCACACATGGATCCACTAGTGGTCATTGCATATGTGTTCTTTCCACAAACAACACATGGATCAACCACTAGAGTCATTGCATGTGTGTTCTTTCCACAAACCACATGTGGACCCATTACAGTCAGTGCATGCGTGTTGTTTCCACAAACCACACATGGATCAACCACTAGAGTCATTGCATGTGTGTTCTCTCCATAAACCACACATGGATCAACCACCAGAGTCATTGCATGTTTGTTCTTATACTAAAACCAACACTAGAGTCATTGCATGTGTGTTATTTCCACAAACCACACATGGATCAACCACTTGAGTCATTGCATATGTGTTATTTCCACAAACCACACATGGATCAACCTCTAGAGTCATTGCATGTGTGTTCTTATACTAAAACCAACACTAGAGTCATTGCATGTGTGTTCTTTTCATAAACCACACATGGATCAACCACCAGAGTCATTGCATGTTTGTTCTTATACTAAAACCAACACTAGAGTCATTGCATGTGTGTTATTTCCACAAACCACACATGGATCAACCACTTGAGTCATTGCATATGTGTTATTTCCACAAACCACACATGGATCAACCTCTAGAGTCATTGCATGTGTGTTCTTATACTAAAACCAACACTAGAGTCATTGCATGTGTGTTATTTCCACAAACCACACATGGATCAACCACTTGAGTCATTGCATATGTGTTATTTCCACAAACCACACATGGATCAACCTCTAGAGTCATTGCATGTGTGTTCTTATACTAAAACCAACACTAGAGTCATTGCATGTGTGTTCTTTTCATAAACCACACATGGATCAACCACCAGAGTCATTGCATGTTTGTTCTTATACTAAAACCAACACTAGAGTCATTGCATGTGTGTTATTTCCACAAACCACACATGGATCAACCACTTGAGTCATTGCATATGTGTTATTTCCACAAACCACACATGGATCAACCTCTAGAGTCATTGCATGTGTGTTCTTATACTAAAACCAACACTAGAGTCATTGCATGTGTGTTATTTCCACAAACCACACATGGATCAACCACTTGAGTCATTGCATATGTGTTATTTCCACAAACCACACATGGATCAACCTCTAGAGTCATTGCATGTGTGTTCTTATACTAAAACCAACACTAGTGTCATTGCATGTGTGTTCTTTTCATAAACCACACATGGATCAACCACTAGAGTCATTGCATGTGTGTTATTTCCACAAACAAACATGGATCAACCACTAGAGTCATTGCATGTGTGTTCTTTTCCACGAACCACACATGGATCCACCAGTGGTCATTGCATGTGTGTTCTTTCCACAAACAACACATGGATCAACCACTAGAGTCATTGCACATGTCTTCGTTCCACAAACCACACGTGGATCAACCATTAGAGTTATTGCATGTGTGTTCTTTTCCACAAACCACACATGGATCCACTAGTGCTCATTGCATATGTGTTCTTTCCACAAACAACACATGGATCAACCTCTAGAGTCATTGCATGTGTGTTCTTATACTAAAACCAACACTAGAGTCATTGCATGTGTGTTATTTCCACAAACCACACATGGATCAACCACTTGAGTCATTGCATATGTGTTATTTCCACAAACCACACATGGATCAACCTCTAGAGTCATTGCATGTGTGTTCTTATACTAAAACCAACACTAGAGTCATTGCATGTGTGTTCTTTTCATAAACCACACATGGATCAACCACTAGAGTCATTGCATGTGTGTTATTTCCACAAACAAACATGGATCAACCACTAGAGTCATTGCATGTGTGTTCTTTTCCACGAACCACACATGGATCCACCAGTGGTCATTGCATGTGTGTTCTTTCCACAAACAACACATGGATCAACCACTAGAGTCATTGCACATGTCTTCGTTCCACAAACCACACGTGGATCAACCATTAGAGTTATTGCATGTGTGTTCTTTTCCACAAACCACACATGGATCCACTAGTGCTCATTGCATATGTGTTCTTTCCACAAAAAACACATGGATCAACCACTAGAGTCATTGCATGTGTGTTATTTCCACAAACCACACATGGATCAACCTCTAGAGTCATTGCATGTGTGTTCTTATACTAAAACCAACACTAGAGTCATTGCATGTGTGTTCTTTTCATAAACCACACATGGATCAACCACTAGAGTCATTGCATGTGTGTTATTTCCACAAACAAACATGGATCAACCACTAGAGTCATTGCATGTGTGTTATTTTCCACGAACCACACATGGATCCACCAGTGGTCATTGCATGTGTGTTCTTTCCAGAAACCACACATGGATCAACCACTAGAGTCATTGCATGTGTGTTCGTTCCACAAACCACACATGGATCAACCATTAGAGTTATTGCATGTGTGTTCTTTTCCACAAACCACACATGGATCCACTAGTGGTCATTGCATATGTGTTCTTTCCACAAACAACACATGGATCAACCACTAGAGTCATTGCATGTGTGTTCTTTCCACAAACCACATGTGGACCCATTACAGTCAGTGCATGCGTGTTGTTTCCACAAACCACACATGGATCAACCACTAGAGTCATTGCATGTGTGTTCTTTCCATAAACCACACATGGATCAACCACCAGAGTCATTGCATGTTTGTTCTTATACTAAAACCAACACTAGAGTCATTGCATGTGTGTTATTTCCACAAACCACACATGGATCAACCACTTGAGTCATTGCATATGTGTTATTTCCACAAACCACACATGGATCAACCTCTAGAGTCATTGCATGTGTGTTCTTATACTAAAACCAACACTAGAGTCATTGCATGTGTGTTCTTTTCATAAACCACACATGGATCAACCACTAGAGTCATTGCATGTGTGTTATTTTCACAAACAAACATGGATCAACCACTAGAGTCATTGCATGTGTGTTCTTTTCCACGAACCACACATGGATCCACCAGTGGTCATTGCATGTGTGTTCTTTCCACAAACCACAAATGGATCAACCACTAGAGTCATTGCATGTGTGTTCGTTCCACAAACCACACATGGATCAACCATTAGAGTTATTGCATGTGTGTTCTTTTCCACAAACCACACATGGATCTACTAGTGGTCATTGCATATGTGTTCTTTCCACAAACAACACATGGATCAACCACTAGAGTCATTGCATGTGTGTTCTTTCCACAAACCACACATGGATCAACCACTAGAGTCATTGCATGTTTGTTCTTATACTAAAACCACAAACCAGTACTAGAGTCATTACATGTGTGTTCTTTTCCCAAAACCACACATGGATCCACCAGTGGTCATTGCATGTGTGTTCTTTCCACAAACCACATATGGATCAACCACTAGTCATTGCACGTGTGTTCTTTCCACAAACCACACATGGATCAACCAGTAGAGTCATTGCATGTGTGTTATTTCCACAAACAAACATGGATCAACCACTAGAGTCATTGCATCTGTGTTCTTATACTAAAACCAACACTTGAGTCATTGCATGTGTGTTCTTTTCACAAACCACACATGGATCAACCACTAGAGTCATTGCATGTGTGTTAATTCCACAAACAAACATGGATCAACCACTAGAGTCATTGCATGTGTGTTCTTTTCCACAAACCACACATGGATCCACCGGTGGTCATTGCATGTGTGCTCTTTCCACAAATCACACATGGATCAACCCCTAGAGTCATTGCATGTGTAATTTTCACAAACAAACATGGATCAACCACTAGAGTCATTGCATGTGTGTTCTTATACTAAAACCAGCACTAGAGTCATTGCATGTGTGTTCTTTTCACAAACCACACATGGATCAAACACTAGAGTCATTGCATGTGTGTTATTTCCACAAACAAACATGGATCAACCACTAGAGTCATTGCATGTGTGTTCTTTTCCATAAACCACACATGGATCCACCAGTGGTCATTGCATGTGTGTTCTTTCCACAAACCACACATGGATCAACCACTAGAGTCATTGCATGTGTGTTCTTTCCATAAACAACACATGGATCAACCACCAGAGTCATTGCATGTTTGTTCTTATACTAAAACCAACACTAGAGTCATTGCATGTGTGTTATTTCCACAAACCACACATGGATCAACCACTTGAGTCATTGCATATGTGTTATTTCCACAAACCACACATGGATCAACCTCTAGAGTCATTGCATGTGTGTTCTTATACTAAAACCAACACTAGAGTCATTCCATGTGTGTTCTTTTCATAAACCACACATGGATCAACCACTAGAGTCATTGCATGTGTGTTATTTCCACAAACAAACATGGATCAACCACTAGAATCATTGCATGTGTGTTCTTTTCCACGAACCACACATGGATCCACCAGTGGTCATTGCATGTGTGTTCTTTCCACAAACAACACATGGATCAACCACTAGAGTCATTGCACATGTCTTCGTTCCACAAACCACACGTGGATCAACCATTAGAGTTATTGCATGTGTGTTCTTTTCCACAAACCACACATGGATCCACTAGTGCTCATTGCATATGTGTTCTTTCCACAAACAACACATGGATCAACCACTAGAGTCATTGCATGTGTGTTCTTTCCACAAACCACACATGGATCAACCACTAGAGTCATTGCATGTTTGTTCTTATACTAAAACCACAAACCAGTACTAGAGTCATTACATGTGTGTTCTTTTCCAAAAACCACACATGGATCCACCAGTGCTCATTGCATGTGTGTTCTTTCCACAAACCACATATGGATCAACCACTAGTCATTACATGTGTGTTCTTTCCACAAACCACGCATGGATCAACCACTAGAGTCATTGCATGTGTGTTATTTCCACAAACAAACATGGATCAACCACTAGAGTCATTGCATCTGTGTTCTTATACTAAAACCAACACTAGAGTCATTGCATGTGTGTTCTTTTCACAAACCACACATGGATCAACCACTAGAGTCATTGCATGTGTGTTAATTCCACAAACAAACATGGATCAACCACTAGAGTCATTGCATGTGTGTTCTTTTCCACAAACCACACATGGATCCACCGGTGGTCATTGCATGTGTGCTCTTTCCACAAACCACACATGGATCAACCCCTAGAGTCATTGCATGTGTGTTATTTCCACAAACAAACATGGATCAACCACTAGAGTCATTGCATGTGTGTTCTTATACTAAAACCAGCACTAGAGTCATTGCATGTGTGTTCTTTTCACAAACCACACATGGATCAAACACTAGAGTCATTGCATGTGTGTTATTTCCACAAACAAACATGGATCAACCACTAGAGTCATTGCATGTGTGTTCTTTTCCATAAACCACACATGGATCCACCAGTGGTCATTGCATGTGTGTTCTTTCCACAAACCACACATGGATCAACGACTAGAGTCATTGCATGTGTGTTCTTTCCATAAACCACACATGGATCAACCACCAGAGTCATTGCATGTTTGTTCTTATACTAAAACCAACACTAGAGTCATTGCATGTGTGTTATTTCCACAAACCACACATGGATCAACCACTTGAGTCATTGCATATGTGTTATTTCCACAAACCACACATGGATCAACCTCTAGAGTCATTGCATGTGTGTTCTTATACTAAAACCAACACTAGAGTCATTGCATATGTGTTCTTTTCATAAACCACACATGGATCAACCACTAGAGTCATTGCATGTGTGTTATTTCCACAAACAAACATGGATCAACCACTAGAGTCATTGCATGTGTGTTCTTTTCCACGAACCACACATGGATCCACCAGTGGTCATTGCATGTGTGTTCTTTCCACAAACAACACATGGATCAACCACTAGAGTCATTGCACATGTCTTCGTTCCACAAACCACACGTGGATCAACCATTAGAGTTATTGCATGTGTGTTCTTTTCCACAAACCACACATGGATCCACTAGTGCTCATTGCATATGTGTTCTTTCCACAAACAACACATGGATCAACCACTAGAGTCATTGCATGTGTGTTCTTTCCACAAACCACACATGGATCAACCACTAGAGTCATTGCATGTTTGTTCTTATACTAAAACCACAAACCAGTACTAGAGTCATTACATGTGTGTTCTTTTCCAAAAACCACACATGGATCCACCAGTGCTCATTGCATGTGTGTTCTTTCCACAAACCACATATGGATCAACCACTAGTCATTGCATGTGTGTTCTTTCCACAAACCACGCATGGATCAACCACTAGAGTCATTGCATGTGTGTTATTTCCACAAACAAACATGGATCAACCACTAGAGTCATTGCATCTGTGTTCTTATACTAAAACCAACACTAGAGTCATTGCATGTGTGTTCTTTTCACAAACCACACATGGATCAACCACTAGAGTCATTGCATGTGTGTTAATTCCACAAACAAACATGGATCAACCACTAGAGTCATTGCATGTGTGTTCTTTTCCACAAACCACACATGGATCCACCGGTGGTCATTGCATGTGTGCTCTTTCCACAAACCACACATGGATCAACCCCTAGAGTCATTGCATGTGTGTTATTTCCACAAACAAACATGGATCAACCACTAGAGTCATTGCATGTGTGTTCTTATACTAAAACCAGCACTAGAGTCATTGCATGTGTTTTCTTTTCACAAACCACACATGGATCAACCACTAGGGTCATTGCATGTGTGTTATTTCCACAAACAAACATGGATCAACCACTAGAGTCATTGCATGTGTGTTCTTTTCCATAAACCACACATGGATCCACCAGTGGTCATTCATTGATGTTCTTTCCACAAACCACACATGGATCAACCACTAGAGTCATTGCATGTGTGTTCTTTCCATAAACCACACATGGATCAACCACCAGAGTCATTGCGTGTTTGTTCTTATACTAAAACCAACACTAGAGTCATTGCATGTGTGATATTTCCACAAACCACACATGGATCGACCACTTGAGTCATTGCATATGTGTTATTTCCACAAACCACACATGGATCAACCTCTAGAGTCATTGCATGTGTGTTCTTATACTAAAACCAACACTAGAGTCATTGCATGTGTGTTCTTTTCATAAACCACACATGGATCAACCACTAGAGTCATTGCATGTGTGTTATTTCCACAAACAAACATGGATCAACCACTAGAGTCATTGCATGTGTGTTCTTTTCCACGAACCACACATGGATCCACCAGTGGTCATTGCATGTGTGTTCTTTCCACAAACCACACATGGATCAACCACTAGAGTCATTGCATGTGTGTTCGTTCCACAAACCACACATGGATCAACCATTAGAGTTATTGCATGTGTGTTCTTTTCCACAAACCACACATGGATCCACTAGTGGTCATTGCATATGTGTTCTTTCCACAAACAACACATGGATCAACCACTAGAGTCATTGCATGTGTGTTCTTTCCACAAACCACACATGGATCAACCACTAGAGTCATTGCATGTTTGTTCTTATACTAAAACCACAAACCAGTACTAGAGTCATTACATGTGTGTTCTTTTCCAAAAACCACACATGGATCCACCAGTGGTCATTGCATGTGTGTTCTTTCCACAAACCACATATGGATCAACCACTAGTCATTGCATGTGTGTTCTTTCCACAAACCACACATGGATCAACCACTAGAGTCATTGCATGTGTGTTATTTCCACAAACAAACATGGATCAACCACTAGAGTCATTGCATCTGTGTTCTTATACTAAAACCAACACTAGAGTCATTGCATGTGTGTTCTTTTCACAAACCACACATGTATCAACCACTAGAGTCATTGCATGTGTGTTATTTCCACAAACAAACATGGATCAACCACTAGAGTCATTGCATGTGTGTTCTTTTCCACGAACCACACATGGATCCACCAGTGGTCATTGCATGTGTGTTCTTTCCACAAACCACACATGGATCGACCACTAGAGTCATTGCACATGTCTTCGTTCCACAAACCACACGTGGATCAACCATTAGAGTTATTGCATGTGTGTTCTTTTCCACAAACCACACATGGATCCACTAGTGCTCATTGCATATGTGTTCTTTCCACAAACAACACATGGATCTACCACTAGAGTCATTGCATGTGTGTTCTTTCCACAAACCACACATGGATCAACCACTAGAGTCATTGCATGTTTGTTCTTATACTAAAACCACAAACCAGTACTAGAGTCATTACATGTGTGTTCTTTTCCAAAAACAACACATGGATCCACCAGTGGTCATTGCATGTGTGTTCTTTCCACAAACCACATATGGATCAACCACTAGTCATTGCATGTGTGTTCTTTCCACAAACCACACATGGATCAACCACTAGAGTCATTGCATGTGTGTTATTTCCACAAACAAACATGGATCAACCACTAGAGTCATTGCATCTGTGTTCTTATACTAAAACCAACACTAGAGTCATTGCATGTGTGTTCTTTTCACAAACCACACATGGATCAACCTCTAGAGTCATTGCATGTGTGTTAATTCCACAAACAAACATGGATCAACCACTAGAGTCATTGCATGTGTGTTCTTTTCCACAAACCACACATGGATCCACCGGTGGTCATTGCATGTGTGCTCTTTCCACAAACCACACATGGATCAACCCCTACAGTCATTGCATGTGTGTTATTTCCACAAACAAACATGGATCAACCACTAGAGTCATTGCATGTGTGTTCTTATACACAAACCAGCACTAGAGTCATTGCATGTGTGTTCTTTTCACAAACCACACATGGATCAACCACTAGAGTCATTGCATGTGTGTTATTTCCACAAACAAACATGGATCAACCACTAGAGTCATTGCATGTGTGTTCTTTTCCATAAACCACACATGGATCCACCAGTGGTCATTCATGTGTGTTCTTTCCACAAACCACACATGGATCAACCACTAGAGTCATTGCATGTGTGTTCTTTCCATAAACCACACATGGATCAACCACCAGAGTCATTGCGTGTTTGTTCTTATACTAAAACCAACACTAGAGTCATTGCATGTGTGTTATTTCCACAAACCACACATGGATCAACCACTTGAGTCATTGCATATGTGTTATTTCCACAAACCACACATGGATCAACCTCTAGAGTCATTGCATATGTGTTATTTCCACAAACCACACATGGATCAACCATTAGAGTTATTGCATGTGTGTTCTTTTCCACAAACCACACATGGATCCACTAGTGGTCATTGCATATGTGTTCTTTCCACAAACAACACATGGATCAACCACTAGAGTCATTGCATGTGTGTTATTTCCACAAACAAACATGGATCAACCACTAGAGTCATTGCATGTGTGTTCTTTTCCACGAACCACACATGGATCCACCAGTGGTCATTGCATGTGTGTTCTTTCCACAAACCACACATGGATCAACCACTAGAGTCATTGCATGTGTGTTCGTTCCACAAACCACACATGGATCAACCATTAGAGTTATTGCATGTGTGTTCTTTTCCACAAACCACACATGGATCCACTAGTGGTCATTGCATATGTGTTCTGTCCACAAACAACACATGGATCAACCACTAGAGTCATTGCATGTGTGTTCTTTCCACAAACCACACATGGATCAACCACTAGAGTCATTGCATGTTTGTTCTTATACTAAAACCACAAACCAGTACTAGAGTCATTACATGTGTGTTCTTTTCCAAAAACCACACATGGATCCACTAGTGGTCATTGCATATGTGTTCTTTCCACAAACAACACATGGATCAACCACTAGAGTCATTGCATGTGTGTTCTTTCCACAAACCACATGTGGACCCATTACAGTCAGTGCATGCGTGTTGTTTCCACAAACCACACATGGATCAACCATTAGAGTTATTGCATGTGTGTTCTTTTCCACAAACCACACATGGATCCACTAGTGGTCATTGCATATGTGTTCTTTCCACAAACAACACATGGATCAACCACTAGAGTCATTGCATGTGTGTTCTTTCCACAAACCACATGTGGACCCATTACAGTCAGTGCATGCGTGTTGTTTCCACAAACCACACATGGATCAACCACTAGAGTCATTGCATGTGTGTTCTTTCCATAAACCACACATGGATCAACCACCAGAGTCATTGCATGTTTGTTCTTATACTAAAACCAACACTAGAGTCATTGCATGTGTGTTATTTCCACAAACCACACATGGATCAACCACTTGAGTCATTGCATATGTGTTATTTCCACAAACCACACATGGATCAACCTCTAGAGTCATTGCATGTGTGTTCTTATACTAAAACCAACACTAGAGTCATTGCATGTGTGTTCTTTTCATAAACCACACATGGATCAACCACTAGAGTCATTGCATGTGTGTTATTTTCACAAACAAACATGGATCAACCACTAGAGTCATTGCATGTGTGTTATTTCCACAGACAAACATGGATCAACCACTAGAGTCATTGCATGTGTGTTCTTTTCCACGAACCACACATGGATCCACCAGTGGTCATTGCATGTGTGTTCTTTCCACAAACCACAAATGGATCAACCACTAGAGTCATTGCATGTGTGTTCGTTCCACAAACCACACATGGATCAACCATTAGAGTTATTGCATGTGTGTTCTTTTCCACAAACCACACATGGATCTACTAGTGGTCATTGCATATGTGTTCTTTCCACAAACAACACATGGATCAACCACTAGAGTCATTGCATGTGTGTTCTTTCCACAAACCACACATGGATCAACCACTAGAGTCATTGCATGTTTGTTCTTATACTAAAACCACAAACCAGTACTAGAGTCATTACATGTGTGTTCTTTTCCAAAAACCACACATGGATCCACCAGTGGTCATTGCATGTGTGTTCTTTCCACAAACCACATATGGATCAACCACTAGTCATTGCACGTGTGTTCTTTCCACAAACCACACATGGATCAACCACTAGAGTCATTGCATGTGTGTTATTTCCACAAACAAACATGGATCAACCACTAGAGTCATTGCATCTGTGTTCTTATACTAAAACCAACACTTGAGTCATTGCATGTGTGTTCTTTTCACAAACCACACATGGATCAACCACTAGAGTCATTGCATGTGTGTTAATTCCACAAACAAACATGGATCAACCACTAGAGTCATTGCATGTGTGTTCTTTTCCACAAACCACACATGGATCCACCGGTGGTCATTGCATGTGTGCTCTTTCCACAAACCACACATGGATCAACCCCTAGAGTCATTGCATGTGTAATTTTCACAAACAAACATGGATCAACCACTAGAGTCATTGCATGTGTGTTCTTATACTAAAACCAGCACTAGAGTCATTGCATGTGTGTTCTTTTCACAAACCACACATGGATCAAACACTAGAGTCATTGCATGTGTGTTATTTCCACAAACAAACATGGATCAACCACTAGAGTCATTGCATGTGTGTTCTTTTCCATAAACCACACATGGATCCACCAGTGGTCATTGCATGTGTGTTCTTTCCACAAACCACACATGGATCAACCACTAGAGTCATTGCATGTGTGTTCTTTCCATAAACCACACATGGATCAACCACCAGAGTCATTGCATGTTTGTTCTTATACTAAAACCAACACTAGAGTCATTGCATGTGTGTTATTTCCACAAACCACACATGGATCAACCACTTGAGTCATTGCATATGTGTTATTTCCACAAACCACACATGGATCAACCTCTAGAGTCATTGCATGTGTGTTCTTATACTAAAACCAACACTAGAGTCATTGCATGTGTGTTCTTTTCATAAACCACACATGGATCAACCACTAGAGTCATTGCATGTGTGTTATTTCCACAAACAAACATGGATCAACCACTAGAGTCATTGCATGTGTGTTCTTTTCCACGAACCACACATGGATCCACCAGTGGTCATTGCATGTGTGTTCTTTCCACAAACAACACATGGATCAACCACTAGAGTCATTGCACATGTCTTCGTTCCACAAACCACACGTGGATCAACCATTAGAGTTATTGCATGTGTGTTCTTTTCCACAAACCACACATGGATCCACTAGTGCTCATTGCATATGTGTTCTTTCCACAAACAACACATGGATCAACCACTAGAGTCATTGCATGTGTGTTCTTTCCACAAACCACACATGGATCAACCACTAGAGTCATTGCATGTTTGTTCTTATACTAAAACCACAAACCAGTACTAGAGTCATTACATGTGTGTTCTTTTCCAAAAACCACACATGGATCCACCAGTGCTCATTGCATGTGTGTTCTTTCCACAAACCACATATGGATCAACCACTAGTCATTGCATGTGTGTTCTTTCCACAAACCACGCATGGATCAACCACTAGAGTCATTGCATGTGTGTTATTTCCACAAACAAACATGGATCAACCACTAGAGTCATTGCATCTGTGTTCTTATACTAAAACCAACACTAGAGTCATTGCATGTGTGTTCTTTTCACAAACCACACATGGATCAACCACTAGAGTCATTGCATGTGTGTTAATTCCACAAACAAACATGGATCAACCACTAGAGTCATTGCATGTGTGTTCTTTTCCACAAACCACACATGGATCCACCGGTGGTCATTGCATGTGTGCTCTTTCCACAAACCACACATGGATCAACCCCTACAGTCATTGCATGTGTGTTATTTCCACAAACAAACATGGATCAACCACTAGAGTCATTGCATGTGTGTTCTTATACAAAAACCAGCACTAGAGTCATTGCATGTGTGTTCTTTTCACAAACCACACATGGATCAACCACTAGAGTCATTGCATGTGTGTTATTTCCACAAACAAACATGGATCAACCACTAGAGTCATTGCATGTGTGTTCTTTTCCATAAACCACACATGGATCCACCAGTGGTCATTCATGTGTGTTCTTTCCACAAACCACACATGGATCAACCACTAGAGTCATTGCATGTGTGTTCTTTCCATAAACCGCACATGGATCAACCACCAGAGTCATTGCGTGTTTGTTCTTATACTAAAACCAACACTAGAGTCATTGCATGTGTGTTATTTCCACAAACCACACATGGATCAACCACTTGAGTCATTGCATATGTGTTATTTCCACAAACCACACATGGATCAACCTCTAGAGTCATTGCATGTGTGTTCTTATACTAAAACCAACACTAGAGTCATTGCATGTGTGTTCTTTTCATAAACCACACATGGATCAACCACTAGAGTCATTGCATGTGTGTTATTTCCACAAACAAACATGGATCAACCACTAGAGTCATTGCATGTGTGTTCTTTTCCACGAACCACACATGGATCCACCAGTGGTCATTGCATGTGTGTTCTTTCCACAAACCACACATGGATCAACCACTAGAGTCATTGCATGTGTGTTCGTTCCACAAACCACACATGGATCAACCATTAGAGTTATTGCATGTGTGTTCTTTTCCACAAACCACACATGGATCCACTAGTGCTCATTGCATATGTGTTCTGTCCACAAACAACACATGGATCAACCACTAGAGTCATTGCATGTGTGTTCTTTCCACAAACCACACATGGATCAACCACTAGAGTCATTGCATGTTTGTTCTTATACTAAAACCACAAACCAGTACTAGAGTCATTACATGTGTGTTCTTTTCCAAAAACCACACATGGATCCACCAGTGGTCATTGCATGTGTGTTCTTTCCACAAACCACATATGGGTCAACCACTAGTCATTGCATGTGTGTTCTTTCCACAAACCACACATGGATCAACCACTAGAGTCATTGCATGTGTGTTATTTCCACAAACAAACATGGATCAACCACTAGAGTCATTGCATCTGTGTTCTTATACTAAAGCCAACACTAGAGTCATTGCATGTGTGTTCTTTTCACAAACCACACATGTATCAACCACTAGAGTCATTGCATGTGTGTTATTTCCACAAACAAACATGGATCAACCACTAGAGTCATTGCATGTGTGTTCTTTTCCACGAACCACACATGGATCCACCAGTGGTCATTGCATGTGTGTTCTTTCCACAAACCACACATGGATCGACCACTAGAGTCATTGCACATGTCTTCGTTCCACAAACCACACGTGGATCAACCATTAGAGTTATTGCATGTGTGTTCTTTCCACAAACAAACATGGATCAACCACTAGAGTCATTGCATCTGTGTTCTTATACTAAAACCAACACTAGAGTCATTGCATGTGTGTTCTTTTCACAAACCACACATGTATCAACCACTAGAGTCATTGCATGTGTGTTATTTCCACAAACAAACATGGATCAACCACTAGAGTCATTGCATGTGTGTTCTTTTCCACGAACCACACATGGATCCACCAGTGGTCATTGCATGTGTGTTCTTTCCACAAACCACACATGGATCGACCACTAGAGTCATTGCACATGTCTTCGTTCCACAAACCACACGTGGATCAACCATTAGAGTTATTGCATGTGTGTTCTTTTCCACAAACCACACATGGATCCACTAGTGCTCATTGCATATGTGTTCTTTCCACAAACAACACATGGATCAACCACTAGAGTCATTGCATGTGTGTTCTTTCCACAAACCACACATGGATCAACCACTAGAGTCATTGCATGTTTGTTCTTATACTAAAACCACAAACCAGTACTAGAGTCATTACATGTGTGTTCTTTTCCAAAAACCACACATGGATCCACCAGTGCTCATTGCATGTGTGTTCTTTCCACAAACCACATATGGATCAACCACTAGTCATTGCATGTGTGTTCTTTCCACAAACCACGCATGGATCAACCACTAGAGTCATTGCATGTGTGTTATTTCCACAAACAAACATGGATCAACCACTAGAGTCATTGCATCTGTGTTCTTATACTAAAACCAACACTAGAGTCATTGCATGTGTGTTCTTTTCACAAACCACACATGGATCAACCACTAGAGTCATTGCATGTGTGTTAATTCCACAAACAAACATGGATCAACCACTAGAGTCATTGCATGTGTGTTCTTTTCCACAAACCACACATGGATCCACCGGTGGTCATTGCATGTGTGCTCTTTCCACAAACCACACATGGATCAACCCCTACAGTCATTGCATGTGTGTTATTTCCACAAACAAACATGGATCAACCACTAGAGTCATTGCATGTGTGTTCTTATACAAAAACCAGCACTAGAGTCATTGCATGTGTGTTCTTTTCACAAACCACACATGGATCAACCACTAGAGTCATTGCATGTGTGTTATTTCCACAAACAAACATGGATCAACCACTAGAGTCATTGCATGTGTGTTCTTTTCCATAAACCACACATGGATCCACCAGTGGTCATTCATGTGTGTTCTTTCCACAAACCACACATGGATCAACCACTAGAGTCATTGCATGTGTGTTCTTTCCATAAACCACACATGGATCAACCACCAGAGTCATTGCGTGTTTGTTCTTATACTAAAACCAACACTAGAGTCATTGCATGTGTGTTATTTCCACAAACCACACATGGATCAACCACTTGAGTCATTGCATATGTGTTATTTCCACAAACCACACATGGATCAACCTCTAGAGTCATTGCATGTGTGTTCTTATACTAAAACCAACACTAGAGTCATTGCATGTGTGTTCTTTTCATAAACCACACATGGATCAACCACTAGAGTCATTGCACGTGTGTTATTTCCACAAACAAACATGGATCAACCACTAGAGTCATTGCATGTGTGTTCTTTTCCACGAACCACACATGGATCCACCAGTGGTCATTGCATGTGTGTTCTTTCCACAAACCACACATGGATCAACCACTAGAGTCATTGCATGTGTGTTCGTTCCATAAACCACACATGGATCAACCATTAGAGTTATTGCATGTGTGTTCTTTTCCACAAACCACACATGGATCCACTAGTGCTCATTGCATATGTGTTCTGTCCACAAACAACACATGGATCAACCACTAGAGTCATTGCATGTGTGTTCTTTCCACAAACCACACATGGATCAACCACTAGAGTCATTGCATGTTTGTTCTTATACTAAAACCACAAACCAGTACTAGAGTCATTACATGTGTGTTCTTTTCCAAAAACCACACATGGATCCACCAGTGGTCATTGCATGTGTGTTCTTTCCACAAACCACATATGGGTCAACCACTAGTCATTGCATGTGTGTTCTTTCCACAAACCACACATGGATCAACCACTAGAGTCATTGCATGTGTGTTATTTCCACAAACAAACATGGATCAACCACTAGAGTCATTGCATCTGTGTTCTTATACTAAAACCAACACTAGAGTCATTGCATGTGTGTTCTTTTCACAAACCACACATGTATCAACCACTAGAGTCATTGCATGTGTGTTATTTCCACAAACAAACATGGATCAACCACTAGAGTCATTGCATGTGTGTTCTTTTCCACGAACCACACATGGATCCACCAGTGGTCATTGCATGTGTGTTCTTTCCACAAACCACACATGGATCGACCACTAGAGTCATTGCACATGTCTTCGTTCCACAAACCACACGTGGATCAACCATTAGAGTTATTGCATGTGTGTTCTTTTCCACAAACCACACATGGATCCACTAGTGCTCATTGCATATGTGTTCTTTCCACAAACAACACATGGATCAACCACTAGAGTCATTGCATGTGTGTTCTTTCCACAAACCACACATGGATCAACCACTAGAGTAATTGCATGTTTGTTCTTATACTAAAACCACAAACCAGTACTAGAGTCATTACATGTGTGTTCTTTTCCAAAAACCACACATGGATCCACCAGTGGTCATTGCATGTGTGTTCTTTCCACAAACCACATATGGATCAACCACTAGTCATTGCATGTGTGTTCTTTCCACAAACCACACATGGATCAACCACTAGAGTCATTGCATGTGTGTTATTTCCACAAACAAACATGGATCAACCACTAGAGTCATTGCATCTGTGTTCTTATACTAAAACCAACACTAGAGTCATTGCATGTGTGTTCTTTTCACAAACCACACATGGATCAACCACTAGAGTCATTGCATGTGTGTTAATTCCACAAACAAACATGGATCAACCACTAGAGTCATTGCATGTGTGTTCTTTTCCACAAACCACACATGGATCCACCGGTGGTCATTGCATGTGTGCTCTTTCCACAAACCACACATGGATCAACCCCTAGAGTCATTGCATGTGTGTTATTTCCACAAACAAACATGGATCAACCACTAGAGTCATTGCATGTGTGTTCTTATACTAAAACCAGCACTAGAGTCATTGCATGTGTGTTCTTTTCACAAACCACACATGGATCAACCACTAGAGTCATTGCATGTGTGTTATTTCCACAAACAAACATGGATCAACCACTAGAGTCATTGCATGTGTGTTCTTTTCCATAAACCACACATGGATCCACCAGTGGTCATTCATGTGTGTTCTTTCCACAAACCACACATGGATCAACCACTAGAGTCATTGCATGTGTGTTAATTCCACAAACAAACATGGATCAACCACTAGAGTCATTGCATGTGTGTTCTTTTCCACAAACCACACATGGATCCACCGGTGGTCATTGCATGTGTGCTCTTTCCACAAACCACACATGGATCAACCCCTAGAGTCATTGCATGTGTGTTATTTCCACAAACAAACATGGATCAACCACTAGAGTCATTGCATGTGTGTTCTTATACTAAAACCAGCACTAGAGTCATTGCATGTGTGTTCTTTTCACAAACCACACATGGATCAACCACTAGAGTCATTGCATGTGTGTTATTTCCACAAACAAACATGGATCAACCACTAGAGTCATTGCATGTGTGTTCTTTTCCATAAACCACACATGGATCCACCAGTGGTCATTCATGTGTGTTCTTTCCACAAACCACACATGGATCAACCACTAGAGTCATTGCATGTGTGTTCTTTCCATAAACCACACATGGATCAACCACCAGAGTCATTGCGTGTTTGTTCTTATACTAAAACCAACACTAGAGTCATTGCATGTGTGTTATTTCCACAAACCACACATGGATCAACCACTTGAGTCATTGCATATGTGTTATTTCCACAAACCACACATGGATCAACCTCTACAGTCATTGCATGTGTGTTCTTATACTAAAACCAACACTAGAGTCATTGCATGTGTGTTCTTTTCATAAACCACACATGGATCAACCACTAGAGTCATTGCATGTGTGTTATTTCCACAAACAAACATGGATCAACCACTAGAGTCATTGCATGTGTGTTCTTTTCCACGAACCACACATGGATCCACCAGTGGTCATTGCATGTGTGTTCTTTCCACAAACCACACATGGATCAACCACTAGAGTCATTGCATGTGTGTTCGTTCCACAAACCACACGTGGATCAACCATTAGAGTTATTGCATGTGTGTTCTTTTCCACAAACCACACATGGATCTACTAGTGGTCAATGCATATGTGTTCTTTCCACAAATAACACATGGATCAACCACTAGAGTCATTGCATGTGTGTTCTTTCCACAAACCACACATGGATCAACCACTAGAGTCATTGCATGTTTGTTCTTAAACTAAAACCACAAACCAGTACTAGAGTCATTGCATGTGTGTTCTTTTCCAAAAACCACACATGGATCCACCAGTGGTCATTGCATGTGAGTTCTTTCCACAAACCACATATGGATCAACCAAGTCATTGCATGTGTGTTCTTTCCACAAACCACACATGGATCAACGACTAGAGTCATTGCATGTGTGTTATTTCCACAAACAATCATGGATCAACCACTAGAGTCATTGCATCTGTGTTCTTATACTAAAACCAACACTAGAGTCATTGCATGTGTGTTCTTTTCACAAACCACACATGGATCAACCACTAGAGTCATTGCATGTGTGTTAATTCCACAAACAAACATGGATCAACCACTAGAGTCATTGCATGTGTGTTCTTTTCCACAAGCCACACATGGATCCACCGGTGGTCATTGCATGTGTGTTCTTTCCACAAACCACACATGGATCAACCCCTAGAGTCATTGCATGTGTGTTATTTCCACAAACAAACATGGATCAACCACTAGAGTCATTGCCTGTGTGTTCTTATACTAAAACCAGCACTAGAGTCATTGCATGTGTGTTCTTTTCACAAACCACACATGGATCAACCACTAGAGTCATTGCATGTGTGTTATTTCCACAAACAGACATGGATCAACCACTAGAGTCATTGCATGTGTGTTCTTTTCCATAAACCACACATGGATCCACCAGTGGTCATTGCATGTGTGTTCTTTCCACAAACCACACATGGATCAACCACTAGAGTCATTGCATGTGTGTTCTTTCCATAAACCACACATGGATCAACCACCAGAGTCATTGCATGTTTGTTCTTATACTAAAACCAACACTAGAGTCATTGCATGTGTGTTATTTCCACAAACCACACATGGATCAACCACTTGAGTCATTGCATATGTGTTATTTCCACAAACCACACATGGATCAACCTCTAGAGTCGTTGCATGTGTGTTCTTATACTAAAACCAACACTAGAGTCATTGCATGTGTGTTCTTTTCATAAACCACACAAGGATCAACCACTAGAGTCATTGCATGTGTGTTATTTCCACAAACAAACATGGATCAGCCACTAGAGTCATTGCATGTGTGTTCTTTTCCACAAACCACACATGGATCCACTAGTGGTCATTGCATGTGTGTTCTTTCCACAAACCACACATGGATCAACCACTAGAGTAATTGCATGTGTGTTCTTTCCACAAACCACACATGGATCAACCACTAGAGTCATTGCATGTTTGTTCTTATACTAAAACCACAAACCAGCACTAGAGTGATTGCATGTGTGTTCTTTTCCAAAAACCACACATGGATCCACCAGTGGTCATTGCATGTGTGTTCTTTCCACAAACCACATATGGATCAACCACTAGTCATTCCATGTGTGTTCTTTCCACAAACCACACATGGATCAACCACTAGAGTCATTGCATGTGTTATTTGCAGAAACAAACATGGATCAACCACTAGAGTCATTGCATGTGTGTTCTTATACTAAAACAAACACTAGAGTCATTGCATGTGTGTTCTTTTCACAAACCACACATGGATCAACCACTAGAGTCATTGCATGTGTGTTAATTCCACAAACAAACATGGATCAACCACTAGAGTCATTGCATGTGTGTTCTTTTCCACAAACCACACATGGATCCACCAGTGGTCATTGCATGTGTGTTCTTTCCACAAACCACACATGGATCAACCACTAGAGTCATTGCATGTGTGTTATTTCCACAAACAAACATGGATCAACCACTAGAGTCATTGCATGTGTGTTCTTTTCACAAACCACACATGGATCAACCACTAGAGTCATTGCATGTGTGTTATTTCCACAAACCACACATGGATCCACCAAGGGTCATTGCATGTGTGTTCTTTCCACAAACCACACATGGATCAACCACTAGAGTTATTGCATGTGTGTTCTTTCCATAAGCCACACATGGATCAACCACTAGAGTCATTGCATGTTTGTTCTTATACTAAAACCACAAACCAGCACTAGAGTCATTGCATGTGTGTTCTTTTCCACAAACCACACATGGATTCACCAGTTGTCATTGCATGTGTGTTCTTTCCACAAACCACATATGGATCAACCACTAGTCATTGCATGGTTCTTTCCACAAACCACACATGGATCAACCACTAGAGTCATTGCATGTTTGTTCTTATACTACAACCACAAACAAGCACTTGAGTCATTGCATGTGTGTTCTTTTCCACAAACCACACATGGATCCACCACTAGAGTCATTGCATGTGTGTTCTTTCCACAAACCACATATGGATCAACCAGAGTCATTGCATGTGTGTTCTTTCCACTAACCACACATGTGGACCCACCAGTGGTCATTGCATGTGTATTATTTCCACAAACCACACATGGATCAACCACTAGAGTCATTGCATGTCGGTTCTTATACTAAAACCACAAACCAGTACTAGAGTCATTGCATGTGTGTTCTTATACTAAAACCACAAACCAGTACTAGAGTCATTGCATGTGTGTTCTTTTCCACAAAGCACACATGGATCCACCAGTGGTCATTGCATGTGTGTTCTTTACAGAAACCACATATGGATCAACCAGAGTCGTTGCATGTGTGTTCTTTCCACAGACCACACATGGATCAACCACTAGAGTCATTGCATGTTTCTTCTTATACTAAAACCACAAACCAGCACTAGAGTCATTTCATGTGTGTTGTTTGCCACAAACCACACATGGATCCCATAGTGGTCATTGCATGTGTGTTATTTCCACAAACCACACATGGATCAACCACTAGAGTCATTGCATGTGTGTTATTTCCACAAACCACACATGGATCAACCACTTGAGTCATTGCATATGAGTTATTTCCACAAACCACACATGGATCAATCACTACAGTCATTGCATGTGTGTTCTTATACTGAAACCAACACTAGAGTCATTGCATGTGTGTTCTTTTCACAAACCACACATGGATCAACCACTAGAGTCATTGCATGTGTGTTATTTCCACAAACAAACATGGATCAGCCACTAGAGTCATTGCATGTGTGTTCTTTTCCACAAACCACACATGGATCCACCAGTGGTCATTGCATGTGTGTTCTTTTCCACAAACCACACATGGATCCACCAGTGGTCATTGCATGTGTTTTCTTTCTAGGAACCACATATGGATCAACCACTAGAGTCATTGCATGTGTGTTCTTTTCCACAAACAACTTATGGATCAACCAGTGGTCATTGCATGTGTGTTCTTTCCACAAACCACATGTGGACCCATTACAGTCATTGCATGTGTGTTATTTCCACAAACCACACATGGATCAACCACGAGAGTCATTGCATATGTGTTATTTCCACAAACCACACATGGGTCAACAACTAGAGTCATTGCATGTGTGTTCTTTCCACAAACCACATATGGATCAACCACTAGAGTCATTGCATGTGTGTTATTTTCCACAAACAACTAATGGATCAACCAGTGGTCATTGCATGTGGTCTCTTTCCACAAACCACATGTGGACACATTATAGTCATTGCATGTGTGTTATTTCCACAAACCACACATGCATCAACCACTAGAGTCATTGCATGTGTGTTCTTTCCACAAACCACATATGGATCAACCACTAGAGTCATTGCATGTGTGTTCTTATACTAAAACCAACACTAGAGTCATTGCATGTGTGTTCTTTCCACAAACCACATATGGATCAACCACTAGAGTCATCGCATGTGTGTTCTTTTCCACCAACAACTTATGGATCAACCAGTGGTCATTGCATGTGTGTTCTTTCCACAAACCACATGTGGACCCATTACAGTCAGTGCATGTGTGTTGTTTCCATAACCACACATGGATCAACCACTAGAGTCATTGCATGTGTGTTCTTTCCAAAAACCACATATGGATCAACCACTAGAGTCATTGCATGTGTGTTATTATACTAAAACCAACACTAGAGTCATTGCATGTGTGTTATTTCCACAAACCACACATGGATCAACCACTTGAGTCATTGCATATGTGTTATTTCCACAAACCACACATGGATCAACCACTAGAGTCATTGCATGTGTGTTCTTATACTAAAACCAACACTAGAGACATTGCATGTGTGTTCTTTTCACAAACCACACATGGATCAACCACTAGAGTCATTGCATGTGTGTTATTTCCACAGACAAACATGGATTAACCACTAGAGTCATTGCATGTGTGTTCTTTTCCACGAACCACACATGGATCCACCAGTGGTCATTGCATGTGTGTTCTTTCCACAAACCACACATGGATCAACCACTAGAGTCATTGCATGTGTGTTCGTTCCACAAACCACACATGGATCAACCACTAGAGTTATTGCATGTTTGTTCTTATAATAAAACCACAAACCAGCACTAGAGTCATTGCATGTGTGTTCTTTTCCACAAACCACACATGGATCCACCAGTGGTCATTGCATGTGTGTTCTTTCCACAAACCACATATGGATCAACCACTAGTCATTGCATGTGTGTTCTTTCCACAAACCACACATGGATCAACCACTAGAGTCATTGCATGTGTGTTATTTCCACAAACAAACCTGGATCAACCACTAGAGTCATTGCATGTGTGTTCTTATACTAAAACCAACACTAGAGTCATTGCATGTGTGTTCTTTTCACAATCCACACATGGATCAACCACTAGAGTCATTGCATGTGTGTTATTTCCACAAACAAACATGGATCAGCCACTAGAGTCATTGCATGTGTGTTCTTTTCCACAAACCACACATGGATCCACCAGTGGTCATTGCATGTGTGTTCTTTTCCACAAACCACACATGGATCCACAAGTGGTCATTGCATGTGTTTTCTTTCCACAAACCACATATGGATCAACCACTAGAGTCATTGCATGTGTGTTCTTTTCCACAAACAACTTATGGATCAACCAGTGGTCATTGCATGTGTGTTCTTTCCACAAACCACATGTGGACCCATTACAGTCAGTGCATGTGTGTTGTTTCCACAAACCACACATGGATCAACCACTAGAGTCATTGCATGTGTGTTCTTTCCAAAAACCACATATGGATCAACCACTAGAGTCATTGCATGTGTGTTATTATACTAAAACCAACACTAGAGTCATTGCATGTGTGTTATTTCCACAAACCACACATGGATCAACCACTTGAGTCATTGCATATGTGTTATTTCCACAAACCACACATGGATCAACCACTAGAGTCATTGCATGTGTGTTCTTATACCAAAACCAACACTAGAGACATTGCATGTGTGTTCTTTTCACAAACCACACATGGATCAACCACTAGAGTCATTGCATGTGTGTTATTTCCACAGACAAACATGGATTAACCACTAGAGTCATTGCATGTGTGTTCTTTTCCACGAACCACACATGGATCCACCAGTGGTCATTGCATGTGTGTTCTTTCCACAAACCACACATGGATCAACCACTAGAGTCATTGCATGTGTGTTCTTTTCCACAAACCACACATGGATCCACCACTAGAGTCATTGCATGTGTGTTCTTTCCACAAACCACATATGGATCAACCAGAGTCATTGCATGTGTGTTCTTTCCACTAACCACACATGTGGACCCACCAGTGGTCATTGCATGTGTATTATTTCCACAAACCACACATGGATCAACCACAAGAGTCATTGCATGTGGGTTCTTATACTAAAACCACAAACCAGTACTAGAGTCATTGCATGTGTGTTCTTATACTAAAACCACAAACCAGTACTAGAGTCATTGCATGTGTGTTCTTTTCCACAAAGCACACATGGATCCACCAGTGGTCATTGCATGTGTGTTCTTTACAGAAACCACATATGGATCAACCAGAGTCGTTGCATGTGTGTTCTTTCCACAGACCACACATGGATCAACCACTAGAGTCATTGCATGTTTCTTCTTATACTAAAACCACAAACCAGCACTAGAGTCATTTCATGTGTGTTGTTTGCCACAAACCACACATGGATCCCATAGTGGTCATTGCATGTGTGTTATTTCCACAAACCACACATGGATCAACCACTAGAGTCATTGCATGTGTGTTATTTCCACAAACCACACATGGATCAACCACTTGAGTCATTGCATATGAGTTATTTCCACAAACCACACATGGATCAATCACTACAGTCATTGCATGTGTGTTCTTATACTGAAACCAACACTAGAGTCATTGCATGTGTGTTCTTTTCACAAACCACACATGGATCAACCACTAGAGTCATTGCATGTGTGTTATTTCCACAAACAAACATGGATCAGCCACTAGAGTCATTGCATGTGTGTTCTTTTCCACAAACCACACATGGATCCACCAGTGGTCATTGCATGTGTGTTCTTTTCCACAAACCACACATGGATCCACCAGTGGTCATTGCATGTGTTTTCTTTCTAGGAACCACATATGGATCAACCACTAGAGTCATTGCATGTGTGTTCTTTTCCACAAACAACTTATGGATCAACCAGTGGTCATTGCATGTGTGTTCTTTCCACAAACCACATGTGGACCCATTACAGTCATTGCATGTGTGTTATTTCCACAAACCACACATGGATCAACCACTAGAGTGATTGCATATGTGTTATTTCCACAAACCACACATGGGTCAACCACTAGAGTCATTGCATGTGTATTCTTTCCACAAACCACATATGGATCAACCACTAGAGTCATTGCATGTGTGTTCTTTTCAACAAACAACTAATTTATCAACCAGTGGTCATTGCATGTGGTCTCTTTCCACAAACCACATGTGGACCCATTATAGTCATTGCATGTGTGTTATTTCCACAAACCACACATGGATCAACCACTAGAGTCATTGCATGTGTGTTCTTTCCACAAACCACATATGGATCAACCACTAGAGTCATTGCATGTGTGTTCTTATACTAAAACCAACACTAGAGTCATTGCATGTGTGTTATTTCCACAAACCACATATGGATCAACCACTAGAGCCATCGCATGTGTGTTCTTTTCCACGAACAACTTATGGATCAACCAGTGGTCATTGCATGTGTGTTCTTTCAACAAACCACATGTGGACCCATTACAGTCAGTGCATGTGTGTTGTTTCCACAAACGACACATGGATCAACCACTAGAGTCATTGCATGTGTGTTCTTTCCACAAACCACATATGGATCAACCACTAGAGTCATTGCATGTGTCTTCTTATACTAAAACCAACACTAGAGTCATTGCATGTGTGTTATTTCCACAAACCACTCATGGGTCAACCACTTGAGTCATTGCATATGTGTTATTTCCACAAACCACACATGGATCAACCACTAGAGTCATTGCATGTGTGTTCTTATACTAAAACCAACACTAGAGTCATTGCATGTGTGTTCTTTTCACAAACCACACATGGATCAACCACTAGAGTCATTGCATGTGTGTTATTTCCACAAACAAACATGGATCAACCACTAGAGTCATTGCATGTGTGTTCTTTTCCACGAACCACACATGGTTCCACTAGTGGTCACTGCATGTATGTTCTTTCCACAAACCACACATGGATCAACCACTATAGTCATTGCATGTGTGTTCGTTCCACAAACCACACATGGATCAACCACTAGAGTTATTGCATGTTTGTTCTTATAATAAAACCACAAACCGGCACTAGAGTCATTGCATGTGTGTTCTTTTCCACAAACCACACATGGATCCACCAGTGGTCATTGCATGTGTGTTCTTTCCACAAACCACATATGGATCAACCACTAGTCATTGCATGTGTGTTCTTTCCACAAACCACACATGGGTCAACCACTAGAGTCATTGCATGTGTGTTATTTCCACAAACAAAGATGGATCAACCACTAGAGTCATTGCATGTGTGTTCTTATACTAAAACCAACACTAGAGTCATTGCATGTGTGTTCTTTTCACAAACCACACATGGATCAACCACTAGAGTCATTGCATGTGTGTTATTTCCACAAACAAACATGGATCAGCCACTAGAGTCATTGCATGTGTGTTCTTTTCCACAAACCACACATGGATCCACCAGTGGTCATTGCATGTGTGTTCTTTTCCAAAAACCACACATGGATCCACAAGTGGTCATTGCATGTGTTTTCTTTCCACAAACCACATATGGATCAACCACTAGAGTCATTGCATGTATGTTCTTTTCCACAAACAACTTATGGATCAACCAGTGGTCATTGCATGTGTGTTCTTTCCACAAACCACATGTGGACCCATTACAGTCATTGCATGTGTGTTATTTCCACAAAACACACATGGATCAACCACTAGAGTCATTGCATATGTGTTATTTCCACAAACCACACATGGATCAACCACTAGAGTCATTGCATGTGTGTTCTTTCCACAAACCACTAAAACCAACACTAGAGTCATTGCATGTGTGTTCTTTTCCACAAACAACTAATGGATCAACCAGTGGTCATTGCATGTGGTCTCTTTCCACAAACCACATGTGGACCCATTATAGTCATTGCATGTGTGTTATTTCCACAAACCACACATGGATCAACCACTAGAGTCATTGCATGTGTGTTCTTTCCACAAACCACATATGGATCAACCACTAGAGTCATTGCATGTGTGTTCTTATACTAAAACCAACACTAGAGTCATTGCATGTGTGTTCTTTCCACAAACCACATATGGATCAACCACTAGAGTCATTGCATGTGTGTTCTTTTCCACAAACAACTAATGGATCAACCAGTGGTCATTGCATGTGGTCTCTTTCCACAAACCACATGTGGACACATTATAGTCATTGCATGTGTGTTATTTCCACAAACCACACATGCATCAACCACTAGAGTCATTGCATGTGTGTTCTTTCCACAAACCACATATGGATCAACCACTAGAGTCATTGCATGTGTGTTCTTATACTAAAACCAACACTAGAGTCATTGCATGTGTGTTCTTTCCACAAACCACATATGGATCAACCACTAGAGTCATCGCATGTGTGTTCTTTTCCACAAATAAACATGGATCAACCACTGGAGTCATTGCATGTGTGTTCTTTTCCACGAACCACACATGGATCCACCAGTGGTCATTGCATGTGTGTTCTTTCCACAAACCACACATGGATCAACCACTACAGTCATTGCATGTGTGTTCGTTCCAAAAACCACACATGAATCAACCACTAGAGTTATTGCATGTTTGTTCTTATAATAAAACCACAAACCAGCACTAGAGTCATTGCATGTGTGTTCTTTTCCACAAACCACACATGGATCCACCAGTGGTCATTGCATGTGTGTTCTTTCCACAAACCACATATGGATCAACCAGTAGTCATTGCATGTGTGTTCTTTCCACAAACCTGTCAGGATCCCATCCTTTAAATAAGATTGAGCCCCCTGTGTTTACAATGCTAGTCCCTGGATCAATAGCTAGCATCCACAGTTTAGATGTAATATCAAGAGACAAAGGTCATAATATAACTTTATAACCAGGAATAACATAATTTTATTACATCAATACATAGCTCATTAGGCTACTACATTACATTGCAGCGGAATAACTATAGTCATGGGGTCCTTCATCTTCAAAGTGCCACAGGCAGATGTTGGTTGTAGACTTTGTAATCCTAATCAATCAATCTTCACTAAAAACAATCAAACCTGCAACATTACAAGTTACAGCCACAAGGGTCAATACATTTGAATTGTATTGGCAAGTGATACTATGGTAGTATAGTGGAGTCTATCATCTATATGCATTTGGCTAAGTGGAGTTGAGGCTTGCATTGCTCAAAATAGATTTTTCCCTAACATTTTGAAAATACTAAGTTTTTGTTTTGTCAAAAACATTTTCCTCAATCAAAGATTTCAAGATCCTTGTACCAAGCCATCTCTCCATCAAAGATTGAAGATTTCAAACAACCCTGGTTCAACCCACAAGTTTTACTTATAAATTGGAATGATGAGATTCTTGATAGCTTCCATGTCTTGATGCTCAAATTGTCCTATACCAGGGACATGGCTAAGTACTTAGATTTCACACTCTGCAGAGGTGGTGCACTTTCCCCACAAGACTTGGTTTCCCAAGACAAGATCTTTCAGAAGCCTTCCGTTAGACCATCATGGACGCGCTCCAACCTATCAAACACTACCACCCACTATCCATAAGGCTAAGTTCTTGCAACCTATATGATCATGGCAGATCCCATATTGCCAAGTGGTTGCACTTGAAGCTTCTCAACATTTGACATCTCAAATCTCTTTGTTCCTGGGTGGCCATCCACAAGTGAGATACACAAGCCAAGTCCATGGCCTTGTGAACCACTCAACACAAGCCATTCATTCCATTTCCACCCAGGTGATTCATTCACTTAGTTGTTTTATTAAACAAAACATAAGTCCACAGACTTAGAATATTTTTCCATAGTGTGAATATATATTCCACCCAAGTTTTCTATTAGCTAGGCTAAGCTTGATAGTAATAGGATTCTTAACTTGGGAAAATCCTACTAAGGATTCATCTACTAGGTTTTCCTATAACAAGGCCTATACTTAGCAAAATAAAAACCACGCAAGTTTTACTTAGCAAAAACACTAATGCATAGTGAAAATAATGGGACAAAAGATATGAAGCATCACTTGCCTTTTTGGTAGAGGATATAGGTTCACTCCTTGTCTTTGCAACAATCACACTCTTCAAGTCACTATAATTCAATCAAGCAAGGCACAAACTCAATTTACCAATCAAGCAAAACAACACACAAAATAATGGGATCTAAGTCATGCATAAGCATGCAAAGGTTAGTTCTATTGTAAGGATTGTCTTCACTAGGCTTCTAAACTTTGTAAGTTCCAAATTGGTCATTTACCAAAATGGCAAAATCATTTGCAAAGGGTTTCACTATAAAACTATTTTCAAAACAAAGTATCATTTTATAAAATTACCACATTTCTATTTAACTAGAAATGGTTTTAAATCAAAGAATCCTTATTTTGTTTCACCAAATGAGTTTCTATTGCAAAACTTGGTGTTTGGGTCAGTAGGTTTGGTCCAAAACATTTTCTCCAAAGTTTTTACTCAAAACCATTTTCATAAACAAAACAATAGTTTTATTTGGCTAGAAATGGACTAAACTAATTAATCCATTCTAAACTTTTCCAAATTCATTTTCCAAAACAAGGGTTGGTTCCTAGGGTCAGTAAGGTCACAACAAACCATTTTGCAAAGGTTTTAACCCAAAAAACATTTTTTTAAACAATTTTTCTAATCTAAACAAGCACACAAAAGAATCTGCAAAAACAAGTAAACTAACAGATACTATTTGCTAAACCAAGGGCAGGGTTGGCTAGGGCTTGCTCTCCTGAATCCAACGACATAAAATTTTTAATTTTTGGACGTGTGGATTCAAAGTTACAAGGGTTTGAAGTTTGCAAAATATTCTGTTTTCAATTTCTGTTTTAAACAGAATAGTGACACGCGGCGCGTTCTAACTGGGTGGTACCGGTTCGGCCGGATCGGCTCTGTGGAACGTTAGATCTAAAGTGGATCGTGCGGCACAGGTTCATCCTTACCCCTTCGGTTAGTCATTCTATCCAAGCCATCAGATGCAGATCTAACGGTTCCTATTGCCCTGGCCAGAAAGCAGCGGCGCTGGCGGCGGCGGTTGGTGGCGGAGCGGTCGGTCGACGACGGTGCCGATGCTACAGGAGGGGAGGGATAAAGAGGAGTTGCTCACCGGGCTCAGGGGGTCACGACGATGCTCGGGAAGGTGTTGGTCGGGCGAGGGGCGCTCTGGTACGACTGCGATTGCTCGCCGGAGTGGAGGACGGCGTCGGGTGCGTCGGGTGGTCGTCGCGGACGGTGCTGTGGTTCACCCCAAGGCAAGGCGAAGACACGGTTAGATGCGCAGAATCAGGGCGAGGCTGTGTGCGTGAAGGAGAGGACAAGGGGTGGTCTGGTCTTACCTGGAATGCTTGACGGAGTAATGGCAGACGACGGCGCACGCTCGGTGTCGTCGTTGCCGATGCTCAGGGGCACCCGCGGATGAATGACTGGCACAGGAGGATGCGCCAGGATGCGGTGAGCGTGTTCGCGTGCAGAGGTAGGCGAGAGGCGGCGGGGTGTGGCCGGAATCGAGAGGGAGGCTCGTCGGAGACAGAGCGGCTCGGGGAGAAATTGGAGCGGCCTGGGGGCGAGCTTGGGGGAGGAGACAGAGGGGAAAGGCGGAGGAGGGGTGTGCTCTTAAGTGTGCGTGGTCATCGGAGGAGTTAACGCAGGATTGAACGCGAATTCAACGCCGGAGTAAACTCACTGTAACGGCAGCGCGACGGGGTCTCGTTGAAGACGATGAACAGGGATAGTGGGGTCGTCTTGTCAGCGATAGGGAGAGAGGAGGAGTGGGTCCCGGCTGTCATTGACTGCGTGGGTTCTGTCCGCGGTAATGAAAAACGGTTCAGGGGCGAGTGGGTCCGCTTGGCAGTGAAAGAAAGGGAGTGGGGGTGGGGTCCAGATTGCCTGTGACTGAGTGGGTAAGAAACTGGGTGTGAAAAGAATGCTTCGGGGAAGAGAGCAGGTGGGCTAGGTGGGCTGCTGCTGGGCCTTAGTGGGTTGGGTCTGTTTTCTTAATTTTTTTCTGTTTAAATCTTTTTCTATTTTCCAGACCAATTTCTGTTTTGAATTTTCATTCAATTATTCAAGCATTCAACCAATTCAAACAAACACTCAACTTTGAACTTTGAATTTGGTTCTGTTTATCAACATAATCCAAATCTCAAAATAAATTAATATTTTTATTCATTTTAGGATCCATTTAATATTAAATAAAATGGATCTTTAGATTTTTAATAAAATAGGGTTTGATTTAGTTAATAAAATTTCCAAAATACTTTATTTTCCTTTATTAAATGTTTTATCTTTTTAAATCCCTTTAGGATTATTTGTTCACCAATTGGTATGGGTTTTTGGTAAGGGCTTTATTAGTTTTGGAAATTCAATTTCCTTATCTTATTATATTCATAAGATTTTATTTATGGTTCCAAACTAAGTGAAACCAATCTCTATGGTCTTACTTGATCCTTTGTGAATATTTGTTGATCAATTTTGGTATGGATCAAATCCATGGATTTGGAGATAACTTGGAAATGGTTTTTATTCCATTAGGGCTTAGGGTTTTGGATTTATTTTCCAAGTGTTCAAATTTCCAGATACATTCATTGAGGAATGCATTTCTCTTGATTTGGATTTGTTGAATTCAAACTTTAACCAAAGTTTGTTCAGGATGGGATTTTAAGTTTCCTTTTAGAAACAAAAGTTTCTTTTCACCCTGATTTTCAACAAAATTTTATTTTGTTTATTTATTTTTCACATTACAAGATTTGGAAAATCTTGGGATGTGACAGGCTACCACCCTTAAAATAAATCTCGTCCTCGAGATTTGGGAAGGTTAGGGTTACAAGCAGGCTCAAACAACTAGGGTACTACCACCCTTAAAAATTTTCCAACTAAACTACATCTTGGCTTGCTTGGAATCTTGGAAAACTTCTTCTTGGAAAACTTCTGCATAGTGTCCTTTGTTTTCACATTTGAAACATGTGACAAGGCTGAGATCCTTCATAGGCTTGTTCAATTTGTTCTTCATCTTTTCTGGACAGTTGCTTGCATAGTGTCCTGGGTTCTTGCAATTGAAACAGTGGATATCTTGGAGTTCTTTACGTTGCTCTTGTGGACAAGTTTCTACATAATGGCCTGGTTCTTTGCAGTTGTTGCACACTACTTGGCCGATCTCTTTATTCTTCGGGTTCTCTGGGCATCCACTGGGGTAGTGTCCCATTTCCTTACATTTACGACATTGCACAAGGCTCATGTCCTGTCTTGGTTTCTTGGGTTTCTTTGATCCTTTGAATTGGGTTGTCTTGTTTGGAGGTATGAGTGGTCCTTTTCCTTCAGTAGACTTGGATCCTTCTTGTTTTCTTTGTTCAACAACGGCATAGATGGGGCATTGGATAGGGACATGATTATTTCCTTCACATAGGAAGCAAGTAACTTGAGATGTGGGGCATGGGTCAATTGGATGTTCCTCTTCACAATTGGGGCATTGATCTTCATGCTCCTTAGATGTATGATCCTTGTCTCCACAAATAATGCAAGCTGGGGCTCCATCTAGAATAACATTCCTGTCATCCTTGTTGTCAAAGACTCTTTTGGGATAGCTTTCTTCCATGCTGATCATTTGATTAGCCACCTTAAGCATCAGTTGGGATTGTTCTTCCAAAAACTTTTGCAGGGCTGGATCTTTATCACTAGTGCTGGCTATGAACTGAGCTGTTAGTTGGTTCAGCTGGTGTTGGGATGCTATGAGCTCTTTCATGCTGTCAACTTGGTTGTTGTTGATGTCATCAACCTTGATATTGGAGTCTCTTGGAGAAGTCATCTGTTTGGGTTGGGTAGGGATTAGAATGGGCAAAAGATTTTTCTAAGGAATCAATTCTAATCACACACATCACAATTCACACAAGCAATGTGCAAGCAATCACAAACAAACACTCCACTCAAACAACAAGTTTCAAGCACATACTTAGGCAACAAAATAATTTTTGTTACACCACATAAGTTGGTGTGTTTTGACTTAAACTAAATATGGTGGTCCAACTATATGGTTCACTTGGAATCTTTCCATCCTTCTTGGTTGATTCTTCTTGAATGAGATCATGGTTTCCTTGGGAAAAACTCTTGGTCACAAAACTTCAAAGGTGTTGATGGCTCCTTCTAAGTTGTGTTTCCTCAATCTTCAAATCTTGAGCAAGATTTCTTGTCTCTCTTGTCCTTAGTAATATCCAAGTTGAAGTCTTTGGTGAACATGCTGAAGATGTTGAAGTCATTAGAGTTGAAGGTGTTGAAGAAGTACTTTGCACATGGTGTAGTCTTTGGCCATGGGGTAGGTTTTTCCATTAAGTTTGAAATAGGAGAGATGTAGAGTTGAAACCAAAATGGTTGAGGAAAGAGTATACAAGATTGTTTTGTAAATAAGTTTTTGGAACAATACAACTCCTATTTTTCTAAGGGTTTTTGTCCAATCCTAGGGTTACAAATCCTACAAGCAACACAATGCTCTGATACCATGTCAGGATCCCAACCTTTAAATAAGATTGAGCCCCTGTGTTTACAATGCTAGTCCCTGGATCAATAGCTAGCATCCACAGTTTAGATGTAATATCAAGAGACAAAGGTCATAATATAACTTTATAACTAGGAATAACATAATTTTATTACATCAATACATAGGTCATTAGGCTACTACATTACATTGCAGCGGAATAACTATAGTCATGGGGTCCTTCATCTTCAAAGTGCCACAGGCAGATGTTGGTTGTAGACTTTGTAATCCTAATCAATCAATCTTCACTAAAAACAATCAAACCTGCAACATTACAAGTTACAGCCACAAGGGTCAATACATTTGAATTGTATTGGCAAGTGATACTATGGTAGTATAGTGGAGTCTATCATCTATATGCATTTGGCTAAGTGGAGTTGAGGCTTGCATTGCTCAAAATAGATTTCTCCCTAACATTTTGAAAATACTAAGTTTTTGTTTTGTCAAAAACATTTTCCTCAATCAAAGATTTCAAGATCCTTGTACCAAGCCATCTCTCCATCAAAGATTGAAGATTTCAAACAACCCTGGTTCAACCCACAAGTTTTACTTATAAATTGGAATGATGAGATTCTTGATAGCTTCCATGTCTTGATGCTCAAATTGTCCTATACCAGGGACATGGCTAAGTACTTAGATTTTACACTCTGCAGAGGTGGTGCACTTTCTCCATAAGACCTTGTTTCCCAAGACAAGATCTTTCAGAAGCCTTCCCTTAGACCATCATGGACGCGCTCCAACCTATCAAACACTACCACCCACTATCCATATGGCTAAGTTCTTGCAACCTATATGATCATGGCAGAGCCCATATTGCCAAGTGGTTGCACTTGAAGCTTCTCAACATTTGACATCTCAAATCTCTTTGTTCCTGGGTGGCCATCCACAAGTGAGATACACAAGCCAAGTCCATGGCCTTGTGAACCACTCAACACAAGCCATTCATTCCATTTCCACCCAGGTGATTCATTCACTTAGTTGTTTTATTAAACAAAACATAAGTCCATAGACTTAGAATATTTTTCCATAGTGTGAATATATATTCCACCCAAGTTTTCTATTATCTAGGCTAAGCTTGATAGTAATAGGATTCTTAACTTGGGAAAATCCTACTAAGGATTCATCTACTAGGTTTTCCTATAACAAGGCCTATACTTAGCAAAATAAAAACCATGCAAGTTTTACTTAGCAAAAACACTAATGCATAGTGAAAATAATGGGACGAAAGATATGAAGCATCACTTGACTTTTTGGTAGAGGATATAGGTTCACTCCTTGTCTTCGCAACAATCACAATCTTCAAGTCACTACAATTCAATCAAGCAAGGCACAAACTCAATCTACCAATCAAGCAAAACAACACACAAAATAATGGGATCTAAGTCATGCATAAGCATGCAAAGGTTAGTTCTATTGTAAGGATGGTCTTCACTAGGCTTCTAAACTTTGTAAGTTCCAAATTGGTCATTTACCAAAATGGCAAAGTCATTTGCAAAGGGTTTCACTATAAAACCATTTTCAAAACAAAGTATCATTTTATAAAATTACCACATTTCTATTTGACTAGAAATGGTTTTAAATCAAAGAATCCTTATTTTGTTTCACCAAATGAGTTGCTATTGCAAAACTTGGTGTTTGGGTCAGTAGGTTTGGTCCAAAACATTTTCTCCAAAGTTTTTACTCAAAACCATTTTCATAAATAAAACAATAGTTTTATTTGGCTAGAAATGGACTAAACTAATTAATCCATTCTAAACTTTTCCAAATTCATTTTCCAAAACAAGGGTTGGTTCCTAGGGTCAGTAAGGTCACAACAAACCATTTTGCAAAGGTTTTAACCCAAAAAACATTTTTTAAACAATTTTTCTAATCTAAACAAGCACACAAAAGAATCTGCAAAAACAAGTAAACTAACAGATACTATTTGCTAAACCAAGGGCAGGGTTGGCTAGGGCTTGCTCTCCTGAATCCAACGACATAAAATTTGTAATTTTTGGACGTGTGGATTCAAAGTTACAAGGGTTTGAAGTTTGCAAAATATTCTGTTTTCAATTTCTGTTTTAAACAGAATAGTGACACGCGGCGCGTTCTAACTGGGTGGTACCGGTTCGGCCGGATCGGCTCTGTGGAACGTTAGATCTAAAGTGGATCGTGCGGCACAGGTTCATCCTTACCCCTTCGGTTAGTCATTCTATCCAAGCCATCAGATGCAGATCTAACGGTTCCTATTGCCCTGGCCAGAAAGCAGCGGCGCTGGCGGCGGCGGTTGGTGGCGGAGGGTCGGTCGACGATGGTGCCGATGCTACAGGAGGGGAGGGAGAAAGAGGAGTTGCTCACCGGGCTCAGGGGGTCACGGCGATGCTCGGGGAGGTGTTGGTCGGGCGAGGGGCGCTCTGGTACGACTGCGATTGCTCGCCGGAGTGGAGGACGGCGTCGGGTGCGTCGGGTGGTCGTCACGGACGGTGCTGTGGTTCACCCCAAGGCAAGGCGAAGACACGGTTAGATGCGCAGAATCAGGGCGAGGCTGTGTGCGTGAAGGAGAGGACAAGGGGTGGTCTGGTCTTACCTGGAATGCTTGACGGAGTAATGGCAGACGGCGGCGCACGCTCGGTGTCGTTGTTGCCGATGCTCAGGGGCACCCGCGGATGAATGACTGGCACAGGAGGATGCGCCAGGATGCGGTGAGCGTGTTCGCGTGCAGAGGTAGACGAGAGGCGGCGGGGTGTGGCCGGAATCGAGAGGGAGGCTCGTCGGAGACAGAGCGGCTCGGGGAGAAATTGGAGCGGCCTGGGGGCGAGCTTGGGGGAGGAGACAGAGGGGAAAGACGGAGGAGGGGCGTGCTCTTAAGTGTGCGTGGTCATCGGAGGAGTTAACGCAGGATTGAACGCGAATTCAACGCCGAAGTAAACTCACTGTAACGGCAGCGCGACGGGGTCTCATTGAAGACGATGAACAGGGATAGTGGGGTCGTCTTGTCAGCGATAGGGAGAGAGGAGGAGTGGGTCCCGGCTGTCATTGACTGCGAGGGTTCTGTCCGCGGTAAAGAAAAACGGTTCGGGGGAGAGTGGGTCCGCTTGGCAGTGAAAGAAAGGGAGTGGGGGTGGGGTCCAGATTGTCTGTGACTGAGTGGGTAAGAAACTGGGTGTGAAAATAAGCAGGTGGGCTAGGTGGGCTGCTGCTGGGCCTTAGTGGGCTGGGTCTGTTTTCTTAATTTTTTTCTGTTTAAATCTTTTTCTATTTTCCAGACCAATTTCTGTTTTGAATTTTCATTCAATTATTCAAGCATTCAAACAACATTCAAACAAACACTCAACTTTGAACTTTGAATTTGGTTCTGTTTATCAACATAATCCAAATCTCAAAATAAATTAATATTTTTATTCATTTTAGGATCCATTTAATATTAAATAAAATGGATCTTTAGTTATTTAATAAAATAGGGTTTGATTTAGTTAATAAAATTTCCAAAATACTTTATTTTCCTTTATTAAATGTTTTATCTTTTTAAATGCCTTTAGGATTATTTGTTCACCAATTGGTATGGGTTTTTGGTAAGGGCTTTATTAGTTTTGGAAATTCAATTTCCTTATCTTATTATATTCATAAGATTTTATTTATGGTTCCAAACTAAGTGAAACCAATCTCTATGGTCTTACTTGATCCTTTGTGAATATTTGTTGATCAATTTTGGTATGGATCAAATCCATGGATTTGGAGATAACTTGGAAATGGTTTTTATTCCATTAGGGCTTAGGGTTTTGGATTTATTTTCCAAGTGTTCAAATTTCCAGATACATTCATTGAGGAATGCATTTCTCTTGATTTTGATTTGTTGAATTAAAACTTTAACCAAAGTTTGTTCAGGATGGGATTTTAAGTTTCCTTTTAGAAACAAAAGTTTCTTTTCACCCTGATTTTCAACAAAATTTTATTTTGTTTATTTATTTTTCACATTACAAGATTTGGAAAATCTTGGGATGTGACAAAACCACACATGGATCAACCACTAGAGTCATTGCATGTGTGTTATTTCCACAAACAAACATGGATCAACCACTAGAGTCATTGAATGTGTGTTCTTTCCACAAACCACATATGGAATAACCACTAGAGTCATTTCATGTGTGTTCTTATACTAAAACCAACACTAGAGTCATTGCATGTGTGTTATTTCCACAAACCACACATGGATCAACCACTTGAGTCATTGCATATGTGTTATTTCCACAAACCACACATGGATCAACCACTAGAGTCATTGCATGTGTGTTCTTATACTAAAACCAAGACTAGAGTCATTGCATGTGTGTTATTTTCACAAACCACACATGGATCAACCACTAGAGTCATTGCATGTGTGTTATTTCCACAAACAAACATGGATCAACCACTAGAGTCATTACATGTGTGTTCTTTTCCACAAACCACACATGGATCCACCAGGGGTCATTGCATGTGTGTTCTTTCCACAAACCACACATGGATCAACCACTAGAGTCATTGCATGTGTGTTCTTTCCACAAACCACACATGGATCAACCACTAGAGTCATTGCATGTTTGTTCTTATACTAAAACCACAAACCAGCAGTAAAGCCATTGCATCTGTGTTCTTTTCCACAAACCACGCATGGATCCACCAGTGGTCATTGCATGTGTGTTCTTTCCACAAACCACATATGGATCAACCACTAGAGTCATTACATGTGTGTTCTTTTCCACAAACCACACATGGATCCACCAGGGGTCATTGCATGTGTGTTCTTTCCACAAACCACACATGGATCAACCACTAGAGTCATTGCATGTGTGTTCTTTCCACAAACCACACATGGATCAACCACTAGAGTCATTGCATGTTTGTTCTTATACTAAAACCACAAACCAGCAGTAAAGCCATTGCATCTGTGTTCTTTTCCACAAACCACGCATGGATCCACCAGTGGTCATTGCATGTGTGTTCTTTCCACAAACCACATATGGATCAACTAGAGTCATTGCATGTGTGTTCTTTCCACAAACCCCACATGTGGACCCACCAGTGGTCATTGCATGTGTGTTATTTCCACAAACCACACATGGATCAACCACTAGAGTCATTGCATGTGTGTTCTTTCCACAAACCACACATGGATCAACCACTAGAGTCATTGCATGTTTGTTCTTATAATAAAACCACAAACCAGCACTAGAGTCATTGCATGTGTGTTCTTTTCCACAAACCACACATGGATCCACCAGTGGTCATTGCATGTGTGTTCTTTCCACAAACCACATATGGATCAACCAGAGTCATTGCATGTGTGTTCTTTCCACAAACTATACATGGATCAACCACTAGAGTCATTGCATGTTTGTTCTTATACTAAAACCACAAACCAGCACTAGAGTCATTGCATTTGTGTTCTTTTCCACAAACCACACATGGATCCACCAGTGGTCATTGCATGTGTGTTATTTCCACAAACCACACATGGATCAACCACTAGAGTCATTGCATGTGTGTTCTTTCCACAAACCACACATGGATCAACCACTAGAATCATTGCATGTTTGTTCTTATAATAAAACCACAAAGCAGCACTAGAGTCATTGCATGTGTGTTCTTTTCCACAAACCACACATGGATCCACCAGTGGTCATTGCATGTGTGTTCTTTCCACAAACCACATATGGATCAACCACTAGTCATTGCATGTGTGTTCTTTCCACAAACCACACATGGATCAACCACTAGAGTCATTGCATGTGTGTTATTTCCACAAACAAACATGGATCAACCACTAGAGTCATTGCATGTGTGTTCTTATACTAAAACCAACACTAGAGTCATTGCATGTGTCTTATTTTCACAAACCACACATGGATCAACCACTAGAGTCATTGCATGTGTGTTATTTCCACAAACAAACATGGATCACCCACTAGAGTCATTGCATGTGTGTTCTTTTCCACAAACCACACATGGATCCACCAGTAGTCATTGCATGTGTGTTCTTTCCACAAACCACACATGGATCAACCACTAGAGTCATTGCATGTGTGTTCTTTCCACAAACCACACATGGATCAACCACTAGAGTCATTGCATGTTTGTTCTTATACTAAAACCACAAACCAGCACTAGAGCCAATGCATGTGTGTTCTTTTCCAAAAAAACACACATGGATCCACCACTAGAGTCATTGCATGTGTGTTCTTTCCACAAACCACATATGGATCAACTAGAGTCATTGCATGTGTGTTCTTTCCACAAACCACACATGTGGACCCACCAGTGGTCATTGCATGTGTGTTATTTCCACAAACCACACATGGATCAACCACTAGAGTCATTGCATGTGTGTTCTTTCCACAAACCACACATGGATCAACCACTAGAGTCATTGCATGTTTGTTCTTATAATAAAACCACAAACCAGCACTAGAGTCATTGCATGTGTGTTCTTTTCCAAAAACCACTCATGGATCCACCAGTGGTCATTGCATGTGTGTTCTTTCCACAAACCACATATGGATCAACCAGAGTCATTGCATGTGTGTTCTTTCCACAAACTACACATGGATCAACCACTAGAGTCATTGCATGTTTGTTCTTATACTAAAACCACAAACCACCACTAGAGTCATTGCATTTGTGTTCTTTTCCACATACCACACATGGATCCACCAGTGGTCATTGCATGTGTGTTATTTCCACAAACCACACATGGATCAACCACTAGAGTCATTGCATGTGTGTTCTTTCCACAAACCACACATGGATCAACCACTAGAATCATTGCATGTTTGTTCTTATAATAAAACCACAAAGCAGCACTAGAGTCATTGCATGTGTGTTCTTTTCCACAAACCACACATGGATCCACCAGTGGTCATTGCATGTGTGTTCTTTCCACAAACCACATATGGATCAACCACTAGTCATTGCATGTGTGTTATTTCCACAAACCACACATGCATCAACCACTAGAGTCATTGCATGTGTGTTATTTCCACAAACAAACATGGATCAACCACTAGAGTCATTGCATGTGTGTTATTATACTAAAACCAACACGAGAGTCATTGCATGTGTCTTATTTTCACAAACCAAACATGGATCAACCACTAGAGTCATTGCATGTGTGTTATTTCCACAAACAAACATGGATCAACCACTAGAGTCATTTCATGTGTGTTCTTTTCCACAAACCACACATGGATCCATGTAGCGTCCCCAACCTTTAATAAGATTGAGTCCCCTGTGTTTACAATGCTAGTCCCTGGATCAATAGATAGCATCCACAGTTTAGATGTAATATCAAGAAACAAAGGTCATATACAACTTTATAACCAGGAATAAAATAATTTTATTACATCAAACATAGCTCATTGGCTATTTACATTACATTGCAGCGGAATAACTATAGTCATGGGGTCCTTCATCTTCAAAGTGCCACAGGCAGATGTTGGTTGTAGACTTTGTAATCCTAATCAATCAATCTTCACTAAAACAATCAAACCTGCAACATCATAAGTTACAGCCACAGAGGGTCAATACTTTGGAATAGTATTGGCAAGTGATACTTTGGTAGTATAGTGGAATCTATCATCTATATGCATTTGGCTAAGTGGAGTTGAGGCTTGCTTTGCTCAAAATAGATTTTTCCTATCATTTTGAAAATACTAAGTTTTGTTTGGCAAAAACTTTCCAAGACATCTACCAATCAAAGACTGAAGATCCACTCAGGGCATCTACCAATCAAAGACTGAAGATTTGCTTGGCAAAAACACCCAAGGTATCTACCAATCAAAGACTGAAGATCCACTCAGGGCATCTACCAATCAAAGACTGAAGATCCTTTTAACCCTTGTTCACCCACAAGTTTTATTTAGAAATTGGAGTGATGAGATTCTTGAAGTTTCCATGTCTTGATGCTCAAATTGTCCTTTACCAGGGACATGGCTAAGTACTTAGGTTTTACACTCTGCAGAGGTGGTGCACTTTCCCCACAAGACTTGGTTTCCCAAGACAAGATCCTTCAGTAGCCTTTCCTTAGTCAAATGGACGCGCTCCAACCTATCATCCCATCTACCACCCTCTGTCCAAGAGACTAAGTTCTAGCATCCTAAGATCATGGCAGAGCCCATATTGCCAAGTGGTTGCACTTGAAGCTTCTCAACATTTGACATCTCAAATCTCTTTGTTTCCTGGGTGGCCATCCACAAGTGAGATACACAAGCCAAGTCATGGCCTTGTGAACCACTCAACATATACCATTCCTTCCATTCCACCCAGGTGATTCATTAATTTAGTTGTTTTTGTTAAATAAAACACAAGTCCTTAGACTTAGAATATCTTTCCATAGTGTGAATATATATAACCACCCTTGTTTTCTAGTAGCTAGGCTAAGCATGATAGTAATAGGAAGCTTGACTTAGGTAATTTTCACTAAGGTTTCACCTAATAGGTTTTCCCATAGCATAGCTTGTACTTAGCAAATAACCATGCAAGTCCTATACTTAGAAAAATATTACCAATGCATAAATAAAATATAGGAATGGAATATTGATGATGATATCACTTGCCTTCTTGGTAGAGGGTATAGGTTCACTCCTTGTCCTTGCAACACTCACACTCTTCAAGTCACTACAATCAATCAAGCAAGGTACAAACTCAATCTACCAATCAAGCAAAACAACACACACATAAAATAACAAAGTCAAGGTAATGCATGCAAGCATGCCAAGCTTTGCTTTGTTTGAAAAAGTGGTTCCTAGTGGGTCATAGTCATTTGGGTACATCTAAGTCATGCATAAGCATGAAAAGGTTGGTTCTATTGCAAGGATGGTCTTCACTAGGCTTCTAAACTTTGTAAGTTCCAAATTGGTCATTTACCAAAATGGCAAAGTCATTTGCAAAGAGGGTCTCTATTAGATTCCTAAACTTTGTAAGATCCAAATTGGTCATCTACCAAAGTGGCAAAGTTGTTAGCAAAAGGTTTCACTAAGGCATTAACCTATAGGGTTCACCAAGTATGTTTTCTATCACAAAACTTGGGGTTTGGGGTTAGTGAGTTTAAAACAAATCATTTTCCAAAGGTTTTCTTCCAAAATCATTTTTTGATAAAAACCACATTTCTATTTGACTAGAAATAGTTTTTAAATCAAAGAATCCTTATTTTGTTTCACCAAATGAGTTGCTATTGCAAAACTTGGTGCTTTTGGTCAGTAGGTTTGGTCTAAACTATTTTCCCAAACGTTTTCACTCAAAAACATTTTCATAAACAAAACAATAGATTTTGATTAGCTAGAAATGGACTAAACTAATTAATCCATTCTAAACTTTTCAAAAATCACTTTCCAAAACATAGGTTGGTTCCTAGGGTCAGTAGGGTCACAACAAACTAATTGGCAAAGGTTTGATCTCAAAAATCATTTTTAAACAATTTTTCTAATGTTAGCAAGCACTCAAAAGAATCTGCAAAATCAAACAAGCTAACAGATACTATTTGCTAAACTAAGGGTAGGGTTGGCTAGGGCTTGTCTTGCTGATTCCAACAACATAAAATTTGTAAAATTTGGACGTGTGGATTCAAAGATACAAGGGTTTGAAGTTTGCAAAAGTTTCTGTTTTCAAATTCTGTTTTAAACAGAATAGGGACACGCGGCAGTATTCTATTGGACGGTACCGGTTCGGCCGGATCGTGGCTGTGGTGCGTTGGATCAAATCTAATCGCACGGTCCAGAAAGCATACCCCTTCGGTGTTTTAGTGAACTAATCATGCTCGCCCGATCTAGATCGAACGGCTGTGGGGTGCTCGACCACAGACGAGCGGCGCTGCGGCGGCTGCTGGCGGCGGAGCGATCGGTCGATGACGGTGCCGGCGATACAGGAAGTGGGAGAGGAAAAGGGGAGGCTCACCAAGTTCGCAGACACTTGGGGAAGCTCAACGTACTGATGGGGAGGCAGGGGGCGCACGGACGGGTTGGCAATCTCTCGCCGGAGTTGCTCTGGTTCTCGGTTGCGGTCAGACGCTGTCAGGGGCGAGGCTACAGAGCTCGCCGAAGCAAGACAGAGGGGGTGTTAGATGCGCCTGGTAGTACGGAGTATGTGAGCATCATTGAATGGCATCGGGGAGGTCGGCTCTTACCAGGAAACGTTGCCGGAGAAGAAGCAGACGGCGGTTGCTCTAAGTCGACGACGGAGACGACGCTACGGTGTGAGCTAGGACACGAGGACGATGGCATTAATTGCGGAAGAAGTCACTGGTCTTAGGCGCATTATTGAAAAGAAGAGGGGCGGCTGGAAGCTACCTGTGGAGTTCGCCGGAGTTTGCAGACAGACGGTGGCGCGTTTGAGCTCGTCCTTGCCGATGATCTGGGGCGCCCGCGGTCGAATGGGAGGCACGGACAGAAGCGCCAGGGAGTGTGTAGTATGTGTGCGTGGTCGAGAGGTCAAGGGGCAGCGTGTGCTGGCTGGAATCGGCCGGAGACGGTGGTTGGAGCAGTGAGGGTGCGGCTTCGATTAAGGGCAGCCTGGAGGCTCTCGAGGCGTGAGGTCTGGGGGAAATGACAGAGGAGAGTGAGGCGGTTAAATGGGCGTTGTCACGGCGAGGAATTAACACGGCGTTAAGGCGAATTGAAGCGCGAGAAATCAAGGCAGAAACGGCCGCGCTGTGAGGGGGAGACGGGGTCGCGGGGAGGACGAAGAAGGAGGTGGCGGTGGGGTCCTCTGTTCAGTTGGAAAAGAAAGGAGGGAGGGGTCGTCTCGTCAGCGAGTGTGAGAGAGGAGGAGTGGTTCCGGGCTGTCACTCTCTGTGCGGGTTAATTATTTGGTGTGAATCGTTTTTCTGAGGGAGAAGAGAGGTGGGCTGGACTGGGCCTATTGGGCTGGGTCTGCCTTTTCCTATTTTTTTAATTCTGTCTAAACACTTTTCTTTTTCTATTCTATTTTCTGTTTGGAATTCAAAAAATTAATTCAAACAATTTCAACAACACTCAAATCAATTCAAACAATCACTCAACTTCACTTTGAATTTGGTTCTGTTTGGCAACATAATCCAAATCTCAAAATGAAATATTATTTTTATTTAATTTAGGATCCATTTAATAATTAAATAAAATGGATCTTTGATTTATTAATAGTGTTTGATTTAATTAAATAAAATTTCCATTTGAAATCCAATTATTTTCAAAACCAAACCAGAAGGTTTTATTTGAAAAGTAAAAGAATTACTTGGAAACTTATTTAAATAAATAAATAAGTTTTGGAGTTTAATTAAAATGGGAAAGCCTTTACTTAAATAAAATTGGATATTTAAATCCTTATTATTTTATTTAAATAAACCTTTACTCATTTTATCAAAACAAAATATTTTATTACAAAAGCTTGGCCAAAATAATTTGGCTCACCTTTTCCTTTGAAAACAAAGTCTTTTATTAAAAGATCTAAATTAGAGTTTCCAAAACAATTTATTTTCCTTTGAAAAATGTTTATCTTTATAAATCCCTTTAGGATTTCTTGATCACCAATTGGTGTGGATTTTAGTAGCTTTGTAAATTCAATTTCCTTATCTTCTTATATTCATAAGGTTTTGTCCATGGTTCCAAACTAAGTGAAACCAATCTCTAAGGTCTTTCTTGATCCTTCGTGATTATTTGTCGATCATATTTGGTATGGATCAAATCCATAGATTTGGAGATACTTTGGAAATGATTTCCTTCCATTAGGGTTTAGGGATTTGGATTTATTTTCCAAGTGTTCAAATTTCCAGATACATTCATTGAGGAATGCATTTCCCTTGATTTGGATTTTTGTTGAATTCAAACTTTAACCAAAGTTTGTTCAAGATGGGATTTTAAGTCTCCTTTTAGAAACAAAAGTTTCTTTTCACCCTGTTTTTCAACAAAAAAAATTATTTTGTTTATTTATTTTTCACATTACAAGATTTGGAAAATCTTGGGATGTGACAGGCTACCACCCTTAAAATAAATCTCGTCCCGAGATTTGGGTAGGCTAGGGGTTACAAGCAGGTTCAAAACAACTAGGGTACTACCACCCTTAAAAATTTTCTAACTAATCTAAGTGTTGGACTTCTTGGGATCCTGGGGAAGCTTCTCTAAGCAAACTTTTGCATTGTGTCCTTGGTTTCCATTCTTGACTCATGGGCCAAGGTTGAGTTTCTCCATAGACTTGTTCAACTTTTCTGGACAATTGTTTGCATAATGGCCTAGTTCCTTGCATTTGAAAGAGGTTATAAGTTTGAGGTCTTGAGGTGGCTTCTCTGGGCAAACATCTGCGTAATGTCCTTTGTTTCCACACTTGAAACATGTGACTTGGCTGATATCCCTCATAGGCTTGTTTATCTTGTGTTTCATCTTCTCTGGATAGTTGCTTGTATAATGTCCTAGCTCTTTGCAGTTGTTGCACCATACTTGGCTAATATCCTTTCTCATCTTGGGTTTCACTAGCTTTTGTTTGTCTTCTTGGCTCTTCTTCTTTTCTGGGCATTCATTGGCATAGTGTTCCATCTCTTTGCATTTGAAACATTGCACTTGTGTAATATCTTTCTTGCTAGTGTTGAGGCATTTCTTCTTCTTCTTCTTGGGTCTCTCCAAAGCTAGGTGTTCTTCTAGTTCTTGTTCCTCATAGGTGGGAGATCTTTCTCTCTTCTTGGGGCATTTATCTTCATGTTCCTTGGGTGCATTATCCTTGACTACACAAGTATTGCTAACTTGGGTTCCTTCTAGAATAACATCTTTGTCATCCTTGTTGTCACAGACTCCTTGGGAAGAGTTTCCTCTCGTGTTGATCATTTGAGTAACCAATCCTTGCATCAATTGGGATTGAAGCTTCAAAATCCTTTGTATGGCTGGGTCTAATCCATTGTTGTTGGCTAAAAGCTGAGTTGTCTCTTGGCTCAACTGGTTTTGGGTTGCTATGAGCTCTCTCATGTGCCTCTCTTGGTTGTTGTTGTTGTCACCATCATTGATGTTGGAGTTTCTTGGAGAAGTCATCTGTTTGGGTTGGAGGGGATTAGAATAGGCAAAAGATTTTTCTAAGGAATCAATTTTATTCACACACATCACAATCACACAAGCAATGTGCAAGCAATCACAAACAAACACTCCACTCAAACAACAGTTTCAAGCACATACTTAGGCAACAAAATATTTTTGTTACACCACATAAGTTGGTGGGTTTGACTTAACTAAAATATGGTGGTCCATCTATATGGTTCACTTGTGATCTTTCCATCCTTCTTGGTTGATTCTTCTTGATTGAGATCTTTGTATCCTTGGAGAATTCTTGTGTCTTGGCCACAAATACTTCAAAGATGTGGATGGCTCCTTCTAAGTTGTTTTTCCTTAGTCTTCAAGTGAAATGTTACTCAAGACTTGTAGTCTTTAGTGATATCCAAGTTGAAGTCCTTGGTGTACATGTTGAAGATGTTGAAGAAGTTGAAGTCATTAGAGTTGATGAAGTTGAAGAAGTCCTTTGCACATGGTGTAGTCTTTGGTCATAGGGTAGGCTTTTCCATCAAGTTTGAAATAGAGGAGAAGTAGAGTTGAAACCAAAATGGTTGAGGAAAGAGTTTACAAGATTGTTTTTCTAAATAAGTTTTGGAACAAAATACAACTCCTATTTTTCTAAGGGTTTTTGTCCAATCCTAGGGTTACAAATCCTACAGGCAACACAATGCTCTGATACCATTCTGTAGCGTCCCCAACCTTTAATAAGATTGAGTCCCCTGTGTTTACAATGCTAGTCCCTGGATCAATAGCTAGCATCCACAGTTTAGATGTAATATCAAGAAACAAAGGTCATATACAACTTTATAACCAGGAATAAAATAATTTTATTACATCAAACATAGCTCATTGGCTATTTACATTACATTGCAGCGGAATAACTATAGTCATGGGTCCTTCATCTTCAAAGTGCCACAAGCAGATGTTGGTTGTAGACTTTGTAATCCTAATCAATCAATCTTCACTAAAACAATCAAACCTGCAACATCATAAGTTACAGCCACAGAGGGTCAATACTTTGGAATAGTATTGGCAAGTGATACTTTGGTAGTATAGTGGAATCTATCATCTATATGCATTTGGCTAAGTGGAGTTGAGGCTTGCTTTGCTCAAAATAGATTTTTCCTATCATTTTGAAAATACTAAGTTTTGTTTGGCAAAAACTTTCCAAGACATCTAACAATCAAAGACTGAAGATCCACTCAGGGCATCTACCAATCAAAGACTGAAGATTTGCTTGGCAAAAACACCCAAGGTATCTACAAATCAAAGACTGAAGATCCACTCAGGGCATCTACCAATCAAAGACTGAAGATCCTTTTAACCCTTGTTCACCCACAAGTTTTATTTAGAAATTGGAGTGATGAGATTCTTGAAGTTTCCATGTCTTGATGCTCAAATTGTCCTTTACCAGGGACATGGCTAAGTACTTAGGTTTTACACTCTGCAGAGGTGGTGCACTTTCCCCACAAGACTTGGTTTCCCAAGACAAGATCCTTCAGTAGCCTTTCCTTAGTCAAATGGACGCGCTCCAACCTATCATCCCATCTACCACCCTCTGTCCAAGAGACTAAGTTCTAGCATCCTAAGATCATGGCAGAGCCCATATTGCCAAGTGGTTGCACTTGAAGCTTCTCAACATTTGACATCTCAAATCTCTTTGTTTCCTGGGTGGCCATCCACAAGTGAGATACACAAGCCAAGTCATGGCCTTGTGAACCACTCAACATATACCATTCCTTCCATTCCACCCAGGTGATTCATTAATTTAGTTGTTTTTGTTAAATAAAACACAAGTCCTCAGACTTAGAATATCTTTCCATAGTGTGAATATATATAACCACCCATGTTTTCTAGTAGCTAGGCTAAGCATGATAGTAATAGGAAGCTTGACTTAGGTAATTTTCACTAAGGTTTCACCTAATAGGTTTTCCCATAGCATAGCTTGTACTTAGCAAATAACCATGCAAGTCCTATACTTAGAAAAATATTACCAATGCATAAATAAAATATAGGAATGGAATATTGATGATGATATCACTTGCCTTCTTGGTAGAGGGTATAGGTTCACTCCTTGTCCTTGCAACACTCACACTCTTCAAGTCACTACAATCAATCAAGCAAGGTACAAACTCAATCTACCAATCAAGCAAAACAACACACACATAAAATAACAAAGTCAAGGTAATGCATGCAAGCATGCCAAGCTTTGCTTTGTTTGAAAAAGTGGTTCCTAGTGGGTCATAGTCATTTGGGTACATCTAAGTCATGCATAAGCATGCAAAGGTTGGTTCTATTGCAAGGATGGTCTTCACTAGGCTTCTAAACTTTGTAAGTTCCAAATTGGTCATTTACCAAAATGGCAAAGTCATTTGCAAAGAGGGTCTCTATTAGATTCCTAAACTTTGTAAGATCCAAATTGGTCATCTACCAAAGTGGCAAAGTTGTTAGCAAAAGGTTTCACTAAGGCATTAACCTACAGGGTTCACCAAGTATGTTTTCTATCACAAAACTTGGGGTTTGGGGTTAGTGAGTTTAAAACAAATCATTTTCCAAAGGTTTTCTTCCAAAATCATTTTTTGATAAAAACCACATTTCTATTTGACTAGAAATAGTTTTTAAATCAAAGAATCCTTATTTTGTTTCACCAAATGAGTTGCTATTGCAAAACTTGGTGCTTTTGGTCAGTAGGTTTGGTCTAAACTATTTTCCCAAACGTTTTCACTCAAAAACATTTTCATAAACAAAACAATAAATTTTGATTAGCTAGAAATGGACTAAACTAATTAATCCATTCTAAACTTTTCAAAAATCACTTTCCAAAACATAGGTTGGTTCCTAGGGTCAGTAGGGTCACAACAAACTAATTGGCAAAGGTTTGATCTCAAAAATCATTTTTAAACAATTTTTCTAATGTTAGCAAGCACTCAAAAGAATCTGCAAAATCAAACAAGCTAACAGATACTATTTGCTAAACTAAGGGTAGGGTTGGCTAGGGCTTGTCTTGCTGATTCCAACGACATAAAATTTGTAAAATTTGGACGTGTGGATTCAAAGATACAAGGGTTTGAAGTTTGCAAAAGTTTCTGTTTTCAAATTCTGTTTTAAACAGAATAGGGACACGCGGCAGTATTCTATTGGACGGTACCGGTTCGGCCGGATCGTGGCTGTGGTGCGTTGGATCAAATCTAATCGCACGGTCCAGAAAGCATACCCCTTCGGTGTTTTAGTGAACTAATCATGATCACCCGATCTAGATTGAACGGCTGTGGGGTGCTCGACCACAGACGAGCGGCGCTGCGGCGGCTGCTGGCGGCGGAGCGATCGGTCGATGACGGTGCCGGCGATACAGGAAGTGGGAGAGGAAAAGGGGAGGCTCACCAAGTTCGCAGACGCTTGGGGAAGCTCAACGTACTAATGGGGAGGCAGGGGGCGCACAGACGGGTTGGCAATCTCTCGCCGGAGTTCTCTGGTTCTCGGTTGCGGTCAGACGCTGTCAGGGGCGAGGCTACAGAGCTCGCCGAAGCAAGACAGAGGGGGTGTTAGATGCGCCTGGTAGTACGGAGTATGTGAGCATCATTGAATGGCATCGGGGAGGTCGGCTCTTACCAGGAAACGTTGCCGGAGAAGAAGCAGACGGCGTTTGCTCTCAGTCGACGACGGAGACGACGCTACGGTGTGAGCTAGGACATGAGGACGATGGCATTAATTGCGGAAGAAGTCACTGGTCTTAGGCGCATTATTGAAAAGAAGAGGGGCGGCTGGAAGCTACCTGTGGAGTTCGCCGGAGTTTGCAGACAGACGGTGGCGCGTTTGAGATCGTCCTTGCCGACGATCTGGGGCGCCCGCGGTCGAATGGGAGGCACGGACAGAAGCGCCAGGGAGTGTGTAGTATGTGTGCGTGGTCGAGAGGTCAAGGGGCAGCGTGTGCTGGCTGGAATCGGCCGGAGACGGTGGTTGGAGCAGTGAGGGTGCGGCTTCGATTGAGGGCAGCCTGGAGGCTCTCGAGGCGTGAGGTCTGGGGGAAATGACAGAGGAGAGGGAGGCGGTTAAATGGGCGTTGTCACGGCAAGGAATTAACACGGCGTTAAGGCGAATTGAAGCGCGAGAAATCAAGGCAGAAACGGCCGCGCTGTGAGGGGGAGACGGGGTCGCGGGGAGGACGAAGAAGGAGGTGGCGGTGGGGTCCTCTGTTCAGTGGGAAAAGAAAGGAGGGAGGGGTCGTCTCGTCAGCGAGTGTGAGAGAGGAGGAGTGGGTCCGGGCTGTCACTCTCTGTGCGGGTTAATTATTTGGTGTGAATCGTTTTTCTGAGGGAGAAGAGAGGTGGGCTGGACTGGGCCTATTGGGCTGGGTCTGCCTTTTCCTATTTTTTTTATTCTGTCTAAACACTTTTCTTTTTCTATTCTATTTTCTGTTTGGAATTCAAAAAATTAATTCAAACAATTTCAACAACACTCAAATCAATTCAAACAATCACTCAACTTCACTTTGAATTTGGTTCTGTTTGGCAACATAATCCAAATCTCAAAATGAAATATATTTTTTATTTAATTTAGGATCCATTTAATAATTAAATAAAATGGATCTTTGATTTATTAATAGTGTTTGATTTATTTAAATAAAATTTCCATTTGAAATCCAATTATTTTCAAAACCAAACCAGAAGGTTTTATTTGAAAAGTAAAAGAATTACTTGGAAACTTATTTAAATAAATAAATAATTTTTGGAGTTTAATTAAAATGGGAAAGCCTTTACTTAAATAAAATTGGATATTTAAATCCTTATTATTTTATTTAAATAAACCTTTACTCATTTTATCAAAACAAAATATTTTATTACAAAAGCTTGGCCAAAATAATTTGGCTCACCTTTTCCTTTGAAAACAAAGTCTTTTATTAAAAGATCTAAATTAGAGTTTCCAAAACAATTTATTTTCCTTTGAAAAATGTTTATCTTTATAAATCCCTTTAGGATTTCTTGATCACCAATTGGTGTGGATTTTATTAGCTTTGTAAATTCAATTTCCTTATCTTCTTATATTCATAAGGTTTTGTCCATGGTTCCAAACTAAGTGAAACCAATCTCTAAGGTCTTTCTTGATCCTTCGTGATTATTTGTCGATCATATTTGGTATGGATCAAATCCATAGATTTGGAGATACTTTGGAAATGATTTCCTTCCATTAGGGTTTAGGGATTTGGATTTATTTTCCAAGTGTTCAAATTTCCAGATACATTCATTGAGGAATGCATTTCCCTTGATTTGGATTTTTGTTGAATTCAAACTTTAACCAAAGTTTGTTCAAGATGGGATTGTAAGTCTCCTTTTAGAAACAAAAGTTTCTTTTCACCCTGTTTTTCAACAAAAAAAATATTTTGTTTATTTATTTTTCACATTACAAGATTTGGAAAATCTTGGGATGTGACAATCCACCAGTGTTCATTGCACGTGTGTTCTTTCCACAAACCACATATGGATCAACCACTAGTCATTGCATGTGTGTTCTTTCCACAAACCACACATGGATCAACCACTAGAGTCATTGCATGTTTGTTCTTATACTAAAACCACAAACCAGCACTAGAGCCAATGCATGTGTGTTCTTTTCCAAAAAAACACACATGGATCCACCACTAGAGTCATTGCATGTGTGTTCTTTCCACAAACCACATATGGATCAACTAGAGTCATTGCATGTGTGTTCTTTCCACAAACCACACATGTGGACCCACCAGTGGTCATTGCATGTGTGTTATTTCCACAAACCACACATGGATCAACCACTAGAGTCATTGCATGTGTGTTCTTTCCACAAACCACATATGGATCAACCACTAGAGTCATTGCATGTGTGTTATTATACTAAAACCAACACTAGAGTCATTGCATGTGTGTTCTTTTCACAAACCACACATGGATCAACCACTAGAGTCATTGCATGTGTGTTATTTACACAACCAAACATGTATCAACCACTTGAGTCAATGCATGTGTGTTCTTATAATAAAACCAACATGGATCCACCAGTGGTCATTGCATGTGTGTTCTTTCCACAAACCACACATGGATCAACCACTAGAGTCATTGCATGTGTGTTATTTTCCACAAACCACACATGGATCAACCACTAGAGTCATTACATGTGTTTTTTATACTAAAACCACAAACCAGTACTAGAGTCGTTGCATGTGTGTTCTTATACTAAAACCAGAAACCAGTACTAGAGTCATTGCATGTGTGTTCTTTTCCACAAAGCACACATGGATCCACCAGTGGTCATTGCATGTGTGTTCTTTACACAAACCACATATGGATCAACCTGAGTCGTTGCATGTGTGTTCTTTCCACAGACCACACATGGATTAACCACTAGAGACATTGCATGTTTGTTCTTATACTAAATCCACAAACCAGCACTAGAGTCATTGCATGTGTGTTCTTTTCCACAAACCACACATGGATGCACCAGTGGTCATTGCATGTGTGTTATTTCCACAAACCACACATGGATCAACCACTAGAGTCATTGCATGTGTGTTATTTCCACAAACCACATATGAATCAACCACTAGAGTCATTGCATGAGTGTTCTTATACTAAAACCAACACTAGAGTCATTGCATGTGTGTTCTTTTCACAAACCACACATGGATCAACCACTAGAGTCATTGCATGTGTGTTATTTCCACAAACAAACATGGATCAGCCACTAGAGTCATTGCATGTGTGTTCTTTTCCACAAACCACACATGGATCCACCAGTGGTCATTGCATGTGTGTTCTTTTCCACAAACCACACATGGATCCACAAGTGGTCATTGCATGTGTTTTCTTTCCACAAACCACATATGGATCAACCACTAGAGTCATTGCATGTGTGTTCTTTTCCACAAACAATTTATGGATCAACCAGTGGTCATTGCATGTGTGTTCTTTCCACAAACCACATGTGGACCCATTACAGTCATTGCATGTGTGTTATTTCCACAAAACACACATGGATCAACCACTAGAGTCATTGCATATGTGTTATTTCCACAAACCACACATGGATCAACCACTAGAGTCATTGCATGTGTGTTCTTTCCACAAACCACATATGGATCAACCACTAGAGTCATTGCATGTGTGTTCTTTTCCACAAACAACTAATGGATAAACCAGTTGTCATTGCATATGGTCACTTTCCACAAACCACATGTGGACCCATTATAGTCATTGCATGTGTGTTATTTCCACAAACCACACATGGATCAACCACTAGAGTCATTGCATGTGTGTTCTTTCCACAAACCACATATGGATCAACCACTAGAGTCATTGCACGTGTGTTCTTATACTAAAACCAACACTACAGTCATTGCTTGTGTGTTCTTTCCACAAACCACATATGGATCAACCACTAGAGTCATTGCATGTGTGTTCTTTTCCACAAACAACATATGGATCAACCAGTGGTCATTGCATGTGTATTCTTTCCACAAACCACACATGGATCAACCACTAGAGTCATTGCATGTGTGTTATTTCCACAAACAAACATGGATCAACCACTAGATTCATTGAATGTGTGTTCTTTCCACAAACCACATATGGATCAACCACTAGAGTCATTTCATGTGTGTTATTATACTAAAACCAACACTAGAGTCATTGCATGTGTGTTATTTCCACAAACCACACATGGATCAACCACTTGAGTCATTGCATATGTGTTATTTCCACAAACCACACATGGATCAACCACTAGAGTCATTGCATGTGTGTTCTTATACTAAAACCAACACTAGAGTCATTGCATGTGTGTTCTTTTCACAAACCACACATGGATCAACCGCAAGAGTCATTGCATGTGTGTTATTTCCACAAACAAACATGGATCAACCACTAGAGTCATTGCATGTGTGTTCTTTTCCACGAACCACACATGGATCCACAAGTGGTCATTGCATGTGTGTTCTTTCCACAAACCACACATGGATCAACCACTATAGACATTGCATGTGTGTTCGTTCCACAAACCACACATGAATCAACCACTAGAGTTATTGCATGTTTGTTCTTATAATAAAACCACAAACCAGCACTAGAGTCATTGCATGTGTGTTCTTTTCCACAAACCACACATGGATCCACCAGTGGTCATTGCATGTGTGTTCTTTCGACAAACCACATATGGATCAACCACTAGTCATTGCATGTGTGTTCTTTCCACAAACCACACATGGATCAACCACTAGAGTCATTGCATGTGTGTTATTTCCACAAACAAACATGGATCAACCACTAGATTCATTGAATGTGTGTTCTTTCCACAAACCACATATGGATCAACCACTAGAGTCATTTCATGTGTGTTCTTATACTAAAACCAACACTAGAGTCATTGCATGTGTGTTATTTCCACAAACCACACATGGATCAACCACTTGAGTCATTGCATATGTGTTATTTCCACAAACCACACATGGATCAACCACTAGAGTCATTGCATGTGTGTTCTTATACTAAAACCAACACTAGAGTCATTGCATGTGTGTTATTTTCACAAACCACACATGGATCAACCACTAGAGTCATTGCATGTGTGTTATTTCCACAAACAAACATGGATCAACCACTAGAGTCATTACATGTGTGTTCTTTTCCACAAACCACACATGGATCCACCAGGGGTCATTGCATGTGTGTTCTTTCCACAAACCACACATGGATCAACCACTAGAGTCATTGCATGTGTGTTCTTTCCACAAACCACACATGGATCAACCACTAGAGTCATTGCATGTTTGTTCTTATACTAAAACCACAAACCAGCAGTAAAGCCATTGCATCTGTGTTCTTTTCCAGAAACCACGCATGGATCCACCAGTGGTCATTGCATGTGTGTTCTTTCCACAAACCACATATGGATCAACCACTAGTCATTGCATGTGTGTTCTTTCCACAAACCACACATGGATCAACCACTAGAGTCATTGCATGTTTGTTCTTATACTAAAACCACAAGCCAGCACTAGAGTCAATGCATGTGTGTTCTTTTCCAAAAAAACCACACATGGATCCACCACTAGTCTTTGCATCTGTCTTCTTTCCACAAACCACATATGGATCAACCAGAGTCATTGCATGTGTGTTCTTTCCACAAACCCCACATGTGGACCCACCAGTGGTCATTGCATGTGTGTTATTTCCACAAACCACACATGGATCAACCACTAGAGTCATTGCATGTGTGTTCTTTCCACAAACCACACATGGATCAACCACTAGAGTCATTGCATGTTTGTTCTTATAATAAAACCACAAACTAGCACTAGAGTCATTGCATGTGTGTTCTTTTCCACAAACCACACATGGATCAACCAGTGGTCATTGCATGTGTGTTCTTTACACAAACCACATATGGATCAACCAGAGTCATTGCATGTGTGTTCTTTCCACAAACTACACATGGATCAACCACTAGAGTCATTTCATGTTTGTTCTTATACTAAAACCACAAACCAGCACTAGAGTCATTGCATTTGTGTTCTTTTCCACAAACCACACATGGATCCACCAGTGGTCATTGCATGTGTGTTATTTACACAAACCACACATGGATCAACCACTAGAGTCATTGCATGTGTGTTCTTTCCACAAACCACACATGGATCAACCACTAGAATCATTGCATGTTTGTTCTTATAATAAAACCACAAAGCAGCACTAGAGTCATTGCATGTGTGTTCTTTTCCACAAACCACACATGGATCCACCAGTGGTCATTGCATGTGTGTTCTTTCCACAAACCACATATGGATCAACCACTAGTCATTGCATGTGTGTTCTTTCCACAAACCACACATGGATCAACCACTAGAGTCATTGCATGTGTGTTATTTCCACAAACAAACATGGATCAACCACTAGAGTCATTGCATGTGTGTTCTTATACTAAAACCAACACTAGAGTCATTGCATGTGTCTTATTTTCACAAACCACACATGGATCAACCACTAGAGTCATTGCATGTGTGTTATTTCCACAAACAAACATGGATCAACCACTAGAGTCATTGCATGTGTGTTCTTTTCCACAAACCACACATGGATCCACCAGTAGTCATTGCATGTGTGTTCTTTCCACAAACCACACATGGATCAACCACTAGAGTCATTGCATGTGTGTTCTTTCCACAAACCACACATGGATCAACCACTAGAGTCATTGCATGTTTGTTCTTATACTAAAACCACAAACCAGCACTGGAGTCATTGCATGTGTGTTCTTTTCCACAAACCACACATGGATCCACCAGTGTTCATTGCACGTGTGTTCTTTCCACAAACCACATATGGATCAACCACTAGTCATTGCATGTGTGTTCTTTCCACAAACCACACATGGATCAACCACTAGAGTCATTGCATGTTTGTTCTTATACTAAAACCACAAACCAGCACTAGAGCCAATGCATGTGTGTCCTTTTCCAAAAAACACACATGGATCCACCACTAGAGTCATTGCATGTGTGTTCTTTCCACAAACCACATATGGATACACCAGAGTCATTGCATGTGTGTTCTTTCCACAAACCACACATGTGGACCCACCAGTGGTCATTGCATGTGTGTTATTTCCACAAACCACACATGGATCAACCACTAGAGTCATTGCATGTGTATTCTTTCCACAAACCACATATGGATCAACCACTAGAGTCATTGCATGTGTGTTCTTATACTAAAACCAACACTAGAGTCATTGCATGTGTGTTCTTTTCACAAACCCCACATGGATCAACCACTAGAGTCATTGCATGTGTGTTATTTCCACAACCAAACATGTATCAACCACTTGAGTCATTGCATGTGCGTTTTTATACTAAAACCAACATGGATCCACCAGTGGTCATTGCATGTGTGTTCTTTCCACAAACCACACATGGATCAACCACTAGAGTCATTACATGTGTGTTATTTTCCACAAACCACACATGGATCAACCACTAGAGTCATTACATGTGTGTTTTATACTAAAACCACAAACCAGTACTAGAGTCATTGCATGTGTGTTCTTATACTAAAACCACAAACCAGTACTAGAGTCATTGCATGTTTGTTCTTTTCCACAAACCACACATGGATCCACCAGTGGTCATTGCATGTGTGTTCTTTTCACAAACCACATATGGATCAACCAGAGTCATTGCATGTGTGTTCTTTCCACAAACTACACATGGATCAACCACTAGAGTCATTGCATGTTTGTTCTTATACTAAAACCACAAACCAGCACTAGAGTCATTGCATGTGTGTTTTTTCCACAAACCACACATGGATCCACCAGTGGTCATTGCATGTGTGTTATTTCCTCAAACCACACATGGATCAACCACTAGAGTCATTGCATGTGTTTTCTTAACACAAACCACACATGGATCAACCACTAGAGTCATTGCATGTTTGTTCTTATAATAAAACTACAAACCAGCACTAGAGTCATTGCATGTGTGTTCTTTTCCACAAACCACACATGAATCCACCAGTGGTCATTGCATGTGTGTTCTTTCCACAAACCACATATGGATCAACCACTAGAGTCATTGCATGTGTGTTCTTTTCCACAAACAACTTATGGATCAACCAGTGGTCATTGCATGTGTGTTCTTTCAACAAACCACATGTGGACCCATTATAGTCATTGCATGTGTGTTGTTTCCACAAAGCACACATGGATCAACCACTAGAGTCATTGCATGTGTGTTCTTTCCACAAACCACATATGGATCAACCACTAGAGTCATTGCATGTGTGTTCTTATACTAAAACCAACACTAGAGTCATTGCATGTGTGTTATTTCCACAAACCACACATGGATCAACCACTTGAGTCATTGCATATGTGTTATTTCCACAAACCACACATGGATCAACCACTAGAGTCATTGCATGTGTGTCCCTATACTAAAACGAACACTAGAGTCATTGCATGTGTGTTCTTTTCACAAACCACACATGGATCAACCACTAGAGTCATTTCATGTGTGTTATTTCCACAAACCACACATGGATCAACCACTTGAGTCATTGCATATGTGTTATTTCCACAAACCACACATGGATCAACCACTAGAGTCATTGCATGTGTGTCCTTATACTAAAACGAACACTAGAGTCATTGCATGTGTGTTCTTTTCACAAACCACACATGGATCAACCACTAGAGTCATTGCATGTGTGTTCTTTTCACAAACCACACATGGATCAACCACTAGAGTCATTGCATGTGTGTTATTTCCACAACCAAACATGGATCAACCACTAGAGTCATTGCATGTGCGTTCTTATACTAAAACCCACATGGATCCACCAGTGGTCATTGCATGTGTGTTCTTTCCACAAACCACACATGGATCAACCACTAGAGTCATTGCATGTGTGTTATTTTCCACAAACCACACATGGATCAACCACTAGAGTCATTACATGTGTGTTTTATACTAAAACCACAAACCAATACTAGAGTCATTGCATGTGTGTTCTTATACTAAGACCACAAACCAGTACTAGAGTCATTGCATGTTTGTTCTTTTCCACAAACCACACATGGATCCACCAGTGGTCATTGCATGTGTATTCTTTTCACAAACCACATATGGATCAACCAGAGTCATTGCATGTGTGTTCTTTCCACAAACTACACATGGATCAACCACTAGAGTCATTGCATGTTTGTTCTTATACTAAAACCACAAACCAACACTAGAGTCATTGCATGTGTGTTCTTTTCCACAAACCACACATGGATCCACCAGTGGTCATTGCATGTGTGTTATTTCCACAAACCACACATGGATCAACCACTAGAGTCATTGCATGTGTTTTCTTAACACAAACCACACATGGATCAACCACTAGAGTCATTGCATGTTTGTTCTTATACAAAACCACAAACCAGCACTAGAGTCATTGCATGTGTGTTCTTTTCCACAAACCACACATGGATCCACCAGTGGTCATTGCATGTGTGTTATTTCCACAAACCACACATGGATCAACCACTAGAGTCATTGCATGTGTTTTCTTAACACAAACCACACATGGATCAACCACTAGAATCATTGCATGTTTGTTATTATAATAAAACCACAAACCAGCACTAGAGTCATTGCATGTGTGTTCTTTTCCACAAACCACACATGGATCCACCAGTGGTCATTGCATGTGTGTTCTTTCCACAAACCACATATGGATCAACTACTAGAGTCATTGCATGTGTGTTCTTTTCCACAAACAACTTATGGATCAACTAGTGGTCATTGCATGTGTGTTCTTTCAACAAACCACATGTGGACCCATTATAGTCATTGCATGTGTGTTGTGTCCACAAACCACACATGGATCAACCACTAGAGTCATTGCATGTGTGTTCTTTCCACAAACCACATATGGATCAACCACTAGAGTCATTGCATGTGTGTTCTTATACTAAAACCAACACTAGAGTCATTGCATGTGTGTTATTTCCACAAACCACACATGGATCAACCACTTGAGTCATTGCATATGTGTTATTTCCACAAACCACACATGGATCAACCACTAGAGTCATTGCATGTGTGTCCTTATACTAAAACGAACACTAGAGTCATTGCATGTGTGTTCTTTCCACAAACCACACATGGATCAACCACTAGAGTCATTGCATGTGTGTTATTTCCACAAACAAACATGGATCAACCACTAGAGTCATTGCATGTGTGTTCTTTTCCACGAACCATACATGGATCCACCAGTGGTCATTGCATGTGTGTTCTTCCACAAACCACACATGGATCAACCACTAGAGTCATTGCATGTGTGTTCTTATACTAAAACCAACACTAAAGTCATTGCATGTGTGTTCTTTCCACAAACCACACATGTGGACCCACCAGTGGTCATTGCATGTGTGTTATTTCCACAAACCACACATGGATCAACCACTAGAGTCATTGCATGTGTGTTCTTTCCACAAACCACATATGGATCAACCACTAGAGTCATTGCATGTGTGTTCTTATACTAAAACCAACACTAGAGTCATTGCATGTGTGTTCTTTTCAAAAACCACACATGGATCAACCACTAGAGTCATTGCATGTGTGTTATTTCCACAACCAAACATGTATCAAGCACTTGAGTCATTGCATGTGTGTTCTTATACTAAAACCAACATGGATCCACCAGTGGCCATTGCATGTGTGTTCTTTCCACAAACCACACATGGATCAACCACTAGAGTCATTGCATGTGTGTTATTTTCCACAAACCACACATGGATCAACCACTAGAGTCATTACATGTGTGTTTTGTACTTAAACCACAAACCAGTACTAGAGTCATTGCATGTGTGTTCTTATACTAAAACCACAAACCAGTACTAGAGTCATTGCATGTTTGTTCTTTTCCACAAACCACACATGGATCCACCAGTGGTCATTGCATGTGTGTTCTTTTCACAAACCACATATGGATCAACCAGAGTCATTGCATGTGTGTTCTTTCCACAAACTACACATGGATCAACCACTAGAGTCATTGCATGTTTGTTCTTATACTAAAACCACAAACCAGCACTAGAGTCATTGCATGTGTGTTTTTTCCACAAACCACACATGGATCCACCAGTGGTCATTGCATGTGTGTTATTTCCACAAACCACACATGGATCAACCACTAGAGTCATTGCATGTGTTTTCTTAACACAAACCACACATGGATCAACCACTAGAGTCATTGCATGTTTGTTCTTATAATAAAACTACAAACCAGCACTAGAGTCATTGCATGTGTGTTCTTTTCCATAAACCACACATGAATCCACCAGTGGTCATTGCATGTGTGTTCTTTCCACAAACCACATATGGATCAACCACTAGAGTCATTCCATGTGTGTTCTTTTCCACAAACAACTTATGGATCAACCAGTGGTCATTGCATGTGTGTTCTTTCCACAAACCACACATGTGGACCCACCAGTGGTCATTGCATGTGTGTTATTTCCACAAACCACACATGGATCAACCACTAGAGTCATTGCATGTGTGTTCTTTTCCACAAACCACACATGGATCCACCAGTGGTCATTGCATGTGTGTTCTTTCCACAAACCACATATGGATCAACCAGAGTCATTGCATGTGTGTTCTTTCCACAAACTACACATGGATCAACCACTAGAGTCATTGCATGTTTGTTCTTATACTAAAACCACAAACCAGCACTAGAGTCATTGCATGTGTGTTCTTTTCCACAAACCACACATGGATCCACCAGTGGTCATTGCATGTGTGTTATTTCCACAAACCACACATGGATCAACCACTAGAGTCATTGCATGTGTTTTCTTAACACAAACCACACATGGATCAACCACTAGAGTCATTGCATGTTTGTTCTTATAATAAAACCACAAACCAGCACTAGAGTCATTGCATGTGTGTTCTTTTCCACAAACCACACATGGATCCACCAGTGGTCATTGCATGTGTGTTCTTTTCACAAACCACATATGGATCAACTACTAGAGTCATTGCATGTGTGTTCTTTTCCACAAACAACTTATGGATCAACTAGTGGTCATTGCATGTGTGTTCTTTCAACAAACCACATGTGGACCCATTATAGTCATTGCATGTGTGTTGTTTCCACAAACCACACATGGATCAACCACTAGAGTCATTGCATGTGTGTTCTTTCCATAAACCACATATGGATCAACCACTAGAGTCATTGCATGTGTGTTCTTATACTAAAACCAACACTAGAGTCATTGCATGTGTGTTATTTCCACAAACCACACATGGATCAACCACTTGAGTCATTGCATATGTGTTATTTCCACAAACCACACATGGATCAACCACTAGAGTCATTGCATGTGTGTCCTTATACTAAAACGAACACTAGAGTCATTGCATGTGTGTTCTTTTCACAAACCACACATGGATCAACCACTAGAGTCATTGCATGTGTGTTATTTCCACAAACAAACATGGATCAACCACTAGAGTCATTGCATGTGTGTTCTTTTCCACGAACCATACATGGATCCACCAGTGGTCATTGCATGTGTGCTCTTTCCACAAACCACACATGGATCAACCACTAGAGTCATTGCATGTGTGTTCTTATACTAAAACCAACACTAAAGTCATTGCATGTGTGTTCTTTCCACAAACCACACATGTGGACCCAGCAGTGGTCATTGCATGTGTGTTATTTCCACAAACCACACATGGATCAACAACTAGAGTCATTGCATGTGTGTTCTTTCCACAAACCACATATGGATCAACCACTAGAGTCATTGCATGTGTGTTCTTATACTAAAACCAACACTAGAGTCATTGCATGTGTGTTCTTTTCACAAACCACACATGGATCAACCACTAGAGTCATTGCATGTGTGTTATTTCCACAACCAAACATGTATCAAGCACTTGAGTCATTGCATGTGTGTTCTTATACTAAAACCAACATGGATCCACCAGTGGCCATTGCATGTGTGTTCTTTCCACAAACCACACATGGATCAACCACTAGAGTCATTGCATGTGTGTTATTTTCCACAAACCAAACATGGATCAACCACTAGAGTCATTACATGTGTGTTTTATACTAAAACCACAAACCAGTACTAGAGTCATTGCATGTGTGTTCTTATACTAAAACCACAAACCAGTACTAGAGTCATTGCATGTTTGTTCTTTTCCACAAACCACACATGGATCCACCAGTGGTCATTGTATGTGTGTTCTTTTCACAAACCACATATGGATCAACCAGAGTCATTGCATGTGTGTTCTTTCCACAAACTACACATGGATCAACCACTAGAGTCATTGCATGTTTGTTCTTATACTAAAACCACAAACCAGCACTAGAGTCATTGCATGTGTGTTTTTTCCACAAACCACACATGGATCCACCAGTGGTCATTGCATGTGTGTTATTTCCACAAACCACACATGGATCAACCACTAGAGTCATTGCATGTGTTTTCTTAACACAAACCACACATGGATCAACCACTAGAGTCATTGCATGTTTGTTCTTATAATAAAACTACAAACCAGCACTAGAGTCATTGCATGTGTGTTCTTTTCCATAAACCACACATGAATCCACCAGTGGTCATTGCATGTGTGTTCTTTCCACAAACCACATATGGATCAACCACTAGAGTCATTCCATGTGTGTTCTTTTCCACAAACAACTTATGGATCAACCAGTGGTCATTGCATGTGTGTTCTTTCCACAAACCACACATGTGGACCCACCAGTGGTCATTGCATGTGTGTTATTTCCACAAACCACACATGGATCAACCACTAGAGTCATTGCATGTGTGTTCTTTTCCACAAACCACACATGGATCCACCAGTGGTCATTGCATGTGTGTTCTTTCCACAAACCACATATGGATCAACCAGAGTCATTGCATGTGTGTTCTTTCCACAAACTACACATGGATCAACCACTAGAGTCATTGCATGTTTGTTCTTATACTAAAACCACAAACCAGCACTAGAGTCATTGCATGTGTGTTCTTTTCCACAAACCACACATGGATCCACCAGTGGTCATTGCATGTGTGTTATTTCCACAAACCACACATGGATCAACCACTAGAGTCATTGCATGTGTTTTCTTAACACAAACCACACATGGATCAACCACTAGAGTCATTGCATGTTTGTTCTTATAATAAAACCACAAACCAGCACTAGAGTCATTGCATGTGTGTTCTTTTCCACAAACCACACATGGATCCACCAGTGGTCATTGCATGTGTGTTCTTTTCACAAACCACATATGGATCAACTACTAGAGTCATTGCATGTGTGTTCTTTTCCACAAACAACTTATGGATCAACTAGTGGTCATTGCATGTGTGTTCTTTCAACAAACCACATGTGGACCCATTATAGTCATTGCATGTGTGTTGTTTCCACAAACCACACATGGATCAACCACTAGAGTCATTGCATGTGTGTTCTTTCCACAAACCACATATGGATCAACCACTAGAGTCATTGCATGTGTGTTCTTATACTAAAACCAACACTAGAGTCATTGCATGTGTGTTATTTCCACAAACCACACATGGATCAACCACTTGAGTCATTGCATATGTGTTATTTCCACAAACCACACATGGATCAACCACTAGAGTCATTGCATGTGTGTCCTTATACTAAAACGAACACTAGAGTCATTGCATGTGTGTTCTTTTCACAAACCACACATGGATCAACCACTAGAGTCATTGCATGTGTGTTATTTCCACAAACAAACATGGATCAACCACTAGAGTCATTGCATGTGTGTTCTTTTCCACGAACCATACATGGATCCACCAGTGGTCATTGCATGTGTGCTCTTTCCACAAACCACACATGGATCAACCACTAGAGTCATTGCATGTGTGTTCTTATACTAAAACCAACACTAAAGTCATTGCATGTGTGTTCTTTCCACAAACCACACATGTGGACCCAGCAGTGGTCATTGCATGTGTGTTATTTCCACAAACCACACATGGATCAACAACTAGAGTCATTGCATGTGTGTTCTTTCCACAAACCACATATGGATCAACCACTAGAGTCATTGCATGTGTGTTCTTATACTAAAACCAACACTAGAGTCATTGCATGTGTGTTCTTTTCACAAACCACACATGGATCAACCACTAGAGTCATTGCATGTGTGTTATTTCCACAACCAAACATGTATCAAGCACTTGAGTCATTGCATGTGTGTTCTTATACTAAAACCAACATGGATCCACCAGTGGCCATTGCATGTGTGTTATTTCCACAAACCACACATGGATCAACCACTAGAGTCATTGCATGTGTGTTATTTTCCACAAACCAAACATGGATCAACCACTAGAGTCATTACATGTGTGTTTTATACTAAAACCACAAACCAGTACTAGAGTCATTGCATGTGTGTTCTTATACTAAAACCACAAACCAGTACTAGAGTCATTGCATGTTTGTTCTTTTCCACAAACCACACATGGATCCACCAGTGGTCATTGCATGTGTGTTCTTTTCACAAACCACATATGGATCAACCAGAGTCATTGCATGTGTGTTCTTTCCACAAACCACACATGGATCAACCACTAGAGTCATTGCATGTTTGTTCTTATACTAAAACCACAAACCAGCACTAGAGTCATTGCATGTGTGTTTTTTCCACAAACCACACATGGATCCACCAGTGGTCATTGCATGTGTGTTATTTCCACAAACCACACATGGATCAACCACTAGAGTCATTGCATGTGTTTCCTTAACACAAAACACACATGGATCAACCACTAGAGTCATTGCATGTTTGTTCTTATAATAAAACTACAAACCAGCACTAGAGTCATTGCATGTGTGTTCTTTTCCACAAACCACACATGAATCCACCAGTGGTCATTGCATGTGTGTTCTTTCCACAAACCACATATGGATCAACCACTAGAGTCATTGCATGTGTGTTCTTTTCCACAAACAACTTATGGATCAACCAGTGGTCATTGCATGTGTGTTCTTTCAACAAACCACATGTGGACCCATTATAGTCATTGCATGTGTGTTGTTTCCACAAACCACACATGGATCAACCACTAGAGTCATTGCATGTGTGTTCTTTCCACAAACCACATATGGATCAACCACTAGAGTCATTGCATGTGTGTTCTTATACTAAAACCAACACTAGAGTCATTGCATGTGTGTTATTTCCACAAACCACACATGGATCAACCACTTGAGTCATTGCATATGTGTTATTTCCACAAACCACACATGGATTAACCACTAGAGTCATTGAATGTGTGTTCTTATACTAAAACCAACACTAGAGTCATTACATGTGTGTTCTTTTCACAAACCACACATGGATCAACCACTAGAGTCATTGCATGTGTGTTATTTCCACAAACAAACATGGATTAACCACTAGAGTCATTGCATGTGTGTTCTTTTCCACGAACCATACATGGATCCACCAGTGGTCATTGCATGTGTGTTCTTTCCACAAACCACACATGGATCAACCACTAGAGTCATTGCATGGGTGTTCTTATACTAAAACCAACACTAAAGTCATTGCATGTGTGTTCTTTCCACAAACCACACATGTGGACCCACCAGTGGTCATTGCATGTGTGTTATTTGCACAAACCACACATGGATCAACCACTAGAGTCATTGCATGTGTGTTCTTTTCCACGAACCATACATGGATCCACCAGTGGTCATTGCATGTGTGTTCTTTCCACAAACCACACATGGATCAACCACTAGAGTCATTGCATGTGTGTTCTTATACTAAAACCAACACTAAAGTCATTGCATGTGTGTTCTTTCCACAAACCACACATGTGGACCCACTAGTGGTCATTGCATGTGTGTTATTTCCACAAACCACACATGGATCAACCACTAGAGTCATTGCATGTGTGTTCTTTCCACAAACCACATATGGATCAACGACTAGAGTCATTGCATGTGTGTCCTTATACTAAAACCAACACTAGAGTCATTGCATGTGTGTTGTTTTCACAAACCACACAAGGATCAACCACTAGAGTCGTTGCATGTGTGTTATTTCCACAACCAAACATGTATCAAGCACTTGAGTCATTGCATGTGTGTTCTTATACTAAAACCAACATGGATCCACCAGTGGTCATTGCATGTGTGTTCTTTCCACAAACCACACATGGATCAACCACTAGAGTCATTGCATGTGTGTTATTTCCACAAACCACACATGGATCAACCACTAGAGTCATTGCATGTGTTTTCTTAACACAAACCACACATGGATCAACCACTAGAGTCATTGCATGATTGTTCTTATAATAAAACCACAAACAAGCACTAGAGTCATTGCATCTGTGTTCTTTTCCACAAACCACACATGGATCCACCAGTGGTCATTGCATGTGTGTTCTTTCCACAAACCACATATGGATCAACTACTAGAGTCATTGCATGTGTGTTCTTTTCCACAAACAACTTATGGATCAACTAGTGGTCATTGCATGTGTGTTCTTTCAACAAACCACATGTGGACCCATTATAGTCATTGCATGTGTGTTGTTTCCACAAACCAGACATGGATCAACCACTAGAGTCATTGCATGTGTGTTCTTTCCACAATACACATATGGATCAACCACTAGAGTCATTGCATGTGTGTTCTTATACGAAAACCAACACTAGAGTCATTGCATGTGTGTTATTTCCACAAACCACACATGGATCAACCACTTGAGTCATTGCATATGTGTTATTTCCACAAACCACACATGGATCAACCACTAGAGTCATTGCATGTGTGTTCTTATACTAAAACCAACACTAGAGTCATTACATGTGTGTTCTTTTCACAAACCACACATGGATCAACCACTAGAGTCATTGCATGTGTGTTATTTCCACAAACAAACATGGATTAACCACTAGAGTCATTGCATGTGTGTTCTTTTCCACGAACCATACATGGATCCACCAGTGGTCATTGCATGTGTGTTCTTTCCACAAACCACACATGGATCAACCACTAGAGTCATTGCATGGGTGTTCTTATACTAAAACCAACACTAAAGTCATTGCATGTGTGTTCTTTCCACAAACCACACATGTGGACCCACCAGTGGTCATTGCATGTGTGTTATTTGCACAAACCACACATGGATCAACCACTAGAGTCATTGCATGGGTGTTCTTATACTAAAACCAACACTAAAGTCATTGCATGTGTGTTCTTTCCACAAACCACACATGTGGACCCACCAGTGGTCATTGCATGTGTGTTCTTTTCCACAAACAACTTATGGATCAACCAGTGGTCATTGCATGTGTGTTCTTTCCACAAACCACACATGTGGACCCACCAGTGGTCATTGCATGTGTGTTATTTCCACAAACCACACATGGATCAACCACTAGAGTCATTGCATGTGTGTTCTTTTCCACAAACCACACATGGATCCACCAGTGGTCATTGCATGTGTGTTCTTTCCACAAACCACATATGGATCAACCAGAGTCATTGCATGTGTGTTCTTTCCACAAACTACACATGGATCAACCACTAGAGTCATTGCATGTTTGTTCTTATACTAAAACCACAAACCAGCACTAGAGTCATTGCATGTGTGTTCTTTTCCACAAACCACACATGGATCCACCAGTGGTCATTGCATGTGTGTTATTTCCACAAACCACACATGGATCAACCACTAGAGTCATTGCATGTGTTTTCTTAACACAAACCACACATGGATCAACCACTAGAGTCATTGCATGTTTGTTCTTATAATAAAACCACAAACCAGCACTAGAGTCATTGCATGTGTGTTCTTTTCCACAAACCACACATGGATCCACCAGTGGTCATTGCATGTGTGTTCTTTTCACAAACCACATATGGATCAACTACTAGAGTCATTGCATGTGTGTTCTTTTCCACAAACAACTTATGGATCAACTAGTGGTCATTGCATGTGTGTTCTTTCAACAAACCACATGTGGACCCATTATAGTCATTGCATGTGTGTTGTTTCCACAAACCACACATGGATCAACCACTAGAGTCATTGCATGTGTGTTCTTTCCACAAACCACATATGGATCAACCACTAGAGTCATTGCATGTGTGTTCTTATACTAAAACCAACACTAGAGTCATTGCATGTGTGTTATTTCCACAAACCACACATGGATCAACCACTTGAGTCATTGCATATGTGTTATTTCCACAAACCACACATGGATCAACCACTAGAGTCATTGCATGTGTGTCCTTATACTAAAACGAACACTAGAGTCATTGCATGTGTGTTCTTTTCACAAACCACACATGGATCAACCACTAGAGTCATTGCATGTGTGTTATTTCCACAAACAAACATGGATCAACCACTAGAGTCATTGCATGTGTGTTCTTTTCCACGAACCATACATGGATCCACCAGTGGTCATTGCATGTGTGCTCTTTCCACAAACCACACATGGATCAACCACTAGAGTCATTGCATGTGTGTTCTTATACTAAAACCAACACTAAAGTCATTGCATGTGTGTTCTTTCCACAAACCACACATGTGGACCCAGCAGTGGTCATTGCATGTGTGTTATTTCCACAAACCACACATGGATCAACAACTAGAGTCATTGCATGTGTGTTCTTTCCACAAACCACATATGGATCAACCACTAGAGTCATTGCATGTGTGTTCTTATACTAAAACCAACACTAGAGTCATTGCATGTGTGTTCTTTTCACAAACCACACATGGATCAACCACTAGAGTCATTGCATGTGTGTTATTTCCACAACCAAACATGTATCAAGCACTTGAGTCATTGCATGTGTGTTCTTATACTAAAACCAACATGGATCCACCAGTGGCCATTGCATGTGTGTTATTTCCACAAACCACACATGGATCAACCACTAGAGTCATTGCATGTGTGTTATTTTCCACAAACCAAACATGGATCAACCACTAGAGTCATTACATGTGTGTTTTATACTAAAACCACAAACCAGTACTAGAGTCATTGCATGTGTGTTCTTATACTAAAACCACAAACCAGTACTAGAGTCATTGCATGTTTGTTCTTTTCCACAAACCACACATGGATCCACCAGTGGTCATTGCATGTGTGTTCTTTTCACAAACCACATATGGATCAACCAGAGTCATTGCATGTGTGTTCTTTCCACAAACCACACATGGATCAACCACTAGAGTCATTGCATGTTTGTTCTTATACTAAAACCACAAACCAGCACTAGAGTCATTGCATGTGTGTTTTTTCCACAAACCACACATGGATCCACCAGTGGTCATTGCATGTGTGTTATTTCCACAAACCACACATGGATCAACCACTAGAGTCATTGCATGTGTTTCCTTAACACAAAACACACATGGATCAACCACTAGAGTCATTGCATGTTTGTTCTTATAATAAAACTACAAACCAGCACTAGAGTCATTGCATGTGTGTTCTTTTCCACAAACCACACATGAATCCACCAGTGGTCATTGCATGTGTGTTCTTTCCACAAACCACATATGGATCAACCACTAGAGTCATTGCATGTGTGTTCTTTTCCACAAACAACTTATGGATCAACCAGTGGTCATTGCATGTGTGTTCTTTCAACAAACCACATGTGGACCCATTATAGTCATTGCATGTGTGTTGTTTCCACAAACCACACATGGATCAACCACTAGAGTCATTGCATGTGTGTTCTTTCCACAAACCACATATGGATCAACCACTAGAGTCATTGCATGTGTGTTCTTATACTAAAACCAACACTAGAGTCATTGCATGTGTGTTATTTCCACAAACCACACATGGATCAACCACTTGAGTCATTGCATATGTGTTATTTCCACAAACCACACATGGATTAACCACTAGAGTCATTGAATGTGTGTTCTTATACTAAAACCAACACTAGAGTCATTACATGTGTGTTCTTTTCACAAACCACACATGGATCAACCACTAGAGTCATTGCATGTGTGTTATTTCCACAAACAAACATGGATTAACCACTAGAGTCATTGCATGTGTGTTCTTTTCCACGAACCATACATGGATCCACCAGTGGTCATTGCATGTGTGTTCTTTCCACAAACCACACATGGATCAACCACTAGAGTCATTGCATGGGTGTTCTTATACTAAAACCAACACTAAAGTCATTGCATGTGTGTTCTTTCCACAAACCACACATGTGGACCCACCAGTGGTCATTGCATGTGTGTTATTTGCACAAACCACACATGGATCAACCACTAGAGTCATTGCATGTGTGTTCTTTTCCACGAACCATACATGGATCCACCAGTGGTCATTGCATGTGTGTTCTTTCCACAAACCACACATGGATCAACCACTAGAGTCATTGCATGTGTGTTCTTATACTAAAACCAACACTAAAGTCATTGCATGTGTGTTCTTTCCACAAACCACACATGTGGACCCACTAGTGGTCATTGCATGTGTGTTATTTCCACAAACCACACATGGATCAACCACTAGAGTCATTGCATGTGTGTTCTTTCCACAAACCACATATGGATCAACGACTAGAGTCATTGCATGTGTGTCCTTATACTAAAACCAACACTAGAGTCATTGCATGTGTGTTGTTTTCACAAACCACACAAGGATCAACCACTAGAGTCGTTGCATGTGTGTTATTTCCACAACCAAACATGTATCAAGCACTTGAGTCATTGCATGTGTGTTCTTATACTAAAACCAACATGGATCCACCAGTGGTCATTGCATGTGTGTTCTTTCCACAAACCACACATGGATCAACCACTAGAGTCATTGCATGTGTGTTATTTCCACAAACCACACATGGATCAACCACTAGAGTCATTGCATGTGTTTTCTTAACACAAACCACACATGGATCAACCACTAGAGTCATTGCATGATTGTTCTTATAATAAAACCACAAACAAGCACTAGAGTCATTGCATCTGTGTTCTTTTCCACAAACCACACATGGATCCACCAGTGGTCATTGCATGTGTGTTCTTTCCACAAACCACATATGGATCAACTACTAGAGTCATTGCATGTGTGTTCTTTTCCACAAACAACTTATGGATCAACTAGTGGTCATTGCATGTGTGTTCTTTCAACAAACCACATGTGGACCCATTATAGTCATTGCATGTGTGTTGTTTCCACAAACCAGACATGGATCAACCACTAGAGTCATTGCATGTGTGTTCTTTCCACAATACACATATGGATCAACCACTAGAGTCATTGCATGTGTGTTCTTATACGAAAACCAACACTAGAGTCATTGCATGTGTGTTATTTCCACAAACCACACATGGATCAACCACTTGAGTCATTGCATATGTGTTATTTCCACAAACCACACATGGATCAACCACTAGAGTCAATGCATGTGTGTTCTTATACTAAAACGAACACTAGAGTCATTGCATGTGTGTTCTTTTCACAAACCACACATGGATCAACCACTAGAGTCATTGCATGTGTGTTATTTCCACAAACAAACATGGATCAACCACTAGAGTCATTGCATGTGTGTTCTTTTCCACGAACCATACATGGATCCACCAGTGGTCATTGCATGTGTGTTCTTTCCACAAACCACATATGGATCAACCAGAGTCATTGCATGTGTGTTCTTTCCACAAACCACACATGGATCAACCACTAGAGTCATTGCATGTTTGTTCTTATACTAAAACCACAAACCAGCACTAGAGTCATTGCATGTGTGTTTTTTCCACAAACCACACATGGATCCACCAGTGGTCATTGCATGTGTGTTATTTCCACAAACCACACATGGATCAACCACTAGAGTCATTGCATGTGTTTCCTTAACACAAAACACACATGGATCAACCACTAGAGTCATTGCATGTTTGTTCTTATAATAAAACTACAAACCAGCACTAGAGTCATTGCATGTGTGTTCTTTTCCACAAACCACACATGAATCCACCAGTGGTCATTGCATGTGTGTTCTTTCCACAAACCACATATGGATCAACCACTAGAGTCATTGCATGTGTGTTCTTTTCCACAAACAACTTATGGATCAACCAGTGGTCATTGCATGTGTGTTCTTTCAACAAACCACATGTGGACCCATTATAGTCATTGCATGTGTGTTGTTTCCACAAACCACACATGGATCAACCACTAGAGTCATTGCATGTGTGTTCTTTCCACAAACCACATATGGATCAACCACTAGAGTCATTGCATGTGTGTTCTTATACTAAAACCAACACTAGAGTCATTGCATGTGTGTTATTTCCACAAACCACACATGGATCAACCACTTGAGTCATTGCATATGTGTTATTTCCACAAACCACACATGGATTAACCACTAGAGTCATTGAATGTGTGTTCTTATACTAAAACCAACACTAGAGTCATTACATGTGTGTTCTTTTCACAAACCACACATGGATCAACCACTAGAGTCATTGCATGTGTGTTATTTCCACAAACAAACATGGATTAACCACTAGAGTCATTGCATGTGTGTTCTTTTCCACGAACCATACATGGATCCACCAGTGGTCATTGCATGTGTGTTCTTTCCACAAACCACACATGGATCAACCACTAGAGTCATTGCATGGGTGTTCTTATACTAAAACCAACACTAAAGTCATTGCATGTGTGTTCTTTCCACAAACCACACATGTGGACCCACCAGTGGTCATTGCATGTGTGTTATTTGCACAAACCACACATGGATCAACCACTAGAGTCATTGCATGTGTGTTCTTTTCCACGAACCATACATGGATCCACCAGTGGTCATTGCATGTGTGTTCTTTCCACAAACCACACATGGATCAACCACTAGAGTCATTGCATGTGTGTTCTTATACTAAAACCAACACTAAAGTCATTGCATGTGTGTTCTTTCCACAAACCACACATGTGGACCCACTAGTGGTCATTGCATGTGTGTTATTTCCACAAACCACACATGGATCAACCACTAGAGTCATTGCATGTGTGTTCTTTCCACAAACCACATATGGATCAACGACTAGAGTCATTGCATGTGTGTCCTTATACTAAAACCAACACTAGAGTCATTGCATGTGTGTTGTTTTCACAAACCACACAAGGATCAACCATTAGAGTCGTTGCATGTGTGTTATTTCCACAACCAAACATGTATCAAGCACTTGAGTCATTGCATGTGTGTTCTTATACTAAAACCAACATGGATCCACCAGTGGTCATTGCATGTGTGTTCTTTCCACAAACCACACATGGATCAACCACTAGAGTCATTGCATGTGTGTTATTTCCACAAACCACACATGGATCAACCACTAGAGTCATTGCATGTGTTTTCTTAACACAAACCACACATGGATCAACCACTAGAGTCATTGCATGATTGTTCTTATAATAAAACCACAAACAAGCACTAGAGTCATTGCATGTGTGTTCTTTTCCACAAACCACACATGGATCCACCAGTGGTCATTGCATGTGTGTTATTTCCACAAACCACACATGGATCAACCACTAGAGTCATTGCATGTGTTTTCTTAACACAAACCACACATGGATCAACCACTAGAGTCATTGCATGATTGTTCTTATAATAAAACCACAAACAAGCACTAGAGTCATTGCATCTGTGTTCTTTTCCACAAACCACACATGGATCCACCAGTGGTCATTGCATGTGTGTTCTTTCCACAAACCACATATGGATCAACTACTAGAGTCATTGCATGTGTGTTCTTTTCCACAAACAACTTATGGATCAACTAGTGGTCATTGCATGTGTGTTCTTTCAACAAACCACATGTGGACCCATTATAGTCATTGCATGTGTGTTGTTTCCACAAACCAGACATGGATCAACCACTAGAGTCATTGCATGTGTGTTCTTTCCACAATACACATATGGATCAACCACTAGAGTCATTGCATGTGTGTTCTTATACGAAAACCAACACTAGAGTCATTGCATGTGTGTTATTTCCACAAACCACACATGGATCAACCACTTGAGTCATTGCATATGTGTTATTTCCACAAACCACACATGGATCAACCACTAGAGTCATTGCATGTGTGTTCTTATACTAAAACGAACACTAGAGTCATTGCATGTGTGTTCTTTTCACAAACCACACATGGATCAACCACTAGAGTCATTGCATGTGTGTTATTTCCACAAACAAACATGGATCAACCACTAGAGTCATTGCATGTGTGTTCTTTTCCACGAACCATACATGGATCCACCAGTGGTCATTGCATGTGTGTTCTTTCCACAAACCACACATGGATCAACCACTAGAGTCATTGCATGTGTGTTCTTATACTAAAACCAACACTAAAGTCATTGCATGTGTGTTCTTTCCACAAACCACACATGTGGACCCACCAGTGGTCATTGCATGTGTGTTATTTCCACAAACCACACATGGATCAACCACTAGAGTCATTGCATGTGTGTTCTTTCCACAAACCACATATGGATCAACCACTAGAGTCATTGCATGTGTGTTCTTATACTAAAACCAACACTAGAGTCATTGCATGTGTGTTCTTTTCACAAACCACACATGGATCAACCACTAGAGTCATTACATGTGTGTTATTTCCACAACCAAACATGAATCAAGCACTTGAGTCATTGCATGTGTGTTCTTATACTAAAACCAACATGGATCCACCAGTGGCCATTGCATGTGTGTTCTTTCCACAAACCACACATGGATCAACCACTAGAGTCATTGCATGTGTGTTATTTCCACAAACCACACATGGATCAACCACTTGAGTCATTGCATATGTGTTATTTCCACAAACCACACATGGATTAACCACTAGAGTCATTGAATGTGTGTTCTTATACTAAAACCAACACTAGAGTCATTACATGTGTGTTCTTTTCACAAACCACACATGGATCAACCACTAGAGTCATTGCATGTGTGTTATTTCCACAAACAAACATGGATTAACCACTAGAGTCATTGCATGTGTGTTCTTTTCCACGAACCATACATGGATCCACCAGTGGTCATTGCATGTGTGTTCTTTCCACAAACCACACATGGATCAACCACTAGAGTCATTGCATGGGTGTTCTTATACTAAAACCAACACTAAAGTCATTGCATGTGTGTTCTTTCCACAAACCACACATGTGGACCCACCAGTGGTCATTGCATGTGTGTTATTTCCACAAACCACACATGGATCAACCACTAGAGTCATTGCATGTGTGTTCTTTTCCACGAACCATACATGGATCCACCAGTGGTCATTGCATGTGTGTTCTTTCCACAAACCACACATGGATCAACCACTAGAGTCATTGCATGTGTGTTCTTATACTAAAACCAACACTAAAGTCATTGCATGTGTGTTCTTTCCACAAACCACACATGTGGACCCACTAGTGGTCATTGCATGTGTGTTATTTCCACAAACCACACATGGATCAACCACTAGAGTCATTGCATGTGTGTTCTTTCCACAAACCACATATGGATCAACGACTAGAGTCATTGCATGTGTGTCCTTATACTAAAACCAACACTAGAGTCATTGCATGTGTGTTGTTTTCACAAACCACACAAGGATCAACCACTAGAGTCGTTGCATGTGTGTTATTTCCACAACCAAACATGTATCAAGCACTTGAGTCATTGCATGTGTGTTCTTATACTAAAACCAACATGGATCCACCAGTGGTCATTGCATGTGTGTTCTTTCCACAAACCACACATGGATCAACCACTAGAGTCATTGCATGTGTGTTGTTTCCACAAACCACACATGGATCAACCACTAGAGTCATTGCATGTGTTTTCTTAACACAAACCACACATGGATCAACCACTAGAGTCATTGCATGATTGTTCTTATAATAAAACCACAAACCAGCACTAGAGTCATTGCATCTGTGTTCTTTTCCACAAACCACACATGGATCCACCAGTGGTCATTGCATGTGTGTTCTTTCCACAAACCACATATGGATCAACTACTAGAGTCATTGCATGTGTGTTCTTTTCCACAAACAACTTATGGATCAACTAGTGGTCATTGCATGTGTGTTCTTTCAACAAACCACATGTGGACCCATTATAGTCATTGCATGTGTGTTGTTTCCACAAACCAGACATGGATCAACCACTAGAGTCATTGCATGTGTGTTCTTTCCACAATACACATATGGATCAACCACTAGAGTCATTGCATGTGTGTTCTTATACGAAAACCAACACTAGAGTCATTGCATGTGTGTTATTTCCACAAACCACACATGGATCAACCACTTGAGTCATTGCATATGTGTTATTTCCACAAACCACACATGGATCAACCACTAGAGTCATTGCATGTGTGTTCTTATACTAAAACGAACACTAGAGTCATTGCATGTGTGTTCTTTTCACAAACCACACATGGATCAACCACTAGAGTCATTGCATGTGTGTTATTTCCACAAACAAACATGGATCAACCACTAGAGTCATTGCATGTGTGTTCTTTTCCACGAACCATACATGGATCCACCAGTGGTCATTGCATGTGTGTTCTTTCCACAAACCACACATGGATCAACCACTAGAGTCATTGCATGTGTGTTCTTATACTAAAACCAACACTAAAGTCATTGCATGTGTGTTCTTTCCACAAACCACACATGTGGACCCACCAGTGGTCATTGCATGTGTGTTATTTCCACAAACCACACATGGATCAACCACTAGAGTCATTGCATGTGTGTTCTTTCCACAAACCACATATGGATCAACCACTAGAGTCATTGCATGTGTGTTCTTATACTAAAACCAACACTAGAGTCATTGCATGTGTGTTCTTTTCACAAACCACACATGGATCAACCACTAGAGTCATTGCATGTGTGTTATTTCCACAACCAAACATGTATCAAGCACTTGAGTCATTGCATGTGTGTTCTTATACTAAAACCAACATGGATCCACCAGTGGCCATTGCATGTGTGTTCTTTCCACAAACCACACATGGATCAACCACTAGAGTCATTGCATGTGTGTTATTTCCACAAACCACACATGGATCAACCACTTGAGTCATTGCATATGTGTTATTTCCACAAACCACACATGGATTAACCACTAGAGTCATTGAATGTGTGTTCTTATACTAAAACCAACACTAGAGTCATTACATGTGTGTTCTTTTCACAAACCACACATGGATCAACCACTAGAGTCATTGCATGTGTGTTATTTCCACAAACAAACATGGATTAACCACTAGAGTCATTGCATGTGTGTTCTTTTCCACGAACCATACATGGATCCACAAGTGGTCATTGCATGTGTGTTCTTTCCACAAACCACACATGGATCAACCACTAGAGTCATTGCATGGGTGTTCTTATACTAAAACCAACACTAAAGTCATTGCATGTGTGTTCTTTCCACAAACCACACATGTGGACCCACCAGTGGTCATTGCATGTGTGTTATTTCCACAAACCACACATGGATCAACCACTAGAGTCATTGCATGTGTGTTCTTTTCCACGAACCATACATGGATCCACCAGTGGTCATTGCATGTGTGTTCTTTCCACAAACCACACATGGATCAACCACTAGAGTCATTGCATGTGTGTTCTTATACTAAAACCAACACTAAAGTCATTGCATGTGTGTTCTTTCCACAAACCACACATGTGGACCCACTAGTGGTCATTGCATGTGTGTTATTTCCACAAACCACACATGGATCAACCACTAGAGTCATTGCATGTGTGTTCTTTCCACAAACCACATATGGATCAACGACTAGAGTCATTGCATGTGTGTCCTTATACTAAAACCAACACTAGAGTCATTGCATGTGTGTTGTTTTCACAAACCACACAAGGATCAACCACTAGAGTCGTTGCATGTGTGTTATTTCCACAACCAAACATGTATCAAGCACTTGAGTCATTGCATGTGTGTTCTTATACTAAAACCAACATGGATCCACCAGTGGTCATTGCATGTGTGTTCTTTCCACAAACCACACATGGATCAACCACTAGAGTCATTGCATGTGTGTTATTTCCACAAACCACACATGGATCAACCACTAGAGTCATTGCATGTGTTTTCTTAACACAAACCACACATGGATCAACCACTAGAGTCATTGCATGATTGTTCTTATAATAAAACCACAAACCAGCACTAGAGTCATTGCATCTGTGTTCTTTTCCACAAACCACACATGGATCCACCAGTGGTCATTGCATGTGTGTTCTTTCCACAAACCACATATGGATCAACTACTAGAGTCATTGCATGTGTGTTCTTTTCCACAAACAACTTATGGATCAACTAGTGGTCATTGCATGTGTGTTCTTTCAACAAACCACATGTGGACCCATTATAGTCATTGCATGTGTGTTGTTTCCACAAACCAGACATGGATCAACCACTAGAGTCATTGCATGTGTGTTCTTTCCACAATACACATATGGATCAACCACTAGAGTCATTGCATGTGTGTTCTTATACGAAAACCAACACTAGAGTCATTGCATGTGTGTTATTTCCACAAACCACACATGGATCAACCACTTGAGTTATTGCATATGTGTTATTTCCACAAACCACACATGGATCAACCACTAGAGTCATTGCATGTGTGTTCTTATACTAAAACGAACACTAGAGTCATTGCATGTGTGTTCTTTTCACAAACCACACATGGATCAACCACTAGAGTCATTGCATGTGTGTTATTTCCACAAACAAACATGGATCAACCACTAGAGTCATTGCATGTGTGTTCTTTTCCACGAACCATACATGGATCCACCAGTGGTCATTGCATGTGTGTTCTTTCCACAAACCACACATGGATCAACCACTAGAGTCATTGCATGTGTGTTCTTATACTAAAACCAACACTAAAGTCATTGCATGTGTGTTCTTTCCACAAACCACACATGTGGACCCACCAGTGGTCATTGCATGTGTGTTATTTCCACAAACCACACATGGATCAACCACTAGAGTCATTGCATGTGTGTTCTTTCCACAAACCACATATGGATCAACCACTAGAGTCATTGCATGTGTGTTCTTATACTAAAACCAACACTAGAGTCATTGCATGTGTGTTCTTTTCACAAACCACACATGGATCATCCACTAGAGTCATTGCATGTGTGTTATTTCCACAACCAAACATGTATCAAGCACTTGAGTCATTGCATGTGTGTTCTTATACTAAAACCAACATGGATCCACCAGTGGCCATTGCATGTGTGTTCTTTCCACAAACCACACATGGATCAACCACTAGAGTCATTGCATGTGTGTTATTTTCCACAAACCAAACATGGATCAACCACTAGAGTCATTACATGTGTGTTTTATACTAAAACCACAAACCAGTACTAGAGTCATTGCATGTGTGTTCTTTTCCACAAAGCACACATGGATCCACCAGTGTTCATTGCACGTGTGTTATTTCCACAAACCACACATGGATCAACCACTTGAGTCATTGCATATGTGTTATTTCCACAAACCACACATGGATCAACCACTAGAGTCATTGCATGTGTGTTCTTATACTAAAACGAACACTAGAGTCATTGCATGTGTGTTCTTTTCACAAACCACACATGGATCAACCACTAGAGTCATTGCATGTGTGTTATTTCCACAAACAAACATGGATCAACCACTAGAGTCATTGCATGTGTGTTCTTTTCCACGAACCATACATGGATCCACCAGTGGTCATTGCATGTGTGTTCTTTCCACAAACCACACATGGATCAACCACTAGAGTCATTGCATGTGTGTTCTTATACTAAAACCAACACTAAAGTCATTGCATGTGTGTTCTTTCCACAAACCACACATGTGGACCCACCAGTGGTCATTGCATGTGTGTTATTTCCACAAACCACACATGGATCAACCACTAGAGTCATTGCATGTGTGTTCTTTCCACAAACCACATATGGATCAACCACTAGAGTCATTGCATGTGTGTTCTTATACTAAAACCAACACTAGAGTCATTGCATGTGTGTTCTTTTCACAAACCACACATGGATCAACCACTAGAGTCATTGCATGTGTGTTATTTCCACAACCAAACATGTATCAAGCACTTGAGTCATTGCATGTGTGTTCTTATACTAAAACCAACATGGATCCACCAGTGGCCATTGCATGTGTGTTCTTTCCACAAACCACACATGGATCAACCACTAGAGTCATTGCATGTGTGTTATTTTCCACAAACCAAACATGGATCAACCACTAGAGTCATTACATGTGTGTTTTATACTAAAACCACAAACCAGTACTAGAGTCATTGCATGTGTGTTCTTATACTAAAACCACAAACCAGTACTAGAGTCATTGCATGTTTGTTCTTTTCCACAAACCACACATGGATCCACCAGTGGTCATTGCATGTGTGTTCTTTTCACAAACCACATATGGATCAACCAGAGTCATTGCATGTGTGTTCTTTCCACAAACTACACATGGATCAACCACTAGAGTCATTGCATGTTTGTTCTTATACTAAAACCACAAACCAGCACTAGAGTCATTGCATGTGTGTTTTTTCCACAAACCACACATGGATCCACCAGTGGTCATTGCATGTGTGTTATTTCCACAAACCACACATGGATCAACCACTAGAGTCATTGCATGTGTTTTCTTAACACAAACCACACATGGATCAACCACTAGAGTCATTGCATGTTTGTTCTTATAATAAAACTACAAACCAGCACTAGAGTCATTGCATGTGTGTTCTTTTCCACAAACCACACATGAATCCACCAGTGGTCATTGCATGTGTGTTGTTTTCACAAACCACACAAGGATCAACCACTAGAGTCGTTGCATGTGTGTTATTTCCACAACCAAACATGTATCAAGCACTTGAGTCATTGCATGTGTGTTCTTATACTAAAACCAACATGGATCCACCAGTGGTCATTGCATGTGTGTTCTTTCCACAAACCACACATGGATCAACCACTAGAGTCATTGCATGTGTGTTATTTCCACAAACCACACATGGATCAACCACTAGAGTCATTGCATGTGTTTTCTTAACACAAACCACACATGGATCAACCACTAGAGTCATTGCATGATTGTTCTTATAATAAAACCACAAACCAGCACTAGAGTCATTGCATCTGTGTTCTTTTCCACAAACCACACATGGATCCACCAGTGGTCATTGCATGTGTGTTCTTTCCACAAACCACATATGGATCAACTACTAGAGTCATTGCATGTGTGTTCTTTTCCACAAACAACTTATGGATCAACGAGTGGTCATTGCATGTGTGTTCTTTCAACAAACCACATGTGGACCCATTATAGTCATTGCATGTGTGTTGTTTCCACAAACCAGACATGGATCAACCACTAGAGTCATTGCATGTGTGTTCTTTCCACAATACACATATGGATCAACCACTAGAGTCATTGCATGTGTGTTCTTATACGAAGACCAACACTAGAGTCATTGCATGTGTGTTATTTCCACAAACCACACATGGATCAACCACTTGAGTCATTGCATATGTGTTATTTCCACAAACCACACATGGATCAACCACTAGAGTCATTGCATGTGTGTTCTTATACTAAAACGAACACTAGAGTCATTGCATGTGTGTTCTTTTCACAAACCACACATGGATCAACCACTAGAGTCATTGCATGTGTGTTATTTCCACAAACAAACATGGATCAACCACTAGAGTCATTGCATGTGTGTTCTTTTCCACGAACCATACATCGATCCACCAGTGGTCATTGCATGTGTGTTCTTTCCACAAACCACACATGGATCAACCACTAGAGTCATTGCATGTGTGTTCTTATACTAAAACCAACACTAAAGTCATTGCATGTGTGTTCTTTCCACAAACCACACATGTGGACCCACCAGTGGTCATTGCATGTGTGTTATTTCCACAAACCACACATGGATCAATCACTAGAGTCATTGCATGTGTGTTCTTTCCACAAACCACATATGGATCAACCACTAGAGTCATTGCATGTGTGTTCTTATACTAAAACCAACACTAGAGTCATTGCATGTGTGTTCTTTTCACAAACCACACATGGATCAACCACTAGAGTCATTGCATGTGTGTTATTTCCACAACCAAACATGTATCAAGCACTTGAGTCATTGCATGTGTGTTCTTATACTAAAACCAACATGGATCCACCAGTGGCCATTGCATGTGTGTTCTTTCCACAAACCACACATGGATCAACCACTAGAGTCATTGCATGTGTGTTATTTTCCACAAACCAAACATGGATCAACCACTAGATTCATTACATGTGTGTTTTATACTAAAACCACAAACCAGTACTAGAGTCATTGCATGTGTGTTCTTATACTAAAACCACAAACCAGTACTAGAGTCATTGCATGTTTGTTCTTTTCCACAAACCACACATGGATCCACCAGTGGTCATTGCATGTGTGTTCTTTTCACAAACCACATATGGATCAACCAGAGTCATTGCATGTGTGTTCTTTCCACAAACTACACATGGATCAACCACTAGAGTCATTGCATGTTTGTTCTTATACTAAAACCACAAACCAGCACTAGAGTCATTGCATGTGTGTTTTTTCCACAAACCACACATGGATCCACCAGTGGTCATTGCATGTGTGTTATTTCCACAAACCACACATGGATCAACCACTAGAGTCATTGCATGTGTTTTCTTAACACAAACCACACATGGATCAACCACTAGAGTCATTGCATGTTTGTTCTTATAATAAAACTACAAACCAGCACTAGAGTCATTGCATGTGTGTTCTTTTCCACAAACCACACATGAATCCACCAGTGGTCATTGCATGTGTGTTCTTTCCACAAACCACATATGGATCAACCACTAGAGTCATTGCATGTGTGTTCTTTTCCACAAACAACTTATGGATCAACCAGTGGTCATTGCATGTGTGTTCTTTCAACAAACCACATGTGGACCCATTATAGTCATTGCATGTGTGTTGTTTCCACAAAGCACACATGGATCAACCACTAGAGTCATTGCATGTGTGTTCTTTCCACAAACCACATATGGATCAACCACTAGAGTCATTGCATGTGTGTTCTTATACTAAAACCAACACTAGAGTCATTGCATGTGTGTTATTTCCACAAACCACACATGGATCAACCACTTGAGTCATTGCATATGTGTTATTTCCACAAACCACAAATGGATTAACCACTAGAGTCATTGCATGTGTGTTCTTATACTAAAACCAACACTAGAGTCATTGCATGTGTGTTCTTATACTAAAACCACAAACCAGTACTAGAGTCATTGCATGTTTGTTCTTTTCCACAAACCACACATGGATCCACCAGTGGTCATTGCATGTGTGTTCTTTTCACAAACCACATATGGATCAACCAGAGTCATTGCATGTGTGTTCTTTCCACAAACTACACATGGATCAACCACTAGAGTCATTGCATGTTTGTTCTTATACTAAAACCACAAACCAGCACTAGAGTCATTGCATGTGTGTTTTTTCCACAAACCACACATGGATCCACCAGTGGTCATTGCATGTGTGTTATTTCCACAAACCACACATGGATCAACCACTAGAGTCATTGCATGTGTTTTCTTAACACAAACCACACATGGATCAACCAATAGAGTCATTGCATGTTTGTTCTTATAATAAAACTACAAACCAGCACTAGAGTCATTGCATGTGTGTTCTTTTCCACAAACCACACATGAATCCACCAGTGGTCATTGCATGTGTGTTCTTTCCACAAACCACATATGGATCAACCACTAGAGTCATTGCATGTGTGTTCTTTTCCACAAACAACTTATGGATCAACCAGTGGTCATTGCATGTGTGTTCTTTCAACAAACCACATGTGGACCCATTATAGTCATTGCATGTGTGTTGTTTCCACAAAGCACACATGGATCAACCACTAGAGTCATTGCATGTGTGTTCTTTCCACAAACCACATATGGATCAACCACTAGAGTCATTGCATGTGTGTTCTTATACTAAAACCAACACTAGAGTCATTGCATGTGTGTTATTTCCACAAACCACACATGGATCAACCACTTGAGTCATTGCATATGTGTTATTTCCACAAACCACAAATGGATTAACCACTAGAGTCATTGCATGTGTGTTCTTATACTAAAACCAACACTAGAGTCATTGCATGTGTGTTCTTTTCACAAACCACACATGGATCAACCACTAGAGTCATTGCATGTGTGTTATTTCCACAAACAAACATGGATCAACCACTAGAGTCATTGCATGTGTGTTCTTTTCCACGAACCATACATGGATCCACCAGTGGTCATTGCATGTGTGTTCTTTCCACAAACCACACATGGATCAACCACTAGAGTCATTGCATGGGTGTTCTTATACTAAAACCAACACTAAAGTCATTGCATGTGTGTTCTTTCCACAAACCACACATGTGGACCCACCAGTGGTCATTGCATGTGTGTTATTTCCACAAACCACACATGGATCAACCACTAGAGTCATTGCATGTGTGTTCTTTCCACAAACCACATATGGATCAACCACTAGAGTCATTGCATGTGTGTTCTTATACTAAAACCAACACTAGAGTCATTGCATGTGTGTTCTTTTCACAAACCACACATGGATCAACCACTAGAGTCATTGCATGTGTGTTATTTCCACAACCAAACATGTATCAAGCACTTGAGTTATTGCATGTGTGTTCTTATACTAAAACCAACATGGATCCACCAGTGGTCATTGCATGTGTGTTCTTTCCACAAACCACACATGGATCAACCACTAGAGTCATTGCATGTGTGTTATTTTCCACAAACCACACATGGATCAACCACTAGAGTCATTACATGTGTGTTTTATACTAAAACCACAAACCAGTACTAGAGTCATTGCATGTGTGTTCTTATACTAAAACCACAAACCAGTACTAGAGTCATTGCATGTTTCTTCTTTTCCACAAACCACACATGGATCCACCAGTGGTCATTGCATGTATGTTCTTTTCACAAACCACATATGGATCAACCAGAGTCATTGCATGTGTGTTCTTTCCACAAACTACACATGGATCAACCACTTGAGTCATTGCATATGTGTTATTTCCACAAACCACACATGGATCAACCACTAGAGTCATTGCATGTGTGTTCTTATACTAAAACGAACACTAGAGTCATTGCATGTGTGTTCTTTTCACAAACCACACATGGATCAACCACTAGAGTCATTGCATGTGTGTTATTTCCACAAACAAACATGGATCAACCACTAGAGTCATTGCATGTGTGTTCTTTTCCACGAACCATACATCGATCCACCAGTGGTCATTGCATGTGTGTTCTTTCCACAAACCACACATGGATCAACCACTAGAGTCATTGCATGTGTGTTCTTATACTAAAACCAACACTAAAGTCATTGCATGTGTGTTCTTTCCACAAACCACACATGTGGACCCACCAGTGGTCATTGCATGTGTGTTATTTCCACAAACCACACATGGATCAACCACTAGAGTCATTGCATGTGTGTTCTTTCCACAAACCACATATGGATCAACCACTAGAGTCATTGCATGTGTGTTCTTATACTAAAACCAACACTAGAGTCATTGCATGTGTGTTCTTTTCACAAACCACACATGGATCAACCACTAGAGTCATTGCATGTGTGTTATTTCCACAACCAAACATGTATCAAGCACTTGAGTCATTGCATGTGTGTTCTTATACTAAAACCAACATGGATCCACCAGTGGCCATTGCATGTGTGTTCTTTCCACAAACCACACATGGATCAACCACTAGAGTCATTGCATGTGTGTTATTTTCCACAAACCAAACATGGATCAACCACTAGATTCATTACATGTGTGTTTTATACTAAAACCACAAACCAGTACTAGAGTCATTGCATGTGTGTTCTTATACTAAAACCACAAACCAGTACTAGAGTCATTGCATGTTTGTTCTTTTCCACAAACCACACATGGATCCACCAGTGGTCATTGCATGTGTGTTCTTTTCACAAACCACATATGGATCAACCAGAGTCATTGCATGTGTGTTCTTTCCACAAACTACACATGGATCAACCACTAGAGTCATTGCATGTTTGTTCTTATACTAAAACCACAAACCAGCACTAGAGTCATTGCATGTGTGTTTTTTCCACAAACCACACATGGATCCACCAGTGGTCATTGCATGTGTGTTATTTCCACAAACCACACATGGATCAACCACTAGAGTCATTGCATGTGTTTTCTTAACACAAACCACACATGGATCAACCACTAGAGTCATTGCATGTTTGTTCTTATAATAAAACTACAAACCAGCACTAGAGTCATTGCATGTGTGTTCTTTTCCACAAACCACACATGAATCCACCAGTGGTCATTGCATGTGTGTTCTTTCCACAAACCACATATGGATCAACCACTAGAGTCATTGCATGTGTGTTCTTTTCCACAAACAACTTATGGATCAACCAGTGGTCATTGCATGTGTGTTCTTTCAACAAACCACATGTGGACCCATTATAGTCATTGCATGTGTGTTGTTTCCACAAAGCACACATGGATCAACCACTAGAGTCATTGCATGTGTGTTCTTTCCACAAACCACATATGGATCAACCACTAGAGTCATTGCATGTGTGTTCTTATACTAAAACCAACACTAGAGTCATTGCATGTGTGTTATTTCCACAAACCACACATGGATCAACCACTTGAGTCATTGCATATGTGTTATTTCCACAAACCACAAATGGATTAACCACTAGAGTCATTGCATGTGTGTTCTTATACTAAAACCAACACTAGAGTCATTGCATGTGTGTTCTTATACTAAAACCACAAACCAGTACTAGAGTCATTGCATGTTTGTTCTTTTCCACAAACCACACATGGATCCACCAGTGGTCATTGCATGTGTGTTCTTTTCACAAACCACATATGGATCAACCAGAGTCATTGCATGTGTGTTCTTTCCACAAACTACACATGGATCAACCACTAGAGTCATTGCATGTTTGTTCTTATACTAAAACCACAAACCAGCACTAGAGTCATTGCATGTGTGTTTTTTCCACAAACCACACATGGATCCACCAGTGGTCATTGCATGTGTGTTATTTCCACAAACCACACATGGATCAACCACTAGAGTCATTGCATGTGTTTTCTTAACACAAACCACACATGGATCAACCACTAGAGTCATTGCATGTTTGTTCTTATAATAAAACTACAAACCAGCACTAGAGTCATTGCATGTGTGTTCTTTTCCACAAACCACACATGAATCCACCAGTGGTCATTGCATGTGTGTTCTTTCCACAAACCACATATGGATCAACCACTAGAGTCATTGCATGTGTGTTCTTTTCCACAAACAACTTATGGATCAACCAGTGGTCATTGCATGTGTGTTCTTTCAACAAACCACATGTGGACCCATTATAGTCATTGCATGTGTGTTGTTTCCACAAAGCACACATGGATCAACCACTAGAGTCATTGCATGTGTGTTCTTTCCACAAACCACATATGGATCAACCACTAGAGTCATTGCATGTGTGTTCTTATACTAAAACCAACACTAGAGTCATTGCATGTGTGTTATTTCCACAAACCACACATGGATCAACCACTTGACTCATTGCATATGTGTTATTTCCACAAACCACAAATGGATTAACCACTAGAGTCATTGCATGTGTGTTCTTATACTAAAACCAACACTAGAGTCATTGCATGTGTGTTCTTTTCACAAACCACACATGGATCAACCACTAGAGTCATTGCATGTGTGTTATTTCCACAAACAAACATGGATCAACCACTAGAGTCATTGCATGTGTGTTCTTTTCCACGAACCATACATGGATCCACCAGTGGTCATTGCATGTGTGTTCTTTCCACAAACCACACATGGATCAACCACTAGAGTCATTGCATGGGTGTTCTTATACTAAAACCAACACTAAAGTCATTGCATGTGTGTTCTTTCCACAAACCACACATGTGGACCCACCAGTGGTCATTGCATGTGTGTTATTTCCACAAACCACACATGGATCAACCACTAGAGTCATTGCATGTGTGTTCTTTCCACAAACCACATATGGATCAACCACTAGAGTCATTGCATGTGTGTTCTTATACTAAAACCAACACTAGAGTCATTGCATGTGTGTTCTTTTCACAAACCACACATGGATCAACCACTAGAGTCATTGCATGTGTGTTATTTCCACAACCAAACATGTATCAAGCACTTGAGTTATTGCATGTGTGTTCTTATACTAAAACCAACATGGATCCACCAGTGGTCATTGCATGTGTGTTCTTTCCACAAACCACACATGGATCAACCACTAGAGTCATTGCATGTGTGTTATTTTCCACAAACCACACATGGATCAACCACTAGAGTCATTACATGTGTGTTTTATACTAAAACCACAAACCAGTACTAGAGTCATTGCATGTGTGTTCTTATACTAAAACCACAAACCAGTACTAGAGTCATTGCATGTTTCTTCTTTTCCACAAACCACACATGGATCCACCAGTGGTCATTGCATGTATGTTCTTTTCACAAACCACATATGGATCAACCAGAGTCATTGCATGTGTGTTCTTTCCACGAACTACACATGGATCAACCACTAGAGTCATTGCATGTTTGTTCTTATACTAAAACCACAAACCAGCACTAGAGTCATTGCATGTGTATTTTTTCCACAAACCACACATGGATCCACCAGTGGTCATTGCATGTGTGTTATTTCCACAAACCACACATGGATCAACCACTAGAGTCATTGCATGTGTTTTCTTAACACAAACCACACATGGATCAACCACTAGAGTCATTGCATGTTTGTTCTTATAATAAAACTACAAACCAGCACTAGAGTCATTGCATGTGTGTTCTTTTCCACAAACCACACATGAATCCACCAGTGGTCATTGCATGTGTGTTCTTTCCACAAACCACATATGGATCAACCACTAGAGTCATTGCATGTGTGTTCTTTTCCACAAACAACTTATGGATCAACCAGTGGTCATTGCATGTGTGTTCTTTCAACAAACCACATGTGGAACCATTATAGTCATTGCATGTGTGTTGTTTCCACAAAGCACACATGGATCAACCACTAGAGTCATTGCATGTGTGTTCTTTCCACAAACCACATATGGATCAACCACTAGAGTCATTGCATGTGTGTTCTTATACTAAAACGAACACTAGAGTCATTGCATGTGTGTTATTTCCACAAACCACACATGGATCAACCACTTGAGTCATTGCATATGTGTTATTTCCACAAACCACAAATGGATTAACCACTAGAGTCATTGCATGTGTGTTCTTATACTAAAACCAACACTAGAGTCATTGCATGTGTGTTCTTTTCACAAACCACACATGGAACAACCACTAGAGTCATTGCATGTGTGTTATTTCCACAAACAAACATGGATCAACCACTAGAGTCATTGCATGTGTGTTCTTTTCCACGAACCATACATGGATCCACCAGTGGTCATTGCATGTGTGTTCTTTCCACAAACCACACATGGATCAACCACTAAAGTCATTGCATGGGTGTTCTTATACTAAAACCAACACTAAAGTCATTGCATGTGTGTTCTTTCCACAAACCACACATGTGGACCCACCAGTGGTCATTGCATGTGTGTTATTTCCACAAACCACACATGGATCAACCACTAGAGTCATTGCATGTGTGTTCTTTCCACAAACCACATATGGATCAACCACTAGAGTCATTGCATGTGTGTTCTTATACTAAAACCAACACTAGAGTCATTGCATGTGTGTTCTTTTCACAAACCACACATGGATCAACCACTAGAGTCATTGCATGTGTGTTATTTCCACAACCAAACATGTATCAAGCACTTGAGTTATTGCATGTGTGTACTTATACTAAAACCAACATGGATCCACCAGTGGTCATTGCATGTGTGTTCTTTCCACAAACCACACATGGATCAACCACTAGAGTCATTGCATGTGTGTTATTTTCCACAAACCACACATGGATCAACCACTAGAGTCATTACATGTGTGTTTTATACTAAAACCACAAACCAGTACTAGAGTCATTGCATGTGTGTTCTTATACTAAAACCACAAACCAGTACTAGAGTCATTGCATGTTTCTTCTTTTCCACAAACCACACATGGATCCACCAGTGGTCATTGCATGTATGTTCTTTTCACAAACCACATATGGATCAACCAGAGTCATTGCATGTGTGTTCTTTCCACGAACTACACATGGATCAACCACTAGATTCATTGCATGTTTGTTCTTATACTAAAACCACAAACCAGCACTAGAGTCATTGCATGTGTATTTTTTCCACAAACCACACATGAATCCACCAGTGGTCATTGCATGTGTGTTCTTTCCACAAACCACATATGGATCAACCACTAGAGTCATTGCATGTGTGTTCTTTCCACAAACAACTTATGGATCAACCAGTGGTCATTGCATGTGTGTTCTTTCAACAAACCACATGTGGACCCATTACAGTCATTGCATGTGTGTTATTTCCACAAACCACACATGGATCCACCACTACAGTCATTGCATGTGTGTTCTTTCCACAAACCACATATGGATCAACCAGAGTCATTGCATGTGTGTTCTTTCCACTAACCACACATGGATCAACCACTAGAGTCATTGCATGTGTGTTCTTTCCACAAACCACATATGGATCAACCACTAGAGTCATTGCATGTGTGTTCTTATACTAAAACCAACACTAGAGTCATTGCATGTGTGTTATTTCCACAAACCACACATGGATCAACCACTTGAGTCATTGCATATGTGTTATTTCCAGAAACCACACATGGATCAACCACTAGAGTCATTGCATGTGTGTTCTTATACTAAAACCAACACTAGAGTCATTGCATGTGTGTTCTTTTCACAAACCACACATGGATCAACCACTAGAGTCATTGCATGTGTGTTATTTCCACAAACAAACATGGATCAACCACTAGAGTCATTGCATGTGTGTTCTTTTCCACGAACCATACATGGATCCACCAGTGGTCATTGCATGTGTGTTCTTTCCACAAACCACACATGGATCAACCAATAGAGTCATTGCATGTGTGTTCGTTCCAAAAACCACACATGGATCAACCACTAGAGTCATTGCCTGTTTGTTCTTATAATAAAACCACAAACCAGCACTAGAGTCATTGCATGTGTGTTCTTTTCCACAAACCACACATGGATCCACCAGTGGTCATTGCATGTGTGTTCTTTTCACAAACCACATATGGATCAACCAGAGTCATTGCATGTGTGTTCTTTCCACAAACTACACATGGATCAACCACTAGAGTCATTGCATGTTTGTTCTTATACTAAAACCACAAACCAGCACTAGAGTCATTGCATGTGTGTTCTTTTCCACAAACCACACATGGATCCACCAGTGGTCATTGCATGTGTGTTATTTCCACAAACCACACATGGATCAACCACTAGAGTCATTGCATGTGTTTTCTTAACACAAACCACACATGGATCAACCACTAGAGTCATTGCATGTTTGTTCTTATAATAAAACCACAAACCAGCACTAGAGTCATTGCATGTGTGTTCTTTTCCACAAACCACACATGAATCCACCAGTGTTCATTGCATGTGTGTTCTTCCCACAAACCACATATGGATCAACCACTAGAGTCATTGCATGTGTGTTCTTTTCCACAAACAACTTATGGATCAACCAGTGGTCATTGCATGTGTGTTCTTTCAACAAACCACATGTGGACCCATTATAGTCATTGCATGTGTGTTGTTTCCACAAACCACACATGGATCAACCACTAGAGTCTTTGCATGTGTGTTCTTTCCACAAACCACACATGGATCAACCACTAGAGTCATTGCATGTGTGTTCTTATACTAAAACCAACACTAGAGTCATTGCATGTGTGTTCTTTCCACAAACCACACGTGGATCCACCAGTAGTCATTGCATGTGTGTTCTTTCCACAAACCACACGTGGATCAACCACTAGAGTCATTGCATGTGTGTTCTTTCCACAAACCACACATGGATCAACCACTAGAGTCATTGCATGTTTGTTCTTATAGTAAAACCACAAACTAGCACTAGAGTCATTGCATGTGTGTTCTTTTCCACAAACCACACATGGATCCACCAGTGTTCATTGCACGTGTGTTCTTTCCACAAACCACATATGGATCAACCACTAGTCATTGCATGTGTGTTCTTTCCACACACCACACATGGATCAACCACTAGAGTCATTGCATGTTTGTTCTTATACTAAAACCACAAACCAGCACTAGAGTCAATGCATGTGTGTTCTTTTCCACGAACCATACATGGATCCACCAGTGGTCATTGCATGTGTGTTCTTTCCACAAACCACACATGGATCAACCACTAGAGTCATTGCATGTGTGTTCTTTCCACAAACCACACATGGATCAACCACTAGAGTCATTGCATGTTTGTTCTTATAATAAAACCACAAACCAGCACTAGAGTCATTGCATGTGTGTTCTTTTCCACAAACCACACATGAATCCACCAGTGGTCATTGCATGTGTGTTCTTCCCACAAACCACATATGGATCAACCACTAGAGTCATTGCATGTGTGTTCTTTTCCACAAACAACTTATGGATCAACCAGTGGTCATTGCATGTGTGTTCTTTCAACAAACCACATGTGGACCCATTATAGTCATTGCATGTGTGTTGTTTCCACAAACCACACATGGATCAACCACTAGAGTCTTTGCATGTGTGTTCTTTCCACAAACCACACATGGATCAACCACTAGAGTCATTGCATGTGTGTTCTTATACTAAAACCAACACTAGAGTCATTGCATGTGTGTTATTTCCACAAACCACACATGGATCAACCACTTGAGTCATTGCATATGTGTTATTTCCACAAACCACACATGGATCAACCACTAGAGTCAATGCATGTGTGTTCTTATACTAAAACCAACACTAGAGTCATTGCATGTGTGTTCTTTTCACAAACCACACATGGATCAACCACTAGAGTCATTGCATGTGTGTTATTTCCACAAACAAACATGGATCAACCACTAGAGTCATTGCATGTGTGTTCTTTTCCACGAACCATACATGGATCCACCAGTGGTCATTGCATGTGTGTTCTTTTCCACAAACCACACATGGATCCACCAGTGGTCATTGCATGCGTGTTATTTCCACAAACCACACATGGATCAACCACTAGAGTCATTGCATGTGTCTTCTTAACACAAACCACACATGGATCAACCACTAGAGTCATTGCATGTTTTTTCTTATAATAAAACCACAAACCAGCACTAGAGTCATTGCATGTGTGTTCTTTTCCACAAACCACACATGGATCCACCAGTGGTCATTGCATGTGTGTTCTTTCCACAAACCACACATGGATCAACCACTAGAGTCATTGCATGTGTGTTCTTTCCACAAACCACATATGGATCAACCACTAGAGTCATTGCATGTGTGTTCTTATACTAAAACCAACACTAGAGTCATTGCATATGTGTTATTTCCACAAACCACACATGGATCAACCACTAGAGTAATTGCATGTGTGTTCTTATACTAAAACCAACACTAGAGTCATTGCATGTGTGTTCTTTTCACAAACCACACATGGATCAACCACTAAAGTCATTGCATGTGTGTTATTTCCACAGACAAACATGGATCAACCACTAGAGTCATTCCATGTGTGTTCTTTTGCACGAACCACACATGGATCCACCAGTGGTCATTGCATGTGTGTTCTTTCCACAAACCACACATGGATCAACCACTAGAGTCATTGCATGTGTGTTCGTTCCACAAACCACACATGGATCAACCAATAGGGTCATTGCATGTTTGTTCTTATAATAAAACCACAAACCAGCACTAGAGTTATTGCATGTGTGTTCTTTTCCACAAACCACATATGGATCCACCAATGGTCATTGCATGTGTGTTCTTTCCACAAACCACATATGGATCAACCACTAGTCATTGCATGTGTGTTCTTTCCACAAACCACACATGGATCAACCACTAGATTCATTGCATGTGTGTTATTTCCACGAACAAACATGGATCAACCACTAGAGTCATTGCATGTGTGTTCTTATACTAAAACCAACACTAGAGTCATTGCATGTGTGTTGTTTTCACAAACCACATATGGATCAACCACTAGAGTCATTGAATGTGTGTTATTTCCACAAACAAACATGGATCAACCACTAGAGTCATTGCATGTGTGTTCTTTTCCACAAACCACACGTGGATCCACCAGTAGTCATTGCATGTGTGTTCTTTCCACAAACCACACATGGATCAACCACTAGAGTCATTGCATGTGTGTTCTTTCCACAAACCACACATGGATCAACCACTAGAGTCATTGCATGTTTGTTCTTATAGTAAAACCACAAACTAGCACTAGAGTCATTGCATGTGTGTTCTTTTCCACAAACCACACATGGATCCACCAGTGTTCATTGCACGTGTGTTCTTTCCACAAACCACATATGGATCAACCACTAGTCATTGCATGTGTGTTCTTTCCACACACCACACATGGATCAACCACTAGAGTCATTGCATGTTTGTTCTTATACTAAAACCACAAACCAGCACTAGAGTCAATGCATGTGTGTTCTTTTCCACGAACCATACATGGATCCACCAGTGGTCATTGCATGTGTGTTCTTTCCACAAACCACACATGGATCAACCACTAGAGTCATTGCATGTGTGTTCTTTCCACAAACCACACATGGATCAACCACTAGAGTCATTGCATGTTTGTTCTTATAGTAAAACCACAAACTAGCACTAGAGTCATTGCATGTGTGTTCTTTTCCACAAACCACACATGGATCCACCAGTGTTCATTGCACGTGTGTTCTTTCCACAAACCACATATGGATCAACCACTAGTCATTGCATGTGTGTTCTTTCCACACACCACACATGGATCAACCACTAGAGTCATTGCATGTTTGTTCTTATACTAAAACCACAAACCAGCACTAGAGTCAATGCATGTGTGTTCTTTTCCAAAAAACCACACATGGATCCACCACTAGAGTCATTGCATGTGTGTTCTTTCCATAAACCACATATGGATCAACCAGAGTCATTGCATGTGTGTTCTTTCCACAAACCACACATGTGGACCCACAAGTGGTCATTCATGTGTGTTATTTCCACAAACAAACGTGGATCAACCACTAGAGTCATTGCATGTGTGTTCTTTCCACAAACCACACATGGATCCACTAGTGGTCATTGCATATGTGTTCTTTCCATAAACCACACATGGATCAACCAGTAGAGTCATTGCATGTGTGTTCTTTCCACAAACCACACATGGATCAACCACTAGAGTCATTGCATGTTTGTTCTTATACTAAAACCACAAACCAGCACTAGAGTCATTGCATGTGTGTTCTTTCCACAAACCACACATGGATCAACCACTAGAGTCATTGCATGTGTGTTATTTTCCACAAACCACACATGGATCAACCACTAGAGTCATTACATGTGTGTTTTATACTAAAACCACAAACCAGTACTAGAGTCATTGCATGTGTGTTCTTATACTAAAACCACAAACCAGTACTAGAGTCATTGCATGTTTGTTCTTTTCCACAAACCACACATGGATCCACCAGTGGTCATTGCATGTGTGTTCTTTTCACAAACCACATATGGATCAACCAGAGTCATTGCATGTGTGTTCTTTCCACAAACTACACATGGATCAACCACTAGAGTCATTGCATGTTTGTTCTTATACTAAAATAACAAACCAGCACTAGAGTCATTGCATGTGTGTTCTTTTCCACAAACCACACATGGATCCACCTGTTGTCATTGCATGTGTGTTATTTCCACAAACCACACATGGATCAACCACTAGAGTCATTGCATGTGTTTTCTTAACACAAACCACACATGGATCAACCACTAGAGTCATTGCATGTTTGTTCTTATAATAAAACCACAAACCAGCACTAGAGTCATTGCATGTGTGTTCTTTTCCACAAACCACACATGAATCCACCAGTGGTCATTGCATGTGTGGATCAACCACTAGAGTCATTTCATGTGTGTTCTTTTCCACAAACAACTTATGGATCAACCAGTGGTCATTGCATGTGTGTTCTTTCAACAAACCACATGTGGACCCATTATAGTCATTGCATGTGTGTTGTTTCCACAAACCACACATGGATCAACCACTAGAGTCTTTAAATGTGTGTTCTTTCCACAAACCACACATGGATCAACCACTAGAGTCATTGCATGTGTGTTCTTATACTAAAACCAACACTAGAGTCATTGCATGTGTGTTATTTCCACAAACCAAACATGGATCAACCACTTGAGTCATTGCATATGTGTTATTTCCACAAACCACACATGGATCAACCACTAGAGTCATTGCATGTGTGTTCTTATACTAAAACCAACACTAGAGTCATTGCATGTGTGTTCTTTTCACAAACCACACATGGATCAACCACTAGAGTCATTGCATGTGTGTTATTTCCACAAACAAACATGGATCAACCACTAGAGTCATTGCATGTGTGTTCTTTTCCACGAACCATACATGGATCCACCAGTGGACATTGCATGTGTGTTCTTTCCACAAACCACACATGGATCAACCACTAGAGTCATTGCATGTGTGTTCGTTCCACAAACCACACATGGATCAACCACTAGAGTCATTGCATGTTTGTTCTTATAATAAAACCACAAACCAGCACTAGAGTCATTGCATGTGTGTTCTTTTCCACAAACCACACATGGATCCACCAGTGGTCATTGCATGTGTGTTCTTTCCACAAACCACATATGGATCAACCACTAGTCATTGCATGTGTGTTCTTTCCACAAACCACACATGGATCAACCACTAGAGTCATTGCATGTGTGTTATTTCCACAAACAAACATGGATCAACCACTAGAGTCATTGCATGTGTGTTCTTATACTAAAACCAACACTAGAGTCATGCATGTGTCTTATTTTCACAAACCACACATGGATCAACCACTAGAGTCATTGCATGTGTGTTATTTCCACAAACAAACATGGATCAACCACTAGAGTCATTGCATGTGTGTTCTTTTCCACAAACCACACATGGATCCACCGGTAGTCATTGCATGTGTGTTCTTTCCAAAAACCACACATGGATCAACCACTAGAGTCATTGCATGTGTGTTCTTTCCACAAACCACACATGGATCAACCACTAGAGTCATTGCATGTTTGTTCTTATACTAAAACCACAAACCAGCACTAGAGTCATTGCATGTGTGTTCTTTTCCACAAACCACACATGGATCCACCAGTGTTCATTGCACGTGTATTCTTTCCACAAACCACATATGGATCAACCACTAGTCATTGCATGTGTGTTCTTTTCACAAACAACACATGGATAAACCACTAGAGTCATTGCATGTTTGTTCTTATACTAAAACCACAAACCAACACTAGAGTCAATGCATCTATGTTCTTTTCCAAAAAAACACACATGGATCCACCACTAGAGTCATTGCATGTGTGTTCTTTCCACAAACCACATATGGATCAACCAGAGTCATTGCATATGTGTTCTTTCCACAAACCACACATGTGGACCCACCAGTGGTCATTGCATGTGTGCTATTTCCACAAACCACACATGGATCAACCACTAGAGTCATTGCATGTGTGTTCTTTCCACAAACCACATATGGATCAACCACTAGAGTCATTGCATGTGTGTTCTTATACTAAATCCAACACTAGAGTCATTGCATGTGTGTTGTTTTCACAAACCACACATGGATCAACCACTAGAGTCATTGCATGTGTGTTTTATACTAAAACCACACACCAGTACTAGAGTCATTGCATGTGCGTTCTTATACTAAAACCACAAACCAGTACTAGAGTCATTGCATGTTTGTTCTTTTCCACAAACCACACATGGATCCACCAGTGGTCATTGCATGTGTGTTCTTTCCACAAACCACATATGGATCAACCAGAGTCATTGCATGTGTGTTCTTTTCCACAAACCACACATGGATCCACCAGTGGTCATTGCATGTGTTTTCTTTCCACAAACCACATATGGATCAACCACTAGAGTCATTGCATGTGTGTTTTTTTCCACAAACAACTTATGGATCAACCAGTGGTCATTGCATGTGTGTTCTTTCAACAAACCACATGTGGACCCATTATAGTCATTGCATGTGTGTTGTTTCCACAAACCACACATGGATCAACCACTAGAGTCATTGCATGTGTGTTCTTTCCACAAACCACACATGGATCCACTAGTGGTCATTGCATATGTGTTCTTTCCATAAACCACACATGGATCAACCAGTAGAGTCATTGCATGTGTGTTCTTTCCACAAACCACACATGGATCAACCACTAGAGTCATTGCATGTTTGTTCTTATACTAAAACCACAAACCAGCACTAGAGTCATTGCATGTGTGTTCTTTCCACAAACCACACATGGATCAACCACTAGAGTCATTGCATGTGTGTTATTTTCCACAAACCACACATGGATCAACCACTAGAGTCATTACATGTGTGTTTTATACTAAAACCACAAACCAGTACTAGAGTCATTGCATGTGTGTTCTTATACTAAAACCACAAACCAGTACTAGAGTCATTGCATGTTTGTTCTTTTCCACAAACCACACATGGATCCACCAGTGGTCATTGCATGTGTGTTCTTTTCACAAACCACATATGGATCAACCAGAGTCATTGCATGTGTGTTCTTTCCACAAACTACACATGGATCAACCACTAGAGTCATTGCATGTTTGTTCTTATACTAAAATAACAAACCAGCACTAGAGTCATTGCATGTGTGTTCTTTTCCACAAACCACACATGGATCCACCTGTTGTCATTGCATGTGTGTTATTTCCACAAACCACACATGGATCAACCACTAGAGTCATTGCATGTGTTTTCTTAACACAAACCACACATGGATCAACCACTAGAGTCATTGCATGTTTGTTCTTATAATAAAACCACAAACCAGCACTAGAGTCATTGCATGTGTGTTCTTTTCCACAAACCACACATGAATCCACCAGTGGTCATTGCATGTGTGGATCAACCACTAGAGTCATTTCATGTGTGTTCTTTTCCACAAACAACTTATGGATCAACCAGTGGTCATTGCATGTGTGTTCTTTCAACAAACCACATGTGGACCCATTATAGTCATTGCATGTGTGTTGTTTCCACAAACCACACATGGATCAACCACTAGAGTCTTTAAATGTGTGTTCTTTCCACAAACCACACATGGATCAACCATTAGAGTCATTGCATGTGTGTTCTTATACTAAAACCAACACTAGAGTCATTGCATGTGTGTTATTTCCACAAACCAAACATGGATCAACCACTTGAGTCATTGCATATGTGTTATTTCCACAAACCACACATGGATCAACCACTAGAGTCATTGCATGTGTGTTCTTATACTAAAACCAACACTAGAGTCATTGCATGTGTGTTCTTTTCACAAACCACACATGGATCAACCACTAGAGTCATTGCATGTGTGTTATTTCCACAAACAAACATGGATCAACCACTAGAGTCATTGCATGTGTGTTCTTTTCCACGAACCATACATGGATCCACCAGTGGACATTGCATGTGTGTTCTTTCCACAAACCACACATGGATCAACCACTAGAGTCATTGCATGTGTGTTCGTTCCACAAACCACACATGGATCAACCACTAGAGTCATTGCATGTTTGTTCTTATAATAAAACCACAAACCAGCACTAGAGTCATTGCATGTGTGTTCTTTTCCACAAACCACACATGGATCCACCAGTGGTCATTGCATGTGTGTTCTTTCCACAAACCACATATGGATCAACCACTAGTCATTGCATGTGTGTTCTTTCCACAAACCACACATGGATCAACCACTAGAGTCATTGCATGTGTGTTATTTCCACAAACAAACATGGATCAACCACTAGAGTCATTGCATGTGTGTTCTTATACTAAAACCAACACTAGAGTCATGCATGTGTCTTATTTTCACAAACCACACATGGATCAACCACTAGAGTCATTGCATGTGTGTTATTTCCACAAACAAACATGGATCAACCACTAGAGTCATTGCATGTGTGTTCTTTTCCACAAACCACACATGGATCCACCGGTAGTCATTGCATGTGTGTTCTTTCCAAAAACCACACATGGATCAACCACTAGAGTCATTGCATGTGTGTTCTTTCCACAAACCACACATGGATCAACCACTAGAGTCATTGCATGTTTGTTCTTATACTAAAACCACAAACCAGCACTAGAGTCATTGCATGTGTGTTCTTTTCCACAAACCACACATGGATCCACCAGTGTTCATTGCACGTGTATTCTTTCCACAAACCACATATGGATCAACCACTAGTCATTGCATGTGTGTTCTTTTCACAAACAACACATGGATAAACCACTAGAGTCATTGCATGTTTGTTCTTATACTAAAACCACAAACCAACACTAGAGTCAATGCATCTATGTTCTTTTCCAAAAAAACACACATGGATCCACCACTAGAGTCATTGCATGTGTGTTCTTTCCACAAACCACATATGGATCAACCCGAGTCATTGCATATGTGTTCTTTCCACAAACCACACATGTGGACCCACCAGTGGTCATTGCATGTGTGCTATTTCCACAAACCACACATGGATCAACCACTAGAGTCATTGCATGTGTGTTCTTTCCACAAACCACATATGGATCAACCACTAGAGTCATTGCATGTGTGTTCTTATACTAAATCCAACACTAGAGTCATTGCATGTGTGTTGTTTTCACAAACCACACATGGATCAACCACTAGAGTCATTGCATGTGTGTTTTATACTAAAACCACACACCAGTACTAGAGTCATTGCATGTGCGTTCTTATACTAAAACCACAAACCAGTACTAGAGTCATTGCATGTTTGTTCTTTTCCACAAACCACACATGGATCCACCAGTGGTCATTGCATGTGTGTTCTTTCCACAAACCACATATGGATCAACCAGAGTCATTGCATGTGTGTTCTTTCCACAAACTACACATGGATCAACCACTAGAGTCATTGCATGTTTGTTCTTATACTAAAACCACAAACCAGCACTAGAGTCATTGCATGTGTGTTCTTTTCCACAAACCACACATGGATCCACCAGTGGTCATTGCATGTGTTTTCTTTCCACAAACCACATATGGATCAACCACTAGAGTCATTGCATGTGTGTTTTTTTTCCACAAACAACTTATGGATCAACCAGTGGTCATTGCATGTGTGTTCTTTCAACAAACCACATGTGGACCCATTATAGTCATTGCATGTGTGTTGTTTCCACAAACCACACATGGATCAACCACTAGAGTCTTTGCATGTGTGTTCTTTCCACAAACCACACATGGATCAACCACTAGAGTCATTGCATGTGTGTTCTTATACTAAAACCAACACTAGAGTCATTGCATGTGTGTTATTTCCACAAACCAAACATGGATCAACCACTTGAGTCATTGCATATGTGTTATTTCCACAAACCACACATGGATCAACCACTAGAGTCATTGCATGTGTGTTCTTATACTAAAACCAACACTAGAGTCATTGCATGTGTGTTCTTTTCACAAACCACACATGGATCAACCACTAGAGTCATTGCATGTGTGTTATTTCCACAAACAAACATGGATCAACCACTAGAGTCATTGCATGTGTGTTTTTTTCCACGAACCATACATGGATCCACCAGTGGTCATTGCATGTGTGTTCTTTCCACAAACCACACATGGATCAACCACTAGAGTCATTGCATGTGTGTTCGTTCCACAAACCACACATGGATCAACCACTAGAGTCATTGCATGTTTGTTCTTATAATAAAACCACAAACCAGCACTAGAGTCATTGCATGTGTGTTCTTTTCCACAAACCACACATGGATCCACCAGTGGTCATTGCATGTGTGTTCTTTCCACAAACCACATATGGATCAACCCCTAGTCATTGCATGTGTGTTCTTTCCACAAACCACACATGGATCAACCACTAGAGTCATTGCATGTGTGTTATTTCCATAAACAAACATGGATCAACCACTAGAGTCATTGCATGTGTGTTCTTATACTAAAACCAACACTAGAGTCATGCATGTGTCTTATTTTCACAAACCACACATGGATCAACCACTAGAGTCATTGCATGTGTGTTATTTCCACAAACAAACATGGATCAACCACTAGAGTCATTGCATGTGTGTTCTTTTCCACAAACCACACATGGATCCACCGGTAGTCATTGCATGTGTGTTCTTTCCAAAAACCACACATGGATCAACCACTAGAGTCATTGCATGTGTGTTCTTTCCACAAACCACACATGGATCAACCACTAGAGTCATTGCATGTTTGTTCTTATACTAAAACCACAAACCAGCACTAGAGTCATTGCATGTGTGTTCTTTTCCACAAACCACACATGGATCCACCAGTGTTCATTGCACGTGTATTCTTTCCACAAACCACATATGGATCAACCACTAGTCATTGCATGTGTGTTCTTTTCACAAACAACACATGGATGAACCACTAGAGTCATTGCATGTTTGTTCTTATACTAAAACCACAAACCAACACTAGAGTCAATGCATCTATGTTCTTTTCCAAAAAACACACATGGATCCACCACTAGAGTCATTGCATGTGTGTTCTTTCCACAAACCACATATGGATCAACCAGAGTCATTGTATATGTGTTCTTTCCACAAACCACACATGTGGACCCACCAGTGGTCATTGCATGTGTGCTATTTCCACAAACCACACATGGATCAACCACTAGAGTCATTGCATGTGTGTTCTTTCCACAAACCACATATGGATCAACCACTAGAGTCATTGCATGTGTGTTCTTATACTAAATCCAACACTAGAGTCATTGCATGTGTGTTGTTTTCACAAACCACACATGGATCAAACACTAGAGTCATTGCATGTGTGTTTTATACTAAAACCACACACCAGTACTAGAGTCATTGCATGTGTGTTCTTATACTAAAACCACAAACCAGTACTAGAGTCATTGCACGTTTGTTCTTTTCCACAAACCACACATGGATCCACCAGTGGTCATTGCATGTGTGTTCTTTCCACAAACCACATATGGATCAACCAGAGTCATTGCACGTGTGTTCTTTCCACAAACTACACATGGATCAACCACTAGAGTCATTGCATGTTTGTTCTTATACTAAAACCACAAACCAGCACTAGAGTCATTGCATGTGTGTTCTTTTCCACAAACCACACATGGATCCACCAGTGGTCATTGCATGCGTGTTATTTCCACAAACCACACATGGATCAACCACTAGAGTCATTGCATGTGTCTTCTTAACACAAACCACACATGGATCAACCACTAGAGTCATTGCATGTTTTTTCTTATAATAAAACCACAAACCAGCACTAGAGTCATTGCATGTGTGTTCTTTTCCACAAACCACACATGGATCCACCAGTGATCATTGCATGTGTGTTCTTTCCACAAACCACATATGGATCAACCACTAGAGTCATTGCATGTGTGTTCTTTTCCACAAACAACTTATGGATCAACCAGTGGTCATTGCATTTGTGTTCTTTCCACAAATCACATGTGGACCCATTACAGTCATTGCATGTGTGTTGTTTCCACAAACCACACATGGATCAACCACTAGAGTCATTGCATGTGTGTTCTTTCCACAAACCACATATGGATCAACCACTAGAGTCATTGCATGTGTGTTCTTATACTAAAACCAACACTACAGTCATTGCATGTGTGTTATTTCCACAAACCACACATGGATCAACCACTTGAGTCATTGCATATGTGTTATTTCCACAAACCACACATGGATCAGCCACTAGAGTCATTGCATGTGTGTTCTTATACTAAAACAAACACAAGAGTCATTGCATGTGTGTTCTTTTCACAAACCACACATGGATCAACCACTAGAGTCATTGCATGTGTGTTATTTCCACAAACAAACATGGATCAACCACTAGAGACATTCCATGTGTGTTCTTTTCCACGAACCACACATGGATCCACCAGTGGTCATTGCATGTGTGTTCTTTCCACAAACCACACATGGATCAACCACTAGAGTCATTGCATGTGTGTTCGTTCCACAAACCACACATGGATCAACCAATAGAGTCATTGCATGTTTGTTCTTATAATAAAACCACAAACCAGCACTAGAGTTATTGCATGTGTGTTCTTTTCCACAAACCACATATGGATCCACCAGTGGTCATTGCATGTGTGTTCTTTCCACAAACCACATATGGATCAACCACTAGTCATTGCATGTGTGTTCTTTCCACAAACCACACATGGATCAACCACTAGAGTCATTGCATGTGTGTTATTTCCACAAACAAACATGGATCAACCACTAGAGTCATTGCATGTGTGTTCTTATACTAAAACCAACACTAGAGTCATTGCATGTGTGTTGTTTAAACAAACCACACATGGATCAACCACTAGAGTCATTGCATGTGTGTTATTTCCACAAACAAACATGGATCAACCACTAGAGTCATTGCATGTGTGTTCTTTTCCACAAACCACACATGGATCCACCAGTAGTCATTGCATTTGTGTTCTTTTCACAAACCACACATGGATCAACCACTAGAGTCATTGCATGTGTGTTCTTTCCACAAACCACACATGGATCAACCAATAGAGTCATTGCATGTTTGTAATTATAGTAAAACCACAAACTAGCACTAGAGTCATTGCATGTGTGTTCTTTTCCACAAACCACACATGGATCCACCAGTGTTCATTGCACGTGTGTTCTTTCCACAAACCACATATGGATCAACCACTAGTCATTGCATGTGTGTTCTTTCCAAACACCACACATGGATAAAGCACTAGAGTTATTGCATGTTTGTTCTTATACTAAAACCACAAACCAGCACTAGAGTCAATGCATGTGTGTTCTTTTCCAAAAAACCACATATGGATCCACCACTAGAGTCATTGCATGTGTGTTCTTTCCATAAACCACATATGGATCAACCAGAGTCATTGCATGTGTGTTCTTTCCACAAACCACACATGTGGACCCACCAGTGGTCATTCATGTGTGTTATTTCCACAAACAAACATGGATCAACCACTAGAGTCATTGCATGTGTGTTCTTTCCACAAACCACACATGGATCCACTAGTGGTCATTGCATATGTGTTCTTTCCATAAACCACACATGGATCAACCACTAGAGTCATTGCATGTGTGTTCTTTCCACAAACCACACATGGATCAACCAATAGAGTCATTGCATGTTTGTTCTTATACTAAAACCACAAACCAGCACTAGAGTCATTGCATGTGTGTTCTTTTCCAAAAACCACACATGGATCCACCAGTGGTCATTGCATGTGTGTTCTTTCCACAAACCACATATGGATCAACCACTAGTCATTGCATGTGTGTTCTTTGCACAAACCACACATGGATCAACCACTAGAGTCATTGCATGTGTGTTATTTCCACAAACAAACATGGATCAACCACTAAAGTCATTGCATGTGTGTTCTTATACTAAAACCAACAATAGAGTTATTGCATGTGTGTTCTTTTCACAAACCACACATGGATCAACCACTAGAGTCATTGCATGTGTGTTAAGTCCACAAACAAACATGGATCAACCACTAGAGTCATTGCATGTGTGTTCTTTTCCACAAACCACACATGGATCCACCAGTGGTCATTGCATGTGTGTTCTTGCCACAAACCACACATGGTACCACCACTAGAGTCATTGCATGTGTGTTATTTCCACAAACAAACATGGATCAACCACTAGATTCATTGCATGTGTGTTCTTATACTAAAACCAACACTAGAGTCATTGCATGTGTGTTCTTTTCACAAACCACACATGGATCAACCACTAGAGTCATTGCATGTGTGTTATTTCCACAAACAAACATGGATCAACCACTAGAGTCATTGCATGTGTGTTCTTTTCCATAAACCACACATGGATCCACCAGTGGTGATTGCATGTGTGTTCTTTCCACAAACCACACATGGATCAACCACTAGAGTCATTGCATGTGTATTTTTTTCCATAAACCACACATGGATCAACCACTAGAGTCATTGCATGTTTGTTCTTATACTAAAACCACAAACCAGCACTAGAGTCATTGCATGTGTGTTCTTTTCCACAAACCACACATGGATTCACCAGTGGTCATTGCATGTGTGTTCTTTCCACAAACCAGATATGGATCAGCCACTAGTCATTGCATGTGTGTTCTTTCCACAAACCACACATGGATCAACCAGTAGAGTCATTGCATGTTTGTTCTTATACTAAAACCACAAACCGGCACTAGAGTCATTGCATGTGTGTTCTTTTCTACAAACCACACATGGATCCACCACTAGAGTCATTGCATGTGTGTTCTTTCCACAAACCACATATGGATCAACCAAAGTCATTGCAGGTGTGTTCTTTCCACTAACCACACATGTGGACCCACCAGTGGTCATTGCATGTGTATTATTTCCACAAACCACACATGGATCAACCACTAGAGTCATTGCATGTGTGTTCTTATACTAAAACCACAAACCAGTACTAGAGTCATTGCATGTGTGTTCTTATACTAAAACCACAAACCAGTACTAGAGTCATTGCATGTGTGTTCTTTTCCACAAAGCACACATGGATCCACCAGTGGTCATTGCATGTGTGTTCTTTACACAAACCACATATGGATCAACCAGAGTCATTGCATGTGTGTTCTTTCCACAGACCACACATGGATCAACCACTAGAGTCATTGGATGTTTGTTCTTATACTAAAACCACAAACCAGCACTAGAGTCATTGCATGTGTGTTTTTTCCACAAACCACACATGGATCCACCAGTGGTCATTGCATGTGTGTTATTTCCACAAACCACACATGGATCAACCACTAGAGTCATTGCATGTGTGTTATTTCAAGAAACCACATATGGATCAACCACTAGAGTCATTGCATGTGTGTTATTTCCAGAAACCACATATGGATCAACCACTAGAGTCATTGCATGTGTGTTCTTATACTAAAACCAACACTAGAGTCATTGCATGTGTGTTCTTTTCACAAACCACACATGGATACCCCACTAGAGTCATTGCATGTGTGTTATTTCCACAAACAAACATGGATCAACCACTAGAGTCATTGCATGTGTGTTCTTTTCCACGAACCACACATGGATCCACCAGTGGTCATTGCATGTGTGTTCTTTCCACAAACCACACATGGATCAACCACTAGAGTCATTGCATGTGTGTTCGTTCCACAAACCACACATGGATCAACCACTAGAGTCATTGCATGTGTGTTTGTTCCACAAACCACACATGGATCAACCACTAGAGTCATTGCATGTGTGTTATTTCCACAAACAAACATGGATCAACCACTAGAGTCATTGCATGTGTGTTCTTTTCCACAAACCACACATGGATCCACCAGTGGTCATTGCATGTGTGTTCTTTTCCACAAACCACACATGGATCCACCAGTGGTCATTGCATGTGTTTTCTTTCCATAAACCACATATGGATCAACCACTACAGTCATTGCATGTGTGTTCCTTTCCACAAACAACTTATGGATCAACCAGTGGTCATTGCATGTGTGTTCTTTCAACAAACCACATGTGGACCCATTACAGTCATTGCATGTGTGTTATTTCCACAAACCACACATGGTTCAACCACTAGAGTCATTGCATATGTTTTGTTTCCACAAACCACACATGGATCAACCACTAGAGTCATTGCATGTGTTTTCTTTCCACAAATCACATATGGATCAACCACTAGAGTCATTGCATGTGTGTTCTTTTCCTAAAACAACTAATGGATCAACCAGTGGTCATTGCATGTGTGTTGTTTCCACAAACCACATGTGGACCCATTACAGTCATTGCATGTGTGTTCTTTCCACAAACCACATATGGATCAACCACTAGAGTCATTGCATGTGTGTTATTTTCCACAAACAACTTATGGATCAACCAGTGGTCATTGCATGTGTGTTCTTTCAACAAACCACATGTGGACCCATTACAGTCATTGCATGTGTGTTGTTTCCACAAACCACGCATGGATCAACCACTAGAGTCATTGCATGTGTGTTCTTTCCACAAACCATATATGGATCAACCACTAGAGTCATTGCATGTGTGTTCTTATACTAAAACCAACACTAGAGTCATTGCATGTGTGTTATTTCCACAAACCACACATGGATCAACCACTTGAGTCATTGCATATGTGTTATTTCCACAAACCACACATGGACCAACCACTAGAGTCATTGCATGTGTGTTCTTATACTAAAACCAACACTAGAGTCATTGCATGTGTGTTCTTTTCACAAACCACACATGGATCATCCACTAGAGTCATTGCATGTGTGTTATTTCCACAAACAAACATGGATCAACCACTAGAGTCATTGCATGTGCGTTCTTTTCCACGAACCACACATGGATCCACTAGTGGTCATTGCATGTGTGTTCTTTCCACAAACCACACATGGATCAACCACTAGAGTCATTGCATGTGTGTTCGTTCCACAAACCACACATGGATCAACCACTAGAGTCATTGCATGTTTGTTCTTATAATAAAACAACAAACCAGTAGTAGAGTCAATGCATGTGTGCTCTTTTCCACAAACCACACATGGATCTACCAGTGGTCATTGCATGTGTGTTCTTTCCACAAACCACATATGGATCAACCACTAGTCATTGCATGTGTGTTCTTTCCACAAACCACACATGGATCAACCACTAGAGTCATTGCATGTGTGTTATTTCCACAAACAAACATGGATCAACCACTAGAGTCATTACATGTGTGTTCTTTTCCACAAACCACACATGGATCCACCACTAGAGTCATTGCATGTGTGTTCTTTCCACAAACAAACATGGATCAACCACTAGAGTCATTGCATGTGTGTTCTTTTCCACAAACCACACATGGATCCACCAGTGGTCATTGCATGTGTGTTCTTTTCCACAAACCACACATGGATCCACCAGTGGTCATTGCATGTGTTTTCTTTCCACAAACCAAATATGGATCAACCACTACAGTCATTGCATGTGTGTTCCTTTCCACAAACAACTTATGGATCAACCAGTGGTCATTGCATGTGTGTTCTTTCAACAAACCACATGTGGACCCATTACAGTCATTGCATGTGTGTTATTTCCACACACCACACATGGTTCAACCACTAGAGTCATTGCATATGTTTTGTTTCCACAAACCACACATGGATCAACCACTAGAGTTATTGCATGTGTGTTCTTATACTAAAACCAACACTAGAGTCATTGCATGTGTGTTCTTTTCACAAACCACACATGGATCAACCACTAGAGTCATTGCATGTGTGTTATTTCCACAAACAAACATGGATCAACCACTAGAGTCATTGCATGTGTGTTGCTTTCCACAAACAACTTATGGATCAACCAGTGGTCATTGCATGTGTGTTCTTTCAACAAACCACATGTGGACCCATTACAGTCATTGCATGTGTGTTATTTCCACAAACCACACATGGTTCAACCACTAGAGTCATTGCATATGTTTTGTTTCCACAAACCACACATGGATCAACCACTAGAGTCATTGCATGTGTGTTCTTTCCACAAACCACATATGGATCAACCACTAGAGTCATTGCATGTGTGTTCTTTTCCTAAAACAACTAATGGATCAACCAGTGGTCATTGCATGTGTGTTGTTTCCACAAACCACATGTGGACCCATTACAGTCATTGCATGTGTGTTATTTCCACAAACCACACATGGATCAACCACTAGAGTCATTGCATGTGTGTTCTTTCCACAAACCACATATGGATCAACCACTAGAGTCGTTGCATGTGTGTTCTTATACTAAAACCAACACTAGAGTCATTGCATGTGTGTTCTTTCCACAAACCACATATGGATCAACCACTAGAGTCATTGCATGTGTGTTCTTTTCCACAAACAACTTATGGAACAACCAGTGGTCATTGCATGTGTGTTCTTTCAACAAACCACATGTGGACCCATTACAGTCATTGCATGTGTGTTGTTTCCACAAACCACACATGGATCAACCACTAGAGTCATTGCATGTGTGTTCTTTCCACAAACCATATATGGATCAACCACTAGAGTCATTGCATGTGTGTTCTTATACTAAAACCAACACTAGAGTCATTGCATGTGTGTTATTTCCACAAACCACACATGGATCAACCACTTGAGTCATTGCATATGTGTTATTTCCACAAACCACACATGGATCAACCACTAGAGTCATTGCATGTGTGTTCTTATACTAAAACCAACACTAGAGTCCTTGCATGTGTGTTCTTTTCACAAACCACACATGGATCATCCACTAGAGTCATTGCATGTGTGTTATTTCCACAAACAAACATGGATCAACCACTAGAGTCATTGCATGTGCGTTCTTTTCCACGAACTACACATGGATCCACTAGTGGTCATTGCATGTGTGTTCTTTCCACAAACCACACATGGATCAACCACTAGAGTCATTGCATGTGTGTTCGTTCCACAAACCACACATGGATCAACCACTAGAGTCATTGCATGTTTGTTCTTATAATAAAACAACAAACCAGCAGTAGAGTCAATGCATGTGTGCTCTTTTCCACAAACCACACATGGATCCACCAGTGGTCATTGCATGTGTGTTCTTTCCACAAACCACATATGGATCAACCACTAGTCATTGCATGTGTGTTCTTTCCACAAACCACACATGGATCAACCACTAGAGTCATTGCATGTGTGTTATTTCCACAAACAAACATGGATCAACCACTAGAGTCATTGCATGTGTGTTCTTTTCCACAAACCACACATGGATCCACCACTAGAGTCATTGCATGTGTGTTCTTTCCACAAACCACATATGGATCAACCAGAGTCATTGCATGTGTGTTCTTTCCAATAACCACACATGTGGACCCACCAGTGGTCATTGCATGTGTATTATTTCCACAAACCACACATGGATCAACCACTAGAGTCATTGCATGTGTGTTCTTATACTAAAACCACAAACCTGTACTAGAGTCATTGCATGTGTGTTCTTATACTAAAACCACAAACCAGTACTAGAGTCATTGCATGTGTGTTCTTTTCCACAAAGCACACATGGATCCACCAGTGGTCATTGCATGTGTGTTCTTTACACAAACCACATATGGATCAACCAGAGTCATTGCATGTGTGTTCTTTCCACAGACCACACATGGATCAACCACTAGAGTCATTGCATGTTTGTTCTTATACTAAAACCACAAACCAGCACTAGAGTCATTGCATGTGTGTTTTTTTCCACAAACCACACATGGATCCACCAGTGGTCATTGCATGTGTGTTATTTCCACAAACCACACATGGATCAACCACTAGAGTCATTGCATCTGTGTTATTTCCACAAACCACATATGGATCAACCACTAGAGTCATTGCATGTGTGTTCTTATACTAAAACCACCACTAGAGTCATTGCATGTGTGTTCTTTTCACAAACCACACATGGATCAACCACTAGAGTCATTGCATGTGTGTTATTTCCACAAACAAACATGGATCAACCACTAGAGTCATTGCATGTGTGTTCTTTTCCACGAACAACACATGGATCCACCAGTGGTCATTGCATGTGTGTTCTTTCCATAAACCACACATGGATCAACCACTAGAGTCATTGCATGTGTGTTCGTTCCAAAAACCACACATGGATCAACCACTAGAGTCATTGCATGTGTGTTCGTTCCACAAACCACACATGGATCAACCACTAGAGTCATTGCATGTGTGTTATTTCCACACACAAACATGGATCAACCACTAGAGTCATTGCATGTGTGTTCTTTTCCACAAACCACACATGGATCCACCAGTAGTCATTGCATGTGTGTTCTTTCCACAAACCACACATGGATCAACCACTAGAGTCATTGCATGTGTGTTCTTATACTAAAACCAACACTAGAGTCATTGCATGTGTGTTCTTTCCACAAACCACATATGGATCAACCACTAGATTCATTGTATGTGTGTTCTTTTCCACAAACAACTTATGGATCAACCAGTGGTCATTGCATGTGTGTTCTTTCAACAAACCACATGTGGACCCATTACAGTCATTGCATGTGTGTTGTTTCCACAAACCACACATGGATCAACCACTAGAGTCATTGCATGTGTGTTCTTTCCACAAACCATATATGTATCAACCACTAGAGTCATTGCATGTGTGTTCTTATACTAAAACCAACACTAGAGTCATTGCATGTGTGTTATTTTCACAAACCACACATGGATCAACCACTAGAGTCATTGCATGTGTGTTCTTATACTAAAACCAACACTAGAGTCATTGCATGTGTGTTATTTTCACAAACCACACATGGATCATCCACTAGAGTCATTGCATGTGTGTTATTTCCACAAACAAACATGGATCAACCACTAGAGTCATTGCATGTGCGTTCTTTTCCACGAACCACACATGGATCCACTAGTGGTCATTGCATGTGTGTTCTTTCCACAAACCACACATGGATCAACCACTAGAGTCATTGCATGTGTGTTCGTTCCACAAACCACATATGGATCAACCACTAGAGTCAATGCATGTTTGTTCTTATAATAAAACCACAAACCAGCACTAGAGTCAATGCATGTGTGCTCTTTTCCACAAAACCACACATGGATCCACCACTAGAGTCATTGCATGTGTGTTCTTTCCACAAACCACATATGGATCAACCAGAGTCATTGCATGTGTGTTCTTTCCACAAACCACACATGTGGACCCAACAGTGGTCATTGCATGTGTGTTATTTCCACAAACCACACATGGATCAACCACTAGAGTCATTGCATGTGTGTTCTTTCCACAAACCACATATGGATCAACCACTAGAGTCATTGCATGTCTGTTCTTATACTAAAACCAACACTAGAGTCATTGCATGTGTGTTCTTTTCACAAACTACACATGGATCAACCACTAGAGTCATTGCATGTGTGTTATTTCCACAACCAAACATGGATCAACCACTAGATTCATTGCATGTATGTTCTTTTCCAAAAACCACACATGGACAGTGGTCATTCGATGTGTGTTCTTTCCACAAACCACATATGGATCAACCACTAGTCATTGCATGTGTGTTCTTTCCACAAACCACACATGGATCAACCACTAGAGTCATTGCATGTGTGTTATTTCCACACACAAACATGGATCAACCACTAGAGTCATTGCATGTGTGTTCTTTTCCACAAACCACACATGGATCCACCAGTAGTCATTGCATGTGTGTTCTTTCCACAAACCACACATGGATCAACCACTAGAGTCATTGCATGTGTGTTCTTTCCACAAACCACACATGGATCAACCACTAGAGTCATTGCATGTTTGTTCTTATAGTAAAACCACAAACCAGCACTAGAGTCATTGCATGTGTGTTCTTTTCCACAAACCACACATGGATCCACCAGTGTTCGTTGCACGTGTGTTCTTTCCACAAACCACATATGGATCAACCACTAGTCATTGCATGTGTGTTCTTTCCACAAACCACACATGGATCAACCACTAGAGTCATTGCATGTTTGTTCTCATACTAAAACCACAAACCAGCACTAGAGTCAATGCATGTGTGTTCTTTTCCAAAAAACCACACATGGATCCACCACTAGAGTCATTGCATGTGTGTTCTTTCCACAAACCACATATGGATCAACCAGAGTCATTGCATGTGTGTTCTTTCCACAAACCACACATGTGGACCCAACAGTGGTCATTGCATGTGTGTTATTTCCACAAACCACACATGGATCAACCACTAGAGTGATTGCATGTGTGTTATTTCCACAAACAAACAAGGATCAACCACTTGAGTCATTGCATGTGTGTTCTTATACTAAAACCAACATGGATCCACCAGTGGTCATTGCATGTGTGTTCTTTCCACAAACCACACATGGATCAACCACTAGAGTCATTGCATGTGTGTTCTTTTCACAAACCACACATCGATCAACCACTAGAGTCATTGCATGTGTGTTATTTCCACAAACAAACATGGATCAACCACTAGAGTCATTGCATGTGTGTTCTTTTCCACAAACCACACATGGATCCACTAGTGGTCATTGCATATGTGTTCTTTCCACAAACCACACATGGATCAACCACTAGAGTCATTGCATGTGCGTTCTTTTCTAAAAACCACACATGGATCCACCAGTGGTCATTGCATGTGTGTTCTTTTAACAAACCACATATGGATCAACCACTAGTCATTGCATGTGTGTTCTTTCCACAAACCACACATGGATCAACCACTAGAGTCATTGCATGTATGTTATTTCCACAAAAAAACTTGGATCAACCACTAGAGTCATTGCATGTGTGTTCTTATACTAAAACCAACACTAGACTCATTGCATGTGTGTTCTTTTCACAAACCACACATGGATCAACCACTAGAGTCATTGCATGTGTGTTAATTCCACAAACAAACATGGATCAACCACTAGAGTCATTGCATGTGTGTTCTTTTCCACAAACCACACATGGATCCACCAGTGGTCATTGCATGTGTGTTCTTTCCACAAACCACACATGGATCAACCACTAGAGTCATTGCATGTGTGTTCTCTCCATAAACCACACATGGATCAACCACTAGAGTCATTGCATGTGTGTTCTTATACCAAAACCAACACTAGAGTCATTGCATGTGTGTTCTTTTCACAAACCACACATTGATCAACCACTAGAGTCATTGCATGTGTGTTATTTCCACAAACCACACATGGATCAACCACTAGAGTTATTGCATGTTTGTTCTTATACTAAAACCACAAACCAGCACTAGAGTCAATGCATGTGTGTTCTATTCCAAAATACCACACATGGATCCACCACTAGAGTCATTGCATGTGTGTTCTTTCCACAAACCACACATGGATCAACCACTAGAGTCATTGCATGTGTGTTCTTTCCATAAACCACACATGGATCAACCAGTAGAGTCATTGCATCTTTGTTCTTATACTAAAACCACAAACCAGCACTAGAGTCATTGCATGTGTGTTCTTTTCCACAAACCACACATGGATTCACCAGTGGTCATTGCATGTGTGTTCTTTCCACAAACCACATATGGATCAACCACTAGTCATTGCATGTGTGTTCTTTCCACAAACCACACATGGATCGACCACTAGAGTCATTGCATGTTTGTTCTTATACTAAAACCACAAACCGGTACTAGAGTCATTGCATGTGTGTTCTTTTCCACAAACCACACATGGATCCACCACTAGAGTCATTGCATGTGTGTTCTTTCCACAAACCACATATGGATCAACCAGAGTCATTGCATGTGTGTTCTTTCCACTAACCACACATGTGGACCCACCAGTGGTCATTGCATGTGTATTATTTCCACAAACCACACATGGATCAACCACTAGAGTCATTGCATGTGTGTTCTTATACTAAAACCACAAACCAGTACTAGAGTCATTGCATGTGTGTTCTTATACTAAAACCTCAAACCAGTACTAGAGTCATTGCATGTGTGTTCTTTTCCACAAAGCGCACATGGATCCACCAGTGGTCATTGAATGTGTGTTCTTTACACAAACCACATATGGATCAACCAGAGTCATTGCATGTGTGTTCTTTCCACAGACCACACATGGATCAAGCACTAGAGTCATTGCATGTTTGTTTTTATAGTAAAACCACAAACCAGCACTAGAGTCATTGCATGCGTGTTATTTTCCACAAACCACACATGGATCCACCAGTGGTCATTGCATGTGTGTTATTTCCACAAACCACACATGGATCAACCACAAGAGTCATTGCATGTGTGTTATTTCCACAAACCACATATGGATCAACCACTAGAGTCATTGCATGTGTGTTCTTATATAAAACCAACACTAGAGTCATTGCATGTGTGTTCTTTTCACAAACCACACATGGATCAACCACTAGAGTCATTGCATGTGTGTTATTTCCACAAACAAACATGGATCAGCCACTAGAGTCATTGCATGTGTGTTCTTTTCCACAAATCACACATGGATCCACCAATGCTTATTGCATGTTTGTTCTTTTCCACAAACCACACATGGATCCACCATTGGTCATTGCATGTGCTTTATTTCCACAAACCACATATGGATCAACCACTAGAGTCATTGCATGTGTGTTCTTTTCCACAAACAACTTATGGATCAACCTGTGGTCATTGCATGTGTGGTCTTTCCACAAACCACATGTGGACCCATTACAGTCATTGCATGTGTCTTATTTCCACAAACCACACATGGATCAACCACTAGAGTCATTGCATGTGTGTTCTTTCCACAAACCACATATGGATCAACCACTAGAGTCATTGCATGTGTGTTCTTATACTAAAACCAACACTAGAGTCATTGCATGTGTGTTCTTTTCACAAACTACACATGGATCAACCACTAGAGTCATTGCATGTGTGTTATTTCCACAACCAAACATGGATCAACTACTTGAGTCATTGCATGTGTGTTCTTATACTAAAACCAACATGGATCCACCAGTGGTCATTGCATGTGTGTTCTTTCCACAAACCACACATGGATCAACCACTAGAGTCATTGCATGTGTGTTATTTCCACAAACAAACATGGATCAACCACTAGAGTCATTGCATGTGTGTTCTTTTCCACAAACCACACATGGATCCACTAGTGGTCATTGCATATGTGTTCTTTCCACAAACCACACATGGATCAACCACTAGAGTCATTGCATGTTTGTTCTTATACTAAAACCACAAACCAGCACTAGAGTCATTGCATGTATGTTCTTTTCCAAAAACCACACATGGATCCACCAGTGGTCATTGCATGTGTGTTCTTTCAACAAACCACATATGGATCAACCACTAGTCATTGCATGTGTGTTCTTTCCACAAACCACACATGGATCAACCACTACCGTTATTGCATGTATGTTATTTCCACAAACAAACTTGGATCAACCACTAGAGTCATTGCATGTGCGTTCTTATACTAAATCAACACTAGACTCATTGCATGTGTGTTAATTCCACAAACAAACATGGATCATCCACTAGAGTCATTGCATGTGTGTTCTTTTCCACAAACCACACATGGATCCACCAGTGGTCATTGCATGTGTGTTCTTTCCACAAACCACACATGGATCAACCACTAGAGTCATTGCATGTGTGTTATTTCCACAAACAAACATGGATCAACCACTAGAGTCATTGCATGTGTGTTCTTATACTAAAACCAACACTAGAGTCATTGCATGTGTGTTCTTTTCACAAACCACACATTGATCAACCACTAGAGTCATTGCATGTGTGTTCTTTCCACAAACCACACATGGATCAACCACTAGAGTTATTGCATGTTTGTTCTTATACTAAAACCACAAACCAGCACTAGAGTCAATGCATGTGTGTTCTATTCCAAAATACCACACATGGATCCACCACTAGAGTCATTGCATGTGTGTTCTTTCCACAAACCACACATGGATCAACCACTAGAGTCATTGCATGTGTGTTCTTTCCATAAACCACACATGGATCAACCAGTAGAGTCATTGCATCTTTGTTCTTATACTAAAACCACAAACCAGCACTAGAGTCATTGCATGTGTGTTCTTTTCCACAAACCACACATGGATTCACCAGTGGTCATTGCATGTGTGTTCTTTCCACAAACCACATATGGATCAACCACTAGTCATTGCATGTGTGTTCTTTCCACAAACCACACATGGATCGACCACTAGAGTCATTGCATGTTTGTTCTTATACTAAAACCACAAACCGGTACTAGAGTCATTGCATGTGTGTTCTTTTCCACAAACCACACATGGATCCACCACTAGAGTCATTGCATGTGTGTTCTTTCCACAAACCACATATGGATCAACCAGAGTCATTGCATGTGTGTTCTTTCCACTAACCACACATGTGGACCCACCAGTGGTCATTGCATGTGTATTATTTCCACAAACCACACATGGATCAACCACTAGAGTCATTGCATGTGTGTTCTTATACTAAAACCACAAACCAGTACTAGAGTCATTGCATGTGTGTTCTTATACTAAAACCTCAAACCAGTACTAGAGTCATTGCATGTGTGTTCTTTTCCACAAAGCGCACATGGATACACCAGTGGTCATTGCATGTGTGTTCTTTACACAAACCACATATGGATCAACCACTAGAGTCATTGCATGTGTGTTCTTTCCATAAACCACACATGGATCAACCAGTAGAGTCATTGCATCTTTGTTCTTATACTAAAACCACAAACCAGCACTAGAGTCATTGCATGTGTGTTCTTTTCCACAAACCACACATGGATTCACCAGTGGTCATTGCATGTGTGTTCTTTCCACAAACCACATATGGATCAACCACTAGTCATTGCATGTGTGTTCTTTCCATAAACCACACATGGATCGACCACTAGAGTCATTGCATGTTTGTTCTTATACTAAAACCACAAACCGGTACTAGAGTCATTGCATGTGTGTTCTTTTCCACAAACCACACATGGATCCACCACTAGAGTCATTGCATGTGTGTTCTTTCCACAAACCACATATGGATCAACCAGAGTCATTGCATGTGTGTTCTTTCCACTAACCACACATGTGGACCCACCAGTGGTCATTGCATGTGTATTATTTCCACAAACCACACATGGATCAACCACTAGAGTCATTGCATGTGTGTTCTTATACTAAAACCACAAACCAGTACTAGAGTCATTGCATGTGTGTTCTTATACTAAAACCTCAAACCAGTACTAGAGTCATTGCATGTGTGTTCTTTTCCACAAAGCGCACATGGATCCACCAGTGGTCATTGCATGTGTGTTCTTTACACAAACCACATATGGATCAACCAGAGTCATTGCATGTGTGTTCTTTCCACAGACCACACATGGATCAACCACTAGAGTCATTGCATGTTTGTTTTTATAGTAAAACCACAAACCAGCACTAGAGTCATTGCATGCGTGTTCATTTCCACAAACCACACATGGATCCACCAGTGGTCATTGCATGTGTGTTATTTCCACAAACCACACATGGATCAACCACAAGAGTCATTGCATGTGTGTTATTTCCACAAACCACATATGGATCAACCAATAGAGTCATTGCATGTGTGTTCTTATATAAAACCAACACTAGAGTCATTGCATGTGTGTTCTTTTCACAAACCACACATGGATCAACCACTAGAGTCATTGCATGTGTGTTATTTCCACAAACAAACATGGATCAGCCACTAGAGTCATTGCATGTGTGTTCTTTTCCACAAATCACACATGGATCCACCAATGCTTATTGCATGTTTGTTCTTTTCCACAAACCACACATGGATCCACCATTGGTCATTGCATGTGCTTTATTTCCACAAACCACATATGGATCAACCACTAGAGTCATTGCATGTGTGTTCTTTTCCACAAACAACTTATGGATCAACCTGTGGTCATTGCATGTGTGGTCTTTCCACAAACCACATGTGGACCCATTACAGTCATTGCATGTGTCTTATTTCCACAAACCACACATGGATCAACCACTAGAGTCATTGCATGTGTGTTCTTTCCACAAACCACATATGGATCAACCACTAGAGTCATTGCATGTGTGTTCTTATACTAAAACCAACACTAGAGTCATTGCATGTGTGTTCTTTTCACAAACTACACATGGATCAACCACTAGAGTCATTGCATGTGTGTTAGTTCCACAACCAAACATGGATCAACTACTTGAGTCATTGCATGTGTGTTGTTATACTAAAACCAACATGGATCCACCAGTGGTCATTGCATGTGTGTTCTTTCCACAAACCACACATGGATCAACCACTAGAGTCATTGCATGTGTGTTATTTCCACAAACAAACATGGATCAACCACTAGAGTCATTGCATGTGTGTTCTTTTCCACAAACCACACATGGATCCACTAGTGGTCATTGCATATGTGTTCTTTCCACAAACCACACATGGATCAACCACTAGAGTCATTGCATGTTTGTTCTTATACTAAAACCACAAACCAGCACTAGAGTCATTGCATGTATGTTCTTTTCCAAAAACCACACATGGATCCACCAGTGGTCATTGCATGTGTGTTCTTTCAACAAACCACATATGGATCAACCACTAGTCATTGCATGTGTGTTCTTTCCACAAACCACACATGGATCAACCACTACCGTTATTGCATGTATGTTATTTCCACAAACAAACTTGGATCAACCACTAGAGTCATTGCATGTGCGTTCTTATACTAAATCAACACTAGACTCATTGCATGTGTGTTAATTCCACAAACAAACATGGATCAACCACTAGAGTCATTGCATGTGTGTTCTTTTCCACAAACCACACATGGATCCACCAGTGGTCATTGCATGTGTGTTCTTTCCACAAACCACACATGGATCAACCACTAGAGTCATTGCATGTGTGTTATTTCCACAAACAAACATGGATCAACCACTAGAGTCATTGCATGTGTGTTCTTATACTAAAACCAACACTAGAGTCATTGCATGTGTGTTCTTTTCACAAACCACACATTGATCAACCACTAGAGTCATTGCATGTGTGTTCTTTCCACAAACCACACATGGATCAACCACTAGAGTTATTGCATGTTTGTTCTTATACTAAAACCACAAACCAGCACTAGAGTCAATGCATGTGTGTTCTATTCCAAAATACCACACATGGATCCACCACTAGAGTCATTGCATGTGTGTTCTTTCCACAAACCACACATGGATCAACCACTAGAGTCATTGCATGTGTGTTCTTTCCATAAACCACACATGGATCAACCAGTAGAGTCATTGCATCCTTGTTCTTATACTAAAACCACAAACCAGCACTAGAGTCATTGCATGTGTGTTCTTTTCCACAAACCACACATGGATTCACCAGTGGTCATTGCATGTGTGTTCTTTCCACAAACCACATATGGATCAACCACTAGTCATTGCATGTGTGTTCTTTCCACAAACCACACATGGATCGACCACTAGAGTCATTGCATGTCTGTTCTTATACTAAAACCACAAACCGGTACTAGAGTCATTGCATGTGTGTTCTTTTCCACAAACCACACATGGATCCACCACTAGAGTCATTGCATGTGTGTTCTTTCCACAAACCACATATGGATCAACCAGAGTCATTGCATGTGTGTTCTTTCCACTAACCACACATGTGGACCCACCAGTGGTCATTGCATGTGTATTATTTCCACAAACCACACATGGATCAACCACTAGAGTCATTGCATGTGTGTTCTTATACTAAAACCACAAACCAGTACTAGAGTCATTGCATGTGTGTTCTTATACTAAAACCTCAAACCAGTACTAGAGTCATTGCATGTGTGTTCTTTTCCACAAAGCGCACATGGATACACCAGTGGTCATTGCATGTGTGTTCTTTACACAAACCACATATGGATCAACCAGAGTCATTGCATGTGTGTTCTTTCCACATACCACACATGGATCAACCACTAGAGTCATTGCATGTTTGTTTTTATAGTAAAACCACAAACTAGCACTAGAGTCATTGCATGCGTGTTCTTTTCCACAAACCACACATGGATCCACCAGTGGTCATTGCATGTGTGTTATTTCCACAAACCACACATGGATCAACCACAAGAGTCATTGCATGTGTGTTATTTCCACAAACCACATATGGATCAACCACTAGAGTCATTGCATGTGTGTTCTTATATAAAACCAACACTAGAGTCATTGCATGTGTGTTCTTTTCACAAACCACACATGGATCAACCACTAGAGTCATTGCATGTGTGTTATTTCCACAAACAAACATGGATCAGCCACTAGAGTCATTGCATGTGTGTTCTTTTCCACAAATCACATATGGATCCACCAATGCTTATTGCATGTTTGTTCTTTTCCACAAACCACACATGGATCCACCATTGGTCATTGCATGTGCTTTATTTCCACAAACCACATATGGATCAACCACTAGAGTCATTGCATGTGTGTTCTTTTCCACAAACAACTTATGGATCAACCTGTGGTCATTGCATGTGTGGTCTTTCCACAAACCACATGTGGACCCATTACAGTCATTGCATGTGTCTTATTTCCACAAACCACACATGGATCAACCACTAGAGTCATTGCATGTGTGTTCTTTCCACAAACCACATATGGATCAACCACTAGAGTCATTGCATGTGTGTTCTTATACTAAAACCAACACTAGAGTCATTGCATATGTGTTCTTTTCACAAACTACACATGGATCAACCACTAGAGTCATTGCATGTGTGTTATTTCCACAACCAAACATGGATCAACTACTTGAGTCATTGCATGTGTGTTCTTATACTAAAACCAACATGGATCCACCAGTGGTCATTGCATGTGTGTTCTTTCCACAAACCACACATGGATCAACCACTAGAGTCATTGCATGTGTGTTATTTCCACAAACAAACATGGATCAACCACTAGAGTCATTGCATGTGTGTTCTTTTCCACAAACCACACATGGATCCACTAGTGGTCATTGCATATGTGTTCTTTCCACAAACCACACATGGATCAACCACTAGAGTCATTGCATGTTTGTTCTTATACTAAAACCACAAACCAGCACTAGAGTCATTGCATGTATGTTCTTTTCCAAAAACCACACATGGATCCACCAGTGGTCATTGCATGTGTGTTCTTTCAACAAACCACATATGGATCAACCACTAGTCATTGCATGTGTGTTCTTTCCACAAACCACACATGGATCAACCACTACCGTTATTGCATGTATGTTATTTCCACAAACAAACTTGGATCAACCACTAGAGTCATTGCATGTGCGTTCTTATACTAAATCAACACTAGACTCATTGCATGTGTGTTAATTCCACAAACAAACATGGATCAACCACTAGAGTCATTGCATGTGTGTTCTTTTCCACAAACCACACATGGATCCACCAGTGGTCATTGCATGTGTGTTCTTTCCACAAACCACACATGGATCAACCACTAGAGTCATTGCATGTGTGTTATTTCCACAAACAAACATGGATCAACCACTAGAGTCATTGCATGTGTGTTCTTATACTAAAACCAACACTAGAGTCATTGCATGTGTGTTCTTTTCACAAACCACACATTGATCAACCACTAGAGTCATTGCATGTGTGTTCTTTCCACAAACCACACATGGATCAACCACTAGAGTTATTGCATGTTTGTTCTTATACTAAAACCACAAACCAGCACTAGAGTCAATGCATGTGTGTTCTATTCCAAAATACCACACATGGATCCACCACTAGAGTCATTGCATGTGTGTTCTTTCCACAAACCACACATGGATCAACCACTAGAGTCATTGCATGTGTGTTCTTTCCATAAACCACACATGGATCAACCAGTAGAGTCATTGCATCTTCGTTCTTATACTAAAACCACAAAACAGCACTAGAGTCATTGCATGTGTGTTCTTTTCCACAAACCACACATGGATTCACCAGTGGTCATTGCATGTGTGTTCTTTCCACAAACCACATATGGATCAACCACTAGTCATTGCATGTGTGTTCTTTCCATAAACCACACATGGATCGACCACTAGAGTCATTGCATGTTTGTTCTTATACTAAAACCACAAACCGGTACTAGAGTCATTGCATGTGTGTTCTTTTCCACAAACCACACATGGATCCACCACTAGAGTCATTGCATGTGTGTTCTTTCCACAAACCACATATGGATCAACCAGAGTCATTGCATGTGTGTTCTTTCCACTAACCACACATGTGGACCCACCAGTGGTCATTGCATGTGTATTATTTCCACAAACCACACATGGATCAACCACTAGAGTCATTGCATGTGTGTTCTTATACTAAAACCACAAACCAGTACTAGAGTCATTGCATGTGTGTTCTTATACTAAAACCTCAAACCAGTACTAGAGTCATTGCATGTGTGTTCTTTTCCACAAAGCGCACATGGATCCACCAGTGGTCATTGCATGTGTGTTCTTTACACAAACCACATATGGATCAACCAGAGTCATTGCATGTGTGTTCTTTCCACAGACCACACATGGATCAACCACTAGAGTCATTGCATGTTTGTTTTTATAGTAAAACCACAAACCAGCACTAGAGTCATTGCATGCGTGTTCTTTTCCACAAACCACACATGGATCCACCAGTGGTCATTGCATGTGTGTTATTTCCACAAACCACACATGGATCAACCACAAGAGTCATTGCATGTGTGTTATTTCCACAAACCACATATGGATCAACCACTAGAGTCATTGCATGTGTGTTCTTATATAAAACCAACACTAGAGTCATTGCATGTGTGTTCTTTTCACAAACCACACATGGATCAACCACTAGAGTCATTGCATGTGTGTTATTTCCACAAAGAAACATGGATCAGCCACTAGAGTCATTGCATGTGTGTTCTTTTCCACAAATCACACATGGATCCACCAATGCTTATTGCATGTTTGTTCTTTTCCACAAACCACACATGGATCCACCATTGGTCATTGCATGTGCTTTATTTCCACAAACCACATATGGATCAACCACTAGAGTCATTGCATGTGTGTTCTTTTCCACAAACAACTTATGGATCAACCTGTGGTCATTGCATGTGTGGTCTTTCCACAAACCACATGTGGACCCATTACAGTCATTGCATGTGTCTTATTTCCACAAACCACACATGGATCAACCACTAGAGTCATTGCATGTGTGTTCTTTCCACAAACCACATATGGATCAACCACTAGAGTCATTGCATGTGTGTTCTTATACTAAAACCAACACTAGAGTCATTGCATGTGTGTTCTTTTCACAAACTACACATGGATCAACCACTAGAGTCATTGCATGTGTGTTATTTCCACAACCAAACATGGATCAACTACTTGAGTCATTGCATGTGTGTTCTTATACTAAAACCAACATGGATCCACCAGTGGTCATTGCATGTGTGTTCTTTCCACAAACCACACATGGATCAACCACTAGAGTCATTGCATGTGTGTTATTTCCACAAACAAACATGGATCAACCACTAGAGTCATTGCATGTGTGTTCTTTTCCACAAACCACACATGGATCCACTAGTGGTCATTGCATATGTGTTCTTTCCACAAACCACACATGGATCAACCACTAGAGTCATTGCATGTTTGTTCTTATACTAAAACCACAAACCAGCACTAGAGTCATTGCATGTATGTTCTTTTCCAAAAACCACACATGGATCCACCAGTGGTCATTGCATGTGTGTTCTTTCAACAAACCACATATGGATCAACCACTAGTCATTGCATGTGTGTTCTTTCCACAAACCACACATGGATCAACCACTACCGTTATTGCATGTATGTTATTTCCACAAACAAACTTGGATCAACCACTAGAGTCATTGCATGTGCGTTCTTATACTAAATCAACACTAGACTCATTGCATGTGTGTTAATTCCACAAACAAACATGGATCAACCACTAGAGTCATTGCATGTGTGTTCTTTTCCACAAACCACACATGGATCCACCAGTGGTCATTGCATGTGTGTTCTTTCCACAAACCACACATGGATCAACCACTAGAGTCATTGCATGTGTGTTATTTCCACAAACAAACATGGATCAACCACTAGAGTCATTGCATGTGTGTTCTTATACTAAAACCAACACTAGAGTCATTGCATGTGTGTTCTTTTCACAAACCACACATTGATCAACCACTAGAGTCATTGCATGTGTGTTATTTCAACAAACAAACATGGATCAACCACTAGAGTCATTGCATGTGTGTTCTTTTCCATAAACCACACATGGATCCACCAGTGGTCATTACATGTGTGTTCTTTCCACAAACCACACATGGATCAACCACTAGAGTCATTTCATGTGTGTTCTTTCCATAAACCACACATGGATCAACCACTAGAGTCATTGCATGTTTGTTCTTATACTAAAACCACAAACCAGCACTAGAGTCATTGCATGTGTGTTCTTTTCCACAAACCACACATGGATTCACCAGTGGTCATTGCATGTGTGTTCTTTCCACAAACCACATATGGATCAACCACTAGTCATTGCATGTGTGTTCTTTCCACAAACCACACATGGATCGACCACTAGAGTCATTGCATGTTTGTTCTTATACTAAAACCACAAACCGGTACTAGAGTCATTGCATGTGTGTTCTTTTCCACAAACCACACATGGATCCACCACTAGAGTCATTGCATGTGTGTTCTTTCCACAAACCACATATGGATCAACCAGAGTCATTGCATGTGTGTTCTTTCCACTAACCACACATGTGGACCCACCAGTGGTCATTGCATGTGTATTATTTCCACAAACCACACATGGATCAACCACTAGAGTCATTGCATGTGTGTTCTTATACTAAAACCACAAACCAGTACTAGAGTCATTGCATGTGTGTTCTTATACTAAAACCACAAACCAGTACTAGAGTCATTGCATGTGTGTTCTTTTCCACAAAGCACACATGGATCCACCAGTGGTCATTGCATGTGTGTTCTTTACACAAACCACATATGGATCAACCAAAGTCATTGAATGTGTGTTCTTTCCACAGACCACACATGGATCAACCACTAGAGTCAATGCATGTGTGTTCTTTTCCACAAACAACTTATGGATCAACCAGTGGTCATTGCATGTGTGTTCTTTCCACAAACCATATGTGGACCCATTACAGTCATTGCATGTGTGTTATTTCCACAAACCACACATGGATCAACCACTAGAGTCATTGCATATGTGTTATTTCCACAAACCACACATGGATCAACCACTAGAGTCATTGCATGTGTGTTCTTTCGACAAACCACATATGGATCAACCACTAGAGTCATTGCATGTGTGTTATTTTCCACAAACAACTAATGAATCAACCAGTGGTCATTGCATGTGTGTTCTTTCCACAAACCACATGTGGACCCATTACAGTCATTGCATGTGTGTTATTTCCACAAACCACACATGGATCAACCACTAGACTCATTGCATGTGTGTTCTTTCCACAAACCACATATGGATCAACCACTAGAGTCATTGCATGTGTGTTCTTATACTAAAACCACCACTGGAGTCATTGCATATGTGTTCTTTCCACAAACCACATATGGATCAACCACTAGAGTCATTGCATGTGTGTTCTTTTCCACAAACAACTTATGGATCAACCAGTGGTCATTGCATGTGTGTTCTTTCCACAAACCACATGTGGACCCATTAGAGTCATTGCATGTGTATTGTTTCCACAAACCACACATGGATCAACCACTAGAGTCATTGCATGTGTGTTCTTTCCACAAACCACATATGGATCAACCACTAGAGTCATTGCATGTGTGTTCTTATACTAAAACCAACACTAGAGTCATTGCATGTGTGTTCTTTTCACAAACTACACATGGATCAACCACTAGAGTCATTGCATGTGTGTTATTTCCACAACCAAACATGGATCAACTACTTGAGTCATTGCATGTGTGTTCTTATACTAAAACCAACATGGATCCACCAGTGGTCATTGCATGTGTGTTCTTTCCACAAACCACACATGGATCAACCACTAGAGTCATTGCATGTGTGTTATTTCCACAAACAAACATGGATCAAGCACTAGAGTCATTGCATGTGTGTTCTTTTCCACAAACCACACATGGATCCACTAGTGGTCATTGCATATGTGTTCTTTCCACAAACCACACATGGATCAACCACTAGAGTCATTGCATGTTTGTTCTTATACTAAAACCACAAACCAGCACTAGAGTCATTGCATGTATGTTCTTTTCCAAAAACCACACATGGATCCACCAGTGGTCATTGCATGTGTGTTCTTTCAACAAACCACATATGGATCAACCACTAGTCAGTGCATGTGTGTTCTTTCCACAAACCACACATGGATCAACCACTACCGTTATTGCATGTATGTTATTTCCACAAACAAACTTGGATCAACCACTAGAGTCATTGCATGTGCGTTCTTATACTAAATCAACACTAGACTCATTGCATGTGTGTTAATTCCACAAACAAACATGGATCAACCACTAGAGTCATTGCATGTGTGTTCTTTTCCACAAACCACACATGGATCCACCAGTGGTCATTGCATGTGTGTTCTTTCCACAAACCACACATGGATCAACCACTAGAGTCATTGCATGTGTGTTATTTCCACAAACAAACATGGATCAACCACTAGAGTCATTGCATGTGTGTTCTTATACTAAAACCAACACTAGAGTCATTGCATGTGTGTTCTTTTCACAAACCACACATTGATCAACCACTAGAGTCATTGCATGTGTGTTCTTTCCACAAACCACACATGGATCAACCACTAGAGTTATTGCATGTTTGTTCTTATACTAAAACCACAAACCAGCACTAGAGTCAATGCATGTGTGTTCTATTCCAAAATACCACACATGGATCCACCACTAGAGTCATTGCATGTGTGTTCTTTCCACAAACCACACATGGATCAACCACTAGAGTCATTGCATGTGTGTTCTTTCCATAAACCACACATGGATCAACTAGTAGAGTCATTGCATCTTTGTTCTTATACTAAAACCACAAACCAGCACTAGAGTCATTGCATGTGTGTTCTTTTCCACAAACCACACATGGATTCACCAGTGGTCATTGCATGTGTGTTCTTTCCACAAACCACATATGGATCAACCACTAGTCATTGCATGTGTGTTCTTTCCACAAACCACACATGGATCGACCACTAGAGTCATTGCATGTTTGTTCTTATACTAAAACCACAAACCGGTACTAGAGTCATTGCATGTGTGTTCTTTTCCACAAACCACACATGGATCCACCACTAGAGTCATTGCATGTGTGTTCTTTCCACAAACCACATATGGATCAACCAGAGTCATTGCATGTGTGTTCTTTCCACTAACCACACATGTGGACCCACCAGTGGTCATTGCATGTGTATTATTTCCACAAACCACACATGGATCAACCACTAGAGTCATTGCATGTGTGTTCTTATACTAAAACCACAAACCAGTACTAGAGTCATTGCATGTGTGTTCTTATACTAAAACCTCAAACCAGTACTAGAGTCATTACATGTGTGTTCTTTTCCACAAAGCGCACATGGATCCACCAGTGGTCATTGCATGTGTGTTCTTTACACAAACCACATATGGATCAACCAGAGTCATTGCATGTGTGTTCTTTCCACAGACCACACATGGATCAACCACTAGAGTCATTGCATGTTTGTTTTTATAGTAAAACCACAAACCAGCACTAGAGTCATTGCATGCGTGTTCTTTTCCACAAACCACACATGGATCCACCAGTGGTCATTGCATGTGTGTTATTTCCACAAACCACACATGGATCAACCACAAGAGTCATTGCATGTGTGTTATTTCCACAAACCACATATGGATCAACCACTAGAGTCATTGCATGTGTGTTCTTATATAAAACCAACACTAGAGTCATTGCATGTGTGTTCTTTTCACAAACCACACATGGATCAACCACTAGAGTCATTGCATGTGTGTTATTTCCACAAACAAACATGGATCAGCCACTAGAGTCATTGCATGTGTGTTCTTTTCCACAAATCACACATGGATCCACCAATGCTTATTGCATGTTTGTTCTTTTCCACAAACCACACATGGATCCACCATTGGTCATTGCATGTGCTTTATTTCCACAAACCACATATGGATCAACCACTAGAGTCATTGCATGTGTGTTCTTTTCCACAAACAACTTATGGATCAACCTATGGTCATTGCATGTGTGGTCTTTCCACAAACCACATGTGGACCCATTACAGTCATTGTATGTGTCTTATTTCCACAAACCACACATGGATCAACCACTAGAGTCATTGCATGTGTGTTCTTTCCACAAACCACATATGGATCAACCACTAGAGTCATTGCATGTGTGTTCTTATACTAAAACCAACACTAGAGTCATTGCATGTGTGTTCTTTTCACAAACTACACATGGATCAACCACTAGAGTCATTGCATGTGTGTTATTTCCACAACCAAACATGGATCAACTACTTGAGTCATTGCATGTGTGTTCTTATACTAAAACCAACATGGATCCACCAGTGGTCATTGCATGTGTGTTCTTTCCACAAACCACACATGGATCAACCACTAGAGTCATTGCATGTGTGTTATTTCCACAAACAAACATGGATCAACCACTAGAGTCATTGCATGTGTGTTCTTTTCCACAAACCACACATGGATCCACTAGTGGTCATTGCATATGTGTTCTTTCCACAAACCACACATGGATCAACCACTAGAGTCATTGCATGTTTGTTCTTATACTAAAACCACAAACCAGCACTAGAGTCATTGCATGTATGTTCTTTTCCAAAAACCACACATGGATCCACCAGTGGTCATTGCATGTGTGTTCTTTCAACAAACCACATATGGATCAACCACTAGTCATTGCATGTGTGTTCTTTCCACAAACCACACATGGATCAACCACTACCGTTATTGCATGTATGTTATTTCCACAAACAAACTTGGATCAACCACTAGAGTCATTGCATGTGCGTTCTTATACTAAATCAACACTAGACTCATTGCATGTGTGTTAATTCCACAAACAAACATGGATCAACCACTAGAGTCATTGCATGTGTGTTCTTTTCCACAAACCACACATGGATCCACCAGTGGTCATTGCATGTGTGTTCTTTCCACAAACCACACATGGATCAACCACTAGAGTCATTGCATGTGTGTTATTTCCACAAACAAACATGGATCAACCACTAGAGTCATTGCATGTGTGTTCTTATACTAAAACCAACACTAGAGTCATTGCATGTGTGTTCTTTTCACAAACCACACATTGATCAACCACTAGAGTCATTGCATGTGTGTTATTTCAACAAACAAACATGGATCAACCACTAGAGTCATTGCATGTGTGTTCTTTTCCATAAACCACACATGGATCCACCAGTGGTCATTACATGTGTGTTCTTTCCACAAACCACACATGGATCAACCACTAGAGTCATTTCATGTGTGTTCTTTCCATAAACCACACATGGATCAACCACTAGAGTCATTGCATGTTTGTTCTTATACTAAAACCACAAACCAGCACTAGAGTCATTGCATGTGTGTTCTTTTCCACAAACCACACATGGATTCACCAGTGGTCATTGCATGTGTGTTCTTTCCACAAACCACATATGGATCAACCACTAGTCATTGCATGTGTGTTCTTTCCACAAACCACACATGGATCGACCACTAGAGTCATTGCATGTTTGTTCTTATACTAAAACCACAAACCGGTACTAGAGTCATTGCATGTGTGTTCTTTTCCACAAACCACACATGGATCCACCACTAGAGTCATTGCATGTGTGTTCTTTCCACAAACCACATATGGATCAACCAGAGTCATTGCATGTGTGTTCTTTCCACTAACCACACATGTGGACCCACCAGTGGTCATTGCATGTGTATTATTTCCACAAACCACACATGGATCAACCACTAGAGTCATTGCATGTGTGTTCTTATACTAAAACCACAAACCAGTACTAGAGTCATTGCATGTGTGTTCTTATACTAAAACCACAAACCAGTACTAGAGTCATTGCATGTGTGTTCTTTTCCACAAAGCACACATGGATCCACCAGTGGTCATTGCATGTGTGTTCTTTACACAAACCACATATGGATCAACCAAAGTCATTGAATGTGTGTTCTTTCCACAGACCACACATGGATCAACCACTAGAGTCAATGCATGTGTGTTCTTTTCCACAAACAACTTATGGATCAACCAGTGGTCATTGCATGTGTGTTCTTTCCACAAACCATATGTGGACCCATTACAGTCATTGCATGTGTGTTATTTCCACAAACCACACATGGATCAACCACTAGAGTCATTGCATATGTGTTATTTCCACAAACCACACATGGATCAACCACTAGAGTCATTGCATGTGTGTTCTTTCGACAAACCACATATGGATCAACCACTAGAGTCATTGCATGTGTGTTATTTTCCACAAACAACTAATGAATCAACCAGTGGTCATTGCATGTGTGTTCTTTCCACAAACCACATGTGGACCCATTACAGTCATTGCATGTGTGTTATTTCCACAAACCACACATGGATCAACCACTAGACTCATTGCATGTGTGTTCTTTCCACAAACCACATATGGATCAACCACTAGAGTCATTGCATGTGTGTTCTTATACTAAAACCACCACTGGAGTCATTGCATATGTGTTCTTTCCACAAACCACATATGGATCAACCACTAGAGTCATTGCATGTGTGTTCTTTTCCACAAACAACTTATGGATCAACCAGTGGTCATTGCATGTGTGTTCTTTCCACAAACCACATGTGGACCCATTAGAGTCATTGCATGTGTATTGTTTCCACAAACCACACATGGATCAACCACTAGAGTCATTGCATGTGTGTTCTTTCCACAAACCACATATGGATCAACCACTAGAGTCATTGCATGTGTGTTCTTATACTAAAACCAACACTAGAGTCATTGCATGTGTGTTCTTTTCACAAACTACACATGGATCAACCACTAGAGTCATTGCATGTGTGTTATTTCCACAACCAAACATGGATCAACTACTTGAGTCATTGCATGTGTGTTCTTATACTAAAACCAACATGGATCCACCAGTGGTCATTGCATGTGTGTTCTTTCCACAAACCACACATGGATCAACCACTAGAGTCATTGCATGTGTGTTATTTCCACAAACAAACATGGATCAAGCACTAGAGTCATTGCATGTGTGTTCTTTTCCACAAACCACACATGGATCCACTAGTGGTCATTGCATATGTGTTCTTTCCACAAACCACACATGGATCAACCACTAGAGTCATTGCATGTTTGTTCTTATACTAAAACCACAAACCAGCACTAGAGTCATTGCATGTATGTTCTTTTCCAAAAACCACACATGGATCCACCAGTGGTCATTGCATGTGTGTTCTTTCAACAAACCACATATGGATCAACCACTAGTCAGTGCATGTGTGTTCTTTCCACAAACCACACATGGATCAACCACTACCGTTATTGCATGTATGTTATTTCCACAAACAAACTTGGATCAACCACTAGAGTCATTGCATGTGCGTTCTTATACTAAATCAACACTAGACTCATTGCATGTGTGTTAATTCCACAAACAAACATGGATCAACCACTAGAGTCATTGCATGTGTGTTCTTTTCCACAAACCACACATGGATCCACCAGTGGTCATTGCATGTGTGTTCTTTCCACAAACCACACATGGATCAACCACTAGAGTCATTGCATGTGTGTTATTTCCACAAACAAACATGGATCAACCACTAGAGTCATTGCATGTGTGTTCTTATACTAAAACCAACACTAGAGTCATTGCATGTGTGTTCTTTTCACAAACCACACATTGATCAACCACTAGAGTCATTGCATGTGTGTTCTTTCCACAAACCACACATGGATCAACCACTAGAGTTATTGCATGTTTGTTCTTATACTAAAACCACAAACCAGCACTAGAGTCAATGCATGTGTGTTCTATTCCAAAATACCACACATGGATCCACCACTAGAGTCATTGCATGTGTGTTCTTTCCACAAACCACACATGGATCAACCACTAGAGTCATTGCATGTGTGTTCTTTCCATAAACCACACATGGATCAACTAGTAGAGTCATTGCATCTTTGTTCTTATACTAAAACCACAAACCAGCACTAGAGTCATTGCATGTGTGTTCTTTTCCACAAACCACACATGGATTCACCAGTGGTCATTGCATGTGTGTTCTTTCCACAAACCACATATGGATCAACCACTAGTCATTGCATGTGTGTTCTTTCCACAAACCACACATGGATCGACCACTAGAGTCATTGCATGTTTGTTCTTATACTAAAACCACAAACCGGTACTAGAGTCATTGCATGTGTGTTCTTTTCCACAAACCACACATGGATCCACCACTAGAGTCATTGCATGTGTGTTCTTTCCACAAACCACATATGGATCAACCAGAGTCATTGCATGTGTGTTCTTTCCACTAACCACACATGTGGACCCACCAGTGGTCATTGCATGTGTATTATTTCCACAAACCACACATGGATCAACCACTAGAGTCATTGCATGTGTGTTCTTATACTAAAACCACAAACCAGTACTAGAGTCATTGCATGTGTGTTCTTATACTAAAACCTCAAACCAGTACTAGAGTCATTACATGTGTGTTCTTTTCCACAAAGCGCACATGGATCCACCAGTGGTCATTGCATGTGTGTTCTTTACACAAACCACATATGGATCAACCAGAGTCATTGCATGTGTGTTCTTTCCACAGACCACACATGGATCAACCACTAGAGTCATTGCATGTTTGTTTTTATAGTAAAACCACAAACCAGCACTAGAGTCATTGCATGCGTGTTCTTTTCCACAAACCACACATGGATCCACCAGTGGTCATTGCATGTGTGTTATTTCCACAAACCACACATGGATCAACCACAAGAGTCATTGCATGTGTGTTATTTCCACAAACCACATATGGATCAACCACTAGAGTCATTGCATGTGTGTTCTTATATAAAACCAACACTAGAGTCATTGCATGTGTGTTCTTTTCACAAACCACACATGGATCAACCACTAGAGTCATTGCATGTGTGTTATTTCCACAAACAAACATGGATCAGCCACTAGAGTCATTGCATGTGTGTTCTTTTCCACAAATCACACATGGATCCACCAATGCTTATTGCATGTTTGTTCTTTTCCACAAACCACACATGGATCCACCATTGGTCATTGCATGTGCTTTATTTCCACAAACCACATATGGATCAACCACTAGAGTCATTGCATGTGTGTTCTTTTCCACAAACAACTTATGGATCAACCTGTGGTCATTGCATGTGTGGTCTTTCCACAAACCACATGTGGACCCATTACAGTCATTGCATGTGTCTTATTTCCACAAACCACACATGGATCAACCACTAGAGTCATTGCATGTGTGTTCTTTCCACAAACCACATATGGATCAACCACTAGAGTCATTGCATGTGTGTTCTTATACTAAAACCAACACTAGAGTCATTGCATGTGTGTTCTTTTCACAAACTACACATGGATCAACCACTAGAGTCATTGCATGTGTGTTATTTCCACAACCAAACATGGATCAACTACTTGAGTTATTGCATGTGTGTTCTTATACTAAAACCAACATGGATCCACCAGTGGTCATTGCATGTGTGTTCTTTCCACAAACCACACATGGATCAACCACTAGAGTCATTGCATGTGTGTTATTTCCACAAACAAACATGGATCAACCACTAGAGTCATTGCATGTGTGTTCTTTTCCACAAACCACACATGGATCCACTAGTGGTCATTGCATATGTGTTCTTTCCACAAACCACACATGGATCAACCACTAGAGTCATTGCATTTTTGTTCTTATACTTAAACCACAAACCAGCACTAGAGTTATTGCATGTATGTTCTTTTCCAAAAACCACACATGGATCCACCAGTGGTCATTGCATGTGTGTTCTTTCAACAAACCACATATGGATCAACCACTAGTCATTGCATGTGTGTTCTTTCCACAAACCACACATGGATCAACCACTACCGTTATTGCATGTATGTTATTTCCACAAACAAACTTGGATCAACCACTAGAGTCATTGCATGTGCGTTCTTATACTAAATCAACACTAGACTCATTGCATGTGTGTTAATTCCACAAACAAACATGGATCAACCACTAGAGTCATTGCATGTGTGTTCTTTTCCACAAACCACACATGGATCCACCAGTGGTCATTGCATGTGTGTTCTTTCCACAAACCACACATGGATCAACCACTAGAGTCATTGCATGTGTGTTATTTCCACAAACAAACATGGATCAACCACTAGAGTCATTGCATGTGTGTTCTTATACTAAAACCAACACTAGAGTCATTGCATGTGTGTTCTTTTCACAAACCACACATTGATCAACCACTAGAGTCATTGCATGTGTGTTATTTCAACAAACAAACATGGATCAACCACTAGAGTCATTGCATGTGTGTTCTTTTCCATAAACCACACATGGATCCACCAGTGGTCATTACATGTGTGTTCTTTCCACAAACCACACATGGATCAACCACTAGAGTCATTTCATGTGTGTTCTTTCCATAAACCACACATGGATCAACCACTAGAGTCATTGCATGTTTGTTCTTATACTAAAACCACAAACCAGCACTAGAGTCATTGCATGTGTGTTCTTTTCCATAAACCACACATGGATTCACCAGTGGTCATTGCATGTGTGTTCTTTCCACAAACCACATATGGATCAACCACTAGTCATTGCATGTGTGTTCTTTCCACAAACCACACATGGATCGACCACTAGCGTCATTGCATGTTTGTTCTTATACTAAAACCACAAACCGGTACTAGAGTCATTGCATGTGTGTTCTTTTCCACAAACCACACATGGATCCACCACTAGAGTCATTGCATGTGTGTTCTTTCCACAAACCACATATGGATCAACCAGAGTCATTGCATGTGTGTTCTTTCCACTAACCACACATGTGGACCCACCAGTGGTCATTGCATGTGTATTATTTCCACAAACCACACATGGATCAACCACTAGAGTCATTGCATGTGTGTTCTTATACTAAAACCACAAACCAGTACTAGAGTCATTGCATGTGTGTTCTTATACTAAAACCACAAACCAGTACTAGAGTCATTGCATGTGTGTTCTTTTCCACAAAGCACACATGGATCCACCAGTGGTCATTGCATGTGTGTTCTTTACACAAACCACATATGGATCAACCAGAGTCATTGAATGTGTGTTCTTTCCAGAGACCACACATGGATCAACCACTAGAGTCAATGCATGTGTGTTCTTTTCCACAAACAACTTATGGATCAACCAGTGGTCATTGCATGTGTGTTCTTTCCACAAACCACATGTGGACCCATTACAGTCATTGCATGTGTGTTATTTCCACAAACCACACATGGATCAACCACTAGAGTCATTGCATATGTGTTATTTCCACAAACCACACATGGATCAACCACTAGAGTCATTGCATGTGTGTTCTTTCCACAAACCACATATGGATCAACCACTAGAGTCATTGCATGTGTGTTCTTATACTAAAACCAACACTAGAGTCATTGCATGTGTGTTCTTTTCACAAACTACACATGGATCAACCACTAGAGTCATTGCATGTGTGTTATTTCCACAACCAAACATGGATCAACTACTTGAGTCATTGCATGTGTGTTCTTATACTAAAACCAACATGGATCCACCAGTGGTCATTGCATGTGTGTTCTTTCCACAAACCACACATGGATCAACGACTAGAGTCATTGCATGTGTGTTATTTCCACAAACAAACATGGATCAACCACTAGAGTCATTGCATGTGTGTTCTTTTCCACAAACCACACATGGATCCACCAGTGGTCATTGCATGCGTGTTATTTCCACAAACCACACATGGATCAACCACTAGAGTCATTGCATGTGTCTTCTTAACACAAACCACACATGGATCAACCACTAGAGTCATTGCATGTTTTTTCTTATAATAAAACCACAAACCAGCACTGGAGTCATTGCATGTGTGTTCTTTTCCACAAACCACACATGGATCCACCAGTGATCATTGCATGTGTGTTCTTTCCACAAACCACATATGGATCAACCACTAGAGTCATTGCATGTGTGTTCTTTTCCACAAACAACTTATGGATCAACCAGTGGTCATTGCATTTGTGTTCTTTCCACAAATCACATGTGGACCCATTACAGTCATTGCATGTGTGTTGTTTCCACAAACCACACATGGATCAACCACTAGAGTCATTGCATGTGTGTTCTTTCCACAAACCACATATGGATCAACCACTAGAGTCATTGCATGTGTGTTCTTATACTAAAACCAACACTAGAGTCATTGCATGTGTGTTATTTCCACAAACCACACATGGATCAACCACTTGAGTCATTGCATATGTGTTATTTCCACAAACCACACATGGATCAGCCACTAGAGTCATTGCATGTGTGTTCTTATACTAAAACAAACACAAGAGTCATTGCATGTGTGTTCTTTTCACAAACCACACATGGATCAACCACTAGAGTCATTGCATGTGTGTTATTTCCACAAACAAACATGGATCAACCACTAGAGACATTCCATGTGTGTTCTTTTCCACGAACCACACATGGATCCACCAGTGGTCATTGCATGTGTGTTCTTTCCACAAACCACACATGGATCAACCACTAGAGTCATTGCATGTGTGTTCGTTCCACAAACCACACATGGATCAACCAATAGAGTCATTGCATGTTTGTTCTTATAATAAAACCACAAACCAGCACTAGAGTTATTGCATGTGTGTTCTTTTCCACAAACCACATATGGATCCACCAGTGGTCATTGCATGTGTGTTCTTTCCACAAACCACATATGGATCAACCACTAGTCATTGCATGTGTGTTCTTTCCACAAACCACACATGGATCAACCACTAGAGTCATTGCATGTGTGTTATTTCCACAAACAAACATGGATCAACCACTAGAGTCATTGCATGTGTGTTCTTATACTAAAACCAACACTAGAGTCATTGCATGTGTGTTGTTTAAACAAACCACACATGGATCAACCACTAGAGTCATTGCATGTGTGTTATTTCCACAAACAAACATGGATCAACCACTAGAGTCATTGCATGTGTGTTCTTTTCCACAAACCACACATGGATCCACCAGTAGTCATTGCATTTGTGTTCTTTTCACAAACCACACATGGATCAACCACTAGAGTCATTGCATGTGTGTTCTTTCCACAAACCACACATGGATCAACCAATAGAGTCATTGCATGTTTGTAATTATAGTAAAACCACAAACTAGCACTAGAGTCATTGCATGTGTGTTCTTTTCCACAAACCACACATGGATCCACCAGTGTTCATTGCACGTGTGTTCTTTCCACAAACCACATATGGATCAACCACTAGTCATTGCATGTGTGTTCTTTCCAAACACCACACATGGATAAAGCACTAGAGTCATTGCATGTTTGTTCTTATACTAAAACCACAAACCAGCACTAGAGTCAATGCATGTGTGTTCTTTTCCAAAAAACCACATATGGATCCACCACTAGAGTCATTGCATGTGTGTTCTTTCCATAAACCACATATGGATCAACCAGAGTCATTGCATGTGTGTTCTTGCCACAAACCACACATGTGGACCCACCAGTGGTCATTCATGTGTGTTATTTCCACAAACAAACATGGATCAACCACTAGAGTCATTGCATGTGTGTTCTTTCCACAAACCACACATGGATCCACTAGTGGTCATTGCATATGTGTTCTTTCCATAAACCACACATGGATCAACCACTAGAGTCATTGCATGTGTGTTCTTTCCACAAACCACACATGGATCAACCAATAGAGTCATTGCATGTTTGTTCTTATACTAAAACCACAAACCAGCACTAGAGTCATTGCATGTGTGTTCTTTTCCTAAAACCACACATGGATCCACCAGTTGTCATTGCATGTGTGTTCTTTCCACAAACCACATATGGATCAACCACTAGTCATTGCATGTGTGTTCTTTGCACAAACCACACATGGATCAACCACTAGAGTCATTGCATGTGTGTTATTTCCACAAACAAACATGGATCAACCACTAAAGTCATTGCATGTGTGTTCTTATACTAAAACCAACAATAGAGTTATTGCATGTGTGTTCTTTTCACAAACCACACATGGATCAACCACTAGAGTCATTGCATGTGTGTTAAGTCCACAAACAAACATGGATCAACCACTAGAGTCATTGCATGTGTGTTCTTTTCCACAAACCACACATGGATCCACCAGTGGTCATTGCATGTGTGTTCTTGCCACAAACCACACATGGTACAACCACTAGAGTCATTGCATGTGTGTTATTTCCACAAACAAACATGGATCAACCACTAGATTCATTGCATGTGTGTTCTTATACTAAAACCAACACTAGAGTCATTGCATGTGTGTTCTTTTCACAAACCACACATGGATCAACCACTAGAGTCATTGCATGTGTGTTATTTCCACAAACAAACATGGATCAACCACTAGAGTCATTGCATGTGTGTTCTTTTCCATAAACCACACATGGATCCACCAGTGGTCATTGCATGTGTGTTCTTTCCACAAACCACACATGGATCAACCACTAGAGTCATTGCATGTGTATTTTTTTCCATAAACCACACATGGATCAACCACTAGAGTCATTGCATGTTTGTTCTTATACTAAAACCACAAACCAGCACTAGAGTCATTGCATGTGTGTTCTTTTCCACAAACCACACATGGATTCACCAGTGGTCATTGCATGTGTGTTCTTTCCACAAACCAGATATGGATCAGCCACTAGTCATTGCATGTGTGTTCTTTCCACAAACCACACATGGATCAACCAGTAGAGTCATTGCATGTTTGTTCTTATACTAAAACCACAAACCGGCACTAGAGTCATTGCATGTGTGTTCTTTTCCACAAACCACACATGGATCCACCACTAGAGTCATTGCATGTGTGTTCTTTCCACAAACCACATATGGATCAACCAAAGTCATTGCAGGTGTGTTCTTTCCACTAACCACACATGTGGACCCACCAGTGGTCATTGCATGTGTATTATTTCCACAAACCACACATGGATCAACCACTAGAGTCATTGCATGTGTGTTCTTATACTAAAACCACAAACCAGTACTAGAGTCATTGCATGTGTGTTCTTATACTAAAACCACAAACCAGTACTAGAGTCATTGCATGTGTGTTCTTTTCCACAAAGCACACATGGATCCACCAGTGGTCATTGCATGTGTGTTCTTTACACAAACCACATATGGATCAACCAGAGTCATTGCATGTGTGTTCTTTCCACAGACCACACATGGATCAACCACTAGAGTCATTGGATGTTTGTTCTTATACTAAAACCACAAACCAGCACTAGAGTCATTGCATGTGTGTTTTTTCCACAAACCACACATGGATCCACCAGTGGTCATTGCATGTGTGTTATTTCCACAAACCACACATGGATCAACCACTAGAGTCATTGCATGTGTGTTATTTCAAGAAACCACATATGGATCAACCACTAGAGTCATTGCATGTGTGTTATTTCCAGAAACCACATATGGATCAACCACTAGAGTCATTGCATGTGTGTTCTTATACTAAAACCAACACTAGAGTCATTGCATGTGTGTTCTTTTCACAAACCACACATGGATACCCCACTAGAGTCATTGCATGTGTGTTATTTCCACAAACAAACATGGATCAACCACTAGAGTCATTGCATGTGTGTTCTTTTCCACGAACCACACATGGATCCACCAGTGGTCATTGCATGTGTGTTCTTTCCACAAACCACACATGGATCAACCACTAGAGTCATTGCATGTGTGTTCGTTCCACAAACCACACATGGATCAACCACTAGAGTCATTGCATGTGTGTTCGTTCCACAAACCACACATGGATCAACCACTAGAGTCATTGCATGTGTGTTATTTCCACAAACAAACATGGATCAACCACTAGAGTCATTGCATGTGTGTTCTTTTCCACAAACCACACATGGATCCACCAGTGGTCATTGCATGTGTGTTCTTTTCCACAAACCACACATGGATCCGCCAGTGGTCATTGCATGTGTTTTCTTTCCATAAACCACATATGGATCAACCACTACAGTCATTGCATGTGTGTTCCTTTCCACAAACAACTTATGGATCAACCAGTGGTCATTGCATGTGTGTTCTTTCAACAAACCACATGTGGACCCATTACAGTCATTGCATGTGTGTTATTTCCACAAACCACACATGGTTCAACCACTAGAGTCATTGCATATGTTTTGTTTCCACAAACCACACATGGATCAACCACTAGAGTCATTGCATGTGTTTTCTTTCCACAAATCACATATGGATCAACCACTAGAGTCATTGCATGTGTGTTCTTTTCCTAAAACAACTAATGGATCAACCAGTGGTCATTGCATGTGTGTTGTTTCCACAAACCACATGTGGACCCATTACAGTCATTGCATGTGTGTTCTTTCCACAAACCACATATGGATCAACCACTAGAGTCATTGCATGTGTGTTATTTTCCACAAACAACTTATGGATCAACCAGTGGTCATTGCATGTGTGTTCTTTCAACAAACCACATGTGGACCCATTACAGTCATTGCATGTGTGTTGTTTCCACAAACCACGCATGGATCAACCACTAGAGTCATTGCATGTGTGTTCTTTCCACAAACCATATATGGATCAACCACTAGAGTCATTGCATGTGTGTTCTTATACTAAAACCAACACTAGAGTCATTGCATGTGTGTTATTTCCACAAACCACACATGGATCAACCACTTGAGTCATTGCATATGTGTTATTTCCACAAACCACACATGGACCAACCACTAGAGTCATTGCATGTGTGTTCTTATTCTAAAACCAACACTAGAGTCATTGCATGTGTGTTCTTTTCACAAACCACACATGGATCATCCACTAGAGTCATTGCATGTGTGTTATTTCCACAAACAAACATGGATCAACCACTAGAGTCATTGCATGTGCGTTCTTTTCCACGAACCACACATGGATCCACTAGTGGTCATTGCATGTGTGTTCTTTCCACAAACCACACATGGATCAACCACTAGAGTCATTGCATGTGTGTTCGTTCCACAAACCACACATGGATCAACCACTAGAGTCATTGCATGTTTGTTCTTATAATAAAACAACAAACCAGTAGTAGAGTCAATGCATGTGTGCTCTTTTCCACAAACCACACATGGATCTACCAGTGGTCATTGCATGTGTGTTCTTTCCACAAACCACATATGGATCAACCACTAGTCATTGCATGTGTGTTCTTTCCACAAACCACACATGGATCAACCACTAGAGTCATTGCATGTGTGTTATTTCCACAAACAAACATGGATCAACCACTAGAGTCATTACATGTGTGTTCTTTTCCACAAACCACACATGGATCCACCACTAGAGTCATTGCATGTGTGTTCTTTCCACAAACAAACATGGATCAACCACTAGAGTCATTGCATGTGTGTTCTTTTCCACAAACCACACATGGATCCACCAGTGGTCATTGCATGTGTGTTCTTTTCCACAAACCACACATGGATCCACCAGTGGTCATTGCATGTGTTTTCTTTCCACAAACCAAATATGGATCAACCACTACAGTCATTGCATGTGTGTTCCTTTCCACAAACAACTTATGGATCAACCAGTGGTCATTGCATGTGTGTTCTTTCAACAAACCACATGTGGACCCATTACAGTCATTGCATGTGTGTTATTTCCACACACCACACATGGTTCAACCACTAGAGTCATTGCATATGTTTTGTTTCCACAAACCACACATGGATCAACCACTAGAGTTATTGCATGTGTGTTCTTATACTAAAACCAACACTAGAGTCATTGCATGTGTGTTCTTTTCACAAACCACACATGGATCAACCACTAGAGTCATTGCATGTGTGTTATTTCCACAAACAAACATGGATCAACCACTAGAGTCATTGCATGTGTGTTGCTTTCCACAAACAATTTATGGATCAACCAGTGGTCATTGCATGTGTGTTCTTTCAACAAACCACATGTGGACCCATTACAGTCATTGCATGTGTGTTATTTCCACAAACCACACATGGTTCAACCACTAGAGTCATTGCATATGTTTTGTTTCCACAAACCACACATGGATCAACCACTAGAGTCATTGCATGTGTGTTCTTTCCACAAACCACATATGGATCAACCACTAGAGTCATTGCATGTGTGTTCTTTTCCTAAAACAACTAATGGATCAACCAGTGGTCATTGCATGTGTGTTGTTTCCACAAACCACATGTGGACCCATTACAGTCATTGCATGTGTGTTATTTCCACAAACCACACATGGATCAACCACTAGAGTCATTGCATGTGTGTTCTTTCCACAAACCACATATGGATCAACCACTAGAGTCGTTGCATGTGTGTTCTTATACTAAAACCAACACTAGAGTCATTGCATGTGTGTTCTTTCCACAAACCACATATGGATCAACCACTAGAGTCATTGCATGTGTGTTCTTTTCCACAAACAACTTATGGAACAACCAGTGGTCATTGCATGTGTGTTCTTTCAACAAACCACATGTGGACCCATTACAGTCATTGCATGTGTGTTGTTTCCACAAACCACACATGGATCAACCACTAGAGTCATTGCATGTGTGTTCTTTCCACAAACCATATATGGATCAACCACTAGAGTCATTGCATGTGTGTTCTTATACTAAAACCAACACTAGAGTCATTGCATGTGTGTTATTTGCACAAACCACACATGGATCAACCACTTGAGTCATTGCATATGTGTTATTTCCACAAACCACACATGGATCAACCACTAGAGTCATTGCATGTGTGTTCTTATACTAAAACCAACACTAGAGTCCTTGCATGTGTGTTCTTTTCACAAACCACACATGGATCATCCACTAGAGTCATTGCATGTGTGTTATTTCCACAAACAAACATGGATCAACCACTAGAGTCATTGCATGTGCGTTCTTTTCCACGAACTACACATGGATCCACTAGTGGTCATTGCATGTGTGTTCTTTCCACAAACCACACATGGATCAACCACTAGAGTCATTGCATGTGTGTTCGTTCCACAAACCACACATGGATCAACCACTAGAGTCATTGCATGTTTGTTCTTATAATAAAACAACAAACCAGCAGTAGAGTCAATGCATGTGTGCTCTTTTCCACAAACCACACATGGATCCACCAGTGGTCATTGCATGTGTGTTCTTTCCACAAACCACATATGGATCAACCACTAGTCATTGCATGTGTGTTCTTTCCACAAACCACACATGGATCAACCACTAGAGTCATTGCATGTGTGTTATTTCCACAAACAAACATGGATCAACCACTAGAGTCATTGCATGTGTGTTCTTTTCCACAAACCACACATGGATCCACCACTAGAGTCATTGCATGTGTGTTCTTTCCACAAACCACATATGGATCAACCAGAGTCATTGCATGTGTGTTCTTTCCAATAACCACACATGTGGACCCACCAGTGGTCATTGCATGTGTATTATTTCCACAAACCACACATGGATCAACCACTAGAGTCATTGCATGTGTGTTCTTATACTAAAACCACAAACCTGTACTAGAGTCATTGCATGTGTGTTCTTATACTAAAACCACAAACCAGTACTAGAGTCATTGCATGTGTGTTCTTTTCCACAAAGCACACATGGATCCACCAGTGGTCATTGCATGTGTGTTCTTTACACAAACCACATATGGATCAACCAGAGTCATTGCATGTGTGTTCTTTCCACAGACCACACATGGATCAACCACTAGAGTCATTGCATATTTGTTCTTATACTAAAACCACAAACCAGCACTAGAGTCATTGCATGTGTGTTTTTTTCCACAAACCACACATGGATCCACCAGTGGTCATTGCATGTGTGTTATTTCCACAAACCACACATGGATCAACCACTAGAGTCATTGCATCTGTGTTATTTCCACAAACCACATATGGATCAACCACTAGAGTCATTGCATGTGTGTTCTTATACTAAAACCACCACTAGAGTCATTGCATGTGTGTTCTTTTCACAAACCACACATGGATCAACCACTAGAGTCATTGCATGTGTGTTATTTCCACAAACAAACATGGATCAACCACTAGAGTCATTGCATGTGTGTTCTTTTCCACGAACAACACATGGATCCACCAGTGGTCATTGCATGTGTGTTCTTTCCACAAACCACACATGGATCAACCACTAGAGTCATTGCATGTGTGTTCGTTCCAAAAACCACACATGGATCAACCACTAGAGTCATTGCATGTGTGTTCGTTCCACAAACCACACATGGATCAACCACTAGAGTCATTGCATGTGTGTTCGTTCCACAAACCACACATGGATCAATGCTAGAGTCATTGCATGTGTGTTATTTCCATAAACAAACATGGATCAGCCACTAGAGTCATTGCATGTGTGTTCTTTTCCACAAACCACACATGGATCCACCAGTGGTCATTGCATGTGTGTTCTTTTCCACAAACGACACATGGATCCACCAGTGGTCATTGCATGTGTTTTCTTTCCACAAACTACATATGGATCAACCACTACAGTCATTGCATGTGTGTTCCTTTCAACAAACAACTTATGGATCAACCAGTGGTCATTGCATGTGTGTTCTTTCAACAAACCACATGTGGACCCATTACAGTCATTGCATGTGTGTTCTTTTCCACAAACCACACATGGATCCACCACTAGAGTCATTGCATGTGTGTTCTTTCCACAAACCACATATGGATCAACCAGAGTCATTGCATGTGTGTTCTTTCCACTAACCACACATGTGGACCCACCAGTGGTCATTGCATGTGTATTATTTCCACAAACCACACATGGATCAACCACTAGAGTCATTGCATGTGTGTTCTTATACTAAAACCACAAACCAGTACTAGAGTCATTGCATGTGTGTTCTTATACTAAAACCGCAAACCAGTACTAGAGTCATTGCATGTGTGTTCTTGTCCACAAAGCACACATGGATCCACCAGTGGTCATTGCATGTGTGTTCTTTACAAAAACCACATATGGATCAACCAGAGTCATTGCATGTGTGTTCTTTCCACAGACCACATATGGATCAACCACTAGAGTCATTGCATGTTTGTTCTTATACTAAAACCACAAACCAGCACTAGAGTCATTGCATGTGTGTTTTTTTCCACAAACCACACATGGATCCACCAGTGGTCATTGCATGTGTGTTATTTCCACAAACCACACATGGATTAACCACTAGAGTCATTGCATGTGTGTTATTTCCACAAACCACATATGGATCAACCACTAGAGTCATTGCATGTGTGTTCTTATACTAAAACCAACACTAGAGTCATTGCATGTGTGTTCTTTTCACAAACCACACATGGATCAACCACTAGAGTCATTGCATGTGTGTTATTTCCACAAACAAACATGGATCAACCACTAGAGTCATTGCATGTGTGTTCTTTTCCACGAACCACACATGGATCCACCAGTGGTCATTGCATGTGTGTTCTTTCCACAAACCACATATGGATCAACCACTAGAGTCATTGCATGTGTGTTCGTTCCACAAACCACACATGGATCAACCACTAGAGTCATTGCATGTGTGTTCGTTCCACAAACCACACATGGATCAACCACTAGAGTCATTGCATGTGTGTTCTTTTCCACAAACCACACATGGATCCACCAGTGGTCATTGCATGTGTGTTCTTTTCCACAAACCACACATGGATCCACCAGTGGTCATTGCATGTGTTTTCTTTCCACAAACCACATATGGATCAACCACTACAGTCATTGCATGTGTGTTCCTTTCCACAAACAACTTATGGATCAACCAGTGGTCATTGCATGTGTGTTCTTTCAACAAACCACATGTGGACCCATTACAGTCATTGCATGTGTGTTCTTTTCCACAAACCACACATGGATCCAGCACTCGAGTCATTGCATGTGTGTTCTTTCCACAAACCACATATGGATCAACCAGAGTCATTGCATGTGTATTCTTTCCACTAACCACACATGTGGACCCACCAGTGGTCATTGCATGTGTATTATTTCCACAAACCACACATGGATCAACCACTAGAGTCATTGCATGTGTGTTCTTATACTAAAACCACAAACCAGTACTAGAGTCATTGCATGTGTGTTCTTATACTAAAACCGCAAACCAGTACTAGAGTCATTGCATGTGTGTTCTTTTCCACAAAGCACACATGGATCCACCAGTGGTCATTGCATGTGTGTTTTTTACACAAACCACATATGGATCAACCAGAGTCATTGCATGTGTGTTCTTTCCACATACCACACATGGATCAACCACTAGAGTCATTGCATGTTTGTTCTTATACTAAAACCACAAACCAGCACTAGAGTCATTGCATGTGTGTTTTTTTCCACAAACCACACATGGATGCACCAGTGGTCATTGCATGTGTGTTATTTCCACAAACCACACATGGATCAACCACTAGAGTCATTGCATGTGTGTTATTTCCACGAACCACATATGGATCAACCACTAGAGTCATTGAATGTGTGTTCTTATACTAAAACCAACACTAGAGTCATTGCACGTGTGTTCTTTTCACAAACCACACATGGATCAACCACTGGAGTCATTGCATGTGTGTTATTTCCACAAACAAACATGGATCAACCACTAGAGTCATTGCATGTGTGTTCTTTTCCACGAACCACACATGGATCCACCAGTGGTCATTGCATGTGTGTTCTTTCCACAAACCAAACATGGATCAACCACTAGAGTCATTGCATGTGTGTTCGTTCCACAAACCACACATGGATCAACCACTAGAGTCATTGCATGTGTGTTCGTTCCACAAACCACACATGGATCAACCACTAGAGTCATTGCATGTGTGTTCGTTCCACAAACCACACATGGATCAACCACTAGAGTCATTGCATGTGTGTTATTTCCACAAACAAACATGGATCAGCCACTAGAGTCATTGCATGTGTGTTCTTTTCCACAAACCACACATGGATCCACCAGTGGTCATTGCATGTGTGTTCTTTTCAACAAACCACACATGGATCCACCAGTGGTCATTGCATGTGTTTTCTTTCCACAAACCACATATGGATCAACCACTACAATCATTGCATGTGTGTTCCTTTCCACAAACAACTTATGGATCAACCAGTGGTCATTGCATGTGTGTTATTTCCACAAACCACACATGGTTCAACCACTAGAGTCATTGCATATGTGTTATTTCCACAAACCACACATGGATCAACCACTAGAGTCATTGCATGTGTGTTCTTTCCACAAACCACATATGGATCAACCACTAGAGTCATTGCATGTGTGTTCTTTTCCTAAAACAACTAATGGATCAACCAGTGGTCATTGCATGTGTGTTGTTTCCACAAACCACATGTGGACCCATTACAGTCATTGCATGTGTGTTATTTCCACAAACCACACATGGATCAACCACTAGAGTCATTGCATGTGTGTTCTTTCCACAAACCACATATGGATCAACCACTAGAGTCATTGCATGTGTGTTCTTATACTAAAACCAACACTAGAGTCATTGCATGTGTGTTTTTTCCACAAACCACATATGGATCAACCACTAGATTCATTGCATGTGTGTTCTTTTCCACAAACAACTTATGGATCAAACAGTGGTCATTGCATGTGTGTTCTTTCAACAAACCACATGTGGACCCATTACAGTCATTGCATGTGTGTTGTTTCCACAAACCACACATGGATCAACCACTAGAGTCATTGCATGTCTGTTCTTTCCACAAACCATATATGGATCAACCACTAGAGTCATTGCATGTGTGTTCTTATACTAAAACCAACACTAGAGTCATTGCATGTGTGTTATTTTCACAAACCACACATGGATCAACCACTAGACTCATTGCATGTGTGTTCTTATACTAAAACCAACACTAGAGTCATTGCATGTGTGTTATTTTCACAAACCACACATGGATCATCCACTAGAGTCATTGCATGTGTGTTATTTCCACAAACAAACATGGATCAACCACTAGAGTCATTGCATGTGCGTTCTTTTCCACGAACCACACATGGATCCACTAGTGGTCATTGCATGTGTGTTCTTTCCACAAACCACACATGGATCAACCACTAGAGTCATTGCATGTTTGTTCTTATAATAAAACCACAAACCAGCACTAGAGTCGATGCATGTGTGCTCTTTTCCACAAAACAACACATGGATCCACCACTAGAGTCATTGCATGTGTGTTCTTTCCACAAACCACATATGGATCAACCAGAGTCATTGCATGTGTGTTCTTTCCACAAACCACACATGTGGACCCAACAGTGGTCATTGCATGTGTGTTATTTCCACAAACCACACATGGATCAACCACTAGAGTCATTGCATGTGTGTTCTTTCCACAAACCACATATGGATCAACCACTAGAGTCATTGCATGTCTGTTCTTATACTAAAACCAACACTAGAGTCATTGCATGTGTGTTCTTTTCACAAACTACACATGGATCAACCACTAGAGTCATTGCATGTGTGTTATTTCCACAACCAAACATGGATCAACCACTAGATTCATTGCATGTATGTTCTTTTCCAAAAACCACACATGGATCCACCAGTGGTCATTGCATGTGCGTTCTTTCCACAAACCACATATGGATCAACCACTAGTCATTGCATGTGTGTTCTTTCCACAAACCACACATGGATCAACCACTAGAGTCATTGCATGTGTGTTATTTCCACACACAAACATGGATCAACCACTAGAGTCATTGCATGTGTGTTCTTTTCCACAAACCACACATGGATCCACCAGTAGTCATTGCATGTGTGTTCTTTCCACAAACCACACATGGATCAACCACTAGAGTCATTGCATGTGTGTTCTTTCCACAAACCATATATGTATCAACCACTAGAGTCATTGCATGTGTGTTCTTATACTAAAACCAACACTAGAGTCATTGCATGTGTGTTATTTTCACAAACCACACATGGATCAACCACTAGAGTCATTGCATGTGTGTTCTTATACTAAAACCAACACTAGAGTCATTGCATGTGTGTTATTTTCACAAACCACACATGGATCATCCACTAGAGTCATTGCATGTGTGTTATTTCCACAAACAAACATGGATCAACCACTAGAGTCATTGCATGTGCGTTCTTTTCCACGAACCACACATGGATCCACTAGTGGTCATTGCATGTGTGTTCTTTCCACAAACCACACATGGATCAACCACTAGAGTCATTGCATGTGTGTTCGTTCCACAAACCACATATGGATCAACCACTAGAGTCAATGCATGTTTGTTCTTATAATAAAACCACAAACCAGCACTAGAGTCAATGCATGTGTGCTCTTTTCCACAAAACCACACATGGATCCACCACTAGAGTCATTGCATGTGTGTTCTTTCCACAAACCACATATGGATCAACCAGAGTCATTGCATGTGTGTTCTTTCCACAAACCACACATGTGGACCCAACAGTGGTCATTGCATGTGTGTTATTTCCACAAACCACACATGGATCAACCACTAGAGTCATTGCATGTGTGTTCTTTCCACAAACCACATATGGATCAACCACTAGAGTCATTGCATGTCTGTTCTTATACTAAAACCAACACTAGAGTCATTGCATGTGTGTTCTTTTCACAAACTACACATGGATCAACCACTAGAGTCATTGCATGTGTGTTATTTCCACAACCAAACATGGATCAACCACTAGATTCATTGCATGTATGTTCTTTTCCAAAAACCACACATGGACAGTGGTCATTCGATGTGTGTTCTTTCCACAAACCACATATGGATCAACCACTAGTCATTGCATGTGTGTTCTTTCCACAAACCACACATGGATCAACCACTAGAGTCATTGCATGTGTGTTATTTCCACACACAAACATGGATCAACCACTAGAGTCATTGCATGTGTGTTCTTTTCCACAAACCACACATGGATCCACCAGTAGTCATTGCATGTGTGTTCTTTCCACAAACCACACATGGATCAACCACTAGAGTCATTGCATGTGTGTTCTTTCCACAAACCACACATGGATCAACCACTAGAGTCATTGCATGTTTGTTCTTATAGTAAAACCACAAACCAGCACTAGAGTCATTGCATGTGTGTTCTTTTCCACAAACCACACATGGATCCACCAGTGTTCGTTGCACGTGTGTTCTTTCCACAAACCACATATGGATCAACCACTAGTCATTGCATGTGTGTTCTTTCCACAAACCACACATGGATCAACCACTAGAGTCATTGCATGTTTGTTCTCATACTAAAACCACAAACCAGCACTAGAGTCAATGCATGTGTGTTCTTTTCCAAAAAACCACACATGGATCCACCACTAGAGTCATTGCATGTGTGTTCTTTCCACAAACCACATATGGATCAACGAGAGTCATTGCATGTGTGTTCTTTCCACAAACCACACATGTGGACCCAACAGTGGTCATTGCATGTGTGTTATTTCCACAAACCACACATGGATCAACCACTAGAGTCATTGCATGTGTGTTCTTTCCACAAACCACATATGGATCAACCACTAGAGTCATTGCATGTCTGTTCTTATACTAAAACCAACACTATAGTCATTGCATGTGTGTTCTTTTCACAAACTACACATGGATCAACCACTAGAGTGATTGCATGTGTGTTATTTCCACAACCAAACAAGGATCAACCACTTGAGTCATTGCATGTGTGTTCTTATACTAAAACCAACATGGATCCACCAGTGGTCATTGCATGTGTGTTCTTTCCACAAACCACACATGGATCAACCACTAGAGTCATTGCATGTGTGTTCTTTTCACAAACCACACATCGATCAACCACTAGAGTCATTGCATGTGTGTTATTTCCACAAACAAACATGGATCAACCACTAGAGTCATTGCATGTGTGTTCTTTTCCACAAACCACACATGGATCCACTAGTGGTCATTGCATATGTGTTCTTTCCACAAACCACACATGGATCAACCACTAGAGTCATTGCATGTGCGTTCTTTTCTAAAAACCACACATGGATCCACCAGTGGTCATTGCATGTGTGTTCTTTTAACAAACCACATATGGATCAACCACTAGTCATTGCATGTGTGTTCTTTCCACAAACCACACATGGATCAACCACTAGAGTCATTGCATGTATGTTATTTCCACAAAAAAACTTGGATCAACCACTAGAGTCATTGCATGTGTGTTCTTATACTAAAACCAACACTAGACTCATTGCATGTGTGTTCTTTTCACAAACCACACATGGATCAACCGCTAGACTCATTGCATGTGTGTTAATTCCACAAACAAACATGGATCAACCACTAGAGTCATTGCATGTGTGTTCTTTTCCACAAACCACACATGGATCCACCAGTGGTCATTGCATGTGTGTTCTTTCCACAAACCACACATGGATCAACCACTAGAGTCATTGCATGTGTGTTATTTCCACAAACAAACATGGATCAACCACTAGAGTCATTGCATGTGTGTTCTTATACTAAAACCAACACTAGAGTCATTGCATGTGTGTTCTTTTCACAAACCACACATTGATCAACCACTAGAGTCATTGCATGTGTGTTCTTTCCACAAACCACACATGGATCAACCACTAGAGTTATTGCATGTTTGTTCTTATACTAAAACCACAAACCAGCACTAGAGTCAATGCATGTGTGTTCTATTCCAAAATACCACACATGGATCCACCACTAGAGTCATTGCATGTGTGTTCTTTCCACAAACCACACATGGATCAACCACTAGAGTCATTGCATGTGTGTTCGTTCCACAAACCACACATGGATCAACCACTAGAGTCATTGCATGTGTGTTCTTTTCCACAAACCACACATGGATCCACCAGTGGTCATTGCATGTGTGTTCTTTTCCACAAACCACACATGGATCCACCAGTGGTCATTGCATGTGTTTTCTTTCCACAAACCACATATGGATCAACCACTACAGTCATTGCATGTGTGTTCCTTTCCACAAACAACTTATGGATCAACCAGTGGTCATTGCATGTGTGTTCTTTCAACAAACCACATGTGGACCCATTACAGTCATTGCATGTGTGTTCTTTTCCACAAACCACACATGGATCCAGCACTCGAGTCATTGCATGTGTGTTCTTTCCACAAACCACATATGGATCAACCAGAGTCATTGCATGTGTATTCTTTCCACTAACCACACATGTGGACCCACCAGTGGTCATTGCATGTGTATTATTTCCACAAACCACACATGGATCAACCACTAGAGTCATTGCATGTGTGTTCTTATACTAAAACCACAAACCAGTACTAGAGTCATTGCATGTGTGTTCTTATACTAAAACCGCAAACCAGTACTAGAGTCATTGCATGTGTGTTCTTTTCCACAAAGCACACATGGATCCACCAGTGGTCATTGCATGTGTGTTTTTTACACAAACCACATATGGATCAACCAGAGTCATTGCATGTGTGTTCTTTCCACATACCACACATGGATCAACCACTAGAGTCATTGCATGTTTGTTCTTATACTAAAACCACAAACCAGCACTAGAGTCATTGCATGTGTGTTTTTTTCCACAAACCACACATGGATGCACCAGTGGTCATTGCATGTGTGTTATTTCCACAAACCACACATGGATCAACCACTAGAGTCATTGCATGTGTGTTATTTCCACGAACCACATATGGATCAACCACTAGAGTCATTGAATGTGTGTTCTTATACTAAAACCAACACTAGAGTCATTGCACGTGTGTTCTTTTCACAAACCACACATGGATCAACCACTGGAGTCATTGCATGTGTGTTATTTCCACAAACAAACATGGATCAACCACTAGAGTCATTGCATGTGTGTTCTTTTCCACGAACCACACATGGATCCACCAGTGGTCATTGCATGTGTGTTCTTTCCACAAACCAAACATGGATCAACCACTAGAGTCATTGCATGTGTGTTCGTTCCACAAACCACACATGGATCAACCACTAGAGTCATTGCATGTGTGTTCGTTCCACAAACCACACATGGATCAACCACTAGAGTCATTGCATGTGTGTTCGTTCCACAAACCACACATGGATCAACCACTAGAGTCATTGCATGTGTGTTATTTCCACAAACAAACATGGATCAGCCACTAGAGTCATTGCATGTGTGTTCTTTTCCACAAACCACACATGGATCCACCAGTGGTCATTGCATGTGTGTTCTTTTCAACAAACCACACATGGATCCACCAGTGGTCATTGCATGTGTTTTCTTTCCACAAACCACATATGGATCAACCACTACAGTCATTGCATGTGTGTTCCTTTCCACAAACAACTTATGGATCAACCAGTGGTCATTGCATGTGTGTTATTTCCACAAACCACACATGGTTCAACCACTAGAGTCATTGCATATGTGTTATTTCCACAAACCACACATGGATCAACCACTAGAGTCATTGCATGTGTGTTCTTTCCACAAACCACATATGGATCAACCACTAGAGTCATTGCATGTGTGTTCTTTTCCTAAAACAACTAATGGATCAACCAGTGGTCATTGCATGTGTGTTGTTTCCACAAACCACATGTGGACCCATTACAGTCATTGCATGTGTGTTATTTCCACAAACCACACATGGATCAACCACTAGAGTCATTGCATGTGTGTTCTTTCCACAAACCACATATGGATCAACCACTAGAGTCATTGCATGTGTGTTCTTATACTAAAACCAACACTAGAGTCATTGCATGTGTGTTTTTTCCACAAACCACATATGGATCAACCACTAGATTCATTGCATGTGTGTTCTTTTCCACAAACAACTTATGGATCAACCAGTGGTCATTGCATGTGTGTTCTTTCAACAAACCACATGTGGACCCATTACAGTCATTGCATGTGTGTTGTTTCCACAAACCACACATGGATCAACCACTAGAGTCATTGCATGTGTGTTCTTTCCACAAACCATATATGGATCAACCACTAGAGTCATTGCATGTGTGTTCTTATACTAAAACCAACACTAGAGTCATTGCATGTGTGTTATTTTCACAAACCACACATGGATCAACCACTAGACTCATTGCATGTGTGTTCTTATACTAAAACCAACACTAGAGTCATTGCATGTGTGTTATTTTCACAAACCACACATGGATCATCCACTAGAGTCATTGCATGTGTGTTATTTCCACAAACAAACATGGATCAACCACTAGAGTCATTGCATGTGCGTTCTTTTCCACGAACCACACATGGATCCACTAGTGGTCATTGCATGTGTGTTCTTTCCACAAACCACACATGGATCAACCACTAGAGTCATTGCATGTTTGTTCTTATAATAAAACCACAAACCAGCACTAGAGTCAATGCATGTGTGCTCTTTTCCACAAAACAACACATGGATCCACCACTAGAGTCATTGCATGTGTGTTCTTTCCACAAACCACATATGGATCAACCAGAGTCATTGCATGTGTGTTCTTTCCACAAACCACACATGTGGACCCAACAGTGGTCATTGCATGTGTGTTATTTCCACAAACCACACATGGATCAACCACTAGAGTCATTGCATGTGTGTTCTTTCCACAAACCACATATGGATCAACCACTAGAGTCATTGCATGTCTGTTCTTATACTAAAACCAACACTAGAGTCATTGCATGTGTGTTCTTTTCACAAACTACACATGGATCAACCACTAGAGTCATTGCATGTGTGTTATTTCCACAACCAAACATGGATCAACCACTAGATTCATTGCATGTATGTTCTTTTCCAAAAACCACACATGGATCCACCAGTGGTCATTGCATGTGCGTTCTTTCCACAAACCACATATGGATCAACCACTAGTCATTGCATGTGTGTTCTTTCCACAAACCACACATGGATCAACCACTAGAGTCATTGCATGTGTGTTATTTCCACACACAAACATGGATCAACCACTAGAGTCATTGCATGTGTGTTCTTTTCCACAAACCACACATGGATCCACCACTAGTCATTGCATGTGTGTTCTTTCCACAAACCACACATGGATCAACCACTAGAGTCATTGCATGTGTGTTCTTTCCACAAACCATATATGTATCAACCACTAGAGTCATTGCATGTGTGTTCTTATACTAAAACCAACACTAGAGTCATTGCATGTGTGTTATTTTCACAAACCACACATGGATCAACCACTAGAGTCATTGCATGTGTGTTCTTATACTAAAACCAACACTAGAGTCATTGCATGTGTGTTATTTTCACAAACCACACATGGATCATCCACTAGAGTCATTGCATGTGTGTTATTTCCACAAACAAACATGGATCAACCACTAGAGTCATTGCATGTGCGTTCTTTTCCACGAACCACACATGGATCCACTAGTGGTCATTGCATGTGTGTTCTTTCCACAAACCACACATGGATCAACCACTAGAGTCATTGCATGTGTGTTCGTTCCACAAACCACATATGGATCAACCACTAGAGTCAATGCATGTTTGTTCTTATAATAAAACCACAAACCAGCACTAGAGTCAATGCATGTGTGCTCTTTTCCACAAAACCACACATGGATCCACCACTAGAGTCATTGCATGTGTGTTCTTTCCACAAACCACATATGGATCAACCAGAGTCATTGCATGTGTGTTCTTTCCACAAACCACACATGTGGACCCAACAGTGGTCATTGCATGTGTGTTATTTCCACAAACCACACATGGATCAACCACTAGAGTCATTGCATGTGTGTTCTTTCCACAAACCACATATGGATCAACCACTAGAGTCATTGCATGCCTGTTCTTATACTAAAACCAACACTAGAGTCATTGCATGTGTGTTCTTTTCACAAACTACACATGGATCAACCACTAGAGTCATTGCATGTGTGTTATTTCCACAACCAAACATGGATCAACCACTAGATTCATTGCATGTATGTTCTTTTCCAAAAACCACACATGGACAGTGGTCATTCGATGTGTGTTCTTTCCACAAACCACATATGGATCAACCACTAGTCATTGCATGTGTGTTCTTTCCACAAACCACACATGGATCAACCACTAGAGTCATTGCATGTGTGTTATTTCCACACACAAACATGGATCAACCACTAGAGTCATTGCATGTGTGTTCTTTTCCACAAACCACACATGGATCCACCAGTAGTCATTGCATGTGTGTTCTTTCCACAAACCACACATGGATCAACCACTAGAGTCATTGCATGTGTGTTCTTTCCACAAACCACACATGGATCAACCACTAGAGTCATTGCATGTTTGTTCTTATAGTAAAACCACAAACCAGCACTAGAGTCATTGCATGTGTGTTCTTTTCCACAAACCACACATGGATCCACCAGTGTTCGTTGCACGTGTGTTCTTTCCACAAACCACATATGGATCAACCACTAGTCATTGCATGTGTGTTCTTTCCACAAACCACACATGGATCAACCACTAGAGTCATTGCATGTTTGTTCTCATACTAAAACCACAAACCAGCACTAGAGTCAATGCATGTGTGTTCTTTTCCAAAAAACCACACATGGATCCACCACTAGAGTCATTGCATGTGTGTTCTTTCCACAAACCACATATGGATCAACGAGAGTCATTGCATGTGTGTTCTTTCCACAAACCACACATGTGGACCCAACAGTGGTCATTGCATGTGTGTTATTTCCACAAACCACACATGGATCAACCACTAGAGTCATTGCATGTGTGTTCTTTCCACAAACCACATATGGATCAACCACTAGAGTCATTGCATGTCTGTTCTTATACTAAAACCAACACTATAGTCATTGCATGTGTGTTCTTTTCACAAACTACACATGGATCAACCACTAGAGTGATTGCATGTGTGTTATTTCCACAACCAAACAAGGATCAACCACTTGAGTCATTGCATGTGTGTTCTTATACTAAAACCAACATGGATCCACCAGTGGTCATTGCATGTGTGTTCTTTCCACAAACCACACATGGATCAACCACTAGAGTCATTGCATGTGTGTTCTTTTCACAAACCACACATCGATCAACCACTAGAGTCATTGCATGTGTGTTATTTCCACAAACAAACATGGATCAACCACTAGAGTCATTGCATGTGTGTTCTTTTCCACAAACCACACATGGATCCACTAGTGGTCATTGCATATGTGTTCTTTCCACAAACCACACATGGATCAACCACTAGAGTCATTGCATGTGCGTTCTTTTCTAAAAACCACACATGGATCCACCAGTGGTCATTGCATGTGTGTTCTTTTAACAAACCACATATGGATCAACCACTAGTCATTGCATGTGTGTTCTTTCCACAAACCACACATGGATCAACCACTAGAGTCATTGCATGTATGTTATTTCCACAAAAAAACTTGGATCAACCACTAGAGTCATTGCATGTGTGTTCTTATACTAAAACCAACACTAGACTCATTGCATGTGTGTTCTTTTCACAAACCACACATGGATCAACCACTAGAGTCATTGCATGTGTGTTAATTCCACAAACAAACATGGATCAACCACTAGAGTCATTGCATGTGTGTTCTTTTCCACAAACCACACATGGATCCACCAGTGGTCATTGCATGTGTGTTCTTTCCACAAACCACACATGGATCAACCACTAGAGTCATTGCATGTGTGTTCTCTCCATAAACCACACATGGATCAACCACTAGAGTCATTGCATGTGTGTTCTTATACCAAAACCAACACTAGAGTCATTGCATGTGTGTTCTTTTCACAAACCACACATTGATCAACCACTAGAGTCATTGCATGTGTGTTATTTCCACAAACCACACATGGATCAACCACTAGAGTTATTGCATGTTTGTTCTTATACTAAAACCACAAACCAGCACTAGAGTCAATGCATGTGTGTTCTATTCCAAAATACCACACATGGATCCACCACTAGAGTCATTGCATGTGTGTTCTTTCCACAAACCACACATGGATCAACCACTAGAGTCATTGCATGTGTGTTCTTTCCATAAACCACACATGGATCAACCAGTAGAGTCATTGCATCTTTGTTCTTATACTAAAACCACAAACCAGCACTAGAGTCATTGCATGTGTGTTCTTTTCCACAAACCACACATGGATTCACCAGTGGTCATTGCATGTGTGTTCTTTCCACAAACCACATATGGATCAACCACTAGTCATTGCATGTGTGTTCTTTCCACAAACCACACATGGATCGACCACTAGAGTCATTGCATGTTTGTTCTTATACTAAAACCACAAACCGGTACTAGAGTCATTGCATGTGTGTTCTTTTCCACAAACCACACATGGATCCACCACTAGAGTCATTGCATGTGTGTTCTTTCCACAAACCACATATGGATCAACCAGAGTCATTGCATGTGTGTTCTTTCCACTAACCACACATGTGGACCCACCAGTGGTCATTGCATGTGTATTATTTCCACAAACCACACATGGATCAACCACTAGAGTCATTGCATGTGTGTTCTTATACTAAAACCACAAACCAGTACTAGAGTCATTGCATGTGTGTTCTTATACTAAAACCTCAAACCAGTACTAGAGTCATTGCATGTGTGTTCTTTTCCACAAAGCGCACATGGATCCACCAGTGGTCATTGAATGTGTGTTCTTTACACAAACCACATATGGATCAACCAGAGTCATTGCATGTGTGTTCTTTCCACAGACCACACATGGATCAAGCACTAGAGTCATTGCATGTTTGTTTTTATAGTAAAACCACAAACCAGCACTAGAGTCATTGCATGCGTGTTCTTTTCCACAAACCACACATGGATCCACCAGTGGTCATTGCATGTGTGTTATTTCCACAAACCACACATGGATCAACCACAAGAGTCATTGCATGTGTGTTATTTCCATAAACCACATATGGATCAACCACTAGAGTCATTGCATGTGTGTTCTTATATAAAACAAACACTAGAGTCATTGCATGTGTGTTCTTTTCACAAACCACACATGGATCAACCACTAGAGTCATTGCATGTGTGTTATTTCCACAAACAAACATGGATCAGCCACTAGAGTCATTGCATGTGTGTTCTTTTCCACAAATCACACATGGATCCACCAATGCTTATTGCATGTTTGTTCTTTTCCACAAACCACACATGGATCCACCATTGGTCATTGCATGTGCTTTATTTCCACAAACCACATATGGATCAACCACTAGAGTCATTGCATGTGTGTTCTTTTCCACAAACAACTTATGGATCAACCTGTGGTCATTGCATGTGTGGTCTTTCCACAAACCACATGTGGACCCATTACAGTCATTGCATGTGTCTTATTTCCACAAACCACACATGGATCAACCACTAGAGTCATTGCATGTGTGTTCTTTCCACAAACCACATATGGATCAACCACTAGAGTCATTGCATGTGTGTTCTTATACTAAAACCAACACTAGAGTCATTGCATGTGTGTTCTTTTCACAAACTACACATGGATCAACCACTAGAGTCATTGCATGTGTGTTATTTCCACAACCAAACATGGATCAACTACTTGAGTCATTGCATGTGTGTTCTTATACTAAAACCAACATGGATCCACCAGTGGTCATTGCATGTGTGTTCTTTCCACAAACCACACATGGATCAACCACTAGAGTCATTGCATGTGTGTTATTTCCACAAACAAACATGGATCAACCACTAGAGTCATTGCATGTGTGTTCTTTTCCACAAACCACACATGGATCCACTAGTGGTCATTGCATATGTGTTCTTTCCACAAACCACACATGGATCAACCACTAGAGTCATTGCATGTTTGTTCTTATACTAAAACCACAAACCAGCACTAGAGTCATTGCATGTATGTTCTTTTCCAAAAACCACACATGGATCCACCAGTGGTCATTGCATGTGTGTTCTTTCAACAAACCACATATGGATCAACCACTAGTCATTGCATGTGTGTTCTTTCCACAAACCACACATGGATCAACCACTACCGTTATTGCATGTATGTTATTTCCACAAACAAACTTGGATCAACCACTAGAGTCATTGCATGTGCGTTCTTATACTAAATCAACGCTAGACTCATTGCATGTGTGTTAATTCCACAAACAAACATGGATCAACCACTAGAGTCATTGCATGTGTGTTCTTTTCCACAAACCACACATGGATCCACCAGTGGTCATTGCATGTGTGTTCTTTCCACAAACCACACATGGATCAACCACTAGAGTCATTGCATGTGTGTTATTTCCACAAACAAACATGGATCAACCACTAGAGTCATTGCATGTGTGTTCTTATACTAAAACCAACACTAGAGTCATTGCATGTGTGTTCTTTTCACAAACCACACATTGATCAACCACTAGAGTCATTGCATGTGTGTTCTTTCCACAAACCACACATGGATCAACCACTAGAGTTATTGCATGTTTGTTCTTATACTAAAACCACAAACCAGCACTAGAGTCAATGCATGTGTGTTCTATTCCAAAATACCACACATGGATCCACCACTAGAGTCATTGCATGTGTGTTCTTTCCACAAACCACACATGGATCAACCACTAGAGTCATTGCATGTGTGTTCTTTCCATAAACCACACATGGATCAACCAGTAGAGTCATTGCATCTTTGTTCTTATACTAAAACCACAAACCAGCACTAGAGTCATTGCATGTGTGTTCTTTTCCACAAACCACACATGGATTCACCAGTGGTCATTGCATGTGTGTTCTTTCCACAAACCACATATGGATCAACCACTAGTCATTGCATGTGTGTTCTTTCCATAAACCACACATGGATCGACCACTAGAGTCATTGCATGTTTGTTCTTATACTAAAACCACAAACCGGTACTAGAGTCATTGCATGTGTGTTCTTTTCCACAAACCACACATGGATCCACCACTAGAGTCATTGCATGTGTGTTCTTTCCACAAACCACATATGGATCAACCAGAGTCATTGCATGTGTGTTCTTTCCACTAACCACACATGTGGACCCACCAGTGGTCATTGCATGTGTATTATTTCCACAAACCACACATGGATCAACCACTAGAGTCATTGCATGTGTGTTCTTATACTAAAACCACAAACCAGTACTAGAGTCATTGCATGTGTGTTCTTATACTAAAACCTCAAACCAGTACTAGAGTCATTGCATGTGTGTTCTTTTCCACAAAGCGCACATGGATCCACCAGTGGTCATTGCATGTGTGTTCTTTACACAAACCACATATGGATCAACCAGAGTCATTGCATGTGTGTTCTTTCCACAGACCACACATGGATCAACCACTAGAGTCATTGCATGTTTGTTTTTATAGTAAAACCACAAACCAGCACTAGAGTCATTGCATGCGTGTTCTTTTCCACAAACCACACATGGATCCACCAGTGGTCATTGCATGTGTGTTATTTCCACAAACCACACATGGATCAACCACAAGAGTCATTGCATGTGTGTTATTTCCACAAACCACATATGGATCAACCACTAGAGTCATTGCATGTGTGTTCTTATATAAAACCAACACTAGAGTCATTGCATGTGTGTTCTTTTCACAAACCACACATGGATCAACCACTAGAGTCATTGCATGTGTGTTATTTCCACAAACAAACATGGATCAACCACTAGAGTCATTGCATGTGTGTTCTTTTCCACAAATCACACATGGATCCACCAATGCTTATTGCATGTTTGTTCTTTTCCACAAACCACACATGGATCCACCATTGGTCATTGCATGTGCTTTATTTCCACAAACCACATATGGATCAACCACTAGAGTCATTGCATGTGTGTTCTTTTCCACAAACAACTTATGGATCAACCTGTGGTCATTGCATGTGTGGTCTTTCCACAAACCACATGTGGACCCATTACAGTCATTGCATGTGTCTTATTTCCACAAACCACACATGGATCAACCACTAGAGTCATTGCATGTGTGTTCTTTCCACAAACCACATATGGATCAACCACTAGAGTCATTGCATGTGTGTTCTTATACTAAAACCAACACTAGAGTCATTGCATGTGTGTTCTTTTCACAAACTACACATGGATCAACCACTAGAGTCATTGCATGTGTGTTATTTCCACAACCAAACATGGATCAACTACTTGAGTCATTGCATGTGTGTTGTTATACTAAAACCAACATGGATCCACCAGTGGTCATTGCATGTGTGTTCTTTCCACAAACCACACATGGATCAACCACTAGAGTCATTGCATGTGTGTTATTTCCACAAACAAACATGGATCAACCACTAGAGTCATTGCATGTGTGTTCTTTTCCACAAACCACACATGGATCCACTAGTGGTCATTGCATATGTGTTCTTTCCACAAACCACACATGGATCAACCACTAGAGTCATTGCATGTTTGTTCTTATACTAAAACCACAAACCAGCACTAGAGTCATTGCATGTATGTTCTTTTCCAAAAACCACACATGGATCCACCAGTGGTCATTGCATGTGTGTTCTTTCAACAAACCACATATGGATCAACCACTAGTCATTGCATGTGTGTTCTTTCCACAAACCACACATGGATCAACCACTACCGTTATTGCATGTATGTTATTTCCACAAACAAACTTGGATCAACCACTAGAGTCATTGCATGTGCGTTCTTATACTAAATCAACACTAGACTCATTGCATGTGTGTTAATTCCACAAACAAACATGGATCAACCACTAGAGTCATTGCATGTGTGTTCTTTTCCACAAACCACACATGGATCCACCAGTGGTCATTGCATGTGTGTTCTTTCCACAAACCACACATGGATCAACCACTAGAGTCATTGCATGTGTGTTATTTCCACAAACAAACATGGATCAACCACTAGAGTCATTGCATGTGTGTTCTTATACTAAAACCAACACTAGAGTCATTGCATGTGTGTTCTTTTCACAAACCACACATTGATCAACCACTAGAGTCATTGCATGTGTGTTCTTTCCACAAACCACACATGGATCAACCACTAGAGTTATTGCATGTTTGTTCTTATACTAAAACCACAAACCAGCACTAGAGTCAATGCATGTGTGTTCTATTCCAAAATACCACACATGGATCCACCACTAGAGTCATTGCATGTGTGTTCTTTCCACAAACCACACATGGATCAACCACTAGAGTCATTGCATGTGTGTTCTTTCCATAAACCACACATGGATCAACCAGTAGAGTCATTGCATCTTTGTTCTTATACTAAAACCACAAACCAGCACTAGAGTCATTGCATGTGTGTTCTTTTCCACAAACCACACATGGATTCACCAGTGGTCATTGCATGTGTGTTCTTTCCACAAACCACATATGGATCAACCACTAGTCATTGCATGTGTGTTCTTTCCACAAACCACACATGGATCGACCACTAGAGTCATTGCATGTTTGTTCTTATACTAAAACCACAAACCGGTACTAGAGTCATTGCATGTGTGTTCTTTTCCACAAACCACACATGGATCCACCACTAGAGTCATTGCATGTGTGTTCTTTCCACAAACCACATATGGATCAACCAGAGTCATTGCATGTGTGTTCTTTCCACTAACCACACATGTGGACCCACCAGTGGTCATTGCATGTGTATTATTTCCACAAACCACACATGGATCAACCACTAGAGTCATTGCATGTGTGTTCTTATACTAAAACCACAAACCAGTACTAGAGTCATTGCATGTGTGTTCTTATACTAAAACCTCAAACCAGTACTAGAGTCATTGCATGTGTGTTCTTTTCCACAAAGCGCACATGGATACACCAGTGGTCATTGCATGTGTGTTCTTTACACAAACCACATATGGATCAACCAGAGTCATTGCATGTGTGTTCTTTCCACAGACCACACATGGATCAACCACTAGAGTCATTGCATGTTTGTTTTTATAGTAAAACCACAAACTAGCACTAGAGTCATTGCATGCGTGTTCTTTTCCACAAACCACACATGGATCCACCAGTGGTCATTGCATGTGTGTTATTTCCACAAACCACACATGGATCAACCACAAGAGTCATTGCATGTGTGTTATTTCCACAAACCACATATGGATCAACCACTAGACTCATTGCATGTGTGTTCTTATATAAAACCAACACTAGAGTCATTGCATGTGTGTTCTTTTCACAAACCACACATGGATCAACCACTAGAGTCATTGCATGTGTGTTATTTCCACAAACAAACATGGATCAGCCACTAGAGTCATTGCATGTGTGTTCTTTTCCACAAATCACACATGGATCCACCAATGCTTATTGCATGTTTGTTCTTTTCCACAAACCACACATGGATCCACCATTGGTCATTGCATGTGCTTTATTTCCACAAACCACATATGGATCAACCACTAGAGTCATTGCATGTGTGTTCTTTTCCACAAACAACTTATGTATCAACCTGTGGTCATTGCATGTGTGGTCTTTCCACAAACCACATGTGGACCCATTACAGTCATTGCATGTGTCTTATTTCCACAAACCACACATGGATCAACCACTAGAGTCATTGCATGTGTGTTCTTTCCACAAACCACATATGGATCAACCACTAGAGTCATTGCATGTGTGTTATTATACTAAAACCAACACTAGAGTCATTGCATGTGTGTTCTTTTCACAAACTACACATGGATCAACCACTAGAGTCATTGCATGTGTGTTATTTCCACAACCAAACATGGATCAACTACTTGAGTCATTGCATGTGTGTTCTTATACTAAAACCAACATGGATCCACCAGTGGTCATTGCATGTGTGTTCTTTCCACAAACCACACATGGATCAACCACTAGAGTCATTGCATGTGTGTTATTTCCACAAACAAACATGGATCAACCACTAGAGTCATTGCATGTGTGTTCTTTTCCACAAACCACACATGGATCCACTAGTGGTCATTGCATATGTGTTCTTTCCACAAACCACACATGGATCAACCACTAGAGTCATTGCATGTTTGTTCTTATACTAAAACCACAAACCAGCACTAGAGTCATTGCATGTATGTTCTTTTCCAAAAACCACACATGGATCCACCAGTGGTCATTGCATGTGTGTTCTTTCAACAAACCACATATGGATCAACCACTAGTCATTGCATGTGTGTTCTTTCCACAAACCACACATGGATCAACCACTACCGTTATTGCATGTATGTTATTTCCACAAACAAACTTGGATCAACCACTAGAGTCATTGCATGTGCGTTCTTATACTAAATCAACACTAGACTCATTGCATGTGTGTTAATTCCACAAACAAACATGGATCAACCACTAGAGTCATTGCATGTGTGTTCTTTTCCACAAACCACACATGGATCCACCAGTGGTCATTGCATGTGTGTTCTTTCCACAAACCACACATGGATCAACCACTAGAGTCATTGCATGTGTGTTATTTCCACAAACAAACATGGATCAACCACTAGAGTCATTGCATGTGTGTTCTTATACTAAAACCAACACTAGAGTCATTGCATGTGTGTTCTTTTCACAAACCACACATTGATCAACCACTAGAGTCATTGCATGTGTGTTATTTCAACAAACAAACATGGATCAACCACTAGAGTCATTGCATGTGTGTTCTTTTCCATAAACCACACATGGATCCACCAGTGGTCATTACATGTGTGTTCTTTCCACAAACCACACATGGATCAACCACTAGAGTCATTTCATGTGTGTTCTTTCCATAAACCACACATGGATCAACCACTAGAGTCATTGCATGTTTGTTCTTATACTAAAACCACAAACCAGCACTAGAGTCATTGCATGTGTGTTCTTTTCCACAAACCACACATGGATTCACCAGTGGTCATTGCATGTGTGTTCTTTCCACAAACCACATATGGATCAACCACTAGTCATTGCATGTGTGTTCTTTCCACAAACCACACATGGATCGACCACTAGAGTCATTGCATGTTTGTTCTTATACTAAAACCACAAACCGGTACTAGAGTTATTGCATGTGTGTTATTTTCCACAAACCACACATGGATCCACCACTAGAGTCATTGCATGTGTGTTCTTTCCACAAACCACATATGGATCAACCAGAGTCATTGCATGTGTGTTCTTTCCACTAACCACACATGTGGACCCACCAGTGGTCATTGCATGTGTATTATTTCCACAAACCACACATGGATCAACCACTAGAGTCATTGCATGTGTGTTCTTATACTAAAACCACAAACCAGTACTAGAGTCATTGCATGTGTGTTCTTATACTAAAACCACAAACCAGTACTAGAGTCATTGCATGTGTGTTCTTTTCCACAATGCACACATGGATCCACCAGTGGTCATTGCATGTGTGTTCTTTACACAAACCACATATGGATCAACCAAAGTCATTGAATGTGTGTTCTTTCCACAGACCACACATGGATCAACCACTAGAGTCAATGCATGTGTGTTCTTTTCCACAAACAACTTATGGATCAACCAGTGGTCATTGCATGTGTGTTCTTTCCACAAACCACATGTGGACCCATTACAGTCATTGCATGTGTGTTATTTCCACAAACCACACATGGATCAACCACTAGAGTCATTGCATATGTGTTATTTCCACAAACCACACATGGATCAACCACTAGAGTCATTGCATGTGTGTTCTTTCGACAAACCACATATGGATCAACCACTAGAGTCATTGCATGTGTGTTATTTTCCACAAACAACTAATGAATCAACCAGTGGTCATTGCATGTGTGTTCTTTCCACAAACCACATGTGGACCCATTACAGTCATTGCATGTGTGTTATTTCCACAAACCACACATGGATCAACCACTAGACTCATTGCATGTGTGTTCTTTCCACAAACCACATATGGATCAACCACTAGAGTCATTGCATGTGTGTTCTTATACTAAAACCACCACTGGAGTCATTGCATATGTGTTCTTTCCACAAACCACATATGGATCAACCACTAGAGTCATTGCATGTGTGTTCTTTTCCACAAACAACTTATGGATCAACCAATGGTCATTGCATGTGTGTTCTTTCCACAAACCACATGTGGACCCATTAGAGTCATTGCATGTGTATTGTTTCCACAAAACACACATGGATCAACCACTAGAGTCATTGCATGTGTGTTCTTTCCACAAACCACATATGGATCAACCACTAGAGTCATTGCATGTGTGTTCTTATACTAAAACCAACACTAGAGTCATTGCATGTGTGTTCTTTTCACAAACTACACATGGATCAACCACTAGAGTCATTGCATGTGTGTTATTTCCACAACCAAACATGGATCAACTACTTGAGTCATTGCATGTGTGTTCTTATACTAAAACCAACATGGATCCACCAGTGGTCATTGCATGTGTGTTCTTTCCACAAACCACACATGGATCAACCACTAGAGTCATTGCATGTGTGTTATTTCCACAAACAAACATGGATCAAGCACTAGAGTCATTGCATGTGTGTTCTTTTCCACAAACCACACATGGATCCACTAGTGGTCATTGCATATGTGTTCTTTCCACAAACCACACATGGATCAACCACTAGAGTCATTGCATGTTTGTTCTTATACTAAAACCACAAACCAGCACTAGAGTCATTGCATGTATGTTCTTTTCCAAAAACCACACATGGATCCACCAGTGGTCATTGCATGTGTGTTCTTTCAACAAACCACATATGGATCAACCACTAGTCAGTGCATGTGTGTTCTTTCCACAAACCACACATGGATCAACCACTACCGTTATTGCATGTATGTTATTTCCACAAACAAACTTGGATCAACCACTAGAGTCATTGCATGTGCGTTCTTATACTAAATCAACACTAGACTCATTGCATGTGTGTTAATTCCACAAACAAACATGGATCAACCACTAGAGTCATTGCATGTGTGTTCTTTTCCACAAACCACACATGGATCCACCAGTGGTCATTGCATGTGTGTTCTTTCCACAAACCACACATGGATCAACCACTAGAGTCATTGCATGTGTGTTATTTCCACAAACAAACATGGATCAACCACTAGAGTCATTGCATGTGTGTTCTTATACTAAAACCAACACTAGAGTCATTGCATGTGTGTTCTTTTCACAAACCACACATTGATCAACCACTAGAGTCATTGCATGTGTGTTCTTTCCACAAACCACACATGGATCAACCACTAGAGTTATTGCATGTTTGTTCTTATACTAAAACCACAAACCAGCACTAGAGTCAATGCATGTGTGTTCTATTCCAAAATACCACACATGGATCCACCACTAGAGTCATTGCATGTGTGTTCTTTCCACAAACCACACATGGATCAACCACTAGAGTCATTGCATGTGTGTTCTTTCCATAAACCACACATGGATCAACCTGTAGAGTCATTGCATCTTTGTTCTTATACTAAAACCACAAACCAGCACTAGAGTCATTGCATGTGTGTTCTTTTCCACAAACCACACATGGATTCACCAGTGGTCATTGCATGTGTGTTCTTTCCACAAACCACATATGGATCAACCACTAGTCATTGCATGTGTGTTCTTTCCACAAACCACACATGGATCGACCACTAGAGTCATTGCATGTTTGTTCTTATACTAAAACCACAAACCGGTACTAGAGTCATTGCATGTGTGTTCTTTTCCACAAACCACACATGGATCCACCACTAGAGTCATTGCATGTGTGTTCTTTCCACAAACCACATATGGATCAACCAGAGTCATTGCATGTGTGTTCTTTCCACTAACCACACATGTGGACCCACCAGTGGTCATTGCATGTGTATTATTTCCACAAACCACACATGGATCAACCACTAGAGTCATTGCATGTGTGTTCTTATACTAAAACCACAAACCAGTACTAGAGTCATTGCATGTGTGTTCTTATACTAAAACCTCAAACCAGTACTAGAGTCATTGCATGTGTGTTCTTTTCCACAAAGCGCACATGGATCCACCAGTGGTCATTGCATGTGTGTTCTTTACACAAACCACATATGGATCAACCAGAGTCATTGCATGTGTGTTCTTTCCACAGACCACACATGGATCAACCACTAGAGTCATTGCATGTTTGTTTTTATAGTAAAACCACAAACCAGCACTAGAGTCATTGCATGCGTGTTCTTTTCCACAAACCACACATGGATCCACCAGTGGTCATTGCATGTGTGTTATTTCCACAAACCACACATGGATCAACCACAAGAGTCATTGCATGTGTGTTATTTCCACAAACCACATATGGATCAACCACTAGAGTCATTGCATGTGTGTTCTTATATAAAACCAACACTAGAGTCATTGCATGTGTGTTCTTTTCACAAACCACACATGGATCAACCACTAGAGTCATTGCATGTGTGTTATTTCCACAAACAAACATGGATCAGCCACTAGAGTCATTGCATGTGTGTTCTTTTCCACAAATCACACATGGATCCACCAATGCTTATTGCATGTTTGTTCTTTTCCACAAACCACACATGGATCCACCATTGGTCATTGCATGTGCTTTATTTGCACAAACCACATATGGATCAACCACTAGAGTCATTGCATGTGTGTTCTTTTCCACAAACAACTTATGGATCAACCTGTGGTCATTGCATGTGTGGTCTTTCCACAAACCACATGTGGACCCATTACAGTCATTGCATGTGTCTTATTTCCACAAACCACACATGGATCAACCACTAGAGTCATTGCATGTGTGTTCTTTCCACAAACCACATATGGATCAACCACTAGAGTCATTGCATGTGTGTTCTTATACTAAAACCAACACTAGAGTCATTGCATGTGTGTTCTTTTCACAAACTACACATGGATCAACCACTAGAGTCATTGCATGTGTGTTATTTCCACAACCAAACATGGATCAACTACTTGAGTTATTGCATGTGTGTTCTTATACTAAAACCAACATGGATCCACCAGTGGTCATTGCATGTGTGTTCTTTCCACAAACCACACATGGATCAACCACTAGAGTCATTGCATGTGTGTTATTTCCACAAACAAACATGGATCAACCACTAGAGTCATTGCATGTGTGTTCTTTTCCACAAACCACACATGGATCCACTAGTGGTCATTGCATATGTGTTCTTTCCACAAACCACACATGGATCAACCACTAGAGTCATTGCATGTTTGTTCTTATACTAAAACCACAAACCAGCACTAGAGTCATTGCATGTATGTTCTTTTCCAAAAACCACACATGGATCCACCAGTGGTCATTGCATGTGTGTTCTTTCCACAAACCACATATGGATCAACCAGAGTCATTGCATGTGTGTTCTTTCCACTAACCACACATGTGGACCCACCAGTGGTCATTGCATGTGTATTATTTCCACAAACCACACATGGATCAACCACTAGAGTCATTGCATGTGTGTTCTTATACTAAAACCACAAACCAGTACTAGAGTCATTGCATGTGTGTTCTTATACTAAAACCACAAACCAGTACTAGAGTCATTGCATGTGTGTTCTTTTCCACAATGCACACATGGATCCACCAGTGGTCATTGCATGTGTGTTCTTTACACAAACCACATATGGATCAACCAAAGTCATTGAATGTGTGTTCTTTCCACAGACCACACATGGATCAACCACTAGAGTCAATGCATGTGTGTTCTTTTCCACAAACAACTTTTGGATCAACCAGTGGTCATTGCATGTGTGTTCTTTCCACAAACCACATGTGGACCCATTACAGTCATTGCATGTGTGTTATTTCCACAAACCACACATGGATCAACCACTAGAGTCATTGCATATGTGTTATTTCCACAAACCACACATGGATCAACCACTAGAGTCATTGCATGTGTGTTCTTTCGACAAACCACATATGGATCAACCACTAGAGTCATTGCATGTGTGTTATTTTCCACAAACAACTAATGAATCAACCAGTGGTCATTGCATGTGTGTTCTTTCCACAAACCACATGTGGACCCATTACAGTCATTGCATGTGTGTTATTTCCACAAACCACACATGGATCAACCACTAGACTCATTGCATGTGTGTTCTTTCCACAAACCACATATGGATCAACCACTAGAGTCATTGCATGTGTGTTCTTATACTAAAACCACCACTGGAGTCATTGCATATGTGTTCTTTCCACAAACCACATATGGATCAACCACTAGAGTCATTGCATGTGTGTTCTTTTCCACAAACAACTTATGGATCAACCAATGGTCATTGCATGTGTGTTCTTTCCACAAACCACATGTGGACCCATTAGAGTCATTGCATGTGTATTGTTTCCACAAAACACACATGGATCAACCACTAGAGTCATTGCATGTGTGTTCTTTCCACAAACCACATATGGATCAACCACTAGAGTCATTGCATGTGTGTTCTTATACTAAAACCAACACTAGAGTCATTGCATGTGTGTTCTTTTCACAAACTACACATGGATCAACCACTAGAGTCATTGCATGTGTGTTATTTCCACAACCAAACATGGATCAACTACTTGAGTCATTGCATGTGTGTTCTTATACTAAAACCAACATGGATCCACCAGTGGTCATTGCATGTGTGTTCTTTCCACAAACCACACATGGATCAACCACTAGAGTCATTGCATGTGTGTTATTTCCACAAACAAACATGGATCAAGCACTAGAGTCATTGCATGTGTGTTCTTTTCCACAAACCACACATGGATCCACTAGTGGTCATTGCATATGTGTTCTTTCCACAAACCACACATGGATCAACCACTAGAGTCATTGCATGTTTGTTCTTATACTAAAACCACAAACCAGCACTAGAGTCATTGCATGTATGTTCTTTTCCAAAAACCACACATGGATCCACCAGTGGTCATTGCATGTGTGTTCTTTCAACAAACCACATATGGATCAACCACTAGTCAGTGCATGTGTGTTCTTTCCACAAACCACACATGGATCAACCACTACCGTTATTGCATGTATGTTATTTCCACAAACAAACTTGGATCAACCACTAGAGTCATTGCATGTGCGTTCTTATACTAAATCAACACTAGACTCATTGCATGTGTGTTAATTCCACAAACAAACATGGATCAACCACTAGAGTCATTGCATGTGTGTTCTTTTCCACAAACCACACATGGATCCACCAGTGGTCATTGCATGTGTGTTCTTTCCACAAACCACACATGGATCAACCACTAGAGTCATTGCATGTGTGTTATTTCCACAAACAAACATGGATCAACCACTAGAGTCATTGCATGTGTGTTCTTATACTAAAACCAACACTAGAGTCATTGCATGTGTGTTCTTTTCACAAACCACACATTGATCAACCACTAGAGTCATTGCATGTGTGTTCTTTCCACAAACCACACATGGATCAACCACTAGAGTTATTGCATGTTTGTTCTTATACTAAAACCACAAACCAGCACTAGAGTCAATGCATGTGTGTTCTATTCCAAAATACCACACATGGATCCACCACTAGAGTCATTGCATGTGTGTTCTTTCCACAAACCACACATGGATCAACCACTAGAGTCATTGCATGTGTGTTCTTTCCATAAACCACACATGGATCAACCTGTAGAGTCATTGCATCTTTGTTCTTATACTAAAACCACAAACCAGCACTAGAGTCATTGCATGTGTGTTCTTTTCCACAAACCACACATGGATTCACCAGTGGTCATTGCATGTGTGTTCTTTCCACAAACCACATATGGATCAACCACTAGTCATTGCATGTGTGTTCTTTCCACAAACCACACATGGATCGACCACTAGAGTCATTGCATGTTTGTTCTTATACTAAAACCACAAACCGGTACTAGAGTCATTGCATGTGTGTTCTTTTCCACAAACCACACATGGATCCACCACTAGAGTCATTGCATGTGTGTTCTTTCCACAAACCACATATGGATCAACCAGAGTCATTGCATGTGTGTTCTTTCCACTAACCACACATGTGGACCCACCAGTGGTCATTGCATGTGTATTATTTCCACAAACCACACATGGATCAACCACTAGAGTCATTGCATGTGTGTTCTTATACTAAAACCACAAACCAGTACTAGAGTCATTGCATGTGTGTTCTTATACTAAAACCTCAAACCAGTACTAGAGTCATTGCATGTGTGTTCTTTTCCACAAAGCGCACATGGATCCACCAGTGGTCATTGCATGTGTGTTCTTTACACAAACCACATATGGATCAACCAGAGTCATTGCATGTGTGTTCTTTCCACAGACCACACATGGATCAACCACTAGAGTCATTGCATGTTTGTTTTTATAGTAAAACCACAAACCAGCACTAGAGTCATTGCATGCGTGTTCTTTTCCACAAACCACACATGGATCCACCAGTGGTCATTGCATGTGTGTTATTTCCACAAACCACACATGGATCAACCACAAGAGTCATTGCATGTGTGTTATTTCCACAAACCACATATGGATCAACCACTAGAGTCATTGCATGTGTGTTCTTATATAAAACCAACACTAGAGTCATTGCATGTGTGTTCTTTTCACAAACCACACATGGATCAACCACTAGAGTCATTGCATGTGTGTTATTTCCACAAACAAACATGGATCAGCCACTAGAGTCATTGCATGTGTGTTCTTTTCCACAAATCACACATGGATCCACCAATGCTTATTGCATGTTTGTTCTTTTCCACAAACCACACATGGATCCACCATTGGTCATTGCATGTGCTTTATTTGCACAAACCACATATGGATCAACCACTAGAGTCATTGCATGTGTGTTCTTTTCCACAAACAACTTATGGATCAACCTGTGGTCATTGCATGTGTGGTCTTTCCACAAACCACATGTGGACCCATTACAGTCATTGCATGTGTCTTATTTCCACAAACCACACATGGATCAACCACTAGAGTCATTGCATGTGTGTTCTTTCCACAAACCACATATGGATCAACCACTAGAGTCATTGCATGTGTGTTCTTATACTAAAACCAACACTAGAGTCATTGCATGTGTGTTCTTTTCACAAACTACACATGGATCAACCACTAGAGTCATTGCATGTGTGTTATTTCCACAACCAAACATGGATCAACTACTTGAGTTATTGCATGTGTGTTCTTATACTAAAACCAACATGGATCCACCAGTGGTCATTGCATGTGTGTTCTTTCCACAAACCACACATGGATCAACCACTAGAGTCATTGCATGTGTGTTATTTCCACAAACAAACATGGATCAACCACTAGAGTCATTGCATGTGTGTTCTTTTCCACAAACCACACATGGATCCACTAGTGGTCATTGCATATGTGTTCTTTCCACAAACCACACATGGATCAACCACTAGAGTCATTGCATGTTTGTTCTTATACTAAAACCACAAACCAGCACTAGAGTCATTGCATGTATGTTCTTTTCCAAAAACCACACATGGATCCACCAGTGGTCATTGCATGTGTGTTCTTTCAACAAACCACATATGGATCAACCACTAGTCATTGCATGTGTGTTCTTTCCACAAACCACGCATGGATCAACCACTACCGTTATTGCATGTATGTTATTTCCACAAACAAACTTGGATCAACCACTAGAGTCATTGCATGTGCGTTCTTATACTAAATCAACACTAGACTCATTGCATGTGTGTTAATTCCACAAACAAACATGGATCAACCACTAGAGTCATTGCATGTGTGTTCTTTTCCACAAACCACACATGGATCCACCAGTGGTCATTGCATGTGTGTTCTTTCCACAAACCACACATGGATCAACCACTAGAGTCATTGCATGTGTGTTATTTCCACAAACAAACATGGATCAACCACTAGAGTCATTGCATGTGTGTTCTTATACTAAAACCAACACTAGAGTCATTGCATGTGTGTTCTTTTCACAAACCACAGATTGATCAACCACTAGAGTCATTGCATGTGTGTTATTTCAACAAACAAACATGGATCAACCACTAGAGTCATTGCATGTGTGTTCTTTTCCATAAACCACACATTGATCCACCAGTGGTCATTACATGTGTGTTCTTTCCACAAACCACACATGGATCAACCACTAGAGTCATTTCATGTGTGTTCTTTCCATAAACCACACATGGATCAACCACTAGAGTCATTGCATGTTTGTTCTTATACTAAAACCACAAACCAGCACTAGAGTCATTGCATGTGTGTTCTTTTCCATAAACCACACATGGATTCACCAGTGGTCATTGCATGTGTGTTCTTTCCACAAACCACATATGGATCCACCACTAGTCATTGCATGTGTGTTCTTTCCACAAACCACACATGGATCGACCACTAGCGTCATTGCATGTTTGTTCTTATACTAAAACCACAAACCGGTACTAGAGTCATTGCATGTGTGTTCTTTTCCACAAACCACACATGGATCCACCACTAGAGTCATTGCATGTGTGTTCTTTCCACAAACCACATATGGATCAACCAGAGTCATTGCATGTGTGTTCTTTCCACTAACCACACATGTGGACCCACCAGTGGTCATTGCATGTGTATTATTTCCACAAACCACACATGGATCAACCACTAGAGTCATTGCATGTGTGTTCTTATACTAAAACCACAAACCAGTACTAGAGTCATTGCATGTGTGTTCTTATACTAAAACCACAAACCAGTACTAGAGTCATTGCATGTGTGTTCTTTTCCACAAAGCACACATGGATCCACCAGTGGTCATTGCATGTGTGTTCTTTACACAAACCACATATGGATCAACCAGAGTCATTGAATGTGTGTTCTTTCCAGAGACCACACATGGATCAACCACTAGAGTCAATGCATGTGTGTTCTTTTCCACAAACAACTTATGGATCAACCAGTGGTCATTGCATGTGTGTTCTTTCCACAAACCACATGTGGACCCATTACAGTCATTGCATGTGTGTTATTTCCACAAACCACACATGGATCAACCACTAGAGTCATTGCATATGTGTTATTTCCACAAACCACACATGGATCAACCACTAGAGTCATTGCATGTGTGTTCTTTCCACAAACCACATATGGATCAACCACTAGAGTCATTGCATGTGTGTTCTTATACTAAAACCAACACTAGAGTCATTGCATGTGTGTTCTTTTCACAAACTACACATGGATCAACCACTAGAGTCATTGCATGTGTGTTATTTCCACAACCAAACATGGATCAACTACTTGAGTCATTGCATGTGTGTTCTTATACTAAAACCAACATGGATCCACCAGTGGTCATTGCATGTGTGTTCTTTCCACAAACCACACATGGATCAACGACTAGAGTCATTGCATGTGTGTTATTTCCACAAACAAACATGGATCAACCACTAGAGTCATTGCATGTGTGTTCTTTTCCACAAACCACACATGGATCCACTAGTGGTCATTGCATATGTGTTCTTTCCACAAACCACACATGGATCAACCACTAGAGTCATTGCATGTTTGTTCTTATACTAAAACCACAAACCAGCACTAGAGTCATTGCATGTATATTCTTTTCCAAAAACCACACATGGATCCACCAGTGGTCATTGCATGTGTGTTCTTTCAACAAACCACATATGGATCAACCACTAGTCATTGCATGTGTGTTCTTTCCACAAACCACGCATGGATCAACCACTACCGTTATTGCATGTATGTTATTTCCACAAACAAACTTGGATCAACCACTAGAGTCATTGCATGTGCGTTCTTATACTAAATCAACACTAGACTCATTGCATGTGTGTTAATTCCACAAACAAACATGGATCAACCACTAGAGTCATTGCATGTGTGTTCTTTTCCACAAACCACACATGGATCCACCAGTGGTCATTGCATGTGTGTTCTTTCCACAAACCACACATGGATCAACCACTAGAGTCATTGCATGTGTGTTATTTCCACAAACAAACATGGATCAACCACTAGAGTCATTGCATGTGTGTTCTTATACTAAAACCAACACTAGAGTCATTGCATGTGTGTTCTTTTCACAAACCACACATTGATCAACCACTAGAGTCATTGCATGTGTGTTATTTCAACAAACAAACATGGATCAACCACTAGAGTCATTGCATGTGTGTTCTTTTCCATAAACCACACATGGATCCACCAGTGGTCATTACATGTGTGTTCTTTCCACAAACCACACATGGATCAACCACTAGAGTCATTTCATGTGTGTTCTTTCCATAAACCACACATGGATCAACCACTAGAGTCATTGCATGTTTGTTCTTATACTAAAACCACAAACCAGCACTAGAGTCATTGCATGTGTGTTCTTTTCCATAAACCACACATGGATTCACCAGTGGTCATTGCATGTGTGTTCTTTCCACAAACCACATATGGATCAACCACTAGTCATTGCATGTGTGTTCTTTCCACAAACCACACATGGATCGACCACTAGCGTCATTGCATGTTTGTTCTTATACTAAAACCACAAACCGGTACTAGAGTCATTGCATGTGTGTTCTTTTCCACAAACCACACATGGATCCACCACTAGAGTCATTGCATGTGTGTTCTTTCCACAAACCACATATGGATCAACCAGAGTCATTGCATGTGTGTTCTTTCCACTAACCACACATGTGGACCCACCAGTGGTCATTGCATGTGTATTATTTCCACAAACCACACATGGATCAACCACTAGAGTCATTGCATGTGTGTTCTTATACTAAAACCACAAACCAGTACTAGAGTCATTGCATGTGTGTTCTTATACTAAAACCACAAACCAGTACTAGAGTCATTGCATGTGTGTTCTTTTCCACAAAGCACACATGGATCCACCAGTGGTCATTGCATGTGTGTTCTTTACACAAACCACATATGGATCAACCAGAGTCATTGAATGTGTGTTCTTTCCAGAGACCACACATGGATCAACCACTAGAGTCAATGCATGTGTGTTCTTTTCCACAAACAACTTATGGATCAAGCAGTGGTCATTGCATGTGTGTTCTTTCCACAAACCACATGTGGACCCATTACAGTCATTGCATGTGTGTTATTTCCACAAACCACACATGGATCAACCACTAGAGTCATTGCATATGTGTTATTTCCACAAACCACACATGGATCAACCACTAGAGTCATTGCATGTGTGTTCTTTCCACAAACCACATATGGATCAACCACTAGAGTCATTGCATGTGTGTTCTTATACTAAAACCAACACTAGAGTCATTGCATGTGTGTTCTTTTCACAAACTACACATGGATCAACCACTAGAGTCATTGCATGTGTGTTATTTCCACAACCAAACATGGATCAACTACTTGAGTCATTGCATGTGTGTTCTTATACTAAAACCAACATGGATCCACCAGTGGTCATTGCATGTGTGTTCTTTCCACAAACCACACATGGATCAACGACTAGAGTCATTGCATGTGTGTTATTTCCACAAACAAACATGGATCAACCACTAGAGTCATTGCATGTGTGTTCTTTTCCACAAACCACACATGGATCCACTAGTGGTCATTGCATATGTGTTCTTTCCACAAACCACACATGGATCAACCACTAGAGTCATTGCATGTTTGTTCTTATACTGAAACCACAAACCAGCACTAGAGTCATTGCATGTATGTTCTTTTCCAAAAACCACACATGGATCCACCAGTGGTCATTGCATGTGTGTTCTTTCAACAAACCACATATGGATCAACCACTAGTCATTGCATGTGTGTTCTTTCCACAAGCCACGCATGGATCAACCACTACCGTTATTGCATGTATGTTATTTCCACAAACAAACTTGGATCAACCACTAGAGTCATTGCATGTGCGTTCTTATACTAAATCAACACTAGACTCATTGCATGTGTGTTAATTCCACAAACAAACATGGATCAACCACTAGAGTCATTGCATGTGTGTTCTTTTCCACAAACCACACATGGATCCACCAGTGGTCATTGCATGTGTGTTCTTTCCACAAACCACACATGGATCAACCACTAGAGTCATTGCATGTGTGTTATTTCCACAAACAAACATGGATCAACCACTAGAGTCATTGCATGTGTGTTCTTATACTAAAACCAACACTAGAGTCATTGCATGTGTGTTCTTTTCACAAACCACACATTGATCAACCACTAGAGTCATTGCATGTGTGTTATTTCAACAAACAAACATGCATCAACCACTAGAGTCATTGCATGTGTGTTCTTTTCCATAAACCACACATGGATCCACCAGTGGTCATTACATGTGTGTTCTTTCCACAAACCACACATGGATCAACCACTAGAGTCATTTCATGTGTGTTCTTTCCATAAACCACATATGGATCAACCACTAGAGTCATTGCATGTGTGTTCTTATACTAAAACCAACACTAGAGTCATTGCATGTGTGTTCTTTTCACAAACTACACATGGATCAACCACTAGAGTCATTGCATGTGTGTTATTTCCACAACCAAACATGGATCAACTACTTGAGTCATTGCATGTGTGTTCTTATACTAAAACCAACATGGATCCACCAGTGGTCATTGCATGTGTGTTCTTTCCACAAACCACACATGGATCAACGACTAGAGTCATTGCATGTGTGTTATTTCCACAAACAAACATGGATCAACCACTAGAGTCATTGCATGTGTGTTCTTTTCCACAAACCACACATGGATCCACTAGTGGTCATTGCATATGTGTTCTTTCCACAAACCACACATGGATCAACCACTAGAGTCATTGCATGTTTGTTCTTATACTAAAACCACAAACCAGCACTAGAGTCATTGCATGTATATTCTTTTCCAAAAACCACACATGGATCCACCAGTGGTCATTGCATGTGTGTTCTTTCAACAAACCACATATGGATCAACCACTAGTCATTGCATGTGTGTTCTTTCCACAAACCACGCATGGATCAACCACTACCGTTATTGCATGTATGTTATTTCCACAAACAAACTTGGATCAACCACTAGAGTCATTGCATGTGCGTTCTTATACTAAATCAACACTAGACTCATTGCATGTGTGTTAATTCCACAAACAAACATGGATCAACCACTAGAGTCATTGCATGTGTGTTCTTTTCCACAAACCACACATGGATCCACCAGTGGTCATTGCATGTGTGTTCTTTCCACAAACCACACATGGATCAACCACTAGAGTCATTGCATGTGTGTTATTTCCACAAACAAACATGGATCAACCACTAGAGTCATTGCATGTGTGTTCTTATACTAAAACCAACACTAGAGTCATTGCATGTGTGTTCTTTTCACAAACCACACATTGATCAACCACTAGAGTCATTGCATGTGTGTTATTTCAACAAACAAACATGGATCAACCACTAGAGTCATTGCATGTGTGTTCTTTTCCATAAACCACACATGGATCCACCAGTGGTCATTACATGTGTGTTCTTTCCACAAACCACACATGGATCAACCACTAGAGTCATTTCATGTGTGTTCTTTCCATAAACCACACATGGATCAACCACTAGAGTCATTGCATGTTTGTTCTTATACTAAAACCACAAACCAGCACTAGAGTCATTGCATGTGTGTTCTTTTCCATAAACCACACATGGATTCACCAGTGGTCATTGCATGTGTGTTCTTTCCACAAACCACATATGGATCAACCACTAGTCATTGCATGTGTGTTCTTTCCACAAACCACACATGGATCGACCACTAGCGTCATTGCATGTTTGTTCTTATACTAAAACCACAAACCGGTACTAGAGTCATTGCATGTGTGTTCTTTTCCACAAACCACACATGGATCCACCACTAGAGTCATTGCATGTGTGTTCTTTCCACAAACCACATATGGATCAACCAGAGTCATTGCATGTGTGTTCTTTCCACTAACCACACATGTGGACCCACCAGTGGTCATTGCATGTGTATTATTTCCACAAACCACACATGGATCAACCACTAGAGTCATTGCATGTGTGTTCTTATACTAAAACCACAAACCAGTACTAGAGTCATTGCATGTGTGTTCTTATACTAAAACCACAAACCAGTACTAGAGTCATTGCATGTGTGTTCTTTTCCACAAAGCACACATGGATCCACCAGTGGTCATTGCATGTGTGTTCTTTACACAAACCACATATGGATCAACCAGAGTCATTGAATGTGTGTTCTTTCCAGAGACCACACATGGATCAACCACTAGAGTCAATGCATGTGTGTTCTTTTCCACAAACAACTTATGGATCAAGCAGTGGTCATTGCATGTGTGTTCTTTCCACAAACCACATGTGGACCCATTACAGTCATTGCATGTGTGTTATTTCCACAAACCACACATGGATCAACCACTAGAGTCATTGCATATGTGTTATTTCCACAAACCACACATGGATCAACCACTAGAGTCATTGCATGTGTGTTCTTTCCACAAACCACATATGGATCAACCACTAGAGTCATTGCATGTGTGTTCTTATACTAAAACCAACACTAGAGTCATTGCATGTGTGTTCTTTTCACAAACTACACATGGATCAACCACTAGAGTCATTGCATGTGTGTTATTTCCACAACCAAACATGGATCAACTACTTGAGTCATTGCATGTGTGTTCTTATACTAAAACCAACATGGATCCACCAGTGGTCATTGCATGTGTGTTCTTTCCACAAACCACACATGGATCAACGACTAGAGTCATTGCATGTGTGTTATTTCCACAAACAAACATGGATCAACCACTAGAGTCATTGCATGTGTGTTCTTTTCCACAAACCACACATGGATCCACTAGTGGTCATTGCATATGTGTTCTTTCCACAAACCACACATGGATCAACCACTAGAGTCATTGCATGTTTGTTCTTATACTGAAACCACAAACCAGCACTAGAGTCATTGCATGTATGTTCTTTTCCAAAAACCACACATGGATCCACCAGTGGTCATTGCATGTGTGTTCTTTCAACAAACCACATATGGATCAACCACTAGTCATTGCATGTGTGTTCTTTCCACAAGCCACGCATGGATCAACCACTACCGTTATTGCATGTATGTTATTTCCACAAACAAACTTGGATCAACCACTAGAGTCATTGCATGTGCGTTCTTATACTAAATCAACACTAGACTCATTGCATGTGTGTTAATTCCACAAACAAACATGGATCAACCACTAGAGTCATTGCATGTGTGTTCTTTTCCACAAACCACACATGGATCCACCAGTGGTCATTGCATGTGTGTTCTTTCCACAAACCACACATGGATCAACCACTAGAGTCATTGCATGTGTGTTATTTCCACAAACAAACATGGATCAACCACTAGAGTCATTGCATGTGTGTTCTTATACTAAAACCAACACTAGAGTCATTGCATGTGTGTTCTTTTCACAAACCACACATTGATCAACCACTAGAGTCATTGCATGTGTGTTATTTCAACAAACAAACATGGATCAACCACTAGAGTCATTGCATGTGTGTTCTTTTCCATAAACCACACATGGATCCACCAGTGGTCATTACATGTGTGTTCTTTCCACAAACCACACATGGATCAACCACTAGAGTCATTTCATGTGTGTTCTTTCCATAAACCACACATGGATCAACCACTAGAGTCATTGCATGTTTGTTCTTATACTAAAACCACAAACCAGCACTAGAGTCATTGCATGTGTGTTCTTTTCCATAAACCACACATGGATTCACCAGTGGTCATTGCATGTGTGTTCTTTCCACAAACCACATATGGATCAACCACTAGTCATTGCATGTGTGTTCTTTCCACAAACCACACATGGATCGACCACTAGCGTCATTGCATGTTTGTTCTTATACTAAAACCACAAACCGGTACTAGAGTCATTGCATGTGTGTTCTTTTCCACAAACCACACATGGATCCACCACTAGAGTCATTGCATGTGTGTTCTTTCCACAAACCACATATGGATCAACCAGAGTCATTGCATGTGTGTTCTTTCCACTAACCACACATGTGGACCCACCAGTGGTCATTGCATGTGTATTATTTCCACAAACCACACATGGATCAACCACTAGAGTCATTGCATGTGTGTTCTTATACTAAAACCACAAACCAGTACTAGAGTCATTGCATGTGTGTTCTTATACTAAAACCACAAACCAGTACTAGAGTCATTGCATGTGTGTTCTTTTCCACAAAGCACACATGGATCCACCAGTGGTCATTGCATGTGTGTTCTTTACACAAACCACATATGGATCAACCAGAGTCATTGAATGTGTGTTCTTTCCAGAGACCACACATGGATCAACCACTAGAGTCAATGCATGTGTGTTCTTTTCCACAAACAACTTATGGATCAACCAGTGGTCATTGCATGTGTGTTCTTTCCACAAACCACATGTGGACCCATTACAGTCATTGCATGTGTGTTATTTCCACAAACCACACATGGATCAACCACTAGAGTCATTGCATATGTGTTATTTCCACAAACCACACATGGATCAACCACTAGAGTCATTGCATGTGTGTTCTTTCCACAAACCACATATGGATCAACCACTAGAGTCATTGCATGTGTGTTCTTATACTAAAACCAACACTAGAGTCATTGCATGTGTGTTCTTTTCACAAACTACACATGGATCAACCACTAGAGTCATTGCATGTGTGTTATTTCCACAACCAAACATGGATCAACTACTTGAGTCATTGCATGTGTGTTCTTATACTAAAACCAACATGGATCCACCAGTGGTCATTGCATGTGTGTTCTTTCCACAAACCACACATGGATCAACGACTAGAGTCATTGCATGTGTGTTATTTCCACAAACAAACATGGATCAACCACTAGAGTCATTGCATGTGTGTTCTTTTCCACAAACCACACATGGATCCACTAGTGGTCATTGCATATGTGTTCTTTCCACAAACCACACATGGATCAACCACTAGAGTCATTGCATGTTTGTTCTTATACTAAAACCACAAACCAGCACTAGAGTCATTGCATGTATGTTCTTTTCCAAAAACCACACATGGATCCACCAGTGGTCATTGCATGTGTGTTCTTTCAACAAACCACATATGGATCAACCACTAGTCATTGCATGTGTGTTCTTTCCACAAACCACACATGGATCAACCACTACCGTTATTGCATGTATGTTATTTCCACAAACAAACTTGGATCAACCACTAGAGTCATTGCATGTGCGTTCTTATACTAAATCAACACTAGACTCATTGCATGTGTGTTAATTCCACAAACAAACATGGATCAACCACTAGAGTCATTGCATGTGTGTTCTTTTCCACAAACCACACATGGATCCACCAGTGGTCATTGCATGTGTGTTCTTTCCACAAACCACACATGGATCAACCACTAGAGTCATTGCATGTGTGTTATTTCCACAAACAAACATGGATCAACCACTAGAGTCATTGCATGTGTGTTCTTATACTAAAACCAACACTAGAGTCATTGCATGTGTGTTCTTTTCACAAACCACACATTGATCAACCACTAGAGTCATTGCATGTGTGTTATTTCAACAAACAAACATGGATCAACCACTAGAGTCATTGCATGTGTGTTCTTTTCCATAAACCACACATGGATCCACCAGTGGTCATTACATGTGTGTTCTTTCCACAAACCACACATGGATCAACCACTAGAGTCATTTCATGTGTGTTCTTTCCATAAACCACACATGGATCAACCACTAGAGTCATTGCATGTTTGTTCTTATACTAAAACCACAAACCAGCACTAGAGTCATTGCATGTGTGTTCTTTTCCATAAACCACACATGGATTCACCAGTGGTCATTGCATGTGTGTTCTTTCCACAAACCACATATGGATCAACCACTAGTCATTGCATGTGTGTTTCTTTCCACAAACCACACATGGATCGACCACTAGCGTCATTGCATGTTTGTTCTTATACTAAAACCACAAACCGGTACTAGAGTCATTGCATGTGTGTTCTTTTCCACAAACCACACATGGATCCACCACTAGAGTCATTGCATGTGTGTTCTTTCCACAAACCACATATGGATCAACCAGAGTCATTGCATGTGTGTTCTTTCCACTAACCACACATGTGGACCCACCAGTGGTCATTGCATGTGTATTATTTCCACAAACCACACATGGATCAACCACTAGAGTCATTGCATGTGTGTTCTTATACTAAAACCACAAACCAGTACTAGAGTCATTGCATGTGTGTTCTTATACTAAAACCACAAACCAGTACTAGAGTCATTGCATGTGTGTTCTTTTCCACAAAGCACACATGGATCCACCAGTGGTCATTGCATGTGTGTTCTTTACACAAACCACATATGGATCAACCAGAGTCATTGAATGTGTGTTCTTTCCAGAGACCACACATGGATCAACCACTAGAGTCAATGCATGTGTGTTCTTTTCCACAAACAACTTATGGATCAACCAGTGGTCATTGCATGTGTGTTCTTTCCACAAACCACATGTGGACCCATTACAGTCATTGCATGTGTGTTATTTCCACAAACCACACATGGATCAACCACTAGAGTCATTGCATATGTGTTATTTCCACAAACCACACATGGATCAACCACTAGAGTCATTGCATGTGTGTTCTTTCGACAAACCACATATGGATCAACCACTAGAGTCATTGCATGTGTGTTATTTTCCACAAACAACTAATGAATCAACCAGTGGTCATTGCATGTGTGTTCTTTCCACAAACCACATGTGGACCCATTACAGTCATTGCATGTGTGTTATTTCCACAAACCACACATGGATCAACCACTAGACTCATTGCATGTATGTTCTTTCCACAAACCACATATGGATCAACCACTAGAGTCGTTGCATGTGTGTTCTTATACTAAAACCACCACTAGAGTCATTGCATATGTGTTCTTTCCACAAACCACATATGGATCAACCACTAGAGTCATTGCATGTGTGTTCTTTTCCACAAACAACTTATGGATCAACCAGTGGTCATTGCATGTGTGTTCTTTCCACAAACCACATGTGGACCCATTAGAGTCATTGCATGTGTATTGTTTCCACAAACCACACATGGATCAACCACTAGAGTCATTGCATGTGTGTTCTTTCCACAAACCACATATGGATCAACCACTAGAGTCATTGCATGTGTGTTCATATACTAAAACCAACACTAGAGTCATTGCATGTGTGTTCTTTTCACAAACTACACATGGATCAACCACTAGAGTCATTGCATGTGTGTTATTTCCACAACCAAACATGGATCAACTACTTGAGTCATTGCATGTGTGTTCTTATACTAAAACCAACATGGATCCACCAGTGGTCATTGCATGTGTGTTCTTTCCACAAACCACACATGGATCAACCACTAGAGTCATTGCATGTGTGTTATTTCCACAAACAAACATGGATCAACCACTAGAGTCATTGCATGTGTGTTCTTTTCCACAAACCACACATGGATCCACTAGTGGTCATTGCATATGTGTTCTTTCCACAAACCACACATGGATCAACCACTAGAGTCATTGCATGTTTGTTCTTATACTAAAACCACAAACCAGCACTAGAGTCATTGCATGTATGTTCTTTTCCAAAAACCACACATGGATCCACCAGTGGTCATTGCATGTGTGTTCTTTCAACAAACCACATATGGATCAACCACTAGTCATTGCATGTGTGTTCTTTTCCATAAACCACACATGGATCCACCAGTGGTCATTACATGTGTGTTCTTTCCACAAACCACACATGGATCAACCACTAGAGTCATTTCATGTGTGTTCTTTCCATAAACCACACATGGATCAACCACTAGAGTCATTGCATGTTTGTTCTTATACTAAAACCACAAACCAGCACTAGAGTCATTGCATGTGTGTTCTTTTCCATAAACCACACATGGATTCACCAGTGGTCATTGCATGTGTGTTCTTTCCACAAACCACATATGGATCAACCACTAGTCATTGCATGTGTGTTCTTTCCACAAACCACACATGGATCGACCACTAGCGTCATTGCATGTTTGTTCTTATACTAAAACCACAAACCGGTACTAGAGTCATTGCATGTGTGTTCTTTTCCACAAACCACACATGGATCCACCACTAGAGTCATTGCATGTGTGTTCTTTCCACAAACCACATATGGATCAACCAGAGTCATTGCATGTGTGTTCTTTCCACTAACCACACATGTGGACCCACCAGTGGTCATTGCATGTGTATTATTTCCACAAACCACACATGGATCAACCACTAGAGTCATTGCATGTGTGTTCTTATACTAAAACCACAAACCAGTACTAGAGTCATTGCATGTGTGTTCTTATACTAAAACCACAAACCAGTACTAGAGTCATTGCATGTGTGTTCTTTTCCACAAAGCACACATGGATCCACCAGTGGTCATTGCATGTGTGTTCTTTACACAAACCACATATGGATCAACCAGAGTCATTGAATGTGTGTTCTTTCCAGAGACCACACATGGATCAACCACTAGAGTCAATGCATGTGTGTTCTTTTCCACAAACAACTTATGGATCAACCAGTGGTCATTGCATGTGTGTTCTTTCCACAAACCACATGTGGACCCATTACAGTCATTGCATGTGTGTTATTTCCACAAACCACACATGGATCAACCACTAGAGTCATTGCATATGTGTTATTTCCACAAACCACACATGGATCAACCACTAGAGTCATTGCATGTGTGTTCTTTCGACAAACCACATATGGATCAACCACTAGAGTCATTGCATGTGTGTTATTTTCCACAAACAACTAATGAATCAACCAGTGGTCATTGCATGTGTGTTCTTTCCACAAACCACATGTGGACCCATTACAGTCATTGCATGTGTGTTATTTCCACAAACCACACATGGATCAACCACTAGACTCATTGCATGTATGTTCTTTCCACAAACCACATATGGATCAACCACTAGAGTCGTTGCATGTGTGTTCTTATACTAAAACCACCACTAGAGTCATTGCATATGTGTTCTTTCCACAAACCACATATGGATCAACCACTAGAGTCATTGCATGTGTGTTCTTTTCCACAAACAACTTATGGATCAACCAGTGGTCATTGCATGTGTGTTCTTTCCACAAACCACATGTGGACCCATTAGAGTCATTGCATGTGTATTGTTTCCACAAACCACACATGGATCAACCACTAGAGTCATTGCATGTGTGTTCTTTCCACAAACCACATATGGATCAACCACTAGAGTCATTGCATGTGTGTTCATATACTAAAACCAACACTAGAGTCATTGCATGTGTGTTCTTTTCACAAACTACACATGGATCAACCACTAGAGTCATTGCATGTGTGTTATTTCCACAACCAAACATGGATCAACTACTTGAGTCATTGCATGTGTGTTCTTATACTAAAACCAACATGGATCCACCAGTGGTCATTGCATGTGTGTTCTTTCCACAAACCACACATGGATCAACCACTAGAGTCATTGCATGTGTGTTATTTCCACAAACAAACATGGATCAACCACTAGAGTCATTGCATGTGTGTTCTTTTCCACAAACCACACATGGATCCACTAGTGGTCATTGCATATGTGTTCTTTCCACAAACCACACATGGATCAACCACTAGAGTCATTGCATGTTTGTTCTTATACTAAAACCACAAACCAGCACTAGAGTCATTGCATGTATGTTCTTTTCCAAAAACCACACATGGATCCACCAGTGGTCATTGCATGTGTGTTCTTTCAACAAACCACATATGGATCAACCACTAGTCATTGCATGTGTGTTCTTTCCACAAACCACACATGGATCAACCACTACCGTTATTGCATGTATGTTATTTCCACAAACAAACTTGGATCAACCACTAGAGTCATTGCATGTGCGTTCTTATACTAAATCAACACTAGACTCATTGCATGTGTGTTAATTCCACAAACAAACATGGATCAACCACTAGAGTCATTGCATGTGTGTTCTTTTCCACAAACCACACATGGATCCACCAGTGGTCATTGCATGTGTGTTCTTTCCACAAACCACACATGGATCAACCACTAGAGTCATTGCATGTGTGTTATTTCCACAAACAAACATGGATCAACCACTAGAGTCATTGCATGTGTGTTCTTATACTAAAACCAACACTAGAGTCATTGCATGTGTGTTCTTTTCACAAACCACACATTGATCAACCACTAGAGTCATTGCATGTGTGTTATTTCAACAAACAAACATGGATCAACCACTAGAGTCATTGCATGTGTGTTCTTTTCCATAAACCACACATGGATCCACCAGTGGTCATTACATGTGTGTTCTTTCCACAAACCACACATGGATCAACCACTAGAGTCATTTCATGTGTGTTCTTTCCATAAACCACACATGGATCAACCACTAGAGTCATTGCATGTTTGTTCTTATACTAAAACCACAAACCAGCACTAGAGTCATTGCATGTGTGTTCTTTTCCACAAACCACACATGGATTCACCAGTGGTCATTGCATGTGTGTTCTTTCCACAAACCACATATGGATCAACCACTAGTCATTGCATGTGTGTTCTTTCCACAAACCACACATGGATCGACCACTAGAGTTATTGCATGTTTGTTCTTATACTAAAACCAAAAACCGGTACTAGAGTCATTGCATGTGTGTTCTTTTCCACAAACCACACATGGATCTACCACTAGAGTCGTTGCATGTGTGTTCTTTCCACAAACCACATATGGATCAACCAGAGTCATTGCATGTGTGTTCTTTCCACTAACCACACATGTGGACCCACCAGTGGTCATTGCATGTGTATTATTTCCACAAACCACACATGGATCAACCACTAGAGTCATTGCATGTGTGTTCTTATACTAAAACCACAAACCAGTACTAGAGTCATTGCATGTGTGTTCTTATACTAAAACCACAAACCAGTACTAGAGTCATTGCATGTGTGTTCTTTTCCACAAAACACATATGGATCAACCACTAGAGTCATTGCATGTGTTTTCTTATACTAAAACCAACACTAGAGTCATTGCATGTGTGTTCTTTTCACAAACCACACATGGATCAACCACTAGAGTCATTGCATGTGTGTTATTTCCACAACCAAACATGGATCAACTACTTGAGTCATTGCATGTGTGTTCTTATACTAAAACCAACATGGATCCACCAGCGGTCATTGCATGTGTGTTCTTTCCACAAACCACACATGGATCAACCACTAGAGTCATTGCATGTGTGTTATTTTCCACAAACCACACATGGATCAACCACTAGAGTCATTGCATGTGTGTTCTTATACTAAAACCACAAACCAGTACTAGAGTCATTGCATGTGTGTTCTTATACTAAAACCACAAACCAGTACTAGAGTCATTGCATGTTTGTTCTTTTCCACAAACTACATATGGATCCACCAGTGGTCATTGCATGTGTGTTCTTTACACAAACCACATACGGATCAACCAGAGTCATTGAATGTGTGTTCTTTCCACAGACCACACATGGATCAACCACTAGAGTCATTGCATGTTTGTTCTTATACGAAAACCACAAACTAGCACTAGAGTCATTGCATGTGTGTTCTTTTCCACAAACCACACATGGATCCACCAGTGGTCATTGCATGTGTGTTATTTCCACAAACCACACATGGATCAACCACTAGAGTCATTGCATGTGTGTTATTTCCACAAACCACATATGGATCAACCACTAGAGTCATTGCATGTGTGTTCTTTTCACAAACCACACATGGATCAACCACTAGAGTCATTGCATGTGTGTTATTTCCACAAACAAACATGGATCAGCCACTAGAGTCATTGCATGTGTGTTCTTTTCCACAAACCACACATGGATCCACCAATGGTTATTGCATATTTGTTCTTTTCCACAAACCACATATGGATCCACCAGTGGTCATTGCATGTGTTTTCTTTCCACAAACCACATATGGATCAACCACTAGAGTCATTGCATGTGTGTTCTTTTCCACAAACAACTTATGGATCAACCAGTGGTCATTGCATGTGTGTTCTTTCCACAAACCACATGTGGACCCATTACAGTCATTGCATGTGTGTTATTTCCACAAACCACACATGGATCAACCACTAGAGTCATTGCATATGTGTTATTTCCACAAACCACACATGGATCAACCACTAGAGTCATTGCATGTGTGTTCTTTCCACAAACCACATATGGATCAACCACTAGAGTCATTGCATGTGTGTTATTTTCCACAAACAACTAATGAATCAACCAGTGGTCATTGCATGTGTGTTCTTTCCACAAACCACATGTGGACCCATTACAGTCATTGCATGTGTGTTATTTCCACAAACCACACATGGATCAACCACCAGACTCATTGCATGTGTGTTCTTTCCACAAACCACATATGGATCAACCACTAGAGTCATTGCATGTGTGTTCTTATACTAAAACCACCACTAGAGTCATTGCATATGTGTTCTTTCCACAAACCACATATGGATCAACCACTAGAGTCATTGCATGTGTGTTCTTTTCCACAAACAACTTATGGATCAACCAGTGGTCATTGCATGTGTGTTCTTTCCACAAACCACATGTGGAACCATTAGAGTCATTGCATGTGTATTGTTTCCACAAACCACACATGGATCAACCACTAGAGTCATTGCATGTGTGATCTTTCCACAAACCACACATGGATCCACCAGTGGTCATTGCATGTGTGTTATTTCCACAAACCACACATGGATCAACCACTAGAGTCATTGCATGTGTGTTATTTCCACAAACCACATATGGATCAACCACTAGAGTCATTGCATGTGTGTTCTTTTCACAAACCACACATGGATCAACCACTAGAGTCATTGCATGTGTGTTGTTTCCACAAACAAACATGGATCAGCCACTAGAGTCATTGCATGTGTGTTCTTTTCCACAAACCACACATGGATCCACCAATGGTTATTGCATATTTGTTCTTTTCCACAAACCACATATGGATCCACCAGTGGTCATTGCATGTGTTTTCTTTCCACAAACCACATATGGATCAACCACTAGAGTCATTGCATGTGTGTTCTTTTCCACAAACAACTTATGGATCAACCAGTGGTCATTGCATGTGTGTTCTTTCCACAAACCACATGTGGACCCATTACAGTCATTGCATGTGTGTTATTTCCACAAACCACACATGGATCAACCACTAGACTCATTGCATGTGTGTTCTTTCCACAAACCACATATGGATCAACCACTAGAGTCATTGCATGTGTGTTCTTATACTAAAACCACCACTAGAGTCATTGCATATGTGTTCTTTCCACAAACCACATATGGATCAACCACTAGAGTCATTGCATGTGTGTTCTTTTCCACAAACAACTTATGGATCAACCAGTGGTCATTGCATTTGTGTTCTTTCCACAAACCACATGTGGACCCATTAGAGTCATTGCATGTGTGTTGTTTCCACAAACCACACATGGATCAACCACTAGAGTCATTGCATGTGTGATCTTTCCACAAACCACATATGGATCAACCACCAGAGTCATTGCATGTGTGTTCTTATACTAAAACCAACACTAGAGTCATTGCATGTGTGTTATTTCCACAAACCACACATGGATCAACCACTTGAGTCATTGCATATGTGTTATTTCCACAAACCACACATGTATCAACCACTAGAGTCATTGCATGTGTGTTCTTATACTAAAACCAACACTAGAGTCATTGCATGTGTGTTCTTTTCATAAACCACAAATGGATCAACCACTAGAGTCATTGCATGTGTGTTATTTCCACAAACAAACATGGATTAACCACTAGAGTCATTGCATGTGTGTTCTTTTCCACGAACCACACATGGATCCACCAGTGGTCATTGCATGTGTGTTCTTTCCACAAACCACACATGGATCAACCACTAGAGTCATTGCATGTGTGTTCGTTCCACAAACCACACATGGATCAACCACTAGAGTCATTACATGTTTGTTCTTATAATAAAACCACAAACCAGCACTAGAGTCATTGCATGTGTGCTCTTTTCCACAAACCACACATGGATCCACCAGTGGTCATTGCATGTGTGTTCTTTCCACAAACCACATATGAATCAACCACTAGTCATTGCATGTGTGTTCTTTCCACAAACAAACATGGATCAACCACTAGAGTCATTGCATGTGTGTTCTTATACTAAAACTAACACTAGAGTCATTGCATGTGTGTTCTTTTCACAAACCACACATGGATCAACGAATAGAGTCATTGCATGTGTGTTATTTCCACAAACAAACATGGATTAACCACTAGAGTCATTACATGTGTGTTCTTTTCCACAAACCACACATGGATCCACCAGTGGTCATTGCATGTGTGTTCTTTCCACAAACCATATATGGATCAGCCACTAGAGTCATTGCATGTGTGTTCTTTCCACAAACCACACATGGATCAACCACTAGAGTCATTGCATGTTTGTTCTTATACTAAAACCACAAACCAGCACTAGAGTCATTGCATCTGTGTTCTTTTCCACAAACGACACATGGATCCACCAGTGGTCATTGCATGTGTGTTCTTTCCACAAACCACATATGGATCAACCACTAGTCATTGCATGTGTGTTCTTTCCACAAACCACACTTGGATCAACGACTAGAGTCATTACATGTTTGTTCTTATACTAAAACCACAAACCAGCACTAGAGTCAATGCATGTGTGTTCTTTTCCAAAAAAAACACACATGGATCCACCACTAGAGTCTTTGCATGTGTGTTCTTTCCACAAACCACATATGAATCAACTAGAGTCATTGCATGTGTGTTCTTTCCACAAACCACACATGTGGACCCACCAGTGGTCATTGCATGTGTGTTATTTCCACAAACCACACATGGATCAACCACTAGAGTCATTGCATGTGTGTTCTTTACACAAACCACATATGGATCAACCACTAGAGTCATTGCATGTGTGGTCTTATACTAAAACCAACACTAGAGTCATTGCATGTGTGTTCTTTTCACAAACCACACATGGATCAACCACTAGAGTCATTGCATGTGTGTTATTTCCACAAACAAACATGGATCAACCACTAGAGTGATTGCATGTGTGTTCTTTTCCACGAACCACACATGGATCAACCAGTGGTCATTGCATGTGTGTTCTTTCCACAAACCACACATGGATCAACCACTAGAGTCATTGCATGTGTGTTCCTTCCACAAACCACACATGGATCAACCACTAGAGTCATTACATGTTTGTTCTTATAATAAAACCACAAACCAGCACTAGAGTCATTGCATGTGTGCTCTTTTCCACAAACCACACATGGATCCACCAGTGGTCATTGCATGTGTGTTCTTTCCACAAACCACATATGGATCAACCACTAGTCATTGCATGTGTGTTCTTTCCACAAACCACACATGGATCAACCACTAGAGTCATTGCATGTGTGTTATTTCCACAAACAAACATGGATCAACCACTAGAGTCATTGCATGTGTGTTCTTATACTAAAACCAACACTAGAGTCATTGCATGTGTGTTCTTTTCACAAACCACACATGGATCAACCAATAGAGTCATTGCATGTGTGTTATTTCCACAAACAAACATGGATCAACCACTAGAGTCATTACATGTGTGTTCTTTTCCACAAACCAGACATGGATCCACCAGTGGTCATTGCATGTGTGTTCTTTCCACAAACCATATATGGATCAGCCACTAGAGTCATTACATGTGTGTTCTTTCCACAAACCACACATGGATCAACCACTAGAGTCATTGCATGTTTGTTCTTATACTAAAACCACAAACCAGCACTAGAGTCATTGCATCTGTGTTCTTTTCCACAAACCACACATGGATCCACCAGTGGTCATTGCATGTGTGTTCTTTCCACAAACCACATATGGATCAACCACTAGTCCTTGCATGTGTGTTCTTTCCACAAACCACACTTGGATCAACCACTAGAGTCATTACATGTATGTTCTTAGACTAAAACCACAAACCAGCACTAGAGTCAATGCATGTGTGTTCTTTTCCAAAAAAACACACATGGATCCACCACTAGAGTCTTTGCATGTGTGTTCTTTCCACAAACCACATATGAATCAACTAGAGTCATTGCATGTGTGTTCTTTCCACAAACCACACATGTGGACCCACCAGTGGTCATTGCATGTGTGTTATTTCCACAAACCACACATGGATCAACCACTAGAGTCATTGCATGTGTGTTCTTTACACAAACCACATATGGATCAACCACTAGAGTCATTGAATGTGTTTTCTTATACTAAAACCAACACTAGAGTCATTGCATGTGTGTTCTTTTCACAAATCACACATGGATCAACCACTAGAGTCATTGCATGTGTGTTATTTCCACAACCAAACATGGATCAACTACTTGAGTCATTGCATGTGTGTTCTTATACTAAAACCAACATGGATCCACCAGTGGTTATTGCATGTGTGTTCTTTCCACAAACCACACATGGATCAACCACTAGAGTCATTGGATGTGTGTTATTTTCCACAAACCACACATGGATCAACCACTAGAGTCATTGCATGTGTGTTTTATACTAAAACCACAAACCAGTACCAGAGTCATTGCATGTGTGTTCTTATACTAAAACCACAAACCAGTACTAGAGTCATTGCATGTTTGTTCTTTTCCACAAACCACACATGGATCCACCAGTGGTCATTGCATGTGTGTTCTTTCCACAAACCACATATGGATCAACCAGAGTCATTGCATGTGTGTTCTTTCCACAAACTACACATGGATCAACCACTAGAGTCATTGCATGTTTGTTCTTGTACTAAAACCACAAACCAGCACTAGAGTCATTGCATGTGTGTTCTTTTCCACAAACCACACATGGATCCACCAGGGCTCATTGCATGCGTGTTATTTCCACAAACCACACATGGATCAACTACTAGAGTCATTGCATGTGTCTTCTTAACACAAACCACACATGGATCAACCACTAGAGTCATTGCATGTTTTTTCTTATAATAAAACCACAAACCAGCACTAGAGTCATTGCATGTGTGTTATTTTCCACAAACCACACATGGATCCACCAGTGGTCATTGCATGTGTGTTCTTTACACAAACCACATATGGATCAACCACTAGAGTCATTACATGTGTGTTCTTTTCCACAAACAACTTATGGATCAACCAGTGGTCATTGCATGTGTGTTCTTTCCACAAACCACATGTGGACCCATTACAGTCATTGCATGTGTGTTGTTTCCACAAACCACACATGGATCAACCACTAGGGTCATTGCATGTGTGTTCTTTCCACAAACCACATATGGATCAACCACTAGAGTCATTGCATGTGTGTTCTTATACTAAAACCAACACTAGAGTCATTGCATGTGTGTTATTTCCACAAACCACACATGGATCAACCACTTGAGTCATTGCATATGTGTTATTTCCACAAACCACACATGGATCAACCACTAGAGTCATTGCATGTGTGTTCTTATACTAAAACCAACACTAGAGTCATTGCATGTGTGTTCTTTTCACAAACCAGTACTAGAGTCATTGCATGTTTGTTCTTTTCCACAAACCACACATGGATCCACCAGTGGTCATTGCATGTGTGTTCTTTCCACAAACCACATATGGATCAACCAGAGTCATTGCATGTGTGTTCTTTCCACAAACTACACATAGATCAACCACTAGAGTCATTGCATGTTTGTTCTTATACTAAAACCACAAACCAGCACTAGAGTCATTGCATATGTGTTCTTTTCCACAAACCACACATGGATCCACCAGTGGTCATTGCATGTGTGTTATTTCCACAAACCACACATGGATCAACCACTAGAGTCATTGCATGTGTGTTCTTTCCACAAACCACAGCTGGATCAACCTCTAGAGTCATTGCATGTTTGTTCTTATACTAAAACCAACACTAGAGTCATTGCATGTGTGTTCTTTTCCACAAACCACACATGGATCCACCAGTGGTCATTGCATGTGTGTTCTTTCCACAAACCACATATGGATCAACCACTAGTCATTGCATGTGTGTTCTTTCCACAAACCACACATGGATCAACCACTAGAGTCATTGCATGTGTGTTTTTATACTAAAACCAACACTAGAGTCATTGCATGTGTCTTCTTTTCACAAACCACACATGGATCAACCACTAGAGTCATTGCATGTGTGTTATTTCCACAAACAAACATGGATCAACCACTAGAGTCATTGCATGTGTGTTCTTTTCCACAAACCACACATGGATCCACCAGTAGTCATTGCATGTGTGTTCTTTCCACAAACCACACATGGATCAACCACTAGAGTCATTGCATGTGTGTTCTTTCCACAAACCACACATGGATCAACCACTAGACTCATTGCATGTTTGTTGTTATACTAAAACCACAAACCAGCACTAGAGTCATTGCATGTGTGTTCTTTTCCACAAACCACACATGGATCCACCAGTGTTCATTGCACGTGTGTTCTTTCCACGAACCACATATGGATCAACCACTAGTCATTGCATGTGTGTTCTTTCCACAAACCACATATGGATCCACCAGTGGTCATTGCATGTGTTTTCTTTCCACAAACCACATATGGATCAACCACTAGAGTCATTGCATGTGTGTTCTTTTCCACAAACAACTTATGGATCAACCAGTGGTCATTGCATGTGTGTTCTTTCCACAAACCACATGTGGACCCATTACAGTCATTGCATGTGTGTTATTTCCACAAACCACACATGGATCAACCACTAGACTCATTGCATGTGTGTTCTTTCCACAAACCACATATGGATCAACCACTAGAGTCATTGCATGTGTGTTCTTATACTAAAACCACCACTAGAGTCATTGCATATGTGTTCTTTCCACAAACCACATATGGATCAACCACTAGAGTCATTGCATGTGTGTTCTTTTCCACAAACAACTTATGGATCAACCAGTGGTCATTGCATTTGTGTTCTTTCCACAAACCACATGTGGACCCATTAGAGTCATTGCATGTGTGTTGTTTCCACAAACCACACATGGATCAACCACTAGAGTCATTGCATGTGTGATCTTTCCACAAACCACATATGGATCAACCACCAGAGTCATTGCATGTGTGTTCTTATACTAAAACCAACACTAGAGTCATTGCATGTGTGTTATTTCCACAAACCACACATGGATCAACCACTTGAGTCATTGCATATGTGTTATTTCCACAAACCACACATGTATCAACCACTAGAGTCATTGCATGTGTGTTCTTATACTAAAACCAACACTAGAGTCATTGCATGTGTGTTCTTTTCATAAACCACAAATGGATCAACCACTAGAGTCATTGCATGTGTGTTATTTCCACAAACAAACATGGATTAACCACTAGAGTCATTGCATGTGTGTTCTTTTCCACGAACCACACATGGATCCACCAGTGGTCATTGCATGTGTGTTCTTTCCACAAACCACACATGGATCAACCACTAGAGTCATTGCATGTGTGTTCGTTCCACAAACCACACATGGATCAACCACTAGAGTCATTACATGTTTGTTCTTATAATAAAACCACAAACCAGCACTAGAGTCATTGCATGTGTGCTCTTTTCCACAAACCACACATGGATCCACCTGTGGTCATTGCATGTGTGTTCTTTCCACAAACCACATATGAATCAACCACTAGTCATTGCATGTGTGTTCTTTCCACAAACAAACATGGATCAACCACTAGAGTCATTGCATGTGTGTTCTTATACTAAAACTAACACTAGAGTCATTGCATGTGTGTTCTTTTCACAAACCACACATGGATCAACGAATAGAGTCATTGCATGTGTGTTATTTCCACAAACAAACATGTATTAACCACTAGAGTCATTGCATGTGTGTTCTTTACACAAACCACATATGGATCAACCACTAGAGTCATTGCATGTGTGTTCTTATACTAAAACCACCACTAGAGTCATTGCATATGTGTTCTTTCCACAAACCACATATGGATCAACCACTAGAGTCATTGCATGTGTGTTCTTTTCCACAAACAACTTATGGATCAACCAGTGGTCATTGCATTTGTGTTCTTTCCACAAACCACATGTGGACCCATTAGAGTCATTGCATGTGTGTTGTTTCCACAAACCACACATGGATCAACCACTAGAGTCATTGCATGTGTGATCTTTCCACAAACCACATATGGATCAACCACCAGAGTCATTGCATGTGTGTTCTTATACTAAAACCAACACTAGAGTCATTGCATGTGTGTTATTTCCACAAACCACACATGGATCAACCACTTGAGTCATTGCATATGTGTTATTTCCACAAACCACACATGTATCAACCACTAGAGTCATTGCATGTGTGTTCTTATACTAAAACCAACACTAGAGTCATTGCATGTGTGTTCTTTTCATAAACCACAAATGGATCAACCACTAGAGTCATTGCATGTGTGTTATTTCCACAAACAAACATGGATTAACCACTAGAGTCATTGCATGTGTGTTCTTTTCCACGAACCACACATGGATCCACCAGTGGTCATTGCATGTGTGTTCTTTCCACAAACCACACATGGATCAACCACTAGAGTCATTGCATGTGTGTTCGTTCCACAAACCACACATGGATCAACCACTAGAGTCATTACATGTTTGTTCTTATAATAAAACCACAAACCAGCACTAGAGTCATTGCATGTGTGCTCTTTTCCACAAACCACACATGGATCCACCAGTGGTCATTGCATGTGTGTTCTTTCCACAAACCACATATGAATCAACCACTAGTCATTGCATGTGTGTTCTTTCCACAAACAAACATGGATCAACCACTAGAGTCATTGCATGTGTGTTCTTATACTAAAACTAACACTAGAGTCATTGCATGTGTGTTCTTTTCACAAACCACACATGGATCAACGAATAGAGTCATTGCATGTGTGTTATTTCCACAAACAAACATGTATTAACCACTAGAGTCATTACATGTGTGTTCTTTTCCACAAACCACACATGGATCCACCAGTGGTCATTGCATGTGTGTTCTTTCCACAAACCATATATGGATCAGCCACTAGAGTCATTGCATGTGTGTTCTTTCCACAAACCACACATGGATCAACCACTAGAGTCATTGCATGTTTGTTCTTATACTAAAACCACAAACCAGCACTAGAGTCATTGCATCTGTGTTCTTTTCCACAAACGACACATGGATCCACCAGTGGTAATTGCATGTGTGTTCTTTCCACAAACCACATATGGATCAACCACTAGTCATTGCATGTGTGTTCTTTCCACAAACCACACTTGGATCAACGACTAGAGTCATTACATGTTTGTTCTTATACTAAAACCACAAACCAGCACTAGAGTCAATGCATGTGTGTTCTTTTCCAAAAAAAACACACATGGATCCACCACTAGAGTCTTTGCATGTGTGTTCTTTCCACAAACCACATATGAATCAACTAGAGTCATTGCATGTGTGTTCTTTCCACAAACCACACATGTGGACCCACCAGTGGTCATTGCATGTGTGTTATTTCCACAAACCACACATGGATCAACCACTAGAGTCATTGCATGTGTGTTCTTTACACAAACCACATATGGATCAACCACTAGAGTCATTGCATGTGTGGTCTTATACTAAAACCAACACTAGAGTCATTGCATGTGTGTTCTTTTCACAAACCACACATGGATCAACCACTAGAGTCATTGCATGTGTGTTATTTCCACAAACAAACATGGATCAACCACTAGAGTGATTGCATGTGTGTTCTTTTCCACGAACCACACATGGATCAACCAGTGGTCATTGCATGTGTGTTCTTTCCACAAACCACACATGGATCAACCACTAGAGTCATTGCATGTGTGTTCCTTCCACAAACCACACATGGATCAACCACTAGAGTCATTACATGTTTGTTCTTATAATAAAACCACAAACCAGCACTAGAGTCATTGCATGTGTGCTCTTTTCCACAAACCACACATGGATCCACCAGTGGTCATTGCATGTGTGTTCTTTCCACAAACCACATATGGATCAACCACTAGTCATTGCATGTGTGTTCTTTCCACAAACCACACATGGATCAACCACTAGAGTCATTGCATGTGTGTTATTTCCACAAACAAACATGGATCAACCACTAGAGTCATTGCATGTGTGTTCTTATACTAAAACCAACACTAGAGTCATTGCATGTGTGTTCTTTTCACAAACCACACATGGATCAACCAATAGAGTCATTGCATGTGTGTTATTTCCACAAACAAACATGGATCAACCACTAGAGTCATTACATGTGTGTTCTTTTCCACAAACCAGACATGGATCCACCAGTGGTCATTGCATGTGTGTTCTTTCCACAAACCATATATGGATCAGCCACTAGAGTCATTACATGTGTGTTCTTTCCACAAACCACACATGGATCAACCACTAGAGTCATTGCATGTTTGTTCTTATACTAAAACCACAAACCAGCACTAGAGTCATTGCATCTGTGTTCTTTTCCACAAACCACACATGGATCCACCAGTGGTCATTGCATGTGTGTTCTTTCCACAAACCACATATGGATCAACCACTAGTCCTTGCATGTGTGTTCTTTCCACAAACCACACTTGGATCAACCACTAGAGTCATTACATGTTTGTTCTTAGACTAAAACCACAAACCAGCACTAGAGTCAATGCATGTGTGTTCTTTTCCAAAAAAACACACATGGATCCACCACTAGAGTCTTTGCATGTGTGTTCTTTCCACAAACCACATATGAATCAACTAGAGTCATTGCATGTGTGTTCTTTCCACAAACCACACATGTGGACCCACCAGTGGTCATTGCATGTGTGTTATTTCCACAAACCACACATGGATCAACCACTAGAGTCATTGCATGTGTGTTCTTTACACAAACCACATATGGATCAACCACTAGAGTCATTGAATGTGTTTTCTTATACTAAAACCAACACTAGAGTCATTGCATGTGTGTTCTTTTCACAAATCACACATGGATCAACCACTAGAGTCATTGCATGTGTGTTATTTCCACAACCAAACATGGATCAACTTACTTGAGTCATTGCATGTGTGTTCTTATACTAAAACCAACATGGATCCACCAGTGGTTATTGCATGTGTGTTCTTTCCACAAACCACACATGGATCAACCACTAGAGTCATTGGATGTGTGTTATTTTCCACAAACCACACATGGATCAACCACTAGAGTCATTGCATGTGTGTTTTATACTAAAACCACAAACCAGTACCAGAGTCATTGCATGTGTGTTCTTATACTAAAACCACAAACCAGTACTAGAGTCATTGCATGTTTGTTCTTTTCCACAAACCACACATGGATCCACCAGTGGTCATTGCATGTGTGTTCTTTCCACAAACCACATATGGATCAACCAGAGTCATTGCATGTGTGTTCTTTCCACAAACTACACATGGATCAACCACTAGAGTCATTGCATGTTTGTTCTTGTACTAAAACCACAAACCAGCACTAGAGTCATTGCATGTGTGTTCTTTTCCACAAACCACACATGGATCCACCAGGGCTCATTGCATGCGTGTTATTTCCACAAACCACACATGGATCAACTACTAGAGTCATTGCATGTGTCTTCTTAACACAAACCACACATGGATCAACCACTAGAGTCATTGCATGTTTTTTCTTATAATAAAACCACAAACCAGCACTAGAGTCATTGCATGTGTGTTATTTTCCACAAACCACACATGGATCCACCAGTGGTCATTGCATGTGTGTTCTTTCCACAAACCACATATGGATCAACCACTAGATTCATTACATGTGTGTTCTTTTCCACAAACAACTTATGGATCAACCAGTGGTCATTGCATGTGTGTTCTTTCCACAAACCACATGTGGACCCATTACAGTCATTGCATGTGTGTTGTTTCCACAAACCACACATGGATCAACCACTAGGGTCATTGCATGTGTGTTCTTTCCACAAACCACATATGGATCAACCACTAGAGTCATTGCATGTGTGTTCTTATACTAAAACCAACACTAGAGTCATTGCATGTGTGTTATTTCCACAAACCACACATGGATCAGCCACTTGAGTCATTGCATATGTGTTATTTCCACAAACCACACATGGATCAACCACTAGAGTCATTGCATGTGTGTTCTTATACTAAAACCAACACTAGAGTCATTGCATGTGTGTTCTTTTCACAAACCAGTACTAGAGTCATTGCATGTTTGTTCTTTTCCACAAACCACACATGGATCCACCAGTGGTCATTGCATGTGTGTTCTTTCCACAAACCACATATGGATCAACCAGAGTCATTGCATGTGTGTTCTTTCCATAAACTACACATAGATCAACCACTAGAGTCATTGCATGTTTGTTCTTATACTAAAACCACAAACCAGCACTAGAGTCATTGCATATGTGTTCTTTTCCACAAACCACACATGGATCCACCAGTGGTCATTGCATGTGTGTTATTTCCACAAACCACACATGGATCAACCACTAGAGTCATTGCATGTGTGTTCTTTCCACAAACCACAGCTGGATCAACCTCTAGAGTCATTGCATGTTTGTTCTTATACTAAAACCAACACTAGAGTCATTGCATGTGTGTTCTTTTCCACAAACCACACATGGATCCACCAGTGGTCATTGCATGTGTGTTCTTTCCACAAACCACATATGGATCAACCACTAGTCATTGCATGTGTGTTCTTTCCACAAACCACACATGGATCAACCACTAGAGTCATTGCATGTGTGTTTTTATACTAAAACCAACACTAGAGTCATTGCATGTGTCTTCTTTTCACAAACCACACATGGATCAACCACTAGAGTCATTGCATGTGTGTTATTTCCACAAACAAACATGGATCAACCACTAGAGTCATTGCATGTGTGTTCTTTTCCACAAACCACACATGGATCCACCAGTAGTCATTGCATGTGTGTTCTTTCCACAAACCACACATGGATCAACCACTAGAGTCATTGCATGTGTGTTCTTTCCACAAACCACACATGGATCAACCACTAGACTCATTGCATGTTTGTTGTTATACTAAAACCACAAACCAGCACTAGAGTCATTGCATGTGTGTTCTTTTCCACAAACCACACATGGATCCACCAGTGTTCATTGCACGTGTGTTCTTTCCACGAACCACATATGGATCAACCACTAGTCATTGCATGTGTGTTCTTTCCACAAACCACACATGGATCAACCACTAGAGTCATTGCATGTTTGTTCTTATACTAAAACCACAAAACAGCACTAGAGTCAATGCATGTGTGTTCTTTTCCAAAAAACCACACATGGATCCACCACTAGAGTCATTGCATGTGTGTTCTTTCCACAAACCACATATGGAAAAACTAGAGTCATTGCATGTGTGTTCTTTCCACAAACCACACATGTGGACCCACCAGTGGTCATTGCATGTGTGTTATTTCCACAAACCACACATGGATCAACCACTAGAGTCATTGCATGTGTGTTCTTTACACAAACCACATATGGATCAACCACTAGAGTCATTGCATGCGTGTTCTTATACTAAACCCAACACTAGAGTCATTGCATGTGTGTTCTTTTCCACAAACCACACATGGATCCACCAGTGGTCATTGCATGTGTGTTATTTCCACAAACCACACATGGATCAACCACTAGAGTCATTGCATGTGTCTTCTTAACACAAACCAGACATGGATCAACCACTAGAGTCATTGCATGTTTGTTCTTAAACTAAAACCACAAACCAGCACTAGAGTCATTGCATGTGTGTTCTTTTCCACAAACCACACATGGATCCACCAGTGGTCATTGCATGTGTGTTCTTTCCACAAACCACATATGGATCAACCAGAGTCATTGCATGTGTGTTCTTTCCACAAACTACACATAGATCAACCACAAGAGTCATTGCATGTTTGTTCTTATACTAAAACCACAAACCAGCACTAGACTAATTGCATCTGTGTTCTTTTCCACAAACCACACATGGATCCACCAGTGGTTATTGCATGTGTGTTCTTTCCACAAACCACATATGGATCAACCACTAGTCATTGCATGTGTGTTCTTTCCACAAACCACACTTGGATCAACCACTAGAGTCATTGCATGTTTGTTCTTATACTAAAACCACAAACCAGCACTAGAGTCAATGCATATGTGTTCTTTTCCAAAAAAAACACACATGGATCCACCACTAGAGTCTTTGCATGTGTGTTCTTTCCACAAACCACATATGGATCAACCAGAGTCATTGCATGTGTGTTCTTTCCACAAACCACACATGTGGACCCACTAGTGTCATTGCATGTGTGTTATTTCCAAACCACACATGGATCAACCACTAGAGTCATTGCATGTGTTCTTTACACAAACCACATATGGATCAACCACTAGAGTCATTGCATGTGTTTTCTTATCCTAAAACCAACAGTAGAGTCAATGCGTGTGTGTTCTTTTCACAAACCACACATGGATCAACCACTAGAGTCATTGCATGTGTGTTATTTCCACAACCAAACATGGATCAACTACTTGAGTCATTGCATGTGTGTTCTTATACTAAAACCAACATGGATCCACCAGTGGTCATTGCATGTGTGTTCTTTCCACAAACCACACATGGATCAACCACTAGAGTCATTGCATGTGTGTTATTTTCCACAAACCACACATGGATCAACCACTAGAGTCATTGCATGTGTGTCCTTATACTAAAACCACAAACCAGTACTAGAGTCATTGCATGTGTGTTCTTATACTAAAACCACAAACCAGTACTAGAGTCATTGCATGTTTGTTCTTTTCCACAAACCACACATGGATCCACCAGTGGTCATTGCATGTGTGTTCTTTCCACAAACCACATATGGATCAACCAGAGTCATTGCATGTGTGTTCTTTCCACAAACTACACATAGATCAACCACTAGAGTCATTGCATGTTTGTTCTTAAACTAAAACCACAAACCAGCACTAGAGTCATTGCATGTGTGTTCTTTTCCACAAACCACACATGGATCCACCAGTGGTCATTGCATGTGTGTTCTTTCCACAAACCACACATGGATCAACCACTAGAGTCATTGCATGTGTGTTATTTTCCACAAACCACACATGGATCAACCACTAGAGTCATTGCATGTGTGTTCTTATACTAAAACCACAAACCAGTACTAGAGTCATTGCATGTGTGTTCTTATACTAAAACCACAAACCAGTACTAGAGTCATTGCATGTTTGTTCTTTTCCACAAACCACACATGGATCCACCAGTGGTCATTGCATGTGTGTTCTTTCCACAAACCACATATGGATCAACCAGAGTCATTGCATGTGTGTTCTTTCCACAAACTACACATAGATCAACCACTAGAGTCATTGCATGTTTGTTCTTATACTAAAACCACAAACCAGCACTAGAGTCATTGTATGTGTGTTCTTTTCCACAAACCACACATGGATCCACTAGTGGTCATTGCATGTGTGTTATTTCCACAAACCACACATGGATCAACCACTAGAGTCATTGCATGTGTGTTCTTTCCACAAACCACAACTGGATCAACCTCTAGAGTCATTGCATGTTTGTTCTTATAATAAAACCACAAACCAGCACTAGAGTCATTGCATGTGTGTTCTTTTCCACAAACCACACATGGATCCACCAGTGGTCATTGCATGTGTGTTCTTTCCACAAACCACATATGGATCAACCACTAGTCATTGCATGTGTGCTCTTTCCACAAACCACACATGGATCAACCACTAGAGTCATTGCATGTGTGTTATTTCCACAAACAAACATGGATCAACCACTAGAATCATTGCATGTGTGTTTTTATACTAAAACCAACACTAGAGTCATTGCATGTGTCTTATTTTCACAAACCACACATGGATCAACCACTAGAGTCATTGCATGTGTGTTATATCCACAAAGAAACATGGATCAACCACTAGAGTCATTGCATGTGTGTTCTTTTCCACAAACCACACATGGATCCACCAGTAGTCATTGCATGTGTGTTCTTTCCACAAACCAAACATGGATCAACCACTAGAGTCATTGCATGTGTGTTCTTTCCACAAACCACACATGGATCAACCAGTAGAGTCATTGCATGTTTGTTCTTATACTAAAACCACAAACCAGCACTAGAGTCATTGCATGTGTGTTCTTTTCCACAAACCACACATGGATCCACCAGTGTTCATTGCACGTGTATTCTTTCCACAAACCACATATGGATCAACCACTAGTCATTGCATGTGTGTTCTTTCCACAAACCACACATGGATCAACCACTAGAGTCATTGCATGTTTGTTCTTATACTAAAACCACAAACCAGCTGTCACATCCCAAGATTTTCCAAATCTTGTAATGTGAAAATAAATGAATAAAATAAAACTTTGTTTGATTTTCAAGGCCAGAAGAAACTTTTTGATTTCAATTGGGACTTCAAACCAGTTGGATCAAATAAAAATCCTAAAGGGATTTATAAAGATAAACATTTAATGAAGGAAAATAAAATATTTTGGAAATACTATTTTGGATCTTTTAAAAGAAGACTTTGTTTTCAAATGAAAAGGTGGATTTATAAATAAAGATTTTATTTTAAAGAGCCAAATTAATTTTGGCCAAGCTTTTATATTAAAATATTTTGTTTTGATAAAATGAGTAAAGGTTTATTTAAATAAAATAATAAGGATTTAAATATCCAATTTTATTAAAGTAAAGGCTTTTTCTTTTTAAAAAAACACTAAAACTTATTTATTTATTGTAAATAAGTTTTCCAAGTATTTTATTACTACTTTGAAATCTTTTTATAAAACGTTTGTTTTTCAAAATGAAAAGAAATATTTTAAAATAAAGATTATTTTATAAAGGAAAATTAAACCTTGGCCAAGACTTTGAAACAAAAGGTTTTGCTTTGATTAAAAATAGTAGAGGGTTATTTAAAATAAAAAGGATTTAAATATCCAAGTTTTATTAATAAAGGTTTTACTATTTTCAAAACATCAAAACTTATTTATTCTTTTAAAATAAGTTTTCCAAGTATTTTATATTCTCAAATAAAACCTACTGAAGTGTTTTGGTTTTATTTTAGATTTCAAAATAAAGTTTTAAAATAAAATAATCCTATATGGATTATTAACTAAGGTCTAAAAATAAAAGGTTATTTTGTTTTAAAACAAGTTTCCAAGTATTCTTTAATTCCAAATAAAACCTACTGATTTGGTTGTGAAAATATTTGGATTTCAAATGGAAATTTTATTAATTAAATCAAACCCTATTTTATTAAATAACTAAAGATCCATTTTATTTAATTATTGAATGGATCCTAAAATGAATAAAAATATTATTTTCATTTTGGAATGTTGGTTTATGTTAATAAACAGAACCAAGTTCAAAGTTGTGAAGTGTGGTGTTTGTTTGAATTGGTTTGAATGTTGTTTGATAGTTTGAAATTCAAAACAGAAAATTAGAAAAGGAAAAAGTTTCAGACAAAAAAAAAATAGAACAGCCCACCATCTGGCCCAACTAGCCCAACAGCAGCCCACCTAGCCCACCTGTTCTCTTCCCCGAAGCATTCTTTTCTCACTCATAAACTTACCCACACAGAGAGTGACAACTGGACCCCACCCCCACTCCCTTTCTTTCACTGTCAAGCGGACCCACTCGCCTGTTCATCGTTTTCACCCTCGCCCGAACCGTTTTCTTCACCGCAGAAAGAACCCACTAAGTAGCTGACTGGTGGACACAACCCCTTTCCTTTTCTATCGCTGACAGGTAGACCCCACTCCTCCTGTTCTTCTTCCCCACCCGCAGACCACGCCCACCCTTCGCCGGCCGTTACAGACGGAATAACTCCGGCGTAATACGCCTTAAACACGCGTTGAATCAGCCCCACGACCACGCAGGATAAATCACCTCCCTCTCCTCTTCACTTCCCTCTGTCCCCTCCCCCAAGCACGCCACCAGGCCGCCCCAATTCCTCCTCGAGCTCCTCTGTCTCCGACGAGGTTCGGTGTCGATTCCGACCAAGACTCACCACCCCTGGCCTCCCTGAGCACACTAGGAGACTCCCCACTCCCTGGCGCATCTCCCAGTACCCACCGTTCAACCGCGGGCGCCCCAGAGCGTCGGCTACGGCAAGCTCTGACAGCGCAGCCGCCTGTCTCTTCTCCGACGACATCTCCCAGGTGAACCAGACCGCCCCGCGCACTCTTGTTCACGCACACACCTACGCTGTGCCTTTGCGCGTTTAACAGTACCCTTGGTTCGCTTCCTTGTGATCTGTAGCTTCGACTCCGACCGCGAGCAGTACCATCTGACGCCGACGACGACTCCGGCGAGCAATCGCAGCTGTACCCGAGCACCCCTTGCCACATCGACCACACGTCGAGCACCACCTCGTCCTCGCGAACACGGTAAGCGCCACCTCCATCTTCCTTGCTTCCTAGAACCACCGCGAGCACTTTGTCTGGCCGTCGCCGCCGTCCACCGCCGCGCGGCGCCGCCCATCTGTGACCGAGCATTAGCATCCGTAGGATCTTAATCCAATGCCTACGATAGATCACTTAAGCCGCGAAGAGGTACGCGCCCTGTGCCGTGCGATCAACCTAGATCCTACGGTCCACGTTGCCGATCCGGCCGAACCGGTACCACCCAGTTAGAACGCGACGCGTGTCACTGTTCTGTTTAAAAACAGATTTGAAAACAGAATATTTTGCAAACTTCAAACCCTTGTATGTTTGGATCCACACGTCCAAAATTTACAAATTTTATGTCGTTGGATTCAGGAGAGCAAGACCTAACCAACCCTGCCCTTGGTTTAGCAAATAGTAACTGTTAGTTTGCTTGTTTTTGCAGATTCTTTTGTGATCTTGTTTAGAGTAGAAAAATTGTTTAAAAATGATTTTTGGGTTAAAACCTTTGCAAAATGGTTTGTTGTGACCTTACTGACCCTAGGAACCAACCCATGTTTTGGAAAATGAATTTGGAAAAGTTTAGAATGGATTAATTGGTTTAGTTCATTTCTAGCTAAATAAAACTATTGATTTGTTTATGAAAATGGTTTAAAAATGAATTTGGGGATAAAATCTTTGGCAAAAGGTGTATTTTGAACCTACTAACATTGGGAACCACTTTGTAAACTCAAAAATGTTTTGGTGAAACAAAATAATGATTCTTTGATTTTAAAACCATTTCTAGTCAAATAGAAATGTGGTTTATTTATTAAAAATGATTTTGGAAGAAAACTTTTTGGGAAATGTTTTGTCTTAAAACCTCTGACCCTAAAAACCAAGTTTTGTGATTTGAAAACATATTGGGTGAACCCTATAGGTTAATGCCTTAGTAAAAATATTTCTACACCACATAAAATGATACTTTGTTTTGAAAATGGTTTTTGTAGTGAAACCTTTTGCAAATGATTTTGCCACTTTACAAAATGACCAGTAAGTGTATTCCAATGTCTATGACCCACTAGGAACCACTTTTTCAAACAAAACAAAGCTTGGCATGCTTGCATGCATTACTTTGACTTTGTTATTTTATGTGTGTTGTTTTGCTTGATTGGTAGATTGAGTTTGTGCCTTGCTTGATTGATTTGTAGTGTCTTGAAGAGTGTGATTGTTGCAAGGACAAGGAGTGAACCTATACCCTCTACCAAAAAGGCAAGTGATGCTTCATACTTTTGTCCCATTATTTTCACTATGCATTAGTGATATTTCTAAGTAGGACTTGCATGGAATTTTGCTAAGTATAAACTATGCTATGGGAAATCCTAGTAGATCAAACCTTAGTAGAAAATTTCCTAAGTTAAGATTCCTACTACTATCATGCTTAGCTTAGCTAATAGAAAACAAGGGTGGAATATATATATTCACACTATGGAAAAATTTCTAAGTCTAAGGACTTGTGTTTTGTTTAATAAAGCAACTAAGTGAATGAATCACCTGGGTGGAATGGAAAGAATGGTTTGTGTTGAGTGGTTACGCAAGTCCAGTATACTGGGGAAAACTTGGGCATCACCAAGTCCAGTATACTGGGGAAAACTTGGTATCTCACTTGTGGAATGCCACCCAGGAACAAAGAGATTTGAGATGTCAAATGTTGAGAAGCTTCAAGTGCAACCACTTGGCAATATGGGCTCTACCATGATCATATAGGTTGCTAGAACTTAGTCTCTTGGACAGTTGGTGGTAGAGGGATTGATAGGTTGGAGCGCGTCCATTTGACTAAGGAAAGGCTTCTGAAAGATCTTGTCTTGGGAAACCAAGTCTTGTGGGGAAAGTGCACCACCTCTGCAGAGTGTAAAATCTAAGTACTTAGCCATGTCCCTGTAAAAGGACAATTTGAGCATCAAGACATGGAAGCAATCAAGAATCTCCTCATCCCAATTTCTAAGTAAAACTTCTGGGTGAACAAGGGTTAAAGGATCTTCAGTCTTTGATTGGTAGATGCCTTGGGAAAGATTTTTGTCAAGCAAAAACTTAGTATTTTCAAATGTTAAGGAAAAATCTATTTTGAGAAATGCAAGCCTCAACTCCACTTAGCCAAATGCATGTAGATGATAGACTCCACCATACTACCAAAGTATCACTTGCCAATACAATTCAAATGTATTGACCCTTGTGGTTGTAACTTGTAATGTTGCCGGTTTGATTGATTTTAAGTGAAGATTGTTTGATTAGGATTACAAAGTCTACAACCAACATCTGCCTGTGGCACTTTGAAGATGAAGGACCCCATGACTATAGTTATTCCGCTGCAATGTAATGTAATAGCCAAATGAGCTATGTAAGATGTAATAAAATTATGTTATTCCTGGTTATAAAGTTGTATTATGACCTCTGTTTCTTGATATTACATCTTAAATGTGGATGCTAGCTAATGATCCAGGGACTAGCATTGTAAACACAGGAGGGATCAACCTTATTAAAGGTTGAGGACCCTACACCAGCAGTAGAGTCAATGCATGTGTGTTCTTTTCCAAAAAAACACACATGGATCCACCACTAGAGTCATTGCATGTGTGTTCTTTCCACAAACCACATATGGATCAACCAGAGTCACTGCATGTGTGTTCTTTCCACAAACCACACATGTGGACCCACTAGTGGTCATTGCATGTGTGTTATTTCCACAAACCACACATGGATCAACCACTAGAGTCATTGCATGTGTGTTCTTTCCACAAACCACATATGGATCAACCACTAGAGTCATTGCATGTGTGTTCTTATACTAAAACCAACACTAGAGTCATTGCATGTGTGTTCTTTTCACAAACCACACATGGATCAACCACTAGACTCATTACATGTGTGTTATTTCCACAACCAAACATGGATCAACCACTTGAGTCGTTGCATGTGTGTTCTTATACTAAAACCAACATGGATCCACTAGTGGTCATTGCATGTGTGTTCTTTCCACAAACCACTAATGGATCAACCAGTGGTCATTGCATGTGTGTTCTTTCCACAAACCACAGATGGACCCATTACAGTCATTGCATGTGTGTTATTTCCACAAACCACACATGGATCAATCACTAGAGTCATTGCATGTGTGTTCTTTCCACAAACCACATATGGATCAACCACTAGAGTCATTGCATGTGTGTTCTTATACTAAAACCAACACTAGAGTCATTGCATGTGTGTTCTTTCCACAAACCACATATGGATCAACCACTAGAGTCAATGCATGTGTGTTCTTTTCCACAAACAACTTATGGATCAACCAGTGGTCATTGCATGTGTGTTCTTTCCACAAACCACATGTGGACCCATTACAGTCATTGCATGTGTGTTTTTTCCACAAACCACACATGGATCAATAACTAGAGTCATTGCATGTGTGTTCTTTCCACAAACCACATATGGATCAACCACTAGAGTCATTGCATGTGTGTTCTTATACTAAAACCAACACTAGAGTCATTGCATGTGTGTTATTTCCACAAACCACACATGGATCAACCACTTGTCATTGCATATGTGTTATTTCCACAAACCACACATGGATCAACCACTAGAGTCATTGCATGTGTGTTCTTATACTAAAACCAACACTAGAGTCATTGCATGTGTGTTCTTTTCACAAACCACACATGGATCAACCACTAGATTCATTGCATGTGTGTTATTTCCACAAACAAACATGGATCAACCACTAGAGTCATTGCATGTGTGTTCTTTTCCATGAACCACACATGGATCCACCAGTGGTCATTGCATGTGTGTTCTTTCCACAAACCACACATGGATCAACCACTAGAGTCATTGCATGTGTGTTCCTTCCACAAACCACACATGGATCAACCACTAGAGTCATTACATGTTTGTTCTTATAATAAAACCACAAACCAGCACTAGAGTCATTGCATGTGTGCTCTTTTCTACAAACCACACATGGATCCACCAGTGGTCATTGCATGTGTGTTATTTCCACAAACCACATATGGATCAACCACTAGTCATTGCATGTGTGTTCTTTCCACAAACCACACATGGATCAACCACTAGAGTCATTTCATGTGTGTTATTTCCACAAACAACCATGGATCAACCACTAGAGTCATTGCATGTGTGTTCTTATACTAAAACCAACACTAGAGTCATTGCATGTGTGTTCTTTTCACAAACCACACATGGATCAACCAATAGAGTCATTGGATGTGTGTTATTTCGACAAACAAACATGGATCAACCACTAGAGTCATTACATGTGTGTTCTTTTCCACAAACTACACATGGATCCACCAGTGGTCATTGCATGTGTGTTCTTTCCACAAACCATATATGGATCAACCACTAGAGTCATTGCATGTGTGTTCTTTCCACAAACCACACATGGATCAACCACTAGAGTCATTGCATGTTTGTTCTTATACTAAAACCACAAACCAGCACTAGAGTCATTGCATCTGTGTTCTTTTCCACAAACCACACATGGATCCACCAGTGGTCATTGCAAGTGTGTTCTTTCCACAAACCACATATGGATCAACCACTAGTTATTGCATGTGTGTTCTTTCCACAAACCACACTTGGATCAACCACTAGATTCATTGCATGTTTGTTCTTATACTAAAACCACAAACCAGCACTAGAGTCAATGCATGTGTGTTCTTTTCCAAAAAAACACACATGTATCCACCACTAGAGTCTTTGCATGTGTGTTCTTTCCACAAACCACATATGGATCAACCAGAGTCATTGCATGTGTGTCCTTTCCACAAACCACACATGTGGACTCACCAGTGGTCATTGCATGTGTGTTATTTCCACAAACCACACATGGATCAACCACTAGAGTCATTGCATGTGTGTTCTTTACACAAAACACATATGGATCAACCACTAGAGTCATTGCATGTGTTTTCTTATACTAAAACCAACACTAGAGTCATTGCATGTGTGTTCTTTTCACAAACCACACATGGATCAACCACTAGAGTCATTGCATGTGTGTTATTTCCACAACCAAACATGGATCAACTACTTGAGTCATTGCATGTGTGTTCTTATACTAAAACCAACATGGATCCACCAGCGGTCATTGCATGTGTGTTCTTTCCACAAACCACACATGGATCAACCACTAGAGTCATTGCATGTGTGTTATTTTCCACAAACCACACATGGATCAACCACTAGAGTCATTGCATGTGTGTTCTTATACTAAAACCACAAACCAGTACTAGAGTCATTGCATGTGTGTTCTTATACTAAAACCACAAACCAGTACTAGAGTCATTGCATGTTTGTTCTTTTCCACAAACTACATATGGATCCACCAGTGGTCATTGCATGTGTGTTCTTTCCACAAACCACATATGGATCAACTAGAGTCATTGCGTGTGTGTTCTTTCCACAAACTACACATAGATCAACCACTAGAGTCATTGCATGTTTGTTCTTGTACTAAAACCACAAACCAGCACTAGAGTCATTGCATGTGTGTTCTTTTCCACAAACCACACATGGATCCACCAGTGGTCATTGCATGTGTGTTATTTCCACAAACCACACATGGATCAACCACGAGAGTCATTGCATGTGTGTTCTGTCCACAAACCACAACTGGATCAACCTCTAGAGTCATTGCAAGTTTGTTCTTATAATAAAACCGCAAACCAGCACTAGAGTCATTGCATGTGTGTTCTTTTCCACAAACCACACATGGATCCACCAGTGGTCATTGCATGTGTGTTCTTTCCACAAACCACATATGGATCAACCACTAGTCATTGCATGTGTGTTCTTTCCACAAACCACACATGGATCAACCACTAGAGTCATTGCATGGGTGTTATTTCCACAAACAAACATGGATCAACCACTAGAATCATTGCATGTGTGTTTTTATACTAAAACCAACACTAGAGTCATTGCATGTGTCTTATTTTCACAAACCACACATGGATCAACCACTAGAGTCATTGCATGTGTGTTATTTCCACAAACAAAAATGGATCAACCACTAGAGTCATTGCATGTGTGTTCTTTTCCACAAACCACACATGGATCCACCAGTAATCATTGCATATGTGTTCTTTCCACAAACCACACATGGATCAACCACTAGAGTCATTGCATGTGTGTTCTTTCCACAAACCACACATGGATCAACCACTAGAGTCATTGCATGTTTGTTCTTATACTAAAACCAGAAACCAGCGATAGAGTCATTGCATGTGTGTTCTTTTCCACAAACCACACATGGATCCACCAGTGTTCATTGCACGTGTGTTCTTTACACAAACCACATATGGATCAACCACTAGTCATTGCATGTGTGTTCTTTCCACAAACCACACATGGATCAACCACTAGAGTCATTTCATGTTTGTTCTTATACTAAGACCACAAACCAGCACTAGAGTCAATGCATGTGTGTTCTTTTCCAAAAAAAGCACACATGGATCCACCACTAGAGTCATTGCATGTGTGTTCTTTCCACAAACCACATATGGATCAACCAGAGTCATTGCATGCGTGTTCTTTCCACAAACCACACATGTGGACCCACCAGTGGTGATTGCATGTTTGTTATTTCCACAAACCACACATGGATCAACCACTAGAGTCATTGCATGTGTGTTCTTTCCACAAACCACATATGGATCAACCACTAGAGTCATTGCATGTGTGTTCTTATACTAAAACCAACACTAGAGTCATTGCATGTGTGTTCTTTTCACAAACCACACATGGATCAACCACTAGAGTCATTGCATGTGTGTTATTTCCACAACGAAACATGGATCAACCACTTGAGTCATTGCATGTGTGTTCTTATACTAAAACCAACATGGATCCACTAGTGGTCATTGCATGTGTGTTCTTTCCACAAACCACACATGGATCAACCACTAGAGTCATTGCATGTGTGTTATTTTCCACAAACCACACATGGATCAACCACTTGAGTCATTACATGTGTGTTTAATACTAAAACCACGAACCAGTACTAGAGTCATTGCATGTGTGTTCTTATACTAAAACCACAAACCAGTACTAGAGTCATTGCATGTTTGTTCTTTTCCACAAACCACACATGGATCCAGCAGTGGTCATTGCATGTGTGTTCTTTCCACAAACCACATATGGATCAACCAGAGTCATTGCATGTGTGTTCTTTCCACAAACTACACATGGATCAACAACTAGAGTCATTGCATGTTTGTTCTTATACTAAAACCACAAACCAGCACTAGAGTCATTGCATGTGTGTTCTTTACCACAAACCACACATGGATCCACTAGTGGTCATTGCATGTGTGTTATTTCCACAAACCACACATGGATCAACCACTAGAGTCATTGCATGTGTATTCTTAACACAAACCACACATGGAATAACCACTAGAGTCATTGCATGTTTGTTCTTATAATAAAACCACAAACCAGCACTAGAGTCATTGCATGTGTGTTCTTTTCCACAAACCACACATGGATCCACCAGTGGTCATTGCATGTGTGTTATTTCCACAAACCACACATGGATCCACCAGTGGTCATTGCATGTGTGTTATTTCCACAAACTACACATGGATCAACCACTAGATTCATTGCATGTGTCTTCTTAACACAAACCACACATGGATCAACCACTAGAGTCATTGCATGTTTGTTCTTAAACTAAAACCACAAACCAGCACTAGAGTCATTGCATGTGTGTTCTTTTCCACAAACCACACATGGATCCACCAGTGGTCATTGCATGTGTGTTCTTTCCACAAACCACATATGGATCAACCACTAGTCATTGCATGTGTGTTCTTTCGACAAACAACACATGGTTCAACCACTAGAGTCATTGCATGTGTGTTATTTCCACAAACAAACATGGATCAACCACTAGAGTCATTGCATGTGTGTTCTTTTCCACAAACCACACATGGATCCACCAGTAGTCATTGCATGTGTGTTCTTTCCACAAACCACACATGGATCAACCACTAGAGTCATTGCATGTGTGTTCTTTCCACAAACCACACATGGATCAACCACTAGAGTTATTGCACGTTTGTTCTTATACTAAAACCTCAAACCAGCACTAGAGTCATTGCATGTGTGTTCTTTTCCACAAACCACACATGGATCCACCAGTGTTCATTGCACGTGTGTTCTTTCCACAAACCACACATGGATCAACCACTAGAGTCATTGCATGTTTGTTCTTATAATAAAACCACAAACCAGCACTAGAGTCAATGCATGTGTGTTCTTTTCCAAAAAAACAGACATGGATCCACCACTAGAGTCATTGCATGTGTGTTCTTTCCACAAACCACATATGGATCAACCAGAGTCATTGCATGTGTGTTCTTTCCACAAACCACACATGTGGACCCACCAGTGGTCATTGCATGTGTGTTATTTCCACAAACCACACATGGATCAACCACTAGAGTCATTGCATGTGTGTTCTTTCCACAAACCACATATGGATCAACCACTAGAGTCATTGCATGTGTGTTCTTATACTAAAACCAACACTAGAGTCATTGCATGTGTGTTCTTTTCACAAACCACACATGGATCAACCACTAGAGTCATTGCATGTGTGTTATTTCCACAACCAAACATGGATCAACCACTTGAGTCATTGCATGTGTGTTCTTATACTAAAACCAACATGGATCCACGAGTGGTCATTGCATGTGTGTTCTTTCCACAAACCACACATGGATCAACAACTAGAGTCATTGCATGTGTGTTATTTTCCACAAACCACACATGGATCAACCACTAGAGTCATTACATGTGTGTTTTATACTAAAACCACGAACCAGTACTAGAGTCATTGCATGTGTGTTCTTATACTAAAACCACAAACCAGTACTAGAGTCATTGCATGTGTGTTCTTTTCCACAAACCACACATGGATCCACCAGTGGTCATTGCATGTGTGTTATTTCCACAACCAAACATGGATCAACCACTTGAGTCATTGCATGTGTGTTCTTATACTAAAACCAACACTAGAGTCATTGCATGTGTGTTCTTTTCACAAACCACACATGGATCAACCACTAGAGTCATTGCATGTGTGTTATTTCCACAAACCACACATGGATCAACCACTAGAGTCATTGCATGTGTGTTCTGTCCACAAACCACAACTGGATCAACCTCTAGAGTCATTGCAAGTTTGTTCTTATAATAAAACCACAAACCAGCACTAGAGTCATTGCATGTGTGTTCTTTTCCACAAACCACACATGGATCCACCAGTGGTCATTGCATGTGTGTTCTTTCCACAACCACATATGGATCAACCACTAGTCATTGCATGTGTGTTCTTTCCACAAACCACACATGGATCAACCACTAGAGTCATTGCATGTGTGTTATTTCCACAAACAAACATGGATCAACCACTAGAATCATTGCATGTGTGTTTTTATACTAAAACCAACACTAGAGTCATTGAATGTGTCTTATTTTCACAAACCACACATGGATCAACCACTAGAGTCATTGCATGTGTGTTATTTCCACAAACAAACATGGATCAACCACTAGAGTCATTTCATGTGTGTTCTTTTCCACAAACCACACATGGATCCACCAGTAGTCATTGCATGTGTGTTCTTTCCACAAACCACACATGGATCAACCACTAGAGTCATTGCATGTGAGTTCTTTTCCACAAACAACTTATGGATCAACCAGTGGTCATTGCATGTGCGTTCTTTCCACAAACCACATGTGGACCCAGTATAGTCATTGCATGTGTGTTGTTTCCACAAACCACACATGGATCAACCACTAGAGTCATCGCATGTGTGTTCTTTCCACAAGCCACATATGGATCAACCACTAGAGTCATTGCATGTGTGTTCTTATACTAAAACCAACACTAGAGTCATTGCATGTGTGTTATTTCCACAAACAACACAAGGATCAACCACTAGAGTCATTGCATATGTGTTATTTCCACAAACCACACATGGATCAACCACTAGAGTCATTGCATGTGTGTCCTTATACTAAAACCAACACTAGAGTCATTGCATGTGTGTTCTTTTCACAAACCACACATGGATCAACCACTAGAGTCATTGCATGTGTGTTATTTCCACAAACAAACATGGATCAAACACTAGAGTCATTGCATGTGTGTTCTTTTCCACAAACCACACATGGATCCACCAGTGGTCATTGCATGTGTGTTCTTTTCCACAAACCACACATGGATCCACCAGTGGTCATTGCATGTGTTTTCTTTCCACAAACCACATATGGATCAACCACTAGTCATTGCATGTGTGTTCTTTCGACAAACAACACATGGTTCAACCACTAGAGTCATTGCATGTGTGTTATTTCCACAAACAAACATGGATCAACCACTAGAGTCATTGCATGTGTGTTCTTTTCCACAAACCACACATGGATCCACCAGTAGTCATTGCATGTGTGTTCTTTCCACAAACCACACATGGATCAACCACTAGAGTCATTGCATGTGTGTTCTTTCCACAAACCACACATGGATCAACCACTAGAGTTATTGCACGTTTGTTCTTATACTAAAACCTCAAACCAGCACTAGAGTCATTGCATGTGTGTTCTTTTCCACAAACCACACATGGATCCACCAGTGTTCATTGCACGTGTGTTCTTTCCACAAACCACATATGGATCAACCACTAGTCATTGCATGTGTGTTCTTTCCACAAACCACACATGGATCAACCACTAGAGTCATTGCATGTTTGTTCTTATAATAAAACCACAAACCAGCACTAGAGTCAATGCATGTGTGTTCTTTTCCAAAAAAAACAGACATGGATCCACCACTAGAGTCATTGCATGTGTGTTCTTTCCACAAACCACATATGGATCAACCAGAGTCATTGCATGTGTGTTCTTTCCACAAACCACACATGTGGACCCACCAGTGGTCATTGCATGTGTGTTATTTCCACAAACCACACATGGATCAACCACTAGAGTCATTGCATGTGTGTTCTTTCCACAAACCACATATGGATCAACCACTAGAGTCATTGCATGTGTGTTCTTATACTAAAACCAACACTAGAGTCATTGCATGTGTGTTCTTTTCACAAACCACACATGGATCAACCACTAGAGTCATTGCATGTGTGTTATTTCCACAACCAAACATGGATCAACCACTTGAGTCATTGCATGTGTGTTCTTATACTAAAACCAACATGGATCCACTAGTGGTCATTGCATGTGTGTTCTTTCCACAAACCACACATGGATCAACAACTAGAGTCATTGCATGTGTGTTATTTTCCACAAACCACACATGGATCAACCACTAGAGTCATTACATGTGTGTTTTATACTAAAACCACGAACCAGTACTAGAGTCATTGCATGTGTGTTCTTATACTAAAACCACAAACCAGTACTAGAGTCATTGCATGTGTGTTCTTTTCCACAAACCACACATGGATCCACCAGTGGTCATTGCATGTGTGTTATTTCCACAACCAAACATGGATCAACCACTTGAGTCATTGCATGTGTGTTCTTATACTAAAACCAACACTAGAGTCATTGCATGTGTGTTCTTTTCACAAACCACACATGGATCAACCACTAGAGTCATTGCATGTGTGTTATTTCCACAAACCACACATGGATCAACCACTAGAGTCATTGCATGTGTGTTCTGTCCACAAACCACAACTGGATCAACCTCTAGAGTCATTGCAAGTTTGTTCTTATAATAAAACCACAAACCAGCACTAGAGTCATTGCATGTGTGTTCTTTTCCACAAACCACACATGGATCCACCAGTGGTCATTGCATGTGTGTTCTTTCCACAACCACATATGGATCAACCACTAGTCATTGCATGTGTGTTCTTTCCACAAACCACACATGGATCAACCACTAGAGTCATTGCATGTGTGTTATTTCCACAAACAAACATGGATCAACCACTAGAATCATTGCATGTGTGTTTTTATACTAAAACCAACACTAGAGTCATTGCATGTGTCTTATTTTCACAAACCACACATGGATCAACCACTAGAGTCATTGCATGTGGCTTATTTCCACAAACAAACATGGATCAACCACTAGAGTCATTTCATGTGTGTTCTTTTCCACAAACCACACATGGATCCACCAGTAGTCATTGCATGTGTGTTCTTTCCACAAACCACACATGGATCAACCACTAGAGTCATTCCATGTGTGTTCTTTCCACAAACCACACATGGATCAACCACTAGAGTCATTGCATGTTTGTTCTTATACTAAAACCACAAACCAGCACTAGAGTCATTGCATGTGTGTTCTTTTCCACAAACCACACATGGATCCACCAGTGTTCATTGCACGTGTGTTCTTTCCACAAACCACATATGGATCAACCACTAGTCATTGCATGTGTGTTCTTTCCACAAAACACACATGGATCAACCACTAGAGTCATTGCATGTTTGTTCTTATACTAAAACCACAAACCAGCACTAGAGTCAATGCATGTGTGTTCTTTTCCAAAAAAAACACACATGGATCCACCACTAGAGTCATTGCATGTGTGTTCTTTCCACAAACCACATATGGATCAACCAGAGTCATTGCATGTGTGTTCTTTCCACAAACCACACATGTGGACCCACCAGTGGTGATTGCATGTGTGTTATTTCCACAAACCACACATGGATCAACCACTAGAGTCATTGCATGTGTGTTCTTTCCACAAACCACATATGGATCAACCACTAGAGTCATTGCATGTGTGTTCTTATACTAAAACCAACACTAGAGTCATTGCATGTGTGTTCTTTTCACAAACCACACATGGATCAACCACTAGAGTCATTGCATGTGTGTTATTTCCACAACCAAACATGGATCAACCACTTGAGTCATTGCATGTGTGTTCTTATACTAAAACCAACATGGATCCACTAGTGGTCATTGCATGTGTGTTCTTTCCACAAACCACACATGGATCAACCACTAGAGTCATTGCATGTGTGTTATTTTCCACAAACCACACATGGATCAACCACTAGAGTCATTACATGTGTGTTTTATACTAAAACCACGAACCAGTACTAGAGTCATTGCATGTGTGTTCTTATACTAAAACCACAAACCAGTACTAGAGTCATTGCATGTTTGTTCTTTTCCACTAACCACACATGGATCCACCAGTGGTAATTGCATGTGTGTTCTTTCCACAAACCACATATGGATCAACCAGAGTCATTGCATGTGTGTTCTTTCCACAAACTACACATGGATCAACCACTAGAGTCATTGCATGTTTGTTCTTATACTAAAACCACAAACCAGCACTAGAGTCATTGCATGTGTGTTCTTTACCACAAACCACACATGGATCCACTAGTGGTCATTGCATGTGTGTTATTTCCACAAACCACACATGGATCAACCACTAGAGTCATTGCATGTGTATTCTTAACACAAACCACACATGGATCAACCACTAGAGTCATTGCATGTTTGTTCTTATAATAAAACCACAAACCAGCACTAGAGTCATTGCATGTGTGTTCTTTTCCACAAACCACACATGGATCCACCAGTGGTCATTGCATGTGTGTTATTTCCACAAACCACACATGGATCCACCAGTGGTCATTGCATGTGTGTTATTTCCACAAACTACACCTGGATCAACCACTAGATTCATTGCATGTGTCTTCTTAACACAAACCACACATGGATCAACCACTAGAGTCATTGCATGTTTGTTCTTAAACTAAAACCACAAACCAGCACTAGAGTCATTGCATGTGTGTTCTTTTCCACAAACCACACATGGATCCACCAGTGGTCATTGCATGTGTGTTCTTTCCACAAACCACATATGGATCAACCACTAGTCATTGCATGTGTGTTCTTTCCACAAACAACAAATGGATCAACCACTAGAGTCATTGCATGTGTGTTGTTTCCACAAACAAACATGGATCAACCACTAGAGTCATTGCATGTGTGTTCTTTTCCAAAAAAACACACATGGATCCACCACTAGAGTCATTGCATGTGTGTTCTTTCCACAAACCACACATGGATCAACCACTAGAGTCATTGCATGTGTGTTCTTTCAACAAACAACACATGGATCAACCACTAGAGTCATTGCATGTTTGTTCTTATACTAAAACCACAAACCTGCACTAGAGTCATTGCATGTGTGTTCTTTTCCACAAAGCACACATGGATCCACCAGTGTTCATTGCACGTGTGTTCTTTCCACAAACCACATATGGATCAACCACTAGTCATTGCATGTGTGTTGTTTCCACAAACCACACATGGATCAACCACTAGAGTCATTGCATGTTTGTTCTCATACTAAAACCACAAACCAGCACTAGAGTCAATGCATGTGTGTTCTTTTCCAAAAAAAACAGACATGGATCCACCACTAGAGTCATTGCATGTGTGTTCTTTCCACAAACCACATATGGATCAACCAGAGTCATTGCATGTGTGTTCTTTCCACAAACCACACATGTGGACCCACCAGTGGTCATTGCATGTGTGTTATTTCCACAAACCACACATGGATCAACCACTAGAGTCATTGCATGTGTGTTCTTTCCACAAACCACATATGGATCAACCACTAGAGTCATTGCATGTGTGTTCTTATAATAAAACCAACACTAGAGTCATTGCATGTGTGTTCTTTTCACAAACCACACATGGATCAACCACTAGAGTCATTGCATGTGTGTTATTTCCACAACCAAACATGGATCAACCACTTGAGTCATTGCATGTGTGTTCTTATACTAAAACCAACATGGATCCACTAGTGGTCATTGCATGTGTGTTATTTCCACAAACCACACATGGATCAACAACTAGAGTCATTGCATGTGTGTTATTTTCCACAAACCACACATGGATCAACCACTAGAGTCATTACATGTGTGTTTTATACTAAAACCACGAACCAGTACTAGAGTCATTGCATGTGTGTTCTTATACTAAAACCACAAACCAGTACTAGAGTCATTGCATGTGTGTTCTTTTCCACAAACCACACATGGATCCACCAGTGGTCATTGCATGTGTGTTATTTCCACAACCAAACATGGATCAACCACTTGAGTCATTGCATGTGTGTTCTTATACTAAAACCAACACTAGAGTCATTGCATGTGTGTTCTTTTCACAAACCACATATGGATCAACCACTAGAGTCATTGCATGTGTGTTATTTCCACAAACCACACATGGATCAACCACTAGAGTCATTGCATGTGTGTTCTGTCCACAAACCACAACTGGATCAACCTCTAGAGTCATTGCAAGTTTGTTCTTCTAATAAAACCACAAACCAGCACTAGAGTCATTGCATGTGTGTTCTTTTCCACAAACCACACATGGATCCACCAGTGGTCATTGCATGTGTGTTCTTTCCACAACCACATATGGATCAACCACTAGTCATTGCATGTGTGTTCTTTCCACAAACCACACATGGATCAACCACTAGAGTCATTGCATGTGTGTTATTTCCACAAACAAACATGGATCAACCACTAGAATCATTGCATGTGTGTTTTTATACTAAAACCAACACTAGAGTCATTGCATGTGTCTTATTTTCACAAACCACACATGGATCAACCACTAGAGTCATTGCATGTGTGTTATTTCCACAAACAAACATGGATCAACCACTAGAGTCATTTCATGTGTGTTCTTTTCCACAAACCACACATGGATCCACCAGTAGTCATTGCATGTGTGTTCTTTCCACAAACCACACATGGATCAACCACTAGAGTCATTGCATGTGTGTTCTTTCCACAAACCACACATGGATCAACCACTAGAGTCATTGCATGTTTGTTCTTATACTAAAACCACAAACCTGCACTAGAGTCATTGCATGTGTGTTCTTTTCCACAAACCACACATGGATCCACCAGTGTTCATTGCACGTGTGTTCTTTCCACAAACCACATATGGATCAACCACTAGTCATTGCATGTGTGTTGTTTCCACAAACCACACATGGATCAACCACTAGAGTCATTGCATGTTTGTTCTTATACTAAAACCACAAACCAGCACTAGAGTCAATGCATGTGTGTTCTTTTCCAAAAAAAACACACATGGATCCACCACTAGAGTCATTGCATGTGTGTTCTTTCCACAAACCACATATGGATCAACCAGAGTCATTGCATGTGTGTTCTTTCCACAAACCACACATGTGGACCCACCAGTGGTGATTGCATGTGTGTTATTTCCACAAACCACACATGGATCAACCACTAGAGTCATTGCATGTGTGTTCTTTCCACAAACCACATATGGATCAACCACTAGAGTCATTGCATGTGTGTTCTTATACTAAAACCAACACTAGAGTCATTGCATGTGTGTTCTTTTCACAAACCACACATGGATCAACCACTAGAGTCATTGCATGTGTGTTATTTCCACAACCAAACATGGATCAACCACTTGACTCATTACATGTGTGTTCTTATACTAAAACCAACATGGATCCACTAGTGGTCATTGCATGTGTGTTATTTCCACAACCAAACATGGATCAACCACTTGAGTCATTGCATGTGTGTTCTTATACTAAAACCAACATGGATCCACTAGTGGTCATTGCATGTGTGTTCTTTCCACAAACCACACATGGATCAACCACTAGAGTCATTGCATGTGTGTTATTTTCCACAAACCACACATGGATCAACCACTAGAGTCATTACATGTGTGTTTTATACTAAAACCACGAACCAGTACTAGAGTCATTGCATGTGTGTTCTTATACTAAAACCACAAACCAGTACTAGAGTCATTGCATGTTTGTTCTTTTCCACTAACCACACATGGATCCACCAGTGGTAATTGCATGTGTGTTCTTTCCACAAACCACATATGGATCAACCAGAGTCATTGCATGTGTGTTCTTTCCACAAACTACACATGGATCAACCACTAGAGTCATTGCATGTTTGTTCTTATACTAAAACCACAAACCAGCACTAGAGTCATTGCATGTGTGTTCTTTACCACAAACCACACATGGATCCACTAGTGGTCATTGCATGTGTGTTATTTCCACAAACCACACATGGATCAACCACTAGAGTCATTGCATGTGTATTCTTAACACAAACCACACATGGATCAACCACTAGAGTCATTGCATGTTTGTTCTTATAATAAAACCACAAACCAGCACTAGAGTCATTGCATGTGTGTTCTTTTCCACAAACCACACATGGATCCACCAGTGGTCATTGCATGTGTGTTATTTCCACAAACCACACATGGATCCACCAGTGGTCATTGCATGTGTGTTATTTCCACAAACTACACCTGGATCAACCACTAGATTCATTGCATGTGTCTTCTTAACACAAACCACACATGGATCAACCACTAGAGTCATTGCATGTTTGTTCTTAAACTAAAACCACAAACCAGCACTAGAGTCATTGCATGTGTGTTCTTTTCCACAAACCACACATGGATCCACCAGTGGTCATTGCATGTGTGTTCTTTCCACAAACCACATATGGATCAACCACTAGTCATTGCATGTGTGTTCTTTCCACAAACAACACATGGATCAACCACTAGAGTCATTGCATGTGTGTTGTTTCCACAAACAAACATGGATCAACCACTAGAGTCATTGCATGTGTGTTCTTTTCCAAAAAAACACACATGGATCCACCACTAGAGTCATTGCATGTGTGTTCTTTCCACAAACCACACATGGATCAACCACTAGAGTCATTGCATGTGTGTTCTTTCAACAAACCACACATGGATCAACCACTAGAGTCATTGCATGTTTGTTCTTATACTAAAACCACAAACCTGCACTAGAGTCATTGCATGTGTGTTCTTTTCCACAAAGCACACATGGATCCACCAGTGTTCATTGCACGTGTGTTCTTTCCACAAACCACATATGGATCAACCACTAGTCATTGCATGTGTGTTGTTTCCACAAACCACACATGGATCAACCACTAGAGTCATTGCATGTTTGTTCTTATACTAAAACCACAAACCAGCACTAGAGTCAATGCATGTGTGTTCTTTTCCAAAAAAAACACACATGGATCCACCACTAGAGTCATTGCATGTGTGTTCTTTCCACAAACCACATATGGATCAACCAGAGTCATTGCATGTGTGTTCTTTCCACAAACCACACATGTGGACCCACCAGTGGTCATTGCATGTGTGTTATTTCCACAAACCACACATGGATCAACCACTAGAGTCATTGCATGTGTGTTATTTCCACAACCAAACATGGATCAACCACTTGAGTCATTGCATGTGTGTTCTTATACTAAAACCAACATGGATCCACTAGTGGTCACTGCATGTGTGTTCTTTCCACAAACCACACATGGATCAAAAACTAGAGTCATTGCATGTGTGTTATTTTCCACAAACCACACATGGATCAACCACTAGAGTCATTACATGTGTGTTTTATACTAAAACCACGAACCAGTACTAGAGTCATTGCAGGTGTGTTCTTATACTAAAACCACAAACCAGTACTAGAGTCATTGCATGTTTGTTCTTTTCCACTAACCACACATGGATCCACCAGTGGTCATTGCATGTGTGTTCTTTCCACAAACCACATATGGATCAACCAGAGTCATTGCATGTGTGTTCTTTCCACAAACTACACATGGATCAACCACTAGAGTCATTGCATGTTTGTTCTTATACTAAAACCACAAACCAGCACTAGAGTCATTGCATGTGTGTTCTTTACCACAAACCACACATGGATCCACTAGTGGTCATTGCATGTGTGTTATTTCCACAAACCACACATGGATCAACCACTACAGTCATTGTATGTGTATTCTTAACACAAACCACACATGGATCAACCACTAGAGTCATTGCATGTTTGTTCTTATAATAAAACCACAAACCATCACTAGAGTCATTGCATGTGTGTTCTTTTCCACAAACCACACATGGATCCACCAGTGGTCATTGCATGTGTGTTATTTCCACAAACCACACATGGATCCACCAGTGGTCATTGCATGTGTGTTATTTCCACAAACTACACCTGGATCAACCACTAGATTCATTGCATGTGTCTTCTTAACACAAACCACACATGGATCAACCACTAGAGTCATTGCATGTTTGTTCTTAAACTAAAACCACAAACCTGCACTAGAATCATTGCATTTGTGTTCTTTTCCACAAACCACACATGGATCCACCAGTGGTCATTGCATGTGTGTTCTTTCCACAAACCACATATGGATCAACCACTAGTCATTGCATGTGTGTTCTTTCCACAAACAACACATGGATCAACCACTAGAGTCATTGCATGTGTGTTGTTTCCACAAACAAACATGGATCAACCACTAGAGTCATTGCATGTGTGTTCTTTTCCAAAAAACACACACATGGATCCACCACTAGAGTCATTGCATGTGTGTTCTTTCCACAAACCACACATGGATCAACCACTAGAGTCATTGCATGTGTGTTCTTTCAACAAACCACACATGGATCAACCACTAGAGTCATTGCATGTTTGTTCTTATACTAAAACCACAAACCAGCACTAGAGTCAATGCATGTGTGCTCTTTTCCACAAAACAACACATGGATCCACCACTAGAGTCATTGCATGTGTGTTCTTTCCACAAACCACATATGGATCAACCAGAGTCATTGCATGTGTGTTCTTTCCACAAACCACACATGTGGACCCACCAGTGGTCATTGCATGTGTGTTATTTCCACAAACCACACATGGATCAACCACTAGAGTCATTGCATGTGTGTTATTTCCACAACCAAACATGGATCAACCACTTGAGTCATTGCATGTGTGTTCTTATACTAAAACCAACATGGATCCACTAGTGGTCATTGCATGTGTGTTCTTTCCACAAACCACACATGGATCAACCACTAGAGTCATTGCATGTGTGTTATTTTCCACAAACCACACATGGATCAACCACTAGAGTCATTACATGTGTGTTTTATACTAAAACCACGAACCAGTACTAGAGTCATTGCATGTGTGTTCTTATACTAAAACCACAAACCAGTACTAGAGTCATTGCATGTTTGTTCTTTTCCACTAACCACACATGGATCCACCAGTGGTCATTGCATGTGTGTTCTTTCCACAAACCACATATGGATCAACCAGAGTCATTGCATGTGTGTTCTTTCCACAAACTACACATGGATCAACCACTAGAGTCATTGCATGTTTGTTCTTATACTAAAACCACAAACCAGCACTAGAGTCATTGCATGTGTGTTCTTTACCACAAACCACACATGGATCCACTAGTGGTCATTGCATGTGTGTTATTTCCACAAACCACACATGGATCAACCACTAGAGTCATTGCATGTGTATTCTTAACACAAACCACACATGGATCAACCACTAGAGTCATTGCATGTTTGTTCTTATAATAAAACCACAAACCAGCACTAGAGTCATTGCATGTGTGTTCTTTTCCACAAACCACACATGGATCCACCAGTGGTCATTGCATGTGTGTTATTTCCACAAACCACACATGGATCCACCAGTGGTCATTGCATGTGTGTTATTTCCACAAACTACACCTGGATCAACCACTAGATTCATTGCATGTGTCTTCTTAACACAAACCACACATGGATCAACCACTAGAGTCATTGCATGTTTGTTCTTAAACTAAAACCACAAACCAGCACTAGAGTCATTGCATTTGTGTTCTTTTCCACAAACCACACATGGATCCACCAGTGGTCATTGCATGTGTGTTCTTTCCACAAACCACATATGGATCAACCACTAGTCATTGCATGTGTGTTCTTTCCACAAACAACACATGGATCAACCACTAGAGTCATTGCATGTGTGTTGTTTCCACAAAAAAACATGGATCAACCACTAGAGTCATTGCATGTGTGTTCTTTTCCAAAAAAAACACACATGGATCCACCACTAGAGTCATTGCATGTGTGTTCTTTCCACAAACCACACATGGATCAACCACTAGAGTCATTGCATGTGTGTTCTTTCAACAAACCACACATGGATCAACCACTAGAGTCATTGCATGTTTCTTCTTATACTAAAACCACAAACCAGCACTAGAGTCATTGCATGTGTGTTCTTTTCCACAAAGCACACATGGATCCACCAGTGTTCATTGCACGTGTGTTCTTTCCACAAACCACATATGGATCAACCACTAGTCATTGCATGTGTGTTGTTTCCATAAACCACACATGGATCAACCACTAGAGTCATTGCATGTTTGTTCTTATACTAAAACCACAAACCAGCACTAGAGTCAATGCATGTGTGTTCTTTTCCAAAAAAAACACACATGGATCCACCACTAGAGTCATTGCTTGTGTGTTCTTTCCACAAACCACATATGGATCAACCAGAGTCATTGCATGTGTGTTCTTTCCACAAACCACACATGTGGACCCACCAGTGGTCATTGCATGTGTGTTATTTCCACAAACCACACATGGATCAACCACTAGAGTCATTGCATGTGTGTTCTTTCCACAAACCACATATGGATCAACCACTAGAGTCATTTCATGTGTGTTCTTATAACAAAACCAACACTAGAGTCATTGCATGTGTGTTCTTTTCACAAACCACACATGGATCAACCACTAGAGTCATTGCATGTGTGTTATTTCCACAACCAAACATGGATCAACCACTTGACTCATTACATGTGTGTTCTTATACTAAAACCAACATGGATCCACTAGTGGTCATTGCATGTGTGTTCTTTCCACAAACCACACATGGATCAACCACTAGAGTCATTGCATGTGTGTTATTTTCCACAAACCACACATGGATCAACCACTAGAGTCATTACATGTGTGTTTTATACTAAAACCACGAACCAGTACTAGAGTCATTGCATGTGTGTTCTTATACTAAAACCACAAACCAGTACTAGAGTCATTGCATGTGTGTTCTTATACTAAAACCACAAACCAGTACTAGAGTCATTGCATGTGTGTTCTTTTCCACAAACCACACATGGATCCACCAGTGGTCATTGCATGTGTGTTCGGATCAACCAGAGTCATTGCATGTGTGTTCTTTCCACAAACCACACATGGATCAACCACTAGAGTCATTCCATGTTTGTTCTTATACTAAAACCACAAACCAGCACTAGAGTCATTGCATGTGTGTTCTTTTCCAAAAAAAACACACATGGATCCACCACTAGAGTCATTGCATGTGTGTTCTTTCCACAAACCACACATGGATCAACCACTAGATTCATTGCATGTGTGTTCTTTCAACAAACCACACATGGATCAACCACTAGAGTCATTGCATGTTTCTTCTTATACTAAAACCACAAACCAGCACTAGAGTCATTGCATGTGTGTTCTTTTCCACAAAGCACACATGGATCCACCAGTGTTCATTGCACGTGTGTTCTTTCCACAAACCACATATGGATCAACCACTAGTCATTGCATGTGTGTTGTTTCCACAAACCACACATGGATCAACCACTAGAGTCATTGCATGTTTGTTCTTATACTAAAACCACAAACCAGCACTAGAGTCAATGCATGTGTGTTCTTTTCCAAAAAAAACACACATGGATCCACCACTAGAGTCATTGCATGTGTGTTCTTTCCACAAACCACATATGGATCAACCAGAGTCATTGCATGTGTGTTCTTTCCACAAACCACACATGTGGACCCACCAGTGGTCATTGCATGTGTGTTATTTCCACAAACCACACATGGATCAACCACTAGAGTCATTGCATGTGTGTTCTTTCCACAAACCACATATGGATCAACCACTAGAGTCATTGCATGTGTGTTCTTATAACAAAACCAACACTAGAGTCATTGTATGTGTGTTCTTTTCACAAACCACACATGGATCAACCACTAGAGTCATTGCATGTGTGTTATTTCCACAACCAAACATGGATCAACCACTTGACTCATTACATGTGTGTTCTTATACTAAAACCAACATGGATCCACTAGTGGTCATTGCATGTGTGTTCTTTCCACAAACCACACATGGATCAACCACTAGAGTCATTGCATGTGTGTTATTTTCCACAAACCACACATGGATCAACCACTAGAGTCATTACATGTGTGTTTTATACTAAAACCACGAACCAGTACTAGAGTCATTGCATGTGTGTTCTTATACTAAAACCACAAACCAGTACTAGAGTCATTGCATGTGTGTTCTTTTCCACAAACCACACATGGATCCACCAGTGGTCATTGCATGTGTGTTCGGATCAACCAGAGTCATTGCATGTGTGTTCTTTCCACAAACCACACATGGATCAACCACTAGAGTCATTCCATGTTTGTTCTTATACTAAAACCACAAACCAGCACTAGAGTCATTGCATGTGTGTTCTTTTCCACAAACCACACATGGATCCACTAGTTGTCATTGCATGTGTGTTATTTCCAAAAACCACACATGGATCAACCACTAGAGTCATTGCATGTGTCTTCTTAACACAAACCACATATGGATCAACCACTAGAGTCATTGCATGTGTGTTATTTCCACAACCAAACATGGATCAACCACTTGAGTCATTGCATGTGTGTTCTTATACTAAAACCAACATGGATCATCCAGAGTCATTGCATGTGTGTTCTTTCCACAAACCACACATGGATCAACCACTAGAGTTATTGCATGTGTGTTCTTATACTAAAACCACAAACCAGCACTAGTCATTGCATGTGTGTTCTTTTCCACATACCACACATGGATCCACCAGTGGTCATTGCATGTGTGTTATTTCCACAAACCACACATGGATCAACCACTAGAGTCATTGCATGTGTGTTCTTTCCACAAACCACATATGGATCAACCACTAGAGTCATTGCATATGTGTTCTTATACTAAAACCAACACTAGAGTCATTGCATGTGTGTTTTTTTCACAAACCACACATGGATCAACCACTAGAGTCATTGCATGTGTGTTATTTCCACAAACAAGCATGGATCAACCACTAGAGTCATTGCATGTGTGTTCTTTTCCACAAACCACACATGGATCCACTAGTGGTCATTGCATGTGTGTTCTTTTCCACAAACCACACATGGATCCACCAGTGGTCATTGCATGTGTGTTCTTTCCACAAACCACATATGGATCAACCACTAGAGTCATTGCATGTGTGTTCTTTTCCACAAACAACTTATGGATCAACCAGTGGTCATTGCATGTGTGTTCTTTCCACAAACCACATTTGGACCCATTACAGTCATTGCATGTGCGTTATTTCCACAAACCACACATGGATCAACCACTAGAGTCATTGCATGTGTGTTCTTTCCACAAACCACACATGGATCAACCACTAGAGTCATTGCATGTGTGTTCTTTCCACAAACCACACATGGATTAACCACTAGAGTCATTGCATGTTTGTTCTTATACTAAAACCACAAACCAGCACTAGAGCCATTGCATGTGTGTTCTTTTCCACAAACCACACATGGATCCACCAGTGTTCATTGCACGTGTGTTCTTTCCACAAACCACATATGGATCAACCTCTAGTCATTGCATGTGTGTTCTTTCCACAAACCACACATGGATCAACCACTAGAGTCATTGCATGTTTGTTCTTATACTAAAACCACAAACCAGCACTAGAGTCAATGCATGTGTGTTCTTTTCCAAAAAAAACACACATGGATCCACCACTAGAGTCATTGCATGTGTGTTCTTTCCACAAACCACATATGGATCAACCAGAGTCATTGCATCTGTGTTCTTTCCACAAACCACACATGTGGACCCACCAGTGGTCATTGCATGTGTGTTATTTCCACAAACCACACATGGATCAACCACTAGAGTGATTGCATGTGTGTTCTTTCCACAAACCACATATGGATCAACCACTAGAGTCATTGCATGTGTGTTCTTATACTAAAACCAACACTAGAGTCATTGCATGTGTGTTCTTTTCACAAACCACACATGGATCAACCACTAGAGACATTGCATGTGTGTTATTTCCACAACCAAACATGGATCAACCACTTGAGTCATTGCATGTGTGTTCTTATACTAAAACCAACATGGATCCACTAGTGGTCATTGCATGTGTGTTCTTTCCACAAACCACACATGGATCAACCACTAGAGTCATTGCATGTGTGTTATTTTCCACAAACCACACATGGATCAACCACTAGAGTCATTACATGTGTGTTTTATACTAAAACCACGAACCAGTACTAGAGTCATTGCATGTGTGTTCTTATACTAAACCCACAAACCAGTACTAGAGTCATTGCATGTGTGTTCTTTTCCACAAACCACACATGGATCCACCAGTGGTCATTGCATGTGTCTTCTTTCCACAAACCACATATGGATCAACCAGAGTGATTGCATGTGTGTACTTTCCACAAACTACACATGGATCAACCAGTAGAGTCATTGCATGTTTGTTCTTATACTAAAACCACAAACCAGCACTAGAGTCATTGCATGTGTGTTCTTTTCCACAAACCACACATGGATCCACTAGTAGTCATTGCATGTGTGTTATTTCCACAAACCACACATGGATCAACCACTAGAGTCATTGCATGTGTCTTCTTAACACAAACCACATATGGATCAACCACTAGAGTCATTGCATGTGTGTTATTTCCACAACCAAACATGGATCAACCACTTGAGTCATTGCATGTGTGTTCTTATACTAAAACCAACATGGATCAACCAGAGTCATTGCATGTGTGTTCTTTCCACAAACCACACATGGATCAACCACTAGAGTTATTGCATGTGTGTTCTTATACTAAAACCACAAACCAGCACTAGAGTCATTGCATGTGTGTTCTTTTCCACATACCACACATGGATCCACCAGTGGTCATTGCATGTGTGTTATTTCCACAAACCACACATGGATCAACCACTAGAGTCATTGCATGTGTGTTCTTTCCACAAACCACATATGGATCAACTACTAGAGTCATTGCATATGTGTTCTTATACTAAAACCAACACTAGAGTCATTGCATGTGTGTTCTTTTCACAAACCACCCATGGATCAACCACTAGAGTCATTGCATGTGTGTTATTTCCACAAACAAACATGGATCAACCACTAGAGTCATTGCATGTGTGTTCTTTTCCACAAACCACACATGGATCCACTATTGGTCATTGCATGTGTTTTCTTTTCCACAAACCACACATGGATCCACCAGTGGTCATTGCATGTGTGTTCTTTCCACAAACCACATATGGATCAACCACTAGAGTCATTGCAAGTGTGTTATTTCCACAACCAAACATGGATCAACCACTTGAGTCATTGCATGTGTGTTCTTATACTTAAACCAACATGGATCAACCAAAGTCATTGCATGTGTGTTCTTTCCACAAACCACACATGGATCAACCACTAGAGTCATTGCATGTGTGTTATTTCCACAAACAAACATGGATCAACCACTAGAGTCATTGCATGTGTGTTCTTATACTAAAACCAACACTAGAGTCATTGCATGTGTGTTCTTTTCACAAACCACACATTGATCAACAAATAGAGTCATTGCATGTGTGTTCTTTCCACAAACCACACATGGATCAACCACTAGAGTTATTGCATGTTTGTTCCTATACTAAAACCACAAACCAGCACTAGAGTCAATGCATGTGTGTTCTATTCCAAAATACCACACATGGATCCACCACTAGAGTCATTGCATGTTTGTTCTTATACTAAAACCACAAACCAGCACTAGAGTCATTGCATATGTGTTCTTTTCCACAAACCACACATGGATCCACTAGTAGTCATTGCATGTGTGTTATTTCCACAAACCACACATGGATCAACCACTAGAGTCATTGCATGTGTGTTCTTTCCACAAACCACATATGGATCAACCACTAGAGTCATTGCATGTGTGTTATTTCCACAACCAAACATGGATCAACCACTTGAGTCATTGCATGTGTGTTCTTATACTAAAACCAACATGGATCAACCAGAGTCATTGCATGTGTGTTCTTTCCACAAACCACACATGGATCAACCACTAGAGTTATTGCATGTGTGTTCTTATACTAAAACCACAAACCAGCACTAGAGTCATTGCATGTGTGTTCTTTTCCACATACCACACATGGATCCACCAGTGGTCATTGCATGTTTATTATTTCCACAAACCACACATGGATCAACCACTAGAGTCATTGCATGTGTGTTCTTTCCACAAACCACATACGGATCAACCACTAGAGTCATTGCATATGTGTTCTTATACTAAAACCAACACTAGAGTCATTGCATGTGTGTTCTTTTCACAAACCACACATGGATCAACCACTAGAGTCATTGCATGTGTGTTATTTCCACAAACAAACATGGATCAACCACTAGAGTCATTGCATGTGTGTTCTTTTCCACAAACCACACATGGATCCACCAGTGGTCATTGCATGTGTGTTCTTTTCCACAAACCACACATGGATCCACCAGTGGTCATTGCATGTGTGTTCTTTCCACAAACCACATATGGATCAACCACTAGAGTCATTGCATGTGTGTTCTTTTCCACAAACAACTTATGGATCAACCAGTGGTCATTGCACGTGTGTTCTTTCCACAAACCACATTTGGACCCATTACAGTCATTGCATGTGTGTTATTTCCACAAACCACACATGGATCAACCACTAGAGTCATTGCATGTGTGTTCTTTCCACAAACCACACATGGATCAACCACTAGAGTCATTGCATGTGTGTTCTTTCCACAAACCACACATGGATCAACCACTAGAGTCATTGCATGTTTGTTCTTATACTAAAACCACAAACCAACACTAGAGTCATTGCATGTGTGTTCTTTTCCACAAACCACACATGGATCCACCAGTGTTCATTGCACGTGTGTTCTTTCCACAAACCACATATGGATCAACCACTAGTCATTGCATGTGTGTTCTTTCCACAAACCACACATGGATCAACCACTAGAGTCATTGCATGTTTGTTCTTATACTAAAACCACAAACCAGCACTAGAGTCAATGCATGTGTGTTCTTTTCCAAAAAAAACACACATGGATCCACCACTAGAGTCATTGCATGTGTGTTCTTTCCACAAACCACATATGGATCAACCAGAGTCATTGCATGTGTGTTCTTTCCACAAACCACACATGTGGTCCCACCAGTGGTCATTGCATGTGTGTTATTTCCACAAACCACACATGGATCAACCACTAGAGTCATTGCGTGTGTGTTCTTTCTACAAACCACATATGGATCAACCACTAGAGTCATTGCATGTGTTCTTATACTAAAACCAACACTAGAGTCATTGCATGTGTGTTATTTTCACAAACCACACATGGATCAACCACTAGAGTCATTGCATGTGTGTTATTTCCACAACCAAACATGGATCAACCACTTGAGTCATTGCATGTGTGTTCTTATACTAAAACCAACATGGATCCACTAGTGGTCATTGCAAGTGTGTTCTTTCCACAAACCACACATGGATCAACCACTAGAGTCATTGCATGTGTGTTATTTTCCACAAACCACACATGGATCAACCACTAGAGTCATTACATGTGTGTTTTATACTAAAACCACGAACCAGTACTAGAGTCATTGCATGTGTGTTCTTATACTAAAACCACAAACCAGTACTAGAGTCATTGCATGTGTGTTCTTTTCCACAAACCACACATGGATCCACCAGTGGTCATTGCATGTGTGTTCTTTCCACAAACCACATATGGATCAACCAGAGTCATTGCATGTGTGTTCTTTCCACAAACTACACATGGATCAACCACTAGAGTCATTGCATGTTTGTTCTTATACTAAAACCACAAACCAGCACTAGAGTCATTGCATATGTGTTCTTTTCCACAAACCACACATGGATCCACTAGTAGTCATTGCATGTGTGTTATTTCCACAAACCACACATGGATCAACCACTAGAGTCATTGCATGTGTGTTCTTTCCACAAACCACATATGGATCAACCACTAGAGTCATTGCATGTGTGTTATTTCCACAACCAAACATGGATCAACCACTTGAGTCATTGCATGTGTGTTCTTATACTAAAACCAACATGGATCAACCAGAGTCATTGCATGTGTGTTCTTTCTACAAACCACACATGGATCAACCACTAGAGTTATTGCATGTGTGTTCTTATACTAAATCCACAAACCAGCACTAGAGTCATTGCATGTGTGTTCTTTTCCACATACCACACATGGATCCACCAGTGGTCATTGCATGTTTATTATTTCCACAAACCACAAATGGATTAACCACTAGAGTCATTGCATGTGTGTTCTTTCCACAAACCACATACGGATCAACCACTAGAGTCATTGCATATGTGTTCTTATACTAAAACCAACACTAGAGTCATTGCATGTGTGTTCTTTTCACAAACCACACATGGATCAACCACTAGAGTCATTGCATGTGTGTTATTTCCACAAACAAACATGGATCAACCACTAGAGTCATTGCATGTGTGTTCTTTTCCACAAACCACACATGGATCCACTAGTGGTCATTGCATGTGTGTTCTTTTCCACAAACCACACATGGATCCACCAGTGGTCATTGCATGTGTGTTCTTTCCACAAACCACATATGGATCAACCACTAGAGTCATTGCATGTGTGTTCTTTTCCACAAACAACTTATGGATCAACCAGTGGTCATTGCATGTGTGTTCTTTCCACAAACCACATTTGGACCCATTACAGTCATTGCATGTGTGTTATTTCCACAAACCACACATGGATCAACCACTAGAGTCATTGCATGTGTGTTCTTTCCACAAACCACACATGGATCAACCACTAGAGTCATTGCATGTGTGTTCTTTCCACAAACCACACATGGATCAACCACAAGAGTCATTGCATGTTTGTTCTTATACTAAAACCACAAACCAACACTAGAGTCATTGCATGTGTGTTCTTTTCCACAAACCACACATGGATCCACCAGTGTTCATTGCACGTGTGTTCTTTCCACAAACCACATATGGATCAACCACTAGTCATTGCATGTGTGTTCTTTCCACAAACCACACATGGATCAACCACTAGAGTCATTGCATGTTTGTTCTTATACTAAAACCACAAACCAGCACTAGAGTCAATGCATGTGTGTTCTTTTCCAAAAAAAACACACATGGATCCACCACTAGATTCATTGCATGTGTGTTCTTTCCACAAACCACATATGGATCAACCAGAGTCATTGCATGTGTGTTCTTTCCACAAACCACACATGTGGTCCCACCAGTGGTCATTGCATGTGTGTTATTTCCACAAACCACACATGGCTCTACCACTAGAGTCATTGCGTGTGTGTTCTTTCCACAAACCACATATGGATCAACCACTAGAGTCATTGCATGTGTTCTTATACTAAAACCAACACTAGAGTCATTGCATGTGTGTTATTTTCACAAACCACACATGGATCAACCACTAGAGTCATTGCATGTGTGTTATTTCCACAACCAAACATGGATCAACCACTTGAGTCATTGCATGTGTGTTCTTATACTAAAACCAACATGGATCCACTAGTGGTCATTGCAAGTGTGTTCTTTCCACAAACCACACATGGATCAACCACTAGAGTCATTGCATGTGTGTTATTTTCCACAAACCACACATGGATCAACCACTAGAGTCATTACATGTGTGTTTTATACTAAAACCACGAACCAGTACTAGAGTCATTGCATGTGTGTTCTTATACTAAAACCACAAACCAGTACTAGAGTCATTGCATGTGTGTTCTTTTCCACAAACCACACATGGATCCACCAGTGGTCATTGCATGTGTGTTCTTTCCACAAACCACATATGGATCAACCAGAGTCATTGCATGTGTGTTCTTTCCACAAACTACACATGGATCAACCACTAGAGTCATTGCATGTTTGTTCTTATACTAAAACCACAAACCAGCACTAGAGTCATTGCATATGTGTTCTTTTCCACAAACCACACATGGATCCACTAGTAGTCATTGCATGTGTGTTATTTCCACAAACCACACATGGATCAACCACTAGAGTCATTGCATGTGTGTTCTTTCCACAAACCACATATGGATCAACCACTAGAGTCATTGCATGTGTGTTATTTCCACAACCAAACATGGATCAACCACTTGAGTCATTGCATGTGTGTTCTTATACTAAAACCAACATGGATCAACCAGAGTCATTGCATGTGTGTTCTTTCCACAAACCACACATGGATCAACCACTAGAGTTATTGCATGTGTGTTCTTATACTAAAACCACAAACCAGCACTAGAGTCATTGCATGTGTGTTCTTTTCCACATACCACACATGGATCCACCAGTGGTCATTGCATGTTTATTATTTCCACAAACCACACATGGATCAACCACTAGAGTCATTGCATGTGTGTTCTTTCCACAAACCACATACGGATCAACCACTAGAGTCATTGCATATGTGTTCTTATACTAAAACCAACACTAGAGTCATTGCATGTGCGTTCTTTTCACAAACCACACATGGATCAACCACTAGAGTCATTGCATGTGTGTTATTTCCACAAACAAACATGGATCAACCACTAGAGTCATTGCATGTGTGTTCTTTTCCACAAACCACACATGGATCCACTAGTGGTCATTGCATGTGTGTTCTTTTCCACAAACCACACATGGATCCACCAGTGGTCATTGCATGTGTGTTCTTTCCACAAACCACATATGGATCAACCACTAGAGTCATTGCATGTGTGTTCTTTTCCACAAACAACTTATGGATCAACTAGTGGTCATTGCATGTGTGTTCTTTCCACAAACCACATTTGGACCCATTACAGTCATTGCATGTGTGTTATTTCCACAAACCACACATGGATCAACCACTAGAGTCATTGCATGTGTGTTCTTTCCACAAACCACACATGGATCAACCACTAGAGTCATTGCATGTGTGTTCTTTCCACAAACCACACATGGATCAACCACAAGAGTCATTGCATGTTTGTTCTTATACTAAAACCACAAACCAACACTAGAGTCATTGCATGTGTGTTCTTTTCCACAAACCACACATGGATCCACCAGTGTTCATTGCACGTGTGTTCTTTCCACAAACCACATATGGATCAACCACTAGTCATTGCATGTGTGTTCTTTCCACAAACCACACATGGATCAACCACTAGAGTCATTGCATGTTTGTTCTTATACTAAAACCACAAACCAGCACTAGAGTCAATGCATGTGTGTTCTTTTCCAAAAAAAACACACATGGATCCACCACTAGATTCATTGCATGTGTGTTCTTTCCACAAACCACATATGGATCAACCAGAGTCATTGCATGTGTGTTCTTTCCACAAACCACACATGTGGTCCCACCAGTGGTCATTGCATGTGTGTTATTTCCACAAACCACACATGGATCAACCACGAGAGTCATTGCGTGTGTGTTCTTTCCACAAACCACATATGGATCAACCACTAGAGTCATTGCGTGTGTGTTCTTTCCACAAACCACATATGGATCAACCACTAGAGTCATTGCATGTTTGTTCTTATACTAAAACCAACACTAGAGTCATTGCATGTGTGTTATTTTCACAAACCACACATGGATCAACCACTAGAGTCATTGCATGTGTGTTATTTCCACAACCAAACATGGATCAACCACTTGAGTCATTGCATGTGTGTTCTTATACTAAAACCAACATGGATCCACTAGTGGTCATTGCATGTGTGTTCTTTCCACAAACCACACATGGATCAACCACTAGAGTCATTGCATGTGTGTTATTTTCCACAAACCACACATGGATCAACCACTAGAGTCATTACATGTGTGTTTTATACTAAAACCACGAACCAGTAGTAGAGTCATTGCATGTGTGTTCTTATACTAAAACCACAAACCAGTACTAGAGTCATTGCATGTGTGTTCTTTTCCACAAACCACACATGGATCCACCAGTGGTCATTGCATGTGTGTTGTTTTCACAAACCACATATGGATCAACCAGAGTCATTGCATGTGTGTTCTTTCCACAAACTACACATGGATCAACCACTAGAGTCATTGCATGTTTGTTCTTATACTAAAACCACAAACCAGCACTAGAGTCATTGCATCTGTGTTGTTTTCCACAAACCACACATGGATCCACTAGTAGTCATTGCATGTGTGTTATTTCCACAAACCACACATGGATCAACCACTAGAGTCATTGCATGTGTCTTCTTAACACAAACCACATATGGATCAACCACTAGAGTCATTGCATGTGTGTTATTTCCACAACCAAACATGGATCAACCACTTGAGTCATTGCATGTGTGTTCTTATACTAAAACCAACATGGATCAACCAGAGTCATTGCATGTGTGTTCTTTCCACAAACCACACATGGATCAACCACTAGAGTTATTGCATGTGTGTTCTTATACTAAAACCACAAACCAGCACTAGAGTCATTGCATGTGTGTTCTTTTCCACATACCACACACGGATCCACCAGTGGTCATTGCATGTGTGTTATTTCCACAAACCACACATGGATCAACCACTAGAGTCATTGCATGTGTGTTCTTTCCACAAACAACATATGGATCAACCACTAGAGTCATTGCATATGTGTTCTTATACTAAAACCAACACTAGAGTCATTGCATGTGTGTTCTTTTCACAAACCACACATGGATCAACCACTACAGTCATTGCATGTGTGTTATTTCCACAAACAAACAGGGATCAACCACTAGAGTCATTGCATGTGTGTTCTTATACTAAAACCAACACTAGAGTCATTGCATGTGTGTTCTTTTCACAAACCACACATGGATCAACCAATAGAGTCATTGCATGTGTGTTATTTCCACAAACAAACATGGATCAACTACTAGAGTCATTACATGTGTGTTCTTTTCCACAAACCACACATGGATCCACTAGTGGTCATTGCATGTGTGTTCTTTTCCACAAACCACACATGGATCCACCAGTGGTCATTGCATGTGTGTTCTTTCCACAAACCACATATGGATCAACCACTAGAGGCATTGCATGTGTGTTCTTTTCCACAAACAACTTATGGATCAACCAGTGGTCATTGCATGTGTGTTCTTTCCACAAACCACATTTGGACCCATTACAGTCATTGCATGTGCGTTATTTCCACAAACCACACATGGATCAACCACTAGAGTCATTGCATGTGTGTTCTTTCCACAAACCACACATGGATCAACCACTAGAGTCATTGCATGTGTGTTCTTTCCACAAACCACACATGGATCAACCACTAGAGTCATTGCATGTTTGTTCTTATACTAAAACCACAAACCAGCACTAGAGCCATTGCATGTGTGTTCTTTTCCACAAACCACACATGGATCCACCAGTGTTCATTGCACGTGTGTTCTTTCCACAAACCACATATGGATCAACCACTAGTCATTGCATGTGTGTTCTTTCCACAAACCACACATGGATCAACCACTAGAGTCATTGCATGTTTGTTCTTATACTAAAACCACAAACCAGCACTAGAGTCAATGCATGTGTGTTCTTTTCCAAAAAAAACACACATGGATCCACCACTAGAGTCATTGCATGTGTGTTCTTTCCACAAACCACATATGGATCAACCAGAGTCATTGCATCTGTGTTCTTTCCACAAACCACACATGTGGACCCACCAGTGGTCATTGCATGTGTGTTATTTCCACAAACCACACATGGATCAACCACTAGAGTCATTGCATGTGTGTTCTTTCCACAAACCACATATGGATCAACCACTAGAGTCATTGCATGTGTGTTCTTATACTAAAACCAACACTAGAGTCATTGCATGTGTGTTATTTTCACAAACCACACATGGATCAACCACTAGAGACATTGCATGTGTGTTATTTCCACAACCAAACATGGATCAACCACTTGAGTCATTGCATGTGTGTTCTTATACTAAAACCAACATGGATCCACTAGTGGTCATTGCATGTGTGTTCTTTCCACAAACCACACATGGATCAACCACTAGAGTCATTGCATGTGTGTTATTTTCCACAAACCACACATGGATCAACCACTAGAGTCATTACATGTGTGTTTTATACTAAAACCATGAACCAGTACTAGAGTCATTGCATGTGTGTTCTTATACTAAACCCACAAACCAGTACTAGAGTCATTGCATGTGTGTTCTTTTCCACAAACCACACATGGCTCCACCAGTGGTCATTGCATGTGTCTTCTTTCCACAAACCACATATGGATCAACCAGAGTGATTGCATGTGTGTACTTTCCACAAACTACACATGGATCAACCAGTAGAGTCATTGCATGTTTGTTCTTATACTAAAACCACAAACCAGCACTAGAGTCATTGCATGTGTGTTCTTTTCCACAAACCACACATGGATCCACTAGTAGTCATTGCATGTGTGTTATTTCCACAAAACACACATGGATCAACCACTAGAGTCATTGCATGTGTCTTCTTAACACAAACCACATATGGATCAACCACTAGAGTCATTGCATGTGTGTTATTTCCACAACCAAACATGGATCAACCACTTGAGTCATTGCATGTGTGTTCTTATACTAAAACCAACATGGATCAACCAGAGTCATTGCATGTGTGTTCTTTCCACAAACCACACATGGATCAACCACAAGAGTCATTGCATGTTTGTTCTTATACTAAAACCACAAACCAACACTAGAGTCATTGCATGTCTGTTCTTTTCCACAAACCACACATGGATCCACCAGTGTTCATTGCACGTGTGTAATTTCCACAAACCACATATGGATCAACCACTAGTCATTGCATGTGTGTTCTTTCCACAAACCACACATGGATCAACCACTAGAGTCATTGCATGTTTATTCTTATACTAAAACCACAAACCAGCACTAGAGTCAATGCATGTGTGTTCTTTTCGAAAAAAAACACACATGGATCCACCACTAGATTCATTGCATGTGTGTTCTTTCCACAAACCACATATGGATCAACCAGAGTCATTGCATGTGTGTTCTTTCCACAAACCACACATGTGGTCCCACCAGTGGTTATTGCATGTGTGTTATTTCCACAAACCACACATGGATCAACCACTAGAGTCATTGCGTGTGTGTTCTTTCCACAAACCACATATGGATCAACCACTAGAGTCATTGCGTGTGTGTTCTTTCCACAAACCACATATGGATCAACCACTAGAGTCATTGCATGTTTGTTCTTATACTAAAACCAACACTAGAGTCATTGCATGTGTGTTATTTTCACAAACCACACATGGATCAACCACTAGAGTCATTGCATGTGTGTTATTTCCACAACCAAACATGGATCAACCACTTGAGTCATTGCATGTGTGTTCTTATACTAAAACCAACATGGATCCACTAGTGGTCATTGCATGTGTGTTCTTTCCACAAACCACACATGGATCAACCACTAGAGTCATTGCATGTGTGTTATTTTCCACAAACCACACATGGATCAACCACTAGAGTCATTACATGTGTGTTTTATACTAAAACCACGAACCAGTAGTAGAGTCATTGCATGTGTGTTCTTATACTAAAACCACAAACCAGTACTAGAGTCATTGCATGTGTGTTCTTTTCCACAAACCACACATGGATCCACCAGTGGTCATTGCATGTGTGTTGTTTCCACAAACCACATATGGATCAACCAGAGTCATTGCATGTGTGTTCTTTCCACAAACTACACATGGATCAACCACTAGAGTCATTGCACGTTTGTTCTTATACTAAAACCACAAACCAGCACTAGAGTCATTGCATCTGTGTTCTTTTCCACAAACCACACATGGATCCACTAGTAGTCATTGCATGTGTGTTATTTCCACAAACCACACATGGATCAACCACTAGCGTCATTGCATGTGTCTTCTTAACACAAACCACATATGGATCAACCACTAGAGTCATTGCATGTGTGTTATTTCCACAACCAAACATGGATCAACCACTTGAGTCATTGCATGTGTGTTCTTATACTAAAACCAACATGGATCAACCAGAGTCATTGCATGTGTGTTCTTTCCACAAACCACACATGGATCAACCACTAGAGTTATTGCATGTGTGTTCTTATACTAAAACCACAAACCAGCACTAGAGTCATTGCATGTGTGTTCTTTTCCACATACCACACACGAATCCACCAGTGGTCATTGCATGTGTGTTATTTCCACAAACCACACATGGATCAACCACTAGAGTCATTGCATGTGTGTTCTTTCCACAAACCACATATGGATCAACCACTAGAGTCATTGCATATGTGTTCTTATACTAAAACCAACACTAGAGTCATTGCATGTGTATTCTTTTCACAAACCACACATGGATCAACCACTAGAGTCATTGCATGTGTGTTATTTCCACAAACAAACATGGATCAACCACTAGAGTCATTGCATGTGTGTTCTTATACTAAAACCAACACTAGAGTCATTGCATGTGTGTTCTTTTCACAAACCACACATGGATCAACCAATAGAGTCATTGCATGTGTGTTATTTCCACAAACAAACATGGATCAACTACTAGAGTCATTACATGTGTGTTCTTTTCCACAAACCACACATGGATCCACTAGTGGTCATTGCATGTGTGTTCTTTTCCACAAACCACACATGGATCCATCAGTGGTCATTGCATGTGTGTTCTTTCCACAAACCACATATGGATCAACCACTAGAGGCATTGCATGTGTGTTCTTTTCCACAAACAACTTATGGATCAACCAGTGGTCATTGCATGTGTGTTCTTTCCACAAACCACATTTGGACCCATTACAGTCATTGCATGTGCGTTATTTCCACAAACCACACATGGATCAACCACTAGAGTCATTGCATGTGTGTTCTTTCCACAAACCACACATGGATCAACCACTAGAGTCATTGCATGTGTGTTCTTTCCACAAACCACACATGGATCAACCACTAGAGTCATTGCATGTTTGTTCTTATACTAAAACCACAAACCAGCACTAGAGCCATTGCATGTGTGTTCTTTTCCACAAACCACACATGGATCCACCAGTGTTCATTGCACGTGTGTTCTTTTCACAAACCACATATGGATCAACCACTAGTCATTGCATGTGTGTTCTTTCCACAAACCACACATGGATCAACCACTAGAGTCATTGCATGTTTGTTCTTATACTAAAACCACAAAACAGCACTAGAGTCAATGCATGTGTGTTCTTTTCCAAAAAAAACACACATGGATCCACCACTAGAGTCATTGCATGTGTGTTCTTTCCACAAACCACATATGGATCAACCAGAGTCATTGCATCTGTGTTCTTTCCACAAACCACACATGTGGACCCACCAGTGGTCATTGCATGTGTGTTATTTCCACAAACCACACATGGATCAACCACTAGAGTCATTGCATGTGTGTTCTTTCCACAAACCACATATGGATCAACCACTAGAGTCATTGCATGTGTGTTCTTATACTAAAACCAACACTAGAGTCATTGCATGTGTGTTATTTTCACAAACCACACATGGATCAACCACTAGAGACATTGCATGTGTGTTATTTCCACAACCAAACATGGATCAACCACTTGAGTCATTGCATGTGTGTTCTTATACTAAAACCAACATGGATCCACTAGTGGTCATTGCATGTGTGTTCTTTCCACAAACCACACATGGATCAACCACTAGAGTCATTGCATGTGTGTTATTTTCCACAAACCACACATGGATCAACCACTAGAGTCATTACATGTGTGTTTTATACTAAAACCACGAACCAGTACTAGAGTCATTGCATGTGTGTTCTTATACTAAACCCACAAATCAGTACTAGAGTCATTGCATGTGTCTTCTTTTCCACAAACCACACATGGATCCACCAGTGGTCATTGCATGTGTCTTCTTTCCACAAACCACATATGGATCAACCAGAGTGATTACATGTGTGTACTTTCCACAAACTACACATGGATCAACCAGTAGAGTCATTGCATGTTTGTTCTTATAATAAAACCACAAACCAGCACTAGAGTCATTGCATGTGTGTTCTTTTCCACAAACCACACATGGATCCACTAGTAGTCATTGCATGTGAGTTATTTCCACAAAACACACATGGATCAACCACTAGAGTCATTGCATGTGTCTTCTTAACACAAACCACATATGGATCAACCACTAGAGTCATTGCATGTGTGTTATTTCCACAACCAAACATGGATCAACCACTTGAGTCATTGCATGTGTGTTCTTATACTAAAACCAACATGGATCAACCAGAGTCATTGCATGTGTGTTCTTTCCACAAACCACACATGGATCAACCACTAGAGTTATTGCATGTGTGTTCTTATACTAAAACCACAAACCAGCACTAGAGTCATTGCATGTGTGTTCTTTTCCACATACCACACATGGATCCACCAGTGGTCATTGCATGTGTGTTATTTCCACAAACCACACATGGATCAACCACTAGAGTCATTGCATGTGTGTTCTTTCCACAAACCACATATGGATCAACCACTAGAGTCATTGCATATGTGTTCTTATACTAAAACCAACACTACAGTCATTGCATGTGTGTTCTTTTCACAAACCACCCATGGATCAACCACTAGAGTCATTGCATGTGTGTTATTTCCACAAACAAACATGGATCAACCACTAGAGTCATTGCATGTGTGTTCTTTTCCACAAACCACACATGGATCCACTAGTGGTCATTGCATGTGTGTTCTTTACCACAAACCACACATGGATCCACCAGTGGTCATTGCATGTGTGTTCTTTCCACAAACCACATATGGATCAACCACTAGAGTCATTGCAAGTGTGTTATTTCCACAACCAAACATGGATCAACCACTTGAGTCATTGCATGTGTGTTCTTATACTAAAACCAACATGGATCAACCAGAGTCATTGCATGTGTGTTATTTCCACAAACCACACATGGATCAACCACTAGAGTTATTGCATGTGTGTTCTTATACTAAAACCACAAACCAGCACTAGAGTCATTGCATGTGTGTTCTTTTCCACATACCACACATGGATCCACCAGTGGTCATTGCATGTTTATTATTTCCACAAACCACACATGGATCAACCACTAGAGTCATTGCATGTGTGTTCTTTCCACAAACCACATACGGATCAACCACTAGAGTCATTGCATATGTGTTCTTATACTAAAACCAACACTAGAGTCATTGCATGTGTGTTCTTTTCACAAACCACACATGGATCAACCACTAGAGTCATTGCATGTGTGTTATTTCCACAAACAAACATGGATCAACCACTAGAGTCATTGCATGTGTGTTCTTTTCCACAAACCACACATGGATCCACTAGTGGTCATTGCATGTGTGTTCTTTTCCACAAACCACACATGGATCCACCAGTGGTCATTGCATGTGTGTTCTTTCCACAAACCACATATGGATCAACCACTAGAGTCATTGCATGTCTGTTCTTTTCCACAAACAACTTATGGATCAACCAGTGGTCATTGCATGTGTGTTCTTTCCACAAACCACATTTGGACCCATTACAGTCATTGCATGTGTGTTATTTCCACAAACCACACATGGATCAACCACTAGAGTCATTGCATGTGTGTTCTTTCCACAAACCACACGTGGATCAACCACTAGAGTCATTGCATGTGTGTTCTTTCCACAAACCACACATGGATCAACCACTAGAGTCATTGCATGTTTGTTCTTATACTAAAACCACAAACCAACACTAGAGTCATTGCATGTGTGTTCTTTTCCACAAACCACACATGGATCCACCAGTGTTCATTGCACGTGTGTTCTTTCCACAAACCACATATGGATCAACCACTAGTCATTGCATGTGTGTTCTTTCCACAAACCACACATGGATCAACCACTAGAGTCATTGCATGTTTGTTCTTATACTAAAACCAGAAACCAGCACTAGAGTCAATGCATGTGTGTTCTTTTCCAAAAAAAACACACATGGATCCACCACTAGAGTCATTGCATGTGTGTTCTTTCCACAAACCACATATGGATCAACCAGAGTCATTGCATGTGTGTTCTTTCCACAAACCACACATGTGGTCCCACTAGTGGTCATTGCATGTGTGTTATTTCCACAAACCACACATGGATCAACCACTAGAGTCATTGCGTGTGTGTTCTTTCCACAAACCACATATGGATCAACCACTAGAGTCATTGCATGTGTTCTTATACTAAAACCAACACTAGAGTCATTGCATGTGTGTTATTTTCACAAACCACACATGGATCAACCACTAGAGTCATTGCATGTGTGTTATTTCCACAACCAAACATGGATCAACCACTTGAGTCATTGCATGTGTGTTCTTATACTAAAACCAACATGGATCCACTAGTGGTCATTGCAAGTGTGTTCTTTCCACAAACCACACATGGATCAACCACTAGAGTCATTGCATGTGTGTTATTTTCCACAAACCACACATGGATCAACCACTAGAGTCATTACATGTGTGTTTTATACTAAAACCACGAACCAGTACTAGAGTCATTGCATGTGTGTTCTTATACTAAAACCACAAACCAGTACTAGAGTGATTGCATGTGTGTTCTTTTCCACAAACCACACATGGATCCACCAGTGGTCATTGCATGCGTGTTCTTTCCACAAACCACATATGGATCAACCAGAGTCATTGCATGTGTGTTCTTTCCACAAACTACACATGGATCAACCACTAGAGTCATTGCATGTTTGTTCTTATACTAAAACCACAAACCAGCACTAGAGTCATTGCATATGTGTTCTTTTCCACAAACCACACATGGATCCACTAGTAGTCATTGCATGTGTGTTATTTCCACAAACCACACATGGATCAACCACTAGAGTCTTTGCATGTGTGTTCTTTCCACAAACCACATATGGATCAACCACTAGAGTCATTGCATGTGTGTTATTTCCACAACCAAACATGGATCAACCACTAGAGTCATTGCATGTGTGTTCTTATACTAAAACCAACATGGATCAACCAGAGTCATTGCATGTGTGTTCTTTCCACAAACCACACATGGATCAACCACTAGAGTTATTGCATGTGTGTTCTTATACTAAAACCACAAGCCAGCACTAGAGTCATTGCATGTGTGTTCTTTTCCACATACCACACATGGATCCACCAGTGGTCATTGCATGTTTATTATTTCCACAAACCACACATGGATCAACCACTAGAGTCATTGCATGTGTGTTCTTTCCACAAACCACATACGGATCAACCACTAGAGTCATTACATATGTGTTCTTATACTAAAACCAACACTAGAGTCATTGCATGTGTGTTCTTTTCACAAACCACACATGGATCAACCACTAGAGTCATTGCATGTGTGTTCTTTCCACAAACAAACATGGATCAACCACTAGATTCATTGCATGTGTGTTCTTTTCCACAAACCACACATGGATCCACTAGTGGTCATTGCATGTGTGTTCTTTTCCACAAACCACACATGGATCCACCAGTGGTCATTGCATGTGTGTTCTTTCCACAAACCACATATGGATCAACCACTAGAGTCATTGCATGTGTGTTCTTTTCCACAAACAACTTATGGATCAACCAGTGGTCATTGCATGTGTGTTCTTTCCACAAACCACATTTGGACCCATTACAGTCATTGCATGTGTGTTATTTCCACAAACCACACATGGATCAACCACTAGAGTCATTGCATGTGTGTTCTTTCCACAAACCACACATGGATCAACCACTAGAGTCATTGCATGTGTGTTCTTTCCACAAACCACACATGGATCAACCACAAGAGTCATTGCATGTTTGTTCTTATACTAAAACCACAAACCAACACTAGAGTCATTGCATGTGTGTTCTTTTCCACAAACCACACATGGATCCACCAGTGTTCATTGCACGTGTGTTCTTTCCACAAACCACATATGGATCAACCACTAGTCATTGCATGTGTGTTCTTTCCACAAACCACACATGGATCAACCACTAGAGTCATTGCATGTTTGTTCTTATACTAAAACCACAAACCAGCACTAGAGTCAATGCATGTGTGTTCTTTTCCAAAAAAAACACACATGGATCCACCACTAGATTCATTGCATGTGTGTTCTTTCCACAAACCACATATGGATCAACCAGAGTCATTGCATGTGTGTTCTTTCCACAAACCACACATGTGGTCCCACCAGTGGTCATTGCATGTGTGTTATTTCCAGAAACCACACATGGATCAACCACTAGAGTCATTGCGTGTGTGTTCTTTCCACAAACCACATATGGATCAACCACTAGAGTCATTGCGTGTGTGTTCTTTCCACAAACCACATATGGATCAACCACTAGAGTCATTGCATGTGTGTTCTTATACTAAAACCAACACTAGAGTCATTGCATGTGTGTTATTTTCACAAACCACACATGGATCAACCACTAGAGTCATTGCATGTGTGTTCTTATACTAAAACCAACACTAGAGTCATTGCATGTGTGTTATTTTCACAAACCACACATGGATCAACCACTAGAGTCATTGCATGTGTGTTATTTCCACAACCAAACATGGATCAACCACTTGAGTCATTGCATGTGTGTTCTTATACTAAAACCAACATGGATCCACTAGTGGTCATTGCATGTGTGTTCTTTCCACAAACCACACATGGATTAACCACTAGAGTCATTGCATGTGTGTTATTTTCCACAAACCACACATGGATCAACCACTAGAGTCATTACATGTGTGTTTTATACTAAAACCACGAACCAGTAGTAGAGTCATTGCATGTGTGTTCTTATACTAAAACCACAAACCAGTACTAGAGTCATTGCATGTGTGTTCTTTTCCACAAACCACACATGGATCCACTAGTGGTCATTGCATGTGTGTTGTTTCCACAAACCACATATGGATCAACCAGAGTCATTGCATGTGTGTTCTTTCCACAAACTACACATGGATCAACCACTAGAGTCATTGCATGTTTGTTCTTATACTAAAACCACAAACCAGCACTAGAGTCATTGCATCTGTGTTCTTTTCCACAAACCACACATGGATCCACTAGTAGTCATTGCATGTGTGTTATTTCCACAAACCACACATGGATCAACCACTAGAGTCATTGCATGTGTCTTCTTAACACAAACCACATATGGATCAACCACTAGAGTCATTGCATGTGTGTTATTTCCACAACCAAACATGGATCAACCACTTGAGTCATTGCATGTGTGTTCTTATACTAAAACCAACATGGATCAACCAGAGTCATTGCATGTGTGTTCTTTCCACAAACCACACATGGATCAACCACTAGAGTTATTGCATGTGTGTTCTTATACTAAAACCACAAACCAGCACTAGAGTCATTGCATGTGTGTTCTTTTCCACATACCACACATGGATCCAGCAGTGGTCATTGCATGTGTGTTATTTCCACAAACCACACATGGATCAACCACTAGAGTCATTGCATGTGTGTTCTTTCCACAAACCACATATGGATCAACCACTAGAGTCATTGCATATGTGTTCTTATACTAAAACCAACACTAGAGTCATTGCATGTGTGTTCTTTTCACAAACCACACATGGATCAACCACTAGAGTCATTGCATGTGTGTTATTTCCACAAACAAACATGGATCAACCACTAGAGTCATTGCATGTGTGTTCTTATACTAAAACCAACACTAGAGTCATTGCATGTGTGTTCTTTTCACAAACCACACATGGATCAACCAATAGAGTCATTGCATGTGTGTTATTTCCACAAACAAACATGGATCAACTACTAGAGTCATTACATGTGTGTTCTTTTCCACAAACCACACATGGATCCACTAGTGGTCATTGCATGTGTGTTCTTTTCCACAAACCACACATGGATCCACCAGTGGTCATTGCATGTGTGTTCTTTCCACAAACCACATATGGATCAACCACTAGAGGCATTGCATGTGTGTTCTTTTCCACAAACAACTTATGGATCAAACAGTGGTCATTGCATGTGTGTTCTTTCCACAAACCACATTTGGACCCATTACAGTCATTGCATGTGTGTTATTTCCACAAACCACACATGGATCAACCACTAGAGTCATTGCATATGTTTTGTTTCCACAAACCACACATTGATCAACCACTAGAGTCATTGCATGTGTGTTTTTTCCACAAACCACATATGGATCAACCACTAGAGTCATTGCATCTGTGTTATTTCCACAAACAAACATGGATCAACCACTAGTGTCATTGTATGTGTGTTCTTTTCCACAAACCACACATGGATCCACCGGTAGTCATTGCATGTGTGTTCTTTCCAAAAACCACACATGGATCAACCACTAGAGTCATTGCATGTGTGTTCTTTCCACAAACCACACATGGATCAACCACTAGAGTCATTGCATGTTTGTTCTTATACTAAAACCACAAACCAGCACTAGAGTCATTGCATGTGTGTTCTTTTCCACAAACCACACATGGATCCACCAGTGTTCATTGCACGTGTGTTCTTTCCACAAACCACATATGGATCAACCACTAGTCATTGCATGTGTGTTCTTTTCACAAACCACACATGGATCAACACTAGAGTCATTGCATGTTTGTTCTTATACTACAACCACAAACCAACACTAGAGTCAATGGATCTATGTTCTTTTCCAAAAAAAACACACATGGATCCACCACTAGAGTCATTGCATGTGTGTTCTTTCCATAAACCACATATGGATCAACCAGAGTCATTGCATATGTGTTCTTTCCACAAACCACACATGTGGACCCACCAGTCGTCATTGCATGTGTGTTATTTCCACAAACCACACATGGATCAACCACTAGAGTCATTGCATGTGTGTTCTTTCCACAAACCACATATGGATCAACCACTAGAGTCATTGCATGTGTGTTCTTATACTAAATCCAACACTAGAGTCATTGCATGTGTGTTGTTTTCACAAACCACACATGGATCAACCACTAGAGTCATTGCATGTGTGTTTTATACTAAAACCACAAACCAGTACTAGAGTCATTGCATGTGTGTTCTTATACTAAAACCACAAACCAGTACTAGAGTCATTGCATGTTTGTTCTTTTCCACAAACCACACATGGATCCACCAGTGGTCATTGCATGTGTGTTCTTTCCACAAACCACATATGGATCAACCAGAGTCATTGCATGTGTGTTCTTTCCACAAACTACACATGGATCAACCACTAGAGTCATTGCATGTTTGTTCTTATACTAAAACCACAAACCAGCACTAGAGTCATTGCATGTGTGTTCTTTTCCACAAACCACACATGGATCTACCAGTGGTCATTGCATGCGTGTTATTTCCACAAACCACACATGGATCAACCACTAGAGTCATTGCATGTGTCTTCTTAACACAAACCACACATGGATCAACCACTAGAATCATTGCATGTTTTTTCTTATAATAAAACCACAAACCAGCACTAGAGTCATTGCATGTGTGTTCTTTTCCACAAACCACACATGGATCCACCAGTGGTTATTGCATGTGTGTTCTTTCCACAAACCACATATGGATCAACCACTAGAGTCATTGCATGTGTGTTCTTTTCCACAAACCACATATGGATCAACCAGTGGTCATTGCATGTGTGTTCTTTCCACAAACCACATGTGGACCCATTACAGTCATTGCATGTGTGTTGTTTCCACAAACCACACATGGATTAACCACTACAGTCATTGCATGTGTGTTCTTTCCACAAACCACATATGGATCAACCACTAGAGTCATTGCATGTGTGTTCTTATACTAAAACCAACACTAGAGTCATTGCATGTGTGTTATTTCCACAAACCACACATGGATCAACCACTTGAGTCATTGCATATGTGTTAATTCCACAAACCACACATGGATCAACCACTAGAGTCATTGCATGTGTGTTCTTATACTAAAGCCAACACTAGAGTCATTGCATGTGTGTTCTTTTCACAAACCACACATGGATCAACCACTAGAGTCATTGCATGTGTGTTATTTCCACGAACAAACATGGATCAACCACTAGAGTCATTCCATGTGTGTTCTTTTCCACGAACCACACATGGATCCACCAGTGGTCATTGCATGTGTGTTCTTTCCACAAACCACACATGGATCAACCACTAGAGTCATTGCATGTGTGTTCGTTCCACAAACCACACATGGATCAACCAATAGAGTCATTGCATGTTTGTTCTTATAATAAAACCACAAACCAGGACTAGAGTTATTGCATGTGTGTTCTTTTCCACAAACCACATATGGATCCACCAGTGGTCATTGCATGTGTGTTCTTCCCACAAACCACATATGGATCAACCACTAGTCATTGCATGTGTGTTCTTTCCACAAACCACACATGGATCAACCACTAGAGTCATTGCATGTGTGTTATTTCCACAAACAAACATGGATCAACCACTAGAGTCATTGCATGTGTGTTCTTATACTAAAACCAACACTAGAGTCATTGCATGTGTGTTGTTTTCACAAACCACACATGGATCAACCACTAGAGTTATTGCATGTGTGTTATTTCCACAAACAAACATGGATCAACCACTAGAGTCATTGCATGTGTGTTCTTTTCCACAAACCACACATGGATCCACCAGTAGTCATTGCATGTGTGTTCTTTCCACAAACCACACATGGATCAACCACTAGAGTCATTGCATGTGTGTTCTTTCCACAAACCACACATGGATAAACCACTAGAGTCATTGCATGTTTGTTCTTATAGTAAAACCAGAAACTAGCACTGGAGTCATTGCATGTGTGTTCTTTTCCACAAACCACACATGGATCCACCAGTGTTCATTGCACGTGTGTTCTTTCCACAAACCACATATGGATCAACCACTAGTCATTGCATGTGTGTTCTTTCCACACACCACACATGGATCAACCACTAGAGTCACTGCATGTTTGTTCTTATACTAAAACCACAAACCAGCACTAGAGTCAATGCATGTGTGTTCTTTTCCAAAAAACCACAGATGGATCCACCACTAGAGTCATTGCATGTGTGTTCTTTCCATAAACCACATATGGATCAACCAGAGTGTAACATCCCAAAAATCACATTTCAAAACTCATTCATATCATCATTGCATCCTTCATCCATTTAGGGTTTTTCTCAAAATCATTTAGAGACAGAAGATTGAGCTATGATTTCATGTGTGCAAATTCAACTCAATTGGCCATCACCCTTTGAGATTGGATTGTTTAGGAACTTGTTTGCTTGCCTCCATGGTTGGAAAGATTAGGTGTAGCATTTTAACCCAAGTTTCCAATTTAGAAATATTTGCTAATCCCTATTTCAAACATTTACAAACTAGAGTCAAAGTCTCTGTTTGTTTCAAAACCCAAGCTTGACCAGGCCCTTACAAGGTAACCACATGGTGAATTGACTGTTTTTGAAACCACAGTACCCTGCAAAAATCCCCAGAGTTGTTTTAATTCAAATAGGATTTGAATTCATATTTAAATCATTCCTGAAAACCAAATTGGAAAAAGAAAAGACTTAAACAAAGGAAAAAGGCCGAGCGCCAGGTTTCTGGCCCAGCAGCGAATCGAGCCCAACAAGCCCACCCGGGAACCTTTCTCTACTTCTCTCACACGCGAGCGCACGCGTTCAGTCGCTGACAGACAGACCCCACTTCCACCTCGCGCACTTCGCTGACAAGCGGGCCTTCTCCACGTCAGCGTCGTCTCCACCCGCACGACCAGTTCATCCCCAAATCAACGCGGCCGTTTTCTGTGTTTAATTCGCGGCGTCAATTCGAATCAATGCCCAAGTGATTCTCGCTCGTGACCAGGCTATATAAACCCCCTCTGCCCCCTCTCCCTTCTCCCTCAAACTCCGAACCCAGAGCGCCACCGGGCTGCGTGCATTGCTCTCTGTAGCCCCGCCGTCTCCGACGACTGCGCCGGCAAATTCCGGTGAGCCTCGTGTCCCCCTCTGTCTCGCGTTTACGCTATCATGACCAGTGAATCTCTGTGCACCTTCTGACACCCTCCGTTTACCTTCGCATGACCCGTAGCTTCGGCAACGTCGACGACTGGCCGCCACCGTCTTCTGCACGAACTCCGGCGAGCTCTAGTGGTAAGTCCAGACCGCCCCGAACCTTGTCGTTCACGCTCGCATGTTCTCCGTGATCTTCTGCATCTAACCACACCTCCCGTTTACATCCTAGTGATCTACAACGTCGCCTCTGACCTCGAACAGAACCACTGTTGCCAGATCCAACTCCGGCGAGAAATCTACCACAACTCTGTGTGCCCCTTGACAAACCAAAGCCACCTTGAGCTTTAGCAGCCTCTTGCGAACCTGGTATGACCCTTCTCCCTCTCACGGACGACCTGGAACGCAAGCGCCGCCGTAGACCGAGCGCTCCGCCGCTCGCTGACACTGCGCGCCGCCAGGACATGGTCGTTTGAACGAGCACCGTTAGATCCAGATCCGAGCGCTAGGATAGATTCACTTAACCCCGAAGCGGTACGCGATCTGGAGCGTACGATCTGTTTAGATCCTGCGTCTGCAGAGCGCGATCCAATCGAAGCGGTACGCGCCAATCACAGCGCGACGCGTGGCTAGGGTTAGAACTAAAAACAGATTTAAAAGCAGATTTTGATCCAGATTTCAAATGCCTATAACTTTTGAATGCCACGTTAGATTTCTGCAAACTCTATACCGTTGGATTCAGTGAGACAAGACCTTTCTGAATATCCAATGCGTTTAGCAAATAGTAACCATTAGAATGACTTTATTTGTAGAAACTTATTTAAGGCTATTTTGAGTATAGATTTAGTTTAGTATTTTGTTTTAGGGTTAAATAAGTTTAGTTGGCAAACTTGTGACTTGTTAAGTTTTTGTAATCATGCACTTGCTTGGTTGAGTTTTCAAAATCACCACTTAGCAATTTCATGCATGCATGCATTCATATTATTTTTTGTTTGTATATATTTGTGTGTAATTGTGTGCTACAACTTTGTGTGTAGATTTTGCTAGTGATTGTGATTGTGACGAGTGCTACTCTCCACATTACCAAGGCAAGTGATATATTCATGAATATTCCATTCCTATATTTTATACTTGCATTAGATATTTTTGCTAAGACTTGCATGCTACTTTTGTCAAATGATGGTGGAAAATCCTATGTAGATTAGAATGGTAGAGTTGCTAGGAAAATTCCCTAAGGATAGGTTGCCATGCCATGCTTAGCCTAGCTACTAGAAAACAAGGGTGGTTTATATTTTCACACTATGGAAAAATATTCTAAGTCTGAGGACTTGTGTTTTATTTAACAAAACAACTAAGTTAATGAATCTCCTGGGTGGAATGGGACTTGCTTGGTGGTTTTTGGTTGAGTGGTTCACAAGGCCCATGTTTATGGTTTACCTTAGTGTATCTCACTTGTGGATGGCCACCCAGGAAACAAAGAGATTTGAGATGTCAAATGTTGAGAAGCTTCAAGTGCAACCACTTGGCATTATGGGCTCTACCATGATCTTAGGTTGCTAGAACTTAGTCTCTTGGGCAGTTGGTGGTAGTGGGAATGATAGGTTGGAGCGCGTCCATTTGACTAAGGAAAGGATTCTGAAGGATCTTGTCTTGGGAAACCAAGTCTTGTGGGGAAAGTGCACCACCTCTGCAGAGTGTAAAACCTAAGTACTTAGCCATGTCCCTGGTAAAGGACAAATTGAGCATCAAGACATGGAAGCTTCAAGAATCTCATCACTCCAACTTCTAAATAAAACTTGTCGGTGAACAAGGGTTAAAGGATCTTCAGTCCTTTATTGGTAGATGCCTTGGAAAGGATCTTCAGTCTTTGATTGGTAGATGCCTTGGGAAGGTTTTTGTTAAGCAAAAATTTAGTGTTTTCAAATGTTAAGGAAAAATCTATTTTGAGCAAAGCAAGCCAAGCTCCACTTAGCCAAATGCATATAGTATTATAGTCCACTTAATATATACTAAGGTATCACTTGCCAATACTATTCCAAAGTATTGACCCTCTGTGGCTGTAACTTGTAATGTTGCAGGTTACTCCGATGATGAATAGGAGTCATGAGTCTACACTCAACATGCTTGCCTGTGGCACATGAAGATGAAGACTTATGTTTATTTACTTATTCCATCAACTCTTGTATTAAGCCTTTGGCCCTGAGTTGTAAAAGACTATGTGTTATCTCTGGAATGACTGTAATAAACGACCTTTGTTTCTGTGTACTTCATCTTAAACTGTGGATGCTAGCATTGATCCAGGGACTAGCATTGCAATCACAGGGATCCTTTCCTTTACAAAGGAGGGATCTTACAGATGGTATCAGAGAACTGTGTTGCCTGTAGGATTATTGACCCTGGGATTGGAAACCACTAAGGAAAATTTTTAACTACTTCTACACTTGTCTATTCTTCTCGTAAACTTTTCTAATCTTCTCATTCTCATCTCTATTTGTAGATGAACTCCATCAACGAAGCCGTGAAGAGAGGACCACTCATGACCATGACCTTGGAGTGTGAGACTGAGTTTCCCAAGATTCTCAAAGACCTCATGGAGACAATGGAAGTACATGGTGCAGCTGTGTACAAGGGCTTTCCAGTGGTGGAGGAAGGAGTGGAGTATTGGTGGGTGCAACTTCACTTGTACAAAAACAAGGAAGACAACCACAAATAAAGAGGCTTCTGCATGTACACCAACACTTTTATGCACACCACATTCTTTGAGTCAGCAAAAGAAGCAGCTTGGAAGACTATCAAAGAACTAAGTGCTAGAGTCAAGTGCAGGATGTTCAACCTCCAAAAAGACTTAGAGAAAGAGAAGGAACATACCCAAGAGTTGGAAGTCACCAACCAAACCTTACGGGGAGATATTATAGACTTAGTGATAGAAGCATGTGAACAAGATAGGCTGATTGCCTCTAGGAACATTGTGTTAGCCACCAGATCCAGTGAGATAGGTTTGTGAACGCACTTCGCTAGTTGGACCACCACCTATCACCCTATTTTCCAAATGATACCTTAAATGAGTTTGAACCTTGGTTGATGTAATGGATTCATGTATGCATGACTTGTGTGATTTTTGTGTTCCAGGAATGTGTATCAATGTTTGACTTGTTTATCTTAAATTGTGTTGTTCTAACTTTTTCAATCTTATAAATAGATGCATATTGCCATCAGCACCGTTGAGGAGTTCCAGGTTACCCGTTTTGGTCCTCGTATCGTAGAGCTTACTACCTTGCTCGATCTCCCTCTTCCCACCATTACGGTGCACCCACTCACCAAGTTTGAGAGGAAGGACCTCTGGGGCTTCAAGGTGAACCAGCCAGGACGCTAGACAGAGCCTACTACGGAGGCCATCGTCTTCAAGCTTATGCACGATGACAGGGAGAGAGGCATGGAGGTTGTCATGCAGGACCTGATAGGACGACTGTTAGGCCGTCACTCTCGACAGGTTAGAGGTACTCACTTCCACGCCTTCGGAAGGCGTGATGATGACGGAGAGTCCATCGACTTTGAGGACGACTCGAGGGTCACAGCAGAGCCGATACGCCTGTACCTCCAGGACTTAGAGACTCTTATTAGGCACGTGGATACTGACAGGACCAACGTCATGCTTAGCAATGACGAGCTCCAGGTGCAGCTTCGCGAGAAGGACAAGCTCTTCGCGCAGCAGGACGAGATAGTCAAGGAGATGGAGGCGAAGTTCGAGGCCCAAGACCGTAAGTTCAAGAGTCAAGAGAAACGTGTCCAGGATAGGAACAAGAGGATTCGGGATATGACCGAGGAACTGCAGTCCAAGGACTTCGAGTTAGAGCAGCAGCAGACGGTGATTGAGAGACTTCGTTCCTAGAATAGGGCTCTCAAGGCCAAGATCGACTCCTTGACCACTACCATCGAGGAGAACAAGACCGCAATGGAGAACGCAGGTCTTACCTTTGTCGAGGAGGAGATTGATGCTGACGAGTAGACTTGACTACTCAGTTATCTTTATTTACCGTACTCGTTATTTGTGAACTTATTATTGGACCATCCAACATGTGGATGGCTTGCCACTTGTGTGTTTTTACTTTGAGACTTTTGTTATCTTGTTGTTGAGTTTTTATCCTTGTGTTGCTTGCTATGTGTTTGCTTGTGTAATGTATTGTGCATGAATCATGTAAGGGTATCTCATTCTTATCTCTATATGAATAAACCACAGATGCCTCCCCGTCGCGCAAACCCCAACCCCAACCCCAACATTACCCCAGAAATGCAACAGATGATGAATGCGCAGACACAGCTTATGCAAATGATGACGACATTCATCCAAAACCAGAACAACAACAACCCCAATAACAACAACAACAACCCCAACAACAACCCTCCGGGTTTTGATATGCTCACCAGATTTCTGCGTCTGAGGCCAGCTAAGTTCTCAGGAATGACTGATCCCATGGTGGCCAATGATTGGCTACGTTCTGTGGACAAAGATTTAGTGACCGTGGGCTGCACGGATGCTGAAAAAGTCAGGTTCGCAGCTCATCTGTTGGAAGGACCAGCCGCAGCATGGTGGGACAACTTCCAGATCACCACACCTATTGATGAGGTGACATGGGCTATCTTTGAAGATGGTTTTCGCACTACTCATATCTCACCAGGAATGATGAGCCTGAAAAAGAAGGAGTTTCACAACTTGAAGCAGCGCCACCACAGCGTGGCTGAATATATAGAAGAGTTCAACAATCTGGCGCGCTATGCACCGGATGAGGTTGACACAGATGCCAGAAGGAAGGAAAAGTTTCTGGAAGGTTTGAATGATGAGCTGAATCTGCAGCTATCTGTGGCATATGTTCCAACTTATCAGTCGCTGTGTGACAAGGCTGTTATTGTGGAGAATAAAATGAAGCAAGTCGAGAGTAGAAAGAGGAAACACTCCGACAAGCACAGCTCGGGATCGTCTCATAAACGATCTCACTATGATGATAGTGTCAGCTCAGGATCCCACAAGCATGGGAAGTTTAACAAGCACCACAACCACAACCGTCATGACAACAAGCATCATCGCAGTCATGACAATGATAAGTACAAGAATCACAAGAGTGGACATAAGAGCCACCACAGTGGAAGTGGAAGTGGAAGTCAGCCTAAGAGGGACATCAGTCAGGTTGAATGCTTCAAATGCAAGAAGCTGGGGCATTATGCTAATGAGTGCCCTGAGAAGAAAGTTGAAGGACCTAACAAGCCCAATCCTTTTCAGAAAGGACAGGTTAACCACATCAATGTGGAGGAGGTCTATGAAGAGCCTGATGCTGTTGCTGGTAAGTTCAGACTCAATTCCATCTCAGCATTTGTACTCTTTGATACTGGTGCATCTCATTCATTCATATCAAAAGCATTTGTTGATAGAAACGGGTTTGCATCTGAAAACATTGGGTGTCCGATAAAAGTTAGCTCTCCGGGAGGAGATATGATAGTGAGTCTTGGATGCCGGGATCTAGTCATAGAGATCGGAAAACATAAGTTTCCAGTAAACCTAATCATCCTAAATTCCCAAGGATTGGATGTGATTTTGGGAATGGATTGGATGGCTAAGTATGAGGGAGTACTAGATTGTGCCAATCGTACAGTTTCACTCACAACCCCTGAAGGTAAGAGGATAAAATTCAAGTCCAATTTTAAATCTGAAGGAAGTAAGCTGAATTCTCTTAAGGGGGTTAGCATGGACACTGTGCCAATTGTATGTGAGTATCCGGATGTATTCCCGGAAGAGTTACCGGGAATGCCACCAGATAGAGATGTAGAGTTTATAATAGATTTGGTACCAGGTTCGGGACCAAGAGCAAAGAGGCCTTATAAAATGTCATTTGACGAACTTAAGGAACTCAAGAAACAGCTTGGAGAACAGTTACAGAAAGGATTCATCCAGCCAAGTTCTTCATCTTGGGGAGCTCCAGTTTTGTTCGTAGAAAAGAGAGACAGAACTCAAAGATTATGCATAGATTACCGTTCCCTCAACGAGGTAACCATCAAGAACAAATATCCTTTTCCAAGAATCAATGACTTGTTTGATCAGCTAGAAGGAGCATGTGTATTCTCGAAGATTGATCTTCGGTCAGGCTATTTTCAACTCAAGATAAGAGAGCAAGACATACCTAAAACAGCATTCACCACAAGGTATGGATTGTATGAGTACACGGTGATGCCTTTTGGTTTAACCAACGCTCCAGCATACTTCATGAATATGATGAACAAAGTGTTCATGGAATTTCTCGACAAGTTCGTTGTCGTTTTCATCGATGACATCTTGGTCTACTCCAAGAGCAAGGAAGAGCATGAAAGACATCTACGCTTGATACTTGAGAAACTAAGGGAACATAAGCTTTATGCCAAATTCAGCAAGTGTGAGTTTTGGTTAGAGGAAGTTGGATTTCTTGGTCATGTTATGACAAAGGATGGTGTAGCAGTTGATCCTGCTAAAGTTTCAGCTGTGACAGAATGGGAATCTCCTAAGAACGTAAAAGAAGTTCGTAGTTTTCTTGGTTTAGCAGGTTACTACAGAAGATTCATTGAAATTTTTTCAAAGGTGGCTAAACCAATGACAGAATTGTTGAAGAAAGATAAGAAATTTGCTTGGTCTGAAGGTTGTGAACTCAGCTTTCAAGAATTAAAGAAGAGACTTGTGTCAGCACCAGTTCTGTGTCTACCAGATTTGGAAAAGGATTTCCAAGTATATTGTGATGCTTCGCATCAAGGATTAGGTGCCGTACTTATGCAAGGCGGAAAAGTTGTGGCTTATGCCTCGAGACAACTCAAAACTCATGAAGTAAACTATCCTACTCATGATTTAGAGTTAGCCGCTGTTGTCCATGCACTCAAAACATAGAGACACTACCTTTTGGGAAAGCGTTGTGAAGTATTCACCGATCATAAGAGTTTGAAGTATATCTTCACCCAGAAGGAAATCAATATGAGACAAAGGAGATGGCTAGAACTTATCAAGGATTACGACTTGAGTTTGCAATACCATCCTGGTAAAGCAAATGTAGTAGCAGATGCCCTAAGTCGTAAGCCGTTTGTAAATGGCCTTACCAAAGGTGAATTGCCAGATGACTTGTGTAAGCAATTCAAGGAACTCAGGTTGGAGATTGTGCCAGAAGGACATCTTATGTCTTTGGATGTTCAACCCACTCTGTTGGATAAGATTAAATAAGCCCAAAAGACGGATAAAGAAATCGAAGAGATTAGGGAAAGGATTAGCCAAGGGAAGGCTAAAAGTTTCCATATGGACGAACAAGGTACTTTATGGCACGGGAAACGTATTTCTGTTCCACAAGATCCGGAAATGCGGAAACTGATTTTACAAGAAGCCCATAAATCTCCATATTCTATTCACCCGGGAAACACCAAAATGTACATGGATATGAAAGAAAGATTTTGGTGGAACAATCTCAAAAGGGACATCGCCGAACACATTGCTTTGTGTGATGTGTGTAGTAGAGTGAAAGCGGAGCATCAGAAACCAGCAGGTTTGCTTCAACCAATGCCTATTCCTGAATGGAAGTGGGAAAATATTGGTATGGATTTCATTACCGGATTACCAAGGACCAGGTCAGGGTATGATTCCATATGGGTAGTAGTAGATCGCCTAACTAAAGTGGCTCATTTTATACCCGTAAAGACAACTTATACCAGTGCCAAGTTAGCCAAAATCTACATGAGCAGAATTGTATGCCTTCACGGTGTACCTAGGAGTATTGTGTCTGATAGAGGAACTCAGTTCACTTCTCACTTTTGGAGACAGCTTCATGAATCTTTAGGAACGAGATTGGAATTCAGCACTGCTTTTCATCCTGAAACTGATGGACAAACAGAAAGGACTAATCAAATTCTTGAAGACATGTTGAGGGCATGTGCCCTAGACTATGGAGCAAGTTGGGATGAAAGTCTGCCTTACGCAGAGTTCTCTTACAACAACAGTCACCAATCTAGTATTGGGATGGCCCCATTTGAGTTTCTGTACGGAAGAAAGTGTACCACCCCATTGCTATGGAATGGTGTGGGAGAAAGAAGTTTGTTTGGACCAGATCTTATCAAAGACGCCGAAGAAAAAGTCAAATTGGTTAGGGACAGGTTGAAGATAGCACAGTCTCGACAGAAAAGCTACGCAGATGCTAAGCGTAGAGAAGTCACTTACGAAGTTGGGGATATAGCTTATCTTAGAGTATCACCACTTCGTGGAGTGAAAAGATTTGGAGTCAAAGGAAAGTTAGCACCAAGATATGTTGGACCATTCAACATTCTAAGTCGCAAGGGAGAAGCTGCATATGAAATCGAACTGCCAGCATCTTTATTAGCAGTCCATAATGTTTTTCATGTGAGTCAGCTTAAGAAATGTCACCCGGAGATGGAAGGATCTTCTTTGAAGGATACCATATCCTTGGAAGAAGTTCAACTAGAAAGTGATCTCACCTATGAAGAAAAGCCTGTCAAGATTCTTGAGACCGCAGAAAGAGTCACAAGAACAAAGACTATCAAGTTTTGCAAAGTACAATGGAATCATCATTCCGAAGAGGAAGCAACATGGGAAAGAGAAGATGATCTTCGGAAAGACCACCCTCACCTATTTGCTAGCCAATCTGAATCTCGAGGGCGAGATTCATCTTAAGGGGGTTAGATTTGTAACATCCCAAAAATCACATTTCAAAACTCATTCATATCATCATTGCATCCTTCATCCATTTAGGGTTTTTCTCAAAAACATTTAGAGACAGAAGATTGAGCTATGATTTCATGTGTGCAAATTCAACTCAATTGGCCATCACCCTTTGAGATTGGATTGTTTAGGAACTTGTTTGCTTGCCTCCATTGTTGGAAAGATTAGGTGTAGCATTTTAACCCAAGTTTCCAATTTAGAAATATTTGCTAAACCCTATTTCAAACATTTACAAACTAGAGACAAAGTCTCTATTTGTTTCAAAACCCAAGCTTGACCAGGCCCTTACAAGGTAACCACATGGTGAATTGACTGTTTTTGAAACCACAGTACCCTGCAAAAATCCGCAGAGTTGTTTGAATTCAAATAGGATTTGAATTCATATTTAAATCATTCCTGAAAACCAAATTGGAAAAAGAAAAGACTTAAACAAAGGAAAAAGGCCGAGCGCCAGGTTTCTGGCCCAGCAGCGAATCGAGCCCAACAAGCCCACCCGGGAACCTTTCTCTACTTCTCTCACGCGCGAGCGCACGCGTTCAGTCGCTGACAGACAGACCCCACTTCCACCTCGCGCACTTTGCTGACGAGCGGGCCTTCTCCACGTCAGCGTCGTCTCCACCCGCACGACCAGTTCATCCCCAAATCAACGCGGCCGTTTTCTGTGTTTAATTCGCGGCGTCAATTCGAATCAATGCCCGAGTGATTCTCGCTCGTGACCAGGCTATATAAACCCCCTCTGCCACCTCTCCCTTCTCCCTCAAACCCCGAACCCAGAGCGCCACCGGGCTACGTGCATTGCTCTCTGTAGCCCCGCCGTCTCCGACGACTGCGCCGGCAAATTCCGGGGAGCCTCGTGTCCCCCTCTGTCTCGCGTTTACGCTATCATGACCAGTGAATCTCTGTGCACCTTCTGACACCCTCCGTTTACCTTCGCATGACCCGTAGCTTCGGCAACGTCGACGACTGGCCGCCACCGTCTTCTGCACGAACTCCGGCGAGCTCTAGTGGTAAGTCCAGACCGCCCCGAACCTTGTCGTTCACGCTCGCATGTTCTCTGTGATCTTCTGCATCTAACCACACCTCCCGTTTACATCCTAGTGATCTACAACGTCGCCTCCGACCTCGAACAGAACCACCGTTGCCAGATCCAACTCCGGCGAGAAATCTACCGCAACTCTATGCGCCCCTTGACAAACCAAAGCCACCTTGAGCTTCAGCAGCCTCTTGCGAACCTGGTATGACCCTTCTCCCTCTCACGGACGACCTGGAATGCAAGCGCCGCCATAGACCGAGCGCTCCTCCGCTCGCTGACACCGCGCGCCGCCAGGACATGGTCGTTTGAACGAGCACCGTTAGATCCAGATCCGAGCGCTAGGATAGATTCACTTAACCCCGAAGCGGTACGCGATCTGGAGCGTACGATCTGTTTAGATCCTGCGTCTGCAGAGCGCGATCCAACCAAAGCGGTACGCGCCAATCACAGCGCGACGCGTGGCTAGGGTTAGAACTAAAAACAGATTTAAAAGCAGATTTTGATCCAGATTTCAAATGCCTATAACTTTTGAATGCCACGTTAGATTTCTGCAAACTTTATACCGTTGGATTCAGTGAGACAAGACCTTTCTGAATATCCAATGTGTTTAGCAAATAGTAACCATTAGAATGACTTTATTTGTAGAAACTTATTTAAGGCTATTTTGAGTATAGATTTAGTTTAGTATTTTGTTTTAGGGTTAAATAAGTTTAGTTGGCAAACTTGTGACTTGTTAAGTTTTTGTAATCATGCACTTGCTTGGTTGAGTTTTCAAAATCACCACTTAGCAATTTCATGCATGCATGCATTCATATTATTTTTTGTTTGTATATATTTGTGTGTAATTGTGTGCTACAACTTTGTGTGTAGATTTTGCTAGTGATTGTGATTGTGACGAGTGCTACTCTCCACATTACCAAGGCAAGTGATATCTTCATGAATATTCCATTACTATATTTTATACTTGCATTAGATATTTTTGCTAAGACTTGCATGCTACTTTTGTCAAATGATGGTGGAAAATCCTATGTAGATTAGAATGGTAGAGTTGCTAGGAAAATTCCCTAAGGATAGGTTGCCATGCCATGCTTAGCCTAGCTACTAGAAAACAAGGGTGGTTTATATTTTCACACTATGGAAAAATATTCTAAGTCTGAGGACTTGTGTTTTATTTAACAAAACAACTAAGTTAATGAATCTCCTGGGTGGAATGGGACTTGCTTGGTGGTTTTTGGTTGAGTGGTTCACAAGGCCCATGTTTATGGTTTACCTTAGTGTATCTCACTTGTGGATGGCCACCCAGGAAACAAAGAGATTTGAGATGTCAAATGTTGAGAAGCTTCAAGTGCAACCACTTGGCATTATGGGCTCTGCCATGATCTTAGGTTGCTAGAACTTAGTCTCTTGGGCAGTTGGTGGTAGTGGGAATGATAGGTTGGAGCGCGTCCATTTGACTAAGGAAAGGCTTCTGAAGGATCTTGTCTTGGGAAACCAAGTCTTGTGGGGAAAGTGCACCACCTCTGCAGAGTGTAAAACCTAAGTACTTAGCCATGTCCCTGGTAAAGGAAAAATTGAGCATCAAGACATGGAAGCTTCAAGAATCTCATCACTCCAACTTCTAAATAAAACTTGTGGGTGAACAAGGGTTAAAGGATCTTCAGTCCTTGATTGGTAGATGCCTTGGAAAGGATCTTCAGTCTTTGATTGGTAGATGCCTTGGGAAGGTTTTTGTTAAGCAAAAATTTAGTGTTTTCAAATGTTAAGGAAAAATCTATTTTGAGCAAAGCAAGCCAAGCTCCACTTAGCCAAATGCATATAGTATTATAGTCCACTTAATATATACTAAGGTATCACTTGCCAATACTATTCCAAAGTATTGACCCTCTGTGGCTGTAACTTGTAATGTTGCAGGTTACTTCGATGATGAATAGGAGTCATGAGTCTACACTCAACATGCTTGCCTGTGGCACATGAAGATGAAGACTTATGTTTATTTACTTATTCCATCAACTCTTGTATTAAGCCTTTGGCCCTGAGTTGTAAAAGACTATGTGTTATCTCTGGAATGACTGTAATAAATGACCTTTGTTTCTGTGTCCTTCATCTTAAACTGTGGATGCTAGCATGGATCCAGGGACTAGCATTGCAATCACAGGGATCCTTTCCTTTACAAAGGAGGGATCTTACACAGAGTCATTGCATGTGTGTTCTTTCTAGAAACCACACATGTGGACCCACCAGTGGTCATTCATGTGTGTTATTTCCACAAACAAACATGGATCAACCACTAGAGTCATTGCATGTGTGTTCTTTCCACAAACCACACATGGATCCACTAGTGGTCATTGCATATGTGTTCTTTCCATAAACCACACATGGATCAACCACTAGAGTCATTGCATGTGTGTTCTTTCCACAAACCACACATGGATCAACCACTAGAGTCATTGCATGTTTGTTCTTATACTAAAACCACAAACCAGCACTAGAGTCATTGCATGTGTGTTCTTTTCCAAAAACCACACATGGATCCACCAGTGGTCATTGCATGTGTGTTCTTTCCACAAACCACATATGGATCAACCACTAGTCATTGCATGTGTGTTCTTTCCACAAACCACACATGGATCAACCACTAGAGTCATTGCATGTGTGTTATTTCCACAAACAAACATGGATCAACCACTAGAGTCATTGCATGTGTGTTCTTATACTAAAACCAACACTAGAGTTATTGCATGTGTGTTCTTTTCACAAACCACACATGGATCAACCACTAGAGTCATTGCATGTGTGTTAAGTCCACAAACAAACATGGATCAACCACTAGAGTCATTGCATGTGCGTTCTTTTCCACAAACCACACATGGATCCACCAATGGTCATTGCATGTGTGTTCTTGCCACAAACCACACATGGATCAACCACTAGAGTCATTGCATGTGTGTTATTTCCACAAACAAACATGGATCAACCACTAGATTCATTGCATGTGTGTTCTTATACTAAAACCAACACTAGAGTCATTGCATGTGTGTTCTTTTCACAAACCACACATGGATCAACCACTAGAGTCATTGCATGTGTGTTATTTCCACAAACAAACATGGATCAACCGCTAGAGTCATTGCATGTGTGTTCTTTTCCATAAACCACACATGGATCCACCAGTGGTCATTGCATGTGTGTTCTTTCCACAAACCACACATGGATCAACCACTAGAGTCATTGCATGTGTGTTTTTTCCATAAACCACACATGGGTCAACCACTAGAGTCATTGCATGTTTGTTCTTATACTAAAACCACAAACCAGCACTAGAGTCATTGCATGTGTGTTCTTTTCCACAAACCAGACATGGATTCACCAGTGGTCATTGCATGTGTGTTCTTTCCACAAACCAGATATGGATCAACCACTAGTCATTGCATGTGTGTTCTTTCCACAAACCACACATGGATCAACCAGTAGATTCATTGCATGTTTGTTCTTACACTAAAACCACAAACCGGCACTAGAGTCATTGCATGTGTGTTCTTTTCCACAAACCACACATGGATCCACCACTAGAGTCATTGCATGTGTGTTCTTTCCACAAACCACATATGGATCAACCAGTGTCACTGCAAGTGTGTTCTTTCCACTAACCACACATGTGGACCCACCAGTGGTCATTGCATGTGTATTATTTCCACAAACCACACATGGATCAACCACTAGAGTCATTGCATGTGTGTTCTTATACTAAAACCACAAACCAGTACTAGAGTCATTGCATGTGTGTTCTTATACTAAAACCACAAACCAGTACTAGAGTCATTGCATGTGTGTTCTTTTCCACAAAGCACACATGGATCCACCAGTGGTCATTGCATGAGTGTTCTTTACACAAACCACATATGGATCAACCAGTGTCATTGCATGTGTGTTCTTTCCACAGACCACACATGGATCAACCACTAGAGTCATTGCATGTTTGTTCTTATACTAAAACCACAAACCAGCACTAGAGTCATTGCATGTGTGTTTTTTTCCACAAACCACACATGGATCCACCAGTGGTCATTGCATGTGTGTTATTTCCACAAACCACACATGGATCAACCACTAGAGTCATTGCATGTGTGTTATTTCCACAAACCACATATGGATCAACCACTAGAGTCATTGCATGTGTGTTCTTGTACTAAAACCAACACTAGAGTCATTGCATGTGTGTTCTTTTCACAAACCACACATGGATCAACCACTAGAGTCATTGCATGTGTGTTATTTCCACAAACAAACATGGATCAACCACTAGAGTCATTGCATGTGTGTTCTTTTCCACGAACCACACATGGATCCACCAGTGGTCATTGCATGTGTGTTCTTTCCACAAACCACACATGGATCAACCACTAGAGTCATTGCATGTGTGTTCGTTCCACAAACCACACATGGATCAACCACTAGAGTCATTGCATGTGTGTTCGTTCCACAAACCACACATGGATCAACCACTAGAGTCATTGCATGTGTGTTATTTCGACAAACAAACATGGATCATCCACTAGAGTCATTGCATGTGTGTTCTTTTCCACAAACCACACATGGATCCACCAGTGGTCATTGCATGTGTGTTCTTTTCCACAAACCACACATGGATCCACCAGTGGTCATTGCATGTGTTTTCTTTCCACAAACCACATATGGATCAACCACTACAGTCATTGCATGTGTGTTCCTTTCCATAAACAACTTATGGATCAACCAGTGGTCATTGCATGTGTGTTCTTTCAACAAACCACATGTGGACCCATTACATTCATTGCATGTGTGTTATTTCCACAAACCACACATGGTTCAACCACTAGAGTCATTGCATATGTTTTATTTCCACAAACCACACATGGATCAACCACTAGAGTCATTGCATGTGTGTTCTTTCCACAAACCACATATGGATCAACCACTAGAGTCATTGCATGTGTGTTCTTTTCCTAAAACAACTAATGGATCAACCAGTGGTCATTGCATGTGTGTTGTTTCCACAAACCACATGTGGACCCATTACAGTCATTGCATGTGTGTTATTTCCACAAACCACACATGGATCAACCACTAGAGTCATTGCATGTGTGTTCTTTCCACAAACCACATATGGATCAACCACTAGAGTCATTGCATGTGTGTTCTTATACTAAAACCAACACTAGAGTCATTGCATGTGTGTTCTTTCCACAAACCACATATGGATCAACCACTAGAGTCATTGCATGTGTGTTCTTTTCCACAAACAACTTATGGATCAACTAGTGGTCATTGCATGTGTGTTCTTTCAACAAACCACATGTGGACCCATTATAGTCATTGCATGTGTGTTGTTTCCACAAACCACACATGGATCAACCACTAGAGTCATTGCATGTGTGGTCTTTCCACAAACCATATATGGATCAACCACTAGAGTCATTGCATGTGTGTTCTTATACTAAAACCAACACTAGAGTCATTGCATGTGTGTTATTTCCACAAACCACACATGGATCAACCACTTGAGTCATTGCATATGTGTTATTTCCACAAACCACACATGGATCAACCACTAGAGTCATTGCATGTGTGTTCTTATACTAAAACCAACACTAGAGTCATTGCATGTGTGTTCTTTTCACAAACCACACATGGATCATCCACTAGAGTCATTGCATGTGTGTTATTTCCACAAACAAACATAGATCAACCACTAGAGTCATTGCATGTGCGTTCTTTTCCATGAACCACACATGGATCCACTAGTGGTCATTGCATGTGTGTTCTTTCCACAAACCACACATGGATCAACCACTAGAGTCATTGCATGTGTGTTCGTTCCACAAACCACACATGGATCAACCACTAGAGTCATTGCATGTTTGTTCTTATAATAAAACAACAAACCAGCACTAGAATCAATGCATGTGTGCTCTTTTCCACAAACCACACATGGATCCACCAGTGGTCATTGCATGTGTGTTCTATCCACAAACCACATATGGATCAACCACTAGTCATTACATGTGTGTTCTTTCCACAAACCACACATGGATCAACCACTAGAGTCATTGCATGTGTGTTATTTCCACAAACAAACATGGATCAACCACTAGAGTCATTGCATGTGTGTTCTTTTCCACAAACCACACATGGATCCACCACTAGAGTCATTGCATGTGTGTTCTTTCCACAAACCACATATGGATCAACCAGAGTCATTTCATGTGTGTTCTTTCCACTGACCACACATGTGGACCCACCAGTGGTCATTGCATGTGTATTATTTCCACAAACCACACATGGATCAACCACTAGAGTCATTGCATGTGTGTTCTTATACTAAAACCACAAACCAGTACTAGAGTCATTGCATGTGTGTTCTTATACTAAAACCACAAACCAGTAATAGAGTCATTGCATGTGTGTTCTTTTCCACAAAGCACACATGGATCCACCAGTGGTCATTGCATGTGTGTTCTTTACACAAACCACATATGGATCAACCAGAGTCATTGCATGTGTGTTCTTTCCACAGACCACACATGGATCAACCACTAGAGTCATTGCATGTTTGTTCTTATACTAAAACCACAAACCAGCACTAGAGTCATTGCATGTGTTTTTTTTTCCACAAACCACACATGGATCCACCAGTGGTCATTGCATGTGTGATATTTCCACAAACCACACATGGATCAACCACTAGAGTCATTGCATGTGTGTTATTTCCACAAACCACATATGGATCAACCACTAGAGTCATTGCATGTGTGTTCTTATACTAAAACCAACACTAGAGTCATTGCATGTGTGTTCTTTTCACAAACCACACATGGATCAACCACTAGAGTCATTGCATGTGTGTTATTTCCACAAACAAACATGGATCAACCACTAGAGTCATTGCATGTGTGTTCTTTTCCACGAACCACACATGGATCCACCAGTGGTCATTGCATGTGTGTTCTTTCCACAAACCACACATGGATCAACCACTAGAGTCATTGCATGTGTGTTCGTTCCACAAACCACACATGGATCAACCACTAGAGTCATTGCATGTTTGTTCTTATAATAAAACCACAAACCAGCACTAGAGTCAATGCATGTGTGCTCTTTTCCACAAACCACACATGGATCCACCAGTGGTCATTGCATGTGTGTTCTTTCCACAAACCACATATGGATCAACCACTAGTCATTGCATGTGTGTTCTTTCCACAAACCACACATGGATCAACCACTAGAGTCATTGCATGTGTGTTATTTCCACGAACAAACATGGATCAACCACTAGAGTCATTGCATGTGTGTTCTTTTCCACAAACCACACATGGATCCACCACTAGAGTCATTGCATGTGTGTTCTTTCCACAAACCACATATGGATCAACCAGAGTCATTGCATGTGTGTTCTTTCCACTAACCACACATGTGGACCTACCAGTGGTCATTGGATGTGTATTATTTCCACAAACCACACATGGATCAACCACTAGAGTCATTGCATGTGTGTTCTTATACTAAAACCACAAACCAGTACTAGAGTCATTGCATGTGTGTTCTTATACTAAAACCACAAACCAGTACTAGAGTCATTGCATGTGTGTTGTTTTCCACAAAGCACACATGGATCCACCAGTGGTCATTGCATGTGTGTTCTTTACACAAACCACATATGGATCAACCAGAGTCATTGCATGTGTGTTCTTTCCACAGACCACACATGGGTCAACCACTAGAGTCATTGCATGTGTGTTTTTTCGACAAACCACACATGGATCCACCAGTGGTCATTGCATGTGTGTTATTTCCACAAACCACACATGGATCAACCACTAGAGTCATTGCATGTGTGTTATTTCCACAAACCACATATGGATCAACCACTAGAGTCATTGCATGTGTGTTCTTATACTAAAACCAACACTAGAGTCATTGCATGTGTGTTCTTTTCACAAACCACACATGGATCAACCACTAGAGTCATTGCATGTGTGTTATTTCCACAAACAAACATGGATCAACCACTAGAGTCATTGCATGTGTGTTCTTTTCCACGAACCACACATGGATCCACCAGTGGTCATTGCATGTGTGATCTTTCCACAAACCACACATGGATCAACCACTAGAGTCATTGCATGTGTGTTCGTTCCACAAACCACACATGGATCAACCACTAGAGTCATTGCATGTGTGTTCGTTCCACAAACCACACATGGATAAACCACTAGAGTCATTGCATGTGTGTTCGTTCCACAAACCACACATGGATCAACCACTAGAGTCATTGCATGTGTGTTATTTCCACAAACAAACATGAATCAGCCACTAGAGTCATTGCATGTGTGTTCTTTTCCACAAACCACACATGGATCCACCAGTGGTCATTGCATGTGTGTTCTTTTCCACAAACCACACATGGATCCACCAGTGGTCATTGCATGTGTTTTCTTTCCACAAACCACATATGGATCAACCACTACAGTCATTGCATGTGTGTTCCTTTCCACAAACAACTTATGGATCAACCAGTGGTCATTGCATGTGTGTTCTTTCAACAAACCACATGTGGACCCATTACAGTCATTGCATGTGTGTTATTTCCACAAACCACACATGGTTCAACCACTAGAGTCATTGCATATGTGTTATTTCCACAAACCACACATGGATCAACCACTAGAGTCATTGCATGTGTGTTCTTTCCACAAACCACATATGGATCAACCACTAGAGTCATTGCATGTGTGTTCTTTTCCTAAAACAACTAATGGATCAACAAGTGGTCATTGCATGTGTGTTGTTTCCACAAACCACATGTGGACCCATTACAGTCATTGCATGTGTGTTATTTCCACAAACCACACATGGATCAACCACTAGAGTCATTGCATGTGTGTTCTTTCCGCAAAGCACATATGGATCAACCACTAGAGTCATTGCATGTGTGTTCTTATACTAAAACCAACACTAGAGTCATTGCATGTGTGTTCTTTCCACAAACCACATATGGATCAACCACTAGAGTCATTGCATGTGTGTTCTTTTCCACAAACAACTTATGGATCAACCAGTGGTCATTGCATGTGTGTTCTTTCCACAAACCACATGTGGACCCATTACAGTCATTGCATGTGTGTTATTTCCACAAACCACACATGGATCAACCACTAGAGCCATTGCATGTGTGTTCTTTCCACAAAACACATATGGATCAACCACTAGAGTCATTGCATGTGTGTTCTTATACTAAAACCACCACTAGAGTCATTGCATGTGTGTTCTTTCCACAAACTACACATGGATCAACCACTAGAGTCATTGCATGTGTGTTCTTTTCCACAAACAACTTATGGATCAACCAGTGATCATTGCATGTGTGTTCTTTCCACAAACCACATGTGGACCCATTACAGTCATTGCATGTGTGTTGTTTCCACAAACCACACATGGATCAACCACTAGAGTCATTGCATGTGTGTTCTTTCCACAAACCACATATGGATCAACCACTAGAGTCATTGCATGTGTGTTCTTTTCCTAAAACAACTAATGGATCAACAAGTGGTCATTGCATGTGTGTTGTTTCCACAAACCACATGTGGACCCATTACAGTTATTGCATGTGTTTTATTTCCACAAACCACACATGGATCAACCACTAGAGTCATTGCATGTGTGTTCTTTCCGCAAACCACATATGGATCAACCACTAGAGTCATTGCATGTGTGTTCTTATACTAAAACCAACACTAGAGTCATTGCATGTGTGTTCTTTCCACAAACCACATATGGATCAACCACTAGAGTCATTGCATGTGTGTTCTTTTCCACAAACAACTTATGGATCAACCAGTGGTCATTGCATGTGTGTTCTTTCCACAAACCACATGTGGACCCATTACAGTCATTGCATGTGTGTTATTTCCACAAACCACACATGGATCAACCACTAGAGCCACTGCATGTGTGTTCTTTCCACAAAACACATATGGATCAACCACTACAGTCATTGCATGTGTGTTCTTATACTAAAACCACCACTAGAGTCATTGCATGTGTGTTCTTTCCACAAACTACACATGGATCAACCACTAGAGTCATTGCATGTGTGTTCTTTTCCACAAACAACTTATGGATCAACCAGTGGTCATTGCATGTGTGTTCTTTCCACAAACCACATGTGGACCCATTACAGTCATTGCATGTGTGTTGTTTCCACAAACCACACATGGATCAACCACTAGAGTCATTGCATGTGTGTTCTTTCCACAAACCACATATGGATCAACCACCAGAGTCATTGCATGTGTGTTCTTATACTAAAACCAACACTAGAGTCATTGCATGTGTGTTATTTCCACAAACCACACATGGATCAACCACTTGAGTCATTGCATATGTGTTATTTCCACAAACCACACATGTATCAACCACTAGAGTCATTGCATGTGTGTTCTTATACTAAAACCAACACTAGAGTCATTGCATGTGTGTTCTTTTCACAAACCACACATGGATCAACCACTAGAGTCATTGCACGTGTGTTATTTCCACAAACAAACTTGATCAACCACTAGAGTCATTGCATGTGTGTTCTTTTCCACGAACCACACATGGATCCACCAGTGGTCATTGCATGTGTGTTCTTTCAACAAACCACACATGGATCAACCACTAGAGTCATTGCATGTGTGTTCGTTCCACAAACCACACATGGATCAACCACTAGAGTCATTACATGTTTATTCTTATAATAAAACCACAAACCAGCACTAGAGTCATTGCATGTCTGCTCTTTTCCACAAACCACACATGGAACCACCAGTGGTCATTGCATGTGTGTTCTTTCCACAAACCACATATGGATCAACCACTAGTCATTGCATGTGTGTTCTTTCCACAAACCACACATGGATCAACCACTAGAGTCATTGCATGTGTGTTATTTCCACAAACAAACATGGATCAACCACTAGAGTCATTGCATGTGTGTTATTTCCACAAACAAACATGGATCAACCACTAGAGTCATTCCATGTGTGTTCTTTTCACAAACCACACATGGATCAACCAATAGAGTCATTGCATGTGTGTTATTTCCACAAACAAACATGGATCAACCACTAGAGTCATTACATGTGTGTTATTTTCCACAAACCACACATGGATCCACGAGTGGTCATTGCATGTGTGTTTCTTTCCACAAACCATATATGGATCAGCCACTAGAGTCATTGCATGTGTGTTCTTTCCACAAACCACATTTGGACCCATTACAGTCATTGCATGTGTGTTATTTCCACAAACCACACATGGATCAACCACTAGAGTCATTGCATGTGTGTTATTTTCACAAACCACACATGGATCCACCACTAGAGTCATTGCATGTGTGTTCTTTCCACAAACCACATATGGATCAACCAGAGTCATTGCATGTATGTTCTTTCCACTAACCACACATGTGGACCCACCAGTGGTTATTGCATGTGTGTTCTTTCCACAAACCACACATGGATCAACCACTAGAGTCATTGCATGTGTGTTCTTTCCACAAACCACACATGGATCAACCACTAGAGTCATTGCATGTTTGTTCTTATACTAAAACCACAAACCAGCACTAGAGTCATTGCCTGTGTGTTCTTTTCCACAAACCACACATGGATCCACCAGTGTTCATTGCACGTGTGTTCTTTCCACAAACCACATATGGATCAACCACTAGTCATTGCATGTGTGTTCTTTCCACAAACCACACATGGATCAACCACTAGAGTCATTGCATGTTTGTTCTTATACTAAAACCACAAACCAGCACTAGAGTCAATGCATGTGTGTTCTTTTCCAAAAAAAACACACATGGATCCACCACTAGAGTCATTGCATGTGTGTTCTTTCCACAAACCACATATGCATCAACCAGAGTCATTGCATGTGTGTTCTTTCCACAAACCACACATGTGGACCCACCAGTGGTCATTGCATGTGTGTTATTTCCACAAACCACATATGGATCAACCACTAGAGTCATTGCGTGTGTGTTCTTTCCACAAACGACATATGGATCAACCACTAGAGTCATTGCATGTGTGTTCTTATACTAAAACCAACACTAGAGTCATTGCATGTGTGTTCTTTTCACAAACCACACATGGATCAACCACTAGAGTCATTGCATGTGTGTTATTTCCACAAACAAACATGGATCAACCACTAGAGTCATTGCATGTGTGTTCTTTTCCACGAACCACACATGGATCCACCAGTGGTCATTGCATGTGTGTTCTTTCCACAAACCACACATGGATCAACCACTAGAGTCATTGCATGTGTGTTCGTTCCACAAACCACACATGGATAAACCACTAGAGTCATTACATGTTTGTTCTTATAATAAAACCACAAACCAGCACTAGAGTCATTGCATGTGTGCTCTTTTCCACAAACCACACATGGATCCACCAGTGGTCATTGCATGTGTGTTCTTTCCACAAACCACATATGGATCAACCACTAGTCATTGCATGTGTGTTCTTTCCACAAACCACACATGGATCAACCAGTAGAGTCATTGCATGTGTGTTATTTCCACAAACAAACATGGATCAACCACTAGAGTCATTGCATGTGTGTTCTTATACTAAAACCAACACTAGAGTCATTGCATGTGTGTTCTTTTCAGAAACCACACATGGATCAACCAATAGAGTCATTGCATGTGTGTTATTTCCACAAACAAACATGGATCAACTACTAGAGTCATTACATGTGTGTTCTTTTCCACAAACCACACATGGATCCACCAGTGGTCATTACATGTGTGTTCTTTCCACAAACCATATATGGATCAGCCACTAGAGTCATTGCATGTGTGTTCTTTCCACAAACCACACATGGATCAACCACTAGAGTCATTGCATGTTTGTTCTTATACTAAAACCACAAACCAGCACTAGAGTCATTGCATCTGTGTTCTTTTCCACAAACCACACATGGATCCACCAGTGGTCATTGCATGTGTGTTCTTTCCACAAACCACATATGGATCAACCACTAGTCATTGCATGTGTGTTATTTCCACAAACCACACTTGTATCAACCACTAGAGTCATTACATGTTTGTTCTTATACTAAAACCACAAACCAACACTAGAGTCAATGCATGTGTGTTCTTTTCCAAAAAAAACACACATGGATCCACCACTAGAGTATTTGCATGTGTGTTCTTTCCACAAACCACATATGGATCAACTAGAGTCATTGCATGTGTGTTCTTTCCACAAACCACACATGTGGACCCACCAGTGGTCATTGCATGTGTGTTATTTCCACAAACCACACATGGATCAACCACTAGAGTCATTGCATGTGTGTTGTTTACACAAACCACATATGGATCAACCACAAGAGTCATTGCATGTGTTTTCTTATACTAAAACCAACACTAGAGTCATTGCATGTGTGTTCTTTTCACAAACCAGACATGGATCAACCACTAGAGTCATTGCATGTGTGTTATTTCCACAACCAAACATGGATCAACTACTTGAGTCATTGCATGTGTGTTCTTTTCCACAAACCACACATGGATCAACCACTAGAGTCATTGCATGTGTGTTATTTTCCACAAACCACACATGGATCAACCACTAGAGTCATTGCATGTGTGTTTTATACTAAAACCACAAACCAGTACTAGAGTCATTGCATGTGTGTTCTTATACTAAAACCACAAACCAGTACTAGAGTCATTGCATGTTTGTTCTTTTCCACAAACCACACATGGATCCACCAGTGGTCATTGCATGTGTGTTCTTTCCACAAATCACATAAGGATCAACCAGAGTCATTGCATCTGTGTTCTTTCCACAAACTACACATGGATCAACCACTAGAGTCATTGCATGTTTGTTCTTATACTAAAACCACAAACCAGCACTAGAGTCATTGCATGTGTGTTCTTTTCCACAAACCACACATGGATCCACCAGGGGTCATTGCATGCGTGTTATTTTTACAAACCACACATGGATCAACCACTAGAGTCATTGCATGTGTCTTCTTAACACAAACCACACATGGATCAACCACTAGAGTCATTGCATGTTTTTTCTTATAATAAAACCACAAACCAGCACTAGAGTCATTGCATGTGTGTTCTTTTCCACAAACCTCACATGGATCCACCAGTGGTCATTGCATGTGTGTTCTTTCCACAAACCACATATGGATCAACCACTAGAGTCATTGCATGTGTGTTCTTTTCCACAAACAACTTATAAATCAACCAGTGGTCATTGCATGTGTGTTCTTTCCACAAACCACATGTGGACCCATTACAGTCATTGCATGTGTGTTGTTTCCACAAACCACACATGGATCAACCACTAGAGTCATTGCATGTGTTTTCTTTCCACAAACCACATATGGATCAACCACTAGAGTCATTGCATGTGTGTTCTTATACTAAAACCAACACTAGAGTCATTGCATGTGTGTTATTTCCACAAACCACACATGGATCAACCACTTGAGTCATTGCATATGTGTTATTTCCACAAACCACACATGGATCAACCACTAGAGTCATTGCATGTGTGTTCTTATACTAAAACCAACACTAGAGTCATTGCATGTGTGTTCTTTTCACAAACCAGTACTAGAGTCATTGCATGTTTGTTCTTTTCCACAAACCACACATGGATCCACCAGTGGTCATTGCATGTGTTTCTTTCCACAAACCACATATGGATCAACCAGAGTCATTGCATGTGTGTTCTTTCCACAAACTACACATAGATCAACCACTAGAGTCATTGCATGTTTGTTCTTTCCACAAACCACAGCTGGATCAACCTCTAGAGTCATTGGATGTTTGTTCTTATACTAAAACCAACACTAGAGTCATTGCATGTGTGTTCTTTTCCACAAACCATGCATGGATCCACCAGTGGTAATTGCATGTGTGTTCTTTCCACAAACCACACATGGATCAACCACTAGAGTCATTGCATGTGTGTTTTTATACTAAAACCAACACTAGAGTCATTGCATGTGTCTTCTTTTCACAAACCACACATGGATCAACCACTAGAGTCATTGCATGTGTGTTATTTCCCCAAACAAACTTGGATCAACCACTAGAGTCATTGCATGTGTGTTCTTTTCCACAAACCACACATGGATCCACCAGTAGTCATTGCATGTGTGTTCTTTCCACAAACCAGACATGGATCAACCACTAGAGTCATTGCATGTGTGTTCTTTCTACAAACCACACATGGATCAACCACTAGAGTCATTGCATGTTTGTTGTTATACTAAAACCACAAACCAGCACTAGAGTCATTGCATGTGTGTTCTTTTCCACAAACCACACATGGATCCACCGGTGTTCATTGCACGTGTGTTCTTTCCACGAACCACATATGGATCAACCACTAGTCATTGCATGTGTGTTCTTTCCACAAACCACACATGGATCAACCACTAGAGTCATTGCATGTTTGTTCTTATACTAAAACCACAAAACAGCACTAGAGTCAATGCATGTGTGTTCTTTTCCAGAAAACCACACATGGATCCACCACTAGAGTCATTGCATGTGTATTCTTTCCACAAACCACATATGGATCAACCAGAGTCATTGCATGTGTGTTATTTCCACAAACCACACATGGATCAACCACTAGAGTCATTGCATGTGTGTTCTTTCCACAAACCACATATGGATCAACCACTAGAGTCATTGCATGCGTGTTCTTATACTAAACCCAACACTAGAGTCATTGCATGTGTGTTCTTTTCCACAAACCACACATGGATCCACCAGTGGTCATTGCATCTGTGTTATTTCCACAAACCACACATGGATCAACCACTAGAGTCATTGCATGTGTCTTCTTAACACAAACCACACATGGATCAACCACTAGAGTCATTGCATGTTTGTTCTTAAACTAAAACCACAAACCAGCACTAGAGTCATTGCATGTGTGTTCTTTTCCACAAACCACACAAGGATCCACCAGTGGTCATTGCATGTGTGTTCTTTCCACAACCAACATATGGATCAACCACTAGTCATTGCTTGTGTGTTCTTTCCACAAACAACACATGGATCAACCTCTAGAGTCATTGCATGTTTGTTCTTATAATAAAACCAAAAAAAGCACTAGAGTCATTGCATGTGTGTTCTTTTCCACAAACCACATATGGATCAACCACTAGAGTCATTGCATGTGTGTTCTTATACTAAAACCAACACTAGAGTCATTGCATGTGTGTTCTTTCCACAAACCACATATGGATCAACCACTAGAGTCATTGCATGTCTGTTCTTTTTCACAAACAACTTATGGATCAACCAGTGGTCATTGCATGTGTGTTCTTTCCACAAACCACACGTGGACCCATTACAGTCATTGCATGTGTGTTGTTTCCACAAACCACACATGGATCAACCACTAGAGTCATTGCATGTGTGTTCTTTCCACAAACCACATATGGATCAACCACCAGAGTCATTGCATGTGTGTTCTTATACTAAAACAAAACACTAGAGTCATTGCATGTGTGTTATTTCCACAAACCACACATGGATCAACCACTTGAGTCATTGCATATGTGTTATTTCCACAAACCGCACATGGATCAACCACTAGAGTCATTGCATGTGTGTTCTTATACTAAAACCAACACTAGAGTCATTGCATGTGTGTTCTTTTCACAAACCACACATGGATCAACCACTAGAGTCATTGCATGTGTGTTATTTCCACAAACACACATGGATCAACCACTAGAGTCATTGCATGTGTGTTCTTTTCCACGAACCACACATGGATCCACCAGTGGTCATTGCATGTGTGTTCTTTCCACAAACCACACATGGATCAACCACTAGAGTCATTGCATGTGTGTTCGTTCCACAAACCACACATGGATTAACCACTAGAGTCATTACATGTTTGTTCTTATAATAAAACCACAAACCATCACTAGAGTCATTGCATGTGTGCTCTTTTCCACGAACCACACATGGATCCACCAGTGGTCATTGCATGTGTGTTCTTTCCACAAACCACATATGGATCAACCACTAGTCATTGCATGTGTGTTCTTTCACAAACCACACATGGATCAACCACTAGAGTCATTGCATGTGTGTTATTTCCACAAACAAACATGGATCAACCACTAGAGTCATTGCATGTGTGTTCTTATACTAAAACCAACACTAGAGTCATTGCATGTGTGTTCGTTTCACAAACCACACATGGATTAACCAATAGAGTCATTGCATGTGTGTTATTTCCACAAACAAACATGGATCGACCACTAGAGTCATTACATGTGTGTTCTTTTCCACAAACCACACATGGATCCACCAGTGGTCATTGCATGTGTGTTCTTTCCACAAACCATATATGGATCAACCACTAGAGTCATTGCATGTGTGTTCTTTCCACAAACCACACATGGATCAACCAGTAGAGTCATTGCATGTTTGTTCTTATACTAAAACCACAAACCAGCACTAGAGTCACTGCATCTGTGTCCTTTCCCACAAACCACACATGGATCCACTAGTGGTCATTGCATGTGTGTTCTTTCCACAAACCACATATGGATCAACCACTAGTCATTGCATGTGTGTTCTTTCCACAAACCACACTTGGATCAACCACTAGAGTCATTACATGTTTGTTCTTATACTAAAACCACAAACCAGCACTAGAGTCAATGCATGTGTGTTCTTTTCCAAAAAAAAATACATGGATCCACCACTAGAGTCTTTGCATGTGTGTTCTTTCCACAAACCACATATGGATCAACTAGAGTCATTGCATGTGTGTTCTTTCCACAAACCACACATGTGGACCCACCAGTGGTCATTGCATGTGTGTTATTTCCACAAACCACACATGGATCAACCACTAGAGTCATTGCATATGTGTTCTTTACACAAACCACATATGGATCAACCACTAGAGTCATTGCATGTGTTTTCTTATACTAAAACCAACACTAGAGTCATTGCATGTGTGTTCTTTTCACAAACCACACATGGATCAACCACTAGAGTCATTGCATGTGTGTTATTTCCACAACCAAACGTGGATCAACTACTTGAGTCATTGCATGTGTGTTCTTATACTAAAACCAACATGGATCCGCCAGTGGTCATTGCATGTGTGTTCTTTCCACAAACCACACATGGATCAACCACTAGAGTCATTGCATGTGTGTTATTTTCCACAAACCACACATGGATCAACCACTAGAGTCATTGCATGTGTGTTCTTATACTAAAACCACAAACCAGTACTAGAGTCATTGCATGTGTGTTCTTATACTAAAACCACAAACCAGTACTAGAGTCATTGCATGTTTGTTCTTTTCCACAAACCACACATGGAACCACCAGTGGTCATTGCATGTGTGTTCTTTCCACAAACCACATATGGATCAACCAGAGTCATTGCATGTGTGTTATTTCCACAAACCACACATGGATCAACCACTAGAGTCATTGCATGTGTGTTATTTCCACAAACCACATATGGATCAACCACTAGAGTCATTGCATGTGTGTTCTTATACTAAAACCAACACTAGAGTCATTGCATGTGTGTTCTTTTCACAAACCACACATGGATCAACCACTAGAGTCATTGCATGTGTGTTATTTCCACAAACAAACATGGATCAGCCACTAGAGTCATTGCATGTGTGTTCTTTTCCACAAACCACACATGGATCCACCACTGGTTATTGCATGTGTGTTCTTTTCCACAAACCACACATGGATCCACCAGTGGTCATTGCATGTGTTTTCTTTCCACAAACCACATATGGATCAACCACTAGAGTCATTGCATGTGTGTTCTTTTCCACAAACAACTTATGGATCAACCAGTGGTCATTGCATGTGTGTTCTTTCCACAAACCACGTGTGGACCCATTACAGTCATTGCATGTGTGTTATTTCCACAAACCACACATGGATCAACCACTAGAGTCATTGCATATGTGTTATTTTTCACAAACCACACATGGATCAACCACTAGAGTCATCGCATGTGTGTTCTTTCCACAAACCACATACGGATCAACCACTAGAGTCATTGCATGTGTGTTCTTTTCCACAAACAACTAATGGATCAACCAGTGGTCATTGCATGTGTGTTCTTTCCACAAACCACATGTGGAACCATTATAGTCATGGCATGTGTGTTATTTCCACAAACCACACATGGATCAACCACTAGAGTCATTGCATGTGTGTTCTTTCCACAAACCACATATGGATCAACCACTAGAGTCATTGCATGTGCGTTCTTATACTAAAACCAACACTAGAGTAATTGCATGTGTGTTCTTTCCACAAACCACATATGGATCAACCACTAGAGTCATTGCATGTGTGTTCTTTTCCACAAACAACTTATGGATCAACCAGTGGTCATTGCATGTGTGTTCTTTCCACAAACCACATGTGGACCCATTACAGTCATTGCATGTGTGTTCTTTCCACAAACCACACATGGATCAACCACTAGAGTCACTGCATGTGTGTTCTTTCTACAAACCACATATGGATCAACCACTAGAGTCATTGCATGTGTGTTCTTATACTAAAACCAACACTCGAGTCATTGCATGTGTGTTATTTCCACAAACCACACATGGATCAACCACTTGAGTCATTGCATATGTGTTATTTCCACAAACCACACATGGATCAACCACTAGAGTCATTGCATGTGTGTTCTTGTACTAAAACCAACACTAGATTCATTGCATGTGTGTTTTTTCCACAAACCACACATGGATCAACCACTTGAGTCATTGCATATGTGTTATTTCCACAAACCACACTTGGATCAACCACTAGAGTCATTGCATGTGTGTTCTTATACTAAAACCAACACTAGAGTCATTGCATGTGTGTTCTTTTCACAAACCAGTACTAGAGTCATTGCATGTTTGTTCTTTTCCACAAACCACACATGGATCCACCAGTGGTTATTGCATGTGTTTCTTTCCACAAACCACATATGGATCAACCAGAGTCATTGCATGTGTGTTCTTTCCACAAACTACACATAGATCAACCACTAGAGTCATTGCATGTTTGTTCTTATACTAAAACCACAAACCAGCACTAGATTCATTGCATGTGTGTTCTTTTCCACAAACCACACATGGATCCACTAGTGGTTAATGCATGTGTGTTATTTCCACAAACCACACATGGATCAACCACTAGAGTCATTGCATGTGTGTTCTTTCCACAAACCACATATGGATCAACCACTAGAGTCATTGCATGCGTGTTCTTATACTAAACCCAACACTAGAGTCATTGCATGTGTGTTCTTTTCCACAAACCACACATGGATCCACCAGTGGTCATTGCATGTGTGTTATTTCCACAAACCACACATGGATCAACCACTAGAGTCATTGCATGTGTGTTATTTCCACAAACCACATATGGATCAACCACTAGAGTTATTGCATGTGTGTTCTTATACTAAAACCAACACTAGAGTCATTGCATGTGTGTTCTTTTCACAAACCACACATGGATCAACCACTTGAGTCATTGCATATGTGTTATTTCCACAAACCACACTTGGATCAACCACTAGAGTCATTGCATGTGTGTTCTTATACTAAAACCAACACTAGAGTCATTGCATGTGTGTTCTTTTCACAAACCAGTACTAGAGTCATTGCATGTTTGTTCTTTTCCACAAACCACACATGGATCCACCAGTGGTTATTGCATGTGTTTCTTTCCACAAACCACATATGGATCAACCACTAGTCATTGCATGTGTGTTCTTTCCACAAACCACACTTGGATCAACCACTAGAGTCATTACATGTTTGTTCTTATACTAAATCCACAAACCAGCACTAGGGTCAATGCATGTGTGTTCTTTTCCAAAAAAAAAATACATGGATCCACCACTAGAGTCTTTGCATGTGTGTTCTTTCCACAAACCACATATGGATCAACTAGAGTCATTGCATGTGTGTTCTTTCCACAAACCACACATGTGGACCCACCAGTGGTCATTGCATGTGTGTTATTTCCACAAACCACACATGGATCAACCACTAGAGTCATTGCATATGTGTTCTTTACACAAACCACATATGGATCAACCACTAGAGTCATTGCATGTGTTTTCTTATACTAAAACCAACACTAGAGTCATTGCATGTGTGTTCTTTTCACAAACCACACATGGATCAACCACTAGAGTCATTGCATGTGTGTTATTTCCACAACCAAACATGGATCAACTACTTGAGTCATTGCATGTGTGTTCTTATACTAAAACCAACATGGATCCACCAGTGGTCATTGCATGTGTGTTCTTTCCACAAACCACACATGGATCAACCACTAGAGTCATTGCATGAGTGTTATTTTCCACAAACCACACATGGATCAACCACTAGAGTCATTGCATGTGTGTTCTTATACTAAAACCACAAACCAGTACTAGAGTCATTGCATGTGTGTTCTTATACTAAAACCACAAACCAGTACTAGAGTCATTGCATGTTTGTTCTTTTCCACAAACCACACATGGAACCACCAGTGGTCATTGCATGTGTGTTCTTTCCACAAACCACATATGGATCAACCAGAGTCATTGCATGTGTGTTATTTCCACAAACCACACATGGATCAACCACTAGAGTCATTGCATGTGTGTTATTTCCACAAACCACATATGGATCAACCACTAGAGTTATTGCATGTGTGTTCATATACTAAAACCAACACTAGAGTCATTGCATGTGTGTTCTTTTCACAAACCACACATGGATCAACCACTAGAGTCATTGCATGTGTGTTATTTCCACAAACAAACATGGATCAGCCACTAGAGTCATTGCATGTGTGTTCTTTTCCACAAACCACACATGGATCCACCACTGGTTATTGCATGTGTGTTCTTTTCCACAAACCACACATGGATCCACCAGTGGTCATTGCATGTGTTTCCTTTCCACAAACCACATATGGATCAACCACTAGAGTCATTGCATGTGTGTTCTTTTCCACAAACAACTTATGGATCAACCAGTGGTCATTGCATGTGTGTTCTTTCCACAAACCCCGTGTGGACCCATTACAGTCATTGCATGTGTGTTATTTCCACAAACCACACATGGATCAACCACTAGAGTCATTGCATATGTGTTATTTTTCACAAACCACACATGGATCAACCACTAGAGTCATTGCATGTGTGTTCTTTCCACAAACCACATACGGATCAACCACTAGAGTCATTGCATGTGTGTTCTTTTCCACAAACAACTAATGGATCAACCAGTGGTCATTGCATGTGTGTTCTTTCCACAAACCACATGTGGAACCATTACAGTCATGGCATGTGTGTTATTTCCACAAACCACACATGGATCAACCACTAGAGTCATTGCATGTGTGTTCTTTCCACAAACCACATATGGATCAACCACTAGAGTCATTGCATGTGCGTTCTTATACTAAAACCAACACTAGAGTAATTGCATGTGTGTTCTTTCCACAAACCACATATGGATCAACCACTAGAGTCATTGCATGTGTGTTCTTTTCCACAAACAACTTATGGATCAACCAGTGGTCATTGCATGTGTGTTCTTTCCACAAACCACATGTGGACCCATTACAGTCATTGCATGTGTGTTCTTTCCACAAACCACACATGGATCAACCACTAGAGTCACTGCATGTGTGTTCTTTCTACAAACCACATATGGATCAACCACTAGAGTCATTGCATGTGTGTTCTTATACTAAAACCAACACTAGAGTCATTGCATGTGTGTTATTTCCACAAACCACACATGGATCAACCACTTGAGTCATTGCATATGTGTTATTTCCACAAACCACACATGGATCAACCACTAGAGTCATTGCATGTGTGTTCTTGTACTAAAACCAACACTAGAGTCATTGCATGTGTGTTCTTTCCACAAACCACACATGGATCAACCACTTGAGTCATTGCATATGTGTTATTTCCACAAACCACACATGGATCAACCACTAGAGTCATTGCATGTGTGTTCTTATACTAAAACCAACACTAGAGTCATTGCATGTGTGTTCTTTTCACAAACCAGTACTAGAGTCATTGCATGTTTGTTCTTTTCCACAAACCACACATGGATCCACTAGTGGTCATTGCATGTGTTTCTTTCCACAAACCACATATGGATCAACCAGAGTCATTGCATGTGTGTTCTTTCCACAAACTACACATAGATCAACCACTAGAGTCATTGTATGTTTGTTCTTATACTAAAACCACAAACCAGCACTAGATTCATTGCATGTGTGTTCTTTTCCACAAACCACACATGGATCCACTAGTGGTCAATGCATGTGTGTTATTTCCACAAACCACACATGGATCAACCACTAGAGTCATTGCATGTGTGTTCTTTCCACAAACCACAGCTGGATCAACCTCTAGAGTCATTGGATGTTTGTTCTTATACTAAAACCAACACTAGAGTCATTGCATGTGTGTTCTTTTCCACAAACCATGCATGGATCCACCAGTGGTAATTGCATGTGTGTTCTTTCCACAAACCACATATGGATCAACCACTAGTCATTGCATGTGTGTTCTTTCCACAAACCACACATGGATCCACCAGTAGTCATTGCATGTGTGTTCTTTCCACAAACCACACATGGATCAACCACTAGAGTCATTGCATGTGTGTTCTTTCCACAAACCACACATGGATCAACCACTAGAGTCATTGCATGTTTGTTGTTATACTAAAACCACAAACCAGCACTAGAGTCATTGCATGTGTGTTCTTTTCCACAAACCACACATGGATCCACCAGTGTTCATTGCACGTGTGTTCTTTCCACGAACCACATATGGATCAACCACTAGTCATTGCATGTGTGTTCTTTCCACAAACCACACATGGATCAACCACTAGAGTCATTGCATGTTTGTTCTTATACTAAAACCACAAAACAGCACTAGAGTCATTGCATGTGTGTTCTTATACTAAAACCAACATGGATCCACCAGTGGTCATTGCATGTGTGTTCTTTCCACAAACCACACATGGATCAACCACTAGAGTCATTGCATGTGTGTTATTTTCCACAAACCACACATGGATCAACCACTAGAGTCATTGCATGTGTGTTCTTATACTAGAGTCATTGCACGTGTGTTCTTTCCACGAACCACATATGGATCAACCACTAGTCATTGCATGTGTGTTCTTTCCACAAACCACACATGGATCAACCACTAGAGTCATTGGATGTTTGTTCTTATACTAAAACCACAAAACAGCACTAGAGTCATTGCATGTGTGTTCTTATACTAAAACCAACATGGATCCACCAGTGGTCATTGCATGTGTGTTCTTTCCACAAACCACACATGGATCAACCACTAGAGTCATTGCATGTGTGTTATTTTCCACAAACCACACATGGATCAACCACTAGAGTCATTGCATGTGTGTTCTTTTCCACAAACCACACATGGATCCACCAGTGTTCATTGCACGTGTGTTCTTTCCACGAACCACATATGGATCAACCACTAGTCATTGCATGTGTGTTCTTTCCACAAACCACACATGGATCAACCACTAGAGTCATTGCATGTTTGTTCTTATACTAAAACCACAAAACAGCACTAGAGTCATTGCATGTGTGTTCTTATACTAAAACCAACATGGATCCACCAGTGGTCATTGCATGTGTGTTCTTTCCACAAACGACACATGGATCAACCACTAGAGTCATTGCATGTGTGTTCTTTCCATAAACCACACATGGATCAACCACCAGAGTCATTGCGTGTTTGTTCTTGTACTAAAACCAACACTAGAGTCATTGCATGTGTGTTATTTCCACAAACCACACATGGATCAACCACTTGAGTCATTGCATATGTGTTATTTTCACAAACCACACATGGATCAACCTCTAGAGTCATTGCATGTGTGTTCTTATACTAAAACCAACACTAGAGTCATTGCATGTGTGTTCTTTTCATAAACCACACATGGATCAACCACTAGAGTCATTGCATGTGTGTTATTTCCACAAACAAACATGGATCAACCACTAGAGTCATTGCATGTGTGTTATTTTCCACGAACCACACATGGATCCACCAGTGGTCATTGCATGTGTTTTCTTTCCACAAACCACATATGGATCAACCACTAGAGTCATTGCATGTGTGTTCTTTTCCACAAACAACTTATGGATCAACCAGTGGTCATTGCATGTGTGTTCTTTCCACAAACCACGTGTGGACCCATTACAGTCATTGCATGTGTGTTATTTCCACAAACCACACATGGATCAACCACTAGAGTCATTGCATATGTGTTATTTTTCACAAACCACACATGGATCAACCACTAGAGTCATTGCATGTGTGTTCTTTCCACAAACCACATACGGATCAACCACTAGAGTCATTGCATGTGTGTTCTTTTCCACAAACAACTAATGGATCAACCAGTGGTCATTGCATGTGTGTTCTTTCCACAAACCACACATGGATCAACCAGTAGAGTCATTGCATGTGTGTTCTTTCCACAAACCACATATGGATCAACCACTAGAGTCATTGCATGTTTGTTCTTATACTAAAACCACAAACCAACACTAGATTCATTGCATGTGTGTTCTTTTCCACAAACCACACATGGATCCACTAGTGGTCAATGCATGTGTGTTATTTCCACGAACCACACATGGATCAACCACTAGAGTCATTGCATGTGTGTTCTTTCCACAAACCACAGCTGGATCAACCTCTAGAGTCATTGGATGTTTGTTCTTATACTAAAACCAACACTAGAGTCATTGCATGTGTGTTCTTTTCCACAAACCATGCATGGATCCACCAGTGGTAATTGGATGTGTGTTCTTTCCACAAACCACATATGGATCAACCACTAGTCATTGCATGTGTGTTCTTTCCACAAACCACACATGGATCCACCAGTAGTCATTGCATGTGTGTTCTTTCCACAAACCACACATGGATCAACCACTAGAGTCATTGCATGTGTGTTCTTTCCACAAACCACACATGGATCAACCACTAGAGTCATTGCATGTTTGTTGTTATACTAAAACCACAAACCAGCACTAGAGTCATTGCATGTGTGTTCTTTTCCACAAACCACACATGGATCCACCAGTGTTCATTGCACGTGTGTTCTTTCCACGAACCACATATGGATCAACCACTAGTCATTGCATGTGTGTTCTTTCCACAAACCACACATGGATCAACCACTAGAGTCATTGCATGTTTGTTCTTATACTAAAACCACAAAACAGCACTAGAGTCATTGCATGTGTGTTCTTATACTAAAACCAACATGGATCCACCAGTGGTCATTGCATGTGTGTTCTTTCCACAAACCACACATGGATCAACCACTAGAGTCATTGCATGTGTGTTATTTTCCACAAACCACACATGGATCAACCACTAGAGTCATTGCATGTGTGTTCTTATACTAGAGTCATTGCACGTGTGTTCTTTCCACGAACCACATATGGATCAACCACTAGTCATTGCATGTGTGTTCTTTCCACAAACCACACATGGATCAACCACTAGAGTCATTGCATGTTTGTTCTTATACTAAAACCACAAAACAGCACTAGAGTCATTGCATGTGTGTTCTTATACTAAAACCAACATGGATCCACCAGTGGTCATTGCATGTGTGTTCTTTCCACAAACCACACATGGATCAACCACTAGAGTCATTGCATGTGTGTTATGTTCCACAAACCACACATGGATCAACCACTAGAGTCATTGCATGTGTGTTCTTTTCCACAAACCACACATGGATCCACCAGTGTTCATTTCACGTGTGTTCTTTCCACGAACCACATATGGATCAACCACTAGTCATTGCATGTGTGTTCTTTCCACAAACCACACATGGATCAACCACTAGAGTCATTGCATGTTTGTTCTTATACTAAAACCACAAAACAGCACTAGAGTCATTGCATGTGTGTTCTTATACTAAAACCAACATGGATCCACCAGTGGTCATTGCATGTGTGTTCTTTCCACAAACCACACATGGATCAACCACTAGAGTCATTGCATGTGTGTTCTTTCCATAAACCACACATGGATCAACCACCAGAGTCATTGCGTGTTTGTTCTTGTACTAAAACCAACACTAGAGTCATTGCATGTGTGTTATTTCCACAAACCACACATGGATCAACCACTTGAGTAATTGCGTATGTGTTATTTTCACAAACCACACATGGATCAACCTCTAGAGTCATTGCATGTGTGTTCTTATACTAAAACCAACACTAGAGTCATTGCATGTGTGTTCTTTTCATAAACCACACATGGATCAACCACTAGAGTCATTGCATGTGTGTTATTTCCACAAACAAACATGGATCAACCACTAGAGTCATTGCATGTGTGTTATTTTCCACGAACCACACATGGATCCACCAGTGGTCATTGCATGTGTTTTCTTTCCACAAACCACATATGGATCAACCACTAGAGTCATTGCATGTGTGTTCTTTTCCACAAACAACTTATGGATCAACCAGTGGTCATTGCATGTGTGTTCTTTCCACAAACCACGTGTGGACCCATTACAGTCATTGCATGTGTGTTATTTCCACAAACCACACATGGATCAACCACTAGAGTCATTGCATATGTGTTATTTTTCACAAACCACACATGGATCAACCACTAGAGTCATTGCATGTGTGTTCTTTCCACAAACCACATACGGATCAACCACTAGAGTCATTGCATGTGTGTTCTTTTCCACAAACAACTAATGGATCAACCAGTGGTCATTGCATGTGTGTTCTTTCCACAAACCACATGTGGAACCATTACAGTCATTGCATGTGTGTTATTTCCACAAACCACACATGGATCAACCAGTAGAGTCATTGCATGTGTGTTCTTTCCACAAACCACATATGGATCAACCACTAGAGTCATTGCATGTTTGTTCTTATACTAAAACCACAAACCAGCACTAGATTCATTGCATGTGTGTTCTTTTCCACAAACCACACATGGATCCACTAGTGGTCAATGCATGTGTGTTATTTCCACGAACCACACATGGATCAACCACTAGAGTCATTGCATGTGTGTTCTTTCCACAAACCACAGCTGGATCAACCTCTAGAGTCATTGGATGTTTGTTCTTATACTAAAACCAACACTAGAGTCATTGCATGTGTGTTCTTTTCCACAAACCATGCATGGATCCACTAGTGGTAATTGCATGTGTGTTCTTTCCACAAACCACATATGGATCAACCACTAGTCATTGCATGTGTGTTCTTTCCACAAACCACACATGGATCCACCAGTAGTCATTGCATGTGTGTTCTTTCCACAAACCACACATGGATCAACCACTAGAGTCATTGCATGTGTGTTCTTTCCACAAACCACACATGGATCAACCACTAGAGTCATTGCATGTTTGTTGTTATACTAAAACCACAAACCAGCACTAGAGTCATTGCATGTGTGTTCTTTTCCACAAACCACACATGGATCCACCAGTGTTCATTGCACGTGTGTTCTTTCCACGAACCACATATGGATCAACCACTAGTCATTGCATGTGTGTTCTTTCCACAAACCACACATGGATCAACCACTAGAGTCATTGCATGTTTGTTCTTATACTAAAACCACAAAACAGCACTAGAGTCATTGCATGTGTGTTCTTATACTAAAACCAACATGGATCCACCAGTGGTCATTGCATGTGTTTTCTTTCCACAAACCACATATGGATCACCCACTAGAGTCATTGCATGTGTGTTCTTTTCCACAAACAACTTATGGATCAACCAGTGGTCATTGCATGTGTGTTCTTTCCACAAACCACGTGTGGACCCATTACAGTCATTGCATGTGTGTTATTTCCACAAACCACACATGGATCAACCACTAGAGTCATTGCATATGTGTTATTTTTCACAAACCACACATGGATCAACCACTAGAGTCATTGCATGTGTGTTCTTTCCACAAACCACATACGGATCAACCACTAGAGTCATTGCATGTGTGTTCTTTTCCACAAACAACTAATGGATCAACCAGTGGTCATTGCATGTGTGTTCTTTCCACAAACCACATGTGGAACCATTACAGTCATTGCATGTGTGTTATTTCCACAAACCACACATGGATCAACTAGTAGAGTCATTGCATGTGTGTTCTTTCCACAAACCACATATGGATCAACCACTAGAGTCATTGCATGTGCGTTCTTATACTAAAACCAACACTAGAGTAATTGCATGTGTGTTCTTTCCACAAACCACATATGGATCAACCACTAGAGTCATTGCATGTGTGTTCTTTTCCACAAACAACTTATGGATCAACCAGTGGTCATTGCATGTGTGTTCTTTCCACAAACCACATGTGGACCCATTACAGTCATTGCATGTGTGTTGTTTCCACAAACCACACATGGATCAACCACTAGAGTCACTGCATGTATGTTCTTTCTACAAACCACATATGGATTAACCACTAGAGTCATTGCATGTGTGTTCTTTTACTAAAACCAACACTAGAGTCATTGCATGTGTGTTATTTCCACAAACCACACATGGATCAACCACTTGAGTCATTGCATATGTGTTATTTCCACAAACCACACATGGATCAACCACTAGAGTCATTGCATGTGTGTTCTTATACTAAAACCAACACTAGAGTCTTTGCATGTGTGTTCTTTTCACAAACCACACATGGATCAACCACTAGAGTCATTGCATGTGTGTTATTTCCAAAAACAAACATGGATCAACCACTAGAGTCATTGCATGTGTGTTCTTTTCCACGAACCACACATGGATCCACCAGTGGTCATTGCATGTGTGTTCTTTCCACAAACCACACATGCATCAACCACTAGAGTCATTGCATGTGTGTTCGTTCCACAAACCACACATGGATCAACCACTAGAGTCATTACATGTTTGTTCTTATAATAAAACCACAAACCAGCACTAGAGTCATTGCATATGTGCTCTTTTCCACAAACCACACATGGATCCACCAGTGGTCATTGCATGTGTGTTCTTTCCACAAACCACATATGGATCAACCACTAGTCATTGCATGTGTGTTCTTTCCACAAACCATATATGGATCAACCACTAGAGTCATTGCATGTGTGTTCTTTCCACAAACCACACATGGATCAACCACTAGAGTCATTGCATGTTTGTTCTTATACTAAAACCACAAACCAGCACTAGACTCATTGCATCTGTGTTCTTTTCCACAAACCACACATGGATCCACCAGTGGTAATTGCATGTGTGTTCTTTCCACAAACCACATATGGATCAACCACTAGTCATTGCATGTGTGTTCTTTCCACAAACCACACTTGGATCAACCACTAGAGTCATTGCATGTTTGTTCTTATACTAAAACCACAAACCAGCACTAGAGTCAATGCATATGTGTTCTTTTCCAAAAAAGACACACATGGATCCACCACTAGAGTCTTTGCATGTGTGTTCTTTCCACAAACCACATATGGATCAACCAGAGTCATTGCATGTGTGTTCTTTCCACAAACCACACATGTGGACCCACTAGTGTCAATTGCATGTGTGTTATTTCCAAACCACACATGGATCAACCACTAGAGTCATTGCATGTGTGTTCTTTACAGAAACCACATATGGATCAACCACTAGAGTCATTGCATGTGTTTTCTTATCCTAAAACCAACACTAGAGTCATTGCATGTGTGTTGTTTTCACAAACCACACATGGATCAACCACTAGAGTCATTGCATGTGTGTAATTTCCACAACCAAACATGGATCAACTACTTGAGTCATTGCATGTGTGTTCTTATACTAAAACCAACATGGATCCACCAGTGGTCATTGCATGTGTGTTCTTTCCACAAACCACACATGGATCAACCACTAGAGTCATTGCATGTGTGTTATTTTCCACAAACCACACATGGATCAACCACTAGAGTCATTGCATGTGTGTTCTTATACTAAAACCACAAACCAGTACTAGAGTCATTGCATGTGTGTTCTTATACTAAAACCACAAACCAGTACTAGAGTCATTGCATGTTTGTTCTTTTCCACAAACCACACATGGATCCACCAGTGGTCATTGCGTGTGTGTTCTTTCCACAAACCACATATGGATCAACCAGAGTCATTGCATGTGTGTTCTTTCCACAAACTACACATAGATCAACCACTAGAGTCATTGCATGTTTGTTCTTATACTAAAACCACAAACCAGCACTAGAGTCATTGTATGTGTGTTCTTTTCCACAAACCACACATGGATCCACCAGTGGTCATTGCATATGTGTTATTTCCACAAACCACACATGGATCAACCACTAGAGTCATTGCATGTGTGTTCTTTCCACAAACCACAACTGGATCAACCTCTAGAGTCATTGCATGTTTGTTCTTATAATAAAACCACAAACCAGCACTAGAGTCATTGCATGTGTGTTCTTTTCCACAAACCACATATGGATCAACCACTAGTCATTGCATGTGTGTTCTTTCCACAAACCACACATGGATCAACCACTAGAGTCATTGCATGTGTGTTATTTCCACAAACAAACATGGATCAACCACTAGAATCATTGGATGTGTGTTTTTATACTAAAACCAACACTAGAGTCATTGCATGTGTCTTATTTTCACAAACCACACATGGATCAACCACTAGAGTCATTTCATGTGTGTTATATCCACAAAGAAACATGGATCAACCACTAGAGTCATTGCATGTGTGTTCTTTTCCACAAACCACACATGGATCCACCAGTGGTCATTGCATGTGTGTTCTTTCCACGAACCAAACATGGATCAACCACTAGAGTCATTGCATGTGTGTTCTTTCCACAAACCACACATGGATCAACCACTAGATTCATTGCATGTTTGTTCTTATACTAAAACCACAAACCAGCACTAGAGTCATTGCATGTGTGTTCTTTTCCACAAACCACACATGGATCCACCAGTGTTCATTGCACGTGTATTCTTTCCACAAACCACATATGGATCAACCACTAGTCATTGCATGTGTGTTCTTTCCACAAACCACACATGGATCAACCACTAGAGTCATTGCATGTTTGTTCTTATACTAAAACCACAAACCAGCACTAGAGTCAATGCATGTGTGTTCTTTTCCAAAAGAAACACACATGGATACACCACTAGAGTCATTGCATGTGTGTTCTTTCCACAAACCACATATGGATCAACCAGAGTCATTGCATGTGTGTTCTTTCCACAAACCATACATGTGGACCCACTAGTGGTCATTGCATGTGTGTTATTTCCACAAACCACACATGGATCAACCACTAGAGTCATTGCATGTGTGTTCTTTCCACAAACCACATATGGATCAACCACTAGAGTCATTGCATGTGTGTTCTTATACTAAAACCAACACTAGAGTCATTGCATGTGTGTTCTTTTCACAAACCACACATGGATCAACCACTAGAGTCATTACATGTGCGTTATTTCCACAACCAAACATGGATCAACCACTTGAGTCATTGCATGTGTGTTCTTATACTAAAACCAACATGGATCCACTAGTGGTCATTGCATGTGTGTTCTTTCCACAAACCACTAATGGATCAACCAGTGGTCATTGCATGTGTGTTCTTTCCACAAACCACAGATGGACCCATTACAGTCATTGCATGTGTGTTATTTCCACAAACCACACATGGATCATTCACTAGAGTCATTGCATGTGTGTTCTTTCCACAAACCACATATGGATCAACCACTAGAGTCATTGCATGTGTGTTCTTATACTAAAACCAACACTAGAGTCATTGCATGTGTGTTCTTTCCACAAACCACATATGGATCAACCACTAGAGTCAATGCATGTGTGTTCTTTTCCACAAACAACTTATGGATCAACCAGTGGTCATTGCATGTGTGTTCTTTCCACAAACCACATGTGGACCCATTATAGTCATTGCATGTGTGTTTTTTCCACAAACCAGACATGGATCAATAACTAGAGTCATTGCATGTGTGTTCTTTCCACAAACCACATATGGATCAACCACTAGAGTCATTGCATGTGTGTTCTTATACTAAAACCAACACTAGAGTCATTGCATGTGTGTTATTTCCACAAACCACACATGGATCAACCACTTGAGTCATTGCATATGTGTTATTTCCACAAACCACACATGGATCAACCACTAGAGTCATTGCATGTGTGTTCTTATACTAAAACCAACACTAGAGTCATTGCATGTGTGTTCTTTTCACAAACCACACATGGATCAACCACTAGAGTCATTGCATGTGTGTTATTTCCACAAACAAACATGGATCAACCACTAGAGTCATTGCATGTGTGTTCTTTTCCATGAACCACACATGGATCCACCAGTGGTCATTGCATGTGTGTTCTTTCCACAAACCACACATGGATCAACCACTAGAGTCATTGCATGTGTGTTCGTTCCACAAACCACACATGGATCAACCACCAGAGTCATTACATGTTTGTTCTTATAATTAAACCACAAACCAGCACTAGAGTCATTGCATGTGTGCTATTTTCTACAAACCACACATGGATCCACCAGTGGTCATTGCATGGGTGTTCTTTCCACAAACCACATATGGATCAACCACTAGTCATTGCATGTGTGTTCTTTCCACAAACCACACATGAATCAACCACTAGAGTCATTGCATGTGTGTTATTTCCACAAACCACACATGGATCAATAACTAGAGTCATTGCATGTGTGTTCTTTTCACAAACCACACATGGATCAACCAATAGAGTCATTGGATGTGTGTTGTTTCCACAAACAAACATGGATCAACCACTAGAGTCATTACATGTGTGTTCTTTTCCACAAACTACACATGGATCCACCAGTGGTCATTGCATGTGTGTTCTTTCCACAAACCATATATGGATCAACCACTAGAGTCATTGCATGTGTGTTCTTTCCACAAACCACAAATGGACCCATTACAGTCATTGCATGTGTGTTATTTCCACAAACCACACATGGATCAATCACTAGAGTCATTGCATGTGTGTTCTTTCCACAAACCACATATGGATCAACCACTAGAGTCATTGCATGTGTGTTCTTATACTAAAACCAACACTAGAGTCATTGCATGTGTGTTCTTTCCACAAACCACATATGGATCAACCACTAGAGTCAATGCATGTGTGTTCTTTTCCACAAACAACTTATGGATCAACCAGTGGTCATTGCATGTGCGTTCTTTCCACAAACCACATGTGGACCCATTACAGTCATTGCATGTGTGTTTTTTCCACAAACCAGACATGGATCAATAACTAGAGTCATTGCATGTGTGTTCCTTCCACAAACCACATATGGATCAACCACTAGAGTCATTGCATGTGTGTTCTTATACTAAAACCAACACTAGAGTCATTGCATGTGTGTTATTTCCACAAACCACACATGGATCAACCACTTGAGTCATTGCATATGTGTTATTTCCACAAACCACACATGGATCAACCACTAGAGTCATTGCATGTGTGTTCTTATACTAAAACCAACACTAGAGTCATTGCATGTGTGTTCTTTTCACAAACCACACATGGATCAACCACTAGAGTCATTGCATGTGTGTTATTTCCACAAACAAACATGGATCAACCACTAGAGTCATTGCATGTGTGTTCTTTTCCATGAACCACACATGGATCCACCAGTGGTCATTGCATGTGTGTTCTTTCCACAAACCACACATGGATCAACCACTAGAGTCATTGCATGTGTGTTCGTTCCACAAACCACACATGGATCAACCACCAGAGTCATTACATGTTTGTTCTTATAATAAAACCACAAACCAGCACTAGAGTCATTGCATGTGTGCTCTTTTCTTCAAACCACACATGGATCCACCAGTGGTCATTGCATGTGTGTTCTTTCCACAAACCACATATGGATCAACCACTAGTCATTGCATGTGTGTTCTTTCCACAAACCACACATGGATCAACCACTAGAGTCATTGCATGTGTGTTATTTCCACAAACCACACATGGATCAATAACTAGAGTCATTGCATGTGTGTTCTTTTCACAAACCACACATGGATCAACTAATAGAGTCATTGGATGTGTGTTCTTTCCACAAACCACAACTGGATCAACCTCTAGAGTCATTGCATGTTTGTTCTTATAATAAAACCACAAACCAGCACTAGAGTCATTGCATGTGTGTTCTTTTCCACAAACCACACATGGATCCACCAGTGGTCATTGCATGTGTGTTCTTTCCACAAACCACACATGGATCAACCACTAGAGTCATTGCATGTGTGTTCTTTCCACAAACCACAACTGGATCAACCTCTAGAGTCATTGCATGTTTGTTCTTATAATAAAACCACAAACCAGCACTAGAGTCATTGCATGTGTGTTCTTTTCCACAAACCACACATGGATCCACCAGTGGTCATTGCATCTGTGTTCTTTCCACAAACCACATATGCATCAACCACTAGTCATTGCATGTGTGTTCTTTCCACAAACCACACATGGATCAACCACTAGAGTCATTGCATGTGTGTTATTTCCACAAACAAAGATTGATCAACCACTAGAATCATTGTATGTGTGTTTTTATACTAAAACCAACACTAGAGTCATTGCATGTGTCTTATTTTCACAAACCACACATGGATCAACCACTAGAGTCATTGCATGTGTGTTATATCCACAAAGAAACATGGATCAACCACTAGAGTCATTGCATGTGTGTTCTTTTCCACAAACCACACATGGATCCACCAGTTGTCATTGCATGTGTGTTCTTTCCACGAACCAAACATGGATCAACCACTAGAGTCATTGCATGTGTGTTCTTTCCACAAACCACGCATGGATCAACCACTAGATTCATTGCATGTTTGTTCTTATACTAAAACCACAAACCAGCACTAGAGTCATTGCATGTGTGTTCTTTTCCACAAACCACACATGGATCCACCGGTGTTCATTGCACGTGTGTTCTTTCCACAAACCACATATGGATCAACCACTAGTCATTGCATGTGTGTTCTTTCCACAAACCACACATGGATCAACCACTAGAGTCATTGCATGTTTGTTCTTATACTAAAACCACAAACCAGCACTAGAGTCAATGCATGTGTGTTCTTTTCCAAAAGAAACACACATGGATACACCACTAGAGTCATTGCATGTGTGTACTTTCCACAAACCACATATGGATCAACCAGAGTCATTGCATGTGTGTTATTTCCACAAACCAAACATGTGGACCCACTAGTGGTCATTGCATGTGTGTTATTTCCACAAACCACACATGGATCCACCACTAGAGTCATTGCATGTGTGTTCTTTCCACAAACCACATATGGATCAACCACTAGAGTCATTGCATGTGTGTTCTTATACTAAAACCAACACTAGAGTCATTGCATGTGTGTTCTTTTCACAAACCACACATGGATCAACCACTAGAGTCATTACATGTGCGTTATTTCCACAACCAAACATGGATCAACCACTTGAGTCATTGCATGTGTGTTCTTATACTAAAACCAACATGGATCCACTAGTGGTCATTGCATGTGTGTTCTTTCCACAAACCACTAATGGATCAACCAGTGGTCATTGCATGTGTGTTCTTTCCACAAACCACAGATGGACCCATTACAGTCATTGCATGTGTGTTATTTCCACAAACCACACATGGATCATTCACTAGAGTCATTGCATGTGTGTTCTTTCCACAAACCACATATGGATCAACCACTAGAGTCATTGCATGTGTGTTCTTATACTAAAACCAACACTAGAGTCATTGCATGTGTGTTCTTTCCACAAACCACATATGGATCAACCACTAGAGTCAATGCATGTGTGTTCTTTTCCACAAACAACTTATGGATCAACCAGTGGTCATTGCATGTGTGTTCTTTCCACAAACCACATGTGGACCCATTATAGTCATTGCATGTGTGTTTTTTCCACAAACCAGACATGGATCAATAACTAGAGTCATTGCATGTGTGTTCTTTCCACAAACCACATATGGATCAACCACTAGAGTCATTGCATGTGTGTTCTTATACTAAAACCAACACTAGAGTCATTGCATGTGTGTTATTTCCACAAACCACACATGGATCAACCACTTGAGTCATTGCATATGTGTTATTTCCACAAACCACACATGGATCAACCACTAGAGTCATTGCATGTGTGTTCTTATACTAAAACCAACACTAGAGTCATTGCATGTGTGTTCTTTTCACAAACCACACATGGATCAACCACTAGAGTCATTGCATGTGTGTTATTTCCACAAACAAACATGGATCAACCACTAGAGTCATTGCATGTGTGTTCTTTTCCATGAACCACACATGGATCCACCAGTGGTCATTGCATGTGTGTTCTTTCCACAAACCACACATGGATCAACCACTAGAGTCATTGCATGTGTGTTCGTTCCACAAACCACACATGGATCAACCACCAGAGTCATTACATGTTTGTTCTTATAATTAAACCATAAACCAGCACTAGAGTCATTGCATGTGTGCTCTTTTCTACAAACCACACATGGATCCACCAGTGGTCATTGCATGGGTGTTCTTTCCACAAACCACATATGGATCAACCACTAGTCATTGCATGTGTGTTCTTTCCACAAACCACACATGAATCAACCACTAGAGTCATTGCATGTGTGTTATTTCCACAAACCACACATGGATCAATAACTAGAGTCATTGCATGTGTGTTCTTTTCACAAACCACACATGGATCAACCAATAGAGTCATTGGATGTGTGTTGTTTCCACAAACAAACATGGATCAACCACTAGAGTCATTACATGTGTGTTCTTTTCCACAAACTACACATGGATCCACCAGTGGTCATTGCATGTGTGTTCTTTCCACAAACCATATATGGATCAACCACTAGAGTCATTGCATGTGTGTTCTTTCCACAAACCACAAATGGACCCATTACAGTCATTGCATGTGTGTTATTTCCACAAACCACACATGGATCAATCACTAGAGTCATTGCATGTGTGTTCTTTCCACAAAGCACATATGGATCAACCACTAGAGTCATTGCATGTGTGTTCTTATACTAAAACCAACACTAGAGTCATTGCATGTGTGTTCTTTCCACAAACCACATATGGATCAACCACTAGAGTCAATGCATGTGTGTTCTTTTCCACAAACAACTTATGGATCAACCAGTGGTCATTGCATGTGCGTTCTTTCCACAAACCACATGTGGACCCATTACAGTCATTGCATGTGTGTTTTTTCCACAAACCAGACATGGATCAATAACTAGAGTCATTGCATGTGTGTTCCTTCCACAAACCACATATGGATCAACCACTAGAGTCATTGCATGTGTGTTCTTATACTAAAACCAACACTAGAGTCATTGCATGTGTGTTATTTCCACAAACCACACATGGATCAACCACTTGAGTCATTGCATATGTGTTATTTCCACAAACCACACATGGATCAACCACTAGAGTCATTGCATGTGTGTTCTTATACTAAAACCAACACTAGAGTCATTGCATGTGTGTTCTTTTCACAAACCACACATGGATCAACCACTAGAGTCATTGCATGTGTGTTATTTCCACAAACAAACATGGATCAACCACTAGAGTCATTGCATGTGTGTTCTTTTCCATGAACCACACATGGATCCACCAGTGGTCATTGCATGTGTGTTCTTTCCACAAACCACACATGGATCAACCACTAGAGTCATTGCATGTGTGTTCGTTCCACAAACCACACATGGATCAACCACCAGAGTCATTACATGTTTGTTCTTATAATAAAACCACAAACCAGCACTAGAGTCATTGCATGTGTGCTCTTTTCTTCAAACCACACATGGATCCACCAGTGGTCATTGCATGTGTGTTCTTTCCACAAACCACATATGGATCAACCACTAGTCATTGCATGTGTGTTCTTTCCACAAACCACACATGGATCAACCACTAGAGTCATTGCATGTGTGTTATTTCCACAAACCACACATGGATCAATAACTAGAGTCATTGCATGTGTGTTCTTTTCACAAACCACACATGGATCAACCAATAGAGTCATTGGATGTGTGTTCTTTCCACAAACCACAACTGGATCAACCTCTAGAGTCATTGCATGTTTGTTCTTATAATAAAACCACAAACCAGCACTAGAGTCATTGCATGTGTGTTCTTTTCCACAAACCACACATGGATCCACCAGTGGTCATTGCATGTGTGTTCTTTCCACAAACCACACATGGATCAACCACTAGAGTCATTGCATGTGTGTTCTTTCCACAAACCACAACTGGATCAACCTCTAGAGTCATTGCATGTTTGTTCTTATAATAAAACCACAAACCAGCACTAGAGTCATTGCATGTGTGTTCTTTTCCACAAACCACACATGGATCCACCAGTGGTCATTGCATCTGTGTTCTTTCCACAAACCACATATGCATCAACCACTAGTCATTGCATGTGTGTTCTTTCCACAAACCACACATGGATCAACCACTAGAGTCATTGCATGTGTGTTATTTCCACAAACAAAGATTGATCAACCACTAGAATCATTGTATGTGTGTTTTTATACTAAAACCAACACTAGAGTCATTGCATGTGTCTTATTTTCACAAACCACACATGGATCAACCACCAGAGTCATTACATGTTTGTTCTTATAATTAAACCATAAACCAGCACTAGAGTCATTGCATGTGTGCTCTTTTCTACAAACCACACATGGATCCACCAGTGGTCATTGCATGGGTGTTCTTTCCACAAACCACATATGGATCAACCACTAGTCATTGCATGTGTGTTCTTTCCACAAACCACACATGAATCAACCACTAGAGTCATTGCATGTGTGTTATTTCCACAAACCACACATGGATCAATAACTAGAGTCATTGCATGTGTGTTCTTTTCACAAACCACACATGGATCAACCAATAGAGTCATTGGATGTGTGTTGTTTCCACAAACAAACATGGATCAACCACTAGAGTCATTACATGTGTGTTCTTTTCCACAAACTACACATGGATCCACCAGTGGTCATTGCATGTGTGTTCTTTCCACAAACCATATATGGATCAACCACTAGAGTCATTGCATGTGTGTTCTTTCCACAAACCACAAATGGACCCATTACAGTCATTGCATGTGTGTTATTTCCACAAACCACACATGGATCAATCACTAGAGTCATTGCATGTGTGTTCTTTCCACAAACCACATATGGATCAACCACTAGAGTCATTGCATGTGTGTTCTTATACTAAAACCAACACTAGAGTCATTGCATGTGTGTTCTTTCCACAAACCACATATGGATCAACCACTAGAGTCAATGCATGTGTGTTCTTTTCCACAAACAACTTATGGATCAACCAGTGGTCATTGCATGTGCGTTCTTTCCACAAACCACATGTGGACCCATTACAGTCATTGCATGTGTGTTTTTTCCACAAACCAGACATGGATCAATAACTAGAGTCATTGCATGTGTGTTCCTTCCACAAACCACATATGGATCAACCACTAGAGTCATTGCATGTGTGTTCTTATACTAAAACCAACACTAGAGTCATTGCATGTGTGTTATTTCCACAAACCACACATGGATCAACCACTTGAGTCATTGCATATGTGTTATTGCATGTGTTTCTTTCCACAAACCACATATGGATCAACCAGAGTCATTGCATGTGTGTTCTTTCCACAAACTACACATAGATCAACCACTAGAGTCATTGCATGTTTGTTCTTATACTAAAACCACAAACCAGCACTAGATTCATTGCATGTGTGTTCTTTTCCACAAACCACACATGGATCCACTAGTGGTTAATGCATGTGTGTTATTTCCACAAACCACACATGGATCAACCACTAGAGTCATTGCATGTGTGTTCTTTCCACAAACCACATATGGATCAACCACTAGAGTCATTGCATGCGTGTTCTTATACTAAACCCAACACTAGAGTCATTGCATGTGTGTTCTTTTCCACAAACCACACATGGATCCACCAGTGGTCATTGCATGTGTGTTATTTCCACAAACCACACATGGATCAACCACTAGAGTCATTGCATGTGTGTTATTTCCACAAACCACATATGGATCAACCACTAGAGTTATTGCATGTGTGTTCTTATACTAAAACCAACACTAGAGTCATTGCATGTGTGTTCTTTTCACAAACCACACATGGATCAACCACTTGAGTCATTGCATATGTGTTATTTCCACAAACCACACTTGGATCAACCACTAGAGTCATTGCATGTGTGTTCTTATACTAAAACCAACACTAGAGTCATTGCATGTGTGTTCTTTTCACAAACCAGTACTAGAGTCATTGCATGTTTGTTCTTTTCCACAAACCACACATGGATCCACCAGTGGTTATTGCATGTGTTTCTTTCCACAAACCACATATGGATCAACCACTAGTCATTGCATGTGTGTTCTTTCCACAAACCACACTTGGATCAACCACTAGAGTCATTACATGTTTGTTCTTATACTAAAACCACAAACCAGCACTAGGGTCAATGCATGTGTGTTCTTTTCCAAAAAAAAAATACATGGATCCACCACTAGAGTCTTTGCATGTGTGTTCTTTCCACAAACCACATATGGATCAACTAGAGTCATTGCATGTGTGTTCTTTCCACAAACCACACATGTGGACCCACCAGTGGTCATTGCATGTGTGTTATTTCCACAAACCACACATGGATCAACCACTAGAGTCATTGCATATGTGTTCTTTACACAAACCACATATGGATCAACCACTAGAGTCATTGCATGTGTTTTCTTATACTAAAACCAACACTAGAGTCATTGCATGTGTGTTCTTTTCACAAACCACACATGGATCAACCACTAGAGTCATTGCATGTGTGTTATTTCCACAACCAAACATGGATCAACTACTTGAGTCATTGCATGTGTGTTCTTATACTAAAACCAACATGGATCCACCAGTGGTCATTGCATGTGTGTTCTTTCCACAAACCACACATGGATCAACCACTAGAGTCATTGCATGAGTGTTATTTTCCACAAACCACACATGGATCAACCACTAGAGTCATTGCATGTGTGTTCTTATACTAAAACCACAAACCAGTACTAGAGTCATTGCATGTGTGTTCTTATACTAAAACCACAAACCAGTACTAGAGTCATTGCATGTTTGTTCTTTTCCACAAACCACACATGGAACCACCAGTGGTCATTGCATGTGTGTTCTTTCCACAAACCACATATGGATCAACCAGAGTCATTGCATGTGTGTTATTTCCACAAACCACACATGGATCAACCACTAGAGTCATTGCATGTGTGTTATTTCCACAAACCACATATGGATCAACCACTAGAGTTATTGCATGTGTGTTCATATACTAAAACCAACACTAGAGTCATTGCATGTGTGTTCTTTTCACAAATCACACATGGATCAACCACTAGAGTCATTGCATGTGTGTTATTTCCACAAACAAACATGGATCAGCCACTAGAGTCATTGCATGTGTGTTCTTTTCCACAAACCACACATGGATCCACCACTGGTTATTGCATGTGTGTTCTTTTCCACAAACCACACATGGATCCACCAGTGGTCATTGCATGTGTTTCCTTTCCACAAACCACATATGGATCAACCACTAGAGTCATTGCATGTGTGTTCTTTTCCACAAACAACTTATGGATCAACCAGTGGTCATTGCATGTGTGTTCTTTCCACAAACCCCGTGTGGACCCATTACAGTCATTGCATGTGTGTTATTTCCACAAACCACACATGGATCAACCACTAGAGTCATTGCATATGTGTTATTTTTCACAAACCACACATGGATCAACCACTAGAGTCATTGCATGTGTGTTCTTTCCACAAACCACATACGGATCAACCACTAGAGTCATTGCATGTGTGTTCTTTTCCACAAACAACTAATGGATCAACCAGTGGTCATTGCATGTGTGTTCTTTCCACAAACCACATGTGGAACCATTACAGTCATGGCATGTGTGTTATTTCCACAAACCACACATGGATCAACCACTAGAGTCATTGCATGTGTGTTCTTTCCACAAACCACATATGGATCAACCACTAGAGTCATTGCATGTGCGTTCTTATACTAAAACCAACACTAGAGTAATTGCATGTGTGTTCTTTCCACAAACCACATATGGATCAACCACTAGAGTCATTGCATGTGTGTTCTTTTCCACAAACAACTTATGGATCAACCAGTGGTCATTGCATGTGTGTTCTTTCCACAAACCACATGTGGACCCATTACAGTCATTGCATGTGTGTTCTTTCCACAAACCACACATGGATCAACCACTAGAGTCACTGCATGTGTGTTCTTTCTACAAACCACATATGGATCAACCACTAGAGTCATTGCATGTGTGTTCTTATACTAAAACCAACACTAGAGTCATTGCATGTGTGTTATTTCCACAAACCACACATGGATCAACCACTTGAGTCATTGCATATGTGTTATTTCCACAAACCACACATGGATCAACCACTAGAGTCATTGCATGTGTGTTCTTGTACTAAAACCAACACTAGAGTCATTGCATGTGTGTTCTTTCCACAAACCACACATGGATCAACCACTTGAGTCATTGCATATGTGTTATTTCCACAAACCACACATGGATCAACCACTAGAGTCATTGCATGTGTGTTCTTATACTAAAACCAACACTAGAGTCATTGCATGTGTGTTCTTTTCACAAACCAGTACTAGAGTCATTGCATGTTTGTTCTTTTCCACAAACCACACATGGATCCACTAGTGGTCATTGCATGTGTTTCTTTCCACAAACCACATATGGATCAACCAGAGTCATTGCATGTGTGTTCTTTCCACAAACTACACATAGATCAACCACTAGAGTCATTGTATGTTTGTTCTTATACTAAAACCACAAACCAGCACTAGATTCATTGCATGTGTGTTCTTTTCCACAAACCACACATGGATCCACTAGTGGTCAATGCATGTGTGTTATTTCCACAAACCACACATGGATCAACCACTAGAGTCATTGCATGTGTGTTCTTTCCACAAACCACAGCTGGATCAACCTCTAGAGTCATTGGATGTTTGTTCTTATACTAAAACCAACACTAGAGTCATTGCATGTGTGTTCTTTTCCACAAACCATGCATGGATCCACCAGTGGTAATTGCATGTGTGTTCTTTCCACAAACCACATATGGATCAACCACTAGTCATTGCATGTGTGTTCTTTCCACAAACCACACATGGATCCACCAGTAGTCATTGCATGTGTGTTCTTTCCACAAACCACACATGGATCAACCACTAGAGTCATTGCATGTGTGTTCTTTCCACAAACCACACATGGATCAACCACTAGAGTCATTGCATGTTTGTTGTTATACTAAAACCACAAACCAGCACTAGAGTCATTGCATGTGTGTTCTTTTCCACAAACCACACATGGATCCACCAGTGTTCATTGCACGTGTGTTCTTTCCACGAACCACATATGGATCAACCACTAGTCATTGCATGTGTGTTCTTTCCACAAACCACACATGGATCAACCACTAGAGTCATTGCATGTTTGTTCTTATACTAAAACCACAAAACAGCACTAGAGTCATTGCATGTGTGTTCTTATACTAAAACCAACATGGATCCACCAGTGGTCATTGCATGTGTGTTCTTTCCACAAACCACACATGGATCAACCACTAGAGTCATTGCATGTGTGTTATTTTCCACAAACCACACATGGATCAACCACTAGAGTCATTGCATGTGTGTTCTTATACTAGAGTCATTGCACGTGTGTTCTTTCCACGAACCACATATGGATCAACCACTAGTCATTGCATGTGTGTTCTTTCCACAAACCACACATGGATCAACCACTAGAGTCATTGGATGTTTGTTCTTATACTAAAACCACAAAACAGCACTAGAGTCATTGCATGTGTGTTCTTATACTAAAACCAACATGGATCCACCAGTGGTCATTGCATGTGTGTTCTTTCCACAAACCACACATGGATCAACCACTAGAGTCATTGCATGTGTGTTATTTTCCACAAACCACACATGGATCAACCACTAGAGTCATTGCATGTGTGTTCTTTTCCACAAACCACACATGGATCCACCAGTGTTCATTGCACGTGTGTTCTTTCCACGAACCACATATGGATCAACCACTAGTCATTGCATGTGTGTTCTTTCCACAAACCACACATGGATCAACCACTAGAGTCATTGCATGTTTGTTCTTATACTAAAACCACAAAACAGCACTAGAGTCATTGCATGTGTGTTCTTATACTAAAACCAACATGGATCCACCAGTGGTCATTGCATGTGTGTTCTTTCCACAAACCACACATGGATCAACCACTAGAGTCATTGCATGTGTGTTCTTTCCATAAACCACACATGGATCAACCACCAGAGTCATTGCGTGTTTGTTCTTGTACTAAAACCAACACTAGAGTCATTGCATGTGTGTTATTTCCACAAACCACACATGGATCAACCACTTGAGTCATTGCATATGTGTTATTTTCACAAACCACACATGGATCAACCTCTAGAGTCATTGCATGTGTGTTCTTATACTAAAACCAACACTAGAGTCATTGCATGTGTGTTCTTTTCATAAACCACACATGGATCAACCACTAGAGTCATTGCATGTGTGTTATTTCCACAAACAAACATGGATCAACCACTAGAGTCATTGCATGTGTGTTATTTTCCACGAACCACACATGGATCCACCAGTGGTCATTGCATGTGTTTTCTTTCCACAAACCACATATGGATCAACCACTAGAGTCATTGCATGTGTGTTCTTTTCCACAAACAACTTATGGATCAACCAGTGGTCATTGCATGTGTGTTCTTTCCACAAACCACGTGTGGACCCATTACAGTCATTGCATGTGTGTTATTTCCACAAACCACACATGGATCAACCACTAGAGTCATTGCATATGTGTTATTTTTCACAAACCACACATGGATCAACCACTAGAGTCATTGCATGTGTGTTCTTTCCACAAACCACATACGGATCAACCACTAGAGTCATTGCATGTGTGTTCTTTTCCACAAACAACTAATGGATCAACCAGTGGTCATTGCATGTGTGTTCTTTCCACAAACCACACATGGATCAACCAGTAGAGTCATTGCATGTGTGTTCTTTCCACAAACCACATATGGATCAACCACTAGAGTCATTGCATGTTTGTTCTTATACTAAAACCACAAACCAACACTAGATTCATTGCATGTGTGTTCTTTTCCACAAACCACACATGGATCCACTAGTGGTCAATGCATGTGTGTTATTTCCACGAACCACACATGGATCAACCACTAGAGTCATTGCATGTGTGTTCTTTCCACAAACCACAGCTGGATCAACCTCTAGAGTCATTGGATGTTTGTTCTTATACTAAAACCAACACTAGAGTCATTGCATGTGTGTTCTTTTCCACAAACCATGCATGGATCCACCAGTGGTAATTGGATGTGTGTTCTTTCCACAAACCACATATGGATCAACCACTAGTCATTGCATGTGTGTTCTTTCCACAAACCACACATGGATCCACCAGTAGTCATTGCATGTGTGTTCTTTCCACAAACCACACATGGATCAACCACTAGAGTCATTGCATGTGTGTTCTTTCCACAAACCACACATGGATCAACCACTAGAGTCATTGCATGTTTGTTGTTATACTAAAACCACAAACCAGCACTAGAGTCATTGCATGTGTGTTCTTTTCCACAAACCACACATGGATCCACCAGTGTTCATTGCACGTGTGTTCTTTCCACGAACCACATATGGATCAACCACTAGTCATTGCATGTGTGTTCTTTCCACAAACCACACATGGATCAACCACTAGAGTCATTGCATGTTTGTTCTTATACTAAAACCACAAAACAGCACTAGAGTCATTGCATGTGTGTTCTTATACTAAAACCAACATGGATCCACCAGTGGTCATTGCATGTGTGTTCTTTCCACAAACCACACATGGATCAACCACTAGAGTCATTGCATGTGTGTTATTTTCCACAAACCACACATGGATCAACCACTAGAGTCATTGCATGTGTGTTCTTATACTAGAGTCATTGCACGTGTGTTCTTTCCACGAACCACATATGGATCAACCACTAGTCATTGCATGTGTGTTCTTTCCACAAACCACACATGGATCAACCACTAGAGTCATTGCATGTTTGTTCTTATACTAAAACCACAAAACAGCACTAGAGTCATTGCATGTGTGTTCTTATACTAAAACCAACATGGATCCACCAGTGGTCATTGCATGTGTGTTCTTTCCACAAACCACACATGGATCAACCACTAGAGTCATTGCATGTGTGTTATGTTCCACAAACCACACATGGATCAACCACTAGAGTCATTGCATGTGTGTTCTTTTCCACAAACCACACATGGATCCACCAGTGTTCATTTCACGTGTGTTCTTTCCACGAACCACATATGGATCAACCACTAGTCATTGCATGTGTGTTCTTTCCACAAACCACACATGGATCAACCACTAGAGTCATTGCATGTTTGTTCTTATACTAAAACCACAAAACAGCACTAGAGTCATTGCATGTGTGTTCTTATACTAAAACCAACATGGATCCACCAGTAGTCATTGCATGTGTGTTCTTTCCACAAACCACACATGGATCAACCACTAGAGTCATTGCATGTGTGTTCTTTCCATAAACCACACATGGATCAACCACCAGAGTCATTGCGTGTTTGTTCTTGTACTAAAACCAACACTAGAGTCATTGCATGTGTGTTATTTCCACAAACCACACATGGATCAACCACTTGAGTCATTGCGTATGTGTTATTTTCACAAACCACACATGGATCAACCTCTAGAGTCATTGCATGTGTGTTCTTATACTAAAACCAACACTAGAGTCATTGCATGTGTGTTCTTTTCATAAACCACACATGGATCAACCACTAGAGTCATTGCATGTGTGTTATTTCCACAAACAAACATGGATCAACCACTAGAGTCATTGCATGTGTGTTATTTTCCACGAACCACACATGGATCCACCAGTGGTCATTGCATGTGTTTTCTTTCCACAAACCACATATGGATCAACCACTAGAGTCATTGCATGTGTGTTCTTTTCCACAAACAACTTATGGATCAACCAGTGGTCATTGCATGTGTGTTCTTTCCACAAACCACGTGTGGACCCATTACAGTCATTGCATGTGTGTTATTTCCACAAACCACACATGGATCAACCACTAGAGTCATTGCATATGTGTTATTTTTCACAAACCACACATGGATCAACCACTAGAGTCATTGCATGTGTGTTCTTTCCACAAACCACATACGGATCAACCACTAGAGTCATTGCATGTGTGTTCTTTTCCACAAACAACTAATGGATCAACCAGTGGTCATTGCATGTGTGTTCTTTCCACAAACCACATGTGGAACCATTACAGTCATTGCATGTGTGTTATTTCCACAAACCACACATGGATCAACCAGTAGAGTCATTGCATGTGTGTTCTTTCCACAAACCACATATGGATCAACCACTAGAGTCATTGCATGTTTGTTCTTATACTAAAACCACAAACCAGCACTAGATTCATTGCATGTGTGTTCTTTTCCACAAACCACACATGGATCCACTAGTGGTCAATGCATGTGTGTTATTTCCACGAACCACACATGGATCAACCACTAGAGTCATTGCATGTGTGTTCTTTCCACAAACCACAGCTGGATCAACCTCTAGAGTCATTGGATGTTTGTTCTTATACTAAAACCAACACTAGAGTCATTGCATGTGTGTTCTTTTCCACAAACCATGCATGGATCCACCAGTGGTAATTGCATGTGTGTTCTTTCCACAAACCACATATGGATCAACCACTAGTCATTGCATGTGTGTTCTTTCCACAAACCACACATGGATCCACCAGTAGTCATTGCATGTGTGTTCTTTCCACAAACCACACATGGATCAACCACTAGAGTCATTGCATGTGTGTTCTTTCCACAAACCACACATGGATCAACCACTAGAGTCATTGCATGTTTGTTGTTATACTAAAACCACAAACCAGCACTAGAGTCATTGCATGTGTGTTCTTTTCCACAAACCACACATGGATCCACCAGTGTTCATTGCACGTGTGTTCTTTCCACGAACCACATATGGATCAACCACTAGTCATTGCATGTGTGTTCTTTCCACAAACCACACATGGATCAACCACTAGAGTCATTGCATGTTTGTTCTTATACTAAAACCACAAAACAGCACTAGAGTCATTGCATGTGTGTTCTTATACTAAAACCAACATGGATCCACCAGTGGTCATTGCATGTGTTTTCTTTCCACAAACCACATATGGATCACCCACTAGAGTCATTGCATGTGTGTTCTTTTCCACAAACAACTTATGGATCAACCAGTGGTCATTGCATGTGTGTTCTTTCCACAAACCACGTGTGGACCCATTACAGTCATTGCATGTGTGTTATTTCCACAAACCACACATGGATCAACCACTAGAGTCATTGCATATGTGTTATTTTTCACAAACCACACATGGATCAACCACTAGAGTCATTGCATGTGTGTTCTTTCCACAAACCACATACGGATCAACCACTAGAGTCATTGCATGTGTGTTCTTTTCCACAAACAACTAATGGATCAACCAGTGGTCATTGCATGTGTGTTCTTTCCACAAACCACATGTGGAACCATTACAGTCATTGCATGTGTGTTATTTCCACAAACCACACATGGATCAACTAGTAGAGTCATTGCATGTGTGTTCTTTCCACAAACCACATATGGATCAACCACTAGAGTCATTGCATGTGCGTTCTTATACTAAAACCAACACTAGAGTAATTGCATGTGTGTTCTTTCCACAAACCACATATGGATCAACCACTAGAGTCATTGCATGTGTGTTCTTTTCCACAAACAACTTATGGATCAACCAGTGGTCATTGCATGTGTGTTCTTTCCACAAACCACATGTGGACCCATTACAGTCATTGCATGTGTGTTGTTTCCACAAACCACACATGGATCAACCACTAGAGTCACTGCATGTATGTTCTTTCTACAAACCACATATGGATTAACCACTAGAGTCATTGCATGTGTGTTCTTTTACTAAAACCAACACTAGAGTCATTGCATGTGTGTTATTTCCACAAACCACACATGGATCAACCACTTGAGTCATTGCATATGTGTTATTTCCACAAACCACACATGGATCAACCACTAGAGTCATTGCATGTGTGTTCTTATACTAAAACCAACACTAGAGTCTTTGCATGTGTGTTCTTTTCACAAACCACACATGGATCAACCACTAGAGTCATTGCATGTGTGTTATTTCCAAAAACAAACATGGATCAACCACTAGAGTCATTGCATGTGTGTTCTTTTCCACGAACCACACATGGATCCACCAGTGGTCATTGCATGTGTGTTCTTTCCACAAACCACACATGCATCAACCACTAGAGTCATTGCATGTGTGTTCGTTCCACAAACCACACATGGATCAACCACTAGAGTCATTACATGTTTGTTCTTATAATAAAACCACAAACCAGCACTAGAGTCATTGCATATGTGCTCTTTTCCACAAACCACACATGGATCCACCAGTGGTCATTGCATGTGTGTTCTTTCCACAAACCACATATGGATCAACCACTAGTCATTGCATGTGTGTTCTTTCCACAAACCATATATGGATCAACCACTAGAGTCATTGCATGTGTGTTCTTTCCACAAACCACACATGGATCAACCACTAGAGTCATTGCATGTTTGTTCTTATACTAAAACCACAAACCAGCACTAGACTCATTGCATCTGTGTTCTTTTCCACAAACCACACATGGATCCACCAGTGGTAATTGCATGTGTGTTCTTTCCACAAACCACATATGGATCAACCACTAGTCATTGCATGTGTGTTCTTTCCACAAACCACACTTGGATCAACCACTAGAGTCATTGCATGTTTGTTCTTATACTAAAACCACAAACCAGCACTAGAGTCAATGCATATGTGTTCTTTTCCAAAAAAGACACACATGGATCCACCACTAGAGTCTTTGCATGTGTGTTCTTTCCACAAACCACATATGGATCAACCAGAGTCATTGCATGTGTGTTCTTTCCACAAACCACACATGTGGACCCACTAGTGTCAATTGCATGTGTGTTATTTCCAAACCACACATGGATCAACCACTAGAGTCATTGCATGTGTGTTCTTTACAGAAACCACATATGGATCAACCACTAGAGTCATTGCATGTGTTTTCTTATCCTAAAACCAACACTAGAGTCATTGCATGTGTGTTGTTTTCACAAACCACACATGGATCAACCACTAGAGTCATTGCATGTGTGTAATTTCCACAACCAAACATGGATCAACTACTTGAGTCATTGCATGTGTGTTCTTATACTAAAACCAACATGGATCCACCAGTGGTCATTGCATGTGTGTTCTTTCCACAAACCACACATGGATCAACCACTAGAGTCATTGCATGTGTGTTATTTTCCACAAACCACACATGGATCAACCACTAGAGTCATTGCATGTGTGTTCTTATACTAAAACCACAAACCAGTACTAGAGTCATTGCATGTGTGTTCTTATACTAAAACCACAAACCAGTACTAGAGTCATTGCATGTTTGTTCTTTTCCACAAACCACACATGGATCCACCAGTGGTCATTGCGTGTGTGTTCTTTCCACAAACCACATATGGATCAACCAGAGTCATTGCATGTGTGTTCTTTCCACAAACTACACATAGATCAACCACTAGAGTCATTGCATGTTTGTTCTTATACTAAAACCACAAACCAGCACTAGAGTCATTGTATGTGTGTTCTTTTCCACAAACCACACATGGATCCACCAGTGGTCATTGCATATGTGTTATTTCCACAAACCACACATGGATCAACCACTAGAGTCATTGCATGTGTGTTCTTTCCACAAACCACAACTGGATCAACCTCTAGAGTCATTGCATGTTTGTTCTTATAATAAAACCACAAACCAGCACTAGAGTCATTGCATGTGTGTTCTTTTCCACAAACCACATATGGATCAACCACTAGTCATTGCATGTGTGTTCTTTCCACAAACCACACATGGATCAACCACTAGAGTCATTGCATGTGTGTTATTTCCACAAACAAACATGGATCAACCACTAGAATCATTGGATGTGTGTTTTTATACTAAAACCAACACTAGAGTCATTGCATGTGTCTTATTTTCACAAACCACACATGGATCAACCACTAGAGTCATTTCATGTGTGTTATATCCACAAAGAAACATGGATCAACCACTAGAGTCGTTGCATGTGTGTTCTTTTCCACAAACCACACATGGATCCACCAGTGGTCATTGCATGTGTGTTCTTTCCACGAACCAAACATGGATCAACCACTAGAGTCATTGCATGTGTGTTCTTTCCACAAACCACACATGGATCAACCACTAGATTCATTGCATGTTTGTTCTTATACTAAAACCACAAACCAGCACTAGAGTCATTGCATGTGTGTTCTTTTCCACAAACCACACATGGATCCACCAGTGTTCATTGCACGTGTATTCTTTCCACAAACCACATATGGATCAACCACTAGTCATTGCATGTGTGTTCTTTCCACAAACCACACATGGATCAACCACTAGAGTCATTGCATGTTTGTTCTTATACTAAAACCACAAACCAGCACTAGAGTCAATGCATGTGTGTTCTTTTCCAAAAGAAACACACATGGATACACCACTAGAGTCATTGCATGTGTGTTCTTTCCACAAACCACATATGGATCAACCAGAGTCATTGCATGTGTGTTCTTTCCACAAACCATACATGTGGACCCACTAGTGGTCATTGCATGTGTGTTATTTCCACAAACCACACATGGATCAACCACTAGAGTCATTGCATGTGTGTTCTTTCCACAAACCACATATGGATCAACCACTAGAGTCATTGCATGTGTGTTCTTATACTAAAACCAACACTAGAGTCATTGCATGTGTGTTCTTTTCACAAACCACACATGGATCAACCACTAGAGTCATTACATGTGCGTTATTTCCACAACCAAACATGGATCAACCACTTGAGTCATTGCATGTGTGTTCTTATACTAAAACCAACATGGATCCACTAGTGGTCATTGCATGTGTGTTCTTTCCACAAACCACTAATGGATCAACCAGTGGTCATTGCATGTGTGTTCTTTCCACAAACCACAGATGGACCCATTACAGTCATTGCATGTGTGTTATTTCCACAAACCACACATGGATCATTCACTAGAGTCATTGCATGTGTGTTCTTTCCACAAACCACATATGGATCAACCACTAGAGTCATTGCATGTGTGTTCTTATACTAAAACCAACACTAGAGTCATTGCATGTGTGTTCTTTCCACAAACCACATATGGATCAACCACTAGAGTCAATGCATGTGTGTTCTTTTCCACAAACAACTTATGGATCAACCAGTGGTCATTGCATGTGTGTTCTTTCCACAAACCACATGTGGACCCATTATAGTCATTGCATGTGTGTTTTTTCCACAAACCAGACATGGATCAATAACTAGAGTCATTGCATGTGTGTTCTTTCCACAAACCACATATGGATCAACCACTAGAGTCATTGCATGTGTGTTCTTATACTAAAACCAACACTAGAGTCATTGCATGTGTGTTATTTCCACAAACCACACATGGATCAACCACTTGAGTCATTGCATATGTGTTATTTCCACAAACCACACATGGATCAACCACTAGAGTCATTGCATGTGTGTTCTTATACTAAAACCAACACTAGAGTCATTGCATGTGTGTTCTTTTCACAAACCACACATGGATCAACCACTAGAGTCATTGCATGTGTGTTATTTCCACAAACAAACATGGATCAACCACTAGAGTCATTGCATGTGTGTTCTTTTCCATGAACCACACATGGATCCACCAGTGGTCATTGCATGTGTGTTCTTTCCACAAACCACACATGGATCAACCACTAGAGTCATTGCATGTGTGTTCGTTCCACAAACCACACATGGATCAACCACCAGAGTCATTACATGTTTGTTCTTATAATTAAACCACAAACCAGCACTAGAGTCATTGCATGTGTGCTCTTTTCTACAAACCACACATGGATCCACCAGTGGTCATTGCATGGGTGTTCTTTCCACAAACCACATATGGATCAACCACTAGTCATTGCATGTGTGTTCTTTCCACAAACCACACATGAATCAACCACTAGAGTCATTGCATGTGTGTTATTTCCACAAACCACACATGGATCAATAACTAGAGTCATTGCATGTGTGTTCTTTTCACAAACCACACATGGATCAACCAATAGAGTCATTGGATGTGTGTTGTTTCCACAAACAAACATGGATCAACCACTAGAGTCATTACATGTGTGTTCTTTTCCACAAACTACACATGGATCCACCAGTGGTCATTGCATGTGTGTTCTTTCCACAAACCATATATGGATCAACCACTAGAGTCATTGCATGTGTGTTCTTTCCACAAACCACAAATGGACCCATTACAGTCATTGCATGTGTGTTATTTCCACAAACCACACATGGATCAATCACTAGAGTCATTGCATGTGTGTTCTTTCCACAAACCACATATGGATCAACCACTAGAGTCATTGCATGTGTGTTCTTATACTAAAACCAACACTAGAGTCATTGCATGTGTGTTCTTTCCACAAACCACATATGGATCAACCACTAGAGTCAATGCATGTGTGTTCTTTTCCACAAACAACTTATGGATCAACCAGTGGTCATTGCATGTGCGTTCTTTCCACAAACCACATGTGGACCCATTACAGTCATTGCATGTGTGTTTTTTCCACAAACCAGACATGGATCAATAACTAGAGTCATTGCATGTGTGTTCCTTCCACAAACCACATATGGATCAACCACTAGAGTCATTGCATGTGTGTTCTTATACTAAAACCAACACTAGAGTCATTGCATGTGTGTTATTTCCACAAACCACACATGGATCAACCACTTGAGTCATTGCATATGTGTTATTTCCACAAACCACACATGGATCAACCACTAGAGTCATTGCATGTGTGTTCTTATACTAAAACCAACACTAGAGTCATTGCATGTGTGTTCTTTTCACAAACCACACATGGATCAACCACTAGAGTCATTGCATGTGTGTTATTTCCACAAACAAACATGGATCAACCACTAGAGTCATTGCATGTGTGTTCTTTTCCATGAACCACACATGGATCCACCAGTGGTCATTGCATGTGTGTTCTTTCCACAAACCACACATGGATCAACCACTAGAGTCATTGCATGTGTGTTCGTTCCACAAACCACACATGGATCAACCACCAGAGTCATTACATGTTTGTTCTTATAATAAAACCACAAACCAGCACTAGAGTCATTGCATGTGTGCTCTTTTCTTCAAACCACACATGGATCCACCAGTGGTCATTGCATGTGTGTTCTTTCCACAAACCACATATGGATCAACCACTAGTCATTGCATGTGTGTTCTTTCCACAAACCACACATGGATCAACCACTAGAGTCATTGCATGTGTGTTATTTCCACAAACCACACATGGATCAATAACTAGAGTCATTGCATGTGTGTTCTTTTCACAAACCACACATGGATCAACTAATAGAGTCATTGGATGTGTGTTCTTTCCACAAACCACAACTGGATCAACCTCTAGAGTCATTGCATGTTTGTTCTTATAATAAAACCACAAACCAGCACTAGAGTCATTGCATGTGTGTTCTTTTCCACAAACCACACATGGATCCACCAGTGGTCATTGCATGTGTGTTCTTTCCACAAACCACACATGGATCAACCACTAGAGTCATTGCATGTGTGTTCTTTCCACAAACCACAACTGGATCAACCTCTAGAGTCATTGCATGTTTGTTCTTATAATAAAACCACAAACCAGCACTAGAGTCATTGCATGTGTGTTCTTTTCCACAAACCACACATGGATCCACCAGTGGTCATTGCATCTGTGTTCTTTCCACAAACCACATATGCATCAACCACTAGTCATTGCATGTGTGTTCTTTCCACAAACCACACATGGATCAACCACTAGAGTCATTGCATGTGTGTTATTTCCACAAACAAAGATTGATCAACCACTAGAATCATTGTATGTGTGTTTTTATACTAAAACCAACACTAGAGTCATTGCATGTGTCTTATTTTCACAAACCACACATGGATCAACCACTAGAGTCATTGCATGTGTGTTATATCCACAAAGAAACATGGATCAACCACTAGAGTCATTGCATGTGTGTTCTTTTCCACAAACCACACATGGATCCACCAGTTGTCATTGCATGTGTGTTCTTTCCACGAACCAAACATGGATCAACCACTAGAGTCATTGCATGTGTGTTCTTTCCACAAACCACGCATGGATCAACCACTAGATTCATTGCATGTTTGTTCTTATACTAAAACCACAAACCAGCACTAGAGTCATTGCATGTGTGTTCTTTTCCACAAACCACACATGGATCCACCGGTGTTCATTGCACGTGTGTTCTTTCCACAAACCACATATGGATCAACCACTAGTCATTGCATGTGTGTTCTTTCCACAAACCACACATGGATCAACCACTAGAGTCATTGCATGTTTGTTCTTATACTAAAACCACAAACCAGCACTAGAGTCAATGCATGTGTGTTCTTTTCCAAAAGAAACACACATGGATACACCACTAGAGTCATTGCATGTGTGTACTTTCCACAAACCACATATGGATCAACCAGAGTCATTGCATGTGTGTTATTTCCACAAACCAAACATGTGGACCCACTAGTGGTCATTGCATGTGTGTTATTTCCACAAACCACACATGGATCCACCACTAGAGTCATTGCATGTGTGTTCTTTCCACAAACCACATATGGATCAACCACTAGAGTCATTGCATGTGTGTTCTTATACTAAAACCAACACTAGAGTCATTGCATGTGTGTTCTTTTCACAAACCACACATGGATCAACCACTAGAGTCATTACATGTGCGTTATTTCCACAACCAAACATGGATCAACCACTTGAGTCATTGCATGTGTGTTCTTATACTAAAACCAACATGGATCCACTAGTGGTCATTGCATGTGTGTTCTTTCCACAAACCACTAATGGATCAACCAGTGGTCATTGCATGTGTGTTCTTTCCACAAACCACAGATGGACCCATTACAGTCATTGCATGTGTGTTATTTCCACAAACCACACATGGATCATTCACTAGAGTCATTGCATGTGTGTTCTTTCCACAAACCACATATGGATCAACCACTAGAGTCATTGCATGTGTGTTCTTATACTAAAACCAACACTAGAGTCATTGCATGTGTGTTCTTTCCACAAACCACATATGGATCAACCACTAGAGTCAATGCATGTGTGTTCTTTTCCACAAACAACTTATGGATCAACCAGTGGTCATTGCATGTGTGTTCTTTCCACAAACCACATGTGGACCCATTATAGTCATTGCATGTGTGTTTTTTCCACAAACCAGACATGGATCAATAACTAGAGTCATTGCATGTGTGTTCTTTCCACAAACCACATATGGATCAACCACTAGAGTCATTGCATGTGTGTTCTTATACTAAAACCAACACTAGAGTCATTGCATGTGTGTTATTTCCACAAACCACACATGGATCAACCACTTGAGTCATTGCATATGTGTTATTTCCACAAACCACACATGGATCAACCACTAGAGTCATTGCATGTGTGTTCTTATACTAAAACCAACACTAGAGTCATTGCATGTGTGTTCTTTTCACAAACCACACATGGATCAACCACTAGAGTCATTGCATGTGTGTTATTTCCACAAACAAACATGGATCAACCACTAGAGTCATTGCATGTGTGTTCTTTTCCATGAACCACACATGGATCCACCAGTGGTCATTGCATGTGTGTTCTTTCCACAAACCACACATGGATCAACCACTAGAGTCATTGCATGTGTGTTCGTTCCACAAACCACACATGGATCAACCACCAGAGTCATTACATGTTTGTTCTTATAATTAAACCATAAACCAGCACTAGAGTCATTGCATGTGTGCTCTTTTCTACAAACCACACATGGATCCACCAGTGGTCATTGCATGGGTGTTCTTTCCACAAACCACATATGGATCAACCACTAGTCATTGCATGTGTGTTCTTTCCACAAACCACACATGAATCAACCACTAGAGTCATTGCATGTGTGTTATTTCCACAAACCACACATGGATCAATAACTAGAGTCATTGCATGTGTGTTCTTTTCACAAACCACACATGGATCAACCAATAGAGTCATTGGATGTGTGTTGTTTCCACAAACAAACATGGATCAACCACTAGAGTCATTACATGTGTGTTCTTTTCCACAAACTACACATGGATCCACCAGTGGTCATTGCATGTGTGTTCTTTCCACAAACCATATATGGATCAACCACTAGAGTCATTGCATGTGTGTTCTTTCCACAAACCACAAATGGACCCATTACAGTCATTGCATGTGTGTTATTTCCACAAACCACACATGGATCAATCACTAGAGTCATTGCATGTGTGTTCTTTCCACAAACCACATATGGATCAACCACTAGAGTCATTGCATGTGTGTTCTTATACTAAAACCAACACTAGAGTCATTGCATGTGTGTTCTTTCCACAAACCACATATGGATCAACCACTAGAGTCAATGCATGTGTGTTCTTTTCCACAAACAACTTATGGATCAACCAGTGGTCATTGCATGTGCGTTCTTTCCACAAACCACATGTGGACCCATTACAGTCATTGCATGTGTGTTTTTTCCACAAACCAGACATGGATCAATAACTAGAGTCATTGCATGTGTGTTGCTTCCACAAACCACATATGGATCAACCACTAGAGTCATTGCATGTGTGTTCTTATACTAAAACCAACACTAGAGTCATTGCATGTGTGTTATTTCCACAAACCACACATGGATCAACCACTTGAGTCATTGCATATGTGTTATTTCCACAAACCACACATGGATCAACCACTAGAGTCATTGCATGTGTGTTCTTATACTAAAACCAACACTAGAGTCATTGCATGTGTGTTCTTTTCACAAACCACACATGGATCAACCACTAGAGTCATTGCATGTGTGTTATTTCCACAAACAAACATGGATCAACCACTAGAGTCATTGCATGTGTGTTCTTTTCCATGAACCACACATGGATCCACCAGTGGTCATTGCATGTGTGTTCTTTCCACAAACCACACATGGATCAACCACTAGAGTCATTGCATGTGTGTTCGTTCCACAAACCACACATGGATCAACCACCAGAGTCATTACATGTTTGTTCTTATAATAAAACCACAAACCAGCACTAGAGTCATTGCATGTGTGCTCTTTTCTTCAAACCACACATGGATCCACCAGTGGTCATTGCATGTGTGTTCTTTCCACAAACCACATATGGATCAACCACTAGTCATTGCATGTGTGTTCTTTCCACAAACCACACATGGATCAACCACTAGAGTCATTGCATGTGTGTTATTTCCACAAACCACACATGGATCAATAACTAGAGTCATTGCATGTGTGTTCTTTTCACAAACCACACATGGATCAACCAATAGAGTCATTGGATGTGTGTTCTTTCCACAAACCACAACTGGATCAACCTCTAGAGTCATTGCATGTTTGTTCTTATAATAAAACCACAAACCAGCACTAGAGTCATTGCATGTGTGTTCTTTTCCACAAACCACACATGGATCCACCAGTGGTCATTGCATGTGTGTTCTTTCCACAAACCACACATGGATCAACCACTAGAGTCATTGCATGTGTGTTCTTTCCACAAACCACAACTGGATCAACCTCTAGAGTCATTGCATGTTTGTTCTTATAATAAAACCACAAACCAGCACTAGAGTCATTGCATGTGTGTTCTTTTCCACAAACCACACATGGATCCACCAGTGGTCATTGCATCTGTGTTCTTTCCACAAACCACATATGCATCAACCACTAGTCATTGCATGTGTGTTCTTTCCACAAACCACACATGGATCAACCACTAGAGTCATTGCATGTGTGTTATTTCCACAAACAAAGATTGATCAACCACTAGAATCATTGTATGTGTGTTTTTATACTAAAACCAACACTAGAGTCATTGCATGTGTCTTATTTTCACAAACCACACATGGATCAACCACCAGAGTCATTACATGTTTGTTCTTATAATTAAACCATAAACCAGCACTAGAGTCATTGCATGTGTGCTCTTTTCTACAAACCACACATGGATCCACCAGTGGTCATTGCATGGGTGTTCTTTCCACAAACCACATATGGATCAACCACTAGTCATTGCATGTGTGTTCTTTCCACAAACCACACATGAATCAACCACTAGAGTCATTGCATGTGTGTTATTTCCACAAACCACACATGGATCAATAACTAGAGTCATTGCATGTGTGTTCTTTTCACAAACCACACATGGATCAACCAATAGAGTCATTGGATGTGTGTTGTTTCCACAAACAAACATGGATCAACCACTAGAGTCATTACATGTGTGTTCTTTTCCACAAACTACACATGGATCCACCAGTGGTCATTGCATGTGTGTTCTTTCCACAAACCATATATGGATCAACCACTAGAGTCATTGCATGTGTGTTCTTTCCACAAACCACAAATGGACCCATTACAGTCATTGCATGTGTGTTATTTCCACAAACCACACATGGATCAATCACTAGAGTCATTGCATGTGTGTTCTTTCCACAAACCACATATGGATCAACCACTAGAGTCATTGCATGTGTGTTCTTATACTAAAACCAACACTAGAGTCATTGCATGTGTGTTCTTTCCACAAACCACATATGGATCAACCACTAGAGTCAATGCATGTGTGTTCTTTTCCACAAACAACTTATGGATCAACCAGTGGTCATTGCATGTGCGTTCTTTCCACAAACCACATGTGGACCCATTACAGTCATTGCATGTGTGTTTTTTCCACAAACCAGACATGGATCAATAACTAGAGTCATTGCATGTGTGTTCCTTCCACAAACCACATATGGATCAACCACTAGAGTCATTGCATGTGTGTTCTTATACTAAAACCAACACTAGAGTCATTGCATGTGTGTTATTTCCACAAACCACACATGGATCAACCACTTGAGTCATTGCATATGTGTTATTTCCACAAACCACACATGGATCAACCACTAGAGTCATTGCATGTGTGTTCTTATACTAAAACCAACACTAGAGTCATTGCATGTGTGTTCTTTTCACAAACCACACATGGATCAACCACTAGAGTCATTGCATGTGTGTTATTTCCACAAACAAACATGGATCAACCACTAGAGTCATTGCATGTGTGTTCTTTTCCATGAACCACACATGGATCCACCAGTGGTCATTGCATGTGTGTTCTTTCCACAAACCACACATGGATCAACCACTAGAGTCATTGCATGTGTGTTCGTTCCACAAACCACACATGGATCAACCACCAGAGTCATTACATGTTTGTTCTTATAATAAAACCACAAACCAGCACTAGAGTCATTGCATGTGTGCTCTTTTCTTCAAACCACACATGGATCCACCAGTGGTCATTGCATGTGTGTTCTTTCCACAAACCACATATGGATCAACCACTAGTCATTGCATGTGTGTTCTTTCCACAAACCACACATGGATCAACCACTAGAGTCATTGCATGTGTGTTATTTCCACAAACCACACATGGATCAATAACTAGAGTCATTGCATGTGTGTTCTTTTCACAAACCACACATGGATCAACCAATAGAGTCATTGGATGTGTGTTCTTTCCACAAACCACAACTGGATCAACCTCTAGAGTCATTGCATGTTTGTTCTTATAATAAAACCACAAACCAGCACTAGAGTCATTGCATGTGTGTTCTTTTCCACAAACCACACATGGATCCACCAGTGGTCATTGCATGTGTGTTCTTTCCACAAACCACACATGGATCAACCACTAGAGTCATTGCATGTGTGTTCTTTCCACAAACCACAACTGGATCAACCTCTAGAGTCATTGCATGTTTGTTCTTATAATAAAACCACAAACCAGCACTAGAGTCATTGCATGTGTGTTCTTTTCCACAAACCACACATGGATCCACCAGTGGTCATTGCATCTGTGTTCTTTCCACAAACCACATATGCATCAACCACTAGTCATTGCATGTGTGTTCTTTCCACAAACCACACATGGATCAACCACTAGAGTCATTGCATGTGTGTTATTTCCACAAACAAAGATTGATCAACCACTAGAATCATTGTATGTGTGTTTTTATACTAAAACCAACACTAGAGTCATTGCATGTGTCTTATTTTCACAAACCACACATGGATCAACCACCAGAGTCATTACATGTTTGTTCTTATAATTAAACCATAAACCAGCACTAGAGTCATTGCATGTGTGCTCTTTTCTACAAACCACACATGGATCCACCAGTGGTCATTGCATGGGTGTTCTTTCCACAAACCACATATGGATCAACCACTAGTCATTGCATGTGTGTTCTTTCCACAAACCACACATGAATCAACCACTAGAGTCATTGCATGTGTGTTATTTCCACAAACCACACATGGATCAATAACTAGAGTCATTGCATGTGTGTTCTTTTCACAAACCACACATGGATCAACCAATAGAGTCATTGGATGTGTGTTGTTTCCACAAACAAACATGGATCAACCACTAGAGTCATTACATGTGTGTTCTTTTCCACAAACTACACATGGATCCACCAGTGGTCATTGCATGTGTGTTCTTTCCACAAACCATATATGGATCAACCACTAGAGTCATTGCATGTGTGTTCTTTCCACAAACCACAAATGGACCCATTACAGTCATTGCATGTGTGTTATTTCCACAAACCACACATGGATCAATCACTAGAGTCATTGCATGTGTGTTCTTTCCACAAACCACATATGGATCAACCACTAGAGTCATTGCATGTGTGTTCTTATACTAAAACCAACACTAGAGTCATTGCATGTGTGTTCTTTCCACAAACCACATATGGATCAACCACTAGAGTCAATGCATGTGTGTTCTTTTCCACAAACAACTTATGGATCAACCAGTGGTCATTGCATGTGCGTTCTTTCCACAAACCACATGTGGACCCATTACAGTCATTGCATGTGTGTTTTTTCCACAAACCAGACATGGATCAATAACTAGAGTCATTGCATGTGTGTTCCTTCCACAAACCACATATGGATCAACCACTAGAGTCATTGCATGTGTGTTCTTATACTAAAACCAACACTAGAGTCATTGCATGTGTGTTATTTCCACAAACCACACATGGATCAACCACTTGAGTCATTGCATATGTGTTATTTCCACAAACCACACATGGATCAACCACTAGAGTCATTGCATGTGTGTTCTTATACTAAAACCAACACTAGAGTCATTGCATGTGTGTTCTTTTCACAAACCACACATGGATCAACCACTAGAGTCATTGCATGTGTGTTATTTCCACAAACAAACATGGATCAACCACTAGAGTCATTGCATGTGTGTTCTTTTCCATGAACCACACATGGATCCACCAGTGGTCATTGCATGTGTGTTCTTTCCACAAACCACACATGGATCAACCACTAGAGTCATTGCATGTGTGTTCGTTCCACAAACCACACATGGATCAACCACCAGAGTCATTACATGTTTGTTCTTATAATAAAACCACAAACCAGCACTAGAGTCATTGCATGTGTGCTCTTTTCTTCAAACCACACATGGATCCACCAGTGGTCATTGCATGTGTGTTCTTTCCACAAACCACATATGGATCAACCACTAGTCATTGCATGTGTGTTCTTTCCACAAACCACACATGGATCAACCACTAGAGTCATTGCATGTGTGTTATTTCCACAAACCACACATGGATCAATAACTAGAGTCATTGCATGTGTGTTCTTTTCACAAACCACACATGGATCAACCAATAGAGTCATTGGATGTGTGTTCTTTCCACAAACCACAACTGGATCAACCTCTAGAGTCATTGCATGTTTGTTCTTATAATAAAACCACAAACCAGCACTAGAGTCATTGCATGTGTGTTCTTTTCCACAAACCACACATGGATCCACCAGTGGTCATTGCATGTGTGTTCTTTCCACAAACCACACATGGATCAACCACTAGAGTCATTGCATGTGTGTTCTTTCCACAAACCACAACTGGATCAACCTCTAGAGTCATTGCATGTTTGTTCTTATAATAAAACCACAAACCAGCACTAGAGTCATTGCATGTGTGTTCTTTTCCACAAACCACACATGGATCCACCAGTGGTCATTGCATCTGTGTTCTTTCCACAAACCACATATGCATCAACCACTAGTCATTGCATGTGTGTTCTTTCCACAAACCACACATGGATCAACCACTAGAGTCATTGCATGTGTGTTATTTCCACAAACAAAGATTGATCAACCACTAGAATCATTGTATGTGTGTTTTTATACTAAAACCAACACTAGAGTCATTGCATGTGTCTTATTTTCACAAACCACACATGGATCAACCACTAGAGTCATTGCATGTGTGTTATATCCACAAAGAAACATGGATCAACCACTAGAGTCATTGCATGTGTGTTCTTTTCCACAAACCACACATGGATCCACCAGTTGTCATTGCATGTGTGTTCTTTCCACCAACCAAACATGGATCAACCACTAGAGTCATTGCATGTGTGTTCTTTCCACAAACCACGCATGGATCAACCACTAGATTCATTGCATGTTTGTTCTTATACTAAAACCACAAACCAGCACTAGAGTCATTGCATGTGTGTTCTTTTCCACAAACCACACATGGATCCACCGGTGTTCATTGCACGTGTGTTCTTTCCACAAACCACATATGGATCAACCACTAGTCATTGCATGTGTGTTCTTTCCACAAACCACACATGGATCAACCACTAGAGTCATTGCATGTTTGTTCTTATACTAAAACCACAAACCAGCACTAGAGTCAATGCATGTGTGTTCTTTTCCAAAAGAAACACACATGGATACACCACTAGAGTCATTGCATGTGTGTACTTTCCACAAACCACATATGGATCAACCAGAGTCATTGCATGTGTGTTATTTCCACAAACCAAACATGTGGACCCACTAGTGGTCATTGCATGTGTGTTATTTCCACAAACCACACATGGATCAACCACTAGAGTCATTGCATGTGTGTTCTTTCCACAAACCACATATGGATCAACCACTAGAGTCATTGCATGTGTGTTCTTATACTAAAACCAACACTAGAGTCATTGCATGTGTGTTCTTTTCACAAACCACACAAGGATCAACCACTAGAGTCATTACATGTGTGTTATTTCCACAACCAAACATGGATCAACCACTTGAGTCATTGCATGTGTGTTCTTATACTAAAACCAACATGGATCCACTAGTGGTCATTGCATGTGTGTTCTTTCCACAAACCACAGATGGACCCATTACAGTCATTGCATGTGTGTTATTTCCACAAACCACACATGGATCATTCACTAGAGTCATTGCATGTGTGTTCTTTCCACAAACCACATATGGATCAACCACTAGACTCATTGCATGTGTGTTCTTATACTAAAACCAACACTAGAGTCATTGCATGTGTGTTCTTTCCACAAACCACATATGGATCAACCACTAGAGTCAATGCATGTGTGTTCTTTTCCACAAACAACTTATGGATCAACCAGTGGTCATTGCATGTGTGTTCTTTCCACAAACCACATTTGGACCCATTACAGTCATTGCATGTGTGTTTTTTCCACAAACCAGACATGGATCAATAACTAGAGTCATTGCATGTGTGTTCTTTCCACAAACCACATATGGATCAACCACTAGAGTCATTGCATGTGTGTTCTTATACTAAAACCAAGACTAGAGTCATTGCATGTGTGTTATTTCCACAAACCACACATGGATCAACCACTTGAGTCATTGCATATGTGTTATTTCCACAAACCACACATGGATCAACCACTAGAGTCATTGCATGTGTGTTCTTATACTAAAACCAACACTAGAGTCATTGCATGTGTGTTCTTTTCACAAACCACACATGGATCAACCACTAGAGTCATTGCATGTGTGTTATTTCCACAAACAAACATGGATCAACCACTAGAGTCATTGCATGTGTGTTCTTTTCCATGAACCACACATGGATCCACCAGTGGTCATTGCATGTGTGTTCTTTCCACAAACCACACATGGATCAACCACTAGAGTCATTGCATGTGTGTTCGTTCCACAAACCACACATGGATCAACCACCAGAGTCATTACATGTTTGTTCTTATAATAAAACCACAAACCAGCACTAGAGTCATTGCATGTGTGCTCTTTTCTACAAACCACACATGGATCCACCAGTGGTCATTGCATGCGTGTTCTTTCCACAAACCACATATGGATCAACCACTAGTCATTGCATGTGTGTTCTTTCCACAAACCACACATGAATTAACCACTAGAGTCATTGCATGTGTGTTATTTCCACAAACCACACATGGATCAATAACTAGAGTCATTGCATGTGTGTTCTTTTCACAAACCACACATGGATCAACCAATAGAGTCATTGGATGTGTGTTATTTCCACAAACAAACATGGATCAACCACTAGAGTCATTACATGTGTGTTCTTTTCCACAAACTACACATGGATCCACCAGTGGTCATTGCATGTGTGTTCTTTCCACAAACAACATATGGATCAACCACTAGTTATTGCATGTGTGTTCTTTCCACAAACCACACTTGGATCAACCACTAGAGTCATTGCATGTTTGTTCTTATACTAAAACCACAAACCAGCACTAGGGTCAATGCATGTGTGTTCTTTTCCAAAAAAACACACATATATCCACCACTAGAGTCTTTGCATGTGTGTTCTTTCCACAAACCACATATGGATCAAGCAGAGTCATTGCATGTGTGTTCTTTCCACAAACCACACATGTGGACCCACCAGTGGTCATTGCATGTGTGTTATTTCCACAAACCACACATGGATCAACCAGTAGAGTCATTGCATGTGTGTTATTTACACAAACCACATATGGATCAACCACTAGAGTCATTGCATGTGTTTTCTTATACTAAAACCAACACTAGAGTCATTGCATGTGTGTTCTTTTCACAAACCACACATGGATCAACTACTTGAGTCATTGCATGTGTGTTATTTCCACAACCAAACATGGATCAACTACTTGAGTCATTGCATGTGTGTTCTTATACTAAAACCAACATGGATCCACCAGCGGTCATTGCATGTGTGTTCTTTCCACAAACCACACATGGACCAACCACTAGAGTCATTGCATGTGTGTTATTTTCCACAAACCACACATGGATCAACCACTAGAGTCATTGCATCTGTGTTCTTATACTAAAACCACAAACCAGTACTAGAGTCATTGCATGTGTGTTCTTATACTAAAACCACAAACCAGTACTAGAGTCATTGCATGTTTGTTCTTTTCCACAAACTACACATGGATCCACCAGTGGTCATTGCATGTGTGTTCTTTCCACAAACCACATATGGATCAACTAGAGTCATTGCATGTGTGTTCTTTCCACAAACTACACATAGATCAACCACTAGAGTCATTGCTTGTTTGTTCTTGTACTAAAACCACAAACCAGCACTAGAGTCATTGCATGTGTGTTCTTTTCCACAAACCACACATGGATCCACTAGTGGTCATTGCATGTGTGTTATTTCCACAAACCACACATGGATCAACCACTAGAGTCATTGCATGTGTGTTCTGTCCACAAACCACAGTTGGATCAACATCTAGAGTCATTGCAAGTTTGTTCTTATAATAAAACCACAAACCATCACTAGAGTCATTGCATGTGTGTTCTTTTCCACAAACCACACATGGATCCACCAGTGGTCATTGCATGTGTGTTCTTTCCACAAACCACATATGTATCAACCACTAGTCATTGCATGTGTGTTCTTTCCACAAACCACACATGGATCAACCACTAGAGTCATTGCATGTGTGTTATTTCCACAAAAAAACATGGATCAACCACTAGAATCATTGCATGTGTGTTTTTATACTAAAACCAACACTAGAGTCATTGCATGTGTCTTATTTTCACAAACCACACATCGATCAACCACTAGAGTCATTGCATGTGTGTTATTTCCACAAACCACACATGGATCAACCACTAGAGTCATTGCATGTTTGTTCTTATAATAAAACCACAAACCAGCACTAGAGTCATTGCATGTGTGTTCTTTTCCACAAACCACACATGGATCCACCAGTGGTCATTGCATGTGTGTTCTTTCCACAAAACACATATGGATCAACCAGAGTCATTGCATGTGTGTTCTTTCCACAAACTACACATGGATCAACCACTAGAGTCATTGCATGTGTGTTATTTCCACAAACAAACATGGATCAACCACTTGAGTCATTGCATGTGTATTCTTTCCACAAACCACACATGGATCAACCACTAGAGTCATTGCATGTTTGTTCTTATACTAAAACCACAAACCAGCGATAGAGTCATTGCATGTGTGTTGTTTTCCACAAACCACACATGGATCCACCAGTGTTCATTGCACGTGTGTTCTTTCCACAAACCACATATGGATCAACCACTAGTCATTGCATGTGTGTTCTTTCCACAAACCACACATGGATCAACCACTAGAGTCATTGCATGTTTGTTCTTATACTAAAACCATAAAGCAGCACTAGAGTCAATGCATGTGTGTTCTTTTCCAAAAAAAAACACACATGGATCCACCACTAGAGTCATTGCATGTGTGTTCTTTCCACAAACCACATATGGATCAACCAGAGTCACTGCATGTGTGTTCTTTCCACAAACCACACATGTGGACCCACTAGTGGTCATTGCATGTGTGTTATTTCCACAAACCACACATGGATCAACCACTAGAGTCATTGCATGTGTGTTCTTTCCACAAACCACATATGGACCAACCACTAGAGTCATTGCATGTGTGTTATTTTCCACAAACCACACATGGATCAACCACTAGAGTCATTGCATCTGTGTTCTTATACTAAAACCACAAACCAGTACTAGAGTCATTGCATGTGTGTTCTTATACTAAAACCACAAACCAGTACTAGAGTCATTGCATGTTTGTTCTTTTCCACAAACTACACATGGATCCACCAGTGGTCATTGCATGTGTGTTCTTTCCACAAACCACATATGGATCAACTAGAGTCATTGCATGTGTGTTCTTTCCACAAACTACACATAGATCAACCACTAGAGTCATTGCTTGTTTGTTCTTGTACTAAAACCACAAACCAGCACTAGAGTCATTGCATGTGTGTTCTTTTCCACAAACCACACATGGATCCACTAGTGGTCATTGCATGTGTGTTATTTCCACAAACCACACATGGATCAACCACTAGAGTCATTGCATGTGTGTTCTGTCCACAAACCACAGTTGGATCAACATCTAGAGTCATTGCAAGTTTGTTCTTATAATAAAACCACAAACCATCACTAGAGTCATTGCATGTGTGTTCTTTTCCACAAACCACACATGGATCCACCAGTGGTCATTGCATGTGTGTTCTTTCCACAAACCACATATGTATCAACCACTAGTCATTGCATGTGTGTTCTTTCCACAAACCACACATGGATCAACCACTAGAGTCATTGCATGTGTGTTATTTCCACAAACAAACATGGATCAACCACTAGAATCATTGCATGTGTGTTTTTATACTAAAACCAACACTAGAGTCATTGCATGTGTCTTATTTTCACAAACCACACATCGATCAACCACTAGAGTCATTGCATGTGTGTTATTTCCACAAACCACACATGGATCAACCACTAGAGTCATTGCATGTTTGTTCTTATAATAAAACCACAAACCAGCACTAGAGTCATTGCATGTGTGTTCTTTTCCACAAACCACACATGGATCCACCAGTGGTCATTGCATGTGTGTTCTTTCCACAAACCACATATGGATCAACCAGAGTCATTGCATGTGTGTTCTTTCCACAAACTACACATGGATCAACCACTAGAGTCATTGCATGTGTGTTATTTCCACAAACAAACATGGATCAACCACTTGAGTCATTGCATGTGTATTCTTTCCACAAACCACACATGGATCAACCACTAGAGTCATTGCATGTTTGTTCTTATACTAAAACCACAAACCAGCGATAGAGTCATTGCATGTGTGTTGTTTTCCACAAACCACACATGGATCCACCAGTGTTCATTGCACGTGTGTTCTTTCCACAAACCACATATGGATCAACCACTAGTCATTGCATGTGTGTTCTTTCCACAAACCACACATGGATCAACCACTAGAGTCATTGCATGTTTGTTCTTATACTAAAACCATAAAGCAGCACTAGAGTCAATGCATGTGTGTTCTTTTCCAAAAAAAAACACACATGGATCCACCACTAGAGTCATTGCATGTGTGTTCTTTCCACAAACCACATGTGGATCAACCAGAGTCATTGCATGTGTGTTCTTTCCACAAACCACACATGTGGACCCACCAGTGGTGATTGCATGTGTGTTATTTCCACAAACCACACATGGATCAACCACTAGAGTCATTGCATGTGTGTTCTCTCCACAAACCACATATGGATCAATCACTAGAGTCATTGCATGTGTGTTCTTATACTAAAACCAACACTAGAGTCATTGCATGTGTGTTCTTTTCACAAACCACACATGGATCAACCACTAGAGTCATTGCATGTGTGTTATTTCCACAACCAAACATGGATCAACCACTTGAGTCATTGCATGTGTGTTCTTATAATAAAACCAACATGGATCCACTAGTGGTCATTGCATGTGGGTTCTTTCCACAAACCACACATGGATCAACCACTAGAGTCATTGCATGTGTGTTATTTTCCACAAACCACACATGGATCAACCACTAGAGTCATTACATGTGTGTTTTATACTAAAACCACGAACCAGTACTAGAGTCATTGCATGTGTGTTCTTATACTAAAACCACAAACCAGTACTAGAGTCATTGCATGTTTGTTCTTTTCCACAAACCACACATGGATCCACCAGTGGTCATTGCATGTGTGTTCTTTCCACAAACCACATATGGATCAACATAGTCATTGCATGTGTGTTCTTTCCACAAACTACACATGGATCAACCACTAGAGTCATTGCATGTTTGTTCTTATACTAAAACCACAAACCAGCACTAGAGTCATTGCATGTGTGTTCTTTACCACAAACCACACATGGATCCACTAGTGGTCATTGCATGTGTGTTATTTCCACAAACCACACATGGATCAACCACTAGAGTCATTGCATGTGTATTCTTAACACAAACCACACATGGAATAACCACTAGAGTCATTGCATGTTTGTTCTTATAATAAAACCACAAACCAACACTAGAGTCATTGCATGTGTGTTCTTTTCCACAAACCACACATGGATCCACCAATGGTCATTGCATGTGTGTTATTTCCACAAACCACACATGGATCCACCAGTGGTCATTGCATGTGTGTTATTTCCACAAACTACACATGGATCAACCACTAGATTCATTGCATGTGTCTTCTTAACACAAACCACACATGGATCAACCACTAGAGTCATTGCATGTTTGTTCTTATACTAAAACCACAAACCAGCGATAGAGTCATTGCATGTGTGTTGTTTTCCACAAACCACACATGGATCCACCAGTGGTCATTGCACGTGTGTTCTTTCCACAAACCACATATGGATCAACCACTAGTCATTGCATGTGTGTTCTTTCCACAAACCACACATGGATCAACCACTAGAGTCATTGCATGTTTGTTCTTATACTAAAACCATAAAGCAGCACTAGAGTCAATGCATGTGTGTTCTTTTCCAAAAAAAAACACACATGGATCCACCACTAGAGTCATTGCATGTGTGTTCTTTCCACAAACCACATGTGGATCAACCAGAGTCATTGCATGTGTGTTCTTTCCACAAACCACACATGTGGACCCACCAGTGGTGATTGCATGTGTGTTATTTCCACAAACCACACATGGATCAACCACTAGAGTCATTGCATGTGTGTTCTCTCCACAAACCACATATGGATCAATCACTAGAGTCATTGCATGTGTGTTCTTATACTAAAACCAACACTAGAGTCATTGCATGTGTGTTCTTTTCACAAACCACACATGGATCAACCACTAGAGTCATTGCATGTGTGTTATTTCCACAACCAAACATGGATCAACCACTTGAGTCATTGCATGTGTGTTCTTATAATAAAACCAACATGGATCCACTAGTGGTCATTGCATGTGGGTTCTTTCCACAAACCACACATGGATCAACCACTAGAGTCATTGCATGTGTGTTATTTTCCACAAACCACACATGGATCAACCACTAGAGTCATTACATGTGTGTTTTATACTAAAACCACGAACCAGTACTAGAGTCATTGCATGTGTGTTCTTATACTAAAACCACAAACCAGTACTAGAGTCATTGCATGTTTGTTCTTTTCCACAAACCACACATGGATCCACCAGTGGTCATTGCATGTGTGTTCTTTCCACAAACCACATATGGATCAACATAGTCATTGCATGTGTGTTCTTTCCACAAACTACACATGGATCAACCACTAGAGTCATTGCATGTTTGTTCTTATACTAAAACCACAAACCAGCACTAGAGTCATTGCATGTGTGTTCTTTACCACAAACCACACATGGATCCACTAGTGGTCATTGCATGTGTGTTATTTCCACAAACCACACATGGATCAACCACTAGAGTCATTGCATGTGTATTCTTAACACAAACCACACATGGAATAACCACTAGAGTCATTGCATGTTTGTTCTTATAATAAAACCACAAACCAACACTAGAGTCATTGCATGTGTGTTCTTTTCCACAAACCACACATGGATCCACCAATGGTCATTGCATGTGTGTTATTTCCACAAACCACACATGGATCCACCAGTGGTCATTGCATGTGTGTTATTTCCACAAACTACACATGGATCAACCACTAGATTCATTGCATGTGTCTTCTTAACACAAACCACACATGGATCAACCACTAGAGTCATTTCAAGTTTGTTCTTAAACTAAAACCACAAACCAGCACTAGAGTCATTGCATGTGTGTTCTTTTCCACAAACCACACATGGATCCACCAGTGGTCATTGCATGTGTGTTCTTTCCACAAACCACATATGGATCAACCAGTAGTCATTGCATGTGTGTTCTTTCCACAAACCACACATGGATCAACCACTAGAGTCATTGCATGTTTGTTCTTATACTAAAACCATAAACCAGCACTAGAGTCAATGCATGTGTGTTCTTTTCCAAAAAAAACACACATGGATCCACCACTAGAGTCATTGCATGTGTGTTCTTTCCACAAACCACATGTGGATCAACCAGAGTCATTGCATGTGTGTTCTTTCCACAAACCACACATGTGGACCCACCAGTGGTGATTGCATGTGTGTTATTTCCACAAACCACACATGGATCAACCACTAGAGTCATTGCATGTGTGTTCTCTCCACAAACCACATATGGATCAATCACTAGAGTCATTGCATGTGTGTTCTTATACTAAAACCAACACTAGAGTCATTGCATGTGTGTTCTTTTCACAAACCACACATGGATCAACCACTAGAGTCATTGCATGTGTGTTATTTCCACAACCAAACATGGATCAACCACTTGAGTCATTGCATGTGTGTTCTTATAATAAAACCAACATGGATCCACTAGTGGTCATTGCATGTGTGTTCTTTCCACAAACCACACATGGATCAACCACTAGAGTCATTGCATGTGTGTTATTTTCCACAAACCACACATGGATCAACCACTAGAGTCATTACATGTGTGTTTTATACTAAAACCACGAACCAGTACTAGAGTCATTGCATGTGTGTTCTTATACTAAAACCACAAACCAGTACTAGAGTCATTGCATGTTTGTTCTTTTCCACAAACCACACATGGATCCACCAGTGGTCATTGCATGTGTGTTCTTTCCACAAACCACATATGGATCAACATAGTCATTGCATGTGTGTTCTTTCCACAAACTACACATGGATCAACCACTAGAGTCATTGCATGTTTGTTCTTATACTAAAACCACAAACCAGCACTAGAGTCATTGCATGTGTGTTCTTTACCACAAACCACACATGGATCCACTAGTGGTCATTGCATGTGTGTTATTTCCACAAACCACACATGGATCAACCACTAGAGTCATTGCATGTGTATTCTTAACACAAACCACACATGGAATAACCACTAGAGTCATTGCATGTTTGTTCTTATAATAAAACCACAAACCAACACTAGAGTCATTGCATGTGTGTTCTTTTCCACAAACCACACATGGATCCACCAATGGTCATTGCATGTGTGTTATTTCCACAAACCACACATGGATCCACCAGTGGTCATTGCATGTGTGTTATTTCCACAAACTACACATGGATCAACCACTAGATTCATTGCATGTGTCTTCTTAACACAAACCACACATGGATCAACCACTAGAGTCATTTCAAGTTTGTTCTTAAACTAAAACCACAAACCAGCACTAGAGTCATTGCATGTGTGTTCTTTTCCACAAACCACACATGGATCCACCAGTGGTCATTGCATGTGTGTTCTTTCCACAAACCACATATGGATCAACCAGTAGTCATTGCATGTGTGTTCTTTCCACAAACCACACATGGATCAACCACTAGAGTCATTGCATGTTTGTTCTTATACTAAAACCATAAACCAGCACTAGAGTCAATGCATGTGTGTTCTTTTCCAAAAAAAAACACACATGGATCCACCACTAGAGTCATTGCATGTGTGTTCTTTCCACAAACCACATGTGGATCAACCAGAGTCATTGCATGTGTGTTCTTTCCACAAACCACACATGTGGACCCACCAGTGGTGATTGCATGTGTGTTATTTCCACAAACCACACATGGATCAACCACTAGAGTCATTGCATGTGTGTTCTCTCCACAAACCACATATGGATCAATCACTAGAGTCATTGCATGTGTGTTCTTATACTAAAACCAACACTAGAGTCATTGCATGTGTGTTCTTTTCACAAACCACACATGGATCAACCACTAGAGTCATTGCATGTGTGTTATTTCCACAACCAAACATGGATCAACCACTTGAGTCATTGCATGTGTGTTCTTATAATAAAACCAACATGGATCCACTAGTGGTCATTGCATGTGTGTTCTTTCCACAAACCACACATGGATCAACCACTAGAGTCATTGCATGTGTGTTATTTTCCACAAACCACACATGGATCAACCACTAGAGTCATTACATGTGTGTTTTATAGTAAAACCACGAACCAGTACTAGAGTCATTGCATGTGTGTTCTTATACTAAAACCACAAACCAGTACTAGAGTCATTGCATGTTTGTTCTTTTCCACAAACCACAAATGGATCCACCAGTGGTCATTGCATGTGTGTTCTTTCCACAAACCACATATGGATCAACATAGTCATTGCATGTGTGTTCTTTCCACAAACTACACATGGATCAACCACTAGAGTCATTGCATGTTTGTTCTTATACTAAAACCACAAACCAGCACTAGAGTCATTGCATGTGTGTTCTTTACCACAAACCACACATGGATCCACTAGTGGTCATTGCATGTGTGTTATTTCCACAAACCACACATGGATCAACCACTAGAGTCATTGCATGTGTATTCTTAACACAAACCACACATGGAATAACCACTAGAGTCATTGCATGTTTGTTCTTATAATAAAACCACAAACCAACACTAGAGTCATTGCATGTGTGTTCTTTTCCACAAACCACACATGGATCCACCAATGGTCATTGCATGTGTGTTATTTCCACAAACCACACATGGATCCACCAGTGGTCATTGCATGTGTGTTATTTCCACAAACTACACTTGGATCAACCACTAGATTCATTGCATGTGTCTTCTTAACACAAACCACACATGGATCAACCACTAGAGTCATTGCAAGTTTGTTCTTAAACTAAAACCACAAACCAGCACTAGAGTCATTGCATGTGTGTTCTTTTCCACAAACCACACATGGATCCACCAGTGGTCATTGCATGTGTGTTCTTTCCACAAACCACATATGGATCAACCAGTAGTCATTGCATGTGTGTTCTTTCCACAAACAACAGATGGATCAACCAGTAGAGTCATTGCATGTGTGTTATTTCCACAAATAAACATGGATCAACCACTAGAATCATTGCATGTGTGTTCTTTTCCACAAACCACACATGGATCCACCAGTAGTCATTGCATGTGTGTTCTTTCCACAAACCACACATGGAACAACCACTAGAGTCATTGCATGTGTGTTCTTTCCACAAACCACACATGGATCAACCACTAGAGTCATTGCATGTTTGTTCTTATACTAAAACCACAAACCAGCACTAGAGTCATTGCATGTGTGTTCTTTTCCACAAACCACACATGGATCCACCAGCGTTCATTGCACATGTGTTCTTTCCACAAACCACATATGGATCAACCACTAGTCATTGCATGTGTGTTCTCTCCACGAACCACACATGGATCAACCACTAGAGTCATTGCATGTTTGTTCTTATATTAAACCACAAACCAGCACTAGAGTCAATGCATGTGTGTTCTTTTCCAAAAAAAACACACATGGATCCACCACTAGAGTCATTGCATGTGTGTTCTTTCCACAAACCACATATGGATCAACCAGAGTCATTGCATGTGTGTTCTTTCCACAAACCACACATGTGGACCCACCAGTGGTCATTACATGTGTGTTATTTCCACAAACCACACATGGATCAACCACTAGAGTCATTGCATGTGTGTTCTTTCCACAAACTACATATGGATCAACCACTAGAGTCATTGCATGTGTGTTCTTATACTAAAACCAACACTAGAGTCATTGCATGTGTGTTCTTTTCACAAACCACACATGGATCAACCACTAGAGTCATTGCATGTGTGTTATTTCCACAACCAAACATGGATCAACCACTTGAGTCATTGCATGTGTGTTCTTATACTAAAACCAACATGGATCCACTAGTGGTCATTGCATGTGTGTTCCTTCCACAAACCACACATGGATCAACCACTAGAGTCATTGCATGTGTGTTATTTTCCACAAACCACACATGGATCAACCACTAGAGTCATTACATGTGTGTTTTATACTAAAACCACGAACCAGTACTAGAGTCATTGCATGTGTGTTCTTATACTAAAACCACAAACCAGTACTAGAGTCATTGCATGTGTGTTCTTTTCCACAAACCACACATGGATCCACCAGTGGTCATTGCATGTGTGTTCTTTCCACAAACCACATATGGATCAACCAGAGTCATTGCATGTGTGTTCTTTCCACAAACTACACATGGATCAACCACTAGAGTCATTGCATGTTTGTTCTTATACTAAAACCACAAACCAGCACTAGAGTCATTGCATGTGTGTTCTTTTCCACAAACCACACATGGATCCACTAGTAGTCATTACATGTGTGTTATTTCCACAAACCACACATGGATCAACCACTAGAGTCATTGCATGTGTCTTCTTAACACAAACCACATATGGATCAACCACTAGAGTCATTGCATGTGTATTCTTAACACAAACCACACATGGAATAACCACTAGAGTCATTGCATGTTTGTTCTTATAATAAAACCACAAACCAACACTAGAGTCATTGCATGTGTGTTCTTTTCCACAAACCACACATGGATCCACCAATGGTCATTGCATGTGTGTTATTTCCACAAACCACACATGGATCCACCAGTGGTCATTGCATGTGTGTTATTTCCACAAACTACACATGGATCAACCACTAGATTCATTGCATGTGTCTTCTTAACACAAACCACACATGGATCAACCACTAGAGTCATTTCAAGTTTGTTCTTAAACTAAAACCACAAACCAGCACTAGAGTCATTGCATGTGTGTTCTTTTCCACAAACCACACATGGATCCACCAGTGGTCATTGCATGTGTGTTCTTTCCACAAACCACATATGGATCAACCAGTAGTCATTGCATGTGTGTTCTTTCCACAAACCACACATGGATCAACCACTAGAGTCATTGCATGTTTGTTCTTATACTAAAACCATAAACCAGCACTAGAGTCAATGCATGTGTGTTCTTTTCCAAAAAAAAGACACATGGATCCACCACTAGAGTCATTGCATGTGTGTTCTTTCCACAAACCACATGTGGATCAACCAGAGTCATTGCATGTGTGTTCTTTCCACAAACCACACATGTGGACCCACCAGTGGTGATTGCATGTGTGTTATTTCCACAAACCACACATGGATCAACCACTAGAGTCATTGCATGTGTGTTCTCTCCACAAACCACATATGGATCAATCACTAGAGTCATTGCATGTGTGTTCTTATACTAAAACCAACACTAGAGTCATTGCATGTGTGTTCTTTTCACAAACCACACATGGATCAACCACTAGAGTCATTGCATGTGTGTTATTTCCACAACCAAACATGGATCAACCACTTGAGTCATTGCATGTGTGTTCTTATAATAAAACCAACATGGATCCACTAGTGGTCATTGCATGTGTGTTCTTTCCACAAACCACACATGGATCAACCACTAGAGTCATTGCATGTGTCTTATTTTCCACAAACCACACATGGATCAACCACTAGAGTCATTACATGTGTGTTTTATACTAAAACCACGAACCAGTACTAGAGTCATTGCATGTGTGTTCTTATACTAAAACCACAAACCAGTACTAGAGTCATTGCATGTTTGTTCTTTTCCACAAACCACACATGGATCCACCAGTGGTCATTGCATGTGTGTTCTTTCCACAAACCACATATGGATCAACATAGTCATTGCATGTGTGTTCTTTCCACAAACTACACATGGATCAACCACTAGAGTCATTGCATGTTTGTTCTTATACTAAAACCACAAACCAGCACTAGAGTCATTGCATGTGTGTTCTTTACCACAAACCACACATGGATCCACTAGTGGTCATTGCATGTGTGTTATTTCCACAAACCACACATGGATCAACCACTAGAGTCATTGCATGTGTATTCTTAACACAAACCACACATGGAATAACCACTAGAGTCATTGCATGTTTGTTCTTATAATAAAACCACAAACCAACACTAGAGTCATTGCATGTGTGTTCTTTTCCACAAACCACACATGGATCCACCAATGGTCATTGCATGTGTGTTATTTCCACAAACCACACATGGATCCACCAGTGGTCATTGCATGTGTGTTATTTCCACAAACTACACATGGATCAACCACTAGATTCATTGCATGTGTCTTCTTAACACAAACCACACATGGATCAACCACTAGAGTCATTGCAAGTTTGTTCTTAAACTAAAACCACAAACCAGCACTAGAGTCATTGCATGTGTGTTCTTTTCCACAAACCACACATGGATCCACCAGTGGTCATTGCATGTGTGTTCTTTCCACAAACCACATATGGATCAACCAGTAGTCATTGCATGTGTGTTCTTTCCACAAACAACAGATGGATCAACCAATAGAGTCATTGCATGTGTGTTATTTCCACAAATAAACATGGATCAACCACTAGAATTATTGCATGTGTGTTCTTTTCCACAAACCACACATGGATCCACCAGTAGTCATTGCATGTGTGTTCTTTCCACAAACCACACATGGAACAACCACTAGAGTCATTGCATGTGTGTTCTTTCCACAAACCACACATGGATCAACCACTAGAGTCATTGCATGTTTGTTCTTATACTAAAACCACAAACCAGCACTAGAGTCATTGCATGTGTGTTCTTTTCCACAAACCACACATGGATCCACCAGCGTTCATTGCACATGTGTTCTTTCCACAAACCACATATGGATCAACCACTAGTCATTGCATGTGTGTTCTTTCCACGAACCACACATGGATCAACCACTAGAGTCATTGCATGTTTGTTCTTATATTAAACCACAAACCAGCACTAGAGTCAATGCATGTGTGTTCTTTTCCAAAAAAAACACACATGGATCCACCACTAGAGTCATTGCATGTGTGTTCTTTCCACAAACCACATATGGATCAACCAGAGTCATTGCATGTGTGTTCTTTCCTCAAACCACACATGTGGACCCACCAGTGGTCATTACATGTGTGTTATTTCCACAAACCACACATGGATCAACCACTAGAGTCATTGCATGTGTGTTCTTTCCACAAACTACATATGGATCAACCACAAGAGTCATTGCATGTGTGTTCTTATACTAAAACCAACACTAGAGTCATTGCATGTGTGTTCTTTTCACAAACCACACATGGATCAACCACTAGAGTCATTGCATGTGTGTTATTTCCACAACCAAACATGGATCAACCACTTGAGTCATTGCATGTGTGTTCTTATACTAAAACCAACATGGATCCACTAGTGGTCATTGCATGTGTGTTCCTTCCACAAACCACACATGGATCAACCACTAGAGTCATTGCATGTGTGTTATTTTCCACAAACCACACATGGATCAACCACTAGAGTCATTACATGTGTGTTTTATACTAAAACCACGAACCAGTACTAGAGTCATTGCATGTGTGTTCTTATACTAAAACCACAAACCAGTACTAGAGTCATTGCATGTGTGTTCTTTTCCACAAACCACACATGGATCCACCAGTGGTCATTGCATGTGTGTTCTTTCCACAAACCACATATGGATCAACCAGAGTCATTGCATGTGTGTTCTTTCCACAAACTACACATGGATCAACCACTAGAGTCATTGCATGTTTGTTCTTATACTAAAACCACAAACCAGCACTAGAGTCATTGCATGTGTGTTCTTTTCCACAAACCACACATGGATCCACTAGTAGTCATTACATGTGTGTTATTTCCACAAACCACACATGGATCAACCACTAGAGTCATTGCATGTGTCTTCTTAACACAAACCACATATGGATCAACCACTAGAGTCATTGCATGTGTATTCTTAACACAAACCACACATGGAATAACCACTAGAGTCATTGCATGTTTGTTCTTATAATAAAACCACAAACCAACACTAGAGTCATTGCATGTGTGTTCTTTTCCACAAACCACACATGGATCCACCAATGGTCATTGCATGTGTGTTATTTCCACAAACCACACATGGATCCACCAGTGGTCATTGCATGTGTGTTATTTCCACAAACTACACATGGATCAACCACTAGATTCATTGCATGTGTCTTCTTAACACAAACCACACATGGATCAACCACTAGAGTCATTTCAAGTTTGTTCTTAAACTAAAACCACAAACCAGCACTAGAGTCATTGCATGTGTGTTCTTTTCCACAAACCACACATGGATCCACCAGTGGTCATTGCATGTGTGTTCTTTCCACAAACCACATATGGATCAACCAGTAGTCATTGCATGTGTGTTCTTTCCACAAACCACACATGGATCAACCACTAGAGTCATTGCATGTTTGTTCTTATACTAAAACCATAAACCAGCACTAGAGTCAATGCATGTGTGTTCTTTTCCAAAAAAAACACACATGGATCCACCACTAGAGTCATTGCATGTGTGTTCTTTCCACAAACCACATGTGGATCAACCAGAGTCATTGCATGTGTGTTCTTTCCACAAACCACACATGTGGACCCACCAGTGGTGATTGCATGTGTGTTATTTCCACAAACCACACATGGATCAACCACTAGAGTCATTGCATGTGTGTTCTCTCCACAAACCACATATGGATCAATCACTAGAGTCATTGCATGTGTGTTCTTATACTAAAACCAACACTAGAGTCATTGCATGTGTGTTCTTTTCACAAACCACACATGGATCAACCACTAGAGTCATTGCATGTGTGTTATTTCCACAACCAAACATGGATCAACCACTTGAGTCATTGCATGTGTGTTCTTATAATAAAACCAACATGGATCCACTAGTGGTCATTGCATGTGTGTTCTTTCCACAAACCACACATGGATCAACCACTAGAGTCATTGCATGTGTCTTATTTTCCACAAACCACACATGGATCAACCACTAGAGTCATTACATGTGTGTTTTATACTAAAACCACGAACCAGTACTAGAGTCATTGCATGTGTGTTCTTATACTAAAACCACAAACCAGTACTAGAGTCATTGCATGTTTGTTCTTTTCCACAAACCACACATGGATCCACCAGTGGTCATTGCATGTGTGTTCTTTCCACAAACCACATATGGATCAACATAGTCATTGCATGTGTGTTCTTTCCACAAACTACACATGGATCAACCACTAGAGTCATTGCATGTTTGTTCTTATACTAAAACCACAAACCAGCACTAGAGTCATTGCATGTGTGTTCTTTACCACAAACCACACATGGATCCACTAGTGGTCATTGCATGTGTGTTATTTCCACAAACCACACATGGATCAACCACTAGAGTCATTGCATGTGTATTCTTAACACAAACCACACATGGAATAACCACTAGAGTCATTGCATGTTTGTTCTTATAATAAAACCACAAACCAACACTAGAGTCATTGCATGTGTGTTCTTTTCCACAAACCACACATGGATCCACCAATGGTCATTGCATGTGTGTTATTTCCACAAACCACACATGGATCCACCAGTGGTCATTGCATGTGTGTTATTTCCACAAACTACACATGGATCAACCACTAGATTCATTGCATGTGTCTTCTTAACACAAACCACACATGGATCAACCACTAGAGTCATTGCAAGTTTGTTCTTAAACTAAAACCACAAACCAGCACTAGAGTCATTGCATGTGTGTTCTTTTCCACAAACCACACATGGATCCACCAGTGGTCATTGCATGTGTGTTCTTTCCACAAACCACATATGGATCAACCAGTAGTCATTGCATGTGTGTTCTTTCCACAAACAACAGATGGATCAACCAATAGAGTCATTGCATGTGTGTTATTTCCACAAATAAACATGGATCAACCACTAGAATCATTGCATGTGTGTTCTTTTCCACAAACCACACATGGATCCACCAGTAGTCATTGCATGTGTGTTCTTTCCACAAACCACACATGGAACAACCACTAGAGTCATTGCATGTGTGTTCTTTCCACAAACCACACATGGATCAACCACTAGAGTCATTGCATGTTTGTTCTTATACTAAAACCACAAACCAGCACTAGAGTCATTGCATGTGTGTTCTTTTCCACAAACCACACATGGATCCACCAGCGTTCATTGCACATGTGTTCTTTCCACAAACCACATATGGATCAACCACTAGTCATTGCATGTGTGTTCTTTCCACGAACCACACATGGATCAACCACTAGAGTCATTGCATGTTTGTTCTTATATTAAACCACAAACCAGCACTAGAGTCAATGCATGTGTGTTCTTTTCCAAAAAAAACACACATGGATCCACCACTAGAGTCATTGCATGTGTGTTCTTTCCACAAACCACATATGGATCAACCAGAGTCATTGCATGTGTGTTCTTTCCTCAAACCACACATGTGGACCCACCAGTGGTCATTACATGTGTGTTATTTCCACAAACCACACATGGATCAACCACTAGAGTCATTGCATGTGTGTTCTTTCCACAAACTACATATGGATCAACCACTAGAGTCATTGCATGTGTGTTCTTATACTAAAACCAACACTAGAGTCATTGCATGTGTGTTCTTTTCACAAACCACACATGGATCAACCACTAGAGTCATTGCATGTGTGTTATTTCCACAACCAAACATGGATCAACCACTTGAGTCATTGCATGTGTGTTCTTATACTAAAACCAACATGGATCCACTAGTGGTCATTGCATGTGTGTTCCTTCCACAAACCACACATGGATCAACCACTAGAGTCATTGCATGTGTGTTATTTTCCACAAACCACACATGGATCAACCACTAGAGTCATTACATGTGTGTTTTATACTAAAACCACGAACCAGTACTAGAGTCATTGCATGTGTGTTCTTATACTAAAACCACAAACCAGTACTAGAGTCATTGCATGTGTGTTCTTTTCCACAAACCACACATGGATCCACCAGTGGTCATTGCATGTGTGTTCTTTCCACAAACCACATATGGATCAACCAGAGTCATTGCATGTGTGTTCTTTCCACAAACTACACATGGATCAACCACTAGAGTCATTGCATGTTTGTTCTTATACTAAAACCACAAACCAGCACTAGAGTCATTGCATGTGTGTTCTTTTCCACAAACCACACATGGATCCACTAGTAGTCATTACATGTGTGTTATTTCCACAAACCACACATGGATCAACCACTAGAGTCATTGCATGTGTCTTCTTAACACAAACCACATATGGATCAACCACTAGAGTCATTGCATGTGTGTTATTTCCACAACCAAACATGGATCAACCACTTGAGTCATTGCATGTGTGTTCTTATACTAAAACCAACATGGATCAACCAGAGTCATTGCATGTGTGTTCTTTCCACAAACCACACATGGATCAACCACTAGAGTTATTGCATGTGTGTTCTTATACTAAAACCAAAAACCAGCACTAGAGTCATTGCATTAGTGTTCTTTTCCACATACCACACATTGATCCACCAGTGGTCATTGCATGTGTGTTATTTCCACAAACCACACATGGATCAACCACTAGAGTCATTGCATGTGTGTTCTTTCCACAAACCACATATGGATCAACCACTAGAGTCATTGCATATGTGTTCTTATACTAAAACCAACACTAGAGTCATTGCATGTGTGTTATTTTCACAAACCACACATGGATCAACCACTAGAGTCATTGCATGTGTGTTATTTCCACAAACCACACATGGATCAACCACTAGAGTCATTGCATGTGTGTTCTGTCCACAAACCACAACTGGATCAACCTCTAGAGTCATTGCAAGTTTGTTCTTATAATAAAACCACAAACCAGCACTAGAGTCATTGCATGTGTGTTCTTTTCCACAAACCACACATGGATCCACCAGTGGTCATTGCATGTGTGTTCTTTCCACAAACCACATATGGATCAACCTCTAGTCATTGCATGTGTGTTATTTCCACAAACCACACATGGATCAACCACTAGAGTGATTGTATGTGTGTTATTTCCACAAACAAACATGGATCAACCACTAGAATCATTCAATGTGTGTTTTTATACTAAAACCAACACTAGAGTCATTGCATGTGTCTTATTTTCACAAACCACACATGGATCAACCACTAGAGTCATTGCATGTGTGTTATTTCCACAAACAAACATGGACCAACCACTAGAGTCATTGCATGTGTGTTCTTTTCCACAAACCACACATGGATCCACCAGTAGTCATAGCATGTGTGTTCTTTCCACAAACCACACATGGATCAACCACTAGAGTCATTGCATGTGTGTTCTTTCCACAAACCACACATGGATAAACCACTAGAGTCATTGCATGTTTGTTCTTATACTAAAACCACAAACCAGCGATAGAGTCATTGCATGTGTGTTCTTTTCCACAAAGCACACATGGATCCACCAGTGTTCATTGCACGTGTGTTCTTTCCACAAACCACATATGGATCAACCACTAGTCATTGCATGTGTGTTCTTTCCACAAACCACACATGGATCAACCACTAGAGTCATTGCATGTTTGTTCTTATACTAAAACCACAAACCAGCACTAGAGTCAATGCATGTGTGTTCTTTTCCAAAAAAAACACACATGGATCCACCACAAGAGTCATTGCATGTGTGTTCTTTCCACAAACCACATATGGATCAACCAGAGTCATTGCATGTGTGTTCTTTCCACAAACCACACATGTGGACCCACCAATGGTGATTGCATGTGTGTTATTTCCACAAACCACACATGGATCAACCACTAGAGTCATTGCATGTGTGTTCTTTCCACAAACCACATATGGATCAACCACTAGAGTCATTGCATGTGTGTTCTTATACTAAAACCAACACTAGAGTCATTGCATGTGTGTTCTTTTCACAAACCACACATGGATCAACCACTAGAGTCATTGCATGTGTGTTATTTCCACAACCAAACATGGATCAACCACTTGAGTCATTGCATGTGTGTTCTTATACTAAAACCAACATGGATCCACTAGTGGTCATTGCATGTGTGTTCTTTCCACAAACCACACATGGATCAACCACTAGAGTCATTGCATGTGTGTTATTTTCCACAGACCACACATGGATCAACCACTAGAGTCATTACATGTGTGTTTTATACTAAAACCACGAACCAGTACTAGAGTCATTGCATGTGTGTTCTTATACTAAAACCACAAACCAGTACTAGAGTCATTGCATGTTTGTTCTTTTCCACAAACCACACATGGATCCACCAGTGGTCATTGCATGTGTGTTCTTTCCACAAACCACATATGGATCAACCAGAGTCATTGCATGTGTGTTCTTTCCACAAACTACACATGGATCAACCACTAGAGTCATTGCATGTTTGTTCTTATACTAAAACCACAAACCAGCACTAGAGTCATTGCATGTGTGTTCTTTACCACAAACCACACATGGATCCACTAGTGGTCATTGCATGTGTGTTATTTCCACAAACCACACATGGATCAACCACTAGAGTCATTGCATCTGTATTCTTAACACAAACCACACATGGAATAACCACTAGAGTCATTCCATGTTTGTTCTTATAATAAAACCACAAACCAGCACTAGAGTCATTGCATGTGTGTTCTTTCCACAAACCACACATGGATCAACCACTAGAGTCATTGCATGTGTGTTCTTTCCACAAACCACACATGGATCAACCACTAGAGTCATTGCATGTTTGTTCTTATACTAAAACCACAAACTAGCGATAGAGTCATTGCATGTGTGTTCTTTTCCACATAGCACACATGGATCCACCAGTGTTCATTGCACGTGTGTTCTTTCCACAAACCACATATGGATCAACCACTAGTCATTGCATGTGTGTTCTTTCCACAAACCACACATGGATCAACCACTAGAGTCATTGCATGTTTGTTCTTATACTAAAACCACAAACTAGCACTAGAGTCAATGCATGTGTGTTCTTTTCCAAAAAAAACACACATGGATCCACCACTAGAGTCATTGCATGTGTGTTCTTTCCACAAACCACATATGGATCAACCAGAGTCATTGCATGTGTGTTCTTTCCATAAACCACACATGTGGACCTACCAGTGGTGATTGCATGTGTGTTATTTCCACAAACCACACATGGATCAACCACTAGAGTCATTGCATGTGTGTTCTTATACTAAAACCAACACTAGAGTCATTGCATGTGTGTTCTTTTCACAAACCACACATGGATCAACCACTAGAGTCATTGCATGTGTGTTATTTCCACAACCAAACATGGATCAACCACTTGAGTCATTGCATGTGTGTTCTTATACTAAAACCAACATGGATCCACTAGTGGTCATTGCATGTGTGTTCTTTCCACAAACCACACATGGATCAACCACTAGAGTCATTGCATGTGTGTTATTTTCCACAAACCACACATGGATCAACCACTAGAGTCATTACATGTGTGTTTTATACTAAAACCACGAACCAGTACTAGAGTCATTGCATGTGTGTTCTTATACTAAAACCACAAACCAGTACTAGAGTCATTGCATGTTTGTTCTTTTCCACAAACCACACATGGATCCACCAGTGGTCATTGCATGTGTGTTCTTTCCACAAACCACATATGGATCAACCAGAGTCATTGCATGTGTGTTCTTTCCACAAACTACACATGGATCAACCACTAGAGTCATTGCATGTTTGTTCTTATACTAAAACCACAAACCAGCACTAGAGTCAGTGCATGTGTGTTCTTTACCACAAACCACAGATGGATCCACTAGTGGTCATTGCATGTGTGTTATTTCCACAAACCACACATGGATCAACCACTAGAGTCATTGCATGTGTATTCTTAACACAAACCACACATGGAATAACCACTAGAATCATTGCATGTTTGTTCTTATAATAAAACCACAAACCAGCACTAGAGACATTGCATGTGTGTTCTTTTCCACAAACCACACATGGATCCACCAGTGGTCATTGCATGTGTGTTATTTCCACAAACCACACATGGATCCACCAGTGGTAATTGCATGTGTGTTATTTCCACAAACTACACATGGATCAACCACTAGATTCATTGCATGTGTCTTCTTAACACAAACCACACATGGATCAACCACTAGAGTCATTGCATGTTTGTTCTTAAACTAAAACCACAAACCAGCACTAGAGTCATTGCATGTGTGTTCTTTTCCACAAACCACACATGGATCGACCAGTGGTCATTGCATGTGTGTTCTTTCCACAAACCACATATGGATCAACCACTAGTCATTGCATGTGTGTTCTTTCCACAAACAACACATGGATCAACCACTAGAGTCATTGCATGTGTGTTATTTCCACAAACAAACATGGATCAACCACTAGAGTCATTGCATGTGTGTTCTTTTCCACAGACCACACATGGATCCACCAGTAGTCATTGCATGTGTGTTCTTTCCACAAACCACACATGGATCAACCACTAGAGTCATTGCATGTGTGTTCTTTCCACAAACCACACATGGATCAACCACTAGAGTCATTGCATGTTTGTTCTTATACTAAAACCACAAACTAGCACTAGAGTCATTGCATGTGTGTTCTTTTCCACAAACCACACATGGATCCACCAGTGTTCATTGCACGTGTGTTCTTTCCACAAACCACATATGGATCAACCACTAGTCATTGCATGTGTGTTATTTCCACAAACCACACATGGATCAACCACTAGAGTCATTGCATGTTTGTTCTTATATTAAAACCACAAACCAGCACTAGAGTCAATGCATGTGTGTTATTTTCCAAAAAAAACACACATGGATCCACCACTAGAGTCATTGAATGTGTGTTCTTTCCACAAACCACATATGGATCAACCAGAGTCATTGCATGTGTGTTCTTTCCACAAACCACACATGTGGACCCACCAGTGGTCATTGCATGTGTGTTATTTCCACAAACCACACATGGATCAACCACTAGAGTCATTGCATGTGTGTTCTTTCCACAAACCACGTATGGATCAACCACTAGAGTCATTGCATGTGTGTTCTTATACTAAAACCATCACTAGAGTCATTGCATGTGTGTTCTTTTCACAAACCACACATGGATCCACTAGTGGTCATTGCATGTGTGTTATTTCCACAAACCACACATGGATCAACCACTAGAGTCATTGCATGTTTGTTCTTATACTAAAACCACAAACCAGCACTAGAGTCAGTGCATGTGTGTTCTTTACCACAAACCACACATGGATCCACTAGTGGTCATTGCATGTGTGTTATTTCCACAAACCACACATGGATCAACCACTAGAGTCATTGCATGTGTATTCTTAACACAAACCACACATGGAATAACCACTAGAATCATTGCATGTTTGTTCTTATAATAAAACCACAAACCAGCACTAGAGACATTGCATGTGTGTTCTTTTCCACAAACCACACATGGATCCACCAGTGGTCATTGCATGTGTGTTATTTCCACAAACCACACATGGATCCACCAGTGGTAATTGCATGTGTGTTATTTCCACAAACTACACATGGATCAACCACTAGATTCATTGCATGTGTCTTCTTAACACAAACCACACATGGATCAACCACTAGAGTCATTGCATGTTTGTTCTTAAACTAAAACCACAAACCAGCACTAGAGTCATTGCATGTGTGTTCATTTCCACAAACCACACATGGATCGACCAGTGGTCATTGCATGTGTGTTCTTTCCACAAACCACATATGGATCAACCACTAGTCATTGCATGTGTGTTCTTTCCACAAACAACACATGGATCAACCACTAGAGTCATTGCATGTGTGTTATTTCCACAAACAAACATGGATCAACCACTAGAGTCATTGCATGTGTGTTCTTTTCCACAGACCACACATGGATCCACCAGTAGTCATTGCATGTGTGTTCTTTCCACAAACCACACATGGATCAACCACTAGAGTCATTGCATGTGTGTTCTTTCCACAAACCACACATGGATCAACCACTAGAGTCATTGCATGTTTGTTCTTATACTAAAACCACAAACTAGCACTAGAGTCATTGCATGTGTGTTCTTTTCCACAAACCACACATGGATCCACCAGTGTTCATTGCACGTGTGTTCTTTCCACAAACCACATATGGATCAACCACTAGTCATTGCATGTGTGTTATTTCCACAAACCACACATGGATCAACCACTAGAGTCATTGCATGTTTGTTCTTATATTAAAACCACAAACCAGCACTAGAGTCAATGCATGTGTGTTATTTTCCAAAAAAAACACACATGGATCCACCACTAGAGTCATTGAATGTGTGTTCTTTCCACAAACCACATATGGATCAACCAGAGTCATTGCATGTGTGTTCTTTCCACAAACCACACATGTGGACCCACCAGTGGTCATTGCATGTGTGTTATTTCCACAAACCACACATGGATCAACCACTAGAGTCATTGCATGTGTGTTCTTTCCACAAACCACGTATGGATCAACCACTAGAGTCATTGCATGTGTGTTCTTATACTAAAACCATCACTAGAGTCATTGCATGTGTGTTCTTTTCACAAACCACACATCGATCCACTAGTGGTCATTGCATGTGTGTTATTTCCACAAACCACACATGGATCAACCACTAGAGTCATTGCATGTTTGTTCTTATACTAAAACCACAAACCAGCACTAGAGTCAGTGCATGTGTGTTCTTTACCACAAACCACACATGGATCCACTAGTGGTCATTGCATGTGTGTTATTTCCACAAACCACACATGGATCAACCACTAGAGTCATTGCATGTGTATTCTTAACACAAACCACACATGGAATAACCACTAGAATCATTGCATGTTTGTTCTTATAATAAAACCACAAACCAGCACTAGAGACATTGCATGTGTGTTCTTTTCCACAAACCACACATGGATCCACCAGTGGTCATTGCATGTGTGTTATTTCCACAAACCACACATGGATCCACCAGTGGTAATTGCATGTGTGTTATTTCCACAAACTACACATGGATCAACCACTAGATTCATTGCATGTGTCTTCTTAACACAAACCACACATGGATCAACCACTAGAGTCATTGCATGTTTGTTCTTAAACTAAAACCACAAACCAGCACTAGAGTCATTGCATGTGTGTTCATTTCCACAAACCACACATGGATCGACCAGTGGTCATTGCATGTGTGTTCTTTCCACAAACCACATATGGATCAACCACTAGTCATTGCATGTGTGTTCTTTCCACAAACAACACATGGATCAACCACTAGAGTCATTGCATGTGTGTTATTTCCACAAACAAACATGGATCAACCACTAGAGTCATTGCATGTGTGTTCTTTTCCACAGACCACACATGGATCCACCAGTAGTCATTGCATGTGTGTTCTTTCCACAAACCACACATGGATCAACCACTAGAGTCATTGCATGTGTGTTCTTTCCACAAACCACACATGGATCAACCACTAGAGTCATTGCATGTTTGTTCTTATACTAAAACCACAAACTAGCACTAGAGTCATTGCATGTGTGTTCTTTTCCACAAACCACACATGGATCCACCAGTGTTCATTGCACGTGTGTTCTTTCCACAAACCACATATGGATCAACCACTAGTCATTGCATGTGTGTTATTTCCACAAACCACACATGGATCAACCACTAGAGTCATTGCATGTTTGTTCTTATATTAAAACCACAAACCAGCACTAGAGTCAATGCATGTGTGTTATTTTCCAAAAAAAACACACATGGATCCACCACTAGAGTCATTGAATGTGTGTTCTTTCCACAAACCACATATGGATCAACCAGAGTCATTGCATGTGTGTTCTTTCCACAAACCACACATGTGGACCCACCAGTGGTCATTGCATGTGTGTTATTTCCACAAACCACACATGGATCAACCACTAGAGTCATTGCATGTGTGTTCTTTCCACAAACCACGTATGGATCAACCACTAGAGTCATTGCATGTGTGTTCTTATACTAAAACCATCACTAGAGTCATTGCATGTGTGTTCTTTTCACAAACCACACATGGATCCACTAGTGGTCATTGCATGTGTGTTATTTCCACAAACCACACATGGATCAACCACTAGAGTCATTGCATGTGTATTCTTAACACAAACCACACATGGAATAACCACTAGAATCATTGCATGTTTGTTCTTATAATAAAACCACAAACCAGCACTAGAGTCAATGCATGTGTGTTCTTTTCCAAAAAAAACACACATGGATCCACCACTAGAGTCATTGCATGTGTGTTCTTTCCACAAACCACATATGGATCAACCAGAGTCATTGCATGTGTGTTCTTTCCACAAACTACACATGGATCAACCACTAGAGTCATTGCATGTTTGTTCTTATACTAAAACCACAAACCAGCACTAGAGTCATTGCATGTGTGTTCTTTTCCACAAACCACACATGGATCCACTAGTAGTCATTGCATGTGTGTTATTTCCACAAACCACACATGGATCAACCACTAGAGTCATTGCATGTGTCTTCTTAACACAAACCACATATGGATCAACCACTAGAGTCATTGCATGTGTGTTATTTCCACAACCAAACATGGATCAACCACTTGAGTCATTGCATGTGTGTTCTTATACTAAAACCAACATGGATCAACCAGAGTCATTGCATGTGTGTTCTTTCCACAAACCACACATGGATTAACCACTAGAGTTATTGCATGTGTGTTCTTATACTAAAACCACAAACCAGCACTAGAGTCATTGCATGTGTGTTCTTTTCCACATACCACACATGGATCCACCAGTGGTCATTGCATGTGTGTTATTTCCACAAACCACACATGAATCAACCACTAGAGTCATTGCATGTGTGTTCTTTCCACAAACCACATATGGATCAACCACTATAGTCATTGCATATGTGTTCTTATACTAAAACGAACACTAGAGTCATTGCATGTGTGTTCTTTTCACAAACCACACATGGATCAACCACTAGAGTCACTGCATGTGTGTTATTTCCACAAACCACACATGGATCATCCACTAGAGTGATTGCATGTGTGTTCTGTCCACAAACCACAACTGGATCAACCTCTAGAGTCATTGCAAGTTTGTTCTTATAATAAAACCACAAACCAGCACTAGAGTCATTGCATGTGTGTTCTTTTCCACAAACCACACATGGATCCACCAGTGGTCATTGCATGTGTGTTCTTTCCACAAACCACATATGGATCAACCACTAGTCATTGCATGTGTGTTCTTTCCACAAACCTCACATGGATCAACCACTAGAGTCATTGCATGTGTGTTATTTCCACAAACAAACATGGATCAACCACTAGAATCATTGCATGTGTGTTTTTATACTAAAACCAACACTAGAGTCATTGCATGTGTCTTATTTTCACAAACCACACATGGATTAACCACTTGAGTCATTGCATGTGTGTTATTTCCACAAACAAACATGGATCAACCACTAGAGTCATTGCATGTGTGTTCTTTTCCACAAACCACACATGGATCCACCAGTAGTCATTGCATGTGTGTTCTTTCCACAAACCACACATGGATCAACCACTAGAGTCATTGCATGTTTGTTCTTATACTAAAACCACAAACCAGCACTAGAGTCATTGCATGTGTGTTCTTTTCCACAAACCACACATGGATCCACCAGTGTTCATTGCACGTGTGTTCTTTCCACAAACCACATATGGATCAACCACTAGTCATTGCATGTGTGTTCTTTCCACAAACCACACATGGATCAACCACTAGAGTCATTGCATGTTTGTTCTTATATTAAAACCACAAACCAGCACTAGAGTCAATGCATGTGTGTTCTTTTCCAAAAAAAAACACATGGATCCACCACTAGAGTCATTGCATGTGTGTTCTTTCGACAAACCACATATGGATCAACCAGAGTCATTGCATGTGTGTTCTTTCCACAAACCACACATGTGGACCCACCAGTGGTCATTGCATGTGTGTTATTTCCACAAACCACACATGGATCAACCACTAGAGTCATTGCATGTGTGTTCTTTCCACAGACCACATATGGATCAACCACTAGAGTCATTGCATGTGTGTTCTTATACTAAAACCAACACTAGAGTCATTGCATGTGTGTTCTTTTCACAAACCACACATGGATCAACCACTAGAGTCATTGCATGTGTGTTATTTCCACAACCAAACATGGATCAACCACTTGAGTCATTGCATGTGTGTTCTTATACTAAAACCAACATGGATCCACTAGTGGTCATTGCATGTGTGTTCTTTCCACAAACCACACATGGATCAACCACTAGAGTCATTGCATGTGTGTTATTTTCTAGAAACCACACATGGATCAACCACTAGAGTCATTACATGTGTGTTTTATACTAAAACCACGAACCAGTACTAGAGTCATTGCATGTGTGTTCTTATACTAAAACCACAAACCAGTACTAGAGTCATTGCATGTGTGTTCTTTTCCACAAACCACACATGGATCCACCAGTGGTCATTGCATGTGTGTTCTTTCCACAAACCACATATGGATCAACCAGAGTCATTGCATGTGTGTTCTTTCCACAAACTACACATGGATCAACCACTAGAGTCATTGCATGTTTGTTCTTATACTAAAACCACAAACCAGCACTAGAGTCATTGCATGTGTGTTCTTTTCCACAAACCACACATGGATCCACTAGTAGTCATTGCATGTGTGTTATTTCCACAAACCACACATGGATCAACCACTAGAGTCATTTCATGTGTCTTCTTAACACAAACCTCATATGGATCAACCACTAGAGTCATTGCATGTGTGTTATTTCCACAACCAAACATAGATCAACCACTTGAGTCATTGCATGTGTGTTCTTATACTAAAACCAACATGGATCAACCAGAGTCATTGCATGTGTGTTCTTTCCACAAACCACACATGGATCAACCACTAGAGTTATTGCATGTGTGTTCTTATACTAAAACCACAAACCAGCACTAGAGTCATTGCATGTGTGTTCTTTTCCACATACCACACATGGATCCACCAGTGGTCATTGCATGTGTGTTATTTCCACAAACCACACATGGATCAACCACTAGAGTCATTGCATGTGTGTTCTTTCCACAAACCACATATGGATCAACCACTAGAGTCATTGCATATGTGTTCTTATACTAAAACCAACACTAGAGTCATTGCATGTGTGTTCTTTTCACAAACCACACATGGATCAACCACTAGAGTCATTGCATGTGTGTTATTTCCACAAACCACACATGGATCAACCACTAGAGTCATTGCATGTGTGTTATGTCCACAAACCACAACTGGATCAACCTCTAGAGTCATTGCTAGTTTGTTCTTATAATAAAACCACAAACCAGCACTAGAGTCATTGCATGTGTGTTCTTTTCCACAAACCACACATGGATCCACCAGTGGTCATTGCATGTGTGTTCTTTCCACAAACCACATATGGATCAGCCACTAGTCATTGCATGTGTGTTCTTTCCACAAACCACACATGGATCAACCTCTAGAGTCATTGCATGTGTGTTATTTCCACAAACAAACATGGATCAACCACTAGAATCATTGCATGTGTGTTTTTATACTAAAACCAACACTAGAGTCATTGCATGTGTCTTATTTTCACAAACCACACATGGATCAACCACTAGAGTCATTGCATGTGTGTTATTTCCACAAACAAACATGGATCAACCACTAGAGTCATTGCATGTGTGTTCTTTTCCACAAACCACACATGGATCCACCAGTAGTCATTGCATGTGTGTTCTTTCCACAAACCACACATGGATCAACCACTAGAGTCATTGCATGTGTGTTCTTTCCACAAACAACACATGGATCAACCACTAGAGTCATTGCATGTTTGTTCTTATACTAAAACCACAAACCAGCACTAGAGTCATTGCATGTGTGTTCTTTTCCACAAACCACACATGGATCCACCAGTGTTCATTGCACGTGTGTTCTTTCTACAAACCACATATGCATCAACCACTAGTCATTGCATGTGTGTTATTTCCACAAACCACACATGGATCAACCACTAGAGTCATTGCATGTTTGTTCTTATACTAAAACCACAAACCAGCACTAGAGTCAATGCATGTGTGTTCTTTTCCAAAAAAAACACACATGGATCCACCACTAGAGTCATTGCATGTGTGTTCTTTCCACAAACCACATATGGATCAACCAGAGTCATTGCATGTGTGTTCTTTCCACAGACCACACATGTGGACCCACCAGTGGTGATTGCATGTGTGTTATTTCCACAAACCAGACATGGATCAACCACTAGAGTCATTGCATGTGTGTTATTTCCACAAACCACATATGGATCAACCACTAGAGTCATTGCATGTGTGTTCTTATACTAAAACCAACACTAGAGTCATTGCATGTGTGTTCTTTTCACAAACCACACATCGATCAACCACTAGAGTCATTGCATGTGTGTTATTTCCACAACCAAACATGGATCAACCACTTGAGTCATTGCATGTGTGTTCATATACTAAAACCAACATGGATCCACTAGTGGTCATTGCATGTGTGTTCTTTCCACAAACCACACATGGATCAACCACTAGAGTCATTGCATGTGTGTTATTTTCCACAAACCACACATGGATCAACCACTAGAGTCATTACATGTGTGTTTTATACTAAAACCATGAACCAGTACTACAGTCATTGCATGTGTGTTCTTATACTAAAACCACAAACCAGTACTAGAGTCATTGCATGTTTGTTCTTTTCCACAAACCACACATGGATCCACCAGTGGTCATTGCATGTGTGTTCTTTCCACAAACCACATATGGATCAACCAGAGTCATTGCATGTGTGTTCTTTCCACAAACTACACATGGATCAACCACTAGAGTCATTGCATGTTTGTTCTTATACTAAAACCACAAACCAGCACTAGAGTCATTACATGTGTGTTCTTTACCACAAACCACACATGGATCCACTAGTGGTCATTGCATGTGTGTTATTCCCACAAACCACACATGGATCAACCACTAGAGTCATTGCATGTGTATTCTTAACACAAACCACACATGGATCAACCACTAGAGTCATTGCATGTTTGTTCTTATAACAAAACCACAAACCAGCACTAGAGTCATTGCATGTGTTCTTTTCCACAAACCACACATGGATCCACCAGTGGTCATTGCATGTGTGTTATTTCCACAAACCACACATGGATCCACCAGTGGTCATTGCATGTGTGTTATTTCCACAAACTACACATGGATCAACCACTAGATTCATTGCATGTGTCTTCTTAACACAAACCACACATGGATCTACCACTAGAGTCATTGCATGTTTGTTCTTAAACTAAAACCACAAACCAGCACTAGAGTCATTGCATGTGTGTTCTTTTCCACAAACCACACATGGATCCACCAGTGGTCATTGCATGTGTGTTCTTTCCACAAACCACATATGGATCAACCACTAGTCATTGCATGTGTGTTCTTTCCACAAACAACACATGGATCAACCACTAGAGTCATTGCATGTGTGTTATTTCCACAAACAAACATGGATCAACCACTAGAGTCATTGCATGTGTGTTCTTTTCCACAAACCACACATGGATCCACCAGTAGTCATTGCATGTGTGTTCTTTCCACAAACCACACATGGATCAACCACTAGAGTCATTGCATGTGTGTTCTTTCCACAAACCACACATGGATCAACCACTAGAGTCATTGCATGTTTGGTCTTATACTAAAACCACAAACCAGCACTAGAGTCATTGCATGTGTGTTCTTTTCTACAAACCACACATGGATCCACCAGTGTTCATTGCACGTGTGTTCTTTCCACAAACCACATATGGATCAACCACTAGTCATTGCATGTGTGTTCTTTCCACAAACCACACATGGATCAACCACTAGAGTCATTGCATGTTTGTTCTTATACTAAAACCACAAACCAGCACTAGAGTCAATGCATGTGTGTTCTTTTCCAAAAAAAACACACATGGATCCACCACTAGAGTCATTGCATGTGTGTTCTTTCCACAAACCACATATGGATCAACCAGAGTCATTGCATGTGTGTTCTTTCCACAAACCACACATGTGGACCCACCAGTGGTCATTGCATGTGTGTTATTTCCACAAACCACACATGGATCAACCACTAGAGTCATTGCATGTGTGTTCTTTCCACAAACCACATATGGATCAACCACTAGAGTCATTGCATGTGTGTTCTTATACTAAAACCAACACTAGAGTCATTGCATGTGTGTTCTTTTCACAAACCACACATGGATCAACCACTAGAGTCATTGCATGTGTGTTATTTCCATAACCAAACATGGATCAACCACTTGAGTCATTGCATGTGTGTTCTTATACTAAAACCAACATGGATCCACTAGTGGTCATTGCATGTGTGTTCTTTCCACAAACCACACATGGATCAACCACTAGAGTCATTGCATGTGTGTTATTTTCCACAAACCACACATGGATCAACCACTAGAGTCATTACATGTGTGTTTTATACTAAAACCACGAACCGGTACTAGAGTCATTGCATGTGTGTTCTTATACTAAAACCACAAACCAGTACTAGAGTAATTGCATGTGTGTTCTTTTCCACAAACCACACATGGATCCACCTGTGGTCATTGCATGTGTGTTCTTTCCACAAACCACATATGGATCGACCAGAGTCATTGCATGTGTGTTCTTTCCACAAACTACACATGGATCAACCACTAGATTCATTGCATGTTTGTTCTTATACTAAAACCACAAACCAGCACTAGAGTCATTGCATGTGTGTTCTTTTCCACAAACCACACATGGATCCACTAGTAGTCATTGCATGTGTGTTATTTCCACAAACCACACATGGATCAACCACTAGAGTCATTGCATGTGTCTTCTTAACACAAACCACATATGGATCAACCACTAGAGTCATTGCATGTGTGTTATTTCCACAACCAAACATGGATCAACCACTTGAGTCATTGCATGTGTGTTCTTATACTAAAACCAACATGGATCAACCAGAGTCATTGCATGTGTGTTCTTTCCACAAACCACACATGGATCAACCACTAGAGTTATTGCATGTGTGTTCTTATACTAAAACCACAAACCAGCACTAGAGTCATTGCATGTGCGTTCTTTTCCACATACCACACATGGATCCACCAGTGGTCATTGCATGTGTGTTATTTCCACAAACCACACATGGATCAACCACTAGAGTCATTGCATGTGTGTTCTTTCCACGAACCAGATATGGATCAACCACTAGAGTCATTGCATATGTGTTCTTATACTAAAACCAACACTAGAGTCATTGCATGTGTGTTCTTTTCACAAACCACACATGGATCAACCACTAGAGTCATTGCATATGTGTTATTTCCACAAACAAACATTGATCAACCACTAGAGTCATTGCATGTGTGTTCTTTTCCACAAACCACAAATGGATCCACTAGTGGTCATTGCATGTGTGTTCTTTTCCACAAACCACACATGGATCCACCAGTGGTCATTGCATGTGTGTTCTTTCCACAAACCACATAGGGATCAACCACTAGAGTCATTGCATGTGTGTTCTTTTCCACAAACAACTTATGGATCAACCAGTGGTCATTGCATGTGTGTTCTTTCCACAAACCCCATTTGGACCCATTACAATCATTGCATGTGTGTTATTTCAACAAACCACACGTGGATAAACCACTAGAGTCATTGCATGTGTGTTCTTTCCACAAACCACACATGGATCAACCACTAGAGTCATTGCATGTGTGTTCTTTCCACAAACCACACATGGATCAACAACTAGAGTCATTGCATGTTTGTTCTTATACTAAAACCACAAACCAGCACTAGAGTCATTGCATGTGTGTTCTTTTCCACAAACCACACATGGATCCACCAGTGTTCATTGCACGTGTGTTCTTTCCACAAACCACACATGGATCAACCACTAGAGTCATTGCATGTGTGTTCTTTCCACAAACCACACATGGATCAACCACTAGAATCATTGCATGTGTGTTCTTTCCACAAACCACACATGGATCAACCACTAGAGTCATTGCATGTGTGTTCTTTCCACAAACCACACATGGATCAACCACTAGAGTCATTGCATGTGTGTTCTTTCCACAAACCACACATGGATCAACCACTAGAGTCATTGCATGTGTGTTCTTTCCACAAACTACACATGGATCAACCACTAGAGTCATTGGATGTTTGTTCTTATACTAAAACCACAAACCAGCACTAGAGTCATTGCATGTGTGTTCTTTACCACAAACCACACATGGATCCACTAGTGGTCATTGCATGTGTGTTATTCCCACAAACCACACATGGATCAACCACTAGAGTCATTGCATGTGTATTCTTAACACAAACCACACATGGATCAACCACTAGAGTCATTGCATGTTTGTTCTTATAACAAAACCACAAACCAGCACTAGAGTCATTGCATGTGTTCTTTTCCACAAACCACACATGGATCCACCAGTGGTCATTGCATGTGTGTTATTTCCACAAACCACACATGGATCCACCAGTGGTCATTGCATGTGTGTTATTTCCACAAACTACACATGGATCAACCACTAGATTCATTGCATGTGTCTTCTTAACACAAACCACACATGGATCTACCACTAGAGTCATTGCATGTTTTTTCTTAAACTAAAACCACAAACCAGCACTAGAGTCATTGCATGTGTGTTCTTTTCCACAAACCACACATGGATCCACCAGTGGTCATTGCATGTGTGTTCTTTCAACAAACCACATATGGATCAACCACTAGTCATTGCATGTGTGTTCTTTCCACAAACAACACATGGATCAACCACTAGAGTCATTGCATGTGTGTTATTTCCACAAACAAACATGGATCAACCACTAGAGTCATTGCATGTGTGTTCTTTTCCACAAACCACACATGGATCCACCAGTAGTCATTGCATGTGTGTTCTTTCCACAAACCACACATGGATCAACCACTAGAGTCATTGCATGTGTGTTCTTTCCACAAACCACACATGGATCAACCACTAGAGTCATTGCATGTTTGTTCTTATACTAAAACCACAAACCAGCACTAGAGTCATTGCATGTGTGTTCTTTTCTACAAACCACACATGGATCCACCAGTGTTCATTGCACGTGTGTTCTTTCCACAAACCACATATGGATCAACCACTAGTCATTGCATGTGTGTTCTTTCCGCAAACCACACATGGATCAACCACTAGAGTCATTGCATGTTTGTTCTTATACTAAAACCACAAACCAGCACTAGAGTCAATGCATGTGTGTTCTTTTCCAAAAAAAACACACATGGATCCACCACTAGAGTCATTGCATGTGTGTTCTTTCCACAAACCACATATGGATCAACCAGAGTCATTGCATGTGTGTTCTTTCCACAAACCACACATGTGGACCCACCAGTGGTCATTGCATGTGTGTTATTTCCACAAACCACACATGGATCAACCACTAGAGTCATTGCATGTGTGTTATTTCCATAACCAAACATGGATCAACCACTTGAATCATTGCATGTGTGTTATTATACTAAAACCAACATGGATCCACTAGTGGTCATTGCATGTGTGTTCTTTCCACAAACCACACATGGATCAACCACTAGAGTCATTGCATGTGTGTTATTTTCCACAAACCACACATGGATCAACCACTAGAGTCATTACATGTGTGTTTTATACTAAAACCACGAACCAGTACTAGAGTCATTGCATGTGTGTTCTTATACTAAAACCACAAACCAGTACTAGAGTAATTGCATGTGTGTTCTTTTCCACAAACCACACATGGATCCACCAGTGGTCATTGCATGTGTGTTCTTTCCACAAACCACATATGGATCGACCAGAGTCATTGCATGTGTGTTCTTTCCACAAACTACACATGGATCAACCACTAGATTCATTGCATGTTTGTTCTTATACTAAAACCACAAACCAGCACTAGAGTCATTGCATGTGTGTTCTTTTCCACAAACCACACATGGATCCACTAGTAGTCATTGCATGTGTGTTATTTCCACAAACCACACATGGATCAACCACTAGAGTCATTGCATGTGTCTTCTTAACACAAACCACATATGGATCAACCACTAGAGTCATTGCATGTGTGTTATTTCCACAACCAAACATGGATCAACCACTTGATTCATTGCATGTGTGTTCTTGTACTAAAACCAACATGGATCAACCAGAGTCATTGCATGTGTGTTCTTTCCACAAACCACACATGGATCAACCACTAGAGTTATTGCATGTGTGTTCTTATACTAAAACCACAAACCAGCACTAGAGTCATTGCATGTGTGTTCTTTTCCACATACCACACATGGATCCACCAGTGGTCATTGCATGTGTGTTATTTCCACAAACCACACATGGATCAACCAGAGTCATTGCATGTGTGTTCTTTCCACAAACTACACATGGATCAACCACTAGAGTCATTGCATGTTTGTTCTTATACTAAAACCACAAACCAGCACTAGAGTCATTGCATGTGTGTTCTTTTCCACAAACCACACATGGATCCACCAGTGGTCATTGCATGTGTGTTCTTTCCACAAACCACTTATGGATCAACCACTAGAGTCATTGCATATGTGTTCTTATACTAAAACCAACACTAGAGTCATTGCATGTGTGTTCTTTTCACAAACCACACATGGATCAACCACTAGAGTCATTGCATGTGTGTTATTTCCACAAACAAACATTGATCAACCACTAGAGTCATTGCATGTGTGTTCTTTTCCACAAACCACAAATGGATCCACTAGTGGTCATTGCATGTGTGTTCTTTTCCACAAACCACACATGGATCCACCAGTGGTCATTGCATGTGTGTTCTTTCCACAAACCACATAGGGATCAACCACTAGAGTCATTGAATGTGTGTTCTTTTCCACAAACAACTTATGGATCAACCAGTGGTCATTGCATGTGTGTTCTTTCCACAAACCCCATTTGGACCCATTACAGTCATTGCATGTGTGTTATTTCCACAAACCACACGTGGATCAACCACTAGAGTCATTGCATGTGTGTTCTTTCCACAAACCACACATGGATCAACCACTAGAGTCATTGCATGTGTGTTCTTTCCACAAACCACAGATGGATCAACAACTAGAGTCATTGCATGTTTGTTCTTATACTAAAACCACAAACCAGCACTAGAGTCATTGCATGTGTGTTCTTTTCCACCAACCACACATGGATCCACCAGTGTTCATTGCACGTGTGTTCTTTCCACAAACCACATATGGATCAACCACTAGTCATTGCATGTGTGTTCTTTCCACAAACCACACATGGATCAACCACTAGAGTCATTGCATGTTTGTTCTTATACTAAAACCACAAACCAGCACTAGAGTCAATGCATGTGTGTTCTTTTCCAAAAAAAACACACATGGATCCACCACTAGAGTCATTGCATGTGTGTTCTTTCCACAAACCACATATGGATCAACCAGAGTCATTGCATGTGTGTTCTTTCCACAAACCACACATGTGGACCCACCAGTGGTCATTGCATGTGTGTTATTTCCACAAACCACACATGGATCAACCACTAGAGTCATTGCGTGTGTGTTCTTTCCACAAACCACATATGGATCAACCACTAGAGTCATTGCATGTGTGTTCTTATACAAAAACCAACACTAGAGTCATTGCATGTGGGTTCTTTTCACAAACCACACATGGATCAACCACTAGAGTCATTGCATGTGTGTTATTTCCACAACCAAACATGGATCAACCACTTGAGTCATTGCATGTGTGTTCTTATACTAAAACCAACATGGATCCACTAGTGGTCATTGCATGTGTGTTCTTTCCACAAACTACACATGGATCAACCACTAGAGTCATTGCATGTGTGTTATTTTCCACAAACCACACATGGATCAACCACTAGAGTCATTACATGTGTGTTTTATACTAAAACCACGAACCAGTACTAGAGTCATTGCATGTGTGTTCTTATACTAAAACCACAAACCAGTACTAGAGTCATTGCATGTGTGTTCTTTTCCACAAACCACACATGGATCCACCAGTGGTCATTGCATGTGTGTTCTTTCCACAAACCACATATGGATCAACCAGAGTCATTGCATGTGTGTTCTTTCCACAAACTACACATGGAACAACCACTAGAGTCATTGCATGTTTGTTCTTATACAAAAACCACAAACCAGCACTAGAGTCATTGCATGTGTGTTCTTTTCCACAAACCACACATGGATCCACTAGTAGTCATTGCATGTGTGTTATTTCCACAAACCACACATGGATCAACCACTAGAGTCATTGCATGTGTCTTCTTAACACAAACCACATATGGATCAACCACTAGAGTCATTGCATGTGTGTTATTTCCACAACCAAACATGGATCAACCACTTGAGTCATTGCATGTGTGTTCTTATACTAAAACCAACATGGATCAACCAGAGTCATTGCATGTGTGTTCTTTCCACAAACCACACATGGATCAACCACTAGAGTTATTGCATGTGTGTTCTTATACTAAAACCACAAACCAGCACTAGAGTCATTGCATGTGCGTTCTTTTCCACATACCACACATGGATCCACCAGTGGTCATTGCATGTGTGTTATTTCCACAAACCACACATGGATCAACCACTAGAGTCATTGCATGTGTGTTCTTTCCACAAACCACATATGGATCAACCACTAGAGTCATTGCATATGTGTTCTTATACTAAAACCAACACTAGAGTCATTGCATGTGTGTTCTTTTCACAAACCACACATGGATCAACCACTAGAGTCATTGCATGTGTGTTATTTCCACAAACAAACATGGATCAACCACTAGAGTCATTGCATGTGTGTTCTTTTCCACAAACCACACATGGATCCACTAGTGGTCATTGCATGTGTGTTCTTTTCCACAAACCACACATGGATCCACCAGTGGTCATTGCATGTGTGTTCTTTCCACAAACCACATATGGATCAACCACTAGAGTCATTGCATGTGTGTTCTTTTCACAAACCACACATCGATCAACCACTAGAGTCATTGCATGTGTGTTATTTCCACAAACCACACATGGATCAACCACTAGAGTCATTGCATGTGTGCTCTTTCCACAAACCACACATGGATCAACCACTACAGTCATTACATGTTTGTCCTTATACTAAAACCACAAACCAGCACTAGAGTCATTGCATGTGTGTTCTTTTCCACAAACCACACATGGATCCACCAGTGTTCATTGCACGTGTGTTCTTTCCACAAACCACATATGGATCAACCACTAGTCATTGCATGTGTGTTCTTTCCACAAACCACACATGGATCAACCACTAGAGTCATTGCATGTTTGTTCTTATACTAAAACCACAAACCAGCACTAGAGTCAAAGCATGTGTGTTATTTTCAAAAAAAAACACACATGGATCCACCACTAGAGTCATTGCATGTGTGTTCTTTCCACAAACCACATATGGATCAACCAGAGTCATTGCATGTGTGTTCTTTCCACAAACCACACATGTGGACCCACCAGTGGTCATTGCATGTGTGTTATTTCCACAAACCACACATGGATCAACCACTAGAGTCATTGCGTGTGTGTTCTTTCCACAAACCACATATGGATCAACCACTAGAGTCATTGCATGTGTGTTCTTATACTAAAACCAACACTAGAGTCATTGCATGTGTGTTCTTTTCACAAACCACACATGGATCAACCACTAGAGTCATTGCATGTGTGTTATTTCAACAACCAAACATGGATCAACCACTTGAGTCATTGCATGTGTGTTCTGATACTAAAACCAACATGGATCCACTAGTGGTCATTGCATGTGTGTTCTTTCCACAAACCACACATGGATCAACCACTAGAGTCATTGCATGTGTGTTATTTTCCACAAACCACACATGGATCAACCACTAGAGTCATTACATGTGTGTTTTATACTAAAACCACGAACCAGTACTAGAGCCATTGCATGTGTGTTCTTATACTAAAACCACAAACCAGTACTAGAGTCATTGCATGTGTGTTCTTTTCCACAAACCACACATGGATCCACCAGTGGTCATTGCATGTGTGTTCTTTCCACAAACCACATATGGATCAACCAGAGTCATTGCATGTGTGTTCTTTCCACAAACTACACATGGAACAACCACTAGAGTCATTGCATGTTTGTTCTTATACAAAAACCACAAACCAGCACTAGAGTCATTGCATGTGTGTTCTTTTCCACAAACCACACATGGATCCACTAGTAGTCATTGCATGTGTGTTATTTCCACAAACCACACATGGATCAACCACTAGAGTCATTGCATGTGTCTTCTTAACACAAACCACATATGGATCAACCACTAGAGTCATTGCATGTGTGTTATTTCCACAACCAAACATGGATCAACCACTTGAGTCATTGCATGTGTGTTCTTATACTAAAACCAACATGGATCAACCAGAGTCATTGCATGTGTGTTCTTTCCACAAACCACACATGGATCAACCACTAGAGTTATTGCATGTGTGTTCTTATACTAAAACCACAAACCAGCACTAGAGTCATTGCATGTGCGTTCTTTTCCACATACCACACATGGATCCACCAGTGGTCATTGCATGTGTGTTATTTCCACAAACCACACATGGATCAACCACTAGAGTCATTGCATGTGTGTTCTTTCCACAAACCACATATGGATCAACCACTAGAGTCATTGCATATGTGTTCTTATACTAAAACCAACACTAGAGTCATTGCATGTGTGTTCTTTTCACAAACCACACATGGATCAACCACTAGAGTCATTGCATGTGTGTTATTTCCACAAACAAACATGGATCAACCACTAGAGTCATTGCATGTGTGTTCTTTTCCACAAACCACACATGGATCCACTAGTGGTTATTGCATGTGTGTTCTTTTCCACAAACCACACATGGATCCACCAGTGGTCATTGCATGTGTGTTCTTTCCACAAACCATATATGGATCAACCACTAGAGTCATTGCATGTGTGTTCTTTTCCACAAAGAACTTATGGATCAACCAGTGGTCATTGCATGTGTGTTCTTTCCACAAACCACATTTGGACCCATTACAGTCATTGCATGTGTGTTATTTCCACAAACCACACATGGATCAACCACTAGAGTCATTGCATATGTGTTGTTTCCACAAACCACACATGGATCAACCACTAGAGTCATTGCATGTGTGTTTTTTCCACAAACCACATATGGATCAACCACTAGAGTCATTGCATCTGTGTTATTTCCACAACCAAACATGGATCAACCACTTGAGTCATTGCATGTGTGTTCTTATACTAAAACCAACATGGATCCACAAGTGGTCATTGCATGTGTGTTCTTTCCACAAACCACACATGGATCAACCACTAGAGTCATTGCATGTGTGTTATTTTCCACAAACAACACATGGATCAACCACTAGAGTCATTGCATGTGTGTTCTTATACTAAAACCACAAACCAGTACTAGAGTCATTGCATGTGTGTTCTTATACTAAAACCACAAACCAGTACTAGAGTCATTGCATGTGTGTTCTTTTCCACAAACCATACATGGATCCACCAGTGGTCATTGCATGTGTGTTCTTTTCCACAAACCATACATGGATCCACCAGTGGTCATTGCATGTGTGTTCTTTCCACAAACCACATATGGATCAACCAGAGTCATTGCATGTGTGTTCTTTCCACAAACCACACATGGATCAACCACTAGAGTTATTGCATGTGTGTTCTTTTCCACAAAAACCACAAACCAGTACTAGAGTCATTGCATGTGTGTTCTTACACTAAAACCAACATGGATCCACCAGTGGTCATTGCATGTGTGTTCTTTCCACAAACCACACATGGATCAACCACTAGAGTCATTGCATGTGTGTTATTTCCACAAACCACACATGGATCCATTTGAGTCATTTAATGCTTGTTCTTATACTAAAACTAGCTCTGACCCCAATGGATCCACCGTTAGACCGAGTCTTCTAGAAGGCACTCCATAACACAGTTGTTCTACTTGACGATTGTTACATACCGTTCGATTGGGGCGCTTGGACGATTGGGATGGTCTTCGCGAGAGCAATCCTCGAGTAGGCTGTTCTGTGGCATGATTGGCCACGCTTGCTCTGGACAAACTGGCATGTTGCGAGTGTTACGACTCACGAGTTCAGTGGGCCATATCCCAGTGTCACGTCCCCGTTACTTCTCTTCCTCCCTGTACTTCTCTTCCTTTCCCTCGAAGCCACTTTCCCCACTTCACTTCCATCCTGCCGTAGCCGCAAGCCGACGACATCCGCCAATTCTCTGGTCGCTACCTTCATGGTAAGAGATCATTTTACAAGCTTTTGAACTTATCCTACACATTCCTGCTATTCGCCAATCTAACTACTGATCTTTTTTCCGATTTTTCGACGAACTTCAGTTGTGGCAGATGTGGGAGCCCAAGAATCTGGAGATCCTCGCGCGCAACTTCGCAGCGGCATTCCCGCTTGTGTGCTGCCACCCAGGATGCTTTCGCCGTTACTCCTACCGCGAGCTCCCGCTCCACGAGCTCGCGTGCCCGCATGGCGCGTGTGCCTGCATGGAGCCGGGCTGCAACTACACTAGCCCGCCGGCAGAGCTCGTCGTCCACCTTGCAGATGGGCACTTGATCAAAGTGATTAGGATCTCGTACGGGCAAGCCCAACTTCTCCAAGAGCAGGTGCCGTTCACTAACTCGGCATGCCGCCTGCTAATTTTCCAGGGGGGACGGCTCTGTTTTTGTCCTGACCATCACAGCCGGTGTTCCGGGAACCAGAGCCGGGCCCACCATCATGGGTGCCGTATGCGTCAGGTCGGTCTCGTGCGCCTGGCCCGTATGCATGGTCCGCATGTGGGAGAACGCCCAGCCGCCATCGTCGGATAGCATTCTTGTGCTAGCCTAGGCGCCGAGCTGCCCGACGCCGCAGGAGGTGGAGTATGTGGACCTAAGGTCGATCCTATGCGTGCCATCTCAGTACCTTGTCGGTGCTGGACCGAACAGGCAGATGCATTTCTACATTTGTATCGAGAAGACCGACAGACAAATGTAGTACTTGTGTTGTCGTTACTGTTAGACTTAAGCGATGGTTCTCACGTGCTTAGAGCATAGGTGTTGTGCGAATGTACCCCAGTTGTAGTTTTCAGTACTCCTTAATACTTCGACGAGTTATTATATTGGTCCAATCAGCTTACTGTTGTCACGTTGCAAAGTCCGCTTTTTTTGGACAGAACGGAAATATCGTGTGCTCCTGCTCCCGCATGTTAGTGTCACGTGTTCCGAGGGGCCACCTGCCGGTGTCCTTCCCCTCGAAGCAACTGTCCCAACTTCTCTTCCATCCTGCCACTCCCATCCGATGGTTGTAATCTGATGATTTTCGTTGGATTGTTTACAAGTAATCTACGTTGATAATGCAACATGCAAATGGAACAGACACAATTTCTAAAGTGGAAGCACTCACCGGCTGCTATTGCACACATTTCTTAATATAGCTCGACAAACACATTACAATAATTGTACTCGCATTAAACACAACCGAAATTGCAACCATCCTAAACAACATCTAAACCCACATCACACAGCTGTCGTCGGAGTCCACCTCGATTGGTGACACCGCCGTGCCCTTCCCGGCGACATCCACTCCCACCCGTGGCTTGCCCTTCGCCAAGGAGGCAACAATGGCGTTCTGCACAGCTTCGTCCCCGTCGCCCTCCACATCGGAATCGACAATGACGAAGGTGACGGGGTTGGCATGGACCGAGCGCCGTCACGCCTGGCGGCTCCTACTCGAGCTCGACGCCGCATCAGTCCTTCTAAAGGTAGGAGGGGCCGAGCTCGCATACGTAGCGTCGTCGCTCCTCTCAAGAAACCATGGCCATTTGATACTGCGACGGTAGGATCTTGGGATGGATCCGCCGCGGCGAGCCCTACCGGAAGCGGTGGAGCGGATGGATCTGTCGGCGCGAGCCATGACAAGTTCCTAGGAGGGAGTAAGATTGTGGGCCAGGCGTGTCTGGTTCCTGAGCAAGACCTCCCAGTGATATGTACGTGGGCAAGGTACCAAAAAATTTCGTCCAATGCGCGCGACAAGGCTTTTGAACCACGAAGGCGCGAGTTTCTTTTGACAAGTCCACACGCTAGGTCCCCCACCTGTCAGCCGAATGTGGACAATACGATTCTGCCCGAGTTATCTATGCTAATATTAAAAGACCCAGAGGGTCAAATCCAACACATACTGAACGCACGATGCGATTATCTAACGGGTGATAATCCCTTCGTCTTTATCGGCTCATCACGGTGGAGCGGACAATCCCGCGTCCAGCTAATCATTTTTTTCTTCTTTTAACGCACGAATGGTTACATACCCTATCTCCAGAAGGGCAGTTGCAAGCCCACCACGCCGCGCAAGCCACCGCCGCCCTTCGCCATTGCCACCATCGCCGCCAGCTCCCCCGTCGCCACGCGAGGCCGCGCTGAACGCTCGGACGCCCGGACGAGATGCCTCCCTGACGCCGGTGTGCCAACACCACCCGGCGCCGCAATTTCTACAGAGCATCAGGACCTGCACCCGCCGGCACACGGCGACGCCCTGCCGCCTGCATGTGACAACGACCTGTACATCCCCCACTCGCAGATCCGACTACCCACCGGCAACAGACCCCGCGGACGCAACCCCCGCGCCTGGCGCCAACGATCTGCAAACGGCCGCCGGCGCCAGGTCAGTGACATGATCCAAACGGGACGCGCATCACCCCTCTCGGCTCTCGCCCACCACCACGCGTTGAGGGAGCGACGGATGTAGCTGTCCCGCCGACCAGCTCCAATGATTCTGCCTACCATCCCGATCCGATTCTGATTAGGGGCATGTGGTCCAGTTCCCCGCCGTCACGCTCTTCACATCCAATGATTTTCTTTCGTTCTCAACTTATGAGGTGGAGGGCAGTTCCACTGTGCACCAACGCCTCACAGATCACATTGGGTGTTTGGTATGTACGACCTCGCTATTTTTGCCCTAATAATTGAATATCTGAATTTGAATGCTTCAGCATATTTGACAATCGTCCATGTTAGTATATCATCCTTTGTCATATATGAATTATGTTGCAGAAATTCTCTCATTCATGACAATAATATTTTATATAAACCTTGTCACCAATGTTGTACATGTTAATCAGCTACCGTCGTATATATTTTTATAAGCCGAGGATCCGGATGATGCCTATTTCCAGAAAGGATAGTCTTTTCTTCAGTTTGTGCTTGGTGATCGACTCATATAGTTTTGGCATTCAGTTTAGATAACATTTCCTATGTCTTAATGTTGGACAGTTTGATGTTTACATATTCAGCCAAGAAAATTACACACATGATCGGATGTTGTTTTTGCTATATGTAGGTGTATCCGTCAACTCTTACAATGTGAGTTCCCCTGGGTAAGAAATATAGTGCTCATGCAATTAGTTTTCTTTTCTGAATGATCAAAAGTGTCTCCCGTTGAATTATGTTGTTGTTTCAGTTTAACTGGTTTGACATGGTCGTACACAACAGTCTAATGAGCAACAACATGATGATGTATCATGGATTATATATAATTGGTAGATTGCTCACGTTGTTTTCCACTACCAAGTGTTGCAACTCCACATCTTCAAATTACCGGCATTTGATTTATTTGCTCCATCGGGATTGAGATGGTTTCAAATATAAACTTTAGTAACTAGCTCTTGTAAATTCTGTGTTGCCCCAAAATTATGAGGTATGCTAATCCGTTGTAAAAAAGTGTTATCCATTTCTCATACATTGTTGTTGGGTGGAGATGAACAGAAGTTCTAACCATTGAGATTGGTAAAGTTACAAGGTAAGGACAAATAATTTCTACTTCATCATTTGCTGATCAAAATTTTATGTTACTGGCCGTGAACTAATGATGTTCATTATCTCATATGATTGTTGAACAAAACTGTATTATTTCTAAAAGTAAGACTAAAATATATGTAAGTTTGAGCCATCTATGTGCTCACATGTGCTATATTGGACACTCTAACGAGGTCAAAGGGGTTAACCGCAGAACTTCTTTGCCAGGTTTGTGTTTGATAGTGAGCCACCTGACCTGGAGAAAAAGGAACTGGACAAAAGGTATGCAACTGAATCGGCCCTTTGTGTCTATTCTTCACTTCGAATCCCAAGTGTCAATTCATGCATTGCCATATGTTTCTTGTTTATTAGGACTCAGAAAAGGGGCAACAGCTCCAAAGACCTTCATACGGCTATTTAGCTCACTTGAGGAGGTAAGCCTCATTACTTACCATGATTCTCTATCTGTTGTTTTGTCGGACCTCTATGGTGGCAGTTGCAGTACAGGTTATCTCTGAAATTGTATCCTTTCAATTTGTTGTGTTATGTATTCCTTGCAGCATTGTATGGCATATATGTGCTGATGCGGTCATGTTGTGAGCATTCTTATCTACATGGTCAAATTGCAGACTTAAAACATACAAGGAAAACATGATATTGCGTTGTTTGGACCATGCTACTGGCTAATATACACGAATTATTATCTTAGGAAATCATGAGGAAAATATAGGTTGTGAGTTAACAGTCATACTTGAGCATTGTTTCCTAATTAATTGTGACCAGCTGAGAGCCATCTAATACACTTCAGACAAATAATGTGAACATCATGGAGCAATGTATAGTTTAGAGCACATGGGCCAAATAGATACTACCATGAAAGCCAAAGTTGATGTGATGTATGTAGAGTGGTTTTTATTTAACGGGCAAGTCTGTGATGCATGTGGATTGTGTTCTTATGAAAGGAAAGTAAGCAGCAGTTGTAGGATTATTGAGGTGGATCTGTAAATCTATGTTTTCTTCAAATTTGGAGATACATATGAATGTCTACTACTTCTTGAATGCCATCTAGACATTACAAGATTACCACCCTTTGTTTCTTCTTTTGTGAATCCTATCTGTTCATTTTTTGCTCCATCCTTGAGCTTCTATAGCTTCCATGAAACTTTATTATTCCGGTGGTTCACTAATCCTGGTTTGCTCATTTTTTGGCTGCATAATTTTAGTAGCTTGCATTATTTGCTAGGATCTCTACTGGATGTATGACCAAAATTGTTTTTAAAATCTTCAGGTTCACACTTAGGTGTGAATTCTGTTTGGAGGGGTATCCAAGAAACTATAAAAGGAGATGTCAACCGCCTTCAACAATCCTTCAGAGGATGTTAGATTTTTTAGTGTTATACTCCCAAGTCTAACCCTCAAAAGTTGTATGCCTTTTTTACAATATGGGAGGTTTGTACTTGTGTGTATACTGGTATAATGTTTTTGTTATCACTTTGATATGTCATGGCATGAAAAGCCAGTTGTCCATCCCTCGGGACATATTTCCTACCCGATTTGAGTGTCCTGTATAAAAGTCTTGTATAATTGGTAGGTCATGGCTCCGTAATTTCATTTGATGATTTCTCATGTAATGGTACCCTCTAGCTTTTATAGCAAAGATAGTATTTACACTACGAAATGCATAACTCAGTTTTTCTATTCGAACGACTTCTCTTTTGTATATTAAAATTTTTGTGCTGGGCGTTTTAATTGGGAAGTTGGCATATTGCATTGTATATTAGCTATTTTTGTGATTGTAATATATTTTATGCAAGTCAAACACGTGCATGTGCACGTGCTTGATTACTATTAAGTAGGGATAAATCACGCTTCACCACTACCCTAACATCCAAAGGCTCCTCTTTCTTCTTCCCTCGCTCCCCTCGCTCATGGCTCGCAGCTCGTGCAGTTCATCTCGGGCGGAATCAGGGTCGGCTCAACGCCGTCAGGCGGGTGCCCCCATCAGGTACCGGAGGGCGCCCTACGATTACTACCCCGATATGCTGTGTTTGTGTGGTGAGAAGATGCCGAGATGGATTTTGTGGACCAACGAAAATACTGCAGGAAAATTCAGCAACTGTAGCATCAGAGCGGTAAGTTCGTACTGTAGGTACAATGGTAACCCGGATCCGGAAAGCGTAATGTAATTCTTTTTTTTGTTTCCTTCGATCTACTACGCAGGAAGGGAGGGGGACTGGTTGTGACAAGTTTGTGTGGATCGAAAATCCACTGACAGGTTTTCACAAAGAGCTTGTTCAGGATCTGCGTGATGCTGTGTGGGACAAGAAAGAGGAGATTCGTGCGATGGAGCGAGAGATCCGGGAGCTTCGCCAGGTGCAGGGGAGGCAGGGGCAGAGAGATGGTGAGACAGACGGGCTCAAGATTAGGCCAGATAGTGGACACAATTTCCTCATCATCTGGGCATTATCTGTTGCATTTGCAGTTTATGTTGCCATGTCGTTGTCCAGCAGCTGAAATAAGTTGCTGCTTCGTGGAGTGTAGCGGACAGCTTAAGAAATTGTTTTCCAGCCCAGAAACTTAGCATAAGTGTAATGCCAACAATAGGGATTTATTAAGCGCCTATAAATAAATCACGTCTGTGTCACTAACACCCATTGATTTTGGAGAGGATTTAACCGCTCAGCTATCGTGATTGTTCAGATAGTAGTGGCACAGTCACAGTTTTGGATTCAACTAGTGGCCTCGGCCATATCAAATCCTAAAGTCGCGATACATTTTACTGCTAGTACGAGAGGCCGATTGTTTCGCCCAACAAGTTGCTCGCACACAGCTCCAGAGTTTAACCGAAATACATATATAGGTTCAAGTTCAATACATCATTAGGTTGCTACATTTCTAGCCCTCTTTCTCTGCTTGGGTGCCAACTTTCTTCCTCTTTCCTTCACGTACACTGGCTTCTTCATCTCCTGCCTTCTTCCTCTTCCTGGGTGCCAATTTTCTTACCTTCATGTACCCTGCATCTCCGGGCCGAGGGAAGTCAGGCCAATCAGCACCAGAATCTTGTCCGACATCATCACTCCACTCGTTTTGGTTTTCTTCCCGTAGAAAAATCACTGAGTCGGCTGTCTTGTTTCTTACCTTGCGCTTCCTGTAAAAAAACAGTACATGGATTACTACCTTATATCTACAGACTATAAACAATTTTTTGTATGAATGTACCATCTCATACCTAGGTTTGGGAGCATTAAGGGGACATCCAGCTGCTCTATGGCCTATAAGATGGCAGGTCTTGCATCTGTTTTCGCCCTTCTTTGTAGCACAGAAAGTCGAACCCTTCTTCTCGAGAAAATTCTTAAACCTATTCACCTGGGGTCTTCCTCTGCCCCTTTTTGTAACTGGCTGGTAAAGCTTGAAAGACAGTTTGACTTGAGGCCACTAAGATGGGTCTGTACATGGCTCGACGGATCCAGCGTACGCAGCTCTAAACTTTTCCATAGAGTAGTAGTCTGACAAATACTGATCCAAATGTGGTAGAGTTCTTTTCTTCACCAAGAAGGCCAAGGCGTGGTCGCAAGGTTTCCCGGTATGCTGCCACTCTAAGCAGGTGCATTCTCGCAGCTGGATGTTCACAACATCCCTTTTGCCACTCTTGGACATATCGACCACCTCACAGCTTCTGTTGGTTGACGGGAGAACATTAAGATGAGCAAGTCCTCGGCTTCTCTTGTGCAGTTGCTGTACAACTGGCGATAGCATATGTCCTCTAAGTCTCCAACCGATCTCTCTCCTTATATTTAACAGCTTCATGATCATACCACGTATGTTGTCCATCAAGATATGAACATGACGCACTTTTATGTCCTTCACCCAGTTATTCAAGCATTCTGCAAGGTTGTTGTTTATGTAATCAACTTTGATGTCAGGGTTGAATTGACTCCTCTTCCATATCTGTGAATGATGGATGGCTAAGTACTCTGGAAGTTCAGGGGCTTTGGCAAAAATCTTGCTCATGAAATAATCGCTGCTACTAGGTTTGTAAACTCTAGCAGCAGGAAACATGTAACGAAATACGCTGCCTGCATAGTGTGAGTACAAGTTGAGCATCATATGGGCATGGCATTCTCTACCTTCAGCTCGCGGGAACACCTCCTTCACTGCATTCGTCAGCCCTTTGCATGCATCCGTGGATATAGCCAATGGATCCATGTGGCCTATTGATCTCTTGAGCTGCCTCATAAACCAGACCCAGTTTTCCTCCGTTTCTATTTCAAACAGCCCGAATGCCACTGGGAACATCCAGTTGTGACCATCAAGTGTTGTGACAGATGGCAGGCAGCCTTTCCATTTGCCAGTTAGGACAGTGTTATCTACACTCAGATACGGCCTACAGCCGCCCTTGAATCCATCGATGCAAGGTTTAAGCGCCATGAAAAATCTTTTGAAATATATTTTACCACCTTCTGATTCGGTGTCAATCTCCACAACACTCCTCGGACACCTAGCTTGTACCTCCGCCTTAAGGTTGTACAGCATCCTGAAGCTATTGGTCCAATCCCCGTGCAAGACCCCTAGAGCTTTCTCTTTACCTTTCCAAACCATGTAATACGGAAGGACAATGTTGTATTTAGAACCGAGGCTAGTCTGAATATTCTTCGTGGTCTCCTTAGGGTTATCCTTTAGTATGGACATAGATTGCATAGCCACCCACTCTGTATCAGCCATTAAGGATTTCAGTTTGCTTCCTGTCGGACACATGTGTGCAGGGCCCATTCTGTTCACCTGCAACACAGATTCATTTAAAAGATAAGCAGAGTCAACTAGTTGCCAGAAAGATATCACACATCAATTGTAGTTATAGAGTGAAAAGAGCGCGCGAGAGAGAGAGAGAGAGAGTTCTAATGGTTTGCTGCATTCATTGCCCCAATACCCTAATTGCAGTCAACGCAGGTAAGGATCTTGCTGTGATCCTCCATGGACAATGTACCTCGGCCCGTCCATTCATCCATGTTAACTTGCAAACGGCCTCATACCTCTCGGCAGAGTTCTTCAGTCGATAAAACGTTGAACTCCCCCTTGATACAAAAATGTCGGAACGACATCCTGAACTCATGCATGCTCCTGAACTCGGTGCCGACCGAAATTATAGGATACTCGTGGTCATGTTTCATTTCTTCTACTTCAACACCCAAATCATCGACTGGAATACCAGCCTCATCGTTAAGTTCCTCGTCTATTTCATCATCACCAGATTCTTGATCCTCTATAGTGCCTGCTTCTTCATCTGATTCAGAATCTTCGCCATCGTCTCTAATGCCTAGTACTGCACAAATCATATTGACTCCCATGGGTGGGGCTGCACCATCGTCTCCACCCGGATGGACAGGAACATTGCCCCAGTCCACCTCACCGGCAACTCTGTTTTCTCCAAGACACTCGGTTGGTTGTGCTGCAACCACATGGGATGGTCTTACGTTTGCACGCATCCCAGGTACTTCAGTGGACAAACAGCAGTCAGAATCAATTTCATCTTGAGTGTACAGAACCCTCTTGCTCTTCCTGTGTACATCCTCCTTCCTGATGTAATCTTTCCTAATGGTATCAGTAGGGCTTGGCATCCATGTTCCATTCCCCATCGAACTAGGCCTTCTGCTGCCGCTCTTGGGTGTGATCTCCTTACTGCCTCCCCTCACGGGTGTTGGCTCTAGGGTGCTGGCATTATTGCCCAACCTCTGCGGCGTGTTCTCCTTTGAATTAGCCCTTTTGCTGCTACTATTGGGCGTGTTCTCCTTCGTGCTGGCACTATTGCCTGACCCCAGCGGCGTGTTCCGCTCCAAATTAGCCCTTTTGCTGCTACTATTGGGCATCTTCTCCTTCGTGCTGGCATTATTGCCTGACCTTAGTGGCGTGTTTTGCTCCAAATTAGCCCTTTTGCTGCTACTATTGGGCGTGTTCTCCTTCATGCTTGCATAATTCCCTGACAGTGGCGTGTTCCGCTCCAAATTAGTGTTTTTTCTGCTCCCACTAGGTGTGGTAGCCTCCGTGCTAGCCATCTTCGCCTCTTTGGTACCACTCCTGGGAGTGTTCACCACCGTGCTAGCCCTCTTAGCATTTTTGCTGCTACCGTTCGGTGTGGCATTTTGACTGGATCTCAGGGGTGTACTCTGCGGCATGGTGCCTTTTGTCATGCGACTCTTGGGAGTCCTCTTCTCTGGCGTGGTCTCCTTGGTGACGTTCTTCTTCGGGGTGCCCTTTCTGGGGATGCTCTTCCTGCTCCTCTTTATGACGCTCTTCTATAAGACTCTCCTCTATTCGAAGCCACCCTCAATCGCACCAGCCCTAGTGATGCCATGGATCAGGTCATGCATGCCTTCTAAAAGTCCATCTCTATTGTCGAGTTCCAATTCCTCTCCAACCGTGAGCACTACCAAGTGGAAGTAAACTTCACCTCTATAATGTTTCCTTGTAAACGGTACGACTAAATCCCTGGTATCTTTCACTTCGATAGCCTTTTTGCTCCTGTAACCATAATATAACAAACGTGCTTCCTGGGAGGACCCCCACAACACCTTCACACGTAATGATGCCATCAGGTCAGATAACTCTACCACTTCAGGGTCGTATCTGCCAAGGATTACATCAAACTCGTCATAGAATTTTTCTGTGCAATCATCTAATTTTGCAGTATAATCCGCGACACCAATACGAACGATTACTTTGCCATCATCAGGTTCTTCAGGATAGAAACCTCCGAGAGGTTCGAGAGATGGAGCGGCACCATTAGACCCAGCCCCAATGCCACTACCGCCATCACCAGCGTCATCGTTAGCTGGATCAACCTCGGTGGAAGTACCATGACCAGATACTGCCATGCCACCTCTAACGGCAGCCACAATTGGATCAGCTGCTGCCATGCCACCTCGACGACCAGGAGCAGTTCCCACAACAGACGTGTTTCGAGTGCTAGCAGAGTCCAGACCATGAGCTGGCTTTAGACCAGCAGCTCGCTGGACCCGAGCACGGGTTTGAGGAGGAGAGAATGTTTCAGTCTTTGCAACAACAGTGGGGCAGCCTCCGAAAGCCTTAGTTTGCTCAACAACGGCAGGGATTGGGTCAACAACGTCCAGATCAACAAAAACACGAGGACGACCAGTACCAGCAGATTCCAGAGCATGGGTTCGCACAACTTGAGGACGGTTTCGAGGAGGAGCAACACACAAGGAGGCGGTCTTGGCAACAACAGCGGGGCAACCTCCGGATGCCTTAGTTTGCTCAACAACGGCATGGATTGGGTGAGCAGCAGCCGCAGCAACACGGGCACGGGGACGGGGACGACCAGTACCAGCAGATTCCAGAGCAGAGTTTTCCACAACGGCAATACGGGGACTCCTACAAGGTGGTTGCCTGACAAAAGCATGTCGCGGATGAGGAACCACATTTTGCTCAACAACAGCAGGGGTTCGAGTTAGACCTCCCTGTCCAATAATAGCTGGGCGACTCCCAGTAGCAGGAGCTTCCTCATCCACTATGTTACACACCAGCGTAACCACACGAAGCCTAACATGCTGTTTCATCAACCCAATTAGCTGACTGTCACGCACTACAGGAACCTTGAAGCCTCGGTCATCAACGAGGCTAAACCATGCAGTCTGCTCTGGCCTCATTTCAGCAAGTTCACGCATAGCAGCAACCAAACCAGGGATAGTGCATAACTGCACAGGCGTCACTTCCATCTTCAGACTCTGAGCCTCTTTCCACGTGCTCTTCCCATGTGCTAATTTAATGAGGTGGCCGCAGATGCTCACTAGAACCGTGTAGCTGGGTTCAGCGGAGATCCTAGTTGACAGAAAATTGGAGACAAAAGATAAGAATTGTTTGTCAGCGTCGTGCTAGCAAACAATTCTATGTTCGATATATCTCTGTAATGCCAATAGCCAGCTAGCAGTTATAGGTAGTGCGAATAGCAAAGATAAGAGTAGCTCACCCGAAATTAGCCAGAAGTACTTCTTCCTCGGCAAATGGATCTGCCATCCTCCGCGCTGCTCAGCTCGTCGATGGTAGAGGCGGGCTAGATCGTCGCAATGGCTGGCACGACATTCGGCATTAGAGCTCGGTAGCAGCGAGTAGGCCCAGCAACTTGGCGCCGGAAGTCAAATGCCCGATGAGATCTTTCTGGTTGGAGAGGGGATTTCGACGCCGCTGGTGCTAGGGTTCATGTGAAAGGAGGGAGGGGGTGGATTTGTGAATTTGTTCAACGCACGATGCTCCTTTAGTATCTTGTTTCGCCTACGTGGTTATCGCGTTGGCACTGGCGTCACGGAAATATTACTGACATGAGGGTCCCGACCGTCTACTTCATGGGGCAGTTTCACGGCATGTTTGGATTTGGTAGGGGTGAGACGAGTTTGCGTCGAAATGGCCCCTCTCAGTAGTTGGCGGCCCAAAACACGGTGATGTCAGGAAACTTAGGTACCGCCATGCGCTGGCCTGCCAACTTTGGTACCGTAGACGAACAAGCCCATCACAATGGACAATGAATAAGCACACGGTGGTGCTAGAGAATTTTAAACGTAGCCAACATCCGTCGGAGTTAAGGTATAATCGTCTGCCTATTTGGATCCGTGTGATGAATCTGCTTTTTAATCTACATGATATTTGGGGAGAAAAGATCGCGAGGAGCCTGGGTGAGTTCATAAGTATTGACACTACCAATAAGATGCAGGTGAGCGGGAAGTATCTGCGAGCTCGTGTATCAATTGATGTTAATGAGCCTCTACAGCGGTGGATTGCCATTGACTCATCTTTGAGGGAAGCGTGTGACTGGTATGACATAAAATATGAGAATATGCCTTCCTTTTGCTTCTCTTGTGGTATCTTGGGTCACTCAAATCTTGTGTGCCCAGAACCGGGGGAGAGAGATGATTTGGGTGGTTTATCTTACTGCCCTAGTTTGAGGGCCATGGATGACAAAAGGAAGAAGATGGGTCCCAATGTCTGGGGTAATTTCTCGGGTGAGAACAAGGCTCGTGAGGGAGCAATATCAGGAAACACCTAAGAGAATGTGAATATGAATGTCCCTCCCCAAAACAACCCTCCACCATTTTATGGAGCAGGGAGGGGTAGAGGTAGAGATGGCAATCGGGGTGGCGGTAGGTTTGTAGAAGCAAGGGGAAACACGCATGTATACCTGTGTTGGAAATATGCCCTATAGTAAAATAATAAAGGAAGTTTATTATCATATTTCATGAGTTCATACTACCTCCTTTTCAAGGAATAAGACGCACTCGCATTCCAAAGCAAAGTTTGACCGGATAAATAGAGCAACTAAAATTTTATTATATTAAGTAAAATTAGTATCGTTGGATTTGTATTGAAACACACTTTCCAATAATGCTAATTTTATATTAACATTCTTTATATATTTATAGTAAATCTTGGTCAAAGAAAAATACGCAAAACAAGGACACCGTATTCCTTGAGACAGAGGTAGTAGTAGTTTTATACTATGCTATAACTATATCAATCGAAAACATTGGTACACATGTGGTGTGGTGACCCAACATACCACTGCATGATGTAGTACACTATAGTCGTTGACATAACACCAATGAAACACCATTCACTAGTATTACATCCCTCAGAGTGGTATAACAGAAACATAGTAGGTCCAAGACAAGACTATAGATTACAACTCGACTTGTTACAAAAGATCCAGAGGACACTCTAGGTTAAAGAGAGAGAATGAAACTTCTTACAAAGAAGATCTAGAAATAACATCTCAGAACTATCGAGTGACTAAGACTAGTATCTGAACCAAATGGCTTGCAATTGCTGCTATTGCAATGCTCTACAGAAGTAGGTTCTAGGACTAGATATTATACTCCTATCTAATCAGAGACTTCGTCTTCACTTTAGTTGATGTATATGTTGACTCCATTGAAGAACTTGAACTTCCGGTGGTGCTTCCTTTGAGTATGAGTTGACGTCGTCTTCATCGGCTTTAGAATCTAGAAAGGGTTAAGGTACGGGTGAGTATGAGCGTACTCAACAAGTTCACTAAAAAGGAGTGTTTGATGCACTATCTACAGCCATAGACCATAGTTCATAGGCAATGTAGCTTTTCATAAAACATTTCTTCAAAGGTTGCTTTTATTCTGAAAAGTTATGTCCGTCATCCTTCACAGGTTTACCATAACTTCATGGAGTTCCTTTCCTGCCGCGTTCGTAGCTCCTTCCCGGAACAGAGAGTAACATGTCACAGTTTTTACACTCTGCAGGGGTGCGCCACTTTTACCATGAGAGACCTTAAGCTTTGTTGCACGGACGGGAGTATGTCCCCATTCAAATTTCCTTGGTTTGAGGCCCAACCTAAGATCCAAGCCAATCACTACCCTTCGCTGCGATCCTGCATGAAGACACGATCCCCCAAGAAGGTTTACCACGGGTACAGTCCTGGTAGCCTCTCGAAGACTCTATAAGAAGCTCTGCCTGGCAGCCACCATCAGCTATGGTGAACCTCCACCAAGATAGCTATGCACAGATAATCTAGACACCAATATCGCGGGGCACTAAGGGGTCCCCCCCATGTGCTGGATTCTCCACGAGAAATCTACAACTTCACGATAAGGTCATCCGTCCATGCGAAAGGAAGAAGATCTAGCTAACTTCTCCGTCATATTCCAAATCTCATGGTTAACGCGTAATATACAACACTAGAATCACTGGCGATATTAGTTGATTAAGTCCTAGATATTATGTTCCTTTACCACTAGAACTATATCAATAGATTATTACCATTTGGTAAATAATCCATAATCATTTATTATGAAAATAGTGTTTTCTGACCTTTTTGAAATGCAGGTGATGACAACATTTGAGTTACAAGCATTTGATAGAAAATAATCAAAGGACATGAGCAAGTTGTGAACTTGCCTTTGTGATTACAAGATATGCAATCACGGTCTTCGAGACACTAGAAGATCCAAAATCTGAAATTAGCATCATTAGTCCGGTAAGGACTAATGTTTAAAGAAGCAATATGTCGATGCACAAGTAATGTAATGCATTTTGTAAAATCCCGAGATAAATCCCCAATAATGAGAATGAGTTAAATATAAGTGATGTATTTTAAGGTTCTATTTCTAATGTTTACTCCATAAGTAAATATATCTACAAATCATTTAAGTGTTCAACATGCAAAGTATAAAAGTGAAGTACAATAGCATTTTAAGATTGAGGTGAATTTCTATCTGGTAATTAAGATGGGAGTTATTATGTTAAGTTGTGAAGAGTTAAATGAATTATTATCAGATTGTTGTTTGAAGTGGCAAAACGAATAACTTTTGAAGAAAAGATTTCTTTGTTAAAGTTTAAACAATCTTTATGGTTAATAGAATTTAATCGATGTCATTTGCGCTTATCCGATAAGCTTGGATTTAAGATGCCTTATGACTTAATTTGGAACAGACAAAAGTTAACTATAAAAACATAAATATTCTTTAGACATTATGAATGACTTAGTGTACCAACGTTAACTTTAAAACATAAGTAGATCTAGGTTGTGATGTGTTTAAAAGTATTAATCAGTTTTAAACCTTGCAACAAGCATGCTTAAAGGTATGAGATCATTAACTTTCAGCTTAAGTGAATGATGAGTTTAAATGTGATTTGTTATTATGAATATAATTTATCTTATTAAGTAAAGTAAATTTAGATGATTTTAATAATCTATTAAAGTTTGAAATCATGTTTCAGAATAGTTAAGAGATAAATAATATTCACTTAAGCTTTGCACATATCCGAGTTATGGTTTGGAACTAGTATTTGAATATAAAAGATTTAATGTTTTATATAAAAATTGTCATTATTTCATATTTAAGAAATGTTCTAAAAGAATTTATAAAATAGGTATTTTATATAACAAATAAGGATTTATTATTTTAAAACCTTAAAATCCTATGGAATCATACATTTAGTGTTTTTATAGTAAATTATGTTTATTCAAGATCTTTAAAATGATTTTTTATTTATTTTTAAGTATTATTCTTATTTTATAAAATTCTAGAAAGGATTCAATGTCTTTGAATATTTGCTTCAAGTTTTATTTGTAAAAATTTAAGTTAATTATTTTATAAGATGGTAGATTGATTTTAATACACAAAAATTATTTTTAATGATTTTTAGGACTTTTACTTATTTTATGAAATTTCATTTAGAATTTAGTAGTGTTATTTATTTGCATTTTATCTAACTTAAATAAGTAAATTTATATTTTTATTAGGTATATATTATTTTTGTGATCACTTTGATATGTTATATGTATTTTTAGGATTTTTTCTATATTTTTCTAGGGCTGAAATGAGTTCAGGGTATTTTGGTAATTATTAAATAGAAAATTGATTTTGTGGGGCAATATTTGGGTTGTGGCCCAACTGGTGAGGACTGGACCAATGCCAGTGGACAGGCCCATTAGGGCCCAACTTCGTCTGGCCTAGGGTTACCCCCAGCCCGACCCACCTCACCCACACACACGCACACCCGATCCTGATCTCTCTTGTTCCCCTCCTGTGTTCGTGATGCCACCGCCGCATGCTTGATTCCAGCGAACGTCGGCCATTTCGGCTGCCACCACCGGCTGCTGAAGCACCATCGCCGCCTGGCCGACCTGGCCCTCCGATTTGATTTGGCCTCGAGGCCCTATCGAGCTCGCCCCTAACGTTTCTCTGCTCAGGCCTGGCACCACCGCCTGTGTTGATCCGACCGGCTCTAGCCCTCGCCGGCACCACTCCACACAGATATGTGTTGTGTCTCTGGCCTCTACCTTGTCTACTTCTGCCTCGGCCATGGCCACCACCCTTGTGCAGCCCACTGCCATCCCTAGGATGCGCTGCTTTGGTCCGGCATTGAGGACGACGCGACCTGGCTCTCCCACGGCTCCTGCCCTACATCTCGCTTGCTCCATCTTCGCCATGCCTCTCTCTCCCTGACACCGTCGAGACGGCAGCAAGTGTAGCCCGGCGAACCCAGTTCTTGGTGGTCATTGATGTGGTGTGGTGCTCGGTGAAAACAACCTCAGGTGAGCTCCGTCGTGGTAGCACGGGACCTGCCACGCCGCAGTGGTTGCTCCTCGGGAGCTAGGTACACATCCACTGGTCCGCTCTTGCCTCTCTTCATCTCTCTGTGTCAATCCCTAATTAGGGATTCCCCTAATTTGTTTTAGCAGTGGCTCTCTGATGATTGCATGATGATCTTGGTGTGGCTACTTACATTGTTTTAGTTCTCGCCTTTGAGCCTAACTAGATTATAGTCTGCAGCTTATTATTGCCAGATTCAATGATGAAGAATAGTTAATGAACATATTGAAATATTGGAATTACTAGCGGCCAATCGATTTTAGGTTCTAAAGATTTAATTTTGGACCTAAGCTACACTAATTTTGAGTAGCTGAGATAGTAGTGGACTTGCCCTGTCTATTTTACCAGTGATACAAGCATGGTAATAATTTAAAGTTGTGCTGGCGGTTTAAGCTGGCCAAGTTTGAGACGAGCTCATTTGACATCTCTTACACCTAAAGCTGAGCTATTGATATATATGTTCTGTCAATAAGACAACAAGGTTTTAAATAATTCCTAGCTTTACAGGATAGGGAGATGATGTTGGAAGAACCTCTATTTATGTTGTTATACTATGGTATTTGCATGTTTGATTCAGCAACTGCCTTTACCGCAGGTTGTGGTTGAATAAGTGATATCTAAGTGATAGTTGATATCCATGGAGTGATGATGCTTAAAACTAAATGATTCCTGGACATCTGTCTAGGAAAATGATTTAAATACAACTTGGTACGAATTGGCAAATAAGATTTTGCTACTATGTACACTTGCTGTCAACCTCATAGTAAATGTTTAGATGATTCCTAGTAATTTAAGCTAGGGAAATGATTTAGATTATTGGATGTATCTGAAAGTTGCTTTCTTGATCTGTGAGCTATTTCATGTATACAACACTCGTGGCTTCTGTAGATGATCTTGCTGTTGTGGTACCTCTTTACAGGATGCACAGTGGTCAAGATCATCTGCTACTTGATTGCTTGCCAAAATTTTGGATGGTCCCTAGCCAATGATGCAAAGGATGAGGCTACTATTTAAATAAAACAGATTTGGTATTGGTTTTGTGTTTAACCAACTTGGTGGCTTCTGCTGCTACAAGATATGCTGTTGTGGTGCCTCCCATGGGGAGTGTGCACAATAGTAGGTATAAGTGGCATGATCTTCTACTTTCTTTCCCTAAATACTCAATGATGAGTCTTGCATACCACTTGTATGCAAGACTGCGAGTAATTCTTCTACCCACCCAAACTATTCTTTGATCAAGTCTGATAGAAACAATAATTATAATTTGAGGTGGTGATTAACCTGAGGCTTGATCTTTTATTATGTATACTTATGGATCTTGATCCACCTCTTTTCTTCTAAGTGGAGATGATAGTGGTGTTAATGTCCTTTGAGTTCACTGGTTCAGCTGCAACTTGCCCTTCTGATCTTTTACTTATCCTCCTAGATGAATCTGCTACTGGTAATACTAAATATTGATGTTGGTGGTGTAGCTTCTGGTTGTTGAAGCATAAAGGATTTGGTGGGATTTGATGTGGTGGATGGATTGGTAAATCTGGGATGAGCTGGTGCTGTTCTTGGCTGGTTCCTTGTTGGTTTTGTGAAAATAAAATGGATGGATATGTGATGAATAGTTGATGAACTGTGGTGTTGTGTGCTTGTGTGGATGAGGATAGTGTTATGGACAAGATCCGTTTTTCTAGCTATGGTTGTGCTCTCTCTGTCCGCTACTTTCATGTGGGGTGGACAACACATATGCTTGCATGCATGACTAAGCTGCTTGCTCATGTGCTTCACTCCTTGGCTCAAGTTACAAGGCATGTAGATTCCTCTTGTAGATAAGCTTGGCTGTGATAAGCTTCTTGCAAGTGGGACCCTTCCCTTGTGGATCAGCTCAACTAGATCGTTTGCTGGGTATTACTGTTTTACTTTCTACCTTTTACTAATTTGATGAAATTTGCCCCTTGGCTTATGAGGTTGCACTGAGGCACAATGTACTGATAAGTACAGATCCTCTAGTTGGTGAAACTTGCCCCTCATATAAAAGGCTCAATGATGAATAGTAATAGTGCATCTCACTATTAATTATGAGAGCATTAATATTACTCCATAACCCTATTTCTCTTTTGTTTTTTTCTGTCTTTTCCTGCAGGTATCAAGCTTAGGAAGAGAATCTTCAGAATATGAAGATTTAGATTAGGACTTTTCTATTTTCAAGTTGTTTTTATCTTTTTTTATTCTTTTGTAATTGTTCTATTTAATTCTTGGACTTTTAAAGTCAATGTATTACAGTACCTTGAGACAAAATGACTATTCCTTAAGTTTTAATGATTCATTTCCTTTCCTTGTATTATTCTCATTGCAATATTTCTTTCTATTTGAATGGGTGTAAGAACATTGTAATATTTGTATTAATGTAATAAAGTATTCCTTTACTCTTTTATTTATTTATATTAGTTACTTTATTACTATTATATATTGACATGTCATATTACTTTTATTCAAGAATTCCTATTCCACTTCTCTTAAGTATTTATATATTTCCTAATTCACTTAGTGAATTTTCTAAATTCATTTGAATTCAAGTTTGAAATTCAAATCTCAATTCAAATATAAATTGAATTGCTTCCCCAAAACACAGAAGTATAGTAGAGGTCATGTCGAAATCCATAGCACTTGCGCTGACGTTTCCATCAGAACAAGAGAGATCTCGATCCTTCTATAGTTCTTTTAGCTTTGTGCGAAAATTACCCGGATTTTCTTATGCATGGATGCAATGCACACACATGAGTCCTCACTATTTCTAGGTGCTAATACTTGGATGTTATATGTGGTATGTAAACAAACCAAATTCCTAGTAGCCTCTGTACAACTAGTTCATTGGGCAACTAATGGTCAAGGTTTTCTAGCCATTGATCATTATGCCAATTGACAATAAAGTCATATCATTAGTGAATGATGTGATGGACATTTATCCAATATAAGTATTACAACAAGATCAAGTTATAAAGTTTATTGTTGCAATAATTAGAAATGGAGCATCCTTCTCCTTTTACCGTGAGATCATATTTAAGCACTATCACTTGAGGCTGCTTTTATTGCATCAACTATCGCAACGTAACATGATGATCATAAAGGTGTATATTAGGTATTTTAGAGAGATATTTTTAGGCGTATGCATCGAGATTGAGATTTATTCTCCCATGTGACGGGAAGATACACTGGGTCCACTCGGTAAGATTACATCTATAAGCTGTGCAGCGTGTGACTAAGTCATGTGGATGAAATATCACGAGAATGAGTAAAGTATCACTTGTCGGTAATGAGATTAAACAAGGTATCGTGATACCGATGATGAGATCTCAAAAAGTCAGGTATCAACGTACACAAAGGGAATTGGACTTGATGTTTATGGTTCAAACGACATTGAAATCGTGGAATACGCAGGGGTCATTATATGTATCCAGATTCTGCTAATGATTATTGGTCTAAGAGTCATCTCGATCATTTTTATGATGTTTCCGAACCGTAGAGTAACACGCTTAAGGGTTTTATGACGCTTGGACATTGTTTTCGAAACATTGGGCTCACCAGAAGAAAGAGATGAGAATACCGGAAGTGTTCTGTGAGAGAACCAGAATCGTTCTAGTAGAATCCAAAGGAGTTCGGAGTGAATCGAAAGGTGTTTCATGTCAAAGATAATTTAATAATATGTATTTTATGTTAATTATTAGAATTATTAATAAAATAAATATTTAAAATTAAATTTAAAAGGGTAAATTTCCTAATGGGCCAAATCCCCGAAGGAAAAAGGCCCATGAGGGTAGCGGCCAAGGGAGGCTAGCCGCCGCCTAGGGGCCCACCCAGACGACATTAAGCCGTGCGCGGGGGTGGTGGCCCACCCGGCCGGCTGCCCCATGGCGGCACGCCTCCTCCCTACTCTCCCTTTAGTCCCACCCCGGGACATTAATAGATGGGGTGCCCCTTTTCCCCTATATAAGAAGGTCCATATAGGAGAGAAAAAAGACACACAATATTCTCTAAGGTAATTTTCTTAGGGATTTTGTTCTCTCTCTCTTCTCTCTTACAACTGCGGCCCCAAGTAAGGGATGCACACATAATATATTGCTACGCAGCGGCACGCTGTTGTGCTGCGGTGATTCCAGCTAGAAGATCTACTTTCGCATCCCAGCTAGATCAGGGAGAACGAGAGTCTTCATCAAACACCGGACGCGTGCGAGACCACGGGGGTGCTGCCACTTGTGGCACCATGATTGTTGTGCGAGGACCAGGGGTTACTTGCAAGGAACTTCACGTCCTTGAGATCGTCTACGAGTACGACTACATCATCCATATTCCACATGAGTGTTAAGTGCTTTCGGTCTACAAGGGTATGTTATCGAAGCCTCTCTCCGTTACACTATTACTCCTAGATAGATCTTGGGCATATGGTGTTACGCTAGTCATGGAATTTGTTGTTTTCTGCTACGAACCTCTTCAGTGGTATCATAGTCAGATTATGCGTAATATTGCTTGTACGGTTAGAACACATGCTGAATGTGGGTATTGATCCTCTAGTTATTACCCTTCCACATGTACTTGTTTATATCATAGCACTATTTGATAAAGCGGCCTGAACCGACCTTACGTGTAATCTTATGTGAGACTAGTTCCACACTTGACATATGGCCTGCACAATATAAGTGGCTAGCGGGTGTCTGCCTCTTTTACAGTAGTTGATATGATATTTACAACAGAGGTCCCCGAGAGGGGTGTCATAGAGATAACTATTTGATCAATGTCGTGGTTGAAAGTTCATAGGTAAGAAACGATTCTATTGCGAAAGCCCTAGCAGCCACGTAAAACTTGCAAAAGATAAAGTAGGTACGTCTAACTTTATTTTGTAGGAGGGCATGTGATGTAATATGTTCATGGTCGTGATCGAGGTAAAGTAGTTTACTTTTATATTACTAAGTTATAGGCGGTGCTCCGAGCCTCACACCAATGGACTTAGGATGCCAGTCCTCGACTGGCACTATCAGCCACTTGCCATACTGCTTAGCTAATTCCTCATGGACACCATCGCCACACTCTAGATCTCCATGGCCGAAAAGACCACAAACTTCACAAAACCGGGGCAACTTCTCATAGTTTACCATGAACGCCATCCTCTCGTTGCCACTACAAGAAATGTGTTAACTTGTGACCTTCTCATAGTGATGGGAAATGAAATCGTCATAAATATATTACGATTTGGCATAAGCTGGCCATAGGCTATTTGTATAGGTCAAAATCCTATAAAATTATGACGATTTGTGTCAAATCGTCGTAATTTTAGCATATAAAATCGTCATAATCACTAGGATACAACTTAGAGGATTATTTATGCTCCATTATGACGAATTTAAATCGTCATATAATCTAAAATCTGATACGTTGAATTGACTGGTTGGCCACATCAGCAATTTTGTCTACGTGGCATGTCTACATGTTAATTTCTATATATTGTATATTCATGTGCCAAACCCTAATCCCATCGCTCCTCCTCGCAGACCCCGCCGCCACTCCTTCCTCTCTCTCTGCTCGACAGCAACCCTAATCCCCTTGCTCCTCACTGCGTCGCTCGCCACCCGACCTGCCTCTCCTCTCTCTCAATCGTGGATGGCGGCCAGGCCGCCATGGCCGTGCGCCGTGGTTGCTTCCCGCCGTTTCCACCACCTCCTCCTCTCTTCTCTTCCCATGTGTCAGATCCCGAGCCACCTCGCGCCTCCGTGTCGACCCGACCCACCCAGAGCTGCCGCCCAAGATCCAATCCATGCTGCCTCCCAAGATCCAATCCATGCTGCCGCCGCCACCCCCACCCCACCCCTAATCAACGCCGTCTTCCATCCACATCCTCCCCGGTCCTCTCATGTCGCTGCTTCTCCATCCGTGTACGTGTTTCCCTTCTTCCTCCAAGCACTAGAACCGCCGCCCGAACCTCCCTACTCGATCCTGTGCCCTCACACCCACCGTCGGCGGCCTCGACGACATCCTCTGCATCGCCGGCGAGCCCTACCACAAGTAACACCCGTGCCTGAAGAGGAGGGGAGGTCCGTCGGAAGGATGCCCGGATCTTCCAGATGCGCCGCTACCGCGACCATGGAGACGTGGGTGGGCGTGGGTGGCCTGCCGCCGATGCAGATGGAGGTGTGGGTGGCCCGTGCTGCTAGTGGGCTTCAGCGGGGACGACCACCGGGAGGGGCTGCGCAGGACGCCCAAGCGCGTCGCCAAGGCCTTCTGGATCTATTCGTGATTCCACCAACCTGAGGTATATATCCGCCAACCCACCTTATCCTCCCATCTCCTCTGGATCTATTCGTGATTCCAAAATCATGGTTACGTTCGTTCGATGGATGCTTGACTCCAACTCTATCTAGAGACGAGAGAGTAGTACAGCTCCAGCACATCCGACCTTTTAGTAAGAGCGATGCCTTGAGGAATTTGGGTATGTTTAAGCTGGTACTATGTTGTGAATGGTTTGCTCGAGAGAGGCTATAAGGCAATGGACGTATGATGTTTGTTACCAATTTCATATCTCTGAATATTAATGCTTGGTGTCCCCTAGTTCGGATAGATTGATGCTTTATGTCCCTTAGTCCAGACAAATTTCTATTACAAAATAGTAGAAGTATAAATGCCTCATTAACCATGTATATAATTTCATGGCCAGCTTCTTAGCTCTAATGGTAGTTGCCTCACTTATCTTACTGTGATTCATGTATTGCTTGTTCTTCTTTTTGACTGTTCTACTGTGATCACTGAAGTAGTTTACTTCATAGAGTTTGTATTCAGTTCTTGAAATTGACTGCTTACATGATATCACACAAAGATACTGTAGTAGTTTACTTCATAGAGTTTGTTTAATGGAGTCACAGAAAACTTGCCTTTAGTTCATACCGCACTCAGTAAACATAGCACATATTATTCTTTCTTACTGTTGCTCATATGTTTATATGTTAACAGTACCTCAAGTATGTAAAGTTGTAAACATATCTTAATACCTACAATGGAATATGTAAAGTTTGCAATCATATATAGTGTCATTTCCTAGAACTGAAACTGTCTGCATATCCTACTAGTTTGTTAATTCTACATTTTTGTAGTCCTGATCTTGACTTGGATACACGCAACATATGTAATCCTGATGTTGACTTGGTTTCCAATAAAACTGGAGTGTGGGGATCATGTCCTTAGCCTTTCTTTGTTTGATGGCAACATTTAGGTGAGGCTTTTACTTTCAACAGCTAAACTATGGCCTGCTGCTAGTATTCACAATTTGGCACAAATACTGCATACTTGTAGTCAAATGACAGTTTCCCCAGCAGGGTATCAAGGTACTGCTCCTCCTCCTTCCTCTTGCTCTCTTTTCTCTCTGGCGTCTTGCTCTGTTTCTCTGAAGTCTGAACTGCTAGTGCTATCTGCTATGTGTTGTGTGGTGCTTGCCTGCTTGTACTGGTGCTGAACTGCTATCTGCTGCTTTGTGCTGGTGCTGAACTAGTGAACTGCTATAACTGCTGCTTGTACTGGTATTGCCTATGCTGCTTGTGCTGTGCTGAACTGCTATATGTGCTGCTGTACTAGTACTGCCTATGCTGATTGTTGTGCCTCACTGCTATATGTGCTGCTTGTACTGGTACTGCCTATGCTGATTGCTGTACTGGTACTGCCTATGTGCTTGTGCTTGTGCTGTGCTAAACTGCTATATGTGCAGTTGTGCCTTTTGTTTACTTTATCCTAGTAGTGGTTTTTCCTTAATTAAATACATGGTTTGCTTTGTAGTGCCACAATGTATGATGGGCATGATGCCAGTTATGATCCTAGCAATGGAAACAAGAAATGGGTGCTTTGTGGAAACCAACTGGACAATGTATTTTGCTTCTTTATGGTTGCATGTAGAGCTAGCTGATGTAGGCTACACTGTTTTGCTCCTATTATAAATTCTTATACATTGACATAACCTTGTGTTTAACTTTTGTGTAGTGACCGGACGAGTCCCGCAGTTGATGGCTTTTGTACCCTGGGCGGCTGTCCTGTTGCTCGCCCCCGTGGCTTTTGGTTGGTGGCGGCGCACCACAAGTAGCCTATGATGGTTTAGCATCGGCTGTGATAACCCTCTAGTGAGTTCTGATCTCCATCTCCTCTATGTGCTCTATTTGTTGCGTCTCTCAAGCATCATGTGTGTTTATAGCATGTAAAATATATAGAAAATCCAGCCAAATTTCTTCAGAAATTATGCTAGAGGCTGTTGAGCTCAGGTTAAAGTCAATGCAATTTCTGTTTGAGAACCATTGGTCAATTTGTTTCATGATTCTGCTGGAGGTTCATAGCATTAGTTTGATATGCACATTGTTCCTTGGCTGGTATGTTTTCTTCTCGTTGAACATACTTGGATCTCTGTAGCTATGTTGTCTTATGCCACAATCGATGAATTATGTCCATTAGGTCGTTAAAGGCTTCTGTTTTGAGTTGATAGACTAAAGCATGTACCGGATGCTCGAATTTGATATCTTTGGTCCCTTTTTTGTGCATTATCAATGCCAATTACTATTTCCTGATATTTGTTTGTTTATTTCTAGGACAAATGCAACACCAACATTGCAAGAAAGGATGTCCTTCGGAGGAAGTTACATGGTGTCAGCTTGCTTGAGATACTTTTAATCGATGTAGACTTGTTACTGGGAGATACATTTATGTAATAATATGGTTTTGTGTGAACCTGTATCTGTCATGGTTCATTGTATCAACCTATGAACCTGTTTCATTGTACCTGTGAACCTGTCTTGTAATTCAAATGTAGTCATATATATTCTGTTATTTAGATTTATATCAATCTGTGAAACCGTTTCATTGCATATTTATTGAAAAAACTACCTTATTTAATATAGTGTTTGATTTATATAATTGGGCAACTGAACCTAAAGAGGCCATGGCCAAATAGTATTGCACTATTAAAAAGCCACATCTCTATTTTACACTGGACCAAATAATACTTTTGTAATAAGGCCACGGCCCACAAAATTCTGGATAAATAATGTTGAAAATAGAAAATTCATGGACGTACAAAGTACAAAGGCCCTCAATAATCAATACTAAAAAGGCCATGGCCTAGAAGAATAAAGGCTGAATTAATGGGCTTGGGCCATGTAAGCAACCAGAATGGATCGGGCTGAATTCACACTACGACGATTTCATTTCGTCATAATTTTGCCACGTAGGATCGGCCACGTAGGATCTGAGCTGTCCTGGCTATATGGCCTATGACGATATTGGATCGTTATAGACATTATGACGATCCAATATCGTCATAGACTATTATGACGATTTTACCAAAATCGTCGTTATAGTTCATTTGCGACGCCCAGCTTTCGACGATATCAAATTCGTCATAAAATCGTCATAAACAGACTACTATGACGATTCTGTGACGAAAATAGAGGGTCATATATAGCCAGATTCCTTGTAGTGTGCCCTCGGGATGTAGGCCCACCACCTTGGTGAGTGGCTTGTTCACATTGAGCGTCACCCTAACTCGCATGAAGCTAGTACCGCTCGCACCCAGGGCATACAGATCAACACTCAACACTTCCCCGATGCGCGCCGCCATATCGCGCAAGATCTCCTCCCTGCGGAATAGAGGAGGAATCCCCCTGAGTTGCACCCATGCATGGATTCGGGTTAAGATCACCGATGAAGGATCTACAATCCCGTCGTATGGATCCAACATCAAACCCATCTGCCAAAATATACATGGGCCTTCCAGCATAGCCATGTTCCAATCACCCACACACGAAACATGTAGCACATGCAGATTATCTTCCACCGGCCTTATCGTCCATTGTCTTGCGAAACCCTAGGCCACATCCATCTTTTGAAAGAAGGGATGGTTACCAAAGTGTTTTGTGGTGTGCATTTTTACCACAGCCATCCATCGTGCGCCCTCTCTCAGGTTGACAGACTCCTCCCTGGGCAGAACGATGTCGTCAAGTTCCTCGTCCTTGAGGAGAAGTTTCTTCACCAGATCTTGCAGGTCCGCCGCAGACTTGGGGTTGGACGAGCCCCCCTACCTAGGTATCTTTGCCGCCATCGATTTTTCAGCCACGATCGGAATCGATATCCCAACCTCTGCCTCCCAACTCCCGCACCCGCCAAGACCGGGAAGACGCACGAGGTGTCCCCTTGATCAGCCTGAACAAGGGAGAGACAAAGGAGGGAGCAGGAACGAGATCAGGACCGGAGCATACCTTTCGACACTAAGATCGCCAACGAGAGTCAGGAACCCTAGTTTACTAGGTCTAACACGCATAGCGCAACTGTTGTTGGAGTTGCTGTAGGTGGAGGCCCTAACCAACCACTCAAACCAACCAAGCATCTCGAGCGATATGAACGTGTTAAACAGGCCGGGCCCATATGAAGTTTCCTTAAGCGAAATGGGACACGGGTCGCGCACGTTAGCGAGCGATTCCACCTGAACCGTTTAGTTGTAGCAGGCCCGTGCTCTACCCCCACCCCACGTCCCCACCCACTCTTCTCCACCCGACCGAGGAAAGACAGGACGAACAGAGGCATCGACTGTTCCTCCTCCCTCTCGAAATCCCACCAAAACCGGCATCAAATCCATGGATGTTTAGGGGATTTCTACCCTACTCCTCCCCAAAGGTAATTCTCCCCTACAACTCTTAATTTCAACTGTTAATTTGTCCTTTTAAGGCCAATTTCGCAAACCATAGTTGATGCTATGTAGTTGTAAATCCATGAAAATTTTACAATGTATTTGATAGTTGGCTTCACTTAGTTGTAGATCCATGTTTCTATGTATGTGTGAATGGATGGGCATGGATCCATATGTGTAATCTGATGCAGCATGATGGACGGGCATTGATGCATATGTGGATTGTGATTTATACATGTATGGATGGATGGTTTCTAATCCATGGTATGTATGCGTGGATGTATGGGGCGTGGATGTACTATATTTTCCTTGTATATGTATGTAATTGTTGGCATAACGAGGTGAATGATTCACCCAAGAAATTTTCAAAGCCTGGGCAAACTCTAAGTTTAAAGGGTAATGATGCTAATTTTTTGTCTAATTGGTAAAAAAATACACTGCGCGTCCGGCCGGAAGCCCGGGCAGTTGTCGGGCTGGAGGGGCGCTGGATCCGCCACTGTGTATATTTGTTGTGGTTATTATGCCGAATAATTTTTTATGCTCATTTGTTGTTGTTGTTGTTGTTGTTGTTGTTGTTATTGTTTATTGTATCATGTAGGATGGCTCCTTACTATCCCGGGCCTGACCATGAGTACGGGCGTGAGCATCGTGCGCAACCAGCCGAGAATGGGGATGTACCAACTAAGAATGTGGAGAGATGACAATCACTCCACAGGCCAAAGTTTCCAACTAACTATGGATCGACGGGCCAGGGATGCTCGTCAAACCGTGGAATTAGGCCTGCATCCCGCAGGCCCGTAGAACCACGTTTGCCAACGCATTGAGTCTGCAGGCTGACGGAGGCGTGTGGGCTCTGGATGCCATGAGGAGCAGAGTCGGTGGTGGATTCCAAGTATGATCTGAAGACATGTGAAGATTTCTTATTCAAAATCAACTGGGAAATTCGTATAGGTTTGAAAATAGCTCTTCTTTCCTGGACCAGTGCTATATATGTTTGGTTTGGATTTAGATTTTACTAAGAGTGGTCGTCAGGGCCAAGAGTTTTTGTATGAACGGATCATACATACCCCGGTATTTGCACCATTGCTCAGCCCTATCAAATAGGATTCTGAAATTAATCTCAAACATAGCAGAATCAGCATATATGATCTCATTACAAAGGTAACAACATACATGGCTGCACGGCACCTGATGTGCGGTGTTCAAGCATTTCATGCACAAGTTTTACTCCAGGTCACGTATATTAGATATCACTGCCCCTTTTCATAGAGTGGCAGCATTCCTTTCAGGAAGGAGCTGACCAACACGAACGCTCTCTCGGGCTCCGAGTAAGGGACCATATGTCCAGCTCCCCTCACTGTTGCAAACACTAACCCTCCCGTGTACCCTCCAACCTGCAACCATTCATCATTGTCAGTACCAACACGAACAAACTTGTGAAGATCAGGAGGGTAGTCATGGTTACCTCTTTGCCTGCAGTCCATGAGCGCAATGGCTCTGTGACAATGACACCGAGGTCATGGATGGTGTACCTTGTGCCGGTGAACGGGCACATGGAGTCGAAATCGCCGCTGAAAACATTTATTCGTTATACACTTTGTTTGGCATGTTAGAAACACCATTGCAGTTCAGTCCGGGATTGATATGTGTTACCTGAACAACCACACCGGCAGTTTGTGCTCCATTAGCCATTTGAGTGTTGGCACCATTGAAACTGGCGCGTCTTTCCAGCCCAAGAGCCTGCGCAAGTAGAACATCAGTTTAGGATACTGACTGACGGTTAGCTCATAAGGGTAGGGTAATTTGTTTGCTCATAAACGTAGTTTTGTTTTCTCGTAGTTAAACAGTCTTACGTGTTCTTTGAAAATTTCGTGTACAAATCCTTTTGCACCATTGGCCCCTGTAAATTTTTGAAGCGCAAGCCCCTGCACAAGTGGGCCATCAGTTAAGGACAGTGACAGATAGCTAATTTGCTTGTAAAGAGAGTTTGTTTGATCTCAGTTAAGCAGTCTTACGTGCAGTGTGACCACACTGTTTCTCTAGCGTGCAAAGCCTTTTCACCTTGGGATCATTGAGGTAGGCTTTTACGTGATGGTTGCTGCAAGGATCATATCCTGGTATCTTCAAATTTTGGAGCAGAAAAATCTTATTCAGAAAGCAAATATTCAGGGTAACTGCGCCTGCTTATAATTCAGTGTTGCTCTCTTACATAGCTGCTGGGGTAGAATGTCCATCGGGTGATTCAATGCAAACTGGTCTATATATGTCGTAGGAATCAATGTCAGCAGAATCATGGAGCACAGCATCATTGCATGCGTCGTCATCTGACCCGTCGAATTTGCAGTTCTTGGTGGTGTTGGCCCTCGACTCATCTGATATCACCCCATGGCTCCATAGGTAGTCATCCCTCCCCTTTGCGTTCATGTCATCATCAAGGAACGGATTTCCAACCTAATTAACCAAGCAGAGGATTGTAAAAGAAACCACTGAAAGTATGCCATGACTATAAAGTGTATATAACTAGGTAATTAATTGGGCATACCAGGATACCCTGTAGGTTTACAGAAGTTCCTGTAACATTGTTCATGTTGTGCCTCAAGATGCTGGCGGCGAGCTGCGGCACATAATGACCGCCGTAGCTCTCCCCGGAGATGTAGAAGGCTCGGCCTTTATACTCCGGGAACCTCTCGAGCCAGTTGACGAGGAAGAGAAGTGCGTCGTCCGCCGTCCTCTGGTCTCCGCAGCTGTCGTAGTGGGAGGTCGTGTTGGAGTAGGAGAACCCGACGCCGGCAGGCGATTCCAGGAATATCACATTAGCCACCCAAAAATCTCACATGTGACTTACAAGAAATATGTGTACATATTGGATTCGATGGTGGTTTAGTTGCTGTGAGCATGTGCCTCACCGTTGTTCCAAGCCTGCATGTTTCTGCTGAGATTTTTGTTGTCGCTGTTCACGCGGAATGGGCCCAGCTCCATCATCGCCCCGTAGCCAATCGACGAGCATCCAGGACCTGTAAATGCATCCTGAAGTAAGCATATAGATAGTAGAAAACACAAGAGGTTAATCAACTAGAAGCATATTCAAAGTGACAAACCTCCATTCAGCCACAGGAGGAGTGGCTTCGCCGCCGGGTCGGTCGTTGCCTCGACGAAGTAGTAGAAGAGCGCCCGTCTGTTCTTCTCGTCGACGGTCACGTACCTGCCGTACTGGCTGAAGTCGACCACAGGCTGCCCCGGCAGCGCAGTGATCTTATCGGCGGCCTTCAGCTTGGCCTGGTCAGAAACAGAGTACTCTGCCCTGAGGATCCTGGAAGTAGCAGTAACTCGTACCCTCGGCTCATCTATGCTGTAGGCATTGCCACTGCTCCTTCTGTACCGGATGAACTCTCTAAGTTGAGCCTCTTGCGATGCATCTGCGTGCAAAGCGGCCACGCAGATGAGGAGGAATAGACAGAAGGTGGTGTTCCTCATGATCTCTTCTGGTGAAATGAGTTGTTTTCAAGATGACGAAGATGGGTTGGGTTGGAGCTATATATAATGGCTGGGCTTATGCGTGATGCTTACCTCGTATTGTCTCTCACAGTTTTGGAGGTTGGTTTGCGGGTGGTAGAAAATGAAAGCAAAGCAATGACATTTTAGCGTGTGCGGCAATTATGTTGACTGATTTGGCCATGTTAAAATGACATCTTTTTCAATAAAAAGTAATTAACCTACCACTTGTAGGCCATTTAATTATGTATCAGTTGATTTATATCATGGTAGGGTATTTTAGGAAGTTGCTTGCTTTGCAGATACTCCACATTCCAAATGTGTAAGGGCTGATAAAATTTAAGTCCCACTTTGACCATGAATTTGATGAGCAAAATATGAGTATCAGACAAAAAGTAAGCCATCGGACTCTTATTGCAAAAAGTTGTAAGTCCCACGTTAACTCATGTTCAAAGTTAGGCCCGAAGTTCAAGGATTTGGAAGGAGGGAGTAGGAAGCTACGCTCACACATTCTAGTCGGTGTGGCAGTTACCTTGTTAAATATCTGATTATACAGAAAAGAAATTGGTTTTTATACAGGGAAAGTAATTAATCATTTTAAGCACGTCTATGTGTGTATCATCTGTTGCAGTTGTGAACTTTACTGTGATGACCATTGGAGCAGAGAAATTGAGAATTTGGGAACAGGAGGTTAGAGATGGCTAAGTAATATTTGTTTTGTTTTTCTCCTTTTCTAGCTCGTTGCTTGCTTTTTCCATGTCCTATGACGCAACTCATGTATCAACATTGTAATAAATTAGTTTGCGCTGCATTTTTGAATGGAGAGACCGAGAGGTTTTATGCTCCAACAAAGTTTTAGACCTTCGAATTTTTTTCATATTTTTAGACCAAAATATTTATGTTCATACTCCTACCAATTTTTTTCTATAAAGTTTTCTGTAGTTAAATAAGTAGGTTTTTCCAAAAGGATGAAGATAGATTTGGTTGGTGTTATAATGGTTGGGCATAAGAGCAAGTACAATAAGTCCTAGTCAGCTGGCTATAAGGATTAAAATACTATTTCCTTGCCTAGTTGGAAGAGAGAGAAGAGGAGAAAGAAGAAGAGTGGGTCTTATGCAAGAGCCAGCTCTAGCACGTGCTCCTAGGCACTTTGAGAGAGTGAAAGGTAGGCCATATAGTGCTAAAGTATATATTTTTATAGCTCATTATTACATGCTAGCTCTAAATTGGCTATAGATGACGTGGCACTTGGCTTATAGCCAGCAGCTGGCTATACTATTGTCCTTGCTCTAATGGAATAGCAGTATTTTGAGATGATTAGTCATGCCATCACGTATCGTGTCTCACATTTTTGGAGATTGGTTGGGAGTGGTAGAGTGGAAGCTACACTCGCACATTTCAGTCAGTGCACAAGCTATATTGATGGATTTGTCTAGGTGTAGATGACACGGTTTACGATAAAAGAACAGCGTACCCACCCTTTGCAGGCTATTTAATTCTATATCAGTTGTCTGCTACCATGGCCTTTAGTGCAGCGGCGGAGTAGGACTTTGGCCTTTTTAAGAGAAAGATATGTCTGCCTGACTCTATCTAGATAAATAAAGTCTCATGCTTAATCAGCTTAGATTGGAAGAGTTAAACAGTCACCACTTTCCACAACCCAGAGGTTAGATCTAGGTGAGTAGGGGAGAGATTTAATAACAGACCACATGTAATGTCTATGTTTTTTTCTCACTTTACTGTGTACCTTGTTGCTTCCTTTCCTGTACTATGGCACAATTCTTATATCAACTTTGTAATAAATTGAATGTTAGGCATTTTTGTATGATGAGGTCGAAGAATGTTTTCTCTTCAGTTATATGAAAAAACTATTCAACCTTGGGGAATATTTCCATATTTAGAAACCGAAATATATATACTCCATCTAACAAGTTACATATATGTTTTCTTTCTTCAATAATTTAGCTATGATGATTTAGAGGTTAAGAGATTCTATCATGGGTGTTGTTCAGCTGATTTAGATGCCAATCTAGGAGTAGGATTTGTGGCACATGAGTCGTGCCATGTAATACGGTCGTATTTTGGTTGAGTTTTATCTTTTATGTTGCTTTTTTAATGAATTTATAAGAACTGACACTATGCAAAAAATATGGCAGACGCATTGCATCACTTGATGGAGAGACCGCATTGGTCCTCCTTTTAGAAATAATCTACTAGTAACTTTTTGTACATGACAGATACACTGATAATATTGCTCGAGGGGCCAAAAAGTAATCTGACCAAAAAAATCTAGACTTCTACAAATTACAGATACGCTCCATACACGGCTGCACGACGCCCAATGTGCAGTGCTCAAGAATTTAGTGCACAGTTTTAACCGAGCTCCAGTATTACTCTCCCTTTTCATAGGTTGGAAGTATTCCTTTCAAGAAGGAGCTAACCAATATCAGTGCTTTTTCAGGCTTGAAGTAAGGGACCTGGTGACCAGCTCCCCTTACAGTCGCAAAAACTAAACCTTCAGTGTACGCCTGAACATACCCTCCAACCTGTGAAAATTATCAGCGTCAGTGCGAACAAACAAGTGAAAAAATATGATCAGGTAGTCATGTTTACCTCCTTGCTTGCGGTCCATGGGCGCCATGGTTCAGTGACGGCGATGCCAAGGTCGTGGATGGTGTACCTCGTGGCGGGGAACGGGCACACAGAGTCGAAATCACCGCTGAAAACATGTCTTATTTTGTTACACACTTTGGCAGATCAGTTGCTCGTACTGGCAGTTTAATCTGAGGTGCCATGTTACCTGAACAGCCACACCGGCAGCCCGTTCGCCATAAGAAATTTGAGCGTTAGAACCATGGACGCCGGTGAATCTTTCCAGTGCAAGTCCCTGCACAAGTAGAGCATCAGTTAAGGGCAGTGGCAAGTGGACATAATGGTTGCTAGATCATGGAAGTTCTTTTTTTTGCGTGCGATTTAGAAGTCTTACGTGCAGCCTGCCCACTTTGTCGTTCTAGTATACAAAACCTTTTGCACATCGGGATCATTGAGGTAAGCGTCTACATAATAGGCGCTGCATGGATCATACCCTGGTATCTGCACAGTTCGGAGAAGATTTTTCTTCTTCAGAAAATAAATACTCTAAGAAAAGTGTGTTGATGAGCATTCAGCGTTGGTGCGATTTTATCTTACATAGCAGCTCGGGTAGTATGTTCCATTGGGTGCGTCGATGCAAACCGGGCCATAGATGTCGTAGAGATCAATGTTAGTGGAATCATACACGGCCATGGCATCGGAGCACTCCTTACTGTCTGGCATATTGAAATTGCAGCTCTTGGTGATGTTAGCGAACACCTCATCCGATATCACGGCATGGCTCCACAAGAAGTCAATCACCCCTTTTGTGTTCATATTATTATCAAGATATGGATTGCCCACCTATAGCAAAGCAGAGATGCATTAGCCATATTACAAAGTTTCCACTAAAGAAGATGCGATAACTGTTATGGAAGTGTGTACAACTGATTAACCACACGTACCAAAATACCCTGCAGGTTTAAGGAAGTTCTTGTAGCATTGTTCATGTTGTGACTCAAGACAGTGGCAGTGATCTGCGGCACAAAGTGCCCGGCGTAGCTCTCCCCGGAGATGTAGAAGGGGCGGCCTTTATACTCCGGGAACCTCTCGAGCCAGTTGACGAGGAAGAGAAACGCGTCGTCTGCAGTCCTCTGATCTCCGCTCCTGTCGTAGTCGGAAGTCGTGTTGGAGTAGGAGAACCCGACGCCGGCCGGTGAGTCCAGGAAGATGACATTAGCCACTGCGAAACCTCACATATCATTTACAAGATGGTTCATGTAGATGATCACCAGAAAAACCGTTACTAGTTGCTGCGCCTCCCTCACCGTTGTTCCAGGCGTGCTCGTTTGTGCTGAGAGTTTTGTTGTCGCTGTTGATGCGGAACGGGCCCAGCTCTATCATTGCTCCATAGCCAAATGATGAGCATCCAGGACCTGTGCATCAACAAGATATCTACTCTAGTAAATATTTGTATGAGAGACAGCACAAGCGCAAAGAGGACATGATGATGTGTATCTCTCTAGTATAGCCATACCTCCATTAAGCCATAGGACTAGTGGCTTCATCGCCGCGTCAGTCACCGCCTCGGCGAGGTAGTAGAACAGGGCACGACCGTTCTTTTCGTCGACGGTCACGTACCCGCTATACTGGCCGAAGCTGACGCTGTTGGGCTGCCCAGGCAACGCTGTGATCTTGTCGGCGTCCTTCAGATTGGCCTGCTCAGTGACAGAGTACTCTGCTCGGAGTCTACTGGTAGCAGTAGCTCCTACCATGGGATCATGTGCGCTGTTGCTGCTGCTACCCATGCTGGTCCACCTGGAGTGGATGAACTCTCTGAGTCGAGCCTGCTGCGATGCATCTGCATGCCACGCGGCCACACAGATGAGGAGAAAGATACATAAGGGAGTGTTCGACATAATGTTCTGATGAAATTAGTAGTTGTTGTCGCGGTGATCATTACCTGAAGGATGTTATATAGGTCATGGAGACGGGGATAATAGAGGAGAATGTTCTGCAGCGATCAGTGTTGTAGTGTTGAAAATTTCTTCTGACCATTTCGAGACAAAGAAAAAAAGATTTCTGTTGCTATTGCTGAATTGAGTACTGCATACGCCGGCTGTATGTTGTCGATTTCTGTTTTGTACGCAAGAGCTTCCTATTAGGAAAGAGCACCATTTGGCTTGTTGTTCTGGTGCTGTATGATCTATATATAATATTTACCCTTGGGCACATTCTGTTGTCCTCACGTGCACTTTGGACATTACATCAGGATTTGTTCCAACTTATCATGGAATGATCAGACCGATGATCACACTCACAGAAACCTATAGTAAGCTAAAATAATGGCCAACCCAATCATACAACTATAATATAAGAAGAATAACCACTGGATGAACTAGATGTTATTCTAAGCACATTCTATCATGTGTTTTACCTCTGTCCTTATATAAACTGGCATAAGCACTTGGGATTTTCTTTTTCGAAAAGGGGAAATAGCCCTGCATCTGAATCAATTTGTGCATATAGCCTTTATTATATTATTATGAAGTACCAGAGTTATTACACCCACTCGTATTTGAACTCTATTTTCTTATCGATTCTGTTTAGCCAATACCCAAAGAGGTTGGTGCTTTTTTTTGGAGGGGGGTGGCGGGATATGTTAAAAGTCATATGGACAATACACCATAAGAGTTTTCCAAAGGGGCAATCTATGATTAGACGTTGTACTATTTCTTAGTAGAAACCTTGTTAAAACAGTTGATCTCCATATGGTTATGAGTGTTTGCTGATATGGGGAGCCCATTGTTTCGAAAAAACGTGCAGAATGGTAGACCAGAGATTTCGTTTTCGACATTCTGCTCGTAATAACAAGGTTTCAGGCAAAACATTGTATGACTAAAATTCAAAGAAGCTCATCCGGCACAAGCCAAGATGTGGTACGCACTTTATTCTTCTCAATGTTAACATGATTGCAATTAATTTCAGCACAGAAGTGCTAAACCGTAAGAGCCTGAACATTTTCAAAGCTGCATGTAAATAAGAAACTATTTATTGTAAGGAAAAGGAGTCAATCCACAATTCCAATGAGAGGCGAGAGCACAGCGTGAACATGTGAATACATTCTCATTTTAGTTTGGGATGCCATCAGGTGGGAGCATGCCCTTGAGAAAGGAGTAGAGAAGAACAAGCGCTCTCTTCGGCTGGAAAGTGGGGACCGTGTGGCCAGCTCCCCTCACCGATGCGAACGTGAAGCCTCCCTCGTACTGCTGGACATAGCCTCCGACCTGCAGCCACCAGTACTATCCGATTTAATTTCCAGATTTTAAAATCGCATCTCAATTTGAACTATCTCTTTGCTACTTGCCATGCCTGCGGTACATCTATTAACTTACCTCGCTATCTGGGGTGTACCAGGGGCGCCATGGTTCGGTGATTGGCAGGTTGAGATCTTTGACGGAGTACCTCGTCGCTGAGATCGAGCATACAGAGTCCATGTCGCCGCTTAAAAAAGGGGGTTCATTCTAGTCAAAAACCTCAATCCTACTTTAATCCGTTTAGTGGTGCTCTACTGCTCTTTAATGTGCGTGGATTGAGATGGACACGTGGATTGAGAAGTACCTGAAGATCCACACGCTTAGCCCACGCTTGATCAACCTGCTGATGGTTGGTACCACGGAAACTGGGCCATCGTTATAGGGCAAGTCTAGACTGAAAGAATTAAACCAGAGTATACTTAATATGACATTTGATTTGGGCAATTCAGAAGGAAAAAAGACCTTTGATTTGGGAGGCCGAGAAGAGAGGCGGGAGAGTATCACTTTGTTCCGTGACATAGAACCTTTTGGCAAACTAAGATAGTTTGCAAAAACGCCTTACGTTTTATGGAATGGAGGGAACCTCTAGTACTTACTTGCAAGCTGACCAACTCGTGTTGGCCCGGGTGTGCATAGCTTGTTGCAACTCGAGATTGTTCAGGTAAGTCTCTACATAGTGGGGGGCGCACGGGTCGTAGCCGGCCAGCTGACGAAACAAAAGTTGCAATACTTCATTTGGCATGGCAAATTGAAATTCGGAAAAGTACACGCTTATATCTGAAGAGAGAGCTGGTATTTCCTTACGTAACTGCTGGAGTAGTAGATGCCGGTGTGCGGTGCCTGGAGGCAGAGCGGGGCATATATGTTGTAGCGGTCCAAGTTACCCTTCTGAGGCTTGAGTGCTGCCACGGCGCACTGCCAGTCGTCGGTCGGGCCGAAGGTGCAGTTGGCAAGGATATTGGCCCATGCCTCGTCGGAGATCACCCCGTGGCTCCACAGAAACTCCAGGTTCCCCTTCTCGTTCTTGTAGTCATCAAGGTATGGGTTGCCAACCTAGATAACACAACGAAACACATATTTCCATTGCTGCCCAACATTACTTCTCTCAACTCATGAGGTTTATGAGAAGCTACTCACGAAGATGCCGCGGAGGTTTATCAAGGTGGTGCCGTGGAGCTCGTTCATGAACTTGATGACCGTGGCGAGCTGAGGGACGTAGTGGCCACCGTAGCTCTCGCCGGCGATGTAGAAGTCGCGGCCCTTGTACTCGGGGAACCTCTCCAGCCAGTTGAGCAGGAAGACAAATGTGTCCTCGGCAGTCCTCTTGTCCCCCACGTTGTCATTGTTGTTCGTATCGTTTTTTGCGTAGGAGAACCCGACGTTGGCCGGAGACTCCAGGAAAATCACGTTAGCCACTGCACATCGAATCAGTTCGGTATACAACTCTCGTGCATCCGCATATATGGGTATCATCGCAATAATGCAAAGAAACTTGGCTTCACAACTTACGGTTATTCCAGGCGTGCTTATTTCTGCTGAGGGTCTTGCGGTCGGGGTTCACACGGAACGGACCGAGCTCCGTCATGGCGCCGTAGCCCAGCGACGAGCATCCGGGCCCGCCGTTGAGCCAGAGGATGAGCGGCTTGGAGGGCGCCTCGTAGGGAGCTTCGACGAAGTAGTAGAAGAGCTCGCGGAAGTGCTTGTGGCTCACGGTGACGTAGCCGGAGTACTGGTCGAAGTTTACGCGCGGCGGCTGGCCGGGCAGCGCCGTGATCTTGTCGGCCGCCTTGGCGCCCGCCGGTGGGGCGGGGCACTTGGTGGGCAGGTGGCTGAAGCTTCCGGGATCGGCCCATGGGTCGGTTCCCTCGGGCCCGTTTGCGCTAGTGGCCGTGACGGTTCGCCTCTTCTTGGCCTTGGAGTGAATGAACCTGGTGAGCTGATCCTCCTGGGACTGGGAGGCATCGACTGTGACTGTGAGTGATGCGCATAGCAGGATGAGTGAGACGAAGAAGGTAATAGTGTTATTCATCTCTGCTTTATCGTCGGATCTTGTGGTAGATTCATGGAAGTTGTGTTTTATCTATTTATACAGGTCGATGGTTGTGCAGTACTAGCTCGGATTCTCCGAGGTGCTGTGTGGCTTGGATTCCCAGGAGAGAGTTTTGAGTTTACCCCGCACGGTCAAATTGAGGCTATAAAGCTGGGCCTGACTAGAGCTTAATCGCTCAGTCGGAATGACGTCAGTGTGTGCGCATTAACCGATTTTACTCAGCCTCCATCGATGGATTTTACTCAGCCTCCATCGATGGATTGACATCCCTTATTTCTATTCTGGCAACCTGTATGGCCCTTGACGTGAGAGATGGGCTGGATTATCTTATGTTGGGCCATTTAACATTTTCCTTTTGTTTGTTGGTTGATATGGCTGTACATAGGGCGGCCGTATAAGCCCGCGAAAGCAAAATTTAGTTCAAACTAGCCTAATTTTGTTAAAAAATATAACTAAGTAAACAACTTTTTTTTGTAATATCCCAATTTCAGAAACTCTAATTAGTTGCCTAGAATGCAAAAATTAGGAACAAAGACTTTTTCTTGTTTAGTGATGCAGTATTTGTTTGCTGGTTGTTTGTGCTTATGCATCAAAGTGCACTAGTCGATATACTCCTCACCTTCCCCTCAGTTTATAAAAGTTATTTAACAAAACTGTCTTGGCTTATCTTACATACTAGACCATAAAAGCGCGCGTTGCCGCGTCCGCCTGTATTTCAGAAAACGCTCGATATGATGTACAAATATATCGACAAGTTCACCATTCATGAAAAAAGAATTATATTTTTATACGGGTATAACAACTATCTTGTAGACCGATCCTTAAACGTATGGGTGTGTTTTTTAATGGTTGGATTCCATTAGTTTTTCCATCTCGTTGGCTAACAGGTTAGTGGAAAATAATGGCATGTTACACATTTGTTACCATCAGTTATATTCTTTAATTAATAGTAGGGTTAAAAACGGAACGGAAACGGACAGAAACATACGTTATTGTTTTCGTTTTCTCTTATGTTATCGGAATTGGAAATGAAACGAAAAACTTTGAAAATGAACACGAAATCGAAAATCACCGTATATGAATGTGATACAGATATGGACGGATACGATACGAAAGCGGACATTTGTCGGAATATAATAGTGGTGTAATATCATGGTGTGTAAACTAAAAGTAACATATAACAAACAAAGAATATCTCACAACTTTGAAAAACGACAATCGAATATAAAGTAACACACATAATTTAACACTTCAACAAGCACGCAAGTTCACATAATTAGTTTCACATCAACGCTAAGACACTCACTTGATTAGTATATCGCGTAGGCTGGTTGCATGTATATTACATAGACCTTTCATATATTCTATGGCTCAACAAGCACAAGAGAAATCACTGATGCAAACTACTATCTCATACATGGGCTTGATTGGTTATATTTTCGGAAAGTTTTCATATTTGTCTATCCGGAATTTCCTTACCGTTTCTGTTTCCGCCGGAAATCGCTCCACCATTTCTTTTTCCGTTTCCGTTTAAAATATTCCGTTTCCGTTCCTTTTCCGCAAAATGCCGTTTCTGTTTCTTTTTAGCTCTCCATTTCCTTTTTCGGAAACGGACAGAAAGTTTCCTCATCATTTTCAACCCTAATTAATAGCTATCAATTTGTTGGCATAGTGGACAAATATCGGGCGTCTTAATAAGAAACAAAATGGATATTCAAGAACACATCAGATGATGGTACAGATACATAGAAAATCTGAACAATGCATAACTAACATACACCGGCAGATTTGACATACCAGTTTCATAAGCTACTGAATCTAAAGGAAGTTTTTACAGAACAAACTAACATTGTTTAGTAATACATACATACCCTTGTCAAAATAAAATTAATTCACTAAACCGGAACAACAACTTCTAAGCACGCTTATTTCAACCTTCAGTTCTTCAACAAAGTTGCACCATGCCCAATTTCTATATCTTTTCCTTTTAAAGAGGAACATTACCTGCAAAATACGTGTGAACAATGACTAAAAAAATGCAATCTTGAAAAGGCTCGGGAACTGAATCGGCAGACACAAAATGTTTACTCCAAGTCAAAATCATTATTTATTGACAGAACTGAAGAAAGCTCCAAGACCATGGAATGTGCTAATTTTAATACTATGCAGACCTATATTCAAGCTAACAATATCCACTACTCCATAATATAATGTATTCTTCCAGCAATCATATCAGTGATTGAAGTGCACATATTGGACTACATATGAAGATTCACACATGGAAAGACGCGAAAAAGAAAATTATATGATATACCTGGCTGGATATTGGATTAGATGATCCATCTGGTTAGCATGGAAATCTGAAATTTGTGCATCACGGAAACGCTATTCATGCCAGTACCATCTGTAGACATGTTGGAGCAGTGACTTTGAAGTACCTAGCAGAAAAAACAAGATAGGGGAATGCACCAGTTTACAAATTGGAAGCTCACCTCGAACAGACATAGCCTTTACAAATTACTTTACAGAAAAGAGGGCAATGCACAATAGATGTAAACATGAAGGCAACCACTTATTCAGAAAGAAAGCAAATAAACGAAGGACACCAGATATGGTGATATACAATATGTATTGTTCCATCATGGTACACAACAGTACAAAAATATATACTCCCTCCGTCCCAAAATAAGTGACTTGGGTTTGTCTAGATTTGCATGTACCTATATACTAAAACGTGTCTAGATACATCTGAATCTAGACAAACCCACGTCACTTATTTTGGGACTGAAGGAGTATGCTAAAACTATCCCATGAACAAGAATATATCAATTCAGTTTTGGGTCGAGTCACACATCTCACCTGCCATGCATTTGGGGCAGGCACATGCGTAGTAGGAAAAATAAAACTCAATCAGAAGAAAGCGATAAATGTATGTTGAGGAATATCAAAATTTCCATCCCATACCGCCGCTGGAAGGTGCTGCTGCTGCCACTCCCTTGTTATACAGGCACGCGGCATGTTGTTCCAACAGCCATATAGGGACACCGCAGCAGCATCGCACGAGGCGTCCTCTAGCCAAAACTTTGCCCACATCTCTCCTCCTTTCTTGGCCGATATAGAAACTCTAAGCACATGCTGCGCACGGCAGATCGGTTGAAGACGAGCTGAGAGACTCAATTACCCAATGAAGAGATTAGGCACAACATATATACGGAACCAGAGAGAGGAGGTGGGCGGTCTTCCACCAGGACGGGGATTAAATTGAACGGAAGGAGGTGCACCTGCTACGCCATTAATCGCACCGATAATTAGCATTGCTGCCACCGTGACCTTCCACTGCCGCCGCTCCGCCTGCCGAATGAACCAAACCCTAAACGGCACTACAAATATGTACACGATTACACATACGGGTTTACCAGCGCGAACAGGCCGGACCAGAGCAACGAGCGTTAGTTTGGCGGATGAGATTGGCACAGGCCTGGCCTCACGCGCAGAGGAAGGTTGAGCTGTTTCACGGCCCAATGAAGTACAAAGTGCCCAAGTAAATCTACGGAGCAGCAGCCCTAGAGACGTTCGGCCGACCGGGCTGGCACACTGAAGTAGCCCAAAACGCTGTGGTGGCTCCTAGATGGTTAAGTTATACTGTCTCTTAATTCTCAAATGTTTTGGCATTTTAAAAAACTGAGCCAAGATGCCTTTGCAATCCTAACCATTCTAGTAGCTTCTCTTGACAAAATTATGGAGATCTATATGATATAATCTCCTTGTGTTTTCAAGACAGAACTTTCAACTACTCTTACCTCTAGGTTTTCCAAAACCTTTTATAAAGCTTTTGAACTCTACTCTTGGTAGAAGTACCAAGGACCTTATCTTATTCAAAAACTCCAACCTCTTCAAAATATCCATCCTTATCTCAAGCTAGGCTTGATGGTAACCCTAGGAGTAGATTGAATTGCTTGGAAGGTGAATTGCCTTGATCTGCTGTCTGACTTGTTTGCTTAGGAAGTAGTATGAGCTACCCTAGGAGCTTATCCTCTAGTATCTAGCTAATCCAAGACTACTAAACCTAAGTAAGTTACTCAAGCCTTATCCGATCTCTAGTTGCTAAAGTGACCATCTACTTCCTTAACTAAATCACCTTAGAGTTAATCCCTTCTAGAAGCTTCCAAGTCAATGAAGCCAAATCCAAGCATGGATCCTTTCTACTCAATCTACACTTCAACCTCATCCACTTGATGATGAGTTTGGAACCCATCATCCCCTCAAAATCATTCCCTCTTAGGCATCCTTTGATTCATAGAATAGGAAATTCAAAGGAATAGGAAATGCAAAGGATTGGAGTGCCCTTTCCAATTGGATCCTATGGACAAAGGAATATCATGCACTTCTGTTTGATTGTAACAAAGGATTTTTACCATGAGGTCTGACCTCATGCAAAGTTTCCTACAAAAAGAACTACGAAATTTCTATGGGAACTGATCCCATAGGATGCAATCCCCTGAATCAAATGTCTCTAAAAGGAAAAAAATTGCATGATCCGAATCCTATATAAATCCTTAGAATCAAAGGAGGCTATATATCCTAGTCACAAACCCCAAATATGCCAAAAATGGCAAAGTCTGAAACCTTTATCAACATCACATCTTTGAACCTCTCTTTTTCTCAACCCTTGGGCATTTCTGGAAATGCACTTGAACCATCTTGTAAACCATTCTAAAGACTTCCAAGGCCCACTATTTCCCTTGGCTAGATCATCCTTTAACCCACTTGTTCTTGATGGTTTTGCAGGCAAGAAAATAATATTTTATGCAAATCTTATCAACATGCTTACTTTGGCAGAAGCTCACATCTTCACACAATCTTATTTTGGCTGACTCTTTGCATGATTATGCTCTACTAATTAAGGTCTATCCATCCATACCTCACTTGTTTTAATTGGATCTTGGTGCTTCTAAAACCCACATGATTTTGGAGGCTAAATAATATTCTGCTATGACCAATGAAAAAAATAGTACTTAAATAGCGTGGGCTTCAAAAAAACGTTACGAACGCTATAGCATGCTAATAGCGCGCTATTTTCCAAAATAGCATTTCACAAAAAAGTATGAAAAACAGGATTTCAGTAGCTACAAAATCACAGATATAGCATTCTGCAGCTATAAAACTACATATATAGCATTCTCTAGCCAAACATCAACTAGAGATAGTTTGCATAGTTCATAACTCCATATCACATAGCCGAAATCACAACCATAATTCAGAATTCACACACACTAACATAGAGTCATAGACACGTAGTACACATAGTCCAGAACACAACCACAAGTTCAACAAGGATCAAATAAACATCATAAAATATAGCGTAAAGTTACTTAACCAGATGAACAAGATGAATGGGATTAGGTATTTAGGGTAGGCCACTAGACCAAAATGGGCTAGAATGAGGAATGCACTAGTGGAGAATTGCTTATCAGTGGAGCATATTTTTTGCTATCAGTGGCGCATATGGAATGCGCCACTACTGTTGCGCCACTGATAATTAAGTATCAATGTCGCATATCAAATATGCGCCATTGATAATGAGATAACTAGTGGCGCATCTTCAATATGCGCCATTGATCTTTTACTAGTGGAGCATTTCTACATAATGCGCCACTAATACTAGATGCGCCACTGGCTGAATAAAAGATGCGCCACTGATGTTTCTTACAGGTATACATAATACATGACTCTCAGGTATTTATACAGATACACAACAGTATAAAAACAGAGATAATAATACAAATAGAATTATACATCATCACATCAATTAGAATCCAACATAGTGACAAGTGCCCGAATATTATACAAGTCTAGAACAAGTTGATCTCATCTTCTCATACATTACACATTACAACAAGTTGATCATCATCATTAGCCAAGTCCTAAACTACTAAAGGACCGAGTAGAGTACAACCGCAATGGCAGTGATGAGCAAGATGGGGAGCACGATCATCAAGGTCTTCATCTGGTTCCTGTCTCTCTGCTCTCCAAGTGACGAGGTTTAATCTCGTCAATGCCCATTGTTATGGACTTGGATTTTGGAGAAGATGGGGATGCTGGAGATCGTGGCACGGTTAACAGACAAGCAACCAGGGGACACGAGATTTACCCAGGTTCAGGCCCCCGGAGGGAAAACCCTACTCCTGCTTGTCTGCTCTTTGATTACGGCGGAACCGAAGATTACAAGGTGCGCATATTCGATCTGGCGTGGAGGTGTGTCTGTTGTGTGTAATCGTCGTCCCCCTCGTTGGACCCTCCTAGCCTTTATATATGAGGAGGCTAGGTCTCGGGTGCCAATACGATTAGGTTACAAGTTGTATTCAAACTCTAGTCTTGCTCTCCAAGGATCCGAAGGCGTCATGGGCCTGGGCCACCCGAAAATCTTCATGGGCCGGCGTATATCTGCCGTGGGCCTTCCTTGGGCTGGACCAGGTATGCTGAAGTTACGTACCCGTAGGGTATAACCATGTCAGTAGCCCCCGAGTGTTCAGTCGAATCGTAGATTCGGCTAAGGACTCTTCAATCCTTCGGGTGTAGCTCTGTCTTTCAAGAGAATGTGTAGGGATTGTTGATGCGTGTGCCTGACTCTCCCGACGGATCAGGGTCAGTTAACTGTCTTAGGACAAAACAACACGATCTTCTTCAGGTTCGAGTCCCTCAACTCGAAACTGGAACATATGCTGGCGTAATTCAACTCAGGCCGCGGAGGACTTACAGGAGTGGAATTCCAGTGATTTTAATTGGTGTACCCAACGCGTCCGTCGGGATTTTTCATCACGCCTGTTGGCATGGATTTATACTAGCAGAGCGCAGTCGTGTGCGTTGCTAGGCCATCAGATGATATCTGTAGGTCTTATCTTTGTGTCGTAGACGCAGCATCCGAATGTTTATCACCGCGGAGGTGTTTCGGGTGGCCAAGGAGGTCGCTGCTCACTTAGCGTTAATTAGGGCAGAGTTGCCGAAAAAAGTTTGTATGCTGATCCGAAGGATCGCAGTCGAAGAGTTCATAGGGTGCGCGACCAGCGCTCCCTATGGGAGTAGCCCCCAAGTGTCTGTTCGAGTCGTAGACTCAAACGGAGACTTTTAGTTCAAGAATTGTTTCAATCATTAAGTCCGAAGGACTCGAAAATTTTCGGATACGTGAATCCATCCTTCCTATGGGAGTAGCCCCCGAGTCCGTAGTGGAGTCGTAGACTCGACGTAGGACTCGAAGATCTTGTGTGTGCGCGACCGGCGCTCCAATTTGGAGTAGCTCCCAAGTGTCTGGTGGAGTCGTAGACTCGAGCAGAGACTCGAGTCTGGTATCGTACAGTTGTAGTAGGAAATCTCGTGGGCGTACCGCTGACCCGGAAGTACACCGGGTGCGCGACCAGCGCTCCTGATAGGAGTAGCCCCCAAGTATTTAGTCGAATCGTAGATTCGAGTGAGTACTTTTCGCTCTGGAGCCGAAGTGGTGCTAGTATAGCTTTTGATGACGTCAGTGCTGACGATCGATGACCTCAAGCGTCTGCTACGCCAGGGGTGACTTGACTGGTCTAAGCGTGGGTCCCACTTCCTGACTTTGAATTGACCGGTCACGCGCGGCGTGGAGATGATTACGGTGTCTCCTCGATTTCCGCGCGTAGTGGACGGCGTGGTAACGACGGTTCGTTTTGGTGCTGACACGTGTACGGCCAGATCTACCATTGTCGTTAGGTCTTCTCGATGGACGGCCAGCGTGCGTCGTCTTCGCTGTTATAATCCGTGGTGAAATCGTGGTTTATTTTCACCGCACCAGTTCTTGTGTTTTACTGCTCCCTCGTTCTTGAGCTGTTCTTGCTACGCCAGAGAGTTTTCTCCACATTGCCCTTGTCTTTCTTCATTGGCAACGCTGGCGCCGCCGTAGCGTGATGAGGAAACCAAAGAAGTCTTCATCTGCGGTTGGGACCAGCGCCGCCGGAGGCAAGAAGGGCGCCGCCGCTGCTCGTGTCACCGATGGTGGCTGGCGGCGATCAGAGACGCGGGAGAGCGATCTCCGCAAGCTGCGCAAGCGGAGCCTGATCCCGCAAGACACGACGGCCGTGATACTCCCCGGCAATGAGGTAATCCCCCGTCTCCCATCTGGGTTCCGGGTTATGTTCGTTCCCTTCGTGATTCGCGAGTTTTCTTTTCCTGTCCATGACTTCCTTCGTGGACTTCTCTTTTTCTATGGGGTTCAACTCCATCATCTGTCTCCCAACTCCCTTCTCCACATTGCGTGTTTTATCACGCTTTGCGAGTGTTGGCTTGGCATTGAGCCGCACTTTGGCCTCTTCCAGAAGCTTTATTCCATGAAGAGGCAGTCTGGTTCGGATGGTGTGTATCCCATTGGGGGTTTCATCATCTCCCTTAGTCCCAATGTGCAATTCTTTTCCTTCTCCATGTCCGAATCTGTCCAGTACTGGCGGAGGAAATGGTTTTACATCCGTGACTCCGTGCTGCCTGGGCAAGATTTTGGTCTCGTTCCTTTTGACCCCTCCCAGTTGATTGTGAAGAAAAGATCCTAGAAAAACCAAATCTTGGATGGTGAGGTGGCAGAGATAGAGGCCCTGTACCGTCGGGTGGAGGATCTCCAACTGATTCCTGAGAAGGAAGTGAACGGTGTTGACATCATCCGGACGTTTCTTGAGCGTCGGGTGCAGCCCCTTCAAGCGAGGGCGCATCCGATGTTTCTTTACTCTGGGCGCCGTGATCCGACGATGGTTTCAAGTGAGAAAATCTCCGAGGTGGAACTTGACAAGGATCTTCGCGCCCTGTTGAAGTTCAAGGTCGACGAAAAAATCCCGGGGAAGTCGCTGACTCCTCCGTTTTCTTCAGCGTTGGCCGTGCCAAAGGTGTAGATTTGCGCACGTAGTGCTTCCCTTTTTTGTTTGGGTGTTTATTTGTGTCCTTTGTTTGCCAACAAAGTTCTTTTTCCGTTTGTAGATATTCAAAGTGCCAGGCATGGCACCACCATTGCCCGAAAGGTATCCGAATGCCCCGGATAATGAAGTGGTGGACTCCGTGTCCGAGTTGCCGTCAGCGCGATCCCCAGCGGAGGATGCCGATGAGACGAGTGAGGACCATACGCGCGAGAGATCACGGAGCTCGAGCGAGTCTTCAGATGCTTCAACTCCTCTGACTCCTAGAAATCCTCTGGGCCTTGAGCATCATGATGATGTTCCTGGGGGTTCTTCCTCTCCCCTTCCTGCCATTCCTGTGCGAGCTGTTGCTCCGCACCCGCCAGCAAAGCGGAAGAAGGAAGAGAAGAAGGAGGAGAAGAAGGAGGAGAAGAGGGCCCGCAGGGCTTCTCCTATCTTCGACCTGAGCGCACTGGGCTCGTAAGTTGTTCTTGTTGTACTGTTGTTCGTCTGTTCTTATGACCTGTGCTGATTGGTTTCGTATGCAGGCAATCCTCCGACGGCTCCAGTGATGGTGCGGGGGAAATGATGGGGGAGTCGAACATTGCGTCGCCTCCTCCTCAGACAGTTGTTACTTCGGGTGGCGCTGCTCCAGATCCTCCTGTGCAGGAGAGGCTGGTGGTTGCGCCTCAGAATTTTGCAGGCGGGCCTGCGGGTTCGCCTTTGGAGCACGTAAGTTTTTCTGCTTGATGGGGGGAGCCCCCGAGTGTCTTCGTATGCTGATGTTGTTTATGCTTCTTTGTGTTGGGCGTAGCCCCCAAGTCCTGCTCTTACTATTATTGCCTGTTGCTGCAGCCTTTTGTCCAAGAGGCCAAGCGGCTGGTGGAGGAACGCCTGACGCTGGAGGCGAAACTGCGGCAGCTTCAAGGTATTCGTCTTCCTTGTAGTACTTGGCTTATTTATCCTGGTCTTGTTCTTTGACACTTGCTTGTTGTAAATGTAGAGGAGCATAACGACTCTCTCCGTGAGGTTGATGCTCTGAAGAAGAGCCTTGGCCAATCGGAGCAGAAGGCCGAAGCTGCCGCTGAGGCGAAAGAGCGCCTTGAGTTGGAGCTGACGAAGGCAGCCGAAGCGAAAGAGCGTCTGCAGCAGGAAGCCGCAGGTCGTGAGGAGCAGCTGGCCACCGTTGCGGCTGCTCGTGAAGTAGGGGTGGCGGAGAAGCTCATGGCTGCTGCCAAGGCTATTTCGGGTGAGTGCTAGCTTTTGTACTTGCTTCTTTTTCTTCGGGTCTTCTTCTACGTTGCCTTTCTTCATGTTTTCTTCTGTTTTGTCTCAGATGCCGCAGGCATCGAGTTTGACCGCGGTGCTCTGGAGCACGGGAGCGCTCTGGATGATGCCACTGTAGCGGTCGAAGACCGCTGCAGCACCATCGTCAACTCCCTTGCCAAGGCGAAAGAGGTCCTTGGTCGCTTTTACCAGGAGCTCTTCCCGAAGGGCGCATCCCTTGAAGACGTGGGTGCCCTGGCAGAGGCTCTGTCAGCCGAAGCGCCTGCAGCGTACAAGCGCAAGCAGAAGGGCATCGGCGCGTTCGTCGGGCTGGCGATGGCCATGGCGGCTGGGGCGGAGCTGGACTTTCCCCAGATCACTTCTCGGATGCCGACGGCTGCGGATGGATCAGAGGTAGCCTTCACTGCCTACTCCGCTCGCTGCAGACGATATGGGCCCAAGCTCATTGACTTGCTGTCTGAGTACACGCTGCGGCAGCAGGGCGAGGCCAAAGCTAGGCAGTCTGGCTCTGAGGCGACTCAGTGTCCTACGCCTTAGGCATAGGAGATGTAGGGTAGTATGTAGTTTACTTTTGCTGTAAATATCTTTTGTAGCACCATCCTTGTGCCACGCAGTGGCCTTATTTTAATGAATTCCTCCGAGTTGAGCTTTTCCCTTGGCTGAATGTCTGTGTGCTTTCTTTTTTCTGCTGCTATAGGTTCCTTCGGGTGCTGACCCGGTTGACACGTCATCCGAAAGGCCCTTGCGAGCATCATTGGATGATTCCTCGCAGCTCGCGTTTCTTCGAGATCGCGTGCGCAGCTTGGAGAGAGATTTTCTTGGGTTGCGCGGTCGCACTGATGTTTGGAAGTCCAAAGCAGATCGTAGTGCAGCCAGAGAGGAGTACTTGATGGCGGAGCTGGGTCGGCTGTCCGAGCAGCTGCAATGTAAGTTGATCCGTCTTTCAGGCTGTAGCTCAGTCCTTCGGGTGAGCCTGCTGGCCTTACTCTTGTTCTGTGCTGTTGTCGCAGGTGCGAATCTTGCTCTGAGGGAAGAAAAGGAGCGCATTGCTGTTCGAGTCAATTGCTTGACTCAACAGGACATGGAAGCCGGCGGCTTCTTCTGGATGGATCGCGATCGCGCCATAGTTCTGGCGACGGTGCAGGATCGTGTCTACCAGGTTTCGCGGGTGCTCCGCCAGGTGCAGACATCGCTGTCCTCGGTGCTGCACGTCATGTTTCTATTGGATGGCGTGCCAACGACCCTTGCAGGTCTTCTGGCGAAGTTTTGGAGTACCAGCAATGTCAAGGAGCTGGTGCGGCAGCAGCTCGTCGCAGGGGTGAAGGCTGCCTTGTCTCTTGTGAGGGTGCATCGCCCTGATGTAGATTTGGCTGCTGTGGCGACTGGGCCACCTCCTCGACCAGATGGTGGCGAGTGGAATATGCGTCCGCATTACGCGGCTGTAAGGCAGTATGCCGAACAGATTGTAGATTTGTTTGAGCAACGTGCTCAGGTTATTCTTCAGAATAGGTAGTACCTGAAAATAAACAGATAGATGTAAAATTTGTATATTGCGGCTGGGCGTGTATGTGCCCTTTGTTGTAAAGGTTCGCTTGTTAGCGAGCACATAGTGCTTTGATTTAGTATGTGCCCTTTTCGTTAGCCTGACGTGGTCAGCTACTCAGGTGTACACGTGTTGTCCTCAGTCGATGAAATCGTGAGGTGGGGGAAGCCCCGAGTGCGTATGTAGCATGTAATAAGGTTGCAGAGAAATAGTCAACCGAAGGTTGGGGGCGAGACACTTAGCTTTATTTGCAGCGTAATGGAGGAGGTACATGGTTCGGCCGAGTAGCCTTGGCTGTAAGCCTTATTGAGAGTAAAAAAAGGGGTACATTGCTATGGGTAGAATCGTCGCAGGTGCGATATGTTCCATGGGTTGGAGTATGCGACTCCAGACTCCACATGCTTGAGGCGATAGGCGCCACCTGGGATGACCTCGGTGATGGCATAGGGTCCTTCCCATGGCGACTCGAGTTTATTCGGTCGCTTTTGCTTAAGTCGCAAGACGAGGTCTCCTTCGACGAAGGACCTTGGGCGCAGCCGGCGGCTGTGGTAGTTGCGGAGGCTTTGCTGATACACCGCTGATCTAGCTGCTGCTATATCTCGTGCTTCGTCGAGTGTGTCGACGGCATCTTCGAGTGCAGCCGTGGATTCGGCTTCGCTGTAAGCGACGACTCGTGGAGCCTGGTGGCGTACTTCGGCTGGTAGCACGGCCTCAGCTCCGTGCACCATGAAGAACGGTGTGTAACCGGTGGAGCTGTTTGGCGTAGTCCGTAAGCTTCACAGGACAGACGGTAGCTCTTTCGTCCAGTTGCCAGCTTTTGTGCTCGAGTGAGCTCATGAGGCGTTTCTTGATGCCGGCGCCGATTAGGCCGTTGGCCTTTTCCACTTGCCCGTTTGTTTGCGGGTGCGCCACTGAGGCATACGTGATATTGATCCCGAGGCCTTCGCAGAAGTCCTGGAATTCTTCTGAGATGAAGTTCGATCCGTTGTCGGTGATGATGCTGTGCGGTACGCCAAATCTGTAGACAATGGATTCGAAGAATTTGACGGCGGTTTTGCCCTTCTGGTTGGTTACTGGCATGGCTTCGATCCACTTGGTGAATTTGTCGACCGCGACCAGGAGGAAGACGTGTCCTCCCTTCGAGGATTTTGGCAGTTTGCCGATCATGTCGAGGCCCCATTGGGCAAAAGGCCAGGCTATGGGTATGGGTCGAAGTTCGGACCCAGGTGCGTGCGGTTTGTCGGTGAACCATTGGCACCCGTTGCATCTTCGGACGATGTCCTTCGCGTCGCTCATGGCCGTTGGCCAGTAGAATCCTGCTCGCAGAGCTTTGGCGACGAGGGAGCGACTGCCTGCGTGGTGTCCGTAGATGCCCTCGTGGATATCTTGGAGTATGGCCTTGCCGTCATGGATGGTGACGCATCGTTGTAGTACGCCCGTAATGCTGCGTTTGTACAGCTCGCCGTTGATGATGGTGAAGGCTTTTGACCGATGGGATACGCGCCGGGCATCTGTCGGGCTGTCTGGCAATTCTCCGTTTATCAGGAACTGGACGTATGGACGTGTCCAAGTTTCTTCGACTGCCATGACCTGCATCAGGTTGACCATGGCAACTTCGGTGTCCAACTTTTCGGGTCCTTCGTGATCTTCGGGTAGCGTAGCTCCCGAGTGTTCTGCTTCTTCGGGTGATCCCTTGGGGAATTTCCGCTTGATGGATGGCACGCAGATCTGTTCGAGGAACACACCTGGTGGTACCTTTGCACAAGTGGAGCCGATGTTGGCGAGTCTATCGGCCTCCTCGTTGCTCTCTCTTCCAACGTGCTGAAGTTCGCAGCCGTCGAATTGTCCTTCGAGTGCGTTGTATAGCGCGCGGTACGCGATCATGTTTTCGGCGTGTGCGTCGCACTCATTCATCGCCTGCTGTACGACAAGGTTGGAGTCACCGTAGATGACCAGACGTGTTGTGCCGCATATTTTTGCCATCTTCATGCCATGGATGAGGGCTTCGTATTTGGCCTCGTTGTTGGAGGCTCTGAATTTCATCCGAAGGACGTATTTCATCTTGTCACCTTGCGGGGAGGTCAGTATGACTCCTTCCCCTGCTCCGGCTTCACGTTTGGAGCCATCAAAATGCATTGTCCAGGACTGCGACATGTCTGGGGTGTCAGGCAGCTGCAGCTCCATCTAGTGCACCAGAAAGTCTGGAAGAACTTGAGATTTGATTGCGTGTCGCTTCTCGTAGATGATGTCCAAGGGTGATAGTTCAATTCCCCACAGGGCCACGCGTCCTGTGGCCTCTGGGTTATTTAGGATGCTGTTTAGGGGTGCCTCGTTGACGACCATCACCTGATGCTCCTGGAAGTAGTGGCTCGGTCGTCGAGCCGTCATGAACACGCCGTAGGCCAGCTTCTGGTAGTGCGGGTACCGCTGTTTTGTTGGAGTGAGAACCTCGCTGAGGTAGTAAATTGGGCGTTGTACCCCGTGGGTCTTGCCTTCTTCGGGTCGTTCGACCACGAGTACTATGCTGACCACCTGGTGTGTGGCTGCTATGTACAGCAACAGGGGCTCGCGCTCTTTTGGCGTGACCAAAACTGGCGAGGTGGAGAGGAGCCGCTTGAGGTTTTCGAATGCGTCGTTGGCTTCTGGTGTCCACTCGAACTTGTCTGCTTTGCGCAGCAGCTGGTAAAATGGTAGGGCCTTTTCGCCCATGCGGCTGACGAACCTGCTTAGTGCCGCTACTCGCCCTGCGAGCTGCTGAACGCCCTTTAGGTTTTTCGGCTTCTCCATTGTCATGATAGCTTTGATTTTCTTCGGGTTTGCTTCTATCCCTCGTTGAGAGATGAAGTACCCGAGCAGCTGACCCGAGGGGACGCCGAAGGCGCACTTTTCTGGATTGAGCTTGATCCTGTAGCGATCGAGGTTGTCGAACGTCTCGCGGAGATCGTCGATAAGTGTTCTTGCCTCCTTGGTTTTGATGACTATGTCGTCGACATAGACTTGGACGTTGCGACCGATCTGGTCCTTGAGGCAGGCCTGCATGCATCGCTGGTACGTGGCACCCGCGTTCTTTAGCCCGAAGGGCATTGTGTTGTAGTAGTATACTCCGAACGGTGTGATGAACGTCGTTTTCTCTTGATCTTCGACCTTGAGTCGAATCTGGTTATAGCCTGAGTAGGCGTCGAGGAAGGAGAGTTTCTCACAACCTGCAGTCGAATCGATGATCTGGTCGATCCGAGGAAGAGGGAAGTGGTCTTTAGGGCAGTGTTTATTTAGTGACGTGAAGTCCACGCACATCCGCAGGATGTCCGTGTCCTTCTTCGGGACCATCACCGTGTTTGCCAGCCACTCGCTTTCCTTGATTTCCCGGATGAAGTCTGTTGCGAGTAATCTGTTGATCTCCTTGCCGATAGCTTCGGCTCGTGGCTCTGACAGTCTTCGGATGGACTGCTTGACTGGCTTGGTGTCTGGGAAGACATTGAGTGTGTGCTCGGCAAATTCCCTGGGAACTCCTGGCATGTCCGCAGGACACCAGGCGAAGATTTCCCAGCGCTCACGGAGGAATTCGACGAGCGCGCTTTCCTATGCGGTGCTGAGGTCGTTGGCGATCAGCGCCGTTTTGGAGGCATCCGTTGGATGGACCTGCACTTTTTTGGTGTTGATGGTGGAGTCGAAAGACATGTCAGGTGCATTCTGCTTGGTGACTGGGGGTAGCCCATTGTCTGTCACTTCGCGGAGCTTTACAAGCTCGTCTTGCATGCCGAAAGACTGGGAGATTTTGTTGAAATCTATGTCGCATTGGTCCGATCGGGTGAACCTCCTGTGGACTGTGATGACGCCCCTTGGTCCTGGCATCTTGAGTAGTAGGTATGCGTAGTGTGGGACGGCCAGGAACCTTGCAAATGCTACGCGTCCCAGGATGGCGTGGTATTGCGATGGCCAGTCCACCACTTCGAATTCTAGGTGCTCCTGCCGAAAGTTGTCCGGCTTCCCGAAGATGACGTCGAGCCCTATTTTGCCCAGGGGGAAGATGCCCTTCCCTGGGACAATGCCGTCGAACGTCGTGTCTGATTGTTCCAGGCTGCATTGCGGGATCCGCATAGCTGCTAGAGTGCTTGCGAACATTAGGTTGATGCCGCTGCCACCGTCCATGAAGACGCGACTCATCTCGAAGCCTCCGATCTGCGCCTTCAGCACCAGGGCAGCATGACCTGGGCGAGGGATCTGGCAAGGGTGATCCGCGCGAGTGAATGTGATGCAGGACTCCGATCCGCTGAGGTACTCAGGGATTGCAGGCGGAGTTGCCACGGCCATATTGATTTGTCGGGTGATTTTCTTCTGCACCCTGTTAGTTGGGCGTCCCTTCTGTATCATATTTAGTGCTCCCTTTGGTGGGGGGTATGCGGCCCCGGTGTTGTTTTGCGCTGGTGCGACTGGTTGATGTGGGCCTCCATTAGGCGGTGGTGGAGGAGCTCCGTGTGCTATTTCACCTGGCGCATGTGCGTTTCCGAACGCAGGAATTGGAGCTTGTTGCCTCATCTGCATCATGCCTTCGCTGAGTTTCTGGAGCTCGCGGCAGTCCTTGAGCATGTGGCTAGCTTTCTTTTTGCCATCTTGTTTGTCGATGTAGAAGTGGATGGTGCATGGACCCGAAAGTTTGTCGAATGCTGAGGGTCCGTTATCGCGGTCGCGGCGTTGCCACGACTGCGTTGGTCGTCCGTTGTCGCGGAAGTTTCCGCTGCGGTATCCTCCGCTGTTGCGGCTGTTGTCGTTACGGCGGTCGGCGTAGCCGGCTGCGACCATGTCGGGTCCGTCGCGGTCTTCGTAGACGCGCGATCTCCTCTTGCTGCGGCGTTCGCGTCTTCGGCCGTAGTCGTCCCCTTCATCTGATTGCGCTCGCTGGATGCAATCTTCGCCGTCTGCCCAACTGTTGGCGATTTCCATGAGCTGGTCGAGTGTCTTGGGCTTTACACGTCCAAGTTTTTCCTTGAAGTCTGGGCGTTTGACACCGTCCCTGAAGGCGTCGATGGCCCGCTCTTCGGAGATGTGTGCTGCGGAGTTCTTGGTTGTAGACCAGCGTAGTATGTACGAGCGAATAGATTCACCCGTTCTCTGAGTGCAGGCTCGCAACTCTTCGATTGAGGCGGGCCTCTTGCTGGTGCCTTTGAACTTTCGGATGAAGCTATAAGCGAGCTCCTCCCAGCTTCGGATGGATCCTGATGATAGGCTGCTAAGCCAGACCCGTGCCGCGCCTGTCAGCTGCAGCTGAAGGCATTGCATGGCGGTTTCTTTGTTGCCTCCGTGAAGCTTAACGGATGACAGATGGTCACTGAGCCAGGACTTTGGATCTTGTGTGCCGTTGAATTTCGGAGTATCCGAAGGAAGCTTGAAGTTGCGTGGCATCTGTGTTCGCCGGACGGATCTGCTGAAACATCGAGCCCTGCAGAGTTCTCCTTCGTCTTCATCCATCTCAGATTCAGACGAGCATGCACGTTTGGCGCGTGCTTTGTCGATCTTGCGTTGTGTAAGCTTGTCTCTGGCGTCGTAGTCATGTTTATGGCGGTGCGAGCTCTTCTTCCTTCGAGGAAGGTCGTGTTCTTCTTCATCTTCGGATGAGGGAGTGGGGCTCCGGTCGCGCCTGGCCGGAGCTTTCTTCTTCGGCTTCGTAGGAGCGTCTTCGTGGAGCGCAGCTCCGATTAGTCCTAGTCCGGTGAGTGCGGACCTATGCATGGCCCTTTTCGGGTCCCCCTCCGGAGGTGGGTGAGCCACGAGATACGCAGTGGCTGCCATGATCGCAGCTTGTGGCGTCTTCGGAGTGATGTTGTCGTCGGCGTCCATATCCATGAACGATGTGTGGAGGGTTCGGGTCACGTCACGCCGCTCCTTCGGGTCCATGTTTTCCACCCGAGAGTGGTGCTTGTTTCCCTGGTTTCCGTTCGTGCTAGAGCCGGGTCCCATGGCGGAGAGCGCAGCTCGTCGCGCACTGGACTCAGAGGCTGCTTTCTTGCGTTTGTCGAGCGTCTCCTGCATCTTGACTTGCTTCTTGTGCTCCTCGATGAGGAGGTAGTGGTATGCCATCAGCAGATCACGTGGGGAGTCCAGAGGTAGGACTATTTCGCCTGCGACGGCGCGACGTTCTTCGGCCCATCCTTCTTTGCTAAGTTGGATGAGGTGGCCCCTGTTGTCCCCGTTTTCGCCGTTTGTGTCCTGCGGGTTGGGGTTGGGCGGCGGGTTAGGCGTTTCCTCGTCGGTTTGGATGATTGCGGCGCACAGATAGCGCCTGCGGATTGGTTGGCTGCTGCCGCAGCTTTCGGATCCGGAGCCGTAGGTCCCTTCCTCCGAAGGTGGATCGCATAGATCGGAGTTGCAGCTGTTGCTGATGTAGAACTCATCTGTTGATGGTGACGTGCGTAGCACGGGGTGTGGAGCCCACGAAGCGGGCCTGATTGGCGGCACGGGCATCCGCTCAGGGAGGCGGAGAGTGCCAGTTTGTCCCACCTAGAAGCAGAAGCTCCCGAACAGAATTTCGAGTCCGTCGCCTACGGGCTCGAAATCCTTCATGGTATCCGGCGAGTCGACGGTGAAGTCGAAAGCGCCAAAGAGGAGGTGATTCTCCGTCGCCGCGGAGTTGTAGATCGATTGGGTCGGAACCGTCACGACCGCACAATCAGCAGCCCCGATTCCCACAGACGACGCCAATTGACGAGGTTTAATCTCGTCAATGCCCATTGTTATGGACTTGGGTTTTGGAGAAGATGGGGATGCTGGAGATCGTGGCACGGTTAACAGACAAGCAACCAGGGGACACGAGATTTACCCAGGTTTAGGCCCCCGGAGGGAAAACCCTACTCCTGCTTGTCTGCTCTTTGATTACGGCGGAACCGAAGATTACAAGGTGCGCATATTCGATCTGGCGTGGAGGTGTGTCTGTTGTGTGTAATCGTCGTCCCCCTCGTTGGACCCTCCTAGCCTTTATATATGAGGAGGCTAGGTCTCGGGTGCCAATACGATTAGGTTACAAGTTGTATTCAAACTCTAGTCTTGCTCTCCAAGGATCCGAAGGCGTCATGGGCCTGGGCCACCCGAAAATCTTCATGGGCCGGCGTATATCTGCCGTGGGCCTTCCTTGGGCTGGACCAGGTATGCTGAAGTTACGTACCCGTAGGGTATAACCATGTCACCAAGGAGGTGGTTCCTCCACCTAGCTTCCGCCTGCTCTCTCGTCGGGTACCCTTTGTATCTATTGCCACTGAACTTGTTCACTTGCTTGTGACAATCCTCCCACTCGTCGTAGACTCCTGGGACCCTCCATCTGAACACCACATAGCACGACATCTCTATACACAAGGCATATAAGTACTATATCATGCAACATAAATAATTAGAAGGTTCATCACATGCATCTGCACAAAAAAGAAGGTTTCGATCTAAGGCAAGCTATTAAGTTTCATACATATGGTAATAAGTAAACAAAGTCCAACAATGACCGTTTTGAGCTAAGGCAACTTAAAGTTTATGACACACACACACGAGATACACAAACCGGCTGAGCGCTAGCTAGCTAGGAACACTACATCATGAAGACTGTTTTACACGGCGCCAGGAACGGTTTGTAGCCGTCTTTCATTGTCCATGTCCTACGGTCACCCTGCGCCACGAGCCGTGCTTCGATCTCGCGCTTACTGAACACTCTTTTGCAGGATAAGGCCCCCCCTTGTGATGACATCTTCTTGCACGATGGTCGCAATCTGAGTCTGGATGCGTAAGAAGTCGCCCTTAAGTTTATCATCATCCATTTTTGCCTCAGCTTCGGCCCATGCTCGGAGACTAGATGACAACGTAATGATGTGTGCATCCCAAACGATCGCTCGCAGGTGATGGAGGGCGTAGTAGGCCTCCTTGACACTGTTATCCGACTGCTTGGCGCAGGCGAACTTCATTACGTGTTTGAACACGTGTCTGCCATCCCTGAAATTTTCTGCCCCTTCTTGAATTCGCCTCCATTTTCGGCGTATACCTCGAGAGCATCATCTAGAAGACTCCTTATGTTGGTGTAGTCTTTCTTCTTTTGCTCGCTCCCCGAGTCCAAGTACGTGGCTAGCGAATAACTCGGGTGAATGAGGATCAGTGTGCAGTATTTGTCTCTGCGCAAAACAATTGAAACGAAACAATGTTGGAAAAAGAGCAACCGAAAACTAAGAAAGGACAAGTTACGACGACGAGCGAGTGTGTGCACTTACTCGGGAAAGAAAGGCAAAATAAGCTCTTTTCCACTCTTGTTGTCCACCATGAAATTTCGGAGGTAGTTCCTTGCGCTGGCCCGGGTCACCGGATCCACCAACTGGCTATCACGCATGAAGTAGGGGTCCACTATTGCGATGCCAGGGGTCTTCTCTTTGTTGACCTTCATCGCCCGATGGAGCGCGTATAGGCGGACCAAGTTATAGTTCATCCGCTTGCCATGGAAAAGCTTGAAGATGTCCTCATACGATATGAAGAAGATATCCACGGGAGCATTATCGACGAAGCCCATGCCCGTTGGAACATTGACCGTGAAAACAGGGTACGATGGATTTGCTTCTTTAAGAAGGCACTCCTCTAGATATAGAATACCATGCTGCAGGTTAGTCATCGCTCCACTTGCATTTTTGATCAGCTCCTCACTCAGAATTGGTTGACCAGCTATGTGAACCCTAGTTAAGGTGCCCTCAGGGGGCTGTGTTAACGGGTCGTCCTGAGCCCGGGGCCTCTTCAGACCTGGCTGGCTCAAAGACTGTTTATTCTTCTTGGTTCTCTTGCGATGCTTCTTCGTCTCGACATTAGCAGCCATCTGCTCATCCGCCGCCTTATGGAGTGTGGTGGGGCTAAAAATGATTCCCTGGGCACCTTTATAAGGACCAACGGCACCAGCATCCGAAGGCGTCTCCTCTAGGGTACCATGGAAGTCCAGACACGTGCATGTTCTGGTACGAGCATTTGGGTCGTCGACAACGTGGTAGGGCTCGTCCATGTTTGGCATGAACAAAGAGTCTGTGACACCAATGTTGATCCACTTATCTGGGTTGTCATCATCATCATCATCATCGTTAATGTTGTCCCTAGGTGCATCCATGGGCGGTGGCGGCGCAACTGAAAGAACATTTCATGTTTTCCTATGTTTTGCGTGTTAGATAACAATACTATGGAGACTTTTCATGTGTGCTAAGTGTGTAGGAAGTTTTGAGGGGGGCCGAATAATCCGCCCCTCCAGGGGCCAGATAATCCGGCCTACCTCATCTCTCAAGGAAGCCAAGGCGCGTCGCTCAGTATCCGGTCGGATTTTCTACCGGAAAATCCGAACTGGGGCGGTTTTTCTTCCCCAGGCCGGATAATCCGGCCTTCGCATAGGGCCGGATAATCCGGCCCCCAGAAGTTGATCAAGGGCAAGCTCGGCACGACGCTCAGAGAGGGGGCGGATTTTCTGCCAGATATTCCGAGTCTGGGCCGGATAATCCGGCCCCCAAAGTGTGCAACGGCTGGTTTTTGGAAGGGGGTATAAGTACCCCTTCTTCCTCATCATCCAGAACTCTTGATTCATTTTGAATTCGACCAGACCCTGTGCAAGAGCTCAAAATCTCGATCTCCAACTTCAACCACCCTAAGGTCTTGATCTTTGGTGGAATTGAAGGAGGAGAAGTTCATCATCAACATCAAGAATCAAGCGCTTCAACTCCTCTCCATTTACTTGGAGAAATCCCTGATCTAGTATTCTCGTTGATAGCTAGATCGTGTTATTGTATTTGACAACTTTGTTCTTGTGGCAGCTTGTTGTCATTTCAGGAGCCTCCAAGTTGTTGTGGAGTTGTTGCCCCGCTAGTTGTGTAAAGGCGCCGGTGCCCGCCTCGAAGGGTACCTATAGTGGAAGGTGGATTAGGCCTGTTGTGGCGAGATCCATCGGAGAACAGGGTGAGGCCTTTTGTGGCGTGGTGGTCTTAGTACCGCCCACCCCTCCAACACAGACGTACTTCCCTTAACAAGGAAGGAACTGCGGTCAAACAAATCCCGTGTCTCCACGTGCTTCACTTCGGTACACTCGTTCCTCTTCCACTCGCTCCTTACTCGCTAGTAGATAGGTTTGCATATAGGGAAATTCCACACATTAGTTTATCTAGAGAATTTACCTTTGTGCTAAGCCTAAAATTGAAAAAGAATTAAAAATTGGTGTAGCACCTATTCACCCCCCTCTAGGTGCCCATACGATCCATTTCAATTGGTATCAGAGCCCCGGCTCTTAATTCGAGCTTAACCGCCTAAGAGTAGTATGGGTACTAGGGATGATGGAAATGAGGCTGTGGATAAGGTCACAATGGATGATCTCAAGTCGTTGGAAACAACCTTGTTGAAATCCTTTGAGGCCAAGATGGAGGAGATGAATCAAATGATTGCTCGCCTTACATCATCCATAGCCCCATCTCCATCCTCCTCTGAGGCTCCCTCACCATCCTCTAAGGAAAAGGGTAACACCGGATCTAAGGATGATGATGTGGAAGGTGAAAAACTAAATGGTTCCACCTACAAAAAGGGAAGTGGTAAGGAGGAATATAGTGAGGTTCGCCACGTATATTCCCCCGACCCACCTATCCCTCATCCTCATATAAACAATAGGAGTGATCCACCCAAGCTCATTGCATCTTCTTTTAACCAATGGCAATTTCTAATGAAATCTCATGTTTGCAGCTCCTCTATTGAATTGTGGAGGATCATTGAAGAAGGTCTTCATGTTGGAGATCAAACCAATCTAACAAGAAGGGAAGTTGTGGATAGCCAGTTGAATGCCACTGCTCTCCACATGATACAGCTGGGTGTGGGTCCCAAGGACATGCCACACATTGAACATCTCAACACGGCTAAAGAGGCGTGGGATGCTCTTACGGACCTTTTTGTTGGAAATGAAAGCATGAGAAGAAACCGTTATGATGCCCTTAGTAACGAAGCTGAGGGATTCTACATGTTGGATGGTGAAAACCATGAGGACATGTATAGAAGACTCAAGGGCATCGCAACAACATTTCGGAAGCATGGGGCCACTCACATTGATGTTGCATGGATAAAAAGAAAGTATGTGAGTGCCTTAATGCCTTTCAAACCGACGGATTTGAAGAGCTTGCAAGGTAGACACAACTATCATCAAATGACATCCAATGAAGTCATGCAAGAAATGGCGTCATTCAAAGTGGCAGCAAAGAATGCTGAAGATGCCCGTGCTCGGGCCATTGGAATGCAAAAGGGTGTCAATATGGCTCTCAAAGCCAATGTTGTTGAGCAAGAGGATGATGAAGGAGCATTTGAGAGGGGATCCATGGACTGCCCCGATGAGGTCAAACGTGCTCATGGTGAGTACATGGCATTCTATGCAAGGAACTTTTGGAAGGACCCTGCCAAAGCCAAGTCTGAACTTGAGCACAAGAACGGGTCAAATGGAAGAATAGAAAGTGGCCCAAGATTGAGAACTTGCTTCAACTGTGGAGATAGACTGCACTTTGTAGCCGAGTGTCCTTATGAAAATAGAGAAGACAATGGTGGAAGGCTCATTCTCAAAGAGAAATCCAAAGTTCCTAAGAAGAAGCCATTTGCTAAGAAGAATGGCCCTTTCAAGAAGCAACACAAGATGGTCCTTGTAGCTCAAGAGGAATACTCCTCCGCAAGTGAAGATGAAGAGGATGATGATAGTTCCCGCGAAGTGGCTGCTATAGCCACCACATCGACTCCCTCCTCTCTCTTCGACTCGCCGAACGAGAACGCCATCAACAACAACGCCACTTGCCTAATGGCAAGAGGATCCGAGGTATCGACTTCTAACTCCTCATTTTCTAAGACTAACATAATTTTGGATATGGATGATAATGATAGTCCTGAAATGAAAGAAGAAGTTATTGCCTTGGATATTTTTTTTCACTAACCTACAAGGTGAGCACAAACTCCATTTTGATACTCTTATGAGTCAACTTGCTCAAGCCGAAGATCTCCTTGAAGAAAAGGGCAGAATTGAAAGAGAAGATGCTTTGGAGATAGCCTCTTTGAAGAATGCCTTGGAAGAGGAAGAGGAAACTCGAGTTTCTTTGGAAGAAAGACTCGAATCCCTAGAGGAGTCACAAGAATAAGCTGTAGCTCAGCTCATTAAAGAACGTGACCATGCCCTTGCCAAGGTAAAGAAACTAAATAAAGAAAAGATTGATTTTGGGGCTGTTCATGCTAGACTTTTGGAGAAGTTTGATGATCTTGAAAGTGCTCACAAGGCATTGAAGAGTGATCATTCTACTCTAAATGAGTCTCATGACCAGCTCCAAACTCAATTGAAACGGTATAATGTACCAAGTACCTCATCTTCATCCTTTGGAAAAGAAGATCTTGCAAGGAGTTCTCAACACAAAGGTAAAGGGGTTATTGATGAGATACTGAGCAGGCAAAGGTCAAACAACAATAAAGAAGGTTTTGGTTACATACCCAAGATAAAGAGCAAGAAAAACAAGAAGAACAAGACTGCTCAATCGAAGACTAGCAACATTACCAATGACAAGACTAATTATGATGGTTTTGCAGGGATCAACAATCCTAACTTCGAACTATGTTGTGATTCTTATGGTGATGTTTATGCTAGTTATGTAGGTCCTTATGATTGTTACATTCCTTGGTCTATTTGGGTTCCCAAGACCCTTGTTACTAACATGAGAGGACCCATTTAAAAATGGGTACCTAAAACCAAGAAGTAATTCTCTTGCAGGGCTATGCTTCCGGTGGTTCTAAATGGGTACTCGATAGCGGTTGTACGAGTCATATGACCGGAAGCAAGGAGATCATCACGGATATGCGGCCGAACCTTGATCACATTAACGTCTCCTATGGTGACAAGTCAAAATCTGAGGTATTGGGTCTCGGCAAAGTTGTGGTGGCTCACGACATCTCTCTCGTGGATGTCATGCTTGTTGAGACCCTCGGGTATAACTTACTTTCAGTTTGTGCCCTTGGTAAGATGGGCTTTGCAGTTTACATTGATGCTGGTTTGGTGGTACTCTTGTGGAGCAAGTCTCTAAGAGTCGCTTTCGTGGGATATGTCAAAAACGACTTGTACGTGGTAGACTTTTCGGGGAAAACCACTACAGGTCTGATGTGTCTTTTCGGAAAGGTTGACGCGGGTTGGCTATGGCATCGCCGACTAGCCCATGTCAATATGAGAACTTTGCAAAGTCTCCACAAGGGTGGCCACATTCTTGGACTAAAAGAAAATGTCTCTTTTGCCAAAGATCGTGTTTGCAGGACGTGTGTCAAAGGGAAAATACATGATTCACCTCATCGAAGGAAAACCATTATCTCTTCAAAAAGGATCTTGGAGCTCCTTCATGTGGACCTCTTCGGACCTCCATATCATGCAAGCCTCGGTGGGAAGAAGTATTGTCTAGTGATTGTTGATGATTACTCAAGATACACGTGGGTTTATTTCTTCAAGTTGAAGAGTGAAACTCAACAAACTGTCATCGACTTCGCCAACGAGGTTCAACGTCAACACAACGTCCCCATTCTGGCTATAAGGAGTGATAACGGCTCGGAGTTCAAGAACTACACCTTAAATGAGTTCCTAAGTGAAGAGGGGACAAGACATCAATATTCCGCTGTGTACACCCCTCAACAAAATGGTGTAGCTGAGAGGAAGAATCAGACTCTAATGGAGATGGCAAGATCAATGTTGGCCGAATTCAAATCTCCATATAACTTCTGGGCTGAAGCAATCTCTACTGCTTGTCATTCATCCAATCGTTTATACCTCCGCAAGATTTTGGACAAGACTCCGTATGAAATACTTACCGGTAACAAGCCAAACATCTCATACTTTCGGGTATTCGGGTGTAAGTGTTTCTTTCTTATTAAAGGAGTTAGTTTATCTAAGTTTGAATCTAAGGCTCTAGAAGGTATTTTTGTTGGTTATCGTGCCGAATCTCACACTTATAGAGTCTACAATAAGCTCTCTAGAACTGTTGTAGAATCTTGTAGTGTGGTGTTTGAGGAAAATGACGGTTCCCGTGCGGAGCAAGTTGGTGTTTGTGATGCAGATGTTGAAATACCCCAAGATGCCATAAGAAGAATGGGCGTGGGATTCTTCCGCCCCATTGAGGAACCCCTTGTGGCGGACCGGGAAGGACAATGCTCTACTCATATAGAGCCCTCATCTACACATACACAACATGCTCCAACCACGAGGGTAACTTCTACACCATCTCCATCAACTGCTGAAGGTCAAGATGCTCTAGAAAGATCTAGGCCAGATTTTCCGGTGGATACCGGATTATCCGGCCACCCCGCTCCAGCTGTCCATGCAGCTCCTGGTGGTGAAGATATCAACACAAGCTCTAGGCCGGATTTTCTGGCTGACCCCGGATTATCCGGCTCCTCGCCAGGTCAAGAAAGTACCAGGCTTCCTGATGCTGCTGCTGCAAGTCCTCCTAGGCCGGATTATCCGACCACTTCTTCGGCCCGATTATCCGGCCCTGACTCTCCAGTTCTGCAGCCTCCTGTTATGGCTACGGACTCACCTCAAGGGCATGCATCTCCACCACCTACTACTGATGTTCTAGCTACTAATCAAGGCAGAGAAAATGCCTCCAATGAAGACTCAAGTGATGAATCTCCTCCACCAAGAGATAACAAACTTATTGAACTTCATCGCAAGGCTCGGGCTGATCGTAACCTTGAGTTGAGGGGTCACACTCTCGATAAGGTTGTTGGTGATCTTCCACGAAGAGTGTCTACTAGAAGAGAATTGGCCAGTTTTGGTGAGCATCAAGCTCATATCTCCATGGTGGAACCTAAGAAGGTCTTTGAAGCTCTTGAAGACCTAGACTGGGTTGTTGCTGTGCATGAAGAATTGAACAATTTTGAGCGCAACAAAGTCTGGAAACTAGTGGAGAAACCCAAAGAGTGCCGCAATGTTATCGGCACCAAGTGGATTTTCAAGAACAAGCAAGATGAGAATGGCATTATTGTGAGGAAAAAGGCAAGACTTGTGGCACAAGGTTACTCCCAAGTTGAGGGCATCGACTTCGGCGAGACCTATGCTCCTATGGCTCGTCTTGAGTCCATCCGTATCCTACTTGCTTATGCTGCTCATAACAATTTTAAGTTGCAGCAAATGGATGTCAAGAGTGCCTTCCTTAATGGTCCTCTACATGAGTTGGTATACGTAAAGAAACCCCTGGGGTTTGAGGATTCTAACTTCTTGAACCATGTCTACAAACTCGATAAGGCACTCTATGGCCTTAAACGAGCCCCACGTGCGTGGTATGAGAACCTTAAAGAGCTTTTGTTAGATCGTGGCTTCGAAGTTGGGCAAATCGACCCCACTCTTTTTACTAAGAAGGTTAAGGGGGAGCTCTTCGTATGCCAACTATATGTAGACGATATCATTTATGGTTCTACTAACAAAGCTTTTAACGATGAATTTTCAAAGCTTATGACTGACAGGTTTGAGATGTCTATGATGGGGGAATTACGGTTCTTTCTTGGATTCGAGATCAAGCAACTAAGAGAAGGAACCTTTATTAATCAAGCAAAGTACATCCAAGACATTCTCAAGAGATTCAAGATGACGGATCTAAATGGTGTCACTACTCCGATGCAAACAAAGTGTCATCTCGAACTCAACCCTCATGGTAAAGATGTGGACCAAAAGGTATACCGGTCCATGATCGGCTCTCTTCTTTACCTCTGTGCATCTAGATCCGATATTGTGTTGAGTGTGGGAGTGTGTGCAAGGTATCAAGCAGCTCCTAAAGAAAGCCACTTAGTGGCGGTGAAGAGGATCTTTCGATATTTAGTTCATTCCCCCAACTTTGGTCTCTGGTATCCCAAGGGCTCCAATTTCTCCTTATGTGGTTATACTGACTCAGATTGGGCTGGTGATAAGGATGATCGGAAGTCAACTTCTGGAGCTTGTCAATTCTTGGGAAGATCTCTTGTATGTTGGTCCTCCAAAAAGCAGAATTGTATATCTCTCTCCACCGCCGAAGCTGAATATGTTGCTGCTACCAGCGCTTGTACTCAATTATTGTGGATGAGGCAAACTTTAAAGGAATACGGTGTCCAGTGTGACAAAGTGCCTCTTTTATGTGATAATGAAAGTGCTAAGAAAATTGCGTATAATCCAGTTCAGCACACAAGGACGAAGCATATTGAGATTCGGAATCATTTTATTCGTGACCATGTTGCTCGAGGTGATATTGATCTAACTTTTGTGAGCATGAAGAACCAACTGGCAGATATTTTTACAAAGCCACTTGATGAAGCAAGCTTCTGCTATTTGAGGAATGAGCTAAATATCATTGATTCCGGGAGCTTGTCTTGATTACCCATGCACCCACTCGTACATCTCAATCCTTGTTTGATCTAGGTGTGGGCATAGATATAGGGGGAGTGTGGTCCTAACTTATTGGGCTAACCCTGCCCCCATAATGCCAATAGCAAGTATATCATTTCTCTTAATATCATGTTGTGATATGTGAGCTTATTGATGAGTATTGGTCGTGAACCCAAGATATATCTTCACGGTGTCACACCATACACTCTAACAAGGTGGCTTCGGCCACCGCCCTCTCACTTGTGGAGAATTGGATCTTTTTGGATGTTATTTGCTCTCTCATGTTCTTATGGGAATCACACTCAATCTTGGCTTTTATTTGATTTGGATTTTGCAATTTTGAGTGTCTAGTACCATCTCAGTTTGGCATTCTCAATCCTAAGCCTTCCATACCTCTAAGACATCTATTCTTGCACACAAGTCCCTTGTACACCTTGTGGGGGTGTTGTTTGGGGACGCACGGGCCTGGTTCTGTGTATAACAGAATCCCAGATTTTAGGCCGGATAATCCGGCCCAAGTGATGGCCGGATAATCCGGCCCTGGCGGATTCGATCTTAAAGGGCAGGGCTCGGGGGGAAGGGCTCATATCGAGCAGCACTTCTCCCCCAGCCCTTTCCTTCTGCCTAGCCGCCGCCTGCCGCCCCTCACCCTCCCCGGAGCCTCTCTGGCCACCGGCTTTTCTGGGCCTTCCCGGATCTTCTTCTCCGTGCCTCTGGGTACCTTCTCCCCCTAGCTCCTACACCTCCCACTCCATATGCTCGGTGGAACTCTTCCTCCGGGCTGAACTATGGTGAGCTAGAGCGTCACTTGTTCCCCTCTGCGCCTGCTGCTGATGCTGATGTTGAGGAAGGTGACACTGAGGATCTTGAAGATGAGGACGAGACAAGGACGAGGACTATGATGAGTGATCCCCTGGGGCGCTAGCATCGCTCTTCTCCCTTTTTGGTGTCTCGATGCCAAAGGGGGAGAAGTAGTTCTATTAGGTTGCCCGTGGATTTGCATGGGTCGGGCATAAGCACTTGCACTTTTTATTCGTTATTTCTTGCTTATGCCCATTTAGCGTTGAACTTTTATATTCGTGGTTTGTGATTTGTGGTTGAGACTTTATGTGGTTGTCTGGATGATACCTATGGACTTCATATCATGGATTATGCTCATGATTATATCTATTCATATCCTATTGCTGGAGGTTTATCACGGAAGGCACGCGCTCATAATGGTTATCCAATAATAATTGTGATTTATGTCAAGGATGCCTATTATCTACTTCGGTGGTATGTGTTTTTGCCCTTTTGTCTATGGAATAGATTCACCTATTTGTGTGCATTTGTATTTCTATGCAAAACTCTATTATGCACACATTGAGGGGGAGTCCCTTCCATAGTTATCTTTGTTTGTCTTGTGTCTTTCTCCTGCAAATCCTGGTATTGTCATCTAACACCAAAAAGGGGGAGATTGAAAGAACATTTCATGTTTTCCTATGTTTTGCGTGTTAGATAACAGTACTATGGAGACTTTTCATGTGTGCTAAGTGTGCAGGAAGTTTTGAGGGGGGCCGAATAATCCGCCCCTCCAGGGGCCGGATAATCCAGCCTACCTCATCTCTCAAGGAAGCCAAGGTGCGTCGCTCAGTGTCCAGTCGGATTTTCTCCCGGAAAATCCGAACTGGGGCGGTTTTTCCTCCCCAGGCCGGATAATCCGGGTTTTGCAAGGGCCGGATAATCCGGCCCCCAGTTTTCGAGCAAAAGGAGCCAAGGCGTGTCGCTCAGTATCCGGTCAGATTTTCTACCGGAAAATCCGAACTGGGGAGATTTTTTTCCCCAGGCCGGATAATCCGGCCTTCGCATAGGGCCGGATAATCCGGCCCCCAGAAGTTGATCAAGGGAAAGCTCGGCGCGACGTTCAGAGAGGGGGTGGATTTTCTGCCAGATATTCCGAGTCTGGGCCGGATAATCCGGCCCCCAAAGTGTGCAACGGCTGGTTTTTGGAAGGGGGTATAAGTACCCCTTCTTCCCCATCGTCCAGAACTCTTGATTCATTTTGAATTTGACCAGACCCTGTGCAAGATCTCAAAATCTCGATCTCCCACTTCAACCACCCTAAGGTCTTGATCTTTGGTGGAATTGAAGGAGGAGAAGTTCATCATCAACATCAAGAATCAAGCGCTTCAACTCCTCTCCATTTACTTGGAGAAATCCCTGATCTAGTATTCTCGTTAATACCTAGATCGTGTTATTGTATTTGACAACTTTGTTCTTGTGGCAGCTTGTTGTCATTTCGGGATCCTCCAAGTTGTTGTGGAGTTGTTGCCCCTCTAGTTGTGTAAAGGCGCCGGTGCCCGCCTCGAAGGGTACCTATAGTGGAAGGTAGATCAGGCCTATTGTGGCGAGATCCATCGGAGAACAGGGTGAGGCCTTTTGTGGCGTGGTGGTCTTAGTACCGCCCATCCCTCCAACGCAGACGTACTTCCCTTAACAAGGAAGGAACTGCGGTCAAACAAATCCTGTGTCTCCACGTGCTTCACTTCGGTTCACTCGTTCCTCTTCCACTCGCTCCTTACTCGCTAGTAGATAGATTTGCATATAGGGAAATTCCACACATTAGTTTATCTAGAGAATTTACCTTTGTGCTAAGCCTAAAATTGAAAAAGAATTAAAAATTGGTGTAGCACCTTTTCACCCCCCCGTCTAGGTGCCCATACGATCCATTTCAGCAACGGCGACCTTGCCATGTGGAGGCGGCAGTGCGGCGACGGCCTTGCCATGTGGAGGTGGCGGCGCAGCGGTGGCCTTGCCATGTGGAGGCAACGGTGCAGCGGCAACCAACAATTGCTAGTGACGAGAGGTGGTGGCAGTGACTGGTTGTTGTGGCCGCCGCGGCAAGGGCACATGTGGCCGCTGAGTTACTTGTTGTTCCTTCACAAGCCGAATCTGGGTCTTTGGCCATGTCAAGGCCCAGCCACAGCAATCTTGAAGGTTTTTATGATCATCAGCGCCTTGAGGTTGGCTGGGGGGTCCATGTCTTCGCACCCCGGCAACACCCGAGCCAGCTGGACCTTGAACGCGTCATCCTCCATTGACTTGTGGTGCATCGTCTGGCTATTTGGTTGAATAATTGTGCCCTTGCCAACATCCTTTAGATCGCCGTCCACATAATGCAAGAGCGTGCAAGGAGTGTCCTGCGGAAGAACAAGCATCATGAGATGGCGCTAGCTAGTCATCAAAGGCAAAGGAGATGAAATGTTATCAACATGCATGTGTTGGCCGGCGTCATTACCCTGGAGATGGCGTTGAGCTCGGCTAATGTCGAGACACCGGTATCATCCTCTCGTTGAGATGCCTTACGAAGCACCGTCGGTTGCGCCTTAGTTTTGGTGGGAGGGGGCATCGATGTGACTTGCAGCTCTATGTTGGCGTCGACGGGAGGTGTCACCAAAGCGACCTCCGGCTGCGTGTTGGTGTTGGCACCGGCGGGAGGGGGCACCGGAGCGACCGGGTGCATCTCGACGTTAGCGGACTCGGGCACGTTTGGCGACACGTGCTGGATCGAGTTGCTGTCGGAGAGGCTAGGCACCACAAGCGGCCCTCGTCGACCTGCCGCATTCCAAGCAGCGATCCCCTCCCACAGCTCATTGGGAAGCATATCGCGGATCTTCTCTTGCACTTTCTCGTCGATCAACCTCATCATCTGTTGCATCTGCTCCCAGAGGACTTCAATCTCGCGTTTTTCACTTGCCACCGCCGCCGCGGCCTTCCTCTCTTTCTTCGCCTTTGGGTCCTCTTTCCTAAAGTTGCCAACCTTTTCATACGTACCATAGCCAGACACGCGGACAAATGAAGTCGGAGGCGTGGACTTGGCCCTCCCCTTGAACACGTTTGTCGCCCTGTTGAAGGGCGTGTCCCACTGCGGGTCCGCCATTGACCCCTGGGACGAGCTCGCACTTGACGCACAAGTCTTTTCTTCGGATCTCTGAAGAGAAGGAAAGTGATCCCATTTAGAAATTTGGCTTCATTACTTAATTAGAAACAACAGATCTACTCCGAGATAAATTCCTTACCAGCTTTTTCTAGAACTTCCTCACATCGTCGTCATCGGTAACGAATTCCTTGAGTTCAGGGTGGAGATAGTAGCGGGCACGGAAAAATTGCATCACCTGCTCGTCCATGAATTTGTGCCACGGGTTATCTTTACCTAGACGGGCATACTCGGCGTCCTTCTTTGGCCAAACGGCCTTTTTTCCTCAGTAACCGCCGCTTCCGCAATGTTGTTTACCTATGTTCAGCTCCCGCATACTCCTCCCCCACTCGGTCCATTCCTGACCTTCCGGTGAAGTGCAGTCCGCCTTGAACTTGATGAATTCATCTTCGTCGAGCATCGGCTCGACCTTCTTTATCTCCTCCCAACTTTTACCCTCGTTAATCATCCTCTTCACTCGGCTTTTCCAGCTGCTCAAGGCGGTGCTCATCCTCGTGAGGGCTAACTTGTTTACCTTGTTCCCTTTGAGCTTTTGGTTATCATACTCATCTGGGAACTTGTACCATTTGTGAAGCTTCCCAATGAGGAGCTCTCGCAACCGTTTGTTCTTTCTTATGTCCTTCTGGTTGATGCTCATGCTCTCCCGCACGATGCACCCGAGTTGTAGGCCGTACCCGGCGGCAAGCTTCGCAGGCTCCAAGGGTTGGCCACCCGATTTCACAAGGGTGAACTCTTCACGGTTGGTGCCGAGTTTCGGCAGCATCCGCTCCTGCCTTTCCGCCTTATTCTTCTTCTTCCTAGCGGGCGGGGAGGCACCATCGCCGTCCACACGTTCACCGCCTGCTTCGGCCTCCTCGTCACCATTACTGCTTCCGTCATCATCGCCATCTTCGGCCTCCTCCTCATATTCAGACTCCTCGTCATCTTCTTGGTCCACAGCTTGGGCCTCCTCGTCAACTTCATTATGATCCGTAGCTTCGGCCTCCTCGTCGGACCCGCTTAAGTCATCGCCAAACCGCCAAAACTTGAGGTTGGCTCTTCGACGCTCATGGGCTAAGAAGGGCCAACCCCGACGTCTTTGTCTCTGCTCGACATGTTTGCTCTTCATAGAAAAAATGCAACAATGTAATTAGTACAAGCTAGAGTCGACCGAAAAATTTGGCAAAGGTCAAATTTGGCATGACCTTTGCTGTTTTTTAACCTAGGAGTGCCCATTTCTCAACCGAAACGGAAGTGAATCAACACTTCGGGAGAAACGGGCAACTCAAATGAATTCCCTATAATAGTTTTCATACAAAATTGATGATAGCCATCCAATCACACATATACAGAGAGCAAAAAATAGCTCTAGGTGCAGCAAATTACTGCAAAATAATGTGCCATGTATGTCCTGGAGCTCCAGGACAAGCTAAAATAAGATCTAGGACAAAAATAGCTCCAGGTGTAGTTTTCTTTTATGATATTCTAAGAATCTCTGTAAAAGAAGGGTAAAACCTAACACACATACATGGCAGCTGCAAAAGCTGCCTTTTAACACTAGTCAAATTCACACAGAAAAAGAGCACCACCTGCTGAACAGAGATAAAAACAATACACTAATGGCAAGAACATATCTTTGTTATATATATACTGATGGTGACATCATGTTGATAGTGTTTCAGAGAACATAAAAAATACATTTATCCTTGTTATATATTAGACAAACAATACATTTATCCTTGTTATACATTAGATCAGAGGACATGGGTCAAGTATTATCAGGTTGCTACACCTTTCTAACAGTGGGTTCAAACAATACCAGTTTCTATGACAGAGATAAGTAGGCACTGAAAAATTCCTGGTTCCTTTTAACTTAAGCTCGAAAATGGTCACTGGATGTACCTTGCATGCTTTGACATTTCTATGACAGAGACAAGTAGGCACATATCATTGATGCTATGTGTGTCCAACTAAATCTATGCTATTTTATACACATGGTACGAAGCTACAGAGTGACTTCATTTCTGCTGGTATTCAGATGTTTATATACTCTTAAGTCAAAGCTCATGAAATTTCTGCCTTTTGGTTGTGAAATTGCAAGGAACAAGCAGATCAAGGATTCAGGTGCTCTTACAGAACTTGAAAAATCTTTTGGAGAATACTATAGTTTGTTTTACTATTTCTGAAATATTCTTTTGATATGGCACTAGGAGGTGATGTGTAGCGATAAAGACCGTATCATTGGCGAACTGGAAGAAAAAGTGGTTGCGCTTAACGGCAGAACAAGACAATTGGAAGCACAAGTTAATGTTCTACATAACCAAACTATGCAGGTAAATATTCTTAATTATGCACTTTTTATATCACTGAATTTTTTAAAATGCATTGTATTGCGTCGATATGATTACAGTTATCACCCACACTGACACTTTCTTCTAAATGGCAACTTTTCACTGCAATGAACAATGCGAAGAAATATGGTAGGGCCTCCAGGTATGATGCTATTATTGATCCAGAAGATGGTCAAAGTTATGCTTTGCAAAAGGTATCTAGCTCTCTTTATGTTTCAGTTTCATCTAGATGATTATGTCAGGTGATATTTATAGTCAGTGTTTTTTTATGCTGTGCCAAAGTGAAGGAAGATGTGCAACAAGGAATCATGCTTGGCGAGAATGCTATGGCTGAGAAGGAAGAAGCTCAAGAGCCAAAATCAAGAAAAGCATTGGCCGACATTGGGATTGGGAATACTCTGGTAAGTAGTAGTAATTATTTCAGGATATACCAAACTGTCGTGACCAGTCTAAATGATGCCACTTTCAGGTGATGAAGAAATAAAACGAGGCGAGACCAAAGCAGGGGGAAAACTTGCACAAGTTGATAATTCAGCAGAGCCTCCTCCAGCGGCAGTGCCCTCTGCACTAGAAAACTATGAAGCCCCTCCGCAGAACAGACCTGACATTCTTCTCAGGCTGCCTTCTCGGTCGTGGAAGAATGCTGCCACCGAGAAGGAGGACCATTTAGGAACAAACAAGTCCAACTAGCACCTACGCACAGCTTCCGTTGAGCAGCATTCCTGTTGTCTGTAGTAGCAGGTTCTCCGGGATTATATTATGATTTAACTGTGTTTGGATCGGTTTACAAAGCAAGTTCTGCTGCACCTGTTGTATTTAATTTAGGTTGCTAATAAGTCTTAGCCTAAACAAACCTGTTAGCTGAGCACATGTATGCATGGAGTATGAATGGTGAGACTTTGCACCACTAGTCCACTAGGTAGGTAGGAGTCTGGATAAGTAGCAGCACTAGTCAGGATAGCATGCTAGAGATAAGAAGTCTGGATAGAATGTCAGTGCAGCTTGACTTCATCTCTGGCGAGTGCACCTTCTACTAGTTTGAAGCAATGCAATACGAGCATTCAGCCTCAGTCTCCAGACTCCCTCACTCAATATTCAGGCTAACAGAAAAAGAGCAAGCAAATTCTGTTCATCTAGCAAAGACAGATCATATATATCAGTTCAAACTAATTTTAATGAATTAATTACGCCAAAAGATATTAAGCCTAGCAAGTGTGAAACCTGCATGCTCTTCAGGTCATCAAAACACATTAGACCAGGTGCCTGACAAACCATACTTATTATCTTTTTCATACTGATCACTTAACTATTATTAAGGTGTTCTTAAACCACCGATGTAGAAATGTGAGCGAGACAACTATGATTAAATCCATCAACTTACAATTGGCTCTGCATACATCTGTGAGGGAAATACATGCACTTGAGTTTTATTATTCATAGGTTCAGGACTTGAGGTACATGCACTTCATGTTGGATATGTGAGGCCATTGTTTATAAAGGCTAACCCCTCTACTTTACATGCTAACATGATAGCAGATCACACGAGGGATTCTGAACATGCTTAACTAGTACAGAATTTCCATCAAAGATGGTGGCTCACCGAGAGGGAGAGAGGGGAAAGAGAGGGCTCACCGAGAGGAGCTCATTGATGGTGGCTTGACGGCGAGCAATCGAGGGAGGCGGCGACGGTGACCGCGACGAGCTCTTGGCGACAGTGACTGCGCTCCTCGTCGGTGGTGCGTGTGGCGCTTCTCCTTGTCAGTGGGTTCGCGCGGCCGTTCTCCTCGTTGGTGGCGCGCGCGGCCCTTCTCCTCGTCGGCGGTGCTCCTGGTGCTCCTCCTCCTCTTGGTTGCTCCAAGGGGATGGGGTGGCGCTCCTAGCAAGGGGACGGGGTCGAGATTAGGGGAAGGAAGGGGGAGGAGGAGGGGGAGGGGAGGGGGAGAGGAGGGGACGAGGTGGCGCTCACCGGCGACGACTGCTCCGGTGGCGGCAGGGCGACTCCTCCAGCGTGCTAGGGTTCGCGTGAGACACGAAAGAAAGGGGATTGATATAAGAGATAGTGAGAGTGAGAAGAAAGGGCCGATCGGTTTTTTGGCTAAGTGTAAAACATCCGTGGCGCATACTTTTCAATATGCGCCATTGATATGCGACACTTAGTCAAATAAGGAGACTCCCTCATATGTGACAATAACACAGACTTATCGCAGTGGTTCGACTCATGGGACAAAACCTGGGCTGGGGCATCCAGGGTCGATTCCTGGTTGCCTCACAATTTTTGGGCCGATCGTTTTTGGCTAAGTGTCAAATATCCGTGGCGCATATTGCCCAATATGCGTCATTGGTATTTGACACTTAGCCAAAAACCATGATGCCCTGGTCCATGTCAACAACACAAGGATACTGAAGTGGTTGTTGACGCTGTGTGCTGCATCTGGAGCAGCTAGGTTTGATTCCTGGCTCTCTCAATTTTTTTAGTATTTGGCACTTAGCCAAAATACTTATAATTAATATCTAGTATATTTTGTAACAAATAGTAATTAGTTTAACATTCACAAATCTATTTAAAACAAGGACATCTATTTGCAAGTACATAGGCAATTATTAATTTATTTAAAACAAGGACATCCATTTGCAAGTACATAGGCAATATTCATACACACCAATATTCTTCACAAATCTAGCGTATCTTTCCAATCTTTTTGCCCTTCTTCCTCGCGGTTGAATACTTTAGCCCGGAAAGGTTAAGGTTTCTTCTCGTGAACGGACAACCTTTAGTAGGTAGGGTGGTCTTCCTTTTTCCTGCAGCAGTTGGCTTGTCGAAGTACTTGTCGAATTCCTCTTCGATCTTCGGATCGCCGTTCTTTTCTAAGTCTTGCTCGTTGGTGGGTCCATCCATTCCGATGATGCTCCTCTTGCCCCTCCTCACGACAAAACGGCTTGTCTTTGACGGGTCAGTGATGAAGAAACATTGGTCAACTTGGCTCGCGAGTACCCATGGCTCGTTTTTTGCGAAGACGTTCTTCACGGAGGCATCGGGTATAACCATGGTGGTGAAATACCGACCCTCTTTTTGAACGCTCTTGGCCCATCTAACACGGAACATCGGCACCTTCTCTCCGGCGTAGTCGAGCTCCCAGATCTCCTCGATCCTTCCGAAAAATCGTTTCTTGACGGTGGCTTCATCACCAGCATAGGATAACATCATTACTCCTGAGTTCTGATAGTCGCTGCTCATGTCCCTTTTCTCGGTGTAGAATCTATACACGTTGATGTCTTATGCCTGATATGTCCTCATGTTGTGCCCGGGGCCATTTGACAAGGCAAAAATTAGTTTTTCGTCCTCCGTAGAAGGCATTTGTGGGTCTGCGGGGGGATTGTCTTGAAGCTTCTTCTTGAACCAAGCCGTGAAGCTAGAGTTGTGCTCTGTTGTCACGTCTCCCTTCTTCCTCGGCCGACCAAGGTCAATGAACTTCTGCTCGATTAAGCTTTTGTTCTATTCCACCCAAGGATCGACCAATTCGATGTGTTGTAGAGCGACTCAGTGTGCCCTATCAAAGTCGTCATGTCGACCCTTCGCGCCGACATGCATGGTGCAAAAGCCCTCGTGGTGGCCATATCCAGCGAGCCTGCCGAGGTGCATCCTTTTGGGTAGACCAACAGGGTCATCCTCGTCGTCCGGGTCGGTGCGTAGATAATTATTGCAGAAAGAGACACATTCGTAGGTCAGAAAGCCCTTGGCAATGCTTCCATCTGGACGAGACCTATTGCATACGAATCCTTTGATAACACCGTTAAGCCTTTCAAACATCATCATGTTGTGCAGGAATGTCGGCCGGATATGAATGATGTCATCCACGACATGGACGAGTAGATGGACCATGATGTCGAAGAATGCGGGCGAGAAGTTTGAGCTCGCATAGTATCACGACGATCTCATCTTGTAGTGTGTCAAGCTGCTTCAAGCCAATCGACTTCCTTGAGATGACGTCGAAGAAGTTGCAGAGGCCAAACAGCGTCTCACGGACGTGCTCATCCATTATCCCTTGGATTGCAACGGGAAGTATCTACATCATCAACACGTGACAGTCGTGAGACTTCATCCCGCTGAACCTCTTCTTCGCTTTGTCCATATCTGCCTATGTTCCCCGAGTAACCGTAAGAAACTTTGACTCCTAAGAGGCAGTTGAAAAACTGCTCAAGCTCCTGCTCACTTAGAGTGAAGCAGGCAGGCGGAAACACTGCAATTCCCCTCTTAACCCTTTTGCGGCGACCTTGAGTATCTTCAGGTGCCGTCTCATCATCATCCTCATCATCATCATCATCATCATCATCATCATCATCATCAGGCGGCGGTGTCTCGTGAAGTTCTTCCTTGATGCCAAGTTCCATCAGGTCGTTCCTTGCTTTCGGCCCGTCTTTGGTCCTATCCGGCATGTTGATGATAGTGGCAAGCAGACTCTCGCACACGTTCTTCATGATGTGCATGACATCAAGGCTATGGGGCGTGTGGAGGTATTTCCAGTATGGCAGGTCCCAGAAAACAGGCCTAGCTTTCCACACACCATGAAGTGGTTTCGTCCTTGAACGCTTCTTTCCCAGCAAAGGGCACTCTTCCCAGTTGTCCAACATATCTTGGATCACCTCTCCGCTCCTCGGACGTGGGGCTTTTTCGAGATCTACTTTGCCATCGAACAGATCTCTACGCTTTCTCCACGCGTGATCCTTTGGAAGCCACATTCGAGTCTGTTGGAACACGGTCTTCGATGACCCGGGATCCCTTGGTAGCTGGAGATGCGGGGTCTTATGCATGCACTTGACACATGCTTTGTGTCCGTGGTTCACCTGGGCAGACACGTATGCGTAACTTGGATAGTCCTGCACCGTCATGAGCAGCGCGGCTCTCATAGGGAAATAATCTCCTGTGTATGCGTCCCACGTATGGGTTGGCATCTCTGATACATTGCAAATGTATCTATAATTTTTTATGTTCCATGCTTGGTTTTATCCACTTTCTTGTGTTTTGTCCACACGTTGGAGTACTTTTCATATGATTTCTTGGACTAACATATTAACAAGAGCCACAGTGCCAGCTGCCTGTTTTCTGCTGTTTTTGGTTCCAGGGAAGTCAGAAAATGAATATTCTCGGAATTGGACGGGACAAAAGCCAAAGTGCCTATTTTTCCGGAAGTCATCAGATGCCAGAATACGAGACGGAGAGGGGCCAGGGGGGCACCACACCACCTGGTCGCGCGGCCTAGCCCGGCCCGCGCCAGGGGGTGGTGTGGCCGCCTCCAGCACCCCCTCGGCCTCTCCTTCCGCCTATAAGATGCCCTCGGGACGAAAACCCTAAGTACCCGATCAAAAATCCACAAAAAGTCTGTAGCCGCTGTCATCTCCATCCCTAGATCGGGAGGGATCTGAAGCTCTTCCCGGCACCCTGCCGGAGAGCGGAATTCACCCTGGAGGTCTTCTTCATCACCATGCAAGCCTCCGGTGTGATGCGTGCGTAGTTCATCCTTGGACTACGGATCCATGTAGTAGCTAGATGGCTGGTTCTCCTCCTTTGTGATTTCATGTCTAGATCTTGTGAGCTCCGATCATGATCAAGATCATCTATTTGTAATTCTGTATGTTGTGTTTGCAGGGATCCGATGGATATTGAGATGCTATTTCAGATTGATTATTGATTCTATCATGTCTTTGCTATTTGTGATCTTGCCTGCTTTCCATTGTTAGTAGCTATCTTGGCCAAGTAGATGCTAGCAACTCCAAGAGTTACTATTTATGATCGATAGTGGGTTCATGCCTCTGGTAATCTGGGGAAGTGACATAAATCTCTAAGGTACTAGATGTGCTGTTGCTACTAGGGAGAAAACAACAATCCTTTGTTCATAGAACAATCGTATTGTTTACTTTACACGCAGTTCGTAAAGCAATAATATGTTGCTTGCAACTTAATACTGGAGGGGGTTCGGATGATAACCTGAAGGTGGATTATTAGTCATAGATGCAGTTGGATGGCGGTCTGTGTATAATGTTGTAATGCCCAATCAAGTTCCAAAGGAGTCAAGATGATTAGTATATGCATGTATTGCTTTCTCGATGTTTGTCAGTTGCCCCGCCGTAATTTGTTCACCCAGCATGTTATCTATCTAAGAAGATCCACCTCTAGTGAACTATGGATCCCGGTCCTTTTCTTTACATACAATCTATAAACTGTTTACTGCTTTGCGTTTACTTTCTGCAAACTATTACTTCTTTCCATTCGATACGTTTAATCCTTTGTTTTCCGCAAAACACGGTGAGATTGACAACCTCATCGCAAGTTGGGGACAAAGTTCTGTGGTTGTGTTGTGAAGGTCTCCACATTGCTACTAGCACCGGTAGTGCGCCCTGCCAAGGCTCAGCTAGCAACACCTTTGGGGTGTTTCTTTGCTCCTACTGGTTTGATTAAACCTTGGTTTCATAATTGAGGGAAACTTGCTGCTGTGCTCATCATACCTTCCTCTTGGGGTTCCCAACGAGCTCTACATCAACATCGCACCAGCATTTTTCTCGCGCCGATACTGAGCCATCAGTCTCCCACAGCGTGGCTAACTCTTCTTTCAGCAGCCCGAGATACAGATGCATGTCGATACCTGGTTGTTTTGGCCCCTGAATCAGAATACACATGTGTACGTATCTCTTCTTGGTGCACAGCCAAGGAGGGAGGTTGTACGACCATACAAACACGGGCCCGGTGCTATGTGTGCTACTCTGGTTGCCAAACGGATTGAGTCCATCGGTGATCATACCATGCCTGACGTTTGGATCGCCCCCGAAGTCTGGAAAGTCAATGTCCAGTGCGTTCCACTGGCTAGCGTCCTAAGGGTGTGTGAGGATCTTGCCCTTATGCGGATCATCTTCGGCCGGCTTCTTTCTTTCCGCGTGCCATTGCATGAGCTTTGGTTCCTTAGGGTCCACGAAATACCGCTGCAGACAGGGAGTGATAGGAAAGTACCATACCACTTTCCGAGGAACTTTCTTGTTCCCTCTCTTGTATCGTCCTTGGCCACACATCGGACATGTGGTTCTATCCTTGTTCTCGTCCCGATAAAGTGCACAGTCATTAATGCAGGCATGGTACTTAACATACGATAGGTCGAGAGCACATACGATTTTCTTGGCCTCCTGGATACTAGTTGGACACATGTTCCCCTTGGGAAGACGTTCTTGCCAGAATCTCATGTTTTTGTTGAAGCTTACGTCGGACCATTTGCTTTCTTCCTTCATCTCCAGAGCCTTGAGCGTTACATTCAAGCAGGTATCCTCGGGCCGACACCCAGGATACAATGGAGTTTTCCCGTCTATCTCCATCTGCGCTAGCTTGGCTTTCTCCCTGGCAGCAGCTTTGGTGTTGCTCGTCTCCCTGACATGAGGGTCCTACAAGGCCGAGGTTAGCCGCGTCGTTTGTATGTCTGCGTCTTCTCCACCGACACCTCCTTCGTGATGATCATCATGTCCGTCACTGCCATCATCTCCTTCATGTTGATCATCATGTCCGCCGCTGCCGACATCTCCTTCATGATCATGATCATGTCCGTCGTTAGCATCTCCTTCGTGATGATCATCATGCCCACCCTCGTCTTTAAGATTGTTGACGTCCTCGTCATCTTCAGAATCATAGCCGTGCATGAAACCACGCATGAGCAGGTGATTCTCCAGGTCTCCGGAATCAGGGTCAACCAAGCTCCCGAGATTGCATGTTCGACATAGACATCTTATGTAGGTCCTCTTGTTAAGAATCATGTTGGCCACCGCATGTTTCTTGTATCTAGATGCTCGACCTTCGCTCATGTGTCTAACCATGGTTTCCTGCGTGGTATAGAGCAAAAAGAGAGAGTATCTTAGAATCACAACACCATCATGCACACACACATGCATGGCCGCCGTAAAAATTCAGCATGACCTCGCCCAAAAATGGGACATATGGATAGTGCAAAAATTTGCCGAAACGGAAATTAATCGACATTTCGGCAAACATCCATGCACCACCAGAGCAAGCAACATGCTTTCTTCTTCGTCACCTACAAACATTCATGCACCACTTCCATGCAAACACATCAACCCTCTCGCAATAAGAAGGCTTCACAAACATAAGCATGCACACACATACACACCGCACCGACGTCCACCCTCCACACAAAACATCCGCATGCATGTCCTCCAACAACTCACCTAGTAGAATCGTTACCGAGCCAAGTCCGCGACGAGACAGTGTGGTTGTTGTTGGAGAACAAGATGGATGTTGGAGGAGGAAAACTAGTTGGTTTAGTAGATCTACAAAATTGGAGAGGCTTACCCTCACAAAACTATGAAGCAAGGTAGGATCAAAAACCAAGAATGGAGAAAAGAATGGAGAAATTAAGGTGGTGGGGAGGAGGAGGACGAGCTAGATCTAGTTTGGGGTGGTGGGTGGAGAAGAATGGAATGGTGGTGGTGGGTGGGGGTGGATGCCAACTTGTAGATCTGGACGAAGTTATCAGTGGCGCACATTACACTAAATGCTCCACTGGTAAGTCTGCCACCTTTTTAGGTGGTGGGCCCCAAGACTTATCAGTGGCGTATTTCGTATTATATGCGCCATTGGAGGAAAATTATCAGTGGCGCATATACTGAATGCGCCATTGATATTCCTGCCACCTTTTAGAGTGGTGGGGTCCAGGTGGGGCCCACATAGTTATCAATGGCGCATGTAGGAAAGGATGCGCCATTGGTGAGGAGAATATCAATGGCGCATATATCCATATGCGCCATTGATATTTGGTCCACAGCCTTCCAGGGTGCCAGGCCCACATTATCAGTGGCGCATTATTTGCAATGTGCGGAATTGGTTAGACAAAATATCAGTGGAGCATATTTTTAAATGCGCCACTGATAACTATCAGTGGAGCATATTCAAAAAAATGCTCCAGTGATGGGCTACTAAAAATCAACGGAAAAATAGCACCGCTACGACATAACGTCAAATAATGCGCATAGCTCTGTATTTAGCGTGTGTAGCGCCATAGCACCCCTGTAATGCATAGCATAGCGTCCAGCTCCTAAAAATGCTATATCGGCGCTAATAGCGTTAAATAGCACGCTATTTTTTCTTTGGCTATGACACCCTTAATTTTTAGCCAACTTTGGCATCAATCCTAGGAGAACTCAACCATGATCAACCTCAACACTTTGTACCCTTCTAATCTACATAACTTGGTCTATCTATCCATATAGCCCATGACCCAAGGGGAGCCTTAAGCTCCTTAATCCCACAAGGTTTTGATGGTATACAAATAATAGTGCCCAAGATCCCTTATCCCTTGTTTTATCCCAAAATCAAGTTTAATTTTCAAAACCCAAGGTTGAAAATGATAGATACACTATACGGACATCATATACGATGGAGATAAAAATTTAGCAAATGTTTTCCATAATTATTTTGGCCCCAAAACTATTTAATTCTTTTCTTTTACCAAAACCTCAAAGCTCCCTCTATAAAAGGAAAAAATTGTTTTTCTCCAAAACATCTTTCGGCACATTTGAGGCGTATATATCATACCCTTAACTTCCCACTTCAAAAAATATTTTTGAAGAGTTTTATTATTTCGTTTTGCCTATTTTCTTAAATGGTAGAAATGAGAAAATAATTATTTTAAATACTTTTCCTACTCCATAAATCTGGGGAAAATTCTCCAAAGTGTAAATTCATGTTTGGGACCATCTCAAACCAAAAAATCACCTTGTACAATTCAAAAATCTCAAATGAATCCAATAAAACAGATTCAACACTTTTTGAATAATTGATATAAAAAGGATCTAAAATGATCAAATAAATCCCAAATAATTCTTAGAGGTGTATCTTGATCCTATCTATCTACCAGCACCCATATCACATCTTACCCAAACAAAAAATCAAGACCTTCCTCATGATAAAAAATCAAGACATTCCTGATACGTCCATTTTGCATCACTATTCTACGTCTTAATTCACTATTATTCATTGATATATTTTGTATTGAGAGGTGATACTTATGTTATTTCATCTATTTTTGCATGATTGATGACTTTTCGAGCATGGACCGCTGCAGTCAGGATTCTGATGGAAAAGGTGCTGTTTGGAGGCAAAATTCGCGAAGATCAGAAAATCCGGGAAAATATACGGAAAATCCTATTTTTCCAGAAGACTAAGGATGCCAGAAGATGGAGTGGAGGTGGGCCACAAGGGGGCCCACACCACCCCATGGCGCGGGCAGGCCTAGGCCACGCCTGGAGGTGGTGTGGCCGCCCTGGCCCACTCCAGCCTCTCCCCTCTAGCGTATATCATCCCCACGAAACCCTAAGACTCGGGGAGCGACCACAGAAAGATTCTGCCGCCTCTGAGGGGCGAAAAACACCGAGAGAGAAAGATCTCTCCGGCAGATAGATTTCTGCCGGGGGAATTCCTTCCCGGAGAGGGGCGATCGTCGCCATCAACACCACCATCAAGCTGGACTTCATCGGGATCATCATCATCATCACCACCATCATCACCATCAGCACCCTCATCACCATCTCCATATTGCTATAACAATTGCGTTGAATCTTGCATAGTTCATAGGGGAAACTTTCCCGGTGTTGATTACTCCTTGTAGTTGATGCTATTGAGTGAACCATTGAATTATTGTTTATGTTCAGATTGTTATACATAATTATTCCATCTCTGATCATGATCCATATGATGTCTTGTGAGTAGTTTGTTTTGTTCTTGAGGACATGGGAGAAGTCTTGTTGTTAGTAGTGGAGTTGCGTTGAGAAAGATTCAATAGATTGTTATTTAAGTTGTGGTGTACTTCTTCTAGTGGTCTCATGTGAACATCGACTACATGACACTTCACCTATATGGGCCTAGGGGAATGCATTGTGTATTTGGCTACTAATCGTAGGGGTTGCCGGAGTGACAGAAACCTGAACCCCCGTTAGGAAACCATTGCACACGGGACGTAAGGGTCTTAGAGTTTAAAGCTATGGTTAGGTTTCTACCTTAATTACTTTCTTGTACTTACGGATGTTTGCAAGGGGTTTAATCACAAGTATGTATTAGTCTTGGATGGGGTGGTACATTAGCACAGGTTCACCCACACAACACTTAGCAAGCTAGAGAAGATTAATCAACTATATGAAGCGAAAGCACTTGACAGTCTTCCCATGTGTCCTCGAGAACATTTGGTCATCTATAGAACTACAACCGGCTTGTCCTTTGCTGCATAAAGGATTGGGCCACTTGCTGCATTTATTCCTACTGTATTTTATTTACTCATACTTTATTTACTTTCTTTATCGAAAACCCCTAAAAATCCGTTTGCTAAGTATTTGCAGAGAATTCCTGATCCATACCACTAGCCAGCACCTTCTGCTCCTCGTTGGGTTTGACACTCTTACTTATCGAAAATACTGTGATACACCCCCTAAACTTGTTGGTCATCACTTCCTAAACCCTAAACCTAAACTCTATTGTCCAACCACAGCCCTGGCCTTCTCCTAGCTCCTTCAATGGACAAGGTTCACAAGAGACCACCCCCACTTTGGTTAAATAGGCTAGGCCACCCGTGCCCTGCCTCTGCCCTCATTTCACTCCTCGCACTCCCCTCTCTCACCTCCATGAAGCATATAAGCACTCTACCGTTCCACTACCCAGGAGACCAAGGATAACTCCTATCGGCTATAAGCTTGCCGGCAGGTTCCCCCTTAAACCCCGACCCTATCCGCTCCTCCTCTCTACTTGCATGCTCTTGCCTTGAACAAATCTTTCTAACCATGCCCTTCCTCCTGCTTAGGGAGGTCCCAGTCTGCCACTCCGGTGAGCTACAGCAGTGGCCGTCGCAGGCATCGTCACATGAGACCTCTCCCGACGTCCATCCCCTGCCATGTTGCCCCTCTTTCTGCGCGGCAGGAAGCACCACATCTCGTCTGCCCCTCCTCAGGCTCTAGTTCTCCCTAGGGAGCCCTCCTCAACGAATCCCCTCGCCTCTAGGGTTTCTGCACGAGAGTGCCGGACAGGAGGAACACGAGGGCTGGTGGTTGTTGATTCTGCTTTAATCCTGCAACACACGTTGTCTGATACCCCTTCGCCGACCTTCTTTCGCTGACCACTGGGCTCTCCCTAGGCGGTTTAAAGTCGGCAACTCTCGTGTGTATTTCTAGTGTTTGGGCTGGCCTAGAACTGTGTGGTCCACGCAGGTTTAGATCTAGCCCTTGAGCCCTCTTCCACTTTTTCCTTTTTAATTTCCTTTTTTTTAGAATTGTTGTATAGCCAGTTGCTTTAATTCCAAACAAAAATGAAAAATGATCGGAAACTACCAGATCTACACTTTGTCAAGTTTCCTAATGTTTTCCCCATCATGCAAAATAGGAATCTAGCCAAGATAATAATTGGGTATTTTTTGAGAATTATCCCACCAAAATGTGTCCTAATCACTAAAACAATGTTTCTGGAGTTATATAACCCTAAATGGAGTGAGACCAATTCTATCCTTAATACCTGGCTTGTGACCTTGGGTTCATAACAAATGGATATGTATACCTCCAGTAGTTAGAATAATAAAAACACACCATATTTCACTTCAACATTTTCTCAAAATAGAAATACCACTTATTTTCAGTTGATTCCAATTATCATTGATGTGGTACTGCAAGGTCTACCAAAACCTAGGTGACCAAGATTTATAGAGCCATTATTAATTTCTAGTGAATTAAAATCTTCTACTCAGAGTTGTTTGCTAACTCGTGTATTAACGAGCTCGTTGGGGAACCCCAAGAGGAAGGTAAGATGAGTACAACAGTAAGTTTTCCCTCAGTTATGAAACCAAGGTTATCAATCCAGTAGGAGCAAGGAAACAACTCCAAGGTGTTGCTAGCTGGACTTTGGCAGGGTGCACTACCGGCGCCAACAGCAACATGGAAACCTGCACAGCACAACCAAAGAACTTTTCTCCCAACTTACAGTGAGGTTGTCAATCTCACCGGTTTTGTTGAAAACAAAGGATTAAATGTATTATGTGGAAGAAAGTAATAGTTTGCAGAAAGTAAACAGAAAGCAATAAATAGTTGTAGATTGATGATAAAAGAAAGGACCGAGGTCCATAGTTCACTAGTGGTGGCTCTCCATAAGATAGATGACATGTTGGGTGAACAAATTATAGCGGGGCAATTGACAAACATCGAGAAAGCAATACATGCATATACTAAACATCTTGACTCCTTTGATATTTGATTGGGAATTACAACATTATACATAGACCGTAATCCAACTACATCTATGACTAATAATCCACCTTTAGGTTATCATCCGAACCCCCTCCAGTATTAAGTTGCAAGCAACAGATAATTGCATTACGCATTGCGTGCAAAGTAAACAATACAATTGTTCTATGAACAAAGGATTGTTGTTTTCTCCCTAGTAGCAACAACACATCTAGTACCTTAGAGATTTATGTCACTTCCCCAGATTACTAGAGGCATGAACCCACTATCGAGCTTAAATACTAACTCTTGGAGTTGCTAGCATATACTTGGCCAAGATAGCTACTAACAACAGAAAGCATGCAAGATCACAAATAACGAAGACATGATAGAATCAATAATCAATCTGAAATAGCATCTCAATATCCATCGGATCCTCGCAAACACAACATGTAGGATTACAAATAGATGATCTTGATCATGAACGGAGCTCACAAGATCTAAACATGATAGCACAAAGGAGAAGAACCAGCCATCTAGCTACTACATGGACCCGTAGTCCAGAGATGAACTACTCACGCATCACACCGGAGGCTTACATGATGATGAAGAAGGCCTCCAGGGTGAATTCTCCCCTCCGGCAGGGTACCGGGAAGAGCTTCAAATCCCTCCTGATCTAGGGATGGATATGATGGTGGCTACAGACTCTTTCATGGAATTTTGATCGGGTACTTAAGGTTTCTGTATCGGAGGCATCTTATAGGCGAAAGAGGAGGCCGAGGGGGTGCCCTAGGCAGCCACACCACCCCTTGGCATGGGCCAGACCTGGCCGCATGGCCAAGTGGTGTGGCGGCCCTCTGGCCCCTCTCCGTCTTGTATTCTGGCTCCGTGTCCCCCTCGGTGAAAAACTGACTTTGGCTTTTGTCCCGTCCAATTCCGAGAATATTCATTTTCTGACTTTCCTGGAACCAAAAACAACAGAAAACCGGCAGCTGGCACTGTGGCTCTTGTTAATAGATTAGTCCAAGAAAGTGTATAGAAAGTACTCCAAAGTGTGGACAAAACATAAGAAAGTAGATAAAAACCAAGCATGGAACATAAAAAATTATAGATACATTTGCAACGTATCAACATCCCCAAGCTTAACTCCTGCTAGTCCTCGAGTAGGTAAGTGATAAAAAGAAAGAATAATTTTTGAGAGGTGACATGCACCATCATAAACTTGATCAAAGTATTTGTAAAACATTGATAGCTGGGATCATAGTACTTCAACATAGCATGAAAGATAAAGTTCTAGCAATAAGACAAAGCAACTATGTTGCAACATGAAAAGGCACAAACAAAAGATTCATGAATAACAATGCTTTGCAAGACGTTTGTTTGTTTCACATAAAGAAAACATAGCATAGTGGCATTCAGCTTGTCCCTCATAGAGTAGCAAACATAAATGCACAGGACACCTTCAAAGTTCATAAGAGTGACTAGATACAAATAGTTTAAAACATGCAATATCAAAGCTATGCATCAATCAAAAAGTCTTGGGACAATGCACATATAACTAAGAATGGCCACTATTGCTCTCAAAGTAGGTGCATAAAGATAGAAGGTGGAGACTCAACATAAAAGTAAAAGAAAGGCCTTCATAGAAGGACGTAGGGATTCAAGTTTCATAAAGAGCTTCCAAAAATTATGGCACTTATTAGCTTTCAGCTCTCATTGCCCCTATCATAAGCATCTTGAAGTGATTAAGGTTAAAGTGAACAAACTATGGTGTATATGCTTGACGAAGTATAAGTTGGAAATATCATGTCCCTTGAATACGAGGGCCACTCCTCATGCTACTCAAGTTTAGTTACCGGTAAGTTCTTGTCATAGTAAGTACATGTGTATCATAGAGAACCGCCAACGGGGTACCCCTTGCCCGATGATACAGAAGAATCCCCATATCAAAATGACAAGGCAAGCAGACAACGAGCATCTCAGCAATCTTCTTATTTACCATGGGAAAATGGTGCTTTTTTCTCTCTTTCCTCTTTTCTCATATCTCTTTTTTTCTTTTTCTTTTTTCTCAATATCGGACTCTTTTTTTTATAAGAAGAATGCTTCATAGACAGCCCATTATGGTTACGCTGCAGGTTTCCACCATGACGACATGGATTAGACCAGCGGCCTAGTCGTTTCTCTAACACACATACATAACTCCATGGACTTACAAGCTCCCCTTTCATTTCACACCAACGACATCCGTAGACAAAAGAGCATGACACTGATACGGCCATTTTGCATCACTATTCTATGTCAAAATTCACTGTTATTCATTGATATATTTTGTATTGAGAGGTGATACTTATGTTATTTCATCTGTTTTTGCATGGTTGATGACTTTTGGAGCATGGACCGCTGCAGTCAGGATTCTGATGGAAAAGGTGCTGTTTGGAGGCAAAATTCGTGAAGATCAAAAAATCCGGGAAAATATACGGAAAATCCTATTTTTCTAGAAGAAGAAGGAAGCCAGAATGGGGGCTGGAGATGAGCCATAGGGGGCCCACACCACCTCCTAGCGCGGGCAGCCCTAGGCCACGCCAGCAGGTGGTGTGGTCTCCCTGGCCTACTCCAGGCTCTCCCCTCTGGCGTATATTATCCTCCCAAAACCCTAAGACTCGGGGAGCGACCACAGAAAGATTCTGCCGCCTATGCGGGGAGGAAAACACACAGAGAGAAAGATCTCTCCGACAGATAGATTTCTGCCGGGGGAATTCCCTCCCGGAGAGGGGAGATCGTCGCCATCAACACCACCATCAAGCTGGACTTCATCGGGATCATCATCATCATCATCACCACCATCATCACGATCAGCACCCCCATCACCATCTCCATATTGCTGTAACAATTGGGTTGAATCTTGCATAGTTCATAGGGGAAACTTTCCCAGTGTTGATTACTCTTTGTAGTTGATGCTATTGAGTGAACCATTGAATTATTGTTTATGTTCATATTGTTATACATCATTATTCCATCTCAGATCATGCTCCATATGATGTCTTGTGAGTAGTTCGTTTTGTTCTTGAGGACATGGGAGAAGTCATGTTGTTAGTAGTGGAGTTGTGTTGAGAAAGATTCAATAGTTTGATATTTAAGTTTTCGTGTACTTCTTCTAGTGGTGTCATGTGAACGTCGACTACATGACACTTCACCTATATGAGCCTAGGGGAATGCATTGTGTATTTGGCTACTAATCGTAGGGGTTGCCAGAGTGACAGAAACCTGAACCCCCGTTAGGAAACCATTGCACAAGGGACGTAAGGGTCTTAGAGTTTAAAGTTGTGGTTAGGTTTCTACCTTAATTACTTTTTTGTACTTACGGATGTTTGCAAGGGGTATAATCATAAGTATGTATTAGTCCTAGGAAGGTCGGTACATTAGCACAGGTTCACCCACACAACACTTAGCAAGCTAAAAAAGATTAATCAACTATATGAAGCGAAAGCACTTGACAGTCTTCCTATATGTCCTCGAGAACGTTTGGTCATCTTAAGTAATACAACCGGCTTGTCCTTTGCTGTATAAAGGATTGGGCCACTTGCTGCATTTATTACTACTGTCTTTTGTTTACTCGTACTTTGTTTACTTGCTTTATCAAAAACCCCTAAAAATCCGTTTGCTAAGTATTTGCAGAGAATTCCTGATCCATACCACTAGCCAGCACCTTCTGCTCCTCGTTGGGTTCGACACTCTTACTTATCGAAAATACTGCGATACACCCCTATACTTGTGGGTCATCAGATACCAACTAGGTACAAAGTACAAGTGCAATGTTGAAAGCGTTCCCCATGACAACATAGGTCTGCTAATCCCCAACATATAAGTGCAAGCATATACAACATAGACGACACAATGATTCAAGTTTATTAAGGGCAATAAAAGTAAAGTGTGCCATCAAGTTCATGAGAGCTTTAATCACTAGTTTTCTCATAACAAGTTTAATTTGGAAGGTAGATAAACACATGAATATACTTGGAATAGCAAATACTAATAGGTAGGTATGGTGGACTCTTTGGAATAACTTGGTTTTAGGAGTTGGATGCATGAGTGGAACTCATACTTGGTTATGGAGGCTAACAAAAGACTGGGGTGACCAACTAAGAGAGCAATAATGGCCATAATCATGCAGAGCGACAAAACATCATTAATCAAAGCATAAAGTGATACTACAAGTTGAAAACTAAAGGATCAAAAAGGCTTATGGTGACTTGGGATAGTCATAACATGGTGTGAGCATGCGCCAAGTCAACCCAAATAAAGCATCAAAGGAGAATACCATAATACTATGCTTTAATATGCTAAAACAACGCATGGTTCTTCAAAGGCACATTAAGCAATCTTAATCTAAAGGTATAATTGATGCCCCCTCATAGTGCACCTCACAATGATTTGAGTCTTTGGGCCGTCGGATGGGCTCCTGAGGGGATCTGAGCCGTTCATTGGTAGATCAAGGCATGGAACAGCAGGCTCTAAGCGTGGTACATAATCCCACGGCCGAAAACCTAGCCGCCAACACCCAATCCCCTCCCCCGTTTCCGCCTAATCCCCTCCCTCATCTCTGCCCCCAATCCCCTAGCATCCTTCACGCTGGCGGCTCTGCCAACCTCCTCTGCCTCTCTTTCTCCCCACCGCAAACCTCATGCCGAGGAGAACAGGCTGCCACCCCACCCCACACGCACCTTCTTGGTCTTCCCCTTCGATTCAGCAGGCGAAGAGGCGGAGGAGGAATCCCTGCATGGTTCCGCCGATGTCCTCCGTTGGGCTGCTAGTGCTGGAGACGGTGACAAGGTTTAGTAGCAGCGTGGCACTTCCGAGCCTCTCTCCATCATCCTCCGGCTTGAGGCTTCCAAGGTCGCCCGCGTCCTCGACAAGCGCGAGCCTAGCAAGGGCAACATCGAGGAGGCTGCCGACGGTATTGCTGCTACATGGTTCGTCACTATTCTGTCCCCATGGACCGAAACGATGGTCCAAGAAAACTACTCTTTTCCTATTCATTTATATTATATGAATTTGTACCTTGGATTTTAATTTCGATTAGGATTTGGGTGGAGCAAGCAGGTGTTATGTTTAATGGGAGTGGAAGAAGAGAGGGGAGAGGAATACATGCTCTTCAACCTCCATCCCTGGCCCCTCTACACCGAGCAGCGGCCACTTGCTTCCTTTGTCCCATATCTCCACCTCCACGCCCTTGCTGATTCCAGGTACTCACTCCTCTCTTCCTCTTGATTTACCTCCTCTTCACTCTTACACTCCCATAATTTCTGTTATTTGTTTGTGCAGATGTGTTTTGTATGATTATAAGTGTTTGAGGAAATGTCCAAGTAGGATGAGCACCTCGCTTTATCTAAGGTCTGGGGGTGGTTTTTATGTGCTCTCCATGGAAATTTCCATCTACAGTTTACTTTCTTAGCCATCGAACTGAATATATATTATAGAAGCCGGTTTAGCAAAACACATAGTTGCATATCTTGTCATTTGAAGATTTTTTATCAAACTGTGGTCAGTGATGAGTATGATCCACTATCCTGCATTTTGGAAACAACAGACTTGAATGGTCCTATGTTGTTTTTCTAAATATTGAATTCTTTGTTTAGTTAGTGCCCGCCGCATTGAGGCATCGAATTAAAGTATTCCAGTAGCCTGCAGTCATTCTTTCAATTTTCTTCTTTCAGCATTATAATTTTAGGTCTTTTGGTTAATTGCCAAAGTTAAAGAATCAACATATGTATTAGGTTGCTCAGCTAACTTAAACAGTGGGTTCTCTGATTCCTTATGTTTTGTGGTCAGCTGCATGTTACTGTTTTACTTATATTGTTTCAATTGAACAGTATGTGCCTCATGGGTGTTGGTTGAGAGTAGAAGATTTGACTTTTTTTTGGCTTTAACAACATGTGAATTGATGTGCTATATCTTGGATGATTCTTGCTTTCTATTTCTAGAGCCTAGGGATCTTCCTAAGACCAGACGTAAGTGTTTTTAGCTTTCACACATTCTTCCGCACTCAAGCATAAATATATTTATTGTGATGGTTTGTGGTTTTGGCTAGCATCTAATAATTATCTGTTGTACAATTTGTTATTTTTGCTAGCATCTGATGCATAACTAGATTTTCCCCTCCAACTCTTTTTCTACCATGACCTTGGATATGTGGGCGAGGTACGTCATGCTGTCGCCGAGGGCGATGGAGGCCAGATGTTAGTCCAAGCCTGAGGTGAAAATACTCTTTTTATTTATCATTTACGTGAAGTGAATTGCTACATGATTTTATTTGGTTAGTAGTTGTGTGGAGCCATCAATTATTCTATTTACCGTCACTCATTTATATAAACAGTCTGATGTGTCTGAAATTTGGTAATTGCAGTCTGCAACTACAGCTCTCACAACAAGAACAAGCAGGTAAATGCATTGACTGTACTTCGGTGAATTATTTTTGTCACTGAATCTACTTTCGGATCTGTACCTTATTAATGGACATACAACCTTTGCTTGGTTTACATTTTTATTTTGTACGGAATAACTAAATTGTTGTCTACTTTTCCATGTTGTGTTGTGCTGATTCAGCCCCACCGTGCCACGTGAATGGATTGGATTATATCGTTGTCATAAGATCAAGCTTTCTAGGGCTGGAGCTGAGCTCAGTGTGAAGTTAAGGCAGACCAACTTTATGAGGTGCTCATGGTGCCGGTTCAGGTTTGTACCAACACACACCCTCCTTCTGCCTTCTTGATATCTTACTCAGATATGAGGTAGTGCTCATGTTCTTTCCCTTTCTGAAGCACGATCTGATATGTGTTTGGGAGTGAGGTTGTGGGGACGACTGCTTTAGGTATGGGTTGTCCACAGAAGGAAACTTTATCAATATATCCAGTAAAAATGCAAAAATATTTGGAATCCATGTGGGAGGGAGGTTGTGAGAATGACTGCATATTTCTACTATTTCGCTCGAATCATAGTAGCTTTGGTTTCCTTTTATATCTTCAAATTATATATATGAGAGATGCATGATCCATACTATTGCTGAATTTTTCTGTTATGCAATTGCAAGCTCTGAAAGATGCCCTTTGTTACTACCAAAACCTGATGTTTGCTGAATTTTTCTGTGTTGCAAGTGCTTTATTTAGTTCTTCTTATACAAATTAGTATGAGCTTTTGTTTTACTAAGAGATTTAGTTTTTCTTACTTACACAAGTTAATATAAGCTTTTGTTTTACACAAATTAATATGAGATTTTGATGAAAACCATCTCATTTATTGTTTGTAGTGTTCTCCTTGATATTCGCATAAACTGGTTATAGTCTGCATTGTGTGGCATTGGCTAATTTACGAAGTATGTTACATCGATAGAACTATTAGTGAGCTTCTCCAAATATTTTCATATCTCCCATTTTATGGAATTTCTTTAGCCAGGGAACATAAATATGAGATGTGCATGATGAATAGTAGTTTTTCTTACTTTCTAAACGTGAACGTCTGTACCATAACACCCTGGTCCATGAGTACGCTGCAAAAGAATGTCATTTTTTGTCAACTAAATGTTAATACCCTTCTTTTTTCTAGGAACATATAATCTCTTTAGCTCTCTACCTTTAGCTCTCTATCAATACCCTATTAGACATTGATGCAGCTTCTGTCAATATTCTCTTTAGCTCAATACCTTTTTTTCTAAGAAAATATACTCTCTTCATAGTAATGCTAATAAATCAAAAGCAGTGAGTTTGCATATTTTGTATCATTATCTTCCAATTCTATCCTTATTTATTGCTCTATGCAGGTGTCTAGTTCCTGCTGCTATTAGTAACTTAGTTATTTACCTTCTCCTGCTACACTGGCTTTCCCTTGGGGAAAAGATTTGTATATATTGCTCAACTGCACTACTCTCTTATTATTATTAGTACTGTATGGTTTCTTGTAGCCAACATGGTTTACTCGGAAAAAAACTATGTAATTCGTTAAGAAGACCGTGTTTTCTTAGCTATGCATGCCTCTATTTCTATCTATAATGGTTGGGACTTGCTTAACATGTAAGTTAGGCTTTTATTATTGTCCTTCTGTTTAATCTGTCCGTATAGGCCAGAGACAACTTTATATATTTTTCATCGGCCGTCATATACCTTGCCCATGGCCAAGATTGCTCCAGTTTCGTATATGGTTCGATGGATTCATGTTCTGAGCCTGTGATGCTAACAAACTGATGATAAAAACAGTCTAGGACCATGTCTCTGCTACTCTGTACATAATGTTTTGGCTGATGGTCCCATCTCAAGTCGGAACCGGCCCAACCTCTTCCTTCTCCCGCTGACAGGAAGCTTCCTTCCTACTCGGTGATGAGGTCTATAGCATCGTTTTTGGAAGAAGCAAAAAATTATGCTGCAAAGGATGTTGTGTCAGAAGAAAGAAACCACTACAAACGTGATGCTCTTACCTATGACTCTGAAGGTAACGATATATATATGAGGAAACGGAGCTCTACTATGGACGCGATTATATATGAGGGCAAGAAACTCTTACTGTCTAGTGTCGATGTTACTCCCCAATGCGTCTAACCTTAATAATCGTCGTAATAAGTAACAAACAGCTCTGCTGTGAACCATGGTTACCCTCTATGTCCTAAAATCGTGCATCTATGGTTGTTCTATGCTACACTATTACCCTTGCTATCGATCTGCTCTGTACAAACATATGTTCCTGCTATCCTCCAACAAATTTCACGCCTAATTTTCTTCTCATTATACAAAACATGATTTGGCGCGGGTTCAATGGGATTGTGCGCCAAGGCGCACCATAAAATCTAGTTGTTTATAACATGACATGCTACAGCAAAGACCACTAAGCATAAAGCCAAAACAATATCAAGCATGTCATGACACAGCATAGGCCACAGTCAAAAACAAGCTCCTTTTACCACTTAAGCATGAACTTTCCTACTCTTTTCCAATCCAAACCAAACTATTTGAAAACCAATGTATGAAAGAGGGGGTCTAACCAATTTATTCAGCAAACTAAGAAAACCAAGCAAACGGAAAACCAAAACGAAAACGAAAAAAAAGACGCTCCAAGAATAACACAACTGTGCATGAAACAATAAATATGAAGTGTTTGGAAGAAACCTGGGATTTTTATTGATAAAGAAGGGGATGCCCAAGGCATCCCCAAGTTTTAACGCTTGTACCTCTTGAATATTTCTTGGGGTGACACGGGGTGGTATCCCCAAGCTTGAGCTTTAGTCTATTCTTCATTTCATTACATCATTCCCTCCATACACCTGAATTTTTTCCTTCATACAAAACTTCACACAATCTTTATTAGCAACATTAGTGCACTCAAGATAATAAGTCTTTAGGTTCAGTTTCAACACCAATAAAACTTCCACTAAAACACAAGCTACTGTAGCACTTCCCTCAAAAATCTCAATTCCCCAAAAGAACTAAAAAAAGAACCAACAAGGAGCAAATACAAATAATGGCAGAAATCTGTCAAAACAGACCAGCAGGTAAAAACCAATTTTTTCGAAGACCTTCTGTTGCTCAAATAAAAGCGTTGAACTAACAAAAGTTAGATAACAACCTGGGGCAGAATCACAAAAAATCACGCCTCAAAATAACATACAAAGATTTTACACGAATTTTTACGGTGAAGCATATAAATCTGTTTCGGGACAACAACTTTGCCAATCATTACTTCTCTCTCATTAGAGGTTACTCTTGGCACAAAAAGAAAATAAAAAGGATAAGGAGAGGTTATTACTGAAGCAATAACTTACAAGACTCATCTAAAACTTTTGGGTTATCTCCCAATAAGTACTTTTCTTTAACGCCTTTAAGTTAGGCATAAGAAGCAAGAAAAAGAATCAAGTGTTCTCAAATGAAGAAGCATTAAGAGAAAATTTTGTTTTCATAGGAAAGGCAAAATAAATCTTCTCTCTCTTCTTAGGGACGTGTTCTATACCTTTCTTGAGTGGGAGTTGATATTTAATGGTGCCTTCTTTCATATTAATAATGGCACCAACAGTTCTAAGAAAAGGTCTTCCCAAAGTAATAGGACAAGAAGCATTGCATTCAACATCCAAAACATAGAAATCAACGGGGACATAGGCATTGTTAACCATAATAAGAACATCATTAATACTCCCCATGAGTTTCTTTTTAGCATTATCATCAAGTAGGACATTCAAATAACAATCTTCCAATGGTGGCAAATCAAGCATATCATAAATCCTTCTAGGCATAATAGAAACACTACTATCAAGATCACATAAGGCTTTGAAATCAAAATCATTCACTTTCATATTAATGATGGGTTCCCAACCATCTTGTTTTATAGGAATAGAAGCTTTATGTTTCATCTTTTCTTCTTTAATTTTTATGAGAGCATCAGTAATGTGTTTTGTAAAGGCCATATTCATAGCACTAGCATTAGGACTTTTAGCAAGCTTTTGTAGGAACTCAATAACTTCAGAGATATTGCAACCATCAAGATCAAAGTCATAATTATCATCTAAAGTAGGAGAGCTATTACTAGCCTTAACACTAGTGGTAGTGATAGTAGAAACACTAATGTTTCTAGCAATTTCATCTTCTCTTTCCCACTTAGCATGCAATTCAGCTAATAGTCTAACATTTTCATCAATTCTAACTTGTATGGCATTAGTAGCAGCAAAGGGATTATCAATAGTTTCAGGTTTAGCAGCCATTTTGTTCAAAGAAGATTGAGCTTCAGCCAATGATGCTATATTTCTTTCAGCATTAGAGAGTTTTTCCTCAATAGTTTTATTGAAAGCAGTTTGTTTACTAATAAAATCTTTAAGCATAACTTTAAGTTCAGAGGGAGCACTCCTATTATTGTTGTAGTAATTTCCATAAGCATTACCATTATTGGGAGGATATGGCATATAGTTATTATTACCAAAATTATTCCTGTAGGCATTGTTGCTAAAATTGTTATTTCTTATAAAGTTCACATCAACTTGCTCTTCTTGAGCAACCAAAGTGATTTGGATCAATATGAGCCTTCCCATTAACAAGCATAGACATAATAACATCAATTTTATCACTCAAGGAGGAGGTTTCTTCAACAAAATTTACCTTCTTACCTTGTGGAGCTCTTTCAGTGTGCCATTTAGAATAGTTAACCATCATATTATCCATAAGCTTTGTTGCAGCACCCAAAGTAATGGTCGTAATGTTGGGTCCGCAGCATAGAAAACAAAAAATTTCCTACGGTGTGAACTACATGCCAAGATCTATCTACTAGGTACAAAGCAAACGGGTGGACATACATCCATAGAGAACTTACCCTCGAAGACAACGAGCTTTGTTAACGAGTAGGAACTCGTGGTTGATGTAGTCGTACACTTGCCGATCTCAAGATTGTGAGGAAGTCCGAGCGCCACAACTCAGCAGCGCATCCGCACTCGCACACATGTTCAAGCCACCGGACAACCTCCACCTCCTCGCTCCAGCGATCCAGCGGAAGCAACAACTCCTTCTAGACGAAATGCCACCAGGAACATGTATCTCGCTAATCCGAGACCATGGGGGAATAATTCTAGAGGGGGAGAGAGATCCTTCACAAGGAGGTGTGTGGAAGAAGGAGGGAATGGGTGGCCTTTTATAGGAGGAGGGGGGTGCCCCCTCTCTCAATGGCCGGCGCATGGGGGGGTGACCCTTCACCTCCCCCATTCATGTGGTGGTAACTCCTCCACATTAAAATGCCTCTTCACATTCCCTTTTAAAGTCTCCACTTTAAATGCATTAAGTTTCTTCAAATTTAATGCTCTCTCATTTAATAAAACTCTTTTATTAAATTTATTCATAATTTTGTTAATTACTTTAATTAACAAACATTCACATATAGCCCCTTGCAATATTTCAATATCACATGCAGAACCACCTTCTGCAATTTCACACGAAACAATTTCCGGTTTCTATTGAAACAATTCCTGCGCTTTGCAATTCTTTCGTCTGAAACATATGTGCTCCAAAATGGTGTCCGGTAACTTTTAAGTGTGCCACCCTACGGTTCGCGAATAATGCAGACATGATCGAGACCCTTCTTCGATCAATAATCAACAGCGGGACCTGGAGATCCGTACTGACTCCTACACATTCAACGATGACTCATGTGATCGTGAGAACCTTTAACGCTTGTAACTAAATCCCTTTGTCTCTCGATATATTACATGTCCGAGATTCAATCATCGGTATCTCCATACCTAGTTTGATCTCGTTATCGACATGCACTCTTTTCTCGTTCCCGTGATATAACATTCTAGTGATCACATCACTTGCTTCCAAGCTATCCTAATGTGATATCACCGAGAGGGCCCAGAGTATTGTTGGAGATATGCCCAAGAGGCAATAATAAAGTGATTATTATTATATCTTTATGTTTATGATAAATGTTTACATCCCATGCTATAATTGTATTAACCGGAAACATTAATACTTATGTGTTTTGTAAACATAAAAGAGTCCCTAGTAAGCCTCTTGTTAAACTAGCTTGTTGATTAATGGATGATCATGGTTTCCTGATCATGGGCATTGGATGTCGTTAATAACAAGATCATATCATTAGGAGAATGATGTGATGGACACACACCCATAGTAAGCGTAGCATAAGATCAAGTCATTAAGTTCGTATTGCTGTAAGCTTTCAAATGCATAGTAACCTAATCCTTCGACCATGAGGTTATGTTAATCACCATCACCGGATGGGTACTTTGATGACATCAAACACCGCTTCGTAACTGGGTGGTTATAAAGGTGTCATTGGGTATTCTGAAAGTATGTGTTGAAGCGCATGGACCAAGATTGGGATTTGTCCATCCATATGACAGATAGATATGCTCTGGGCCCTCTCGGTGGAATGTCATCTAGTTAGCTTGCAAGGATGTGACTGGGTCACAAGGGATGACATAACATGGAACGAGTAAAGAGTACTTATCAGTAACGAGGAAGAACTAGGTATGGAGATACCGACGATCAAACCTCGGATAAGTAGAATATCGCGTGACAAAGGGAATTGGTTTCGTATGTTAATGGTTCTATCGATCACAAAGTCATCGTTGAGTATGTGGGAGCTGTTATGGATCTCCAGATCCCGCTAATGGTTATTGATCGGAGATGTGTCTCCGTCATGTCTACATGTTCACGAACCGTAGGGTAACACACTTAAGGTTCGAAGTTGTTTTAAGTAGATATGGAATATGCGTTGGAGACCTAATGTTGTTCGGAGTCTCGGATTGGATCCGGGACATCGCGAGGAGATCCGGAATTGTCCGGAGAATAAGATTCATATATTGGGGATCATTTTCTAAGTTAGGAAATGTTCCGGAGTGTTTGTATGGAGATTCTAGAAGGTTTCGGAATGTTTTGGAAGGTTCTAGAAGATTTCTTGGAGTTTGCTTGAAAACCAAGAAAGGATCAAGGAGTCTTTGTGGGGCAAGACACGGATTCGTGGGGGAGGAGGACTCCTTCCCCCCTCCCAATCCGCCGGCCAAGGAGGGAGGGGAGTCCTACTAGGACTCCCCCTCCCATGGCGCCTCCCTCCTTTAAATAGAGGGGAGGGGGCGCCACCCCCTAGACCTCTCCCATAACAAACCCTAGCCGCCGCCTCTCTACTCCTCCTTCGCTCTGCTCCGGCTTAGGCGAAGCCCTGCAGAAATCTCTACTCCACCATCACCACCAGACCGTCGTGCTGCTAGGATTCCGTGGAGAAGATCTACTACCTCCGCTGCTCGCTAGAACGGGGAGAGGAACGTCTGCTTCGACTCCGCACGTGTGACCGACTGCGGAAGCGCTGCCGGAACGTGGCGCCGGAAGGATCGTCCACGCGATCTTGAGATCGGCAAGTGATCGACTACATCAACCCCGAGATCTAATCTCGTAACGCTTTCGGTTCTACGAGGGTTAGTACAGATCTATCTCGTTGCACATGTTTAATAGATTAGATCTTGGCTTTTATCTAGATTAGATCTGGGTTTTGTTCGTTCTTGCGGTAGATTTTTTTTGTTTTCCATGCTACGAACCCATCAAGTATATCTATCCGTCATCTGGATTGACAAATTCCACTCTTCATCCATGAGCCTTAACATAACACCTTCGTAGCACTGAACCCATCTTTATAGTCACCCTGTTACGGTGTGACGTTTGATGTTATCAAGATACTCTTCCGGTGTTAGCAATTAACATGATCTCATGGTCTAAGGATAAAGATTACTTCGTATGATGTTATAGAAATATAAACACAATGACTTGATCGTAATGATATACTTCGGATGAATGTTCATCACATCATTCCACCAATGGTGTGACCTTGTTATTAACAACATCCAATGTCCATGATCAGGAAACCTTGATCATCCTGTTAATCAACAAGCTAGTCTATAAGAGAGGCATGACTAGGAACCCTTTTTGTTTATTAAACACACATGTATTGATGTTTCCTATCAATACAATTATAGCATGCAAAATAAACATCTATCATATACAAGGAATACATAATAACAACTTTATTATTGCCTCTCAGGGCATATTTCCTTCAGTCTCCCACTTGCACTAGAGACAATAATCTAGTTCACATAGTGATAAATCTAACACCCATGCAGTTCTGGTGTTGATCATGTTTTTCCCTAGGGAGTACTTTAGTCAACGGATCTGCTACATTCAGGTCCGTGTGCACTTTACAAATCTTTATATCTCCATCCTTGACATGCTTGCGGATGGAGTGAAATCGGCACTCAATATGCTTGGAATTCTTGTGAGACCTTGGTTCCTTTGCGTTGTCTATGGATCCATTGTTGTCACAATAGATCACCATCGGGTCCAACGCACTGGGAACCACACCCAGTTCCGTTATGAACTCCTTCATCCAAACCGCTTCCTGCGCTGCTTCTGAAGCAGCAACATATTCCGCCTCCGTTGTTGATCCAGCCACCATAGGTTGTTTGGAGCTCCTCCAACTAACTGCTGCTCCGTTCAAGAGAAATACGTATCCGGATTGAGACTTAGAGTCATCCGGATCAGTGTCGAAGCTAGCATCGACATAACACTTAGAGACTAGCTCTTCTTCACCTCCGTATATAAGAAACATATCCTTAGTTCTTCTCAAGTACTTAAGGATATTCTTGACCGCTATCCAGTGTTCCGAACCTGGATCATATTGGTACCTACTAGTCAAACTAATAGCATGTGCCACATCCGGTCTTGTACATAGCATGGCATACATTATAGAGCCTATGGCTGAGGCATATGGGATCTTATCCATTATCTCTCTTTCTTCCGCCGTAGCCGGACTTTGAGTCTTACTCAATGTCTTGCCTTGCAACATAGGTAAGAACCCCTTCTTACTTTCGTCCATATTAAACTTCTTTAATATCTTATCAAGGTATGTACTCTGCGATAGCCCAATTAGGCGTCTTGATCTATCTCTATAGATTTTAATGCCTAATATATATGAAGCTTCACCAAGGTCCTTCATCGAAAATTTGCTGTTTAGATAACTTTTAACACTATTTAAAAGATCTAAATCATTTCCAATCAATAATATGTCATCCACATATAATATCAGAAATGCCACATTGCTCCCACTCACTTTCTTGTAAATACAAGCCTCTCCATAAGTTTGGACAAATCCAAACTCTTTGATCACCTCATCAAAGCGGAGATTCCAACTTCGTGATGCTTGCTTCAGTCCATAGATGGATCGCTGAAGTTTGCACACCTTATTAGCATCCTTAGGATCGACAAAACCCTTAGGTTGTATCATATACAACTCTTCTTCAATATTACCATTGAGGAACGCAGTTTTGACATCCATCTGCCATATTTCATAATCGAAATATGCAGCAATTGCTAACATAATCCTAACCGACTTAAGCATCGCTACGGGAGAGAATGTCTCATTGTAGTCAACTCCTTGAATTTGTCGAAACCCCTTTGCAACAAGTCGAGCCTTATAGATGGTCACATTACCATCAGCATCAGTTTTCCTTTTGAAAATCCATTTATTCTCAACGGCCTTTCGGTCGTGAGGTAAGTCCACCAAGGTCCAAACCTGGTTGTCGTACATGGATTCCATCTCGGATTTCATGGCTTCTAGCCATTTGTTGGAATCCGGGCTCATCATCGCTTCTTCATACGTCGCAGGGTCATCCATTTCATCAACCATGAAATTCACAACAGGATTGCCGTACAGTTCAGGAGCTGCACGTGTCCTACTTGACCTGCGAGGTTCGGTAGTGTCCTCTTTCGGAGTTTCATGATCAATATCATTAGCTCTCTCTTCATTAGGTGAAGTCAACTCCGAAACAACTTCTGGAGCTGCGCTACTCGCCATTTCATGAAGAGAAGGTTCAATAACCTCTTCGAGTTCTACCTTCCGACTACTCACACCTTTCGCGAGAAACTCCTTCTCAAGAAAGGATCCATTCTTGGCAACAAAAACCTTGCCCTCGGATCTGTGATAAAAGGTATACCCAATCGTTTCCTTAGGGTATCCTATGAAGACGCATTTTTACGCTTTGGGTTCGAGTTTATCCGGTTGAAGTTTCTTCACATAAACATCGCATCCCCAAACCTTAAGAAATGACAGCTTAGGTTTGTTTCCAAACCATAATTCATACGGTGTCGTTTCAATAGATTTAGATGGTGCCCGATTTAAAATGAATGCATCTGTTTCCAGTGCATAACCCCAAAATGACAGTGGCAAGTCAGTCAGAGACATCATAGATCGAACCATATCCAATAAAGTACGATTACGACGTTCTGACACACCATTACGTTGTGGTGTTCTGGCAGGCGTGAGTTGTGAAACTATTCCACAGTCTTTCATATGTGTGCTAAACTCGTAACTAAGATACTCTCCTCCATGGTCGGACCGCAGAAATTTGATCTTTCTGTTACGATGATTTTCCACTTCATTCTGAAATTCTTTGAACTTTTCAAAAGTTTCAGACTTGTGTTTCATCAAATAGATATACCCATATCTACTCAAATCATCCGTGAAAGTAACAAAATAACGATATCCACCTCGCGCCGACACACTCATTGGTCCACACACATCAGTATGTATGATTTCCAATAGATCTGTCGCCCATTCCGTTGAACCGGAAAACGGCATTCTAGTCATCTTGCCCATAAGGCATGGCTCACATGTATCAAATGATTCAAAATCAAGTGATTCCAAAAGTCCATCGGAATGGAGTTTCTTCATGCGTTTAACGCCAATATGACCTAGACGGCAGTGCCACATATATGTAGATATATCGTTATCAAGTTTAATCCTTTTAGCATCAACATTATGAATATGCGTAATACTACTATCGAGATCCAACAGAAACAAACCATTCAACATAGGTGCATGACCATAAAAGATATTATTCATATAAATCGAACAACCATTGTTTTCAGACTTAAATGAATAACCACTTTGCATCAAACACGATCCGGATACAATGTTCATGCTCAATGCAGGCACCAAATAACAATTATTCAGGTTTATAACTAATCCCGATGGCATATGGAGAGGCAGCGTTCCGATGGCGATCACATCAACTCTTGATCCATTGCCGACCCGCATCGTGACCTCATCCCTTGCTAGTTGTCGCTTGTTCCGCAGCCCCTGAACCGAGTTACATATATTAGCAACCGATCCCGTATCAAATACCCAGGTGCTACTGCGAGTACTAGTCAAGTACACATCAATAACATGTATATGACATATACCTTTGTTTGCCTTGCCGGACTTCTTGTCCGCCAAATACTTGGGGCAGTTGCGCTTCCAATGGCCAGTCCCCTTGCAATAGTAGCACTCGGTGTCAGACTTAGGGCCAGCTCGGGGTTTCTTTTCAGGCGTGGCAACAGACTTGCCACCCTTCTTTCCCTTGTGCTTGCTTTTCTTGTCCTTCTTGAAACCGGTGGTCCTATTGATCATCAACACTTGATGTTCTTTCCTAATCTCCACTTCTGCAGTCTTAAGCATTAACAGGAGCTCGGGAAGAGACTTCTTCATGCCCTGCATATTATAGTTCATCACGAAGCTCTTGTAGCTAGGTGGGAGAGATTGGAGAACACGATGTATGCCTAAGTCAATGGGAATCGTTATTCCCAAGGACACAAGCTTATCGGCGTACCCAGACATTTTGAGTATGTGCTCACTAACGGAGCTGTTTTCCTCCATCATGCAGCTAAAGAACTTTTCTGTAGCATTATAACTCTCTACGGCAGCATGGGTATCGAAAATCATTTTCAATTCTCCCATGGTATCAAAGGCATTGCCAATTTCAAAACGCTTTCGAAGTTCTGGCTCTAGCCCATACAGTATGCCGCAATGAACTAAGTTGTGATCCTCCTAACGAGTTATATAGACGTTCTTTTCCTCGTCAGGGGCATCAGGAGCTGGTGGGGGGCCTAGCGGCGCATCTAGCACATATTGCTTTTGTGCAGCAGTGAGGAGAATCCTCAAATTCATAGCCCAGTTGGTGAAGTTGCTACCATTCGCAACAAGTTTCTCTTTCTCCATGAACACATTGAAATTAAAAGCAGGTGGTGCCATCTACAATAGAATTTGTAAAGTATATTTAGACTAAGTCTATGATAGATTGAGTTCAACTAATCCAAATTACTAATGAACTCCCACTCAAAAACGACATCCCTCGTGTCCTTTTGGTGATTACATGAACCAAATCCACTACACCAAGTCTGATCATCACGTGAGTCGGTGTAGCTTCAAAGGCGAGCATCTATATGGGCAACATATCAACTATATGACTCATGCTTAACCTTTCGGTCCGTGTTCCGAGGCAATGTCTGTACATGCTAGGCTCGTCAAGTAAGAACCTTAGTATTTGCGTGTGTAAAACTGTCTTACACCCGTTGTATGAAAGCGTAGAGTTGAAAACACCCGATCATCACGTGATGCCTCAAAACATGATCCACAAAACGATGCATACTTAAGGAAGAACACATTTTATCTTGATATCTAAATGAGGGATCATCTTATAATGCTACCAAACGCGCCAAACTAGCAGTATAAGATGCTAACATCTAATGTGTGAAGTGAGGTGATATGGTCCATGCATTTGATCTCTATCATTTGCATCGTGGTATGATCTCTATCATTCCTTTGTGTGTAAGGCCAAGGTCTATGGAACTTACACGTTAAGTGAGTTGTAAGAGTATCTAATCATACATCTACTTACAACAATACCATATCAAAACACTAGCCCAGCAACGATCTAAACTAGACGCCTCTAATTTATCAATTGCAAGTTTTACGTGGCTTAGGGCTTTCGGAGATAGAACCTGTCTAACCTACGAACATGAACCACAACGAGGATAACCAAGTTATTAGCAACTCGTTGTAAATCAGATATTGACTATAGTAGGAGAGACAGACACCCACCAGCCACTTATGCAAAACAAGTTGCATGTCAGTCGTGGAACCGGTCTCATGTACGATGACATGTAAGGTTGGTCCGGACCGCTTCATCCCACTATGCCACCAATATCCAAAGTACATAGAAGATGCAATAACATGATCATCATCACCCACATATAAACATATGTGTACTACCCGTGCAAAGCACCTACGCATAGATCAGGCTCTGATACCACTGTTGGGTCCGCAACATAGAAAACAAAAAATTTACTACGGTGTGAACTACACGCCAAGATCTATCTACTAGGTACAAAGCAAACGGGTGGACATACATCCATAGAGAACTTACCCTCGAAGACAACGAGCTTTGTTAACGATTAGGAACTCGTGGTTGATGTAGTCGTACACTTACCGATCTCAAGATCGTGAGGAAGTCCGAGCGCCGCAAATCAGCAGCGCATCCGCACTCGCACACACGTTCAAGCCACTGGACAACCTCCACCTCCTCGCTCCAGCAATCCAGCAGAAGCAGCAACTCCTTCCAGACGAAATGCCACCGGGAACATGTATCTCGCTAATCCGAGACCATGGGGGAATAATTCTAGAGGGGGAGAGAGATCCTTCACAAGGAGGTGTGTGGAAGAAGGAGGGAATAGGTGGCCTTTTATAGTAGGAGGGGGTGCCCCTCTCTCCATGGCCGGCGCATGGGGGGGTGACCCCTCACCTCCCCCATTCATGTGGTGGTAACTCCTCCACATTAAAATGCCTCTTCACATTCCCTTTTAAAGTCTCCACTTTAAATGCATTAAGTTTCTCCAAATTTAATGCTCTCTCATTTAATAAAACTCTTTTATTAAATTTATTCAGAATTTTGTTAATTACTTTAATTAACAAAAATTCACATATAGCCCCTTGCAATATTTCAATATCACATGCAGAACCACCTTCTGCAATTTCACCCGAAACAATTTCCGGTTTCGATTGAAAAAATTCCTGCGCTTTGCAATTCTTTCGTCTGAAACATATGTACTCCAAAATGGTGTTCGGTAACTCTTAAGTGTGCCACCCTACGGTTCGCGAATAATGCAAACATGATCGAGACCCTTCTCCGATCAATAATCAGCAGCGGGACCTGGAGATCCGTACTGACTCCTACACATTCAATGATGACTCCTGTGATCGTGAGAACCTTTAACGCTTGTAACTAAATCCCTTTGTCTCTCGATATATTACATGTCCGAGATTCGATAATCGGTATCTCCATACCTAGTTTGATCTCGTTATCGACATGCACTCTTTTCTCGTTCCCGTGATAAAACATTCTAGTGATCACATCACTTGCTTGCAAGCTATCCTAATGTGATATCACCGAGAGGGCCCAGAGTATATCTATCCGTCATCTGGATTGACAAATTCCACTCTTGATCCATGAGCCTCAACATAACACCTTCGTAGCACTGAACCCATCTTTATAGTCACCCTGTTACGGTGTGACGTTTGATGTTATCAAGATACTCTTCCGGTGTTAGCAATTAACATGATCTCATGGTCTAAGGATAAAGATTACTTCGTATGATGTTATAGCAATATAAACACAATGACTTGATCGTAATGCTATACTTCGGATGAATGTTCATCACATCATTCCACCAATGGTGTGACCTTGTTATTAACAACATCCAATGTCCATGATCAGGAAACCTTGATCATCATGTTAATCAACAAGCTAGTCTATAAGAGAGGCATGACTAGGAACCCTTTTTGTTTATTAAACACACATGTATTGATGTTTCCTATCAATACAATTATAGCATGCAAAATAAACATCTATCATATACAAGGAATACATAATAACAACTTTATTATTGCCTCTCAGGGCATATTTCCTTCACGTAAAGGTACCTCCAGCAGTAGAATCCAATAGATTTCTTGAAGAATAGTTCAATCCTGCATAAAAGGTTTGGATAATCATCCAATCAGTCAGTCCATGAGTGGGACAATTCTTAACCAAATATTTCATTCTTTCCCAAGCTTGAGCAACATGTTCATTATCAGATTGTTTAAACTTCATTATTTCACTTCTCATAGATATAATCTTAGCAGGAGGATAGTATTTTCCAATGCAAGCATCTTTGCATTTAGTCCAAGAATCAATACTATTTCTAGTTAGGCATTGCAACCATTCTTTAGCTTTTCCTCTCAAAGAGAAAGGAAACAATTTAAGCTTAATAATATCCCCATCTATATCCCTATGCTTTTGCATCTCACAAAGTTCAACAAAGTTATTTAGATGAGCAGCAACATCTGAAGGAAATATGCCCTGAGAGGCAATAATAAAGTTGTTATTATGTATTCCTTGTATATGATAGATGTTTATTTTGCATGCTATAATTGTATTGATAGGAAACATCAATACATGTGTGTTTAATAAACAAAAAGGGTTCCTAGTCATGCCTCTCTTATAGACTAGCTTGTTGATTAACAAGATGATCAAGGTTTCCTGATCATGGACATTGGATGTTGTTAATAACAAGGTCACACCATTGGTGGAATGATGTGATGAACATTCATCCGAAGTATAGCATTATGATCAAGTCATTGTGTTTATATTGCTATAACATCATACAAAGTAATCTTTATCCTTAGACCATGAGATCATGTTAATTGCTAACACCGGAAGAGTATCTTGATAACATCAAACGTCACACCGTAACAGGATGACTATAAAGATGGGTTTAGTGCTACGAAGGTGTTATGTTGAGGCTCATGGATCAAGAGTGGAATTTGTCAATCCAGATGACGGATAGATATACTCTGGGCCCTCTCGGTGATATCACATTAGGATAGATTGCAAGCAAGTGATGTGATCACTAGAATGTTATATCACGGGAACGAGAAAAGTGTGCATGTCGGTAACGAGATCAAACTAGGTATGGAGATACGGATGATCGAATCTCGTACATGTAATATATCGAGAGACAAAGGGATTTAGTTACAAGCGTTAAAGGTTCTCACGATCACAGGAGTCATCGTTGAATGTGTAGGAGTCAGTACGGATCTCCAGGTCCCGCTGCTGATTATTGATCGGAGAAGGGTCTCGATCATGTCTGCATTATTCGCGAACCGTAGGGTGGCACACTTAAGAGTTACCGGCACCGTTTTGGAGCACATATGTTTCAGACGAAAGAATTGTTTTAATAGAAACCGGAAATTGTTTCGGGTGAAATTGCAGAAGGTGGTTCTGCATGTGATATTGACATATTGCAAGGGGCTATATGTGAATGTTTGTTAATTAAAGTAATTAACAAAATTCTGAATAAATTTAATAAAAGAGTTTTTATTAAATGAGAGAGCATTAAATTTGGAGAAACTTAATGCATTTAAAGTGGAGACTTTAAAAGGGAATGTGAAGAGGCATTTTAATGTGGAGGAGTTACCACCACATGAATGGGGGAGGTGAGGGGTCACCCCCCCATGCGCCGGCCATGGAGAGAGGAGGCACCCCCTCCTCCTATAAAAGGCCACCCATTCCCTCCTTCTTCCACACACCTCCTTGTGAAGGATCTCTCTCCCCCTCTAGAATTATTCCCCCATTGTCTCGGATTAGCGAGATACATGTTCCCGGTGGAATTTCGTCTAGAAGGAGTTGCTGCTTCTGCTGGATCGCTGGAGCGAGGAGGTGGAGGTTGTCCGGTGGCTTCAACGTGTGTGCGAGTGCGGATGCGCTGCTGAGTTGCGGCGCTCGGACTTCCTCACGATCTTGAGATCGGCAAGTGTACGACTACATCAACCACGAGTTCCTAATCGTTAACAAAGCTCGTTGTCTTCGAGGGTAAGTTCTCTATGGATGTATGTCCACCCGTTTGCTTTGTACCTAGTAGATAGATCTTGGCGTGTAGTTCACACCATAGGAAATTTTTTGTTTTCTATGCTGCGGACCCAACAGTGGTATCAGAGCCTGATCTATGCGTAGGTGCTTTGCACGGGTAGTACACATATGTTTATATGTGGGTGATGATGATCATGTTATTGCATCTTCTATGTACTTTGGATATTGGTGGCATAGTGGGATGAAGCGGTCCGGACAAACCTTACATGTCATCGTACATGAGACCGGTTCCACGACTGACATGCAACTTGTTTTGCATAAGTGGCTGGTGGGTGTCTGTCTCTCCTACTATAGTCAATATCTGATTTACAACGAGTTGCTAATAACTTGGTTATCCTCGTTGTGGTTCATGTTCGTAGGTTAGACAGGTTCTATCTCCGAAAGCCCTAAGCCACGTAAAACTTGCAATTGATAAATTAGAGGCGTCTAGTTTAGATCATTGCTGGGCTAGTGTTTTGAGATGGTATTGTTGTAAGTAGATGTATGATAGATACTCTTACAACTCACTTAACGTGTAAGTTCCATAGACCTTGGCCTTACACACAAAGGAATGATAGAGATCATACCACGATGCAAATGATAGAGATCAAATGCATGGACCATATCACCTCACTTCACACATTAGATGTTAGCATCTTATACTGCTAGTTTGGCGCGTTTGGTAGAATTATAAGATGATCCCTCATTTAGATATCAAGATAAAGTGTGTTCTTCCTTAAGTATGCACCGTTTTGTGGATCGTGTTTTGAGGCATCACGTGATGATCGGGTGTTTTCAACTCTACGCTTTCATACAACGGGTGTAAGACAGTTTTACACACGCAAATACTAAGGTTCTTACTTGACGAGCCTAGCATGTACAGACATGGCCTCGGAACACAGACCGAAAGGTTAAGCATGAGTCATATAGTTGATATGATGCCCATATAGATGCTCGCCTTTGAAGCTACACCGACTCACGTGATGATCGGACTTGGTGTAGTGGATTTGGTTCATGTAATCACCAAAAGGACACGAGGGATGTCGTTTTTGAGTGGGAGTTCATTAGTAATTTGGATTAGTTGAACTCAATCTATCATAAACTTAGTCTAAATATACTTTACAAATTCTATTGTAGATGGCACCACCTGCTTTTAATTTCAATGTGTTCATGGAGAAAGAGAAACTTGCTGCGAATGGTAGCAACTTCACCAACTGGGCTATGAATTTGAGGATTCTCCTCACTGCTGCACAAAAGCAATATGTGCTAGATGCGCCGCTAGGCTCCCCACCAGCTCCTGATGCCCCTGACGAGGAAAAGAACGTCTATATAACTCATCAGGAGGACCACAACTTAGTTTATTGCGGCATACTGTATGGGCTAGAGACAGAACTTCGAAAGCATTTCGAAAATGGCAATGCCTTTGATACCATGGGAGAATTGAAAATGATTTTCGATACCCATGCTGCCGTAGAGTTATAATGCTACAGAAAAGTTCTTGAGCTGCATGATGGAGGAAAACAGCTCCATTAGTGAGCACGTACTCAAAATGTCTGGGTACGCCGATAAGATTGTGTCCTTGGGAATAACGATTCCCATTAACTTAGGCATACATCGTGTTCTCCAATCTCTGCCACCTAGCTAGAAGAGCTTCGTGATGAACTATAATATGCAGGGCATGAAGAAGTCTCTTCCTGAGCTTCTGTTAATGCTTAAGACTGCAGAAGTGGAGATTAGGAAAGAACATCAAGTGTTGATGATCAATAGGACCACCGGTTTCAAGAAGGACAAGAAAGGCAAGCACAAGGGAAAGAAGGGTGGCAAGTCTGTTGCCACGCCTGAAAAGAAACCCCGAGCTGGCCCTAAGTCTAACACCGAGTGCTACTATTGCAAGGGGACTGGCCATTGGAAGCGCAACTGCCCCATGTATTTGGCGGACAAGAAGTCCGGCAAGGCAAACAAAGGTATATGTGATATACATGTTATTGATATGTACTTGACTAGTACTCGCAGTAGCACCTGGGTATTTGATACGGGATCGGTTGCTAATATATGTAACTCGGTTCAGGGGCTGCGGAACAAGCGACAACTAGCAAGGGATGAGGTCACGATGCGGGTTGGCAATGGATCAAGAGTTGATGTGATCGCCGTCAGAACGCTGCCTCTCCATATGCCATCGGGATTAGTTATAAACCGAAATAATTGTTATTTGGTGCCTGCACTGAGCATGAACATTGTATCTGGATCGTGTTTGATGCAAAGTGGTTATTCATTTAAGTCTGAAAACAATGGTTGTTCGATTTATACGAATAATATCTTTTATGGTCATGCACCTATGTTGAATGGTTTGTTTCTGTTGGATCTCGATAGTAGTATTACGCATATTCATAATGTTGATGCTAAAAGGATTAAACTTGGTAATGATATATCTACATATATGTGGCACTGCCGTCTAGGTCATATTGGCGTTAAACGCATGAAGAAACTCCATTCCGATGGACTTTTGGAATCACTTGATTTTGAATCATTTGATACATGTGAGCCATGCCTTATGGGCAAGATGACTAGAACGCCGTTTTCCGGTTCAACGGAATGGACGATAGATCTATTGGAAATCATACATACTGATGTGTGTGGACCAATGAGTGTGTCGGCGCGAGGTGGATATCGTTATTTTGTTACTTTCACGGATGATTTGAGTAGATATGGGTATATCTATTTGATGAAACACAAGTCTGAAACTTTTGAAAAGTTCAAAGAATTTCAGAATGAAGTGGAAAATCATCGTAACAGAAAGATCAAATTTCAACGGTCCGACCGTGGAGGAGAGTATCTTAGTTACGAGTTTAGCACACATATGAAAGACTGTGGAATAGTTTCACAACTCACGCCTGCCGGAACACCACAACGTAATGGTGTGTCAGAACGTCGTAATCGTACTTTATTGGATATGGTTCGATCTATGATGTCTCTGGCCGACTTGCCACTGTCATTTTGGGGTTATGCACTAGAAATAGTTGCATTCACTTTAAATCGGGCACCATCTAAATCCGTTGAAACGACACCATATGAATTATGGTTTGGAAACAAACCTAAGCTGTCATTTCTTAAGGTTTGGGGATGTGATGTTTATGTGAAGAAACTTCAACTGGATAAACTCGAACCCAAAGCGGAAAAATGCGTCTTCATAGGATACCCTAAGGAAACGATTGGGTATACCTTCTATCATAGATCCAAGGGCAAGATTTTTGTTGCCAAGAATGGATCCTTTCTTGAGAAGGAGTTTCTCGCGAAAGGTGTGAGTAGTCGGAAGGTAGAACTCGAAGAGGTCATTGAACCTTCTCTTCATGGAATGGCGAGTGGCGCAGCTCCAGAAGTTGTTTCGGAGTTGACTTCACCTAATGAAGAGAGAGCTAATGATATTGATCATGAAACTCCGAAAGAGGACACTACCGAACCTCGCAGGTCAAGCAGGACACATGTAGCTCCTGAACTGTACGGCAATCCTGTTGTGAATTTCATGGTTGATGAAATGGATGACCCTGCGACGTATGAAGAAGCGATGATGAGCCCGGATTCCAACAAATGGCTAGAAGCCATGAAATCCGAGATGGAATCCATGTACGACAACCAGGTTTGGACCTTGGTGCACTTACCTCACGACCGAAAGGCTGTTGAGAATAAATGGATTTTCAAAAGGAAAACTGATGCTGATGGTAATGTGACCATCTATAAGGCTCGACTTGTCGCAAAGGGGTTTCGACAAATTCAAGGAGTTGACTACGATGAGACATTCTCTCCCGTAGCGATGCTTAAGTCGGTTAGGATTATGTTAGCAATTGTTGCATATTTCGATTATGAAATATGGCAGATGGATGTCAAAACTGCGTTCCTCAATGGTAATATCGAAAAAGAGTTGTATATGATACAACCTAAGGGTTTTGTCGATCCTAAGGATGCTAATAAGGTGTGCAAACTTCAGCGATCCATCTATGGACTGAAGCAAGCATCACGAAGTTGGAATCTCCGCTTTGATGAGGTGATCAAAGAGTTTGGATTTGTCCAAACTTATGGAGAGGCTTGTATTTACAAGAAAGTGAGTGGGAGCAATGTGGAATTTCTGATATTATATGTGGCTGACATATTATTGATTGGAAATGATTTAGATCTTTTAAACAGTGTTAAAAGTTATCTAAACAGCAAATTTTCGATGAAGGACCTTGGTGAAGCTTCATATATATTAGGCATTAAAATCTATAGAGATAGATCAAGACGCCTAATTGGGCTATCGCAGACTAGATACCTTGATAAGATATTAAAGAAGTTTAATATGGACGGAAGTAAGAAGGGATTCTTACCTATGTTGCAAGGGAAGACATTGAGTATGACTCAAAGTCCGGCTACGGCGGAAGAAAGAGAGATAATGGATAAGATCCCCTATGCCTCAGCCATAGGCTCTATAATGTATGCCATGCTATGTACAAGACCGGATGTGGCACATGCTATTAGTTTGACTAGTAGGTACCAATCTAATCCAGGTTCGGAACACTGGATAGCGGTCAAGAATATCCTTAAGTACTTGAGAAGAACTAAGGATATGTTTCTTATATACGGAGGTGAAGAAGAGCTAGTCGCTAAGTGTTATGTCGATGCTAGCTTTGACACTGATCTGGATGACTCTAAGTCTCAATCCGGATACGTATTTCTCTTGAACAGAGCTGCAGTTAGTTGGAGGAGATCCAAACAACCTATGGTGGCTGGATCAACAACAGAGGCGGAATATGTTGCTGCTTCAGAAGCAGTGCAGGAAGCGGTTTGGATGAAGGAGTTCATAACGGAACTGGGTGTGGTTCCCAGTGCGTTGGACCCGATGGTGATCTATTGTGACAACAATGGAGCCATAGCCAACGCAAAGGAACCAAGGTCTCACAAGAATTCCAAGCATATTAAGCGCCGGTTTCACTCCATCCGCGAGCATGTCAAGGATGGAGATATAAAGATTTGTAAAGTGAACACGGACCTGAATGTAGCAGATCCTTTTGACTAAAGTACTCCCTAGGGCAAAACATGAACAACACCAGAACTCCATGGGTGTTAGATTTATCACTATGTGAACTAGATTATTGTCTCTAGTGCAAGTGGGAGACTGAAGGAAATATGCCCTGAGAGGCAATAATAAAGTTGTTATTATGTATTCCTTGTATATGATAGATGTTTATTTTGCATGCTATAATTGTATTGATAGGAAACATCAATACATGTGTGTTTAATAAACAAAAAGGGTTCCTAGTCATGCCTCTCTTATAGACTAGCTTATTGATTAACATGATGATCAAGGTTTCCTGATCATGGACATTGGATGTTGTTAATAACAAGGTCACACCATTGGTGGAATGATGTGATGAACATTCATCCGAAGTATAGCATTATGATCAAGTCATTGTGTTTATATTTCTATAACATCATACGAAGTAATCTTTATCCTTAGACCATGAGATCATGTTAATTGCTAACACCAGAAGAGTATCTTGATAACATCAAATGTCACAGCGTAACAGGGTGACTATAAAGATGGGTTCAGTGCTACGAAGGTGTTATGTTGAGGCTCATGGATCAAGAGTGGAATTTGTCAATCCAGATGACGGATAGATATACTCTAGGCCCTCTCGGTGATATCACATTAGGATAGCTTGCAAGCAAGTGATGTGATCACTAGAATGTTATATCACGGGAACGAGAAAAGAGTGCATGTCGGTAACGAGATCAAACTAGGTATGGAGATACCGATGATCGAATCTCGTACATGTAATATATCGAGAGACAAAGGGATTTAGTTACAAGCGTTAAAGGTTCTCACGATCACAGGAGTCATCGTTGAATGTGTAGGAGTCAGTACGGATCTCCAGGTCCCGCTGCTGATTATTGATCGGAGAAGGGTCTCGATCATGTCTGCATTATTCGCGAACCGTAGGGTGGCACACTTAAGAGTTACCGGACACCGTTTTGGAGCACATATGTTTCAGACGAAAGAATTGCAAAGCGTAGGAATTGTTTCAATAGAAACCAGAAATTGTTTCGGGTGAAATTGCAGAAGGTGGTTCTGCATGTGATATTGAAATATTGCAACGGGCTATATGTGAATGTTTGTTAATTAAAGTAATTAACAAAATTCTGAATAAATTTAATAAAAGAGTTTTTATTAAATGAGAGAGCATTAAATTTGGAGAAACTTAATGCATTTAAAGTGGAGACTTTAAAAGGGAATGTGAAGAGGCATTTTAATGTGGAGGAGTTACCACCACATGAATGGGGGAGGTGAGGAGTCACCCCCCCATGCACCGCCATGGAGAGAGGGGGCACCCCCCTCCTCCTATAAAAGGCCACCCATTCCCTCCTTCATCCTCACACCTCCTTGTGAAGGATCTCTCTCCCCCTCTAGAATTATTCCCCCATGGTCTCGGATTAGCAAGATACATGTTCCCGGTGGCATTTCGTCTAGAAGGAGTTGCTGCTTCCGCTGGATCGCTGGAGCGAGGAGGTGGAGGTTATCCGGTGGCTTGAACGTGTGTGCGAGTGTGGATGCGCTGCTGAGTTGTGGCGCTCGGACTTCCTCACGATCTTGAGATCGGCAGGTGTACGACTACATCAACCACGAGTTCCTACTCGTTAACAAAGCTCGTTGTCTTCGAGGGTAAGTTCTCTATGGATGTATGTCCACCCGTTTCCTTTGTACCTAGTAGATAGATCTTGGCGTGTAGTTCACACCGTAGGAAATTTTTTGTTTTCTATGCTGCGGACCCAACAACATCTTCATTAACAATACCAGAACATTGTTCTCTCATAACAAGATTTAGTAAAGCAGGTTTTATTTCAAAGAAAGTAGCTTCAGGAACAAGTGGAGCAATAGGTGCGCACATGAAATCATTGTTGTTGGTGCTAGTGAAGTCACACAACTTAGTGTTTTCAAGAGTAGTCATTTTTTTGTATTTTTAATAAAGAAAGCAAAGTTGTAAAACTAATTTTTTGTGTTTTTAATAAAGAAACAAGCAAACAAAGTAGAAATAAACTAAGCAAAACAAAAACAACAAAGTAAAGAGATTGGTTATGAGGGACTCCCCTTGTGAAGATGTCCTTGACTCCCCGCCAACGGCGCCAGAAAATATACTTGCTGACTCGTGTATTAACGAGCTCGTTGGGGAACCCCAAGAGGAAGGTAAGATGAGTACAACAGTAAGTTTTCCCTCAGTTATGAAACCAAGGTTATCAATCCAGTAGGAGCAAGGAAACACCTACAAGGTGTTGCTAGCTGGACTTTGGCATGGCGCACTACCGGCGCTAGCAGCAACGTGGAAACCTGCACAACACAACCACAGAACTTTGCCCCCAACTTATAGTGAGGTTGTCAATCTCACCGGTTTTGCTGAAAACAAAGGATTAAACATAATGTGTGGAATAAAGTAATAGTTTGTAGAAAGTAAACAAAAAGCAGTAAACAGTTGTAGATTTATGATAAAAGAAAGGACCGGGGTCCATAGTTCACTAGTGGTGGCTCTCCTTAAGATAGATTACATGTTGGATGAACAAATTACAGCGGGGCAATTGAAAAACATCGAGAAAGCAATACATGCATATACTAAACATCTCGACTCCTTTGAGATTTGATTGGGAATTACAACATTATACATAGACCGTAATCCAACTACATCTATGACTAATAATCCACCTTCAGGTTATCATCTGAACCCCCTCCAGTATTAAGTTGCAAGTAATAGATAATTGCATTACGCATTGCGTGCAAACTAAACAATACAATTTTTCTATGAACAAAGGATTGGTGTTTTCTCCCTAGTAGCAACAGCACATCTAGTACCTTAGAGATTTCTGTCACTTTCCCAGATTACTAGAGGCATGAACCCACTATCGAGCATAAATACTAACTCTTGGAGTTGCTAGCATCTACTTAGCCAAGATAGCTACTAACAATGGAAAGCATGCAAGATCACAAATAAAAAAGACATGATATAATCAATCTGAAATAGCATCTCAATATCCATCGGATCCCCGCAAACACAACATGTAGGATTACAAATAGATGATCTTGATCATGAACGGAGCTCACAAGATCTAAACATGATAACACAAAGGAGAAGAACCAGCCATCTAGCTACTACATGGACCCGTAGTCCAGAGATGAACTACTCACGCATCACACCGAAGGCTTGCATGATGATGAAGAAGGCCTCGAGGGTGAATTCTCCCTTCCGGCAGGGTGTCGGGAAGAGCTTCAGATCCCTCCTGATCTAGGGATGGAGATGACGGCAGCTACAGACTCTTTCATGGAATTTTGATCGGGTACTTAGGGTTTCTGTATCGGAGGCATCTTATAGGCGAAAGGGGAGGCCGAGGGTTCCCTAGGCGGCCACACCACCCCCTGGTGCGGGACAGGCCTGGCCGCGTGGCCAGGTGGTTTGGCGGCCCTCTGGCCCCTCTCCGTCTCATATTCTGGCTCTGTGTCCCTCTCGGTGAAAAACTGACTTTGGCTTTTGTCCTGTCTAATTCCGAGAATATTCATTTTCTGACTTTCCTGGAACCAAAAACAACAGAAAACAGACAGCTGGCACTGTGGCTCTTTTTAATAGGTTAGTCCAAGAAAGTGTATAGAAAGTACTCCAAAGTGTGGAAAAAACATAAGAAAGTAGATAAAAACCAAGCATGGAACATAAAAAATTATAGATACATTTGCAACGTATCATTGTTTTATTAAATAAATCTTAGCAGAGGCTTTGTGACTCCAAAAATTGTCATTCCAATTTCTACTAGAATGTAATTACAATATCTATCCATTTTATTTATCCTCGTAGTGTTTGGACCTATAAAATAAATCCGGTGAAAAAGACAAATTGATTGTAGAACTAATTTTTGGGATTTTTCTAAGGGCATTTTGGTAATTATTTTGGAATGAATACAACTCTCAAAAATCCTAAACTCATATATCTATAAAAACCTCCGAGGACAAATTTATTTGATGTACATATATATTCTGGTGAATTATTAACCATAATAAGGGTTATTTTCACTAAAAATATATAACTAATTAAAGAAAATTGATAAAATCATGAAATCACTTTTGGTGGCTTTGTTTTGTTAATATATATCTGTTGATATCATTTTTATACATTGATATCATATAGACCCAAGCCTTAGTCCAAAACTAGGTATGTAGATACCGATGATCGAATCTCGGACATGTAATATATCGAGAGACAAAGGGATTTAGTTACAAGCGTTAAAGGTTCTTACGATCACAGGAGTCATCGTTGAATGTGTAGGAGTCAGTACGGATCTCCAGGTCCCGCTGCTGATTATTGATCGGAGAAGGGTCTCGATCATGTCTGCATTATTCGCGAACCATAGGGTGGCACACTTAAGAGTTACCGGACACCGTTTTGGAGCACATATGTTTCAGACAAAAGAATTACAAAGCGCAGGAATTGTTTCAATAGGAACCAGAAATTGTTTCGTGTGAAATTGCAGAAGGTGGTTCTGCATGTGATATTGAAATATTGCAAGGGGCTATATGTGAATGTTTGTTAATTAAAGTAATTAACAAAATTCTGAATAAATTTAATAAAAGAGTTTTTATTAAATGAGAGAGCATTAAATTTGGAGAAACTTAATGCATTTAAAGTGGAGACTTTAAAAGGGAATGTGAAGAGGCATTTTAATGTGGAGGAGTTACCACCACATGAATGGGGGAGGTGAGGAGTCACCCCCCCATGCACCGGCCATGGAGAGAGGGGGCACCCTCCCTCCTCCTATAAAAGGCCACCCATTCCCTCCTTCATCCTTACACCTCCTCGTGAAGGATCTCTCTCCCCCTCTAGAATTATTCCCCCATGGTCTCGGATTAGCAAGATACATGTTCCCGGTGGCATTTCGTCTAGAAGGAGTTGCTGCTTCCGCTGGATCGCTGGAGCGAGGAGGTGGAGGTTGTCCGGTGGATTGAACGTGTGTGCGAGTGCGGATGCGCTGCTAAGTTGTGGCGCTCGGACTTCCTCAAGATCTTGAGATCGGCAAGTGTACGACTACATCAACCACGAGTTCCTACTCGTTAACAAAGCTCGTTGTCTTCGAGGGTAAGTTCTCTATGGATGTATGTCCACCCGTTTGCTTTGTACCTAGTAGATAGATCTTGGCGTGTAGTTCACACCGTAGGAAATTTTTTGTTTTCTATGCTGCGGACCCAACAACATCTTCATTACCAATACCAGAAAATTTTTCTCTCATAACAAGATTTAGTAAAGAAGGTTTTATTTCAAAGAAAGTAGCTTCAGGAACAGGTGGAGCAATAGGTGCGCACATGAAATCATTGTTGTTGGTGCTAGTGAAGTCACACAACTTAGTGTTTTCAAGAGTAGTCATTTTTTTGTATTTTTAATAAAGAAAGCAAACTTGTAAAACTAATTTTTTGTGTTTTTAATAAAGAAACAAGCAAACAAAGTAGAAATAAACTAAGCAAAACAAAAACAACAAAGTAAAGAGATTGGTTATGAGGGACTCCCCTTGTGAAGATGTCCTTGACTCCCCGCCAACGGCGCCAGAAAATATACTTGCTGACTCGTGTATTAACGAGCTCGTTGGGGAACCCCAAGAGGAAGGTAAGATGAGTACAACAGTAAGTTTTCCCTCAGTTATGAAACCAAGGTTATCAATCCAGTAGGAGCAAGGAAACACCTACAAGGTATTGCTAGCTGGACTTTGGCATGGCGCACTACTGGCGCTAGCAGCAACGTGGAAACCTGCACAACACAACCACAGAACTTTGCCCCCAACTTATAGTGAGGTTGTCAATCTCACCGGTTTTGCTGAAAACAAAGGATTAAACATAATGTGTGGAATAAAGTAATAGTTTGTAGAAAGTAAACAAAAAGCAGTAAACAGTTGTAGATTTATGATAAAAGAAAGGACCGGGGTCCATAGTTCACTAGTGGTGGCTCTCCTTAAGATAGATTACATGTTGGATGAACAAATTACAGCGGGGCAATTGAAAAACATCGAGAAAGCAATACATGCATATACTAAACATCTCGACTCCTTTGAGATTTGATTGGGAATTACAACATTATACATAGACCGTAATCCAACTACATCTATGACTAATAATCCACCTTCAGGTTATCATCTGAACCCCCTCCAGTATTAAGTTGCAAGCAATAGATAATTGCATTACGCATTGCGTGCAAAGTAAACAATACAATTTTTCTATGAACAAAGGATTGGTGTTTTCTCCCTAGTAGCAACAGCACATCTAGTACCTTAGAGATTTCTGTCACTTTCCCAGATTACTAGAGGCATGAACCCACTATCGAGCATAAATACTAACTCTTGGAGTTGCTAGCATCTACTTAGCCAAGATAGCTACTAACAATGGAAAGCATGCAAGATCACAAATAACAAAGACATGATATAATCAATAATCATCTGAAATAGCATCTCAATATCCATCGGATCCCCGCAAACACAACATGTAGGATTACAAATAGATGATCTTGATCATGAACGGAGCTCACAAGATCTAAACATGATAACACAAAGGAGAAGAACCATCCATCTAGCTACTACATGGACCCGTAGTCTAGAGATGCACTACTCACGCATCACACCGAAGGCTTGCATGATGATGAAGAAGGCCTCCAGGGTGAATTCTCCCCTCCGGCAGGGTGCCGGGAAGAGCTTTAGATCCCTCCTGATCTAGGGATGGAGATGACAGCAGCTACAGACTCTTTCCTGGAATTTTGATCGGATACTTAGGGTTTCTGTATCGGAGGCATCTTATAGGTGAAAGGGGAGGCCGAGGGTGCCCTAGGCGGCCACACCACCCCCTGGTGCGGGCCAGGCCTGGCCGCGTGGTCAGGTGGTTTGGCGGCCCTCTGGCCCCTATCCGTCTCATATTCTGGCTCTGTGTCCCTCTCGGTGAAAAACTGACTTTGGCTTTTGTCCTGTCTAATTCCGAGAATATTCATTTTCTGACTTTCCTGGAACCAAAAACAACAGAAAACAGACAGCTGGCACTGTGGCTCTTTTTAATAGGTTAGTCCAAGAAAGTGTATAGAAAGTACTCCAAAGTGTGGAAAAAACATAAGAAAGTAGATAAAAACCAAGCATGGAACATAAAAAAATTATAGATACATTTGCAACGTATCATTGTTTCATTAAATAAATCTTAGCAGAGGCTTTGTGACTCCAAAAATTGTCATTCCAATTTCTACTGGAATGTAATTACAATATCTATCCATTTTATTTATCCTCGTAGTGTTTGGACCTATAAAATAAATCCGGTGAAAAGGACAAATTGTTTGTAGAACTGATTTTTGGGATTTTTCTAAGGGCATTTTGGTAATTATTTTGGAGTGAATACAACTCTCAAAAATCCTAAACTCATATATCTATAAAAACCTCCGAGGACAAATTTATTTGATGTACATATATATTCTGGTGAATTATTAACCATAATAAGGGTTATTTTCACTAAAAATATATAACTAATTAAAGAAAATTGATAAAATCATGAAATCACTTTTGGTGGCTTTGTTTTGTTAATATATATCTGTTGATATCATTTTTATACATTGATATCATATAGACCCAAGCCTTAGTTCAAAACCCCTTCATTAAGTGATATTCGACAATTAATTCATAAAAAAAGTTCCACCAATGCAACTGAAGTAATTCCAATTCCTATGATCTCAACTTATCAAAAGCCACTAAAGTTATTAATGTGTTGTATGTTTGTTTGTTGTATTGTATTGATGTTTGTATGCCATGTGTTGATTGCGGCCTTGTTTGTTTGCATGTGTGATTCTTGACGATGATAGTTGTAATTATATCGAAGACCAGAAGAAGATGGTTATTATTATTATTATGGTATTCTAAGGAGGATGCCCAGGGACATTTTGCTAGATTGCTGATCACAAGCAAGCCACCTACTTGCTCATAAGCCTTGTCCTACTATTTTAATTATGCATGTTTTATCTAATTGTTTATGCAAAACTGCATTGTTTTACTATATGATGATCTATCTCTGGTAGTGGTTTGGCTCCTCCAAACCATTACGCAATTGTACTACTAAGTACAACCCCCTTCATGACACCTACTTGCCCCTAGTATTGTAAGTGGTGTATAACACCATACCCCTTTGGAGATCCCGTTTTAGCCAAAGCAAAAATATAGGATGGGAAGACCCCGGAAAAGTTTACTAAATGTTTTATGGAAAACCTTGGTGAGGTTTGAACGACCAAGAGAGATATGAGAAAGAAAAAGGTTTTGTTTTGCCAATGATGATGAGGAGGAGCATGAGAAAAATGTTTACGAAAACACACCCATTTCTTTGCAGCTTTAGCTATAACAACTAAACCATGCAACCACATTACCCTGGTATGGGACGGGGATGGACATGAATTTTGTATACTCTAGTATGGGATTCCTCGTGACTACTTATAAAGGATCATATCCCTCGAATGCACGGTTTCTTCAAAGCAAAGGTTCAATGGTTGATAGCCCTGTTCTAGAAGAGATGCAAACTGCCCTCGGGAGCTGCCGGACGATACTATGGGCCTCTTATTGAAAGTGTAGTTCCCAAGATGAAGGAATGCGCTCCTGTTGGATTTTGAATGGTACCAGGCGTCCCGGCATTGAGAGGAACAACTCATAGGGTAGGGCCTATACTAGAGTGGCATCTGAAGAGTCTTGATCGGTTACTCAACCCACGATCCATAAGGGATCAGGGCAAGGTACCCGGATGGTGTGGGTAAAGTGTACAAACTCTAGAGTGTAAATCTATTCGAATAGCTGTGTCCGTGGTTATGTACGGTTGGAAAAACTACTGTAGAGCGATGCTGGCTTTATTTTCAAAAAGGATTTCGGAAAAGAAAGAATTTTCTGAAAAGGGTGGTATGAGAGACCACGGAGAAAGTGATGCGATCTTGGAAGATCACGGAAGATGGAAATCCTGGTCAAGTGAGACCTGGAGATGATAAATGGGTGACACAATCCTAGTGTTTTCCAAAACTTTTCAAATGACTTTTAGAATGTTTTACAAAAGTTTTAAACAATATATGCATATTCTCTATCTACAAGAGAAACTTTTTTAGAAAAGAACCTCTTATGGAGTCCTCCTACTACCACAACCATATTGCATATCCTTTTATTGTTATTATCTTAAGGTGGTTTACCAGTACATTCAAAGTACTCAATGACATTGTCCCTAGCTATTAACTTGGTCAGATTCGAGAAGTAAGGGAAGAAGAAGGTGAAGTGACGACTATGCGAGCTAGAATGTTCTCCCAGTCAGCTGTCTGTAGGTTAAGGCATGGCTCTGGCTCGATTTTGTACTAAACTTCCGCTGATGATGATCAACATAGCCACAATGACATTTGAGGTATGACTTGTATCCACTTAAGTAATGGATGTTTACTTTGATACTTGTCGGTTATGTGCGACGACAGACTAATCATGGGATCGTGGTGATATGCATAACATGGATTCTCGGAGGATTAATCCGGGGGGCCATAATTTTGACTATGAAGCGGGGCGGATCGGGTACCTCTTTGCAACCTGTGACATCACAATATTAGAGGATATAAATAAACAGAGATTAAGTGTGTGCATTGCATTCATGCATAGAAAATCTGGAAAAATTTCGCGCTTTTGATTAAAACATGTCAAAGTGATTGAAGATTCTCTTCACTTGATTCTCGCCAATAGAAGTATCACACAATAAGTACGATAATTTCTTCAAGAACTGCTACCATATTGGTTGAAAAAACATTTAAAATGTACAAATGATTAAGGCCTTACATGCATTGTGTACCCATTAGTCAGAAATATCTGATATGCATAGACTTAGGGTTTCACTCAGGCTGTCCAAATCCATTCCGTGACCTCCTGCTCAAATTTATTTTGCTCCCTCCTACACGTTCTAATCTATTTAACCACTCATCTTCCCTAACTCTAGCAGACCGAGTTTACCTCCACCGCCTCACCGGCACCTCTCGCCGCTGCTACCGCTACCCCGCGCCGCCCCTATTCGGATGAACATTGCAATTCATCCGGTGGGCCACTTCAGCCAGTCCTGCAGCAACCTAGGTTTATTTTTCATACTGGATGACGACAACGAAGATCAGTTCCTTCGGCCATTGTCATCGTATATTTCTCCCTCTCCGGCCATCACAATTATTTTCTCTGTATATCCGCCTAGCTCCGCCACCGATGCACATGAACCCTAATTCTCAAATCCCATGCAAAACCTAACTTCCCCATAAAACCTAAACACCCCATACGATTCACTGATCCGGTCCTAGCTTAGTTAGGTTTATTTCTACTGGTATTCACAAACGGTACTCCCCAAATCCCCTGCAAACCCTAAAATCCCAAATAAGGTTACGTCTTAGCTTAAATAGCTACTACTTTAAATTAAGGTACTACCGTTAAATGTCTAATTAACTAGTTTATAATAGTTTCTGTTGGTCGAAGTAACCACGTGTGGTACTGTTACATAAAGTTATGAATTGAATTCTTTGTTTTTTGCTTTAGTATATAATATTTTTCTTTACTATTATGTTGATGATCATGAATTGATCTACTGCCGATTTTGTTGAGTTCAAATGTTTAATCTTCTGCCTTGATACGCTATATAAATTATGTTTTCTGAACTTAGGTATTATTTACGCTTGTTTAGTACAATGAATTGTCTAGCTTCAAATATTCACCTTGTCTTCGCTACATGTTGGAGGTATTCCCTTTGGTTATCGGCAATTTGAATATAAAGGTCATGATTCATGACAACACACTTTATTTGTAGTTTTTTTGCTTAAAGTTCATGAGTCAGGGCAACACACTTTATTTCTACTCTCTTTGCTTAGTTAAACCATGTTGATGATCCATTATTGCTTTATTTGATTGATGAATCATGTATGTATGATAACTGTTCTGGCGCACTATAGTTTCTCATGTTGCTTACTTAATCATGATGATGAATTATTATTGCTACACTTGAATGACAATAATATGTTTTGGATAACTAGACCAATCATGTATAGCTTCTCATGATATAAGTATTTCTAGTTTCATGCTAATTAAGTCTATTATGATAACTTTCTCCAATATCTGCGAGGTACATTTGGTTTACTGCACTTACCTGTTATTAAGGTTTATACTTCTTAATTGATTACATTTATACAAATTATTTAACCATTAACATGACATATTTTGATAAAAAAAGTTTCCTTTTTCTTTGTAGAATGGCCACATCTTTATCACAAAAACAAACATAGCATCTCAATGAGACAGAAGACCATGGGGAGTACATCACCTCTCCCGACGACTCTACTTTGGCTAGATACTCTACATTAGTTAACATGACCGATACTGAATACGAGGTGGTTGGTGTTGGCTCTAAAGCCAAGTCAAAACAACCACATAAGAAAAAGAAGCGGTGTAAATGTAGGAGATCAAACCAGTTTTCAAACAATGTCCACATGGTCACCCGATTTGATGAGAAAGGTCTTCCTCTTAGCAGTAAAGACTACGAGTGGGCACAACAATGCCACAAGTGTCATTGTGCGTGGTCTTGAGGTAAAAAGAGCACAAGAATCTAAGGGGATTCCTCTTGCAAATGTTGTTCAATTGATATGAGTTTGACATTGAAGGTGGTGACGACGCAATGGAGAAAGTCACAGATAAAGCCTTGTCCATGATGATTAAAGCATTGAACACATGGTGGAGCACGACAAACATAATGAATGATAAAGATTTTGAGACCATCATAAAGAGGAAATGGCCTCAAATACAAGAGTGTCATTGGGACCAGTTCATTATTTCTCACTAAGTTCTAGAAAAAAGTGCATGGGGAAAGGACTGATACGTCGTAAACGTATCTATAATTTTTGATGCTCCATGCTTGTTTTATATAACCTTTCTTATGTTTTGTTTACACTTTGAGGTATTTTTATACATTTTCTGGAACTAACCTATTAACAAGATGCCACAGTGCCAGTTGCCTGTTTTCTGCTGTTTTTGGTTTCAGAAAAGCTAGTAAGCAAATATTATCGGAATTGGACGGGACAAAAGCCAAAGTCAATATTTTACCAGAAGGAACACAGAGTCCGAAGGGCAGCAGAAGTGGGGCCACGAGGTGGCCACACCTAGGGCTGGCGCGGCCACCCCCTAGGGCGCGCCGCCCCATGGTGTGGGCCTCCTGGGCGCCCACCGACCTTGCCCCTTCGCGTATAAAAGTACCCTGATGCAGAAACCCTAAGTAGCCGATCAAAAATCCACGAAACAGTCTATAACCGCCGCTATCTCCATCCCTAGATCGGGGAGGATCTGAAGCTCTTCCCGGCACCCTGCCGGAGGGGAGAGATCATCCCGGAGGCCTTCTTCATCACCATGCCAGCCTCCGGAGTGATACGTGAGTACTTTGTCCTTGGACTATGGGTCCATACATGTAACACCCTCGGAATCGACTCTATGCAAGTTTTAGCGCTTCCCGCCAAACCCGCATAGAAACGATTCAAAGGTGCCCACCAGGCACTTGCGTGCGGGTGGAAAACGAAGTAATATCATTACACAATAGTCCTCGATGGAACCCACAAAACATATATATACAACAGCGACTCAATGAGTCAAGAATACAGATATACAATACAAAGATCCAAATCACCTGGAAAACGATACAGCGTCCGAGTACGGACAAGATGCAAATTGAGCTAAGAGCCCTGAAGAATAACCAATGGCGTCCATAACCCTGCTCAGGCCAAGCCGGAAGGGTAACCCTGCTAACGACGTCGATCTCAAAACCTGCTAAAGACAAAGGGGTGCCGACAAAGGGCAAGGAAAAAGAGAGCGGTCAGTACTGAGGCCAGTACACGGCGAGACTAGAATTCGGCGGTCCTCGCCTACATAGGTATGGTGGACTGAAGCGGCAGCACGGCATGCACTAAACAACCTATAGAGACTCGATATAACTGTCGGCTATCAGAGAGGGATAAGAAAGACCTATCCGGAACCAACCTGATACTACCACCAAACATACCCATCCTGGTATTTCCCCCTCGAGACCAGACGAGGAAGTCAACCGAGGAACTCACACCGTTGGCAGTTTTATTTATTCAGTTATCGTTGCAGCAATTACTAGTCAGGTATAGATAGTCATCCTGATATAATAAGCAGTGGGCACTTTTAGTTAACCATTCCGTTGTAGTTGCAACTTACTAGTCAGATACGATTAGCATGAGATATCCCAAACCCAGCAGTTGTTGGTACTTTTATTTAGCCATTCCGTTGTAGTGAAGCTGATTACTAGTCATATCGGATACAAGTCAAATTAGAACAGTAAACTTTAGTTATAGTTGTCTATGATCGAGAACTGTGCTCCAAGTCGTCCATAACCGCGGACACGGCTTCTCGAAAAGATTTAACCCTGCAGGGGTGCACCAAAGTTTCCACACGCACCTACACCCTTGTTTTCGGATCAGGTAGGTACAAGATCACAAAACATACACCCAACGGTATGTTGACGGGGTTTCGGACACGACGTTTCCCAGACCCAAAGCAAGCACGGGGGGCCACCCCACTAAGCTACCCGTAACGAAGTCGGCCGGTCTCCGAGACGGACCCAGGGTTTGCGTCAGTGGCGGTAAACGACTAGGAACCCGAAAGTGTGACTGGGCTTGTCGATACCGCGAAAACACTCCGCTTTCCTAAACAGTACAGGCGCTCCACGCGCAATCACAAGTAAAGCAGTAAAGCATGGCATAAGTACAGGATAGTAATAAGCCCCAAACTACTTTGTGGCCCCCAGCACAGCACTTTGAAATCAGGTACTAAATCGATGGGGGTGCCCACACACCCCACCTGTGGTTAGCGCGCTCGATCTCGGAACAGGTGTCAAGAACTCGGGGTCCTACGGGACACCAGTGAGCGGTTAAAAACCAAATATTGTCTATTACCCACCGGTGCCTCTGCATTATTTACCTACTTCAATTTTAGTTATTAAACAGTAATTAAAGCCATGATCACCTCCAACATTAAACATGCGGCAATACTCCAACAACTGTGGTACTTGACGACACGCAACAGCACTTGAGCAAGCGACTACGACGCGCAAGTCCAACTATCTACCAAACAACAGGTAATAGGATGTGTCCAAGGCAATATAAGGCTGCAAGGGATCTCACGGGCACGAAAACTAGAGCATCGCAACACAGATAGCAATAGATCAACAGGAGGGAATAAATACTATAAAAGTAAGATAGGTAGAAAGGGGGAGATGCTCGCCTGAAAACATTGCCGAGGGTTCATCCGAAGAACGGGCGTCACTCGCATCAACTCATCGGCCTAATCCGTGAAGAAGCAAAGCGCTAGAAGAAACACCGGATGCACCATTTAATACTACAGCAAAAGATCGAGCATGATGCATGTATGATGTATGGCATGGCAAAGATGCGATGCAATTAGGCAATATTAAGCGGAACCGGGGTTCCGACAATTAATTATTAGGTTCAAGTTGTTTAGATACCCGCAATTTAAATGTTGTCTTAACATGGCAAGATATATCATAGGTCCGCTGCACAATTTTAAATGGAGCCAATATTAGACTAGATTCGCCCGCATATGGCCTCCATATTTAATTTAGGTGAAACTTCCAAATAGCCCCAAACTCCCACAAACATGTATGCATGCATGACCAATTTAATATGCAACAAGTATATATTATATATTATAAAAGTATTGGTCTCGGAGAAGGGGTCACACATCTGGGTTCGGACGATCTTGGGTTCCAGGGGGTCCGGGGTTCGTCAGGGTTCGACGAGGGCGGAAACGGCTCGACGGGATCGGGGGACGGAAACTGGATCGTTCTTAGACAACGGAAGGAGAGCTTGGCGTTCCGGGAAGAAGGACTCGGCGGTTCCAGGAGGGAGGTCTTGTCGTCGGTGGTCTTGGCGTTCCGGTGGATCGGCCTTCGGATCTTGGTCGGGTCGCCGGTAGATCTTGGCGTTGCATGTCGAAGATCTTGTCGGGTCCTCGGATCGGGTCGGACTTGGCGTCCGGGTTCTCGGGCATCGGTGCGGAAGAAGGCCTTGTCGTGCCGGGGGTTCAGTCTTCGAAGTTCTTCAGGGCTCGTGAAGGAGACCTTCACGCCATCGGATCCGAGTCGATGAACTTGGCGATCCATGAAGACGGTCTTGAGGCTACGGGCCGATGTCGACCTCCGGGTACCGCGGGTGCTCGGTGTGGTTCCATCGGGTGCATCTTGTCGTACTAGCTCGCGGTAGATCTCGAATAGCCACACCATCATCACTTCAACCACAGAGCAACAACAACCAAACACCGGGCAAAACTCGTGTACTGCTGCAGAGGGACAAGGAGCGGCAGCACAGTCGCGTGTCCGGCAGGGGCTCGGTGAGGCGAGGCACCAACGGAGGAAGGCGGGGGCGACGGAGAGGAGCTCGGCTCGAGCGGCCGCGGCAGCGGCACAGGGAATCGAGGCGGCGGAGACGCGGGGCGAGGGGGATGGTTGGGGACAGCCACGGGATCGCGTGGCACAGGTTGCAGATAGGGAGGCGCTGCAGAGCTTGGTCAGAAGCAGAGCACAGGAGAAGGGCGACAGCAGGCGGCCGGACCAGGGTGGTGGGCGAGCTTGCCGAAGGGAGGAGGCACAGCACGGGGAGGCCGGGTCCTGCGGTGGCAGAGGCCGACGGGGGCCGACGCGGAGCTCCGGTCTGTGACGAATCGCGCGAGACGGAGAGGAGAGGGAGGTCCGGCGCCGGAGCTTGAGGCCGAAGGGGGGGTGAGCGAAGGAATGGAGACGGAGGGCCGCGGAGCGAGCGGGGAACGGCGCGCGAGGCCAGACCGAGAGCACGCAGCGGCGGCGGTGGCCAGGAGCACCGAGAGAGGCGGCGGGATCTGGCGGCGAGCGCGGGGCTCGTGGAGGCGGAGTGGGTCCCGGTGACGGCGCGGTCGGCTGCGGGGCGAGGAGGAGGAGCGAGGCCGGCCGGACGGGCTTGGGGATGCACGCGGAACGGTGGCGAGGATCGTGCGAGGTGGGGGCAACCCTTGACGGCGGCAGGGCGTGACCGGCGCACAGGTGGCGGTCGACGGTGTCGCGACGCGAGGTCAGGGGCGAGCCGGGCCAGGGGTGGCGTCCTTGGCGACGGGGAGAGAGGTTGGGGAGCGGATTGCGACGAGGGGGAAAGAGAGGGTTCCGTGCGGGCAGGTGGTGGTGGGGCCAGGCGCTGGGTGGAGCACGAGGCGGTCGGGGGGGAAGGTTGGGTCGGGAGCGGTCCAGGTGGGGCCCGGCTGGCGGCTCAGGTGACGTGCTGGGCGGGAAAGTTGGCGGCGGGGTGCCGCGCGTGGGGATGCGATGGGTGGCTGGGGAGGCTGAGGTGGCGGGCTAGGATTGGATGGGGGAAGGGAGTGGTGAGGTGGCGGGTGGTTATTGGCCGGGGTGAGGTGGAGGGCTGGATAGGACTAAAGTGGGTAGAGTTTTTGGTGGGAAAAGTTTGGGTGTCTTCTGGGTAGATAGGAGTTTAACTGGAGATGGCCGGCTAGGCTTTCGGGCCTGGCGGGCTGCCTCCTAAAAATAAAAGAAATATTTTATTATTTGAAACGGGGCTTTTGCAAACCGTTGGTAGACAAAACAAAATATTCCAGAGACACGGGTTTTAATTTGAAATCAAGACGGGGCGTTTAGAAAACAAAAACAGATTTTTCGAAAATAGTTTCAGACGAACAAATGCATGGTGATGACGATGCTCAAATGCAAGGTGGCATGATGACATGGGCATGCGGTCATGGGCATGCGGTCATGATGATGCAATGCACAAAAACAACGCGATTTTCTAGTAGTGGTTTTTGCGGGGCGCCACAATACAGTAGCTAGATGGTTGGTTCTCCTCCTTTGTGCTATCATGCTTAGATCTTGTGAGCTCCGTTCATGATCAAGATCATCTATTTGTAATCCTATATGTTGTGTTTGCGGGGATCCGATGGATATTGAGATACTATGTCATATTGATTATTGATTCTATCATGTCGATGTTATTTGTGATCTTGCATGCTCTCCATTGCTAGTAGCTATCTTGGCCAAAGTAGATGCTTGTAACTCCAAGAGGGAGTATTTATGCTCGATAGTAGGTTCATGCCTCTAGTAATTTGGGGAAGTGACAGAAATCTCTAAGGTTGTGGATGTGCTATTGCTACTAGGGAGAACACAACAATCCTTTGTCCATGGGACAATTGTATTGTTTATTTTACACACTTTGCTTAATGCAATTATCTGTTGCTTGCAACTTAATACTGGAAGGTGTTCAGATGATAACCTGAAGGTGGATTATTATTCATAGATGCAGTCGGATTACGGTCTATGTATTATGTTGTAATGCCCAATCAAATCTCGTAGGAGTCAAGATGTCTAGTATGTGCATTGTTATGCTTTCTCAATCTGTTAATTGCCCTGCTGTAATTTGTTCACCCAATATGCTATTTATCTTAAGGAGAAACACCTCTAGTGAACTATGGACCTGAGTCCATTCCTTTACCATTAATATACCATCTACTGTTTACTTTCTGCAAGCATTACTATCTTCCACACTATACGTTTAATCCTTTGTTTTCAGCAAAACCAGTGAGATTTACAACCTTACTGTAAGTTAGGGCAAAGTTCTGTGGTTGTGTTGTGCAGGATTCCAAGTTGCTAGCAACACATAGCAGTTGTTTTCTTACTCCTACTGGTTCGATAACCTTGGTTCCATAACTGAGGGAAACTTGCTGTTGTGCTCATCATACCTTCCTCTTGGGGTTCCCAATGAGCTCTACATATCTTGAGCCATCAAGCACTTTTCTGGCACCGTTGCCAGGGAGTTAAGGACAGCTTCAATCTCTTCCTCCTTGTGAATCACTTTTCAGGGAGAAAGAAGATTCTTGCAAGGGGAGTCTCTCACAACCAATCTCTTTACTTTATTTTTGTTTTGCTTAGTTTATTTTGCTTTGTTTGCTTGTTTCTTTTTATCAAAAACACAAAAAATTAGTTGTACTGGTTTGTTTCTTTTTATCAAAAACACAAAAAATTTGTTCTTTCTGTAGTTGTCACCTCGTTCTTAGCTCACCATGTTGATCCCTAAGTTCACCCTGAAAGACCTTTCAATAGGTAGTGGCTCTATAATTGGGAAAGATAATATTGAAGAATTCTTTAATCATGTTAGCAAGCATGAGGATATTGAGGATAGATCCTTAGCAGAACTTGCTCCAAATTATGAAATTGCTGCAGCTTCTTTAGTTCACATATTGGAGGCTAGGTTTGTTAACCTTAACCCCATGATTCAAATAATGTTTCTTAAACTTAAAGATATTGAGGATACTGAAAAGAGAGATTTTATTCTAGAAACTTTGCTTAAAGAATTCAATGATATTGCTAAGGAAGCTAGAAAGGTCTTTGATCGTTTTAATATGCCAGGCTCATGTGTAGATGTTATTGGTACAATAGAAAAGTTGGACAAAACCAAACCCAAAAATGGAGAGGAAATTAAAATACCAATACATTTTAAACTTGTAGGAATGCATGAAGCCTTAGAAAAGAATTTTGATTGGATTGTTCCTGAAAACCCGTTTGATGAAAATAGTGAACCCAAGAGTATTGCGAGAGGATCCTATAGAACTTATTTGTATGTGATACCTTTCCTCGTTGAAGATATTTCTGGTATTCATCTTAATGCTTCTTCATTCGAAAATACTTGAATCTTGCTCCTATGCCTAGCTGAAAGGCGTTAAAGAAAAACACTATTGGGAGATAACCCAAATTATTTTTACTTTTAGCAAGTTTTTCTTTTGTTGAGTCTTGGAAGTTATTGTCTCAGTAATAACCTCTCCTTATCCTTTTTATGTGGTTTTTGTTCCAAGAATAACCTCTAATGAGAGAGAAGTAAGACTTGGAAAAGTTGCTGTCCCGAAACAGATTTTTGTGCTTCACTATAAAAAATCGTGAAAAATCTCTGTACGTTGGATTGAGCTGTAATTTTCTGTGCTGATGCCCCAGGTTATTATCTAACTTTAGTTAGATAAGCACTTTAGATTTGAGCAACAGAAGGTCTTCGAAAAAATTGTCTTTTACCTGCTGGTCTGTTTTGACAGATTTCTGCCATTATTTGCATTTGCCTCTTAATCTCTTTCTCTTTGAGTTATCTTTGATCACTTGAGTTTTTAGTAGGAATTGCTACATTTTCTTGTGTTTTAATGGAAGTTTTACTTGTGTCGAACTAAACCCAAATACTTATTATCTTGAATACACTAATGTTGCTAATGAAGATTGTGTGAAGTTTTGTATGAAGGAAATTTTCAAGTGTAGGGAAGAATAATGTGATGAGATGAAGTATGGACAAAAGCTAAAGCTTGGGGATGCCACCCGTGTCACCCCAAGAAATATTCAAGAGTTACAAGCGTCAAAGCTTGGGGATGCCCAAGGCATCCCCTTCTTCATCAATAAAAATCTCAGGTTTTCTTCCAAAACACTTCATTTTTATTGTTTCATGCACAATTGTGTTATTCTTGGAGCGTCTTTGTTTTTTAGTTACCTTTTGTTTGGTTTGCTTAAATAAATTGGTTGGACCCCCACATTCATATGTTGTTTCAAATAAGTTGATTGGTGCTAGAAAATAGTAGGAAGCTTCATGCTTATAAGTGGTACAAAAGGAGTTTGTTTTGACTATGGCCTAGACTCTATCATGTCATGGATGTTGCTTTGACCTTATGCTTAGTGATTATTGTTTTAGCATGACTTGTTCCAAACAATTGAGATTGCCTAATGTGCCTTGAAAGAATCATGCGTTGTTTTAGCATACAAAAGCATAATATTGTGGTATTCTCCTTTGATGCTTTATTTGGGTTGACTTGGCACATGCGTACACCATGTTAAGACTATGAACCAGTCACCTTAGCCTCTATGATCATTTAGTTTTTGACTTGTAATATCACTTTATTCTTTAATTAATAATGTTTTGTCGGTTTGCATGATTATGGTCATTATTGCTCTCTTAATTGGCCGCTCCCAGTCTTTTGCTAGCCTCCACCTGTACCACGTATGAGTTTCACTCATGCATCCAACCTCCAAGAAAACCAAGTTATTCCAAAGAGTCCACTATAAATTCCTATGCATGGTTTGTTACACCATTCCAAGTATATTCATGCTTTTATCTATCTTCCAAATTAAACTTTTGTTATGTGAAAATTAGTAATTAAATCTCTCACAAACTTGATGGTACACTTTATTTTCTTGCACTTAATAAACTTGAACCATTGTGTCCATCTATGTTGCTTATATGCTTGCACTTTATAAGTTGTGAATTAGCAGAACCATGATACCATGGGGAATGCTTTCAACATTGCACTCATTATTCAGTTGATATCATGTTCTTTTGTTTATGGATCCCGACGGTGTGAAAATAAAAGGGGAGATTGTAAGCTCTTGGAGTTTGTATGTGTGTTAGAGAAACGCCCGGGCGGCTAGCCTAAGCCATGCCTAATCATGGTGGAAACTTGCAGCATAACCATAGTGAGCATTCTATGAAGCATCCTCAATAAAAACCTATGCAAATAGCAAATAAAAAGATTACTGAGAAGCTCATTGTCTGTTGCCTTGTCATTTTGATATGGGAAAGCTCCTGTGTCATGGGTCAAGGGGTACCCCATTGGAGGTTCTCCATGAAACACATGTACTTACAATGACAAGAACTTACTTGTGACTAAGGTTGAGTAGCACGAGGTTCGGTACTCGTAAGCAAGGGGCATGAGATTTTCAACTTATAAGTTGTCAAGCATATCCTCATATTTGTGTCACTTTAACCTTAATCACCTCAAGATGCTTATGATAGAGGCAATGAGAGCTGAAAGCTAATAAGTACCATAATTTTTGGAAGCTCTTTATGAAACTTGAAATCCCCGCTTCCCTCTGTGAAGGACCTTTCTTTTTTACTTTTATGTTGAGTCTCCATCTTCTATCTTTACGCACCAATTGAGAGAGCATAGTGGTCATTCTTAGTTTAATGTGCATTGCCCCAAAACTTGTTGATTGATTCATAACTTTGATATTGCTTGTTCTTAAATTATTTGTATCTAGTCACCCTTATAAACTTTGAAGGTGTCCTATGCATTTATGTTTTTCTATACCATGAGGGACAATCTGATTACCACTCTTACTATGTTTTCTATATGTGAAACAAACAAACGTCTTTCAATGCATTGTTATTCATGACCTTTTGTTTGTACCTTTTCATGTTACAACATAGTTGCTATGTCTTATTGTTAGAACTTTATCTTTCATGCTCATGTTTAGAGTACTTTGATCCTAGCTATCAATGCTTTACAAATACCTTGATCAAGATTGTGATGGTGCATGTCACCTCAAAAATTATTCTTTTATCACTTACCTACTCGAGCACGAGCAGGAGTTAAGCTTGGGGATGCTTGATACGTCGTAAACATATCTATAATTTTTGATGCTCCATGCTTGTTTTATATCAACTTTCTTATGTTTTGTTTACACTTTGACGTATTTTTATATATTTTCTGGAGCTAACCTATTAACAAGATGTCGCAGTGCCAGTTGTCTGTTTTCTACTGTTTTTGGTTCAGAAAAGCTAGTAAGGAAATATTCTCGGAATTGGATAGGACAAAAGCCAAAGTCAATATTTTACCAGAAGGAACACGGAGTCCGAAGGGTTGCCGAAGTGGGGCCACGAGGTGGCCACACCTAGGGCTGACGCGGCCACCCCCTAGGGCACGCCGCCCCATGGTGTGGGCCCCTCGGGCGCCCACCGACCTTGCCTCTGCGCCTATTAAAGTACCCCGATGCAGAAACCCTAAGTACCCGTTCAAAAATCCACGAAAGAGTCTGTAGCCGCCGTTATATCCATCCCTAGATCGGGGGATCCGAAGCTCTTCCCGACACCCTGCCGGAGGGGAGAGATCATCCTGGAGGCCTTCTTCATCACCATGCCAGCCTCCGGAGTGATGCGTGAGTAGTTTGTCCTTGGACTATGGGTCCATACAGTAGCTCCGGTTCTCCTCCTTTGTGCTATCATGTTTAGATCTTGTGAGCTCCATTCATGATCAAGATCATCTATTTGTAATCCTATATGTTGTGTTTGCGGGGATCCGATGGATATTGAGATACTATGTTAGATTGATTATTGATTCTATCAAGTCTATGTTATTTGTGATCTTGCATGCTCTCCGTTACTAGTAGCTATCTTGGCCAAGTAGATGCTTCTAACTCCAAGAGGGAGTATTTATGCTCGATAGTAGGTTCATGCCTCTAGTAATCTGGGAAAGTAACAGAAATCTCTAAGGCTGTAGATGTGCTGTTGCTACTAGGGATAAAACAACAATCCTTTGTCCATGGGACAATTGTATTGTTTACTTTACACACTTTGCTTAATGCAATTATCTGTTGCTTGCAACTTAATACCGGAAGGGGTTTAGATGGTAACCTGAAGGTGGATTATTAGTCATAGATGTAGTTGGATTACGGTCTATGTATTATGTTGTAATGCCAGATCCAATCTCGTAGGAGTCAAGATGTCTAGTATATGCATTGTTATGCTTTCTCAATCTGTTAATTGCCCCGCTGTAATTTGTTGACCCAACATGCTATTTATCTTAAGGAGAAACACCTCTAGTGAACTATGGACCCCAATCTATTCCTTTACCATTAATATACCATCTACTGTTTACCGTTTACTGTTTACTTTCTGCAAACAATTACTATCTTCCACACTATACGTTTAATCCTTTGTTTTCAACAAAACCAGTGAGATTGACAACCTCACTGTAAGTTGGGACAAAGTTCTGTGGTTGTGTTGTGCAGGATTCTAATTTGCTAGCAACACCTTAGAGTTGTTTCCTTACTTCTACTGGTTCGATAACCTTGGTTTCATAACTGAGGAAAATTTGTTGCTGTGCTCATCATGCCTTCCTCTTGGGATTCCCAACGAGCTCTACATATCTTGAGCCATCAAGGACATGCAGAGCAAGAGCATGATGGACCACAACCTCGGCAACCATGGTTACAATGGAAAGAAGCACGTGTGGGCCAAGGAAGATGCAGCCTTGTCTAAGGTTGGGAGAGATCCACCTTTAGGTTATCTCAAGGAAGGGCGTGGAATGGATTTTGTGAGGGCCTGTACACATACATAGTATAACGTGGTGACCGGGAAGTATCCTTCCAAAGCGAAGATGCCAGGGATGTGCACGATAATCTAGTAACCTCTTAACTATAAGTTTGTAGTACATATTTCTATTCCAATAGGTTCATTGGTAAAATCTCTATTTATTCATTTAATTTGAGCGATTGTCCTATTTTATACTCTATTCGATACTATACCTTCATACATTGTACTATGATTATGTATACCTCCATATTGTAGGTAACGTGCAACCTTTTTTATCCTGGTTTAGGTGATTAATTGTTTATGTTTACATCCGCTATGTTAGGTTATTACTCTATTAACATTAAATTGTTTGAACACATGTATCATGTCACTTGTAGAAAAAATTATACAAGTCTCCATGTCAAAGGTCCTAGGGATCTGTCGATAGGGAGAGGTGGGAAGATCCTCTTGTCTAGACTCTTGGTGGGAGGGAGGCTCGTGGCCGGCTGAGAGGCCTCGGCTATGGGAATCCATGGAATGAATGTTTGCATGAATCCCCCGAGCTTGCTAAGCTGAGGAGGAGATCTAGGAAAGAGAGCACACGTGATTTCGAAGAGATAGTGCAAGACATGGTGGCACATGCATGGGGGGAAGAGATCCACGACAAAGATTTCCACATTTACATCCTATTACCGAGATCGTGCTTGGATAATCTGAGGTGTCCCCATCCACTGCCAAAAGCTTCGCCCATGAGTTTCCAAGTCCAATTGATGACATCACTTTAAGCATCATCGGCTCAACCCAATCATTGCAATAGTACTGGTTTAGCCTTTTCATGGTGATGGGTCTGAAAATATTTGTGTTATATGTTCCTCAGAAAATTACTATGCGTCATATAATATCTAAAGTGGTTCTCCACTACACCATGGTGGTGGTTGCACACGGTCGAGTGTGCCCAAAAATGGCACAGAAAAAGACCAACTGTGTGGATTTTATCAGCACACATGGGAATGGTGGATGTGGTTGAGGTGCTCGGGTGCTTTAACAGTCTCCAGATAGATCACCCCCATCCGAAATGTGTCACACTTGGTCAATGCAAGGGCTATGGCATCATGTGGCTAAAGATGGCGATTAAGTTGCTCGCGACATCAAAGGTGTCTTATGTAGTGGTTTAGGGAGAAGTGGCCGAAGTGACCTTGCACATGGATAAGAGACGAAAGAGGTGTGCACGTGAGAAGACGGAGAAGCAGAAAAAGAAAACTTGGATCAGTTATGTAAACTACACAACACAAACCATAGAAAGATATCAAGAGAGAGGTCAATGGAGGGGACGCCATATCCCGGGTGAGCCCTTGGTACCTGAGGATGAGTATGCCCTCCTCTCCAGTGGAATGAAGATTATTCACGACAACATTATGTAGTTTGAAACTGATGGAAGCAATACCTCATATTTCATGGTGAAGGCGCCAAATGATTACAATTTCTTCACCAAGGACTTTGCGTGCAAGTTCACTCTGGAGTTCGTGGACATCTTCTACATGTTCAACCTAGGTATGCTAGGTGTCTCATTGGTAAGGCTTTGGGTGTTGTACCAATCTAAAGAGGCTAGACGGACCATATTGGCAGTCATTGATCAGTTTGACTTCCACGAGGACAACCTTAATATCGATTATGCACACAGGGAGATGATTGTAGAGTGGCTCCGCAATGCAATCCTTATTCATAAGGACAAGCAGTACTTGCTTCTGCCCTACAGTCCGGCAAAAGTCATTGGTGCTCTTAAGTTATACTTATTTTCTTGTCAGCTGAGTGGTATATTTGTTGGGTACAAACTTAGATTTAACTATTAGATAGATAAGAAGCAAATATTTTCTTGAGTTAGTAGTACATGCATGCTTGCGTATACATCCATATGCCGATTTAAGATGCTCAGTTGCATGCCCATCTATGAAAAAATGCAGAAAATAACACACTTGGTTAATTATGAATTTCGCCTCGAGACAGTTCATGGATCGACTTGGTGTGCAGTATTTCTGAATCTCCATATTTTGATAGAGTAACATGTGTGAAACAGTTAATTCAGTTATTTGGTGGTCTCATATCAAATTCTACTATCTAGATTGTATTTATTTTACATTATGCATACCATCACAATTTGTAAAGTGTAAATGCATTTTGTTCACATGTTTGCGCAGCAACCACTAGTTCTAGCGTTAGTAGAGCGAAGGGATTATTACCTCGATTCCATGAAAACCCAAGAAACATTGGATACCAAACCTATTGAGTCGATTCTTGATGATGCTCTAAACAGGTTTTCGTGCATGGCATGAAGTAATCTGCCAAATACAGGGAAGGAACCAAGAGTAGAAGAAAAATTCAATCACGTGAGAGATATATCTTGTGTTCGGAGCCTAGGGGTAGTATTCGGATACGACCTCTGCTGGTATATGGATACCTTGGCACGGTTCCAGGACCATATCCCCAATGTTGGAGACTTCAAAAGGCATTCTCCGTGCTTGGAGGATGCTGAGTTTGACTGCAATCTAGAGTTAACACGCATCCAGAATATCTTTGCGTCCATCATCAATAAGGAGGTCATCATGGATATCGAGATTTTCTACTATGCGACGACACATCGCAAAACTCTCTCCCTCTCTCTCTCTCTCATAGGGAAGCCTATCATCCAAGGCAGGCCTTGTGGACTGCACGCCTGATGTATCCTTAGTAGATGAGAACAAGCAAGGCCCATTGTTCCTTTATTATTGTTATAATTAAGTTGTTCATGACTCTTTATAATTTTTTTGTTTCAAATATTTATCATTTCAAGCTTACATATTTATAAACTAATCTTGCATTCCAATCCATATGTGCACAATGATCTGATGTCATACATGCTGTTCATAGATGATAGCACCGATGATCCCGAGAAACGTGTTCTTCCCTATTTAGTTATGTCACGCTGAATATTACCTATTACAAGCCAGGTGTGCATTTTACCTTATGCATGTTATGCATTCTACCTTATTTAGTTAACTACTTGTGTCCCCGTTGTCTAAATCTTTTGAGCCTCACACTTCACTATCTCTACCATGATCATGTTTTGTTTTCCTTAAAACAATGATGCCACATGAAAATGCGGCATATGAGGATCTCATCCACGTGAAGATGAGAATATAAGGATCCTAGCCACATGAAGATGATGGTCTGTGTTATGTGATATTAAAATTCATAAACCTTTTGAACCTTCTGAACTTGACGAGCTACAAACTTTTAGAAATTAAGGTGATACTTGCTAAGCTTTTGATGTGATCTTTATACCTGACAAAATATGTTGCACAATTATAACTTATGGATGCATTAATGCATGTATTAGCACCAATTGTATGCATTAGCCCGTGCATTTATATGTTTGCCAACCTAAAATATATTAATACGGAATATGCATAGTTTATTTTTTTGTTTTGGGAAAATTAATCAGTGACGATCGAGAAATCCGTGTACAGTTAGTGATGTGCCAGCACCAGTCATGGATAACAAAGACAAGTTCGTCACTGCATTACTTATCGTTGACAACCATCCACAAAGTAGGCTAGTCATAAGTAACTTCCATTCGACGGGAATTATGCTACTCGTATGCCACTACTGTGACCTGACTCGATGGATGAACAAATACATGTGACAAACGTACTTCCATGATTCGCTACTATTGTAGTCTGGCTCGATGGATAAATACATACATGTGACAAACGTACTTCACTGGCTCACCATTGCTGTGCCCTAGCTCGACAGACGAATATATCCATGTGACAAGCGTATTTCCCTGACTCACCACTATTGTAGCCTGGCTCGGCAGATGAACACACACATGTGACAAACATAGTTCACTAGATCGCCGCTACTGTGCCCTACCTCGACGGATGAACATATACATGTGACAAACATACTCCACTGGCTTGCCACTGATGTGCCTTGGCTCGACGAATGAACACATACATGTGATAAGCGTACTTCACTGGCTCTCCACTGATGTGCCCTGGCTTGTCGAATGAAGACCGCTGGCTTGACAGATGAACACACACCGCCGATAATTGCTTTCAGAAATGTTGACACTACAGCAGGCTCGTGGTGATATTGAGACATATGTTAGTGGTTAGGTGTTACCATTGACAGTATACAAGTAACGAACGCGTCTATCGTCGGTGTAGTTGATCCATGACCCATCATTGGTAAGCATTTTCAGAGTAGTGAATGCTCTTCCTATTTGTCATATGGAATCTTTCAAGTGCAATCTTACTTTAGATAAGGGAGAATGTTGTACAACATGTATTGTGTAACGTTTATGAATAATATTTAGAAGTTGCCTTTGAGAATGAAGTATGATTGGGTTCTTATATTTTTTCATTCTGTTAGCCCACCTACAGATGGAACATGTACAAGAAGGTGGTAGCAATACTTTATATTTTCACCTGATTGTAAATGTGAACATAGAAGGAACAAAGATTTTCCAACTTGAACAAAGGGAGGGAATAATTGCCGGAGAGGAAAATCTAAAGTTCACATTACAGAGTACATAACAAGTTGTTTGGAGCACCTGCAGTTGAAAGATACTGTGTGTATGTTTTCCTAATTGGGTGTTAGGATTAGAATGGAAGAATCTAGATGGTGTCTCTTTGGTCGTAGTCTATTATCCGTTACTCCAACTAGATGACCTGGTGCGCCACTGGCGCCGAGACAGAAAGCGAGACCATATTATTATTTTGATTCAATCAAGGCATGACATTCTAATTTGTTTTTTTTGGAATGAAATGAATAGCATGGTTTTCTGAAAATATGCTTTTCTATCACTTGTTTTACTGATTATTGATTTGCATTCCTTGTTTGGGGAATTGTTGCGTGGATGCTATTTTTTGTGAGAACGGTCTTTTGTACCATAGCTGCACTATGTTATATGTTCAGTAAAAGATGAGACCTATTGCGCCATTGACACATGTCTTTTTTTAGGGAACTGGCACAGGTCTCAAAATCATGCCACATAGTAAAGATAAGTTGTATCCAATAGTTTGTGGATGTACAGAAAATGTTTTCTTTGTTAGCATTTACTTCTATATTTCCTTGAGCAAAAAAAAAGGATTATAGTCCGCCAAGCATCGATATATATTGATCAAAAAACGAAGTAGTTGCATCATAATTATTTCGACTATTAAGTGTCCAATTGATTAATAAATGTATCCAAAAACGTTCTATCAAAGTCGTATGATCATGCTATGGATTATAGCTGCAAGAAACATTGCCTACGGTTGACCTTGAATAACATATTGATTGACTAATATAATATTGATCCACGTATTTCACGGTATTACAATTTAGTTCAAGTAATCCCTTCAAAGCAAGCATAACATAGTACAGAAGTTTAGACCGGAACAAAGAGTATAATCAGAAATTGAGGGTATAAATCAACAAAGTTTTTCTCTAATTTTGACTATCTTGTTTACGTGCTACCAAGCCAGGAAAATATAATCCGTTACATCTCAAGTGACACCTCCCTCAGTCTACACAAGCACAAAATGCTTATTTGTAGTACTAACAGTCTACATAGCTTTCAGAGTCAACATGTAGTTATATTTAAGAGGTATAATAGAGTTGGCATGTATATCTCTACCAAGTAATCAGTGGTAAGATGGCAATGCATAATATTAGAGAATTAGAAGCATTGAACACAAGGAAATAATTCACACATCGTAAAAGGCTCTCAACTATTATTTCTGAAACCGCATAAAACAAGCAGGTAACGCTATCCCATTAACACAATATTTGAGTAAAACCGAATCTTCAAGTAGGAAAACAGACAACATCCATCGGTTTACAGCATAGAAAAAAGAGAATACAATTCAACCCTATACACATTGAATTAATATAAATAATCAAAACAAAAAAATATAAATAACCAATTCAAAGAAATCCCTTAGTAATCCAACCTGCTGATGACAGATGTTGTATCAGACTGAACAGAGAGCGAATATGAAGTCTAAATTCTCTTTTAGAAAAACTGGGAACAAATAGTTCATGTCACATAACCAACAAAGAACCTATTTTGAGGAACAATTGACTAAGATATTGTAAGCATGGAGCAAGACTATTGCTTGGCTTTATTATCCTATCCATCTTGGTAAGGTTAGGCCTGACCGTATCAGAAGTAACATTCTCTGCGACGGCGGTAACCTCCTCCGCTGCTGCCAGTGGAAGGCCAATGAAGTAGGGCTCCCAGTGGAAGGCCAACCAAGTAGTAGAACCCAATATTTATGAATGCCACGAGCGACTGCCACCCTGCTCCTATTGCGACATGTGTACAACCAATCACACCAAACAACCAGTTCTTCAGAAATCTTCAGATGTTCCAATTGCCATTTCATTGGCTTGTATAATTTGGTAATTGATCTGTGTATCACTGATACTTACCTGAGAGAAAAGGCTGCATGATGTTGACGAAGATGGTTGTTGCGAGAAGGTAGCCCCGATTTCCTGCTTCGCTCACCACCTCGTCGTTGTCGCTGAACAACCGTGGCAGCTCCGTCCTCTAGATGAGGAACACATCCAGGAATGTCGCCCCAATGGCAGCGGACGTCTACACCACCATGATTATCACGAAATTGGCCTCTTTGGGCATGTTAGCGCCCTGCTCATTGGACACTCTAACGCTGCAAGCTCAAGCAAGATGATATTAAAAACCAGAAATTGTGTTGGTAGTTCTAGTGAAGTACTGATAACTTGTCTTATACCATTACTTTGCATTACCTTCCTGCTGCATTGAAGCCTAGCGCCACCATTAGGGTCCAGAGCTGGTAGTTGATGCCGTAAATTTCAGAACCGTTTAGTCATTGAACTAACTCAGTACACGTACACGAAGTTCCGTTACAGGTTTGTCACCGAAAAATTGCTTACTAAACTAACATGACGTCAACATGGAGTTGGGAATTCTTCGGAAGACCCACAAGGATGAGCACTGCAGTGTAGTTCCACAGCTCCAAGCTAGATAATAAACACATAAAAGTTAATCTACTTGTTGATTAAATTACAGTCGTGTAGCTAGCTACAAATTAAAAGGTGTACCAACCAGAGCATGACGGCGGAGGCGAGGGAGAGACTGACAAAGGCGGTGAGGTTTTTGAATGCGAGCAGCGAGAACCCCTTCCACACCTCCAGGAAGAAGCCAGAGACGAGGTACACGAACTGCGCCACAATGATGATCCCCCAGGTGAAGTTTCAACAATGGCACAGCCAAAGAGTCCGTAGCCGAGGCGCGTGACAAAGACGAAGTTGAGCGCGATGTGGAGGACGAGGCTAGCGCTCCGATTCGGCCTGCTCGGATTCGACCACCGTTGCCATCGTCGTCTCCCATGATGGGATCTCTCCACCCATCCGTGTTAGAATTTATAGGCCACACCCCAAACCTTGGAGAAAAAAAAAATACTAATTCGGAGTAAGAATTTACATGCCAAAGATGAAAAATAAGAAAGTAAATTAAACGCAAGTGGGAAGATGTAAGAGGAAGGACATGGTCATATGCTCTGATTTGGCTGCCATCACCGTTGTCATCTCCTAGAAGAGGTGGCGGAGGAGCGCTGCCCGCTGCTTCTTGCCCGCACTGCCCCCTCTGCCGCTAGCCTTCTCACTCCTTCCCCACATCGTCGACCGCCTTGTCTAGGTTGTTTACCTTCTCTACCGTACAACCATACCACTGGATTATCCTTAAAAACATGGAAAAAAGTTATTAGGAAATGCATATCCTTATTCAAGATGAATGAATCAAAGACATGAGGTATTTACTTGTGACTTGCATCTTTGGTGAAGTAGTGGAGATTTACAAATCCATAATTAACTACTTGCCAGAGCATGATTGAGTGGACTAGTCTACTTAGAGAATGTTTAATACAGTCTGCCGTTGGTTATAAGAAAGTGTCGTGCTATCTATAGTCAGCCATATAGCCGATACGTACAATAGTATCTACTACTTAATCAATACGTGGCCCACATTTCACTCTCACAATGTGTCTAGAAACACATGCTAGAGCTGACTCTTAACTTATAAGCTGTTTACATTTACTTCTCTTCTGTCTCCTCCACATCACCAAAACTATTATATTTTATCTCTTATGGCCAACTGATTCTATCCTAATGTACTTTCTCTTACCAGTCACGTGTATGCAGTGATTCTGTTTCGCCTAGGGCAAGTAAATAGGACAGAGATCTCCTCACTTCATTAATCACACATATAGTTCTAGTGCACACCCCTCTCTAACACCGGTTTGGAGGGCCCTCTAACAGCGGTTGTAGAACCGCTGTTGAGGGTTCGGTGTTAGAGCCCCCCCTTTAACACCGGTTCTTATATGAACCGGTGTTAAAGGGTGGCGCACGTGGGGCTGCCACAGGGCTCAGGGCCCCCCTTTTAACACCGGTTCTGTGCCGCGGCAGGAAAAGGAGATAAATCTCTGCCGCGGCAGAGTTCTGCCCCTGCCCCGTTCTGGGCGTATTTCTGCGGCGCGGTGGGGACGGGGAGGGGGAGGGGGAATCGATTGGGAGCGGTATACACATACATCGTCATCGGTATATACGAGTACATGAATAATTAAGCAACTATTATTATACACAACATCGTCATTGTGTGGTATTCTCCGTAAACGTTGAAGCATCAAGTACAAGACAAACACGTTCAAGCATATATACAACGTTCATTTTGGTGGATATCTAAAGAGTTCTTCGCCAGGCGTGACGACCTCATCAAGTATGAACCCCGCCAATTCCTCTTGAATGGCTCGTATGCGGTCAAATGGTAGGAGTTGGTCCCGCATCCGTTCGATCTGAATATATATGAAGAATGGGGTCAATATATATATAAAAATAAAACTCAACACAATTGATGGTAATAAAATAATGTTGTGTACTTTGTTTACTTACTCTAAGTTGTTCTAGTGCGGGTTGGCCCGTCGCACATATCGTGTTACGAATGAACTCGCAAACATAGTACCCACATAAGTTATTGCAGTGTCCCTGATGCGCGCACTTTACGAGAATAGAGAGTTCAATCAAAATAATAATCAATAAAGCATGATATAATAAAATTGGAAGCAGAATCAAAGAGATACGCAGACCTAGCTAACTAGTATTACTTATATTTTGGTCTATAAATTTTAGTTCTTCTGACCATTCACCCACGGCCCTGCCGTGAACCTTTTCCAAACCCTGTCCGGCAAAGAAAATGGATAAAGGAGTAATTAATTACTTGTTGTCACGAAAGTTGCCGATCTAGTGCGATAATATGATTGAAATTACCTCTGGAGCATCTCTCTAAAGTCTTCCCATAGCTCTTTTTCTTTTCGTAACGAGTCCATGACAAGGACTTTTCCTGAGTCAGATTGAATGACTAGCAGAATAAAGTGGAACCTACGTACACATAACTCATCATCAGTTACACTTAACATCGAGTAAGCCGAAACAGAATGTGTACAAGAGAGGGTAACAGTACTCACGAGAAGTTGTCAGACAATAGTATTTTCCTTTTGGTTTGTTGTCTCAGTAAAGACCTTAGCAATAAATCTTCTGTTTGCCCGGGTTTGGTTCTTACCACTTTTTCATGAACTCTATTTGGGTCAACGAACCCAATGTCAAAAGGTCCTTCTTTCATGCATTCCATAACCTTTTTCCTGCATAATAGTATATACATATATGGTGAGCATATATATATACATGCAATTAATGAAGTGAATGAGATGAGATAGAAAATACAGAAATAGTGCTTACACACAATAAAGGCTGATGGCAGCTTTATCGAGTTCCTTCTGATTGAATAGAAAATGCAAGTCTTGAATGTTGAAGTCGATCTCGTCGTCTCCGCATAAGAAAATCTCATCTCTTATATGCGACGTGATCCATTCTTCCTTTCTCGTCTTGCAGAAATCAAGGTACCACTTGTGCAATCTTCGCATCTTTGTTGGTAGATTCTTGAGCTCCTCTTTCTTGACGAGATTCTTTCCATACTTCCATGGCTGTATGGGGTTGGCATCGCATTTGGGCAAGTTGTCTCCCATGATGTTCAAGTATGCAATGTAAGTCATCCCCATCTCATTGGCCTTTCTTTGTAGCTCTGCCTCGTAATCATTTACGGGAGGAGCGTCCCGTGTGTCGAACACTTGGAGAGGGGCGCATGATTGGTTTTCCTGCTCTCCGAGCATGGGAACTGTTTTCTAGGGTGCCGCACGACTGCTACTTTCAGTCTCCCTACGGCGCCTTACATCCGCCTTCAAAATCTGGCGCTCGTAGTCCGGCACAAGTGGGGTTTCAGGTTTCAAAAGATTTTTGTAAAACTTCTCCACCACCGCCGGATCTATTTTCTCCTTTGGCTCGGCCCGTCTAGGTGCAAAGAATTTCTTGACCTCTTCTTCCGAGATCCTATTGGTCTCCTCATCGCTGCGGTTCCACGGTAAAACCGGCAATGGCTTGGCGGAAGGCTGCGGGACGTAGTTTTTTGAACTCTTTGTGGCAGTGATAGTGATGCTCTTCGTGGCAGTGCTCTTTCGCTTACGCTGAGGAGATGGCTGAAGCGCCGGAGATGGCTGACAGGCAGGAGATGGCTGGCGTGCCGGAGATGGCTGCCGCGCAGGAGATGGCTGAAGCATCGGAGATGGCTGCCGCGCAGGAGATGGCTGAAGCGGCTCAGACTGCTGACGCTTCGGAGACGGCGGGGGTGCCAGTGGCCTCCAATTTGGAAGCACGATGTGTTCCTTCTTCCAAAGAATGGTTGTTTTCACTGCAAATTTGAGTTGAGTTTCCCCTTCACCTATAGCATGGTCAAGCTGTGCTTCCTCATATTCCTTCACAACCCCATCCACCCCGACAATAGCATAGCCATCTGGAATCGGTCGACAGTGGTAAGTTCCACCAGCTACAGGAGGTAAGGCATAGCCGACAACCACCTTAATGGATAAGCCCATTAATCTCACATGCAGCTTAGCGTGTTCGCTCTCCGTGATCTCATCCACGGGGTATCGAGGACCCGCCATTTCAAGCGTGGGATGCACGTTCTCCGTGGAAGCCACGCTGCTTTTCTGCGCAGAGTCTGGGCCGCCGGCAGCTTCCAATGCAGGCTGTTCGTGCCGCTGAGATGGGCCGGTAGCTTGATGGCTCTGTTGTGCATTCACTTGCGTCTGCAGCGCCACAAGTGCATGTTCTATCTGTGTCATCCGCTCTGTACGCTCTTTTTCTTTTCTGCCACGCCATCTATAAGAGTCGCTCCACTCGGCAAACCCATCCTTCCACGTCATACCCCCTGTGCCTCGTGCATGTCCAGGGTGTTCTTTTTTACCGATGGCGCGTGTGAGTTGGTCATTCTCTCTGTCGGGATGGAAGGTCCTGACGGCTGTTTCCTCGTATGCCGTGATGAGTTCAGTGACGGGTTTGGCAAGGAGGGTTGGGAAGATACACAATCCTGTTTCTGGGTCCAACCTTGCCCCGATTCCGTAGAACCAAGTCTTTGCACGTAGGTCCCACCCATGTGTCTGGGGTGTGATCCCTCTATCACGCAGGGCCTTCTCAGCTTCCTCCCACTTAGGCCTCTGAGATATGTAGCCACCTGACCCTGTCCTCTGGTGACATTCCTTCTTCTGGGCATTTAGCGTATTGGTTTCTGACCTCTTTGTAGCTATAGCACCTTCCTTGTATGCCACAAATACACGCCAGTGAGGTCTTATCTTCGTATAATATGCGTCTTCGAAATCTGGAGTCTCGCGAGCTTTGACAAATTTGTTCAATTTTGTCTTCCAATTGCGAAAAGCATCAGCCATCTTCTTTAGAGTCCACTCTTTGACCTTTTCCTTTATAACCGGTTTGTTTTCATCCTCCTCTGGCGGAAGGGTGAAATTTACCAACAGCGAATTCCAAAGCGTTTCTTTGGATCTTTCATCGACAAAGGTACCGTCGCCCTTCTTTGGCTTATTCCAATATTCAATTATGATTGAGATTTGGTCCCTAACAAGAACTCCAGCCTGACGTACAAATTTGTCTGCGGCCTTCTTGGGCTCCATCGGCCTGCCATCAACACGGACTGCTTCGATCGTGAACTTTGCACGATCTTTCAACCGATGGCTCGCGCCTCGCTTGCTCTTTTTCGTAGAAGAAGATGGTTGCTGGCTGGCTGATCCAGAGGGCTAAAAGAAGAAAGAAGCGTTAATTAATACATGTAGAAGAAGATTGTTGGTGGAAGTCAGCAGAGGCTTAATCAATGCATATACCTCGCCGGACTTTGTAATCACTAAATTGCGTTCACCGGAGTCTTCATCTTCTCCATGAGTACTTGAGCTGTCATCATGTCCCTCCAAGTTCAGATATCGCGAGGTGTCCTCATCGATAATGTTCTCCATTATTTCTTCTTCTTCAAGGTTTCTACTAAGTGGATCCATAGTTTCTAAAACAATAATATTATCTAGAGTAAGAGAGTAAACATTCAAGTGGACTTGGATTCATACACAAATATACATATTATTCATACAAAAATACACAAATAAATACAGAAATGAAATTAAAACCCTAAGGATGCTTGATCATTTTAGACGAGTTCCGAGGGGTCCAAACCCTAATTCGGAGAAATCCCGGATGCATATGAGAGGGGCTAGCTACAGTGGCTGACCGGAGGATGCTCTAGAAAGCGGCGGCTGGCGGCGCTGGAGAGCGACCTAGGGTGCGCGAGGTAGCGGGTTCGCCTCAGCGTGATGCGGCCTACCTAAAACGGGCGGCGCCACTACCTAGGGGTCACCGGAGCGACGTTAACGACGACGGCCAGCGGCGGCGCTTGCAGAGCAACGAGGTGACGACCCTAAACTAATACTAACTATAAAATACACTAAATAACCCTAAACTAAATACACTAAACTACACTAAATAAATAACCCTAAACTAAATAACCCTAAACTAAATAACCCTAAACTAAATAAATAACCCTAAACTAAATAAACCCTAAACTAATAACCCTAAACTAAATAAACCCTAAACTAATACTAACACTAAACTACTAATAATACACACTAAACTACACACTTATAAATACTAATAACTAATTATATACATATATGCAACAATATATACAACATATATGCAACAATATATATATGCAATTACACACAAATAAAATTATTCATACACAACAATATATATACATATATGCAACATTTATCCAATATACACACAAATAACATCTATCACCAATATCCAATATCTCCAAAACACAAATAGAGAGCTCTCACCGCCGGTGGCGGCAACTCTCGTGAACGGGGTCGGCGGTAGCGGTCGTGGACGAGGGGTTGGCGGCGGCGGCTCCGAGTTGGCGGAGGCTTCGGTGTTGGCGCGCGGCGGATCCGAGCGGCGACGATGGGGGTGGCGGCCGACGCGGGCGCGCGCGGTGGCGGACAGTGCTGTCGCGGCGGGGGGCGTCGACTGCGACGGCTCGCGCGCGGGGAGGGGGGCGACGGCGCTCCCGCGGGATGGCAACGGCGAGGGCTGGACGGCGAGGGCTGGACGGCGCCGGCTCTCCTCTGCTTTTCTCTGCGCGCGCGCTTTCGATCTGGCTGGAGGGAAGAAGGAAGGGGAAGGCGCGCGTTATAACCCCCCCAGCTTTAACACCGGTTCATGGCTGGAACCGGTGTTAAAGGGGGGGAGAATTCGTTTCACGCCCGCACCCCCCCTTCAACACCGGTTCCAGCCACGAACCGGTGTTAAAGGGGGGGTGTGCGCGCGCGAAACGAAATAAATGCGCCCCCCTTTAACACCGGTTCGTGGCTGGAACCGGTGTTAAAGGGGGGGGCATTTATTTCATGCATTAAAGGGGTGGGGGCATTTATAATTCAAAAAATAGGATATGAATTTAGAAAATTCATATCTTATTTATTTCAACTCAGAAAAATATGAATAATATATCATAATTTTCAGAAAAATAATATTTATCCATTCATGTAAAAACATTTTATATTTACTTTAGATGAAAATTTTTAAAATGATTAAAACACTTACATATAAATTTTGATTATTCAATTCAAACAAAAATAAATTGTCAAATCCTAAAACTTTGAACATAAGAAATATTAAGCATCTAAAAAGGAATCTAACCCTATTTTATTAGAGCAAATCATATTTTATTTTGTATTAACATTTTTGAATTGATTGGATATTTAAATGCCGCATCTTTTGTATACACTTGAATCTGACAAAGCCTCGCTCAACTTCCATTGGATTTTTGATAAAATAGCATATTGTGAACTTAAAAATGATTTTTGTAAAAAATCATGAGCATCGTATCATGTACCTGTAGTTCATATCTGACCCACTTCCTACCGATTCGGCAGGAATTTGTCTTTTTCACCAGAGGTGGACGGAAAGGTTTCAGATCCCCCTGTTGGTACATTGTCCATATAAGGTGGTCTAGTATTTTGTAAAATGTGGTGGTGGTTTTTTGAATTAGCCATTTGGTGGTTGCTTCACAAAACCGTCTGTTTTTTATGCTCGGAAAATGGAAAATGCCTTTTTGGTGCGATAAAAAGGAAAACTTCCTCTTGCAACATTGTTTGCCATGCCATGATGCACATGTATGCACAATATGGCCATATTATCACAAACAATGCCTTGATTCTAGTCATAACATTGGTCATTTGACCCGAAAGCCAAGAAATCTCGAATGAGATAGGTCATTTTATGAAGGAGATAGAACTGGAATTAAAATACAGAATGCAACTAATAGTAAGTTACATAAAGCACGACTGAAAATTAAGATACATAAAAGAACTGAAAATTATGATACATGGCCAGATTAAGTAACAATCGGCCGAACTTGTTTCGGAATGTTGGAGTGATTCAGTCATGCTCCTGCCTACACCTGTAATACTCGCCACTGTAGTCGTCGTACTTGCCGCCGCCGTCATCGTTGTCGTCGTTGGGGTCGCCGTAATTGAACCTTGAAGGCTGAGTACGCGTGGGCTGGACTTGAGGGTAGCGCAGACGGGGGTTAGAGTCGGCGGCAGTGTCATAGGCCATGACGCTCTGGAGAGTCCGACCGCGCCACCATAGCCGACGGCCGGCCTCGTTGAAGTTCGGAGGAGGTGGGCCGTCCTCCTCGTGCCTGGCGAGCGCCCTCTCACGCCGATCCACGAAGAAGGCTTCCCAAGTAGGGAAATAGTCGGGATGCCATCTGGGATTCCTCCGCTGCTCGAAGTAGTAGTGGTTCATGATGGCCATCCGGGGCGCCACACCTAGAGGGACAGGAGGAACCGGCACGCCTCCGGCGCTCAGCATCCAGCCGATGGGGACACAGTAGCCCGGCGGGCAGGGGTAGTTCGAGGCACAAAGCGCCTCCGCCTCCCTGATGGTTAGTGCTACGGTGGAATCCATGGGAAAGAGTGATGAGGTTGCAGATATGAGTCTAGAGATGTGCAATGACAATGGAGGCCAACCCTACATATATATATAGTGAAGAACTGGCGGGAAGAACTGGAGGGAAGAACTGGCGGGAAGAACTGGCGGGAAAAAATGGCGGGAAGAAAAATGGCGGGAAAAAATGGCGGGAAGAGAAATGGCAGGAAAAAATGGCGGGAAGAAAAATGGAGGGAAGAAATAGAAGGAAGAAAAATGGCTCATTTAATACATATACTGTTAACAGAAGAAATATGACAATGATTTCCATGTTGAGATACATATGTGTGCCAAAAATGGCTCAATTAATACATATAGTCAATCTTATGATCGCATCGGCCGTAACCATGGAGTATCAACACCGTTTAACAGGATGGTTGGGTCAGTCTTCACTCTGAAGGGCGGAATTTCATCAAACTTATTATAATCTTCTGACATGTCTGTCTTGTCCTCCACTCCCACGATGTTTCTTTTCCCTGAAAGAACTATATGACACTTTAGCTCATCGTGTGATGTATCTGTTTGCTTATTTTTTCTTTTTTTTCGGTTTGGTAGACATGTCCTTCACATAGAAAACCTGAGCCACATCATTGGCTAAGACGAATGGTTTGTCTAAGTTCTTGTCTACCTTCATAAGATTGTTGAGATCCACCGTTGTCATTCCGTACTTCTTGTCTACCTCAACCCCCCCTCCTGTTAGCTTGACCCATTTGCATCGAAACAAGGGGACCTTAAAATTAGGTCCATAGTCAAGTTCCCATATCTCCTCTATGAACCCATAATACGTGGTCTTTTGCCCATTGTCTTCTGCTGCATCGAAGCGGACGCCACTATTTTGGTTGGTGCTCTTTTTATCTTGGCCTATCGTGTAAAATGTATTCCCATTTATCTCGTACCCTTGGAAAGTACATACAGTCGAAGATGGTGTCCCGGCCAACAAGTACAGTTGATCCCCAACAGTGGTGTTATTCGTGAGAAGTCTTTGCAGCCAGCCGCCAAAACTCGCCATGTGTTCACTTATAATCCATTCATCAGACTGTCCCGGGTGTTTGAGGCGTATTAAATTGTTGTGTTCATTGATATACAGGGCAACCAAGATAGATTTTTGTAAAACCATGTAGTGTGCTTGATTGAGAGAATGCCCGTCCCTACATATCATTGCTTTACATCCTAGGGTGCCTTTTCCATGCAGTCTCCCCTCATGTCGTGATTCTGGAACACCAATTGCCTTAAGGTCAGGAATAAAATCAACACAGAACTCAATGACCTCCTCTGTTACATAGCCCTTGCAGATGCTTCCTTCTGGCCTAGCACGGTTATGAACATATTTCTTTAAGACCCATGTACCTCTCAAAGGGGAACATATTGTGTAGAAATACAGGACCGAGAATGGCAATCTCTTCTACTAGGTGAACCAGGAGATGCGTCATAATATTGACGAAGGATGGTGGGAACACCAACTCAAAGCTGACAAGATATTGGGCCACATCTGTCTGTAACCCTGGTAGGCTTTCTGGATCGATTACCTTCTGAGATATTGCATTGAGGAATGCACATAGCTTCACAATGGGTACTCGAACATTTTCAGGTAGAAGCCCCCTCAATGCAATCGGAAGCAATTGTGTCATAATCACGTGGCAGTCATGAGACTTTAGGTTTTGGAATTTTTTCTCTGCCATATTTATTATTCCCTTTATATTCGACGAGAAGCCAGACGGGACCTTGATACTGCTCAGGCATTCAAAAAAATTTCCTTCTCTGCTTTGGTAAGAGCGTAGCTGGCAGGAGTTAAGTGGCATCGTTTACCCTTCTCGTTCTCAGGATGCATAGGCTCTTCAGGGTCTTTCAGACGTTGCTGGTCCTGCCGTGCTTCCGGTGTATCTTTTGTCTTCCCATACACTCTTAGGAAGCCTAGCAGGTTCACGCAAACATTCTTCGTCACGTGCATCACGTCGATTGAAGAGCGGACCTCTAAGACTTTCCAATAGGGTAGGTCCCAAAATATAGATTGCTTCTTCCACATGGGCGCGTGTCCGGCATCGTCATTCGGAACAGATAGACTGCCAGGACCTTTTCCAAAGATTACTTCTAGGTCCTTGACCATACCAAATACCTCCTCACCGGTACGGAGGACAGGCTTCCTCCGGGGTTCTGCCAGACGTTTGGAATGCTTGCCTTTCTTTCTTACTGGATGCAGGTTCGGAAGAAATCGACGATACCCTAGGTACACAACCTTCTTACATTTATCCAAATATACACTTTCAGTCTCATCTAAATAGTGTGTGCATGCATTGTATCCCTTGTTTGTCTGTCCTGAAATGTTACTAAGAGCAGGCCAATCATTGATGATTACGAAAAGCAATGTCCGTAGGTCAAATGGCTCCCCTCTGTGCTCATCCCACATACGTACACCTGGTTTGGCCCACAGCTTTAAAGTTCTTCAACTAATGGCCTTAGGTACACATCAATGTCGTTGTCGGGTTGCCTCGGGCCTTGGATGAGCACTGGCATCATAATGAACTTACTCTTCATATACAACCAAGGAGGAAGGTTATAGATACATAGAGTCACAGGCCAGGTGCTGTGACTGCAGCTCTGCTCACCAAAAGGATTCATGCCATCTATACTTAGACCAAACCTTAAGTTCCTTGCGTCACGTGCGAAGTCCGGGTACTCTCGCTCGACTTTTCTCCACTGTGACCCATCAGCGGGGTGTCTCAACATCGCGTCTTTCTTACGGTCTTCCATGTGCCATCGCAACAACTTGGCATGCTCTTTATTTCTGAAGAGACGTTTTAACCGTGGTATTATAGGAGCATACCACATAACCTTGGCAGGAACCTTCTTCCTAGGGGCCTCGCCCTCGACATCGCCAGGATCGTCTCGTCTGATCTTATACTGCAGTGCAGTGCATACCGGGCATGCATCCAAATTCTCGTACTTCTCACCACGGTAGAGGATGCAGTCATTAATGCAGGCATGTATCTTCTGCACGTCTAATCCTAGAGGGCAGACAACCTTCTTTGCTTGGTATGTACTGTCGGGCAACTCATTATTTCTTGGAAGAAGATTCTTCATTTTTACCAACAACTTAAAATGCGCTGTCAGTCACACCGTTCTCTGCCTTCCATTGCAGCAAATCCAGTGTGGTACCTAGATTTTTGTGGCCATCTTCACAAGTTAGGTATAACAATGTTTTGTGATCCTTTAACATCTGCTCCAGCTTCTCCTTCTCCTTTTCAGTTTCACATTCTTCCTTTGCATCAGTAATGGCCCGACCAAGATCGTCATCAGCGGGCCCATCTGCTGCCTCTTGATCTTCATTATCTACCCCCGTTGCAGTATCATCATATTCAGGATACATATTATGATAGTTATCATCATCCTCTTCTTCTTCGTTGTCTTCCATCACAACCCCTTTTTCTCCGTGCTTGGTCCAACAATTATAGCTGGGCATGAAACTGGATCGAAGCAGGTAGGCGTGAATGGTTCTGGTATTTGAGTAGTCTTTCTTGTTCTGATAGTGAACACACGGACAGCACATAAAACCATTGTGACCACGGTTTGCATTAGCCACAACGATGAAATTTTGGAGGCCCGTAATGTACTCGGAAGTGCGGCGGTCACCGTACATCCATTGCCGGTTCATCTGCATTAATATATAGTATATATCAAAAAATAATAGGGAGATGACCATTTATATATATAGTACATCAATGACACATGAAAGGATAGTTGCCGACCTCGACCGAGAAGGAAAGAGCAACGAGAAAACTTATTTTGAGCTCTCGGGCATTTCACCGAACACCTCTTGTGCATACGAAAAAACACAAACTAGCACACTTCACACCCTCTTGCTAGGCTCCAAAATGAGATAGTGAAAAAATGGAAGAGTGGGGTGTGGGCTGCGGTGTCTTATATAGCCCCCCCTTTAACACCGGTTCAAGCCACGAACCGGTGTTAAAGGGGGGGGCTGCACGGGCCACTGGTGCAGGGGCCTTTAACACCGGTTCGTGCCACGAACCGGTGTTAAAGGGGGGCTCCTTTTTGCTGCACGGGCCACGCTGGTACAGGCCCCCCCTTTAACACCGGTTCGTAGAAGAACCGGTGTTAAAGCCCATTTCCAGGCTCAACCAAAGGCCTCGTTTCCACTAGTGGTTCAAGAGTTACCCTTCATCTTATCTTCCCGCCCTACCTCTTTTCCATTCTCAAAATTTAAACGTCTAACCCTTGGCGGTTCTATAAGTACAAACCCCTCATCACAAGCTGCGTGTGGTATGCCTATGACTTATGCCTTATGCGTGTGGCATGGGATGGCGAGTGAGCTGTTGTTCTATTCGTCCTCGTCGTCGATCCGATATATCTCCGGCAAGCGAGTTAAGGTTAGTGAGCCGTCACACACATATGTGGATTTCCTCTCAGGCCTTGTTTACTTCTAGGGTATTACCACCCCCAGGAAGTTTGGGGATAGGAGGGGATTTGGTGAATCCCTCCTTTCACCCAATCTCCACATTTCCCATCATTTCCCAACATTTCCCCTCACTTCCCAATCCCTCACTTGTTTACTTTGAATTTTGGGGATGGGAGGGAACGGGAGGGAATTGACATCATCAGGTGATGAAAAGAGGAACTTTACACCAAAAACATGTTAATTAACAAGTCACTCAAGTAAGAATCGAATCTTTGCATTGGGCGCTAACATCTCAACATAGACAGCATGAATACATGTTTAAATATAAGCTCGACATACCCAAGCTCAAAGAATTGCCTCATTATTTCTACAATAGTATTTTGGCTGAGAAATAATTTTTTATGTTGATTCTAAAAATAGTCGATGCGATCATTTCCTTGTCTAGCTCTGCTAAATGCTTTCATCGACACACTGTTATATCATAAAAAAGGAAGTGTTAATCACATATACAGCAGAGCAACATAGGACAATCGGCACAACTAGCTAGCTACAACTAAAAAACAGCAGGCTACTAGAAAAACAGCAGGCTATAAAATTTGTACCACAACTAGAAAAACAGCAGGCTATAAAGGTGCCAAATGATAGTAAAGAATCTGAGCCACATGATAGTAAAGAATCTGATGGCACTGGCTACTATCAACATAACAGCTTTACATATTAACTAGTGCCAATAGAAACAAGCAAAAATAGATATGTTTGCTAATGCAATATACCAACGCACCAATTTCTACAAGTATAATTTCATTTTTCTTTACTTGCCTCAAAAAATAATTTCAGTTTAACAGGAATCCTAGATACTAAGTACATCATAATTACAAGGTTATAAGAAGCGGTCAAAGAACTATAGAAGAACAAGATACTTATTAGATAAACAAGTTATACTAGACTATGAAGTGGAAACAAGCTCTATTTTATCAGACTATCAAAGGACAAAAGGCAGCGCAATGAAGCACATCATAGGGTACTAGGTAGCATCGTACAGATTTCATGCAAAATATCATCAACAGATCGTATCACAAAGAAGCACAACAACTAAACCTGTCCAAAAATAAGGACATATGATTACACAAGTACTTTGTTACTCCATGATTAATTGTTTTTAAACGTGAACTACTGGCATAAGAAACTGCAGGCTATAAAGGTGCCAAAGGTACTCAGGTAACTCTTTTCCACTGTCAATGGCGCAGCTACTGAAGGAAAATAGGGAAATTTGGATAACTGTATCTGCACATTTTATGCAATATCGTGTGTGAAAAACATAATGATTCACCTGTGGAATCAATATTATGATAACTGTATCTTATATTATGAAATAGAGGGAGTAGCTCCTAATGGTTATCTCTCTCCTGTTTGTTGGGCAACACCTCCTCCATTCTAGCTAAACAGCCACTAGCCAGTCACTAGCCAGTCACCACGCGCATGCACATGCACACACAGCATCTCCTCTATTCTACAGCGAGGGAGGGGTAATTCTCCTCTATTGATCAAAAATCCTTAGTATGTATCAAGCATGGCAGTTAATAGCAAGTAGGAATAGAAGGAATATAAGGGTTACCTCAAGGTAAATCTTGCAGGTCACCCCGTAACCACAAGATAGCCAACTCCTCATCTTGAGCAGCCCAAGTAAGGAACGTCTCTCGGTTTTCAGCAACTTTGAACACTTTTGAAGCCTTCACTCTCTCCACACGTGAGAGCTTCTTCATATTTTGCACAGCAGAAATACACTTGGAAATAGTGAAAAGATTTGACTCGACCTTTTCTTCCTCGGCCTGCTTCTATTTCATCTTCACATATCTGTCAACCACTGCTATCATCGCATCATTCTTGTTAGGCTTCTTTAACTCATTTGTTGGCTTTTTCTTGGGTACAATAGCAGGACCCCCTCCATTTGTTGGCTTTTTCTTGGGTACAATAGCAGGAACCCCTTCATTTGTTAACTCGTCCTTTTCAGCAGCATCCACTGGATTCAGTAAAGATACACATATCAGCATTTGTCAAATCATGTAAATTTTATTACTCTTGACTGAATGTGATGTGTTGTGCGAGCTAAATTTACCATCAATGACTCGATTGACCTCATCTCCTCGGTGAGAAGGACCCCCTCCATCTACAATCTGTAGATCACCGTCATCATTTGTATCCACACTTTGTACTTCTTCATATTCTTCATCAATTTGTGATGGCTCGGAGATAGATGTGAAATTGTACGTCCCCTCCGCAATTTGCCCTAAAAAAACAAATGTAGTTATGCAAACAAGTAATACTATTATGTATCTGACTTAGTGCTAACAATGAATATAAGTCGAGTTACCATCATAAAGATCTCCAAGTCTATCAAACAGAGGGAAGTCATATTTCTTGAATTTCCCGATTTTTGGGAAGGACTGCAACCAAACATGAGAGGAAAAATGAGTGCCAACTTGGTATATAAATCCTGGCCAAGTATAAGAATTGAAAAAACTTACAATCAGTAAGTTATCCCAAAGTGCATCATCAGCTTGTATTCTGCAACTTTTCTCACACCACCCGACATTGCTTTGCTTGCGAGCTTCCTTCAGCATACAATATTGTCTCTTGAGTTCTTTCTCTTGGTCTTGTAACTGCGACTTTGTGAAATCCACATGCTTATTTCGATCTTTGAATATTTTCGTCATTAGATTCCATGTGTCCCCACTCCATCCATTTTGAGCTCTATGGTAGTCATTGTTGTGCTCATGAAGTATGTCAACTAGAGATTTCTGAAGTCCCATATTCCATTGAGCTCTTGGTTTTGATCCTATAGAAGCTAATGAAGTTAAAACATGATATTCAATTTAAACAGCAGAACACATAAACAGCAGCACACGTAAACAGCAGAACACATAAACAGTAGAACAAGAATGCATATCATGTGTTACCTTTGGGAGATCTCCTTTTCCGATTGTTTGATGGTGTTTTTTTCACGCCAAGTGCAGCCTTTTGCATGTTAAACTTAGAAGAACCTTTCGGATGCATATCTGTTTTGAAAAGAAATCAACACAAAAACTAAAGACATATATCAACCAACATACGCACATTCCATTCAAATATGAAACATACACTTGTTCCATTATGACATAAAGAATATTATCCGACATACACTTATTCCATTATGAAACATGCAAACTAAAGACAAATTTAAATTTCACTATTACATGACGAAGAGCTAGTTATGCTGGAAATCGTTCCACATTTGCATGGCTATTTGGTCTCTTAAAGCATTGCCGACGTGGTTGTTTCCTTGGTGGTTATCATCACCATTGGGCAGATCGACATAGTTAGCTGGAGGTATAATGTCTTCTTGGTTATCAAGCCACTCCTCATCGCCATGTTGCATTCTAATGATATTATGCAAAATTGCAGCAGCTGCAGGTATCTTCACTTGGTTTCGCATTGGGTGGAATGTTGCGACATGTAGAATAGGGAATCGCTTCTTAAGTATTCCTAGGAGCCTTTCTATATGATTTCGCAGCACAGCATGACGGTGATTGAAGAGCTCCATGTAATTTGGTGGGCGATGGCGGCCATGTCCAAATTCTTTTAGATGATACCGCACACCACGGTATGGGGCAAGGAAGGATTCTGTATTTTCATAACCGCCATCAACAAGGTAAAATTTCCCGTTGGGTACTTTAAAACCAGTGTTCAAAGCAGACCGAAGGACTTTAGCATCCGTAGCAGATCCTTCCCATCCACAAGAGATGTAAGTGACAATTAGATCAAAATCACATGCAATCATCACATTGTGGCTAAGGGTTCCCTTCCTATTGCGAAAAGGAGCAGCAAGGTGCGGTGATACACTAACAGGTGATCCATCAATTGCTCCTATACAGTTGCTCCTATATAGTTCTGCAAAGAAATAGATGAATGGCAACGGAAGATGAGATTCAATTTTTGACATATTAATGGTTGAGCGGTAAGGAAGAGCTTCAAGGTGTCAAAAGAAGAACCTTGAAATATAGGTAGAATCGATCATCGTTCGCAATTTTCGGATGTGGTTGGTCAATGATGGGAGGCTTCAGAAATCTCCTACTTAGGACATGGATGATGTTGAAGAATTCTTTTATGCACTTGTGGAAGGTGCGGTTGCTGTGTTGGAACTCCAATTGCAAATCTTGAAATGAGGCATTATGTGACAGCATGTAGAGAAAAATAGCAAGCTTTTCCTCAACCTTAATCCTTTTGTCATTTAACAACCTTTCTCTTTTAAGGTAGGATGCTAAGGTTCTGAAAATGTGTGCTTCCATCCTATAGGCTACCCGACAGTTCTTCACATGTCCCTCAAGAATTCCTTCGACACGCTCCTTGCCGTATAAGACGGAGCTATGTCGCTGTCGTCTCTCCATTTGTCCTCTACTATCCATTTGGTGGAAGTGCAATATTGGTAATAATAAAAACATAAACTCCTCGTCATCTTGCTCTCTCCTCTTCCTAATTCGCTCTAGCCTTTGTAGATTCATTTAGCACTAAAACAATAGGAATTAAGAGTAGGCAATAAGATTTTAAGGGCTAGCAAATATGATTTCATAACAAGTAGAAATAGTAAATATAATTCATACCGAAGTTTGGTGTGCTCACAGGATCCCACGAAGGTGGTGGTTCGTCCACTCCAACTATAGTCCAAGGGATAGGTATCTATCAAAACAACGCTGAACAGATTAGACACAAGTATGACATGAACAGATCAGAGACATACTACATGCTGCATGTGGGAATCATATATAAATTATCAGGTCTTTTGTAAATTAGTACCAGAACATGATATGATGTAGATATTAAATATATATGACAAAGCTGCAGATTCACAAGTGGACACCAGACTGGAGCAATACAAACATGCAGTACCATGAACGAGAACAGGCTGGAACATACATAGTTCATAATTTAATTTGCTACCTGAAAATACGCAGCCACATACTACAAATAGGCAGTGGCCTACAGTTAACCTAAAACAGCCTTATGCTTGCTGCAAGGGCTACAACATGAGAAAATTCAGACCTAATAATAGTGTGGTATTAGCAGATCAGGCTATTTAGTATAATAACATCATAACATGAGAAAGACTAGCAATTATTCAAGAAAGTTTAATGATACAACAACCAATTCCTTTATTCAATTAATTATTTCTTGTAGAATATAATGTACATGATAAATCTGATGCATTGACAAGCTATGACATGAACAGAGCCGAGATGTTGACTATATGAACATATACTTATTCCATTATTACATTAAGCAGAGGCACCATGGTTAATTTGCGACAAAAGAAAAGGTGAGGGGCATTTGTTGAAGCACAAGCATCATGAAAACAAAAGGTGCTGCTTCAAACCGCTACAGACACCTGTGCATAGACCCATCTTACATTAGTTCATTCAGAAGTACTAACTTCACACTAAAGGAACCTGTGGCTCAATATTTTTAGTTGGATCATTTGAACACTACTAGGTAAAGTAGTAGCATTAGAAAGTAATAAAAGAGCTTGTATTTGAACGTGCAAATCAAGTTGCCAATTGATCTACAGTAACTGGTCTCCTGGCTCTAGTTGACAGAATAGAAGAAAGGATCTCCCAAATCCTATGGATAGTTCAACCAGATTTTAACAGTATCTTGGCAAGACAATACCAACAAGGAAGGGGTCGCAATCTCTTGTACGATGACGACACATTATAAATATCCTAGGCATGGAAAAACCTTGAAAGAAAGAAATGAGTAGGTACAGGCCAGGAATCAGTGAATGATAGTTTGACTGAATAAGATGGAGTACCATCAGCCGAAGTAGGTGACCAAGAGGATTCTTATGATGCTGCAAGTGCAAATAATAGTATGTCTTCCATTTCGGTAAATGAATGCAATTGATAAGTTATTGAATGGAAGAAACAGAGGGGAACAAAACACAGATATAAATAAACTCAGCTTTAATATTGCACATATAAAGTACTGGGTTGGGTATTAGGATAAATGTATTGGTTGATACAGTTGGTGCGAGTATTCTGGTACCATCTTGAAAAATGTTCTTTTATCTGCAGCAGACCTTGAAGGCCCTAAGCCACCTGTACTGCAAGTTCTGATAGCATTGTACTAGCTTACTGTCAGGAAACTGGCATTGTACTAACACGCTGGAATCAATAAAATTTATTTCTGGAAAACAAATAATTTTTGTTCAGCTCAGATAGGACCCTAATCGAAACTGCAACAGGTAAAAGGAAATTGGTGGATTCTGTGCGCAAGGCCCTCAACTGTCGCCACTGCCACTCAGGCCTGGGAGGGGAAGGGCCGGCGGTGGCGGCAAGAAACCCTAGAAACGAGGGGAGGAGGGGACGAGCCGCAGGAACTAACCGGAGAGAAGATCCTGCCCTGTCCGATGTAGGCGTTCGTCGTCGGTGGCGTCTCTAGACCCTCGCCGGCGCCCTCGCTGGCGCCTCTAGTCCGCGCCGTCGGTGTCGCCTCCGTCCTCGAGAGGAGGCAACTCTTTCTTCCCGGAGAAAATGCGTGGTCTGGGTCGTGTGTCGAAATACCCGGACAGGTTGGGTTGGGTACGGGGATTTTCGGGAAAAGGCCGGGATAAAACTCGGAAATAGCAGAGAAGTAAACGGGCCTGCAGAGAAAATCGGGGATTGTCGGGTGGGCCGGGAAAATACTCGTCCAGCCCAGCAAATACAGGACAAGTAAACGAGGCCTCAAGCGGAAAAGAAAACGGGGACGCAGAACCTGATACGGCAGCCAATGAGGAGACGCGCATGTGTTGGCGGGTCCCACCCATGTGGGGGCGCATGGATTAAGTTACGTGCATGGATGATTAAGTTACGTGTGCGGATGCCTAAGTTACAAGAATGGGTGACTAAGTTACATGAATGGGTGACTAAGTTACATGTACGAATAAGTTTTTTTCTAGGCCTAGCTCGCGAATGCCCACCTTCCTATTATTTCCATGTATTGAGTCTACGTAAACCTGTGTCCCCGATTTCCGCTCCCCCTCTCAAGAGGCATCAACATGAGGGGTATGTCAGTTCATTCTTTGCCTACTAAATCAATCTTTTTTTTTGCAAGTTTGGATTCCCTCTCAAGGAGGTTAGTGAGCCGTCACACACACCCACGGATTTCCTCTCAAGGGGCATCAACAAGAGTAGTATGCCAGTTCATTCTTTGTCTACTACTCCCTCCATTTCAAAATATAAGATGTTTTAGCTTTGTGAAGCAAATGTATCTAGACTAGTTTTAGTATATAGGTTCACCCATGTTTGGAATGAATCTATACACTAAAACAAGTCTAGATACATTTTTTTCACAAATCTAAAACATCTTATATTTTGAAACGGAGGGAGTATAAATCAATGACTCTTTTTTTGCAAGTTTAGATCTTTGCCTCCGTCTCAAGGAGTATCAGCAGCAGGATATTTGATTTGTACCTTCGGGTGATCAAGCTGCAGGGATTCACCAAGGCCCTTCCTATTCATCAACTAGAATCATTGAAGTGCAATCTTATTTTAGATAAGGGGGAATGTTGAATAACATGTATTGTAATGTTTATGTATAACGTGTAGAGAAAGCTATACCATGATTTGCTAGAGATATTCCGGGTTAATACCATGTATAGCTAGCTTGAGAACCAATGGAGATCACACCAAAACAATCTTGCAATTCTAGAGCCTCTAAGCTCCTATATAACACGTACGTGGCTAGTCTGAGGTAAAGGGTACACTTCAAACAAGTTTTTTTCAGTCAGCGAAAAATGCATCACGCCATCCATTTATCCCTCTCCAAGCAGCTTGGGCCGTCAAGAAAGAGCAACATCTATAGGAGTTCACGAATCTGTGGCATATCACCACCCCACAGCTCAACTTCATTGATGATGTCCCGAACCCAATTCTTTGCAAACTCACCTCCTCCGGAATCTACTCTTGCTCCTCGTCCTATAAGGATGAGTTTAATGGATCAATTCATTCGCCATTGGATTCTCTAATTTGGAAGAATTGGGTGCCCCTGAAATGGAAACATTCTTGTGGCTTATTCTCTAGAACCGGGTTCTGACAGCGGACCGGCTGGAGCAGACATGATGGTGGAATGGTAAGCTTTGCCTCGTTGTTGATGTATCAATGAGAGAGCTCTATTCGAATTTGGAACATAATAAGAGTTTTTCTTGGGGTTTCACTACAACCCCATGAATTGGCTTGCCTTCGATGATGTTGAGTCTTGGTGAAGCCACCTTGTCCTTGCTCACAGCGGTAGGTGGAAGGCTCCTGCATCGATCATTATGTTTGTCTAGCCGGAAGTTTGGAACGAGCGAAATGCGAGGATTTTCATGAGTGTGTGAACACCATGCCAGCTATCGACTTTGCGAGGATCAAGATGCAAGCGAGAACTTGGGCTTTCGTAGGGGGAAAACATTTGGGTTATCCTTGTTATAAATCTTCTTTATCAATACATTAAGACAAATTTTTTGCCTTTATTTCAAAAAAAGATTCAAAGATGCTCATCCGGTACAAGCCGGGATGTGGTTCACACTTTATTCTTTTGAATGTAAACGCCATTACAATTCTTGTGAGCACAGAAGAGCTAAGCCATAAGACTAAAGACTATGGCGTGGATATATTGCTATCCATTTTTCACAGTTGTGCGTAATTAAGAAAAAGCTTATTGTAAGAAGAGTGGGATTCCTTCCACCGTTCCAATCAGATCACACCGTGAACATGTGAATAATGCATCACCAGTTTAGTTCGGGATGCCTTCGGGTGGGAGCATGCCCTTAAGGAAGGAGTAAAGCAGCACGAGGGCTCTCTTGGGCTGGTAAGTGGGGACCCTATGTCCAGCTCCCCTCACCGATGCAAACGTGAAGCCTCCTTTGTACTGCTGAACATAGCCTCCAACCTAGAGCCACCGGTATCCAATTTAATTTCCAAAATCTAAAGTCACGTCTGAAGTGAAATCAACACTTACATAGGACAGTCTTACTACTGGCCATGCATGTCTGAAATACATCATCCATTGCAGTCTTACCTCGCTGTCTGGGGTGTACCAGGGGCGCCATGGTTCGGTGATGGGTAGGTTGAGATCCTGAACGGAGAACCTCGTCGCGGAGATGGAGCATACGGAATCCATGTCGCCGCTGAAGAAAAGGTGCCCTTTCTAGTTACAAACCTTAATTTACTTGTTTTAATCTGCTCAATGCTGGAAATAAAGTGCTGGGTAATGTGTGTGGAACGAGAGTGACATCTGCATAGGTACCTGAAGATCCATACGCTTAGCCCACGTTTGATGAGCCTTCTGATGGTTGACACCATGGAAACTGGGCCAGGGTGATAGCTATACCCCACGTCTTCACTGATAGAAATAAAGGAGTATACCGAATTAATACGAGATTAATTTTTTTTTTGCGGGGAATACGAGATTAATTTGATTCAGGGGCTGATCAGAAGCAGCTAGCGGAGTATCAGGCGTAGGTGCTAGCTAGTTAATTACCTGCAACCTGACCAACTCGTGTTGGCTCGGGTATGCAGAGCTTCTTGCACCTTGAGATTGTTCAGGTAAGCCTTGACGTAGTGGTCCTCGCACGGGTCGTAGCCGGCCAGCTGGCAAATTAAAAACGGAAAAATTACAGTTGTACACATAGTGAGGCTGATAGAAATTGGAAGAAACACGCTTATATATACTATCTGAAGAGGGTTAGATCAGTTGTAGTCTTACGTAGCTGCTGGAGTAGTAGACACCGGTGAGCGGCTCCTGGAGGCAGAGCGGGGCATATATGTTGTAGTGGTCGAAGTTACCCTTCTGGGACTTGAGCGCCGCCACGGTGCACGGCCAGTCGTCTGACGGGGTGAAGGTGCAGTTGGCAAGGATACGTGCCCACGCCTCGTCGGAGATCACCCCGTGGCTCCAAAAGAACTCCCATTCCCCTTTCTCATTCTTGTAATCGTCGAGGTATGGGTTGCCGACCTAGTAGATAACAAAAGGAAACATATGGGTACGCGTGCATTGATTGCTGCACAAGATTGTAATATACGTGGAAGGAGCTACTCACGAATATGCCGCGGAGGTTTATGAGGGTGCTTCCGTGGATCTCGTTCATGAACTCGATGACGGTGGCGAGCTGCGGGATGTAGTGGCCGGCATAGCTCTCGCCAGCAATGTAGAAGTCACGGCCCATGTACTCCGGGAACCTCTCCAGCCAGTTGAGCATGAACACGAACGTGTCCTCGGCCGTCCTCCTGTCCCCCACGTTGTCGTTGTTGTTGGTGTCGTTGCTCGCGTAGGAGAACCCGACGCCGGCAGGCGACTCCAGGAAGATCACGTTAGCCACTGCATGCACACCGTAACGAATCCGTTCAGTATCAACCGCGTATCACTAATTCACCATGTAAAGAACTTGGCTTCACTTACCGTTATTCCAGGCTTGCTTATTTTTGCTCAGGGTTTTGCCGTCGGGGTTCACACGGAACGGGCCAAGCTCCGTCATTGCGCCATAGCCAAGCGACGAGCATCCAGGCCCGCCGTTGAGCCAGAGGATGAGCGGCTTGGAGGCCGCCTCGTAGGGAGCTTCGACGAAGTAGTAGAAGAGCTCGCGGAAGTGCTTCTCGCTCACGGTGACGTAGCCGGAGTACTGGTCGAAGTTGACGCGCGGTGGCTGGCCGGGCAGCGCCGTGATCTTGTCTGCTTCCTTGGTGCCCGCCGGCGGGACCGGGCACTGCGAGGGCAGGTGGCTGAAGCTGCCTGGGTCGGCCCATGGGTCGGTTTCCTCAGGCCCGTTTGTGCTGGTGGCCCTCACAGTCTGCCTCTTCTTGACCTTGGACTCGATGAACCTCGTGAGCTGATCCTCCTGGGAGGCATCGACTGTGATTGATGCGCCAAGCAAGAGGAGTGAGAGTAAGAATAATGCTATCTTGTTCCTCATCTTTGCTTGCTCGCGAGGTCTTGTGAGAGATTCATCATTGGTTGAGGGGTATATATAGGAATGCAACACGGATTCTCCGATGCATGTGGTTGCCCAGTTTGGATTCCCCGGAGGCAGTTTTGAGTTTACCTGAATGGCCAGAGATAATGAAAGCAATACCTAACCATCTTACATTGAAAGGAGCGGCAGGTTAAAGCAAAGCGGCGGAACCCAATTTGACCCGCTGGCTTCCTGCCAATTCACTTCGATTAGGACCAAGCTTCTGGAAAAAACTTTTTTACATCAATACTCCAATGTAGACTAGCCTTTAGCATCGTTGAACCGTAAAAAAGTTGCAATCTCCAGACATAAACATACATTAATACGCCGCACATTTCTTCCAATGACAAGGTGACGGAAGCGTAGCAGCGTCTAGTTGACATCTGTGAACTGGATTATTTGATCTTTTTACGCATCTGGAACTTGTGCTTTCTCTTTCTGTTTTGTGGGAACTTGTGTTACTGTTCGTGGGTGTGTCTGAAAATGTAATGAACATCAGCACTAGCACAAGATCAGGAGCATTTGGGGTGTTTGAATATGGTCACATTTATCTTTGCACGGGTGTGGTTTTCCTCTGCCGGCGCCTTGGAAGAGTTCTCCACGATGTAAAAACACCTGCATTTTTTCAAAGAACTTCTAGATTGTTATATGTACAATATATGGAATCATGGGTGCACATGCAAAATCTCGCGAAAGTATATGTTTTTACACAAAAGACATAACAACACTAGTAGAAAACAGACCATTGGTTCAGAGCATTAGTCCCAGTTGTGTTACAGACTAATGCTCCAGTCCCAACGGCTAGAAACCCCCGCAGGGCCCATCGATCTCTAGTCCCGGTTTAAACGGAACCTTTATTCCCGGTTGGAGGCTCCAAGGGTTTTCGGCAGGGCTGGGCTGGCTGGGGCCTGCTCTAGTACCTTTAGTCTCGGTTCGAGAAGCTCCGCCGTAGTGGTGTCCTTGTCGCACCATCTTGCAGTTTATAACTTCTTTAGCTAGATCAATACGTCCAAGAGCTAACAAATTTCACATATATGGGAGTGCCTCTGTGGCGAACTCCTCGAAGATGTCTGAGGACGGGATCCTAAGACATCTTCGAGAAGCTCTGCCGTAGTTGTGTCCCTCTCGCATCACATCTTGTAGTTTATTAATTCACAAGGATGCATCCTCCCTATTTATAGATGAAGCGCCACAACATAGTGTCGACACTCACCCATGATATAGTGTCGCCATCCACCGGATAGTGTCGCCACTCATGGCATAGTGTCGACACTCACCCATGACATAGTGTCGCCCACCAGATAGTGTCGCCACTCACGACATAGTGTCGATACTAACCCATGACATAGTGTCATCACCCACGATTAAATAAATCTGTACGTCTCCAACCTGGACTAAAGGTCCATCTTTTGTACCGGTTGGATGCACCATCCAGGACTAAACGGGCTCACGCCGTCCCCAGCCTGCCGCAACCCCTTAAGTCCCGGTTGGTGTCTCCAACCGGGACTAAAGATCCCCCAATCGGGAATAAAGATGGAGCAAAAAGTTTTTAAATCAGTGTATAGTTTTTACGGATGGAGTAGAAATTTTAGCCCGGTACTAATTTTAGCATCGTGATTGCGTTTGATGTACTTATATAATGAAGATGAGCTGGCCATAGATGTACGTTGACCGACGCTCTAGCGAGTTCATTAAAGGCATGCGTTCCTTTCTCGTTGTGGCCGAGGCAAACAAGCGAAATGATTTTATGTGTTGTCCATGTGGTGTCTGTCGGATGATTGATATATTCATATTGATCTCCTTCTTTATAGTTGGATGCGATGCGGGAGGATCTCCTACCACAGGATTGCCTACTAGAAATTCAATTGGAATTGGCAGGATTTTTGCTTGACGAGGTCATATCCCCAATAGGAGAATACAATATAGGTAAGTCTAAAGCATCCATGTAATTTAATCATCTCCATGTAATAAAATAGACGAGGTCTAGTCCCGGCTGGGACTCATATACCAAATTGTATATATATGTGTGCTCGTAAGACAAATTAGATATATGTATGTGCATCGACGTGTACAGTATGTAGCGTAGAATATGCATACGAAAACTTGTTTCAATGAAAACAGGAAATGAAAAATAATTGAACACAAAACATAAAATAAAAATGAAAATACATAACCCTAAACCCTAAAACCCATCTCCTGCCGCGGCAGCCGATTGCTCTAAAACAGCTGCTGCGGCAGGAAACCAACCGGGACTAAAGGTCCTCCAACCCAGCGTGGTACCTGGAGGCACGTGGATGGCCATTTTTCCCGGTTTGTAAGCCAACCGGGACTAAAGGATGGGGCCTTTAGTTCCGATTCGGCAGTGTCGGTTGGGTAACCGAGACTAAAGGTCCTGTTGGGAGGGGGGGGGGCAAACGGGTTATGGTCTAAGCCAGGAAGCACTGGCGGGACTCGGCCGACATATACGGTATGTCGGCACGAGGAAGGAGTCATTTTCCCTTTGCAGGTACCAACTTGGCCGGGTAAATTATGCCTAGGCCGAGTTAGGAGATAGCTTGCTCAAGAAGGATCCCAGGGTCTGCGCTTTTCTCTGTCCTAAGGGAATCTAGGGAGAGACAAGCGCTAGTGACAAGAGTCAGAGAGTCAGAGACAGAAGAGATCATCACAGACGAGACAGTTACTAGCGGCAATGGTCATAGCATGTGGGCTCTATGCCATTGCCTTACAGAGTATGTGGACAAGGGAAAGGAGCATGCCGAGTTACCTCTTTGGGACAAGCATATCCAGGCCACGTCAGCCCTAGATGTAACCTGGCCACCCCTTTATAAGGTGAGCCAGGGCCTCTAGGGGGTCGGTATTTTTGGCGAAGGGAAGAACCCTAGAGAGAGTAGAGAGCAGGAGCACTTCATCTCCTTCCTCTCTACGATAAAGCTCAAGGGGCATCTGTATTAGGATTTGATCATAATATAAGATCTTCGAGCGCGGTTCATCTTGTGTTGTTTTGTTTTATCTTTCGTGTGTAGAATCACTACACTATCGCTCCCTATATACCATAATACACATTGGCCTCATCTTTACCTACTCATGGCATCTATCGTGACACCACCACGACAGTTGGCGCCCACTGTGGAGCCAGCAGCGGTGCTAGGTGGAGTCAAGATCCAGACAGGAATCTTCATCATCACCGGGGAGCACATCGTCTCTGGATTGGTCCAGCGCTGGGGCTCACTAGACATCATCAGCAATAACGTGCGCAGCTTCGCCAACCGCCCACCTCCGCGGAACGAGCTCTTCATCTACTTCGGCGTCCACAAGATCTACGTCAGTATCGACGAGTCCTACATCTACCCGCATCACGTCGTCGAAGGAGGAGAACCCCCTATCTGTGCAGTTCGCGGCCCGTGTATCACTCGCCCTGCTAGCTACGTTGAGGTGATGATGACCGCACCAGATGCATGAGCAAGCAAAGACCTGGCAGAAGATTCGGAGGTAACGCCCACGACACCTAGGGCTATAGGTCCACCACTAGAAAGGCCACAAAACATCTTGCAGCAGGCGATAGAGAGTCTCACTACACCTATAGCTCCAATAGTATATCCGGCTCAGGCACTGGCCGAGTTAGAGGAGACCTGGCAGAAAATGTTAGCAGGGGCAAAGAAAGTAGTAGTGGCTCAGCAGGCGTTGAACATCAGCAAAGGCAAACAAGATTAACACATGTCCCACTCGTATGGACGATGTGAAGATTAGGGGTAGAAACATCATTAGTGAGATTGACAAGGAGTATGTCCCTAGGCCCGGGCAGTTAGGTAAAGAACCTCATGGCAGCAGGTCTGCCGAGATATAGCATCCCGACAAAGAACCTCAGGGCTACAGATGCGGCAACATCCGAGTTAGAGGGTCTGACCGGTGAAGCCCGGGAAAGGCAACAATAAAAGACTTATTTGGCTAGTGAAAATCGCTAACAAGCAGAATGAGGAGTTGCTTGATAACCCACAAGTATAGGGGATCGTGTGTAGCCTTTTTGATAAGAAAGAGTGTCGAACCCAACGAGGAGCTAAAGGTAGGATAAATGTTCTCTCAAGTTCTATCAACCACTGATATAACTCTACGCATACTAAACGTTTGCATTATCTAGGAAATAAAACAAGAGCAACAATACGAGTACTAGAGATAGCTTTGCATGATAATAAATAACAAAAAAGTAAAGCTAGTTGCTGCAGCAATAAAATACACTAAACTAACAGAACCATGAGTGTGGAATAGTGGTGGTAATTGTGGTGGCTTTATCCAAGTTTAAATAGCGAATAGATCAAGTTCATTGTCTTCGATGCAGTTTTCTATGTGGGAGAGGCTAAATATACATGCGCTTCACTACTTGGAATTACATGTACTATATGATTGGATTGTTAGCAAACATCTGTAAGTACTAACCAATGCATTAAGGTTTCCCTAACCATAGCCTTAAGTTTAATGGTCCTCTTACTCCCATACGTGCAACGTTCCGGTTCGCGTCCTTAGGTTTCTGTCACTCCGGCAGAACTCCCCCTTCCTTTTACACATACTACAAACCCTATGATGTTTAATCCATGCGTGCACAATATAATGGACACCAAAGGAATGTACCATATCAACATACAACTCTAATGAACCAAAGAAGTTTAACCATTCAATCTAAGAACAAAGAAACTACGCAAACATAACATAAATCATAGGATTATAACTTATAGCATGAAATACCATGTTTACATAGGACGGTACAGATGTGTGTGGGAGGATGAACCACTGCATACTAGGAGGATTAGGTGATGGAGATGGCGGTGAAGATGGTGAAGAGGACGGCGGCGGCGCGGTGAAGATGTGTGTGGGAGGATGAACCATCTTGGGCTCCAGTAAATTGGGCCTAAAACGCCCGTCCAAACTCGGAATCAGCTAAATTTTATATCCAAAACATTTGTCGTGAAATTTCCAACAACTTTGTAGTTGAAGAGTTTTCCGTTTGATGCTGTCTTCGATCCGAAATGTGACCATCTTCAAAAAGAGTTCTGAGATAGATTTATGGAAAAATCCCAATTTGACTCCAACAAGGTTTCCACTTGTATTCTTGGTAATTCCTACGCATCAAAGTGTAAAACAAGAACATTGTGCACTTTTGCAACTATTAGTAGGTTAGTCCAAATAAATCATAAACTTTATACAAAAAGGAGTGTCAAAAGCATATTATTAGCATAAAACCATCAAAAATTATAGATACGTTATGGACGTATCATTGCTCAAGGCAAACCCATCAAGGGCAGGAGGTTCCCGAGTCGTTCATTCAGCTGGGGGCGCTCCGACAAAATCAGCCGGGGCAGCATCATCCCCTCATGCAGGCCCAAGAGGAGAAGAGGTAGTAACTTCTGGGAGAAAAAACAAGCAGATGGTCCCATATGACCTGGCAAGGGCAGGGAAAGGAAAAGCAATACAGTGTGATGAGGTTCGACATAGTGCTAGCCGAGGTGAAGGTGGACAAGGAAACCACGACCAAGGAAATGCTGGGTATGGCAATGCCGGATAACATAACTCGGCAGGGGATGGACAGAATCCACCTCGGCAACATTAGCAACCGTACATACCTCGGCAAGAGCAAAGTGCTGGTCCAGCAATGCAACAACAATATGTTCATCCAAGTCAAAATAGATATTATGATGGTTACTCAGCTATGACCAATGCTGGGTTTCCCAAGCCGGATCACCATGTGATAGGATCGAGGTTGGGAAACAGGAACCTGCAGCTAGATGATGCGAGATTGGAGTTGAACCGGATTTATAGGTCAGAAATGATGGAGGGACAAGGTCCTCCGGGTCCAGCATGCTTTGGACCTCCAGTTATGAGGGAACCACCAGTGTCGAACTTCCAGTTGGCCAGAGGAACAAAGACGTATGATGGCAGTACCAAGCTAGAAGATTGGCTAATTGATTATGCAACGACAATGAACATTGCCACGGGCAATATGAGATGGGCGGTGAGGTATGTGCCTCAGATGTTAGAAGGACCAGCAAGAGTCTGGGTCAATAATCTTCTAGCAGGAAGTATCAACTATTGGTTGGATTTCAAAGAAATGTTTATTAGCAACTTCAACATTACTAATAAGAGGCCGAATAGGCCGCAACAACTGGCAATGTGTAAACAGAGGCCGAATGAGATAGACTGAGAGTTTTTGACTCGTTGGTGCAACATGCGCAATTCATGCGAAGGGGTAATCGAGTCACAAGCAATTTCTTGGTTTGCACAAGGATGCAGGTATGCAAGTGTGTTGTGGCAAATGCTGCAAAGAGATATGCCAACAAAGTGGGCTGAGATAATTAGAATTTCCAACTCATATGCACTAGGTGATCCAACTCAACCTCGACTTGTGTCAAGCGAGTCAAATGAGGAATATTGCCCTCGTGATGGAGTCGGGTCATCCCGGTGAAATGATTTCTAGAGTAAGAGGAGAGATGAAAGACCGGATTACAGATATGGATTGCACCATGTCGCTGCTGTGGACCAAGATTAGCCTGGAGCTGCGAGTAGCCAACGACAAAAGAGTGGTGGCCAACAGTGGGCATAGAAAAATTATGGTAAGAAGCCTTGTACCAGCAAACAGAACAAGCAGTGGCAAGAGCATAAGGATATGCCGAGGTATACATATGAGACCATGTTGGATCAACCATGCAAGTGCCACACACCAAATCCGAGTAAGCCAGTAAATCATACAACCTGGCAATGCGAGTGGTTTCAGCGTGCAGGACAAGGTAACCCAGAGCAAGGAAACATGGGACCACCTCAGCAACCTCGGCAGATGCAGCTCACAGGAGGAAATGCTCAGCAAGTGATGTTGCCGCGGCCTCCACCGACGTATGAGAACCATGACAAAAGGGATGCAGTGCATCAGGTGAACAACCAGAACCAGCCAAACCAAAGAAACCCCGACAATGACAGGAGAAATGAGTATAGGGAGCATTATCAAAGTTATTGTGTGTTTCCTGATGAGTGCATATTTGCATCATGTTTTACATTATTATTTTGCATTGTAGATGTAGGATCTTGATATTTTACGGCGCTTGCGCGCACATTTTATGTCTGTTTTCACCAAGATCAGGACAGATGATGGATCTAATGGATATAATGCTTGGATTAGTTGTACTAAGGAGAAAAGGAGTCAAAAATAACATAAATCACTTATTTAGGAAATATTAATAATACCAGAAGAAAACCAGAAGCGAACAAAGGAGGCAGAAGGTTCAACGACCAACTATACGACAGGAGCAAATTTTCTGGCCGTATAGTTGGTGTCGTCTCCACCTCCTCAAATAGTTTCACCCCGTGCAACTGGTCCGGAGAGACGACATACAGAACACCTAGAAATCGCAGAAACCTCTCCTTCGGAAGGCATCTGGAGGGGGGAACTCATCCACCAGGGATCCATTTTCGCCATGCGCAGATCCGGGAGGCTAAGGCATCGATCTTCATCATCCACCGTTGCATCACCACCATCTCCATCCATCCCATCTACATCTTGTCTAGATCTTTCTATAATTTCCATACTCATTATGGATTTATACAAGTACTATTCATCTATGATAGATTCCGTTGTTATTGCCTTGATGTTGATTGCCTCCATGTCTGAGTAGATCACTAGTTCTTGGGGAGATGGAGAAACCCTACTATGAGATTGAAATAAGATAAAGTCTATTATGATATTCATCCTGGTGACCATGTGTTAGATTTTCTACATCTTGATGTTGAGAGAAGTCGACCTCTCAATATTTGCCTCTCGTGAGGATTTGATGAAGGGAACTACTTGTTGGTATATGGAGGTGTGTTAGAACTTACAGTGACTATAAAGTTGTTGGCACCCCTTACGTATCAACTTGGGAAACCAAGGAAACTCACAGAACACTATCCATGCCAAGGGATACGTCCTACGGGATTACATCCCTTAATAGCGCTGTAATTCGATTGATGTCAATTGTTGACTGCTGTGGTTATGAGGATGATGTGAGTAGCAGTTGCTGCCTATTTATCCAAATACGGAGTTCCTCCCACACATACATAGTTGAGGATGTTCATGATGATAATCTTTATCTTAGCTTCGTATAATACTAGTGATGTATCCGCTACTCCCTATGAATGCTTTCCCCTACTGTAGTTCCAATCTCTCTTACATACGTGATACTTACTTTCTGTATTTAGTTGTTTTACTTTACTTTATTATTGATCTTATACTTAAAACCCAAAAACACATTTTTACACAATACTCGCATTTTATCTTGTCACTTAGAACTTTATCTAGCATTTCTATCATAATATTTATTTCAAGAATTATTAGACTTCAGACTCCTGCTCCTTCTGGGATCGATATCTTTATTTTGAAACTAGCTACAAACGATCTGTGCACTTGCAGTCTTCATTTACCACGGAAGAAACTGATAGGCAAAGTGTGCGGCAACGACATATAGAGGTAAATGAAGTTATGCCGGCTGTGCAGAGGTACATGCCTTGGTTGGATTAGGAAATCACATGGAATATCAAGGATCACCCCATGCTCATACCGAGTCCTAGATCATCTGCTTTGGTGCTTGACCTAGCTTTCATCGGGCCAAACATCAACATGAAGTTTTCCAAGGTGTTGATTGACAATGGTAGCAGTATTAACATACTGTATAAAGATACAGTGCACAAATTGGGAGTCTCAGAGAATATGCTACAAACAACAAAGACCACTTTTCATGGCATTGTGCCGGGTTTGTCCTGCGAGCCTATTGGCAAGGTCCGAATTGATGTATTATTCGGCATGCGGGAGAACTGCAGAACTGAGAACTTAGAGTTTGAGGTTGTGAATTTGGACAGCTGTTACCATGCATTACTCGACAAACCAACTCTTTCAAAGTTTATGGCAAGTGACCACATCAGTTACTTGAAGATGAAGACGCCAGGGCCAAACGGGGTCATTACCATAGCAGGGGACTTCAAGCGCTCCACAGAGTGTGGCTCGGTGATAGCTGTGAGATTCGACACATTTTTAATGGATTTTATTGATGGTTTTCTCCAGGATTTGATCGTTTTCTCGCTTTACCTAACGCTAATACTTCGATAGTGAAGAAAACTTGGTTGTAATGTGTGTTTCAGGTTCTGAACATCAACATAAGGTTTTAACTAGAGAAACACAGTATTCAGGCGAAAACAAGCAAGTGTCTCTTTGGAAGCACTCGAAGGGAGCATACAGAGGCTTTAACGAGCAACTATACGATGGGAACATTTTTCCGACCGTATAGTTCCCGCCGTATAGCTGTCACCGCCTCTGTCTTGTCAAAAGGAACAACTTCCGTGAAGAGGCCATACGCAAAAACACAACACAACAGCCGCCATCTAATCCAGAAGGGAGAAAGAAGAGATCCGGAGAAGAAGGGGAAGACATTCTTCATCTTGCTCCACGATCTTCGACCTCCTAGCCAATACACCCCCATAGCCACTACTTGTACTTGAGAGAGAGGGATCTTCACCTTGCAAGACTAGGTTTTGAGATTGTTTCTTCCTATCTTGAATTGTGTTGGATACTTTTCTATTCTTATTGTGAATCTCCACGGTAATACTAAGAAGAATTCCCTTTATTTAATTATATCGATGATCCGTTCTTCTCTCATGTGTGAGTAAGTTCCTTGGGCGTGGGAGATGTAGGGGATTGGTAAGATGTGATGTGCCTTCATATATTTTCCATTAGTTTGTGATTGATTCTAATTACTATATTACGTGTGCTTGACTATCTGTGGGATGCCTAATGCTTGTTGTCCAATTAAGGGCCTAGAAAACATGATGCTTTGTTCTACATAGATAGGATCTTGTTCGGTAGCAGACCGACGACCCCTGAGTGACAGGCGATATCAATGGAAAACTAGTATACTCGAGGATAACAAGGAACCACCATGCTTATTGCATTAGTCCGATCCAAAGATCTTAATGGCTAAGCGACCTGAAGGGTCTTAATCGTCTAGTGTCTGACCATGGTTTTGGTAACAGACTAGTAGGATTATTGAAGTTGGGATGAAATCTACCAAGAGGAGTTCCGGCTAATTATGGGTTGCTCGCCTACACATATACTTTTAAGATTATAATTGTTACATTTATTATTCGTCCACTTGGCACAATCACTATCACCATGAACTGAATCTCCCCACGCCTTCTTTTGTCATCTGCAGAAAACAACAAACAACCAAATCATTCTTTACTTTCATGCTTTATATTTCTGAAGTTTACATTTTAGTTCTATTTAAATACATCTCATTTAATCAAAACTCCATTCTTATTTCAACACTTGGAGTCAATTCACTCGAAGACCTGTGACAACTTCGGGTGTGACAGAGACTTCACTCATAAACACTTACCTTTGGGATCCCTGTGGGATCGATATCTATACTTCGAAACTAGCTACAAACGACCTGTGCACTTGTAGACATCAAGCTATTTTCTGGCGCCGTTGCCGTGTAGCTAAGTGCTAAGTGTTTATTTTTTGACATTTCAAGTGTTGATACTACAAAATGTTCTCCCTAGGATACAAAGGGTCGACACGCTCTAGTAGGACCTATCTACCGAATTATAAGAGCGCGTGCCTGCTCAAAGGCGCGAAGAAATTATTGAAAAACTTTTAAGATCGAATAAAGTTGAAGTTGAAAACCTGAGTGATATTATGGAAACGACGTCTATTTACAGGACAACTCCCATGAAACCTGAGAAAACTCTCAGAGAATACAGTGCTCCAAGTTCTAAATTTCTTAAACAACCAATAGAATTCCCTAATCCTGGAGTTAGAGAATATCGATTTGATGGTGGAATTATTAAAATTTTGCAGGAAAAAGCTTTCAGTGGAAGGGAAGATGAGGACCTAGAAAGGCATCTTAGAGAGTTCGACCATGTGATAACATCACTTGGACCAAAAGGTTTGCCAAGTGACTTCTCTCGTCTAAAATTATTTCGTTGGTCTCTGAAAGGTAAAGCTCTAGACTGATTATATTCTCTCCCTCACCATTACATTAAATGCTGGGAAAACTACATTGTTAAGTTCATAAACAGGTTTAATCCCTTTAAAAATGTAACTGAATTAAGAAAGAATATAGGCAACTTTAGTCAGAACGTGGGAGAAAACTACCCAAAAGCCCGGGATAGATTCTTTGGAATGATCAATAGCATTCCCAATCATGGCTATTCTGAATCTACTATTTGCCATTTATTTTACCACCGTCTTAATACTCCATGTAGAGAGTTTCTTGACTTCTCAGCAGGAGGATCAATAAATACTTTAACTATTAAAGAATGTTTGGAATTGATGTCTACTAGGGCTAAGAATGATTCTTTATATAATCCTGATTTTGGCACCAAGCTGGAAAAAGGGATACTTCAGATAACTCCTGATCTTATGCCTGAAGTATGCAAAACAATGAAACAAAAAGGTATACCTTCTGAACTTGTTAAGGAAAATAAAGTAGACTTGTTACAAGTTTTAACTAAAGAAGATGAAACTACAAGTTTTTCAAGAAATAAAACATTGATAAGCAAAATCTTATAATAACCTGCATAAGCACTTTCAAAAACAAAAAAAGATTTTGGTGGAACTCACGGAAAATTATGATGAGATTGGCCAAGAAATAAAATTATTTCACAAGTATCTTACTATGATTGAAACCCAGTGTGAACAAATAGCATCTGGTTATCAAATTTTTCTTCAAGATGATAAAGATATTCCTGTTTCTACTAATGTTGTTACAAGAAGAGGTGCAGTTGTTACAGGACCATTAGGAACACCAGAATATGAAGTTGAAAAAGAGCGAAAGGAAAAAGCCTTGCTTGAAGCAAGCCAAGAAGATGACACATTGGTGGATCCTCAAGATGAAACTTCTCAAGAAACACAAGGTCAAACCAAGGAGGGCCAAGATGGTGCTGATGCGGAGACGGTTGATCCAAGAGAAGAAAAAGAGATAAGCGAAGAAGATGAAGTTGTCGTAGTATAAAAGAAGAAAAGCAATAAGCAACAACAAAAGAAATCAACAAAAGAGCCTGACCCCCCCCCCCACAAAAGGTAAAAGACAAGAATAAGTCAGGTGAGAAAAGCTTCCTTATCCAGATCGAAAAAAGAAAGCACTAGATCAGGTAATTTATGGTTCTTTTGCAAAAGCACTTAGTGACCTTCATCTGGAAATTCCATTTGCGGATGCAATCAAAGTTCCTACCTATTCTAAATTCATCCGTGATATTCTTAGAAGAAAGAAAGAAATAACTGAAATTGTTGCCATGGTAACTAGTTATCCTGCTAATGGGAAGCTGTTGTCTAAGTCTGGAGATCCCGGAATACCAACTATTTCATGCTTAATAGGCAAAACTAATATTCACAATGCATGTGTGATGTAGGTGCATGAGTTAGTGCAATGCCGGAATACCAAATACTCCCTCTATAAAAGGATAGGATTAGGGGAGTATTCTCCTACTACTATCACTTTATAGATGGCTGACAAGTCCACTTAACAACCCATTGGTATGATTGAGGATGTTCTACTTAGAATAGATTAGCATGTTATTCCCACTAATTTTATTATTCTTGAGATGCCAGAAGATAAAAAATTATCTATAATACTTGGAAGACCTTTCCTTAGTACTGCAGGGCATCCGTTGATTCTGCCGAGGGAAAGATAATCTTCAATGTTTGAGAACAGAGAAGGGGTTGAGTTAGTCAACTATTCTTAATAAAATGTTTAATGGGAGTCAACCCATCTCATCAATAAAATAAACTAGAGAAGAAAAAGTTCATCGCATTCCTACAACTTTTTGCACAGACATTCTTGCAGAAGCGCGCCCGTGAAGATGCAGCTGTCAAAAAGTAGTAGAAACATCAATTAAATGAGTATAGAATAAGAATAAAAATAAAAGTTTGAGTTTTATCTACAAAGATTAAAATTCTGCTCTTCATACGCTAATGTTGGTCGACAGTTTCTACTGTCAATTTTCTGTCAAAAATAAGGTATTTCGCTAAGTTTCAGGATAAGAAGGTATTCTTGAAGGAATAGAAATTTTTTGATGACTACTGATGGTTTAACGACCAACTATACGACGAGAATAAAAATTCTGGCCGTATAGTTCCGGTCGTATAGATATCTTTGCCATCAACATATTTTCTTCGAAGACACAGAGAATTTAACGACCAACTATACAGCGGGAATAAAAATTCCAGCCGTATAGCTCCGGTCGTATAGATATCGATGCCTTCGTACAATATCTTCTCAAACATACTAACAGTTTAACGACCAACTATATGACGGGAATAAAAATTCTGGCCGTATAGTTCCGGTCGTATTGATATCGATGCCTGTTTTAGAAATTTATCTGGGGGGTGCAGACGGTTTAATGACCAACTATACGGCAGGATCATTGCGATCCGGCCATATAGTTGCGTCCGTATATCTGTATTCCTCATAAAGAAACCCTAGTTGGCGGATCCACCACAACTATACGGGTGGAACAACATATCCCGCTCGTATAGTTCCGGCCGTATAGTTCGGTGCGACCACAAAATCGAACCGAGGCAACTAAGTCTCTTCTCCCTCCTCATTATTTCTCTCATATTCTCTCTCCAAACCTCTCGAAATCCACCTACATCTTTTGATTCTTCGTGGATTTCATTCGTTTGCGTGGGGGAATAAACATATCGGTATGTTTCTCTCCCTATCCATGCTTTATTTTTAGATTTCCATGGTTGAAACTCTCACATTGATTTAGTGGATGAACTCAAGCTTATTTTGTTTTCCTATTGATTACTCACATTAGGATTGAATGCTTCCACGTAGGATCGTTCATATATCATGTAGAAACTATATGCCTAAGGTTTTATGGTGAAATTTTTTAGTGCATCACGATGAACAAAATCGGTAACATCTTTCGCAAGAGAAAGCGCCAACATGGTGAGGGCTCGGGCTTGGGGTCCCGAGTCGAGCGCAACCCCAAGTTGGCCATGGTTTCATCGAGGAGGGTACTGCCCACACGTTGGGCCGACCATAGGTTTCTCACCGCGGCGGGGTTGAAGGCGGACTTCGACCTCATGTGTAACAAGGTCGGGCTAACAGTACTTGGCTACGCAAGCCATGACACCTACGCCGAGATTACCTATGAGTTCCTTGGCTCCTTCTACGACGACCACAGGGAGAAAGGTAATGTGTGCACGGTAAGCATCAACATGAACCGAAAGTACTATGAAATAACTTTTGAAATTTTTTGTGATGCTTTCGGTTTCCCTCATGTTCGGGAGTCAACTGTTACTAACCTCTATAGCGTCACAAGTGGAGAAACTTGGGAGGCTATTTCTATTAATGGTGGCACCGACTTCTACCATAAGAAGATGTCCACCATTCAGAACCCAACGATTCGCTACTACGTCTTGTTCCTCGCCAACACACTACTGGGAAGAGGTGATACAGGTTCCATGGCCAATACAGACATGGCAATGATCACCAAGGCTCTCCTTCCCGCTGCACCAGAAAGCCCCAATCCTGTAGCTCTACTCATCCAGCACTTTCGCCACCAAAGCAACAAGGCAAAAGATGATATTCGCATTGGTGGATTGGTAACCCACCTTGACCATGCATTAAATATTACATGACCTGTTATGCAATCTGTTGACGGTTCCAAGATTATGGACGTCAAGTATTTAAATGCTTGTGGCTTCCTTGGTGTTTACCAAGCTAACTTGAGGCTCTGAGCCTATCAGTTTAGTTATCTTGATAATACACAGGATGAGCAGGTTCTGTTGCCCTGTACCCAAGCCTTCTCGATTGTGGAGAAGGACACTTGGATCCTCACCAAGGACCAAGTGATGGAGATCATGGCTGAACTTTAGCCTGATCTAGAGGAAGATGAAGAAGGAGGGAAGCAGGATAAGGAAGAGCAGGAGCATGAGGAGGAGTAGAGATACAACCCTACTTGGGAGGGACAGCAACAGCAGCAACAAGGGGGAGCTTGGGACCCATGGCCCAACCAGCCGTAGCAGGGGTACAACTACGTCTCCTATCAAGAATTCCAGCATCTCAACTAGCACGTTGGGGAGATCGACCACACTCTTCAAGGAGTGAATGAAGATGTGAGAGCTTTGACTCACAACTTCAGTCACTTCATGGCCCACTTCCCTGACTACTACCAGCAGTATCCGCACCAGCCGACGAATGATGGCAACAACTAAGACTGGCAATAACCTAAGCTTGGGGGAGGTTTGAAAAACTTCCAAACTTTGCATTCATGTTTTTATTCCTTCTTTTGATTTATTTTATTTCTTGAAATTTGCATGTTTATTTTCAGTTTGCATTCCTAAACCAAAAATACAAAAAATTAGTTGCAAGTTCGTTTCTCTGTTTCTCTCGAAAATTGCTCAATTTCAGGTGACTTGGCAACATGGAAACATAGAGGGGGTTCGACTCAAATATGAGAAAGAAGCAAGAAAAAAGAGGTATCACATTCCTTCCATCACCCTTTTTGCAACCTTAAATTGATCCTACAATTACTTAATCGCTTGCACTGGAGTCACTCCCCACTTAGCTTGTTATCCTATAAATTCTATTCCTTTGCTAGTGTCTCCTTCTAGCTTTGAAACAATGAGCAATGAACTTGGTTAAAAATACTTCCTACACTTTTACAACAAGAAAAAGCATCTGAAAGATGACTTGAGTCCATGTTTAGCCCAAAGAATTTGATTTTAGATCTACTCCATCCCATTGAGCTTAATAAAAATAGACTCGATAGTACCCTCGAATGAAATTGTTTGATAAAATGGATGCTTAGAACTAGTAAAGATTATGCCACTGCTTTTTATAATAATTGCCATAAGATATTGCTTTAGGCGTGTCATTACAACACTATCGTGCTCCATGGGGAACTATTAACTCCGCTGGCCAATGAACGATCTAAATGTGGGAAACCACTTGATTTCGCTATTGAGTTATGTAAACGTCTGTAAGAGCAATGCTATGATGGGTAAAATTTTAGTCTCATCATGGTTTCACATTCCAAGAGAAGTTGTAGTACTCCTCTAACCCGTTATTGCACAATAATTATTTATTGGCATGGTCACGGGTGCACAACACAGTCCAAATTAACATGTTAAAAATAGTGGCATAATTTATCTATGAAAGAGCTGAAGTTTTTGAAAGGCAAAAGAATGGAAAAAGGTGCTTTGAGAGTCTTGAAATTTTTACATGGGAGTAGATGAGTTGCTCCTAAATTGAATGTTTTGGTGCCAACTTGAGTACTCTTAATTGATTAAACAAACAAGAGCAAAAAGTTTTCATCTCTCAACAAAGAGAGACACCAAAAGAATTTGTCTCACTTTCCTAGCTAAACTTTTGACACTTGCTTGGGTATACGATTTATTTGCTAACAAGATATACGTGGTTAGGAAGTGGACCCAGTGCAATCTTGTGAAATACTTGTATGATCATGTTTAAGATCGCATGGATTATGAAGAAAAGAATTTGACACCAATTCAAACTTGTAAGTTCTTTTATTTTTAGTCTCGAATCTCCGCTATTCTTCCTTATTTCCTTGTCACTCGAGGGCGAGCAACATCTAAGCTTGGGGGAGTTGATAGCAGTGAGATTTAACAATTTTTTATGGCTTTTATTGATGGTTTTCTCCTAGATTTGATCGTTTTCTAGCTTTACATAACACTAATACTTCGGTAGAGAAGAAAACTTGGTTTTTAATGTGTGTTTGAGTTTCTGAACATCAACATAAGGTTTTAACTAGAGAAACACAATATTAAGGCGAAAACAAGTAAGTCTCTCTTTGAAAGCACTCGAGGGGAGCATACAGAGGCTTTAACGAGCAACTATACGCGTCCATATAGTTCCCGCCATATAGCTGTCGCCGCCTCTGTCTTGTCCAAAGGGACAACTTCCATTAAGAGGCCATACACAAAAACGCAACACAGCAGCCGACATCCAATCCAGAAGGGAGAAAGAAGAGATCCGGAGAAGAAGGGAAAGACGTTCTTCATCTCGCTCCACGATCTGTGACCTCCTAGCCAATACACCCCCTGACGAGGGTTTAACTCATCAGTGCCCATTGTTATGGACTTGGGTTTTGGAGAAGGAGAGAGCGCTGGAGACATCTATCGGCTAGCAAACAAGCACACAAGGGACTCGAAGATTTGCCCAGGTTCAGGCCTCATAGAGGTCCCTACTCCTGCTTGTCTGCTCGTGGAATTATCAAGGGAATCGAAGATTACAATGGTGCGCAGATGCAATCTGGCGAGGGTTGTGGAAACTAGGGTTGCGTGTGTCCTCCTCGCCGCCCCTCATAGCCTTTATATACATAGGCTAGGTCTCGGGTAGCAGGTCGAGTCGGTTACAAGTTAGGGTTTTCCCCTTTGATCTTTCTATCTTTAGCTTCTTCTTGTTCTTCAAGCAATCGAGAGTCCATAGGTAACTCAAGTTCTTCATTTGGGCCTTGGCGACACCATGGGCTTCTATGTATTCAGGCCGTATATACCAAGCTCGAGTATCTGTAGGGTATACCCATGTCAGTAGCCCCCGAGTGTCTAGTGGAATCGCAGATTCGACTGGAGACTTTATGAAGCCTTTCGAGTGCATGACTGAGTACATTTTTCGACTGCTCTGTTTATGTCATAGGGATTGTTGATGTGCGTGCCTGATTTTAACCAATGTATCAGTATCAGTTAACTACCTTAGGGTAAAACAACGCCACCTACTCGAACTCGAGTCCCTGGACTCGAATCCGAAAAAGTGCTGGTGTAATTCGACTCAAGCCGCGGAGGTCTTACAGGAGTCGAATTCCAGTATATGGGTGTGAGCACTTGACGCGTCCGTCAAGGCATGTTCATCGTACCTGCAGGCACGGATATATTTCTGGTAGTGCGTAGCTTAATGCGTTGCCAGGCATTATTCAGGTCTTATCTTCACGCCATAAGCGCGACATCCGAATTTTATCCTCACGGAGACGATTCGGGTGACCCAAGAGATGCATTCTCTTTGTAGGGAAAAATTATGAGGCGGTGTCGCCATAAACTTCGAGTGTGGATGTTATCAACACACAGTACTTGATGACCCACAAGTATAGGGGTGTATCGCAGTATTTTCGATAAGTAAGAGTGTCGAACCCAACGAGGAGCAGAAGGTGCTGGCTAGTGGTATGGATCAGGAATTTCTCTGGAAATACTTAGCAAACGGATTTTTAGGGGTTTTTGATAAAGCAAGTAAACAAAGTACGAGTAAATAAAAGACAGTAGGAATAAATGCAGCAAGTGGCCCAATCCTTTATGCAGCAAAGGACAAGCCGGTTGTATTTCTATAGATGACCAAACGTTCTCGAGGACACATGGGAAGACTATCAAGTGCTTTCGCTTCATATAGTCGATTAATCTTCTTTAGCTTGCTAAGTGTTGTGTGGGTGAACCTGTGCTAATGTACCGCCCCATCCAAGACTAATACATACTTGTGATTAAACCCCTTGCAAACATCCGTAAGTACAAGAAAGTATTTAAGGTTAAACCTAACCACAGCTTTAAACTCTAAGACCCTTACGTCCCTTGTGCAATGGTTTCCTAACGGGGGTTCAGGTTTCTGTCACTCCGGCAACCCCTACGATTAGTAGCCAAATACAAAATGCATTCCCCTAGGCCCATATAGGTGAAGTGTCATGTAGTCGACGTTCACATGACACCACTAGAAGAAGTACACCACAACTTAAATAACAATCTATTGAATCTTTCTCAACGCAACTCCACTACTAACAACAAGACTTCTCCCATGTCCTCAAGAACAAAACGAACTACTCACAAGACATCATATGGATCATGATCAAATATGGAATAATGATGTATAACAATCTGAACATAAACTATAATTCAATGGTTCACTCAATAGCATCAACTACAAAGAGTAATCAACACCAGGAAAGTTTCCTCTATGAACTATGCAAGATTCAACTCAATTGTTACAGCAATATGGAGATGGTGATGAGGGTGCTGATGGTGATGATGATGGTGGTGGTGATGATGATGATGATCCCGATGAAGTCCACCTTGATGGTGGTGTTGATGGCAACGATCTCCCCTCTCCGGGAAGGAATTCCCCCGGCAGAAATCTGTCTGCCAGAGAGATCTTTCTCTCTCGGTGTTTTCCGCCCTACAGAGGCGGCGGAATCTTTATGTGGTTCCTCCCCAAGTCTTAGGGTTTCGTGGGGATGATATACGCCAGAGGGGAGAGGCTGGAGTGGGCCAGGGTGGCCACACCACTCCCTGGTGCGGCCTAGGCCTGCCCGCGCCATGGGGTGGTGTGGGCCCCCTGTGGCCCACCTCCACTTCATATTGTGGCATCCTGAGTCTTCTGGAAAAATAGGATTTTCCGTATATTTTCCTAGATTTTCTGATCTTCGCGAATTTTGCCTCCAAACAGCACCTTTTCCATCAGAATCCTGACTGCAGCGGTCCATGCTCGAAAAGTCATCAACCATGCAAAAATACATGAAATAACATAAGTATCACCTCTCAATACGAAATATATCAATGAATAATAGTGAATTAATACATAGAATAGTGATGCAAAATGGACATATCAGTACTTTGTACAAATAATCATAGGGTGCGCGACCAGCGCTCCCTATGGGAGTAGCCCCCGAGTGCCTAGTTGAGCCGAAGACTCAGGCAGGGACTAAAGAACTTTTGCGACTGCTGTTGTTTTGTACTTGCTTGTTTCAGTCGAATTTGCTTCCAGCGCTCCCTATGGGAGTAACCCATGTCCATAGTCAAACCGTGCTTCGAGTGATTGGGTTTTTGCCTTGATTGTTCATGTTCCTGTAAAAGAGAAAAATCATAGGGTGCGCGACTAGCGCTCCCTATGGGAGTAGCCCACGAGTGCTTGGTGGAGTCGAAGACTCGAGCAAGGACTAAAGTAGTCGAAGTCTTCTGCTGCATAGTTTTTGATGATGTCAGTGCTAACGATTTCATGACCTCGGTTGCGCGCGTGAGCAAGTTTGACGGGACGTGACGAGCGGTGGGTCCTACTCCCTGACTCTGATTTGACTGGGCATGCGTAATCTTTATTTTAACCGTGCCTCCTCGATTTCCACGCGTAATGGGAGTAGTGGGGGGACAGTTCGCGTTTCATCTCCTCCACGTGTCGAGCACGATGAACGCCACACGTCCAGTAGGGTTTTTCCGAACCGTTGGATTGCATCTTCCAGGGGTTAAGTAGTGACGCTGCGACGGTAATTTTCTCATCTGCTTTCATTCATCCTTTGCCTTCATCGCCATTGCCGCTGCTCCTCTGCTTTCTCTGCGCTCTTTTTCCTCCGCGGCGCTAGACCAGCTCCGCACGTTTCCCAGCTACTTCCTCTGGTCGCATCACCGCCGTGCAATGGGGAAGAAGAAAGGAGGTGCTGTGGCCGATTCCGCGGCTACCGCTGCTGCGGTGAAGAAGAAGGGCGGCTCCGCCGCTGCGGGCACCATCACCGCCACCGACGGGAAGAAGAAGGGCATGGGTACCCGCGTCACGAATGCCGCGTGGCGTCCATCCGTCATCAAGTCCTCTGATCTTCGTCTTCTTCGCCAAGACGGAGTGTTGTCCGCCGCAGTCGCCGACACGCGCGTCCCCGACGGCGAGGTAATCCCCTCTCCTCCTGCCGGTTTTCGAGTGATGTTCCTAGCATTCATCATTCGTGGCCTCTCTTTGCCCATGCATCCTTTCTTCAGGAGCCTTCTTTGTTTTTACGGGCTCCAGCTCCCTTAGCTGTCCCCCAATTCCATCCTCCACGTAACTTGCTACATTACCCTCTGCGAGTGCTGGCTCGGGATCGAGCCGCATTTCGGTCTCTTCAAGCGCCTCTTCAAATTGAAACGCCAATCGACATCTGGTTCTGTAGTCTACGATGTAGGCGGCTGCGGAATCCATGTCGATCCATCCACCACATACTTCGACATCAAGCTGATGATGTCCGTCCAAGGGTGGAGGGACAAGTGGTTCTACGTTCGTGACCAGAAGGCCGACGGAGACCACTTCGGACTCGCGCCCTTCGACCCCTCGACGCCATGCAAGAGGAGGCGCTCCTGGAAGAATGTGGTTATGCCCGGCGAGTCCGCGGAGACATATGTGTTGTACGAGCGCGTCTGCGACCTCGAGAGTCACATAGGCAAAGAGAAAGGAGGATGCGCTGTCGTGTCCATCCCCTGCAGGCCAGAGTCCACCCCATGTTTCAGTGGGCTGGCGCTGACGATGTCACTCGCGTGTCTGCCGATGGCATGTCCACGAGTGAGGTAGATAAAAGGGTTCGACTGGTTACTAGATACACTGTCAAGGACGTGCTCCCCAGTGAACCAGTTGTTCCTCCGTTCGATGCTGCTAACCCTCCTCCTGAGGTATAGTTATGCTACGCAGTAGCTTAGTTTGTTGATTGCTTCTTTGCTGTTTCTTATCTTTGTGCTAAATTGTTGTTTGTATGTAGGATTGGGCGGTGTCACCCTGTATGCCCCCTCTTCCTGAGGGGGTTATCCCTCACAAAGCCTTGGAAGAGGACGAGTCAGAGTCGACCGTCCTATCCGATGTGGAGGACGAATCCCCTGAGTCGGGTAGTCTAGATACTCGCAAGCGTTCGCGCATCAAGGATTCCTATGCGACATCTCCTTCGACTCCGGAAGGTCCAGGCGTTGGTGCGGAGTAGCCAATCCCTGCCATTCCTGTGAGCGCAGTGGCGCCATCTTCTCGCAAGAAGATGCGACTGCCAAAGGAGTCCTCGTCAGAGTCGGGGGAGCCAACCTTTGACTTTGATAAGTTTGATTGGTAAGTATTCGATTTGTCCTTTTTGATTCTTCATTGGATTTACCTTGTCCTTGATGTTGGTTTTGTCTTGTAGTCAGGAGGCGTCGTCATCTTCTGGCGACGTCCAATTTTTGAAAGAATCAGGAGTCGCAACCTCAAGGGTCAAGAAAGAGGTCGAGCGTGCTCCTTCCCCTCCATTGGCGGCCCACTCCGGGCACAACTCTTCTAGCTCTCCGCATGAAGGGGAGCATCGAATGGTTGCCCGGATGACTGCACACCAATCGACTTCGGAGTCATTGGAGGATCATGTAAGTGTAGGATTTCTTCTTTTGATGTTGTAGTCGATGTTATCTATGGCTTCTGCTGGTCCTTTGTTGTTTTTCCTTTTGCGATAGCTCCTTGTGAAGGAAGCCGCTCACTTGGCGGAGCAAGTGCTTGTGATGGGCCGCCAGCATGCAATGCTGGAGACGCGCCATCGCATGGTCGAAAGTAAGTGTTCTTCACTTCTCCTTCTTCTGCATCGTTTTTATGTAGTCGACTGATAGTCAATCCCTTTTGTTTTCTAGCTGAACATAACGCCCTTCTGCGCGACACTGCCACTATGGAGAAGACACTCGCCGCGGCTATGAAGGGTCGCGATGAGGCAATCGCGGTGCGTGAAGAGGCACAGAGGCGTGAAGAGGATCTGTGTGCCTCCATCGCAGCCAGGGAGAAGTTGTTTGAAGAACAGCTTTTCTCGATTGCCAAGGCCCTCTCAGGTACCTTGCTTGGATATCGTTATTGTTCTCTGTTTGATTTTTTGCCGTTGGTGCTGATTTTCGTGTCCATGTGTGGGTTTATGTACAGATGCTGGCGATTTAAGCTTTGACCCTCAGGCCCTCTGTCGTGACGATGCCTTGGCGGGTGCGCTTTCAGCAGTCGAGGACCGCAGCTCCGCCGTTCAAGATATGATCTCCAAGGCCAAGGGCATGCTCAGTCGCCTCTGGGAGGAGTTGATGCCCAAGGCTGAGCTAATCGAGAACATGAACGAGCTGGTGGAGTCTCTTGCTGGGGGTGTTCCTGCAAGCTTCAAGAACTCGCACCGTGCAGCTGGCGCATCAATGTCACTCGCCATGGTGCAGGCCCACGGAGTCCAAGTTGATCCTGCAGCTGTTTCGAGGGTGATGCCCGTTAGCACGGACGACCACCAGGTAGTCTTTGCTCCCTTCGCGACTACTTGTGGAAATATTGGCCGATTAACATAGTTGCGAAGTACTCTGAGGAGCTGCAGCGAGCCAAGAAGGCAGCAAAGGCTGCGGCATCAGGGGCTGGCGGAAAGTCAGTGGCATCTGATACCACCACAGACTTGATGAGGCCCCCGAAGCCGTCTAAGTCGAAGAAGCCAATCGCTCCTCAGTAGCTTTGTAATAGTTGATTAGTTTATGCCTTTTGTCAAGAACATGCCTTTGGCGAGTGTATCTGCTGATACTTTTGCCAATCTTGAATGCACTCGAATCTTTTGTCTGTGTGTCAATTTGATCTTCTTATTTGCTTCATGCTTGGCTTGTGGTAGGGTACATCAAGTGATCCTTTGAGGGAACCTCAGGATTCGTCGCCCCTTGATGATACTTTGGCACCACCGCGCTCCAGGGTGGATGAGCTGTCGCTGCTTTCGCGACTGCGTGATCGCGTGAAGCAGTTGGAGCGCGAATTGCCCGTGCTCCGTGGTAACGCGGATGTATGGAAGTCAAAGGCAGAGAAGGCCACCGCCCGAGAGCAGTATCTGCCGGGGGAGATGACGCAGCTGGGCGACCAATTTAAGTGTTAGTTGCTTACTCTTATCTTTTCCTTGTAGTCACTCGCAGTGGTGTGCTATCCTTATGCTTTCTGCTATTGTTTTGTATAGTTGTCAGCGTGCGCCATCCGCAGGATGAGAAGGATAGGGTTGCTATTCGTATGCATGATTTGACCCAAGAGCAACTTCAGGAGAGTGGATACTTATGGGTGGATCATGATCGTGCGATTGCGCTGGCGACCCTGCAGGATCGTGCGTCGCGAGTGCTGCATTTTCTGAAGAAGTCACAGTCATGCTTGAAGAACATTTATGGGACGATGTTTCCGCTGGATGTTGCTCCATCAAGCCTGCTGACCCTTCTTGCCAAGTTCCAAGACCTGGCTACGGTTCGCGAGTGTGTAAGGCAACAGTTGGTGGCTGGTGCCAAGGCCGCTCTATCGCTGGTGCGACTGCATAGGCCTGACGTAGATGTTGCGGTAATTGCGGCTGGGCCACCTACGCCACCAGCAGGTTGTGCTTGGAATATGGTGTCACACTATCAGGTAGTGGATCGCCTGGCAGAGGAGATCGTCGATTTCTTCGAGGAGCAGACCAACGTTCTTTTGTTGCAGTAGTATCTTAGTTTGTATCCTGCACATAAGTGTACCAATGTTGTAAAGTTCGTATATACATTGTGTATAATTGACTGTTGATTATGTATAAAGAGCTTGTTAGCGTGTGAGTGCGTTGCACAATGCGGCTCCTTTTCGTTAGCCTGGCCATGCGCTTATCTCGGTCCCTTGTCAACCTGTCAGGTGCGTTGCAACTGGGTTGATGTGTGTCAAGGGTTTTGATTGATGTGCCAACTACTCAGGATATCGCATTTTAGTTCGTAGAACAGATGTGTATAGGGTGGCGCAGCCCCCGAGTGGATAAGTTGTGGAAAATTAAAGGAGAACACAAAGTTTTGGGGCACTTAGCTTTATTTATTCGTGGGACAGTACGAAGTACAATGTGTGGCTAAGTAGCCTTGGCTGAGTGCCTTATTCGTGATGTAAAAGTAAAAACGACTAAGGGTAGAAGCGTCGCAGCTGCACGACGTTCCAAGGGTTGGAGTATGCGACTCCTGTCTCTAAATTTTGAAGGCGATAGGCGCCAACTGGGATTACTTCTGTAATCACGTATGGTCCTTCCCAGGGGGACTCGAGCTTGAGATGTCCTTGATGCTTCAGTCGCAGGACCAGGTCGCCTTCGACGAAGGATCTGCGGCATAGCCTCCTACTGTGGTAGTTGTGCAGGTTCTGCTGGTAGATCGTTGATCTTTCCGTGGCGATTTCTCTTGCCTCGTCAAGGAGGTCGACGGAGTCTTCGAGTGCAAGGGATGACTCCTGCTCGCTGTAAGCGACCACGCGCGGCGCCTTGTACTGTACCTCGGCGGGTAGCACCGCTTCGGCTCCGTGCACCGTAAAGAACAGGGTGTAGCCCCTAGCACTGTTTGGAGTTGTGTGTAGGCTCCAGAGTACTGATTGCAGTTCGTCTGGCCAGCAACCCGTGGCTTGTTCGAGTGGCCGGAGGATTCGCTTCTTGATGCCGCTACAGATGATCCCGTTCGCCTTTTCGACCTGACCGTTGGTCTGCGGATGTGCTACCGAGGCGTAGCTGATGTTGATTCCCAGATTCGCATAGAATTCTTGGAACTCCTTGGATGTGAAGTTTGTTCCATTGTCTGTGATGATGTTTTGTGGCACTCCGAAGCGGAAGACGATGGACTCGAAGAACTTGACTGCATTGTGCCCTGATTGATTGGTCACTGGCATGGCCTCTATCCACTTGGTGAACTTGTCGACTGCCACCAGGAGTAGACGTAACCTCCTCGTGAGGACTTGGGGAGCTTGCCGACCATGTCGAGTCCCCATTACACGAAGGGCCAGGCCAATGGGATTGGCCGGAGCTCTGCGCCAGGTGCGTGCGGCTTGTCCGCAAATCGTTGGCACGCATTGCATTTCTGGATGATGTCCTTGGCATCGCGCATGGACATAGGCTAGTAGAACCCAGCCCGTAGAGCTTTGGCCACGAGGGCGCGACTGCCGACGTGGTGTCCGCAGGTTCCCTCATGGATGTCGAGGAGAACAGCTCTTCCAGCAGTCATGGAGACGCATCATTGAAGTACTCCTGTGATGCTGTGCTTGTATAGTTCGCTGTTGATAATAGCAAATGCCTTGGATCGCCACGCGATGTGCCGTGCATCAGTCGGATCGTCCGGTAGCCTTTTGCTGAGGAGGTACGTGATGTACGGCTGAGTCCAGGATGATTCAATTATCATGACGCTCATTGGTCCTTTGAGTCCCGTATCCAGCTCCAGGTCGTCGAGTGCCTTTGGCTCATTGGGTGGTGTAGCCCCCGAGTCCGTTGTTGCGCTTATTTTCTTCTCTGCTGCCTTTGGCTTGATGTAGCGTTCACAGATGCGCTCGATAAATACACCAGGTGGTATGGGGGCGTAGGTAGAGCCTATGTTGGCGAGTGCATCTGCCTCTTCATTGCTTTCGCGACCTACGTGTTGCATCCCACAGCCGTCGAAGTCCCCTTCGAGTGTGTTGTAGAGGTCGTGGTAGTTGTCGTTCAGTGCGTCGCACTCGTGCATTGTTTGGTTGACGACCAACTTGGATTCGCCGTATATAATGAGCCTTTTGGCGCCGCAGGATTTTGCCATCCTCATCCCATGTAGCAGGGCCTCGTATTCAGCTTCATTGTTGGAGGCGGTGAACTGCATCCACAGGATGTACTTCAGCTTGTCCCCTTGGGGCAATGTCAATATGACACCTGCACCTGCTCCGTCCTTCCGCTTGGACCCATCGAAGTGCATTGTCCAGAGGTAGGACATATCTGGTTTGTCAGGGAGCTGGTTCTTCATCCAGTGCATGAGGAAGTCAGGAAGAACTTGCGACTTGATTGCGTCGCGCTTTTCGTATGTAATGTCTCGTGGAGACAATTCTATCCCCCAAAGCGCGACTCGTCCCGTGGCGTCAGGGTTATTAAGGATATGCCCCAACAGGGCATCGTTGACCACCACGATTGGGTGTTCCTGGAAGTAGTGGCGCAGTCGCCAAGCAGTCATGAAGACACCGTATGCCAGCTTCTGGTAGTGCGGGTACCGCTGTTTTGTTGGCGTGATGACCTTGCTGAGGTAGTAGACTGGGCGTTGCACCCCGTGGACCTTGTTTTCCTCGGCTCGCTCGACGACGAGAACTGTGCTGATCACCTGGTTGGTGGCGGAGATATATAGCAGCAGCGGTTCCCTTTCTTGTGGGGTCACTAGTACTGGCGAGGTGGATAGCAGGCGCTTGAGGTCTTCGAATGCTTCTTGCGCTTCATTGGTCCATTCGAACTTTTCAGCTTTGCGGAGGAGTTGGTAGAAGGGCAGTGCCTTTTCACCCATCCGACTGATGAATCGACTGAGGGCCGCGATTCGTCCAGCCAGCTGTTGGACGCCCCTTATGTTTTTCGGCTTCTCCATGGCCAGTATGGCTTTTATTTACTTCGGGTTTGCCTCGATCCCTCTCGCGGAGATGAGATACCCGAGTAATTGCCCAGATGGTACGCCAAAGGCGCATTTGTTCGGATTGAGCTTGATCCGGTAGCGGTCTAGGTTGGCGAAGGTTTTGCGTAAATTGTCGATTAGGGAGGCTTCCTCCTTGGTCTTGATTACTATGTCGTCGACATAGACTTGAATGTTGCGACCAAGTTGTTCCTTGAGGCAAGCCTGCATGCACCGCTGGTAGGTGGCTCCCGCGTTCTTTAGCCCGAAGGGCATTGTGTTGTAGCAGAACACACCGAAGGGCGTTGTAAATGTTGTTTTCTCTTGATCTTCCTCCTTCATTCGAATCTGATTATAGCCTGAGTAGGCGTCGAGGAAGCAGAGACGCTCGCATCCCGCGGTGGAGTCTATGATCTGGTCGATGCGCGGCAACGGGAAGTGATCCTTTGGGCAGTGCTTATTCAAAGAGGTGAAATCCACGCACATCTGCAGGATATCCGTGTCCTTTTTTGGTACTAGCACCGTGTTAGCGAGCCAAGTGCTTTCCTTGATCTCGCGTATGAATTTGGCGTCGAGGAGTCTGTTGATCTCCATTCCAACTGCCTTTTCTCTTGGCTCGGATAATCGCCCGATTGTTTGCTTGACTGGCCTTGCGTCTGGGTTGACGTTGAGTGCGTGCTCGGCGAATTCCCTAGGAACTCCTGGCATGTCCGCAGGACACCAGACAAAAATTTCCCAGTGCTCACGGAGGAATTCGACGAGCGCGAGTTCCTATGCGAGACTCAAGTTGTTGGCGATGAGGGCCGTTTTGGCGGGGTCCGATGGGTGGACCTGCACTTTCTTTGTGTGCACTGATGAGTCAAAAGATAGATCAGGCAAGCTTGGCCGGCTTAGGGGAGGCAGAGTGTTGTCTGTCGGCTCCTTTAGTCTTGTGAGTTCTTCCTGCATGCCGAAGGACTGGGAAATTCTGTTGAATTCCCTATCGCAACTGTCGGACCTCTCGAAGCTCCCGTTGACTGTGATGACGCCATTGGGACTTGGCATTTTCATCTGCAGGTAGGCGTAGTGTGGTACGGCCATGAACCTAGCGAACGCGACACGTTCGAGGATGCAGTGGTACTGTGAGGGCCAGTCGACAACCTCAAAGTCGATGCGCTCGCGCCGAAAGTTTTTCGGCGTGCTGAAGATGACGTCGAGGTTGATTTTGCCTAGGGGATATACGCCTTTTCCTGGGATGATGCCGTGGAATGTTGTGTTCGAGGCCTCTAGGCAAGTCAGAGGGATTCTCATTGCTCGCAAGGTACTCGCAAATATAAGGTTGATGCTGATTCCACCGTCCATGAAGCCGCGGCTCATGTCGAAGCCTCCGATTTGTGCCTCGAGTACGAGGGTGCAATGGCCTGGACGAGGTACTTGGGGAGGATGATCGCGTTTGTCGAAGGTGATGCAGGACTCGCTTCCGCTAAGGTACTCAGTGGTAGATGGTGGCGAGTTTGTGGCCAAGTTGACTTGGCGAGTGATGGCCTTCTGCACCCTGTTGGAGGGGCGTCCCTTTTGGATCATCATGGTACCCATGGCCCGTGGGTAGGGTTCGTCTCCCTGGTGCTGGTCCGGCGCAACTACGTTTGGGGGCATTCCAGGTGCCGGTGGCGGAGCACCATGTGCTATGGCGCCTGGAGCCGCTCCGTAGCCTCTTTCGACTGCGTTGCGATTCATCCGAACTAATCCCTCATGCAGTTTGAGGAATTCACGGCAATCCTTGAGGAGGTGGCTAGACTTTTTCTTTCCGTCATGCTTGTCGATGTAGAAGTGCACCGTGCATGGCCCAGACAATTTGTCTTCGATGGACAATTCCGTCATCACGATTGCGTCGTTGCCACACTTGCGTGGTCTTCCTGGAAGCACAGTATCCACCGCTGTGGTATCCGCTGTTGCGGTTATCATCACGTCTGTCGACGTAGCCAGCTGCAACCATGTTGACGTCGTCGCGATCATCGTAGATGCGCATGCGATGTTTGCCTCGGCGGTCGCGTCTACGCTCGAGTTCTGCCTCCTCGTCGGAGTGAGCATGATTTTTCACCGAATCTTCTCCATCGGCCCACCGATTCGTGATTTCCATCAAGTGGTCGATGGTCTTGGGCTTTGAGTGGCCTAGCTCCTCCCTGAGCTCTATGCGGCGGACGTCTCCATTGAATGCGTCAATCGCGCGATCCTCCGAGATGTTCTCTACGGAGTTCTTGATGATGGACCACCTTTGGATGTAGGAGCGTAGCGATTCACCCGATCTTTGCTAGCAGCATCTCAGCTCTTTGATTGATGCAGGCCGCTTGTACGTGCCTTTGAAGTTGCGCACTAAGCTGTAAACCAACTCATCCCAACTGCGAATGGATCCGCGTGGGAGGTTGTTGAGCCATGCTCAGGCGGCGCCTTGCAGCTGTAGCTGTAAGCATTGCATGGCCATGCTTTGACTGCCGCCGTGGAGCCTGACGGAGGAGATGTGGTCCTCCAGCTAGATCTTCGGGTCCTGTAGGCCGTCAAACTTTGGATTCTTCGACGGGAGTTTGAACCCTTTGGGCATTCGCTTTTTCCTGATGGACCTGCTGAAGCATCTGGCGCCGCAGAGCTCCACATCTTCCTCTTCCGAGTTAGTCGATCGGGCATGTCGCGCCCTTGATTTGTCGATCTTGCGCTGTGTGAGGTCATCGCGCGCATTATAGTCGTGGTCATGCCGCCGTGAGCGGCGGTGTCGAGACAGGTCGTGACTGTCGTCGCTGGATGAGGGCGAGCAGTAGTGCTTTGCTAGCATTTTGCCTTTTTCGGCTCTGGTGTTGTCTCCTTATCGAGAGCAGCCTCGATTAGTCCCAAGCCCGCGATCGTAGATCGGTGCATGGCGGCTCGCGGATCTCCAGCTGGTGGCTGGTTGTTGAGGAGGTACATGGTGGCTGCTGTCACCACGACCTGCGACGTCTTTGGGACCATGTTGCCACGTGTATCGACTCTCATAGAGCTGAAGTCTAGGACCTTTGCAGTTTCTATGCATTCTTGCTCAGTGAGATGGGCCATCCGAGACCGCCTCTTGTTTGCGAGGTACTCGTTGCCCTTTGAGGAGGATCCTTCGTGAGAGGAGAGCCCAGCACGTCAAAGGCTCGACTCGTCCGCCGCCTTTTTACGCGCCTCGAGTTGCGCGATAGTTTGCACTTGGCGCTTAAATTCTTCCTTCAGGAGCCAGTGGTAGCCCATTAGCAGTTCTTGTGGAGATCCGAAGGGTAGAGGGGTGCCTCATAAGGCCTCGCGGCAGCGAGCCCACTCCTGCTTGTTGAGCCTGATCGCGACGCGTTCACCGGTTTGCTCGTTTGTTATGGTCGGAGGCTCGACTGCTCCTCCATTGTTGACGGGGGTGCGATTGCCACCGTTGCTACCATTGCCACCGAGAGGCGGGTCGGTTTCGTTACCGCGATTGCCCGTGTTGTTGCGGTTGGCAGAGGTGTCGCCTGCGTTGATGACGGCGCACATGAAGTGATTGGGGAAGCTGCTGCTCCCGCAGCTCACAGATCCGGAGCCATAGGCTCCACCTTCAGTTGCCAGATCGCTCAGATCGGAGTCGCGACTGCTGTCACTGACTGTGTTCTCGACTATTGTCGGGGCGTTGAGCTCACTGAGGGTGCCGATCGATGGAGGGAACCACGAGGCTGGGGTAATTGACGGCATCGTCGGCTGGTCATGCATGCGGAGCATGCCCATCTGACCAACTTGGAAGCGGAAGCTCCCGATTGCCAGGTTGATTCCATCGCCCACGGACTCGAAAGCCGGGCGAGTGGCCGGCGTGTGGACTATGAAGTCGAACGCGCTGAAGAGCTGGCGAATCTCCGCTGTTGCGGAGTTGTAGATCGCGGTTGATGGGGCCGAAGAAGCCGCAACATCAGCACTCCCAATTCCCACAGACGGCGCCAATTGACGAGGGTTTAACTCATCAATGCCCATTGTTATGGACTTGGGTTTTGGAGAAGGAGGGAGCGCTGGAGACATCTATCGACTAGCAAACAAGCACACAGGGAACTCGAAGATTTACCTAGGTTCAGGCCTCGTAGAGGTCCCTACTCCTGCTTGTCTTCTCATGGAATTATCAAGGGAATCGAAGATTACAATGGTGCGCAGATGCAATCTGGCGAGGGTTGTGGAAACTAGAGTTGCGTGTGTCCTCCTCGCTGCCCCCTCCTAGCCTTTATATAGATAGGCTAGGTCTTGGGTAGCAGGTCAAGTCAGTTACAAGTTAGGGTTTTCCCCTTTGATCTTTCTATCTTTAGCTTCTAATTGTTCTTCAAGCAATCGAGAGTCCGTAAGTTACTTGAGTTCTTCATTTGGGCCTTGGCGACACTGTGGGCTTCTATGTATTCAGGCCGTATATACCAAGCTCGAGTACCTGTAGGGTATAGCAATGTCACCCCCATAGCCACTACTTGTACTTGAGAGAGAGAGGGATCTTCACCTTGCAAGACTAGAGTTTGAGATTGTTTCTTCCTATCTTGAATTGTGTTGGATACTTTTCTATTCTTATTGTGGATCTCCACGGTAATACTAAGAAGAATTCCCTTTATTTAATTATATCGATGATCCGTTCTTCTCTCATGTGTGAGTAAGTTCCTTGGGCGTGGGAGATGTAGGGCATTGGTAAGATGTGATGTGCCTTCATATATTTTCCATTAGTTTGTGATTGATTCTAATTACTATATTATGTGTGCTTGACTATCTGTGGGATGCCTAATGCTTGTTGTCCAATTAAGGGCCCAGACAACATGATGCTTTGTTCTACATAGATAGAATCTTGTTCGCTAGCAGACCGGCGACCCCCGAGTGACATGGGGATATCAATGGAAAACTAGTAGACTCGAGGATAACGAGGAACCACCGTGCTTATTGCGTTAGTCCGATCCAAGAAGCTTAATCGCTAAGCAACCTGAAGGGTCTTAATCGTCTAGTGTCTGACCATGGTTTTGGTAACAGACTAGTAGGATTATTGCAGTTGGGATGAAATCTACCAAGAGGAGTTCCGGCTAATTATGAAGGGTTCCGTAGCAGAAAACAAAAAATTTCTATCTACTCGAACACTAATACCAGGATCTATACTATGTAGACATAAGTAACGAAGAAGGAATACAATATTCATACCTTTGCAAACAGAGGCACGCCTTACACAGGTAGGCGTATATTGATGAAGACGAGCAGCACCCCAAGTGTGGTGCCTCCGAAGTACTACACACGTCCGGTGTAGGCGGCGTCTCCCGGGCTCCGATCCAGCCGAGCAGCGGAAGAAGAAGATGCCGGACCGAAGATCACACGACGGTAGTGTGAAGGTGGAGAACTCAAATCCCTCGAGGTCCTCCCCAATATTACGGAGAAGTCCTCAGAGGAATATGAGAGAAAGAATGAGAGAATTTGATGCCTCCAAAGGGGTGGGGGGAGACCCCTATATATAGTAGGAGGGGGGATCACCACCTAGGGGCTCGGCGGTGTGGGACTAAACCCCACACCCGCCGGTCACCTAGGGGTGCCGCCGGCCCTAGGTGGGCCCCACTTGGGCGCCCACCAAGCCAAGGCTGGCTGGCCCCCTCCCATTCCCTATTGGGCCTCCCTTCGGGTGAGGCCCATTACCATTAGGAAGCCTTTAATAATAAAATAAAATATATATTTAATATTAATTCTTCAATTAACATTCAAATACATATATTATCATATTCCTTTACTTCGGAACTCCTTCCGAACCCCTTCCGATCACCATCGGATATTACCCGGAACTATTCTGGTTTCTCTCTCTCTATTTCTCCTATGGTACCTCATCTATCCCTAAGCGCCCCCACCCTTAAGCGTGACATCCTTCAGTTCGGGAACACTCCGGACATGATTGAGAATCCTCTCACATTAATGATCATCAGTGGGACCTGGATGCCCATGATGACCCCCGTGCATTCCACGAATCTTATCGCTCGAACCGTGAATAGTCGTTTCCCATTCCCTTTGCCACTTGATACCTAGTTCATCCGAGACTTGATCTTTGGTATCTCCATACCTTAGTTCGATCTCGTTGCCGATGAACTTGTTTACTCGTTCCCATGCCGTTGCATTCCGTCACCCAGTCACACGCTTGCAAGCTTTGTTAATGCAACGTCACCGAGATGGCCACATATGTATCTATCCGTTACATGGACTGGCAAATCCTGGTCTTGATATGTACTCCTCTACGTGCTCCTTCGGGAAACCTGAGTGGCACCTTTTCGATCACCCAGTCACGGTATGATACTTGATAACCATCTAAGATCCCTCCAAAACGGTGATTTGCATTATCTCACAGTCTAAGGATCAGGTTGCGAGGTTTCATGCGTTTTATCATCAATGGTGAACTTTGTAACTAGATCTCATTGAGATACAACTATCGGATGTTTGTCTATCACGTCATTCAACCAATGATGTGACCTCATTGTCAATTGGCATAAATGCCCATGATCTTGAAACCCAGATCATCCTCATGACCAATGAACTAGTTCACTAGAGGTAACTAGAGACATGGTTTGTTTACATACCACACGTGTATTAACATTTCGTATTAACACAGTTATAGCACAGTATGAAACGTATTATGAACATATAGGAGATATATCAAACAATACACTTTATTATTTGCCTCTAGGGCATAACTCCTTCAGTCTCCCACTTGCACTAGAGTACAAATTAATCTAGTTTACAATAGGCAGGAACCTAACACCAATGGCATCCCGGTGTTGTTCGTGCTTGGCTTGTATGAGAGCTTTAGTCAACGTATCTGCCACATTCAGATCCGTGTGTACTTTGCAAATCTTGATTTCACCTTCATCAACGTTCTGCGGGATGACGTGAAATCGTAGCTTGATGTGTTTGGCTGTGGAATGAGTTCTTGGTTCCTTTGCATTTGCAATAGCGCCTGTGTTATCACAATAGATTGTCACAAGATCTTGTGCACTTGGAACAACTCCCAGTTCAATGACGAAATTCAGCCAAACAGTCTCATTCGCCGCATCAGCAGCAGCGATGTAATTTGACTCCATTGTAGATTATGCAACTACCGGTTGCTCCTTGCTCTTCCAGCTTACCGCTCCACCATTCACCAAAAACACAAATCCTGTCTAAGACTTCGAGTCATCAGGATCTGAGTGCCAGCTTGCATCCACGTAACCAGTTATGTTTAGAGCTTCATCATTGCCTCCATAGACTAGGACCATATCCTTTGTTTTCCTAAGATACCTTAGGATATTTTCACAGCTGTCCAGTGATCCATTCCTGGATTACTTTGGTATCGGCTCGCCAAACTGAGAGCCAATGCCACAACAGGTCGAGTACTTAGCATTGCATACATGATAGAACCTATGGCTGAGGCATAGGGAATGTAAGACATCCTTTCTCTATCGATGTCCGTTATCGGACATTGAGATAAATTCAGTATGCTACCTTTTGTTATAGGTGCCAAACCTCTTTTGGCATCCTCCATTTTGAACCTCTTCAAAATCTTCTCAAGGTAAGTGCTTTGACTTAATGCAACTAGGCGTCTTGATCTATCTCTATAGATTTTGATGCCTAATATGTACGCAACTTCACCTAGATCCTTCATGGAAAATTGACTACTCAAATATGCTTTCATGCTTCTCATAAGATCCACGTCATTTCCCATGAGTAATATGTCATCCACATATACTACTAGGAATACAACTGAGCTCCCACTCGCTTTCTTGTAAACACAGAACTCTTGTTGATTTTGGACAAATCGAAAACTCATCACTTGATCAAAACATTGGTTCCAGCTCCGAGATGCCTGCTTTAATCCATAAATTGACCGCAGAAGCTTGCACACCTTTCTAGCATCCTTAGGTCAACAAAACCTTCCGGTTGCATCATATACAACTCTTCATCAATGTGACCATTGAGAAATGCGGTCTTGACATCCATCTGCCAAATTTCATAGTCGAAATGGGCAGGAATTGCTAGTAAAATCCGGACAGCCTTAAGCATCACTACGGGAGAGTAAGTCTCATCGTAGTCGACTCCTTGAATTTGTCGAAACCCCTTTGCGACAAGTCGACCTTTGTGAATGGTGCCGGATTTCGTGGCAAACGTTTTGCCTTTGGCCTTGTTGTAGAAAGTATACCCAATTATTTCCCTTGGGTACCCCACAAAGATGCATTTTTCCGATTTAGGTTCGAGTTTGTTAGGCTGTAGTTTCTTGACATAAGCCTCACATCCCCAAACTTTCAGAAATGACAACGTTGGCTTCTTGCCATACCATATCTCATATAGGGTTGTCTCCACGAATTTGGACGGTGCTCGGTTCAAAATAAAAGCAGCGGTTTGTAACGCATATCCCCAAAATGATACGGACAAATCAGTCAAAGACATCATGGTCCGCACACTATCTAATAGAGTACGGTTACGTCGTTCCGACACACCATTACGCTGTGGTGTTTCGGCTGGCATAAGTTGTGGGATTATCCCACAGTCCTTTAAGTGCATGTTAAACTCATAACTCAAATACTCGCCTCCTCGATCCGATCGAAGATGCTTGATTCTCTTGTTAAGTTGATTCTCTACTTCCTTCTGAAATTCCTTGAACTTTTCAAAGATTTCAGACTTGTGTTTCATTAAGTAGATATATCCATATCTACTCAAATCGTTAGTAAAGGTAACAAAATAACGATAACCATTGCGTGTTGAGACACTCATTGGTCCACATACATCCGTATGTATGATTCCCAGTAGGTCTACAGCTCTCTCCATCGTGCCGGAGAAGGGTGTCCTGGTCATCTTGCCCATAAGGCATGGCTCACATGTATCAAGAGATTCTAAATCTAATGATCCAAGAAGTCCTTCTGAATGAAGCTTCTTCATGCGCTTTACGCCAATGTGACCAAGACGACAATGCCACATAAACATGGAATTATCATCATTATGCTTACAACGTTTAGCATCAATATTATGGATGTGAGTATTGCAATCAAGATCTAGTAAGAATAAACCATTACTCACAGGCGCATGAACATAAAAGACGTCATCCATATAAATAGAACAACCACTTGTTCTAGATTTAAATGAGTAACGATCATGCAACAAGCAAGATCCACTTACAATATTCATACTCAATGCGGGTACAGAGTAGCATTTATTCAAAACTAGAATCAATCCTCACGGCAGATGTAGAGATAACGTGCCAATGGCCACCACATCGACTTTCGTGCCATTGCCGACACGCATCGTCACCTCGTCCTTTCAAGCCACCTCTTACTCCGCAGCTCCTGTTGGGAGTTACATATGTGAGCAACAGAACCGGTATCAAATACCCAGGTGTTGCTCCTGGCGTTGGTAAGGAACACATCCATAACATGTATATCACATATACCTTTGTCTTTGGCGGCAATCTTGCTGGCTTTCTTGTCCTCAATGTACTTGGGGCAATTGCGTTTCCAGTGCCCATCCCCTTTGTAGTAATAGCATGTGGTACCGGACCTAGGGCTGGGCCTAGTAGCCTTAGAGGTGTTGGCAACTGCTTTACCATCCTTCTTTGGCTTATTGACCTTGCCCTTTGTCCCCGACCTTTTAAGGTTAATGGTCTTATTGACCATTAACACCGTGTGCTCTTTCTTGATTTCTACCTCGGCAGTTTTGAGCATGGAGAACACTTCAGCAAGGGTATTAGTCATCCCTTGCATGTTGTAGTTCATCACAAAACTCTTATAGCTAGGGGGCAGCGAGTGCAGCACCCTATCTATAGCGAGCTCCTCCGGGATTTTGCAATCCAGGGTGTTTAAGCACTTAACGTGGCCAGACATTTTGACCACGTGCTCACTAATGCTGCTGTGCTCTTCCATTTTAGTAGAGAAGAAGAGATCGGAAGCATCATACCTCTCTACACGAGCTTGTGGAGCAAAGACGGCCTTGAGATACTCAATGATCTCAAAAGCATTCATCTTCTCAAAACGCTTTTGAAGCTCCGGCTCCATGGCATAGAGCATTCCACTCTGGATGAGGGAGAAATCGTCTGCCTTGGAGTGCCAGACATTCTTTTCGTCCTGGGAGGCGGAATCTGCAGGCTTAGCCGGAAGCTTAGCCTCGATGACATAAGTCAATTTGTAGGGGACTAGGAGGATCCTAAGATTGCGGAACCATGCGATGAAGTTGGTTCCATCAGTTTTCAGCTTGTCCTTCTCGAGGAAAGTGCTAAGGTTGAAGGTGGGTGGGTGAGACATCTACAAAGGATTTGCAAAGTATTTAGACTATGTTCATAATAATGAGTTCAAGTTTTAACTAAAAGAACTCCCACTCGAACGAACATCCCTCTATTAATTTCAGTGATCACATGATCCCAATCCGCTGCACCTCCCCCGATCGCCACGACCATCAGTGCAGTTTCAAAGGTGGACATTCCCCAATGTCGATCATATCAACCATGTGATTCATGCTCGACCTTTCGGTCTCTTGTATTCCAAGGCCATGTCTACACATTCTAGGCTCTCCAGTTCTAACTCATGTGTATTCGCAGTGCAACATGGCTTACACCCACTGTATGCGAACTAGGGATGTTGTTCGTCTGTCCGGTGGACATTGACGGACATCCGTATAATTAGCATGTAGAGCAAAATTGTTAAGGACCAGTGATTTGATTAGGGAAGAAGTACACTAGGCGGATAGGTTTCATTGGCTTCATAGGTGTCCGTCTACACCCCTAATGCGAACGTAGATATGTCTGACGCCCAGGCCTGTAACCCTGGATCGCCTCATACCGAAGAACTTTCTTGGTGGTGCACACACAAGGGGAATACGATAACTGGAATACTATGAGGGATTATCTTATTATGCTACCGTCTAGTAAGTATACTAGCACAATAAGTAATACTTCAAAAGTGAAGTGTTATGACATGGTTATAGCTTTATGATCATCATCAACAACCTTAAAGTTTCACAAACTTGTCAATGCCATGTTATAACACTTGCCCCTATGCAATAATGAAGATAAACGCCTCTATATTAACTATTGCATGTTTTACGCGGCTTTAGGGCTTTTGCAGTAGAACCCCTTCCCACCTACGAACGTCGAGCCACAACATGGATTCAATGATTGTCGTTCTTCTTCCCTTTTCAGGGCACTAGTGTCAATTCCATATCAACTACTATAGAGAGACAGACACCCCCCTAAGCCACTTTGATTTGTGGACCAGTCTCGTGAATCACCACATGAGGTCGGTTGGGGGCCGCTTCATCAAACAGTGTCGTGATATGAACAATAACACTAAAGAGGGTAGAAACTAGAGAATCAATGCCCACATATTGCTATGTGTTCTATCCGTACGAGATGTCTACCCATAGACCTGCTCTAATACTACTGAAGGGTTCCGTAGCAGAAAACAAAAAATTTATATCTACTCGAACACTAATACCAGGATCTATACTATGTAGACATAAGTAATGAAGAAGGAATACAATATTCATACCTTTGCAAACAGAGGCATGCCTTACACAGGAAGGCATATATTGATGAAGACGAGCAGCACCCCAAGTGTGGTGCCTCCGAAGTACTACACACGTCCGGTGTAGGCGGCGTCTCCCGGGCTCCGATCTAGCCGAGCAGCGGAAGAAGAAGATGCTGGACCGAAGATCACACGACGGTAGTGTGAAGGTGGAGAACTCAAATCCCTCGAGGTCCTCCCCAATATTACGGAGAAGTCCTCCGAGGAATATGAGAGAAAGAATGAGAGAATTGGATGCCTCCAAAGGGGTGGGGGAGACCCCTATATATAGTAGGAGGGGGCTCACCACCTAGGGGCTAGGCGGTGTGGGACTAAACCCCACACCTGCCAGCCACCTAGGGGCCGCCGCCAGCCCTAGGTGGGCCCCACTTGGGCGGCCCACCAAGCCAAGGCTGGCCGGCCCCTCCCCTTAGGCGCCTTGCCCTATTGGGCCTCCCTTCGGGTGAGGCCCATTAGCATTAGGAAGCCTTTAATAATAAAAAATATTTAATATTAATTCTTCAATTAACATTCAAATACATATATTATCATATTCCTTTACTTCGGAAATCCTTCCGAACCCCTTCCGATCACCATCGGATGTTACCCGGAACTATTCCGGTTTCTCTCTCTTTATTTCTCCTATGGTACCTCATCTATCCCTAAGCGCCCCCACCCTTAAGCATGACATCCTTCGGTTCGGGAACACTCCGGACATGATTGAGAATCCTCTCACATCAATGATCATCAGCGGGACCTGGATGCCCATGATGACCCCCGTGCATTCCACGAATCTTATCGCTCGAACTATGAATAGTCATTTCCCGTTCCCTTTGCCACTTGATACCTAGTTCATCCGAGACTTGATCTTCGGTATCTCCATACCTTAGTTCGATCTCGTTGCTGATGAACATGTTTACTTGTTCCCATGCCGTTGCATTCCGTGACCCAGTCACACGCTTGCAAGCTTCACTAATGCAACGTCACCGAGATGGCCACATATGTATCTATCTGTTACATGCACTGGCAAATACTGGTCTTGATATGTACTCCTCTACGCGCTCCTTCGGGAAACCTGAGTGGCACCTTTTAGATCACCTAGTCACGGTATGATACTTGATAACCATCTAAGCTCCCTCCAAAACGGTGATTTGCATTATCTCACAGTCTAAGGATCAGGTTGCGAGGTTTCATGCGTTTTATCATCAATGGTGAACTTTGTAACTAGATCTCATAAAGATACAACTATCGGATGTTTGTCTATCACGTCATTCAACCAATGACGTGACCTCATTGTCAATTGGCGTAAATGCCCATGATCTTGAAACCTAGATCATCCTCATGACCAATGAACTAGTTCGCTAGAGGTAACTAGAGACACAGTTTGTTTACATACCACACGTGTATTAACGTTTCGTATTAACACAGTTATAGCACAGTATGAAACATATTATGAACATATAGGAGATATATCAAACAATACACTTTATTATTTGCCCCTAGGGCATAACTCCTTCAAATTATGGGTTGCTTGCCTACACATATACTTATAATATTATAAGTGTTACATTTATTAACCGTCCACCTGGAACAGTCACTATCACCATGAACTAAATCTCCCCGCGCCTTCTTTTGCCATCTTCAGAAAACAACAAACAACCAAATCATTATTTACTTTCATGCTTTATATTTCTGAAGTTTACATTTTAGTTCTATTTAAATACATCTCATTTAATCAAAACTCTATTCTTATTTCAACACTTGCAGTCAATTCACTCGAAGTCCTGTGACAACTTCGGGTGTGACAAAGACTTCACTCATAAACACTTACCTTTGGGCTCCCTGTGGGATCGATATCTATACTTTGAAACTAGCTACAAACGATCTATGCACTTGCAGACATCACTCAGCTAGGTCAAACCTGGCCGAGTCACTGGTGATCGCACAAGAGAAGAAAAGTTTCCAAGAGGTTGTGGCACTAGCTCAGTCCGTGCCGCTGAATATGCCGGCCCTGAGTAACCCGCGTGGGAGGTTCTCATTTTAGGCGACGAAGGACACCAAGAAGGTGCCCATTGATGATTAGTTCCTAGAGCACACCATGACTATTGGTGCGGGTCTTGGCGAAAAATAGGAAAGTGATCTTGTCAGCTTCCTCCGTGAGAATCAGGATATCTTTGCTTCATCCACACAGGATCTGCAAGGTGTGCCGAGGGAGCTGGCCGAGCACTCTTTGCACGTCAGACCCAACACGAAGCCGGTGAAGCAACCTCTCCGCCACTTTGTTGAAGATAGGACAAAAGTCATTGGTGACTAGATAACTCGGCTCCTTGCAACCGGGTTTATCATAGAAGTGCTTTACCCAAATTGGCTATCTAATTCGATGCTGGTAGAAAAGAAGATGGACGACCCGAACATAGCAGTGGTCTGGCGTATGTGTATCGATTACACGAACCTGAAAAAGGCGTGTCAAAAAGACCCATTCCCTCTGCCGAGGATAAATCAGGTCATTGATTCGACCGCTGGGTGTGAGCTATTGTCATTTGTAGATGCGTATTCTGGTTTCCACCAGATACCCTTGAACCTGGATGATCAAAAAAAGACGGCTTTCATTACCCCATATGGGGCTTATTGCTATCGCACCATTCCATCTAGCTTACGTAATGCAGGGGCAACGTATTAGAGATGCATGCAAAAAATGCTTGCACGATCAAATTGGCAATAATGTCCAAGTATATGTTGATGATGTGGTGATAAAAACCAAGGAGAGTCATACCCTTTTAGATTATATCCGGCAAACATTCGCGAACTTAAGGAGGTTCCGAATGAAGCTTAACCTGAAGAAATGCACCTTCGGTGTCCCGGCCGGAAAGTTACTCAGTTTCCTCGTGTCCAGCCGAGGTATCGAAACAAACCCAACTAAAATCCGCTAAGTGTCTTAATGATGTTCAGAAGTTCACTAGTTTCCTAGCATCATTAAGTCGCTTCGTATGTCGGCTGGGAAAAAAGGCACTACCTCTCTATCAGCTGATGAAAAAGTTAGATAAATTCATATGGACACCACAAGCAGATAGTGCTTTTTATGAACTTAAAAAGATGCTAGCCTTTGCACCAGTGTTAGCTTCGCCATTATCCAAAGAGCCGATGTTTCTCTATATAGCAGCGACCAACCGAGTCATGAGTGTTGTGATAGTGGTGGAGCGTGACGAGGAAGTTAAGTCGGTGCAGAGGCCAGTATATTACCTAAGTGAAGTAAATATCCACTTCAAAGCAGAATTACCCTCATTATTAAAAGATGGTATATGGCGTCTATATGGCGGCCAAAAGGTGATATGCGAAGCACTTATATCCGAGATAATGATTAACAAAGATGCAAGTGGCAGAATTGCCAAATGGGCAATGTAATTAGCTCCATATGCTCCATAGTATGATAGAAGAGATGCGATCAAATCTCAGGAAGTGGCCGACTTTTTTTGGATTGGGCGGAAATGCAATACGAGCCAGCCTTGCCGGATTCAAACTACTAGAGGGTGCATTTTGATGGATCAAAGTTGAAGGACGGATTAGAGGCCAGGATAGTCCTTACCTCGCCCAAGAAAGACCAATTGAGATATGTACTTCAGATCCATTTCAGAGCATCTAATAATGTGGCTGAATATGAGGCGCTCATACATGGCAAAGGAAATTGGGATACGTCGGATACAGTGTTTCAGAGATTCAGATTTGGTGGTACAACAAGTTTCTGGTCATTGGGACGCGCTGGACACAAACATGGCCCTGTACATATTTCATGTCCACAAGATATGTGGTTACTTTGAAGGATGTGAATTCCATCATGTGCCAAGAGCTGAAAATGATGCAGCGGACGTGTTATCTAAACTGGGATCATCTCGGCAAGCCATCCCGCTAGGAGTTGCTTTGGAGCATCTGAGAAAACCATCTATTAACCCCTCGCTAGAGTCCAAATCAATTTATATCCCATCCAACCCCGGATCAGAAGCCGCCCCAATGGACATTGACTGGGGGAACAGCTCGGCAAACCAAGGGACTACCTCGGCAAACCCGGGGACTGCCTTATGTAACCCGGGTCTGTTCAGCTTAATCCGGCAGAGGTTATGTCGGCCTATCCAATGGAGGTTGACGAAGTGCTCTTCCCGGCCTGGCATGGGCGCAACAAATTTTTGAGTTCTTGAAAGATGGAGTTTTACCAAGTGATGAGGTACTTTCCAAGAAAGTTCAAAGGAGCGCAAAAGCATATACCATCATAAATGTCGAATTATACAAAAAGAAGTGTATTGTAGCAATGTGTTGACCCAAAAGAAGGGCTAGAAATCCTCCAAGAGATCCATTAGGGTGAATGTGGGCATCATGCATCGTCCAGGGCCTTAGTGGCAAAAGCTTTTCGACATGGTTTTTTACTAGCCCAGTGCCTTGCAACAAGCCGAAGAACTTGTGAAGAAATGTAACGGGTGTCATAGGTACGCTGGCAAGATACATATGCCGACCTATGAACTCAAAACTATACCGATCACTTGGCCATTTGCTGTGTGGTGCTTGGATATGGTTGGACCATTTATGCTGGCCCGAGGAAACATGACTCACATCCTAGTCATGGTGGACAAGTTCACCAAGTGGATTGAAGTAAAGCCAAATAGAAAGTGTGATGGAGCTACTGCAGTATCATTCCTCAAGGACATTATCTTGAGATACGGCTACCCACATAGTATCATCACAGACAATGGCACAAATTTCGCGAAAGGAGAATTTGCCCGGTTTTGCCAAGATAAAAGAATACGGTTAGATGTTGCATCAGTTGCACACCCCGCATCGAACGGTCAAGTGGAAAGATCCAACAGACTAGTACTGTCTGGGATAAAACCCCGACTCATTGAGCCATTGCAAAGATCAGAGGGGTGCTAGATTGATGAACTACCAGCAGTACTATGGAGCCTAAGAACAACTCCGACTCGATCAACTGGCTATACACAATTCTTTCTGGTATATGGGGAAGAAGCTGTATTACCAGCCGACATAGAGCATGACTCGCCTAGGGTCACCCAATACATAAAATCTGAAGTGCAAGAAGCCCGACAAAATAAAGTTGATCTACTGGAAGAGGCAAGAGAGTTGGCACTGTCCAGATCCGCCATATATCTGAAGGGAATATGCCCTGAGAGGCAATAATAAAGTTGTTATTATATATATTCCAAGTATAAGATAGATGTTTATTTTACATGCTATAATTGTATTAATTTGGAAACATTAATACATGTGTGTTTGATAAACAAAAGGAAAGTTCCTAGTGATGCCTCTCTTATAAACTAGCTCATTGATTAACAAGATGATCAAGGTTTCCTGATCATGGACATTGGATGTTGTTAATAACGAGGTCACAACATTAGTGGAATGATGTGATGGCCATTCATCTGAAGTATAGCATTACGATCAAGGTCATTATGTTTATATTGCTATAACATCTAACATAGTAATCCTAGTCCTTAGACCATGATATCATGTTAATCACTAATACTGGAAGAGTATCTTGATAACATCAAACGTCGCACCGTGAAAGGGTGATTATAAAGGTGGGTTCAGTGCTACGAAAGTGTTATGTAGAAGCTCATGGATCAAGAGTGGGATTTGTCCATCCCGATGGTGGATAGATATTCTCTAGGCCCTCTCGGTGATATCACATTGGTTAGCTTGCAAGAAAGTGATAAGATCACTAGAATGTTATATCACGGGAACGAGAAAAGAGTACATGTCGGTAACGAGATCAAACTAGGTATGGAGATACCGATGATCGAATCTCGGACATGTAATATATCGCGAGACAAAGGGATTTAGTTACTAATGTTAAAGGTTCTCACAATCATAGAAGTCATCGTAGAATGTGTAGGAGTCAGTATGGATCTCCAGGTCCCGCTTTTGATTATTGATCTGAGAGGGGTCTCGATCATGTCTGCATTATTCATGAACCGTAGGGCGACACACTTAAGGGACACCAAAACCATTTGGATCAAATGTGTTTCAGATGAATGAATTGCAAAGCACTGGAATTATTTCAATAGACACCGAAACTGTTTCGGGTAAAATTGCAAAAATTGGTTTTGCATGTAATATTGAAATGTTACCGGGGGTTTTATGTGAATGTTTGTTAATTAAAGTAATTAACAAAATTCTACATAAATTTAATAAAAGAGTTTTATTAAATGAGAGAGCATTAAATTTGGAGAAAATTAATGCATTTAAAATGGAGACTTTAAAAGAGAATGTGAATGGGCATTTTAATATGGAGGGAGTTACCACCACATGAATGGGGGAGGTGAGGGGTCACCCCTCATGAGGCGCCGGTCATGGGGAGGGGCACCCCCCTCCTCCTATAAAAGGCCACCCCTCTCACCCTTCTTCCTTACACCTCCTCATGAAGGATCTCTCTCCCCCTCTAGAATTATTCTCCCATGGTCTCGGATTAGCGAGATACATGTTCCCGATGACATTTTGTCTGGAAGGAGTTGCTGCTTCCATTGCATCGCTGGAGCGAGGAGGCGGAGGTTGTTCGGTGGCTTGAACATGTGTGCGAGTGCGGATCCACTGCTGGTTTGCGGCGCTAGGACTTCCACACGATCTTGAGATCGGCAAGCGTACGACTACATCATCCACGAGTTCCTACTCGTTAACGAAACTTTGTTGTCTTCGAGGGTAAGTTCTCCATGGATGTATATTCACCCGTTGCTTGTATCTAGTAGATAGATCTTGGCGTATAGTTCTCATCGTAGGAATTTTTTGTTTTCTATGCTGCGAACCCTTCAATATCAACAAACCCTCTGACGCTATCATAGTCGAAAAGTGAGCCCCCGAGTTTTCCGGGAAGGAGATTTGGAACTTGGGCTAGTGCAACACACTGCAGGCATGCATAAGCTTTCACCTCCATGGGAAGGACCATTCATTGTGAGCAAAGCCTTACACAATTATGCATACTATCTTATAGATGCTCAACCTCAGGAGAAGAACAAGGCAGACAGGTTCGGAAAAGAATCAAAAAGGCCATGGAACATAGCCCTACTTCATCGATTTTACACTTAATTAAAGGTGTATGTATCTGGAACTCTCATATGTCGGATTATATGTCGGCAATGAGCTATTAATGAAATATTGGCACTTCGAGCAGAAACTCGGGGACTGCCCTAGTAATAATTATCTTTTTCTGCATTTACATTTTATACGTTGGTAGGCTTGAAATTTCATACCCCTTAGCCAAGTTAGTAATGTGTCGGCACCGAAAGCTAACTCTTTAACTTGCCACTGTCCAAAAAGATTGGCTTCATGGCAAGCAAGAGAACATGTTTGGAAATGCTATGCACATGATTAACGACTAAGGAAAGGAATGAAATCAAGTCGACATTTGTTTCTTGAACTAACCCCTCTGTTTATTTTCTTTACTTACTCTTATGCCGAATTAGTTTGAGCTAATCCTCGCAATTTCAAAGTATTGTTAATTTAGTTTGATTAACCTCAGACTCGCAAGTCGAACACCGAATAATGGTAGAATTGAGCCGGGTCATCAGATTGAGGAAACAAGAAAATGAAACTAGGGGACTTCACCCAAATATATCCGACATAAAAACATAACTTGTAGCAAAATAACTTCAAAGTGCATATTACATCCTACACCGGGCATACCGAGGATTTAATAAAGTTTAAAGCTCATGTGTTCAAGGAGCCGCAGCGGCCGGATCATCCGCAGTGGGAGGAGGCATGTTGTCTATGGTGTTAGGAGCCTCGGCTTCATCATCATCATCCGAATTTGCCTCAGCATCCTCAGCATCATCATCATCATCCAGATTCTCTTGATTCTCATCAGCGCCCTCCTCAACATACCCATCATCCACCTCGTCAAGGAAACTCGGTCCATCAGTCCAGGAATGAATATCGCCGTATTGGATCAACTGATAGGCTTGATCTTTGCATTGCTGATGAGGTCCGGGTCACAGGTCCACCTGGAGCCATCACGCATATTCTGGAGGGTGGCCGGATTGAGTCCATCGTACCAGGATAGCACAAAGGCCAAGGTTATATAGGCACCAATCCGTGCGGCGGACTCCCTCCACAAATTCAGCGTGGTCTCGCTCTCCATGAGTTTCTCGGCCAACTAGGAAGGACCCTTGGGTGCAGGTTCATTCACCCAAAGGACGTGGAAAACCCGGATGGCTGCATCCAGAAGGTCCACCCTGAATGACTTCATCACTTTCACCTGGGCCCAGAGGCTGATCAACGAGTGATCCATGTCAAACGCCGCAGTGGAGTTAGCGGGACCACCTTTCTCAGCTCGGGCTTTCTGAATATCAATGATGGCACGAGCATCGGATTCAGGGAAGTTATTTGAAAAGCAAGTAAAAGGAACAAGTTAGTACAAGAAATAGAGGGCATAACTAGAACGTCGGCAAATAAAAAGAAGTCCGAAAAAACTTACGAGTGATGACACTGTTGATCCGGGTAACCTCCATCAACCAGGCAGTAGCCTTTTTCCACAAGTTTTCCAGCTCAACATTTACCGAGTCGAGTTTAACCTCGGTGTCCTTGATTAGATCCTGCTCCTTCTCGAGCTGGGTCTTGAGCCGGTCCTTCTCCTCGGCAAAGGTATATTCAACCTTATCAAGTTCAGCCTTCTGAAGGGTTTTTAATTTCTCAATCTCGGCACGGAGCCGAGATATCTCTTCATCCTTCTCATTCAGCTGAGTTTGATGTTAGCCTGCTTTTTCAAGAAAGTGAAGCATCAAATCAGGCATTGAGACACAATCCTGAAGAGGTACTGGAAAGATTTCGATCCGGTCGAGCCGAGCCCGCCGAGCCAAAAGTAAGAAAGTCAAAGGATAAAGAGCAAAGGGAAAGTACCTTTTAGCTCGGCCACCTGCTTCTTGAGCTCCGCATTCTCAGCCTCCACATTAGCTGGAGATATTCAAGTCAAGAATTAATTCGGCAGGATAAGATTAAGCGAAATCAAATGGAAAACACCGAAGCAAAAGTTTACCCTTTTTCTTCAGTTCTGGTAGCAAGGCCTTGTGCTTCGAAGAAAGCTCCTTGTGGAACTTAACCTGTCTCTAGGTGATTGGATATTCAAAGTTATTCAAGATCCGAGTCAAGTGGAACTTAACCCGACTCTAGGTGATTGGATATTTGAAGTTAGTCAAGATCCGATTCAAGTGGAACTTAACCCGACTCTAAGTGGATGGATATTCAAAGTTATTCCAGATCCTATTCAAGTGGAATTTAACACGACTCTAGGTGGCTGGATATCAAACTTCGACTCAAGATTTGAATGGGGAGATTGAAAGTGCATGTGTGCCTCCATGTGTGGTTTTCCTAATTAATGACAATCTCTATGAACTAATGGTTGCATTGAGTTACAATTGTAGGAATTTTCCATTGGCATTGTATGGACCATCTGTTGGCTTCAAGGTAGAAGAAATGAAGATCAATAAGCAATGTACAAGGGATTTGGGCCTATTGGAATCTTCAAGGTTGAAGAAATGAATAAATGAAGATCAATAAGCAATGTAGAAGGGCTTTGAGCCTATTGGAATCCTGTTAAAGAAATAAGATGATTTAAGGTTGATCAAGTCAACGTGCAAGAGTAGTTTCAACTGGATCAACACTCAAGAGGAAATGAAGAAGTGCAAGTTCAAGATGCGCATATCTAGAAGATCACATGCTTGAAGATTTCTATCCTCGATGATCATGGATTGGTGAATACAAGTTCAAAGCAAACGTTTCCGCATGGTGTATGTGGGAGCAATTCACAAGTCTTCATCAAGCGAACACGAGCAAGAGAAATCAAGAAAGGTGTTCCATCTTGAGGAGGACAATAACGTCTACATCAAGCACAATTGGAATTCTCTAGGCAAAGGTATGATCTTGATAGGTTGTCTCTTTTGTTGGTCTCATGTTGTCGTTGGGAGACCGTGTTTAGGATAGTTAGCCATATTATCAAGAGGGGATCTCGAGTGAGTAACTCAATCGTATCTTTCGGAGAGCTCAAACCTTTGTATACTTAGCGTCATGTTTCTTGGTTGTTATTTGGATTTTATCCATGTGAGGTTCTAGAGATTTTTCTTATCTTCATAACAAGCTTTACTTCATCAAAAACGGATTTTGAATGAATATCTTATTGCGTTTTTTGATTTTGGAGATTTATCGGTTCATCTTTTTTAGAGGGGTCAAAACTTTCATCATTTGGTTTTATCCTCCCTTATTGGACTATGATGTTTATATGCATGATCTTGTAGAGAGTTTTATCCTATTCAATATGAGCCCAAGTTCATCGAAATTGGAGTCTAGATGCAAAAGTTATGTTCGTTTTGGTTTTGCCATTGCTACCGAGTTTTGCCCCTCGAAATTTGGCTAAGGACCAAGAGGTTCTCCTCCCAATAAGGGGAGGAAGTTTTGGAAGGAAATTTTGATGGGGCCTCTGAAATTCTGCCCCTAGGCTAGAAATTTCGCTCTCGAGGGCGGAAAAAATCCACCCGGGGGGGGGAGGGGGGACTTCCACACCATGGACAAAAATCCCAGGATAAAATGGTTCAACAATAATATTTTGTTTGGGGGGGGGGGATATATAAGGCCCCTTCTTCCTCATTCGGGGTTAGCTCTTTGACTCTCTCTCTCCTCCATTGTTTTTACCTTCAAGAACTTTCCCTTCCTCTCTACCCTCCAATATTTTTTGAATCTTTCCGAGGGATTTGAAAAAGGAGATGTAAATCTACAATTCTACCAAACAATATCCCTCGTTGTGAGGGAATCCTTGAGATCTAGATCTGGGAGAAATTTGGTGTTATCCCTCTTTGTTCTTCCTCTCTTATTCCCCCAATAGATTTTGTAGCTTTCGTGGAATTTGGGAGTGAAGGATTTTCTATTGCATTTGGTGCATCGGTTTGAGTTCTGTACATAGAATCGGTGAGTGAAAGCAAGAAGCTTTTTTACTATTGGGTTCTTGGAACCTAGTTGGTTCTATGGTAGCGGAGGTGTTTTATTGTGGCCTCCAATTGAGTTGTGGAGATTCCTCAAGCTAGAGGCCTTTGTGGTGATTCTTGGGAGCCCTCCAATTGAGTTGTGGATATTGCCCCAAGATTGTACGGGTTTGGTCACCGTCCTCAAGTGCCACATAGTGGAGCGTGTGCTCGCCTTCGTGATGCGTAGACCGAAGAATAATGTGAGCCTTTTATGGCATCGGTGAGCGGTGTGCCTCCGCATCTTGGGGTGAGACCTTGCGTGACATTGGGTGTGCATCGAGCCACCACACCTCAAGGTGAACCATTTGTGATGTTCAGGGAGCATTACACCGCCGCACCTCTCCAACGGAAACATAGCTTCTTTGGAAGTGAATTACGGGATAAAATCATCGTCTCCCCGTGCCTCGGTTATCTCTATACCCGAGCTCTTTGATTATGCACTTTACTTTGTGATAGACATCGTGCTTGAAGTAATTTATATTTCTATCACCTTGTTCCTTGTCTTGCTTAGCATAAGTTGTTGGCGCACTTAGTTGAATCTAGTGATTATAGGTTTTGGCTTGATAAATTAAACGCTAGTTTTATTCCGCATTTATTAGAACCTAAACCATAAAAGTTTTAATTCTCATATTTATCCCCTCTAGGCGACATCCGTATCCTTTCACCTTGTTACTACAAACACAAAGGTTGAATGTGCCTGTCAAATTCATTGACTGTCCTACGAGAAACTACTTCCCTATGAGCTATAATAAACATAAAGCATGTTTAAATTTTCAATTTTGGCTTGAAAATGATAATCTTCGATGAAGTGGTGGTGAAATACCACATATAGGAATATACAATAGACACGATTGGGAAAACGTTGGCTTAAGAGAGCTTGGTAGTGAAAGTTAACATAAGATGCTTAGTACGAAGAAAGACTAGGAAGAGGGAGAATGAATAATATAGGGAAAACTTACAACATGTATCAATGTACATAGAAAACATGTAGTAAAAGATTTACCAACTACAAACTACTAATATAAGTATTTAGGAAGCTTAACAAATCAATTAGGGGCACTTGAAAAATATCTTTCATCAAAACAAAGGAACTTGCCAACTATGAAAGATGATGTGATCATATCTCCACCAAGAAGTTCCTTAACCCTTATCTTTGCACACACAAGATTACGGAATGCATCCATTACTCTAGCTGAGGACTTACTAACTAAATGCACATAACTCCACCACCTTCATGTCACTGAGATTTTGATACATGTGTGGCTAAGCTCTAAAAATCAGCTCTGTTTTATGTAGTAATACATGTTCACGTGAATGTGAATAGATACATTTGCCCAAAAGATATAAATGGCATATGAGCTTCTTCTTTTTTTGTTCATTGAATATCAACACTAACATTGTTGTCGCACACACCATATATATAACTTTCACTTAAACCACATGCACGACGCCAAACATAATATATTACTCCCTCCGATCCATATTAATGGCCTCAACTTTGTCTAGATTCATATGAATCTGGTTAATTATTTAGGCTAGATGCATTCGAATCTAGACAAAGTTAAGAACGTTAATATGGACCGGAGAGAGTATATTATATTATTGAGTAAATAACCATGTATCCCAAACATTCCTTGGGACAATGTACACAAAGGTCGAACAGTCAATTTAGAAATAATAACTTCTATAAGATCACACTTAATTTATTAGTATCCGGCGGTACTAGTAGTTTCTCCAGCCGGGTACAAGCTTAGAACCACAGATGACCAGCCATATGTGCTCACACACTCACTTTCGGGAAGGCAGGTGGTAGAACACCTTTTAGGAAGGAGTAGAAAAGAACAAGTGATCTCTGAGGCTGGAAGCTAGGAACCAGATGGCCAGCTCCTCGCACTGAAGCGAACGTGAACCCTCCCTCGTATTGCTGAGCGTAGCCTCCAACCTATAGTTTAGATCATAATCCAGTTCAGTATAGAGTTCGACCACAAAATTATAGTCTCATAGGGGTTACCACATGTGTATAAGATTACCTCGCTCTGGGGGGTGTACCATGGACGCCATGGTTTTGTGATGTCCAAATCGAGATCCTTGACAGAGTACCTCGTCGCAGTAATGGGGCACACATCATCCATGTCACCACTGTCACCGAATTAGCGATGATGTTATTATATAGGAATAGCCCCTACGGAAAAAAACTTGCGTCTCCAAACGATGGTTTTACCTGTAGATCCACACTCTTAATCCATTGTCGATAAGCCAATCCAGGGTTGGCACCATCGAAACAGGCGCATCGGTCCAGTTTATGCCACTGCAAACAAACCATGTTAGGGTAAATATAAGGTCCATAAATTGGTACTTCCTCCGTTCACTAATATAATATAAAATGGTTTAGCAAGTTTTGGCAAACCAGTTTGCTAAAACATCTTATATCAGTGAACAGAGGAAGTAGCGTATAACTGGGAGTTGTCAAGCCATTATGTTACTTACGCGCACTCTGACCACTCTGTCTTGGTTCGGACATGTATGGCCTTCTGCACCTCAGGATTGTTGAAGTAGGCGTCGATATAGGCACCGATGCACGGATCATAGCCTGCTAACTGTCTCAACGAAAGAAGATATTGAGTCCGTGAATGCTAACTGTCAACAGTAGAAGAGAAAGAACATTATATGTAACTCGTACGTACGTAGCTACTGGAGTGGAGACTGCCGTCTTTCGACTCGAGGCAGATCGGTGCAAAGATGTTGTAGTGATCAATGTGGCCTGTTTTGTACGATTGTATCGCTTCGCCGCACTTTTTACCCTCAACCCGCCCGAAGCAGTACGCGTCGATGTTGCCCCACACCTCATCGGAGATCACACCGTGGTTCCATAGGAACTCCAACGATCCCTTTTCGTTCTTGTAGTCATCAAGGAGCGGGTTTCCAACCTGCAGAAAGGAACCCCAAATTAGTCAGCGGCGTCAATAATATAGAACCTGTCTTTTGAAAGGTCTCAATGCCGGCCATGATTATGCAACTTACAAAGATCCCCTTGAGGTTCATGCTTGTGAGACCAAGTTTTTGGAGGGCGACGATGATGGCGGCAAGCTGAGGGACGTAGTGGCCGCTGTAGCTCTCGCCCGCGATGAAGAAGTCGCGGCCCTTGTACTCGGGGAACCTCTCCAGCCAGTTGAGAAGGAAGATGTAGGCGTCCACAGCCGTCCTCTTGTCGCCGCTCTCCTTGTTTTCCGATGACGTGTTCGAGTACGAGAATCCCACGCCCGCCGGCGACTCCAGGAAGAGCACATTTGCCACTGCACGACACCACAACCATCAGTCATTAGTGTGCGTGAAGTTGTCAAAGGATATATCTATCTAGTTACCCACCATTGTTCCATGCGTGCCTGTTTCTGCTCAGGGTCTTGCCATCAGGGTTCACACGGAACGGGCCGAGCTCTTGAAAGGCGCCGGCGCCGAGGGACGAGCACCCAGGCCCGCCGTTGAGCCAGAGGACGAGAGGCTTGGTGGCGGCCTCGTAGGGGGACTCGACGAAGTAGTAGAAGAGGGCGCGGCCGTGCAGCTCGCTCACCGTGACGTAGCCGGAGTACTGGTCGAAGTTGACGCGCGGTGGCTGGCCGGGCAACGCCACGATCTTGTCGGCCTCCTTGGTGCCGGAAGGTGGGCTCGAGCACTTGGTGGGAAGGTGTTTGAAGCTGCTGTCCGGGTCGGCCCATGCGCTGTCCAGGTCGGCATATGCGTCCGGCCTGAGATGCCCGTTGGCCGTGGCCCTGGCTTCGATGAATGACTTCAGCACATCCCGCTGCGTCAAGGTCGTCGCGGCATTCGCGAGCGATGCACCCAGTAGGATCACCAGCACGACCGCGCTGTACGTGGTGTGGGTCCTCATCCTCGTCTCTGATGCGTTCAGGCGTCAGGTGCTTTCATGAGAATACGTAGATCATCGGTGGTGCTTTTATATAGCGTAGGAAGGTACTATTTGTGATCATATGGGGGTAAAATAGTGGAAAATGTTATGTATTTCGGACATTCCAAGTTGGTGTTAGGATTCTCCGAAATCGATACGGAAGAGAGAGCGCCAGCTAATAGACATAGTGTGCATGATACATTGACGTCCAATGGCGCTCAGCAATGTAGAATAGATATATGCCTCATCGTTCCAGAAGGTCGGACATGACCGTTGACGTTCAGCTGTTCAATCGGCCGGCATCGCGACTCTTTCCCTGTGAGCGATGCCGAGGCCATGTCACTAGGCAATTATCCAAATGATAGGACCGAGGTGACACCCAGAGGCATGCAGGCTCGGTCAGCAATCTCAAAATTGATGAACAAGGACCAACTGACCATGTTATAATAGTACTAGTATGTACTCCCTCTGTTTCGAAGCTTAAGACGTAATCTGTTCTTTTCAAAATTTCGTCATAAAAAACAAGCAGCACGGTGTTATTTATCCTGATTCTCCCAAAACTACCACTTCCAACCTTGTGCATGGACCTAGAAATGGGAGATTCACGGGAACAGAGGGAGTAGTTTTTTTTACAGTATATTATATATATGATCCTTTTGACGAATTTAATGTAGCGTCGCTTATCGCCGAAATACTCGTGCAACTCGCTTCTTTCCCGCACCCAGGATAGACAATTTGATGTCCATCTCCTGAACTGCTTCGGTCTGCTGTATCTACATCTGCACTATTTTCGCAGATGTGTCCCAAAGGAAGCACCAAACACCAGGGAATTCAGTTATTGTGGCTCCTGACATTGAGGAAGCAACCTTAGGACACATACAATGGTTATATCTTAGTCATATTATAGTAATGCCACGTAGGATAGGTGACATGGAGGAGAGAGAACAAAAAAAGAGGTTTGTCTTATCTTAGCTAAGAGACCATAAATCTAGGATGTCTACTTATTAAAGATAAGACTAAAAAATAACCCATTATACATCATGTTTTATAGTTATATCTAGATTACGTGGCAGAACTAAGATAAGAGGTCTTATCAACCATTGTACATGCCCTTAGAAGTGATTCTGCGAGGCCGGTGAAACGACAGCTGCATAGTGATCCTGGTGGATCTGGGAAGGGGCTTCGCCAATGGTGGTTGCTGTTGGATTATTATGCATAATTTTCACAATTAAATTCAGAGAATAAATTATGACTACAACAGCTACGATCATGTTAACCTCTAACATACTATATGTATTAATCAAGACAAACAACAATAGTGCAAATACAAAAACAGTCATAGTATTACAACATATCGGATCATGGTATACGTATTGATCAGTTGTCGATGAAGTCGTCTTTGGTGCAAAGGCGGCAACAGCTTCTCGAAGGAGACGCGGTTGAAGACGAGTCGCCCGTGGACCACGAGATCACCCAGGAAGACACGCCGTGATGACGATTGAGCAGTCGCGTGGTGCGTTTCGCAAAAACCTTATTCACCCTCTCCCATACAAGATCAACAGGACGAGTGAAAATTGTGAGGGTTTTGGCAGATGTGTCAACAATCATCCTATTCGGGTCGCTCCCGGATCGTGGGCTATCGTAACCGACCCGAACCCATGTTCGCCTCCGTTAGGGTTTCCTGAGCCGCTCTATATAAAGTCATGCGCGGCTACCGCCACGGTACACCAAAACCAATCTAGGGTTTTACCAACCTCTCTGCTTGCGCCGCCATCGTAGTTTACTCCATCCTTAGCGCCGGCGTGCACCGGCGAACGGGAGAGAAGGTCTTTGGACTCAGATTGGCGAGATTTGGCAACCCGCGACACGCGCGTCGTGACGAGACGGGCGGGCGGTGCATGCCTGTGTGCGTGCGTGCGAGCGAGCGGCGGCGTCGTCGGAGGAGGAGTGTGTGTGTAGCTCTCCTCTTCTCACTCACTTTACTAGGTGGTGAGACACTCCACCTTATAAGGTGGTGTATCTCTCCTCCAACTTTTCATGTGGGACTAAACTTTAGCTCCGACTCCACTCCCATGTGAGCTGCCCCAAACATGGGCCCATACACATGTGAGCTGCCACAAACATAGGCTTTAAGAGTTAGGGAAAATCTAAAATCTACATGTGCCTATTTAGTTTAGCAGAGACTGTTAAGTTGAACTTCTGCCTAGAATCTTGAGCTACGTCTATCAGCAACTTGAACAATGGACGGACTTTTAATTGCAAGTTTGGTTCTTTTAGATTTCACACAAAATCACAACTAGTACATGGCTGCCAGTAGCCTACCCCGCGGGTGTAGCATATGGGTCATACTACTTGTTCTCTTCATGAGTTTATTAGAGATCATCCAAATGTCATAGATTGCGACGTTTACAATCAGAACTCATATATGTGTGTTCTTTTAAGAATGCTCTGTAGGATAGCATCTTTACTAATCATAGCCAACAGAAACACATTAAGGCATGTTGCCAACCTGCCTTATAGCTATAGAGAGTTGTGCATCTTCACATAGAGAGGTTTATCTAATACTCTCGTCTATCATACCACTAGCTTGTTCTTTCCAGGTCCTAATTCACGGGATCGCCTGTCGTCGGATTAATGACAAATACGCCATGAGGGGGTCCTCGAGGCGTGCGTAAGAGAGGGGTGTGAGACGTACGGTATTTCGGGTTGGTAAGAACATAAGTTTACCCAGGTTCGTGATACATTGCAAATGTATCTATAATTTTTGATGTTCCATGCTTGGTTTTATCTACTTTCTTGTGTTTTGTTCCAACTTTGGAGTACTTTTCATATGATTTCTTGGACTAACCTATTAACAAGATGCCATAGTGCCAGTTGCCTGTTTTCTGCTGTTTTTGGTTCCAGGAAGTCAGAAAATGAATATTCTCGGAATTGGACGGGACAAAAGCCAAAGTTACTATTTTCCCGAAAGACTCACGGAGCCAGAAGGAGAGTCGGAGAGGGGCCACAGTGTGGCCACTACCCCCCTTGGCGCGGGTAACCCTAGGCCGCGCCAGGGCATGGTGTGGCACCCCTGGCCGCCCATCGACCTTGCCTCTTTCGCCTATAAGAGCCTCCCGAGGCAGAAACCCTAAATAGTCAATCAGAAATCCACGAAAAGTTCCGCAGTGCCGCCGCCACCGAAGGGGAGATTCAGGGGACATAAAGTCTCTGTTCCGGCACCCTGCCAGGATGGGGAAGTGCCTCCGGAGCCATCTCCATCGATCTCCACGGCCATCTCCATCACCATTGCTGATTCCCATGATGAGGAGGGAGTAGTTCTCTCTCGAGGCTAAGGGTTCTACCGGTAGCTATGTGTTCATCTCTCTCTATGCATGATCATATTGTAATCATGAGCTTGTAATCTATAGATCTACCTTGCTACTCAAGTGCTTTAATAGATCTCTGCTCTCCCCATGTGTGTGAAAGTGACAGCATGCACACCATGGTGGCACTTAGGCTAAAGATTACAAATACTTGTTATGAGTTATATTTGGAGTTGAATGTCTTTATGAAATTGTGATGTTTGTTGGACTCATATAGTACTCAAGGTGACAGTGTGGGGTTTTCTAGATGGGAAAGATGGACTTTGAGGAGTGCCGTTATAGCCCTACCATCGATTAGAGTGTTCAACTGGAGAGTAGTTAAGAGTAGTATCATAAAGAGAAGATATTTATATGAGAGTGTTGACTAGTGAAAGTATGATCCCTAGGCCTTGTTTCTAAACATTGAACACCGTTTGCAATTAGATCTATTACATGTTTGCTTGCTTCATTCTTTATTTCAGTTTGCCTTTAGTCTTTTCCCACGTCAACCACACGCCAGTAAGCTATTTTCTGGCACCGTTACCACTTATAATTATCCATATCACTTGTATTTCACTATCTCTTCTCCGAACTAGTGCACCTATACACCTGACAAGTGTATTGGGTGTGTTGGGGACACAAGAGACTTCTTGTATCTTGATTGCAGGGTTGCTTGAGAGGGAATACCTTTGACCACTTCCTCCCTGAGTTCGATAAACCTTGGGTAATCCACTTAAGGGAAAACTTGCTGCTGTTCTACAGACCTCTACACTTGGAGGCCCAACAACTGTCTACAAGAATAGAAGTGCGTAGACATAAGGCTATTTTCTGGCGCTGTTGTTGGGGAGGTAAGGTAAAAGGTATTCACACCGGAGGATTAAATAAGAAGAACCTCCTGATGACCCACAAGTATAGGGGGTGTATCGCAGTATTTTTGATAAGTAAGAGTGTCGAACCCAACGAGGAGCAGAAGGTGCTGGCTAGTGGTATGGATCAGGAATTCTCTGCAAATACTTAGCAAACGGATTTTTAGGGGTTTTTGATATAGCAAGTAAACAAAGTACGAGTAAATAAAAGATAGTAGGAATAAATGCAGCAAGTGGCCCAATCCTTTATGCAGCAAAGGACAAGCCGGTTGTATTACTTAAGATGACCAAATGTTCTCGAGGACTCATGGGAAGACTGTCAAGTGCTTTCGCTTCATATAGTTGATTAATCTTCTTTAGCTTGCTAAGTGTTGTGTGGGTGAACCTGTGCTAATGTACCGACCTTCCTAGGACTAATACATACTTGTGATTATACCCCTTGCAAACATCCGTAAGTACAAGAAAGTAATTAAGGTAGGAACCTAACCACAGCTTTAAACTCTAAGACCCTTACGTCCCTTGTGCAATTGTTTCCTAACGGGGGTTCAGGTTTCTGTCACTCCGGCAACCCCTACGATTAGTAGCCAAATACACAATGCATTCCCCTAGGCCCATATAGGTGAAGTGTCATGTAGTCGATGTTCACATGACACCACTAGAAGAAGTACACCACAACTTAAATATCAAACTATTGAATCTTTCTCAACACAACTCCACCAGTAACAACATGACTTCTCCCATGTCCTCAAGAACAAAACGAACAACTCACAAGACATCATATGGATCATGATCAGATATGGATAATGATGTATAACAATCTGAACATAAACAATAATTCAATGGTTCACTCAATAGCATCAACTACAAAGAGTAATCAACACTGGGAAAGTTTCCCCTATGAACTAATGCAAGATTCAACTCAATTGTTACAACAATATGGAGATGGTGATGAGGGTGCTGATGGTGATGATGGTGGTGATGATGATGATGATGATGATGATCTCGATGAAGTCCAGCTTGATGATGGTGTTGATGGTGACGATCTCCCCTCTCCGGGAAGGAATTCCCCTGGCAGAAATCTGTCTGCCGAGGAGATCTTTCTCTCTTGGTGTTTTCCGCCCTGGAGAGGCGGCGGAATATTTCTGTGGTTGCTCCCCGAGTCTTAGGGTTTTGGGAGGATAATATACGCCAGAGGGGAGAGCCTGGACTGGGCCAGGGCGGCCACACCACCTGCTGGCGCGACCTAGGGCTTCCCGCGCTAGGGGGTGGTGTGGGCCCTATGTGGCCCATCTCCAGCCCCCCTTCTGGCTTCCTTCGCCTTCTGGAAAAATAGGATTTTCCATATATTTTCCCAGATTTTCTGATCTTCGCGAATTTTGCCTCCAAACAGCACCTTTTTCCATCAGAATCCTGACTGCAGCGGTCCATGCTCCAAAAAGTCATCAACCATGCAAAAACAGATGAAATAACATAAGTATCACCTCTCAATACGAAATATATCAATGAATAACAGTGAATTATGACATAGAATAGTGATGCAAAATGGACGTATCACCTCTCACGGCAAACGCCTATTTTCTAGCACCGTTGCCGGGGAGGTAAGGTAAAAGGTATTCACATCCTCCGGTGTGAGTGCTCGAAGTTATTTCCTTTAGATTCCACAATTTTGTCTTTTTGTTTCTTGTTTTCACTAGTTAGGCTTAATGGAAAACAACAACAAAATGAGAGAACTTTATAGTATTTATCTTGAGTTAGGACATAAAGTGTTTGAAGAGAAAATTAAAAAACCTATGGAACTTTATTTGCATGATAATAGCAATGTTGTTTGTATGAATTATTTGGACACCATTATTGCTAATGCTATGGAAAAGACTAAGCTTGGGGAAGCCAGTTTTTACGAAAATGATCTTTTTAGTTCCCCATCTTTGGAAGATAGCTATTCAATTGCTTATGATGATACTATACCTCCAATATATGATGATTACAATGATGAGTATGATATTTTCAGTCCACCTACTATTGAGGAGAAAATTAATTATGATTACAATATGCCTCCTATATTTGATGGTTATGGTGATGAGAATAATAATGATAGCTATTTTGTTGAATTTGCTCCCACTATAATTAATAAGAATGACTATGTTTATGTGGGGAGTATTAATTCTTTTATGCATGTGGCTCATGATAAGAATGTTTCTTGTGATAGTTATATTGTTAATTTTATTCATGATGCTACTGAAAGTTATTATGAGAGGGGGAAACATGGTTTTATGCATCTCAATATTATTAAGTTTCCCCTCTTTATGTTGAAAATCTTGAAGTTGCACTTGTTTTGCTTTCCTATGCTTGTTGCTTTGTGCTTTCATGACTTGTTTCTTTACAAGATTATTTTTCATAGGAAGTGGGTTAGACTTAAATGTTCTTTCAATTTTCTTCTTGATGCTCTCTTTCACCTCAATTCATATTTCTTATGTGAGCATCTTCTCAAACTATCATGCCTAACTTAAAGGCGTTAAAGAAAAGTACTTATTGGGAGATAACCCAAAAGTTTTAGATGAGTCTTGGAATTTATTACTTCAGTAATAACCACTCCTTATCCTTTTTATTTGCTTTTTGTGCCAAGAGTAACCTCTAATGAGAGAGAAGTAATGATTGGGAAAGTTGCTGTCCTGAAACAGATTTATGTGCTTCACCGTAAAAATTCGTGTAAAATCTATGAACGTCTTTTTGAGGCGTGAATTTTTGTGCTTCTGCCCCAGGTTGTTATCTAACTTTCATTAGTTCAACACTTTTTTATTTGAGCAACATAAGGTCTTCCAAAAAATTCGTCTTTACCTGCTGGTCTGTTTTGATAGATTTCTGCCATTTTCTGCATTTGCTTCTTGTTGGTTCCTTTTTGAGTTCTTTTGGGGAATTGAGCTTTTTGAGGGAAGTGCTACAGTAGATAGTGTTCTAATGGAAGTTTATTGGTGTTAGAACTGAACCTAAATACTTATTATCTTGAGTGCACTAATGTTGCTATTAAAGATTGTGTGAAGTTTTGTATGAAGGAAAAATTTTAGGTGTATGGAAGGAATGAGAAGTGAGATGAACAATGGACTAAAACTCAAGCTTGGGGATGCCACGCGTGTCACCCCAATAAATATCCAAGAAGTACAAGCGTCAAAGCTTGGGGCGTCTTCCAAACACTTCATTTTTATTGTTTCATGCACAGTTGTGTTGTTCTTGGAGCGTCTTGTTTTTGGTTTTCCTTTTGGTTTTGGTTTGCTTTGTTTTCTTAGTTTTCTGAATAAATTGGTTGGACCCCCTCTTTCATACATTGGTTTTCAAATAGTGTGGTTTGGATTGGAAAAGAGTAGGAAAGTTCATGCTTAAGTGGTAAAGGGGGCTTGTTTTTTACTGTGGCCTATGCTTTATCATGCCATGCTTAATATTGTTTTGGCTTTATGCTTAGTATTCTTTGCTGTACCATGACTTGTTATAAACAATTGAGATTTCTTAATGTTCCTCGGAAGGATCATGCGTTGTATTAGCATATTAAAGCATAATATTGTGGTATTCTCCTTTGATGCTTTATTTGGGTTAACTTGGCGCATGCTCACACCATGTTATGACTATCCCAAGTCACCATAGCCTTTATGATCCTTTAGTTTTCAACTTGTAGTATCACTTTATGCTTTGATCAATGATGTTTTGTCGCTCTGCATGATTATGGCCATTATTGCTCCCAGTCTTTTGCTAGCCTCCATAACCAAGTATGAGTTCCACTCATGCATCCAACTCCCTAAACCAAGTTATTCCAAAGAGTCCACCATACCTACCTACTAGCATATGCTATTCCAAGTATATTCATGCTTTTGTTTACCTTCCAAATTAAACTTGTTATGAGAAAACTAGTGATTAAAGCTCTCACGAACTTGATGGCACACTTTAGTTTTCTTGCCCTTAATAAACTTGAACCATTGTGTCGTCTATGTTGTATATGCTTGCACTTATTTGTTGGGAATTAGCAGAACCATGCTGTCATGGGGAACGCTTTCAACATTGCACTTGGTACTTGTACCTAGTTGATATCATGATCTTTTGTATATGGATGTCGTCGGTGTGAAATGAAAGGGGAGCTTGTAAGTCCATGGAGTTATGTATATTTGTTAGAGAAACGCCTGGGCCGCTGGTCTAATCCGTGCTGACATGGTGGAAACCTGCAACGCAACCATAATGAGCTGTCTATGAAGCATTCTTCTTATAAAAAAAGAGTCCTATATTGAGAAAAAAGAGAAAAAGAAAAAAAGAGATATTATGAAAAGAGGAAAGAGAGAAAAAAACACCATATTCCAATGGTAAATAAGAAGATTGCTGAGATGCTCGTTGTCTGCTTGCCTTGTCCTTTTGATATGGGGATTCTTCCGTATCATCGGGCAAGGGGTACCCCGTTGGCGGTTCTCTATGATACACATGTACTTACGATGACAAGAACTTACCGGTGACTAAACTTGAGTAGCATGAGGAGCGGCCCTCGTATACAAGGGGCATGATATTTCTAACTTATACTTCGTCAAGCATGTACACCATAGTTTGTTCACTCTAACCTTAATCACTTCAAGATGCTTATGATAGGGGCAATGAGAGCTGAAAGCTATAATTACCATAATTTTTGGAAGCTCTTTATGAAACTTGAATCTCTACTTCCTTCTATGAAGGCCTTTCTTCCACCATTATATTGAGTCTCCACCTTCTATCTTTATGCACTTACTTTAAGAGCATAGTGGCCATTCTTAGTTCTATGTGCATTGTCCCAAGACTAGTTGATTGATGCATAACTTGATATTGCTTGTTTTAAACTATTTGTATCTAGTCACTCTTATGAACTTTGAAGGTGTCCTATGAATTTATATTTGCTACTCTATGAAGGACAAGCTGAATACTATTATGCTATGTTTTCTTTATGTGAAACAAACAAACGTCTCGCAAAGCATTATTATTCATGAATCTTTTGTTTGTGCCTTTTCATGTTGCATAATAGTTTCTTTGTCTTATTGCTAGAACTTTGTCTTTCATGTTATGATTGAAGTACTATGATCCTAGCTTTGAATGTTTTACAAATACTTTGATCAAGTTTATGATGGTGCATGTCACCTCAAAAATTATTCTTTCTTTTTATCACTTACCTACTCGAGGACGAGCAGGAGTTAAGCTTGGGGATGTTGATACATTGCAAATGTATCTATAATTTTTGATGTTCCATGCTTGGTTTTATCTACTTTCTTGTGTTTTGTTCCAACTTTGGAGTACTTTTCATATGATTTCTTGGATTAACCTATTAACAAGATGTCACAGTGCCAGTTGCCTGTTTTCTGCTATTTTTTGGTTCCAGGGAGTCAGAAAATGAATATTCTCAGAATTGGACGGGACAAAAGCCAAAGTTACTATTTTCCCGGAAGACTCACAAAGCCAGAAGGAGAGTCAGAGAGGGGCCACAGGGTGGCCACACCCCCCCCTTGGCGCGGGCAACCCTAGGCCGCGCCAGGGCATGGTGTGGGCCCGTTGGCCGCCCACCGACCTTGCCTCTTTCGCCTATAAGAGCCTCCCGAGGCAGAAACCCTAAATAGTCAATCAGAAATCCACGAAAAGTTCCACAGCGCCGCCGCCACCGAAGGGGTGATTCGGGGGACAGAAAGTCTTTATTCCGGCACCCTGCCGGGACGGGGAAGTGCCCCCGGAGCCATCTCCATCGATCTCCACCGCCATCTCCATCACCGTTGCTGATTCCCATGATGAGGAGGGAGTAGTTCTCTCTCGAGGCTAAGGGTTCTATCGGTAGCTATGGGTTCATCTCTCTCTATGCATGATCATATTGTGATCATGAGATTGTAATCTATAGATCTACCTTGCTACTCAAGTGCTTTAATAGATCTCTGCTCTCCCCATGTGTGTGAAAGTGACAGCGTGCACACCATGGTGGCACTTAGGCTAGAGATTACAAATACTTGTTACGACTTATATTTGTACTTGAATGTCTTTATGAAATTGTGATGTTTGTTGGACTCATATAGTACTCAAGGTGACAGTGTGGGGTTTTCTAGATGGGAAAGATGGACTTTGAGGAGTGCCGTTATAGCCCTACCATCGATTAGAGTGTTCAACTGGAGAGTATTTAAGAGTACTATCATAAAGAGAAGATATTTATATGAGAGTGTTGACTAGTGAAAGTATGATCCCTAGGCCTTGTTTCTAAACATTGAACACCGTTTGTAATTAGATCTATTACATGTTTGCTTGCTTCCTTCTTTATTTCAGTTTGCCTTTAGTCTTTTCCCACGTCAACCACACGCCAGCAAGCTATTTTCTGGCACCGCTACCACTTATAATTATCCATATCACTTGTATTTCACTATCTCTTCACCGAACTAGTGCACCTATACACCTGACAAGTGTATTGGGTGTGTTGGGGACACAAGAGACTTCTTGTATCTTGATTGCAGGGTTGCTTGAGAGGGAATACCTTTGACCACTTCCTCCCTGAGTTCGATAAACCTTGGGTAATCCACTTAAGGGAAAACTTGCTGCTGTTCTACAAACCTCTGCACTTGGAGGCCCAACAACTGTCTACAAGAATAGAAGTGCGTAGACATCACTTCGAATCCGCCGGCTTTGGACGGATCCTACTCCTGCTAGCAATCCAGTAATACGGTAGAGCCGGAATATGGGTTACAAGGGTTTCGCCTATGCGAGTTGAGATTGTAGACTATTGTGGGGTGCCCTAAAGGCTTGTCCTAGGATGGCTTATATAGATATCTGGCCTAGGGTTTACAGGAGAGACCTATCCGGCTATGACTAAGAGTTGGTTACAAAGTAGATCTTGAACTACAAGTAACACTACAGATTTATGTCGGTAAGTCTTCTGGGCCTTCCTGTAGCCGGATTGGACTCCGTCTTTTCTCCCTGACTGGGCCGCCTATGAAGCAAAGCTCTAACCCGAAGGGGGCCACCCTAGTCAGTGAGGCACAGTGAGTATACCCGGAAAGTATATCCCCAACAGCAGCCCCCGGAAGCCTCCAAGTTCCAAAGTCAGATTTCACCATCGTCTAGCTTGATTTATCTTCGGCCTGCAGAATATTGAAGGGTTCCTGAAACTTCAAAAGAAAGGATAGGATACGAGTCTCAAAGCGAGTCGGATCTATGAGTACATTATTCGGGTTTCCAGCCTAAAATTCAAACTTAAGCCGAAACTTGGTCTCTGACGTATCTTGATATCAGTCAAGGTTAAGTCACGTCACTGACAGACATTCCTGTCAGCATGACCGTTGGTGGGTCCGCCTTTTGCGGAACCGAGGCGTTGTTTTAATGCGTGCACGGAGATCGAGGCGGCGTAATCCTCGCGAGGAGGTTACCCATCTCGTTTTAATGTTTACTCTTGCACAAATCTCAGTGTAGGTGAGGGTTATAAGGGGTCTAGATCTCTTCCTTCTTCCTTACCAGCGCTAATTCTTCTTCCTTCCCCCCGACACTTGCTGCGAAAAAGCTCCACAGCCTCCCCCGAAGCTCACAGCACCGCCCATCCTAGGCCACCACCATTCGCAGAATGGCTGACGCTTCATCCTCCGACACGGTGGCGACAACAGCGATGACCTCCACAACAACGGAGAGGGAGAACTTTCGTGGGATTTGGATCCCCTGCACCCTTGACGATGCCATGCTCCATGTTATCGTGAAGGAAGGCCTCCTCCGCACCGGCGACTGGTGGAGCGGCTTTGGACAAACCATCCCCACCCCCAATGCTGACGAGCGAGTGCACTTCGGCAGCCACCTCGACAGAGGTTTGAGCTTTCCTTCCTCAGATTTCTTTTTTGAGGTTATAGATCACTATGTAGTGCAACTCCACAATCTTCCCCCAAACTCACTTTTAGAAATGAGTGCATATGCATCTTTGTGTGAGGGGTATCTCGGTATTAGGCCGAGTCTTCTTCTTTTCTGGTATTACTTTCATACCCGGAGAAATTCCATCATTGCCAGTGTTCCTTACATCACCGGTACTCTTAGGTTTTCTATTAGGAGAGAGCGAGTTTATCCTAGGATTAAGGCTAGTGAGTCTGTTAAAAAGTGGTCATCCATGTTCTTTTACCATAAGGACAAACTGGCTCCTGGCAAAGCCACCACTTTGCCGGCTTTTGTTGACGGTGCCGCCACACCCCAAGAGTCCCGGGACACAGATGCTCTGGCTCTTACTGACGATCTGCTTCTTGCTAAGAGGCGGATCAAATATTTGATGAAGCACAAGGGTTTGAAAGGATCCGATTTGGTCCACTGCTGGCTGGCGCGCCGGTTTCAGCCTCTCCAACACCATGGCGACTGGCTTATGCACTCAATCACCAAGAGCAAGACAGACTCTCTCCGGATCTGCTCCAAATCTTATTCGGATAAGGACTACGAGTCCCAAATCAAATGGTTGATTAAGGAGCATATCGAGAGGAAAATCCTGGAGCTGTCCTTGGACATGCATGCGACTGATGATCATGTAACACCAGTAAGTTTTCCAGCAATCACTTGAATTATGTGTTCATCTATACATTGTTGTGTCTTTTTGCAATACTAAGATGTTTATTCTTTTTAGCTTGCTGATCTCCCCGAGTCGGAGCTTGCTCCTCTCGAGGGATACCCTCCTGAGTTATCTCAGGATGATGGAGAATTGATTGCACTGCCGGAAGCGCTTACCCGAAAGTGTAAGACTCCGACAATGTCTATTGGCACAACGGAAGTGCCCATTGTGAAGATGTAACTTTCCTCACAAGGTCTGTGTATTTTGTTTCTTATTCTTTCTAAAGTGCAACGATCTTTGTTCTATTACCTCCTCAGAGCTAAACAGCTTACCAAGGGCAAGGGGAAAGGAGGCTCGTCAAAGCACCTACGCCAGTCAAAGTTAAATTTGACTTCTCCTACCATAGCGCCTCCGACTCCTGCCCCAAAGCCTTCTACAACGCCTGAGATTACTCCATCTCCGTCCGTTGCCAAATATCCGGCTCAACAATCTAAGCCAGTGATCCTCAGCTCGCGGACCGATGTCACCATGGGTGACTCGGCACTTGATAAGGGATAACCCGTACAGGGTAATGATCCCTTGGCAGAGGTTTTTGCCGATAACCTTCTCAGCAATCCGGGTATTGCCAAACTTGGCATTACTCGGAAAACTGCAGAAGAGATCCAAAGGCTGGCTCAACAATGCGTGGAAAGCCGGAACATCACCACCGAGGAAGAGGCACAAGAAGCAGAGGACGTCAAGTACTCCGAGCTTCTTGACCAAGTTCGTCTTTGCGATGAGAAGCTGAAGGCCGGCGTGGCTCCGCCACCGCCAATAATCCCGCTGACCCTCGCCGAGAAGGTTACCACTAAGGTGAACATGAGCCTAAGCAGGCATACTCATGAACAATATGTAAGTCAGAATTCCAACTCACTTTTTACTTTATTTCATATCATATCCTCTAGCCCCTAAGCATGGAGTTGGATAAACAATCCGAATTTATGCTTTCATAGGATTCCAAAGAACGAACTAGTGTAGCCCCCAAGGCTCGTGCTGATATTAGTTAAAATATTAGCCTGAGCCTTTAGTAGACTTCTGACTCTGGGTATTATTTTGACTTACAGAAAGTTAATGCTTATAACCAGGAATTATTGAAGAATATTTGCAATAAGCGGAGAGAGATTAGAGCTCTCCATCTTGAAAAATGCTCAATTGAAGATATCAAAGGATGAGGCTGAAGGTAATCATTTCAGTCTTTAACCTTGCTATTTTTGCTTTCATAGTCGAATTTCCTATTCAACTGTTATCTTTGGTTTATAGAACTGGTCAAACAGTCATGTAAAATGATTGAAGAGGCCGAGAACTTCAAGACCCTGGAGGTGGAGAATGCCGACTTACAGCGGGAGCTGAATAAGATTAAGGCGGATCACGAGCGCAACATTGCTATCATTCTTGAATCCTCTTCCATGGCCACCGAAGAACGTGATCGCAAGATCACAATCCAGGATCAGAAAATCTCGGATCTCAATGATGAGTTATTCAGAGAAAAGGACATCACTCAAGATCTCCGGGATGAACTCTATAGTGTTCGAGCGGAGAAGACCAAAGTTGATGATTACATCTTAGGTAATTTTCCTATCTCTGAGTTTTGTTCTTACCAATTCATAAGAATTCAGATATATTTATGACTTTGCTTTTGTATATGCAGCTCCTTTGAACTTACTGGATTCTTCCTCCACCGAGTCTCACACCAGCCGGCTTACACAAGTCGGTGATTTGCTTCACGATTTCTGTCAATCATTGGATGATATTGGCGAAGTTCTCAAAGTTCCGGACATGAATAGAATGTCCACCTTTGAGGTGCCAGATAAGGCAAAGGAGATGCCCCAGCTTATTCAAGATTAGAACATGTCTTATGCGCGGACCGCAGCATAAAATGCCCTTACCATGGTTATGAGCCACCATGGAAGCATGGAGATCTAGCAAGTAACCAAGGGTTATTCAATTGTGGATGAAGACAGACAGGAGCAAGACATCAAGGCCATCATGGACTCATGTGCCGGTTATGGATGTCACGTAGCCGATCTGACTAGCTACAACACTCCCTTCTTCACTTGCGTGGAAACGCCTCCTCCGCCTGCCGAAGAAATAGCCGAAGTTTTCGACGACGAGCAAACCGTATCGGATTTGCATGTCTCGGAAAGATATCAAGGCGAAGGCGATGTCTCCAGTGAGCCAGGAGCTCCTACCTATCCTCCTACATCGTAGAGCATCAGAAAAACAATGTGTTATTCTGAAACAATCGGATTGTAATAAGTAGTATAATATTTTGCTAGTGCTAAAATTTGATGCTTCTATTTAGCACTTTTTTTGGCTTTATTTTGTCGTGCCTAAATTTTTTACATAAGCACTTTTTGTTTTTCCTATACTTATCGCTTATCTGGCTTTTCGCCTCGTCCCTTTCGTGAGCTGGCCAACCTTCCACACGGAAACTCTGCCGAGCAACAGAGCTCAATTGCTAAACCAGTTTAAACTCGGAAACAGAGCCGGCTTATAGTACCAACAATTCACTACTCGGAAAATGCCCGCATCCAGCAATCAGATAAAGAACCCAAGTATAGACTAGAAAGTTTAGATTTATACCTGAAGGTAGCATTTTTAGAATCGAAAATCTTAACCAGAACAAACATGAGCATAAAGTACTTTCAAGTATTCTGGGATTTTCGATTGTGACATGATCATTCGGAAATAAGATGGTAATATAAATATTCTCAGAAAAAATTGAGGCAACCAATACTTTATTTCTCATTGAACATGTACACATATATGATTACAAAGAATGAAATTTTAAGAATAAAAGGGATGTAGCTTAGCAATATTCCACGGTCTATCTAATTCTTCCGGGTTTGTACTGCCTCCAGCTCTCTTTCTCTTCTTAGTAGCAGGTCTTTCTTTGACTAGCCGCATATCAGTCAGATAGTAAGAACCATTGTGCAATACTCGGCTAACTAAAAAGGGCCCTTCCCATACTGGGGAAAGTTTGTGCTTTCTTTTCTGCATAAGCCGGAGAACCAAATCGCCCTTATTGAAAGATCAATTTCTGACTCTCTGGCTATGGTACTTGCGCAACTTCTGCTGATAGGTTGTTGATCTCTGCTCAACAACGATGCGAACTTCTTTGATTAAATCAAGATCATTTTGTCGAGAAATTTTGGCATCCTCTTCGATATACGCAGCAACTCGGGGAGAAGTATGAATTAAATCACTAGGAAGAACTACTTCTGTGCCATAGACCAAGAAGAAAGGTGTGTATCCGGTTGAACTGTTTGGAGTTGTTCTTAAGCTCCATATCATAGACGGTAATTCATCTGCCCAAGCCCCCACAACACGACGTAGTGGTGCTTCGAGTCTTGGTTTGAGGCCTTGAAGGATTAAACCATTTGCTCTTTCAACTTCTCCATTAGCTTGTGGATGTGCGACTGATGCAATGTCAAGTCGGATATTTTGCTCATCGCAGAACTCGGCAAGTTCTCCCATAGAAAAATTGTTCCCGTTGTCGATGATAATACTACGCGGATAAATGTATCGGATTATAACATCCTCGACAAATCTTCTAGCTATTGCTCCATCACAACTTGTGACGGGTTTAGCCACAATCCATTTTGTGAATTTATCCACCATCACTAAGAGGTGAGTAAATACACTAGGAGCCCGTTTAAATGGTCCTACCATGTCAAGCCCCCATACCTCGAAGGGCCATGTTATAGTTATTGTTCGCAGCTGATCATCCAGAACATGAGCCTGTTTGGCGTATTTTTGGCAGCCTTTGCACGTCTTGACCAGTCATTCGGCATCTGCCTTTGGCTGTAAGCTAGAAAAATCCGTGTCTGGAAGCTTTTTCCACTAAAGATTTGGCTACAGCATGATGGCCACATTCGTCTTCGTGGATTTCTCGTAAGATTTCCACTCCTTCTTCCAGAGATACGCAGCACTGAAATACCTCAGATACACTCTGCTTATAGAGCTCACCATTTATTATTGTATAGGTTTTTGCTCGTCGGACGATCTGCCAGCTCAGAACCTCGTCTTCAGGTAATTTTCCATCTACCAAGAAATCAAGGTAGGGTTGAGTCCAACTGGGAATTACATCCAGAACTGCCACTAAAGGTGAGTCGGATTTGGTCGGATATTCCTCATCTACTCCTTTTATAGAGGGACTTTGAGGTGCTCGAAAAAAGTGCCATCCGGGACCTTTTTCCGTGCAGAGCCTATTCGAGATAATGCATCTGCTTCCTTAGTTTCTGTCCTAGAGATGTGTTGAACCTCAAACCCTTCGAACGATTTAGATAGTTCATCCATGACAGCCCTATATGCTGCCATGTGTTTATTTGCATTATAGATATCCGACACTTGTTTTGCAACAAGATCCGAATCTCCATGACACATGAGTCATCGGATACCGATATCCTTAGCAATCTGGATTCCATGCAGCAGTGCTTCATATTCGGCAATGTTGTTTGTTGCCATGAAGTGTATCTGTAACACATAGAAAAGCTTATATCCTTGGGGTTATTTGAGCACCACGCCAGCCCCCGATCCCCCGAGCGCCTTAGACCCGTCAAAAAGCAAGGTCTAGTATTCCGACTCTGGGAGGGTCATATTTTCCGTTGTCTCTGTCCAATCAGCAACAAAGTCTGCGAGGATTTGGGATTTGATTGTTGTACGAGGTTTGTACTCAATGTCGAAAGCTAAAAGATCTATTCCCCATTTTGCGACATGTCATGTAGCGTCGCTGTTGTTAATTATGTCTCTCATGGGAGCTGTGATCACCACTGTAATTTGATGCTCCTGAAAGTAATGTCGTAACTTCCGAGATGCGAGAAACACACTGTAAGCCAGCTTTTGATAGTGTGGATACCGCTGCTTTGATCCAGTTAGGACTTCACTGAGGTAGTACGTCGGACGCTGCACCAGGTGTTCCTATTTTTCCTCTGGTCTTTCCACCACCATGATGACAATGACGACCTTGTTTGTCACAGCGAGATAGAGCAACATCGGTTCGTGAGGTTCCGGTGCTGCAAAGATAGGAGCGGACGAGATTACTGCTTTCAAGTCTTGTAGTGCAGCTTCAGCTTCATCAGTCCAAATGAACTTTTTGGTCTTTTTCAGGACCTTGTAGAGTGGTGCGGTTCTTTCTCCGAGCCGGCTTACAAAGCGACTAACCGCAGCAATGCAACCATTAGTCTCTGAACATCTTTTAGGCGATTCGGCCTAGAAATATTGAGTATATCCTTGATTTTATCTCGGTTCACCTCTATCCCTCTTTGAGACACAATGAAACCTAACAATTTTTCAGCTGGTATTCCAAAGAAACATTTCTTCAGGTTAAGCATTATGTTGTATTTTCGTAGATTAGCGAACGTTCCTCCAAGTCGGAAATTAAGGTTTCCTTGTTTTTGGACATCACCGCTATGTCATCCATATATGCATGTACATTGCATCCTATTTGATCGTGGAGGCAATACTGCATAGTGCGCTGGTACGTAGCTCCTTCGTTTTTGAGCCCAAAGGGCATCGTAATGAAACAGAAGGTTCTGAAGGGGGTTATGAATGAAGTTTTGACTTTGTCTGATTCCTTCATATGGATTTGGTGATAACCAGAATATACATTGAGAAAACATAGGAGTTCCGAGTCTGCCGTAGAATCGATAACTTGATCAATTCTAGGTAGAGCAAACGGATCTTTGGGACAAGCCTTGTTCAAGGCGGTATAATCAACACACATCCTTAATTAAGTGGTGTCCTTTTTAGGGACCATTACAGGATTGGCCGACCACTCAGTGTGGATGACCTCTTCTATGAATCCGGCTAACTCGAGCCGGGCTAGTTCCTTAGCTATTGCTTTTCGCTTTTCATCACCGAAACATTGTAAGGATTGTTTGATGGGTTTAGCGTTTAGGTCTACATTTAGAGAGTACTCTGAAAGTTCCCTAGGTACTCCAGTCATGTTAGATGGCTACCATGCGAAGATATCTTGATTTGCTTGTAGGAACTTGATGAGCCCGTGATACGTTGCTAACGTATCCATAATTTTTGATGTTCCATGCTTAGTTTTATCTACTTTCTTATGTTTTGTTCCAACTTTGGAGTACTTTTTATACACTTTCTGGGACTAACCTATTAACAAGATGCCACCGTGCCAGTTGCATATTTTCTGCTGTTTTTGGTTCCAGAAAGTCAGAAAATGAATATTCTGGTAATTGAACGGGACAAAAGCCAAAGTTGATATTTTACCGGAAGACTCACGGAGCCAGAAGATGAGACGGAAAGGGGCCACAGGGCGGCCACACCATGTGGTGGCGCGGGCTAGCCCTGGTCGTGCCACCAGGTGGTGTGGGCCCCTAGCTGGCCACCGACCTCGCCCCTTCGCCTATATATTCCTCCCGATGCAAAAACCCTAAATCGTCAAGCCTCCAGCCACGAATAATTCCGTAGCACCGTCGCCACCGAAGGAGAGATTCGGGGGACAGAAAGTCTCTATTTCGGCACCCTGCCGGGACGGGGAAGTGCCCCTAGAGCCATCTCCATCGATCTCCACCACCATCTCCATCACCATTGTTGATTCCCATGACGAGGAGGGAGTAGTTCTCTCTCGAGACTAATGATTCTACCGGTAGGTATGTGTTCATCTCTCTCTCTATGCATGATCTTATTGAGATCACGAGCTTGTAATTTATAGATCTACCTTGCTACTCAAGTGCTTTAATAGATCTCTGCTCTCCCCATGTGTGTGAAGTTGACAGTGTGCACACCATGGTGGCACTTAGGCTAGAGATTACACATACTTGTTATGTGTTATATTTGGAGTTAGATGTCTTTATGAAATTATGGTGTTTGTTTGAACCATCTAGTGCTCAAGGTGACAGTGTGGGGTTTTCTAGATGGGGAAAGCGAAGTTTGAGGTGTGCTGCTATAGCCCTACCATGGATTAGAGTGTCCAACCGGAGAGTAGTTCAGCATAGTATCATAAAGAAGAATATATTTATATGAGAGTGTTCACTAGTGAAAGTATGATCCCTAGGCCTTGTTTCTAAGCACTGAAACACCATTTGCTATTAGATCTATTGCATGTTTTCTTGCTTCTATCTTTATTTCAGTTTTACTTTAGTATTTTCCACACCATCAAGCTATCTTCTATCACCGTTACCACTTATAATTATCTATGCCACTTGTATTTCACTATCTCTTCGCCAAACTAGTGCACCTATACACCTCACAAGTGTATTGGGTGTGTTGGGGACACAAGAGACTTCTTGTATCTTGATTGCAGGGTTTCTTGAGAGGGATACCTTTGACCACTTCCTCCCTGAATTCGATAAACCTTGGGTAATCCACTTAAGGGAAACTTGCTGCTGTTCTACAAACCTCTGCACTTGGAGGCCCAACAACTGTCTACAAGAATAGAAGTGCGTAGACATCAAGCTATTTTCTGGCGCCGTTGCCGGGGAGGTAAGGTAAAAGGTACTCACATCCTCCGGTTTGAGTGTTCAAAGTTATTTCCTTTAGATTCTACAGTTTTGTCTTTTTGTTTCTTGTTTTCACTAGTTAGGTGTAATGAAAAAATAACAAAAAAATTAGAGAGCTTTATAGTATTTATCTTGAGTTAGGACATGAAGTGTTTGAAGAGAAAATTAAAAAACCTATGGAACTTTATTTGCATGCTAATAGCAATGTTGTTAGTATGAATTCTTTGCACACCATTATTGCTAATTCTATGGAAAAGTCTAAGCTTGGGGAAGCTAGTTTTTATGAAAATGATCTTTTTAGTTCCCCACCTTTGGAAGATAGCTATTCTATTGCTTATGATGATACCAAACCTCCAATATATGATGATTACAATGATGAATATGATATTTTCAGTCCACCTACTATTGAGGAGGAAATTAATTATGATTACAATATGCGTCATATATATGATGATTATGGTGATGAGATTAATAATGATACTATTTTGTTGAATTTGCTCCCACTACAATTAATAAGAATGACTATGTTTATGTGGGGAGTATTAATTCTTTCATGCATGTGGCTCATGATAAGAATGTTTTATGTGATAGTTATATTGTTAACTTTCTTCATGATGCTACTAAAAGTTATTATGAGAGAGGGAAACATGGTTTTATGCATCTCAATAATATTAAGTTTCCCCTCTTTATGTTGAAAGTCTTGAAGTTGCACTTGTTTTGCTCTCCTATGCTTGTTGCTTTGTGCTTTCATGACTTATTTATTTACAAGATTCCTATGCATAGGAAGTGGGTTAGACTTAAATGTGCTTTGAATTTGCTTCTTGATGCTCTCTTTTACTTCAATTCATATTTCTTATGTGAGCATCTTCTCAAACTATCATGCCTAACTTAAAGGCGTTAAAGAAAAGTACTTATTGGGAGATAAACCAAAAGTTTTAGGTGAGTCTTGGAAGTTATTACCTCAGTAATAACCTCTCCTTATCCTTTTTATTTGTTTTTGTGCCAAGAGTAACCTCTAATGAGAGAGAAGTAATGATTGGGAAAGTTGTTGTCCCGAAACAGATTTTTGTGCTTCACCGTAAAAATTTGTGTAAAATCCTTGTACGTCTTGTTGAGGCGTGAATTTTTGTGCTTGTGCCCCAGGTTGTTATCTAACTTTATTTAGTTCAACACTTTTCTATTTGAGCAACAGAAGGTCTTTGAAAAAATTCGTCTTTAGCTGCTGGTCTGTTTTGACAGATTTCTGCCATTATTTGCATTTGCTTCTTGTTGGTTCCTTTTTGAGTTCTTTTGGGGAATTGCGCTTTTTGAGGGAAGTGCTACAGTATCTTGTGTTTTAATGGAAGTTTTATTGGTGTTAGAACTGAACCTAAAGACTTATTATCTTGAGTGCAGTAATGTTGCTAATAAAGATTGTGTGAAGTTTTGTATGAAGGAAAAATTTCAGGTGTATGTAAGGAATGGGTAAGGAGATGAAGGATGGATTAAAGATCAAGCTTGGGGATGCCACGTGTGTCACCCCAAGAAAATATCCAAGAATTACAAGCTTCAAAGCTTGGGGATGCCCAAGGCATCCCCTTCTTCATCAATAAAAATCCCAGGTTTCTTCGAAACACTTCATTTTTATTGTTTCATGCATAGTTGTGTTGTTCTTGGAGCGTCTTCTTTTTCTTTTTTTGTTTTGTTTTTCATTTGCTTGGTTTGCTTAGTTTTCTGAATAAATTAGTTGTACCCCCTCTTTCATACATTGGTTTTCAAATAGTTTGGTTTGGATTGGAAAAGAGTAGGAAGGTTCATGCTTAAGTGGTAAAGAGAGTTTGTTTTTGACTGTGGCCTATGCTTTGTCATGCCATGCTTGATATTGTTTTGGCTTTAGGCTTAGTATTCTTTGTTGTAGCATGACCTGTTATAAACAATTGAGATTGCTGAATGTGCCTTTGAATAATCATGCGTTGTTTTAGCATATTAAAGCATAGTATTGTGGTATTCTCCTTTGATGCTTTATTTGGGTTAACTTGGCGCATGCTCACACCATGTTATGACTATCCCAAGTAACCATAAGCCTTTATGATACTTTAGTTTTCAACTTGTAGTATCACTTTATGCTTTGATTAATGATGTTTTGTCGCTCTACATGATTATGGTCATTATTGCTCTCTTAGTTGGTCGCTCCCAGTCTTTTGCTAGCCTCCATAACCAGATATGAGTTCCACTCATGCATCCAACTCCTAAAACCAAGTTATTCCAAAGAGTCCACCATACCTACCTATTAGAATATGCTATTCCAAGTATATTCATGTTTTTGTCTACCTTCTGAATGAAACTTGTTATGAGAAAACTTGTGATTAAAGCTCTCATGAACTTGATGGCACACTTTACTTTTCTTGCATTTAATAAACTTGAACCATTGTGTCCATCTTTGTTCCGTATATGCTTGCGCTTTATAAGTTGAAGTTAGTAGAACCATGTATCATGGGGAACACTTTCAACATTGCACTTGTACTTTGTACCCCGTTGATATCATGGTATTTTTCTTATGGATCCCGGTGGTGTGAAATAAAAGAGGAACTTGTAAGATCATGGAGTTTGTATTTGTGTTAGAGAAACGCTTGGGCCGCTAGCCTAAGCCATGCCTAATCATGGTGGAAACTTGCAGCATAACCATAATGAGCAGTCTATGAAGCATCCTCAATAAAAACCTATGCAAATAGCAAATAAAAAGATCGCTGAGATGCTCATTGTTTGCTTGCCTTGTCATTTTGATTATGGGATAGCTCATGTATCATGTGCAAGGGGTACCCCATTGGCGGTTCTCTATGATACATATGTACTTACAATGACAAGAGCTTACTTGTGACTAAAGTTGAGTAGCATGAGGTTCGGTCTTCGTAAGTAAGGGGCATGAGACTTCGGATTATAACTTGTCAAGCATATCATCTTAGTTGTGTCACTTTAACCTTAATCACCTTCAAGATTCTTATGATAGGGGCAATGAGAGCTGAAAGCTAATATGTACCATAATTTTTGGAAGCTCTTTATCAAACTTGAATCTCTACTTCCTTCTATGAAGGACTTTCTTTTACTTTTATGTTGAGTCTCCACCTTCTACCTTTATGCACCTACTTTGAGAGCATAGTGGTCATTCTTAGTTCTATGTGCATTGTCCCAAGACTTGTTGATTGATGCATAGCTTGATATTGCTTGTTCTTAAACTACTTGTATCTAGCCACTCTTATGAACTTTGAAGGTGTCCTATGCATTTATGTTTGTTACTCTATGAGGGACAAGCTGAATGATACTTGATGCGCTCGACTTTCGACGTAGAGCTCGTTGGGAACCCCAAGAGGAATGTATGATGAGTACAGCTGTAAGTTTTCCCTCAGTTATGAAACCAAGGTTTAATCGAACCAGTAGGAGCAAGGAAACACCCCAAAGGTGTTGCTAGCTGAGCTTCGGCAGGGCGGACTACCGGTGCTAGTAGCAACGTGGAGACCTGCACAACACAATCACAGAACTTTGTTCCCAACTTGCGATGAGGTTGTCAATCTCACCGTGTTTTGCGAAAAACAAAGGATTAAACGTATCGAATGGAAAGAAGTAAAAGTTTGCAGAAAGTAAACACAAAGTAGTAAAAGATTGTAGATTGTATGTAAAGAAAAAGGACCTGGATCCATAGTTCACTAGAGGTGGCTATCCTTAGATAAATAACATGATGGGTAAACAAATTACAGCGGCGCAATTGACAAACACCGAGAAAGCAATACATGCATATACTAATCATCTTGACTCCTCCGAGACTTGATTGGGCATTACAACATAATACATAGACCGCCATCCAACTGCATCTATGACTAATAATCCACCTTTAGGTTATCATCTGAACCCCCTCCAGTATTAAGTTGCAAGCAACAGATTATTGCTTTACGAACTGCGTGTAAAGTAAACAATACGATTGTTCTATGAACAAAGGATTGTTGTTTTCTCCCTAGTAGCAACAACACATCTAGTACCTTAGAGATTTCTGTCACTTCCCTAGATTACCAGAGGCATGAACCCACTATCGAGCATAAATATTAACTCTTGGAGTTGCTAGAATCTACTTGGCCAAGATATCTACTAACAACGGAAAGCATGCAAGATCACAAATAACAAAGACATGATAGAATCAATAATCAATCTGAAATAGCATCTCAATATCCATCGGATCCCCGCAAACACAACATGTAAGAATTACAAATAGATGATCTTGATCATGAACGGAGCTCACAATGTCTAAACATGAAAGCACAAAGGAGGAGAACCAGCCATCTAGCTACTACATGGATCCGTAGTCCAAGGATGAACTACTCACGCATCACACCGGAGGCTTGCATGGTGATTAAGAAGGCCTCTAGTGTGAATTCCCCTCTCCAGCAGGGTGTTGGGAAGAGCTTCAGATCCCTGCCGATCTAGGGATGGAGATGACGGTGGCTACAGACTCTTTTGTGGATTTTTGATCGGGTACTTAGGGGTTTCGTACCGAGGGCAATATATAGGCAGAAGGAGAGGCCGAGGGGGTGCCTGGGCTGGCCACACCACCCCTGGCATGGGCCAGGCCTGGCCGCGCGCCCAGGTGGTGTGGCCGCCCTCTGGCCCTTCTCCGTCTCGTATTCTAGCACTTGATCCCTTCCGGAAAAATAGGCACTTTGGCTTTTGTCCTGTCCAATTCCGAGAATATTGATTTTCTGACTTTCCTAGAACCAAGAACAGCAGAAAAGAGGCAGCTGGCACTGTGGCTCTTGTTAATAGGTTAGTCCAAGAAATCATATGAAAAGTACTCCAAAGTTGGAACAAAACACAAGAAAGTGGATAAAACAAGCATTGAACATCAAAAATTATAGATACATTTGCAATGTATCAACATCCCCAAGCTTAACTCCTGCTCGTCCTAGGTAAGTGATAAAAAGAAATAATTTTTGAGGTGACATGCACCATCAAAGACTTGATCAAAGTATTTGCAAAACATTCAAAGCTGGGATCATAGTACTTCAATCATAACATGAAAGACAAAGTTCTAGCAATAAGAAAAGAAACTATGATGCAACATGAAAAGGCACAAACAAAAGATTCATAAATAACAATGCTTTGCAAGATGTTTGTTTGTTTCACATAAAGAAAACATAGCATAATAGTATTCAGCTTGTCCCTCAATAGAGTAGCAAATATAAATGCATAGGACACCTTCAAAGTTCATAAGAGTGACTAGATTCAATAGTTTAAAACAAGCAATATCAAAGTATGCATCAATCAACTAGTCTTGGGACAATGCACATAGAACTAAGAATGGCCACTATGCTCTCAAAGTAAGTGCATAAAGATAGAAGGTGGAGACTCAATATATTGGTGGAAGAAAGGCCTTTTGTAAAAGGAAGTAGGGATTCAAGTCTCATAAAGAGCTTCCAAAAATTATGGTACTTATAGCTTTCAGCTCTCATTGCCCCTATCATAAGCATCTTGAAGTGATTAAGGTTAAAGTGAACAAACTATGGTGTACATGTTTGACGAAGTATAAGTCAGAAATCTCATGTCCCTTGTATACGAGGGCCGCTCCTCATGCTACTCAAGTTTAGTCACCGATAAGTTCTTGTCATCGTAAGTACATGTGTATCATTGAGAACCGCCAACAGGGTACCCCTTGCCCGATGATACGGAAGAATCCCCATATCAAAATGACAAGGCAAGCAGACAACGAGCATCTCAGCATTCTTCTTATTTACCATGGGAATATGGTGCTTTTTTCTCTCTTTCCTCTTTTCATAGTATCTATTTTTTTTCTCAATATAGGACTCTCTTTTTTATAAGAAGAATGCTTCATAGACAGCTCATTATGGTTATGCTGCAGGTTTTCACCATGTCAGCATGGATTAGACCAGCGGCCCAGGCGTTTCTCTAACACATATACATAACTCCATGGACTTACAAGCTCCCCTTTCATTTCACATCGACGACATCCATATACAAAAGAGCATGATATCAACTAGGTACAAGTACCAAGTGCAATGTTGAAAGCGTTCCCCATGAAACATGGTTCTGCTAATTCCCAACAAATAAGTGCAAGCATATACAACATAGAAGACACAATGGTTCAAGTTTATTAAGGGCAAGTAAAGTAAAGTGTGCCTTCAAGTTCGTGAGAGCTTTAATCACTAGTTTTCTCATAACAAGTGGAAGGTAAACAAAAGCATGAATATACTTGGAATAGCATAAGCTAGTAGGTAGGTATGGTGGACTCTTTGGAATAACTTGGTTTAGGGAGTTGGATGCATGAGTGGAACTCATACTTTGTTGTGGAGGTTAGCAAAAGACTGGGAGCGACAAACTAAGAGAGCAATAATGGCCATAATCATGCAGAGCGACAAAACATCATTGATCAAAGGATAAAGTGATACTAGAAGTTGAAAACTAAAGGATCATAAAGGCTATGGTGACTTGAGATAGTCATAACATGGTGTGAGCATGTGCCAAGGCAACCCAAATAAAGCATCAAAGGAGAATACCACTATACTATGCTTTAATATGCTAAAACAACGCATGAGTCATCCGAGGCACATTAAGCAATCTCAATTGTTTATAAGAAGTCATGCTACAGCAAAGAATACTAAGCATAAAGCCAAAACAATATCAAGCATGGCATGACAAAGCATAGCCACAGTCAAAAACAAGCTCTTTTTACCACATAAGTATGAACTTTCCTACTCTTTTCCAAACCAAACCAAACTAATTGCAAACCAATGTATGAAAGAGGGGGTCCAACCAATTTATTCAGAAAGCTAAGCAAACCAAAGCAAACGAAAACCAAAATGAAAACGAAAAAGAAGACGCTCCAAGAAAAACACAATTGTGCATGAAACAATAAAAATGAAGCGTTTGGAAGAAACCCAATGTATGAAAGAGGGGGTCCAACTAATTTATTCAGAAAGCTAAGCAAACCAAAGCAAACGAAAACCAAAATTAAAATGAAAAAGAAGACGCTCCAGGAAAAACACAATTGTGCATGAAACAATAAAAATGAAGCGTTTGGAAGAAACCTGAAATTTTTATTGATGAAGAAGGGGATGCCTTGGGAATCCCCAAGCTTTGACGCTTGTACTGCTTGGATATTTCTTAGGGTGACACGCGTGGCATCCCCAAGCTTGAGCTTTAGTCCATCCTTCATATCATTACTCATTCCTTCCATACACCTGAAGTTTTTCCTTCATACAAAACTTCACACAATCTCATTAGCAACATTAGTGCACTTAAGATAAATATGTCTCAAGGTTCAGTTCTAACACCAAATAAACTTCCATTAGAACACTAGATACTGTAGAACTTCCCTCAAAAATATCAATTCCCCAAAAGAACTCAAGAAGGAACCAACAAGAAGCAAATGCAGAAAATGGCAGAAATCTGTCAAAACAGACCAGCAGGTAAAGACGAATTTTTTCAAAGACTTTCTGTTACTCAAATCAAAAAGTGTTGAACTAACGAAAGTTAGATAACAAACTGGGGCAGAAGCACAAAAAATTACAGCTCAATCCCACGTACAGAGATCTCTCAGGAATTTTTACGGTGAAGCACAAAAATCTGTTTCGGGACAGCAACTTTCCCAATCATTACTTCACTCTCATTAGAGGTTACTCTTGGCACAAAAAGCAAATAAAAAGGATAAGGAGAGGTTATTACTGAGGTAATAACTTCCAAGACTCAACTAAAACTTTTGGGTTATCTCCCAATAAGTACTTTTCTTTAACGCCTTTAAGTTAGGCATAAGAAGCAAAGAAAGAATCAAGTGTTCTCAAATGAAGAAGCATTAAAACCAACTTTCTTGCTCTTACCTCTCTTACCTTTATTCTTAGCCTTGGGGAAAATATGATTGTTTGGTGGAAAAGAAAGGTGCATGGTCCCCTTTCCCACATCTATTATTGCTCCAAGAAGTTGCAATAGGGACCTTCCAAGTGTAATTTGTCCTTTTCCTACACATTCAATAACAAGATAATCAATAAAAATCGTTTTCCCAAGGATCTTTGTAAACACTCCTTCAGCTATTCCAAGAGAAAATATGGTAGTATTATTAGTAAGAGATATTTATTTTCCTCCCACAATGGCCCCAAGTATTCAGAGATTTATAAATATCTTTGGGCATAAGGCAAAATTCAGACATGATATCACAACGAGCTTGAAAAGTTTCAGCGTTCATCTCAATCTTTACTGTGGGGAACCACTTTGATGGTTCATAGTTTATTGGGACATAATCGTGATGCTCCCTAAGCGTATTATAGCACCCTTCTAATCTAGTAGTGCTAGCCTCAAGAGTGTCCAACCTAGCAAATATTTTTGCGAATGAAATATCAGTTTGCCTAGGCATGTTGTAAGTGAGGATCAATTTATTTATAGCATTAATAGCATCATCCTCATTACATTGGAGGAAATCTCCTCCCACAATAGCATCTAGGGCATATCTATAGCAAAGAGCAATCCCAAGGTAAAAACTGCTAAGGAACAACATAGTGACAGGAGGAAGGCTAGACATAATGAGATAGGAACTAAATTTTTTTGTTTTTAAAATAAGAAAGCAAACAAGTAAAACTATTTTTTTTGTGTTTTTTGAAGAACAAAACAAGCAAACAAAGCAAAAAGAAAACTAAGCAAAAAAAAAACAACAAAGTAAAGAGATTGGTTATGAGGGACTCCCCTTGTGAAGATGTCCTTGACTCCCCGGCAACGGCGCCAGAAAATATCTTGATGCGCTCGACTTTCGACGTAGAGCTTGTTGGGAACCCCAAGAGGAAGGTATGATGAGCACAGTAGCAAGTTTTCCCTCAGTTATGAAACCAAGGTTTAATCGAACCAGTAGGATCAAGGAAACACCCCAAAGGTGTTGCAAGCTGAGCTTTGGCAGGGCGCACTACCGGTGCTAGTAGCAACGTGGAGACCTGCACAAAATAACCACAGAACTTTGTCCCCAACTTGCGATGAGGTTGTCAATCTCACCGTGTTTTGCGGAAAACAAAGGATTAAACGTATTGAATGGAAAGAAGTAAAAGTTTACAGAAAGTAAACACAAAGCAGTAAAAGATTGTAGATTGTATGTAAAGAAAAAGGACCGGGATCCATAGTTCACTAGAGGTGGCTCTTCTTAGATAAATAACATGCTGGGTAAACAAATTACAGCGGGGCAATTGACAAACACCGAGAAAGCAATACATGCATATACTAATCATCTTGACTCCTCTGAGACTTGATTGGGCATTATAACATAATACATAGACCGCCATCCAACTGCATCTATGACTAATAATCCACCTTTAGGTTATCATCCGAACCCCCTCCAGTATTAAGTTGCAAGCAATAGATTATTGCTTTACGAACTGCGTGTAAAGTAAACAATACGATTGTTCTATGAACAAAGGATTTTTGTTTTCTCCCTAGTAGCAACGGCACATCTAGTACCTTAGAGATTTCTGTCACTTCCCCAGATTACTAGAGGCATGAACCCACTATCGAGCATAAATACTAACTCTTGGAGTTGCTAGAATCTACTTGGCCAAGATAGCTACTAACAACGGAAAGCATGCAAGATCTCAAATAACAAAGACATGATAGAATCAATAATCAATCTGAAATAGCATCTCAATATCCATCGGATCCCCGCAAACACAACATGTAAGAATTACAAATAGATGATCTTGATCATGAACGGAGCTCACAAGATCTAAACATGAAAGCACAAAGGAGGAGAACCAGCCATCTAGCTACTACATGGATCCGTAGTCCAAGGATGAACTACTCACGCATCACACCGGAGGCTTGCATGGTGATGAAGAAGGCATCCAGGGTGAATTCCCCTCTCCGGCAGGGTGCCGGGAAGAGCTTCAGATCCCTCCGATCTAGGGATGGAGATGACGGCGGCTACATACTCTTTCGTGGATTTTTGATCGGGTACTTAGGGTTTTTGTCCCGAGGGAAATATATAGGCGGAAGGAGAAGCCGAGGGGGTGCCTGGGCTGGCCACACCACCCCCTGGCGCAGGCCAGGCCTGGCCGCGCAGCCAGGTGGTGTGGCCGCCCTCTAGCCCTTCTCCGTCTCGTATTCTGGCACTTGATCCCTTCCAGAAAAATAGGCACTTTGGCTTTTGTCCCCTCCAATTCCGAGAATATTCATTTTCTGACTTTCCTGGAACCAAAAAAGGCAGAAAACATGCAGCTGGCACTGTGGCTCTTGTTAATAGGTTAGTCCGAGAAATCATATGAAAAGTACTCCAACGTTGGAACAAAACACAAGAAAGTGGATAAAACCAAGCATAGAACATCAAAAATTATAGATACATTTGCAATGTATCAATACTATGCTATGTTTTCTTTATGTGAAACTAACAAACGTCTTGAAAAGCATTGTTATTCATTAATCTTTTGTTTGTGCCTTTTCATGTTGCAACATAGTTTCTTTGTCTTATTGCTAGAACTTTGTCTTTCATGTTATGATTGAAGTACTATGATCTAGCTTTGAATGTTTTACAAATACTTTGATCAGTTTATGATGGTGCATGTCACCTCATAAATTATTCTTTCTTTTTATCACTTACCTACTCGAGGACGAGCAAGAGTTAAGCTTGGGGATGTTGATACGTTGCTAATGTATCCATAATTTTTGATGTTCCATGCTTGGTTTTATCTACTTTCTTATGTTTTGTTCCAACTTTGGAGTACTTTTTATACACTTTCTGGGACTAACCTATTAACAAGATGCCATAGTGCCAGTTGCCTGTTTTCTGCTGTTTTTGGTTCCAGAAAGTCAGAAAATGAATATTCTCGGAATTGGACGGGACAAAAGCCAAAGTTGATATTTTACCGGAAGACTCACGGAGCCAGAAGACGAGACGGAGAGGGGCCACAGGGGGGCCACACCATGTGGTGGCGCTGGTTAGCCCTGGCCATGCCACCAGGTGGTGTGGGCCCCCTGGCTGGCCACCGACCTCGCCCCTTCGCCTATATTCCTCCCGATGCAAAAACCCTAAATTGTCAAGCCTCTAGCCACGAAAAGTTCTGCAGCGTTGCCGCCACCGAAGGGGAGATTCAGGGGACAGAAAGTCTCTGTTCCGGCAACCTGCCAGGAAGGGGAAGTGCCCCCGGAGCCATCTCCATCGATCTCCACCACCATCTCCATCACCATTGCTGATTCCCATGATAAGGAGGGAGTAGTTCTCTCTCGAGGCTAAGGGTTCTACCGGTAGCTATGTGTTCATCTCTCTCTATGCATGATCTTATTGAGATCATGAGCTTGTAATCTATAGATCTACCTTGCTACTCAAGTGCTTTAATAGACCTCTGCTCTCCCCATGTGTGTGAAGTTGACAGTGTGCACACCATGGTGGCACTTAGGCTAGAGATTACACATACTTGTTATGTGTTATATTTGGAGTTGGATGTCTTTATGAAATTGTGGTGTTTATTTGAACCATCTAGTGCTCAAGGTGACAGTGTGGGGTTTTCTAGATGGGGAAAGTGAACTTTGAGGTGTGCTATTATAGCCCTACCATGGATTAGAGTGTCCAACCGGAGAGTAGTTCAGCGTAGTATCATAAAGAAAAATATATTTATATGAGAGTGTTCACTAGTGAAAGTATGATCCCTAGGCCTTGTTTCTAAGCATTGAAACACCGTTTGCTATTAGATTTATTGCATGTTTGCTTGCTTCTATCTTCATTTCAGTTTTACTTTAGTCTTTTCCACGCCATCAAGTTATCTTCTATTACTGTTACCACTTATAATTATCTATACCACTTGTATTTCACTATCTCTTCGCCGAACTAGTGCACCTATACACCTCACAAGTGTATTGGGTGTGTTGGGGACACAAGAGACTTCTTGTATCTTGATTGCAGGGTTGCTTGAGAGGGATAACTTTGACCACTTCCTCCCTGAGTTCGATAAACCTTGGGTAATCCACTTAAGGAAAACTTTCTGCTGTTCTACAAACCTCTGCACTTGGAGGCCCAACAACTGTCTACAAGAGTAGAAGTGCGTAGACATCAGCCCGCTTTCCTATCCGCTATCTAAACATACACCTATCTGGGTCATCTTTGAGGGGTCATCATCCTTCAATGGCATCGTCTTCGTCTCTTCTGATGCCTTGAACTCCGTAGTCGGCTTTGTCACCTCCTTCTTTGTCGTGGGCATCTCGGATGTGTCGATGGTTTTCTTGATCTCCTGGTACTCCTGGGTGTGCAGTACGGGTTCATCAAAGGCGGAATTTCCGTCCTCGCACTCTCGTGCTTTCTTCGGGTCTCCCCTAATGGTGATCACGCCTTTGGACCTGTTATTTTCATCATATTATAAATGTAACACGGACGATCCATGAAAGCACAGTAAGCTGGTCGTTCGAATATAGCATCGTATGCGCTCTTGAACAGGACCACTTCGAAGGAAAGTGCTTCCGTCCGGTAGTTCCTTGGAGTTCCAAAAGTAACATCCAAAGTGATCTCTCCCAGGGAATTTGCTTGTCTTCCTGGGACAACTCCGTGAAAGATCATGGAGCTGTGATTCAGCTGAGTTTCCGAGATCCTCATCCGACGCATCGTTTCGATGTAGAGGATGTTGATGCTACTGCCACCATCCATGAGGGCCTTGGAGAAACCATAGCCATCAATAAGTGGATTGACGACTTAACGCGTATTTTCGTCGCCTGTGCAACTTAGGTGGATAATCAGCACAGTCAAAGGTCATTGTCACTTCTAACCAATTCAAAAATTGAGGGACAGCCGAAACAGTTGCGTTGAGCTCATGCAAAACTGCATTCTTTACCTTAGTTGGTTGAGACCCAAGGAAAGTGACATAAGTGTCTTTCTTCGTTGGGAAGTTCTTCTTTCCATCAGACTTGGGATTTGAAAGCTCTGCTTCCTCCATGTCGTAATCTTCCTTGGTCTCTTTTTGTTTTTCGGGATTCTTCTTTCCCTTCTTTCGCTTGGCCATGTAGCCAGCAGATTCGTATTTCTTGATGTCATGATTGAAACAACACTTGGCGTTTGTGTGGGATGAGCCCTCGTTGGCATCTAAGTGATGCACACACGGATTGTTGGCAATGTCGACCAAGGAGTAGGTTTTGCCAGGTTGCTGGTCTCCTCTACCCTGGACTCTTGACGTCCCATGACCATGTCCACGGCCGCCTCCGTGCCCTCCTCGTCCTCCAGACCCGAAAGTAGCAGCGACAAATGCGGTTTCCATGTTGGGCTTTTATTCCGAGGTGTTCTTGTGCTTTTGAGCTTGTTGCTTTGGCTGTTTTGCCGATTATGGTACAGCCAGGACGTTTAGTAGTACTTCTACGTCGTCATCGACATCTGCGTATTTGCTTGCTGTTTCTATCATCTCTCCCAGATCAGTGACCTTATCGCACGTCAAACGGTGACGTAATATAGTAAACCAATTGGGAGTCCTGCAATGAAAGATTCAATCGCAGTTTGATCATTTACCCCTTCACAGGAGTTCTTGGTGGTCGATCCATCATCCGAGATAGTCTCGGCAAGTTTCTCCAGCTTTCTGGGTGCAACACTGTAGGTCTCTTAACATACAGGGCCTCCGATATGTGCCTTCGAAATTCTGAAAGAACGCACTTTGCATGTCATACCAGTTGTGGATGTTGTTTTCTGGAAGTTCATTGAGCCAGGATCGTGCCATCTTCCTCAACATAAGTGGGAGATACCGGGTCACGACCAAGTTATTTCCACCTTTTGTGATGCAGCAAGCCTAGAAAAAATCCTGAAGCCAAGTATCTGGCTAGGCCACACCGTCGTAGGCTTGGATGTGTCTTGAGATAGGAAATCCTTCCGAGAAATGCGTTTGTCGAATGCGCGGTCCGAAGCATTTTGGACCCACATAGATATCATCATTCTCGTAGCGCCATGCCTCTATGTTAGAGTTGATCCGGTGTCTCGCGACACTTGGTGATAGGGAACACCGTCTTGGTTGTTTGCTGTGGTTGTAGTGCCTTGGAGCCAGACTTCTGCTTCTGCCACCACCTCCCCCTCCATGACACCCTCCTTGGCCTCCTCGAGAGTCGGTATGATGGATACTTGGTGGTGAGGGTGGTGTAGGTGGATTGTTTCCAGCTGAGTGTCGGCCTCCATCCGGAGCGTCATTATTCTGGTTCTAGGGAGCGTCATTATTCCTGCCGGCTTGACTCAGCACGGTGTCCGTTGTTCCTTCGTCCGTCGTTTCCCCCATTGTGGTGAGGTTCAGCCGGACGGCTTGTATGTCTAGGAGGTGGCATCCTTTTTCGGTCCTCCTCCCGACGTTGCTCTTTTATGTCTTCCCTGCGATTGTTCGACTCTCGCCGGGGAGGGTGTCTCGGAACCAGTGCTGCAATTGTGTCTCGCTCTGCGGCTAGGGAAACATTACTCTAGTCTCGTCTGGCTTTGTGTCGTTGCCTTGAAGGTCTGATTCTTCAATAGTTATCTTCCTGACGGTCAGGACGGTGATGCTATGTCGTGTCCCGTCAGGGCCTAATATCATACCAAGTCGGATTCGTGCGACATTGGTCGAATTTGGAGATCAGTTTTCCGCTTCCGGACTTTGCGGCCTTCTGTTGCTCCAGACCCTTGGTAAGTAGCTTTACTCCCAACTGAACTTGATCTGGGTTTGGGTTGTTCCCTAGGATATCTCGGGCTATAGCAGTGTTTTGTAATGGCATTCCATACACTAGATCTCCCTTGCTATCCAGCCGAGGTTCTCCTTTGACGGCGTCAACTCCCTCAAAGAGGGTCTTGTGGACTTCCGGATTTTTGTTAGCCCGCACGGGGCCGTTCCGGTTCTTTTGATGTTGTAGGGATTTGAACTGCCCCACAGATGCAATGCGCTTCTTCTCTTCCATAAGGTTGTTAGACTCATCTAGGAGTACTTGACGATGCGCTTCTAGGGCTTGGACCCTTTCTTCCAATTCTGCAGGTGTAAGCTCTACAACAGTAGGGATTGGCGTAGTTAACATAGCATCGATGAGTTTATGGGCACCAGCGGTAACCACATATCCATCCACCAGAGTTTCTTTTGGATCGTCTGGGATTAGAGCTCCATTCGAGTCTTCTTCGTATTCTTTGGCAACTACTTCCTCTACGGGAGGGTCTTTTGCCGGAGTCTTCTTCTTGTTCCTCTTCTTTACCTTCTTGGCAGCACCGATAGCAAATACGGCTTTGGGTCTGTTTCCCAGAGTCAAGCTCTAATCGGTACTTTCGGACATCTAGACGTTAGGATTGTCTCCGAGTGTCGTGGTGGTGTCACGGAAGATGCCATGGATAGGCTAAAGGTGGGGACAATATGCACTAGAGGAATCCAGGGAGGGATAGTGTGGTGATTCTGCACACAGATGTCTTGTATTCAATATCTTTCCAAGGGTTACAAGTGCTCCTTGAGCTGTATTGGGGAGAGGAGGAAGAAGGGACTCTCTTACTCTCTCCACTAGCTAGCTTCCAGGAACCAACTATGGATCAACCAAGTAAAGCTCAACCCTTTCTACACATGCCCTAGCCCTCCTTATATAGGGGTGGCTAGGTCTCCAATTAGGGCATACGTGGAGGCATATTCCAGGGAATATGCTTCTTCCCAAAATAGTAAACCGACCGGGTCTCTTTTCCCATCGTAAGCCGTGTAGAGGCTACGTGAGCCTCTGCGGCGCCAGCGTCATCCGACACAGGCAGCGTCACCCTTGTCGGCCATGCCTCGGTGGTCCTAGCCTCTGTCCGCTTCGCTCACGCTCCAGCGTACAGTGACCTCCTTTTGACCAGCGAGATACCTTCCTTCTCTTGCAAGCCTGATATAACCCGGATCAGGCCTAGTTAATCCGGCCACACTGGTACCTGTATACAAGTTAGATAAATCCTGCCGGCATATGACATACGTCGGCCGGGGCTCAGTTAGGCAGACATCCTCCGGTCCGGGTTACTCCGTGATTCGGCCTGCCTTGAGGTGACTTGGCGAGCACTTGCTTTAACCTCTCCGTACCTCGGCTAACTCGACCTTTATACCCGGCGTGACCCTACCCCGGGGTATCCCCCCAACATTAGTCCCCAGCCGCTAAGGCCACAACAGGTTCAATTTTACCGAGCCTTTTGCTCTCTTTTCTGAGTTACATCATATCCCGGATTTCATCGGCTTGCTTTTCCCTTGGCACATTCCGAGTTTTCACTCGCTGGCCGGGTCACCCTATAGTTATCTGGGTTATTCTTCCTTCTCTTGTACGCTTCCCCACGTGGAGGGTAAACATTATTTTGCCTCATTTTAAGGGCCTGCGCCAGTTACTGCTGCAGTAAATGTTAGGTATTACTGTTGCACACGTCACATCGTGTCTGTCTCCTCGTTAACTGTATCACCACGTCGCGTCGTGGGATCTCCTGCGCTCTGTGGCCCTTCCTGTGGCTCGCCTCTGATTGGTTGATCCGGTAAATACACGGCCACACCGTGTGGCCTCACCGCACCGCACGATCCCACTACCCCGCTAGGGCATGGTTAAATAGGGGAGGGGCACGCCCCTTGGGTCTTTTCCCCATCCTCGCACCCCTCTGCCTCTTCTTCTTCTTCCCAGCGACAACGCCGCCACCGTCGCACCTGCTTAGCAGCACCACCGCTGCCCCACGCCTTTCCGCGCCAGCCTCGCCGCCACTCCCATGCAGCTCCGCCGCCATGGGTCTGCCACAATCCAAGGCATTGCCCCCCACCGCCGATAGGGCCAGCGAGGACAGCGACTTGGACATGACCGAAGAGGATCTCACCTTCACGGAACAGGAGATGGAGGAGGATGCGGAGAACGCCGAGCGCGGCGCCTGGGTATGCCAGGACGACCTCGACTGGCTCTACCGCACACGCCGTATCCCAGAGGGCGTCGTTGCCCGTCTCGCCGCCGAGGATCTCGCTCCCTCGCCCAATCCGGGTGAGTTCGTAGTGTTTCTCTCCCACTTCCAGAGCGGATTCGGGCTGCCCATTAGTGATTTCTTCCACGATTGGCTCAACACCTATGAGCTTCAACCGCACCACCTTCCGCGAACACCATCACTTCCCTTTCTTCTTTTGCCTCCACCATAGAGGGCTACGTTGGATTGTGGCCCACTAAGGAGCTTTGGATCCGGTTTTCGGTCTCCGCCGGAACATGATTCTGAATAAGGAGCTTGACCCGGAGGACAAACAACTTACGCAGTTCAGTGCGGCTTCCATTTCTCCCCGGAAACAGTATGTCTTTCCCCGAGTCACGGGGCTTGATTCTTGCAAGGGCTGGGCCCAAACCTTCTTTGTCAGAAATGGCACGACTAAAGATCTGATCCGGCTACGCCCCTACGCTCCGGGTCCTCCTAATCCGGATCTGTGGGATCGGATCTCCAAGAAACCGGTAGCCTTGGCGAACCAAGTCAACAAACGGTTCCAGGAGCTGAAGGACAAGAGGCTGCGCAATGAGGACGCGATGATCACATTCGTCCGCAACCGGATCTCCCCTCTCCAGAAACGCACTCACAAGCTTTGCCACATGAGTTGGCGCCTTGACCCCAACCGGACCTCCTCATTCGAGTTGAGTATTACCGAGATATTCCGCCGGGTCAAGGCCCTCTTCACTACTGACAAAAACTTCTCTGCTGATTGGGAGTGGGGGATCGAGCACTTCTGCCGAGATAGGCTTCCTCCTGCGGTAAATCCCGTGATCCAATGTTCTTCCGAGTTATATCATATGTCGGAAATTGATGTTTGTTTGATCCCTTTGCATTTTCTTTTTCTTAATTGTTTCTTCAGCAAACTCTCGAGGATGGCACCGAGCCTTCTCTCAAGTGGGCGAATGATCGAGATTCCCCGGACGAGGAGGAGACGGATCAGGAGATGTTCCTGCCGTTCCCCGATGCCACCAAGCGACCCACCGGTAACTTCTCTTCCTTAAGGGATTGGCCTGATCATGAAGGTGATTCCGACGTTGAGGTGATGGAAGCATTTGACGTGGTCCCCCTTTCTTATGCCTTTCCGGCATCAGCTAACCCGGGTGGGAAGATCCACGAAGATCCTCCTCTCGCCACGGGCGAGCCTGTCCCGGCCGCATCAAAGAAAAGGGTGGCCGCATCTGCTTCTTCCTCTGGAACTTCTAAGCCAACCAAGAGGCGAAAGAAGTCCGCAGACAAAGCTACCACCAAGCCTACGACTAAGGCCATAACCCGGAGGGCTCGCAAGCCCAAGGAGCCTTTGACTTCTGATGAGTAAGACACTTCTTCTTTATCCAATTTTCTGCTTCGTGTTTTGCTACTCATTTGTTGTAACTTATTGTTCATCGTTTGATTCGGCAGGGCTACGGTGGAGGTACCTCAGAGCGGATCCAGTATTGCTTCGCCCCTCTGGCATAGCCCCTCTCCCCCTCGTGGCGACGAATCTCGCTCGCTGATCCCCATTTTGGAGGGTTCAGCGGCTGCTCCGGGTTCTAGCCCACCTCGTCCAGAGGAGGGAAACCTCGGTGCAGGGGGAAGTGGCTCTACCGGAGCAGTAGATGCTCCCAACTCCACCTCGGCTCAGCCGCAACCAGCTACCTCCGAGGTACCAACAGCACCCTCGCCAAGACAAGCACCAGTGCCAGTACCAACAGCAGTAGCGCAAGCATCAGCCACAACACCAACTCCCTCGGCCTCGTCCGAGTCTTCCCAGACTCGGCGAGAAGACACAACTGGCATCAAGGCTAGCACCAAGGTTGTGCCCAAGGGCAAATCCGCAGCACAAACCTCAACCGCCCAGCAGCAGCCCAAGGGCAAGAAAGCTTCTGACACCGCCAGGGCAGCATCTATCGAGGCTGGACAACGCACTCTCGCGTCCATGCTTCCGAAGAATACCCCACCGAAGAAAGGCACCTCTGCCGGGTCAGCTGATGCGCAACTTGTTCTGCACACCAGCCCCGCTGCTGCACAAGTTGAGAGGAAAGAGGCCCACACCAAGGGTTTGATCGCGCCACACATGCTTAGCGAAGAACGCTATCCTCCGGCCTTGATTGAGTTCATCAATAATTGGAATAAGGCGGAGTTCGTCAATAACAACGATCTCCCAGAGAAATTTGGGCCTGCCGAGTTTGCGGTGCAGATGAACACAGTTGCCAAGGCTATCAACCTTGCCGGCCGGATGATGGAGGTACGCTACTTCATCTTTTATTTAACATGTACTAGTGCTTTGTCATATAACCATTAGTCCTCGTGCCTCTGGGGGAGTAACTTGTTACTCGGCCGGATGCTCCTTAGAGAATTAGCGTAGCTCCCTAGAAACTTCGAATATGCACACACCTAGAGTCGGGTTAAATTCCACTTGGCCGGGATCTTGTACACTTCGAATATGCACACACCTAGAGCCGGATTAAGTTCCACTTGGCCCGGATCTTGTACACTTCGAATATGCACACACCTAGAGCCGCGTTAAGTTCCACTTGGCCCGGATCATGTACACTTCGAATATGCACACACCTAGAGCCGGGTTAAGTTCCACTTGGCCCGGATCTTGTACACTTCGAATATGCACACACCTAGAGCCGGGTTAAGTTCCACTTGGCCCGGATCTTGTACACTTCGAATATGCACACACCTAGAGCCGGGTTAAGTTCCACTTGGCCCGGATCTTGTACACTTCGAATATGCAAACACCTAGAGTCGGGTTAAGTTCCACTTGGCCCGGATTCTGTACACTTCGAATATGCACACACCTAGAACCGGGTTAAGTTCCACTTGGCCTGGATTCTGTACACTTCGAATATGCACCTGACTAAGCTATTCTTGTTCTTTTTCAGGTGACTACCAACGGCCGGAGCGCTGAGTTTTAGTGCCTCTTGGACACACATAAAGCGCTACGTTCGAAACATTCTACGCTTCTCGCTGAGTTTGAGAAACGGGGTAAGTTTTCTCCTTGGCTTTTTTCTATCTTTCTATGTCTTTTCCCGCCGAACTAATCTGTTATTCGGATTGGACAGCCGGAGTGGAGGCCGAGAACATCCTCATGAGGAAGAACTTTTACTAGATAAAAGGTAAGTCACTTCGATTACTTAACTTCTGTGCTCTCTTTTCCTTCTCCTGAACTCGGTAGATATTCATACCTCGGCTTTGTCGGGTCAACAAACTGTTTCAGCATCTCTTGAAGATAGTGTGCCCATGCCTGATATGATGCTACATTTTGTTGAACAAGTAGGGCAGCACCAGGCCGAGCTTAAGAAGAAGGATGATGAGCTCGCCCTCCTCCGGACCAAAGATGATGAAATTGCCAAGCTTAAGACAGAAATGAAAAAACTCAAGGCACTCCACAAATCCGAGATGGATAAAGCTAGCCAAGATTTCACTGAAGAGCGAGAACGTCTCAACCTCCAAATTGCCAAAGATTAAGAACTGCTGAAGGAGTCCGACGCTAACCTTGAGTCGGCGAAAGCTGAACTTGTGCAACTCTGGAAGAGGCATGACAACTGCACCAAGGAGCTAACCCAGATCCACAGCCATATTTCTCGTAAGTTCTTTTCTTTCAGCTGGCCTGAATCTCTCCAGGTCAACCTCCTTCACCTATTTCATTTGTCTTGTTTTCATACGAATTTCCGGAGGGTGATGCCATTGCAACCACTGCTGTTGCCAAGTTCCGCCAGAAGAGGGGTACCCCAGTTGGTCCTGGCGCTAAAATTATTCCCTATGACATGGAGGATCTGCTTGTCAGCTTATCTTCTCGCGTCGAGATTGTGAAGAACTATGGTAAGGATATCCTGGATGTAGCAGTCTGGATCTTCAATGCCTTTTGGCCTGATGAAGACACTCCGGAGGGGTCCACTGCTCTGATTAACAAGCTAATGGAGTGCGAGACTAAACTTGACCTCTGGAGGGAATCTGCCGGTCGCGCCGGAGCTGAAATCGTCCTCCACTATGTGCTCACATGGTATGAAAAAAACAATCTCAATATTCTTGAGCGCATGCGCACCGGATCAAGGTCGTCCAATGATCTGGATTGGATAGCTCGGCGCAAGGCTTGCACCCATAGCCTCATTCAGTATGGCCCCATCCATCAATGGAACGAGGGACCAAGCTTCCTTGGTGCTGCCGACGACGAATATGTCGAAGATGGTTCGGGTGAGGAGGAGGAGGACGAAGCCTCGGTCGTCGAAGAAGATGAAGATGATGCTGAAGCCGAGGCCGGAGTTCCACCTGCTGGCACCGAGTTACCTCCCCCTGCTGCTCCTTGATCACCAACTAACACTTTGCAGTTTATCAGATCCCCGGTATGTCGGGTGCAAATGTATTAAGCACACAAGTTATATTTTGCTACTAAGTTGCTTGTGCCGTATTAACTTGGGCGTACTCCCCGAGTTTCATTTTCTTGTTTCTCGAATTTCATGGCCTGGCTCATGTCTACCTTGGTTCAGTTTTATGACTTATGAGTCCAAGTTTCGAAAATTGACTTAACAATACTTGGAAACTTTAGGACTAGCTCAAGATAATTTAGCGTAGTAAAAACAAGGTAAACATAAAGTTAGTCCAAATAGCAAATGTCGGCTCGATTAAGTTCTTTTCCTTAGTCGTTTTTCGTGTGCTATGCAATTCCAAACTTGTTCTCTTGCTTGCCATGAAGCCAAATCTTGTTGGACAGCAGCAAATCGAAGAGTTGAGTTTTTGGTGCTCACACACTACTAATCCGGCTTAGGTAGAAGCAACTTACGCCAGCCGACATAAAAAATAAATAACAAGTATAGAAGACAACGAATATTATTAAGGCAGTCCCTGAGTTACTGCTCGAGGTGCCACGATTTCATTGATAAACTCATTGTAGGCATACATACCGACGTATGAGAGGCTCGGATACACACACTTATTTGCTAAGTGTAGAACGGACGAAGTAGAGCTACATTCCATGGACGCTTAGATTCCTCGTCGGACCTATCCGCCTTGTTCTTCTCCTGTGGTTTTGCATCGATGAGATAATACGAGTCATTGTGCAATGCTTTGCTCACAATGAATGGCCCTTCCCATGGGAGGGATAGCTTATGCATGCCAGCAGTACGTTGTACCAACCGGAGTACTAGATCACCTTCCCTAAAGACTCGGGGGTTAACTTTCCGGCTATGATAGCGTTAGAGATTTTGCTGATATATGGCGGATCTGGACAATGCTAATTCTCTCGCTTCTTCTAGCAGATCAACATCATTTTGCCGGGCTTCTCGCCCTTTCGCTTCTCTATATTGGGTGACCCTAGGCGAATCATGATCTATGTCGGCTGGTAATACAGCTTCTGCCCCATATGCCAGAAAGAATGGCGTATAGCCTGTTGATCGATTCTGAGTTGTTCTTAAACTCCACAGTACCGCTGGTAGTTCTTCTATCCAGTACCCTGCTGATCTTTGCAGTGGCTCAATGAGCCAGGGTTTTATCCCGGATAACACTAATCTATTGGATCTTTCGACTTGTTCGTTTGATGCGGGGTGGGCTACCGAGGCAACGTCAAGCCAGATCTTCTTATCTCGGCAGAATCATGCAAACGCTCCTTCAGCAAAATTTGCGCCATTATCTGTTATGATACTGTGAGGATAGCCATATCTCAGAATAATATCTTTAAGGAATGTTACGGCCGTAGCTCCATCACATTTTCTTATTGGCTTCACTTCAAACCACTTTGTAAACTTGTCCACCATAACCAAGATATGAGTCATATTCCCTCTTGCTGGTTTAAACGGGCCAACCATATCCATACACCAGATGGCAAATGGCCAGGTAATTGGTATGGTCTTGAGCTCCGACATTGGCATATGTGTCTTGGTAGCATACCTCTGACAACCATTGCACTTTCTTACTAGATCTTCTGCTAGCTCCAAGGCACTTGGCCAGTAGAACCCATGTTGGAAAGCTTTTGCCACTAAAGCTCTGGATGAGGCGTGATGCCCACATTCCCCTTGATGTATATCCCAGAGGATGTCAAGCCCTTCTTCCGGGTCAACACACCGCTGTAGTACATTTGTGACACTTCTCTCGTATAGTTCGGCATTGATCATTGTGTACTCTTTTGCGTGCCTCTGAATTTTCCTGGAAAGCACCTCTTCACTGGGCAAAGTTCCATCCTTCAGGAATTGAAATATGGGCAGCGCCCAAGATGGTATAGCTCGCACTGGAAACACATCCTCATCTATTTCCATTTGCTCCACTGGCATAACCTCGGCCGGATCGCGCTGCGCAGTCCCCGGGTTTCCTGAACCACTTCCCACGTCAATGTCCATGGGCATAGCTCCGGACTCCGGATCTGCCGAGATGTAAATTGAGTCGATTTCTGGGGACGGCTTGATAGATGGTTTTCTGAGGTGTTCCAGTGCTACACCCGGTGGAATTGCTTGTCAGGTTGATCCGAGCTTCGACGATACATTGGCAGCCTCATTTTCCAGCCGGGGTACATGGTGAAACTCGCATCCCTCAAAGTACCCAGATATCTTTTGCACATGGAATCTGTACAATACCATGTTTGGATCAAGAGCGTCCCACTGCCCTGAGACTTGCTGAACTACCAAGTCCGAGTCGCCAAAGCATTGGATCCGACGTATTCCAATTTCTTTTGCCACTTTGAGCCCATGCATAAGTGCTTCATATTCGGCGACATTGTTTGACGCTGCGAAATGGATATGCAGCACATACTTCAGCTGGTCGTTCTTTGGCGAGGTAAGTACAACTCCGACGCCTAACCCAGTTTTTGTTTTTGATCCATCAAAGTGCATTCTCCAGTAATTCGGATCTGGTAACGGTGGTTCGTATTGCATCTCGGCCCAATCCACGAAAAAGTCGGCCACAACCTAGGACTTGATCGCATCTCTTCTGTCGTATTACGGAGCATAAGGGGCTAGCTCAATTGCCCATTTTGCGATTCGGCCGCTTGCATCCTTATTACTCATTATCTCTGATATGGGGGCTTCACATATCACTTTGATTGGGTGTTCTTCAAAGTAGTGTTTTAGCTTCTTCGCCGACATGTACACACCATATGCCATTTTCTGATAGTGAGGATAGTTTTGCTTCGATGCGGATAATACCTCGCTTAGGTAATAGACTGGCCTTTGCCCTGACTTACCCTGTTCATCGCGCTCTACCACCACCACTGCACTTACAACTCGGTTGGTTGCGGCTATACAGAGCAACATTGGCTCTTTTGATAGTGGAGAGGCTAACACTGGTGCAGTGGCTAAAATTTTCTTTAATTGGATGAAGGCTTCATTGGCCTGCGGCGTCCATACGAACTTGTCCGCTTTTTTCATTAGTTGATAGAGAGGCAATGCCTTTTCTCCCATCCGACATACAAACCGACTTAAAGATGCCAGGCAACCAGTGAACTTCTAGACATCGTTAAGACACTTCGGCAGTTCCATTCACTCTATGGCTCGGATTTTAGTTGGGTTAACTTTGATACCTAGCCTGGATACAAGAAATCCGAGTAATTTTCCAGCCGGGACACCGAAGGTACATTTCTCTGGGTTAAGCTTCATCCGGAATATCCTTAGGTTCGCGAATGTTTATCTGATATCTTCAAGGAGAGTTTTGCTTTCCTTGGTTTTTATAACCACATCATCCACATATACTTGCACATTTCCACCAATTTGATTGTGCAAACATTTTTGCATACATCTTTGGTACGTTGCCCCTGCATTACGTAAACCAAAAGGCATGGTGCGATAGCAATAAGCCCCATACGGGGTGATAAACGCAGTCTTTATTTGATCGCTAGGATTCAGAGGTATCTGGTGGAAACCTGAATATGCATCTATGAACGACAATAGTTCACACCCAGCAGTAGAATCTATGACCTGATCTATCCTTGGCAGTGGAAATGGATCTTTTGGACATGCCTTATTCAGGTTCGTGTAATTGATACACATACGCCAAACCACTGCCACATTCGAATCATCTTTCTTCTTTTCCACCAGCACCGGATTAGATGGCCAATCCGGATAAAGCACTTCCATGATAAACCCAGCTGCTAGGAGCCGAGCTATCTCATCTCCAATGACTTTTCTCCTATCTTCAGCGAAGCGGCGGAGAGGTTACTTCACCGGCCTTGCTCCGGGTTTCACATTCAAAGAGTGCTCGGCCAACTCCCTTGGTACACCTTGCAAGTCCTGTGTGGACCAAGCAAAAATATCCCGATTCTCATGGAGGAAGTTGACGAGCTCGCTTTCCTATTTGTCATTTAACCCGGCACCAATTGTTACGGTGCGCTCTAGGAACAAATCATCAACAGGCACTTTCTTCGTATCTTTCGTTTCTTGAAATGAAACACTTCCATGCGGGTTACTCAGCACCAACATATATTGCTGCGTGGATTGAGCCAATGCTGCCACCTCCTGGATCTTTCTCTTTTCCTGTGCGATCACAAGTGACTCGGCTAGGTTAGACCCGGCCGACGCACATTCAATGGAACGTCGGAAATCTCCCGCTATAGTGATTACTCCATTTGGCCCGGGCAACTTCATCTTCAGGTAACTGATGTGACAACTTGCCATGAATTTGTTCAGGGCAGGCCTACCGAGTAACGCGTGATACGCACTTTCTAAGTTCACTACCTCAAACTCCAAATTCTCAGTTCAGCAGTTATCTCGTGTGTCGAACAATACGTCAACCCGGACCTTGCCAATGGGTTCACAGGAAATACCTGGCACAATACCATGGAAAGTTGTTCTGGTAGCCTGGAGCATGTTCTCCAAAATACCCAACTTGCGCATTGTATCCACATACATTATATTAATGTTGCTGCCATTGTCTATCAGCACCTTAGAAAATCTCACATTGATATTTGGCCCGATGAACGTCGGGTCCAGCACTAACGCATATGAACCAGGACTCGGCATAAGCTTGGGATGGTCCTTGATATTCCAAGTAATTTCCTGATCCGACCAAGGCATATACCTCGTCACTGCCGGCATTATCGCATTCACTTCCATGTGTCAGCGCTGCAAGCTCTTTCTATCTATTTCTTCTGTGGTAAACACACAGTAACTCTGGTGATGCTCTCTCTATTCATTTCTCCCCTCATTTCCGGGGTATCATTGATCTGGCTGATGTTGGTTTTCCACCTGATGCACTGCATCCCTTCTCTCATGGTTTTCATACCTCGGTGGAGGTGGTGGCAACATTAATTGTTGCGTGTTCGCTCCGGAGAGCAATTGCTATTGGGGTAACTCCTGCCGAGGTTGATCATTCCGAGGTGCCTGGGCATTCCCCGAACCACTTTGTTCTATCTTCCTCATCCACTCACATTGCCAAGTTGTGTGACCCGCTGGGTTACTCGGATTTGGCGTGTGAAATTTACACGTCTGATCCAGCATTGCCTCATAGGAATACCTCGGGCGGTCCTTCTTTTCTTGCCACTATTTCTTCTGTTCTAGCGTCCAAGTTTTCTTGCCATCACTTCTTGGGGTCCATTGTTGCCCTCCAGTTTTCTGACGCTGATTACTCCCTGCTTCGGGTTGACCTTGATTTACCGCAACAACTTGTTGCAAACTGTACCTGTAATCCGGTCTATCATCTCTTCTCTTACCCTGGTAGTCATTCCGCAGGGATGATCCGGCTCCATCTCGGTGGTAGTACTCCTCATTTGACTCGTTTGACACAAGCCTAGGTTGAGTCGGATCACCCAAGGCATACGAATCAGCGATCCGGATTGTCTCTGCTAGTGTAGTTGGCATATCCCGTTGCAACCTTTGCCACAGCATGCTTGCATATCTGCACCCTTGTGCAAACCATGCAATGGCCTGTGACTCAATCACGCCCACACATGAATTTCGCACTGTGCACCACCGGGTTAAGAACTCCCGGTCCGTCTCATTCGGTCTCTGCTTGCACAGTGCTAAGGTCTGTGGCCTATTCGGCCTCTGATACGTGCTCGAGAAATTACTGACAAACATTTCCTCAAAATCAATCCAATAGTTGATACTTCCAGGTGGTAAATTGTTTAGCCATACCCTCGCTGGCCCTTCCAGCATCTGAGGTACGTATCTCACGGCCCATGTCAAGTTGCCTGTAGCAATTTTCACCGCCGTTGCGTAGTTGATCAACCAATCCTCCGGCTTGGTGATACCGTCATACGTCTTTGTGCCTCTGGGCAATTGGAAGTTCGGTACCGGAGGCTCCTTCATGATCCGGGGCCAAAAACATGCCGGACCCGGAGGACCTTGACACTCAATTTGCTCCGACCTATAGAGCCGATCCAGTTTTAATCTAGCGTCATCAGGCATCAAGTTCCTGCTTCCCAACCTTGACCCTATTACGTGATAGTTCGGCCTAGGGTATCCCGCGTTCACCATATCCGATCACCATCATTATATCTATCTTGCTCATGTGGAGCGGCTCTCTGTTGCATACCTTGGCCGGCACTTCGCTCTTGCCGTGGTATATTCCGCTGCCGCAGTTTCCCTGCACCCGCCGAGTTACGCTGTCCGGCATTGCCATTCACAGCGTTTCCCTGACCAGCATTGCCTTGGTCGCGGTTACCTTGGCCAGCTTCACCTCGGCTGACACTTCGTCGGTCCTCATTGCACTGCACTTCTTTTCATTTTCCTGCCCTTGCCGGGTCATATGGGACTATCTGTTTGTTTCTCCTCGCCGAGGTTACCACCTCCTCTCTTCTTGGGCCACCATGTGGCGATGATGCAGCTCCAGTAGATTTCTCCGGGTTACCTACTGCTGAATGAACGACTTTGGAGGACCCAGCTCTTCCCGGATTAGCCCTGAGTAACTCTTCATTTTGTCTGTTCGTGATCTGAACTAACTCATTGACCCTATCCTACTGTCTTTGCCGGGCTTCACCCGTCAAACCCTCTAACTCAGACGCAGCTGCATCTGCTCCTCTGAGGTTCTTTGTCGGGGTACTATACTTTGGTAGTCCCACGGACATAATGTTCTGTGATTCTTCAAATCTAGAATCACCCTCTTTATTCATTTCACTAATGAGGTTTCTCCCCTTCACTTTTACAGCATCTACCTTATTTGCCTTTGCGTACTCACGCAGTGTCATGTTCAACGACTGTTGAGCCGCTGCTATCTTTTCCGTACCCTCTAGTATTTTCTGCCTAGTCTCCTCTAACTCGGCCTGTGCCTGAGCCGGATCTACTGCAGGTGCTATGGGGTTCTCTAGTCTATCTATCGATTGCTGCCGCACATTCTCTGGCCTCTCTAGTGGAGGACCTCTACTTTTCCTCGGTGCCTTTGGTGTTACCTCGTGGTGGTGTCACAGCAGATGTCATGGATAGACTAAAGGTGGGGACAATATGCACTAGAGGAATCCAGGAAGGGACAGTGTGGTGATTCCACACACAGATGTCTTGTATTCAATATCTTTCCAAGGGTGACAAGTGCTCCTTGAGTTGTATTGGGGAGAGGAGGAAGAAGGGACTCTCTTACTCTCTCCACTAGCTAGCTTCCAGGAACCAACTATGGATCAACCAAGTAAAGCTCAACCCTTTCTACAGATGTCCTAGTCCTCCTTATATAGGGGTGGCTAGGTATTCAATTAGGGCATACATGGAGGCATATTCCAGGGAATATGCTTCTTCCCAAAATAGTAAACCGACCGGGTCCCTTTTCCCCATCGTAAGCCATGCAGAGGCTACGTGAGCCTCTGCGGCGCCAGCGTCATCTGACACAGGCAGCGTCACCCTTGTCGGCCACGCCTTGGTGGTCCTAGCCTCTGTCCGCTTCGCTCAAGCTCCAGCGTACAGTCACCTCCTTTTGACCAGCGAGATACCTTTCTTCTCTTGCAAGCCTGATATAACCCGGATCAGGCCTGGTTAATCCGGCCACACTGGTACCTTTATACAAGTTAGATAAATCCTGCCGGCATATGACATACGTCAGCCGGGGCTCAGTTAGGCGGACATCCTCCGGTCCGGGATACTCCATGATTCGGCCTGCCTTGAGGTGACTCAGCCAGCACTTGCTTTAACCTCATCGTACCTCGGCTAACTCGGCCTTTATACCCCGGCGTGACCCTACCCGGGGGTATCCCCCAACACCGAGATCCATGTCATCCTACGCTTTACGAGAGTTTTCTCCGGATCCTTCGTCCATGGCTTTTCCTTCTTCTGCAGCTTTGGAGTTGAACTCCTCTTCATATTCTATTTAGAACTTTCAGAAATCCACCAACGTCATTGAATCATCCGAAGATGCCGGTAAGTCGGTGTTTGTTCCGATCGCCTCCATCACCGAGTCTTCATTGTCTCTAGCATCGGCAGAGCCGGATCCGGATCCAACATATCCGACGAAGTGCGATGCGTGCATCCTGGGGTAGTTACGGCTTTCCTCGTGGTCTTCCTCGAAACGCCATATGGTCTCGAGAATTTCATCCACGCTGGCGTCTTGTAGCATCATGCGCCTCAACATGTACCTCAGGAAAGGTTGATCCGTTCTAGTGTTGGCAGAGACGGAAACAACGTTGTTGTCTTACTCCTCCTGGATTTCGACCTTGATGGGCAGATCGATCTGGAACTCGGCCTCCCTAGGGAGATCCGCTCCAGATCCGACTTGCACCACAAGATCTGCTTCAGGCTCAGCTTTCTCCACTATCTCCGCAATAGGTGCGGGCTGGGTGGGATTACGTTTTTTCGAGATCCGGAATGCCTCCACGGACAAAGTGGACCCAGAAACTTCTTCTGTCTCTATCATCACCGTTGAGGTGGGTGGGGAAGGTTCAGCGAAACTGATGTAAACATCGATTTCACAAAAATACAAGATGGTGTAGGTAGTCACGGCCTCCCAAGACGGAATCCAGGTCTCGTCGAGAACGATGAGAGGGACGTCGCTGGAGTAGAGGATGCGACCGACGGTGATTGTCTTGCCGATTCTGATTCTTGCAGATTCTGCTTGGAATGCAGATCCGAAGCTCACTTGCCCCACGGTGGGCGCCAACTGTCGCCAGATTGATGACAAGTACGTTGTGAGGGAGTCCTCGAGGCGTGCGGAAGAGAGGGGTGTGAGACGTATGGTATTCCGGGATGGTGAGCACACAAGTTTACCCAGGTTCAAATCTGCCGGCTTTGGACGGATCCTACTCCTGCTAGCAATCCAGTAATACAACAAAGCCGGAATATGGGTTACAAGGGTTTCGCCTATGCAAGTTGAGATTGTAGACTATTGTGTGGTGCCCTAAAGGCTTGTCCTAGGACGACTTATATAGATATCCGGCCTAGGGTTTACAGGAGAGACCTATCCGGCTATGACTAAGAGTCGGTTAAAGAGTACATATTGAACTACAAGTAACACTACAAGCCTATGTCGGTAAGTCTTCTGGGCCTTCCCGTAGCTGGATTGGACTCCGTCTCTTCTCCCTGATTGGTCCGCCCATGAAGCAAAGATCTAACCCAAAGTGGGCCACCCTGGTCAGTGAGGCACAGTGAGGATACCCGAAAAGTATACCCCCAACATTGCCGATAACAAAGGTTGGGTTACCACTACCGTGTAATATCCATGGGTCTCAAACCCATCTCTCTTGATGCACTTTCTATCACGTTTCGTGATAGTCCCCTCGTAAAAGAATTTGCCAGGTTTTTGTCAGTTTAAATATACGTAACAGTAACTACTCCAGAGTTTCTCAATTTCCTGATAGACTTCAAACGTGTCTTGATGACTTCATGTTATCCTTTGACAATAACAATTTGATTGCCACAATTCAAGAGGATGGATGATATAGGTTTTTCAACCACAAGCAAGTCCATCAAGAGTTCACGCAGCCATTTTGACTCCACAGTGGATGTGGTTAAAGCAGCAAGTTCTGCTTCCATAGTTGACCTGTCATTATGGTTTGTTTGCAAGATCTCCATGATATTGCGCCACCTCCAAAGGTAAATACATACCCGCTAGTGGCGTAGAGTTCATCTACATCCGAGATCCAGTTCGCATCACTATAACCTTCAAGCACCGCTGGATGCCCCGAATAGTGAATCCCATAACTCATTGTACCACATAGATAGCTGATGAGTGCATATTTTCATCATATTTTACATTATTATTTTGCATTGTAGATGTAGGATTTTGGTATATTACGGCTCTCGCGTGCACATTTTATGTCTGTTTTCACCAGGATCAGGACAGGTGATGGATCCAATGGATAAAATTATTGAAGCAGTTGTGTTGTGGAGAAAAGGAGTAAAAAACAACGTAAATCACTTATTGGGGAAATATTAACAATACTAGAAGAAAACCAGAAGCAAACAAGGGAGGCAGAGAGCCCAACGACCAACTATTCGGCGGGAGCAATTCTTACGCTCATATAGCTCCGGCCATATAGTTGGCGCCGCCTTCGCCTCGTCAAATAGTTTCACCCCTTGAAATTGGTTCGATGAGACGACATACAAAACACCCAGAAATCACAGAAACCTCACCTCCGGAAGGCATCTGGAGGGGGAACTCATCCACAAGGGATCCATCTTTGCTCTACGCAGATCTGGGAGGCTAAGGCATCGATCTTCATCATCCACCACTGCATCACCACCATCTCCATCCATCCCATCTACATCTTGTCTAGATCTTATTGTAATTCCTATACTCATTGTGAATTTATACAAGTTTATTCATCTATGTTTGTTTCTATTATCATTGCCATGATGTTGATTGCCTCCATGTCTGAGTAGATCATTAGTTCTTGGGGAGATGGAAAAACCCTAGTATTAGACTGAAATAAGATAAAGTCTATTATGATATTCATCCTTGTGACCATGTGTTAGATTCTCTACATCTTGATGTTGAGAGAAGTCGACCTCTCAATATTTGCCTCTTGCGGGGACTTGATGGAGGGAACTACTTGTTGACAGATGGAGGCGTGCTAGCACTTACAGTGACTATAAAGCTGTTGGCACTCCTTACGTATCAACTTAGGAAATCGAGGAAATTCACGGAACACTATCCATGCCATGGGATACGTCCTACAGGATTACGTCCCTTCATATCGCAGTAATTCAATTGATATCGATTGATGACTGCTGTGGTTATGAGGATGATGTGAGCAGCGGTTGTTTCCTATTCATCCACATACGGAGTTCCTCCCAACACATACTGTCACATCCCAAGATTTTCCAAATCTTGTAATGTGAAAAATAAATTAAACAAAATAAACTTTTGATGAAAATCAGGGTGAAAAGAAACTTTTGTTTCTAAAAGGAGACTTAAAAATCCCATCCTGAACAAACTTTGGTCAAAGTTTGAATTCAACAAAAATCCAATTCAAGGGAAATGCATTCCTCAATGAATGTATCTGGAAATCTGAAAATAAATCCAAAAACCTAAGCCCTAATGGAAGGAAATCAATTTCCAAAGTATCTCCAAATCTATGGATTTGATCCATACCAAAGTTGATCAACAAACTTTCTCAAAAGATCAAGAAAGACCTTAGAAGTTGGTTTCACTTAGTTTGGAACCATAAGCAAAATCTTAGGAGTATAATAAGATAACGAAATTGAATTTCCAAAGCCTTTAAAGCCTCATCTAAAACCCATACCCTTTGGTGAACAAATAATCCTAAAGGGATTAAAAATAAATTGTTTTGGGAACACTGTTTTAGATCTTTTAATAAAGACTTTGGTTTCAAATGAAAAGATAAGCCAAATTAATTTTGGCCAAACTTTTGAAATAAAATATTTTTGTTTTGATAAAATGAGTAAAGGTTTATTTAAATAAAATAAAGGATTTAAATATCCAATTTTATTTAAGTAAAAGCTTTTCCCATTTTAAATGAACACCAAGTATTTTATTACTACTTTGAAATCTTTTATTAAAAGGTTTTGCTTCGATTAAAATGAGTAAAGAATTATTTAAATAAAATAATAAGGATTTAAATATCCAATTTTATTCAAGTAAAGGCTTTCCCATTTTAATTAAAACACCAAAACTTATTTATTTATTTAAATAAGTTTCCAAGTATTCTTTTATGTTTCAAATTAAACCTTCTGGTTTGGTTTTGAAAATAATTGGATTTCAAATGGAAATTTTATTAAATAAATCAAACCCTAATAACTAAAGATCCATTTATTTAATTATTAAATGGATCCTAAATTAAATAAAAATAATATTTCGTTTTGAGATTTGGAATATGTTGAAAAACAGAACCAAATTCAAAGTTCAAAGTTGAGTGATTGTTTGAATTTGTTTGAATTGTTTAATTGTTTGAATTGCAAAACAGAAAATAGAAATAGAAAAGGAAAAAGGTTTAGACAGGAAAAAAAATAGGAAAACAGACCCAGCCCAATAGGCCCAGTCCAGCCCAGATTCCTTTCCCCGAAGAAAACGTTTGGCACCAATTAGTTGACCCACAGAACCAATGACAGCCCGGACCCACTTCTCCCTCTCACTCACTCGCTGACAACAGACCCCACCTCCTCTTATTCCTCTCCCCGAACCGTTTTTCTGCACCAAGAAAGAAACCCACTGAGTGAATGACCCGTGGACCCCTCCTTCCTTTCTTTTCCCACTGACCAGAGGACCCCACCGACAGCTGTTCATCGTCCTCCCCGCGACCCCGTCTCCCCCTCACAGCGCTGCCGTTTCTGCCTTGATTTCTCGCGCTTGATTTCGCTTTAACGCCACGTTAATTACTCACCGAGTCCACGCTCGTTAAATCACCTCCCTCTCCTCTACATTTCCCCTCAAACCCCGCTTCCCCGGAGCCACCAGGCAGCCTCCATTTCTCTCTGTACCGCCGCAGCTCTGACCACCGTCTCCGAGCAATTCCGACGAAACCCCACTGCCCCTTGCCTTCCTAAGCAACCTAGCCGCTTCCTCACTTCCAGACGCATCTATCCACACCACCCATTCAACCGCGGGCGCCCCAGAGCAACGCCTGCAACAAGCTCTGAGCAACACCGCCGTCCGCTCCAACTCCGGCGAACTCCACAGGTAGCTTCCAGCCGCCCCTCTACTTTTCGATGATGCGCCTAAGACCAGTGACTTCTTCCGCAACTAACGCCGTCGTTCTCGTGACCTAGCTCGCACCGTAGCGTCGCCTCCATCGTCGACAGTGAGCATCGCCGTCTGCTTCCCCTCCGACGAGTTCCACCGGTAAGACCAGACCGCCCCTTCACTTCTCGTTCATGCCCATAGCTCCGACATGATCTCCTGCATCTAACCCAGACCGCCGTTTGTCTTCTCGTGGACCACAGCCTCGTCTTCAACCGTGGATAGAGCCGTCCGTCGCCGTCCTCTACTCCGGCGAGCAATTACGCCTGACCCTGAGCGCCCCTTGTCAAGCCAGCACTTCCCCGAGCATCACCGTGACCCCCTGAGCCCGGTGAGCATCTCTCCTCTCTCCCTCGCTTCCTGTATCGCCGACACCGTCATCGACCGATCACTCTGCCGCCAGCAGCCGTCGCAGCGCCGCTCCTTTTAGGTCAAACCAGCAGCGACCGTTAGATGCAGATCCATCGGACACGATTAGATCACTTAGTCGCGAAGGGGTATGTCCTCTGTGCCGTACGATTAGACTAGATCCAACGCTCCGCAGCACACGATCCGGCCGAACCGGTATCGACCAGTAAGAACCCGCCGCGTGTCACCTATCTGTTTAAAAAACAGATTTGAAAACAGAAACTTTTGCAAACTTCAAACCCATGTATCTTTTGATCCACACGTCCAAATTTTACAAATTTGATGTCGTTGGAATCAGCAAGACAAGCCCTAGCCAAACCTGCCCTTAGTTTAGCAAATAGTATTTGTTAGCTTGTTTGATTCTGCAGATTCTTTTGTGTGCTTGCTAACATTAGAAAAATCATTTAAAAATGATTTTAGGGTTAAAACCTTTGCAATTTAGTTTGTTGTGACCTTACTGACCCTAGGAACCAACCCATAGTTTGGAAAATGATTTTGGAAAAGAATAGGATGGATTAATTAGTTTAGTCCATTTCTAGCTAACTAAAACTATTTGTTTTGTTTATGAAAATGCTTTCATAAAGAAAACTTTGAGAAAATGCTTTGGACCAAACCTACTGACCCAAAACACCAAGTTTTGCAATAGCAACTCATTTGGTGAAACCTATAGGTGAATACCCTAGTAGAAATATTTCTACACCACATAAAATGACACTTTGTCATGGAAATGGTTTTGAGATGAAACCTTTTGCTAACAACTTTGCCACTTTGGTAAATGACCAATTTGGATCTTACAAAGTTTAGGAATCTAATAGAGACCCTATTTGCAAATGACTTTGCCATTTTGGTAAATGACCAATTTGGAACTTACAAAGTTAGAAGCCTAGTGAAGACCATCCCTACATTAGAACCAACCTTTGCATGCTTATGTATGACTATGACCCACTAGGAACCACTTTTTCAAACAAAGCAAAGCTTGGCATGCTTGCATGCATTACCTTGACTTTGTTATTTTTATGTGTGTGTTGTTTTGCTTGATTGGTGGATTGAGTTTGTGTTTGCTTGATTGACTTGTAGTGAAGTTAGAGAAGAGTGAGACTAGCAAGATCAAGGAGTAAACCTATACCCTCTACCAAAAAGGCAAGTGATACTTCATACTATCTATCCCATTATTTTCACTATGCATTAGTGTTTTTGCTAAGTAAAACTTGCATGGTTTTTATTTAGCTAAGTATAGACCTTGCTATAGGAAAACCTAGTAGATAAATCCTTAGAAGGATTTTCCTTAGTTAAGAATCCTATTACTATCAAGCTTAGCCTAGATAATAGAAAATTTGGGTGGTATATATTCACTATGGAAAAAAATTATTCTAAGTCTATGGACTTATGTTTTGTTTAATAAAACAACTAAGTTAATGAATCTCCTGGGTGGAATGGGACTTGCTTGGTGGTTTTTGGTTGAGTGGTTCACAAGGCCCATGTTTATGGTTTACCTTTGTGTATCTCACTTGTGGATGGCCACCCAGGAAACAAAGAGATTTGAGATGTCAAATGTTGAGAAGCTTCAAGTGCAACCACTTGGCAATATGGGCTCTGCCATGATCATAAAGGTTGCAAGAACTTAGCCACATGGACAGTGGGTGGTAGTGTTTGATAGGTTGGAACGCGTCCATGTTGGTCTAAGGGAAGGCTTCTGAAAGATTTTGTCTTGGGAAACCAAGTCTTGTGGGGAAAGTGCACCACCTCTGCAGAGTGTAAAACCTAAGTACTTAGCCATGTCCCTGGTAAAGGACAATTTGAGCATCAAGACATGGAAGCAATCAAGAATCTCATCACTCCAATTTCTAAATTAAAACTTGTGGGTTCAACAAGGGTTGTGTGAAATTCTTCAATCTTTGATGGAGAGATGGCTTGGTACAAGGATCTTGAAATCATTGACTGAGGAAATTGTTTTGCCAAGAAAATCTTCAGTCCTTGATTGGTAGATGCCCTAAGTGGATCTTCAGTCTTTGATTGATAGATGCCTTGGAAGGTTTTTGCCAAACAAAATTTAGTGTTTTCAAAAATGATAGGAAAATCTATTTTGAGCAATGCAAGCCTCAACTCCACTTAGCCAAAATGCATATAGATGATAGACTCCACTATACTACCAAAGTATCACTTGCCAATACAATTCAAATGTATTGACCCTTGTGGCTGTAACTTGTAATGTTGCAGGTTTGATTGATTTTAGTGAAGATTGATTGATTACGATTACAAAGTCTACAACCAACATCTGCCTGTGGCACTTTGAAGATGAAGGACCCATGACTATAGTTATTCCGCTGCAATGTAATGTAAATAGCCAATGAGCTATGTTTGATGTAATAAAATTATTTTATTCCTGGTTATAAAGTTGTATTATGACCTTTGTTTCTTGATATTACATCTGAACTGTGGATGCTAGCTATTGATCCAGGGACTAGCATTGTAAACACAGAGGACTCAATCTTATTAAAGGTTGGGGACGCTACACATACATAGTTGAGAATGTTCATGATGATAATATTTATCTTAAATCTTCACAAATACTAGCGATGTATCCGCTACTCCCTGAGAACGCCTTTTCCCTACTGCAGTTCCAATCTCTCTTACATACACGATACTTACTTTATGTATTAAGTTATTTTGTTTTAATTTATTATTGCTCTTATATCCAAAACCAAAAAACACCTTTTTACATAATACTCGCATTTTATCTTGTTACTTAGAACTTTATCTAGCATTTCTATCGCAATATTTATTTCAAGAATTATTAGACTTCAGACTCCTGCTCCCTGTGGGATCGATATCTTTATTATGAAACTAGCTACAAACTATCTGTGCACTTATAGTCATCAATAGCGCATGACCCTTTCAAGTGCACACCAATGTTTAGTACCCGGGTTAGACATGAACCTACTCAACTTGCTCACGGCAAAAGAGACGTCGGGTCTTGTCGTGCTAGCTAAGTACATGAGTGAGCAAACAATTTGAGAGTATCTCAATTGTTCTTTCGGCTCTTTCTTGTTTTTCCGTAATGTCACACTAGGATGATAAGGTGTTGGGGAAGAATTGCCATCAACGAAGCCGAAATGGCTCAAGATTTTCTCAACATAGTGTAATTGCTTCACAGTAATCCCACTCTCGTGCTTAATTAACTTGATGTTCAGAATCACATCAGCTTCTCCCAGATCTTTCATATCAAAGCTCTTTGACAGAAAAAACTTGACTTCATTTATCACATTCATGTTTGTACCAAAGAGAAGGATATCGTCCACGTACAAACATAATATAACACCTTGGGCCCCACCATGGTGATGTTAAACACACTTGTCAGCCTCATTAATGACAAAGCCAACCGAAGTTAATGTTCTGTCAAACTTCTTATGCCATTGCTTAGGTGTTTGCTTCAGGCCATATAAAGTTTTTAACAACTTGCACACCGTTCTCTCTTCACCTTTTATCACAAACCCATCAAGTTGATCCATATAGATCTCCTCTTCCAACTCTCCATTGAGGAAAGTTGTCTTAACATCCATTTGATGAACGATAAGACCATAAGAGGAAGTTAGAGACAATAGTACTTGAATGGTGGTCAGTCTAGCGATAGGTGAATAGGTGTCGAAGTAATCTTCGCCTTCTCTCTAGGTGTAGCATTTTTCTACAAGTCGTGCCTTATACTTCTCAATACTACCATCAGGCCTTAACTTCTTTTTGAACACCCACTTGTAGCCCACAGGCTGACGACCATGGGGTGGTTCTGATAGTTTCCAAGTCCCATTAGAAAGAATCAACTCCATATCATTAAGAACAACTTCTTTCCAATCATCTGCATCAGGAGATGTATATGCCTCTGCAATAGAAATGGGAGTATCATCCACAAGGTACACAATGAAATCTTCTCCAAAGGATTTGGTAACCCTCTGTCTCTTACTCTGTGTAGGAGCTTCATTGTCATCCTTCTTTGGGATTTCTTCCACGCGTGGTTCCTCAAAATTCTCAATAGATGCACTAGAATCATGAAGTATTTAGAAGAAATTCTAGCAGTGCTATGCATATCTTTCACAGGAAACATATTCTCAAAGAATATTGCATCACGAGATTCCATTATAGTATCAACATGCATATCAGGAACCTCAGATTTAACCACTAAAAATTTATAGCCTACACTCCACGGAGCATCTCCTAGAAAGATGTGATCCACTATCTTTTGGTCCAAGTTTGCGTTTCTTAGGAATCGGTATGTTAACCTTAGCCAAACACCCCCAAGTGCGCAAGTAAGGACAAATGGTTTTCTCCCATCCCACTCCTTGTAAGGGGTTTTATCTTTATTCTTGTTAGGAACTCTATTCAGGACATGACACACTTTCAACAAGGCCTCCCCCACCATGCCTTAGATAAACCAGCGGTGGCTAAAATGGAATTCACCAAGTCAGTCAGCGTGTGGGTTTTCCTCTCGGCAACCCCGTTCGATTGGGGCGAGTATGGAGGTGTCCTCTCATGAATAATTCTATGTTCCTCATACAACTCATCAAAGATTTTGGGGAAATATTCACCACCATGATTGGTCCTAAGACGTTTGATCTTTCTCTCTAGTTGATTTTCAACTTCGTCTTTATAAATTTTAAAGTAGTATAAAGCTTCATATTTAGTGCGCAACAAATAAACATAGCAGTATCTAGTCGCATCATCAATCAGTTTCATGGAATATCTCTTTTCACCTTTTGTTAGCACACCATTCACCTCACAAAGATCAGAATGTATGAGTTCTAGAGGTGCCAAGTTTCTCTCCTAGGCTGTCTTGTGAGGCTTTAGAGCTTGCTTTGATTGCACACAACTATGGCACTTGCAACCTTTGGCAATAGTGAAATTCAGAATTAAACTCATACTGGACAACTTGGACATCAAACCAAAAATAATGTGACATAAACGAGAATGCCAAACAATGCAAAACAATTAAATTTGGGTCTTTACTTATCTTTGCCTATGTTTCATGTTGTTAGTTTATTTATTTTATGCATTTTCTTATTGCTTAGAGAAGTAACAAGTTTTGGAATATGCCCTAGAGCCAGTCATGTATGATAACATTTCTTAAGTGTATTCATAAGCTTTGAATTATCCTTGAATAATTGTCAATAACATATGTCATTGAATGTGTGATCCGGTTGTAGAACTGTATTTTATGATAGTTTTTCTAAATTGTCCTTAGTTGTCCAGGTTATGTGGAGACATATCTTAGCTAGACTAATGTATAAGTTAGTTGATGACCCGGTTTCACTAGTCATGGGTATGGTGATGCCTATTTTATACGTACCGAATCGGCTAAAGTGTTTAGTGAGCCATACAAACCCAACTTGAGAAGCATCAAGTAAGTTGTCATTTTTTAGCCTTGATCAATGTTTGTGCCATGTACTTTAGATATGAGGTCCTCACATGATCCTAGGTGTGGATTGGGTGACTTAGGACATACCAAACATTGTTCTATAACTGGGTATTTATGAAGGTAGGTTTCTAGCTGGCTATGAATCAAGCTTCGTGCGATGCGGTTGACTTAGATGTAGTATTTACATCCGACTGAGAGAGATATTCTCTGGGACCTCTCGAGTTGATTTGATGCACAAACAAGACCATGCACATCTCTATTAAGAGTTAGCTCAAGAGTCTTACTAAATGTTAGTCAAATGAATCTATATCATGGATCGAGAAGGGAGTTAAGCTATTAAAGGGATCACAACAACTCACATATAGATATCGCAAGGCAATGGGAATGGACATATGATACATTGTGAAGGTTCATCATTGAAGGCCAACTCTAATTGTATCTAAGTGATCATAAACCTACGGTGTCACACACTTAAGATAAAGGAGTTTGTAGATACGATCCGACTACCATTTAGTCGCATTACAAAAAAACGCCACCTACCTCGATCGATTTTCATGGCAGAAGGCCTTTTTTATTTTGACAAAGTCTTTAACCATGATTGCACCTATATGGTAGAACCCATGTCACAAAAACATCTACCATCGATTACAGTTATCCGAGACGGATGAGTCCCCATCAACCATGGAAAATGGTACCATAACAGATGTGTTTCGCCAGACCAAATAACTGCTGACATCAACCAACATCAACATGGCAAACATGTTTATCAGTGATATCACTTCAATAACAGTTGACCTAACTTTGTTAACCGGTGATGTCATCCCGTTTCCGGTCCTAGATATTGTCCGTGCACACATGTGGAGGCCCACTACAAGCCCATAAAGCTAGACAGGTCGACCTAGATAGCACATGGGCTTCCAAATTGATGGACTCTCATGTAATTATAATTCTGTGTGGTCCATTTTTGTTGTACAGTCTCATCGTACGACCCATTTTCAGTGGTATGGACCTATTTTTGAAAAAAGGATTTAGCCATTCGGCCTTCTTCGACACATTTTTAATGGCATGGTCAAGTTTTGGCGGCACACCCTATTTTGCCACCACAACTAATTTTGGCCGCATGCCCCATTTTGCCAGCACGACCCATTTGGCCGCACGACCCAAGTATGTCAGGTAGTCAGATTAATTTTAATTTTCTATTTAAACTAGTTATTACATAATGAGCAAAGTTTCTCACTCACAACACAAAAAGTTCTTGTCCAAAATATAAATTACAACAAGATCTGCATCTTAAAAGCTCATAGAGGAGGAGTTGGCTTCATTAATGTCAAATGTGTAATTGGTAATGGATTTTATTGAATCCATTGTGCTCTTATTTAACATCCAGGCTACAAATTTAAAAGGAGCAGCACCCTGTCTTTCTCCATACAACACATTCTTCATATATTTATCACTTGTATGAGTTCTTCTGGGTGGACTGCTAAGAAGGTTTTTTGCTTCAACAATGCCCTTGGAGGATGCATTAGAAGAGAGATCATGAATTCTGGTCATGCCTTCTGAAGAGGCTTGCATAGTTTAACTATAGTCTGGTAATAGCGTGAGAAAATTACAACAATGAACCATGCAAGCATGTATTATGTGCAGTACATATAGGGAATCACAGGGAGCCGAAGTATGCACACAAAATTCTTTGTGAAATATGGAACCAAGAAGGATGAAAACAAGTCTTTCTCTTTCGGGTGCAAATCCCGGTCAACATGCATGTCGCATTAGAATCTAGTAGCTGGAAATCTAATAATTATATCTCCATTGTCATTTTTCTTTGTTTAGGTGTCATAATTAAAACCAAGTTGACTGGTTTAGAATGATGAAAAAAGTTGAACTAACAAAAAAGCTACCATAAAAAATGACCAGATGTGAGATACAAACCAGGTGGGCATTTGTTGCATGACTTAAACAATTTTCAAATAAAAACACAGTAAAACATGAATGTATTTCTTATGGCAACTTTTTAACTATCACTGATAGAACGTATCATTCATACAGGCTATAACTTACAAAATGACAAGTAACTACTAGAAAACATAATCCACCCTTGCTTGGTATCGGGGTTTCATCCTGCTTTGAATTATGTTTTTTCGTTGGCAGTGTTGTGTTGTTCCTTGTTATGGCGCACAATCATGCTTGCGATCATCGTTGCTTTTCTTATGGCTAGGCAAGCAGCTAGAAGAGTTGCCTCCTTTTTGGCGTCTATCATTGTATTGAATTCTTATTCTTCCATAATGTTCCCATTTTTTGGATAGATTCAACTAGGTGGTAGGGTTGTAGAAGAGTAAGACAGAGACATATAGTATTTGGCCCATCTTGTTTTGAACATAGTTTGTCCGATGAGTACTACAACAAACATCATAGGAGGAATCTCTTTGGTAATGTAGATGATATCATCTCATTTTCATGAGCTAGATCAGTAGGTTCTGGTTGTAAAGGACCTTCGGTTCTCACATCATGTAGTTACTAGTTATGCCACGGTTCTTTGATTACGTAGTTACTAGTATTTAAACTGCTAGAAAGGCATACAATATGGAACGTAAGTAGTAACTTGTAGGTACTATTATTTGATTGCTACTGCAGTAAATATTTAGCATATGATGGTACTTGTTTTCATAACCACCTATTACTTGTACTTGTCCCTCTCTTGTTCTAGTTTTATGGAAGATATAGAAAAAAGTAGGTGAGGAAATATTTCGCATATGACATGGTCTAGATGGTTGTATTACGCAGTCTTTAGATGTTATATCATGCTTACTGCCCGTGAGGTAAGAGTTCTGAGTTCACTGCCTTTCAGTTCTTTGTTGGCATCATCCTAGTACAAACTTGCAAGTAATATTTCTAACATCATCATAACATGATAAGGACCTGAAAATAGTGTCCAACTTTGGCATTGATCAAGATTAGTAAAAAAGGAGAGAGAGTAAAGTTCGAGATGATTCAGCTATGTTCCTTGATAATCATGCTTTTGTTGTTCTTGTTGTTTATGTTAGAAAGTGAAAAAGATAGTACAGTTCAAGATGATTCAACTCTTACTATTGTTTGTACAGAAACTAGGAAGATTCAATCTTTTGTTCTTGTCTTTGTAGGAGGGAGAGAGATATTGTCCATCATTTTCATCTTTAGGTACTTTTGTGCACCCAAACTGCTAACAACTGAATTGCCATCTTATTATGTCATCAAACAGCTAGGCGACTGAATTTCTAATTTTACTAAGATGTTGATTAATAGACACATTTGGTTGGGCAGAAAATCCACAAACCTAGAAACCCTGTCTGGCAGAAGTGCATCAGAGACACCTTCCCAATGCTTTGTAGGACTCCGTTGGTACGAGAGAGCAGTGATCTCGGCGCTCTCTTCGATGCGTAGCCTTCACTGACTTCTTATTTGTCGTTACCGTAGATCAATCCATACGCCACCTCGCCTTCCTGTCTCCAGAAGCTAATGAAAGCCAAGGCCACAATGCCTGTGATCAAGCATATGCCTTGTTTATGTGTTGGTGTTGTGACCAGAGTGTAAAAGATGAATTTTATTTGAATTACTATGATCAACCTTGGCATTGTTGGGGAAATTGAATTTTTAGTCGTAGAACCATTTCGACCCTCCAAACAGATAAATCAATAGAGTGTATTTATGAGAAAGGGTATTGTGGTATAACAAAGTTTTTTGGGTGACACAAGTGTCTTCAGCCAATCCCCTTGGGGAGATACTCTCGAATACTCGTTGACACAGTTGTGCCAATCGAGGCCTAATGGGGGAGCACTATGCCCATTAGTGGTGACAAAGACACCTCTGACATAGACCACGTGGACACAAATAAGCCAAAGCAAGTGATTTATGTTGTTTTTTCTAAAATGAAGACTTAACCCCGGCCTCTATCGATTGATGTATACAGCCTTTTTATTACCTTATTGAACATTTATTATAAAATATTACACATCACGGGTTGCAAGGGTTGCCAATAATTTTTCTGCCGGTTAGAGAAAATTAAGTGTAACCAAAGCGGTCTGTACTGATCCTTGAGAAGTTTATCCGGAAGGACTAGTAGTTTCTCTAACCGGCAGCAAACTTGGAACCACACATGACCAGCATTAGCAACATATGCTCACGAACTCACTCTTGGGAAGGCAGGTGGCAGAACACCTTTAAGGAAAGAGTAGAAAAGAACCAGTGATCTCTGAGGCTGGAAGCTAGGAACCAGGTGGCCAGCTCCTCGCACTGAAGCAAACGTGAAACCTCCCTCGTATTGCTGAGCGAAGCCTCCAACCTAGATTAGATCATAATCTAGTTAAGTAAACAGTCCAATAACAAAACTAGTATGATATGGGTTACCGCATGTGAGTATGATTACCTCGCTCTGGGGGGTGTACCATGGACCCCATGGCTTCGTGATGGCCAAATCTAGGTCCTTCACATCGTACCTCGTCGCAGTTATGGGGCACACGTCATCCATATCACCACTGTCAACGAATTAGCATTTAGCCATGATGTTATGAGATAGGAGTGGCAAATATGGAAAAAAAATCTTCATTTTGAGTCTGCAACCGATGGTTACCTGTAGATCCATACTCTTAATCCGGTTGCGACAAGCCAATCGAGGGTTGGCACCATCGAAGCCGGCGCATCAGTCCAGCTTATGCCACTGTGAGCAGACCATGCTAGGGTAAATATCCGGTCCAGAAATTGGTAGAGGACATAACCGAGAGGTTATAAGTAGTGTGTTACTTACGCGCATTCTGACCACTCTTTGTTGGTTCGGACATGTATAGCCTTCCGCGCCATAGGACTGTTGAGGTAGACGTCGACATAGGCACCGATGCACGGATCGTAACCTGCTAACTGTCTCAATGAAAGCGGATAATCAATCGGTGCTAACTGCTAATGAGATGTCTAGAAGAGAACGAACATTCTAAGTAACTTATAGTACGTACGTAGCTACTGGAGTGGAGACTGCCATTTCGCGACTCGAGGCAGATTGGGGCGTAGATGTTGTAGTCATCAATGTTACCGGTACTAAACGAAGCCATCCCTTCGGCGCACTTGTTGTCCTCGAAGCAGTTCCACACCTCGTCGGAGATCAGACCGTGGTTCCACAGGAACTCCAACGATCCCTTTTCATTCGTGCTCCAATCAAGGAGCGGGTTGCCAACATGTAGAAATTAAGTAACTCCAAACTAGTCAGCGACGTTAATACCTAACTTGTCTCTTCAAAGGTCTCAACAACGGCCATGATCAGGCAACTTACGAAGATCCCCTTGAGGTTGAAGGTTGATGCACCGAGTTTGTAGAGGGCAGTGATGACAGTGGCGAGCTGGGGCACGTAGTGGCTGCTGTAGCTCTCACCGGCGATGAAGAAGTCGCGACCCTTGTACTCAGGGAACCTCTCCAGCCAATTGAGCAGGAAGATGTAGGCATCCACCGCCGTCCTCCTGTCGCCGCTGCTCTTGTTTTCCGATGATGTGTTTGAGTACGAGAACCCCACGCCTGCCGGCGACTCCAGGAAGATCACATTTGCCACTGCAGGGCGACACAACCATGGGTCATCAATACTCTGACTGAGATGACACATGAAAGAGCGAGCATGAAGTTGAAAAGGAATCTAGTAGACTACTACTAGTAGTATCTATCAGTCACCCACCGTTGTTCCATGAGTGCTTGTTTCTTCTGAGGGTCTTGCCGTCGGGGTTCACACGGAACGGACCGAGCTCTTGACGAAGTAGTAGAAGAGCGCGCGGCCGTGCTCCTCATTCACCGTGACATAGCCGGAGTATTGGTCGAAGTTGACACGCGGAGGCTGGCCGGGCAGCGCCGCGATCTTGTCGGCCTCCTTGGTGCCTGGCGGCGGGCTCTGACACTTCGTGGGCAGGTGTTTGAAGCTGCTCTCTGGGTCAGCCCATGTGTCCGTCTCATCGGGCGGCCCGCTTGTGAGTGTCTGGACTCTCGATTTCATGAAGGTCCTCAACATATCTTGCTGCCGCAGGGTAGCGGCAGTGGTCAGAGGCGCGCCTAGTAGGATCGCGAGTATGACCGCGAAGTATGTGGTATGGGTCCTCATCGTGATCTAATGCTTGTTGAGAATACGAAGATCTTCGGTGCTTTATATAGGAGTACGTAGGTAGAGAGTGATCAGAGGGAATAAAATATCACGAAATGATATACTAGCTAGTTATTTCAGACAGTCTAAGCTGGTGTTAGGATTCTCCGAAATCGATATAGAAGACAGTGAGCTAGCTAATAGCCAAGCATTGCCGTTTGACGGGGCTCAGTAATGCACAATTCCAGCTACCGGTCTCGTCGTTCCATAGTGCCGGACATTGTTAATTAAGGTTCTAGCAATGCAAGCGGCATCGAGATTCTTTCCTGGTGACACTGCCGATGCCGCGGTGACATCTCTAGGCAACAATCCAAACGATGGGACTAAGGTTTTGACACCAAAAGAAGCACGCTGGGTCAGCAATATCAAAACGAGATTTCTATAGCCGGCACGCACGGTTTGCTGCTACACACGATTGTGTAGCTGTAACATTTGTAACGTCAGAATTACATGCAAATCAACATGTGATTTGGTAGCTAGGAGGGTGGTTGTACCCCAGTCCACCAGAGTTCAAGAGGAGTGCTTCAGTGTGCAACGTCGTTTAGGAGGAAGTCCGAACTGCTAGGGGCACGGCGTGATTTGTTGGCTTCGTTTTTTTTTGGCCCAGGCAGAACCCATATCCAAGCCCAGTATAGTCTCGTATCTGTATACAGGGACTGACGACGCCGTACGGCACGACCCCACGTGGGGTCCACCTAGCCCTAATCACCGCGATTAGCTCCCACGTCCATGCATGCACCATTGTTCGGCGTAACTGAAGCTTTCTCTTCTCTGCCGCCTGGTAAAAATCGATCGCTCGTACCCGCGGATCTGCTTCCCCTCGGTGCCGCCGATCTACCCCGCGTCCGTCGCCACAGATCCTCGAAGGTAGAAGGCGCGCCAGTGGCTCGGCATCTTCGTCACTAGGGTTTTCTAATTCAAATAGTCGGCTTTATCTTCCGATCTTGTAAGTCTCCATGATCATGCTTCGTCTCTAGCAATTGTTAGATACACATAGCATTGGTGATTCTAACAATATGGCGCAATCACTGATAGAGGAGATGGAGGACTCTAGATCTAGTATGAAAGATGATCAAATCAGGCATGTCGGTGATGATTCCATATCCGCCAATACGCATCCCGAAGACGGCTGGAGCGAAGAAGAGTTTGATGTGAGGATACATTAGCTTCTTCTTTGATTACTAAATGTTAAATTAAATAATATATGATATCTTATGGCTTGATTTATTTAGATTGTCTATGCCAAAGATTTCCACAATGGCCTTAACGATCATGAAGAAACGGACATGTTTGTTGATACTGAGGTATGTGTAGTGGTGTACAATTTTATATGTCGTGCACCGTATGATACAATTATACGCTAAATATTGCTAAATTGTTCAGGTAACAAATGACTCTAGTATGGAGTATAACTATTTGAGTGAATCAGACTTGGAGATGGGTAATTATGATGATTGTGAAGATGCATCAAATTTTGATATCTTCGTTGACACAGGTGAGGTATTATTTATAGGATGTTTTTTAGCAATCAACGAACCGACATGCATACTACTATAGTTCTAATGGCTAGGTTTTGAATTTATAGCAGGCACCATGTAATCAGACCGAGAGTTCAAATAAATGTAGCAATGACACTGGGTATCCTAATGATAAGAGAGAACTATACTGCAAGATAATGAAAATGACATTTCATAGTGAAGCAGCAGCCTATTCTTTCTACAACAGATATGCCAAAGATCATGGGTTCGGCATTAGGAAGCACCAAGTGAGGCGGTTTGATGATGGACTTGATCGTCTAAGGCGCTTTGTGTGTTGCAAGCAAGGGAAACGTGACAAGAAGTTACCGAAGGCCGCAAATATAGGCTCAGAGGTGAGTCTAGGTGCAACTGTAAGGCACGTATGGTGGTGAAGTTTGATGGAAAAATTGGTATTTGGATCGTTCAGAGTTTTGATGACACTCACAATCATGTGTTAGCGAGACTAGATGAATTCCCTTTTCTTTGGTCCCATAGAAAGATCAATGACTCCTAAAGAGCTGAGATATTATCGCAGTGTGACATGGGGGTTAGGAAGCATATCATCATGCGATCAATGATTAGCAACTCTGGTGGTTCATTTGCCGGTGTGGGATTTACAAGGAAGGATTTGTACAACATGTGCTCAAGGGAGAAGAGGGAGCTGCTTTATAAAGGTGATGGTAACACAACCTTGGGCATCATGGCGAAGAGAAAAAAGAGGGACCTTGAATTATTTTATGATTACACGCTACATGAAGGCCGTCTGCAGCATTTGTTCTGGTGCGATTCTCAATCACGTCGGGACTACCAGGACTACGGCGACGTCGTTGTGTTTGACAGCACATACAAGATGAATAAGTATAGAATGTCATTTGTTCCCTTTGTCGACTTGATAAATCACCGTAAAACAATGGTATTTGGATGTGGCATCCTATCAAACGAGATCGAAGAAACATATGCCTGGCTTCTCCAGACTTTCTTGAAAGCAATGTGCCAGCAGAAGCCAAAGGCAAGAATCACGGATGTAGATGCCGCGATGATCTCCGCTGTGGATGAAGTACTTACTGGTGCACACCATTGTATTTGCAGCTTACACGTTGAAAAAAATATGGAGATGCACCTACCTAACAAGTCACTGAACGAGTTTAGGACTCTTCTATATTACACCACGTCGGAGCAAGTATTCGAACAACGATGGCACGCTTTTGTTAGGAAGTGGACGTCACCCAAAACTACAAATTGGCTAAAGAGAATGTACATGAAGAAGAGATTATGGGCCGCCGCGTATCTTTCAGAAGGGTTCTGGCTGGGTATGAAAAGCAACCAGAGGAGTAAAAGTTTAAACTCGTCTCTTCACCTCCACCTTGATGGGGAAATGAACTTGGTGGACATGGTTAGTCACTATGAGAATGCCATCGCGTGTCTCCGTGAGAAGGAGGCCAAAGATGATTGCACGGCTTCACGGACATTTCCGGTGCCAGTTACTGATTTCAAAAAACTAGAGGTAGCTGCTGCGACAGTCTTCACTCCAGCTGGGTTCTCTATTTTGCAAGGTGACATTTCGAAGATTGGCGGCATGCAGATTTTAGAAAGAAAGCTAGGATCTAACTCGTACACCTTTGTCGTCGCATGGAAAAATAATCTTCACAGCAAGTTTTACATGGAATACACTCACAACTCGTCAGAAATTATAAGGTGCAGCTGGCGAAGGATGATTCGCAAAGGGGTCCCTTGCAAGCACATACTGCCCGTGCTTAATCACTTAACATTTACTGCAATACCAGACTGCTGTGCTCTGCGGCGTTTCACTAAAAATGTCAGGTTTGGGTTGCCTGCTAGACGCACGAGCGATATGTTTGGTCGGGGTAGGTCTGGGCCAGAGGAGCGGAAAAAATACAGCAGTATAAATGTGTTGGCATCACAAGCTATGCATATGCATGCAATGACACAGCGGAGTACGATCTTCTGAAGATTACCATCGATGGAATTATTTCTAAAAGACAAGGGTATGATAAATGCAGAGCATATGATCCTCATAGTTCAGTTAATGAAAATGCAGATGCAAATCAAGCAAGCCAGTTTGATATTGGTGATCTAAAAAAGTGTCCACCAAGGACACGCCTAAGCAAAACAAGAAAGTTCCAGTTCAGAAACATTCTCCCATGACCAAAAACGGTCGACCGCTAGGATACAAAGAGCGGAAGAAGCGGGTGTGCAGCGCTTGCCAACAGGAGAGACATAACAAGAAGAACCCAAAATGCATATATGATCCCAAGTACGGTTTTGAAAATTAGCTTGATATATTTCCTACATTTTTATTAGACTTTATTATCTAATATTGTGTGTCATCTCGTGCAGGAATGTCCTACAGCAGTAAGGGTAGTCATTTTTCAAGTATCATACATGGAAATTATTTTTTAGACAGTTTGTATGAAAATATGTATTTGTGATGTACATTTATAGTCTGCTGATATTTGTTCGGGCAAATAGCTCTTGTGTGACTTTTTTCATGTAATTGAAAGGAAAGCGACGTTCTTATAATTTCTCTCTGTTTTGTTTATCTTCTGATCATTGGTCGTTAGACAACACAATCAGTGTTTGAGTAAAAATCATGATGCTTTGTTATCCTAGAACCCACTGACATGGATGTTATGGTCTATGGCTTTGGCTTGAATAAAATCAACTCGAAATCGCGCAAATTATTATGAGATGCTCTGTTTTGCTTCTCCAATTCGTTAGTGTTAAGAAAAAACCCACCGACAGTTTTGTTTTATGCTCTATTTTGTTTCCAACCTTTTGATGCACGAGCTGTTATCATATTTTGACCTTTTATTTTATGCACTTGTGTACCCGTTTTGGTAGTATGCACAAGTGTGTTTTTGCACGAACTATAAGCACATATATTAATAAAACACGATTAGCAACCATTATATAGTAGAAAAGCAAGTCCAACAGACACAACAGACACGACACGACACGGACACAACACTGTCTTCTTCTTCCTCTGGCCCGACCGCTCCCTGGCTCCTCCTTGGCCGCTCCTTACATGTCATACCCCTCATCATCCTCCGCCATGATGTACGGGAAAGAGTAGGCCGCGCTGTTGATGGAGAAGATGCCGTGGAAGTCGGTGAAGATATTGTACGTCGTGAACGCGATGAACTCGCATCCACGCCAGAACACTTGGCCGAGGAGGTGGTAGGCGTCGTAGTGGTTGATGAAGGCGACGAAGAGGCCGATGTAGAAGTTGTTGTTGCCGTTGGCGCCGTCGAACTGCTGCTCGATCTGGAACATGGGTAGAGTGCCGGGAGGGAGGTGGCGGTAGACGGCGGCAAGGAAGAAGCAGGCCAGCTCCAGCGGGCCCCTCCACCTCGAGATGGCCCAGATGCGGAGGCGGTTCTCCACGACCCGGCCGTGCGGCCACTCTGTCTCCCGCACGGTGGCGGGGCGACGGTACGTCGGGCCGTTGAACTGCATCTTGGCGGGGGAGGGGGGCGGGAGCGGCGAGCGCTTGCTTTGAGTGGTGGCAGTACGCGGCGGCTAGCAGTTGCTTGAGCGGTGGCGGGGCTCGGCGGCTAGCGGTTAGATGGATTGGTACGAGCGAGTGAGAGAGGGAGATGTAGAGGGGCAGATATATAGGCATGTCGTGGTCACTTCGTTCTCCCCTCGTGTTTAAGGCGCACTGTTTCAAGGAGGCGCGGGCGCACGGTATCGAGGAGGCGCGGGCGCACGGTATCGAGGAGGCGCGGGCGCACGGTATCGAGGAGGCGTGGGCGCACGGTATCGAGGAGCATTGACTCTTTTCCGCGGGCATGTGACGGAAAGCTATGCCCTGTGTGAAATTGTTTGGTGCGTGACCGACCGAGCGACACGCCCGTGTGAATTCACAGCGAAAAAAAGACATGCAAGTAGCTAGGCTACGAGGCTGCAGCGATGTGCACTAGATAGTCTACGATGCTGCATGGCGCATGCATGGAAAAGACCCACCTCATTAATACATGTTCTAATGGAGCGGTCGTTGGACCGTTGGGCCATGGGATTCCTGATTAGGCCCTGTCCCCACCATGGATGCATGCATGGGCGCGTAGCTGAGCGGACACATCGATCAACGTAGCATGCATCGCTCGTTTGATACTTTACGACACAGCGACTGCGCTCGTTTCAGACTCGTTGAATCAGTGCATCAATTAGCGACGCAGCGATTCAGAGAGCATGGAAACCGAGACGACGCGCGTGATGGATACGGCCGCGCCTCGTTTCGTACCAATACACGCGCAGAGCATCCGACGCGTCATGCAGTTACTCACCGATCTTGTTCAAGCAGCGCTCGAGGCTATTTAAAATGTCATATCTCCACAGCATCCTCTCCCACACTCCACCCCATCCATCTGCCAAGCCCTTCTTCACTAAGGTCCACCGTCCGCTGCCTAGCAAGATCCATCGCCAGCCACCACCATGCAGTTCAACGGTGCTACCTTCCGTCCACCTCGCACCGTGCCGGAGAGGACCTACCCCGTCGGGGTCGTTGTTGAGGGGTCCCTCCGAGTATGGGTGAACTCAAGGTTGAGGTCCCCAAGGGAGTTGGCCTACGCCTTCCTTAGCTTCGACTATCGCCACCTCCGACTCGGCTCTCCGTCCATGTTCCGCCTCGAAGATCACTATGCCCTCGGAGGTCTTGCGGTAGGGCTCACGGTGCACTTCACCAACCAGTATGATGCATATCTTCTCCTCGGCGAGGTCTACTGGTGTGGGTGCGAGTCGATCTTCTTCACCACCTTCAACATCTTCACGAACTTCGACAATACCTTCCGCACCATCAACGGGATGCACACTCTCCCGTACAACCCTGAGGAAGAGTGAGGGCTGGGGCAGCGCCGAAGAGATGGGATCGAGGAGGGGAGCAAGAGCAAGAGGGAGGAGAGAGTCCAAGTAGTGAACCACTGTTGTGCTAGGGTTCACTACCATCTATAGTGTTTATTTTCATGTTTTTTGCTTGGGTATATATGCCCCTCTATGTATGTTTTCTATGTTGTAAGGGATGCCCCCTCCTATATTATATCTATCTCATTGTTTTTATACTTTGTTCGCGCCATTTTAGTTTGATTTCACCGAAATATGCAGATCAAGCTAAATATATTAAAATATGCAGAGCACGCTATGTATATTAAAAAGCGCTTGGTTGAAATAAATGAACTAGTTTTTCAACGTGAACAACTAATTTGGGTCGAAACAAACAAGTTAAACAACTAAACCATTTCTTAATTTTGAGTTGACCCGACACAACAGGATATAGACTGTTGTCGTAAAATGCAAACAATAAACTGTTTTACAAATCAATATGAATTTACCAGGTATGGAAACCTACAGGGACTAGTAAATTCTCAAGGTACACTGTTATTAATCACTGATCTGACTTTTCTTTTCACAGCCTCTAGTTTGTTTCTTCTTACGGTAGGTCCTCTTGATTTCTCGATTGTTGTCTACAGTACCATATAGAAGAGTTTATAAACTGAATTGTAATCATATTGATTTTTGCGACTATATAAAGGAATAGTGTACATACCTGAGAAATGTTCTTAGTCATACGATCTCCATCCCAGTGCTCTAGACATTGCAATACCCATAATCCGCATGAGTTGCTGCCATATAGGATGAAATAAATTCATTTACGACATTAGTAGTGCTAAAGTGATATGATTCAAAAGTACTTACGAATCATCTTGCTTTCCAATTTCATATTTTTTAATAGGCCAAGTATTGACGTTAGGAAATTGTTTGTGTGTAATTTTGTTTGTCCACCATATGTCTAGTGCAATTTGTCTTTTCTACAAAATATTAAGAGTTAGTGAAACGCTAAAAGAAAACACGGTTTTGATGAGAAAAGTAGATAATACCAAGTCATCCACAACTGCATGCGAATAGGTTAAATTTTACTTAGGGTCAAGGACTTGGAACTCCTTGTTGTTAGGCATTACAACTGTCACATAATGTTCTCCGCGTATATTCAGAGGGAAATATGCCTACAAAATAAGATCATTGGCATGTACTATGTAGAATTCTAAATAGTTAACAATAACATTAACTTTATAAAACAACACTGTTTACCTTGTCACGCGCAAAATATTCATTCATAACCCTTCCTACAGCTCCTGGTCTTGGCACTTCTTCTACGTCAAGCTTTTTTTAAGTTTTTTTTTGTTTTCAACATTTTAATGGCTTCATTGATAAGATAGATTGACCTCAACGGTCCACATATGTGCCGATCATACTCAAGACGGGGAGCCAGCTCTAGAATGTAGACATCAAGTATCTGAAAATAATAGTTGTACAATAATTGCATGTTCATACTGCTTTGTTATAAAATAACAACATAATAGGTTAGCGAATAACTTACAGCAGTACTAAGCCATTCTTTTATAAGGACATCGTTAAGATTTTTCGAAGACAAGATAGCCTCATTTGTGTTCTGGTACGCCCTTTTTACAGCTTCTTTGGGGATCTTCGTCAAAGTTGAAACATATTTCACAACACCTTCTATTTCAGCAAGTGTTAACATAGTGTAACATTTCCCAATATCATGCTATTCAAATAACATTGTTGCATAACATTTATGAAAACACACAAGTTACCGCGATGAACCATTTTGTTTGCTGCATAAAAATAATTAATGAAATCTATAATGCTTTATACCTTTCGTATTTTTATAACTGTTGGCAATTGAATGTTTGTGACAATATGCTTCATGGTGAAGCTCCTTGAAAAGTACTGCACATAGATTTGACAAACCAGTTATACAAATTATTTTACATTTACGCAAAAAAATAAATGTGAAAAAGATCATATGTACGGTAGAGTTTACCATTTTAGCTTTATTTTTCACTGTGTTGGATTTTTTGATGGTGCATACATCAAAAGGGTCTTTTGGCATGTGAGCCTCGACTAGTCACTCAAGTTTATCAAATTCTTCCTCAGTCATCTTCACGTGATTGCCAAACTCAAGGAAACCTTTAAAATCGTGCTCGCTTTTTATTCCAGGACCTTAGTGTAATTTTTGCACACATTAGCGACATTCAATATATCAATTGCTTACAAAATAAAATTGGCACAAAATGCTTACCCTTGACAAAAACAGCATTTTTCTTCCTTTTGATTATAACACGGGTCTCAGCAGCGGTAACACGTAATGGAACCTAGCGGAATATAGAAGAATAATTAAGTCACATGTCATATTACGGCATGAATAATGCTAAACTTTTACATGCATGCTAAGAGATACAAACAGTACGAATTGAAAATCAAAAGTAGCTGAGCATCCCATCGCCCAATTGATTTTCGCTCCCTAGGACACAGTCCGCATACGATAACACCGGACATTCGCCTATGTGGAAAAGGAGATGGAGCGGCCGGCGGCTAAAATTGCGTCGACGCTAAAACGCACCTGCGTGATCAGCCTAAACTAGATCTATGACGAACACATTTAGATCTGTATTTTCGAACAATTCGGGTAATTATAACTCCGAATTTTTCACGACAAAACAAAAAATTGCGAGGATTAGATCTACGTCCTCTTAGATCTATCGTCTGTCCGTGCTGTCTGTGGACAGTAAGTTAACCTAAATATAGATCGTTGACAGGGCTTCGAATTTACGTACCTGCGCCATGGCGACCGAGGATCTCCGAAAATACCTCCTAGCGACCATCGGTGACGAAGCTCTCTGCCGTCCAGTTTCAGATGAGACGAGGTGATGTGATGAGGTGACGGGTAGATCTAAGGGAATGTGTACGTGCGAGAGGTAAATAGTCTTAGTTTAATAAGGCTGTTATCCTAATGACCGAGTTTAACTCCGAATCCTTCTAGTGGGCCGGCCCCTAATGTATTTAATTTTGAATTTAGATATAAATCGAATAACCATATGTTCGAAAATGACAAAAAAATTACGGTTGTGTTTCTACTAATACAGAGATCTTAGAGTACTTTTTTATAAAATTTAAAAATAATTGAAAACCTGGACTTATTAGTAATGACCCTCTCAGGTAGGCATAAACGGTCTATTTTGTAGACATGTGATTTTTTTAACAATCTTAAAATTGCCTCCATTTTGTAGTACATGTTTGTGAGGGCATGGTGGACCAATGTGCAAAAAGAGAGCACATTTCTTAAACACTTGGCCTGACGATTCGTCCGTACTTGTGCGAAACACCCTTAAAACCCTAGATTTTAGCCGTCTACCGTGTCAAAGGCATACCCAAGCATGCCATCACTGCTCATTGAAGTGATATAAGTGTGTGGTGTGTCATTGTGAGCCATTGTGCCAAGTTTGAGGCCATTCATCAATAGTCCTGCCGCTATCCCGACGGGTAGACGCGTTACACCCTACTACCCTAGACCGAAGCTGGCCAGTTTGGGAAATGCATGGTCAAGCAACATGTTGTTTGTAAAACAAGGGATGTGAGTGTTTGTGAGGGCATGGTGGATCAATGTGCAAAAATAGAGCACATTCCTTGAACACTTGGTCTGGCGATTCGTCCGTACTTGTGCGAAACACCCCTAAACCCCTAGATTTTAGCCGTCTACCGTGCCGAAGGCATGCCCAAGCATGCCATCACTGCTCATTGAAGTGATATAATTGTGTGGTGTGTCATTGTGAGCCATTGTGCCAAGTTTGAGGCCATTCATCAATAGTCCTGCCGCTATCCCGACGGGTAGACGCGTTACACCCTACTACCCTAGACCGAAACTAGCCAGTGTGGGAAGTGCATGGCCAAGCACCATGTTGTTTCTAAAACAAAGGATGTGAGTGCTTGTGAGGGCATGGTGGAGCAATGTGCAAAAGGAGAGCACATTCCTTGAACATTGGCCTGACGATTCGTCCGTACTTGTGCGAAACACCCCTAAAACCCTAGATTTTAGTTGTCTACCATGTCGAAGGCATGCCCAAGCATGCCATCACTGCTCATTCAAGTGATATAAGTGTGTGATGTGTCATTGTGAGCCATTGTGCCAAGTTTGAGGCCATCATCAATAGTCCTGCCGCTATCCCGACGGGTAGACGCGTTACACCCTATTACCCTAGACTAAACCTGGCCAGTGTGGGAAGTGCATGGCCAAACAACATGTTGTTTCTAAAACAAGGGATGTGAGTGTTTGTAAGTGCATGGTGGAGAAATGTGCAAAAGTAAAGCACATTCCTTAAACACTTGGCCTGACGATTCGTTCGTACTTGTGCGAAACACCCCTAAAACCCTAGATTTTAGTCGTCTACCATGCCGAAGGCATGCCCAAGTATGCCATCACTGCTCATTGAAGTGATATAAGTGTGTGGTGTGTCATTGTGAGACATTATGCCAAGTTTGAGGCCATTCATCAATAGTCATGCCGCTATCCCGACGCGTAGACGCGTTACACCCAACTACCCTAGACCGAAGCTGGCCAGTGTGGGAAGTGCATGGCCAAGCAACATGTTGTTTGTAAAGCAAGGGATGTGAGTGTTTGTGAGGGCATGTTGGAGCAATGTTGATGGGGGAGTACCCATCGGGGTATACCCACGGTGAATGAAATATGCCCGGAGAGGCAATAATAAAGTTGTTATTATGTATTCCTTGTATATGATAGATGTTTATCTTACATGCTATAATTGTATTGATAGGAACCATCAATACATGTGAGTTTAATAAACAAAAAGGGTTCCTAGTCATGCCTCTCTTATAGACTAGCTTGTTGATTAACAAGATGATCAAGGTTTCCTGATCATGGACATTGGATGTTGTTAATAACAAGGTCACACCATTGGTGGAATGATGTGATGAACATTCATCCGAAGTATAGCATTACGATCAAGTCATTGTGTTTATATTTCTATAACATCATACGAAGTAATCTTTATCCTTAGACCATGAGATCATGTTAATTGCTAACACCGGAAGAGTATCTTGATAACATCAAACATCACACCGTAACAGGGTGACTATAAAGATGGGTTCAGTGCTACGAAGGTGTTATGTTGAGGCTCATGGATCAAGAGTGGAATTTGTCAATCCAGATGACGAATAGATATACTCTGGGCCCTCTCGGTGATATCACATTAGGATAGCTTGCAAGCAAGTGATGTGATCACTAGAATGTTATATCACGGGAACGAGAAAAGAGTGCATGTCGGTAACGAGATCAAACTAGGTATGGAGATACCGATGATAGAATCTCGGACATGTAATATATCGAGAGACAAAGGGATTTAGTTACCAGCGTTAAAGGTTCTCACGATCACAGGAGTCATCGTTGAATGTGTAGGAGTCAGTACGGATCTCCAGGTCCCGCTGCTGATTATTGATCGGAGAAGGGTCTCGATTATGTCTGCATTATTCGCGAACCGTAGGTGGCACACTGAAGAGTTACCGGACACCATTTTGGAGCACATATGTTTCAGACGAAAGAATTGCAAAGCGCAGGAATTGTTTCAATAGAAACCGGAAATTGTTTCGGGTGAAATTGCAGAAGGTGGTTCTGCATGTGATATTGAAATATTGCAAAGGGCTATATGTGAATGTTTGTTAATTAAATTAATTAACAAAATTCTGAATAAATTTAATAAAACAGTTTTATTAAATGAGAGAGCATTAAATTTGGAGAAACTTAATGCATTTAAAGTGGAGACTTTAAAAGGGAATGTGAAGAGGCATTTTAATGTGGAGGAGTTACCACCACATGAATGGGGGAGGTGAGGGGTCACCCCCCCATGCGCCGGCCATGGAGAGAGGGGGCACCCCCCCTCCTCCTATAAAAGGCCACACATTCCCTTCTTCATCCTCACACCTCCTTGTGAAGGATCTCTCTCTCCCTCTAGAATTATTCCCCCATGGTCTCGGATTAGTGAGATACATGTTCCCGGTGGCATTTCATCTGGAAGGAGTTGATGCTTCCGCTGGATCGCTGGAGCGAGGAGGTGGAGGTTGTCCGGTGGCTTGAACGTGTGTGCGAGTATGGATGCGTTGCTGAGTTGCGGCGCTCGGACTTCCTCACGATCTTGAGATCGGCAAGTGTACGACTACATCAACCACGAGTTCCTACTCGTTAACAAAGCTCGTTGTCTTCGAGGGTAAGTTCTCTATGGATGTATGTCCACCCGTTTGCTTTGTACCTAGTAGATAGATCTTGGCGTGTAGTTCACACCGTAGGAAATTTTTTGTTTTCTATGCTGCGGACCCAACACACGGAGCGGAGTCGCCCATGGAGACTGGACTCGAGGCAACCGGCGACTGGACCCAGATGACTAGCCGATTGGAGGCCCAAGATAGCGACTCCAATAAAAAGCCCATTAGCACTTGTAAACCCTAACTGGCTGCATATATAAAGCCACCAGGGGTACCCCCATGAGACAGACTTCTCTCCCACACCATATTAGATCTAGTCTCTCCACCGCCTCCGGCGACTCCATGTAAACCAATCTATGCACATATACCGGATTGATAGCAGGACGTAGCGATCCTCCACCGAGGGGACGTGAACCTAGGTACATCGTGTGCCAATCTCGCTCCCGGATTCTCCTATGTTGCCTTGCCCTTTCCTCAACGTAAGCTACCCTGTAGCATCTGCCGTGGTCAATACCACGACAAATGTGCAAAAGGAGGGCACATTCCTTGAACACTTGGCCTAACGATCCGTTCGTACTTGTGCGAAACACCCCTAAAACCCTAGATTTTAGCCGTCTACCGTGCCGAAGGCATGCCCAAGCATGCCATCACTGCTCATTGAAGTGATATAAGTGTGTGGTGTGTCATTGTGAGCCATTGTGACAAGTTTGAAGCCATTCATCAATAGTCCTGCCGCTATCCCGACGGGTAGACGCGTTACACCCTACTACCCTAGACCGAAGCTGGCCAATGTGGGAAGTGCATGGCCAAGCAACATGTTGTTTGTAAAACAAGGGATGTGAGTGTTTGTGAGGGCATGGTGGAGCAATGTGCAAAAGGAGAGCACATTCCTTCAACACTTGGCCTGGCGATTCGTCCGTACTTGTGCGAAACACACCTAAACCCCTAGATTTTAGCCGTCTACCGTGTCGAAGGCATGCCCAAGTATGCCATCACTACTCATTGAAGTGATATAAGTGTGTGGTGTGTCATTGTGAGCCATTGTGCCAAGTTTGAGACCATTCATCAATAGTCCTGCCGCTATCCCGACGGGTAGACGCACCCTACTACCCTAGACCGAAACTAGCCAGTGTGGGAAGTGCATGGCCAAGCACCATGTTGTTTCTAAAACAAAGGATGTGAGTGTTTGTGAGGGCATGGTGGAGCAATGTGCAAAAGGAGAGCACATTCCTTGAACACTTGGCCTGACGATTCGTCCGTACTTGTGCGAAACACCCCTAAAACCCTAGATTTTAGCTGTCTACCGTGTCGAAGGCATGCCCAAGCATGCCATCACTGCTCATTCAAGTGATATATGTGTGTGATGTGTCATTGTGAGCCATTGTGCCAAGTTTGAGGCCATTCATCAATAGTCCTGCCGCTATCCCGACGGGTAGACGCGTTACACCCTACTACCCTAGAACGAAGCTGGCCAGTGTGGGAAGTGCATGGCCAAACAACATGTTGTTTCTAAAACAAGGGATATGAGTGTTTGTAAGTGCATGGTGGAGAAATGTGCAAAAGTAAAGCACATTCCTTGAACACTTGGCCTGGCGATTCGTCCGTACTTGTGTGAAACACCCCTAAACCCCTAGATTTTAGCCGTCTACCGTGCCGAAGGCATGCCCAAGCATGCCATCACTGCTCATTGAAGTGATATAAGTGTGTGGTGTGTCATTGTGAGCCATTGTGCCAAGTTTGAGGCCAATAGTCCTGCCGCTATCCCGACGGGTCGACGCGTTACACCCTACTACCCTAGACCGAAGCTGGCCAATGTGGGAAGTGCATGGCCAAGCAACATGTTGTTTGTAAAACAAGGGATGTGAGTGTTTGTGAGGGCATGGTGGAGCAATGTGCAAAAGGAGAGCACATTCCTTGAACACTTGGCCTGACGATTCGCCCGTACTTGTGCGAAACACCCCTAAAACCCTAGATTTTAGCCGTCTACCGTGCCGAAGGCATGCCCAAATACAATTACATCAGCAAACAGATACAACAGAGACAACACAGAGGTACGTTCACTTTAAAAATTATTCAACACACGGATACACGAGAGACACACAGAGGATATACCATTACATCAGCAACGCACATGGATTTTCATTTCTGCTGAATAAGCAACAGACAAAGGACAACTAACAACCCTATTACGCATTTTAGAAGAAGCACTGCTTCTGTAAGAAGATCAACCGTAGAGACCAACTTCATCAGTACCAGTTCCTCATTCCTAGGCTTTAATGCTGCTCTTTCTTTTTTCCTTAGCTCCAGAGTTTTCCTCCTCTCCACTGCCCATCCATAAGCATCTATTGTTGCATCACCAGTCAGAATACTGTTCTCACACAAGTACTCCACGTACTTTAGCTCCCACCGCCAAAAATTGCATTCAGTCCGTAAAATTAGGAACACTGAATATCAACCAATTAATTTTGTATGAACACTTCTCATATTGTAGGTACATGCGCCATCGACTGCATGAAAATCAAACCAAAATGCTTACCCCATGAGTTTTGCACTTGTAAAAGACCCAGCCATCATGGTCATCGGTGCCGGAGACGTGCCTATTGACGACGAAGCCACAGTCGAAGAAGGGAACCAGGGGAATGTAGGGCAGACGGTGCCGATTATGCGACGTGCGGGACGACCTTGAAAATACCGCCGGCTAATCTTAGAGTCTCACATAAGACTGTTACCACAGATGCACTATTGATGCCACACTAAAAGTGAAACTTTAATCAATGTAATGCAGCTAATCATTTAATTTAACCCATTATCAACTAGCTAAAGAAACCCAAATACATATACATTCCCTAGATTTCCTTGTTCTCCCTTTATGCCACCATTTCCCGCAAATACACAACCAGAGTACATATGCACAGGATTAAAAATATCAAGAACAAACCAGATTAAACGTGAAACAACCTTGTTAAGCACGAACATTAGATTGTTCAAACACAAGTTCAACCATAGTAATTAACCAACTGGATCAAGTTCAACACATCACAGATAAACATAGTCTAAACATAACAACCATATTAGCAAAGAGACACACAAGACACAATCTACGCCTGGGGGAGGTGCTTCAGCAGGAACACGCCATAAGCGGCATATTTGGCCTTCAGGTGTGGCTTATGCTTTTGGCTGCCAGATCCATAGTAGGTAGCATGCTGCAGCATTCCCAGGTGATCCTTTGACATCTCCTTCCGAAACCACCACGGGCACTTGTACTCCCCTGGGCCTAGAAGATAGGGGATGTCCCCAACCTTGAGCTTCTTCAGCACAACACGACTCTTGCGGTCCCTGTCCTCCACGTCACTCCTGACATCGTCTGACTCCTGTGGAAATTTGTGAAATGAAATAAGGTTTACAATAATTACTCTGTGAAATAAGACTATATGTGTCACATATTATACAACGGGAAACTTGGACAATTTCTTTTTAATTGAACATTTAAAAATCATAACAGAATAGTTAATATGTCACACATATGAAGTTAGATCAGAGCAGCATTATGTACAAATCAAATGTGTGCAGCAAAACAAAACATGATGGAAGCATTAGTGCAACAAAAAATTATGCCTTACAAGCAGATTGATCTATCACACTTATTAATCTTAAATTGTATCACTACAGCATTAAATGTCAACTTAAATTTGCAGCAGAACAACCCATGTGGTAGAAGCAGTAGTGAAGTAAATATTATAATCCTATGAATCCGAATGTTGTATGACACGTAATAATCTTAAGCTAGATCACATCAGCATTAACTACCAACTTATGTGTGGAGCATAAGAAAATAGCTACTGAAATTAGTAGTGTAACAACAATAATAAACCAATGAAGCAAGACAACAACAACAACTGTTACTAGCAGTACTACAACCAGGAATTTATGCATCTATAACAAAACACATAAACTTTCAGCTCTAGAACTGCAACTACACAAATTCTTGATATGTTACAGATATTTTACAAATACAAATACAAAAAAACTATCATGAATATACTAGAACCATATGGTCTATGTGACACAAGCATTTCAAAAGACTAGCAAATTACCAAGACAGACACTCTGACTATGAGTACATAGACAGAGTATATTTAGCTCAGTATAAAGTGATCAGATGATGTAATGAACTAAATTAATAAGAAAAGTAAATGACACCAAATACATTCTACACAGCGGTACAACAGTATAATGACATGCACCTGGTACAGATTCCCATGTCTCTTTTACTTAACAACTACAAGCAAATTCACAAACTAGCTATCCATGGTCACATTACCTAAATTTACAATCTCGATGTGGTCGCAAGTAGAACCCATAAATCAATTATATGTGTAGATCAATAGGCAGCAGCCCCATTCCATTTTCATTGCAAACAAAATGCCAGGTTCTTATTTGTCAGATCGTTCAAGACCAAAAACTCAGGCACAACGGCCAAGCATAAGCTATATCATCTAGGCGCATATAAACCTGGCCGAGATTACAGATATCATAACATTCAAAGTAAGAGGAACCACTCAATGACCTAGCCTGCCAAATCAGAAGCCTACTTGATCCTACATCCATCAGAACGTCGCCAAAGGGGTCCTGGGAAAATCAATAGCTAATCTACAGCGCATCTAACTTAGCACAAACTAGCATCGCTAGGCGCATCTAACCCTACTAGCACCACAAACCCTAGAAAGAACAGGACGAGGCAGACCTCGGCGGCAAGAACACTAGGAGAGAGAGATCTGGACTTACCTCATCGGTGTCATCGCTGTCGGACTCGCGGAAGGTCTCGACGTCGGCAGGCGAGTAGATCTTCTCCCCCTCTTCTTCCTCTCCTGACGCAGCCTGTTCTTCAGGTTCTTCTTCTTCTTGCGCCTGATCTGCGCCTACGTCTCGAACTTCCGCTTCATTGGATGCACACCGGACTAGACGGCCGGCCCAGCCAAGCCGGAGCTCCCATTGCCGCCCTCTGCATCCGCGACCTGCTTCCCCTTCTCCGCGTTGTCAGCGGGCGCCGCCACCTGCTTCCCCTTCTCCATGGACGGCCGCCGCGATCGAGGGTTCGTGGAGAGACGGCTAACCAGGGTTTGCTATCTGATTTGGGGAATTTCTGGAAGTGGTTGGAACACAGACCAATTGACTATGCTACTTAAGGAAGCGGACGGTTCGGCACCCACGTGCATACGTGTATAATACGCGCCGGTGAACGGGCCGTACGGGCTTTTACGCGGGCTTCTACGGTTCGTTTTTTTTCAGAGCAGCTCCGAAAATTTCGGAAGGACGATCGTGTCCCCCGTCGTTGAACCGTCCGCGCGTATCCCAATCGTCCATGTGTTTTCCCAAACTTTTGGTTTCCAGGAGGGTGCGCACTGAAGCAGAAACGAGAGTTCAAACCTCAGGTTTGATATTGTGCGTTGCATATAAGGTGGAATATTTTTCAGTGGGACGCGACGTTCCCGTGGATAGCTACGTGTTGTGAGCGTCTATGTTTATACTGTGTTTCTCAAAAGAAAAAGTCAGAATTACATAGCCGCTGATGTGGGCGCCATTTACGGCGGTTTGGCGTCAAAGTGGCCCGTTTGCGGGTCTTGGGTACTTTTGGCCGAAGTGATACCGGGAGGGTAGACATCTAATGAACCATTTAGTTTTCCTTGTTGTACTCCTTTCTAATTAATATTTTTTAGAGCAACCGCGCATTTTGTTAATGAAAATCAAGTTACAGGAAGAAACACCGTGCAAACTAAAAGACAGATCAGGATAAAAAATGATTATCCTAAAAAAAATTACAGATAAAATCTTAAGTCGAGAAGTACAAAATGATCCCTAGAGTTTCATGTGATATATTGAGTCAAAGCTTTTGCCACCATTTAAAAAAAAAATACGGCTTGCTGGTATCTAGTCGAGTTGTGTATGTCTCGTGACCTTCATAAAAAATTCAAGCAAAAATAATCTGTTCAGTAACCTAATTTAGGAACCCTTTTGCTCGAAAATTTCTTTTGGAGCTCGATCTCACTCAGCTCTTTATTTAAAATTTTAAAAATGATATTCCAAAGTTTCAAGAAAATGGGAATAATATGTATATATTGATAATGATATATACTTCAACTATGCAACTTTTCAATCCGAAAGATCAGTGTAATCTGGGCTACTTAAAAAGACAAAATCGGACAAGATTTTAGATGATTCATAAATCTAGATCTGAAATTTTACATTTTTATGTATTGTAGCATACAACACATATTGGATTGGAACTTTGTAGACTTAAAGTATATGTTTTTTCGGCAAAGAAATATATTAATACCAAGAAGATATCAATTACACCCGGCCTCTGCAAAAACATAATGTCAAGAGCTAGTCGAGACATCAAGAATACACAGAGCCGAACAAACCCGCCAACCTAATCAGCAAAGCAGATGCAGGAACTACCACTACCAAAGGCCACACCCGGACTTCAAAAAAAGGTTCTCCAATAACGACGACTTCAAGAAACGAAGAGTGCATAAACACCACCGCCACCTAATAATGGTTTTCACCCGGAAGAAAGCCCGACTAAACTCCAAACAATGCCTTCAACAATGATACGAATAGATATTTGTCATTGGCAGGTACAACCAGCTAAGATCAGACTAAAGGTTTTTACCATGAAAATCGAGACTTGCTGCGCAAAGGTCACCACCAAGAACGAATTCCTCCAGTGTTGCCGCACCCGCCTGGCGAGACCAGTAGAAAATTCCAATTATCCGGCTCACAGTCTTCACCACATACAATCTTGCCTTCGTTGACACTTCTAATCTCGAACTCGATTTGAGTCATCGAGATCAATATGTGATCCGGCGCTACCATCTTGGTATTCCCCATTATTGTCAGCACCATAGTAATCGCAGCTAAAGGTGTCATGGTGTAGCCAATGATGCCGACAAAACGGAGTGTGACATGTTCACATCCATGACCGACGGCAGTAACAAATCGGACCAATTGCCGGCGCAGAGATCTGGTCGAGGAGCTGAGCCGCGCCAATCTCGCAAAGCAATTCCAGGCACGTACAGTTCCACTTAAGCTTAGTGTTGAGGACGATCACACTCGCGCCCGGTGGTCCATCTAGTGCGGCAAAAAAATTGCTAGTGACACCAGGACCACACGCCCAATCAACCAACTAGCACTATGTCAATTCTGGTTAAGAGTGGATGCTCTCTCTCTCGTTATTCAAGCTTTCATTTGTAACACTTTCATGTATCCAGTACTACTTGTTCACATAATATGATTTACATTTGTCCAAAACATATAAATAATAATGGCATGTTAGCTTCTGTTTTCTGCATTGAAAGTCGACAGTAAACATGTCGTGCATACCATATATATATAACATTCACATGAACTTCGTGCACACACTAAGCACAAAATAATAATAGATTATATTGTTGAGTAAACAATGGCAGTGTGTCCCAAACATATTTTTCCGAGTACATAGGTGGAAAAATCATTGAAGATTTTTTTGAAGGATCACAATAGGGACCTTGATCACACTTAATTTATTAGTGCAGGACTAATAGTTTCTCCAGCCGGCAGTAGACATAGAACCAATCATGAGCAACATTAATTAGCAACATATCTTCTCACGAACTCACTTTTGGGAAGGCAGGTGGCAGAACACCTTTAAGGAAGGAGTAGAAAAGAACAAGTGATCTCTGAGGCTGGAAGCTAGGAACCAAGTGGCCAGCTCCTCGCACTGAAGCAAACGTGAACCCTCCCTCGTATTGCTGAGCGAAGCCTCCAACCTAGATTTTATCATAATCCAGTTATGTATAGAGTCCATTCACAAAACTAATATGATATGGGTTACCGCATGTGGGTATGATTACCTCGCTCTGGGGTGTGTACCATGGACCCCACGGCTTCGTGATGGCCAAATCTAGGTCCTTGACATCGTACCTCGTCGCAGTAATGGGGCACACGTCATCCATGTCACCACTGTCAACGAATTAGCCTTGATGTTATACGATAGGAGAAGTAAATATGGAAAAAATATCTTGATTATGAGTCTGCAACCGATGGTTACCTGTAGATCCAGACTCTTAATCCGGTTGCGACAAGCCAATCGAGGGTTGGCACCATCGAAACCGGTGCATCAGTCCAGCTTATGCCACTGTGAACAGACCATATTAGGTTGAATAGCCGGTCCAGAAATTTGTATGTAACCGAGTTTCTAAGTAATGTGTTACTTACGCGCATTCTGACCACTCTTTCTTAGTTCGGACATGTATAGCCTTCTGCACCTCAGGATTGTTGAAGTAGGCATCTACATAGGCACCGATGCATGGATCATAGCCTGCTAACTGTCTCAATGAAAGCAGATAATAAATTGGTGCTAAATGCTAATGAGATGTCTAGAAGAGGAATGAACATTATATGTAACTCGTAGTACGTACGTAGCTACTCGAGTGGACACTGCCGTTTCGCGACTCGAGGCAGATGGGGGCGTAGATGTTGTAGTCATCAATGTTGCCGGTATCGAATGATACCATCCCTTCGCCGCACTTGTTGCCCTCTAAGCAGCCCCACACCTCGTCGGAGATCACACCGTGGTTCCACAGAAACTCTAACGATCCCTTGTCCTTTGTGCGCCAATCAATGAGTGGGTTGCCAACCTACAGAAAGGAACCCCAAATTAGTCACCGACGTCAATACATAACTTGGCTCTTCAAAGGCCTCAACGCCGGCCATGATCAGGAAACTTACGAAGATCCCCTTGAGGTTGAAGCTTGAGGCACCAAGTTTGTAGAGGGTAGTGATGACGGTAGCGAGCTCGGGCACGTAGTGGCCGCCGTAGCTCTCACCGGCGATGAAGAAGTCACGGCCCTTGTACTCGGGGAATCTCTCCAGCCAGTTGAGCAGGAAGATGTAGGCATCCACCGCCGTCCTCCTATCGCCGCTCTCATTGTTTTCCGATGACGTGTTCGAGTCAGTGAATTAAATTTCGTCGAAATTTCGACCGAAATTCGCGAAATTACCGGTTCTCGTTAGAGGGCGAGAAAAGCGTTGTATCGTTCGAATATTTTGGGCTTTTTAAAATTTTCGGCCCTGCCTGGCCTGCTTGGCCGTTTCCATCCCTTTACCTTCGGCGGTCGCTGCGTAGCAGTCCTTAGGTTTTCCGATTTCCCCGGTTTCTTGGAGCCGTTCGGGAGCGTGTTCTGTGACCATGGCTGGCGGCGGAAGTGGATGTAGCTGCCGGGCGACGTGCTGGTCAGGACGCCGCGTCCGCCGATCAACGTGTTGCGGCCGCGCCAACCGGCCGAGGTGCTGCAGAAGACGCTGCGCCTAGAACGGTACTCCATTGTTTGCTTGACCCTTGCTCCCGATCTCCAACATGGTCCAAGAAAAAAAACTCGTGGTCGTTGCTCTTTTGCCGTTTTCTTGCTCGCGATGGATACAAAGCATGGTCCTCAGCTTGTTTTCTTTCTGTCTGCTGTGAATCTAACATGAATTAGAAATTTTTGTGTTCCTGATTGTTTGGAGTTGCAGCGAAGCGGCAAATAGCTAGATGTACTTGGTAGGAGAAAGACATCTGAATCTGAATTTGATCTACTAATGACCTTCAACTCTAAATGTCATTTTCGTTCTTTGACTTAATTTCGTTCGCAATTAATGAAGTTTTTAAAAAATGTCGTCCGAAAGATTCAAACAGGTGCATTCGTATTTGACCGAAATTTTTGAATTTTTTTTCGAAATTTCGTTTTTTTCTCGAAATTCTCGAATCTCTGAGTGGGACGACATATTTTTGCAAATCGAAATGCAGAACACTGGTTCGAGTAGGAGAAACCCACACCCGCCGGCGACTCCAGGAAGATCACATTTGCCACTGCAGGACGACATCAGTAAGCGTGACTTAGACAAGACATGAAAGAGCGAGCATGAAGTTGAAAAAGAATCTACTAGACTACTACTAGTAGTATATATCAGTCACCCACCGTTGTTCCATGAGTGCCTGTTTCTGCTGAGGGTCTTCCCGTCGGGTTTCACACGGAAAGGGCCGAGCTCTTGAAAGGCACCGGCACCCAACGATGAGCACCCGGGCCCACCGTTGAGCCAGAGGACGAGAGGCTTGCAGGCTGCCTCGTAGGGGGACTCGACGAAGTAATAGAAGAGCGCGCGGCCATGCTCCTCACTCACTGTGACATAGCCGGAGTATTGGTCGAAGTTGACACGCGGGGGCATGCCGGGCAGCGCCGTGATCTTGTCGGCCTCCTTGGTGCCTGGTGGCGGGCTCTGGCACTTCGTTGGCAGGTGTTTGAAGCTGCTCTCCGGGTCAGCCCATGTGTCCGGCTCGTCGGGCGGCCCACTTGTGAGTGTCTGGACTCTAGATTTCATGAAGGTCCTCAGCATATCTTGCTGCCGCAGGGTAGCGGCAGTGGTCAGAGACGCGCCCAGTAGGATCGCGAGTATGACCGCGAAGTATGTGGTATGGGTCCTCATCGTGATCTAATGCTTGTTGAGAACGTGTAGATCTTTGGTGCTTTATATAGGAGTAAGTAGGTAGGTAGTGATCAGAGGGAACAAAATATCACGAAATGATATACTAGCAGTTATTTCAGACCTTCTAAACTGGTGTTAGGATTCTCCGAAATCGATATAGAAGATAGTGAGCTAGCTAATAGCCAAGCATTGACGTTTGACGGGGCTCAGTAATGCACAATTCCAGCTACCGGCCTCATCGTTCCATAGTGCCGGACATTGTTATATTAAGGTTCTAGCAATGCAAGCGGCATCGAGATTCTTTCGTGGTGACACTGCCGATGCCTTGCTGACATCTCTAGGCAACAATCCAAACGATGGGACCAAGGTTTTAACACGTACCAAAAGAAGCAGGCTGGGTCGGCAATATCAAAACGAGATTTCTGTAGCTGGCACGGACCTTTGTTGCTCCACACGATCCTGTGTTTCTGTACCATTTGTAACGGCAGAATGACATAACCGCTGATGTGGGCGTCATTTACGGCGGTTTGACGTCAAAATGGCCCGTTTGCAGGTCTTGTGTGCTTTTGGCCGAAATTATACGGGGAGGGTAGACTTGTTATAAACGCTTTAGTTTTCCTTGTTGAACTTATTTCTAATTAATATACTTTTTTTAGAGCAACCACACATTTTGTTAACTGATACCCCGCACGTTGTTGCGATACATTTAGCATGTTAAACCTCTAAAACATACAATTTGAGAAAAATAAAACAAGAGTAACTGCCACGGAAAATGGATTTCGTGACCTCCAAAATCAGCCCATGCCATTTGTGAGCTGTAAAGATAGTAATTATTTTACATATAACTCTGAGCACACTCATAGCTTCCATTGTTATTACAACCTTTAACTCAAGTTGACAACTTTTATTACATATAACTCTGAGCACACTCATAGCTTCCATTGTTACTACAGACATGGAAGGATGCAAGTAATAAGATAATTTCAAAAATAGTGAATAAAAATAAAACTGTTGATGCGTTCTAATATAATTACCATGAATAGACTTTAGTCGATCATTATAGATGACTTCGGAAAAAATTGGTTGTGGATGAGAAAAGTGTGATAATAGCTTACATAATATGAAACTTACGATACTTACGAAGAAGAATCTCCAAATAAATATGATAAATCATGAATATGGTATAATAATGAATAATGTGTTGTTGTGGGAAAATATAAGCATTGGCACGTTTTTTGTTTGGTATAATGACGTTTTTTAAATGATTCTAGCCTAGTTGTTGGAAATATTATTGAAAGAATGACATGTGGGATGTTAGGTATATGGATCACACATATATAGGCATGAAGTATCTGACTGATTATTTGAATCACACACACACACACACACACACACACATATATATATATATATATATATATATATATATATATATATATATATATATAGTATCAGACGATTCATCAAGGAAGGTGGCAATCTAAAATCAGTAACCGGCATATCATGAATAACAAAGATATTGTAAGAAAATTACAAGCAGTGCCCAAAATATTATAACTTGTAAAATGGTTTGGGAGAATCCACCAAGCAGCTACTCCTGTTGGATCAATCCAGCACCTTAAACAATTTCTGCGTCCAATAGAGTAACACAGTTGGAAAAACATATAAAACAGAGATTGATTGGGAGGAAAACATGCAACGAAGATATATACACACCTAAGCACATGGCAAGAAGCTTTAGGTGGGAATAACGTGCATCTATTTGAAGGGGCATTCATTGGAAGCTAGAAGATGTTCTGAATCTTCTGATATTTTCATTTGCCATATGAAGATACAACTCATCGTGCCAAAAATAAACTATAATTTTATGGACACCTTGCATTTGATAAGATAGAGCAGCAGACGTAGCTTCAGCTTGCAGCCCTGCATCCTACGGACTACATAGAAGCACTATGCGGCTAAAAATTTCCGTATGGATTGCTCACATACTACAGGGTTCCAGTGTTTTTACGTATCCACTTTGCAGGAAACACATTGGTTCATTTGATAAATAAAGGAAGTTTACCATCAGTCCACATATTCATTTGATATTTGATGGAACCCTGCAAAGAGGTTCAGAATCAATAATAAAATAGTATGTCAACACCTGGATACCCAAATTTGACCAATTCCATAACCTCTTGGCCTCATTTGCATTTCACCAAGCACTTCTGCCGCATGAAGTAGAGACCAAAAAAGAAAACCCTGAAGTATACGGGGGTCGGCATCAAGCAAACCTTGCGTGTGAGTGTGTCAGACGGAGAAGCATCGATGGCCTTGCGGAAAATATCAAATAAAACATGAGAAAAATGGAGCAGTGATTGACCATAGCATCTAACCCATAACAGTGAAGTGCACTGAAACCATAGATATGGATGTTGTTGACCAACAGATGTCGATTGGTCTTGAGGGCGAGAAGGGATTGTAGTATTGCAGAACCAATGTGTTTCCTGCAAAGTGGATACGTAAAAACAATAATCATCAAAAAAACATAAGAATATATTTAGAGACAAAGATAAGAATCAGAATTAGATGACGTTGAACTCACGTCTTACCAGAAATTGATCCAAGTCCCAAGGAGAAAGACGAAGCAAAATATACATGCAAATAGAGAAATAAATTATGTCTGAAAGAAGACCGCACACATCTGCGATATGACAAACGTCCACCTCGAGAGCTATAGCCAGCGATTGAATCCCCGACCGCCCAGCGGGGGCCTTGTAGGCAGCGCTCCTTCTAGCGGTCAGTGGCCCAATTGATGAATGAGAAGGTGACGGGAAAGGGGATCGACATTGTGGAAGAAGAACGGAATAGACTGGGTAGGTGCATCGTGCGAGATGCTAACATATCAGTTATTTGATCGGAAGGAATTTAAAATGGAGGCTGAAGGACAAACTAACTGCATAGGTGGGAGGAAAATAATGGTTCCTTCGGTTACCAATTTGGATGGGTAAAATCTGTGGAGCTTGTGGAAGATGAATAGCAATGTTTATCTTTTTATTTTTTTTATTTTCTATAAACCGGTTGTAGCATGCATGGCTGATCGTGTTCTTAGAAGTAATCATGCTGACATGGCAAGCTATGATTGCCCAGAGATACTTGCTGAGGTGGATAGCTTGGATGCTTAAAGAAATAGGTTAGTGGGGATCACTTATGTAGTTATTATTATAGATGAAAAATCAAGTTACAGGAAGAAACACACGCGCAAACTAAAAGATAGAACAAGATAAAATAAGTATCCTAAAAGCTTTGCAGATAAAATCTGAAGTCGAGAAATACAAAATGACCCCTAGAGTTTCCTGCGACATATCGAGGCAAAGCTTTTGCCCCATTTAAAAAAATTATGGCTTGCTGGTATCTCGTCTAGTTGTGTATGTCCCGTGACCTTTATCAAAAATTTAAGCAAAAATAATCTATGCAGTAATCTAATTTAGGATATCACCCTTTTGCTCGATAATTTCTTTTGGAGCTCGAGCTCACTGGAGTCCTTTATTTTAAAATTTTAAAAAAGATATTCCAAAGTTTCAAGAAAATGGGAAAAATATGTATATATAGATAATGATATATACTTCAACTATGCAACTTTTCAATCCGAAATGCGGTGTAATCTGGGCTACTTAAAAAGATAAATCGTACAAGATTTGAGATCATTCATAAATCTGGATATGAAATTTTACCTTTTTATGTATTGTAGCATACAACACATATAGGATTGGAACTTCGTACACTTAATTAAAGTATACATTTTTTCGGTAAAGAAATATATTAATACCAAGAAGATATCAGTTACACCCGGCCTCTGCAACAACATAATGTGAAGAGCTAGTCCAGACATCAAGGATACACATAGCCGAAAAAAACCCGCCAACCTAATCAGCAAAGCAGATGCAGGAACTACCACTACCAAAGGCCACACCCGGACTTCAAAAAGAGGTTCTCCAAAAACGACGCCTTCAAGAAGCAAAGAATACATAAACACCACCGTCGCCTGATCATAGATAATGGGTTTTCACCCGAAAGAAAGCTCGACTGAACTCTAGACAATGCCTTCAACAATGATACGAATACATATTCGTCATTGGTACGTACAACCAGTTAAGATCAGACTTAGGATTTTCACCATGATAATCGAGACTTGTTGCGCAAAGATCACCACCAAGAACGATTTCCTCCTGTGTTGCCGCACCCGCCTGCCGAGACCACTGGAAAATTCCAATTATTCGGCTCACAGTCTTCACCACATACAATCTCGCCTTTGTTGACACTTCTAATCTCGAACTTGATTTGAGCCATCGAGATCAACATGTGATCCGGCGCCACCATCTTGGTATACCATTATTATGAGCACCATAGTAATCGCAGCTAAAGATGCCATGGCGTACCCAGTGATGCTGACAAAACGGAGTGTGACATGTCCACAATCTATGACCGACTGGCAGTAACAAATCCGACCAATTGCCGGCGCAGAGATCTGGTCGAGGAGCTGAGCCGCGCCAATCTCGCAAAGCAATTCCAGGCACGTACTGTTCCACTTGAGCTTAGTGTTGAGGACGATCACACTCGGTGCCCGGCGGTCCGTCTATTGCGGCAAAAAATTTGCTAGTGACACCAGGACCACACGCCCAATCAACCAACGCTAGCACTCTGTCAATTCTGGTTAAGAGTGGATGCTCTCTATCGTTATTCAAGCTTCATTTGTAACACTTTGATGTATCCAGTATTACATGTTCACATGAATATGATTTACATTTGTCCAAAAGATATAAATAATGGCATGTTAGCTTCTGTTTTCTGCATTGAAAGTCGATAGTAAACATGTCATGCATACCATATATATAGCATTCACATGAACTCCGTACACACACTAAGCACAGAATAATAATACTCCCTCCGTCCTAAAATAAGTGACTTGGTTTTGTCTAGATTCGCATGTATCTAGACTTAAAACATGTCTAGATACATACGAATCTAGACTAACCCACATCACTTATTTTGGGATGGAGGGAGTAGATTATATTGTTGAGGAAACAATGTCAGTGTGTCCCAAACATATTTTTCCGAGCGTACATAGGAGGAAAAATCATTGAAGATTTTTTTCAAGGATCACAATAGGGACCTTGATCACACTTAATTTATTAGTGCAGGACTGGTAGTTTCTCCAGCCGGCAGTAGACATAGAACCAAACATGACCAACATTAATTAGCAACATATCTTCTCACGCACTCACTTCTGGGGAGGCTGGTGGTAGAACACCTTTTAGGAAGGAGTAAAAAAGAACAAGTGATCTCTGAGGTTGGAAGCTAGGAACCAGATGGCCAGCTCCTCGCACTGAAGCAAACGTGAACCCTCCCTCGTATTGCTGAGCGTAACCTCCAACCTAGATTTGATCATAATCCAGATAAGTATAGAGTCCAATCAAGGAACTAGTATGGTATGGGTTTCCGCGTGTGAATATGGTTACCTCGCTCTGTGGGGTGTACCATGGACGCCACGGCTTTGTGATGGCCAAATCTAGATCCTTGACAGAATACCTCGTCGCAGTAATGGGGCACACGTCGTCCATGTCACCACTGTCAATGAATTAGCCTTGATGTTATGAGACAGGAGTAGCAACTATGAAAACAAAAAAGGACAATCTTCATTTTGAGCCTGCAACGAATAGTTACCTGTAGATCCAGACTCTTAATCCGGTTGCGACGAGCCAATTGAGGGTTGGCACCATCGAAACCGGCGCATCAGTCCAGCTTATGCCACTGTGAACATACCATGTTATGGTGATGAATATCCGGTCCAGAAATTGGTAGGTAACCGAGTTTCTAAGTAGTGTGTTACTTACGCGCACTCTGACCACTCTTTCTTCGTTCGGACATGTATAGCCTTCTGCACCTCAGGATTGTTGAAGTAGTCCTCTACATAGACACCGATGCATGGATCATAGCCTGCTAACTGTCTCAATAAAAGAAGATAAACAATTGGTGCTAACTGCTAATGAGAGTATCCTGAAGAGGAACGAACATCATATGCAACTCAGTACTCGTGGTACGGAGTAGTACGTACGTAGCTACTGGGGTAGATACTGCCGTTTCGCGGCTCGAGGCAGATCGGGGCGTAGATGTTGTAGTGATCAATGTTGCCGATACTGAAATATGCCTCGCACTTTTTTCCCTCTATGCAGCCCCACATCTCGTCGGAGATCACACCGTGGTTCCACAGGAACTCCAACGATCCCTTGTCGTTCGCTTGGCGATCAAGGAGAGGGTTGCCAACCTGCAGAAAGGAACCCCAAATTAGTCAATACAAAACTTGTCTATTCAAAGGTCTCAACATTGGCCATGACCAGAAAACTTACAAAGATTCCCTTGAGGTTGAAGCTTGAGGCACCGAGTTCGTAGAGGGCAGTGATGACGGTGGCGAGCTGGGGCACGTAGTGGCCACTGTAGCTCTCACCAGCGATGAAGAAGTCGCGGCCCTTGTACTCAGGGAACCTCTCGAGCCAGTTGAGAAGGAAGATGTAGGAGTCCACCGCCGTCCTCTTGTCGCCGCTCTCCTTGTTTTCCGATGACGTGTTCGAGTACGAGAACCCCACGCCCGCCGGCGACTCCAGGAAGAGCACATTTGCAACTGCGCGACGATACGCCATGGGTCATCACTCATCAGTGTGCGTGCCTTAGACAAGACATGAAAGAGCGAGCGTGAAGCTAAAAAGAATCTACTAACTATCATTCACCCACCGTTGTTCCATGAGTGCCTGTTTCTATGGAGGGTCTTTCCATCGGAGTTCACACGGAATGGGCCAAGCTCTTGAAAGGCGCCAGCGCCCAGCGACGAGCACCCAGGCCCGCCATTGAGCCAGAGGACGAGAGGTTTGGAGGCGGCCTCATAGGGGGATTCAACGAAGTAGTAGAAGAGCGCGCGACCGTGCTCCTCGCTCACCGTGACGTATCCGGAGTACTGGTCGAAGTTGACACGCGGGGGCTGGCCGGGCAGCGCCACGATCTTGTCTGCCTCCTTGGTGCCTGGCGGCGGGCTCTGGCACTTGGTGGGCAGGTGTTTGAAGCTGCTCTCCGGGTCAGCCCATGTGTCCGGCTTGTTGGGCGTCCCACTTGTGAGTGTCTGGGCCGTCGATTTCATGAAGGTCCTTAGCATATCTTGCTGCCGCAGGGTCGCGGCATTGGTCAGAGACGCTCCCACCAGTAGGATCGTGAGTATGACCGCGAAGTATGTGGTATGGGTCCTCATTGTGATCTAATGCTTGCTGAGAATACGTAGACCTTCGGTGCTTTTATATAAGAGTAGGTATGCAATGATCGATGAGAGGTAACAAAATATCACGGCATGATATATAGTATTTTAGACATTCTAAGCTGGTGTTAGGATTCTCCGAAATCGATACAGAAGATAGTGAGCTAGTACTAGCTAATAGCCAAGGATTGACGTTTGACGGGGCTCGGTAATGCAGAGTTCCAGCTACATGGCTCATCGTTCCATAGTGCCGGACATTGTTAAGGCTCAGCAATGCAAGCGGCATCGAGATTATTTTCCCGGTGACACGGCCGATGCAAGGTTGTGATACCCAATGTAGGCAAAAATCCAAACGATGGGACCAAGGTTTTGACACCAAGATGAAGCAGCCTGGGTCAGCAATATCAAAACGAGATTTCTATAGCTGTGGCACGTACGTTTGCTAGCTGCTCCACACGGTCGTGTGTTTCTGTAGCATCTGTACCTTCAGAATGACATAAACGCTGATGTGGGTGCCACATTTACCTCAGAATTTTTTTTCTTTTTTATGTAATGTAGGATACAACGTATTTATAATTGAAACTTTGCACGCTTGAAATATACATCATGCCCTATATCTATATATTTTTCTTTAAAAAATTGACACTTCGAAAATACATTTTTGATGTTCAAAATAGAGGCCTCCCAGTGAGCCCGGTAGTAAAATCCACGTGCTCCACTTTTGCTCAACATCATACATTGAGACGCTGAGGTCCTACTACACAAAACCCTCAGTTAAGGCATTAAGGCGTCGAGGGATCAAGACGACTAGGCGCAGATCAGACGTGGACAGGCTCAATGCCTCGGTTTGGAGCATCGAGTCAGTCTACTAGGGATGCAAGCGGGAAGGAAGATTTTCACATTGAATCCACTAATCCACTATAATCCATATTCAGTGTACAGGAATTCAACGGATAAGGATATTTGATTTCAAACTGACACTGGGTATAGGACATGATACGGTATGTCAAAAAGCATATGAATATTGATTATTTGAATATTAATCAGAATTATTCAATGGTATTGGACGGCCTAAGGTAATCTAGCACATTTAATTAGTTAGCGATTTAACGAGTCATCGGTTAAACAACTGCTCACTTAAACAGTCATTGCACTGACTACTACGGAGTACAACTTTGTCAACCTGCTGGGCTTTTGAAGCATGTGTGGATGGTACCTTAGACTCTGTGTTTGTTGCAATCATAAAAATTGAAATTAAGAGTTCATATACATACTATCTTACAAGGTTAAATATTTATCCATTTTTTCATACACACGACATACATTGGGTGGTATCTGAACGAACTACACATCGGCACATGTTCCGTTCATAATCTTACTTAATTTATTAGGATAAAAGACACAAAATCAAGTCGATATTTTCATTCAATCCTAACCATTATGGTGCAGTATATTACTATTATTCCATATCATTACATAAACTCTGCAACTCCTTGAGATTTCAAGTGCATACTCACCCTAGAAAAAAAATGCCATCGAGCGTACCAATGACACCGAGTTTTGAAAAAGAGTTATGGCAACCCAGTAGGTAGTAGGAGACAAAGGGAAACTTGGCAGTGCTGGCGTCGAACATACTTGCCATGTCTTAAACCCAGCGGACAACAACTGACTAGTATAGATAGAAAAGGTTTCAACCTAATCATGGATGTTTTGCCGGTCATACCTCTATTCTATTTTCTATTAGCTGTTAGTATTTGGCAAGTTTCTAACTTCCGATGAAATCTTTAGTACTCTACCTGCCAAATTGAATTATGTATTTATTCTAGGAAATTATAAAAATGGTAAAATCGTAGAACTTTTATATTTTTATATTATGGACCTTCAATTCTAAAATTAAAATTCTTCTACACTGAATGGATGGCTCCAGAAATAAATTTGGGTTAGCCTATCTACCCATCTGCAAACAATGCTTGGTATGTGGAGGGTTGATAATGATAATTGATAGCTTACTTCAAACATCGAGCTAAATTTAAGGAAAATGTATTATTAACCTCAACATAATGAATCCAAATAATTTTATGATAGAAATATATATAGTTCACTAAATTACAGATGATTCAAAATATTTTGCATGACCTATCATGTTTAGACTAGAGCTCAATATATGGAAAAAGCTAAGAGATCATAGATAAAAAATAATAACAAGGATGAGCCAGAGAGGATAAAAACAAAAAGACGACAACAAATATAAAAACTGATATGACTGCATAAAAATTCTTGGAATGTGGAGTGTTGGTAATGTCAGTTGATAGATTACTTCAAATGTCAAGCTAAATTAAAGGAAAATATATTATTAACCTAAAAATAAGCAATCTGAATAAATAATAGCAAAGATATAGTTCTCAAACTTATAGATGATTAGAAGTATTTCAATGTGAGATACCACACATTGCGTGAATAAAATGCTAATGACAATGTTATGATAGAATGCAATGTTTAGCACCATACGATAACACAAAAAGTTGAAATCCTCCACATCTTTCATCCCTCGCCATGTAGATTAAATTCGAAGTTGGGCTAGTATCTGTACTGTACCTGTTACTCTTCTAGAATATTTTGCAACCAGTTATGATACACTAAAGATGACGCCGTCGCGTTTGCGAGGGTCCACCTTAACATGTTTGGATGGTGACAACCCTCAAGTTCCATCTATAGCACATAACTAGTGTGGAGATTCCTGTGTGCAAACACTAGAGACTCTCGTGTGAACCAAAAAAAACTATCCACCTTGAAATGACTGGTCTTCAAGTTGTGGTATGTGGTGTGGCTCTTTATATTTGATTTTGAGATTGGCGTATATTTGTCCGGAGATACTGTAAGATTTTCGGCCAGTCCAGAATTTCTAGTCTCCCTAGACTGGTTCCTTGGAGCTAGGCCGAAATCTCCAGTCTCTCTAGACCGAGGTCTCTCGATTATTTATCTAGAACGACGAAGGGATGAGGCTTTCATTCCCCTCTCCATTGTACTAGATCTCTCATCCTAGTGATCCAAACATCATGCCCTCATAGGATTTGGGTGAGATAACCTAGATCTACCACTTCAGCAAATGAATTTGAATTTCTACTTCATTTCATTGTGAAACTTGTTATTCCTAGGTTCTTTGAACCCTGGATTGAGTTGATCGCCCTGAAATCTCAATCATCATGTTGTAAAGCTTCTTGGTCATGTTGGGAGCCTCCAGTCGAGTTGTTTAGATTCCCCAACCTTGTTTGTAAAGGTTTCAGTCGCTGCCTTCAAGGAAACCGCTTAGTGCATTGTGTTCTCACATTTGTGGTGTGATCATGAGGGCAAGAGCCTCTGCAACACTGGTGGACTTTGCATCTCTACACCCGTCTAACGAAGACGAGCCTCCCCTCAAGACCTCCGTGTCATCAGCTAACTTGGAAACGGCCTCAACTATGAACCATAAGCGCTCACAGGGATACATGTCATAACACTCCTCCACGGTGGTGTCGGCGCATGGCTTGGCAACGTCTTCATCTGCAATGCCGGCGTCAAAGTGAAGAGTGGTGGGAGCATATCATGCGGCGGTGGGGGCGACGCGACCTTGGTCATATTACACGTGCACCAGGAATGGCGTGTAGAGGCGTGGCACGCCGCTCGATGGCAAGGATCTCCCTACCTCGCCGTTGTTTGTAGTGGTTTTGCCAAAAGATGCCCGGACGATGCTCGGTCAAGGAAGCAGCATACGTGCGGGGCCATGATGATGCGTGTCCCACGAGACTACCAGGAACAATGCGTGGAGGCATAGGTCGCTACGCTACGAAATGAGAGTGGAGCTCCTGATTTTGCCATCGTTCAACGTTGTTCGCCAAAAGCCCCCCGGATGGCGTGGGGGCGAACAAGCAGCGCTGAGGCGGATCATTTTTGTGGATTAGCTAAGCGGCAACATCGGGCGGAGTAGAGCTCCGTGCCGCGGTGGCTCGATGAGGAGTACGACAATGCCGCGGACTGGGTGTGCCGGACAGCAACTCCGCAGTTCAACTGGAGCGCGGGAGTAGGATCCGGCAACGGAAAGCCTCGATACCTGTTGTTTTCGACCGTCCATGGCCGGAGTCAGCACCGGTAACTCCGGTCTAGGGAGACTAGAAATCTCCGGTCTCTCCATTATTCGGCTAGAACCGGAGATATTAAAAGATTTTCGGCTAGTCTCCCTAGACCGAAGTTCTTCAAGTGATGCTGAAATCTCCGATCTCTCGGTTATTTATCTAGAACGACTAGTTTTTAGGGGACCTATAAAAGGCTCCCTTCTTACCCAAGACGGGGATACGACTATCATTCCCCTCTCCTCCACTATTGTTGAGCTCCATTGAACTAGATCTCTCATCCTAGTGATCCAAACATCATGCCCTTATAGGGTTTGGGTGAGAAAACATAGATCTACCACTTCAACAAAAGAATTTGAGTTTCCACTTCATTTTGTTGTCAAACTTGTTACTCTTGGGTTCTTTGAACCCTAGATGAAATTGGTCACCCTAAAATCTCAATCATCATGTTGTAAAGCTTCCTGGTCGCGTTGGGAGCCTCCAATTGAGTTGTTGAGATTTACCCAACCTTGTTTGTAAAGGTTTCGGTCGCCTCCTTCAAGCAAACAGCTTAGTACATTGTGTGCTCACCTTTGTGGTGTGACCACGAGAAGAATAAGGGGATCCCCTATGGCTTTGGTCGACTTTGCGTCTCTACACCTATCCAACGAAGACGTGCTTCCCTTAAGACCTGCATGGCATCAGCAAACTTGGCAGTAGCCTTGGATATAAATCATAAGCACTTAGAGGGATACTGGAGGGAATATGCCCGAGAGGCAATAATAAAGTGGTTATTATCTTATTCCTTATTTATGATAAAAAATTAGTTTGCATGCTATAATTGTATTGATTGGAAATGTCAATACATGTGTGTTCAATAAACAAATAAAGGGTTCCTAGTTATGCCTCTCTTATAAACTAGCTCATTGATTAACAAGATGATCAAGGTTTCCTAATCATGAACATTAGATGTTGTTAATAACGAGGTCACAACATTGGTGTAATGATGTTATGAACATTCATCCGAAGTATAGCATTACGATCAAAGTCATTATGTTTATATTGCTATAACATCATATGAATTAATCTTAGTCCTTAGACCATGAGATCATGTTAATTTCTAACACCGGAAGAGTACTTTGATAACATCAAACGTCACACCGTAACAAGGTGACTAAAAGGTGGGTTTGGGTACTCTGAAAGTGTTATGTTGAGGCTCATGGATCAAGAGTGAGATTTTTCCATCCAGATGACGGGTAGATATACTCAGGGCCCTCTCGGTGATATCACATTGAGATAGCTTGCAATCAAGTGATGTGATCACTAGAATGTTATATCACGGGAACGAGAAAAGAATGCATGTCGGTAACAAGATCAAACTAGCGATTGAGATACCGATGATCAAATCTCGGACATATAATATATCGCGAGACAATGGGATTTGGTTATGATGTTATAGGTTCACACGATCACTAGAGTCATCGTTGAATGCGTGGGAGTCAGTATGGATCTCCAGGTCCCGCTGCAGATTATTCATCGGAGAAGGGTCTCGATCATGTATGTATTATTCGTGAACCATAGGGTGACAGACTTAAGGGATACCGACACCACTTGGAGCAAATATGTTTCAGATAAAGATTTAAGAAAGCGCTGGAATCATTTCGATGGTAACCAGAATTGTTTTAGTGAAATTGTAGAAACTGGTTCTGCGTGTGATATTGAAATGTTGGAGGGGGTTTTATGTGAATGTTTGTTAATTAAAGTAATTATCAAAATTCTGAATAAAATAAATAAAATAGTTTTATTTAATAAGAGCTTGCATTAAATTTGGTGAAAATTTAAGGGAGGTGAGTGGAACTTTGAGTGGGAGGCTTATTATGTGAGTGGGAGCTCCACCCACATGAATGTGGAAGAGGTGGGGGCACCTCCCTTGGCCGCCGGCCATGGTGAGGGGCTGCCCCCCTCTCCCTATAAAAGGCCCCACTCCCTCCTATCATCTCACACCTCCTCGTGAAGGATCCCTCCCCCTCTAGAAATTATTCCCCATGGTCTCGGATTAGCAAGATACATGTTCTCGGTGGCTTTATCTAGAAAGGAGTTGCTGCTTCCGCTTCTTTGCTAGAGCGAGGGATGGAGGTTGTCGAGGTACCGGACATGTATGCGATCACGGATGCACCGCTTCTTTGCGGTGCTGGACTTGGTGGTGATTAACCTGCTAGACTTGCTGGTGGTGGATGTGCTGGACGTGCTGGTGTTGGACCTGCTGGATTTGCTAGACTTCATCATGATCTTGAGATCAGCAAGTGTACGACTACGTCAACCATGAAATCAGTTTCATTAACAATGCTTTATCGCTCTTCAAGGGTATGTTCTCTATGGATGTATATCCACCCGCTGCTTGTATCTAGTAGATAGATCTTGGCGTATAATAGTTCCCATCGTAGGAAAAAAATTGTTTTCTATGTTGCGAACCCAACAGTAGTATCAGAGCCCAATCTATGCGTAGATGCTTTGCATGGGTGCTGGCTCGTGGTTGATATCGAGCTCGTTGGGGAACCCCAAGAGGAAGGTATGATGAGCATAGTAGTAAGTTTCCCTCAGTTATGAAACCAAGGTTATCGAACCAGTAGGAGCAAGGAAACACCTCCAAGGTGTTGTTTCCAACTTGGAATCCTGCACAACACAACCACAGAACTTTGCCCCCAACTTACAGTGAGGTTGTCAATCTCACCGGTTTTGCTGAAAGCAAAGGATTAAACGTATGTGTGGAAGAAAGTAATAGCTTGCAGAAAGTAAACAGAAAACAGTAAACATTTGTAGATTGATGATAAAAGAAAGGACTGGGGTCCATAGTTCACTAGTGGTGATTCTCCTTAAGATAGATGGCATGTTGGGTGAACAAATTACAGCGGGGAAATTGACAAACATCAAGAAAGCATACATGCATATACTAATCATCTTGACTCCTATGAGATTTGATTGGGCATTACAACATTATACATAGACCATAATCCAACTGCATCTATGACTAATAATCCACCTTCAGGTTATCATCTGAACCCCCTCCAGTATTAAGTTACAAGCAATAGATAATTGCACTAAGCATTGCGTGTAAAGTAAACAATACGATTGTTCTATGAACAAAGGATTGCTGTTTTCTCCCTAGTAGCAACAACACATCTAGTACCTTAGAGATTTCTGTCACTTCCCCAGATTACTAGAGGCATGAACCCACTATCGAGCATAAATACTCCCTCTTGGAGTTGCTAGCATCTACTTAGCCAAGATATCTACTAACAACAGAGAGCATGCAAGATCACAAATAACAAAGACATGATAGAATCAATAAGCATCTCAATATCCATCGGATCCCCGCAAACACAACATGTAGGATTACAAATAGATGATCTTGATCATGAACGGATCTCACAAGATCTAAACATGATAGCACAAAGGAGAAGAACTAACCATCTAGCTACTACATGGACTCGTAGTCCAAGGATGAACTACTCGCGCATCACACCGGAGGCTTGCATGGTGACGAAGAAGACCTCCAGGGTGAATTCTCCCCTCTGGCAGGGTGCCGAGAAGAGCTTCAGATCCCTCCCGATCTAGGGATGGAGATGATGGCGGCTATAGACTCTTTCGTGGAATTTTGATCAGGTACTTAGGGTTTCTGTATCGGAGGCATCTTATAGGAGAAAAGGGGAGGCCGAGGGGGTGCCCTAGGTGGCCACACCACCCCCTGGCGCGGGCTAGGCCTGGCCGCGCGGCCAGGTGGTGTGGGTGGCCCCTGGCCCCTCTCCGTTAATATTGACTTTGGCTTTTGTATCATGTCTTTGTTATTTTATGGCTCCATGTCCCCCTCAGTGAAATATTGACTTTGGCATTTGTCCCGTCCAATTTCGAGAATATTCATTTTCTGACTTTCCTGGAACCAAAAACAGCAAAAAAAAACAGGCAGCTGGCACTGTGGCATCTTATTAATAGGTTAGTCCAAGGAAGTGTATAAAAAGTACTCCAAAGTGTGGACAAAACATAATAAAGTGGATATAAACCAAGCATGGAACATCAAAAATTATAGATATGTTTGCAACGTATCAACGGGTAGAACACATATGAGTATGTGGGTGTTGTTGATCATTTTATTGCATCTTCTATGTATTTTGGATATTGGTGGCATACTGGGATAAATCGGCCCGGACTAACTTTGCATAAGTGGCTAGCGGGTGTCTGTCTCTCCTACTATAGTCAATATCTAATTTGCAACAAGTTTCTAATAATTTGGTTATCATCGTTGTGGTTCCATGTTCGTAGATAAGACCGGTTCTATCTTTGAAAGCCCTAAGCCACGTAAAACTTGCAATGGATAAATTAGAAGCGTCTACTTTAGTTTGTTGTTAGGCTAGTGTCATGATATGGTAATGTTGTAAGTTGATGTATAGTTGATACTCTTACAACACACCTAAATGTGTAAGTTTCATAGACCTTGGCCTTACACACAAAGGAATGATAAAGATCATACCATGATGCACATGATAGTGATCAAGTGCAAGAACCATATCATTTCACTTTACACATGTGATGTTTGCATCTTATATTGCTTGTTTGGCATTTTAGTAACATTATAAGATGATCCCTCATTTAGATATCAAGATAAAAATATGTTCTTCCTTAAGTATGCGCTGTTTATGTTTTGCCACTTCAAGACATCATGTGATGATCAGGTGTACTTGAATCCATGTTTGCATAACGGGTGTAAGACAGTTTTACACATGCGGGTACTAAGGTTCTTACTTGGCGAGCCTAGCATGTAAAGACATGGCCTCGGAACACGGACCAAAAGGTTAAGCATGAGTCATATAGTTGATATGATTCCCATATAGATGCTCGCCTTTGAAGCTACACTGACTCACGTGATGATCGGACTTGGTGTAGTGGATTTGGTTCATGTAATTACCAAAACAACTAGAGGGATGTTGGTTTTGAGTGAGAGTTCATTTGTAATTTGGATTAGTCAAACTCAATTTATCATAAACTAAAATCAAAGTGAATTTGCATAGTTTGTTGTAGTCATTGGCATCCGTTTACTACCTTATGCTTAGTTTTAGTTTAGATAATAGAACTATTGAATTCTGGATATTTACTTTACGAACTGGTATCGTATTGTTTTGAATGTCAATTTAAAGTTTAGAAGTCCTATTGCAAACTTTCAGCAAACTCTATTTACTTCATGAAGTTTAATAAGTAGTATTAAACCAAGAGTAACAATTCCAGTGTTAGTATCTGAAGTATCATGTTTGCCTCCATGATTCTTGATATTCAAATATTGTTTTAATATCGAGGTTATCTAGGAGCTGAAAGAATTGTTTCAGAAACCATCATGTGTGGAAGATATTGTGATATATGAAACAATGTTTATGGTTGCAATATGATAGAGTATAATTTGGAAAAATACACGTTCTCATATTGTTTGAGAATTTGCGAAGGTTGGAGACGCTAGACATCCTAATCTCTCTCCCCAAAAGGTTTTGGGAACTGACATTATACTCACGGTTCGTCCTTATAGGCTATAGTAGCTTGATCATGAAAGTTGTTATGATAAGGATGAATAGAATATGTAGGTAAAATGTTTACTACACTAATAGATTATTAAAGAATGGATTTTGAAAGAACGCCAAACATTGGATGATGGTGATCAACTTCTAAGTGCAAGTCCAAAGGTATTAGTACTTGACTATACACGCTTTGAACTATGTGTCATATGTATAGCGCCACTATTGATATTGATATATTCTTCTAAAAGGAAAATCAAATGCTGAAAGAGAATCTATAAAATATTTGGCAGAAAAGGAAAGACTGGAAATGTCTAGCTAAGGTACATAGATGATATACATGTTATGGTTGTATTCTTTGCTTGTTAAACAATGTGGTTCTTGGGTATTGTATACCGAATTGGTTGGTATGAAATATCATACAGAACAACATAATTCATGAACTACAATGGCCTAAGTAACTAGCAAGAGAATATGTGATGATGTTCATCGAGAACAAATAAAGTGTTATTGTGTTCATCGTTGACATCAAAGCTTGCCTTCAAGATTTGTTTAAATAATTGTTATTTTGTTCCGATATTATGAGAACAATGGTTGTTCAAATAATTACCATATTCCATAGAAGATAGATGAACTTCTACAAGTCTAGTTGGAGAAATCATGTCCATAAAACTAATGCTAAAATGTCGCAAGACAAATGATTGACAGATCAATTTTGAAGTGACATCACCGTTTAAATTATATTGGAAACAAAACATGAAGAAACTCCATGTTGATGGATTTTTGGAGTCTTTGATTTTGATCAAATGACGCCTGTGAGACTTTCCTTGAGATAATTGAAACTCCATTCATAGGCCAAAAGGGAACGGGTGACTAACTTATTGGAAATTGTGCATATTGCTGATGTATATAGTCCATTATATGTACCCATGTGCGGTGGATCTTTCGACTTCATATGATTTCTCCGAAAATTTGAGTGAATATATCTGTATATTTACTTAACAAGGAAGAAGTATGAAACATTTGAAAATTGTTCAAATACTTTCAAGATAAAGTGGAAAATCATTGTAATGAGAAAATAAAGAATTTATGATTCAATCATAAAGGATGATATTTGAGTTACATGTTTAGCAAAACACCTAAGATTTGAGGAATTGTTCCATAGATTTGCATTTCCTCATAAACCATAGGAGTATGGTATGTTCGAGATATCAAATCGAACCTTATTTGACATGGTAATATCAAAAGTGTCATTTATAAAACTGCCATTTTTTACAGATTAAAGCTTTAGAGACTACCACTTTTACACTGAAAAGAGCACCATCGTGATCCATTGAAATGCCACCGTAAAGGTTATCGTTTGGGATAAAACCCGAGTTATCTTTGTAGGGGTTTCGTGTATGAAAACAATAATTTTTACCCTACGCCCCTGAACCCCTGATGTTTCTAGGACCTATCTATTAGTAATGCAGTAATGGAAGGGGCTTTTCGTGAACTTACCCTTGAAGACCGAAAAGCATTGTCAACGTTCAGGAGAGCGTGGTTGATGTAGACGAGCCAAAGCCGACTTCAAGGTCGTGATAAAGTCCTCGCTCCTGCGGTTCCAACGACTTGATTGCCTCAAGTGTGACACCTTGCGGGGACTTACACACGTCCGGTGTCCGACGATGACTCCCACTTCCCCGATCCAGCAGCAGTTGCAGAAGTAGGGCTCCTGGATCCGAATCCTGCAGCGTGATGGCGCTCCGCGGTGAAGATGTCTCTCATTCGTGCAGTCCGAACTTGGGACCACGGTCACGAGAGAGAGAGAGAGAGAGAGAGAGAGAATATCAATTGGAGGTCTCCCCAAAAGTGAGGAAACCTTTATTGAATATTGTGTGTATTTATCTAGCCAAATATCCCCACTATATATAGGGGGAGGGAAGGTACTACCTCCCTCAAAGTCCTGGGGTGGGACTAAAGGAGAGGGAGAGGAGGCCGCTGGCCAGCCCTAGTGGGCCCCGCACGGGGGGCTTGGCCCACCCGGCCACCCCCTTGCCCCTTCTCCCCTCTTACCTTTCCCTAATGGGCCCTCTTCCCTCCAGAATTGGCCCATTAAGCCTTTTGACCTTTAAATTGATTTTCTCTTTTATTAAATAATTATGAATAAATGATTAAATCAATATTTAACATTCATTCACATATTATTCAATCTCTATGGCTATGGAACACCTTCCACCTCCACTCCGGACATCCTCCGGACATACCGAAACCCTTCCGGTTTTCTCTCTACTATTCTTTGGCGATTCTACCGATCCTATAAACACTCTCTAAGCATAATCAAACCCTTAAGCATGATACCCTATGGTTCGGGAACACTCCATACATGGTCGGGACATTCCCGGACCAATGATCAACAGAGGGACCTGGATGGCCATGTGACCCCTGTGCATTCCATGAAGATCTTTCGTCGTTTGAACCGGGACAGTCGTGTCTTATTCCCTTTGTCTCTCGATACTTGCATTGCCCGAGATCTGATTAATGACATCACCATGTCGTGTTCAATCTCGTTACCAAACGATGCTACTTGACTCGTTCGACAAGTGATATCCCTATGATCAAATCACACGTTGCCCAACTATTGGATATAACTTCTCCGAGTGGGCCCTTAAGTATCTTTCCGTCATGTGGACGGACAAATCCCGCTCTTGACATACATTGCCTCTACGGTTCCTCCGAGAACCTGAACACACCTTTATAATCACTGTATTACCAAGTGACGCTTGATTCTATCTAATCACTCTCGAGAGACAGTGATTGGTATAGTCTCATGGTGACGAGGGTTTAACTCATCAATGCCCATTGTTATGGACTTGGGTTTTGGAGAAGGAGGGAGCACTGGAGACATCTATCGGCTCGCAAGCAAGCACACAGGGGACTCGAAGATTTACCCAGGTTTAGGCCTCGTAGAGGTCCCTACTCCTACTTGTCTCCTCGTGGAATTATCAAAGGAATCGAAGATTACAATGGTGCGCAGATGCAATCTGGCAAGGGTTGTGGAAACTAGGGTTGCATGTGTCCTCCTCGCCGCCCCCTCCTAGCCTTTATATAGATATGCTAGGTCTCGGGTAGTAGGTCTAGTCGGTTACAAGTTAGGGTTTTCCCCTTTGAACTTTCTATCTCTAGCTTCTTCTTGTTCTTCAAGCAATCGAGAGTCCGTAGGTTACTCGAGTTCTTGATTTGGGACTTGGTGACACCGTGGGCTTATATGTATTTAGGCCGTATATACCATGCTCGAGTACCTGTAGGGTATACCCATGTCAGTAGCCCCCGAGTGTCCAGTGGAATCGTAGATTCGACTGGAGACTTTATGAAGCCTTTTGAGTGCATGATTGAGTACATTTTTTGACTGCTCTGTTTATGTCATAGGGATTGTTGATGTGCGTGCCTGATTTTAACCGATGTATCGGTATCAGTTAACTACCTTAGGGTAAAACAACGCCACCTACTCGAACTCGAGTCCTTGGACTCGAATCCGGAAAAGTGCTGGTGTAATTCGACTCAAGCCGCGGAGGTATTACAGGAGTCAAATTCCAGTATATGGGTGTGAGCACTTGACGCGTCCGTCAAGGCATATTCATCGTACCTGCAGGCACGGATATATTTCTGGTAGTGCGCAGCTTAATGCGTTGCCAGGCCTTATTCAGGTCTTACCTTCACGCTACAAGCACGGCATCCGAATTTTATCATCGCGGAGATGATTCGGGTAACCCAGGAGACGCGGTCTCTTTGTAGGGAAAAATTATGAGGCGGTGTCGCCATAAACTTCGAGTGTGCACGTTATCAACACACAGTACTTTTGTACAAATAATCATAGGGTGCACGACCAGCGCTCCCTATGGGAGTAGTCCCTGAGTGCCTGGTTGAGTCGAAGACTCAGGTAGGGACTAAAGAACTTTTGCGACTGATGTCGTCTTTATTTGCTTGTTTCAGTCGAATTTGCTTATGGCGCTCCCTATGGGAGTAACCCATGTCCATAGTCGAACCGTGCTTCGAGTGATTGGGTTTTGCTTTGATTGTTCATGTTCCTGAAAAAGAAGAAGAAAAATCGTAGGGTGCGCGACCAGCGCTCCCTATGGGAGTAGCCCCTGAGTGCTTGGTGGAGTCGAAGACTCGAGCAAGGACTAAAGTAATCGAAGTCTTCTGCTGCATAGTTTTGGATGACGTCAGTGCTGACGATTTCATGACCTCAGTTGCTCGTGTGAGTGAGTTTGATGGGACGTGACGAGTGGTGGGTCCCACTGCCTGACTCTGATTTGACTGGGCATGCGTAATCTTTATTTTAACCGCGCCTCCTCGATTTCCGCGCATAATGGGAGTAATGGGGGGACGGTTCGCGTTTCTGCTCCTCCACGTGTCAAGCACGATGAACGCCACGCGTCCAGTAGGGTTTTTTTCGAGCCGTTGGATTGCATCTTCTAGGGGTTAAGTAGTGACGCTGCGACGGTAATTTTCTCATCTGTTGTTATTCATCCTTTGCCTTCATCGCCATTGCTGCTGCTCCTCTGCTTTCTCTGCGCTCTTTTCCTTCCGTGGCGCTTGACCAACTCCGCACGTTTCCCAGCTACTTCCTCCGGTCGCATCGCCTCCACGCAATGGGGAAGAAGAAAGGAGGTGCTGCGACCGATTACGCGGCTACCGCTGCTACGGTAAAGAAGAAGGGCGGCTCCGTCGCTGCGGGCACCAGCACCGCCGCCGGCGGGAAGAAGAAGGGCACGGGCACCCGCGTCACGAATGGCGCGTGGCGTCCATCTGTCATCAAGTCATCCGATCTTCGTCTTCTTCGCCAAGACGGAGTGTTGTCCGCCGCAGTCGCCGACGCGCGCGTCCCCGGCGGCGAGGTAACTCCGTCTCCTCCTGCCGGTTTTCGAGTGATGTTCCTAGCGTTCATCATTCGCGGCCTCTCTTTGCCCCTGCATCCTTTCTTCAGGGGCCTTCTTTGTTTTTACGGGCTCCAGCTCCATCAGCTGTCCCCCAATTCCATCCTCCACGTAGCTTGCTACATCACCCTTTGCGAGTGCTGGCTCGGGATCGAGCCGCATTTCGGTCTCTTCAAGCGCCTCTTCAAATTGAAACGCCAATCGGCATCTGGTTCCGTAGTCTACGATGTAGGCGGCTGCGGAATTCATGTCAATCCATCCGCGGAGATAGATGTGTTGTACGAGCGTGTCTGCGACCTCGAGAGTCGTATAGGCAAAGAGGAAGGAGGCTGCGCCCTCATTCGCACGTGGCTGCGGCGTCGCGTCCAGCCCCTGCAGGCCAGAGTCCACCCTATGTTTCAGTGGGCTGGTGCTGACTATGTCACTCGCGTGTCCGCCGATGGCATGTTCGCGAGTGAGGTAGATAAAAGGGTTCGACTGGTGACCAAGTACACCGTCAAGGATGTGCTCCCCAGTGAACCGGTCGTTCCTCCATTTGATGCTTCTAACCCTCCTCCTGAGGTATAGTTGTGCTACGTAGTAGCTTAGTTTGTTGATTGCTTCTTTGCTTTTTCTTTGTTTTGTGCTGAATTTTAGTTTGTATGCAGGATTTGGCAGTGTTACCCTGTATGCCCCCTCTTCCTGAGGGGGTTATCCCTCGTGACGCCTTGGAAGAGGATGAGTAAGAGTCGACCGTCCTATCTGATGTGGAGGAGGAAGCCCCCGAGTCGGGTAGCCCGGATACTTGCAAGCGTTCGCGCAGCGAGGATTCCGATGCGTCGTCTCCTTCAACTCCGGAAGGTGCAGGCGTTTGTGCGGAGTCGCCAATCCCTACCGTTCCTGTGAGTGTTGTGGCGCCATCTTCTCGCAAGAAGATGCGACTGCCAAAGGAGTCTTCGTCAGAGTCGGGGGAACCAACTTTTGACGTTGATAAATTTGATTGGTAAGTGTTCGATTTGTCCTATCTGATTCTTCACTGGCTTTGCCTTGTCCTTGATGCTGGTTTTGTCTTGTAGTCAAGAGGCGTTGTCATCTTCTAGCGATGTCCAATTTTTGAAAGAATCAGGAGTCGCAACCTCAAGGGCCAAGAAAGAGGTCAAGCGTGCTCCCTCCCCTCCATTGGCGGCCCACTCCGCGCACAACTCTTCCAGTTCTCCGCATGAAGGGGAGCATCGAATGGTTGCCTGGATGACTGCACACCAATCGACTTCAAAGTCATTAGAGGATCATGTAAGTGTAGGATTTCTTCTTTCGATGTTGCAGTCGATGCTATTTATGGCTGATCCTTTGTTGTTTTCCTTGTCCCGTAGCTCCTTGTGAAGGAGGCTGCTCACTTGGCGGAGCAGGTGCTTGCGATGGGCCGCCAGCATCGCGCCATCGCGTGGTAGAAAGTAAGTGCCCGTTACTTCTCCCTTTTCTGCGTCATTTTTATGTAGTCGACTGATAGTCAATCCCCTTTTGTTTTGTAGCTAAGCATAATGCCCTTTTGCACGACGCTGCAACCATGGAGAAGACACTCACTGCGGTTGTGAAGGGCCGCGATGAGGCAATCGCGGTGCGTGACAAGGCACAGAGGCGCGAAGAGGATCTGCGTGCCTCCATTGCAGCCAGGGAGAAGTTGTTCGAAGAACAGCTTTTCTCGATTGCCAAGGCCCTCTCAGGTACTATGTTTGGATATCATTATCTTGCTCTGTTCGATTTTTGCTGTTGGCGCTGATGTTTGTGTCCATGTGTGGCTTTATGTACAGATGCTGGCGATTTGAGCTTCGACCCTCAGGCCCTCCGTCGTGACGACGCCTTGGCGGGTGCGCTTTCAGCAGTCGAGGACCGCAGCGCCGCCGTTCAGCATATGCTCTCCAAGGCCAAGGGTGTGCTTAGTCGCCTCCAGGAGGAGTTGATGCCCAAGGCTGAGCTAATCAAGAACATGAACAAGCTGGTGGAGTCTCTCGTCGGGGGTGTTCCTGCAAGCTTCAAGAACTCGCACAGTGCGGCTGGCGCGTCAATGTCACTCGCCATGGTGCAAGCCCACGGAGTCGAGGTTGATCCTGCAGCGGTTTTGAAGGCGATGCCCGTTAGCGCGGACGACCAACAGGTAGTCTTTGCTCCCTTCGCAACTGCCTGTGGCAAATATGGGACGCAGCTGATTAACACAGTTGTAAAGTACTCTGAGGAGCTGCAGCGAGCCAAGAAGGCGGCAAAGGCTGCGGCATCAGGGGCTGGCGGAAAATCAGTGGCATCTGACACCGCTACGAACTCAATAAGGCCCCCGAAGCCGTCTAAGTCGAAGAAGCCAATCGCTCCTCAGTAGCTTTGTAATAGTTGATTAGCTTATGTCTTTTGTCAAGGACATGCCTTTGGACAGTGTATCTGCTGATACTTTTGCCAATCTTGAATGCACTCGAGTCTTTTGTCTGTGTGTCAATTTCGCCTTCTTATTGCTTCTTTCTTGGCTTGTGGTAGGGTACATCAAGTGATCCTTTGAGGGAACCTCAGGATTCACCGCTCCTTGATGATACTTTGGCACCACCGTGCTCCAGGGTGGATGAGCTGTCGCTGCTTTCGCGACTGCGTGATCGCGTGAAGCAGTTGGAGCGTGAATTGCCCATGCTCCATGGTAACGCGGATGTATGGAAGTCAAAGGCAGAGAAGGCCACCGCCTGAGAATAGTATCTGCTACGGGAGGTGACGCAGCTGGGCGACCAATTTAAGTGTTAGTTTGCTTACTCTTATCTTTTCCTTGAGTCACTTGCAATGGTGTGCTGTCCTTATGCTTCCGTTGTTGCTTTGTATAGTTGTCAGCGCGCGCCATCCGCAGGATGAGAAGGATAGGATTGCTATTCTCCTGCATGATCTGACCCAGGAGCAACTTCAGGAGAGTGGATACTTCTGGGTGAATCATGATCGTGCGATTGCGCTAGCGACCCTATAGGGTCGTGCATCGCGAGTGCTGCACTTTCTGAAGAAGTCGCAGCCATGCTTGAAGAACATTTATTGGACAATGTTTCCGTTGGATGTTGCTCCATCAAGTTCCAAGACCTGGCTACGGTTCGCGAGTGTGTAAGGCAATAGTTGGTGGCTGGTACCAAGGCCGCTCAATCGCTGGTACGACTGCATAGGCCGGACGTAGACGTTGCGGAAATTGCAGCTGGGGCACCTGCGCCACCAGCAGGTTCTGCTTGGGATATGGTGCCGCATTATCAGGCAGTGGATCGCCCAGCAGAGGAGATCGTCGATTTCTTCGAGGAGCAGACCAAAGATCTTTTGTTGCAGTAGTAGCTTAATTTGTATCATGCACATAAGTGTACCAATGTTGTAAAGTTCGTATGTATGCTGTGTATAATTGACTGTCGATTATGTATAAAGAGCTTGTTAGCGTGTGAGTGTGTTGCACTATGCGACTCATTTTCGTTAGCCTGGACATGTATATATCTCAGTCCCTTGTCAACCTATCTGGTGCGTTGCAACTGGGTTGATGTTGTGTCAAGGGTTTCGATTGATTTGCCAGCTACTCAGGATATCACGTTTTAGTTCGTAGAACAGATGTGTATAGGGTGGCGCAGCCCCCGAGTGGATAAGTTGCGGAAAAATAAAGGAGAACACAGAGTTTTGGGGCACTTAGCTTTATTTATTCGTGAGACAGTATGAAGTATAATGTGTGATGTAAAAGAAAAAACGACTAAGGGTAGAAGCATCGCAGCTACGCGACGTTCCAGGGGTTGGAGTATGCGACTCCTGTCTCTAAATCTTGAAGGCGATAGGCGCCACCTGGGATTACTTCTGTAATCACGTATGGTCCCTCCCAGGGGGACTTGAGCTTGAGATGTCCTTGTTGCTTTAGTCGCAGGACCAGGTCGCCTTCGACGAAGGATCTGGGGCGTAGCCTCCTACTGTGGTAGTTGTGCAGGTTCTGCTGGTAGATTGTTGATCTTTCCGTGGTGATTTCCCTTGCTTCGTCAAGGAGGTCGACGGAGTCTTCGAGTGCAAGAGATGACTCCTGCTCGCTGTAAGCGACCACGCGCGACGCCTTGTACCGTACCTCGGCGGGTAGCACGGATTCAGCCCTGTGCACCATAAAGAACAGGGTGTAGCCCGTAACACTGTTTGGAGTTGTGCGTAGGCTCCAAAGTACCGATTGCAGTTTGTCTGGCCAGCAGCCCGCGGCTTTTTCGAGTGGCTGAAGGACTCGCTTCTTGATGCCGCCGCAGACGAGCCCGTTCGCCTTTTCGACCTGACCGTTGGTCTGCGGATGTGCTACCGAGGCGTAGCTGATGTTGATTCCCAGATTTTCACAGAATTCTTGGAACTCCTTGGACGTGAAGTTTGTTCCGTTGTCTGTGATGATGTTGTGTGGCACTTTGAAGCGGAAGACGCTGGACTCGAAAAACTTCACTGCATTGTGCCCTGATTGATTGGTCACTGGCATGGTCTCTATCCATTTGGTGAATTTGTCGACTGCTACTAGGAGGTAGACATAACCTCCTCGTGAGGACTTGGGGAGCTTGCCGACCATGTCGAGTCCCCATTGCACGAAGGTCCAGGCCAATGGGATTGGCCGGAGCTCTACGCCAGGTGCTTGCGGCTTGTCCGCAAATCATTGACACGCGTTGCATTTCTGGACGATGTCCTTGGCGTCGTGCATGGCCGTAGGTCAGTAGAATCCAGCCCGCAGAGCTTTGGCCACGAGGGCACGACTGCCAGCATGGTGGCCATAGGTTCCCTCATGGATGTCGAGGAGGACAACTCTTCCATCAGCCATGGAGATGCATCGCTGGAGTACTCCTGTGATGCTACGCTTGTATAGTTCGCCGTTGATAACAGCGAATGCCTTGGATCGCCGTGCGATGTGCCGTGCGTCAGTCGGGTCGTCCGGTAGCCTTTTGCTGAGGAGGTACGTGATGTACGGCTGAGTCCAGGATGATTCGATCATCATGACGCTCATTGGTCCTTTGAGTCCTGTGTCCAGCTCCAGGTCGTCGAGTGCCATTGACTCATTGGGTGGCGTAGCCCCCGAGTCCATTGTTGCGCTTGTTTTCTTCTCTGCTGCCTTTGGCTTGATGGAGCATTCGTAGATGCGCTCGAGAAATACCCCAGGTGGTATGGGGGCGCAGGTAGAGCCTATGTTGGCGAGTGAGTCCACCTCTTCATTGCTTTCGCGGCCTACGTGTCGTAGCTCGCAGCCGTCGAAGTCCCCTTCGAGTGTGTCGTAGAGGTCGCAGTAGGCGATCATGTTGTCGTTCAGTGCGTCGCACTCATGCATTGTTTGGTTGACGACCAAGTTGGAGTCACCGTAAATAATGAGCCTTTTGGCGCCACAGGCTTTTGCCATCCTCATCCCGTGTAGCAGGGCTTCGTATTCAGCTTCGTTGTTGGAGGCGGTGAACTGCATTCGTAGGATGTACTTAAGCTTGTCCCCTTGAGGTGATGTCAGTATGACACCTGCTCCGTCCTTCCGCTTGGACCCGTTGAAGTGCATTGTCCAGAGGTAGGACATATCTGGTTTGTCAGGGAGCTGGTTCTCCATCTAGTGCACGAGGAAGTCAGGAAGAACTTGCGACTTGATTGTGTCGCGCTTTTCATATGTAATGTCTCATGGAGAAAATTCTATTACCCAAAGCGCGACTCGTCCCGTGGCATCGGGGTTGTTGAGGATATGCCCCAACGGGGCGTCGTTGACCACCACGATTGGGTGTTCCTGGAAGTAATGGCACAGTCGTCGGGTGGTCATGAAGATGCCGTCGCCAGCTTCTGGTAGTGTGGGTATCGTTGTTTTGTTGGCGTGAGGACCTCGCTGGGCGTTGTACTCCGTGGACCTTGTTTTCCTCTGCTCGCTCGACGACAAGCACTGTGCTGACCACCTGGTTGGTGGCAGAGATATATAGCAACAGTGGTTCCCTTTCTCGTGGGGTCACTAGTACTGGCGAGGTGGATAGCAGGGGCTTGAGGTCTTCGAATGCTTCCTGCGCTTCGTTGGTCCACTCGAATTTTTCAGCTTTGCGGAGGAGTTGATAGAAGGGCAGTGCCTTTTCACCCATTCGACTGATGAATCGACTAAGGGCCGTGATTCGCCTAGCCAGCTGCTGAACGCCCCTTATGTTTTTCGGCTTCTCCATGGCCAGTATGGCTTTTATTTTCTTCGGGTTTGCCTCGATTCCTCTCGCGGAGATGAGGACGCGAGTAGTTGCCCAGATGGGACGCCAAAGGTGCATTTGTCCGGATTGAGCTTGATCCGGTAGCGGTCGAGGTTGGCGAAGGTTTCGCGCAAATCGTCGATTAGGGAGGCTTCCTCCTTGGTCTTGATTACTATGTCGTCAACATAGACTTGAATGTTGCGACCAAGTTGTTCCTTGAGGCAAGCCTGCATGCACCGCTGGTAGGTGGCTCCCGCGTTTTTTAGCCCGAAGGGCATTGTGTTGTAGCAGAATACACCAAAGGGCGTTGTAAACGCTGTTTTCTCTTGATCTTCCTCCTTCATTCGAATCTGATTATAGCCTGAGTAGGCGTCGAGGAAGAAGAGGCGCTCGCATCCCGTGGTGGAGTCGATGATTTGGTCGATGTGCGGCAACAGGAAGTTATCCTTTGGGCAGTGCTTATTCAGAGAGGTGAAGTCCACGCACATCCGCAGGATATCCGTGTCCTTTTTTGGTACCAGCACCGTGTTGGCGAGCCAAGTTCTTTCCTTGATCTCGTGTATGAATTTGGCGTCGAGGAGTCTGTTGATCTCCATTCCAACTGCCTTCGCAGAGGCGCTCGCATCCCGTGGTGGAGTCGATGATTTGGTTGATGTGCGGCAACAGGAAGTTATCCTTTGGGCAGTGCTTATTCAGAGAGGTGAAGTCCACGCACATCCGCAGGATATCCGTGTCCTTTTTTGGTACCAGCACCGTGTTGGCGAGCCAAGTGCTTTCCTTGCTCTCGTGTATGAATTTGGCGTCGAGGAGTCTGTTGATCTCCATTCCAACTACCTTCGCCCATGGCTCAGATAATCGCCGGATTGTTTGCTTGACTGGCCTTGTGTCTGGGTTGACGTTGAGCGCGTGCTCGGCGAATTCCCTGGGAACTCCTGGCATGTCTGCAGGACACCAGGCAAAAATTTCCCAGTGCTCACGGAGGAATTCGACAAGTGCGAGTTCCTATGCGGGACTCAAGTTGTTGGCGATGAGGGCCGTTTTGGCGGGATCCGATGGGTGGACCTGCACTTCCTTTGTGTGCACTGATGAGTCGAAAGATAGATCAGGCGAGCTTGGTCGGCTTAGGGGAGGCAGACTGTTGTCTGTCGACTCCTTTAGTCTCGCGAGTTCTTCCTGCATGCCGAAGGACTGGGAAATTCTGTTGAATTCCCTGTTGTAACTGTCGGACCTCTCGAAGCTCCCGTTGACTTTGATGATGCCATTGGGACCTGGCATTTTCATCTACAGGTAGGCATAGTGTGGTACTGCCATGAACCTAGCGAACGCGACACGTCCGAGGATGCAGTTATACTGTGAGGGCCAGTCGACGACCTCAAAGTCAATGCGCTCGCGCCGAAAGTTTTTCGGCGTGCCGAAGATAACGCCGAGGTTGATTTTGCCCAGGGGATATACGCCTTTTCCTGGGACGATGCCGTGGAATGTTGTGTCTAAGGCCTCTAGGCAAGTCAGAGGGATCCTCATTGCTCGCAAGGTACTCGCGAATATAAGGTTGATGCCGCTTCCGCCGTCCATGAAGACACGGCTCATGTCGAAGCCTCCAATTTGTGCCTCGAGTACGAGGGGACAATGGCCTGGACGAGGTACTTGAGGCAGGTGATCGCGTTTGTCGAAGGTGATGCAGGACTCGCTTCCGCTGAGGTAATCAGTGGTAGATGGTGGCGAGTGTGTGGCCAAGTTGACTTGGCGAGTGATGGCCTTGTGCACCCGATTGTAGGGGCGTCCTTTTTGGATCGTCATAGTACCCATGGCCCGTGGGTAGGGTTCACCTCCCTGGTGCTGGTCTGGCGCAGCTGCGTTTGGGGGCATTCCAGGTAGTGGTGGTGGAGCTCCATGTGCCACGGCGCCTGGAGCCGCGCTGTAGCCTCTTTCGACTACATTACGATTCATCCGAGCTAATCCCTCATGTAGTTTGAGGAACTCGCGGCAGTCCTTGAGGAGGTGGCTGGACTTCTTCTTTCCATCATGCTTGTCGATGTAGAAGTGCATCGTACATGGCCCGGACAGTTTGTCTTCAATGGATGTCGCGGGTGCCTCATCACGATTGCAGCGTTGCCACACTTGCGTGGTCTTCCCGGAGTCGCGGTATCCACCGTTGCGGTTGTCATCGCGTCTGTTGGCGTAGCCGGCTGCGACCATGTTGACGTCGTCGCGGTCATCGTAGATGCGCATGCGGCGTTTGCCTCGGCGGTCGTGTCTACGCTCGAGTTCTGCCTCCTCATTGGAGTGAGCGCGATTCTTCACCGAATCTTCTCCGTCGGCCCACCAATTCACAATTTCCATCAGGTGGTCGATGGTCTTGGGCTTTGAGCGGCCCAGCTCCTCCCTGAGCTCTATGCGGCGGACGCCGTCGTTGAATGCATCAATCGCGTGATCCTCCGAGATATTCTCTACGGAGTTCATGATGATGGACCACCTTTGGATGTAGGAGCGTAACGATTCACCCGATCTTTGCTGGCAGCATCTCAGCTCTTCGATTGATGCGGGCCACTTGTAGGTGCCCTTGAAGTTGCGCACAAAGCTGTAAACCAGCTCATCCCAACTGCGAATTGATCCGCGTGGGAGGTTGTTGAGCCACGCTCGGGCAGCGCCTTGTAGCTGTAGCTGTAAGCATTGCATGGCCGTGCTTCGACTACCGCCATGGAGCCTGATGGAGGAGATGTGGTCCTCTAGCCAGAGCTTCGGGTCCTATAAGCCGTCAAACTTCGGGTTCTCCGACGGGAGTTTGAACCCCTTGGGCATTCACTTTTGCCTGATGGACCTGCTGAAGCATTTGGCGCTGCAGAGCTCCACATCTTCTTCTTCCGAGTCAGTCGACCGGGCACGTCGCGCCCTTGACTTGTCGATCTTGCGCTACGTGATGTCATCGCGCGCATCATAGTCGTGATCGTGTCGCCATGAGCGGCAGCGTCGAGACAGGTCATGACTGTCGTCGCAGGATGAGGGTGAGGAGTAGCGCTTTGCTAGCGCTTTGCCTTTTTTCGGCTCCGGTGTTGGCTCCTTGTCAAGGGCGGCTTCGACTAGTCCCAAGCCTGCGATCGTAGATCGGTGCATAGCGGCTCGGGGATCTCTAGCTGGCGGTTGATTGTTCAGGAGGTACATGGTGGCTGCGGTCACCGTGGCCTGTGGCGTCTTGGGGACCACGTTGCCCCGTGTATCGACTACCATAGAGCTGAAGTCGAGGACTTTTGCAGCTTGTATGTGTTCTTGCTCGGTGAGATGGGCCATCTAAGATCGTCTCTTGTTTGCGAGGTACTCGTTGCCCTTTGAGGAGGATCCTCCGTGGGAGGATAGCCCAGTACGTCGAAGGCTTGACTCGTCTGCCGCCTTCTTGCGCGCCTCAAGTTGTGCGATTGTTTGCACTTGGTGCTTGAATTCCTCCTTCAAGAGCCAATGGTATCCCATTAGCAGTTCTTGTGGAGACCCGAAAGGTAGAGGGGTGCCTCGTAAGGCCTCGCGGCAGCGATCCCACTCCTGCTCGTTGAGCCTGATCGCGACGCATTGGCCGGTTTGCTCGTTTGTTATGGACGGAGGCTCGACTGCTCCTCCATTGTTGACGGGGATGCGATTGCCGCGGTTGCCACCGTTGCTGCCATTGCTACCGAGAGGCGGGTCGGTTTTGTTACGCGATTGCCCGTGTTGTCGCGGTTGGCGGAGGTATCGCTTGTGTTGATGACGGCGCACATGAAGTGATTGGGGAAGCTGCTGCTTCCACAACTCTCAGATCCGGAGCCGTAGGCTCCATCTTCAGTGGCTAGATCGCTCAGATCGGAGTCGCGACTGTTGTCGCTGACCGTGTTCTCGACTGTTGTCGGGGCTTTGAGCTCACCGAGGGTGCTGATCTATGGAGGGAACCATGATGCTGGGGCAATCGACGGCACCGTCGGCTGGTCAGGCATGCGGAGCGTGCCCATCTGACCAACTTGGAAGTGGAAGCTCCCTATTGCCAGGCTGATCCCGTCGCCCACGGACTCGAAAGCCGGGAGAGTGGCTGGCGTGTGGACGGTGAAGTCGAACGCGCCGAAGAGCTGGCGAATCTCCGTTGTTGCGGAGTTGTAAATCGCGGTTGATAGGGCCGAAGAAGCTGCAACATCAACACTCCCAATTCCCACAGACGGCGCCAATTGACGAGGGTTTAACTCATCAATGCCCATTGTTATGGACTTGGGTTTTGGAGAAGGAGGGAGCGCTGGAGACATCTATCAGCTAGCAAACAAGCACACAGGGGACTCGAAGATTTACCCAGGTTCCGGCCTCGTAGAGGTCCCTACTCCTACTTGTCTGCTCGTGGAATTATCAAAGGAATCGAAGATTACAATGGTGCGCAGATGCAATCTGGCAAGGGTTGTGGAAACTAGGGTTGCGTGTGTCCTCCTCGCCACCCCCTCCTAGCCTTTATATAGATAGGCTAGGTCTCGGGTAGTAGGTCGAGTCGGTTACAAGTTAGGATTTTCCCCTTTGAACTTTCTATCTCTAGCTTCTTCTTGTTCTTCAAGCAATCGAGAGTCCGTAGGTTACTCGAGTTCTTGATTTGGGCCATGCCGACACCGTGGGCTTATATGTATTCAGGCCGTATATACCAAGCTCAAGTACCTTTAGGGTATACCCATGTCACACGGTCTAAGGAATAGTCTACGAGGATCCATTTCTAATCATCATAACTTGAACTTCGTGACATGATCAGGTCACGATGTTTAGGTTGGGTATTGGTGCATCATATCATTCTTAGAATAAGTTGACTCCATTTCCAATTGGCATAAATGCCACATGATCAGGAAACTTGATCATCTGTTGACCAATGAACCAGTGACTAGAGTTTCACTGGGAACCCCTGGTTGTTTATATATTAGACGTGTATTGATGTTTCCTCTCAATACAATTATAGCATGATATAAAACTTAATCATAAACTTTATGAAATATGATAATAATACTTATTATTATTTGTCTCTAGGGCATATTTCTAACAGTCTCCCACTTGCACTAGAGTACAAATAAACTAGCTGCATTTGTTCTTAATCATTAGCATCATATATCCGGTACCCTGGACATGCTTGCTCACGGAAGAGGTTGAGCCTTGGGCCTGCACTTTATAGTCCCAAATCCTTCGCAACTTACTAATGTCACCTTGATTGACATTAATAGTTTATCATCATATGATAACATCTTTGTGTATGCATCGTTGCTATGGCATCAGAACGAGGCCGTATTCTAGGAGCCTACAGTGACTTTAGATCAACCTCGAGGGCTTTTTTATGGGCACTATGCCTGGGACACATCATTTGTAGCACCCCGGTAAAACCACTACTAGAAAATCGCGTGTTGTTTTTATTTTGTGCATCATCGTGACTACATGCTCATGTGATCATGCCACATTGCATTTAAACATCATCATCATCATGCATATTTTGTTCGCATGTTTTGACCGCAAACTATTTTGCTAAAATCATATTTTTGTTTTACTAAAATATCCATACGGTTTTATTAAATCAGTTCCCCTTTTCTTATTTTCAAATTAAAATAAAATAATATTTTTGGTCCATTACGTGACAACAAATGGTTTCTTATTTTATTAAAATAATAAAATGACAAAAGATCCGTCTAAAATTTTAGCCCAAAAATAGGCTCATCTAGTCTACTTTGGACTATATAAATAGTTCATTCCCCTTTTCCCTTCTTTCCAAACCCCAACCTCTAGATGTGTGCCAAAATTCCTCGTCTTGTAGATCTGCAGGTGAGCCAATTTCCACTCTTACTTCTCGAACAAATTTCTATCGCCAGTATACTCTCATCTATAGCCGTGTGCCTCCTAATGTTCTAGTCGCGTGGAACAGCACGGTGAGCTTTCTCTAAATTGATTCATATTCTTCTATCTCTCTTTTGTGCCGCCGCCATCTGATGTCGCCTTGGACCGCGAGCGCATGACCCATGCCGTGCAGCAGCTTCACACCAACAATCTCACTTTGCCCTTCCTCCACTCATGCGCAGCAGCAGCAGATCCCAGACTTTGGCGGCGCGCGCGAGGAGCCGACCGGCTGCCTGCCGTGATCCAATCGATTTTTGCGGCAGTATGAACAAAAATAACCCAAAATTAAAAGAATTTCACAAAATAATCCATCTGAAAAACTATTTTTTCTAGAATAACCCTTTGGATAACTCCTAACAGTTAGGCGCTACACTGTAGAGTGTAGCGCCTTTCAGCTAGGCGCTATGCCCCCTCCCTGGCACCGCCTAGCTGAAAGGCAGAGGCATAGCGCCTAGCTAAAAGGCGCTACACTGTAGAGTGTAGCGCCTAGCTGTTAGGAGTTACCCAAAGGGTTAGTGCCAGTGTAATAGTTTTTTAGATGGATCATTTTGTAAAATCTTTTTGATTTTATGTTATTTTTGTCCATACTGCCGATTTTTGCCCAGCTTATGCCCATCACCATCACTCCACTCGCCACAGCCGCGCGCCCCTTGATTTATCTCCTGCACGAGTGCACACGCCCAGCCATCCAGGTCTGCCTTGCCGGGTCTCGGTTCCTGTGCCCCCCTTGATCCCTGTGAGCATCAACCCATGAGCTCGTAGCCCCACTTTGATTTTTCTGCGCACCACAAACATTCTGCCAGCCTTGCTTTGATTCGCATCGCTAGGTTGCTGTCAATAGCGGCAGCGCGCATGCCACCGCCCTACTATTTTTCATGCGTCGAAGGATTTCGCGTCAACGCCTGGTCCTGAGCCAATTAGCTCCTGGCATTTGTTCTCTGTCATCTCTGCAAGATGCGAACTAGCAGCAGAGCAGCTGCACTGTTGCATCGCCGATCCGTTTCTGTTAAATTCTATCCTAGATATTATCCATGCGCTCTCGTCCGCAAGCTGTCTGACAAAATACCCGCAAGACGGATTCCTTTGGTTTTCTTCTATCGGGCGTATATGAGCCGCCAAGTTTTTCTCCGCTCTATCATGTTGGATTCCGTCATCTGCCACCACCACCCCTCGGACAAGGCCTTCTTTTCAGCGATCGCCACTTCAGCTACTTCCGCTACTTCAAGAATAATCCAAAGTCCGTCTATCCGATTCAAATAGTAAGATCCCGTCCCTATCTCTATTTCTGATAAATACCTTACAACTTGATGCATATTTAAATCATTCATACTTACATACATGCCATGTGGTTTGGGGCATTTAGCCGATTCATCTATTATTTAAATATGGAGACGGACTTTTCTATTCTTATATTGGCTCTATTTAAATTTGTGTAGCGAACCGATGCCATGTTTTGCCTTGTTAAGACAACATTTAAGTTGCGGGTAGCTAAACAACATGAACCTATTAATTAATTGTCGGGATCCCGATTTCGCTTAATATTGCCTAATTGCATCGCATCTTTGCCATGTCATGCATCATATCATGAACATGCCCGATCTTCTGCCTTACTATTAAATAGTGCATCCGGTGTTTCTTTTATTGCTTTGCTTCTTCGTGGATTAGACCGTTGAGTGGATGCGAGTATCGACAAGTTCTTCAGATAATGCATCTTCGGCCGTGTTTCCTAGGCGAGCAATCTCCCCCTTTCTACCTATTTTGCATTTATAGTCTTTACTTCCTCCTGTTGATCTATTGCTACCCGTATTGCGATTCTTTAGTTTCCGTGCACCATTTATATTCTTTGTAGCCTCTATATTGCCATGGACACATCCTATTACCTATTGTTTGATAGATAGTCGGTCTTGCGAGTCGTAGTTGCTTGCTTATGTGTTGCTTCGCATCGTTGTCGTTCCACCGTTGTCGGCAAGTTGACACATGGTAAAGGGTGGAGATGATCATGACTTTAAATACAACTATTAAATTGCTGGGATAACTAATGAAAGAGGCACCGACGGGCAATATATGCTATTTCGTTTTTCATGTCCACTTGTGTCGCGTAGGCCCCGAGTACTTGATACCTGTTCCTTTATTATTCACACTATCCACATCCGGAAGACCCTATGGATCCCCTTTAGCCAGAGCTTGATTCGTTTCTTATTTCTTGGGGCCACAAACTAGTTTGGGGCTTTATTACTATCCTGTACGTATGCCATGCTTTACTGCTTTATTTAAGATTGTGCGTGGAGCACCTGTACTGTTTTGGATCGTGTCATGTTTTTGCGGTATCGACAAGCTCAGTCACACTTTCGGGTTCCCAGTCGTTTACAGCCGTCGTCACAAACCATGGGTCCGTTCCAGAGCCGACCAACTTCGTTGCGGGTAGCTTAGTGGGGTGCCCCCCCTGAAATCTTTTATGAATCCTGTGATTGCTTTGTCGTGAAAGCCTCGTTGGGTTTTGATTTGGTTTTTCCGAGGTTGATCGTGTGTGTGTTGCTATTTGTGCACCCCTGCAGGGTAAATCTTTCTGAAAGCCGTGTTCGCGGTTATGGACGACTTGGATCACAGTATCTCGATCATAGAAAAGCATAACTAAAGTAGTGCTATAAATTTGACTTAATATGTGACTAGTAATCAGCTTCACTATAATGGAATGGATAATAAAAGTGCCAACAACTGGTGGAACTGGGGTGTATCGTGTCATGTTATACTTACCTAGTAAGTATCGCAACTCCAATGAAATGAAATAAAAGTGCCAACAACTGTTGGGTTTGGGATGTCACATGCTAATTGTATCTGACTAGTAAGTACTGCAACTACAACTGAATGGTTAACTAAAACTGCCCACTACTTATGCTATCAGGATGACTCATGCTATCTATATCTGACTAGTAAGTGCTGCAACTATAATAGAATGAATAAAACCGCCAACTATGTGAGTTCCTCGGTTTGACTTCCTCGTTTGGTCTCGAGGGGGAATACCAGGATGGGTATGATTGGTGTTAGTATAAGGTTGGTTTCGAATAGGCCTTTCTTATCTTTCTCTAATAGCCGACAGTTGAATCGAGTCTCTATAGATTGTTTAGTGCATGATGCGCTGCCGCTTCAGTCCACCATACCTATGTAGGCGAGAGCCGCCGAATTCTAGCCTCGCCGTGTACTGGCCTTAGTACTGACCGCTCTCTTTTTCCTTTTCCCTTTGTCGGCATCCCTTTTGTTTTAGCAGGTATAAGTTTGCCGTCGTTAGCAAGGTTACCCTTCCGGCTTGGCCTGGGCAGGGTTATGGCGCCATTGGTTATTCTTTAGGGCTTTTAGCTCAATTTGCTTCTTATCCGTACTCGGATGTTGAATCGATTTCAAGGTGATTTGGATCTTTGTACTGTATATATCTGTATTCTTGACTCAGTGAGTCGTTGCTGTATATATATCTGTTATGTGGGTTCCATCATGGACTATTGTGTAATGATATTACTTCGTTTTCCACCCGCACGAAAGTTCCTGGTGGGCATCCTTGAATCGTTTCTATGCGGGTTTGGCGGGAAGCGCTAAAACTTGCATAGGGCCGATTCGAGGGTGTTACATCATTCTACATCAAAAGTGAACTAGCCCCGCCATAACATTATACAACACTTTAGATGGTACCCTTATCTATTATTATAAATGCATCCATCGAAATGCTAGTGCACCCTATGTAACTTTCGATGTTTTGTTGACCTCGCTTCCTACTTGACTTTAGTTGGTATTACAGGAGTTTCCAACATATTCCCTTATAACATAACCCTTTATGCTTTAAGATATGTCATCCTTCATGGATTTGGAAAAAATGTCTATAATTCTCTAACACACACTGCGGACAAACTTATCTCAACGTTCCGTGATTCGAACTTAATCACTTTTCAAACGTTTCTTATTGGATCATATATTATGTTAAGTTATCATCATGGTTTTCTAAGATAGAACCTATGTCTCAACATAGTGGATGATGATCATCCTTTCCTTTCTTTCAACCATTGACTTTAAACTTGATACTATTCCTAACTTGAGTTATCAAGGACCAGTTCCTTAATTAACTTCTATTCTGAAACCCTTTTCAGAATCCCTCAAGGAATGCTACATAATATCATAATATACTTATTATCAACTTCTATTCCGTATAAATCATTATTTATTGGTACTTGCGCTTTTATTCTTAACACACTTAAGAATCACTCCTATAAGCTCCCACTCAAAATATGTTCCTAACATATTTGGGTATGAGTCACTACTCTTACTCAAACTATGTTCCTACATATTTGAATTTAAGACTTATATTGCTCCCACTCAAAAATATGTCATTCACATATTGTTTTAGGAAGACTTTTATAGCTCTCACTCAATTATATGAAAATTGTATATCCACTCACTATTTTGAATGATTTCAAAATCCTTTGATCAAATATCAAACTTGGAGATTCACTATGAGATACTAGTATTTTACTAGTTTTAAATCCACTAGACATTCAACACACTTGAATCAAATTCATTTGAATTCGTCCAATACTTGACAATTGTGCTTTTATCATTCACCTCCTTTTCCACTATGGCTTTGCAGTCATTTGGGAAAATTCCAAGTAACCCCTTTTACTTGTGAGATTCAGCAACGAATTGCTTTCTAATCTCAAGGGAATATTGCTTCTAGGATTTCTCATAATTTTAGTTTACCATTATTTCCTTAGTAGTTCGTAGGTATGTCATATTCTGGTAATCATGACAAATGATTCACAAATGTCTCCATACAAGATATGGGCTACATTTTGAATACTACTTTATGTAGTGAAAACACAAGTGGGGAAAATCACAATGATCATTATCATTGATTCTTCTTTCCTTTGTGAAGAGAATCGATCAGGAAAGCTTTACGGCGCTTCTCAACACTCTGATGCAGGGATTTTAATCCTCATCGTGTTTCACACTATCTTCCATTTGCTCCATAATCGAGAAATATCACTTAATGTGAACTTTCTCGAAAATGTACCAAAATCCAAGCAAGACTAGTTTTTCTTCCCTTTTGGTTTTAGCTATGGATTTCATATTCAAAGTTTCCAATGAATACTCTACAAGGACTTATTCACTATTGTTTTGGTTATATCGAATAACTCCAAAACTTCTAGGACGATCCATACTAGATATGGAGCCGCTTTCACGAATTCACATGGTTCACTATATATTCTAATTGAGTGCTAACTATTTCTAACTAATGGTCTCTACATCTACACTACAATTATTTATTTGGTGCCATCTATTCACCCACTTTGATATATAATATCACATTGTGATGCTTTGCATTTTGACATTTCAAAACGCTTTGCATTTCACAATTTCTTTTGTGCCAATCTTATAAAGTTGAACTTCATTACTATTGATCAAATCATAGTAATTAGATTCTCATTTATCTTTAATACCCTTTGTTTGATGAAATAATTTGATCATATCAAATAGTTTCATATTTATGTTTCCTTTGGTAAACTTCTTTACACATTTAAACAATCATATAATGATAATCACCATTTTTGTTAAACTACAATACATCGAATATGTATTTATTTTAACAATTCATCAAACACTTTGTATTCGAGTAATACACGGTGTTTAAGTTATTTTGCCGAACTTAGGCATGATTTATATGTGACAAGAAATCGAATGACTTTCACATATTATCACATAACTTTGAATGTAAACAATGGTTTCATTCTTTAATGAATATATCATTTAAGTTGGGTATTTTTAAAGCATTTCAATATTTTACAAATGTTCATATGTTATCAATTAGTTTCAAAACAAGGATAATTCACACGTAATCGAACAAGATATGAACACGAATAGAAATTATTCATAAAAGTGGAACAACTGTTGGTTACAAGCTCATATGAATAACCGTCTCACATAGTGTGAGACACACTAAAGAAGTTCATAATCTTTTGATTACAATAGTCATCCTAAACATAAACTAAGTGACAAAAGTTGAGGGAGAGTGTCGTTGGCCATCATCATCATGCTCGCCATCAACACACAATGTCACCTCCTCTCCAGCAAGGACCTCTATGCAGAAGGACCTGTTTTCAACAAAACAGAACAAGTATCAAATATACTTAACACTACAAATGTGTTTGCAAGATTATAACATTTATAAAATTGTATATCAAATATATACCTTTGTCATCGATGACCTCACCGGTGATTGGTTCAACCTTTACGTTCCTAAAACATATATGAACTCTTGGAAATCCAATGTTTTCGTATCACCAGTCATGATGCTACTCCGGAAATGTCCTTCTTAGCTGGGAGGCAACGATCAAGCAGCACGGCTATCGCAAACGGATCATCCATCCAGTAGTCCATGAAGTGAACCAGTCTCATGTGTGCATCAAGCATGCGCTCCAAGTGACCATTCAGACATGTGTGATCCTCCATCTGTATGGAAAGGAACTCTCCAAGCAGCTCGTGGTTCCACATGCGCACATGGTTTATGAACTCTGCTCTCACCTGATCCACCATCGAATATGGATCAAGATCACCCATGAGAGGATGGAGTTCATCCACCATCCCGTAACGCATTATTATCTGAATGTAGGTGGACATCTCTTGACGATAGTAGCAGTCTGCCAGCTCTTGTGGGGTCTCATAGTGGTATGTCTCAGTCAAATCCACCGTGCGGTGTATGTAGTCTACCACATGATTCCTAGTAAGGAGATCATTCAGGCGCACAAGCCAACTAGGGAAGTTGGATCCATCAAGTCTAAGTTTCTCACCCATTACCCATTCCTTAATGACAAAGTAAGCTTCACGGTGAGCCACCTCTACATTTATAATTACAAAAGGAATTTAGACTAAGTTTGTAATTAAATGAGTTAATAATAACTCCACTTAGAAACACCTATCCCCTGAAGGGTTCTAGTGATAACACGACTCCTTTTCCCCACATCTCCCCCAATCATCACAGCCATCAATGTGGGTTCTAGGGTGGACGCTAAACATCGGTCACATCATTCATGCGACTCGTGCTCGATCTTTCGACCATCCATGTTTCGAGGCCAAGTCTGCTACATGCTAGGCTCGCCAACTCAACCTTAGTGTATTCTTTGTGCAACATGGCTTACACCCACTGTATGCAAACATAGATATGTCTGACACCTGATAAATCACGGCCTGCCTCATACCGAAGAACTTTCTTGGTGGTTCACACTAAGTGAGAACACAAGCATTGGTAATTTTTAACAGGGATCATCTTATTAGGCTACCGTCGAGTATCTAATACTAGCACACAATAAGATATACAAACAATAACATTGAATGTAAATGCAATGTGATATGGTCCTTCACGTCGTGATCTCCATCCGTCATCACCGGATTCTGGCGCCAGGATTCCGGCGCCGTAGACACCAGGGTACCGGTGCCTTTCTGGCGTGGGAGTGCATCACCTCCGTGACTATCTACTACTACTTCATAACATAAGGTAATCACCTTAACTTTGCCACAACCATATACAACGCCCCCTGCAAAACAAAGTTAGATGCCTCTACTTTATCTTTGCATGTTTTACGTGGCTGAATGGGCTTTCGCACAAGAACCATTCTTACCAACGAACTTTCACCACAATGCTGATCAAGTAGTTGTCTATACTACACCCCTTTCGGGGCCCTCCATTGAAAATGGCATACCAACTAATGCGAGAGAGACAGACACCCCCCTAAGCCACTTTATACAGTACAAGCCGTATGTCAAGCGTGGACCAGTCTCGTGAATGAACGCGTAAAGTCGGTTGAGGGCCGCTTCATCAAGCATTACTGCGGTATACACAAGTACACGTGGGAGGGTAACAACTAAAAGATCAACTTCCACATGCTACATCTCATGTGTTCTACCCGTATTAGCATTACTACGCATAGATCTAGCTCTGATACCACTGTAGGGGTTCCGCGTATGAAAACAATAGTTTTTACCCTACGCCCCTGAACCCCTGATGTTGCCAGGACCTATCTATTAGTAATGCAGTAACGGGAGGGGCTTTTCGCGAACTTACCCTTGAAGACCGAAAAACGTTGTCAATGCTCAGGAGAGCGTGGTTGATGTAGACGAGCTGAAGCCGACCTCAAGGTCGTGATGAAGTCCTTGCGCTCATGTAGCTCCAACGACTTGAGTGCCTCAAGTGTGACACCTCGCGGGGAGTTACGCACGTCCGGTGCTTGACGATGACTCCCTCTTCCCCGATCCAACAGCAGTTGCGGAAGTAGAGCTCCTGGATCTGAATCCCGCAGCGCGACGGCGCTCTGCGGTGAAGATGTCTCTCATTCGTGCAGTCCGAACTTGGGACCACGGTCACGAGAGAGAGAGAGAATATCAATTGGAAGTCTCCCCAAAAGTGAGGAAACCTTTATTGAATATTGTGTGTATTTATCTGGCCAAATACCCCCACTATATATAGGGGGGAGGTACTACCTCCCTCAAAGTCCCGGGGTGGGACTAAAGGAGAGGGAGAGGGGGGGCGCCGCCGGCCAGCCCTAGTGGGCCCCACGCGGGGGGCTTGGCCCACCCGGCCACACCCTTGCCCCTTCTCCCCTCTTACCTTTCCCTAATGGGCCCTCTTCCCTCTGGAATTGGCCCATTAAGCCTTTTGACCTTTAAATTGATTTTCTCTTTTATTAAATAATTATGAATAAATGATTAAATCAACATTTAACATTCATTTACATATTAATCAATCTCTGTGGCTATGGAACACCTTCCACCCCCACTCCGGACATCTCTACTATTCTTCGGCGATTCTACCGATCCTATAAACACTCTCTAAGCATCATCAAACCCTTAAGCGTGATACCCTACAGTTCGGGAACACTCCAGACATGGTCGGGACACTCCCGGACCAATGATCAACAGAGGGACCTGGATGGCCATGTGACCCCTGTGCATTCCACGAAGATCTTTCGTCGTTTGAACCGGGACAATCATGTCTTATTCCCTTTGTCTCGCGATACTTGCATTGCCCGAGATCTGATCAATGACATCACCATGTCATGTTCAATCTCGTTACCAAACAATCCTACTTGACTCGTTCGACAAGTGATATCCAAGTGATCAAATCACACGCTGTGCAACTATTGAATATAACTTCTCCGAGTGGGCCCTTAAGTATCTTTACGTCACGTGGATGGACAAATCCCACTCTTGACCTATATTTCCTCTATGGTTCCTCCGAGTACCTAAACACACCTTTATAATCATTGTATTACCAAGTGACGCTTGATGCTATCTAAGCACTGTCGAGAGATAGTGACTGATACTGTCTCACAGTCTAAGGAATAGTCTACGAGGATCCATTTCTAATCATCGTAACTTGAACTTCGTGACATGATCGGGTCACGACATTTAGGTTGGGAATTGGTTCATCATATCATTCTCAGAATGAGTTGACTCCATTTCCAACTGGCATAAATGCCACATGATCAGGAAACTTGATCATTTATTGACCAATGAACCAGTGACTAGAGTTTCACTAGGAACCCCTGGTTGTTTATATATCACACATGTATTGATGTTTCCTCTCAATACAGTTATAGCATGATATAAAACTTAATCATAAACTTTATGAAATATGATAATAATACTTATTATTATTTGTCTCTAGGGCATATTTCCAACAGTCTTTTCTTAAAAGTCGGATAAGCATGTCTTTGTAGGTTATCCCAAAGAATTTGTTGGGTATTCCTATATAACACCGAGGACAAAAGAGTTTGTCGCTTGGAAAGTGAAGTTTCTTGAGAAGGAACTTTTCGCGAAAAATTAAGTGGGAGGACAATATAACTTTGATAAGGTTATTGAACCTTAGCTATATGTGCTAAGTACAACAATGCCAGAAAGTGTCTCAGTGGTGGCCACAATGCTCATGGCTCCCATGATTACAAAGTTTGTGATCTTGGAGATTAAAGTTCTAATTGAACCATATGCGACGAGTAACAATCAAATAGTGAGATTTGGTAGACAAGTCATTATTGCTTTGACAATGATGAACCGACTGCATGCAAAGAAGTGATGATGGGCCCTGACTCCATAAAATGACTAGAAGTCATAAAATCCATGATAGTTTCCATACAAGAGAAATCAAGTTTCTGAACTTGGAAGACCCTCTAGAAAGGCATGAAGCCTATCAGTCATGTTTGGATCTATAAAGAAATAGACATGGATGTTTGACATGTATGAAATAGTCGATATGTCAAAAAGGAGTTTACGACAATATTCAAGGAGTTGACTATGACAAGATTTGATCTTTCATAGCGGTATTTAGTCTTGACAGATTAATGTAGCAACCACTACATATAATTTGGTATATGGTAGTTGAACAAACAAAACAATGTTCTTCTAATAGAATGGTTACCTTGGACGTGTACATAACATGGTCCGAAGGGTTTTGTTAATTCAAAGGATGCTAAAAGGGCATGCAAACTTCAATGGTTGAAGTAAGCATAGTGGAGTTGGAATCATCACCGTGATGAAAATGTTAAAAGAGTTTAATTTCACCAAAGACGATGAAGATGAAATTAAGTGGGAGCATTGAGACATATTTCCAATACATTATGTAGAGGACATGTTGATTGGAAATGGTGTATATTTTATTTACACGAGTTAAGAATTTCATTAAAATTGGATTTCAATGGAAGACTTGGGCAAAACCGGAATATTAGGCATCAATGTCTATGTGGATAGATTGAGGCGCTAATATGGTTGTGCTAGACGTACATATATGAGAAATTGAAAGGTTTGAATATGGAAACGACAAGAAAGGTTCTTGCTGCATGGAAAGGATTGAATCAAGATTCAAGTGTATCGACACTTGGTGAGTAAAATCACATGAATATTTTGATCAATAATACCGTGATATGTACATATCCAGATATGTCCTATGCTCTCAATGTTATGTGCATATACCAGAATGATTCATAAGATGATCACTAGGCGATAGTAAAGATATTCTTATGAGATTTGGAAGAACTAAGAATATAGCATGTATAAGTGACAGATAGTTAAAAGTAGTTCATTGTAAAGTGTTACATTGATACTAGTTTGTCACAAGATACAAATTAAATTTATCTCAATTTAAACTATGGGTGGCACAATGTAAAAGGGAGGTTCCATGATGAATTTGGATGAGTTCCAAAGTTAAGACATTGTGACGGATACTACAACAAAAGGCTAAGTATATAGTAGCAGCAAAGGAGGGAATTTGGTTAAGTAGTTTGTTATCAAGCTAGGTGTGGTTCATAGTGGGCTAATACTATGAAGATATATTGTGCGACAATTATATCAACATGTTTTAACCCAAAAACGAACTAAATGTCTCACCAAAGGACTAAATTTATACAATGCGATCTTATTAGAGAATGAGTGATGCGTAGAGATGCAAAGACATGCAAATACACCCAGACCTGAAAATGTCAGATCTAGAGATTATGTTAACCACTAGCAAACGCGTATATACAACACCAGAAAGGCATAGATGTTCAATGCGCAAGTTTACAAACTAGATTATTGACTCTAGTGCAAATGGGAGAATGAAGGGAATATGCTCGAGAGGCAATAATAAAGTGGTTATTATCTTCTTCCTTGTTTATGATAATAGTTTATTTTGCATGCAATAATTGTATTGATTGGAAATGTTAATACATGTGTGTTTAATAAACAAATAAAGGGTTCCTAGTTATGCCTCTCTTATAAAATAGCTCGTTGATTAACAAGATGATCAAGGTTTCCTGATCATCGATATTGGATGTTGTTAATAACAAGGTCACAACATTGGTGGAATGATGTGATGAACATTCATCCCAAGTATAGCATTACAATCAAATTCATTATGTTTATATTTCTATAACATCATACAAAGTATTCTTAGTCCTTAGACCATGAGATCATGTTAATTGCTAATAGCGGAAGAGTACTTTGATAACATCAAATGTCACACCATAACAGGGTGACTATAAAGGTGGGTTTGGGTACTCTAAAAGTGTTATGTTGAGGCTCATGGATAATGAGTGGGATTTGTCCATCCCGATGACGGATAAATATACTCAGGGTGCTCTCGGTGATATCACATTGAGATAGCTTGCAAGCAAGTGACGTGATCACTAGAATGTTATATCACGGGAACGAGAAAAGAGTGCATGTCAGTAACGAGATTAAACTAGGTATTGAGATACTGATGATCGAATCTTGGACATGTAATATATAACGAGACAAAGGGATTTGGTTATGACGTTAAAGGTTCACACGATCACTAGAGTCATCATTGAATGTGTGGGAGTCAGTACGGATCTCTAGGTCCCGCTGCTGATTATTGATCGAAGAAGGGTCTCGATCATGTCTGCATTATTCGTGAACCATAGGGTGACACACATAAGGTATACCGACACCACTTGGAGCAAATATGTTTCAAATAAATAATTAAGAAAGCGCTGGAATCATTTCGATGGAAACCGGAATTGTTTCAGGCTGAAATTGCAGAAACTCGTTCTACATGTGATATTGAAATGTTGCAGCGGGTTTTATGTGAATGTTTGTTAATTAAATTAATTATCAAAATTCTTAATAAAATAAATAAAATGGTTTTATTTAATAAGGGCTTGCATTAAATTTAGTGGAAATTTAATGGAGGCGATTGGAACTTTGAGTGGGAGGCTAATTATGTGAGTGGGAGCTCCACCCACATGAATGTGGAAGAGGTGGGGTCACCTCCCTTGGCCACCGGCCATGGTGAGGGGCTTCCCCCTCTCCCTATAAAAGGCCCCTACTCCCTCCTCTAATCTCACACCTCATCGTGAAGGATCTCTCTCGCCCTCTAGAAATTATGCCCTATGGTCCTGGATTAGCGAGATACATGTTCCCGGTGGCTTTATCTAGAAAGGAGTTTCTGCTTCCGCTGCTTTGCTAGAGCGAGGGACGGAGGTTATCGGGGTACCGGACGTGTGTGTGATCACGGATGCACTGCTGCTTTGTGGTGCAGGACTTGGTGGTGCTGGACCTGCTGGTGCTAGACCTACTGGATGTGCTGGTGCTGGACCTGCTGGACTCGCTGGACTTTATCACGTGATTCAGATCGGAAAGTGTATGACTTCATCAACCAAGAAATCAGTTTCTTTAACAATACTTTGTAGCTCTTCAAGGGTATGTTATCTATGCATGTATATCCACCTGTTGCTTGTATCTAGTAGATAGATCTTGGTGTATAATAGTTCCCATCATAGGAATTTTTTTCTATGCTGCGAACCCAATAGATACATGTCATAAAACTCCTCCACAGCGGTGTCAATGTGTGGCCCATCAGCATCTTCATCTACAATGCGGGCGTTGATGTAGAGTGGGAGCATCCTCCGCGGTGGTGGGGGCAGTGCAACCTAGGGCATCCTACACATGCACCAGGGACGACACACAGAGGCGTGCATGCTGCACAGTGGCAAGGAGCTCCCTGCCTGGCCATCGTTTGCACTGGTTCGTCAAAAGCCGCCCGAATGATGCTTGGTCAAGGAAGCAACATACGTGTGAGAGCCGTGGCGACGCGTGTCCCAACAGAACATCAGGGATGACAGGTGGATATGCGGGTTTTTGTGCTACTGGGTGATTGCGGAGCTCCCAAATTTTCTATCATTCACCATTGTTTGCCAAAAACCTTGGATGGCGTAGGATCGACCGAGTAGTGATGTACTGGGTCGCTTTTGTCGACTAGCTGAGTGGCAAGATCGGGCGAAGCAAAGCTCCATGTCATGGCAGATCGACGAGGAGTATGACGACGCGGGAGACTGGGTGCGTCGGACGGTGACTCCTCCATTCAACCGGAGCATGGGAGTAGGATCCGGCAATGAAAAGAATCGATACCTATCATCTTTTACCTTCCATGGCCGTATTTAGCACCGACAATGATTAAACAGAGGTGGAGCTAGCTAGTCTCGTGCACCGGAGTGAAGGGAATATGCCCCGAGAGGCAATCATAAAGTTGTTATTATATATATTCCAAGTATATGATAGATGTTTATTTTGCATGCTATAATTGTATTAATTTGGAAACGTTAATATATGTGTGTTTAATAAACAAAAGGAAAGTTCCTAGTTATGCCTCTCTTATAAACTAGCTCATTGATTAACAAGATGACCAAAGTTTCCTGATCATGGACATTGGATGTTGTTAATAATGAGGTCACAACATTAGTGTGATGAACATTCATCCGAAGTATAGCCTTACGATCAAAGTCATTGTGTTTATATAGCTATAACATCTAACGAAGTAAACCTAGTCCTTAGACCATGAGATCATGTTAATCACTAACACTGGAAGAGTATCTTGATAACATCAAACGTCACATCGTGAAAGGGTGATTATAAAGGTGGGTTCGGTACTACGAAAATGTTATGTAGAGGCTCAAGGATCAAGAGTGGGATTCGTCCATCCTAATGACGGATAGATATACTCTAGGCCCTCTCGGTGATATCACATTGGTTAGCTTGCAAGCAAGTGATGAGATCACTAGAATGTTATATCACGGGAACGAGAAAAGAGTACATGTCGGTAACGAGATCAAACTAGGTATGGAGATACCGATGATCGAATCTCGAACATGTAATATATCGCGAGACAAAGGGATTTAGTTACTAGCGTTAAAGTTTCTCATGATCACAGGAGTCATCATTTGTCGTGGTGGTGTCACGGCAGATGCCATGGATAGGCTAAAGGTAGGGACTAATAGCACTAGGGGAATCCAGGGAGGGATAGTAAGGTGATTCCCCACACAGAAGCTTTGTATTCGATTCAGTTCACAGATTACGAGTGCTCCTAGAGCTGTATTGGCGAGAGGAGGAAGAAGGAGCTCTCTTACTCTCACCTACAGTTAACCCGTACAAGACCCTTAGAACCTAGAACCTTTCAGAATAGAGGAACCCCTTCTACAGAGGCCTTAGCCCTCCTTATATAAGAGTGGCTAGGTCTCTACTTAGGGCATACGTGGAGGCATATTCCAGGGAATATGCCTCCTCCCAAAATAGCAAACCGACCGGGGTGCTTTTCCCCCGCGTCACCCATGCAGAGGCTACGTGAGCCTCTGCGGCGCCTGCGTCAGCCGACACGGGCGTTGTCACCTCTGTCGGCCACGCCTCGGTGGTCCTGCCCTCTTTTGCTTCGCTCATGTCGTGCGTACCGGGGCTTCTTTTGACCAGCGAGATTCCTTCCTTCTCCTAGAAGCTAGATACGACCCGGATCATAGTTGATCTGGCCACACCTGTTCCTGCCTACAAGTTAAACATGCCACTCCGAATTACTGCTTAAGTCGGTTGAGACCTAGTTAGGTGGACGCCCCTGGTCCGGGTTACCCCGTGATCCGGCCTGCCTTGAGGTGACCCGGCCAGCATCCGCTTTAGCCTTGCCGAACCTCGGCTAACTCGGCCTTTATACGCCGGCGTGACCCTACCCAGGGGTATCCCCCAACATTAGTCCCCGAAGCTGGTGCGGTCTTAGCTGCCTTAGCCGCTAAGGCCACAGCAGGTTCAATTCCACTGAGCTTTGTGCTCCTTCTCCGGGTTCCCTCTTTGTCTCGAATTCTCTGGATTTACTTTCCCTTGGCACGTTCCAAGCTCTCACTTGCTGGCCGGGTTACCACCCTAACTCGGACCTCATGGTTTTACTTTCCCTTGGCACATTCCAAGTTTTCACTTGCTGGCCGGGTTACCACGGTCTTATCCGGGTCTTCTTTCCTTGTCTCGTACGCTAACCCACGTGGAGGCTAATCATTAGATTGCCTCATTTTAAGGGCCAGCCACAGTAACTGCTGCAGTAATTGGTAGTTATCATTGTGGCGCACGTCACGTCTGGCCTGCCTCCTCGTTAACCGCATCGGCGCGTCACGTCATGGGATCTGTTACACCCTGTGGCCCTCCGTGTGGCTTGCTGCTGATTGGTCGACGCGGGCAATACACGGCCACACCGTGCGGCGTACCCGTTTGACACGATCCCACTACCCCCTCGAGGGAGTGGTTAAATAGAGGAGGGGCGCACCCCTTAGGTCTTTTCCCCCTTCCGTGCCCCTCTGCCTCTAGCACTTCTTCTTCGTCTTCCCCGCGACAGCGCTGCCGCCACTGCTTCCAAGTAGCAGCGCCGCCGCCGCACTGCTTCCCCACGCCTCTGCATCACCGCCACCGCTACGCGCCTCCTCCACCACGGGTCGTTGCCAATCTAGGCCGCTGCCCCCCATCGCGGCTAGCGACAGTGAGGGCAACGAGCTAGAGATGACAGAGGAGGAGCTCGCCGTCGCCAAGCAAGAGATGGAGGAAGACACCGCCACGGAGGACCGTGGTGCGTGGGCCGGGTCCTGGGTCTGCCAGGACGATCTGGACTGGCTCTACCGCACCAGACGCATTCCCGCCGGAGTCATCGCGCGCCTTGCCTCTGCCGAACTCGCCCCCTCACCCAATCCGGGTGAGTACGTTGTGTTCTTGTCGCACTTCCAAAGGGGGTTTGGTTTGCCGGTCAGCGATTTCTTCCATGATTGGTTAAGCACATACGAACTCCAGCCGCACCACCTTCCTGCCAACGCAATCACTTCTCTTTCTGCTTTTGCCTCTACGATCGAGGGCTACGCCGGATTATGGCCCACGAAGGAGCTATGGATCCGGTTTTTCGGCCTTCGTCGTAATGTCATTCCGAATATTCAACTCGATCCGGAGGACAAGCAGCTCACTCAATTCGGAGCTGCATCCATCTCACCCTGGAGGCTATCCGTTTTCCCCCGAGTCACCGGGCTGGACTCCTGCAAAGGATGGGCCCGGACTTTCTTTTATGTCCGGAACGAGGGCACTGAAGACTTGATCCGGCTGCTTCCCTATGCTCTGGGTCCACCTAACCCGTAGTTGTGGGACGTTGTCCCCAAGAAGCCCACAGTATTGGCCAACCAGGTCAATAAAAGGTTCAAGGAGCTGAAGCATCTCGGGTTGCGCAACGAGGACGCCATGATCACATTTGTCCGCAACTGGATCTCCCCTCTCCAGAAGCACACTCACAAGGTGTGCCACATGAGCTGGGGTCGCGACCCCAACCGGACCTCGTCCTTCGAGCTTAGCAACACAAAAATCTACCGCCGGGTCAAGGCGCTCTTCACCACCCACAAGGACTTCTCCTCTGAGTGGACGTGGGGAATTGAGCATTATTGCCGGGATATGCTTCCTCCCGTGGTAAGCTTCGTGCCACCAACTCTCTTCGGATTAGATCTAATGTCGGTTGCCGTTTTATTTTTAACTCCGTTGTCTTTTTTCTCCTTTAGCAATTCCTTTAGCAGACAATTGAGGATGGCCCCGACCCTACTCTCAAATGCGCGCCTGACCGGGAGAGCTCGGACGAGGAAGAACCGGAGTAGGAGATGTTCCTCCCAATGTCTGACGCGACCAAGCAACCCACCGGTAAACTCTCTTCTATTAGAGATTGGCCCGACGATGAGGATGACTCGGATATTGAGGTGATGCAAGTTGTTGACGCTGTCCCCCTTTCTTATGCTTTTCCGGCATCAGCTAATCCCGGTGGGCAGATCCATGAGGACCCTCCCCTTGCCACGGGTGAACCTGTTCCGGCAGCGCGAAGAAGAGGCACGGAGCTGCATCAAGTTCCTCCTCCGGACCTTCTCATCCCTCCAAAAGGCGAAAGAAGTCCGGAGACAAAACTGCTTCCAAGCCAGCAGGCAAGGCCCCTGACCTCGGATGCGTAAGCCTCTTTTCCCTCTGCAACTTATTCTTCCTTGCATTGTTTTAGTCTCTCTTCTGACATTATTTGATTTGGCAGTGCTGCGGAGGATGTTCCCAGAGTGGATCTAGCATCTCTTCACCGCTCCGACCTAGCCCTTCTCCCCCTCGTGACGACGAGTCATGCCCGCTGAGCCCTATTCCAGAGGGTTCTGCGGCTGCTCCGGGTTCCAGTCCACCTCGTCAAGAGGGGGGCAACCCCGGAGCGGGGGAGACGGACCCAGCCGAGGAAGCAGCATCCACCACTTCGGCTCCGCTGCTACCAGCAACTACCGAGACTTCCTCCATACCAGCACCAACACCAGCACCAATTCCGGCACCAGCACCAACTCCGGTAGCAAGAACATCAGCAGCAGCACCAGCTCCAGCAACAAGGGAACCAGCGCCAAGCTCCTCCGCCTCGTTCGAGTCTTCTCAGTCTCGGCGAGGAAGTACCCAGGCAGCTCCTAAGGGAAAATCTGCCGCAACCACTTCCTCCTCTCAGCAAGCCAAAGGCAAGAAAGCCCCTGACGTCACCAAGGCAGCGTCCGCCGGGTCTGGACAGCGCACCCTCGCGTCCATGCTTGCCTAGAAAGCTCCAGCACTGAAGGACGCCCCTGCCGAGCCAGCTAGTGCGCAGCAACTTGTTCTGCACACAAGTCCGGCCCTTGCTTAGGTTGAGAGGAGAGAGGCACATGCGAAGGGCTTGGTGGCGCCCCACATGCTCAGAGGTGAGCGATATCCTCCGATCTTGATCGAGTTTATGAACAACTAGAACAAGGCGGAGTTCGTCTACAACGACGATCTCCCGGAGAAGTTCGGTCCCGCCGAGTTCGCTGCTCAGATGAACATAGCCGCTAAGGCGATTAACCTCGCGGGCCGGATGATGGAGGTACGTTACTTCACCTTTTCCTTAGCATGCACTAGCGATATAACCATCAGTCCCCGAGCCTCCGGGGGAGTAACTTGTTACTCGGCTGGATGCTCCTTAGAAAACTAACGTAGCTCCTTGACCACTTCAAATATGCACACACCTAGAGCCGGGTTAAGTTCCACTTGGCCCGGATCTTGTACACTTCGAATATGCACACACCTATAGCCGGGTTAAGTTCCACTTGGCCCAGATCTTGTACACTTTGAATATGCACACACCTAGAGCCGGGTTAAGTTCCACTTGGCCCGGATCTTGTACACTTCGAATATGCACACACCTAGAGCCGGATTAAGTTCCACTTGGCCCGGATCTTGTACACTTCGAATATGCACACACCTAGAGCTGGGTTAAATTCCACTTGGCCCGGATCTTGTACACTTCGAATATGCACACACCTAGAGCCGGGTTAAATTCCACTTGGCCCGGATCTTGTACACTTCGAATATGCACACACCTAGAGCCGGGTTAAATTCCACTTGGCCCGGATCTTGTACACTTCGATATGCACACACCTAGAGCTGGGTTAAGTTCCACTTGGCCCGGATCTTGTACACTTCGAATATGCACACACCTAGAACCGGGTTAAATTCCACTTGGCCCGGATCTTGTACACTTCGAATATGCCTAAGGCTTAAGCCAAATTTTTGTACTCTTTTCAGGTGACCACCAACCGCCAGAACGCTGAGTTACAGCGTCTCCTGGATACCCACAAGATGCTGCTCGCAAAGCACAATGCACATCTCGCTGAGCATGAGAAAAGGGGTAAGTTCTCTTCTTCACATTTTTCTATTTTCCTTCATCTTTTTCTGCAGAACTAATCCGTCATTCGGTTTTCACAGCTGGGGTGGAGGCTAAAAACAAGCTCATGAGGAAGAATCTGGATCAGATTAAGGGTAAGCTACTTTTGTCTGACCCTGCTTTGCTTTCCATCTCCTTTTCTTCTTGGCTCGGCAAACATTCATACCTCGGCTCTGCCGGGTCAACACGCTATTTCAGCATCTCTTGAAGATAGTGTGCCCGTGCCTGACATGATGCTGCATTTTCTCGAACAAGCAGGGCAGCATCAGGCCGAGCTCAAAAATAAAGACGATGAGCTTTCCCTTCTCCGAACCAAGAACGACAAGATTGCCAAGTTAAAGGCATAAATGAAGAAGATGAAGGCGCAGCACCAAACCGAGCTTGAAAAGGCTGGCCAGGACTACACCGAAGAGCGCGAGCGCCTCAATCTCCAAATTGCTAAGGACCACACACTTCTCCAGGAGGCTGACGTCAAGCTTGAGTCGGCGAATGCTGAACTGGTGCAGCTCCACCAAATACGCGATAATTGCATCAATGAATTGACCCAGATCCACAGCCACATTTTACGTAAGTTCCGTTTCCTTATCCGGCATATTTCTCCGGGTTATCTCACATGTCTTTTCATTACTTGCTTCTCTTGTCCCGTTTTTAGGCAAATTTCCAGAGGGTACTCCCATTGCGAGCGCCGCTGTTGCCAATTTCCGCCAAGAGAGGGGTACTCCCGTCGCTCCTGACGGTGAGGACATTCCCTATGACATGGAGGACCTGTTGGTCAGCATGTCATCTCGCGTGGAAATCATCAAGAACTACGGCAAGGATCTCCTCGACGTTTCAGTCCGAGTCTTCAACACGTTCTGGCCTGGCGAGGACACTCCAGAGAGAATCCAAATCCTTGCTGAAAAGCTGACAGAGATCGAGACCCAGCTCGACCTTTGGAGGGAGTCCGCTGGACGTGCTGCAGCTAAGACCGTTCTTCACCACATACTCACATGGTATGAGATGATCGATCTCAGCCTCCTGACGCGCCTATGCACCGGATCCAAGTGGACCAATGACCCAGAATGGGTAGCTCGGCGCCAGGCTTGCGCCCATAGCCTCATTGAATATGCTCCCATTCACGAATGGACTGAGGGTCCGAGCTTCCTGGAAGCCGCTGACGATGAAGAGGTCGAGAATGTTGAAGATGGTTCGGACGAGGATGGAGAGGATGATGCCTCGGATATCGAAGACGGCGAAGATGACGCCGAACTTCCTCCTCATGCTGCTCCTTAAGTAAAAACACTTGAAAACTTATCAGATCCCCGGTATGCCGGGTGGAATTGTATCCCGTACTCATGTGATATTTTGCTACTAAGTTTGTATGCTGGATTAACTTGGGCATAGTCCCCGAGTTTCATTTTCTTGTTCGTCCAATCTTCTGGCTCGGTTCGTGTCTACCTTGATTCGGTTTTACGACTGACGAATCCGAGCTTCAAAAATTGTTTTAACAATACTTAGAAACTTTTAGGCTTAGCTCAAAATAATTTAGCATAATAATTTGAAAGTAAATACAAGGTTAGTCCGAAAAACAAACGTCGGCTCGATTAAGTTCTTTTCCTTAGTCGTTTTTCATGTGCTACGCAATTCCAAACTTGTTCTCTTGCTTGCCATGAAGCCAATTCTTGTTGGACAGCAGCAAGTCGAAGAGTTGGGTTTTTGGTGCTCACACATTACTAATCCGAGTTAAGTAGAACAACTTACTCCAGCTGACGTATAAATAATAAAAGACAACAAATATTATTAAGGCAGTCCCCGAGTTACTGCCCAAGGTGCCAACATTTCATTGATAAGCTCATTGCCGGCATACATATCGACATATGAGAAGACTCGGATACATACACTTCTCTGCTAAGTGTAGAAAGGACGAAGTAGGGCTACGTTCCATGGACGCTTAGATTCCTCGCCGGACCTGTCCGCCTTGTTCTTTTCCTGTGGCTTTGCATCGATAATATAATAAGAATCATTGTGCAATGCTTTGCTCACAATGAATGGCCCTTCCCATGGGGGGATAATTTATGCACCAGATCGCCTTCCTGAAAGACTCGGGGGCTTACTTTCTGGCTATGATAGTGTCGGAGATTTTGCTGATATATGGCGGATCTGGACAATGCCAATTCTCTCGCTTCTTCCAGCAGATCAACATCATTTTGCCGGGCTTCTTGCACTTCGGCTTCTGTGTATTGGGTGACCCTAGGCGAATCATGCGCTATGTCGGCTGGTAATACAGCTTCTGCCCCATATACCAGAAAAAACAGCGTATAGCCTGTTGATCGATTCGGAGTTGTTCTTAAACTCCACAGTACCGCTGGTAGTTCTTCTATCCAGCACCCCGCTGATCTTTGCATCGGCTCGACGAGCTGGGGTTTTATCCCGGATAACACTAATCCATTGGATCTTTCCACCTGTCCGTTCGATGCGGGGTGGGCTACCGAGCCAACGTCCAGCCGGATCTTCTTATCCCGGCAGAATCGCGTGAATGCTCCTTCAGCAAAATTTGTGCCATTATCAGTTATGATACTGTGAGGATAACCGTATCTCAAGATAATGTCTTTGAGAAATGTTACAGCCGTAGCTCCATCACACTTTCTTATAGGCTTCACTTCAATCCATTTTGTAAATTTATCCACCATGACCAAAATGTGAGTCATATTTCCCCTTGCTAGTTTAAACGGGCCAACCATATCCAAGCACCATATAGCAAATGGCCATGTAATTGGTATAGACTTGAGTTCCGACATTGGCATATGTGTCTTGGTAGCATACCTCTGACAACCATTGCATTTTCTCACCAGATCTTCTTCTTGTTCTAAGGCACTTGGCTAGTAGAATCCATGCCGGAACGCTTTTGCCACCAAGGCTCGGGATGAGGCATGATGCCCGCACTCCCCTTGGTGTATATCTCGGAGGATGTCAAGCCCTTCTTCCGGGTCAACACACCGCTGGAGGACATTGGTCACACTCCGTTTGTACAGCTCGGAATTGATAATTGTGTATGCCTTTGCCCTCCTCTGAGTTTGCCTAGATAACACCTCCTCAGTGGGGAACGTTCCACCTTTCAGGAATTGAAATATAGGCAGTGCCCAAGCTGCTATTGCTCGCACAAGGAACACATCCTCATCAATTTCCATCTGATCCACCGGCATAACTTCAACCGGATCACGCTGAGCAGTCCCCGGGTCCTGCGAGGCAGTCCCCGGGTTCGCTGAGGCAGTCCCCGGGTTTGCTGATGCAGTCTCTAGGTTTTGCGCACTACCTCCCATGTCAATGTCCATGGGCTCAGCTCCGGATTCTGTATCTTCCGGGACATAGATTGAGTCGGTTCCTGGGGACGGCCTGATAGATGGTTTTCTGAGGTGTTCCAATGCTACACCCGGTGGAATTGCTTGTCGGGTTGATCCGAGTTTCGACAGCATGTCGGCAACCTCATTTTCCACCCGGTGTACATGGTGAAATTCACACCCCTCAAAGTAACTAGATATCTTCTGCACATGAAATCTGTATAGAGCCATGTTTGGATCAAGGGCGTCCCATAACCCTGACACTTGCTGTATTACCAAATCCGAGTCGCCAAAGCATAGTATCCGACGTATTCCAATCTCTTTTGCCACTTTGATCCCATGCACAAGTGCTTCATACTCAGCGACATTGTTTGATGCCGCGAAATGGATTTGCAGCACATATTTCAGTTGGTCCTTCTTTGCCGAGGTAAGCACAACTCCGGCGCCTAGCCCGGTTTTTGTTTTTGACCCGTCAAAATGTATCCTCCAGTAGTTCGGATCTGGTGGAGGTGGTTCGTACTGTACCTCGGCCCAATCCACAAAAAAGTCCACTACAGCTTGAGACTTGATTGCTTCTCTTTTTTCATATTGTGGTGCATAAGGAGCTAGTTCGATTGCCCATTTTGCGATTCGACCACTTGCATCCTTGTTACTCATTATCTCAGATATGGGAGCTTCACATATTACTTTGATGGGGTGCTCCTCAAAGTAATGCTTTAACTTCTTAGCTACCATATAGACACCATATGCCACCGTTAGAAAGTGTGGGTACTTCTGCTTTGAGGCAGATAATACCTCGCTCAAGTAATACACTGGCCTCTGCACCGACTTACCCTCTTCGTCACGCTCTACCATAATCACTGCACTTACAACTCGGTTGGTTGCGGCTATGTAGAGCAACATTGGCTCCTTTGATAGTGGAGAGGCTAACACTGGTGCAGTGGCTAACATCTTCTTTAAGTGGGCAAAGGCTTCATCGGCCTGTGGCGTCCAAACGAACTTATCCGACTTTTTCATGAGTTGGTAGAGAGGCAATGCCTTTTCTCCCAACCGACATACAAACCGACTTAACGATACCAGGCACCCAGTGAACTTCTGGACATCGTTAAGACACTTCGGCAGCTCCATTCGTTCAATGGCCCGGATCTTAGTTGGATTAACTTCGATACCTCGGCTGGAGACGAGAAATCCGAGTAATTTTCCAGCCGGGACACCGAAGGTACATTTTTCCGGGTTAAGCTTCATTCGAAACCTTCTTAAGTTCGCGAATGTCTGCCTGATGTCGTCAAGGAGCGTTTTGATTTCCTTGGTCTTGATAACCACATCATCCACATACACTTGTACATTTTGACCTATTTGGTCATGCAAACATTTTTGCATACATCTTTGGTACGTTGCCCCTGCATTACGTAAGCCAAACGGCATGGTGCGATAGCAATAAGCCCCATACAGGGTGATAAATGCGGTCTTTATTTGATCATCCGGATTCAGAGGTATCTGGTGGAAACCAGAATATGCATCAATGAATGACAACAGTTCACATCCCGCGGTTGAGTCTATGACCTGATCTATCCTCGGCAGTGGAAATGGATCTTTTGGACACGCCTTGTTCAGGTCATCCTTCTTCTTCTCCACCAGCACCAGATTAGACAGCCAATCCGGATAGAGTACTTCCATGATAAATCCTGCTGCTAGCAACCGAGCTATCTTGTCTCCAATGAATTTTCTCCTATCCTCGGCGAAGCGGCGGAGAGGTTGCTTCACCGGCCTTGCTCCGAGTCTCACGTTCAAAGAGTGCTCGGCCAACTCCCTCGGAACACCTTGCAAGTCCTGTGTAGACCAAGCAAAAATATCCTGATTCTCACGGAGGAAGTTGACAAGCTCGCTTTCCTATTTATCATTCAACTCGGCACCAATTGTTATGGTGCGCTCTGGGAACATATCATCAACATGCACTTTCTTAGTATCTTTTGCGGCTTGGAACGAAACGCTACCATGCGGGTTACTCAACGCCGGCATATACTGCTGCGCGGACTGAGCTAATGCCGCCACCTCTTGGATTTTTCTTTTCTCTTGCGCAATCACAAGTGACTTGGCTAGGTTAGACCCGACTGAGGCACACTCAATGGAACGTCGGAAATCTCCAGCAATGGTAATCACTCCATTTGGCCCGGGCAACTTCATCTTCAAATAACTGATGTGGCAGCTTGCCATGAACTTGTTCAATGTTGGTCTTCCGAGTAATGCGTGATACGCACTTTCCAAGTTCACCACTTCAAACTCCAGATTCTCAGTTCGGCAATTATCTCTCGTGCCGAATAACACGTCAACACGGACCTTGCCTATGGGCTCACAAGAAATGCCTGGTACAATACCATGGAAAGTTGTCCTTGTAGCCTGGAGCATGTTCTCCGAGATACCCAACTTGCGCATTGTATCCGCATACATGATGTTAATGCTACTGCAATTGTCAATCAGTACCTTGGAGAACCTCACATTGATGTTAGGCCCAATGAATGGCGGGTCCAGCACTAACGCATACGAACCAGGACTCGCCATAAGCTTGGGATGATCTTTGATGTTCCAAGTAATTTCTTGGTCCGACCAAGGCATATACATCGTCACCGCTGGCATTACCGCATTGACCTCCATATGCCGGCACTGCAAGCTCTTCCTATCTGTTTCCTCGGTGGTAAACTCACAGTAACTCTGATGATGCTCCCTGTACTCATTCCTCTCCTCATTTCCGGGGTACCTCTGATCCGGCTGATGCTGGTTTTCTACTTGATGCACTGCATCCCTTCTCTCATGGTTATCATACCTCGGCGGAGGGGGAGGCAACATTAGCTGTTGCGTGTTCGCTCCGGAGAGCAATTGCTGCCGGGGTAACTCCTGCCGAGGTTGATCATTCCGGGGTGCCTGAGCATTCCCCAAACTACCTTGTTCTATCTTACGCATCCACGCACATTGCCTCGTTGTATGACCCGCTGGGTTACTCGGATTTGGCGTGTGAAACTTACACGGCTTATCCAACATCGACTCGTAAGTATACCTCGGACGGTCCTTCTTTTCTTGCCACTGTTTCTTCTGTTCTGGCATCCAAGTTTTCTTGCCATCATTCCTTGGTGTCCATTGTTGCCCTCCAGTTTTCTGATGTTGATTGCTCCCTGTTCCTGGCTAATCTTGATTCACAGCTACAACTTGTTGCGAACTGTAGCGGTGATCCGGTCTATCATCTCTCCTTTTACCTCTGTAATCGTTCCTCCGGGATGATCCAACTCCTTCTCTCTGGTAGTACTCCTCATTCGACTCGTTGGACACGAGCCTAGGTTGAGTCGGATCACCCAAAGCATACGAATCAGCAATCTGGATCATCTCTGCCAACGTAGTTGGCATTTTCCTTTGCAACTTTTGCCACAGCTCGTTTGCGTATCTGCATCCTTGCGCAAACCACGCTATGGCCTATGACTCTATCACACCCTCACACGAGTTTCTCACGGTACACCACCGGGTCAAAAACTCCCGGTCCGTCTTATTCGGTCTTTGCTTGCACATAGCTAGGGTCTGTTGCCTATTTGGCCTCTGATACGTACTCGAGAAATTGCTGATGAACATTTCCTCAAAACCGATCCAGCAGTTAATACTTCCGGGCGACAAATTGTTCAACCATACCCTTGCTGGCCCCTCCAACATCTAGGGTACGTATCTCATAGCCCATCGCAAGTTACCTATAGCAATTTTCACAGCCGTAGCATAATTTATCAACCAATCTTCCGACTTAGTGTTGCCGTCATACGTCTTCGTGTCTCTGGGTAACTACAAGTTAGGTACCGGTGGCTCTTTCATGATCCGGGGTCCAAAACACGCAGGACCCGAAGGACCTTGACTTTCAATCTGCTCTGACCTATACAGTCGATCCAGTTTCAACCTGGCATCATCCGACATCAAATCCCTGCTTCCCAATCTCGACCCTATCACATGATAGTCCGGCCTTGGGTATCCTGCATTCAACATTTCTGAATCTCCATCGTTATACCGGTCTCGCTCTCGTGGCGCATCTCTCTGTTGCATACCTCGGCTGGCACTTTGCTCTTGCCTTGGTATATTCCGCTGCTGCGGTTGTCCTGCAGAGTTGCGCTGTCTGGCATTGCCGTTAATAGCGTTTCCTTGACCGGCATTGCCTTGTTCATGGTTACCTCGGACATCTTCACCTCGGCTTACACTCCGTCGATCGTCGTTTCTTTGTACCTCTTTTGCCTTTCCTGCCCTTGTCGGGTCATACGGAACAATCTGCTTGTTTCTCCTGGCCGAGGTTACTACCTTCTCTCTCCTTGGACCACCATGAGGAGACGATGCGGCTCCAGCGGATTTCTCCGGGTTACCCACCGCCAAATGAACGATCTTGGAGGCCCCAGCTCTCTCCGGGTTTGCCCTGAGCAGTTCCTCATTTTGCCTGTTCGCGATCCGAACCAACACATTGACCCGATCTTGCTGTCTCTGGTGGGCTTCACCCGTCATACCCTCTAGCTCGGATGCAGCTGCATCTGCTGCTCTGAGGTTTTTTGCCGGGGTACTATACTTTGGCAGCCCCACGGACAGACAGTTTTCTGACTCCTCAATCCGAGTGTCACCCTCTTTGTTCATTTCACTCATGAGATTTCTCCCCTACACTTTCACAACATCTACTTTATTTGCCTTTGCGTATTCACGCAGCGTCATGTTCAACGACTGCTGAGCCGCAGCAATCTTTTTTGCTCCCTCTAGAATTTTCTGCCTAGTTTCCTCTAGCTCGGCCTGTGCCTAAGCCGGATCTACCACTGCTGCTACTGGGTTTGCCAAGCTATCCATAGCTTCTCTCAGTACATTCTCAGGCCTCTCTAGTGGAGGTCCTCTACCTTTCCTCGGTGCCTTAGGTGTTACCTCCGGATCCGGTGTTGGATCCTTGCTTGCGCCTGCACCTGGCGCAGTCATCATCACCTCAGCACTCTCCGGGGAGCAAGTGATACGCGCCCCATGAACCACGCTAAGGGGTGGCTCCCCTGCCTCGACGACGTGCCGCGGATGAACGCATGATACGACCACAACAACGTAGACCTTGTGCGCACCAAGCTTGATGAAGAGGCTGTTGCGCGGAAGTGGGCGCGTGCCAAAGCAGCCAGCGTTGTCGCTGACGAAGTCCATCGCTCCAAAGCGCTGAACGAGCCCGGAGACGATGCGTTCGCCGGTGCCGATGAGGTTTCCCATCTGGATCTTCACCCCTGCTAGCGCTACTAGCCCCACGGTGGGCGCCAACTGTCGTGGTGGTGTCACGGCAGATGCCATGGATAGGCTAAAGGTGGGGACTAATAGCACTAGGGGAATCCAGGGAGGGATAGTGAGGTGATTCCCCACACAGAAGCTTTGTATTCGATTCAGTTCACAGATTATAAGTTCTCCTAGAGCTGTATTGGCGAGAGGAGGAAGAAGGAGCTCTCTTACTCTCACCCACAGTTAACCAGTACAAGACCCTTAGAACCTAGAACCTTTCAGAATAGATGAACCCCTTCTACAGAGGCCCTATCCCTCCTTATATAGGAGTGGCTAGGTCTCTACTTAGGGCATACATGGAGGCATATTCCAGGGAATATGCCTCCTCCCAAAATAGCAAACTGACTGGGGTGCTTTTCCCCCGCATCACCCATGCAGAGGCTACGTGAGCCTCTGCGGCGCCTGCGTCAGCCGACACGGGCGTCGTCACCTCTGCCGGCCATGCCTCGGTGGTCCTGCCCTCTTTTGCTTCGCTCATGCCGTGCGTATCGGGGCTTCTTTTGACCAGCGAGATTCCTAACTTCTCCTAGAAGCTAGATACGACCCAGATCATAGTTGATCCGGCCACACCCATTCCTGCCTACAAGTTAAACACGCCACTCCGACTTACTGCTTAAGTCGGTTGAGACCTAGTTAGGTGGACGCCCCCTGGTCCTGGTTACCCCGTGATCCGTCCTGCCTTGAGGTGACCCGGCCAGCATCCGCTTTAGCCTTGCCGAACCTCGGCCAACTCGGCCTTTATACCCCGGTGTGACCCTACCCGGGGTATCCCCCCAACATCATTGAATGTGTAGGAGTCAGTATGGATCTCCAGGTCCTGCTTTTGATTATTGATATGAGAGGGCTCTTGATCATGTCTGCATTATTCACGAACCATAGGGTGACACACTTAAGGGACACCAACACCATTTGGAGCAAATATGTTTCATACGAATGAATTGCAAAGCGCTGGAATTATTTCAATAAACACCGAAACTGTTTCGGGTGAAATTGTTGAAATTGGTTCCGCATGTAATATTGAAATGTTGCAGGGGGTTTTATGTGAATGTCTGTTAATTAAAGTAATTAACAAAATTCTGAATAAAATTAATAAAAGAGTTTTATTAAATGAGAGAGCATTAAATTTGGATAAATTTAATGCATTTAAAATGAAGACTTTAAAGGGGAATGTTAAGGGGCAAATTTGTGTGGAGGGGGTTACCACCACATGAATGGGGGAGGTGAGGGGTCACCCTCATGGGCGCTGGCCATGGGGAGGGGTACCTCCCCCTCCTCCTATAAAAGGCCCCCCTCTCACTCCTTATTCCTCACACCACCTCGTGAAGGATCTCTCTCCCCCTCTAGTATTTTCCCCCATGGTCTCGGATTAGCGAGATACATGTTCCTGGTGGCATTTCGTCTGGAAGGAGTTGCTTCTTCTGCAGCATCGGTGGAGCGAGGAGACAGAGGTTGTTTGATGGCCTGAATGTGTGTGCGAGTGCGGATGCGCTGCTGGTTTGCGGCACTAGGACTTCCACACGATCTTGAGATCGGCAAGCGAATGACTACTGAAGGGAATATGCCCGAGAGGCAATAATAAAGTGGTTATTATCTTATTCCATGTTTATGATAAATGTTTATTTTGCATGCTATAATTGTATTGATTGGAAACGTCAATACATGTGTGTTTAATAAACAAATAAAAGGTTCCTAGTTATGCCTCTCTTATAGACTAGCTCGTTGATTAACAAGATGATCAAGGTTTCCTGATCATGGACATTGGATGTTGTTAATAACAAGGTCGCAGCATTTATGGAATGATGTGATGAACATTCATCTGAAGTATAGCATTACGATCAAAGTCATTGTGTTTATATTGCTATAACATCATACGAAGTAATCCTAGTCCTTAGGCCATGAGATCATGTCAATCACTAACACTGGAAGAGTATCTTGATAACATCAAACGACACACCGTGAAAGGGTGATTATAAAGGTGGGTTCAGTGCTACGAAAGTGTTATGTAGAGGCTCATGGATCAAGAGTGGGATTTGTCCATCCCGATGACGGATAGATATACTCTGGGCCCTCTCGGTGATATCACATTGGTTAGCTTGCAAGCAAGTGATGAGATCAGTAGAATGTTATATCACGGGAACGAGAAAAGAGTGCATGTCGGCAACGAGATCAAACTAGGTATGGAGATACCGATGATCGAATCTCGGACATGTAATATATCGCGAGATAAAGGGATTTAGTTACTAGCATTGAAGGTTCTCACGATCACAGAAGTCATCATTGAATGTGTAGGAGTCAGTATGGATCTCCAGGTCCCGCTTCTGATTATTGATCTGAGAAGGGTCTCGATCATGTCTACATTATTCACGAACCGTAGGGTGACATACTGAAGGGATACCAACACCATTTGGAGCAAATATGTTTCAGATAAAGATTTAAGAAAGCGCTAGAATTATTTCAATAGACACTAAAATTATTTCAGGTGAAATTGCAGAAATTGGTTCTGCATTTAATATTGAAATATTGCAGGGGGTTTTATGTGAATGTTTGTTAATTAAAGTAATTAACAAAATTCTGAATAAAATTAATAAAAGAGTTTTATTAAATGAGGGAGCATTAAATTTGGAGAAATTTAATGCATTTAAAGTGGAGACTTTAAAAGAGAATGTGAAGGGGAATTTTAATGTCGAGGGGTTACCACCACATGAATGGGGAGGTGAGGAGTCACCCCCATGGGGCGCCGGCCATGGGGAGGGGTACCCCCTCCTCCTATAAAAGTCCCCCCTCACACCCCTTCTTCCTTACACCTCCTCGTGAAGGATCTCTCTCCCCCTCTAGTTATTCCCCATGGTCTCGGATTAGCAAGATACATGTTCCCGGTGGCTTTATCTAGAAAGGAGTTGCTGCTTCTTCTGCTTTGCTGGAGCGAGGGATGGAGGTTGTCGGGGTACCGAACGTGTGTGCGATCACGGATGCACCGCTACTTTGTGGTGATGGACATGCTGGAGCTGGATCTGATGGACGTGCTGGAGCCGGACCTGCTGGACTTCATCATGATCTTGAGATCAGCAAGTGTACGACTACATCATCGACGAGTTCCATCTCATTAACAAATCTTTGTTTTCTTCGAGGGTAAGTTATCTATGGATGTATATCCCCCCATTTCTTGTATCTAGTAGATAGATCTTGGCGTATATTTCCCATCGTAGGAATTTTTTTTTCTATGCTGCGAACCCAATAGTGGTATCAGATCCTGATCTATGTGTAGGTGCTTTGAACGGGTAGAACACATAAGAGTATGTAGGCGGTGATGATCATGTTATTGCTTCTTATATGTACTTTGGATGTTGGTGGCATAGTGGGATGAAGCGGCCCGTACCAACCTTACATGTCATCACACATGAGACCGGTTCCACGACTGACATGCAACTAGTTTTGCATAAGTGGCAGGCGGGTGTATGTCTCTCCTACTATAGTCAATATCTAATTTACAACTAGTTGCTAATAAATTAGTTATCATCGTTCTGGTTCCATGTTCGTAGGTAAGACCGTTCTATCTCCGGAAGCCCTAAGCCACGTAAAACTTGCAATGGATAAATTAGAGCCGTCTAGTTTAGATTGTTGCTAGGCTAGTGTCATTATATGGTAATGTTGTAAGTTGATGTATGGTAGATACCCTTACAACACACCTAACGTGTAAGTTCCATAGACCTTGGCCTTACACACAAAGGAATGATAGAGATCATACCACGATGCACATGATGATGATCAAATGCATGGGCCATATTATTCCAATTTACACATATGATGTTTGCATCTTACATTGCTAGTTTGGCATTTTAGTAGCATTATAAGATGATCCCTCATTTAAATATCAAGATAAATGTGTTCTTCCTTAAGTATGCATTGTTCTATGGATCGTGTTTTGAGACATCACGTGATGATCGGGTGTACTTGACTCTACGCTTGCATACAACGTGTGTAAGGCGGTTTTACACACACGAGTACTAAGGTTCTTACTTGGTGAGCCTAGCATGTATAGAGATGGCCTCGGAACACGGACCGAAAGGTTAAGCATGAGTCATATAGTTGATGTGATGCCCATATTGATGCTTGCCTTTGAAGCTACACCGACTCACGTGATGATCGGACTTGGTGTAGTGGATTTGGTTCATGTAATCACCAAAAAGGCACGAGTGATGTCGTTTTTGAGTGGGAGTTCATTTGTAATTTGGATTAGTCGAACCCAATTTGTCATAAACTAAATCAAAGTGAATTTGCATAATTTGTTGTAGTCATTGGCATCTGTTTACTACCTTATGCTTAGTTTTAAATTGAGATAATAGAACTATAGAATTCTAGATATTTACTTTACGAACTAATATCGTATTGTTTTGAATGTCAATTTAAAGTTCAGAAGTCCTATTGCAAACTTTCAGCAAACTCTATTTACTCCATGAAGTTAAATAAGTAGTATTAAATCAAGAGTAAGAATTCCAAAATTACTATCTAAAGTATCATGTTTGCCTCCATGATTCTTGATATTCAAAAGTTGTTTTAATATTGAGGTTATCTAGGAGCTGAAAGAATTGTTTCAAAAACCATCATGTGTGAAAGATATTGTGATATCTGAAACAAAGTTTATGGTTGCATTATGATAGAGTATAATTTAGCAAAATACATGTTCTCATATTGTATGAGAATTTGTGAAGGATGGAGATGCTAGGCATCCGAATCTCCGAAAAGGTTTCGGGAACTAAAATTATACTCGAGATTCTTCCTTATAGGCTATAGTAGCTTGATCATGAAAGTTGTCATGATAAGGATGAATAGAAGATGTAAGTAAAAAAGTTTACTAAACTAATAGATTACTAAAGAATGTAATTTTGAAAGAATGCTAAACATTTGATGATGGTGATCCACTTCAAAGTGCAAGTCCAAAGGTATTGGTACTTGACTATATACACTTTGTACTATGTGTCATGTGAATGACACCACTATTGATGTTGATAGATTCTTTTAAAAGAAAAGGAATTGCTGAAAGAGAATCTATAAAATATTTGGCAGAAAAAAAAAGTTGGAGATGTCCAACTTAGGTATATAGAAGTTATACATGTTATGGCTGTATTCCTTGCTTGTTAAACAATGTGGTTCTTAGGTATTGGATACCGAATTGGTTGGTGTGAAATGTCATACAGAACAACACAATTCATGAACTGCAACGGCCTAAGTAACTAGCAAGAGAATAAGTGATGATGTTCATCAAAAACAAATAAAGTATTATTGTGTTTTTTGTTGTCGACAAACCTAGCCTTCAAGCTTTGTTTTAATAATTGTTATTTTGTTCCGGTATTACGAAACAATGGTTGTTAAAATAATTACCGTATTCCATAAAGGATGGATGAACTTTTACAAGTCTAGTTGGAGAAATCACATCCATAAACATTATTGCTAAAATGTCGTAAGACAACTGATTGGAAGATCACTTATGAAGTGACATCGCCGTTTAAATTATATTGGAAAGAAAACATGATGAAAATCCATGTTGATGGATTTTTTAAGTCTTTTGATTTTGATCAATTGACGCTTGTGAAACTTTCCTCGAGATAATTGAAACTCCATCCATAGGCCAAAGAGGAACGAATGACCAACTTATTGGATATTATGCATGTTGATGTATATAGTCTATTATGTGTAGCCATATGCGATGGATCTTTTTGCTTCATATGCTTTCTCCAGAAATTTGAGTGAATATATCTATATATTTACTTAATAAGGAAGAAGTATGAAACATTTGAAAATTGTTCAAAGACTTTCAAGATGAAGTGAAAAATCACTGTAACAAGAAAATAAAAGAGTTTATGATTTGATCATCAAGGAAGATATTTGAGTTATAGGTTTAGCAAAACACCTAAGATTTCAGGAATTGTTCCATGAATTTGCATTTCCCGATAAACCACAGGAGTATGGTATGTTCGAGAGATCAAATCAAACCTTGTTTGACATGGTAAGATCAAAGGTGTCATTTATAAAACTGCCATTATGTTTTAAGGATTAAAGCTTTAGAGACTACCGCTTTTACACTGAAAAGAGCACTATCGTGATCCATTGAAATGACACCATATGTGTTATGGTTTGGGATAAAACCCGAATTGTTTTTCTTAAATTTTGGTATGTTATGCATAAGTAAAATGTTTACAACCAAAGTCGGATAAGCACGTCTTTGTAGGTTATCCCAAATAATTTGTTGGGAATTCCTCCATAACACCGAAGACAAAAGAGTTTGTCGCTTGGAACGTCAAGTTTTTTGAGAAGGAATTTTTCGTGCAAAGTTAAGTGGGAGGACAATAGAACTTTGATAAGGTTGTTGAACCTTAGCTATATGTGCTAAGTAGCGCAGCGCCGGAAAGTGTCCCGATGGCGGCCACAATGCTCATGGCTCCCGTGATTACAAAGGGTGTGATCTTGGAGATTAGAGTTCTTATTGAACCATATGGGTCGGTAAGAATTAAATAGTAAGATTTGAAACAGAAGTCGTTATTGTTTTGACAATGATGAACCGACTGCATGCAAAGAAGCGATGATGGGCCCTGACTCCATAAAATGACTAAGAAGTCATAGAATCCGTGATAGTATCCATACACGAGAAATCAAGTTTCTGAACTTGGAAGACCCTCCGAAAGGCATGAAGCCTATTGGTTGTGTTTGGATCTATAAAGAAATAGACATGGATGTTTAACATCTATGAAATAGTCGACATGTAGGAAAGAAGTTTACGGCAATGTTCAAGGAGTTGACTATGACAAGATTTGATCTTTCATAGCGATATTTAGTCTTGACGGATTAATGTAGCAACCACTACATATAATTTGGTATATGGTAGTTGAATAAACAAAACAAGGTTCTTCTAATAGAATGGTTACCTAGGACGTGTACATGACACGGTCCGAAGGGTTTTGTTAATTCAAAGGGTGCTAAAAGTGTTGGGTTCGCAGCATAGAAAACAAAAAAATTCCTACGATGAGAACTATATGCCAAGATCTATCTACTAGATACAGAGCAATGGGTGGATATACATCCATGGAGAACTTACCCTCGAAGACAACGAGTTGGAACTCGTGGATGATGTAGTCGTACACTTACCGATCTCAAGATCGTGATGAAGTCCAGCAGGTCCGGCTCCAGCACGTCCTTCAGATCCAGCTCCAGCAAGTCCAGCACCACAAAGCAGCGGTGCATCCGTGATCGCACACATGTCCGGTACCCCGACAACCTCCGTCCCTCGCTCCAGCAAAGCAGCGGAAGCAGCAACTCCTTTACAGATAAAGCCACCGGGAACATGTATCTCGCTAACCCGAGACCATGGGGGAATATTACTAGAGGGGGAGAGAGATCCTTCACGAGGAGGTGTGAGGAAGAAGGGGAGTGAGGGGGCCTTTTATAGGAGGAGGGGGGTACCCCTCCCCATGGCCGGCGCCCCATGGGGGATGACTCCTCACCTCCCCCATTCATGTGGTGGTAACCCCTCCACATTAAAATGCCCCTTCACATTCTCTTTTAAAGTCTCCACTTTAAATGCATTAAATTTCTCCAAATTTAATGCTCTCTCATTTAATAAAACTCTTTTATTATTTTTATTCAGAATTTTTTTAATTACTTTAATTAACAAACATTCACATAAAACCCCCTACAACATTTCAATATTACATGCAGAACCAATTTTAGCAATTTCACCTGAAACAGTTTCGGTGTATATTGAAATAATTCCAGTGCTTTCTTAAATCTTTATCTGAAACATATTTGCTCCAAATGGTGTCGGTATCCCTTAAGTGTGTCACCCTATGGTTCGCGAATAGTGTAGACATCATCGAGACCCCTCTCAGATCAATAATCAGAAGCGGGACCTGGAGATCCATACTGACTCCTACACATTCAACGATGACTTCTGTGATCATGAGAACCTTTAACGTTGTAACTAAATCCCTTTGTCTCGCGATATATTACATGTCCAAGATTCGATCATTGGCATCCAAATACCTAGTTTGATCTCGTTACTGACATGCACTCTTTTCTCGTTCCCGTGATATAACATTCTAGTGATCACATCACTTGCTTGCAAGCTATTTCAATGTGATATCACTGAGAGGGCCTAGAGTATATATATCCGTCATCGGGATTGACAAATTCCACTCTTGATCCATGAGCCTCAACATAACACCTTCGTAGCACTGAACCCACCTTTATAGTCACCCTGTTACAGTGTGACGTTTGATGTTATCAAGATACTCTTCCGGTGTTAGCAATTAACATGATCTCATGGTCTAAGGACTAAGATTACTTCATATGATGTTATAGCAATATAAACATAATGACTTTGATCGTAATGCTATACTTCGGATGAATGTTCATCACATCATTTCACAAATGCTGTGACCTTGTTATTAACAACATCCAATGTCCATGATCAGGAAACCTTGATCATCTTGTTAATCAACAAGTTAGTCTGTAAGAGAGGCAAAACTAGGAACCCTTTTTGTTTATTAAACACACATGTATTGATGTTTCCGATTAATACAATTATAGCATGCAAAATAAAAGTTTATCATAAACATGGAATAATATAATAACCACTTTATTATTGCCTCTCGGGCATATTCCCTTCAAAAATAGGATTTCGATGAAAGACTTGGGCAAAACCAGAATATTTGGCATCAATGTCTATATGGATAGATTGAGGCACTAATATGGTTATGCCAGATGTACATATATGAGATATTGAAAGGGTTCAATATGGAAACAACAAGAAAGGTTCTTGCTGCATGGAAAGGATTGTATCAAGATTCAAGTGTTTCAACACTTGGTGAGTAAAATCACATGAATATTTTGATCGATTATACCGTGATATGTATATATCTAGATATGTCCTATGCTCTAAATGTTATGAGCACATACCAGAATGATTCATAAGATGATCATTGGACGATAGTAAAGATATTCTTATGAGCTTTGGAAGAACTAAGAATATATCATGTATAAGTGACAAATAGTTAAAGGTAGTTCATTGTAAAGTGTTACATTGATACTAGTTTTGTCACAAGATACAAATTAAATTTATCTCAATTTAGACTATGGGTGGCACAATGTAATGAAAAGGATGTTCCATGATGGATTTGGATGAGTTCCAAAGTTGAGACATTGTGACGGATACTACAACAAAAGGCTAAGTATATGACTGCTATAGTAGCAGCAAAGGAGGGCATTTGTGTTAAGTAGTTTGTTATCAAACTAGGTGTGGTTCAAAGTGGTCTAATACTATATGAAGATATATTGTATGACAATAATAATAACATATTTTAACCAGAACGAACTAAAGGTCTCACAAAAGGACCAAATTTATGCAATGCCATCTCATTTGACAATGAGTGATGCGTAGAGACGCAAAGACATGCAAATACACACGGACCTGATACTGTTAGATTCGGAGATTAAGTTAACCACTAGCAATCGCATATATGCAACACCGGAAAGCCATAGGTGTTCAATACGCAAAGTTTTTCAAACTAGATTATTGACTCTAGTGCAAGTGGGAGACTGAAGGGAATATGCCCGAGAGGCAATAATAAAGTGGTTATTATCTTATTCCATGTGTATGATAAATGTTTATTTTGCATGCTATAATTGTGTTTAATTGGAAACGTCAATACATGTGTGTTTAATAAACAAATAAAAGGTTCCTAGTTATGCCTCTCTTATAGACTAGCTTGTTGATTAACAAGATGATCAAGGTTTCCTGATCATGGACATTGGATGTTGTTAATAACGTGGTCGCAGCATTTATGGAATGATGTGATGAACATTCATCCGCAGTATAGCATTACAATCAAAGTCATTACGTTTATATTGCTATAACATCATACGAAGTAATCCTAGTCCTTAGACCATGAGATCATGTCAATCACTAACACTGGAAGAGTTTCTTGATAACATCAAACGTCACACCATGAAAGGGTGATTATAAAGGTGGGTTCAGTGCTATGAAAGTGTTATGTAGAGGCTCATGGATCAAGAGTGGGATTTGTCCATCCTGATGACGGATAGATATACTCTAGGCCCTGTCGGTGATATCACATTGGTTAGCTTGCAAGCAAGTGATGACATCACTAGAATGTTATATCACGAGAACGAGAAAAGAGTGCATGTCGGCAACGAGATCAAACTAGGTATGGAGATACCGATGATCGAATATCGGACACGTAATATATCACGAGACAAAGGGATTTAGTTACTAACGTTAAAGGTTCTCACGATCACAGAAGTCATCGTTGAATGTGTAGGAGTCAGTATGGATCTCCAGGTCTCGCTTCTGATTATTGATCTGAGAAGGGTCTCGATCATGTCTGCATTATTCGCGAACCGTAGGGTGACACACTTAAGGGATACCGACACCATTTGGAGCAAATATGTTTCAGATAAAGATTTAAGAAAGCACTGGAATTATTTCAATAGACACCGAAACTATTTCAGGTGAAATTGCAGAAATTGGTTCTGCATGTAATATTGAAATGTTGCAGGGGGTTATATGTGAATGTTTGTTAATTAAAGTAATTAACAAAATTCTGAATAAAATTAATAAAAGAGTTTTATTAAATGAGAGAGCATTAAATTTGGAGAAATTTAATGCATTTAAAGTGGAGACTTTAAAAGAGAACGTGAAGGAGCATTTTAATGTGGAGGGGTTACCACCACATGAATGGGGAGGTGAGGAGTCACCCCCCATGGGGCGCGGCCATGGGGAGGGGTACCCCCTCCTCCTATAAAAGGCCCCCCTCACACCCCTTCTTCCTTAGACCTCCTCGTGAATGATCTCTCTCCCCCTCTAGTTATTCCCCATGGTCTCGGATTAGCGAGATACATGTTCCTGGTGGATTTATCTAGAAAGGAGTTGCTGCTTCCGCTGCTTTGCTGGAGCGAGGGACGGAGGTTATTGGGGTACCGGACATGTGTGCGATCACGGATGCACCGGTGCTTTGCGGTGCTGGACTTGCTGGAGCTGGATCTGATGGACGTGCTGGAGCCGGACCTGCTGGACTTCATCATGATCTTGAGATCAGCAAGTGTATGACTACATCATCCACGAGTTCCATCTCGTTAACAAAGCTTTGTTGTCTTCGAGGGTAAGTTCTCTATGGATGTATATCCACCCGTTGCTTGTATCTAGTAGATAGATCTTGGCGTATAGTTCCCATCGTAGGAATTTTTTTGTTTTCTCTGCTGCGAACCCAACAACTACATCATCAACGAGTTCCATCTCGTTAACAAAGCTTTGTTGTCTTGGAGGGTATGTTCTCTATGGATGTATATCCACCCGTTGCTTGTATCTAGTAGATAGATCTTGGCATATAATAGTTCCCGTCGTAGGAATTTTTTGTTTTCTATGTTGTGAGCCTGATCTATGTGTAGGTGCTTTGCACGGGTAGAACACATAAGAGTATGTGGGCGGTGATGATCATGTTGTTGCTTCTTATATGTACTTTGGATATTGGTGGCATAGTGGGATGAAGCGGCCCGGACCAACTTTACATGTCATTACACATGAGACCGGTTCCACGACTGACATGCAACTAGTTTTGCATAACTGGCTAGCGGGTGTCTGTCTCTCCTACTATAGTCAATATCTGATTTACAACGAGTTGCTAATAATTTGGTTATCATCGGTGTGGTTCCATGTTCGTAGGTAAGAACGGTTCTATCTTCGAAAGCCCTAAGCCACGTAAAAACTTGCAATTGATAAATTAGAGGTGTCTAGTTTAGATCATTGCTGGGCTTGTGTCATGATACGGTAATGTTGTAAGTTGATGTATAGTTGATACTCTTACAACACACCTAACGTGTAAGTTCCATAGACCTTGGCCTTACAGACAAAGGAATGATAAAGATCATACCACGATGCATATGATAGTGATCAAGTGCAAGAACCATATCATTTCACTTTAGACATATGATGTTTGAATATTATATTTCTTGTTTGGCGTTTTAATAGCATTATAAGATGATCCCTCATTTAAATATCAAGATAAAAATATGTTCTTCCTTAAGTATACACCGTTCTATGGATCGTGTTTCGAGACATAACGTGATGATCGGGTGTACTCGACTCTGCGCTTTCATACAACGGGTGTAAGACAGTTTTATACATGCGAGTACTAAGGTTCTTACTTGGAGAGCATAGCATGTACAGACATGGCCTCGGGAAACAAACCGAAAGGTTAAGCATGAGTCATATAGTTGATATAATTCCCATATAGATGCTCGCCTTTGAAGTTACACCGACTCATGTGATGATCAGACTTGGTGTAATGAATTTGGTTCATGTAATCACCAAAAAGACACGAGGGATGTTGTTTTTGAGTGGGAGTTGAGTTGAACTCAATCTATCATAAACTTAGTCTAAATAAACTTTACAAATTCTGTTGTAGATGGCACCACCTACTTTTAATTTCAATGTGTTCATGGAGAAAGAGAAACTTGTTGTGAATGGTAGCAACTTTACCAACTGGGCCATGAATTTCAGGATTCTCCTCTCTAATGCACAAAAGAAATATGTGCTAGAAGCGTCTCTAGGCCCCCCACTAGCCTCTGATACGCCTTACAAGGAAAAGAATATCTATTTGACTCGTCTGGAGGACCACACCTTAGTTCATTGTGGCATACTATATGGGCTAGAGCCAGAACTTCGAAAGTGTTTCGAAAATGGCAATGCCTTTGATACCATGGGTGAATTGAAAATGATTTTCGATACTCATGCTGTCGTAGAGAGTTATAATGCTTCAAAAAAGGTCTTTAGCTGCATGATGGAAGAGAACAGCTCTATAAGTGAGCACGTACTCAAAATGTCTGGGTACACTGATAAGCTTGTGTCCATGGGAATAATGATTCCCATTGACTTAGGCATACATCGTGTTCTCCAATCTCTGCCACCTATCTACAAGAGCTTCGTGATGAACTATAACATGTAGGGCATGAAGAAGTCTCTCCCCAAGCTTCTGTCAATGCTTAAGACTACAGAAGTGGAGATTAGGAAAGAACATCAAGTGTTGATGATCAATAGGACCACCAGTTTCAAGAAAGACAAGAAGGGTAAAAAGAAGAGAAAGAAGGGTGGCAAATTTGTTGCTGCTCCTGAAAAGAAATCCCGGGATGGCCGTAAGTCTGATACTGAGTGCTACTATTGTAAGGGGACTGGCCATTGGAAGCGCAACTGCCCCAAGTATTTGGTGGAGAAGAAGGTCGGCAAGGCAAACAAAGTTATATGTGATATACATGTTATTGATGTGTACTTGACTAGTACTCGTAGTAGCACCTGTGTATTTGATACCGGATGAGTTGCTAATATATGTAACTCGATATAGGGGATGCGGAACAAGCGACAGCTAGCAAGGGATGAGGTCATGATGCGTGTCGGCAATGGATCAAGATTTGATGTGATCGCCGTCGGAACGCTGCCTCTCCATATGCCATCGGGATTAGTGATAAACTTAAATAATTGTTATTTGGTGCCTGCGCTGAGCATGAACATTGTATCCGGATCGTGTTTATTGCAAAGCGGTTATTCGTTTAAATCAGAAAACAATGGTTGTTTGATTTATATGGATAATATCTTTCATGGTCATGCACCCGTGATGAATGGTTTATTTCTATTGAATCTCGATAGTACTCATACGCATATCCATAATTTTGATGCTAAAAGGATTAAACTTAATGATGATATATCTGCATCTATGTGGCACTGCCGTCTAGGTCATATTGGCGTTAAACGCATGAAGAAACTCCATTCCGATGGAATTTTAGAATCACTTGATTTTGAATTATTTGATACATGTGAGCCATGCCTTATGGGCAAGATGACTAGAACGTCGTTTTCCAGTTCAATGGAACAAGCGACAGATTTATTAGAAATCATACATACTGATGTATGTGGTCCAATGAGTGTGTCGGCGCGAGGTGGATAAATTTATTTTGTTAATTTCACGGATGATTTGAGTAGATATGGGTATATCTATTTGATAAAACTTAAGTCTGAAACCTTTGAAAAGTTCAAGGAATTTCAGAATGAAGTGGAAAATTATCGTAATAGAAAGATCAAATTTCTACGGTCTGACCATGGAGGAGAGTATCTTAGTTACGAGTTTAGCGCACACATGAGAGATTGTGGAATAGTTTCACAACTCACGCCTGTCGGAACACCGCAACGTAATGGTGTGTTGGAACGTCGTAATCGTACTCTATTGGATATGGTTCGATCTATGATGTCTCTAACTGACTTGCCACTGTCCTTTTGGGGTTATGCACTGGAAACCGCTGCATTCACTTTAAATCAGGCACCGTCTAAATCCGTTGAAACGACACCGTATGAATTATGGTTTGGAAACAAACCTAAGCTGTCATTTCTTAAAGTTTGGGGATGTGATGTTTATGTGAAGAAACTTCAGCCTGATAAACTCGAACCCAAAGTGGAGAAATGCGTCTTCATAGGATATCCTAAATAAACAATTGGGTATTCCTTCTATCATAGATCCAAGGGCAAGGTTTTCGTTGCCAAGAATGGATTAGAGAAAGAGTTTCTCGTGAAAGGTGTGAATAGTCGAAAGGTAGAACTTGAAGACGTTATTGAACCTTCTCTTCATGAAATGGCAAGTGGTGCAGCACCGAAAGTCGTTCCGGAGTTGACTTCACCAAATGAAGAAGCAACTATAATGATCATGAAACTCCGAAAGAGGACACTACCGAACCTCGCAGGTCAAGCAGGACACGTACAGCTCCTGAACTATACGGGAATCCTGTTGTGAATTTCATGGTTGATGAAATAGATGACCCTGCGACGTATGAAGAAGCGATGATGAGCCCGGATTCCAACAAATGGCTAAAAACCATGCCATCCGAGATGGAATCCATGTACGAAAACCAGGTTTGGACCTTGGTGGAATTACCTCACAACCGAAAGGCCGTTGAGAATAATTAGATTTTCAAAATAAAAACCGATGCTGATGGTAATGTAACCATCTAAAAAGCTCGACTTGCCACAAAAGGGTTTCGAAAAATTCAAGGAGTTGACTACGATGAGACATTCTCTCCCGTAGAGATTCTAAAATCAGTTAGGATATGTTAGCAATTGCTACATATTTCAATTATGAAATATGGTAGATGGATGTCAAAATTGCGGTCCTCAATGGTAATATTGAAGAAGTGTTGTATATGATACAACCAAAGGCTTTTGTCGATCCTAAGGATGCTAACAAGGTTTGCAAGCTTCAGCGATCCATCTATGGACTGAAGCAAGCATCACAGAGTTGGAATCTCCGCTTTGATGAGGTGATCAAAGAGTTTGGATTTGTGCAAACTTATGGAGAGGCTTGTATTTACAAGAAAGTGAGTGGGAGCAATGTGACATTTCTGATATTATATGTGGATGACATATTATTGATTGGAAATGATATAGATCTTTTAAACAGTGTTAAAAGTTATCTAAACAGAAAATTTTCTATGAAGGACCTTGGTGAAGCATCATATATATTAGGCATAAAGATCTAGAGAGATAGATTGAGACGCCTAATAGGGTTATCGCAGAGTACATACCTTGATAAGATTTTAAAGAATTTTTAAATGGATGAAAGTAAGAAGGGGTTCTTACCTATGTTGTAAGGCAAGACATTGAGTAAGACTCAAAGTCCGGCTACGGAGGAAGAAAGAGAGATAATGGATAAGATCCCCTATGCTTCAGCCATAGGCTCTATAATGTACGCCATGGTATGTACAATACCAGATGTGGCACATGCTATTAGTTTGACTAGTAGGTACCAATTTGATCCAGGTTTGGAACACTGGATAGCGGTCAAGAATATCCTTAAGTACTTAACAAGAACTAAGGAAATGTTTCTTGTATACGGAGGTGAAGAAGAGCTGGTCGCTAATTGTTATGTCGATGCTAGCTTTGACACTGATCTGGATGACTCTAATTCTCAATCCAGATACGTATTTCTCATGAACGGAGCAATAGTTAGTTGGAGGAGCTCCAAACAAGCCGTGGTGACAAGGTCAACAACGGAGGCGGAATATATTGCTGCTTCAGAAGCAGCACAGGAAGAAGTTTGGATGAAGGAGTTCATTACCGAACTAGGTGTGGTTCCTAGTGCGTTGGATCCAATGGTGTTCTATTGTGACAACAATGGAGCCATAGCCGACGCAAAGGAACCAAGGTCTCACAAGAATTCCAAGCATATTAAGCGCTGGTTTCACTCCATCCGTGAACATGTCAAGGATGGAGATATGAAGATTTGTAAAGTACATACGGATCTCAATGTAGCGGATCCGTTGACTAAAACTCTCCCTAGAGCAAAACATGATCAACACTAGAACTCCATGGGTGTTAGATTTATCACTATATAACTAGATTATTGACTCTAGTGCAAGTGGGAGACAGAAGGGAATATGCCCTAAGAGGCAATAATAAAGTTGTTATTATATATATTCCAAGTATATGACAGATGTTTATTTTGCATGCTATAATTGTATTAATTTGGAAACATTAATACATGTGTGTTTAATAAACAAAAGGAAAGTTCCTAGTTATGCCTCTCTTATAAACTAGCTCGTTGATTAACAAGACGATCAAGGTTTCCTGATCATGGACATTGGATGTTGTTAATAACGAGGTCACAACATTAGTGGAAGTATGTGATGAACATTCATCCGAAGTATAGCATTATGATTAAAGTCATTGTGTTTATATTGCTATAACATCTAATGAAGTAATCCTAGTCCTTACACCATGAGATCATGTTAATCACTAACACTAGAAGAGTATCTTGATAACATCAAACGTCACACTGTGAAAGGGTGATTATAAAGGTGGGTTCAGTACTACGAAAGTGTTATGTAGAGGCTCATGGATCAAGAGTAGGATTTGTCCATCCCGATGACGGATAGATATACTCTGGGCCCTCTTGGTGATATCACATTGGTTATCTTGCAAGCAAGTGATGAGATCACTAGAATGTTATATCACGGGAACAAGAAAAGAGTACATGTCACTAACGAGATCAAATTAGGTATGGAGATACCGATGATCAAATCTCGGACCTGTAATATATCATGAGACAAAGGGATTTAGTTACTAGCATTAAAGGTTCTCACGATCACAAAAGTCATCGTTGAATGTGTAGGAGTCAGTATGGATCTTCAGGTCCCGCTTCTGATTATTGACCTGAGAGGGGTCTCGGTCATATCTGCATTATTCACAAACCATAGGGTGACACACTTAAGGGACACCAGCGCCATTTGGAGCAAATATGTTTCAGACGAATGAATTGCAAAGTGTTGGAATTATTTCAATAGACACCGAAACTGTTTCGGGTGAAATTGCTGAAATTGGTTCTGCATGTAATATTGAAATGTTGCAAGGGGTTTTATGTGAATGTTTGTTAATTAAAGTAATTAACAAAATTCTGAATAAACTTAATAAAAGAGTTTTATTAAATGAGAGAGCATTAAATTTGAAGAAATTTAATGCATTTAAAATGAAGACTTTAAAGGGGAATGTTAAGGGGCAAATTTATGTGGAGGGGGTTACCACCACATGAATGCGGGAGGTGAGGGGTCACCCCCCATGGGGCGCCGTCCATGGGGAGGGGTACCTCCCCCCTCTCACTCCTTCTTCCTCACACCTCCTCGTGAAGGATCTCTCTCCCCCTCTAGTACTTTTCCCCCATGGTCTCGGATTAGCGAGATACATATTCCCTGTGGCATTTCGTATGGAAGGAGTTGCTGCTTCCGCTGCATCGCTAGAGCAAGGAGGCGGAGGTTGTTCGGTGGCCTGAACGTGTGTGCGGGTGCGGATGCGCTGCTGGTTTGCGGCGCTAGGACTTCCACACGATCTTGAGATCGGCAAGCGAATGACTACATCATCCACGAGTTCCATCTCGTTAACAAAGCTTTGTTGTCTTCGAGGGTATGTTCTCTATGGATGTATATCCACCCGTTGCATGTATCTAGTAGATAGATCTTGGCGTATAATAGTTACCATCATAGGAAATTTTTGCTTTCTATGCTACGAACCCTTCACGGAGTGGGGCGGGAGTGGGGGCCAGAACAAGCTAGGGGATCTGTTTTTTCAGCTGTCAATGGTACCTACTGACAAAACCCGCGGACTGTCTCTCTTTTTAATTGTCAATGATAGTTTTGCCCAACCAACGAAGCTGATAATCCAATGTTTGTTAGTAACCTTGAAAACCAAATGGTGATTTTATGTATCGGATCGTTAACCTATAAATAGTGAAAACGCACGCCATTAGTTTTTGGGAGGATCCAGTGATAGACTTTCTCTATGTTTTCGTCACTTCTAGGCTCTACATCCGTGACAAACGCAAAAGGTCAAATGTTACGGCTTTTTTCGGCTCCCGGGTCCATCCACGAAACACGTTGCAAAGACGGATGCTTTCTTATACTAGTCATTGGTAAGCCCTACAGGGATCAATTCACGACTATTAGGTGACGGTCTTTTGTTTGCTTATCGAGTGTACACATTACCATCAGCATACTTTTGGTTTTCGGCCAGACAGGCTATTGCGGCGCTAAGCCTTTTTCGAGTAATGAGGTTCCTATCTTGTACAAGATTATAGTATTGAACGTACATGATCTGCACCTACAAGGTGTTCGAGAAGGTAGAGTGAGCGGATGCCATTCTGAGTACATATGTTGGCCCTATGAAGAAGAGTGTTGCTGCTAGGACACCATGAAGGGACAAATCTAGTACAAGATCAGAGTATTGATATATAAGGTATGCAGCTCCAAGATGTTTAAATAGGGACACCCAAAGTTTGCGTCAACCACGAACTCCTTCATCACTGCCAGGTCGTCCCCTCCAGCGGCCACAAATTCTCGCTAGGCCTATGGTCCCTCCTCGAGGGTCTAACATGATAAGCATTTTCCCTATGGCTCTCTCCTTGAGAGGCTTACGGGATGGCGTGTGAGGGTATTCCCCTCCAGCGGCCATAAATTCTTGCTGGACCCACGATCCCCTCCTCGAGGAGCCTACATGACAAGCATTTGCCCCATGGCTCTCCTCGAGAGACTTACGGGGCGGCTCGTGAGGGTCCGCCCTTTAGCATCCACCATGGCGGTCCCTCTTTGGGGGCTTAGCCAGATATATGTTGGCCTACGATTTCCTCTCAAGATACCTACAGAGCAACTCATGGGATGCCCTCTTCTAGCGGCCTGCCCCTCGAGAGTCCACCAGGGCGCGTGTTTCCCTGCGAACTTCCCCTCAAGAGTCACATAGGACAAGAGGGCGATCCCCTTCAGCGGCCAAGGTTCATACAGAACCTATGGATCCGCCCTCAAGAGGCTAACTAAGCTCAAAGGAGGGCTCATGGGGATAATCCCCCAACTGGCAAAGCCTAGGAGAATTTATCACCCCCTTATCAAGGATGCGGAAGGAGTCCTAGGAAGACGCCCGCTGCCGAGGGGACGGACGGGTGTGAAGCTCTCGGCTCTCTCTCTCTCGTGGAGAACTAGCGCTAGAGGGAATCTCACGAGCCCCGCGACAAATCCTTGGGATAGAAAGACGTCCTCGGGAGCGCATTTCTTGAGCGGCTAAGGAGTGCGTAAGGCCCTAGGGTTTGTCCTCCTCAGGAGCCCGGTGGAAGGGGAACTCACAGCTGTAAAGTTCACTAAAAGCCGTCGGTGCGTGATCTCAACAGGAAAGCATGCACAAGCTAGGGGAACGAGGCCGCTTCTCCCTCTGGGACCTTCTTCATGCCAAGCCATAGGAATATGGCCCCCCAGGAGTACTTCCTGAGCCGCCGGACGTCAGTCATCAGGACCCCCTCGTGGGCACCCTCTCTCCCTCCATAGTGGAGGACGCCTTCCTGGCACTACCCGCTACGCGGCAGGATGGGAGCCTAATTGACGATCTCATGACCCACATCGACCGTTTTGGTCGAATTATGGCGCTCATCGGTCCTTTCCTAACTAGCGCTATAGGCCGCCTTCCCTGGGAGCTAGCCCCTCGTGACACGCCCCAACAAAGTGCACGAGAGAAAGACAACAATCAGAGGAGATTGCAAAAAGGTGTTCATTACAGTCATGCCCACAAGGCAAAAGGCTAAAAGAGCACTACGACATATCTACACCTGCAAAATAAACTTTGGCCCCGCCGACGGTGCAGCCGTGGCCGTAACAGGAGTCCCGCTCAAATCATCTCGAGGAGCCATGGGTAGTCGACACGGAACATCTAGGGATCGAATACCGACACGGAGAAGCCCCCTCGCTAGTGTAGCGGAACCACAGCACAGAGTCACGCTCGATGCTGCGGTGGCAGATGAAATGCTCCCAGCCAACGTTTAGATACATCTCGCTCGGCACGGGGGTCTCGATGTTCACGCTCCACCTATCGCCGCCACCGGAGTGCCTCCGCAGCACACCCCCGGGAATGTCACCCATGAGTCCTAGGGCGAAACGCGGGTGAAATGAATCGTATGGGCACCTAGAGGGGGGGGTGAATAGGTGCTATACCAATTTTTTATTTCTTTTTCAATTTTAGGCTTAGCACAAAGGTAAATTCTCTAGATAAACTAATGTGTGGAATTTCCCTATATGCAAACCTATCTACTAGCGAGTAAGGAGAGAGTGGAAGAGGAACGAGTGAACCGAAGTGAAGCACACGGAGACACAAGATTTTTTTGACCGCAGTTCCTTCCTTGTTAAGGGAAGTACGTCTGCGTTGGAGGGGTGGGCGGTACTAAGACCACCACGCCACAAAAGGCCTCACCCTGTTCTCCGATGGATCTCGCCACAACAGGCTTGATCCACCTTCCACTATAGGTACCCTTCGAGGCGGGCACCGGCGCCTTTACACAACTAGCGGGGCAACAACTCCACAACAACTTGGAGGCTCCCGAAATGACAACAAGCTGCCACAAGAACAAAGTTGTCAAATACAATAACACGATCTAGGTATTAACGAGAATACTAGATCAGGGATTTCTCCAAGTGAATGGAGAGGAGTTGAAGTGCTTGATTCTTGATGTTGATGATGAACTTCTCCTCCTTCAATTCCACCAAAGATCAAGACCTTAGGGTGGCTGAAGTGGGAGATCGAGATTTAGAGCTCTTGCACAGGGTCTGGTGAAATTCGAATGAATCAAGAGTTCTGGATGTTAGGGAAGAAGGGGTACTTATACCCCTTTCCAAAAACCAGCCATTGCACACTTTGGGGGCCGGATTATCCGACCCAAGTGAGGGCCGGATTATCCGGTCTGGGGAAACTCCGCCCCAGACTCGGAATATCCGGCAGACAATCCGCCCCCTCTCTGAGCGTCGTGACGAGCTTGCCCTTGATCAACTTCTAGGGGCCGGATTATCCGGCCCTATGCGAAGGCCGGATTATCTGGCCTGGGGAGAAAAACCGCCCCAGTTCGGATTTTCCGGTAGAAAATCCGACCGGATACTGAGCGACGCGCCTTGGCTCCTTTTGCTCAAAAACTGGGGGACGGATTATCCGGCCCTTGCGAAACCCGGATTATCCGGCCTGGGGAGGAAAAACCGCCCCAGTTCGGATTTTCCGGGAGAAAATCCGCCTGGACACTGAGCGACGCGCCTTGGCTTCCTTGAGAGATGAGGTAGGCCGGATTATCCGGCCCTTGGAGGGGCGGATAATCCGGCCCCCCTCAAAACTTCCTGCACACTTAGCGCACATGAATAGTCTCCATAGTATTGTTATCTAACACGCAAAACATAGGAAAACATGAAATGCTCTTTCAATCTCCCCCTTTTTGGTGTTAGATGACAATACCAGGATTTGCGGGAGAAAGACACAAGACAAACAGAGATAACTATGGAAGGGACTCCCCCTCAATGTGTGCATAATAGAGTTTTGCATTGGAATACAAATGCACACAAATCGGTGAATCTATTCCATAGACAAAAGGGCAAAAACACATACCACCGAAGTAGAGAATAGGCATCCTTGACATAAATCACCATTATTAGTGGATAACCATTATGAGCGTGCGCCTTCCGTGATAAACCACCAGCAGTAGGATATGAATAGATATAACCATGAGCATAATCCATGATATGAAGTCCATAGGTATCATCCAGACAACCACATAAAGTCTCAACCACAAATCACAAACCACGAATATAAAAGTTCAACGCTAAATGGGCATAAGCAAGAAATAACGAATAAAAAGTGCAAGTGCTTATGCCCGACCCATGCAAATCCACGGACAACCTAATAGAACTACTTCTCCCCCTTTGGCATCGAGACACCAAAAAGGGAGAAGAGCGATACTAGCGCCCTATGGGATCACTCATCATAGTCCTCGTCCTCGTCCTCGTCCTCGTCCTCATGCTCTTCCTCATCCTCATTGTCAAGCTCCTCAGTGTCACCTTCCTCATCATCAGCATCAGCAGCAGGCGCAGAGGGGAACAAGTGACGCTCCATCTCACCATAGTTCAGCCCGGAGGAAGAGTTCCACCGAGCATATGGAGTTGGAGGTGTAGGAGCCGGAGGAGCACCCGAAGCGCCAGACACGTGGTGGAGAATGAGCTGCTGGGAGTGAGCCAACTCATGGCGCTGCCTGTAGGCCTCATACTGACCCTTGCGTGTGTCCACGCCCATGCAGAGGATGTGACGCTGGAACCAGTTCAGCTGCTTGATCTCACAGGCCACGGGAGGCACTGGGGGCCGACGAGCATCCCTCATGAGGCCCTTAAGAGCAGAGGAGGGGTGAGCAGTCTTCAGAACCTTGTTGTAAATCTTCTTGGCCTTGTGCACCGAGTCAATGTGAAACTCCTCGGCAGGAAGCAGGTGGCGAATGAGCAACATAATGTAGGGCGCATAGGGAATGGACAGACGGTTGAACATAGCATCACACAGCTCATGGTAAATGAAGTCCATGACATCCAGCCTGTACTGCACTAACTCGTCCTTGCAGGAGGCAACCTCATGAGAAAATTGAAGTAGCTGAACGAGGTGGCCACGGATGCTGTCATTGTTGCCTCCACTCGGTGTAATAGCACGGAAGAGACCCACCAATGCAGCATAGATGGGGGCAAGACCAGCCACAGTACCAACAATACCATTGTCCACAGTGCACGGAGAGAGAGCAGCATCCTTGTTGGGCTTCAATTGAGTGATGATGCGGTGGCCACTGGCTCTATCCCTGCTGTGGAAGGAGTATCCCAAAACCTCAGCAAACACGTGAAAATCAGCAGTCATGGGCCTATCATGAGTCATCCACTTCATAGTGCGATGCTCAACACCACAAATCACCAGAGTGGAGAAGAATTGCTTCACCACCTCAGAGTCAAAGGAGCACTGGAGGGACATGAGATGGTGCAGCCCCATCCTCTCAGCCACATACATTGCATCAACAAGATGCGCCTTCTCCAAAGCATCAGCAAGTAATAGAGGGTGCATAGGCCTAATGTTCAGCCTGGCATAGATGTCTTCATAAATCCCCTTCTATTCGACACACCAAAAGCGGGAATCCCCCAACTCAGCATCACGAGGGAGCTCAGCAAACAAGTCATGACAGATGGCGGAAAAGGAGACTGCATCCAAAGCCCTGTAGTTGATCTTGGGCTCCTTTCCCTTCCTCTTGGACACGCCCTTCCGAGTCCTCTTGGATTGTTCAGCCATGCGCCTTTCCTCGTTCTTTCTTCTCCTCAATTCAACTTCGTCCACTAGGTTACCTTGACCATCGTCCCGAAAGTACTTGGCGCGAGGATGGCGCTTGTAGGTCTTGGGAACACCGGAACTACCTGTGAGGAGAATAAGGGCGATAGCAAGGGGATAAGCATACACACAAGTCCATGAGAGAGTATGGAACAAGTAGGCAAAACAATTCATAGGTCAAAACTACTCAAAACATACACCATAGTGAAACTGAAGCAGACTTGAATCTGTCAGGCCGGATTATCCGGCCTGGCCAGGGGCGGATAATCCGGCCCTGGCAGAAATTTTCGATTTCACCATGAATGCATGCAAAAAAAGTAGATCGGGCCTAGAAACTGTAAGACTACGAGTTCTATGCGAAACCACATCCTTCTAGACAATGTTACATCCAACAAGATACACATCTAGCCAAAGATGGGGAGGGAGGGAGTTACCCTCACTCATTGGAGGAAGAACACGGAGGAGAAGGTACCCGGAGGCGCGGAGAAGAAGATCCGGGAAGACCCGGAAAATCCGGTGGCCGGAGAGGCTCCGGGGAGGGTGAGGGGCGGCAGGCGGCGGCTGGGGAGAAGGAGAGGGCTGGGGGAGAAGTGCTGCTCGTTATGAGCCCTTCTCCCTGAGCCCTGCCCTTTAAGATCGAATCCGCCAGGGCCGGATTATCCGGCCAATACTTGGGCCGGATTATCCGGCCTAAAATCTGGTATTCTGTTATACACAGAACAAGGCCCGCGCGTCCCCAGACAACACCCCCACAAGGTGTACAAGGGACTAGTATGCAAGAATAGATGTCTTAGGGGTAGGGAAGGCTTAGGATTGAGAATGCCAAACTGAGATGGTACTAGACACTCAAAATTGCAAAATCCAAATCAAATAAAAGCAAAGATTGAGTATGATTCCCATAAGAACATGAGAGAGCAAATAACATCCAAAAAGATCCAATTCTCCATGAAGGAGAGGGTGGTGGACGAAGCCACCTTGTTGGAGTGTATGGTGTGACACCGCGAAGATATATCTTGGGTTCACGACCAATACTCATCAATAAGCTCACATATCACAACATGATATTAAGAGAAATGATATAACTTGCTATTGGCATTATGGGGGGAGGGTTAGCCCAATATGTTAGGACCACACTCCCCCTATATCCATGCCCACACCTAGACCAAACAAGGATTGAGATGTACGAGTGGGTGCATGAGTAATCAAGACAAGCTCCCGGAATCAATGATATTTAGATCATTCCTCAAATAGCAGAATCTTGCTTCATCAAGTGGCTTTGTAAAAATATCCGCCAGTTGATTATTCGTGCTCACAAAAGATAGATCAATATCACCTCGAGCAACATGGTCTTGAATAAAATGATTCCGAATCTCAATATGCTTCGTCCTTGTGTGCTGAACTGGATTGTACGCAATTTTGATAGCACTTTCATTATCACATAAAAGAGGCACTTTGTCACAATTGACACCATATTCCTTTAAAGTTTGCCTCATCCACAATAATTGAGTACAAGCGCTGGCAGCAGCAACATATTCAGCTTCGGTGGTGGAGAGAGATATACAATTCTGCTTTTTGGAGGACTAACATACAAGAGATCTTCCCAAGAATTGACAAGCTCCAGAAGTTGACTTCCGATCATCCTTATCACCAGCCCAATCTGAGTCAGTATAACCACATAAGGAGAAATTGGAGCCCTTGGAATACCAGAGACCAAAGTTGGGGGAATGAACTAAATATCGAAAGATCCTCTTGACCGCCACTAAGTGGCTTTCTTTAGGAGCTGCTTGATACCTTGCACACACTCCCACACTCAACACAATATCGGGTCTAGATGCGCAGAGGTAAAGAAGAGAGCCGATCATGGACCGGTATACCTTTTGGTCCACATATTTACCATGAGGGTTGAGTTCGAGATGACACTTTGTTTGCATCGGAGTAGCGACACCATTTAGATCCGTCATCTTGAATCTCTTGAGCATGTATTGGATGTACTTTGCTTGATTAATAAAGGTTCCTTCTCTTAGTTGCTTGATCTCGAATCCAAGAAAGAACCGTAATTCCCCATCATAGACATCTCAAACCTGTTAGTCATAAGCTTTGAAAATTCATCGTTAAAAGCTTTGTTAGTAGAACCAAAAATGATATCGTCTACATATAGTTGGCATACAAAGAGATCCCCCTTAACCTTCTTAGTAAAAAGAGTGGGGTCGATTTGCCCAACTTCGAAGCCACAATCTAACAAAAGCTCTTTAAGGTGCTCATACCATGCACGTGGGGCTTGTTTAAGGCCATAGAGTGCCTTATCGAGTTTGTAGACATGGTTCGGGAAGTTAGGATCCTCAAACCCCGGGGGTTGCTTTACGTATACCAACTCATGTAGAGGACCGTTAAGGAAGGCACTCTTGACGTCCATTTGCTGCAAATTAAAATTGTTATGAGCAGCATAAGCAAGTAGGATACGGATGGACTCAAGACGAGCCACAGGAGCATAGGTCTCGCCGAAGTTGATGCCCTCAACTTGGGAGTAACCTTGTGCCACAAGTCTTGCCTTGTTCCTCACAACGATGCCATTCTCATCTTGCTTGTTCTTGAAAATCCACTTGGTGCCGATAACATTGCGGCACTCTTTGGGTTTCTCCACTAGTTTCCAGACTTTGTTGCGCTCGAAATTGTTCAATTCTTCATGCATAGCAACAAGCCAGTCTGGGTCTTCAAGAGCTTCAAAGACCTTCTTAGGTTCCACCATGGAGATATGAGCTTGATGCTCACCAAAACTGGCCAATTCTCTTCTAGTAGACACCCTTCGTCGAAGATCACCAACAACCTTGTCGAGAGTGTGACCCCTCAACTCAAGGTTGCGATCAGCCCAAGCCTTGCGATGAAGTTCAATAAGTTTATTGTCTCTTGGTGGAGGAGATTCATCACTTGAGTCTTCATTGAAGGCATTTTCTCCGCCTTGATTAGTAGCTAGAACATCAGTAGCAGGTGGTGGAGATGCATGCCCTTGAGGTGAGTCCGTAGCCATAACAGGAGGCTGCAGAACTAGAGAGTCAGGGTCGGATAATCCGGCCGAAGAAGTGGCCGGATAATCTGGCCTGGGAGGACTTCCAGCAGCATCATCAGGAAGCCTGGGACTGGCTTGACCTGGCAAGGAGCCGGATAATCCGGGGTCAGCCGGAAAATCCGGCCTGGAGCTTGTGTTGATATCTTCACCACCAGGAGCTGAAGGAGCGCGGTGGCCGGATAATCCGGTATCCACCGGAAAATCCGGCCTGGAGCTTTCTGGAGCATCTTGACCTTCAGCAGTTGATGGAGATGGTGTAGAAGTTGCCCCCGTGGTTGGAGCATGTTGCGTATGTGTAGATGAGGGCTCTATATGAGTAGAGCATTGTCCTTCCCGGTCCGCCACAAGGGGTTCCTCAATGGGGTGGAAGAATCCCACGCCCATTCTTCTTATGGCATCTTGGGGTATTTCAACATCTGCATCACAAACACCAACCTGCTCCGCACGGGAACCGTCATTTTCCTCGAACACCACACTACAAGATTCTACAACAGTTCCGAAGAGCTTATTGTAGACTCTATAAGTGTGGGATTCGGCACCATAACCAACAAAAATACCTTCTAGAGCCTTAGATTCAAACTTAGATAAACGAACTCCTTTAATAAGAAATAAACACTTACACCCGAATACCCGAAAGTATGAGATGTTTGGCTTGTTACCAGTAAGTATTTCATACGGAGTCTTGTCCAAAATCTTGCGGAGGTATAAATGATTGGATGAATGACAAGCAGTAGAGATTGCTTCAGCCCAGAAGTTATATGGAGATTTGAATTCGGCCAACATTGATCTTGCCATGTCCATTAGAGTTCGATTCTTCCTCTCGGCTACATCATTTTGTTGAGGGGTGTACGCAGCGGAATATTGATGTCTTATCCCCTCTTCACTTAGGAACTCATTTAAGGTGTAGTTCTTGAACTCCGAGCCGTTATCACTCCTTATAGCCATAATGGGGACGTTGTGTTGACGTTGAACCTCGTTGGCAAAGTCGATGACAGTTTGTTGAGTTTCACTCTTCAACTTGAAAAAATAAACCCAAGTGTATCTTGAGTAATCATCAACAATCACTAGAAAAATACTTTTTCCCACCGAGGCTAGCATGAGATGGAGGTCCGAAAAGATCCACATGAAGAAGCTCCAAGATCCTTTTTGAAGAGATAATGATTTTCCTTCGCTGAGGAGAATCATGCATTTTCCCTTCAACACACGCCCTGCAGACACGATCTTTGGCAAAAGAGACATTTTCTTTTAGTCCAAGAATGTGGCCACCCTTGTGGAGACTTTGCAAAGTTCTCATATTGACGTGGGCTAGTCGGCGATGCCATAGCCAACCCGCGTCAGCCTTTCCGAAAAGACACATCGGACCTGTAGTGGTTTTCCCCGAAAAGTCTACCACGTACAGGTCGTTTTCGACATATCCCATGAAAGCGACATTTAGAGACTTGCTCCACAAGAGTACCACCAAATCAGCATCAATGTAAACTGCAAAGCCCATCTTACCAAGGGCACGAACTGAAAGTAAGTTATACCCGAGGGTTTCAACAAGCATGACGTCCACGAGGGAGATATCATGAGCCACCACAACTTTGTCGAGACCCAATACCTCAGATTTTGACTTGTCACCATAGGAGACGGTAATGTGTTCAAGGTTTGGCCGCATCTCCGTGATGATCTCCTTGCTTTCGGTCATATGACTCGTACAACCGCTATCGAGTACCCAACCACCGGAAGCATAGCCCTGCAAGAAAATTACTTCTTGGTTTTAGGTACCCATTTTTCAATGGGTCCTCTCATGTTAGTAACAAGGGTCTTGGGAACCCAAATAGACCAAGGAATGTAACAATCATAAGGCCCTACATAACTAGCATAAACATCACCATAAGCATCACAATATAATTCGAAGTTAGGATTGTTGATCCCTGCAAAACCATCATAATTAGTCTTGTCATTAGTAATGTTGCTAGTCTTAGATTGAGAAGTCTTGTTCTTCTTCTTCTTGTTGTTTTTCTTGCTCTTTATCTTGGGTATGTAACCAAGACCTTCTTTACTGTTGTTTTTCCTTTGCCTGCTCAGAATCTCATCAATAACCCCTTTACCTTTGTATTGAGAACTCCTTGCAAGATCTTCTTTTCCAACGGATGAAGATGAGGTACTTGGTACATTATACCGTTTCAATTGAGTTTGGAGCTGGTCATGAGACTCATTTAGAGTAGAATGATCACTCTTCAATGCCTTGTGAGCACTTTCAAGATCATCAAACTTCTCCAAAAGTCTAGGATGAACAGCCCCAAAATCAATCTTTTCTTTCCTTAGTTTCTTTACCTTGGCAAGGGCATGGTCACGTTCTTTAATGATCTGAGCTATAGCTTCTTCTTGTGACTCCTCTAGGGATTCGAGTCTTTCTTCCAAAGAAACTCGAGTTTCCTCTTCCTCTTCCAAGGCATTCTTCAAAGAGGCTATCTCCAAAGCATCTTCTCTTTCAATTCTGCCCTTTTTTTCAAGGAGATCTTCGGCTTAAGCAAGTTGACTCATAAGAGTATCAAAATGGAGTTTGTGCTCACCTTGTAGGTTAGTGAAAAAAATATCCAAGGCAATAACTTCTTCTTTCATTTCAAGACTGTCATGATCATCCATATCTAAAATTATGTTAGTCTTAGAAAATGAGGAGTTAGAAGTCCATACCTCGGATCCTCTTGCCATTAGGCAAGTGGCGTTGTTATTGATGGCGTTCTCGTTCGGCGAGTCGAAGAGAGAGGAGGGAGTCGATGTGGTGGCTATAGCAGCCACTTCGCGGGAACGATCATCATCCTCTTCATCTTCACTTGCGGAGGAGTATTCCTCTTGAGCTACAAGGACCATCTTGGGTTGCTTCTTGAAAGCACCAATCTTCTTAGCAAATGGCTTCTTCTTAGGAACTTTGGATTTCTCTTAAGAATGAGCCTGCCACCATTGTCTTCTCTATTTTCATAAGGACACTCGGCTACAAAGTGTAGTCTATCTCCACAGTTGAAGCAAGTTCTCAATCTTGGGCCACTTTCTCTTCTTCCATTTGACCCGTTCTTGCGCTCAAGTTCAGACTTGGCTTTGGCAGGGTCCTTCCAAAAGTTCCTTGCATAGAATGCCATGTACTCACCATGAGCATGTTTAACCTCATCGGGGCAGTCCATGGATATCCTCTCAAATGCTCCTTCATCATCCTCTTGCTCAGCAACATTGGCTTTGAGAGCCATATTGACACCCTTTTGCATTCCAATGGCCCGAGCACGGGCATCTTCAGCATTCTTTGCTGCCACTTTGAATGACGTCATTTCTTGCATGACTTCATTGGATGTCATTTGATGATAGTTGTGTCTACCTTGCAAGATCTTCAAATCCGTCGATTCGAAAGGCATTAAGGCACTCACATACTTCCTTTTTATCCATGCATCATTAATGTGAGTGGCCCCATGCTTCCGAAATGTTGTTGCGATGCCCTTGAGTCTTCTATACATGTCCTCATGGTTTTCACCATCCAACATGTAGAATCCCTCAGCTTCGTTACTAAGGGCATCATACCGGTTTCTTCTCATGCTTTCATTTCCAACAAAAAGGTCCGTAAGAGCATCCCACGCCTCTTTAGCCGTGTTGAGATGTTCAATGTGTGGCATGACCTTGGGACCCACACCCAGCTGTATCATGTGGAGAGCAGTGGCATTCAACAGGCTATCCACAACTTCCCTTCTTGTTAGATTGGTTTGATCTCCAACATGAAGACCTTCTTCAATGATCCTCCACAATTCAATAGAGGAGCTGCAAACATGAGATTTCATTAGAAATTGTCATTGGTTAAAAGAAGATGCAGTGAGCTTGGGTGGATCACCCCTATTGTTTATATGAGGATGAGGGATAGGTGGGTCGGGGGAATATACATGGCGAACCTCACTATATTCCTCCTTACCACTTCCCTTTTTGGAGGTGGAACCATTTAGTTTTTCACCTTCCACATCATCATCCTTGGATCCGGTGTTACCCTTTTCCTTAGATGATGGTGAGGGAGCCTCAGAGGAGGATGGAGATGGGGCTATGGATGATGTAAGGCGAGCAATCATTTGATTCATCTCCTCCATCTTGGACTCAAAGGATTTCAACAAGGTTGTTTCCAACGACTTGAGATCATCCATTGTGACCTTATCCACAGCCTCATTTCCATCATCCCTTGTACCCATACTACTCTTAGGCGGTTAAGCTCGAATTAAGAGCCGGGGCTCTGATACCAATTGAAATGGATCGTATGGGCACCTAGAGGGGGGTGAATAGGTGCTACACCAATTTTTAATTCTTTTTCAATTTTAGGCTTAGCACAAAGGTAAATTCTCTAGATAAACTAATGTGTGGAATTTCCCTATATGCAAACCTATCTACTAGCGAGTAAGGAGCGAGTGGAAGAGGAACGAGTGTACCGAAGTGAAGCACATGGAGACACGGGATTTGTTTGACCGCAGTTCCTTCCTTGTTAAGGGAAGTACGTCTGCGTTGGAGGGGTGGGCGGTACTAAGACCACCATGCCACAAAAGGCCTCACCCTGTTCTCCGATGGATCTCGCCACAATAGGCCTGATCCACCTTCCACTATAGGTACCCTTCGAGGCGGGCACCGGCGCCTTTACACAACTAGCGGGGCAACAACTCCACAACAACTTGGAGGCTCCTGAAATGACAACAAGCTGCCACAAGAACAAAGTTGTCAAATACAATAACACGATCTAGGTATTAACGAGAATACTAGATTAGGGATTTCTCCAAGTGAATGGAGAGGAGTTGAAGTGCTTGATTCTTGATGTTGATGATGAACTTATCCTCCTTCAACTCCACCAAAGATCAAGACCTTAGGGTGGTTGAAGTGGGAGATCGAGATTTAGAGCTCTTGCATAGGGTCTGGTCAAATTTGAATGAATCAAGAGTTCTGGATGTTGGGGAAGAAGGGGTACTTATACCCCTTTCCAAAAACCAGCCGTTGCACACTTTGGGGGCCGGATTATCCGGTCTCCGGAAACTCTGCCCCAGACTCGGAATATTCGGCAGACAATCCGCCCTCTCTCTGAGCGTCGCGCCGAGCTTGCCCTTGATCAACTTCTGGGTGCCGGATTATCCGGCCCTATATGAAGGCCGGATTATCCGGCCTGGGGAGAAAAACCCGCCCCAGTTCGGATTTTCTGGTAGAAAATCCGACCCGATACTGAGCGACGCGCCTTGGCTCCTTTTGCTCGAAAACTGGGGGCCGGATTATCCGGCCCTTGCGAAACCCGGATTATCTGGCCTGGGGAGGAAAAACCGCCCCAGTTCAGATTTTCCGGGAGAAAATCTACCTGGACACTAAGCGACGCGCCTTGGCTTCCTTGAGAGATGAGGTAGGCCGGATTATCCGGCCCTTAGAGGGGCGGATAATCCGGCCCCCCTCAAAACTTCCTGCACACTTAGCGCACATGAAAAGTCTCCATAGTATTGTTATCTAACACACAAAACATAGGAAAACATGAAATGCTCTTTCAGCGGGGGGAAGCTTCGCCCTCACGAACCAGTCCTCATCCCAAAGGATGAGGACATAATTGATGTACTGCTCAGGCTCGGGGCCGTCTTCCATCTTGATCATGACCACCGGAGGAGGAGGCAGGGGAGCAATGTCGTCTTCGGGCCACCGCCTTGCGACCACGGGTGCTACCACGAGGGCAGTTCCGTCCGCGCTTCACTAGCGTTTTCCCCTGGTCACCGTCGCAACACCGGAAGTTGAGGCGCAGCGAGCCCCGCGCCTCCCATGGCCGCTCCCACGTGGCCGTCCGCATCTGTGCTTCACCAGTGGAGCCTCTTCCATGTCCGCCATCACGGACTTGCCCTTGTAAGTGGCGGAGAGTCGCTCGGGCTCCATAGGGAAGGGTCAATCCTTAGCTCTAAAAGTGGGGAAGAAAGGAGGAAGGAGCCGAGGGAGTGGAGTCAAGGAGAAGGTTGTTGGAGATATGCCCAAGAGGCAATAATAAAGTGGTTATTATTATATCATTATGTTTATGATAAATGTTTACATCCCATGCTATAATTGTATTAATCGGAAACATTAATACTTGTGTGTTTTGTAAACATAAAAGAGTCCCTAGTAAGCCTCTTGTTAAACTAGCTTGTTGATTAAATGATGATCATGGTTTCCTGATCATGGACATTGGATGTCATTAATAACAAGGTTATATCATTAGGAGAATGATGTGATGGACACACACCCATAGTAAGCGTAGCATAAGATCAAGTCATTAAGTTTGTATTTCTATAAGCTTTCAAATGCATAGTAACCCAATCCTTCGACCAAGAGGTTATGTTAATCACCATCACCGGATGGGTACTTTGATGACATCAAACACCGCTTCGTAACTGGGTGGTTATAAAGGTGTCATTGGGTACTCTGAAAGTATGTGTTGAAGCGCATGGACCAAGATTGGGATTTGTCCATCCATATGACGGATAGATATGCTCTGGGCCCTCTCGGTGGAATGTCATCTAGTTAGCTTGCAAGCATGTGACTGGGTCACAAGGGATGACATAACATGGAACGAGTAAAGAGTACTTATCAGTAACGAGGAAGAACTAGGTATGGAGATACCGACGATCGAACCTCAGATAAGTAGAATATCGCGTGACAAAGGGAATTGGTTTCGTATGTTAATGGTTCTATCGATCACGAAGTCATCGTTGAGTATGTGGGAGCCGTTATGGATCTCCAGATCCCGCTGATGGTTATTGATCGGAGTGGTGTCTTCATCATGTCTGCATATTCACGAACCGTAGGGTGACACACTTAAGGTTCGAAGTTGTTTTAAGTAGATATGGAATATGCGTTGGAGACCGAATGTTGTTCAGAGTCTCGGATTGGATCCGGGACATCACGAGGAGATCCGGAATTGTCCAGAAAATAAGATTCATATATTGGGGATCATTTTCTAAGTTAGGAAATGTTCCGGAGTGTTTATATGGAGATTCTAGAAGGTTTCGGAATGTTCTGGAAGGTTCTAGAAGATTTCTTGGAGTTTGCTTGAAAACCAAGAAAGGATCAAGGAGTCTTTGTGGGGCAATACACGGATTCGTGGGGGAGGAGGATTCCTCCCCCCTCCCAATCCGCCGGCCAAGGAGGAAGGGGAGTCCTAGTAGGACTCCCCCTCCCATGGCGCCTCCCTCCTTTAAATAGAAGGGAGGGGGCGCCAACCCCTGGACCTTCCCCATAACAAACCCTAGCCGCTGCCTCTCTCCTCCTCCTTCCCTCTGCTCAGGCTTAGGTGAAGCCCTGCAGAATTCTCTACTCCACCACCACCACCACACCGTCGTGTTGCTGGAATTCCGTGGAGAAGAACTACTACCTCCGCTGCTCGCTAGAACGGGGAGAGGAAGGTTTTCTTCGACTCCGCACGTGTGACCGACTGCGGAAGCGCTGCCGGAACACGGCGCCGGAAGGATCGTCCACACGATCTTGAGATCGGCAAGTGATCGACTACATCAACCCTGAGATCTAATCTCGTAATGCTTTTGGTTCTACAATGGTTAGTACAGATCTATCTCGTTGCACATGTCTAATAGATTAGATCTTGGCTTTTATCTAGATTAGATCTGGGTTTTGTTCATTCTTGCGGTAGAAATTTTTTGTTTTCCATGCTACGAACCCATCAGTGGTATCAGAGCCGTGTCTATGCGTAGATCTGTTGCACGAGTAGAACACAATGGTTTTGTGGGCGTTGGTGCTCTTGTCGTCTTTTGGTTTGTGTACTTTGCATCTTGCGGTATGGTGGGATGAAGCGGCTCGGGCTAACCTTATATGTCATCGCACATGAGACTTGCTCCACAGTTGACGTGCAACTCGTATTGCACAAGTGGCTTTGCGGGTGTCTGTCTCTCCCATCATAGTATAGATCCAATCTAAACTTTGCACTTGATAGCACTTGTATCAACGTTGTGGTTCAGTTTCGTAGGTAAGATCCATTCTTATTCGAAAGCCCCAAACCATGTAAAACTTGCAAAGAAAATTAGAGGCGTCTAACTTGTTTTTGCAGGGGTTTTGTGATGTGATATGGCCATCATGTGATTGTGATTATATTTGATGTATGCAATGATCCTTGTTGTAATATGGCAACCGGCAGGAGCCTAATGGTTGTCTTTAATTCTGTTAAGACCTGCGTGTCTATTCATCTTGTAATAGCTTTATTCTAAGTAGTTGTAATAGTTGCTGGTGATGATGGACAACCATGAAGCGGCGCCACTGACCTTGACGCAATGCTGGTGATGATGGAGATCATGTCCGTGCTTTGGAGATGGAGATCAAAGGCATAAGAAGAAAGGGCCATATCATATCACACTAATTATGAATTTCCTGTGATGTTAATCCTTTATGCATCTTGTATTGCTTAGATCGCGACGGTAGCATTATAAGATGATCCCTCTCACTAAATATCAAGTAATAAAGTGTTCGTCCTTAGTTGGCACCGTTGCTAAGACTCGTCGTCTCGAAGCATCTCATGATGATCGGATGTGATAGACTCTACGTGTGCATACAATGGGTGCAAGCCAGATTTGCACATGCGGATACTAAGGTTAATCTTGACGAGCCTAGCATGTACAGACATGGTCTCGGAACACAGAATACCGAAAGGTAGAGCATGAATCATATAAGTGATATGATGAACATGAAGATTGTTCGCCTTTAAAGCTACATCATCTCACGTGATGATCGGACTTGGTGTAGTGGATTTGGTTCATGTAATCACTAAAACAACTCGAGGGATGTTGTTTTGAGTGGGAGTTCATTTGTAATTTGGATTAGTCAAACTCAATTTATCATAAACACAATCAAAGTGAATTTGCATAGTTTGTTGTAGTCATTGGCATCCGTTCACCACCTTACGCTTAGTTATAGTTGAGATAGTGGAACTATAAAATTCTGGATATTTTCTTTACGAACTGGTATCGTATTGTTTTGAGTGTCAATCTATAGTTAAAAGTCCTGTTGCAAACCTTCAGCAAACTCCGTTTACTCTGTGAAGTTTAATAAACCGTATTAAATCAAGAGTAACAATTCCAGTGTTAGTATCTAATATATCATGTTTGCCTCCATGATTCTTGATACTCAAAAGATTGTTTTTTAATATCAAGTTTATCTAAGAGCGGAAAGCAATGTTTCAGAAACCATCATATGTAAAAGGTATTGCGATATCTAAAACAATGTGTTGGTTACAACATGATAGAGTATATGTCCTCATATTTGATGAGAATTTGTGAAGGTTGGAGACGCTAGTCGTCCTAATCCTCCAAAAGGATTTGGAAAAGAAACATTATACTCGCAATTCACCTTTATAAGCTATAGCAGCTTGATCATGAAAGTTGTCATGATAAGGATGAATAGAAGATGTAAGTAAAATATTTACTACACTAAAAGATTACTAAAGAATGGAATTTTGAAAGAATGCCAAACATTTGATGAAGGTGATCCACTTCAAAGTGCAAGTCCAAAGGTATTAGTATTTGACTATACACACTTTGTACTATGTGTCATGTGAATGACACCACTATTGATGTTGATATATTCTTTTAAAAGAAAAGGAATTGTTGAAAGAGAATCTATAAAATATTTGGCAGAAAAGAAAAGATTGGAGATATCCAACTTAGGTATATAGAAGATACATGTTATGGCTGTATTCCTTGGTTGTTAAACAATGTGGTTCTGCATTATTGCATACCGAATTGGTTGGTATGAAGTGTCATACAGGACAACACAATTCATGAACTGCAATGGCCTAAGTAACTAGCAAGAGAATATGTGATGATGTTCATCGAAAACAAACAAAGGGTTGTTGTGTTACTCGTTAACATCAAAGCTTGCCTTCAAGATTTGTTTCAATAATTGTTATTTTTCAGGTATTATGACGACAAAAGGTTGTTCAAATAATTACCGTATTCCATAATAGATGGATGATATACAAGTCTGTTTGGAGAATAACGACCATAAAACTAATGCTAAAATGTCGCAAGACAAATGATTGAAAGATCACTTGCAAAGTGACATCGCCGTTTAAATTATATTAGGGATACATGAAGAAACTCCATGTTGATGGATTTTTGGAGTCTTTGATTTTGATCAAATGACGCTTGTGATACTTTCCTGGAGATAATTAAAACTCCGTTCGTAGGCCAAAAGAGGAACGGACGACTAACTGATTGGAATTTGTACATATTGATGTATATAGTCCATTATGTGTAGTCGTGGGCGATGGATTTCAACTTCATATGCTTTCTCCGAAGATTTGAGTGACTATATGTATATACTTACTCAATAAGGAAGAAGTATGAAACATTTGAAAATGTTTAAAGACTTTCAAGATGAAGTGGAAAATCATTGTAACAAGAAAATAAAAAGTTTATGATTGGATCATAAAGAAAGAGGTTTGAGTTACAAGTTTAGCAAAACACCTAAGATTTGAGGAATCGTTCCATGGATTTGCATTTCTCAAAAACACCATAGGAGTATGGAGTGTTCAAGATATGTAATGAAACCTTGTTTGACATGGTAAGATCAAAGGTGTCATTTATAAAACTGCCATTATATTTTAAAGATTAAAGCTTTAGTGACTACCGCTTTTACACTGAAAAGAGATCCATCGTGATCCGTTGAAATGACACCATATAAGTCATGGTTTGGGATAAAACCCAGGTTGTCCTTTCTTAAATTTTTGGTATGCTAGGCATAAGTAAAGTGTTTACAACCAAAGTCGGATGAGCATGTCTTTGTAGGTTATTTCGAATAACCATTGGGTATTCCTCCATAACACCGAAAACAAAAGTGTTTGTCATTTAGAATGTCGAGTTTCTTGAGAAGGAATTTTTGGTGAAAAGTTAAGTGGGAGGACAATAGAACTTTGACAAGGTTGTTGAACCTTGGCTAATATGTGCTGAGTTGCGCAGCGTCGGTAAATGTCCCGGAGGCAGCAACAATGCTCATGGCTCACGTGCCTCAAAGGTTGTGGTCACAGTCTATTGAACCAAGTAGGTCGGGTAAGTAATCAAATGCCAAGATTTGAGAGTTAAATCATTGTTGTTTGACAATGATGAACCGACTACATGCAAATAATCAATGATGGGCCCTGACTTTGTTAAGTGGCTTGAAGCCATAAAATCTGTGATAATTCCATACACGAGAAATCAAGCTTTGAATTTGAAAGACCCTCTGGAAAGGTGCAAGACCTTACAGTCGTATATGGATCTATAAAGAAATAGACATGGATGTTTCACATCTATGAAATAGTCGATATGTCGGAAAGAGTTTACGACAATGTTCAAGGAATTGACTATGATAAGATTTGATCTTTCATAGCGATATTTAGTCTGGACGGATTAATGTAGCAACCACTACATATATTTTGGTATTAGTTGAAAAAACAAAACAAGTTCTTCTAATAGAATGGTTACCTAGGATGTGTCCATGACACGATCCAAAGGGTTTTGTTAATTCAAAGGATGCTAAAAGAGTATGCAAAACTTCAATGGTTGAACTAAGCATCGCGGAGTTTGAATCTTCACCATGATGAAACCGTTAAAAGGTTTAATTTCGTCAGAGACGATGAAGATGCTTGCATTTTTGCAAGAAATTAAGTGGGAGCGCTAAGACATATTTCTAATACATTATGTGAAAGACATATTGTTGATTAGAAATGATGTATCTTTTATTGACACGGGTTAAGAATTTCATTTCGATGAAAGACTTAGGCATAACCCAAGAATTAGGCATCAATGTCTATATGGATAGATTGAGGCGCTAATATGGTTTTGCCAAATGTACATAGATAAGATGTTGAATGAGTTCAATATGGAAACAACAAGAAAGGTTCTTGACGCACGGAAAGGACTGAATCAAGATTCAAGTGTGTTGACACGAGATTCAAGTGTTTTGACACTTGGTGAAATCACAAGAATATTTTGATCAATCATTCTTTGAGATGTACACATCCAGATATGTCCTATGCTCTAAATGTTATGAGCATATACCAGAATGACTCATAAGATGATCATTGGACAATAGTAGGGATATTCCTATGATCTTTGGAAGAACTAAGAATATATTATTTATATAGTGGTGACAAATAATTCATTGTAAATTGTTGCATTGATACTAGTTTTGTCACAAATTAATTTTATCTCAATTTAAACTATGGGTGGCACAATGTAATGGAAAGGAAGTTCCATAACGGATTTGGTTGAGTACCAAAGTTAAAACATTGTGACGGATACTACAACAAAAGGCTAAGTATATGACTGCTATTGTAGCAGCAAATGAGGGCATTTGCATCAAGTAGTTTGTTATCAAACTAGGTGTGGTTCATAGCGGGATAATACTATGAAGATACATTGTATGACAATTGTATCAACATGATTTAATCCCAAGGAACTAAAGGTCTCACCAAAGGACCAAATTTATACAATGCCATCTCATTGGAGAATGAGTAATGCGTAGAAACGCAAGGACATGCAAATACACATGGACCTGGAAGTGTCAGATCCAAAGATTATGTTTACCACTAGCAATAGTGTCTATACAACACCAGAAAGCCATAGGTGTTGAATGCACAAATTTTTAACTAGATTATTGACTCTAGTGCAAGTGGGAGACTGTTGGAGATATGCCCAAGAGGCAATAATAAAGTGGTTATTATTATATCTTTATGTTTATGGTAAATGTTTACATCCCATGCTATAATTGTATTAACCGGAAACATTAATACTTGTGTGTTTTGTAAACATAAAAGAGTCCCTAGTAAGCCTCTTGTTAAACTAGCTTGTTGATTAAATGATGATCATGGTTTCCTGATCATGGACATTGGATGTCATTAATAACAAGGTTATATCATTAGGAGAATGATGTGATGGACACACACCCATAGTAACCGTAGCATAAGATCAAGTCATTAAGTTCGTATTGCTATAAGCTTTCAAATGCATAGTAACCCAATCCTTCGACCATGAGGTTATGTTAATCACCATCACCGGATGGGTACTTTGATGACATCATACACCGCTTCGTAACTGGGTGGTTATAAAGGTGTCATTGGGTATTCTGAAAGTATGTGTTGAAGCGCATGGACCAAGATTGAGATTTGTCCATCCATATGACGGATAGATATGCTCTGGGCCCTCTCGGTGGAATGTCATCTAGTTAGCTTGCAAGTATGTGACTGGGTCACAAGGGATGACATAACATGGAACGAGTAAAGAGTACTTATCAGTAAGGAGGAAGAACTAGGTATGGAGATACCGACGATCAAACCTCGGATAAGTAGAATATCGCGTGACAAAGGGAATTGGTTTCGTATGTTAATGGTTCTATCGATCACAAAGTCATCGTTGAGTATGTGGGAGCCGTTATGGATCTCCAGATCCCGCTGATGGTTATATATCGGAGAGGTGTCTTCATCATGTCTGCATATTCACGAACCGTAGGGTGACACACTTAAGGTTCGAAGTTGTTTTAAGTAGATATGGAATATGCGTTGGAGACCGAATGTTGTTCGGAGTCTCGGATTGGATCCGGGACATTACGAGGAGATCCGGAATTGTCCGGAGAATAAGATTCATATATTGGGGATCATTTTATAAGTTAGGAAATGTTCCGGAGTGTTTGTATGGAGATTCTAGAAGGTTTTGGAATGTTCTAGAAGGTTCTAGAAGATTTCTTGGAGTTTGCTTGAAAACCAAGAAAGGATCAAGGAGTCTTTTGGGGCAAGACACGGATTCGTGGGGGAGGAGGATTCCTGCCCCCCTCCCAATCCGCCGGCCAAGGAGGGAGGGGAGTCCTACTAGGACTCCCCCTCCCATGGCGCCTCCCTCCTTTAAATAGAGGGCAGGGGCGCCAACCCCTGGACCTTCCCCATAACAAACCCTAGCCGCTGCCTCTCTCCTCCTCCTTCCCTCTGCTTAGGCTTAGGCGAAGCCCTGCAGAATTCTCTACTCCACCACCACCACCACACCGTCGTGCTGCTGGAATTCCGTGGAGAAGATCTACTACCTCCACTGCTCGCTGGAACGGGGAGAGGAAGGTCTTCTTCGACTCCGCACGTGTGACCGACTGCGGAAGCGCTGCCGGAAGGATCATCCACACGATCTTGAGATCGGCAAGTGATCGACTATATCGACCCCGAGATCTAATCTCGTAACGCTTTCGGTTCTACGAGGGTTAGTACAGATCTATCTCGTTGCACATGTCTAATAGATTAGATCTTGGCTTTTATCTAGATTAGATCTGGGTTTTGTTCGTTCTTGTGGTAGAAATTTTTTGTTTTCCATGCTACGAACCCATCAAAGGTGCCTTTTCCATTCCCCCATTTAACAAGGAGAAGCCACGTCGCCTCGGGCACACTATATTAACTGCTAGTCAGCCCCACACATTGTCAAATATTGGGGGAGCAACTCCCAAGGTGGAGCATACCTTGTAGTATCCAACATCCGAGGGCGCGCGCCCATTACGTGTGCACGGGCAAGATGAACTCGGGGTCCAGGCCAATGATGATCCCAGAAATGGTGGAGCCCACTAACCGATTGGGTCCTTGCCCTTCGTGCCTATCAAGGGACACGTGCGCCGCAACCCCTGGGGCTACTATCGGGGCTCTGGTAACTGTGGTACCACAACTCGACGGTCGCTGGGCCCACCGTTTAAGTTAAGGCGGTCATGCAAAGCCACTGTCCCTCGACGTGTCGCCTCATGAGCTAGGCGCTGGGTGACCAACCCCTTAAGAGCCTCGCATGGGTCGCCTCTACAACGGCCACCTCACGAGAGTAAGGATACCGCCTTGTCCGTGACCCCAACGTGCCTCAGATACCTTGGAACATACCCCAAGGGCATGTTCATAATATCACAGCAAAAGGAAAGGAGTAGACAAGCATGGAGGGCTGCACTAGGACTACGCAAACTGCCTCGGTAAAGAGCAGTCGGCTCGCCCTCTTCGGTGCAAAAGCGACATGGATTAGTTCAGGGCCAGCATAGATTCTCCTTGCCACTTTAGTGCAAGGAAGGACGTGGGTCGTGTCATGTAGCGGGGGACGGAGCTAGCAACTTCAGCTTTACGAAGGATCGGTAGGCAGCAAGGAGCCCTAGACCAGGTCCACACAAAGTAGACTAGTAGACTGGGCAACCTTCGAGCAGAAATGTGGAGACCCTTCCCGCCCAAAGATTTGGGAAGAGGCCCAGCACCCCTATAAAAGGAGACCAACTCCTACCTTAGAAGGGATCGATCCTTGAGATCTAAAACCCTATACATTCATCTATCTTTGTACCCTCGCGAAGCACCGCGAGCAATAGAACAAAGCAGGAGTAGTGACTTTACCACCTCATGAGGGTACTGAACCTGGGTAAAAATCTCATTTCCACTCTTTGTTGTGTCCGAGCTCCGCTGTATCCATCGTCGCCGATAAGTCTGGAACGCATGGTCAACCCCCTCACAAACTTCACTACAACAAAAAAGACATGTAGAGACGTCCAATTCATGTACTAAAGACGTTTAATTTCATCTCTACATAACCGTAGAGCCGCTAGGCAAAGCGTCCTAGAAGCGTCCCCTTATGCATCGTCTCAAGATCTGAAGAGACGTTATGTAATCGTGTTTAGGAGACATTGAGACGTTAGTAAAGCATCTTTATCCCTGTATAGACGTTTTAGTATATGCCCTCACTTATCGTCTCTACTGCCGTTGAGCCGCTTTAATTTACGTCCTAAATAGTTGTAATGTATTTTCTTTTTCATATTATTTCATCTATTTGGTATTGCTGATAATTACCGATTCAAATCAAGAAGTGTATGTGCTTTCTGTTATAGACGACAAAATAGTATAAAAGTACAACTTACTTGTGAGATAAATCTTTATTCTTTAAGAGCAACTTGATTGTACAATCGAACTGTAGATATATTACAGAAAGAAAATCGGACTCCACCGTACAAAATCCGTTGAATCCTAAATACTTTGTCTACCTAGTTAGGATATATCTACCTATATGCTTTTACATACAGTTAATATAATAATACTACTTCGGCTCGCAGATCACCGTCTCAACTTGTCCATAGATTTCCATGATATTTTTGTTGTCCAGCTTCAAGAATCATCGGAAATGGTATCCTGTACAGAAAGTCAAATAAAATACTCTTTCTGTCCTGAAAAAGATGTCGCATATTTATCTAAATTCAAATATATTTCACTATTCAGTATATAGATTCATTCAAATTTAGACAAATTTGCGATATCGTTTTCTCGACGGAGCGAGTACAAATAGATTAGTTAGGAAACTTCACTGGTAAGTCTCACTTTTTGACAGGTACATGAATAAGAGAAATTTACTATGTATATCAGTAGATATATATACGAAGAGTAAATATTGTGTTGAACATGCATGATACCATTTTCTGGAAATTAGCGATCAGCCGTGAGAACTGTGCTTTGCTACCTTGATAAGTTTAAGGTCCATATGCTCCTATATCAAACCATCAACATATCCTGCACTGGCTAAACAAGACAATTGGCCATAACAAAAACGAAACTGTATAGATATTCAGTTATTCCCATCGTCAAAAACCAAGCATTAATACAGCAGTAGCACAACAGAGGTGTTTTACCTTTAGAGGCAGTATCCGTAACAAAGGGACACCATCTTTTCACTTCGATATTCTCGCTTCTTGTTTGCACTGTGTATATGTACAGGAAAAATAATACTAAAAAACATTCTGACATGCATTGAAATTTAGTGCCAATAGTTATACATCTTAACAAACACCAGAGTGCGCTTCGGTATGTGGATCATCTCCATCTACTCCCTCCGTCTTAAAATAGATATCGCAAGTTTGTCAAAATTTAGATAAATCTATATATTAAATAGTATCTAGATTCATCAAAATTTAATAAATGCGAGACATGTATTTTGAGAAGGAGGGAGTACATCGAATCGAATCTTGCTTCCTACCGACCATTGGTTTACTTCATCATCATCAAATAATAAATGATGCCCAACCAAATTAAATCAAGAAAGTTATAACACGGCCTGCATGAATCTAGCATAGCCAGAATTCACGACAAGGGGATAAATCTGGTGTAGGTTTGGTACCATGTGCCATCTTTTGGAATTTTGAACAGTAATAAAACTTCATAAAAATAGCAGTCTAACAGATATTTAAGCCCAGATTTAGGAAACCTGATGCCATGTTGTAGCAGTTAACTCGAAAAAGAAAGAAGAAAGAAATTTCTTCTCACTAAAATTATCAAACACCTTATCTGTATATATACAGGATGGAAGGCAACAGTGATCAAACCTGTTGATGTCGCGCTGTGTGAACTAGCAATACCATAAGCTGGACAAATAAGCGGGTTCTTCATGAAGGAGAGGCGGAGTTTGTCACAGCGGCCGGAGCGCCCTGACTGCTGGTGTGGCTGGACAGAAAGAGTGATGCGTCCTGAACTGGATGTCCGTGGAGAGAGATGAGGTCGCAGAGGTTATAGCAAGAACCCGGCGGTGTGAACTGACGATGCCGGAAGAGTGGACGGCGGCGTGTGGAGGAGCAGAAGGACGTAGGGGAGGCGCTCCGGAGATCGACGATGTAAAGAGATCGCCACCTGCGTGGATCGGAACTGGGGACGTCGGTACAATTTTCCATCTCAGATCTGATCAAGATAGGAGGAGGCGTGTGTTTTTTCTCTAACTCACGGGATAGAAACTGATTGGGTAGCAAACTATTGGGGTCACGGAACGTGCTGTATAGGAAACACGCGACGATTTATGCATCGTCTCAAGGAACGTCTCTAGGTGCTGATTGCTCCTGAATTTTGAGACGAATATAAAAGCGTGTTATATGAATCGTCCCTACGTGATTATTTTGTTGTAGTGCTTAGGGCTCGTCGGACTCCTTGTTCCTTCACGGGACGCCAGTCTCCGACATAGTTTGTGATAATATGCCCATATAATGAACACATGTGCATCTTGGAATGATGAACAATGTTGCTAGAGAAAGTTTTCGTTTTCGTCGTACAAAAATGTCATTTTCCATTTTCTGAGTGCCAAAAAGGGGTGTTTTATGAATCAACCACCAAATGAGAGTTTCAAAATGTTACCACCCCATTTTAAAAAAATACTAGACCATGTTTCATGGAGAATGTCTCAACTGGGATATCTTAAACCTTTTCGTCCACCTCTCGTAAAAAAGACAAATTCCTGCTGAATCGGTAGGAAATAGGTCAAATTTGAACTACATGTACATAATAGTTTGCTTATTTGAAAAAAATCATTTTTAGGTTGATGTTTCATCAGATATCCATTAAAAGTTTTGCAAGACTAAACCCCTAAACGATGACTGTCACCCCTGTCGTTTTGACCATGTTTTGAAATCGGCGTAAGTACTTAAAATGTAAAACACTCGTGTTGCGTCATTTTATATGACATAGTATCCGGGAAATAACAAATTTAGAATATTGCGAATATCTGGGAAAAGTGATCTAAGAAATGAGCTATCATGTATGAAGTTTCATGGCTTTTAGGCTAAACAAACCAATGTTATGGCTAAAATCGTGGCATACTTTATGATATTGTGCCCATAGTGTGCACACATGCGCATCTTGTAATGGTGAACAATGTTATTGGAGAAAGTTTTCATTTTCATCGTACAAAAATGTCATTTCGCATCTTCAGAGTGCAAAAACCGGGATGTTTTGTGAAGCAACCACCAAATGAGAGTTTGAACCCATTTTTGGAAAATAATAGACCATGTTTCATGGACAATGTCTCAACTACAATATCTTAAACCTTTTCATCCAGCCCTCGTGAAAAAGACAAATTCCTGCCAAATTGGTAGAAAGTGGGTCAGATTTAAACTACAAGTACATTATAGTTTGCTAATTTGAAAAAAATATTTTTAGGTTCACAATATAATGTTTCATCAGACATCCAATGAACGTTTTGCAAGACTCAACCCCTAGACGAGGAAGGTCAGCCCTACCATTTTGACCATGTTTTGAAATCGGCGTAATACTTCAAAAAAATCAGAAAAATAGAAAACCTTCTTGTTGCGTTATTTTATATGATATGGTATCCAGGAAAATAACAAACTTTGAATATGGCGAATATCTTGAAAATTTGTTCTAAAAAATGAGTTATCATGTATGAAGTTTCATGGCTTTCAGACCAAATGACCAATGTTATGGTAAAAATTATGGCATAGTTTATGATAATAACGGTTCCATATTGTACGCACATGTGCATCTTGGAATGGCGAACAATTTTGCAGGGAGCAGTTTTCATTTTCATTGCACAAAACCGCTGTTTTCCATTTTCGAGTGCTAAAGAGTGGTGTTTTGTGAATCAACTACCAAATAAAAGTTTCAAAATACTACCACCCTATTTTTGAAAAATATTATACCATGTTTTATGGACAATGTCCCAACTAGGATATCTTAAACCTTTCCGTCCACCCTCGTGAAAAAGATAAATGCCTACCGAATCGGTAGAAAGTGGGTCATATTTGAACTACATGTACATGACTCTTTGCTCATATTTTTTGAAAAAATCATTTTTAGATTCATAAGTTGTTGTTTCATCAGAGATATGCTAAGAGTTTCTCCATATTATACATGCATGTGCATATTACAATATGCTAGGGTCACATGCAGGTACTTGAGAGATTCCGACTCTCCGGGTCTCTGTTCCTACCGAAACCCTAGACCGGAGGCCCCACAAATCTACCAAATACCCATGGCTCGGTCTCATTATATGCGATATATGACTAGAAAAGGTAACAATAAAAAACTAATGCAAACATAACTAAGTCATATAAAATAAAAATAAAATAAAAATAGCTACTGGATGTCAGCATAGGTCAACATGGAGCTAAGCTGGCGGCCTGCCATTAGAGCTGTCGGCGTAGCTCTAACGACGCATGTGCGCTGTCATCCATGGGCGCGCCAGTGACACATGGCAGGGAGCTAGGCCGACGGTTGAGATACACCGACGTCGGCATAGGTCCAGGTAGGCCGACGGCTGAGCTATGCCGAAAGCGGCGTCGGCATAGCTCCAGATACACCGACGGTTTTATACCCCGATGGTTTTTTTTCGTGTCGTCGGCATAAATCCAGCTACATCGAGGGTGGCCGTCGGCATAGCTGGTCGTCGGCGTATAATTATTTTCCTGTAGTGAGGCTAGCTAGCACTCTATCAATTCTGGTTGAGATAGGATGCTCTCTCTCGTTATTCAAGCTTGCATTTGTAACAGTTTGATGTATCCCGTATGGTATGCACGACATGCTTAGTGTGTCCAAAACATTCGCATGAACTCGTACACACTAAGCAGAAAATAATAATATATTATATTGTTGAGTAAACAATGTCAGTGTGTCCCAAACATATTCTTCGGGACGTACATATATAGGTGGGCAAATCATTGCAGAAAAAATTTCGGAAGGATCACAATAGGGACCTTGATCATACTTAATTTATTAGTATCTGGCAGGCCGCTGGACTAGTAGTTTCTCCAGCCGGCAGCAGACATAGAACCAAACATGACCAGCATTTAGCAACATATGCTCACGAACTCACTTTTGGGAAGGCAGGCGGCAGAACACCTTTTAGGAAGGAGTAGAAAAGAACAAGTGATCTCTGAGGCTGGAAGCTAGGAACCAGGTGGCCAGCTCCTCGCACTGAAGCAAACGTGAAACCTCCCTCGTATTGTTGTGCGTAGCCTCCAACCTAGATTTGATCACAATCCAACTCAGTATAGAGTCCAACCACAAAACTAACTAGTATGATATAGGTTTACCGCATGTGAATATGGTTACCTCGCTCTGGGGGGTGTACCATGGACGCCATGGCTTTGTGATGGCCAAGTCTAGATCCTTGACAGAGTATCTCGTGGCAGTAATGGGGCACACGTCATCCATGTCACCACTGTCAACGAATTAGCCTTGATGTTATGAGATAGGGGTAGCAAATATGGAAACAAAAAAAATCTCCATTTTGAGTCTGCAACCGATGGTTACCTGTAGATCCAGACTCTTAATCCGGTTTCGACAAGCCAATCGAGGGTTGGCACCATCGAAACCGGCGCATCGGTCCAGTTTAAGTGACTGTGAACAGACCAGTAAGGGATAATAGCCGATCCAGAAATTAGTTTATGAACGAGTTTATACGTGTTGTGTTACTTACGCGCATTCCGACCACTCTTTCTTGGTTCGGACATGTATAGCGTTCCGCACCTCAGGATTGTTGAAGTAGGCGTCGACGTAGGCCCCGATGCACGGATCGTAGCCTGCTAACTGTCTCAATGAAAACAGATAATCAATCGGTGCTAACTACTAATGAGGTGACTAGAAGAGAAAGAACATTATGTATAACTAGTACATACATAGCTGCTGGAGTGGAGACTGCCGTTTCGTGACTCGAGGCAGATCGGGGCATAGATGTTGTAGAAATCAATGTTGCCGGTTCGGAACGTTGTCGTCCCTTCGCCACACTTGTTGTCCTCTAAGCAGCCCCACACCTCGTCGGAGATCACACCGTGGTTCCACAGGAACTCCAATGATCCCTTTTGGTTCACGTGGCGATCAAGGAGCGGGTTACCAACCTGCAAAAAGGAACCCCAAATTACTCGGTGACATCAATACTGAACTTGTTCCTTCAAACGTTTCAACGCCGGCCATGAACAGGCAACTTACGAAGATCCCCTTGAGGTTGAAGCTTGAGACACCGAGTTTGTAGAGGGCAGTGATGACAGTGGCGAGCTGGGGCACGTAGTGGCCGCTGTAGCTCTCACCGGCGATGAAGAAGTCGCGACCCTTGTACTCGGGGAATCTCTCCAGCCAGTTGAGCAGGAAGATGTAGGCATCCACCGCCGTCCTCGTGTCGCCGCTCTCCTTGTTTTCTGATGACGTGTTTGAGTACGAGAACCCCACGCCCGCCGGCGACTCCAGGAAGATCACATTTGCCACTGCAGGGCGACACAACCATGGGTCATCAGTAACCGTGATTGAGATGACACATGAAAGAGTGAGCATGAAGTTGAAAAAAATCTACTAGACTACTAAAACTAGTATCTATCAGTCACCCACCGTTGTTCCATGCGTGCCTGTTTCTGCTAAGGGTTTTGCCGTCGGGGTTCACACGGAATGGGCCGAGCTCTTGGAAGGCACCGGCCCCCAGCGACGAGCACCCAGGCCCGCCGTTCAGCCAAAGGACGAGAGGCTTGGAGGCAGCCTCGTAAGGGGATTCGACGAAGTAGTAGAATAGCGCGCGGCCGTGCTCCTCGCTCACTGTGACGTAGCCGGAGTACTGGTCGAAGTTGACGCGTGGGGGCTGGCCGGGCAGCGTTGCGATCTTGTCAGCCTCCTTGGTGCCTGGGGGCGGGCTCTGGCACTTCGTGGGCAGGTGTTTGAAGCTGTTCTCCGGGTCAGCCCATGTGTCTGGCTCATTGGGCGACCCACTTGTGAGTGTCTGGGCCCTAGATTCGATGAAGGTCCTCAGCATATCTTGCTGCCGCAGGGTCGCGGCACTGGTCACAGACACGTGCAGTAGGATCGCGAGTACGACCGCGAAGTATGTGGTATGGGTCCTCATCGTGATCTAATACTTGCTGAGAATACGTAGATCTTCGGTGCTTTTATATAGGAGTAGGTATGCAATGAACGATCAGAGGTAACGAAATGATATACTAGCAGTTATTTTAGACATTCTAAGCTGGTGTTCGGATTCTCCGAAATCGATACAGATGATAGTGAGCGACTAGCTAATAGCCAAGGATTGGCGTTTGACGTGGCTCGGTAATGCAGAGTTGTAGCTACATGGCTCATCGTTCTAGAGTGCCGGACATTGTTAAGGTTCAGCAATGCAAGCGGCATCGAGATACTTTCCCGGTGACACCGCCGATGCCGTGGTGACATCTCTAGGCAACAATCCAAACGATGGGACCAAGGTTTTGATACCCAGAAGCAGGCTCGGTCAGCAATCTCAAAACGAGATTTGTATACCCGGCACGTACGTATTCTGCTCCACACGATCGTGTGTTGCTGTTGCATCTGTACCTTAACCGCTGATGTGGGCGTCACATTATCCCCAAAATGACAAAACCGCTTATGTGGACTTCGTTTACGGCGGTCTGGCGTCAAAAGGGCCCACTTGTGCGTCTTGGCAGGTGGTAAGCGTTTGGGCAAAATGATGCTGAAAGAGTATTCCTGTTATAAACGTTTTTTAATTTATATTTTTTTTTGAGAAAACGCAAAGGACCTTTGCCTTTCATATCATTGAACAGGTGGAGTTGAGATATATCCTCCTAGGAGGCCGGGCAAACAAAACAAAAGAGTCCATCAGTGCACATCCCAAGTGGATGGCAGAACTACTCGGAGCCCCTTGGCTCCAGCCCTAGCCCATAGCCTGACTTCTTCCTTGATGTTTGCAGCGAGGCGCGACGTCGAAGGTTGGGCTCCATTGAAGACGCAGTCGTTGCGGTGTTTCCACACCATCCATGGGATCGCTAGGGCCATAGAAGCCAATGCATCGTGTAGCTGCTTCGGCGTGCGTCTCCTAGCCTTCTGCCACCAATCCATGAGTGTGCTCTCGCCATCAGGCACCAGAGCAGTCATTCGCATCCACGCTAGGATCTCGTGCCAGATCTGCTTTGTGAAGGAGCAGGTCATCATCAGGTGTTGGATCGTCTCTGGCTCCTGGTCACAAAGGAGGCATCTAGGGTGGTGTTGTAGTCCATGGCGAGAAAGCCTCTCAGTAGTCCAGCAACGGTCCTGTAGCGCCAGCCATAGGAAGAATTTGACTCTTGGGGGCGCCCAAGACTTCCAGACTAGCTTCCAGGAGACACTCGCGGTGGAGCCATGAAAGGTTGCGAGGTAGCTCGAACTGGCCGTGTAAACACCGTCCGCTGTCCATTTCCATAGGAGCGAGTCCGACTTGTCGGTGAGGGTGACACCCTCAAGCTGGCTCCAAAGCAGCAGGTACTGACCAATCTCATGCACGCCGAGGACCCCATGTATGTCACGTGCCCAGCCGTTCTCATGTAAGGCCTCGGCGACCGTCCTCTGTCTCCTCCGCCTCTTGGGCACGCAATTGTAGAGGTTGGGGGCAATCTCGCAAATGGACCTTCCTCCCAGCCATCTGTCCTCCCAGAACAGCGCTCTCTGCCCGTTGCCTAGCGTCATGGAGGTCGAGGCGAAGAACAGCTGGCGTTCCTCCGGCGAGAAGTGCAGGTCTAGGCCACTCCAGGCTCTGTTGTCCTCCGTCTTGGCGAGCCACATCCATCTAAGCCTCAGGGAGAGACCTGTGCGCTCAAGATCGCGGATTCCCAGGCCGCCAAGCTCCAGTGGTCGACAAACCCTCTGCCAGCTGACATGGCAGTGGCCTCCACTCGCCTCGGCACGGCCCGCCCAGAGGAAGCCCCGCTCGATCCTCTCGATCTGCCTGAAGGTCTTCTTGGATGGTGCAATGACCAGTAATTGATGTATGGGTATCGCACTCAACACCGCATTGATCATGGCCAACCTCCCAGTCTTGGTCATCAACCATGACATCCATGATGGTAGCTTGCCCGCAATCTTATCGACCAGCAGCTACAGCTTTGCGGTGGTAGGCTTTCGGATGGTGAGGGGGATGCCCAAGTAGGTGATGGGTAGCTCCTCGATGGGGCATCCGAGCGTCTGGATAGCCGTGGTAGCCTCCTCGTTGTTGCAACGCAGCAGCGTCGCCGTGCTCTTAGTATAGTTCACCCAGAGGCCGGAGGCGTCCCCAAACAGCTGCAAGATCTCTTTCACCGCCGCGATGTCGCTCGGCTGTGGGTGGCAGAATAGGACGACGTCATCAGCGTAAAGCGAGATGGGTGGGACAATACGTCGCGGGTGCAGTTGCTGCAAAACTCCGACGTCAATGGCCTGCCTGACCAATCTCCCGAGCACGTCCACGGCCAGCACGAACAACTGTGGGGAGAGCGGGTTGTTGGAGATATGCCCAAGAGGCAATAATAAAATTGGTTATTAGTATACCTTTGTGTTTATGATGAATATTTACATCCCATGCTATAATTGTATTAGAAGGAAACACTAATACATGTGTGTTTTGTAAATATAAAAGAGTCCCTAGTAAGCCTCTTGTGGAACTAGCTTGTTGATTAGATGATGATCATGGTTTCCTGATCATGGACATTGGATGTCATTAATAACAAGGTTATATCATTAGGAGAATGATGTGATGGACACACACCCATAGTAAGCGTAGCATAAGATCAAGTCATTAAGTTCGTATTGCTGTAAGCTTTCAAATGCATAGTAACCTAATCCTTCGACCATGAGGTTATGTTAATCATCATCACCGGATGGGTACTTTGATGACATCAAACACCGCTTCGTAACTGGGTGGTTATAAAGGTGTCATTGGGTATTCTGAAAGTATGTGTTGAAGCGCATGGACCAAGATTGGGATTTGTCCATCCATATGACGGATAGATATGCTCTAGGCCCTCTCGGTGGAATGTCATCTAGTTAGCTTGCAAGCGTGTGACTAGGTCACAAGGGATGACATAACATGGAACGAGTAAAGATTACTTATCAGTAACGAGGTAGAACTAGGTATGGAGATACCGACGATCAAACCTCGGATAAGTAGAATATCGTGTGACAAAGGGAATTGGTTTCGTATGTTAATGGTTCTATCGATCACGAAGTCATCGTTCAGTATGTGGGAGCCGTTATGGATCTCCAGATCCCGCTGATGGTTATTGATCGGAGAGGTGTCTTCATCATGTCTGCATATTCACGAACCATAGGGTGACACACTTAAGGTTCGAAGTTGTTTTAAGTAGATATGGAATATGCGTTGGAGACCGAATGTTGTTCGGAGTCTCGGATTGGATCCGGGACATCACGAGGAGATCCGGAATTGTCCGGAGAATAAGATTCATATATTGGGGATCATTTTCTAAGTTAGGAAATGTTCCGGAGTGTTTGTATGGAGATTCTAGAAGGTTTCGGAATGTTCTGGAAGGTTCTAGAAAGATTTCTTGGAGTTTACTTGAAAACCAAGAAAGGGTCAAGGAAACCTTGTGGGGGCTAGACACGGATTCGTGGGGGAGGAGGACTCCTTCCCCCCTTCCCAACCCGCCGGCCAAGGAGGGGATTCCTACTAGGACTCCCCCTCCCATGGCGCGCCTCCCTCCTTTAAATAGAGGGGAGGGGGCGCCCCCTCCTAGGTCTCTCCCATAACAAGCTCTAGCCGCCGCCTCTCTCCTCTTCCTTCGCTCTGCTCTGGCTTAGGCGAAGCCCTGCAGAATTCTCTCCTCCACCACCACCACCACCACACCGTCGTGCTGTTGGGATTCCGTGGAGAAGATCTACTACCTCCGCTGCTCGCTGGAACAGGGAGAGGAAGGTCTGCTTCGACTCTGCACGTGTGACCGACTGCGGAAGCGCTGCCGGAACGCGGCGCCGAAAGGATCGTCCACACGATCTTGAGATCGGCAAGTGATCGACTACATCAACCCCGAGATCTAATCTCGTAACGCTTTCGGTTCTACGAGGGTTAGTACAGATCTATCTCGTTGCTCATATCTAATAGATTAGATCTTGGCTTTTATCTAGATTAGATCTGGGTTTTTGTTCGTTCTTGCGGTAGAAATTTTTTGTTTCCCATGCTACGAACCCATCAGTGGTATCAGAGCCTTGTCTATGCGTAGATCTGTTGCACGAGTAGAACACAATGATGTTGTGGGCGTTGGTGCTCGTGCCGTCTTTTGTTTTGTGTACTTTGCATCTTGCGGTATGGTGGGATGAAGCGGCTCGGGCTAACCTTACATGTCATCGCACATGAGACTTGCTCCACGCTTGACGTGGAACTTGCTTTGCACAAGTGGCTTTGCGGGTGTCTGTCTCTCCCATCATAGTATAGATCCAATCTACACTTTGCACTTGATAGCACTTGTATCAACGTTGTGGTTCAGTTTCGTAGGTAAGATCCGTTCTTATTCGAAAGCCCCAAACCATGTAAAACTTGCAAAGAAAATTAGAGGCGTCTAACTTGTTTTTGCAGGGGTTTTGTGATGTGATATGGCCATCATGTGATTGTGATTATATTTGATGTATGCAATGATCCTTGTTGTAATATGGCAACCGGCAGGAGCCTAATGGTTGTCTTTAATTCTGTTAAGACCTGCGTGTCTATTCATCTTGTAATAGCTTTATTCTAAGTAGTTGTAATAGTTGCTGGTGATGATGGACAACCATGAAGCGGCGCCACTGACCTTGACGCAATGCTGGTGATGATGGAGATCATGTCCGTGCTTTGGAGATGGAGATCAAAGGCATAAGAAGAAAGGGCCATATCATATCACACTAATTATGAATTTCCTGTGATGTTAATCCTTTATGCATCTTGTATTGCTTAGATCGCGACGGTAGCATTATAAGATGATCCCTCTCACTAAATATCAAGTAATAAAGTGTTCGTCCTTAGTTGGCACCGTTGCTAAGACTCGTCGTCTCGAAGCATCTCATGATGATCGGATGTGATAGATTCTACGTGTGCATACAACGGGTGCAAGCCAGATTTGCACATGCGGAAACTAAGGTTAATCTTGACGAGCCTAGCATGTACAGACATGGTCTCGGAACACAGAATACCGAAAGGTAGAGCATGAATCATATAAGTGATATGATGAACATGAAGATTGTTCGCCGATGAAACTACATCTTATCTCATGAAGATCAGACTTGGTGTAGTGGACTTGGTTCGTGTAATCACTAAGACAATGTGAGGGATGTTGTTTTGAGTGGGAGTTCACCTAGTTAATTTAAGAATTAAAGTAGAACTCAATTTATCATAAACTTAGTCTAAACTACTTGCAAATTTGTTGTAGATTATGGCGAATCTCTCCATCAATTTCAATGCGTTCCTAGAGAAAGAAAAACTTAAGAACAATGGAAGCAACTTCACGGACTGGCTCCGTGGTCTGAAGATTGTCCTTAGGGCTGGTCAGATGACCTATGTGCTCGAAGCACCGCTAGGTGACCCACCTGCAGATGATGCCACCGATGACATAAAGAATGTTTACGCCACTCGGAAAAATCATTACTCCACAGTTCAGTGTGCCATCCTGTACGGTTTAGAAACGGAGCTCCAGAAGCGTTTTGAGCACCACGACCCGTTCGAGATCATTAAGGAGCTCAAACTCATTTTTGAGACTCATGCGGCCGTGGAGAGCTATGAGGCCTCCGAGAAGTTCTTTACCTGCAGGAAGAGGGAAGCTCCGTTAGTGAGCACGTGCTCACCATGTCTGGGCACGCAAACAAGCTCCAAGAGTTGGGGATAACGATTCCTAATGAGTTAGGGATTCACCGTATCCTCCAATCACTGCCACCGAGTTATAAGAACTTTGTGATGAACTACAATATGCACTGCATGAACAAGACGTTGCATGAACTATCGTCCATGCTGAAAACTGCTGAAGTGGAGATCAAGAAGGAGCACCAAGTGTTGATGGTCAATAAGACCACCAATTTCAAGAAACAGGGCAAGCCTAAGAAAAAGGGCAACTTCAAGAAGGACGGCAAGAAAGCTGCCGCACCTGCTAAGAAGCCCAAGGCTGGTCCTAAGCCTGAAACTGAGTGCTTCTACTGCAAGGGTGCTGGTCACTGGAAGCGTAACTGCCCCAAGTACCTGGCAGATCTGAAGAACGGCAACATCAAGAAGAAAGGTATATTCGATATACATGTTATTGATGTGTATCCTACTAGTAGTCGTAGTAGTGCCTCGGTATTTGATACTGGTTCGGTTGCTCATATATGTAACTCGAAATAGGAGCTGCGGAATAAATGAAGACTGGCAAGAGACGAGGTGACGATGCGCGTTGGAAATGGCTCCAAGGTTGATGTGATCGCCGTCGGCACGCTCCCTCTACATCTACCTTCGGGATTAGTTTTAAATTTAAATAATTGTTATTTGGTGTCTGCGTTAAGCATGAACATTATATCTGGATCTTGTTTATTGCAAGACGGTTACTCTTTTAAGTCTGAGAATAAAGGTTGTTCGATTTATATGAGTAATATCTTTTATGGTAATGCACCTGAGATAAATGGTTTATTCTTATTGAATCTCGATAGTAGTGATACACATGTTCACAACATAGATGCTAAACGAATAAAATTGAATGATAATTCTACATACATGTGGCACTGTCGTCTTGGTCACATTGGAGTGAAGCGTATGAAGAAACTCCATTCTGATGGACTTCTTGAATCACTTGATTTTGAATCACTTGAAAGATGCGAAGCATGTCTAATGGGAAAAATGACTAAGACTCCATTCTCTGGAATAATGGAGCGAGCTACGGACTTATTGGAAATAATACATACCGATGTGTGCGGTCCAATGAGTATAGCATCGCATGGTGGATATCGTTATGTTCTCACTTTCACGGATGACTTAAGTAGATATGGGTATGTCTACTTTATGAAACATAAGTCCGAAACTTTCGAGAAGTTTAAGGAATTTCAAAGTGAAGTGGAAAATCATCGTAACAAGAAGATTAAGTTTCTACGTTCTAACCGCGGAGGTGAATATCTGAGTTATGAGTTTGGTATGCATTTAAAGAAATGTGGAATACTTTCGCAGTTGACACCGCCGGGAACACCACAACGTAATGGTGTGTCCGAATATCGTAATCGAACTCTCTTAGATATGGTTCGGTCTATGATGTCTCTTACATATTTACCGCTATCATTTTGGGGCTATGCATTAGAGAAAGCCGCATTCACTTTAAATATGGCACCATCTAAATCCGTTGAAACGACACCGTACGAATTGTGGTTTGGAAAGAAACCTAAGTTGTCGTTCCTTAAAGTTTGGGGTTGCGAAGCGTATGTAAAGAAGTTACAACCTGATAAGCTTGAACCCAAAGCGGAGAAATGTGTCTTCATAGGATACCCTAAAGAAACAATTGGGTATACCTTCTATGATAGATCTGAAGGCAAAGTTTTTGTTGCCAAGAATGGATCCTTTCTTGAGAAGGAGTTTCTCTCTAAAGAAGTGACTGGAAGGAAAGTAGAACTCGACGAGGTTATTGAACCTTCTCTCAGAGTTGAGAGTAGCGCAGCACCGGAAGATGTTTTTGTGCCGCCTGCACCAACTGGAGAGGAAGCTAATGATGATGATCATGAAACTTCGAACGAAGTTACTGCTGAACCTCGCAGGTCAACGAGGGTCCGTACCACTCCTGAGTGGTATGACTCTGCCTTGAACGTCATGTTGGTGGACAACACTAATGACCCCGCGACGTATGAAAAAGCTATGGTGAGCCCAGATTCCGACAAATGGCTAGAAGCCATGAAATCCGAAATGGGATCCATGTACGAAACCAAGTATGGACTTTGGTGGACTTACCGGATGGCCGTAAGGCTATCGAGAACAAATGGATTTTCAAAAGAAAAATAGATGCTGATGGTAATGTTACCGTCTATAAAGCTTGACTTGTCGTGAAAGGGTTCCGACCAATTCAAGGAGTTGACTACGATGAGACTTTCTCACCAGTAGCGAAGCTAAAGTCTGTGAGGATTTTGTTAGCAATCGCTGCATATTTCGATTATGAGATTTGGCAGATGGATGTCAAAACGGTGTTCCTTAATGGTGACATTGAGGAAGAGTTGTATATGGTACAACCCAAGGGTTTTGTCGATCCTAGTGATGCTGACAAGGTATGCAAACTTCAGCGCTCCATTTATGGACTGAAGCAAGCATCCCGGAGTTGGAATCAACGTTTTGATAAAGTAATCAAAAACTTTGGATTTATACAAACTTATGGAGAAGCTTGTATTTACAAGAAAGTGAGTGGGAGCTCTGTAGCATTCCTAGTACTATATGTAGATGACATATTGCTGATTGGGAATGATATAGAACTTCTTAATAGTGTCAAAACCTATTTGAATAATAGTTTTTCAATGAAGGATCTTGGCAAAGCGGCATATATTCTAGGCATCAAGATTTATAGAGATAGATCAAGACGCCTAATAGCGCTTTCACAAAGTACATACTTAGACAAAGTTCTAAAGAAGTTTAGAATGGAAGAGAGCAAGAAAGGGTTCGTGCCCATGTTGTCAGGTAAGACCTTGAGTAAGACTCAAAGTCCGGCTACGGCAGAAGATAGAGAAAAGATAAATAATATTCCCTATGCCTCGGCCATAGGTTCTATCATGTATGCCATGCTGTGTACAAGACCGGATATAGCACATGCTGTTAGTTTGACTAGCAGATATCAAAGTGATCCTGGAATGGAACACTGGACAGCGGTCAAGAATATCCTAAAGTACCTGAATAGGACTAAGGATATGATTCTTTCTTATGGAGGTGATGAACAGCTTGTTGTAAACGGTTACACTGATGCTAGTTGGAACACCGATCCAAATGACTCGAAGTCACAATCTGGATACGTATTTATTTTGAATGGTGCTGCAGTGAGCGGGAGGAGTGCCAAGCAAAGCGTTGTGGCGAAATCTTCAACTGAATCGGAATACATAGCTGCTTCGGAGGCTGCACAAGAAGCCATATGGATGAAGGAGTTCATTACTGAACTTGGCGTGGTTCCTAGTGTGTTGGACCCGATGGCCATCTACTGTGACAACACAGGTGCCATAGCTAATGCACAGGAGCCAAGGTCACATAGCAAGCTGAAGCACATCAAGCTACGTTTCCATGCTATTCGCGAGTATGTCCAAGATGGTGACATAAAGTTTTGCAAAGTACACATTGATCTGAATGTGGCAGATCCGTTGACTAAACCTCTCCCTAGAGCAAAGCATGACCAACACCAGAACGCCATGGGTGTTAGGTATATTACCATGTAATCTAGATTATTGACTCTAGTGCAAGTGGGAGACTGTTGGAGATATGCCCAAGAGGCAATAATAAAATTGGTTATTAGTATACCTTTGTGTTTATGATGAATATTTACATCCCATGCTATAATTGTATTAGAAGGAAACACTAATACATGTGTGTTTTGTAAATATAAAAGAGTCCCTAGTAAGCCTCTTGTGGAACTAGCTTGTTGATTAGATGATGATCATGGTTTCCTGATCATGGACATTGGATGTCATTAATAACAAGGTTATATCATTAGGAGAATGATGTGATGGACACACACCCATAGTAAGCGTAGCATAAGATCAAGTCATTAAGTTCGTATTGCTGTAAGCTTTCAAATGCATAGTAACCTAATTCTTCGACCATGAGGTTATGTTAATCATCATCACCGGATGGGTACTTTGATGACATCAAACACCGCTTCGTAACTGGGTGGTTATAAAGGTGTCATTGGGTATTCTGAAAGTATGTGTTGAAGCGCATGGACCAAGATTGGGATTTGTCCATCCATATGACGGATAGATATGCTCTAGGCCCTCTCGGTGGAATGTCATCTAGTTAGCTTGCAAGCGTGTGACTAGGTCACAAGGGATGACATAACATGGAACGAGTAAAGAGTACTTATCAGTAACGAGGTAGAACTAGGTATGGAGATACCGACGATCAAACCTCGGATAAGTAGAATATCGTGTGACAAAGGGAATTGGTTTCGTATGTTAATGGTTCTATCGATCACGAAGTCATCGTTGAGTATGTGGGAGCCGTTATGGATCTCCAGATCCCGCTGATGGTTATTGATCGGAGAGGTGTCTTCATCATGTCTGCATATTCACGAACCGTAGGGTGACACACTTAAGGTTCAAAGTTGTTTTAAGTAGATATGGAATATGCGTTGGAGACCGAATGTTGTTCGGAGTCTCGGATTGGATCCGGGACATCACGAGGAGATCCGGAATTGTCCGGAGAATAAGATTCATATATTGGGGATCATTTTCTAAGTTAGGAAATGTTCCGGAGTGTTTGTATGGAGATTCTAGAAGGTTTCGGAATGTTCTGGAAGGTTCTAGAAAGATTTCTTGGAGTTTACTTGAAAACCAAGAAAGGGTCAAGGAAACCTTGTGGGGGCTAGACACGGATTCGTGGGGGAGGAGGACTCCTTCCCCCCTTCCCAACCCGCCGGCCAAGGAAGGGAGTCCTACTAGGACTCCCCCTCCCATGGCGCACCTCCCTCCTTTAAATAGAGGGGAGGGGGTGCCCCTCCTAGATCTCTCCCATAACAAGCTCTAGACGCCGCCTCTGTCCTCTTCCTTCGGTCTGCTCCGGCTTAGGCGAAGCCCTACAGAATTCTCTCCTCCACCACCACCACCACAGCGTCGTGCTGCTGGGATTCCGTGGAGAAGATCTACTACCTCCGCTGCTCGCTGGAACGGGGAGAGAAAGGTCTGCTTCGACTCCGCACGTGTGACCGACTGTGGAAGCGCTGCCGGAACGCGGCGCCGGAAGGATCGTCCACACGATCTTGAGATCGGCAAGTGATCGACTACATCAACCCCGAGATCTAATCTCGTAATGCTTTCGGTTCTACGAGGATTAGTACAGATCTATCTCGTTGCTCATATCTAATAGATTAGATCTTGGCTTTTATCTAGATTAGATCTGGGTTTTTGTTCGTTCTTGCGGTAGAAATTTTTTGTTTTCCATGCTACGAACCCATCACGGGTCGCCCTGCCGAAGGCCTCTGCGGTGCCAAATGGATGGCCCAGGCTCACCGTTCAGAAGGATGCGGGTGCTAGCCGAGGATAGAAGGATGACCAGACATTCGATGAATCTATGCCCGAACCCGTATTGTCTCAGCACCTCAAGAAGGAATGGCCAGGCTATCGAGTCGAAGGCCTTCGTCAGGTCAAGCTTGAGTAGTATGCGTGGGGCACCCAGATGGTGAAGGAGCTTGGCCGATTGCCTCACCAGGGCAAAGTTGTCGTGGAGGCTCCATCCGGCAATGAACGCGTTTTGATTGTTGCTGACCAGGTCATTCAGCTTGGGCGCCAGCCGAAGGGATAGCGTTTTGGCGAACAGCTTCGCCACCATATTGATCAGGCTGATGGGGCGGTAGTCACCTAGCGTGCTCGCATCCGCCTTCTTAGGCAGCAGGGTTAGCAGGACTTGGTTAAGTTTGCTAAAGCCTCTGCCTCGCATCTCATACAGCCTCTAGAACACCTCGGTGAAGTCGTGTTTAACAATGTTCCAGCATGCTTGGAGGAATTCCGAAGTAAAACCGTCAGGCCCAGGCGCCTTGTGCGCAGGCAGGCTCCTCACTACGCCCCAAATCTCCTCAGCACTGAAAGGTGCATCGAGGTCCTCCAGGTCATGATGCTCGATAAGCGGCTCAAGGTCAATATCCCGGGCACGTTCCAATGCTGTGCCGAGCAGAGCGTCATAGTGTGAGTGCGCGGCCTCGGCCATTTGGGCGTGCTCCGTGAGCACCTGAGTGTCCGTGCTGATGCTGAATATGCGCTTCTTTTGTTGCCGGTATGTGCATTGGCGGTGGAAGAACGAAGTGTTGGCGTCACCGTCCTTGAGGTTAGCAAGACGGGCCCACTGTCTGGCTATGGTGCGCTCAAGGGAAGCGAGGCCCAGGTAGGAGATCTTGAGCTGTTTATGGAATTGGTTCTCCTCCGGTGTGAGGGTTCTGTCCTCTTGGGCCTTATCGAAGCGCGATATCAGCTCGCGAGAGATCGCCATCTTGTGCTTGATATTTCCTACTGAGCGGGCGCTCCAGCTAGTCAGCTTGCGAGCCGTCGCTCTGAGGCGCAGTGATAACCTCAAAAAAGGGTCTGCCTCCTCCACCGAGCCCCAAGCCTCAGCAACGGTCTCAAGGAACCCCTCCATCCTCAACCAAAATTCTTTGAAATGGAACCTCCTGTAAATCGCAGGCAAGGGGGAGCAGTCCAGGAGAAGAGGACAATGATCAGACACCACCGACGCGAGGCATCTAAGGTGGTTCTCTCCGTGCATGTCCTCCCAGTCCACGGTGCAAAGCACACGGTCGAGGTGTACCAAGGTTGGGGCGATTGCTCGTTAGACCATGTGTATCTGCGACCATTCAGGTAAGCCTCCTTGAGGGCGAGGTCGTTGATTAATTTGCGAAATCTCCCCATCATGCGGCGGTTCAGGTTGCCATTGCTCTTGTCAGCCGCATGGTATATGAGGTTGAAATCCCCACAAAGCATCCATGGGCCGGTGCAATCGGCCCGGATATCTCTCAGCTCCTGGAGGAACGCAACTTTCTCCTCATCAATATGAGGCCCATATACCACCGAGATCCACCAGGGCGTGCCAGACTCGTAGGAGACCTTGGCAGTGATGGCGTTGGTGGTGAACAGTGGGTCCGTAATTTCTACAACCCTGCTCTTCCACGCAAGCAAAATGCCGCCTCGAGTGCCAGCCGCCGGCAGGTAGGTGTAATCGTCGAACTCCGGCCCTAGAGTCTCGAGGACAATGGACGAACACAACAACTCCACTTTTGTTTCTTGAAAGCATACAATGGTAGCACCTGTGGTGTCGATCAAGGATCTAATGGCTAACCTCCTGGCCCGTGAGTTGAGCCCTCTAACGTTCCAAACCACAATCTTAAGCCTGCGATCCATACGAGGGAGATCGACGGGAGAAGGGGTGTGGGCAACAGTAGGGCTAAGTCGTGCCCTCATCGACGACCACGGCCGAGGCAACCGGCGGCGGCGCGGCAATCTCCCGGTCAACGAGCTTGGCGATGGCTGCTAACACGGATTGTGGGATTGGCATCGCAAACATGCAGTCATACGCCTTCATCTCCTCCGTCGTGATCTTCTGGTCGAGCTCGATGAGCCCCAGGGTACGCAAGATCAGGACCTATGCCCTGCGCTCGGCCGTTGGCAGGGCGGCCCCCGTCTTCGCGGAGCTTGCCGAGCGGCCTCGCCTGGGCGTGAAGTTCAGCGGCAGGCGTCACTTCTTCTTCCCTGGTGACGGTAGGCAAGCATCGATGTGCTTGGTAGCTGCCTTGAGAAAATCGCCCAGCGTCTAGGTGTCCGCGATCAGACTGGCACGGGCATCTCCGTGGCGGTAGGTTTTTGGAGGCGTCGCGAACCGACCTGGTGCCATGCGCAAGTGGGCGCGGGCGTCACATGAGCGGCTCGGCACGGTAGAGGGTGGCGCCCCCAATTCATCGGTCTGGCAGAGCGTCGTGGGCTGCTGATGATCGACCGCCGGTGTCACCTGTTCCGCGGATGTGTGGCCCAACTCCCCCACAGGCGGGTGGCTGGCAGGAACAGGAGTACGTGGATCCGCTTCATCTGGCTGCTGCTGCGCGGTAGAGTCCAAGGGCTGGCCGATCCCCATGCCAGCGAAAGGCTCATTTTGCCTCGACAGCGAATCGGCGTTGGAAACCGGGCTGCCCGCCTCAGAGTCCTGGACCACCGTGTCCAACGATAAAGCAACGCGGATCAGGGGAGGGGGGCTGTCCGGGCATGCATGGGCCCCAGCTCCGGTGTCGTTAGGCGCTTCCGAGTTTGAACTCGACGCCTGGCTCCTCAGCGGACGCGCCCTCAGGTCCAGAAGAAGACGAGGAGGCATGCGCCCCAGCCAATGAGGGCTCGCCAGCAGCAACTCCAGAAGGATCGGCGTGGCTCAAATCTGGGGCCACCAGGGTGGTGGTCGCCCCTACGTCAGCTGTGACCAGGACGTTTGCCAGCTGCCGGTCCTTGCGCATCGAGACAAGTTGTCCCTGGGCTCGGGAGTGGCGGGCCCCGCCTTGGAACGGCCATGGACCCATGCTTCGATCATGGGCGGCGCCGGTAGCAAGGGGAGACCTTGGCGGCGGGGGCGCCGGCCGGCGAACGTCCGACCAGCACGCATCCAGGGCTAGGCCGTCCGCGCGTTGACCACGAATGTCCAGCGCACAAGCTAAGGCGTCGAGCTCCATGCCGTCATCGCGGCCGGGCAGGTGGTTGGGCGGGGCGCCGTTTCGCCGGCGCGTGCGGTATCTCCGCCTCTGGCTACGCCTAGGCTGCTGCTGAGCAGGCCCTCCATCCTCCAAGCCGCCGTCCTCATCTCTTCGGCTCTCGTCGGCGTGGTCGGCCGGCCGCGCGTCACCGCCGTTAATTTATATTATTGTCAAACGTTTTCTCAGCCTCCGTTTTAAAACTAATACAGCTGGTATCTGGTCCAGCTGTGTATGTCTCGCGAATCTAACCTTATTCAAAAAATTCAAGCCAAAATTATCTTTTCAGTAAACTAGTTTAGGATATGACCCTTTCGCTCGAAAATTCTTTTAGAGCTCGAGCTCTTTATTTTCAAATTTTAAAAATGATATTTTAAAGTTAAAATAACCAGAAAAATATGGCAGTATAGTTAATGATATGTACTTCAAGTGTGTAATTTTTCAATCCTAAATACGTCGAATTATGGGCTAGATAAAAAGATAAAATCTGACAAGATTCGACGTGTACTATTCCTCACAAATCTAGATTTGACTTTTTTCTTTTTCATGTACTGTATCATACAACGTATTTATAATTGAAACTTTGCACACATGAAATATACATCATGGCCTATATCTATATATTTTTCTTTAAAAAATTGACACTTCGAAAATACATTTTTGATCTTCAAAATAGAGGCCTCACAGTGAGCCCGGTAGTCAAATCCACGTGCTCCACTTTTGCTCAACATCATACATTGAGACGCTGAGGTCCTACTACACAAAACCCTCAGTTAAGGCATTAAGGCGTCGAGGGATCAAGACGACTAGGCGCAGATCAGACGTGGACAGGCTCAACGCCTCGGTTTGGAGCATCGAGTCAGTCCACTAGGGATGCAAGCGGGAAGGAAGATTCTCACATTGAATCCTCTTCTACCATTTGTATGTGGTGTGAGAAGAAGGAGAGGAGCCCCACACGCGCGCTCCTCCTCCGACGCACGCACGCCTCGTCATGACGCGCGACGCGGCGTTGCTAGGCTTAAGCGTTTTGTCTTAAGTGCTGGCGTTACTAGTACTTTATTACAGACATTTCAGTCTTTCATTGCAGGCGTTTCTTCTTCCCGTTGTCTTTCCGTTGAACCGTCTTGGTCTGTGCTTATATACGGAGGAGGTCGTCCTCTCCAGTAGATACAGAACAGAACCTTCTGCCTCCGCCCCTTGTCGTTTCTCTCACTGCTGCTGCCTCCGGTGATCCCACCCCGTCCGCTGCGTACACGGCTGACGGGTGAGCAGGCCTCCGAAACCACGCCCTCTCGAGATCCTGTACGGGAGAGGGGCGATTAGATTTTTGGGGAGCGTCTCCTACGCGACTGCTCGCCAACGTTCGACTACTTCCACTACATCAACGCCTTCTTCATCGTCATCGCTACCATTGCTAATCCGGCTGCCACTGAGAACAGGGCAGCCGACGAGGCTACCGCCTCTGCTGCCGCGACCGCTGCTGCTTCAGCCAATTGGCCTACTGGAGGGTACTACATGCTTATCCCTCTTCTGCTAATTTCGATGTGCATAGTACTAGTAATTTCTGTAGATGTCTCTACAATTTGCCTAGTATTGCATAGTTACATAATCAAGTATCAGCGTGTCCACACCATGTTCATGATTTATTCCTGGATTAATATAATCGGAAAAATGTCTAGGTTCCTAACAATCCAAAAACCTAATATGTGTAGGCATTTTTCGATTGTAGGTTTTGCTGCTGCACTGAAACCTGCCCCGTTTATGGGGACGTACTTTAAGCGTTGGCAGACAAAAACCACCTTATGGCTCACGGCGATGAACGTGTTCTGGGTTGCCGGTGTCACTCCCACTGGAACGATTGCTTCTGATCAGGAGAAGGCGTTTACGGAGGCCACCGTCGTCTTTGTTGGAGCCGTTCTGAGCGTGATTGGAGATAAGTTGGTTGATGCATATTTACATGTGCGGGTCGCCAAGGACTTGTGGGAGGCACTCGAATCCAAATTCGGTGCAACTGATGCTGGGAGCGAGATGTATATTATTGAGCAGTTCCACGATTACAAAATGGTTGAAAACCGTTCTGTATTGGAACAGGCTCATGAAATACAATGCATCGCAAAGGAGCTTGAGCTCCTGAAGTGCGAGTTACCGGGCAAATTTGTCGCGGGATGCATAATCGCTAAGCTCCCAAATTCCTGGAGGAACTTTGCCACCACTCTGAAACATCAGAGGCGTGAATTCTCAGTAGAGGATGTCATCGGCCATCTGAGTGTTGAGCAGAATTCCAGGGCAAAGGACTCGCATGGAAAAGGAGAAGGGACTTCAGTTGCCAATGTGGTACAGAAGAACTTCAACTCCAACAAGTCCAAAGGGAAGATGGGTGTCCAACAGAATACCGACTTCAAGAAGAAGGGTAACAAGACCTTCAAGAAGGATAAGAAGAAGAGTGGCTGCTTTACTTGTGGTTCGGAGGAACATTGGGCTAACAAGTGCCCACACAAGTTTAAGAAGCCAGGCCAGGACTCCAAGACTGCCAACATGATCGTGAGCAACAATGAAAGTGGAGCATCTGGGTACGGTAATCTTTTTACTGTATTTTCACTTAGCCAGTCTACCGATTGGTGGATTGACACAGGTGCAAATATTCATGTGTGTGCTGACATCTCATTGTTTTCTTCTTATCAGGTCACAGGGAAAGGCTCCGTACTGATGGGGAACGACGTGACTGCTTCTGTTCATGGTGTTGGCACGGTCGATTTGAAGTTTACTTCGGGAAGGATCGTGCAGCTCAAGAATGTGCAGCATGTCCCCGCCATCAAGAAGAACCTCGTTAGTGGCTCCCTTCTCTGCAGAGAAGGTTTTAAGTTGGTCTTTGAGTATAATAAAGTAGTTGTTACGAAATATGGACTGTTTGTTAGAAAAGGATATGAATGCAGAGGTCTGTTCCGTTTTTCCCTTGCGGATTTTTGTAATAAAGTCGTGAACAATATTCATTCGAATGTTCATGAAACAGAAGTTTGGCATTCACGTCTTTGTCACATTGGTTTCGGTTCTATGACGCGGTTAGCAAAACTGAATTTAATCCCGAGTTTCACTTTAGCCAAAGGTTCTAAGTGCCATTCGTGTGTGCAAGCAAAACAACCTCGCAAGCCCCATAAAGCTGCGGAGACACTTGGCACCGTTAGAACTCATACATTCTGATCTGTGTGAGATGAATGGTGTGTTCACTAAAGCTGGAAAAAGATACTTCATGACACTAATAGATGATTCCACTAGATTTTGCTTTGTATATCTGTTAAACACTAAAAGTGAGGCTCTACACTACTTTAAAATCTATAAAGCAGAAGTTGAGAATCAACTTGAAAAGAAGATTAAACGAATCCTGTCAGATCATGGTGGAGAGTATTTCTCTAATGAGTTTGATTCTTTTTGTGTGGAACATGGTATTATTCATGAGAGGACGCCTCCCTATTCACCTCAGTCAAATGGGGTTGCCGAACGGAAAAACCATACTCTAACAGATTTGGTTAACGCCATGTTAGATACATCGGATTTATTCAAGGCATGGTGGGGGAGGCTATATTGACATCATGTCATGTCCTGAATAAAGTTTCGACAAAAGACAATGAGATTACTTCTTATGATCAATGGGAGAAGAGAAGAACAACACTCTCATACTTACGTACATGGGGCTGTTTGGCGAAAGTCAATGTGCCGATCCCCAAAAAGCGTAAGCTTGGACCAAAGACTGTGGATTGCGTTAATTTGGTTTACACTAAGAAAAGCGTCGGCTATATATTTATAGTAGTGAAATCTGAGGTACCTGACGTGGAGGTCGGTACAATTATAGAGTCTAAAGATCGTACATTCTTTGAGGATATTTTTCCTATGAGAGATATGCCAAGCACTTCTAGACAGGAATCAGAAGAGACTCCTGGGCCTGCCATTCCAATGGAATATTATGAATAAACACCTGATGAAAATCCTGAGGAGGACAACGAGGAAAACCTTGGTAGGGGCAAGAGACAAAGGACTGCAAAGTCCTTTGGTGATGATTTCCTCGTATACCTCTTGGATGATACTCCCACTTCCATTTCGGAAGCCTATGCATCTCCAGATGCTGACTACTGGAAAGAAGCGGTCCGTAGTGAGATGGATTCTATCATGGCTAACGGGACATGGGAAATCACTGATCGTCCCTATGGTTGTAAACCTTTGGGATGTAAGTGGGTGTTTAAAAAGAAACTTAGGCCGGATGGTACTATTGAAAAGTACAAGGCTAGACTTGTGGCTAAGGGTTATTCCCAGAAAGAAGAGGAAGATTTCTTCGATACTTATTTGCCTGTGGCCAGACTGACCACCATTCGAGTGTTACTCTCGTTGGCAGCCTCGCATGGTCTTCTTGCCACCAGATGGATGTTAAGACGGCTTTTCTGAACGGAGAGCTAGACGAGGAAATCTATATGCAACAGCCCGATGGCTTTGTGATAGATGGTTGGGAAGGAAAAGTGTGTAAGTTACTGAAATATTTATATGGCCCGAAACAAGCACCTTAGCAATGGCATGAGAAGTTCAACATAACTTTAACATCTGCCGGCTTTGTTGCTAATGAAGCCGACAAATGTGTATACTATCGCTATGGTGGGGGCGAAGGAGTTATACTGTGCTTGTATGTCGACGACATACTGATACTTGGGACAAACCTCAAAGTCATCGAGGAGGTTAAGTCATTTCTATCTCAGAATTTTGAGATGAAGGATCTTGGTGTGGATGATGTTATCTTAAACATTAAGCTACTGAGAGACAATGAGGGTGGGATTACGCTTCTGCAATCCCATTATGTTGAAAAAGTTTTGAGTCGTTTTGGATATTCGGACTGCAAAATTTCTCCAACACCATATGATCCTAGTGTGCGAATTTGAAAGTTTGAAGGCACAGGTAAGGATCAGCTGAGATATTCTCAGATCATTGGTTCACTAATGTATCTAGCTAGCGCTACAAGGCCTGACATCACGTTTGCTGTGTGCAAACTGAGCCGGTTTGTTTCTAATCCGGGTGATGATCATTGGCGTGATGTTGAAAGAATTATGCGCTATCTGAAAGGTACTATGAACTATGGACTTCACTATACCGGGCAACTGTTAGTACTTGAAGGGTATTGTGATGCGAATTGGATCTCTGATGCTGATGAGATGAAAGCCACAACGGGGTATGTGTTTACCCTTGGAGGTGGTGCTGTTTCCTGGAAGTCTTGCAAGCAAATGATCCTAACGAGATCGACAATGGAAGCAGAATTAATAACATTAGACACATCTGGTGTCAAAGCAGGATGGCTTCGAGATCTTTTGATGGACCTGCCAGTGGTTGAAAAGCCAGTACCGTCTATTCTTATGAACTACGACAATCCAACTGTAATTGTCAAGGTAAAAAGTTCAAAGAACAACAAGCAGTCCAACAAACACATAAGAATGAGATTAAAAGCTGTCAGAACTTTAAGAAACTCCGGGCCCATTCATGCTTGGCAAGGCAAGTGGGGGAGTTTAGTCTCACATTGCTAGTGGGGAGAGATGAGCACCAACATATAAGGTGAGATCTTCTACCATTTGTATGTGGTGTGAGAAGGAGAGGAGCCCCACACGCGCGCTCCTCCTCCGACGCACGCATGCCCGCCTCGCCACGCCTCGCCTCGCCTTGTCACGACGCGGGTTGCGGGAATCTCGCCGAGCCGATGTGTTCTTTTTGTCGCACAGAAACGGGATACAAACGGTTGCAACTGAAATGCTAATGAGGCTTAAATGTTTTGTCTTAAGTGCTGGCGTTACTAGGCTTAAACGTTTTGTCTTAAGTGCTGGCGTTACTAGTACTTTATTACAGGCGTTTAAAGTCCTTCATTGCGGGCGTTTCTTCTTCCCGTTGATTTTCCGTTGAACCGTCCTGGTCTGTGCTTATATACGGAGGAGGTCGTCCTCTCCAGTAGATACAGAACAGAACCATTTGCCTCCGCCCCTTGTCGTTTCTCTCACTGCTGCTGCCTCCGGTGATCCCACCCCGTCCGCTGCGTACACGGCTGACGGGTGAGCAGGCCTCCGAAACCACGCCCTCTCGAGATCCTGTACGGGAGAGGGGCGATTAGGTTTTTGGGGAGCGTCTCCTACGCGACTGCTCGCCAACGTTCGACTACTTCCACTACATCAACGCCTTCTTCATCGTCATGGCTACCATTGCTAATCCGGCTGCCACTGAGAACAGGGCAGCCGACGAGGCTACCGCCTCTGCTGCCGCGACCGCTGCTGCTTCGGCCAATTGGCCTACTGGAGGGTACTACATGCTTATCCCTCTTCTGCTAATTTCGATGTGCATAGTACTAGTAATTTATGTAGATGTCTCTATGATTTGCCTAGTATTGCATAGTTACATAATCAAGTATCAGCATGTCCACACCATGTTCATGATTTATTCCTGGATTAATATAATCGGAAAAATGTCTAGATTCCTAACAAATCTGAGACTTGGTACATGACATGATACAGTATGTCAAAAAGCATCTGAATATTGATTATTCAATATTAATTAGAATTATTCGATGGTATTGGATGGCCTAAGATAATCTAGCACATTTAATTAGTTAGTGATTTATCAAGTCATCGGTAAAACAACTGCTCACTTAAACAGTCATTGCACCGACTATGGAGTACAACTTTGTCAACCTGCTGGGCTTTTGAAGCATTTTTGTTGCAATCATACAAATTGGAATTGTTGCAATCATATAAATTGGAATTAATAGTTCATATACATACCATCACTAGTAGAAAAGGGGCCTTTGGTCCAGCCCCCAAAGCCATTGGTCCCGGTTAGAATAAAAAATCGGGACCAATGTCAGGCATCGGTCCCGGTTCATGCCGCCAGGATATCGGTCCCGGTTCATGCCGCCAGGATATCGGTCCCGGTTCATCTCGGGGTATTGGTCCCGGTTCAGGGCATGAACCAGGACCAATGGTCAGCGGAGCATTGGTCCCGGTTCATGGCATGAACCGGGAACAAAGGGTCCCCTTTTAGTCCCGGTTCAGGACATAAACTGGGATAAAAAATAATTCGGAAATTCTCTGTTGCGGCAGGAGAAAATCCACTCCCCCCCGAATCGCCTTCTAGTTTCAAAAACATGTCGCAGAAAATTGTAAAAAAATCAAAAAATAAAATCCTTTCAACTGTAGTTGTATTTAGTGATACACTTGTCATGAAAATTAACAAACTTGAATTTCGACTTATTTTGCAAAAAAAACGTTATAAAAACTTCAGATGGACGCCATTTGTGCATACGATGTCGGAAAAAAAGTATAATATATCAAAATGATCGGAAAAAAATTATGATATCGATAACCTCGGGTCGTTTGCAATTTTTTTAGATTTTTGAAATTCCAAAAGTGTCAAAATTCAGATTTTTAATTTTTTAAAAATAATTCAAAAAAAATAAAAAATGACATATTTAGATTCCTCACATTTTTATGATAATAATGGACATATTATTTGTGGAATTTCGATTTATGGATTTAAAGATATGAATTATGCCATATTAAATGAATTAATCCAAAATAATAATAAAACATATTTCATTTCTATATTTATTCAATATTAGTATTACTTAGTCATTTTTGTATATTAAAATCATGTTTGTAACTCAAACTATAAGAATGTGTGACTCACAAGATGCATGGGTTAATATCATTAATAGCATAGTATAAACATAAGGTTACAAGTGGTACATAGGAAGGGGGATGGTAAGGAACCAAAATGTTAAGCATGCTAGGGGTGGAGTAGTGTTAGGATGGGTGACCGACCGAGAAGTTTAACCAAAGATTGGAATTTGACCAAAAACTAAGTGTGATTGATAGGCTTCGGGTGAGAGATTAACTAGTCCAAATATTCATAGATTCAAAAAAATTCAAAAAAAAAAATTTGAATTTTTTTTAGAAAAGACCTTCGGTCCCGGTTCATGCCACGAACCGGGACCAAATGTCCTACGGCAAGTGCACGCGATGGCGGGCCATGTGGAGACCCATTTGAAGGAAATATGCCCTGAGAGGCAATAATAAAGTTGTTATTATGTATTTCTTGTATATGATAGATGTTTATTTTGCATTCTATAATTGTATTGATAGGAAACGTCAATACATGTGTGTTTAATAAACAAAAAGGGTTCCTAGTTATGCCTCCCTTATAGACTAGCTTGTTGATTAACAAGATGATCAAGGTTTCCTGATCATGGACATTGGATGTTGTTAATAACAAGGTCACAACATTTGTGAAATGATGTGATGAACATTCATCCGAAGTATAGCATTACGATCAAGTCATTATGTTTACATTGCTATAACATCATACGAAGTAATCTTTATCCTTAGACCATGAGATCATGTTAATTGCTAACACCAGAAGAGTATCTTGATAACATCAAACGTCACACCATAACAGGGTGACTATAAAGATGGGTTCAGTGCTACGAAGGTGTTATGTTGAGGCTCATGGATCAAGAGTGGAAATTGTAAATCCCGATGATGGATAGATATACTCTGGGCCCTCTCGGTGATATCACATTAAGATAGCTTGCAAGCAAGTGATGTGATCACTAGAATGTTATATCACGGGAACGAGAAAAGAGTACATGTCGGTAACGAGATCAAACTAGGTATTTGGATACCGATGATCGAATCTCGGACATGTATTATATCATGAGACAAAGGGATTAAGTTACTAGCGTTAAAGGTTCTCACGATCACAGAAGTCATCGTTGAATATGCAGGAGTTAGTATGGATCTCCAGGTCCCGCTTATGATTATTGATCTGAGAGGAGTCTCAATGATGTCTGCATTATTCGCGAACCGTAGGGTGACACACTTAAGAGTTACCGGACACCATTTTGGAGCACATATGTTTCAGACGAAAAAATTGCAAAGCGCAGGAATTGTTTCGATAGAAACCGGAATTGTTTTGGGTGAAATTGCAGAAAGTGGTTCTGCATGTGATATTGAAATGTTGTAAGGGGTTTTATGTGAATGTTTGTTAATTAAAGTAATTAACAAAATTCTGAATAAATTTAATAAAAGAGTTTTATTAAATGGGAGAGCATTAAACTTAGAGAATTTTAATGCATTTAAAGTGGAGACTTTATAAGGGAATGTGAAGAGGCATTTTAATGTGGAGGGGTTACCACCACATGAATGGGGGAGGTGAGGGGTCACCCCCATGAGGCGCTGGCCATGGGGAGGGGCACCCCCCTCCTCCTATAAAAGGCCCCCCTCTTCCTCCTTCTTCCTCACACCTCCTCGTGAAGGATCTCTCTCCCCCTCTTGAATTATTCCCCATGGTCTCGGATTAGCGAGATACATGTTCCCGGTGGCATTTCGTCTGGAAGGAGTTGCTGCTTCCGCTGCATCACTGGAGCGAGGAGGTGGAGGTTGTCCGGTGGCTTGAACGTGTGTGCGAGGACGGATGCGCTGCTGATTTGCGGCGCTCGGACTTTCACACGATCTTGAGATCGGCAAGTGTACGACTACATCAACCACGAGTTCCTACTCGTTAACAAAACTCGTTGTCTTCGAGGGTAAGTTCTCGATGGATGTATGTCCACCCGTTGCTCTATATCTAGTAGATAGATCTTGGCGTGTAGTTCTCATCGTAGGAAAATTTGTGTTTTCTATGTTGCGGACCCAACAGTGGTATCAGAGCCTGATCTATGGTAGGTGCTTTGCACGGGTAGTACACATATGTTTATATGTGGGCGATGATGATCATGTTATTGCATCTTCTATGTATTTTGGATATTGGTGGCATAGTGGGATGAAGCAGCCTAGACCAACCTTACATGTCATCGTACATGAGACCGGTTCCACGACTAACATGCAACTTGTTTTGCATAAGTGGCTGGCGAGTGTCTGTCTCTCCTACTATAGTCAATATCTGATTTACAACAAGTTGCTAATAACTTGGTTATCCTCGTTGTGGTTCATGTTAGGTAAGACCGGTTCTATCTACGAAAGCCCTAAGCCACGTTAAACTTGCAATTGATAAATTAGAGGCGTCTAGTTTAGATCGTTGCTGGGCTAGTGTCTTGATATGGTATTGTTGTAAGTAGATGTATGATAGATACTCTTACAACACACTCAACGTGTAAGTTCCATAGACCTTGGCCTTACACACAAAGGAATGATATAGATCATACCACGATGCAAATGATAGAGATCAAATGCATGGACCATATCATCTCACTTTACACATTAGATGTTAGCATCTTATACTGCTAGTTTGGCGCTTTTGGTAGCACTCTAAGATGATCCCTCATTTAGATATCAAGATAAAATGTGTTCTTCCTTAAGTATGCATCGTTCTATGGATCATGTTTCGAGACATCACGTGATGATCGTGTGTACTCGACTCTATGCTTTCATACAATGGGTGTAAGACAGTTTTACACACGCGAGTACTAAGGTTCTTACTTTGCGAGCCTAGCATGTACATACATGGCCTCGAAACACGGACCAAAAGGTTAAGCATTAGTCATATAGTTGATATGATGCCCATATAGATGCTCGCCTTTAAAGCTGCACCGACTCACGTGATGATCGGACTTGGTGTAGTGGATTTGGTTCATGTAATCACCAAACAGGCACGGGGGATGTCGTTTTTGAGTGGGAGTTCATTAGTAGTTTGGATTAGTTGAACTCACTCTATCATAAACTTAGTCTAAATAAACTTTACAGATTCTGTTGTAGATGGCACCACCTGCTTTTAATTTCAATGTGTTCATGGAGAAAGAGAAACTTGTTGCGAATGGTAGCAACTTCACCAACTGGGCTATGAATTTGAGGATTCTCCTCACTGCTGCACAAAAGCAATATGTGCTAGAGGCACCGCTAGGCCCCCCACCAGCTCCTGATGCCCCTGACAAGGAAAAGAATGTCTATATAACTCGTCAGGAGGACCACAACTTAGTTCATTGCGGCATACTGTATGGGCTAGAGCCAGAACTTCGAAAGCGTTTCGAAAATGACAATTCCTTTGATACCATGGGAGAATTGAAAATGATTTTCGATACCCATGCCACCGTAGAGAGTTATAATGCTTCTAAAAAGTTCTTTAGCTGCATGATGGAGGAGAACAGCTCCGTTAGTGAGCACATACTCAAAATGTCTGGGTACGCCGATAAGCTTGTGTCCTTGGGAATAACGATTCCCATTGACTTAGGCATACATCCTGTTCTCCAATCTCTGTCAGCTAGCTGCAAGAGCTTCGTGATGAACTATAATATGCAGGGCATGAAGAAGTCTCTTCTCGAGCTTCTGTCAATGTTCAAGACTGCAGAAGTGGAGATTAGGAAAGAACATCAAGTGTTGATGATCAATAAGACCACCGGTTTCAAGAAGGACAAGAAAGGCAAGCACAAGGGAAAGAAGGGTGGCAAATCTGTTGCCACACCTGAAAAGAAACCCCGAGCTGGCCCTAAGTCTGACACCGAGTGTTACTATTGCAAGGGGACTGGCCATTAGAAGCGCAATTTCCCCAAGTATTTGGCGGACAAGAAGGCCGGCAAGGAAAACAAAGTTATATGTGATATACATGTTATTGATGTGTACTTGACTAGTACTCGTAGTAGCACCTGGGTATTTGATACGGGATTGGTTGCTAATATATGTAACTCGATTCAGGGGCTGCGGAACAAGCGACAGCTAGCAAGGGATGAGGTCACGATGCGGGTCGGCAATGGATCAAGAGTTGATGTGATCGCCGTCGGAACGCTGCCTCTCCATATGCCATCGGGATTAGTTATAAATCTGAATAATTGTTATTTGGTGCCTCCACTGACCATGAACATTGTATCTGGATCATGTTTGATGCAAAGTGGTTATTCGTTTAAGTCTGAAAACAATGGTTGTTCGATTTATATGGATAATATCTTTTATGGTCATGCACCTGTGTTGAATGGTTTATTTCTGTTGGATCTCGATAGTAGTATTACGCATATTCATAATGTTGATGCTAAAAAGATTAAACTTGATGATGATATATCTGCATATATGTGGCACTGCCGTCTAGGTCATATTGGCGTTAAATGCATGAAGAAACTCCATTCTGATGGACTTTTGGAATCACTTGATTTTAAATCATTTGATACATGTGAGCCGTGCCTTATGGGCAAGATGACTAGAACGCCGTTTTCCGGTTCAATAGAACGGGCGACAGATTTATTGGAAATCATACATACTGATGTGTGTGGACCAATGAGTGTGTCGGCGCGAGGTGGATATCGTTATTTTATTACTTTCACAGATGATTTGATTAGATACGGGTATATCTATTTGATGAAACACAAGTCTGAAGCCTTTGAAAAGTTCAAGGAATTTCAGAATGAAGTGGAAAATCATCGTAACGGAAAGATCAAATTTCTGCGGTCCGACCGTGGAGGTGAGTATCTAAGTTACGAGTTTAGCACACACATGAAAGAGTGTGGAATAGTTTCACAACTCACGCCTGCCGGAACACCACAACGTAATGGTGTGTCGGAACGTCGTAATCGTACTTTATTGGATATGGTTTGATCTATGATGTCTCTGACTGACTTGCCACTGTCATTTTGGGGTTATGCACTGGAAACCGTTGCATTCACTTTAAATCGGGCACCATCTAAATCCGTTGAAATGACACCATATGAATTATGGTTTGGAAACAAACCTAAGTTGTCATTTCTTAAAGATTGGGGATGCGATGTTTATGTGAAGAAACTTCAGCCGGATAAACTCGAACTCAAAGCGGAAAAATGCGTCTTCATAGGATACCCAAAGGAAACGATTGGGTATACCTTCTATCATAGATCCGAGGGCAAGGTTTTTGTTGCCAAGAATGGATCCTTTCTTGAGAAGGACTTTCTCACGAAAGGTGTGAGTAGTCGGAAGGTAGAACTCGAAGAGGTTATTGAACCTTCTCTTCATGAAATGGCGAGTAGCACAGTACCAGAAATTGTTTCGGAGTTGACTTCACCTAATGAAGAGAGATCTAATGATATTGATCATGAAACTCTGAAAGAGGACACTACCGAACCTCGCAGGTCAAGTAGGATACGTGCAGCTCCTGAACTGTACGGCAATCCTGTTGTGAATTTCATGGTTGATGAAATGGATGACCCTGCGACATATGAAGAAGCGATGATGAGCCCGGATTCCAACAAATGGCTAGAAGCCATGAAATCCGAGATGGAATCCATGTACGAAAACCAGGTTTGGACCTTGGTGGACTTACCTCACGATCGAAAGGCCGTTGAGAATAAAAGGATTTTCAAAAGAAAAACTGATAATGATGGTAATGTGACCATCTATAAGGCTCGACTTGTCACAAAGGGGTTTCAACAAATTCAAGGAGTTGACTATGATGAGACATTCTCTCCCGTAGCGATGCTAAAGTCGGTTAGGATTATGTTAGCAATTGCTGCATATTTTGATTATGAAATATGGCAGATGGATGTCAAAACTGCGTTCCTCAATGGTAATATTGAAGAAGAGTTGTATATGATATAACCTAAGGGTTTTGTCGATCCTAAGGATGCTAATAAGGTATGCAAACTTCAGCGATCCATCTATGGACTGAAGCAAGCATCCCGAAGTTGGAATCTCCGCTTTGATGAGGTGATCAAAGAGTTTGGATTTGTCCAAACTTGTGGAGAGGCTTGTATTTACAAGAAAGTGAGTGGGAGCAATGTGGCATTCCTGATATTATATGTGGATGACATATTATTGATTGGAAATGATATAGATCTTTTAACAGTGTTAAAAGTTATCTAAACAGCAAATTTTCGATGAAAGACCTTGGTGAAACGTCATATATATTAGGCGTTAAAATCTATAGAGATAGATCAAGGCGCCTAATTGGGCTATCACAGAGTACATACCTTGAGAAGATATTAAAGAAGTTTAATATGGACAGAAGTAAGAAGGGGTTCTTACCTATGTTGCAAGGCAAGACATTGAGCAAGACTCAAAGTCCGGCTACGGCGGAAGAAAGAGAGATAATGGATAAGATCCCCTATGCCTCGGCCATAGGCTCTTTAATGTATGACATGCTATGTACAAGACCGGATGTGGCACATGCTATTAGTTTGACTAGTAGGTACCAATCTGATCCAGGTTCGGAACACTGGATAGCAGTCAAGAATATCCTTAAGTACTTGAGAAGACCTAGGGATATGTTTCTTATATATGAAGGTGAAGAAGAGCTGGTCGCTAAGTGTTATGTCGATGCTAGCTTTGACACCGATCCGGATGACTCTAAGTCTCAATCCGGATACGTATTTCTCTTGAACAGAGCAGCAGTTAGTTGGAGGAGTTCCAAACAACCTGTGGTGGCTGGAACAATGACGGGGGCGGAATATGTTGTTGCTTCAGAAGCGGCGCAGGAAGCGGTTTTGATGTAGGAGTTCATAATGGAACTAAGTGTGCTTCCTAGTGCATTGGACCCAATGGTGATCTATTGTGACAACAATGGAGCCATAGCCAACGCCAATGAACCGAGGTCTCACAATAATTCCAAGCATATTAAGCGCCATTTTCACTCCATCCACGAGCATGTCAAGGATGGAGATATAAAGATTTGTAAAGTACACACATACCTAAATGTAGCAGATCCGTTGACTAAAGTTCTCCCTAGGGCAAAACATGATCAACACCAGAACTCCATGGGTGTTAGATTTATCACTATGTGAACTAGATTATTGTCTCTAGTGCAAGTGGGAGACTGGAGGAAATATGCCCTGAGAGGCAATAATAAAGTTGTTATTATGTATTTCTTGTATATGATAGATTTTTGTTTTGCATGCTATAATTGTATTGATAGGAAACGCCAATACATGTGTGTTTAATAAACAAAAAGGGTTCCTAGTTATGCCTCTCCTATAGACTAGCTTGTGGATTAACGAGATGATCAAGGTTTCCTGATCATGGACATTGGATGTTGTTAATAACAAGGTCACAGCATTTGTGAAATGATGTGATGAACATTCATCCGAAGTATAGCATTACAATCAAGTCATTATGTTTACATTGCTATAACATCATACGAAGTAATCTTTATCCTTAGACCATGAGATCATGTTAATTGCTAACACCGGAAGAGTATCTTGATAACATCAAACGTCACACCGTAACAGGGTGACTATAAAGATGGGTTCAGTGCTACGAAGGTGTTATGTTGAGGCTCATAGATCAAGAGTGGAATTTGTCAATCCCGATGACGGATAGATATACTCTGGGCCCTCTCGATGATATCACATTAAGATAGCTTGCAAGCAAGTGATATGATCACTAGAATGTTATATCACGGGAACGAGAAAAGAGTGCATGTCGGTAACGAGATCAAACTAAGTATTTGGATACCTATGATCGAATCTCGGACATGTATTATATCATGAGACAAAGGGATTAAGTTACTAGCGTTAAAGGTTCTCACGATCACAGAAGTCATCGTTGAATATACAGGAGTCAGTATGGATCTCCAGGTCCCGCTTCTGATTATTGATCTGAGAGGAGTCTCAATCATGTCTGCATTATTCGCGAACCGTAGGGTGACACACTTAAGAGTTACCAGACACCATTTTGGAGCACATATGTTTCAGACGAAAGAATTGCAAAGCGCAGGAATTGTTTCGATAGAAACCGAAATTGTTTCGGGTGAAATTGCATAAAGTGGTTCTGCATGTGATATTGAAATGTTGCAAGGGGTTTTATGTGAATATTTGTTAATTAAAGTAATTAACAAAATTCTGAATAAATTTAATAAAAGGGTTTTATTAAATGAGAGAGCATTAAACTTAGAGAATTTTAATGCATTTAAAGTGGAGACTTTAAAAGAGAATGTGAAGAGGCATTTTAATGTGGAGGGGTTACCACCACATGAATGGGGGAGGTGAGGGGTCACCCCCATGAGGCGCCGGCCATGGGGAGGGGCACCCCCTCCTCCTATAAAAGGCCCCCCTCTTCCTCCTTCTTCCTCACACCTCCTCGTAAAGGATCTCTCTCCCCCTCTAGAATTATTCCCCCATGGTCTCGGATTAGCGAGATACATGTTCTCGGTGGCATTTCGTCTGGAAGGAGTTGCTGCTTCCGCTGCATCGCTGGAGCGAGGAGGTGGAGGTTGTCCGGTGGATTGAACGTGTGTGCGAGGACGGATGCGCTGCTGCTTTGCGACGCTCGGACTTTCACACGATCTTGAGATCGGCAAGTGTACGACTATATCAACCACGAGTTCCTACTCGTTAACAAAACTTGTTGTCTTTGAGGGTAAGTTCTCGATGGATGTATGTCCACCTGTTGCTCTGTATCTAGTAGATAGATCTTGGCGCGTAGTTCTCATCGTAGGAAATTTTTTGTTTTCTATGCTGCGGATCCAACACCATTGGTCCCGGTTCATGCCAGAACCGGGACCAGCATTAGTCCCGAGTGATTGGTCCCGGTTCAAAATCCGGGACCAATGGCCCTTATGAACCGGGACCAAAGGGGGGTTTTTCTACTAGTGCATCTTACAAGGTTAAATATTTATCCATTTTGTCATACACACGACATACATTGGGTGGTATCTGAACGAACTACACATCGGCACATGTTCCATTCAAATTCTTACTTAATTTATTAGGATAAAAGACACAAAATCAAGTCGATATTTTCATTCAATCCTAACCATTATGGTGCAGTATATTACTATTATTCCATATCATTACGTAAACTCTGCAACTCCTTGAGATTTCAAGTGCATACTCACCCTAGAAAAAAAATGCCATCAAGCGTACCAATGACAACGAGTTTGGAAAAAGAGTTGTGGCAACCCAGTAGGGTTTTTTTTAACAGAGTGGCAACCCAGTAGGTAGTAGGAGACAAAGGGAAACTTGGCGGTGCTAGCGTCGAACATACTTGCCATGTCTTAAACCCAGCGGACAAGAACTCACTAGTATAGATAGAAAAGGTTTCAACCTAGCTAATCATGGATGTTTTGCCGGTCATACCTCTATTCTATTTTCTATTAGCTGTTGTTTGGCAAGTTTATATAACTTCCGATGAAATCTTTAGTTATCTACCTGCCAAATTGAATTATAAAAATGGTAAAATCGTAGAACTTTTATATTTTTATATTATGGACCTTCAATTCTAAAACTGAAATTCTTCTACACTGAATGGATGGCCCCAGAAATAAATTTGGATTAGCCTTTCTACCCATCTGCAAACAATGCTTGGTATGTGGAGGGTTGATAATGACAATTGATAGCTTACTTCAAACATCGAGCTAAATTTAAGGAAAATGTATTATTAACCTAAAAATAATGAATCCAAATAATTTTATAATAGAAATATATAGTTCACTAAATTATAGATGATTCAAAATATTTTGCATGACTTGTCAAGTTTAGACTAGAGCTCAATATATGGAAAAGGCTAAGGGATCATAGATAAAAAATAATAACAAGGATGACCAGAGAGGATGAAAACAAAAAGACAACAACAAATATAAAAAACTGATATGACTGGAAAAAAATTCTAAGTATGTGGAGGGTTGGTAATGTCAGTTGATAGATTACTTCAAATGTCAAGCTAAATTTAAGGAAAATATATTATTAACCTAAAAATAAGCAATCTGAATAAATAATAGCAAAGATATAGTTCTCAAACTTATAGATGATTAAAAGTCGTGAATAAAATGCTAATGACAATGTTATGATAGAATGCAATGTTTAGCACCATACGTAACACAAAAAGTTGAAATCCTCCACATCTTTCATCCCTTGCCATGTAGATTAAATTTTAAGTTGGGCTAGTATATGTACTTACTCTTCTAGAATATTTTGCAATTAGTTAAGATACACTAAAGATGACACCCTCGCATTTGCGAGGGGCCACATTGCTAGTTATATACTAATACTATACAGTTTTTTTTCTCTCTTGGGGCGTGACAATCGGACAGATGGGTTGACAACATGGCACACAGGGGCGGACCTACCATCCCTCTAGCCTAGGCATCGCCCAGGCCTGTCGAGCGCGATGCCTTGTATTTTTTCGACTTTCTGTAGTGATTTTGCTCAAAAAATGGCGTCTTAGACAACTTTGCGCAGCCTTCCGGAATCTTCTGGGTCCGCCACCGCAGGGTATCGGTAATTAATATCTAATCTTTCGGAGCATAGAAATAATACAAAAACCATCAAATTCCCCAGGTAGCTCTCACAAAAGCCCAACCATGAAGCGGGTACCTCACCTCTCTCTTCCGACTAGCCTTTTCAACTCTAGCGTTCTTCTTGGTCTGAGTCATGACGGCGACGCAAGTTGCGGCGGGCAGCAGATCATCCGAGATGAGACGTCTACTCAATGAGGTTCATCGTTCTAGCTTCTCTATTCCAACCCTGTGGTAGCTTAGCAGCGGACATGTAAGAACTAGTGCAGAACAGGATGGCGTTGACAGTGAAATGGCATTTTCTTTACTAAGTGTGTTTTGGGTGTTTGTTGAAAATACGAGTTTGATCTTACCATGTGCTAAGTGTTTTAGGTACTTCTGATGAAAATCACAGGAGGGTGATCACCCTCTCAAGAGTGAAACGATCAATAAGGTTTTCTTAGCTTCTGTTTGTGCTTGAGTCATAGAAAACCCGTATTAAGAGAGTTTGCTTAATGCAAGGTATGGGTGAAATCAACTCGCCTACACAGCCACCAATGGACCCACTAAAACTTAACATGTTTGGATGCCGACAACCCTCAAGTTCCATCTGTAGCACATAACAAGTGTGGAAATTCCGATGTGCAAACACCAGAGACTCCCGTGTGAACCCGAAAAAAACTATGCACCTTAAAATGACTGGTCTTCAAGTTGTGGTATGTGGTGTGGCTCTTTATATTTCATTTTGAGATGGCGGATATTTGTCCGGAGATACTGTAAGATTTTCGGTCAGTCCAGAATTTCTAGTCTCCCTAGACCGGTTGCTTCGAGCCAGGCCGAAATCTCCGGCTCTCTAGACCGAGGTCTCTCGATTATTTATCTAGAACGACTAGTTTTTTAGGGGACCAATAATAGGTCCCCTTCTTCCCCAAGACGGGGATGTGACTATCATTCTCCTCTCCATTGTACTAGATCTCTCATCCTAGTGATCCAAACGTCATTCCCTCATAGGATTGGGTGAGAAAACCTAGATCTACCACTTAAGCAAATGAATTTGAGTTTCTACTTCATTTCGTTGGGAAACTTGTTATTCCTAGGTTCTTTGAGCCCTGGATGGAATTGATCGCCCTGAAATCTCAATCATCATGTTGTAAAGCTTTCCGGTCGCGTTGGGAACATCCAATCGAGTTGTTTAGATTTCCCCAACCTTGATTGTAAAGGTTTCAGTCGCTGCCTTCACCATTTCGAAAAAAAAGTCGATGCCTTGAAGGAAACCGCTTAGTGCATTGTGTGCTCACATTTGTGGTGTGATCACGAGGACAAGAGTCTCTGTAGCAATGGTGGACTTTGCATCTCTACACCTCTCCAACGAAGACGAGCTTCCCCTCAAGACCTGTTGGGGGCAAACCTCTAGGGTGGCCCGATCTTTCACGATTCCCTTTCAAATCAAGGATGGAGTGTGGGGAGAGGAGGGGAGGATGAACACGACGAACGCACACACAAAGAACGCGATGAACTCACACACGCAAAACCACGATACACACCAATAGCTCACGCTGTTGGTGACCGGTCCGGCGCAATCCCTAGGATCGGCGTCGGGCGGAGGACTCTCTCTCGAACCGGCACGGCGAGATGGGAGACTCGGTGAGATCTTGACGTCTTGGCAAAGGGACACCGATGCCAAGGCCTTGTACAACGCGGAGGCACAATGCAAACTCCAACGAGGTTTGGGATATTTGGTGCTCCTTTGTCAAATGAGCATGAGGCAAGAACTAGATAGATCCACAAGGGGTTTCCACTAATTCCAAATATCATGCCTAGGGTTTACAATAGAGGTGGGGGGCTATATATAGGCCAGCCACAAGTTCAGGGGTAGTTTAGGCAATTAAAGTAGCAAAAGGGGGCGTTACAAGGCCAAAGGGACGAGCTGGAGCGCGCAGGCCTTGGGGTGTCCGGTAGTACCGGTCGGTTGAGCGGTAGTACCGGTCAGATGCGGTAGTACCGCTGGAAGGGCACGGTAGTACCGGAGCGGGCAGAAGCTTTGGCGTGAGTCTTCAGGTGCGCGCGGTAGTACCGCTTGCTGAGTGTGGTAGTACCGGTGGGATCTGGGGCTTCGGGTCCATCTCTCTGCCCGAGGCGGTAGTACCGTTGTCCATGAGCGGTAGTACCACTTGTGAGGTAGTACCGCTTCCAGGAGCCGGTAGTACCGTGGTCTCCTGGCAGATGTTGGCTGCCGTGTCGCTCCTCTGGCTCGTGTCTTCGTATCTGATGATGCATAGTGTCGGGGCATGAAGTAGCAAGCCATCCAGGGGTGTATCAAAGTCACATGAGTACAAGAGCGAATTCACCATAGCTTGGAGAAGCTTGGCTCGAGAACGAGTCATGGGTCCACTTGGGGGACTTGGTGGTGTAGATGTAGGAGCTTCCCTCCCCTTGGAAAAGAGTCGTCCTCGACTCTTCATGGTTATCATCTTGAGCATCTCCATGGTAGGGTGAAAGGTCCTTGACATTGAATGTATTGCTTGCAAGGTACTTGGAGGTCGGTATGTCGATGATGTAGGCGTTGTTGTTGATTCTCTTGAGGACCTTGAAGGGGCCATCTCCTCTTGGTTTGAGCTTGGAATCTCGTTCCTTGGGAAAGCGGTCCTTGCTCAAGTGTATCCACACAAGATCACCTTCTTGGAAGATCATCTCCTTCTTGTCCTTGTTTAACCTTGAAGCTTGGTGAAGGACTTGTTGCTCGATTGTAGCTGTTGTTTCTTCATGAAGCTTCTTCATAGCTTGTGCGCGCTTCTCAACGTCCATGTTTGTGCGCTCATGGAGAGGTAGCGGTAGTATGTCGAGAGCGGTGAGGGGCTCGAAACCATAGACGATCATGAATGGACTCATCTTGGTTGTTGAGTGCTTGGCTCGGTTGTAGGCGAAATCGGCGTGGGGAATGCATTCCTCCCAATCCTTCAAGTTTTTCTTGATCAACACACGTAGAAGAGTTCCGAAGCTTTGGTTGACAACTTCTGTTTGTCCATCGGTTTGAGGATGCGACGCGGAAGAAAAGAGGAGCTTGACGCCGAGCTTGGCCATGAGGGTCTTCCATAAGTAGCTCATGAATTTGACATCACGATCGGAGACGATCGTTCGCGGCACACCGTGAAGATGGACGATTTCCCTGAAAAATAGATTTGCAACATGTGAAGCATCGTCGGTCTTATGGCACGGTATGAAGTGTGCCATTTTGGAAAAGCGATCCACGACAACAAATATAGAGTCATGACCATGCTTAGATCTAGGCAATCCTAACACGAAATCCATGCTAATGTCGGACCAAGGTGTATGAGGAATAGGCAATGGCATATAAAGACCATAGGGGTTAGCTTGCGACTTAGCTTGAACACATGTCGTGCATCGTTGAACGTAGCGCTCCACGTCACGCTTCATCTTGGGCCAAAAGTAGTGAGTGGAGAGCATTTCCAATGTCTTGTCATGGCCAAAGTGACCCATGAGGCCTCCACCATGAGATTCTTGGAGAAGCAAAAGTTGAAGCGACAACTTCGGAATGCATAGCTTGTTTTGTTTAAATAGAAAGCCCTTATGCAAATAAAAATCATCAACTCCTTTGTCAATGTAGCACTTTGTGAAAATTGGTTCAAAGAACGGGTCGGAAGCATACAAAGATTTTATTTCCTCAAGACCCAACACGTTGATTTCGAGTCTCGTGAGAAGGCTTGTGTGTTTGCGAGACAAAGCATCCGCAACTACATTATCTTTGCCCTTCTTATACTTGACAATGTACGGAAAAGACTCCATGAACTCAACTCACTTAGTGTGTCTCTTACTCAAGTTGGCTTGGCCTTTGAGATATTTCAACGACTCATGGTCGAAATGTATGATAAACTCCTTCGGCCATAGGTAGTGTTGCCAAACTTGAAGGACACGAACTAAGGCAAAAAGATCTTTGTCATAAATTGGATAGTTAAGGCGAGCACCATCAAGTTTCTCGCTATGGTAGGCTATCGGACGTCCGTTTTACATAAGGACTCCTCCAATGCCAATACCACTAGCATCACACTCTATCTCAAAAGTTTTTGGGAAATCCGGTAAAGCAAGAAGAGGTGCTTCAGTGAGCCTCTTTTTAAGTTCATCAAAAGCTTTTTTTGTGCTTTGCCCTACACGAAGGTGACATTCTTTTTCGTCAACTCGTTGAGAGGACAAGCAATGGTGGAAAAGTCTTTCACAAAGCAACGATAGAACCGGCCAACCCATGAAAACTTCGGAGTTCACTCACATTTGTTGGGATGGGACAATCTTGTATGTCCTTTACCTTGGAAACATCAACTTCAATTCCATTCGAAGAAACGACAAATTCAAGAAAAATCAACTTTTCTTTAGCAAAGGTGCACTTGGGAAGATTAGCATAAAGCTTTTCATGTCGAAGGATTTGCAAAACTTCCTTGACATGTATAATATGGTCCTCAAGTGATTTTCTATAAACAAGAATATCATCGAAATAGACAACAACACTTTTTCCAATGAGAGAACGCAAGATGTGATTCATAAGGCGCATGAAGGAGGATGGGGCATTAGATAAGCCAAAGGGCATAACCAACCATTCATAGAGACCAAGTTTGGTCTTGAAGGCGGGTTTCCACTCATCACCTTCAGCCATGCGTATCTGATGGTAACCACTACGAAGATCAATTTTCAAAAAAATAGTGGCTCCACACATCTCATCAAGCATGTCTGATGACCCACAAGTATATGGGGTGTATCGCAGTATTTTTGATAAGTAAGAGTGTCGAACCCAACGAGGAGCAGAAGGTGCTGGCTAGTGGTATGGATCAGGAATTCTCTGCAAATACTTAGCAAACGGATTTTTAGGGGTTTTTGATAAAGCAAGTAAACGAAGTACGAGTAAACAAAAGACAATAAGAATAAATGCAGCAAGTGGCCCAATCCTTTATGCAACAAAGGACAAGCCGGTTGTATTACTTAAGATGACCAAACTTCTCGAGGACACATGGGAAGACTGTTAAGTCCTTTCGCTTCATATAGTTGATTAATCTTCTTTAGCTTGCTAAGTGTTGTGTGGGTGAACCTGTGCTAATTTACCGACCTTCCTAGGACTAATACATACTTGTGATTATACCCCTTGCAAACATCCGTAAGTACAAGAAAGTAATTAAGGTAAAAACCTAGCCACAGCTTTAAACTCTAAGACCCTGACGTCCCTTGTACAGTGGTTTCCTAACGGGGGTTCAGGTTTCTGTCACTCTGGCAACCCCTACGATTAGTAGCCAAATACACAATGCATTCCCCTAGGCCCATACAGGTGAAGTGTCATGTAGTCGACGTTCACATGGCACCACTAGAAGAAGTACACCACAACTTAAATATCAAACTATTGAATCTTTCTCAACACAACTCCACTACTAACAACATGACTTCTCCCATGTCCTCAAGAACAAAACGAACTACTCACAAGACATCATATGGATCATGATCAGAGATGAAATAATGATGTATAACAATCTGAACATAAACGATAATTCAAAGGTTCACTCAATAGCATCAACTACAAAGAGTAATCAACACCGGGAAAGTTTCCCCTAAGAACTATGCAAGATTCAACCCAATTGTTACAGCGATATGGAGATGGTGGTGAGTGTGTTGATGGTGATGATGGTGGTGATGATGATGATCCCGATGAAGTCCAGTTTGATGGTGGTGTTGATGGCGATAATCTCCCCTCTCCGGGAAGGAATTCCCCTGGTAGAAATCTGTCTGCCGAAGAGATCTTTCTCTCTCGGTGTTTTTCGCCCTACAGAGGCAGTGGAATCTTTCTGTGGTCGCTCCCCCAGTCTTAGGGTCTCAGGAGGAATATATATGCTAGAGGGGAGAGCAGAGGTGGGCCAAGGCGGCCACACCACCTGGTGGCGCGGCCTCGGGTGGCCTGCGCCAGGGGGTGGTGTGGGACCCCTATGGCCCATCTCCACTCCTCCTTCTGGCATCCTTCGTCTTCTGGAAAAATAGGATTTTCCGTATATTTTCCCGGATTTTTTGATCTTCGCGAATTTTGCCTCCAAACAATCCTTTTCCATCAGAATCCTAACTGCAGCGGTCCATGCTCCAAAAGTCATCAACCATGCAAAAACAGATGAAATAACATAAGTATCATCTCTTAATATGAAATTTATCAATGAATAACAGTAAATTATGATATAGAATAGTGATGCAAAATGGACGTATCAATGTCATCGAGACGTGATATGGGATGTCGATAACGCACGGTGATAGCATTAATTGGATGGCAGTCCATGCATAACCGTAACATATCATCTATTTTTGGAATAAGTATCACGGGTACTGCACTTGGACTAGTGCTAACTTGGATCAAACCTTTGGAGACGAGTTGGTTGATTTGATGTTCAATCTCCTTTGTCTCCTCCAGGTTCGTGCGGTAAGAGGCGCGGTTGGGAAGTGGTGCGCCGGGGATGAGGTCAATGTGATGTTCGATGCCGCGAAGAGGAGGTAGTCCATTTGGAAGCTCTTCGAGGAACACAACTTTGAATTCCTGCAAAACAATCATCAAAGATGGAGGAACATTGGTTAATTCATTAGTTCCTTGCGCTAGTTCCTTGCAAAGGAGGGCATAGTGCAAGATGGATGGGTTGTTCCGAACATCTCTCATCTCAATTTTGGTGGAAAGGAGAACACTCTTAGTTTTTCCACTCGAGTTTGGCTTGTGGCTCTCACTCACTATGAGGTGGTTCTCTCTCTCGCTGCTCTTCTCACAAGTAGGTATTGTGCTTTGCACCCTCGCTAAAGCCTTTGCATTGTCCGCAATTATTTGGCTAGGAGTCATTAGTTGCAAAACACATGTTTTGTTGAGCCATTTGAAGGTGTATACAGTGGTGTGACCATCATGTTGAGCAGCCTTGTCAAATTGCCATGGTCGACCAAGAAGCATGTGGCAAAGTGTCATAGGAACCACATCACACTCCACCGTATCTTTGTAAGGACCAATGGAAAAGGAGACCGATACGGTATGCTTGAACTTCACGGACCCTTGGTCACTTAGCCATTGCATGTGGTAGGGGTGCTTGTGCGGATGGAGGGTGAGGTTGAGCTTCTCACACAACTCGGTGCTAGCAAGGTTGTGGAAACTCCCTCCGTCAATGATCACCTTGATAGATTTGCCATTGATGCCAGCTCATGTTTGGAAGATATTTGAGCGTTGGTCTTCATGATCTTGTGCTTGAGTGGTTAAGATGCTTGTGACGACAAGCGATGGACTTGCGTCATGTTCACACATTAGGAGTTCTTGATCATCTTCCACTCATTGCCTTTCTATTGCTTCCTTGACTCGGGCATCAAATTCATCTTCACTCAAGTACTCTTCTTCGCCATTATCATGGATGAACAATACTTCCTTGTTTTTACATTTGTCCGACTTGTGTCCTTTGCCTCTACACTTGTAGCACTCACCGTTGAAAGGTGTGTCACTCTTTTCTTGTTTGCCACTTGGGGGCAGTTTTCCTTGAGGAAGTGTGGGTTTGAAGGAAGGCTTGGAGGTACTTGAGAAGCTTCCATTGAAAGTTGTTGGTGTAGCGGTTGAAGCTTGCTTGTAGGTGAAGTACGTCTTGGACTTGTTGTACTTGATATCCTCTTGCACTTGACGTTCAGCCTTTGTTGCGATGTGCACAAGCTCAACCATGTCGTTGTATGTTTGGAACTCGACGATGCGCTTGATTGGGTGGTTCAACCCAATAAGGAAGCGTGCCATAGTTTGCTCCATGCTCTCATCAATGTTGGCGCGGATGAGGTTGAGTTCCATTTCTTTGAAGTACTCTTCCACGGTCTTTGTCCCTTGACGAAGCGATTGAAGGTTGTTGAAGAGGTCACACGTGTAGTGCGCGGGGATAAACCGGGATCTCATGTGAGCCTTCATGTCATGCCAAGTTGTGATTGGCGGCTCTTGTCTTGCATCACGAGCAACTTTAACTTGTTCCCACCAAAGGTTGGCGTAATCATCAAACTCAAGCGAAGCCATGGCGACCATCTTCTCGTTGCTATAATTGTGCATGCGTAAGATCTTGTCGACTATGAGTGTCCATGAGAGGTATTTTTTGGGGTCATTGGATCTGGTAAACTTGGGCATTCTGAACTTGAGCTTGCCAAAAGTTTCTTCATCATTGCGGTCATTGCGATGAGCTTGGTGACCTTGTTGATGATCTTGTGGTTGATGCAGTGGAACTTGGTTCTCGTGACCTTGTTGTGGAGCTTGCTCTTGATGTTGTTGTTGTGGAGCTTGCTCTTGCTCTTGGTGCGGTTGTTGACGATGTTGGGGCACTTGGGCCTCATGAGGGTGTTGAGGATGTGGAGCCTCATGACGCGGCTGTTGATGATGATTAGGCACATGGGCCTCACGGCGAAGATCATGGTGTTGAGCCTCTTCACGTGGTGGGCATCGCTCAACTTGTACCACTTGACGCTCCATGTTTTGATGTGGTGGAGGAGGCGCCTCGTGATGACCATGGTGTCGTTGTTGATGTTCATGACGGTGATGATGAGGAGGAGGATCTTGTAGAGCTTCACATCGATGACGATCTTGATTCTCCAAATTGGAGTCATCACTTGTTGTGTCAAGTATGTGTCGCGGTCCATGGTGGTAGACTTGCGGTTGCACTTGCGGTTCTTCCTGTGGTTGCTTTTGTTGGATCACTAGTGCCCTTGCGTGATGATGGTGTGCTTCTTGCCTTTCTCGCGGCCTTGAAGAGAAATCACCATCATAGCTTGACGTTGCGGCGTGCCATGGGGAAGGTACATAGTTCGAAGAACTTCCATCTTCAACCACGGGGCATCATTGCATCTTAGAGCACTTGGGTGAAGATCTTATTGAGTAGGAGCACGATGACACGAAGAGCTTGAAGAGGTTGATGCACGTGAACGCGGTCTTGCCATTCCGTCGATGAGGCGTCGAAGATTGTCATTTGTTTCGGCGACGGAGCGTTGAAGCGCTTCATTTTGGTGGCCAAAGTTTTGATGCATTGCATACATTTGTCGTTCGAGGCCGTCGAAGCGGTTGTCTATGTTCTTGAACTCATTTTGTGTCTCGCCAAATTATTCATCTTGTCGCGTCTCAAGGGCTTGGTAACGTTCACGAACTCTTGTCGGATGATGAAGTGACTTGTGCTCTTCATGTACGGTCCATGTTCTTCTTCTTGAGGAGGTGGCTGGCTCGACTCACCGTGCCTATCCATCATGCAAAACACACAAGTATTGTATATGGAAGTGGAATATGGTGGTGTTAGCCTTGTACCTCACCTTGGGGATTGCACCAAACTAGAAACCACAAGTGAGAGCTATAAGCGTGCAAAGTGGAATCGCAAAGAAAACTCACACGAAATAAAGAACTAACTCTCAAAAGTTGTGGATGAAAGGTTAGGGTTGTGGAAAACCAATCGAAACGATCCAAAGAAAAGTTTATTGTCAAAAGTGGTAGAGAACCAAATATCAAAGCAAAAAGGAAACGATCTACAAAACACAAAGATACACACACGTGGAGACGAAAATGGTTAGCACGACTATGAAAATGAGCACAAAAGATCCTAACAAATACTACGCTCGGTGTCGTGCCAACACAAGGAGAGACCACAACTCGTTCGCCAAAAGAGAAATAAGCAACGGATTTGTGCACTTGCCTCGGTCGCGCTCTTTTTCTCTCTTTGCTTACAAGCTTGAGACTCTTTGTATTGGGAGACTATATATCTTTTTTTTTCTTTTGCTTTTTCTTTTTCTCTCTTTTTTTATTCTTTTTCTCCCTTTCTATACTACTATGTTAACTCTTGTATTTGCTCTCACACTCTCACTTTTCAAGGACAAGTGCACAATGCTGAGGCAAACACAAAATGAGCTGCTCTCATAGGATAGATACACACAAGGAAGAAGGGTTAACAAGGTGGAGCAAGTTATACCTTTGGTATTGACGACTTGCTACCGGTGTAGGGGAATGTTGTTCGGGTGTCGCGGTATCGAAGAGCGTGGTATGTAATGACTTGCGGAAGCTTGTTAGGAAGGCGACACGCACGCGAAACACAAACAAGCCGAAACTAAAATTAGCGAATAAAAATGGGGGTGAAAAAATTCTAGTCACACAGGGGCGGTAGTACCGCTCAAAAAGTCTGGTAGTACCGGTGACCGGTAGTACCGCTGTGATCAGCCGGTAGTACCGCTCACCGGTAGTACCGTCGTTTTGGCGGTAGTACCGCTTCGCGGATTCCTGGGCACGTGGAGCTCGAACTTGAACGCACAATCGGCCCAAAAATCCTCAAATTGGTGGGAAACTGAACAAAATTGGGGCTAGGAACAAACAAGGAAGGTAGATCAATACCCCAAGCAACAGATCTATGGACCAAAACCATGAAAAACGCACCAAATCCAAAGATTGATCCGAAGGCAAATTTGGGGCTCTCTTTTTTTTGGAGGGGGGGATTTTTGAAATTTTGGTGGATAGAAGAAAATTTTGTGGGGGAATTCGTGAGCAACGAAGCTCTTAATACCAATATGTTGGGGGCAAACCTCTAGGGTGTCATGATCTTTCACGATTCCCTTTCAAATCAAGGATGGAGTGCGGGGAGAGGAGGGGAGGATGAACACGATGAACGCACGCACGAAGAACGTGATGAACTCACACACACGCAAAACCACGATACACACCAATAGCTCATGCCTGTGGTGACCGGTCCGGCGCAATCCCTAGGATCGGCGTCGGGCGGAGAACTCTCTCTCGAACCGGCATGGCAAGATGGGAGACTCAGTGAGATCTTGACGTCTTGGCAAAGGGACACCGATGCCAAGGCCTTGTACAACACGGAGGCACAATGCAAACTCCAACGAGGTTTGGGATATTTGGTGCTCCTTTGTCAAAGGAGCATGAGGCAAGAACTAGATAGATCCACAAGGGGTTTCCACTAATTCCAAATATCATGCCTAGGGTTTACAATAGAGGTGGGGGCTATATATAGGCCAGCCACAAGTTCAGGGGTGGTTTAGGCGATTAAAGTAGCAAAAGGGGGCGTTACAAGGCCAAAGGGCCGAGCTGGAGCACGCAGGCACTAGGGTGTCTGGTAGTACCGGTGGGTTAAGCGGTAGTACCGGTCTGATACGGTAGTACCGCTGGAAGGGCGCGGTAGTACCGGAGCGGGCAGAAGCTTTGGCGTGAGTCTTCAGGTGCGCGCGGTAGTACCGCTTGCTGAGTGCGGTAGTATCGTTGGGATCTGGGGCTTCAGGTCCATCTCTCTACACGGGGCGGTAGTACCGCTTCCAGGAGCCGGTAGTACCACGGTCTCCTGGCAGCTGTTGGCTACCGTGTCGCTCCTCTGGCTCGTGTCTTCGTACGTGATGATGCATAGTGTCGGGGCATGAAGTAGCAAGCCATCCAGGGGTGTATCGAAGTCACATGAGTACAAGAGTGAATTACCTTAGCTTGGAGAAGCTTGGCTCGAGCACGAGTCATGGGTCCACTTGGGGGACTTGGTGGTGTAGATGTAGGAGCGTCCGTAGGACGGGCTGCATCAAGACCTCTGTGTCATCAGCTAACTTGCAAACAGCCTCAAATATGAACCATAAACACTCACATGGATACATGTCATAAAACTCCTCCACGGTGATGTCGGCGCATGGCTTTGCAGCATCTTCATCTGCAATGTCGGCGTCAGCGTGAAGAGTGGTGGGAGCATCAAATGCGGTGGTGGGCGACGCGACCTTGGGCATCTTATAGGTGCACCAGGGATGGTGTGCTGAGGCGTGGCATGCCGCTCGGTGGCAAGGAGCTCCCTGCCTCGCCGTTGTTTGTAGTGGTTTGCCAAAAGATGCCCGAACGACGCTCGGTCAAGGAAGCAGCATACGTGCGGGAGCCGCCACGACGATGCGCGTCCCACGATTCCGCCAGGAATAGTGCGTGGAGGCATGGGTCGCTGCTCTACCCAGTGAGAGCGGAGCTAGCAATTTTTCCATTGTTCACCGTTGTTCGCCAAAATCCCCCCGGATGGCGTGGGGGCGAATGAGCAACGGTGCGGCGCATCATTTTTGTGGACCAACTGAGCAGCAACATCTGGCAGAGTAGAGCTCTGTGCCGCGGCGGCTCGACGAGGGGTACGGTGACGCGGCAGACTGGGTGGGCCGGACGATGACTCTGCCGTTCAACTGGAGTGCGGGAGTAGGATCCGGCAACGGCAAGGCTTGATACCTGTCGTTTTCGATCTTCCAAGGCCGGATTCAGCGCCGACAACTCCGGTCTACGGAGACTAGAAATCTCCGGTCTCTCAATTATTCGGCTAGAACCGGAGATATTAAAAGATTTTCGGCTAGTCTCCCTAGACCGAAGTCCTTCAAGCCAGGCTGAAATCTCCGATCTCTCAATTATTTATCTACAACGACTAGTTTTTAAGGGGACCTATAAAAGGGTCCCTTCTCACCCAAGACGGGGATGCGACTATCATTCCCCTCTCCTCCACTATTGTTGAGCTCCATTGTACTAGATCTCTCATCCTAGTGATCCAAACATCATGCCCTTATAGGGTTTGGGTGAGAAAACCTAGATCTACCACTTCAACAAAAGAATATGAGTTTCCACTTCACTTCGTTGTAAAACTTGTTACTCTTGGGTTCTTTGAACCCTAGATGAAATTGGTCGCCCTTAAATCTCAGTCATCATGTTGTACAGCTTACTGGTCATGTTGGGAGCCTCCAATTGAGTTGGTGAGATTTACCAACCTTGTTTGTAAAGGTTTTGGGTTGCCTCCTTCAAGGAAACAACTTAGTGCATTGTGTGCTCACCTTTGTGGTGTGACTACAAGGAGAATAAGGGGATCCCATCTGGCTTTGGTCGACTTTGCGTCTCTACACCTCTCCAACGAAGACGTGCTTCCCTTAAGACCTCCATGTCATTGGCAAACTTGGCAGCAGCCTTGGATATAAATGATAAGCGCTCACAGGTATACATGTCATAAAACTCCTCCATGGTAGTGTCAATGCCTGGCCCAGCAGCATCTTCATCCACAATGCAGGCGTTGATGCGTAGAGTGGGAGAATCCTCCGCGGTGGTGGGGGAAGTGTGACCTAGGGCATCCTACACGTGCACCAGGGACAACACATAGAGGCATGGCACACCGCTTAGTGGCAAGGAGCTCCCTGTCTCGCCATCGTTTGCACTACTTTGCTGCCCGGATGACGCTCGGTCAAGGAAGCAAAATACGTGCGAGAGCCGTGGCGACGCGCGTCCCAAGAGACCACCAGGGAGGGCACGTGGAGGAGCGGGTTGTTGTGCTACCGGGTGAGAGTGGAGCTTTCGATTTTTCCATCGTTCACCGTTGTTCGCCAAAAGCCCCCGAATGGCGTGGGCGCGAACGAGCAGCGATGCAGTGGGTCGCTTTCATGGACCAGCTGAGTGGCAACATCGGGTGGAGAAAAGCTCCGCGCCACGGCATCTCGACGAGGAGTACGGCGATGTGGGAGACTGGGTGCGCCGGACGGTGACTCTGCCGTTGAACCGGAGCACGGGACTAGGATCCGGCAATGGAAAGACTCGATACTTGTCGTTGTTTACCTTCCATGGCCGTATTTAGCACCGGCAACGATTAAATAGCAGTGGAGCTAGCTAATCTCGTGCACCGAAGGGGCGGGAGAGGGTGTCAGAACAAGCTAGGGGATCTGTTTTTTCAGCTGTCGATAGTACCTACTTACAGGGGACGGTCTCTCTTTTTAATCGTCAATGATAGTTTTGCCCAGCCAACGAAGCTGATAATCCAATGATTGTTAGTAACCTTGAAAACCAAACGACGATTTTATGTATCGGATCAATGTTAACCTATAAATAGTGAAAACGCGTACGCCATTAGTTTTTGGGAGGGCCAGTGACAGACTTTCTCTATGTTCTCGTCACCGCTAGGCTCTACAGTCGTGACGAACACAAAAGGTCAAATGTTACAGCTTTTTTCAGCCCCAGGGTCCATCCACACAAAACACGTTGCAAAGAGAGATGCTTTCTTCTATTAGTCATTGGTAAGCCCTGCGTGGATCAGTTCACGACTAGTAGGTGACGGTCTTTCGTTTGCTTGTCGGGTGTACACATTACCATCAGCAAACTTCTGTTTTTCCGCCAGTAAGGCTATTGTGGTGCTAAGCCTTTTTCCAGTAGTGAGGTGTGGATCTTATACAAGATTAGAGTATTGACGTACAAGATCTGCACCTCCAAGGTGTTCGAGAAGCTTAAGGTGGAGTGAGAGGATGCCATTCTAAGTACATATGTTGGCCCCGTGAAGAAGAGTGTTGCTGCTAGGACATCATGAGGGGACATATCTACAAGATCAGAGTATTGACGTATAAGGTCTCCAGCTCCAAGGTGTTCAAATAGGTACACCCGGAGTTTGCATCCAGCACGGACTCCTTCATCACTGCCAGGTCAACCCTTGTCCGTAGCGGTGTGCAGATACAACCGTTTGTTTTGTTATAGGAACCAGGGAAAGAAGTGGCGGTAAAAAGAGCGGCAAGAAAATGGCGGGAATAAATGGCGGGAACAAGCCCGATAGGTGTGAAAGTGACATGAAATCATAGTCGAGGGATTTCCACAAAATTATACATAGCCCACATTTCTTATTTTTCCTGCCAAATAGGTCACATAAAATGACACCACTTGTTGGTTTTCCATTTTTCTGATTTTTATTTTCAATTAGTTGTGCTCTTTCAAAGGCATGGTCGAAACAGAGGGCATGGCCCTTGCTTGTTGGGGGTGCATCTGGTGGAACCGTCAGCGTTTCTATGATGAAATAACACTTTGTGAACCTAAAAATGATTTTTGTCAAAAATGGGGAGCAAACTATATAACAGGTGCAATTCAATTTCTACCTGATTCGTACTAAATTGGCACGAAACTATGAAAATCCACAGAAATTCCCAAACATGAAGCAAGGTCAACAGGTGTGTGAAACGGGATTGAAGTGGTCTAGTATTCCCGTAGACAGGTGTGGTACCAAGAGCGAAGTGTGAGCTGAAGCTACTTCACAAATAAACAATTTTGGGCACTTGGAAAAAGGAAAGAGCATTTTTTGCAAGTATGAAAACTCTGAAAGTCAACGTTGAGGGGAATCCCAAGGTACACACGTATGCGCAATATGAGCTCGTTCCAACAAAATATGACTTGGCTTAGGTCATAACCCAGATCATTTGGCTTGAAAGCCACGCAAACTCGTGTGTGGTACCTCCGTTTTGTGAAGGGTTCTCCACGAAATTAACCGTAGTCCACATCTCTTATTTTTCCTTGCACATAGGTCAAATAAAGTGAAAGGTGGCACTGGTTTTCCTTTTTCTTGAATTAGTTGTGATCTTTCGAAGCTATAGTCAAAATGATGGGTATGACCCTTGTTTGTCACGGGTGCATCTAGTGGAACCGTCAGTGTATTTTTGATGAAATGACAACTTGTGACCCTAAAAATGGTTCTGGACAAAAATCGGGTGCAAACTATAGAGCAACTATAGTTCAGTTTGCACCCACTTCCTGCTAAATTGGTAGGAAACCGCAAAAAATATCAGAAGTTTCCAGAAATGCTGCAAAGTAAACAGGTTTGTGAAACAAGGCATTGAAGTGGTCTAGTATTTTTCATAGACAGGGTTGGTACCAAGCGCGAAGCTTGGGCTGATGCTGCTTCACAAACCATTTTGGGCACTCGGAGAATGGAAATGAGCGTTTTTCTTTTGCAAAGAGTATGAAAACTCCGAAAGGAAATATTGAGGGGAATCCCAAGGTGCACGCGTATGCGCAATATGGGCTCATTCCAACAAACTATGCCTTGGTTTAGGTCATGACATAGGTCATTTGGCTTGAAAATCATGTAATACTCGTCTGTGGTAGCTCAATTTTGCGAAGTGTTTTCCACATAATTATCTGTAGCCATGTCTCTTATTTTTTCCTCGCAAATAGGTCACATATTAAGTTGATATTGTGCGTTGGTTTTCGATTTTTGGATTTTTTAAATTAGTGTTGCTCTTTCGGAACCATGATCGAAACGATAGACATGGCCCTTGTTTATCAGGCGTGCATCTGGTGGAACCGTCATCGTATATGTGATGAAATGACACCTTGTGAACTTAAAATTAGTTTTTGAAAAAAATAGGAGCAAACAATAGAGGAGTTCTAGTTCAATTTTCACCCGCTTAGTACTAAATCGATAGGAAACTGCCAAACATCTCTTAAATTCCTAGAAATACTGCAAGATCAACATGTTTGTGAAACATGGTATTGAAGTGGTCTTGTATTTTAGTAAATAGGTGTGGTACCAAGAGCGAAGCATGGGCTGAAGCTGCTTCACAAAAAAAACCATTTCGGGCATTCCGAAAATGGAAAGAGTTTTTTTTTTTTGCAAAGGGTATGCAAACTCTGAAAGGCAACGATGAGGGGAATCCCAAGGTGCACGCGTGTGCGCAATATGAGCACCTTCCGACAAACTATGCTATTGTTTAGGTCATGACCTACGTCTTTTGGCTTGAAAGCCATGCAAACTCGTTCGTTTGTAGCTCAGTTCTGTGAAGGGTTTTCAACGAAATTATCCGTAGTCCATGTCTCATTTTTTTCTCTCACAGATAAGTCTCATAAAAAGAAACCGTGCGTGTTTTCTATTTTTCTGATTTTCTGTTTTTGAATTAGTTGTGCTCTTTCGAAGCCATGGTGGAAACCTAGTCAACATTCTTTGGAAAACGTACATAAGGTGGAACATTCCTTTTAGAACGAACTTCTCCAAGATAGGATCAGGGAAGAAGAGAAACAACCAGCAATGCTCACGGATGCCATACTGAAACTGCAGGTGGCAGAACACCTTTCAAGAAGGAGTAGAAAAGGACAAGTGCTCTCTTAGGCTGGAAGCTAGGAACCATGTGGCCAGCTCCTCGCACCGACGCAAACGTAAATCCTCCATCGTATTGCTGAGCATAGCCTCCAACCTGGATTTTATAATAATCCAGTTTACATAGAGCCTAATTATGAACTAGTGTGCCAAGGGTAATTACAAAGTTACCTCGTTGTCGGGCGTGTACCATGGATGCCATGATTTTGTGACGGACAAATTGAGATCCTTGATAGAGTACCTGGTCGCGGTAATTGGGCACACATCGTCCATATCGCCACTGGCATTGAGTTGGCCATATGATGTCAAGACAAAGAAGTAGCAACTGTAACCCTTTTCCCCATCTATCTATTATATTATACGATTTAAACCATGGAAAGTGAATAAGGCATCATCTGCATAGACTAAATTATTTTGTAGATGAACTATCTTTTCTACGAAACGGTTTTTTTTTTTCGAAAATGAAGTATACCCCGGCGACTACATGGATTGATGCATGCAACTATTTTGATAAAATTTCATAAGAATGTTTTTTAGTTAACTGGATACGTTAGAACTCTTATTTGGTGGTTAAAGAAGAATACAACTGTATTTTCTGTGTGAAGTTAGAATAGTTATCAGATATATAAAGGTAGCTCTTATTTGGTGGTTAAAGAATACAACTCTACTTACGCAAAAATATGCAATTATTATTGTTAAGTAGATAAAGAATAGAACTCTTATCAGTGCATTAAAAAATTATAACTTTAGAACCTATATGAAATTCAGAAAATAGGAAACAATCAATTTAGTTTATGTACTATATTATATCTTTATGAGAGATGCCCTTTATGAAGTCTTAAAAGGGCAAGGTAAATTATGTTACTTTTACTTGTGGCTACATGGTTGGGTTTTATTTTATTTTATTTCGGGATATAAAGTTGGATTCTGGCTAAAGTTATGTACTTGCGACTAGTCAGATTGCAAAATGAACTATTGCATGTTGGATTTTGGCTACAAGATTTTATATAAGTTTATATATCTATCTAATAGCATACCATCAGCTCAAGGTTGATATAGCTGCAAATATGCTGAAATGTGATGTAACAAAATATAATAAATCAAGAGGCACAAATGTGCAGATCCTTCTTGGAAATTATTGTACTAGCAAATGCCTACCTGTAGACCCAAACTCTTAATCCGTTGTCGACAAGCCAATCGATGGTTGGCATCATCGAAACCGGGGCATCAGTCCAGGGCAAGTCTCTGTGAACAAAACAAGTTGGGATTAGTTCCGGTGACTGAACAGAACAAGTTGGGGTTAGTTCTAGTGACCGTGAACATAACAAATTAGGTGTAAATATCCGGTTGAGAAATGGATAAGGAGTAACTTACTTGCATTCCAACCACTTTGTGTTGGTTCGAGCGTGGATAGCCTTCTGCACCTCAGGATTATTGAAGTAGTCGGAGACGTAGTAACCTATGCAGGGATCATAGCCTGCCAACTGTCTCTCCTAAAGAACTTGATCAATATTGAGTGTCACCTTTGAGTGAGTCTGAAAAGATCACTAGAGGATTAGTACGTACGTTGCTGCTGGAATGGTGAGTACCGTCTGGCGACGGAAGGCAGACCGGGGCGTAAATGTTGTAATAGTCAATTTGCCCGGCTTCGAACGAATCCATTGACGTGTTGCACGCCGCGCTCTCAGACGGGGCAAAGTGGCAGAGCTCGGTGATCTCGCTCCACACCTCGTCGGACATCACCCCGTGGTTCCACAAGAACTCGCACTCCCCCTTTATGTTCTTGAAGTCATCAAGGAGCGGATTGCCAACCTGCAGATAATCCACCGACCAGTCGGTGCCGCTAGCTCGTCAATGTAAGATTGGGGGAATCAATCCCCTTGAGGTTGGTCAATGTTCAGGTAGCTGCATGGTCAACTTACGAAGATCCCCTTGAGGTTGAAGCTTGAGGCGCCGAGATTGTGGAAGGCAGTGATGACGGTGGCGAGCTGGGGCAGGTAATGCCCACCATAGCTCTCGCCGGCGATGTAGAAGTCGCGGCCCTTGTACTCGGGGAACCGCTCGAGCCAGTGGAGCAGGAAGATGTAGGCGTCCACCGCCGTCCTTGTGTCGCCGTCCACGGACGACGAGTTCGAGTACGAGAACCCCACGCTCGATGGCGACTCCAGAAAGATCACATTTGCCACTGCACGAAACCGCAACAACCATCAGAGAGAGCGAGAGAGAGACGGAATCCTATGTCGAGTTGTACAAGGGTGATTTATCAAACTTTCACGGGCATAGGGCTTACCGTTGTTCCAGGCATGCCTGTTTTTGCTCAGGGTTTTGCCATCCGGGTTTACACGGAAGGGGCCAAGCTCTTGAAAGGCGCCGCCACCCAACGACGAGCATCCGGGCCCACCGTTGAGCCAGAGGATGAGCGGCTTGTAGGATGCCTCATAGGGGGCTTCCACGAAGTAGTAGAAGAGCGCGCGGCCGAGCTCCTCGCTCACCGTAACATACCCAGAGTACTGGTCGAAGTTGACACGCGGTGGCTGGCCGGGCAGCACCACGATCTTGTCAGCCTCCCTGGCGCCCGGCGACGAGCTCGGGCACTTCGTGGGCAGGTGCTTGAAGCTGCTGTCCGGGTCGGCCCATGTGTCTGGCTCGGCATATGTCTTTGGGTCGGCCTTCGCAAGCCCGTTTGCAAGTGTCCCAGCCCTGGATTTCAGGAACGTCTTTAGCACATCTCGCTGCTGTAGCACGGTCGCATCTGCGAGGGATGCGCCCAGTAGGATCATTGGATCCGGTAAACTTTGGCATTCTGAACTTGAGCTTGCCAAAAGTTTCTTCATCATTGCGGTCATTGCGATGAGCTTGGTGACCTTGTTGATGATCTTGTGGTTGATGCAGTGGAACTTGGTTCTCGTGACCTTGTTGTGGAGCTTGCTCTTGATGTTGTTGTTGTGGAGCTTGCTCTTGCTCTTGGTGCGGTTGTTGACGATGTTGGGGCACTTGGGCCTCATGAGGGTGTTGAGGATGTGGAGCCTCATGACGCGGCTGTTGATGATGATTAGGCACATGGGCCTCACAGCGAAGATCATGGTGTTGAGCCTCTTCACGTGGTGGGCATCGCTCAACTTGTACCACTTGACGCTCCATGTTTTGATGTGGTGGAGGAGGCGCCTCGTGATGACCATGGTGTCGTTGTTGATGTTCATGACGGTGATGATGATGAGGAGGATCTTGTAGAGCTTCACATCGATGACGATCTTGATTCTCCAAATTGGAGTCATCACTTGTTGTGTCAAGTATGTGTCGCGGTCCATGGTGGTAGACTTGCGGTTGCACTTGCGGTTCTTCCTGTGGTTGCTTTTGTTGGATCACTAGTGCCCTTGCGTGATGATGGTGTGCTTCTTGCCTTTCTCGCGGCCTTGAAGAGAAATCACCATCATAGCTTGACGTTGCGGCGTGCCATGGGGAAGGTACATAGTTCGAAGAACTTCCATCTTCAACCACGGGGCATCATTGCATCTTAGAGCACTTGGGTGAAGATCTTGTTGAGTAGGAGCACGATGACACGAAGAGCTTGAAGAGGTTGATGCACGTGAACGCGGTCTTGCCATTCCGTCGATGAGGCGTCGAAGATTGTCATTTGTTTCGGCGACGGAGCGTTGAAGCGCTTCATTTTGGTGGCCGAAGTTTTGATGCATTGCATACATTTGTCGTTCGAGGCCGTCGAAGCGGTTGTCTATGTTCTTGAACTCATTTTGTGTCTCGCCAAATTATTCATCTTGTCGCGTCTCAAGGGCTTGGTAACGTTCACGAACTCTTGTCGGATGATGAAGTGACTTGCGCGCTTCATGTACGGTCCATGTTCTTCTTCTTGAGGAGGTGGCTGGCTCGACTCACCGTGCCTATCCATCATGCAAAACACACAAGTATTGTATATGGAAGTGGAATATGGTGGTGTTAGCCTTGTACCTCACCTTGAGGATTGCACCAAACTAGAAACCACAAGTAAGAGCTATAAGCGTGCAAAGTGGAATCGCAAAGAAAACTCACACGAAATAAAGAACTAACTCTCAAAAGTTGTGGGTGAAAGGTTAGGGTTGTGGAAAACCAATCGAAATGATCCAAAGAAAAGGTTATTGTCAAAAGTGGTAGAGAACCAAAGATCAAAGCAAAAAGGAAACGATCTACAAAACACAAAGATACACACACGTGGAGACGAAAATGGTTAGCACGACTATGAAAATGAGCACAAAAGATCCTAACAAATACTACGCTCGGTGTCGTGCCAACACAAGGAGAGACCACAACTCGTTCACCAAAAGAGAAATAAGCAACGGATTTGTGCACTTGCCTCGGTCGCGCTCTTTTTCTCTCTTTGCTTACAAGCTTGAGACTCTCTTTGTATTGGGAGACTATATATCTTTTTTTTCTTTTGCTTTTTCTTTTTCTCTCTTTTTTATTCTTTTTCTCCCTTTCTATACTACTATGTTAACTCTTGTATTTGTTCTCACACTCTCACTTTTCAAGGACAAGTGCACAATGCTGAGGCAAACACAAAATGAGCTGCTCTCATAGGATAGATACACACAAGGAAGAAGGGTTAACAAGGTGGAGCAAGTTATACCTTTGGTATTGACGACTTGCTACCGGTGTAGGGGAATGTTGTTCGGGTGTCGCGGTATCGAAGAGCGTGGTATGTAATGACTTGCGGAAGCTTGTTAGGAAGGCGACACGCACGCGAAACACAAACAAGCCAAAACTAAAATTAGCGAATAAAAATAGGGGTGAAAAAATTCTAGTCACACAGGGGCGGTAGTACCGCTCAAAAAGTTGGTAGTACCGGTGACCGGAAGTACCGCTGTGATCAGCAGGTAGTACCGCTCACCGGTAGTACCGTCGTTTTGGCGGTAGTACCGCTTCGCGGATTCCTGGGCACGTGGAGCTCGAACTTGAACGCACAATCGGCCCAAAAATCCTCAAATTGGTGGAAAACTGAACAAAATTGGGGCTAGGAACAAACAAGGAAGGTAGATCAATACCCCAAGCAACAGATCTATGGACCAAAACCACGAAAAACGCACCAAATCCAGAGATCGATCCGAAGGCAAATTTGGGGCTCTCTTTTTTTGGAGGGGGGGATTTTTGAAATTTTGGTGGAGAGAAGAAAATTTTGTGGGGTAATTCGTGAGCAACGAAGCTCTTGATACCAATATGTTGGGGGCAAACCTCTAGGGTGGCATGATCTTTCACGGTTCCCTTTCAAATCAAGGATGGAGTGCGGGGAGAGGAGGGGAGGATGAACACGATGAACGCACGCACGAAGAACGCGATGAACTCACACACACGTAAAACCACGATACACACCAATAGCTGATGCCGGTGGTGACCGGTCCGGCGCAATCCCTAGGATCGGCGTCGGGCGGAGGACTCTCTCTCGAACCGACATGGCGAGATGGGAGACTCAGTGAGATCTTGACGTCTTGACAAAGGGACACCGATGCCAAGGCCTTGTAAAACACGGAGGCACAATGCAAACTCCAACGAGGTTTGGGATATTTGGTGCTCCTTTTTCAAAGGAGCATGAGGCAAGAACTAGATAGATCCACAAGGGGTTTCCACTAATTCCAAATATCATGCCTAGGGTTTACAATAGAGGTGGGGGCTATATATAGGCCAGCCACAAGTTCAGGGGTGGTTTAGGCGATTAAAGTAGCAAAAGGGGGCGTTACAAGGCCAAAGGGCCGAGCTGGAGCACGCAGGCCCTAGGGTGTCTGGTAGTACCGGTGGGTTGAGCGGTAGTACCGGTCTGATACGGTAGTACCGCTGGAAGGGCGCGGTAGTACCGGAGCGGGCAGAAGCTTTGGCGTGAGTCTTCAGGTGCGCGCGGTAGTACCGCTTGCTGAGTGCGGTAGTACCGTTGGGATCTGGGGCTTCAGGTCCATCTCTCTGCACGGGGCGGTTATACCGCTTCCAGGAGCCAGTAGTACCACGGTCTCCTGGCAACTGTTGGCTACCGTGTCGCTCCTCTGGCTCGTGTCTTCGTACGTGATAATGCATAGTGTCGGGGCATGAAGTAGCAAGCCATCCAGGGGTGTATCGAAGTCACATGAGTACAAGAGTGAATTACCTTAGCTTGGAGAAGCTTGGCTCGAGCACGAGTCATGGGTCCACTTGGGGGACTTGGTGGTATAGATGTAGGAGCATCCGTAGGACGGGCTGCATCAAGACCTCTGTGTCATCAGCTAACTTGGAAACAACCTCAAATATGAACCATAAGCACTCACAGGGATACATGTCATAAAACTCCTCCACGGTGATGTCGGCGCATGGCTTTGCAGCATATTCATCTGCAATGTCGGCGTCAGCGTGAAGAGTGGTGGGAGCATCAAATGCGGTGGTGGGCGACGCGACCTTGGGCATCTTATAGGTGCACCAGGGATGGTGTGCTGAGGCGTGGCATGCCGCTCGGTGGCAAGGAGCTCCCTGCCTCGCCGTTGTTTGTAGTGGTTTGCCAAAAGATGCCCGAACGACGCTCGGTCAAGGAAGCAGCATACGTGCGGGAGCCGCCACGACGATGCGCGTCCCACGAGACCGCCAGGAATAGTGCGTGGAGGCATGGGTCGCTGCTCTACCCAGTGAGAGCGGAGCTAGCAATTTTTCCATTGTTCACCGTTGTTCGCCAAAATCCCCCCGGATGGCGTGGGGGCGAACGAGCAACGGTGCGGCGCATCATTTTTGTGGACCAACTGAGCAGCAACATCGGGAAGAGTAGAGCTCTGTGCCGCGGCGGCTCGACGAGGGGTACGGTGACGCGGCAGACTGGGTGGGCCGGACGATGACTCTGCCGTTCAACTGGAGTGCGGGAGTAGGATCCGGCAACGGCAAGGCTTGATACCTGTCGTTTTCGATCTTCCAAGGCCGGATTCAGCGCCGACAACTCCGGTCTACGGAGACTAGAAATCTCCGGTCTCTCAATTATTCGGCTAGAACCGGAGATATTAAAAGATTTTCGGCTAGTCTCCCTAGACCGAAGTCCTTCAAGCCATGCTGAAATCTCCGATCTCTCAATTATTTATCTACAACGACTAGTTTTTAAGGGGACCTATAAAAGGCTCCCTTCTCACCCAAGACGGGGATGCGACTATCATTCCCCTCTCCTCCACTATTGTTGAGCTCCATTGTACTAGATCTCTCATCCTAGTGATCCAAACATCATGCCCTTATAGGGTTTGGGTGAGAAAACCTAGATCTACCACTTCAACAAAAGAATATGAGTTTCCACTTCACTTCGTTGTAAAACTTGTTACTCTTGGGTTCTTTGAACCCTAGATGAAATTGGTCGCCCTTAAATCTCAGTCATCATGTTGTACAACTTACTGGTCACGTTGGGAGCCTCCAATTGAGTTGGTGAGATTTACCAACCTTGTTTGTAAAGGTTTTGGGTTGCCTCCTTCAAGGAAACAGCTTAGTGCATTGTGTGCTCACCTTTGTGGTGTGACTACAAGGACAATAAGGGGATCCCATCTGGCTTTGGTCGACTTTGCGTCTCTACACCTCTCCAACGAAGACGTGCTTCCCTTAAGACCTCCATGTCATTGGCAAACTTGGCAGCAGCCTTGGATATAAATGATAAGCGCTCACAGGTATACATGTCATAAAACTCCTCCATGGTAGTGTCAATGCCTGGCCCAGCAGCATCTTCATCCACAATGCGGGCGTTGATGCGTAGAGTGGGAGAATCCTCCGCGGTGGTGGGGGAAGTGTGACCTAGGGCATCCTACACGTGCACCAGGGACAACACACAGAGGCATGGCACACCGCTTAGTGGCAAGGAGCTCCCTGTCTCGCCATCGTTTGCACTACTTTGCTGCCCGGATGACGCTCGGTCAAGGAAGCAAAATACGTGCGAGAGCCGTGGCGACGCGCGTCCCAAGAGACCACCAGGGAGGGCATGTGGAGGAGCGGGTTGTTGTGCTACCGGGTGAGAGTGGAGCTTTCGATTTTTTCCATCGTTCACCGTTGTTCGCCAAAAGCCCCCGAATGGCGTGGGCGCGAACGAGCAGCGATGCGGTGGGTCGCTTTCATGGACCAGCTGAGCGGCAACATCGGGTGGAGAAAAGCTCCGCGCCACGGCGTCTCGACGAGGAGTACGGCGATGTGGGAGACTGGGTGCGCCGGACGGTGACTCTGCCGTTGAACCGAAGCACGGGACTAAGATCCGGCAATGGAAAGACTCGATACTTGTCGTTGTTTACCTTCCATGGCCGTATTTAGCACCGGCAATGATTAAATAGCAGTGGAGCTAGCTAATCTCGTGCACCGGAGGGGCGGGAGAGGGTGTCAGAACAAGCTAGGGGATCTGTTTTTTCAGCTGTCGATAGTACCTACTTACAGGGGACGGTCTCTCTTTTTAATCGTCAATGATAGTTTTGCCCAGCCAACGAAGCTGATAATCCAATGATTGTTAGTAACCTTGAAAACCAAACGACGATTTTATGTACCGGATCAATGTTAACCTATAAATAGTGAAAACGCGTACACCATTAGTTTTTGGGAGGGCCAGTGACAGACTTTCTCTATGTTCTCGTCACCGCTAGGCTCTACAGTCGTGACGAACACAAAAGGTCAAATGTTACAGCTTTTTTCAGCCCCAGGGTCCATCCACACAAAACACGTTGCAAAGAGAGATGCTTTCTTCTACTAGTCATTGGTAAGCCCTGCGTGGATCAGTTCACGACTAGTAGGTGACGGTCTTTCGTTTGCTTGTCGGGTGTACACATTACCATCGGCAAACTTCTGTTTTTCCGCCAGTAAGGCTATTGTGGTGCTAAGCCTTTTTCCAGTAGTGAGGTGTGGATCTTATACAATATTAGAGTATTGACGTACAAGATCTGCACCTCCAAGGTGTTCGAGAAGCTTAAGGTGGAGTGAGAGGATGCCATTCTAAGTACATATGTTGGCCCCGTGAAGAAGAGTGTTGCTGCTAGGACATCATGAAGGGACATATCTACAAGATCAGAGTATTGACGTATAAGGTCTCCGGCTCCAAGGTGTTCAAATAGGTACACCCGGAGTTTGCATCCACCACGGACTCCTTCATCACTGCCAGGTCAACCCTTGTCCATAGCGGTGTGCAGATACAACCGTTTGTTTTGTTATAGGAACCAGGGAAAGAAGTGGCGGTAAAAAGAGCGGCAAGAAAAGGGCGGGAATAAATGGCGGGAACAAGCCCGATAGGTGTGAAAGTGACATGAAATCATAGTCGAGGGATTTCCACAAAATTATATATAGCCCACATTTCTTATTTTTCATGCCAAATAGGTCACATAAAATGACACCACTTGTTGGTTTTCCATTTTTCTGATTTTTATTTTCAATTAGTTGTGCTCTTTCAAAGGCATGGTCGAAACAGAGGGCATGGCCCTTGCTTGTTGGGGGTGCATCTGGTGGAACCGTCAGCGTTTCTATGATGAAATAACACTTTGTGAACCTAAAAATGATTTTTGTCAAAAATGGGGAGCAAACTATATAACAGGTGCAATTCAATTTCTACCTGATTCGTACTAAATTGGCACGAAACTATGAAAATCCACAGAAATTCCCAAACATGAAGCAAGGTCAACAGGTGTGTGAAACGGGATTGAAGTGGTCTAGTATTCCCGTAGACAGGTGTGGTACCAAGAGCGAAGTGTGAGCTTAAGCTACTTCACAAATAAACAATTTTGGGCACTTGGAAAAAGGAAAGAGCATTTTTTGCAAGTATGAAAACTCTGAAAGTCAACGTTGAGGGGAATCCCAAGGTACACACGTATGCGCAATATGAGCTCGTTCCAACAAAATATGACTTGGCTTAGGTCATAACCCAGATCATTTGGCTTGAAAGCCACGCAAACTCGTGTGTGGTACCTCCGTTTTGTGAAGGGTTCTCCACGAAATTAACCGTAGTCCACATCTCTTATTTTTCCTTGCACATAGGTCAAATAAAGTGAAAGGTGGCACTGGTTTTCCTTTTTCTTGAATTAGTTGTGATCTTTCGAAGCTATAGTCAAAATGATGGGTATGACCCTTGTTTGTCACGGGTGCATCTAGTGGAACCGTCAGTGTATTTTTGATGAAATGACAACTTGTGACCCTAAAAATGGTTCTGGACAAAAATCGGGTGCAAACTATAGAGCAACTATAGTTCAGTTTGCACCCACTTCCTGCTAAATTGGTAGGAAACCGCAAAAAATATCAGAAGTTTCCAGAAATGCTGCAAAGTAAACAGGTTTGTGAAACAAGGCATTGAAGTGGTCTAGTATTTTTCATAGACAGGGTTGGTACCAAGCGCGAAGCTTGGGCTGATGCTGCTTCACAAACCATTTTGGGCACTCGGAGAATGGAAATGAGCGTTTTTCTTTTGCAAAGAGTATGAAAACTCCGAAAGGAAATATTGAGGGGAATCCCAAGGTGCACGCGTATGCGCAATATGAGCTCATTCCAACAAACTATGCCTTGGTTTAGGTCATGACATAGGTCATTTGGCTTGAAAATCATGTAATACTCGTCTGTGGTAGCTCAATTTTGCGAAGTGTTTTCCACATAATTATCTGTAGCCATGTCTCTTATTTTTTCCTCGCAAATAGGTCACATATTAAGTTGATATTGTGCGTTGGTTTTCGATTTTTTGATTTTTTAAATTAGTGTTGCTCTTTCGGAACCATGATCGAAACGATAGACATGGCCCTTGTTTATCAGGCGTGCATCTGGTGGAACCGTCATCGTATATGTGATGAAATGACACCTTGTGAACTTAAAATTAGTTTTTGAAAAAAATAGGAGCAAACAATAGAGGAGTTCTAGTTCAATTTTCACCCGCTTAGTACTAAATCGATAGGAAACTGCCAAACATCTCTTAAATTCCTAGAAATACTGCAAGATCAACATGTTTGTGAAACATGGTATTGAAGTGGTCTTGTATTTTAGTAAATAGGTGTGGTACCAAGAGCGAAGCATGGGCTGAAGCTGCTTCACAAAAAAAACCATTTCGGGCATTCCGAAAATGGAAAGAGTTTTTTTTTTTGCAAAGGGTATGCAAACTCTGAAAGGCAACGATGAGGGGAATCCCAAGGTGCACGCGTGTGCGCAATATGAGCACCTTCCGACAAACTATGCTATTGTTTAGGTCATGACCTACGTCTTTTGGCTTGAAAGCCATGCAAACTCGTTCGTTTGTAGCTCAGTTCTGTGAAGGGTTTTCAACGAAATTATCCGTAGTCCATGTCTCATTTTTTTCTCTCACAGATAAGTCTCATAAAAAGAAACCGTGCGTGTTTTCTATTTTTCTGATTTTCTGTTTTTGAATTAGTTGTGCTCTTTCGAAGCCATGGTGGAAACCTAGTCAACATTCTTTGGAAAACGTACATAAGGTGGAACATTCCTTTTAGAACGAACTTCTCCAAGATAGGATCAGGGAAGAAGAGAAACAACCAGCAATGCTCACGGATGCCATACTGAAACTGCAGGTGGCAGAACACCTTTCAAGAAGGAGTAGAAAAGGACAAGTGCTCTCTTAGGCTGGAAGCTAGGAACCATGTGGCCAGCTCCTCGCACCGACGCAAACGTAAATCCTCCATCGTATTGCTGAGCATAGCCTCCAACCTGGATTTTATAATAATCCAGTTTACATAGAGCCTAATTATGAACTAGTGTGCCAAGGGTAATTACAAAGTTACCTCGTTGTCGGGCGTGTACCATGGATGCCATGATTTTGTGACGGACAAATTGAGATCCTTGATAGAGTACCTGGTCGCGGTAATTGGGCACACATCGTCCATATCGCCACTGGCATTGAGTTGGCCATATGATGTCAAGACAAAGAAGTAGCAACTGTAACCCTTTTCCCCATCTATCTATTATATTATACGATTTAAACCATGGAAAGTGAATAAGGCATCATCTGCATAGACTAAATTATTTTGTAGATGAACTATCTTTTCTACGAAACGGTTTTTTTTTTTCGAAAATGAAGTATACCCCGGCGACTACATGGATTGATGCATGCAACTATTTTGATAAAATTTCATAAGAATGTTTTTTAGTTAACTGGATACGTTAGAACTCTTATTTGGTGGTTAAAGAAGAATACAACTGTATTTTCTGTGTGAAGTTAGAATAGTTATCAGATATATAAAGGTAGCTCTTATTTGGTGGTTAAAGAATACAACTCTACTTACGCAAAAATATGCAATTATTATTGTTAAGTAGATAAAGAATAGAACTCTTATCAGTGCATTAAAAAATTATAACTTTAGAACTTATATGAAATTCAGAAAATAGGAAACAATCAATTTAGTTTATGTACTATATTATATCTTTATGAGAGATGCCCTTTATGAAGTCTTAAAAGGGCAAGGTAAATTATGTTACTTTTACTTGTGGCTACATGGTTGGGTTTTATTTTATTTTATTTCGGGATATAAAGTTGGATTCTGGCTAAAGTTATGTACTTGCGACTAGTCAGATTGCAAAATGAACTATTGCATGTTGGATTTTGGCTACAAGATTTTATATAAGTTTATATATCTATCTAATAGCATACCATCAGCTCAAGGTTGATATAGCTGCAAATATGCTGAAATGTGATGTAACAAAATATAATAAATCAAGAGGCACAAATGTGCAGATCCTTCTTGGAAATTATTGTGCTAGCAAATGCCTACCTGTAGACCCAAACTCTTAATCCGTTGTCGACAAGCCAATCGATGGTTGGCATCATCGAAACCGGGGCATCAGTCCAGGGCAAGTCTCTGTGAACAAAACAAGTTGGGATTAGTTCCGGTGACTGAACAGAACAAGTTGGGGTTAGTTCTAGTGACCGTGAACATAACAAATTAGGTGTAAATATCCGGTTGAGAAATGGATAAGGAGTAACTTACTTGCATTCCAACCACTTTGTGTTGGTTCGAGCGTGGATAGCCTTCTGCACCTCAGGATTATTGAAGTAGTCGGAGACGTAGTAACCTATGCAGGGATCATAGCCTGCCAACTGTCTCTCCTAAAGAACTTGATCAATATTGAGTGTCACCTTTGAGTGAGTCTGAAAAGATCACTAGAGGATTAGTACGTACGTTGCTGCTGGAATGGTGAGTACCGTCTGGCGACGGAAGGCAGACCGGGGCGTAAATGTTGTAATAGTCAATTTGCCCGGCTTCGAACGAATCCATTGACGTGTTGCACGCCGCGCTCTCAGACGGGGCAAAGTGGCAGAGCTCGGTGATCTCGCTCCACACCTCGTCGGACATCACCCCGTGGTTCCACAAGAACTCGCACTCCCCCTTTATGTTCTTGAAGTCATCAAGGAGCGGATTGCCAACCTGCAGATAATCCACCGACCAGTCGGTGCCGCTAGCTCGTCAATGTAAGATTGGGGGAATCAATCCCCTTGAGGTTGGTCAATGTTCAGGTAGCTGCATGGTCAACTTACGAAGATCCCCTTGAGGTTGAAGCTTGAGGCGCCGAGATTGTGGAAGGCAGTGATGACGGTGGCGAGCTGGGGCAGGTAATGCCCACCATAGCTCTCGCCGGCGATGTAGAAGTCGCGGCCCTTGTACTCGGGGAACCGCTCGAGCCAGTGGAGCAGGAAGATGTAGGCGTCCACCGCCGTCCTTGTGTCGCCGTCCACGGACGACGAGTTCGAGTACGAGAACCCCACGCTCGATGGCGACTCCAGAAAGATCACATTTGCCACTGCACGAAACCGCAACAACCATCAGAGAGAGCGAGAGAGAGACGGAATCCTATGTCGAGTTGTACAAGGGTGATTTATCAAACTTTCACGGGCATAGGGCTTACCGTTGTTCCAGGCATGCCTGTTTTTGCTCAGGGTTTTGCCATCCGGGTTTACACGGAAGGGGCCAAGCTCTTGAAAGGCGCCGCCACCCAACGACGAGCATCCGGGCCCACCGTTGAGCCAGAGGATGAGCGGCTTGTAGGATGCCTCATAGGGGGCTTCCACGAAGTAGTAGAAGAGCGCGCGGCCGAGCTCCTCGCTCACCGTAACATACCCAGAGTACTGGTCGAAGTTGACACGCGGTGGCTGGCCGGGCAGCGCCACGATCTTGTCAGCCTCCCTGGCGCCCGGCGACGAGCTCGGGCACTTCGTGGGCAGGTGCTTGAAGCTGCTGTCCGGGTCGGCCCATGTGTCTGGCTCGGCATATGTCTTTGGGTCGGCCTTCGCAAGCCCGTTTGCAAGTGTCCCAGCCCTGGATTTCAGGAACGTCTTTAGCACATCTCGCTGCTGTAGCACGGTCGCATCTGCGAGGGATGCGCCCAGTAGGATCATTGGATCCGGTAAACTTTGGCATTCTGAACTTGAGCTTGCCAAAAGTTTCTTCATCATTGCGGTCATTGCGATGAGCTTGGTGACCTTGTTGATGATCTTGTGGTTGATGCAGTGGAACTTGGTTCTCGTGACCTTGTTGTGGAGCTTGCTCTTGATGTTGTTGTTGTGGAGCTTGCTCTTGCTCTTGGTGCGGTTGTTGACGACGTTGGGGCACTTGGGCCTCATGAGGGTGTTGAGGATGTGGAGCCTCATGACGCGGCTGTTGATGATGATTAGGCACATGGGCCTCACGGCGAAGATCATGGTGTTGAGCCTCTTCACGTGGTGGGCATCGCTCAACTTGTACCACTTGACGCTCCATGTTTTGATGTGGTGGAGGAGGCGCCTCGTGATGACCATGGTGTCGTTGTTGATGTTCATGACGGTGATGATGAGGAGGAGGATCTTGTAGAGCTTCACATCGATGACGATCTTGATTCTCCAAATTGGAGTCATCACTTGTTGTGTCAAGTATGTGTCGCGGTCCATGGTGGTAGACTTGCGGTTGCACTTGCGGTTCTTCCTGTGGTTGCTTTTGTTGGATCACTAGTGCCCTTGCGTGATGATGGTGTGCTTCTTGCCTTTCTCGCGGCCTTGAAGAGAAATCACCATCATAGCTTGACGTTGCGGCGTGCCATGGGGAAGGTACATAGTTCGAAGAACTTCCATCTTCAACCACGGGGCATCATTGCATCTTAGAGCACTTGGGTGAAGATCTTGTTGAGTAGGAGCACGATGACACGAAGAGCTTGAAGAGGTTGATGCACGTGAACGCGGTCTTGCCATTCCGTCGATGAGGCGTCGAAGATTGTCATTTGTTTCGGCGACGGAGCGTTGAAGCGCTTCATTTTGGTGGCCGAAGTTTTGATGCATTGCATACATTTGTCGTTCGAGGCCGTCGAAGCGGTTGTCTATGTTCTTGAACTCATTTTGTGTCTCGCCAAATTATTCATCTTGTCGCGTCTCAAGGGCTTGGTAACGTTCACGAACTCTTGTCGGATGATGAAGTGACTTGCGCGCTTCATGTACGGTCCATGTTCTTCTTCTTGAGGAGGTGGCTGGCTCGACTCACCGTGCCTATCCATCATGCAAAACACACAAGTATTGTATATGGAAGTGGAATATGGTGGTGTTAGCCTTGTACCTCACCTTGAGGATTGCACCAAACTAGAAACCACAAGTAAGAGCTATAAGCGTGCAAAGTGGAATCGCAAAGAAAACTCACACGAAATAAAGAACTAACTCTCAAAAGTTGTGGGTGAAAGGTTAGGGTTGTGGAAAACCAATCGAAATGATCCAAAGAAAAGGTTATTGTCAAAAGTGGTAGAGAACCAAAGATCAAAGCAAAAAGGAAACGATCTACAAAACACAAAGATACACACACGTGGAGACGAAAATGGTTAGCACGACTATGAAAATGAGCACAAAAGATCCTAACAAATACTACGCTCGGTGTCGTGCCAACACAAGGAGAGACCACAACTCGTTCACCAAAAGAGAAATAAGCAACGGATTTGTGCACTTGCCTCGGTCGCGCTCTTTTTCTCTCTTTGCTTACAAGCTTGAGACTCTCTTTGTATTGGGAGACTATATATCTTTTTTTTCTTTTGCTTTTTCTTTTTCTCTCTTTTTTATTCTTTTTCTCCCTTTCTATACTACTATGTTAACTCTTGTATTTGTTCTCACACTCTCACTTTTCAAGGACAAGTGCACAATGCTGAGGCAAACACAAAATGAGCTGCTCTCATAGGATAGATACACACAAGGAAGAAGGGTTAACAAGGTGGAGCAAGTTATACCTTTGGTATTGACGACTTGCTACCGGTGTAGGGGAATGTTGTTCGGGTGTCGCGGTATCGAAGAGCGTGGTATGTAATGACTTGCGGAAGCTTGTTAGGAAGGCGACACGCACGCGAAACACAAACAAGCCAAAACTAAAATTAGCGAATAAAAATAGGGGTGAAAAAATTCTAGTCACACAGGGGCGGTAGTACCGCTCAAAAAGTTGGTAGTACCGGTGACCGGAAGTACCGCTGTGATCAGCAGGTAGTACCGCTCACCGGTAGTACCGTCGTTTTGGCGGTAGTACCGCTTCGCGGATTCCTGGGCACGTGGAGCTCGAACTTGAACGCACAATCGGCCCAAAAATCCTCAAATTGGTGGAAAACTGAACAAAATTGGGGCTAGGAACAAACAAGGAAGGTAGATCAATACCCCAAGCAACAGATCTATGGACCAAAACCACGAAAAACGCACCAAATCCAGAGATCGATCCGAAGGCAAATTTGGGGCTCTCTTTTTTTGGAGGGGGGGATTTTTGAAATTTTGGTGGAGAGAAGAAAATTTTGTGGGGTAATTCGTGAGCAACGAAGCTCTTGATACCAATATGTTGGGGGCAAACCTCTAGGGTGGCATGATCTTTCACGGTTCCCTTTCAAATCAAGGATGGAGTGCGGGGAGAGGAGGGGAGGATGAACACGATGAACGCACGCACGAAGAACGCGATGAACTCACACACACGTAAAACCACGATACACACCAATAGCTGATGCCGGTGGTGACCGGTCCGGCGCAATCCCTAGGATCGGCGTCGGGCGGAGGACTCTCTCTCGAACCGACATGGCGAGATGGGAGACTCAGTGAGATCTTGACGTCTTGACAAAGGGACACCGATGCCAAGGCCTTGTAAAACACGGAGGCACAATGCAAACTCCAACGAGGTTTGGGATATTTGGTGCTCCTTTTTCAAAGGAGCATGAGGCAAGAACTAGATAGATCCACAAGGGGTTTCCACTAATTCCAAATATCATGCCTAGGGTTTACAATAGAGGTGGGGGCTATATATAGGCCAGCCACAAGTTCAGGGGTGGTTTAGGCGATTAAAGTAGCAAAAGGGGGCGTTACAAGGCCAAAGGGCCGAGCTGGAGCACGCAGGCCCTAGGGTGTCTGGTAGTACCGGTGGGTTGAGCGGTAGTACCGGTCTGATACGGTAGTACCGCTGGAAGGGCGCGGTAGTACCGGAGCGGGCAGAAGCTTTGGCGTGAGTCTTCAGGTGCGCGCGGTAGTACCGCTTGCTGAGTGCGGTAGTACCGTTGGGATCTGGGGCTTCAGGTCCATCTCTCTGCACGGGGCGGTTATACCGCTTCCAGGAGCCAGTAGTACCACGGTCTCCTGGCAACTGTTGGCTACCGTGTCGCTCCTCTGGCTCGTGTCTTCGTACGTGATAATGCATAGTGTCGGGGCATGAAGTAGCAAGCCATCCAGGGGTGTATCGAAGTCACATGAGTACAAGAGTGAATTACCTTAGCTTGGAGAAGCTTGGCTCGAGCACGAGTCATGGGTCCACTTGGGGGACTTGGTGGTATAGATGTAGGAGCATCCGTAGGACGGGCTGCATCAAGACCTCTGTGTCATCAGCTAACTTGGAAACAACCTCAAATATGAACCATAAGCACTCACAGGGATACATGTCATAAAACTCCTCCACGGTGATGTCGGCGCATGGCTTTGCAGCATATTCATCTGCAATGTCGGCGTCAGCGTGAAGAGTGGTGGGAGCATCAAATGCGGTGGTGGGCGACGCGACCTTGGGCATCTTATAGGTGCACCAGGGATGGTGTGCTGAGGCGTGGCATGCCGCTCGGTGGCAAGGAGCTCCCTGCCTCGCCGTTGTTTGTAGTGGTTTGCCAAAAGATGCCCGAACGACGCTCGGTCAAGGAAGCAGCATACGTGCGGGAGCCGCCACGACGATGCGCGTCCCACGAGACCGCCAGGAATAGTGCGTGGAGGCATGGGTCGCTGCTCTACCCAGTGAGAGCGGAGCTAGCAATTTTTCCATTGTTCACCGTTGTTCGCCAAAATCCCCCCGGATGGCGTGGGGGCGAACGAGCAACGGTGCGGCGCATCATTTTTGTGGACCAACTGAGCAGCAACATCGGGCAGAGTAGAGCTCTGTGCCGCGGCGGCTCGACGAGGGGTACGGTGACGCGGCAGACTGGGTGGGCCGGACGATGACTCTGCCGTTCAACTGGAGTGCGGGAGTAGGATCCGGCAACGGCAAGGCTTGATACCTGTCGTTTTTGATCTTCCAAGGCCGGATTCAGCGCCGACAACTCCGGTCTACGGAGACTAGAAATCTCCGGTCTCTCAATTATTCGGCTAGAACCGGAGATATTAAAAGATTTTCGGCTAGTCTCCCTAGACCGAAGTCCTTCAAGCCAGGCTGAAATCTCCGATCTCTCAATTATTTATCTACAACGACTAGTTTTTAAGGGGACCTATAAAAGGCTCCCTTCTCACCCAAGACGGGGATGCGACTATCATTCCCCTCTCCTCCACTATTGTTGAGCTCCATTGTACTAGATCTCTCATCCTAGTGATCCAAACATCATGCCCTTATAGGGTTTGGGTGAGAAAACCTAGATCTACCACTTCAACAAAAGAATATGAGTTTCCACTTCACTTCGTTGTAAAACTTGTTACTCTTGGGTTCTTTGAACCCTAGATGAAATTGGTCGCCCTTAAATCTCAGTCATCATGTTGTACAACTTACTGGTCACGTTGGGAGCCTCCAATTGAGTTGGTGAGATTTACCAACCTTGTTTGTAAAGGTTTTGGGTTGCCTCCTTCAAGGAAACAGCTTAGTGCATTGTGTGCTCACCTTTGTGGTGTGACTACAAGGACAATAAGGGGATCCCATCTGGCTTTGGTCGAGTTTGCGTCTCTACACCTCTCCAACGAAGACGTGCTTCCCTTAAGACCTCCATGTCATTGGCAAACTTGGCAGCAGCCTTGGATATAAATGATAAGCGCTCACAGGTATACATGTCATAAAACTCCTCCATGGTAGTGTCAATGCCTGGCCCAGCAGCATCTTCATCCACAATGCGGGCGTTGATGCGTAGAGTGGGAGAATCCTCCGCGGTGGTGGGGGAAGTGTGACCTAGGGCATCCTACACGTGCACCAGGGACAACACACAGAGGCATGGCACACCGCTTAGTGGCAAGGAGCTCCCTGTCTCGCCATCGTTTGCACTACTTTGCTGCCCGGATGACGCTCGGTCAAGGAAGCAAAATACGTGCGAGAGCCGTGGCGACGCGCGTCCCAAGAGACCACCAGGGAGGGCATGTGGAGGAGCGGGTTGTTGTGCTACCGGGTGAGAGTGGAGCTTTCGATTTTTTCCATCGTTCACCGTTGTTCGCCAAAAGCCCCCGAATGGCGTGGGCGCGAACGAGCAGCGATGCGGTGGGTCGCTTTCATGGACCAGCTGAGCGGCAACATCGGGTGGAGAAAAGCTCCGCGCCACGGCGTCTCGACGAGGAGTACGGCGATGTGGGAGACTGGGTGCGCCGGACGGTGACTCTGCCGTTGAACCGAAGCACGGGACTAAGATCCGGCAATGGAAAGACTCGATACTTGTCGTTGTTTACCTTCCATGGCCGTATTTAGCACCGGCAATGATTAAATAGCAGTGGAGCTAGCTAATCTCGTGCACCGGAGGGGCGGGAGAGGGTGTCAGAACAAGCTAGGGGATCTGTTTTTTCAGCTGTCGATAGTACCTACTTACAGGGGACGGTCTCTCTTTTTAATCGTCAATGATAGTTTTGCCCAGCCAACGAAGCTGATAATCCAATGATTGTTAGTAACCTTGAAAACCAAACGACGATTTTATGTACCGGATCAATGTTAACCTATAAATAGTGAAAACGCGTACACCATTAGTTTTTGGGAGGGCCAGTGACAGACTTTCTCTATGTTCTCGTCACCGCTAGGCTCTACAGTCGTGACGAACACAAAAGGTCAAATGTTACAGCTTTTTTCAGCCCCAGGGTCCATCCACACAAAACACGTTGCAAAGAGAGATGCTTTCTTCTACTAGTCATTGGTAAGCCCTGCGTGGATCAGTTCACGACTAGTAGGTGACGGTCTTTCGTTTGCTTGTCGGGTGTACACATTACCATCGGCAAACTTCTGTTTTTCCGCCAGTAAGGCTATTGTGGTGCTAAGCCTTTTTCCAGTAGTGAGGTGTGGATCTTATACAATATTAGAGTATTGACGTACAAGATCTGCACCTCCAAGGTGTTCGAGAAGCTTAAGGTGGAGTGAGAGGATGCCATTCTAAGTACATATGTTGGCCCCGTGAAGAAGAGTGTTGCTGCTAGGACATCATGAAGGGACATATCTACAAGATCAGAGTATTGACGTATAAGGTCTCCGGCTCCAAGGTGTTCAAATAGGTACACCCGGAGTTTGCATCCACCACGGACTCCTTCATCACTGCCAGGTCAACCCTTGTCCATAGCGGTGTGCAGATACAACCGTTTGTTTTGTTATAGGAACCAGGGAAAGAAGTGGCGGTAAAAAGAGCGGCAAGAAAAGGGCGGGAATAAATGGCGGGAACAAGCCCGATAGGTGTGAAAGTGACATGAAATCATAGTCGAGGGATTTCCACAAAATTATATATAGCCCACATTTCTTATTTTTCATGCCAAATAGGTCACATAAAATGACACCACTTGTTGGTTTTCCATTTTTCTGATTTTTATTTTCAATTAGTTGTGCTCTTTCAAAGGCATGGTCGAAACAGAGGGCATGGCCCTTGCTTGTTGGGGGTGCATCTGGTGGAACCGTCAGCGTTTCTATGATGAAATAACACTTTGTGAACCTAAAAATGATTTTTGTCAAAAATGGGGAGCAAACTATATAACAGGTGCAATTCAATTTCTACCTGATTCGTACTAAATTGGCACGAAACTATGAAAATCCACAGAAATTCCCAAACATGAAGCAAGGTCAACAGGTGTGTGAAACGGGATTGAAGTGGTCTAGTATTCCCGTAGACAGGTGTGGTACCAAGAGCGAAGTGTGAGCTTAAGCTACTTCACAAATAAACAATTTTGGGCACTTGGAAAAAGGAAAGAGCATTTTTTGCAAGTATGAAAACTCTGAAAGTCAACGTTGAGGGGAATCCCAAGGTACACACGTATGCGCAATATGAGCTCGTTCCAACAAAATATGACTTGGCTTAGGTCATAACCCAGATCATTTGGCTTGAAAGCCACGCAAACTCGTGTGTGGTACCTCCGTTTTGTGAAGGGTTCTCCACGAAATTAACCGTAGTCCACATCTCTTATTTTTCCTTGCACATAGGTCAAATAAAGTGAAAGGTGGCACTGGTTTTCCTTTTTCTTGAATTAGTTGTGATCTTTCGAAGCTATAGTCAAAATGATGGGTATGACCCTTGTTTGTCACGGGTGCATCTAGTGGAACCGTCAGTGTATTTTTGATGAAATGACAACTTGTGACCCTAAAAATGGTTCTGGACAAAAATCGGGTGCAAACTATAGAGCAACTATAGTTCAGTTTGCACCCACTTCCTGCTAAATTGGTAGGAAACCGCAAAAAATATCAGAAGTTTCCAGAAATGCTGCAAAGTAAACAGGTTTGTGAAACAAGGCATTGAAGTGGTCTAGTATTTTTCATAGACAGGGTTGGTACCAAGCGCGAAGCTTGGGCTGATGCTGCTTCACAAACCATTTTGGGCACTCGGAGAATGGAAATGAGCGTTTTTCTTTTGCAAAGAGTATGAAAACTCCGAAAGGAAATATTGAGGGGAATCCCAAGGTGCACGCGTATGCGCAATATGAGCTCATTCCAACAAACTATGCCTTGGTTTAGGTCATGACATAGGTCATTTGGCTTGAAAATCATGTAATACTCGTCTGTGGTAGCTCAATTTTGCGAAGTGTTTTCCACATAATTATCTGTAGCCATGTCTCTTATTTTTTCCTCGCAAATAGGTCACATATTAAGTTGATATTGTGCGTTGGTTTTCGATTTTTTGATTTTTTAAATTAGTGTTGCTCTTTCGGAACCATGATCGAAACGATAGACATGGCCCTTGTTTATCAGGCGTGCATCTGGTGGAACCGTCATCGTATATGTGATGAAATGACACCTTGTGAACTTAAAATTAGTTTTTGAAAAAAATAGGAGCAAACAATAGAGGAGTTCTAGTTCAATTTTCACCCGCTTAGTACTAAATCGATAGGAAACTGCCAAACATCTCTTAAATTCCTAGAAATACTGCAAGATCAACATGTTTGTGAAACATGGTATTGAAGTGGTCTTGTATTTTAGTAAATAGGTGTGGTACCAAGAGCGAAGCATGGGCTGAAGCTGCTTCACAAAAAAAACCATTTCGGGCATTCCGAAAATGGAAAGAGTTTTTTTTTTTGCAAAGGGTATGCAAACTCTGAAAGGCAACGATGAGGGGAATCCCAAGGTGCACGCGTGTGCGCAATATGAGCACCTTCCGACAAACTATGCTATTGTTTAGGTCATGACCTACGTCTTTTGGCTTGAAAGCCATGCAAACTCGTTCGTTTGTAGCTCAGTTCTGTGAAGGGTTTTCAACGAAATTATCCGTAGTCCATGTCTCATTTTTTTCTCTCACAGATAAGTCTCATAAAAAGAAACCGTGCGTGTTTTCTATTTTTCTGATTTTCTGTTTTTGAATTAGTTGTGCTCTTTCGAAGCCATGGTGGAAACCTAGTCAACATTCTTTGGAAAACGTACATAAGGTGGAACATTCCTTTTAGAACGAACTTCTCCAAGATAGGATCAGGGAAGAAGAGAAACAACCAGCAATGCTCACGGATGCCATACTGAAACTGCAGGTGGCAGAACACCTTTCAAGAAGGAGTAGAAAAGGACAAGTGCTCTCTTAGGCTGGAAGCTAGGAACCATGTGGCCAGCTCCTCGCACCGACGCAAACGTAAATCCTCCATCGTATTGCTGAGCATAGCCTCCAACCTGGATTTTATAATAATCCAGTTTACATAGAGCCTAATTATGAACTAGTGTGCCAAGGGTAATTACAAAGTTACCTCGTTGTCGGGCGTGTACCATGGATGCCATGATTTTGTGACGGACAAATTGAGATCCTTGATAGAGTACCTGGTCGCGGTAATTGGGCACACATCGTCCATATCGCCACTGGCATTGAGTTGGCCATATGATGTCAAGACAAAGAAGTAGCAACTGTAACCCTTTTCCCCATCTATCTATTATATTATACGATTTAAACCATGGAAAGTGAATAAGGCATCATCTGCATAGACTAAATTATTTTGTAGATGAACTATCTTTTCTACGAAACGGTTTTTTTTTTTCGAAAATGAAGTATACCCCGGCGACTACATGGATTGATGCATGCAACTATTTTGATAAAATTTCATAAGAATGTTTTTTAGTTAACTGGATACGTTAGAACTCTTATTTGGTGGTTAAAGAAGAATACAACTGTATTTTCTGTGTGAAGTTAGAATAGTTATCAGATATATAAAGGTAGCTCTTATTTGGTGGTTAAAGAATACAACTCTACTTACGCAAAAATATGCAATTATTATTGTTAAGTAGATAAAGAATAGAACTCTTATCAGTGCATTAAAAAATTATAACTTTAGAACTTATATGAAATTCAGAAAATAGGAAACAATCAATTTAGTTTATGTACTATATTATATCTTTATGAGAGATGCCCTTTATGAAGTCTTAAAAGGGCAAGGTAAATTATGTTACTTTTACTTGTGGCTACATGGTTGGGTTTTATTTTATTTTATTTCGGGATATAAAGTTGGATTCTGGCTAAAGTTATGTACTTGCGACTAGTCAGATTGCAAAATGAACTATTGCATGTTGGATTTTGGCTACAAGATTTTATATAAGTTTATATATCTATCTAATAGCATACCATCAGCTCAAGGTTGATATAGCTGCAAATATGCTGAAATGTGATGTAACAAAATATAATAAATCAAGAGGCACAAATGTGCAGATCCTTCTTGGAAATTATTGTGCTAGCAAATGCCTACCTGTAGACCCAAACTCTTAATCCGTTGTCGACAAGCCAATCGATGGTTGGCATCATCGAAACCGGGGCATCAGTCCAGGGCAAGTCTCTGTGAACAAAACAAGTTGGGATTAGTTCCGGTGACTGAACAGAACAAGTTGGGGTTAGTTCTAGTGACCGTGAACATAACAAATTAGGTGTAAATATCCGGTTGAGAAATGGATAAGGAGTAACTTACTTGCATTCCAACCACTTTGTGTTGGTTCGAGCGTGGATAGCCTTCTGCACCTCAGGATTATTGAAGTAGTCGGAGACGTAGTAACCTATGCAGGGATCATAGCCTGCCAACTGTCTCTCCTAAAGAACTTGATCAATATTGAGTGTCACCTTTGAGTGAGTCTGAAAAGATCACTAGAGGATTAGTACGTACGTTGCTGCTGGAATGGTGAGTACCGTCTGGCGACGGAAGGCAGACCGGGGCGTAAATGTTGTAATAGTCAATTTGCCCGGCTTCGAACGAATCCATTGACGTGTTGCACGCCGCGCTCTCAGACGGGGCAAAGTGGCAGAGCTCGGTGATCTCGCTCCACACCTCGTCGGACATCACCCCGTGGTTCCACAAGAACTCGCACTCCCCCTTTATGTTCTTGAAGTCATCAAGGAGCGGATTGCCAACCTGCAGATAATCCACCGACCAGTCGGTGCCGCTAGCTCGTCAATGTAAGATTGGGGGAATCAATCCCCTTGAGGTTGGTCAATGTTCAGGTAGCTGCATGGTCAACTTACGAAGATCCCCTTGAGGTTGAAGCTTGAGGCGCCGAGATTGTGGAAGGCAGTGATGACGGTGGCGAGCTGGGGCAGGTAATGCCCACCATAGCTCTCGCCGGCGATGTAGAAGTCGCGGCCCTTGTACTCGGGGAACCGCTCGAGCCAGTGGAGCAGGAAGATGTAGGCGTCCACCGCCGTCCTTGTGTCGCCGTCCACGGACGACGAGTTCGAGTACGAGAACCCCACGCTCGATGGCGACTCCAGAAAGATCACATTTGCCACTGCACGAAACCGCAACAACCATCAGAGAGAGCGAGAGAGAGACGGAATCCTATGTCGAGTTGTACAAGGGTGATTTATCAAACTTTCACGGGCATAGGGCTTACCGTTGTTCCAGGCATGCCTGTTTTTGCTCAGGGTTTTGCCATCCGGGTTTACACGGAAGGGGCCAAGCTCTTGAAAGGCGCCACCACCCAACGACGAGCATCCGGGCCCACCGTTGAGCCAGAGGATGAGCGGCTTGTAGGATGCCTCATAGGGGGCTTCCACGAAGTAGTAGAAGAGCGCGCGGCCGAGCTCCTCGCTCACCGTAACATACCCAGAGTACTGGTCGAAGTTGACACGCGGTGGCTGGCCGGGCAGCGCCACGATCTTGTCAGCCTCCCTGGCGCCCGGCGACGAGCTCGGGCACTTCGTGGGCAGGTGCTTGAAGCTGCTGTCCGGGTCGGCCCATGTGTCTGGCTCGGCATATGTCTTTGGGTCGGCCTTCGCAAGCCCGTTTGCAAGTGTCCCAGCCCTGGATTTCAGGAACGTCTTTAGCACATCTCGCTGCTGTAGCACGGTCGCATCTGCGAGGGATGCGCCCAGTAGGATCATTGGATCCGGTAAACTTTGGCATTCTGAACTTGAGCTTGCCAAAAGTTTCTTCATCATTGCGGTCATTGCGATGAGCTTGGTGACCTTGTTGATGATCTTGTGGTTGATGCAGTGGAACTTGGTTCTCGTGACCTTGTTGTGGAGCTTGCTCTTGATGTTGTTGTTGTGGAGCTTGCTCTTGCTCTTGGTGCGGTTGTTGACGACGTTGGGGCACTTGGGCCTCATGAGGGTGTTGAGGATGTGGAGCCTCATGACGCGGCTGTTGATGATGATTAGGCACATGGGCCTCACGGCGAAGATCATGGTGTTGAGCCTCTTCACGTGGTGGGCATCGCTCAACTTGTACCACTTGACGCTCCATGTTTTGATGTGGTGGAGGAGGCGCCTCGTGATGACCATGGTGTCGTTGTTGATGTTCATGACGGTGATGATGAGGAGGAGGATCTTGTAGAGCTTCACATCGATGACGATCTTGATTCTCCAAATTGGAGTCATCACTTGTTGTGTCAAGTATGTGTCGCGGTCCATGGTGGTAGACTTGCGGTTGCACTTGCGGTTCTTCCTGTGGTTGCTTTTGTTGGATCACTAGTGCCCTTGCGTGATGATGGTGTGCTTCTTGCCTTTCTCGCGGCCTTGAAGAGAAATCACCATCATAGCTTGACGTTGCGGCGTGCCATGGGGAAGGTACATAGTTCGAAGAACTTCCATCTTCAACCACGGGGCATCATTGCATCTTAGAGCACTTGGGTGAAGATCTTGTTGAGTAGGAGCACGATGACACGAAGAGCTTGAAGAGGTTGATGCACGTGAACGCGGTCTTGCCATTCCGTCGATGAGGCGTCGAAGATTGTCATTTGTTTCGGCGACGGAGCGTTGAAGCGCTTCATTTTGGTGGCCGAAGTTTTGATGCATTGCATACATTTGTCGTTCGAGGCCGTCGAAGCGGTTGTCTATGTTCTTGAACTCATTTTGTGTCTCGCCAAATTATTCATCTTGTCGCGTCTCAAGGGCTTGGTAACGTTCACGAACTCTTGTCGGATGATGAAGTGACTTGCGCGCTTCATGTACGGTCCATGTTCTTCTTCTTGAGGAGGTGGCTGGCTCGACTCACCGTGCCTATCCATCATGCAAAACACACAAGTATTGTATATGGAAGTGGAATATGGTGGTGTTAGCCTTGTACCTCACCTTGAGGATTGCACCAAACTAGAAACCACAAGTAAGAGCTATAAGCGTGCAAAGTGGAATCGCAAAGAAAACTCACACGAAATAAAGAACTAACTCTCAAAAGTTGTGGGTGAAAGGTTAGGGTTGTGGAAAACCAATCGAAATGATCCAAAGAAAAGGTTATTGTCAAAAGTGGTAGAGAACCAAAGATCAAAGCAAAAAGGAAACGATCTACAAAACACAAAGATACACACACGTGGAGACGAAAATGGTTAGCACGACTATGAAAATGAGCACAAAAGATCCTAACAAATACTACGCTCGGTGTCGTGCCAACACAAGGAGAGACCACAACTCGTTCACCAAAAGAGAAATAAGCAACGGATTTGTGCACTTGCCTCGGTCGCGCTCTTTTTCTCTCTTTGCTTACAAGCTTGAGACTCTCTTTGTATTGGGAGACTATATATCTTTTTTTTCTTTTGCTTTTTCTTTTTCTCTCTTTTTTATTCTTTTTCTCCCTTTCTATACTACTATGTTAACTCTTGTATTTGTTCTCACACTCTCACTTTTCAAGGACAAGTGCACAATGCTGAGGCAAACACAAAATGAGCTGCTCTCATAGGATAGATACACACAAGGAAGAAGGGTTAACAAGGTGGAGCAAGTTATACCTTTGGTATTGACGACTTGCTACCGGTGTAGGGGAATGTTGTTCGGGTGTCGTGGTATCGAAGAGCGTGGTATGTAATGACTTGCGGAAGCTTGTTAGGAAGGCGACACGCACGCGAAACACAAACAAGCCAAAACTAAAATTAGCGAATAAAAATAGGGGTGAAAAAATTCTAGTCACACAGGGGCGGTAGTACCGCTCAAAAAGTTGGTAGTACCGGTGACCGGAAGTACCGCTGTGATCAGCAGGTAGTACCGCTCACCGGTAGTACCGTCGTTTTGGCGGTAGTACCGCTTCGCGGATTCCTGGGCACGTGGAGCTCGAACTTGAACGCACAATCGGCCCAAAAATCCTCAAATTGGTGGAAAACTGAACAAAATTGGGGCTAGGAACAAACAAGGAAGGTAGATCAATACCCCAAGCAACAGATCTATGGACCAAAACCACGAAAAACGCACCAAATCCAGAGATCGATCCGAAGGCAAATTTGGGGCTCTCTTTTTTTGGAGGGGGGATTTTTGAAATTTTGGTGGAGAGAAGAAAATTTTGTGGGGTAATTCGTGAGCAACGAAGCTCTTGATACCAATATGTTGGGGGCAAACCTCTAGGGTGGCATGATCTTTCACGGTTCCCTTTCAAATCAAGGATGGAGTGCGGGGAGAGGAGGGGAGGATGAACACGATGAACGCACGCACGAAGAACGCGATGAACTCACACACACGTAAAACCACGATACACACCAATAGCTGATGCCGGTGGTGACCGGTCCGGCGCAATCCCTAGGATCGGCGTCGGGCGGAGGACTCTCTCTCGAACCGACATGGCGAGATGGGAGACTCAGTGAGATCTTGACGTCTTGACAAAGGGACACCGATGCCAAGGCCTTGTAAAACACGGAGGCACAATGCAAACTCCAACGAGGTTTGGGATATTTGGTGCTCCTTTATCAAAGGAGCATGAGGCAAGAACTAGATAGATCCACAAGGGGTTTCCACTAATTCCAAATATCATGCCTAGGGTTTACAATAGAGGTGGGGGCTATATATAGGCCAGCCACAAGTTCAGGGGTGGTTTAGGCGATTAAAGTAGCAAAAGGGGGCGTTACAAGGCCAAAGGGCCGAGCTGGAGCACGCAGGCCCTAGGGTGTCTGGTAGTACCGGTGGGTTGAGCGGTAGTACCGGTCTGATACGGTAGTACCGCTAGAAGGGCGCGGTAGTACCGGAGCGGGCAGAAGCTTTGGCGTGAGTCTTCAGGTGCGCGCGGTAGTACCGCTTGCTGAGTGCGGTAGTACCGTTGGGATCTGGGGCTTCAGGTCCATCTCTCTGCACGGGGCGGTTATACCGCTTCCAGGAGCCAGTAGTACCACGGTCTCCTGGCAACTGTTGGCTACCGTGTCGCTCCTCTGGCTCGTGTCTTCGTACGTGATAATGCATAGTGTCGGGGCATGAAGTAGCAAGCCATCCAGGGGTGTATCGAAGTCACATGAGTACAAGAGTGAATTACCTTAGCTTGGAGAAGCTTGGCTCGAGCACGAGTCATGGGTCCACTTGGGGGACTTGGTGGTATAGATGTAGGAGCGTCCGTAGGACGGGCTGCATCAAGACCTCTGTGTCATCAGCTAACTTGGAAACAACCTCAAATATGAACCATAAGCACTCACAGGGATACATGTCATAAAACTCCTCCACGGTGATGTCGGCGCATGGCTTTGCAGCATATTCATCTGCAATGTCGGCGTCAGCGTGAAGAGTGGTGGGAGCATCAAATGCGGTGGTGGGCGACGCGACCTTGGGCATCTTATAGGTGCACCAGGGATGGTGTGCTGAGGCGTGTCATGCCGCTCGGTGGCAAGGAGCTCCCTGCCTCGCCGTTGTTTGTAGTGGTTTGCCAAAAGATGCCCGAACGACGCTCGGTCAAGGAAGCAGCATACGTGCGGGAGCCGCCACGACGATGCGCGTCCCACGAGACCGCCAGGAATAGTGCGTGGAGGCATGGGTCGCTGCTCTACCCAGTGAGAGCGGAGCTAGCAATTTTTCCATTGTTCACCGTTGTTCGCCAAAATCCCCCCGGATGGCGTGGGGGCGAACGAGCAACGGTGCGGCGCATCATTTTTGTGGACCAACTGAGCAGCAACATCGGGCAGAGTAGAGCTCTGTGCCGCGGCGGCTCGACGAGGGGTACGGTGACGCGGCAGACTGGGTGGGCCGGACGATGACTCTGCCGTTCAACTGGAGTGCGGGAGTAGGATCCGGCAACGGCAAGGCTTGATACCTGTCGTTTTCGATCTTCCAAGGCCGGATTCAGCGCCGACAACTCCGGTTTACGGAGACTAGAAATCTCCGGTCTCTCAATTATTCGGCTAGAACCGGAGATATTAAAAGATTTTCGGCTAGTCTCCCTAGACCGAAGTCCTTCAAGCCAGGCTGAAATCTCCGATCTCTCAATTATTTATCTACAACGACTAGTTTTTAAGGGGACCTATAAAAGGCTCCCTTCTCACCCAAGACGGGGATGCGACTATCATTCCCCTCTCCTCCACTATTGTTGAGCTCCATTGTACTAGATCTCTCATCCTAGTGATCCAAACATCATGCCCTTATAGGGTTTGGGTGAGAAAACCTAGATCTACCACTTCAACAAAAGAATATGAGTTTCCACTTCACTTCGTTGTAAAACTTGTTACTCTTGGGTTCTTTGAACCCTAGATGAAATTGGTCGCCCTTAAATCTCAGTCATCATGTTGTACAACTTACTGGTCACGTTGGGAGCCTCCAATTGAGTTGGTGAGATTTACCAACCTTGTTTGTAAAGGTTTTGGGTTGCCTCCTTCAAGGAAACAGCTTAGTGCATTGTGTGCTCACCTTTGTGGTGTGACTACAAGGACAATAAGGGGATCCCATCTGGCTTTGGTCGACTTTGCGTCTCTACACCTCTCCAACGAAGACGTGCTTCCCTTAAGACCTCCATGTCATTGGCAAACTTGGCAGCAGCCTTGGATATAAATGATAAGCGCTCACAGGTATACATGTCATAAAACTCCTCCATGGTAGTGTCAATGCCTGGCCCAGCAGCATCTTCATCCACAATGCGGGCGTTGATGCGTAGAGTGGGAGAATCCTCCGCGGTGGTGGGGGAAGTGTGACCTAGGGCATCCTACACGTGCACCAGGGACAACACACAGAGGCATGGCACACCGCTTAGTGGCAAGGAGCTCCCTGTCTCGCCATCGTTTGCACTACTTTGCTGCCCGGATGACGCTCGGTCAAGGAAGCAAAATACGTGCGAGAGCCGTGGCGACGCGCGTCCCAAGAGACCACCAGGGAGGGCATGTGGAGGAGCGGGTTGTTGTGCTACCGGGTGAGAGTGGAGCTTTCGATTTTTTCCATCGTTCACCGTTGTTCGCCAAAAGCCCCCGAATGGCGTGGGCGCGAACGAGCAGCGATGCGGTGGGTCGCTTTCATGGACCAGCTGAGCGGCAACATCGGGTGGAGAAAAGCTCCGCGCCACGGCGTCTCGACGAGGAGTACGGCGATGTGGGAGACTGGGTGCGCCGGACGGTGACTCTGCCGTTGAACCGAAGCACGGGACTAGGATCCGGCAATGGAAAGACTCGATACTTGTCGTTGTTTACCTTCCATGGCCGTATTTAGCACCGGCAATGATTAAATAGCAGTGGAGCTAGCTAATCTCGTGCACCGGAGGGGCGGGAGAGGGTGTCAGAACAAGCTAGGGGATCTGTTTTTTCAGCTGTCGATAGTACCTACTTACAGGGGACGGTCTCTCTTTTTAATCGTCAATGATAGTTTTGCCCAGCCAACGAAGCTGATAATCCAATGATTGTTAGTAACCTTGAAAACCAAACGACGATTTTATGTACCGGATCAATGTTAACCTATAAATAGTGAAAACGCGTACACCATTAGTTTTTGGGAGGGCCAGTGACAGACTTTCTCTATGTTCTCGTCACCGCTAGGCTCTACAGTCGTGACGAACACAAAAGGTCAAATGTTACAGCTTTTTTCAGCCCCAGGGTCCATCCACACAAAACACGTTGCAAAGAGAGATGCTTTCTTCTACTAGTCATTGGTAAGCCCTGCGTGGATCAGTTCACGACTAGTAGGTGACGGTCTTTCGTTTGCTTGTCGGGTGTACACATTACCATCGGCAAACTTCTGTTTTTCCGCCAGTAAGGCTATTGTGGTGCTAAGCCTTTTTCCAGTAGTGAGGTGTGGATCTTATACAATATTAGAGTATTGACGTACAAGATCTGCACCTCCAAGGTGTTCGAGAAGCTTAAGGTGGAGTGAGAGGATGCCATTCTAAGTACATATGTTGGCCCCGTGAAGAAGAGTGTTGCTGCTAGGACATCATGAAGGGACATATCTACAAGATCAGAGTATTGACGTATAAGGTCTCCGGCTCCAAGGTGTTCAAATAGGTACACCCGGAGTTTGCATCCACCACGGACTCCTTCATCACTGCCAGGTCAACCCTTGTCCATAGCGGTGTGCAGATACAACCGTTTGTTTTGTTATAGGAACCAGGGAAAGAAGTGGCGGTAAAAAGAGCGGCAAGAAAAGGGCGGGAATAAATGGCGGGAACAAGCCCGATAGGTGTGAAAGTGACATGAAATCATAGTCGAGGGATTTCCACAAAATTATATATAGCCCACATTTCTTATTTTTCATGCCAAATAGGTCACATAAAATGACACCACTTGTTGGTTTTCCATTTTTCTGATTTTTATTTTCAATTAGTTGTGCTCTTTCAAAGGCATGGTCGAAACAGAGGGCATGGCCCTTGCTTGTTGGGGGTGCATCTGGTGGAACCGTCAGCGTTTCTATGATGAAATAACACTTTGTGAACCTAAAAATGATTTTTGTCAAAAATGGGGAGCAAACTATATAACAGGTGCAATTCAATTTCTACCTGATTCGTACTAAATTGGCACGAAACTATGAAAATCCACAGAAATTCCCAAACATGAAGCAAGGTCAACAGGTGTGTGAAACGGGATTGAAGTGGTCTAGTATTCCCGTAGACAGGTGTGGTACCAAGAGCGAAGTGTGAGCTGAAGCTACTTCACAAATAAACAATTTTGGGCACTTGGAAAAAGGAAAGAGCATTTTTTGCAAGTATGAAAACTCTGAAAGTCAACGTTGAGGGGAATCCCAAGGTACACACGTATGCGCAATATGAGCTCGTTCCAACAAAATATGACTTGGCTTAGGTCATAACCCAGATCATTTGGCTTGAAAGCCACGCAAACTCGTGTGTGGTACCTCCGTTTTGTGAAGGGTTCTCCACGAAATTAACCGTAGTCCACATCTCTTATTTTTCCTTGCACATAGGTCAAATAAAGTGAAAGGTGGCACTGGTTTTCCTTTTTCTTGAATTAGTTGTGATCTTTCGAAGCTATAGTCAAAATGATGGGTATGACCCTTGTTTGTCACGGGTGCATCTAGTGGAACCGTCAGTGTATTTTTGATGAAATGACAACTTGTGACCCTAAAAATGGTTCTGGACAAAAATCGGGTGCAAACTATAGAGCAACTATAGTTCAGTTTGCACCCACTTCCTGCTAAATTGGTAGGAAACCGCAAAAAATATAAGAAGTTTCCAGAAATGCTGCAAAGTAAACAGGTTTGTGAAACAAGGCATTGAAGTGGTCTAGTATTTTTCATAGACAGGGTTGGTACCAAGCGCGAAGCTTGGGCTGATGCTGCTTCACAAACCATTTTGGGCACTCGGAGAATGGAAATGAGCGTTTTTCTTTTGCAAAGAGTATGAAAACTCCGAAAGGAAATATTGAGGGGAATCCCAAGGTGCACGCGTATGCGCAATATGCGCTCATTCCAACAAACTATGCCTTGGTTTAGGTCATGACATAGGTCATTTGGCTTGAAAATCATGTAATACTCGTCTGTGGTAGCTCAATTTTGCGAAGTGTTTTCCACATAATTATCTGTAGCCATGTCTCTTATTTTTTCCTCGCAAATAGGTCACATATTAAGTTGATATTGTGCGTTGGTTTTCGATTTTTTGATTTTTTAAATTAGTGTTGCTCTTTCGGAACCATGATCGAAACGATAGACATGGCCCTTGTTTATCAGGCGTGCATCTGGTGGAACCGTCATCGTATATGTGATGAAATGACACCTTGTGAACTTAAAATTAGTTTTTGAAAAAAATAGGAGCAAACAATAGAGGAGTTCTAGTTCAATTTTCACCCGCTTAGTACTAAATCGATAGGAAACTGCCAAACATCTCTTAAATTCCTAGAAATACTGCAAGATCAACATGTTTGTGAAACATGGTATTGAAGTGGTCTTGTATTTTAGTAAATAGGTGTGGTACCAAGAGCGAAGCATGGGCTGAAGCTGCTTCACAAAAAAAACCATTTCGGGCATTCCGAAAATGGAAAGAGTTTTTTTTTTTGCAAAGGGTATGCAAACTCTGAAAGGCAACGATGAGGGGAATCCCAAGGTGCACGCGTGTGCGCAATATGAGCACCTTCCGACAAACTATGCTATTGTTTAGGTCATGACCTACGTCTTTTGGCTTGAAAGCCATGCAAACTCGTTCGTTTGTAGCTCAGTTCTGTGAAGGGTTTTCAACGAAATTATCCGTAGTCCATGTCTCATTTTTTTCTCTCACAGATAAGTCTCATAAAAAGAAACCGTGCGTGTTTTCTATTTTTCTGATTTTCTGTTTTTGAATTAGTTGTGCTCTTTCGAAGCCATGGTGGAAACCTAGTCAACATTCTTTGGAAAACGTACATAAGGTGGAACATTCCTTTTAGAACGAACTTCTCCAAGATAGGATCAGGGAAGAAGAGAAACAACCAGCAATGCTCACGGATGCCATACTGAAACTGCAGGTGGCAGAACACCTTTCAAGAAGGAGTAGAAAAGGACAAGTGCTCTCTTAGGCTGGAAGCTAGGAACCATGTGGCCAGCTCCTCGCACCGACGCAAACGTAAATCCTCCATCGTATTGCTGAGCATAGCCTCCAACCTGGATTTTATAATAATCCAGTTTACATAGAGCCTAATTATGAACTAGTGTGCCAAGGGTAATTACAAAGTTACCTCGTTGTCGGGCGTGTACCATGGATGCCATGATTTTGTGACGGACAAATTGAGATCCTTGATAGAGTACCTGGTCGCGGTAATTGGGCACACATCGTCCATATCGCCACTGGCATTGAGTTGGCCATATGATGTCAAGACAAAGAAGTAGCAACTGTAACCCTTTTCCCCATCTATCTATTATATTATACGATTTAAACCATGGAAAGTGAATAAGGCATCATCTGCATAGACTAAATTATTTTGTAGATGAACTATCTTTTCTACGAAACGGTTTTTTTTTTCGAAAATGAAGTATACCCCGGCGACTACATGGATTGATGCATGCAACTATTTTGATAAAATTTCATAAGAATGTTTTTTAGTTAACTGGATACGTTAGAACTCTTATTTGGTGGTTAAAGAAGAATACAACTGTATTTTCTGTGTGAAGTTAGAATAGTTATCAGATATATAAAGGTAGCTCTTATTTGGTGGTTAAAGAATACAACTCTACTTACGCAAAAATATGCAATTATTATTGTTAAGTAGATAAAGAATAGAACTCTTATCAGTGCATTAAAAAATTATAACTTTAGAACTTATATGAAATTCAGAAAATAGGAAACAATCAATTTAGTTTATGTACTATATTATATCTTTATGAGAGATGCCCTTTATGAAGTCTTAAAAGGGCAAGGTAAATTATGTTACTTTTACTTGTGGCTACATGGTTGGGTTTTATTTTATTTTATTTCGGGATATAAAGTTGGATTCTGGCTAAAGTTATGTACTTGCGACTAGTCAGATTGCAAAATGAACTATTGCATGTTGGATTTTGGCTACAAGATTTTATATAAGTTTATATATCTATCTAATAGCATACCATCAGCTCAAGGTTGATATAGCTGCAAATATGCTGAAATGTGATGTAACAAAATATAATAAATCAAGAGGCACAAATGTGCAGATCCTTCTTGGAAATTATTGTGCTAGCAAATGCCTACCTGTAGACCCAAACTCTTAATCCGTTGTCGACAAGCCAATCGATGGTTGGCATCATCGAAACCGGGGCATCAGTCCAGGGCAAGTCTCTGTGAACAAAACAAGTTGGGATTAGTTCCGGTGACTGAACAGAACAAGTTGGGGTTAGTTCTAGTGACCGTGAACATAACAAATTAGGTGTAAATATCCGGTTGAGAAATGGATAAGGAGTAACTTACTTGCATTCCAACCACTTTGTGTTGGTTCGAGCGTGGATAGCCTTCTGCACCTCAGGATTATTGAAGTAGTCGGAGACGTAGTAACCTATGCAGGGATCATAGCCTGCCAACTGTCTCTCCTAAAGAACTTGATCAATATTGAGTGTCACCTTTGAGTGAGTCTGAAAAGATCACTAGAGGATTAGTACGTACGTTGCTGCTGGAATGGTGAGTACCGTCTGGCGACGGAAGGCAGACCGGGGCGTAAATGTTGTAATAGTCAATTTGCCCGGCTTCGAACGAATCCATTGACGTGTTGCACGCCGCGCTCTCAGACGGGGCAAAGTGGCAGAGCTCGGTGATCTCGCTCCACACCTCGTCGGACATCACCCCGTGGTTCCACAAGAACTCGCACTCCCCCTTTATGTTCTTGAAGTCATCAAGGAGCGGATTGCCAACCTGCAGATAATCCACCGACCAGTCGGTGCCGCTAGCTCGTCAATGTAAGATTGGGGGAATCAATCCCCTTGAGGTTGGTCAATGTTCAGGTAGCTGCATGGTCAACTTACGAAGATCCCCTTGAGGTTGAAGCTTGAGGCGCCGAGATTGTGGAAGGCAGTGATGACGGTGGCGAGCTGGGGCAGGTAATGCCCACCATAGCTCTCGCCGGCGATGTAGAAGTCGCGGCCCTTGTACTCGGGGAACCGCTCGAGCCAGTGGAGCAGGAAGATGTAGGCGTCCACCGCCGTCCTTGTGTCGCCGTCCACGGACGACGAGTTCGAGTACGAGAACCCCACGCTCGATGGCGACTCCAGAAAGATCACATTTGCCACTGCACGAAACCGCAACAACCATCAGAGAGAGCGAGAGAGAGACGGAATCCTATGTCGAGTTGTACAAGGGTGATTTATCAAACTTTCACGGGCATAGGGCTTACCGTTGTTCCAGGCATGCCTGTTTTTGCTCAGGGTTTTGCCATCCGGGTTTACACGGAAGGGGCCAAGCTCTTGAAAGGCGCCACCACCCAACGACGAGCATCCGGGCCCACCGTTGAGCCAGAGGATGAGCGGCTTGTAGGATGCCTCATAGGGGGCTTCCACGAAGTAGTAGAAGAGCGCGCGGCCGAGCTCCTCGCTCACCGTAACATACCCAGAGTACTGGTCGAAGTTGACACGCGGTGGCTGGCCGGGCAGCGCCACGATCTTGTCAGCCTCCCTGGCGCCCGGCGACGAGCTCGGGCACTTCGTGGGCAGGTGCTTGAAGCTGCTGTCCGGGTCGGCCCATGTGTCTGGCTCGGCATATGTCTTTGGGTCGGCCTTCGCAAGCCCGTTTGCAAGTGTCCCAGCCCTGGATTTCAGGAACGTCTTTAGCACATCTCGCTGCTGTAGCACGGTCGCATCTGCGAGGGATGCGCCCAGTAGGATCATTGGATCCGGTAAACTTTGGCATTCTGAACTTGAGCTTGCCAAAAGTTTCTTCATCATTGCGGTCATTGCGATGAGCTTGGTGACCTTGTTGATGATCTTGTGGTTGATGCAGTGGAACTTGGTTCTCGTGACCTTGTTGTGGAGCTTGCTCTTGATGTTGTTGTTGTGGAGCTTGCTCTTGCTCTTGGTGCGGTTGTTGACGACGTTGGGGCACTTGGGCCTCATGAGGGTGTTGAGGATGTGGAGCCTCATGACGCGGCTGTTGATGATGATTAGGCACATGGGCCTCACGGCGAAGATCATGGTGTTGAGCCTCTTCACGTGGTGGGCATCGCTCAACTTGTACCACTTGACGCTCCATGTTTTGATGTGGTGGAGGAGGCGCCTCGTGATGACCATGGTGTCGTTGTTGATGTTCATGACGGTGATGATGAGGAGGAGGATCTTGTAGAGCTTCACATCGATGACGATCTTGATTCTCCAAATTGGAGTCATCACTTGTTGTGTCAAGTATGTGTCGCGGTCCATGGTGGTAGACTTGCGGTTGCACTTGCGGTTCTTCCTGTGGTTGCTTTTGTTGGATCACTAGTGCCCTTGCGTGATGATGGTGTGCTTCTTGCCTTTCTCGCGGCCTTGAAGAGAAATCACCATCATAGCTTGACGTTGCGGCGTGCCATGGGGAAGGTACATAGTTCGAAGAACTTCCATCTTCAACCACGGGGCATCATTGCATCTTAGAGCACTTGGGTGAAGATCTTGTTGAGTAGGAGCACGATGACACGAAGAGCTTGAAGAGGTTGATGCACGTGAACGCGGTCTTGCCATTCCGTCGATGAGGCGTCGAAGATTGTCATTTGTTTCGGCGACGGAGCGTTGAAGCGCTTCATTTTGGTGGCCGAAGTTTTGATGCATTGCATACATTTGTCGTTCGAGGCCGTCGAAGCGGTTGTCTATGTTCTTGAACTCATTTTGTGTCTCGCCAAATTATTCATCTTGTCGCGTCTCAAGGGCTTGGTAACGTTCACGAACTCTTGTCGGATGATGAAGTGACTTGCGCGCTTCATGTACGGTCCATGTTCTTCTTCTTGAGGAGGTGGCTGGCTCGACTCACCGTGCCTATCCATCATGCAAAACACACAAGTATTGTATATGGAAGTGGAATATGGTGGTGTTAGCCTTGTACCTCACCTTGAGGATTGCACCAAACTAGAAACCACAAGTAAGAGCTATAAGCGTGCAAAGTGGAATCGCAAAGAAAACTCACACGAAATAAAGAACTAACTCTCAAAAGTTGTGGGTGAAAGGTTAGGGTTGTGGAAAACCAATCGAAATGATCCAAAGAAAAGGTTATTGTCAAAAGTGGTAGAGAACCAAAGATCAAAGCAAAAAGGAAACGATCTACAAAACACAAAGATACACACACGTGGAGACGAAAATGGTTAGCACGACTATGAAAATGAGCACAAAAGATCCTAACAAATACTACGCTCGGTGTCGTGCCAACACAAGGAGAGACCACAACTCGTTCACCAAAAGAGAAATAAGCAACGGATTTGTGCACTTGCCTCGGTCGCGCTCTTTTTCTCTCTTTGCTTACAAGCTTGAGACTCTCTTTGTATTGGGAGACTATATATCTTTTTTTTCTTTTGCTTTTTCTTTTTCTCTCTTTTTTATTCTTTTTCTCCCTTTCTATACTACTATGTTAACTCTTGTATTTGTTCTCACACTCTCACTTTTCAAGGACAAGTGCACAATGCTGAGGCAAACACAAAATGAGCTGCTCTCATAGGATAGATACACACAAGGAAGAAGGGTTAACAAGGTGGAGCAAGTTATACCTTTGGTATTGACGACTTGCTACCGGTGTAGGGGAATGTTGTTCGGGTGTCGTGGTATCGAAGAGCGTGGTATGTAATGACTTGCGGAAGCTTGTTAGGAAGGCGACACGCACGCGAAACACAAACAAGCCAAAACTAAAATTAGCGAATAAAAATAGGGGTGAAAAAATTCTAGTCACACAGGGGCGGTAGTACCGCTCAAAAAGTTGGTAGTACCGGTGACCGGAAGTACCGCTGTGATCAGCAGGTAGTACCGCTCACCGGTAGTACCGTCGTTTTGGCGGTAGTACCGCTTCGCGGATTCCTGGGCACGTGGAGCTCGAACTTGAACGCACAATCGGCCCAAAAATCCTCAAATTGGTGGAAAACTGAACAAAATTGGGGCTAGGAACAAACAAGGAAGGTAGATCAATACCCCAAGCAACAGATCTATGGACCAAAACCACGAAAAACGCACCAAATCCAGAGATCGATCCGAAGGCAAATTTGGGGCTCTCTTTTTTTGGAGGGGGGATTTTTGAAATTTTGGTGGAGAGAAGAAAATTTTGTGGGGTAATTCGTGAGCAACGAAGCTCTTGATACCAATATGTTGGGGGCAAACCTCTAGGGTGGCATGATCTTTCACGGTTCCCTTTCAAATCAAGGATGGAGTGCGGGGAGAGGAGGGGAGGATGAACACGATGAACGCACGCACGAAGAACGCGATGAACTCACACACACGTAAAACCACGATACACACCAATAGCTCATGCCGGTGGTGACCGGTCCGGCGCAATCCCTAGGATCGGCGTCGGGCGGAGGACTCTCTCTCGAACCGACATGGCGAGATGGGAGACTCAGTGAGATCTTGACGTCTTGACAAAGGGACACCGATGCCAAGGCCTTGTAAAACACGGAGGCACAATGCAAACTCCAACGAGGTTTGGGATATTTGGTGCTCCTTTATCAAAGGAGCATGAGGCAAGAACTAGATAGATCCACAAGGGGTTTCCACTAATTCCAAATATCATGCCTAGGGTTTACAATAGAGGTGGGGGCTATATATAGGCCAGCCACAAGTTCAGGGGTGGTTTAGGCGATTAAAGTAGCAAAAGGGGGCGTTACAAGGCCAAAGGGCCGAGCTGGAGCACGCAGGCCCTAGGGTGTCTGGTAGTACCGGTGGGTTGAGCGGTAGTACCGGTCTGATACGGTAGTACCGCTAGAAGGGCGCGGTAGTACCGGAGCGGGCAGAAGCTTTGGCGTGAGTCTTCAGGTGCGCGCGGTAGTACCGCTTGCTGAGTGCGGTAGTACCGTTGGGATCTGGGGCTTCAGGTCCATCTCTCTGCACGGGGCGGTTATACCGCTTCCAGGAGCCAGTAGTACCACGGTCTCCTGGCAACTGTTGGCTACCGTGTCGCTCCTCTGGCTCGTGTCTTCGTACGTGATAATGCATAGTGTCGGGGCATGAAGTAGCAAGCCATCCAGGGGTGTATCGAAGTCACATGAGTACAAGAGTGAATTACCTTAGCTTGGAGAAGCTTGGCTCGAGCACGAGTCATGGGTCCACTTGGGGGACTTGGTGGTATAGATGTAGGAGCGTCCGTAGGACGGGCTGCATCAAGACCTCTGTGTCATCAGCTAACTTGGAAACAACCTCAAATATGAACCATAAGCACTCACAGGGATACATGTCATAAAACTCCTCCACGGTGATGTCGGCGCATGGCTTTGCAGCATATTCATCTGCAATGTCGGCGTCAGCGTGAAGAGTGGTGGGAGCATCAAATGCGGTGGTGGGCGACGCGACCTTGGGCATCTTATAGGTGCACCAGGGATGGTGTGCTGAGGCGTGGCATGCCGCTCGGTGGCAAGGAGCTCCCTGCCTCGCCGTTGTTTGTAGTGGTTTGCCAAAAGATGCCCGAACGACGCTCGGTCAAGGAAGCAGCATACGTGCGGGAGCCGCCACGACGATGCGCGTCCCACGAGACCGCCAGGAATAGTGCGTGGAGGCATGGGTCGCTGCTCTACCCAGTGAGAGCGGAGCTAGCAATTTTTCCATTGTTCACCGTTGTTCGCCAAAATCCCCCCGGATGGCGTGGGGGCGAACGAGCAACGGTGCGGCGCATCATTTTTGTGGACCAACTGAGCAGCAACATCGGGCAGAGTAGAGCTCTGTGCCGCGGCGGCTCGACGAGGGGTACGGTGACGCGGCAGACTGGGTGGGCCGGACGATGACTCTGCCGTTCAACTGGAGTGCGGGAGTAGGATCCGGCAACGGCAAGGCTTGATACCTGTCGTTTTCGATCTTCCAAGGCCGGATTCAGCGCCGACAACTCCGGTTTACGGAGACTAGAAATCTCCGGTCTCTCAATTATTCGGCTAGAACCGGAGATATTAAAAGATTTTCGGCTAGTCTCCCTAGACCGAAGTCCTTCAAGCCAGGCTGAAATCTCCGATCTCTCAATTATTTATCTACAACGACTAGTTTTTAAGGGGACCTATAAAAGGCTCCCTTCTCACCCAAGACGGGGATGCGACTATCATTCCCCTCTCCTCCACTATTGTTGAGCTCCATTGTACTAGATCTCTCATCCTAGTGATCCAAACATCATGCCCTTATAGGGTTTGGGTGAGAAAACCTAGATCTACCACTTCAACAAAAGAATATGAGTTTCCACTTCACTTCGTTGTAAAACTTGTTACTCTTGGGTTCTTTGAACCCTAGATGAAATTGGTCGCCCTTAAATCTCAGTCATCATGTTGTACAACTTACTGGTCACGTTGGGAGCCTCCAATTGAGTTGGTGAGATTTACCAACCTTGTTTGTAAAGGTTTTGGGTTGCCTCCTTCAAGGAAACAGCTTAGTGCATTGTGTGCTCACCTTTGTGGTGTGACTACAAGGACAATAAGGGGATCCCATCTGGCTTTGGTCGACTTTGCGTCTCTACACCTCTCCAACGAAGACGTGCTTCCCTTAAGACCTCCATGTCATTGGCAAACTTGGCAGCAGCCTTGGATATAAATGATAAGCGCTCACAGGTATACATGTCATAAAACTCCTCCATGGTAGTGTCAATGCCTGGCCCAGCAGCATCTTCATCCACAATGCGGGCGTTGATGCGTAGAGTGGGAGAATCCTCCGCGGTGGTGGGGGAAGTGTGACCTAGGGCATCCTACACGTGCACCAGGGACAACACACAGAGGCATGGCACACCGCTTAGTGGCAAGGAGCTCCCTGTCTCGCCATCGTTTGCACTACTTTGCTGCCCGGATGACGCTCGGTCAAGGAAGCAAAATACGTGCGAGAGCCGTGGCGACGCGCGTCCCAAGAGACCACCAGGGAGGGCATGTGGAGGAGCGGGTTGTTGTGCTACCGGGTGAGAGTGGAGCTTTCGATTTTTTCCATCGTTCACCGTTGTTCGCCAAAAGCCCCCGAATGGCGTGGGCGCGAACGAGCAGCGATGCGGTGGGTCGCTTTCATGGACCAGCTGAGCGGCAACATCGGGTGGAGAAAAGCTCCGCGCCACGGCGTCTCGACGAGGAGTACGGCGATGTGGGAGACTGGGTGCGCCGGACGGTGACTCTGCCGTTGAACCGAAGCACGGGACTAGGATCCGGCAATGGAAAGACTCGATACTTGTCGTTGTTTACCTTCCATGGCCGTATTTAGCACCGGCAATGATTAAATAGCAGTGGAGCTAGCTAATCTCGTGCACCGGAGGGGCGGGAGAGGGTGTCAGAACAAGCTAGGGGATCTGTTTTTTCAGCTGTCGATAGTACCTACTTACAGGGGACGGTCTCTCTTTTTAATCGTCAATGATAGTTTTGCCCAGCCAACGAAGCTGATAATCCAATGATTGTTAGTAACCTTGAAAACCAAACGACGATTTTATGTACCGGATCAATGTTAACCTATAAATAGTGAAAACGCGTACACCATTAGTTTTTGGGAGGGCCAGTGACAGACTTTCTCTATGTTCTCGTCACCGCTAGGCTCTACAGTCGTGACGAACACAAAAGGTCAAATGTTACAGCTTTTTTCAGCCCCAGGGTCCATCCACACAAAACACGTTGCAAAGAGAGATGCTTTCTTCTACTAGTCATTGGTAAGCCCTGCGTGGATCAGTTCACGACTAGTAGGTGACGGTCTTTCGTTTGCTTGTCGGGTGTACACATTACCATCGGCAAACTTCTGTTTTTCCGCCAGTAAGGCTATTGTGGTGCTAAGCCTTTTTCCAGTAGTGAGGTGTGGATCTTATACAATATTAGAGTATTGACGTACAAGATCTGCACCTCCAAGGTGTTCGAGAAGCTTAAGGTGGAGTGAGAGGATGCCATTCTAAGTACATATGTTGGCCCCGTGAAGAAGAGTGTTGCTGCTAGGACATCATGAAGGGACATATCTACAAGATCAGAGTATTGACGTATAAGGTCTCCGGCTCCAAGGTGTTCAAATAGGTACACCCGGAGTTTGCATCCACCACGGACTCCTTCATCACTGCCAGGTCAACCCTTGTCCATAGCGGTGTGCAGATACAACCGTTTGTTTTGTTATAGGAACCAGGGAAAGAAGTGGCGGTAAAAAGAGCGGCAAGAAAAGGGCGGGAATAAATGGCGGGAACAAGCCCGATAGGTGTGAAAGTGACATGAAATCATAGTCGAGGGATTTCCACAAAATTATATATAGCCCACATTTCTTATTTTTCATGCCAAATAGGTCACATAAAATGACACCACTTGTTGGTTTTCCATTTTTCTGATTTTTATTTTCAATTAGTTGTGCTCTTTCAAAGGCATGGTCGAAACAGAGGGCATGGCCCTTGCTTGTTGGGGGTGCATCTGGTGGAACCGTCAGCGTTTCTATGATGAAATAACACTTTGTGGACCTAAAAATGATTTTTGTCAAAAATGGGGAGCAAACTATATAACAGGTGCAATTCAATTTCTACCTGATTCGTACTAAATTGGCACGAAACTATGAAAATCCACAGAAATTCCCAAACATGAAGCAAGGTCAACAGGTGTGTGAAACGGGATTGAAGTGGTCTAGTATTCCCGTAGACAGGTGTGGTACCAAGAGCGAAGTGTGAGCTGAAGCTACTTCACAAATAAACAATTTTGGGCACTTGGAAAAAGGAAAGAGCATTTTTTGCAAGTATGAAAACTCTGAAAGTCAACGTTGAGGGGAATCCCAAGGTACACACGTATGCGCAATATGAGCTCGTTCCAACAAAATATGACTTGGCTTAGGTCATAACCCAGATCATTTGGCTTGAAAGCCACGCAAACTCGTGTGTGGTACCTCCGTTTTGTGAAGGGTTCTCCACGAAATTAACCGTAGTCCACATCTCTTATTTTTCCTTGCACATAGGTCAAATAAAGTGAAAGGTGGCACTGGTTTTCCTTTTTCTTGAATTAGTTGTGATCTTTCGAAGCTATAGTCAAAATGATGGGTATGACCCTTGTTTGTCACGGGTGCATCTAGTGGAACCGTCAGTGTATTTTTGATGAAATGACAACTTGTGACCCTAAAAATGGTTCTGGACAAAAATCGGGTGCAAACTATAGAGCAACTATAGTTCAGTTTGCACCCACTTCCTGCTAAATTGGTAGGAAACCGCAAAAAATATAAGAAGTTTCCAGAAATGCTGCAAAGTAAACAGGTTTGTGAAACAAGGCATTGAAGTGGTCTAGTATTTTTCATAGACAGGGTTGGTACCAAGCGCGAAGCTTGGGCTGATGCTGCTTCACAAACCATTTTGGGCACTCGGAGAATGGAAATGAGCGTTTTTCTTTTGCAAAGAGTATGAAAACTCCGAAAGGAAATATTGAGGGGAATCCCAAGGTGCACGCGTATGCGCAATATGGGCTCATTCCAACAAACTATGCCTTGGTTTAGGTCATGACATAGGTCATTTGGCTTGAAAATCATGTAATACTCGTCTGTGGTAGCTCAATTTTGCGAAGTGTTTTCCACATAATTATCTGTAGCCATGTCTCTTATTTTTTCCTCGCAAATAGGTCACATATTAAGTTGATATTGTGCGTTGGTTTTCGATTTTTTGATTTTTTAAATTAGTGTTGCTCTTTCGGAACCATGATCGAAACGATAGACATGGCCCTTGTTTATCAGGCGTGCATCTGGTGGAACCGTCATCGTATATGTGATGAAATGACACCTTGTGAACTTAAAATTAGTTTTTGAAAAAAATAGGAGCAAACAATAGAGGAGTTCTAGTTCAATTTTCACCCGCTTAGTACTAAATCGATAGGAAACTGCCAAACATCTCTTAAATTCCTAGAAATACTGCAAGATCAACATGTTTGTGAAACATGGTATTGAAGTGGTCTTGTATTTTAGTAAATAGGTGTGGTACCAAGAGCGAAGCATGGGCTGAAGCTGCTTCACAAAAAAAACCATTTCGGGCATTCCGAAAATGGAAAGAGTTTTTTTTTTTTGCAAAGGGTATGCAAACTCTGAAAGGCAACGATGAGGGGAATCCCAAGGTGCACGCGTGTGCGCAATATGAGCACCTTCCGACAAACTATGCTATTGTTTAGGTCATGACCTACGTCTTTTGGCTTGAAAGCCATGCAAACTCGTTCGTTTGTAGCTCAGTTCTGTGAAGGGTTTTCAACGAAATTATCCGTAGTCCATGTCTCATTTTTTTCTCTCACAGATAAGTCTCATAAAAAGAAACCGTGCGTGTTTTCTATTTTTCTGATTTTCTGTTTTTGAATTAGTTGTGCTCTTTCGAAGCCATGGTGGAAACCTAGTCAACATTCTTTGGAAAACGTACATAAGGTGGAACATTCCTTTTAGAACGAACTTCTCCAAGATAGGATCAGGGAAGAAGAGAAACAACCAGCAATGCTCACGGATGCCATACTGAAACTGCAGGTGGCAGAACACCTTTCAAGAAGGAGTAGAAAAGGACAAGTGCTCTCTTAGGCTGGAAGCTAGGAACCATGTGGCCAGCTCCTCGCACCGACGCAAACGTAAATCCTCCATCGTATTGCTGAGCATAGCCTCCAACCTGGATTTTATAATAATCCAGTTTACATAGAGCCTAATTATGAACTAGTGTGCCAAGGGTAATTACAAAGTTACCTCGTTGTCGGGCGTGTACCATGGATGCCATGATTTTGTGACGGACAAATTGAGATCCTTGATAGAGTACCTGGTCGCGGTAATTGGGCACACATCGTCCATATCGCCACTGGCATTGAGTTGGCCATATGATGTCAAGACAAAGAAGTAGCAACTGTAACCCTTTTCCCCATCTATCTATTATATTATACGATTTAAACCATGGAAAGTGAATAAGGCATCATCTGCATAGACTAAATTATTTTGTAGATGAACTATCTTTTCTACGAAACGGTTTTTTTTTTTCGAAAATGAAGTATACCCCGGCGACTACATGGATTGATGCATGCAACTATTTTGATAAAATTTCATAAGAATGTTTTTTAGTTAACTGGATACGTTAGAACTCTTATTTGGTGGTTAAAGAAGAATACAACTGTATTTTCTGTGTGAAGTTAGAATAGTTATCAGATATATAAAGGTAGCTCTTATTTGGTGGTTAAAGAATACAACTCTACTTACGCAAAAATATGCAATTATTATTGTTAAGTAGATAAAGAATAGAACTCTTATCAGTGCATTAAAAAATTATAACTTTAGAACTTATATGAAATTCAGAAAATAGGAAACAATCAATTTAGTTTATGTACTATATTATATCTTTATGAGAGATGCCCTTTATGAAGTCTTAAAAGGGCAAGGTAAATTATGTTACTTTTACTTGTGGCTACATGGTTGGGTTTTATTTTATTTTATTTCGGGATATAAAGTTGGATTCTGGCTAAAGTTATGTACTTGCGACTAGTCAGATTGCAAAATGAACTATTGCATGTTGGATTTTGGCTACAAGATTTTATATAAGTTTATATATCTATCTAATAGCATACCATCAGCTCAAGGTTGATATAGCTGCAAATATGCTGAAATGTGATGTAACAAAATATAATAAATCAAGAGGCACAAATGTGCAGATCCTTCTTGGAAATTATTGTGCTAGCAAATGCCTACCTGTAGACCCAAACTCTTAATCCGTTGTCGACAAGCCAATCGATGGTTGGCATCATCGAAACCGGGGCATCAGTCCAGGGCAAGTCTCTGTGAACAAAACAAGTTGGGATTAGTTCCGGTGACTGAACAGAACAAGTTGGGGTTAGTTCTAGTGACCGTGAACATAACAAATTAGGTGTAAATATCCGGTTGAGAAATGGATAAGGAGTAACTTACTTGCATTCCAACCACTTTGTGTTGGTTCGAGCGTGGATAGCCTTGTGCACCTCAGGATTATTGAAGTAGTCGGAGACGTAGTAACCTATGCAGGGATCATAGCCTGCCAACTGTCTCTCCTAAAGAACTTGATCAATATTGAGTGTCACCTTTGAGTGAGTCTGAAAAGATCACTAGAGGATTAGTACGTACGTTGCTGCTGGAATGGTGAGTACCGTCTGGCGACGGAAGGCAGACCGGGGCGTAAATGTTGTAATAGTCAATTTGCCCGGCTTCGAACGAATCCATTGACGTGTTGCACGCCGCGCTCTCAGACGGGGCAAAGTGGCAGAGCTCGGTGATCTCGCTCCACACCTCGTCGGACATCACCCCGTGGTTCCACAAGAACTCGCACTCCCCCTTTATGTTCTTGAAGTCATCAAGGAGCGGATTGCCAACCTGCAGATAATCCACCGACCAATCGGCGCCGCTAGCTCGTCAATGTATGATTGGGGGAATCAATCCCCTTGAGGTTGGTCAATGTTCAGGCAGCTGCATGGTCAACTTACGAAGATCCCCTTGAGGTTGAAGCTTGAGGCGCCGAGATTGTGGAGGGCAGTGATGACGGTGGCGAGCTGGGGCAGGTAATGCCCACCATAGCTCTCGCCGGCGATGTAGAAGTCGCGGCCCTTGTACCCGGGGAACCGCTCGAGCCAGTGGAGCAGGAAGATGTAGGCGTCCACCGCCGTCCTTGTGTCGCCGTCCACGGACGACGAGTTCGAGTACGAGAACCCCACGCTCGATGGCGACTCCAGAAAGATCACATTTGCCACTGCACGAAACCGCAACAACCATCAGAGAGAGCGAGAGAGAGACGGAGTCCTATGTCGAGTTGTACAAGGGTGATTTATCAAACTTTCACGGGCATAGGGCTTACCGTTGTTCCAGGCATGCCTGTTTTTGCTCAGGGTTTTGCCATCCGGGTTTACACGGAAGGGGCCAAGCTCTTGAAAGGCGCCGCCACCCAACGACGAGCATCCGGGCCCACCGTTGAGCCAGAGGACGAGCGGCTTGCAGGATGCCTCATAGGGGGCTTCCACGAAGTAGTAGAAGAGCGCGCGGCCGTGCTCCTCGCTCACTGTAACGTACCCAGAGTACTGGTCGAAGTTGACACGCGGTGGCTGGCCGGGCAGCGCCACGATCTTGTCAGCCTCCCTGGCGCCCGGCGACGAGCTCGGGCACTTCGTGGGCAGGTGCTTGAAGCTGCTGTCCGGGTCGGCCCATGTGTCTGGCTCGGCATATGTCTTTGGGTCGGCCTTCGCAAGCCCGTTTGCAAGTGTCCCAGCCCTGGATTTCAGGAACGTCTTTAGCACATCTCGCTGCTGCAGCACGGTCGCATCTGCGAGGGATGCGCCCAGTAGGATCAACAGTAGGAACGTGCAGGATGAGATAGGGTTCCTCATCGGGAACTGACAAGTGTTACACCAGTTACTTGCTGAGGAAATGTGTAGATTATTTGGAGTTTTTATACAGGTATACGGAGTGATCAAAGGGCGCGGTAAACTCCGACCACGAAATGGTAGGTATCTCGGGCATTCCAATGCAAGCTCTATCTTTACTTGCGGTTAGGATTCTCCGAAATACGTAGCAATTGAAGAGAACACACTAGCTTAGCTAGCTAATCGCATCGATATTTGACTGGGTTTAGTTACCAATGTACTTCCTCCGATTCAAAATATAAGATGTTTTAGATTTATAGAAGGAGTGTATCTAGTCTCTTTTAGTGTGTAGGTTTACACTAAATTTAGATGAACATATACACTAAAAGAAGTTTAGATACACTCATTTCACAAAGCTAAAATATCTTATATTTTAAAACGGAGGGAGTACTATCGTTTCAGAATACCAGACATGTTTAGCGTGCAGAAATATAATCAGACACTGAAACTCTTTCGTGGCGACCCGATCGATGCCCAAGTTACATCTGTCGGCAAAAATCCATACGACCTGGCCGAGGTGACAAACATATCCACCTGTACCAGTATTAATTGATTAGTAGTACTACTGAACAAGCATAATTTACCTAGGCAGTTTAGCTTAGGACCTTTGACCTGGTTGGAATTCTATTTTTTGTAGAATCCTGGTTCAAGCTTTTTTTTTTTCACGATATGGTTCAAACTAAATGGTCCATTGTTAACTATACTGATAACTTGGGCCTCGCGTTCCTAGGTAGCCCAAATGTGTAATTTGGGCCTAAAAAGGATAGCCAAGTTTCACAATGGGTTTTGATCACGAACTAACATGACTAGTCCGAAACTGTGCAAATTGCGATTTAATCGATAAAAAGCTGTAGTGTATTTGAAGAGTCCATGCTAAATTTTCGCAATTTTGCTCGCTATGGCGCCACTTGCAAAATAGCTTGTTATATCGCGCTAAAACGGTATAGCGTTAGCGCTATTTTAAGTGTAGCACCCTATTTTTTTCGTTGGTGTGTGTGGAGTAAGCAAACATAAGATGCAAATCTTGATTGTTAAAAATATCTGATCACGCTAAAACATCTATCGTTAGAGCTATTTCAAATCTTGATTGGTTCACTATATCCTTTATCCTTGCTAAAATCCTTCATTTCCGGGCTATTTTTTAAAACACTATTTTTAAATATAGCATGTTATTCACTACAACACGGATGGCAGCCCTGCGCTTGTCGACGCCAAAGCATACACATAATCGTCACGCTTGCACTAACGCGGTAAAAAAACCGTCAGTGATAACTGTGTCGGGAAAAGTGCATAGCTGGTGCCTTTTTTCACTCGGCATGCGTCAACACCTCGGCCCATTGTAGGGTGGCACTACCTAGGTGTCGTGGTATCTGCGTGTCCGGCACAATTCGCTATCGTCCTATATACCCGTGCATGGCATTTTAGTGCCCGCAATGATCTTTTTCGTGCATCCTTTTTTTAGCCCGTAGTTTTCATATTTAGCTTATCTTAATTACCAGAAATTATTACAGGTAATCATAATAAGAAATCGCCCATAATGCTTGAAATATCATCACAAGTTCACAACATGTATAAATATGACATAGCTATCAGTTCTACAGTACTACATAAATCTAAACAGAATAGAACACTTGTTTAGCTCATGAGTTAACATACATCATCCTCTCAAGAGTTCTCAAATTCCTTCCATAAGAAAGTAGAACAATCGCGCTCGTAGAGTTGTCCTTGTCTTCATAATCGTCTGAATCAAGGTCAGAGTCACCTTCCGCAAAATCAGTCTTGTATGAGCATGTGTGATGATTTTGAATTCTATTAAGGTCCGCATCTTCTTGTATAGCCAACTGCATAAGTTTTTAGCTTGTGTGTCCTGCTGTAGAAACATCTTGTTGATCTCCATGTCATCTAGATCAGTTGCCTCTAGGATAAAGTATCTACACACAAACTTTTGGAGTTCACCAACAACATATTTCATCCGCAGTCAACTGACTGATAACATAGTTGCCACTTTTTCTTTGAGTTGCCTACCCCCCCCCCCCCGATGTTTCAGTGTGTCCCATACCAATGTTGATTTTATTGTTCCTAGAAATTTTTGATTGATGCTTAAGCTCATAATTTGTGAGAAGAGATGGATCCGTTGACCTAATATACCAGTTGTCCTAAAGAACATTATTTTAGTGAACCCCATATCGTGTCTTATAGGTCTATTCAATATACCAATCTCAAATACTTAGTAAATAATTGTCCTTAAGGTAGGAGGACGAACCAGCAAATGCGTTGGGGCGGCTAGGAGCTAGACAACATCGGTCGAAGCAAGCAGCAGGACAGGGATCTGCATGGCGACGGTACAAGAGGGGTGGCACATCGATGAGCTTGACGGCGCCGGCCGAAGCTAAGAGACATGGGTTCGTACTTGTTGAGTAGTTGGACAAGCTAGGAGGAGGAGTGTCATTTCAGCGGGAGGTGGAATCGACTCCGGCGATGGGAACTGTAGGAGTTGAGGGGGTGAGAGCGAGAGTCAAGTGTTGGACATGGTGTGAATATTTTCGAGTGAGACAACGAGATAATTGTGTGAACTAGTCTAAATTTTTTGCTTAGTGCGGAAGCGATGAGTTTGGTCTAAAAATTTGAAATTTTTCTCAAAAGTAATCCTTAACTACATATATATAAACACATGCAAAAACACATTGTCAAATGTTACAAACTGGTTAATTAGCACAATAATCCGCAATTAAGTAGTATATATTGCAGACCATAATACAATATTAACTATCTAATCAGGATAATTAAAGGGCATCTAGCCTGGCCATAACTGAGACAGAGCAATGAAGCCTCGCAGCGCTACCCAGGGGGAGCAATGAAGTTCGGTGTCAGGGCAGAGCAATGAAATCTAGCGGAGCGGACACGACAATCAAGCAGACAAGCGGGCAAGGGGAACAACTTTTTGACTAGTCTTTCGACTTCGTGTCGAAGGAACCGAGAATGAACCCACCAGTCAGCGCCACTAAATGGAAAACTTATTGTGAAGTACGCCACGACTACCTTGCGTGGGAATCTAGGCGCAATTGTTTGTGCCTTCTTCGAATTATGACGGTAGTCAAACATGCCACTATTGATTACCACCTTCCACGAGACATTTACATGCCGGTATGGGTTCTGTCACGCGTATATGTCTCCGCCGCGTACAAAATGGTGCCGAGGGTGCGCAGCCACCGACAATATTATTTTTGCTGGTACTTTTCGCTTACGCCGCCCTAAAAAAATGTCGCGTACGGGAGATATTTTTGTAGTGATTATCATGTTATAGGGCATATGGCGTTCGGAGAAGGGTCATGCTAAAAGAAATAGCATGCTTTTTTTCTTTTGATATAACACATGTTATAAGCTTGTTTTGGTGTGTACCCAAGAAAAAAATATTTTGGTGTCATTTAGTCCTACACTAGTGGAGAACATGCCTTTAGTCCCGACCCGTAAGGGGCTTTAGTCCCGGTTTTGGAACCGGGACTGGAGAGGCGGGACTAAAGGCCTCCCCCTTTAGTCCCGGTCCGGCCACAAACTAGGACAAAAGGCCCTCACGGGGCAGTGTCGAGCGTGCGAGACCTTTAGTCCCGGGACTAAAGGGTTTTTCTCAAAAAAAAATTGAATTTTTTTTTCAAATTTTTCTTGAACATTTAAATTATCTGACTCGTTAATCTCTTACATCTCTCATTTTTCACACTAACTATATTTAATCTTAGATCAAATTACACTTATAGTCAAATTTTCCGGTTGGTCACCCATCCTAGCACTACTCCACCCCCAACACGCTTAACTGCCCCATTCCATCTCTCCCACCTCGCGCGAAGGACTCTTATACCTTCTTGTTAAGACTAGTATATCAATCCTATTAGCTCATATCAATATGTCAATCGTCTTTATTTTTTGAAATTACGAATAACTATTCAAGTAACAACAATAAATAAGTAATAATAATATTTTATTCCAATGAAAAATTCGAAATTAATATTTTATTCATTTTATGCCATTTATTTATTTAATATGACATAAATAATATCTTCAAATCTATAAATCGAAATTTGACAAATAATATATCCATTATTATTAGAAAAATATGAGGAATTCAATATGATATAAAAAATAATAAAAAAAATAATTTTGAAATAAGTTTTTTTTCTTTTCAAATTTTAAGAATCTAAAAGAATCCAAAACGGCCTAAGGCCGTTGAAATCGAAGAGGAAATTTTTTTCTGCATGTTTTGATAGGATGTACGTATTTTTCTGATATCGTATGCAAAAGTTATGGCCATTTGAATTTTCATAATATATTTTTGCAAATTATGTCGAAATTCATATTTGTTAATTTTCATAACAACTAAATCATTTCATATAACTACAGTTCAAAAGATTTTATTTTTGAAATTTTTTATAATATTTTAGCATGATTTTGAAACTAGAAAAGGCGATCTCCTGCCCGGGGGGTGGAGAGCCGTTGTCCTGCCGCAGCAGGATTTGTGCCCGTTTTTCTACCGCGGCAGAACTTGAGAATTTTTTTTGCCCATTTTCTTTAGTCTCGGTTGGTAATATGAACCGGGACTAAAGGTTAGTCCCAGTTGGTGATACGAACCGGGACTAAAGGGGTCGGCACCGGTCGCAGCCTGCCGCAACCCCTTTAGTCCCGGTTGGTGTCTCCAATCGGGACTAAAGGTCCCGTTTGACGCGGGACTAAAGGTTGTTCCGTTGGAACCGGGACTAAAGGGGTGGACGAAAGGCTCTTTTTCTACTAGTGCTAGTTGAGGGGGCTAATCAAGGATATCATGTCAAATCAAGCCAAAATAGTGTTAAATAGTAGCTGTTAACATGAAGTTTTTTTTTGTAGCCATTAGTGACTGCCACGATAGATCCAAAGAAATAGACAGCCTAAATTACTACGTGGGTATCAAAAAAGCCCTCATGGAAGACTATGACCAAATTGGGACCTACAGCGGACGAGAGAGGTGATCGGGAGGGAGAGAAACCCCATATAGGGTTCCACACCCCTCGCCAGTGATGTCGCCGCTCTGCTCCGCCTCCGGCGGCCCTAGGGCCTTGGAGGTGTGGCGAACCACGGCCTTTCGCCGGAGGGAGGTTTTTTTCCCTTGATTAGCCTCTTTTTTAGTGTCTTCTTCGGGATGTTGAGGCAATGACTATGTCTTGAAGTTAAAATAAGATCCTCTCCGCTCTATCCTCACTCTAATGGTGCATCTAGCACCGACGGAGAGCGCATGGAGTCGCTTGCCGGCAGATCTCCTAGGATTGTGTCGTCTTTGTTGGTTTGTTTTTAGACCCGTCACTTCCGATCTATAGTTGTCATCATTGACGATAGCTACTTCTCTAGTGCACTAGTACTTTGTGGCCTTAGCATGACGACTTCCAGTCTGACTACTACAACAAGCTCTACTACGATAAGCTTTGTTCAGTTCCAGTGATGGAGGGGCGAGAACAAACATTTACCATACCCTGATCGCGCTAGTGTTCGTAGTCACCGCTAGGTGGTAAATGACCTACTAGCACGTATAGTTGGTTTCAAATGATAAAAATGAATTATATTTTCTCAGGAAAAAGGCTAAACATGGTTTGATGTATTTTCTTTTCTACGAGAAGCATGTAAATGTGTGTTGTTATGTAGTATTTGGAGAACACCAAACAAGATGTAATGTATCATGTATGTCATAGCTCGCTGCATATTAATGTGTGCACAAAAAAATTCGGTATCTGCATACATGATTTATGTTTTCAGTATATTTAATCGTTTGTATGTCTTAACATATTATTTTCAGGTTTTTCATACCCTACCATCCTCCAATGCTAGGTTTGTTGGTTGTAAAAATATCTTTTTATAAATTAGAAAATATACACTATTATAATTTGATATTAGAACTTAAAAAATAATTGTCCTTGGCATCAAACTTGAAGTCCATTTTCTTTATTAGTGTTTGTTTTGGCAAAATGATTAAAACTTGATCTATGTTATGTTTTGGTGAATTTTTCTTTGCTGTGTTTTTTGTATTGTGTCTTCTAATGCGTTTTTTACTAGTTTGCATTGGTTTTTTTACTAGAAGGTAGAAGCTATCACAATTTTTAGTGATGTGGGTAATTTGGACTAGCTTAAAAAAATATACACATGGAAAGGTGCAATATCAGCCTCTGAAGTCAATGGAACTAGTGGATAAACTTATTTGTGCAGTAGAATCCCTACTGGAAATGAAAACCACCAGATTCAGGGTGGATTAAGATCAATACTGATGGTGAGATTGATCAAGCTAGTGTTTCAGCGTGAGCGGGGCTAATTGCTAGAGGAGAAGAAGGCAACTTCATGTTTGCTGAATGCATGCAGGAAGTATGCTGGTTCAAACCTGTTTACTAGTGACCTACTGGCCTGCAGAGATATCATTCATAGTGCAGCGGTGAGAAACTTTGACATGACCAGCATGGAGACACATTGTCAAGCTAGAGTCACAGCATGGAATTCAAGCTGTGAGTTGAGGTTTGTTGGAGTCCATATCCTTAGCAAGATGAAGAAACTTAATCTTAATTAATTTCCAGGGTTGCAAATAGTTACTGTTCATAGAGAAGCTAGTAAGGGATCACATGCTTGTACATGTCATTCTGTTAGTCTTAGTTCTCCTTCGAGCAGCTTCGAGATGTGCCCTGGGTTTCTGAATGAGGTTGTTCATTCATAACTAGTTTGGTCTTTGGAATAAAATCGCTGAAGTTGGGGTTCAAAACAGTATTAGGTTGTTCCTACTAGTTTTTCCGCACTTCATTATTTTTTCTAATGTGTCTTCTAACACAATTTCTCGTAATGTATTTATGTTTTCTACCACATGTTTCAACTACTAGTAGAAGAAAAGAGAAAGAGAGAATGTAGTAAGAATGAAAGAAACTAAGCACATAAACCACTCCCATGCTTACTTGTAAACATGTGCTACAATGGCAACCCCCAATTTATTGTCTTCTCTGCAAATCTGTCACATCAAACAAAAGTTTCTCTCGTGTGACATAACATCCAAAATATTAGTGTAAGCAACTGTTCATGCGAAACTTCCAAATTTGCCATCTGGACAGCGTGACCTCACTTTGTCTGTTCATGCTTGGATCTGCTGATGCTTGTTGTGCACATTTCGAAGGGGCCAAAAAACATTGCCACCAACTTTTGGTTTTGGCAATAACTGGTCCATGTTATCTTATGAGTTGTGATCAGGGGCAAAACGCATGAAGAGCAACATGACAATAACAGCCATTCTCGCAAATCATCTAGCTCTCCCTGTCTTGGAAAGTAAAGAAATATTGTGCTGTACTAAAGAGAGAATTAAAGTAAAAGAAGAGGATGATGGACGGCACATCTGATGTCTTTCATCATGTTTCCAGGCTAGCACTTCAGTAGCATGCCCAGAAAGAAATGGAGATCCTGCGGATTACACTACGGTGGTGGCTGACACTGTGACACGTGACACATATATACACCACTGCACGACTAGCATGCAATCTTCAGTAGTACATGTGATGGATTCCAGTAAGGTCTCACTCATGTGCAAAAAAATAAGATAATCTCGAGCTGATCCTATCCTGAATCCTGCACCAATCCTCTCTGTCAAGATGAACTACCAGCATTAGCCCCATTCTTCTCCTCAGTCCTCACCCCTGCCTGAAATACACTACAGATCATCAAGCATGTACATGCCCAGCAATAATTCAGGTACCACATTGATCACCTCACATCCTCACATCAAAAGCGAACGATTTTATTTCACGTACTGTAGTATGCACTAGCTAGGGCGTACGCCACCTCCACCTATGATCAATCAGGCAAGATTGAAGGGAGAGATCGAGGACAAGTTGTCCCATCCTTTTTGGGTGATCGACACCCGAGAAACCAACCACCTGCTTGCTTTTTGGTGCAGATTCTAAAACATCAGTGAAAGAGGATAAATTTCTGAAACCGCTCCTTTTTTCCTCTGATTTGAAGGCCACTGCAATCTGTCTGCTGGTAGATCGATCAATTGCCTCATTTGTTCCCCTACGTTGGCAGGCTAGCTAGTTGTTTAGCTACCAGTTGGATGTGCTTCCGTACACGTGGTTTAGAATAAACGTGCATGATTAAGACTAGTTTAATGGCATGGAAACAAGACTATCATGGCTTGATGATTACGTACACTAGACAGTAGACTAGACACACATTTTTTAAGAGATATAAGTAGTACTCCCTCCGTCCTAAAATAAATGATTTGAGTTTGTCTAAATTTGAACGTACCTATACACTAAAACGTGTCTAAATACATCCGAATCTAGACAAACTCACGTCACTTATTTTGGGACGGAGGGAGTACTAAATTTGGAGGCTTGATACGCATATCAAGTAAAAATAACTGACACAACTTTGTTTGGATCTGTTTAGTGAGTAGATATATGAGTATATCTACATAAGGTTGCGTCACTTATTGAGATGGAGGGAATACAAGAGTAACACCAAACGACATAACTAGGTAGCTGGCATGATCTTGTAGTAATATACTAACTAGACTTGCAATTCTTGTCTAGATCGACATGTAGGCTGCTAGTAGCACGTACGGTGCAGTAATAGTAGTGGTAGTCCCATCTTTTATTAGCAAGCCATGTTGTTGAATTGGCACCTAGAATTAGATACTACTCCTAGTAAGTACGGCTAACATCTAGCTAGCTAACAACACTGTATGTTCCATCATGTGCCATGCATATATTCGTGCGCAGTAACATGGCCTAATTGGCACGCAATATGTGTACGTACGACATGTACATATATGCCAGTGCTAGAATACATATCCTAAACGTGTTTGTATAAATGTAGGATGCGTATATGTATGTATTCCTTATATATATGTCCGTGTTGTATGTAATCGGGACTCCTTATAATCCTCTTATATAGTGAGCAATACTAGGGCACCTAACGTGTGGTTTCCTCTATCTTACATGGTATCAGACGCAAAACCCTAACCGGACTTGCGCCTCCTTCCGCTTCCGCCGCCGCCGCAGCAGCCGATCTCGGCGCCGCCGCCACCGCAGCCGATCTTGGCGCCCGGCCTCTGCAAACCACTCACCTCTCCCCTTCTAGCCTCGCCGCCCCTCTGCAATGGGTGACGACCCGCACAGATCGCGCAAGCCGCGAAGGAAAAAGAAGCCCGCGAGGCCAAAGAAGCTGCTGACGCCCAGTCGAAGCTCACCCTCGCCACCGCCCCCTCCTCCGGCGCGGGGGCCTTCTCGCTCACCTCGTTGCATGCCCAAGTCGTCGGCGTCCACTCCATAAACGGGCACGTCCCCGTCGAGCTGGCCCTCGACACCGGCGTTCATCGCCAATGGCGCACCTTCTTCCGCGCTGCCCTCCGCAAGTATGCGATGCTCGACCATGTTGACGCCCCTGCTCCGTCCATTCCGACTCCGAAGTGGGCTCTCTTGGATGCCACAGTCGTCTCCTGGCTCTACGGGTCCGTGTCCCTCGGCCTCCTCGGCGCCATCATGACACCAGGCGAAGACCCCCTCGCCGTCGAGCTGTGGACAAGCATCAACGGGCTCTTCAACGACCACCAGATCAACCGCCAACTCCACCTCTCCACCGAGCTGGGAGAGATCAAGATGGGCGAGATGAACATGACCGAGTACTTGAAGAAGATCAAGGCCCTCGCCGATGGTCTCGCGGATCTCGTCTCCCCGGAAGACGACGCCAAGCTGGTGATCCACTGCCTCAACGGACTTTCCGAGCAATATGAGGGCGCCGCCGATCTCATCTCCCTCATGCCCGACATCTCGTTTGAGAAGTGTCATTCTCTTCTCGCGCTCCAAGACGTGAAGCGCAAGAATCGTTGCTCGCGCAATAGCAACGGAGACACGGCCCTCTACTCCAACGCCGCCACCGCCCCCAACTCTGGACGGGGCAACGGTGGCAAGGGCAAGAAAAAGAAGAAGGTCGCAACGGACGCTGCCAAGGACACCGCCATCATCCAAGCCGGCCCCGTCGTCACACCTCCGGCCGCCGCTCCTCCAACCTGGCCCACGCCGCTCCTGCCCTGGAACAACACGATCCAGATGTGGCCATACGGCCCTGGTATGCAGGCTCGACCCCCCAGCTACATGCCCTGCCCCCCGCCCCCACAACACGCCTTCTACGCGCAAGGGCCCTACACCGTGCCGCACACCTATGGCTACGTCTACGGCGGCTATGCTCCTCAGGCTCCTGCATATGGGCTCGGTGCTGCACCCCCGTCATCACCGGCTTCATCGACTGCCTCATGGGGCCAATCCGCGCTGATGAATCAGTTCCAGACGATGGGCCTTCAAGCGCACACCACTGATTGGGTCATGGACACTGGCGCCACCTCCCACTTTGCATCGAATCCCGGTATGCTCACCTCCATGTCTCCTCCTCCTTCTTCCTCTCGTGATGTCGTTGTCAGTAATGGTTCCACCCTTCCGATCACCGCTACCGGGCATGCACGTTTTCCTATTTCCACTCCCTCGCGTCCTCTATATCTTCGCAATGTCTTAGTAGCTCCTGATATAGTCAAAAACCTCTTGTCCGTTCGTCAATTCACCATTGATCATCGTGTTTCCGTCGAATTTGACCCTGTTGGTTTTTCTGTGAAGGGCCTTCTAACCAGGACCGAGATTCTCAGATGCAATAGTCTCGGAGCCCTCTACCCTGTCAGCACCTCCTCCCCTGGCCGCCCACACGCCTTCCTCGTCGTCGGCCCTGCTATGTGGCATCGGCACCTTGGACACCCTGGACGGCCGGTCATGGAGTCATTAGCTCGCTCCTGCATTATTCCTAGGGATAAAAATAAATCTAGTTTGTGTCATGCTTGTCAATTAGGTCACCATGTTCGTCTACCTTTTTCTTCTACGAATCATGTAACACATTCTCTGTTTCAACTTATACATTGTGATTTGTGGACATCTTCTGTTGAGAGTATTTCTGGCTTTAAGTATTATCTCGTTTGTCTCGATGACTTTACTCAATACGCTTGGGTTTATCCTTTACGTGCCAAGTCAGAAGCCTTCTCACACTTTTCGTCCCTCCACGCCTTAGCCCAAACTCAGTTTCATGCACCCTTGAAAGCCATCCAGTGTGACAATGGTCGTGGGTTCGATAATTCCTCCCTACAATCGTTTGCCCAACACCATGGGATAGCACTCCGCTTCTCATGTCCCTATACTTCACAACAAAACGGTAAAGTCGAGAGAATTATTCGCACCCTCAACGACATCACTCGCACCCTTCTAATTCAAGCTAGCATGCGACCTCGCTTCTGGGCTGAGGCTCTCCATATAGCTGTATTGTTGCACAATCGGCTGCCTTCCAAGGCCATCGCGGACCGCGTGCCTTTTCGAGCCCTTCATGGTGTCGACCCTGCATATGCCGATCTTAGGGTCTTCGGATGCTTATGCTACCCCAACACCACCGCCGTTGCCCCGCATAAAATTGTGCCTCGCTCCGTGCCATGTGTGTTTCTTGGGTATCCATCTCAACATCATGGCTATCGCTGCCTTGATCGTTCCACCCAAAAGATCATCATCTCTCGCCATATCGTGTTTGACAAGTCTGTCTTTCCCTTTGCCTCTAACGCACCACCACCATTCTCTACTCCTACTTTGCAAAGTTATGACTTTCTGCAGGTTGAGCAGCCGACGTTGCCGATGCCATTCACCGCGCCGACCGCGGGAACTTCTACCGCGGGCTCTGCCGCGGCCACTCGGCAGCCTGCCGTGGGCGTTCGGCATCCTGCCACGGCTGCCCGGCTGCCTGCCGCGGGCACTTCTCCAGCCGCGGTAGGATCTTTTGCCCCGCGCATGCCTCCTCGGGCCACCTCGCCTGGCCTGTCCTCGGTTAGATCGTCGCCGTCAGGATCACCCCCATCCGCTCCCTCGCCCGCCGCGTCTACGGATGATGGTGCCCCGGAGCCTTCTACGAGCTCGCCATCCATGAATTCTACCCTGCCTCCCGCCACGGATGCTCTTCGGGCTCGTCGTCATCAAGCACCACCGCCGCCACCATCTCACACCATGCTCACGCGTGCCAAGCACGATATTGTGCAGCCCAAGACGATTTTTGATCTTCATATTGAAGGATTGTCTCCAATACCAAAGACTTATCGTGGTGCTCTCAAAGATTCCAACTGGCATGCTGCAATGGTTGAAGAGTACAGTGCACTCCTCTCCAACAACAGTTGGGACTTGGTTGATCCTCCTCTCCGTGCCAGCATTGTCACTGGCAAGTGGATCTTTCGTCACAAGATGAAGTCTGATGGTTCGTTGGAACGATACAAAGCTCGTTGGGTCCTCCAGGGTTTTACTCAGCACGAAGGTATTGATTTTGATGAGACTTTCAGCCCTGTGGTCAAGCCAGCCACCATACGCACGGTGTTATCACTTGCGCTCTCTAGTAACTGGCTGATTTATCAGCTTGATGTCAAGAACGCCTTCCTCAATGGCACACTCATCGAGACCGTGTATGCTCGACAGCCTTCCGGGTTTACTGATCCCATATTTCCTAACAAGGTGTGTCGTCTCAACAAATCTCTCTACTGTTTGAAGCAGGTGCCTTGAGCATGGTTTCAGCGGTTTGCTTCGTTCATTGCTACTATTGGTTTTGTTGGCTCCAAGTATGATAGCTCCATGTTTGTCTACCGGCGTGGCACTGACATGGCCTATCTCCTTCTCTATGTGGATGACATTATCCTGACAGCGTCTTCTGCGACTTTGTTGCACAGTTTAATTGCTTCTCTTCGTAAAGAGTTCAGCATGACAGATATGGGTGAGCTTCACTATTTTCTGGGCATCTCAGTTAGACGCACTAAGGACAGTTTGTTCCTCTCACGGGAGAAGTATGCATTGGAGCTTCTTGACAAAGCTGGTATGTTACAGTGTAAATTTATCTCCACTCCAGTTGATACAGCTTCTAAGCTTGCAGCTCAGTCTAGTGATCCCGTGACTGATCCTACAGAATATCGCAGTATTGCAGGAGGTCTCCAATACCTCACGCTCACTCGGCTAGATCTCTCCTATGCAGTACAGCAGATATGTCTTCATATGCATGATCCACGGGCTAATCACTTGCTCCTTGTGAAGCGTGTTCTACGCTACATCCGTGGCACCACCGACTATGGTCTCACTTTGTATCGACGCACATCGAACAAATTGCTGGCCTACTCTGACGTTAACTAGGCAGGTTGTCTAGACACTCGACAGTCTACTTCAGGCTATTGTGTGTTCCTCGGCACAAATTTGGTATCTTGGTCGGCTAAGCGGCAACACACTGTTTCTCGATCGAGTGTGGAGGCTGAGTATCGGGCGGTAGCAAATGTGGTGGCTGAATCTTGTTGGCTTCGACAGCTACTTTTGGAGCTTCATCGACCGGTGCATGATGCTTTAGTGGTCTTTTATGACAATGTGAGCTCTGTTTACATGACACAGAATCCAGTGCATCACCAGCATACCAAGCATGTGGAGATTGATCTACACTTCGTCAGAGATCGCGTGATCACTGGCGAGGTTTAGGTGCTACACGTTCCTAGTTCATCACAGTTCGCGGACATCTTCACCAAAGGATTACCATCCTCTTCTTAGACTTTCGGGACAGTCTTAACATTAGTCGGCTGCCCAGTTTTGACTGAGGGAGGGTGTTAGAATACATATCCTACACGTGTTTGTATAGATGTAGGATACGTATGCGTGTGTATTCCTTGTATATATGTCCGTGTTGTATGCAACTGGGTCTCCTTGTGATCCTCTTATATAATGAGCAATACAAGGCCACCTGACGTGTGGTTTCCCCTATCTTACAGCCAGGACTCTTGCTGTGCATAAACAACAAATGAACGAGTTATGAAAAAAGAAACGAAGTACTTCTAGGGTAGAAAGCAAAAAAAAACCTTTTTAAGACAACGTTAACATCATGAATTTCCAACCAAAACAGGGGCAAGGTCATTTGTGGCCAGGGTGAGTTTACTCTTTTCGGAAAAAATAATTGTTTAGACGATATTTATAGTAGAATTCAGGATGGATAGTTTTTTATGCTACTTTTTCGATAGTTGATGCATGTCTCAACCCTTTGTGGTTCATGATTGCAATATACTAAATATTTTGAACTGTGTAATAAAAAGGATTGGTTGAGTAACAGCCGCCTCTTAAACTTTAGCATGCGGAGGCCCATGCTATGCTCCCAATTTTGAAAAAAAGAGATTCGGAGCTTGCGTGATGCACTACCTTCAAGTGAGCATGCAATGATTAGTCGAGTAACAGCCGACTCTTAAACTTTAGCATCCGTCTATGACATGGGTATACCCTACAGGTACTCGAGCTTGGTACATACGGTCCAAATACATACATGCCCACGGTGTCGCCAAGGCCCGGAAGGAGGGACTCGAGTAACCTAAGGATTCTCGATTGCTTGAAGGACAAGAAGAAGCTAAAGATAGAAAGTTTGAAGGAGAAAACCCTAACTTGTAACCAACTCGACCTACTACCCGAGACCTAGCCTATCTATATAAAGGCTAGGAGGGGGCGACGAGGAGGACACACGCAACCCTAGTTTCCACAACCCTCGCCGGATTTCGTCTGCGCACCATTGTAACTTTCGACTCCCTCGATAATTCCACGAGCAGACAAGCAGGAGTAGGGACCTCTACGAGACCTGAATCTGGGTAAATCCTTTGTCCCCTGTGTGCTTGTTTGCTAGCCGATAGATGTCTCCAGCGCTCCCTCCTTCTCCAAAACCCAAGTCCATAACAATGGGCGTTGACGAGTTAACTCCTCGTCAGTCTCCTTCCTCTCTGTCTAGTAATGATGGGCCTTGATCTTTCGTGCTTGCCACTCCAGCAACGCGAGGGGGTGAGGACCTCGGTCCTATGCTCTATGTTGTAGTTAGGTCTCTAAACTTAGGATCTGGTCAAACGGAAGAGGGGTTATGGTGACTACAGTTGTGTTGTGCGGAGCAAGAATATGGTTTCCCCATGTGACATCCACTTCATTGGCATAGATCTCGCCGGTGGCATTAAGGAGGGTGGGAGATTGTTAGGTTGTGCCTCCCTTGGATTGGTGGATCTCGAGTTGTCTACGTCTGTTGCAAGTTTGTTTGGTGTCGCGATCCTCTATAGAAGATGGTGTGATTGTGTGTGTTGGTCTTCCGACTCAAGTTTCGCCCGATTATTTTTGGCCAGCCTCAGGCTTGATGGCAAGCGTGTGATGTTTGTGTTCCCCGGTTCCTCTTGACTGGACTTGGGGCAGCATGCAGGCCCTTTTCGACATTTTCTCCTCTGAGGCAATGATTTTCGTCGCACATCATGGTCATCAACATCTTCTTGGTTTGCATCGCCAACTTCCCAGCGCGAGAACAATCCTATCTTGACTCCGCTGCTGTTTTATTGGTCAATATCGATATCGTCTCACGACGCGTCTCACCAGTGGATTCAAGAAGGAGAAGGCATCGATACCACCCATTTAGCCTTTTTTTAAGGATACCCTTTACCCTTCTAAGTTTAAATTACAAAGAGTTAACTTCTCCAAAATGATTATACCTTCATAGTGCACACAAGTTAAACTAAGGCGCCTGATCCAGTACAACCTCCTCCCCCTAAACTCGTATCAAACTCGTATAATCTCAAACACAAAGACGGCTCAGATCGCTTGATACCCCTTCGTTATTAGTATAAACAGGTATAGATAGGTTTGTACAAAACTCATATAGCTCAACCTAATTATACGTCTTTCTAGCAACATATATGTACTAGTACGGCTGCCGGATCATCGTCGGTGATGGCCATGGCCGGCGAGCTGGTAGTGATGGCGGTTTGGTCCGGCGAGCTAGTGGCGGTGACTCGGCCTGGCCTTGTGGAGGAGCGTGCAGACTTGGTAGCCGCGCGGAGGCGGCGCGCAAGCATGGTGGCGGCGCGTTGACCGGCCGGACAGTTCGTCGACATGTTCGGCGTCACGACGGACTGTCTGGTGTATTTCCCGGCGGGTAGTTCCGAACGACAAAATTTTAGCAGAACGACAAAATTTTAACAGGGGCAACTGGGTGTCGCCGGACATGCTGCCCGGACATGTTGCAGATTGTGCAAGCCTATCCGACAGACTGCAAGACTGGCCGGCGGAGAGGAACCACGGCGCCAACGGCGATTGTGATGATGGTCGCCGGCGGCGGATATTGCGATGATGGTCGGGGCGGCGGTGATCGACGTGGGGGGTGTAGGTGGGTCGGGGTCCTGTGCAGCAGTGGTGCGCGGGCCTGATGCCTATACGTTGTAATTTGTATGACTATATATAAGTATACTCGTTTGGATACGGGTTTGGATATGTAGGTGGACAGACTTCTACGGGTCTAGGAAGGAGGGGGTGTTACTAGAGCAACCCCTTCAACTAAAGAGGGCAAAGCATGGCCTAATGTTTATCCACTTGCATATGTAACTTGGACACATGCAGGAGAGTTGGGACTTGGCGGACGCGAGGCCCTTTTTAGGTACAGATTCAAATTTCACCAGCCAAAGCAGTACCGTGCATGCACGGACGGGGGTTCCTGTCGCGCTGTGTAGCGTGTGGTCACCTTCGTAGGAAAGCAGCAACGACTGGACCACGACGGGCGGGGCGGGGCGACACCAACAATCTTGGGTCGATTTGGTTCTTCTCTTTCGGCCGCTGCTGATGGACAAGTGGACCGTGCCCTCACAGCTTTGCTTGCTTCCTTCGTCCTCGAAGCTGTACGTGCGCGCATGCGATCTTTCACCCACTCTGTCATTCCAGCTAAACTGATAGGCGATTCTAGACAGAATTAGCACGGGATCCCTTTCTCACCTCTGTCCTATGAATTTCGGCAGAGGAAAAGGATATAGGCTAAACTGAATGCTTGGACAAAGCTAAGAGCATTTCTAGTGGCTCGTCTATATGCCTGTCTAAAGCGATTTGGACGATCGTGGATGAAAAAAGTCTTTCCAGTGGCTCGTCTAAACGACCGTCTAAGTTTAGACCTCCTTCCAAACTTGCTACCCATCGTCCATATATGGACAACGGTGCCATGGCCGTCCAAAGCAACTGCTCGCCTGGGAGCTCACTCCCACGCCTATCCGGAGCAGTTGGAGACGCTGGACGCGGGCGACACTCGCGTCAGGTCACCGTCCGTCCGCTCACCGGCTCCATATACTCTCTTTTCCAAGTAGATTTGGCGAGAGGGAGGGACAAATTGGAAGGGAACGAGAGGGTGCTCGACCATGGTGCCTAGGCACACGCCAGATCCGTCCACCGGCGGTCAATTTTGCCAGATTCGGACGCAAAACAAGGTAGGCGGGCATGATCACGTCGGGTCCTATTGGCGACAGGCTCGGGCGTGGAGGCGGGCATGGGGTCACGCGAGGCGTCGGGCCTAGCAGCGGATGGGGAGGAGAATGGGAAGGGGCCTGGCAGCGGCCGGGGAGGAGCAGTGGAGGGCTGCAGCTACTCCGACGGTGTTGAAGAGAGCAGGCCCGTCTAGTACTGAACTTTGTTGAATGTTGTTGCTGCTTGTGCATCGATACAGAATATAGAGATAGGGTGATGTACTACTGAACATTGCTTGTAGTCAATGTATAATATACCGATATTTGCTTGCATTGATAAATCATGTTGTTATCTTGTTTGCTACTGAATATTGCTCCAAAATTTTGAAGGTAGTTATAAAACTTTTTACTAAAATAACGGAGAGATGATGTAGACGTCCTACATATACATGTTCCACTGAAAAACTAAGATCGTCTATATTCTCTCTTCTTTTAGACGGTCGTCTATACAGATATATAGACGTTCAGATTTAGACGTTCCACTAGAGATGCTCTAACCTCCACGTGACATTGTCAGGCGTAGCATAGCATATATTCTCGCCCAGCACGATCGTCCAGCTTTAAGTACGAGACAAGTTTGCAACCGAAGAAGAAAACCCCAGTTTGCCACGGCAGAAATGCAGGATTTGTAGATTCTCTCTGTACATACATGCACAATAAACTTGAGTTCGGACGCTCAGTAAATACGCCCTCCGAGCCCTCAAACGGTCGAGGGAAATGAAATGAAAAGCAGCCATGACTTTCGCGCCCGGCCACGGGAGCTTTGTACCGCTATTGTACCTCCCAGCACAGTTGCCGTCTCCCTTTCATCAACAGTTTCAGCTTCCGTAACAAGACGCCGGCCTCATCCGCAGTAAGCTACGACGACGATGTGCATCCGTAGATATTCGTACAAGGAAATGATGCAAACTCCGTCGACTTGCCTTGCTGCCCATGAAACATCATCAGTACTGCTCCTACTATAGAGCGGTCGCTTGGGACCAGGCGTAATCGGATCAGTGTTGCACTGCTAGCTGCCGCTGCAGTCGTGGGGCTTGCATGCTTGCTGATAGTGCATTGGACATGTGGGCCTGGCCGGGAGAAAAGGATGCAAAGTTTTCTGATAAGGAGGCCATGGACCATGCATCATCTAGATTTTAGGCAGATCAGTGCAACGCTCGGGGTGTAATAATACATGTTCTATCCACCTTCTCATTCAGAGATTTACAAGAGAATGTTCTATGCATGTTTGGGGTATAATGCATATATGGGCTCCTGTTCTCTGAACCGTTACTAAAACCAGCGCTATCCATGCCAAGGAGCTAGCTGTAGGCGTATGGTTTCAATCACTCCGCCAGCGCCCGAACCTTTGACGTTTACATCAGACACATGTCAGCGATTTTCAGTGCAATTTGATGAGGTTGATGTTTTATTGTCGTGTATAATTGTGTGTGTAGGTCAGCATGCAGTGGCTGATGTTTGTGCATGTGTTCTTCTTCCTTGTAAAGAAAATATCTACAGATATTACTTACTACTACAGATTGGTTTGGTATGAACATTTACGAGCTCGTAACCTCTGTGCAACAATGGCAACCCCCAAATTAGAGTAGTTTTGTGGTACACTCAAATAAATAACAACCATCTATTTTCGTCCATCTAAAGGCCCACAACAATTTATACTAGGGCCAAAAAGATGACAAGTATAAATCATACTACCGGCCGCCTCGCAAGGGCAAAATTGGCAACGCATTAAAAAAACAAGATTATCTGATCTCTTCCCCTTTGCCGCCTCCATTATCTCGCCCAGCAGCGCGATGTCCGCCTCCTACGACCTACCACTCCGCAGCTCGGCACCCCATTTCCTACCCCAGTTCGACTCCCGGTCATCCCTCTCCGATCCTGGCCGCCATAGTCGGATTTGGGCTATCCCTGTCTCATCCCAGCTGCCCCCAGCGTATAGCAGTGGTAGGCGGCAGCGGGAAGGCGCATCGGCGTCTGAGGCGCTCGCCTCTATGGGTGCCGAGGCGTTCCTGCTGGAGCGCAGCCCGACGGGAGCCAAGCTGCGTCTCTTGGTCCGCTATGCCGGAGAAGCCGAGCAACTCCAGACATGCAGCAATCTCATGGCCAAGCAATGCTCCTAATCATCCATTCATCGCCCGTCCTGATCGATCGGTCGTCCTGCATCCCCGGTGCTTATCTCCTGCAGCCCTGTTTGTTTGGTTCCACAGGATCACTTGCGACCACGCGGCTTCGGCGGAGCTGCTAAGGGAACTCCTTGTGCATCTTGCTGGTGTGAGCGCGGGCAAGCCGGAGGCGGCGGGGTTGGAGGACAAGATATCGCAGAAGGACGAGTCAATGAGCTGCGGCGACTCGATGATGTCGCGAAGGCGAGCGAGTCGTCGCTGCGCTTCGTTTCACCGGCCATGAAAACAAAGATGGAGCTTGACATGTCAGCGCGTGTGGACCAGCTCCCGTGCATGAAAAAGTCTAAAATACCCACACATCTGAGCCGTTGGATCAAATCATACTACTGCTTAGCCCAAGAATAGTAAAAGGTACTGTAAAACAAGCCCTAAATTATTGCCTTCGAGAAATGTTTCTCTCCTCTGAAATAACTTCCAAAATATTAGTGTAAGGAACTGCTCATGCAAAGCTTCCAAATTCGCCATCTGGACAGTGTGACCTCACTTTGTCTGTTCATGCTTGGATCTGCTGATCCTTATTGTGCACATTTGGAAGAAGAGGCCAAAAAAAATTACCACCAACTTTTTGTTTTGGCAGATCCATGTCATCTTGTCAGTTGTGATCGGGGGCAAAACGCATGAAGAACAACATGGCAACAACAGCCATTCTCTAAAAACATCTAGCTCTCTCTATCTTGGAAAGTAAAGAAAAATTAAACGATCCAAATTAATTTAATCAGATTTGTCTAGATTCTTACGTATCTAGACGTGTTTTACTATTAGATACATCCGAATCTAGACAAAGTTGAGTCAATTAATTTGGATCGGAGAGAGTACTAAAGAGAGAACTAAAGTAGTAAAAGAAGAGGAAAGTGTATCGGTCAGCCGATCTCTTCCATCAGGTTTCCAGGTAGTACTCCAGTTTTTTTTCGAAAAGACGATCGGAGCCCCGGCCTCTGCATCGAGCATTGCACACAACTTTTATTCATTATTAAAACAACATATAAAGGCCATTATAAACATTATACAAACCAAGACCGCCAAAACAAGACCACCGAGCATATAATAGTCCATCGTTAGCTCTCGACGAAATCTGGAAAACACCCAACCACCCATGCAAGCCAGGAGCCCAAATCCACCTAGCATATCCTCGAACTGGTGCAAGCGCACTCGCTCCGGGTGTCATTGCCTTCGTTGTCATCCGCCAACCCATCTTCAGTGTATAGATCGATGCGCAGACTCTCACCATACCAGTCACCGACACCACCATGATGCCAGTAGCACCACCTCCCGACGCACTAACTCTGAACCAAATCGTGGTCGCCACCGATACACTGCGGCACCATGCCGCCAATTACCACCAGCCAACATGGCTTGGAGTCTCTCGAGGATTTGTCGTGTGTAGCACCCGCTGAATTGGCATGACTCAACGTAACACATGTTGGTTAGGCATGACTTGGCATCGTCGCCGAAAGCTCCATGCAAGACAAAGCCGATCCACCTCCTGCATCTGTCATCCAGCGTTGTTGCACGAACAATGCCTCCAAGAGAACATGACACCGTATAGCGCTGCCATCATACGATCCCGGAATACCAGATCCTAGGGTTTCCCCGAAGTAGCATGGGTGAGTCGACAATAGTTACATGACAATGCCTTCATCAAGGTAATGATGCAAAAAATGACGATATTGTCCACCATGATCCAAGTCAGGTCGGTTTTCACTAGCGACTATGTCTCCCCAACTAGCAGCTGGACTAGATGACGGATCACGAGATCCTACAAACCAGCCTCAGGCCGACCACCTCTAACGGAGGAGGTGACCACCACCGCCAAGCCTAGGGTCGCCACCCCGAGCGTCCTCGTGATGCGGAGCAAGACTAGGAGCTCCTCCGCAAGACAGCACCTCCGAAGCCGACCAGATCAATAAGTGTTGGAGGGTTGAAACTATCGCAGCCCGTCAAGCCATCGCCCAGCAAGGCCCGCCACCTAGCACCGTCGCCACTTGACTAACCACTGCCAATAGCTACAGCACCGTCGCCTCACTATGGCCGCCGCTGCCCGCCACTACCGCTAGGGAATCTCCAAGATCTGAGACGCCGCGCCTGACGCGCAGTGCCGGCCCTGGGGGTGGGCAGGGTGTGCGGCCGCCCAGGTCTCCCAAAATCCAGGGCCCCACCCAAGGTATGTTAAAATATTATTAGTAGGTATGTAATATGTACAATACAGAACACAGCGGCTGGAAAAAAGGGCCTAATGGTCCTTAGCGATTAGGGATATGATAACTGGGACAAGAGGGAGCTCTCTCACGACCTAGACATTTTTGGCCATTGGATCTTGTTGCCTGGACATTTTCGGCCGTCGGATTAACATTGCTTCCCGTACTGGGCCAACTATCCCTGGGGATGCTACTCTGGGCATCAAATTGGCCTATTGGGGTGTCTTGGGCCCGAATTCCCACTAAAGCTCACGGATTTGTGGCTGGACCAAGCTCAGCTTTTAACACCACGTACAAACCCCACGCGGATTGAGAATTAAAACTACGACGGGAAGAGATCGGGGATGGGGGCGGAGCGGGCGATGCGGAGAGCGAGCACGATCCAGGAGACGCGGTGGGCGCACGAACCCAAGCGCCGCGTGCTCCCGGTTGGACATGGGCCGGTCGATGGATTAGCTCATCCATCGCCGATGAGCGGTAGCGACATTCTGATTAAGGAAACGATCGCCTGGCCGGCTGTAACATCCCAAAACTTTAATCCAAACTTATCAAGATCAAATCATCCAAAAATAGGGTTAACAAAAACTTTTCTAAATTAAAAATGAAAGCACTCATATATGTGTGCATTTAAAATAGGAGTTGTTTGAATTGCCATGATTGAATGATCCAATGCTTGTAAAATGTTTCTTAGGTGATTTAAACATCATCTACATCATTCCCAAACTTTTTCTAAAGAAAATCAAATCAAAAAGAATTAAAAAGAAAGAATGGTCATTTTGACAAATCTAACTCTCATGCCTATTTTGGCTATTCCTAGTACTCAATTCTTAACGGAAACAGTTCTTGATCTTTATAGCCCTTGCTAGTACACATAATAAGGTACCAAGGCCCACCTTTGGATCTGCTAAAAACATTATGTTAACTATTTTAAATGACAGTTTAAATTTGAATCTAATGCATATGCATAGATCACCCCTATTTCAAAAACCATCTTTTTGAGCTCCATTTTCAAAACCCTTGCAACCAGAGACTATCTATCACTAGTGGAGATCACTCAAAAAATTTGAACTCAAAATTCAAAACGTTTTCTCTTTCGGCCATTTTGTCAAACACCTTGTTAGCAAGATCAATAAGGCCTAACGATTACTGTTTTGGGCTGATTTTGTCTAGCAATTCTATAGTGCTTTGATCATCTTGTCCCCCCCTCAAGCCAGACCAGACCAACCCCAGCCTCTTCTCTACCCCCTAGCCGCACTGCACTGCCATGTCGGGCCCTCTCTCGCCGGCCGACCCTGCACTTGCAGCAGCAGCCCTCTCCAGCCCCTCTCCTCATGTCTAGCAGCTTGCCAGTGGTCCACCTCCACCGCCCAACCAGCCCCAGGCCAGAGACAGAGAGCAGAGCGGCCAGGAACCGCCGCGCCTGGAGCTAGTCGAGCATGCCGACGCCGCCCCGAGAGCGTGCACTGTCCCCGCTCGCACAGACCGTCCCTTGGCACCAGCTCGCGCCCAACGCTCCGCCTCGACCTGGAGAACACCCTAGACACCCCCGTTCGCCGCCCAAAGCCCCACAGCCACCGCTCGCCGTGGACGCGCCGCCTCTGCCTCTTAGAGCGCCACCTTGCCCAGACCGCATACCATCGCCCCTACGGCCGCATTTAAATCCTAGAGCACCGCCAGGGGACCGCCCAGCGATCGCCATCCACAGCCATGCCGCTAACTCGCCGTAGCCATGTCGCCACCGTCGACCGCCCATCCCGCTCGGTCTCACCGTCGGGCCTATAAAAGGATCCCTCCCCAGCCATTCTTCTCCACACCATTCCACTCCCCTCACCTCCCTGAACCTCACCCACCTCTAGCCGGCGCAAGTGGAGCAGCAGCTCACCGGAATTGGAACCAGAGCCACCGCCTCTGGAGGAGAAGGGTGCCGTAGATTTCGACCGCCCCAAGCTCCGCCGTGACCACGCCTCGCCTCGCCGTCGTCTTCCACTTCGTTTGCCCGCCTCGCCGACCCCGCTGGAGCCCTAGTACGCCCCAGTAGACCCCCATCGAGTCGCTAGGGTTCGAGCTCGTCGGCGATCTTTTTGTCGTCGACGACGACCCTCAGCCGTAGATCTAGCCTCTAATCGCACGGCCCACAGCGCGCGTATCGTTTCGCATGTTAAGTGCCACTGACAAGCCGGACCCCCCTGTCAGCTGAGCCCCGCGCCGTGGAGCGCCACTGGACCAGCCCATTCCTTTTCCCGCGTTAGCCCACAGATTCAAATCTGGATTTTTTCTTTTAGTTTAAATCTAGTTTCTGTCCACTAGTTTGAAAATCAATTCAGAGAGTTTTAGATATCCAAATTGCATGAAACCAATTTTGTCTGAAAGGTATTAAAATGATCTATCCAAGCCCGTTGGATTTAATTCAATTAGAGTTATAGATCTCTCCTAATAAAAATAAGAAGACAGAAGCTTTTGCAACTTGAAACATTTTTATAAAATCAACCAAGTTAGCTTTTGAGTTGATTCCAACTCTCAAAAATCACATTTCATCATATCTATCTAAATATGTAATAATATTAAGGTTTACATGCAGTGACTTTGGAGTAGTACCAAAATAATGCTATATAGGCATTTCTAGTCACTTTAAATCATTAAATAATAAACTTAAACTAAAGTAATATTGATCCAACTTTTAAATCTCATTCCCACATGTTAGAGTATGTGGTGAGGACATGTGTCTACATGATCCCATATTTTGGTGGTGAATATTAAATTTTAGTTAATATTTCAATGAGTAGAAATTACTTTTCTAAAATAAAAAGGATGAAACTATTGAATTAAAACTGGTGATGCTTGTGATGATAATAGATCATCAATTGTGTGTTTTAGAATGCTACTTAGCCTAGTTAAGTATTGTTTGGTGATTGTCTACTCCCTATGTATTTATAGACGCTAGTACCGACCAAGCGTTCGAGGAGGAGGAGTTCTACCAAGAAGAAGAAGAAGAAGAAGAAGAAGAAGAAGAAAACTTCAACCACTGCACCAACCAAGGCAAGCTATTAGTGGCAAGCTAACCCTTGCAAAACATACTTTAGCAAGCTATTGTTAGCAAGCTAGAATTAAGCTAGATGAATTAGCAAAGATGCCTTAAGCATGCTTTAATCACACCCCTTTAACTATTAGTACCCCAAGTCTTATTGACAAGTTTTACCTCCCTTAGTTTACACAAAATTCTTTACTTAATTTTGAAGGTAGCATAAAGAGTATAAAACTTGACCTATTTAGAAACCTTTAGATGTCATTCTATGGCATGAGATTGATCCCATCTTTCCACCTTAGTGAACACTCTTAACTTAGTATCTTAGTATAGATCAAAAACTTGAGTCACTTTAGATGGGAACACTTGGTGAAAATGAATTATGAAAACCTTGGAATGACGAGTCATTCTATTGAGATGTTTTGACATGTGTTGAGAAACACAACTGGTTTATGATGATGAAAATGATGAGGCATGAGCCTTAACCCTTTTATAAAACTGATGGTTGGATTCGGATGTGATACCATTCCAAATTTACCGTACAACCCCATTACCTGAATTGGGTAAGGCTTAGATGGAAATTTATATGCATTAGTATTAGTTCCCTCACGGGAGAGGTTTGAGCTGAGGCTATCTCTCAATGATGTCCACCTATGCAGTGCCCAAGATGACTGATGGTCATGGTTGGGAGGCCATACTCATAGGAGAGGTGCTTGTACTAGGGTGTGTAAAGGGAAGGTTATGTTTGATTATCTGCATACTAAGTATGATGATTCAGGGTTATCCCTGACAGATGTATCGAATCTTGTGGTGAAAGTGTACCATCTTTGCAGAGTGTCAACTATTCGAATAGTCACGTCCGCGGTTATGGACAGTTGGAATGGCCATACTGTTTCGTTGTCAGATGTTTTCTAAATGACTTGAAAGGAATGATGAACTTTGACTTGACCACAACAGGGTTGTTTTTATGATAATAGCTTCCCAACTTAAGTGATTCTAGAATCTTACTTTATCTTTCTTTGCTTCTGAACTCAGCTTAGGTTTCAAACTTAACTTGATAGTTAACTTAGATTCAGTACTTTAACTTAGAATTATACCCCTTGTTAGTAGTAGTTTGCGAGTACTTAAAGAGTACTCATGGATGTTGTCCCTGACTATTATTATGGCCAGACTATGAAGGAGATTATCAAGATGATGGTCAGCAGGACGGATATGATAACTAGGACTATCTGCCTTCGTCAGCATTGCATGTGCCCCTGAAGATGGACCCCACCGCTACGCTTATCGTTTATTTCCGCTGCTTGTTGTATTAAAGACTGGATCATGAGATCCTTATTTGTGTAAAACCTTATGTATGGTTTGTAATGGATGATGTACTGTGATATCCAATCCGTTATGTCTCGCAAAAATGGTAATCCTGGGATTGCGAGGTATGGCATAACGGGCATCTGGGATTAAAAATCCGGGTGTTGACACCGGCTGATGCGGGAGGGCGGATGCGAAGCTGATCCGCCGGTGTTGAATCGATCAGTAAAATTTCTGTTTCTCAAATCCATTAATGGGCACTCAGCCGGCGGCAGATAGTGGAGTTACGTTACTAAATGTGTTGCTACCTGCCCTTCCGTCTGTAGGCGGTATGCGCACATAGATAAGCTATGTCTACTCTGGTTATCCTCCCCACTGCTTACTTCAGCACCTCCAAAAGCTTTACTCACGCCTTGGTTGCTTATCTATCTTCATCTTTGCTTTAGATTTTCGAACCGTACTATTTTCTCTTCCTCCCCTCTGGTTCCTTCCAATTCATGATGTTCTTTCTCCCTCTATTTCTTGCAGTTGCTATCAATTTTCAGCTGTGGGCGATTGTTGTGCTCGCTAATTCCAGCAAAGCCTGGGTGGCGGCCCTAGCGAAGTCCCGGTCGGCCGGCGAAGGAGATGTGACAGAGCGTACAGGGCGTGCGGTGAGTCGGTAGTGCCTTATATTCATCCGCGTTGCAAGACCAGTTCCCTTTTTATGCCACAACGGCGACAAGGTGGTGCTGATGGCCACCGTTGCAGTGACTAGGCATTCTTCTCAATTGCCAAAGAATCATAAACATATAATTTGTCTAATACAAACTAGAATCTAATTAACGCATGTGTCTGGCCTCATGGCACTCCATGGGAAGCTAACAACACAGGTGAACGAGCTAAATCCAATCTGTGGCCTCGCCTCCATCTGGGTAGAATACCAATCACATCTCGAGTTTTGGGAGTAATCGCTATGTGTGTATTGGTAGAATACCAACCACCTGCTTGCTTTTCGGTGCAGATTCTAAAACATCAGTGAAAGAGGATAATTTTGCGGAACCGCTGCTTTTTCCCTCTGATTTGAACGCCACTGCAATCTGTCTGCTGGTAGTAGGGGCGGGTTGCGGCACTATTTTTTCACTAGTCCTTCTTTAATTTTACTAACTTTCTAGATCCCTTTTTGCTATATTTTGCTTCGCGGGTTGTTATGCGGGTGCCGCTTGACACCCTAGCTGGTAGATCGATCAATTTGTTGGCAGCCTAGCTAACAACTACTCCCTCCGTTTAAAAATATAAGACGTTTTAATTTGTCGAGTGTAGCTAGACGTCTTTTAGTGTATAGATTCGTCTGAACTGAACGGAGGGAGTAGTACTGTAATTTTTTAACTACCTGGATGTGTTTCCGTACACATGGTTTAGAATAAACGTGCATGATTAAGACTAGGTTAATGTCATGGGAACAGGACTATTATGGCTTGATGGTTACGTACACTAGAGACTAGACACACTCTTTTACTAGACACTAAATTTGGAGGCTTGGTATGCATATCGAGAGAGAAAAAATGGCACAACTTTACCTATTTATCTAGATACGAACGTTTTAGGGTGGTGTCAATACAAACTTGGATTACTTATTTTGAGACGGATGGAACACAAGATTTTATTTGAGTAACACCAAACGACATAACTACATATAGCTGGAATGATCTTGTAGTAATGCCTAGACTTCCAATAATCCAATTCTTGTCTAGATCGACATGTAGGCTGCTAGTAGCACGTACGGTGTAACAGTAGTAGTGGAAGTCCTTTATATTAGCAAGCCATGTTGTTGAGTTGGCGCCTAGAATTAGGTGGTAAGTACGGCTGACATCTAGCTAGCTAGGAAACACTGTATGTTCCATGTGCCGTGCATATTCGTGCGCAGTAACATGGCCTAATTGGCACGCAATGAGTACATATATGTCAGGCCTTCTGCCGTGCACATGCACGAATGGTCCGAGATAAACAACAAATGAACGAGTTATGAAAAAAGAAACAGAGTACTTGTAGGGCCAACGGCAAAAAAGAGAGCCCTTTTTAAGACAACAAATGGATTCCACGTTAACGTCATAATATTTGCAACCGAAACAGGGACACCGTTTCTCATTTGTTTAGACAAAAAAATATTACACTAGGAGATAAGACAGGGTAAATGACTCTAAATTTTCTGTTTTAAGTCCGTGGATAATTTTTCCAACCCTGGGGGTGGTGGGATTTGTTGACTAACAGCCTACTGCCCGTCCCCTTGTCTCCGTCCAATAATTGATGGATCTCCCCCTTTCTTGGTTACCGCTCTAGCAACATGAGGGGGTGCAGACCTCAGACCTACGCTTTATGTTGTAGTTAGGTCTCTAAAATTAGGATTCGCTCAAACGGGCAGAGGCTTTATGGTGACTATAACAGCGTTGTGCAAAACAAGAATATGGTTTCCCCGTCTCCCCATCCACTTCACTGGCAGCGATCTCGCTCGAGGCATCGAGGAGGCTAGGGAATCGTTAGGTCGCTCCTCCCTTGTAGTGGTGGTTCTCGATTTGTCTACGTGTGTTGTAAGTTTTTATCGGTGTCGCGATCCCGCGGAGCGGATGGTGTGGTCATGCATCTTGATCCACCATCTCCAATTCCAACGGATGATGACTGGGCAACCTCGGCCTTGATGGTGTTCATTGGATCGGTCTGGCTGGATTTGAGGCATCATAGAGGCCCTCTATGGCGGTTTCTTCTTTGAGACAACGATTTGCTTCAACATGAATAATTTTCTGTCTTAAGTCCCTGAATAATTTTTTCCAACCGTGGGGGTGGTGGCCCCTTCTGACCTAGGCATAGCTCCGCCTGTGGGAGATAAGGAGGTTGTGTGATGCACTACCTTCGAGTGAGCACGCAAGAATTTGTTGGTAACATCTACGGTCTCCCCCTTTCATGGTTACCGCTCTAACAACATGAGGGGGTGTGGACCTCGGACCTACGCTCCATGTTGTAGTTAGGTCTCTAAAATTAGGATTCGCTCATACTGGCAGAGGTTTTATGGTGACTATAACATCATTGTGCAAAACAAGAGTATGGTTTCCCCGTCTCCCCATCCACTTCATTGGCAGCGATCTCGATGGAGGCATTGATGAGGCTAGGAAATCGTTAGGTCGCTCCTCCCTTGTAGTGGTGGTTCTCGATTTGTCTACATGAGTTGCAAGTTATTCTCAGTGTTGCGACCCCGCGGAGCGGATGGTGTGGTCGTGCGTCTTGATCCTCCATCTCCAATTCCGACAGATGATGACTGGGCAACCTCGGCCTTGATGGTGTTCACTGGATCAGTCTGGCTGGATTTGAGGCATTATAGAGGCCCTCTATGGCGGTTTCTTCTTTGAGACAACGATTTGCTTCAACATGAAAAGAGTAATAATCCCGCGCTGAATTCATGCGTATATAGACACTCCCAGCAATTAATGGCATAATGCCAAGGTGGCAAGGTACGGTGCCTGAAGCTGATGGTGGCAACTATCGGCGGAAACGGGCTCGAATCGATCGACCCACAGGGCGACGATGCAGAGACCTTTTTTAGGTCCAGGGGATTTCACCAGCCACGCCCACGAAATATGTGAGGCAAAGCAAAGCCGTAGCACGCATGCACGGATGGGGTTCTTGGCGCGGTCTGTAGCGTGTGGTCAGCTTCGTAGGAAAGCAGCAACGGGTGGACCACAACGGGCGGGGCGACACCAACAATCGTCGGCCGCTGCTGATGGACAAGTGGTCCGTGCCCTCAGCTTCGCTTCCTTCGATCGTCCTTGAATCTGAACGTGCGTGCATGCGTTCCTTCACCGACTCGGTCATTCTGGATACCGGTACTCCATCTGTTTTAAAATATAATTTATTAAAGAATGTATATAGATTTTTTTAGTGTGTAGATTTATCTAGATTTGGAGTAAACCTACATACTAAAAGGGTCTAAATACACTTTTTTCATAAAACTAAAACATATTATATTTTAAAACCGAGGGAGTACAATCGCTCTGCATCCATGGTATGCGATTCTAGACAGAATGAAAATGAGACCGGAGAGGGGGAAGCCCTAGGATTTTTTATACTACTCTCTCAATTTAGAAATATAAGAGATTTTAATTTTATGAAACGAATATATCTATATGTCTTTTACTATATAGGTTTATGCGTGTGTCTACTCCGGTGCTCGATCTATTTAATCTCAGTTTATCAGGTAAAAATTGATTCACGTTCACCTGATTAATAGATGATCAGTGATTAATCGTTCGTTTGGCACTAATAGTTAGCTGTATGAAAGGCACTGTTGTTCAATTCCAACAGCTCTACTGTCAGTGGACTTTATTCTTTGTTTTCCCGTATTGATGAACAAAATTTTACGATTGTAGGTTGTGCAAAGCTACATAGTTATTTCATCAGCGCAGCTATGTGTTTTTTCCTTTTCTCTAACTGTTTTACTGGTAATTAGTTTTTCCAAGTGGAGTATTAAAATTGTCATATTATCTCGTTAGTGATCTATGAATATATAAACTTATTTCAATGTAACGGGATAATTTGAATAAGTTATTTTTTTGCAGTGAGGTGGGCTCTTGCCGTCTCTCGACCACGAGATGACAAAAATGGTGATGCAAAGATTATCGAGGAGAGGGGTGGTGGCAGCATGAATATATTAGATACACAGAGTACAAACACGATGCCATGGTGGAGAACCTCGTGACGCCTTTTCAGCTCCCTTGGCTGGGGACAGACATCATTGGTGCATTTGTACATAGGGAACAAGGTATATACGCAGATCGCAATGGCATTACTACAATGAAGACAAGGACGAGTAGTCCAGTAAGGATGAGAGAAGGGAGGACGACGTCGAGCTGCTCGAGAAGAACGCTGCTAGCGGATCGCAATGGCCAAGACGAAGAGGTATAGGAGCCAGACGAGTGCATGCATGATCGTTTCAACAGGGACTTTCTGAATTTCGGTTACTCAAAATGAGCTCAAACTAACCGGTATGCCTCTTCAATAATATCTTTGCAATGGTTCACATCAACGATATTGGACATAATAGTTTTCTTTTTGATTTGATTAGTGGAATAGGTTATAGGTACCATGTCAGATAAAGAGCTTCTATTCACCTAAATAATCTCTGATCTGCCGCTGGTCTTTGAGAGAACCAAGGTACATGTGCAAGATATAATCAAAGTTTAATCTTTCCTCCACTTGCTCTTCGAGCGCATAGTACCGTAGTTTACTCTATTTTTTCTCTACGGGACAAATTTCTCAGCTAATTAAGTAATATTTGTCTTCTTTTGTTGCACCATAAATTCTTGTTGAAATTAGATGAGAAATTCTCTTCGTCCTGTTAACAAAAACTTTTTTTTGAAACATTAACAAAAACTGACGAGTGGTGTAATTCTTTAGGGGTCAAAAAATATTATCATTCGCGACACCGCCTTTTTATCTCGATGCAACGCACGGACATTTCCGCTAGTATTTTAAAACGGAGGGAGTACAATCGCTCTGCATCCATGGTATGCGATTCTAGACAGAATGAAAATGAGACCGGAGAGGGGGAAGCCCTAGGATTTTTTATACTACTATCTCAATTTAGAAATATAAGAGATTTTAATTTTGTGAAATGAATATATCTATATGTCTTTTACTATATAGGTTTACTTTAAATCTATACATAAAAAATCATCTATATACATTCGTTTCACAAAGCTAAATTTTTTTATATTTCTAGACGGAGGGAGTATATACTAGGTGTATTTGTGCGTACTACGATCAAAGGGGTCCAAACCTGGGAGGGCGAAGATGTATTCTCTCACTGATTTTCTTGTTGTTAGCCTCCATGCTGAGCAGGCAGGATCAGGCGTTGATTAATAAAGCTTTGCAGGCAGGATCCCCGGAAAAAAAAGATGTATTCTCTCCGTCCTAAAATAAAAAAGATCTATTCTCTCCGTCCTAAAATAAGTGTCTTGACTTTGTCTAGTTCTCTAGTTCGCATGTATCTATGCAATACATATATATGAATCTAAACAAATCCAAATCACTTATTTTAAAATGAAGGGAATATGAATATATCAGCACTTCAGCACATTGCACACCCAAGCCACTAAGGGCATCTCCACTGGGTCGACCCAACCCGTCCGAGCGCATCTGCTCGGACGTGTGGGACGTGCGCGGTCTCCCAGCGGCACGACCCATCCGGATCGACGCGTCCGACTCGACCCATCAGCGCACCTAATTTGCGTGACCGATGCGTCGACACGAACAGCGCGCGCGGCCTCCCGTGTCCTCCTGCGATGGGCCGAGGGTCCGCTTGCCAGCGACCCAACAACTTCCACTAGCTATCAATGGAACGTTGCTCCAAAGGCTGGCCGCGCCGTTGTTGGTGCCGCCCGACGCCTGCCCTCCTGCCGTGACGCTTCAATATCGTCGTTTCAGCCTCCGTGCCGACATCCGATGCCGGGCCTTTTTTAACTGGCCACCCTCGGCCATCATCTACAACACCGCGCCGCACTCTCCTCCTCCCTCAATCCTCCACTGCCAGTAGCTAGCCATGGCTGGCGGCATTGGATCGAGGGGAGGGCATTTAGGGCGACCTCCGGGTCCCGACCGTGGACGTCGAGGGAGACGCGGACAAAGCAGCGCGCCGCCAAGCTCTCCACCGTTGTCGTTCGCCCGATTTTTTCTCGACACCGGCATCGACCTCGCCGTGCCCATCCACTCCGGCATGGCACGAGACAGGTTGCTCCTTCCCCGCAAGTTCGCGCCGCTGGTCGACAACGCGCCACCCCAGCAGGTCATTATGCGGGCATCTGGTGTCAACACCACCATGTACCCGGTGGAAGTGCAGTTCGACCACCTCGGGCGGATGTTTCTCGCCAATGACTGGGAGGAGTTCGCCCGTGTGCGCCAGATCGAGGTGGGAAACATCATCGTGTTCAAGTACGACGGTGAAGGAAGGCTCGCCGTCAGCGTCTTCGACGACACCATGTGCCATCGCTGCTACCACCCCGAATCCGACTCCAACTCCTCCGATGAGTAGGCAAGGTTGTGCACTCGCCATGTATGATGTAGAAACATGGAGAATGCGATGGAAAGTTTTATTCGAGTCATCAAATATATTACAAGCAAACATCACTCGAACACCACGCAACACCACTCGAACTATGCGCTACCTAGGACTCTGGCGGCGCCGGTGGGTCGACAAGCCCCCATTCTTCTTCGAGAGAGTGGTAGATCGCTTCATGCGTCTACAACTCCTCTACAGCTTGGGCGAGACGGGCACGCAAGTACGCGTCGTCGGGATTGGACTGCACCGCTTGCGCGCAACACGCCGTCGGTGCTCCAGCAGAAAGATGTGATCCATCACCTCCCACGAGAAAGGCTCGCTGGTGGTCATGTTGAGGTTGTAGTGAGTGTGTAGCCGGTGCCTGAACGTCACCGTGTATATCTGCGGGATCCCCGGAATCGGAGGTGGCAACTCACCCGGTTCCTTCGGTGGGATTTCTGGGTGGTTGTTGGGGGTGCCGGCGCGGATGGCCAGACATGGGTGCGACTTCTGGTTGTGCCTACATCGGCTGGCCTCCCCTTTTTATGGGCGCGCCTGGACACGACGGGAAACGCCCAGAAGAGGCGGGAGTCAACGGGAAAGAAAGGCGGGAGATGGCAGGCGGCGGGAACGCAATGTAAATACACCGACGCCGGTGTCGGTGAGGGACCTTTTGCCAAACGCGGACAGATGGGTCGCGCCACTGGGCGCGGTTGGCCAGACAGGCCGGACCGCGGCCCAAAAACGACCACGGGCCGACCCAAACAGACAGAAACGAACACTTTCAGTCACCCGTTTGGGTCAGCCTGGTGGAGATGCCCTAAGGTAAGCCTGAGTCCACGATTCTAGACATAATGGATAGCCAGAATTTTCTCACCGGCATGGGATCCCATTTTCACCTCGGTCATGTGATTTTTCACATAGGCTAAAGTTTTTGAACAAAACAGACAATTTTGCTTCATTTTATTTAAAAAATGCTTCTACACTAAACAGACGTTCGAACTTCGAACGTACGTAAGCTCTCTGCTGCATATCTAATTTCTAGCTTTACCTCTCCACATGACATTTTCAGGTGCAGCATATATTCTCGTCCCGTCCAGCTTTAAGTGCGTGACAAGTTTGGAACCGGAGACAAAACCCCGGTCTGCCTCTGCAGTGTAGTAACTGGTGTATATTGTAACCTCTCCAGCGTAACTCGAGTCACCTATTTCCACACGAAGAAAGTCCTTTAAAATTTTGAGCGCTAAACGTACGTGTAGGAAACGAAACGAAAAGCAGCACGACTTTTGCGCCCGGCCGGTACCGGAGCTTTGCACCGCTATTTTACCTCCCAGCACACAGTTGCCGTCTCCCTTTCATGAATAGTTTCAGCTTCCGCAGCAACACGCAGGCCTCATCTACAGTAAGCTAGCTACGACGATGTGCATCCGTAGATTTTTGTACATAATAATGCAAACTCAGTCGACCTGCTTTGCTGCCCATGATCCATGAAACATCATCACTACTAGCTGCTCCTATACTATGGAACGGTCGCTTGGGACCAGGCGTAATCAGATCAGTGTTGCACTGCTAGCTGCTGCTGCAGTCGTGGGGCTTGCATGCTTGCTGATAGTGCATTGGACACGTGGGCCTGGCCGGGAGAAAAAGGTCGCAAACTTTTTCTGAGAAAGGGGACGATGGACCATGATCTAGATTTTAGGCAGATCAGTGTACGTCTCGGGGTGTAATAATGCATGTTCTATCCGGCTTCTCATTCAGAAGTTTACAAGAGAATGTTCTGTTCTCTGAACCGTCCCTAAAACAGCCAATGTGCCGAGGAGTGGAGTTGTAGGCGTATGGTTTCGACCAGAGCTAATTGCATGGAACATGCAAATGCTTGTCTATTAGATGCAAACACAATCAAATACTCCCTCCATTCACAATTACCTCGCATCCTAGTTTTAGTCAAAGTCAAACTTTATAAATTTTAACCATATATTTAGAAAAAAATATCAACATTAACAACATAAAAACTATTGTATTAGAATTGTTATAAACTATATTTTTATATTATATGCATTGAAAATCAAGGATGTTCTATTTCTCTATATATTGTTGGTCAAATTTTGTAAAGTTTGACTTTAACTAAACCCAGAACGCGAGGTAATTGTGAACTGAGGGAGTACTTGTGGATTGGGGTCCGGTGCTACACCAACTTGTCCATCATGTGCAAATACCCCCAAGCAGTCTGAATGGCACGGTTAGACTGCCACTAAGCCACGGTCGGAGGTTCAAATATTGCAAAACCCTCCTACAAATGGGCAGAATAGCATATCCGGTCTGTCGTAGCGGCTGGCCGAAGGAAACTTACTCAGATGTCCCCGTCTCTTTGCAGTATGGCTGATAAATCACCTATGCCACTCCAACATTACCGCGCGGCCTTCTCGCCGCTTCAGTAGCATAAACACATTCAGTACAAGCTCACAGTACCGGTGCGGACAGCGGCGGGACCCTCACGTCGGTTCGTGCCTGTGGAGAATGCGAATTTGAGTCTCTAGGCTCAAATCTGTGGGGGATCAACGGCCTCCAGCAATTCGACTCCGCCATCGCCTCCCTCTCTTCCGGCGACACGAGCACGGCGTGCAGAAGCATCTCTCGGTCGATCCTGTCGCTCGACATGAAAGGCCAAAGTTTTCTCTTCTTTACAATTTCTAGGTCTGATGATGATACGCTCGCATCCGTTCGGTGCTAGCAATAGTATACGATCGCATAAAAATGTGGAACTTCCAAATTTGAACACATGTAAAGCTGATCCGTACAACTAAGAGCATCTCTAGTGGCTAGTGTATCCGGTAGTGTAAGCCAAATATATACCACCATGGACAAAAAAGTTTCCGGTGGCTTGTGTATCCGGTTGTCTAAAATTTAGACATCCTCCAAACTAGCTACTCGTTGTCTATATTTAAACAACCGAGCCACCATGTCTAAAGCAAAGTCGGTCGCTCGCGAGCTCGCTCCCGCGCTAAATCAGATCATTTGTTGTACTGATTTGCCGTGTATATTGACTATTTATACAGATGGACACATAGACTATCAATTTTGACTATCCACTAGAAAACTAAAGTCGTGTAAAAATGATTCTTTTTACACCATTATCTATATGAAGATGTAGACTACCAAATTTAGACAAGCCACGAGATATGCTCTAACTTTTACAGATAAATAATCAACCTAGTAATAGATCGTGTACTTGCAAGTAAGCAAGTAGTCCAATTTGAGAGGCGTTACTCATTCTTGGCACGTACAATTTGCCATTATTCTTGCTTTAAGCGTTGCATATAGGTAACGTCCATCCATCATCGCAGAACCGGGACTTTGTCCATGCATCTTCGATCGGCATCAAACACTGAAACTAACGGCCATTTCGGGCGGGCCAGGCAGGAAGGATTGCAGGTCACGTGCGCAAAGGCAGCCGACAGACACCGAGGAGCCAAGCTGGCCGTGGAAAGCGCGGGCAGAGGCCGGATGAGAGCGGATTGCTTGGGCGCTCCGCGACCGGCATGTGCCTCTGCGTCCGTGCCCGCCCCGCATGAGCCTTCCTCACCTTCCTCTGTCGCCACCGAGAGGCCGCTATGCGCGCCCACACGAACCTACAGTACCAATCAGCCGTTCCGATGTCGATTGAACTGGAAGTAAATCTGAAAGAAAGCTTCAGTACTACTTACATCGCATGAAGGGTCCTGAATTTCCGAATGAACGGTCTAGGAGCTGAACACGTGAGCAGCATATATATAGGTGACCGTGCGAGCTTAAGATGACCGTATATCATTGCTGGCCATCAATGCATCGAAAAATTCCGCTGGTGTGTGTCCGGTCGGCACCCGCCGTTGGCGGTGGAGGATGTACTCCAGATGGCTGTGCTGATGCCGCCCTTCGGTTCTAGTGTTGGTCTGGTGTGCTCTTGCCGTCATGTCCGGTCGGCGACCGCGACGGCGGTGGAGGTAGTTCTCTCCTGTCGGCTACAGCACTGGTGGTCCTGGAACCTGCTGGCTCTGTCTTCCGTTTCTAGACCTCGCATCGGTTCACAGTGAGACAATGGTGGTGGCGCATGCAGGTGGACGGCGTTGATATGTGGAGGCCTTCGAATCATTTGGGGTAGTGGTTTTGGGGGTCGGGAGAAATCGTTGTCAGTCTCACGACATCAACAGGGCGACGCCAATGGGTGCCGTCATTCCTTCTTGAAGGGCGCCAAGTGTACCCCTTTCCCACACCCCCCCGCGTACGAGGGAAACCCTAGGACATGTCCGGGCATCAGCGTCATCATCATCGTAGTCCTTCTTGAAGGTGGTGCTTAGTACACGACGGTTCGAAGCTCTAGGAGCGTGGTCGAACATTTTCGGTGGGCACAGCGGTGGTGAGCCTTCATCTTTTTGTCGAGCTGCTGTTGTCGGCATTCTTTTCTTTTTTTATTCTCTTATTTTCTTGTTTGGGCTTGATTTGTGTTGTCGGCCCCAGTAATAAACTCAAAGGTTGTATCGTGTGGTTGGTATATTAATATAGCGGACAAAAGCCTATTTCAAAAAAAAATCCGCCGGTGCCACCGTAGCTAGCAGAATGGCACGCGAGTCCAGGGCCAGGACCAGGACCAGTCTCGGTCTCAGGGGCGTACATACGGCCCAACAACTACGGACACGAGCTCGTACTACTGTCCCTCGTAGTAGTACTGCACAGTCATTCCATTGCCGCCACGCCGCCACCACGGCGTCAAACGGAGGTCAATAATTCGCGCCCGCACGCAGCAACACGAGTCGATCAAAACGGAGGCATGGCGATCAATCGAGTAAAAAGTACAGTAATAAATCGGGTGAAAAGCAGGCCAGGCTATCGAACGATCCAGTCGAAGCTGTAAAGTGCGACCTGTGAGGCTGGTCATAGTGGTAGTAGTATTATAGTACTAGTACATGATACTATCTTCATAGTGCAAATTATGTACAAAATTTATTTGCATGAGAATTTTCTAGTTTTATGTGCTATGATACTCTAACCATCTCTTTCTTTATTAATTGTTGTGCCACATTAGATTTTTGCCAACATGACATGCATGATACTAGCTATGATACTCTGGTATTATTTTCACTAGGACCAACCTAAAAGCAGCTGAAGGCTACGGCACGATGATTTACCTTGCGTGGTTTGGGCCCGCGCGGCAGAGAGACCAAGGAGTCAAGGACACGCGCGGTATCGCTGCAAGCTACTCCCTCCGTTTTAAAATATAAGACGTTTTAGTTTTGTGAATAAGGTGTATCTCGATCTTTTTTAGTGTCTAGGTTCATTTAGATTTGAAGTGAACCTAGACACTAAAAAGGTCTAGATACACTATCTTTACAAAGCTAAAACATCTTATATTTTAAAACGGATGAAGTAGGACCGAGCCCACGTGCTGATCTACGTGTCAGTGAAGCTTACCAAGGTCACGCGACGTTCTCTGTCTCTTGCGCTCACCACGTCGCGACGCTCCAGCGCACGGCCGCAGGCCCGCACGGCTCTGGGGGTTGCACCAAGAACTTCCGTCTTTTTAGCCGTACTGCGGGCATAAAAATTACAAGAGTCTTCCAAGTGGACTGGGATAAAAATTTTATCTTGGGGAAGCCCTGGGTAGCGTATATGATCCCTGCAGAAAAAGTTTAGCCGAAATAAACAAGTTTTCTTTTATTTTCACATTACGTTACACTAGGGCATGTCGATCCCAACGACCGGTTAGAAGATTAAAACATCTCCTTTTTACACTTCTAGCACAGATCTAACCAAACTCGTAAAACCTTTAACTGAATAAAAATTATAAGAGTCATCTCCACCGACTCGTAAATATAGCCGACCTTGGCATCTCCAGAAGAAGAAAAAAAGACGACACCCACCTTGCGCCGCCGAACTCCCTCGACCAAAGCACATATTCGCCAGCGATGCCAACGACGACCACCCTAGACTCCCCCCGACACCTTCTCTGCCCTCTTGCCCAACTCCTAGTCGCTCGCCATTCCCCGTTGGCGCCGAAATCGAGATGTAGCTCCGCCTGCTACCATGGCCGAGCCCTGCGCGCATCGCCTGTCCGCCGTCTCTCTCGCGTGGTGGAGAAAGATGGGTGGTTGGCCGGGGAAAAGTAGGAGAACGGGCCCGTGGAAGGGGAGAAAAGTAGGAGAGAGAAGGCTGCTAGGGGCTGATGCCTGACGGTGTGATTTTTTTCATGCAGATACTCCGGAGCCTTCGGGCGACCGTTGGAGTGTTGGGTTAGGCTAGGATCGCCGCAAGGAAATTGGGTGAAATCCTAGAGGGCATGTTTGGTTGGTCGTTTTTCCGTTTCTCGCACCGAGTCATAAGAAATAAGCCCGTTTATTTTCCTAGGTCGCATGGTTTCCTTGCACCGCACGAGATTTAAAGCAAGCAAAACTAGGCTCGCTAGAACGTCCAAATCGGGCGTTTCTGCGGGGACAGGCTGCGCTCGTGCAAAAGCGAAGGAAACCACGCGCCGCCCTTGCGAGCTCGGAGCCGTAGGTTTCCTCCAAAAGCTGGCAGGAGAAATTTCGTCACCGCACGCAAAAGCGCGGCGGTATATATCACCACCCGGCTCACCACGTAGTGCCTCGCCACCATTGCCCCATTCTTCGAGCTCTTAAGCCGGCGAAGTTCTTCATCGACCAGAAGGTAAGCGGTGGTGGTGGTTGTAGATCGACTGGTGCAGGAGTTCTTCTCCAGGATCTTCAGTGGTGTCGTGCTCCGCTCCTTCAATGCAGGTGAATTTCAACAAACCCCATGTGTAGTAGTTTTGATCAATTAGCACCTCGTAGATCTGATTGTAGTTTGCGATAGATCTATGTTAGTATGCCCGATGAACTGCTCGGTTTAGTCATAGATCGGTGTTTTCTGGACTCACTGCTCGGTTTAGGAAATATGCCCTAAGAGGCAATAATAAAGTTGTTATTATGTATTCCTTGTATATGATAGATGTTTATTTTGCATGCTATAATTGTATTGATAGGAAACATCAATACATGTGTGTTTAATAAACAAAAAGGGTTCCTAGTTATGCCTCTCTTATAGACTAGCTTGTTGATTAACAAGATGATCAAGGTTTCCTGATCATGGATATTGGATGTTGTTAATAACAAGGTCATAGCATTTGTGAAATGATGTGATGAACATTCATCCGAAGTATAGCATTACGATAAATTCATTATGTTTATATTGCTATAACATCATACGAAGTAATCTTTATCCTTAGACCATGAGATCATGTTAATTGCTAACACCTGAAGAGTATCTTGATAACATCAAACGTCACACCGTAATAGGGTGACTATAAAGATGGGTTCAGTACTACCAAGGTGTTATGTTGAGGCTCATGGATCAAGAGTGGAATTTGTCAATCCAGATGACGGATAGATATACTCTGGGCCCTCTCGATGATATCACATTAGGATAGCTTGCAAGCAAGTGATGTGATCACTAGAATGTTATATCACGGGAACGAGAAAAGAGTGCATGTCGGTAACGAGATCAAACTAGGTATGGAGATACCGACGATCGAATCTCGGACATGTAATACATCGAGAGAAAAAGGGATTTAGTTACAAGCGTTAAAGGTTCTCACGATCACAGGAGTCATCGTTGAATGTGTAGGAGTCAGTACGGATCTCCAGGTCCCGCTGCTGATTATTGATCTGAGAAGGTTCTCGATCATGTCTGCATTATTCGCGAACCGTAGGGTGTCACACTTAAGAGTTACCGGACACCATTTTGGAGCACATATGTTTCAGACGAAAGAATTGCAAAGCGCAGAAATTGTTTCAATAGAAACCGGAAATTGTTTCGGGTGAAATTGCAGAAGGTGTTTCTGCATGTGATATTGAAATATTGCAAGGGGCTATATGTGAATGTTTGTTAATTAAAGTAATTAACAAAATTCTGAATAAATTTAATAAAAAGAGTTTTATTAAATGAGAGAGCATTAAATTTGGAGAAATTTAATGCATTTAAAGTGGAGACTTTAAAAGGGAATGTGAAGAGGCATTTTAATGTGGAGGAGTTACCACCACATGAATGGGGGAGGTGAGGGGTCACCCCCCCATGCGCCGGCCATGGAGAGAGGGGGCACCCCCCCTCCTCCTATAAAAGGCCACCCATTCCCTCCTTCATCCTCACACCTCCTTGTGAAGGATCTCTCTCCTCCTCTAGAATTATTCCCCCATGGTCTCGGATTAGCGAGATACATGTTCCCGGTGGCATTTCGTATGGAAGGAGTTGCTACTTCCGCTGGATCGCTGGAGCGAGGAGGTGGAGGTTGTCTGGTGGCTTGAACGTGTGTGCGAGTGCGGATGCGCTGCTGAGTTGCGGCGCTCGGACTTCCTCACGATCTTGAGATCGGCAAGTGTACGACTATATCAAACACGAGTTCCTACTCGTTAACAAAGCTCGTTGTCTTCGAGGGTAAGTTCTCCATGGATGTATGTCCACCTGTTGCTCTGTATCTAGTAGATAGATCTTGGCGTATAGTTCTCATCGTAGGAAATTTTTTGTTTTCTATGCTGCGGACCCAACAGTGGTATCAGAGCCTGATCTATGCGTAGGTGCTTTGCACGGGTAGTACACATATGTTTATATGTGGGCGATGATGATCATGTTATTGCATCTTCTATGTACTTTTGATATTGGTGGCATAGTGGGATGAAGCGGCCCGGACCAACCTTACATGTCATCGTACATGAGACCGGTTCCACGACTGACATGCAACTAGTTTTGCATAAGTGGCTAGCGGGTGTCTATCTCTCCTACTATAGTCAATATCTGATTTACAACGAGTTGCTAATAACTTGGTTATCCTCGTTGTGGTTCATGTTCGTAGGTTAGACCGGTTCTATCTCCGAAAGCCCTAAGCCACGTAAAACTTGCAATTGATAAATTAGAGGCGTCTAGTTTAGATCGTTGCTGGGCTAGTGTTTTGATATGGTATTGTTGTAAGTAGATGTATGATAGATACTCTTACAACTCACTTAACGTGTAAGTTCCATAGACCTTAGCCTTACACACAAAGGAATGATAGAGATCATACCACGATGCAAATGATAGAGATCAAATGCATGGACCATATCACCCACTTCATACATTAGCATCTTATATTGCTAGTTTGGCACTTTTGGTAGCATTATAAGATGATCCCTCATTTAGATATCAAGATAAAATGTGTTCTTCCTTAAGTATGCACCGTTTTGTGGATCGTGTTTTGAGGCATCACGTGATGATCGGGTGTTCTCGACTCTACGCTTTCATATAACGGGTGTAAGACAGTTTTACACACGCAAATACTAAGGTTCTTACTTGACGAGCCTAGCATGTACAGACATGGCCTCGGAACACGGACCGAAAGGTTAAGCATGAGTCATATAGTTGATATGATGCCCATATAGATGCTCGCCTTTGAAGCTACACCGACTCACGTGATGATCGGACTTGGTGTAATGGATTTGGTTCATGTAATCACCAAAAGGACACGAGGGATGTCGTTTTTGAGTAGGAGGTCATTAGTAATTTGGATTAGTTAAACTCAATCTATCATAAACTTAGTCTAAATATACTTTACAAATTCTGTTGTAGATGGCACCACCTGCTTTTAATTTCAATGTGTTCATGGAGAAAGAGAAACTTGCTGCGAATGGTAGCAACTTCACCAACTGGGCTATGAATTTGAGGATTCTCCTCACTGCTGCACAAAAGCAATATGTGCTAGATGCGCCGCTAGGACCCCCACCAGCTCCTGATGCCCCTGACGAGGAAAAGAACGTCTATATAACTCGTCAGGAGGACCACAACTTAGTTCATTGCGGCATACTGTATGGGCTAGAGCCAGAACTTTGAAAGCGTTTCGAAAATGGCAATGCCTTTGATACCATGGGAGAATTGAAAATGATTTTCGATATCCATGCTGCCGTAGAGAGTTATAATGCTACAGAAAAGTTCTTTAGCTGCATGATGGAGGAAAACAGCTCCGTTAGTGAGCATGTACTCAAAATGTCTGGGTACGCCGATAAGCTTGTGTCCTTGGGAATGACGATTCCGATTGACTTAGGCATACATCATGTTCTCCAATCTCTGGCACCTAGCTACAAGAGCTTCGTGATGAACTATAATATGCAGGGCATGAAGAAGTCTCTTCCTGAGCTTCTGTCAATGCTTAAGACTGCAGAAGTGGAGATTAGGAAAGAACATCAAGTGTTGATGATCAATAAGACCACCGGTTTCAAGAAGGACAAGAAAGGCAAGCAGAAGGGAAAGAAGGGTGGCAAATCTATTGCCGCGCCTGAAAAGAAACCCCGAGCTGGCCCTAAGTCTGACACTGAGTGCTACTATTGCAAGGGGACTGGCCATTGGAAGCGCAACTGCCCCAAGTATTTGGCGGACAAGAAGGCCGGCAAGGCAAACAAAGGTATATGTGATATACATGTTATTGATGTGTACTTGACTAGTACTCGCAGTATCACCTGGGTATTTGATACGGGATCGGTTGCTAATATATGTAACTCAGTTCAGGGGCTGCGGAACAAGCGACAACTAGCAAGGGATGAGGTCACGATGCGGGTCGGCAATGGATCAAGAGTTGATGTGATCGCCGTCGGAACGCTGCCTCTCCATATGCCGTCGGGATTAGTTATAAACCTGAATAATTGTTATTTGGTGCCTGCACTGAGCATGAACATTGTATCTGGATCATGTTTGATGCAAAGTGGTTATTCGTTTAAGTCTGAAAACAATGGTTATTCGATTTATATGAATAATATCGTTTATGGTCATGCACCTGTGTTGAATGGTTTATTTCTGTTGGATCTCGATAGTAGTATTACGCATATTCATAATGTTGATGCTAAAAGGATTAAACTTGATAATGATATATCTACATATATGTGGCACTGCCGTCTAGGTCATATTGGCGTTAAACGCATGAAGAAAATCCATTCTGATGGACTTTTGGAATCACTTGATTTTGAATCATTTGATACATGTGAGCCATGCCTTATGGGCAAGATGACTAGAACGCCGTTTTCTGGTTCAATGGAACGGGCGACAGATTTATTGGAAATCATACATACTGATGTGTGTGGACCAATGAGTGTGTCAGCGCGAGGTGGATATCGTTATTTTGTTACTTTCACGGATGATTTGAGTAGATACGGGTATATCTATTTGATGAAACATAAGTCTGAAACCTTTGAAAGGTTCAAAGAATTTCAGAATGAAGTAGAAAATCATCGTAATAGAAAGATCGAATTTCTACGGTCCGACCGTGGAGGAGAGTATCTTAGTTACGAGTTTAGCACACATATGAAAGACTGTGGAATAGTTTCACAACTCACGCCTGCTGGAACACCACAACGTAATGGTGTGTCAGAACGTCGTAATCATACTTTATTGGATATGGTTTGATCTATGATGTCTCTGACTGACTTGCCACTATCATTTTGGGGTTATGCACTGGAAACCGCTGCATTCACTTTAAATAGGGCACCATCTAAATCCGTTGAAAAGACACCGTATGAATTATGGTTTGGAAATAAACCTAAGCTGTCATTTCTTAAAGTTTGGGGATGCGATGTTTATGTGAAGAAACTTCAACCGGATAAACTCGAACCCAAAGTGGAAAAATGCGTCTTCATAGGATACCCTAAGGAAACGATTGGGTATACCTTCTATCACAGATCCGAGGGCAAGGTCTTTGTTGCCAAGAATGGATCCTTTCTTGAGAAGGAGTTTCTCGCGAAAGGTGTGAGTAGTCGGAAGGTAGAACTCGAAGAGGTTATTGAACCTTCTCTTCATGAAATGGCGAGTAGCGCAGCTCCAGAAGTTGTTTCGGAGTTGACTTCACCTAATGAAGAGAGAGCTAATGATATTGATCATGAAACTCCGAAAGAGGACTACCGAACCTCGCAGGTCAAGCAGGACACGTGCAGCTCCTGAACTGTACGGCAATCCTGTTATGAATTTCATGATTGATTAAATAGATGACCCTGCGACGTATGAAGAAGCGATGATGAGCCCTGATTCCAACAAATGGCTAGAAGCCATGAAATCCGAGATGGAATCCATGTACGAAAACCAGGTTTGGACCTTGGTGGACTTACCTCACGATCGAAAGGCCGTTGAGAATAAATGGATTTTCAAAAGAAAAACTGATGCTGATGGTAATGTAACCATCTATAAGGCTCGACTTGTCGCAAAGGGGTTTCGACAAATTCAAGGAGTTGACTACGATGAGACATTCTCTCCCGTAGCGATGCTTAAGTCGGTTAGGATTATGTTAGCAATTGCTGCATATTTCGATTATGAAATATGGCAGATGGATGTCAAAACTGCGTTCCTCAATGGTAATATTGAAGAAGAGTTGTATATGATACAACCTAAGGGTTTTGTCGATCCTAAGGATGCTGATAAGGTGTGCAAACTTCAGCGATCCATGTATGGACTGAAGCAAGCATCCCGGAGTTGGAATCTCCACTTTGATGAGGTGATCAAAGAGTTTGGATTTCTCCAAACTTATGGAGAGGCTTGTATTTATAAGAAAGTGAGTGGGAGCAATGTGGCATTTCTGATATTATATGTGGATGACATATTATTGATTGGAAATGATATAGATCTTTTAAACAGTGTTAAAAGTTATCTAAACAACAAATTTTCGATGAAGGACCTTGGTGAAGCTTCATATATATTAGGCATTAAAATATATAGAGATAGATCAAGACGCCTAATTAGGGCTATCGCAAAGTACATACCTTGATAAGATATTAAAGAAGTTTAATATGGACGGAAGTAAGAAGGGGTACTTACCTATGTTGCAAGGTAAGACATTGAGTAAGACTCAAAGTCTGGCTACGGCGAAAGAAAGAGAGATAATGGATAAGATCCCCTATGCCTTAGCCATAGGCTCTATAATGTATGCCATGCTATGTACAAGACCGGATGTGGCACATGCTATTAGTTTGACTAGTAGGTACCAATCTGATCCAGGTTCAGAACACTGGATAGCGGTCAAGAATATCCTTAAGTACTTGAGAAGAACTAAGGATATGTTTCTTGTATACGGAGGTGAAGAAGAGCTAGTCGCTAAGTGTTATGTCGATGCTAGCTTTGACACTGATCCGGATGACTCTAAGTCTCAATCCGGATACATATTTCTCTTGAACGGAGCAGCAGTTAGTTGGAGGAATTCCAAACAACCTGTGGTGGCTGGATCAACGACGGAGGCGGAATATGTTGATGCTTCAGAAGCAGCGCAGGAAGCGGTTTGGATGAAGGAGTTCATAACGGAACTAGGTGTGGTTCCTAGTGCGTTGGACCCAATGGTGATCTATGTGACAATAATGGAGCCATAGCCAACGCCAAGGAACCAAGGTCTCACAAGAATTCCAAGCATATTAAGCGCCGGTTTCACTCCATCCGCGAGCAAGTCAAGGATGGAGATATAAAGATTTGTAAAGTACACACGGACCTGAATGTAGCAGATCCGTTGACTAAAGTACTCCCTAGGGAAAAACATGATCAACACCAGAACTCCATGGGTGTTTGATTTATCACTATATAAACTAGATTATTGTCTCTAGTGCAAGTGGGAGACTGAAGGAAATATGCCCTGAGAGGCAATAATAAAGTTGTTATTATGTATTCCTTGTATATGATAGATGTTTATTTTGCATGCTATAATTGTATTGATAGGAAACATCAATACATGTGTGTTTAATAAACAAAAAGGGTTCCTAGTTATGCCTCTCTTATAGACTAGCTTGATGATTAACAAGATGATCAAGGTTTCCTGATCATGGACATTGGATGTTGTTAATAACAAGGTCACAACATTTGTGAAATGATGTGATGAACATTCATCCGAAGTATAGCATTACGATCAAGTCATTATGTTTATATTGCTATAACATCATACGAAGTAATCTTTATCCTTAGACCATGAGATCATGTTAATTGCTAACACCGGAAGAGTATCTTGATAACATCAAACGTCACACCGTAACAGGGTGACTATAAAGATGGGTTCAGTACTACGAAGGTGTTATGTTGAGGCTCATGGATCAAGAGTGGAATTTGTCAATCCAGATGACGGATAGATATACTCTGGGCCCTCTCGGTGATATCACATTAGGATAGCTTGCAAGCAAGTGATGTGATCACTAGAATGTTATATCACGGGAACGAGAAAAGAGTGCATGTCGATAACGAGATCAAACTAGGTATGCAAAGCGCAGGAATTATTTCAATAGAAACCAGAAATTGTTTCGGGTGAAATTGCAGAAGGTGTTTCTGTATGTGATATTGAAATATTGCAAGGGGCTATATGTGAATGTTTGTTAATTAAAGTAATTAACAAAATTCTGAATAAATTTAATAAAAAGAGTTTTATTAAATGAGAGAGCATTAAATTTGGAGAAATTTAATGCATTTAAAGTGGAGACTTTAAAAGGGAATGTGAAGAGGCATTTTAATGTGGAGGAGTTACCACCACATGAATGGGGGAGGTGAGGGGTCACTCCCCCCATGCGCCGGCCATGGAGAGAGGGGGCACCCCCCTCCTCCTATAAAAGGCCACCCATTCCCTCCTTCATCCTCACACCTCCTTGTGAAGGATCTCTCTCCCCCTCTAGAATTATTCCCCCATGGTCTCGGATTAGCGAGATACATGTTCCCGGTGGCATTTCGTCTGGAAGGAGTTGTTGCTTCTGCTGGATCGCTGGAGCGAGGAGGTGGAGGTTGTCCGGTGGCTTGAACATGTGTGCGAGTGTGGATGCGCTGCTGAGTTGCGGCGCTCGGACTTCCTCACGATCTTGAGATCGGCAAGTGTACGACTACATCAACCACGAGTTCCTACTCGTTAACAAAGCTCGTTGTCTTCGAGGGTAAGTTCTCCATGGATGTATGTCCACCTGTTGCTCTATATCTAGTAGATAGATCTTGGCGTATAGTTCTCATCGTAGGAAAATTTTTGTTTTCTATGCTGCGGACCCAACATGTTTAGATAGATAATTTTGTCTACGTCTTGTAAGCTTGTGTTCATGTCTAGTCTAGGTCCTGATATATGCGACTGTGAAATCTGTTGGACCTGACCCCTGATGAGTTCAGCCAGGCCCTCATATATTCTCAGGAGACCTTTGTCGTTGAGACCCAACCCTAGCTCCCGCCTTTGAGGCTCACTATCCTCAATGTTCGGAGATCTTGTCTATGCCTCCGATGACCAAGTACATGGTGGAGAAGATTGCAGAGAAAGTTGCCAAGATCGCGGCCAAGAACAAGGTCGTCAATGCTGGCAAAGCCCACAATACATGCCACTTCAAGGGGTCAAGGGCACCATGAAGTGGGAACCGTTCCTCTCGGCGTTTGTGCTCAAACAGATGTGTAAGATCATAAAGAGCGGCGTTAGGACGGAGAAGGGGTTCAAGGAGGTGCACCTGAACACTGTTGCCTGCAAGGTGCTTGAGTTTTGTGACATTAGGGTGTCCTCACAGCAGGTGTACAACCACCTGCGTAAGTGGAGGACCAGGTGGATCCATGTGTCTAAGCTCAGAGACCTTAGCGGAGCTAGCTGGGATTAGGAGGCCTGCACCATCATCTTGGAGGACGCCCACTACATGGGACACATCTCGGTACTAACTAATTTTAGTTCGTGCAGTAACATCCCTACAATTTCCTTTTGTAACCTTGCTAACTACCACTAACCTCCCTACAATTCCCTATCTCAGGATCACCCCAAGGATGCCGAGTATCTGAACAAGCCAGTCGCCAAATATAGGTAGATGGAGGCCACCTTCTCGTGCGACCTTGCCACTGGCAGGTTTGCCATGGGCTCCAGCGAGCCTCTTGGCGAACCAAGTCCTCAATACATGCAGACCCAGGAGTCCGAGACAATGGTAATTGATGACGAGGCCGAGAACGATTCCACCGCTGGTTCTCCTACTCCAAGCGTTGGTCATGGCGATAGCACAAACTGAAGGGTTCCATAGCAGAAAACAAAAAAAATCTATCTACTCGAACACTAATACCAGGATCTATACTATGTAGCCATAAGTAACGGAGAAGGAATATAGTATTCATACCTTTGCAGACAGAGGCACGCCTTACGCAGGAAGGCGTATATTGATGAAGACGAGCAGCACCCCAAGTGTGGTGCCTCCGAAGTTCGTCACACGTCTGGTGTAGGAGACGTCAACCGGACTCCGATCCAGCCGAGCAGCGGAAGAAGTAGATGCCGGATCGCCGATCACAGGACGGTAGTGTGAAGGTGGAGAACTCAACCACGAGGTCCTCCCCAATATTACGGAGAAGTCCTTAGCGGATGAGAGAGAGAATGAGAGGAATGGGTGATCCCAAAGGGAGAGGGGGGCCCCTTTATATAGTGGGAGGGGGGTGTACCACCTAGGGGCCAGGCGGTGTGGGACTAATCCCCACACCCGCCGGCCACCTAGGGGCAGCCGCCGGCCCTAGGTGGGCCCCACTGGGGCAGCCCACTAGCCCTAGGCCGGCCGGCCCCCACTCCCTAGGCACCTTGCCCTATTGGGCCTTCCTTCGGGTGAGGCCCATTAGCAATAAGGAGCCTTTAAAAATAAAATAAAAATTATATATTTAATATTAATTCTCCAATTAACATTCAAATACACATATTATATTATTCCTTCACTCTGGAACAACTTCCGAACCCCTTCCGATCTCCATCAGATGTTACCCAAAACTATTCGGGTTTCTCTCTCTATTTCTCTTATGATACCTCATCTACCCTAAGCGTCCCTACCCTTAAGCGTGACATCCTTCGGTTCGGAAACACTCCAGACATGATAGAGACCACTCTCATATCAATGATCAACAGAGGGACCTGGATGGCCATGTGACCCCCGTGCGTTTCACGAATACAATTGCTCGAACCGTGAGATAGTCGTTCCCCATTCCTTTTGTCATTCAATACCTAATTCATCCGAGACTTGATATTCGGTATCTCCATACCTTAGTTCGATCTTGTTACCGATGAACTTGTTTTCTCGTTCTCATGTCGTTGCATTCCGTGACCTAGTCACATGCTTGCAAGCTTCATTAATACAACGTCACCGAGATGGCCACATGTATCTGTCCGTTACATGGACTAGACAAATCCTGGTCTTGATATGTACTCCTCTATGCATTCCTTCGGAAAACCTGAGTGGCACCTTTTTGATGACCCTGTTACGAGATGATTCTTGATAACCATCTAAGCTTCTTCCGGAATGGTGATTTGCATTACCTCATAGTCAAAGGATCAGGTTGCGAGGTTCTCTGTGTTTTATCATCAATGGTGAACTCTGTAACTAGATCTCATTAAGATATAACGGTCAGATGTTTGTTTATCATGTTATTCAACTAATAACATGACCTTATTGTCAGTTGGCATAAATGCCCATGATCTTGAAACACAGACCATCCTCATGACCAATGAACTAGTTCACTAGAGGTAACTAGAGACACAGTTTGTTTACATACCACACGTGTATTAACGTTTCGTATTAACACAGTTATAGCACAGTATGAAACGTATTATGAACATATAGGAGATATATCAAATAATACACATTATTATTTGCCTCTAGGGCATAACTCCTTCGGTCTCCCACTTGCACTAGAGTATAAACAAAACAACTTTACAATAGGCAGGAACCTAACACCAATGGAATCTCGGTGTTGTTTGCTTTTCTAGATGGAGAGCTTTAGTCAAAGGATCTGCCACATTCAGTTTCGTATCTACTTTGCAAATCTTGACTTCACCTTCGTCAATGTTCTGCCGGATGACGTGAAATCTTAGCTCGATGTGTTTGGCTGTGGAATGAGTTCTTGGTTCCCTTGCGTTTGCAATAGCACCCGTGTTATCGCAATAGATCGTCATGGGGTCTTGGGCATTTGGAAAAACTCCCAGTTCAATGACGAAATTCCTTAGCCAAATAGCTTCATTTGCTGCATCAGCCGAAGCAATATATTCAGACTCCATTGAAGATTGTGCCACCACCGGCTGCGTCTTGCTCTTCCAGCTAACCGCCCCACCATTCACCAAGAAAACAAATCCTGTTTGAGACTTTGAGTCATCATGATCTGAATTCCAGCTCGCATCTACGTAACCCATTACGTTTAGGGCTTCCTCATTTCCTCCATAGATTAGGAACATATCCTTTTTTCTTCTCAGATACTTTAGGATATTTTTCACAGTTGTCTAGTGATCCGGTCCTAGATTACTTTGATATCGACTCGTCAAACTAAGAGACAATGCAACATCAGGTCGTGTACTTATCATTGCATACATGATAGATCCTATGGCTGAAGCATAGGGGATATAAGACATATTATCTCTATCATCGTCCGTTATAGGACATTGAGTCATACTCATTTTGCAATTCTTCATCATAGGTGTAAAACCCCTTTTGATGTTTTCCATTTTGAACCTCTTCAAAATCTTTTCTATGTAAGTACTCTGACTTAATGCTATTAGGTGCCTTGATCTATCTCTATAGATCTTGATTCCTAATATATATGCAGCTTCAACTAGATCCTTCATGGGAAATTGGTTGCTCAAATATGCTTTCACGCTTTTCATAAGATCCACATCGTTTCCCATGAGTAATATGTCGTCCACATATACTACTAAGAAAACAACCGATCTCCCACTCGCTTTCTTGTAAACACAGAACTCTTGTTGGTTTTGGACAAATCCAAAACTCTTGATCACTTGATCAAAATGTTGGTTCCAGCTCCGAGATGCTTGCTTCAATCCATAAATGGACCGTTGAAGCTTGCACACCTTTCCAACATCCTTAGGATTAACAAAACCCTCTGGTTGCATCATATACAACTCTTCATCAATGTGACCATTGAGGAATGCGGTCTTGACATCCATCTGCCAAATTTCATAGTCGAAATGTGCAGCAATTGCTATTAAAATCCTGACAGCCTTAAGCATCACTACGGGATAGTAAGTCTCGTCATAGTCAATTCCTTGAATTTTTCGAAACCCCTTTGCGACAAGTCGAGCTTTGTGAATGGTCACATTACCATTCGCATCTGTCTTTTTCTTAAAGATCCATTTATTTTCCACAGTCTTGTGGTCTTCTGGAAGATCCACCAAGGTCCAAACTTGGTTTTCATGCATAGATCCTATTTCATATTTCATGGCTTCTAGCCATTTCTCGGAGTTAGCACTATCCATAGCTTCTTTGTAGTTTGCAGGTTCTTCCTGTTCATCTAGGATGACAGACATCACAAGGCTGCTATACCAATCAGGAGTGGCACGAACCCTTGTAGACCTGCGAACCTCAGGAGTTTCGAAGTCATTGTATTGATCATCATCAATAGGCTCTTCCTCCATATTAGAGAGCGGTTTCGGAACAGCTTCCATTGCTCTACTCGGAATTTGAAGAGAAGGGTCAACAATTTCATGTAACTCAATTTTCCTTCCACTCACTCCTTTTGCAAGAAACTCTTTCTCGAGAAAGGTGTCGGTTTTTGCGACAAACGTTTTTCCCTTGGCTTGGTTGTAGAAAGTATATCCAATGGTTTCCCTTGGATATCCTACAAAGATGTATTTTCTGATTTGGGTTCGAGTTTGTCAGGCTGTAGTTTCTTGACGTAAACCTCACATCCCCAAACTTTCAGAAATGACAACATTGGTTTCTTGCCATGCCATATCTCATATGGGGTTATCTCCATGGATTTGGATGGTGCTCGGTTTAAAATAAAAGCGGTGGTTTCTAACGCGTAACCCCAAAAAGACACAGGCAAATCAGTTAAAGACATCATGGACCGTACACTATCCAATAGGGTTCGGTTACGACGTTCCGACACACCATTATGTTGTGGTGTTCCGGCTGGCGTAAGCTGTGGAATAATCCCACAGTCCTTCAAGTGCATCTTAAACTCATAACTCAAATACTCGCCTCCTCGATCCGATCGAAGGTGCTTGATTTTCTTGTTAAGTTGATTCTCTACCTCTTTCTGAAATTCCTTGAACTTTTCAAAGGTTTCAGACTTGTGCTTCATCAAGTAGATATATCCATATCTGCTTAAGTCGTCAGTAAAGGTAACAAAGTAACGATAACCATTATGTGTTGAGACACTCATTGGTCCACATACATCTGTATGTATGATCCCAAGTAGGTCTACAGCTCTCTCCACTATTTCGGAGAATGGTGTCCTAGTCATCTTGCCCATGAGGCATGGCTCACATGTATCAAGGGATTCGAAATCCAATGATCCAAGAATCCCTTCTGAATGAAGCTTCTTCATGCGCTTTACGCCAATATGACCAAGACGGCAATGCCACATGAACATGGAATTATCGTTACTGTGCTTACAACGTTTAGCATCAACACTATGGATGTGTGTATCACAATTAAGATCAAGTAAGAATAAACCATCACGTACAGGAGCATGAACATAGAAAACATCATTCATATAAATTGAACAACCATTTGTTCCTGATTTAAACGAATAACGGTCTTGCAACAAGCAAGACCCACTCACAATATTCATACTCAATGCGGGTACATAATAACATTTATTCAAAACCAATAATAATCCTGACGGTAGACGGAGATGCAGGGTGCTGACGGCCATCACTTCGACTCTCGAACCATTGCCGACACGCATCGTCACCTCGTCCTTCCTCAGGCGCCTCCTACTCTGTAGATCCTGCTGAGAGTTACAAATGTGACAACAGATCTGGTATCAAATACCCAGGTGTTACTCCTGGCGCTCGTAAGGAATACATCAATAACATGTATATCATATATACCTTTGTCCGGGATGGCTATCTTGCTAGCTCGCTTGTCTTCAAGGTACTTGGGGCATTTGCGTTTCCAGTGCCCATCCCCTTTGCAGTAGAAGCACGAAGTGCCGGGCTTAGGACCAGGCTTGGTAGTATTTGAGGTGCTGGAAGCAGACCTGCCATCTCTCTTAGACTTCTTACCCTTGCCTTTCCCTTTTCCCCCGGTTTCTTAAAGTTGGTGGTCTTGTTGACCATCAGCACCGTGTGCTCCTTCTTGATTTCAACCTCAGCAATTTTGAGCATGGTGAACACCTCAGCAAGGGTTTTAGTCATCCCTTGCATGTTGTAGTTCATCACAAAGCTTTTATAGCTAGGGGCAGCGAGTGCAGCACCCTATCTATAGCGAGCTCCTCCGGGATTTTGCAATCCAGGGCGTTTAAGCGCTTAACGTAGCCAGACATTTTGACCACGTGCTCACTAATACTGCTGTGCTCTTCCATTTTAGCAGAGAAGAAGATCTCGGAAGCATCATACCTCTCTGCACGAGCCTGTGGAGCAAAGACGGCCTTGAGATCCTCAATGATATCAAAAGCATTCATCTTCTCAAAACACTTTTGAAGCTCCGGCTCCATGGCATAGAGCATTCCACTCTAGATGAGGGAGAAATCGTCCGCCTTGGACTGCCAGACATTCTTTTTGTCCTGGGAGGCGGAATCTGCAGTCTTAGCCGGAAGCTCTGCCTCAATGACATAAGTCAAATTGTAGGGGACTAGGAGGATCCTAAGATTGCAAAACCATGCGGTGAAGTTGGTTCCATCAGTTTTCAGCTTGTCCTTCTCGAGGAAAGTGCTAAGGTTGAAGGTTGGTGGGCGAGACATCTACAAAGGATTTGCAAAGTATTTAGACTATGTTCATAATAATGAGTTCAAGTTTTAACTAAAAGAACTCCCACTTAAATGAACATCCCTCTACTCGTTTAGTGATCACATGATCCCAATCCCCTGCACCTCCCCCGATCGTCACGGCCATCAGTGCAGTACCAAAGGTGGACATTCCCTAATGCCGATCACATCAACCATGTGATTCATGCTCGACCTTTCGGTCTCTTGTATTCCGAGTCCATGTCTGCACATTCTAGGCTCGCCAATTCTAACTCGTGTGTATTCGCAGTGCAACATGGCTTACACCCATGTATGCGAACGTAGGTATGTCTAACTCGTGTGTATACCGAAGAACTTTCTTGGTGGTGCACACACAAGGGGAATACGATAACTGGAATACTTTGAGGGATTGTCTTATTATGCTACCGTCTAGTAAGTATACTAGCATAATAAGTAGTACTTCAAAAGTAAAGTGTTATGACATGGTTATAGCTTTTATGATCATCATCAATAGCCTCAATGAGAGTTTCACAAACTTGTCATTGCCATGTTATAATACTTTCCCCTATGCAATAATAAAGATAGACGCTTCTATTTTGTCTATTGCGTGTTTTACGTGGCTTTAGGGCTTTCGCAGTAGAACCCCTTCCCACCTACGAACGTCGAGCCACAACATGGATTCAATGATTGCCGTTCTTCTTCCCTTTTCAGGGCCCTCCAGTGTCAATGCCATATCAACTACTGTAGAGAGACAGACACCCCCTAAGCCACTTTGATTCGTGGACCATTCTCGTGAATCACCACGTGAGGTTGGTTGGGGCCGCTTCATCAAACAGTGCCGCGATATGAACAATACCATTAAAGAGGGTAGCTACTAGAGAATCAATGCCCACATATTTCTATGTGTTCTATTCGTATGACATGTCTAACCATAGACCCGCTCTGATACCACTGAAGGGTTCCGTAGCAGAAAACAAAAAAATTATATCTACTCGAACACTAATACCAGGATCTATACTATGTAGACATAAGTAAAGGAGAAGGAATACAATATTCATACCTTTGCAGACAGAGGCACGTCTTACGCAGGAAGGCGTATATTGATGAAGACGAGCAGCACCCCAAGTGTGGTGCCTCCTAAGTTCGTCACACGTCCGGTGTAGGAGACGTCAACCGGACTCCAATCTAGCCACGAGCAGCGGAAGAAGTAGATGGCGGATCGCTGATCACACGACGGTAGTGTGAAGGTGGAGAACTCAACCACGAGGTCCTCCCCAATATTACAGAGAAGTCATCAGCGGATGAGAGAGAGAATGAGAGGAATGGGTGATCCCAAAGGGGGAGGGGGGCCCCTTTATATAGTGAGAGGAGGGGTGTACCACCCAGGGGCTAGGCGGTGTGGGAATAATCCCCTCACCCGCCGGCCACCTAGGGGCAGCCGCCAGCCCTAGGTAGGCCCCACTAGGGCGGCCCACTAGCCCTAGGTCGGCCGTCCCTCACTCCCTAGGCGCCTTGCCCTATTGGGCCTCCCTTCGAGTGAGGCCCATTAGTAATAAGGATCCTTTAAAATAAAATAAAATATATATATTTAATATTAATTCTCCAATTAAAATTCAAATACACATATTATATTATTCCTTCACTCCGGAACAACTTCCGGACCCCTTCTGATCTCCATCGGATGTTACTCGAAACTATTCCAGTTTCTCTCTCTATTTCTCTTACGATACCTCATCTACCCTAAGTGTCCTTACCCTTAAGCGTGACATCCTTCGGTTCGGAAACACTCCGGACATGATAGAGACCACTCTCATATCAATGATCAACAAAGGGACCTGGATGGCCATGTGACCCCCGTGCATTTCACGAATACAATCGCTCAAACCGTGAGATAGTCGTTCCCCATTCCCTTTGTCATTCGATACCTAATTCATCCGAGACTTGATCTTCAGTATCTCCATACCTTAGTTCGATCTCGTTACCGATTAACTTGTTTTCTCGTTCTCATGTCGTTACATTCTGTGACCTAGTCACATGCTTGCAAGCTTCATTAATACAACGTCACCGAGATGGCCACATGTATCTGTCCATTACATGGACTAGACAAATCATGGTCTTGATATGTACTCCTCTACATATTCCTTCGGAAAACCTGAGTCGCACCTTTTTGATCACCCTGTTACGAGATGATTCTTGATAACCATCTAAGCTTCTTCCGGAATGGTGATTTGCATTACCTCATAGTCAAAGGATCAGGTTGTGAGGTTATCTGTGTTTTATGATCAATGGTGAACTTTGTAACTAGATCTCATTAAGATATAACGGTCGGATGTTTGTCTATCATGTTATTCAACTAATAACATGACCTCATTGTTAGTTGGCATAAATGCCCATGACCTTGAAACACAGACCATCCTCATGACCAATGAACTAGTTCACTAGAGGTAACTAGAGACACGGTTTGTTTACATACCACACGTGTATTAACGTTTCGTATTAACACAGTTATAGCATAGTATGAAACGTATTATGAACATATAGGAGATATATTAAATAATACTCTTTATTATTTGCCTCTAGGGCATAACTCCTTCACAAACGCCTACGTTCTTGGTAGCTTCGATCCTTCTAAGAAGAGGAAGAGGTCATTGTTGCGATAGGAGGACGTCGTAGCACGTGCATGACCAAGGCCATGAAAGCGGTGGCGACCGCCATCACCACTACTTCCCCTCCTGATGTGCACCCAGCTCTCTATGATGTCGTCATGGGCGCCAAAGGCTACAACCCTGAGGCTCTGATGGTGGCGCTAAGCCACCTTTTCGACAATAGTGCTATGGAAATGGCTTTTTCAGATGGCGGAGGACCACGGGGATCTCTGGCTCAGGACCTACCTGGCCAAGCACTATTACGTGTGTAGTGCTTGCTCCCTGATCATGGAGATGGTGGCGGTAGTGCATGCATGATGAAGAAGAAGTTGTTATGTATATTTTGAAGTAGCTAAGGACCTGATGTAAACTTATTCTGATGCATGTTTATTGTGAGGCCAATCTCTCCACATGCAGCATCTGCTGGGCCAACTACACAAAACATGAAAATCTGTCCCGAGCAACAAAACACACAAAAAACAAGGAGTTGGGGTCGCACTTGGCCGTTTTTCACCGTCTAGATAAAAAAGGGTGGTCCTGGAGCCTGGGTAGAGATTCTCTAAGACATAACCGGCGAATCTCTTGGGTCCATTCATTTTTCGTATTCGTTAATGTGGTTAATGTGGTTTGAGACTAGTCTCTTCCAACCTACGTTTGTTATCTTCAGCGATGATTGCTACTCTGGTGTGCTGGTCCTTTGGAGTCTTAGCACGAAGACTTCCCATTCATCTACTACAACAAGCTCTTCTATGACACGTTTTGCCCGGATCTGGTGATGGAGGGCGAGGACGGCGGCACGCCTTCGGCTCGTGCTAGTGTATGTAGTCGTCACTAGGTGGTCCAATGATCTATTTGTAATTTTTATTACTTTTAGAAAACTTTGTACCGATGTTGATGATTATTAATAGATCAGTGAAATTTCACAAAAAGAAGCAAGGTTTTGTCTAACCTTGCTTTACTTATATCGTAGATTGATCATTTTATTTTTTCAAAAAAAATAGATTGACTATTTTATTACTTTTGCAGAGTTTGCAAATGGTTAAGTTTAACTTGAAATTCTTTAAACAAAATGGACAATTTTGTCTAATTTTTTATCTAAAATAACATGAGAGAATTGAATGGTTAATTTGTAGGTAACCGTCCTAAAAATGATATATATACCTCTTCACCAACCATCGTTAAACACGAAACACATACTGCCAGGGTCATTGTCGAGGTTGTCCATTGATGTCGTCGTTATCGCTCCTCCATGAGCCAGTGACTCCCATTGTCACCTTACCCTTCTCCTCCTTAAACTCCTCCTTCAGCTTGGCAAATCTTTCAGAGGCAGCCATCCTCCAAGCACGCTCATTCTACACATGGTACATGATTTAGTTTCTCTGGATCTTCTAGTTGGAAATTTAAAAGAATCAATAGAAGGAGAATCAGACGATATCTTTCTCAAAACAAACAAAAAGGAAAAGAAAGATAAAACATAAATCATGATCAACTAAGCCCTCAAGAGGGCTTGCTTAAGAATAAGAAAAAGAATCTTATGGAAATACATGGAATAAGGTTAGATCTTATTCATGGGGATTCTGTAAATATCCCATTCCAAAAATCAAAACAATCAGGACTTTTTGGAGATTGGATGTAGTTACTAATTCATGAATACTAGTAGAGTCTCATCTTTATTTTGTCATTCTTTGCTCCTTTTTCACTCAATGATTCATTCTAATTTCCCAAACAAAAATTCTATATGTATATTCTATGATATTTCCATATATATATATATATATAGAATATGATATCTAATATGTGATGACCCACAAGTATAGGGGGTGTATCGCACTATTTTCGAGGGAAGTGAAACCCAATTTATTGATTCGACACAAGGGGAGCGAAAGAACATTTATAAGACTTAACAACTGAGTTGTCAATTCAGCTGCACCTGGAAACAATCTTGCTCACAGCAGTTTATCAGTAGCAATAGTTTTGTAGTAGGAATAGTAACATAACAGCAGTAGTAAAGTAAAGACAACAGTAACAATAGCAGTAAACAGTAGGATTCGAGTGTGGTAGACATAGGGATGGATGGATGGGCATTGCATGGACAAGACAATTCACATGGCAATCAGAACATAGGGAATTTGAAGATAAATAAGATAAAGCATCCAAGTACTAGATAATCCTAGGCATGTGTTCCATATATAGTCATACGTGCTTGTAATGAGAACTTGCACAACATCTTTTGTCCTGCTAGCCCGTTTGCAGCGGGCCTCAAGGGAACTACTGGCAAATAAGGTGATCCTTTTAATAGAGCACCGGAGCAAAGCATTAACACTCTGTGAACACATGTGATCCTCACATCAAAGCCATTCCCTCCGGTTATCCCGATTTCTGTCACTTCGGGGCCTTTGGTTCCGGACAACAACGTGTGTATACAACTTGCAGGTAAGACCAAAAACAATACTATCATAATGAATCAATAACATGTTCAGATCTGAAATCATGGCACTCAGGCCCTAGTGACAAGCATTAAGCATAACAAGTCGCAACAAAGCCATAAAGTACTAATAGAAGATACTAGGCACCATGCCCTAACAATCTGATGCCATTACATGAACGATCTCATCCAATCCCTACCATCCCCATAGCCTACAGCAGGGGATTACTCACTCATAGATGGGGGAAACATTGATGGTCGATGGAGAAGCGATGGTGGCGATGATGGCAATGATCTCCTCCAATTCCCCATCCCGACAGGGTGCCAGAACGGAGTTTCTGGTGCTGTTTCGTGGAATCTGGTGGTGGCGGCGGAGCGGAACTCCTTCTGAAAAAACGTCGACTCCCCCTTAGTTTTTAGGTCAGAAGGCATCTTATAGGCGAAGAGGGAGGCCGAGGGGGTGCCTGGGGCGGCCAGACCACCCCCTGGCGCGGCCAGGCCTGGCCCGCACGGCCAGGTGGTGTGGTCGGGCCCCAACCCCTCTCCGTCTCGTATTCTAGCTCCTGGTGTCCCTCGGTTGAAAATTGACTTTGTCTTTTGTCCCGTCCAATTCTGAGAATATTCATTTTCTGACTTTCCTGGAACCAAAAACAGCAGAAAACAGGCAGCTGGCACTATGGCTCTTGTTAATAGGTTAGTCCAAGAAATCATATGAAAAGTACTCCAAAGTGTGGACAAAATATAAAAAAGTATATAAAACCAAGCATGGAACATCAAAAATTATAGATACATTTGCAATGTATCAATATGACACCCGATTTGTCAAAGGGTTTGGACCGGTGACTTACCCATTCAGTGACTTTGGCACTGGATGTTCAACAAAGGGGTACTATGGGATCAGGTGAATTAGAGAATAGACTGAGGTCCATTGGCATTTCAGCCTTTCTTTTCCTTTCAAGGCCTATATGAAAGAGAGTCTAGTACATGTTGCTCCTCAATAGCAGAATAGGACAATTGAACCACCGCCAGATAACTTTGCTTCGAAACAAAACAAAACCCTACAATCAAATAGATTGTCCCAAGGACGCCATATTCTAGGATCCCATGTTATGCTATTGAAAATTATTTCCACTAGAAGTTCTGGTTTGAGCATCCTATTCCCTTTTTAAACCCCACTTCTTTTCATACAATAATCCCTAATCAAAGAAAGAACAATATCCATTTCAAAACATTTCTAATGGATTCCTTGGTTCGGACTGAGAAAGTAAGAATTGGGATCCTAAGGAAACTTGGGAATTTATTACCTAGACCATGTTTTTCAACTAAAAGCTCGGGGGATACAATATGAGAATTTGATCTAATTAGCTACTCTAAGAGAGTCTGGTTGGAATTTCCAATTTGAACTAGAAACTCGGGTGGATACACTACGAAGTTTTCACTTGGTTTCCTCTAAATGAAGTCAGGCCCAAAACTTATGCTTTTTCGCCTAAGATCTTAGGAGATACAGTAGGATATATTACAAAAATAAAGTGCTAAGGACGTACTGCGGCGATAATCTTCTGAGTGTTTGCAGCCCTGGCAAAGTTATCATGCATAATTCTATCATTATTGCACATGATGCCAGCCTTGTTCAACAGATCTTTGATGCTTAATGTCAGAGGAGTGGAGGTGGTAGAATCTTCCCTAGCCAAAGTAACTGAGTAAGCCCTAGATGCTCTTTGATCCGAGGATGTTGAAGCTAGCTAGGAAGCTGCCGCCTTGATGGTCGCTGGATTGGTCGCCGCCATCACCATCAGCTCTTTCCCCTTTGGTGTGGCATCCTTAGCCGCAACTTCAGCCGATTGTTTAATGGTGCACTCTCTTGCAACCCCAGAGTGCTGGGGGAAGCAACTTCCATGTTGGCAGAACCCGAAGCATCTTGGCTTGAGTTGATATATGTCTCCATGATGGAGGCTTTAGGTGCACTGACAAGTGAAGTCCCTCCTGAGCTAGCGAGAATGGTGGCAGTAGGGGTTGTCGAATCAGTAGCTAGCGATGATCTTGGGAGCAAGTCCTGGATATACTTGGATGTGCGAACATCTATGGAAATGCGTCTCAAAGCACTAGTACCCCTCTTCCTGAAATGTACAAGTTAGAAGTATAAGTAATGGAAAGAGTAAGAGCTAGAAAAAAGATAGAGAAGTGCTTGCACAACAGTAGGTATCTTTGTTAAAGGATTGTCAGTAGATTTTCTCTTATCTGCCTCCAAAGAGGTGGTGGATTTCGTGGAGATCCCACTCTCCATTTTCTTCTTCTTGTTTCCCTCGGAAAATCGTTAAATGCAGGTGTTGGGTCCGCACCATAGAAAACAAAAAAATTCCTACGATGAGAACTATGTGCCAAGATCTATCTACTAGATACAGAGCAACGGGTGGACATACATCCATGGAGAACTTACCCTCGAAGACAACGAGCTTTGTTAACGAGTAGGAACTCGTGGTTGATGTAGTCATACACTTGCCGACCTCAAGATCGTGAGGAAGTCCGAGCGCCGCAACTCAGCAGCGCATCCGCACTCGCACACACGTTCAACCCACCGGACAACCTCCACCTCCTCGCTCCAGCGATCCAGCGGAAGCAGCAACTCCTTCCAGACGAAATGCCACCGGGAACATGTATCTCGCTAATCCAAGACCATGGGGGAATAATTCTAGAGGGGGAGAGAGATCCTTCACAAGGAGGTGTGAGGATGAAGGAGGGAATGGATGGCCTTTTATAGGAGGAGGGGGTGCCCCCTCTCTCCATGGCCGGCGCATGGGGGGGTGACCCCTCACCTCCCCCATTCATGTGGTGGTAACTCCTCCACATTAAAATGCCCCTTCACATTCCCTTTTAAAGTCTCCACTTTAAATGCATTAAATTTCTCCAAATTTAATGCTCTCTCATTTAATAAAACTCTTTTTATTAAATTTATTCAGAATTTTGTTAATTAATTTAATTAACAAACATTCACATATAGCCCCTTGCAATATTTCAATATCACATGCAGAAACACCTTCTGCAATTTCACCCGAAACAATTTCCGTTTTCTATTGAAACAATTCCTACGCTTTGCAATTCTTTCGTCTGAAACATATGTGCTCCAAAATGGTGTCCGGTAACTCTTAAGTGTGCCACCCTACGGTTCGCGAATAATGCATACATGATCGAGACCCTTCTCTGATCAATAATCAGCAGCGGGGCCTAGAGATCCGTACTGACTCCTACACATTCAACGATCACTCCTGTGATCGTGAGAACCTTTAACGCTTGTAACTAAATCCCTTTGTCTCTCGATATATTACATGTCCGAGATTCGATCATCGGTATCTCCATACCTAGTTTGATCTCGTTACCGACATGCACTCTTTTCTTGTTCCCGTGATATAACATTCTAGTGACCACATCACTTGCTTGCAAGCTATCCTAATGTGATATCACCGAGAGGGCCCAGAGTATATCTATCCGTCATCTGGATTGACAAATTCCACTCTTGATCCATGAGCCTCAACATAACACCTTCGTAGTACTGAACCCATCTTTATAGTCACCCTGTTACGGTGTGACGTTTGATGTTATCAAGATACTCTTCCGGTGTTAGCAATTAACATGATCTCATGGTCTAAGGATAAAGATTACTTCGTATGATGTTATAGCAATATAAACATAATGACTTGATCGTAATGCTATACTTCGGATGAATGTTCATCACATCATTTCACAAATGTTGTGACCTTGTTATTAACAACATCCAATGTCCATGATCAGGAAACCTTGATCATCTTGTTAATCAACAAGCTAGTCTATAAGAGAGGCATAACTAGGAACCCTTTTTGTTTATTAAACACACATGTATTGATGTTTCCTATCAATACAATTATAGCATGCAAAATAAACATCTATCATATACAAGGAATACATAATAACAACTTTATTATTGCCTCTCAGGGCATATTTCCTTCAGTCTCCCACTTGCACTAGAGACAATAATCTAGTTTATATAGTGATAAATCTAACACCCATGGAGTTCTGGTGTTGATCATGTTTTGCCCTAGGGAGTACTTTAGTCAACGGATCTGCTACATTCAGGTCCGTGTGTACTTTACAAATCTTTATATCTCCATCCTTGACTTGCTCGCGGATGGAGTGAAACCGGCGCTTAATATGCTTGGAATTCTTGTGAGACCTTGGTTCCTTGGCGTTGGCTATCGCTCCATTATTGTCACAATAGATCACCATTGGGTCCAACGCACTAGGAACCACACCTAGTTCCGTTATGAACTCCTTCATCCAAACCGCTTCCTGCGCTGCTTCTGAAGCAGCAACATATTCCGCCTCTGTCATTGATCCAGCCACCACAGGTTGTTTGGAACTCCTCCAACTAACTGTTGCTCCGTTCAAGAGAAATACGTATCCGGATTGAAACTTAGAGTCATCCGGATCAGTGTCAAAGCTAGCATCGACATAACACTTAGCGACTAGCTCTTCTTCACCTCCGTATACAAGAAACATATCCTTAGTTCTTCTCAAGTACTTAAGGATATTCTTGACCGCTATCCAGTGTTCCGAACCTGGATCAGATTGGTACCTACTAGTCAAACTAATAGCATGTGCCACATCCGGTCTTGTACATAGCATGGCATACATTATAGAGCCTATGGCTGAGGCATAGGGGATCTTATCCATTATCTCTCTTTCTTCCGCCGTAGCCGGACTTTGAGTCTTACTCAATGTCTTGCCTTGCAACATAGGTAAGTACCCCTTCTTACTTCCGTCCATATTAAACTTCTTTAATATCTTATCAAGGTATGTACTCAGCGATAGCCCAATTAGGCGTCTTGATCTATCTCTATACATTTTAATGCCTAATATATATGAAGCTTCACAAAGGTCCTTCATCGAAAATTTGCTGTTTAGATAACTTTTAACACTGTTTAAAAGATCTATATCATTTCCAATCAATAATATGTCATCCACATATAATATCAGAAATGCCACATTGCTCCCACTCACTTTCTTGTAAATACAAGCCTCTCCATAAGTTTGGACAAATCCAAACTCTTTGATCACCTCATCAAAGCGGAGATTCCAACTCCGGGATGCTTGCTTCAGTCCATACATGGATCGCTGAAGTTTGCACACCTTATCAGCATCCTTAGGATCGACAAAACCCTTAGGTTGTATCATATACAACTCTTCTTCAATATTACCATTGAGGAACGCAGTTTTGACATCCATCTGCCATATTTCATAATCGAAATATGCAGCAATTGCTAACATAATCCTAACCGACTTAAGCATCGCTACGGGAGAGAATGTCTCATCGTAGTCAACTCCTTGAATTTGTCGAAACCCCTTTGCGACAAGTCGAGCCTTATAGATGGTTACATTACCATCAGCATCAGTTTTTCTTTTGAAAATCCATTTATTCTCAACGGCCTTTCGATCGTGAGGTAAGTCCACCAAGGTCCAAACCTGGTTTTCGTACATGGATTCCATCTAGGATTTCATGGCTTCTAGCCATTTGTTGGAATAAGGGCTCATCATCGCTTCTTCATACGTTGCAGGGTCGTCTATTTCATCAATCATGAAATTCATAACAGGATTGTCGTAAAGTTCAGGAGCTGCACGTGTCCTGCTTGACCTGCGAGGTTTGGTAGTGTCCTCTTTCGGAGTTTCATGATCAATATCATTAGCTCTCACTTCATTAGGTGAAGTCAACTCCGAAACAACTTCTGGAGCTGCGCTACTCGCCATTTCATGAAGAGAAGGTTCAATAACCTCTTCGAGTTCTACCTTCCGACTACTCACACCTTTCACGAGAAACTCCTTCTCAAGAAAGGATCCATTCTTGGCAACAAAGACCTTGCCCTCGGATCTGTGATAGAAGGTATACCCAATCATTTCCTTAGGGTATCCTATGAAGACGCATTTTTCCGCTTTGGGTTCGAGTTTATCTGGTTGAAGTTTCTTCACATAAACATCGCATCCCCAATTTTTTAAGAAATGACAGCTTAGGTTTGTTTCCAAACCATAATTCATACGGTGTCTTTTCAACGGATTTAGATGGTGCCCTATTTAAAGTGAATGCAGCGGTTTCCAGTGCATAACCCCAAAATGACAGTGGCAAGTCAGTCAGAGACATCATAGATCAAACCATATCCAATAAAGTACGATTACGACGTTCTGACACACCATTACGTTGTGGTGTTCCGGCAGGCGTGAGTTGTGAAACTATTCCACAGTCTTTCATATGTGTGCTAAACTCGTAACTAAGATACTCTCCTCCACGGTCGGACCGTAGAAATTTGATCTTTCTGTTACGATGATTTTCCACTTCTTTCTGAAATTCTTTGAACCTTTCAAAGGTTTCAGACTTATGTTTCATCAAATAGATATACCCGTATCTACTCAAATCATCCGTGAAAGTAACAAAATAACGATATCCACCTCGCGCTGACACACTCATTGGTCCACACACATCAGTATGTATGATTTCCAATAAATCTATCGCCCATTCCATTGAACCGGAAAACGGCATTCTAGTCATCTTGCCCATAAGGCATGGCTCACATGTATCAAATGATTCAAAATCAAGTGATTCCAAAAGTCCATCAGAATGGAGTTTCTTCATGCGTTTAACTCCAATACGACCTAGACGGTAGTGCCACATATATGTAGATATATCATTATCAAGTTTAATCCTTTTAGCGTCAACATTATGAATATGCGTAATACTACTATCGAGATCCAACAGAAATTAACCATTCAACACAGGTGCATGACCATAAAAGATATTATTCATATAAATCGAACAACCATTGTTTTCATATTTAAACGAATAACCACTTTGCATCAAACACGATCCGGATACAATGTTCATGCTCAGTGCAGGCACCAAATAACATTTATTCAGGTTTATAACTAATCCCGACGGCATATGGAGAGGCAGTGTTCCGACGGTGATCACATCAACTCTTGATCCATTGCCGACCCGCATCGTGACCTCATCAATTGCTAGTTGTCGCTTGTTCCACAACCCCTGAACCGAGTTACATATAATAGCAACCGATCTCGTATCAAATACCCAGGTGCTACTGCGAGTACTAGTCAAGTACACATCAATAACATGTATATCACATATACCTTTGTTTGCCTTGCCGGCCTTCTTGTCCGCCAAATACTTGAGGCAGTTGCGCTTCCAATGGCCAGTCCCCTTGCAATAGTAGCACTTGGTGTCAGACTTAGGGCCAGCTCGGGGTTTCTTTACAGGCGCGGCAACAAATTCGCCGCCCTTCTTTCCCTTCTTCTTGCCTTTCTTGTCCTTCTTGAAACCGGTGGTCCTATTGATCATCAACACTTGATGTTCTTTCCTAATCTCCACTTCTGCAGTCTTAAGCATTGACAGAAGCTCGGGAAGAGACTTCTTCATGCCCTGCATATTATAGTTCATCACGAAGCTCTTGTAGCTAGGTGGCAGAGATTGGAGAACACGATGTATGCCTAAGTCAATGGGAATCGTTATTCCCAAGGACACAAGCTTATCGGCGTACCCAGACATTTTGAGTACGTGCTCACTAACGGAGTTGTTTTCCTCCATCATGCAGCTAAAGAACTTTTCTGTAGCATTATAACTCTCTACGGCAGCATGGGTATCGAAAATCATTTTCAATTCTCCCATGGTATCAAAGGCATTTCCATTTTCGAAACGCTTTCAAAGTTCTGGCTCTAGCCCATACAGTATGCCGCAATGAACTAAGTTGTGGTCCTCCTGACGAGTTATATAGACGTTCTTTTCCTCGTCAGGGGCATCAGGAGCTGGTGGGGGGCCTAGCGGCGCATCTAGCACATATTGCTTTTGTGCAGCAGTGAGGAGAATCCTCAAATTCATAGCCTAGTTGGTGAAGTTGCTACCATTCGCAGCAAGTTTCTCTTTCTCCATGAACACATTGAGATTAAAAGCAGGTGGTACCATCTACAACATAATTTGTAAAGTATATTTAGACTAAGTTTATGATAGATTGATTTCAACTAATCCAAATTACTAATGAACTCCCTCTCAAAAACGACATCCCTCGTGTCCTTTTGGTGATTACATGAACCAAATCCACTACACCAAGTCCGATCATCACGTGAGTCGGTGTAGCTTCAAAGGCGAGCATCTATATGGGCATCATATCAACTATATGACTCATGCTTAACCTTTCGGTCCGTGTTCTGAGGCCATGTCTGTACATGCTAGGCTCGTCAAGTAAGAACCTTAGTATTTGCGTGTGTAAAACTGTCTTACACCCGTTGTATGAAAACGTAGAGTCGAGAACACCCGATCATCACGTGATGCCTCAAAACACGATCCACAAAATGGTGCATACTTAAGGAAGAACACATTTTATCTTGATATCTAAATGAGGGATCATCTTATAATGCTACCAAAAGCGCCAAACTAGCAATATAAGATGCTAATGTGTGAAGTGAGGTGATATGGTCCATGCATTTGATCTCTATCATTTGAATCGTGGTATGATCTCTATCATTACTTTGTGTGTAAGGCCAAGGTCTATGGAACTTACACGTTAAGTGAGTTGTAAGATTATCTATCATACATCTACTTACAACAATACCATATCAAAACACTAGCCCAGCAACGATCTAAACTAGACACCTCTAATTTATCAATTGCAAGTTTTACGTGGCTTAGGGCTTTCGGAGATAGAACCGGTCTATCCTACGAACATGAACCACAACAAGGATAACCAAGTTATTAGAAACTCGTTGTAAATCAGATATTGACTATAGTAGGAGAGATAGACACCCGCTAGCCACTTATGCAAAACTAGTTGCATGTCAGTCGTGGAACCAGTCTCATGTACGATGACATGTAAGGTTGGTCCGGGCCGCTTCATCCCACTATGCCACCAATATTCAAAGTACATAGAAGATGCAATAACATGATCATCATCGCCCATATATAAACATATGTGTACTACCCGTGCAAAGCACCTACGCATAGATCAGGCTCCGATACCACTGTTGGGTCCGCAGCATAGAAAACAAAAAATTTCCTACGATGAGAACTATACGCCAAGATCTATCTACTAGATACAGAGCAACGGGTGGACATACATCCATGGAGAACTTACCCTCGAAGACAACGAGCTATGTTAACGAGTAGGAACTCGTGGTTGATGTAGTCGTACACTTTCCGATCTCAAGATCGTGAGGAAGTCCGAGCGCCGCAACTCAGCAGCGCATCCGCACTCGCACACACGTTCAAGCCACCGGACAACCTCCACCTCCTCGCTCCAGCGATCCAGCGGAAGCAGCAGCTCCTTCCAGACGAAATGCCACCGGGAACATGTATCTCGCTAATCCGAGACCATAGGGGAATAATTCTAGAGGGGGAGAGAGATCCTTCACAAGGAGGTGTGAGGATGGAGGAGGGAATGGGTGGCCTTTTATAGGAGGAGGGGGTGCCCCCTCTCTCCATGGCCGGCGCATGGGGGGTGACCCCTCACCTCCCCCATTCATGTGGTGGTAACTCCTCCACATTAAAATGCCTCTTCACATTCCCTTTTAAAGTATCCACTTTAAATGCATTAAATTTCTCCAAATATAATACTCTCTCATTTAATAAACTCTTTTTATTAAATTTATTCAGAATTTTGTTAATTACTTTAATTAACAAACATTCACATATGGCCCCTTGCAATATTTCAATATCACATGCAGAAACACCTTCTGCAATTTCACCCGAAACAATTTCCGGTTTCTATTGAAACAATTCCTGCGCTTTGCAATTCTTTCGTCTGAAAAATATGTGCTCCAAAATGGTGTCCGGTAACTCTTCAGTGTGCCACCCTACGGTTCGCGAATAATGTAGACATGATCGAGACCCTTCTTTGATCAATAATCAGCAGCGGGACCTGGAGATCAGTACTGACTCCTACACATTCAACGATGACTCCTGTGTTCGTGAGAACCTTTAACGCTTGTAACTAAATCCCTTTGTCTCTCGATATATTACATGTCCGAGATTCGATCATCGGTATCTCCATACCTAGTTTGATCTCGTTACCGACATGCACTCTTTTCTCGTTCCCGTGATATAACATTCTAGTGATCACATCACTTGCTTGCAAGCTATCCTAATGTGATATCACCGAGAGGTCCCAGAGTATATCTATCTGTCATATGGATTGACAAATTCCACTCTTGATCCATGAGCCTCAACATAACACCTTCATAGTACTGAACCCATCTTTATAGTCACCCTGTTACGGTGTGACGTTTGATGTTATCAAGATACTCTTCCGGTGTTAGCAATTAACATGATCTCATGGTCTAAGGATAAAGATTACTTCGTATGATGTTATAGCAATATAAACATAATGACTTGATCGTAATGCTATACTTCGGATGAATGTTCATCACATCATTTCACAACATATCATCTATCTTAAGGAGATCCACCACTAGTGAACTATGGACCCCGGTCCTTTGTTTTATCATCAATCTACAATCAACTGTTTACTGCTTTCTGTTTAGTTTCTGCAAGCTATTACTTTCTTGCACACAATACGTTTAATCCTTTGTTTTCAGCAAAACCGGTGAGATTGACAACCTCATTGTAAGTTGGGGGCAAAGTTCTATGGTTGTGTTGTGCAGGTTTCCGCGTTGTTGCTGGCACCGGTAGTGCGCCCTGCCAAAGTTTAGCTAGCAACACCTTGGAGGTGTTTCCTTGCTCCTACTGGATTGATAACCTTGGTTTCATAACTGAGGGAAAACTTGCTACTGTGCTCATCATACCTTCCTCTTGGCGTTCCCCAACGAGCTTGATATATTTTGGGCCATCAAGCACTTTTTCTGGCGCCGTTGCCGGGGAGTCAAGGACATCTTCCCAAGGGGAGTCCCTCATAACCAATCTCTTTAGTTTGTTTTATTTTGTTTGCTTAGTTTATTTCTGCTTTGTTTGCTTGTCTTTTTTATCAAAAATACAAAAGAATATAGTTCCTACTATAGTGGTTATTTTCATTGGTCTGTTATTATCTGGCTTTATCATGCTTTCTATTAATGATTGGTTTCTTTGAAAATGAATCTTATTGGCAAGGTGGATTCACGGAAGAACAAAAATATTATTATAAGGAACACCGCCTGTCACAAAAAGGGAAACACTTATGGGAACAAATTAATAAATTGGATACCATTGCTAGAAACGTGTGCTCTACTTATAATGTTACTTATTTCTTTGATAAATCTTATTACTGTGGGAGGTATAAACACCTCCATTTTCAATGTGAGTATAATGATAATGTTACCATATCTTCTTATGTTAAGGGAAATTATGACTTTTATGATGTGGAACAAATTGAAGAATTTATTGCTTGGAAGGGTGCATTCGAACTTGCTTATTTGATTGAAAATACTAATGATGCACCTTATAAATATGAGGTTTATGATATACTTGAATTTTGCTTTGATAATTACAAGGAAGAAAATGGCTATATTCTTGAATATCTTAATAGATGCTCTCCACCAATAGAAGAGACTAATGCCTTGCAGGAGACTACGGAAGAAGAAATTGCTGAAACTAGAAGCTCATTGGATGAAAAAGAGGAGGAGAGTGATGATCTAGAGGAGGAAGAATGGATCTACCCATGCCTACCTTCTAATGAGAGTAACTCTTTACCCCTTACATTATTTGATTGCCCTCCATGCTTACCAAAGGAGGATGAATGTTATGTTCCTGTGGATTCTTTTCAAAATGTTCATAATAAAGCTCTAGATGATGGTCCTATATTGGTTGATAATATTAATTATACTACTATTGAAAATGAGATTGATCAGTCATCTTGTTATAAAATTGTTAAAAGTGGGTATGAAGGTTTTAATCCCACTATTTTTGAGCTTGATAAAAATTATGTGTTTGTAGATCATGAAAATCATGCTTTATGTGATAGTTATATTTTTGAGTTTCTTCATGAGGCTACTAAAAATTACTATGAGAGAGTAAAATATGGTTGTAGAAGTTTTCATGGTACTAAAACACCTCTCTATGTGCTAAAAGTTTTGAAGTTACTCTTGTATTATCTTCCTATGCATGTCACTTTGTTCTTTGTGAATTTATTTGCATACAAGATTCCTATGCATAGGAAGTGAGTTAGACTTAAATGTGTTTTGAATTTGCTTCTTGATGCTCTCTTTTACTTCAATCCATATTTCTTATGTGAGCATCTTCTCAAACTATCATGCCTAACTTAAAGGCGTTCAAGAAAAGTACTTATTGGGAGATAACCCAAAAGTTTTAGATGAGATTTTGGAAGTTATTTCCTCTGTAATAACCGCTCCTTATCCTTTTTATTTGCTTTTTGTGCCAAGAGTAACCTCTAGTGAGAGAGAAGTAATGATTGGGAAAGTTGCTGTCCTGAAACAGATTTCTGTGCTTCACCGTAAAAATTCGTGTAAAATCTCTATACGTTGTTTTGAGGCGTGAATGTTTTTGCTTCTGCCCCAGGTTGTTATCTAACTTTAGTTAGTTCAACACCTTTCGATTTGAGCAACATAAGGTCTTAGAAAAATTTGGTTTTTACCTGCTGGTCTGTTTTGACAGATTTCTGCCATTATTTGCATTTGCTTCTTGTTGGTTCCTTTTTGAGTTCTTTTGGGGAATTGAGCTTTTTGAGGGAAGTGCTACAGTAGCTTGTGTTAATTGGAAGTTTTATTAGTGTTGGAACTGAACCTAAAGACTTATTATCTTGAGTGCACTAATGTTGCTAATAAAGATTGTGTGAAGTTTTGTATGAAGGAAAAATTTCAGGTGTACGGAAGGAATCATGTAATGAGATGAAGAATGGACTAAAGCTCAAGCTTGGGGATGCCACCCGTGTCACCCAAAGAAATATTCAAGAGTTACAAGCGTCAAAGCTTGGGGATGCTCAAGGCATTCCCTTCTTCATCAATAAAAATCCCAGGTTTCTTCCAAACACTCCATTTTTATTGTTTCATGCATAGTTGTGTTGTTCTTGGAGCGTCTTCTTTTTTGTTTTCGTTTTGGTTTTTCGTTTGCTTGGTTTTCTTAGTTTGCTGAATAAATTGGTTGGACCCCCTCTTTCATACATTAGTTTTCAAATAGTTTGGTTTGGATTGGAAAAGAGTAGGAAAGTCATGCTTAAGTGGTAAAGAGAGCTTGTTTTTGACTGTGGCCTATGCTTTGTCATGCCATGCTTGATATTGTTTTGGCTTTATGCTTATTATTCTTTCCTGTAGCATGACATGTTATAAACAATTGAGATTGCTTAATGTGCCTTTGAAGAATCATGCGTTGTTTTAGCATATTAAAGCATAGTATTGTGGTATTCTCCTTTGATGCTTTATTTGGCTTGACTTGGCGCATGCTCACACCATGTTATGACTATCCCAAGTCACCATAAGCCTTTATGATCTTTTAGTTTTCAACTTGTAGTATCACTTTATGCTTTGATTAATGATGTTTTGTCGCTCTGCATGATTATGGCCATTATTGCTCTCTTAGTCGGTCGCTCCCAGTCTTTTGCTAGCCTCCATAACCAAGTATGAGTTCCACTCATGCATCCAACTCCTAAAACCAAGTTATTCCAAAGAGTCCACCATACCTACCTATTAGCATATGCTATTCCAAGTATATTCATGTTTTTATTTACCTTCCGAATTAAACTTGTTATGAGAAAACTAGTGATTAAAGCTCTCACGAACTTGATGGCACACTTTAGTTTTATTGCCCTTAATAAACTTGAACCAGATCCGGAGGTAACGCCCAAGGCACCGAGAAAAAGTAGAGGTCCTCCTCTAGAGAGGCCAGAGAATGTGCTGTAGCAGGCGATGGATAGCTTGGCAAACCCAGTGGCAGCGGTAGTAGATCCGGCTCAGGCACAGGCCGAGCTAGAGGAGACTAGGCAAAAAATACTAGAAGGTGCGAAAAAGATTGCCGCGGCTCAGCAGTCGTTGAACATGACACTGCGTGAGTACGCAAAGGCAAATAAGGTAGATGCTGTAAAAGTAAAGGGGAGAAACCTCATGAGTGAAATGAACAAAGAGGGTGATACTAGGATTGAGGAATCAGAGAACTGCTTGTCCGTGGGGCTGCCGAAGTATAGTACCCCGGCAAAGAACCACAGAGCAGCAGATGCAGTTGCATCCGAGTTAGAGGGTCTGACGGGTGAAGCCCGTCAGAGACAGCAAGATAGGGTCAATGAGTTGGTTCGGATCACGAACAGGCAAAATGAGGAATTACTCAGGGCTAACCCGGAGAGAGCTGGGGCCTCCAAGATCGTTCATTCGGCGGTGGGTAACCCGGAGAAATCCGCTGGAGCTGCATCGTCTCCTCATGGTGGTCCTAGGAGAGAAGAGGTAGTAACCTCGGCTAGGAGGAACAAACAGATAGTCCCGTATGACCCGACAAGGGCAGGGAAAGGAAAAGAAGTGCAGAGAAATGAGGATCGACGAAGTGTGAGCCGAGGTGAAGCTGGCCGAGGTAACCGCGACCAAGGAAATGTCGGTCAAGGGAATGCTGTAAACGGCCATGCCGGACAGCGTAATTCGGTAGGTGCAGGGCAACCACAGCAGTGGAATATACCATGGCAAGAGCGCAGTGCCGGCCAAGGTATGCAACAGAGAGCAGCTCCACAGGAGCAAGATAGATACAATGATGGTGATTCGGAAATGGTGAACGCTGGGTATCCCAAGCTGGACTATCACGTGATAGGGTCAAGATTGGGAAGCATGAATTTGATGCCTGACGATGCTAGGTTAAAACTGGATCGGCTGTATAGGTCGGAGCAAATTGAATGTCAAGGTCCACCGGGTCCTGCGTGTTTTGGGGCCCGGATCATGGAGGAACCTACGATACCTAACTTCCAGCTACCTAGAGGCACTAAGACATATGACGGCAGCACAAAGCCAGAGGATTGGTTGATTAACTACGCTACAGCAGTGAAAATTGCTACGGGCAACTTGAGATGGGATGTGAGATATGTACCCCAGATGTTGGAGGGGCCAGCGAGGGTATGGCTAAACAATTTGCCGCCCAGAAGTATTAACTGTTGGATCGATTTTGAGGAAATGTTTGTCAGCAATTTCTCAAGTATGTATCAGAGGCCGAATAGGCCACAGACCCTAGCAATGTGCAAGCAGAAACCGAATGAGACAGACCGGGAATTCCTAACCCGATGGTGTACAGTGCGAAACTCCTGTGAGGGTGTAATTGAGTCACATGTCATAGCATGGTTTGCACAAGGGTGCAGATATGCAAGTATGTTGTGGCAAAGATTGCAAAGGGATATGCCAACTACATTGGCAGAGACAATCCGGATCGCTGACTCATATGCCTTGGGTGATCCGACTCAACCTAGGTTAACGCCAAGTGAGTCAAACGAGGAATACTACCAGAGAGATGGAGCCAGGTCATCCCGGAGGAATGATTACCGAGGTAAAAGAAGAGATGACAGACCGGATTACCGGTACAGTTCGCAACAAGTTGCTACCGTGAATCAAGATCAACCTGGTGCAGGAACCAACCAACTTCAGAAAACTGGAGGACAACAATGGACTCCAAGAAATAATGGCAAGAAAACTTGGATGCCAGAGCAGAAGAAACAGTGGCAAGAAAAGAAGGACCGTCCGAGGTATACTTATGAGGCAATGCTGGATCCGCCATGCAAATTTCACACGCCAAATCCGAGTAACCCAGCGGGTCACACAACCAGGCAGTGTGAGTGGATGTGAAAGATAGAACAAGGTGGTTCGGGGAATGCTCAGGCACCTCGGAATGATCAACCTCGGCAGGAGTTACCCCGGCAGCAATCGCTCTCCGGAGCGAACACGCAACAGTTAATGTTGCCTCCCCCTCCGCCGAGGTATGACAATCATGAGAGAAGGGATGCAGTGCATCAAGTGGAAAACCAGCATCAACCGGATCAGAGGTACCCCAGAAACGAGGGGAGGAATGAGTACAGAGAGCATCATCAGAGCTACTGTGTGTTCACCACAGAAGAGACAGACAGAAAGAGTTTGCCGCGCCGACACATGGAAGTTAATACGGTAATGCCAGCAGTGACGAGGTATATGCCTTGGTCAGACCAGGAAATTACCTGAAGCATCAAAGATCATCCCAAGCTTATTCCAAGTCCTGGTTCGTATGCGCTAGTGCTGGACCCAACATTCATTGGGCCAAGCATCAATGTGAGATTCTCAAAGGTGTTGCTTGACAATGGCGGCAGCATAAATATCATGTACTTGGACACGATGCGCAAGTTGGGTATCTCGGAGAACATGCTCCAAGACAACTTTCCATGGCATTGTGCCAGGCATTTCTTGTGAGCCCATAGGCAAGGTCCGGGTTGACGTATTGTTCGGCACAAGAGATAACTGTCGGACTGAGAATTTGGAGTTCGAGGTTATCAATTTGGAGAGCGCATATCACGCGTTACTCGGCAAGCCAGCTCTGAACAAGTTCATGGAAAGTACTCATATCAATTACTTGAAGATGAAGCTGCCCGGGCCAAATGGTGTGATTACCATAACTGGTGATTTCTGACGTTCCATTGAGTGCGCATCAGCCGGGTCTAACCTGGCCGAGTCACTTGTGATTGCGCAAGAGAAGAGAAAAATCCAAGAGGTGGCGGCATTGGCTCAATCCGCGCAGCAGTATATGCCAGCGCTGAGTAACCCGCATGGTAGTGTCTCATTCCAAGCGACAAAAGATACCAAGAAAGTGTCTGTTGATGATATGTTCCCAGAGCGCACCGTAACAATTGGTGCCGGGTTAAATGACAAATAGGAAAGCGAGCTCATCAACTTCCTCCGTGAGAATCGGGATATTTTTGCTTGGTCCACACAGGACTTGCAAGGTGTTTCGAGGGAGTTGGCCGAGCACTCTTTGAACGTAAGACCCGGAGCAAAGCCGGTGAAGCAACCTCTCCGCCGCTTCGCCGAAGATAGGAGAAAAGTCATAGGAGATGAGATAGCTCGGCTGCTAGTAGCTGGATTTATCATGGAAGTACTTTACCCGGATTGGCTATCTAATCCGGTGCTGGTGGAGAAGAAGAAGGACGATCCGGAAGTGGCAGTGGTTTGGCGCATGTGTATCGATTACACGAACCTGAATAAGGCATGTCCGAAAGATCCATTCCCACTGCCAAGGATAGACCAGGTCATAGATTCCACTTTTGGGTGTGAACTGTTGTCGTTCATTGATGCATATTCTGGTTTCCACCAGATACCTCTGAACCCAAGTGATCAAATAAAGACCACGTTTATCACCCCGTATGGGGCTTATTGCTATCGCACCATGCCATTTGGTTTACGTAATGTAGGGGCAACGTACCAAAGATGTATGCAGAAATGTTTGCACGACCAAATTGGTCAAAATGTGCAGGTATATGTGGACGATGTTGTTATCAAAACCAAGGAAAGCAAAACGCTCCTTGACGATATCAGGCAGACATTCGTGAACCTAAGGAGGTTCCGAATGGAGCTTAACCCGGAAAAATGCACCTTCGGTGTCCCGGCTGGAAAGTTACTCGGATTTCTTGTCTCCAGCCAAGGTATCGAAGTCAATCCAACTAAAATCCGGGCCATAGAGCAAATGGAACTGCCGAAGTGCCTTAACGATGTCCAGAAGTTTACTGGTTGCCTGGCATCCTTAAGTCGGTTTGTATGTCGGTTGGGAGAAAAGGCACTGCCTCTCTATCAACTCATGAAAAAGTCGGACAAGTTCATTTGGACGCCGCAGGCCAATGAAGCCTTTATCCAATTAAAGAAAATGTTAGCCACTGCACCAGTGTTAGCCTCTCCACTATCAAAGGAGCCAATGTTGCTCTATATATCCGCAACCAACCGAGTTGTAAGTGCAGTAATTGTGGTAGAGCGTGATGAAGAGGGTAAGTCAGTGCAAAGGCCAGTATATTACCTAAGCAAAGTGTTATCCGCATCAAAGCAAAATTATCCGCAATATCAGAAAGTGGCGTATGGTGTGTACATCTCGGCTAAGAAGCTAAAACACTATTTTGAGGAGCACCCCATCAAAGTAATATGTGAATCTCCCATATCCGAGATAATGAGTAACAAAGATGCAAGTGTCAGGATTGCAAAATGGGCAATTGAGCTAGCCCTTATGCGCCACAGTATGACAGAAGAGAAGCAATCAAGTCTCAGGCTGTGGCCCACTTTTTTGTGGACTGGGCCGAGGTGCAATATGAACCACCATTACCAGATCCGAACTACTTGAGAATGCATTTTGATGGATCAAAAACAAAAACCGGGTTAGGCGTCGGAGTAGTACTTACCTCGCCAAAAAATGACGAGCTGAAGTATGTGCTGCAGATCCATTTCGCAGCATCAAACAATGTCGCTGAATATGAGGCACTTGTACATGGGCTCAAAGTGGCAAAAGAAATTGGGATACGTCGGATCCAATGCTTTGGTGACTCGGATTTAGTAGTTCAGCAAGTGTCAGGGCTGTGGGACGCTCCGGATCCAAACATGGCATTATACAGATTCCATGTGCAGAAGATATCTGGTTACTTTGAGGGATGCGAATTTCACCATGTACCCCGGGTGGAAAATGAGGCTGTCGACGTATTGTCGAAGCTCGGATCAACCCGACAAGCAATTCCACCGAGTGTAGCATTAGAACACCTCATAAAACCATCTATCAGGTCGTCCCCAGAAACCGACTCAATCTACGTCCCGGAAGATCCGGAGTCCGGAGCTGTACCCATGGACATTGACATGGGAGGTGGTGCGCGAAACCCGGGGACTGCCTTGGCGAACTCAGGGACTTCTTCACAAGACCCGGGGACTGCTCAGCGCGATCCGGCTGAGGTTATGCCGGTGGATCAAATGGAAATTGATGAGGATGTGTTCCTAGTGCGAGCTGTACCAGCTTGGGAATTGCCCATATTTCAATTCCTGAAAGATGGAACCTTACCCGCTGAGGAGGTGTTGTCCAGGCAAACTCAGAGGAGAGCAAAAGCATACACGATCATCAATTCCGACCTATACAAAAGGAGTGTAACAAATGTTCTCCAGCGATGTGTTGACCCAGAAGAAGGGCTTGACATCCTCCGAGATATACATCAAGGGGAATGTGGGCATCATGCCTCGTCCAGAGCCTTAGTAGCAAAAGCTTTCCGTCATGGGTTCTACTGGCCAAGTGCCTTAGAACAAGCAGAGGATTTGGTAAGAAAATGCAATGGTTGTCAGAGGTATGCTACCAAGACCCATATGCCAATGTTTGAGCTCAAGACAATACCAATTACTTGGCCATTTGCTGTATGGTGTTTGGACATGGTTGGCCCATTCCAACCTGCGAGGGGGAACATGACCCACATCTTAGTCATGGTTGATAAGTTTACAAACTGGATCGAAGTAAAGCCAATAAGGAAATGTGATGGGGCTACGGCCGTGACATTTCTCAAGGATATCATCTTGAGATATGGTTATCCTCACAGTATCATAACAGATAATGGCACGAATTTTGCTGAAGGAGCATTTACGCGATTCTGCCAGGATAAGAAGATCCGGCTAGACGTAGCCTCGGTAGCTCACCCCGCATCGAACGGACAAGTGGAAAGATCCAACGGATTGGTATTGTCCGGGATAAAACCTCGGCTCATTGAGCCGCTGCAGAGATCAACGGGGTGCTGGATAGAAGAACTACTAGCGGTACTGTGGAGTTTAAGAACAACTCCGAATGGATCAACAGGCTATACGCCATTCTTTCTGGTATATGGGGCAGAAGTTGTATTATCAGCCGACATAGAGCATGACTCACCTAGGGTCACCCAATACACAGAAGCCGAAGTGCAAGAATCCCGGAAAAATGATGTTGATCTGCTGGAAGAAGCGAGAGAATTGGCATTGTCCAGATCCGCCATATATCAGCAAAATCTCCGACGCTATCATAGCCGGAAAGTAAACCCCCGAGTTTTCCGAGAAGGTGATCTGGTACTCCGGTTGGTACAACATACTGTTGGCATGCATAAGTTATCCCCCCATGGGAAGGGCCATTCATCATGAGCAAAGCATTACACAATGACTCATATTATCTCATCGACGCAAAACCACAGGAGAAGAACAAGGCGGACAGGTCCGGCGAGGAATCTAAGCGTCCATGGAATGTAGCTCCACTTCGTCCTTTCTACACTTAGTAGAGAAATGTGTGTATCTGAGTCACTCATATGTCGGTATGTATGCCGGCAATGAACTTACCAATGAAATCTTGGTGCCTCGAGCAGTAACTCGGGGACTGCCTTAATAATATTTGTTGTATTTGGTATTTATTATTTATATGTCGGCTGGCGTAAGTTGTTTCTACCTAAGCCGGATTAGTAGTGTGTGAGCACCAAAAACCTAACTCTTCAACTTGTTGCTGTCCAACAAGATTTGGCTTCATGGCAAGCAAGAGCACAAGTTTGGAATTGCATAACACATGAAAAACAACTAAGGAAAGGAACTTAATCGAGCCGACGTTTGTTTTTTGGACTAACCTTATGTTTATTTTAGGTTTACTATGCTGAATTATTTTGAGCTAATCCTAAAGTTTCCAAGTATTGTTAAGTCAATTTTTTACGCTCGGACTCGTAAGTCATAAAACCAAACCAAGGTAGACACAAGCCGAGCCAAGAAATTGGAGGAATAAGAAAATAAAACTCGGGGACTACGCCCAAGTCAATCCAACATAAAAACTTAGTAGCAAAATATCCCTTATGTGCTTGATACAATTGCACCCGGCATACCGGGGATCTGATGAAATTCAAAGTGTTTATAATCAAGGAGCAGTAGGAGGAGGTAATTCGGCGCCAGCGGGTGCAGCCCCAGCCTCGGCTTCAGAGTCATCTTCATCTTCCCCGACGTCCGAAGCTTTGTCCTCTTCGTCCTCACCTGAATCATCTTCAGCATTTTCAGCATTTTCGTCCTCGGCGGCGCCTAGGAAGCTTGGTCCCTCGTTCCATTGATGGACGGGGGCATATTGAATGAAGCTATGGGCGCAAGCCTTGCGCCGAGCTATCCATTCTGGGTCCGTGGACCACCTTGATCCGGTGCGCATGCGCTCAAATCGAGGTTGATCTTCTCATACAACATAAGCATGTAGTGGAGAACGATCTCAGCTTCGGCGCGTCCGGCAGATTCTCTCCAAAGATCGAGCTGGGTCTCGCACTCCATTAACCTGGCGAAGAGAGTTGCGGTCCCCTCCGGAGTATCTTCATCGGGCCAAAAGGCATTGAAGATCCGGACTGCCACATCCAGGATGTCTTTGCCGTAGTTCTTTACAATTTCGACACGAGAAGACAAGCTGACCATCAAGTCCTCCATGTCATAAGGAATTTCTCCAACGCCAGGAGCAAGTGGGGTACCACTCTTCTGGCGGAACTTGGCGACAGCAGTAGCTGCAATAGCATTGCCCTCTGGAAATTTGTCTGAAAACGAGACAAGTGAAATAAGTAAGGAAGGTTGGCCCGGAGAGATTCATGACAGCTGAAGAGAAAAAACTTACGAGAAATGTGGCTGTGGATCCAGGTTAGCTCCTTGGTACACTTGTCACGCCTCTCCCGGAGTTGCACAAGCTCAGCATTCGCCGACTCAAGCTTAGAGTCGGCCTCCTTCAGCAGTTCTTGGTCCTTGGCGATCTGGAGGTTGAGGCGCTCGCACTCTTCAGTAAAGTCCTGGCCTGCTTTCTCCAGTTCGGACTGGTGCTGCGCCTTGAGCTTCTTCATATCTGCCTTAAGCTTGGTGATTTCATCATCTTTGGTTCGGAGGAGGGCGAGCTCATCGTTTTTCTCCTTGAGTTCGGCCTGATGCTGCCCTGCTTGTTCGAGAAAATGCAGCATCATGTCAGGCACGGGCACACTATCTTCAAGAGAGGCTGAAATAGTTTGTTGACCTGGCAAAGCCGAGGTATGAATATTTGCCGAGCCAAGGAGAGAAGGAAATAGAGTGCGGAGGAAGGTTAAGCAAAAATGACTTACCCTTTATCTGCTCCAAGTTCTTCCTCATGATAGTATTCTCGGCCTCCACCCCAGCTATGAAATCCGAATGATGGATTAGTTCGGCGGAAAAAGACGAAGAAAAATGGAAAAAATGCCAAGGAAAAAACTTACCTCTTTTCTTGTGTTCGGCGAGAAGTGCAGTATGTTTCACGCGCAGCATCTTGTGAGTATCCAAGAGACGCTGAAACTTAGTGCTCCGGCGATTGGTGGTCACCTGAAAAGAGTACAAAAGGATAGCTTAGTTTTGTGCATATTCGAAGTGTACAAAATCCGGGCCAAGTGGAACTTAACCCGGCTCTAGGTGTGTGCATATTCGAAGTGTACAAAATCCGGGCAAAGTGGAACTTAACCCGGATCTAGGTGTGTGCATATTCGAAATGTACAAGATCCGGGCCAAGTGGAACTTAACCCGGCTCTAGGTGTGTGCATATTCGAAGTGTACAAGATCCGGGCCAAGTGGAACTTAACCCGGCTCTAGGTGTATGCATATTCGAAGTGTACAAGATCCGGGCCAAGTGGAACTTAACCCGGCTCTAGGTGTGTGCATATTCAAAGTATACAAGATCCGAGCCAAGTGGAACTTAACCCGGTTCTAGGTGTGTGCATATTCGAAATTATTAAGGAGCTATGTTAGTTCTCTAAGGAGCATCCGGCCGAGTAACAAGTTACTCCCCCAAAGGCTCGATGACTAATGGGTATATCACTAATACCTACTACATGTTAAGGAAAATACGAAGTAACGTACCTCCATCATCCGACCTGCAAGGTTAATTGCCTTTGCAGCGGTATTCATTTGGGCAGCAAACTCGGCGGGCCCGAATTTCTCCGGGAGATCATCATTGTGAACGAACTCCGCCTTGTTCTAGTTGTTTACAAACTCGATTAAGGTCAGAGGATAACATTCGCCGCTGAGCATATGGGGAGCAACCAGACCCTTGGCATGGGCTTCTTTCCGTTCAACCTAGGCAGCAGCAGGGCTGGTGTGCAAAAGGAGTTGCGCATCAGCTGACCCGGCAGAGGTGTCCGTTGTCGGCGGAGTCTTCTTTGAAAGCATGGACGCAAGTGTTGTTGGGTCCGCAGCATAGAAAACAAAAAAATTCCTACGGTGTGAACTACACGCCAAGATCTATCTACTAGGAACAAAGCAAACGGGTGGACATACATCCATAGAGAACTTACCCTCCAAGACAACGAGCTTTGTTAACAAGTAGGAACTCGTGGTTGATGTAGTCGTACACTTGCTGATCTCAAGATCGTGAGGAAGTCCGAGCACCACAACTCAGCAGCGCATCCGCACTCGCACACACGTTCAAGCCACCGGACAACCTCCACCTCCTCGCTCCAGCGATCCAGCGGAAGCAGCAACTCCTTCCAGACGAAATGCCACCGGGAACATGTATCTCGCTAATCCGAGACCATGGGGGAATAATTCTAGAGGGGGAGAGAGATCCTTCACAAGGAGGTGTGAGGATGAAGGAGGGAATGGGTGGCCTTTTATAGGAGGAGGGGGTGCCCCCTCTCTCCATGGCCGGCGCATGGGGGGGTGACCCCTCACCTCCCCCATTCATGTGGTGGTAACTCCTCCACATTAAAATGCCTCTTCACATTCCCTTTTAAAGTCTCCACTTTAAATGCATTAAGTTTCTCCAAATTTAATGCTCTCTCATTTAATAAAACTCTTTTATTAAATTTATTCAGAATTTTGTTAATTACTTTAATTAACAAACATTCACATATAGCCCCTTGCAATATTTCAATATCACATGCAGAACCACCTTCTCCCATTTCACCCGAAACAATTTCCGGTTTCTATTGAAACAATTCCTGCGCTTTGCAATTCTTTCGTCTGAAACATATGTGCTCCAAAATGGTGTCCGGTAACTCTTAAGTGTGCCACCCTACGGTTCGCGAATAATGTAGACATGATCGAGACCCTTCTCCGATCAATAATCAGCAGCGGGACCTGGAGATCCGTACTGACTCCTACACATTCAACGATGACTCATGTGATCGTGAGAACCTTTAAAGCTTGTAACTAAATCCCTTTGTCTCTCGATATATTACATGTCCGAGATTCGATCATCGGTATCTCCATACCTAGTTTGATCTCGTTACCGACATGCACTCTTTTCTCGTTCCCATGATATAACATTCTAGTGATCACATCACTTGCTTGCAAGCTATCCTAATGTGATATCACCGAGAGGGCCCAGAGTATATCTATCCGTCATCTGGATTGACAAATTCCACTCTTGATCCATGAGCCTCAACATAACACCTTCGTAGCACTGAACCCATCTTTATAGTCACGTTTTTACGGTGTGACGTTTGATGTTATCAAGATACTCTTCCGGTGTTAGCAATTAACATGATCTCACGGTCTAAGGATAAAGATTACTTCGTATGATGTTATATCAATATAAACACAATGACTTGATCGTAATGCTATACTTCGGATGAATGTTCATCACATCATTCCACCAATGGTGTGACCTTGTTATTAACAACATCTAATGTCCATGATCAGGAAACCTTGATCATCTTGTTAATCAACAAGCTAGTCTATAAGAGAGGCATGACTAGGAACCCTTTTTGTTTATTAAACACACTTGTATTGATCTTTCCTATCAATACAATTATAGCATGTAAAATAAACATCTATCATATACAAGAAATACATAATAACAACTTTATTATTGCCTCTCAGGGCATATTTCCTTCAGTCTCCCACTTGCACTAGAGACAATAATCTAGTTCACATAGTGATTAATCTAACACCCATGGAGTTCTGGTGTTGATCATGTTTTGCCCTAGGGAGTACTTTAGTCAAAGGATCTGCTACATTCAGGTCCGTGTGCACTTTACAAATCTTTATATCTCCATCCTTGACATGTTCGCGGATGGAGTGAAACCGGCGCTTAATATGCTTGGAATTCTTGTGAGACCTTGGCTCCTTGGCGTTGGCTATGGCTCCATTGTAGTCACAATAGATCACCATCGGGTCCAACGCACTGGGAACCACACCCAGTTCCGTAATGAACTCTTTCATCCAAACTGCTTCCTGCGCCGCTTCTGAAGCAGCAACATATTCCGCCTCCGTTGTTGATCTAGCCACCACAAGTTGTTTGGAGCTCCTCCAACTAACTGATGCTCCGTTCAAGAGAAATACATATTCGGATTGAGACTTCGAGTCATCCGGATCAGTGTCAAAGCTAGCATCGACATAACACTTAGCGACTAGCTCTTCTTCACCTCCGTATATAAGAAACATATCCTTAGTTCTTCTCAAGTACTTAAGGATATTCTTGACCGCTATCCAGTGTTCCGAACCTGGATCAGATTGGTACCTACTAGTCAAACTAATAGCATGTGCCACATCCGGTCTTGTACATAGCATGGCATACATTATAGAGCCTATGGCTGAGGCATAGGGGATCCTATCCATTATCTCTCTTTCTTCCGCCGTAGCCAGACTTTGAGTCTTACTCAATGTCTTGCCTTGCAACATAGGTAAGAACCCCTTCTTACTTCTGTCCATATTAAACTTCTTTAATATCTTATCAAGGTATGTACTCTGTGATAGCCCAATTAGGCGTCTTGATCTATCTCTATAGATTTTAATGCCTAATATATATGAAGCTTCACCAAGGTCCTTCATCGAAAATTTGCTGTTTAGATAACTTTTAACACTGTTTAAAAGATCTAATTCATTTCCAATCAATAATATGTCATCCACATATAATATCAGAAATGCCACATTGCTCCCACTCACTTTCTTGTAAATACAAGCCTCTCCATAAGTTTGGACAAATCCAAACTCTTTGATCACCTCATCAAAGCGGAGATTCCAACTTCGTGATGCTTGCTTCAGTCCATAGATGAATCGCTGAAGTTTGCACACCTTATTAGCATCCTTAGGATCGACAAAACCCTTAGGTTGTATCATATACAACTCTTCTTCAATCTTACCATTGAGGAACGCAGTTTTGACATCCATCTGCCATATTTCATAATCGAAATATGCAGCAATTGCTAACATAATCCTAACCGACTTAAGCATCGCTACGGGAGAGAATGTCTCATCGTAGTCAACTCCTTGAATTTGTCGAAACCCCTTTGCGACAAGTCGATCCTTATAGATGGTCACATTACCATCAGCATCAGCTTTCCTTTTGAAAATCCATTTATTCTCAACGGCCTTTCGGTCGTGAGGTAAGTCCACCAAGTTCCAAACTTGGTTCTCGTACATGGATTCCATCTCGGATTTCATGGCTTCTAGCCATTTGTTGGAATCCGGGCTCATCATCGCTTCTTCATATGTCGCAGGGTCATCCATTTCATCAATCATGAAATTCATAACAGGATTGCCGTACAGTTCAGGAGCTGCACGTGTCCTGCTTGACCTACGAGGTTTGGTAGTGTCCTCTTTCGGAGTTTCATGATCAATATCATTAGCTCTCACTTCATTAGGTGAAGTCAACTCCGAAACAACTTCTGGAGCTGCGCTACTCGCCATTTCATGAAGAGAAGGTTCAATAACCTCTTCGAGTTCTACCTTCCGACTACTCACACCTTTCACGAGAAACTCCTTCTCAAGAAAGGATCCATTCTTGGCAACAAAGACCTTGCCCTCGGATCTGTGATAGAAGGTATACCCAATCGTTTCCTTAGGGTATCCTATGAAGACGCATTTTTCTGCTTTGGGTTCGAGTTTATCCGGTTGAAGTTTCTTCACATAAACATCGCATCCCCAAACTTTAAGAAATGACAGCTTAGGTTTGTTTCCAAACCATAATTCATACGGTGTCTTTTCAACGGATTTAGATGGTTCCCTATTTAAAGTGAATGTAGCAGTTTCCAGTGCATAACCCCAAAATGACAGCGGCAAGTCAGTCAGAGACATCATAGATCAAACCATATCCAATAAAGTATGATTACGATGTTCCGACACACCATTACGTTGTGGTGTTCCGGCAGGCGTGAGTTGTGAAACTATTCCACAGTCTTTCATATGTGTGCTAAACTCGTAACTAAGATACTCTCCTCCACGGTCGGACCGCAGAAATTTGATCTTTCTATTACGATGATTTTCCACTTCATTCTGAAATTCTTTGAACTTTTCAAAAGTTTTAGACTTGTGTTTCATCAAATAGATATACCCATATCTACTCAAATCATCCGTGAAAGTAACAAAATAACGATATCCACCTCGCGCCGACATACTCATTGGTCCACACACATCAGTATGTATGATTTCCAATAGATCTGTCGCCCGTTCCATTGAACCAGAAAACAGCGTTCTAGTCATCTTGCCCATAAGGCATGGCTCACATGTATCAAATGATTCAAAATCAAGTGATTCCAAAAGTCCATCAGAATGGAGTTTCTTCATGCGTTTAACGCCAATATGACCTAGACGGCAGTGCCACATATATGTAGATATATCATTATCAAGTTTAATCCTTTTAGCATCAACATTATGAATATGCGTAATACTACTATCGAGATCCAACAAAAATAAACCATTCAACAGAGGTGCATGACCATAAAAGATATTATTCATATAAATCGAACAACCATTGTTTTCAGACTTAAATGAATAACCACTTTGCATCAAACACGATCCGGATACAATGTTCATGCTCAGTGCAGGCACCAAATAACAATTATTTAGGTTTATAACTAATCCCGATGGCATATGGAGAGGCAGCGTTCCAACGGCGATCACGTCAACTCTTGATCCATTGCCGACCCGCATCAAGACCTCATCCCTTGCTAGTTGCCGCTTGTCCCGCAGCCCCTGAACCGAGTTACATATATTAGCAACCGATCCCGTATCAAATACCCAGGTGCTACTGCGAGTACTAGTCAAGTACACATTAATAACATGTATATCACATGTACCTTTGTTTGCCTTGCCGGACTTCTTGTCCGCCAACTACTTGGGGCAGTTGCGCTTCCAATGGCCAGTCCCCTTGCAATAGTAGCACTCTGTGTCAGACTTAGGGCCAGCTCGGGGTTTCTTTTCAGGCGTGGCAACAGACTTGCCACCCTTCTTTCCCTTGTGCTTGCCTTTCTTGTCCTTCTTGAAACCGGTGGTCCTATTGATCATCAACACTTGATGTTCTTTCCTAAACTCCACTTCTGCAGTCTTAAGCATTGACAGAAGCTCGGGAAGAGACTTCTTCATGCCCTGCATATTATAGTTCATCATGAAGCTCTTGTAGCTAGGTGGCATAGGTTGGAGAACATGATGTATGCCTAAGTCAATGGGAATCGTTATTCCCAAGGACACAAGCTTATCGGCGTACCCAGACATTTTGAGTACGTGCTCACTAACGGAGCTGTTTTCCTCCATCATGCAGCTAAAGAACTTTTCTGTAGCATTATAACTCTCTACGGCAGCATGGGTATCGAAAATCATTTTCAATTCTCCCATGGTATCAAAGGCATTGCCATTTTCGAAACGGTTTCGAAGTTCTGGCTCTAGCCCATACAGTATGCCGCAATGAACTAAGTTGTGGTCCTCTTGACGAGTTATATAGACGTTCTTTTCCTCGTCAGGGTCATCAGGAGCTGGTGGGGGTCCTAGCGGCGCATCTAGCACATATTGCTTTTGTGCAGCAGTGAGGAGAATCCTCAAATTCATAGCCTAGTTGGTGAAGTTGCTACCATTCGCAGCAAGTTTCTCTTTCTCCATGAACACATTGAAATTAAAAGCAGGTGGTGCCATCTACAACAGAATTTGTAAAGTATATTTAGACTAAGTTTATGATAGATTGAGTTCGACTAATCCAAATTACTAATGAACTCCCACTCAAAAACGACATCCCTCGTGTCCTTTTGGTGATTACATGAACCAAATCCACTACACCAAGTCCGATCATCACGTGAGTCGGTGTAGCTTCAAAGGCGAGCATCTATATGGGCATCATATCAACTATATGACTCATGCTTAACCTTTTGGTCCGTGTTCCGAGGCCATGTCTGTACATGCTAGGCTCGTCAAGTAAGAACCTTAGTATTTGCATGTGTATAACTGTCTTACACCCGTTGTATGAAAGCGTAGAGTTGAAAACACCTGATCATCACGTGATGCCTCAAAACACGATCCACAAAACGGTGCATACTTAAGGAAGAACACATTTTATCTTGATATCTGAATGAGGGATCATCTTATAATGCTACCAAACGCGCCAAACTAGCAATATAAGATGCTAACATCTAATGTGTGAAGTGAGATGATATGGTCCATGCATTTGATCTCTATCATTTGCATCGTGGTATGATCTTTATCATTCCTTTGTGTGTAAGGCCAAGGTCTATGGAACTTACACGTTAAGTGAGTTGTAAGAGTATCTATTATACATCTACTTACAACAATACCATATCAAAACACTAGCCCAGCAACGATCTAAACTAGACGCCTCTAATTTATCAATTGCAAGTTTTACGTGGCTTAGGGCTTTCGGAGATAGAACCTGTCTAACCTACGAACATGAACCACAACGAGGATAACCAAGTTATTAGCAACTCATTGTAAATTAGATATTGACTATAGTAGGAGAGACAGAAACCCGCCAGCCACTTATGCAAAACAAGTTGCATGTCAGTCGTGGAACCGGTCTCATGTACGATGACATGTAAGGTTGGTCCGGGCCGCTTCATCCCACTATGCCACCAATATCCAAAGTACATAGAAGATGCAATAACATGATCATCATCGCCCACATATAAACATATGTGTACTACCCGTGCAAAGCACATACGCATAGATCAGGCTCTGATACCACTGTTGGGTCCGCAGCATTGAAAACAAAAAATTTCCTACGGTGTGAACTACACGCCAAGATCTATCTACTAGGTACAAAGCAAACGGGTGGACATACATCCATAGAGAACTTACCCTCGAAGACAACGAGCTTTGTTAACGAGTAGGAACTCGTGGTTGATGTAGTCGTACACTTGCCGATCTCAAGATCGTGAAAAAGTCCGAGCGCCGCAACTCAGCAGCGCATCCGCACTCGCACACACGTTCAAGCCACCGGACAACCTCCACCTCCTCGCTCCAGCGATCCAGCGAAAGCAGCAACTCCTTCCAGACGAAATTCCACTGGGAACATGTATCTCGCTAATCCGAGACCATGGGGGAATAATTCTAGAGGGGGAGAGAGATCCTTCACAAGGAGGTGTGAGGATGAAGGAGGGAATGGGTGGCATTTTATAGGAGGAGGGGGTGCCCCCTCTCTCCATGGCCGGTGCATGGGGGGATGACCCCTCTCCTCCCCCATTCATGTGGTGGTAACTCCTCCACATTGAAATGCCTCTTCACATTCCCTTTTAAAGTCTCCACTTTAAATGCATTAAGTTTCTCCAAATTTAATGCTCTATCATTTAATAAAACTCTTTTATTAAATTTATTCAGAATTTTGTTAATTACTTTAATTAACAAACATTCACATATAGCCCCTTGCAATATTTCAATATCACATGCAGAACCACCTTCTCCCATTTCACCCGAAACAATTTCCGGTTTCTATTGAAACAATTCCTGCGCTTTGTAATTCTTTCGTCTGAAACATATGTGCTCCAAAATGGTGTCCGGTAACTCTTAAGTGTGCCACCCTACGGTTCGCGAATAATGTAGACATGATCGAGACCCTTCTCCGATCAATAATCAGCAGCGGGACCTGGAGATCCGTACTGACTCCTACACATTCAACGATGACTCATGTGATCGTGAGAACCTTTAAAGCTTGTAACTAAATCCCTTTGTCTCTCGATATATTACATGTCCGAGATTCGATCATCGGTATCTCCATACCTAGTTTGATCTCGTTACCGACATGCACTCTTTTCTCGTTCCCATGATATAACATTCTAGTGATCACATCACTTGCTTGCAAGCTATCCTAATGTGATATCACCGAGAGGGCCCAGAGTATATCTATCCGTCATCTGGATTGACAAATTCCACTCTTGATCCATGAGCCTCAACATAACACCTTCGTAGCACTGAACCCATCTTTATAGTCACGTTTTTACGGTGTGACGTTTGATGTTATCAAGATACTCTTCCGGTGTTAGCAATTAACATGATCTCATGGTCTAAGGATAAAGATTACTTCGTATGATGTTATATCAATATAAACACAATGACTTGATCGTAATGCTATACTTCGGATGAATGTTCATCACATCATTCCACCAATGGTGTGACCTTGTTATTAACAACATCCAATGTCCATGATCAGGAAACCTTGATCATCTTGTTAATCAACAAGCTAGTCTATAAGAGAGGCATGACTAGGAACCCTTTTTGTTTATTAAACACACATGTATTGATGTTTCCTATCAATACAATTATAGCATGTAAAATAAACATCTATCATATACAAGGAATACATAATAACAACTTTATTATTGCCTCTCAGGGCATATTTCCTTCAAGTGTATGCTGTCCAGCCTCGATTGACGTTCCTTAGCAGTATCAGGAGCCTTTTTGCCCTTGGGCTGCTGCTGAGAAGTTGAAGTTGCTGCAGTGGATTTTCCCTTGGGAGCTGCCTGGGTGCTAGCCTTGGTACTGCTGGTGCCTTTTTGTCGAGTCTTGGAAGACTCGGACGAGGCGGAGGAACTTGGTGCTGTTGCTGGCGCTTTTGCTGTTGTTGCTGATGCTGATGCTGATTTCTGTTTCGGCGGGGGTGTTGAAGGAACCTCGGTGGTGGTTGGTTGCGGCAGTGCCAAAGAAGGAGCAATTGCAGCCTCGGCAGAACCGTTTCCCCCCGTTCCGAGGTTGCCCCCCTCTTGACGAGGTGGGCTAGAACCCGGAGCAGCCGCTGAACCCTCCTGAATGGGCCTAGAACCCGGAGCAGCCACGAGGGGGAGAAGGGCTATGTCGGAGCAGTGAGGCTATGCCAGATCCACTCTGAGGGACCTCCACTACGGCCCTGCTGAATCAAATCATGAATGATGAGAAACTATAACAAAGGAAGAACAAGTAAATAGCAAAGGGAGAAATGACTTACTCAACCGAAGTCAAGGGCTCCTTGGGCTTGCGAGCTCTCCGGGCCACGGCCTTAGTCGTGGACTTGGTGGCAGCTTTGTCCGTGGACTTCTTTCGCCTTTTAGCTGGCTGAGAGGGTCCGGAGGAAGAAGCGGATGCGGCCCCCCTCTTCTTTGGTGTGACCGGGACAGGCTCACCCGTGGCAAGGGGAGGATCTTCATGGATCTGCCCACCGGGGTTATCTGATGCCAGAAAAGCATAAGAAAGGGGGACAGCGTCAAATGCCTCCATCACCTCAACATCCGAATCATCTTCATCGTCGGGCCAATCTCTAATGGAAGAGAGTTTACCGGTGTGTCGCTTGGTCGCATCAGCCATCGGCAGGAACATCTCCTGATCCGGTTCCTCCTAGTCTGAGGCTTCTCGATCAGGCGCCCATTTGAGAGAAGTCTCGATGCCGTCCTCAATGGTTTGCTGAAGAAACATCTAAGGGAAACAAAAGGAAACAGGATTAAACCTACAACAAAAACCGACATATGATTTAATTCAGAAAAGGTTTGGGGCACGAGACTTACCGCAGGGGAAGCCTATCTCGGCAGAAGTGTTCGATCCCCCACGTCCACTCAGCAGAGAAGTCCTTGTGGGTGGTGAAGAGGGCCTTGACTCGGCGGTAGATCTCGGTGTTGCTCAACTCAAAGGAGGAGGTCTGGTTGGGGTCACGGCCCCAGCTCATGTGACAGAGTTTATGCGTGCGTTTCTAAGGAGGGAGATCCGGTTACAGACAAATGTGATCATTGCGTCCTCATTGCACAATCCCAGATCCTTCAGCTCCTAGAACCTTTTGTTGACTTGGTTCGCCAGGACGGTGGGCCTCTTGGGGATCTTGTCCCACAGATCCGGATTAGGAGGACCCGGGGCGTAGGGGCGCAGCCGGATCAGATCTTCATCCGTGCCATTTCTAACATAGAAGAAGGTTCAGGCCCAACCCTTGCAGGAGTCAAGCACCATGATTCGGGGGAAGATGGATTGTTTCCGAGGAGAAATGGAAGCGGCGCCGAACTGCATGAGCTGCTTGTCCTCTGAGTCAAGCTCTCTGTTCAGAATTATGTTCTGGCGGAGGCCAAAGAACCGGATCCAGAGCTCCTTTGTAGGCCACAGTCCGGTGTAGCCCTCGATGGTGGAAGCGAAAGTAGAGAGTGAGGTAATGGTATTAGCCGGAAGATGGTGCGGCTGAAGCTCATAGGTGTTGAGCCAGTCGTTGAAGAAATCACTAACGGGGAGCCCAAACCCGCGCTGGAAGTGGGAAAGGAATACCACATACTCACTCGGATTGGGTGAGGGGGAAAGCTCCGCGGCGGCGAGGCGTGCGATGACGCTCTCCGGCATACACCGGGTGTGGTACAACCAGTCAATATCGTCCTGGCTAACCCAGGACCTAGCCCAAGTGTCACGTTCGGCGTTCACCGTGTCCTCCTCCATTTCCTGCTCCGCGACGGCGAGCTCCTCTTCTGTCATCTCAAGGTCACTGTCCTCACTGGCGCTAGCGGCGGTGGGGGCAGTGGCCTGGACAGGCGAGGACCCGTGGCGGAAGAGATGCGGGGAGGTGGCGACGACGCTGGTGTGCGAGGAAACGGTGCGGCGGCGGCGCGGCTAAGCAGATGCGGTGGCGGCGGCGCTGTCGCTGGAGAGGAAGAGGAAGAAGAAGAGGCAAAGGGGGCGCGAGAGTGGGGAAAAGACCCAAGGGGCGCCCCTCCCCTATTTAACCACGCCCTTGAAGGGTAGTGGGATTGCGCTGTGCGGACGGGCCACACGGTGTGGCCGTGTATGACCCAGATCAATCAATCAGCAACGAGCCACGGGAAGGGCCACAGGGCACAGGAGATCCCATGACGTGACGTTATGATACAGTTAACGAGGAGGGAGACACGATGTGACGTGTGCTACAGTAATATCTGACAATTACTGTGCCGGTTACTGGCGCAGGCCCTTAAAATGAGGCAAAGTAATGATCAACCTCCACGTGGGGAAGCGTACGAGAGAAGGAAGAATGACCCGGATGAGGCTGAGGTGACCCGGCCAGCGAGTGAAAACTCGGAATGTGCCAAGGGAAAGTAAACCTATGAAATCAGGATTATGAGGTAACTCGGAAAAGGAGCAAAAGGCTCGGTAAGATTGAACCTGTTGTGGCCTTAACGTCTAAGGCAGCTAAGACCACACCATCTTCGGGGACTAATGTTGGGGGGATACCCCTGGGTAGGGTCACACCGGGGTATAAAGGCTGAATTAGCCGAGGTACAGCAAGGTCAAAGCAGGTGATGGCCGAGTCACCTCAAGGCAGGCCGAATCACGGGGTAAGTCGGACCAGGGGATGTCCACCTAACTGGGTCTCAGCCGACTTATATCGTATGTCGGTAAGACGTATCTAACTTGTATACAGGTACAGGTACGGCCGGATCAACTAGGTACGATCCGGGTTATATCAAGCTTGTAAGAGAAGGAAGGTATCTCGCTGGTCAAAGGGTGACCACTGTACGCAGAGCGTGAGCAAAGCGGACAGAGGCCAGGACCACCGAGGCATGGCCGACAAAGGTGACGATGCCTGTGTCGGATGACGCAGGCGCCGCAGAGGCTCACGTAGCCTCTGCATGGATGACGCTGGGCAAAAGTGACCAGGACGACTTACTATTTTGGGAGGAGGCATATTCCTCGGAATATACGGAATATGCCTCCACGTATGCCCTAATTGGAGACCTGGCCACCCCTATATAAGGGGGGCTAGGGCTTCTGTAGAAGGGGTTGATCTCGAGAGGATAGTGTTTTACTAGTGAGTTCTTGAGGGCCAGCTAGTGGTGAGAGTAAGAGAGTTTCTTCTTCCTCCTCTCCCCAATACTGCTCAAGGAGCACTTGTAAACTGTGGAAGTGAATCAAATACAAAGCAACTGTGTGTGGAATCACCACACTATCCCTCCCTGGATTCCTCTAGTGCATCTTGTCCCCACCTTTAGCCTATCCATGGCATCTGTCGTGAAACCACCACGACAATTGCTGAGATGCTCGTTGTCTGCTTGCCTTGTCATTTTGATATGGGGATTCTTCTGTATCATCGAGCAAGGGGTACCCTGTTGGCGGCTCTCTATGATACACATGCACTTACTATGACAAGAACTTACCGGTAACTAAACTTGAGTAGCATGAGGAGCGTCCCTCGTATTCAAGGGACATGAGATTTCCAACTTATACTTCGTCAAGCATATACTCCATAGTTTGTTCACTTTAACCTTAATCACTTCAAGATGCTTATGATAGGGGCAATGAGAGCTGAAAGCTAATAAGTACCATAATTTTTGGAGGCTCTTTATGAAACTTGAATCTCTGCTTCCTTCTATGAAGGCCTTTCTTTTACTTTTATGTTGAGTCTCCACCTTCTATCTTTATGCACCTACTTTGAGAGCATAGTGTCCATTCTTAGTTCTATGTACATTGTCCCAAGACTTGTTGATTGATGCATAACTTTGATATTGCTTTATTTTAAACTATTAGTATCTAGTCACACTTATGAACTTTGAGGTGTCCTATGCATTTATGTTTGCTACTTTATGAGGGACAAGCTGAATGCCACTATGCTATGTTTCTTTATGTGAAACAAACAAACATCTTGCAAAGCATTGTTATTCATGAATCTTTTGTTTATGCCTTTTCATGTTGCAACATAGTTGATTTGTCTTATTGTTATAACTTTGTCTTTCATGTTATGATTGAAGTACTATGATCCCAGCTATCAATGTTTTACAAATACTTTCATAAGTTTATGATGGTGCATGTCACCTCAAAAATTATTCTTTCTTTTTATCACTTATGTACTCGAGGATGAGCAGGAGTTAAGCTTGGGGATGTTGATACATTGCAAACGTATCCATAATTTTTGATGTTCCATGCTTGGTTTTATCTACTTTCTTATGTTTTGTTCCAGCTTTGGAGTACTTTTTATACACTTTCTTGGACTAACCTATTAACAAGAGCCAAAGTGCCAGCTACCTGTTTTCTGCTGTTTTTGGTTGCAGGAAAGTCAGAAAATGAATATTCTCGGAATTGGACGGGACAAAAGCCAAAATCAGTTTTTCACCGAGGGACACAAGGAGCCAGAATACGAGACGAAGAGGGGCCAGGGGGCCGCCACACCACCTGGCCGCGCGGCCCAGCCTGGCCCGGGCCAGGGGGTGGTGTGGCCGCCTCCGGCACCCCCTCGGCCTCCCCTTTCGCCTATAAGATGCCTCCGATATAGAAACCCTAAGTACCCAATCAAAATTCCACAAAAGATTCTGTAGCCGCCGTCATCTCCATCCCTAGATTGGGAGGGATCTGAAGCTCTTCTCGGCACCCTGCTGGAGAGGGGAATTCACCCTGGAGGCCTTCTTCATCACCATGCAAGCCTCCGGTGTGATGCGTGAGTAGTTCATCCTTGGACTACGGATCCATGTAGTAGCCAGATGGCTGGTTCTCCTCCTTTGTGCTATCATGTTTAGATCTTGTGAGCTCCGTTCATGATCAAGATCATCTATTTGTAATTCCTACATGTTGTGTTTGCGGGGATCTGATGGATATTGAGATGCTATTTCATATTGATTATTGATTCTATCATGTCTTTGTTATTTTTGATCTTGCGTGCTTTCCGTTGTTAGTAGCTATCTTGGCCAAGTAGATGCTAGCAACTCCAAGAGTTAGTATTTATGGTCGATAGTGGGTTCATGCCTCTAGTAATCTAGGGAAGTGACAGAAATCTCTAAGGTACTACATGTGCTATTGCTACTAGGGAGAAAACAACAATCCTTTATTCATAGAACAATCATATTGTTTTCTTTACACGCAATGCGTAATGCAGTTATCTGTTGCTTGCAACTTAATACTAGAGGGGGTTCGGATGATAACCTAAAGATGGATTATTAGTCATAGATGCAGTTGGATTACGGTCTATGTATAATGTTGTAATGCCCAATCGAATCTCAAAGGAGTCAAGATGATTAGTATATGCATGATTGCTTTCTCGATATTTGTCAATTGCCCCGCTGTAATTTGTTCACCCAACATGTCATCTATCTTAAGGAGAGCCACCACTAGTGAACTATGGACCCCGGTCCTTTCTTTTATCATCAATCTACAATCAACTGTTTACTTTCTGCAAGTTATTACTTTCTTCCACACAATACGTTTAATTCTTTGTTTTCAGCAAAACCGGTGAGATTGATAACCTCAATGTAAGTTGGAGGCAAAGTTCTGTGGTTGTGTTGTGCAGGTTTCCTCGTTGCTGCTGGCACCGGTAGTGCGCCCTGCCAAAGTTCAGCTAGCAACACCTTGGAGGTGTTTCCTTGCTCCTACTGGATTGATAACTTTGATTTCATAACTGAGGGAAAACTTGCTGCTGTGCTCATCATACCTTCCTCTTGGAGTTCCTCAATGAGCTCGATATATTTTGGGCCATCATGGCTATTGTTGGGGATATGCATAATGAGTATCACCATAACATAGCTATAATACGGATAACCTAGGTGACCCACAGTGGTAGCACGACCCATGGACTGTTGGACGACCCAGTTAGAAGGATACATAAGGGATCCCCATGCTGGAATACCACGGAGGCTACGACACATAGATAAAGTCCGAGCCTTGGAGTACAAGACACGAAGACTAGTCATTATTAATGTAGGACTCTCTAACATGTTCGATATGGACTTTACCTTGTAATCCTAGGTTTTGGTGCCTTTATAAGACGGATCTTTGGAAGCCTTTAGGGCATAGCATAACTCACTCACATTGAACCCTACAATCTCTATAACTAGCGGTATTGCCATTATAGTGATTGGAAGCAGAAGTAGGATTCCACCATTGTCGTGGGATCTGTACCTAGGTAAACTTTGTCACCTTGTACCCGCCAACTCACTGTCTTACCCCACCTCTCTCTCCACGCTCTGTGAGGACCCCTCCATGGCATACTCATCGGCAATACTACGACACCCGCGTGCCTATGATGGCCATCCCCGTGGCGGGGCCTGCTCACCGATGTGAGATATGCTGCCATCGGGCCTTCCTGTTGCCAGATCTGCTGCAACACCCAGCCTACTCCATCCACTCCGACCTTTGGGACCACTAGTACGAGGCGGAGCACGAGGAGCGCCGCGAGGCCATCGAGGCCCACCTCGAGAACCTCGATGATGCCGACGAGGACTACTGGGAGGAGTCCGACACGAACTCTGGCATGGAGGACGACGACTACAACGATGGCCTTGACTACTTCGGCCTGCCGCAGCCGAGCTTCTCTGATTGGTCGCGCTAGAGGGGCGCCAACACCGTCGAGTATGAGGTGTAGCCGCAGTGGCCCGGCCAGTTGGCCATCAAGGTGGAGGAGCCGGAGCACATGTCACGGCACACGGGCTCACCCGGACGGCTGTCCTCCGCCAGTAAACGGACCGAATCAAACAGATTTATGTCTGAAATACCGTGCGCGATACCCTAGTGGAACGAAGGCAAGAGCTGTTTAGCGCCTGCCCTGCCACTATCGCGTCGATGCTGACGCTGGTCACTGGCCACGTCCTTTGCCTGTCAGCCTCTATACGGCATATGAGGCTGTCAGCTGTAGGTCCCGTCGCTGGTCCCCACGGATCTAGGTTGTACCTCCGTGCACGACGACTACAGCTTCTCTGTCGTTTAATGGCGTATAGTTAGATTTAGCCGTGTGATCGGGAGAGAAACGGTGTCTTCCTCGTGCAGCAAAGCTACGGGCCGAAGTGTGGTCCGGCGTGTGAAGTGGCCGGTCACCTACTCACGTTGCACTGACTTGCACTGTATATTTTTTACCGTGTTTGCACGTGTTGATCCTGCAACCTCTACCGTTTGTTTGCAATCATCGGAACCGAAAATTACAGAGGACAGACGGGAGATGAGAAAGTCTGCAGGATCATGTTTCTCACTGACAGAACGCCGGATGCTTGCCTGGGCGCCTTTCGCCTTTTTGGCAACAAGAAATCTGACACCGCCTGCAAGCAAACTGTGGAGTACATTTCTTCCAAGCAGAAAAGGTGCAACAGTGTGACCGGCCAACTGGAGTACCAAAGGCTTTCTCGATTATATTTCCTTTCCCACCAATAATAGGCACAAAAACGCTAGCAAACCACAATCTTTATTCCAAAACAAAAACCTGTGTACAAGCTAGTTACTACAGAACACGTGGAAGCATCCATGGCATGTATCAGCAGCACGGGCGATCTGATCGGATCAGATCAGCGCTGCTGCATGATGCCTCACGAGGCCAGGAGGTACCTGAACCTGAACTCGTACGGCAGCACCTGGATGCGCCGCGCGTCGACGGTACGGCGCCGGCCTTCGTCCACGGCCCGCATGGCGCTCTGCCGCAGCTCGCTGGGCAGCTGCAGGCAGACCCAGTCCATGAGCGAGTCCACGTCCTTGGCGAAGTCCAGGAGGTACCAGTGCAGGAGCTTCGGGATCGCGAGCCTCTCCGGCGCCGACACGGCCACCGCGGCTTGCAGGTAGTCCCTCTTGGCGCCCTCCAGCTCCTCCTCCACCCGGGCCGCCGTGTACACCCTCACCTAATTCAGAGAGAAAATAAGACAGCACATCACCATCAGGCGTCTCCGTCGGTACAACAGCAGCAGATCGAGCTGTACGTGCACAATCACACCGGCCAAAAACGGTTGCGTGTTACGGCAGGAATCAGGAAGAGATCTTACGGCGGGGGAGGACCAGCTTCCGCAGGAGAGCGCGAAGGTGACCAGCGGCTCCGGCCACTCCAGTCCGAACGCGCCAGCTCGCGCCGCAGCGTCGTCGCCCTTCGTTCCTTCTAGAGGATGCACCTGCTCACGGGTCACACGTTCAGCGACGAATCAATTGCTAGAAGATACCTTGGGATCTACGGTGGCTGGCGGCATCGATGGTGACTGTTGCCTTACATGCTTGACGCTGTAGGGCAACCTGAGGATGAAATGCTCGATCGACATGGCGCTGTGCGTGCGCCCACCAACCTCTATCGCCGCCTGAAAAATGGGAGATGGTTGGCTTCTGTCAGAGAGGGATAGCACTGTCTTTAATATTACTACTGCTACTGGTTATTACAGCACAGCAGGCACGATTAGTTTGAGTACGTTCTTGGCTTGGGGCATTCATCAGAAGGGTAGGGCAGGAGTGATGGATGTGGTACCTTTGGCATCATTGCCACGAGCATATGGGGCGTGGTAGGTATCCCTTGCTCCAGGAATGCCTGGAGTACATGGCAGGCAAGTGCATATTAAACATCGATCAAACAAGGACACTTCATCTAGGGTTCATCTACTACTTCAGTAAATTAAGCATCTGGTGATGAGTAAGGGGACATGAACCATTTACTTAACCAAAAGCATAACGACCATGAACACAAACATGCCAGCATTATCTTCAGGGTTGAATGTTAAACAATATGCATCTTCAGAACTACCCAGGCTGTACTGTAATGTAATGTACTGCTGCACAGACAAAAGTTATGAACTTCCCAAAAAGCTCCAGCATACTGCATACAGTGGTTCTAGTACGAAAAAGGGAAACTGATAATTGAGCTAACTGCCACCAAAACGAAATGAAATTTCGGTGGCTAGATGCATGTACTCCAGTAAGATACTAGGCTCAAGATTAAAAATGTTTCAGGGAAAACAACTAGAGGGACCGGAGCAATAATGAGCACCAGCTTACATTCATCATGCAGGAGTTGTAGACGTTGATCCAGAAGGCCAGCTTGTGCTGATGGGAGAGCCCCGCCAGGTCAACCGAGGCGAGCTTCCGGAGCAATGCCCTGCAGCGGCAGATTCGCCAGGTAGACGACAACAACAAGGGAAACCGCTCGATCAAGCAATGGTGCCATGAAGTCAAACAGACATACACCCCCTACTCACCGGACAGCCAAATCTAACTCGCAATAATTGATAGTCCAGGCTAGCTGATGAGAACTCACTTCAATCTCCGGGCGAGGAGCGCGTTGCTGGCCAGCGCGTTCCGGTCGAACGACGCGGCGTCGATCACGTGGAGTCGCCTGTACGGGCCGACGTCCCTGCCGCCCAGCTCCAGGATGCCGTAGGGGTCCTGAGGGTACGCGTCCTCTGACGAGCCTGACACCGAAGGGGACAGTGCCTGCTGCTCCTCGTCTTGGCCGCTGCCGCCTGACGAGCCCATCTGGGCGAAGATGGTCAGCAGGCAGCTCAGCAGCTCCTCCGACAGTCTGTTGGGCGCGCTCGAGCCGTCCACCATCCCTGAATTATTATCGCCGGCAGCGTCCGCGACCCCTTTGCGGTCAGGCAGTGTGCTAATCGACTGTACGAAAAGAACAGAGCGCCCGTACAGATTCAGTAAGTTCCTGAACAGTGCGAATTCAGAAGCAGTAATAAGACTGCAGTTAATTCAGTGGTTTTACTACCTGGGCAGGAGCTCTGCGTTTCTCAGTTGCCGCTGCCGGCATTCTCGATTTGGCAACCTTCTGCGACGGCGACAGGCGAGCATTTCTGCAGGACTGGTTCTCTTTTCCAGCCCCGGAGCCGGGACCGTCGTCTTGGTTCGCTGAAGCCGGAATTGGCTTTCTTGGTGTTTGCTTGCCGTTCGGCGATGGACGAGCAGGGGCACGGTCTAAACCATGGTGTATCGTGGGAGAGAATTCTGGATTTTGTGGAGTCGGGCTCGACGGCATGAGCTGCGCCGGCACGCAACCCTCGCCGCCGCCGCCGCCGCCGGGGAGGTGCGTGTTCTTGGTGGTGGCGGAGAAGATGATGGCCTCCTGGTAGATGCCTTGCCGGAAATTGACCACCTGCTCCTCCAGCCGGACGACCTCCTCCTCCAGCACCGCCACCTCCGCCAGAAGAGCTAGCGTCTGATCATAGCAAAATTCAGAGGAACAGCCAGTGCACGGATTCAGAATCGAATTGCTCGAGACAGAAAAGGAATAATAATGCGCTAGTACTAGATTCTGAATTCTGGAAATGGGCACCGACATGGGACGGCAGATAGGGCGGCAGCCGAGGCAGGGCGCCGAGCGGCCTGGTGAACGCCCTCTCCAGAGCTCGGTGGACGTTCTCCTCGTGCCGCAGCTTCTTCTTCAGCTTGTCCACCTACCACAATTCAGACATCCGTCACAACTGAAATGCGCACGGCAACGAAATGGATCGCTGAATTCAAGAAATTAAGAAAGAGATTCACGTACATCTTGCTGCAGCGCGAGCTTCCGCTCCCGCCTCGACTGGATTCTGTTCATGGCGCCTCTGGCCACCGCGCTGGCCGGCCCCTTCGCCTTTGGCATCATAGCCTTCCTCTGCTCCTTCTGCTGCGTCATCTGAATTCAAACGACATCGAGGGAAAAGATGGAAAGGGGGAGCCTCATTCAATTACTAGCTGTCAAAGATACTAAAGAAAGCAAAGCGACAGATTCCTGTGCCCCCGGACGATTAAAGGTAAAGCAAAGCGAGCGGATTAAAGATAAATCGGGACTCGGCTAGCAATCGATCGATCGAGAGGTGAGGTGCCCAATTCGAGCCGCTCTCTAAAGCAACTGATGCCGTAGAGACAGACGAACGAGCCCCAATCATGACTTGTAGCTTTGCTTGCACGAACATCAAACAACAGTGCTCGTCGTTGTACTCTTGTGCACATTGAAAAAGCGATAGGACAGAAACAATATCGACGGCGCAACAGATTAACAGCAACCCATGCAGAAATGGTCAGTAATGTTAACAACCATGGAAATGGGCACATGAACTCGTGTCCGGGGAACCAAAAACGAGAATTAAAACACCGGGGGGTTGGAACGAATGCCGGAGGAACCAAGAATCTGTCAGGAAGAACGTAAAAAGAAGCGCACATTGTCACCGTCACCTCCCCGGGTGCTCAATTCAAGGAGAAAATGTGCGCAATTCAATCATCAAAATGCAAGTGCCAGAAACAGAGCAGGCAAAAGAAAACAGAGGGGTTGGCGAAGCCTACCCTGTCGCCCTTCAGGGCCGCCTTGGCGCCGTGCGCCGCCGCAGCCGGCCTCCGAGCCCGGCCATTCATCTCCGACGCCCGTATGGTTGTCTGTATCTGTATGAATACACCCGATGCGCAGTGGGCGGAACAGAGCAAGGGGCCGACAAGTTATAGCCTCGTCGCGGCCGGCATACGGACCGCGAGAGAAGGCTCCAGCGCCATTAAAGGCACCGCGAGCTCTGCGGTGCTCTCGGGCGGCGGGCGGGCGGGATGGGCGCGGTCCAGCCACCGCTGATGGAGCTAGTACTAGTACTGCAATCGCGAGCTCTGCCAAAGGATTGGATTGGGTGGCGTTTCCTATTGGATTGGGGGGCGTGGGATTGGGCGGCGTTTGTGGGAATTGGGATTGCGGCGATGGCGATGCCTCTGGCGGTGGCGGTGGCGGTTGTCCTAGATCCTGGGAATTGGGTTTACTACTTGGTTCAGGTTGTTTGCAGTTTGCACAGCCCCCTTCTACTTCTAGTGGGAGTACTAGTTGCGAACTTGCGGTGGCATAATTAGCTCTCTGTTTCTCTCAAAAAAAAAAAAAAAAAGCTCTCTGTCCATTTGCAGACAGCACCCTTCCTAAATCTGTATTAACGGCGCAGCAGTGTTTTTTACAACAGCTTACGTACATTCAATATACCAATACCTAAAGCTGCTAAGGTGACGAAAAAACGATACTAATAATTCTCAGTCAACCCACAAATAGTCTAGAACTCGGTCAGATTTTTTTTAAAAAACATCGATCTACTGAGCGTAAAAAATAATAAAAATTATAAACAGGTTTTTGGACCCCTAACGATGACTAAGAACATTAGCGCGAGCCGAAGGCATACTGTCGTCCTCGTTCCTCCATCACTGGAATCGGGAAAAACTCGTCGTAGTATAGATTGTTGTAGTATACAAACATGAAATCATTGCGCTAAGGCCACAAAGGACCAATGCACCTAAGCATCAACCATCCAATGATGACAGCCGTTGCTTGAAAGAGACTGACATAAAACCACACAAACGAATCGAGAGATCCAACACATACAGGACTTCACTCGCCCTCCGTTTACACTAGACACACTAGTGGGACGAGGATAGAACAGGGATGATCTTATTCTGAGTTTAGAATGTAAGTTGTCGCCTCACCATTCCGAAGAAGAGACTCAAAACAAGCAAAACAAAGAACGGGCTCTGGTGTTGGTGCACTCCACGAGCAGTCAAATCATCGTGATTACACGGTGGTGGCACGGTTGTGGGTGGTCGCCGAATCTGGTTTTCGAGGTTGGTGGTGGCTTTGGCGTGGTGTTGGCATAGTCGACGCTTCGAGGTGTGCGGTCTAGAAGCTCTGGTAGAAAGTTTTGCATGACACTTGCCGGCCAGCGGCATCGACCGCCTATGGTCGCCGCTTTATCCGTGGAGGCGCGGTTATGTAGTCTTATTTGATTTCGTCTAGCCTCGGAGCAAGCTTTTGGGTTGAAATCTTAGACCCTACTTATGTTGGGCATTGCTATTCTCCATTGGGGCGTCGCCTTGATGATCTTTCTCTCTTCCATTCCGCTTGGTGGGTTGGACGCACATGGCCTTGCGGTCGGTTGTTTGTCGGCAGGTGATGGGAGATTTTGGTGTGATGGCAGGTGATCGGTACATAATGAATACAACCTGATACAAACCGACACATACCATAGTGTTCAAGTTATGCATTAGGACGCATAATAAGAATGTGTAATCTATTCAAGATCGATGATAGCAATCTACCTTCTTCTATCGTATTTCGATTAAAAATCTCATGAATGTTTTCCCAAAATTGTTGCAATGGCTGATTGACGACACTCTTCTCGTATAATACCTCATCTACAAGTCCTTGATGGTGCCATGCAAAATACAACTCGTTGTCTGCTTTGTCGGTCCATTTAGGGTTATTTTACTTCATTTGTAACAACAAACAATCTAATAAGGCACAGCTCCTTCTACTTCATTTTACAAAACAAGAGAGTGAAAATTCACCTTTCCCCCCAAATGTGTTGGTTGCGGCCGGCAGTACCGGCGATCCATCTCCGTCCAGGGCATCCGCTGAGACTGGCACTGCCTCCTCAAAATCCGGTAAGAGATAGCACAGACCAAACCGGTTGCGGGCGGCGCTACCGATGGTCCGACGGCGTGCGGTGCCAACCCTAGGCCGAGCAGGATCCGCGGGGGCGAGGAGTAGGGGGTAAGCTTCCACACGACATTGTTGGTGGGCGAGGAGCAATGACCACCGACTGAATCTCAATGGCGAATGCCTCTGATTTAGAACAGATTGACACGGTGGTGCAGGCGGAGCTATAACTCGATTCGGCACCGGGAGGGATCGACAAGCGACTAGGAGTTGGGCAGTAGGGCAGAGAACGTGTCAGGGTCTCGGGGGAGTCTAGGGTTTTCACCGACGACGTCGTCGGCGAAGATGCGCGTCAGTCGGGGAAGTTCGGCAGCGCGGGGTGGGGGTCGTCTTTTTTTTCTGGAGATGTCGAGGTCGACTATATTACGAGTTGGCAGAGACGACTCTTATAATTTTTACTCCGCTAAAGGTTTTACGAGTTCGGTTAGATCCACGTTATAAGAGTAAAAGAGAATCTTTTAATCATCTAACTGGTTATTGAGGGATCGGTTAGATATGCCCTAATATAGCTTAATGTGAAGATAAAAGAAACTTGTTTATTTTCGGCTAAACTTTTTTTTATAGGGATCAAACGCTTCCCCACAATAAAAAAAATACCACCAGCGCCGAGAATTTTCTATCCTCCACCTCCAGCTCTTCAAGTGCAACGTTGCATCGTAAGGTTCGGTAGATTTTCTTCGTCAATATCTCAGTCCATTTGGAAGACTCGTGTAATTCACGGGCAATTTACAGAAAAATAACCTAAACTTGTAACAAATTTAAATACTAAACTTTCTAGAAAAAATATTCACAACATCTACTATTTTTCTGCAGCTCAGTCACGACGAAGCTGCAAACAACTGTGTGGCTCCAGGGAGCTATGGCGCTACGGATTTTTGGTGTGGCAGCACAACCCATTGTGCAGCGCCATGCGTTGTGGAGCCATGCTGTTGTTTGCAGCTCTGTCGTGGCTGAAGTTACAGAACAAGGTTAGAGGCGTGAATTTGTTTTGTGTAAAGTTTTAGTACTCCCTCCGGTCTATATTAGTTGATTCGAATTTGTCTAGATTCGGATGTATCTAAACATGTTTTAGAACTAGATACATCCGAATCTAGATAAATCCAAATCATAAATATGGGTCGGAGGGAGCGTTTAAATTTGTTACTAAGTTAGGTTTTTTTTGTCTGAATAATTCATGCCCGCAGAAGTTCTTGGTGACCAACCGTGCGGTACGGGCGTGCGGCCGTGCGGTGGAGCGTCGCGACGCGGTGCGCGGCACAGGACAAATTATAGAACGTCGTCGCCTGACCTTGGTAAGCTTCACTGACACGTAGATCAGCACATGGGCTCGGTCCCACCGAGCAGCGATACCGCGCGTGTCCGACCTCGCGTCTCTCTGCCGCGCGCGGGCCCAGCCCACGCTGGTAAATCATGCCGTAGCGTGCTCGGCGGGCTCGGCGCTTTCACAGGTCTCGCTTTACAGCTTCCACGTACGGATTCTCGGATGCATCCATCCACGGCTGGATGGATTGCTCGCTTTTCACCGGGTTTACTTTTTACTCGATCGCTCTGCCTACGTTTTCATCGACTCGAGTTGCTGCCTGCGCGCGCGAATTATTGCCCTCCGTTTGTAGGTGGTGGTGCCGTGGCGGTGGCGGCGTGGCGGCAACGGAATGACTGTGCAGTACAGTACGACCTCGAGTCCGTAGTTGTTCGGCCGTATGTACGTACACGGTACACACCCTGAGACCGAGACTGGTCCTGGACTGGACTCCTCCTGGACAATTCTGCTAGGGTGGCACCAGCGGAATTTTTCGTTGCATTGATGGATGGCTAGCGATATAGTATGGTCATCTTAAGCTCGCACGGTCACCTACATGCTGCTCACGTGTTGAGCTCCTAGACCGTTCATTAGGAAATTCAGGACCGTTCATGTGATGTACTGAAGTTTCCTTTCAGATTTACTTCCAGTTCTATCGACATCCGAACGGCTGATTGGTACTGTAGGTTCGTGTGGGCGCGCAAAGCTGCATCGGCGGCGACAGAGGAAGGTGAGGAAGGCTCATGCGGGGCGGGCACGGACGCAGAGGCACATGACGGTCGCGGAGCGCCCAAGCAATCCGCTCGCATCCGGCCTCTGCCCGCGCTTTCCACGGCCAGCTTGGCTCGCTCGATGTTTGTCTGCTGCCTTTGTGCACGTGACCTGCAAATCCTTCCTGGCCCGCCCAGAATGGCCGTTAGTTTCAGTGTTTGATGCCGATCGAAGATGGATGGACAGAGTCCCCGTTGTGAGATCAGAGCATCTCCACCGGCACGATCCGAACGACGTCCGAATCGGTCCGCGTGGACTGGCGGGCAGCTGCGCCGGTCCTGCGCTGGTCCATTTAGACCTACTCGCGCGGACCGACCCGTCCATGCACTAAATTAGGGCCACGGTTTTATCGGTCTGAAAATCGCGCTTGTCCTCCCATGTCCTCCTCTAATCCGTCCGGGCCCTCTCGCTAGTGGCCTGGCACAAGAGAAACACTCCTCCCCAAACCCTTGCCCTCCATATCCGGGCCCAGAGCGGTCACAACCGTTGATGCCACCACTGCGCGCTGCCACCGTCGCCCCCACAATATCGAGCAACACCGTAGGTGATGCACGTTGCCGGAGTTGAGCGTGTCCATCTCGCTGCCGCCTGTGTACTGGACGCGCGACAGCCTCTGGGGCGCGTCGCGTACAACCTGCTCGGTCTTTGGCCTGACTGCTTTTGAGGTACGTTCGCCGCTCATTTTTAGGTTATCTTTCCCTACGCAGTTGGCATGGCCATTGACGGCCGTATACTTTAACAGATGGATAGCAGTCGAAGGGAAATCGAGTCCTTCTACAAAAATTTTGTCGAGTCATCGTCCGAAGAGGAGTCCGACGGTGAGACCGAAGTTTTGCTGGCCGCTGCACAGATGGTGCACGACATGTACCTTCCGCCGCCGCGTAGAGGTGTCTCGACGAAGCTAGGCGAAGCAGCGTGAAGCCAACCATGAGCGCGACTGAGAAGATGGCCTTCTGCGCCTTTACAACGATTACTTTCACCCAAATGATCCGGTCTTCAAAGAGAAGGCATTTCATCGCCGCTATCATATGTCCAGGAACCTGTCTTGGACTTTCTCAATGGTGTGAGGGAGTATGATGACTACTTCGAGGCAAAGTACGATTGTACCAGTAAGATTGACTTCTCCTCATACCAGAAATGTTATGCTGCCCTTTGGCAGCTTGCATATGGAGTGCCTGGTGATCTCCTCGATGACTACATGCGCACGATCAAATCCACATGCCATGAGGCCATGTACCGGTTTTGCAGCGCAATTATTACGGTGTTTGGCAAAGTATATCTGAGAGAGCCAAACACCAAAGACACTGCCCACCTTTTATCCATCAACGAGAGTAGGGGGTTTCCTCGGATGCTTGGCAGCATCGACTGCATGCATTCGTAGTGGAAGAACTGTCCTTTTGGTTGGCAGGGGCAGTTCAAAGGGCATGTGAAGGGGTGCACTGTCATACTAGAGGCTGTTGCATCACAAGATCTCTGGATTTGGCACTTCTTTTTTTCGCTTGGCTGGATCAAACAATGATATCTATGTGTTGCAGCGGTCTTCGGTGTTTGCTAGGCTGGCAGAAGGCAATGCCCCGCAGATTTTCTATGAGATCAATGGCAATCCTTATGAAATGGGTTACTATCTAGCTCATCTTCGTGAAGACAATCCGCAACCCTGGAGATGATAAATGCAAAGAGGTTTTTAAAAGAGCAAGAGGCCGCTACGAAGGATGTGGAGCGAGCATTTGGTGTGCTTCAGTCAAGTTGGGCTATTGTTAGATACCATGATAGAACCTGTAGCAAGGAGAGGATATGGGGTGTGATGATTTCTTGTGCGATCATGCACAACATGATCATCGAGGACGAGCGTGATGACATCATCTTCGACCAAGGCCGAGATTTTCAAGGTCAATTGGTTGAGATAAGTCAGGTCTAGCGTCTTGGCAAGATTTCATGCAGGTGCTTGAAAATTTGCATCACATGCACACCTATGACCGACTTCAACTAGATTTGATTGAGAATATATGGGCTCATGCGGGAAACCAAAACGGTTAATCCCTTATTTTTTTTGGTAATTTGAATGATTTTTGGTTGTTTTTATCGAACTATGTGAGTGTGAACTATTCATATGTAAGCACTATTTTAATTTAATTACCTAATTTAGTTATTTGCTTATTAAATTGTACATTTATCTATGTACTTTGTGCTAAAATGTGCAAGATATGAAAATTTTGGCCAGCACTAGCCAACACGAACAGATGGGGCACCGCGAGCGTGGTTGGCCGGACAGGCTGGACCATGACCCAAGTCTCCCCACGGCCTGACCCAGATGGACAGGATCAGACATTTTGGGTCGCCAGTTTGGGTCGGCCCGGTAAAGATGCCCTAAATAACACCGCTCTAAATGGAACAATCACTTGCACAAACATCATCCACAGATGGCGCGTACGGGTGATTGAAACCATACGCCTACAACTCCACTCCTAGGCATGCACAGCGGTGGTTTTAGTAACGATTTAGAAAACACAAGTAGAGCATCTCCACCCGCAACCCTAACCCGCCCCCTACCAAGTTAGAAGTGGAGGACAAAACTCGACCCACACCGACAGCTCCCAACCGGTGTCAGTAGTTTGGGTCGTCCAGTCCGACACCCCCTTGCTGCCCCCGACAACCAGGTACTAGGATGGGGCTGCTAGCAACCCACATCATGTTGGATGCGGCGCGCCTGTTCGTGCCGGGCCCAGTTGGCAGACACTTGACGGGGCGAGCAAAGTTATTTATGACTCCGTGTTATTCTCGTACACATCCGCGTGCCTTTTCACCGAGTTCAGGCACTATCGTGTGTGACGGCTTGCCTCCTGATGCGCTAGAGTAAATGGCCTGGTGGTCGTTCGGCCCACCCATAGCACCCATAAAAGGCACCTCCTCACCGGCACACACCAATTCCATTGCCCTTGCACCCTCGCCCTCTCATACACTCTCCACAAGCGATGAAAATCATGCCCCGCAACGACTACGAGGCCGACGGTAGCAAGACCAGCGGCGTGAGGGTGCTCTACGAGGCGATGGTGCTCTACGAGGCGAACCTCCTTGTGCCACCAGACTGGCGCCTTCCCGGCGGGTGAAACATCGCCCAACATCCCTCCCTTCCCCACCGATGATGACCTGGGAGAGGTCATTGTCTATAGTCGGTCATTGCTGCCAGGAATTAACCAGCAGGATCCTCGAGCAAGAGTGTGAGGATGTGATGCACCGCCAGGCCATGCCCTATGGTGGGTATTTCAACCGGGAAGGACGCCATGCCTACTAGGATGTCCTCGGTGTCCACGACGTCCTCGTCAGACATGGATACCGCTGTAATGCCCTAGCATTTAAGGCTGTAGAAAAGAATTTGTACATTTGCATTCATGCATAAGGAAATTTAGGAATTTTTCGCGTAAAACTAATACACCAGAGGGATCAGAGTTTATTTCACTGTGGTAGTTAGGGTTTAGCTCATCCAAGTGACCGCTATCAATTCTGGCATGACCTCTAGGTATTTTATTATTATTTTGGGGATGCACCCAAAAGTATTTACAAGTTTATTATTTTCAAAAAAGACATTTAAGTATTTTAATGTGAAATATTATTATATTATACCGTAAGTGTATAATTAAAATAAATTTAAGACATTAAAGTAATAAAAATGAAGTTCTTATTCTTTTCTCATTCCATAATTAGAAGTTCTTATTCTTTTACATTAAAGTGTTTAAAGTATTTTAATGTAAAAGAAATTTTACATTAAAGTATTTTAATGTAAATAATTAGAAGTTCTTATTCTTTTCTCATTCCATAATTAAATCCTATGAGAAACGCCAAGAAGTAAGGAGTTACAATACAAATGAATAATACAAGTAAATAAAGAAAATGATTTATTAAATCATATAAATATTACATTATTATTTACATAAGAACAAAAGAAGGTACAAAATAATAAAAAGGAAAAACCTATACTATTTCTTAACTAAGTCCTAAATCTTCATCTTATTAGCCTTCTTTATAACCGTTTGTACCTGCAAACAAACAAAGAAAACGAACTAAAGAAGAGATTATTGTTAGCATAATTGCTTTCAGATATTAACAGTGAGGTGCACTATTACATTTCCTTATTGAGCAAATAAAGATTAGGGGAAAATTTCACCAAAAGAGCGTATATGTTCTCACTTCACTTTTGTCTCATAACCACAACATTGACAAAGTAAAAAGGGGAAGTTTCACTAGAGGATTAAAAGTAAAAAAAGGGGTTAATCTCACATATTTCCATTTGAGCCGATCCACATACCAAGCAAGCACACACATAGCTTACTCACACATGCAGGAGTGTAGTGTTGTCGACACCAGAGAGCAAGGAGGTACTGAATAAAAGCACACAACCGCGTGAGCAGAGAAAGCTCTGCTACACGTATTTCCACCCAGAAGAACAGCAAGAACACATCTGAACTTAAACACTGGTACTCAACATAGCAAACATTAAATCCACACAGAAAACGCCAACTAAACCAACCAAGGTGGTTACCTAGAGGAGGGGAAGTCTAGGTGTAGAGCAAGGGCAAGCATGATCTAGGAGGATAAGGAGATCAAGGAGAAGGCCAAGTCTGTTCCAGGTGGGAACTAACCAAGCACACCACTAGGAACAAAGGCAGCACAACCACCACATCAACATCAACCACAACAGCAGGTTGGATATGTTCATAAAGAAATCATATTCTTTATCTGTTCTTATCAATTGTAAAGAATATGATCTGTTTGTTCAGACAGAATCCTCAGAGCTACACCCAACTGGGGTGTATACTCATCACAGGAAAGTAAAAGGGCCAACAGGAGAATAAAATCTTTAGCTAGGCAACACATCAAATCTTAGTCTATACATCATTGATTTAACTCTAGTAAAACTTCAAGGCAACAACATGATTTACTGGAGGTTACCATAGTGTACCATATAATAGGAGGCCTCACAGTGTAATCCATTCCAAAGCTACATATATTTCAATCGAGGCAACTTAAAGAATCATCTTCCTAAAATGCTAGGAATCATCAATATTTAATAATCTATCAGCAAATAGAAATGTCAAAACAGTTTGATCATTAGCATCATTCCCAATAATGGTTAAACCAATCCTGGAATCATAATAAGGAATCTATCTGTCATTGTTCAAACAGCCAATAAACATAAAAACCAGTAGAACACATCATATGCCAGTCATAGATTATCATTTGGACAAAGATCATATTTTCCATCACTATCAGGACAAGTACAAGCAACTGAAGCACATAGCTAATTAATAGAGTATCCCAAAGTCTAATTTTATGAATACATCACTCATAGCACATCCAATAATAGTACTGATCAACACAAGCCACTGATCAAATCACCAAACCATATACAATTGTACCGATAGAAAATCCTAAAGGCCAATTTCATCTAAGAAACATGAGAATACAATCTAGGCAGATTAGAAGCCAAGAACAGAATCCAAAATCAAATTTGGGTTACAACTACATTCTAGGGAAGGAATCCAGAGAGAGGCATAGAGAAGAAAGAAGAGAGAGGGGAAGAACTCACCTATAGTCCTCGCTAGGTTTAGAAGAGGAAGTAGAGGATGCAACGCCGACAGTAGTCATGGCACAATGGCATGGTGGGCATCTGCACCGATCCGAGACGCGCTAGTGACCACATCAGCATGGGGACAACGGCTGGCGTGCACCTCACTGCCAGACCACAAGGGTGGCACTAGGAGGACACTGGGGTCCAATATCGCGAAGGGGTTGAAACCCTAGCCACCATAGAGGAGATGGAGCGGTGACACGAGAGCCCGTGTGACAAATTGCATTGGACCAGTCGACACAACATTGTCGGCCGAGTCGGTAAGCACAGTGGCGGAAGACGGAGCGGCCAAAGTCGGCCGGAATCAGAAGGCGACGACGTCGCAGAACCGCTAGAAGAAGAAGAGAACGAGGGGGGAGAGCATGTGCATGGTCTAGGTCAGTTGACCTAGGGCACCACGGTGGGTATAGCCCAACCCACTGGGCCAAACCACGGATGGGCTAGCCCAAGGGCCAAACCAAGGTTTTAAAAAAGAAATAAGTTATAAAATGCCAAAAATTACAAATATATCCTTGAGAGTATTTTAGCTCTACTAAAATAAATAAAAACCCTAAAAATACAAATAATATATCTAAATGTTTATAAAAATATAAATTATCCAATACAAATACTTACTTGTATTTTAAGATGATAAAACTTAATTTGATTATTTAAATGCAATAATTCCTTTAAGGAATTTTCTAAAAATAAGAAAAATACATAGAAACAAATCGAAATCAAATTTAAGATCCTAAATAAATACTTTATGTAAGAAAAATACTAAAGTTTATTTTAATTTGGTAAAATTAAAATGTGTATTTGAAACCACATATTCCTTTATGTAATTTCAATAAAATAAGTGCAAGGCTGAAAAATAAATAAAAAACACTTTTAAGATCTTGAAAAGTATATTTTACTAAAAAATGCTAATCATGTTATTCCAAAAGATTTTAAGATTTCTAAAGTAAAAAATACTTAATTATCTATTTTATTCAAATAAAATACTTGTTTTATCATAAGTTAACTCTTCAAAATTATTTCCTAAGTGAGAATAAACATATAATCTAATAAAATATTATACTTCTAAATAGAATCCTTAAAGTCTAAATACTAAACCTAAAACCATAATTATGGTTTATAATAAAACCTAAGTGTAAATTTCTAATTATTTAATACCCCTTTAGAGTATTAAATCAACTATAACCACTAACTTCCAAGTCAACCTTATGCATTATTTACTTATGTTGGGAATGAACGATCTCATCTCTTTAACCATACTTAACATAATTGTAAGGCTTAATGTGAGTTAAGAAAACTATATAATGATATCACCATATCTCATAATTAGCTTTAGCTCTATAACTTACCTATCATCGATTTGCTAAGTCTAGATTCGTAGATCTATACTCAACCATCGATCGTACCGAGGAAGACTATTAAACTCAACCATAATATAAAATCACTTTATCTTAGTCCTAGTTATATTTTATAGTTAACTTTGGTCTGTCACTCAACCAGCGAGGAGCCCATTAATTTAAGATTGTTAAAGTGATTCAAATAACCATCGAATGTGTTCTGAGAATACTACAAGTTGTTAAACTTAATGTAATAAGTATTTTCTTCGAAAGTTACTCCTTTTTCCTCTACAAACAAAAGATTTAGCCATTCTACTAAAACCCACCAACTTGAAATGTGATTATCCTTAAGAATACTTGTTAATCAATATCTAGCATCAACTATTGTTGTGCTTTACTTTCATCACTTACCAATTACATTTAGAATCTTAGTATGTATTTATTTGTAAATTAAACTTGATTGCAACAAAAATCTTTCATAAATCACCAAACTCAATCCATACTTAAACATGGGGATTTACTTTGGGATATATATATAAAATATTATCTATGCATAATAGCATGTTTATTCCATAAACATTAGTCCTTATCGGACTAATGATGTTGTTTTCAGATATTCGAGTTTATACCGAGTAGAAGACCTTGCCTACATAATCTTGTAGTTAAAAAGGAAAGTTCATACTTGCTCATGTCCTTTGGTTATTTTCTATCAAGTATTTGCAATCTACTATTGTTATTACCTACATTTTGAAAAGGATGATAGGAAACATTATTTTCATAATTGATTTGAACTAGTGGTTACTGGTCTAGGGTGATCAACTAATCTATTACGAATTGCAATGGAACCACTATTACTCGGGAATGTATCATCTAGGATTTAACAACAAATGTCGCCAGTGATTCTTGTGCTGTATATTCGTGTTAACCATTAGATCTATATGGGCTTTGGGAAAGTCAGTTGTATTTTCTTCCTTTCGTGTATCAACGGACAACCTTTACGCGATGCTGAGATTCCTTGCACGGATACAGCGACATGTGTGGGCACCCTTAGGCCCCACGGTTTTGGTGTCTAGATTATCTGTGAGAGGCTGCCGGAGGTACGGTCGGTCATTTTTAAATGGAACTTGCCAAGGGCACAACCTACTCACAGAGTCTTCAGGGGCCTATCAGAGTTGTAGCTGGCCTGAGGAGGGGCATAACAGAGATGTGGCTGGCCTGAACGATCGTGTTGGCATGAGGGGTCGTGGAAAAGGCAGTGATCGACTTGGATCCTTATACTAGGCCCCATAGGGGAAGTGTGGACAAGGCTCGTGACTTGGTTGTGCAACATGGATAAGGATCTCTCATGGGTAAAGCAATGCACCTCTACAGAGCGTAAAAAAGTGTGACATGTTACTCCCTGTTCCGGGAAGGAGCTGCGAATGCTATAGGAAAGGAACTCCACGGAGTTCTAATCAACCTATGAAGGCTGGCGAACATAGCTTTTCAGAATAAAATCAACCTTTGAAGAAATATTTACGAAAACCTGCATAACCTACGACCTTTGGTCTGCGGTTGTGGCTAGTGCATAAAACACTTCCTTTTAGTGAACTTGTTGAGTACGCTCGTACTCAACCGTATCTTCTTAACCCTTTCTAGATTTTGGAGCATTCAATAGTGAACCTAGGAGGTGAAATACTTTGAAGAGTTGAAGAAATCTAGAGAAGATCAACGAAGACGATGAATACATCTGAAGCTATAAAAGACAAGCTGAAGCATAGCGTATAATTAATCTTTAGAAACCAGAACCTACTTCTGTAGAGCATTGCTTTAGTAGCAGATGCAAGCGCTAGTCTTACATTGTAGTACTACTATCTCTAGTAGAGGCTTCGAGTTTCTATTTCTGGTTCTCTTTTGTAATTTATAATCCTCATTATGTTGAGGAGGTTCTTTGGATCTTTTGTACTGTGTTATATGTAATATAAAGTCATACTTTGGATGCGTGATGTTTCTGTTGTACTATTTGGAGGGATGTTATACTAGTGAACGATGTTTCATTAGTGTTATGTCAATGACTATAGTGTACTACATCATGCAGTGGGATGCTGGGTCACCGCATCCCTCGTCGCGTCTGCAACCAGACATGCAGCCGCTCCTTCTTTGTCGGGCCACGGGTGACAACGCCAACGCCATCGCGATCTCCCCCCTCAACGTCGTGGTGTGACACTGACGCAGCCTCCTTGTCGGGCTTGCGGCATCTCCTTCCACCTCGTGGCACCACCGCGCAACGACGAACACACGTACCAGGAGGGCCACATTTCCTGGGTGACAGAGCTGGAGGCCGCCAAATTCTGACTCGTGTAATAACGAGTTCGTTGGGGAACCCCAAGAGGAAGGTATGATGAGCACATCAGTAAGTTTCCCTCAGTTATGAAACCAAGGTTATCGAACCAGTAGGAGCAAGGAAACACCTCCAAGGTGTTGCTAGCTGGCCTTTGGTAGGGCGCACTACCGGTGCTAGCAGCAACGTGGAAACCTGCACAACACAACCACAGAACTTTGTCCCCAACTTACAGTGAGGTTGTCAATCTCACCGGTTTTGCTGAAAACAAAGGATTAAACGTATTGTGTGGAAGAAAGTAATAGTTTGCAGAAAGTAAACAGAAAGCAGTAAACAGTTGTAGATTGATGGTAAAATAAAGGACCGGGGTCCATAGTTCACTAGTGGTGGCTCTCCTTAAGATAGATGACATGTTGGGTGAACAAATTACAGCGGGGCAATTGACAAACATCGAGAAAGCAATCATGCATATACTAATCATCTTGACTCGTTTGAGATTTTATTGGGCACTACAACATTATATATAGACCGTAATCCAACCGCATCTATGACTAATAATCAACCTTCAGGTTATCATCCAAACCCCTCCAGTATTAAGTTGCAAGCAACAGATAATTGCATTACGCATTGCGTGTAAAGTAAGCAATATGATTGTTCTATGAACAAAGGATTGCTGTTTTCTCCCTAGTAGCAACAACACATCTAGTACATTAGAGATTTCTGTCACTTCCCCAGATTACTAGAGGCATGAACCCACTATCGAGCATAAATACTAACTCTTGGAGTTGCTAGCATCTACTTGGCCAAGATAGCTACTAACAACGGAAAGCATGCAAGATCACAGATAACAAAGACATGATACAATCAATAATCCATCTGAAATAGCATCTCAATATCCATCGAATCCCCGCAACCACAACATGTAGAATTACAAATAGATGATCTTGATCATGAACAGAGCTCACAAGATCTAAACATGATAGCACAAAGGAGGAGAACCAGCCATCTAGCTACTACATGGACCCGTAGTCCAGGGATGAACTAGTCACGCATCACACCGGAGGCTCGCATGGTGATGAAGAAGGCCTCCAGGGTGAATTCTCCCCTCCGACAGGGTGCCGGGAAGAGGTCCAGATCCCTCCCGATCTAGGGATGGAGATGACAGCGGCTATAGACTCTTTCGTGGAATTTTGATCGGGTACTTAGGGTTTCTGTATCGGAGGCATCTTATAGGTGAAAGGGGAGGCCGAGGGGGTGCCCTAGACGGCCAGACCACCCCCTGGTGTGGGCCAGGCCTGGCCACGCGTCCAGGTGGTGTGGACGGCCCCTAGCCCCTCTCCGTCTCATATTCTGGCTCCGTGTCCCCCTCGGTGAAAAACTGACTTTGGCTTTTGTCCGGTCCAATTCCGAGAATATTCATTTTCCGACTTTCCTGGAACCAAAAACAGCAGAAAATAGGCAGCTGGCACTGTGGCATCTTGTTAATAGGTTAGTCCAAGAAAGTGTATAAAAGTACTCCAAAGTGTGGACAAAACATAAGAAAGTAGATAAAAACCAAGCATGGAACATCAAAAAGTATAGATACGTTAGCAACGTATCAACATGCCCAAGCTTAACTCCCGCTCGTCCTCGAGTAGGTAAGTGATAAAAATAAAGAATAATTTTTGAGGTGACATACACCATCATAAACTTGATCAAAATATTTGTAAAACATTGATAGCTGGGATCATAGTACTTCAATCATAACATGAAAGATAAAGTTCTAACAATAAGACATAGCAACTATGTTGCAACATAAAAAGGCACAAACAAAAGATTCATGAATAACAATGCTTTGCAAGACGTTTGTTTGTTTCACATAAAGAAAACATAGCATAGTGCCATTCAGCTTGTCCCTCATAGAGTAGCAAACATAAATGCATAGGACACCTTCAAAGTCCATAAGAGTGACTAGATACAAATAGTTTAAAAACAAGCAATATCAAAATTATGCATCAATCAACAAGTCTTGAGACAATGCACATAGAACTAAGAATGGCCACTATGCTCTCAAAATAGGTGCATAAAGATAGAAGGTGGTGACTCAACATAAAAGTAAAAGAAAGGCCTTCATAGAAGTAAGTAGGGATTCAAGTTTCATAAAGAGCTTCCAAAAATTATGGTACTTATTAGCTTTCAGCTCTCATTTCCCCTATCATAAGCATCTTGAAGTGATTAAGGTTAAAGTGAACAAACTATGGAGTATATGCTTGACAAAGTATAAGTTGGAAATCTCATGTCCCTTGAATACGAGGGCCGCTCCTCATGCTACTCAAGTTTAGTTACCGGTAAGTTCTTGTCATAGTAAGTACATGTGTATCATAGAGAACCACCAATGGGGTACCCCTTGCCCGATGATACGGAAGAATCCCCATATCAAAATGAGAAGGCAAGCAGACAACGAGCATCTCAGCAATCTTTTTATTTACCATGGGAAAATGGTGCTTTTTTCTCTCTTTCCTCTTTTCTCATATCTTTTTTTTTCTTTTTCTCTTTTTTTCTCAATATCTGACTCTTTTTTATAACAAGAATGCTTCATAGACAGCTCACTATGGTTACGCTGCAGGTTTCCACCATGATAACATGGATTAGACCGGCGGCCCAGGCATTTCTCTAACACATATACATAACTCCATGGACTTACAAGCTCCCCTTTCATTTCACACCGATGACATCCATAGACAGCATGATATCAACTAGGTACAAAGTATAAGTGCAATGATATCAACTAGGTACAAAGTATAAGTGCATGTTGAAAGAGTTCCCCATGACAGCATGGTTCTGCTAATCCCCAACATATAAGTGCAAGCATATACAACATAGACGACACAATGGTTCAAATTTATTAAGGGCAACAAAAGTAAAGTGTGCCATCAAGTTCGTGAGAGCTTTAATCACTAGTTTTCTCATAACAAGTTTAATTCGGAAGGTAGATAAAAACATGAATATACTTGGAATAGCAAATGATAATAGGTAGGTATGATGGACTCTTTGGAATAACTTCGTTTTAGGAGTTGGATGCATGAGTGGAATTCATACTTGGTTATGGAGGCTAGCAAAAGACTGGGAGCGACCAACTAAGAGAGCAATAATGGCCATAATCTTGCAGAGCGACAAAACATCATTAATCAAAGCATAAAGTGATACTACAGTCGAAAACTAAAGGATCATAAAGGCTATGGTGACTTGGGATAGTCATAACATGGTGTGAGCATGCGCCAAGTCAACCCAAATAAAGCATCAAAGGAGAATACCACAATACTATGCTTTAATATGCTAAAACAACGCATGATTCTTCCAAGGCATATTAAGCAATCTCAATTGTTTATAACATGTCATGCTACAACAAATATCACTAAGCATAAAGCCAAAACAATATCAAGCATGGCATGACAAAGCATAGGCCATAGTCAAAAAGAAGCTCTCTTTACCACTTAAGCATGAACTTTCCTACTCTTTTTCCAATCCAAACCAAACTATTTGAAAACCAATGCATGAAAGAGGGGGTCCAACCAATTTATTCAGCAAACTAAGAAAACCAAGCAAACGAAAACCAAAAAAAAAGGAAAAAGAAGACACTCCAAGAACAACACAACTATGCATGAAACAATAAAAACGAAGTGTTTGGAAGAAACCTGGGATTTTTATTGATGAAGAAGGGGATACCTTGGGCATCCCCAAGCTTTGATGCTTGTACCTCTTGAATATTTCTTGGGGAGACATGGGGTGGCATCCCCAAGCTTGAGATTTAGTCCATTCTTCATCTCATTACATCATTCTCTCCACACACCTGAAATTTTTCCTTCATACAAAACTTCACACAATCTTTATTAGCAACATTAGTGCACTCAAGATAATAAGTCTTTAGGTTCAGTTTCAACACCAATAAAACTTCCACTAAAACACAAGCTACTATAGCACTTCCCTCAAAAAGCTCTATTCCTCAAAAGAACTCAAAAAGGAACCAACAAGAAGCAAATGCAAATAATGGCAGAAATCTATCAAAACAGTCCAGCAGGTAAAAACCATTTTTTCGAATACCTTATGTTGCTCAAATCAAAAAGTGTTGAACTAACGAAAGTTAGATAACAACCTAGGACAGAAGCACAAAACTTTATGCCTCAAAACTACTTACAAAGATTTTACACGAATTTTTACGGTGAAACACAAAAATCTGTTTCGGGATAGCAACTTTCACAATCATTACTTCTCTCTCATGAGAGGTTACTCTTGGCACAAAAAGTAAATAAAAAGGATAAGGAGCAGTTATTACAGAGGTAATAACTTCCAAGACTCATCCAAAACTTTTGGGTTATCTCCCAATAAGTAATTTTCTTTAACGCCTTTAAGTTAGGCATAAGAAGCAAGAAAAAGAATCAAGTGTTCTCAAATGAAGAAGCATTAAGATCAAATTTTGTTTTCATAGGAGAGGTAAAAGAAATCTTCTCTCTCTTCTTAGGAGTACCTTTCTTGAGTGGGAGTTGATATTTAATGGTGCCTTCTTTCATATCAATAATGGCGCCAACAGTTCTAAGAAAAGGTCTTCCCAAAGTAATTGGACAAGAAGCATTGCATTCAACATCCAAAGCATAGAAATCAACAGGGACATAAGCATTGTTAACCATAATAAGAACATCATTAATACTCCCCAGGAGTTTCTTTTTAGCATTATCATCAAGTGGGACATTCAAATAACAATCTTCCAATGGTGGCAAATCAAGCATATCATAAATCCTTCTAGGCATAATAGAAACACTACTATCAAGATCACATAAAGCTTTGAAATCAAAATCATTCACTTTCATATTAATGATGGGTTCCCAACCATCTTCTTGTTTCATAGGAATAGAAGCTTTATGTTTCATCTTTTCTTCTTTAATTTTTATGAGAGCATCAGTAATGTGTTTTGTAAAGGCCATATTCATAGCACTAGCATTAGGACTTTTAGCAAGCTTTTGTACGAACTTAATAACTCTAGAGATATTGCAACCATCAAGATCAAAATTATAATTATCATCTAAAGTAGTAGAGCTATTACTAGCCTCAACACTAGTGGTAGTGATAGTAGAAACACTAATGTTTCTAGCAATTTGATCTTCTCTTTCCCACTTAGCATGCAATTCAGCTAATAGTCTAACATTTTCATCAATTCTAACTTGTATGGCATTAGTAGCAGCAAAGGGATTATCAATAGTTTCAGGTTTAGCAGCCGTTTTATTAATCAAAGAGGATTGTGCTTCATACAAAGATGATATATTTCTTTCAGCATTAGAAAGTTTCAATTGCAAACTAGGAATTTCCCTATTTAAACTCTCAAGTTGATGACTAATATTTTTCAAAATGGTAGATTGTTCCTCCATAGTTTTAGTAAATAGTTTATTTTGTTCATATTGCATTTGCATGAAATTTTTAGCGGCTCTTTCAACTTCTAAAATTCTTCCTTCACTAGGTATTCTAGGTTTGCCATTATAACCATAAGCATTATTAGGAGGGTAGGGCCTATAATTGTTATTACCATAAGCATTGTTGCCAAAATTATTATTTCTTATAAAGTTCACATCAACTTGTTCTTCCTGAGCAACCAAAGAGGCTAAGGGAACATGATTTGGATCAATATGAGCCTTCCCATTAACAATCATAGACATAATAACATCAATTTTATCACTCAAGGAGGAGGTTTCTTCAACAGAGTTTACCTTCTTACCTTGTGGAGCTCTTTCAGTGTGCCATTCAGAATAGTTAACCATCATATTATCCATAAGCTTTGTTGCAACACCCAAAGTAATGGTCATAAATGTACCTCTAGTAGCAGAATCCAATAGATTTCTTGAAGAATAGTTCAATCCTGCATAAAAGGTTTGGATAATCATCCAAGCAGTCAGTCCATGAGTGGGACAATTCTTTACCAAAGATTTCATTCTTTCTCAAGCTTGAGCAACATGTTCATTATCATATTGTTTAAACTTCATTATTTCACTTCTCATAGATATAATCTTAGCAGGAGGATAGTATTTTCCAATGAAAGCATCTTTGCATTTAGTCCAGAAATCAATACTATTTCTAGTTACGGATTGCAACCATTCTTTAGCTTTTCCTCTCAAAGAGAAAGGAAACAATTTAAGCTTAATAATATCTCTATCTATATCCCTATGCTTTTGCATCTCACAAAGTTCAACGAAGTTATTTAGATGAGCAGCAACATCTTCATTACCAATACCAGAAAATTGTTCTCTCATAACAAGATTGAGTAAACCAGGTTTAATTTCAAAGAAAGTAGCTTCAGGAATAGGTGGAGCAATAGGTGTGCACATGAAATCATTGTTGTTGGTGCTAGTGAAGTCACACAACTTAGTGTTTTCAAGAATAGTCATTTTTTGTGTTTTTAATAAACTAGTAAAACTATTTTTTTGTGTTTTTAATAAATAAACAAGCAAACAAAGCAAAAATAAACTAAGCAAAACAAATAAAACAAAGTAAAGAGATTGGTTATGAGGGACTCCCCTTGTGAAGACGTCCTTGACTCCCCGGCAACGGTGCCAGAAAAGTACTTGTTGACTCGTGTAATAACGAGCTTGTTGGGGAACCCCAAGAGGAAGGTATGATGAGCATAGCAGTAAGTTTCCCTCAGTTATGAAACCAAGGTTATCGAACCAGTAAGAGCAAGGAAACACCTCCAAGGTGTTGCTAGATGGCCTTTGGCAGGGTGCACTATCAGTGCTAGCAGCAACGTGGAAACCTGCACAATACAACCATAGAACTTTGTCCCCAACTTACAGTGAGGTTGTCGATCTCACCGGTTTTGCTGAAAATAAAGGATTAAACGTATTGTGTGGAAGAAAGTAATAGTTTGCAGAAAGTAAACACAAATAGTACACAGTTGTAGATTGATGGTAAAAGAAAGGACCGGGGTCCATAGTTCACTAGTGGTGGCTCTCCTTAAGCTAGATGACATGTTGAGTGAACAAATTACAATGGGGCAATCGACAAACATCGAGAAAGCAATCATGCATATACTAATCATCTTGACTCCTTTGAGATTTGATTGGGCATTACAATATTATACATAGACCGTAATCGAACTGCATCTATGACTAATAATTCACCTTTAGGTTATCATCCGAACCCCTCAAGTATTAAGTTGTAAGCAACAGATAATTGCATTATGTATTGCGTGTAAAGTAAACAATATGATTGTTCTATGAACAAAGGATTGCTGTTTTCTCCCTAGTAGCAACAGCACATCTAGTACCTTAGAGATTTCTGTCACTTCCCCAGATTACTAGAGGCATGAACCCACTATCAAGCATAAATACTAACTCTTGGAGTTGCTAGCATCTACTTGGCCAAGATGGCTACTAACAACGGAAAGCATGAAAGATCACAAATAACAAAGACATGATAGAATCAATAATCAATCTGAAATAACATCTCATTATCCATCTGAAATAACAAAGATGACTCCAATTCCGAGAATATTCATTTTCTGACTTTCCTGGAACCAAAAATAGCAGAAAACAGGCAGCTAGCACGGTGGCATCTTGTTAATAGGTTAGTCAAAGAAAGTGTATAAAAGTACTCCAAAGTGTGGACAAAACATAAGAAAGTAGATAAAACCAAGCATGGAACATCAAAAATTATAGATACGTTAGCAACGTATCACCAACACCAACTAGGAGGTGAAGAAGGGGGAGGAGGAGAAGGGGGATGTTGTTGTAGGGTAACGGGTAGGCTACACTAGCGTAAATCAGAAAAATTCTACCGCGTCAACCAGGAATACTGATGTCATAGATCACGGGATTACCACAAGACGCGTAGTTGTGGAACTCGATGAAGCACGTCGGGGCAGTGTAGATGTTCTACGTCTCCTTCTTGTCCTCGTCCCATGACCATCTCCCCTTTGCGTGGCTCGTCCAAGTGGTACAACTGCAGTACCTCCGAGATATCCACATGTCCAGAGTGAAAGGTCACACGACAGACTGCTAGGTCTGCATGTGCAGGACATGCGTAAGAGGAGTGTCGGCTAGGTGGAATGCTCAACCCTATTCAGCTCGCCTCACTCTCTCTTATATAGGCATCCCTGGTGGGCTTCTACATTAGCAACCCATTAGCAGCCCAAACCTTGTCTAATTCGGATCCAATCCTCATTAGGCTTCCAGCTTTTAAAGTGTGTGACCCTATAGGTTCATACACGTATAGACATGAAACGAGTACACTTACTCCGTCAATAGTTGGTAGCGGCCTCTAGCAAGACATGCCAACTCCTAAACGCATATAAAGATCATTCAGACGAACCATCACAAGGTTGAGTACATGTCTTTCCCTTTGCCCTACGATATTTGGTCTAGCTCCAAGCTGACCTCTCTTTCTCGATACTGTGATTCAGAATCCCTTTACTAGGTTAACTCTTAATCATATGTAGCACAACTATGCATTTTTGGATCCGATCACTCGAGTGGCCCAGAGATATCTCTATCAAGTAGAGAGGGGCAAACTGCATCTTGATTGACCGATGCCTTGCAGGATGTATCAGGACAAACCCGAAAACTACCTTTATAACTACCCAGTTACGGAGTAGTGTTTGATAGCCCCAAAGTAGGTCGATCCACATCTCAAGTACATGCGACAATCTCAGGTCTAAGGACAAAAAATACACAATGTGTAGAGAAATCTGCAAGTATTATTGCTAGTCTCAAGTTCGGTCAGTCCAAACCCATGTTCATATCATGTGTCCTCATCATTGGTTTGACATCTCTATGTCTATGAGTTGCGAAACATAGTCATCAACTAATCGATGTGCTAGTCTAATATTTATGTGTGTCCTCACATGAACTCTGACTAGGGACAATTATTAGATAACCATACAAGTAAAGAGTTTCACAAACAATTCACATAATTGCTAATCAATACAAGTTGCCTGATATATGGATATTCAAAGAACATTATAAAAACTCATAGATACATATGAAATACAATAATCTCTATGATTGCCTCTAGGGCATATTTCCTTCAGTTGTGCCCCTCCGCTGCCAGAGCTCACCGAGGACGAGGCGCTCGAGATGGCCTTGCGCGAGTCTCATGCATGCTAGTCCGACACGTTCTAGGTGCTACAAGCATCCGTGGCCGCGCCTTCACCACCCGTCCACCACCAGGTGGGGCATTCCCTGGCATGCGCCGGACTAGGTCAAAACTCGCCTCAAACGACGAGTAGTAGGACGCAGAGGCACAAGACCTAGCACCGCTGCATATTAGTAATTTACTTTTTAGTTTATCATAGTAGTAATTTACTTTTTAGTTTATGTTTAGGTTTAGATTCATGCAAATTTCATTCAAACCTTGTAAATTTCCCTAAATTTGAATAAAATTCCTCTATATTTCGTTTTTTAGGCTTGATCTTTCAGGCCCGATTGTTGGGGGTGCTGGTGTAGGGCGGCCTCCCCAAACTACTAGAAGTTTGGGCAGCGTCTCCTAAACCAACCGCTGGCGTGTTTATCGGATAGGTGGCCGCCGGTGGAGATGAACATCTCTAGCTGATACCACATCCGGAGCCACCCCGCATAATAACCGTCAGTTTTCGGTACGGAGTTCAAAAAATGGCTATTCTAGATACTGTAAAGCCTACCGCATCACAATTTATTTTGCGGTTTACCGCAAATGTGCGCTTCCACGCTGCATATTTGCAGTTTTGGGAGACGGATATGCAGTGAACTGCAACTGCAAATGGAAAACGGTTGGCGGGAGGGAATATTCAACTACAGTGCCTCCTGGGTTTCGTTGCCGAGGGTCAATTTTGGCCATCCTGACGATGCCTTCGTCGTCCCCGGTCATCCCGCACGCGCACCTCTCCGTCGTCCCGCACGTGCACATCAGCCCTGCGCCCACAAGCGGCAGCAGACAAGCAACATCAAGCAGCGGAAGCGGGCAAGCATACAAGCAGCCTGCATAGCGCATTCTCCCGTCACCATGCATCCGCCCCACGGCCATGCGCCTCATCAGGTTCCGACGCTCCCGCGAGCGCCCCGACCGCTCTCCGACGGGTCAACACCAACCGCTCCGGCCAGCGCTGGCGGCGCATAGCACAACAGCGGCGAGCAGAAGCGCTCGAAACAGAAACGGGGAGCACATCAGGGGTCTGCGAGGAAGATGACCTTGCGAAAAAGATGATCGAAATATTCTGTTTTGCGGTGTAATATAAGGGGTCTGTTCTGCTGGCACAGAAATCGTACCACAAAATAGGTTTGCGGTTCACCACAAACGACTTTTGCGGTTTCGTGTTTTGCCTTATAGAACATTCTCTTGCAAACTTGTTTTGCAGTATAGAACATTCTCTTGTAAACTTCTGAACGAGAAGGTGGATAGAACATGCATTATTACACACCCCGAGCGTACACTGATGATCTGCCTAAAATCTAGATGATGCATGGTCCATGGCCTCCTTTTTCAGAAAAGTTTGCGACCTTTTTCTCCCGGCCAGCCCCACGTGTCCAATGCACTATGAGTAAGCAAGCGAGCCCCACGACTGCAGCAGCACCAGTGCAGCACTGATCCGATTACGCCTGGTCCCAAGCGACCGCTCCATAGTATAGGAGCAGTACTGATGATGTTTCATTGGCAGCAAGGCAAGTCGACGGAGTTCGCATTATTTCCTTGTACGGATCTACGGACGCACATCGTCGTCGTAGCTCACTGTGGATGAGGCCGGCGTCTTGTTCTCGAAGCTGAAACTGTTGATGAAAGGGAGACGGCAACTGTGCTGCTGGGAGGTACAAAAGCTCCTGTACCTGCCGGCCGCAAAAGTCGTGACTGCTTTTTGTTTTGTTTCGTTTCTCTCAAAGTTTGAGGGCTCGAGAAGAACTATTTACCGAGCGTCCGAACTCAAGATTATACTGCACGTACTACAGAGAGAATCTATCTATATCTACCCTGCATTTCTGCAGGCCAAGGCATGCAAAAACTGGGGTTTGTGTTGGGTTCCAAACTTGTCTCCCACTTAAAAGCTGGACGTACGTACTGGACGAGAATATATGCTATGCTACACCTGAAAATGTCATGTGGAGCTTTAGTTTTGTCCAAGCATTCAGTTTGGCCTATGTCCTTTTCCTCTGCCGGAATTCACACGACGGAGGTGAGAAAGGGATCCCGTGCCCGTGAGAAAATTCTCCCTACCAATTCTGTCAAGAATCGTCTACCACCGTGGATGCAGAACGATTGCACGTACAGCTAGCTTCGAGGACCAAGGAAGGAGGCCAAGAAACAAATCGACCCAAGATTGTTGGTGTCGCCCCGCCCATCATGGTCCGTCCGTTGCTGCTTTCCTACGAAGGTGACCACACGCTACACAGCGCGCCAGGGAACCCCATCCGTGTATGTATGCATGCTACTCTAAAATATAAGATGTTTTAGTTTTGTGAAGAAAATGTATCTAAACTCTTTTTAGTGTCTAGCTTCACTCCAGACCTAGATAAACCTACACACTAAAAGAGATCTAGATACACTTCATTCACAAAGGTAAAACATCTTATATTTTGAAACGGAAGGAGTACTGGCTTTGCTTGGTCTGACATATTTTCATTGGCGTGGCTGGTAAAATCTGTACCTAAAAAAAGCCTAGCGTCGTTGTCCTTACATAGTATGCAAGTTGATGATAAATTTAAGGGTAAAGGGTACCCCTAATGGCGATCCACTTGCATTCCTAGTCGACGACACCGCCACTAGGTAGATCGATCTGAGCCTTGAAGCTTGAGCTAGAGGACCAGGACACACGATCGCAACCATCTTCTCCGCATGATCGCGACACCAAAAAAACTTGCAACTCACGTAGAAAAATCGAGATCCACCACTCCAAAGAAGCAGTTACCTAACAATTACCCACCCTCCTCAATGTTACCGACGAGATCGGTACCATGAAGGGGATGGCAAATGGGAAAACTGAATTCTTGTTCTTCACAGCACCGTTGTAGCCACCATAACCCCTCTACCTTTTCACAAAATCATAAGTTTGAGACCTAACTACAACAAAGAGCGTAGGTCCGAGGTCTCCATCCCCTCGCGTTGCTGGAGCGGCAAGTATGAAAGGTGGAGGCCATCAATTACTAGATGAAGGAGATGTACGGCTATAGTTTAAGAGGCGGCCGTTACTCAACAAATTCCTGTGTTCTCACTCGAAGGTTGTGCATCACGCAAGCTCTTAATCTCCTTTTTTAGGGGTTAATCTCCTTTTTCTGAAAATGGGGAGCATAGCCCCGGTATACTCTTTTCTATTGCGTAGTTAATAATATTTAGTATATTACAATCATGGATCATAAAACACTAGTAGAAACCATGTCTTTAGACCCGGTTCGTAAGGACCTTTAGTCCCGGATTGCAAACCGGAACTGTCAGATCAAGACTAAAGGTCCGGTCTTTAGTCCCAATTCTGTTACGAACCGGGACTAGAGGTCCACCACGTGGCCCCGCGAGCCGGATTAGGCTGGAGGACATTTAGTCCTGATTCGTAACACGAACCGGGAGTAAAAGGTCGCTACCGCGGCAGCGTTTCGAGACATTTGGCTGCCGCGTCAGGAGATGGAGTTTTAGTGTTTTATTTTCATTTTGTGTTTTGTGTTCAATTATTTTTCATTCTGTGTTTTCATTACAAACAAGTTTTCGTATACATACATAACGTTACTACATAGTACTTGTACACGTTGATGCATATATAATATAATTTCTCTCACAAACATACATGGAGGTCATTATATGGAGTCCCAACTGGTTCTAGAGCCTGTCTATTTGATTACATGGAGATCATTACATGGATGCTTTAGGGTCTATCTAGAGACTATCTTCCGGATGGGTTTATGACCTCGTCGACCAAAAATCCAGCCAAATCCTCTTGGATTGCTAGTAGGCGGTCCTGTGGTAGAAGCTTTTCCCGCATCACGTCCAACTATAAAGAAGGAGATCATATGAATTAGACTCAAGACAACGTTTTGTAATAAAAATAAAGGGTGAATATATTATTTATTTACTCGAACAGTTTCCAAGAACTTCTCAGTAGTGATGCGAGTGAACTTGCAAACATAGAATCCACATAGATTAGTCCCCCGTGGTTGCCTCGCGCACTTTACAAGAATAGAATTCAATCAAATAATAACTCTAGCATGATAAATGTACAGAAACTAGAATTAAAGAGATGCACGAACCTAGCTCGTACTACTTACCAGGATCCATTTGAAACTCAGTTGCTCACTCCATTGATCGTCCTTGAACCGTGTCCAAACACTACCCGCCAAAGAAAATGAATAAATGAGTTAATAACTACTTGATATCTCAGAAAATAAACGAAAGAAACCGATATAATGCGATATTAGTTGAAATTACTTCTGGAGCATATCGATCATGTTGCGGTACTCTTCAATGTCTTTTTGTAATGAGTCCATGATTTGAACTCTTCCCAAGTCAACAAAAAATGCTTAGAAGAATCCAGTGGTAGCTACGCAAGGTTTACATACGTTAGTAACTTATCATTTACACTGGACATCGAGTAAGCAAAAGTTAATATGTACAAGACAATAACACTCTCACCTGTAGTGGTAAGGAAATAGTATTTCATTACAGAAATGCTGGCTCGTGAAAAAATGGAGCAAGTTATGCTCGGTCTCCACTGGCTTATCCTTTAGCATAGCTCCATTAACTTGATGTGGGTCAATGAACCCAAATCCATGGATCTTCTTTTTTTACATTCGAGAATCTTCATTATGTATTATTATAGCATACAAAAGAATATAGTGAGTATACTTACCGGCAATGAATTGAACAAGCTGAGCTAGAGACTTAACTACATAAATAAAATAATCACTTATAGACAATAGCAACTGAGGATAGATTTGTTGAGTTCCCTTAGATTGAATAACTGAAAGAGCTCTAGAAATTTAATAGGGACCTCGTCTTTAGTGAAGTATGCTCTTCTCAAACTTTCGCTATGATCCAATGTCGCTCTTTTTTTGCTTCTTCCATGTACCATACATGCAATTGCCGCATTTTTGTTGGCATATCCCGGAGCCTCTCAGAACTGACCAGAGGCTCCCCGTAAAAAATCATTGTGCTACATCAGCCCTGGTGATATTAGCGCCGCCAATAATGTCATGAATAGACATATTATATTGCTCGGCCAATATCTTAGCCGTTTCCATATGCAAAGTTTCTCCCCCATATAGTTGTGGTTCGGGTAACACTTGGAGCGGGGGGATTGATTGTTTTGCTTGTTTCCCCAGCTGGGGAACGTCTTTTCTGATGCTTCCGCTACCACTTGATAGTTTTGCTTGTTCCCCTGCTGGGGAACGTCTTTTGTGATGCTTCCTCTACCACTTGATCTCTTCTGTTTCAGTGTCTTCTGAAGACAACGTGTATAGTTATCTGGCGCATTTAACTGAGCTTGGGATGACTGCGTCAGTAATCTTCTAAAGTGCTCCTTGGTTTTCGGTTTTATTTGGAATTTTGGATGTAGTTGTTTCTTTTTAAAATGGGCATCCACTTCGGCACGTACGACCGCGGTGGTCTCCTCATCGTTTAGGTCGTAAGCCCTCTTGGGAGGAACCGGCGGTACTCTTGGGAGGAGCGACAACTGTTGCTTTCGACGTCAGTTATCCCTCGACGGAGCGGTGCTATTCTTATGATTTTGGCCCTTAGTGGGTGGAGGCGGTTGCATAGATTGAGATGGACTCGTGGTGAGGTCATTATCAAGGAGGGGTGGACTTGGAGGTGGTCGACTTTTACTAGGAGGAGATGGTGGCCTTGGAGGTGATGGATTGTTTCTCGGTGGAGAAGGTGGCCTTGGTGCCGAGCCTGGAAACTTGATGTATTCCTTTTTCCAAAGAATGAAGCCACTCGTGACTTCTCCTAGTGTCAACTCCCCTTTGCCTCCAGGGATGTCAAGCTGTAGTGACCGACACATCTGTTGAACTTCATCCACACCGACACGAGCATAGCCAGTTGGAATCAGATTGCAATGGTAGGTCGCTCCCAGTGCAGAAGGTAAAGCAAAGCCGACCACCACCTTCATGGATATGTTCTTCAGTTCAACATGCATCTCACAACGAGTCTTCTCCTTAATTGCATCCACGGGGTACACATCCATCGTTGCATCATTAGCGTGGACCTCCATGGAAGCCACGCTGCTTTTCCATTGAGATGGGCCGACCGTACTCTCTAGTGCAGGATCTTGCTGTTGGAGTCCTCTAAGTTCATTAAGCTCCTCCCGATGCTGCTGCAACATGGCTTCAACCCTCGCGAACCGTTCTGCATCCTCCTCTTGTCGCCACTTTGTTTTTCTCAATCGGCTTCTGTAGGGCCCATGGACAAGAAGGTCCGAAGCATCGTGTTCGTCCAACCTTTTTAGGATTCTCGAGGGCCTTTGTCAGCTCATCATTCTCTATGTCGGGAATAAACTTTACCTCTTGAACCTCTTTGATCACTTTAATCAGATCATCCTTGGGTCCAGCAACTTCTTTTTTGCAACAATCTCGCATGTTTCTGGGTCATACGATGCCCCATGCCCGAGTAACCAATTTCTTGACCTAAAGGGCCATCCAAACATAGCTGGAGTGACCCCTTTAGCCGCCAGGTCGGCCTCAGCTTTATACCACTTAGGCATAACACTCTTGTAGCCACCTGTGCCCATATGATGGTGATATTTCTTTTTGGCTGCATTTAGCTTATTATTTTCTGACATTGCCTGAGCTGGTTCCGAGTTCTTGTATTCTACAAATGCGACCCAGTTATCCCGCTGCTTCTCTAGTGGGCTAGTGAATTGAGGAGTTTTTTCTTCTTTCACATAGTTGTGGTACAATCTTTTCTTCCAGTCCTTGAATAGTGTGCCCATCTTCTTAAGAGCCCACTCCTTGAATTTTAACCTCATTTGTTGTGTGAGCTCATCAGTCTCCAAGGATGGTAGGGTGAAATGTGTCATAAGAGAATTCCACATTGCATATTTTGCTCTGTCGTTGACAAAACTAGCGCCAGCTGGATCTCTTTTTATTCCGGGCTTATTCCACTCTCACGTGGTGGTCGGGACGGTGTCTCTAACAATCACTCCACATTGATGTACAAATGCATTTATGAATTGTATGGGCTCCAACGGTTGACCCAGCGCAGAGACTAAGTCAATGCTGAAACGGGCATCATCGCGCAACTTTTGGGTCGGGCCTCTTTTTCTTGTAGAAGATTGGCCTGATGCGGAAGTCTAAGAAAAAACTTTCGTTAGTATATATATATATGAATCAATTAGTGCATCTATACTAGTGATCAATCGGTAGAGGCTTTATATACCTCACCGGACTTTGTTATTAAGGTGTCTCTAGCATCGTCTCCACTATGGTCTCCCCCATCGTCTCCATCATAGTCTCCACCATGGTCTCCCCCATCGTCTCTACTATCGTATCCTCTAGACAAATTAAGATACTGGGAGTCATCATCGTAATAAGAACCTCCAGTACCCTCATCTATCATGTTTAAAACCTCCACTTCATTGTGTCTACCGTCCATAACTTAACTAATATAGAAAAAGATAAACCAATTTTGCATTAAGTAAAAGAATATTATAATTGCGACGACTCGGATACCGAAAAAAGATTACGTACTAATAATGAAACAATTTTGCATTAAGATAAAGTAGAATAATATAAGATAAAGTACAATAATACATCTCCCTCATATCAAACTAGCGACGTCGACTGTCGGGTCCTGTGCCACGGGAGCTATACACCTAGAGAACAAGAAGCATCACCGGAGAATAGCTCGCCGGGTGAGATCCGTGAAGAACCTGTGAGAGATTGGAGAACCTGGTCTCCAAAAGATACATATACCGACGGACGTGCTCGTCCTCCTCCCTGACAGGACGACGTACCACCTCCTCAGGGGTCGGCTCCCTCTGCACCACTGTTGGACCTCACGGACGCGACCAAAGAAGCTCTGGGTCGACGACGATACCCGGATTCCTCACCAAGGTACGAGTCCCGGCAGGTAGCAAGTCCTAGTGCCAGCCCGGCGGAGCCCAGGCTCGGACATCCCCGGACTCGACGGAGTCCAGTACTCCACCGTTGCCGCCGAGTGGACGACGAGGACGCGGCATAACTAAATCATAGCATAAACAATCATAAAACATAAACACTAAATTAAACCCCTAAACTAAATCATAACCTAAATTAAACCCATAAGACAAGCTGGCACCTCTCGCTCTCTCCCCTCCTTCTCCTAGTTCTCCCCTCCGCCTAGGCCTCTTGGCCCCTCCCCCCTCCTCTCTAGAAGCCGCTGGCGACGAGATTGGGTGAGGGTCCCACCCCGTGTACAATAGTAGTCTAGGGTAGTTTAGTGTTGCCTGGTTTTCCCTGGTGGTGTCTAGGGGTCGGACAGAGATCTCTGGCAGCCAGATCCTCCGTGCCTGGTACTTCTTCTCTCTCGCTGCATGCCGTTAGTGGAAGGCGGTGGCGATGGCGGTCTGGAGAAGCCCAGCATCCCTCATAATAAGGTCTGCACTTAGTGCTCCAGGTCGGTGTTCCTGGACAGATACCAACTTGGTGTGGTCGCCCTTCTCATCGCTGCAGTATTCTCATGGAGGGAGCTGAAGGCAGCGATGGTGAAGCCCACCGCTTGCCAAAATAAAGTCCACACAAGCTCCAGCTAATGCATCTCCGGATATCTCCTCCGAATCATGGCAGGATCGTGGAGTTCGACGAAGACCAGCGTTCCCCTGCATCAGTGGTTGGATCCTTGTATCTCCGGTGAGGAGAAAGTTCGGTTTGTTCTTCTTCCCCTCCTCTTCACCCATCATGGTGATGGCCAGGGAGTTTTGAAGTTGAGCTTCGATCTTTGTCTTCTCCGGTGGGGAGTTGTTGTTGTGCATGGCGGAGATCCCAAACGGTGGTTTATTTCGGCACGGCTATCCTTGGTCACGGAGACCACTCCGCGTGGCGGACTGGCATCCGCTGCTTCCTCAACATCCTTTGGAGGCCCTCTTGCGACTCAGCCACGGCAATCCTTGACACGCCGGTGTCAAGTTGCCTCGTCCCCAGTGCTAGCGTTACCGGCCATGGTGATGATCTCGCCCTGTTCCTGGTGGAGAAGGACCGGATGGACTCGATCGCTTTTCTCCTTTGTTTTGCAAGGTCCTTTGTGTAAAAGTTCAATGTCTGGCTATAATTATGTTTATATTCAAGGACATGCTTGTAATTGTTCCCACCTATTAATGCCGCACTAGAGCCTTCTGGGTCCTTCCCCTTGCTTCAAAAAAAACCATAACCTAAACCACTAAGTAATTGCCCTAACACTAGCCCTAAACCTAACACTAACTAAACTCAACCTAATAAACACTAAGTAATTGCCCTAAATCACTAAGTCATGGCTCCCACCGCCACCCTAGTCCCTGAAGCTGACCCGGTGCCACCATTGCAGCGCAGAGGCTGTAGCCGGAGCTAGATACATGCCTTAACCTAAACTAACTATATAAACCTAAGCTAATACATGCCCTAACTAAACTAATTATATAAACTAATACTAACTAAATTAACCTAATACTAATTAACCTAATACTAACTAAATTAATCTAATACTAACTATAAACCTAATACTAATTAACCTGTACTAACTAAACCCTAAACCTACCACTAACTAAACTAATAAACCTATAATTAACCTAAACTAATTAACCTAATAAACTAATAAACCTATAATTAACCTAAACTAATTAGATCGAGAGAGCTCACCTGTAGGGTGAAGGAGATCGCGGCACGGCAGGACGGACAGCACGGCGGCGGCGAGCTCCTCCTCGGCGGGCGGCGACGCGAGCTCCTCCTTGGCGCGGCGGGATGGACGGCGCGGGCAGCGATGAGCTTCTCATCGAGCGGCGGCGAGATGGGCGGCGCGGGCAGCGACGAGCTTCTCATCGCGCGGCGGCGGGATGGACGGCGCGGGCAGTGACGAGCTTCTCATCGGGCGACGGCGGGATGGACGACGCGGGCGGTAGCGCGCTCCTCCACGGGCGCGGGCGGTGGCGAGCTTCTCCTTGGGCGCGGGCGGCAACGAGATCCTCCTCGGCATGGCAGTTTGTCGGGAAGAAGATGAACTGGGGCTCTCCGGTTCGTATCTGGAACCGGGGCGGAGAAGGAGGGTATTTATACCCCCAACCTTTAGCCCCGGTTTGTAATACAAGTCGGGACTAAAGGGCACCCTTTAGTCCCGGTTTGTATTACAAACCGACGCTAAAGGTGTTTTCAACCACCGCTATTCACGCACGCGCATACCCCTTTAGCCCCAGTTTGTAATACAAATCGGGACTAAAGGTTACCTTTTAGTCCCGGTTTGTATTACAAACCAGGGCTAAAGGGATTTTTTGGCGCCAAAATGAAAACTGGTGTATACTTTTCAGAAAATTATGTATTATATGTCAAAATTTTCAGAAAAATAAGATCTATAATTTAAATCTATTATCATACTCTAGTATACAACTTTAATAAAATTATGTATTGTTTAACAAGTATTATATTTAGTATAAATGTTGGAAAAATATAGTTTATTATTTAAAAATAGAAAAATACATATAATGTACCAAACTATTCACAAAAAATAATATACCCATTAGAAATATAATATTTCATACTAAAACTAGTAACTATGACTAAAAGATATTTCGGGGGCCTTTAGTCCCGGTTGGAGCCACTAACCGGGACTAAAGATATTTCCCGCCACATTTTCAGAGCCGTCAAGATATGTTTTCTCGCCATTTCCCCCGCTTCCCGCCATGTTTTCCCGCCATTCCCCCCGCTTCCCACCATCTTTTCCGGCCATTCCCCCCGCTTCCCGCCATGTTTTCCCACCATTTCCCCCCACTTCCCGCCATGTTTTCCCGCCATTTCCCTCTATATCTAGGCTGACCGCCATGTCCATCGACACATCCACACCTTCTCTCTCACAATAATGGACACCGCTTACTGGGCCTTTCTGACGCTCGAGGAGATCGAGGCGCTGTGCGCCTCTAGCTACCCATGCCCACCGGGGTGCCGGCTGTTGGAAATATGCCCTAGAGACAAATAGTAGTAAGGACTATTATCATATTTCATATAGTTTATGATTAAGTTTTATATCATGCTATAACTATATTGAGTGGAAACATCAATACACGTGTGATATACAAACAACCAAGGGTTCCCAGTGAAACTCTAGTCACTGGTTCATTGGTCAACAGATGATCAAGTTTCCTGATCATGTGGCATTTATGCCAGTTGGAAATGGAGTCAACTCATTCTGAGAATGAGATGATGAACCAATACCCAACTCAAACATCGTGACCCAATCATGTCACGAAGTTCAAGTTACGATGATTAGAAATGGATCCTCGTAGACTATTCCTTAGACCGTGAGGCTATATCAATCATTGTCTCCCGAGAGTGCTTAGATAGCATCAAGCGCCACTTGGTAATACAGTGGTTATAAAGGTGTGTTCATGTACTCGGAGGAAACCATAGAGGCAATATATGTCAAGAGCAGGATTTGTCCGTCCATGTGACGGGAAGATACTTAAAGGCCCACTCGCAACATGTGATTTGATCACAGGGATATCACTTGTCGGAACGAGTCAAGCAGCATTGTTCAGTAACGAGATTGAACATGACATGGTGATGTCATTGATCAGATCTCAGGCAATGCAAGTATTGAGAGACAAAGGGAATAAGACTTGACTGCCCCGGTTCAAACGATGAAAGATCTTCGTGGAACGCACAGGGGTCACATGGCCATCCAGGTCCCTCTGTCGATCATTGGTGCGGGAGTGTCCCGACCATGTCTGGAGTGTTCCCGAACCGTGGGGTATCACGCTTAAGGGATTGATGATGCTTATAGAGTGTTTATAGGATTGGTAGAATTGCCGAAGAATGGTAGGGAGAAAACCGGAAGGGTTTCGGTAAGTCCGGAATGGAGGTGGAAGTGTTGCATAACCATAGAGATTGAATAATATGTGAATGAATGTTAAATATTGATTTAATCATTTATTCATAATTATTTAATAAAGAGAAAATCAATTTAAAAGGTCAAAAGGCTTAATGGGCCAATTCCTGGAGGGGAGAGGGCCCATTAGGGAAAGGCAAGAGGAGGAAGGGGCCAAGGGGGTGGCTGGCGACCCTATTGGGCCAGCCCCCCACGTGGGGCCCACGAGGGGGTGGCCGGTGGCCCCTCCCCCACCTCTCCTCTCCTTTAGTCCCACCCCGGGACTTTGAGGGAAGTAGTACCTCCCCTCCCCCTATATATAGTGGGGGTATTTGGCCAGATAAATACATACAATAATCAATAAAGGTCTTCTCACTTTTGGGAGGACCTCTAATTGATATTTTCTCTCTCTCCCTCTCTCTCTCGTGACCGTGGTCCCAAGTTTGGACTGCGTGAACGAGAGACATCTTCACCGTGGAGCACCGTCGCGCTGCGGGATTCGGATCCAGGAGCTCTACTTCCACAACTGCTGCTGGATCGGGGAAGCGGGAGTCATCTTCAGGAACCGTACGTGTGTAACTCCCCGTGAGGTGTCGCACTGGAGGCACTCAAGTCGTTGGAGACGTTGGAGCGCAAGGACTTCATCACGACCTTGAGGTCGGCTTCGGCTCGTCTACATCAACCACACTCTCCTGAGCGTTGACAACGCTTTTCGGTCTTCAAGGGTAAGTTCGAGAAAAGCCCCTCCCGTTACTGTATTACTAATAGATAGGTCCTGACAGCATCAGGGGTTTAGGGGCGTAGGGTAAAATTTATTGTTTTCATACGCGGAACGCCAACAGCGGCTGCCCGTCGGCTGGATGCTGAGCACTGGAGGGGTTCTTGTTCCTCCTGTGCCTCAAGGTTTGGCCCGTTAGGCGGCCATCACGAACCACTTCTACCTCGAGCTCACGCCGGAGCAGTGGATGGATCCCCATTGGAATCCCGACAACCTCGACAGCTAGAATGCCTTCTTTGCAAACCGACAGGAAAGGGAGCTCGCAAGGTACGAGGGTGCGGCCCACCCCCAGTGAACCACAACGAGGCCGGTCGCTGCCTGTGGTGGGAGAACTGGACTATCGCCGATGTGATGCACTATATCTCCATGGGAGAAATTGCGTTGAGAAACGCACATAGCTTCACAATGGGTACTCGAACATTTTCCGGCAGGAGTCCCCTCAATGCAACCGGAAGCAACTGTGTCATAACATGTGGCGGTCATGAGACTTTAGGTTTTCAAATTTTTTCTCTGCCATATTTATTATTCCCATTATGTTCGACGAGAAGCCAGACAGGACCTTGATACTGTAAAGGACTATATGTGGAACACATGCCTATGATTATCTAGTACTTGGATGCTTTATCTTATTTATCTGCAATTGCCCTATGTTCTGATTGCTATGTGAATTATCTTATCCATGCAACGCCCGTCCATCCATCCCTCTGCCTACCACGCTCAAATCCTACTATTTGCTACAATTGTTACTACTGACTTTACTTTACTACTGTTGTTACTTTACTATTCCTACTACAAAACTGTTGCTACTGATAACCTGATGTGAGCAAGATTGTTTCCAGGTGCAGCTGAATTGACAACTTAGTTGTTAAGGCTTATAAATACTCTTTGGCTCCCCTTGTGTCGAATCAATAAATTGGGTTTCACTTCCCTCGAAAATACTGTGATACACCCCCTATCTTTGAAGAATGCCTTGGAAGAAGAAGAGGAAGCTCGAGTATCTTTGGAAGAGAGACTTGAATCCATTGAGGAGTCACATGAAGAAGTTGGGGCTCAGCTCATCAAAGAACGTGACAATGCTCTTGCCAAGGTAAAGAAACTAAAGAAAGAAAAGATTGAATTTGGGGTTGCTCATGCTAGACTCTCGGAGAAGTTTGATATACTTGACAGTGCTCACAAGGCATTGGAGAGTGATCACTCTACTCTAAACGAGTCTCATGACCAGCTCCAAACTCAATTGAAGATGTATGATGTGCCAAGCACTTCCACATCATCTTATGGAAAAGAAGAACTTGCAACAGGTTCTCAACGCAAAGGTAAAGAAGTTTTAGATGAGATACTGAGCAAGCAAAGAACAAACAGTGGAAAAGAAGATCTTGGTTATATTCCTAAGACAAAGAATAAGAAAAACAACAACAAGAAGAATAGCAAGACTTCTCAACCAAAGACTAGCACCACCACCAATGACAAGTCTAATTATGATGGTTTTGCAAGGGCTAACAATCCTAACTTTGAGTTATATTGTGATCATTATGGTGATGTTTATGCTAGTTATGTAGGTCCTTATGATTGTTACATTCCTTGGTCTATTTGGGTCCCCAAGACCCTTGTCACTAACATGAGAGGACCCATTGAAAAATGGGTACCTAAAACCAAGAAGTAACTTTCTTGCAGGGCTATGCTTTCGGTGGGTCTAAATGGGTACTCGATAGCGGATGCACGAGTCACATGACCGGAAGCAAGGAGATCATCACGGAGATGCGGCCAAATCATGATCATATAACCGTCTCCTATGGTGACAAGTCAAAATCTGAGGTATTGGGTCTCGGCAAAGTCGTGGTGGCTCATGATATCTCTCTCGTGGACGTCATGCTTGTTGAGACCCTCGGTTACAATTTAGTGCCAGTTCGCGCCCTTGGTAAGATGGGCTTTGCAGTTTTTATTGATGTTGATTTGGTGGTACTCTTGTGGAGCAAGTCTCTAAAAGTCGCTTTCGTGGGATATGTCGAAAATGACCTGTACGTGGTGGACTTTTCAGGAAAAACCACTACATGCCCGATGTGTATTTTCGTAAAGGCTGACGTGGGCTGGTTATGGCATCACCGACTAGCCCACGTCAATATGAGAACTTTGCAAAGTCTCCACAAGGGTGGCCACATCCTTGGACTAAAAGAAAATGTCTCATTTGCCAAAGATCGTGTTTGTAGGGCTTGTGTTGAAGGGAAAATGCATGATTCTCCTCATCAAAGGAAGACTATTATCTCGTCAATAAGGATCTTAGAACTCCTTCATGTGGACCTCTTCGAAACTCCATCTCATGCAAGCCTCGGTGGGAAGAAGTACTGTCTTGTGATCGTTGATGATTACTCAAGATACACTTGGGTTTATTTCTTCAAGTTGAAGAGTGAAACTCAACAAACGGTCATTTACTTTGCCAACGAGGTTCAACGTCAACACAACGTCCCTATTCTGGCTATAAGAAGTGATAACGGCTCTGAGTTCAAGAACTACACCTTAAATGAGTTCCTAAGTGAAGAGGGGATAAGACATCAATATTCCGCGGCGTACACCCCTCAACAAAATGGTGTAGCCGAGAGGAAGAATCAGACTCTAATAGATATGGCAAGGTCAATGCTAGCCGAATTCAAGTTTCCATATAACTTCTGGGCTGAAGCAATCTCTGCCGCTTGTCATTCATCCAACCGGTTATACCTCCATAAAATCTTGGACAAGACTCCATATGAAATACTTACCGGTAACAAGCCAAACATCTCATACTTTCGGGAATTCGGGTGTAAGTGTTTCTTTCTCATCAAGGGAGTTTGTTTATCTAAGTTTGAATCTAAGGCTCTAGAAGGTATTTTTGTTGGTTATGGTGCCAAATCACACACTTATAGAGTCTACAATAAGCTCTCCGTAACTGTTGTAGAATCTTGTAGTGTGGTGTTCGAAGAAAATGACGGCTCCCGTGCGGGGCAAGTTGATGTTTGTGATGCAGATGTTGAAATACCCCAAGATGCCATAAGATTAATAAGAATGGGCGTGGGATTTTTCTGCCCCATTGAGGAACCCCTTGTGGCGGATAGGGAAGGACAATGCTCTACTCATGAAGAGCCCTCATCAAAACATACTCAACATGTTCCAACCACGGGAGTAACTTCTACACCATCTCCATCAATTGCTGAAGATCAAGCAACTGCTCCAGAAAGCTCCAGGCCGGATTATCCGATTGACACTGGATTATACGGCCACCTCTCTCCTGACGACCAACCTGCTCCTGATATTGAAGAAATCGCTGCAAGCTCTAGGCCGGATTTTCTGGCTGACCCCGGATTATCCGCCCCCTCGCCAGTTCAAGCAAGTCCCAGGCAGCCTGATGAAGTTGCAACAAGTTCTCCAAGGCCAGATTATCCGGCCACATCTTCGGCCGGATTATCCGGCCGTGAATCTCCAGATGTTCAGCGGCCTCCTGTTATGGCTGCTGACCCACCTCAAGGGCATGCTTCGTCATCTCCTTCTACTGATACTCAGAATTCTAATGGTCCTCTACATGAGTTGGTATATGTAAAGCAACCTCCGAGATTTGAGGATGCTAACTTCCCGAACCATGTCTACAAACTCGATAAGGCACTCTATGGCCTTAAACAAGCCCCACGTGCGTGGTATGAGCACCTTAAAGAGCTTTTGCTAGACCGTGGCTTCGAAGTTGGGCAAATCGTGATGGGTTCGTAGCATGGAAAACAAAAAAATTCTACCGTAAGAACGAACAAAACCCAGATCTAATCTAGATAAAAGCTAAGATCTAATCTATTAGACAAGTGCAACGAGATAGATCTGTACCAACCCTTGTAGATCCGAAAGCCTTGTGCGAGATCGGATCTCGTGGTTGATGTAGACGATCACTTGCCGATCTCAAGATCGAGTAGACGATCCTTCCGGCGCCGCGTTCCGGCAGCGCTTCCGCAGTCGGTCACACGTGCGGAGTCGATGCAGACCTTCCTCTCCCTGTTCCAGCAAGCAGCGGAGGTAGTAGATCTCTCCACGGAATCCTAGCAGCACGACGGCGTGGTGGTGGTGGTGGAGTATAGAATTCTGCAGGGCTTCGCCTAAGCCTGAGCAGAGCGAAGGAGGAGGAGAGAGGCGGCTAGGGCAAGAGTGGAGGGGCAATGGGGGTGGCGCCTCCACCCCTCTATATATATAGGGAGGGGTGTGGCCTAGGGTTCCCACCCCTAGGCCCACCTCCTAGGGCCGGCACACAAGAGGGAGGGGGGAGGGAGTTTCCTTCCCCCCCAAGTCTCCCCTTTTCCTTTCTTGGTTTTCAAGTAAAGTCCACGAAACCTTCTGGAACTTTCCGGAACATTCCGAAACCTTCTAGAACCCCCATATAAACACTCCGAAACATTTGTGAACCTAGAAAATGATCTCCATTATATGAATCTCATTCTCCGGACAATTCCGGATCTCCTCGTGATGTCCCAGATCCAATCTGTGACTCCGAACAACATTCGGTCTCCAACGCACATTCCATATCTACCTAAACAACATCGAACCTTAAGTGTGTCACCCTACGGTTCGTGAATATGCAGACATGATGGAGACACCTCTCCGATCAATAACCATCAGCAGGATCTGGAGATCCATAACGGCTCCCACATACTCAACGATGACTTCGTGATCGATAGAACCATTAACATGCGAAACCAATTCCCTTTGTCACGCGATATTCTACTTATCCGAGGTTTGATCGTTAGTATCTCCATACCTAGTTCTACCTCGTTACTGATAAGTACTCTTTACTCGTTCCATGTTATGTCATCCCTTGTGACCTAGTCACATGCTTGCAAGCTAACTAGATGACATTCCACCGAGAGGGCCCAGAGCGTATCTATCCGTCATATGGATGGACAAATCCCAATCTTGGTCCATGCGCTTCAACACATACTTTCAGAATACCCAATGACACCTTTATAACCACCCAGTTACGAAGCGGTGTTTGATGTCATCAAAGCACCCATCCGGTGATGGTGATTAACATAACCTCATGGTCGAAGGATTAGGTTACTATGCATTTGAAAGCTTGTAGCAATACGAACTAAATGACTTGATCTTATGCTACACTTACTATGGGTGTGTGTCCATCACATGATTCTCCTAATGATATGACCTTGTTATTAATGACATCCAATGTCCATGATCAGGAAACCATGATCATCTATTAATCAACAAGCTAGTTCAACAAGAGGCTTACTAGGGACTCTTTTATGTTTACAAAACACACAAGTATTAGTGTTTCCTAATAATACAATTATAGCATGGGATGTAAACATTCATCATAAACACAAAGATATAATAATAACCACTTTTATTATTGCCTCTTGGGCATATCTCCAACAGTCTCCCACTTGCACTAGAGTCAATAATCTAGATTACATGGTAATATACCTAACACCCATGGCGTTCTGGTGTTGGTCATGCTTTGCTATAGGGAGAGGTTTAGTCAACGGATCTGCCACATTCAGATCAGTGTGTACTTTGAAAATCTTTATGTCACCATCTTGGACATACTCGCGAATAGCATGGAAACATAGCTTGATGTGCTTCAGCTTGCTATGTGACCTTGGCTCCTGTGCATTAGCTATGGCACCTGTGTTGTCACAGTAGATGGCCATCGGGTCCAACGCACTAGGAACCATGCCAAGTTCAGTAATGAACTCCTTCATCCATATGGCTTCTTGTGCAGCCTCCGAAGCAGCTATGTATTCCGATTCAGTTGAAGATTTCGCCACAACGCTTTGCTTGGCACTCCTCCAGCTCACTGCAGCACCATTCAAAATAAATACGTATCCAGACTATGACTTCGAGTCATCTGGATTGGTGTTCCAACTAGCATCAGTGTAACTGTTTACAACAAGCTGTTCATCACCTCCATAAGAAAGAACCATATCCTTAGTCCTATTTAGGTACTTTAGGATATTCTTGACCGCTGTCCAGTGCTCCATTCCAGGATCACTTTGATATCTGCTAGTCAAACTAACAGCATGTGCTATATCCGGTCTTGTACACAACATGGCATACATGATAGAACCTATGGCCGAGGCATAGGGAATATTATTCATTTTCTCTCTATCTTCTGCCGTAGCTGGACTTTGAGTCTTACTTAAGGTCTTACCTGACAACATGGGCACGCACCCTTTCTTGCTCTCTTCCATTCTAAACTTCTTTAGAACTTTGTCCAAGTATGTACTTTGTGAAAGCGCTATTAGGCGTCTTGATCTATCTCTATAAATCTTGATGCCTAGAATATATGCCGCTTCGCCAAGATCCTTCATTAAAAAACTATTATTCAAATAGGCTTTGACACTATTAAGAAGTTCTATATCATTCCCAATCAACAATATGTCATCTACATATAGTACTAGGAATGCTATAGAGCTCCCACTCACTATCTTGTAAATACAAGCTTCTCCATAAGTTTGTATAAATCCAAAGTTTTTGATTACTTTATCAAAACGTTGATTCCAACTCCGGGATGCTTGCTTCAGTCCATAAATGGAGCGCTGAAGTTTGCATACCTTGTCAGCATCTTTAGGATCGACAAAACCCTTGGGTTGTACCATATACAACTCTTCCTCAATGTCTCCATTAAGGAACGCCGTTTTGACATCCATCTGCCAATTCTCATAATCGAAATATGCAGCAATTGCTAACAAAATCCTCACAGACTTTAGCTTTGCTACTGGTGAGAATGTCTCATCGTAGTCAACTCCTTGAATTTGTCGGAACCCTTTCGCGACAAGTCGAGCTTTATAGACGGTAACATTACCATCAACATCTGTTTTTCTCTTGAAAATCCATTTGTTCTCGACAGCCTTACGGCCATCCAGTAAGTCCACCAAAGTCCACACTTGGTTTTCGTACATGGATCCCGTTTCGGATTTCATGGCTTCTAGCCATTTGTCAGAATCTAGGCTCACCATAGCTTCTTCATACGTCGCAGGGTCATCAGTGTTGTCCACAAACATGACGTTCAAGGCAGGGTCATACCAATCAAGAGTGGTACGAACCCTTGTTGACCTGCGAGGTTCAGCAGCAACTTCGTTCGAAGTTTCATGATCACCATCATTAGCTTCCTCTCCAATTGGTGCAGGCGGCACAAAAACATCTTCCGGTGTTGCGCTACTCTCAACTCCGAGAGAAGGTTCAGTAACCTCGTCGAGTTCTACTTTCCTTCCAGTCACTTCCTTCAAGAGAAACTCCTCAAGAAAGGATCCATTCTTGGCAACGAAAACTTTGCCTTCGGATCTATGATAGAAGGTATACCCAATTGTTTCTTTAGGGTATCCTATGAAGACACATTTCTCCGCTTTGGGTTCAAGCTTATCAGGTTGTAACTTCTTTACATATGCTTCGCAACCCCAAACTTTAAGAAACGACAACTTAGGTTTTTTCCAAACCACAATTCGTACGGTGTCGTTTCAACGGATTTAGATGGTGCCCTATTTAAAGTGAATGCGGCTGTCTCTAATGCATAGCCCCAAAACGATAGCGGTAAATCTGTAAGAGACATCATAGACCGAACCATATCTAAGAGAGTTCGATTACGACATTCGGACACACCATTACGCTGTGGTGTTCCCGGCGGTGTCAATTGCGAAAGTATTCCACATTTCTTTAAATGCATGCCAAACTCATAACTTAGATATTCACCTCCGTGGTCAGAACGTAGAAACTTAATCTTCTTGTTATGATGATTTTCCACTTCACTTTGAAATTCCTTAAACTTCTCGAAAGTTTCGGACTTATGTTTCATAATGTAGACATACCCATATTTACTTAAGTCATCCGTGAAAGGGAGAACATAACGATATCCACCACACGATGCTACACTCATTGGACCGCACACATCGGTATATATTATTTCTAGTAAGTCTGTAGCTCGCTCCATTATACCAAAGAATGGAGTCTTAGTCATTTTTCCCATTAGACATGCTTCGCATCTTTCAAGTGATTCAAAATCAAGTGATTCAAGAAGTCCATCAGAATGGAGTTTCTTCATACGCTTTACTCCAATGTGACCACGACGACAGTGCCACATGTATGTAGAATTATCATTTAATTTTGTTCGTTTAGCATCTATGTTGTGAACATGTGTATCACTACTATCGAGATTCAGTAAGAATAAACCATTCATCTCAGGTGCATTACCATAAAAGATATTACTCAAATAAATCGAACAACCTTTATTCTCGGACTTAAAAGAGTAACCGTCTCGCAATAAACAAGATCCAGATATAATGTTCATGCTTAACACAGGCATCAAATAACAATTATTCAAATTTAAAACTAATCCCGAAGGTAGATGTAGAGGGAGCGTGCCGACGGCGATCACATCAACCTTGGAGCCATTTCCAACGGGCATCGTCACCTCGTCTCTCGCCAGTCTTCGCTTATTCCGCAGCTCCTGTTTCGAGTTACAAATATGAGCAACCGAACCAATATCAAATACCCAGGCACTACTACGATTACTAGTAAGATACACATCAATAACATGTATATCGAATATACCTTTCTTCTTGATGCTGTCGTTCTTCAAATCCGTCAGGTACTTGGGGCAGTTATGCTTCCAGTGACCAGCACCCTTGCAGTAGAAGCATTCAGTTTCAGGCTTAGGACCAGCCTTGGGCTTCTTAGCAGGTGCGGCAGCTTTCTTGCCGTTCTTCTTGAAGTTGCCCTTGTTCTTAGGCTTACCTTGTTTCTTGAAATTGGTGGTCTTATTGACCATCAACACTTGGTGCTCCTTCTTGATCTCCACTTCAGCAGTTTTCAGCATGGACGATAGTTCAGGCAACGTCTTGTTCATGCAGTGCATATTGTAGTTCATCACAAAGTTCTTATAACTCAGTGGCAGTGATTGGAGGACACGGTGAATCCCTAACTCATTAGGAATCGTTATCCCCAACTCTTGGAGCTTGTTTGCATGCCCAGACATGGTGAGCACGTGCTCGCTAACGGAGCTTCCCTCTTCCATCTTACAGTTAAAAAACTTTTCGGAGGCCTCATAGCTCTCCACGGTCGCGTGAGTCTCAAAAATCAGCCTGAGCTCCTTAATGATCTCGAACGGGTCGTGGTGCTCAAAGCACTTCTGAAGCTCCGTTTATAAACCGTACAGGATGGCACACTGAACTGTGGAGTAGTGATTTTTCCGAGTGGCGTAAACATTCTTTACGTCATCGGTGGCATGTTCTGCAGGTGGGTCACCTAGCGGTGCTTCGAGCACATAGGTCATCTGACCAGCCCTGAGGACAATCTTCAGTCCATGGAGCCAGTCCGTGAAGTTGATTCCATTGTTCTTAAGCTTTTCTTTCTCTAGGAACGCATTGAAATTGATGGAGAGGTTTGCCATAATCTACAACAAATTTGCAAGTAATTTAGACTAAGTTCATGATAAATTGAGTTCAATTTTAATTCTTAAATTAACTAGGTGAACTCCCACTGAAAACAACATCCCTCACGTTGTCTTAGTGATTACACGAACCAAATCCACTACACCAAGTCCGATCTTCACGAGAGAAGATGTAGTTTCATCAGCGAACAATCTTCATGTTCATCATATCATTTATATGACTCATGCTCTACCTTTCGGTATTCCGTGTTTCGAGACCATGTCTATACATGCTAGGCTCGTCAAGATTAACCTTAGTTTCCGCATGTGCAAATCTGGCTTGCACCCGTTGTATGCACACGTAGAATCTATCACATCCGATCATCACGAGATGCTTCGAAACGACGAGTCTTAGCAACGGTGCCAACTAAGGACGAACACTTTATTACTTGATATTTAGTGAGAGGGATCATCTTATAATGCTACCGTCGCGATCTAAGCAATACAAGATGCATAATGGATTAACATCACAGGCAATTCATAATTAGTGTGATATGATATGGCCCTTTCTTCTTATGCCTTTGATCTCCATCTCCAGAGCACGGACATGATCTCCATCATCACCAACATTGCGTCAAGGTCAGTGGCGCCGCTTCATGGTTGTCCATCATCACTAGCAACTATTACAACTACTTGGAATAAAGCTATTACAAGATGAATAGACACGCAGGTCTTAACAGAATTAAAGACAACCATTAGGCTCATGCCGGTTGCCATATTACAACAAGGATCATTGCATACATCAAATATAATCACAATCACATGATGGCCATATCACATCACAAAACCCCTGCAAAAACAAGTTAGACGCCTCTAATTTTCTTTGCATGTTTTACGTGGTTTGGGGCTTTCGAATAAGAATGGATCTTACCTACGAAACTGAACCACAACGTTGATACAAGTGCTATCAAGTACAAAGTGTAAATTGGATCTACACTATGGTGGGAGAGACAGACACCCGCAAAGCCACTTGTGCAAAGCAAGTTACACGTCAAGCGTGGAGCAAGTCTCATGTGCGATAACATGTAAGGTTAGCCCGAGCCGCTTCATCCCACCATACCGCAAGATGCAAAGTACACAAAGCAAAAGACGGCACGAGCACCAACGCCCACAAAACCATTGTGTTCTACTCGTGCAACAGATCTACGCATAGACATGGCTCTGATACCACTGATGGGTTCGTAGCATGGAAAACAAAAAAATTCTACCACAAGAACAAACAAAACCCAGATCTAATCTAGATAAAAGCCAAGATCTAATCTATTAGACATGTGCAATGAGATAGATCTGTACTAACCCTTGTAGATCCGAAAGCCTTGTGCGAGATCGTATCTCGTGGTTGATGTAGACGATCACTTGCCGATCTCAAAATCGAGTAGACGATCCTTCCGGCGTCGCGTTCCGGCAGCGCTTCCGCAGTCGGTCACACGTGCGGAGTCGATGCAGACCTTCCTCTCCCCGTTCCAGCGAGCGGCGGAGGTAGTAGATCTCTCCACGGAATCCCAGCAGCACAACGGCGTGGTGGTGGTGGTGGAGTAGAGAATTCTGCAGGGCTTCGCCTAAGCCTGAGCAGAGCAAAGGAGGAGGAGAGAGGCGACTAGGGCAAGAGTGGAGGGGCAAGGGGGGTGGCGCCTCCACCCCTCTATATATAGAGGGAGGGGTGCGGCCTAGGGTTCCCACCCCTAGGCCCACCTCCTAGGGCCGGCGCACAAGTGGGAGGGGGGAGGGAGTTTCCTTCCCCCCCAAGTCTCCCCTTTTCCTTTCTTGGTTTTCAAGTAAAGTCCAGGAACCTTCTGGAACTTTCCGGAACATTTCGAAACCTTCTATAACCCCCATATAAACACTCCGGAACATTTCCGAACCTAGAAAATGATCTCCATTATATGAATCTCATTCTCTGGACAATTCCGGATCTCCTCGTGATGTCCCAGATCCAATCCGAGACTCCGAACAACATTCGGTCTCCAACGCACATTCCATATCTACCTAAACAGCATCGAACCTTAAGTGTGTCACCCTATGGTTCGTGAATATGCAGACATGATGGAGACACCTCTTCGATCAATAACCATCAGCGGGATCTGGAGATCCATAACGGCTCCCACATACTCAACGATGACTTCGTGATTGATAGAACCATTAACATATGAAACCAATTCCCTTTGTCACGCGATATTCTACTTATCTGAGGTTTGATCGTCGGTATCTCCATACCTAGTTCTACCTCGTTACTGATAAGTACTCTTTACTCGTTCCATGTTATGTCATTCCTTGTGACCTAGTCACATGCTTGCAAGCTAACTAGATGACATTCCACCGAGAGGGCCCAGAGCATATCTATCCGTCATATGAATGGACAAATCCTAATCTTGGTCCATGCGCTTCAACACATACTTTCAGAATACCCAATGACACCTTTATAACCACCCAGTTACGAAGCGGTGTTTGATGTCATCAAAGCACCCATCCGGTGATGGTGATTAACATAACCTCATGGTCGAAGGATTAGGTTACTATGCATTTGAAAGCTTGTAGCAATACGAACTAAATGACTTGATCTTATGCTACACTTACTATGGGTGTGTGTCCATCACATGATTCTCCTAATGATATGACCTTGTTATTAATGACATCCAATGTCCATGATCAGGAAACCATGATCATCTATTAATCAACAAGCTAGTTCAACAAGAGGCTTACTAGGGACTCTTTTATGTTTACAAAACACACAAGTATTAGTGTTTCCTAATAATACAATTATAGCATGGGATGTAAACATTCATCATAAACACAAGATATAATAATAACCACTTTTATTATTGCCTCTTGGGCATATCTCCAACAAATCGATCCCACTCTTTTTACTAAGAAGGTTAAGGAGGAGCTCTTCGTATTCCAACTATATGTAGACGACATCATCTTTGGTTCTACTAATAAAGCTTTTAATGATGAATTTTCAAAGCTTATGACTGACAGGTTTGAGATGTCTATGATGGGGGAATTACGATTGTTTCTTGGATTCGAGATCAATCAAGCTAAGTACATCCAAGACATGCTCAAGAGATTCAAGATGACGGATCTTAATGGTGTCGCCACTCCGATGCAAACAAAATGTCATCTTGAACTTAACCCCCATGGTAAAGATGTGGACCAAAAGGTATACCGGTCCATGATCGGCTCTCTTCTTTACCTCTGCGCATCTAGACCCGATATTGTGTTGAGTGTGGGGGTGTGTGCAAGGTATCAAGCAGCTCCTAAAGAAAGTCACATAGTGGCGGTCAAGAGGATCTTTTGATATTTGGTTCATTCCCCTAACTTTGGTCTATGGTATCCCAAGGGCTCCAATTTCTCTCTACGTGGTTATACTGATTCAGACTGGGCTGGTGATAAGGATGATCGGAAATCCACTTCTGGAGCTTGTCAATTCTTGGGAAGATCTCTAGTATGTTGGTCATCTAAAAAGCTGAATTGTATCTATTTCTCCACCGCCGAAGCTGAATATGTTGCTGCTACTAGTGCCTGCACTCAGTTATTATGGATGAGGCAAACTTTAAAGGAATACGGTGTCAATTGTGACAAAGTGCCTCTTTTATGCGATAATGAAAGTGCAATCAAAATTGCGTACAATCCGGTACAGCACACAAGGACAAAGCATATTGAGATTCGAAATCATTTTATTCGAGACCATGTTGCCCAAGGCGATATTGATCTATCTTTTGTGAGCACGAAGAACCAACTTGCTGATATTTTCACGAAGCCACTTGATGAAGCAAGGTTCTGCTACTTGAGGAATGAGCTGAATATCATTGATTCAAGGAGCTTGTCTTGATTACCCATGCACTCACTCGTACATCTCAGTCTTATTTGGTCTAGATGTGGGCATGGAAATAGGGGGAGTGTGGTCCTAATTAATTGAGCTAACCCTCCTCCCATAATGCCGAAAGCAAGATAAATCATTTCTCTTAATATCATTTTGTGATATGTGAGCTTATTGATGAGTATTGGTCATGAACCCAAGATATATCTTCGCGGTGTCATACCATACACTCCAACAAGGTGGCTTCGGCCACCGCCCTCTACCATGAGAAGAGTTGGATTTTTGTGGATCTTTTTGGTTGTTTTAGCTCTTCTCATGTTCTTATGGGAATCACACTCAATTTTGGCTTTTAGTTGATTTGGTTCTTGCAATTTTGAGTGCGTAGTACCATCTTAGTTTGGCTCTCTTAATCCTAAGCCTCTCCCTTCCCCTAAGCCATCTATTCTTGCACACAAGTCCCTTGTACACCTTGTGAGGGTGTTGTTTGGGGACGCGTGGGCCTGAATCTGTGTACAACACAAATTCAGATTTTAGGCCGGATAATCCGGCTCTGGCGGATTTCGTCTTTAAGGGCAAGGATCGGGGGGAAGGGCTCATAACGAGCAGCACTTCTCCCCCAACCCTCTCCCTCTCCTCGGCCGCCACCTGCCGTCCCCCACCCTCCCCAGAGCCTCTCCGGCCACCGGATTTTCTGGGCCTCCTCGGATCTTCTTCTCCGTACCTCCGGTACCTTCTCCTCCGCGTTCTTCCTCCAATGAGTGAGGGTAACTCCCTCTCTCCCCATCTTTGGCTAGATGTGTTATTTTTTGGGTGGAACGTTGTCTAGAAGGATGTTGTTTCGCGTAGAAATCGTAGTCTTGCAGTTTCTAGGCTGATCTACTCTTTGCGTTCAATCTAGGTGAAGTTGAAAATTTTCTGCCAGGGCCAGATTATCCGCCCCTGGCCAGGCCAGATAATCCGGCTTGACATAATCAAATCTGGTTCAGTTTCACCATGTTGTGTGCATTGAGTAGAATTGTCCTATGAACTTTTTGACTACCTTTTCCATGCTCTCTCTTGGACTTGTGTGTATGATTATCCCCATGCTATCGACCTTGTTCTCTTCACAGGTGGTTCCAGTGCTCCCAAGACTTACAAGCATCGTCCTCGCACTATCTATTTCAGGGTAGAAAATGAGGGTCATACTGTGGACAAAGTTGAGACGAGGAGAAGAAAGAAAGAGGCTAACCGCATGGCTGAGCAAGAGAAGCGGGAGAGATCCAGGAGGGGTGTGTCCAAAAGGAAGGGCAAAGAGCACAAGATCAACTACAAGGCTTTGTATCCCGTCACTTATTTCTCCATCCTTCACCATGATTTGTTTGCTGAGTTGCCACGTGATTCTAAGCTGGGGGATTCTTGCTTTTGGTGTGCTGAACATAAAGGAATTTATGAAGATGTGTATGACAGGCTGAACATTAGGCCTATGCACCCGTTGATTCTTGTTGAGGCTTTGGAGAAGCCCCACCTTGTTGATGCCATGTATGTGGCTGAGCGGATGGGGCTGCACCATCTCATGGCTCTCCAGTGCTCATATGATTCTGAGGTGGTGAAGCAGTTCTTTTCCACTTTGGTTATTTGTGGAGATGAGCATCGCACTATGAAGTGGATGACTCGTGACAGGCCGATGACTGCTGATTTCCGTGTGTTTGCTGAGGTGCTTGGATACTCTTTCCGCAGCAGGGATAGGGCTAGTGGCTACCGCATCATCACCCAACTGAAGCCCAATAAAGATATAGTTCTCTCTCCTTGCACGATGGATAATGGCTTTGTGGGACTCTTGCTGGTCTTGCTCCAATCTATGCTGCCTTGGTGGGACTCTTCCGTGATTCCATCACTCCGAGTGGAGGCAATAATGACAGCATCCATGGTCACCTTGTCCAGCTCCTAGCCTTCTCTCATGAGGTTGCCTCGTGCGAGGATGAGTCCGTGCAGTACAAGCTGGATGTGATGGACTTCATCTACCATGAACTGACTGATGCTATGTTCAACTGGATGTCAATTCCTTATCCTCCCTACATTATGATGCTCATCAAGCACCTGCTTCCCTCTGAGGATTTCAACATTGATGTTGTGCACAAGGCAAAGAAGATCTACACCAAGGTTCGAAAGACCTCTCACCCCTCTTCTGCTCCTGAGAGCCTCATGAGGGATACTCGCAGGCCTCCAGTACCTCATGTTGCTCGTGAGATCAAGCAGCTGAACTGGTTCCAGCGAAACATCCGTTGCATGGGCGTGGACACACGCAAGGGCCAGTACGAGGCGTACAAGCGGCGCCATGAGTTGGCTCACTCTCAGCAGCTCATCCTTCACCATGTGTCTGGTGCTTCTGGTGATCCCCCAGCTCCTACCCCTCCCACACCTTATGCCCGGTGGAACTCTTCTTATTGCTAATGATGAGGACGATGACACCGAGGAGCTTGAGGATGAGGATGATGATGGGAACGAGGACGAGGACGAGGATGATGACTACGAGTGATACCTTGGGGCGCTAGCATCGCTCGTCTTCCTTTTTGGCATCTCGATGCCAAAGGGGGAGAAGTAGTTCTATTAGGTCTTCGAGGATTTGCATGGGTCGGGCACAAGCATTTACACTTTTTCTTATTCGTCGTGTTCTCGCTTGTGCCCATTTAGCGTTGAACTTTATTTTGTGGTTTGTGGTTTGTTTGTGACTCTGTGTCTGTGGACGTCTGGGTTTATCTCATGGATTATGCCTATGGATTCATCTATTCATATCCTATTATGCTGGGAATCTATCTCGAGGAAGGCGCTTATATTGGTTATCATGTTGATAATTGTGGCTATTTCAAGGACGCCTCTCTCTCTCTATATATCGGTGATATGATTATGTTGTTATTATTTCAATGGAATAGACTCACACCTATTTGTGTGCATTTGTATTCAAATGCAAATTTCTAATATGCACACATTGAGGGGGAGTCTCTTCCATGTTTTGTTGGTGGTCTTGTGATCCTTTCCTGCAAATCCTAGTATTTTCATCTAACACCAAAAAGGGGGAGATTGAAAGAACATTTCATGATTTCCCATGTTTTATGTGTTAGATAACAATACCATGGATTATTCTAATGTGTACTAAGTGTTGCAGGAAAGTTTTGTGAGTTTGGGGGCCGGATTATCTGCCCCCATCATGGGCCGGATAATCCGGCCAGACCACCTTGGCCAGGGCTGGCTCTGCGCAAGTCTCTATCTAGGGGCGGTTTTCCCCCGAAAATTCTGGCTCTGGGGCGGTTTTTCTCTCTGGACCGGATAATCCGGCCCCAGGGAAATCGCCCAAGTGAGCTCCTGCGCAAGATTCTGTCTGGGGGCGAAATTTCCCCTGGACATTCCGTGGCTGGGGCGGATTTTCCCCCAGTCGGATAATCCGGCCCTAGGGAAGGGCCGGATAATCTGGTCCCCAGGAGAAGGTGTGAAGGGCAAGTCTGCGTGAGCTTCTGTCCGTAGTCGGTTTTTCTGCCGGAGAATCCGTGTCTGGGGCGGAGTTTTCCCTAGGCCGGATAATCTGGCCCTCACTTGGGCCGGATAATCCGGCCCCCAAAGGCTCCAATGGCTTGGATTTGGAAGGGGTATAAATATCCCTTCTTCCCCAACAAGCAGAACTCTTGATTCACTCGAAATTGTTCAGACCCTTTGCAAGAGCTCTCTCACTAGATCTCCCACTTCAACCACCCGAAGGCTTCGATCTTTCGGGGAATTGAAGGAGGAGACAATCTTCATCGCCATCACGAATCAAGCGCATAAACTCCTCTCCATTCATTTGGAGAAATCCCTGATCTAGTATTCTTGTCAATATCTAGATCTTGTTCTTTGTTATTGATAACTTGTTCTTGTGGCAGCTTGTTGTCATTACGGGAGCCTCCAAGTTGATTGTGGAGTTGTGCCCCGCTAGTTGTGTAAAGGCATCGGTACCCGCCTCGAAGGGTTCCTATAGTGGAAAGGTGGATCAGGCCTTTGGTGGCGGGATCCATCGGAGAACAGGGTGAGGCCTATTGTGGCGTGGTGGTCTTAGTACCGCCCAGCCCTCCAACGCAGACGTACTTCCCTTAACAAGGAAGGAACTGCGGTAAAACAAATCATGTGTCTCCGCGTGCTTCACTACGGTTCACTCGTTCCTCTTCCACTCGCCCTTTACTCGCTAGTAGATAGGGTTGCATATAGGGAAATTCCACCTAATAGTTTATCTAGAGAATTTACCCTTTGTGTTAAGCCTAAAATTGAAAAAGCATTAAAATTTGAAGTAGCACCTATTCACCCCCCTCTAGGTGCCCATATGATCCATTTCAGTTGGTTCTACCATGCTTCCGGTGTATCTTTATTCTTCCCATACACAGCCAAGAAGCCTAGCAGCATCACACAAAGATTCTTCGTCAGGTGCATCATGTCAATTGCAGAGCGGATCTCTAGGACTTTCCAATAGGGTAGCTACCAAAATATAGATTTCTTTTTTCCATATGGGTGTGTGTCCGACATCGTCCTTCGGAACAGATTGTCTACCAGGACCCTTTCCAAAGATTACTTTTAAATTTTTCACCATATCAAATACATCATCGCTAGTATGGCGGATAGGCTTGCACCGGCTGTCTGCCTCACCATTGAAATGGCTACCTTTCTTTCTTAGGGTGTGCGTGGGCGGAAGAAAACGACGATTCCCCGGGTACACATTATTCTTACATTTATCCAAATATATACTTTCAATCTCACCTAAACAGTGTGTGCATGCATTGTATCCCTTGTTTGTCTATCCTGAAATGTTACTAAGAGCAGACCAATCATTGATTTTTATGAACAACAACGCTCGTAGGTCAAATTCCTCCTGCTTGTGGTCATCCCACACACGTACACCTTATCTGTGCCACAACTATAAGAGTTCTTCAACTAATGGCCTTAGGTACACATCAATGTCGTTGCCGGGTTGCTTCGGGCTTTGGATGAGCACTGACATTATAATGAACTTCCACTTCATGCACAACCAAGGAGGAAGGTTATAGATACACACAGTCATAGGCCAGGTGCTATGACTGCAGCTCTGCTCCCCAAAAGGATTCATGCCATCTGTACTTAGACCTAACCATAAGTTCCTCGCATCACCTGCAAAGTCTGGGAACTCTCTCTCGATTTTTATCCACTTCGACCCATCAGCAGGGTGTCTCAACATCTCGTCTTTCTTATGGTCTTCCATGTGCCATCGCAACAACTTGGCATGTTCGTTGTTCCTGAACAAACGTTTTAACCGTGGTATTATAGGAGCATACCATATCACCTTGGCAGGAACCCTCTTCATGCGGCGCTCGCCCTCAACATCACCAGGGTCATATCGTCTTATCTTATACCGCAATGCAGTGCATATTGGGCATGCATCTAGATTCTCGTACTCCTCACCACAGTAGAGGATGCAGTCAGTAATGCATGCATGTATTTTCTGCACATCTAATCCTAGAGGGTAGACAACCTTCTTTGCTTCATAGGTACTGGTGGGCAGTTCGTTATCCTTTGGAAGCAACTTCTTCATAATTTTCAACAACTTTTCAAATCCTTTGTCAGTCACACCGTTCTCTGCCTTCCATTACAGCAATTCCAATGTGCTACCCAGCTTTTTGTGCCCATCTTCACAATTTGGGTACAACAATTTGTTATGATCCTCTAACATCTGCTTGAACTTCAACCTCTCCCTTTTAGTTACGCATTCTTCCTTTGCATCAGCAATGGCCCGACTAAGATTATCATCGGGCAAATCTGGTGCCCGTTCTTCATCTTCTTCTTCATCATTATTTTCCATTGTAGTACCATCGTATTCAGGGGACCTAGTAGGGTAGTGGTTACCATTCTCTTCTTCTTCGTTGTCTTCCATCATAACCCCTCTTTCTCCGTGCTTGGTATAATAATTATAGCCGGTCATGAAACCGAACCGAAATAGGTGGCTGTGAAGGACTCTTGAGGAAGAGTATCCCTTATGATTCCGACAGACCCCACATGGACAAGACATAAAACTATTCCTCTTGTTTGCCTCGGCCACAAGGAGAAAAGAATGCACGCCTTTAATGAACTCGCTAGAGAGTCGGTCAGCGTATATCCATTGCCGACTCATCTGCATTATATAATTAAGTACATCAAACAGAATCATGATGATAAAATTAGTACTGGTCTAAAAAACAAAATTAAAGCAAACAACCGGGACTAAAGATATGATGAACCTTTAGTCCCGGTTGACCAGGACTAAACGTGGATGTGGCGACAACATGTCGACACTATGTCCTGAGTGGGAAGCACTAAGCCAGTAAATGACGATACTATTTTGGGTGGGTGGCAGCACTATGCCAGGGGTGAGTGTCGACATTATGTCTTCAGTGTCCGACAGTATGTTGTGCTGCTTAATCTATAAATAAGTATGCATTCTTGTGAAGAACTGCAAGATGGTGTGCGGGAGCAGGGACACCACTACGGCGGAGCTTCTCGAAGATGTCTTAGGATCCTGTCCTCAGACATCTTCAAGGAGCTCGCCATAGAGGCACTCCCTAATATGTGAACTGTTTTAGTTACCCGGCGTATTAACTATAGCTAGAGAAGTTATTAACTCCAAGATAGTGCGAGAGGGACACCACTACGGCGGAGCTTCTCGAAGATGTCAGCTTGCCATAGAGGAGCTTCTCGAAGATGTATTGTGATGTCTTCTTATGAAGCTTTTACGAATTAACCCTATTTTTGTTACAATTTTTTTCAATTTGCTGAAGGCAGGTCGAAGACGAAGAAGGGTATTTTGTCCAGCTAGTTAGAATGATGAACTCATGCATGTGTGTGCTTCTATGAATCAAATTCCGAGACTATGTGCCAACATAAGATATAGATAGAATCCACATATTGAAAATGATATTTACCTTGGAGTTCATTACATTAATACAAGATAGATAGAATCTAAACATAGATCTCATGTTATCATTGCAAAAATTACGACCAAAACTAAATTCACAAATCCATCTACAAGATAGAGCATGAAATAAGCTAATATAGCAATGAGAGTTGAAAGGATGAAGTTGCTCAACTTTTAAAACCTTTGGATAGATGAGACACCACAAAATGTTGACAAATCTTGAGAAAAAATTGGGCATGAACTCGAGCTTGTTGAAGGAAGAAAGAGAGAGGAGCCACCAGCTTGAAATGGTGACTCGGGCAGGTGGGGGAAGAAGATATAGTCAGACCTTTAGTCCCGGTTTGTTTCTAGAACCGGAACTATAGGGTAACCTTTAGTCCCGGTTCGTATAACAAACCGGTGGCGCTGATCCAGCCTGTCTGAAACCCTTTAGTCCCGGTTTGTTATACGAACCAGGACTAAGGGGTCCGTTCGAACCGGGACTAGTGTCTGCCGCCCCATGCGGCCAGATAGAGCCGTTGGGACCGGGGCATTAGTCCCTCCTAGACCAAAGGTCCGTTTTCTACTAGTGAAATGTTGATACACATATCAATTATCGGAAAAGTAGCATAAAAAGTTGTCCATTCTAAATTCTACTATGAATATCGTCTAAACAAACACATTTTCTCGGAAAGGGGAAACTCGCCCTGGCCACAAATGAAAAACCTTGCCCCTGTTTTGGTTGGAAATATGATGTTAACGTTGCCTTAAAAATGACTTTTTTTTTTGCTTTCTGCCCTAGAAGTACTTCGTTTCTTTTCTCATAGCTCGTTCATTTGTTTTTAGGCCGGACCATTCGTGCATGTGCACAGCAAGAGTCCTGACATATATGTACATGTGGTACGTACACATATTGCGTGCCAATTAGGCCATGTTACTGCGCATGAATATGCATGGCACATGGAACATACAGTGTTCTTATAGCTAGCTAGATGTTAGCCGTACTTACCACCTAATTCTAGGTGCCAATTCAACAACATGGCTTGCTAATATAAGATGGCACTACCACCACTAGTACTACACCGTACTTGCTACTAGCAGCCTACATGTCGATCTAGACAAGAATTGGAAGTCTAAGTATTACTACAAGGTCATGCGAGGAGGCCACGATCAGTTGCGAGTGTACGTGACCACGCATATCACGTCGTCCGGCATCGCTGGACAGAGAGCAAATCGCCGCCGCCCTCGCGCAGTTCCTCCACGACGGCCGTCCACACCTACATCCACGACAATCGTTAGTCGTCACATGCACCTCGCGGCTGCCTCTGGTTCGACCTCTCAGGGCGAGCGCGGCAATGGGGAGGTGATCGTCGTCGTGTGGTACGGCACCCAGGCCGCCGAGGCATTCGCCGAGGCATGACGTTCCAATTCCGCGGGCATCCAGGACCACGTATGCTCACAACCCGATCACGTATGCTCCACCTAGTCACGTACGCTCACAACCGATCCTGACCTCCTCGCTACCGATCAATTACAATCCCGCCTGATCACGTATGTCGCTGTGGTATACGTAGCCAGTACGGTCTCCATATCCAACCCAAAACCCGTTAGCGCTGAATTTCTTTGTCGGTGTGTGTGTACCGAAGCAAGAGTCGTAGTTATGACCTTTGGTGTTACTCAATTAAAATCGTGTATTCCCCTGCCTCAAAATAAGTGATGCAAACACATGTATCTACGGTTCTAGACACTGAAAAGTGTGTATCTAGATAAAGTTGTGCCGGTTATTCTTTTTTTGACATGCATAGCAAACCTCCAAACTCTGTGTACATTTAAAAATAGTGTGTCTAGTATCTAGTGGAGTATGTAGGTAATCATCATCAAGCCATATTAGTCTTGTTTCCATGGCATTAAACTAGTCGTAATCAAACACGTTTATTCTAAACCATCTGTACGGAAGCACATCCGATGCAGGTAGTTAAACAACTAGCTAGCCTGGGGAACAAAGGAGGCAAATTGATCGATCTACCAGCAGACAGATTGCAGTGGCGTTCAAATCAGAGGGAAAAAGCAGCGGCTCCGCAGAACTATCTTCTTTCACTGATGTTTTAGAATCTGCACCGAAAAGCGCGCAGGTGGTTGGTTTCTCGGGTGTCACCCAAAAAGGACGGAGCAACTTGTCCTGCTCTCTCCCTTCAATCTTGCCTGATTGATCATAGGCGGCGTACGCCCTGGTGCTCATATTTTTTTCTTTTCAAAATGATGCATATAGCCGCTTTATTATCTTATTAGCGTCAAAAGTATTAAAATTATTACAACTCAAGGATCAGCTAGAGTCGATACGAAGATCAACCAGCGAAAAAAGAAGAAGACAAAAATAAAGACTGTATCATAAAGTGATCCTATGATCAAGCCCCCAGCTGCACCGGCTAAAGAAATCCCGTGCTACCGTTTCCAATTGGTTGCCCTGGTGCTCATATGAAACAAGTCATTTGCTTTTGAGGTGAGGTGATCAATGAATTTACCTGAATTATTGCTGGCCATGTACATGCTCGATCGATGATCTGTAGTGCATTTCAGGCAGGGTCGAGGAGAAGAATGGTGCAAGCTAGTCATCTTGGCAGACAAGATTGATGCAGGATAGGGTCAACTAGCTCTAGCTAATAGCGTATCTTATTTTCTTGCGCACCAGTGAGACCTGCTGGAATCCATCACATGTCCTGAAAATTGCACGCTAGCTGGTCATGCAGTGGTGCATATGTGTCATCTGTCACAGTGCCAGCCACCACCGTAGTGTAATCCGTAGGGGATCTGCATATCTGTTTGGGCATGCTACTGGAGTGCTAGCTAGAATATAAAAGAATTTCGGAGGTATCAAATTTGCACTGTTCTCTACTTTAGACCTCGACTTTTGTCATTTTTGCACAACCTAGAATATAAATGAATTTCAAGTTGAGATTGTACACGTTGATAGAATACATCATTCCCTACATCTAGGATTTTGTCTTAGTTTTTTTTCAAACTTTAAAATGTCATTTTCAAAATTTAAAAAGAACGAGCTACATGTAGCTTGGACCACAAAAAACTACACAGTGGTTTTTTTCCAACAAGGAAACACTCAGTGGTTTATGTGAGCAGTTTCTTTCTTTCTTATTACCTTTGTCCCAACTAAAATAGCCTACCAAAACAGACTATATCTTGGAATGAAGGTAGTACTCCCTCCGATCCAAATTAATTGACTCAAATTTGTCTAGATTCAGATGCATCTAGACATATTTTAGTGCTAGATACATCCGAATCTAGACAAAGTTGAGTCAATTAATTTGAATCGAAGGGAGTACTATTTTATTCTTTCTGTTTTCTTCTACTAATAGTTGAACATGCTAGAAACTAATATAATGCTGTAGAAAACAAAAATACGATATGAAAAATGATGTAAGAAAACATATTAAAAAGAATAATGCAGTGCGGAAATACTAATAGAACATGCCGATACAAACAAGTAGAAAAACACACTAGAAGACAAATAAAAATTTGCAGTAAAGAAAATCGCTAAAAGATAATCGAGGCCAAGTTTTGATGATCTCACTGAAACAACACTACTAAAGAAAATAGACTTCGAGTTTGACCGCTTCATTTGAAAACAATTATTTATTTTTGAAAGTAAAATCGTAGGGGAAGCCCCTACAACGATTTTTTTCTTTAAAAAATAATAAAAACCAAAATTTGTGTATATGAGAACTTAATAAACATAAGTGACTGGGTTGTACATCCATTTCGCTAGCCAGCTAACCAAGCAAGTCACAATCACTTCGAAAATCAAATTTTACTAGATACGTATTTGAGAAACTAACCAGCTAACCAAGCGAGTTAGAATCACTTCGAAAATCAAACTTTACTAGTGTACGCGTATTTGAGGGACGAGATTTCTAAAACCAACAAACCTAGCGCTCAAGAGTGTTAGGGTATGGAAAAACTGAAAACACTATTTTTTGTTGACAAAAGTAATATATATCGTGAAATACCAATTACACCTTTGCAAGAACCGGTACCCTAATTGTAATACAGATCCACCCAACTAAAATATAAAGAAGAATTAACAAAAAAAAAATTCTGCTAAAGTGATCCATTTCTTGTAACAACAGACCAAATACCACCAAGACAATACTAGAAATCCCATCCGATTCGACAATCTCCATGCATGATTCGCTCAAGGGAGTTCGTCGGTGGAGCCTTCGGGAGCTCGAAACTCCGGCCATATCAAAGAAGACATGCATCAAGCAGATCGACATCTTGATGTGAGAGGAACCCTAGGATCACCACCTTTATTAGATCCAAGACGGCAACCCCCACGCCGCCCGAAGGACTCCACTAGGACCGGCAGCCACAAACCCCACCGGCAGCCCGAAGGCACGACCAGCAGCGAAGGCGACCCGCGCCGCCCGAAGCCTCCGCCAAATGGCCTCACAACTTCGAGCATGCCGGAGGTGAGCCACCGTCACGTCGTTGATGCATGGCCGCGTGTCTGTGTCGTCACCGCAGGACGATGCCACAGCACCCCTCGCCAAGCATCACGTCCTGGTGGGCAACCCCCCCCCCCCCCCCCCCCCCCCCCCGTCACCATCCACCATGGGAGGACCAACACCGCCTCTCGGAGCCGTAGCCCCGGTTCCTAACCTTCGCCTTCATGAGCGCGTCGTCCGGGGTGATGCACATGAGTCAGACGTGCTGGAATCCATCACATGTCCTAAAGATTACATGCTAGCCATGCAGTGGTGTATATATGTGTCACGTGTCAGCGTGTCAGCCACCACCGTAGTCTAATCGTGCTAGACTGGAGTGCTATCCTGAAAACATGATGAAAGAGATCGGCTGACCCGTACACTATCCTCTTCTTTTACTTTAGTTCTCTTCTCTCTTTAATCACTTTTGCTTCGATGTCCTCCCTCTTTTTCAAATTTGGGCAACAAAAACTCGATACCTGTTCGTTTTGAAGACTGTATGAACCTACCTAAAGCATGTATGATCATCTTAGACGTATGCTTATCAAACACATATACTCTTGTGCCTGCGGGAGGTGGAAATCGGGGGTATATAGCACCACCAAAAAAAATTCAAAACATGACAGACAAAGCCGTAAATTGTGATAACGTGAGGTGGGATCAGCCGGTAAGAACATGGAGTATATCCAGCTCAACCGAGTACATCTATACGAAGGTATATATAGTCTAGATATAGATTTCGACCGGTCAAAATAAAACTGGTCCATGCAACTTTTAGGGGGAGACACCGAAGCATACCTTAATCACCTCTTTAGTTAGAATTTTTCTCTACTTTCCAAGACAGAGAGAGCTATACGTTTTGCGGAGACTGGCTGTTGTTGTCGTCGTCGTCCTCGTCATGTTGCTCTTCATGCGTGATCAGTTGCTGCCAAAACCAAAAGTTGGTGAGGTAATGTTTTTTGGGCCCTTCCGAATGTGCGCAACAAGCATCAGCAGATCCAAGAATGAACAGACAAAGTAAGGTCACATTGTCCAGGTAGCGAATTTGGAAGCTTTGCATGCACAGTTGCTTACACTAATATTTTGGATGTTGTGCAAGAAGAGAGAAACTTGGGTCGACTGGATAGATTTGCCGAGAAGGCAATAAATAGGCGAAAAGCCAATTCGGCTCACAGGTAAATCTATTGTTTGAAAACATATTCCGAAATGCAAAAAAATTATGAAAGCCATATTCGCATGTACATCCAGACATTCTACGTTCACACACAAGTTTTTGGAAAGAAAAAATTGTGCCCCGTGTAAAAAGACAAATTTAGATGCTTTAACATGATTATTTTAGGACATTTTTATGTATTTTTACCCTAGTCATACAAAATATTCCTTTTTCCCAAAAACTTGTGTGCAAATACAAAATGTCCAGATGTACACGCGGAATTTTTTGTTCAATTATTTTGATTTTTTTTTTCATAATAGGTTTATTTGCACCCGCGAAACAAAATATCACCCATGGCCCGTTCTGAGATTTCAGGGGCCTGGGCAGGCCTAGGGCGAAACTGGAATCTTGGAACCTTTAATACAAACATAATAGTAATACTCCCTCCGACCCAAGTTAGTCGATTTAGATTTGTCTAGATTCACTTGTATATAGACATGATTTAGTATTAGATACATCGTATCTTGACAAATTTGAGTAAATTAATTTGGATCGGAGGGAGTAATAATAATAATAATTTATATGTACATAAAATGCTACGGCATTTAAAGTGCATCCAAAAACATCAATATTGATTAACTTATTATATTATGTTCAAATTTTGATCAAATATGCCTAGATGCAAACTCCTGATGGTACATCAATACCATTGTGACTAATTATCACACTCAACTTGATTGGAACCAATCTCAAAAAAAAAACTCTGATTGGAACCATCGCGGTGGGCGGTCTCCTCTCAACGGGTGATGAGGCATCTTGACAGAACAGTCGGACAGTTCCGCAAATAGCACACAACAAGCAGAGAATTTATTTTTGACCACTAAACAGAGAATTATACTCGTACTTGGCTTGTCACTTGCTTGCTGTAAAAGAAGGCCAAAACCACTAAAAGGTAAGCACACCAAGACATATTTTTCACGGGTACACTCCAAAACAAACTCATAACATGTGTTGTATCCCCTAAAAAAAACATGTGTTGTATCACAATTTGCACAGTTTCAGACCGGTCCTATTAGTTGATCGAAATTTATCTTGCATCCTGGTTATCTTTTTCGGGCCCAAATTACACACTTGGGGGGTACCTAGAAACACGAGGCCCAAGTCATCTCTATTAGTTTGAACCTGCATTCTACAAAAAAAAGTTTAGAGCTCCAACCTGTTCCGGAAAGGGCTAGCTTCTTGTCTTGTGGCGAACATGTCTCGCACAAAGCTTTCAAAAGGATTAATCATCTCTTCAAACAAGTAACCCCTAAGGAGTATATTATGATAACTCAAGCGGGCATACTTCAGCTCTTCCTTGTAACATGCGCCCAAAAAAATTCTATTGGAAAAGTAGTACTACCAAAGTACTAAATCAGAGACACTTATTATGGATCTGAGAGAGTGCAAGTAATGGGGGCACAACTCTTCCTGAAGTGCAAGCTAGTGAAGCATCTGTGGAAGGATGCTGGATTCGAAGAGCTGCGCGTGAAACATGTTGATAGCACATAGCCAAAGGACATCACTGAGGGTCTACTGAAGGCTTCTGAGGAGGAAAAATTGCTGGGTATCTCTTTACTCTGGAACGGGTCACAGGCGTCACACCCTTACATGATGATACCCTGCTCCGAATCCGCAAATCGGGAAGGGAGTTCAATGATTTCTTCATGAGGGAGAACCAATGCAGTATTGGCATCCTCCAGAAGGAGATGAGTTGAAGGCCAACATTGATGGCAGTTTCAACCAGCAGGATGATTCAGGTGGCTGGGGTTTCACTGTGAGGGATGCGGTTGGTTCAGGTACTCGGAAATTAGTCCATATCGAAGATCCATTGCAAGCCACGCGATGATGTGGGCAAGGCAATGGGTATGAAAAAGATCACGATTGAAACAGACGCACAACTTCTGCAACAATCAATTACAGGAAATGTTCATGACCTTGCGCCAAACAGTGTCCTGTTTAGGGGAATTAAAGCGTTCTCTAGGCTAAACTTAAGTATTTTCTCTTTGGCTTATTTCCCAAGGGCTTGTAATAAAGTCAAAGAGTGTCTGGCGAACTATGGCTCGAGCCAATGGTGCATGAGCTCCAAGCCATTTTGTCGATCGATGCTCCTACCTTCTTCCTGTCTTTCCAGCAATATGGCTTGACCATCTGGCTAATGGAACGATTGATTCCAAGCTCAAAACAAAAAAAGGTCATAAACTAAACTGCATAAGTAAATTATGCTTGTTCACTAATAATCAATTAATACTAGTACAGGTGGATATGTTTGTCACCTCGGCCAGATCGTCTTGATTTTTGCCGACGGGCGTAACTTCGGCATCGATTGGGTCGCCATGAAAGAGTTTCAGTGTCGACTTCATTCATGTACACCGACAGTGTTCGATTGTATTAGGAAACCATGTCTGGAATAAACTATGAAGTACGGAGTACATTGTTAATTCAACCCTATCAAATAATTGACAGTATAGCAATCCTGACGATTTCTTTTGTAACTATGTCATATCTGTATAATACCGGAGTATACAAACTGGAGCACTATAACACCCTGACTGCATTTAGCTTTTGTTTGAAGGGGTCTGTGTTCATTGGTTCCATTAGCCATGGAGCATCTGGTGCCATGCTCATCGCAGAGCTGCACCTCGAGAAATGACTCTTTCACCTCGAGAAATCCAGAGAAGTTATGAAAGAAAATTTTTGTTGACTCGGAGCAAACATGGTAAAATACATGATCCATTGGACAAAGAAAAGGTTGTTTTGTCATTGTAACTTCCATAACTCCAGGATGTCCAAACACATCCTATCAAGCATGAGGTCATCAAGTTAAAAGGACAGATTCTAGAATATTTTAAAACAGATAGAGAACATCAAGTAAACTCAGTTAATTCAAGTGTTTACATTCCTGAAAGAATTCAAGCAAATTCATTAAATTCAAAATTAGGGCCCGAAGAAAAACCTTTTGTCGCACAGCTAAAACAACATTTTGATTGGATCATCTGTCAACCATAATTGTGCTAGACAGTTCAAATGCAAGAGCATCCACATTGCATAAACTAAAATGAAATGAAATATGTAAGCTATGTTGGACAATTCGTAGTCTGGACTAGTCCATGACAAGTTTCAACAAGTTGATAGCACTCTGATCTATGACTAGATAGTTCTGCCAAAAAGAAATAAGATGGCAGAAACATCATTTGGAACAAATCATTAGCTCTATTTCATTTCGGAGCTAAAAACTGAGGAAAAAGAACCAGTCAACTGAGCATGGCTTGCCAGGTCTTTACGAGTCCAGTGTGCTTAATTTCAGTACACATGATTTACTCCAGATAGATAAACAGAAGAAAACATCAAAGTTGCTCCCATACACTTAGTGACAGCATAGAAGTTGTGTAACCTAGTACGCACAACAAAGATATGAATAAATATCACACAGATTATCAACTAATAACAGATCTTATACAGTTGTATTACCATTTCATAGTTCATGCCAACATAATTTTAACATAATTTCATAGTTCGGTATTCAGACCTTATTCAAGCACAAAGCTCTTGAGAAATACTCCCTCCGTTCGGAAATATAAGACGTTTTAGCTTTGTGCAATGAGTGTATCTAGACACTTTTTAGTGTATGGGTTCACTCCGAACCTCTACGAACCTATATACTAAAGGATGTCTAGATACATTCGATTCACAAAGCTAAAACGTCTTATATTTCCGAACGGAGGGAGTAACAAAGAAAGATCATCCAACAACCTAGTAAAAAAAGAAATAGAATGATGCCCGTTCTAAATTCTGATCATGGTCGAGCGATAGGAACTAAATCAACTAATTATGCATGGTGGATATACTAGATAATAGACATGCCAGCCAGTATATCAATTTCAACCGTGCTAATACGTATTTCAATTTCATTAGTTTAATACGTATTTGGATAACCATGTAGATCCAGATGCTTGAACAATCACAAATTCAAGATGACAGCCTCTACATCAAACCTAGTAAACTCGATACATATTACGGTACCACTTCCCCTATGATCTTGATTTCTGACAACAGAACATGCGTGCAAGTGACAATATAGAATTTAATCAAGAGGGAGATAGAATTTACCTTCTGACCCAAGCACCTTCTTCTGCATCTTCACAATGATAAAGCCCGTATGCAACTCCTGCTCCAAATTGCCGTCCGACTAGCCTCCATCCACATGATGCCGCTGCCGACGGGGGGAGTGGGCTGATGGAGCGGGATCTGGGGCGGCGCGGTGTTGGATGTGCGGCTGGGAGTGCGAGGGGAAGGGGGCGAGCAGGGGCAGCGGGGACGGCGGGGTGGTTCCTCCGGATATGGCGGCCGCCTCCATCGCCATGAAGGGGTATCGTGGCGGCAGTAGCGGGGACGTTTCCATCCATCACTCGTTCCCCGTGCCCACCTTCATATTGAGGCAGCAGGGCTGATCTGATCAGATCACCGTGCTGATACGTGCCATTGATGCTTCGATGTATTGAGTAGCTAGCTTGTACACAGGTTTTGGAATAAGGATTCTGGTTTTTGTGTTGCTCCGATTCTTTGGCTTCACAAAAAAAAAATATTGGCGCGAAGGAAAGTAAAATCAAGAAAGCTTATTTTGCTACTCCATTTCTGAGAGATGCTACAGATCAAAGATGGGTCGCACTGCTGTACCTTTTTTTCTTGGAAGAAATGTAGTAGTACGAGCAAGTACAATAACTAGTCAGCAGGCTGTAAGTAATTTTATATTAGTAGTAAAATCTTAGCTGGAGGAAAGAGAAGAGATGAGAGAGAAGCTCTACGGCCCAACTATACGCAAAAAAAGAGGCACTCCATCCTGCATGTAGCCAGCGACGGGCCATAGTGCTGGCTCTCTCCACCACGCCGAGTCTTGCATGCAAGGAAAAGATCGAATGCATGTATTAATATTAAATTATTAAATACTCAGTAGAGATATCCCACTAGCAAGCCTCTTAATTTATACAGGTGACATAACATTGTATGTAGTCAGCAGCCAGCTGCATTATTAGGCTTTCTCTACTACTCCACGGTCAAGCCTGTCAAATTTCTTGATTCCAAAAGGCGAAAGGCTCCCAGGCAAGCATGCGGCATTCTGTCAGTGACTATAACCTGATCCTGCAGCATTTCTCGTCTCCCGTCCTTTTTTGTCTATCGAAGGGCCTTTCTCATCTCCCGTCCTTTTTTGTCTACACTTCTGCTTCGGTGTCCCCCTCCTTTTCAAACTTGGACAACAAAAACTCGATATCGATTTGTTTCGAAGACAAGTATGAATCCACCCGAAGCTCATATGCTTCTCTTAGACGTATACTCACCATACACGTATACTCACGTGCCCGTTGGAGGCGAAAGTCAAGAGGTATATAGCAGCAACAAGAAAATTTCAAAACATGGCATATAAAGACGTATATAGCGATAACGGGAGGTGGGATCAGCCAGTAAGAACGTGGAGTATACCCAGCTCGACCAAGTACACATATACGGAGATATACATAGCCTCGATATAGGTTTTGACCGGTCAAAATAAAACTGACATATGTAAACTTAAGTTTTAGGGAGGACACCGAAGCAAACCTTTTTTGTGTATCGAAGGGCCTTTCTCATCTCCCATCCTGTCCTCGCTGTAATGTTTCAGTTCCGATGATTGCAAACCAACCAGCGTAGAATATGCACGATCTACGCGTGCAAACACGGTAAAAAATATGTAGTGGGACGTGAGTAGGTGACCGGCCACTTCACACCCCGGACCACACTTTGGCCCGTAGCTTTGATGCACGAGGAAGACACCATTTCTCTCTATTTTTTCCTTCCTCCGATCACATGGCTGAATCTTCCTATACACCATTAAACGACAGAGAAGCTCTAGTCGTTGTGCACGGAGGTACAACCTAGATCCGTGGGGACCAGCGACAGGACCCACAGCTGACAGCCTCCTATGGCGTATAGAGGCTGACAGGCAAAGGACGTATCCAGTGACCGCGTCAGCATCGACGCGACAGTGGTGGAAGATTAGGCCCTGGACAGAGCTTGCCTTCATGCCGTAACTGAATCCTGCTGCGTTTTGCGATTGTGCACTCGCTGCAGGCAGCCTTGGGAGGGAGTTGGGACATTGCAGAGCGGTCAAAATTGGGGGTTTTGGAGCTACCTGATGTCTACGCACTTCTATTCTTATAGACAGTTGTTGGGCCTCCAAGTGCAGAGGTTTGTAGAACAGCAGCAAGTTTTCCCTTAAGTGGATCACCCAAGGTTTATCGAACTCAGGGAGGAAGTGGTCAAAGGTATTCCCTCTCAAGCAACCCTGCAATCAAGATACAAGAAGTCACTTGTGTCCCCAACACACGCAATACACTTGTCAGGTGTATAGGTGCACTAGTTAGGCAAAGAGATAGTGAAATACAAGTGGTATAGATAATTATAAGTGGTAACGGTGATAGAAGATAGCTTGATGGCGTGGAAAAGACTAAAGCAAAATTGAAATAAAGAAGGAAGCAAGCAAACATGTAACAGATCAAGTTGCAAACGGTGTTTCAATGCTTAGAAACAAGGCCTAGGGATCATACTTTCACTAGTGAACACTCTCATATAAATATCTTCTCTTCATGATACTACTCTTAACTACTCTCCGGTTGGACACTCTAATCGTTGGTAGGGCTATAACAGCACACCTCAAAGTTCATCTTTCCCATCTAGATAACCCCACACTGTCACCTTGAGTACTAGATGAGTCCAACAAACACTACAATTTCATAAAGACATCCAACTCCAAATATAACTCATAACAAGTATTTGTAATCTCTAGCCTAAGTGCCACCATGGTGTGCACACTGTCAACTTCACACACATGGGGAGAGCAGAGATCTATTAAAGCACTTGAGTAGCAAGGTAGATCTATAGATTACAAGCTCATGATCTTAATAAGATCATGCGTAGAGAGAGAGATGAACACATAGCTACCGGTAGAACCCTTAGCCTCGAGAGAGAACTACTCCCTCCTCATCATGGGAATCAGCAATGGTGATGGAGATGGTGGTGGAGATCGATGGAGATGGCTCCGGGGGCACTTCCCCGTCCCGGCAGGGTGCCGGAACAGAGACTTTCTGCCCCCCGAATCTCCCCTTCGGTGGTGGCAGCGCTGTAGAACTTTTCGTGGATTTCTGATTGACCACTTAGGCTTTTGGTATCCGGAGGCTCTTATAGGCGAAGGAGGCAAGGTCGGTGGCCGGCTAGGGGGCCCACACCATGCCCTGGCGTGGCCTAGGGTTGCCTGCGCCAAGGGGGTGTGTGGCCACCCTATGGCCCCTCTCCGACTCTCCTTCTGGCTCCCCTTTCTCTAACACATATACATAACTCCATGGACTTACAAGATCCCCTTTCATTTCACACCGACGACATCCATATACAAAAGAGCATGATATCAACTAGGTACAAGTACCAAGTGCAATGTTGAAAGCCTTCCCCATGAAAGCATGGTTCTTCTAATTCCCAACAAATAAGTGCAAGCATATACAACATAGACAACACAATGGTTCAAGTTTATTAAGGGCAAGAAAAGTAAAGTGTGCCATCAAGTTTGTGAGAGCTTTAATCACTAGTTTTCTCATAACAAGTTTAATTCGGAAGGTAAACAAAAGCATGAATATACTTGGAATAGCATAAGCTAGTAGGTAGGTATGGTGGACTCTTTAGAATAACTTGGTTTAGGGAGTTGGATACATGAGTGGAACTCATACTTGGTTGTGGAGGCTAGCAAAAGACTGGGAGCGATAAACTAAGAGAGCAATAATGGCCATAATCATGCAGAGCGACAAAACATCATTGATCAAAGCATAACGTGATACTACAAGTTGAAAACTAAAGGATCATAAAGGCTATGGTGACTTGGGATAGACATAACATGGTGTGATCATGTGCCAAGTCAACCCAAATAAAACATCAAACGAGAATACCACTATACTATGCTTTAATATGCTAAAACAACGAATGATTCATCCAAGGCACATTAAGCAATCTTAATTGTTTATAACAAGTCATGCTACACCAAAGAATACTAAGCATAAAGCCAAAACAATATCAAGCATGGCATGACAAAGCATAGGCCACAGTCAAAAACGAGCTCTTTTTACCACATAAGCATGAACTTTCCTACTCTTTTCCAAACCAAACCAAACTATTTGAAAACCAATGTATGAAAGAGGGGGTCCAACCAATTTATTCAGCAAACTAAGAAAACCAAGCAAACGAAAAACCAAAACGAAAACAAAAAAGAAGACGCTCCAAGAACAACACAACTGTGCATGAAACAATAAAAATGAAGCGTTTGAAAGAAACCTGAGATTTTTATTGATGAAGAAGGGGATGCCTTGGGCATCCCCAAGCTTTGACGCTTGTACTTCTTGGATATTTCTTGGAGTGACACGCGTGGCATCCCCAAGCTTGAGCTTTAGTCCATTCTTCATCTCATTACTCATTCCTTCCATACACCTGAAAATTTTCCTTTATACAAAACAACACACAATCTTTATTAGCAACATTAGTGCACTCAAGATAATAAGTCTTAAGATTCAGTTCCAACACCAATAAACTTCCATTAGAATAATAGCTACTGAAGTACTTCCCTGAAAAATCTCAATTCCCCAAAAGAACTCAAAAAGGAACCAACAAGAAGCAAATGCAGAAAATGGCAGAAATCTGTCAAAACAGACCAGCAGGTAAAGACGAATTTTTTCGAAGACCTTCTATTGATCAAATCAAAACGTGTTGAACTAACGAAAGTTAGATAACAACCTGGGGCAGAAGCACAAAAATTGACGCCTCAAAAAGACGTTCAGAGATTTTACACGAATTTTTACGGCGAAGCACAGAAATCTGTTTCGAGACAGCAACTTTCCCAATCATTTCTTCTCTCTCATTAGAGGTTACTCTTGGCACAAAAAGCAAATAAAACAGATAAAGAGCGGTTATTACTGAAGTAATAAATTCTAAGACTCATCTAAAACTTTTGGTTTATCTCCCAATAAGTACTTTTCTTTAACGCCTTTAAGTTAGGCATGACAGTTTGGGAGCATGCTCACATAAGGAATATGAACTGAAGTAAAAGATAGCATCAAGAAGCAAATTCAAAACACATTTATGTCTGACCCACTTCCTATGCATAGGAGTCTTGTAAAGAAACAAGTCATGAAAGCACAAAGCAACAAGCATAGGAAAGCAAAACAAGTGCAACTTCAAAATTTTCAACATAAAGAGTGGAAACTTAATATTGTTGAGACACATAAAACCATGTTTCCCTCTCTCATAATAGCTTTCAGTAGCATCATGAATAAAATTAACAATATAACTATCACATGAAACATTCTTATCATGAGCCACATGCATAAAAGAATTAAGACTCTCCACATAAGCATAGTCATTCTTATTAATTGTGGTGGGAGCAAATTCAACAAAATAGCTATCATTATTATTCTCATCACCATAATCATCAAATATAGGAGGAATATTGTAATCATAATTAATTTTCTCCTCAATAGTAGGTGTACTGAAAATATCATATTCATCATTGTAATCATCATATATTGGAGGTTTGGTGTCATCATAAGCAATAGAATAGCTATCCTCCAAAGATGGGGAACTAAAAAGATCATCTTCATAAAAACTAGCTTCCCCAAGCTTAGACTTTTCCATAGCATTAGTAACAAAGGTTTTCAAAAGATTCATACTAATAACATTGCTATTAGCATGCAAAGAAAGTTCCATGGTTTTTTTAATTTTCTCTTCAAACACTTCATGTCCTAACTCAAGATAAATACTATAAAGCTCTCTAATTTTTTTGTTGTTTTCCATTAAGCCTAACTAGTGAAAACAAGAAACAAAAATACAAAATTAGAATCTAAAGGAAATAACTCCGAGCACTCACACCGGAGGATGTGAGTACCTTTTACCTTACCTCCCCTGCAACGGCGCCAGAAAATAGGCGTTTGCCGTGGGAGGTTCTTCTTCTTTAATCCTCCGGTGTGAATACCTTTTACCTTACCTCCCCGGCAACGGCGCCAGAAAATAGCTTGATGTCTACGCACTTCTATTCTTGTAGACAGTTGTTGGGCCTCCAAGTGCAGAGGTTTGTAGAACAACGGCAAGTTTTCCCTTAAGTGGATCACCCAAGGTTTATCGAACTCAGGGAGGAAGTGGTCAAAGGTATTCCCTCTCAAGCAACCCTGCAATCAAGATACAAGAAGTCACTTGTGTCCCCAACACACGCAATACACTTGTCAGGTGTATAGGTGCACTAGTTAGGCAAAGAGATAGTGAAATACAAGTGGTATAGATAATTATAAGTGGTAACGGTGATAGAAGATAGCTTGATGGCGTGGAAAAGACTAAAGCAAAATTGAAATAAAGAAGGAAGCAAGCAAACATGTAACAGATCAAGTTGCAAACGGTGTTTCAATGCTTAGAAACAAGGCCTAGGGATCATACTTTCACTAGTGAACACTCTCATATAAATATCTTCTCTTCATGATACTACTCTTAACTACTCTCCGGTTGGACACTCTAATCGTTGGTAGGGCTATAACAGCACACCTCAAAGTTCATCTTTCCCATCTAGATAACCCCACACTGTCACCTTGAGTACTAGATGAGTCCAACAAACACCACAATTTCATAAAGACATCCAACTCCAAATATAACTCATAACAAGTATTTGTAATCTCTAGCCTAAGTGCCACCATGGTGTGCACACTGTCAACTTCACACACATGGGGAGAGCAGAGATCTATTAAAGCACTTGAGTAGCAAGGTAGATCTATAGATTACAAGCTCATGATCTCAATAAGATCATGCATAGAGAGAGAGATGAACACATAGCTACCGGTAGAACCCTTAGCCTCGAGAGAGAACTACTCCCTCCTCATCATGGGAATCAGCAATGGTGATGGAGATGGTGGTGGAGATCGATGGAGATGGCTCCGGGGGCACTTCCTCGTCCCGGCAGGGTGCCAGAACAAAGACTTTCTGTCCCCTGAATCTCCCCTTCAGTGGAAGCGGCGCTGTGGAACTTTTCGTGGATTTCTGATTGACCACTTAGGGTTTTGGTATCGGGAGGCTCTTATAGGCGAAGGAGGCAAGGTCGATGGCCGACCAGGGGGCCCACACCATGCCCTAGCGTGGCCTAGGGTTGCCTGCACCAAGGGGGGTGTGGCCACCCTGTGGCCCCTCTCCGACTCTCCTTCTGGCTCTGTGAGTCTTCTAGAAAAATAGTAACTTTGGCTTTTGTCTCGTCCAATTTCGAGAATATTGATTTTCTGACTTTCCTGGAACCAAAAACAGCAGAAAACAGGCAACTGGCACTGTGGCATCTTGTTAATAGGTTAGTCCAAGAAAGTCTATGAAAAGTACTCCAAAGTTGGAACAAAACATAAGAAAGTAGATAAAACCAAGCATGGAACATAAAAAATTATAGATACATTTGCAATGTATCACTACCCATTAGGCAATGGGCAACGAGTGATGGATGGAAACACGACACTAATCCTGCCTAGGGCTCCTCTCCCATCCCTGTCCGGCGGCCTAGCCGACCGTAGATGGTGGGGGAGGGGAGGCTGGCCCCTTCCTGTATATTACAATAGTTATAGGTTTTGGCATGAGTGACAGTTTGGTGTCATGCCATTGAGGTTTGTGTGGCTGGAACCATTGAGCTGTTCCAGTCACTTGGTGGCGTCGGGATGGTGGCCTGCGGAGCACTAGTGGATGGAGATGGTGAGCTGCGCCGACGGCCCTCCAACCTCCCCAATAAAGCTCGATTGCCAAACTCGGATTTGTTCAGATCTGGAGGCTCTACTTCCCTATCCCTGTTGTCATGCTGATAGGCGGGAGAGGGAAGCGGTTCTCTAGGTCCCTACGGTCGGAGCACGGCGGTGGCAAGTGCACGGGAAGCCGCAGCAACCTTCAGAGTTCATCAACACCAGCAGCTTGGCGCCAGAGTTATCCATGGCGATTGGAGCCTCTCCTGGCCAAGAAGCATCGACCTTCCTCGGCTTTTCTTCTCCTACAGAGGATCTTCCTCAACTTCCGCGTGGAATTCATAGCTGGCGCTGTCCTAAGTGGCTTGTTCCCCAGTGGCGGTGCGGGTACCCGGGCCTGGAGGCCACCCAACCGCCACGGAGAAGAACAAGGATCTGATTGCGTTTTCTGCTTTTCTTTTAGGGTCCTTTCTGTAATTTGTGAGGCTTTTGTTGTTTCTAACTTGTGCCCTAGGGGTTTCTCTGTAATCTTGTACCTGCCACGAGATTAATACAGCAGCTTCCAGGGCATTCGTGCCCTTATCCATTCAAAAAAAAACTCTAGCCTGGGTTTGGGTTGTCTCTTCTTTTTTTGCGGGAAAGATCCAGATCTATTTGATGAGTTCACAAGAAGTACAAGGCATCCCAAATATAATAAAAATTGCACTGAGGTATTTGGACCACCTAACGAGCACTAGTGTTGCAAGAGCGAGCCACCGACGTGTCGTTGTCGCTGCTCCCTTACCGGAGCTGACCTGACGTTGTTGATGATAGTCGGAAAGTCTTCGTGCATGTGCCCCTAAGGACCAGCACCCCAGAGTTGAAGCCGTTGCCATTAAACCCTTGAATTGATCTGAATCTTGTAACACCAAATCTACAAAATACGTAGACTAGACGAGATCCACCACTCCATGGAAGGAATAACCAGACGAATATTCCCGCATTCCTCAACACCAGCGGCAAGATCGTCGCCGATGAGGTGGAAGAGGAGGCATGTATACCTTATTCTTGTCCCGCACAACGCCACCATAGCCATCATAACGTCGATTGCTGGTAGATCAAACTCTAACTTTAGGGACCCTTCAATAATGTCAAGCGCAGGTCCGAGGTCCCCATCCCCTCCCGCCTCCATGATGGCAAGTAGAGGAGGTGGGGACCCATCGATTCTGGCCGTAAACCGCGAGGAGTAGGAAGTTGGCGGCGGTGATACATTGCAAATGTATCTATAATTTTTGATGTTCCATGCTTGGTTTATCCACTTTCTTGTGTTTTGTTCCAACTTTGGAGTACTTTTCATATGATTTCTTGGACTAACCTATTAACAAGAGCCACAGTGCCAGCTGCCTGTTTTCTTCTATTTTTGGTTCCAGGAAAGTCAGGAAATGAATATTCTCAGACTTGGATGGGACAAAAGCCAAAGTGCCTATTTTTCCGGAAGGGATCAAGTGCCAGAATACGAGACGGAGAAGGGCCAGGTAGCCACCACACCACCTGGCCGCACGGCCAGGCCTGGCCCGCGCCAGGGGGTGGTGTGGCCGCTCCCGGAACCCCCTCGGCCTCTCCTTCCACCTATATATTGCCCTCGGGACAAAAACCCTAAGGACCCGATCGAAAATCCACGAAAGAGTCTGTAGCTGCCGCCATCTCCATCCCTAGATCGGGAGGGATCTGAAGCTCTTCCCGGCACCCTGCCGGAGAGGGGAATTCACCCTGGAGGCCTTCTTCATCACCATGCAAGCCTCCGGTGTGATGCGTGAGTAGTTCATCCTTGGACTACGGATCCATGTAGTAGCTAGATGGATGGTTCTCCTCCCTTGTGCTTTCATGTCTAGATCTTGTGAGCTCCGTTCATGATCAAGATCATCTATTTGTAATTCTGCATGTTGTGTTTGCGGGGATCTGATGGATATTGAGATGCTATTTCAGATTGATTCTATCATGTCTTTGTTATTTGTGATCTTGCATGCTTTCCGTTGTTAGTAGCTATCTTGGCCAAGTAGATGCTAGCAACTCCAAGAGTTAGTATTTATGCTCGATAGTGGATTCATGCCTCAGGTAATATGGGGAAGTGACAGAAATCTCTAAGGTACTAGATGTGTTGTAGCTACTAGGGAGAAAACAACAATCCTTTGTTCATAGAACAATCATATTGTTTACTTTACACGCAGTTCGTAAAGCAATAATCTGTTGCTTGCAACTTAATACTAGAGGGGCTTCGGATGATAACCTGAAGGTGGATTATTAGTCATAGATGTAGTTGGATGGCGGTCTATGTATAATGTTGTAATGCCCAATCAAGTCTCAAAGGAGTCGAGATGATTAGTATATGCATGTATTGCTTTCTTGGTGTTTGTCAATTGCCCCGCTGTAATTTGTTCACCCAGCATGTTATCTATCTAAGGAGAGCCACCTCTAGTGAACTATGGATCCCGGTCCTTTCTCTTTACATACAATCTACAATCTTTTACTGCTTTGTGTTTACTTTCTGCAAACTTTTACTTCTTTCCATTCGATACGTTTAATCCTTTGTTTTCCGCAAAACACGGTGAGATTGACAACCTCATCGCAAGTTGGGGACAAAGTTTTGTGGTTGTGTTATGCAGGTCTCCACGTTGCTACTAGCACCGGTAGTGCGCCCTGCCAAAGCTCAGCTAGTAACACCTTTGGGGTGTTTCCTTGCTCCTACTGGTTCGATTAAACCTTGGTTTCATAACTGAGGGAAAACTTGTTGATGTGCTCATCATACCTTCCTCTTGGGGTTCCCAACGAGCTCTACGTCGAACGACGAGCACATCAAGATCTTTTCTGGCGCCGTTGCCGGGGAGTCAAGGACATCTTCACAAGGGGAGTCCCTCATAACCAATCTGTTTACTTTGTTGTTTTTGTTTTGCTTAGTTTCTTTTTGCTTTGTTTGCTTGTTTTGTTCTTCAAAAACACAAAAAAAATTAGTTTTACTAGTTTGCTTTCTTATTTGAAAACCCAAAAAAATGACTACTCTTGAAAACACTAAGTTGTGTGACTTCACTAGCACCAACAATAATGATTTTATGAGCACACCTATTGCTCCACCCGTGGCTGAAAATACTTTCTTTGAGATAAAACCTGCTTTGCTCAATCTTGTTATGAGAGAACAATTTTCTGGTATTGGTAATGAAGATGCTGCTTCCCATCTAAATAACTTTGTTGAATTTTGTGAGATGCAAAAGCATAGGGATATAGATGGTGATATTATTAAGCTGAAATTGTTTCCTTTCTCTTTGAGAGGAAAAGCTAAAGAGTGGTTGAATTCCTTAACTAGGAATAGTATTGATTCTTGGACTAAGTGCAAAGATGCTTTTATTGGAAAATACTATCCTCCTCCTAAGATTATATCCATGAGAAGTGAAATAATGAAGTTTAAACAACTTGATAATGAGCATGTTGCTCAAGCTTGGGAAAGAATGAAATCTTTGGTAAAGAATTGTCCCACTCATGGACTAACTGCTTGGATGATCATCCAAACTTTTTATGCAGGATTGAACTATTCTTCAAGGAACCTATTGGACTCTGCTGCTGGAGGTACCTTTATGACCATCACTTTGGGTGCTGCAACTAAACTTCTAGATAATATGATGGTTAATTATTCTGAATGGCATACTAAGAGAGCTCCACAAGGTAGGAAGGTAAATTCTGTTGAGGAAACCTCCTCCTTGAGTGATAAGATTGATATTATTATGTCTATGCTTGTTAATGGGAAAGCCCATATTGATCCAAATAATGTTCCTTTAGCTTCTTTGGTTGCTCAAGAAGAGCAAGTTGATGTGAACTTCATAAGAAATAACAATTTTGGCAACAATGCTTATAGGAACAATTTCGGTAACAATAATTATAAGCCATATCCTCCCAACAATGGTAATGCTTATGGAAATTCTTACAACAATAATAGGAGTGCTCCCTCTGAACTTGAAGTTATGCTTAAAGATTTTATCAGTAAACAAACTGCTTTCAATAAAACTATTGAGGAAAAACTCTCTAATGCTAAAAGAAATATAACATCTTTGGCTGAAGCTCAATCTTCTTTGAATAAAATAGCTGCTAAACCTAAAACTAATGATAATCCCTTTGCAGCTACCAATGCTATACAAGTAAGAATTAGTGAAAATGTCAGACTATTAGCTGAGTTACATGCTAAGTGGGAAAGAGAAGATGAAATTGCTAGAAACATTAGTGTTTCTACTATCACCACCTCTAGTGTTGAGGCTAGTAATAGTTCTACTACTTTGGATGATAAAGTTGATTTTGATCTTGATGGTTGCAATATCTCTGAAGTTATTAAGTTCCTACAAAACCTTGCTAAAAGTCCTAATGTTAGCGCTATGAACATGGCCTTTACAAAACACATTACCGATGCTCTCAAAAAGATTAAGGAAGACAAGATGAAACATAAAGCTTCTATTCCTATAAAACAAGAGGATGGTTGGTAACCCATCATTAATATTAAAGTGAATGACTTTGATTTCAAAGCTTTGTGTGATCTTGATAGTAGTGTTTCTATTATGCCTAGAAGGATTTATGATATGCTTGATTTGCCTCCTCTTGAAGATTGTTATTTGAATGTCCCACTTGATGATAATGCTAAAAAGAAACTCATGGGGAGTCTTAATGATGTTCTTATTATGGTTAACAATTCCTATGTTCCCCATGATTTCTATGTTTTGGATGTTGAATACAATGCTTCTTGTCCTATCACTTTGGGAAGACCTTTTCTTATAACTGTTGGTGCCTTCATTGATATGAAAGAAGGCACCATTAAATATCAACTCCCATTCAAGAAAGGTATAGAACACTTACCTAAAAAAATATAAAAGATTTCTTTTGCTTCTCCTATGAAAACAAAATTTGGTCTTAATGCTTCTTCATTTGAGAACACTTGATTCTTTCTTTGCTTCTTATGCCTAACTTAAAGGCGTTAAAGAAAAGTACTTATTGGGAGATAACCCAAAAGTTTTAGATGAGTCTTGGAAGTTATTACCTCTGTAATAACCTCTCCTTATCCTATTTACTTACTTTTTGTGCCAAGAGTAACCTCTAATGAGAGAGAAGTAATGATTGGGAAAGTTGCTATCCCGAAACAGATTTTTGTGCTTCACCATAAAAATTCGTGAGAGAACTCTATATGTAGGATTGATCTGTAATGTTTTGTTCTTCTTCCCCTGGTTGTTATCTAACTTTCGTTAGTTCAACACTTTTTGATTTGAGCAACAGAAGGTATTCGAAAAAATTCGTCTTTACCTGCTGGTCTGTTTTCACAGATTTCTGCCATTTTCTGCATTTGCTTCTTGTGGGTTCCTTTTTGAGTTCTTTTGGGGAATTGAGATTTTTGAGGGAAGTGCTACAGTAGATAGTGTTCTAATGGAAGTTTATTTGGTGTTAGAACTGAACCTTGAGACTTATTTATCTTGAGTGCACTAATGTTGCTAATAAAGATTGTGTGAAGTTTTGTATGAAGGAAAATTTTCAGGTGTATGGAAGGAATGAGTAATAAGATGAAGGATGGACTAAAGCTCAAGCTTGGGGATGCCACACGTGTAACACCAAGAAATATCCAAGAAGTACAAGCGTCAAAGCTTGGGGATGCCTTGGGCATCCCCTTCTTCATCAATAAAAAATCCCAGGTTTCTTCCAAACGCTTCATTTTTATTGTTTCATGCACAGTTGTGTTGTTCTTGGAACGTCTTCTTTTTCTTTTCATTTTGTTTTTTAGTTTGCTTGGTTTGCTTAGTTTTCTGAATAAATTGGTTGGACCCCCTCTTTCATACATTGGTTTGCAAGTAGTTTGGTTTGGTTTGGAAAAGAGTAGGAAAGTTCATACTTATGTGGTAAAAAGAGCTTGTTTTTTACTGTGGCATGTGCTTTGTCATGCCATGCTTGATGTTGTTTTGGCTTTATGCTTAGTATTCTTTGGTGTAGCATGACTTGTTATAAACAATTGAGATTGCTTAATGTGCCTTGGATGAATCATGCATTGTTTTAGCATATTAAAGCATAGTATAGTGGTATTCTCCTTTGATGCTTTATTTGGGTTGACTTGGCGCATGCTCACACCATGTTATGACTATCTCAAGTCACCATAGCCTTTATGATCCTTTAGTTTTCAACTTGTAGTATCACTTTATGCTTTGATCAATGATGTTTTGTCGCTCTGCATGATTATGGCCATTATTGCTCTCTTAGTTTGTCGCTCCCAGTCTTTTGCTAGCCTCCACAACCAAGTATGAGTTCCACTCATGCATCCAACTCCCTAAACCAAGTTATTCCAAAGAGTCCACCATACCTACCTACTAGCTTATGCTATTCCAAGTATATTCATGCTTTTGTTTACCTTCCAAATTAAACTTGTTATGAGAAAACTAGTGATTAAAGCTCTCACGAACTTGATGGCACACTTTACTTTATTGCCTCTAATAAACTTGAACCATTCGGTCCTTCTTTGTTGCGTATATGCTTGTGCTTTATAAGTTGAAATTAGCAGAACCATGTTTCATGGGGAACGCTTTCAACATTGCACTTGTACTTTGTACCCCGTTGATATCATGTTCTTTTGCTTACGGATCCCGGCGGTGTGAAATAAAAGTGGAACTTGTAAGATCATGGAGTTTGTATGTGTGTTAGAGAAACGCCTGGGCCGCTAGCCTAAGCCATGCCTAATCATGGTGGAAACTTGCGGCATCACCATAATGAGCACTCTATGAAGCATCCTCAATAAAAACCTATGCAAATAGCAAATAAAAAGATCGCTGAGATGCTCATTGTCTGCTTGCCTTGTTGTTTTGATTATGGTAAAGCTCCCGTATCATGTGCAAGGGGTACCCCGTTGGCGGTTCTTAATGATACACATATACTTACAATGACAAGAGTTTACTCGTGACTGAAGTTGAGTAGCATGAGGATCGGTCTTCGTAAGTAAGGGGCATGAGATTTCGGTTTATAACTTGTCAAGCATATCCTCTTAGTTGTGTCACTTTAACCTTAATCACCTTCAAGATGCTTATGATAGGGGCAATGAGAGATGAAAGCTATAAGTACCATAATTTCTGGAAGCTCTTTATGAGACTTGAATCCCTACTTCCTTTTACAAAGGCTTTTCTTCCACCATTATATTGAGTCTCCACCTTCTATGCACCTACTTTGAGAGCATAGTGGCCATTCTTAGTTCTATGTGCATTGTCCCAAGACTAGTTGATTGATGCATAACTTGATATTGCTTGTTTTAAACTATTGTATCTAGTCACTCTTATGAACTTTGAAGGTGTCCTATGCATTTATATTTGCTACTCTATTAAGGGACAAGTTGAATACTATTATGCTATGTTTTCTTGATGTGAAACAAACAAACGTCTTGCAAATCATTGTTATTCATGAATCTTTTGTTTGTGCCTTTTCATGTTGCATCATAGTTTCTTTGCTTATTGCTAGAATTTTGTCTTTCATGTTATGATTGAAGTACTATGATCCCAGCTTTGAATGTTTTGCAAATACTTTGATCAAGTCTTTGATGGTGCATGTCACCTCAAAAATTATTCTTTCTTTTTATCACTTACCTACTCGAGGACGAGCAGGAGTTAAGCTTGGGGATATTTGATACATTGCAAATGTATCTATAATTTTTGATGTTCCATGCTTGGTTTTATCCACTTTCTTGTGTTTTGTTCCAACTTTGGAGTACTTTTCATATGATTTCTTGGACTAACCTATTAACAAGAGCCACAGTGTCAGCTGCCTGTTTTCTGCTGTTTTTGGTTCCAGGAAAGTTAGCAAATGAATATTTTTGGAATTGGACGGGACAAAAGCCAAAGTGCCTATTTTTTGGAAGGGATCAAGTGCCAGAATATGAGAAGGAGAAGGGCCAGGGAGCCACCACACCACCTAGCCACGCGGCTAGGCCTGGCCCGTGCCAAGGGGTGGTGTGGCCGCTCCCGGCACCCCCTCGGCCTCTCCTTCCGCCTATATATTGCCCTCGGGACAAAAACCCTAAGGACCCGATAAAAAATACACGAAAGAGTCTATAGCCACCGTCATCTCCATCCCTAGATCGGGAGGGATCTGAAGCTCTTCCCGGCACCCTGCCGGAGAGGTGAATTCACCCTGGGAGGCCTTCTTCATCACCATGCAAGCCTCCGGTGTGATGCCTGAGTAGTTCATCCTTGGACTACAAATCCATGTAGTAGCTAGATGGCTGGTTCTCCTCCTTTGTGCTTTCATGTCTAGATCTTGTGAGCTCTGTTCATGATCAAGATCATCTATTTGTAATTCTGCATGTTATGTTTGCGGGGATCCAATGGATATTGAGATGCTATTTCAGATTGATTATTGATTCTATCATGTCTTTGTTATTTGTGATCTTGCATGCTTTCCGTTGTTAGTAGCTATCTTGGCCAAGTAGATGCTAGCAACTACAAGAGTTAGTATTTATGCTCGATAGTGGGTTCATGCGTCTGGTAATATGGGGAAGTGACAGAAATCTCTAAGGTACTAGATATGCTGTTGCTACTAGGGAGAAAACAATAATCCTTTGTTCATAGAACAATCGTATTGTTTACTTTACACGCAGTTTGTAAAGCAATAATCTGTTGCTTGCAACTTAATACTGGAGGGGGTTCGGATGATAACCTGAAGGTGGATTATTAGTCATAGATGTAGTTGGATGGCGGTCTATGTATAATGTTGTAATGCCCAATCAAGTCTCAAATAGTCAAGATGATTAGTATATGCATGTATTGCTTTCTCGGTGTTTGTCAATTGCCCCGCTGTAATTTGTTCACCCAGCATGTTATCTATCTAAGGAGAGCCACCTCTAGTGAACTATGGATCCCGGTCCTTTCTCTTTACATATAATCTACAATCTTTTACTGCTTTGTGTTTACTTTCTGCAAACTTTTACTTCTTTCCATTCGATACGTTTAATCCTTTGTTTTCCACAAAACACGGTGAGATTGACAACCTCATCGCAAGTTGGGGACAAAGTTTTGTGGTTGTGTTGTGCAGGTCTCCACGTTGCTACTAGCACCGGTAGTGCGCCCTGCCAAAGCTCAGCTAGTAACACCTTTGGGGTGTTTCCTTGTTCCTACTGGTTCGATTAAACCTTGGTTTCATAACTGAGGGAAAACTTGCTGTTGTGCTCATCATACCTTCCTCTTGGGGTTCCCAACGAGCTCTACGTCGAATGACGAGCACATCAGGCGGCCGCTGGGTTTGGGCTGTCTCAGTGCAACCAACTGCATAACTCCTCCATATCTCGCCTTCGTTTCATATCTGAATCCAGCTGCGGTTGCGAGAGATACTGCACATCATAGATGGGTCGCACTATTCGAACTATTCATACGTACTACGATAGAAGGAATCTATAAATAGCAGAACCCATGGGAGAGAAAAAAACCATCCTACCAGGAGATGCATCTCTCACGTATCGATCCAAGAATTCATGCGACCAAAGAATCATATCAGAGGAGGCACCATGGAAATAAGGCAGGGAGAAATTTACCCGTTGGATTGTGTGGAAAGAGATTATCACCACTGGCTTGCCAACGATCAGATCGGGGATGCAGAAGACATGATAACAGCTCGCTCGCCAAAGTCTAAAGTCACAAGTCACGCGCATACCGCACGCGGCTTGTGATGAAACACTTGTACTTATAGAGGAAGGCTTAAGATGTTTTGAGATGGTTTAAAACTTTAGGAGGAAAGTTTATAGTGGAAGAAGGATAATTTCGGTTTTGTCTGCTGCTTCCTAGTGTTTTCTAGATGGTGGTTGCGCTCATTCCAAATCTTCCAAGTAGAACCAAACAAGAGAGCCCCTTTTCACAGGAAAACATTTTTTTTGGAGCGTGACACGTCCTCTTTTAGCTAGCTAGAATTCCGAATGAGACTCGGGCTTTGATACATTGCAAATGTATCTATAATTTTTGATGTTCCATGCTTGGTTTTATCTACTTTCTTGTGTTTTATACACACTTTGGAGTACTTTTCATATGATTTCTTGGACTAACCTATTAACAAGAGCTACAATGCCAACTGCCTGTTTTCTGCTGATTTTGGTTCTAGAAAAGTCAGAAAATGAATATTCTCGGAATTGGACGTGACAAAAGTCAAAGTCATTATTTTACCCGGTGACACCTGGAGCCAGAATACGAGACGGAGAAGGGCCAGAGGGCGGCCACACCACCTGGCCGCATGGCCAGGCTTGGCCCGCACCAGGGGGTGGTGTGGCCAGCCCAGGCACCCCCTCGGCCTCTCCTTCCGCCTATATATTGCCTCTGATATGGAAACCCTAAGTACCCGATCAAAAATCCACGAAAGAGTCTGTAGCCGCCGTCATCTCCATCCCTAGATCGGGAGGGATCTGAAGCTCTTCCTAGCACCCTGCCAGAGAGGGGAATTCACCATGGAGGCCTTCTTCATCATCATGCAAGCCTCCGGTGTGATGCGTGAGTAGTTCATCTCTATACTACGGGTCCATGTAGTAGCTAGATGGCTGGTTCTCCTCCTTTGTGCTTTCATGTTTAGATCTTGTGAGCTCCATTCATGATCAAGATTATCTATTTGTAATTCTGCATGTTGTGTTTGCGGGGATCCGATGGATATTGAGATGCTATTTCAGATTGATTATTGATTCTATCATGTCTTTGTTATTTGTGATCTTGCATGCTTTCCGTTGTTAGTAGCTATCTTGGCCAAGTAGATGCTAGCAACTCCAAGAGTTAGTATTTATGCTCGATAGTGGGTTCATGCCTCTGGTAATCTGGGGAAGTGACAGAAATCTCTAAGGTACTAGATGTGCTGTTGCTACTAGGGAGAAAACAACAATCCTTTGTTCATAGAACAATCGTATTGTTTACTTTACACGCAATTCGTAATACAATTATCCGTTGCTTGCAACTTAATATTAGAGGGGGTTCGGATGATAACCTGAAGGTGGATTATTAGTCATAGATGTAGTTGGATGGCGGTCTATGTATAATGTTGTAATGCCCAATCGAATCTCAAAGGAGTCAAGATGATTAGTATATGCTTGTATGCTTTCTCGATGTTTGTCAATTGCCCCGCTGTAATTTGTTCACCCAGCATGTTATCTATCTTAAGGAGAGCCACCTCTAGTGAACTATGGACCCTGGTCCTTTCTTTTACAATCAATCTACAAACAGTTTACTGCTTTGTGTTTACTTTCTGCAAACTATTACTTCCTTCCATTCAATACGTTTAATCCTTTCTTTTCAGCAAAACCAGTGAGATTGACAACCTCATCGCAAGTTGGGGGCAAAGTTTTGTGGTTGGGTTGTGTAGGTCTCCACGTTGCTACTAGCACCGGTAGTGTGCCCTGCCAAGGCTCAGCTAGCAACACCTTTGGGGTGTTTCCTTGCTCCTACTAGATTGATAACCTTGGTTTCATACTGAGGGAAAACTTGCTGCTGTGCTCATCATACCTTCCTCTTGGGGTTCCCCAACGAGCTCGATATATTTTGGGCCATCAAGCTTATTTTCTGGCGCCGTTGCCGGGGAGTCAAGGACATCTTCACGAGGGGAGTCCCTCATAACCAATCTCTTTACTTTGTTATTTTTGTTTTGCTTAGTTTACTTTTGCTTTGTTTGCTTGTTTCTTTATCAAAAACACAAAAAAATAGTTTTACTAGTTTGCTTTCTTTATTGAAAACACAAAAAGAATTAAGTCTTTCTATAGTTGTTACGTTTTCCTTAGCACACCATGTTGATCCCTAAATTCACCCTGAAAGACCTTTCAATAGGTAGTGGTTCTTTAATTGGAAAAGATAATATTAAAGAATTCTTTAATCATGTTAGTAAGCATGAGGATAGATCCCTTGCAAAACTTGCTCCAAAATATGAGATTGCTGCAGCTTCTTTAGTTCACATGTTGGAAGCTAGGTTTGTTAACCTTAACCCCTTAATGCAAGTAATGTTTCTTAAACTTAAAGAAATTGAGGACCCTGAAAAGAGGGATTTTATTCTAAAAACTTTTCTTAAGGAATTCTATGATGTTGCCAAGGAAGCTAGAAAAGTATTTGAACGTTTCAATATGCTAGGCTCATGTGTAGATGTTGTTGGTACACGAGAAAAGATGAATAAAACTGAACCTAATGGGGAGGAAACTAGGATACCAATACCCTTTAAACTAGTAGCAATGCATGAAGCCATAGAAAAGAATCTTGATTGGATTATTCCTGAAAACCCGTTTGATGAAAATAGTGAACCCAAGAGCGTTGAGAGAGGATCCTCTAGAACTTATTTGGATGGGATACCTTGCCTTGTTGAAGATATTTCTGGTATTAATCTTAATGCTTCTTCATTTGAGAACACTTTATTCTTTTTCTTGCTTCTTATGCCTAACTTAAAGGCGTTAAAGAAAAGTACTTATTGGGAGATAACCCAAAAGTTTTAGATGAGTCCTGGAAGTTATTACCTCTGTAATAACCGCTCCTTATCCTTTTTTATTTGCTTTTTGTGCTAAGAGTAACCTCTAATGAGAGAGAAGTAATGATTGGGAAAGTTGCTGTCCCGAAACAGATTTCTATGCTTCACCATAAACATTTTTGTAAAATATCTGTACGTCCTTTTGAGGCGTAAATTTTTGTTCTTATGCCCCAGGTAGTTATCTAAATTTCGTTAGTTCAACACTTTTAGATTTGAGGAACAGAAGGTATTCAAAAAAAATCGTCTTTACCTGCTGGTCTGTTTTGACAGATTTCTGCCATTTTCTGCATTTGCTTCTTGTTGGTTCCTTTTTGAGTTCTTTTGGGGAATTGAGATTTTTGAGGGAAGTGCTACAGTAGCTTGTGTTTTAATGGAAGTTTTATTGGTGTTAGAACTGAACCTAAAATACCTATTATCTTGAGTGCACTAATGTTGCTAATAAAGATTGTGGAAGTTTTGTATGAAGGAAAAATTTCAGGTGTATGGAAGGAATGAGTAATGAGATGAAGGATGGACTAAAGCACAAGCTTGGGGATGCCACGCGTGTCACCCCAAGAAATATCCAAGAAGTACAAGCGTCAAAGATTGGGGATGCCCAAGGCATCCCCTTCTTCATCAATAAAAATCCCAGGTTTCTTCCAAACGCTTCATTTTTATTGTTTCATGCACAGTTGTGTTGTTCTTGGAGCGTCTTCTTTTTCGTTTTCGTTTGCTTTGTTTGATTAGTTTGCTGAATAAATTGGTTGGACCCCCTCTTTCATACATTGGTTTTCAAATAGTTTGGTTTGGTTTGGAAAAGAGTAGGAAAGTTCATGCTTAAGTGTTAAAGAGAGCTTATTTTTGACTGTGGCCTATGCTTTGTCATGACATGCTTGATATTGTTTTGGCTTTATGCTTAGTATTATTTGCTGTAGAATGACTTGTTATAAACAATTGAGATTGTTTAATGTGCCTTGGATGAATCATGCGTTGTTTTAGCATATTAAAGCATAGTATTGTGGTATTCTCCTTTGATGCTTTATTTGGGTTGACTTGGCGCATGCTCACACCATGTTATGACTATCTTAAGTCACCATAAGCCATTATGATCCTTTAGTTTTCAAGTTGTAGTATCACTTTATACTTTGATCAATGATGTTTTGTCGCTCTGCATGATTATGGCCATTATTGCTCTCTTAGTTTGTCGCTCCCAGTCTTTTGCTAGCCTCCACCACCAAGTATGAGTTCCACTCATGCATCCAACTCCTTAAACCAAGTTATTCCAAAGAGTCCACCATACCTACCTATTAGCACATGCTATTCCAAGTATATTCATGTTTTTTTTTACCTTCCAAATTAAACTTGTTATGAGAAAACTAGTGATTAAAGCTCTCACGAACTTGATGGCACACTTTACTTTTCTTGCCCTTAATAAACTTAAACCATTGTGTCGTCTATGTTGTATATGCTTGCACTTATTTGTTGGGGATTAGCAGAACCATGCTGTCATGGGGAACGCTTTCAACATTGCACGGGTACTTTGTACCTAGTTGATATCATGCTCTTTTGTCTATGGATGTCGTCGGTGTGAAATGAAAGGGGAGCTTGTAAGTCCATGGAGTTATGTATATGTGTTAGAGAAACGCCTGGGCCGCTAGTCTAATCCACGCTGACATGGTGGAAACCTGCAGCGTAACCATAATGAGCTGTCTATGAAGCATTCTTCTTATAAAAAAAGAGTCAGATATTGAGAAAAAAGAGAAAAAAGAGATTATGAAAAGAGGAAAGAGAGGAAAAAGCACCATATTCCCATGGTAAATAAGAAGATTGCTGAGATGCTCATTGTCTGCTTGCCTTGTCATTTTGATATGGGGATTCTTCCGTATCATCGGGAAAGGGGTACCCCGTTGGCGGTTCTCTATGATACACATGTACTTACAATGACAAGAACTTACCAGTGACTAAACTTGAGTAGCATGAGGAGCGGCCCTCGTATTCAAGGGACATGAGATTTCTAACTTATACTTCGTCAAGCATGTACACCATAGTTTGTTCACTTTAACCTTAATCACTTCAAGATGCTTATGATAGGGGCAATGAGAGCTTAAAGCTATTAAGTACCATAATTTTTGGAAGCTCTTTATGAGACTTGAATCCCTACTTCCTTCTATGAAGGCCTTTCTTCCACTTATATATTGAGTCTCCACCTTCTATCTTTATGCACCTACTTTGAGAGCATAGTGGCCATTCTTAGTTCTATGTGCATTGTCCCAAGACTTGTTGATTGATGCATACCTTGATATTGCTTTCTTTAAACTATTTGTATCTAGTCACTCTTATGAACTTTGAAGGTGTCCTATGCATTTATATTTGCTACTATATGAGGGACAAGCTGAATACTACTATGCTATGTTTTCTTTATGTGAAACAAACAAACATCTTGCAAAGCATTGTTATTCATGAATCTTTTGTTTGTGCCTTTTCATGTTGCATCATAGTTTCTTTGTCTTATTGCTAGAACTTTGTCTTTCATGTTATGATTGAAGTACTATGATCCCAACTTTGAATGTTTTACAAATACTTTGATCAAGTTTATGATGGTGCATGTCACCTCAAAAATTATTCTTTCTTTTTATCACTTACCTACTCAAGGACGAGCAGGAGTTAAGCTTGGGGATGTTGATACATTGCAAATGTATCTATAATTTTTGATGTTCCATGCTTGGTTGTATCTACTTTCTTGTGTTTTGTCCACACTTTGGATTACTTTTCATATGATTTCTTGGACTAACCTATTAACAAGAGCCACAGTGCCAGCTGCATGTTTTCTGCTGTTTTTGGTTCCAAGAAAGTCAGAAAATGAATATTTCGGAATTGGACGGGACAAAAGACAAAGTCATTATTTTACCGAGGGACACCTAGAGCCAGAATACGAGACGGAGAAGGGCCAGAGGGCGGCCACACCACCTGGCCGCACGACCAGGCTTGGCCCGCGCCAGGGGGTGGTGTGGCCAGCCCAGGCACCCCCTCGGCCTCTCCTTTCGCCTATATATTGCCTCTAATACGGAAACCCTAAGTACCCGATCAAAAATCCACGAAAGAGTCTATAGCCGCCGTCATCTCCATACCTAGATCGGGAGGGATCTGAAGCTCTTCCCGGCACCCTGCCGGAGAGGGGAATTCACCCTGGAGGCCTTCTTCATCATCATGCAAGCCTCCGGTGTGATGCGTGAGTAGTTCATCTCTAGACTACGGGTCCATGTAGTAGCTAGATGGCTGGTTCTCCTCCTTTGTGCTATCATGTTTAGATCTTGTGAGCTCCGTTCATGATCAAGATCATCTATTTGTAATTCTGCATGTTGTGTTTGCGGGGATATTGAGATGCTATTTCAGATTCATTATTGATTCTATCATGTCTTTGTTATTTGTGATCTTGCATGCTTTCTGTTGTTAGTAGCTATCTTGGACAAGTAGATGCTAGCAACTCCAAGAGTTAGTATTTATGCTCGATAGTGGGTTCATGCCTCTGGTAATCTGGGGAAGTGACAGAAATCTCTAAGGTACTAGATGTGCTGTTGCCAGTAGGGAGAAAACAACAATCCTTTGTTCATACAACAATCGTATTGTTTATATTACACGCAATTCATAATGCAATTATCCGTTGCTTGCAACTTATACTGGAGGGGGTTCGGATGATAACCTGAAGGTGGATTATTAGTCATAGATGTAGTTGGATGGCGGTCTATGTATAATGTTGTAATACCCAATCGAATCTCAAAGGAGTCAAGATGATTAGTATATGCTTGTATGCTTTCTCGATGTTTGTCAATTGCCCCGCTGTAATTTGTTCACCCAGCATGTTATCTATCTTAAGGAGAGCCACCTCTAGTGAACTATGGACCCCGGTCCTTTCTTTTACAATCAATCTACAAACTGTTTACTACTTTGTGTTTACTTTCTGCAAACTATTACTTTCTTCCATTCAATACGTTTAATCCTTTGTTTTCAGCAAAACCGGTAAGATTGACAACCTCATCGCAAGTTGGGGGCAAAGTTCTGTGATTGTGTTGTGCAGGTCTCCACGTTGCTACTAGCACCGGTAGTGCGCCCTGCCAAGGCTCAGATAGCAACACCTTTGGGGTGTTTCCTTGCTCCTACTGGATTGATAACCTTGGTTTCGTACTGAGGGAAAACTTGCTGTTGTGGTCATCACACCTTCCTCTTGGGGTTCCCCAACGAGCTCGATATATTTTGGGCCATTAGGCTTCAACATCACATCATGCGCCATCATATCCGAGTTCCGTCAATGTCCTTGACTCGAGAAGTACACCACCACGACTCTATGCAATGAAGCAAATCAATCAGATGGAATTAATATTTTATATATTTGCTCTTACAAAATGGATGAATCTTGTAGCAAATCGATCAGGCTCAACAAATCCATCGGACCCCATGCATGAATCTTCTAATATGGTAGCAGGCACGACTTGAATGAATCTTGTAATACAGAACACAAAGAAACTACTACTATTTACACAGATATTCGGTGCTGTTTCAAGGACCCGATCAAACATCACCCAATTTGAACTTGTAATGATAGGGGGTTCATCATGTTCCCGTCTTGCATCGTGTTCTTGACCAAGCATGTCCTACTTCTCGTAGTTCCCGTAAAGTGAGTGTTTCCTTCTGCCTTCTCTAGTTCCAGTTGAGTCTGAAAGGAAGAGAAACAAGGATCAATAAAGATTATATAGGTTCAAAGCTTCAGTATCGTGTTTTAAACAACATCAGTAGTAGCATAAAATCACCAAACACTATTTAGGTAAGCTCCATCGGTTTATTGGTGCAACCATAATAACGGATGGCAATAATGTAATCATAAACCAACCAAATACATGTATAAACATGAATGCACCATTAATTACAAATCAAAGCTAAAATACTCTAGTTGGCCATTTGAAGGATATAAGAAGCTCCCTGCAAATGCATGCCATAGAATAATATTCGCTGAGGCTTTTCTCCGGTTGACCATTTGAAGGATATAAAAAGCTCCCTCCAAATGCATGCCATAGAATGTATCTATGACTTGTGCTGAAAAGGACAACACAAAGAGAAAATACTAAATATGGTGAGAGACAAAGTTATACCAGATCATGCTACCGTGGATACTACCTCTCCGAGGATCACATTGTATAGATCATCTGTCAATTCCTGTTTGTGAGACTGATCTCGCGAGGCCAGCATAGTTTGTAATCTCAGACCAATCTCCCGAGGCCACAACCTCTAGAGTAGGGTGACACCAAATAGTTGCAGATCTATGTTATTTAGCAAACACGTCGACCGACAGGAACAATAACTAATCATGGAGCCGCATCAGTTGGCTAATATGTATCACCTAGTTGCCAATTTATAACAGAGAGAACATGTTAGCCAAGAAAGCTCAAAGCTTTATAAATTTCAGAAACAAGTAAGGTATGAAATCAAGAAACATGTCTCATGGAGTACCGACACCTGCGTGGAAACCTATGGACTCAAGGGTACTAATTAATGCAAGGCCATTAAGCATTGGTCAAAAGGCAACCATTAACAAATTTTGATAGAAGCAACAGATTTACCTAACAACAACCAGCTAGCAAATCATGGGAAGCAACATTGTTAACGTCTAATATACCCACATTGTTAGGAAAGCTTCATAATTATTCAAAAGGCAACTTATTTACCAATGCCAACAAAGCCACTCGGCAAACCAAAAAAAATCACACATGTGAAACACTTCGGACACCCATCAGCTTACAAGCAACTATGATGGAGTATAAGGCAGCAATACAGAAGTGTTATCAACACCTAGTATGAAAATGTTCTTCGAGTAGTTTCTTCTCATCTGTTGGGAGAAACGTTGATGTTCTACTGGCTTCATTCTTTCATGAAGACAAAGAGTAATTGGTTAAATATTTAGGCTATTGGAGAATGTATATGTACTAATTTTTCCAAGTCCAAGAATTGATCCAAGGTTGCGCATGAAGCTTAACAAAAACTAACACAAGGAAAAAAAACCCATCATTCTACAAATAGGTAAAAGAACTTATCAATTATACAGAATGAATACCAAAAAGATATATTTCCTTCGTAAAAAATAAATTGACTCAGCTTTATGGAGATACACATGTATCTAGACACGTCTGAGTGTGTAGATACATGATATCTAGAAAAAGCCGAGTCAATTAATTTGTGATGGGATGAGTATTTGTAATTTGGAGGACAAAATGATATATAAAATAGTGTTAAAATGTAAACTCGGATCCTTCTAGCGAAACTGCATAGTTCCTTCCTAGTACTGAAGAGCAAAGGTCACACACAACACACCTTAGTTTTCTAGTACACTCCCTTGCTATTATGCATTGAAATGCCCAACCAATTCTCCAAGTTCAACCAATCCTCCAAGTTCGCAGACATCCATTTAAATAGGACATTAAGTAGCAAATATGTGTCCGAGTTAGCATTTACTTCGAACATACTTGAATTTGTGCAGGTTCTTTCATAATATTTAGAGCTAAATACACCACTAGTCCCAATAGTTGTCCACTAGGTGTATTTTAGTCCCACAAGTTGTAAATTATGGTAGAGTGCAAAACTCATCCCTATTAACTCCATCACTGACATGTGACGGTGGTTGTTTTGCAAAAAGTCCCTTATAATTTTTATCTAAGACATGTAATTTATTGTTGCCTTGCTCACGTGGGTCCCACATGTCAAAGAGAAATAAAGAGAATTAAAATTGAAGAGCCGATGGAAATTCGAACTAGCAACCAATGGGTTTTTGTGCTCCCAACAAGCCACCAGAGCAAACAAACCTTGACGTCTAAAAGTGTACTTTTGTTTTCTATATATATTGTGCGTGTGAATATTTCCAAAGGAGCTATATCCAGCTTTAGCAACTCTGGCCGCGTCTGCTGCCTACATGCCGCTACCGGCCGCATAGCTTGCCGCCGCTATGGTCTATGGCCACCTTAGCACCGCAAGCCTAGGTCCACGTCATCGGTACCACACTCATTTAAGAACACGCTCCGACGCACCAAGATAGAGCTGGTTGTACACGTGCGAGCGTGTCACCGATGGCCTCGCGGACCATGCTTGGTCTAGCTGTATTGAGAGTCGGGTGAAGATGGGCGTGGCGGAGAGCGCGACGGTGACCTACTCGAGGGGCATGTGATCAGGTGCTACACCTTGGTTCCTATTAGACAGGGCAACAGTGGCCCTAGAACTCCCATAGCATTGAAGGGTCCATCGGTGCTGACATCGACTCAACGCAGCAAGTAGAAGCAATGCCGACCTCCACGACATTGAAGGAGATATGCCCTATAGGCAAATAATAAATGGATTTTAGTTGTAATAGTTTCATATTGTTCTATAACTGTACCAAGCGGAAACCTTGATACATGTGTGGTATGAAGAAAACCAAGTCCCTAGTAGCCTCTATTTATACTAGTTCGTTGGACAGCTGATGATTGAGGCTTCCCGATCATGGACTTACTATAAGTCAACTGACAACGAGGTCATATCATTAGTAAATGATGTGATTGACATTACCCAAAGATTGCGACATGATCAAGTCACACGGTTCATCGTTGCAATAGTTAGAAGCATAGTATCCTTCTCCTTAGACCATAAGATTATATTAATCACTGTCTCCTGAGGCTGCTTTGGCTGCATCAAACGTCATATCCGTATCTAGGTGACAATAACAGTGTATGTCAGGTATTCCGTAGGAACTTTTGAGACCTATGTATTAAGATTGGGATTTGTTTACTCACGTGACGAGAAGATACACACGGCCGGCTTGGTGAGATTACATCCATAATGTCGACAACATGTGACTAGGTCACGCGGATGCAATATCACGGGAACAGAACTTGTCAGTAATGAGATTGAACAAGGTATATGATGCCAATGATCAGATCTCGGCCAAGTCATATCGAATTAATAAAGAGAACTGGACTCGACATGTACGGTTCAAACGACATTACATCATGGAATACACAGGGAACATTATGGGCATCCCGGTCCCACTATTGATTATTGATAGAGATCATGTATGTGCCATTCCCGAGCCGTTGGGGTATTACACTTAAGGGTACGATGATTCTAGGAGATCGTTCTGGAAGTATAGGAATCACCCTATGAAAGAGAAAATGAAACCTGAAAAGTTCCGTGAGAGAATCGAAATCATTCCGGGAGATTCTGAAGTCGTTCGGAGGAAATCGAAAGGGAACCGAAAGGTGTTTCAGATCAAAAAGGATTTTGTAATATGTATTTACATACTAATTAATGTAATTAATATTATATATAATATTAAAATCTAATTTGAAAGGGTATTCTACTAATGGGCCAAGTTTCTAGAGAAAAAGGACCCATCAGGGAAATTGCCATAGGGAAAGGGCCAAGGAGCAGGGCCATGCCGCCCGGGGCCCACCCGACCATCCTAGGGCTACGCGCATGGTGGGGCTTCCTCTGGCCAGATGGCCCATGGCTCCCAAGGGCCCATGCACCCCCTTTCCCTCTCCCTTGTTTAGTCCCACATGGGAAACCCAATAACGAGGGTAAACATCCCTCTATCTATATAAAGAGGTGCCTATGGGAGGAATAAACACAATAATAATTCAATAATTCTGTGAGGCTTCTTCTCGGGAATTCTATTTCCCTCTCTCTCCCTCACGTATGGTTTCCATTGTTTGAAACTGCACACAGAGATTGAGATTTCTCTCTCTCATCTTTGTTGCGCTGGCGTGGTTCCCATTAGAACTGTACACGCAAGAGACGACACCTGCATTGCACTGTAGGGATTCTAGCCAGAGGATTTACTTCCGCACTCTCGGCAGGGATCAGAGAACCGGAGGTTTGTATGTGTGCGAAACCACGAGGGTGCTGCCATTAGTGGCACCTTGGGTACCGTGAGCCAGACTGCTGCACGTTGGAGCAAGGGGTGACTTGCGAGGAGCTTCGTGACCTTGAGGTCGGATACGAGTACGACTACATCGTCCACGTTCCCCTCGGAATGTTAACCTCTTTTGGACTACAACTGTATATATCTGAAACCTTGGTCATTACTGTATTATTCCTAGATAGATCCTTGTAGTTAGGTGTGTGTGTGGTAGGAAAATTTTATGTTTTCTGCCCTAAACCCCTTCAAACATGTTGTTTGGCTTGGGCACTTTGTCTGTCGCATCCATATCAATGGCACAGCCGTGCAAGGTGAGTTTCAAGTGTGGAGATCAAGAAGTGAGTCAGTGTACGCTGGTACCGCAATAGAGACGTGATCTAGGCTGCCTCCGAGCCTCGGTTCGAAGGAGGTACATCCCTGCCTAGGGTCAAGGATGCTCATGAGGTGGTGAAGCTGCCTCAAATACCTACCTTCCACTCCTGGAGACCTTGGGGTCGGAGACTCTGTGAGCTCCTTTGCGTGGGGGCTATGTACGGCATGACCGCTTGACTGCAGCTGAGTGGAGGCTTGGAACTCCATGAAAATGAGGAGCATGGCCATGCACCTGCTCTTCTTTGCGCATAAGGTGGCGCGCACGAGCAGCAGCATGCAGTAGCAAGGTCGTAGTGTAGCACGCGCTCACCACCACGTGCTTTAACTCCTTCTACTCATTTATCAAAAAGGCTAGCTCTCTAAAGTTAGACCTAAGCATATGTGAATTCCTGCGGTTGTTGGAGTCGGGTCTATTATCTAAAGATCACTGGTTTGAGTCTCAGTGCATATAATTTTAACTAGTTCTGCCTTCTCTAATAGGTGGGGTCGGATCGACAAGCATTATATGATATACGTGCTATACAAAAACTTAAAAGGACCTTTTTCGCAAAATAGCCACATCCACATGTCAGCACCAGAGTCAATTGGGATGAGTTTTGCATCGAGTTTCAACTATTAGGACTACTCCACCCCAATTTGCAACTATTGGGACTAAAATGCACCTTGTAGACAACTATTGAGACTAGTGATGTATTTAGCTTTAATATTTACTACTCCCTCCGGTCCCTATGCATTTAGTTAAAATTGAGGTATGGACCGGAGGGAGTACTTATATTACATTTGTGCTCAAATTTGTGCCTCCAATATCCCGTTTTAAGTAAAACAAGGTCAAGATAAGAGGATCATTAGAGAGAGAACTCATGCCGCACTTTCAAATCCAGAAGTGAATTTTTGAAGCATCGCTCAAATTACAGTGTTAGGACTCAGGAGGCTACTGCCTAGCATATTGGGTAGTCGAACTTCTATCCAACATTGGAGAAAAAAGTTGTAATCTTACACTTAACCAATCTGAACAAAGTGATTGACGTTCTGTAGTAAATATAGAACGCATCATGAATCTACCAATCGGAAGCTCTTAGGCTTCAATCGTACAACACTAAGAGTTGCACAAGATTGTATTTTTACACTCGGAAAGAAGTATGCAACTCACTTCAGTCTAGGGATAGAGAAGACAAGATGTCTCACCATCTGCATGGCCTTGTTCCCGACGAGGACGTCAGAGGAGATCGCAAGGACATAGCCGGTCTGCTGTAGCAGAGGAGGACACAGGGAAGGAGGACACCCTTTGGCCCTCGGATGGACGGCGATCCCGAGCTGTGTGTGGTGAAGAAGATGATTAACTCAGAAGCAAAATAATAAATGGCACCATAAACCCAGTACCATGAAAATGTTGCAAAATTTAGCATTAAGGTTTAGGGTTTATGGTGGAGTGCAATAATCAAGCATCAAATTATTTTGCCTCAAGACACTGATCATGCCTGTTACTTTCTGGAGTGGCAATCGTGAAAGAATGCAGTAATAGCCACGCATGCATCTATTCTGGGAGCAATGTCATATTCAGTTTTACAAACTTAAGGCCTTTGTTACCTGAGCGACAACCAACACAGTGCATGTTTGTAAAATATAAGACAATGAAACTAAGGTTACATAGAACAACAAGTTGTTCATAACCTATCTAGTATATAAAGACATATTCTTGATCTATCGGCTCACCCTTTACAGTTTGCGCACTAATCTATCCTTGTTTGGTTGCAGGTAATATGTAACAGAACATTTCAAAAGTAGAGCATGTACTGCTACTCATCGATGGCGATCAGCTCCTTGGGCTGCAGAGAGTTCACACCCTCTCCTTTCGTATGCCTACACTATCGCTAGGCACAAGCCACCACAATGGCATCATACACAAATTGAAGGGCTAGATGCTGCAGTACATGGACTAATCAGACCACAATCAGATATTTCGGATGATATATCATACAAATATGCATCCTACCAATAGTTTCTAATTTATTATAACTATATTATATTTTAGAAATGCAGAAATTCGTTATGGAACCCGGGTCCAAATGCTCTCTTTTTCTGGACCAACCAGTCTCATCCAGATGGCGGCCCATATGTGTATATTGGGTTGTATTGATGTGAGTATATGGAATATGGAACAGTGCTCATGGGCATAGGCCCACTGCAATGAGTACACCACAGACGTTTACGTCGTGCCGGTCCAGACAAGGGACCAACAACCTGAACCAACGCAGACCGTCCCAATGCTACATTACAGGCAACCACGTGTCGATGAAAACTGGAGGCTATCTAGGTTTCTTCCCCAAATCCAGACATCCTCCAAGAGCCATGGCCTCCTCTTCGAGCTGCCATCTATATCTATACTTAATAATAAAGTACAAAGTGTTTTTTACGGGTTTCGCTACGGTTTTTCCCTCCCACCAAATCTGGTATTACCATTCACGGCACCGGTAAGTAAAAAGAAACTTCCAAGACACGATAAAAAATAAACTGATTGCCGATCAATCTTGTGAACAGCGTGGCCTGAGATAAACGGAACAGACGTCTAACGCACCGACTTGGTCTACCCATGCAGCTCCACCCGATCTGGCCTCCAAACAGCCGCACCGGGTTCCAACGAATTCATCGGCGGAGGCCCCTGCTGACCGTCGCGGCGGCCTCAATGCCGGTCAGATCCAGCGACTTTGATCTCGCTGGCCCCAGGAAGAGACGCGACGGCTGTCAGCTCATCTCCTTCCCGATCTGACATGACGAGATCAATCTGGTAGAAACGCAGCGCTGGACGGTGGTCCTCTACTCACCTAATCCCGCATGTCTGGATTACATAATGCAATCTCATATTTCCAGTTAAACAAATCGGTGAGCTGCTCAATCAATGGCAATCGATCACACATGTTTTAGTTTCCTCTTTAGTCTAATGCTTAAATGACATCACTAGTAGAAAATAGACCTTTGGTCTAGGGGTATTAGTCCCGGTTTTGCTACAAACCGGGACTAATGCCCCGGTCCCAACGGCTAGATCTGGCCCGAGGGGGTGGCAGGAACTAGTCCCGGTTCGAACGGAACGTTTAGTTCCGGTTCGTGTAACAAACCGGGACTAAAGGGTTTCAGATAGGCTGGGTCGGGCGCCAGACCCTATACAAACCGGGACTAAAGGTGGACCTTTAGTCCCGGTTCTAGACACGAACCGGGACTAAAGGTCTTGCTATATCTTCTTCCCCCACCTGCCCGAGCCACCATTTCAAGCTGGTGGCTCCTCTCTCTTTCTTGCTTCAAGCTCGAGTTCATGCCCAATTTTCTCTCAAGATTTGTCTATATTTTATGGTGCTCCATCTATCCAAAGGTTCTAAAAGGTGAGCAACTTCATCCTTTGAACTCTCATTGCTATATTAGCTCATTTCATGCTCTATATTGTAGATGGATTTGTGGATTTAGTTTGGTAGTAATTTTTGCAATGATAACATGAGATCGATGTTTAGATTCTATCTATCTTGTATTAATATAAGGAACTCTAAGGTAAATCTCACAATATGTGGATTCTATTATCTTGTTTTGGCACATAGTCTCGAAATTTGATTTTAGAAGCACACACATGTGTGAGTTCATCATTCTAACTAGCCGGGAAAAATACCTTTCTTCGTCTACCTGCCTTCAACAAACTGAAAAAATTGTAACAAAGATAGGGTTAATTCATAAAATCTTGATAAGAAGACATCACAGTACATCTTCGAGAAGCTCCTCTATGGCGAGCTCCTTGAAGATGTCTGAGGACGGGATCCTAAGACATCTTCGAGAAGCTCTGCCGTAGTGGTGTCCCTGCTCTCGCACACCATCTTTCAGTTTATATCTTCTCTAGCTAGATCAGTATGTTGGTGGAGCTAACTAATTTCACATATTAGAGAATGACTCTACGGCGAGCTCCTCGAAGATGTCTGAGGACGAGGTCCTAAGACATCTTCGAGAAGCTCCGCCGTAGTGGTGTCCTTGGTCTCGCACACCATCTTGCAGTTCTTCACAAGAATGCATACATATTTATAGATTAAGCATACTGTCAGGCACTGAAGACATAATGTCGACACACTCACCCCTAGTGCTGCCACCTGATACGTCCAGTTTGCATCACTATTCTATGTCATAATTTACTGCTATTCATTGATATATTTCGTATTAAGAGGTGATACTTATGTTATTTTATCTGTTTTTGCATGGTTGATGACTTTTGGAGCATGGACCGCTGCAGTCAGGATTCTGATGGAAAATGTGCTGTTTGGAGGCAAAATTCGCGAAGATCAGAAAATCTGGGAAAATATACGGAAAATCCTATTTTTTCAGAAGACGAAGGAAGCCAGAAGGAGGGCTGGAGATGGGCCACAGGGGGCCCACACCACCCCCTGGCGCGGGCCAGCATAGGCCGCGCCACCAGGTGGTGTGGCCGCCCTGGTCCACCCCTGGCACTCCCCTCTAGCGTATATTATCCTCCCGAAACCCTAATACTCGGGGAGCGACCACAGAAAGATTCCGCCGCCTCTGCGGGGCAGAAAACACCGAGAGAGAAAGATCTCTCCGGCAGATAGATTTCTGCCGGGGGAATTCCTTCCCGGAGAGGGGAGATCGTCGCCATCAACACCACCATCAAGCTGGACTTCATCAGGATCATCATCATCATCACCACCATCATCACCATCAGCACCGTCATCACCATCTCCATATTGCTGTAAAAATTGGGTTGAATCTTGCATTAGTTTTTAGGGGAAACTTTCCCGGTGTTGATTACTCTTTGTAGTTGATGCTATTGAGTGAACCATTGAATTATTGTTTATGTTCAGATTGTTATACATCATTATTCCATCTCTGATCATGATCCATATGATGTCTTGTGAGTAGTTCATTTTGTTCTTGAGGACATGTGAGAACTCATGTTGTTAGTAGTGGAATTGTGTTGAGAAAGATTCAATAGTTTGATATTTAAGTTGTGGTGTACTTCTTCTAGTGGTGTCATGTGAACGTCGACTACATGACACTTCATCTATATGGGCCTAGGAGAATGTATTGTATATTTGGCTACTAATCGTAGGGGTTGCCGGAGTGACAGAAACCTAAACCCCCGTTAGGAAACCATTGCACAAGGGACGTAAGGGTCTTAGAGTTTAAAGCTGTGGATAGGTTTCTACCTTAATTACTTTCTGGTACTTACGGATGTTTATAAGGGGTATAATCACAAGTATGTATTAGTCCTAGGAAGGTCGGTACATTAGCACAGGTTCACCCACACAACACTTAGCAAGCTAAAGAAGATTAATCAACTATATGAAGGGAAAGAACTTGACAGTCTTCCCATGTGTCCTCGAGAACGTTTAGTCATCTTAAGTAATACAACCGGCTTGTCCTTTGCTGCATAAAGGATTGGGCCACTTGCTGCATTTATTCCTAATGTTTTTTGTTTACTCGTACTTTGTTTACTTGCTTTATCAAAAACCCCTAAAAATCCGTTTGCTAAGTATTTGCAGAGAATTCCTGATCCATACCACTAGCCAGCCCCTTCTGATCCTCGTTGGGTTCGACACTCTTACTTATCGAAAATACTGCGATACACCCCCTATACTTGTGGGTCATCACCACCCACCCAAAATAGTGTCGTCATTTACTGGCTTAGTGTTGCCCACTGAGAACATAGTGTCGACATGTTGTCGCCACCTCCACATTTAGTCCCGGCTGGTGCCTCCAACCGGGACTAAAGGTTCATCATATCTTTAGTCCCGGTTGTTGGCTTTAATTTTGTTTTTTAGATCAGTACTAATTAATTATGATTATGTTTGATGTACTTAATTCATTATATAATCCAGATGAGCCGGCAATGGATGTACGCTGACCGACTCTCTAGCGAGTTCATTAAAGGCGTGCATTCTTTTCACCTTGTGGCCGAGGCAAACAAGCGGAATGGTTTTATGTCTTGTCCATGTGGTGTCTATCGGAATCATAAGCAATACTCTTCCTCAAGAGTCCTTCACAGCCACCTGTTTCGGTCCGGTATCATGACGGAAGAAAGAATAATTTTTGAGGTGACATGCACCATCATAAACTTGATCAAAGTATTTGTAAAACATTGATAGCTGGGATCATAGTACTTCAACATAGCATGAAATACAAAGTTCTAACAATAAGACAAAGCAACTATTGTTGCAACATGAAAAGGCACAAACAAAAGATTCATGAATAACAATGCGTTGCAAGACGTTTTTTTGTTTCACATAAAGAAAACATAGCATAGTGGCATTCAGCTTGTCCCTCATAGAGTAGCAAACATAAATGCATAGGACACCTTCAAAGTTCATAAGAGTGACTAGATACAAATAGTTTAAAACAAGCAATATCAAAGCTATGCATCAATCAACAAGTCTTGGGACAATGCACATAGAACTAAGAATGGCCACTATGCTCACAAAGTAGGTGCATAAAGATAGAAGGTGGAGATTCAACATAAAAAGTAAAAGAAATGCCTTCATAGAAGGAAGCAGGGATTCAAGTTTCATAAAGAGTTTCCAAAAATTATGGTACTTATTATCTTTCAGCTCTCCTTGCCCCTATCATAAGCATCTTGAAGTGATTAAGGTTAAAGTGAACAAACTATGGTGTATATGCTTGACGAAGTATAAGTTGGAAATCTCATGTCCCTTGAATACGAGGGACGCTCCTCATGCTACTCAAGTTTAGTTACTAGTAAGTTCTTGTCATAGTAAGTACATGTGTATCATAGAGAACCGCCAACGGGGTACCCCTTGCCCGATGATACGAAAGAATCCCCATATCAAAATGACAAGGCAAGCAGACAACAAGCATCTCAACAATCTTATTATTTACCATGGGAAAATGGTGCTTTTTTCTCTCTTTCCTCTATTCTCATATCTCTTTTTTCTTTTTCTCTTTTTTCTCAATATCTGACTCTTTTTTATATAAGAAGAATGCTTCATAGACAGCTCATTATGGTTACGCTGCAGGTTTCCACCATGACAGTATGGATTAGACCAGCAACCCAAGTGTTTCTCTAACACACATACATAACTCCATGGACTTACAAGCTCCCCTTTCATTTCACACCGATGACATCCATAGACAAAAGAGCATGATATCAACTAGGTACAAAGTACAAGTGCAATGTTGAAAGCGTTCCCCATGACAACATGGTTCTGCTAATCCCCAACATATAAGTGCAAGCATATACAACATAGACGACACAATGGTTCAAGTTTATTAAGGGCAAGAAAAGTAAAGTGTGCCATCAAGTTCGTGAGAGCTTTAATCACTAGTTTTCTCATAACAAGTTTAATTCGGAAGGTAGATAAAAACATGAATATACTTGGAATAGCATATGCTAATAGGTAGGTATGGTGGACTCTTTGGAATAACTTGGTTTTATGAGTTGGATGCATGAGTGGAACTCACACTTGGTTATGGAGGCTAGCAAAAGACTGGGAGCGACCAACTAAGAGAGCAATAATGGCCATAATCATGCAGAGCGACAAAACATCATTAATCAAAGCATAAAGTGATATTACAAGTTGAAAACTAAAGGATCATAAAGGCTATGGTGACTTGGGATAGTCATAACATGGTGTGAGCATGCGCCAAGTCAAGCCAAATAAAGCATCAAAGGAGAATACCATAATACTATGCTTTAATATGCTAAAACAACGCATGATTCTTCAAAGGCACATTAATAAATCTCAGTTGTTTATAACAAGTCATGCTACAGCAAACAATACTAAGCATAAAGCCAAAACAATATCAAGCATGGCATGACAAAGCATAGGCCACAGGCAAAAACAAGCTCTCTTTACCACTTAAGCATGAACTTTCCTACTCTTTTCCAATCCAAACCAAACTATTTGAAAACCAATGTATGAAAGAGGGGGTCCAACCAATTTATTCAGAAAACTAAGCAAACCAAGCAAACGAAAAACCAAAACAAAACGAAAAAGAAGACGCTCCAAGAACAACACAACTGTGCATGGAACAATAAAAATGAACTGTTTGGAAGAAACCTGGGATTTTTATTGATGAAGAAGGGGATGCCTTGGGCATCCCCAAGCTTTGACGCTTGTACTTCTTGGATATTTCTTAGGGTGACATGTGTGGCATCCCAAGCTTGAGCTTTAGTCCATCCTTCATCTCATTACATCATTCCTTCCATACACCTGAAATTTTTCTTCATACAAAACTTCACACAATTTTTATTAGCAACATTAGTGCACTCAAGATATTAAGTCTTTTAGGTTCAGTTCCAACACAAATAAAACTTTAATTAAAACACAAGCTACTGTAGCACTTCTCTCAAAAAGCTCAATTCCCCAAAAGAACTCAAAAAGGAACCAACAAGAAGCAAATGCAAATAATGGCAGAAATCTGTCAAAACAGACCAGCAGGAAAAGATGAATTTTTTCGAAGACCTTCTGTTGCTCAAATCGAAAAGTTTTGAACTAATGAAAGTTATATAACAACCTGGGGCTGAAGCACAAAAATTCACGCCTCAAAAGGATGTACAGAGATTTTACACGAATGTTTACGGTGAAGCACAAAAATCTGTTTCGGGACATCAACTTTCCCAATCATTACTTCTCTCTCATTAGAGGTTATTCTTGGCACAAAAATAAAATAAAAAGGATAAGGAGAGGTTATTACTGAAGCAATATCTTCTAAGACTCATCTAAAACTTTTGGGTTATCTCCCAATAAGTACTTTTCTTTAACGCCTTTAAGTTGGGCATAAGAAGCAAGAAAAAGGATCAAGTGTTCTAAAATGAAGAAGCATTAAGAGCAAATTTTGTTTTCATAGGAGAGGCAAAAGAAATCTTTTCTCTCTTCTTAGGGAAGTGTTCTATACCTTTCTTGAGTGGGAGTTGATATTTAATGGTGCCTTCTTTCATATCAATAATGGCACCCACAGTTCTAAGAAAAGGTCTTTCCAAAGTAATAGGACAAGAAGCATTGCATTCAACATCCAAAACATAGAAATCAACGGGGACATAGGCATTATTTGAAGGAAATATGCCCTGAGAGGCAATAATAAAGTTGTTATTATGTATTCCTTGTATATGATAGATGTTTATTTTGCATGCTATAATTGTATTGATAGGAAACATCAATACATGTGTGTTTAATAAACAAAAGGGTTCCTAGTTATGCCTCTCTTATAGACTAGCTTGTTGATTAACAAGATGATCAACGTTTCCTGATCATGGACATTGGATGTTGTTAATAACAAGGTCGCAACATTTGTGAAATGATGTGATGAACATTCATCCGAAGTATAGCATTACGATCAAGTCATTATGTTTATATTGCTATAATATCATACAAAGTAGTATTAGTCCTTAGACCATGAGATCATGTTAATTGCTAACACCGGAAGAGTATCTTGATAACATCAAACGTCACACCGTAACAGGGTGACCATAAAGGTGGGTTCAGTGCTATGAAGGTGTTATGTTGAGGCTCATGGATCAAGAGTGGAATTTGTCAATCCCGATGACGGATAGATATACTATTGGCCCTCTCGGTGATATCACATTAAGATAGCTTGCAAGCAAGTGATGTGATCACTAGAATGTTATATCACGTGAACGAGAAAAGAGTGCATGTCGGTAACGAGATCAAACTAGGTATTTGGATACCGATGATCGAATCTCGTACATGTATTATATCATGAGACAGAGGGATTAAATTGCTGACGTTAAAGGTTCTCACGATCACAAAAGTCATCATTGAATATGCAGGAGTCAGTATGGATCTCCAGGTCCCGCTTCTGATTATTGATCTGAGAGGAGTCTCAATCATGTCTGCATTATTCGCGAACCGTAGGGCTTAAGGGTTGCCGGACACCATTTAGGAGCACATATGTTCCAGACAAAAGGTTTGCAAAGCGCAGGAAATGTTTCGATAGAAACAGGAATTGTTTCGATAGAAACCAGAATTGTTTTGGGTGAAATTGCAGAAAGTGGTTCTGCATGTGATATTGAAATGTTGCAAGGGGTTTTATGTGAATGTTTGTTAATTAAAGTCATTAACAAAATTCTGAATAAAATAAATAAAAGAGTTTTATTAATTGAGAGTTGCATTTAATTTGGTGGAAATTAAATACATGTGAGTGGGATTTTGGGTGGAGGCCATGTTTATGTGAGTGGAGGTTCACCACATGAATGAAGGAGGGGAGGAGTCCCCCCCCTCATGCGCTGGCTATGGGAGGGGAGGGGTCTCCCTCCATCCTATATAAAGCCCCCCTCTCCCCTCTCACAAAACACACCTCCTCGTGAAGGGTCTCTCTCCCCCTCTAGATATTCCCCCATGGTCTCGGATTAGCGAGATACATGTTCCCGGTGGCCTTGCGTCTGGAAGGAGTTGTTGCTTCCGCTGATTCGCTGGAGCGAGGAGGTGGAGGTTGTCCGGTGGCTTGAACATGTGTGCGAGGACGGATGCGCTGCTGATTTGCGGCGCTCGGACTTCCACATGATCTTGAGATCGGCAAGCGTACGACTACATCAACCACGAGTTCCTACTCGTTAACAAAACTCCTTGTCTTCGAAGGTAAGTTCTCCATGGATGTATGTCCACCCGTTGCTCTGTATCTAGTAGATAGATCTTGGCGTATAGTTCTCATCATAGGAAATTTTTTGTTTTCTATGCTGCGGACCCAATAGTGGTATCAGAGCCTGATCTATGCATAGGTGCTTTGCAGGGTAGTACACATATGTTTATATGTGGGCAATGATGATCATGTTATTGCATCTTCTATGTACTTTGGATATTGGTGGCATAGTGGGATGAAGCGGCCCGGACCAACCTTACATGTCATCGTACATGAGACCGGTTCCACGATTGACATGCAACTAGTTTTGCATAAGTGGCTAGCGGGTGTCTGTCTCTCCTACTATAGTCAATATCTGATTTACAACGAGTTGCTAATAACTTGGTTATCCTCGTTGTGGTACATGTTCGTAGGTAAGACCGGTTCTATCTCCGAAAGCCCTAAGCCACGTAAAACTTGCAATTGATAAATTAGAGGCGTCTAGTTTAGATCGTTGCTGGGCTAGTGTCTTGATATGGTATTGTTGTAAGTAGATGTATGATAGATACTCTTACAACTCACTTAACGTGTAAGTTCCATAGACCTTGGCCTTACACACAAAGGAATGATAGAGATCATACCACGATGCAAATGATAGAGATCAAATGCATGGACCATATCACCTCACTTCACACATTAGATGTTAGCATCTTATATTGCTAGTTTGGCGCTTTTGGTAGCATTATAAGATGATCCCTCATTTAGATATCAAGATAAAATGTGTTCTTCCTTAAGTATGCACCGTTTTGTGGATCGTGTTTTGAGGCATCACGTGATGATCGGGTGTTCTCGACTCTACGCTTTCATACAACGGGTGTAAGATAGTTTTACACACGCGAATACTAAGGTTCTTACTTGACGAGCCTAGCATGTACAGACATGGCCTCGGAACACGGACTGAAAGGTTAAGCATGAGTCATATAGTTGATATGATGCCCATATAGATGCTCGCCTTTGAAGCTACACCAACTCACGTGATGATCGGACTTGGTGTAGTGGATTTGGTTCATGTAATCACCAAAAGGACACGAGGGATGTCGTTTTTGAGTGGGAGTTCATTAGTAATTTGGATTAGTTGAACTCAATCTATCATAAACTTAGTCTAAATATATTTTACAAATTCTGTTGTAGAGGGCACCACCTGCTTTTAATTTCAATGTGTTCATGGAGAAGAGAGGCTTGCTGCGAATGGTAGCAACTTCACCAACTAGGTTATGAATTTGAGGATTCTCCTCACTGCTGCACAAAAGCAATGTGTGCTAGAGGTGCCGCTAGGCCCCCCACTAGCTCCTGATGCCCCTGACGAGGAAAAGAATGTCTATATAACTCGTCAGGAGGACCACAACTTAGTTCATTGCGGCATACTGTATGGGCTAGAGCCAGAACTTCGAAAACGTTTCGAAAATGGCAATCCTTTGATACCATGGGAGAATTGAAAATGATTTTCGATACCCATGCTGCCGTAGAGAGTTATAATGCTTCTGAAAAGTTCTTTAGCTGCATGATGGAAGAGAACAACTTCGTTAGTGAGCATGTACTCAAAATGTCTGGGTACGCCGATAAGCTTGTGTCCTTGGGAATAACGATTCCCATTGACTTAGGCATACATCGTGTTCTCCAATATCTGCTACCTAGCTACAAGAGCTTCGTGATGAACTATAATATGCAGGGCATGAAGAAGTCTCTTCCCGAGCTTCTATCAATGCTTAAGACTGCAGAAGTGGAGATTAGGAAATAACATCAAGTGTTGATGATCAATAAGACCACCGGTTTCAAGAAGGACAAGAAAGGCAAGCAGAAGGGAAAGAAGGGCGGCAAATCTGTTGCCGCGCCTGAAAAGAAACCCCGAGCTGGCCCTAAGTCTGACACCAAGTGCTACTATTGCAAGGGGACTGGCCATTGGAAGCGCAACTTGCCCAAGTATTTGGCGGACAAGAAGGCCGGCAAGGCAAACAAAGGTATATGTGATATACATGTTATTGATGTGTACTTGACTAGTACTCGCAGTAGCACCTGGGTATTTGATACGGGATCGGTTGCTAATATATGTAACTCGGTTCAGGGGCTGCGGAACAAGCGACAACTAGCAAGGGATGAGGTCACGATGCGGGTCGGCAATGGATCAAGAGTTGATGTGATCTCCGTCGGAACACTGCCTCTCCATATGCCGTCGGGATTAGTTATAAACCTGAATAATTGTTATTTGGTGCCTACACTTAGCATGAACATTGTATCCAGATCGTGTTTAATGCAAAGTGGTTATTCGTTTAAGTCTAAAAACAATGGTTGTTCGATTTATATGAATAATATCTTTTATGGTCATGCTCCTGTGTTGAATGGTTTATTTCTGTTGGATCTCGATAGTAGTATTACGCATATTCATAATGTTGATGCTAAAAGGATTAAACTTGATAATGATATATCTGCATATATGTGGCACTGCCGTCTAGGTCATCTTGGCATTAAACGCATTAAGAAACTCCATTCTGATGGACTTTTGGAATCACTTGATTTTGAATCATTTGATACATGTGAGCCATGCCTTATGGGCAAGATGACTAGAACACCGTTTTCGGTTCAATGGAACGGGCGACAGATTTATTGGAAATCGTACATACTGATGTGTGTGGACCAATGAGTGTGTCGGCGCGAGGTGGATATCGTTATTTTGTTACTTTCACGGATGATTTGAGTAGATACGGGTATATCTATTTAATGAAACATAAGTCTGAAACCTTTGAAAGGTTCAAAGAATTTCAGAATGAAGTGGAAAATCATCATAACAGAAAGATCAAATTTCTGCTGTCCGACCGTGGAGGAGAGTATCTTAGTTACGAGTTTAGCACACATATGAAAGACTGTGGAATAGTTTCACAACTCATGCCTGCCGGAACACCACAACGTAATGGTGTGTCAAAACGTCGTAATCGTACTTTATTGGATATGGTTCGATCTATGATGTCTCTGACTGACTTGCCACTGTCATTTTGGGGTTATGCACTGGAAACCGCAACATTCACTTTAAATAGGGCACCATCTAAATCCGTTGAAAATACACCATATGAATTATGGTTTGGAAACAAACCTAAGCTGTCATTTCTTAAAGTTTGGGGATGCGATGTTTATGTGAAGAAACTTCAACCGGATAAACTCGAACCCAAAGCGGAAAAATGCGTCTTCATAGGATACCCTAAGGAAACGATTGGGTATACCTTCTATCACAGATCCGAGGGAAAGGTCTTTGTTGCCAAGAATGGATCCTTTCTTGAGAAGGAGTTTCTCGCGAAAGGTGTGAGTAGTCGGAAGGTAGAACTCGAAGAGGTTATTGAACCTTCTCTTCATGAAATGGCGAGTAGCGCAGCTCCGGAAGTTGTCTCGGAGTTGACTTCACCTAATGAAGAGAGAGCTAATGATATTGATCATGAAACTCCGAAAGAGGACACTACCGAACCTCGCAGGTCAAGCAGGACACGTGTAGCTCCTGAACTGTACGACAATCCTGTTATGAATTTCATCATTGATGAAATAGATGACCCTGCGACATATGAAGAAGCGATGATGAGCCCTGATTCCAACAAATGGCTAGAAGCCATGAAATCCGAGATGGAATCCATGTACGAAAACCAGGTTTGGACCTTGGTGGACTTACCTCACGATCGAAAGGCCGTTGAGAATAAATGGATTTTCAAAAGAAAAACTGATGCTGATGGTAATGTAACCATCTATAAGGCTCGACTTATCGCAAAGGGGTTTCGACAAATTCAAGGAGTTGACTATGATGAGACATTCTCTCCCGTAGCGATGCTTAAGTTGGTTAGGATTATGTTAGCAATTGCTGCATATTTCGATTATGAAATATGGCAGATGGATGTCAAAACTGTGTTCCTCAATGGTAATATTGAAGAAGAGTTGTATATGATACAACCTAAGGGTTTTGTCGATCCTAAGGATGCTGATAAGGTGTGCAAACTTCAGCAATCCATCTATGGACTGAAGCAAGCATCCCGGAGTTGGAATCTCCGCTTTGATGAGGTGATCAAAGAGTTTGGATTTGTCCAAACTTATGGAGAGTCTTGTATTTACAAGAAAGTGAGTGGGAGCAATGTGGCATTTCTGATATTATATGTGGATGACATATTATTGATTGGAAATGATATAGATCTTTTAAACAGTGTTAAAAGTTATCTAAACAACAAATTTTTGATGAAGGACCTTGGTGAAGCTTCATATATATTAGGCATTAAAATCTATAGAGATAGGTCAAGACGCCTAATTGGGCTATCGCAGAGTACATACCTTGATAAGATATTAAAGAAGTTTAATATGGACGGAAGTAAGAAGGGGTACTTACCTATGTTGCAAGGCAAGACATTGAGTAAGACTCAAAGTCCGGCTACAGTGGAAGAAAGAGAGATAATGGATAAGATCCCTTATGCCTCATCCATAGGCTCTATAATGTATGCCATGCTATGTACAAGACTGGATGTGGCACATGCTATTAGTTTGACTAGTAGGTACCAATCTGATCTAGGTTCGGAACACTGGATAGCGGTCAAGAATATCCTTAAGTACTTGAGAAGAACTAAGGATATGTTTCTTGTATACTGGATAGTGTTATGTCGATGCTAGCTTTGACACTGATCCAGATGACTCTAAGTCTCAATCCGGATACGTATTTCTCTTGAATGGAGCAACAGTTAGTTGGAGGAGCTCCAAACAACTTGTGGTGGCTGGATCAACGACGGAGGCGGAATATGTTGCTGCTTCAGAAGCGGCGCAGGAAGCGGTTTGGATGAAGGAGTTCATAACAGAACTAGGTGTGGTTCCTAGTGCGTTGGACCCAATGGTGATCTATTGTGACAATAATGGAGCCATAGCCAATGCCAAGGAACCAAGGTCTCACAAAAATTCCAAGCATATTAAGCGCCGGTTTCACTCCATCCGCGAGCATGTCAAGGATGGAGATATAAAGATTTGTAAAGTGCACACGGACCTGAATGTAGCAAATCCGTTGACTAAAGTACTCCCTAGGGCAAAACATGATCAACACCAGAACTCCATGGGTGTTAGATTTATCACTATATAAACTAGATTATTGTCTCTGGTGCAAGTGGGAGACTGAAGGAAATATGCCCTGAGAGGCAATAATAAAGTTGTTATTATGTATTCCTTGTATATGATAGATGTTTATTTTGGATGCTATAATTGTATTGATAGGAAACATCAATACATGTGTGTTTAATAAACAAAAGGGTTCCTAGTTATTCTTCTCTTATAGACTAGCTTGTTTATTAACAAGATGATCAAGGTTTCCTGATCATGGACATTGGATGTTGTTAATAACAAGGTCACAGCATTTGTGAAATGATGTGATGAACATTCATCCGAAGTATAGCATTACGATCAAGTCATTATGTTTATATTGCTATAACATCATACAAAGTAGTCTTAGTCCTTAGACCATGAGATCATGTTAATTGCTAACACCGGAAGAGTATCTTGATAACATCAAACATCACACCGTAACAGGGTCACCATAAAGGTGGGTTCAGTGCTATGAAGGTGTTATGTTGAGGCTCATGGATCAAGAGTGGAATTTATCAATCCCGATGATGGATAGATATACTCTGGGCCCTCTCGGTGATATCACATTAAGATAGCTTGCAAGCAAGTGATGTGATCACTAGAATGTTATATCACGGGAACGAGAAAAGAGTGCATGTCGGTAACGAGATCAAACTAGGTATTTGGATACCGATGATCGAATCTCGGATATGTATTATATCTTGAGACAGAGGGATTAAATTGCTGACGTTAAAGGTTCTCATGATCATAGAAGTCATCGTTGAATATGAAGGAGTTAGTATGGATCTCCAGGTCCCGCTTCTGATTATTGATCTGAGAGGAGTCTCAATCATGTCTGCATTATTCGCGAACCATAGGGTGACACACTTAAGGGTTGCCGGACACCATTTAGGAGCACATATGTTCCAGACAAAAGGTTTGCAAAGCGCAGGAAATGTTTCGATAGAAACAGGAATTGTTTCGATAGAAACCGGAATTGTTTCGGGTGAAATTGCAGAAAGTGGTTCTGCATGTGATATTGAAATGTTGCAAGGGGTTTTATGTGAATGTTTGTTAATTAAAGTAATTAACAAAATTCTGAATAAAATAAATAAAAGAGTTTTATTAATTGAGAGTTGCATTTAATTTGGTGGAAATTAAATACATGTCAGTGGGATTTTGGGTGGAGGCCATGTTTATGTGAGTGGAGGTTCACCACATGAATGAATGAGGGGAGGAGTCCCCCCCTCATGTGCCGGCTATGGGAGGGGAGGGGTCTCCCTCCCTCCTATATAAAGCCCCCTCTCCCCTCTCACAAAACACACCTCCTCGTGAAGGATCTCTCTCCCCCTCTAGATATTCCCCCATGGTCTCGGATTAGCGAGATACATGTTCCCAGTGGCCTTGCGTCTGGAAGGAGTTCTGCTTCCGCTGATTCGCTGGAGCGAGGAGGTGGAGGTTGTCCTGTGGCTTGAACGTGTGTGCGAGGACGGATGCGCTGCTGATTTGCGGCCCTCGGACTTCCACACGATCTTGAGATCGGCAAGCGTACGACTACATCAACCACGAGTTCCTACTCGTTAACAAAACTCGTTGTCTTCGAGGGTAAGTTCTCCATGGATGTATGTCCACCCGTTGCTCTGTATCTAGTAGATAGATCTTGGCGTATAGTTCTCATCGTAGGAAATTTTTTGTTTTCTATGCTGCGGACCCAACATTATTAACCATAATAATAACATCATTAATACTCCCCATGAGTTTCTTTTTAGCATTATCATCAAGTGGGACATTCTAATAACAATCTTCCAATGGTGGCAAATCAAGCATATCATAAATTCTTCTAGGCATAATAGAAACACTACTATCAAGATCACATAAAGCTTTGAAATCAAAATCATTCACTTTCATATTAATGATGGGTTCCCAACCATCTTCTTGTTTTATAGGAATAGAAGCTTTATGTTTCATCTTTTCTTCTTTAATTTTTATTAGAGCATCAGTAATGTGTTTTGTAAAGGCCATATTCATAGCACTAACATTAGGACTTTTAGAAAGCTTTTGTAGGAACTTAATAACTTCAGAGATATTGCAACCATCAAGATCAAAATCATAATTATCATCTAAAGTAGTAGAGCTATTACTGGCCTCAACACTAGTGGTAGTGATAGTAGAAACACTAATGTTTCTAGCAATTTCATCTTCTCTTTCCCACTTAGCATGCAATTCAGCTAATAGTCTAGAATTTTCATCAATTCTAGCTTGTATGGCATTAGTAGCAACAAAGGGATTATCAATAGTTTCAGGTTTAGCAGCCATTTTATTCAAAGAAGATTGAGCTTCAGCCAAAGATGCTATATTTATTTCAGTATTATAGAGTTTCTCCTCAATAGTTTTATTGAAAGCAGTTTGTTTACTAATAAAGTCTTTAAGCATAACTTCAAGTTTAGAGGGTGCACGCTTATTATTGTTGTAGGAATTTCCATAAGCATTACCATTATTGGGAGGATATGGCCTATAATTATTATTACCAAAATTATTCCTGTAGGCATTGTTGCTAAATTTTTTATTTCTTATAAAGTTCACATCAACTTGCTCTTCTTGAGCAACCAAAGAGGCTAAGGGAACATTATTTGGATCAATATGAGCTTTCCCATTAACAAGCATAGACATAATAACACCAATTTTATCACTCAAGGAGGAGGTTTCTTCAACATAATTTACCTTCTTACCTTGTGGAGCTCTTTTAGTATGCCATTCAGAATAGTTAACCATCATATTATCCAGGAGCTTTGTTGCAGCACCCAAAGTAATGGTCATAAAGGTACCTCTAGCAGCAGAATCCAATATATTTCTTGAAGAATAGTTCAAACTTGGATAAAAGGTTTGGATAATCATCCAAGCAGTCAGTCCATGACTGGGACAATTCTTTACCAAAGATTTCATTCTTTCCCAAGCTTGAGCAACATGTTCATTATCAGATTGTTTAAATTTCATTATTTCACTTCTCATAGATATAATCTTAGTAGGAGGATAGTATTTTCCAATGAAAGCATCTTTGCATTTAGTCCAAGAACCAATACTATTCCTAGTTAAGGAATTCAACCATTCTTTCGTTTTTCCTCTCAAAGAGAAAGGAAACAATTTAAGCTTAATGATATCTCCATCTATATCCCTATGCTTTTGCGTCTCACAAAGTTCAACAAAGTTATTTAGATGAGAATCAGCATCTTCATTACCAATACCAGAAAATTGTTCTCTCATAACAAGATTGAGTAAAGCAGGTTTTATTTCAAAGAAAGTAGCTTCAGGAACAGGTGGAGCAATAGGTGTGCTCATGAAATCATTGTTGTTGGTGCTAGTGAAGTCACACAACTTAGTATTTTCCAGAGTAGTCATTTTTTTGTGTTTTTAATAAAGAAAGCAAACTTGTAAAACTAATTTTTTTCTGTTTTTGATAAAGAAGCAAGCAAACAAAGCAAAAGTAAACTAAGCAAAACAAAAATAACAAAGTAAAGAGATTGGTTATGAGGGACTCCCCTTGTGAAGATGTCCTTGACTCCCCGGCAACGGTGCCAGAAAAAGCTTTGATGGCCCAAGATATCTCGAGCTCGTTGGGGAACCCCAAGAGGAAGGTATGATGAGCACAACAGCAAGTTTTCCCTTAGTTATGAAACCAAGGTTTAATTGAAGCAGTAGGAGCAAGGAAAAACCTCCAAGGTGTTGCTAGCTGAACTTTGGCATGGTGCACTACCGGTGCTAGCAGCAAAGTGGAGACCTGCACAACACAACCACAGAACTCTGTCCCCAACTTACAGTGAGGTTGTCAATCTCACCGGTTTTGCTGAAAATAAAGGATTAAACGTATTGTGTGGAAGAAAGTAATAGTTTGCAGAAAGTAAACAGAAAACAGTAAACAGTTGTAGATTGATGGTAAAAGAAAGGACCGGGGTCCATAGTTCGCTAGTGGTGGCTCTCCTTAAGATAGATGATATGTTGGGTGAACAAATTACAGCGGGGCAATTGACAAACATCGAGAAAGAAATCATGCATATACTACTAATCTTGACTCCTTTGAGATTTGATTGGGCATTACAACATTATACATAGATCGTAATCCAACTGCATGTATGACTATTAATCTACATTCAGGTTATCATCCGAACCCCCTCTAGTTTTAAGTTGCAAGCAACAGATAATTGCATTACGCATTGCGTGTAAAGTAAATAATACAATTGTTCTATGAACAAAGGATTGTTGTTTTCTCCCTAGTAGCAACAACATAGCTAGTACCTTAGAGATTTCTGTCACTTTCCCATATTACTAGCAGCATGAACCCACTATTGAGCATAAATACTAACTCTTGGAGTTGCTAGCATCTACTTGGCCAAGATAGCTACTAACAACAGAAAGCATGTAAGATAACAAATAAGAAAGACATGATAGAATCAATAATCAATCTGAAATAGCATCTCAATATCCATCGGATTCCCGCAAACACAACATGTAAGATTACAAATAGATGATCTTGATCATGAACGGAGCTCACAAGATCTAAACGCGATAGAACAAAGGAGGAGAACCAGCCATCTAGCTACTACATGGACCCGTCCAGAGATGAACTACTCACCCATCACACTGGAGGCTTGCATTGTGATGAAGAAGGCCTCCAGGGTGAATTCCCCTCTCCGGCAGGGTGCCAGGAAGAGCTTCAGATCCCTCCCGATCTAGGGATGGAGATGACGGCGGCTACAGACTCTTTCGTGGAATTTTGATAGGGTACTTAGGGTTTCTGTATTGGAGGCATCTTATAGGCGAAAGGGGAGGCCGAGGGGGTGCCCTAGGTGGCTAGACCATACCCTGGCGCGGGCCAGGCCTGACTGCATGGCCAGGTGGTGTGGCCAGCCACTGGCCCCTCTCCGTCTCGTATTCTGGATCTGTGTCCCCCTCGGTGAAAAACTGACTTTGGCTTTTGTCCCGTCCAATTCTGAGAATATTCATTTTCTGACTTTCCTGGAACCAAAAACAGCAGAAAACAGACAGGTGGCACGGTGGCTCTTGTTAATAGGTTAGTCCAAGAAAGTGTATAGAAAGTACTCTAAAGTGTGGACAAAACATAAGAAAGTAGATAAAACCAAGCATGGAACATCAAAAATTATGGATACGTTAGCAACGTATTAGAAGTTCATTATGATGTCAGTGCTCATCCAAGGCCCGAAGCAATCTGACAACGACATTGATGTGTACCTAAGGCCATTAGTTGAAGAACTCTTACAGTTGTGGCACGGACAAGGTGTACGTGTGTGGGATGAGAACAAGCAGGAGGAATTTGACCTACGAGCGTTGTTGTTCATAACAATCAATGATTGGCCTGCTGATGGCTCTGTATATGGCGCCAGAAAAATGCTGGAGCAGTGTTGATGTAGAGCTCGTTGGGAACCCCAAGAGGAAGGTATGATGAGCACATCAGCAAGTTTCCCTCAGTATGAAACCAAGGTTTAATCGACCCAGTAGGAGCAAGGAAACACCCCAAAGGTATTGCTAGCTAAGCCTTGGCAGGGCGCACTACCGGTGCTAGTAGCAATGTGGAGACCTGCACAACACAACCACATAACTTTGTCCCCAACTTGCGATGAGGTTGTCAATATCACCGTGTTTTGCGGAAAACAAAGGATTAAACGTATCGAATGGAAAGAAGTAATAGTTTGCAGAAAGTAAACACGAAGCAGTAAACAGTTTATAGATTGTATGTAAAAGACAAGGACCGGGATCCATAGTTCACTAGAGGTGGCTCTCCTTAGATAGATAACATGCTGGGTGAACAAATTACAGCGGGGCAATTTACAAACATCGAGAAAGCAATACATGCATATACTAATCATCTTGACTCCTTTGAAACTTGATTGGGCATTACAACATTATACATAGACCGCCATCCAACTGCATATATGACTAATAATCCACCTTCAGGTTATCATCCGAACCCCCTCCAGTATTAAGTTGCAAGCAACAGATTATTGCTTTACAAATTGCGTGTAAAGTAAACAATACGATTGTTCTCTGAACAAAGGATTGTTGTCTTCTCCCTAGTAGCAACAGCACATCTAGTACCTTAGAGATTTCTGTCACTTCCCCATATTACCAGAGGCATGAACCCACTATCGAGCATAAATACTAACTCTTGGAGTTGCTAGCATCTACTTGGCCAAGATAGCTACTAACAACGGAAAGCATGCAAGATCACAAATAACAAATACATGATAGAATCAATAATCAATCTGAAATAGCATCTCAATATCCATCGGATCCCCGCAAACACAACATGCAGAATTACAAATAGATGATCTTGATCATGAACGGAGCTCACAAGATCTAGACATGAAAGCACAAAGGAGGAGAACCAGCCATCTAGATACTACATGGATCCGTAGTCCAAGGATGAACTACTCACGCATCACACCGGAGGCTTGCATGGTGATGAAGAAGGCCTCCAGGGTGAATTCCCCTCTCCGGCAGGGTGCCGGGAAGAGCTTCAGATCCCTCCCGATCTAGGGATGGAGATGATGGCGGCTACAGACTCGTTCGTGGATTTTTGATCGGGTTCTTAGGGTTTTCGTCCCGAGGGCAATATATAGGCGGAAGGGGAGGCCGAGGGGGTGCTAGGGGCCACCACACCATCCCCTGGCGCGGGCCAAGCCTGGTCGCGCGGCCAGGTGGTGTGGCCGGCCTCTGGCCCCTCTCCGTCTCGTATTCTAGCATCTGATGACTTCCGTAAAAATAGGCACTTTGGCTTTTGTCCCGTCCAATTCCGAGAATATTCATTTTCTGACTTTCCTAGAACCAAAAACAGCAGAAAATAGGTAGCTGGCAATGTGGCTCTTGTTAATAGGTTAGTCCAAGAAATCAAATGAAAAGTACTCCAAAGTGTGGACAAAACACAAGAAAGTGGATAAAACCAAGCATGGAACATCAAAAATTATAGATACATTTGCAATGTATCAACATCCCCAAGCTTAACTCCTGCTCGTCCTCGAGTAGGTAAGTGATAAAAACAAAGAATAATTTTTGAGGTGACATGCACCATCAAAGACTTGATCAAAGTATTTGTAAAACATTCAAAGTTGGGATCATAGTACTTCAATCATAACATGAAAGACAAAGTTCTAGCAATAAGACAAAGAAACTATGATGCAACATGAAAAGGCACAAACAAAAGATTCATGAATAACAATGCTTTGCAAAACGTTTGTTTGTTTCACATAAAGAAAACATAGCATAATAGCATTCAGCTTGTCCCTCAATAGAGTAGCAATATAAATGCATAGGACACCTTCAAAGTTCATAAGAGTGACTAGATAGAAAAGTTAAAAACAAGCAATATCAAGTTATGCATCAATCAACTAGTCTTGGGACAATGCACATAGAACTAAGAATGACCACTATGCTCTCAAAGTAGGTGCATAAAGGTAGAAGATGGAGACTCAATATAATGGTGGAATAAAGGCCTTTTATAAAAGGAAGTAGGGATTCAAGTCTCATAAAGAGCTTCCAAAAATTATGGTACTTATAGCTTTCAGCTCTCATTGCCCCTATCATAAGCATCTTAAAGTGATTAATGTTAAAGTGAACAAACTAAGGTGTACATGCTTGACGAAGTATAAGTTAGAAATCTCATGTCCCTTGTATACGAGGGCCGCTCCTCATGCTACTCAAGTTTAGTCACCAGTAAGTTCTTGTCATTGTAAGTACATGTGTATCATAGAGAGCCGCCAACGGGGTACCCCTTGCCCGATGATACGGAAGAATCCCCATATCAAAATGACAAGGCAAGCAGACAACGAGCATCTCAACAATCTTCTTATTTACCATGGGAATATGGTGCTTTTTTCTCTCTTTCCTCTTATCATAATCTCTTTTTTATCTTTTTTATCAACATAGGACTCTTTTTTTATAAGAAGAATGCTTCATAGACATCCCATTATGGTTACGCTGCAGGTTTCCACCATGTCAGCATGGATTCGACTAGCGGCCCAGGCGTTTCTCTAACACATATACATAACTCCATGGACTTACAAGCTCCCCTTTCATTTCACACCGACGACATCCATATACAAAAGAGCATGATATCAACTAGGTACAAGTACCAAGTGCAATGTTGAAAGCGTTCCCCATGAAAGCATGCTTCTGCTAATTCCCAACAAATAAGTGCAAGCATATACAACATAGACGATACAATGGTTCAAGTTTATTAAGGGCAAGAAAGTTAAAGTGTGCCATCAAGTTCGTGAGAGGTTTAATCACTAGTTTTCTCATAACAAGTTTAATTTGGAAGGTAAACAAAAGCATGAATATACTTGGAATAGCATAAGCTAATAGGTAGGTATGGTAGAATGTTTGGAATAACTTGGTTTAGGGAGTTGGATGCATGAGTGGAACTCATACTTTGTTGTGGAGGCTAGCAAAAGACTGGGAGCGACAGACTAAGAGAGCAATAATGGCCATAATCATGCAAGGCGACAAAAATATCATTGATCAAAGCATAAAGTGATACTACAAGTTGAAAACTAAAGGATCATAAAGGCTATGGTGACTTGAGATAGTCATAACATGGTGTGAGCATGCGCCAAGTCAACCCAAATAAAGCATCAAAGGAGAATGCCACTATACTATGCTTTAATATGCTAAAACAACGCATGATTCATCCAAGGCACATTAAGCAATCTCAATTGTTTATAACAAGTATGCTACAACAAAGAATACTAAGCATAAAGCCAAAACAATATCAAGCATGGCATGCCAAAGCATAGGCCCCAGTCAAAAACAAGCTCTTTTTACCACATAAGCATAAACTTTCCTACTCGTTTCCAAACCAAACCAAACTATTTGCAAACCAATGTATGAAATAGGGGGTCCAACCAATTTATTCAGAAAATTAAGCAAACCAAAGCAAACAAAAAACCAAAACGAAAACAAAAAAGAAGACGCTCCAAGAACAACACAACTGTGCATGAAATAATAAAAATAAAGCGTTTGGAAGAAACCTAGGAGTTTTATTGATGAAGAAGGGGATGCCTTGGGCATCCCCAAGCTTTGACGCTTGTTCTTCTTGGATATTTCTCGGGGTGACATGTGTGGCATCCCCAAGCTTGAGCTTTAGTCCATCCTTCATCTCATTACTCATTCCTTCCATACACCTGAAATTTTTCCTTCATACAAAACTTCACACAATCTTTATTAGCAACATTAGTGCACTCAAGATAAATAAGTCTGAAGGTTCAGTTCTAACACCAAATAAACTTCCATTAGAACACTATCTACTGTAGCACTTCCCTCAAAAATCTCAATTCCCCAAAAGAACTCAAAAAGGAACCAACAAGAAGCAAATGCAGAAAATGGCAGAAATCTGTCAAAATAGACCAGCAGGTAAAGACGAATTGTTTCGAAGACCTTCTGTTGCTCAAATCAAAAAGTGTTGAACTAACGAAAGTTAGATAACAACCTGGGGAAGTAGGAAAAAAATTCACGCCTCAAAAAGACATTCAGAAATTTTACACGAATTTTTACGGTGAAGCATAGAAATCTGTTTTGGGACAGCAACTTTCCCAATCATTATTTCTCTCTCATTAGAGATTATTCTTGGCACAAAAAGCAAATAAAAAGGATAAGGGGCGGTTATTACAGAGGTAATAACTTCCAAGACTCATCTAAAACTTCTGGGTTATCTCCCAATAAGTACTTTTCTTTAACGCCTTTAAGTTAGGCATAAGAAGGAAGAAAAAGAATCAAGTGTTCTCGAATGAAGAAGCGTTAAAACCAATTTTCTTGCCCTTACCTCTCTTTCTTTTATTCTTAACCTTGGGTAAAATATGATTGTTTGGTGGAGAAGAAAGGTGCATGGTCCCCTTTCCCACATCTATTATTGCTCTAAGGAGTTCTAATAGGGACCTTCCAAGTGTATTTTGTCCTTTTCCTGCACATTCAATAACAAGATAATCAGTAGAAATCATTTTCCCAAGGATCTTTGTAAACACTCCTTCAGCTATTCCAAGAGGTAATATGGTAGCATTATTAGCAAGAGATATTTCTTTTCCTCCTTCAGTAAGCCCCCAAGTATTCAAAGATTCATAAATATCTTTGGGCATAAGACAAAATTCAGACATGATATCATAGCGGGCTTGAAAAATTTCAGTGTTTATCTCAATCTTTACTGTAGGGAGCCACTTTGATGGTTCAGAATTTATTGGAACATAATTGTGATGCTCCCTAAGCATATTATAGAAATCTTATAAGCTAGTAGTGCTAGTCTCAAGAGTGTTCAATCTAGCAAATATTCTTGCGAAGGAAATATCAGTTTGGCTAGGCAAGTTGTAAGTGAGGATCAATTTTTTTATCGCATTTATAGCATCATCCTCATTACATTGGAGGAAATCTCCTCCCACAATAGCATCTAAAGCATATCTATAGCAAAGAGCAATTCCAAGGTAAAAACTGCTAAGGAACAAGCTTTGAGTCATTTTAGGCTCAATTTTTTCATGTAGATCAGAGATTGGAAAAAAACAAGCAAACAATTTCCTCGGTTCCTTGTTTAAAAGTGAAAATCATTTCCTTAAAACTTTCCTCAAAACTTTCCTTAAAACTTTCCTCAATTCCTTGTTTAAAAGTGAAAATCGTTTCCTCGGGTGACATAGTGATTGGAGCAAGGCTAGACATAATAGCAACTTAAGAAAGGAACTATTTTTTTTTGTGTTTTTGAAATAAGAAAGCAAACTAGTGAAACTAATTTTTTTGTGTTTTTGATAAGAAAACAAGCAAACAAAGCAAAAAGAAACTAAGCAAAACAAAAATAACAAAGTAAACAGATTGGTTGTGAGGGACTCCCCTTGTGAAGATGTCCTTGACTCCCCGGCAACGACGCCAAAAAAAATGCTAGCTAAGGAAACACCCCAAAGGTGTTGCTAGCTAAGCCTTGGCAGGGCGCACTACCGGTGCTAGTAGCAATGTGGAGACCTGCACAACACAACCACATAACTTTGTCCCCAAGTTGCGATGAGGTTGTCAATATCACCGTGTTTTGCGGAAAACAAAGGATTAAACGTATCGAATGGAAAGAAGTAATAGTTTGCAGAAAGTAAACACGAAGCAGTAAACAGTTTATAGATTGTATGTAAAAGACAAGGACCGGGATCCATAGTTCACTAGAGGTGGCTCTCCTTAGATAGATAACATGCTGGGTGAACAAATTACAGCGGGGCAATTTACAAACATCGAGAAAGCAATACATGCATATACTAATCATCTTGACTCCTTTGAAACTTGATTGGGCATTACAACATTATACATAGACCGCCATCCAACTGCATATATGACTAATAATCCACCTTCAGGTTATCATCCGAACCCCCTCCAGTATTAAGTTGCAAGCAACATATTATTGCTTTACAAATTGCGTGTAAAGTAAACAATACGATTGTTCTATGAACAAAGGATTGTTGTCTTCTCCCTAGTAGCAACAGCACATCTAGTACCTTAGAGATTTCTGTCACTTCCCCATATTACCAGAGGCATGAACCCACTATCGAGCATAAATACTAACTCTTGGAGTTGCTAGCATCTACTTGGCCAAGATAGCTACTAACAACGGAAAGCATGCAAGATCACAAATAACAAATACATGATAGAATCAATAATCAATCTGAAATAGCATCTCAATATCCATCAGATCCCCGCAAACACAACATGCAGAATTACAAATAGATGATCTTGATCATGAACGGAGCTCACAAGATCTAGACATGAAAGCACAAAGGAGGAGAACCAGCCATCTAGATACTACATGGATCCGTAGTCCAAGGATGAACTACTCACGCATCACACCGGAGGCTTGCATGGTGATGAAGAAGGCCTCCAGGGTGAATTCCCCTCTCCGGCAGGGTGCCGGGAAGAGCTTCAGATCCCTCCCGATCTAGGGATGGAGATGACGGTGGTTATAGACTCGTTCGTGGATTTTTGATCGGGTTCTTAGGGTTTTTGTCCCGAGGGCAATATATAGGCGGAAGGGGAGGCCGAGGGGGTGCCAGGGGCCACCACACCACCCCCTGGCGCGGGCCAAGCCTAGCCACGCGGCCAGGTGGTGTGGCCGGCCTCTGGACCCTCTTCGTCTCGTATTCTGGCAGCTGATGACTTCCGAAAAAATAGGCACTTTGGCTTTTGTCCCGTCCAATTTCGAGAATATTCATTTTCTGACTTTCCTGGAACCAAAAACAGCAAAAAACATGCAGGTGGCACTGTGGCTCTTGTTAATAGGTTATTCCAAGAAATCATATGAAAAGTACTCCAAAGTGTGGACAAAACACAAGAAAGTGGATAAAACCAAGCGTGGAACATAAAAAATTATAGATACATTTGCAATGTATCACCTGCTCTTAGTAACATTTCAGGACAGACAAACAAGGGATACAATGCATGCACACACTATTTAAATGAGACTGAAAGTATATATTTGGATAATGTAAGAAGAATGTGTACCCGGGGAATCGTCGTTTTCTTCCGCCCACGCACACCCTAAGAAAGAAAGGTAAGCATTTCAATGGTGAGCCAGACAGCCGGTGTAAGCCTATCCTCCGTACTGGTGATGATGTATTTGATATGGTGAAGGATTTAAAAGTAATCTTTGGAAAGGGTCCTGGTAGACAATCTGTTCCGAAGGACGATGTTGGACACGCACCCATGTGGAAAAAGAAATCTATATTTTGGGAGCTACCCTATTGGAAAGTCATAGAGGTCCGCTCTGCAATTGATGTGATGCACCTGACAAAGAATATTTGCGTGACGCTGCTAGGCTTCTTGTGTGTGTATGGGAAGATCAAAGATACACCTGAAGCACGACAGGACCAACAACGTATGAAAGACCGAGACGGCATGCATCCAGAGCTGTTTGAAGGTACTGCCAGCTACACTCTTACCAAAGAAGAGAAGGAAATATTTTTTAAAGTCCTTTACAGTATCAAGGTCCCGTCTGGTTTCTCGTCGAACATAAAGGGAATAATAAATATGGCAGAGAAAAATTTCAAAACCTAAAGTCTCATGATTGCCACGTGCTTATGACCCAGCTGCTTCCGATCGCATTGAGGGGATTCCTGCCGGAAAATGTTCAAGTACCCATTGTGAAGCTATGTGCGTTTCTCAATGCAATTTCTCAGAAGGTAATCAGTCTAGATAGTCTACCAAGGTTACAGAAAGATGTGGTCAATTGTATTGTCAGCTTCGAGTTGGTGTTCCCACCATCCTTTTTCAATATTATGACGCACCTCCTAGTTCACCTAGTCAAAGAGATTAACATTCTCGGTCCTGTATTTCTACACAATATGTTCCCCTTTGAGAGGTTCATGGGAGTCTTAAAGAAATATGTTCATAACCGTGCTAGGCCAGAAGGAAGCATCTCAAAGGGATATGAAACAAAGGAGGTCACTGAGTTTTGTGTTGACTTTATTCCTAACCTTAAGCCCATCGGTGTTCCTGAATCACGGCACGAGGGTAGACTTAGTGGAAAAGGCACGCTAGGAAAGAAAGCAAGGATATGTATGGATGGACATTCTCTCACTAAAGCACACTACACAGTTCTGCAAAGTTCCACCTTGGTGGCTCCGTATATCGAGGAACACAAGAATATTGTACACTCCAACAACCCGGGGAAGCCTAGCTCCTGGATTAGAGATGAACACATGAGGACTTTCAGCGGTTGGTTGCAGACACATCTCATGAATTACATAAATGTTGGAGAGCAGTTGTACTTGTTGGCCAGGTCACCATCTTCAACTATCTTGACTTTCCAAGGGTACGAGATAAATGGGAATACATTTTACACGATCGCCCAAGATAAAAAGAGCACCAATCAAAACAGTGCTGTCCAATTTGATGCAACAAACGAGAATGGGAAAAAGGATACATATTATGGTTACATAGAGGAGATATGGGAACTTTACTATGGACCTTATTTTAAGGTCCCTTTGTTTCGGTGCAAATGGGTCAAGCTGACAGGAGGCGGGGTTGAGGTAGACAAGAAATACGGAATGACAACAGTGGATCTCAACAATCTTTCGTATAGAAATGAACCATTTGTCCTAGCCAATGACGTGGCTCAGGTTTTTTATGTGAAGGACATGTCTACCAAACCGAGAAAAAGGAAAGATAAGCAAACGAATACAGCATACGATGAGCCAAAGTGCCACATAGTTCTTTCAGGAAAAAGAAACATCGTGGGAGTGGAGGATAAGACAGACATGTCAGAAGATTATAATAAGTTTCATAAAATTCCGCTGACCCAAGCATCCCGTTAAGTAAGGAAGATGCTCCATGGTTACGGATTAGAAGAAAATCGTAACAATAGAGATGTGTGGATGTTGGTGATATACAATATTATTAAACCTTTACTTTTAATGATCTGCTTATATATATGTATATGGATATGAACTGTCTCGATCTCAATAGGTAGTATTTCAAGTTGTTGTGGCCAGACATTTATTAATATTAAAACGTAAAAATTAGTCATAATCATATCTAGCCCTGTAGTACACAGCTTCAGGGTCGTCATCATCGTCGCTCGTAGCACGCGGCTGGATCCTCAGCCCTTCCCCAGCTTGTGCACGGGGGAACGGGGGAGGGGGTACCTACCACTCCGGCCTCGGATTCACGACGTGTGGGGGTGGGGGCTCCCGGATGACGACCCTAGTACGCCTTAGGCCTTTACCACCACCACCATTCTTGTGGCTATGCGGCTAGTGAAAGTGCGGGTACCTCAGGTGAGGATGGTCTCCCATGGCGATGTAGCGCATCACGCTGGCGATAGTCCGGTTCGCCCACCACAGGCGGTGACCGGCCTCGTTGTGGTTCACTGGGGGCGGGCCGTCACCCTCGTACCTGGCGAGCTCCCTTTTCTGCCGGTTTGCGAAGAAGGCACTCCAGGTGTCGAGGTTGTCGGGATCCCAATGGGGATCCATCCGCTGCTCCGGCGTGAGCTCGAGGTAGAAGTGGTTCGTGATGGCCACCTGGCGGGCCGAACCTTGAGGCATAGGAGGAACGGGAACCCCTCCAGCGCTCAGCATCCAGCCGGTGGGCAGCTGGTACCCCGGCGGCCATGGGTAGCTGGAGGCGCACAGCGCCTCGGTCTCCTCGAGCGTTAGAAAGGCCCAGTAAGCGGTGTCCATTGTTGTGAGAGAGAAGGTGTGGATGTGTGGATGGACATGGCAGTTGGCATAGATATAGAGGGAAATGGTGGAAAAACATGACGAGAAGCGGGGGAAATGGCGGGAAAACATGGCGGGAAGCGGGAGAAATGGTGGGAAATATCTAGTCCCGGTTAGTGGCTCCAACCGGAACTAAAGGCCCCTGAAATATGTTTTAGTCCTAGTTACTAATTTTAGTATTAAATATTATATTTCTAATGAGTATTTTATTTTTTGTGAATATTTTGGTATATTACCGGGACTAAAGGCCCTTTAGTCCTGGTTTGTATTACAAACCGGGGCTAAAGGTCTGGGGTATAAATACCCCCACCTCCACCCTGGGTCAATCCACGACCCGGAGCAACCCAACCTTCCTGACGCCGCCGTAGAGCTCGCCGCGCTGTCGCGCTGCGCCGGCCGTGCCGCCACTCTCCCGCCACGCCCGTCCCGCCTCGCCGCGCCCGTCCCAAACCCGCCCGTCCCACCACGCCCGTCCGCCCGTCGCCCGCACCATCGAGGAGGATCGCCGCCGCCCGCGTCGTCGCCCGTCCCGCCTTGCCGCTCACCGTTGTCCGTCCTGCCGCGCCGCGCTGTCCCCCTGCAGGTGAGGTGTAGTATTAGGGATAGATTTTAGTTAGTTTACTATTATTATGAATTTTAGTTAGAGATTTTAGTTAGTGATTTTAGTTAGGGATTTTAGTTAGGATTTTAGTTAGGATTTTAGTTAGTAATTTTAGTTAGGGATTTTAGTTAGTTTATTATTAGGGATTTTAGTTAGAGATTTTAGTTAGTGATTTTAGTTTATTATTAGGGATTAGTTAGGTCAATTAGTTAATTAGGGATTTTAGATAGTTTATTATTAGGGATTTTAGTTAGGGATTTTAGTTTGTGATTTTAGTTAGGGATTTTAGTTTATTATTAGGGATTAGTTAGGTCAATTAGTTAATTAGGGATTAGGGATTAGTTAGGTCAATTAGTTAGTTTATTAGGAATTAGGGTTTATTAGGGATTAGGGTTGGTTAGAATACTTAGTTAATTAGGTTTAGTTTAGTTAGTGTTAGGTTTAGGGTTAGTGTTATTAGGGCAATACTTAGTGATTTAGTTACTGTTTATGTTTTATGATTGTTTATTGCTATTATTTAGTTATGTCGCGTCCTCCTCGTCTGAGCCTACTGGACTCCGTCGGTTCCAGGGATGTCCAAGCCTGGGCTCCGCTGGGTTGGCACTGGGAGGTGCTACCTATCAGGACTCGTACCTTGGTGAGGAATCCGGATATCATTGTCGACCCGGAGCTTCTTTGGTGGCGTCCATGAGGTCCAGGAGTGGTGCAGAGGGAGCCGGCCCCCGAGGAGGTGGTACGTCGTCGTATCAGGGAGGAGGAAGAGCACGTACGGTGATATATGTATCTTTTGGAGACTAGGTTCTCCAATATCTGGCAAGCTCACGGATCTCACACGAGCTATTCTCCGGTGATGGTTCCTCTTCTCTGGGTGCAGAGCTGTCGTGGCACAGAACGCGACAGCCGACTTCGCTAGTTTGATTATTATTGTACTTTATCTTATGAGCGAGATATAAGCGAGATGTATTAATAATGTACTTTATCTTATATTATTGTACTTTATCTTAATGAAAAATTGTTTCATTATTAGTACGTAATCTTGTTTATGTATCTGAGTTGTCGCAATTGTAATATTCTTTTACTTAATGCAATATTCTTTTTCTATATTAGTTAAGCTATGGACGGTAGACAAAATGAAGATGAGATTTTCAACATGATAGATGAGGGTACTGGGGGTTACGATGATGGCTCCTAGTATCTTAATTTGTCTGGAGGATACGAGGGTGGAGACGATAGTGGAGACGATGGTGCTGACCATGGTGGAGACCATGGTGAAGACACCTTAATAACAAAGTCCGGCGAGGTATATAAAGCCTCCACCGATCGATCACTAGTATAGATGCACTAATTGATTCGTATATATGTACTGACGAATGTTTCTTCTCTAAGACCTCCGCATCCGGCCAATCTTCTACAAGGATAAGAGGCACGGCACAAAAGTTGCCCGCTGATGTCCGTTTCAGCATTGACTTAGTCTCTACGCTAGGTCAACCGTTGGAGCCTAAAGAATCTGTGAATACATTTGTACATCAATGCGGAGTTATTTTTAGAGACACCGTCCCGATCACCACGTGAGAGTGGAATAAGCCAGGAAAGAAAAGGGATCCAGCTGGGGCTAGTTTTGTAGATGACAGAGCGAGAGATGCAATGTGGAATTCTCTCATAACACATTTACACCCTACCGGTCTTGGAGACTGATGATCTCACACAACAAATGACAAGGAAAGTTAAGGCGTGGGCTCTTAAGAAGATGGGTGAACTATTCAAGAACTGGAAGAAAAGATTGTACCACAACTATGTCTTGAAGAAAAAACTCCTCCATTCATTAGCCCACTAGAGATGCAGTAGGATAATTGGGCCGCATTTGTGGAATACAAGAACTCGGCACGAGTTGTGGCAATGTCACAAAAGAATAAGCTAAATGCAGCCAAAAAGAAATATCACCATCATATGGGCACAAGTGGCTACAAGACTGCCATGCCTAAGTGGGATAAAGCCGAGGCCGACCTGGCGGCTAAAGGGGTCACTCCAGCTATGTCTGGTCGGCCCTTGAGGTCAAGAAATTGGTTACTCGGACGTGGGGCATCGTATGACCTAGAAACATGCGAGATTTTTGCAACCAAAGAAGTTGTTGGACCGAAAGATGATCTTATTAAAGTGATAAAAGAGGTTGAAGAGGGAAATTTTGTTCCCGACAGAGAGAACGATGACCTGACAAAGGCCCTCGGGAATCCTGAAAAGGCTGGACGAACAAGAGGGTTTGGACCTTCTTATCCATGGGCTATTGGGTTTCTCGAGGACCTTGACATGTACAGAAGCTGATCGAGAAAAACAAAGCGGCAAAAAGAGGAGGATGCGAAGCAGTTCGCGAGGTTTGAAGCCATGTTGCAGGAGCATCGGCAGGAGCTTAATGAACTTAAAGGATTCCAACAGCAAGATCCTGCACCAGATAGTACGGTCGGCCCATCGCAACGAAAAAGAAGCATGGCTTCCACGGAGGGCCACGGTAATGATGCAACGATGGATGTGTACCCCGTGGATGCAATTAAGGAGAAATCTAGTTGTGAGCTGCATGTTGAACTGAAGAACATATCGATGAAGGTGGTGGTCGGCTTTGCTTTACCTTCTACACCGGGAGCGACCTACCATTGCAATCTGATTCCAGCTGGCTATGCTCGTGTCGGTGTGGATGAAGTTCAACCACTGTGTCAGTCACTACTACTTGACTTCCCTGGAGGTGAAGGGGAGACGACAGTGGGAGAAGTCACGAGTGGCTTCATTCTTTGGAAAAAGGAATACATCAAGTTTCCAGGCTCGACACCAAGGCCACCTTCTCCAGCGAGAAACAATCCATCACCTCCAAGGCCACCGTCTCCTCCCAGTAAAAGTCCACCTCCAAGGGCACCGTCTCCTCCCAGTAAAAGTCCACCACCTACAAGTACAATCCATGACCTCAACACGAGTCCATCTCAATCTACGCAGCCGCCTCCACCCACTAAGGGCCAAAAGCGGAATAATAGCACCGCTCCATCGAGCGATAACCGATGCCCAAAGCGATAGTTGTCGCCCCTCCCAAGAGTACCGCCGGTTCCTCCCAAGAGGGCCTATGACCTGACCGATGAGGAGACCGATGCGGTCATACGGGCCGAAGTGGATGCTCATTTTAAAAAGAAACAACCTCGGCCAGAGGTCCAAATAAAACCAGAAACCAAGGAGCACTTTAGAAAATTACTGACGCAGCCATCCCAAGCTCAGTTAAATGCGCCAGATGACTATACACGATGTCTTCAGAAGACACTGAAACAAAAGAGATCAAGTGGTAGAGGAAGCATCACAAAAGAGGTTCCCTAGCAGGGGGAACAAGCAAAACAATCTAGTGGTAGCGGAAGCATCAGAGAGGATGTTCCCCAGCTAGGGAAACAAGCAAAACATCGAGTGGTAACCGAAGAACCAAACGAGACGTTCCCCAACTAGGGAAACAAGCAAATCAATCGCCCCCTCCCCCTCGCGCTAGGTGCATATACCCGAACCTCAACTATATGGGGGAGAACCTATGGATCCGAAAACGGCTAAGATATTGGCCGAGCAATGTAATATGTCTATTCATGACATTATTCACGGTGATATGCCCAAGGCTGAGGTAGCACCTAAATTTGTTCACGGGGAGCCTCTGGTCAGTTCTGAGAGGCTTCAGGATATGCCAACAAAAATGCGACGATTGCATGAATGGTACATGAAAGTATCAAAAGAAGAGCGATATTGGCTCATAGTGAAAGTTCGAAAAGAGCATTACTTCGCTGAAGACGAGGTCCCTATTGAATTTATAGAATTATTTCAGTTATTCAATCTAAAGGAACTCGACAAATCTATCCTCGGTTGCTATTGTCTGTAAGTGATTACTTTATTTATGTAATTAAGTCTCTATCTCAGCTTGTTCAATTCATTGCCGGTAAGTATACTCACTATATTCTTTTGTACGCTATATATAATGATGCAGATTGAAGATTCTCGAATGTAAAATAAAGGCTATCAACGAATTTGGGTTCATTGACCCACATCGAGTTAATGGAGCTGTGCTAAAGGATAAGCCACTAGACCAAGCAAAACTTGCTCCGGTTTCTCACGAACCAGCATTTCTGTAATGAAATACTATTTCCTTACCACGAAGGCAAGTGAGTTCTTGTACACATTAACTTTTGCTTACTCGATGTTCAGTGTAAATGATGAGTTACTGATGTATGTAAATCTTGCGTAGGTACCACTGGATTCTTCTAAGCATTTCAGTTGACTTGGGAAGAGTTCACATCATGGACTCACTAAACAAAGACATTGAAGACTACCGCAACATTATCGATATGCTCCAGGGGTAATTTCAACCATTATCACACTATATTGGTTTCTTTCGTTTATTTTCTGGGATATCAAGTAGTTATTAACTCATACATTCATTTTCTTTGTCGGGTAGGGTTTGGACACGGTTCAAGAACAAGGTCTACGGTCAATGGCATGATGAGCTATTTTTTAAATCGATCTCGGTCAGTAGTACGAGCTAAGTCCGTAGATCTATTTAATTCTAGTTTATGTGCATTTATCATGCTAGAGTTATTATTTGATTGAATTATATTCTTGTAAAGTGCGCGAGACAGCCACGGGGGACTAATCTATGTGGATTCTATGTGTGCGAGTTCATTCGCATCACTACCGAGAAGCCCTTGCAAACTGTTCGAGTAAGTAAACAATATATTCACCTTTTATTTTTATTACAAAAAGTTGTGTTGAGTCTAATTCATACGATATCCTTCTTTATAGTTGGACGCGATGCGGGACAAGCTCCTACCAGAGGACCGCCTACTAGCAATCCAAGAGGAATTTGTTGGATTTTTTGTCGACGATGTCATAGACCCATACGGAGAATACTCTCTAGATAGACCCTAAAGCATCCATGTAATGATCTCCATGTAATCAAATAGACAGGCTCTGGACCCAGTTGGGACTCCATGTAATGATCGACCTTTCATGCATGTATGCTTGTAAGAGAAATTATATTATATATATATGCATCAGTGTATACAAGTACTGTGTAGTAGCCTTCTGTATTTATATGAAAACTTGTTTCTAATGAAAATACAGAATAAAAAATAATTGAACACAAAATGAAAAGAAAAACACAAAATCCGAAAACCCCATCTCTTGCCGCGGCATAAATGGCCCAAAACGCTGCCGCGCTAGAGAACCTTTAGTCCCGGTTTGTTCGTATTACGAACCAGGACTAAATATCCTCCATCCTAGCGCAGCTCGCGGGGCCACGTGGTGGACCTCTAGTCCTGGTTCGTAACAGAACCGAGACTAAAGTCCAGACCTTTAGTCCCGCCTGGCATTCCTGGTTTGGAATCCAGGACTAAAGGTCCTTACGAACCGGGGCTAAGTGCATGCACCCATCCTCCAAGTTTGTGCATTGCCCAAGGATATCTTCGCTGCAGGTTGCCAACACCACGTACATGTCGCCGTTGAGGTTGACTGCGTCCAGCCGTCCAGTAATCTCTCAGTGGCTAGGTTAATTCTGTTGGGGGGATACCCCGGGTAGGGTCACTCCGGGGTATAAAGGCCGAGTTAGCCGAGATTCGACAAGCTCAAAGCGGATGCTGACCGGGTCACCTCAAGGCAAGCCGGATCACGGAGTAACCCGGATCAGGGGGGTCACCTAACACTATATCAGCCGGCTTGAGGAGTAAGTTGGAAGTGCTTGTCTAACTTGTATGCAGGAACAGGTGTGGCCGGATCTACCATGATCCGGGTCCCGTTTAGCTTCTGGGAGAAGGAAGGAATCTGTCTGGTCAAAAAGAAGGCCCGACACGCACTACATGAGCGAAGCAAGCAAGGGCAGGACCACCGGGTCATGGCCGACAAGGGTGACGACGCCCGTGTCGGCTGACGCAGGCGCCGCAGAGGCTCACGTAGCTAAAGCATGTATGATGCGGGGGAAAAGCACCCCGGTCGGGTTACCACTTTGAGAGGGGGCATATTCTTAGGAATATGCCTCCATGTATGCCCTAGGCAGAGACCAAGCCCCCTCTATATAAGGGGGGCTAGGGTTTCAGTAGAAGGGTTTTTTTTTTCTTCGATACTGATTTCGCTAAGGTTCTAGGGGTGAACTGTAGTTGAGAGTAAGAGAGCTTCTTCTTCCTCCTCTCGCCAATACAGCTCTAGGAGCACTTGTAAACTTGAAAGGAATACAATCTTCTGTGTGGAGAATCACTCCACCATCCCTCCCTGGATTCCCCCAGCGTGTATTAGTCCCCACCTTTAGCCTATCCATGGCATCTGTCGTGACACCACCACGACAGTTGGCGCCCACCGTGGGGCTAGCAGCGCTAGCAGGGGTGAAGATCCGGACGGGAAACCTCATCGGCACCGGCGAACGCATCGTCTCCGGGCTTGTTCAGCGCTTTGGAGCGCTGGACTTTGTCAGCGACAACGCTGGCTGCTTCGGCACGCGCCCACTTCCGCGCAACAGCCTCTTCGTCAAGTTGGGTGCACACAAGGTCTACGTTGCTGTGGACGTATCATGCGTTCATCCGCAGCGCGTCGTCGAGGCAGTGGAACCACCCCTTAGCGTGGTTCACGGGGCGCGTATCACTCGCTCCTCGGACCGTGCTGAAGTGATGATGACTGCGCCGGGGGCAGGCGCAAGCAAGGATCCAGCACTGGACCTGAAGGTAACACCTAAGGCACTGAGGAAAGGTAGAGGGCCTCCACTAGAGAGGCCTAAGAACGTACTGAGAGAAGCTATGGATAGCTTGGCAAACCCGGTAGCAGCAGTGGTAGATCCGGCTCAAGCACAGGCCGAGCTGGAGGAAACTAGGCAAAAGATACTAGAAGGCGCAAAGAAAATAGCCACGGCTCAGCAGTCGTTGAACATGACGCTGCGTGAGTATGCAAAGGCAAACAAAGTTGATACGGTAAAAGTAAAAGGGAGAAATCTCATGAGCGAGATGAACAGATAAGGTGATGATGGAGCCGAGGGATCGGAAAACTATTTGTCTGTGGGGTTGCCAAAGTATAGTACCCTGGCGAAGAACCTCAGTGCAGCGGATGCGGCTGCATCCGAGTTAGAGGGTCTGACGGGTGAGGCCCGTCAAAGACAGCAAGATAGGGTTAACGAGTTAGTTCGGATCGCGAACAGACAGAACGAAGAGCTACTCAGAGCTAACCCGGAGAGAGCTGGAGCTTTCAAAATCGTCTATTCGGTGATGGGTAACTCGGAGAAATCCGCTGGAGCCACATCGTCACCTCATGGTGGTCCAAGGAGAGAAGAGGTAGTAACCTCGGCCAGACGGAACAAACAAATCGTCCCGTACGACCCGACGCGTGGAGGAAAAGAAAAAGAAACACGGAAAAATGATGATCGACAAAGTGTGAGCCGAGGTGAAGCTGGCTGAAGTAAAGACGACCAAGGCAATGTCGGTCAAGGGAACGTTGTCAATGGCAATGCCGGACAGCGAAACTCGGCAGGAGCAGGACAACCGCAGCAGCGGAATATACCAAGGCAAGAGAAAAGCGCCGGCCGAGGTGTGCAACAGAAAGGTGCGCCCCAAGTGCAAAACCGATACAATGATGGTGATTCGGAGATGGTGAACGCAGGGTACCCAAGACCGGATTATCATGTGATAGGGTCAAGATTGGGAAGCAGGGATTTAATGCCGGATGACGCCAGGTTGAAACTAGATCGCCTGTATAGGTCGGAACAGATCGAATGTCAAGGTCCCCCGGGTCCAGCGTGCTTTGGACCCCGGATCATGAAGGAGCCACCGGTACCCAACTTCTAGCTGCCCAGAGGCACGAAGACGTATGACGGCAGTACCAAGCCGGAGGATTGGCTGATAAACTATGCTACCGCTGTGAAAATTGCCACTGGCAACTTGAGATGGGTTGTACGATACGTACCCCAGATGTTGGAAGGTCCGGCCAGAGTATGGCTGAATAATTTACCACCCGGAAGCATCAACTGCTGGATAGATTTTGAAGAAATGTTTATCAGCAACTTCTCAAGTACATATCAGAGGCCGAATAGGCCGCAGACCCTAGCAATGTGCAAGCAAAGACCTAATGAGACGGACCGTGAATTCCTGACCCGGTGGTGTACCGTGAGAAACTCATGTGAGGGTGTCATAGAGTCACAGGCCATAGCATGGTTTGCGCAAGGGTGCAGATATGGCAGCGAGCTGTGGATGAAGTTGCAAAGGAAAATGCCAATTACGTTGGCAGAGATGATCCGGATTGCCGATTCGTATGCTTTGGGTGATCCGACTCAACCTAGGCTCGCGTCAAACGAGTCAAACGAGGAATACTATCAGAGGGATGGAGCCGGGTCATCTCGGAGGAATGATTACAGAGGAAAAAGAAGAGATGATAGACCGAATCATCGCTACGGTTCGCAACAAGTTGCAGCTGTGAATCAAGATCAACCCGGAGCAGGGAGCAACCAACGCCAGAAAACAGGAGGGCAATGGACTCCGAGAAACGATGGCAAGAAAACGTGGACCCAGGAGCAAAAGAAACAGTGGCAAGAAAAGAAAGACCGTCCGAGGTATACCTATGAGTCGATGTTGGACCAGCCGTGTAAGTTTCACACGCCAAATCCGAATAGCCCGGTGGGTCACACAACGAGGCAATGTGAGTGGATGCGTAAGATAGAACAAGGTGGTTCGGGAAATGCTCAGGCACCCCGGAATGATCAACCTCGACAGGAGTTACCTCGGCAGCAATTGCTCTCCGGAGTGAACATGCAATAGCTAATGTTGCCTCCCCCTCCGCCGAGGTATGACAACAATGAGAGAAGGGATGCAGTGCATCAGGTGGAAAATCAGCACCAGCCGGATCAGAGGTACCCCGGAAGCGAGGGGAGGAATGAGTACAGAGAACATCACCAGAGCTATTGTGTGTTCACAACTGAGGAAACAGATAGAAAGAGCTTGCAGCACCGACATATGGAGGTCAATGTGGTAATGCCAGCAGTGACGAGGTACATGCCTTGGTCGGACCAGGAAATCACCTGGAACATCAAAGATCATCCTAAGCTTATGCCGAGTCCAGGTTCGTATGCGCTAGTGCTGGATCCGACATTCATTGGACCGAACATCAATGTAAGGTTCTCCAAGGTACTGATTGACAATGGCAGTAGCATTAACATCATGTATGCGGATACAATGCGCAAGTTGGGTATCTCGGAGAACATGCTCCAGGCTACAAGGACAACCTTCCATGGCATTGTACCAGGCATTTCTTGTGAGCCCATAGGCAAAGTCCGGGTCGACATGCTATTCGGCACAAGGCATAACTGCCGAACTGAGAATCTGGAGTTTGAGGTGGTGAACTTGGAAAGTGCGTATCACGCGTTACTCGAAAGACCAGCATTGAACAGGTTCATGGCAAGCTGCCATATCAGTTATCTGAAGATGAAGTTGCCCGGTCCAAATGGAGTGATTACCATTGCTAGAGATTTCCGACGTTCCATTGAGTGTGCCTCAGCCGGGTCTAACCTAGCCGAGTCACTCGTGATTGCGCAAGAGAAAAGAAAAATCCAAGAGGTGGCGGCATTAGCTCAGTCCGCGCAGCAGTATATGCCGGCGTTGAGTAGCCCGGATGGTAGCGTTTCATTCCAAGCCGCAAAGGACACCAAGAAGGTTCCATTTGATGACATGTTCCCGGAGCGCACCGTAACAATTGGTGTCGGGTTAACTAATAAATAGGAAAGCGAGCTCGTCAACTTCCTCTGTGAGAATCGGGACATTTTTGCTTGGTCCACACAGGATTTGCAAGGTGTTCTGAGGGAGTTGGCCGATCACTCTTTGAACGTAAGACCCGGAGCAAGGCCGGTGAAGCAACCTCTCCGCCGCTTCGCCGAGGATAGGAGAAAGGTCATTGGAGACGAGATAGCTCGATTGCTAGCAGCAGGATTTATCATGGAAGTACTGTATCCGGATTGGCTCTCTAATCCGGTGCTGGTAGAAAAGAAGAAGGATGATCCAAACATGGCAGTGGTTTGGCGTATGTGTATCGATTACACGAACCTGAATAAGGCGTGTCCAAAAGATCCATTTTCACTGCCGAGGATAGATCAGGTCATAGACTCAACCGCGGGATGTGAACTGTTGTCATTCATTGATGCCTATTCTGGTTTCCACCAGATACCTCTGAATCCGGATGATCAAATAAAGACCGCGTTTATCACCCCGTACGGGGCTTATTGCTATCGCACTATGCCGTTTGGTTTGCGTAATGCAGGTGCAACATACCAAAGATGTATGCAAAAATGTTTGCACGACCAAATAGGTCAAAACGTACAGGTGTACGTGGATGATGTGGTTATCAAGACCAAGGAAAGCAAAACGCTCCTTGACGACATCAGGCAGACATTCGCGAACTTGAGAAGGTTCCGGATGAAGCTTAACCCAGAAAAATGTACCTTCGGTGTCCCGGCTGGAAAATTACTCGGATTTCTCGTCTCCAGCCGAGGTATTGCAGTTAATCCAACTAAAATTCGGGCCATTGAATGAATGGAGCTGCCGAAATGTCTTAACGATGTCCAGAAGTTCACCGGGTGCCTAGCATCGTTGAGTCGGTTTGTATGTCGGTTGGGAGAAAAGGCATTGCCTCTATACCAACTCATGAAAAAGTCGGATAAGTTCGTTTGGACACCACAGGCCGATGAAGCCTTTGCCCACTTAAAAAAGATGTTGGCCACTGCACCAGTGTTAGCCTCTCCACTATCAAAGGAGCCAATGTTGCTCTACATAGCCGCAACCAACCGAGTTGTAAGTGCAGTGATTGTAGTAGAGCGCAATGAAGAGGGTAAGTCGGTGCAGAGGCCAGTGTATTACTTGAGCGAGGTATTGTCTGCCTCAAAACAGAACTACCCGCACTTTCAAAAGGTAGCATATGGTGTCTATATGGCGGCAAAGAAGTTAAAGCATTACTTTGAGGAGCACCCCATCAAAGTGATATGTGAAGCTCCCATATCCAAGATAATGGGTAACAAGGATGCGAGTGGCAGAATTGCAAAATGGGCAATTGAGCTAGCCCCTTATGTGCCCCAATATGACAGAAGAGAAGCAATCAAGTCTCAGGCTGTGGCGGACTTTTTTGTAGATTGGGCCGAGGTACAATACGAACCACCGCCACCAGATCCGAACTACTAGAGGATGCACTTTGACGGGTCGAAAACCAAAACCGGATTAGGTGCCGGGGTTGTGGTTACCTCGCCAAAGAAGGACCAGCTAAAATACGTATTACAGATCCATTTCGCGGCATCGAACAATGTCGCTGAGTACGAGGCTCTTGTGCATGGGCTCAAAGTGGCAAAAGAGATTGGCATACATCAGATAATATGCTTTGGCGACTCGGATTTGGTGGTGCAGCAAGTGTCCGGAGTGTGGGACGCCCTGGATCCAAACATGACACTATACAAGTTTCATGTGCAGAAGATATCTGGTTACTTTGAGGGGTGTGAATTTCACCATGTACCCCGAGTGGAAAACGAGGCTGCCGACATGCTATCGAAGCTCGGATCAACCCGACAGGCAATTCCACCGGGTGTAGCATTGGAACACCTCAGAAAACCATCTATCAGGCCGTCCCCAGGAACCAACTCGATCTATGTCCCGGAAGATACGAAATCCGGAGCTGAGTCCATGGACATTGACACGGGAGGTAGTACGCGAGACCCGGGGACTGCCTCGCTTGACCCAGGGACTGCTCAGCGTGATCCGGCTGAATTTATGCCGGTAGATCAGATGGAAATTGATGAGGACGTGTTCCCTGCACGAGCGATACCAGCTTGGGCACTGCCTATATTCCAATTCCTGAAAGACGGAACGTTACCCACTGAGGAGGTGTTAGCCAGGCAAACTCAGACGAGAGCAAAAGCATACACAATTATCAATTCTGAGCTGTACAAACGGAGTGTAACCAATGTCCTCCAGCGATGCGTTGATCCGGAAGAAGGGTTTGATATCCTCCAAGATATACACCAAGGAGAATGCGGGCATCATGCTTCATCCAGAGCCTTGGTGGAAAAAGCATTCCGGCATGGGTTCTACTGGCCAAGTGCCTTAGAACAAGCAGAAGATCTGGTGAGAAAATGCAATGGTTGTCAAAGATATGCTACTAAGACACATATGCCAATGTCGGAACTCAAGACCATACCAATTACGTGGCCATTTGCCGTATGGTGCTTGGATATGGTTGGCCCGTTCAAACCAGCGAGGGGAAACATGACACACATTTTGGTCATGGTGGATAAGTTTACAAAATGGATTGAAGTGAAGCCTATAAGAAAATGTGATGGAGATACGGCCGTAACATTTCTCAAAGACATTATCTTGAGATACGGTTATCCTCACAGTATCATAACTGATAATGGCACAAATTTTGATGAAGAAGCATTTGCGCGATTCTGTCGAGATAAGAAGATCCGGCTGGACGTAGCCTCGGTAGCCCACCCCGCATCGAACGGACAAGTGGAAAGATCCAACGGATTAGTATTATCCGGGATAAAACCCCGGCTCATTGAGCCACTGCAAAGATCAGCGGGGTGCTGGATAGAAGAACTACTAGCGGTACTGTGGAGTTTAAGAACAACTCCGAATCGATCAACAGGCTATACACTGTTTTTTCTGGTATATGGGGCAGAAGCTGTATTACCAGCCGACATAGAGCATGATTCGCCTAGGGTCACCCAATACACAGAAGCCGAAGTGCAAGAAGCCCGACAAAATGATGTTGATCTGCTGGAAGAAGCGAGAGAACTGGCACTGTCCAGATCCGCCATATATCAGCAAAATCTCCGACGCTACCATAGCTGGAAAGTGTTCCCCCGAGTCTTTCAGGAAGGCGATCTGGTGCTCCGGTTGGTACAACGTACTACTGGCATGCATAAATTATCCCCCCCCATGGGAAGGGCCATTCATTGTGATCAAAGCATTGCACAATGATTCTTACTATCTTATAGATCCAAAGCCACAGGAAAAGAACAAGGCGGACAGGTCCGGAGAGGAATCTAAGCGACCGTGGAATGTAGCACTACTTTGTCCCTTCTACACTTAGCTAAGAAGTGTATGTATCCGAGTCGTCTCATATGTCGGTATGTATGTCGGCAATGAGCTTATCAATGAAATAGTAGCGCCTCGATCAGTAACTCGGGGGCTGCCTTAATAATTATTGTTGTTGTCTCTCGTACGTTAGCTGGAATAAGTTGTTCTACTTAACCCGGATTAGTAATGTGTGAGCACCAAAAACCCAACTCTTCGACTTGCTATCGTCTAACAAGAATTGGCTTCATGGCAAGCAAGAGAACAAGTTTGGAATTGCGTAGCACATGAAAAGCGACTAAGGAAACGAATTTATTCGAGCTAACGTTTGTTTTTCGGACTAACCCTGTATTTATTTTCAAGTTATTATGCAGCTTTATTTTTTGAGCTAAGTTTGAAAGTTTCTTAGTATTGTTAAGACGATTTTTGAAGCTCGGATTCGTAAGTCATAAAACCGAATCAAGGTAGACACGATCCGAGCCAAAAGATTGGACGAACAAGAAAAAGAAACTCGGGGACTACACCCAAGTTAACTCGGCATAAGAATTTAGTAGCAAAATATCACATATACAGCATACAGTTGCACCCGGCATACCGGGGATCTGATAAATTTTAAAGTTTTTGACCTAAGGAGCAGCAGGAGGAGGAAGTTCGGCGTCGTCTTCGCTGTCTTCAATATCTGAGGCATCACCTTCTTTGTCCTCATCCGACCCGTCTTCAGCGTTCTCAGCGTTCTCGTCTCCAGCGGATTCCAGGAAGCTCGGTCCTTCAACCTAGTCATGGATAGGAGAATATTCGACGAGGCTATAGGCACAAGCCTGGCGCCGAGCTACCCACTCCGGGTCATCAGTCCATCTGGAACCGGTGCGCCGGCGTGTAAGGAGGCTGAGGTCGATCTTGTCATACCATGTGAGTATGTGGTGAAGGATAGTATCAGCTGCAGCACGCCCAGCGGACTCCCTCTAGAGATCGAGCTGGGTCTCAATATCTGACAACTTTTCAGCAAGAAGTGTGATTCTCTTCGGAGCGCTCTCACCGGGCCAGAACGTGTTAAAGACTCGGATGGAAACATCGAGGAGATCCTTGCCGTAATTCTTGATGATTTCCACGCGAGAGGACAGGCTGACCAATAGGTCCTCCATGTCTAAGGGAATGCTCTCACCGTCAAGAGCGACGGGAGTACCCCTCTCTCGGCGGAAATTGGCAACAGTAGCACTCGCAATAGGAGTACCCTCTAGAAAGTGGCCTGGAAACAAGGCAAAGGAAGAAGCTGAAGAAAAGACATATGAAGTAACCCGGAGAATTAGGTCGGATAAGGGAAAGGAATTTACGTGAAATGTGGCTGTGAATCCGGGTCAACTCCTTGATGCAGTCATTGCGTCTCTTGCGAAGTTGCTCAAGCTCAGCGTTTGCCGACCCAAGCTGGATGTCGCATTCTTTGAGTAGGTCCTGGTCCTTGGAGATCCGGAGAGTAAGGCGCTCGCGCTCTTCTGTGATGTTCTGGCCAACCTTTTGGAGCTCGGTTTGATGTTGGGCCTTCATCTTCTCCATCTCAGCCTTGAGCCTGGCAATCTCGTTGTCCTTAGTCCGGAGGAGAGCGAGCTCATCATCTTTTTTCTTCAGCTCGGCTTGATGCTGCCCTGCTTGTTCGAGAAAATGCAGCATCATATCAGGCACAGGCACACTATCCTCAAGCGATGCTGAAATAGTATGTTGACCCGGCAGAGCCGAGGAGTGAATGTTTGCCGAGCCAAGGAGAAAAGGAAATGGAAAACACTACAAGGTCAGACAAAAAAGGACATACCCTTGATTTCCTCCAAGTTCTTCTGCATGATCTTGTTCTCAGCCTCCACCCCAGCTGCAGAAACCGAATGAGGAGATTAGTTCGGCAGAAGAAGGTGAAGAAAAACGGAGAAGTGCCAAGGGAGAAACTTACCCCTTTTTTCATGTTCTGCAATAAGTGCAACGTGCTTTGCGCGTAGCATCTTGTGGGTATCCAGCAGGCGTTGGAATTCAGCACTCCGGCGATTGGTGGTTACCTGAAAAAAGTACAGAAGCGTAAAATTAGCTTGGTGCATATTCGAAGTGTACAAGATCTGGGCCAAGTAGGAACTTAACCCGGCTCTAGGTGCATGCATATTCGAAGTGTACAAGATCCGGGCCAAGTGGAACTTAACCCGGCTCTAGGTGTATGCATATTCGAAGTGTACAAGATCTGGGTCAAGTAGGAACTTAATCCGGCTCTAGGTGTGTGCATATTCGAAGTGTACAAGATCCGGGCCAAGTGGAACTTAATCCGGCTCTAGGTGTGTGCATATTCGAAGTGTACAAGATCCAGGCCAAGTGGAACTTAACCCGGCTCTAGGTGTGTGCATATTCGAAGTGTAAAAGATCCGGGCCAAGTGGAACTTAACCCGGCTCTAGGTGTGTGCATATTCGAAGTGTACAAGATCCGGGCCAAATGGAACTTAACCCGGCTCTAGGTGTGTGCATATTCGAAGTGCAAAAGATCTGGGCCAAGTGGAACTTAACCCGGCTCTAGGTGTGTGCATATTCAAAGTTCACATGGAGCTACGTTAGTTTTCTAATGAGCATCCGACAGAGTAATAAGTTACTCCACCGGAGGCTCGGGGACTAATGGTTATTATCTACAGCATGTAAAGGAGAAACGACATACCTCCATCATCTGCCCCGCGAGGTTAATTGCCTTAGCGGCGGTATTCATTTGGGCGGAAAATTCTGCAGGGCCGAACTTTTCCGGGAGATCGTCGTTGTGGACGAACTCCGCCTTGTTCCAGTTCATGACGAACTCAATCAGGCTCGAAGGGTACCGCTCACCGGTGGGCATATGGGGTGCCACCAAGCCCTTCGTGTGCGCTTCTTTCCTCTCAATCAAGGAAAGGGCTGGGCTGGTATGCAGAACCATCTGCTGCGCATCGGTTGGCTCGGCAGGAGCATCCTTCGTTGCTGGAACTTTCTTGGGAAGCATCGACGCTAGGGTTCGCTGCCCAGCCTCGACGAATGCAGACTTGGTAGCATCCGGAGCCTTTTTGCCCTTAGCTTGTTGGGAAGAAGTAACTGCAGCGAATTTCCCCTTAGAAGCTGCTAGAGTAGTTCCTCACCGAGGTTGAGATGACTCAGATGAGGCGGAAGAACTAGGTGCTGGAGCTCTTATAGCTGGACTTGGAGCGGTTGTTGATTTTCTTGGTGCCGGAACGGGTCCTGGTGCCGATTCGGTCGCTGGTACTGGAACTGTTGTCGGTGCTGGGGGCAGTGTTGGTGTTGAGGTAGACTCGGTGGCTGCTGGTTGCGGCGATGCCGAAGTTGTGGACACCGTCGCCTCGGCCAGACCGACCCCTCCCGCTCCGAGGTTGCATTCCTCTCGACGAGGTAGTGCGGAACTCGGAGCAGCCGCAGAACCCTCTGGAATAGTGCTCAGTGGACGTGACTCGTCGTCACGAGGAGGAGAAGGGCCAGATCGAAGTGGTGAAGAGATGCTAGATCCGCTCTGAGGGACCTCCACTGGAGCCCTGAAGAAGAGAATAATGTCAGAAGAGAAATTACCACGATGCAAGGAGGAGTGAGTTACGCAACGAAAAATGACTTACGCATCCGAGGTTTGGGCCTCCTTGGGTTTCCGGGCCCTTTGTGCCGGGGCTTTGCCTGCCGGCTTGGAGGCAGTCTTGTCTCCGGCCTTCTTTCGCCTTTTTGTGGGCTGAGAAGGTTCGGAGGAGGAACTTGGTGTGGCTCCGCGCCTCTTCTTCGACGCCACCAGAACCGGTTCGCCTGTAGCAAGCGCAGGATCCTCGTGGATATGCCCACCGGAGTTAGCTGATGCCGGAAAGGCAAAAGAAAGAGGGACAGCCTCAACAGGTTCAATCACGTCGACATCCGAGTCATCCTCATCATCGAGCCAGTCTCTAAGAGAAGAGAATTTACCGTTGGGTCGTTTTGTAGCGTCGGTCATAGGGAGAAACATCTCCTGGTCCGGCTCCTCCTCATCCGGGATTTCTCGGTCCGGCACCCACTTAAGGGTCAGATCCGTACCATCCTCAAGAGTTTGCTGAAGGAATAGCTAAGAGAAAGCATGAAGAACAGAGTCAAAAATACAACAAAAACCGACACATATTTGATCCGAAGTAAGTTTGCCCTGCGAAGCTTACCGCAGGAGGGAGCCTGTCACGACAGAAGTGCTCAATTCCCCACGTCCATTCAGCGGAGAAATCCTTGTGGGTGGTGAAGAGAGCCTTAACCCGGCGAAAAATCTCCGTGTTGCTCAGCTCGAAGGAGGAGGTTCGGTTGGGGTCGTGACCGAAACTCATGTGGCACACCTTGTGGGTGCGCTTCTGGAGGGGAGAGATTCGGTTGCGCACGAACGTGATCATAGCATCCTCGTTGCGCAATCCGAGTTTCTTCAGTTCCGCGAACCTCTTGTTAACCTGGTTGGCCAGAGTCGTGGGCTTCTTGGAGACCTCCTCCCAGAATTCCAGATCAGGTGGACCCGGAGTATAGGGGAGCAACCGAATCAAATCTTCAATGCCCGCGTTCCAGACATAGAAGAAGGTCCGGGCCCATCCTTTGCAGGAGTCAAGCCCGGTGACCCGGGGGAAAACGGAAGTCCTCCGGGGTGAGATGGACGCAGCTCCAAATTGGGTGAGCTGCTTATCCTCCGACTCAACTTGGATATTGGGGATGACGTTACGACAAAGGCCGAAGAACCGGATCCACAGCTCCTTCGTGGGCCACAGTCCGGTGTAGCCCTCGATCGTAGAAGCAAAAGCAGAGAGAGAGGTGATAGCGTTGGCTGGAAGATGCTGCGGCTGCAGGTAGTAGGTGCTAAGCCAATCCCGGAAAAAGTCGCTCACCGGCAAGCCGAATCCCCGTTGAAAGTGGGACAAGAACACGACGAACTCACCCGGATTGGGTGAAGGGGCCAGTTCGGCGGAGGGGAGACGAGGGACGACGCCGGCAGGGATGCGTCTGGTCCGGTAGAGCCAGTCGAGGTCATCTTGACAGACCCATGATCCGGCCCACGCGCCACGGTCTGCCGCAGCGGCGTCCTCCTCCATTTCTTGCTCGGCGACGACGAGCTCCTCCTCCGTCATCTCGTGCCCTCTACCCTCGCTGGCGCTAGCGGCGGCGGGGATCTGAGGCCTGGATTGGCGAGGACCCGTGGCGAGGAAGTTGTGCAGCGGTGGCTGCGACGCAGAGGCACGAGGAAAAGTGCAGCGGCGGCGCTGCTGCTAGGAGCACTGGCGGCAACGCGGTCGCGAGGAAGATGAAGAAGAAGAACAACGGGCAGAGGGGCGCAGAAGAGGAAAAAATTCTAAGGGGTGCGCCCCTCCGCTACTTAACCACCCCCTAAGAGGGTGAGTGGGATCGCGCCCTGCCAATGAGCAACATGGTGTGGCCGTGTATCACCTGCCTCAGCCAATCGGAGAAGAGCCACACAGAGGGCCACAGAGCAGAGGCAATCCTGTGATGTGACGCACTGATGCGGTAAACGAGGAGGCAGGCATGAGGTGACCCTCGCACAGTGATAACTGACAATTACTGCGGCGATTACTGTGCATGCCCTTAAAATAAGACGACGTAATGATTAGCCTCCACGTGGTTTAGCGTATGAAAGAAGGAAACAAGGCCCGGATCGAACCATGGTAACCCGGACATCGAGTAAAAACTTAGAATGTGCAGAGGGAAAATAAAACCATGAGATCCGAGTCAAAACTTGGAACGTGCGAAGGGAACGTAAATCCATATAATCCGAGATAAAGAGCTAACTCGGAAATAACATTCAAAGCTCGAGCATAAATGAACCTGATGTGGCCTTAGCGGCCAAGGCAGCTAAGACCGCACCAGCTTCGGGGACTAATGTTGGGGGGATACCCCCGGGTAGGGTCACTCCGGGGTATAAAGGCCGAGTTAGCCGAGATTCGGCAAGCTCAAAGCGGATGCTGACCGGGTCACCTCAAGGCAAGCCGGATCACGGAGTAACCCGGATCAGGGGGGTCGCCTAACACTATATCAGCCGGCTTGAGGAGTAAGTCGGAAGTGCTTGTCTAACTTGTATGCAGGAACAGGTGTGGCCGGATCTACCATGATCCGGGTCCCATTTAGCTTCTGGGAGAAGGAAGGAATCTCTCTGGTCAAAAAGAAGGCCCGGTACGCACTGCATGAGCGAAGCAAGCAAGGGCAGGACCACCGGGTCATGGCCGACAAGGGTGACGACGCCCGTGTCGGCTGACGCAGGCGCCGCAGAGGCTCACGTAGCTAAAGCATGTATGACGCGGGGGAAAAGCACCCCGGTCAGGTTACCACTTTCAGAGGGGGCATATTCTTAGGAATATGCCTCCATGTATGCCCTAGGCAGAGACCAAGCCCCCTCTATATAAGGGAGGCTAGGGTTTCAGTAGAAGGGGTTTTTTTTTCTTCGATACCAATTTCGCTAAGGTTCTAGGGGTGAACTGTAGTTGAGAGTAAGAGAGCTTCTTCTTCCTCCTCTTACCAATACAGCTCTAAGAGCACTTGTAAACTTGAAAGGAATACAATCTTCTGTGTGGAGAATCACTCCACTATCCCTCCCTGGATTCCCCTAGCGTGTATTAGTCACCACCCTTAGCCTATCCATGGCATCTGCCGTGACACCACCACGACAAATTCAGCTATATTCTGATGGTATACAACATCACTGAAGCAATACTTTGGCGATCAGAAGAATCTGCGATCTACCCACTTTTCATCGGCATGTCGATATTATCAGTATATAATCATCAATTCATGACTCCAGCAGCACAAATATATGTCTGCAGCCTTAATGAACCATCGAGAGTTTCATCTCTCCCATTTTTTTTCGTCTTGATGAAACAGCTATGTATTAAAATAATACCATAGTCGAGAATCCATCTATGCATCTTTTGCTTCATGTCCCAGCTCAATTTTGCCATTAATTTTGACAGACCAAACAACGATAAAGATATTATTGATTCAATATGCTAATTTGCAAGTAAATCATCCACACATGGCCACTTATTGTTGTTATTTGCATTGTGCAGATGAGGAAATGCTCTGGTGCCCTGGTGGTTGCAGCCGGACAAGCGATGATATATTCTATAAAAAACGAGTTGGTAAGGATGCCAAGTGTTGTTTCAATTGCGGTTCTTGAGTAAGCATGCATTGATAATTTAGTGGAAGATACAAGATACCATGGAATTACAACTGTCTTATTTGAGTCAATGATATTTTCCTACTTGTTATAGCTGGGGCGCTGGGTTGATTCTTCACCTAACAACGTGAAGGAAAATTCTCGCAGACTGTGGATAGAGTGTAGAAGACACGGGAGACTGGTCTAATAAAAAATTCCGCTTTCTTCATATTCACAATCAGTTTACTTATGTGTCGTTGTACATCAGATATAAACCTTCACATTCTTAGTAGCTTTTTGTGTTATATGGAAGCTGGCCGCTTTGTTTTGTGCAAGGAGGACTAAAGATAATCTTATAATCATCTAATTACCTTTCACTTTCTGGATTTGACTAACTGCCACTGTATTTTAAGAGGGAGTATAACTTTTGAGCATAATATATTATCTCTGTACAAATAATGAATTTGATTATTCACGGGAATTATCAATCATACTTGCGATGTTACTTCGGGTCTTTAATCTTGAGCATGAAATTGTCTATGGGTTTGAGTAATCGCTGCTCCTGGTGCTTGGTGGTTTGAGTATATCACACCAGGAGTTTATTCAGTAGATAAATATGACCTAGGAATTGCTTTTTCATTTGCAGCACGATGCGGACCACGATGGCCAGGTCCGGTCCAGGATCTCGGATGAGAGGTGAAATAGTTTCTCGCTGGATTTCATTACGAGAGGAGGGTGACTAATGAAATTGACCGGCTTCGTAGATCTTTCTTCTATTGATGGGAGTAATTTCCTGGTCACTTTGGACATAGTCTGTTAAGTCCTCAAAGAAGGAGGTCTGCTCTTCTGTTACCGTTATCAGTTAGCACCACTGCACTAGGGATATGTACTCTGTCATTTTAAATTTGGAGTTAGCTCCTTTTATATAGCGACTCTTTTTAACTTTTTTTGTATATCCTAATGATTGCATTTGGTTGCTGACCTTTTAATTTTTACTATTTCTAGGTTTCTTCTACTGGCAGTGGCGCCACGACAGTTCTTTTCATTGTGTTATTTGCAAATAAGGTTCTTACAAATATTACTTCTTCTTGTTGGTTTTATATCTTTGCTTCATTTGGTAGAAATTTTGGCGTTTATGTCTGCTACAAGCACCAAATGTTTGTCTCTGTATGTTCCAGTTGATTTGTCCAAGTTATGAAAGGACGGTAGTTGTAGCACCTGTAGCACTGAATATTTACTATTGTCTTGGAATAAATGAAGACTGGGAGAAATAATTCAGGAACGTTGCTCAGTATCTCTTACATAGTTGACAACAAATCAACTTATATGTTCCAGGATAGTGTAGAAAACACATTATCACATTTTTGGTTCCTCCATAATACTACAAGTTAATTTATCATTGCATCGATGTTGTAGTTCACCTCTATTTCAGTTCTCCTATCAAACAATACTAGCCAGACTCTACGATTATCAGTTAAAGGAAATATTTATATCTCTTGAATTGCTATTATTGTAGTGATTTCAGTCTGCAACTGGGATCATGCGGAAAAGGTTCAGAGCGACTCTAGCCCTTGCACCTCCACCAGCCGGCTATTTGTAGCCATCAACTACCTCCTCAAACTAGAGAATGTTGAAGATGCAATGCCGAGCTCATGAAGAGTACGGTCCTAGGGCGAGGCTTCCAGCTCCATGGCCGACAGGAGCACGAGGAAGTGGCTTTGCCGGGTTCGCGTGGAGGAGCATCCGAGTGCACGCCTGATCATGAAGCGCGTCATGGATATTGTGAAGCTGATTGTTTTCCACGACTCATAGTGGTTGTATCAAAAGAAAAATATACTACGTGTATCTCCACGACACCTTTTCTCTCCCGTTACAACACAATGTTGATATGTTTCTAATTACTCAATAAGTACATGTGTTTCACGTTGTAGCTTGTCCCCCCGGTGCAACACACGGGCATTTTTCCTAGTCCAGGCTTAAAGGAGAACAACACTCTCCCTCTAGTGTGCGGCAACCGGCTCATGAGCGATATCTCGAAGGGAGGTGCCAGGCCTAGCACTCGGTACTACAAGTGCAGATTCTTTTCTATAAGTTATTTTTCAGTTTTCGAATCAAATCCCCAGTCCTGGCAAGTTGGATTCTCATTGCTCACATCATTCATCAATTCGATTCGTTGCAGACCGGACAGTGCACCAACTGGAGGGAGGGATACGCAGGATTACTGGCGGGGAATGGTTCATCCATGGTCACCAAGAGTTGGTTCGACTGACGGGCGCGGAGATAAAGGAACAACTTGGTGGACAGCAATCTGGAGGCTTTTGAGGAAACTAGAAACGAACATGTACAGTGGATCTTACCTTCGGTGGAGGCATATATTTGAGCCATGAAGCCAAATCATTGAATCTATCATACTCAATCTTTAACCCCCCAACCCCCCCCCCCATGTCGCACCCTAGGGCGACACCGGGGGTGCCGCCGCACTCCACCCAAAGTCCTCTGCCGCCGCTGCTCCTCTCGCCGCCGCTGCCGCCGGCCTTGCCGCGGTGGCGGCGGGTGATGTCTACGCACTTCTATTCTTGTAGACAGTTGTTGGGCCTCCAAGTGCAGAGGTTTGTAGAACAGCAGCAAGTTTTCTCTTAAGTGGATCACCCAAGGTTTATCGAACTCAGGGAGGAAGTGGTCAAAGGTATCCCCTCTCAAGCAACCCTGCAATCAAGATACAAGAAATCTCTTGTGTCCCCAACACACCCAATACACTTGTCAGGTGTATAGGTGCACTAGTTCGGCGAAGAGATAGTAAAATATAAGTGATAATGATACGTCCATTTTGCATCACTATTCTATGTCTTAATTCACTATTATTCATTGATATATTTCGTATTGAGAGGTGATACTTATGTTATTTCATCTCTTTTTGCATGGTTGATGACTTTTGGAGCATGGACCGTAGCAGTCAGGATTCTGATGGAAAATGTGTTGTTTAGAGGCAAAATTCGCGAAGATCAGAAAATCTAGAAAAATATATGGAAAATCCTATTTTTCCAGAAGACTAAGGATGCCAGAAGATGGAGTGGAGGTGGGCCACAGGGGGCCCACACCACCCCATGGCGCGGGCAGGCCTAGGCCACGCCTGGAGGTGGTGTGGCCACCCTGGCCCACTCCAGCCTCTTCTAGCGTATATTATCCTCTCGAAACCCTAAGACTCGGGGAGCGACCACAGAAAGATTCCGCCGCCTCTGCGGGGTGGAAAACACCGAGAGAGAAAGATCTCTCCGGCAGACAGATTTTTGCCGGAGGAATTCCTTCTCGGAGAGGGGAGATCGTCGATATCAACACCACCATCAAGCTGGACTTCATCGGGATCATCATCATCATCATCACCACCATCATCACCATCAGCACCCTCATCACCATCTCCATATTGCTGTAACAATTGTGTTGAATCTTCCATTAGTTCATAGGGGAAACTTTCCCGATGTTGATTACTCCTTGTAGTTGATGCTATTGAGTGAACCATTGAATTATTGTTTATGTTTAGATTGTTATACATCATTATTCCATCTCTGATCATGATCCATATGATGTCTTGTGAGTAGTTTGTTTTGTTCTTGAGAACATGGGAGAAGTCTTGTTGTTAGTAGTGGAGTTGCGTTGAGAAAGATTCAATAGATTGTTATTTAAGTTGTGGTGTACTTCTTCTAGTGGTGTCATGTGAACGTCGACTACATGACACTTCACCTATATGGGCCTAGGGGAATGCATTGTGTATTTGGCTACTAATCGTAGGGGTTGCCGGAGTGACAGAAACCTAAACCCCCGTTAGGAAACCATTGCACAAGGGACGTAAGGGTCTTAGAGTTTAAAGCTGTGTTTAGGTTTCTATCTTAATTACTTTCTTGTACTTACGGATGTTTGCAAGGGGTATAATCCCAAGTATGTATTAGTCTTGGATGGGGCGGTACATTAGCACAGGTTCACACACACAACACTTAGCAAGCTAAAGAAGATTAATCGACTATATGAAGCGAAAGCACTTGACAGTCTTCCCCTATGTCCTCGAGAATGTTTGGTCATCTGTAGAAATACAACTGGCTTGTCCTTTGCTGCATAAAGGATTGGGCCACTTGCTACATTTATTTCTACTGTCTTTTATTTACTCGTACTTTATTTACTTGCTTTATCGAAAATCCCTAAAAACTGTTTGCTAAGTATTTGCAGAGAATTCCTGATTCATACCACTAGCTAGCACCTTCTGCTCCTCGTTGGGTTCGACACTCTTACTTATCGAAAATACTATGATACACCCCCTATACTTGTGGGTCATCAAGACTATTTTCTGGTGCTGTTGCCGGGGAGTGAAGCGCTATTGGAGAGTGGAACTGGTAAAGGAAACTTCTACTGTGAGTATTGTTTACTTCTGCTAGTTGCTTTATTTTTGTTATGGATAATTCGCTGAGTTTCTTATTTGGTAATGCTACTACCACTGCTAAGGTAGTAGACAAGCCACCACCTACTGAGAATGATGTTTTCAAAATACCTACAAGAATTATTGATCGTGTTATGCATAACTACTATGTTGGGGATGGAACTGTCCATCCCGGTGATCATTTACTCTTTATACACAAATTATGCGGGTTGTTCAAGTGTGCAGGTATTACTACAGATCAAGTTAAGAAGAAATTATTCTCATTATCACTGAAAGGAAAAGCTGAGGAATGGTATAAGCTGCTGAAGAATGGTCAAGCTCTGGAATGGGAGGAAATAGTGCCTCTCTTTTATTCAAAGTTTTATCCTCCTAGTGAGATTCATAAAGATCGTAATTAAATATACAACTTTTGTCCTCTTGATGGAGAGAGTACAGCTCAAGCTTGGGGGAGAATGAAGTTACTAATGCTCAAATGTCCCATTCATGAGCTCCCCAACAATATTATTATTAATAACTTTTATGCAAGGCTCCCTCTACATAACAAAGATTTATTGGATGCTTCTTGTGCTGGATCATTCACTCGTATGGAAGAAGAAGCTAAATGGGACCTTCTAGACCGTATTCAAGATAATGCTGAAGCTTGGGAGAATGACAAAGGTAGAAAGTCAGGTATAAATTATGATTATGAATGCATTGAATCTTTTATGGGAACTGACGACTTTCAAAATATCAAAAATGCTTATGGTCTAGACTCTCAAGCTATTGCTTATTATTTTAAGGCTTTTGCTTCTTATATTGAAGTGCCTAAAAAGAAGTGGAATAAGTATCATGAACATTATAAAGATATTGCTAAGAGTGTTCCTGCAAGAAGTACTGAAGTTTATACTGCTAATCATGTTTTACGTGAACCTTATATTGAGAAAATGCCTTTTCCAGTTAAGGTAAAGGAACATTCTATGATAGCTAGTATGGTTAATGAAAGTATGAATAAGGCTGTTGAACCTGATAAACAAATGGTTGATGAACCTATAGTAGCAAATGTGAAAGACTTTGTTGCTAAATATGAAAAAGAGGGACACACTATCCTTTGTAAGGATACCTCTAATATTGTTTCACAAAATAGTGTTATGAGAGCTAGTATTCCTGTATTTTCTGTTAGAATAAGTGATCATTGCTATGATGGTCCTTATGATAGCTATATTGTTAAGTTTATGCATGATACTGAAAGCTACTATGAGAGAGGGAAAAGTGTTCTTATGCATCTTAATAATATCAAGTTTCCTCGTTTTATGCTGAAAGTTTTTATGTTGCACTTCTTTTGCCTTCTTATGCAAGTTGCCTTTGGTTTCAATAACTTGTTTGTTTACAAAATCCCCTTGCATAGGAAGTGGGTTAGACTTAAATGTGTTTGTATTTTTGCTTCTTAATGCTCTCTTTCACTTCAATTCATGTCCCTATGAGAGCTTCTTCAAAATTATCCTGCCCATCTTAATGGCTATAAAGAAAGAGCTTTATGGGAGACAAACCAATTTGTTTTTACTTTCAGTTTGTTTTTGTTTCTTTGAGTCTTGGAAGTTATTACTTCGGTAATAACCGCTCCTTATCCGTTTTGTTTGGTTTTTGTGTCAAGATCAACCTCTAATGAGAGAGAAGTGAGATTTGGGGAAGTTGCTGTCCCTAAACAGATTTTTGTGGTTCACCATAAAAATTCGTGAGAGATCTCTGTATATCAGATTGAGCTGTAATTTTTTGTGCTTCTGCCCCAGGTTGTTATTTAACTTTCGTTAGTTTTGCACTTTTTGATTTGAGCGACATAAGATTTTCGAAAAAATTGATCTTTACCTGATGGTCTGTTTCGACAGATTTTGCCACTCTTGCATTTGCTTCTTTATTCGATTTCCTTTTTGAATTCTTTTTGGATCTTCGGAAGGAGTTGCTACAGTAGCTTGTGTTTTGATGGTTTTCAGTTGAAGTGGACTCAAAAGGTTTTATCACTTCACTTATACTAATGTTGCTAATGAGAATTGCGTGAAGTTTTGTGTGAAAGAAGTTTCCGGGAAGTGGAGATAATGATGTAATAAGGAAGAGAAGGGTTTTATGACTCAAGTAATAAGTGTATGAATATGAAGATATTGATGTTATTCAAGTGATGACTCTGGAAGAATCTACTAAATACCAAATTCAGATACCTGTAGAGTCCGTGTTCAAATAGGTAACGGTTCTGGTAAGAAAAGTTCCACGAAAATACAATCCAACTATATTTTTGCAGTTTTCAGTCAATAAGGAAAGCTACGAAGCGAAAAAGGGAAGAAAACGGAGCCAGGGTGGCTCACACCACCCTGTGGCGTGGGCCCACCCATGGCCGCACCACCAGGTGGTGATTCCACCCCGGACTCCGCCTCCGACTCGTTTTCTCCCAGTACCTTCCTTTTGATGTGAAACTTCGTAATATATAACCCCCGGATCCCCCGAGGTCCGTATATCATGTTTTCGTCGTGTTTTTGTTTCGATCTTTCCTGTCAGGACATACTCTTTGAAAGTCTAGAAGCACAATGGTGTCCGCCAAGGATAAAGGGAAGGAGCCTATGGAGGAAGACCTCCAAGACCCTGGGAAGGAGAAGGAGATCAAGAGTGAAGGTGAAGAGGAGCAAGGCCAACACCCGCACACCGGCACTACCATTGCAAGCATTAGAGTGGTGGAAAATCCAGCCATTGGAGGGAAGCCTCCTCATCACCGTTCAGATCCCTGGTCACTTCCTCCATGCACCAAGAATCCTTTCCATACCCTTATCCATGAGCATCAATACCAGAATATGCCCAAGGGGAAATTACCCTCCAATTGGGATTTGCCTCGTTCTAGCCATGTAGGAAAAGAAGACTTCAAGGAGGAAGAGTGGGGAAAGAATAGCAAGAGCTAGAATTCTCAACACGACATGATAATGAGCCGCATTGAGCAAAACTCACAGCTGATTCGTAATCTCACCTTCGAGATTGAGGACTTGGGGAAACTGATCAGAGAGGTCATCAAGAGGATACCACCACCACCGAAGGAGTAATTCGTCATCAGGTTTGGCATCCCCTTGGTTTGTTCCAAGCTTGGGGGAGTGTCGCGGTATCATATCACTATCTTCTTTCTTTTTACCTTATTAGTAGAGTCATACGATGAATAGAGGAGTTATTTTGTAGTATGGTTTGCATTTTGGAAGTGTCCCCTCTCTCGTTAGATATGTATCCCTTGGTGTGAGTTGCCGTTATGGAATATTAATGAGAAGTTCTATCATTCACTCTTTTGCATAGCTTATATTAGTTTTCAATTCGTGGTTATATGATTTATCTTGTTGTTAGTATTGGTAGCACTCTGGGATCATTGAGTTAATTTAGTTGGTTTTGGCAAACCTGGCTCGGTCAGTAGCAACACCTTTTTGAGAGTTGAAAAGAAAAGATAGAAGTACTCTAGAGAAAAAAATTCATCATCTTTCTTTGTTGATTTGCTCATAAGTTTAGTATTCTCTAGTTAAGATCTTTTGTGCTTCCAAGGAAGATTGCATGTTTGTCTTTATCACTTGTATGTTTGTTTGTTTCCTTCAACTCTTGTACTTGCTACCCAGCCTTGCTAGCCAAAAACCTGTACTGAGAGGGAATTCTTCTCGTGCATCCACCTCCTTTAAACCAAAACCTTTGCCATTTGTGTCCACCATACCTACCTAGTAGCATTATTGCTATTCCAAGTAAATTCTTGTTTTGTCTACCTCCCAAATTAAACTTGTTATGTGAAAATTAGTGACTAAAGCTCTCACGAACTTGATGGCATACTTTACTTTCTTGCATTTAATAAACTTGAACCATTGTGCTCACCTATGTTGCGTATATGCTTGCGCTTTGTAAGTTGTGAATTAGCAGAACCATGATGTCATGGGGAACGCTTTCAACATTGCACTGGTACTTTGTACCAAGTTGATATCATGTTCTTTTGTCTATGGATGTCGTCGGTGTGAAATGAAAGGGGAGCTTGTAAGTCCATGGAGTTATGCATGTGTATTAGAGAAACTCCTGGGCCGCTGGTCTAATCCATGCTGACATGGTGGAAACCTGCAGCGTAACCATAACGAGTATCTATGAAGCATTATTCTTATAAAAAAAGAGATAGAGATTGAGAAAAAGAAAAAAGAAAAAAGAGATATTATGAAAAGAGGAAAGAGAGAAAAAAGCACCATATTCCCATGGTAAATAAGAAGATTGCTGAGATGCTTGTTGTCTGCTTGCCTTGTCATTTTGATATGGGGATTCTTATCCGGCAAGGGGTACCCCGTTGGCGGTTCTCTATGATACACATATGCTTATGATGACAAGAACTTACCGGTGACTAAACTTGAGTAGCATGAGGAGCGGCCCTCGTATTCAAGGGACATGAGATTCTCAACTTACAACTTGTCAATGCATATCCTCATTTTTGATCACTTTAACCTTAATCACCTAAAGATGCCTATGATAGGGGCAATGAGAGCTGAAAGCTAGTAAGTTAATTTTTGGGAGCTCTTTATGAGACTTGCAATCCCTGCTTCCCTCTGCGAAGGGACTTTCTTTTACTTAGTAGTTGAGTTAGTAAACCTTTTCCCTTCTATCTCAACAAGTATTTTGAGTTGATGTGTTTCATTCATTCATATGATGATTTATGCAATCATGTTTCTTATGTTCCTTGCTTTGCACATTGCTCTTATCTTGATGTTTACTACTTTGAAAGCTTTCATTGAAAAACCAGCTATTTGTGAACTCCAGCAAATTATCAAGTATTCTTCGACCAAGAGGTAAGTTTGCCATTACCAATTATGATTCACTCTATGTATCTTTATTTGTGTTTCATTTACTCATTGCAAGTTGAGTTATATAATAGTGAGTTGTCTTCTATTATGATCTATGCTTTTGATGAATGTGATGCTTCTTGTCCGTATTCTTTTATCGAATCTTCACTCCATAAACCTGAGGCCATGTTTATTGAGCTCAGTTTCGCTTGGGGACAAGCGAAGTCTAAGCTTGGGGGGAGTTGATACGTCCATTTTGCATCACTATTCTATGTCTTAATTCACTATTATTCATTGATATATTTCGTATTGAGAGGTGATGCTTATGTTATTTCTTCTCTTTTTGAATGGTTGATGACTTTTGGAGCATGGACCGCTGCAGTCAGGATTCTGATGGAAAAGGTGATGTTTGGAGGCAAAATTCGCGAAGATCAGAAAATCCGGGAAAATATATGGAAAATCCTATTTTTCTAGAAGACTAAGGATGCCAGAACATGGAGTGGAGGTGGGCCATAGGGGCCCACACCACCCCATGGCACGGGCAGGCCTAGGCCGCGCCTAGAGGTGGTGTGGCCACCCTGGCCCACTCCAGCCTCTTTCCTCTAGCGTATATCATCCTCCCGAAACCCTAAGACTCGGGGAGAAACCACAGAAAGATTCCGCCGCCTCTGCGGGGCGGAAAACACCGAGAGAGAAAGATCTCTCTGGCAGACAGATTTCTGCCAGGGGAATTCCATCCCGGAGAGGGGAGATCGTCGCCATAAACACCACCATCAAGCTGGATTTCATCAGGATCATCATCATCATCATCACCACCACCATCATCACCATCAGCACCCTCATCACCATCTCCATATTGCTGTAAAAATTATGTTGAATCTTGCATTAGTTCATAGGGGAAACTTTCCCGATGTTGATTACTCCTTGTAGTTGATGCTATTGAGTGAACCATTGAATTATTGTTTATGTTCAGATTGTTATACATCATTATTCCATCTCTGATCATGATCCATATGATGTCTTGTGAGTACTTTGTTTTGTTCTTGAGGACATGGGAGAAGTCTTGTTGTTAGTAGTGGAGTTGCGTTGAGAAAGATTCAATAGATTGTTATTTAAGTTGTCGTGTACTTCTTCTAGTGGTGTCATGTAAACGTCGACTACATGACACTTCACCTATATGGGCCTAGGGGAATGCATTGTGTATTTGGCTACTAATCGTAGGGGTTGCCGGAGTGACAGAAACCTGAACCCCGTTAGGAAACCATTGCACAAGGGACGTAAGGGTCTTAGAGTTTAAAGTTGTGGTTACGTTTCTACCTTAATTACTTTCTTGTACTTACGGATGTTTGAAAGGGGTATAATCACAAGTATGTATTAGTCTTGGATGGGGCGGTACATTAGCACAGGTTCACCCACACAATACTTAGCAAGCTAAAGAAGATTAATCGACTATATGAAGCGAAAGCACTTGACAGTCTTCCCATGTGTCCTCGAGAATGTTTGGTCATCTGTAGAAATACAACCGGCTTGTCCTTTGCTGCATAAAGGATTGGGCCACTTGCTGCATATATTCCTAATGTCTTTTATTTACTCGTACTTTGTTTACTTGCTTTATCGAAAACCCCTAAAAATCTGTTTGCTAAGTATTTGCAGAGAATTCCTGATCCATACCACTAGCCAGCACCTTCTGCTCCTCGTTGGGTTTGACACTCTTACTTATCAAAAATACTGCGATACACCCCCTATACTTGTGGGTCATCAGGTATGGATAATTATAAGTGGTAATGGTGATAGGAAATACTTTGATGGCATGGAAGAGACTAAAGGCAAACTGAAATAAAGATAGAAGCAAGCAATCATGTAATAGATCTAATAGCAAACGCTGTTTTAGTGCTTAGAAACAAGGCCCAGAGATCATACTTTCACTAGTGAACACTCTCATATAAATATATTCTTCTTTATGATACTACACTGAACTACTCTCCGGTTGGACATTCTAATCCATGGTAGGGCTATAACAGCACTCCTCAAAGTTCGCTTTCCCATCAAGATAACCCCACACTGTCACCTTGAGCACTAGATGGTTCAAACAAACACCACAATTTCATAAAGACATCCAACTCCAAATATAACTCATAACAAGTATTTGTAATCTCTAGCCTAAGTGCCACCATGGTGTGCACATTGTCAACTTCACACACATGGGGAGAGTAGAGATCTATTAAAGCACTTGAGTAGCAAGGTAGATCTATAGATTACAAGCTCATGGTCTCAATAAGATAATGCATAGAGAGAGAGATGAACACATAGCTACCGGTAGAACCCTTAGCCTCGAGAGAGAACTACTCCCTCCTCATCATGGGAATCAGCAACGGTGATGGAGATGGTGGTGGAGATCGATGGAGATCGCTTCGAGGGCACTTCCCTGTCCCGGTAGGGTGCCGAAACAGAGACTTTCTGTCCCCCGGATCTCCCCTTCGGTGGTGGTGGCGCTGCGGAACTTTTTGTGGCTGGAGGCTTGGCGCTTTAGGGTTTTTGTATCGGGAGGCATCTTATAGGCGGAGAGGCAAGGTCGGTGGGCAGCCAGGGGGCCCACACCATGCCCTGGCGCGGCCTGGGGGGACCCGCGCCTAGGGGTGGTTTGGCCACCCTATGGCCCTCCTTCGTCTCTCCTTTTGGCTCTGTGAATCTTCCGGGAAAATAACGACTTTGGCTTTTGTCCGGCCCAATTCCGAGAATATTCATTTTCTGACTTTCTGGAACCAAAAACAGTAGAAAACATGCAACTGGCATTGTGGCTCTTGTTAATAGGTTAGTCCAAGAAATCATATGAAAAGTACTCCAAAGTATGGACAAAACATAAGAAATTAGATAAAACCAAGCATGGAACATCGAAAATTATGGATACGTTAGCAACGTATCAACATCCCCAAGCTTAACTCTTGCTCGTCCTCGAGTAAGTAAGTGATAAAAAGAAAGAATAATTTTTGAGGTGACATGCACCATCGTAAACTTGATCAAAGTATTTGTAAAACATTCAAGGCTGGGATCATAGTACTTCAATCATAACATGAAAGACAAAATTCTAGCAATAAGACAAAGAAACTATGTTGCAACATGAGAAGGCATAAACAAAAGATTCATGAATAACAATGCTTTGCAAGACGTTTGTTTGTTTCACATAAAGGAAACATAGCATAGTGGCATTCAGCTTGTCCCTCATAGAGTAGCAAACATAAATGCAAAGGACACCTTCAAAGTTTATAAGAGTGACTAGATACAAATAGTTTAAAACAAGCAATATCAAAGCTATGCATCAATCAACAAGTCTTGGGACAATGCACATAGAACTAAGAATGGCCACTATGCTCTCAAAGTAGGTGCATAAAGATAGAAGGTGGAGACTCAACATAAAAGTAAAAAAAAGTCCTTCATAGAAGGAAGTAGGGATTCAAGTTTCATAAAGAGCTTCCAAAAATTATGGTACTTATTAGCTTTCAGCTCTCATTGCCCCTATCATAAGCATCTTGAAGTGATTAAGGTTAAAGTGAACAAACTATGGAGTATATGCTTGACAAAGTATAAGTTGAAAATCTCATGTCCCTTGAATACGACGGCCGCTCCTCATGCTACTCAAGTTTAGTCACCGATAAGTTCTTGTCATCGTAAGTACATGTGTATCATAGAGAACCGCCCACGGGGTACCCCTTGCCCGATGATACGGAAGAATCCCCATATCAAAATGACAAGGCAAGCAGACAACGAGCATCTCAGCAATCTTCTTATTTACCATGGGAATATGGTGCTTTTTTCTCTCTTTCCTATTTTCTCATATCTCTTTTTTTCTTTTTTTTCTCTTTTTTTCTCAATATCTGACTCTTTTTTATAAGAAGAATGCTTCATAGACAGCTCATTATGGTTACGCTGCAGGTTTCCACCATGATAGCATGGATTAGACCAGCGGCCCAGGCGTTTCTCTAACACATATACATAACTCCATGGACTTACAAGCTCCCCTTTAATTTCACACCGACGACATCCATAGACAAAAGATCATGATATCAACTAGGTATAAAGTACAAGTGCAATGTTGAAAGCGTTCCCCATGACAGCATGGTTCTGCTAATCCCCAACAAATAAGTGCAAGCATATACAACATAGATGACACAATGGTTCAAGTTTATTAAGGGCAAGAAAAGTAAAGTGTGCCATCAAGTTCGTGAGAGCTTTAATCACTAGTTTTCTCATAACAAGTTTAATTCGAAAGGTAGATAAAAACATGAATATACTTGGAATAGCATATGCTAGTAGGTAGGTATGGTGGACTCTTTGGAATAACTTGGTTTTAGGAGTTGGATGCTTGAGTGGAACTCATACTTGGTTGTGGAGGCTAGCAAAAGACTCGGAGCGACCAACTAAGAGAACAATAATGGACATAATCATGCAGAGCGACAAAACATCATTGATCAAAGCATAAAGTGGTACTACAAGTTGAAATATAAAGGATCATAAAGGCTATGGTGACTTGGGATTGTCATAACATGGTGTGAGCATGCGCCAAGTCAACCCAAATAAAGCATCAAAGGAGAATACCATAATACTATGCTTTAATATGCTAAAACAACGCATGATCCTTCCAAGGCATATTAAGCAATCTCAATTGTTTATGATAAGTATGCTACAACAAAGAATACTAAGCATAAAGCCAAAACAATATTGAGAATGGCATGACAAAGCATAGGCCACAGTCAAAAACAAGCTCTCTTTACCACTTAAGCATGCACTTTCCTACTCTTTTCCAATCCAAACCAAACTATTTGAAAACCAATGTATGAAAGAGGGGGGTCCAACCAATTTATTCAACAAACTAAGAAAACCAAGAAAACGAAAAACCAAAACAAAAACAAAAACGAAAAAGAAGACGCTCCAAGAACAACACAACTGTGTATGAAACGATAAAAATGAAGTGTTTGGAAGAAACCTGGGATTTTTATTAGTGAAGAAAGGGATGCCTTGGGCATACCCAAGCTTTTACGCTTGTACTTCTTGGATATTTCTTGGGTGACACGCGTGGCATCCCCAAGCTTGAGCTTTAGTCCATTCTTCATCTCATTACTCATTCCTTCCATACACCTGAAATTTTTCCTTCATACAAAACTTCACACAATCTTTTTTAGCAACACTAGTACACTCAAGATAATAAGTCTTTGGGTTCAGTTTCAACACCAATAAAACTTCCATTAAAACACAAGCTACTGTAGCACTTTCCTCAAAAAGCTCAATTTCCCAAAAGAACTCAAAAAGGAACCACCAAGAAGCAAATGCAAATAATGGCAGAAATCTATCAAAACAGACCAGTAGGTAAAGATGAATTTTTTGAAGATCTTCTGTTGCTCAAATCAAAAAGTGTTGAACTAATGAAAGTTAGATAACAACCTGGGGCAGAAGCACAAAAATTCACGCCTCAAAAGAACATACAGAGAGTTTACACGAATTTTTATAGTGAAAAACAGAAATCTGTTTTGGGACAGCAACTTTCCCAAGCATTACTTCTCTCTCATTAGAGGTTACTCTTGGCACAAAAAGCAAATAAAAAGGATAAGGAGCGGTTATTACAGAAGTAATAACTTCCAAGACTCATCTAAAACTTTTGGGTTATCTCCCAATAAGTACTTTTCTTTAACGCCTTTAAGTTAGGCATGATAGTTTGAGAAGATGCTCACTTAAGAAATATGAATTGAAGTAAAAGAGAGCATCAAGAAGCAAACTCAAAGCATATTTAAGTCTAACCCACTTCCTATGCATAGGAATCTTGTAAATAAACAAGTCATGAAAGCACAAAGCAACAAGCATGGGAAAGCAAAACAATTGCAACTTCAAGACTTTCAACATAAAGAGGGGAAACTTACTTTTGTTGAGATACATAAAACAATGTTTCCTTCTCTCATAATAACTTTCAGTAGCATCATGAATAAAATTAACAATATAACTATCACATAAAACATTCTTATCATGAGCCACATGCATGAAGGAATTAATACTCCCCACATAAACATAGTCATTCTTATTAATTATAGTGGGAGCAAATTCAACAAAATAGCTATCATTATTATTCTCATAACCATAATCATCAAATATAGGAGGCATATTGTAATCATTAATTTTCTCCTCAATAGTAGGTGGACTGAAAATATCATATACATCATTGTAATCATCATATATTGGAGGTATAGTATCATCAAAGTAAATTTTCTCCTCCGTGTTTGGGGGACTAAAAATATCATACTCATCAAAACCATCTTCCCCAAGCTTAAACTTTTCCATAACATTAGCAATAATGGTGTCCAAAGAATTCATACTAACAACATTGCTATGAGCATGCAAATAAAGGTCCATAGGTTTTTTAATTTTCTCTTCAAACACTTCATGTCCTAACTCAAGATAAATACTATAAATCTCTCTAATTTTGTTGTTGTTTTCCATTAAGCCTAACTAGTGAAAACAAGAAACAAAAAGACAAAATTGCAGAATCTAAAGGAAATAACTTCGAGCACTCACACCGGAGGATGTGAGTACCTTTTACCTTACCTCCCCGGCAACGGCGCCAGAAAATAGCTTGATGTCTACGCACTTCTATTCTTATAGATAGTTGTTGGGCCTCCAAGTGCAGAGGTTTGTAGAAAAGCAGCAAGTTTTCCCTTAAGTGGATCACCCAAGGTTTATCGAACTCAGGGAGGAAGTGGTCAAAGGTATCCCCTCTCAAGCAACCCTGCAATCATTATACAAGAAGTCTCTTGTGTCCCCAACACACCCAATACACTTGTCAGGTGTATAGGTGCACTAGTTCGGTGAAGAGATAGTAAAATACAAGTGGTATGGATAATTATAAGTGGTAATGGTGATAGAAAATACTTTGATGGCGTGGAAGAGACTAAAGGCAAACTGAAATAAAGATAGAAGCAAGCAATCATGTAATAGATCTAATAGAAAACGCTATTTTAGTGCTTAGAAACAAGGCCCAGAGATCATACTTTCACTAGTGAACACTCTCATATAAATATATTCTTCTTTATGATACTACACTGAACTACTCTCCGGTTGGACACTCTAATCCATGGTAGGGCTATAACAGCACTCCTCAAAGTTCGCTTTCCCATCAAGATAACCCCACACTGTCACCTTTAGCACTAGATGGTTCAAACAAACACCACAATTTCATAAAGACATCCAACTCCAAATATAACTCATAACAAGTATTTGTAATCTCTAGCCTAAGTGCCACCATAGTGTGCACACTGTCAACTCCACACACATGGGGAGAGCAGAGATCTATTAAAGCACTTGAGTAGCAAGGTAGATCTATAGATTACAAGCTCATGATCTCAATAAGATAATGCATAGAGAGAGAGATGAACACATAGCTACCGGTAGAACCCTTAGCCTCGAGAGAGAACTACTCCCTCCTCATCATGGGAATCAGCAACGGTGATGGAGATGGTGGTGGAGATCGATGGAGATCGCTTCGAGGGCACTTCCCTGTCCCAGTAGGGTGCCGAAACAGAGACTTTCTGTCCCCCGGATCTCCCCTTCGGTGGTGGTGGCGCTGCGGAACTTTTTGTGGCTGGAGGCTTGATGATTTAGGGTTTTTGTATCAGGAGGCATCTTATAGGCGGAGAGGCAAGGTCGGTGGGCAGCCAGGGGCCCCACACCATGCCCTGGGGCGGCCTAGGGGGACCCGCGCCTAGGGGTGGTTTGGCCACCCTATGGCCCCCCTTCGTCTCTCCTTTTGGCTCCGTGAATCTTCCGGGAAAATAACGACTTTGGCTTTTGTCCGGCCCAATTCTGAGAATATTCATTTTCTGTCTTTCTAGAACCAAAAACAGCAGAAAACAGGCAACTGGCACTATGGCTCTTGTTAATAGGTCAGTCCAAGAAATCATATGAAAAGTACTCCAAAGTGTGGACAAAACATAAGAAAGTAGATAAAACCAAGCATGGAACATCGAAAATTATGGATACGTTAGCAACATATCAGCGGGCCCGGCCGCCGAAGGTGGTTTGGGTGGGTGGAGACCGGAGGTGACCGCCATGGCTGCTAGGGAAGATGCGGTCGGTTCGTCGACGGCTAGCGGCCAGGGCGGCGCCCTGGTTGGGGTGGTGGTGGAGATCCCTCCCGGCGGCGCCATGACTGGCGGTGGAAGTCCAGGGCCAAGCTAGCTGGTGCTGGAAACCCTAGATTTTCAGATCTGGGGCTCCGATGCTACCTCCCCTTCCTCTTTGCTGCTGGTAGGGACGGATCTAGGAGGGGTCGACCCTGCTCTGTTGTCATCTCTCTCGTTACCGGCCTAGCTACAGGGCTGCTGGTACGGTTGGTGCAGCAGATCTTGAAGGTTACCGGCGGGTGGCGAGGGGGCTACCGGCTCGGTTTGAATAAAGGAGGTTGTCCTCGGATTCTTCTCACACCAAGATGAAGAGCTACTTGGTACGTGTCTTCATTGATCTGGTCGGAGTGTCGAGTTCCGGAAGGCTACGTCTACGAACTCCCATGGGCGCATCATGCGTGGAGATTACTGGATCGGAAGGTATTCGGTCGGGCGTACCCATGTCTTTTCTGGACGTTTGGGTTCAGAGGGTGTGTTTTCAATCTCTGTTGGCTGTTAATATCATGGGGCATGTTCTCATTTCATGGTGCTGACTGAGAATATCATGGAGACCGAGATCTGAGGACTAACTATGGTGGTTTGAGTATGGGTGGTGATGAGGAATTGGCTTGGTGACTCGTGACTTGGAGCAGTGGCATGCGAGCGGGGGCGACTGCACAGGAGAGGTTCACAATCCTACCTTTCAGGGTGAAAACCCAGGGTCTGGCCTTAATTGGTTGTGCCTGGCAATGGCCTTGTTGAAGGCATTGTTTTGAGAGCGTGGACTTTCTTCAAGGTGAAAACCTAAGATCTATGATCGGGCGATGACGGTGTTTGTGCACTGTTCCCTTCTTGGAGGCGTCGCTTTTGGAGAAGCTAGATTTCTGGTGCTGTCTTGGTGGTGGTTGTACTACTGGTTCAATGAATGGGTCACTGTAGCGAGACTTTTCTTTTTGTAATTCTTCTCTCTTTTTTGGCTGTGTGCATCCGTATGGCCGCTAGGGCGATGCGTTGTTGCAAAGGCTGGGTGTAATTGGTATCTTTTGATATTAATATATGCTCCTTTCCAAAAAAAAGTAATATTTAAGCCACAACTAGCGGTAATTTTGTGGAAATGAGTAGATGCTCCAACAAACTTAGATTAACCTGATTGGTTAGGTGCTGGTGTGTGCTGCTGCTGCATCCGAACGGCTACCGCCGGAAGGCGGTGGAGGCTATTCCCTCCCGCGTGCTATCGTGTTGCTGACCCTTGCCCGAGTTTCTTCCTCCTGGTCCTTCCGGCCTCGTGACGTCGGCCACTGTGATATGACGGTGATGATTGCAAGACCGTGTTGGCGTGTGCTCGTGGGCGGCAAGTTTGGTGGAGCAAATCGAAGCGTCTGGGATATGGTTTTTTGGTGGTAGGGAGAAATCTCTGTCGCCTCGACACTGACGTCGTGTCTCCTGCGGGTGTCACCGACCTTCCTGAAGGGCGTCGAGTATCCCTCTTTCCCACCCCTCGTAGCGTACCGGGGGAAACCCTAGGATGCGTACTAGGGGAAACCCTAGGTCCGATCCGGGCAGCAGCGTCGGCATCGTCGCTTTCCTTCCTGAAGGTGCTGCTTGATACGCGACGCTTCGAAGTGCTAGGATCATGGTGAAATCTCTTCGGTGGGCGCTGCGGTTGCGAGTCGTCTCTGTTTTCGTCGATCCGCCGGTGTTTGGCATTGTTTTCTCTTCTTTTTCTTTTCTGTTTCTTTTGGGCTTGAGTTGTGCTATCTGCTCCAGCAGTGATCACAGTTGTATCGGTTGGTTGCTATATTAATATAGCGGGGCGAAAGGCTATTTCGAAGTTAGGTGCAAAATGTGTTCATGCTAACCAGTATTTTTGCTGCAGGCTGAACTTATGTCCAAAGACAGTGTTGATGAGCTAGATTTCGAGATTGTGGGCAAGACGCTGACCTTGACTAACTTAGGGTACAACATGAGATTTGTGAACAAGGTACACCAAATTATTTTTTCGGTGACATGTATTTTCAGAAGAGTTGTGTTGTTGCTTTTTTTGTCTATTGTGATGTTGTGAATGCCTACTGTGTGTAGCTTATGTTGCCGGTGCACTACCACGACAACTGGTCTCTCTATGTAGTTGATATTGGGAGAGGCACATGATGGTGATGGATCCGACGGAAATGTACGAGACACTGTGTGAAATGAAAGCTAAGCACGGAAGCAATGCTGCTAAGGTGTTGGCTTGCTAGGCACAATACATGAGTGCGTTATTGTGTGGCAAGTTCCTGAATATGACTTTTGAGTACAATACAGGGACACGTGACAGCTTTCAGAGGTATACATTCATACCTGCAAATTTCACTTCTTGGGTTGGGGCATCAGCTGACAAACGAAAAATGCTAACTCGGTGTGAGAATTGCCTGTGCACACTGAGCTCATCCAGGTATGGTGTCTCTTGAAATAGAAACACAGAAATAAGTATACTACGTCAACCCTGCAGACTTTGAAAAATATACTAATTGCTAATGTATGAAAATAAAATTTCAGTGCCATGCGGACTACCTGGGGATGTCACTTTCCCTCCATGTGACTGCCATGAGGGGGAACAGGGTTTATCACCCCCGATGGCTGCAAGACATGAGAGGCTGATTAGGAAAAAAAGAGGCCAACCTGCACATCAGGACAAAAAAAATTGTGTGCCAAAAAGAAAATATAATGTCATGCTGTTATCTCAAAGAAAGGTTCTTCATAGTATAAGACACCTACTTTCGCATAAAAAGCTGTTTGCCTATTGATGTGTGTTATGTTAGTCTCGAACTTCTACTGCAGTGTTGAGTAGCAGGTAAACTTCTAAGAAGTTGTTGCTGCTGCATGCCATTTGGTATGTATAATTATGTCATGGACCTGGTGTTGCGATGTGGTATGTATAATTATGTTGTGGAACCTGCTTTGCAGATCAGTTATCTAAAAAAACTAGTATTTGAATATGTGTTGTGAAATGTGATGCCATGTAGCAATTGAACTTGCGACTTGAGTTCTGTGAAGCTAATAATTGTTCTGTTCTGACTAATAAACTTTGCTCATCCTGATTGAACTCGCTGTTGGCGATTGCATGAAAGGGATGATGTGCCGCATGTGTTGGTGCTGACAGTAGCATGCACATAAAAGCTGGAAAATAGATAGTCTGAACTTACATGGATCACTGACATCGGATAGAAACTGATAGATGAACTGGTTGATATTGACTGTTAAAGGAAACAAGTAGACAGTATCACTTAAAACTTGGCTTGTTTAATAAAAAACTTAAAACTCATTGGCATGGAGAAAACTGTTCCGGGGTGCGCGTGTAAAAGAAACTATGGAACAAGATGTTGTCCAATAGTTCACTAATCGTTTGCAATTCTATGGCAAAGGAAAAAAAAGGCACACAAACAAGGTCTTGGCCAGTTACTAGACCATAAATGGCTTCACATCTAGTCGCATGGTTCCACACTTATTCATGGGTACACAACTTGAAATGCTGCCTAACCTAGATAGAGCAAACTTGACAACCTACAATACATGGATCTAGAAATTTTCCATCGTGTCGGCGGGTGCAAGGGCATCCCACAAGGTGTCACAAGGTATGGTGGATCTGTTCCCCTTAGTTTATGCACTTGTGCAGCACCATTGCTCGGATCTTGGATATGTTGAACTGAAATGAGGTATAAATAAGATCAGGTCGAAAGAATATACTACATGGGTGTAGAAGTAAAAAAACAATGTTGAAAATACATGCCATTACCTATCACCATCATACTATCTTAGGATTTGTAGCAAGGCAAAGGCAGACTCCTCCCTGCGATCACAATACTCGGAATAGCAGCATGAGTGCAATGCGTCTAGGATGAAAAGAATCAGAAACGGTGAGGTGAAGGGCATATGAAACCTTGTGAACTTCGTGTCAGCAATTCAAGGGAATGTCGTTCCCCATCCTTCTTTATGTATTGGCCAACCATTAAATAATTCAGAGAAACACTCGAATAGAGCATCATGAAGTCACGAGGCAATGAGCTCATGGTGCTCTTTCTTGCCATCATTGTATCTGTACTGTCCACTTCAGGGGTCGAATACATGGATCGACCGGGAAAGCATGTCCCACATATAAACTGTCCATCCTTCTCCCAGCATTGTAGAGACAAACATCTGTACACATCAGTGAGACAGACGACAACATGAATGAATGACGAGATAATGTTCCGGACGATAAGATAACATGATAGGAAAAAATGTGACCCACAAACTGGCAGGATTCAATTGGGTATGGGATGTCATTTCCTATGAACTATTTCTGAATTTGTAAACATGTGAACGGTGTTTTCCTCGGCGAAGGCAGTGTTTTCCTGTACCATCTTTTAACTCTACGAATCCCCTTGCAAGTAATCCACCTGAACTTCTCAAGCTATATGCACACACCCTGACGGGCTATTCTTACACAAATAGCACAACTAAATCCATGAATGCACATGTCTGCACCGTCGGAACTACAACAACATTTTCTGGCAACATGACCTAGCATCACACCACGACCAACACATATGTTGTGTTTTTTGCTATACCTATGGTACACCAGTTTTTTCTACATGCCCCCGGATGGTGAATAATGCTTCTGATATGATCTAAATCCTAGCGTTTATAGACAAGAAGGACTAGAATCCTGGCGATAATGCTTCTGATATGATCTAAATCTTGGCGTTCACAAATCTATTGTTTCCGTTCTTCTTGAACACAAGAAGGACTAGAACAATTTCTGCACAGCTTTAAGTATTTTTGCCTAATCCATGTCAGTTGCGTAGCCATACCTTTTAGTCCACACCCTGGAGAGTGTGGGTCGACCTTCCCAGTTGACTGAGCGGTGTCAGTCTGCCCATCATCCCCATTCACAGCACTACCGACAACAGCTTGGACAATGCCCACCACCGATTGATCTGGTTCAACCGACCCGACATGGCTGCACTCTGTTTCTTCCCCTGCGAAGGGGCCATTCGCAGCAGTCTCAGTCGCCCCTTCGTATATAGTCAAGCTGAATAGATAGGCCGCTAATAGCACATAGATTTAGGTTGCTACCAATCTGACCAAGGAGATATAAGTTTCTAACCCGAACCTGCTTAGTGGATCCAGGGGGAATCCATTTTTCCACCAACGTCACCAGAGAGGCTGCGCTCCATTCCCCCGTCACCAAGCTTGTTAGAGCTATTCTCGCGCTTGATTCGCCGGATTGGCAACGATTTCCTTCAGGGGAGGCGGCGCTCGGGGAGGTGGGACTGAATTAAATTCCCTCAGGTGAGTTCAAGAGGGCACACCCGGCTGTTTCACACAAACACGATTTCTTGTACCACGGTCCAGGTACTGCCATCCTTCCTGTTATGCCGGTCTAGATCATCGGCGGTCAGTTCCCTCCGTTATTCTCCTTCCTTCACCGCCACATCGCGTTCATAACCGGTGGGCCCAGTCGCGCGTATTTTGCCTTTACTGCTGCGCGCACACTACAAATTTATGAAACAAATGTCAATCGTGATGCGCCAAACGATGGTCCAGATAACAGGACCATCTAGACTCGGGAGCCAAAACTCCACCCCCAACATCTAAGTGAAAAACATACCCGCACATGAAGACTGCAGATTCATCTTGTACTCACCCCCAAATATAATAATCATTAACACATCGGTGGAGACATAGAGCTTATAAATATAAATAAACAAGATAGTACTCAGCCCGCTAAAAGTGTAATATCTAACATGACATGCACCAGGATGATCTTATCTCGAGATATGGTCGGTTTTCATGTTTGTTGGCGCGGTTGCAGATATGTCTATTTTGATCTACAGTTTTCATTGTTGGCGATGGTTGCGGCTTTCATGTATTGACCCTTTTAGTCTTTGTCGGATCCGGGCCCTAGGAAAGGAAGAACTCGGGAGCTGCCTGGCGCGGCAACAATGGAGTCCACAGTCCCCAGCTGTGACCCACGGCCACGGGATGGGAGCGTCAGCAGTGACGCATGAGGGATAGCTCCGAGATGGAGGCGCTGGGCTTGACGTTGCATCCCAAGGGCACTCTATGACAATACGGTACTTGGTCAAAGACAGGGCATCGACCAGGTGAACGGGGCTTACCAGCTAGGCCACCAAGGGAGGTACTAGTCGCTCCAATACCTAGTTGCGCAAGGAGCCAAGACACGGGATCAGACCTGCGCTAGAAGACAAGACACAGAGTCTGCAAGGAAAGGCCGAACCCCGATAGCGCCAAAAGGGTGCAAGATGGAGTAAAGTGAACAGGGGAAAGCATGTGCCCCAACCACCAGCTGGAGGCGGTTCCCTTCCATGACGGTAGCATATCAAGTATCCTAAGCCAGTGTGGTGACCCCTTGCCATATAAAAGGAGGGCCAATGCCTTATTAGCAGGGAGATCGAGATCCAGATCAGATAAGGAGGGTCAATGGCTTTGATAGGTAATGATCTAAAGACGGTGTTAGTACTAATGGTGTGATGACACTGGGAGCCAAAACCGCAACACACCCATCCACATTTGGTTGGTTCACATTTTTTACATTTAATTGCCATTTTTATTTTTATTTTACTTTTATATTTCTCTTATTTGTATATTTCATTTGTTATATTGTCCCCTTCTTCCTAGCTAGTTTTATCTTCCTTTTGTTTTATTTATAATGTCATTATATTTTGTTCTGCTTATCTTTTTCCCTTGTTTGTATTTTTTCCATCTTGCATAAATCCTAAAATGGCGATTTAACCATGAAGACAGTTCCTCAAGAAGCTTCAGATGCCACCTACATCAATATCTAAGTAATTTCTCGGTGGGTATCTCAAAATTTAGCACTTTAGAAGAAAGAAAATTAATGATAAAGGTGGCGGTAAGAAAATTTTCATCCCAAAAATTTAATGGCATGGAAGCAAATTAATGAGAAAGGTGCCAACCATTCAATCTATACCGTAGAAGTTTTAAGTATAGTTACCTAGTCATACCCTAGAAACTGCTATTAAGATTTTGTTAGATCATAAAATATATAGTTTCTTAAATTGTTAAAATATATTCTAGAAAGGAAATTTTAAAAGAATAGTTATATTTAGCACATCAAACTTTTTTTCCAGGATATATATTACAACCGTGTAATAGAGAACACAACACCAGGAATGTTAGAATAACATTTATATGTGATTAATCATTCTAAATAAAATAGTATAATTATAATTGTTAATATTATATCATGCACAAATAATAATTTCTAAAAGTGTAAAATTTTAGTACAAAGTAATACTCCATCTGTTTCTAGGTTACATGATGGCTGAAATGAAGAAATCATTTCTTTGTATGGGCTATGAGCGACTTGCATCAGTGTGTTACTTTTGTCCCTAGCTTGCTCACATTTTTATTCGGACTTAAGTTCAACTTCCAAGACAAGTGTATACTTATCAATGCAGTAAAATGAATAAATTGAAGAGGACTAAGCCGAGAAGGTAACACTTCTGCTGGAAAGAGGAAAAGGAAATAGCCCAATGTATGAAGAAGTTTTGGTGAACGCAACTGAGAGATGCAAAAAGGGGGGATAATCCCCTATTTCAGCTGGAAGGAACATGCAATAAGTCAAATATGAATTATATATGAGCCCCAAAAGGAGTGATGAAATTATAAAAAGGGCAATTCGGTACCCCCACAAGAGTGATACAGTATCTGATATAAATAGTAATCTCTGAAGATTTCGATCTAGGCCCGTCAAAGGCTACAAAGAGTATCATGCAAGAGAGCGATAAAAATGTAGGCGAAACACCTAATAAATAACTAATGATATTGTATCGTAGGCCACTAAGTTTGTGATACACGGCCATAGCCTATTGGCAAGCATGGTTGCATTGTTCAGGAATATATATGTATATGGGATCGATGAAAAGTGATAAACTTTCCAATATGAACGGAGACAGCTAAATGACAAAGGCATGCATGCGAACAATACCATGCAACCAACTGCCATGATAGAGCTATATCAAAATTGTCTGTTGACATGAGATGTCACTGATAATATTTGTTGTAGTATCCAAAATGATGTGCTACCATCTTTAAATAAAATAATTTTAGGTTCATTTGAAAATTAATTCATAGGCATTTTGGATAGAGCTGTATTTTTTAGTCTTGAAGATGATAAATCTTAGAAGGTATTTCCATAAATCATAGTCAATCAGATAAAAAAAAGTTGATTTGAGTATAACCTTTTAGTAAAGTATTTATCTCCAAATGAAACTATGGTTTTCCCATGCTGTGACTAAATAAACTCTTTTAGTTCGTTTCTTTGGTTTCTTTTGATTGTCTTCAAAATTTAATAGTATGTGTCATCTTAATTTGCAATCATGTAAAAAATGATGAGTGAATAAGTAGGCGTGTGTATCTCTCTTTTTGAACCAAGCATACAGGGTCAGTGTGCCCCGTGTCTGAACTCTGTTGAAATCCAAAGTGTTGAAATACAGGTCAGACTAGGCGCTGGACAGCGCTCTCCTTCGTTTCATATCTGAATCCAGTTGCGGTCGTGAGAGATACTACACATCATAGATGGGTCGCACTATTCGAACTATTCATACGTATGATAGAAGGAATCTAGAAATAGCAGAACCCATGGGAGAAAAAAAACCATCCTACGAGCATCTCTCACGTACTCGATCCAAGAATTCATGCGACCAAAGAATTACACCAGAGGAGCACTAGTGCACACGGCCCCCTCTAACACCGGTTTGGAGGGCCCTCTAACAGCGGTTGTAGAACCGCTGTTGAGGGTTCGGTGTTAGAGGGGCCCCCCTTTAACACCGGTTCTTATACGAACCGGTGTTAAAGGGTGGCGCACGTGGGGCTGCCGCAGGGCTCAGGCCCCCCCTTTAACACCGGTTCGTAAGGTTCTGTGCCGCGGCAGGAAAAGGAGATAAATCTCTGCCGCGGCAGGAAAACGGCCTAAATCTCTGCCGCGGCAGAGTTCTGCTCTTGCCCCGTTCTGGGCGTATTTCTGCAGCGCGGCGGGGACGGGGAGGGGGGGAGGGGGAATCGATCGGGAGCGGTATACACATACATCGTCATCGGTACATACGAGTACATGAATAATTAAACAACTATTATTATACACAACATCGTCATTATGTGGTATTCTCCGTAAACGTTGAAGCATCAAGTACAAGACAAACACGTTCAATCATATATACAATGTTCATTTTGGTGGATATCTAAAGAATTATCCGCCAGGCGTGACGACCTCGTCAAGTATGAACCCCGCCAATTCCTCTTGAATGTCTCGTATGCGGTCAAATGGTAGGAGTTGGTCCCGCATCCGTTCGATCTGAATATATATGAAGAATGGGATCAATATATATATAAGAATAAAACTCAACACAATTGATGGTAATAAAATAATGTTGTGTACTTTGTTTACTTACTCTAAGTTGTTCTAGTGCGGCTTGGCCCGTCGCACATATCGTGTTGCGAATGAACTCGCAAACATAGTACCCACATAAGTTATTGCCGTGTCCCTGATGCGCGCACTTTACGAGAATAGAGAGTTCAATCAAAATAATAATCAATAAAGCATGATATAATGGAATTGGAAGCAGAATCAAAGAGATACGCAGACCTAGCTAGCTAGTATTACTTACATTTTGGTCTACAAATTTTAGTTCTTCTGACCATTCACCCACGGCCCTGCCCGTGAACCTTTTCCAAACCCTGTCCGGCAAAGAAAATGGATAAAGGAGTAACTAATTACTTGTTGTCACGAAAGTTGCCGATCTAGTGCGATAATATGATTGAAATTACCTCTGGAGCATCTCTCTAAAGTCTGCCCATCGCTCTTTTCTTTTCGTAACGAGTCCATGACAAGGATTTTTCTGAGTCAGGTTGAATGACTAGCAGAATAAAGTGGAACCTACGCACGCATAACTCATCATCAGTTACACTTAACATCGAGTAAGCCGAAACAGAATGTGTACAAGAGAGGGTAATAGTACTCACGAGAAGTTGTAAGGCAATAGTATTTCCCTTTTGGTTTGTTGTCTCAGTAAAGACCTTAGCAATAAATCTTCTGTTTGCCCAGGTTTGGTTCTTACCACTTCTTCATGAACTCTATTTGGGTCAACGAACCCAATGTCAAAAGGTCCTCCTTTCATGCATTCCATAACTTTTTCCTGCATAATAGTATATACATATATGGTGAGCATATATATACATGCAATTAATGAAGTGAATGAGATGAGATAGAAAATACAGAAATAGTACTTACACACAATAAAGGCTGATGGCAGCTTTGTCGAGTTCCTTCTGATTGAATAAAAAATGCAAGTCTTGAATGTTGAAGGCGATCTCATCGTCTCCGCACAAGAAAATCTGACCTCTTATATGCGCCGTGATCCATTCTTCCTTTCTCGTCTTGCAGAAATCAAGGTACCACTTGTGCAATCTTCGCATCTTTGTTGGTAGATTCTTGAGCTCCTCTTTCTTGACGAGATTCTTCCCATACTTCCATGGCTGTATGGGGTTGCCATCGCATTTGGGCAAGTTGTCTCCCATGATGTTCAAGTATGCAATGTAAGTCATCCCCATCTCATTGGCCTTTCTTTGTAGCTCTGCCTCGTAATCATTTACGGGAGGAGCGTCCCGTGTGTCGAACACTTGGAGCGGGGCGCATGATTGGTTTTCCTGCTCTCCGAGCATGGGAACTGTTTTCTGGGGTGCCGCACGACTGCTACTTTCAGTCTCCCTACGACGCCTTGCATCCGCCTTCAAAATCTGGCGCTCGTAGTCCGGCACAAGTGGGGTTCAGGTTTCAAAAGATTTTTGTAAAACTTCTCTGCCACCGCCGGATCTATTTTCTCCTTTGGCTCGGCCCGTCTAGGTGCAAAGAATTTCTTGACCTCTTCTTCCGAGATCCTATTGGTCTCCTCATCGCTGCGATTCCACGGTAAAACCGGCAATGGCTTGGCAGAAGGCTGCGGGACGTAGTTTTTTGAACTCTTTCTGACAGTGCTAGTGATGCTCTTCGTGGCAGTGCTCTTCCGCTTACGCCGAGGAGATGGCTGAAGCGCCGGAGATGGCTGACGGGCAGGAGATGGCTGGCGCACCGGAGATGGCTACCGCGCAGGAGATGGCTGACGGGCAGGAGATGGCTGGCGCGCCGGAGATGGTTGCCGCGCAGGAGATGGCTGAAGCGCCGGAGATGGCTGCCGCGCATGAGATGGCTGAAGCGGCTCAGACTGCTGACGCTGCAGAGAAGGCGGGGGTGCCAGTGGCCTCCAATTTGGAAGCACGATGTGTTCCTTCTTCCAAAGAATGGTTGTTTTTACTGCAAATTTGAGTTGAGTTTCCCCTTCACCTGTAGCATGGTCAAGCTGTGCTTCCTCATATTCCTTCACAACCTCATCCACCCCGACAATAGCATAGCCATCTGGAATCGGTCGGCAGTGGTAAGTTCCACCAGCTACAGGAGGTAAGGCATAGCCGACAGCCACCTTAATGGATAAGCCCATTAATCTCACATGCAGCTCAGCGTGTTCGCTCTCTGTGATCTCATCCACGGGGTATCGAGGACCCGCCATTTCAAGCATGGGCTGCACGTTCTCCGTGGAAGCCACGCTGCTTTTCCGCGCAGAGTCTGGGCAGCCGGCAGCTTCCAATGCAGGCTCTTCGTGCTGCTGAGATGGGCCAGTAGCTTGATGGCTCTGTTGTGCATTCACTTGCGCCTTCAGCGCCACAAGTGCATGTTCTATCTGTGTCATCTGCTCTGTACGCTCTTTTTCTTTTCTGCCACGCCATCTGTAAGAGTCGCTCCACTCGGCAAACCCATCCTTCCACGTCATACCCCCTGTGCCTCGTGCATGTCCAGGGTGTTCTTTTTTACCGATGGCGCGTGTGAGCTGGTCATTCTCTCTGTCGGGATGGAAGGTCCTGGCGGCTGTTTCCTCGTATGCCGTGATGAGTTCAGTGACGGGTTTGGCAAGGAGGCGGGTTGGGAAGATACACAATCCTGTTTCTGGGTCCAACCTTGCCCCGATTCCGTAGAACCAAGTCTTTGCATGTAGGTCCCACCCATGTGTCTGGGGTGTGATCCCTCTGTCGCGTAGGGCCTTCTCAGCTTCCTCCCACTTAGGCCTCTGAGATATGTAGCCACCTGACCCTGTCCTCTGGTGATATTCCTTCTTCTGGGCATTTAGCGTATTGGTTTCTGACCTCTTTGTAGCTATAGCACCTTCCTTGTATGCCACAAATTCGCGCCAGTGAGGTCTTATCTTCGCATAATATGCGTCTTTGAAATCTGGAGTCTTGCGAGCTTTGACAAATTTGTTCAATTTTGTCTTCCAGTTGCGGAAAGCGTCAGCCATCTTCTTTAGAGTCCACTCTTTGACCTTTTCTTTTATAACCGGTTTGTTTTCATCCTCCTCTGGCGGAAGGGTGAAATTTACCAACAGCGAATTCCAAAGCGTTTCTTTGGATCTTTCATCGACAAAGGTACCGTCGCCATTCTTTGGCTTATTCCAATATTCAATTGTGATTGGGATTTGGTCCCCAACAACAACTCCAGCCTGACGTACAAATTTGTCTGCGGCATTCTTGGGCTCCATCGGCCTGCCATCAACACGGACTGCTTCGATCGTGAACTTTGCACGATCTTTCAACCGATGGCTCGCGCCTCGCTTGCTCTTTTTCGTAGAAGAAGATGGTTGCTGGCTGGTCGATCCAGAGGGCTAAAAGAAGAAAGAAGCGTTAATTAATACATGTAGAAGAAGATTGTTGGTGGAAGTCAGCAGAGGCTTAATCAATGCATATACCTCGCCGGACTTTGTAATCACTAAATTGCGTTCACCGGAGTCTTTATCTTCTCCATGACTACTTGAGTTGTCATCATGTCCCTCCAAGTCTAGATATTTTGAGGTGTCCTCATCGATAATGTTCTCCATTATTTCTTATTCTTCAAGGTTTCTACTAAGTGGATCCATAGTTTCTAAAACAATAATATTATCTAGAGTAAGAGAGTAAACATTCAAGTGGACTTGGATTCATACACAAATATACATATTATTCATACAAAAATACACAAATAGGATAAAGTACATAAGATAAAGTACATTATTAATACATCATCGGAGAATAGCTCGGGTGCATTATAGGATAAAGTATAAGATAAAGTACATTATTAATACATCACCGGAGAATAGCTCGGGTGCATTATAGGATAAAGTATAATATAAAGTACATTATTAATACATCACCGGAGAATAGCTCGGGTGCATTATAGGATAAAGTATAAGATAAAGTATATTATTAAGATAAACTAGTGAACGCGGCTGCCGCGTTCTATGCTACGGGAGCTCTGCAGCCACAGAAGAGGAACCATCACCGGAGAATAGCTCGGGTGAGATCCGTGAAGCTGCCAGATATTGGAGAACCTAGTCTCCAAAAGATACATGTATCGCCGTACATGCTCGTCCTCCTCCCTAATATGACGATGTACCACCTCCTCGGGGGCTGGCTCCCTCTGCACCGCTCCTGGACCTCGTGGACGCCACCAAAGAAGCTCCGGGTCGACGATGATACCCGGATTCCTCACCAAGGTACGAGTCCCGACAGGTAGCACCTCCCAGTGCCAACCCGGCGGAGCCCAGACTCAGACATCCCCGACAGAGTCCAGTAGGCTCGGACGAGATGGACGCGGCATAACTAAATAATAGCAATAAACAATCATAAAACATAAACAGTAACTAAATCACTAAGTATATATTGCCCTAATAACAATAACCCTAAACCTATCACTAATAACAATAACGCGGTATTTACCTAACTAATACTAATACTAACAACTAATACTAATTCTAATTCTAACTCTAAATTAGCCTAATAATACTAATTCTAATTCTAACCCTATTACTTAACCAATACCCCTAATACTTAACCAATCATATGCCTAATACTTAACCAACACCCCTAATACTTAACCAATACCCCTAATTCTAACTCTAAATTAGCCTAATAATTAATACTAATACTAATTCTAACCCTAATACTTAACCTATATACTAATTCTAATTCTAACCCTAATACTTAACCTAATACTAATACTAGCTAATTAACCTAATACTAGTACTAGCTAATTAACCTATATACTAATTCTAATTCTAACCCTAATACTTAGCCTAATAATACTAGCTAATTAACCTAATACTAATACTTGCAAATTAACCTAATACTAATACTAGCTAATTAACCTATATACTAATTCTAATTCTAACCCTAATACTTAGCCTAATAATACTAGCTATAATTAACCCAATACTAATATAGCTAATTAACCTATACTAACTAATTGACCTCACCTGCAGGAAGACGTACAGCGGCGGCGCCGGTGGCAAAGGCGGCGTGACGGGAGGAAGACGTACAACGCGGCTATGCGAAGTCTCCACGGGCGCGGCGGCGGGCGGCAAGGACGGCGGCGGCGAGCTCTCCACGGGCGCGGCGGGTGGCAACGGCGGGGGCGGCAAGCCTCCCCACGGGCGCGGCGGGCGGCAACGGCGGCGACGGCGGCGAGCCTCTCCGTGGGCGCGGTGGGCGGCAACGACGTGGGCAAGAAGGGAAGGGGGTGGCGGCGGTTGGGGGCGGTGGCGGGGCACACGCACGGGGATCGATCTGGCTGGGGGAAGAAGGGAAGGGGGTGACGCGCGCGTTATAACCCCCCCCCCCTTTAACACCGGTTCGTGTGGCTGGAACCGGTGTTAAAGGAGGGGGGAATTCGTTTCGCGCCCGCACCCCCCCTTTAACACCGGTTCCAGCCACGAACCAGTGTTAAAGGGGGGGTGCGGGCGCGAAACGAAATAAATACGCCCCCCTTTTAACACCGGTTCCACGAACCGGTGTTAAAGGGGGGGCATTTATTTCATGCATTAATGGGGTGGGGGCATTTATAATTTAAAAAATAGGATATGAATTTAGAAAATTCATATCTTATTCATTTCAACTCAGAAAAATATGAATAATATATCATAATTTTCAGAAAAATAATATCTATCTATTCATGTAAAAACATTTTATATTTACTTTAGATGAAAATTTTCAAAATGATAAAAACACTTACATATAAATTTTGATTATTCAATTCAAACAAAAATAAATTGTCAAATCCTAAAGCTTTGAACATAAGAAATATTAAGCATCTAAAAAGGAATCTAACCCTATTTTATTAGAGCAAATCATATTTTATTTTGTATTAACATTTTTGAATTGATTGGATATTTAAATGCCGCATCTTTTGTATACACTTGAATCTGACAAAGCCTCGCTCAACTTGCATTGGATTTTTGATAAAATAGCATATTGTGAACCTAAAAATGATTTTTGTAAAAAATCATGAGCATCGTATCATGTACTTGTAGTTCATATCTGACCCACTTCCTACCGATTCGGCAGGAATTTGTCTTTTTCACCAGAGGTGGACGGAAAGGTTTCAGATCCCCCTGTTGGTACATTGTCCATATAAGGTGGTCTAGTATTTTTGTAAAATGTGGTGGTGGTTTTTTAAATTATCCGTTTGGTGGTTGCTTCACAAAACCGTCCGTTTTTTATGCTCGGAAAATGGAAAATGCCTTTTTGGTGCGATAAAAAGGAAAACTTCCTCTTGCAACATTGTTTGCCATGCCATGATGCACATGTATGCACAATATGGCCTTATTATCACAAACTATGCCTTGATTCTAGCCATAACATTGGTCATTTGACCCGAAAGCCAAGAAACCTCGAATGAGATAGGTCATTTTGTGAAGGAGATAGAACTGGAATTAAAATACAGAATGCAACTAATAGTAAGTTACATAAAGCACGACTGAAAATTAAGATACATAAAAGAACTAAAAATTAAGATACATGGCCAGATTAAGTAACAATCGGCCGAACTTGTTTTAGAATGTTGGAGTGATTCAATCATGCTCCTGCCTACACCTGTAATACTCGCCACTGTAGTCATCGTACTCGCCGCCGCCGTCATCGCTGTCGTCGTCGGGGTCACCGTAATTGAACCTTGAAGGCTGAGTACGCGTGGGCTGGACTTGAGGGTAGCGCAGACGGGGGTTAGAGTCGGCGGCAGTGTCATAGGCCATGACGCTCTGGAGAGTCCGACCGCGCCACCATAGCCGACGGCCGGCCTCGTTGAAGTTCGGAGGAGGTGGGCCGTCCTCCTCGTGCCTGGCGAGCGCCCTCTCACGCCGATCCACGAAGAAGGCTTCCCAAGTAGGGAAATAGTCGGGATGCCATCTGGGATTCCTCCGCTGCTCCGACGTGAGCTCGAAATAGTAGTGGTTCGTGATGGCCATCCGGCGCGCCACACCTAGAGGGACAGGAGGAACTGGCACGCCTCCGACACTCAGCATCCAGCCGACGGGGACACAGTAGCCTGGCGGGCAGGGGTAGTTCAAGGCGCAAAGCGCCTCCGCCTCCCTGGGGGTTAGTGCTACGGTGGAAGCCATGGGAAAGAGTGATGAGGTTGCAGATATGAGTCTAGAGATGTGCAATGACAATGGAGGCCAACCCTACATATATATATAGTGAAGAACTGGTGGGAAGAACTGGAGGGAAGAACTGGCGGGAAAAAATGGCGGGAAGAAAAATGGCGGGAAGAAAAATGGAGGGAAGAAATAGAAGGAAGAAAATGGCTCATTTAATACATATACTGTTAACAGAAGAACACTTATATCTGCCGCCTCTCTCCACTCTATCCCATGGCTTTCACCATACCTCTAACCCCAGGGAGGCGGAGATGGAGTCTTTCATGGGCTAGCAGGAAAATATTTTCCGAGGCGGAACTTCCGAAGATGCCATAGGGCGTGTGCACCAAGGGCATCTTCGAGAAATTCCGCCACGAGAGATTTCCAAAGCCTTTCCTCCATCCATGGGGATGAAACTCTCCATCCATGTTGGCTTGGTCGTTGCCATAGCACATCTACACTCATATCTGCCGCCTCTCTCCACTCTATACCATGGCTTCCACCATACCTCTAACCCTAGGGAGGCGGAGATGTAGTCTTTCACGGGCTAGCAGGAAAATATTTTCCGAGGCGGAACTTCCGAAGATGCCATAGGGCGTGTGCACCAAGGGCATCTTCGAGAAGTTCCGCCACGGGAGATTTCCCAACCCTTTCCTCCATCCATGGGGATGAAACTCTCCATCCATATTGTTGGCTTGTTGAGTTGCTTGCCATGGCGTATCGATGCTCCTTTTATAGGCACGGCGCCGCTTCTACTTTGTCTTCTTCCTCCGACAGGGCGTCGTGCGCTACATCGAGCAGTGTAGTCCACCCACGCGTCCTTATCCTACCGACAGCTTTAGTCCCGGTTTGAGCCCCCACCCGGTACTAAAGGTTACCCACGCGTCCTTATCCCACCGACAGTTTTGTTAGATGACACAAAAACCACCTTTAGTCCCGGTTGCACCAACCAACCGGTACTAAAGGTTAGCCACCCCCCTTTTGTTAACAGAAGAAATATGACATTGATTTCCATGTTGAGATACATATGTGTGCCAAAAATGGCTCAATTAATACATATAGTCAATCTTATGATCGCGTCGGCCGTAACCATGGAGTATCAACACCGTTTAACAGGATGGTTGGGTCAGTCTTCACTCTGAAGGGCGGAATTTCATCAAACTTATTATAATCTTCTGACATGTCTGTCTTGTCCTCCACTCCCACGATGTTTCTTTTCCCTGAAAGAACTATGTGACGCTTTGGCTCATCGTGTGATGTATCTGTTTGCTTATTTTTTTCTTTTTTTCGGTTTGGTAGACATGTCCTTCACATAGAAAACCTGAGCCACATCATTGGCTAAGACGAATGGTTCGTCTAAGTTCTTGTCTACCTTCATAAGATTGTTGAGATCCACCGTTGTCATTCTGTACTTCTTGTCTACCTCAACCCTCCCTCCTGTTAGCTTGACCCATTTGCATCGAAACAAGGGGACCTTAAAATTAGGTCCATAGTTAAGTTCCTATATCTCCTCTATGAACCCATAATACGTGGTATTTTGCCCATTGTCTTCTACTGCATCGAAGCGGACACCACTATTTTGGTTGGTGCTCTTTTTATCTTGGCCTATCGTGTAAAATGTATTCCCATTTATCTCGTACCCTTGGAAAGTACATACAGTCGAAGATGGTGTCCTGGCCAACAAGTACAGCTGATCCCCAACAGTGGTATTATTCGTGAGAAGTCTTTGCAGCCAGCCGCCAAAACTCGCCATGTGTTCACTTATAATCCATTCATCAGACTGTCCTGGGTGTTTGAGGCATATTAAATTCTTGTGTTCATTGATATACGGGGCAACCAAGATAGATCTTTGTAAAACCGTGTAGTGTGCTTGGTTGAGAGAATGCCCGTCCCTACATATCATTGCTTTACATCCTAGGGTGCCTTTTCCACGCAGTCTCCCCTCATGTCGTGATTCTGGAACACCAATCGCCTTAAGGTCAGGAATAAAATCAACACAGAACTCAATGACCTCCTCTGTTACATAGCCCTTGGAGATGCTTCCTTCTGGCCTAGCATGGTTATGAACATATTTCTTTAAGACTCCCATGTACCTCTCAAAGGGGAACATATTGTGTAGAAATACAGGACCGAGAATGGCAATCTCTTCTACTAGGTGAACCAGGAGATGTGTCATAATATTGAAGAAGGATGGTGGGAACACCAACTCAAAGCTGACAAGACATTGGGCCACATCTGTCTGTAACCCTGGTAGGCTTTCTGGATCGATTACCTTCTGAGATATTGCATTGAGGAATGCACATAGCTTCACAATGGGTACTCGAACATTTTCAGGTAGAAGCCCCCTCAATGCAATCGGAAGCAATTGTGTCATAATCACGTGGCAGTCATGAGACTTCAGGTTTTGGAATTTTTTCTCTGCCATATTTATTATTCCCTTTATATTCGACGAGAAGCCAGACGGGACCTTGATACTGCTCAGGCATTCAAAAAAGATTTCCTTCTCTGCTTTAGTAAGAGCGTAGCTGGCAGGAGTTAAGTGGCATCGTTTACCCTTCTCGTTCTCGGGATGCATAGGCTCTTCAGGGTCTTTCAAACGTTGTTGGTCCTGCCGTGCTTCCGGTGTATCTTTTGTCTTCCCATACACTCCTAGGAAGCCTAGCAGGTTTACGCAAACATTTTTCGTCACGTGCATCACGTCGATTGAAGAGCGGACCTCTAAGACTTTCCAATAGGGTAGGTCCCAAAATATAGATTGCTTCTTCCACATGGGCGCGTGTCCGGCATCGTCATTCGGAACAGATAGACTGCCAGGACCTTTTCCAAAGATTACTTCTAGGTCCTTGACCATACCAAATACCTCCTCACCGGTACGGAGGACAGGCTTCCTCCGGGGTTCTGCCAGACGTTTGAAATGCTTGCCTTTCTTTCTTACTGGATGTAGGTTCGGAAGAAATCGACGATACCCTAGGTACACAACCTTCTTACATTTATCCAAATATACACTTTCAGTCTCATCTAAACAGTGTGTGCATGCATTGTATCCCTTGTTTGTCTGCCCTGAAATGTTACTAAGAGCAGGCCAATCATTGATGGTTACGAAAAGCAATGCTCGTAGGTCAAATGGCTCCCCTTTGTGCTCATCCCACATACGTACACCTAGTTTGGCCCACAGCTGTAAAAGTTCTTCAACTAATGGCCTTAGGTACACATCAATGTCGTTGCCGGGTTGCCTCGGGCCTTGGATGAGCACTGGCATCATAATGAACTTCCTCTTCATACACAACCAAGGAGGAAAGTTATAGATACATAGAGTCACATGTCAGGTGCTGTGACTGCAGCTCTGCTCACCAAAAGGATTCATGCCATCTGTACTTAGACCAAACCTTAAGTTCCTTGCGTCACGTGCGAAGTCCGGGTACTCTCGCTCGACTTTTCTCCACAGTGACCCATCAGCGGGGTGTCTCAACATCGCGTCTTTCTTACGGTCTTCCATGTGCCATCGCAACAACTTGGCATGCTCTTTATTTCTGAAGAGACGTTTTAACCATGGTATTATAGGATCATACCACATAACCTTGGCAGGAACCTTCTTCCTAGGGGCCTCACCCTCAACATCGCCAGGATCGTCTCGTCTGATCTTATACCGCAGTGCAGTGCATACCGGGCATGCATCCAAATTCTCGTACTTCTCACCACAGTAGAGGATGCAGTCATTAATACAGGCATGTATCTTCTGCACGTCTAATCCTAGAGGGCAGACAACCTTCTTTGCTTGGTATGTACTGTCGGGCAACTCATTATTTCTTGGAAGAAGATTCTTCATTTTTACCAACAACTTTGAAAATACGCTGTCAGTCACACCGTTCTCTGCCTTCCATTGCAGCAAATCCAGTGTGGTACCTAGCTTTTTGTGGCCATCTTCGCAAGTTGGGTACAACAATGTTTTGTGATCCTTTAACATCTTCTCCAGCTTCTCCTTCTCCTTTTCAGTTTCACATTCTTCCTTTGCATCAGTAATGGCCCGACCAAGATCGTCATCAGCGGGCCCATCTGCTGCCTCTTGATCTTCATTATCTACCCCCGTTGCAGTATCATCATATTCAGGATACATATTATGATAGTTGTCATCATCCTCTTCTTCTTCGTTGTCTTCCATCACAACCCCTTTTTCTCCGTGCTTGGTCCAACAATTATAGCCGGGCATGAAACCGGATCGAAGCAGGTGGGCGTGAATGGTTCTGGTATTTGAGTAGTATTTCTTGTTCTGACAGTGAACACACGGACAGCACATGAAACCATTGTGATCACGGTTTGCATTAGCCACAACGATGAAATTTTGGAGGCCCGTAATGTACTCGGAAGTGCGGCGGTCACCGTACATCCATTGCCGGTTCATCTGCATTAATATATAGTATATATCAAAAAATAATAGGGAGATGACCATTTATATATATAGTACATCAATGACACATGAAAGGATAGTTGCCGACCTCGACCGAGAAGGAAAGAGCAACGAGAAAACTTATTTTGAGCTCTCGGGCATTTCACCGAACACCTCTTGTGCATACGAAAAAACACAAACTAGCACACTTCACACCCTCTTGCTAGGCTCCAAAATGAGATAGTGAAAAAATGGAAGAGTGGGGTGTGGGCTGCGGTGTCTTATATAGCCCCCCCTTTAACACCGGTTCAAGCCACGAACCGGTGTTAAAGGGGGGGGGATTGCGCGGGCCACTGGTGCAGGGCCACGAACCGGTGTTAAAGGGGGGGCTCCTTTTTGCTGCACGGGCCACGCTGGTACAGACCCCCCCTTTAACACCGGTTCGTAGAAGAACCGTTGTTAAAGCCCATTTCCAGGCTCAACCAAAGGCCTCGTTTCCACTAGTGGAGGCACCGTGGAAAGAAGGCAGGGAGAAATTTGCCCGTTGGATTGCGTGGGAAGAGATCTTCACCACCGGGCTCGTAGGCAATCGGATCGGGGATGAGGAAGATAGAACAACTGCTCGCTCGCCACTCGTCGGCACGCCTCGCCAAACGCTGAAGTCACAAGTCACGCGCATACTGCATGCGGCTTGTGACGAGAAACTTATACTTATAGAGGAAGGCTTAAGATGTTTTGGAATGGTTTAAAATTTTAGGAGGAAAAGTTTAGAGCGGGAAGGAAGATAATTTTAGTTCTGTCTTGGTCCTTTCTAGATGGCATGGTTGTATTCCTGCACTGATTGGTATTCCCTCGATGGACACGGTGTCAAATTGAGGTGGAACGATCATACCCTTTGAGTAGATCGGTTTCGTGTTATATTGATAAGAAATAGTCCCATGCGTGGCATATACAAAGTTGGAAACGTATACGGTGGTGTACTACACCATCACATATATGTATGATATTACATCTCCAATACCCCTTTATCTAGACCTGGAAGAGGTTTAGATTATGCTTGAACTAATCTAGTTTCTTACAACATAAAACCTAAGTGAAGCCATCTGCAATTTGATCCTTACTTGATATGAATCTGACATCAAGTAACTTGCTAGCGTTGAATTTTTGCCTTATCTATCTAAACCAAAAGTCCGAAATAATGAAAAGGGCTAGACGTGTTTTATACTCTTAACATTCCCCCTCACGTCTAGGCTATTTTAGTCCTTAGTGTGGGTTCAGTGCAGGCCGCAAAATCTTTTTAATACTGCGTGAGCAGTGTTTTGAACTTGAGACTTCTTGGCTCTGATATAATATTAAATTATTGTCCTAGCTATCTAACCAAAAATCCGAACCGATCAAAAGAGGTAGACGTGTTTTATATATTCTTAACGCGGGAGTAAAGTAGAAGCTGGGATTTTCACAAGTCGTGCACCATGCAGGCTACAAAATCGAAGCACCGGCTAGTTGCCATAATCTAGATAACCCCTGATTTCTAGGATATGATAGATCCCTAATTCTTAAGATATTAGAAATCCCATAAACTATGGTTTCGGTAATTAATCAGTCTCTTGATTTTTTCAAGCCATGAAGATTTTTTCATTGGGAAGCATTCTTCTTTTTTGGAGCGTGGCATGCCCTCCTGAAGTTGGCTAGAATCCTAGAACTCTGAATGAGACTAGGACTTCAACATTACGTCATGTGCCGTCGTATCCGAGTGCTGTCAGTGTTCTTGAGTTGAGCAGTACACCAACGTGACTTATGTAATGAAGCAAATTGATCAGACTCGGCTCAAACTAATACCCCCTCCCTCCTAAAAAGGATGTCGCAAATTTATCTAAACTTGGATGAATCTAGACACTATTTAGTATATAGACACATCCAAATTTTGATAAACTTGCGACGTCTTTTTAGGACGGAGGGAGTATTACATTTGTTTTTTGAAACAAGCCAAAAGCCTTGCTGCTCTCTTCGTTGCCTATTTCATTGATTAAGAAGAATTTACAGTCTTAACTCTTAAGTTACAAACTAGCCATCCAGCTAGAATACAAAGCCTACTCTTCCAACATAGTCCTACGAACTAGCATTTGAGTAACAGAGCTCAAATGTTTTGTCCCGGCCACCCCCAAAGAGAGGCATTTCGTTTAGATAATTATCAAAGAAGGCATGTAAGAGATGTTTCTAACCACCCTTGGGCTGCGCTCATTCCAAATCTGTCAAGTAGAACCAAAGAAGAGAGCCCCTTTCCACATGGAAGCATTTTTTTTTTGAGCGTGACACATCCTCTTTTAGAACAACTCTAGCGGACCCTCCATGTGGCCCGAAACCGGATAATAACCGCGTAGATCGTGTCCCGAAACTTATTGCCATTTATAAATTTAAATTGTTAAAAATTACAAATATTCAAATTAATATTTGTTTAGATTTTGAGTTTTTATTTTCTGATTATTTTTTCAGATTTCAAACAGATAAAGTAAATAAATATTCAGATTTTAAATCTGTTCAAAACTTAAATAATATTAGAACACTTCTATAATCAGAAAAAAACAGCAGAAACGAAAAACCAGAAAAACGAAAACGAAAAAAAACGTCTGATGGGCCGCCGCCCAACGGACCGCTTCACGCCGCGAGTGGGTGCGCGCCGACAATACCCCAGAGCAGAACGGGTCATCAGTTCTGAGATTTCTAACGGGCCCAGATCGAGACAACGTTTCAAACGCCTGTTGGAATTCGCGATCGATCGTGCGAGGTTGGCCATTCAACGATCTGTCACTTTCGTGTTAGCAATTCGCACGATCATGAAACGGCCTGGTGTGCTTAACTTGGGTCTGTCAGAGTCGTGGTGAGACTGCGCGTGCCGCCATGTAGTCTTGTCCAGAGAAGAAAGAAAACCACCACCCCTGTTCCTCGATCATGGCGGGCACCATGATTTGTACCATCAAGTAACAATCGAGAGGTCTCTGAGCTGACAGCAACGGCATGAACATTGCGCATCACAGTCTCCATTCTCCATCCATGGATGGACCGGCAGTCAGCTCCCAATTGCGTGACAAACCGAGCACCTATGATCCATTTCACTTTGGCCCATACGTGCTAGTATTTGAAACCAAACAACGGGGCACGTCATCTGATTGTCCTTGATCAGAAATTTTACGCTGAAGAACAGAAACGGGTCTGCTTGATTGACTGTCACATCAAACGCAGATATATTGCATAATTAATCGGCATGAAAAGCGAGGGCATTTGAAAATGAGCAGTTTCTCTTTTCTTATTTAAGATGCAAAGGAAGGTGTGCCACCTGTGGAGAAAAAAAATGATAGGTCCATATGCATGATGTTGGACGCGTAGCCAGTGTGTAGGTTTTGCTTATTTAGAAAAAGTATAATAAGGTACAGTCAGCAGGCTATAAAGATTTAAATATTATATTTGTGCTGAGTTGGATGAGGAGAGAGAAGATGTGCTGGCTGTAGGATATAAGTCAGCTACAGCACATACTCCTAGGCACTTTATAAGAGTGTCAAGTGGGCCATATATTGAAAAAGTAGTACTCTTTTATAGCTAACTATTATACATGTTGACTATAAGCTAGCTATAGATGACATGGCAAGGGCTTATAGCCAATCATTGACTTTACTATTGTTCTTGCTCTTATGATGCAAAGGAAGATATGTAGGTTTGGCTGCCTTTTTTTTAGACGGAAGGCTCGAAGTGAGCCTGGCTTTGAATTAACGAAGCCAACAACCGGCTAGGGGTTACAGTATGAGTTACAACACGCACGCGTCCAAGGCGCCCACCACAAGACACAACAACAGACAACACAGAAAAACGCCGATAGCGCCAGCTTTATCTAAGATGAGGAAGATTTGTCTTCTGTTGCACCGGAGTGGTCACGATCAGATCCACGCCAATAAACCTCCCCCGCACCAAGACAGCAGCCCACGGGGGACTCGACGACGGGGCAACAACCTAGCAGAGCTTGAGCCAAAGGAGGGGGGGTCTTGCGACGACACCTCCAAGATGGTGAATGACGCAAGAACGCGACATCGTCGTCGGCAGGGACCGAGGTCCTGCAGAGCTTTCACCCAGACCCAGAGCCACCACCCCCGGAGCTCTGGCAGCCAGACCCCGACATACCATCTTCCCCTAGCATTGGGAGAGGCCCACCGGTAAAAGCTACGACCAGATGCCCCCTAGTAGAGCCCTAGCCAACATGTACCAGATGCCCTGGCATTTTTCTGGTCATGCTAAGAAATTTAGATCTTGCTTGTGATCGTGATTTGTTCCCCTTGCTGTCCAAACTCACACGGGGATCTCCCCCGTGGGGCAGGGATCCGTTGTGGTCATGGAAATTCTCCCCTAGAACCCTGCGATATTAACTTAGAGTCATATGTTACTAGTCTAAGTTACTATTCTCATAGTGGAAAATAACTTAGTTGTGGTGCAATGTTACATTAATTAGGTTATAGACACACTTTGTCTTGGTACATGTGATATTATAGTAACATAGCTAGTTACTCAATCTATCTATCTCTTCATTAAATTATTGTCCCATAAGCAAAATTGCTAACTTGGACTATTAGTTACTAGTGAAGTTACCCCACTATGACCAGCCTAAGTCGTAACCAAACAAGCCCTATAAAGAAGGAAACTGTCCGGGGAGCTAGGGTGCCTCGGTGGACCGCTCCTCCTCGTCAAGCTCAACGTGCATGCAGCGTTGTCCAAAATGTCAAGGTTGGGCACAGTTGCAGTAGCTGCCCGCTCGTCGGAAGGTGAATATATGGGTGCATCTGTTGTGGCCATCGAGGGCATCACCAATCTAGAAACCTTGGAGGCTATGGCTGTCATGAAGCACTGATCCTCGCGGGAGATTTGCTGCTGAGCCGCACTCGGATTGCTTCGGCCTAGTAGCGATCAACAGTCTGCGAGAAGAAGGAATGTGCCCTTACAGACACATTATCAGCGAGATAAGAACCCTCGCCGCGGCCTTTGAGAAGGCTGACTTTGTCAACGAAGGGAGGCGATCGAATGGCGAAGCTCACACTCTTGCCAGGAGCACGATCTATTTTTCAGTTGTTGGTTGCAAAATGTGGATTTTGAATCCTCAAACTCTAGTTATTATTGATTAATAAAGGTCGGAGTTCTAAAAAAACCTGTTGAAATTTTCGATGGTGCGAGGTAATCCCTCCGTTTTAAAATATAAGATGTTTTAGTTTTGTGAAAGAAATGTATCTACCTTTTAATGTGTAGGTTCACTTTAACCTAAATGAGCATATACACTAAAAATAATCTAGATACACTCATTTCATAAAGCTAAAACATTTTATATTTTGAAACGGAGGGAGTAGTATGTAGTGTCCTACCATGTCCGACAATTCAACGATCCATAACTTTCGTTTTTTCTTTTCGAAATGGGACCAAAGCCCCGGCCTCTGTATCAATAGATGCACACAACCTTTTTATTACGTAGTTCAAAAATATCAACGTATTACAATCATGGATCAGCCAAAGTTGAGACAAAGATCAACCATTTAAAAATGAGAAGCAACAAATAGCTAGCCATTTTGAATTCTACTAGTGTGCCGCCATCCAGTAGCCTGAAAATAGAAGTCTTGTGCAACCGTAAGGAGCTGGTTGCATCAAAAACCATGAGCTCCCGCTGATCCACCGGGGTAAGGTAGGACCATAGATTGATCCAGTGCGCCGCCATACGAAAGACCTGCAAGAAATTTGTACCAGTTTGTTTGTTAAAAATAATATTATTTCAGCATTTCCAAATAGCCCAACATAAAGCTGAAACACCAATGCTTATTCTAGCTTTAGTAATCTTATCGGTCCCATTTAGCCAATTCCCAAACATATTGGTAATATTGGTAGGTGGCATAATATTATAAGTACAGAAAATAATACGCCAAACAATTTTTGCAAATGGACAAGATATAAACAAGTGTTCAACTGTCTCCAACGAATCACAAAAGCAACACTTTTGACACCCGGACCAATTCCGTTTTGCTAAATTATCTTTTGTTAACAAAATCTTATTACTAAGGAACCACATAAAAATTTTAATCTTAAGTGGGATTTTAAGTTTCCAAAGGTATTTACGCAAATATCTTGTGTGATCATTCATTAGATCCAAGTACATAGATTTGACAGTAAATAAACCGGTGGAAGATAAATTCCAAACAAAACTATCAGGCTCATTTGTGAGCTGGACACTCATTAATCTCGCACACAAATGAAGCCAATCATTCCACTTATTACCAGTCAGAGCCTGTCTAAAACCAATATTTAGAGGGGCCTGACCTACAACATCAGCAAGGAGGACATGTTTCTTCCTTACAATGTTATATAAAGAGGAATATTGTTGAGCCAGGGAAGTGTCTCCAAGCCACACATCCTCCCAGAAGCGAATCGGCAAACCATCACCAACTTTAAACGAACCTCTAGCAAAGAAGTCATTTTTTACCCGCATAAGGCCCTTCCAAAATGGTGAATCAGTTGGCTTTTCTTCCACTTGCGCTAAAGTTTTGTTGTGTAGATACTTGTTAGATAAAAGTTGCTGCCACATACCTTCTTCAGTAAGTATTTTGAACAGCCATTTACTTAGCAGGCATTTATTTTTAATTTCTAACACCTCAATTCCCAGTCCACCTTGGTCCTTTGGGCAACAAATAATATTCCACTTTGAAAGCCTATATTTCCTTTTAGATTCATGACTTTGCCAAAAAAAATCTTGATCTAAAAAAATCTAAACGCTTACATACCCTAATAGGTACCTCAAGAAAAGAAAGCATGAACATAGGTAGGCTAGTGAGGACCGAGTTTATTAAGACCAAGCGGTCACCATAAGAGAGTATGTTGCTTTGCCAATAGCCCAACTTGGTCATAAATCGGCTCTCAATTGGATTCCAATCCGCATTACGCAATTTTCTATAATGGATGGGTACCCCAAGATACCTAAAAGGGAGAGAACCTGACTCGCAACCAAAGATTTGCTTGTACTGGTGTTCCATCTCTTTTGCTTTTCCAAAACAGAAAATCTCGCTTTTGTGGAAGTTAATTTTCAACCCTGATAATTGCTCAAAAATATTCAGGATCAACTTCATATTTACAGCTTTGTCTAGGTCATGTTCCATAAACAAAATGGTATCATCCGCATATTATAAAATAGAAACTCTTCCCTCCACCAAATGAGGTATAAGACTTCCTACCTGACCATCCTCCTTTGCTCTCGCAGTCAGAATTGCTAACATATCCACAACAATGTTAAAAAGCATAGGAGATAGTGGATCACCCTCTCGAAGGCCCTTGCGAGTTTGAAAATAATGTCCAATGTCATCATTGACCCTTATGCCGACACTACCCCCTTGCACAAAGTCTTTGATCCAATCAAAAAAACCTGAATCAAAACCTTTCATGCGAAGCACTTGTTGTAGAAAAGGCCATTTAACTTTATCATAAGCCTTTTCGAAATCAATTTTAAAAAGTACTCTATCAAGTTTTTTACGATGTAACTCGTGAATTGTTTCATGCAAGACAACCACACCTTCAAGAATGTGTCGTCCCGGCATGAATGTCGTTTGGGTCGGTTTAATCATCTACGATTAGTTGCTACTTTAGTAAAAAATTTAAAGCTCATATTAAGAAGACAAATTGGTCGGTACTGCTGGATTTGCACAACATTCTCCTTTTTAGGAAGTAGAGTGATCACCCCAAAGTTCAACTTAAAAAGTGGTAACTCCCACTGATGTAAATGGGTAAACAAAGCCATTAAATCTGCTTTGATAACATTTCAAAAAGTCTGATAAAACTCAGCCGGGAAACCATCAGGTCCCGGTGGCTTGTTATGTTCCATCTGAGAAATAGCCTCAAATATCTCTCGTTCAGTAAAAGCAGTCGTAAGAAGATCATTTTCTTCTGAAAATAACTGAGGTATGTCCGCGACCTGATTCTCTATCAAAGAGAAACCGTTTTTATCCGGATCCCCAAACAGCTTTTTATAAAACTCAGTGATATATACTTTTAAATTGTTCTCACCTACAATGGTCCCTTCCTCTTGTTCAAGTTGGAATATTTTTTTCTTCCTATATTTTCCGTTTGCTATGAGATGAAAATACTTGGTGTTATTCCCACCTTCTTGAATGTGATTTACCTTGGATCTTTGAGCCCATTTGGTTTCCTCATCCCGCATAAGTGAAATAACACGTTCATTCGCCTTTCTTAGATTCTCTTTTTCAGTAGCACATAAAGGAATCGATTCAGCTTTGATATCTAATTCATCAATGATAGATAAAAGTCTTTCTTTTTCTTTTTTATATTTGCCACTTTGATTTTTTGCCCAACCCTTTAAGAATCCATGTAAGTGTCTTATTTTATTTTGCCAAACTTGAATAGGAGTATCCCCCAACGATACACTATTCCATTCAGCCACCACCATCCCATAAAAACCGTCCTGTCGCAACCAAGATAATTCAAAAGAAAAACAGGCGTTGTTTCCAATGTGGGTCTGGTTGCCGGAATCAATAAGCAACGGCGTGTGATCCATCTAGTCAGAGCCCTAACCGAAATTAGAGGATATTTTTGCTCCCACTCAACACTAGCTAGAACACGATCTAACTTCTCAAACGTTTGAGTTTTCCGTCTATTAGCCCATGTGAACTGTCTGCCCGAGAGAACAATTTCTCGGAGATCAAGACTCTTAATGATGGCATTACAAACAAAAGGCCATCTAGGGTTGTAGTTATTGTTATTCTTTTCATGACTATTCCGAAGTATTTGAAATCTCCACCTAGTAGTAAAGGTAGAGATTCAGTCTCACAAAACCGAACTAATTCAGACAAGAATTCTGGTTTATGAGTGTCTTGCGTAGCCCCATACACTGGCATAAAAACCCATTCAAAACCATCACCGACTGATCGAATATGGAGTTTTACACAAAATCTCTAGTCTCAACCTTTTTAACTTGAAGAGTTTCAGCATTGATACCAACAAGAATTCCTCCTGACCTCCCATGCGGAGATAAGCAAAACCAAATGAAATTCTTACCAGCAGCTAGATGTCTTAAGAAAGGTACGGTAAAATTTGACCTCTCCGTTTCCAACAAGGCAATAAAATCTAAGCGGTGATCTATAATAGCATCTTGGACATACAAATGTTTTGCGGGGTCACGAAAGCCCTCGCTATTCCATGTCATACCTTTTAATCCTACCATCATGAGTATGTTTTTTTGAAGCGGACTCTAGTGCTTCTCCGCACATTATCTTTGTCATAAGATTTCTGTCGCTGCGTACGACGAATGGGTTCCTCTGGAATCACAAGTTCCACATGTTCTTCCTCATAGCTATGTTCCTCGTCCATCAAATCATCACAAAGGTTTGAAGCACGAGAAACAATCAAGCTATTTTTTTGACCCTCCCTTTGTTGATCTAAACTCACCTCACTTTTTTGAAGCATAGTAAGTGTATGTTGTGTTTCAGTATCTAGAATTAACTTAGCTGCTGCCTTTTTACTAGAATCTGAATCACCCAAAGAAACCCCTAATATACTAGCCTTATCAATTATTTCATCCTCAGAAAATTTAAGAACCGAAAACTTTGTATTTAAATGCGTACCTTTGTTGTGCATATCATTGCGCCTTTGGGCCAACGCTCTTGCTCTCGCCATCTGCGAGTCATCGATATTGCCTTGAGCTTGTAATCGTCCACTAGACCTCAGCCCCGCCACCGAACTCTCTGTGATTCCTCCAAAAGCTATCACTTCTCCTCGAGTAGGAGTAGACACAACACCATGCTGCTTCACAAAACCTCCACTCACATCCAGACCACTTGGCTTGTCATTCAGAGAAGAAACATGTCTAAATATATCCTGGCGCACCACATTGCCGCGTGAGATTCTCGAGCCTGCACCCCCACCTAGGGTCCGAGGCGACCTTCAGCTCCTGCCCATCTCTCTTGTTCTGAACAGCAGTCTGACTCCCAGTTTGAGACACGGTCTTCGAGTACATCACCTCCATAGCTGCCTCAACGATTCCTTTCTCCAAACATGGCTGTGTAGTAGAAGCAGCCATGGTCCCACCTGAAGCAGATGGCGCGCCCAAGACCTCAGCAGGAATCGACACTTCCTTCTGTTGGTGATGGACGCGAGGTGGCGCAGAGGAGGAATGAACAGTCTCCTCCTCCTCCTCCACCATATCAGACCACAAAACTTTTTTTAGCACACATGCATTTCCCTCAATAGTTTCAAAAGACCCGAATTTAATAGGACTCAATTTGAGATTAGTGCTTTGAGTAGTGGTATCCACCTGCATGTTCTGATCCTACCTTTGCCTTTCATTGGTCGGTTCTTGAACATTTTGGACATTTGAATTAGTATTAGCATTATCATTCTCCTTGAGGCCAGCCGCTCCATCCCCATCATGCCCATCATTGTCATTCGCCTCATCCATTTGAGTGTCTACCAATATTGGGTTGTTCACGACCCCCTTCACATCAAAACGAAGCTTGTAAAAATTACTCTTGATTAAAACGTCCATACGCTCAGATATCAGAGTGTGATCCAAACAAGCAATTTGAATTCGGAGCACATCGGTTCTTCGAGTAAAGGCCATGTCCACATCCAAAGTTTTACCAAAAAGAGTTCCTAGACTCCAAAGAGCAAGATAATCATCCAGCGCCTCATGAGGGAGAGCATGAATCCTCACCCAAAAATTCTCAATATACCATGCAGGTTCAACATTAGAGCTCCAAAAATCAAAAGTCAAGTGAGAATTCTTGTTCGGCACCTTGTACATTCCAATGTGCTGCGCTCTCACAAGGTCCAACTTACTCAAAAATTTAGCCTTGAAAATATTTGTATCAACCTGCCTAACATCCCACTGATATAGCTCATCAGGCACCACCCACTTGAGTTGGGTTACTACTTCAGCAATAGATAGCTCATCCCCTTGCACCGTTACTCTACTCATACGGGTATTCTCCACTCTTGGTCTAACAACACCCGTAAGTGGCAACTCCCAAAACATCAAATCCTCATGGGCAACACCATAACACATCATTGCAGGTTTAGGATCATTTCTAACAGCACACTCCTGAGTAGCATGTCCAGGCAACAAACAAATATCACATAATATGGTGGTACAATCATCAAGATGATGGCCTGGCTGACGGCAACGGTAGCAAAGAGGACCTTTTTTCTTCGGAATGTTGGTAGCCTGAATAACCCGTGTACCAGCCACAGTTACCTGCTCCATAGGAACGATCAACTGGTTATCCACTGCCACCTCTGCCGCAACAGCAGGAACAGGCGCGACAGGCTGCCCCAACTGCGCGGCAGGCTGCTGAGGCCTGGCAGGCTGCCCAGGCACCACGACAGGCTGTCGATGCACAGCCGGCTGCCGCGGCAAAATAGGAGGAGAAGAATCAGCAGTAGCCTGGCCATTCACACCCTCCTTATCATCCTGAAGCCCGGCGATTTGTTTAGCAAAAGCAGTTGTCGCCTCTTGCACCAGTCTGGTTTGAATCGCTGATAACTTTGGCTCACGATCATCACGATTTCCTCTTCCACCTCGACCACGGACATTACGATAGAAACCTCTCCCTTCCCTATTATTGTTCCAGTCAACAGCAGGCCGGGGGCGCCTACCATTGTTGTTATTGAAGCCAGATCCAGGGTTAAAACCCCCATAACCTCGCGCAGCTCGACTACCATTGCTATGATTATTTCCTTGGTATCCATTGAAACCCTCATCATAGGCACGGTAATCAGAACCAGCCGTCCCACTAGGTCCTCCCTCGTCGAAGTTGCTGCCACGGCCAGGACCGAAACGCCCAAAGCCCCTGCCAGAACCTCCACCGCTATTCCCCTGGTAACCTCGTCCCCGGTTGGGATACTGCCCTCCGCCGCCACGACTCATGGTGGACGTGGAAGCAGAGTTTGCAAGACACGGATCAGCCGCCCCCACAATAGGTGCCGATCTCTGATTTTTGTTCCAGGGAAAGCCTAAGCTACGACGATATCCAGCCGTCGTTTGCCTCACAACGATTTTGGATTGGGCCTCGATGTCACAATTATGATGGCCACAATCCAGATTACCATAGACAAATCCAACTTAGGGCCCACAAAGTTACCTTCGTCAGACGTTGAGATAGAGATGGATTTCAAAATCCGATGTTCACAGGCTGTATCCTTTTCCATCAAGAAGGGCACAGATCTTCGTTTGCGACGATTAGCAAAACGCTGAGATTTTACCTTGGTTTGTTTGCGCCGTCGCCGGCACACAGTGATCCATTCGTTAGCATCAAACGTCTTGAGCTGGAACGTTGATGGCATCAAAGGCACCTCCTTGGATTTCCTGATTCCTGTATAAACGGGATCAGAAGAACGTGAAGAATGAAAATGGCGATCACGTACCTTCTCCGGCAAGACAGCCAACAAGATTGCCGCCTCTCACTGCCTTCTCTTCTTCTCTTCCCGTTTCTCCAAAACCTTGGACGAAACCATGTCCAGATCACAAAGTTCGGATTCCGGTGTCGCACAGAGGTAACTCCAGTCCCTGGGATAAGATTCCGGCGAGCCAATCTGCAGCTCCGGTGAAGGAACATCTTCCTCATCGAAGTCCGGCGCTATCGCCCAGAACCGCCCGCCAGGTCGCCTCACTGGCTCTCCGCAAATCCCGTCCATAACTTTCGTGTTAGAACTTTACACGGCGCAAAGTGGCCTTTGTGTGCTTAAAGCATCTCTACCCGTGCCCGTAAAAGGGCTGGAAGTGTGAACTTCCGGCGACTTTACGGGCTGCTCGTGCTACGTCGCTCTAGTCAAGACCGTGAGCACGCCCAGCCCGTAAAAACGTTTACAGTGGCCCTTTCATCCGGCGCCGCGGTCGGTACAAGTACCGGCAGCCCGGGCCAGTGCGGGTCGAAACCCTCACTCGTGCCCGCACCCAACCCTAGAACCGTCGCCGCCAAGCACAACTCCGGTGAGCAATCCACGCCGCCTCGCTTAGCAATCGGCGGTATGTCTTCGCGTAGTGGTAGGTTTGGGGTCGGGGGAGGGAGATGCGGAGGCGGGGGACGGTGGTGACCGCCTCGCCGACGACGCGCACGCGGAGTTCGTGCGCTCCGAGGGGGCGAAGAAGCGGGCCACCCTTAAATGGGTGAACCGCGATGAGTCGCCGCCGTCGTCCCTCCATGCCTACGCGCCGACGTGGTGGCTAGAGGCGAGAGCGGCTCCCCACGCCGCACAGATTCGCAGGTACGCCACCGCCGGGGAGGGATCCTCGCGCGGCCCGCTCTTCCCTCCCCTCCCTCCACCGACGGCTTCAGCTCCCTGTCTCCTCCACGTGCGCGCGTCGTCGGCAAGGAGGATTACGCCAACGACAGCAACGAGGAGCAGATGGCCCTCGAGCTCATGACGCGCGAGTCCGAGTTTGCCGTCAAGGCGGAGCTCGAGACCGAGTGGGCCGAGCAGCGCCGAGCCATCTTGCTCGTCCAGGCACGCGAGGACAGGGAGAGGGAGGAGGCACGCGCTTCGACCAGCATCGGCGCCGCCGTCAAGCTCGAGGTCGGCAACCTCATCGACCTTAACGAGTGAGGTCCTCGCCACCACAACGCCCTCGCGCCCTGCAGCTCCCGCCGACGAAGAGTGGGGCTCAATTTTGGTCTAGGAGCGGTGGTGCCCCACGGAAGTCGATGTAGGCATCGTGCAGCTTTTGAATCGCTGCGTAATTATATGTAACTAATGTATGTATGGCCGAAGGACTTTGATCAGACTTGAGTTCGTTCTTCGATTTACCCGCCTTGTTTGAATTTCGTACTTTCAGTTCGTGTTTACAGACTCTATTCTGTAAAAACGATTTATGAACCGCGAACTAGGTTTTCAGTCGATGCTCTTAACTTGGTTGTCACGAGTCGTGGTGAGACGGCGCGTGCCGCCACGTACTCGTGCCAAGAGAAAGAAAAACCAGCCATGTTCCTTCCATCATGGTGCACCATGAGTTGCACTCATCAAGCAACAATTGCGAGGTCCCGAGCTGCCAGCAACCGCGTGAACATTACGCATCACAGTCTCCATTCCCTATTGGCAGTCATCTCCCAATTGCGCGAGAAACTTCAGAACACATATGATCCATATCACCTAGCTTGTCCTATATACTATACGTACGTGCTACTATTTGAAATTAAACACAGGCGCGTCACATCTTGGTCAACTGGGGTTCCGGGTTTTCTTTTTGAAATTTTATTGTGAATAACAGAAATGGATCTGCTTGAGACTGTCACATCAAAGGACCCCAAATACTCTCTCCGTTTCAAAATATAAGATGTTTTAGCTTTGTGAAAAAAGTGTATATAGACTCCTTTTAGTGTGTAGGTTCATTTAGATTTGACGTGAACCTAATTAAAAGGGATCTAAATACACTCCTTTCACAGATCTAAAACATCCTTTATTTTGAAACGGAGGAAGTATATTGCATAATCAATCGGCATGAGAAGCGCGGGCATATAAAATTGAAATGTTTTTCCTTTTCTTATTTAAAAAAATGCAAAGGAAGGTGTGCCATTTGTGGAGAAAAATATGATGGGTCCGTATGCTGATCTGTCGAGTACTGCCTATCGAGAAGCGATTGGCAGCTATAGGAATGGTCCAAGAACTTTAACGGAATGAAGTAGCGCGCAACGCACGTACAGAAACAGGAAAATTCCGACGAGCTAGGTACTAGCCAGCTTCCTCTACAGATAAAAAGAGCTACAGCGATGTGCCGTCCGACGAGAGCAGCATGCTAGCGTGCGGCGTGCGAAATATAAATATGCCCGTGGAATAATCCAAGCACTTATACCCTGCATAACACTATGTCCTAAAAAAACACATATTTTAGAACAAAACTCTAGTTGGTGGGTGTTATACTTCCGTAATCTAGGCCAATAGACACATCCGAAAGTGCGGAGAAAAGAGTAGTTGGGTTGGACTTTTAAGAAGGCGATGAAGCGGTGTGTCTTTGTGAAGGACATGAGTGGACAAGCGGTTAATAAGGTAACACGCAGTGAGAAATGCTTCATCCCGAGAACGTGACGGAAGAGAAGAATGATCTAGGAGAGCTAAGTATGTTTCTATCAAGTGACGATGTTAGTGCTCGAGGATACCGTTCTGCTCGGAGGTGTGGAGGCATGACACTCGATGAGAGATGCCTCTACGCTGAAAACAACAATGCATCCTTATAATACTCAACACCCCATCAGAACGAACAGGCTTAATCTTAATGTTCAAAGGACGTTCAACATGGGTCTGAAAGACACGAAACACGTGCTCAACATCAGAATAATGCTTGAGAAGAAAAATCAAATAAAGTCATGAATATTTATCGATAAAACTAACATAATACTTTACCTATCAGGCGAAAAACGAGCATACCCCCAAATATCAGAACAAATTAATTCAAGAGGCATGGTGGAAACACGAGATGAAGTGGTATAAGCATGACGCGACGATGAGGACGAAGCACGACAAAGCGGAAGTGGATAGAGTGCACCATGACTTCTACGGTGAAGAAGTGTTCTCTTCGTGGCCCTGTCCTTAACAAGCAAAAAATAACGATTAAACTCAATAACTATAACATTATCGTCTCTTTATTTGAACTATATCCTTCATGTTCTGCACATTCGCAAATAATTATTTATTGATAAACCTAAACCAGAAGAGAGGAACCGGCTAAAGTCAAGAGTCCAATATACAAAATAGACAAACCGAAACCAATTGCCACTTGATCCTTCCCGCCATGGCTCTCATGAACGTGGAGACACTCAAGATCACTAGTCAAGTGATCCATGGCAACGGTATCCATGTACTGGTGAGGCTTGTTGTTGGAGGACGTCGAAGCCGAGTTGCCAAAGCGGTTGTTGTCGGGGTGGAAGTTATGGTCAAATCGGCTCTGATAGTCAGGCGCTAGTTTCCCCCAGTTTTTGCAAAGCTAGCACCCGGGACGCCAACGGCGACTGTTGCCCTTGCCACTGCGTACATTGTTTCCACCACCACTGTACTCCTAGCGGAGATCCTAACCTTGCTTCCCCTGCTGCTGGAAGTCACCAGCGGAGCGCCATCTAGTTGGGCAGTCGGAGTCCTGCGAGTGTGGGCGACCAATGGTACTAGTCGAGCCGGGCTGCCATCCATGCTGCGAACATAGTAGTGCATCCTATGATCTAGCACACGATCTCCTCCATCATATGGAAGAGAGGAGCAACCCAATGACCTTCTGATCTTGCGTCCACCAGCGCAGGTAGTCAGGATTGACCATGGCACGAGCATCATCACCCTCTCCTTCGCTGATGGTTTTGGACAGTGCTGGCAAGGTGTCGTCGAGGAAAACATGGAGGGAGCCGTCGGAGAAATTGGTGAGGGTGAGATCCCACCACAACTTGAAATTGGTGCGGTCGAGGCGGACACCGATTGGTGGAACGATGGCAGTCGGGGAGACCATGGGGCCTACCATCGTAGAGAGATGTAGGTTGGGAGAGGTGGCCAATGTGGTAGTGCCGAGATGGGTTAGGGTTCAGAGAGGGGGAGGCGGCGGCGGGGAAAGAAGGCTCTGATATCAAATTTTGTTTTAGGATTGTGTGAGGTCAATGCCTCCACCTCTTTATATAAACAAGTGTACATACATACTGTATACAAAACACGTACAAGATCGATCTTAACAGCCCATATACGTGCTATTTGAAATAAGACAACGGGACGCTTCACATGTTGGTCGATTGGGCTTCCGGGTTTTCTCTTTGTGAAATTTTATCCCGAAGAACAGATATGGGTATGCTTGATTGACTGTCACATCGAACGCAAATATATTGCATAATCAATCGGCATGAGAAGCGCGGGCATATGAAAGTTTTTATTTTGTTATTTGAGATGCCAAGGAAGGTGTGCCATTTGTGGAGAAAAATATGATGGGTCCGACCGTATGCTGATCTGTGGAGTAGTGCCAATCGAGAAGCGACTGGCAAGCTATCGGAATGGTCCCAGAACTTTAACGGAATGAAGTGGTAGCACGCAACGCACGTAGAGAAACAGGAAAATTCCAACGAGCATAGGTACTAGGCAGCTTCCTCTATCTATCTACAGATAAAAAGAGCTACAGCGAGATGCCGCCCGACGAGAGCACGGCGCGCCCGGCCCGCGGACGACGCCTACCCGTCGTGTCCCTCTCCGGCGTGGGGCACGCATGGGGTGGGGCTCGATCGACGGAGACCGGCCGGCCGGCCGGAAAGCATTGCGGCTTGCGGGAGTGGGGCAGGCAGGCAGGCAGGAGCATATGGCACAGCTAGACCATCTTCGAGAGGTTAAGGAGGGGGCACGGCACAGCGTCGACTCACGTGCGTGCCTGCTCTGCTTTAACGATGCGTCGCTATCGGCGCCTAACACAAAACCCTTCCTTCGATTCTCTTCCGTCCTGGATCATATGCGTGTGCCGGCCGGCGCTTTCTCTACACTGCACGTACATCATGGTGGATAGACATTTCCTTTTCCTCTTTATCTTTCTTTCATATATGTGCTGTGAATTTTGTTCTCGAGCTATTCATCGATTAATTCCTCTATTGCACGTTAGATGCAACAAGGGCATTGTTAAGAAACCAAGAACAGCACGCATGCATCATGGGTAGAGAATGAGAATGGACATGTGCATGCCCATGCAAGTAGTAATACAGTACTAGGACTATCTCAAATTCCCAATGGGGACATACTCCATGAGTATATTATATGTACAGTAAGTTCTAGTTCTCGCAGTGGATCAGAAGCTTCCTTTGTAATCGGCTTGTCTGCTAGATTAGAGTGGCCGACTACTCTTCAATTTAGCCACTGCCGATCATGGGCTCTTTAATTCGATCTGAACTAATCTTGTTCCGACGAGAATCAGCACCAATCGTGAACTACCTTACCTAACAGCCGGAAACAACGTGGATAAGCATTCAGCGCGTCCTTTCGATCAAACACCCCATGTGCTCGCACACCCACAAATTAATCCCCTGCCCAGAAACAGTGCACGCACTCATCCACGATTCGCCATATATAATGCTTTCATTGTACGGCCACGATCACGAGCTTATCCCACGGCTCGGATCGATGGGAAAATTGAGACTAAACATCGACGCGACCACTGATTAGCTAGCTTATTACTGTAGTAAAACGCTACGCAGTGAAGTGCCTCGCTGATAAGGCAACAAGTGTACGTTTGATCAGGACACATGTGTCTCATGCGTATATATGGATCATATGGTTGATGTTTCTGTGATCCTGACATGCAAGCCTAGCCAAGTTCGCTCGTCAGTGTCAAGGATGCCATAAACCCGAAGAGGTTTCTGGTATACAACTAAGAAATGGGAAATGAAAGCTAGCTTGTGGTAATCTAGCTAGTGGCTTTCGATGTGGAGATCAACGAGTTGAACAGAGCCCATGACAGCAACGTTGAGGAGTAATGGGGTGTGTGTGGAGATCTACACATGTTGGAAGAGAAAAGAACCCCTCTTTCACCCGGCACCACTCCAAGTGGTCCTTGCTACGCCCCCCTGGACCTCAGCCACCCTATAGGCCATGGTACACAAGATCTTAATTTCTGTTGTAAAAGAGTGTTAAGAATATCAACGGATGCGGGGTGCAAATCATTATCGAAAACTAGCTAAAGTAGCGTTGAGAGGTCAATACTATCTTGACTATGACTATTACCAATTAATTAGTCTTACAACTTGTAGGAGAATGTCTACACCAGAGACAGTGTACGATGTAGGAACAAATCAATCTAACTGGCGACGTTAAAGTTAGTTAAATCGTACTAAAATCTATATGACAATTAGATTTCCATGTTTAGTTCCATACAAGATTTTTTATTTCGGTAACCAGTAGGGAATATACTACTTATATGATAACAGGTGCACTGCAGACAAGTGTATCAAATAATTAAATTGTATATGTCTACAAACATAGCCGACTTAGTAGAAAAATGCTTATCCACAGGGTCCTTATCAGTGACCACACCAAATATGTGTCCCACGGATAGTTACCCGTGGCGCACATGGTAGGCTGTGCGCCACTGACCTGCCCTTACCCGTGGCGCACGGCCAAAACGGTGCGCCACCATAAAGTGGGCCCTAGCGCTGCCGACCGACCCGTGCATGGGCAGCACATCCGTGGCGCACGGAACGGACGTGCGCCACGCATAGTGGGTTTATCAGTGGCGCACGGCATTATTGTGCGCCATGGGTGTTTGTGGGCCCATCCATTTGGAAAGGGACAGGTTCCCTGCAACACACAGCCCGAAGGTGCGCCACGGGTATTTATAGTCAGTGGCGCAACGTATAGCTGGTGCGCCACGGATATGTCGTGCCAGCCACACAAAAGGGTGGCACTTTCCCCTACCCTCCACTAGCTAGTGCACTTTTCCCTACCTCCACTTGATCTAACTCGAGTTGCTCCTCCTCCTCACCTCATTTTCTCTAACAGTTTCTCCATTTTAAGTTGACAAAACCTCTTTGGGTTTGGTGGATCTATAAAGGAAACTCCTCTCCACCGTGTAGATCCACTAAAGTAAGCGCACACACCTTTTCTCTCCTCTCCTCCACATCAAGTTTGACTAACCACACCACACGCTCTCCTCCAGACCATATGCTTGTGTTCTTGTGATATATGCTTGTGTTCTTGTGTACATGGATATATGCTTCTATTTTTGTGTGTGTGGACGACGGTGTTGGCTTGGGAGACGATGTTTACATGGATATATTCTTGTGTTCTTGTGTATGCTTTGTGTTGTGCAGGTGCCGGTGTGTGTGGTGCAATGAATGATTGCCGAAATGTTGATTCATTTCTGTTGGAAAATTTTTGCACTACTCATATGTCCTATTTATATGGGAAGGTCATGCCGAATTTTTGCATGCATGGTTCTAAATATTCCCTTTTGCTCCATACCGCCGCACAGGCAACCATGGTGCGTCAGATGAGCGTAGCTATGGTGGCTAGATACAAGGCACGCGCGATAGCCGTCATGATTCATGTTGGAGATATGCCCAAGAGGCAATAATAAAAGAGGTTATTATTATATCTTTGTGTTTATGATGAATGTTTACATCCCATGCTATAATTGTATTATTAGGAAACACTAATACTTGTGTGTTTTGTAAACATAAAAAAGTCCCTAGTAAGCCTCTTGTTGAACTAGCTTGTTGATTGATTGATGATCATGGTTTCCTGATCATAGACATTGGATGTGATTAATAACAAGGTTATATCATTAGGAGAATGATATGATGGACACATACCCATAGTAAGCGTAGCATAAGGTCAAGTCATTAAGTTCGTATTGCTGTAAGCTTTGAAATACATAGTAACCTAATCCTTCGACCATGAGGTTATGTTAATCACCATCACCGGATGGGTACTTTGATGACATCAAACGCCGCTTCGTAACTGGGCAGTTATAAAGGTGTCATTAGGTATTCTGAAAGTATGTGTTGAAGCGTATAGACCAAGATTGGGATTTGTCCATCCATATGACAGATAGATATACTCTGGGCCCTCTCGGTGGAATGTCATCTAGATAGCTTGCAAGCATGTGACTAGGTCACAAGGGATGACATAACATGGAACGAGTAAAGAGTACTTATCAGTAACGAGGAAGAACTAGGTATGAAGATACTGACGATCAAACCTCGGATAAGTAGAATGTCGCGAGACAAAGGGAATTGGTTTCGTATGTTAATTGGTTTAATCGATCACGAAGTAATCATTGAGTATGTGGGAGCCGTTATGGATCTCCAGATCCCGCTGATGGTTATTGATGGGAGAGGTGTCTTCATCATGTCTGCATATTCACAAACCGTAGGGTGACACACTTAAGGTTCGAAGTTGTTTGAAGTAGATATGGAATTTGCATTGGAGACCGAATGTTGTTCGGAGTTTCGGAATGGATCCGGGACATCACGAGGAGATCCGAAATGGTCCGGAGAATGAGATTCATATATTGGGGATCATTTTCTAAGTTAGGAAATGTTCCGGAGTGTTTGTATGGAGATTCTAGAAGGTTTCGGAATGTTCTGGAAGGTTCTAGAGGATTTCTTGGGGTTTGCTTGAAAACCAAGAAAGGGATCAAGGAGTCCAAGTGGGGCTAGACACGGATTCGTGGGGGAGGAGGATTCCTCCCCCCTTCCCACCGTCGGCCCAAGGAGGGGAGTCCTACTAGGACTCCCCCTCCCCAGGCGCGCCTCCCTCCTTTAAATAGAAGGGAGGGGGCGCCCCCTCTTGCACCTTGTCTCATAACAATCTCTCTCAGCCGCCTCTCTCCTCCACGTTTCTTCTGCACAGGCATAGGCGAAGCCCTGCAGATTTCTCATCTCCACCACCAGCACCACGCCGTCGTGCTGCTGGGATTCCGTGGAGAAGATCTACTACCTCCGCTGCTCGCTGGAAGGGGGAGAGGAAGGTCTGCTTCGATTGCGCACGTGTGACCGTCTGCGGAAGCGCTGCCAGAACGCGGCGCCGGAAGGATCGTCCACACGATCTTGAGATCGGCAAGTGATCGACTACATCATCCACGATATCTAATCTCGTTAATGCTTTTGGTTCTACGAGGGTTAGTACCGATCTATCTCGTTGCTCATGTCTAGTAGATTAGATCTTGGCTTTTATCTAGATTAGATCTGGGTTTTGTTTGTTCTTGCGGTAGAAATTTTTTGTTTTCCATGCTACGAACCCATCAGTGGTATCAGAGCCTTGTCTATGCGTAGATCTGTTGCACGAGTAAAACACAATGAGGTTGTGGGCGTTGGTGCTCGTGCCGTCTTTTGCTATATGTGTACTTTGCATCTTGCGGTATGGTGGGATGAAGCGGCCCGGGCTAACATTACATGTCATCGTACATGATACTTGCTCCACGCTTGACGTGCAACTCGTATTGCACAAGTGGCTTTGCGGGTGTCTGTCTCTCCCATCATAGTATAGATCAAATCTACACTTTGCACTTGATAGCACTTGTATCAACGTTGTGGTTCAGTTTCGTAGGTAAGATGCGTTCTTAGTCGAAAGCCCCAAGCCACGTAAAACTTGCAAAGAAAATTAAAGGCGTCTAACTTGTTTTTGCAGGGGTTTTGTGATGTGATATGGCCTACATGTGATTGTGATTGTATTTGATGTATGCAATGATCCTTGTTGTAATATGGCAACCGGCAGGAGCCTAATGGTTGTCTTTAATTCTGTTAAGACATGTGTGTCTATTCATCTTGTAATAGCTTTGTTCCAAGTAGTTGTAATAGTTGCTAGTGAATATGAACAACCATGAAGCGGCGCCATGGACCTTGACGCAATACTGGTGATGATGGAGATCATGTCCGTGCTTTGGAGATGGAGATCGAAGGCATAAAGAAGAAAGGGCCATATCATATCACACTAATTATGAATTTCCTATGATGTTAATCCTTTATGCATCTTGTATTGCTTAGATTGTGACGGTAGCATTATAATATGATCCCTCTCACTAAATATCAAGTAATAAAGTGTTCATCCTTAGTTGGCACCGTTGCTAAGACTCGTCGTTTCGAATCATCTCGTGATGATCGGGTGTGATAGACTCTACGTGTGCATACAACGGGTGCAAGCTAGATTTGCACATGCGGAAGCTAAGGTTAATTTTGACGAGCCTAGCATGTACAGACATGGTCCCGGAACACGGAATACCGAAAGGTAGAGCATGAGTCATATGATTGATATGATGAACATGAAGATTGTTCGCCGATGAAGCTACATCATCTCACGTGATGGTCGGACTTGGTGTAGTGGATTTGGTTCGTGTAATCACTAAAACAACTGCGAGGGATGTTGTTTTGAGTGGGAGTTCACCTAGTTGATTTAAGAATTAAATTTGAACACTATTTATCATAAACTTAGTCTAAATTACTTGCAAATTTGTTGTAGATTATGGCGAACGTTTCCATCAATTTCAATGTGTTCCTAGAGAAAGAAAAGCTTAAGAACAATGGAAGCAATTTCACGGATTGGTTCCGTGGACTGAAGATCGTCCTCAGGGCTGGTCAGTTGACCTATGTGCTCGAAGCACCGCTAGGTGACCCACCTGCAGAAGATGCCACCGATGACGTAAAGAATGTTTATGCCACTCGGAAACATCACTACTCCACAGTTCAGTGTGCCATCCTCTATGGTTTAGAATCGGAGCTTCAAAAGCGTTTTGAGCACCATGACCCATTTGAAATCATTAAGGAGCTCAAACTCATATTTGAGACTCGCGCGGCCATGGAAAGCTATGAAGATTCCGAGAAGTTCTTTACCTGCAAGATGGAAGAGGGTAGCTCCGTTAGCGAGCACGTGCTCACCATGTCTGCGCACGCAAACAAACTCCGAGAGTTGGGGATACCGATTCCTAATGAATTGGGGATTCACCGTGTCCTCCAATCACTGCCACCAAGTTACAAGAACTTTGTGATGAACTACAATATGCACTGCATGAACAAGACGTTGCCTGAACTATCGTCCATGCTGAAAACTGCTGAAGTGGAGATCATGAAAGAACACCAAGTGTTGATGGTCAATAAGACCACCAATTTCAAGAAACGGGGCAAGCCTAAAAACAAGGGCAACTTCAAGAAGGACGGCAAGAAAGCTGCCGCACCTGCTAAGAAGCCCAAGGCTGGTCCTAAACCTGAAACTGAGTGCTTCTACTGCAAGGGTACTGGTCACTGGAAGCGTAACTGCCCCAAATACCTGGCGGATCTGAAGAACGGCAACCTCAAGAAGAAAGGTATATTCGATATACATGTTATAGATGTGTATCTTACTAGTAATCGTAGTAGTGCCTGGGTATTTGATACTGGTTCGGTTGCTCATATTTGTAACTCGAAACAGGAGCTGCGGAATAAACGAAGACTAGCAAGAGACGAGGTGACGATGCGCGTTGGAAATGGCTCCAAGGTTGATGTGATCGCCGTCGGCACGCTCCCTCTACATCTACCATCGGGATTAGTTTTAAATTTAAATAATTGTTATTTGGTGCCTGTGTTAAGCATGAACATTATATCTGGATCTTGTTTATTGCGAGACGGTTACTCTTTTAAGTCTGAGAATAAAGGTTGTTCGATTTATATGAGTAATATCTTTTATGGTTATGCACCTGAGATGAATGGTTTATTCTTATTGAATCTCGATAGTAGTGATACACATGTTCACAACATAGATGCTAAACGAATAAAATTGAATGATAATTCTACATACATGTGGCACTGTCGTCTTGGTCACATTGGAGTGAAGCGTATGAAGAAACTCCATTCTGATGGACTTCTTGAATCACTTGATTTTGAATCACTTGAAAGATGCGAAGCATGTCTAATGGGAAAAATGACTAAGACTCCATTCTCTAGTATAATGGAGCGAGCTACAGACTTATTGGAAATAATACATACCGATGTGTGCGGTCCAATGAGTGTAGCATCGCGTGGTGGATATCGTTATGTTCTCACTTTCATGGATGACTTGAGTAGATATGGGTATGTCTACTTTATGAAACATAAATCCAAAACTTTCGAGAAGTTTAAGGAATTTCAAAGTGAAGTGGAAAATCATCGTAACAAGAAGATTAAGTTTCTGCGTTCTGACCGCGGAGGTGAATATATGAGTTATGAGTTTGGCATGCATTTAAAGAAATGTGGAATACTTTCACAGTTGACACCGCCGGGAACACCACAGCGTAATGGTGTGTCCGAACGTCATAATCGAACTCTCTTAGATATGGTTCGGTCTATGATGTCTCTTACAGATTTACCGTTATCATTTTGGGGCTATGCATTAGAGACAGCCGCATTCACTTTAAATAGGGCACCATCTAAATCCGTTGAAACGACACCGTACGAATTGTGGTTTGGAAAGAAACCTAAGTTGTCGTTCCTTAAAGTTTGGGGTTGCGAAGCATATGTAAAGAAGTTACAACCTGATAAGCTTGAACCCAAAGCGGAGAAATGCGTCTTCATAGGATACCCTAAAGAAACAATTGGGTATACCTTCTATCATAGATCCAAAGGCAAAGTTTTCGTTGCTAAGAATGGATCCTTTCTGGAGAAGGAATTTCTCTCGAAAGAAGTGACTGGAAGGAAAGTAGAACTCGACGAGGTTGTTGAACCTTCTTTCGGAGTTGAGAGTAGCGCAGCACCGGAAGATGTTTCTGTGCCGCCTGCACCAACTGGAGAGGAAGCTAATGATGCTAATCATGAAACTTCGAACGAAGTTACTACTGAACCTCGCAGGTCAACGAGGGTTCGTACCACTCCTGAGTGGTATGACTCTTCCTTGAACGTCATGTTGATGGACAACACTGATGACCCTATGACGTATGAAGAAGCTATGGTGAGCCCAGATTCCGACAAATGGCTAGAAGCCATGAAATCCAAAATGGGATCCATGTACGAAAACCAAGTATGGACTTTGGTGGACTTACCGGATGGCCGTAAGGCTGTCGAGAACAAATGGATTTTCAAAAGAAAAACAGATGCTGATGGTAATGTTACCGTCTATAAATCTCTACTTGTCACGAAAGGGTTCCGACAAATTCAAGGAGTTGACTACGATGAGACTTTCTCACCTGTAGCAAAGCTAAAGTCTGTGAGGATTATGTTAGCAATCGCTGCATATTTCGATTATGAAATTTGGCAGATGGATGTCAAAACGGTGTTCCTTAATGGTGACATTGAGGAAGAGTTGTATATGGTACAACCCAAGGGTTTTGTCGATCCTAGTGATGCTGATAAGGTATGCAAACTTCAGCGCTCCATTTATGGACTGAAGCAAGCATCCTGGAGTTGGAATCAACGTTTTGATAAAGTAATCAAAAACTTTGGATTTATACAAACTTATGGAGAAGCTTGTATTTACAAGAAAGTGAGTGGGAGCTCTGTAGTATTCCTAGTACTATATGTAGATGACATATTATTGATTGGGAATGATATAGAACTTCTTAATAGCGTCAAAACCTATTTCAATAATAGTTTTTCGATGAAGGATCTTGGCGAAGCGGCATATATTCTAGGCATCAAGATTTATAGAGATAGATCAAGACGCCTAATAGCGCTTTCACAAAGTACATACTTAGACAAAATTCTAAAGAAGTTTAGAATGGAAGAGAGCAAGAAAGGGTTCGTGCCCATGTTGTCAGGTAAGACCTTAAGTAAAACTCAAAGTCCAGCTACGGCAGAAGATAGAGAAAAGATGAATAAAATTCCCTATGCCTCGGCCATAGGTTCTATCATGTATGCCATGCTGTGTACGAGACCAGATATAGCACATGCTGTTAGTTTGACTAGCAGATATCAAAGTGATCCTGGAATGGAACACTGGACAGCGGTCAAGAATATCCTAAAGTACCTGAATAGGACTAAGGATATGGTTCTTTCTTATGGAGGTGATGAACAGCTTGTTGTAAATGGTTACACTGATGCTAGTTGGAACACCGATCCAGATGACTCGAAGTCATAGTCTGGACACGTATTTGTTTTGAATGGTGCTGCAATAAGCTGGAGGAGTGCCATGCAGAGCGTTGTGGCGAAATCTTCAACTGAATCGGAATACATAGCTGCTTCGGAGGCTGCACAAGAAGCCATATGGATGAAGGAGTTCATTACTGAACTTGGCGTGGTTCCCAGCGTGTTAGACCCGATGGCCATCTACTGTGACAACACAGGTGCCATAGCTAATGCACAGGAGCCAAGGTCACATAGCAAGCTGAAGCACATCAAGCTACGTTTTCATGCTATTCACGAGTATGTCCAAGATGGTGACATAAAGATTTGCAAAGTACACACTGATCTGAATGTAGCAGATCTGTTGACTAAACCTCTCCCTAGAGCAAAGCATGACCAACACCAGAACGCCATGTGTGTTCGGTATATTACCATGTAATCTAGATTATTGACTCTAGTGCAAGTGGGAGACTATTGGAGATATGCCCAAGAGGCAATAATAAAAGAGGTTATTATTATATCTTTGTGTTTATGATGAATGTTTACATCCCACGCTATAATTGTATTATTAGGAAACACTAATACTTGTGTGTTTTGTAAACATAAAAGAGTCCCTAGTAAGCCTCTTGTTGAACTAGCTTGTTGATTGATTGATGATCATGGTTTCCTGATCATAGACATTAGATGTGATTAATAACAAGGTTATATCATTAGGAGAATGATATGATGGACACACACCCATAGTAAGCGTAGCATAAGATCAAGTCATTAAGTTCGTATTGCTATAAGCTTTGAAATACATAGTAACCTAATCCTTCGACCATGAGGTTATGTTAATCACCATCACCGGATGGGTACTTTGATGACATCAAACGCCGCTTCGTAACTGGGCAGTTATAAAGGTGTCATTAGGTATTCTGAAAGTATGTGTTGAAGCGCATAGACCAAGATTGGGATTTGTCCATCCATATGACGGATAGATATACTATGGGCCCTCTCGGTGGAATGTCATCTAGATAGCTTGCAAGCATGTGACTAGGTCACAAGGGATGACATAACATGGAACGAGTAAAGAGTACTTATCAGTAACGAGGAAGAACTAGGTATGAAGATACTGATGATCAAACCTCGGATAAGTAGAATGTCGCGAGACAAAGGGAATTGGTTTCGTATGTTAATTGGTTCAATCGATCACGAAGTAATCGTTGAGTATGTGGGAGCCGTTATGGATCTCCAGATCCCGCTGATGGTTATTGATGGGAGAGGTGTCTTCATCATGTCTGCATATTCACAAACCGTAGGGTGACACACTTAAGGTTCGAAGTTGTTTGAAGTAGATATGGAATTTGCGTTGGAGACCGAATGTTGTTCAGAGTTTCGGAATGGATCCGGGACATCACGAGGAGATCCGGAATGGTCCGGAGAATGAGATTCATATATTGGGGATCATTTTCTAAGTTAGGAAATGTTCCGGAGTGTTTGTATGGAGATTCTAGAAGGTTTCGGAATGTTCTGGAAGGTTCTAGAGGATTTCTTGGGGTTTGCTTGAAAACCAAGAAAGGGATCAAGGAGTCCAAGTGGGGCTAGACACGGATTCGTGGGGGAGGAGGATTCCTCCCCCCTTCCCACCGTCGGCCCAAGGAGGGGAGTCCTACTAGGACTCCCCCTCCCCAGGCGCGCCTCCCTCCTTTAAATAGAAGGGAGGGGCGCCCCCTCTTGCACCTTGTCTCATAACAATCTCTCTCAGCCGCCTCTCTCCTCCACGTTTCTTCTGCACAGGCATAGGCGAAGCCCTACAGATTTCTCATCTCCACCACCACCACCACGCCGTCGTGCTGCTGGGATTCCGTGGAGAAGATCTACTACCTCCGCTGCTCACTGGAACGGGGAGAGGAAGGTCTGCTTCAACTCCGCACCTGTGACCGTCTGCGGAAGCGCTGCCGGAACGCGGCGCCGGAAGGATCGTCCACACGATCTTGAGATCGGCAAGTGATCGACTACATCATCCACGAGATCTAATCTCGTTAAGGCTTTCGGTTCTACGAGGGTTAGTACCGATCTATCTCGTTGCTCATGTCTAGTAGATTAGATCTTGGCTTTTATCTAGATTAGATCTGGGTTTTGTTCGTTCTTGCGGTAGAAATTTTTTTGTTTTCCATGCTACGAACCCAACAATTCAGAACAACATGACCGAGATAAGATGTCCTTGTAAGAGATGCAAACTTGGTATCCTAATCAAACCTGCTTCTGGGACATTGGAGAAGCACTTGCTCATGGGTGGTTTCATGTCCGACTACATTGACGAGGACGTCAACAACGGGGCACCGGCAGGAAATGGTGCTCACGAAGATGCCGAACATGGTTATGATGAAGAAGATGCTCGTGGACATGATCGTGATCATCATGAAGGAGATGCCAGATCCGATGGTGGTGGAGAAGACGCGGACACACAGACACCGCTAACTTCAGCTTTACGGGACCCTCATTTTCAAGAACTTCTGTTCAAGGAGACGAGCAACGACAAAGCCGCTGCCGGAGAGAAAGCCAAGCTGACGCAAATGGATAAAGACGGAATTACTCCATTGTATCCTAGGTGTCGGCCCGAGTATACACGCCTGAATGTAACCCTCAAGGATCTGGAGATGAAGGTGCAACACAAATGGACCGACGTGAGCTTCAACCATATCATGGAATTCTGGCACGATATACTTCCTAAGGGGAACACATTGCCAAGAGGTATCGACAAGGCCAAGAAAGTCATGTGCCCTCTCGATCTACCGTATGTCAAATACCACGCCTGCCTCAACGACTGCGCCCTTTATCGGAGAAAGTACAAGGATAGAACCACATGTCCGGTGTGCGGCCATGCACGATACAAGAGAGGGAACAAGAAAGTTCCTCAAAAAGTGGTATGGTACTTTCCTATCACTCCTTGTCTGTAGCGGTATTTTGTAGACCCTAAGAAAGCGAAGCTCATGCAATGGCATGCGGAAAGGGATAAGCCCGAAGAGGATCCGGAGAAGGGAAAGATCCTAACACACCATGTAGACGCTAGCCAGTGGCACACATTGGACTTAGAGTTTGAAGAGGAATTCAGGGACGATGCCAGGACGTGCATCAGGATGCACCTCACGTTGTCAACAATGAGGATGACGTCGACGGCTACCTCAACACCATGGGCACCGGCGGATTATACGTGCCTCTTATTGGAGAGTCAGCCTCCTACGGTCAACAACCCGGTCGTCCCATGTCATGCACGCAGCGTCTGCACTTCGATGGCGCTTATGATCAAGATACGCCTTTGGGTTGACACCGCTGGTCCACAACCCAACCCGGCGGTGATCATCAGCCCCACCACACTCCACAAGGCGGCCGAGGAGCAGTTGGGACGATCCACTAATCCTGTCGAGGCGGCCGAGAAGCCGAAGAAGGGCTGGAAGCATAGTTGGAGCAAGAAGGATTCCAGCCAGCCGCTTTTGAAGCAGATACTCCGGGCTCAGGACGGCATGAGACAAGAGCCTAGTGATTTCAGGGCGCACATAGCGGGTAAGCCGATTCTGACTCAGGATATGCTTGAAGTCGTGGGTGGACCCATAACGAATATGAATTACTCAATTCTGCATCTCGAGACCACCCTTCTTAAAGAGAAGAAGCCTGGGTACCCGGTCTTCACATGCAAGCTGCCATCAGGCCATGGCTTCATCGACCAAGCACCCGCAGACATATTCTTCGTGCGGTACGAGGACATCTACAATCTCCTACACTCAAAGCGGCTGGACTATAACTTGGTCCTTCTGTACTCGCTCAATATGGCGTTGAAGGCCAAGAGGGAGAAAACCAAGGGCATCGTGATAGTGGACCCCTACTACATGTGTGAGGTTGTCTTGGGAAACGGCGGGGATCGGGCAATGGTGGCAAAGTACCTAGGCAATATCTTCCATGAGAACCAGACCATTGATTCCATTCTTCTGCCTTGCTTTCCTGAGTAAGTAAACACACATTAGGTCATCGTAGTAACAAATTATTTCTTAGTTTTTAGTTGTCCTCTTCCAACAATAATTAGTTTAGTTTCAATTGTGTTGCGCAGAGGCATATACTGCACACTCATCTTCGTTTGTCCGAGGTTATCGCAAGCAACGTACTTCGACTCATCGAGTGACACAAAGCCGAAGGACTATGGTAGATTCAGGAGAGTTCTAGATGATGCTCTACAAGTCTATGTCGAAAATGGAGGCAAATTCTCCAAGGGGGGCAAGAACCAAGGATGGAAAACATGTGTTCATGCACCACACGAAATTCCCTGCGCCAAGCAACCGACCCACGGTGTGAAAGAGGCCTTCTACGTCCTCCATCACATCAAGGGGTTCATGTGGGATTCACGGGTCAAGGCGCTGATACATTGCAAATGTATCTATAATTTTTGATGTTCCATGCTTGGTTTTATCTACTTTCTTGTGTTTTGTCCACACTTTGGAGTACTTTTCATATGATTTCTTGGACTAACCTATTAACAAGATCCACAGTGCCAGCTGCCCGTTTTCTGCTGTTTTTGGTTCCAGGAAAGTCAGAAAATGAATAGTATCGGAATTGGATGGGACAAAAGCCAAAGTTATTATTTTACCGGGGGACACTTGGAGCCAGAATACGAGACGGAGAAGGGCCAGAGGGCGGCCACACCACCTGGTCGTGCGGCCAGGCTTGGCCCATGCCAGGGGGTGGTGTGGCCAGCCCAGGCACCCCCTCAGCCTCTCCTTCCGCCTATATATTGCCTCTTATACGGAAACCCTAAGTATCCGATCAAAATTCCACGAAACAGTCTGTAGCCGCTGTCATCTCCATCCCTAGATCGGGAGGGATCTGAAGCTCTTCCCGGCACCCTGCTGGAGAGGGGAATTCACCCTGGAGGCCTCCTTCATCATCATGCAAGCCTCCGGTGTGATGCGTGAGTAGTTCATCCTTGGACTACGAATCCATGTAGTAGCTAGATGGCTGGTTCTCCTCCTTTTTGCTTTCATGTTTAGATCTTGTGAGCTCCGTTCATGATCAAGATCATCTATTTGTAATTATGCATGTTGTGTTTGCGGGGATCCGATGGATATTGAGATGCTATTTCTGATTGATTATTGATTCTATCATGTATTTGTTATTTGTGATCTTGCATGCTTTCCATTGTTAGTAGCTATCTTGGCCAAGTAGATGCTAGCAACTCCAAGAGTTAGTATTTATGCTCGATAGTGGGTTCATGCCTCTGGTAATCTGGGGAAGTGACAGAAATCTCTAAGGTACTAGATGTGCTGTTGCTACTAGGGAGAAAACAACAATTCTTTGTTCATAGAACAATCGTATTGTTTACTTTACACGCAGTTCATAAAGCAATAATCTGTTTCTTGCAACTTAATACTGGAGGGGGTTCGGATGATAACCTGAAGGTGGATTATTAGTCATAGATTCAGTTGGATGGCGGTCTATGTATAATGTTGTAATGCCCAATCAAGTCTCAAAGGAGTCAAGATGATTAGTATATGCATGTATTGCTTTCTCGATGTTTGTCAATTGCCCCGCTGTAATTTGTTCACCCAGCATGTTATCTATCTTAAGGAGAGCCACCTCTAGTGAACTATGGATCCCGGTCCTTTCTTTTACAGTCAATCTACAAACTGTTTACTGCTTTGTGTTTACTTTCTGCAAACTATTACTTCCTTCCATTCGATACCTTTAATCCTTTGTTTTCATCAAAACCGGTGAGATTGACAACCTCATCGCAAGTTGGGGGCAAAGTTCTATGGTTGTGTTGTGCAGGTCTCCATGTTGCTACTAGCACCGGTAGTGTGCTTTGCCAAGGCTCAGGTAGGAACACCTTTGGGGTGTTTCCTTGCTCCTACTGGATTGATAACCTTGGTTTTGTACTGAGGGAAAACTTGTTGCTGTGCTCATCATACCTTCCTCTTGGGGTTCCCCAACGAGCCTAAAATGGCTAAAAGCTTGGAATTGCTCTTTGCTATAGATATGCTTTAGATGCTGTTGTGGGAGGAGATTTCCTCCAATGCAATGAGGATGATGCTATTAATGCCATAAAGAAGTTGGTCTTTACTTACAACTTGCCTAGCAAAACTGATATTTCTTTCACAAACATATTTGCTAGATTGAACACTCTTGAGACCAGCACTGCTAGTTTGAAAGATTGCTATAATACGCTTAGGGAGCATCACAACTATGTTCCAATAAATTCTGAACCCTCGGAGTGGCTTCCCACAGTAAAGATTGCTATAAACAATGAAACTTTTCATGCTCGCTGTGATATCATGTCTGAATTTTGTCTTATGCCAGAAGATATTTATGAATCCTTTAATCTTTGGGGGCTTTCTAAAGGAGGAAAAGAAATATTTCTTGCTAATAATGATACAATATTACCTATTGGAGTATCTGAAGGAGTGTTTACAAAGATACTTGGGAAATGATTTCTACTGATTATCTTGTTATTGAATGTGGAGGAAAAGGACAAATTACACTTGGACGGTCCCTATTAGAACTCCTTGGAGCAATAATAGATGTGGGAAAGGGGATCATGCACCTTGCTTCTCCACCAAACAATCATATGTTCCCCAAGGTTAAGAATAAAAGTAAGAGAGGTAAGGGCAAGAAATTTGGTTTTAATGCTTCTTCATTTGAGAACACTTGATTCTGTTTCTTGCTTCTTATGCCTAACTTAAAGGCGTTAAAGAAAATTACTTATTGGGAGATAACCCAAAAGTTTTAGATGAGTCTTGGAAGTTATTACTTCAGTAATAACCTCTCCATATACTTTTTATTTGCCTTTTGTGCCAAGAGTAACCTCTAATGAGAGAGAAGTAATGATTGGGAAAGTTGTTGTCCCGAAACAGATTTCTGTGCTTCACCGTAAAAATTCGTGTAAAATCTCTGAACGTCCTTTTGAGGCGTGTATTATTGTACTTCTGCCCCAGGTTGTTATCTAACTTTCGTTAGTTCAACACTTTTTGATTTGAGCAACAGAAGGTTATCTAAAAAATTCGTCTTTACCTGCTGGTCTGTTTTGACAGATTTCTGCCATTTTCTACATTTGCTTCTTGTTTGTTCCTTTTTGAGTTCTTTTGGGGAATTGAGCTTTTTGAGGGAAGTGCTACAGTAGCTAGTGTTTTAATGGAAGTTTTATTGGTGTTGGAACTGAACCTAAAAGACCGATTATCTTGAGTGCACTAATGTTGCTAATAAAGATTGTGTGAAGTTTTGTATGAAGGAAAATTTTAAGGTGTATGGAAGGAATGAGTAATGAGATGAAGAATGGACTAAATCTCAAGATTGGGGATGCCACACGTGTCACCCCAAGAAATATCCAAGAAGTAAAAGCGTCAAAGCTTGGGTATGCCCAAGGCACCCCCTTCTTCATCAATAAAAATCCCAGGTTTCTTCCAAACGCTTCATTTTTATTGTTTCATGCACAGTTGTGTTGTTCTTGGAGCGTCTTCTTTTTCGTTTTAGTTTTGTTTTTTCGTTTTCTTTGTTTTCTTAGTTTGCTGAATAAATTGGTTGGACCCCCTCTTTCATATATTGGTTTTCAAATAGTTTGGTTTGGTTTGGAAAAAAGTAGGAAAGTTCATGCTTAAGTGTTAAAGAGAGCTTGTTTTTGACTGTGGCCTATGCTTTGACATGCCATGCTTGATATTGTTTTGGATTTATTCTTAGTATTCTTTGCTGTAGCATGACTTGTTATAAACAATTGAGATTGCTTAATGTGCCTTGGATGAATCATGCGTTGTTTTAGCATATTAAAGCATAGTATTGTGGTATTATCCTTTGATGCTTTATTTGGGTTGACTTGGCGCATGCTCACACCATGTTATGACTATCTCAAGTCACCATACCCTTTATGATCCTTTAGTTTTCAACTTGTAGTATCACTTTATGCTTTGCTCAATGATGTTTTGTCGCTCTGCATGATTATGGCAATTATTGCTCTCTTAGTTTGTCGCTCCCAGTCTTTTGCTAGCCTCCGTAACCAAGTATGAGTTCCACCCATGCATCCAAATCCCTAAACCAAGTTATTCTAAAGAGTCCACCATACCTACCTACTAGCATATGCTATTCCAAGTATATTCATGTTTTTGTTTACCTTCCAAATTAAACTTGTTATGAGAAAACTAGTGATTAAAGCTCTCACGAACTTGATGGCACATTTTACTTTTCTTGCCCTTAATAAACTTGAACCATTGTGTCGTCTATGTTGTATATGCTTGCACTTATTTGTTGGGGCTTAGCAGAACCATGCTGTCATGGGGAACGCTTTCAACATTGCACGGGTACTTTGTACCTAGTTGATATCATGCTCTTTTGTCTATGGATGTCATCGGTGTGAAATAAAAGGGGAGCTTGTAAGTCCATGGAGTTATGTATATGTGTTAGAGAAATGCCTGGGCCGCTGGTCTAATCCATACTGACATGGTGGAAACCTGCAGCGTAACCATAATGAGCTGTCTATGAAGCATTCTTCTTATAAAAAAAGAGTCCTATATTGAGAAAAAAGAGAAAAAGAAAAAAAAGATTATAAAAAGAGGAAAAGAGAGAAAAAAGCACCATATTCCCATGGTAAATAAGAAGATTGCTGAGATGCTTGTTGTCTGCTTGCCTTGTCATTTTGATATGGGGATTCTTCCGTATCATCGGGCAAGGGGTACCCTGTTGGCGGTTCTCTATGATACACATGTACTTACGATGACAAGAACTTACCGGTGACTAAACTTGAGTAGCATGAGGAGCGGCCCTCGTATTAAAGGGACATGAGATTTCTAACTTATACTTCGTCAAGCATGTACACCATAGTTTTTTCACTTTAACCTTAATCACTTCAAGATGCTTATGATAGGGGAAATGAGAGCTGAAAGCCATTAAGTACCATAATTTTTGGAAGCTCTTTATGAAACTTGAATCCCTACTTCCTTCTATGAAGGCCTTTCTTCCACTTATATATTGAGTCTCCACCTTCTACCTTTATGCACCTACTTTGAGAGCATAGTGGCCATTCTTAGTTCTATGTGCATTGTCCCAAGACTTGTTGATTGGTGCATACCTTGATATTGCTTGTTAAACTATTTGTATCTAGTCACTCTTATGAACTTTGAAGGTGTCCTATGCATTTATATTTGCTACTCTATGAGGGAAAAGCTGAATACCACTATGGTATGTTTTCTTTATGTGAAACAAATAAAAGTCTTGCAAAGCATTTTTATTTATGAATCTTTTGTTTGTGCCTTTTCATGTTGCATCATAGTTTCTTTGTTTTATTGCTAGAACTTCTCTTTCATGTTATGATTGAAGTACTATGATCCCAGCTTTCAATGTTTTACAAATACTTTGATAAAGTTTATGATGGTGCATGTCACCTTAAAAATTATTCTTTCTTTTTATCACTTACCTACTCGAGGACAAGCAGGAGTTAAGCTTGGGGATGTTGATACATTGCAAATGTATCTATAATTTTTGATGTTCCATGCTTGGTTTTATCTACTTTCTTGTGTTTTGTCCACACTTTGGAGTATTTTTCATATGATTTCTTGGACTAACCTATTAACAAGAGCCACAGTGCCAGCTGCCTGTTTTCTGCTGTGTTTGGTTCCAGGAAAGTCAGAAAATGAATATTCTCGGAATTGGACGGGACAAAAGCCAAAGTTATTATTTTACCAGGGGACACCTAGAGCCAGACTACGAGACGGAGAAGGGCCAGAGGGCGGCCACACCACCTGGCTGCGCGGCCAGGCTTGGCCCGCGCCAGGGGTGGTGTGTCCAGCCCAGGCACCCCCTCGGCCTCTCCTTCCGCCTATATATTGCCTCTGATACGGAAACCCTAAGTACCCGATCAAAATTCCATGAAAGAGTCTGTAGCCGCCGTCATATCCATCCCTAGATCTAGAGGGATCTAAAGCTCTTCCTGGCACCCTACCGGAGCGGGGAATTCACCCTGGAGGCCTCCTTCATCATCATGCAAGCCTCCGGTGTGATGCGTGAGTACTTCATTGATACATTGCAAATGTATCTATAATTTTTGATGTTCCATGCTGGGTTTTATCTACTTTCTTGTGTTTTGTCCACACTTTGGAGTACTTTTCATATGATTTCTTGGACTAACCTATTAACAAGATGCCACAGTGCCAGTTGCCTGTTTTCTGCTGTTTTTGGTTCCAGGAAGTCAGAAAATGAATATTCTCGGAATTGGACGGGACAAAGCCAAAGTTACTATTTTCCCGGAAGACTCACGAAGCCAGAAGGAGATTCGGAGAGGGGCCACAGGGTGGCCACACCCCCCTTGGCGCGGGCAACCCTAGGCCGCGCCAGGGCATGGTGTGGGCCCCCTGGCTGGCCACCGACCTCGCCCCTTCACCTATATATTCCTCCCAATACAGAAACCCTAGATCGTCAAGCCTCGAGCCACGAAAAGTTCTGCAGCGCCGCCGCCACCGAAGGGGAGATTCGGGGGGACAGAAAGTCTCTATTCCAGCACCCTGTCGGGATGGGGAAGTACCCCCGGAGCCATCTCCATCGATCTCCACCACCATCTCCATCACCTTTGCTGATTCCCATGATGAGGAGGGAGTAGTTCTCTCTCGAGGCTAAGGGTTCTACCGGTAGCTATGTGTTCATCTCTCTCTCTATGCATGATCTTATTGAGATCATGAGCTTGTAATCTATAGATCTACCTTGCTACTCAAGTGCTTTAATAGATCTCTGCTCTCCCCATGTGTGTGAAAGTGACAGCGTGCACACCATGGTGGCACTTAGGCTAGAGATTACAAATACTTGATATGAGTTATATTTGGAGTTGGATCTTTCTATGAAATTGTGGTGTTTGTTGGAACCATCTAGAGCTCAAGGTGACAGTGTGGGGTTATCTAGATGGGGAAAGCGAACTTTGAGGAGTGTTGTTATAGCCCTGCCATGGATTAGAGTGTCCAACCGGAGAGTAGTTCAGCGTAGTATCATAAAGAAGAATATATTTATATGAGAGTGTTCAATAGTGAAAGTATGATCCCTAGGCCTTGTTTCTAAGCATTGATACACCGTTTGCAATTAGATCTGGTACATGTTTGCTTGCTTCCATCTTTATTTCAGTTTGCCTTTAGTCTTTTCCCACGTCAACCACACGCCAGCAAGCTATTTTCTATCACCGTTACCACTTATAATTATCTATACCACTTGTATTTCACTATGTTTTCGCCGAACTAGTGCACCTATACACCTAACAAGTGTATTGGGTGTGTTGGGGACACAAGATACTTCTTGTATCTTGATTGCAGGGTTGCTTGAGAGGATACCTTTGGCCACTTCCTCGCTGAGTTCGATAAACCTTGGGTGATCCACTTAAGGGAAAACTTGCTGCTGTTCTACAAACCTCTGCACTTGGAGGCCCAACAACTGTCTACAAGAATAGAAGTGCGTAGACATCAAGCTATTTTCTGGCGCCGTTGCCGGGGAGGTAAGGTAAAAGGTACTCACATCCTCCGGTGTGAGTGCTCGAAGTTATTTCCTTTAGATTCTGCAATCATATCTTTTTGTTTCTTGTTTTTATTTTCACTAGTTAGGCTTAATGAAAAACGACAAAAAAATTAGAGAGCTTTATAGTATTTATCTTGAGTTAGGACATGAAGTGTTTGAAGAGAAAATTAAAAAACCTATGGTACTTTATTTGCATGCTAATAGCAATGTTATTAGTATGAATTCTTTGAACACCATTATTGCTAATGCTATGGAAAAGTCTAAGCTTGGGTAAGCTAGTTTTGATGAGCATGATCTTTTTAGTCCCCCAAGCACGGAGGAGAAAATTTACTATGATGATACCAAACCTCCAATATATGATAATTATAATGATGAATGTGTCATTTTCAGTCCACCTACTATTGAGGAGAAAATTAATTATGACTACAATATGCCTCCTATATTTGATGATTATGGTGATGAAAATAATAATGATAGCTATTTTGTTGAATTTGCTCCCACTACAATTAATAAGAATAACTATGCTTATGTGGAGAGTAATAATTATTATATGCATGTGGCTCATGATAAGAATGTTTTATGTGATAGTTATATTCTTAATTTTATTCATGATGCTACTGAAAGTTATTATGAGAGAGGGAAACATGGTTTTATGTGTCTCAACAATATTAAGTTTCCCCTCTTTATGTTGAAAATTTTGAAGTTGCACTTGTTTTGCTTTCCTATGCTTGTTGCTTTGTGCTTTCATGACTTGTTTCTTTACAAGATTCCTATACATAGGAAGTGGGTTAGACTTAAATGTGTTTTGAATTTGCTTCTTGATGCTCTCTTTTACTTCAATTCATATTTCTTATGTGAGCATCTTCTCAAACTATCATGCCTAACTTAAAGGCGTTAAAGAAAAGTACTTATTGGGAGATAACCCAAAAGTTTTAGATGAGTCTTAGAAGTTATTACTTTAGTAATAACCGCTCCTTATCCTTTTTATTTGCTTTTTGTGCCAAGAGTAACCTCTAATGAGAGAGAAGTAATGATTGGGAAAGTTGTTGTCCCGAAACAGATTCCTGTGCTTCACCATAAAAATTCGTGTAAAATCTCTGTACGTCCTTTTGAGGTGTGAAGTTTTATGCTTCTCACCCAGGTTGTTATCTAACTTTCGTTAGTTCAACACTTTTTGATTTGAGCAACAGAAGGTCTTCGAAAAAATTCGTCCTTACCTGCTGGTCTGTTTTGACAGATTTCTGCCATTTTCTGCATTTGCTTCTTGTTGGTTCCTTTTTGAGTTCTTTTGGGGAATTGACATTTTTGAGGGAAGTGCTACAGTAGCTAGTGTTTTAATGGAAGTTTTATTGGTGTTGGAACTGAACCTAAAGACCTATTATCTGGAGTTCACTAATGTTGCTAATAAAGATTGTGTGAAGTTCTGTATGAAGGAAGAATTTCAGGTGTATGGAGAGAATGATGTAATGAGATGAAGAATGGACTAAATCTCAAGCTTGGGGATGCCACACGTGTCACCCCAAGAAATATCCAAGAAGAACAAGCGTCAAAGCTTGGGGATGCCCAAGGCGTCCCCTTCTTCATCAATAAAAATCTCAGGTTTCTTCCAAACACTTCATTTTTATTGTTTCATGAACAAGTTGTGTTGTTCTTGGAGCATCTTCGTTTTTGTTTTTGTTTTCATTTGCTTGGTTTGCTTAGTTTGCTTGAATAAATTGGTTGGACCACCTCTTTCATGCATTGGTTTTCAAATAGTTTGGTTTGGATTGGAAAAGAGTAGGAAAGCTTATGCTAAGTGGTAAAGAGAGCTTGTTTTGATTGTGGCCTATGCTTTGTCATGCCATGCTTGATATTGTTTTGGCTTTATGCTTAGTGATCTTTGTTGTAGCATGACTTGTTATAAACAATTGAGATTGCTTAATGTGCCTTTGAAGAATCATGCGTTGTTTAAGCATATTAAAGCATAGTATTGTGATATTCTCCTTTGATGCTTTATTTGGGTTGACTTGGCGCATGCTCACACCATGTTATGACTATCCCAAGTCACCATAGCCTTTATGATCCTTTAGTTTTCGACTTGTAATATCACTTTATGCTTTAATTAATGATGTTTTGTCGCTTTGCATGATTATGGTCATTATTGCTCTCTTAGTTGGTTGCTCCCAGTATTTTGCTAGCCTCCACAACCAAGTATGAGTTCCACTGATGCATCCAACTCCTAAAACCAAGTTATTCCAAAGAGTCCACCATACCTACCTACTAGCATATGCTATTCCAAGTATATTCATGTTTTTATCTACCTTCCGAATTAAACTTGTTATGAGAAAACTAGTGATTAAAACTCTCAGGAACTTGATGGCACACTTTACTTTTCTTACACCTAATAAACTTGAACCATTGTGTAGTCTATGTTGTATATGCTTGCACTTATATGTTGGGGATTAGCAGAACCATGCTGTCATGGGGAACGCTTTCAACATTGCACTTGTACTTTGTACCTAGTTGATATCATGCTCTTTTGTCTATGGATGTCGTCGGTGTGAAATGAAAGGGGAGCTTGTAAGTCCTTGGAGTTATGTATGTGTGTTAGAGAAACGCCTGGGCCGCTGGTCTAATCCATGCTGACATGGTGGAAACCTGCAGCATAACTATAATGAGCTATCTATGAAGCATTCTTCTTATAAAAAAAGAGTCCTATATTGAGAAAAAAGAGAAAAGAAAAAAAAGAGATTATGAAAAGAGGAAAGAGAGAAAAAAGCACCATATTCCCATGGTAAATAAGAAGATTGCTGAGATGCTCGTTGTCTGCTTGCCTTGTCATTTTGATATGGGGATTCTTCCGTATCATCGGGCAAGGGGTACCCCGTTGTTGGTTCTCTGCGATACACATGTACTTACAATGACAAGAACTTACCGGTGACTAAACTTGAGTAGCATGAGGAGCGGCCCTCGTATTCAAGGGACATGAGGTTTCTAACTTATACTTCGTCCAGCATGTACACCATAGTTGGTTCACTTTAACCTTAATCACTTCAAGATGCTTATGATAGGGGCAATGCAAGCTGAAAGCTATAAGTACCATAATTTTTGGAAGCTCTTTATGAGACTTGAATCCCTACTTCCTTCTATGAAGGCCTTCCTTCCACCATTATATTGAGTCTCCACCTTCTACCTTTTTGCACCTACTTTGAGAGCATAGTGGCCATTCTTAGTTCTATGTGCATTGTCCCAAGACTTGTTGATTGATGCATAGCTTTGATATTGCTTGTTTTAAACTATTTGTATCTAGTCACTCTTATGAACTTTGAAGGTGTCATATGAATTTATGTTTGCTACTCTATGAGGGACAAGCTGAATGTCATTATGCTATGTTTTCTTTATGTGAAACAAACAAACGTCTTGCAAAGCATTGTTATTCATGAATCTTTTGTTTATGCCTTTTCATGTTGCAACATAGTTTCTTTGTCTTATTGCTAGAACTTTTTCTTTAATGTTATGATTGAAGTACCATGATCCCAACTTTGAATGTTTTACAAATATTTTGATCAAGTTTATGATGGTGCAAGTCACCTCAAAAATTATTCTTTCTTTTTATCACTTACCTACTGGAGGACGAGCAGGAGTTAAGCTTGGGGATATTGATACATTGTAAATGTATCTATAATTTTTGACGTTCCATGCTTGGTTTTATCTACTTTCTTGTGTTTTGTCCACATTTTGGAGTACTTTTCATATGATTTCTTGGACTAACCTATTAAAAAGATGCCACAGTGCTAGTTGCGTGTTTTCTACTGTTTTTGGTTCCAGGAAGTCAGAAAATGGATATTCTCGGAATTGGACAGGACAAAAGCCAAATTTACTATTTTCACGGAAGACTCACGGAGCCAAAAGGAGAGTCGGAGAGAGGCACAGGGTGGCCACACCCCGCTTGGCGCGGGCAACCCTAGGCCACGCCAGGGCATGGTGTGGGCCCCCTGGCTGGCCACCGACCTCGCCCTTTCGCCTATATATTCCTCCCAATACAGAAACCCTAGATCATCAAGCCTCCAGCCACGAAAAGTTTAGCAGCGCTGCCGCCACCGAAGGGGAGATCAGGGGGCAGAAAGTCTCTGTTCTGGGTCCCTGTCGGGACGGGGAAGTGCCCCCGAAGCCATCTCCATCGATCTCCACCACCATCTCCATCACCGTTGCTGATTCCCATGATGAGGAGGGAGTAGTTCTCTCTCGAGGCTAAGGGTTCTACCGGTAGCTATGTGTTCATCTCTCTCTCTATGCATGATCTTATTGAGATCATGAGCTTGTAATCTATAGATCTACCTTGCTACTCAAGTGCTTTAATAGATCTCTGCTCTCCCCATGTGTGTGAAAGTGACAGCGTGTACACCATGGTGGCACTTAGGCTAGAGATTACAAATACTTGATATGAGTTATATTTGGAGTTGGATCTTTCTATGAAATTGTGGTGTTTGTTGGAACCATCTAGAGCTCAAGGTAACAGTGTGGGGTTATCTAGATGGGGAAAGCGAACTTTGAGGAGTGTTGTTATAGCCCTACCATGGATTAGAGTGTCCAACCGGAGAGTAGTTCAGCGTAGTATCATAAAGAAGAATATATTTATATGAGAGTGTTCACTAGTGAAAGTATGATCCCTAGGCCTTGTTTCTAAGCATTGATACACCATTTGCAATTAGATCTGTTACATGTTTGCTTGCTTCCATCTTTATTTCAGTTTGCCGTTAGTCTTTTCCCACGTCAACCACACATTGACAAGCTATTTTCTATCACCGTTACCACTTATAATTATCTATACCACTTGTATTTCACTATCTCTTCGCTGAAATAGTGCACCTATACACCTGACAAGTGTATTGGGTGTGTTGGGGATACAAGAGACTTCTTGTATCTTGATTACAAGGTTGCTTGAGAGGGATGACCACTTCCTCCCTGAGTTCGATAAACCTTGGGTGATCCACTTAAGGGAAAACTTGCTGCTGTTCTACAAACCTCTGCACTTGGAGGCCCAACAACTGTCTACAAGAATAGAAGTGCGTAGACATCATTCATCTCTGGACTACGGGTCCATGTAGTAGCTAGATGGCTGGTTCTCCTCCTTTGTGCTATCATGTTTAGATCTTGTGAGCTCCGTTCATGATCAAGATCATCTATTTGTAATTCTGCATGTTGTGTTTGCGAGGATCCGATGGATATTGAGATGCTATTTCAGATTGATTATTGATTCTATCATGTCTTTGTTATTTGTGATCTTGCATGGTTTCCGTTGTTAGTAGCTATCTTGGACAAGTAGATGCTAGCAACTCCAAGAGTTAGTATTTATGCTCGATAGTGGGTTCATGCCTCTGGTAATCTGGGGAAGTGATAGAAATCTGTAAGGTACTAGATGTGTTGTTGCTACTAGGGAGAAAACAACAATCCTTTGTTCATAGAACAATCGTATTGTTTACATTACACGCAATTCTTAATGCAATTATCCGTTGCTTGCAACTTAATACTGGAGGGGGTTTGGATGATAACCTGAAGGTGGATTATTAGTCATAGATGCAGTTGGATGGTGGTCTATGTATAATGTTGTAATGCCCAATCAAGTCTCAAAGGAGTCAAGATGAGTAGTATATGCTTGTATGCTTTCTCGATGTTTGTCAATTGCCCCGCTGTAATTTGTTCACCCAGCATGTTATCTATCTTAAGGAGAGCCACCTCTAGTGAATTATGGACCCCGGTCCTTTCTTTTACAATCAATCTACAAACTATTTACTGCTTTGTGTTTACTTTCTGCAAACTATTACTTCCTTCCATTCGATACGTTTAATCCTTTGTTTTCAGCAAAACCGGTGAGATTGACAACCTCATCGCAAGTTGGGGGCAAAGTTCTGTGGTTGTGTTGTGCAGGTCTCCATGTTGCTACTAGCACCGGTAGTGTGCCCTGCCAAGGCTCAGCTAGCAACACCTTTGGGCTGTTTCCTTGCTCCTACTGGATTGATAACCTTGGTTTCGTACTGAGGGAAAACTTGCTGCTATGCTCATCATACCTTCCTCTTGGGGTTCCCCAACGAGCTCGATATATTTTGGGCCGTCAGGCGCTGCCAGCTAATCTTCGACACTGGGCCACACAGTTGGCGGCGGTCGATGATGCGGACCTTATGGAGGACTTCTGGCGCATCCAGACTCAGCTCTGCCAAATTATCCATGACGACGTCGAAATGAAAGAGGGGGGGGGTCATGTACGTGCCCATCGTGTTGAGTAACCGCGAGATCGAAGAACGCCTTGACATGCAGTGTGACACCAGGACGTTCATGACGAGAGAGGGCGTGACCCCATTCCCGGCGAGGTCTACAGGATGTGTGTGTGTCTATCGTTTGTGTGTCGTGTATGTGTCGTGTCGTAGACCTGACTATCCTCGTGATGTGTTTCCGAACTATCATTTGATGTGTGTGTCGTAAACATTATTAACTACCCAGGACTACTAAAACCCTTGATGGTCGATGTTGGACTTGCTTATATGATAGTCATCGCCGATGCTATATTTTATTTTAAGTTTATGAATCTGTGCTCATTTCTCTAATGCATGTCTTGTCTATGCATGCATTGTCTATAGAGATGGCGAAGTGGTACATGATATATTGGTGACACCACCGATGCCAGGAGGGTGTGAAAGAGCGCGAACAACACTACGGCAGTTTGAGGGAGATTCCGGCGGAGCCCAGTCCTCCAGCCCACCGGAATCTCCCTCAAACTGGCCATAGATGTACTAGTCCCTAATATGTGAAACATGATGGTGTGCGAGAGCATGGACAATACTACGACCAACTTCAGGGAGATGCCGGAGGATCCAGTCCTCAGGCATCTCCCTGAAGCTGGCCATATAGGCACTCCCTAATATGTGAGATTAGTTAGCTGTCCGACATATTTTGATCTAGCTAGACAAGTTATAAACTCCAAGATGGTGTGCGAGAGCAGGGACAACACTACGTCTAGCTTTAGCGAGATGCCGGAGGATCCAGTCCTCAGGCATCTCTCTTTAGCTAGCCATAGAGGATATGATCGTCAACCGAAGGGTAGTATCGTTCAACCGAAGATGCTCATGATGCACAACAAACCGGATATGATCATCATCGGTGCTATATTGTATTTATCGGTTATGAATCTTTGCTCATTTTTCTGATCATGCAAACATGTTTGTAGTTTGCCATTCTTTTCACTGTATAACATATACTACATGCATGTCTACAGAGATGGCCAAGTGGTACGTGGTATACAGGGGTTAGGTACCAGGGGTCTACGACGAGTGGAGGACTGCCATGCACAAGTGAACAACTTCAGCGGCAACAGCTACAAAGGCTATAAGACAAGAGAGCTGGCGGTAGCCTCGTGGAGGAGATACATGTGGAAGAAGAACCGGATCAATATCATCATGGTCTCGATGTTGCTCCTTGTCGTCGCCGTTATGCTCTATTCGATCATAGTCTAGAGTGATAGCTCTATGCATGTGTAATGTGATGATCGAATTTGTAATGTGATCGATCAAATTTGTACTACCACACTTTGTGTAATAATCTAATAACACTTGAATTCATATTTGATGTATTTCAGCACTTTGAATTCATATCTTAGATTAAATTCATATTTGGTGTATTGTTGTATATAACTGATGTATATAACTGCCGTATAAATAAAAAAAATACTCGAACAGTCAGTGGCGCACGGTTTTTGGGTTCAGTGGCGCACCACGTGCACGTGCGCTGCTGGTAATATCCATGGCGCACAGCTCGGTGGTGCGCCACTGACTGCCCTGCTAACCATGGTGTGCTGGCCCGTGCGCTGCTAGTAATATCCGTGGCGCATGGAATAGGGGTGCGCCACTAACTTCCCTACTATCCATGGCGCACGTCCTAGTGCGTCACTGACTACACTGCTATCAGTGGCGCACGCCCCGTGCGCCACGGAATTTGTTTTTGGTGCGCCACTGGTAAGCATTTACCTACTAGTGATTGGTGATTACTGTAAGTAGTGTTATTTCAACATCAAGTGTGGAGCATACACATGTTGTTAACTTATTATTGAACCCATTGTAAATTGTAAGACACATCTGACAACAAAATAAATAAATATATAATTGTACTAGTGTTCAATTTATACTCTAAAGTTTTCACAAGATATGGTTAACTAGTCGTATACTAGAATCCGCTATTACTATATATTTTTTATGTCATGCGCTTTAGAGGTCTACTATATATATTTTGTGCAATTGTTAAAATATATTTCAAAAATGAACTTTTATCATAAAATAATGTTTAGATTTAACACAACTTAAGTTTATTTCACCATATATTAAACAAGATTACACCATGAATGTTAAAGAACATTATAGCCGTATATTAAAGAACATTACACCATGAATGTTAGAAAAACATTTATATGTAGTGAACTATGCTATTAACTAATATAATTAATAATCACTAATATTATGGATGCAAAAAAGTATTGTTTACATAGTATAAAAATTTAGTATAAATTATAATTATCTTTGTTCGTATCGAGTTCAAACTATGCTTGGAGTGGCCCTGCATTCATCTATATCCAAGAGTCCAAGTCTTACTCGGCGGTCGACTCCAAAGTATAGCGTCCAGTTTTATAAAATCAATCAGTTCTCCAAATGCCTTTTTGCATGCTAGAGTGATGCCATTATAGTAGCTAATTACAACTATAGTACAAGAGCATAGTTAGAGTGTGTTATGTTTGTGTATTTTCTTTTATCCTTCCTAGTCAGCTGACATACTAAGATGGCATCTTAGAATGAAGCCAGGGAGAAATGTTGCAAGATGAGATGGATTTTAAAGCATATTGCTTATTTTCATGGTTGATGTCTAATCATTGACAAGTAAATTTCAGGTAGCCCAACGATTTGAAAGCATATATGGGTTTTTAATGAGTTTGACATCCTTAAAGTCATGAGATGGTTCTTAAGTAAAAGCTCGTTTCACTAAATGAGCAAAATCTTAATCTCTAGATTGCTTATCTGATGTTGAGGCAAATGATCTAATTGTAGTTAAGTGTTATGAGGTTGATTTTTTCAAGTCGACCAATGTCTGCTATGGTTTTTTTTTTACTTTCTTATGGAAGCAGATTGTTTTCGTAATATTTCTATTGTGTGCCGGATCTTATTCACTGTCATCATGACTATGCCGTCAACTGAAATAATTTTTTCAATTTAAAGTTGTTGAAGAACCATTTGAAGTTGTAATGTCTCAAGAAAAGTTAAATCGTTTTCAACTGTATGCATTGAGAAGAAATTGTGAGATGAGAATGATATTGGTACCATTGTTAAAGTCTTTGTATATTTGAATGTTAGAAGACATTTTATGCTAACATGTATAAATTATAGGATATTATTATTTCTTTTGAATGCACATTATGTATTATTGGTGAAATTATATATGTATATTGATTATTATTTTGATATTTATATTAAGGGTTCTAGTTCAAGTTCGGCTTGAGGCCCTCAAAATATCAGGACTGGCTCTTCTTTTGATATGTTTCATAGTGGAATTCAGTAATTTAGGGTGACAGATCAAGCTCTTTACTCTACATAATGGAGTAGTTTGAAATTCCCAAACATTTCAACACATCACCATATTTTGTTGTATTATATTTCATAACAGAAGCTTCATTGTGTATTACCGTAATTAAGTGATGGAATCCATAGCCCTAGCTCCATGACATCAGCATAATAGAAGTGCTTTTATAACGAACATAGAAAAATAAATTCGGCGAGACACAAAAACATTATCACATTAAAAACACACAACTTTTGTTGAGAAAAACAAAAGGTGAAAATATAAATGCAAAAAGTATAAATTATTGATAAATAAATTATAAGTTGCACTTTTGGAAATTAGCTTATATTTAAAAAGCAACTTGGAAAATAGAACATAAGAACCAAAATAAATTATCAAAAAATTAATAGTAAATGACAGGATTTTGCACATTTAACTACCACGCTACATGTTACGAAAACACTAGTTGCACATTTTATAAATGCGCAAATTAATGTATATCTAAAGCCACTACAAGAAAAAAAAAAGGCCTTGACGTGTGGGCAAATGTACATGGCAAAGGCTCCACAGCATACGAAAAAATCCTCACGGCACATTTCGGCACAGGAAAAAAGATTTGACGTGTGTTTCGCTCGCACGTACAGCAAAGTCCTTTGACGTGTGCCTTTTGTAGATCACGGCAAAGTAAAATCACTTGACGATGGCGGGGGAGCCGACGGGATACATGTGTCAGTTTGCTGTGTGTGGGAAGCTCTTATCATTTTGCCATGTGTGTGACTTTGCCATGTGGCTGCGCTATCAGTTTGCTGTGTGTCCTAGCACATGACACACGGCAAAGTACCTGTCAGTTTGCCGTGCACAGATCTTTGCTGTGTGTGTGTACTCGATGCACGGCAGGCTGACATGTTGTTGGTCAGCTGGTCACCTTGGTTTCCCGTGTGTTCCGATGAACAAAGAAAAAATTCATTGCTCAACCCCTGTACGATGAAAGCTAAGCTACAGTGATATACTTGTGGGACCCATAGACAAGTCTTTTGCTAGAAAAGACCGCTAAAACGCCGGAATCACCCAAAAACTTGCATGTGACTCTAACATATGTGTAAATATGTAATGAAAGATCCATAGAGACAATGTCTAGCTCCAGGATGTGACCCTCCTCGCATACATGTGGTAACACATAGTGAAGTCCTGTAGGGGAGACATACGGGGTCGAGAGAAACCGAAAGAGAACCACACATAGCAGGCAGGAAACGTCTAGCTAGCATGGGGTCGTGTGTTATGTGTATGAGAAATTGATATATATATATATATATATATATATATATATATATATATATATATATATATATATATATATATATATATATGGACACCAGAGATGTCGATATGGAGGAAAAGATGGCGAAAAAATCGTGAAAACAATTTAGAATATGGCCTTTGACCTGTGCCCTGGAAAAGCACACGACAAAGTCCTTCGCCGTGTAGTGCAGGAGAAACGAACACGACAAAGACCTAGTTCCACGAAAAACTCCCTGCGTGGAAAAAATGCGCGCGTTGAAAAAAGTGGCGGGAACGGGACTGCCGATGATCCCTACAGTTTGTTGTGTGTCTTTTTGAGGCACACAACAAATACTTACCGTCATAACGGCCCCCTAAAGCAAGGCGGGGATGACCACGTGTCCCGCAGTTTTGCCGTGTTTCTTTTAGCCTTTGCCGTGAGATTTTCTTTGTCGTGTGCATCTCGGGTGCCTTTGCCGTGATCATTTCTTTGCCTTGTGCCTTCCTAGGAATATGCCATGCACTTGACCTTTGCCGTGTGCCTAGTGTAACGGAACACAACAAAGTCCGTCTTTGCCGTGTTCCGTCTCACTGGGCACATCGCAAAGTATCAAATGCACGACAACGTCCAATTTTCCTGTAGTGAGCACAACCGACTTTTTTCTTTTGAAAAACAAAAAGTACAAATAGAAGAACCAAAACTTATAGTAGCACAAACAAACATACTTGTTGCACATTATTTAGACGTACAACCAGCTGCTATAGATTAAAAGTGCAATTATGAACAAAGAGACAAATGATTGCTTAAAAAGAATAGCTTAATTTAAAACAAGGAAAAGAAAATTTATAGAAATAAACAATCAGTTGACCAGGAGTAAAGAAAATCCAACTCAAAGTGAGCTCTAAGACCATCTCCACTCAACCCGCCCCCCCACCCCAAACAATCTTGGGGACGCCCGCGCGAAAAATTGCTCCCAACTGACCCCTCAAGTCAGTTTTTCATCAAGGCTCAAAAATCATCCGACGCCTCCAGACCACCGCAACCTATAAGGAGGCAATCGGGATGGCGGCTACCACTTTTGGGCCCAAGGGCCCATCCGGTAGCCTCCCCATTCTCTTTAGCATTCTGGGTGTGACTGGTAGCATGCCCTACAATCAACCGGCGCCCCCGGCCCCCATACGGGCTACCACCAAACGCCGTATTAGGGGACGAGTGGAGATGCCTTAACAACCCGATGTTTTGTATGGTAAGAGCATCTCTAGCTGATACCGCATATCGGCCGGCCCACAAAATTTTGGGCCGATATGCGGTATCGGGGCCAAAAACTGACCTTTCAGATACCGTAAACGGGCAGCTACCGCAATTTTTTTGTGGTTTCCCGCATCGAGGCCCATCCATCCCGCATATATTCGGTGCGAAGGGCCCTGGATGCGGGAAACCGCATTCATTTCCCCCCACCGAAGCACGCGTAGAAACCCCTCCACCACAGATTCTGGCCACCTCCGGAGCCGGCCGCCAAATCGTCGCCGCCCACCACATCCCACCCACCCCTCCTAGCCATGGCCGGTCAATCATGCCAGAATATGGCCGGACGAGGTGATGGTTCGCGCGCTGCGGAGGTAGCTCCGGCGGCCGAGCTCCCACAACATGCCGCCTAGCGAGGAGGAGGTGCGTCGGCGCCGGTCCGAGCAGGCGCGCGCAGTGCACTCGCGCGCACCTGCGTGATCTCCCCGGCGTGGGCCGAGTTCAGGTTCGGGGCCGCCACGAGCGATGGCCGGCGCCTCCGCGCGCCGTCGCCGGTGGTGTGCGCACCGCCTCCTGCTCCCGCTCGGTGGGGCCACATCTCAGAGGAGGAGGAGGACTCCGGCTCGGAGTAGGACGACACGGTTTATGAGGCAAAGTTTAACTCGCTCGGAACCCTCATCTCCGACGTGTGGGAGCGTGCCCGTGAGCAGTGTGAGTTCTGTCGCGTCTGCCACCACTCCGCACGCGAGCACCAGGCCCGGATGGGTTGCTTCGTCGTCGACTACTCCGACGACACCACCGACTCCGACGAGGAGTAGGCGAGCGCTGCCGCCGCCGTAGAAGCTCCGGTGAGTAGGTACCGCCGGCGGTAGCTAGGGTTAGACTGGATGTAGGGCGCGACATCCACTTTTTGTTGTAAATATATGTCGATCTGTGATGATCAAAACTTCCCCTATGTATGAATCTGGCGCCAAGGTGATGATTTTTAAATATGCAATTCCGGTGTATCTGTTCCGCGCTAGCAAATTTCAAGTTTGCAGTTCATGTGGTTTTGCAGTATCGCATGGATACCAGCTAGTCAGTATTATCTCTGTTTCCAGAACAGAAGACGTATAAATTTTCAAATGGTGTCAAGTTTGATCAAGTCTATAAAAAACTACATTGTCAATTATTATAGTAATACTTTGTTGATACAGTGTGAAATTATATTTCTAAATGTATCTAATGATATGGATTGGACATCATAAATACTTCATCCGTTTTAAAATATAAGATGTTTTAACTTTGTGGGTTTGGTGTGAACCACACACTAAAAGAAGTCTAGCCACACTTTCTTTACAAAGCTAAAACATTTTATATTTTGAAACGGAAGGAGTAGTAATGCAGTATAAGAGTTGTGCAAGCCGCGCTGATCGAACTAAGAAATCCATTGTCCGGTCATGTTCAGATGCAAGGGACACCCGGAATGATCCAAACAGGCAAACGACGAGTTCGATCAGACTCCTCCACGATCGATTACACAGCGCAACAACGACCATCCAACCTCTTTAACCTCCCGTTCCCTCTGCCCCTATATATCCACACGAGAAGTGAAGCCCCTTTGCTTAAGGAAAAAGCATCACGCACCAACTTGGCAAGTACCGTGATCTAGGCGCCACCTCGCTCGCCAATGCCGTCTTTCATCGACGGCCCCAGTCTCCGGTCGCTGCTCCGACCGTCCACCAACGGGCGCCGCTCCAAGATCGCCGACAGCGCTGGCGGCGGCGGCGGCAGCGGCAGAGGAGGCTCAGGAGGCGGCCATGGCGGGATCTTCAAGATGTTCAAGCTCATGCCGATGCTCTCGTCCGGGTGCAAGATGGTGGCGCTCCTCGGCAAGCACAACATGCGGGCGAACCTCCTCGCCGACCACGCCGCCACGGTCACGCTCTTCGGGCCCCGCCGCGGCCGCGTCAGCCTGGCCATCCACGAGGACACCCGCGCGCCGCCGGCCTTTCTCATCGAGCTGCCCATGCTTACCACCGCGCTGCACAAGGAGATCGCCTCCGGGGTGGTGAAGCTGGCGCTGGAGAGCGACACCCGCAGCGCGCGACGACGGCTCCTCGAGGAGTACGTCTGGGCCGTCTTCTGCAACGGACGCAAGGCCGGATACTCCATCCGCCGGAAGGAGGCCTCCGACGACGAGCTCCACGTCATGCGCCTCCTGCGCGGCGTCTCCATGGGCGCCGGCGTGCTGCCGGCCGCGCCCGAGAAGGACGGCGGCGTGCCCGCGGGCCCCGACGGGGAGCTCACGTACGTGCGCGCACGCGTCGAGCGCGTCGTCGGATCAAAGGACTCCGAGGCGTTCTACATGATCAACCCCCACGAGGGCGGCGTAGGAGGAGGCGACGGTGGGGGCGCCGACGACGGCAGCGCGCCCGAGCTCAGCATTTTCCTAGTGAGGATGAAATGAGCAATAGTAATTCATCCTACCTATACTCCTATACTAGTACCGTTTTCCTACTTCTTTTCGATACCCTCTCTTGTCTGCAGATCAGAGAGGTGTGTTCGACGAAACACATGAACATAGATAGAGAGAGCGAGTGTATAATTTAGCAGTTGAATGTATATCTCCATGATGCCAGACAATTGATTTTGTGTGTCACATGGTAATCAAATTTTCACGTTGCAAGTTATTGCAGCTTAAATTTAGAGTTTGGAGATGCCAATTTCTACGAACTTGTGATCCTACTGCGCCAGCCACAACATAGTATTGCGCCCCTGTCTATCCACATCCACCATATATATGTTATACTTATACGTCGAGGGATCACACCACAATATCAACATTAAATCATTAATCATAAGCTAGTGTTCCAAAAAGTGACGAACATCTGAAATCAGGTCTATATATATCTTAGTTACTCACTGTGCTTGTAACAGAACTACTGGGGTATCCTGACTGTAATACAAGAAGCTTCTGGCCCCAAGCTAGAGTGTGATGTACTCAACTTTAAGTTCTTATATGCAGCAAGCACAAGTAGCTATCGATCAGCATCAATCCAGCGTGACAGATCATGCATCGCCCTTGGTCCTCAAACCGAAAGGCAATCACGTCTTCAGTACGTGGGGCTGTTCCTCTTTCAAGATGCATGGGCAACCTATGTGTCTAGTGTAGTCCATGCTTGCTTGCATGCATGCTGGGCCACAAGGCACGATCTTGCTTAATGAGAATGTCTATGATGAAGTGCCGTTAGAGCAAGAACAATAGAAGAGTCAATAGCCTGCTCGACATGTATCTATAGCCAACCTAATAGCTAATAAGTGCAACAGTAAGATTTAGAAATATAGTATTATTAATTAATGGCACATCTCTCACTCTCACATATTGCCTAAAAACATGTGTTAGAGCTGGCTCACATCTTTTCTCTCCTCCGACTAAGAAAAGGTATATTATTTAATCTTCTATAATTAGCTAAGTAGACTTACTATACTTGCTCTTAGTGTTCCACTGGTGGTAAGAGCAAGGTGTTCAGCGTTAACTTTCCACCTTGGTTTGGTATCAGGTACTCCATCCGTCCAAAAATAAGTGACATGCTACACCTACAAAAATTGTTCTATGGATCAGCCCTACGGAATGGCGTGGATGTACCAGGTTGGTGCAAATCTTTTAACCACCCGTGAATTGAGGGTCTGATCCCCTCACCTTTTGACATGCACTCCCCCTTTCAAAATCTAAGATGTTTTAGCTTTATGAAGTTAATATATGTAGACCTTTTTTAATATGTAGATTCAGATAGGTTCGGAGTGAACCTACACACTAAAGATTCATTAGCTTCACAAAACTATCTTATATTTTCAAACGGAGGGAGTACGTACATAAGTGAGATTTTGTAAAAATCCAGTAAGTAGTTGTAGCATTACTATGTTTGTACTACCCTCCAAGCCTCTCCGTGGGCATGCATCATATGAGGTCATATATGTACCTCTTCCCGAACGGTTTGGTTACACCGTGTGGTCGTTCCAAGTTCAGAAAGTTGGATCACAGAGAGCTAATATACCTTGTGTTTGTGAATGGAGAGACGGGATCTTATTTCTGCACTCATCAAGGATTAAGGCAGGAGATCCTCTTTTCCCTCTACTGTTTGACCTTGTTGCTAATTCCTTCTGTAATAATTGAGAGAGTTCTTGATCACTGGACTTGCTACTGATTATATTACAAAAAAATGTGCCATCTTACAATATACAGATGACACATTCCCTTTAATTCAAGAAGATCTAGAGCAAGTCAGGAATTTAAAATTTATTCTATTATATTTGTTTGAGCAAATGTCTAGCCTAAAAATAAAATATCATAATAGTGAAGTATATTGCATTGGACAAGTTCAGACTAGGGTTGCATCTTTTGAGAAGATCTTCACATGTAAAAGTGAAAAAATACCGATGAAATATTCGGGCATTCTAGTTGATGATAAGAAATTGAGTAATAAAGATCGTGGCGATGTCTACAGAAAAAACTGAGAAAAAGATGAGACCATGGCATGGGAAAAACTTATCTATATAGAGGAGGACGACCATTTTGATCTACTCCTCACTTACAAGTGTTTCCTATACATGCTCTCCTTCGACATGATTCTTGTAGGCATAAGAAAAAAAAAGACATGATAAGATCTAAATTTTGTAGAGTAGTAATGCCAATAAAAAGAAATATCATCTGGTTAATTGGAACAAGTTTGTCTTCCTATAGATTGGGGGGGGGGGGATTCGGGATGAGAAAATATTTAAGGAAATACACTTTTGGCCAAGCTAGATCAGGGAAGGTGATGTAGCCCAACACATGGAAATCACCATTGGTCCACATCATCCTACGTCAACCATTCCTACAAAGGTGAATTCCTTCCTTCTTTTGTGTTTCTTTGGTTACCACTCGAATGTGATTCTAGTTGACCCGTATGCATGTCCTATGCCTAGATCCCTACCGAGAACCACTATGCCAAGAGGAGCTACAATAGATGGCCAAGGAACCAAGACACCAGAGCAAGAAGCATGGAAGAGAAGACGCAAGAACCAGGCATCCTCGGTACTACCGCTCGGTCTGACCGGTACTACCGCTCCACCAACCGGTACTACCGCTCCTCGCGTCCGAGTTCAACCAACTCGATAGATCTCCCCAGTACCGAAGACTAGCACTACCTCTCCAAGCCGGTACTACCGCTCGTGACATCGGTACTACCCGACCTGGAGCCCACATGCCTGGTGAAGCCCGATGGTACTACCGGATCTGATGACCGGTACTACCGGTCAAGCCTGCATCTGTGCACATGAAGGCTAGGCATTAGCCCATGTAACACCCCAAACTACCTATTTATGCCTAGAATACCCCTGTTTAAGTGGCTAGCCTATAAATATGCCACCACCTCCTCCTAGAAACCCTAGAATGAATATTGAGTTGAATTAGCTAAGCGTCCATCTTCCCAAAGAGGGAACCTCTCTAGGATGTACACATCACCCACCAGGTTGTACAAGGCCATTGTCGTATGAGCGCTCTTCCTATCTCATGATCTCTATTGCGTTGATCTCTCTTTTTGGATCTCTATCGATTGCAATCTCTTCACGAGTAGATTCTAGTGGCTCCGGATCGATCTTTCCTTTGCGTATCTCTACATATCGGTCTCCTCCACGAGGATTCTATTGGGTTGGTGATTCGGGCCAACGAAGACAACTAAAATGTATGTGTTTGCATGTGTTTATATCTTTACCTTGCTTTTAGAGTTGAATTCATCGCGTTCATCATGTTTTACCCTCACCTCGATCCCAAATCCGTGAAGATCAGGCCATCCAAGGGTCAATCCCCAAGGAACCCACAACAGAAGGAGACTCACAATTATGGTAGGGCTTAATGGAAATCAAAGGGTTTTTTATGTCTTGATGTAAATCTGAAATATGCAATGGAGGGAAAACATGATTCTAGAAATCCAATCGGCTCAAAGATTAAAAAAAATTGGCAGTTCTCTAGCATGGACTGTATTATATCTCCTTAAGCCACTATATTCTTGTTAGGCAAGTTTTTGTTGAAGGTTGGCAAACTTTGAATTTCAAAAGAACCATGGTGATGGAAAGGCTAGAACTATATAATAAAATAAAGGAAGATTCCAAACGGACAATTCTTATGGAGGATGAGGATAAGACGATCTAGCTTCTCACCCCTGATAAAACCTTTAGTGTTAAGTCTTTCTATTTAATAATGCAAAACAAGGGGAAAATTCCCTACAAGTTCCTTTGGAAAACACAATTACTTCTTAACATCAAGACGTATCTCTGGCTAACTATGTGAAGAGAGTTCTGATAAGAGAAAGAGATGAGAGTACTAAAAACGTTTTTTCACATGCCCCTAGCTAGATACATTTGGAACATTGCAAGATGTGCTTTTGCAATCAACTACCAATTTACAAATATCGCCTATATATTTAACACGGCTTGGTGGCTTTGGAGAGAAGAAGAGAAGGATGCTCACAATTGGCTTTGTCACGGTACTCTAGGCATATGGAAAGCTTGCAATCTTCTTTTTTTCATAGAACAAATGGCTATATCGGAGACAATTGAAGTAATGTACAAGGTTTGTTTCTGGGTTGATTGGTGGAGCAACTTGCAGGTTTTAGAAATATAAATATGGAACTCAAGTTGGGCACAAAACTGTTGGGACGGGTCACGGCTGAGTTCTTCCAGGCAAGGAGTAGACGGAGTGCATGGGTAGCAAGACTTAAAGCGTTAAGAAAATAAGACATCAAACTGAAGACAGAGGAAATGAAATAAGGAAGGAGGATGGAACTCTTTAGTGAAGTGACTCCTCTGCGCTAGCTTTACCATTTCCATTTGTGGCTTAGTGTTGGGCATCTACCCTTTGGCTTTGTTGTAGTTGTAATAAGAAGGCTTGTAAAACCTGGTGGGTGATGTGTTTTCGTGGTATAGACCTTGCAACTTGGTTTCTTTTGATCGGAATAAGGAAGAAATTGTTAGAAATATGCCCTAGAGACAAATAGTAGTAAGGACTATTATCATATTTCATATAGTTTATGATCGAGTTTTATATCATGCTATAATTGTATTGAGTGGAAACATCAATACACGTGTGATATACAAACAACCAGGGGTTCCCAGTAAAACTCTAGTCACTAGTTCATTGGTCAACAGATGATCATGTTTCCTGATCATGTGGCATTTATGCCAGTTGAAAATAGAGTCATCTCATTCTGATAATGAGATGATGAACCAATACCCAAGCTAAACATCGTGACCCGATCATATCACGAAGTTCAAGTTACGATGATTAGAAATGGATCCTCGTAGACCATTCCTTAGACCGTGAGGCTATATCAATCACTGTCTCCCGAGAGTGCTTAGATAGCATCAAACGCCATCTGGTAATATGGTGGTTATAAAGGTGTGTTCAGGTACTCGGAGGAAACCGTAGAGGCAATATATGTCAAGAGCGGGATTTGTCCGTCCAAGTAACGGGAAGATTCTCAAGGGCCCACTCGGAGAAGTTATATCCAATAGTTGCGTAGCATGTGATTTGATCACAGGGATATCACTTGTCAGAACGAGTCAAGTAGCATTGTTCGGTAACGAGATTGAACACGACATGGTGATGTCATTTATCAAATCTTGGGCAATGCAAGTATCGAGTGACAAAGGGAATAAGACACGACTGTCCCGGTTCAAACGACAAAAGATCTTCGTGGAATGCACAGGGGTCATATGGCCATCCAGGTCCCTCTGTCGATCATTGGTGCGGGAGTGTCCCGACCATGTCTGGAGTGTTCCCAAACTGTGGGGTATCACGCTTAAGGGCTTGATGATGCTTAGAGAGTGTTTATGGGATCGATAGAATCACCAAAGAAAAGAAGGGAGAAAACCGGAAGGGTTTCGGTAAGTCCGGAGGATGTCCGGAGTGGAGGTGGAAGGTGTTCCATGCCACGGAGGTTGAACAATTTGTGAATGGATGTTAAATATTGATTTAATCATTTATTCATAATTATTTAATAAAGAGAAAATCAATTAAAGGTCAAAAAGGCTTAATGGGCCAATTTCCGGAGGGAGAGGGCCCATTAGGGAAAGGAGAGAGGGAGAAGGGGCAAGGGGGCTGGCCGGCTGGGCCTAGCCCCCAGCGCGGGGCCCACTAGGGGTTGGCCGGCGGCCTCCCCACCCCCTCCTCTCCTTTAGTCCCACCCCGGGACTTTGAGGGAGGGTGTACCCCCTCCTTCCCCTATATATAGTGGGGTATTTGGCCAAGATAAACACACTAATAATTAATAAAGGTCTCCCCACTTTTAGGAGGACCTCTAATTCATAATTTCTCTCTCTCCCTCTCTCTCTCGTGACCGTGGTCCCAAGTCTGGACTGCACGACCGAGAGACATCTTCACCGCGGAGCGCCGTCGCGCTGCGAGATTCGGATCCGGGAGCTCTACTTCCGCAACTGCTGCTGGATCGGGGAAGCGGGAGTCATCGTCAGACACCGGACGTGTGTAACTCCTAGCGAGGTGTCGCACTTGAGGCACTCAAGTGGTTGGAGCCAGAAGGAAGGCAAGGACTTCATCACGACCTTGAGGTCGGCTTCGGCTCGTCTACATCAACCACGCTCTCCTGAGCGTTGACAACGCTTTTTGGTCTTCAGGGGTAAGTTCGCAAAAAGCCCCTCCCATTACTTTATTACTAATAGATAGGTCCTGGCAGCTTCAGGGGTTCAGGGGCGTAGAGTAAAATTTATTCTTTTCATACGCGGAACCCCTACAGTGGTATCAGAGCTAGATCTATGCGTAGTAATGCTAGTACGGGTAGAACACATGAGATGTAGCGTGTGGGCGTTGATCTTTTAGTTGTTACCCTCCCACGTGTACTTGTGTATACCACAGTAATGTTGGGGTTCGTAGCATAGGAAACAAAAAATTTCCTACGATGGGAACTATACGCCAAGATCTACCTACTAGATACAAGCAACGGGTGGATATACATCCATAGAGAACTTACCCTCGAAGACAACAAAGCTTTGTTAACGAGTTGGAACTCGTGGATGATGTAGTCGTACACTTGCCGATCTCAAGATCGTGATGAAGTCCAACAGGTCCGGCTCCAGCACATCCTTCAGATCCAGCTCCAGCAAGTCCAGCACCACCAAGTCTAGCACCGCAAAGCAGCGGTGCATCCGTGATCGCACACACATCCGGTACCCCGACAACCTTCGTCCCTCGCTCTAGCAAAGCAGTGGAAGCAGCAACTCCTTTCCAGATAAAGCCACCAGGAACATGTATCTCGCTAATCCAAGACCATGGGAAATTAATACTAGAGGGGGAGAGAGATCCTTCACGAGGAGGTGTGAGGAAGGAGTGAGAGGGGGGCCTTTTATAGGAGGAGGGTAGGGTGTCCCTTCACCTCCCCCATTCATGTGGTGGTAACCCCTCCACATTAAAATGCCCCTTCACATTCTCTTTTAAAGTCTCCACTTTAAATGCATTAAATTTCTCCAAATTTAATGCTCTCTCATTTAATAAAACTCTTTTATTAATTTTATTCAGAATTTTGTTAATTACTTTAATTAACAAATATTCACATAAAACCCCCTGCAACATTTCAATATTACATGCAGAACCAATTTCAGCAATTTCACCCGAAACAGTTTCGGTGTCTATTGAAATAATTCCAGCGCTTTCTTAAATCTTTATCTAAAAAATATTTTCTCCAAATGGTGTCGGTATCCCTTAAGTGTGTCACCCTACGGTTCACGAATAATGCTGACATGATCAAGACCCCTCTCGGATCAATAATCAGAAGCGGGACCTGGAGATCCATACTGACTCCTACACATTCAACGATGACTTATGTGATCGTGATAACCTTTAACGTTAGTAACTAAATCCCTTTGTCTCGCGATATATTACATGTCCGAGATTCGATCATCGGTATCTCTATACCTAGTTTGATCTTGTTGCCGACATGCACTCTTTTCTCGTTCCCGTGATATAACATTCTAGTGATCACATCACTTGCTTGCAAGCTATTTCAATGTGATATCACCGAGAGGGCCCAGAGTATATCTATCCGTCATCGGGATGGACAAATCCCACACTTGATCCATGAGACTCAACATAACACCTTCGTAGCACTGAACCCACCTTTATAGTCACCCTGTTATGGTGTGACGTTTGATGTTATCAAGATACTATTCTGGTGTTAGCAATTAACATGATCTCATGGTCTAAGGACTAAGATTACTTAGTATGATGTTATAGCAATATAAACATAATGACTTTGATCGTAATGCTATACTTAGGATGAATGTTCATCACATCATTCCACCAATGTTGTGACCTTGTTATTAACAACATCCAATGTCCTTGATCAGGAAACCTTGATCATCTTCTTAATCAACAAGCTAGTTTATATGAGAGGCAGTACTAGGAACTTTGTATTTTGTTTATTAAACACACATATATTAAAGTTTCCAATTAATACAATTATATCATGCAAAATAAACATTTATCATAAACATGGAATAAGATAATAACCACTTTATTATTGCCTCTCGGGCATATTCCCTTCAGTCTACCACTTGCACTAGAGTCAATAATCTAGTTTGTAAACTTGTATATACAACACCTAGGTGTTGAATATACGCGTTATCTAGTGGTTAACATAATCTCCGGATCTGGCACTTTCAGGTCCATGTGTATTTGCATGTCTTTGCGTCTCTACGGATCACTCATTCTCAAATGAGATGGCATTGTATAAATTTGGTCCTTTGGTGAGACCTTTAGCTTGTTCGGGTTAAAATATGTTGATATTATTGTCGTACAATATATCTTCATAGTATTAGCCCACTTTGAACCACACCTAGTTTGATAACAAACTACTTAACACAAATGCCCTCCTATGCTACTACTATAGCAGTCATATACTTAGCCTTTTGTTGTAGTATCCGTCACAATGTTTCAACTTTGGAACTTATCCAAATCCATCATGGAACATCCTTTCCATTACATTGTGCCACCCATAGTCTAAATTGAGATAAATTTAATTTGTATCTTGTGACAAAACTAGTATCAATGTAGCACTTTATAATGAACTACTTTTAACTATTTGCCACTTATACATGATATATTCTTAGTTCTTCCAAAGCTCATAAGAATATCTTTACTATCGTCCAATGATCATGTTATGAATCATTCTGGTGTGTGCTCATAACATTTAGAGCATAGGACATATCTGGATATATACATATCACGGTATAATCGATCAAAATCTTCATGTGCTTTTACTCACCAAGTGTTGAAACACTTGAATCTTGATACAATCCTTTCCATGCAGCAAGAACCTTTCTTGTTGTTTCCATATTGAACCCTTTCAATATCTCATATATGTACGTCTGGCATAACCATATTAGCGCCTTAATCTATCCATATAGACATTGATGCCAAATATTCCGGTTTTGCCCAAGTCTTTCATCGAAATCCTATTTTAATGAAATTCTTAATTTGTGTCAATAAAAGATACATCATTTCCAATCAACAATATGTACTATGCATAATGTATTGGAAATTTGTCTCAGCGCTCCCACTTAATTTCTTGCAAATGCAAGCATCTTCATCATCTCCTATGAAATTAAACTCCTTTAACATTTTCATCATGGTGAAGATTCCAACTCCGCTATGCTCACTTCAACTATTGAAGTTTGCATGCCCTTTTAGCATCCTTTGAATTAACAAAACCCTTCGGACCGTGCCATGTACACGTCCTAGGTAACCATTCTATTAGAAGAACCTTGTTTTGTTTATTCAACTACCATATACCAAATTATATGTAGTGGTTGCTACATTAATCTGTCAAGACTAAATATCGCTATGAAAGATCAAATCTTGTCATAGTCAACTCCTTGAACATTGCCGTAAATTTCTTTCCAACATGTCAACTATTTCATAGATGTTAAACATCCATGTCTATTTCTTTATAGATCCAAACACGACCAATATGCTTCACGCCTTTCTGGAGGGTCTTCCAAGTTCAGAAACTTGATTTCTCGTGTATGGATACTATCACGGATTCTATGACTTCTAGTCATTTTATGGAGTCAGGGCCCATCATCGCTTCTTTGCATGTAGTCGGTTCATCATTTTCCAAACAATAACGACTTGCTTATCAAATCACACTATTTGATTCTTACCGACCCACACGGTTCAATAGGAACTCTAATCTCCGAGATCACAACCTTTGTAATCACGGGAGCCATGAGCATTGTGGCCGCCACCGGGACACTTTCCGGCACTGCGCTACTTAGCACATATAGCTAAGGTTAAACCACCTTATCAAGGTTCTATTGTCCTCCCACTTAACTTTTCACGAAAAATTCCTTCTCAAGAAACTTGACGTTCCAAGTAACAAACTCTTTTGTCCTCGGTGTTATGGAGAAATTCCCAACAAATTCTTTGGGATAACCTACAAAGACGTGCTTATCCGACTTTGGTTGTAAACATTTTACTTATGCATAGCATACCAAAATTTAAGAAAAGACAATTCGGGTTTTATCCCAAACCATAACTTATATGGTGTCATTTCAATGGATCACAATGGTGCTCTTTTCAGTGTAAAAGCGGTAGTCTCTAAAGCTTCAATCCTTAAAACATAATGGCAGTTTTATAAATGACACCTTTGATCTTACCATGTCAAACATGGTTTGATTTCATCTCTCGAATATGCCATACTCCTATGGTTTATCGGGAAACACAAATCATGGAACAATTCCTCAAATCTTAAGTGTTTTGCTAAACATGTAACTCAAATATCTTCCTTTATGATCAAATCATAAACTCTTTTATTTTCTTGTTATAATGATTTTTCACTTCATCTTGAAATACTTTGAACAATTTTCAAATGTTTCATACTTCTTCCTTATTAAGTAAATATATAGATATATTCACTCAAATTTTCTGGAGAAAGCATATGAAGCAAAAAGATCCATCGCATATGGCTACATATAATGGACTATATACATCAATATGTATAATATCCGATAAGTTAGTCACCCGTTCCTCTTTGGCCTATGGACGGAGTTTCAATTATCTCAAGGAAAGTCTCACAAGCGTGAGTTGATCAAAATCAAAGACTCCAAAAATCCATCAACATGGAGTTTCTTCATGTTTTCTTTCCAATATAATTTAAACAGCGATGTCACTTCATAAGTGATCTTTCAATCATTTGTCTTGCGACATTTTAGCAATAGTGTTTATGGATGTGATTTCTCCCACTAGACTTGTAAAAGTTCATCCATCCTTTATGGAATACGGTAATTATTTGAACAACCATTGTTCTCATAATACCGGAACAAAATAACAATTATTAAAAACAAATCTTGAAGGATAGGTTTGACGACAACGAAAAACACAATAACACTTTATTTGTTCTCGATCAACATCATCACTTATTCTCTTGCTAGTTGCTTAGGCCATTGCAGTTCATGAATTGGGTTGTCCTGTATGACACTTCATACCAACCAATTCGGTATCCAATACCTCAGAACCACATTGTTTAACAAGCAAGGAATACAGCCATAACATGTATATCTTCTATATACCTAAGTTGGACATCTCCAACCTTTTCTTTTCTGCCAAATATTTTATAGATTCTCTTTCAACAATTCATTTTCTTTTAAAAGAATCAATCAACATCAATAGTGGTGTTATTCACATGACACATAGTACAAAGCTTGTATATAGTCAAATACTAATACATTTGGACTTGCACTTTGAAGTGGATCACCATCATCAAATGTTTCGTATTCTTTCGAAAAAATCCATTCTTTAGTAATCTTTTAGTGTAGTAAACATTTTACTTACATCTTCTATTCATCCTTATCATGACAACTTTCATCATCAAGCTACTATAGCCTATAAGGAAGAATGCCGAGTATAATTTTAGTTCCCGAAACCTTTTGGGAGATTCGGATGCGTAGCATCTCCATCCTTCACAAATTCTCGTACAATATGAGAACATGTATTTTGCTAAATTATACTCTATCATAATGCAACCAAAAACATTGTTTCAGATATCACAATATCTTCCACACATGATGGTTTCTGAAATAATTATTTCAGCTCCTAGATAATCTTGATATTAAAACAACTTTTGAATATCAATAATCATGGAGGCAAACTTGATACTTTAGATACTAACATTGGAATTCTTACTCTTGATTTAATACTACTTATTAAACTTCATGGAGTAAATAGAGTTTGCTGAAAGTTTGCAATAGGACTTTTAAACTTTAAATTGACATTCAAAACAATACGATACCAGTTCGTAAAGTAAATATCCAGAATTATATAGTTCTATTATCTCAATTAAAACTAAGCGTAAGGTAGTAAACAGATGCCAATGACTACACCAAATTATGCAAATTCACTTTGATTTAGTTTATGACAAATTGAGTTCGACTAATCCAAATTAGAAATGAACTCCCACTCAAAAACGACATCCCTCGTGCCTTTTTGGTGATTACATGAACCAAATACACTACACCAAGTCTGATCATCACGTGAGTCGGTGTAGCTTCAAAGGAGACCATCAATATGGGCATCACATAAATTATATGACTCATGCTTAACCTTTCGGTCCGTGTTCCGAGGCCATGTATGTACATGCTAGGCTCGCCAAGTAAGAACCTTAGTATTCGCGTGTGTAAAAGTGTCTTACACCCGTTATATGAAAGCGTAGAGTCGAGTACACCCGATCATCACGTGATGTCTCGAAACACGATCCATAGGACGGTGCATACTTAAGGAAGAACACATTTTTATCTTAATATCTAAATGAGGGATCATCTTACAATGCTACAAAAAGCGCCAAACTAGCAGTATAAGATGCTAACATCTAATGTGTAAAGTGAGATGATATGGTCCATGCATTTGATCTCTATCATTTGCATCGTGGTATCATCTCTATCATTCCTTTGTGTGTAAGGCCAAGGTCTATGGAACTTACATGTTGAGTGTGTTGTAAGAGTATCTATCATACATCTACTTACAACAATACCATATCAAGACACTAGCCCAGCAACGATCTAAACTAGACGCCTCTAATTTATCAATTGCAAGTTTTACGTGGCTTAGGGCTTTCGGAGATAGAACCGGTCTTACCTACGAACATGAACGAAAACGAGGATAACCAAGTTATTAGCAAATCATTGTAAATCAAATATTGACTATAGTAGGAGAGACAGACACCCGTCAGCCACTTATGCAAAACAAGTTGCATGTCAGTCGTGGAACCGATCTCATGTACGATGACATGTAAGGTTGGTCCGGGCCGCTTCATCCCACTATGCCACCAATATCCAAAATACATAGAAGATGCAATAACATGATCATCATCGCCCACATATAAACATATGTGTACTACCCGTGCAAAGCACCTACGCATAGATCTGCCTCTGATGCCACTATTGGGGTTCGTAGCATAGGAAACAACAATTTCCTATGATGGGAACTATACGCCAAGATCTACCTACTAGATACAAGCAACGGGTGGATATACATCCATAGAGAACTTACCCTCGAAGACAACAAAGCTTTGTTAACAAGTTGGAACTCGTGGATGATGTAGTCATACACTTGTCGATCTGAAGATCGTGATGAAGTCCAGTGATGTCTACGCACTTCTATTCTTGTAGACAGTTGTTGGGCCTCCAAGTGCAGAGGTTTGTAGAACAGCAGCAAGTTTTCCCTTAAGTGGATCACCCAAGGTTTATCGAACTCAAGGAGGAAGTGGTCAAAGGTATACCCTCTCAAGCAACCCTGCAATCAAGATACAAGAAGTCTCATGTGTCCCCAACACACCCAATACACTTGTTAGGTGTATAGGTGCACTAGTTCGGCAAAGAGATAGTGAAATACAAGTGGTAAAGATAATTATAAGTGGTAATGGTGATAGAAGATTACTTGACAACATGGAAAAGACTAAAGGCAAAGTGAAATAAAGATGGAAGCAAGCAAACATGTAACATATCTAGTTGCAAACAGTGTTTCAATGCGTAGAAACAAGGCCTAGGGATCATACTTTCACTAGTGAACACTCTCATATAAATATATTCTCTTTATGATACTACTCTTAACTACTCTCCGGTTGGACACTGTAATCCATGGTAGGGCTATAACAGCACACCTCAAAGTAAGCCTTTCCCATCTAGAAAACCCCACACTGTCACCTTGAGCACTAGATGGTTCCAACAAACACCACAATTTCATAAAGACATCCAACTCCAAATATAACTCATAACAAGTATTTGTAATCTCTAGCCTAAGTGCCACCATGGTGTGCACGCTATCACTTTCACACACATGGGGAGAGCAGAGATCTATTAAAGCACTTGAGTAGCAAGGTAGATCTATAGATTACAAGCTCATGATCACAATATGATCATGCATAGAGAGAGAGATGAACACATAGCTACCGGTAGAACCCTTAGCCTCGAGAGAGAACTACTCCCTCCTCATCATGGGAATCAGCAACGGTGATGGAGATGGCGGTGGAGATGGCTCCGGGGGCACTTCCCCGTCCCGGCAGGGTGCCAAAACAGAGACTTTCTGTCCCCCGAATCTCCCCTTCGGTGGCGGCGGCGCTGTGGAACTTTTCGTGGATTTCTGATTGATGATCTAGGGTTTTTTCCTCGGGAGGCATCTTATAGGCGAAGAGGCAAGGTTGGTGGGCGGCCAGGGGGCCCACACCACCTGGTGGCGTGGCCAGGGCTAGCCCGCGCCACCACATGGTGTGGCCACCCTATGGCCCCTCTCCGACTCTCCTTCTGGCTCCGTGAGTCTTCCAGGATAATAGTAACTTTGGCTTTTGTCCCGTCCAATTCCGAGAATATTCATTTTCTGACTTCCTAGAACCAAAAATAGCAGAAAACAGGCAACTGACACTGTGGCATCTTGTTAATAGGTTAGTCCAAGAAATCATATGAAAAGTACTCCAAAGTGTGGACAAAACATAAGAAAGTAGATATAAAACAAGCATGGAACATCAAAAATTATAGATACATTTGCAATGTATCAACATCCCCAAGCTTAAGTCCTGCTCGTCCTCGAGTAGGTAAGTGATAAAAAGAAAGAATAATTTTTGAGGTGACATGCACCATCATAAACTTGATCAAAGTATTTGTAAAACATTCAAAGCTGGGATCATAGTACTTCAATCATAACATGAAAGACAAAGTTCTAGCAATAAGCAAAGAAACTATGATGCAACATGAAAAGGCACAAACAAAAGATTCATGAATAACAATGCTTTGCAAGACGTTTGTTTGTTTCACATAAAGAAAACATAGCATAATAGTATTCAGCTTGTCCCTCATAGAGTAGCAAATATAAATGCATAGGACACTTTCGAAGTTCATAAGAGTGACTAGATACAAATAGTTTAAAACAAGCAATATCAAGTTATGCATCAATCAACTAGTCTTAGGACAATGCACATAGAACTAAGAATGGCCACTATGCTCTCAAAGTAGGTGCATCAAGGTAGAAGGTGGAGACTCAATATAATGGTGGAAGAAAGGCCTTCATAGAAGGAAGTAGGGATTCAAGTCTCATAAAGAGCTTCCAAAAATTATGGTACTTATAGCTTTCAGCTCTCATTGCCCCTATCATAAGCATCTTGAAGTGATTAAGGTTAAAGTGAACAAACTATGGTGTACATGCTTGACGAAGTATAAGTTAGAAATCTCATGTCCCTTGTATACGAGGGCCGCTCCTCATGCTACTCAAGTTTAGTCCCCGGTAAGTTCTTGTCATCGTAAGTACATGTGTATCATAGAGAACCGCCAACGAGGAACCCCTTGCCGATGAGACGGAAGAATCCCCATATCAAAATGACAAGGCAAGCAGACAACGAGCATCTCAACAATCTTCTTATTTACCATGGGAATATGGTGCTTTTTTCTCTCTTTCCTCTTTTCATAATCTATTTTTTTTTCTTTTTCTCTTTTTTTTCCTCAATATAGGACTCTTTTTTTATAAGAAGAATGCTTCATAGACAACTCATTATGGTTACGCTGCAGGTTTCCACCATGTCAGCATGGATTAGACCAGCGGCCCAGGCGTTTCTCTAACACATATACATAACTCCATGGACTTACAAGCTCCCCTTTCATTTCATACCGACAACATCCATATACAAAAGAGCATGATATCAACTAGGTACAAAGTACCAGTGCAATGTTGAAAGCGTTCCCCATGACAGCATGGTTCTGCTAATCCCCAACAAATAAGTGCAAGCATATACAACATAGACGACACAATGGTTCAAGTTTATTAAGGGCAAGAAAAGTAAAGTGTGCCATCAAGTTCGTGAGAGCTTTAATCACTAGTTTTCTCATAACAAGTTTAATTTGGAAGGTAAACAAAAACATGAATATACTTGGAATAGCATAAGCTAATAGGTAGGTATGGTGGACTCTTTGGAATAACTTGGTTTAGGGAGTCGGATGCATGAGTGGAACTCATACTTGGTTGCGGAGGCTAGCAAAAGACTGGGAGCGATAAACTAAGAGAGCAATAATGGCCATAATCATGCAGAGCGACAAATCATCATTGATCAAAGCATAAAGTGATACTACAAGTTGAAAACTAAAGGATCATAAAGGCTATGGTGACTTGGGATAATCATAAATTGGTGTGAGCATGTGCCAAGTTAACTCAAATAAAGCATCAAAGGAGAATACCAAAATACTATGCTTTAATATGCTAAAACAACGCATGATTCATCCAATGCACATTAAGCAATCTCAATTGTTTATAACAATTCATGCTACAGCAAAGAATACTAAGCATAAAGCCAAAACAATATCAAGCATGGCATGACAAAGCATAGGCCACAGTCAAAAACAAGCTCTCTTTACCACATAAGCATGAACTTTGCTACTCTTTTCCAAACCAAACCAAACAATTTGAAAACCAATGCATGAAAGAAGGGGTCCAACCAATTTATTCAGCAAACTAAGAAAACGAAAAACCAAAACAAAAACGAAAAAAAAGACGCTCCAAGAACAACACAACTGTGCATGAAATAATAAAAATGAAGCGTTTGGAAGAAACCTGGGATTTTTATTGATGAAGAAGGGGAGGCCTTGGGCATCCCCAAGCTTTGACGCTTGTACTTTTTGGATATTTCTTGGGGTGACACGCATGGCATCCCCAATCTTGAGCTTTAGTCCATCCTTCATCGCATTACTCATTCCTTCCATACACCTGAAATTTTTCCTTCATACAAAACTTCACACAATCTTTATTAGCAACATTAGTGCACTCAAGATAAATAAGTCTTAAGGTTCAGTTATAACACCAATAAATTTCCATTAGAACACTAGCTACTGAAGCACTTCCCTCAAAAATCTCAATTCCCCAAAAGAACTCAAAAAGGAATCAACAAGAAGCAAATGCAGAAAATGGCAGAAATCTGTCAAAACAGACCAGCAGGTAAAGACGAATTTTTTCGATGACCTTCTATTGCTCAAATCAAAAAGTGTTGAACTAACAAAAGTTATATAACAACCTGGGGAAGAAGCACAAACATTCACGCCTCAAAAAGACGTCCAGAGATTTTACATGAATTTTTACGGTGAAGTACAGAAATCTGTTTCGGGACAGCAACTTTCCCAATCATTACTTCTCTCTCATTAGAGGTTACTCTTGGCAAAAAAAGCACAGAAAAATGATAAGGAGAGGTTATTACTGAAGTAATAACTTCCAAGACTCATCTAAAACTTTTGGGTTATCTCCCAATAAGTACTTTTATTTAACGCATTTAAGTTAGGCATGATAGTTTGAGAAGATGCTCACATAAGATATATGAATTGAAGTAAAAGAGAGCATCAAGAAGCAAATTCAAAGCACATTTAAGTCTAACCCACTTCCTATGCATAGGAATCTTGTAAAGAAACAAGTCATGAAAGCACAAAGCAACAAGCATTGGAAAGCAAAACAAGTGCAGCTTCAAAATTTTCAACATAAAGAGGGGAAACTTAATATTGTTGAGATATATGAAACCATGTTTCCCTCTGTCATAATAACTTTCAGTAGCATCATGAATAAAATTAACAATATAACTATCACACGAAACATTCTTATCATGAGCCACATGCATAAAAGAATTAATACTCCCCACATAAACATAGTCATTCTTATTAATTGTAGTGGGAGCAAATTCAACAAAATAGCTATCATTATTATTCTCATCACCATAATCATCAAATATAGGAGGCATATTGTAATCATTAATTTTCTCCTCAATAGTAGGTGGACTGAAAATATCATATTCATCATTGTAATCATCATATATTGGAGGTATAGTATCATCAAAGCAAATTTTCTCCTCTAAAGATGGGGGACTAAAAAGATCTTTTTCATCAAAACTAGCTTCCCTAAGCTTAGACTTTTCCACAGCATTAGCAATAATGGTCTCCAAAGAATTCATACTAACAACATTGCTATTAGCATGCAAATAAAGTTCCATAGGTTTTTTAATTTTCCCTTCAAACACTTCATGTCCTTACTCAAGATAAATACTATAAAGCTCTCTAATTTTGTTGTTGTTTTCCATTAAGCCTAACTAGTGAAAACAATAAACAAAAAGACAAAATTGCAGAATCTAAAGGAAATAACTTCGAGCACTCACACTGGAGGATGTGAGTACCTTTTACCTTACCTCCCCGGCAACGGCGCCATAAAATAGGCGTTTGTCGGGGGAGGTTCTTCTTCTTTAATCCTCCGGTGTGAATACCTTTTACCTTACCTCCCCTGCAACGGCGCCAGAAAATAGCTTGATGTCTACGCACTTGTATTCTTGTAGACAGTTGTTGGGCCTCCAAGTGCAGAGGTTTGTACAACAGCAGCAAGTTTTCCCTTAAGTGGATCACCCAAGGTTTATCGAACTCAAGGAGGAAGTGGTCAAAGGTATACCCTCTCAAGCAACCCTGCAATCAAGATACAAGAAGTCTCTTGTGTCCCCAACACACCCAATACACTTGTCAGGTGTATAGGTACACTAGTTCGGCGAAGAGATAGTGAAATACAAGTGGTAAAGATAATTATAAGTGGTAATGGTGATAGAAGATAACTTGACGGCATGGAAAAGACTAAAGGCAAAGTGAAACAAAGATGGAAGCAAGCAAACATGTAACAGATGTAGTTGCAAACGGTGTTTCAATGTGTAGAAACAAGGCCTAGGGATCATACTTTCACTAGTGAACACTCTCATATAAATATATTCTCTTTATGATACTACTCTTAACTACTCTCCGGTTGGACACTCTAATCCATGGTAGGGCTATAACAGCACACCTCAAAGTAAGCCTTTCCCATCTAGAAAACCCCACACTGTCACCTTGAGCACTAGATGGTTCCAACAAACACCACAATTTCATAAAGACATCCAACTCCAAATATAACTCATAACAAGTATTAGTAATCTCTAGCCTAAGTGCCACCATGGTGTGCACGCTATCACTTTCACATACATGGGGAGTGCAGAGATCTATTAAAGCACTTGAGTAGCAAGGTAGATCTATAGATTACAAGCTCATGATCACAATATGATCATGCATAGAGAGAGAGAGATGAACACAAAGCTACCGGTATAACCCTTAGCCTCGAGAGAGAACTACTCCCTCCTCATCATGGGAATCAGCAACGGTGATGGAGATGGCGGTGGAGATGGCTCCGGGGGCACTTCCCCATCCCGGCAGGGTGCCAAAACAGAGACTTTCTGTCCCCCGAATCTCCCCTTCGGTGGCGGCGGTGCTGTGGAACTTTTCGTGGATTTCTGATTGATGATCTAGGGTTTTTGCCTCGGGAGGCATCTTATAGGCGAAGAGGCAAGGTCGGTGGGCGGCCAGGGGGCCCACACCACCTGGTGGCGCGGCCAGGGATAGCCCGCGCCACCACATGGTGTGGCCACCCTATGGCCCCTCTCCGACTCTCCTTTTGGCTCCATGAGTCTTCCGGGATAATAGTAACTTTGGCTTTTGTCCCGTCCAATTCCGAGAATATTCATTTTCTGACTTCCTGGAACCAAAAACAGTAGAAAACAGGCAACTAGCACTATGCCATCTTGTTAAAAGGTTAGTCTAAGAAATCATATGAAAAGTACTCCAAAGTGTGGACAAAACATAAGAAAGTAGATATAAAACAAGCATGGAACATCAAAAATTATAGATACATTTGCAATCTATCATCCAGCAGGTCCGGCTCTAGCACGTCCTTCAGATCCAGCTCCAGTAAGTCCAGCACCACCAAGTACAGCACCGCAAAGCAGCGGTGCATCTGTGATCGCACACACGTCGGGTACCCCGACAACCTCCGTCCCTCGCTCTAGCAAAGCAGCGGAAGCAGCAACTCCTTTCCAGATAAAGCCACCGGGAACATGTATCTTGCTAATCCGAGACCATGGGGAAATAATACTAGAGGGGGAGAGAGATCCTTCACGAGGAGGTGTGAGGAAGAAGGAGTGAGAGGGGGCCTTTTATAGGAGGAGGGGAGGGTGTCCCTTCACCTCCCCCATTCATGTGGTGGTAACCCCCTCCACATTAAAATTCCCCTTCACATTCTCTTTTAAAGTCTCCACTTTAAATGCATTAAATTTCTCCAAATTTAATGCTCTCCATTTAATAAAACTCTTTTATTAATTTTATTCAGAATTTTGTTAATTAATTTAATTAACAAAATGGTGTCGGTATCCCTTAAGTGTGTCACCCTACGGTTCACGAATAATGCAGACATGATCGAGACCCCTCTCGGATTAATAATCAGAAGCGGGACCTAGAGATCCATACTGACTCCTACACATTCAACGATGACTTCTGTGATCGTGAGAACCTTTAATGCTAGTAACTAAATCCCTTTGTCTCGCAATATATTACATGTCCGAGATTCGATCATCGGTATCTCCATACCTAGTTTGATCTCCTTGCCGACATGCACTCTTTTCTCGTCCCCGTGATATAACATTCTAGTGATCACATCACTTGCTTGCAAGCTATTTCAATGTGATATCACCGAGAGGGCCCAGAGTATATCTATCCATCATCGGGATGGACAAATCCCACTCTTGATCCATGAGCCTCAACATAACACCTTCGTAGCACTGAACCCACCTTTATAGTCACCATGTTACGGTGTGACGTTTGATGTTATCAAGATACTCTTCATGTGTTAGTAATTAACATGATCTCATGGTCTCAGGACTAAGATTACTTCGTATGATGTTATAGCAATATAAACATAATGACTTTGATCGTAATGCTATACTTCGGATGAATGTTCATCACATCATTCCACAAATGTTGTGACCTCGTTATTAACAACATCGAATGTCCATGATCAGGAAACCTTGATCATCTTGTTAATCAACAAGCTAGTTTATATGAGAGGCAGTACTAGGAACTTTGTATTTTGTTTATTAAACACACATGTATTAACGTTCCCAATTAATACAATTATAGCATGCAAAATAAACATTTATCATAAACATGGAATAAGATAATAACCACTTTCTTATTGCCTCTCGGGCATATTCCCTTCAAGTAATGCTTGATGAAGCGGCCCCCAACCGACTTTACGCGTTCATTCGCGAGACTGGTCCACGCTTGACATACGGCTTGTACCGTATAAAGTAGCTTAGGGGGGTGTCTGTCTCTCTCCCATTAGTTGGTATACCATTTGCAACGGAGGGCCCTGAAAGGGGTGTAGTAGAGACAACTACTTGATCAGCGTTGTGCTAAAAGTTCGTAGGTAAGAACGGTTCTTGTACGAAAGCCCATTCAGCCACGTAAAACATGCAAAGATAAAGTAGAGGCGTCTAACTTTGTTTTGCAGGGGGGCGTTTCTTTGTGATGTCGTTGTGCCAAAGGTAAAGTGATTACCTTCTGTTACGTAGTAGTAGATAGTCACGGAGGTGACGGACTACCACGCTGGAAAGACACCGGTACCCTGGTGTCTACGGTGCTGGAACCCTGGCGCCGGAACCCGGTGACGGCGGATGGAGATCACGACATGGAGGACCATATCACATAGCATTTACATTCAATGTTATTGTTTGTATGTCTTATTGTGTGCTAGTATTAGATACTCGACGGTAGCCTAATAAGATGATCCCTATTAAAATTATCAATGATTGTGTTCCCCCTTAGTGTGCACCACCAAGAAAGTTCTTTGGTATGAGACAGACCGTGATGATCGGGTGTCAGACATATCTACGTTCACATACAGTGGGTGTAAGCCATGTTGCACAGCGAAAACACTAAGGTTGAGTTGGCGAGCCTAGCATGTACATACATGGCCTCGGAACACAGATGGTCGAAAGATCAAGCACGAGTCGCATGAATGATGTGACCGACGTTTAGCGTCCACCCTTGAACCCACATTGATGGTCGTGATGATCGGGGGAGATGTGGCTGATAGGGGTCATGTTATCACTAGGAACCCTCATTGGGGATAGGTGTTTCTGAGTGGAGTTATTATTAACTCATTTAATTATAAACTTAGTCTAAATTCCTTTTGCAATTATAAATGTAGATGGCTCCCCATGAAGCTTACTTTGTCATTGAGGATTGGGTAAAGGGTGAAAAACTTAGACTTGATGGATCCAACTTCCCTAGTTGGCTTGTGCACCTAAATGATCTCCTTACTAGGAATCATGTGGTAGACTACATATGCCGCATGATGGATTTGACTGAGCCAGACTACTATGAGACCCCACAAGAGCTGGCAGACCGCTACTATCGTCAAGAGATGTCCACCTACATTCAGATAATAATGTGTTACGGGATGGTGGATGAACTACATCCGCTCATGGGTGATCTTGATCCATATTCGATGGTGGATCAGATGAGAGCAGAGTTCATCAGCCATGTGCGCATGTGGAAGCACGAGCTTCTTTGAGAGTTCCTTTCCATACAGATGGAGGAGCATACATGTCTGAAGGGTCACTTGGAGCGCATGCTTGATGCACACACAAGACTGGTTCACTTCGTGGATTATTGGATGGCTGATCCATTTGCAATAGACGTACTGCTTCGGTCGTTACCTCCTAGCTACAAAGGACATGTCCGGAGTAGCATCATGAGTGGTGATACAGAAGCATTGGATTTCCATGAGTTCATATTATGTTTTAGGAACGTAAAGGTTGAACCAATCACCGGAGAGGTCATCGATGACAAAGGTATATATTTGATATACAATTTTATAATGTTATAATCTTGCAAACACATTTGCAGTTTTAAGTATATCTGATAATGGTAATTATCATTAAATGATTGTTTAAATGTGTAAAGTAATTTACCAAAGGAAACATGAATATGAAACTATTTGATTTGATCAAAGTGTTTCATCAACAATGGGTATAAATATAAAAGAGAATCCAATTACTATGATTTGATCAATAGTAATGAAATTCAAATTTATAAATATGGCATAAAAGTAATTGTGAAATGCAAAGAGTTTTGAAAGGTCAGAATGCAAAGCATCACAATGTGATATTAGATATCAAAGGGGTTGAATAGAAGGCACCAAATAAATTATTGTAGTGTAGATGTAGAGACCATTAGCTTAGAAATAGTTAGCACTCAATTAGAATTGATAGTAAACCATTTGAATTCGTGAAAGTTTTGGGGCTATTCGATATAACCAAAACAATAGCGAATAAGTCCTTGTAGAGTATTCATTGGAAACTTTGAATACGAAACCCATAGCTGAAACCAAAAGGAAAGCAAGATTCGTATTGCTTGAATTTTGGTACATTGAGAAAGCTCACTTCTAGTGATGTTTCTCAATTATGAAGCAAAAGGAAATTAGTGAAAAACATGATGAGGATTCAAAACCCCGCATCAGAGTGTTGAGAAGCGCAACATAAAACGTTCCTAAAAAATTCTCTTCACAAAAGGAAAGAATCAATGATTTTGATCATTGTGTTTTCGCCACTAGTGTTTTCACTATATGAAGTTGGATTCAAAATGTAATCCATATCTTGTATGGAGACATTTGTGAATCACTTGTCATGATTTTTGGAATATGACATACCTACAAACTACTAAGGAAATAATGGTAAACTAAAATTATGAGAAGTCCTAAAAACAAAATTCCCTTGAGATTAGAAAGCAATTCGTTGCTAAATCTCACAAGTAAAAGGAGTTACTTGAATTTTGCCAAATGACTGCAAAGCCATAGTAGGAAAAAGGGGTAAATGACAAAAGCACAATTTGTCAGGTATTGGACAAATTCAAATGAATTTGATTCATGTGTGCTGAATGTCTAGTGGATTTAAGACTAGTAAAAGTACTAGTGTCTCGTAGTAAATCTCTCACTTTGATACTTAATCAAAGGATTTTGAAGTTATTCAAAATAGTAAGGAGATATGCAATTTGCATAAAGTTGAGTGGGAGCTATGAAAGTCTTCTTGAAACAATATGTGATTGACATATTTTTGAGTGGGAGCAATGTAAGTCTCAAATTCAAATATGTAGGACATATTTTTTGTGGGAGCTTATAGGAGTAATTCTTAAGTATGTTAAGAATGAAAGGCGCAAATACTTATAAATAATTATTTATAAGATGTAGAAGTTGATATTAGGTGTATTATGATATTATGTAGTATTCCTTAAGGGATTCTAAAAGGGGTTTCAGAATAGAAGTTAATTAAGAAACTGGTCCTTAATAACTCGAATTAGGAATAGCATTAAGTTTAACATCAATGGTTGAAAGAAAGAAAAGGATGATCGTCATCCACTATGTTGAGACATAGTTTCTATCTTAGTAAATCATGATGATAACTTAGCATAATATGTGATCCAAATAAGGAACGTTTGAAAGTGATTAAGTTTGAATCACAGAATGTTGAGCTAAGTTTGTCCACAGTGTCTAGTAGAGAACTGTGGACACATTTTCCAAATCCATAAAGGATGACATATCTTAAAGCATATAGGGATATGTTATAAGGGAATATGTTGGAAACTCCTGTAGATACCGATCAGAGTCAAATAGGAAGCAAGGTGAACAAAAACATCGAAAGATGCACAGAGTGCACTAGTGTTTCGATGAATACATTTATAATAATAGATAAGGGTACCATCTAAAGTGTTGTATAAAGTTATGGCGGGGCTAGTTCGCTTTTAACGGAGAATGATGTGTCCCAGGGCACAGTGCCCATGAGAAAGCCCTCGAGGTTGATCAAACGTCACTGTAGGCTCCTGGAATTAGGCCTCGTTCTGCTGCCATAGCGATGATGCATACACATAGATGCTATCATGTGATGACAAAGTATTAATGTCAATCAAGGTGACATTAGTAAGTTGCAAAGGATTTGGGACTGTAAAGTACAGACCCAAGGCTCAACCTCTTCCATGAGCAAGCATGTTCAGGGTACCGATTATATGGTGCCAATGATTGAGAACAAATGCAGCTAGTGTATTTGTACTGTAGTGCAAGTGGGAGACTATTGGAAATATGCCCTAGAGACAAATAGTAGTAAGGACTATTATCATATTTCATATAGTTTATGATCGAGTTTTATCATCACATGAAATATGGATACAAAACTTAATCATAAACTTTATGAAATATGATAATATTCCTTATCACTATTTGTCTCTAGGGCATATTTCCAACAGTCTCCCACTTGAATAGAGTACAAATACACTAGCTGCATTTGTTCTTAATCATTGGCACCATAACCGATACCCTGAACATGCTTGCTCATGGAAGAGGTTGAGTCTTGGGTTTGTACTTTACAGTCCCAAATCCTTCGCAACTTACTAATGTCACCTTGATTGACATTAATACTTTACCATCACATGATAACATCTGTGTGTATGCATCGTCGCTATGGCAGCAGAACGAGGCCTGATTCCAGGAGCCTACAGTGACTTTAGATCAACCTCGAGGGCTTTCTCATGGGAACTGTGCCCTGGGACACATCATTCTACATTAAAAGCGAACTAGCCCTGCCATAACATTATACAACACTTTAGATGGTACCCTTATCTATTATTATAAATGTATTCATCAAAACACTAGTGCACTCTGTGCAACTTTCGATGTTTTGTTCACCTTGCTTCCTAATTGACTTTAATCGGATTTTATAGGAGTTTCCAACATATTCCCTTATAACATAACCCTTTATGTTTTAAGATATGTATCCTTTATGGATTTGGAAAATATGTCTACAGTTCTCTATTAGACACTGCGGACAAGCCTAGCTCAATGTTCCGTAATTCAAACTTAATCACTTTTAAACGTTCCTTATTGGATCATATATTATGTTAAGTTATCATCATGGTTTTCTAAGACAGAACCTATGTCTCAACATAGTGGATGATGATCATCCTTTTCTTTCATTCAACCATTGATGTTAAACTTAATATTATTCCTAATTTGAGTTATTAAGGACCAGTTCCTTAATTAACTTCTATTCTGAAACCCTTTTCAGAATCCCTTAAGGAATACTACATAATATCATAATACACCTATTATCAACTTCTACACCTTATAAATCATTATTTATCGGTACTTGCGCTTTTATTCTTAACACACTTAAGAATCACTCTATAAGCTCCCACTCAAAATATGTTCCCAACATATTTGGGTATGAGTCACTACTCTTACTCAAACTATGTTCCTACATATTTGAATTGAGACTTATGTTGCTCCCACTCAAAAATATGTCATTCACATATTGTTTTAGGAAGACTTTCATAGCTCCCACTCAATTTCATGAAAATTGCATATCCACTCAATATTTTGAAGAATTTCAAAATCCTTTGATCAAATATCAAACTTGGAGTTTTACTATGAGATGCTAGTACTCAAATCATTTGAATTCGTCCAATACTTGACAAATTGTGCTTTTGACATTCACTCCCTTTTCCACTATGGCTTTGCAGTCATTTGGGAAAATCCAAGTAACTCCTTTTAATTGTGAGATTCAGCAACGAATTGCTTTCTAATCTCAAGGGAATTTTGCTTTGGGGTTTCTCATATCATTAGTTTACCATTATTTCCTTAGTAGTTCGTAGGTATGTCATATTCCAAGAATCATGACAAATGATTCACAAATGTCTCCATACAAGATATGGATTACATTTTGAATCCAAATTCATGTAGTGAAAACACCAGTGGGGAAAACACAATGATCATTATCATTGATTCTTTCCTTCTATGAAGAGAATCGTTCAGGAACGTTGTCCGTTGCATTCTCAACACTCTGATGCAGGGTTTTGAATCCTCATCGTGTTTTTCACTATCTTCCATTTGCTCCATAATCGATAAATATCACTGAAAGTGAGTTTTCTCAAGAATGCACCAAAATTCAAGCAATACTAGTTTTTCTTCTCTTTTGGTTTCAGCTATCGATTTCGTATTCAAAGTTTCCAATGAATACTCTACAAGGACTTATTCGCTATTGTTTTGGTTATATCTAATAACCCCCAAAACTTTTACGATGATCCATACTAGATATGGAGCCGCTTTCACGAATTCAAATGGTTCACTATATATTCTAATTGAGTGCTAACTATTTATAACTAATGGTCTTTACATCTACACTACAACGATTTATTTGGTGTTATCTATTTACCCTTTTGATATCTAATATCACATTGAGATGCTTTGCATTCTGACGTTTCAAAACACTTTGGATTTCACAATTTCTTTTATGCCATTCTTATAAAGTTGAATTTCACTACTATTGATCAAATCATAGTAATTAGATTCTCTTTTATATTTATACCCATTATTGCTGAAACACTTTTATCAAATCAAATAGTTTCATAGTCATGTTTCCTTTGATAGATTACTTTACACATTTAAAAAATCATATAATGATAATTACCATTTTTGTTAAAACACAATACATCGAATATGTATTTACTTTTAACAATTCATTAAACACTTTGTATTCAAGTAATACACAGTGTTCAAGTTATTTTGCCGAACTTAGGCATGATTTATATGTGATAAGAAATTGAATGACTTTTCATATATTATCAACATAACTTTGAATTTAAACAATGGTTTTCATTCCATAATGAAATATCATTTAAGTTGGGTATTTTAAGGCATTTCATTATTTTACAAATGCTCATGCACTATCAATTAGTTTCAAACCACAAGGATAATTCACATATAATCAAACAAGATAGAAACACGAATAGAGATCATTCATAAAAGTGGAACAACTGTTTGTTACAAGCTCATATGAATAACCGTCTCACAGAGTGTGAGACACACTAAAGAAGTTCATAATATTTTGATTACAATAACTATCCAAAACATAAACTAAATGATAAATGTCGATGGAGAGCATCGTTGGCCATCATTATTATGCTAGCCATCAGTACACAATGTCACCTCCTCTCCAGCAAGCACCTCTCATGCAGAAGGACCTGTTTTCAGCAAAACAAAATAAGTATCAAATATACTTAACACTGCAACATGTGTTTGCAAGATTATAACATTTATAAAATTGTATATCAAATATATACCTTTGTCATTGATGACCTCAGCGACATTTGGTTCAACCAACATATTCCTGAGATGTGTTACGAACCGGTGGAACTCCATTGATTCCACGTCGCCTCTCATGATGCAAGTCCTAACTTGTGCTTGGTAGCTTGTGGTAGTGACCGTAGCACAACACCATTTGCAAAATAGCCCGTCATCTAGCTATGAAGGAAGTATGCAGGCCTCATGTACACATCATGCATGTGCTCCAAGTGGTCGTCAAGTGACGAGTTCTCCTCCATCTTAATGGAGAGGAAGTCTCCCATCAGCTCATGCTCCCATATGCGTGCTTGTTCCATGAAATGTGTCCTAAGCTGTAGCATTACCGCACGAGGGTTGACATCACCCACAAAAGGCCACAGCTCGTCCACCATTCCGAAACGCATTGTAACTGAAATGAAGGAGGCCATCTCCCGACGAAGATAGCGGTCTTCCCGCTGCTCTGGGGTCTCTAGGTCAAATGGGCTGATCCAAATCCATCCCGTCGAGTATGTAGTCGACCCATATAGAGAAGTTTGATCCATCTAATCTGAGCTTCTCTCCTTCTAACCAATCGATTGTCAATGGGAAAGGTGGCATCGGGGAGAAATTTTCTACATTCACAATTGCAAAAAGAATTTAGACTAAGTTTATAATTAAATGAGTTAATAATAACTCCACTCAGAAACACCTATCCCCAGAAGGGTTCCTAGTGATAACACGACCCCTATCAGCCACATCTCCCCCGATCGTCACGGCCATCAATGTGGGTTCAAGGGTGGACGCTAAATGTCGGTCACATCATTCATGCGACTCATGCTCGATCTTTCGACCATCCGCGTTCTAAGGCCATGTCTGCACATGCTAGGCTCTCCAACTCAATCTTAGTGTCTTTGTTGTGCAACATGGCTTACACCCACTGTATGTGAACGTAGATATGTCTGATACCCATGCCTGTACCATGGATCGCCTCATACCGAAGAACTTTCTTGGTGGTGCACATTAAGGGGGAATGCAATCATTGGTAATTTTAACAGGGATCACCTTATTAGGCTACCATCGAGTATCTAATACTAGCACACAATAAGATATACAAACAATAACATTGAATGTAAATGCGATGTGATATGGTCCTTCACGTCGTGATCACCATCCGTCGTCACTGGATTCCGGCGCTGTAGACACCAGGGTACCGGTGTCTTTCTAGTGTGGTAGTTCGTAACTTCCGTGACTATCTACTAGTACGTAACATAAGGTAATCACTTTACCTTTGCCACAACCATATCACAAAGCAACGCCCCCCTGCAAAACAAAGTTAGACGCCTCTACTTTATCTTTGCATGTTTTACGTGGCTGAATGGGCTTTCGCAGAAGAACCGTTCTTACCTACGAACTTTCAGCACAACGCTGATCAAGTAGTTGTCTCTACTACACCCCTTTCGGGGCCCTCCGTTGCAAATGGCATACCAACTAATGCGAGAGAGACATACACCCCCCTAAGCCACTTTATAAGGTACAAGCCGTATGTCAAGCGTGGACCAGTCTCGCGAATGAACGTGTAAAGTCGGTTGGGGCTGCTTCATCAAGCATTACTGCGGTATACACAAGCACACGTGGGAGGGTAACAACTAAAACATCAACGCCCACACGTTATATCTCGTGTGTTCTACCCGTACTAGCATTACTATGGATAGATCTAGCTCGGATGCCACTGTAGGGGTACCGCGTATGAAAACGATAAATTTTACCCTACGCCCCTAAACCCCTAATGCTGCCACGACCTATCTATTAGTAATACAGTAATGGGAGGGGCTTTTCACGAACTTACCCTTGAAGACCGAAAAGCGTTGTCAACGCTCAGGAGAGTGTGGTTGATGTAGATGAGCCGAAGCCGACCTTAAGGTCGTGATGAAGTACTTGCGCTCCTGTGGCTCCAATGACTTGAGTGCCTCAAGTGCGACACCTCGCGGGGAGTTATACACATCCGGTGCCTGACGATGACTCCCGCTTCCCTGATCTAGCAGCAGTTGCAGAAGTAGAGCTCCTGGATCCGAATCCCACGGTGTGACGGCGCTCCGCGGTGAAGATGTCTCTTGTTCACGTAGTCCGAACTTGGGACCACGGTCACAAGAGAGAGAGAGAGAGAGAGAGAGAGAGAGAGAGAGAGAGAGAGAGAGAGAGAGAGAGAGAGAGAGAGAGAATATCAACTAGAGTTCCTCCCAAAAGTGAGAAGACCTTTATTGAATATTGTGTGTATTTATTTGGCCAAATACCCCCACTATATATAGGGGAAAAGGAGGTACTACCTCCCTCAAAGTCCTGGGGTGGGACTAAAGGAGAGGAACGGGAGGGGTGGCACCGCCGGCCATCCCCATGGGCCCCGCGTAGGGGGCCTGGCCCACTAGGGCGCCGGCCACCCCCTCTGGCCCTTCTCCCTCTCACCTTTCCCTAATGGGCCCTCTCCCCTCCGGGAATTGGCCCATTAAGCCCTTTGACCTTTTAATTGATTTTCTCTTTTATTAAATAATTATGAATAAATGATTAAATCAATATTTAACATTCATTCACATATTATTTAATCTCCGTGGCTATGGAACACCTTCCACCTCCACTCTAGACATTCTCCGGACTTACTGAAACCCTTCCGGTTTTCTCTCTACTATTCTTCAGCGATTCTACCGATCCTATAAACACTCTCTAAGCATCATCAAGCCCTTAAGAGTGATACCCCATGATTCAGGAATACTCCAGACATGGTTTGGACACTCACGCACCAATGATTGACAGAGGGACCTGGATGGCCATGTGACCCCTGTGCGTCCCACGAAGATCTTTCGTCGTTTGAACCGGGAGAGTCGTGTCTTATTCCCTTTGTCTCTCGATACTTGCATTGCCCTATATCTGATCAATGACATCACCATGTCGTGTTCAATCTCGTTACTGAACAATGCTACTTGACTCATTCTGACAAGTGATATCCATGTGATCAAATCACATGTTGCGCAACTATTGGATATGAATTCTTCGAGTGGACCCTTGAGTATCTTTCCGTCACATGGATGGACAAATCCCTCTCTTGACATATATTGCCTCTACAGTTTCCTCCGAGTACCTGAACACACCTTTATAACCACAGTATTACCAAGTGGCACTTGATGCTATCTAAGCACTCTCGGGAGACAGTGATTGATATAGCCTCACGGTCTAAGGAATAGTCTACGAGGATCCATTTCTAATCATCGTAACTTGAACTTCGTGACATGATCGGGTCACGATGTTGAGGTTGGGTATTGGTTCATCATCTCATTCTCAGAATGAGCTGACTCCATTTCCAACTGGCATAAATGCCACATGATCAGGAAACTTGATCATCTGTTGACCAATGAACCAGTGACTAGAGTTTCACTGGGAACCCCTGGTTGTTTGTATATCACATGTGTATTGATGTTTCCATTCAATACAGTTATAGCATGATATAAAACTTAATCATAAACTTTATGAAATATGATAATAGTCCTTATTACTATTAGTCTCTAGGGCATATTTCCAACAAGGATAGAAAAGTGTTTTTGTGGGGAGGACTCATAAGAGTCACAAGGAACATGTAACAAGAGGTACTGATTTTTATCAAAATCATAGTTGCTCTTTGAACATGTTAGACAAACCAAACGAAACTTTTTATTCATCCAGGTTTATCATAATCTTTGCCAGAAATCATGATATCACTTCACACCACTAAGATGAATATATAAGAAGATTCCCGATGACACGAGGAAAAAGAAACTTCATTCCCAAACTTCAATTACTTGGCACAACAAGCTGCTTACCAACATAAATGGGTCTAGAGGATCGACCGAGAGACATTTTAAATATTCTCCTTGATGTTCGAGAAAGCGTACATTAAGTAAAGGTAAGACTTTGATACAAAGGAAACCATAAGCGCAACTCCTATAACAAATCATAGAAGGAGCCTCATGAAGAGTGGTTGTTATTGCCGATTCAAGAGAATATGACAATAGGTCTTCCGACCAGTTGTGTCAACCATTAAATCTTGCCAGATTTACAAGGAGACCTATGTCAAAACCTTGAGGAACACAAACCATCATATCTGCTTGAGATTCATATTTGGTTAGGTGAGATGATACTCCAGACTCAGCATGTCCTTATGGAAACAAAGATAGCCTACTCGAATCCACGGCGACATCTTTCAGGAATTGCACGTGAATTGGGGAAGGTTACTTCTAACTTCTAGAACACATACTTCGAGATAACACAAAGAAGGTTCTCAAAAGTTTCCAACATTAATGCCAACTATTCCATATGAATCTAATCTAGCATGGAGAAGATAAGAATGTCATCGATGGGCTCAATAACAAACTTATCCAAATACTCCATGAATATGGACTCATATGTTATACAAACAAAGCGTGAATATTGGTCAGACCAAAGAACATGAAGATGTACCCAGGTGAAACATCACGAATAGGTACACCATCAGGATAGTCCTGAAGACTGAGGTTGATTTGACGATAACCCGGATCAAATCAAAGGCACAAATGATAACATTTCCACAAAGAAAACACTATCTTTATTCATCACGAGCAAAACTAGACACCCCTTTAGCAAGGAACTGAGTCGGGTAGAACTTTTGTTTTACAACTCTCCAAGTTGTTGTTTAGGCTCAACCAACTAGTTCAGGGTATCTAGTAAGGGTCCTTGGAGAAAAGAGCAGTTCAGAAAACTGACCTACTCAAGAACTTGACAACACGGTCATGTGGAAACATCACGATACTTCTAGAAGACATCTAGGATATCATGAACCACCGATATGTCACTTAGTTCGAGAGGAAACTTGCTTGGTAAGGCAAGAAGGCATAGTATCAGAGTTTTGGCACAAACCTAACTCTTTGACCGAAGAGAGTGTACTATAATAACGGATGTCGTAGCACAGTCAAACTTCGCTTGGTGATACGGTTAACCAATCACGCTAAGAATGACACAAATGTCCTTGAAATTGCAGAACAATAAGAATTGCTAGGAATCTTAGATGACCACATTATTACACACACGCATCATTCCCGAGCACAAAAGCTGGGAGGAAGGGTGGGTAAGGAATTCAACACGACCTCTTAGTATATAAGAGTGTGATACTTTAAGGTAGAACAGAGCATAAGCTAATAAATGCCTCTTGATCTACAGATTACAACACTTTGACCGAGTCTTAGAAATGATGAGGTTCTAGAGTTTGTTTCTCCTAACATCTTGAAATGGTTTGTCCAACGAACCACAAGGGTATCTTGCATCGGAAGATACCGATGCACATTTACTACTTGCTCTGGATAGAATCCCGAGATGTGGATGCATAAGTCAACAATCTTCCGAGGACCGATGCACAGAGGAGGGAGGTGTGGCAGAGTCACAGGTACAGAAGTGAGACTCACGAGGAGCTCTTTTGTTGTGATCTATTTGGTTCTATTAAAGAACGTCTGCCATAACATGTGGTAGGGGAAGTCCTTATTAGTTTGTCGCAATTTAATCACGATAGTTACCACAAGCTTGAAGGCTATACTAGAAGGTACTAGCCATCCTGAGGTAATGTTTAGACATTAACAACAGGGATCAAGAAAAAATGGATGTTGGGTTAGAGGTCAGCTTCATGTGCAAGATTCTCAACACCAGAATCCAGCACACTCAGGGATCTTTGGTTCAAGTCAAGTGGTTAAAACCCAAAGAAAGAAGTAACTACTATCTTAGTAGCATAGAGGGTACTACAAGGTAGTAACCACGAGGTAGCTTCCAAGAGAAGAAACAACTTCTGAAGTATCCAAATAAACAAAAAGGAGGCACACGAGGCGAAAGGAAACCTCGAAGCCTTGAACAGAACACGGTGGAACCATCAACATGATGTTTTGGACCCATAAGATAGAGAGATCATGATGAAAAGGAATCTCTCAACTGAAGCATAGCAAAGGGAAACAAGGAACACACACACAACTGACTTTAGAGACTCAACACAAGGTCAACTGGTTGAGAACCCTCTTGCCTAAAAGGCACCTAAGCTTTGAAAGACGAGACGAGATAGAAAAACTTTTCAAAGTCAACACAAGATAAGATGACCCAGAGTTAGAGCGAAACTGGATAAGGAGAAAAAGAAGCATACCCGAGTTTTCATAATTACTTTTCATCTTTTAAAATAGTTTTCACAAACACTAGACTCAACATCGACCAGTAGAAAGGTTTTCCTACGGACGGTACTGCTCTGATACCAAAACATGTGACACCCCCGGGATTAAGGCTAGACAAATCCCAAACCTCCGTCTGATATAAGCCTAACCTAAATCTTGGAAGCGTACAGAGAAAGAATCGGTAACATTACAGTGACCCTACGACACAAAAGTTATTACAGCAATCTCGTAACTGAGGAGAGAACCAAATTATTACAAGCGGAGATCACTGACCACAAACATCAAACTACAGAAGGCAAATTATGTTATTAAGTATAGCAAACTTAACGGATGGACTAAGAGGCCTGAAGCATAACGATGACATCCCAATCCATAGATTCCAGGCTGCCGACCGGGAACCACAAACTACTCGTCGATGTCGATGTTGTAACAAACTCTTCTTGTATGATAACATTTGCCTGCTGTAAAAGTATCAACAAAGGAAGGCTGAGTACAGGGTGTACTGTTGGGTCCGCAGCATAGAAAACAAAAAATTTCCTACGGTGTGAACTACACGCCAAGATCTATCTACTAGGTACAAAGTAACGGGTGGACATACATCCAATGAGAACTTACCCTCGTAGATAACGAGCTTTGTTAACGAGTAGGAACTCGTGGTTGATGTAGTCGTACACTTGCTAATCTCAAGATCGTGATGAAGTCCAGCAGGTCCGGCTCCAGCACGTCCATCAGATCCAGCTCCAGCATCACCAAGTCCAGCACCGCAAAGCAGCGGTGCATCCATGATCGCACACACGTCCGGTACCCCTACAACCTCCGTCCCTCGCTCCAGCAAAGCAGCGGAAGCAGTAACTCCTTTCCAGATAAAGCCACCGGGAACATGTATCTCGCTAATCCGAGACCATGGGGAAATAATACTAGAGAGGGAGAGAGATCCTTCACAAGGAGGTGTGTGTGAGAAGTGAGGAGGGGGTGGCCTTTTATAGGAGGAGGGGGGTGCCCCTCCTTCATGGCCGGCGCATGGAGGAGGTGACTCTTCACCTCCTCCATTCATGTGGTGGTAACTCCCTCCACATAAATTTGCCCCCTCACATTCTCTTTTAAAGTCTCCACTTTAAATGCATTAAATTTCTCCAAATTTAATGCTCTCTCATTTAATAAAACTCTTTTATTTTTATTCAGAATTTTGTTAATTAATTTAATTAACAAACATTCACATAAAACCCCCTGCAACATTTCAATATTACATGTAGAACCAATTTCAGCAATTTCACCCGAAACAGTTTCGGTGTCTATTTAAATAATTCCAGTGCTTTCTTAAATCTTTATCTGAAACATATTTGCTCCAAATGGTGTCGGTATCCCTTAAGTGTGTCACCCTACGGTTCGCGAATAATGCAGACATGATCGAGACCCCTCTCAGATCAATAATCAGAAGCGAGACCTGGAGATCCATACTGACTCCTACACATTCAACGATGACTTCTGTGATCGTGAGAACCTTTAGCGCTAGTAACTAAATCCTTTTTGTCTCGCGATATATTACATGTCCAAGATTCGATCATCGAATCTCCATACCTAGTTTGATCTCGTTACCGACATGCACTCTTTTCTTGTTCCCGTGATATAACATTCTAGTGATCACATCACTTGCTTGCAAGCTATTTCAATGTGATATCACCGAGAGGGCCCAGAGTATATCTATCCGTCATCGGGATGGACAAATCCCACTCTTGATCCATGAGCCTCAACATAACACCTTCGTAGCACTGAACCCACATTTATAGTCACCCTGTTACGGTGTGACGTTTGATGTTATCAAGATACTCTTCCGGTGTTAGCAATTAACATGATCTCATGGTCTAAGGACTAAGATTACTTCGTATGATGTTATAGCAATATAAACATAATGACTTGATCGTAATGCTATACTTCGGATGAATGTTCATCACATCATTCCACCAATGGTGTGACCTTGTTATTAACAACATCCAATGTATATGATCAGGAAACCTTGATCATCTTGTTAATCAACAAGCTAGTCTATAAGAGAGGCATAACTAGGAACCCTTTTTTGTTTATTAAACACACATGTATTGATGTTTCCGATCAATACAATTATAGCATGCAAAATAAACATTTATCATAAACATGGAATAAGATAATAACCACTTTATTATTGCCTCTCGGGCATATTCCCTTCAGTCTCCCACTTGCACTAGAGTCAATAATCTAGTTTGAAAAACTTTGCGCATTGAACACCTATGTCTTTCTGGTGTTGCATATACGCTATTGCTAGTGGTTAACTTAATCTCCGGATGTGACAGTTTCAGATCCGTGTGTATTTGCATGTCTTTGCATCTCTACGCATCACTCATTCTCAAATGAGATGGCATTGTATAAATTTGGTCCTCTGGTGAGACCTTTAGTTCGTTCGGCTCAAAATATGTTGATATTATTGTCACACAATATATCTTCATAGTATTAGCCCACTTTGAACCACACCTAGTTTGATAACAAACTACTTAACACAAATGCCCTCCTTTGCTGCTACTATAGCAGTTATATACTTAGCCTTTTGTTGTAGTATCCGTTACAATATCTCAACTTTGGAACTCATCCAAATCCATCATGGAACATAATTTCCATTATATTGTGCCACCCATAGTCTAAATTGAGATAAATTTAATTTGTATCTTGTGACAAAACTAGTATCAATGTAACGCTTTACAGTGAACTACCTTTAACTATTTGTCACTTATACATGATATATTCTTAGTTCTTCCAAAGCTCATAAGAATATCTTTACTATTGTCTAATGATCATCTTATGAATCATTCTGGTATATGCTCATAACATTTAGAGCATAGGACATTCTGGATATATACATATCATGGTATAATCGATCAGAATCTTCATGTGATTTTACTCACCAAGTGTTGAAACACTTGAATCTGAATACAATTCTTTCCATGCAGCAAGAACCTTTCTTGTTGTTTCCATATTGAACCCTTTCAATATCTCATATTGAACACTTTCAATATCTTATATATGTATGTCTGGCACAACCATATTAGCGCCTTAATCTATCCATATAGATATTGATGCCTAATATTCTGGGTTTGCCCAAGTCTTTCATCGAAATCTTATTTTAATGAAATCCTTAACTTGTGTCAATTCAAGATACATCATTTCCAATCAACAATATGTCCTCTACATAATGTATTAGAAATATGTCTCAGCGCTCCCACTTAATTTCTTGCAAATGCAAGCATCTTCATCATCTCCGATGAATTTAAACTCTTTTAACAGTTTCATCATGGTGAAGATTCCAACTCCGCTATGCTTACTTCAACTATTGATGTTTACATGCCCTTTTAGCACCCTTTGAATTAACAAAACCCTTCGGACCATGTCATGTGCATGTCCTAGGATACCGTTCTATTAGAAGAACCTTGTTTTGTTTATTCCACTACCATATACCAAATTATATGTAGTGGTTGCTACATTAATCCGTCAAGACTATATATCGCTATGAAAGATCAAATCTTGTCATAGTCAACTCCTTGAACATTGTCGTAAATTTCTTTCCGACATGTCGACTATTTCATAGATGTTAAACATCCATGTCTTATTTCTTTATAGATCCAAACACGACCGATAGGCTTCACGCCTTTCCGGAGGGTCTTCCAAGTTCAGAAACTTGATTTCTCGTGTATGGATACTATGACGGATTCTGTGACTTCTAGTCATTTTATGGAGTCAGGGCCCATCATCGCTTCTTTGCATGTAGTCGGTTCATCATTGTCAAAACAATAACGACTTGCTTATCAAATCTTACTATTTGATTCTTACCGACCCAGACGGTTCTATAGGAACTTTAATCTCCGAGATCACACCTTTTGTAATCACGAGAGCCATGAGCATTATGGCCGCCACCGGGACACTTTCCGGCACTGCGCTACTTAGCACATATAGCTAAGGTTCAACAACCTTATCAAAGTTCTATTGTCCTCCCACTTAACTATTCACGAAAAATTCCTTCTCAAGAAATTTGACGTTCCAAGTAACAAACTCTTTTGTCCTTGGCGTTATGGAGAAATTCCCAACAAATTCTTCAGGATAACCTACAAAGACGTGCTTATCCGACTTTGGTTGTAAACATTTTACTTATGCATAGCATACCAAAATTTAAGAAAAGACAATTCGGGTTTTATCCCAAACCATAACTCATATGGTGTCATTTCAACGGATCACGATGGTGCTCTTTTCAGTGTAAAAGCGGTAGTCTCTAAAGCTTCAATCCTTAAAACATAATGGCAGTTTTATAAATGACACCTTTGATCTTACCATGTCAAACATGGTTTGATTTCATCTCTCGAATATGCCATACTCCTATGGTTTATCGGGGAACACAAATCATGGAACAATTCCTCAAGTCTTAGGTGTTTTTGCTAAACATGTAACTCAAATATCTTCCTTTATGATCGAATCATAAACTCTTTATTTTCTTGTTACAATGACTTTTCACTTCATCTTGAAAGTCTTTGAACAACTTTCAAATGTTTCATACTTATTCCTTATTAAGTAAATATACATATATATTCACTCAAATTTTCGGAGAAAGCATATGAAGCAAAAAGATCCATCGCATATGGCTACACATAATGGACTATGCACATCAGCATGCACAATTTCCAATAAGCTAGTCATCCGTTCCTCTCTGGCCTATGGATGGAGTTTCAATTATCTCGAGGAAAGTCTCACATGCGTCAATTGATCAAAATCAAAGACTCCAAAATTCCATCAACATGGAGTTTCTTCATGTTTTCTTTCAAATATAATTCAAACAGCAATGCCACTTCATAAGTGATCTTTCAATCATTTGTCTTGCGACATTTTAGCAATAGTGTTTATGGATGTGATTTCTCCAACTAGACTTGTAAAAGTTCATCCATCCTTTATGGAATATGGTAATTATTTGAATAGCCATTGTTCTCATAATACCGGAACAAAACAACAATTATTTAAACAAATCTTGAAGGCTTGGTTTGATGACAACGAAAAACACAATAACACTTTATTTGTTTTCGATGAACATCATCACTCATTCTCTTGCTGGTTACTTAGGCCATTGTAGTTCATGAATTGCGTTGTCCTTATGACACTTCATACCAACCAATTCGGTATCCAATACCGGTATCCAATACCTCATAACCAGATTGTTTAACAAGCAAGGAATATAGCCATAACATGTATATCTTCTATATACCCAAGTTGGACATCTCCAACCTTTTATTTTCTGCCAAATATTTTATAGTTTCTCTTTCAGCAATTCTTTTTCTTTTAAAAGAATCTATCAACATCAATAGTGGTGTCATCAACACGACACATGGTACAAAGAGTATATAGTCAAATACTAATACCTTTGGACTTGCACTTTGAAGTGGATCACCATCATCAAATGTTTGGTGTTCTTTCAAAAATTCATTCTTTAGTAATCTATTAGTGTAGTAAACATTTTATTTACATCTTCTATTCATCCTTATCATGACAACTTTCATGATCAAGCTACTATAGCCTATAAGGAAGAATCGCGAGTATAATATCAGTTCCCAAAACCTTTTTGGTAGATTCGGATGCCTAGCATCTCCATCCTTCACAAATTCTCATACAATATGAGAACATGTATTTTGCTAAATTATACTCTATCATAATGCAACCAAAAACATTGTTTCAGATATCACAATATCTTTCACACATGATGGTTTCTGAAACAATTTTCAGCTCCAATATAATCATGATATTAAAACAACTTTTTGAATATCAATAATCATGGAGGCAAACATGATACTTTAGACACTGACATTGGAATTCTTACTCTTGATTTAATACTACTTATTAAACTTCATGGAGTAAATAGAGTTTGCTGAAAGTTTGCAATAGGACTTATAAACTTTAAATTGACATTCAAAACAATACGATACCAGTTCGTAAAGTAAATATCCAGAATTCTGTAGTTCTATTATCTCAAATAAAAACTAAGCATAAGGTAGTGAACAGATGCGAATGACTACAACAAATTATGCAAATTCACTTCGATTTAGTTTATGACAAATTGAGTTCGACTAATCCAAATTAGAAATGAACTCCCACTCAAAAATGACATCCCTCGTGCCTTTTTGGTGATTACATGAACCAAATCCACTACACCAAGTCCGATCATCACGTGAGTCGGTGTAGCTTCAAAGGAGAGCATCAATATGGTCATCACATCAACTATATGACTCATGCTTAACCTTTCGGTCCGTGTTCCAAGGCCATGTCTGTACATGCTAGGCTCGCCAAGTAAGAACCTTAGTATTCGCGTGTGTAAAACTGTCTTACACCCGTTGCATGAAAGCGTAGAGTTGAGAACACCCGATCATCACGTGATGTCTCGAAACACGATCCATAGAACGGTGCATACTTAAGGAAGAACACATTTTTTCTTGATATTTAAATGAGGGATCATCTTACAATGCTACAGAAAGCGCCAAACTAGTAGTATAAGATGCTAACATCTAATGTGTAAAGTGAGATGATATGGTCCATGCATTTGATCTCTATCATTTGCATCATGGTATGATCTATATCATTCCTTTGTGTGTAAGGCCAAGGTCTATGGAATTTACACGTTGAATGTGTTGTAAGAGTATCTATCATACATCTACTTACAACAATAGCATATCAAGACACTAGCCAGCAACGATCTAAACTAGATGCCTCTAATTTATCAATTGCAAGTTTTACGTGGCTTAGGGCTTTTGGAGATAGAACCGTTCTTACCTATGAACATGAACCACGACAAGGATAACTAAGTTATTAGCAACTCGTTGTAAATCAGATATTGACTATAGTAGGAGAGACAGACATCCGCCAGCCACTTATGCAAAACAAGTTGCATGTCAGTCATGGAACCAGTCTCATGTACGATGACATGTAAGGTTGGTCCGGGCCGCTTCATCCCACTATGCCACCAATATCCAAAATACATGAAAGAAGCAATAACATGATCATCATCGCCCACATATAAACATATGTGTACTACCCGTGCTAAGCACCTACGCATAGATCAGGCTCTGATACCACTGTTGGGTCCGCAGCATAGAAAACAAAAAATTTCCTACGGTGTGAACTACACGCCAAGATCTATCTACTAGGTACAAAGCAACGGGTGGACATACATCCAATGAGAACTTACCCTCGTAGACAACGAGCTTTGTTAACGAGTAGGAACTCGTGGTTGATGTAGTCGTACACTTGCTAATCTCAAGATCGTGATGAAGTCCAGCAGGTCCGGCTCCAGCACGTCCATCAGATCCAGCTCCAGCATCACCAAGTCCAGCACCGCAAAGCAGCGGTGCATCCGTGATCGCACACACGTCCGGTACCCCTACAACCTCCGTCCCTCGCTCCAGCAAAGCAGCGGAAGCAGTAACTCCTTTCCAGATAAAGCCACCGGGAACATGTATCTCGCTAATCCGAGACCATGGGGAAATAATACTAGAGAGGGAGAGAGATCCTTCACAAGGAGGTGTGTGTGAGAAGTGAGGAGGGGGTGGCCTTTTATAGGAGGAGGGGGGTGCCCCTCCTTCATGGCCGGCGCATGGAGGAGGTGACTCTTCACCTCCTCCATTCATGTGGTGGTAACTCCCTCCACATAAATTTGCCCCCTCACATTCTCTTTTAAAGTCTCCACTTTAAATGCATTAAATTTCTCCAAATTTAATGCTCTCTCATTTAATAAAACTCTTTTATTTTTATTCAGAATTTTGTTAATTAATTTAATTAACAAACATTCACATAAAACCCCCTGCAACATTTCAATATTACATGTAGAACCAATTTCAGCAATTTCACCCGAAACAGTTTCGGTGTCTATTTAAATAATTCCAGTGCTTTCTTAAATCTTTATCTGAAACATATTTGCTCCAAATGGTGTCGGTATCCCTTAAGTGTGTCACCCTACGGTTCGCGAATAATGCAGACATGATCGAGACCCCTCTCAGATCAATAATCAGAAGCGAGACCTGGAGATCCATACTGACTCCTACACATTCAACGATGACTTCTGTGATCGTGAGAACCTTTAGCGCTAGTAACTAAATCCTTTTTGTCTCGCGATATATTACATGTCCAAGATTCGATCATCGAATCTCCATACCTAGTTTGATCTCGTTACCGACATGCACTCTTTTCTTGTTCCCGTGATATAACATTCTAGTGATCACATCACTTGCTTGCAAGCTATTTCAATGTGATATCACCGAGAGGGCCCAGAGTATATCTATCCGTCATCGGGATGGAAAAATCCCACTCTTGATCCATGAGCCTCAACATAACACCTTCGTAGCACTGAACCCACATTTATAGTCACCCTGTTACGGTGTGACGTTTGATGTTATCAAGATACTCTTCCGGTGTTAGCAATTAACATGATCTCATGGTCTAAGGACTAAGATTACTTCGTATGATGTTATAGCAATATAAACATAATGACTTGATCGTAATGCTATACTTCGGATTTCATCACATCATTCCACCAATGGTGTGACCTTGTTATTAACAACATCCAATGTCTATGATCAGGAAACCTTGATCATCTTGTTAATCAACAAGCTAGTCTATAAGAGAGGCATAACTAGGAACCCTTTTTGTTTATTAAACACACATGTATTGATGTTTCCGATCAATACAATTATAGCATGCAAAATAAACATTTATCATAAACATGGAATAAGATAATAACCACTTTATTATTGCCTCTCGGGCATATTCCCTTCATGTACTCCACAAGACTTATGGCTGGTGGGGTTTATTTTGCATAAAGCTATCTTTGTTTGTAAAAGAGGTAGGAGAAGCTCGACTAATGGAACATTTGAAAGGGGATAAGAAAGCGATATCACTAGCTTTGATCATCTTTGATATCCACCGAATCTTTATCAGCTGAACCTACCAACTAGGATCACCCCTTCGATCCCCGAGGAAGCATCCTTAAGCACACCTCACATCTCATGTCAAGTTATATGATTAGGTTATAGTTCTCTATGATCATCACGTCCGTTCCCAAGTCGTCCATAACCGTGGACACGGATTTTTGAAAAGATTATTACCCTGAAGGGGCACACAACTTTACCCACACGTACCAACCAATTCTTAGTGCCAGTTAACATTAGCCCTCTTCCTTGGAAGGCCAGCAGAGAGTGGTTGACCACGACCTTTACCTTGCTTTCTCCGAGACCATGAGTCACGCCCTAATGAGATGACGCCGTAACGAGTCAAGTCCCGAAGCCGGTCCCTAGAGATGTGTGTAGGGTTCAAGATTATGGAGGTCGTGCCTTTCTTGTTCCCGGCCACACTTACCTACCTATATGAATGCACCTCCTACACCGCCTTCGAGAACAACCATAATGCATATGTCAAATGGAATGCCCGAACTATGTGACTCACGGAATCTACTAGGCAAGTTAGTTAGTCGAGGAGTTTTCCAGGCCCCGTGTGGCTATATGCTTGTCTTGGTTCAAGAGGCAAGAACTCAGGTCCTAGTGGTGGCAAGTATGAGACTGCAAAAACCACAACCCAACGTGGCCTCTCATACAAGCCTTAGCATGTTTAACTTTCATATCTGATCATACCATGTCATCCTATCATACTAGGTTCATTTGCAGCTCTGATTCATCAACCGGATGGATCAGCAATAATAGCTAAGCATGACTAAGCACAACGAATACCAATAGTCTAGCGAAGCTCATAAGCCAAACCCTAGTTATACTAGGAGTAGTGGCTCAGGGAGTATAGGCTACAAAGTTAATATGCATCAGATAGGATTACTGTATCTATCGATAAAATACTTTGGAATCGTATGCACATGGCAAGAATGAAATACTTTGAAATCATAGGATTATATCATGTGTGGGGTATGCTTGCCTTTGCATGTTCAAACCCAACTATAATCTTCAAGATTCATCTGCTTGACATTGTTCACCGCTGATCAAGTATTTCTCTTCGATGGTGTTAATCTCGGTCTTCAATGTTGGACTCGATCTTGTTACTCACATAAACTCCGAGGTCTACCGAGAAGAAGCACAAACACCAGAAAGGAAAACAACAATCAACACATGGCATCTGTGCAATGCTCAAACAGGGATGATGATATGACAAGTTCAAGTGTATTGAAATGAATCCTAGTACATGCCTTGGTGATTTTAAACAGGATCCGAGGGGTGCAAACCCTAGAATAGGGGGAACCTCGAAGTCACCTACGGGGGTTTAGTTGTTCCTATAATTAAATTTGTCATGTAAGTTGCTTAACAGTGCATTAGTATGAATCTATTGTGTAGATCTTATTTTTCTGAACATTTTGATATATTATTCATATTTTTGTGACTTAAAATGAAATTGTTATGATTTTTCTCTATTTAAATCCATTTTAAATCATTTTTAAAACACTAAACATTTTTTTGAATTATGAAAATTATTTTCCATCTGGCCCCACATGTCAGACTTTTATTAATTTCAGAAATCATTTCCAAAAAGATTAAAAACCTGACATTAGGGACCCACCTGTCATCATTTTTATTTAATAAAACAATTATAGAAAACTTTTAAATAAAAAGAAAAGGCAATATGACGTGGGCTTAACGTCATGCTGACGTCAGTCGGGCTTGATCCTCAGATCATCGCTGGAACTGGCGATTGCGCGTGCGCATGGGGCAGTGAGAGCAAGGGCGTTCGACACAGGACGCTGCGCTGGACCATATGCTGGTGGCGTTGCTGCGGATTAGCCACCGGAGCAAGCAGTGCGACGGCGGACAACGGCGGCGGTGGCAGGTCGACGAGGAGCGGTGTCCACAGCGCGCGCGAGAGAGGGTGAAGGGCACCAGGAGGTGGAGGAGCTCATCACGATTACAGAGGAGGGCTCGGGGAGAACGGGTGGGGTTGGAGGGCGCCAGAATCGGTGTCGGAGAGCGGCGGCCGTTGTTGGAACGGGGTGGCAATTGAAGCTACTGGGAGCTCCCCAGCATGGTCGAGTAGGGGAAAACGAATGAGGAGATCATGGCAGTGTCAAATCTAGAATCGGATGGGCGAGGGGAGGTCGGGAGTAGTGAGGCTCCGGAGCACTTGTGGCTAGGGTTCTTCGTCCAGAGAAGAAATGGGAACGAGGAAGAAGCTAGGGCGCATCCGGCGGCAGGAGGGGGTACTTATAGATGGCTAGGGCGTCGGTGGTGCAAATCTTGGCATGCGGTGGGCATCACATCATCGGCGAGCAGCAGAGGCGCTGCCAGACAGAGTCTTCCCACCGTCGATGATGAGGATGAAGGAGGACGTAGAGGCTGAAGCGATGCTGGGCTGGGGTGGGCTGCAACTAGGCCATGGCGAAGGTTGTTGGATGGTCTGCTGCTCGTTGTTATCTGCTGCGCGGGGCGATAGATAGGGAAGGGAGAGAGATGGGATGCTGGGCTGCGGCGGTTTCTCTGTTTTTTATTTGCAAAACATTTTCTATATCTATTTCCTCCTTTTCTCTTTGTATTTTAAATTTCAAACATGTTTTGGTTATTTCAAAAATTACTAGATACTTTGTGAAATATTGAAAACATTATGGGGCCCTCTTAGTCCATTTGGGCTCCATGCATTTTGATACTTTTCAAAATACAAAAACCATTTGGAAGGCTTTCAAAAGATGATAAAAAATAGGGTTTTATGATTATTTGTTCTTTGCCTTTTAATATGATGCTCATGCTATGCACAAAACAAACCCTACTTGAAGGATTACTAAAACTAGGGGTGTTACACCACTTCTCTCCCGATGATCTAGTATCATATCTTGTTGCCATGGATAACATGGAGGATGACGGACAAAAGATCAAGGAGATCAACCGTGCCATTAGACATTCTCAGTCCCGAGCATTGAAGGCCAAGTATGTGCAAGAAAGTGTTGCAAATGAAGAAGAGATTGATAGTGATGGTGTTGATGACATGCTATCTCAACTTGCTCTCTTCACCAAGAACTTGAAGTTCTGAAGAAGAAGAAGCTCTACCGGGCCAAGCTTGCTACAATTGTGATGAGCCGGATCACTTTGCCGATAATGCCCATATGAGAAGAGACTTGACAAGCCCAAGTACGAAGAGGGCGCTAAGCCAAGATTGAAGCCAAACCCCATCAACGAGAGATACAAGAGGAACAAAAAACGTGATGGCAAAGGCTTCCTAGGCCAAGAATACTTATCCGGTGCGGAGAGTGAAAATGAGGAGAAGGTTGTGAGAGTGGCCGGTTTGGCTTTTGCTGAACCTAGGTGGTGTATACACACGCTTCTATTCTTGTAGACAGTGTTGGGCCTCCAAGTGAAGAGGTTTGTAGAACACCAGCAAGTTTCCCTTAAGTGGATCACCCAAGGTTTATCGAACTCAGGGAGGAAGTGGTCAAAGGTATCCCTCTCAAGCAACCCTGCAATCAAGATACAAGAAGTCTCTTGTGTCCCCAACACACCCAATACACTTGTCAGGTGTATAGGTGCACTAGTTCGGCAAAGAGATAGTGAAATGCAAGTAATATGGATGATTATAAGTGGTAATTGTAATCTGAAATAAGAGTGGCAGCAAGCAAACATGTAACATAAATGATTGTAAATGGTGTTTCAATGCTTAGAAACAAGGCCTAGGGATCATACTTTCACTAGTGGACACTCTCATATAAATATCTTCTCTTCATGATGCTACCCTGTATTACTCTCCAGTTGGACGATGTAGGGCTATAATAGCACACCTTAAAGTTCACATTCCCCATCTAGATAACCTCTCACTATCACCTTGAGCGCTAGATGGTTCCAACAAACACCACAATCTCGTAGAGACATCCAACTCAAATTATACTCATGATAAATATTTATGTAACCTTAGCCAAAGTGCCACACGGTGTGCACACTGTCAATTTCACACACATGGGGATAAGTAGAGATTAATTAAAGCACTTGAGTAGCAGAATAGATCTTAGATTACAAAGCTCATGATCTCAATAAGATCACGCATAGAGAGAGATATGAACACATAGCTACTTGTAGAGCCCTTAGCCTCGAGAAAGAACTACTCCCTCCCCATCATGGGAGTTAGCAATGGCGATGGAGATGGTGGTGGATGATGACCCACAAGTATAGGGGGTGTATCGCAGTATTTTCGATAAGTAAGAGTGTCGAACGCAACGAGGAGCAAAAGGTGCTGGCTAGTGGTATGGATCAGGAATTCTCTGCAAATACTTAGCAAACGGATTTTTAGGGGTTTTTGATAAAGCAAGTAAACAAAGTACGAGTAAATAAAAGACAGTAGGAATAAATGCAGCAAGTGGCCCAATCCTTTATGCAGCAAAGGACAAGCCGGTTGTATTACTTAAGATGACCAAACGTTCTCGAGGACACATGGGAAGACTGTCAAGTGCTTTCGCTTCATATAGTTGATTAATCTTCTTTAGCTTGCTAAGTGTTGTGTGGGTGAATCTATGCTAATGTACCGACCTTCCTAGGACTAATACATACTTTTGATTATACCCCTTGCAAACATCTGTAAGTAGAAGAAAGTAATTAAGGTAGAAACCTAACCATAGCTTTAAACTCTAAGACCCTTACGTCCCTTGTGTAATGGTTTCCTAATAGGGGTTTAGGTTTCTGTCACTCCGGCAACCCCTACGATTAGTAGCCATATACACAATGCATTCCCCTAGGCCCATATAGGTGAAGTGTCATGTAGTCGACGTTCACATGACACCACTAGAAGAAGTACACCACAACTTAAATATCAAACTATTGAATCTTTCTCAACACAACTCCACTACTAACAACATGACTTCTACCATATCCTCAAGAACAAAACAAACTACTCACAAGACATCATATGGATCATGATCAGAGATGAGATAATGATGTATAACAATCTGAACATAAACAATAATTCAACGGTTCACTCAATAGCATCAACTACAAAGAGTAATCAACACCGGGAAAGTTTCCCCTATGAACTATGCAAGATTCAACGCAATTGTTACAGCAATATGGAGATGGTGATGATGGTGCTTATGGTGATGATGGTGGTGATGATGATGATGATCCCGATGAAGTCCAGCTTGATGGTGGTGTTGATGGTGACGATCTCCCCTCTCCGGGAAGAATTCCCCTGGCAGAAATCTGTCTACCGGAGAGATCTTTCTCTCTCGGTGTTTTCTGCCCCGTAGAGGCAGCGGAATCTTTCTGTGGTCGCTCTCCGAGTCTTAGGGTTTCGGGAGGTTGTATACGCCAGAGGGGAGAGGCTGGAGTGGGCTAGGGCAGCCACACCACCTGGTGGCGCGGCCTAGGCTAGCCCGCGCCAGGGGGTGGTGTGGGCCCCCTGTGGCCCATCTCTAGCCCCCCTTCTGGCTTCCTTCGTCTTCTGGAAAAATAGGATTTTCCGTATATTTTACCAGATTTTCTAATCTTCACGAATTTTGCCTCCAAACAGCACCTATTCCATTAGAATCCTGACTGCAGCGGTCCATGCTCCAAAAGTCATCAACCATGCAAAAACAGATGAAATAACATAAGTATCACCTCTCAATATGAAACATATCAATGAATAATAGTGAATTACGACATAGAATAGTGATGCAAAATGGATGTATCAGTGGAGTCGATGGAGATGGATCCGGGGACACTTCCCCATCCTGGCAGGGTGCCGGAACAGAGACTCATGTCCCCCGAATCTCCTCTTCAGTGGCAGCGGTGCTGTGGAACTTTTCGTGGAATTCTGATCTCCCCCTTAGGGTTTTTGTCCTGGGGGGATTTTATAGGCGAAAAGGCGATGCCATAGGTGGGCCAGGGTGGCCACACCACCTGGTGGGCGTGGCCAGGGTGACCCGCGACACCCTAGGGTGTGCCTGCCTCCTGGCTCCCCTCCATCTCCCCTTTGGACTCCGTGTCATATCGGAAAAAATAGGAACTTTAGGCTTTGTTTCTTCCAATTCCGAGAATATGTCTTTACTAGCTTTTCTGAAACCAAAAACAGCAGAAAATAGGCAACTCGCACTGTGGCATCTTGTCAATAGGTTAGTTCCATAAAATGTATAAAAATACCTCAAAGTGTGAACAAAACATAAGAAAGTAGATATAAACCAAGCATGGAACATCAAGAATCATAGATACGTTTATGACATATCAACATCCCCAAGCTTAACTCATGCTCGTCCTTGAGTAGGTAAGTGATAAAAAGAATGATTTTGAGGTGACATGCACCATCACAATCTTGATCAAGGTATTTGTAAAACATTGATAGCTAGGATCCAAGTACTCTAAACATAAGTATGAAAGATAGAGTTCTAACAATAAGACATAGCAACTATGTTGTAACATGAAAAGATACAAACAAAAGATCATGAATAACAATGCATTGAAATACGTTTGTTTGTTTCACATATAGAAAACATAATAAAAGTGGTATTCAGCTTGTCCCTCATGGTATAGCAAAACATAAATGCATAGGATACCTTCAAAGTTCATAAGGGTGACTAGATACAAATAGTTCAAGAGCAAGCAATATCAAAGTTATGAATAAATCAACAAGTTTTGGGACAATGCACATTAAACTAAGAATGACCACTATGCTCTCTCAATTGGTGCATAAAGATAGAAGATGGAGAATCAACATAAAAGTAGAAAAGAAAGGCCCTTCACAAAGGGAAGCAGAGATTCAATTTTCATAAAGAGCTTCCAAAAATTATGGTACTTATTAGCTTTCAGCTCTCATTGCCCCTATCATAAGCATCTTGAGGTGATTAAGGTTAAAGTGACACAAATATGAGGATATGCTTGACAAGTTATAAGTTGAAAATCTCATGCCCCGTGCTTACGAGTACCAAACCTCATGCTACTCAACTTCAGTCACAAGTAAGTCCTTGTCATTGTAAGTACATGTGTATCATAGAGAACTGCCAACGGGGTACCCCTTGCCCCATGATACAGGAGCTATCCCATATCAAAATGACAAGGCAACAGACAATGAGCATCTCAGCAATCTTTTTATTTGCTATTTGCATAGGTTTTTATTGAGGATGCTTCATAGAATGCTCACTATGGTTATGGTGCAAGTTTCCACCATGATTAGGCATGGCTTAGGCTAGCCACCCAGGTGTTTCTCTAACACACATACAAACTCCATGAGCTTACAAGCTCCACTTTTATTTCACACCATCGGGATCCATAAGCAAAAGATCATGATATCAACTAAATAATAAGTGCAATGTTGAAAGCGTTCCCCATGACAGCATGGTTCTGCTAATTCACAACTTATAAAGCGCAAGCATATACGCAACATAGATGGACACAATGGTTCAAGTTTATTAAGTGCAAGAAAGTAAAGTGTGCCATCAAGTTTGTGAGAGCTTTAATCACTAATTTCCTCATAACAAGTTTAATTTGGAAGGTAGATCAAAGCATGAATATACTTGGAATGGTGTAACACACCATGCATAGGAATTTATAGTGGACTCTTTGGAATAACTTGGTTTTCTTGGGGGTTACATGCATGATAGGAACTCATACTTGGTACAGGTGGAGGCTAGCAAAATACTGGGAGCGACCAACTAAGAGAGCAATAATGGCCATAATCATGCAAAGCGATAAAACATTATTAATTAAAGCATAAAGTGATATTACAAGTCATAAACTAAATGATCATAAAGGCTAAGGTGACTGGTTCATAGTCTTAACATTGGGTAAGCATGTGCCAAGTCAACCCAAATAAAACATCAAAGGAAAATACCACAATATTATGCTTTTGTATACTAAAACAATGCATGATTCTTTCAAGGCACATTAAGCAATCTCAATTGTTTTGAACAAGTCATGCTACAGCAATAATCACTAAGCATAAGGTCAAAGCAATATCAAACATGACATGGTGGAGTCCAGGCCATAATCAAAACAAGCTCCTTTTGTACCACTTATTAGCATGAAAACTTCCTACTATTTTCCAACACCAATCGAAAACTAAAGCTAAACGCATTGCTAGCAAAGGAGAATACTCACAGAACAATAAGAGTGAAAACTAGAGTGTTCTAGGCAATGAATAACGGGGTTTCTCTCTCTCCAAAAGAAGTGTGTTGGGATCCAACCAACTTATTGCAGCAAAGAAAGAAAAAGAAAACTAAAAACAAAGACGCTCCAAGAACAACACATAGTGCATAAGGTAATAAAAATAAAGTGTGTTGAAAGAAGACCTGAGATTATTGATGAAGAAGGGAGATGCCTTGGGCATCCCCAAGCTTTGACGCTTGTACTTCTTGAATATTTCTTGGGGTTACATGGTTGTCATCCCCAAGCTTGAGATTTTTTCCATACTTCATCTCATCACATTATTTTTCCCTACACTTGAAAATTCCCTTCATACAAAGCTTCACACAATCTTCATTAGCAACATTAGTGTATTCAAAATAATAATCCTTTGGGTTCAGTTTCAACTCAAGTAAATCATCCATTAAAATGTAAGCTACTGTAGAAATTCCTTATAAAAGCGTGAGTGATCAAAGAGAACTCAAAAAGAAACCGATTAAGAGGCAAATGCAAATAATGGCAGAAATCTGTCAAAACAGACCAGCATGTAAAAACCAATTTTTTCGAAGACCTTTTGTTGCTCAAATCGAAAAGTGATAAACTAACAAAAGTTGGCTAATAATCTGGGGCATAAGCAAAAAAAATTGCAGTTTGATCCGACGTACTGAGATTTTTCACGAGTTTTTACAGTGCCGCACAGAAATCTGTTTCAGGACAGCAACTTCCCCATATCTTACTTCCCGCTCATTAGAGGTTATTCTTGGCACAAAAAACAAACAAAAAGGATAAGAAGAGGTTATTACAGAGGCAATAACTTCCGAGACACAATATAACAAAAATAAACTAAAAGTAAAAAAATGGGTCATCTCCCAAAAGTTCTTTCTTTATAGCCATTAAGATAGGCATGATAGTTTTGATGATGCTCACATAAGAAATATGAATTGAAGTAAAAGAGAGCATCAAAAAGCAAATATGGAACAAATTGAAGTCTAAACCACTTCCTAATAAAAATAATCTTGTAAAGAAACAAGTCATGAAAGCACAAAGCAACAAGCATAGGAAAGCAAAACAAGTGCAACTTCAAAATTTCAACATGAAGAGGGGAAACTTAATATTATTGAGATACATAAAACCATGTTTCCCTCTCTCATAATAAATTTTAGTAGCATCATGAATAAAATTAACAATATAACTATCACATAAAAATTCTTATCATGAGCCACATGCATAAAGAATTAATACTCTCCACATAAACATAGTCATTCTTATTAATCATAGTGGGAGCAAATTCAACAAAATAGCTATCATTATTATTCTCATAACCATAATCATCAAATATAGGAGGCATATTGTAATCATAATTAATTTTATCCTCAATAGTAGGTGGACTGAAAATATCATATTCATCATTGCAATCATCATATATTGGAGGCATAGTATCATCAAAGTAAATTTTCTCCTCCGTGCTTGGGGGACTAAAAAGATCATTTTCATAAAAACTAGCTTCCCCAAGCTTAGAATTTTCCATAGCATTAGCAATAATGGTTTTCAAAGAATTCATACTAATAACATTTCTATTAGCATGCAAATAAAGTTCCACAGGTTTTTTAATTTTCTCTTCAAACACTTCATGTCCTAACTCAAGATAAATACTAAAAAGCTCTCTAATTTTGTTGTTGTTTTCCATTAAGCCTAACCAGTGAAAATAAAAACAAGAAACAAAAATATATAATTGCAGAATCTAAAGGAAATAACTTCGAGCACTCACACACCAGCAAAAGTACTATAAGATAGCTTAGTAGCCAGAGGATGTGAGTACCTTTTACCTTACCTCCCCGGCAACGGTGCCAGAAAATAGCTTGATGTCTACGCACGCTTCTATTCTTGTAGACAGTGTTGGGCCTCCAAGTGCAGAGGTTTGTAGAACAGCAGCAAGTTTCCCTTAAGTGGATCACCCAAGGTTTATCAAACTCAGGGAGGAAATGGTCAAAGGTATCCCTCTCAAGCAACTTTGCAATCAAGATACAAGAAGTCTCTTGTGTCCCCAACACACCCAATACACTTGTCAGGTGTATAGGTGCACTAGTTCGTCGAAGAGATAGTGAAATACAAGTAATATGGATGATCTAAAATATGAGTGGTAGCAAGCAAACATGTAACAGAACTGATTGTAAATGGTGTTTCAATGCTTAGAAAAAAGGCCTAGGGATCATACTTTCAGTAGTGGACACTCTCATATAAATATCTTCTCTTCATGATGCTACCCTGAACTACTCTCTGGTTGGATGATGTAGGGCTATAACAACACATCTTAAAGTTCGCATTCCCCATCTAGATAACCCCTCACTATCACCTTAAGCGCTAGATGGTTCCAACAAACACCACAATCTCATAGAGACATCCAACTCAAATTATACTCATGATAAGTATTTATGTAACCTTAGCCAAAGTGCCACACGGTGTGCACACTGTCAATTTCACACACATGGGGATAAGCGGAGATTAATTAAAGCACTTGAGTAGCAGAATAGATCTTAGATTACAAAGCTCATGATCTCAATAAGATCACGCATAGAGAGAGAGATGAACACATAGCTACTTGTAGAGCCCTTAGCCTCGAGAGAGAACTACTCCCTCCTCGTCATGGGAGTCAGCAACGACGATGGAGATGGCGGTGGAGTCGATGGAGATGGATCCGGGGGCACTTTCCCTTCCCGGCAGGGTGCCAGATTAGAGACTTCTGTCCCCCGAATCTCCTCTTTTGTGGCGGTGGTGCTGCGGAACTTTGCGTTGAATTATGATCTCCCCCTTAGGGTTTAGGTCTCGAGGGGCTTTTATAGGCGAAAAGGCGATGCCAGAGGTGGGCCAGGGTGGCCACACCACCTGGTGGCGCTACCAGGGGTGACCCGCGCCACCCTAGGGTGTGCCGGCCTCCTGGCTCCCCTCCGTGTCTCCTTTGGACTCCGTGTCGTGTCGGGAAAATAGGAACTTCAGGCTTTGTTTCATCCAATTCTGAGAATATGTCTTTACTAGGTTTTCTAAAACCAAAAACAGCAGAAAACAGGCAACTGGCACTGTGGCATCTTATCAATAGGTTAGTTCCAGAAAATGTATAAAAATACCTCAAAGTGTGAACAAAACATAAGAAAGTAGATATAAAACAAGCATGGAACATCAAAAATCATAGATACGTTTATGACGTATCACCTGGTCACTCTTCACATATGACTACACCAAAGACTACGCTGATGACTCCATTACTCCCAAGGTCGCCGGTACTTGCCTTATGGCATGAAGCTCCAAGGTGACATGTGTTGTGTAGAGCGAGGACGAGGAGGAGGTGTGTGGTGAGCCTAGTTTGGTTTACACTAAACATGGGTCACTACTCACCTATGACTACACCAAGGACTACATCGATGATTCCCCTACTCCCAAGGTTGTCGGCTCGTGCCTCATGGCAAGGAGCACCAAGGTAATATCTTCCCCTCCATCTCTCTCTAGAATCTTGGATGATCATGTTAGTGCCAATGATAGTGATAATGACGAATTTGATGAAAATTATATATAAGAAATGTATAAAATCATGAAGTTCCTTCCTAGCAATGCTTGTGCTAGATTCAAGCAATTAATGAACGTTGTCAACTCACGTGACGAGACGATTGATAGCTTGGAATGTCATATTGATGATGAGAAACGACGATTCAATCTTCTTGAGCAAGAGCTAAGTAAGGAAAAGGACATTACTTCCCTTCTTAAAGAACGAATTGAAATCTATGAACTAGATAAGACAAAAGATGTGGATACCCTAGATAGAGCTATCACCTTGTCTCAAGAGCTTGATACTTCAAATAAAGAACTTGAGATTGTTCATGCTTCTCTCACTAATGACCTTGAGGACCTTGAGAAAGCTAATTTTCTTGTAAAGTGTGAGCTCATAAAACTTGGAGAGAATCATGATCAACTTCGAGTGTCCTGTGAAAAGGATCTTGGTACATTGAAGGATCCAATTATTGTTGAGAATATTACTTGTGCTTCTAACCCTACCTTGGATCAAGCTTGTCTCCTTAAGGAGAATAATAAGTTGAAGGAACAACTCGAGATGGAGCGTCTCAAAACTACCTCCAAGGGCAAGATTCTTGATGAGGTTCTTGCTCGCCAAACGATGAGAGCTCCAAGGCAAGGTATGGGGTTTGACCCCAAGAACGACAAGGATGGTGCCAACCCACCTAAGAAGATCAACTTTGTGTGTGAAGGGCACAATGTGGTTGACCAAGTAAAGAAGGATGTTGTGAATGGGGGATCCACAAGGGGAAACCCCAACCACAAGTTTGCGGGGAAATGAAAATCTAATCCATCCTATGTTCTATGTAAGGGCACCCGAGGAGACGTGTATGCCAAATATGTTGGCTATCGCAATGGTTATGCTTATAGGTGGTACTCAATTTGGGCACCAAAAGATCTTGCTGCTAATGCTAGGGGACCCATTACTCAAGGGGTTCCTAAATCAAATAATTGATTTTGTAGGGGTATGCCTCTAGTGGATAAAAATGGGTGTTTGATAGTGGATGCACCAATCATATGACCGGAGGTAGAAGTGCCCTTGACCAATTCATTAATGATGTCAACTCAACATCAAGCATCACTTTTGGAGACAACTCTAAAGGAAAGGTACTAGGTTATGGAAAGTTGGTGGTCTCCAAGGCCTTGGCCCTAGAGATCGTCATGCTTGTTGAGAACCTTGGCTACAACTTGCTTTCAATAAAACATCTTGCGGATGTCGGTTATGATTCTATTTCTCTAGATCTTTTGTGAAAGTCTTTAGGCGTTATAATCTCAATTTGGTCCTTGTTGGATATGTGGAAGACGACCTTTACGTGGTCGACCTCTCGCAAGAGAGTCAATCTCTTTCCACATGTGTAATGGCCAAGGTTGACGAGGGATGGCTTTGGCATCGCCGCCTTGGCCACGTCAACATGAGAAATCTTAAACAACTCCTAAAGGGTGAGCATATTGTTGGACTAACCGGTGTGTCTTTTGCGAAATATCGTGTGTGTAGTGCTTGCATTTCATGAAAGCAACATGGGAAGAGTCATCCATCAATATCCAAGGTGGCCACGTCAAGACCGTTGGAGCTTCTAGATTTGGATCTCTTTGGGCCATCAACATATGATACTCTTGGTGGAAGAAAGTATGGTCTTGTCATCGTTGATGATTACTCAAGGTACACTTGGGTATTCCTTCTCAAGTCAAAGGATGAGACCTACAAGTACTTCATGATCTTCACCAAGCAAGCTCAACGCACTCATGAAGTGGAGATCAAGACCATTAGAACCGACAATGGCACCAAATTCAAGAACTACACCATGCAAGAGTTTGTTCATGATGAGGGGATCAAGCATGAATTCTTGGCTCCTTATACCCCTCAACAAAATGGTGTTGTTGAAAGGAAGAATCGGACTATCATTGAGATGGCAAGAACAATGTTTAGTGAGTTCAAGTCACGCCACAACTTTTGGGGAGAAGCCATTTCTACCACGGTTCACTACTTGAATCGGCTCTTCCTCTGAGCTCCCATTGACATGACTCTGTACGAGATTCTCACAAAGAACAAGCCCGACGTCAACTACTTCCGTGTCTTTGGGTGCAAATGCCTCATCAAGAACAAGAAAGAAAAGCTCGGTAAATTCCAATCTAGAACTATGGAGGGTATATTTGTTGGTTATGCGGAAAACTCTCATGCCTATAGATACTACAACAAAACCAATGGTTGTGTTGAAGTATCTTGTGACATGGAGTTTTTGGAGGATAATGGCCCCCAAGAGGGGCAAGTTGTTCCACGTGGTGTAGGTGATGGAGATTCCTCTCAAGTCATCAAGTTGATGGGTATTGGGCATATCTTGCCCACCGAACATCATATCCATGATCAAGATGTTGATGGGGAAGGATCAAGCCCAACTCAAGAAGATCGTAGCTCTACTCAAGTTGAACCATCAAGTGCACCGCATGACGAACAACTCTCACAAACCGAAGAACAAGAACCAAACCCTCAACCCGTTGAGCAAGACCAAGAAGACGTACAAGCTCCTCAAAATCAAGGTCAAGGTCAAGAAGTTTTCAATGATCAAGGACCAGCAAAGGATGAATTTGTTGATCATGAAGGGACAATCCAGAAGATCAAGTCCGCCTCCATTTCAAGTGGACTCCAAGTCAATAATATACTTGGAAGCATATCAAGAGGAATCGATACTCGCAACAAGAAGTAGCATCTTACTACCTTTTGTGGCCATCATGCATTTGTGTCCAACTTTGAGACACTCAAGGTCCATGAAGCTCTAGAAGATCCAGATTGGGTCATCGCCATGCAAGAAGAACTCGAGTGCTTCACCCGCAATGAAGTTTGGTCTCTTGTGGAGAGACCTAAAGATCATCGCATCAATGTCATTGGGACCAAGTGGGTATTCAAGAACAAGCAAGATGAGAATGGAACCGTCACAACGACAAAGCAAGGTTAGTGGCGCAAGAGTATGCCCAAATAGAAGGTATTGACTATGAGGACACCTTTGCGCCCGTTGCTTGCCTTGAAGATATTCGTCTGTTGCTTGCATATGCATCTTTTCATAACTTCAAGCTTTATCAAATGGATGTGAAAAGTGCATTTATTAATGGTCCCTTGAAAGAGGTTGTATATGTAGCTCAACCCCGAGTTTCGAAAACACGTGCTTTCCCAACCATGTGTATCTACTCCATAAGGCGCTCTACGGACTAAAGCAAGCTCCTCGTACTTGGTATGAGCACCTTAGGGATTTCTTACTCGTGTATGGTTTTAGCGTGGGTAAAGTCGACTCCACCCTTTTCACCAAACAGGTTAAAGGGGGTGGCTTATTTATTGTTCAAATTTATGTTGATGATATTATCTTTGGTGGAGCTAACGAATCTAATAACAAAGCTTTCGTCGAGTTGATGACCAAGAAATTTAGGATGTCTATGATGGGGGAGTTGAAGTATTTCTTAGGCTTCATTGTGAAGCAACTTGCTCAAGGCACCTTCATCTCCCAAGAGAAGTACGTGAAGGACATGCTTGTGAAATTTGAGATGACCAATTCCAACCCCATGAAGAATCCCATGCCACTCAATTGGCAACTTGGTCTTGGAGAAGGTGAGAAGGATGTTGACCAAAAGGTATATCGCTCCATGATTGGCTCCTTGCTCTACCTTTGTACTTCTAGGCCGGATATCATGTTAAGTGTTGGAATGTGTGCTCGTTTCCAATCCGCTCCCAAGGAGTGCCACTTGATGGCGGTCAAACGGATTTTTAGGTACCTTGTTCTCACTCCTACTCTCGGGCTTTGGTATCCAAAGGGGTCAAGCTTTGAGCTTGTTGGCTATTCGGATTCTGATTGGGCCGGTGATAAGGTTGACCGAAAGTCGACCTATGGTGCTTTCCAATTCCTTGGCTAGTCGTTGGTGAGTTGGTCATCCAAGAAACAAAACTCCACCGCCCTATCCACCACCGAAGCCGAATACATTTCTGCGGCATCTTGTTGCGCTCAATTGTTATGGATGAGGCAAACCTTAAGAGACTATGGTGTGTCTCTTGGTACGGTGCCTCTTCTATGTCACAATGAAAGCACAATAAAGATTGCTAATAACCCCGTCTAACATTGTAGCACCAAACATATTGACATCCGCCACCACTTCCTACGTGACCATGTCGCAAATGGTGACATCAATCTCACTCATGTGGGAATGATGTTCCAATTGGAAGATATTTTCACGAAGCCTTTGGATGAAGGCTGTTTTGTCATGTTGAGGCGAGAACTTGGTATTCTAGATCCTAAAAACTTGGATTGATTCACTTCTTTCATTATCCTGCTCTTAACTTGCTATGCAACCTAGTCGCGCAACACATATGGGGATAGTCATCCTACCATGCCTTGGTTGGATGCATACCTATGTGTGCGATATAGATTGATCTCGTGTCATGATATTGGTCCAAGCATCTATCTTTGAGGCGCCATGACATGTGTGCTTAAACATAGGGGGAGAAATCCCCCGCCCAACTCTTGGTTTTTGTTTATTGGGTGGTTTGACCTTTGTTGATGAGTACTCATGTCCGTTGTTGCTATTTGTGTTTATTAGTTCTTATTCCACTGGATATGGGTTACTTACGTATTCAATCTGGATTCTGTGTATATGTTCATATGGTCTCTCACTCGATCTCTCAAAAAAGGAGGAATCATCTAAGCCTTCTTTTTGCCAAAGTCTCAGCTTTTTCAGCGTATGTTTCGGTCACGCCAGATGTGGGGCTGGAATTTCCGGCGGCAACCGAGGTTTCTGGCGGCCGACCGAACTACCACATAGAGCTCAGTTTGGTCCGCTGCCGAAATATTCGGTCGCGACCGGAAGTTTCGGCATGGGTTTCGGTCCATCGGCCCACTCGCCGAAATTTTTGGCTCCCACCCTAGTCTTGCCGAGCTTATTGCCGGTATTGCTGTTTTGGGGGGTATTTAATCCTCGCGCGTGGGGTAGTTCCTACTTTCCTCTCCTTTCTTCCCCATGCCCTCCCCTACTCCATGGCCACCGCCCCAAGCTTCGCCACCCTTCCATAGGCCCTTCCCTCCACCCAAATCCCCCCAAAGTCCACCAAGTTGTAGATCGTGCCTCTACAAGTCATCTCACCGAAGGTTTTTGCTCTCTCTTGCTCGCATTGGGTGATCGGGCACTTTTCCCTTATTCTTCTCGTGTGGTTCTTCCTTCTCCATCCTTGGCAAGGGAGGGCATGGCTTCATCGGGCTCCGAGGTTAATGTGCTTCCTCTTTCTCCCGCTATCATTCTTGTTCTAGGGTTCCCCTTCTTCATGGTTGTGAAACCCTAGCCTTGAGCCCTAGATCCCTCCTTGACCTTGGGTTCCGCTAGCCTTTTTCTTCCTTTTTTTGTTGAAAAGATTATATTCGTGCAAGTTTTTGAGCCATGTACAACTGCTTGGGTGGACACATACATTCGGGTAGTTTCGGCCCCAGCCCTGGTCATCGCTGATCCAGCTGCCGAAACTTTCGGCCCCACTTCTGGTCGATCGGACTGGCTGTCGAAAATTATGGTCGCCATTCTGGTCCATCAGAACTGCGCCAGAAATTCCGATCTCCGTTCCAGTCTGCCGGAACTGGCGCCAAAAATCCTGGTCGCTGCGTCGGCATCGCCAGACCTAGCGCCGAAACTCCCTTGTCTCCAAGTTTTAGTCCATGCACTTGCTCCAATCCAATTTTTTCAGGTTCTAGTTGAGTTTCCCTATGGCATATACACTCATTTTCTTTTTTTTGCGCTTCAGTTTTGTGTGCTCCTTGTGCAGGTTTCGATCATGAGTTTGACCCTAACACCGCCAAGAAGCGGAAGTTAGTTGTGGCTCAGGCTCCTCCTCCTCAGTCTAGCCGTTCAAGTCTCCGTCTTACCAAGCGCCAAGAAGCAGCCGCTAGTGCTGCAGCAGCCGCATGTGGTTCAGGCTCAGCTCATGCTCAAAGGGGACCTAGGAAAAAATTTCTACCAGCTGGACTGTCGACAAGGGAAAGGGAAATCTTGGTCCTACTGAAGAATAAACTCCCCCAACTACAACACCTATTCAGATATCAACATGAAACAGTGGCGGGATCTTTGAAGGGAGAATCTGTATTGCTTCCATGACCGCACATATCAAGGCCCTGGCAAGTACTTCTGGGCTGACATTCAGCGCTGCTTCTGGGATGACTTCTAGAATGAGCCCGCTTGCTTGAGGAGGGGCGTCATTGTGTCTCCTATGTATCTTAATGAACATCACTATGAGCGCTACCTCAACGCATATTTTTAGTATATTGATGCAGCTCTGAAGAAGATGGATATCTATGACCTCACCACCATCAATATCAAGCTCATGCCTGAGGCTCTCCGACAGTTCCATTGCACCGTCTACTTTCACTCTGATGCAACTCGCTCTGTCACTTGGATGACCGGCACCAAGCCGTACATGGCCACCTTTGCTGAGTTCTGTTCTGCTTTGGGTTACTCTCCTGAGAGGGATTTTGGGTTCCGTATTCACTCCGAGAAGGCTTTCAGTGATGACCGTATTCTCTAGTGTTACCCCAAATACCCAAGCCATGCTTCTCCTAGTCTGACTGGTATGTTCTACTATTACATGGTCCTCGGTAAGTTCTTCCGCCACAATCTTGTGAGCAAGGCTGGTGATGTTGTTGATGTTCGTGGTCACCACAAGAATCTGTTGTACTATTGTGACCCTCGCCGCTTAAGGAAGATTGATGGATGTGATTTTATCTATTCTAAGATTCATAGGTCTGTTGAGAAGCTCATGACTCCCAACTACTGCAAGTATATTCAGCGTTTGCTCAAAGCCACCGTTCCTGATAAGTGCTTCCCTACGGGTCTGCGCGAGGAGATGGACATCTATACCTTGCCTATTTAGGGTACTCATGTTGACCTACTTGATATGAAGCCGTCTGAGCAACGCACCAAGCGCCTCCATGATCCATTCACTGCTGGTTCTAGCTCTCGTCGTGCTCCTCCCTGCAAGAAAGGACTTGCCAGGTTCTTCAATGGCCTTTGGGATATGTGCAAGTCCTCCTATGATGTTGCCCATCGTAGTCTCGAGCTCAGTCAAGAGAATAGGAGGCAACACAATGCTTTCTTGGCTGAGCGTGGTCGTCCGGTGCTAGATTTGGGAAATGCTTTGACTCGGGTGCCATATGTGAACTTTGAGAAGCCCCCACTGGATGAGGACATGTTTCAAGGCTTTGATCCGTCTTTGCTTCCTGGCATTGCTACTTCCAGCTCCTCTCAGCATCAGTCTACAGCCTCTATTGGCAATGATGGTGAGGATGCAGACGAGGAAGAAGAAATCAAAGATGAGGATGAGGAGGAGGAAGAGGACGAGGACGAGGAGGATGATGATCCATTTGATGGCTAGATCTTTTCCTCCGCTCTCCTCTTTCTTTTTGGTGTCTCGATGCCAAAGGGGGAGAAGAGAGTAGAGTCCGCCTTTATGCTATTTACCTTGTGCACAAGCGTCGCTACATTTATTTGTCTCTTATGGGCTTGTGCTTCTATTTGATTTATCAGACTATTTGCTTTCGTGTGCGTGTTTGGACAAGTTTACTTTATATTTATTGTACATGGATATCCTATGCATGTGTGCTTAATTTTTGAACTATTATGTGCTATGTTATCCTTGTCTTTAACTTGTCTTGCCATGATTGCTTTCTAAGGATTTTGGGGGAGCTATCCATATACCTAAATAGGTGCACCTTGCATTCAAACGCAACATCTTCCATGTGCACACTTTATGGGGACCAAGATTGCCCTTTCCCTTGTTGGTAGTCCACCATAAAAGTACCATTAAAACATTACAATTGTGTGTACCTTTACTATCTATAACATTATAATCACCATAGATGGAGAAGAGAGTATTAAGTGAACCCATGAACCCATGTTCATTGTTCCCATAATAGAAAACCCTTCTCTTGTCCTCTTGCATTAAAGAGGATTGGGACACTTTTACATTCTTGTTTTGTTACATTAAATTTGCATCTATTAAATCAACCATCTCGTTCCTTAACTTGTTTAGTGCATAATCAACTAAAACTTGTGACACTTTAGTTGTAAAGAATAGATAGATTTTCCTTCTTGCTCCTGCGGATCGATACCCTACTTCCACATTGAGAGGTACTACGGTGATCCCATGCACTTGGGGGTTATCAAATGCTCATGGCTCCCATGCCTCAAAGGTCGTGGTCACGAAGATATAAATTCATATTGAACCACGTAGGTTGGATAAACAATCAAATAGTAAGATCTGAGATCAAATCATTATTGTTTGACAATAATGAACTGACTACATGCAAACAAGAGATAATGGGCCCTGACTACATCAGATGACTAGAAGTCATAAAATCCATGATAGTTTCCATACACGAGAAACAAGTTTCTGAACTTGGAAGACTCTCTGAAAGGCGTGAAGCCTATTGGTCGTGTTTGGATCTATAAATAAATAGACATGGATGTTTTCACATCTATGAAATGTTTGCCATATCGCTAAAAGATTTTTACAATTATGTTCAAAGAGTTGACTATGACAAGATTTGATCTTTCATAGTGATATTTAGTTTGGACGGATTATTGTAGTAACCACTACATATGTCAATTTTGGTATATGGTAGTTGAACAAACAAAAGAAAGTTCTTCTAATAGAATGGTTACCTAGGACGTGTACATGACATGGTCCGAAAAGTTTTGTTAAATCAAAGAATGCTAAAAAGCCATGCAAACTTCATTGGTTAAAGTAAGCATCACGGAGTTGGAATCTTCACCATGATGAAATTGTTAAAAGGTTTAATTTTATTGGAAATGATGAAGATGATTGCATTTGCAAGATATTAAGTGGGAGCCATGAGACATATTTCTAATACATTATGTATAAGACATATTGTTGATTGAAAATGATGTATCTTTTATTGACACAAGTTAAGGATTTTATTAAAATTAGATTTAAATGAAAGATTTAGGCAAAACCAAAATATTGGGCATCAATATCTATGTAAATAGATTGAGATCATAATATGGTTGTTCCAAGGTACATAGATGAAATATTTAATGAATTTCAATATGGAAATGATGAGAAAGATTCTTGACACATGGAAGAGGTTGAAGCAAGATTCAAGTGTTTTGACACTTGGGGAGTGAAACCACATGAATGATTTGATCAACCATGAATACTATGATATGTACGTATCCATATATGGCATATGCTCTAAATGTTATGAGCATATACCAGAATGAGTTATAGGATAATCACTGGAAAATATTGGGATATCCTTATGTGCTTTCCAAGTACTAAGAATATATTATGTATGTACATGTGACAAATAGTTCTTTGTAAAGTTTTACACTAATACTAGTTTATAGTTCAATGTAAAATGTTACTTTGATACTAGTTTTGTCACAAGATACAAATTAAGTTTATCTCAAATTAAGTTATGGGTTAATGTGGCACAATTTGATGGAAGAAAGTTCCATGATAGATTTGGATGAGTTGCAAAATATTAAGTATTATGATGGATACTACAACAAAAGGCTAAGTATAAGACTGCTCTAGTAGCAGCATAGGAGGGCATTTGTGTCAAGAAGTTTGTTATCAAACTAGGTGTAGTTCCAAGTGGGCAAGTACTATGAAGATCTATTGTACGACAATAGTGTCAACATGTTTTTAGCTCAGGAATTGAGGTCTCTCCAAAAGGACTAAATTTATATAATGCCATCTCATTTGAGAACGAGTGATGCGTAAATACGCAAAGACATGCAAAGACACACAAACCTGAAAGTATTAGATCTGGAGATTAAGTTTACCACTAGCAACGCATATGGATAACACCCGAATGCCATAGGTGTTGAATGTGCAAGTATAAACTAGATTATTAACTCTATTGCAAGTGGGAGCCTAAAGGGAATATGCCCGAGAGGCAATAATAAAGTGGTTATTATATTATTCCATGTTATGATAAATGTTTATTTCTCATGCTATAATTGTGTTAATTGGAAACATTAATACATGTGTGTTTAATAAACAAAGAAAAGGTTCCTAGTAATGCCTCTCATTACACTAGCTTGTTAATTAATAGATGATCAAGGTTTCCTTATCATGAACATTGGATTTTGTTAATGACAAGGTCATGTCATTGGAGAATGTGTTGGGTCCGTAGCATAGAAAACAAATATTTTCCTATGATGAGAACTACACGCCAAGATCTATCTACTGGGTATAGAGCAACGGGTGGACATACATCCATCGAGAACTTACCCTCTAAGACAACGAGTTTTGTTAACGAGTAGGAACGCGTGTGTGATGTAGTCGTACACTTGACGATCTCAAGATCGTGAGGAAGTTCGAGCGCCTCAACTCAGTAGCGCATCCGTACTCACACATATGTTCAAGCTACCGGACAACCTCCACCTCCTCGCTCTAGCGATCCAGCGAAAGCAGCAACTCCTTCCAGACGAAATGCCACCGGGAACATGTATCTCACTAATCCGAGACCATGGGGGAATAATTCTAGATGGGGAGAGAGATCCTTCACAAGGAGGTGTGTGGAAGAAGGAGGAAGAGGGTGGCCTTTTATAGGAGGAGGGGGTACCCCCTTCCCCATGACTGGCGCATGGGGGTGACCCCTCACCTCCCCCATTCATGTGGTGGTAACCCCTCCACATTAAAATGCCTCTTCACATTCCCTTTTAAAGTCCCCACTTTAAATGCATTAAAATTCTCTAAGTTTAATGCTCTCTCATTTAATAAAAATCTTTTATTAAATTTATTCAGAATTTTGTTAATTACGTTAATTAACAAACATTCACATATAACCCCTTGCAATATTTCAATATCACATGCAGAACCACTTTCTGCAATTTCACCCGAAACAATTTCCGGTTTCTATTGAAACAATTCCTGCGCTTCGCAATTCTATCGTCTGAAACATATGTGGTCCAAAATGGTGTCCGGTAACTCTTAAGTGTGTCACCCTACGGTTCGCGAATAATTCATACATGATTGAGACTCCTCTTAGATTAATAATCAGAAGCGGGACCTGGAGATCCATACTGATTCCTGCATATTCAACGATGACTTCTGTGATCATGAGAACCTTTAATGCTTGTAATTTAATCCCTTTGTCTCTTCATATAATACATGTCCGAGATTCAATCATCGGTATCCAAATACCTAGTTTGATCTCATTACCGACATGCACTCTTTTCTTGTTCCCGTGATATAACATTCTAGTGATCACATCACTTGCTTGCAAGCTACCTTAATGTGATATCACCGAGAGGGCCCAGAGTATATTTATCCGTCATCGGGATTGAAAAATTCCACTCTTGATCCATGAGCCTCAACATAACACCTTCTTAGCACTGAACCCATCTTTATAGTCACCCTGTTACGGTGTGACGTTTGATGTTATCAAGATACTCTTTCGGTGTTAGCAATTAACATGATCTCATGGTCTAAGGATAAAGATTACTTCGTACGATGTTATAGCAATGTAAACATAATGACTTGATCGTAATGCTATACTTCGGATGAATGCTCATCACGTCATTTCACAAATGTTGTGACCTTGTTATCAACAACATCCAATGTCCATGATCAGGAAACCTTGATCATCTTGTTAATCAACAAGCTAGTCTATAAGAGAGGCATAACTAGGAACCCTTTTTGTTTATTAAACACACATGTATTGATGTTTCCGATCAAGACAATTCTAGCATGCAAAATAAACATCTATCATATATAAGGAATACATAATAACAACTTTATTATTGCCTCTCATATTTCCTTCAGTCTCCCACTTGCACTAGAGACAATAATCTAGTTCACATAGTGATAAATCTAACACCCATGGAGTTCTGGTGTTGATCATGTTTTGCCCTAGGGAGAGCTTTAGTCAACGAATCTGCTACATTTAGGTCCATGTGTACTTTACAAATCTTTATGTCTCCATCCTTGACATGTTCGCGGATGGAGTGAAACCGGCGCTTAATATGCTTGGAATTCTTGTGAGACCTCAGTTCCTTGGTGTTGGCTATGGCTCCATTGTTGTCACAATAGATCACCATCGGGTCCAATGCACTAGGAACCACACCTAGTTCCGTAATGAACTCTTTCATCCAAACCGCTTCCTGCGCCACTTCTGAAGCAGCAACATATTCCGCCTCCGTCGTTGATCCAGCCACCACAGGTTGTTTGGAACTCCTCCAACTAACTGCTGCTCCGTTCAAGAGAAATACATATCCGGATTGAGACTTAGAGTCATCCGGATCAGTGTCAAAGCTAGCATCGACATAACACTTAGCGACTAGCTCTTCTTCACCTCTGTATATAAGAAACATATCCCTAGTTCTTCTCAAGTACTTGAGGATGTTCTTGACCGCTATACAGTGTTCCGAACCTGGATCAGATTGGTACCTACTAGTCAAACTAATAGCATGTGCCACTTCTGGTCTTGTACATAGCATGGCATACATTATAGAGCCTATGGTTGAGGCATAGGGGATCTTATCCATTATCTCTCTTTCTTCCGCTGTAGCCAGACTTTGAGTCTTACTCAATGTCTTGCCTTGCAACATAGGTAAGAACACCTTCTTACTTCTGTCCATATTAAACTTCTTTAATATCTTATCAAGGTATGTACTCTGCGATAGCCCAATTAGGCGCCTTAATCTATCTCTATAGATTTTAATGCCTAATATATATGACGCTTCACCAAGGTCTTTCATCGAAAATTTGCTTTTAGATAACTTTTAACACTGTTTAAAAGATCTATATCATTTCCAATCAATAATATGTCATCCACATATAATATCAGAAATGCCACGTTGCTCCCACTCACTTTCTTGTAAATAGAAGCCTCTCCATAAGTTTGGACAAATCCAAACTCTCTGATCACCTCATCAAAGCGGAGATTCCAACTTCGGGATGCTTGCTTCAGTCCATAGATGGATCGCTGAAGTTTGCATACCTTATTAGCATCCTTAGGATCGAGAAAACCCTTAGGTTGTATCATATACAACTCTTCTTTAATATTACCATTAAGGAACGCAGTTTTGACATCCATCTGCCATATTTCATAATCGAACTATGCAACAATTGCTAACATAATCCTAACCGACTTAAGAATCTCTATGGGAGAGAATGTCTCATCGTAGTCAACTCCTTGAATTTTTCGAATCCCCTTTGCGACAAGTCGAGCCTTATAGATGGTCACATTACCATCAACATCAGTTTTTCTTTTGAAAATCCATTTATTCTCAACGGCCTTTTGATCATGAGGTAAGTCCACCAAGGTCCAAACTTGGTTCTCGTACATGGATTCCATCTCAGATTTCATGGCTTCTAGCCATTTGTTGGAATCCGGGCTCATCATTGCTTCTTCATATGTCGCAGGGTCATCCATTTCATCAACCATGAATTCACAACAGGATTGCCGTACAGTTCAGGAGCTGCACGTGTCCTGCTTGACCTACGAGGTTCGTGATGGGTTTGTAGCATGGAAAACAAAAAATTTCTACCACAAGAACGAACAAAACCCAGATCTAATCTAGATAAAAGCCAAGATCTAATCTATTAGACATGTGCAACGAGATAGATATGTACTATACCTTGTAGACCTGAAAGCGTTACGAGATCGGATCTCGTGGTTCATGTAGTCGATCACTTGCCGATCTCAAGATCGAGTAGACGATCCTTCCGGCGCCGTGTTCCGGCAGCGCTTCCGCAGTCGGTCACACATGCGGAGTCGAAGCAGACCTTCCTCTCCTTGTTCCAGTGAGCAGCGGAGGTAGTAGATCTCTCCACGGAATCCCTGCAGCACGACGGTGTGGTGTTGGTGGTGGAGTAGAGAATTCTGCAGGGCTTCGCCTAAGCCAGAGCAGAGGGAAGGAGGAGGAGAGAGGCAACTTGAGATCTAGAGAATAGAAGGGGCAAGGGGGCTTGTGCCTCCACCCCTGTATTTAAAGGAGGGAGGCGCCATGGGGAGGTGGAGTCCTTATAGGACTCCCCTCTCCCTTGGCCGACGGATCAAGGAGGTGGGGGGAGAGTGCTACTCCCCCACGAATCCTTGTCTTACCCCACAAGGATTCCTTGATCCTTTCTTGGTTTTCAAGTAAACTCCAAGAAATCTTCTAGAACCTTCCGGAACATTCCAAAACCTTCTAGAATCCCCATACAAATACTCCGGAACATTTCCTAACTTAGAAAATGATCCCTAATATATGAATCTTATTCCCCGGACAATTCCGGATCTCCTCGTGATGTCCCGGATCCAATCCGAGACTCCGAACAACATTCGGTCTCCAACGCACATTCCATATCTACTTAAAACAACTTAGAACCTTAAGTGTGTCACCCTATGGTTCGTGAATATGCAGACATGATGAAGACACATCTCCGATCAATAACCATTAGCGGGATCTAGAGATCCATAACGGCTCCCACATACTCAACGATGACTTTGTGATTGATAGAACCATTTAACATACGAAAAAATTCCCTTTGTCACGCGATACTATACTTATCCGAGGTTTGATCGTCGGTATCTCCATACCTAGTTCTACCTCATTACTGATAAGTACTCTTTACTCGTTCCATGATATGTCATCCCTTGTGACCTAGTCACATGCTTGCAAGCTAACTAGATGACATTCCACCGAGAGGGCCCAGAGCATATCTATCCGTCATATGGATGGACAAATCCCAATCTTGGTCCATGCGCTTCAACACATACTTTCAGAATACCCAATGTCACCTTTATAACCACCCAGTTACGAAGCGGCGTTTGATATCATCAAAGTACCCATCCGGTGATGGTGATTAACATAACCTCATGGTCGAAGGATTAGGTTACTAAGCATTTGAAAAGCTTGTAGCAAAACGAACTTAATGACTTGATCTTAAGCTATGCTTACTATGGGTGTGTGTCCATCACATCATTCTCCTAATGATAGGATCTTGTTATTAACTACATCCAATGTCCATGACCAGGAAACCATGATCATCCATTAATCAACAAGCTAGTTTAACAAGAGGCTTACTAGGGACTCTTTTTTGTTTACAAAACACACAAGTATTAATGTTTCCAGTTAATACAATTATAGCATGGGATGTAAACATTTATCATAAACATAAAGATATAATAATAACCACTTTATTATTGCCTCTTGGGCATATCTCCAACAGTCTCCCACTTGCACTAGAGGCAATAATCTAGTTAAAAACTTGTGCATTCAACACCTATGGCTTTCTGGTGTTGTATAGACACTATTACTAGTGGTAAACATAATCTTCGGATCTGACACTTCCAGGTCCGTGTGTATTTGCATTTCCTTGCGTCTCTACGCATTACTCATTCTCCAATGAGATGGCATTGTATAAATTTGGTCCTTTGGTGAGACCTTTAGTTCCTTGGGATTAAATCATGTTGATACAATTGTCATACAATGTATCTTCACAGTATTATCCCGCTATGAACTACACCTAGTTTGATAACAAAATACTTGACGCAAATGCCCTCATTTCCTGCTACAATAGCAGTCATATACTTAGCCTTTTGTTTTAGTATCTGTCACAATGTTTTAACTTTGGTACTCAACCAAATCCGTTATGGAACTTCCTTTCCATTACATTGTGCCACCCATAGTTTAAATTGAGATAAACTTAATTTTTGACAAAACTAGTATCAATGCAACAATTTACAATGAACTATTTGTCAGCACTATATAAATAATATATTCTTAGTTCTTCCAAAGATCATAGGAATATCCCTACTATTGTCCAATGATCATCTTATGAGTCATTCCGGTATATGCTCATAACATTTAGAGCATAGGACATATCTGGATGTGTACATCTCAAAGAATGATTAATCAAAATATTCTTGTGATTTCACCAAGTGTCAAAACACTTGAAACTCGTGTCAACACACTTGAATCTTGATTCAGTCCTTTCCGTACGTCAAGAACCTTTCTTGTTGTTTCCATATTGAACTCATTCAACATCATATCTATGTACATTTGGCAAAACCATATTAGCGCCTCAATCTATCCATATAGACATTGATGCCTAATTCTTGGGTTATGCCTAAGTCTTTCATCGAAATGAAATTCTTAACCTGTGTCAATAAAAGATACATCATTTCTAATCAACAATATGTCTTTCACATAATGTATTAGAAATATGTCTTAGCGCTCCCACTTAATTTCTTGCAAAATGCAAACATCTTCATCGTCTCTGATGAAATTAAACCTTTTAACAGTTTCATCACGGTGAAGATTCCAACTCCACGATGCTCACTTCAACCATTGAAGTTTTGCATACTCTTTTAGCATCCTTTGAATTAACAAAACCCTTTGGATTGTGTCATGGACACATCCTAGGTAACCATTCTATTAGAAGAACTTGTTTTGTTTGTTCAACTACCATATACCAAAATATATGTAGTGGTTTCTACATTAATCCGTCCAGACTAAATATCGCTAAGAAAGATCAAATCTTATCATAGTCAATTCCTTGAACATTGTCGTAAACTCTTTCCGACATGTCGACTATTTCATAGATGTGAAACATCCATGTCTATTTCTTTATAGATCCATATACGATTGTAAGGTCTTGCACCTTTCCAGAGGGTCTTTCAAATTCAAAGCTTGATTTCTCGTGTATGGAATTATCACGGATTTTATGGCTTCAAGCCACTTAACGAAGTCAGGGCCCATCATTGATTATTTGCATGTAGTCGGTTCATCATTGTCAAACAACAATGATTTAACTATCAAATCTTGGCATTTGATTACTTACCCGACCTACTTGGTTCAATAGGAACTTAGATCCCCGTGACCACATCCTTTGAGGCACGTGAGCCATGAGCATTGTTGCTGCCTTCGGGACACTTACCGACGCTGCGCAACTCAGCACATATTAGCCAAGGTTCAACAACCTTGTCAAAGTTCTATTGTCCTCCCACTTAACTTTATACCAAAAAGTCCTTCTCAAGAAACTCGACATTCTAAGTGAAAAACACTTTTGTCTTTGGTGTTATGGAGGAATACCCAATGGTTATTCGAAATAACCTACAAAGACATGCTCATCCGACTTTGATTGTAAACATTTTACTTATGCCTAACATACCAAAAATTTAAGAAAGGACAACCTGGGTTTTATCCCAAACCATGACTTATATGGTGTCATTTCAACGGATCATGATGGAGCTCTTTTCAATGTAAAAGCGGTAGTCACTAAAGCTTTAATCTTTAAAATATAATGGCAGTTTTATAAATGACACCTTTGATCTTACCATGACAAACAAGGTTTCATTACATATCTCGAACACTCCATACTCCTATGGTGTTTTGGGAAATGCAAATCCATGGAACGATTCCTCAAATCTTAGGTGTTTTGCTAAACTTGTAACTCAAACATCTTTCTTTATGATCCAATCATAAAAAAAATTATTTTCTTGTTACAATGATTTTCCACTTCATCTTGAAAGTCTTTGAACATTTTTCAAATGTTTCATACTTCTTCCTTATTGAGTAAGTATATACATATACTCACTCAAATCTTCGGAGAAAACATATGAAGTTGAAATCCATCGCCCACGACTACACATAATGGACTATATACATCAATATGTACAAATTCCAATCAATTAGTCTTCCGTTCCTCTTTTGGCCTACGAACGGAGTTTTAATTATCTCCAAGAAAGTATCACAAACGTCATTTGATCAAAATCAAAGACTCCAAAAATCCATCAACATGGAGTTTCTTCATGTATCCCTAATATAATTTAAACGGCGATGTCACTTTGCAAGTGATCTTTCAATCATTTGTCTTGCGACATTCTGAAACCTTCTAGAATCCCCATACAAATACTCCGGAACATTTCCTAACTTAGAAAATGATCCCCAATATATGAATCTTATTCCCCGGACAATTCCGGATCTCCTCGTGATGTCCCGGATCCAATCCGAGACTCCGAACAACATTCGGTCTCCAACGCACATTCCATATCTACTTAAAACAACTTCGAACCTTAAGTGTGTCACCTTACGGTTCGTGAATATGCAGACATGATGGAGACACATCTCCGATCAATAACCATTAGCGGGATCTAGAGATCCATAACGGCTCCCACATACTCAATGATGACTTTGTGATCGATAGAACCATTTAACATACGAAAAAAATTCCCTTTGTCACGCGATACTATACTTATCCGAGGTTTGATCGTCGGTATCTCCATACCTAGTTCTACCTCGTTACTGATAAGTACTCTTTACTCGTTCCATGATATGTCATCCCTTGTGACCTAGTCACATGCTTGCAAGCTAACTAGATGACATTCCATCGAGAGGGCCCAGAGCATATCTATCCGTCATATGGATGGACAAATCCCAATCTTGGTCCATGCGCTTCAACACATACTTTCAGAATATCCAATGTCACCTTTATAACCACCCAGTTACGAAGCGGCGTTTGATGTCATCAAAGTACCCATCCGGTGATGGTGATTAACATAACCTCATGGTCGAAGGATTAGGTTACTAAGCATTTGAAAAGCTTGTAGCAAAACGAACTTAATGACTTGATCTTATGCTATGCTTACTATGGGTGTGTGTCCATCACATCATTCTCCTAATGATATGATCTTGTTATTAACGACATCCAATGTCCATGATCAGGAAACCATGATCATCCATTAATCAACAAGCTAGTTTAACAAGAGGCTTACTAGGGACTCTTTTATGTTTACAAAACACGCAAGTATTAATGTTTCCAGTAAATACAATTATAGCATGGGATGTAAACATTTATCATAAACATAAAGATATAATAATAACCACTTTATTATTGCCTCTTGGGCATATCTCCAACAGTTCGGTAGTGTCCTCTTTCGGAGTTTCATGATCAATATCATTAGCTCTCTCTTCATTTGGTGAAGTCAACTCTGAAACAATTTCCGGTGCTGCGTTACTCGCCATTTCATGAAGAGAAGGTTCAACAACCTCTTCGAGTTCTACCTTCTGACTACTCACACATTTCGCGAGAAACTCCTTCTCAAGGAAGGATCCATTCTTGGCAACAAAAACCTTGCCCTCGGATCTGTGATAGAAGGTATACCCAATCGTTTCCTTAGGGTATCCTATGAAGACACATTTTTCTGCTTTGTGTTCGAGTTTATCTGGCTGAAGTTTCTTCACATAAACATCGCATCCCCAAACTTTAAGAAATGACAACTTAGGTTTGTTTCCAAACCATAATTCATACGGTGTCATTTCAACGGATTTAGATGGTGCCCGATTTAAAGTGAATGCAGCTGTTTCCAGTGCATAACCCCAAAATGACAGTGGCAAGTCAGTCAGAGATCATAGATCGAACCATATCCAATAAAGTACGATTACGATCTTCCGACACACCATTACGTTGTGGTGTTTCGGCAGGCGTGAGTTGTGAAACTATTCCACACTCTTTCATGTGTGTGCTAAACTCGTAACTTAGATACTCACCTCCACGGTTGAACCGCAGAAATTTGATCTTTCTGTTATGATGATTTTCCACTTCATTCTAAAATTCTTTGAACTTTTCAAAAGTTTTAGACTTATGTTTCATCAAATAGATATACCCGTATCTACTTAAATCATCCGTGAAAGTAACAAAATAACGATATCCACCTCGCGTCGACACACTCATTGGTCCACATACATCAGTATGTATGATTTCCAATAAATCTGTCGCCCGTTCCATTGAATCGAAAAACGGCGGTCTAGTCATCTTGCCCATAAGGCATGGCTCACATGTATCAAATGATTCAAAATCAAGTGATTCCAAAAGTCCATCAGAATGGAGTTCCTTCATGCGTTTAACGCCAATATGACCTAGACGACAGTGCCACATATACGCAGATATATCATTATCAAGTTTAATCTTTTTAGCATTAACATTATGAATATGCGTAATATTATTATCGAGATCCAATAGAAATAAACCATTCAACATAGGTGCATGACCATAAAATATATCATTCTTATAAATCGAGCAACCATTGTTTTCAGATTTAAAGGAATAACCACTTTGCATCAAACACGATCCGGATACAATGTTCATGCTCAGTGCAGGCACCAAATAACAATTATTTACGTTTATAACTAATCCCGATGGCATATGGAGAGGTAGCGTCCTGACGGCGATCACATCCACTCTTGATCCATTGCCGACCCTCATCCTGACCTCATCCCTTGCTAGTTGTCGCTTGTTCCGCAGCCCCTGAATCGAGTTACATGTATTAGGAACCGATCTTGTATCAAATACCCAGGTGCTACTGCGAGTACTAGTCAAGTACACATCAATAACATGTATATCACATATAACTTTGTTTGCCTTGACCGACTTCTTGTCCGCCAAATACTTGGGGCAATTGCGCTTCCAATGGCCAGTCCCCTTGCAATAGTAACACTTGGTGTCAGACTTAGGGCCAGCTCAGGGTTTCTTTTTAGGCACGGCAACAGATTTGCCACCCTTCTTTACCTTGTGCTTGCCTTTCTTGTCCTTCTTGAAACCGGTGGTCCTATTGATCATCAACACTTGATGTTCTTTCCTAATCTCCACTTTTGCAGTCTTAAGCATTGACAGAAGCTCGGGAAGAGACTTCTTCATGCCCTGCATATTATAGTTCATCACAAAGCTCTTGTAGCTAGGTGGCAGAGATTGGAGAACACGATGTATGCCTAAGTCAATGGGAATCATTATTCCCAAGGACACAAGCTTATCGGCGTACCCAGACATTTTGAGTACATGCTCACTAACAGAGCTGTTCTCCTCCATCATGCAGCTAAAGAACTTTTCAGAAGCATTATAACTCTCTACGGCAGCATGGGTATCGAAAATCATTTTCAATTCTCCCATGGTATCAAAGGCATTGCCGTTTTTGAAACGCTTTCGAAGTTCTGGCTCTAGCCCATATAGTATGTCGCAATGAACTAAGTTGTGGTCCTCCTGACGAGTCATATAGACATTCTTTTCCTCGTCAGGGGCATCAGGAGATGGTGGGGGGCCTAGCGGCGCCTCTAGCACATATTGACATGGTTATACCCTACGGGTACGTAACTTCAGCATACCTGGTCCAGCCCAAGGAAGGCCCACGGCCAATATACGCCAGCCCATGAAGATTTTCGGGTGGCCCAGACCCATGACGCCTTCGGATCCTTGAAGAACAAGACTAGAGTTTCAATACAACTTGTAACCTACTCGTATCGGTACCCGAGACCTAGCCTCCCCATATATAAAGGCTAGGAGGGTCCAACGAGGAGGACAACCCAACAACGATTACACCCTGCGATTACGACATACACGCATCCACACCAGATCGAATCTGCGCACCCTGTAACTTTCGGTTCCGCTGCAATAAAAGAGCAGACAAGCAGGAGTAGGGTTTTCCCTCCGGGGGCCTGAACCTGGGTAAATCCCGTGTCCCCTGGTTGCTTGTCTGTTAACCATGCCACGATCTCCAGCATCCCCATCTTCTCCAAAACCCAAGTCCATAACAATGGGCATTGACGAATTGAAACCTCGTCAATTGGCGCCGTCTGTGGGAATTGGGGCTGCTGATTGTGCGGTCGTGACGGTTCCGACCCGATCGATCTACAACTCCTCGGCGACGGAGAATCACCTCCTCTTCGGCGCTTTCGAATTCACCGCCCACTCGCCGGCCACCATGAAGGATTTCGAGCCCGTAGGCGACGGACTCGAAATTCTGTTCGGGAGCTTCTGCTTCCAGGTGGGACAAGCTGGCACCCTCCGCCTCCCGAGCGGATGCCCGTGCCGCCGATCAGGCCCGCTTCGTGGGCTCCACACCCCGTTCTACGCACGTCACCATCAACAGATGAGTTCTACAGCAGCAGCTGCTGCAACTCCGATCTGTGCGATCCACCTTCGGATGAAGGGACCTACGGTTCCGAATCCGAAAGCTGCGGCAGCAGCCAACCAATCTGCAGGCGCTATCTGTGCGCCGCAATCATCCAAACCGACGAAGACACGCCTAACCCGCCGCCCAACCCCAACCCGCAGGGCGGAAACGGCGAAAACGGGGAAAACAGGGGCCACCTCATCCAACTTAGCAAAGAAGGATGGGCCAAAGCACGCCGCGCCGTCGCAGGCGAAATAGTCTTACCTCTGGACTCCCACGTGACCTGCTGATGGCATACCACTACCTCCTCATCGAGGAGCACAAGAAGCAAGTCAAGATGCAGGAGACGCTCGATAAACGCAAGAAAGCAGCCTCTGAGTCCAGTGCGCGACGAGCTGCGCTCTCCGCCATGGGACCCGGCTCCAGCACAAACGGAAATCAGGGAAACAAGCACCACTCTCGGGTGGAAAACATGGACCCGAAGGAGCGGCGTGACGTGACCCGAACCCTCCACACATCGTTCATGGATATGGACGCCGATGGCAACATCACCCCGAAGATGCCACAAGCCGCGATCATGGCAGCCACTGCGTATCTTGCGGCTCACCCACCTCCGGAGGGGGACCCGAAAAGGGCCATGCATAGGTCCGCACTCACCGGACTAGGACTAATCGGAGCTGCGCTCCACGAAGATGCTCCTACGGAGCCGAAGAAGAAAGTTCCGGCCAGGCGCGACCGGAGCCCCACTCCCTCATCCGAAGATGAAGAAGAACACGACCTTCCTGGAAGGAAGAAGAGCTCGCACCGCCACAAACACGACTACGACGCCAGAGACAAGCTTACACGGCGCAAGATCGACAAAGCACGCGCCAAACGCGCATGCTCATCCGAATCTGAGATGGATGAAGACGAAGGAGAACTCTGCGGGGCTTGATGCTTCAGCAGATCCGTCCGGCGAACACAGATGCCACGCAACTTTAAGCTTCCTTCGGATACTCCGAAGTTCAACGGCACGCAAGATCCAAAGTCCTAGCTCAGCGACCATCTGTCATCCGTCAAGCTTCACGGAGGCAACAAAGAAACCGCCATGCAATGCCTTCAGCTGCAGCTGACAGGCGCGGCGTGGGTCTGGCTCAGCAGCCTATCATCAGGATCCATCCAAAGCTGGGAGGAGCTCGCTTATAGCTTCATCCGAAACTTCAAAGGCACCAGCAAAAGGCCCGCCTCAATCGAAGAGCTGCGAGCCTGCACTCAGAGAACGGGTGAATCTATTCGCTCGTACATACTACGCTGGTCTACGACCAAGAACTCCGCAGCACACATCTCCGAAGAGCGGGCCATCGACGCCTTCAGGGACGGTGTCAAACGCCCAGACTTCAAGGAGAAACTTGGACGCGTAAAGCCCAAGACACTCGACCAGCTCATGGAAATCGCCAACAGTTGGGCAGATGGCGAAGATTGCATCCAGCGGGCGCAATCAGATGAAGAAGACGACTACGGCCGAAGACGCGAATGCCGCAGCAAGAGGAGACCGCGCGTCTACGAGGACCGCGACGGACCCGACATGGTCGCAGCCGGCTACGCTGACCGCCGTAACGACAACAGCCGCAGCAGCGGAGGATATTGCAGCGGAAACTTCCGCAACAATGGACGACCAACGCAGTTGTGGCAACGCCGCGACCGCGACAACGGACCTTTAGCACTCGACAAACTTTCGGGTCCATGCACCATCCACTTCTACATTGACAAACAAGATGGCAAAAAGAAAGCTAGCCACATGCTCAAGGACTGCCGCGAGTTCCAGAAACTCAGCGAAAGCATGGTACAGATGAGGCAACAAGCTCCAATTCTTGCGTTCGGAAACGCACTTGCGCCAGGCGAAATAGCACACGGAGCTCCTCCACCGCCGCCTATTGGAGGCCCACATCAACCAGTCGCACCAGCGCAAAACAACGCCGGGGTCGCTTACCCCCCACCAAAAGGAGCACTCAATATGATACAGAAGGGACGCCCCACAAACAGGGTGCAGAAGAAAATCACCCGACAAATCAACATGGCCGTGACAACTCCGCCTGCAATCCCTGAGTACCTCAGCGGATCGGAGTCCTGCATCACATTCACCCGCGCGGATCACCCTTTCCAGATCCCTCGCCCAGGTCATGTTGCCCTGGTGCTGGAGGCGCAGATCGGAGGCTTCGAGATGAGTCGCGTCTTCATGGACGGCCGCAGCGGCATCAACCTAATATTCGCAAGCACTCTAGCAGCTATGCGGATCACGCAATGCAGCCTGGAACAATCAGACACAATGTTCCACGGCATTGTCCCAGGGAAGGGCATCTTCCCCCTGGGCAAAATAGGGCTCGGCGTCATCTTCGGGACACCGGACAACTTTCGCCAGGAGCGCCTAGAATTCGAAGTGGTGGACTGGCCGTCGCAATACCACGCCATCCTGGGACGCGTAGCATTCGCAAGGTTCCTGGCCGTCCCACACTACGCATACCTACTACTCAAGATGCTAGGACCAAGGGGCGTCATCACAGTCCACGGGAGCTTCACCCGATCGGACCAATGCGACAGGGATTTCAACAAAATCTCCCAGTCCTTCGGCATGCAAGACGAGCTTGTAAGGCTCCGCGAAGCGGCGGACAATGGGCTACCCCCAGTCACCAAGCAGAACGCACCTGATATGTCTTTCGACTCCACCATCAACACCAAAAAAGTACAGGTCCATCCAACGGATGCCTCCAAGACGGCGCTAATCGCCAACGACCTCAACACCGCATAGGAAAGCGTGCTCGTCGAATTCCTCCGTGAGCACTGGGAAATCTTCGCCTGGTGTCCTGCGGACATGCTAGGAGTTCCCAGGGAATTCGCCGAGCACGCACTCAATGTCTTCCCAGACACCAAGCCAGTCAAACAGTCCATCCGAAGACTGTCGGAGCCACGAGCCGAAGCTATCGGCAAAGAGATCAACAGATTACTCGCAGCAGACTTCATCCGGGAAATCAAGGAAAGCGAGTGGCTGGCAAACACAGTGATGGTCCCGAAGAAGGACACGGACATCCTGCGGATGTGCGTAGACTTCACGTCACTGAACAAACACTGCCCTAAGGACCACTTCCCTCTCCCTCGGATCGACCAGATCATCGATTCGACTGCAGGTTGTGAGAAACTCTCCTACCTCGACACCTACTCAGGCTATAACCAGATTCGACTCAAGCTCGAAGATCAAGAGAAAACGGCATTCATCACACCGTTCGGAGTATACTGCTACAACACAATGCCCTTCGGGCTAAAGAACGCGGGTGCCACGTACCAGCGATGCATGCAGGCCTGCCTCAAGGACCAGATCGATCGCAACGTCTAAGTCTATGTCGACGACATAGTCATCAAAACCAAGGAGGCAAGAACACTTATCGACGATCTCCGCGGGACGTTCGACAATCTTGATCGCTACAGGATCAAGCTCAATCCAGAAAAATGCGCCTTCGGCGTCCCCTCAGGTCAGCTGCTCGGATACTTCATCTCTCAACGAGGGATCGAAGCGAACCCGAAGAAAATCAAAGCTATCATGACAATGGAGAAGCCGAAAAACCTCAAGGGCGTTCAGCAGCTCGCAGGGCGAGTAGCGGCACTAAGCAGGTTCATCAGCCGCATGGGCGAGAAGGCCCTACCATTTTACCAACTGCTGCGCAAAGCAGACAAGTTCGAGTGGACACCAGAAGCCAACGACGCATTCGAAAACCTCAAGCGGCTCCTCTCCACCTCGCCCGTTTTGGTCACGCCAAAAGAGCGCGAGCCCCTGTTGCTGTACATAGCAGCCACACACCAGGTGGTCAGCATAGTACTCGTGGTCGAACGAACCAAAGAAGGCAAGACCCATGGGGTACAACGCCCAATTTACTACCTCAGCGAGGTTCTCACTCCAACAAACCAGCGGTACCCGCACTACCAGAAGCTGGCCTACGGCGTGTTCATGACGGCTCGACGACTGAGCCACTACTTCCAGGAGCATCAGGTGATGGTCGTCAACGAGGCACCCCTAAACAGCATCCTGAACAATCCAGAGGCCACAGGACGCGTGGCCCTGTGGGGCATCGAACTATCACCACTGGACATCATCTACGAGAAGCGACACGCAATCAAATCTCAAGTCCTTCCGGACTTCCTGGTGCACTGGATGGAGCTGCAGCTGCCTGACACCCCAGACATGTCGCAATCCTGGACAATGCATTTTGACGGCTCCAAACGCGAAGCCGGAGCAGGGGCAGGAGTCATACTGACCTCCCCGCAAGGTGACAAGATGAAGTACGTCCTTCGGATGAAATTCAGAGCCTCCAACAACGAGGCCGAATACGAGGCCCTCATCCATGGCATGCGGATGGCAAAAATATGCGGCGCAACGCGCCTGGTCATCTACGGTGACTCCAACCTTGTCGTCCAGCAGACGATGAATGAGTGCGACGCACACGCCGAAAACATGATCGCGTACCGCGCACTATACAACGCACTCGAAGGAGAATTCGACGGCTGCGAACTTCGGCACGTCGGAAGAGAGAGCAACGAGGAGGCCGATAGACTCGCCAACATCGGCTCCACTTGTGCAAAAGTACTACCAGGTGTGTTCCTCGAACAGATTTGCGTGCCATCCATCAAGCGGAAATTCCCCAAGGGATCACCCGAAGAAGCAGAACACGCGGGGGCTACGCTACCCGAAGGTCAAGAAGGACCCGAAAAGTTGGATACCGAAGTCGCCATGGTCAACCTGATGCAGGTCATGGCAGTCGAAGAAACCTGGACACGTCCATACCTCCAGTTCCTGCTAAACGGAAACTTACCAGACAACCCGACAGATGCCCGGCGCATATCTCGTCGGTCAAAAGCCTTCACCATCATCAACGGCGAACTGTACAAACGTAGCATTACAGGCGTCCTACAACGATGCGTCACCATCAGCGATGGCAAGACCATACTCCAAGATATCCACGAGGGCATCTGTGGCCACCACGCAGGCAGCCGCTCCCTTGTCGCCAAAGCTCTACGAGCAGGATTCTATTGGCCAACGGCCATGAGCGACGCAAAGGACATCGTCCGAAGATGCAACGGGTGCCAATGGTTCGCCGACAAACCGCACGCACCTGGGTCCGAACTCTGACCCATACCCATAGCTTGGCCTTTTGCTCAATGGGGCCTTGACATGATCGGCAAACTACCAAAATCCTCGAAGGGAGGACACGTCTTCCTCTTGGTCGCAGTCGACAAATTCACCAAGTGGATCGAGGCCATGCCAGTCACCAACCAGAAGGGCAAAACCGCCGTCAAGTTCTTCGAATCCATAGTCTACAGGTTCGGCGTACCGCACAGCATCATCACCGATAACGGATCAAACTTCATCTCCGAAGAATTCTAGGACTTCTGCGAAGGCCCCGGGATCAATATCACGTACGCCTCAGTGGCGCATCCACAAACAAACGGGCAAGTGGAAAAGGCCAACGGCCTAATCAGCGCTGGCATCAAGAAACGCCTCATGAGCTCACTCGAGCACAAAGCTGGCAACTGGACGAAAGAGCTACCGTCTGTCCTGTGGAGCTTACGAACTACGCCAAACAGCTCCACCGGCTACACACCGTTCTTCATGGTACACGGAGCTGAGGATGTGCTACCAGCCGAAGTACGTCACCAGGCTCCACGAGTCGTCGCTTACAGCGAGGCCGAATCCACGGCTGCACTCGAAGACGCCGTCGACACACTCGACGAAGCACGGGATATAGCAGCAGCTAGATCCGCGGTGTACCAGCAAAGTCTCCGCAACTATCACAGCCGCCGGCTGCGCCCCAGGTCCTTCGTCGAAGGAGACCTCGTCTTGCGACTCAAGCAAAAGCGACCGAACAAACTCGATTCGCCATGGGAAGGACCCTATGTCATCACCGAAGTCATCCCAGGTGGCGCCTATCGCCTCAAGCACGTGGAGTCTGGAGTCGCATACTCCAACCCATGGAACATCTCGCACCTGCGACGATTCTACCCATAGCAATGGGCAATGTACCCCTTTTACTTTCAATAAGGCTTACAGCCAAGGCTACTCAACCGAACCATGTACCTCCTCCATTACGCTACAAATAAAGCTAAGTGTCTCGCTCCCAACCTTCGGTTGACTATTTCTCTGCAACTTTGTTACATGCTACTAACGCACTCGGGGGCTCCCCCCACCTCACGATTTCATCGACTGAGGACAAAACGCGCTCGGGGGCTCCCCCCACCTCACGATTTCATCGACTGAGGACAAAACGCGCTCGGGGGCTCCCCCCACCTCACGATTTCATCGACTGAGGACAACACATGTACACCTGAGTAGCTGACCACGTCAGGCTAACGAAAAGGGCACGTACTAAATCAAAGCACTGCGTGCTCGCTAACAAGCAAACCTTTACAACAAAGGGCACATACACGCCCAGCCGCAATATACAAATTTTACATCTATCTGTTTATTTTCAGGTTCTACCTATTCTGCAGAATAGCCTGAGCACGCTGCTCAAACAAATCTACAATCTGTTCGGCATACTGCCTTACAGCCGCGTAATGCGGACGCATATTCCACTCGCCACCATCTGGCCGAGGAGGTGGCCCAGTCGCCACAGCAGCCAAATCTACATCAGGGCGATGCACCCTCACAAGAGACAAGGCAGCCTTCACCCCTGCGACAAGCTGCTGCCGCACCAGCTCCTTGACATTGCTGGCACTCCGAAACTTCGCCAGAAGACCTGCAAGGGTCGTCGGCGCGCCATCCAACGGAAACATGACGTGCAACACCGAGGACAGCGATGTCTGCACCTGGCGGAGCACCCGCGAAACCTGGAAGACGCGATCCTGCACCGTCGCCAGAACCATGGCACGATCGCGATCCACCCAAAAGAAGCCACCGGCTTCCATGTCCTGTTGAGTCAAACAATTGACTCGAACAGCAATGCGCTCCTTTTCTTCCTTCGGAGCGAGATTCGCACCTGCGACAACAGCACAGAACAAGAGTAAGGCCAGCAGGCCCACCCGAAGAACTAAGCTACGGCCCGAAAGAAGGATCAACTTACACTGCAGCTGCTCGGACAGCCGACCCAGCTCCGCCATCAAGTATTCCTCTCTGGCTGCACTACGGTCTGCTTTGGACTTCCAAACGTCAGCACGACCGCGTAGCCCAAGCAAATCCCTCTCCAAGCTGCGCACGCGATCCCGCAGAAAAGCGAGCTGCGAGGAATCATCCAACGATGCTCGCAAGGGCCTTTCGGATGAAGTACCAACTGGGTCAACACCCGAAGGAACCTAAAGCAGAAGAAAAAGAAGGCACACAGATACTCAGCCAAAGATAAAGCCCAACTCGGAGGAATTCATTAAATAAGGCCACTGCGTGGCTCAAGAATGGTGCTACAAAAGATATTTACAGCAAAAGTAAACTACATACTACCCTACATCTCCTATGCCTAAGGCGTAGGACACCGAGTCGCCTCAGAGCCAGACTGCCTAGCTTTGGCCTCGCCCTGCTGCCGCAGCGCGTACTCAGACAACAAGTCAATGAGCTTGGGCCCATATCGTCTGCAGCGAGCAGAGTAAGCAGCGAAGGCTACCTCTGATCCATCCGCAGCCGTCGGCATCCAAGAAGTGATCTGGGGCAAGTCCAGCTCCGCCCCAGCCGCCATGACCATCGCCAGCCCGACGGACGCGCCAATGCCCTTCTGCTTGCGCTTGTACGCTGCAGGCGCTTCGGCTGACAGAGCCTCTGCCAGAGCACCCACATCTTCAAGGGTTGTGCCCTTCGGGAAGAGCTCCTGGTAGAAGCGACCAAGGACCTCCTTTGCCTTGGCAAGGGAGTTGACGACGGTGCTGCAGCGGTCTTCGACCGCCACAGTGGCATCATCCAGAGCACTCCCGTGCTCCAGAGCACCACGGTCAAACTCGATGCCTGCGGCATCTAAGACAAAACAGAAGAAAACATGAAGAATAGAAACATAGAAGAGGATCCGAAGAAAAAGAAGCAAGTACAAAAGCTAGCACTCACCCGAAATAGCCTTGGCAGCAGCCATGAGCTTCTCCGCTACTCCTACCTCACGACCTGCGGCTTCCTGCTGCAGACGCTCTTTCGCTTCGGCTGCCTTTGACAGCTCCAGCTCAAGGCGCTCTTTCGCCTCAGTGGCAGCTTCGGCCTTCTGCTCCAATTGTCCAATGCTCTTCTTCAGAGCATCAACCTCACGAAGAGAGTCATTATGCTCCTCTGCATTCACAACAAGCCAGTGTCAACAAACAGGACAAGGATAAACAAAAAAGTACTACAAGGCAGACGAATACCTTGCAGCTGCTGCAGTTTCACCTCCAGCGTCAGGTGCTCCTCCACCAGCCGCTTGGCCTCTCGGACACAAGGCTGCAGGAAAAAGCAATAGCAGTAAGAGCATGACTTGGGGGCTCCGCCCAAAACAAAGAAGCAAACACAACATCAGCACACGAAGACGCCCGAGGGCTCCCCCCGTGACATGAAGCAGAAAAACTTACGTGCTCCGAAGGCGAACCCGCAGGCCCGCCTGCGAAATTCTGAGGCGCAACCACCAGCCTCTCCTGCACAAGAGGAACTGGTGCAGCACCACCCGACGTCGCCACCGTCTGCGGAGGCGGCGACGCAATGTTCGACTCCCCCATCATCTCGCGCGCTCCATCACTAGAGCCGTCGGAGGATTGCCTACATACGAACCAATCAACACCGGCGCAAAAATAACAAGTGAGCAAAAGACAACAGTGGCAACAAAGCACACTTACGAGCCCAACGCGCTCAGGTCAAAGATAGGAGAAGCCCTCCGGGCCCTCTTCTCCTCCCTCTTCTCCTCCTTCTTCTCCTCCTTCTTCTCTTCCTTCTTCCGCTTTGCTGGCGGGTGCGGAGCAACAGCTCGCACAGGAATGGCAGGAATAGGAGAAGACGAACCCCCCTGAACATCATCATGACGCTCAAGACCCCGAGGATTCCTGGGAGTCGGAGGAGTCGAGGCATCCGAAGACTCGCTCGAGCTCCGTGATCGCTTACTCGAATGGTCTTCACTCGATTCGTCGGCATCCTCCGCCGGAGATCGCGCTGAAGGAAGCTCGGACACGGAATCCACCACTTTATTATCCGGGGCATTCGGATACCTTTCGGGCAATGGTGGCGCCATGCCTGGCACTTTGAAGCTCTACAAGATGAGAAGAAACTTTGTTAGCAAACAAAGGACACAAGTACACAACTGACAAAAACATAAGGGAAGCACTACGTGCGCAAATCTACACCTTTGGCACGGCCAACGTCGACGAAAAGGAGGAGTCAGCGACTTCCCCGGGATTTTTTCGTCGGCCTTGAACTTCAACAGCACGCGAAGATCCTTGTCAAGGTCCACCTCGGAGACCTTCTCACTCGAAACCCTCGTCGGATCACGGCGCCCAGAGTACAGGAACATCGGGTGCGCTCTAGCCTGGAGCGGCTGCACCCGACGCTCAAGAAACACCCGGATAATGTTGACACCGTTCACCTCCTTCTCAGGAATCAATTGGAGCTCCTCCACCCGATGGTACAAGGACTCTATCTCCGCCACCTCACCGTCTAAGATTTGATTTTTCCAGGACCTCTTCTTCACAATTAACTGGGAGGGGTCAAAAGGAACGAGACCAAAATCTTGCCCAGGCAGCACGGAGTCACGGATGTAAAACCATTTCCTCCGCCTGTACTGGACAGATTCGGACATGGAGAAGGAAAAGAATTGGACATCGGGACTAAGAGAGATGATGAAACCCCCAATGGGATACACACCATCCGAACCAGACTGCCTCCTCACGGAATACAGCTTCCGGAAGAGGCCAAAGTGCAGCTCAATGCCAAGCCAACACTCGCAAAGCGTGATAAAAAACGCAATGTGGAGAAGGGAGTTGGGAGACAGATGATGGAGTTGAACCCCATAGAAAAAGAGCAGTCCACGAAGGAAGTCATGGACTGGATACGCAAACCCACGCAAAACGAAGGCGACAAACATAACCCGATACCCAGATGGGGGACGGGGGATTACCTCACTACCGGGGAGTCTCACGGCCGTCGTGTCCTGCGGAATCAGGCTCCGCTCGCGCAGCTTGCAGAGATCGCTCTCCCGCGTCTCTGATCGCCGCCAGCCACCATCGGTGACACGAGCAGCGGCGGCGCCCTTCTTGCCTCTGGCGGCGCTGGTTCCCACTGCAGGCGAAGACTTCCTTGGCTTCCCCATGGCGCTACGGCGGTGGTGTCGTTGCCAACGACGAAGACAAAGGAAATGCGAAAGGAACTCTCAGCACGCAGCAAGAATCGCTCGAGCACAAGGAGGCAGTAAAACGCAAGAACTGGTGCGGTGAAAACAAACCACGATTTTCACCATGGATTATAACAGCAAAGACGACGCACGCTGACCGTCCATCAAGAAGACCTAACGCCAATGGCAGATCTGGCCGTACACGTGTCAGCACCAAAACGAACCGTCGTTCCCACGACGTCCACTACGCGTGGAAATCGAGGAAACGCCGTAATCATCTCCACGCCGCGCGTGACCGGTCAATTCAAAGTCAGGAAGTGGGACCCACGCATCGTCCAGTCAAGTCATCTCTGGCGCAGCAGACGCTTGAGGTCATTGATCGTCAGCACTGACGTCATCAACAGCTATACTAGCAATAACTTCGGCTCCACAGCTAAAAGTACTCAATCGAATCTACGATTCGACTAAATACTTGGGGGCTACTCCTATCAGGAGCGCTGGTCGCGCACCCGATGTACTTCCGGGTCAGCGGTACGCCCACGAGATTTTCCTACTACCTTTGCATGATACAAGACTCGAGTCTCTGCCCGAGTCTACGACTCCGCCAGACACTCGGGGGCTACTCCAAACTGGAGCGATGGCCGTTCACACACAAGAGCTTCGAGTCCTACGTCGAGTCCACGACTCCACTACGGACTCGGGGGCTACTCCCATAGGGAGGAAGGATTTCAGCATCCGAAAATTTTCGAGTCCTACGGACTAAACAACTGAGCAATGCTTGCACTAAAAGTCTCCGCTCGAGTCTACGACTCGAACAGCCACTCGGGGGCTACTCCCATAGGGAGCGCTGGTCGCGCACCCTATGAAATCTTCGACTGCGATCTTCCGGATCCGCATGCAAAAACTTTTCGGCAACTCTGCCCCAATTAATGCTAAGTGAGTAACATCCTCCTTGGCCACCCGAAACACCTCCGCGGTGATAAACATTCGGATGCTGCGTCTGCGACGCAAAGATAAGACCTACAGAAATCATCTGATGGCCTGGCAACACACCTGACTGCGCTCTGCTAGTATGAATCCGTACCAGCAGGTACGATGAAAAATCCCGACGGACGCATTGGGTACATCATTTAAAAACACTGGAATTCCACTCCAGTAAGTCCTCCGCGGCCTGAGTCGAATTACGCCAGCATATGTTCCGGGTTCGAGTCGAGGGACTCGCACCTGAAGAAGATCGTGTTGTTTTGTCCTAAGACGATTAACTGACCCTGATCCGTCGGGTGAGTCAGGCACACGCATCAACAATCCCTACACATTCTCTTGAAAGACAGAGTTACACCCGAAGGATTGAAGAGTCCTCAGCCGAATCTACGATTCGACTAAACACTCGGGGGCTACTGACAAGGTTATACCCTACGGGTACATAACTTCAGCATACCTGGTCCAGCCCAAGGAAGGCCCACGGCCAATATACGCCAGCCCATGAAGATTTTCGGGTGGCCCAGACCCATGACGCCTTCGGATCCTTGAAGAACAAGACTAGAGTTTCAATACAACTTGTAACCTACTCGTATCGGTACCCGAGACCTAGCCTCCCCATATATAAAGGCTAGGAGGGTCCAACGAGGAGGACAACCCAACAACGATTACACCCTGCGATTATGACATACACGCATCCACGCCAGATCGAATCTGCGCACCCTGTAACTTTCGGTTCCGCCGCAATAAAAGAGCAGACAAGCAGGAGTAGGGTTTTCCCTCCGGGGGCCTGAACCTGGGTAAATCCCGTGTCCCCTGGTTGCTTGTCTGTTAACCGTGCCACGATCTCCAGCATCCCCATCTTCTCCAAAACCCAAGTCCATAACAATGGGCATTGATGAGTTGAAACCTCGTCACATATTGCTTTTGTGCAGCATTGAGGAGAATCCTCAAATTCATAGCCCAGTTGGTCAAGTTGCTACCATTCGCATCAAGTTTCTCTTTCTCCATGAACACATTGAAATTAAAAGCAGGTGGTGCCATCTACAACAGAATTTGTAAAGTTTATTTAGATTAAGTTTATGATAGAGTGAGTTCAGCTAATCCAAATTACTAATGAAATCCCACTCAAAAACGACATCCCTCATGTCCTTTTGGTGATTACATGAACCAAATCCACTACACCAAGTCCGATCATCACGTGAGTTGATGTAGCTTCAAAGGCGAGCATCTATATGGGCATCATATAAACTATATGACTCATGCTTAACCTTTCGGTCCATGTTCCGAGGCCATGTCTATACATTCTAGGCTCGCCAAGTAAGAACCTTAGTATTCCCGTGTGTAAAACTGTCTTACACCCGTTCATATGAAAGCGTAGTTTCGAGTACACCCGATCATCATGTGATGTCTCGAAACACGATCCATAGAACGGTGCATACTTAAGGAAGAATACATTTTTATCTTCATATCTAAATGAGGGATCATCTTACAATGCTACAGAAAGCGCCAAACTAGCAGTATAAGATGCTAACATCTAATGTGTAAAGTGAGATGATATGGTCCATGCATTTGATCTCTATCAATTGCATCGTGGTATGATCTCTATCATTTCTTTGTGTGTAAGGCCAAGGTCTATGGAACTTACACGTTGAATGTGTTGTAAGAGTATCTATCATACATCTACTTACAACAATACCATATCAATACACTAGCCTAGCAATGATCTAAACTAGACGCCTCTAATATATCAATTGCAAGTTTTACGTGGTTTAGGGCTTTCGGAGATAGAACCGTTCTTACCTATGAACATGAACCACAACGAGGATAACCAAGTTATTAGCAACTCGTTGTAAATCAGATATTGACTATAGTAGGAGAGACAGACACCTGTCAGCCACTTATGCAAAACTAGTTGCATGTCAGTCATGGAACCGGTCTCATGTACGATGACATGTAAGGTTGGTCCGGGCCGCTTCATCCCACTATGCCACCAATATCAAAAATACATAGAAGATGCAATAACATGATCATCATTGCCCACATATAAACATATGTGTACTACCCATGCAAAGCACCTACGCATAGATCAGGCTTTGATACCACTGTTGGGTCCGCAGCATAGTAAACAAAAAATTTCCTACGATGAGAACTACACGCCAAGATCTATCTACTAGGTATAGAGCAACAGGTGGACATACATCCATCGAGAACTTACCCTCGAAGACAACGAGTTTTGTTAACGAGTAGGAACTCATGGTTGATGTAGTCGTACACTTGCCAATCTCAAGATCGTGAGGAAGTCCGAGCGCCGCAACTCAGCAGCTCATCCGTACCCGCACACACGTTCAAGCCACCGGACACCCTCCACCTCCTCGCTCCAGCGATCCAGCGGAAGCAGCAACTCCTTCCAGACGAAATGCCACCGGGAACATGTATCTCGCTAATCCGAGACCATGGGGGCATAATTCTAGAGGGGGAGAGAGTTCCTTCACAAGGAGGTGTGTGGAAGAAGGAGGGAGAGGGTGGCCTTTTATAGGAGGAGGGGGTACCCCCTTACCCATGGCCGGCACATGGGGGTGACCCCTCACCTCCCATTCATGTGGTGGTAACCCCTCCACATTAAAATGCCTCTACACATTCCCTTTTAAAGTCCCCACTTTAAATGCATTAAAATTCTCTAAGTTTAATGCTCTCTCATTTAATAAAACTCTTTTATGAAATTTATTCAGAATTTTGTTAATTACTTTAATTAACAAACATTCACATATAACCCCTTGCAATATTTCAATATCACATGCAGAACCACTTTCTGCAATTTCACCCGAAACAATTTCCGGTTTCTATCGAAACAATTCCTGCGCTTTGCAATTCTTTCGTCTGAAACATATGTGCTCCAAAATGGTGTCCAGTAACTCTTAAGTGTGTCACCCTACGGTTCACGAATAATGCAGACATGATTGAGACTCCTCTCAGATCAATAATCAGAAGCGGGACCTGGAATCAATACTAATTCCTGCATATTCAATGATGACTTCTGTGATCGTGAGAACCTTTAATGCTTGTAATTTGATCCCTTTGTCTCTTCATATAATACATGTCCGAGATTCGATCATCGGTATCCAAATACCTAGTTTGATCTCGTTACCGACATGCACTCTTTTCTTGTTCCCGTGATATAACATTCTAGTGATCACATCACTTGCTTGCAAGCTACCTTAATGTGATATCACCGAGAGGGCCCAGAGTATATTTATCCGTCATCGGGATTGACAAATTCCACTCTTGATCCATGAGCCTTAACATAACACCTTCTTAGCACTAAACCCATCTTTATAGTCACCCTGTTACAGTGTGACGTTTGATGTTATCAAGATACTCTTCCGGTGTTAGCAATTAACATGATCTCATGGTCTAAGGATAAAGATTACTTCATACGATGTTATAGCAATGTAAACATAATGACTTGATCGTAATGCTATACTTCGGATGAATGCTCATCACATCATTTCACAAATGATGTGACCTTGTTATTAACAACATCCAATGTCCATGATCAGGAAACTTTGATCATCTTGTTAATCAACAAGCTAGTATATAAGAGAGGCATAACTAGGAACCCTTTTTGTTTATTAAACACACATGTATTGATGTTTCCGATCAATACAACTCTAGCATGCAAAATAAACATCTATCATATATAAGGAATACATAATAACAACTTTATTATTGCCTCTCGGGGCATATTTCCTTCAGAATGATGTGATGAACATACACCCACAATAGATATAGCAATACGATCATATCATCAAAGTTTATATTGCTATATCAATCTCACACGAGGTAACACTGATCCTTAGACCATGAGACCACGTCAATCACTAACCCTAGAAGAGTACTTTGATTCCATCAAATGTCACACCATAACAAGGTGATTATAAAGATGTCATCGGGTACTTAGAAAGTGTTAGTTGAGGCTCATGGATCAAGAGTGAGATTTGTCCATCCCGATGACAGGGAGATATACTCTGAACCCTCTCGGTGATATCACATTGACATCACTTGCAAGCATGTGACTGGCTCACGAGAATGTTATATCACGAAACACATGTCGGTAATGAGATCGAACTAGGTATGGATGATACCAAATGATCGGATATGGAACAAGTAAAATATCGCGAGACAAAAGGAATTGGTTACTACGAAAAAGGTTCACGTGATCACTAGTTCATCGTTGAGTAAGTGGAAGTCATTATGGATCTCCAGATCTAGCTAATTATTATTGATCGAAGAGAGTCTCGATCATGTCCACTTAGTTCATGAACCGTAGGGTGACACACTTGAGGCTCATCGACATATTTGAGTAGATATAGAACACCGGAGAAAATACTCGACAACACAGAAACTATTTTAATAAAACTATCGGAATAGTTTCGGTATATCGAAATAGTGTGAGGGATTAAATTGTTAATGTGTTCATTAAATGAAGTACTCATTAAATGAAGTGTTCATTAATTTGAGTTACATTAAACCAAGTGAATTAAAAGTGTCTTAATGAAAATACCTTTGGTTTTTGAGTGGAGATTTAATGGGAGAAAGTGATCCTTGATTATTTGTGAGTGGAGACTCCACTAGAAATCAAGAGGGGACAGGTGGGGGAACCACATGGGAGTCGGCCACCCCTTAGGTGTTACCCCCACTCCTATATAAGGAGGAGGTGGAGACCCTATCCTAACACACCATTCGATCTCTCTAATATGCCCTTTGGTTGGCATCTTCCCCTGCTAGATGATCCACTATCATGAGCATGGTGGTTAGGCGAAGCTCTGCTAAGAGCTTCTCCATCACCACCACCATGTCGTAGTGCTGCTGGACTTCTGAAGGATCCGCTGCTTCCGCTGCCCAACTAGAGCAAGGGACAGAAGTCGTCGTCATGTTGGACGTGTGACCCATTACGGAGGCGTTGCACGATTGTGGCGCTAATCATCTTCACGACCTTTGAGGACAAATGAGTACATTCTACATCAACCAAGTTTGTTCGTAGGAACGTTATCCCGCTTTTGGTCTTCAACTCTGAGTCCATCTGAAACCGTTGCAAATATCACCTAGATTTGATCTTGGCAGTTACAATCATAGGAATTTTTTCTATGCAATAGACCCATCACCGTGGTGAGGTGAGTTGAGGTTGACAAGTAGCGTAGGTGCTTTTTTTTGATTTGCTGGTGAACCTTGCGGTGGTCATCCACTGTATGTTGGTGAGTGGTCAAGGTACAGACTATGTTTTTGTGGTTGAACTATGGGTGTTCATTAACTAGAAGGTTCTCTAGTGAGTTGAGGTTCTAGTGTATGAGTACTGGGGTATGTGTGCAATTTTTATAAGCTCGCTACCAGTGGTGGTCAGTGTTTTTTTAGGGTAGCGAAGCTTGGTGCATTGGTGGTTTCCATCACCAGTGGCATGGTGCCCGGGGTTACCCATAAAGTGGTAGATGGTACATGATGTAATATGATTACTATTTTTTTAGTGCTTTACTCTCACATTGATGGTTAGTTTATGTTTAGTACTAACTTTATTTTCTCTATATTTTTTGTTATTGTTTGTCATCTTTAGGGTTTTTCATGGGTAAGCGTAAACAAGGGCTTGTTCTACTAAAGAAAAGGGTAAGGTATGCCAGAATCTTGAATTGTGTGTTAATTCAACTTTTTAGCATATCATCGAATGTTTATCTTTTTCTCATCCTTTTTTTGATAGTTGACTATTATTAGTTTATGGTAACCATAATCTTTCCTTTTTTTTATTGCATCCTTGCACCTATATATGTTGTTTCCATTTTTCCATGTTGAAGTTTCCATATCATCAATGAATATCTCCATGTAATTACTGATTAGTTGCCACATTATCAATAAATAGTTTCCATATTATGCCTCAAAAGGTTATAGTTAGTTAATTTTGTAGTAACGTTTTCGCTCCAGCTTCACTTAATTGTTTCTAACAATATTTTTGATTTATTTTCTACATTTTTGTGTGTATGCAAGTTATTTTTATTGATCGTAATAGGGCATCGTTGCATGTTTTTCGGAATCAGCTCCATGAACACCTCTAAAACATGATCTACATGAAGAGGTGTATACTCTGCTCCATGGTGACAGCGTGTCCTGAAGGTAGTTATATATCCATTATGCTTGGCAGTTGCAAATTTCATATTTTGCAAATGCACTAACATATTTGGCAATTTTGATCATCTTTTACTTGGCAATTACATGCATCCTTTTTTCCAACTGCAGATGGCAAACTTAAAACTTGATTTTTCATCACAGTGTCATTTCTTTTGGCAAGTACATATATGAGTTATGGTAAACACAAATAGTAAACTTGAAACTTGATTTTTGCATCGTAGAAGCATTCTTATTATGATTTTCTATTTTGGGGGGTCCATTATGCAAAATAAACATGCCATCTATGTGTATCTACATGTCAACTATGTGTAATGTACATGGCAGCTATGTTTAAAGCATGTGGTAACTGCATGGCAACTTTAGATCCAATATGAACAATAAACATGAAAATTGTTTTTTACTGCATATGGCAATTGTGTGCAATGCATGTGTCAGGAAACAACATTCTCAAGTATATATATATCAACAACTATTTCTTTGTATTTTTTGCAAATTACATTTAATGCATATGTCAAATGTGTGATTTTTTAAAAACCTATGATATGTCTTTAGATGTCCCCTAGAGGCATGAGATCTGAACCATTTACACCTAGTATGTTGTCAATTTCCATTCTAGAAAATAATCACATGTCATGTCAAATAATGTAACAATAGTTGAAACAAATATGTGTCGAGCATGCTACCATTTTTACAATCCCATTTTATTGTATCTTTTAAAAATCCTGCTTCTCAATATGTTTTACTTTTTTGCACATACGAATTGTGGTAGATCATAGTTTTGGTTTTTTCCTTTGTCAGAATTTCCACGATGTTGGTCGTCACTTCTCATGTATGCACTCAACGAACCATGTTTTTGTTGCAAAGATCGAACATATCTAGAAATTATTTGTGTGATTTGTGTTTTAGTTAGCCTAGAATCTAGTAGATGACGATAACTTTAATGTTGAAAATGTATTTAGACCGCAGTTGGTCTCAACTAATAGAAAGCATTTGATACCAATAGAATTTTCAATTAGGGATATGATGAGCAAATACCTTAATTAAGGAAAAGTAGGGTAATTTGGAATGGATAGAGTAAATGAGTTCAATTTGTTCCTAAAAAGGGCATTGAAAGAGAATAGTTAGAATCCATTGGAGTTTAAGAATCCTAAAAACCCTACCATTAGTAGACCTTCATACTACCATGATATTTATGAATTAGTTCATTGATCTTATGAAGTAGCTTTTCCAATACACTATGAGGAAATATAAAGTTTAGATAAGTCAGAGATCTCGAGTGGGTAATCCTAAAGAGGCAGGGTGGAATCTAAAGATCACCAAAATAGACCAATGGATGGACAAGGATTGCTAAACATCAAAGGAGAATATTAAGAAGGAAAGGTTTCTGTATTCCGATAAGAGTGATATCCGTAACTTTGGGGACGAAGTTTAGTTTAAGGGGGAGAGACTGTAATGCCCCAGCATTTAGGACTATAGAAGAGAGTTTGTGCATTTGCATTCATGCATAAGAAAATTTGGGGTAATTTTTTGCAAACTAAAACCCTGGAGAGATCAGAGTTTCCTTCACTATTTTGAGTTAGGATTTAGCTCTTCATAGTGATTGTTATAAATTTTGACATGGTCTCTAGGAATTATAATAATTTTGGGTGAATAATTTGAATTCATATTTAAATTTGACTCACTTTGAAAAGATTTAAACATTAGAAGTATTTGAGTTTTGATTGTTTTAAAAATAATATTGATAAGTGTAAAGTATGAATTCTTGACTTTATATTAACTATTATACATGAAAAGGAAATGAATATAATTTAAACAGAAGAATTCAAATAAGAAAGTTTCTTTCTTATTCTTTCCTTTATTCAATAACAAAAAATCATATACCAGTGAATAAATAAGTAATTGCATTACAGAAATAATAATTGTAACACAAGAAAATAAGCTTTATTGAATAACAAATACATAGTACAATGTTCTGTACAGAAGTCAAATGAAAAGATTACAGAAATGATAAAATGAAAACCTAAACTCTATCTATTTCCTAAGCTAATTTTCTGGATCATCAGAGCTTTTGTACCTGCAAAACAAAGAAACAAAAAGAAATAAAAAGGATGGGTTATGTTAGTTTTGCTCTCAGTTTTAAACAGTGAAGTGCACTGTTCATATTACATCATTGAGCAATGAATTATGAAAAAGGGAAATTTCACCAAAGTGTAGTATCTGCTCTTTTAAATCAAAAAGGCTTCAATGCAACATCATAAGCCAAAGAGGGGCAAGTTTCACCATAGCAGTATAGTAAAAGGAAGTTTCACCAGGGCAGTAGATATTTCTACTTGAGTTGATCCAAAGGAAATGCTATTGTGAAGCGGCTTATTACTCTAGCTGCATGAAGTGTGCTGTCGATTAGCAGAGAGAGAAGGAGAGATAAAACCACGCTCTCACACAACAAAGTTATCTTTGCTACATTATCTCACGGCCATAGCCACTTATCTATCTCAAGAACACATTAAACACCACATCAGATCTTGCTAGCCTTCCACTAGATCAACCAACTATTCACCACGGCAATCCAGCAAGAAACCATACAAGATGGTCACCTAATGGAGGGGGTGGTTTAGGTGGGCAGCAAGGGCACGCAGAACCTTGGAGCAACAGCACTAGGAGGTGTGGGACAAGGCCAAGGAGGAGCAAAACTAGTTCCAAGAGGTGCAGAGTTATGTCTATGCATGCTTCTATTCTTGTAGACAGTGTTGGGCCTCCAAGTGTAGAGGTTTGTAGAACATCAGCAAGTTTCCCTTAAGTGGATCACCCAAGGTTTATCGAACTCAGGGAGGAAGTGGTCAAAGGTATCCCTCTCAAGCAACCCTGCAATCAAGATACAAGAAGTCTCTTGTGTCCCCAACACACCCAATACACTTGTCAGGTGTATATGTGCACTAGTTTGGCAAAGAGATAATGAAATACAAGTAATATGGATGATTATAAGTGGTAATTGCAATTTGAAATAAGAGTGGCAGCAAGCAAACATGTAATAGGACTGATTGTAAACGGTGTTTCAATGCTTAGAAACAAGGCTTAGGGATCATACTTTCACTAGTGGACACTCTCATATAAATATCTTCTCTTCATTATGCTACCCTAAACTACTCTCCAGTTGGACGATGTAGGGCTATAACAGCAGACCTTAAAGTTCGCATTACCCATCTAGATAACCCCTCACTATCACCTTGAGCACTAGATGGTTCCAACAAACACCACAATCTCATAGAGACATCCAACTCAAATTATACTCATGATAAGTATTTCTGTAACCTTAGCCTAAATGCCACACGGTGTGCACACTGTCAACTTCACACATGTGGGGATAAGCAGAGATTAATCAAAGCACTTGAGTAGCAGCATATATCTATTTATTACAAAGCTCATGATCTCAATAAGATCACCCATAGAGAGAGATGAACACATAGCTACCGGTAGAGCCCTTAGCCTCGAGAGAGAACTACTCCCTCCTCATCATGGGAGTCAGCAACGGCGATGGAGATGGCAGTGGAGTCAATGGAGATGGCTCTGAGGGCACTTCCCCGTCCTGGCAGGGTGCCGGAACAGAGACTTCTGTCCCCCAAATCTCCTCTTTGGTGGCGGCGATGTTGTGGAACTTTTAGTGGAATTCTGATCTGGTATCTAGGGTTTTCATCCCGGGGGGAATATATAGGCGAAGGGGCAAGGTCGATGGAGGCCCGAGGGGCCCACACCACCTGGTGGCGCGTCTGGGGGTGCCCGTGCCACCATAGGGTGTGGCCGCCTCGGTGCCCTCCTCTGTCTCTGCTTTGGACTACGTCTTGTGTCGGAAAAAATTGGAACTTTGGCTTTTGTTTCGTCCAATTCCGAGAATATTTCTTTACTAGCTTTTCTAAAACCAAAAACAGCAGAAAACAGGAAACTAGCACTGCGGCATCTTGTCAATAGGTTAGTTACAGAAAACGTATAAAAATGCCTCAAAGTGTAGACAAAACATAAGATAGTTGATACAAAACAAGCATGGAGCCTAAAAAATTATAGATACGTTTCTGACGTATCAAGCATCCCCAAGCTTAACTCCTGCTCGTCCTCGAGTAGGTAAGTGATAAAAAGAATAATAATTTAGGTGACATGCACTATCACAATTTTGATCAAGGTATTTGTAAAGCATTGATAGCTAGGATCATAGTACTCTAACATAAACATGAAAGATACAGTTCTAACAATAAGACAAAGCAACTATGTTGTAACATAAAAAGGTATAAACAAAAGATCATGAATAACAATGCATTGAAAGACATTTGTTTGTTTCACATATAGAAAACATAATAAGAGTGGTATTCAACTTGTCCCTCATGGATTAGCAAAACATAAATGCATAGGACACCTTCAAAGTTCATAAGGGTGACTAGATACAAATAATTTAAGAACAAGCAATATCAAAGTTATGAATCAATCAACAAGTTTTGGGATAATGCTCATTAAACTAAGAATTACCACTATGCTCTCTCAATTGGTGCATAAAGATAGAAGATGGAGACTCAACATAAAAGTAAAAAAGAAAGGCCCTTCACAGAGGGAAGCAGGGATTTCAAGTTTCATAAAGAGCTTCCACAAATTATGGTACTTATTAGCTTTCAGCTCTCATTGCCCCTATCATATGCATCTTTAGGTGATTAAGGTTAAAGTGACACAAATATGAGGATACGCTTGACAAGTTATAAGTTGAAAATATCATGCCCCTTGCTTACGTGTACCGAACCTCATGCTACTCAACTTTATTCACAAGTAAGTTCTTGTCATTGTAAGTACATGTGTATCATGGAGAACCTCCAACGGGGTACTGATACGTCCATTTTGCATCACTATTCTACATAATTTACTGTTATTCATTGATATATTTCATATTAAGAGATGATACTTATGTTATTTCATCTGTTTTTGCATGGTTGATGACTTTTGGAGCATGGACCGCTGCAATCAGGATTCTAATGGAAAAGGTGTTGTTTGGAGGCAAAATTTGCGAAGATCAGAAAATTCGAGAAAATACATGGAAAAGCCTATTTTCCAGAAGACGAAGGAAGACAGAAGGGGAAGCGGAGATGGGCCACAGGGGGCCCACACCACCCCCTGGCACGGGCCACCCTAGGTCATGCCACCAGGTGGTGTGGCTGCCCTGGTCCACCCCTGGCTCTCCCCTCTAGCGTATATTATCCTCCCGAAACCCTAATACTCGGGGAGCAACCACAGAAAGATTCCGCCGCCTCTACGAGGCGGAAACACCAAGAGAGAAAGATCTCTCCGGCAGATAGATTTCTGCCGGGGGAATTCCTTCCCGGAGAGGGGAGATCATCGCCATCAACACCACCATCAAGCTGGACTTCATCGGGATAATCATCATCATGACCATCATCTCCACCAACACCATCATCACCACCTCATACCGCTATAACAGTTGGGTTGAATCTTGCATAGTTCTTAGGGGAAACTTTCCCGGTGTTGATTACTCCTTGTAGTTGATGCTATTGAGTGAACCGTTGAATTATTGTTTATGTTCAGATTGTTATACATCATTATTTCATCTCTGATCATGATCCATATGATGTCTTGTGAGTAGTTTGTTTTGTTCTTGAGGACATGGGAGAAGTCATGTTGTTAGTAGTGGAATTGTGTTGAGAAAGATCCAATAGTTTGATATTTAAGTTGTGGTGTACTTCTTCTAGTGGTGTCATGTGAACGTCGAATACATGACACTTCACCTATATGGGCCTAGGGGAATGCATTGTGTATTTGGCTACTAATCGTAGGGGTTACCGGAGTGACAAAAACCTGAACCCCCGTTAGGAAACCATTGCACAAGGGACATCAGGGTCTTAGAGTTTAAAGTTGTGGTTAGGTTTCTACCTTAATTACTTTCTTGTACTTGCGGATGCTTGCCAGGAGTATAATCACAAGTATGTATTAGTCCTAGGAAGGTCGGTACATTAGCACGGGTTCACCCACACAACACTTAGCAAACTAAAGAAGATTAATCAATTACATGAAGCGAAAGCACTTGATGGTATTCCCATGTGTCCTCGAGAACGTTTGGTCATCTTAAGTAATACAACCGGCTTGTCCTTTGCTGAATAAAGGATTGGGCCACTTGCTGCATTTATTCTTATTGTCTTTTATTTACTCATACTTTATTTTCCTGTATTATCAAAAACCCCTAAAATCCGTTTGCTAAGTATTTACAGAGAATTCCTGCTCTAAGCCACTAGCCACCACCTTCTACTCCTCGTTGGGTTCGACACTCTTACTTATCGAAAATACTGTGATACACCCCCTATACTTGTGGGTCATCAAGACTATTTTCTGGCGCCGTTGCGGGGGAGTGAAGCGCTATTGGAAAGTGGAACTAGTAAAGGAAACTTCTACTATGAGTATTGTTTACTTATGTTAGTTGCTTTATTTTCATTATGGATAATTCGTTGAGTTTCTTATTTCGTAATGCTACTACCACTACTAAGGTAGTAGATGAACCACCACCTGCTGAGAATGATACTTTTAAAATACCTACAAGAATTATTGATCGTGTTATGGATAACTATTATGTTAGATATGGAACTGTCCATCTCGGTGATCATTTGCTCTTTATACACGAATTATGCGGGTTGTTCAAGTGTGCAGGTATTACAACATATCAAGTTAAGAAGAAGTTATTCTCATTATCACTGAAAGGAAGAGCTGAAGACTGGTATAAGCTGTTGAAGAATTGTCAAGCTCTTGAATGGGAGGAAGTAGTACCTCTCTTTTATTCTAAATTTTATCCTCCTAGTGAGATTCATAAAGATCGGAATCAAATATACAATTTTTGGCCTCTTCATGGAGAGAGTACAGCTCGAGATTGGGGGAGATTGAAGTTACTAATGCTCAAATGTCCCATTCATGAGCTCCCCAACAATATTATTATCAATAACTTTTATGCAAGGCTTTCTCTTCATGATAAGGATTTATTGGATGCTTCTTGTGTTGGATCATTTACACGCATGGAAGAAGAAGCTAAATGGGATCTTCTAGACCGTATTCAAGACAATGCTGAAGCATGGGAGAATGACAAAGGAAGAAAGTCAGGTATAAATTATGATTATGAATGCATTGAATCTTTATGGGAACTGGTGACTTTCAAAATATTAAAAATGCTTATGGTCTATACTCTCAAGCTATTGCAACTTATTTTAAGGCTTTTGCTTCCTATATTGAAGTTCCTAAAAAGAAGTGGAATAAGTATCATGAACCATATAAAGATGTATCTAAGTGTGTTCCTGCAAGAAATACTAAAGTTTATACTGTTAATCATGTTTTACCTGAACCTTACATTGAGAAAATCCATTTCCCAGTTAAGATAAAGGAACATTCTATGATAGCTAGTATGGTTAATTAAAGTACAAGTAAAGCTGGTGAACCTGATAAACAAATTGATGATGAACCTATAATAGCAAATGTGAAAGATTTTGTCACTAAATATGAAGAAGATGGACACACTATCCTCCGTAAGGATATCCCTAATATTGCTTCACAAAGTAGTGTTATGAGAGCTAGTGTCCCTGTGTTTTCTGTTAGGATAAGTGATCATTGCTATAATGGTTCTTGTGATAGTTACATTATTAAGTTTATGCATGATACTGAAAGTTATTATGAAAGAGGGAAGACTGTTCTTATGCATCTCAATAATATCAAGTTTCCTCGTTTTTTGCTGAAAGTTTTTATGTTGCACTTGTTTTGCCTTCCTATGCTTGTAGCCTCTGGTTTCAACAACTTGTTTGTTTACAAAATTCCCTTGCATAGGAAGTGGGTTAGACTTAAACATGTGTATTTTTGCTTCTTAATGCTCTCTTTCACTTCAATTCATATTCTTATGTGAGCATCATTGAAATTATCATGCCCATATTAATGGCTATAAAGAAAGAGCTTTTTGGGAGACAACCCAATACATTCTTGCTTTCAGTTTGTTTTTGTTTCTTTGAGTCTTGGAAGTTATACTTCGGTAATGACCTCTCCTTATCATTTTTTGTTTGGTTTTTGTGTCAAGATCAACCTCTAATGAGAGAGAAGTAGGATTTGGGGAAGTTGTTGTCCTGAAACATATTTTTGTGCTTCACCGTTAAAATTCGTGAGAGATCTCTGTATGTCGGATTGAGTTGTAATTTTTTGTGCTTCCGCCCCAGGTTGTTATTTAACTTTCGTTAGTTTTGCACTTTTTGATTTGAGCAACAGAAGATTTTCGAAAAAAATTGATCTTTACCTGCTAGTCTGTTTTGACAGATTTTGCCACTCTTGCATTTGCTTCTTTAAATCGATTTCCTTTTTGAATTCTTTTTGGGTTTTCAGAAGGAGTTGTTATAGTAGCTTATGTTTTGACGGATTTCAGTTGAAATTGAACCTAAGAGGTTTATTACCTCGCTTACACTAATGTTGCTAATGAGAATTCTGTGAAGTTTTGTGTGAAAGAAATTTTTAGGTTAGTGGACAAAATGGTGTAATAAGAAAGAGAAATGTTTCATGACTCGAGCAATATGAGTATGAAGATGAAGATATTGAAGTTATTCAAGTGGTGACTCCGGAAAAATTTATCAATGACCAAATTCAGAGACCTGTAGAGTCCGTTTTTAAATAGGTAACAGTTCTGGTAAGAAAAGTTCCGCAAAAATTCTACCCAGTTATATTTTTGCATTTTTTTCCAACAAGCAAAGCTACAAAGCGAAAGAGGGACGGAAACGGAGCCAGGGTGGCTCACACCACCCCCTGGCGTGGCCCCCTGGCCGCGCCAGCAGGTGGTGTGGCCGCCCAGGACTCCGTCTTCGACACGTTTTCTCCCAGTACCTTCCTTTTGTTGTAAAACTTCATAATATATAATCCCCCGGATCCCCCGAGGTTCGTATATCGTGTTCTTGTTGTGTTTTCGTTTCGACCTATTTCTGCCAGGAACTATTCTTGAAAGTTAGAAGCACGATGGTGTCCGCCAAGGATAAAGAAATGGAGCCTATGGAGGAAGATCCCCAAGACCCCGGGAAGGAGGAGGAGATCAAGAGTGAAGATGAAGAGGAGGCAAAGCAAAGCCAACACCCGCACACCGGCACTACCATTGCAAGCATTGGAGTGTTGGCAAGATCTGCCAGGGTCAGAAGGACTACATGGATGTCAACTGGAGGGAAACATCCACATCACTGTTTGGCTCTACGGTCACTTCCTCCACGCACCAAGAATCCTTTCCATACCCTTATCCATGAGCATCAATACCAGAATATGCCCAAGGGGGAACTACCCTCCAATTGGGATTTGCCTCTTTCTAGCCATGCAGGAAAAGAAGACTTCAAGGAGGAAGAGTGGGGAAAGAATCGCAAGAGCTGGAATTCTCAACCTGACATGATCATGAGCCGCATTGAGCAAAACTCACAGTTGATTCATAATATCACCTTGGAGATTGAGGACTTGGGGAAACTAATCAAAGAGCTCATTGAGAGAATACCACCACCACCGAAGGAGTAATTCGTCATCAGGTTTTGGCATCCCCTTGGTTTGTTCCAAGCTTGGGGGAGTGCCGCGGTATCACATCACTATCTTCTATCTTTTTACCTTTTTAGTAGAGTCATATCATGAATAGAGAAGTTATCATGTAGGATGGTTTGCATTATGGAAGTGTCTCCCCCCTTGTTAGATATCTATGTATCCCTTGGTGTGAGTTGCCGTTATGGAATATTAATGAGAAGTTCTATCATTTCCTCTTTTGCATATCGTATATTAGTTTTCAATTCATGGTTATATGATTGATATTATCGTTAGTATTGGTATCACTTTGGGATCATGGAGTTAATTTAGTTGGTTTTGGCAAACCTGGTTTTGTCAGTAGCAACAATATATTGAGAATTGAATGAAAAAGATAAAAGTACTCTAAAGAAATATAAGTTCATCATCTTTCTTTCTTGATTTTATCATAAGCTTAGTATTCTCTAGTTAAGATCTTTTGTGCTTCCAAGGGAGATTGCATTTTTGTTTTTATCACTTATATGTTTGTTTGTTTCCTTCAACTCTTATGCTTGCTACCCAGCCTTTCTAGCCAAAAACCTGTACTGAGAGGGAATTCTTCCCGTGCATCCAATCCTTAAACCAAAACCTATGCCATTTTTGTCCACCATACATACCTATTAGCACTATTGCTGCTCCAAGTAAATTCATGTTTTTATCTACCTTCTAAATTAAACTTGTTATGTGAAAATTAGTGATTAAATCTCTCACGAACTTGATGGCACACTTTACTTTCTTGCACTTAATAAACTTGAACCATTGTGCCCATCTATGTTGCGTATATGCTTGCGCTTTGTAATTTGTGAATTAGCAGAACCATGCTATCATGGGGAATGCTTTCAACATTGCACCAGTACTTTGTACCTAGTTGATATCATGTTCTTTTGTCTATGGATGGCATCGGTGTGAAATGAAAGGGGAGCTTGTAAGTCCATGGAGTTATGTATGTGTGTTAGAGAAACGCTTGGGCCGCCGGTCTAATCCATGATGTCATTGTGGAAACCTGCAGCGTAACCATAATGAGCATCTATGAAGCATTCTTATTATAAAAAAGAAAAGAGATAGAGATTGAGAAAAAGAGAAAAATAAAAAAAAGATGAGAAAAGAGGAAAGATATAAAAAAAGCACCATATTCCCATGGTAAATAAGAAGATTGCTGAGATGCTTGGTGTCTGCTTTCCTTGTCATTTTGATATGGGGATTCTTCCGTATCATCGGGCAAGGGGTACCCCATTGGCGGTTCTCTATGATACACATGTACTTACTATGACAAGAACTTATCGATGACTAAACTTGAGTAGCATGAGGAGCGGCCCTCGTATTCAAGGGACATGAGATTTTCAACTTGCAACTTGTCAAGCATATCCTCATATTTGATCACTTTAACCTTAACCACCTAAAGATGCCTATGATAGGGGCAATGAGAGCTAAAAGCTAATAAGTGCCATAATTTTTGGGAGCTCTTTATGAAACTTGAAATCCCTGCTTCCCTCTGCGAAGGGCCTTTCTTTTAGTTTTTAGTTGAGTCAGTAAACCTATTCCCTTCTACCTCAACAAGTATTTTGAGTTGTTGTGTTTCATTCATTCATATGATGATTTATTCAATCATGTTTCTTATGTTCCTTGTTTCGCACTTTGCTCTTACCTTAGTGTCTACTACTTTGAAAGCTATCATTGAAAATCAGTTATTTGTGAACGCCAGCAAATTGTCAACTATTCTTCGACCAAGAGCTAAGTTTACCATTACCAATTATGATTTACTTTATGTATCTTTATTGTGTTTCCTTTACTTATTGCAAGTTAAGTTATATAATAGTGAGTTGTCTTCTATTATGACTTATGTATTGATGAATGTGATGCTTCTTGTCCGTATTCTTTTATCGACTCTTCACTCCATAAACCTGAGGTCATGTTTATTGAGCTCAGTTTTCGCTTGGGGACAAGCGAAGTCTAAGCTTGGGGGAGTTGATACATCCATTTTGCATCACTATTCTATATCATAATTTACTGTTATTCATTGATATATTTCATATTAAGAGACGATACTTATGTTATTTCATCTGTTTTTGCATGGTTGATGACTTTTGGAGCTTGGACCGCTGCAGTCAAGATTCTGATGGAAAATGTGCTGTTTGGAGGCAAAATTCGTGAAGATCAGAAAATCCGGGAAAATACATGGAAAATCCTATTTTTCCAGATGACGAAGGAAGCCAGAAGGGGAAGTAGAGATGGGCCACAGGGGTCCCACACCACCCCCTGGCGCAAGCCACCCTAGGCCACGCCACCAGGTGGTGTGGCCGCCCTGGTCCACCCTTGGCAATCCCCTCTAGCGTATATTATCCTCCTGAAACCCTAAGACTCGGGAAGAGACCACAGAAAGATTTCGCCGCCTCTACGGGGCGGAAAACACCGAGAGAGAAAGATCTCTCTGGCAAACAGAATTCTGCCGGGGGAATTCCTTCCTAGAGAGGGGAGATCATCGCCATCAACACCACCATCAAGCTGGACTTCATCGGGATCATCATCATCATCACCATCATCATCATCTCCACCAGCACCAGGGGTTGAATCTTGCATAGTTCTTAGGGGAAACTTTCCCAGTGTTGATTACTCCTTGTAGTTGATGCTATTGAGTGAAACGTTGAATTATTGTTTATGTTCAGATTGTTATACATCATTATTTCATCTCTGATCATGATCCATATGATGTCTTGTGAGTAGTTCGTTTTGTTCTTGAGGACATGGGAGAAGTCATGTTGTTAGTAGTGGAATTGTGTTGAGAAAAAATCAATGGTTTGATATTTAAGTTGTGGTGTACTTCTTCTAGTGGTGTCATGTGAACGTCAACTACATGACACTTCACCTATATGGGCCTAGGGGAATGCATTGTGTATTTGGCTACTAATCGTAGGGGTTGCCGGAGTGACAGAAACCTGAACCCCTGTTAGGAAACCATTGCACAAGGGACGTCAGGGTCTTAGAGTTTAAAGTTGTGGTTAGGTTTCTACCTTAATTACTTTCTTGTACTTGCGGATGCTTGCAAGGGGTATAATCACAAGTATGTATTAGTCCTAGGAAGGTCGGTACATTAGCACAGGTTCACCCACACAACACTTAGCAAACTAAAGAAGATTAATCAATTACATGAAGTGAAAGCACTTGATGGTATTCCCATGTGTCCTCGAGAATGTTTGGTCATCTTAAGTAATACAACCGGATTGTCCTTTGCTAAATAAAGGATTGGGCCACTTGTTGCATTTATTCTTATTGTCTTTTATTTACTCGTACTTTATTTTCCTGCATTATCAAAAACCCCTAAAAATCCGTTTGCTAAGTATTTACAGAGAATTCCTGCTCCAAGCCACTAGCCAGCACCTTCTGCTCCTCGTTGGGTTCGACACTCTTACTTATCGAAAATACTGTGATACACCCCCTATACTTGTGGGTCATCAGGTACCCCTTTCCCCATGACACAGGTGCTTTCCCATATCAAAATGACAAGGCAACAGACAATGAGCATCTCAGAGATCTTTTTATTTGCTATTTGCATAGGTTTTTATTGAGGATGCTTCACATAATGCTCACTATGGTTATGCTGCAAGTTTCCACCATAATTAGGCATGGCTTAGGCTAGCCGCCCAGGCGTTTCTCTAACACACATACAAACTCCATGAGCTTACAAGCTCCCCTTTTATTTCACAATATCGGGATCCATAAACAAAAGAACATGATATCAACTAATGAAATAAGTGCAATGTTGAAAGGGTTCCCCATAATAACATGGTTCTACTAACTCACAACTTATAAAATGCAAGCATATAGGTAACATAGATGGGCACAATGGTTCAAGTTTATTAGGTGCAAGAAAATAAAGTGTGCCATCAAGTTTGTGAGAGCTTTAATCACTAATTTTCACATAACAAAAGTTTAATTTGGAAGATAGATAAACACATGAATATACTTGGAATGGTGTAACACACCACGCATAGGAATTTATAGTGGACTCTTGGGAATAACTTGGTTTCTTGGGAGTTGGATGCATGAGTAGAACTCATACTCAGTACAGGTGGAGGCTAGCAAAAGACTAGGAGCGACCAACTAAGAGAGCAATAATGGCCATAATCATGCAAAGCAACAAAACATTATTAATTAAAGCATAAAGTGATATTGCAAGTCAAAAACTAAATGATCATAGAGGCTATGGTGACTAGTTCATAGTCTTAACATGGTGTAAGCATGTGCCAAGTTAACCCAAATAAAGCATTGATACATTGCAAATGTATCTATAATTTTTGATGTTCCATGCTTGGTTTTATCCACTTTCTTGTGTTTTGTTCCAACTTTGGAGTACTTTTCATATGATTTCTTGTACTAACCTATTAACAAGAGCCACAGTGCCAGCTGCGTGTTTTCTGCTGTTTTTGGACCCAGGAAAGTCAGAAAATGAATATTCTCGGAATTGGACGGGACAAAAGCCAAAGTGCCTATTTTTTCGGAAGGGATCAAGTGCCAGAATACGAGACGGAGAAGGGCCAGGGAACCACCACACCACCTGGCCACGCGGCCAGGCCTGGCCCGTGCCAGGGGGTGGTGTGACCGCTCCCTGTACCCCCTCGGCCTCTCCTTCCGCCTATATATTGCCCTCGGGACGAAAACCCTAAGTACCCGATCAAAAATACACGAAAGAGTTTGTAGTCGCCGTCATCTCCATCCCTAGATAGGGAGGGATCTGAAGCTCTTCCCGGCACCCTGCCGGAGAGGGGAATTCACCCTGGAGGCCTTCTTCATCACCATGCAAGCCTCTAGTGTGATGTGTGAGTAGTTCATCCTTGGACTACGGATCCATGTAGTAGCTAGATGGCTGGTTCTCCTCCTTTGTGCTTTCATGTTTAGATCTTGTGAGCTCCGTTCATGATCAAGATCATCTATTTGTAATTCATACATGTTGTGTTTGCGGGGATCCGATGGATATTGAGATGCTATTTCAGATTGATTATTGATTGTATCATGTCTTTGTTATTTGTGATCTTGCATGCTTTCCATTGTTAGTAGATATCTTGGCCAAGTAGATGCTAGCAACTCCAAGAGTTAGTATTTATGCTCGATAGTGGGTTCATGCCTCTGGTAATCCGGGGAAGTGACAGAAATCTCTAAGGTACTAGATGTGTTGTTGCTACTAGGGAGAAAACAACAATCCTTTGTTCATAGAACAATCGTATTGTTTACTTTACACGCAGTTCGTAAAGCAATAATCTGTTGCTTGCAACTTAATACTGGAGGGGGTTCAGATGATAACCTGAAGGTGGATTATTAGTGATAGATGTAGTTGGATGGCGGTCTATGTATTATGTTGTAATGCCCAATAAAGTCTCAAAGGAGTCAAGATGATTAGTATATGCATGTATTGCTTTTTCGCTGTTCGTCAATTGCCCCGCTGTAATTTGTTCACCCAGCATGTTATCTATCTAAGGAGAGCCACCTCTAGTGAACTATGGATCCCGGTCCTTTCTCTTTACATACAATCAACAATATTTTACTGCTTTGTGTTTACTTTCTGCACACTTTTACTTCTTTCCATTTGATACGTTTAATCCTTTGTTTTCCGCAAAACACGGTGAGATTGACAACCTCATTGCAAGTTGGGGACAAAGTTCTGTGGTTGTGTTGTGTAGGTCTCCATGTTGCTACTAGCACCGGTAGTGCACCCTGCCAAATCTCAGCTAGTAACACCTTTGGGGTGTTTTCTTGCTCCTACTGGTTCGATTAAACCTTGGTTTCATAACTGAGAGAAAACTTGCTGTTGTGCTCATCATACCTTCCTCTTGGGGTTCCCAACGAGCTCTACATCGAACGACGAGCACATCAAGATCTTTTCTGGCGCCGTTGCCGGAGAGTCAAGGACATCTTCGCAAGGGGAGTCCCTCATAACCAATCGCTTTACCTTGTTGTTTTTGTTTTGCTTAGTTTCTTTTTGCTTTGTTTGCTTGTTTTGTTCTTCAAAAACACAAAAAAATAGTTTTACTAGTTTGCTTTGTTATTTGAAAAACACAAAAAAATTAGTTCCTATCTTAAGTTGCCTTCATGTGTAGCCTTGCTCCAATCACTATGTCGCCCGAGGAAATGATTTTCACTTTTAAACAAGGAATTGAGGAAAGTTTTAAGGAAGCTTGGTCTAGAATCTCTGATCTACATGAAAAAACTGAGCCTAAAATGACTCAAAGTTTGTTCCTTAGCAGTTTTTACCTTGGGATTGCTCTTTGCTATAGATATGCTTTAGATGCTGTTGTGGGAGGAGATTTCCTCCAATGTAATGAGGATGATTCCATTAATGCTATAAAGAAATTGATCCTCGCTTACAACATGCCTAGCCAAACTGATATTTCTTTCGCAAAAATATTTGCTAGGTTGAACACTCTTGAGACTAGCACTACTAGCTTAAAAGATTGCTATAATATGCTTAGGGAGCATCACAATTATGTTCCAATAAATTCTGAACCATCAAAGTGGCTCCCTACAGTAAAGATTGAGATAAACACTGAAACTTTTCAAGCCCGCTGCGATATCATGTCTAAATTTTGTCTTATGCCCAAAGATATTTATGAATCTTTGAATCTTTGGGGGCTTACTGAAGGAGGAAAAGAAATATCTCTTGCTAATAATGCTACCTTATTACCTATTCGAATGGCTGAATGAGTGTTTACAAAGATCCTTGGGAAAATGATTTCTACTAATTATCTTGTTATTGAATGTGCAGGAAAAGGACAAATTACACTTGGAAGGTCCCTATTAGAACTCCTTGGAGCAATAATAGATGTGGGAAGGGGTACCATGCACCTTTCTTCTCCACCAAACAATCACATTTTCCCAAAGGTTAAGAATAAAAATAAGAGATGTGGGAAGGGCAAGAAAGTTGGTTTTAATGCTTCTTCATTTGAGAACACTTGATTCTTTCTTTGCTTCTTATGCCTAACTTAAAGGCGTTAAAGAAAAGTACTTATTGGGAGATAACCCAAAAGTTTTAGATGAGTCTTGGAAGTTATTACTTCAGTAATAACCTCTCCTTATCCTTTTTATTTGCTTTTTTGTGCCAAGAGTAACCTCTAATGAGAGAGAAGTAATGATTGGGAAAGTTGCTGTCCCGAAACAGATTTTTGTGATTCACCGTAAAAATTCGTGAGAGAGCTATGTATGTCGGATTGAGCTGTAATTTTTTGTGCTTCTGCCCCAGGTTGTTATATAACTTTCGTTAGTTCAACACGCTTTGATTTGAGCAACATAAGGTCTTCGAAAGAATTCGTCTTTACCTGCTGGTCTGTTTTGACAGATTTCTGCCATTTTCTGCATTTGCATCTTGTGGGTTCCTTTTTGAGTTCTTTTGGGGAATTGAGCTTTTTGAGGGAAGTGCTACAGTATATAGTGTTCTAATGGAAGTTTATTTGGTGTTAGAACTTAACCTTAAGACTTATTTATTTTGAGTGCACTAATGTTGCTAATAAAGATTGTGTGAAGTTTTGTATGAAGGAAAATTTCAGGTGTATGGAAAGAATGAGTAATGAGATGAAGGATGGACTAAAGCTCAAGCTTGGGATGCCACGCGTGTCACCCCAAGAAATATCCAAGAAGTACAAGCGTCAAAGCTTGTGGATGCCCAAGGCATCCCCTTCTTCATCAATAAAAATCCCAGGTTTCTTCCAAACACTTCATTTTTTGTTTCATGCACAGTTGTGTTTTTCATGGAGCGTCTTCTTTTTCATTTTTGTTTTTAGTTTGCTTGGTTTGCTTAGTTTTATGAATAAATTGGTTGGACCCCCTCTTTCATACATTGGTTTGCAAATGGTTTGGTTTGGTTTGGAAAAGAGTAGGAAAGTTCATGCTTATGTGGTAAAAAGAGCTTGTTTTTGACTGTGGCCTGTGCTTTGTCATGCCATGCTTGATATTGTTTTGGCTTTATGCTTAGTATTATTTGTTGTAGCATGACTTGTTATAAACAATTGAGATTGCTTAATGTGTCTTGGATGAATCATGCGTTGTTTTAGCATATTAAAGCATAGTATAGTGGTATTCTCCTTTGATGCTTTATTTGGGTTGACTTGGCGCATGCTCACACCATGTTATGACTGTCACAAGTCACCATAGCCTTTATGATCCTTTAGTTTTCAACTTGTAATATCACTTTATGCTTTGATCAATGATGTTTTGCCGCTCTGCATGATTATGGCCATTATTGCTCTCTTAGTTTGTCGCTCCCAGTCTTTTGCTAGTCTCCACAACCAAGTATGAGTTCCACGCATGCATCCAACTCCCTAATCCAAGTTATTCCAAAGAGTCCACCATACCTACCTACTAGCTTATGCTATTCCAAGTATACTCATGCTTTTGTTTACCTCCCAAATTAAACTTGTTATGATAAAACTAGTGATTAAAGCTCTCACGAACTTGATGGCACACTTTACTTTACTTGCCCTTAATAAACTTGAACCATTGTGTCTTCTATGTTGTATATGCTTGCACTTATTTGTTGGGAATTAGCAGAACCATGCTTTCATGGGGAACGCTTTCAACATTGCACTTGGTACTTGTACCTAGTTGATATCATGCTCTTTTGTATATGGATGTCGTCGGTGTGAAATGAAAGGGGAGCTTGTAAGTCCATGGAGTTATGTATATGTGTTAGAGAAACGCCTGGGCCGCTGGTCTAATCCATGCTGACATGGTGGAAACCTGCAGCGTAACCATAATGAGCTGTCTATGAAGCATTCTTTTTATTAAAAAAAGAGTCCTATATTGAGAAAAAAAAGATACTATGAAAAGAGGAAAGAGAGAAAAAAGCACCATATTCCCATGGTAAATAAGAAGAATGCTGAGATGCTCGTTGTCTGCTTGCCTTGTCATTTTGATATGGGGATTCTTCCGTATCGTCGGGCAAGGGGTATCCGTTGGTGGTTCTCAATGATACACATGTACTTACAATGACAAGAACTTACCGGTGACTAAAATTGAGTAGCATGAGGAGCGGCCCTCGTTTACAAGGGACATGAGATTTCTGACTTATACTTCGTCAAGCATGAACACCATAGTTTGTTCACTTTAACCTTAATCACTTCAAGATGCTTATGATAGGGGCAATGAGAGATGAAAGCTATAATTACCATAATTTTTGGAAGCTCTTTATGAGACTTGAATCCCTACTTCCTTTTACAAGGGCCTTTCTTCCACCATTATATTGAGTCTCCACCTTCTATCTTTATGCACCTACTTTGAGAGCATAGTGGCCATTCTTAGTTCTATGTGCATTGTCCCAAGACTAATTGATTGACGCATAACTTGATATTGCTTGTTTTAAACTATTGTATCTAGTCACTCTTATGAACTTTCAAGGTGTCCTTTGCATTTATATTTGCTACTCTATTGAGGGATGAGCTGAATACTATTATGCTATGTTTTCTTTATGTGAAACAAACAAACGTCTTGCAAAGCATTGTTATTCATGAATCTTTTGTTTGTGCCTTTTCATGTTGCATCATAGTTTCTTTGCTTATTGCTAGAACTTTGTCTTTCATGTTATGATTGAAGTACTATGATCCCAGCTTTGAATGTTTTGCAAATACTTTGATCAAGTCTTTGTTGGTGCATGTCACCTCAAAAATTATTCTTTCTTTTTATCACTTACCTACTCGAGGACGAGCAGGAGTTAAGCTTGGGGATGTTGATACATTGCAAATGTATCTATAATTTTTGATGTTCCATGCTTGGTTTTATCCACTTTCTTGTGTTTTGTTCCAACTTTGGAGTACTTTTCATATGATTTCTTGGACTAACCTATTCACAAAAGCCACAGTGCCAGCTGCCTGTTTTCTGCTGTTTTTGGTTCTAGGAAAGTCAGAAAATGAATATTCTCGGAATTGGACGGGACAAAAGCCAAAGTGCCTATTTTTCCGGAAGGGATCAAGTGCCAGAATACGAGACGGAGAAGGGTCAGGGAGCCACCACACCACCTGGCCGCACGGCTAGGCCTGGCCCGCGCCAGGGGGTGGTGTGGCCGCTCCCGGCACCCCCTCGGCCTCTCCTTCCGCCTATATATTGCCCTCGGGACGAAAACCCTAAGTACCCGATCAAAAATCCACGAAAGAGTGTGTAGCCGCCGTCATCTCTATCCCTAGATCGGGAGAGATCTGAAGCTCTTCCCGGCACCCTGCCGGAGAGGGGAATTCACCCTGGAGGCCTTCTTCATCACCATGCAAGCCTCCGGTGTGATGCGTGAGTAGTTCATCCTTGGACTACGGATCCATGTAGTAGCTAGATGGCTGGTTCTCCTCCTTTGTGCTTTCATGTTTAGATCTTGTGAGCTCCGTTCATGATCAAGATCATCTATTTGTAATTCATACATGTTGTGTTTGCGGGGATCCGATGGATATTGAGATGCTATTTCAGATTGATTATTGATTCTATCATGTCTTTGTTATTTGTGATCTTGCATGCTTTCCGTTGTTAGTAGCTATCTTGGCCAAGTAGATGCTAGCAACTCCAAGAGTTAGTATTTATGCTCGATAGTGGGTTCATGCCTCTGGTAATCTGGGGAAGTGACAGAAATCTCTAAGGTACTAGATGTGCTGTTGCTACTATTGTTCATAGAACAATCGTATTGTTTACTTTACTTGTAGTTCGTAAAGCAATAATATGTTGCTTGCAACTTAATACTGGAGGGGGTTCGGATGATAACCTGAAGGTGGATTATTAGTCATAGATGCAGTTGGATGGTGGTCTATGTATTATGTTGTAATGCCCAATCAAGTCTCAAGGAGTCAAGATGATTAGTATATGCATGTATTGCTTTCTCAGTGTTTGTCGCCCCGCTGTAATTTGTTCACCCATCATGTTATCTATCTAAGGAGAGCCACCTCTAGTGAACTATGGATCCCGGTCCTTTCTCTTTACATACAATCTACAATCTTTTACTGCTTTGTGTTTACTTTCTGCAAACTTTTACTTCTTTCCATTCGATACGTTTAATCCTTTGTTTTCCGCAAAACACGGTGAGATTGACAACCTCATCGCAAGTTGGGGACAAAGTCCTGTGTTTGTGTTGTGCAGGTCTCCACGTTGCTACTAGCACCGGTAGTGCGCCCTGCCAAAGCTCAGCTAGTAACACCTTTGGGGTGTTTCCTTGCTCCTACTGGTTCGATTAAACCTTGGTTTCATAACTGAGGGAAAACTTGCTGCTGTGCTCATCATACCTTCCTCTTGGGGTTCCCAACGAGCTCTACGTCGAACGACGAGCACATCAAGCATCAAAGGAGAATACCACAATATTATGCTTTGTATGCTAAAACAACCCATGATTCTTTCAAGGCACATTAAGCAATCTCAATTGTTTGGAACAAGTCATGCTACAGCAATAATCACTAAGCATAAGGTCAAAGCAACATCAAACATGACATGATAAATTCTAGGCCACAGTCAAAACAAACTTCCTTTTGTACCACTATAAGCATGAAGCTTCCTACTCTTTTCCAACACCAATCGACTTATTTGAAACAACTCTCAAAGATAATAATCAATAAAGACCAGATAGCATGTCTCACCTATCTACAAATAAGAACTAAAAAGTTCTAAGCCAAAAGAATAAGAAAACTAAAGCTAAATGTAGTGCTAGCAAAGGAGAACACTCACAGAACAATAAGAGTGAAAACTATAGTGTTCTAGGCAATGAATAACGGGGTGTGTCTCTCTCCAAAATAAGTGTGTCGGGATTTAACCAACTTATTGCGGAAAAGAAAGCAAAAGAAAACTAGCTCCAAGAATAATACATAGTGCATAAGGTAATAAAAATAAAGTGTCTTGAAAGAAGACCTAAGATTATTGATGAAGAAGGGGATGCATTGGGCATCCCCAAGCTTTGACGCTTGTACTTCTTGAAAATTTCTTGGGTGACATGGGTGGCATCCCCAAGCTTGAGCTTTTGTCCATACTTCATCTCATCACATCATTCTCTCCCTACACTTGAAAACTTCCTTCATACAAAACTTCACACAATCTTCATTAGCAACATTAGTGTATTCAAAATAATAAATTTGGGTTCAGTTTCAACTCAAGTAAATCATCCATTAAAATATAAACTACTGTAGAAATTTCTTTTAAAAGCTCAAGAGATCTAAGAGAACTCAAAAAGAAACCGATTAAGAGGCAAATGCAAATAATGACAGAAATCTGTCAAAACAGACCAGCAGGTAAAGACCGATTTTTTCGAGAATCTGCTGTTGCTCAAATAGAAAAGTGCAAAACTAACGAAAGTTGGGTAATAACCTGGGGCATAAGCACAAACAATTACAGCTCAATCCGACGTACTGCGATTTTTCATGATTTTTTTACAGTGACGCACATAAATCTGTTTTGGGACAGCAACTTCCCCATATCTTACTTCCCTCTAATTAGAGGTTATTCTTGGCACAAAAACCAAACAAAAAGGATAAGGAGAGGTTATTACAGAGGCAATAACTTCCAACACTCAACAAAATAAAAATAATCTGAAAGTAAAAATATAATGGGTTGTCTCCCAAAAGCTCTTTCTTTATAGCCATTAAGATAGGCATGATAATTTCGATGATGCTCACATAAGAAATATTAATTGAAGTAAAAGAGAGCATCAAGAAGCAAATATGGAACAAATTTAAGTCTAACCCACTTCCTATGAAAATAATCTTGTAAATAAACAAGTCATGAAAGCACAAAGCAACAAGCATAGGAAAGCAAAACAAGTGCAACTTCAAAATTGTCAATATAAAGAGGGGAAACTTAATATTGTTGAGATACATAAAACCATGTTTCCCTCTCTCATAATAACTTTCGGTAGCATCATGAATAAAATTAACAATATAAATATCACATAAAACATTCTTATCATGAGCCACATGCATAAAATAATTATTACTCTCCCTATAAGCATAGTCATTCTTATTAATCGTAGTGGGAGAAAATTCAACAAAATAGCTATCATTATTATTCTCATCACCATAATCATAAAATATAGGAGGCATATTGTAATCATAATTAATTTTCTCCTCAATAGTAGGTGGACTGAAAATATCATTCACCATTGTAATCATTATACATTGGAGGTATAGTATCATCAAAGTAAATTTTCTCCTCGGTGCTTGGGGGACTAAAAAGATCATTTTCATAAAAACTAGCTTCCCCAAGCTTAGACTTTTCCATAGCATTAGCAATAATGGTGTTCAAAGAATTCATACTAATAATATTGCTATTAGCATGCAAATAAAGTTCCATAGGTTTTTTAATTTTCTCTTCAAACACGTCATGTCCTAACTCAAGATAAATACTATAAAGCTCTCTAATTTTGTTGTTGTTTTCCATTAAGCCTAATTAGTGAAAATAAAAACAAGAAACAAAAAGATATAATTATAGAATCTAAAGGAAATAACTTCAAGCACTCACACACCAGCAACAGTACTAGAAGATAGCTTAGTAGCCAGAGGATGTGAGTACCTTTTACCTTACCTCCCCGGCAACGGCACCAGAAAATAGCTTGATGTCTACGCACGCTTCTATTCTTGTAGAAAGTGTTGGGCCTCCAAGTGCAGAGGTTTGTTGAACAACAGCAAGTTTCTCTTAAGTGGATCATCCAAGGTTTATCGAACTCAGGGAGGAAGTGGTCAAAGGTATCCCTCTCAAGCAACCCTGCAATCAAGATACAAGAAGTCTCTTGTGTCCCCAACACACCCAATACACTTGTCAGGTGTATAGGTGCACTAATTCGGTGAAGAGATAGTGAAATACAAGTAATATGGATGATTATAAGTGGTAATTGCAATCTGAAATAAGAGTGGCAGCAAGCAAACATGTAACAAGATTGATTGTAAACAGTGTTTCGATGCTTATAAACAAGGCCTAGGAATCATACTTTCACTAGTGGACACTCTCATATAAATATCTTCTCTTCATTATGCTACCCTGAACTACTCTCCGGTTGGACAATGTAGGGCTATAATAGCACACCTTAAAGTTCGCATTCCCCATCTAGATAACCCCTCACTGTCACCTTGAGCGCTAGATGGTTCTAACAAACACCACAATCTCATAGAGACATCCAACTCAAATTATACTCATGATAAGTATTTTTGTAACCTTAGCCTAAGTGCCACACGGTGTGCACACTGTCAACTTCACATACGTGGGGATAAGCAGAGATTAATTAAATTACTTGAGTAGCAGAATAGATCTATTTATTACAAAGCTCATGATCTCAATAAGATCACGCATAGAGAGAGAGATGAACACATAGCTACCGGTAGAGCCCTTAGCCTCGAGAGAGAACTATGCCCTCCTCATCATGGGAGTCAGCAACGACGATGGAAATGACGGTGGAGTCGATGGAGTTGGCTCCGGGGGCACTTCCCTGTCCCGGCAGGGTGCCGGAACAGAGACTTATGTCCCTAAATCTCCTCTTCGGTAGTGGCGGCGTTGCGGAACTTTTCGTGGAATTCTGATCTGGTATCTAGGGTTTTCATCTAGGGGGAATATATAGGTGAAGGGGCAAGGTCGGTGGAGGATCGAGGGGCCCACACCACCTGGTGGCGCACCTGGGGGTACCCGCGCCACCATAGGGTGTGGCTGCCTCGGTGCCCTCCTCCGTCTCTGCTTTGGACTCCGTCTTGTGTCGGGAAAAATAGGAACTTTGGCTTTTGTTTCGTCCAATTCCGACAATATTTCTTTACTAGATTTTCTGAAACCAAAAACAGCAGAAAACAGGCAACTGGCACTGCGGCATCTTGTCAATAGGTTAGTTCTAGAAAATATATAAAAATGCCTCAAAGTGTAGATAAAACATAAGATAGTTGATACAAAACAAGCATGGAGCATCAAAAATTATAGATACATTTATGACGTATCACCACCATAGAGAAATCCATCAGGGATGGATTCAGGAAAAATAGGAAGAGGAAGAAGAAATATATCACTTACCTAGAGTCCTCGCGAGTTTAGAAGAGGAAGCAGAGTAGCTAAAGTCGGATATGAGCACGGCGGCACGGGGAGCACCCAAGGGGCGCTGCAACCCGCGCCAAGCCGTGGTCATGGAGGCTCCAGAGGAAGGGGACGACACCATATAGCGACCAAAGCACCAAATCAGTGCCAAGGAAGAGGTGGAGCACTGAATCACTGGCGAAGTCCGAACCCTGGGTATCTGGAAGGAGATGACATGGTCAGGGGAGAGCTCAAGCGCCAAATCGAGTTTGACTAGTCGACTAACTCATCCTGCATCGTGGCGGCGGCTGGGGAGGTCAAGGATGACCGAAATCGAGTGCGGCGGCAGTAGCAGCCCAATGTCGCCACAAAGGGGAACGCCCGAGTCGTGCGCGAGAGAGAAAAGAGAGAGACAGGGTACTGGGCCGGGCGAGGCCAGCCCAGTGTGGCATCGAGGGTTTGATCCAACACAGTTGGGCCGAGTTGGGCTGGGTTACCCCAATGGGCCAGGCCTAGATTTAAAGAAATAGAACCCTAATTTAATTATTAAAACACCAAAATACCCCTGAGGCTAAATATGCTATAAAAAACAAATAAAAATCCTAAAAATACAAGTAAATATGTCTAAATGATGACAAAAATATTATCTACCTACGAAAAATGCTAAAATGTATTATGAGTTGATAAATTTAAAATGAATAATAAATAACATTTATTCTTTCAAGGAATTTTCTAAAAAATAAAAATAATACCTAAAAATAAATAAAATTCACTTTTGTGATTGGAAATAAATATTAAGTATAATAAAAATGTTAGTTTGTATTTTAAACTAATAAAATTAAAAGGTATATTCTGAAACATTTATTCCTTCATGTAATTTTATACAAATTAGGATTAGACTTAAAAATAAGTAAAAAAAAATTAAGATCTTTACTAGGTTTACTATAGTAGAAATATACAAGGTGTGTTCCTTAAGAAGGATTTCAGATTATAAAGTAACAAATTCCTATCTGTCTATTTTATAGAAATTCTTATTTAAACTTATTATAATTCTTCAAGATTATTGTTTAAGCAAAGAATAATCTTATAACCTCATAAAATATCACAATCTTGAATAACCCATTAAATTTAAGTGCTAAACCTAAAACCATAATTTTGGACTCTAATAAAGCCTAAATATAAACTACTAATTATTTAATACACCTTTAGAGTCTTAAATCAATTATAACTAATAACTTCATATTAACCTTTAGCATCATTCACTTATGTTGATGATGAATGACCTCATATCTCAAATCGTACCTAACATACCTTTCGAGCTAAATATAAATTCAACAAACCATATAATAAGATCATCGTATCTCATAATTAGCTTAAACTCTATAATCTACTTAGCATCGATTTGCTAAGTTTAGATTCATAAAGTTATACTCAATACCTATACAAATCTATATTCAATCATATCGAAGAAGTTCTTAAACTTGAGCACGATATAACAATACTACATTCTAATCCAAGTTATCTTTTATAGTTAAACTTTGGTCTGTTACTTAATCAACCAGAATCACATTAACTTAAGATCGATGAAGCGATCCAAATAGCCATAAATTGTAATTTAAGAACACCACAAATTACTTAACTTGATGTAATAAGTATTTTCTTCAAAAGTTATTCATTTTTCCACTTCAAACAAAAGCTTTAGTCAATCTGCTAACAACCACCCACTTGAATTATAATACCCTTAAAACTGTTTACCAATCAACATCTACTAACAACTTCCATGGTACTTTACTTTCATCACTTGTCAACTACTTTTAGAAGCTTAATACAAATTTATTTATAAAGTAAAACTTGATTGTAACCCAAATCTTTCATCAATCACCAAACTCAATCCATACTGATACATAGGGATTTACTTTGGGATTTATACAAAAATGCATATCATTATCTATGCATAATAGCATATTGCTTCTTTAAACATTAGTCCTTACTAGACCAATAATGTTGTTTTCAGATATTGGAGTTTATACCGACTAGAAGACCTTGACTACATAATCTTGCAGTCAAAAAGGCAAGTTCACACTTTCTCATGTCCTTTGATTATTTCCTATCAAGTATTTGCAAACTATTGTGTCATCACCTGCATTTCAAAAAGGCCAGAAACACTATTTTTGATAATAATGTAAACTATTGGTTACTGATCCAGGGTGATTAGCTAATCTATTAAGTCTGGCAATTGGAATACCATTGTCTAGGAATATATCATCTAGGATTTAACAACCAATGTCGCCAGTGATTCTAGCATCATATATCACGAGTTAACCATGAGATCTACAATGGCTCTAGGGAAGTCAGCTGGATCTTCTTCCTTTCACATGACCGAACAACCTTATCGTGAGCCTATAGATTCCCTACGGGGACTCAGCACATGGGTGGGACCCCTCAGTTCCCCATGATATTGGTGTCTAGATTATCCATGAGGGGCTATCGGAGGTATTTCTGCCACTTTAGTGGGGGCTATCCTAGGTAAATCTTCGAGTCCCCTGTTTGCTTGTTTGCTAGCCGAGATGTATCCAGCACTCCCTCCTTCTCCTAAACCCAAGTCCATAACAATGGGCATTGATGAGTTAAACCCTCGTCAATTGGCGCCGTCTGTGGGAATTGGGAGTGCTGATGTTGCGGCTTCTTCGGCCCCATCAACTGCAATCTACAACTCCACAACAGCAGAGATTCGCCAACTCTTCGACACGTTCGACTTCACCGTCCACACACCGGCCACTCGCCCGGCCTTCGAGTCCGTGGGCGATGGAATCAGCCTGGCGATCGGGAGCTTCTGCTTCCAAGTTGGTCAGATGGGCACGCTTCGCATGCCTGACCAGCCGACGATACCATGGATTGCTCCAGCATCATGGTTCCCTCCATCGATCGGCACCCTCAGCGAGCTCAATACCTCGACAACAGTTGAGAATACGGTCAGTGACAACAGTCGCGAATCTGATCTGGGCGATCTGGCAACTGAAGATGGAGCCTACGGCTCCGGGTCTGAAAGTTGTGGGAGCAGCAACTTCCCTAACCACTTCATGTGCGTCATCGTCAACACAGGCGACTCCTTCGCCAATCGCGACAACGCAGGCAACGGTGGCCATGAAGCCAACCCGCCAAATGGCGGCATACCCAATGGAGGACCACCCAACGGCGGCCCTACCAACGGCGCCCCCATCAACAATGGAGGAGCAGTCGAACCTCCCACCATGGTGAACGAGCACACCAGCGAGCGTGTCGTAATCAGGCTCAACGATCTCGAGTGGGCCCGTTGCCGAGAAGCTTTGCGGGGCAATCCCCTGCCTCCCGGCACATCGCAAGAGATGCTAATGGGCTACCATTGGCTACTTAAGGAGGAATACAAACGCCAGCTGCAAACAATCGCGCAACTTGAAGCGCGTAAAAAGGCGGCAGATGAGTCGAGCCTTCGACGGGCCAGACTCTCCTCCCACGGAGGATCCTCCTCCAAAGGCAATGAGTACGTGGCCAACAAGAGACGATCTCGAATGGCCCACCTCACCGAGCAGGAGCACATAGAAGCTGCAAAAGTCCTCGACTTCAGCTCTATGATAGTCAACACCCGGGGCAACATGGTCCCTAAGACGCCGCAGGCGGCAGTGACAGCAGCCACCATGTACCTTCTCAACAATCAGCCGCTAGCTGGAGATCCCCGAGCTGCCATGCACCGATCTATGATCGCAGGCTTGGGATTAGTCGAGGCTACTCTCGACAAAGAACCAGCGTCGGAGCCGAAGAAAGGTAAGGCCCTGGCGAAACTCTACTCCTCACCCTCATTGAGCGACGATAGTCATGACCTGTCTCGACGCCACCGCTCACGGCGACACGACCACGACTACAACGCACATGATGACATCACGCAGCGCAAAATCGACAAATCAAGGGCGCGACGCGCTCGGTCGACTGACTCAGAAGACGAAGATGTGGAGCTCTGTGGCGCTAGATGCTTCAGCAGAGCCATCAGACAAAAGCGAATGCCCAAGGGGTTTAAGCTCCCATCAGAGAACCCAAAGTTCGATGGTCTACAGGACCCAAAAATCTGATTAGAGGACCATATCTCCTCCGTCAGGCTCCATGGCGGGAGTCGAAGCACTGCTATGTAATGCCTGCAGCTACAGCTGTAGGGTTCCGCCCGAGCATGGCTCAACAAACTCCCACACGGATCCATTTACAGTTGGGAAGAGCTGGTCTACAGCTTTATGCGCAACTTCAAGGGCACCTACAAAAGGCCCGCATCAATCGAAGAGCTGAGATGCTGCCAGCAAAGATCGGGCGAGTCACTACGCTCATACATCTAGAGGTGGTCCATCATCAAGAACTCCACAGAAAACATCTCGGAGGATTTCGCGATTGATGCATTCAACGGCGGTGTACGCCGCATAGAGCTCAGGGAGGATCTGGGTCGTTCGAAGCCCAAAACCATCGACCACCTGATGGAAATCACGAATCGATGGGCAAATGGAGAAGATTCAGTGAAGAATCGCGTTCATTCCAACGACGAAGCAGAACTCGAACGCAGACGCGACCGCTGAAGCAAACGTCGTATGCGCATCTATGATGACCGTGATGACGTCAACATGGTCACAGCCGGTTACGCCGACAGACGCGACGACAACCGCAATAGCGGCTACCGCAGCAGTGGATACCGTGACTCCGGGAAAACCACGCAAGTATGGCAGCGCTGCACTCGTGATGAGGCACCCGCAACATCCATCAAAGATAAGTTGTCTGGGTCGTGCACTGTGCACTTCTACATCGACAAGCACGACGGCAAAAAGAAGTCCAGACACCTCCTCAAAGACTGTCGCGAGTTCCTCAAGCTTCACGAGGGTCTAGCTCGGATGAATCGTGATGCTGTAAACAGGGGCTACGGAGCCGCCCCAGGAGCTATGGCACATGGAGCTCCGCCACCACCACCTGGACCACCCCCAAATGCAGCTACGCCGGACCAGCACCATGGAGGCAAACCATACCCGCGGGCCATGGGTACCATGATGAACCAAAAGGGACGCCCCTCGAATCGGGTGCAGAAGGCCATCACTCGCCAAGTCAACTTGGCGACAAACTCACCACCATCCACCACTGAGTACCTCAGTGGAAGCGACTCCTGCTTTACCTTTGACAAGCGCGACCACCCACGCCAAGTACCTCGTCTAGGTCATTGTCCCCTCGTCCTCGAGGCACAAATTGGAGGCTTCGACATGAGTCGCGTCTTCATGGACGACGGAAGCGGCATCAACCTTATGTTTGTGAATACCTTGCGAGCAATGAGGATCCCACTGACCTGCCTAGAGGCCTCAGACACAACATTCCACGGCATCATCCTAGGCAAGGGCGTATGTCCCCTTGGCAAAATCAACCTTGACGTCATCTTCGGCACACCGAAAAACTTTCGGAGCGAGCGCATCGACTTAGAAGTCGTCGACTGGCCCTCACAGTACCACTGCATCCTCGGACGTGTCGTGTTCGCCAGGTTCATGGAAGTGCCGCACTACGCCTATCTGTAGATGAAAATGCCAGGCCCTAATGGCGGCATCACAATCAACGGGAGCTTCGAGAGGTCCGACAGTTGTGACAGGGAATTCAACAGAATCTCCCAGTCCTTCGGCATGCAGGAGGAACTCGCCAGATTAAAGGAGTCGACAGACAACAGTCTGCCTCCCCTAAGCCGGCCAAGCTCACCCGACTTGTCCTTCGACTCATCGGTGCACACGAATAAAGTTCAGGTCCACCCATCGGATCCCGCCAAGACGGCCCTCATTGCCAACAACTTGAGTCCCGCATAGGAACTCGCGCTCGTCGAATTCCTCCGTGAGCACTGGGAAATCTTCGCCTGGTGTCCAGCGGACATGCCAGGAGTTCCTAGGGAATTCGTCGAGCACGCACTCAATGTCAACCCAGACGCAAGGCCAATTAAACAAACAATTTGGCGACTGTCTGAACCAAGAGCAAAGGCAGTCGGAATGGAGATCAACAGACTCCTTGACGCAAAATTCATACACGAGATCAAGGAAAGCACTTGGCTCGCCAACACAGTGCTGGTACCAAAAAAGGACACGGATATCCTGCGGATGTGCGTGGACTTCACCTCTTTGAATAAGCACTGCCCAAAGGACCACTTTCCGCTACCGCGAATCGACCAGATCATCGACTCCACCACGGGATGTGAGCGCCTCTGCTTCCTCGACGCCTACTCAGGCTACAACCAGATTCGAATGAAGGAGGAAGATCAAGAAAAAACGGCGTTTACAACGCCTTTTGGTGTGTTCTGCTACAACACAATGCCCTTCGGGCTAAAGAACGCAGGAGCCACCTACCAGTGGTGCATGCAGGCTTGCCTCAAAAACCAACTTGGTCGCAAAATTCAAGTCTATGTCGACGACATCGTAATCAAGACCAAAGAGGAAGCTTCACTAATCGACGACTTGCGCGAAACCTTCGCCAACCTTGACCGCTACCGGATCAAGCTCAATCCGGACAAATGCACCTTCAGCGTACCATCTGGGAAACTACTCGGGTATCTTATCTCCGCAAGAGGGATCGAGGCGAACCCGAAGAAAATAAAAGCCATACTGGCCATGGAGAAGCCGAAGAACATAAGAGGCATCCAGCAACTGGCTGGACGGATCGCGGTGCTCAGTCGATTCATCAGTCGAATGGGCGAAAAGTCACTGCCCTTCTAACAACTTCTCCGCAAAGCCGACAAATTCGAGTGGACCAATCAGGCACAGGAAGCATTCGAAGACCTCAAGCGCCTACTGTCCACCTAGCCAGTACTGGTGACCCCACGCGAAAGGGAACCACTGTTGCTATACATCTCCGCCACCAACCAGGTGGTAAGCACAGTGCTCGTGGTAGAACGATCCGAGGAAAACAAGGTCCATGGAGTACAGCACCCAGTCTACTACCTCAGCGAGGTACTTACGCCAACAAAACAGCAGTACCCGCACTACCAGAAACTGGCGTACGGCGTCTTCATGACGGCCCGGCGACTGCACCACTACTTCCAGGAACACCCAATTGTGGTAGTCAATGACGCTCCGCTTGGGCACATCCTCAACAATCCTGATGCCACCAGACGAGTCGCGCTTTGGGGAATCGAACTGTCTCCACGAGACATTACATATGAAAAACGCGATGCAATCAAGTCGCAAGTTCTCCCTGACTTCCTCGTGCACTGGATGGAGAACCAGCTCCTTGAAAAACCAGATATGTCCTACCTCTGGACAATGCACTTCGACGGTTCCAAGCGAAAGGACAGGGCCGGCGCAGGTGTCATACTGACATCGCCCAGGGAGACAAGCTGAAATATATCCTGCGAATGCAGTTCACCGCCTCCAACAATGAAGCTGAATACGAGGCCCTATTGCACGGGATGAGGATGGCAAAAGCCTGCGTCGCCAAGAGGCTCATAATATATGGTGACTCCAAGCTGGTCGTCAACCATACAATGCACGAGTGCGACGCACAGAACGACAATATGATCGCCTACCGCGACCTCTACGACACACTCAAAGGGGACTTCGACGGTTGCGAGTTGCGGCACATAGGTTGTGAAAGCAATGAAGAGGTGGACACACTCGCCAACATAGGCTCTACCTGCGCCCCCATACCACCTGGGTATTTCTCGAGCGCATTTGCGAATGCTCCATCAAGCCAAAGGCCGCAGAGAAGAAAACAAGCACAGCAACGGACTCGGGGGCTATGCCGTCCAATGAGCCAATGGCACTCGATGACTTGGAGCTCGATACAGGACTCGAAGGGCCAATGAGCGTCATGATGATCGAGCCATCCTGGACTCAACCGTACATCACGTACCTTCTCGGCAAGAGGCTACCGGACGATCTGACTGACGCACGGCGCATCGCGCGACGATCCAAGGCATTCGCCGTTAGCAACGGCGAACTATACAGGCGCAGCATCACAGGAGTACTCCAACGATGCGTCTCCACGGCCGATGGAAGAGTTATTCTCCTCGACATCCATGAGGGGACCTACAGGCACCATGCCGGCAGTCGCGCCCTCGTTGCCAAAGCTCTACGAGCGGGATTCTACTGGCCTACGGCCATGCGCGACGCCAAGGACATCGTCCAGAAATGCAACGTGTGCCAGCGATTCGCGGACAAGCCACACGCACCTGGCGTAGAACTCCGCCCAATTCCATTGGCCTGGCCCTTCGCGCAATGGGGACTCGACATGGTCGGCAAGCTCCCAAAGTCCTCACGAGGAGGCTACGTCTATCTCCTAGTCGCAGTCGACAAATTCACCAAGTGGATAGAGGCCATGCCAGTGACCAACCAGTCAGGATACATTGCAGTCAAGTTCTTCGAGTCCATCGTCTACCGCTTCGGAGTATCATACAGCATCATCACGGACAATGGGACGAACTTCACATCCAAGGAGTTCCAAGAATTCTGCGAGAGTCTAGGAATCAACGTCATCTATGCCTCCATAGCACATCCACAGACCAACGGTCAGGTCGAAAAAGCTAACGGGCTCGTGTGCGACGGCATCAAGAAGCGACTCCTCAGGCCACTCGAACAGGCCGCGGGCTGCTGTCCAGACGAACTGCAATCGGTACTCTGGAGCCTACGCACAACTCCAAACAGCGCCATAGGGTACACCCCGTTCTTCATGGTGCACGGGGCTGAAGCAGTGCTACCCGCCAAAGTACGATACAAAGCACCACGGGTGGTCGCTTACAGCGAGAAAGAGTCAACTCTTGCACTCGAAGACTCCGTCGACCTCCTTGACGAGGCAAGGGAAATCGCCGCGGAACAATCAACGATCTACCAGCAGAACCTGCGCAACTACCACAGCAGAAGGCTACGCCCCAGGTCCTTCGTCGAAGGCGACCTGGTCCTGCGACTGAAACAGCAAGGGCATCTCAATCTCGAGTCTCCTGGGAGGGACCGTATGTGATTACAGAAGTAATCCCAGGTGGCGCCTATCGCCTTAAAGATTTAGAGACAGGAGTCGCATACTCCAACCCTTGGAACGTCGCACAGCTGCGGTGCTTCTACCCTTAGTCATTTCCGTTTTTACATTGCAAATAAGGCTACTCAGCCAAGGCTACCTAGCCACATATTGTACCTCGTACTATCCTGTGAATAAATAAAGCTAAGTTCCCCAAAACTCTGCGTTTTTCTTTTATTTTTTGCAAATTATACACTCGGGGGTTGCGCCACCCTATACACATATGTTCTACGAACTAACGCGATATCCTGAGTAGCTGGCGCACCAATCGAAACCCCTGGCAAACACCAACCCAGTTGCAACGCATCTGACAGGTTGACAAGGGGATGAGATAAACACAAGTCAGGCTAACGAAAAGGAATTGCATAGTGCAACGCACTCGCAAAAACATACACGCTAACAAGATCTTTATATACATCAATATTAATCAATTATACACAGCATATATATGGACTTTACAACACTGGTACAACTATGTGTAGGATACAAACTAAACTACTATTGCAGCAAAGGAACATTGGTCTGCTCCTCGAAGAAGTCAACAATTTCCTCCGCTGGGCGATCCACCGCCTGGTAGTGCGGAACCATGTCCCAAGTCAAACCTGCTGGCGGCGCTGGTGGTCCGGCCGCAATTGCTGCAACGTCCACATCAGGCCTGTGTAGTCGCACCAGCGACAGAGCAGCCTTGGCACCAGTCACCAACTGTTGCCGTACACACTCACGGACTGCATTCAAGTCCTGGAATTTAGCAAGAAGGGCCAGCAGGCTCGATGGAACGACGTCCAGCGGGAACATCGTCTGGTAAATATTCTTCAAGCACGATTGCGACTTCTTCAAGAAGTGAAGTACTTGTGTCCACGATCCTGGAGGGTCGCCAGCGCGATTGCGCGATCATGATCTACCTAGAAGTACCCACTCGCCTGAAGCTGCTCTTGGGTCAGGTCATTCATGCGAATGGAAATCCTATCCTTCTCATCCTACGGATGGCGCGCACTAATAACTATACCAAGCAAAGGAAGAAGTATGAAGACAACGAACTACTGCGAGTGACTACAAGGGAAAGATAAGGAAGAAGAAAACTAAGATTTGAATTGGTCGCCCAGCTGCGTCACCTCCCTTAGCAGATATTGTTCTCGAGCGGCGGTTTTCTCCGCCTTCGATTTCCATACATCCGTGTTACCACAGAGTAAGGGCAATTCACGCTCCAACTGCTTCACGCGGTCACGGAGTCACGAAAGAAGAGACAGCTCATCCACCCTTGAGAGCGGCGGCGCGAAGGTGTCATCAGAGGGTGGCGAATCCCGAGGTTCCCTCAAAGGATCACTCGATGTTCCCTATCACAAGCCAAGCAAGAGATAATAAGAAGACTAAGGCGAGGCATAAACAAAAGACTCGAGTGCATTCAAGATTAACAAAGTATCAGCAGATACACTCTCCAAAAGGCATGTTTTCGACAAAAGAAATAAGCTAGTTAACTATTACAAGACGCGACTACTGAGGAGCAACTAGCTTCTTCGACTTAGACTTTGGTTTTGGGGGCCTCATCGAGTCTGTGGCAGTATCAGACGCCACAGACTTCCCGCCGGCCCCTGACATTGCAACCTTCGTCGCCTTCCTGGCTCGCTGAAGCTCCTCAGAGTACATCGCAACTATATTGATCAGCTGCGGCCCGTACTTGCCACAAGCAGTCGCGAAAGGAGCAAAGACTACCTGCTAGCCATCCGCGCTGAAAGGCATCGCCTTGGAGACCGCTGCAGGATCAACTTCGACTCCATGGGCTTGAACCATTGCGAGTGACATTGAAGCGCCAGCCGCACGGAGCGAGTTCTTGAAGCTTGCAAGAATGCCCCCGGCAAGAGACTCCACCAGCTCATCTATATTCTCGATCAACTTAGCCTTGGGCGCCAGCTCTTCTCGGAGGCGACTGAGCACGTCCTTGGCCTTGGTGAGCATCCCCTAAACGGTAGCGCTGCGATCTTCGACTGCCGAAATGGCACCCGCCAGGGCATCATCATGACGGAGTGCCTGGGGATCGAAGCTCAGACCGCTGGCATCTACACAAAACCCAAGGATGGGCACAAAAGTCAGTACCAACAACAAATTCAAAAGAAAAAAACAGCAAAAATTCAGACAAAAGGAATACCGGAGAGAGCCTTGGCAATCGAAAAAAGCTGTTCCTCGAACAACTTTTCTGTAGCCACGATGGAGGCGCGCAGATCCTCCTCGCGTTTCCGCAACTTGGCACATGCTGTGACTGCCTCATCGCGACTCTTTACCGCCGCGACAAGCGTTTTCTCGAGGGAAGCGGTGCTACGGAGGAGTGCATTATGCTCAGCTGTGACACAAACAAAGATAAACCGTCAGTCGAATACATCAAAAGGATGCAGAAGAGAAGTAAAGAACACTCACTTTCCACCACGCGATGGCAATTGTCCAGCATTGCATTCTGACGACCCATCGCAAGCACCTGTTCCGCAAGACGAGCGGCTTCCTTCACAACGAGGTACGGCAAAAGACATAGTAAAGGGTCAATAGATGACATAGATGAAAATTCGACTGCAAAATCAGAAGAAGAGATACTACACTCACATGATCCTCCAAAGACTCCAAAGTCGATGGATTTGCAGACGTCCGGATAACCATCTGGTGCTCCACATTGTGTGGAGAACTTGACGAATTATGCCTGGAGTGGGCCGCCAATGGAGGAGAAGGGGCGCGCTCAGCCATTTTCTTGGCTTTGGAGGTCGCGACTCCAGACTCTTCCAAAAATCGTACGTCGCCAGAAGATGACAACGCTTGCTGACTGCAAAACAAACCAACATCAAGAAAAGGCAACTTCAAAGAACAACCAGAAGAAAGACTCGCACACTTACCAATCAAACTTGTCAAAATCGAGGGTTTGATCCCCCGACTCTGACGACGACTCTTTCGGCAGTCGCATCTTCTTGCGAGAAGATGGTGCCACGGCACTCACAGGAACGGCAGGTATCGGCGACTCTGCACCAACAGTTGTACCTTCCGGAGTCGAAGGAGACGATGCATCTGAATCCTTGCTGCGCGAACGCTTGCGAGTGTCCGGACCACTCAACTCGGGGGCTTCCTCCTCCGCATCAGATGGAACGATCGGATCTGACTCATCCTCTTCCAAGGCTTCACGAGGGATAACCCCCTCAGGAAGAGGGGGCATACAGGGTGACACCCCCCAATCCTGCATACAGAAAACAATTTAGCGCCAAGTCAAGAAAAAAATAGCAAAGAAGCAGTCGACAAACAAAGCTACTACGTAGCACAACTGTACCTCAGGAGGGGGGTTAGCAGCATCGAATGGAGGTACGTCTGGATCATTGGGAAGCACATCCTTGGCGGTGTACTTGGTGACCAGTCGCACCCTTTTATCTACCTCACTCGCGGAAATGCCATCGGCAGATACGTGAGTGACATCGTCCGCGCCAGCCCACTGGAACATAGGGTGGACTCTGGCCTGCAGGGGCTGGATGCGACGGTGCAGCCATGTGCGAATGAGGGCGCAACCTCCCTCCTCTTTACCCATGCGACTCTCGAGGTCGCAAACACGCTCGTATAGCACATCTGTCTCCGCGGACTCGTCGGGCATCACTATGTTCTTCCAGGAGCGCCTCCTCTTGCACGACATCGCGGGATCGAAGGGTGCGAGTCCGAAGTGGTCTTCGTCGGCCTTCAGGTCGCGAATGTAGAACCACTTGTCCCTCCACCCTTGGACGAAAGCCGTTAGTTTGATTTCGAAGTATGTGGCGGAGGAGTCGGCGTGGATGCCGCAGTCGCCTACATCATAGACTATGGAGCCAGACGCCGATTGGCGCTTCAGCTTGAAGAGGCGCTTGAAGAGACCGAAGTGCGGCTCGATTTCGAGCCAACACTCGCAAAGAGTTATGTAGCAAGCTACATGGAGGATGGAGTTGGGGGACAGCTGATGCAGCTGGAGCCCATAGAAACAGAGAAGGCCCCTGAAGAAAGGATGCAGGGGCAACGAGAGACCATGGATGATGAATGCTAGGAACATCATCCGAAAACCGGCAGGAGGGGAAGGAATTACCTCGCTGCCAGGGACACGCGCGTCAGCGACTGCGGAAGAAAGAACTCCATCTTGGCGTAGGAGACGGAGCTTAGAGGACTTGATCACGGATGCGCGCCACGCGCCATTAGTGACGCGAGTGCCCGTGCCCTTCTTTTTCCTGACGGCGGTGGCGTTGGTGCCCGCAGCGGCGGAACCGCCCTTCTTCTTCGCAGCAACCGCGGCGGCGGCGGAGTCGGCCGCAACACCTCCTTTCTTCTTCCCCATTCTGCGGTGGCGGTGTGACCGGAGAAAGTAACTAGGGAATACGCGGAGCTGGTCCAGCGCCGTGAGAAAGACCAACACAGAGAAGCAGAGGAGCAACAACAATGGCGACGGAGGCAAAGGCAGAGAAAAGAAGCAGATGTGAAAAATTACTGTTGCAGCACCGCTACTTAACCCCCTAGAAGATGCAATCTAACGGCCAGGAAAAACCCTACCAAACGCGTGGCATTCATCGTGCTCGACACATGGAGGACCCGAAGCATGAACCGTCCCCCACTACCCCCATTACGCGCGGAAATTGAGGAGGCACAGTTAAAACAAAGATTACACACGCTCGGTCAAGTTAGAGTCGGAAAATGGGACCCATCGCTCGTCACGTCCAGTCAAACCCGCTCACGCAGCCAACTGAGCTCATCATATTGTCAGCACTGATGTCATCAAAAATTGAGGAGCAGAATATTTTGACTACTTTAAGTCCTTACTCGAGTCTTCGACTCCACCAAGCACTCGGGGGCTACTCCCATAGGGAGCGCTGGTCGCGCACCCTACGATTTTCTTTTCTTTTTGCGGGAACATGGACAATCGAAACAAACCCAATCAATCGAATCCACGATTCGACTATGGACATGGGTTACTCCCATAGGGAGCACTGGAAATAAATTCGACTGAAACAAGCAAACAAAAGACGATAGCAGTCGCAAAAGTTCTTTAGTCCCTGACTGAGTCTTCGACTCAACCAGGCACTCGGGGGCTACTCCCATAGGGAGCGTTAGTCGCGCACCCTATGATTATTTGTACATCGTACTGCGTGTCTATAACATCCACACTCGAAGTTTATGGCGACACCACCTCATATTTTTCCCTACAACGAGACTGCGTCTCCTGGGTCACCCGAATCATCTCCGCGATGACAAAAATTCAGATGCCGCGCTTGCAGCGTGAAGATAAGACCTGAATAAGGCCTGGCAACGCATTTGCTGCGCACTACCAGAAATATATATGTACCTTCAGGTACGATGAACATGCCTTGACGAACGCGTCGAGTGCTCATACTCATATACTGGAATTCGACTCTTGTAAGACCTTCGTGGCTTGAGTCAAATTACACCAGCACTTTTCCGGATTCGAGTCCGAAGACTCGGGTTCGAGTAGATTGCGTTGTTTTACCCTAAGGTAGTTAACTGATACCAATACATCGGTTAAATCAGGCACACACATCAATAATCCCTATGACACAAACAGAGCAGTCGAAAAACATACTCAGTTATGCACTCAAAAGGATTCATAAAAGTCCCCAGTCGAATCTGCGATTCCACTGGACACTCGGGGGCTACTGACATGGGTATACCCTACAGGTACTCGAGATTGGTATATACGGCATGAATACAGTGGGAGCCCACGGTGTCACCAAGGCCCAAACAGAGAACTCGAGTAACCTACGGACTCTCGATTGCTTGAAGAACAAGAAGAAGCTAAAGATAGAAAGTTTAAAGGAGAAAACCCTAACCTGTAACCGACTCGACCTAGCCTATCTATATAAAGTCTAAGAGGGGCAGCGAGGAGGACACACGCAACCCTAGTTTCCACAACCCTCGCCAGATTGCATCTGCACACCATTGTAATCCTCGATTCTTTTGATAATTTCACGAGCAGACAAGCAGGAGTAGGGACCTCTACGAGGCCTAAACCTGGGTAAATCTTCGAGTCCCATGTGTGCTTGTTTGCTAGCTGATAGATGTCTCCAGCGCTCCCTCCTTCTCCTAAACCCAAGTCCATAACAATGGGCATTGATGAGTTAAACCCTCGTCAGGAAGGCTGAATCATACCCAGAGCAAAACCCGTGGGATTTCACTAGTTTCCAAGATAGTGTCTCTTACGGATCTGACAGTGACGGCGGCAGCCTATACATGGCGTAGCACCAAGTGTGCATCATCATCGGAGGGGAACCATGAACACCTCGAGACTCCAACGGTAACCCAATCATTGATCCCAATGATATTCTCTCGGATGAAAATGCAGGATGCCATGAGGACAGGGAGGATCCCCCGGTGAATAACCGTGCCGTTCAGGGAGGAGGAAGAGCGCGCGACGACGAGCGTCTCCAGCTTCGCCTATCATCAGCAGTATGGCAGAAAGCGAAGGACGCTGTCTCGGGTGCGGTACTAATGACGGGTGATGCCACGCGTGAAGAACTGATGGCCTACCAATATCTTATCCACCATAAAAGAAGAGATCTGCTCAGGTTGCAGAGGCAACTCGACGAAAGGAAAAGGCTAGCCGATGAATCAAGCCTTCGGCAGGCGCAGCTAAGCTCCCGCGGTTCTGGCAGCATGACCGGAGGAGCACAACCAAGGAGAGGAACTTCACGGATGCAGCGCATATCGGAGGCCGAAAGACGCGAGCTGGCCCGAGATCTGGACCTGTCATTTATGTCTGTGGATTCAATCGGAAAATAAAAGAAAAAACAGCGCAAGCCGTCATTGTCGTCGTCCAAACCTACCTCCTCACAACTCAGCTAGGAGACGACGGATAAGAGCCTATCTTGGTAATCAAGAAAAAAATATAAACCGATATAATCCTAATATTGCAATCATAATCTGTAACCTATGTGTATATGGGCCTGTCCTAAAAGACCGAGAGGAGCCGACGAAGAGTGACCTTAGTTTTCAGCGATCTGCAACCCACCTAGATCGCAACTATCACCTCACCGCTGGGAACAGCAACGGTCCACGTTAACTTATTTTTCCGTGCGAAAACCTGGGTGTCCTCTATTAGGCCGTCCAAAGTGGCAACACAAGACTAAGTAGGGTGTTGGGCCTGCCATCAGCCCATCAAAACTCGTTCTAGAAGAGTTTATCGAACACTGCTATTATTGCTACGCACACCCAGCGGATCCTCCGAATCCCCATTTCGTGTTCTAGCCACCTCTCCTCAATCTCATCGCCCCGGCCGCAATGGATCCGCCCCCCGCCGGCGCAAGGCGGCAGGCGGAGCAGTGGATGCGGGTCGCCGAAAAGCTCTTGATGGCGAAGGACCTCGAGGGCTGCAAGGAGTTCTCCTCTCAGGCCCTCGCCGCCGACTCCTGTACCCCGGGCGCCGAGGATCTCCACGCCGCCGCCGACGTCCTCCTCGCCGCCCAGCGCCGCCGCATGCCCAACGGGCAGCCCAATCCCTACGCTGTTCTCGGCATCGACCCTGCCAACCCCGCCTCCCGCCACCCAGACGTCGTCCACTCCAGCTACCGCCGCCTCTCCCTCCTACTCAACCGGTCCCACCAGGACCGCCCCTACTCGGTCTCCGTCGCCGAGGCTGCGCGCCACGTCACCGATGCCTGGAATTTCCTCTCCAACCCCGGACTTAAATCCGCCCTCGACACCGAACTGGATGCCGCCGCTCCGGCTCGCGCTTACCGCGCCCCCGCTCAGATGCAGCAGCAGCAGCCGCAGCCATCGCCGCGTCCACAGCAGAGCGCGATTGGGGCAGCTCCCCAGCCACGGCCGTCTCCACAGCGGAGCCCAATACCGGCAGTTCACCAGCCGCCTCCACAGCCAAGTCCGCTGCGAGCGGCTCCCCAGCCACCAGCCAGAGCAGTTGCCCCGCCGCCGCTACCACAGCAGAGCACGATATGGGCAGCTCCCCTTCCACCAGCCAGAGCAGCTGCCCCACCGCCTCTTCCACAGCAGACCGCTGCTCCCCAGCCACGGCCGCCTCCACAGCAGAGCCCAATACCAGCAGCTCACCAGCCACCGCTGCCTCAACAGCCGAGCCCGCCGCGAGCAGATCCCCAGTCACCAGCCGGAGCAGTGGCCCAGCCTGAGGAGTCCGGCACACCGCCTTCACCGACGTTCTGGACGGTCTGCAAGGTCTGCTCTCACATTCACCAGTACGACCGTCTCTATGAGGCACGCAAACTGAGATGCTCCAGCTGCCACCAGCCATTTGTTGCCGAGGCAATGGCCGAGACACCGCCCATTGTGCCGGGCACTGACATGTACTACTGCACCTGGGGTTTCTTCCCCATTGGGTTCCCCGGGTGCCCTGGCTTTGAGACTCTGGTCAATAAGCAGCCACAGGGACCAGATCAGCTGAATGCACCATGGCTTGGAGCCAATGGTGTTGTGGAAGCCAATGGTGATGTGGAAGACAACGGTGGTGCTGATGTTCAAAATGGGACACCCGTTAGTCCCTCAGGTAAGTTGCCAGTGGTGCTGGAACCTGCGCCTGAACCTTTAATGAGCATGAGAGTGGAGGTGCCAGCAGCGCCGGAACCTGTAATGAGCATGAGAGTGGAGGTGCCAGCAGCGCCAGAACCTGTAATGCCCACGAGAGTGGAGGTGCCAGCCGCGCCGGAACCTGTAATGCCCACGAGAGTGGAGGTGCCAGCCGCGCCGGAACCTGTAATGCCCACGAGAGTAGAGGTGCCAGCAGTGCCGGCACCTGTAATGCCCATGAGAGTGGAGGTGCCAGCTGCGCCGAAACCTGTGAAGACCATGGCCTTGAACTCAGTGAATGTGGGAGCAAAGAAGCGTGGTCGACCCAAAGGCAGCAAGAACAAGAAGAAGAAGAATTGACTTGATAGCCATGAAGACGGTTGACATTTCATGATCATAGATCAGACTGGTTAGTTGGACTATTCATGTGATCATGTTGTCCTCGTCGCCTAAATCCTTTGATCCGTGGACTGTTTGATCGTTTGCTGCTGACAGTATCTTACATGAGTAGCATGGCAATTTTTGTGATGGGAGAATACTTTATTTCTCGGGTAGATTTGCTCAGTTGCTGACTTACGCGACATTTCTTGTCTGTATGATTTAGATGTTATCTGTTGTATGTTGCCAAACTTCATCACTTTCCCTGAGCTAGACATGTGGACCTAAGATTTCTGAGGGGTTGCTATTTGATACTGAGCATTGTACCTTCAAATAATATGCTTTTATAAGCTCTGGTCTGCAATGTTGCAGCAATGAATGTAATAATCTCAGGTTTCGTTATTTTTGGGTGTGTTCTGCTCATGTCAACTTTCAAGTCCCAGAATTTTGAACATTGTTTGCACGCTGCCTATGTTGATCATGCTATGACCACTGAATGCCGGTTTAGTTTGAAGGAGTGCACCTTTTGTCTCGCCGTTATACTGAATTACCTTAGTATATGAGTTCTTGTTGCCATTCTGATTATTTCTCCACGTATAAGTTGTTGCTTTGCTGGTGAAAAATCAAGATGTATTGCACATGGCTAATGCTATGCATTTGTTTCTCCAGCTTTGAATGAACTTTCCAAACTTTCTTGTGCAAAGCTAATTTTGGTCTGATTCCTCACATGGTATGTCCATGTGAGAAGTGATACCTACTTGGCCACTTGCCTAGATCCATTCGGTCGGCATGAGTATTCAGATGTAAGTGACCAAGGTATGTGAGACTGCTCATTTTCGATGTATTCATGTTGCCGATCGGGTATCTGAAGTGAATTCTGTTGGCTAAACTGTAGCCTGGATCCAATTTCAGCTTGAATTGGAGTCTGACAAAAAGTCTCTCTGGAACAGGACTCCAAAAGGAGAATTGTTGGTGATACGGTGCTCTGAAATATATGAAGGGAACAGGCCGCATACAATATTTGGACAAATCACTGGTATGGCAATGATGGGAAACATCAGAGCAACACAGTGGAGATGACGAATCAGTAAGATTTATCTGAAGATAGCTGCCTCAGCTTCTATGGCAATACTTGTTTCGTAGTGCTGCAGAAACCTCGTCTAGGACGGGCTCCTCCACCGCAGTTCTTTTCTAGCACTTCGTGCTGATAAGTTTGTTGCATACTAAGTACTTGCGTGTGATCAGTCAAGACTCAAGAGGGAGTAAGAATTCCATGAGTTTGCTGTTTGAGCGAGACCTGTGGATCTAAGATGTCTGAGTGGGTTGCTATTTGATACTGAGCATTGTATATTCAAATAGTATGACGTAATAAGCTCTGCTCTGGACCAGTGTTGCAGCACTGAATGAAATAATCTCAGGTTATATTATTTTTGGTGTCTCCTGCTCATGCTCATTTCCAAGTTTCAGAATTTTGCACATCTGTTGCCCTCCCCTTCATGTGTGTTCCTGCTATCACCTATGAGTACCGATTTACTTCGAAGGAGTGCACATTTCCACCAAAGTACTGATTCTGTGGTATATCAGCTGAAAGATGATAGAATGCTACAACAAGTACATCCCGATGATTTCTCCACATTAATTTTTTATTTTGCTGGTGAGAAATCAAGAATATATTGTGCATGGTTAATGCTATGCTTTTTCTCTCCAGCTTTGAAGAAACCTACCAATCTTATTTGGAAAGCTACTTTTGGTATAATTTCTCACATGGTTGTTCATCCGAGAAATGAGACTACCTACTTGCCTTCGATCCAGGAGCTTGAGTATTTAGATGTCAAGTGAGCGAGGTCTGTGAGACTGCAAATACTCCCTCCGTTCCAAACCAAGTGACGTGAATTTGTCTAGATTCAGATATATCTAGACACGTTTTATTATATATGTACATGCGAATCTAGATAAACAGAATCTAGATAAACTCGCGTCGACGGAGGGAGTAGTTCATTTTTTGACGTATTCATGTTACCGTTCGGGTCTCTGATTTGAATTTTGTTGGCCGAGCTGTAGCCCAGATCCAATTTCAGCTCGAATTTGATACTGAATACTCCATATGATTCTCTCTGAGAGAGGACTCCAAAAAGAGAATTATTGGACACGGTACCCACACTTACACATCATCGAAGACTGAGGTGATTGCACATTTGCACTATGGTGGAACGCATCGGGAGCAACAAATTTGCCTGTGCCCCGGTCCCGGTGGTCTTGAAGATGACGGACATCGGTAAGATTTATCTGACGCTAGCTGCTCAGCTTCTATGGCAGTACTTGTCTCCTAGCGCTGCAGAAAATAGACTGGGATTGGCTCGTCCAATGCAGTTCTTACATGGAAAGTACGAAATTTGGTGTTCCGTGCGAGAATCGTGATGTTTCATCTAAAACATCTCCATGAGGTACATTTTTTTCCGAGAAGGGAATGGCACACCGGCCTCTGCATCGACTGATGCATAGGTTTCAAAATATAAGATGTTTTAGTTTTCTGAAAATAATGTATCACCTCAACGGCATCAGAAGATATTTCCAGTATCTCGAAGATAAAGTGACGACCCGCCTTGATCCATGGAAGGGATAGCTCTGGTAAAATCGGTCCTCACTTCTCAGGCCATCTACCCCTCACCACTTTGGATGTTCCAGTTGAGCCTCAACAAGACATTCAAAAACTCATTTGTTCCTTCCTTTGGGCGGGCACCGAGAAGGCATCTGGTGTCGTCGCCTTGTTCGACGGCATAGCCATAGAGGGATGAAAAAACTAGTGTGGGATCATATGGCATGGCGACGGTGTCCGGAACGGGATTGGGCACACGCAAACACGACGGTATACCCAGGTTCTGGGCCCTCGTGATGAGGTAAAACCCCTACTCCTGCATGTCTGGAGTATATGAGAGCTACAATGGTGCTCCTTGAGCTGTGTAGCAACGGAGCTAAGCTAGAGGGAGAGGAGAGAGCCCAAGTGAAAATGAGCGTATTAGATGAAGCTGCCTGGGGGAGGCTCTCTGGTGCACCTTATAAAGGGATGCCCAGGGGACAAGGTGGGGCCCAGTCGGCCTAACTACACTATAGCAGATGTCATGTGATGATGTAGGGAATAGTGGCATGTTGTAGCTGAGCTGTAGAGGCATGGGGCGTCGTAGCAACAGTGCCTCGCGTCTTCTCTTCATATGGCGCAGGGGAATCCGAGGCTGGGAGGAGCCCCCGATCGATCTCTCTGATCGACCGGGTGGAGCGGTGGCAGCTGGGGGCGACCAACCGGGTGGAAGGGACTGGCTCAGCTGGGGTAGCCGCGCTGGGACGCGCGCAGGGGCTCAGCTGGGCAGGGCATAGGTGTCCCAGCCGGGGGCGAGGCGGAGGCCGGCCCAGCCTGTAGGGGGATTGGCAGGCCCAGGAGGGAGGCAGTCAGCATAGCTGGGGGAGGAGCGGCCAGGACATATCGCAAAGCCAGCCCAGGACCAGTGCATCCGACTAGGAGGCTGCATCAGGCCCAGGACGCAGATTTCTTTATTCTTTGTTGATGATGAGGCGTTTCTTGTCTGTTTCGGGTGTTCTGGGGTACCCGGGGACTATTCCCCCGAAACTAGCCCCCGGGCCTCTAGGGGACTCGGAGAGTCGGGCCAAGGCTTCTCAAAGTTGTTGGAGTAGTTGATGATGGCGTTGTGTTATTGTTCTATCGGGGACGCGGGAGCGCACCCAAGGGGTGTAGCCCCCCATTTCGAGCCGGTTGTTGGAAGCAACCGAGCCAAAACTCCTTCAAATCTTGCAGCTCGGCAGGTTCCATGAAAAGTTGTCATGCAGGAAAACAAACGAGACAGTTGTCAAATATTTGAACACATGTTTTATCATTCGCGGAGTGCTATGGTTGGCATTTTTATTAATTTGGGCATCGGCTCGCTTTGGCCCAAGCTCCTTAGTAATTTCTCGGCCCCCTCACTCTTTAGCTTTTGCTCTTGCTCTTGCCAGGCTGACAGTCGGGTTGCAGTCTGCAGCTGGAATCGATGAGTGGGTCGCGGGGTGAGGCGCACGGTACTCGGACCGTAGAGAGTAGGTTCAAGTAAACAAAACACTCAGCTGGCTAAACGGTGGGGAAGCAACCAATAGACTGATCCGCCTTTCCAACAAATCGTTCACGCGAGGTGACCGCCAGCTTTTGCTTTTGCCAGCCAAACAGTCAGGTTGCGGTCTGCGGCTAGAACCGAAGAGTTGGCATCAGGTAACGTACACACTATTAGGTCGGTTAGAGAAAGAACATCTAGATTTGCTGGCTAACATCCGCACTGAAACGGCGTGACTACAAATAGAGTGATGCAGACGGTGAGGTGTATCTCAATCATACTGTGAGGGCGCGGATTTATACTTACAGTGTGTTTCGTCACGGGTGTTCCGATGGCGGAGAAGACGCTGCAGCCGGCCTAGCCCTAGCTAGGCAGGGAACCAAACGACGCAGTTGGATTGGCTTCAGCCGGATTAGTCCTAGTCGGGTGGGCAACCAAGCAGACGGGGGGAGTAGCCGGGTTGGGCTTCAGTCGGCCAGGACCCAGCCGGTCCGGGCGGCGAACCAAATGGCGGAGGGAGGCAGCAGGGTAGGGCCCAGCCGGCCCAGCCCTGTTGGACAAACCTAGCACTCAAACGGGATGGAGACAGCCCCTCCCCCCCACCCACTTTTTTCTTTTTCATTTTCTTTTTCTCTTTTTTCCCTTTTCCACCAGTTGTCTCCTTCCTCTAGCCGGCAGAGAGGGGCATGGGCAAGGCCGGCGATTTAGGGCCGAGTGCCAGGACAGAGAGGGTGTAGGGAGGCGTCGGATAGAGGGTGTCGCAACCAGGCGTGCGCGAGCGCACGAGGTCGCAGCGGGCGACGGGGCTCGCTAGGCGGTGGCGAAGGAGGGTGTCACCATCGTGGGGGTTGGAAGAGACATGCGAGGAAGCGCAACCAGCTGGATGAGACCTCGACACGGGAAGCGCTAGTGGTGCGCAGACGCGAGCCGCGAAGCTGCTGCTACGGGCGCGGGCAAAGGTGCACGGGCGACGCGGGGACATGGCCACGGACGCGCAGGGGCTCTACGGAGGGCGGAGTGGCTGTGGAGGTTGCTAGAGTGCGGCAGGAGCATGCCGCAGGCGTGAAAGGCTGCCGCTACGGGCGTGGAGACGGGAATTGCGCAAGGCGCAGCTAAGCACGAGCGGGGCCATGGAGGCGCAACGACGGCCAGCCCCCGGTGTCAAGGTAGCCCCATGGCGGCGGAATCGAGGACGTGCATGGACGCACTAACTGAAGGGTTCACAGCATAGAAAACAAAAAAATTCCTACGATGAGAACTATACGCCAAGATCTATCTACTAGATACAAGCAACGAGTACACATACATCCATCGAGAACTTACCCTCGAAGACAACAAAGTTTTGTTAACGAGTAGGAACTCATGAATGATGTAGTCGTACACTTGCCGATCTCAAGATCGTGTGGAAGTCCTAGCGCCGCAAAACACCAGTGCATCCGCACTCACACACACGTTTAGGCCACCGAACAATCTCCGACTCCTCGCTCCAGCGATGCAGCGGAAGCAGCAACTCCTTCCAGACGAAATGCCACCGGAAACATGTATCTCGCTAATCCGAGACCATGGGGGAATAATTCTAGAGGGGGAGAGAGATCCTTCACGAGGAGGTGTGAGGAAGAAGAGTGAGAGGGGTGGCCTTTTATAGGAGGAGGGGGTACCCCTCCCATGGTTGGCGCCCCATGGAGGTGACCCCTTACCTCCCCCATTCATGTGGTGGTAACCCTCTCCATATAAAAGTGTCCCTTAACATTCCTCTTTAAAGTCTTTACTTTAAATGCATTAAATTTCTCCAAATTTCATGCTCTCTCATTTAATACAACTATTTTATTAAATTTATTCAGAATTTTGTTAATTACTTTAATTAACAAACATTCACATAAAACCCCCTGTAACATTTCAATATTACATGCAGAACCAATTTTAGCAATTTCACCCGAAATAGTTTTGGTGTCTATTGAAATAATTCCAGCGCTTTGCAATTCATTCATCTAAAACATATTTGCTCCAAACGGTGTTGGTGTCCCTTAAGTGTGTCACCCTACGGTTCGTGAATAATGCAGACATGATCGAGACCCCTCTCAGATCAATAATCAGAAGCGGGACCTGGAGATCCATACTGACTCCTACACATTCTACGATGACTTCTGTGATCGTGAGAACCTTTAACATTAGTAACTAAATCCCTTTGTCTCATGATATATTACATGTCCGAGATTCGATCATCGGTATCTCCATACCTAGTTTGATCTCGTTACCGACATGTACTCTTTTCTCGTTCACGTGATAGAACATTCTAGTGATCTCATCACTTGCTTGCAAGCTAACCAATGTGATATAACCGAGAGGGCCCAGAGAATATCTCTCCATCATCGGGATGGACAAATCCCACTCTTGATCCATGAGCTTCTACATAACACTTTTGTAGCACTGAACCCACATTTATAATCACCATTTCACGATGTGACGTTTGATGTTATCAAGATACTCTTCCAGTGTTAGTGAGTAACATGATATCATGGTCTAAGGACTAGGATTACTTTGTTAGATGTTATAGCAATATAAACACAATGACTTTGATCGTAATGCTATACTTCGGATGAATGTTCATCACATCATTCCACTAATGTTGTGACCTTGTTATTAACAACATCCAATGTCCATGATCAGGAAACCTTGATCATCTTGTTAATCAACGAGCTAGTTTATAAGAGAGGCATAACTAGGAACTTTCCTTTTGTTTATTAAACACGTATGTATTAACGCTTCCAAATTAATACAACTATAGCTACAAAATAAACATCTATCATATACTTGGAATATGTATAATAACAACTTTATTATTGCCTCTCAGGACATATTCCCTTCAGTCTCCCACCTGCACTAGAGACAATAATCTAGTTACATGGTGATAAATCTAACACCCATTGATTTCTGGTGTTGATCATGTTTTGCTCTAGGGAGAGTTTTAGTCAATGGATCTGCTACATTGAGATCCGTATGTACTTTACAAATCTTTATATCTTCATCCTTGACATGCTCACGGATGGAGTAAAACTGGCGCTTAATATGTTTGGAATTCTTGTGAGACCTTGGTTCCTTTGCGTTGGCTATGGCTCCATTGTTGTCACAATAGATCACCATTGGATCCAACGCACTAGGAACCACACCCAGTTCGGTAATAAACTCCTTCATCCAAACCGCTTCTTGTGTTATTTCTGAAGCAGCAATATATTCTGCCTCCATTGTTAACCTTGTTACCACGGGTTGTTTGGAGCTCCTCCAACTAAATGCTGCTCCGTTCATGAGAAATACATATCCGGATTGAGACTTAGAGTCGTCTGGATTAGTGTCAAAGCTAGCGTCGACATAACAATTAGTGACAAGCTCTTCTTCACCTCCATATACAATAAACATTTCCTTAGTTCTTCTCAAGTACTTAAGGATATTATTGACAACTATCTAGTGTTCCAAACCTGGATCAGATTGGTACCTACTAGTCAAACTAATAGCATGTGTCACATCCGGTCTTGTACATAGCATGGCGTACATTATAGAGCCTATGGCTGAAGCATAGGGGATCTTATCCATTATCTCTCTTTCTTCCACCGTAGCTGGACTTTGAGTCTTACTCAATGTCTTGCCTTGCAACATAGGTAAGAACCCCTTCTTACTTTCATCCATTTTAAACTTCTCTAAAATCTTATCAAGGTATGTACTTTGCGATAGCCCTATTAGATGTCTTGATCTATCTCTATAGATCTTTATGCCTAATATATATGACGCTTCACCAAGGTCTTTCATAGAAAATTTGTTGTTTAGATAACTTTAACACTGTTTAAAAGATCTATATCATTTCCAATCAATAATATGTCATCCACATATAATATCAGAAATGCCACATTGCTCCCACTCACTTTCTTGTAAATACAAGCCTCTCCATAAGTTTGGACAAATCCAAACTCTTTGATCACCTCATCAAAGGGGAGATTCCAACTCCATGATGCTTGCTTCAGTCCATAGATGGATCGCTGAAGCTTGCACACCTTGTTAGCATCCTTAGGATCGACAAAACACTTTGGTTGTATCATATACAACTCTTCTTCAATGTTACCATTGAGGAACGCAGTTTTGACATCCATCTGCCATATTTCATAATCGAAATATGCAGCAATTGCTAACATAATCCTAACTGATTTTAGCATCGCTACGAGAGAGAATATCTCATCGTACTCAACTCCTTGAATTCGTAAAAACCCTTTTGTGACAAGTCGAGCTTTATAGACGGTTCCATTACCATCAGCATCAGTTTTTCTTTTGAAAATCCATTTATTCTCAACGGCCTTTCGGTCATGAGGTAAGTCCACCAAGGTCCAAACCTGGTTTTCGTACATGGATTCTATCTCGGATTTCATGGCTTCCAGCCATTTGTTGGAATCCGGGCTCATCATCGCTTCTTCATACGTCGCAGGGTCATCTATTTCATCAACCATGAAATTTACAACAGGATTCCCGTACAGTTCAGGAGCTGCACGTGTCCTGCTTTACCTGCGAGGTTCAGTAGTGTCCTCTTTTGGAGTTTTATGATCATTATCATTAGTTCCTTCTTCATTTGGTAAAGTCAACTCCAGAACGACTTCCGGCGCTGCGCCACTCGCCATTTCATGAAGAGAAGGTTCAATAACCTCTTCGAGTTCTACCTTTCGACTACCCACACCTTTCGCGAGAAACTCTTTCTCTAGAAAGGATCCATTCTTGGCAACGAAAACCTTGCCCTCGGATCTGTGATAGAAGGAATACCCAATTGTTTCTTCAGGGTATCCTATGAAGACGCATTTTTCGCTTTGGGTTCGAGTTTATCCGGTTGAAGTTTCTTCACATAAACATCCCATCCCCAAACTTTAAGAAATGACAGCTTAGGTTTGTTTCCAAACCATAATTTATACAGTGTCATTTTAACGGATTTAGACGGTGCCCGATTTAAAGTGAATGTAGCGGTTTCCAATGCATAACCCCAAAATGATAGTGGCAAGTCAGTCAGAGACATAATAGATTGAACCATATCTAATAGAGTATGATTACGATGTTTCGACACACCATTATGTTGTGGTGTTCCGGCAGGCGTGAGTTGTGACACTATTCCACACTCTTTCATGTGTGTGCTAAACTCGTAACTTAGATACTCACCTCCACGGTCAGACCGTGGAAATTTGATCTTACTATTACGATGATTTTCCACTTCATTCTAAAATTCCTTAAACTTTTTAAAGGTTTTAGACTTATGTTTCATTAAATAGATATACCCGTATCTACTCAAATCATCCGTGAAAGTAACAAAATAACGATATCCACCTCGCGCCGACACACTCATTGGACCGCATATATCAGTATGTATGATTTCCAATAAATCTGTCGCCTGTTCCATTGAACCGGAAAACGGCGTTCTAGTCATATTGCCCATAAGGCATGGCTCACATGTATCAAATGATTCCAAAATTCCATCAGAATGGAGTTTCTTCATGCATTTAACACCAATATGACCTAGACGGCAGTGCCACATATATGCATATATATCATTATTAAGGTTAATTCTTTTAGCATCAACATTATGGATGTGCGTATGAGTATTATCGAGATTCAACAGAAATAAGCCATTCATCATGAGTGCATGACCATAAAAGATATTATCCATATAAATCGAACAACCATTGTTTTCAGATTTAAACGAATAACCACATCACATCAAACAAGATCCAGATATAATGTTCATGCTCAGTGCAGGCACCAAATAACAATTATTTAGGTTTATAACTAATCCCGATGGTAGGTGGAGAGGCAACATTCCGACGATGATCACATCAACTCTTGATCCATTGCCAGCACGCATCTTGACCTCACCCCTTGCTAGCGGTCACTTGTTCCGCAGCCCCTGATTCGAGTTACATATGTTAGCAACCGATCCGGTATCAAATACCTAGGTGCTATTGCGAGTACTGAAGGAGATATGCCCTAGAGGCAAATAATAAATAGGTTTTTATTGTCATATCTCAATTAGTTTATAATAGTTTCATATTGTGCTATAACTGTGCCAAGTAGAAACATTGGTACAGGTGTGGTATGAAACAACCAAGTCCCTAGTAGCCTCTATTTATACTAGTTCGTTGGTCACGAAGATGATCTGGGTTTCAAGATCATGGGCATTTATGCCGACTGACAACGAGATCATATCATTGGAGAATGATGTGATTGGACATTCCTCGAAGGATTGCAACATGATCAAGTCATATAGTTCATTGTTGCAACAGCTATACCTAGACTCCTTCTCCTTGGACCATGAGCTCATATTACTCACTGTTTCCCTAGGCTACTTTGACTGCATCAAACGTCATCTGGTAATGCGGTGGCCATAAAGGTGTATGTTGGGTATCCCGAAGGAACAGTAGATGGCATGTGACTGCAAGACCGGGATTTGTTCACCCACATGACGGGTAAAGATACATACGGTCGACTTGGTGAGATTACATCTATAAATGTTGCAACATGTGACTAGGTCACGGGGATGTAATATCACGGTAACAAGAAAACAGAACTTGTTGTCAACGAGATTGAACAAGGTATGGGATACCAATGATCGGATCTCTAACAAGTTGTATCGAGAAACAAAAGGAAGAGGATGCTACATTTAGATGGTTCAAACGACATTGTCATCAGGAATGCATAGGGGTCACATGGACATCCCTGGTCCCTCTGTTGATCATTGATAAAGATCATGTCTAGAGCATTCCCGAGCCGTGAGAGGGTACACTTAAGGGTACGATGAGAGCGATCATTCGTAAGACGGAATCACAGTAGAGAAAGAGAAAGCCAGAATCGTTCCGCGGAGAGATCCGAAGTTGTTCGGAGAAAGAATAAAGAAACCGGAATCATTCCGGGAAAGATCCGAAGTTGTTTGGAGGAAATCGAAAGGGAACCGAAAGGTGTTTCGGGTCAAGACGGATTTTCTAATATGTATTTACATATTAATTAATGTAATTAATATTAAATATAGTAATAAAATCTAATTTGAAGGGGTATTCCACTAATGGGCCAAACTTCCTAGGGAAAAAGGGCCCATGAGGGAAAACCGAAAGGGGGAAGGGCCAAGGGCTAAGGCCCAGGTGCCTTGAGGGGACCCACTCGGCCAGCCTAGGGCTATGCGCGAGGTGGGGCCCACCCCTGGCCGCAGCCCATGAAGGCCCATGCGCCTCCTCCCTCTCCCTTGAATAGTCCCACATGGGAAACCCAAAGGGAAGGGCACACCCCCTCCGCCTATATAAAGGGGTGCCCATGGGTGGGATTAAACACACAATTTGAGAAGTCCTTTGGTTGACTTTCTCCCTCCCTCTCTCTATATCTCGTGACCATGGCCCCAAGTTTGGGCTGTGCGATCGAGGCACACCTACAGTACGTCGTTGCGCTGCAAGGATTCCTAGCCGGATATCAACTTCCGCACTCCTGGGGGATCAGGGAGCCGGAGGTCTCATCGTGTACCGGATGTGTACGAAGACACGAGGCGCAACACTTGGGGCGCTAGAATGTCGTGAGCCGGAGCTGTTGCGCGATGAAGATGGTGAAGATCAAGAAGGAGCAAGGGGTGACCTGCGAGGAGCTTCGCGACCTTGAGGTCAGCTACGAGTACGACTACTTCAACCACGTTCCCCGCGGAACGTTAACCGTGTATGGTCTACAAGGGTATGTATTCTCTATGCATCGGCCGTTACCGCATTACTACATAGATAGATCCTAGGCAGTTTTTGGCGTTCTGTCGTAGGAAATTTTTTGTTTTCTGCACCGATCCCCTACAGTGGTATCAGAGCCAATCAATGCGTAGGAGTACTGTACGGCCAGTACGCACAAGTATTGTGTGGGCATTGATCCCTTAGTTGTTACCCTCTAACGTGTACTTGTTTATATCGCGGTATTGTTTGATGAAGCGGCCCGGACTGACCTTACGTGTATTCGTACGCGAGAATGGTTCCACGCTCAACATACGGCTTGTACCATATAAGTGGCTAGTGGGTGTCTGTCTCTCATTTAATAGTTGATATTGATGGGTTCGTAGCATGGAAAACAAAAAAATCTACCGCAAGAACGAACAAAATCCAGATCTAATCTAGATAAAAGCCAAGATCTAATCTATTAGACATGTGCAACGAGATAGATCTGTACTAACCCTTGTAGACCCGAAAGCGTTACGAGATCGGATCTCGTGGTTGATGTAGTCGATCACTTGCCGATCTCAAAATCGAGTGGACGATCCTTCCGGCGCCGTGTTCCGGCAGCGCTTCCGCAGTCGGTCACACGTGCGGAGTCGAAGCAGACCTTCCTCTCCCTGTTCCAGCGAGCAGCGGAGGTAGTAGATCTCTCCACGGAATCCCAACAGCACGACGGCGTGGTGGTGGTGGTGGAGTAGAGAATTCTACAGGGCTTCGCCTAAGCCAGAGCAGAGGGAAGGAGGAGGAGAGAGGCAACTTGAGATCTAGAGAATAGAAGGGGCAAGGGGGTTTGTGCCTCCACCCCTCTATTTAAAGGAGGGAGGCGCCATGGGGAGGTGGAGTCCTTGTAGGACTCCCCTCTCCCTTGGCCGGCGGATCAAGGAGGTGGGGGGAGAGTCCTACTCCCCCACGAATCCTTGTCTTACCCCACAAGGATTCCTTGATCCTTTCTTGGTTTTCAAGTAAACTCCAAGAAATCTTCTAGAACCTTCCGGAACATTCCGAAACCTTCTAGAATCCCCATACAAATACTCCGAAACATTTTCTAACTTAGAAAATGATCCCCAATATATGAATCTTATTCCCCGGACAATTCCGGATCTCCTCGTGATGTCCCGGATCCAATCCGAGACTCCGAACAACATTCGGTCTCCAACACACATTCCATATCTACTTAAAACAACTTCGAACCTTAAGTGTGTCACCCCACGGTTCGTGAATATGCAGACATGATGGAGACACATCTCCGATCAATACCCATTAGCGGGATCTGGAGATCCATAACAGCTCCCACATACTCAACGATGACTTCGTGATCGATAGAACCATTTAACATACGAAACCAATTCCCTCTGTCACGCGATATTCTACTTATCCGAGGTTTGATCGTCGGTATCTCCATACCTAGTTCTACCTCGTTACTGATAAGTACTCTTTACTCGTTCCGTGATATGTCATCCCTTGTGACCTAGTCACATGCTTGCAAGCTAACTAGATGACATTCCACCGAGAGGGCCCAGAGCATATCTATCCGTCATATGGATGGACAAATCCCAATCTTGGTCCATGCGCTTCAACACATACTTTCAGAATACCCAATGACACCTTTATAACCACCTAGTTACGAAGCGGTGTTTGATGTCATCAAAGTACCCATCCGGTGATGGTGATTAACATAACCTCATGGTCGAAGGATTAGGTTACTATGCATTTGAAAAGCTTGTAGCAAAACGAACTTAATGACTTGATCTTATGCTATGCTTACTATGGGTGTGTGTCCATCACATCATTCTCCTAATGATATAATCTTGTTATTAATGACATCCAATGTCCATGATCAGGAAACCATGATCATCTATTAATCAACAAGCTAGTTCAACAAGAAGCTTACTAGGGACTCTTTTATGTTTACAAAACACACAAGTATTAATGTTTCCAGTTAATACAATTATAGCATGGGATGTAAACATTTATCATAAACATAAAGATATAATAATAACCACTTTATTATTGCCTCTTGGGCATATCTCCAACAGTCTCCCACTTGCACTAGAGTCAATAATCTAGTTAAAAACTTGTGCATTCAACGCCTATGGCTTTCTGGTGTTGTATAGACACTATTGCTAGTGGTAAACATAATCTTCGGATCTGACACTTCCAGGTCCGTGTGTATTTGCATTTTCTTGCGTCTCTACGCATTACTCATTCTCCAATGAGATGGCATTGTATAAATTTGGTCCTTTGGTGATACCTTTAGTTCCTTGGGATTAAATCATGTTGATACAATTGTCATACAATGTATCTTCATAGTATTATCCCGCTATGAACCACACCTAGTTTGATAACAAACTACTTGACGCAAATGCTCTCATTTGCTGCTACAATAGCAGTCATATACTTACCCTTTTGTTGTAGTATCTGTCACAATGTTTTAACTTTGGTACTCAACCAAATCCGTTATGAAACTTCCTTTCCATTACATTGTGTCACCCATAGTTTAAATTGAGATAAACTTAATTTGTGACAAAACTAGTATCAATGCAACAATTTACAATGAACTATTTGTGACCACTATATAAATAATATATTCTTAGTTCTTCCAAAGATCATAGGAATATCCCTACTATTGTCCAATGATCATCTTATGAGTCATTCTGGTATATGCTCATAACATTTAGAGCATAGGACATATCTGGATGTGTACATCTCAAAGAATGATTGATCAAAATATTCTTGTGATTTCACCAAGTGTCAAAACACTTGAATCTCGTGTTAACACACTTGAATCTTGATTCAGTCCTTTCCGTGTGTCAAGAACCTTTCTTGTTGTTTCCATATCGAACTCATTCAACATCTTATCTATGTACATTTGGCAAAACCATATTAGCGCCTCAATCTATCCATATAGACATTGATGCCTAATTCTTGGGTTATGCCCAAGTCTTTCATCGAAATGAAATTCTTAACCTGTGTCAATAAAAGATACATCATTTCTAATCAACAATATGTCTTTCACATAATGTATTAGAAATATGTCTTAGCGCTCCCACTTAATTTCTTGCAAAATGCAAACATCTTCATTTTCTCTGATGAAATTAAACCTTTTAACGGTTTCATCACGGTGAAGATTCCAACTCCACGATGCTCACTTCAACCATTGAAGTTTTGCATACTCTTTTAGCGTCCTTTGGATTAACAAAACAAACTTTGGATCGTGTCATGTACACGTCTCTAGGTAACCATTCTATTAGAAGAACTTGTTTTGTTTGTTCAACTACCATATACCAAAATATATGTAGTGGTTGCTACATTAATCCGTCGAGACTAAATATCGCTATGAGATCAAATCTTATCATAGTCAATTCCTTGAACATTGTCGTAAACTCTTTCCGACATGTCGACTATTTCATAGATGTGAAACATCCATGTCTATTTCTTTATAGATCCATATACGACTGTAAGGTCTTGCACCTTTCCAGAGGGTCTTTCAAATTCAAAGCTTGATTTCTCGTGTATGGAATTATCACAGATTTTATGGCTTCAAGCCACTTAACGAAGTCAGGGCCCATCATTGATTATTTGCATGTAGTCGGTTCATCATTGTCAAACAACAATCATTTAACTCTCAAATCTTGGCATTTGATTACTTACCCAACCTACTTGGTTCAATAGGAACTTAGATCTCCGTGACCACAACCTTTGAGGCACGTGAGCCATGAGCATTGTTGCTGCCTCCGGGACACTTACCGATGCTGCGCAACTCAGCACATATTAGCCAAGGTTCAACAACCTTGTCAAAGTTCTATTGTCCTCCCACTTGACTTTTTACCAAAAATTCCTTCTCAAGAAACTCGACACTCTAAGCGACAAACAATTTTGTCTTCGGTGTTATGGAGGAATACCCAATGGTTATTCGAAATAACCTACAAAGACATGCTCATCCGACTTTGGTTGTAAACACTTTACTTATGCCTAGCATACCAAAAATTTAAGAAAGGACAACCTAGGTTTTATCCCAAACCATGACTTATATGGTGTCATTTCAACGGATCACGATGGAGCTCTTTTCAGTGTAAAAGCGGTAGTCACTAAATCTTTAATCTTTAAAATATAATGGCAGTTTTATAAATGACACCTTTGATCTTACCATGTCAAACAAGGTTTCATTACATATCTTGAACACTCTATACTCCTATGGTGTTTTGGGAAATGCAAATCCATGGAACGATTCCTCAAATCTTAGGTGTTTTGCTAAACTTGTAACTGAAACATCTTTATGATCCAATCATAATTTTTTTTCTTGTTACAATAATTTTCCACTTCATCTTGAAAGTCTTTGAACATTTTCAAATGTTTCATACTTCTTCCTTATTGAGTAGGTATATACATATACTCACTCAAATCTTCGGAGAAAGCATATGAAGTTGAAATCCATTGCCCACGACTACACATAATGGACTATATACATCAATATGTACAAATTCCAATCTATTAGTCGTCCGTTCCTCTTTTGGCCTATGAACGGAGTTTTAATTATCTCCAGGAAAGTATCACAAGCGTCATTTGATCAAAATCAAAGACTCCAAAAATCCATTAACATGGAGTTTCTTCATGTATCCCTAATATAATTTAAACGGTGATGTCACTTCGCAAGTGATCTTTCAATCATTTGTTTTGCGACATTTTAGCATTAGTTTTATGGTCGTTATTTCTCCAACCAGACTTGTATATCATCCATCTATTATGGAATACGGTAATTATTTGAACAACCTTTTGTCGTCATAATACCTGATCAAAATAACAATTATTGAAACAAATCTTGAAGGCAAGCTTTGATGTTAACGAGCAACACAACAACCCTTTGTTTGTTTTCGATGAACATCATCACATATTCTCTTGCTAGTTACTTATGCCATTGTAGTTCATGAATTGTGTTGTCCTGTATGACACTTCATACCAACCAATTCGGTATCCAATACCGCAGAACCACATTGTTTAACAACCAAGGAATACAGCCATAACATGTATCTTCTATATACCTAAGTTGGACATCTCCAATCTTTTCTTTTCTGCCAAATATTTTATAGATTCTCTTTCAACAATTCCTTTTCTTTTAAAAGAATCTATCAACATCAATAGTGGTGTCATTCACATGACACATAGTACAAAGTGTGTGTAGTCAAATACTAATACCTTTGGACTTGCACTTTGAAGTGGATCACCTTCATCAAATGTTTGGCATTCTTTCAAAATTCCATTCTTTAGTAATCTTTTAGTGTAGTAAACATTTTACTTACATCTTCTATTCATCCTTATCATGACAACTTTCATGATCAAGCTGCTATAGCTTATAAAGGAGAATTGTGACTATAATGTTTCTTTTCCAAAACCTTTTGGAGGATTAGGACGACTGGCGTCTTCAACCTTCACAAATTCTCATCAAATATGAGGACGTATACTCTATCATGTTGTAACCAATACATTGTTTTAGATATCGTAATACCTTTCACATATGATGGTTTCTGAAACATTGCTTTCAGCTCTTAGATAAACTTGATATTAAAAACAATCTTTTGAGTATCAAGAATCATGGAGGCAAACATGATACATTAGATACTAACACTGGAATTGTTACTCTTGATTTAATATTGTTTATTAAACTTCACAGAGTAAACGGAGTTTGCTGAAAGTTTACAACAGGACTTTTAAACTTTAGATTGACACTCAAAACAATACGATACCAGTTCGTAAAGCAAATATCCAGAATTTCTATAGTTCTACTATCTCAACTATAACTAAGTGTAAGGTGGTGAACGGATGCCAATGACTACAACAAACTATGCAAATTCACTTTGATTGTGTTTATGATAAATTGAGTTCGACTAATCCAAATTACAAATGAACTCCCACTCAAAACAACATCCCTCCAGTTGTTTTAGTGATTACACGAACCAAATCCACTACACCAAGTCCGATCATCACGTGAGATGATGTAGCTTTAAAGGCGAACAGTCAACATGTTCATCATATCATCCATATGACTCATGCTTTACCTTTCGGTATTCCGTGTTCCGAGACCATGTATGTACATGCTAGGCTCGTCAAGGTTAACCTTAGTATCCGCATGTGCAAATCTGGCTTGCACCCGTTGTATGCAGACGTAGAATCTATCACACCCGATCATCACGAGATGCTTCGAAACGATGAGTCTTAGCAACAGTGCCTACTAAGGATGAACACTTTATTACTTGATATTTAGTGAGAGGGATCATCTTATAATGCTACCGTCGCAATCTAAGCAATACAAGATTCATAAAGGATTAACATCACTGGCAATTCATAATTAGTGTGATATGATATGGCACTTTCTTCTTATGCCTTTGATCTCCATCTCCAAAGCACGGACATGATCTCCATCATCACCAGCATTGCGTCAAGGTCAGTGACGCCGCTTCATGGTTGTCCATCATCACTAGCAACTATTACAACTACTTGGAATAAAGCTATTACAAGATGAATAGACATGCAGGTCTTAACAGAATTAAAGGCAACCATTAGGCTCCTGCCGGTTGCCATATTACAACAAGGATCATTGCATACATCAAATATAATCACAATCACATGATGGCCATATCACATCACAAAACCCCTGCAAAAACAAGTTAGACGCCTCTAATTTTCTTTGCATGTTTTACGTGGTTTGGGGCTTTCGAGTAAGAACGGATCTTACCTACGAAACTGAACCACAACGTTGATACAAGTGCTATCAAGTTCAAAGTGTAGATTGGATCTATACTATGATAGGAGAGACAGACACCCGCAAAGCCACTTGTGCAAAGCAAGTTACACGTCAAGCGTGGAGCAAGTCTCATGTGCGATGACATGTAAGGTTAGCCCGAGCCGCTTCATCCCACCATACCGCAAGATGCAAAGTACACAAAGCAAAAAACGGCACGAGCACCAACGCCCACAAAACCATTGTGTTCTACTCGTGCAACAGATCTACGCATAGACAAGGCTCTGATACCACTGATGGGTTCGTAGCATGGAAAACAAAAAATTTCTACCGCAAGAACGAACAAAACCCAGATCTAATCTAGATAAAAGCCAAGATCTAATCTATTAGACATGTGCAACGAGATAGATCTGTACTAACCCTTGTAGACCCAAAAGCGTTACGAGATCGGATCTCGTGGTTGATGTAGTCGATCACTTGCCGATCTCAAAATTGAGTGGACGATCCTTCCGGCGCCGCGTTCCGGCAGCGCTTCCGCAGTCGGTCACACGTGCGGAGTCGAAGCAGACCTTCCTCTGCCTGTTCCAGCGAGCAGCGGAGGTAGTAGATCTCTCCACGGAATCCTAGCAGCACGACGGCGTGGTGGTGGTGGTGGAGTAGAGAATTCTGCAGGGCTTCGCCTAAGCCAGAGCAGAGGGAAGGAGGAAGAGAGAGGCAACTTGAGATCTAGAGAATAGAAGGGACAAGGGGGTTTGTGCCTCCACCCCTCTATTTAAAGGAGGGAGGCACCATGGGGAGGTGAAGTCCTTGTAGGACTCCCCTCTCCCTTGGTCGGCGGATCAAGGAGGTGGGGGGAGAGTCCTACTCCCCCACGAATCCTTGTCTTACCCCACAAGGATTCCTTGATCCTTTCTTGGTTTTCAAGTAAACTCCAAGAAATCTTCTAGAACCTTCCGGAACATTCCTAAACCTTCTAGAATCCCCATACAAATACTCCGGAACATTTTCTAACTTAGAAAATGATCCCCAATATATGAATCTTATTCCCTGGACAATTCTGGATCTCCTCGTGATGTCCCGGATCCAATTCGAGACTCCGAACAACATTCGGTCTCCAACGCACATTCCATTTCTACTTAAAACAACTTCGAACCTTAAGTGTGTCACCCTACGGTTCATGAATATGCAGACATGATGGAGACACATCTCCGATCAATAACCATTAGCGGGATCTGGAGATCCATAACAGCTCCCACATACTCAACGATGACTTCGTGATCGATAGAACCATTTAACATGCGAAACCAATTCCCTTTGTCACGCGATATTCTACTTATTCGAGGTTTGATCGTCGGTATCTCCATACCTAGTTCTACCTCGTTACTGATAAGTACTCTTTACTCGTTCCGTGATATGTCATCCCTTGTGACCTAGTCACATGCTTGCAAGCTAACTAGATGACATTCCACCGAGAGGGCCCAGAGCATATCTATCCGTCATATGGATGGACAAATCCCAATCTTGGTCCATGCGCTTCATCACATACTTTCAGAATACCCAATGACACCTTTATAACCACCTAGTTATGAAGCGGTGTTTGATGTCATCAAAGTACCCATCCGGTGATGGTGATTAACATAACCTCATGGTCGAAGGATTAGGTTACTATGCATTTGAAAAGCTTGTAGCAAAACGAACTTGATGACTTGATCTTATGCTATGCTTACTATGGGTGTGTGTCCATCACATCATTCTCCTAATGATATAATCTTGTTATTAATGTCATCCAATGTCCATGATCAGGAAACCATGATCATATATTAATCAACAAGCTAGTTCAACAAGAGGCTTACTAGGGACTCTTTTATGTTTACAAAACACACAAGTATTAATGTTTCCGGTTAATACAATTATAGAATGGGATGTAAACATTTATCATAAACATAAAGATATAATAATAACCACTTTATTATTTCCTCTTGGGCATATCTCCAACGGATATAGCATTTACAACGGAGGGGCCCGTAAGGGGTGTAATAGAGACAACTGTCAGATCCATGTTGTGGTTGGAAAGTTCGTAGTTTAGAAACGGTTCTAGTGCGAAAGCCCTAACAACCATGTAAAACTTGCAAACAGATAAAGTAGAGGCGTCTAACTTTATTTTGCAGGGGGCATGTGATTATGATATGGCATTGGTCGTTACAAAGGTAAAGTAGTTTACTTTTCTGTTACTAAGTAGTATAGTGGTAGTCATCGTTCCGATGAATGACCTAGTGGAGGCGTCGTGGACTTGGCGTCAAACCAAGGGCAAGATGGAGATCATGCCAGAGCGCTCGATGGAGATCAAGGCGCAAGAAAGACCATATCATATCACATTATATATATGATGTTCATACCAGTTTTTACATCTTATTGTGTGCTAGTATTTAGATACCCAACGGTAATAAATAAGATAATCCCTATTTAATTCCAATGTTCCGTGTTCCCCTTGTGTGTGCACCACCAAGAAAGTTCTTCGGTATGAGGTCGGCCGTGATGATCGGGGGTCAGACATATCTACGTTCGCATACAGTGGGTGTAAGCCATGTTGCACAGCGAATACACACAAGTTAGATTTGGCGAGCCTAGCATGTACAGACATGGCCTCGGAACACAAGAGATCGAAAGATCGAGCATGAGTCGCATGGATGATGTGATTGGCATTATTGAATGTCTACCTTTGATAATGCACTGATGGCCATGACGATCGGGGGAGGTGCAGAGGATAGGGATCATGCGATCACTAAAATCGTCCAGGGGATGACCGTTTTAGTGAAGACCAATTATAAATTGATCTCTTATTATAAACTTAGTCTAGATGTCTGTTTGCAAATATCTTAGTAGATCTTAGCCTATCCCATTGAGGTCCTTTGCGTCCATGGGAATATATTGCTTAATGTGAAACTTAGCAAAAGGGTCCAACTTCATAGTTTAATACCCACGCTTGAGGGATATCCTCGTAAAAGGTGATCTTCTCTTCTTGATACAATAACCATTAGGAGATAATTCGATGAGTCCGGAATGTTTGTGTTTTCTCCATAATCACCCGATAAGCCATTCTCCATTCGATGGAGAGTTGGGCTACATTTTGTATTCTACAGAATAAGGCACATAGAGTATGAGCCGTTGGATGGGTTTTCCTCCGTCAAGGATGAAAAGGAATATTTGGAAAAACACTTAGCGATCTTGCATTAGAGTTGAGAACTCTTGGAAGGGCTTGATTGCAAATGGAGGTCATGGATGAAAAGGTATATGTAAGATATACAAATTATAAATGTGGTTCTTGCAAAACTCGTTGCAGTTCGCAAAGTATTTGATGCTGGTCCCGTTTTGTGAAAATAGGATGATCTGCTTGAGAATTGCTGGATTTGAGGCAATGTGGCTTAATGATGGCAAGCAAAACAGTTGATGGCCGACATCACCTCTTCCCTCAAAGTTTATCATTTGGATTAGTGGACTTGAATATAAATTTGTAATCCTAGTTTGTGTATCTTGCTTTTGGCGAGACGATTATTCATATGAACAAGTTACAAACCAGTTTGTACTATTCTTATGAACAATGCCTCATGGTCACATCATGATTATAAATAAGTTATTCTCATCACTATGTTAATGATAATGGTCTAAACATTTATAAAGGATTAGAATGCTAAAAGATATCCAAATCTTAATAATGAAATGACACTACAGTTTAAGTCATTTTGGTTATTGCAGGTTCTTTATGAAAGATCGGGGTCCTAGATGCTTAATCTAGAGACTTTTAAAAACCATGCCTCTCAGGCAGAATGACTAAAACTCCGCATTCTGGTAAAACGGTGATATGCGAAGAAATGTTGAAACTTATACATAATGATGTATCATATTTTCAACAAGTAGTGGAAATCATTTATTGTGGACTTAAGTGAATAAGTGTATTTACTTAATGAAACATAAGTTTTGAAATGATTTGAATTGTTCAAATGAGTTCATAACTAAATGGGATATTGAAATTAACGAGAATACGAAGTCTCTTTGATTTGATCGACATGACTAAGGTATTCAAGTTAAGTTTAGCATAAAAGGAACTTGTGAAAGATGTTTCACAAATTATGATAATTGGATGAATTCAAACTGTGTTGAAATGTCTAAACATCATAATCATTATGTATTAAGATACATATGGTATAATATCATCTCTTATAGGGGTTATAGTTGTCGTTTAGAGTTAGAGATCAAAATAAGCAAACACTCGTCTGAAATACAAAGGAACATCTAAAGATTCGTGGAAACAACACCACTCGAGTTTCTGGAGATTTCGACAAGTCGAAGTCGTGGCGAATAAACAAGTCTTTCTAGAGCATTCTTTGGAAGCTATGAATGCATCTTCCACGAAGGGGCAAACCTTCTGTTGTCCTAAGTTGACGTGTCTTGATGAAGATACAGGTGGAAGAAAGTAAAAGATCAAAACAAGGTATTTGACCTAGCCTCTGGATTGTTGAGTGGTGCAGCGGAATTTGTTTCGTGAATCGAAACTCTGCAAATAGAGGAAAAAGCAATGATAATGATCATAAAGTTTTAGTGAATACTTTTACTAAAGAAAGTAGGATTCAACTATATATTCTACAAGTTTGTGGAATTATATTGTTGATTCACTTGTCATGTTTTGAACAAGACATACCTACAATTTACAAAGAAGCGTGATGGACATAAGTGCGAGAAATGACTAGGAGTCATAAAATCCTATATTAAGTTACATTTAAGATTGCAAAGTAACATGTTACTTGATCTTATTAAAGTAAAGAAGTTTACTTGATATTTCTGAATGACTGCAAAGTCATCAGAAGGAAATGAAACTTAATGAATGACAAAAGCTCGATTTGTCACAAGTTTGGACAAATTCAAGGAATTGACTATGACAGTAGTGATGCTTAAGTCTTTTGGATTTACACTAGAAATATATGGATATTGAAGTCTCATAATTGGAATTCTCAAATTGATGATGATCAAGGAATTTTGGAATGTCCAAGATTATTGAGAGGACCTAGATTTGAGTGGGAGCAAATCAGCTTGGCTAATTCATAATATGTAGCTGACATATTTTGAGTGGGAGCTAAGTGAAATCCCTGGATCTCAAACATGAATGTCATATTTGAGTAGGAGCGTGAAATCATTCTGTGATATGTCGACGACATATGTGAATGATGTGATTGGTGTTGATAGTGTTTAACTTAGGATGAAGTTGAAGTTATTAAACAAAGAGATCTATCGAGATAGATTGGTGAGTTTAATAAACATTAAATGTCGAATGCTTCATGGACTTGATTCTGAAAGATGTTCAGAATGCCCTAAACAAGATTCTGAAGTAGCTCAAAATAGAACAAGGTAAGAAATAAGTTCTTACTATATGAAGCATAGAGTTAGTATTGCAACTACGGTTGGAAGAAAGAGATGTGTTGCATCTCCTATGCCTCAGTCATAGGTTCTTCCATAAAACCATGTTGTGTACTCGACGTAATGTGACCCGAGGATCTGGTTGGAAGGACAAAGTCTTAACTATAAGAGCATGTCTTTAAGTGATTCCTGAGTTGATCACTGAACTAGAATTAAGTTTGTACTTAAGTAGCAAGAAGCAATGTAAGTGGCATAGATGCATTTCATGCACTAGGATCTACATAGATATAGAAGTATAAAGGCTACGTCTAATGTGTTGTATAATGTTATGGCAGGGCTAGTTCGCTTTTAACGTAGAATGATGTGTCCCAGGGCCCAAGGCCCATGAGAAAGCCCTCGAGGTTGATATAACGTCACTGTAAGCTCCTGGAATCCGGCCTTGTTCTGCTGCCATGACTATAGTATATACACAAAGGATAGCAAAGTGTGTTTCGAAGTTTAGATGACAACGGTGAAAACGACCGTCATCATAAACACTAGAAACAAAAGTCTCGCTTTGTCGCCAAACAAATACTTCGACCCATTATAAGATAATGGTGTGAATGTCAAAATTAGGAAGACATTAACGATTTGCAAAAGACATAATGATCTGGTAAAACAGAACATAGACATGACGTTTCCCATGAGCATGCATGATCTGTAAACGCATATGGTATATGGTTTATATGAGTAAAATGCGAGCTAGGTTATTTGTACTCTAGTGCAAGTGGGAGACTGAAGGAGATCTGCCCTAGAGGCAAATAATAAATAGGTTTTTATTGTCATATCTCGATTAGTTTATAATAGTTTCATATTGTGCTATAACTGTGCCAAGTAGAAACATTGGTACAAGTGTGGTATGAAACAACCAAGTCCCTAGTAGCCTCTATTCATACTAGTTCGTTGGTCACGAAGATGATCTGGGTTTCAAGATCATGGGCATTTATGCCAACTTACAACAAGATCATATCATTGGAGAATAATGTGATTGGACATTCCTCGAAGGATTGCAACAAGATCAAGTCATATAGTTCATTGTTGCAACAGCTATACCTAGACTCCTCCTTGGACCGTGAGCTCATATTACTCACTGTTTCCCTAGGCTGTTTTGACTGCATCAAACGTCATCTGGTAATGCGGTGGCCATAAAGGTGTACGTTGGGTATTCCGAAGGAACAGTAGATGACATGTGACTGCAAGACCGGGATTTGTTCACCCACATGATGGGTAAAGATACATACGGCCGACTTGGTGAGATTACATCTATAAATGTTGCAACATGTGACTAGGTCACGGGGATGTAATATCACGGTAACAAGAAAACAGAACTTGTTGTGAACGAGATTGAACAAGGTATGGGATACCAATGATCGGATCTCGGACAAGTTGTATCGAGAAACAAAAGGAAGAGGATGCTACATTTAGACGGTGCAAACGACATTGTCATCAGGAATGCATAGGGGTCACATGGACATCCCTGGTCCCTCTGTTGATCATTGATACAGATCATGTCTAGAGCATTCCCGAGTCGTGAGAGGATACACTTAAGGGTACGATGAGAGCGATCATTCGTAAGACGGAATCACAGTAGAGAAAGAGAAAGCCGGAATTGTTCCGCGGAGAGATCCGAAGTTGTTCGGAGAAAGAATAAAGAAACCGGAATCATTCCGGGAAAGATCCGAAGTCGTTCAGAGGAAATCGAAAGGGAACCGAAAGGTGTTTCGGGTCAAGACGGATTTTCTAATATGTATTTACATATTAATTAATTTAATTAATATTAAATATAATATTAAAATCTAATTTGAAGGGGTATTCCACTAATGGGCCAAACTTCCTAGGGAAAAAGGGCCCATGAGGGAAAACCGAAAGGGGGAAGGGCCAAGGGCCAAAGGGCCAAGGCCCAGGCGCCTTGAGGGGGCCCACCCGGCCAGCCTAGGGATGTGCGCGGGGTGGGGCCCACACCTGGCCGGCAGCCCATGAAGGCCCATGTGCCCCCCCTCCCTTGAATAGTCCCACATGGGAAACCCAAAGGGGAGGGCACACCCCCTCCGCCTATATAAAGGGGTGCCCATGGGTGGGATTAAACACACAATTTGAGAAGTCCTTTGATTGACTTTCTCCCTCCTCTCTCTATACCTCGTGACCATGGCCCCAAGTCTGGGCTGTGCGATCGAGGCACACCTGCAGTACGCCGTTGCGCTGCAGGGTTTCCTAGCCGGATATCAACTTCCACACTCCCGGGGGGATCGGGGAGCCGGAGGTGTCATTGTGCACCGGATGTGTACGAAGACACGAGGCGCAACACTTGGGGTGCTAGAATGTCGTGAGCCGGAGCTGTTGCACGATGAAGATGGTGAAGATCAAGAAGGAGCAAGGGGTGACCTGCGAGGAGCTTCGTGACCTTGAGGTCGGCTACGAGTATGACAACTTCAACCACGTTCCCCACGGAACATTAACCGTGTACGGTCTACAAGGGTATGTATTCTCTACGCATCGGTCGTTACCGCATTACTACATAGATAGATCCTAGGCAGTTTTTGGGGTTCCGTCGTAGGAAATTTTTTGTTTTCTGCACCGATCCCCTACAAGTACTAGTCAAGTACACATCAATAACATGTATATCATATATACCTTTGTTTGCCTTGCCGGCTTTTTTGTCCGCCAAAAACTTGGGGCAGTTGCGCTTCTAATGGCCAGTCCCCTTACAATAGTAGCACTCAGTATCAGACTTAGGGCCAGCCCGGGATTTCTTTTCAGGCGTAGCAACAGATTTGCTGCCCTTCTTTCCCTTCTGTTTACCCTTCTTGTCTTTCTTGAAACCGGTGGTCCTATTGACCATCAACACTTGATGTTCTTTCCTAATCTCCACTTATGCAGTCTTAAGCATTGACAGAAGCTCGGGGAGAGTCTTCTTCATTCCCTGCATGTTATAGTTCATCACGAAGCTCTTATAGCTAGCTGGTAGAGATTGGAGAACACAATGTATGCCTAAATCAATGGGAATCGTTATTCCCAAGGACACAAGCTTATCGGCATACCTAGACATTTTGAGTACGTGCTCACTTATGGAGCTATTCTCTTCCATCATGCAGCTAAAGAACTTTTCTGAAGCATTATAACTCTCTACGGTAGCATGGGTATCGAAATAATTTTCAATTCACCCATGGTATCAAAGGCATTGCCATTTTCGAAACGCTTTCGAAGTTCTGGCTCTAACCCATACAGTATGCCGCAATAAACTAAGTTGTGGTCCTCCTGACGAGTCACATAGACATTCTTTTCCTCGTCAGGGGCGTCAGGAGCTGGTGGGGGCCTAGCGGCGCTTCTAGCACATATTTCTTTTGTGCAGCAGAGAGGAGAATCCTCAAATTCATAGCCTAGTTGGTGAAGTTGCTACCATTCTCAGCAAGTTTCTCTTTCTCCATGAACACATTGAAATTAAAAGCAGGTGGTGCCATCTACAACATAATTTGTAAAGTTTATTTAGACTAAGTTTATGATAGATTGAGTTCAACTAAACTCCCACTCAAAAACAACATCCCTCGTGTCTTTTTGGTGATTACATTAACCAAATCCATTACACCAAGTCCGATCATCACGTGAGTCGGTGTAGCTTCAAAGGCGAGCATCTATATGGGCATCATATCAACTATACGACTCATGCTTAACCTTTCGGTCCGTGTTCCGAGGCCATGTCTGTACATGCTAGGCTCGCCAAGTAAGAACCTTAGTACTCGCGTGTGTAAAACTATCTTACACCCAAAATATGATTGTGGATTCAAGTACACCCGATCATCACGTGATGTCTTAAAGCGGCAAAACATAAATGGTGCGTACTTAAGGAAGAACACATTTTTATCTTGATATTTAAATGAGGGATCATATTATAACGCTACTAAAATGCCAAACTAGCAATATCAGATGCGAACATCATATGTCTAAAGTGAAATGATATGGTTCTTGCATTTGATCACTATCATATGCATCGTGGTATGATCTCTATCATTCCTTTGTGTGTAAGGCCAACGTCTATGGAACTTACACATTAAGTGTGTTGTAAGTGTATCAACTATACATCAACTCACAACAATACCATATCAAGACACAAGCCCAGCAACGATCTAAACTAGACGCCTCTAATTTATCAATTGCAAGTGTCACGTGGCTTAGGGCTTTCGAAGATAGAACCGTTCTTACCTACGAGCATGGAACCACAACGATGATAACCAAATTATTAGCAACTCGTTGTAAATTAGATATTGACTATAGTAGGATAGATAGACACCCGCCAGCCACTTATGCAAAACTAGTTGCATGTCAGTCGTGGAACCGGTCTCATGTGCGATGACATGTAAGGTTGGTCCGGGCCGCTTCATCCCACTATGCCACCAATATCCAAAGTGCATATAAGAAGCAATAACATGATCATCACCGCCCATATACTCTTATGTATTTTACCCGTGCAAAGCACCTATGCATAGATCAGGCTCTGATACCACTGAAGGGTTCGCAGCATAGAAAACAAAAAAATTCCTACGATGAGAACTATACACCAAGATCTATCTACTAGATACAAGCAACGAGTGGATATACATCCATGGAGAACTTACCCTCGAAGACAACAAAGTTTTGTTAATGAGTAGGAACTCGTGGATGATGTAGCTGTACGCTTGCCGATCTCAAGATCGTGTGGAAGTCGTAGCGCCGCAAACCAGCAGCGCATCCGCACTCGCACACACGTTCAGGCCACCGAACAACCTCCGCCTCCTCGCTCGAGTGATGCAGCGGAAGCAGAAACTCCTTCCAGACGAAATGCCACCAGGAACATGTATCTCGCTAATCCGAGACCATGGGGGGATAATTCTAGAGGGGGAGAGAGATCCTTCACGAGGAGGTGTGAGGAAGAAGGGTGAGAGGGGTGGCCTTTTATAGGAGGAGGGGATACCCCCTCCCATGGCCGGCGCCCCATGGAGGTCACCCCTCACCTCCCCCATTCATGTGGTGGTAACCCCCTCCACATAAAAGTGTCCCTTAACATTCCTCTTTAAAGTCTTTACTTTAAATGCATTAAATTTCTCCAAATTTAATGCTCTCTCATTTAATAAAACTATTTTATTAAATTTATTCAGAATTTTGTTAATTACTTTAATTAACAAACATTCACATAAAACCGCCTACAACATTTCAATATTACATGCAGAACTAGTTTCAGCAATTTCACCCGAAACAGTTTTGATGTCTATTGAAATAATTCCAGCGCTTTGCAATTCATTCGTCTGAAACATATTTGCTCCAAATGGTGTTGGTGTCCCTTAAGTGTGTCACCCTACGGTTCGTGAATAATGCAGACATGATCGAGACCCCTCTCAGATCAATAATCAGAAGCGGGACCTAGAGATCCATACTGACTCCTACACATTCTACGATGACTTTTGTGATCGTGAGAACCTTAAACATTAGTAACTAAATCAGTTTGTCTCGCGATATATTACATGTCCAGGATTCGATCATCGGTATCTCCATACCTAGTTTGATCTCGTTACCAACATGTACTCTTTTCTTGTTCTCGTGATATAACATTCTAGTAATCTCATCACTTGCTTTCAAGCTAACCAATGTGATATCACCGAGATGGCCCAGATAATATCTATCCATCATCAGGATGGACAAATCCCACTCTTGATCCATGAGCTTCTACATAACACTTTTGTAGCACTGAACCCACCTTTATAATCACCCTTTCACGGTGTGACGTTTGATGTTATCAAGATACTCTTCTAGTGTTAGTGATTAACATGATCTCATGGTCTAAGGACTAGGATTACTTTGTTAGATGTTATAGCAATATAAACACATTGACTTTGATCGTAATGCTATACTTCGGATGAATGTTCATTACATCATTCCACTAATGTTGTGACCTCGTTATTAACAACATCCAATGTCCATGATCAGGAAACCTTGATCATCTTGTTAATCAACGAGCTAGTTTACAAGAGAGGCATAACTAGGAACTTTCCTTTTGTTTATTAAACACACATGTATTAATGTTTCCAAATTAATACAATTATAGCATGCAAAATAAACATCTTTCATATACTTGGAATATGTATAATAACAACTTTATCATTGCCTCTCAGGACATATTCCCTTCACTAGCAGCAGCAAGAAAGGTGACCATAGTGACGCCGAGCCCCCGAGATTTTCCGGCGAGGTTGGTAAAGATGATGGCGATGAAGATGGGTCTCGCTGGAACGGGGATCTGGTCACCGCAATATGCCCCACGATGGGCGCCAAATGTTGTCGCCTTGTTCAACATCATAGCCATAGAGGGATGACAACACTAGTGTGGAAGCATATGGCACAGCGACGGTGTTCGGAATGGGATTGGGCACACGCAAACATGACGGTATACCCAGGTTCGGGGCCCTTGTGGTGAGGTAAAACCCTACTCCTACATGTATGGACTATATGTGGAGTATATGAGAGCTACAATGGTGCTTCTTGAGTTGTGTAGCAATGGAGCTAAGCTAGAGGGAGAGGAGAGAGTCCAAGTGAGAATGAGCGTATCAGTTGAAGCTGCCTGGGAGAGGCTCCCTGGTACACCTTATAAAGGGGTTCCCAGTGGACAAGGTGGGGCCCAGCCAGCCTAACTACACTGTAGCAGATGTCGTGTGATGATGTAGGGAATAGTGGCACGTTGTAGCTGAGATGTAGAGGCATGGGGCATCGTTGCAATAGTGCCTCACATCTTATTTTCATATGGCACGGGGGAATCCGAGGCTGGGAGGAGCCCCCGATCGATATCTCCCAATCAACCAGGTGGAGAGGTGGTAGCTACGGACGACCAGCCGGGTGGGAGCAGGCCCATCTAGGTGGAAGGGACCGGCCTAGCCAGGGCAGCCACGCTAGGGCACGCGTAGGGGCCCATCCGGGCGGGGCACAGGCGGCCTAGCCAGGCGGGGGGATTGGCAGGCCCAAGAGGGAGGCGGTCAGCCCAATGGAAAAAGGAACGGCCAGGACGGATCACACAGCTGGAGTGGTGCATTTGGTTGGGAGGCTGCATTCGGCCTAGGACGCAGATTTCTTTATTCTTTGTTGATGATGAGGCGTTTCTTGGGTATTTCGGGTTTTCTGGGGTACCCCGGGACCATTCCTCCGTCATCTGGTGGAAAATGCGAGGTGAATTGGATGACAGTTGTAGGCTAACCTCGCTTGGAGACCTTGAATTTCTAAACATGAATACATTTGGGGGATCTTCGCCTTAGATGACCTTGGCTTGAGTGGACGACTCTAGAGAGACCGTGGGTAGGGACCGAAAATCCATGCAACAAGGAAGAAATGAACATATTATATGAATTGACCAACGTAACTATTGGAAATGGTAACAAAGCTTACTCTTGGAATGGCCCTTGGGCTTTCCATCCATCTATGCGCTTTCCAAGAGGAAGGCTCTTGGAAATGGTAACAATGCAATTAAAGATGATGTGTGGGTCTTGCAAATTGACATCTCTACTGGTCTTTCCCTACAACACCTTCGAGAGTTCTCGAGGCTTTGGGAGTTTACCTCCAACCTCCATCTCAACACGGCACCCCTGACTCCATTCTTTGCAAGCTCACTACATCCTAGAAATATTCTTGCTCCTCGTCCTACAAAGCGCAATTTTCTGGAACCATTAGATAAAACATGGATGCTCTAGTATGGAAGAGTTCCACCTCTCGAAATGCGAGCTTTTCGCGTGGCTAATTATTCAAAATCATGTCTAGACGGTGGATCAATTGGAGCATAGGGGATTGAAGAATGAAAGAAGTTGCCCCCTTTATCGAAGAGAAGATGAGACGGCTTGCCACCTTCTTTTCAAATGCAACTACTCCATTCGAATTTGGAACATGATAAAGGATTGTCTTGGACTTTATAACCTCGACACAATGGCATGGCAAGCTTTCGAAGATGTAGAGGCTTGGTGGAGTAACTTGGTTATCCCCCATGATGGACGGAGAAAAGTGATTGCTTCCCTCACCATGCTCGTCCCTTGGGAGATATGGAAGGAGAGGAACCCAAGGATCTTCAAGGAAAAGAATGTTATGACCACTGTTGTATTCACTAAACTAAAATTAGAAGCTAAATCATGGGTTCTTATAGGGGCAAACATTTGGGTAACTTGATCCCGTGAGAGTAGCCTTTTGTTTGTGTAGGTTGTTTCCATTGTTGTAACTTTGAACCTCTCATACTTATTCAATGAATTAAGGTAAGTCGTTTGAAGGTAAGTCGTTTGCCTTTCTTTCAAAAAACTTCTCCACTAGGCCCCATCTGCTGAATGCTGATCCCTTCCTTCACTAATGCCACCAGGGAGCCTAGCTTGGTTGTCTTCTCTTTGACAGGTGTCGACGCGATCGATCCAAAAGGGACTAGGAATTCTATGAGTGTGTCATTTATGTAGGGATGTAATCGTATCGTAACCAACTTTCTTTTTACCATATCATATACCATATTTTTCAAATAGATTCGGACTAGATATTGATTGGTTGCATATTAAAATATGGATAAACTACATCATGGATTCGAACGGAAACAAAGCTAACACATGGAGGAAACAAAATTAATTAGATCATTACGTGCATAAGTAGATCGAAAAAACCAGACAACCAAAAGTAACACAAAACACAAGGGCTAAGATAACATAGGTGTAGGGATCCATAGTAGAAAACAAAAAATTCCTAACAACGAGAACGATATAGCCAAGATCTATTCTATGCAGATGTAAGGTAACAGAGGGATTCAGTGTTCATACCCATGAAGACCGCAAAGCATTGATGTTCTCATGAACGTTCATGATGTAGTTGTATGGCGACTTTGACCTCACGGTCATACAGACGTACAAGCGATGAGTGCCACAATTGGGAGCACCTCTGTAGTTCTATACGCATCTGGTGTAGATGGCGTCCCCCGGGCTATAGTCTAGTGATATGTTGCAAACGTATCTATATTTTTTGATGTTCCATGCTTGTTTTATATCTACTTTCTTATGTTTTGTTCATACTTTGAGATACTTTTATGCATTTTCTAGGGACTAACCTATTAACATGATGCCACAGTGTCAGTTGCCTATTTTCTTCTGTTTTTGGTTCCAGAAAAGCCAGAAAATGAATATTCTCGGAATTGGACGGGACAAAAGCCAAAGTCAATATTTTACCGAAAGACACATGAAGTTCGAAGGAGAGACCAAGGGGGCCACAGGGCGGCCACACCCCCCTTGGCACGGGCAGCCCTAGGCCACGCCAGGGCATGGTGTGGGCCCTTGGTCCACCCACTGACCTTGCCTCCTTCGCCTATAAAATTCCCCCGGGACAAAAACCCTAAAGAGGGGAGCCCCCAGCCACGAAAAGTTCCGCAGCGCCACCACCACCGAAGGGGAGATTCGGGGGACAGAAAATCTCTGTTCTGGCACCCTGCCGGGACGGAGAAGTGCCCCCGGAGCCATCTCCGTCAATCTCCACCACCATCTCCATCGCCGTTGCTGATTCCCATGATGATGAGGGAGTAGTTCTTCCTTGAGGCTAAGGGTTCTACCGATAGCTATGTGTTCATCTCTCTCTCTATGCATGATCATATTGTGATAATGAGCTTTGTAATCAAGTAGATCTACCTTGCTACTCAAGTGCTTTAATATATCTCTGCTCTCCCCATGTGTGTGAAAGTGACAGCGTGCACACCATGGTGGCACTTAGGCTAGAGATTACAAATGCTTGTTATGAGTTATATTTGGAGTTGGATGTCTCTATGAAATTGTGGTGTTTGTTGGAACCATCTAGTGCTCAAGGTGATAGTGTGGGGTTATCTAGATGAGGAAAGCGAACTTTGAGGAGTGCTATTATAGCCCTACCATGGATTAGAGTGTCCAACCGGAGAGTAGTTCAGAGTAGTATCATGAAGAGAATAGATTTATATGAGAGTGTTCACTAGTGAAAGTATGATCCCTAGGACTTGTTTCTAAGCATTGAAACACCATTTGCAACTAGATATGTTACATGTTTGCTTGCTGCCAACTTTATTTCAGTTTGCCTTTAGTCTCTTCCACGCCATCAAGCTATTTTCTGGCACCGTTGTCTTACATCTATACCACTTGTATTTCACTATCTCTTCGCCGGACTAGTGCATCTATACACTTAACAAGTTTATTGGGTGTGTTGGGGACACAAGAGACTTCTTATATCTTGATTGCAGGGTTGCTTGAGAGGGATACCTTTGACCACTTCCTCCCCGAGTTCGATAAACCTTGGGTAACCCACTTAAGGGAAACTTGTTGTTGTTCTACAAACCTGTGGCATCCCGCTAAAACCACTACTAGAAAATCGCGTTGTTTTTGTGCATTGCATCATCATGACCGCATGCTCATGTCATCATGCCACATTGCATTTGAGCATCGTCATCATCCTGCATTTGTTTGACTGAAACTATTTTCGAAAAACATATTTTGTTTTCTAAATACCCCGCCTTTATTTCAAATCCAAAACCCGGGTCTCCGGATTATTTTGTTTCGACTACCAATGGTTTTCAAAAGCCCCGTTTAAAATAATAAAATAATTAGTTTATTTTTAGGGGGCAGCCGTACCGGGCCGATCCGAACCAGTCGGCCACCCCCAGTACAAAAACCAGACTACCTAAACCCTTTTCCTACCCAACCTAATCTACCCACCCTGCCTCCACATCGCCCCACCCAATAGCCAACCGCCACCTCACCACTTCCTTTCCCCCCATCCAATCCCAGCCCTCCACCTCAGCCGGCCGCCCCTCCCCTGGCCAGCCTGGCCGTTTTTCCCGCCTCCCGCGCACCTGGGCGCGCAGACCCAGGCGGGCAGGTCCCACCTGCCGGCCACCCACGCCCCACCTGTCCTGCCCACTCCCATCGTCGGTCCCACCACCTGGGGCAACCCCGAGACCGCCCCACCTCCCGATCGACCCCGTCCACCAACCCCCACCCCGCCTGCGTCCCTGGTCCACCCCGTCGCCCCGCTCGAACCGCCCCACCTGCTTCCCATCCCCACCCTCTGGCCCCACCCCGCCCTCTGCCCGCAACCCCGACCCGATCCCCCACCTCCCCGCTCGGCCCCGTCTCCCCCGCGTCCTCTCCTCCCTCTCTCCAGCCCCCGTCCGCCGCCACCAGGCCTCTCCCGGAGCCGACGACACCACCGACCGTGGGACCCTGCCTTCCCGTCCTTCCTCCTCGGCCACCCCATCTCCCCACCCGCTCCCTCCACCCTGCCGCTCCCGAGACCGTGCGAACCGGCCGCCGCGAGCTCCCCGTCGAGCCCGTCCCCGAGCCACCGTCGCCCGGTGCCGCCCCTGTCCGCCGCCGATCTCGGAGATCCGGCCGCGCTCGGCGCCGCTCACCCCGCCCCCTCCGTTCCGTCCTCGCACCCCCGAGCCCGCCGCTAGGGCCGCCCGTCTTCCTTCGACCTTCTCGCGCCGGGCCCGAGCTCCAGCTCTGCTCCGCCTCGACCGCGGCTTGTGCCCGCCCTCTCCCTCGTCACCTTGCCACCAGCGAGCCCGCGAGCCACCTCCCCGAGTCTGCCCTGCGCGCGCAAGTGCTGCTGCCCGTCACCGCTGTCCGCGCGCGCGTGCTCAGCTGCTTCTGTTTCTGTTGTTTTCCGTTTTCGCTGTTGCTCACCTCATGTTTGTTGGACCTCGCAAGATCTCGGGTAGATACACGGTAAGATGTTGACAAGATCGTCCGGACACCCAAGTACCAGGAAAAACCGACGCCAAGGGCAGCTAAACATGGAGAACCCCGGCTAAGCGACAAGACCTTCATCGGCGACAAGACTTCCGTGGCATCCAAGTTCGCCTACCACCGGCGTTTGAACCCGTTGGAACCACACCGAGCACCCGCGGTACCCGAAGGTCAACATCGGCCCGTAGCCTCAAGACCGTCTTCATGGATCGCCAAGTTCATCGACTCGGATCCGATGGTGTGAAGGTCCCCTTCACGAGCCCTGAAGAACCTCGAAGACCGAACATGGATCCTGAAGCCGTGTTTTCAGAGTCCGAAGACCCCGGTACCTGATCCACCCAAGTCCGACATCGACAAACGAAGACGGAACCATCAAGACCTTCGTCACGGCACGCCGAGATCTGCTACCCGAACCGAAAGAACGCCAAGGTTGTCACGGGAACGACAAGTACTTCCCCCGGACGCCAAGACCGACCCGAGATGCGACCCGACAAGATCTTCGCGACGACAAGATCGACCCTGACCAGGGCGAATCCGATGTGCCCGATGCCAACCAAGTTCTTCTTCTCGGATGCGACAAGATCTACTTCCGTTGTCCGAGACCGATCTCGTTGAGCCGTTCTCCCGTCGAACCCTGAGACCGACCCCGAACCCCTCGGAGCCAAGTTCGCCAAACCCTAATGTGTGACCCCTATCCGAGACCCCTCATATTTTTATAATATATGATATACTTGTTGCATATTAAATTGTTCATGCATGCATACATATCTGTGGGTGTTTCGACGATTCACCTAAATTAAATATGGAGGCCATATGCGGGCGAAACTAGTCTAATATTGCCTCCATTTTGTGCATCGAACCGGTGACATGATTTTTGCCATGTTAAGACAACATTTAAATTGCGGGTATCTAAGCAACATGAACCACCTAATTAAATGTCGGGACCCCGGTTCCGCTTAATATTGCTCCTTGCATCGCATCTTGCCATGTCATACATCATCCATGCATCATGCCCGATCTTCTGCCGTAGTATTAAATAGTGCACTCGGTGTTTTCTTCTAGTGCTTTGCTTCTTCACGGATAAGGCCGTTGAGTTGATGCGAGTGTCGATCCGATCTTCGGATGAACCTTCGGCAATGTTTTCAGGCGAGCACCACCCCCCCTTTCTACCTATCTTACTTTTATAGTCTTTATTCCCCCATGTTGATCTATTGCTATCTGTGTTGCGATGCTCTAGTTTTTGTGCCCGTGATATCCCTTGCAGCCTTATATTGCCTTGGACACATCCTATTACCTGTTGATTGGTAGATAGTTGGACTTGCGCGTCGTAGTCGCTTGCTCAAGTGATGTTGCGTGTCGTCAAGTACCACAGTTGTTGGAGTATTTTGCCGTGTGTTTAATGTTGGAGTTGATCAAGACTTTAATTACTGTTTAATAACTAAAATTGAAGTAGGTAATGCAGAGGCACCGGTGGGTGATAGACAATATTTGGTTTCTGACCGCTCACTGGTGTCCCGTAGGACCCCGAGTTCTTGACACCTGTTCCGAGATCGAGCGCGCTAACCACATGTGGGATGTGTGGGCACCCCATCGATTAGTACCTGATTTCAAAGTATTGTACCGAGGGCCACAACTAGTTTGAGGTTTTATTACTATTCTGTACTTATGCCATGCTTTACTGCTTTATTTAAATTGTGCGATGTACTGCACCTGTACTGTTTAGGATCGGGACACGTTTTCGCTATATCGACAAGCCCAGTCATCTTTTCGGGTTCCCAGTCGTTTACAGCCGTCCACCCAAACCCTGAGTCCGTCTCGGAGACCGGCCGACTTTGTTGCGGGTAGACTTAGTGGGGTGGCCCCCATGTACTTGCTTTGGGTCTGGGAAACGTCATGACTTAGGCCCCGCCGACATACCGATGGGTGTATGTTAATTGATCTGGCAAAAAGGGTCGAAGTGCGTGTGGATACTTTGGTGCACCCCTGCAGGGTTAAATCTTTTCGAAAAGCCGTGTCCGCGGTTATGGACGACTTGGAGCACAGTTCTCGATCATAGACAACTATAACTAAAGTTTACTGTTATAATTTGACTTGTATCCGATATGACTAGTAATCATCTTCACTGCAACGGAATGGCTAAATAAAAGTACCAACAACTGCTGGGTTTGGGATATCTCATGCTAATCGTATCTGACTAGTAAGTGTTGCAACTACAACTGAATGGTTAACTAAAACTGCCCACTGCTTATTATATCAGGATGACTCATGCTATCTATAATTGACTAGTAATTGCCGCAACTGTAACGGAATGAATAAGACTGCTAACTGTGTGAGTTCCTCGGTTGACTTCCTCGTTTGGTCTCGAGGGGGAAATACCAGGATGGGTATGTTTGGTGGTAGTATCAGGTTGGTTCCGAATAGGTCTTTCTTACCCCTCTCCGATAGCCGCTATTTGTATCGAGTCTCTATAGGTTGTTTAGTGCATGCCGCGCTGCCGCTTCAGTCCACCATACCTATGTAGGCGAGGACCGCTGAATTCTAGTCTCGCCGTGTACTGGCCTCAGTACTGACCGCTCTCTCTTTTTCCTTTGCCCTTTGTCGGCACCCCTTTTGTTTAAGCAGGCTTTGAGATCGACGTCGTTAGCAGGGTTACCCTTCCGGCTTGGCCTGGGCAGGGTTATGGACGCCATTGGCTATTCTTCAGGGCTCTTAGCTCAATTTGCATCTTGTCCGTACTCGGACGCTCTATTATTTCAAGGTGATTTGGATCTTTGTCTTGTATATCTGTATTCTTGACTCATGGAGTCGTGTTGTATATATATCTGTTCTGTGGGTCCCATCGAGGACTGTTGTGTAATGTTATTACTTCGTTTTCCACCCGCACGAAAGTGCCTGGTGGGCACCTTTGAATCGTTTCTATGCGGGTTTGGCGAGAATTACTAAGACTTGCATAGGGCCGATTCTGAGGGTGTTACAAAACCTCTGCACTTGGAGGCCCAACAACTGTCTACAAGGATAGAAGTGCGTAGACATCAAGCTATTTTCTGGCATCGTTGCCGGGGAGGTAAGGTAAAAGGTACTCACATCCTCTGGTGTGAGTGCTCGAAGTTATTTCCTTTAGATTCTGCAATTTTGTCTTTTTGTTTCTTGTTTTCACTAGTTAGGCTTAATGGAAAACAACAACAAAATTAGAGAGCTTTATAGTATTTATCTTGAGTTAGGACATGAAGTGTTTGAAGAGAAAATTAAAAAACCTATGGAACTTTATTTGCATGCTAATAGCAATGTTGTTAGTATGAATTCTTTGGACACCATTATTGCTAATGCTATGGAAAAGTCTAAGCTTGGGGAATCTAGTGTTTATGAAAATGATCTTTTTAGTCCCCCATCTTTAGAGGAGAAAATTTGCTTTGATGATACTATACCTCCAATATATGATGATTACAATGATGAATATGATATTTTTAGTCCACCTATATACTATTGAGGAGGAAATTAATTATGACTACAATATGCCTCCTATATTTGATTATTATGGTGATGAGAATAATAATGATAGCTATTTGGTTGAATTTGCTCCCACTACAATTAATAAGAACGACTATGCTTATGTGGAGAGTAATAATTATTATATGCATGTGGATCATGATAAGAATGTTTCATGTGATAGTTATATTGTTAATTTTATTCATGATGCTACTGAAAGTTATTATGAGAGAGGGAAACATGGTTTTATGTATCTCAACAATATTAAGTTTTCCCTCTTTATGTTGAAATTTTTGAAGTTGCACTTGTTTTGCTTTACTATGCTTGTTGCTTTGTGCTTTCATGACTTGTTTCTTTACAAGATTCCTATGCATAGGAAGTGGGTTACACAAAAAATTTCTTTGAATTTGCTTCTTGATGCTCTCTTTTACTTCAATTCATATTTCTTATGTGAGCTTCTTCTCAAACTATCATGCCTAACTTAAAGGCGTTAAAGAAAATTACTTATTGGGAGATAACCCAAAAGTTTTAGTTGAGTCTTGGAGGTTATTACCTCCGTAATAACCTCTCCTTATCATTTTTGTGTGCTTTTTGTGCCAAGAGTAACCTCTAATGAGAGAGAAGTAATGCTTGGGAAAGTTGTTGTCCCGAGACAGCTTTTTGTGCTTCGCTGTAAAAATTCGTGTAAAATATCTATACGTCGGTTTGAGCTGTAATTGTTTGTGCTTCTGCCTCAGGTTGTTATCTAACTTTATTTAGTTCAACACTTTTCTATTTGAGCAACAGAAGGTCTTCGAAAAAATTGGTTTTTACCTCCTCGTCTGTTTTGATAGATTTCTGCCATTATTTGCATTTACCTCTTAATCTCTTTCTCTTTGAGTTCTCTTTGATCATTTGAACTTTTTAAAGGAAGTGCTACAGTAGCTTTTGTTTTAATGGAAGTTTTACTTATGTTGGAACTGAACCAAAGACTTATTATCTTGAGTACACTAATGTTGCTAATAAAGATTGTGTGAAGTTTTGTATGAAGGAAAATTTTCATGTGTAAGGAAAGAATGATGTAGTGAGATGAAGAATGGACTAAAGCTCAAGCTTGGGGATGCCACCCATGTCACCCTAAGAAATATCCAAGAAGTACAAGCATCAAATCTTGGGGATGCCCAAGGCATCCCCTTCTTCATCAATAAAAATCTCAGGTTCTTCCAAATACTTCATTTTTATTGTTTCATGCACAGTTGTGTTGTTCTTGGAGCGTCTTCGTTTTTATTTTCGTTTGCTTGGTTTGCTTAGTTTGCTTGAATAAATTGCTTGGACCCCCTCATTCATGCATTAGTTTTGAAATAATATTGGTTTGGATTGGAAAAGAGTAGGAAAGTTCATGCTTAAGTGGTAAAAGGAGCTTGTTTTTGACTATGGCCTATGCTTTGTCATGTCATGATTGTTATTGTTTTGGCTTTATGCTTAGTTATTATTGTTGTAGCATGACATGTTATAAACAATTGAGATTGCTTAATGTGCCTTGAAAGAATCATGTGTTGTTTTAGCATAATAAAGCAAAGTATTGTGGTATTCTCCTTTGATGCTTTATTTGGGTTGACTTGGCGCATGCTCACACCATGTTAAGACTATCCCAAGTCACCATAGCCTCTATGATCCTTTAGTTTTCGACTTGAAATATCACTTTATGCTTTAATTAATGATGTTTTGTCGCTTTGCATGATTATGGCCATTATTGCTCTCTTAGTTGGTCGCTCCTAGTCTTTTGGTAACCTCCATAACCAAGTATGAGTTCCACTCATGCATCCAACTCCAAATAAAACCAAGTTATTCTAAAGAGTCCACCATACCTATTAGCATTTGCTATTCCAAGTATATTCATGTTTTGATCTACCTTCCGAATTAAACTTGTTATGAGAAAACTAGTGATTAAAGCTCTCACAAACTTGATGGCACACTTTACTTTTCTTGCCCCTAATAAACTTGAACCATTGTGTCATCTATGTTGTATATGCTTGCACTTATACGTTGGGAATTAGCAAAACCATGTTGTCATGGGGAACACTTTCAACATTGCACTTGTACATTGTACCCAGTTGATATCATGCTCTTTTGTCTATGGATGTCGTCGGTGTGAAATGAAAGGGGAGCTTGTAAGTCCATGGAGTTATGTATGTGTGTTAGAGAAACGCCTGGGCCACTGGTCTAATCCATGTATAATCATGGTGGAAACCTGCAGCGTAACCATAATGAGCAATCTATGAAGCATTCTTCTTATAAAAAAAGAGATAGAGATTGAGAAAAAGAAAAAAAGAAAAAAAGATGAGAAAAGAGGAAAGAGAGAAAAAACACCATTTTCCCATGGTAAATAAGAAGATTGCTGAGATGCTCGTTGTCTGCTTGCCTTGTCATTTTGATATGGGGATTCTCCCATATCATCAGGCAAGGGGTATCTCGTTGGCGGTTTTCTATGATACACATGTACTTACTATGACAAGAACTTACTGGTAACTAAACTTGAGTAGCATGAGGAGCAGCCCTCGTATTCAAGGGACATGAGATTTCCAACTTATACTTTGTCAAGCATATACTCCATAGTTTATTCACTTTAACCTTAATCACTTCAAGATGCTTATGGTAGGGGCAATGAGAGCTGAAAGTTAATAAGTACCATAATTTTTGGAAGCTCTTTATGAGACTTGAACCCTTCTTCCTTCTATGAAGTCCTTTCTTTTACTTTTATGTTGAGTCTCCATATTCTATCTTTATGCACCTATTGATAGAGCATAGTGGCCATTCTTAGTTTAATATGCATTGTCCCAAGACTTGTTGATTGATGCATAACTTTGATATTGCTTGTTCTTAAACTATTTGTATCTAGTCACCCTTATAAACTTTGAAGGTGTCCTATGCATTTATGTTTTGCTATACTATGAGGGACAAGCTGAATACCATTCTCATTATGTTTTCTATATGTGAAACAAACAAATGTCTTTTAATGCATTGTTATTCATGATCTTTGTTTGTATCCTTCATGTTGGATGCATAGTTACTATGTCTTATTGTTAGAACTTCATCTTTCATGCTCATGTTTAGAGTACTTTGATCCCAGCTTTCATGCTTTGCAAATGGTTTGATCAAGATTGTGATGGTGCATGTCACCTCAAAAATTATTCTTTCTTTTTATCACTTACCTACTCGAGGACGAGCAGGAGTTAAGCTTGGGGATGTTGATACGTTGCAAACGTATCTATAATTTTTGATGTTCCATGCTTGTTTTATATCTACTTTCTTATGTTTTGTTCATACTTTGAGATACTTTTATGCATTTTATAGGGACTAACCTATTAACAAGATGCCACAGTGCCAGTTGCCTATTTTCTTCTGTTTTTGGTTCTAGAAAAGCCAGAAAACGAATATTCTCGGAATTGGACGGGACAAAAGTGAAAGTCAATATTTTACCGGAAGACACATTGAGTCCGAAGGAGAGATGAAGGGGGCCACAGGGCGGCCACCCCCCTTGGAGCGGGCAGCCCTAGGCCACGCCAGGGCATGGTGTGGGCCCCTGGTCCACCCACCGACCTTGCCTCCTTCGCCTATAAAATTCCCCCGGGACGAAAACCCTAAAGAGGGGAGCCTCCAACCACAAAACGTTCCGCGGCGCCACAGCCACCGAAGGGGAGATTTCGGGGACAGAAATTCTCTGTTCCGGCACCCTGCCGGGACGGGGAAGTGCCCCCGGAGCCATCTCCATCGATCTCCACCACCATCTCCATCGCCGTTGTTGATTCCCATGATGATGAGGGAGTAGTTCTTCCTCGAGGCTAAGGGTTCTACCGGTAGCTATGTGTTCATCTCTCTCTCTCTATGCATGATCATATTGTGATCATGAGCTTTGTAATCAAGTAGATCTACCTTGCTACTCAAGTGCTTTAATAGATCTCTGCTCTCCCCATGTGTGTGAAAGTGACAGCGTGCACACCATGGTGGCACTTAGGCTAGAGATTACAAATACTTGTTATGAGTTATATTTGGAGTTGGATGTCTCTATGAAATTGTGGTGTTTGTTGGAACCATTTAGTGCTCAAGGTGACAGTGTGGGGTTATCTAGATGGGGAAAGTGAACTTTGAGGAGTGCTGTTATAGCCCTACCATGGATTAGAGTGTCCAACCAGAGAGTAGTTCAGAGTAGTATCATGAAGAGAATATATTTATATGAGAGTGTTCACTAGTGAAAGTATGATCCCTAGGCCTTGTTTCTAAGCATTAAAACGCCATTTGCAACTAGATATGTTACATGTTTGCTTGCTGCCATCTTTATTTCAGTTTGCCTTTAGTCCCTTCCACGCCATCAAGCTATTTTCTGGCACCGTTGTCTTATATCTATACCACTTGTATTTCACTATCTCTTCGCCGAACTAGTGCACCTATACACCTGACAAGTGTATTGGGTGTGTTTGGGACACAAGAGACTTCTTGTATCTTGATTGCAGGGTTGCTTGAGAGGGATACCTTTGACCACTTCCTCCCTGAGTTCGATAAACCTTGGGTAATCCACTTAAGGGAAACTTGCTGCTATTCTACAAACCTCTGCACTTAGAGGCCCAACAACTATCCACAAGAATATAAGTGCGTAGACATCATCCAGCAAAGTAGTGGAAGAAGATTGATCAGGATCGAGATACCAGCAGCACGATGGTGTGCATATGGTGGAGAACTCTATCACCGTATGCATGTTCCAATGTGGAACCACACGTGAGGGAGAGAGAGGGAGAGAGGCAATGCTAATGGGATGCATATCATGTACCATGTTCTTACGTATTTGATTTGATCCAACTTGTATGCAAGAGCATGTGTGGGGAGAAATGTGTATTAGATGGAGTAGCATGGTGGTAGTGATTGAATAGTGACAACAAATTCAAGATCTACTATGGTATTTACCTTTCTTTTGCTGCCTCGCTAGGGATAAAGTGAATTCATGTGTTATATAATCTTGTTTGGTCAAGGTAGCATATTTGTGATTCAAATATTATGTCAGATTACACAAGGCTATACCCTGTTGATTCTTAGTTCAAGATTTCTTGGAGTTTTCCCTTTCTTGAAGAGTATAAGAGAGATGTGTTGCATCATCTCTATGTTAGGAGTATAAGACCTCGCAATAACAAAACAAATTATGAAAACCTCTTTCATGGAAAACCAAAGGAGGATCCAATGATACACCTACTAAAATTCAATGAAAGATGCAAGGCTCTGAACATAAGCAACACAAATAATAACATAATCAAAGTTAAACTTTTTCCATATTCACTTGCTAGAAAAGCATTAGATTGGATATTAAAATGGCCAACTAGAAACTTTAGCTCTTGGTTTAATGTTAAAGATGCCTTTGTAAAAAGATTTGGATCCCCTAAAATAATAAGTCACCTTAGGGAAATCATTATCTCTTTTAAACAAAATGAAGATGAACTACTAGTAAAAGCTTGGGAAAGATTTAGAGGACTTGCTTATGGAGCAGAACATGGCCTTAGGGATTGGATGCTAATGCACATATTTTATAGGGGTCTAACTAACACCTCTATGACATACTTGGATAATGAGTGTGGAGGTGCTTTCATGAACATAACTACCTCAAACGCCTATGTGTTATTAGATTACCTGCTTTTAGAAGTCAAAATTATGGAAAGTTTGGAGAAATCTCAAGTGCCTAAAGAAGTATTTGATGATAGATATGAAATCTTTAACCTACATAGTAGAGAAAAGAAAATAGATAAAGTTAAAATGCTAAGTGAAACAAAAGAACCTCTACTTGACCTTGACAAATGCACCTTGTATGAACTTATCAATATCCTACAATTTTTTTCTAATGACCCATCCATTAATGTTCATCAAGCAGGTTTTGTCTCCTACATAGCAAAATATGTCATCAAAGAAAAAATAGAAAGATATAATAATGAAGCCATGATACCACCAAAGCTTGGGGATGCTTGTCTCCCCAAAATATTAATCACTATTGGCAAAGATACCCATCATGCTATTCTAGATCTAGGATCTAGTGTCTCTGTTTTATCCAAAGAACTATATGAACTACTAGAACTCAAAACCATGGAAAATGTTCAATTGATCTTTTGCTTGCTGATGACTCAAGTAAACATACTTTAGGAAAAGTAAATGATGTAATGGTTGAGTTACATATGACTTGTGTGCCTATTGATTTTTTTTGTAATGGACATGGGGAGTAAAACCTCTAGTCCTATAATTCTTGAAAGACCTTTTTTGAGAACTACATGTACAATCTTTGATTCAAAGGAAGGGAATGTGAAGTTCCAGTTCCCACATAAGAAATGTATGGAACACTTTCTAAAGAAGAAGGAGGTAGCACCAAGGTACAAGCTACCACATGATCTCCACATCACTTGAATCAAGTAAGTAAAGCCTAGCTATATGGCTATAAATAAAGCGCTTTTCGAGAGGCAACTGATGCAAGCGCCAGAAAACTTCCTGACAATTGTTGTGGGAGCTTCTCGCTGCACCTTAACGGTTGAGACTCTAAGTGGAGAGTGATGTAGTAAATGGAAGTCTTTCCCACGAGGGAAACTCGAGGGTTTAAATATCGAACTCTCGAGGGGATCTGTGTAAGAGAATGATCCTCTTTCTTGTTTGTCAAGCAACCTACAAAATATTTGTAGATTGTTTTGTGCCCTCAACCTCACCAAGTGCTTGTCAAGCACAAGGTGTATGTAAGCAAAACTGAAATAAAATACAATAAAATTAAAACGCAATGCAATAGCAAAGTAAATATGCAATGGTGGTAAATGCAATGGAATATAATGTTTTGGGGTTTTGGTCGGTGTTTGCAAGTATGAGAAATGTTTTTTATTTTCGGATTTAATTAATACTGAAAATAAAAAGTGATGTAGATGTGTTGGATAGTGTTTTATTATGGTTTAAAATGGACCGGGGTTCATGGTTTTGCTTATGCACTCTCTCTTTGAGTTGTGGTGGACACGCGACACTCTAGTTGACATAATATTGGTGCAACATGTTAAAGTATGGATAGCAATTTATATGGGTATCACGTCTTAACATAGATATGTTACTTTACTGACAATTCCCTTATACCCCACTAGAAAAGGGGGATCTCCAAGCAATCTAGTATTAAGTCAATCTCAGAGTATAGCATTAAGTTCTATGACATGAAGTTCAAATAAGGACATACTTGATCTAGTCTAAGCATGGTATTTTCTTTATACTTAGTGAGGCAACTAAGTAAGGTAAATACCCAAGTGATTCGCAAGTTTTACTGTCCTACCCGCAAGATCACCCCCATTGCTCCAGCTAATGCACACATTCCCCCACACATGCTCCCATATACAAGTTTGATCAAAAAAAGTAAACAAGAACGAGGTACATAATATGCATCTATTCATATACTTCCAATACTGAACAATTGCAATCTCAAATATCAACTATATAAAGATCCACCATATAGGTAATACAAATATGACCGTAATCATGTTATGCAGCTCATACGGTTCTAATACAATCGAGATCATGAGAGAGATATAATAGCTACTGCCATAAACCCATAGTCCAGGGGTGGACTACACCCCCTTCATCATGGTGAAGGTGCTGGAGTCGTTGGAGGAGGTGGAGATCACACCGGGAGCACCTCGCAGGAGTTTCCCCCCTCCAATCTTCTGTCTCATGCCTCTCTGTTTCATGTTTCTATCTTCTGTGGCGCTCCTTTCCGAGAATCATCGGGAGACCTTTTTTATACGTGGTTTTAGGTTAAAACCTTCACATCGGAGAAAGAATCAACGGTATCGGAGACTCGAGGGGCAACGAGCACACCAGCCACGGCCAGCCCCTGGTCACGTGTGTTGGGCTTGTTTCCTCCTCAGTCTTCTTTTCTCGCGGATCTTTGCCAATGTTCTTCGTTCTGATAAATACTGGGTCCCATGAAGTTTTAGGTCAACTGGACATCGTTTGGGTACCTGATAGTCAAAAACATTGAAATAGGGGTTTCTGCCTCGGCAAGATTAATTCCAAAATAATATGGGAAGTGTGAATTATTCCCAAATATCATTATAAAACATGAACATACCCCATATATGATGCAAATATGCCAGAATATCAAGTAATAAAATGCAAAGTTCATGGATGAATTTCACATGCATCAGCATCCCCAAGCTTAACCTATACTCGTCCTTGAGTATGAAGGTGATAAAACTAACATGGACTTTGTACTTTAATACTATTTTGGATATCAAGACTGATTACTATTGCTACACAAAGTCAAATGATTCATTCTTTAAAGGAATAGCAATATGCAAGATAGATAATGAAGTGATATCTCATATACCATGAAAGGATGATCAATAGCAATTCACAAAGTGTAACATAGAAGAAAGAGCTATAGACCAAATGAATGCAAAATGCAAAAGCAATAGTAAAGTAAAAACATCCTATAGTGGTCATAGAGTTTTCTTCTCAATTCTGAATATTAAGGTGGACACTTTGGAAAGATAGACAAAAAACAGAGATTAATCATGAATAAGTTTCATATAGCTTCCAAACTCTTCCTATTATGATCATGTTTGAACTATGGAATTCATTAGATTTGAGCCCTCATTGCCCCTATCATAAGCATCTTGAGTGGTTAAGGTTAATGTGATGACAAGTATGAGTTATATGCTTGACAAAGTATAAGTTGAATGCCTCATGCTCCTTGAATACGAGTACCTACACCACATGCTACTCAACTTAGGACCCTAAGCAAGTTCTTGTCATTGTAAGCATACGTGTATCATCGAGAACGCCAAACGGGGTACCTCTTGCCCCATGGTATGGGAGGTTTCCCATACCAAAATGACAAGACAAACACACAATGGGCATCTCAGCAATTCTTTTTATTTACTATTGGCATAGATTTTTATTAAAGATGCTTCATAAAATGCCCACTATGGGATGCTGTAAATTTTTTCATGAATGATGCATGGCTTGGGTTAGTGGCCCAGACGTTTCTCTCACACATATACAAACTCCATGAGCTCACAAAGTTTCCAACTTATTTCACAATGATAGACATCCATAATAAAAGAACATGATATTAACTAAATATGAATAAGTGCAATGTTGAAAACGTGCCCCATGAAAGCATGGTTATGATAACTCCCAACTCATAATTTTTCAAGCACACAACTTCATAAGATAGTCACAATGGTTCAAGTTTATTATGTGCAAGAAATAAAAGCGTGCCATCAAGTTTGTGAGAGCTTTACTAACCATTTTTTCTCATAGCAAACATAACCATAATCATCTTAATTTGGAAGCTAGATAAATCAATAAAACATGAGAAACATACTTGGAATAGCAATTATGCCAATAGGTAGGTATGGTGGACATTCTAAAAAACTTGGTTCAAAGGAGTTGGATAACAAGTTTTAACTTGTTGACCATCTACATGCATGCATAAGAGTCCATAGTTCTAATCAGTCCATGTCAAAAAATGTAAACTAATAGCAAGCATCAAAACATGAATAGAAGATAACTCTACACAATGCATTTGCAAATTGATACTCGTTCAAAGCACATGAACCATGCAACTATGTGTAATCTTTTTAAAATCAACTTGAACATCCCAATCCCAACTTTTTAATAGCATCCAACTTTACTTAAACCAAACCTCTAGTATCTCTCTCATAATATATATCAAAGTGGTGGTCTTACTCAAATAGAAATAAAACAAAACAAACTAAAACAAATGAAAGATGCTCTAAGTTTATGCGATAGTAATGTGTTGCTCGAAAAACAAAAGGTAGATGTGTGCAAACCAAGAGTGTGTTTGGTCCAGTGGGGTGCCTTGGGAATACCAAGCTTATGGTTTTCACCATCCTTGGATTGCTCTTGGTGCATCTCCTCTAATCCCTGTGAAAAAACATCAACACAAAATTTTCTCCCATCTCTTTTGTGTGGAGTGACATTAGTGGGTACAAATGAAACATTGGTTGCTGCAAGAAATCCTTAAACAAATGTATATATGAAATGTCCAATAGATATATAATGTTGTATGCTTTCTCATAAACTCAAATCAATCAAAAATATTTAACTTAAAAGCTCAAAGAATGCATAAAACAAAATGGGACAGAATTTGTCCAGAATTTTAGCAGAAGCAAAAATAATTAATTACCCTACTTAAGAATGTCCAAAAATCACAAAATTACATGATCATACAGAGGATGTAAAGTTGTAACTACAGTTCCAATATGAACTAAATCGGAGTTACAGAAAAAATATGAAAAATCATACGGTACAGATAGTCGTGTAGAAATCTGCAACTCCATATATGTGTTCAACTTTTTTCAATCCAAAATAGGTAAAACTTGGTACTCTAATGAAAACTACAGAACTAAAACAAAAACTAAAGTCTCTTGCTACAGCAAGAGGACACACAAAAAATTAAAACAAAAATATGCGGGTTGCCTCCTGCAAAGCGCTTTTTTAAAGACATATAGCTAGGCTTACTTACTTCAATTTCAAGAGGGGTGAAGCTCATGAGGGAGATTGAATTTTGGAGTGTCCCTCTTACTTAGAAAGTGTTCCATACACTTCTTATGTGGAAACTGAAACTTTACATTACCTTCCTTTGAATCAATAATAGCACCTGTAGTACCAAGGAAAGATCTTCCCAAAATAATTGGACTAGAGTTTTTACTCCCTATGTCCATGATAATAAAATCAACGGGAACAAAAGTCATGTGAAGCTCTACCATTACATTACTAACTTTGCCTACAACATGTTTAATGGTATCATCAGCAAGTAGTAAGTCCATGGAGCATTTTTCTATATTTTGCAATTCTAGCAATTCATAGATCTTTAGATAAAACGAAAACACTAGAACCTAGATCAAGTATAGCATGGTGTGTTTATTTTCCAGTAGTAATTAATACCTTGGGGATCCATACATCCCCAATCTTAGGTGATATCATAGCATCTTTATTGTACCTAGTAATCTTTTCTTTAAGCACATGGTTAGCTATATAAGAACCAAAACCCGCTTGGTGAGAATTTATGGAAGGATCACTAGCAAATTTTTATAGCACATTAATGAGTTCATGCAAGTTACACTTATCTAGATCAAGTAATGGATCCTTAAACTCACTAAGCATCTTTACTTCTTCTACATTTTTTCTCATTTATAATCATGAGAGTTTTATTTTCCACTCTCTTTCTTTCATTAATAACTTCCCAAGATCTATCTATTACATCTTGCACATAGTTTATAGTTTCCTCATGTTTTTGAGCAATGATAGTTTCTTTCAATGATGTTACTTACCTAGTGAGCTGATCTACCCTATCAAACAAAGCATCTTGTTTCTCAAGTTTAGATATAAATTCTTTGTTCAACTCTTTTTGGGTAGATATAAATGATCTAATAGTGTTTTCCAAGTCATTAGAAAAATTACGACTACTAGCATATTTGTTGGGAACAAAGGGTGGCCTATTGTAAGAGTTGTAGTTATTATTACCATAGCTACCACTACCAAAATTCCTAACAAAGTTCACATCCATACTTTGAGCATTATTACCAACTAAGTCTTGCAAAGGAACATTCTCAATATTTTGTTTAGACATGTAAGCAAGAATGGCATCCATTTTATTAGATAAAGTGTCTATCTCTTCTATGGAATTTACTTTCTTGAAAGGAATAGGTGCTCTTATTGTATGCCATTGAATATAATTTTGCAATATACTTTATAGTATGGCTTTTGCTTCTACAATAGTTTTACTTATAAAAGCACCTCCAGCAGCAGAATCTAGTATGTTTCTAGACATGTAGTTCAAACCATTATAGAATGAATGTAAGATGGTCCATTCATTGACTCCATGTGATGGACAAGTCCTAAGAATTATCTTAATTCTCTCACAAGCCATAACTACATGCTCATTTTCATTTTGCCTAAATGATAATATGTTATTCCTATTTTGCAAAATTTTAATGGGAGGATAATATTTTTTATGAATGCTTCTTTTAAATCATCCCAACAATTTATACTAGCGATGGGTAGTGATAGTAACCATGCTTTAGCTTTTTCTCTAAGTAAAAATGGAAACAATTTTAGTTTGAGGATATCATTTTCAACATTTTTAAATTTTTGCATGTCACATATTTCACAAAAGTCATGAAGATGCATAGAGGCATCCTCATTTGCACCATCTCCAAATTGTTCCCTAGTTATCAAGTTTAGCAAACTAGGACTAACTTCAAATCTCTCTGCTGTAATCACAGGTGTGGTAATAGGCTTAGCAATAAATTGATCATTATGTGTATTTGTGTAGTCACACAATTTAGTTCTTTCTCCCATTATGCAAGTAGTAAAGTGATACTAATTTTTATATGTTTTATGTTTTTGAATGAAAACTGAAAGTAAAATGATACTAAACTAATACTACTGAACTAACAACTAACAAATGAAATAGAAAAACTGAAAATAAAAAGACAAACCGAAATACAAAAGTGAAGACAAAAAATGAAAAATAAAAAGTAATGCAAAACCGAATGGTAAAAGAAACTAAAAATATAAAAACTAAAATGTAAAGATGAAAGTAAAGACAATAACAAAACAAAATAAAACTATTTTCAAGATTTAAAAGAGCAAGAAGATACTCACGTAGGTGCAACCTCCCCAAGCTAAGGTATTTATACAAGTTGGTGATGAAGTTTAACTTTCTTATGAGCTATCCTTTTACTAGCTCCCCGGCAATGGCGCCAGAAAACTTCCTTGATGCGAGCGCCAGAAAACTTCCTGATAGTTGTCGTGGGAGCATCTCGCTACACCTTAACTGTTGAGACTCTAAGTGGAAAGTGATGTAGTAAATGGAAGTCTTCCCCACGAGGGAAACTCAAGGGTTTAAATATCGAACTCTTTTGGAGCTATGTGTAAGAGAATGATCCTCTTTGTTCTTCGTCAAGCAACCTACATAATAGTTATAGATTGTTTTCTGCCCTCGACCTCATCAAGTGGTTGTCAAGCACAAGGTGTATGTAAGCAAAACTGAAATAAAATACAATAAAAGTAAAATGCAATGCAATAGTAAAGTAAATATGAAATGGTGGTAAATGCAATGGAATATGATGTTTTTGGGTTTTGGTTGGTGTTTGCAAGTATGAGAAATGTTTTTATATTTTCGGATTTAATTAATACTAAAAATAAAAAGTGATGTAGATGTGTTGGATAGTGTTTTCTTATGGTTTAAAATGGACCGGGTTCATGGTTGCACTTATGCACTCTCTATTTGAGTTGTGGTGGACACGGAACACTCTAGTTGACATAATATTGATGCAACATGTTAAATTATGGATAGCAATTCATATGGGCATCACATCCTAACATAGATATGTTATTTTACTAACAATTCACTTATACTCCGCTAGAAAAGGGGGGTCTCCAAGAAATCTAGTATTAAGATCAATCTCAGAGTATAGCATTAAGTTCTATGACATGAAGTTAAAATAAGAACATACTTGATCTAGTCTAAGCATGGTATTTTTTATCCCTAGTGAGGCAACTAAGTAAGGTAAACACCCAAGTGATTCGCAAGTTTTACTGTCCTACCCGCAAGATTACCCCCGTTGCTCCAACTAATGCACACGTTTCCTCACACACACTCCCATATACAAGTTTGATCAAAACAAGTAAACAAGAACAGGGTACATAATATGCATCTATTCATATACTTTCAATACGGAACAATTGTAATCTCAAATATCAACTATATAAAGATCTACCACATAGGTAATACAAATATGACCGTAATCATGTTATACAGCTCATACGGTTCTAATACAATCAAGATCATGAGAGAGAGATACAATAGCTACTGCCATGAACCCATAGTCCAGGGGTGGACTACTCCCCCTTCATCATGGTGAAGGTGCTGGAGTCGTTGGAGGAGGTGGAGATCACACCGGCAGCGCCCTGCCGGAGTTTTCCCCCTCCAATCTTTTGCCTCCTGCCTCTCTGTTTCGTGTTTCTGTCTTCTGCGACGCTCCTTTTCGAGAATCGTTGGGAGACGAACCTTCACCTGGGGAGAAAGAATCGACGGCATCGGAGACTCGAGGGGCAAATGAGCACACCAGTCGCGGCCAGCCCCCTGACCGCGTGTGCTGGGCTTGTTTCCTCCTCGGTCTTCTTTTCTCGCGGATCTTTGGCCCAATGTTCTTCGTTTTGATAAATACTGGGTCCCGTGAAGTTTCAGGTCAATTGGACATCGTTTGGGTACTTGAAAGTCAAAAACATTGAAGTAGGGGTTTTCTGCCTTAGTAGGGTTAATTCCAAAGCAATATGGAAAGTGTGAATTATTCTCAAATATCATTATAAAACATGAATATACCCCATATATGATGCACATATGCTGGAATATCAAGTAATAAAGTGCAAAGTTCATGGATGCAGTTCACATGTATCAGCAACCTGGTTATTTATTTTTTTATGCATGCTTGATTTAGTTAAAATAGTCCTTTTAGTGCATTCTCTGTAGGTTAGAAATAAAGTATCAAGTATAACCCATTTTGGATTGTAGAAAGTTGTTAGAACACATGAGTAGCAAATTCCTGCACAACACTGTTTAGCAGAAGAATTCCCTGATTTGTTCAGTAACTCTGATTGCTCCCATATTTACACTGTAGTTGAAACATTTCATCCTCTATATGCACAAAAATGGGCCAAAATTCCTTACATGTTTAGGTGGTTGAAATAAATACGTTTTGTTGCTGCTGAAAATCTAGACAGATTCTGCCCACTAGTGTTTGAGCCATTCCTTTGGGTCTTTCCATGAGTCTTTTGATATGCTAGGAATGTGTAGGACACTATGTGCTTTCTTTACTACTGAGGATTTTTTTTCTTTGATATATATATGGCAACTATTATCATATGGGGAAAAGAAGCTTGCCACAACACTCTGCACTTGGAGTCCCAACAAGTTGGTACACACGAAGTTGTTGCCATCGGCATGGCTCTGGTGATGTTAATCATGCCCGAGCTACATGATCTATGTGGGAAGTCAGATTCCCATGTATCTGGTGCATCAGGAGGTGGACTCGCTTGGGTCCTCGGCGACGGCTTCCATGTCACCGCCGGTGGAGCCTAGCCAGCCGCCTGACATTGTTGACTCTGAGGCTCTCTTCGCAAAAGAGCTCTACGACTTTCTGATGAGTTTGAAGATGGTCAGCCCTGGGTTTGGTAAGGAGATTGCTTGCCTCCTGGTCGGGGCGACTCCGGAGGCAAAATCAAGAAGGTGAAGGAGTATCTCAGCAACAAAGGGAATAAGAGTGACGCCGCAAGGAAGGTGTTCGCAACTGCTTAATGGATGGTTCTTATCTTTTCAAGTTGTCGTGTTCGAGAATTGTGTTCATGTGTCCTATGTGGGGGGTTTCTTTGTGTTGTCGTGATCCATTTTTCGAGAGTTTGCAGTTGTAGTAGGTTTGGAGAGTTGGTTGGTCTGCCTAGGCCTTCGGGGAGTTGCTTGCTTTGGGAGTCTTTGGGAGTAGTCCTCGTGTGGTTTTCTTGTAACGATTTTCACTGTTTAAAAAAACAACATAGAGTGAAAAAGTGGCGATGCTCGGAAAGTAAAGGTCGTGCCCGAACGGCCACGTTGCTGGACGTCGAACACTAACATGAGGGACACAATATTTTATTGACCAGGTTCAACCTTGACTCGCATGCTAGAAAAGTCTAGTCCCGTTGAGCAAACCTCGGGTGTTCAAAGAGGATAACACGGCGATACGACCGGGTGTATCACTCTTTCGTCATGATTACTCTCGAGGACTAGAAGTCCTTAGGGATTCCATTGGAGAAATTGATCTTGAACTCAAAGTCCAAAAGGATCAACTCAAGAAGAAAGTCTCACCTTGAGAGGGAGAGCTTTTGCTTCATACTCCCTCCGTTCCTTAATATAAGGTGTATAGTTTTTTTTAAAAATTCCATAATATAAGGTGTATAGAGAATTTTGAGATTTGTTTCTCTTATTTAGGAGGCAATTAATCCGATTAGGAGAGAGAGGATATCCAGATTTCGAATGTTCCCTCTATATCACGTCAATCACCTGGGGTATTCACGTCATAAAGCAACGAAATTTGCCCTTCCAGCTTGTGCGCTAATATTCGTGCAAAAAAAACTATACACATTATATTAAGGAACGGAGGGAGTATGAGAGATGACTTGACCCCGTGGAGTGCCTTTTATAGTCTCAAGCCCTTGTACATATGACTACGCATATCCTTGGTATGGAGGGAAAGAAAAGTCTAAACAACCTTAATTAGAAGCGGAAAAAAGCAGTATCCTTTAGCTCATGCACTTGGTCCATGAAGGTAGCTTGACTTTGGTTCACGAGGATGGCACTAATGGGCTTAGTGGCCTGCCCATTTCTTTCTCGAGACTTTGTTTTCTTCTATTCTTCTATATCACTTTGGGGCTGGTACTTTTTCTTGGAGTGTTCTTGTATTACTAATGCCCCAAAGGATGATGGCGTCATGGAGAGAAGACTCCTTTTAAGGTGAACCGATTTTATCTCCTACAATAACCCGGTTTTCCGTTAATTAACTAGACAATTCTCTTATACAATTCTGCTTAATTAATTGATTGAGGAAAAGCTTTTCCTCCTTTTTAAAAAAAAAAGAGTGAGAGACATCGATCACCACCGATCAACAATGCTACATCTACGGGAATCAATCTACGGGATTACGTGGAGACAACATAAGAGGGTCCTGGGGCTAGAATCACGGAAGGGAAAAACTAGGATCGAACAAGGCATACCTCGTCATTCCGTAAGAGTAGTCCGTAAGAATCTTACCCGTAACTCTAGCATTAGTGATCACCGATACTATTTTTTTTTTCCGAGCAAACATAGGTCTGCCTCCTCACCGAGTACAAAAAAGAATTGACCTGCCAATAATAGGGAAAACCGCCGGAAGCTGAAGTACCAATGCACTTATATATGAAGAGAGAGAATCCATGGGGGACCGATGCCACCAGGGAGCCTGGCTAGGCTGTCCTCCCTTTGACGGGCGCCGACGCGATCGATGCATGCACGCCCGCCGTTGCCGGCGCGACCACCGACTGCCAAATTACAAGCCTGTCGGTCGGCAGCCGGATGACGCCGCTCCTACGCACGCTGGCGCGCACAGACCCGATCATACGACGCGGCATCGATCCTGCTCGCCATTGAAGGCGGCCGCGGAGCACACGTCGTCGTCCCTGTTCCGCTACATCGACGGCGTGTCAGCCCGGCAACGAAGGCAAAACGGGGCCCCAACGCCACACGGTCCTGTACTCCTGTTGGGCTGTTCCCCTCTCGAGCCTCTCGCTGGCCGGACCCCGGAAGCGCTCACTGTGCCGCGGCATGGTTCGTTGGTGGAGGGTGACTGGATGATGCGGATGAGAACCTCAGCCCGGCCGGCGCTGCCTCTCATGGCTCTGTAGCAGTAGTACAGTAGCTTTTTTTACCTTTCCTTTTTCCCGATCGCCGTGTATGTAACCTAAAGCGGGGCGATCGTTGTTACGGCGGGAGGGGGCACGGCGCACGGTTAAAGGCAGCGAGGGAACCATCATTTCTCCCGCCCCTTTTGCTCCACGATTTACTGGAAAAGCTCGAGCGCCTTTGACCACTGCTGGGGATTTACGCTAGGCTGCTGTGCTGTTCATGGGGTTTCTCGTTTCGGGAGGGGAGAGGACCCGGCCGTCCGTCCCGCGGTCGTTCCTTTGCGGGAGAAAGAGGGGAACTGTCGTTCGTCTCTGGCTGTCCAGCCCCGACATACGTCGCACAGGCACAGGACCGGTCGATCGATCGATCACGCTCACGCACATGTCGTACCGGCATGAGAACCAGCACATCATTACCTGACGGTGTAGCGCGTACTGCACGACCGGAGAAAAAGGAAAGGCGGAGCAGTTCGCCGGCCGACGCTTTTTTCACTCCGGTAGAACTAGTCTTACTACATACATTCTAAAGTCCCGGCACGGCGAGAGCAGCATCCATCACGGTCAGAGCCCAAGAATCATGCATGGTCAGCGAGACCGCGAGAAGCAGCTTTTCTCCTCTCGGCCCGACCGGCGCCGCAGATCGGGACACCGTCGCGACCGCCCCCGACGTGGTAAAGCCGCGCGTGTCGGTCGGCGTCGGTGTCTGTCTGTCTGTCGACGTACGCCCCTCTACTTAAACGGCTCGCCCGGCTTCCCGCCTCTTGGTCGGTTTAAACACCTCGAGGCCGACGATAGTATATATGTACACGACGAGAGATGGTGCCGACACGAAGCAGCTAGTGACCCGGAGGAGTTGAGGATGGGCGGCGAGCGCTCGGCGCCCACGGCGGCGGCGGCGAGGACGAGCAGGAGCCACAGCGAGGCGGAGCGCAAGCGGCGGCAGCGCATCAACACCCACCTCGCCACGCTGCGCAGTCTGCTCCCGTCAGCTTCACAGGTGAGCTCTTCTGGTGCCTCGTACGTGCTTGTGACAGACAGACCGATCGAGCACGTTTGACGCCGCGTGCGTGCAGATGGACAAGGCGGCGTTGCTCGGTGAGGTGGTGCGGCACGTGCGGGAGCTGCGCGGCGACGCCGACGGCCGGGCTGTAACGGGAGTGGCCGTCCCGGGGGAGAGCGACGAGGTGGGCGTGGAGGAGGAGCGCTGGGACGAGCGGGAGAGGGCCAAGCGCGTCAGGGCGTGGGTGTGCTGCGCCGACCGCCCGGGCCTCATGTCCGAGCTGAGCCGCGCCGTGCGCTCCGTCAGCGCCAGCGCCGTCCGCGCGGAGATCGCCACCGTCGGCGGGAGGACGCGGAGCGTACTGGAGCTGGACGTCGGGCAGACGGCGGCAGGCGCGGCCCGGCCGGCGCTGCAGGCGGCGCTCCGTGCCGTGCTGCTCACCAGGGAGGATCAGCTGCTCGCCGTGGAGACCTACAAGAGGCAGCGATTCTCGGCGCTCATCTCCCAGGGTTTAGGTAGCTAGCTAGTAACCAGCTGATGCCATGAACATTATGTAGAACGTCTTCCTTCATCTTTAATTAATTTCAAATGTATCATGCTGTAGAACTCGTAGTGTTACATATCACAGGATTAATTCTGATCCGTTATTCAGTTTGTCATTCAGGTTCTGCGATTGATATTATAAAGGTGTAAGAAGTGAGAGGAAATTAGATAATTGTCAGCAGTGCCGTGAAGATAATAGCACATCAAACAAATTGCGGCTTGTTTGCCAGTGATACAAAACAGAGGGCATTTTGCTTCTGGTTGAAGCAGCGCAAATGAAGGAAGAAAATTGTGAAATAATCTACTGTGTTTCTCAAAAAAAAAAAGTGAAATAATCTGAATCATAGAAGTACAGAACACATGAAAAGGAGTCAATATATAGTGCTCTCAGATAACAGAAACCTCCCAACACACGAATAAACAGGGGTGACAATTAGCTGAAACATTTATGATGAGCAGTACAGATTCAAAATGACATTGCAGCACGGTTCTGTTTGTCAAGCACGGTTCTGTTTGTCAGACTCAAAATGACATGTATTCAGAATAATTATACACCAATATCACAAACCATTACAAAGTCGTATCTTATTGTTACAATGATACAAATTGTACAACAACACAGGGTCTGAGCCAGATGTGGCAGCATTGTACATTGTTCCGTTTAACTGTGGTACATTTGCCGGTGGTACAGAACAGAGGGCATTTTGCTTCTGCTTGAAGCAGAGCAAACGAAGGAAGAAAATTGTGAAATAAACAGTCTGCCCAGAACAGTCTGAATCTTAGCAGTACAGAATTCATGAAAAGGAGGCAATATATAGTGCTCTCAGATAATAAAAACCTCCCAACACACAAATAAACAGGGGTGACAACTAGCTGAAACATTTATGATGTGCGATGGTCCGACAAAGCAAATGGTCGCTGGGGTGGCGACAAGGAGACTAGTCGTGACTAGTCTCGACTAGTGCTAGATAGTCGATACATAGTCGAGCTTTAACTACTAAAAAATACTAAGCAACTAGTCTAATGATAGTAGTATATTAACAAGTTGACAATATATTTTGATGGCATTGGGAAGTCAAGAGGAACCTGGTACTGTGACAATTGTGTCCAGTAGGCATGTCCAGTAGGCAGGGCCTCCACTTCTCCTCGAGACAGCCGTGAAGGAGAGAGATCAGGGCGAGGAGAGGATCTCAGCATCATCTAGCAAGGTGAGGGAGGCGGCGGCCAGGTGAGAGGCGACGCAAGGGGTGGGTGGCCAGGAGAGAGGCGGCTGGGTGGGGGAAATAACGATCTGTGGGGGGTTAGGGTTTTCACTCGCATGGGGGCCTTTTTGTTCCCAGGCAACTAACTTGTCGATCGACTCAAAATCATAGACTTGTCATGAATAGTCAACAACTAGTCAACTTGTCGACCGACAACCTCAACTAGTCGAGTCGCTCCAGGTTGTCGACATCGAAGTTGCGACAGGTAGACAAGTCGCGACTCATAATCCTTGCAAAAGAGCAGTACAGATTCAAAATGACATTGCAGCACGGTTTTGTCTATCAAACTCAAAATAACATGTAATCAGAATAATTATACACCGATATCACAAACCATTACAAAGCTGTATCTTATTGTTACAATGATACATGGAATGGTACAGATGGTACAACACAGGGTCTGAGCCAAATGTGGCAGCATTGTACACTGTTTCGTTTAACTATGATTTTGCAGTTCACTGAGTCACTGCTTGCCAATTCTATGATGGAAAACAGCACATAGGTAATTGGACTGAATTTACTTTGTTCCTCGACCATTCAACAAACTTTACTATGGTACTATATTGTTCGCTGTGTTGCATTTTACTCCATTGCGGTAATATTCTTCTGGAGAGAAAAGAGTTTCTATATCAATACCAACTGGAGCAAATTACAATGAAAAATGGAAGAGTAAAATCATGCTTACTTACGGGGGAAGGTTGAACATTAGCTGTGTTCATTGATCAAGACCAGGTAGACCTGTTCTTTATGGCATACTTGCTCCCACCTTCCAACCCTGGACGGTACACTAATGTCCACTTCTCGAATGTGCAGTCAACAAAGTTGTAGTATCCCGCATGTAGGTTCAAAGTTCCTTCCCTCACCCTCTCCTCTATCCATGGGTATGTTAACAAGTTCAGCAGTGAGCTATTAATTGATTCCTGCACCAAATAACTTATTCAGTGTCAGACAATGCTGATGGTTCCACTTCAGAATAGTAGATTATAGGTAGGCTTGGCTCTATGTACAATCATATCCCATGCGCAAATTTCATGGCACCTTATAGAGATAATAAGATAGGAAACAATTGGCATGTGAAGACAAGTTTGAGGTGTAGAGCTACAAAACACTGTATATAATTCCAAAACATGAATAGATATGAACTCAAACAAGAGAGGAGCACATAAAAGATGACGTGTTCACTGCCTAACAACTTGATATGACTTGGAATAAATAAGGTCATGGAAGAGACTAATTCAAAGCACTCTGGAAGCACTATTTTCAGATAGTTCACTGCTTGCAATCGCGCATCACAATGATATGAATAAAATCACCTTTTCACAATGTCTGCACTGTGATTCGAAATTCAAATTTCCAGCCGCTGCTTCAGTGCTTAATCTTGCACTCTTCCCAAGAGATACCCAGTCTCTAATAAAGCTTCTGCTCATTAAAAACAAACCAGACTTGCATCACATAAATGTACGAAAATAGAATCTGAAAGGGGGAACTAGGAAGAGCATTTTACCTAGAGCTTGAATCATCTTTCTTATTTTTCATGCTCATCAGTGCCTGGATGCCACCACAACGACTATGACCGACCACTAAAACATTCGGTACCTGAGCAAAGGAAGGTAATTGTTATCAATACTGGATACCTGTTTACAGCATATTTCTGTCACATCCATGGGAGGAAAGAAAAAAGAAAGCCATATCACAAGAGATACTTGCCTTAAGTGTGTTAACAGCAAACTCTAGGGCCGCAGTAGTTTCTGAAGCTCCATGCTGATATTGCAGCAATTTTTACAATTAGAACTTCCAAGATAGAAACTGCATTGCTTTAGTAGTTCAACAAAACCTAAAGATATGCTAATTCGATAATACCTCGTATGGTGGTACCAAATTTGCTATGTTACGAACAGTAAATGCATCCCCAGGCTGAAGCCCCAAGATACTGGTAGGGCAGACTCTGGAGTCAGCACAAGCAACCACGATGAACTGGACACAGGAACATGAAACTAATATAAGAATCAAGAATTTTAAAATTACGAGACTTGGAATTAACATTGCAATGCCGTACCTCTGGTGTTTGCTGCTCAGCAAGACTTTTATATTTGGTATAATTTTCCCTGAGCAGTTACAAATACAACAATGTCAAGAAATAAATATATCCATCTAACATCTGGAACTGAAATATCCGTTATGTACTACATGGTCGACTTACACATAGTTCCGTTGCTTGAAGTCCATGAACCTTGCTTTCAGCTGTCCGAATGGATCATAATCCCCGTCTGCCTCATTTACTGTGTCATGTTGAAAATCTAGAAGTTGCCGGGTCAAGCCAGAATGATCTCTCGAGGCCTTTGTACTGCATGAGATGATGATAAAATTAATTTTTGTGATGCATAATCACAAAATGATTTAATGTCAAGTGGATAATCATAAATTTCAGTGCTTTCCAGCACTATGTTTAGTTGACAAAAGGTCAATTTCAGGCCTACTGCATTATTAGTACATTAGCATTTCGGTTCAAAGATAGCATCATCGCACTACACAGCTGTAAGCATAATCCATCAACCAGCACAGAATTCTCAACAGAAAAAAATGTGCCCACCCACTGGTGCTACATATAATTGAGGTGAGACAATTATTTGTACGAACCGTAGCATAAAGGGCAAAAAATGAAACTATTCATTTGCATATGGACAGTACGAATCCATGACTAAACTGTCCGAAGTTGTAATTTACATGCTAGCATGGCCCTTTTATTATGTTCAAACAGGCAGTAGGGCACCGTGCTCATCCAGTTACCGTAGTGTTTCCCCTTCTAAAACAGTGCATACAACATATTACAATTTGAATCGTACAAGACCGACATAATACGTTAATCAAATTTTCCGCATGATTACAACGCTGCCTTTCTTGGAAGAATCACACATGCCAAGATTTATTATTCCCCAATTATGGATCTGTTATCTTCGATCTTTTTTTCTATAGTCATACGCACCCCCACGAAATAAGAAAGAACGGAGCCATGAACGTTAACTTACTGGTTACTACCACCACTGAGAAATGAGAACAGTTAAATTAGCCAGTACACACACTAATGCAAACTGGCCAAGCAAAACAGCGCAACAGCTCCGCTCTGGCCAAGAAGTCCGGACACTAACGCAAACTTGTAATTTGCGACCAAAACCGACCCGAGAGTACTAATGCAAACTTGTAATTTGCGACCAAAACCGACCCGAGAGTACTAATGGAAACATACAAGAGAAGAATTCAGACACGCAGAGGTGATTCCTTGGTCTGTTCACTCACCTAAACTAACAAAGGTACAAATTTCACGCCTGAGATCGGGTAACTCACCGTCCAGATCCTCCAGCCCTCAGGGCAACGCCTCGCGCTCTGGAATCAGCGATCTGCCGCACCCCCACGAGAGCCAAAAATCAGTAAACGGGGTCAGGAGGAACCGCGGAGGCACCGGAAATGGGGAGGCGGGGAATCTCACTCACCGACACGGTGCCGCGGCTCCGGCCGGAGTCGGCGGCGCAGGGGGCCGGCAAGCGGGGGGAGGCGGGCCGGAGGAGAGCGGGAGCCATGTGGTGGGGACGGTGACGAAGGGGCGGTGCCAGGGGTCGTTGGGGTCTCGGGCATTTGAGGAGGGGTGGAGGAGCAGAGGCGCGGCGACGGCCGAGGCTTTTACGGGGGAGCCGAGGTGGAGGGAGGAGGGGACGACGGCGATGTGACGGAGAAACCGAGGCCCGGGCGGTGCGGCGCGGTGGTGGTAATAAAATAGGGTGGCTGGCTCGGCCGCTTAATTAGCGGCGGAAACCTCGATGATTAATGTAGAGGAGAGGTCGGGGAAGTGGACGCGCACAAGTGTGCACGGGAATGACGTTTTCGTCCGTTTGTTCGGATGCGGTGGGAGCATCCTGGCCGTCGGATTCCGGAGATGTTGGAGGCGAGTGCCGTGCGAGACTTCACGACCTTTTTGGTTCGTGGGCCCGCGGACACACGGGCCATGCCTCATCGAGTTGATTGGCGTTGCCAGCGCATCATGAACAGTGCCGGAGTAGTTGGGTGGTCCAGTGGTTGGATTATTGTGCCATACTACTAACCGCTAAGAAATACTTCACTAAAAAAATGCTATACTACACCCTTCATCTCAAAATTATCTAAATTTGAATATATCCTGACATTATTTAGTACTTCGGATTTAATCGACTGTATATAGCACTAAAAATGATAGATACATCTGAATCTAGACAAATCTGAGTGTTAATTTGCATCGAAGGGTATCCAAATTCATTCACATTTAAAAAAATATTTGCGACATACTTGTCAGGGTAGATGGAGTAGAAGTATGTGAATTTTATACTCCTCTGTCCCAAAATAAGTGACACGGTTTTATGTCTTAGGCAACTATTTCAAAATTCCGAACCGATCGAAAGACGATAGACAATATATTTATATTTTCAATACTCCCCCTCACGCTTCAGGGCCGGTGCCTTTTTTTTCACGGGCCTAAGACGTGGATTCGGATGTCCGTATGTATTTATTTGTAGTATTATGTTAGCCACGATTTGAACTCAAGTCCTTCTAGTTCTGATACCATATTAAATTGTTGCTCTAATAACTAATTATTCTAAAAGTCCAAACTAATGGAACGACGATAGGCAATGTATTTATATTTTCAACTTGTAGACAATCATATCTAGATTCATGTATATAGACAAAGTTGTGGAGTATCAAGAGTACTTGCTGCTCCATACAAAGTTACGGGATGCCTGACTATACTAACATGATCAATGGTCGTTAGCAACATGTGAAATTATTCGTTAGTAACACCGCTACTTAACAATTAACTTAACTGTGGTGGACGCATGGCGCGAAGCCAGACGGCAAGCATGCGAACCGCGGCACTGAGACCCTGAATGAAAACAACATGGCTCGAACTTAGCACGCTCACCGGTGTCGTGGATGCTGCGTCGGCAGCCGTCGCCCGTTCGGCCAGAAAACATCCTCCCGCACGGCCCTGTGCTGCCAGGGCTCCTCCTCGCGGTCGTCAAGAAGAAGCGGGCAATCCTCACGCCGCGTCGCCGGCGCCGGCGATCGAGCCGCCGCCGAAGCCGAAGCTGCTGCTGCTGCTGCTGCTGCACGTGTGGCCGAAGCCAGGCGGCGAGCTGCTGATCTCGAGGTCCACGGGAGCATAGAACGCGGCGCAGAAATGGCCTCCTCCTCCGCCTAGCTGCTGGAGCCACGTACATGGAGAGGTAGAAAAACACAGCAACGAGAGGCGCCGTAGGATTCCGTGTGTATATTCGTAACAGCGGAGCGGATCGAGCACACAGGGAAGACAGGGAGATGAAAACAACAGGTTTTGTTGGGCGATGGCGGCGTGGACGACTGTACGTGTGGTGAGCGAGCGAGAAAGGAACCGTTATCACGAGCTCCTCTTAAAACTCGACAAGAGCTAGCCGATAGGAGCTGTGAGTCACGCTCCAATCAGTCCTCTCCTCACCTTACACGTCCGTTCGAGCACGCAACTCCGCCTGAAACGTGCGCTGATTGGCCTCTCCTGGCTCCTGATTTCGTGGATTCCGGAACTGTCTGCGCGTGCTACCACCCCCTTTTGAAATAGGCTTTCGCCCCGCTTTATAAATAAAGCACACCGGTGAGACCGCTGTTGGACCAGACAGCACAACGTCCAAAGGACAACCACGAGACCAACGCTGGGGCAAACAGCACAACAAAGCCCAAAAAGAAAGAAAACCTAAGAGAAAGAAGAAAAGAAAACAATGCCGACAATGCCGGCGCGACGAAAACGACGAAGTCCCGCAACCATTGCGCCCACCGGAGGATGACTACCACACTCCTCGTACTCCGGCTCGCCCCGTAACAAGCAACACCTCCAAGAAGGGGAGCGACGATGTCGACGCTGCTGCCCGGACGAATCCTAAGGTTTCCCCCGGTACGCAATGGAAGCAGGTAGAGGGAACACCCAACGCCCTTCAAGAAGGATAGTGGCACCCGCAGGCGTCACCGTGTCAGGGCCGGCAAGGCCGGCAGGGATTTCGCCCAATCCCAACAACCACACCCCCGGGCAAGCCGAAGCACACCACCAACCACGCCGCCCACCAACATGCGCCACCACGATCTTGACAACACCATCGCCGCCACACCACGACACTTCCTACGGGGTCGGACGGACCGAAAGGAGGCAACCTAAGGCGCGGGGAAGCGGAACTATCACCACGTGGGAGGGCGCAACCTCCACCGCCAGGGACGGTAACCGACCGGACGCCACGGTCCAAGCACACCTAGCCACAAGCTACTGGAGGGCGGCAGATGCTTATCCCCCCGGAGGACTTCCTCCGCCGCCAATGGCGGGTGCCGGCCGGACGCGGCCGCAAGAACACACCAGCCGAAGGCCCGGCCGAGCCCTAGAAGGGCTCGTAAAGTTCTCACCGCCACGCTGCAGCACGGAGAACATCGCCACAACTACCCCCGAAGAAGCCAAAGGTCCGGCCGGGCCGGATGGGCCCGTGAAGCTTTCACCGCGGCGCTGCAGAAGACGTGACATCAGCCCCGCGAGCCCCGGCCCAAGACGCTCCGAAATCCCTCCAAGACACACCGGTCCGAGCCAGCCCGCTCAAACCCAGATCTGGCCCGGAAGGGCCAGATCTGGGCCGAACTCCGGCCATCACGGCAGCCCCGCCGCCAAGGGGAGCGGCCCCGTCACCATGTCGCCCCAGCCACCTCTGAGGACGCCGCCGGCCGACCAACCACGCCGCCTATCGAGGTCCGCTGTGCCCGGTTCGAGCCCGCCTGCCCAGAACTGGGCAAAGCAAAGCCCCAGCCTTGGCAACCACCACGGGCCAGCAGCCCCATGGCCGCCGCCGCCACAGCCCAGACACGCCCGGAGCCACCGACCAGCCGCCGCCCAGCGCCGGTGAACCGCCGCCATGCTGCTGTCGCCCGCGGATCACGCGCCCCCAGCACGCCTGACGTGCAACGCCCACCGCCGCCCGTCGCGCAGACGCCAGCAGGCGCTGGCCGCCGCCACCCTGCGCCCCGGCCGGAGGAGCAGGCTCCGGCCCGGAGAGAGGCCCCGCGACCCCCCACCGCGCAGGAGGACGAAGGCGCCCCGCCGCCGCCGGCACCAGCCTGGCTTCGCCCGGCCGGGCCCATGGCGGCAGCGAGGGGAGGGAGGAGCTTGCGGGGGGGCCGGCGGCGCGAGGGGCTAGGGTTTCCCCCCGGTCGCCGCGCGGGGGCGACACGGGAGGAGCGGGTCGAGGGGTGGGTCTAAAAAGGAGTCAGCCAGCATGGTCTGCCGAGCGAGTACTGTGACCACCCTCCACCCGTGCTCGACCGAGGAAGAAAATAGCGCGGAACGAGGCAGGGCGCTCGCCGGTGATAGAAGAAGACTCGAGTGATGAAATAAACCCTGTTACACATCTAGTCTAGTTTCAGTAGAATAAACTGACGAGTAGTGTGCACCTGTACACACCTTGTTCAGATAGTTACCTTCAGTTTTGTCAGTAGACTAGTTAGTCGCTGCGGCTAGGCATCGTGGGATGGCACGAGGCACATCTGGTCGTGGGGCTTGTAGCGGTCGTCGCATGCCGAACGCCATGGGATGGCATGGCCAGTCCGTTGGGACGTGCGAGACTGAATCGTGTTTTTGTTAGCGTATTGTGTGGATCGTATGTATCCATATAAATAAATGGAAAACTGAAAAGTCGCTGGTTGTTGAAAGCGGCACAAAATTGCTCTGTCTCCTGAGTACTTTCTCTTCTCTGTTCTTGCTGCTTTGATCATCCGGCAACGACAAGTGGTATCAGAGCCCGCGGTGTTCGATCTGCCTCACCACTCCCGCGCGGTGTACGATCTGCCGCGGAATCATGCCGGGATCTCACGATAGCGACAGTGACGCTGAGAAGAAGAAGAACAAGATGGATCAATCCGCCTCAAGCCCGTCGAAGCCGCTGGCACGTCTGTCTCTTGACGACACCGGCGAGACGCGGGTGGTGGAGAGGGTGTACCACGGCGGTGGGGGCTCGATGCAGCCGCCCATGCTGACAAGGACCAACTACTCTGAGTGGTCCCTGGTCATGAAGGTGCAGCTGGAGGCGGAGGGCCTCTGGGACGTCGTCAACGACAGCATCGGCACCACCCGCGACGACCGGCGCGCTCTGGCGATCCTCAAGGGGGTGCCGCCAGAACTCATGCGTGTGCTGGCTGTCAAGGACACCGCACATGATGCATGGGAGACACTCAAGACGATGCACATCGGCATCGAGCGTGTTCGCGAGGCCAAGGCGCAGACGCTGCGCTCGGAATATGACAACCTCAGGTATCGCAAGGGTGAGGGCATTGAGTCATATGCTTTGCGTTTCAGGACAATTCTCGATGATCTGAAGGTTCTCAGCGATCCCGAGGACGAGCGCAAGGCTGTGCTCAAGATCTTGCGCACAGTTCCCAGGTCGTACAAGGAGATGGCCATGGCGATCGAGTCTCTGATCGATCTGAAGAAACTCTCGATCGAGGAGCTGACGGGGCGCCTACTCGTCTGCGAAAATCGTGACGACGATGATGAGAAACCTGTCTCAGGTGGGCGTCTGCTCCTCACGGAGGAAGAGTGGGCTGCGCGCAGCAAGAACCGTGACCGCGGCGCTGGCTCCTCTGGGGGCGGCGACCGCAAGGACAAAGGAGAATACAAGCCCAAGCAGAACGCTGGTGACCGTGGCCAGACAAAGGCCGGCGGCGACGGTGCCCCACGGCGGAAGGGCGAGTGCCGATACTGCGGCATCCGCGGGCACTGGGCGAAGGAGTGTCGGAAGCGCGAGCGCGACCGACGCGAGAAGGGCAATGAGGCACACATCGCCCAAGCCGAGGAGGACCGCTCCGACGCGCTCCTCACTGTCAACGTCGTCAACGTCACCATCGGCGCTGACAAGGGGGCAGTGCCTCCAACGAGCGGCGCTGCAGAGCGTGCTCTGAGAGCACCCGGCACGCTGGTCCCCGGCACGGAGCGCGCACCAGCCGCACGCCACGACAGCAACGTCGGCATGCAGTACATGTTCCTCAACGAGGAACGCATCATCCCCACTCCGACAGAGGGGCGGCGGTGGTTCTTTGACTCCGGGGCGAGCAACCACATGACTGGGTGCAGGGAGATGCTCTCCGAACTGGATGAGACGGTACACGGTACGGTCAAGTTTGGGGACGGCTCTCTCGTGGAGATATGTGGGCGGGGCGTCATCCTCTTCACCGGCAAAGGTGGCGAGCACCACGCACTAACGAACGTCTACTTCATCCCCAGGCTGCGCACCAACATAGTAAGCCTGGGGCAGCTGGACGAGGTGGGGTGCCAGTCCATCATCGGCGGTGGCGAGCTGCGTCTCTATGACAGGCAGCGCAGGCTGCTAGCCCGCGTACCAAGAGCGGGTAACCGCTTGTACCCCATCCAGTTCCAGCCGGCGACGCCGGTCTGTCTGCTGACGGCGGCGAATGAGGATCAGGCATGGCGCTAGCACGCGCGCTTCGGGCACCTACACTTCCGTGCTCTCCACGACCTGGGAGCAAAGGGAATGGCGCGGGGAATGCCTGTCGTGGATCACCTGGATCAGTTCTGTAACGGGTGTGCTCTTGGCAAGATGCATCGCACACCTTTCCCTCTCGCGACAGCCTACCGTGCAGAGCGTGTGCTTGAACTAGTGCACGGCGACCTGTGCGGTCCCATCACACCGGCCACAACTTCTGGTAACAAATATTTCTTACTAATTGTTGATGATCACAGCCGGTACATGTGGCTTGAGGTGCTCAGGTCCAAAGACGAAGCATTCAGATACTTCAAGAAGGTCAAGGCCCTGGCAGAGTCAGATCGACAGGTCAAGCTGCGAGCGTTCCAAACAGATCGAGGTGGTGAATTCAACTCCAACGAGTTCACCCACTTCTGTGAAGAGGAAGGCATCAGGCGGAACACCACAGCCCCATACTCCCCCCAGCAGAATGGTGTAGTCGAGAGGCGCAATCAGACTGTGGTTGAGATGGCTCGGAGTATGATGAAGAGCATGGACGTGCCGACGACATTCTGGGCAGAAGCTGTCAGGACGGCAGTTCATATCCTCAACAGGTCGCCGACACGCAGCCTTAAGGGGGTGACCCCTTACGAGGCGTGGCGTGGGAAGAAGCCCAAGGTCGATTACCTGCGCACCTTTGGGTGCATAGCTCACCTGAAGACTGTAGGGCCTGGGATCACCAAGCTCTCAGACAGAGCACTCGCCGGCGTGTTCGTCGGGTATGAGGAGGGCGCCAAGGCATACCGCGTCTTTGATCCTGCTGGGAAGCGAGTACACATCACTCGCGATGTGGTGTTTGAAGAAGGACGCATGTGGGATTGGGGTGCACAAGCTGACGCCGCTGATCCGCTGGAGCAATTCACAGTGGTGTTCTCTGACGATGCCGAAGTGAGCGTGCCCAGAGCACGTGATCCCGAGCCTGTCACACGCTCGCCACCCACACCAGCGACGCCCTCGTCATCAACAACACCAAGCTCTCCCACAGGTGGCGTCTCGGTCGAACAGACCTCCCCACCAAGCAGCCCGGAGTCGGTCCAAGAGCGAGCACCACCTCCAGCTCTGACACATCCTATGCGCACGCGCGCACAGGATGGCATCTTCATGCCAAACCCCAAATACACTGGTGAGCTCGAGCTTGGGGAACTGTGTCTCTCTGCCGCTGAAGAGCCAGCCTCTGTTGATGATGCACTCGAGGAAGCGCCATGGCGCAACGCTATGGAGGAGGAGATGAAGTGTATCCGGGAGAACGGCACGTGGGAGCTGGCAACACTGCCGGCCGGTCACCGCGCCATCGGACTTAAGTGGGTGTACAAGGTAAAACGTGACCCAGCTGGGAAGATCGTAAAGTACAAGGCCCGCTTGGTTGCAAAAGGCTATGCCCAGCGACAGGGCGTCGACTTTGACGGGGTATTCGCACCGGTGGCTCGCCTCGAGACAGTGCGTCTACTGTTAGCCGTGGCGGCGCACCGAGGCTGGACAGTCCATCACATGGACGTCAAGTCCGCGTTCCTGAATGGTGATCTGGCCGAGGAAGTCTACGTGCATCAACCTGCCGGTTTCGTGGATAATGACAATGTTGGCAAGGTGCTGAAACTGAGAAAGGCCCTATACGGACTGCGCCAGGCGCCTCGAGCGTGGAACGCTAAGTTGGATGCCTCCATGGAGTCTCTGGGCTTCACTCGCTGCGAGTTGGATCATGCTCTGTACAGGCGAGAAGCGAATGGTGAGTCCCTGATCGTTGGCGTCTATGTCGACGATTTAATCATCACCGGTACAAGTGGAGTTGCAGTTGATCAGTTCAAGCAGCAGATGCACACATTGTTCCAGATGAGCGATCTGGGTCCTCTCTGTTACTATCTGGGTATAGAGGTCAAGCAGGAGGAAGGGAGAATTGTGATGTGCCAGTCAAGCTATGCAAGGAAAATCTTGGAGGTTGCGGGCATGCAAAATTGCAATCCCAGTCACATTCCTCTGGAGAACCGCATGCAACTTGGCAAACTGATCGATGGGGAAGTGATTGATGCAGGCAAGTACAGAAGCCTTGTTGGAAGTCTTCGCTATCTAGTAAACTCCAGGCCTGATCTTGCTTATTCCGTTGGGATCGTCAGCAGGTTTATGGAGTCACCTGGCAAGCAGCATTGGGCAGCCCTGAAACAGATCCTTCGATATGTACAAGGTACAGTGAAGCTGGGCTGTGTGTTCAAGGCAGGTGCAGGTTCAGAGAAACTCACTGGATACAGTGATAGTGATCTAGCAGGCGACCTTGACGATCGGAAAAGCACATCTGGGCTGGTCTTTCTCCTAGGATCAAGTGCAATCACATGGGTTTCTCAGAAGCAGAAAATTGTGGCACTATCAAGCTGTGAGGCTGAATATATTGCAGCATCAGGGGCAGCGTGTCAAGCAGTCTGGTTGAGCAGATTGCTCGGGGAAATGACAGGAGAAGAACCAAGGAAGGTCAAGTTGCTGGTGGATAACAAATCAGCAATTGCCCTTAGCAAGAATCTTGTTCACCACAGCAGGAGCAAACACATTGACACTCGATTCTACTTCATCAGAGAGTGCATCGAGAAAGGGCAGGTGGATGTCGAGCATGTTCGGACAGATGAGCAGTTGGCTGATATCTTCACCAAGTCGCTTGGACGTGCAAGATTCACTGAGCTGAGGCAAATGCTAGGAATGATCAAGGTGGATTGGGAGCAACAGGTTTAAGGGGGTGATTTGATGAAATAAACCCTATTGCACATCTAGTCTAGTTTCGGTAGAATAAACTGACGAGTAGTGTGCACCTGTACACACCTTGTTCAGATAGTTACCTTTAGTTTTGTCAGTAGACTAGTTAGTCGCTGCGGCTAGGCATCGTGGGATGGCACGAGGCACATCTGGTCGTGGGGCTTGTAGCGGTCGTCGCATGCCGAACGCCATGGGATGGCATGGCCAGTCCGTTGGGACGTGTGAGACTGAATCGTGTTTCTATTAGCGTATTGTGTGGATCGTATGTATCCATATAAATAAATGGAAAACTGAAAAGTCGCTGGTTGTTGAAAGCGGCACAAAATTGCTATGTCTCCTGAGTACTTTCTCTTCTCTGTTCTTGCTGCTTTGATCATCCGGCAACGACATCGAGCTTTCCACCGAAGCGCGGTGGCGACGCCGCGCCGCGCCGGTACGCTCGCGCCCGTATCACGCTATCAGGTGGATGAATGATCGGTTTTGTTATCCTCCAACAAAACGGGGTGGTGGTGGGGTGGCCCCAACGTGCGGCTCGTCCCGGTGGTCCGTCCCCAGTCCCCACCAACGTGCGCCCGGGCCCCGTGTTCTGTTTGCCTGTCGTTGACGCGGTGTGTGCTCGGCGACCAACAGCACGGCGCCGGCGTTGCGGCCGAGAGCAGGCCACGTGACGCGAGAAGCAAGTGCTCTCCGTGATGCTCGGCGCGGAAACGCTGTCCCGTGCGGCGTGCGCCATGGGTGCCTCTGGTTGGATCTAGCCGAGGCGGCCGCCAGATCGAGTGAGCTGGCCGGTTATTATTTATTGGTGCTCTCGCCAAGAAACTGGGAGATGCCGCAAGGTACAAGAACGCTGTAAATTTTGGAGGATGATCTCGAGCCATCGTCAGTGACAAATACTACTAGTGGCACGGGCTCATTGCTTGTCTGTCAGCCGCAGACTAGAACGAGTTTCGCTGGATATTGCCGAGTTATCGGGAGCTAGCACTTCTATTTGACGGCACGAACTAGCACTCCCACGTGATCTTGGTTCAACATTTTCATCCTGACGACTTGCATTATTTCTTCTTCGAAATTGAGGGAAACATTTCACCCAAGGCACTGTGCTAACCCAAGAGAGATATGCTCCGGATTTTCTTGACAGAGTTGGGATGAAAGGATGTAAAGCATTTCCAACGCCATTGTCTACATTAGAAGAACTTTCAATCACTGAAGGGGAGCTTTTAGGACTAAAAAAGATGGTACAAGGTACAGAAGTTAGTTGGAGCACTTCAATACTTGACACTTACACGGCTAAATATTGTATTTTCTATCAACAAGGTATGCTAGTTTCTCCATGCCTCCACTACTGCACACTGGACAGCCATAAAAAGAATATTAAGATATGTCGGTGCTACAGTCAGCCTTGGACTAACCTTCATGAGATCATCTTCTACTATTGTAAGCGCATTCTTAGATGTAGATTGAGCTGGATGTGTAGATAATAGGAAATCCATAGGAGGTTATGCAGTATATTTTAGGCCTAACTTAGTCTTTGGAATGCTAGAAAACAAGCAACAGTCTCAAGGTCAAGTATACAGGTTGAATATAAGTCTCTAGTCATGCTACTGCAGAAATTATTTTGATAGAGTCACTCATGGGACTATGGGAGAACTTGAAGTCCAACGAAGACAAACATCATGTTATGGTGACCTATTTTTTAGCTAATCATATATTTCATGCAAGAACTAAGAATATTAGAATTGATTTTCATTTTGTAGGAGAAAGAATAGCAAACTAAAAGCTAAAGATCATATTCATTCCATTGAAAGACAAAGTGGCGGATGTGTTTACCAAGGCATTACCAACACGGTAGCTTGAAGAATTTAAACACAATCTTAATCTTAATAGGTGTGATTGAGGAGCGGGGTTGCTTGTACATTGACACGTACATGAGAGTTAGATAGGCTTACTATATCTTAGTGTACGTCATCGTGATCGTGATCTCCAAGTATAAGGGATCAGATCAATCTCCTTTAATCTCTCTCCAGTTGTACCTTTCATGTACTCCATCTATTTTATAATATAAGATGTTTTAACTTTGTAAAGATAGTGTATCTAGACACATTTTAGTGTGTAGATTCGGAGTGAACCCTTTCGAATCCACTGAAATGGAGAGAGTATATCTCATGCCGGCTATTTACGGCGTATATTAACACGTAACGAGCATGAGGCCAAACACACCGTTCAACCCAAAATCTCTAGCGATCATAAGGCGCACAACTAGCGGGATCGTCATGCACATAGTATGAGAAGTTTGAAGGAGGAGGATATCCATGAATGTTGTTTTGTTGCTGCTTGACGTGTTTGGCCTATCCTCGATGAGATAGCGTAGCATGCCTATGCCTTCCTAGACGACCCCGGAGACCAAGAGGGCTAATGTCTTTCGTCCTCTTGCATGTTTGGCTTCTGCCTTTCGCTCTTTTGGCAATGGCGGGCCCATGTAAAAACTGTGTATTCAATTGACTACACATTTTTTGGCAATACAAGCTCAAAATGCAAGAAATAAATAAAAAATATGTCCAACATGTGTCACCTATTTATACACGACCATCCTTTGAAAGCCTGGTAAAAACTAGGAGGAAAAGGAACACGGGAAATTGAGAAACAACCTCCACACTCCCGCCAAAAACTGCATGGTTCGCCATCGTGGACGAGCGACGTGGGCAGATGGTTTTGGCTACCGTGATTTGGCTGTCGTGGTTGAAAAAGAAGCACACCACATAGCGACGTGTGGATGGTCGCCCAACACGGCACCACCAGTCGTGATGCATCGAAATAGCCACACTACGCTCCAGGGGCGGCTATCTAATGTGGCGCAGCAGTGGCTACATGAGAATGGCGTGACAGACGAACGGATGGAATGACATGGCCATCATGGCGTGAACAATCTGAGCCATTTCATCACGATCTCTCCTATATTATGATCTACATATCTAACAGTACTAACCTTGTGGGGAGGTAGCCCCATGATATATATCATAAAGGGTTGTATGGTGCAAAGATTAGCAAGAAAGAGATTTTTATGATATCGATGTTTTAGATAGTAAATCTTGAGGAATTATATCTAACCAAAGAGAGTTTTGTCGTGAATAGGAAATCTTAAGGAATTCAGGTTCCGATTCACTGGGAGTTATGATCCCTACCATGAGATGTCATAGTTCATGTTCGAAGAAATCGTTGCCGTGATGCGGGTATTCGTACTGAACCGGGCCTGGTTCAAGCGCAGCGGACGTGCATGAACAATATGTATCTCTTGAAGTTTGGCGGGAAGGAAAAAAGATCAATTGGGGTTGAATGATCACTGAATTTATGTCCTCTTGAGGCAATTGGCCAGCCAACTTTTCTGGTGTAGATCTGCAATTTTTTCAGTGAAGAATAGTTAAGTTTAGATAAGTTCAGGCTAACTCTGAAGAATGGCTTTTGTAGAGGCAATGTTGACACGTTGTTCAGAAACTTCTAGAAAGTTTAGTCCACTTTTGTGCAGCTATCACATACTTTTGTATCGAATTAGTACTGATGTAAACAAATACTATCAAGCATCTATTTATTTAATTACTACTCGCAGTTAAGTTAAGTTAACTGCCATACATATCCTAGGCAAACAAAATTCAGACAACATTTATGTACTGATTTTGTGTGGTTTATTCATGCACGTTCCATACAAAATCATGCTGTTGGGGGATACCCCGGGTAGGGCAACGCCAGGGTATAAGGGCTGAGTTAGCCAGGGTACGACACGGTCAAAGCAAAGTGTTGACCGGGTCACCTCAAGGCAGGACGAATCACGGTGTGGCCCGGCCCGTGGGGCATTTCCTTGACAATGGTCTGGCCGGCATAAGATCTATGCTGGACATGCTTATCTGTTTTGCAGGTACTTGGGTAGGCCGGATTAGCTATATGCTAGCCGGATTATCTTGGCTTCAAAGAGAAGGAATCCCTCGCTGGTCAAAAGGTGGCTTTATTAGCTGAAGCATGTGCAAAGTAAAGTAAAGGAGAGGACCAGCGGGTCAGCAGTGACCAAGATGACGCAGGCAAAGCCAGATGACGTAGCCTGTGACGCCAAAAGACGAGGATGATGCTGCGGGCTACGTCCAAAGCCCGGATGAGCCGTTAAAGAAGAATAAAAAAGCATCTGCTTTAGGAAAGGAGCATATTCATAGAATATGCTGCCACCTAAGCCCTAGAATTGTAACCCGGGCTCCCCTATATAAGGAGCACCAGGGCCTCCATAGAGAGGGAACAGCATTTAGAGGAATCACTCTCTGTCTATGGTAGAACTCAGGGGCTAGTTAGTGAGGGGTAAGAGACATCGTCTCCTTCTTGCTGAGAGCTTCAAGAACACTTGTAAACACCATTGATAGAGAGAATACAAGAACTTACGTGTGTGGAATCACCACGTTCTCCCTCCCTGGATTCCCCTAGCACACATTGGCCCCATCTTTAGCCTATCCATGGCATCTGCCGTGCCACCACCACGACAGTTGGCGCCCACCGTGGGGCTAGCTGTGCTAGCAAGGGTGAAAATCTAGACGGGAAACTTCTCGAGCACCGGCGAGCGTATCGTCTCAGGCTTGGTTCAGCGCTTTAGAGCGCTGGACTACGTCAGCGACAATGTAGGAAGCTTCGGCAGGAACCCTCCACCGCGCAACGGCGTCTTCATCAAGCTTGGCGCGCACAAGATCTACGTCGGGGTGGATGAATCCTGCGTTCACCCACGGCACATCGTCGACGGTGGCAAGCCATCTCTCAGCGCCGCCCGTGGAGTGCGTATTGCTCGCCCCACTAGCACCGTTGAAGTCCTGATGACCGCGCCAGATGCGGGACTGAGCAAAGATCCGGTGCCAGAGCCACAGGTAACGCCCAAACAGACCAGGTCTAGGTTTTCTCCGCTAGAGAAACCAGAGAATGTGCTCCAGCAAGCGATAGATATCTTAGCAACACCAATAGCACCTATAGTAGATCCGGCTCAGGCATAAGTTGAGTTAGAGGAAACTAGGCAGAAGATGTTAGCTGGAGCAAAGAAGGTAGCTGAGCTGCATCAGTTGCTGAACATCACCTTGAGAGAGTACGCTAAGGCAAACCACATCGATAGAGTGAAAATCCAAGGCAGAAACCTGATCACTGAGATTGACAAGGAGTACGAGCCTAGGCCGGGTCAGACAGCTACTATAGTGATAGGAGGATTGGATAGGTACAGTACCCCAGCAAAGAACCTCAGAGCAGCAAACGCGGCCGCATCCGAGTTAGAAGGTTTGACCGGTGAGGCTCGGCAGAGGCAACAAGAAAGAGTGAATCACCTATTGAGGGTCGCATGCCAACAAAATGAAGAAATTAACAAAGCTAACCCGGCACCACCAGGAGCTTCACAGGTGGTACATTTGGCCAGAAATAACCCAGCGAGATCCAGAGGAGCCGCATCATCTCCGGGTCATGATCCTAGGAGAGAATAGGTAGTGGACTCCAGAAGAAGAAACAAGCAAATGGTCCCTTATGACCCGGTAAGAGCTGGAAAAGGAAAAGCAGTGCAAGTCGATGTGGATCGCCACAGTACCAGTCGGGGTGTGGCTGCCCGGGGTAACCATGACCAAGGCAATGCCGGTCAAAGGAATGCTGCCAACGGCAATGCCGGACCTCGTAATCCTATGGGAGCGGGGCAAAATGTGCCTCAAGCGCAACAACGTGAACCTCGGCAAGGAGGAAGTGCAGGACAAGCAGCACAACAGCGTCATGCGCATTCAGATCAAGAAAGATACAATGATGGTTATTCGGCTATGGTTAATGATGGATACCCTAGACCGGATCACCATGTGATTGGATCACAGTTGGGAAGCAGGAACTTGCAGCCAGATGAAGCGAGGTTGAAGTTGGATAGGATTTATAGGTCGGAGCAAATCGAGTTACAAGGTCCACCGGGTCTAGCGTGTTTCGGGCCCCGGATCATGAATGAGCCACCAGTGCCGAACTTCCAGCTGGCCAGGGGAACCCGAACTTATGATGGAAGCACCAGGCCAGAAGATTGGTTGATTGATTATGCCACAGCTGTCAAGATCGCAACAGGAAATTTGAGATGGGCAGTGAGATATGTACCACAGATGCTAGAAGGACCAGCGCGAGTTTGGCTGAACAATTTGCCACCAGGGAGTGTCAACTGTTGGTTGGATTTCCACGAATTGTTTGTTAGCAACTTCTCAAGCACTTACAAGAGACCCAATAGACCGCAGACCCTTGCACTATGCCGGCAGAGACCGAATGAGCCAGATAGAGATTTCCTGACTCGGTGGTGCAACGTGCGAAACTCGTGCGAAGGGGTGATCGAATCACAAGCAATTGTGTGGTTCGCTTAGGGATGCAGGTATGGGAGTATGTTGTGGCAAAGATTACAGCAAGATATGCCAACTACCTTGTCCGAGACAATCCGGATTGCAGATTCATATGCCTTGGGAGATCCAACTCAACCCCGGCTAATGTCTAGCGAAGCAAATGAGGAGTATTACTGAAGGAAATATGCCCTGAGAGGCAATAATAAAGTTGTTATTATGTATTCCTTGTATATGATAGATGTTTATTTTGCATGCTATAATTGTATTGATAGGAAACATCAATACATGTGTGTTTAATAAACAAAAAGGGTTCCTAGTTATGCCTCTCTTATAGACTAGCTTGTTGATTAACAAGATGATCAAGGTTTCCTGATCATGGACATTGGATGTTGTTAATAACAAGGTCATAGTATTTGTGAAATGATGTGATGAACATTCATCCTAAGTATAGCATTACGATCAAGTCATTATGTTTACATTGCTATAACATCATACGAAGTAATCTTTATCCTTAGACCATGAGATCATGTTAATTGCTAACACCGGAAGAGTATCTTGATAACATCAAACGTCACACCGTAACAGGGTGACTATAAAGATGGGTTCAGTACTACGAAGGTGTTATGTTGAGGCTCATAGATCAAGAGTGGAATTTGTCAATCCAGATGACGGATAGATATACTCTGGGCCCTCTCGGTGATATCACATTAGGATAGCTTGCAAGCAAGTGATGTGATCACTAGAATGTTATATCACGGGAACGAGAAAAGAGTGCATGTCGGTAACGAGACCAAACTAGGTATGGAGATACCGATGATCGAATCTCGGACATATAATATATCGAGAGACAAAGGGATTTAGTTACAAGCGTTAAAAGTTCTCACGATCACAGGAGTCATCGTTGAATGTGTAGGAGTCAGTACGGATCTCCAGGTCCCGCTGCTGATTATTGATCGGAGAAGGGTCTCGATCATGTCTGCATTATTCGTGAACCGTAGGGTGGCACACTTAAGAGTTACCGGACACCATTTTGGATCACATATGTTTCAAACGAAAGAATTGCAAAGTGCAGGAATTGTTTCAATAGAAACCGGAAATTGTTTCGGGTGAAATTGCAGAAGGTGGTTCTGCATGTGATATTGAAATGTTGCAAGGGGCTATATGTGAATGTTTGTTAATTAAAGTAATTAACAAAATTCTGAATAAATTTAATAAAAAGAGTTTTATTAAATGAGAGAGCATTAAATTTGGAGAAATTTAATGCATTTAAAGTGGAGACTTTAAAAGGGAGTGTGAAGAGGCATTTTAATGTGGAGGGGTTACCACCACATGAATGGGGGAGGTGAGGGGTCACCCCCCCATGCGCCATCCATGGAGAGAGGGGGAACCCCCCTCCTCCTATAAAAGGCCACCCATTCCCTCCTTCATCCTCACACCTCCTTGTGAAGGATCTCTCTCCCCCTCTAGAATTATTCCCCCATGGTCTCGGATTAGCGAGATACATGATCCCGGTGGCATTTCGTCTGGAAGGAGTTGCTGCTTCCGCTGGATCACTGGAGCGAGGAGGTGGAGGTTGTCCGGTGGCTTGAACGTGTGTGCGAGTGCGGATGCGCTGCTGAGTTGCGGCGCTCGGACTTCCTCACGATCTTGAAATCGGCAAGTGTACGACTACATCAACCACGAGTTTCTACTCGTTAACAAAGCTCGTTGTCTTCGAGGGTAAGTTCTCCATGGATGTATGTCCACCCGTTGCTCTGTATCTAGTAGATAGATCTTGGCGTATAGTTCTCATCGTAGGAAATTTTTTGTTTTCTATGCTGCGGACCCAACAGTGGTATCAGAGCCTGATCTATGCGTAGGGTGCTTTGCACGGGTAGTACACATATGTTTATATGTGGACGATGATGATCATGTTATTGCATCTTCTATGTACTTTGGATATTTGTGGCATAGTGGGATGAAGCGGCCCGGACCAACCTTACATGTCATCGTACATGAGACCGGGTCCACGATTGACATGCAACTTGTTTTGCATAAGTGGCTGGCGGGTGTCTGTCTCTCCTACTATAGTCAATATCTGATTTACAACGAGTTGCTAATAACTTGGTTATCCTCATTGTGGTTCATGTTCGTAGGTAAGACCGGTTCTATCTCCGAAAGCCCTAAGCCATGTAAAACTTGCAATTGATAAATTAGAGGTGTCTAGTTTAGATCGTTGTTGGACTAGTGTTTTGATATGGTATTGTTGTAAGTAGATGTATGATAAATACTCTTACAACTCACTTAATGTGTAAGTTCCATAGACCTTGGCCTTACACACAAAGGAATGATAGAGATCATACCACGATGCAAATGATAAAGATCAAATGCATGGACCATATCACCTCACTTCACACATTAGCATCTTATATTGCTAGTTTGGCGCTTTTGGTAGCATTATAAGATGATCCCTTATTTAGATATCAAGATAAAATGTGTTCTTCCTTAAGTATGCACCGTTTTGTGGATCGTGTTTTGAGGCATCACGTGATGATCGGGTGTTCTCGACTCTACACTTTCATACAACGGGTGTAAGACAGTTTTACACACGCAAATACTAAGGTTCTTACTTGACGAGCCTAGCATGTACAGACATGGCCTCGGAACACGGACCAAAAGGTTAAGCATGAGTCATATAGTTGATATGATGCCCATATAGATGCTCGCCTTTGAAGCTACACCGACTCACGTGATGATCGGACTTGGTGTAGTGGATTTGGTTCATGTAATCGCCAAAAGGACACGAGGGATGTCGTTTTTGAGTGGGAGTTCATTAGTAATTTTGATTAGTTGAACTCAACCTATCATAAACTTAGTCTAAATATACTTTACAAATTCTTTTGTAGATGGCACCACCTGCTTTTAATTTCAATGTGTTCATGGAGAAAGAGAAGCTTGCTGCGAATGGTAGCAACTTCACCAACTGGGCTATGAATTTGAGGATTCTCCTCACTGCTGCACAAAAGCAATATGTGCTAGAGGTGCCGCTAGGCCCCCCACCAGCTCCTGATGCCCCTGACGAGGAAAAGAAAAGTCTATATAACTCGTCAGGAGGACCACAACTTAGTTCATTGCGGCATATTGTATGGGCTAGAGCCAGAACTTCGAAAACGTTTCGAAAATGGCAATGCCTTTGATACCATGGGAGAATTGAAAATGATTTTCGATACCCATGCTACCGTAGAGAGTTATAATGCTACAGAAAAATTCTTTAGTTGCATGATGGGGGAAAACAGCTCCGTTAGTCAGCACGTACTCAAAATGTCTGGATACACCGATAAGCTTGTGTTCTTGGGTATAACGATTCCCATTGACTTAGGCATACATCGTGTTCTCCAATCTCTGCCACCTAGCTACAAGAGCTTCGTGATGAACTATAATATGCAGGGCATGAAGAAGTCTCTTCGCGAGCTTCTGTCAATGCTTAAGACTGCAGAAGTGGAGATTAGGAAAGAACATCAAGTGTTGATGATCAATAAGACCACCGGTTCCAAGAAGGACAAGAAAGGCAAGCACAAGGGAAAGAAGGGTGGCAAGTCTGTTGCCACGCCTGAAAAGAAACCCCGAGCTGGCCCTAAGTCTGACACCGAGTGCTACTATTGCAAGGGGACTGGCCATTGGAAGCGCAACTGCCCCAAGTATTTGGCAGACAAGAAGGCCGGCAAGGCAAACAAAGGTATATGTGATATACATGTTATTGATGTGTACTTGACTAGTACTTGCAGTAGCACCTGGGTATTTGATACGGGATCGGTTGCTAATATATGTAACTTGGTTCAGGGGCTGCGGAACAAGCGACAACTAGCAAGGAATGAGGTCACGATGCGGGTCGGCAATGGATCAAGAGTTGATGTGATCGCCGTCGGAACACTGCCTCTCCATATGCCGTCGGGATTAGTTATAAACCTGAATAAATGTTATTTGGTGCCTGCACTGAGCATGAACATTGTATCCGGATCGTGTTTGATGCAAAGTGGTTATTCGTTTAAATATGAAAACAATGGTTGTTCGATTTATATGAATAATATCTTTTATGGTCATGCACCTGTGTTGAATGGTTAATTTCTGTTGGATCTCGATAGTAGTATTACGCATATTCATAATGTTGATGCTAAAAGGATTAAACTTGATAATGATATATCTACATATATGTGGCACTACCGTCTAGGTTGTATTGGAGTTAAACGCATGAAGAAACTCCATTCTGATGGACTTTTGGAATCACTTGATTTTGAATCATTTGATACATGTGAGCCATGCCTTATGGGCAAGATGACTAGAATGCCGTTTTCCGGTTCAATGGAATGGGCGATAGATTTATTGGAAATCATACATACTGATGTGTGTGGACCAATGAGTGTGTCAGCGCGAGGTGGATATCGTTATTTTGTTACTTTCACGGATGATTTGAGTAGATACGGGTATATCTATTTGATGAAACATAAGTCTGAAACCTTTGAAAGGTTCAAAGAATTTCAGAAAGAAGTGGAAAATCATCGTAACAGAAAGATCAAATTTCTACGGTCCGACCGTGGAGGAGAGTATCTTAGTTACGAGTTTAGCACACATATGAAAGACTGTGGAATAGTTTCACAACTCACGCCTGCCGAAACACCACAACGTAATGGTGTGTCAGAACGTCGTAATCGTACTTTATTGGATATGGTTTGATCTATGATGTCTCTGACTGACTTGCCACTGTCATTTTGGGGTTATGCACTGGAAACCGCTGCATTCACTTTAAATAGGGCACCATCTAAATCCGTTGAAAAGACACCGTATGAATTATGGTTTGGAAACAAACCTAAGCTGTCATTTCTTAAAAAATTGGGGATGCGATGTTTATGTGAAGAAACTTCAACCAGATAAACTCGAACCCAAAGCGGAAAAATGCGTCTTCATAGGATACCCTAAGGAAATGATTGGGTATACCTTGTATCACAGATCCGAGGGCAAGGTCTTTGTTGCCAAGAATGGATCCTTTCTTGAGAAGGAGTTTCTCGTGAAAGGTGTGAGTAGTCGGAAGGTAGAACTCGAAGAGGTTATTGAACCTTCTCTTCATGAAATGGCGAGTAGCGCAGCTCCAGAAGTTGTTTCGGAGTTGACTTCACCTAATGAAGTGAGAGCTAATGATATTGATCATGAAACTCCGAAAGAGGACACTACCAAACCTCGCAGGTCAAGCAGGACACGTGCAGCTCCTGAACTGTACGACAATCCTGTTATGAATTTCATGATTGATGAAATAGACGACCCTGCAACGTATGAAGAAGCGATGATGAGCCCTGATTCCAACAAATGGCTAGAAGCCATGAAATCCGAGATGGAATCCATGTACGAAAACCAGGTTTGGACCTTGGTGGACTTACCTCACGATCGAAAGGCCGTTGAGAATAAATGGATTTTCAAAAGAAAAACTGATGATGATGATGGTAATGTAACCATCTATAAGGCTCGACTTGTCGCAAAGGGGTTTCGACAAATTCAAGGAGTTGGCTACGATGAGACATTCTCTCCCGTAGCGATGCTTAAGTCGGTTAGGATTATGTTAGCAATTGCTGCATATTTCGATTATGAAATATGGCAGATGGATGTCAAAACTGCGTTCCTCAATGGAAATATTGAAGAAGAGTTGTATATGATACAACCTAAGGGTTTTGTCGATCCTAAGGATGTTGATAAGGTGTGCAAACTTCAGCGATCCATCTATGGACTGAAGCAAGCATCCCAGAGATGGAATCTCCGCTTTGATGAGGTGATCAAAGAGTTTGGATTTGTCCAAACTTATGGAGAGGCTTGTATTTACAAGAAAGTGAGTGGGAGCAATGTGGCATTTCTGATATTATATGTGGATGACATATTATTGATTGGAAATGATATAGATCTTTTAAACAGTGTTAAAAGTTATCTAAACAACAAATTTTCGATGAAGGACCTTGGTGAAGCTTCATATATATTAGGCATTAAAATCTATAGAGATAGATCAAGACGCCTAATTGGGCTATCGCAGAGTACATACCTTGATAAGATATTAAAGAAGTTTAATATGGACGGAAGTAAGAAGGGGTACTTACCTATGTTGCAAGGCAAGACATTGAGTAAGACTCAAAGTCCGGCTACGACGGAAGAAAGAGAGATAATGGATAAGATCCCCTATGCCTCAGCCATAGGCTCTATAATGTATGTGATGCTATGTACAAGACCGGATGTGGCACATGCTATTAGTTTGACTAGTAGGTACCAATCTGATCCAGGTTCGGAACACTGGATAGCAGTCAAGGATATCCTTAAGTACTTGAGAAGAACTAAGGATATGTTTCTTGTATACGGAGGTGAAGAAGAGCTAGTCGCTAAGTGTTATGTCGATGCTAGCTTTGACACTGATCCGAATGACTCTAAGTCTCAATCCGGATACGTGTTTCTCTTGAACGGAGCAGCAGTTAGTTGGAGGAGCTCCAAACAACCTGTGGTGGCTGGATCAACGACGGAGGCGGAATATGTTGCTGCTTCAGAAGCAGCGCAGGAAGCGGTTTGGATGAAGGAGTTCATAACGGAACTAGGTGTGGTTCCTAGTGCGTTGGACCCAATGGTGATCTATTGTGACAATAATGGAGCCATAGCCAACGCCAAGGAACCAAGGTCTCACAAGAATTCCAAGCATATTAAGCGCCAGTTTCACTCCATCCGCGAGCATGTCAAGGATGGAGATATAAAGATTTGTAAAGTGCACACGGACCTGAATGTAGCAGATCCGTTGACTAAAGTACTCCCTAGGGCAAAACATTATCAACACCAGAACTCCATGGGTGTTAGATTTATCACTATATAAACTAGATTATTGTCTCTAGTGCAAGTGGGAGACTGAAGGAAATATGCCCTGAGAGGCAATAATAAAGTTGTTATTATGTATTCCTTGTATATGATAGATGTTTATTTTGCATGCTATAATTGTATTAATAGGAAACATCAATACATGTGTGTTTAATAAACAAAAAGGGTTCCTAGTTATGCCTCTCTTATAGACTAGCTTGTTGATTAACAAGATGATCAAGGTTTCCTGATCATGGACATTGGATGTTGTTAATAACAAGGTCACAACATTTGTGAAATGAGGTGATGAACATTCATCCTAAATATAGCATTACGATCAAGTCATTATGTTTATATTGCTATAACATCATACGAAGTAATCTTTATCCTTAGATCATGAGATCATGTTAATTGCTAACACCGGAAGAGTATCTTGATAACATCAAACGTCACACCGTAACAGGGTGACTATAAAGATGGGTCCAGTACTACGAAGGTGTTATGTTGAGGCTCATGGATCAAGAGTGGAATTTGTCAATCCAGATGACGGATAGATATACTCCGGGCCCTCTCGGTGATATCACATTAGGATAGCTTGCAAGCAAGTGATGTGATCACTAGAATGTTATATCACGGGAACGAGAAAAGAGTGCATGTCGGTCACGAGATCAAACTAGGTATGGAGATACCGATGATCGAATCTCGGACATGTAATATATTGAGAGACAAAGGGATTTAGTTACAAGCGTTAAAGGTTCTCACGATCACAGGAGTCATCGTTGAATGTGTAGGAGTCAGTACGGATCTCCAGGTCCCGCTGCTGATTATTGATCGGAGAAGGGTCTCGATCATGTCTGCATTATTCGCGAACCGTAGGGTGGCACACTTAAGAGTTACCGGACACCATTTTGGAGCACATATGTTTCAGACGAAAGAATTGCAAAGCGCAGGAATTGTTTCAATAGAAACCGGAAATTGTTTCGGGTGAAATTGCAGAAGGTGGTTCTGCATGTGATATTGAAATGTTGCAAGGGGCTATATGTGAATGTTTGTTAATTAAAGTAATTAACAAAATTCTGAATAAATTTAATAAAAAGAGTTTTATTGAATGAGAGAGCATTAAATTTGGAGAAATTTAATGCATTTAAAGTGGAGACTTTAAAAGGGAATGTGAAGAGGCATTTTAATGTGGAGGGGTTACCACCACATGAATGGGGGAGGTGAGGGGTCACCCCCCATGCGCTGGCCATGGAGAGAGGGGGCACCCCCCCTCCTCCTATAAAAGGCCACCCATTCCCTCCTTCATCCTCACACCTCCTTGTGAAGGATCTCTCTCCCCCTCTAGAATTATTCCCCCATGGTCTCGGATTAGCGAGATACATGTTCCCGGTGGCATTTCGTCTGGAAGGAGTTGTTGCTTCCGCTGGATCACTTGAGCGAGGAGGTGGAGGTTGTCCGGTGGCTTGAACGTGCGTGCGAGTGCGGATGCGCTGCTGAGTTGCGGCGCTCGGACTTCCTCACGATCTTGAGATCGGCAAGTGTACGACTACATCAACCACGAGTTCCTACTCGTTAACAAAGCTCGTTGTCTTCGAGGGTAAGTTCTCCATGGATGTATGTCCACCCGTTGCTCTATATCTAGTAGATAGATCTTGGCGTATAGTTATCGTAGGAAATTTTTTGTTTTCTATGCTGCGGACCCAACAATTACAACCGAGATATCTCCGGGTCATCAAGGAGGAATGATTTCCGAGGAAAAAGAAGGGACGAGCGGTTGGATTATCGGTATAACTCGTAGCAGGTTGCAGCAGTGGACCGGGATCAGCCCAATGCTGGACTAAGCCAATGCCAGAAAACTGGAGGGCAAAACTGGCAGCAAAATAGCGAAGGAAGAAAGCCTTGGACCCCAGAGCAGAAAAAGCAATGGCAAGAACGAAAGGATAGTCCAAGGTATACGTTCGAATCTATGCTAGATCAACCTTGCAAGTTTCATACGCCAAGTCCGAACAGTCCAGCGAATCATACGACCCGCCAGTGTGAATGGAGAGGAAGTTGGAACAGGTGGGTTCGGGGAATGCTCAGGCACCTCGGAACAAAGCACCTAGGAATGAAACACCCCGGCCACCGTTACTAACAGGGGAAATGGACAACAACTGATGCTGCCACCACCTCCACCAAGGTACGAGAATCCGGAAAGAAGGGATGCGGTATATCAAGTAGGGAATAACCAGCAACAAGGCCAAGGTTACAACGAAAATGAAGGACAAAATGAGTACAGGGAACATCACCAAAGCTATTGTGTGTTCACCGCGGAAGAGAATGACCGGAAAAGCTTACAGCGCCGGCATATGGAGGTGAACGCAGTAATGCCGGCTGTTCCGAGATATATGCCTTGGGCAGATCAAGAGATCACATGGAGTATCAAGGATCACCCGAAGATCATGCCAAACCTAGGAACCTACGCTCTAGTCTTGGATCCGACGTTTATCGGACCGAGTCTCAACGTGAGGTTTTCCAAGGTATTGATTGACAATGGCAGCAGTATCAACATTATGTACAAGGATACTATGCACAAATTGGGGATAACAGAGAATATGCTGCAAGCAACAAGGACCACTTTTCACGGTATAGTGCCAGGTATCTCTTGTGAACCAATAGGTAAGGTCCGGGTTGACGTGTTATTTGGCACAAGAGACAGCTGCCGCACTGAGAACTTAGAATTTGAGGTAGTGAATCTGGAAAGTGCTTATCACGCATTACTCGGCAGGCCAGCGCTGAGCAAATTCATGGCAACTACCCACGTCAGTTACCTTAAGATGAAGTTGCCCGGACCAAGAGGTGTGATAACAATATCAGGGGACTTCAGGCGTTCGATCGAGTGCGCATCAGCTGGATCTAATTTAGTCGAGTCACTCGTGATAGCTCAAGAGAAAAGGAAGATACTAGAAGTGGCGGCATTGGCTCAATCCGCGCAACAACATATGTCGGCCCTGACCAACCCACATGGGAGCGTATCGTTCCAAGCGACCAAGGATACGAAGAAAGTGCCAGTTGATGATCTATTCCCAGAGCGCACCGTTACCATAGGTGCCGGGTTAAGCAGCAAATAGGAAAGCGAGCTCGTCAACTTCCTCCATGAGAATCGGGATATGTTTGCTTGGTCTACGCAAGATCTGCAAGGTGTACCGAGGGAGTTGGCTGAGCACTCATTGAATGTAAGACCCGGGGCTAAGCCGGTAAAGCAGCCTCTCAGGCGTTTCGCAGAAGATAGAAGAAAAGTAATTGGAGATGAGATAGCAAGATTGCTAGCTGCCGGATTTATCATGGAGGTACTCTATCCGGATTGGCTTTCTAATCCGGTGCTGGTGGAGAAAAAGAAGGATGATCTGAACATGGCAGTGGTATGGCGCATGTGTATTGATTACACGAACCTGAATAAGGCATGTCCAAAAGATCCATTCCCACTCCCCATAATAGATCAGGTCATAGACTCAACTGCCGGATGTGAACTACTGTCATTCATTGATGCATATTCTGGTTTCCATCAGATACCCCTAAATCTGGATGATCAAATAAATACTGCGTTCATTACCCCGTACGGGGCTTATTGTTACCGAACTATGCCGTTTGGATTACGTAATGCTGGAGCAACGTACCAGCGATGTATGCAAAAATGCTTGCATGACCAAATAGGTCGGAATGTGCAGGTGTATGTGGATGATGTGGTGATAAAAACCAAGGAAAGCAACACGCTACTTGAGGACATCCGGCAGACATTCGCGAACTTGGGAAGGTTCTGAATGAAACTGAACCCGAAGAAGTGCACCTTTGGCGTACCAGCAGGAAAGTTACTCGGTTTCCTGGTATCTAGCCGCGGCATTGAAGCTAACCCGATGAAGATCCGGGCCATAGAAAGAATGGAGTTACCAAAATGTCTTAATGATGTCCAGAAGTTCACTGGTTGCCTGGCATCGTTGAGTCGGTTTGTATGTCGGCTGGGAGAGAAGGCCTTGCCCCTCTATCAGTTAATGAAAAAAGCAGATAAGTTCACATGGACACCACAGGCGGATCTTGCATTTCGCGAGTTGAAAAAGATGCTATCTACCGCGCCGATCCTAGCTGCACCGTTGCCTAAGGAACCGATGTTGCTTTACGTAGCCGCGACCAACCGAGTCGTAAGTGCAGTGATCGTAGTGGAGCGTGAAGAGGAAGGAAAGTCAGTGCAAAGGCCGGTGTATTATCTGAGCGAAGTATTGTCATCGTCAAAACAGAACTATCCTCATTGTCAGAAGATGGCGTACGACGTATATATGTCGACCAAGAAGCTCAAGCACTATTTCGAGGAACACCCCATAAAGGTGACATGTGAGGCGCCTATTTCGGAGATCATGAGTAACAAGGACGCAAGCGGCAGAATAGCAAAATGGGCAATCGAATTAGCTCCATACGCGCCACAGTTCGACAGGAGAGATGCGATCAAGTCACAAGCCGTGGCGGATTTCTTTGTGGACTGGGCTAAAATGCAATACGAGCCACCCCTGCCAGACTCCAATTATTGGCAAATGCACTTCGACGGATCAAAACTGAAGGACGGACTAGGCGCTGGAGTAGTGCTTACCTCGCCCAAGAAGGATCAACTGAAGTACGTTCTACAGATCCATTTCAGTGCCTCGAATAATGTGGCGGAGTACGAAGCATTGGTACATGGTCTCAAAGTGGCAAAGGAAGTGGGGATACGTCGAATACAGTGCTTTGCAGATTCGGATTTGGTGGTACAACAAGTGTCTGGAAATTGGGATGCCCTGGATGCTAACATGGCCTTGTACAGGTTCCACGTCCAGAAGATAAGCGGGTTTTTCGAAGGGTGTGAGTTCCATCACGTACCTCGGAGCGAAAACGAGGCAACAGATACACTGTCCAAGCTGGGCTTATCCCGGCAACCCATTTCACCAAATGTGGCCTTGGAACACTTGAGAGAACCGTCTATTACACCGTCACCCAAATCAGATTCAATTTATATCCCGACGCTCACCGGATCAGGAGCTGTACCTATGGAAATAGAATGAGGAGGCACCTCAGCAAACCCGGGGACTGCTTCAGCAAACCCGGGGACTGGGCAGCTTGATCCGGCAGGAGTTATGTCAGTGGATGCAATGGAAGTGGATGAGGAACCATTTCCCGTCCGACCTATACCGTCTTGGGCCAAGCCAATTTTTGATTTCCTGAAGGAGGGAATCTTGCCGGATGATGAAATAAGTTCAAGGCAAATTCAGAGAAGGGCAAAGGCTTATACCATTATCAGTGTCGAATTATACAAAAGGAGTGTGACAGCAGTACTTCAATGGTGCGTTGATCCGGAGGAAGGACTCGACATACTCCGAGATATTCACCAAGGGGAATGTGGCCACCATGCCTCCTCAAGGGCCTTAGTAGCAAAGGCTTTCCGGCATGGATTTTATTGGCCCAGTGCTTTGGATCAAGCAGAGGACTTGGTGAGAAAATGTAATGGTTGTCAAAGATACACCACGAAAACTCACCTGCCAATGTCGGAGCTAAAAACTATCCCAATTACATGGCCATTTGTTGTATGGTCCCTAGATATGGTAGGGCCATTTAAGCCAGCCAAAGGAGGGATGACCCACATGCTGGTCATGGTTGACAAGTTCACCAAATGGATTGAAGTGAAACCAATTCGGAAATGTGATGGGGCAACGGCAGTAAGATTCCTCAAGGATATAATCTTAAGGTACGGCTACCCTCATAGCATCATAACTGATAACGGGACAAATTTTTCTGAAGGAGCATTTGCGAGGTTCTGCCTGGAAAAGAAGATCCGGTTAGATGTCGCCTCAGTTGCCAACCCCATGTCAAACGGGCAGGTGGAAAGATCCAACAGACTAGTATTGTCCGGGATAAAACCCTGGATCATAGAGCCGCTGCAAAGATCAGCGGGGTGCTGGATAGAAGAACTACCAGCGGTACTGTGAAGTTTAAGAACAACTCTGAATCGATCAACGGGTTATACGCCATTCTTTCTGGTATATGGGGCAGAAGCTGTATTACCAGCCGACATAGAGCATGATTCGCCTAGGGTCACCCAATACACAGAAGCCAAAGTGCGCGAAGCCCAGCAAAATGATGTTGATCTACTAGAAGAAGCGAGAGAACTGGCCTTGTCCAGATCCGCCATATACCAGCAAAATCTCCGATGCTATCATAGCTGGAAAGTAAACCCCCGTATTTTTCAGGAAGGTGATTTGGTGCTAAGGCTAATACAGCGCACCGCTGGCATGCATAAATTATTCCCCCCATGGGAAGGGCCCTTCATTGTGAGCAAAGCTTTACGCAATGATTCCTACTATCTTATTGATGCACAGCCCCAACAAAAGAACAAGACGGATATGTCCGAAGAGGAATCCAAAATACCATGGAACGTAGCACCGCTGCGTCCTTTCTACACCTGAGAGGTGAATGTATCCGAACTACTCGTATGTCGGTATGTATGTCGGCAATGAGCTTATCAATAAAAAATTTGCCACCCCGAGCAGAGACTCGGGGACTGCTATAGCACTTGTCTTGTTTTCATATTCTTTATGTCGGCTGGGTTAAGTTGCTTACGTCTTAGTTGGATTAGTAATGTGTTAGCACCAAAAACCTAACTCTTCGACTTTGCTGCTGTCCAACAAGAATTGGCTTCATGGCAAGCAAGAGAACAAGTTTGGAATGGCAAAGCACATGAAAAACAACTAAGGAAGAAGAACTTAAGCGGGCCGACGATGGTTTTTTGGCTAACCCTTAGTTTATTTTCTTCACTAAAGCGCCGAATCATTTTGAGCTAATCTCAAAGTTTCAAGTACTGTTAAGACAATTTTTTGAACCTCGTACTCGTAAGTCAAAAAACCGAATCAAGGTAGACGCGAGCCGAGTCAAAAATTGAGGAACAGGAAAATGAAACTCGGGGACTTCGCCCACGATAATCCGGCAATAAAAACTTAGTCCGAAACATAAAATTGTAGCACAAACAAACCAAGGTATTCAAGTACATCTACGCCCGGCATTCTAGGGATCTGATAAATATGGTGAGTATTTTTCAAGGGGCAGAAGCAGTAGGAGAATCATCTGTTGAGGGAGGTACTCCGGAGTGTGCGGGAGGAGCGCTAGCTTCGGCCTCATCGTCCGGGTCAACTTCATTGTCCTCCAGGTCTTCATCTTCGTCGCCTGACTCGGAGTCCTCGCTCTTGTTCCCTTCTTCAGCTCCAGAGACAATTTCATCATCAGCAGCGTCGAGGAAGCTCGACCGCTCATTCCAGGCATGGCAAAGGGAGTACTGAATGAGATTGTTCGCATAGCCCTAGCAGTGCACGATCCACTCCGGATCCTCGCACCACTTAGACCTGGTGCACATATGCTTGAGCAATGCCAAGTTAATCCCTTCATACCATGAAAGCGTAAACTTCAAAGCAATGTCAACTCCATCCCGTGCCGCAGATTCACGCCACAGGTCTAGCCGTGTCTCGCATTCCATGAGTTTGGCTATGAAGTCTGAGGTTTTCTTGGGAATGGTCTCACCGGGCCAGAGGCAGCCGAACATCCGTGTCGCTACTGGGATAATGTCCGAGCCGAAATTCCTCACTATATCAAGACGAGCGGTGAGACTCGCCAGGAGATCCTCTGTGGCATAAGGAATTGGCTCGGCATCAGGGCCAACGGGAATTCCACGCTGCTCATGGGATTCGCGTACAGCGGAGGCGGCGAACGAATCGCTCTCTAGAAATTTGCCTAAGGATAAGAGGAGCAACATTGAGCGGATGGACCGAATTCGAATTGTAACAAATCAAGCAAGAGCGGAGAACTTACGCGCAATCTGGAAGAGAAGTCGATGAATCTTGGAGTCAGTGTTGGCGTTGTGGACCCGGAGTTTTTCGTAATCAGTGAGCACCGACGCAAGTTTGACGTCGGCTTCCTCCAGTAGGCCCTTGTCCTTAGAGATTTGCGTAACAAGATGCTCCTTCTCTCCGGCAAACTCCTGATCAGCTTTCTCCAGCGCAGACTGATGAGAGCTCTTGAGCTTCTGGATTTCGACATTCAGCCGAGTAATCTCCAAGTCCTGCTGCTGGAGCCGAGCTATCTCAGCGTCCTTCTTCAATTCAGCTTCATACTTCCCTAATTGTTCCAAGCAGTGGGTCATCAGTTCAGGCATAGGAACACTGTCCTCAAGAGGAACTGCAATATGATTCAGAGGACCCAAAATATGAGTGTCCACCGGATAAAGCATGGAGGGTACGATGATCATGTGAAGGGGATGAAATTACCTCTAATCTCCACAAGATTCTTCCTCATAATTTTATTCTCAGCCTCAACCTCGGCTGTGTAATCCGGACAAGACATTCATATAAGCTCTAAGAAGTTGAAATGAACAAGGGAGGGAAATGGAAACTAACCCCTCTTCTGGTACTCCTCCAGGAGTTACCATGACGCCCGCGTATGTCTTTGTAGGAGTCCAGCAGGCGCTGGAACTCGGCGGATCGGCGGTTAGTGGTAATCTGAAACAAGAAAGAGACAAAAGTTCAGAGACACTGGAAATTATTCGAAGTCTACAAGATTCGGGCCAAGTGGAACTTAACCCGGCTCTAGGTGTGTGGATATTCGAAGTCTACAATATCCGGGCCAAGTGGAACTTAACCCGGCTCTAGGTGTGTGGATATTCGAACTCTATAAGGCCCAGGCCAAGTGGAACTTAACCTGGCTCTAGGTGTGTGGATATTCGAAGTGTACAAGATCCGGGCCAAGTAGAACTTAACCCGGCTCTAGGTGTGTGGATATTCGAAGTCTACAAGATCCTGTCCAAGTGGACCTTAACCCGGATCTAGGTATGTGGATATTTGAAGTCTACAAGATCCGGGCCAAGTGGAACTTAACCCGACTCTAGGTGTGTGGATATTTGAAAACTACGTGATCTGGGCCAAGGGAACTAGACCCGGCCCAAAATCTATTGCAAATTAATGACAATATGAACAAAAACTAGGGAGCATCCGACCAAATAACAAGTTATTCCCTCGGAGGCTCGGGGACTAGGATATATCTACAAGTGCTAAGTTATGAAAAAACATTAACAGCAGAGAAAAAGGATCACCTCCATCATCCGACCAGCCAGGGAGATAGCCTGAGTGGCGGAGTTCATTTGCGTGCTGAACTCAGCAGGGCTGAAACTTTTTGGGAGATCTCCCCGAGGGTCGACGAGGTCGGCATTGTTCCAGTTCTTCACATACTCAAGGAGATGTGGACTGTAACTCTCACCACTCGCAGAATGGTTCGTCACATGGCCCTTCGCATGGGCCTCGTGCCTAGCGGATTGATCCGCAGCAGGGCTGGTGTGCAAAACCAGCTGCTTGCTGCCCTTTGATCCGGAAGCTGGCCCGGACGAAGCTGACCCGGAAGTCTTCGTAGCTTTGCTGGATGAGGGTTGAGGAGCATGCTGAAAGAGATCAGCGATTGAAGGGGTAGACCCGGTGGGGGCCGAAGGAGCTTTCCCCTTAGGAGGTTTGGAGGCCCTTGCTGTGGTCGCTCTTGCTGCTGCTAGTGGTGCTGTTGCTGCTGCTGGTGCTGGTGCTGGTGTTGTTGCTGCTGGTGCTGTTGCTGTTGTTGGTACTAGGGATACTGGGGGCGACACTGATGAAGCTGGCACCTCAACATTTGGCACAGAGGCTGAGGAGCTGCGCAGATCCGGCATGGCCATATCCAGATCCGGCCCGCTCCCCTCCACGTCGACGTTTCCCTCCTCTTGACGAGGTGGACTTTGGTCAGGCGCGGCCGCAGAACCCTCATGAATAGGGCTAAGCGGATGTTGGTCATCGTTGCGGGGGGAGAGGGATCGCTCCGGAGTGGGGAGGCTATGCCGGAACCGCTCTGGGAGACAACCACAGGAGCTCTGAAAAAGGAAGGACAACAAGTAAAAAAGAAAGAACCAACCAGAGACTAAGGCAAGCAATGGAAGAATCCGAATTAGGAATGCTAAAAGAGCTTACTCGTCAACGGTAGGAGGAGCCCGAGGTTTTGGCGCCCTCCGGACTGTGTTCTTGGCGGCATGCTTGGCCGAGGGTTTAACCCTAGACTTCTTTTGCCTCTTCTTGGGCGGCGGCGCCTCCGAAGCTGCGGCCGAGGTAGCTGCGCGCTTCTGGGAAGGGGCCGGGGCCAGACCACCGGTAGCAAGCGGAGGAACCTCATGGACCTGAGTGTCCGGGTTAGCTGAACATTCAAACATAAGCGAGGTGCAAATAAGAGATAAGAACCGGATCAAGTACCTCAAGGACCTTAACATCCAAATCATCATCATCTGGCCAATCCCTTAGAGAAGAGGCCTTACCAGCGCTGCGTTTGATGACGTCCGGGGCAGGCAAGAAGGCCTCCGGGTCAGTCTCCACCTCGTATCCCTCAGGGCGGTCCTCCAACCACTTGCTGGCCAGAACCTTGCCATCCTCCAGCGTTTGCTGGAGAAATCTCTGAAAGAGTAATAGCCAAGTTACAAAGGGAAATCAACATACAAACAGAATCCGGATGACAAGAGAAGATTAACTTACCCTTGGAGGAGGGTGGGCGCGAGTGAAGGGCTCAAGCCCCCACTCCTAGGCCTCGGATAACTCCTTCTCCACATTGAAGACGGCCTTAACCCGACGGTAAACCGCCGAGTTATCCAGCTCGAAGGAGGAGGTCCGGTGAGGGTCAAGAGGACCACTAAGGTAGCAGATCTTGTGGGCTCGCTTCTGAAGGGGGGAGACCCAGCTGCGGAGGAAAGTGATCAATATATCCTCCCCCGGAGATGCTCCTTAAGCAACTCCATGATCTGGTGAGCCACTTGATTCGCCAGGGCTGTAGCGCGCTTGGGAATGCTTTCCCATTGCGAAGTATTTGGAGGACCGAGTCTGAAGGGGAGCAGCCGGATCTGGTCCTCCTTGGTGGTGTTCCGGATATAGAAGAAGGTCCAGGCCTAGCCCTTACAAGATTCGAGCCCCGTGACCCGGGGAAAGACGGATTGTTTCTGGAGAGAGATGGAGGCGGCGCCACACTCGGTCAGGTGCTTGTCCTCAGGGGCACGCTCCTTGTCCGGAACCACATTTCTTCGCAGACCAAAGAACTTGATCCATAGTTCTTTGGTTGGCCAGAGGCCGAGGTAACCCTTAATGCCGGAGGAAAAAGAGGACAGAGAGGTGATAGCATTCACAGGAAGATGATGCGGTTGCAATTTATAGGTGGAGATGAAATCGAAGAAGAAATCAGAGGTAGGAAGGCCAAAGCCGCGTTGGAAATGTGACAAGAAAACAATGTACTCCCTAGATTTGGGGGTGGGAGTAATCTCACCGGAGGGGAGGCGGCAGGCGACACCGGCGGGGATGCGACGGGAGGCGTAGAGCCAAGCCAGGTCCTCCTCGCGGGCGATGGAGCCATCCCAGCATCCGCGCTCGCGGCCCTCCGCCCCTTCCTCCTGTTGCGCCACCATTGCGGCTTATGCTTCAGTCATGGCTAGATTGAAGCTCTCGAATGGATAATCTGAGTAATGGTAACCCGAAGAGGGGAAACGGGAAGCGCAAGGCCCCGTGGTGAAGATTGGAACTGGAGGCGGCGGCGCTGGTGAGAAATACTGTCGGAGCACGGTCACGGAGGCGCTCGTGGAGAAGAAAACCGGCGGCGGCGAAGTCGTAGTGAAGAAGAGAGAGAGCAGGGGGGTGCGACGCGAATGGGGGAACTTCCCCTAGGAGAGCACCGCACCCTCTACTTAACCTTGCCACGCGCGTCGTGGGATCCTTTGCGGGTGGCGCGCAGCACGCAGCGAACGTGTATGCGTCCCAAGCAACCAATCAGAGCAAGGCCACAAGAGGGGCCACAGGAGCAAATGATCCCATGACGGGACATGGCGTTACAGTTAATGAGGCGCTGCAGTGATGGTACGTTTACAGCAGTTATGCCTGACGCAGCGTGTAGCATCCCAATTGTCTAACAATTGTAATGCTACTTGGCTTAATAAGATAATGGCTACTTCCTACATATAATTGTTGCATCATAATTATATCATGCTCATGTCATCATGCCACCTTGCATTTGAGCATCATATAAACCCTTTTGATTTGGTTCTTCTCTCATATGCATTATTAATTGTATTTGGCTCTTGATATATTGTATTTGAATCTTGATAAATGCTTGATGCCCAAGTTGAGTTGGGGGCATATCTTTTGTTCCACTTCCCCACCTTTCCTTGTCACCACCTTATAATTCCACCATTCTAAATACCCATGGGCTTTTATTTTATTTTGGCATTTAATCTAGCTCATGTGGGATGGGATGGATTCAATTCTAATTTCTTTTGCTTGGCCTTTATTCCATCTTTTGGTAATGCATGCGAATCATGCCATGTTTTGTTATTATTGTTTTCACAAAATAAAACAGGGCATTTAATACCCTGCATGGGCCATGTAAAGCTTCACCATCTCTTCTCCTTTGAGTTTTGCCTTGTTTTAAAGTGGGTTTTGTATTGTGTTTACATCCTTAGTGTTCTTGATATCTTGTTGAGCACCATCTTCTTCTCTCTTCTCCTCACCATCTCCATCTCACCACCTTCTCTAGCTTGATCTAGTTTTGTGCATAAAACCCTCACCTCTCCACCTCCTTTCTCTTGTGCTTGGTCTTGGTGGATCACCACCATACCCTAAACCCATCCCTTGCATGACATAATCGAAACACTAACTCCACCTTACCCTAACCTCCACCACACCACCACCCCATCTACCCTAACCTAAACCAAACCCTAACCGAGCCTCCCCTCTCCTTTTTCTCTTTACCACCCGAGCCACTCCACCTTTCCTCCCTCTCTCGGCTAGCAAGGGGCCACCACGTCACCCCATCTACCCCAACCCTAGCAACCCTAACCCGAGCCACCCCCTCTTCTAAGCCCTAGCCGAGGCTAGACCTAGCTCGCCTGAGCCTCCTCTCTCCCCTCTCCTTCTTCCTCCCTGACCGGCAGGTCCCACAGCCACGCCGTCCCCACCTGCCAGGCACCCTGCCTGCCCTGGTCAGGCCTCCCACGGCGAGCACGTGAGGCAGAGGAGAAAAAGGAGGCCGAGCCACCTTTTTCCACCGTCTACCCCACGGCCTTACCCTCCTACCCCGTCCCTATCCTTCCTCTGTCCTGGCCTCGTTCCAGATCTACCAGCGCGGGCGTCCTACCTCCCCAGCTACCCCGGCTTCCTCTTCTCCTTCCACTCCGGCGAACACTGTTGGCATCCACCTCCCCTTCCCGTACAAGCCGGTGGCATGGCGAACGTGGTTGTCGGGGAAGATCGTGCTGCTCCCCTGCTTCGCCCAGTACCCGCCGATGTGGAGGAGAAGCCCCAGGACCACCAGCACACCGCCGCTCCGCCATAAACCCTAGCCCCGGGAGCGTCTGCTTCCTCGCCGTTCCGACGAACCCCAGGCCGATCCACCTCCATCGGCCTCCCCTCGGTGAGTTCCTCGTCCTAACGAACATCCCCGTTGTCGACGTCGCGGTTTGTGCTCACCGTAGTTTTTGCCGAACGCCCTCGGTGCACGGCGGGTTCGTCGTCGCCTTCTCGCTGTGCATCGCAGAAACCCTATCTAGCCGCACGTCCCCGTTCCTCCATCTATCATAAGCCACCCTAGCGGTAGCCGCCGCCGCTCGCGTGCGCGAGGTCGCAAGATCGAATCCCCACGTCGCGCCCCGTGCGGTCGAGCACCGACCTGTCCGCGTGTTGGCAGGAAGATCTACAGGGGTCGTGGGCCACTTTACGGAAACCCCCTTTTCTTCCTTTTCGCTCAACCCGCGGTACGCCGAGCCCCACCTGTCAGCCGCCCTGGCCATCTTGCAAGAAAGCCCCCGCGGTCTGGAGATTCTCCACCCACGCTGCCTGGATCGCCCACGTGTCAGTCGCCCGCTGGCCCGCGCACGTGTGTGGCCCTGCGGTTTGACCGGCCCACCTGTCAGCCGCTGCAGCTAGCCTCTTCCGCGGTGTAAAAGGTTTTTCGCCGCGCCAGCTCGTCTAGTCGGCACCTAGCCCACCTGTCTGTGACTGTTGCTAGGTGTGGCTGAGTGCAAAAAGGTTTTCGTTTGTCTGTTTAATAAAAACAATTTTCCAGAAATATTTTAATATGATTTAACTTCTATTTTTAATAATTTTTAGTTGCTGATTCCAAATAATTCAAAGGATATATGTTTTGGAATCAGAAAAATGTGAGGAATTCAATTATGCTACTCAAATTATTATTTGAGCACTTTAAAATTTCGAGATGATTAAAATTACAATAAAATGCCCTTTTTCTTAATTAATTAATAACTTTTGTTTTATAACTCCAAATTTGACAAATAATATGTCTAAATCGATCAGCGCGACGAGCCCGTTCTATCTATGCACTCCATGTTCTGAATTGCAGCATGCATCATATAAATATAAGTATACAGCAAGTGTTATGAGAGCAAACCGGGCTGAAAACTTAATAAAATGCTTTAATCTTGTACCCCACACCTCACCCATGCCATGCTACATTATTGCCATGCAAATTGTGCATCATTCATCATGGCATGATTGTTTGCTTGTCGCATTTTAATTCATATGCTTGTGCACTCTATTTATGTTGGGCCTTGTTTGTTTGGTTTTTCTTCGAATAGACGCTGAGCAGGGGATATATCAGGAATCCCAGGAGCACTACCCAGATCCGTCCCTCGCTTCAACTGAGCTGCCAGGCAAGCACTACCACATGCTTGCATACATATAGTACATATTGCCTCTATCTTATTCTTGCATCATTGAGTCGCGATTTCATTAAATTGAATCCCAAGTACTGCATAGCCTTTAATTTTAAACCCCACCGAAGCTTGTTCCTCCATCCCATGAGCCATTACTATAGGAGTTGTTTTAGCCATGCGGGTCGTAGAACAGCATGTGTAGGGTATGTGAGAGTCTGATGGATAATGAGGTACCTAAACAACTTAATCTGAGTAGTAATGGGATAACTAATGAAAGAGGCACCGGTGAGCAACATCTGCTATTTGGTTTTTCATGCTCACTTGTGTCCCGTAGGACCCCGAGTACTTGATTCCTGTTCCTTGACTATTCGCACTATCCACATCCGGGAGGCCTTATGGACCCTCCTGAGCCAGAGCTTGATTCATTCTTATTTCTTGGGGCCACAAAGTAGTTTGGGGTTTTATTACTATCATGTACTTATGCCATGCTTTACTGCTTTATTTAAGATTGTTCTTGGAGCACCTGTTCTGTTTAGGATCGTGACACGTTTTCGCTGTATCGACAAGCCCAGTCACACTTTCGGGTTCCCAGTCGTTTACCGCCGTCCACACAAACCCTGGGTCCGTTCTGGAGCCGGCCAACTTTGTTGCGGGTAGCTTAGTGGGGTGGCCCCCTGAAACATTTCTGAATCCTGTGATCGCTTTGTCGTGAACGCCTCGTTGGGTTTTGATTTGGTTTTTCCGAGGTTGATCGAGTGTGTGTTGCTATTTGTGCACCCCTGCAGGGTAAATCTTTCTAAAAGCCGTGTCCGCGGTTATGGATGACTTGGAGCATAGTTTCTCGATCATAGACAAGTATAACTAAAGTACCGCTTGTAATTTGACTAAGTACCTGACTAGTAAATAGTGCAACACTCATGGAATGGTTAATAAAACTGCCAACGGATGGGGGTTGTTCATCCGCTTCCTCGTTGGTAAGCGAGGAGGAGGATGGATCTGTTAATTACGGTTATAACTGTTGTTATTAATTCACGGACATCCGTCTATCATTGGTTAGGCAGATGGTTAGTGAGTATCTATAGAATTGTTAGTTATTATCTTTGCTGCAATTGCATCACCCCAGGTTGTGTCCCCTTTAGAGGCATAAAGACTTGCTGAGTACCCCTAGGGTCTCACACGATAAATTGTTTAATTCAGATGAACAGGTATACTCGCAAGATGGATACTGGGTGGAGGAGACGGACGATGTTGGCAACGATCACTCGGTGTAGATATTCCGGGAACGGGGATTCGTGAGATCTGTGGGCGGGATGTGTTTATTTATGTGGCATCTTATGCCGATTTGCTTCTTATCCGTACTCGGATCTTGTTTTCCGCTTCCGCCTGATACTCTGATGTTTGATGTATGAGGAGCTATCCTAAATTATTATCTCTATCTAGGATATTTGGATATTGCCGTATGGCGTTGCAATATTTCTATTTCTTTTAGATGGAATAGCTCTGAGGACTGTTGTATGTGGCTTGCATACATACTCATTTGTGTATATAGTTGATCCCTTCGCCTGCCGATTACGCCGCTCGTTCTTGTCCCGATGTTCTGAAAATGGTTAGGACGGTCGAAAGGTCTACCTGTGAGTGGCCCTTGGCCCCACCGTACTATTTTAACCATTTTCGCTCATCCAGGCATGTAACTAAGAGCGTAATTCACCGAGGTAGTTACACAGCGACAGTAACCGGCGCGGTAAATGCGCATGGCCCTTAAACTGAGGCAAATGATGATTACCCTCCACGTAGGATGTGGAGAAGCGTACGAGAGAAGGAAAGGAAACCTGGATAAGCAAGCAAAATACCTAGCCAGTGAGGAATAACCCGGAAAGAGCGAGAGAGCAAAATACCTAGCCAATGAAGAAACTTCGGGCTACGAGATAACTCGGACCAAGGAATGAAAGATTCGGATATGGGAACCTGTTGTGGCCTTAAGAACTGAAAAGTTGCTAAGACCGCACCAGCTTTAGGGACTAATGTTGGGGGGATACCCCTGGGTAGGGCAACGCCGGGGTATAAGGGCCGAGTTAGCCGGGGTACGACACGGTCAAAGCAAAGTGCTGACCGGGTCACCTCAAGGCAGGCCGAATCACGGTGTGGCCCGACCCGTGGGGCATTTCCTTGACAATGGTCTAGCCGGCATAAGATCTATGCTGGCCATGCTTATCTGTTTTCCAGGTACTTGGGTAGGCCGGATTAGCTATATGCTAGCCGAATTATCTTGGCTTCAAAGAGAAGGAATCCCCCGCTGGTCAAAAGGTGGCTTTATTAGCTGAAGCATGTGCAAAGTAAAGTAAAGGAGAGGACCAGCGGGTCAGCAGTGACCAAGGTGACGCAGGCAAAGCCGGATGACGTAGCCTGTGACGCCAAAAGATGAGGATGATGTTGCGGGTTACGTCCAAAGCCTGGACGAGCCATTAAAGAAGAATAAAGAAGCATATGCTTTAGGAAAGGAGCATATTTATAGAATATGATACCACCTAAGCCCTATAATTGTAACCTACTCCCCTGTATAAGGAGCACCAGGGCCTCCATAGAGAGGGGATGGCATTTAGAGGAATCACTCTCTGTCTAAGGTAGAACTCAGGGGCTAGTTAGTGAGGGGTAAGAGACATCGTCTCCTTCTTGCTGAGAGCTTCAAGAACACTTGTAAACAGCATTGATATAGAGAATACAAGAACTTCCGTGCGTGGAATCACCATGTTCTCCCTCCCTAGATTCCCCTAGCACACATTGGCCCCATCTTTAGCCTATCCATGGCATCTGCCATGCCACCACCATGACACATGCACCATTTCTAACAAACCTCGGTAAATATTTATAGTCAAGCAATTCAGACGCAACAGTTTGCATTTTCACTAGAACTAGATTAATCTGAAGATACTGGCTCGCAGGCATGGCCAGGCTGAACATGACCCTCCCAACAAACTGAGTCCTAATGGCATAGTCCCAGTTATGGGGTGTGAACTAAGGATACAGTCCTATAAAACTCTATTCTTCTTTTGTCTTGTGTTGTCTGCAAAATGGTCCGGCAGTTTATCATGTTACAAAACCTGTAGACAATGTTAGAAGGATCATTAGGAAAATTTTGTTCGAAACAAGAATCATCTATTGTATTCTGGATCATCCATCACTTGGCAAACAAATCTAGTTACCTTATACTTGAAGAGGAGATGGTCTACATTTTCCTAGCAACCACAAAAGTGACATTGATCATTGCTAGTCCACCCTCTTTTCAGGAGGTTATCCTTGGTTATTCAAACAAATTATAAAGCACAGTGTTCACTATAAATACATTAGCCACACATACTACAAATTTATTAGCCACACATACTACAAATTCATTAGTCACACATACTACAAATTCATTAGGCACACATACTACAAATTTATTAGCCACACATACTACAATAATTCAAACTATTACATATGTTTAGTCCAGGCTAACTACCTGCTCCGCTCTCCAAGCCAACAATCTTTCAGATTCACTATCTTCACTTGAGGGAAATCAGAACCACCAGCTTGTTTACGTCTAGTTCCCCTAGCTACTGTGTGCACCGCTGCGAAACAATGGTGGTCCTATGCCATCGATCCCTCCAGGCTAACACTGCAGGCGACGAGGACGCTTTCTGGCCGCCTCGTCGGGGTCATGACTGCCATGTACTAATTCTAGAACCTCCTCTAGGTGGATGATGACCGGGTGCTTCCAGCTAAGCTGTCATCCTGCCATGTTTGGAATCTCCACCTCGTACATCTTAGGAATGGTTTATCTATCTTTCAGCCATGCCTTTCACTCGATGATCCATTTGTCGCTCGGTGGCACAATCTCCACCAGTTCGCCGCCAAGTCTATTGACGAGCAACTTGAGGGTCTCCATCTCCCAAGCATCCAATGGGAGGCCGTCAAAGTCGAGTTTGGAGAAGAAATGAAGCTGCCCCAAGCGATCGTCCCACCCACAGGCGTGATGCCAATGCATGAAGCTTATTTTCTCCCCATAGCACTCGAAAGAACGGGAAGAATGCAAAACGCGTTCGGTGTTTGATTTGTGCTCGAACCGGACGAAAAAATTGAATGGCGGTGTGCATACCTCAATCTGGACCATATTTCGTCTGATCCCAAAACGTGACCTGAAAGCCGACAGCAAGTCTGCCGGCGACATGGTGGGATGGATGCCCAACACGGTAGCCATGAGAGCGTGGTCGTCGAACTCCTCTGTCAGGGCTACCATGCCTGGGATGCGCGACAACATGCAACCGCCCGAGGCCGATCGCCGACCCGGATCACCTGGATCGCCCGATGGGACATGCTCCGTTGTGCGATAAGGACTAGCCAGAGGCGAGAGACTAGGCCAGGGATGCAAAGCTCCGATACGGCGACTAGGAACGACGATGCGACGGTGACGGCTGCGAGCTTCGATTAGGGGTGTGGGAGGTTGACTGGACATGGAGGGGACGCAAGGAGAGCAACTGCAAGCTCCGATCTGAGATGAGCAGACGGAGCTGAGCAAAGGTTATGGTGAGGGGAACAGGGGAGAAGAGTAGAGTAGAGAAGAAGATCTGGTCTACTCATGGGGTAAACTAGTCCACGACCACAAAGGATAACGGGGAATACTGATAGGATGGGCCATGAAGAGTTGACCTAAAAAAATATTTGAGTTCAACCTTTTTGTACGATTCAAACGAATGTTTTCCTGTTATATTTGTATTTACCTCTATTTGGCCCCTCTGGGCAATTGGCGAAGCTACTACAACCCCTCCGTGAGATTACAAGCAACTTGGATCCCGCTATGTCTTGGCAATCTCAACTTTAGGGCCGCAAAGTAATAAGCCCTGGTGAAAGGGCATGTATGCCCTCATGTGTGGTTTTGGTAATTAATGACAATATTTGTAGACTAATGTGTAAATTGAGTTTCACTTGTAGGTTTGTCCATTGGCATCGCTTGGACCATGTGTTGGTCTCAAAGATAAAAAGAAGAAGCAATGTGAAAGGATATTCTTTTCTCCTTATGTTTTTGGTGCTGATGACAACTCCTTTTGTGGTTTAACCATCTGTCCAAGTTACAGGGCTTATATTCGGTCGTGCTTGTGGATGGACTTTTCTCGAGGAAGAGCTTGAAGTCGATAGCGCTTATTTTCACTTTCTCTTGCTTTATATTTTATGCTACCGTACTATCAAGAGGGAATCCATCTAGGAAGGTTGTGGGAAATCAACATTTCATGCACAGACCATATATGCACCTCCACAGCCATCCCAGTTTTCTTGTGAGAGAGTGTTTCCTGCAGCTTTGGTGGGTTTTCTGCCCTGACCGGTAGTACCGGCCAGGCGGCGGTAGTACCGCCCAAGGGTTTCCCAGGGCTGTTCGGGCGGAACTTCCAGCTGGTCCTAATTCTGACGAGGCATTTTTTGGTCCAGTAAGACTTTTGTCTAACTTTGCATATTTGTCGGAACTAGGACCGGTTTTGGGCTCGGTAGTACCGGCCCGACCAGCGTCTGGCCCCCTGAGCGATAGTACCGCCACTCCTAACCGGTAGTATCGGCCACCCTCGGTCACCGGTAGTTCCGGGTCCAGTTTCGGACCCAGTTCCGATGCTGGGCAGTGCGGGTCAGATCTCCTTCTGCCTCGCACTGTCTATTTGTCGGTAATAGGGGCGGAACTGGGACCGGTACTTCCGGCTAGCCCTATGGGCCCACTATCAGGTCTTTCTGACCGTTGCATGGCCTTTGCTGGGCCGTTGGTGGCTCGCCCACCGGTACTACCGCTCCGCCACTGGTAGTACCAATGGTGTCGGGGCTGGGCAGAATATGCCCATTTGAAGGTGGCCTATTTAAGGCCCCTTCTTCCTCCTCCCATCTTATCTCTTTGTTTTCTCTCTCCTCCATTTTCACAAGAGCTTGACTTGCCTAGATCTCTCTCCCCACCCACTCAAATCTCTTGATCTTTTGAGGATTGGGAGAGGTGACCTAGATCTACACCTCACCAAAGGAATCTTGATTTCCCCCACTCATCCTTCGTGGATTTTGTTACTCTTGGGTTCTTAGAACCCTAGACGGTGTAGGGCATCCTTAGAGCTGGGGCATTTGTTGTGAAGCTCTGTGGTGTCGTTGAGGGCCTTCAATTGAGTTGTGAAGCCTCCCCTCAACCTCAGTGTAAAGGTTTCGGTTGGCGCCTTCAAGGTCATCGGTTAGTCGATTGTGAGGCCACCTTTGTGGTGGTGCTCACCGGAGAAGAAGGTGAGGCCTTTGTGGCGCTCGGGTGACCTTGTGTGGCCCCGACACCTCTCCAACGTAGATGTAGCTTCCTTGGAAGTGAACTATGGGAATTACATCTCCGTGTCCCCTCGCCGGTTCTTTCGCTCCACTCCTTTACTTCTTGCAATTACTCTATCATTCACTTGTTGTGTTGCTTGCCATTTAGGATATTCCCGTAGTTGCATCTCTAGTGAACTTTACTTTGTGCTAAGCCTTAAAAGTGCGATAAAAGATTAAAATTGGTGGTCTACTATTCACCCCCTCTAGTCTACCTAAGTTGGGCCTTTCAATTGGTATCAGAGACTCGACTCTTTCTTCGGGCTTAACCGCCTAAGAGACAATGGCCGACGAAGATGGAAGTGTGGGTGCAGCCACCAAGAACTTGGCCTCCATGGATGACCTCAATCGATTGGAGACATCCATGATGACCAAGTTTGAGGAAATGATGACCCTTTTGCAATCCCTTAAGCCTACCCCCATGCTAGAAACCCCTCATGATGCATCTCTTGCCGCCGAAGCCCCCTCCTCTCCCGTGCAAGTGGTTGCCCCCGGGGTGATTCCCGTGGTAGCCCCAAAACACTTGGGCTTAGGCTTTGTGGCTCAAACCACCAAGCCCCCAAGCGAAAGCATCGAGGGGCTAGGTGACTCCTCCTACAAAGAGGGAGAAGGGGAAATGGATTACTCGGCGGTACCACCACCATTCAAGTACACACCGGACCCTCCAATTCCCATGCCACACATCATACCTCAAGGAGCACCTCCCATGCTAGATACTTCTAACTTCACCAATTGGCAATATCTAATGCAATCTCATATCTCCAGCTCGTCTATTGAATTGATGAGGATTGTGGAGGAAGGTTTCTCTCCATATGATGCTAAGAAGTTGACTCAGGCTGAGGTCATGGACAAGCAACTCACTGCCACCGCTTTGGGTATGATTCAAAAGGCATTGACCCCCAAGGACTTTGCTCACATTCGCCAATTCTCCACCGCCAAAGAAGCTTGGGATCATCTCACCGAGTTATATATTGGGAATGCGAGCATTCAAAGCTCCAAGTTTGATGAAGTCAACAATGAGTCTGATGGCTTTGCAATGCAAGATGATGAGACACCCGAAGATATGTATCGTCGGCTCAAGGTTCTTTGTTGTACCATGAGGGACCTCGGAGCTACCTATGTTGATGACAAGTTCATGAAGAGGAAGTTTGTTTAAGCTCTTCTTCCCTTTGAGGAACAAAAACTCAACTCTATCAAGGGGAGAAGTAACTACCACACCATGTCCTCTCAAGATGTGCTGAGTGAAGTTATTGCCATGACCATTGCCAAGAAGAATGCGGAGTCAGCTCATGCTCGTGCCTATGGGTCTCAAAAGTTGAACCTTGCCTTGAAAGCTCAAGTGGTGGAAGTTGATGAAGACGACAACTCAAGTGAGTGGTCTCAAGAGGACATCAAATATGCTTTCAATGAGCATTTGGCTCTAGCATCAAGGGAGTTTTGGAACAAACCGTGCATGAAGTCAAGGTCAAGGGACAACCCAAGATTCAACTCAACCATGAAGGTTCCAAAGGCTAGATCTTGCTACAATTGCAACGCCAAGAGTCACTTTGTAGCTCAATGCCCCTTCGAGAATAGAGAAGTCAATGGAGGCCGCCTCATTCGCAAGAGCAAGCCAAGACCTCCTCATCCCTTGAACAAGAACTTCCACAACAAGAACCTTCCTAACAAGGAAAGGGCGATGGTGGTCCATGAAGAGTACTTCTCGGGCGATGATGATGATGTTGAGAGTGAAGGTCAAGGTGGAGAGATCGTGGGGGTTGCCGCTATTGCTACTTCATCTACTCCATGAGTGTCTCTCTTTGACTCTCCAAATGAGAACATCACCAACCGCAACCAAAAGTGTCTCATGGCTAAGGCCACCGAGGTATCTCTCTCTTCCAAGTCCTCCTCAAATGAACTTCCCTTTCATGATATAGAAGGTTTAGAGGTTAAGAAAGAGATGGTAAGCATGTGTGAATCCATGAAGCATCTAGATGACGATACTAGAATGTGCTTTGAAACACTTGTAAACCAACTTGACCATGCTAGGTAAATGCTAGATGAGAAAGAAGAAGTTATTGACATGTTAGGTAAAAATGAGAGAGAGGCCGCCGATGAGATTGCCTCTCTATCTCAATCCCTTGAAGATGAACATAACATGAGAATAACTCTTGAGGAAAGTGTGGCTAAACTTGTTGATGACCATAATGCCTTCATATCGCAACTTGTTAAAGAACGAGATCATGCTATTGCTTCATTGAATGTCCTTAAAAATGAAAAGGTTGAGTTTGGTGTTGGTCATGAATGCCTCAAGGATTTTGAGAAACTCAAGGAGGAACATCATGCCTTATAGAGTAAATTCTCAAGTCTCTTTGAGGCTCATGAGCAACTTCAAACACAATTAAATAATGAACATTCAAAGTCTTCCGCTACGCCTATTGTGCATTTGTCTTGTTCTTCGAACCCTTTTTGCAAGCATGAGAATCTTGTTGAGGAGAACAAGACATTAAAAGATAAACTTGCAAAGGGTAAGCTACCATCAAGAGGAAGAACAAGAGAAGGAACAAGAAAAGGAAGAAGAGCAAGAGCCTTGCTCTAGTATCCTCTCGTGATTCTACCATTGTGCAAAGTGATAACTTTACCAGGAAGAATAATCCTTCCTACATTCTTTGCAAATCTTTTGATGGTCATGTTTATGCTAAGTACATTGGCACATCTTACACTCATGATTATCATTGGAACATTTGGGTACCTAAGACCCTTGTGACTAACAAAAGGGGACCCATTGCAAAATGGGTACCTAAAACCAAAGCTTGATTTTCTTGTAGGACTTTGCTTCCGGAGGTGCAAAATGGGTGCTTGATAGTGGAGTTACAAGCCATATGACCGGAAGCAAGTCTATCATGTCGAAGATTAGGCCAAATTTTGCCAATACTATGGTATCCTATGGTGATAAAACAAGCTCTCAGGTATTGGGTTTTGGTAAGGTGGTAGTAACCCCGGATGTATCCTTGGTGAATGTCATGCTTGTTAAAACCCTTGGTTACAATCTCCTTTCCGTTCGTGCTCTTGCTTTCATGGGTCTTTCATCTTTCTTTAATGAGCACTCCGTGGTCCTCATGTGGAGCAAGTCTCTCATGGTGGCTTTCGTTGGATACGTAGAGCATGACTTATATGTAGTGGATTTCTCCGGAAAGCCGTCTACATGCTATATGTCTCTATGCGAAAGCCGACGTGGGCTGGTTGTGGCATCGCCGCCTATCCCATGTTAACATGAAGGCTTTGAAAAAGTCTCTACATGGGGGGCCACGTCCTTGGACTAAAAGACATTTCCTTTGCCAAAGATCGTGTGTGCAGGGCTTGTATAGAAGGGAAGATGCATGAGAAGCCTCACAAGATTCTTAATCAAATCACCACCGAATGGTGCTTGGAGCTTCTTCACATGGATCTCTTTGGGCCTCCCTCTCATGATAGTCTTGGTGGAAAGAAGTATTGTTTGGTAATTGTTGACGACTTTTCAAGATACACTTGGGTATACTTCTTCAAGTTCAAGAGTGAGACTCAACAAACCGTCATCGACTTTGCCAATCAAGTGCAACGGAAACTCAATTCCACCATCCTCACCATTAGAAGCGACAATTGCACCGAGTTCAAGAACTACACTTTGGATGAGTTTCTTAGTGATGAGGGGATCAAACATCAATACTCTACTCCCTATACCCCTCAACAAAATGGTGTTGCCGAAAGGAAGAACCGTACTTTGATGGATGCGGACCGGACCATGTTGGCGGAATTCAAGTCACCATATAACTTTTGGGCCGAAGCCATCTCAATAGCTTGCCATGCAACCAATCGCCTCTACCTACGCAAGAAGAAGAACAAGACTCCATATGAACTTTTCACCGGTCGCAAGCCAAATGTCAAGTACTTCCGGGTGTTTGGGTGTAGATGCTTCCTTCTCAAGAAAGGTGTCCGCTTATCAAAGTTTGAATCTAGGGCTCAAGAAGGGACCTTTGTTGGGTACTCAAATCAATCCCATGCCTATCGAGTCTACAACAAAGCTACGGGAAGGGTTGAAGAATCTAGCAATGTCGAGTTTGATGAAGATCATGAGTCTCTTGTGTGGCAAGATGGTGTTCGTGATCCAAGTGATGAAATTCCTCCCCAAGACATAAGAAGAATGGATGTGGGTTTCTTCCACCCCATTAAGGATCCCCTTGTGGCCGAAGGAGATGGACCAAGCTCCACTCAAGCGGAGCCTTCACTCTCACAAGACCATCTTGCACCTCAAGGTTAACTTATTGCTTCTCAAGATCTTCATGTTCATGACTCTCCAAGATCAAGTCTACCTCAAGTCGATCAAGCTCCACCCCACCAAGGTAGTGAAGCTCCTCATGTCAATGACACTCAAGGTCAAGTTGAAGAAGGTCAAGTTGACAATGACCAAGGCCAAGCAAATGTCTCTCTGCCAAATGATGTTGTCTCTCCCTCGGTTGATGTTGATAAAGATAGTGATCAAGTTCGTGCATATAGTCAAGGCGGGGACTCGGACCGTGGTGATGATCAAGTGGTTGCTCAAGAATCTTGTCTTGAGACCCAAGCTCATCATCAAGCATACCGTCTTGCTAAGCTCATAAAAGATGGCCATATCCTTGATAATGTTTATGGAGATTTCAATAGGGGCTCCACTACTATGAGACAACTAACCTCTTTTAGTTCTCATCATGCGTTTATTTCTCATGTTGATCCCCAAAAGGTCTTCGAAGCTCTTGAAGATGATGATTGGCTCGACGCTATGAACGAAGAACTCCACAACTTCAATAGAAACAAGGTGTGGACACTTGTGAAGAGACCCAAAGATTGTCAAAATGTGATTGGGACCAAGTGGATCTTCAAGAACAAGAGGGATGCAAATGGTATAGTCGTCCGCAACAAAGCAAGGTTAGTTGCCCAAGGATACTCTCAAGTTGAGGGCATAGACTATGGTGAAACTTATGCTCCCGTTGCTCGTCTAGAATCCATTGGCATGCTTCTTGCTTATGCTACCCATCATAACTTCAAATTGCAACAAATGGATGTTAAGAGTGCATTTCTTAATGGTCCCTTAAAAGAATTGGTGTATGTCAAGCAACCTCCAGGATTTGAGGACCCCCTCTCCCCAGACCATGTCTACAAACTCGATAAGGCACTATATGGTCTCAAGCAAGCCCCACGTGCATGGTATGAGTGCCTTAGAGAGCTTTTGTTAGACCGTGGTTTCGAAGTAGGCCTCATTGATCCCACTCTTTTTACTAAGAAAGTTGGAGGAAACTTGTTCATTTGCCAAATCTATGTTGATGACATTATTTTTAGGTCTACTAACAAAGCTTTCAATGAGGATTTTGCTAAGCTCATGACCGACCGCTTTGATATGTCTATGATGGGGGAGTTGGAATTCTTTCTTGGCTTCAAAGTCAAACAATTGAGGAAAGGGACTTTCATCAACCAAGCTAAATATGTCCAAGATATGCTCAAGAAGTTCAACTTTGATCAAGTAAATGGAGTTAAAACTCCCATGCCCACAAAGGTTAATCTTGATCTTGATCCCAAGGGTAAGGATGTGGATCAAAAGCTTTATCGCTCGATGATTGGTTCTCTACTCTATCTTTGTGCATCTCGACCAGATATTATGTTGAGTGTGGGTATGTGTGCAATATTCCAAGCCGCGCCAAAGGAAAGCCACATGGTGGCGGTCAAGAGAATCTTTTGATATTTGGTTCATACCCCTAACTTTGGGCTGTGGTACCCAAAGGGGCCAGCTTTGACCTCATTGGTTACACGGATTCGGATTGGGCAGGAGACAAAGTGGAGAGGAAGTCTACCTCTGGTGCTTGTCAATTTCTTGGGAGGTCTTTGGTGAGTTTGTCCTCGAAGAAGCAAAACTGCGTGTCTTTGTCCACTGCCGAAGCTGAGTACATCTCCGCCACGAGTTGTTGTGCTCAATTGCTATGGATGAAGCAAACCTTGAAGGATCTTGGATTCTCTTTCGTCAAGGTGCCACTTCTTTGTGACAATGAGAGTGCTATTGCTATTGCTCACAACCCATTTCAACACAACAAGACCAAGCACATTGAGATTCATCATCATTTCATTCGGGATCATGTTGCTAGAGGAGACATTTCTTTGGAGTATGTTCCTACCAAGGCCAATCTGCGAATCTTTTCACGAAGCCACTTGATGAAGCAAGGTTCTAGGAGTTGAGGCATGAGCTAAATATCATTGATTCAAGCAACGTGGCTTGAGTATCTTGCGCACCTACCCGGGTCTCAAAGAATATCTTGTTTGGGTGTACGCATGGTTTTAGGGGGAGTGCGGTTCCTCATATGAACCAACACTCCTCCTATTATGCACAAACTAATGTACTCATTCTCTATGGTCTCTCAAGGAGACAAATTGAGCTCAAGTGATGAGTTTTGGTATTGAACCCAAGATACATCTTCTCGGTTTCAAGCCAAATATACTCATATATGGTGGCCTAGGCCACCGACGTTGTTTTGTTTGGCTCGTAGTCTTTTTGAGTATTATTCTTTTTGTTGGATCTGTTTTTGTTGTTTCTTCACAGTTTGTGTCTCTTTCCCCAAGTTTTATTTCTCCTTCCCTAGACCATCTTTTGCACAAGGTCATTTTCTCTTTCCAATCAAAATCTGGAGCTCGTTTCCTGGGAATCGTCAGAAGTTCCAGGCGGAGCCGGTACTGCCGATCAGGGCCAAATCTCTTAGAAATTTCACTCTGATCGGAAGTACCACTCCTTCCTGAACATCCGACGTTGTTGGTAGTTCCGGCCCCTGGCCAGTACTACCGGTCAAGCGGGGCCCCTTTAAGTGATGGGCCAGGGGGGCACGGGGTCTTCTTCCCCATTTGCTTCCCACTGACCCCATCTTAACAACCCTCTTCCCCAAGAAGCACTCCACGGTGTCGCCGACGGCCACACCGATTTTGGCCGTCCCTCCTCAGATCGGCTCCATGGGATTCTTCCCCTCCTCGATTCCCCGCCATGGACCCTGGTATTTGCTCCTCTCATACTCCATTCATGGAGATCTAGACACTTTTTGTGCTTGAGTAGGACATGCCATGTCTAGGGCCCTTATTTGGCTAGAACTGCTATGGGAGATCTTTGTAGGGCTAGGATTCGACTTTAGACCGGTTTGCCTCAGTACATTGTCTAGATTTCATTAATTCGTGCATCGAGTTTCGTAGATCTGTGATTTCCAGTCGAACTGCCCTACTCGTGCCCTGACTGGTACTACCGGCGTGGTCATCTCACCGGTACTACCGCTGAGGGCATGACCGGTACTTCCGGTGCGCCCCACGCCACCGGTAGTTCCGGTCGCCAGGCGGAACTTCCGATGCACCGGTTGTGTGATATTTGCCTGTGTACTGTGTCAATCCAGTCTAGCTATTTTTCTTTTTTCTTTCGACCTTGTGCACTTATCCTCGATTCCCTCCTTTCTATTTGCTTTCTTCTCAGGGCAAGGGGTTCCCGTGGCAGATCCAAGCGGTCTCGTGCTCCCTCTCGTGGACCGTCAGAGATTGATCAGGATGATCTGGAGGTCGTGCGCCCTCCCAGTCAGACTGCTCATCAGAAGGCTGCAGCTGAGCGTCGTGTTGCTGTTGCGGAAGGTAAAAGGCATGTTCTAGCAAGTCAAAAGAAGACCACCTCTGGACCTGATTCGAGCAAGAAGAAGATCTCCTCTTGGCCACAACTTGCTTATGAGGAGTTTCGCAAGATTGATCCCTATATTGTTCCACGTGACCGCCTGGCTCAGGATCCTTTCTTCCACACCATGCGTCAAGCTGAGATCTATTCTGAGGTTTATGCTACCAAGAAGAAAAATGTTTGTGCCCCTTAGAAGCACATCAACATTGCAAATATGGAGAGCAACCCTGAGTACTTTGGTGAAGCACTCGATATGTGCAGGAGGTTTGGGCTAATCAAGCTTATGCAACACCATGAGAACTTTGATGAGAGGGCCATTGCTCAGTTCTACTCAACCCTCTACTTTGATACTGACCCTGTTGATCGAACCATGAAGTGGATGACTCATAACAAGTATATGTCTGCTAAATGGTCTGAGTTTGCCACCCTTCTTGGCTACCCTATTCAGGAAGGCCGTCGTGCCAATGGGTGGTGGGTGCATAGGGGGAAGGCCTCCGAGCCGGAAGTTCTTGAGCCACTATACATTGAGGGCTGGGGCATAAATGGAAATGTTGCCCATCTCCTTCCTACCTATGACATCATGCGCAAGGTCTATCAGAACACTATTGCTCCCAAGGCAGGTAACTTCGATCAGCTTCATGCTTTCTAGATTGATCTCATGTATCAGACTTACTGCCACAGAAACTCTCATGAGCCCCTTGATGTTATGGATTATATGTTTGAAGAAATCTGGTCCGCTATGATTGAGAAGAGGTCTTGTCCATATGCTCCATACATCCAGACTCTCATCAATGCCTAATGGAGGGAGGCAACATGCTCTATCTACCCTCAGGATGCTCTCACTATCCATGAGGAAAAGTCTCTCCGAGTGATGAAGCACAAGATACCTCGCTCTCAGGCTGAAAAAGAAGCTGCTGCTGCAAGGGCTGCTACGGATGCTAGTGATGGGGACCGTGCTGAGGCTTCTCCTCTAACCCAACTTGTGAGACAGCCCTCTTGGGCAAAGAAGCTGCTGAAGAAGGTTAAGAAGACTTTCTGCTTCATTCAGGACCGTGAGTATCAGTCCTATGTTTCTCAGAGGCATAGTGTTCGACGGGAGAAGGCCATCATGAGGAAGCTTGACATTGTTGTGTCACCAGAGTCTAGCTCCGTCACCGCGCCCAAGGATGAATGGGTCAACACACATTGCAGGTGGACTGATAGTGATGACGAGCCCGAGATCTCTAATCAGTTTCCGCTCGCTCGGAACAATGCCTCTTGGGACCCCGAGCCGCCTCCTCCGTTCGTTGGTGGGTGGGGCACGTAGTTTGTCTTCTTTATCCCTTTTTGGCGTCTTGATGCCAAAGGGGGAGAAAGTGCTCCGTTAGGACCACGGGATTTGCATGGGTTGTGCCACGAGCTCGCTCTTTCTTTGATCTTTTTATGTTCGTGCACACTTTATTCTGTTATGTATGTTTGTGGACCTCCGTTACTGTTTGTGGACCTCAGTTATTGTCTGTGGACCTCTTGTATGGTTGCTACTATGTTGGTGAGTCTATGTGTTAAGGTATCTCTGTGGTATTCTTATGAGGATTTGTGGTGGACTATTCTCAGTTATCCAATCTTTGTTTCACCACAATGGTTTTGGTGCAAGGTATGAGTTCCACTCTTCTCATTTACTTCCTTACACCCTTGTTGGTCTATCTCGTTTAGGAGAGCTATCTCCCATGTCTCCAGGGGGAGCCTCTCTTTCCTTTTGTTATTACTGCCTGTTATCCTCTGTGCAAATCTTGTGGGGTTGTCATCAAGCACCAAAAAGGGGGAGATTGAAAGGATATTCTTTTCTCCTTATGTTTTTGGTGCTGATGACAACTCCTTTTATGGTTTAACCGTCTGTCCAAGTTACAGGGCTTATCTTTGGTCGTGCTTGTGGATGGACTTTTCTCGAGGAAGAGCTTGAAGTCGATAGCGCTTATTTTCACTTTCTCTTGCTTTATATTTTAGGCTACCATACTATCAAGAGGGAGTACATCTAGGAAGGTTGTGGGAAATCAACATTTCATGCACATACCATATATGCACCTCCACAACCATCCCAGTTTTCTTGTGAGAGAGTGTTTCCTGCAGCTTTGGTGGGTTTTCTGCCCTGATCGGTAGTACCGGCCAGGCGGCGGTAGTACCGCCCAAGGGTTTCCTAGGGCTGTTCGGGCGGAACTTCCGGCTGAAGTTCCGGTCCTAATTCCGGCGAGGCATTTTTTGGTTCAGTAAGACTTTTGTCTAACTTTGCATATTTGTCGGAACTAGGACCGGTTTTTGGCTCGGTAGTACCAGCCCGACCAGCGTCTGGCCCCCTGAGCGGTAGTACCGCCACTCCTGGCCAGTAGTACCGGCCATCCTCGGTCACCGGTAGTTCCGGGTCTAGTTCCAGACCCAGTTCCGACGCTGGGCAGTGCGGGTCAGATGTCCTTCTGCCTCGCACTGTCTATTTGTCGGTAATAGGGGCGGAACTGGGACCGGTACTTTCGGCCAGCCCTATGGGCCCATTGTCAGGTCTTTTTGACCGTTGCGTGGCCTTTGCTGGGTCGTTGGTGGCTCGCCCACTGGTACTACCGGTCCGCCACCGGTAGTACCGATGGTGTCAGGGCTAGGCAAAATATGCCCGTTTGGAGGTGGCCTATTTAAGTCCCCTTCTTCCTCCTCCCATCTTATCTCTTTGTTTTCTCTCTCCTCCATTTTCACAAGAGCTTGACTTGCCTAGATCTCTCTCCCCACCCACTCAAATCTCTTGATCTTTTGAGGATTGGGAGAGGTGACCTAGATCTACACCTCCACCAAAGGAATCTTGATTTCCCCCACTCATCCTTCGTGGATTTTTTTACTCTTGGGTTCTTGGAACCCTAGACGGTGTAGGGCATCCTCGAAGCTGGGGCATTTTTTGTGAAGCTCCGTCGTGTCGTTGAGGGCCTTCAATTGAGTTGTGAAGCCTCCCCTCAACCTCGTTGTAAAGGTTTCGATCGGCGCCTTCAAGGTCACCGGTTAGTGGATTGTGGGGCCACCTTTGTGGTGGTGCTCACCGGAGAAGAAGGTGAGGCCTTTGTGGCGCTCGGGTGACCTTGTGTGACCCCGAAACCTCTCCAACATAGACGTAGCTTCCTTGTAAGTGAACTACGGGAATTACATCTCCGTGTCCCCTCGCCGGTTCTTTCGCTCCACTCCTTTACTTCTTGCAATTACTCTCTCGTTCACTTGTTGTGTTGCTTGCCATTTAGGATATTCACGTAGTTGCATCTCTAGTGAACTTTACTTTGTGCTAAGCCTTAAAAGTGCGATAAAAGATTAAAATTGGTAGTCTCTTATTCACCCCCCCTCTATTCGACCTAAGTTGGGCCTTTCACAATGTCCAAGGGCTTTGTGCCTATTGGAATCAAGTAGTAGAAGAAGAAGATCAAGTATGTCTTGAAGAACAAGATGGAGTTCCTTATGGTCATCTTCAAGACATCATCAAGAAATGTTGTGCAAGCTCAAGATGCGCCATCTCTAGAAGATATCATGCTTGAAGCTTGCCATCCTCGGCGATCATGGAGTGATGAAGACAAGTTCAAAGAAGAGGTTTCCCCATGGAGTATGGGGGAGCATTTCACAAGTCTTCATCAAGCAATAGAAATCAAGAAAGGCGATCCATCCCGAGAAGAACAAGACGGTCTACATCAAGATCAAGTGGAATGCTCAAGGCAAAGGTATGATCTTGATAGGCTTTCTATTTTACCGGTCTCTTGTACTGTTGGGATACCGGGTTTAGGATAGATAGCCATACTATCAAGAGGGGCTCTTTAGTGGGTGACTCGATCGTATCTTTCAGAGAGAGATCAAGCCTTTGCATACATAACATCATCTTTCTTGGTTGTTGTTTGGTTCTTGTCCATGTGAGGATCTAGATCTTGTGGTTATCATAACAAGATCTTGTGGTTATCATAACAAGATCTAGTGCATTACGGATTTCCCTTGCATATCTTTTTGTGTTTTTGATCTTGCGGGTTTTCTGGCTCCACACCTTGGGAGATATCTCGCATATATATTCATGGTATTTTCTCCCTTGGTATTACCCAATATTTCGAATTTTGTTGGATTCTACACGTTGTTATCTTTCCAACAAAATTGGTTTCATCTCGTTTGGAGTTTGGATGCGAAAGTTATTGCAGTTTTGATTCTGAAGTTTTCCTGACCGAAAGTACTGGCCACGCGTCGGTAGTTCCACCCGCAGTTTTCTGCGGGGCTAACCTAGCTGTAGTTCCGGCTCAAGTTCCGTCTGAAATTCCACTCACGTTCAATAACTCTCTATTTGAGAGTGCTCTATTTGACGGAATTAACACCGAAAGTTGGTTCGGTAGTACCGGAAGGAAGTTTCGGTCATCCTTGATAGGAAATTCCGGCCAGTACTACCTGGCCACCTCTCTTGAGCGATACTACCGCTAGGCCCCGGTAATTCCGATCAGGACCTCGTAGCCCAGTATTTCCAGCGCTAGTTTCGATCCAAGTTCCACCGACACTGGAATTCTATTCAATATACTTCTGTTTTGAGATATCATATTTGTCAGAACTTGGGCCGGAACTCCTTCCGGTAGTACCGGCCAGGCTCGTCTTTTCTCTCGTGCCGCAGTTTTGGACCGTTAGCCGGGTGCCACCAGTAGTACCGGCCATCCACCGGTACTACCGGCCAAGGTCATAAAAATCCCAAACGGTCAGATCGGGGAGCCCTTTAAAAGGATCTCCCCTTCCCCTTCGTGAGTAAACTTTCTTTTCTTGGTTTTGGCTTTCTCTCTCTCCCCCATTGTTGACCTTGAAGAGCTTTCCCTCTCCCCTTCCCCCTCCTATGATTCTTGCATCTTTTTGAGGGATTTGAGAGAGGAGACCTAGATCTACAACCCCCACCAAACCAAATCCCTTCTTTGTGAAGGAATACTTGGGATGTAGATCTTGGAGAGTTTTGTGTTCTCCTCTTGTGTTCTTCCTCTCTTATTCCCCCAATAGCTTTTGTAGCTTTGGTGGAATTTGAGAGTGAAGGACTTGCCTCTTGCATTTGGTGCATAGGTTTGAGTTCTCCTCGGAGATTCGGCGAGTTTAAGCTCTTGGGCTTATTTCTCTTGGGTTCTTGGAACCCTAGATGGTTGTGTGGAGTTTTGGTGTGTTCTTGGGGGCTCTAATTGAGTTGTGGAGATTCCCCAAGCTTGTTCTCCTATTGTGGCATTGTGGAGCCTTTGTGGTGTGTCTTGGGAGCCCTCCAATTGAGTTGTGGAGTTTGCCCCAAGCCTTGTATGGGTTTGGTGACCGCCCTCAAGTGCCCCATAGTGGAACATGAGTAGGCCTTTGTGGAGAGCTCACGGGATAATAGGGTGAGCCTTTTGTGACATCGGTGAGTTGCGTGCCTTCGCATCTTGGGGTGAGGCCTTGTATTGTGTTGGGTGAGCATTGCGCCACCACACCTCGAGGTGAGCCATTTGTGGCGTTTGAAGTACATTGCGCCACCACACCTCTCCAACAGAGACGTAGCTTCTTTGGAAGTGAACTTCGGAAAACAAATCATCGTCTCTGCGTCCATCGGTTATCTCTCAACCGAGCCCTTTACTTATGCAGTTTATATTGTGATAGCCATCGTGCTTGAAGTATTATATCTTACTATAACCTTGTTGCTTGTCTTGCTTAGCATCGGTTGTTGGTGCACTTAGTTGAACCTAGTTGATATAGGTTTTGGCTTGATAAATTAAACGATAAGTTTTATTCCACATTTATTAGAGCTTAAACCGTAATAATTTTAGAACGCCTATTCCCCCATCTAGGTGACATCTGTTTCCCTTTCACCCGGTCCAGAAGTTGAGCTTCATATCAGCCAACACAAGTGCGTAGAGGCATCCCGTGCTAGTAGGCAGAACTGTATAACCACAGACCTAGCCTGTCTGGCTGGCTGCTTGTATTTCTAGGTTTAAATGGCTTCAGTGGATGTCGTTTAAGCTGGATACTTCTAAGTGGATGCGGCCAGCTAGTAGGCTCCCGTGGACATACCCACTTGCAGGCTTATAATACCTTGCCATTTTTCTGCTAGTCAAGAGCCAAGACTGGACTACATGCGCATGCACAATCCATCCAATCCAGCAGGCACTAGGCTCCTTTGTTTTCTTTGTCGATCCACCGTATCCACGTCGTCGGCTTGCCTCGTATCGTCACATCAGATATCTGCGCGTGGTGTCTTTTATGTCCTGTCACGCCACCATACAAAAGGTTTCCAGGAGGAAGTCATATTGGATTATCTTACCGGATTATGAGCTAGAGCAGCACACAAGAATGTTCCCCGATCGTGTGGGATTTCAATTTCGACATCCACTAATGGATACGGTAATGATCAGTGCGAGAAATGGATTCCCCGCCATTTTCCTTCTATTATGTCCTTCCTAGAGGAAAAGAAAGAGAGATATGTTACCCAACATATATACATACCTGCATGTAGGGAAGTTCATCGCGTGGGAGAAGCTTCACATGGTATGGTAGATGGTACCAATAAGAATCAAAACAAGCAACTATTTTACCTACCTACTACCTCCACTTCATTTCCCAGATCAACTTTAAAGAGATGTAGCGTTACGTCGCTGTATCTATGCGTAAAATATTTAGCTGGGCGGGACCGTTGCACGCCTGTTTTAGTTTCAGAAGGTGTAATTCCTGAACAGTGGTATGATTCCGACGTGCCATCAAGTTGATGAAGTATGTATAGACTATAGATCGTGCACGGGGATTTCATGGTTGATCCACCATTGTTGTAGGCTGCCATGCCTTAGACTAGTCATAGTGGGAGTAACTTAGATAATACTCCTTTCATAGTGTGATGTACTATTTCTAGAAAGTTGCAATTGGCCAAAACATAGTAGAACCAACAGGAATACAATTACATCACACATCAACTTAAATTAATCCACGACATACGAGTTCACACATTAACTAGAACCAACTAGTACATCACCCAACACCAAGAGTGTTCAAAGTTCACATCTCTCGGGGACCGAGTACAAGTTCACAATCACATTACAACTACGACGGAGCTCTAGGTGAAGTAGAGCACACAACCAACCATGAAGAGTAAGGTGGTGATCACAACGAAGTTCCTCCACTTCTCTTCTGCCACCTCTCTACTCATGAAAGTAGGAACAAGTACATGGTGTTTTACCCTTGCGAGGCCATTGTTGCCCGGTGTACCCACCTCAACCGTTGCGAGCCCGAGGGCGAAGGGCTACCTCCTGGGGGATTGGTGCTGCAACCTGCTATACAAACACAAATACAAGTCTCAAATATTACACCAAAACTTGACATATAAAACAAGCACAAACAAGACCCTCAACACAACCCTGGGAGAGCAACCCTCTTGTTGTCCATTCATGAAAGAATTCACATTTAGAGTTAGGAATCCAAAACAAGCAAATGACATGGCTATGGATTCGTAAGTGTCGTGGTGGTGTCACGGCAGATGTCATGGGTAGGCTAAAGATGGGGCCAATGTGCACTAGTGAAATCTGGAGAGGGATAGTGCGATGGATCCACACACGAAGAACATATGAACTCAACACACGATGTACCCAGGTTCGAGGCTCTCCTATAGAGATAAAAACCCTACTCCTGCTCTAGATCTTATATTACGATCTCTGGACTAATACAAGTGCTCCTTGAGCTGTATCGAGGAGAGAAAGGAGATGAAATGCTCTTGCTCTCTTCTCACTCTAGGGTTTTTCCCTTAGCCAAATGGACCGACCCTCTCCTTGGCTTACGTGGACCGAATATTCTACGAATATGCTTGTCCCAAAATAGTAGTTTGGCGCCCTCCTTTCGTCTGTCGCCAGCCTCTGCACGACAATGGCTCGGAGCACATGATGTTTGACCGTTGGGGTCAGACACTATCACATCCATGACGATTTGTTCTGTCTCTGCTCCTCTAGCATTTGTCGCTAGCCCTTGTCTCTCCTTAGATTCCCTAGAGAGAGAGAGAGAGAGAGAGAGAGAGAGAGAGAGAGAGAGAAGCGCTCATCTTGGGTTGGCTCTCTCCTTCTTGAGCAAGCCAACTCTTGACTTGGCCTTAGTCTGGGTAGCTCTGCCAAGGTAGTACCTGCAAAAATGGAACAACCCATACCTCGTGCCGACATACCGTATATGTCGGCCGAGTCTCACCAGTGTTGTCCGGCTCAGTGTAACCCGGTTGTAACTTGGCCGACCCTCTAATACCTCGGCCAACTCATGTTCTGGCCTACTTATGCCTCGGTGGACCTTATCCTTATACCTCAGCTTGACCCTACTTGGGGTCATCCCACTAGCAGTAAGAAACTCTCTACAAATAAGTCCAACTATTCGAACTCAAAATATGGACTTAACTAGGTCATAACCATCAAATACTTCTGCCATTATTGCAGATCCAGAATAGTGAATAGTTGTCTTTGAAAATCCACAGAAACAAGAATACCCATGAGAAGTAAGTAATTCAAGTTGGACAATGAAGTACAAGTTACTAGGTTGCTATCCCACTGCAGAACATAATTTTATCACCCCTCAAAGAGCATGAAAATACTGTTTTACAAAACAGTACAACAACATTTTCCACTTTTGTGACCAAACGGCTGAACCAAATTGGGTGAATGGCCACTCAAAACGATCATGGGAACGAGGCCTACAAAACACTCCAACTAATCCTCCTCTTATTTTGCCATCTAGGTACTCGAAAATGGTGATTTCTGAACCTGTACGTGCAGAAACGGGAATATGGAGACATGTTTCCTCTAATTCCCAAAGGATCTTGATACTCCCCTGCCCTAGGAACCTATAAACCATCATATACAACACACAAGAAGACCAAGAGGATGGGGTATTTCACCCTTGGGGCTTGAATAAGGGGAATCAAACAGAGGGGGTTGATAGTCTTCTCTTCTTCCTTTTCCTCTTGCTCCTCTACTTGTCTCCTCTTCTTCTTCCTCTAGGTCAGGTACATGCAGCACTAGAAGCTTAGAGAGGACCTGGTGCTGATGGGGGAAGAGAGGAAGGGGACACGCCATGGGGGTGGAGGGGTTCCTGAGTGTGAGGGGTGAGGGAAGAGGCGCCATGTGGAGGGAGAGAGAGCTCACAAGTGATGGAGGGAGTGGCTCTTTGGGGATAAGGATGAACCGCTTATGCCTCACGCTAGAGGAGATAAGGCACGGGGTCATCCAACCCTATATTTCTCTTTTATTTAACCTCCTTTCGAAATACAACAAATAATCCTGGCCCACCTCAGTTAGTCAAGGCGCATCTGGGAGTGATGCGCCTCCAATATCCAAATATACACAAGGCGCATATGCCAGTATTGGGGCACATACCACCACCGGACCCACCCACCTTACTCGAGGCGCACCCGGTATACACCCCTCACAGATGCGCCTCCAGTATTCAAATATAGAAGGCGCAGCCTTGAGCCGTGCACCATGTATATTTAGAGGATGCGCATATCGGTGGGATGCGCCTCCTATAAGCCTATATCCTATACGGTTTTTCCTAGTAGTGTTGTGGAGAGCTATCGCCCACCATGATCTCCCTCATTGCATCACTAGATGTTTCTTGTTTTTGCACCACGACCTCCTTTCCACATGAGAGTAGGCATATCAGGGAGGAGACCGACGGAAACCACAGTTTATTGTAGTATCCCAAGTGTATAACCCTTGTAATGCCACATGTTCCTATATATATGCTACTTATCTACATAATAAATGTTACATCACATAATATCATGCTCATGTCATCATGCCACATTGCATGTGACCATCATATTAAATCTTGTATCTGGTTCTTATCCTTTATACCTGCCTCATGTATTTGTCTCTTAATAAATGTTTTTGCCTCTCGATATCATGTACTGGTTCTTCATGCTTGTATACAAAATGCCCAAATTGACTTGGGGGCATCATCTCTTAGTTCTATCTATTCGGTTTTGTCCTTTTTATCAACTTCAACTCTATCTCATGGTTACATATGATCTCACCTTCCTTGCAATCATGCCATCTCTCTCATCTTCTTATGAACTCCCCTGACTCCATCTATTTATTTGTTTCATCTATTCTAACTACCCTATATTTCTTCTTGTGCCTGAGCTTCCTCTCTCTTTTCAATCTTGGCGATCTTCTATTTCTTGCAACCATTTGACTCTCCCTATTTTCTACCTCTCTTATCAACATATATCTATGGGACTTCTTTTGTTTTATATCCACTACCTTTTTGTTCCTCCTATACTTTTCCTACCCAAGCCACTTCCCTCTTCTCTTTCATTAAAATCAATCTCTCTTTCTTCTGAAAGTGATCTTTTATTTCTTGTGGTCTAATTGGTTTATATGTGTAGCACACATGTATATTCATTGTCCATATCTCTATCCTATCCTTGCTAGCATCTCTTCCTTGCAACATAGACCCTCTTCTTTTTGTATCCTTTCATTGCATGTGGAATGGACACTATATTTCATGCAATATCCTTGTTTGTTTTTTCTCGTAATTCAAACTTTGTTTGGATTTCTTCTTTTTATACCACCATACCACCTTAAATACTCTAGATCACCACCTAAAATTCTGCCATGTTCTTCTCTCCTCCACATAAAGTAACGGCACCATTTTAATTCCTACACTAAAACCTTTTTCCTAAAATTCACTCTCTATCTAACCTTGTCTCCCTCTCACCCTCACATATTTTCTGGTACACCACCCGTGTCATCCATCTTTTTTCCCCTATAAACACACCAAAATCATCTATTCAAGCCACCTAGCTAGCTACCCCCTCCGTTTCAAAATATAAGATGTTTTAACTTTGTGAAAAAAGTGTATCTAGACCCCTTTTAGATTTATGTAGATTTAGAGTGAACCTATAAATTAAATGGGTCTAGATACAATCTTTTTACAAAACTAAAACATCTTATATTTTAAGACGGGGCCACGGATCGGTGCCCAACGTATCTACCCGAACCAAGTCAGTACCCAGCCAAACCTTGTGCCTAAAAAACACAGTCGAGTCACCGACTCCATCAGAACCTGAACCGTGGATGCACATGCACCTCACCGTCTCTCTCAGTATCTCTGTCCCTGAACTCGACCTGCTCCCATCGGGCTGCCCGCTGCCCTCGACCCAACCTGGTGCGATCAGACCAGCCAGGCAGCGCGGATAGCAGCATGCCACCGAGCCCGCTCCTGTTCCTCTCCCCCCTGGGCGCGATCACGTGCATCGATGCCACGCCAGTACAGCTGCCCACGCGGAGCCCGTGCCCTCCCCTATCTATCTACTGCATAAAGCAGAGCACGCAGAGCTCGACCTTATCGTCCCAGCCACCCAGATCGAGATCCCCTACTTCTTCTTCCTCTCCATGCCACCACCATGGCCATGACCGCCGCTTCCGGCCGCTCGCCACGCCGCTGACCCATGACCTCATACATCACACATCAGACATCAAGCAGAGACACACACACGGATCTGTGTTTTTGTTTGATGAGTGGTGTACGAGGTCATGTGACCATGGCCATGACCGCCGCTTCCGGGAGCACGGCGTCAACATCGGCGTCCAGATCACCTTCCTCGGTTCCATCTGCTGCTGCCCCATCGCCGTTGATCGCCGACATCAAGGTGAGCTACCGCTCCTGGCGGCCCTGCTCTCCGACTTGCCGCCGCAGTGCGTCCCCGTTCTCCGCCGTGCTCGACACCGCCGGTCGCCACCTGTAGGTTTCCCAGCCTTGCAACGTCTCCGCAGCCGCCTTGCCGCTCGACGCGCGCGCGAGACAGACGCACGCACGCACGCGCGCAAACAGTCTGCTGCAGAGCCTCCGTTTCCCCTCGTTTTCCGGTGATCTCCCTACTCCTCCGGCTCCGAACCGCATACGTACGCCTAGAGGTATCTCCAGGCTTCCCAGAACACCTCGCGTCACCCCCAATCCATGCACAGTAGCGCTCGGAATCTTCCTCGAAAAATCGAGCCATGTCTCTGCCCGCCGCGTTTCGTTTTCCGTCAGTTTGCAGTGTTTTTTCCGCTCTATTTATCGCGATCTCACGGCCATCCTATTCCACCTCCGGAGCAGTTCATGGCATGTACGTCTTCACGGATGTACCAGCTTCTAGCAGAGACAAAACGAGCGTGAAATGGTTGCCGGTAGCTCTCGGAATCATCCGGCAAAGTCGAGCCGACCTCGCAGCTGTTTGTCTGTCAGCGTTTCAGTTAACCGCTTTTTCCCCCTCTGTTCCTGCAAGGTTCGTTTCCATCTCCGTCGTTGCCAGCCTCAGCTCAACACACGCTAAGAATATTGGTATCTCCAGATCTCAGACACCGCAAACGGTTCTAGATCTGGAGCTTCGAGTTGTTCGAAATCATACTCGTAAGATTGACTTACCTCACGGTCACTGCTGTTTCCTCTTCAGTTTCCGAAATTCAGTTAACAGCCCAGGAAAACCTGGCCTGCCTGGTTCATAAGGTACGGAGCATCCTTTGTACATCAACCACGGCCCAGCCCAGTGGCTAGGAGCCTGGGCCGCAACCTTGAGGTTCCCATTTCAGTCCCCACTGCGCCTTTTCTTTTTGCTTTTTTTTCCAACGCTCACATGTCCATCTCTGTCAGCGCCACCTCACTAAAGTACTATATTTAACATGACTGAACATGACTAATAAATAAAGCAATTCTCATTGAATAGTTAATAATATTACCAACTGGTTGGATATTCTTTCATGTTTTCGTTTGGTAAGCGAGGAGGTGGATGATATGTATTTACTTATTGTTGTATATAACGGTTGGTCCCGTTTAACGCTCTCCTGTATATATTTGGTTAGGTGGATTTTATAGTGTGTCTCTATAAAATTGTTTTCTTTCGCTGCAATTGTGTCAACCAAGGTTATCCCTTGAAGACTTGTTGAGTGTGCTCCTAGCGTCTCACACTCTGATGATCAAGTTGTCACGTATATTCATATGGAGGATACTTCGTTGATAAGGCTGATAATAGAGACACCGATTCTCTTGAGTAGAGATTCCGGGGTTAGCGATTCTTGAGATCTGTGGGTGGAAATGTGTTTTGTTCATGGCATCTTATGCCATTTGACTATTTTTCCTTCGGCTTGATGTTTGATGAATGATGTATGACGTCATGTGATCAACTATGATATTATTATTATCTATATATTTGAATATTACTTGGTGTTGCAATATATTTCTATTTCTTTATAGAGGGATATGCTCTGGTGTACTCTTCTATGTCGTTGACGTACATACTCACGTGCGTACGCTTGACTCGCAACCCGTAGCTAGACTGAAGCTATAACCATGAAAGTGGACGGGATGAGATTGTTAGCCGGTATCAACAATAGTGCCTCATTCATCCACTTTTACGTTATACCGGGTTACGAGGTAAGAACGTGTTGTCTAGGAGTTTACATTTACAATAGTACCTATACCAGGTTACAAGGTAAGAACGTGTTGTCTAGGAGTTTACATTTATAGGAGGTAAGAACGTGTCGGCCCAAGCCTCTGGCGACGGGTCTCACTTCACTCCGTTAAAAGTTAGCCTTCTTAATAGAATTTAGATCATACTTCAACAAACTTCACCTTGAGACAAATTCTTCTTGTAGCATCGACAACAATCATCTTCCTGAACTAACAAAGAAAACACTTTCAGCGCCAATGGCCACATGGGCTAAACAGTTATACCGACTAAACTTGAGCATAGCTCAAACTTAGCAACATGAATGTAGCACCCCGGGTAAAACCACTACTAGAAAATCGTTATGGTTTTTATTATGTGTATCATCATGACATCAGCATGCATCTGTTTGCCTAAAACTATTTTCTAAAAGCCTATATTGTTTTCTAATTATCCCCTTTTCTATTTCAAATTGAAATCTCGGTCTTTTCCGAATATTTTGTTTTGTCTACCCATGGTTTGCAAAAAGCCCCATTTTAAATAAATAAAAATTTTAAATTATTTTTTTAGGAGGCAGCCCGCCAGGCCCGAAAGCCCAGCTGGCCACCTCCAGATAAAATCCTAGCTACCCCAAATCTTTTCCTACCTAATCCTAATCTACCCATCCCTAGCCACATCACCCCGGCCAATCACCACCCGCCACCTCACCACTTCCTCCACCCCATCCACTCCTAACCTGCCACCTCACCCCACCCCACACTCCCCAGCAGCCGACCCACTCCCTAACCTCCTCTCCCTTCCACCCCGGTCCCACCGATCCCACCGCCCAAGCCACTCACCAACCCCCACACCTGCTCCCTCTACCACCGCCCTGCACGCACCCCTCCTCCCACACCTCATCCCCACGCGCCTGCCACCGGGCCCCACCTCCCAATCCTCCTGTCGCTCGCCCTCCATCCTCACGCCCCCGTTCTTCTCGCTCATCCCCCGCCTACCAACCCCGCCGCCGCTTCCCTCTCCTCCTTGCCCGGCCGCTGCTCCTTCCCTCTGTCGGCGCGGCCCCGCCTCCCGCTCCTCTCTACAGAGCTCCGTCGCTCCTCGCCGGCCGCCATCTTCCGTTGGTGACCGAGCCAACCGCGAGGCACCCGACCCGCCCCGCTCTAGTCCGGCCGCCGTCGTTCCTCCCGGCGTCGCCTCGGTCACCATCTCACATCGCCGCCGCCACTGGCCTCTCTGCACCGAACCCTGGCGACGCCCTCTCCCCGCTGCCTCTCTCTCCGCGCGTCCACCTTCCTCTGCCGGGTTCGTGGCCGCCGCTCCCTTGCCGGTCGCCGCGTCGACCCCTGTGCCGCCCCATCTCCACCGAGCGCCTCCCCAAGCAGAGCACGACTCCAGCCGCCATCCTTCGTCCCGCCGCCAGCGATGACCTCCTCGCGGGCCGCCCGTCGTTTGGCCCCAAGCACGCTTGCCGAGCCCTCTCCGCCTCCTGCAACCTCGCCTCACCGCCGTGAATCCCTGTCGCCCTGCTGCAGCGTCGGCCGCTTCCGGTCTTCCGGTGCTCGTCCGTGGTGCCTTTTCTCCTCTGCTCGTGCTACTGCACCAGGGGCCGCACGTCCTCTGCATGTTTTGCTGCGGTTGCATGCTCGCAAGGTGTTCGGGTCAATGCCCGGATGAGACACGATCTCCTCGCGTTGTTTCGTTCCTGTTGGTGTATGTCTGCTACGTGTGCTTGCGTTGAGTATCCGGAATAAGATAACTTCAAGCCTCTCGGAGCCAACAAGATTGTCACCAAGATCTCAACGGAGTCCAAGTGTTCCCAGGAGGGCGTCGAGAACTACCGGCAATTCCAAGCCCTCCATCGGTAGCAAGTTTGAACCAAAAGTGACGAAGCCGATCCGAAGACCCCGTACTCGAAGGCCTTCGACGTGGAACGCCAAGGTCTCCTTCCCGGAACCACCAAGTTCTCCTTCGTGGAACCCGGAGTCCGAAGAACCTTTGTAACCAAGATCTTCGCAACCCTATGTGTGAACCCTCTCGAGCCCCTATTTTATAAATTGACATATCATACTTGTTGCATATAATTGATCATGCTTGCATACATATTATGGGTGTTTGGGGGTGTTTCGACGATTCACCTAAATTAAATATGGAGACCATATGCGGGCTATTCTAGTCTTAGTTTGTCTCCATTTAAATTTGTGTAGCGAACCGGTGCTATCTTTTGCCATGTTAAGACAACATTTAAATTGTGGGGTATCTAAACAACTTGAACCACTTAAATATTTGCCGGGACCCCGGTTCCGTTAATATGGCCTAAATGCATCGCACCTTTGCCATGTCATACATCATACATGCATCATGCCCGATTTTCTACCGTAGTATTAAATAGTCCATCCGGTGTTTCTTCTAGTGCTTTGCTTCTTCACGGATTAGGCCGATGAGTTGATGCGAGTGTCGACCCGATCTTCGGATGAACCTTTGGCAATGTTTTCAGGCGAGCATCCCTTCCCCTTCTACCTATTTTGCATTTTTAGTATTTATTCCCCCCTGTTGATCTATTGCTATCTGTGTTGCGATGCTCTAGTTTTCGTATCCGTGATATCCCTTGCAGCCTTATATTGCCTTGGACACATCCTATTACCTGTTGATTGGTAGATAGTTGGACTTGCGCGTCGTAGTCGCTTGCTCAAGTGCTGTTGCGTGTCGTCAAGTACCACAGTTGTTGGAGTATTGCCGCATGTTTAATGTTGGAGATGATCAAGACTTTAATTATTGTTTAATAACTAAAATTAAAAGTAGGTAAATGCAGAGGCACCGGTGGGTAATAGACAATATTTGGTTTTTAACCGCTCACTGGTGTCCCGTAGGACCCCGAGTTCTTGACACCTGTTCCGAGATCGAGCGCGCTAACCACAGGTGGGGTGTGTGGGCACCCCCATCGATTTAGTACCTGATTCCAAGTACTGTACTGGGGGCCACAAAGTAGTTTGGGGCTTTATTACTATCCTGTACTTATGCCATGCTTTACTGCTTTATTTAAGATTGTGCGTGGAGCACCTGTACTGTTTAGGATTGCGGAGTGTTTTCGCGGTATCGACAAGCCCAGTCACACTTTTGGGTTCCCAGTCGTTTACAGCCACTGACGCAAACCCTGGGTCCGTTCCGGAGCCGGCCAACTTCGTTGCGGGTAGCTTAGTGGGGTGGCCCCCATGTACTTGCTTTGGGTCTGGGAAACGTCATGACTTAGGCCCCGCCGACATACCGATGGGTGTATGTTAACTGATCTGGCAAAAAGGGTCGAAGTGCGTGTGGATACTTTGGTGCACCCCTGCAGGGTTAAATCTTTTCGAAAAGCCGTGTCCGCGGTTATGGACGACTTGGAGCACAGTTCTCGATCATAGACAACTATAACTAAAGTTTACTGTTATAATTTGACTTGTATCCGATATGACTAGTAATCAGCTTCACTACAACGGAACGGCTAAATAAAAGTACCAACAACTGCTGGGTTTGGGATATCTCATGCTAATTGTATCTGACTAGTAAGTGTTGCAACTACAACAGAATGGTTAACAAAAGTGCCCACTGCTTATTATATCAGGATGACTATCTATACCTGACTAGTAATTGATGCAACGATAACTGAATAAATAAAACTGCCAACGGTGTGAGTTCCTCGGTCGACTTCCTCGTTTGGTCTCGAGGGGGAAATACCAGGATGGGAATGTTTGGTGGTAGTATCAGGATGGTTCCGAATAGGTCTTTCTTATCCCTCTCTGATAGCCGCCAGTTATATCGAGTCTCTATAGGTTGTTTAGTGCATGCCGCGCTGCTGCTCAGTCCACCATACCTATGTAGGCGAGGACCGCCGAATTCTAGTCTCGCCGTGTACTGGCCTTAGTACTGACCGCTCTCTTTTTCCTTTGCCCTTTGTCGGCACCCCTTTTGTTTAAGCAGGTTTTGAGATCGACGTCGTTAGCAAGGTTACCCTTCCGGCTTGGCCTGGGCAGGGTTATGGACGCCATTGGTTATTCTTCAGGGCTCTTAGCTCAATTTGCATCTTGACCGTACTCGGACGCTGTATCGTTTCCAAGGTTATTTGGATCTTTGTATGTTATATCTGTACTCTTGACTCTTTGAGTCGCTGTTGTATATATATATATTCTGTGGGTTCCATCGTGGACTATTGTGTAATGATATTACTTCGTTTTCCACCCGCACGAAAGTGCCTGGTGGGCACCTTTGAATCGTTTCTATGCGGGTTTGGCGGGAATCGCTGAAACTTGCATAGGGTCGATTCTGAGGGTGTTACAGAGTGGTATCAGAGCCCAGCAGTTGCGATACCCCACAAGTCCAGCATGTAGGATAACCTAGCTAACGGCCGAAGTAGAGTGTCAAAACTATTTTTTGCAAAAATTGGTTGGATAGTTCTGATTAGGTCTAATTTTACTCCTTACCCCTCTGCTGCTCCCCTCTCACCTCTGCGTGTTTTGAATCCGCTCTCTTCTCTCTCTTCGAGTCCAGGATTTCTCGTGGTTGGTTTCCATCGTACCTTCAGGGTTTCGCTTCCTCCTTTGGTAACGGTGTTGCTACATCTGGTCTTCATGCTATCCGAGGAATCCTTCGTCTGGTGGACTTCTCTTTGTTCCTTCTCGTGCCTTCCGGTGTTTTCCGACGCAACGACATCATCTACGCCAGATCCGATGCAGAGTCTGCATCACTCCTTTGTTTCTGAACCTCGATTGTCGAGATCTTCAGTCTGATTCCGAGAATGGTTGCACGCTTTTCTACTGATTGTGCGGAGTAATAGTTTGGGTGCGTGATGGATTGGCCCCCATGCCGACTACCCCTTCTATTCGCTTTTGTACATTGAAGTGGATGAGAATGCATCGGTTCCCTCTTTCTATCGAAGCTAGAGGTGGCTTTATTTGTTGATACCTCTACCTTCGACCTTTTGTTCCCGGAGTGTTCTCTCGACGATCACGGACAACGACCTCTTGTTAGTGGTGTCACGAGGATCTACACGAAGCGAGAAGACGCAGATCGCCGACCTTCCTTCCGGTACCATGAGGCGGATCTCGAGGGCGAGATCCATTGTTAGTGGTGTCGAATTGTAGCACCCCGGGTAAAACCACTACTAGAAAATCGTTATGGTTTTTATTATGTGCATCATCATGACATCAGCATGCATCTGTTTGCCTAAAACTATTTTCTAAAAGCCTATATTGTTTTCTAATTATCCCCTTTTCTATTTCAAATTGAAATCTCGGTCTTTTCCGAATATTTTGTTTTGTCTACCCATGGTTTGCAAAAAGCCCCGTTTTAAATAAATAAAAATTTTAAATTATTTTTTAGGAGGCAGCCCGCCAGGCCCGAAAGCCCAGCTGGCCACCTCCAGATAAAATCCTAGCTACCCCAAATCTTTTCCTACCTAATCCTAATCTACCCATCCCCAGCCACATCACCCCGGCCAATCACCACCCGCCACCTCACCACTTCCTCCACCCCATCCACTCCTAACCTGCCACCTCACCCCACCCCACACTCCCCAGCAGCCGACCCACTCCCTAACCTCCTCTCCCTTCCACCCCGGTCCCACCGACCCCACCGCCCAAGCCACTCACCAACCCCCACACCTGCTCTCTCTACCACCGCCCTGCACGCACCCCTCCTCCCACACCTCATCCCCACGCGCCTGCCACCGGGCCCCACCTCCCATCCTCCTGTCGCTCGCCCTCCATCCTCACGCCCCCGTTCTTCTCGCTCATCCCCCGCCTACCAACCCCGCCGTCGCTTCCCTCTCCTCCTAGCCCCGCCGCCGCTCCTTCCCTCTGTCGGCGCGGCCCTGCCTCCCGCTCCTCTCTACAGAGCTCCGTCGCTCCTCGCCGGCCGCCATCTTCCGTTGGTGACCGAGCCAACCGCGAGGCACCCGACCCGCCCCGCTCTAGTCCGGCCGTCGTCGTTCCTCTCGGCGTCGCCTCGGTCACCATCTCACATCGCCGCCGCCACTGGCCTCTCTGCACCGAACCCTGGCGACGCCCTCTCCCCGCTGCCTCTCTCTCCGCGCGTCCACCTTCCTCTGCCGGGTTCGTGGCCGCCCCTCCCTTGCCGGTCGCCGCATCGACCCCTGTGCCGCCCCATCTCCACCGAGCGCCTCCCCAAGCAGAGCACGACTCCAGCCGCCATCCTTCGTCCCGCCGCCAGCGACGACCTCCTCGCGGACCGCCTGTCGTTTGGCCCCAAGCACGCTTGCCGAGCCCTCTCCGCCTCCTGCAACCTCGCCTCACCGCCGTGAATCCCTGTCGCCCTGCTGCAGCGTCGGCCGCTTCCGGTCTTCCGGTGCTCGTCCGTGGTGCCTTTTCTCCTCTGCTCGTGCTACTGCACCAGGGGTCGCACGTCCTCTGCATGTTTTGCTGCGGCTGCATGCTCGCAAGGTGTTCGGGTCAATGCCCGGATGAGACACAATCTCCTCGCGTTGTTTCGTTCCTGTTGGTGTATGTCTCCTACGTGTGCTTGCGTTGAGTATCCGGAATAAGATAACTTCAAGCCTCTCGGAGCCAACAAGATTGTCACCAAGATCTCAACGGAGTCCAAGTGTTCCCAGGAGGGCGTCGAGAACTACCGGCAATTCCAAGCCCTCCATCGGTAGCAAGTTTGAACCAAAAGTGACGAAGCCGATCCGAAGACCCCGTACTCGAAGGCCTTCGACGTGGAACGCCAAGGTATCCTTCCCGGAACCACCAAGTTCTCCTTCGTGGAACCCGGAGTCCGAAGAACCTTTGTAACCAAGATCTTCGCAACCCTATGTGTGAACCCTCTCGAGCCCCTATTTTATAAATTGACATATCATACTTGTTGCATATAATTGATCATGCTTGCATACATATTATGGGTGTTTGGGGGTGTTTCGACGATTCACCTAAATTAAATATGGAGACCATATGCGGGCTATTCTAGTCTTAGTTTGTCTCCATTTAAATTTGTGTAGCGAACCGGTGCTATCTTTTGCCATGTTAAGACAACATTTAAATTGTGGGGTATCTAAACAACTTGAACCACTTAAATATTTGCCGGGACCCCGGTTCCGTTAATATGGCCTAAATGCATCGCACCTTTGCCATGTCATACATCATACATGCATCATGCCCGATTTTCTACCGTAGTATTAAATAGTCCATCCGGTGTTTCTTCTAGTGCTTTGCTTCTTCACGGATTAGGCCGATGAGTTGATGCGAGTGTCGACCCGATCTTCGGATGAACCTTTGGCAATGTTTTCAGGCGAGCATCCCTTCCCCTTCTACCTATTTTGCATTTTTAGTATTTATTCTCCCCTGTTGATCTATTGCTATCTGTGTTGCGATGCTCTAGTTTTCGTATCCGTGATATCCCTTGCAGCCTTATATTGCCTTGGACACATCCTATTACCTGTTGATTGGTAGATAGTTGGACTTGCGCGTCGTAGTCGCTTGCTCAAGTGCTGTTGCGTGTCGTCAAGTACCACAGTTGTTGGAGTATTGCCGCATGTTTAATGTTGGAGATGATCAAGACTTTAATTATTGTTTAATAACTAAAATTAAAAGTAGGTAAATGCAGAGGCACCGGTGGGTAATAGACAATATTTGGTTTTTAACCGCTCACTGGTGTCCCGTAGGACCCCGAGTTCTTGACACCTGTTCCGAGATCGAGCGCGCTAACCACAGGTGGGGTGTGTGGGCACCCCCATCGATTTAGTACCTGATTCCAAGTATTGTACTGGGGGCCACAAAGTAGTTTGGGGCTTTATTACTATCCTGTACTTATGCCATGCTTTACTGCTTTATTTAAGATTGTGCGTGGAGCACCTGTACTGTTTAGGATTGCGGAGTGTTTTCGCGGTATCGACAAGCCCAGTCACACTTTCGGGTTCCCAGTCGTTTACAGCCACTGACGCAAACCCTGGGTCCGTTCCGGAGCCGGCCAACTTCGTTGCGGGTAGCTTAGTGGGGTGGCCCCCATGTACTTGCTTTGGGTCTGGGAAACGTCATGACTTAGGCCCCGCCGACATACCGATGGGTGTATGTTAACTGATCTGGCAAAAAGGGTCGAAGTGCGTGTGGATACTTTGGTGCACCCCTGCAGGGTTAAATCTTTTCGAAAAGCCGTGTCCGCGGTTATGGACGACTTGGAGCACAGTTCTCGATCATAGACAACTATAACTAAAGTTTACTGTTATAATTTGACTTGTATCCGATATGACTAGTAATCAACTTCACTACAACAGAACGGCTAAATAAAAGTACCAACAACTGCTGGGTTTGGGATATCTCATGCTAATTGTATCTGACTAGTAAGTGTTGCAACTACAACGGAATGGTTAACTAAAAGTGCCCACTACTTATTATATCAGGATGACTATCTATACCTGACTAGTAATTGATGCAACGATAACTGAATAAATAAAACTGCCAACGGTGTGAGTTCCTCGGTCGACTTCCTCGTTTGGTCTCGAGGGGGAAATACCAGGATGGGAATGTTTGGTGGTAGTATCAGGATGGTTCCGAATAGGTCTTTCTTATCCCTCTCTGATAGCCGTCAGTTATATCGAGTCTCTATAGGTTGTTTAGTGCATGTCGCGCTGCCGCTCAGTCCACCATACCTATGTAGGCGAGGACCGCCGAATTCTAGTCTCGCCGTGTACTGGCCTCAGTACTGACCGCTCTCTTTTTCCTTTGCCCTTTGTCGGCACCCCTTTTGTTTAAGCAGGTTTTGAGATCGACGTCGTTAGTAAGGTTACCCTTCCGGCTTGGCCTGGGCAGGGTTATGGATGCCATTGGTTATTCTTCAGGGCTCTTAGCTCAATTTGCATATTGACCGTACTCGGACGCTGTATCGTTTCCAAGGTTATTTGGATCTTTGTATGTTATATCTGTACTCTTGACTTTTTGAGTCGCTGTTGTATATATATATATTCTGTGGGTTCCATCGTGGACTATTGTGTAATGATATTACTTCGTTTTCCACCCGCACGAAAGTGCCTGGTGGGCACCTTTGAATCGTTTCTATGCGGGTTTGGCGGGAATCGCTGAAACTTGCATAGGGTCGATTCTGAGGGTGTTACAATGAACATGCTTTGTCATCATATCAGCGGGATTACCATGAGTGCTTATCTTGCATATCTTTAGTGTACCTTGTGCAACAACATCATGAATAATGGTAGTTGATATCAATGTGCTTTGTTCTCTCATGGAACATCTGATCCTTAGTAAGGTATATAGCACTTTGACTGTCACAGAACAGGTTAATGCAAGAATCATTCTAACAAAGCTCAGCATGCAAACCTTTCAACCAAACAGACTCTTTGCAAGCTTCAGCAATAGCCATATATTCTGCTTTGATTGTAGATAGAGCAACAACTGGCTGCATCATTGCCTTCCAACTCACAACACATCCACCTACCATGATCGCATAACCTGTAAGGGACCTCGTCTTATCCAAATCGGCTGCAAAATTTGAATCTACATAGCCTGCGAGTCCCTCATAAGTCTTGCCAAACTTGAAGCAAGCATTGGATGTGCCATGGAGGTACCTGAAAATCCGCTTCGGCACAAGCCTCCGGCGATGGGGCTCGCTCCGCTCCATCAGAAGTTAGCCTTCTTAATGGATTTTGGATCATACTTAAAAACTTGCATCTAAAGATACATTAATTGTGGTTATCACATCAATAGGGCAAGATCTACTGCCAGTAGCCCAATTATTCCTTATGTTTATAACTTGCCAAATAGATTAACTTGCCAAATGTATGGGAATATCGCACTTAATCTGAGCAGGCACGCGACTTCACATATCAAAATGAAGTAATAGTGAATATGATCAACTAATGCTATACCCTCTCCTTCTGCTACTACACCGTGTGTTGTGTCAATGTCACTAAGTTTTCTGCTCAAACTGGGTCCGCATATTTCAGGTTACGGATTTTTAGCCTTCACATCCAGTATCCCATGCAACAAAAAATCCATAACCCATCAGTTTGGGTCATAGTATTACAACCTTCTTTTTTCAGCCTTATGGCAGAGTCCTGTTTCAGTTTGACAATGAAAAATGACATGGCATCTAATGATACAACAAATATTATACTTTATATTTTATCAGTGATCACGGACCCTATCATAAGTTCTTCAGGTTCAGCAAGTCCCATTGATTTTGCACTACTAGAAGCTTAATTTCGTTTCCAACATTAGGCATACGTCCTTTGTAGTTTGTATGATCAGATTATATTGTTGTTTTTTGTGCAACCTATTTCATGCAAATCGCATACTATCAAGTAATCAGATTTTAAATTCTTGGCAGTACAGTTAGTTACATTGAGTACTTGGTAGCAAGCTATTATTTGTCTAGATTCTTGTTAGAAGGATTGCATTATTGTTGCATTTTTCTCAAAATTTCTGGGATAATGCAACAATAATGCAATCCTTCTAACAAGAATCTAGACGTTTGGATGAAAAGTACACCCTTAGGAGGTCAATCTGGATGAAAAGTACACCGTTTGGATGACAAAATGCCTAATCCGGATGAAAATGAGGGCTTGAGTTTCTTGCCTTCCCAGCCGCACCCCTAGCCAGGTGAAACGACGTCCTTGAGCACGACACGGTGTGCACCGGCCTCCGACGAAGGAGTGCGGGAAGCCGTTATTCCATGGCTCGTCATCTGCTGCTGATAGACGCGCACTGCGGGGTTGCACGGGCCGGAATCCCCACGTGGCACCACGACCGGCAACCCGAGCGTCCTCCGCCTCTTTGCGGGGCCCGCCGAGCGCGGCGTCGACGGGCTCGAGCAGCCCCCGCAACTCCTCCCCGTCATCGTGCTCATCTCCACGTGCAGGCTGAGCGAGCGTGGCGGGCCCGACGACCAGGTGCGGCGCACCAGACCCAGGGGCGGGGGTGGGTACGGAAGGAGCTCGCGGCAGCGAGAGAGCCAGGTGTGGCGGAAGACTTGGCGGGCGCGACGGCCAGCGGCGGCGCGGGAGAGCCAGGGTGCGTCCAGCTCGAGCTCGCAGGCGGGAGCGGCGGGCTCTGACCGAGGCGGCAGGAAAAAAAAAGAGAAGGACAAAGGAGGAACACGTGGAGGAGAAAGGTTGGCTACCTGTTTTATCTGGCGCCCCCAGGAGCCCCTCGACGTGCTAAGTTTCGTCTAGGGTTGCCGGATGTATTTTGGTTCCTGGGTCCGTGGAGTGCGGTTGGACTTTTTTTTCCTTTTTCTTTTTTGTCAGGCGGAGCTAAAAAAGGGGCATATTTTAGTGTAGCATTATCGGAGCGGTCTCAAGGACCCGTGTGCCACGCTAGGGCGCTACACTATGTAGTGTGAAGACTTTTTGTTAGCCGCCATATTAAAGTGTTAGTGGAATAAAATAGTTTCACCGCGAGTTCTAAACTCGTGTCAATTTTGTGCATACTGCCTGACCCAAACTAAAGCGTCGGCGATGGCGTCGTCTGTGCTGGAGGCCACCCGGGCGGCGCACGAGGACCTGGAGCGGCTAGAGCGCCTCGCGGTGCGCGAGCTGCTGCGGGACCCCGCCAATGCGCGAGACCACCTCTTCTAGTCCCACCGCGTCCGCAACATCATCGACCTCGTCGCCACCACTTCCGACAGGCCGGGAAGCCCCTCTCTCTCTCTCCCTCCCTCCCTCTCTCTCTCGGTTTTTGCGCTTGATTTGGCGACTCTCTCTCTCTCTCTCTCTCTCTCTCTCTCTCTCTTGGTTTTTGCGCTTGATTTGGCGACTCTAGCTTTATAGCCATTCATGACCTGCTGCCGCGAGAGATTGGCGGTGTCGCATCTCTCAGGGCCATGGGGCCTTTTCTATAGGAAATAGTCAGGTTAGGTGTTTGCTCAGTACTTGAGTTAATGCAGTGCCTTAGGATGGCCTGCAGTAGCTCTGGACTTGGAGATCCACCTGTTATGGTTTCGCGTTGGCTGACCCATGGTAATTCTGTGGACATCCAAATTCGAGCTTGGCAATTGTTTTTTCAGCTTTTTTTTTTGGCTAACATAAGCCGGAGGGTAGATAAAATATTTGGTTGTTTTACATATTGTATTTCTCGTGCTGCTATTTCCCCACTTTCAGTTGTGAGTGAAGTGCATTTTGGGAATCGACTGCTTTTCTTTGTTCTAAGGTGATTTTGCTACTGCGACTATTATCTAGGTGGAAATCTATGAAGACAAGGACGGTGCTAGGAAAGAAGAGATCTCCAACCATTTGACTGCTCCGGTGCAAGATGACATCTTCCACAAGTTCTTTGATAGGCTCAAAGATGTAAGTGATCAATCGTAGCTAGCATGACTTCTGATAATGCATGCATGGTGTATCTTAGACATATCATTGAATCAGAACAGCTGTAAGTGGCGAAACGGTACCCAAGCACTAGATGCAGCTGTCCATCTATCTACTGACAAAAACATTCCATGATATTTTCCTTTAGTGGCAGTGCTTATTACTGAATTTGACCCCTGGACTTTGCATGACCAAGTTTGGATAATAGGGAACCAAATTATTTGGTAACGAACTACATTTTCTTACACATAGATGTTTAGCCTTAAAGCGAAATAATTATCAGCAGGGAAAGTTTTTTAGTGATCCTTGGAAATTAAACTACATACTAGTGGTGAGTCTTCCAGTTACTTTACACAATTTTGATGCTGCACTTCATCCCAACCATGACCCTCTAGTTAACCTTGTACTCTTTTCTTCATTTGTGTTGATTTTTTATTTACTCAAACTTTGGTGCATGCTTGCAGATCCGTGAATCCCATAGGCGGAATCACTCCGCTCGTTTTGTCAGCGAAACTGACGATCATGAAGAGCTACTAAAGGAGGAACCGACTATTGAATTCTCCGGCGAGGTACTCTCTAAGTACATTTTCACCTTGTAATCCTGCCTTAGACTTTATGTGCACTGTTTTATCCCAAGTCATCGGTCGTTAATCTGATTTGTCTTACTTGCATAAAGTTATCTTCACTATCTCCATGTACATATGCAAATTTCCTGTGGTATATGTACCTACGTTCATACATTCCTTTATCGAGAAGTTAAATGCATGGAAACCTTATCTTTTTGTCTTCATCTAAAATTATCTAGCCCTGCTTTGTGCTTCAAAAGTGTCCTAGTTAGGTAAATCATCACTGCAGTCTGTGTGCTAAGAACTTTGCAGAGTCCACCAGTGCCCCTGTTTTCCTTCTTACTACAGTAGTCTTGAACTCGAGGGTATCTCCATTGTGATACGTGTACTTTAATTTCTGCAGGGTTATTCGATTCCTCTTGTAGGATCACGGTGCTATGCGTGGTAAGGTTTCAGGTTAATGAGAAGATACTGGGATGGAGCATGACAATTTGAGAATCATTTTCTGTACTACTATTGTTATGATCTGCATTATTGTGTAGTTCCAATCCTGCCATAGCCACGTTGCATGTTCACCCCATAGATATTGTTGATATTTTATATGCGGTCTTACCGTGGTTACTTTTAAGTGTGCTATAATTATCTTCTTCTGCATTTTGATAGGAAGCATTTGGTCGGTACCTGGATTTGCATGAGCTCTACAACGAGTTCATAAATTCCAAGTTTGGATCGCTCATGGAATACTCGGCATTTGTTGGCACTTTTTCTCAGACAGAGAAGATAACACATAGTCTAAAAGCTACCAGGTATGCTCTCGGCATTTTCTCTAAGACCAAGGACCTGTCTCCTGGCACGAGCTTCTCTTAAAATGTCACATGCATCTTAGATATATTTTCTTTGTTTTCTATTGGTGGTGATTAGGACTATGGACTATGATAGTCCTTGACCAAACGAATCGGTCAATCCGTTTGATCAGTATTTGGTATGGTGGGAAAGAAACACTAATATGTAGATGCTGTGTTATTTTGGTAAAAGGTGAGAGTAAATCGGGACATTGGATTTCCATAAAATCTATCTCTAATGACCCTGTTGAAAACCAGTGGCAGCGATGGAAATGTGATGGCACAAAGTAACCCTAGCCTTGATCACTCAGTTTGCTGGTTCATTAGTCCTTGTGATGCTGACTTGAGTCCCTCCCTGGGGCAACTCCGGAATCTAAATATGAACTGGAGTTGATAAGTGCAGAGATGAGGAGTGGAAAAGCAAGAAATACGACAGTTCACTTAGACAACTTGAGATCCACGTACAGCATGTAGCTCCTTAATGCGACGGTGGGTGGGATGGTGAGGGGGACAGGATCGTGGTCTTCCTGTGTGCACACGAGGCTGTGTACAGTAGAACTATATGTTGCATTCACACTTCTTGGTTTGACGTAATCTAACGGCCTGCTGATATAGTTCTATTTCGTGGGCCAAACAGTGTTAGTTTATGTCCTGTTTGTATGCATGTCAGAGGCAGTGGTTTTGGATTACGTTTTCATTACTTCACTACTTCGTAGAGTGTAGACTGTAGTTGTATTACTTGTATGAGTATTCATTGCTTAGTCTCATTTTCTTTAGAGTTATAAAGATGACTCTTTTTCCCAGAATTCACATGACCTTCATTAAATTGCTATACTGAAGAACAGTTTGTTACTTATACCGAACTGTATATTTTCTATTACCTATTGACTGGACTAACAATACCATATTTACCTAACAACCCGAATGGATACCCTTGTTGGAAGTGAGAGGAAACTTAACAGGAAATTAGTAGAATGGTGGGCTTGTAGATTTAATCATTTAGCATATCCAACATTTATTTGATCTCTAGTATATTTTTTTATGAATATCATAGATTTCTGTAAAGATTATTTATCTTCCAGTTTGTTTTCTTGTACAGGCCATACAAAGAATATTTGGAGCATATTTTGGAATATCTGACATATTTTCTGCGTCGCACAGAGCCATTGCAAGATCTTCAGAAGATTTTTACGAAGGTCGGTCTTCTTGTACATTGTAGTATCTTGTCTTCCTTCTTTGCTCCCACCTGCTTATGTGATGACATGGTCACTTAAGACCATGTTATCTACTTGCAAAACTGTAGAGAAAGCGGGCTGCACCTAGCTTAGCCTATCCAATATCCAATTCAAAAATAGCTTGGATTGCTGCCTTTCCTATCTCTTTATAAACTCAGTCAGTCCCAGTGTTAGGCAGAGACCATTGTCAAAAGATTGTTTTGCTAGGACGCTTGCTTGAATCTAGCTACTTCAAAAATAGCCTTTTTGCACTCTGTACGGTATGGCTACAAACCAAATGAAGAATTCAGAAGCAGTTTATCGACTGTGGAAGCTTGCTGATAGTAAGGAAGCCATGATCTTTCTATCAGATTGCCTATTTGTCTATCTGTCTGGTGAAGAAAGAATGTAAGATACTCTCAATAGGGCAAGCACCCAATATCTCAAAGAGTTCAGGAAGACCCACCATCCACATGCTAGCGGTTCTTATCGTGATGTCACAGTTATGTCTACTTATGGAGTTGCTTGTGATGGGGTTGGCATAAATGTTTGACATAGAACAACCACATCCTCATATAGGTTAACAACTAACACACAAATTGTATGTACACCTGTGCAGTTGGAAAGTGAGTTTGAAGAACAGTGGGCCAATGGCGAAGTACCTGGCTGGGAGAATAAGGGCACAGAAAAAGAATCTGTGGTGCAAGAGTCTGAAGTAGACCTTGATTACTATAATTCTGTTGAAGAACTTGTAGAGCTTGGTCCAGAAAAGTTGAAAGAGGTTCGATCTTGTAACAAAGTATTATTAGCGAACATTCTATTTAGTTTCATCTTTCACTTGGCCTTCCTATTTATCTAATTACACTTTTATCAGGCTCTAGCTGCTCGTGGACTGAAAGGTGGTGGCACTGTTCAACAGCGTGCGGAGCGACTTTTCTTGCTTAAGGTGACTATTAGACGCTATTGTATCCTTGCTGTCATTTTTTATGGCTATTTTTCAGTTCTAAATTTGCTGTCAATGATCATATTTTGCAGCATACACCATTCGAACAATTGGACTGCAAGAATTTTGCAAAAGGTTCACGTGGTTCTGTCTCAAATGTGCCTTCTAATGGCAACAATTCCAAGGATGATTTGAAGAAGGAAATTGCTTTGATCGAATTAAAGATGAGGCGCCTGTGTGAGATTATCGATGAGGTCAGCTGGTCTTTCTTATTTGGGTGCAGTAACATGTGCAAGTCAAATTTTCTTAACCCATTTCAGCATTTTTAAGTTAGACATGATCATGCCTTTTTAGTGAGGATTGGCCTTGTCCCAGGACAGATTTCTTTAGATTTTTATGATTTGTTGTGAAGTTGTCTGCCTTTTATCATTTGCCCAAGTTGGTGCAACGGTTTCAAATGCCCCAAAATTGAGCTGAAATCTGATGATTTTCCCTAGGAGGGGTTTTACACATACGAACTCACAATTTAAGCCATCCTTCAGAAAGACCTCTCTCTGAAGAAAATCCCCTTCGGCAAATCATTGAAGCAGCTCAAATTTGCTGCATTTTAAACGCAGTCAGACCAACGTGGGCAAATGATCAAAGTCATACCTACTTTGGGTCAAATCGTTAAAAGCCTTAGCAGTATAAATACAGATCTAAATTTATGAGAGAACTTGAACCCAAATGGGTGTTGTAACACTCTTTAACTTATCTGAGAAGCTCTACTATTTACAATGTATCTGAAAGAGGCCCTCGGTATGATTTGGAAAAAATATCATCAAGCGAGCAAAATGATGATACATCAATACCTATCATGAATAGCAGAAGTTGTTTTTACCCAGGTGCTGCTGTGACCAATGCCATGATATACTTTTTCAATATGTTCCTTACCTAAAGCTACAGCTAGATTCGGAGCCAGTATTCCAATGTGTATGGGATTTAGTTTATTAGTTTTCTTGAGGTTTACAAAGGTTTCTCATTGTTACTAGGACTTCTAATCAGCATTCAACGAATGTTCTTATAACTTTGTGTGTATCTTGAATTTAACCTGGGGTCATATGTTTATGTTCCGTGCAGGTCATTGTAAGAACAAAGGAAAATGCGGAGAAGAAATTGACTTTGACTTATGAAGAAATGGAAGCAGAACGAGAAGAGGTACTGAGCTTCCCGTGACTAGCGACTAATCTTTATGTTCTGTTTTCTAAAATAATCTGAACTTTTGTCTTCTGTATTTTTTTATAGGAAGAAGTACAAGCTGATAGTGAAAGTGATGACGAAGACCAACAAATATACAACCCTCTCAAGTTACCAATGGGTTGGGATGGAAAACCTATCCCCTATTGGCTCTATAAGCTTCATGGTCTTGGTCAGGTAACCACTAGCCAGTCTTGTCGCTTGCCCAGTTAATTATCATTTATCCTTCTTTCATTATACTGTCAGTATTTGGAGCTACTAAATGTTTTGCTACAAAAATAAATGTTCAATTTAAATACCTGCTACCATGTTTTGCATGTGTCGACTTTTAGACTGAATTTGAACATCAATGACATAGTCACTATTATCTGCCCAGATATTAGGAGCATGTTTGATAGTAGAGCACTCATGTTTTAACTGCAAAAAATTGTCATCAGGAATTCAAGTGCGAGATATGTGGCAACCACAGTTACTGGGGGAGAAGGGCTTATGAGCGCCATTTCAAGGAGTGGCGCCACCAGCATGGGATGCAATGCCTTGGTATTCCTAATACTAAGAACTTCAATGAAATCACATCCATCGAGGTATACCGCCATAGTCGATATATTTGGCTGTTGATGCGTTGTATATGTAAACACTGCCCTACATAAATTCTTCTGGATAAACATTGAACATGGGCAACATGCACTATTTCTGCTTGGTCATTTGTTTTGCCACAAAGTGCTTTGACATGTCTGATTCATGTTTGGCAGGAGGCGAAGGCACTCTGGGAGAGAATACAATCAAAGCAAGGGCTGAACAAGTGGCGGCCAGACTTGGAAGAAGAGTACGAGGATACAGATGGCAACATCTACAACAGAAAGACTTACACCGACCTGCAGCGCCAAGGCCTGATATAGAATTGTATGTCTGATCTTAGTGCACTGTTGTGGCGTGCTAAAATGGTTGGTCTACTGTTCTATGCAGATCTGTTGACTTTCCTGGTCGTTGTAATCTCGTATTGACATACATACATTTGTAGCCATGGTAATCCGGAGATCACTGTTTTCTTCGGGCATGTTCTGTGTTTTGTTCGGCAAGTTCTCTTTTTTGTGTTCGGGCACTCTCTGCATGATGGATTACTCTTTACTCGGTGTGTGCTAAGGGATGGTATGACATCTGAGATTCTGAGGTGAGCTTGCCACACTTCCTAAAGCTAACATTTTTATAAGATGATGATGGTTGCTTTTGGATGAACCGTGAATCTGCAAACTGTGATGAAAACAGAGGAAGGCTGGTAAGTGATTTTGCATTTTGTGCAGCTTCAAAAAATCATCTACTTTGAGAACCTGTGAAATCCAACTAACATTTGGAACATATTTATAATTTATCAGCATCTTTGTAATATTCGCCAATTTCAAGTGTCAAAATCACCATGAAGAACCGGGCCAAAGTTTTGTCTTTCAATGTACCCAAAGTATTTGAAGCAATTTGCAAAGTAAGTTGAAATTTCACACCAATATAAGCATTTTTTTTCAGAGAACACAGCAATATTTTGTTTACAAGCCATATGATCTCATAGGATTTACAATTCTCTATAAAAAATTTCCCACCCGCTCAAAGTAAGACGACCAATTTTTCCCCACCTGCTGTAGGTCCTCTCGGTTGATCTCAGAAAACAAACAACTCTTTCAAAGAGCAAAAGAAAATCAAACAACACAGAAATTGAGATAGTATCTGTTACACTCGTCTCTAGAGTTTAAACCTACAAACAATACCTGAGATCAAACAATTTACTCCGGCTTAACCTTTTGATGATGCCACCAGGCGGCAAGATGCACCAATACGTGGATGCACAAAAGCCAGCAAGGAAGATGGATAAAAAATATATAAAGATAGAGAGTGTCTAGATCTTAGGTGCCTGATTTTTAGTTATGTCTCGGTCGCTGATGTCATCCTACTATTTTGTGCTAATTTTCAGTTGTAACCTAGTTACAACTCATTAAATTCCTAATTGCAAATCATGTATAACTCTCACATTGCACAAATCGTGAGGTATATCCAATGGTGAGAGAGACGACTGAGACATAACTAAAAACCATTTCTAGCAAAACCGATAAAGATATGTGGCGCCACTCCATGGACACCCAGAAATATCCAATGTCCGCTGTCCAGGATGTGGCTGGAGGAAACCAACAATGAAAAGAAATATATTTGAACCCAACAAAGACTGTCCGTGGGAGGAAATTCATACCAAGCTGTGCTTTCAGCGGTTGACAAAACAGACACATTGATAACAAGCAATACTCTTGCAGCTTGAAGCCATTTCCATGATCCACCCTCAATTTGCAGAATAGCAGCACTACCCTTTATATTACGGTCACTCATTGATTTTCCCTCAGTTTTTCGCTCCATCAGCAAGGCAGCAGCAAACTATTGGGAGGGGTACCAGGAGCAGTGCAAAAGGAATCATATACACACCAACCGAAATGAACTTGCTTGGAGCAGTGAGGAAATATAGGAAAAAATGATTGGTGGAACTTCTCTAGCAGGTTATTCACAGATCGGACCACCCCTTCAATTAACCTGAACCAAAAGCAGCATGTAAAAAAATCCTCAGATGAAATCAGCAGAAACTATGTTTTAAGCATGTGCTGCTTTATAAAGAGTAGAGGAGGCATCTTTTGCTGAAAAATGGAAGTGAAGCTTTTCAACACAATAATAAGCCTACTAACAGCATAAGATTCTCAGCAAGCCTAGTCTTAACGTCCATAGCGAATTGTTATGAACAACTACCAGGGGCAAGTTATTTTGTCTCTGATAACCAAGAACATCGACCTCAAACGTTTCCTCTAACTAAAATATTCACAATGTCAATAACTACAACATGGAAATAACCCAATAAGAAATGGCCTTCCACCCCTTACAAGAAAGGAAGATTTAGCATTCTCATTTCTGAGATAAAATGTGTTGGTGAAAATTGTAAAGAAACTGCATCAACTTGGTAGTCACGGAACGCGCCATGAGATCCAGTGGGCTCTCCAAGAGCCTACTTTACCAAAATGGCAACAAAAAAAGTGATTAGTACAGTTGGAAAGCTAGTGTGGTTCAAGATAAAACTGAAGGTACACCATCCAGTTACCTGGTTATAAATAGAGTTAGCAAGGTTTGCAGTGCCCTCCACATAATCAGGGGCTGCCATATCAAGCTTCCGGTACGTCCTGGTTTATTTTTCTCAACAAACTTCCAACGGTTTGGATTACTTCAGCAATAACCCTAATATAAGCCATGCAGAAGTCAATAAAGAGCTAATGCTAATCCTCTCGATGTTCACACGGAAACCTTGTCTATTGAACAGCTAAATAATGCACCACGTTCAGGAGGTCCAAGTTTGGCATTTGGCCATTAGATGCCTCTGCGTGCATTGTTACACTGTCTCTATCACCAAAGCTCCTGGTTTCCCCAACTTTAAGTATGAGAGCAGCGGCCATCGTTACAGCACGTTTGAAATCCGTAATCTCGGCCTTCTCTGCAATACATTTGCCTGAACTCTCTGAGAATTATAAGGAGTAACCAACACTATTGCTTCTTTCCATCACCCCTAGGAGCTCGTATAATGCCAACTGTATTTGTTCCAGAGTTCATGTAGGTGCCATTAGGATGCATCGTCAATCGTTTGTCATGGAAGTGAAGAAAACTTCAGCGGATGAAAATGCTTTCTATGAGGGAGGAATTCATGGTAACACATTTCTGCACCCAGATCTTTCATTTGTTGCACTATGAATTTTGGCATTCCCCTGTGACATTTGCAATGTGGAACACAGATAAAATAATACTATTTACTCTTGGAAATTCCAATATTAAAGTACTGTTCCTTCACTTACCAATTATCATGTATCGACATTTATTCCATGTGCGCGTTATCACCATCAGAAAATGACACATCCTTAACTTCACTTTTAACTAACATATGGCAAAATTGGTTCTCTATGTCTGTTTATAAGCATTACTCTTCAAAAATGAACTTCAAAACTTAGAGTTGCATGGATACCCACCTATATGCCTCTTACTAGAATTGCTACTACTATAAGTGTTAGAGTGAGCATTACAGATTTCATCACAGAAGCACTTTAATAGCAGGGTCGAAATATATTACATATCAATAAGAATATGTGTAAAAGAAACAATGCAAAATATTATTAAAGTCCACTATCAGCAGAGGAAGATGCACGTAAAACAAGGAATTTATATAGAATAACTTACATTCGACCTTTTGATTCCCTTGCGACAGCTTCAATTCAATGGTGGGATGGGCTTTAGAGATTATGAATGTTTTAACCAAGCCTTCTTGGCTAAACAGGGATGGAGAATGATTACTCAACCTGACTCTCTTTGTGCCAGAGTGTTAAAAGCGAGGTATTTTAAAGATTCTGAGTTCCTTCAAGCAAAGTGCCCGAACAGGGCATCCTACACATGGCGGGGTATTATTCATGGCAGGAAGTTACTGATGAATGGTCTTGTGTGGCGGGTACGTGATGGATCTAAAATCAGGATTTGGACGGATAACTGGATTCCCCGCTCCGAGGCAAATTACCCACTAGGGTTTTTGCTTGATGACCGTCCTATGTATGTTAAGGATCTGATAGTTCAGGGAGGTGGAGCGTGGAATGAGGAGGAATTAAGAAAACACCTTGTTCCAGTAGATGCGGAGGATGTGCTTAAAATCCCAATAGGGAGGCCAGGATCATCTGACTTCCTTGCTTGGAATTTCACAAAGAATGGTATTTTCTCTGTACGATCTGCCTATCATTTAGCGATTGAATTGAAGAGAAATGCTACTGGCCGTGTTGGATCGTCCAGATCATGTGATGATCACAAACGGTGGCTGGCTTTATGGGACTCTCAAGTTCCGGGAAAAATGAAAGTTCACTGTTGGAGACTCGTGGAGAATGGTCTGGCTGTTGGTACCGAACTTTGTCATAGAAAAATCAAGGACAACGTGGTTTGTCCGGCGTGCGGCAGAACTGAAAATTTGGTACATCGATTTTGGACTTGCCCTTACTCGAAGTCTGCTTGGTCTTTGTTGCAAGAGAAGACACAGTGTAACCTGTCCATCCCACCTAAGCTCTTGAGGTGTCATTCAGAGTTGAAAGGCTGGCTTCTGGATTGGATAGGGAAGGCGCCGAGTGAGGATATCTCGTGGCTATTCACCATGCTGTACAATCTTTGGCAAGCGCGCAACGATTCAAGGGAAACAAAGAGGATGGAGGATCCCAGGACAACTGCCCTGAAAACTGTTGCAGAGGTTGAGCAATGGAGTAATATTCAGAAACCACAACAGGCTGTAAGTGTAAAAAAGGTTGAGCACTGGCTCACTCCGGATGAGGGCTGGGTGAAAGTGAACGTCGATGGCACTTTCCGCGGCGTGGATGGAGTAGGAGGAGGTGGTGTGGTTATCAGAGACCACCATGGTAGCTTCTTAGTCGGGGCATGCCATTTTTCCCCCATCTACTCGACGCTGAGGGGGCTGAACTTCAGACGTGCAAGCTGGGACTCCATCTAGCCCGAGACAATGGATTGCGTGTGGTAATCCTGGAAACAGATTCGATTGGTTTGGCTGCGAAGCTACAGAGGGAGGAGCAAAACCGATCTACTCATGGGCCGATGATTGAGGACATAAAATCACTTCTTCGAAGTTTTGATCATTCCTCTGTTCATGCAGTGCAGCGTACGGCGAATGAAGCGGCGCACTTGATGGCTAAGGAAGGCTGCGATAATAATCTGTGTAATGTATGGACTGGGGATGCACCTATGTGTATTCTGAACCAGTTGGCACTTGATTTGGCCACTTAATATAACGCAGCTGCTTAATCTAAAAAAAAATCCTTTGATAAATTTGTTAGCTTAGGCGACATCTTCAGTTGAAAATAATGGATTTGCAGAGCCTAATTCGTAAAGTTCCAAACTAAAATTATGCTTCACCTTTGAATGGCCACACGCTAATTGATAGACTGCCACTAGCGGTTGAACTATTGGCATTCAAATACAACAGTAGGGAAAATTAGAAGTTTGCCTTCACTATTGAATCATAACCATCCCAAGCCACCACGTCATATCATACTCAACTCTCTAAGTTGGGACGAACGAGTTAGAATTTTTGCTATGTTTCGTCTAACTTCAGATGACTAAGTTGGGTTGTATTTTCGGAGAGGAATTGCAGTTGATGTGAGCCCGTAACATCCATATCTTGTGCTGCAAGATAACAAATTTAGTATCTCTGAAAGGATAGCATTTAAGCAGCGGTCATTTGTCAGATTCAGTGCAAAGTAGGAATACGGAATAGAGTAAGGCTCGACATGACTTGGAGAAAACTTAGCAACACGTCACACACCCAATGAAGTGTGTTACGGCAATAAGACCACGAACATTTGTGGGGAAAGTAGCGCACCACTTGAGAGTGTATAAAACATGTCATGCTACTCCTTATCCAAGAAACGGATTGCGAATGCATCATGAAAAGGAACTTTAGAAAGTTCTAACAACCAGGAAAAACCGACGGACACAGTTTTTTATATTAAAAACAACCTTTGATGAGAAACTAGTTTGAAAATCAAAACAGGAACCTGGATGTTCAATCCATGGGTACGATCATCTATTAGAACTCGCTGAGTATGCTAGTACTCAAATTATTTTCTTAATCCTTACTAGAGAGAATATCGAGACAAAGGAAACTAGCTTAAACAGAGACGATTGAGAGGTATATTACGAGGAACTGGATCTTTTAGGAGGCATTGAAGAAGTATACTACGGTACAAAATATAGAGCAGAACCTGAAGATATGAAAACATAAGAATAGTCGTTAGGATAGTATAGATGAGCCGAGCAACATAGATTTACCTATAATAAGTTGCTGAGCTCCAGTGACATTTCATCTAGTGATGTCATTGCTACTCAAATTAGTTAGTTTGAACTTCAACATTCAAAAAATTCCTCAATGGACCAATGAGGATTTCGATATCTTTATACAATTTTGTTTAAATATTATGAATATGAAAAAGTTGCGAACCCGTAATGTTTCTTATACCACTCTAAGGGATATGATATTTGCGAAATGATACTCCGTGAATATTATATCAACGACTTGTGCAATACAACCAGTAGTGGTGTGTTGGGTCACCGCAGCGAGAAAAGCGAATCGAGAAGGTGGAGGTGGTGAAGCAGAGCGCGACATATCTTGACCGGTGGTTGTGGCCGCAACGGTATATGTTGTCGGAATCGAGTGGTCGGAGGCGAGCGACAATGCGGCAACGACATGTGGTCGCAAGATGGGTGAAAGTAGTGGGTGCATGACCGTGCCTATGTATGTGCGCGTGAGTGAGAGAGAGAGTTGGGCCAGGGTCGGGTGGACCCCGACCTAGTTGGGCTAGTAAGTTGGGCTAGGCCAGTTGGGTCCGGTTGGGCCAGCCGGACTGTCCCATATTTTGTTTTTCTTTAAGTAATATAAGGTAAAAATAAATTTAAATAAGTATATTACTACAATTATTTGAGACTTTACACAAATTTACAAGAAAATACATAAAAATAAATAAATATCATATTAATGTACACAAAACATTCTAGTATTCTCTAAAGATATGGAAAAGAAGTTACGAAAGAAATTTAAGGTGTGAAAAACTTTGAAGTTTATATACTTTATTTCAATTGATTAAACATTCTAGTATTCTTTATGTGCACAAATACTTAGAGCCGAGTATTACCCTCATGAAGATATCTTAAAGGCAGGTTCGAAATCAAACTGATCTTTTGCCTTTTACGTAGCAAAGTATTTTTCCTAGGATTAACACTTTTAAGAGGGGTTGCATTTGGAGAGTGGGCAATGGGAAGATCATTAATACTACCTCCATTCTACAATGTAAGCCTTTTTAACAAGTTGTTTTAGCTTTTTAAAAGTCTTATATTGTGAAACAGAGGGAGTATATGGGATGATCCATAGATTCCATCTAACTCTTGAAGGAATATTTTAACACCGAAAGGAGGGGCAGTCAACACTAAAAGTTTTCGAGTTAATCTCAGCCGTGACTGGCCAATGGGATTTGCGCCTCCTGGGTGAACTCTTGTCTCCAATATTTTTCCTAGGATCAATTAGTATATCGGCCGTGCTTTGTGTAATGTGAGACGTGTACAGTAAAAGGTTTCGAGGATTTTATTGCTTGCCATTACACAAAGCACGGCCGATATACTGTACGCTCTGGCTATTACCTGCACTGGAAGTACCAGTTTGACCCTAATTCTTCTCAGATCGCATTGCCGGATGTGTCGGCTACTAATCCTGTCTAGAAAATCTTGTGGCAACTGAAAATACCAAGCAAAGTAAAAAAAAAAAATATGGAGGGCGCTACAATGGAACTATACCTCTGAAGAGTATCTTACCAAATCGGCATACAGGAAACTCTAGCGAGTGCCCGATTTGCACCCAAGTCCCAGAAGATATTCTCCATCTTTTATTCACTACTGATCGATCAGGTTCTGCAGTTCTGGAACGTATTCTCAGATCTCAAAACAAGTCTATCCCGGGCATTGATGGTTCACTAATAGAAGAGACAATAATGGTTACTACTCCCTCCGTTTGAAAATATAAGACGTTTTAGCTTTGTAAATGAAATATATCTAGACATCTTTTAGTGTATAGATTCGTATAGGTTTAGAGTGAACATATACACTAAAAGGTGTCTAGATACACTCATTTTACAAAGCTAAAACGTCTTATATTTCTGAACGAAAGTAGTAGTTGGTATGGCTCAAAATGTTTTGTATCGTGATTAAGATAATTTTTTATTAGACTTCTTCTCTCTCCAATTAGCTGCCACCGTTAACTCCGTCTCTTTAACACTTCACGCATGCAACCAATAGGATGCGTAAACAGATTTTGTTTTCCACCCCGCCCACATGCACGGATAATTAGTGAGGGGCCACTACTCGTAATTAAATGCATGCAGGCCTTAGATGGAAAGTATTGTGGAACAAATATTTTTTTAGATTAGCCCAGTAAACCAGGACAGAGGGAGTACATCAAGTGTACTAGTACTAATTATTGCTTTGCTAAATTGTCTGACATTTTCTAAAACGTTGAGTATATTTAAGAATGGAGGAAATAGTACTTATGGTGGATAAGGAGGCGTCGCACCCGCAATGAATTAGGCCTTTGACAATGGGTGGTTCTTAGCGGTGTATCCTAAGCAATTTGCTTATGTGGCACTATAGTTAATGAGGACAGAGATTATGGTTATATCTTAGCTAAGATACACCTTTTGCACGTAATCATAGGCAAAAACAAGTAGTAGACCAATCACATGCATGCATGAGCCTAAAATCATTAAATTAAGATATAATCTTAAAAAACAATGCATTGTAGACGTTGTTTCTTAGCCATTTATTTTTCCTATGGTAACGTGCTAAGAAACACTCCATTGTGAAAGGCCTTAGACCCTCCAATCCACAAGTGTAAGATGACATTCTTGGGATTACAAAAAATGCAATCAAAGCAGCTTCTCGACAAATCAATGTGCCAGCAGCAAAATGGTGTAAACCGATTCCACGTCAGGTAAAACTGAATGTTGACGCCTTCTTTCACATGGACGTTTGCGCTAGTTCAACTGCAACTGTCCTTAGAGCAAGTCTAACAGCACCCTTAAAACGCCGGCGTCCTTAAAATTCCGGTGGTTACACGGGCTTGTGGCCGGGTCGTCGAGCTAACAGCGCCTGTAAACGGCCCGCCCCGTAAACAGAATTCACAGGGGCCTGTGAAAGGCCCGTTGCAGCCCCTATTTCTATCGTGCAGGCGGAGACGGGTTAGAACCCGTGTCCCTTCGCCGCAAACCCTAGCCACCGCCGCATTTCTGCGCGTGATGGCGAGCAGGAGAGGGAGTTGCGGACTCGGCGGCGGCCGTGCTGGGAGGAAGGAGGAGGAGGGAGTGGCCGTCGCGCACCCGGCAGCGACGCTGGACGAACTGGGGGCTGACCCCCCAACTTCTCTGGCCCCCTACGCCGCCGGCGCGCACCGTGCCGACTCCACGATTCGAGCTCGCCGATGACGCCATGCGGCGACTTAGAGCTTGCCGCCGACTAGTAGCTCGCATTTTGGGCATACCAGGACGCAGTGGCGTCTTCCGCGAGCTCTCCCAACACTATTTTTTAGATGTAATTTTGCAATATGTATGTACTGGATGATGAACGCGCGCACGATCTTCCCTTGTTAATTTAAATTTCAGTTCAAATCGCGATTTAATGGTTGGATTTACAGGCCTGTTCTCCGCTGACGCGTTTGAAACCCTAAACCGCGAGTATAGGCACCTGTACTCGCGATTTAAGGGTTGCCGATTTGAGGGTGCTATTAGTCATACTCTTAGGGACTATAAAGGAAACCTTTTGGCAGCTTCATGTGTTTACTTGCCTAATGTAGCGACTGCTGCTATGGCTGAGGCAATGGCCATGCGAGAGGGACTTCTACTAGATAATTCTTTAGGATGCAACAATATTATAGCTGAATCTGATGCCATTGAAACTATCAAAACTTGTACAGGAGAAGAAGCATGGTGGAACGAATCGTCGGCGATCTTTGCTGATTGTGTGGATTTAGCATTGCAGATTGGTATAATTATCTTCAAACATTGTTCGAGGGAAGCAACCAGGCCGCTCAAGAGTTAGCTAAAGTTAGTTTTTATAATAAAGAGTCTTGTAATTGGCGGGATATAGCCCCTAGTTTTCTTGTTAGCGAACTTATAGATGATATAACCTTTGTTGGCAATTAATAAAATCCACAACAAAGTCCTGCTCCTTGCCTAAAAAAGTCATCAAGTGTCAGGTATGTCACATTTCAGTTGATGAATGAAACCAGTTGTGTAAGTATGGCTTCTAAGTATGTAATTATGGACTGCTAAGAATGCTAGACCTCTAAGTTCCTATGTCGTGTAAGTGCTAATTGATGTTTAGTTGATTCGACCATTTCTTGTTTTTGAGCACACCTGATAGTGCCTCAAAAGGAATACCATTTGAGGCACAATTAAAAGTGCCTCAAATTGATGACCAGGTGAGGCAGTTTTGGAAGTGCCTCAAATGACCGGGTAACCATTAGAGCCACTATCACATGTGCCTAAAAAAATGTCTATTTGAGGCACAATCATTTGAGTGCCTTTAAAGGCATACCTTTTAGAGGCAATTTTGTTTGTGCTTCAAATGCTATACTTTTAGTGTCATTTTGACAATAGTACATCTAAAGAACTGTCATTTTGAGGCACCCAAAAAAGTGCCTCCAATGATTCAACATAATAGGCACTCAAATGTTCAAACCATTAGAAACACTCTTAATAGTGCCTCCAAAGGCTTAACTTTTAGTGGCATTTTAAAAACTGCCTCTAAAAGATAACCATTTGAGGCATTCTTTCCGGAGTGCCACAAAATGCTACAGTTAGAGACGGTTGTAAATAGTGCCTCTAACAAAAAGTGACTCTGATTTTAGCACGTGACGTAGTGACGAGCTATGGAAAATTTTCCATGGGAAAGTGGTGGCCGAAATGAGCATTTTTCTTAGGGTGAAATGTTATTTCATTCGATAGCCAATAGAGTTACATCATTGAGTACCTAGGGCAAAACAAAATTTGGTGGATCACCATCCCAGTAGGGTGAAATGTTGTACTAGCTTCTAACTAGCCCAACCACGTCCTAGCCAGATCTCACATGTGACTGTAGTAGTATGGATTGCTGAGCTGCTTTAGTGTTTGAAGGCTTGGCCCAGTTGACCACCATGGTTGGCCTTTTGTTCCGTAAATAAATGGATCATAGGCCCAACCGGCATTAGACCAAATCTAGCATATGGTAGTAGTCGCTCCGGCCCAAATTAGTTGACTTAGATTTGTCTAAATCCGTATGTATCTAGACTTGTTTTAAGTTAGATATATTCGAATCTAGATAAAGTCAAGTCAACTAATTTGGATCGGAGGGAGTACCAAAGAGTAGCTTGTACCGGAGTTTTTCCTTTTGCTATTCTAGTTCTAGGATATAGGCAAAAAATACAGCCTCCTCCTAATGCGAATTAACAGTACGGGGTGCAATTTTTTCACTATAATGGAAACGACGATTATGCTGGCGGGTGAGAAGTTTCAAGGCTGCAGGCGGCACTGTAGGGGATGCCCTCTTGCAGGAGGCAGCGGATTGGTTCCGCCATCAACGGTGGAAGCTAGTACTTGTAGTACACATATCCTGTTTTTATTTTTTGGGCGAATTTACATGTACACGTACCAGCAGTCCAACAAGCCATTGCAGTGCGCCAGCAGTAGTGCGACCCGCCGAAACGCGAAAAGCAGAAGACCAGCCGAGACGGTCAGCGGGTGAGGGCATGCAGCAGCTAGCTAGCGCAGGAAAGGCAAGCTACGCCGACGCCGAGCTCAGGCTAGAGCGCTTTAGCATTCCACGGAGATGCAAGATACGATCACAGGCCATGAACAGTGGTAAAGTACGAGCAACACAAGCAAAGCCCACGAAACGAAAGGAAAGGAGAACCCTTGCGCAGAGCCGCTCTGCAAGAAAGAAGTAAAAGCACCGCATGCACTCCCTTCTGTTCTGCGGCGCCTTTGCCCTTTGGTTCTTCCTCCTCCGGTACATGATCTAGCCGGTAGCCGAGCTATGTCGATCAACGTTTGTCTTGTCTTGCTGCTTTGAAGATATGCTTTTCTTTTCGGGGCGCCAGGCTGATCAGGCGAAAGCCCATGTCCCGCGTTTTTGTAAGTAAGCACCGGCGGTCAACTAGCATTGAGCAGCTTGTATCAGGCCAGATGGCTCTCAGCCTAGCCTAGCACAGTGCTTCTCCTAGGACTACGTATCGGCCTGACCTAGCGTAGCGTGGGAGGGAGCGTGGCGCAGAGCAGAGCGAGGTACAGCAGCAGGAAGATACCCACGCGGCGTCCTGTCCTGGCGGGCCTGCGCTGCTCCTCTCTCCTCGATCCCCGTCACTCTCCGCTCTCTCTGCCGGTGCGTCGTCCCCGTCCCGTCCGGCCTCGCTGCCTTTTGGGGCTTTGGTGCCAGCAGGCTGATCAGGCGAGGCGAGGCGAGGCGAGGAAGCCACAAAAGCAGCGCCAACTTTTGGACCGGGAGGGGAGGTGAACTCACTTCCGCCGCTGCGTACGATCGAGCTGCTTCCTGAATCTCGAGTGGCGTGTGGCGTGTGTGGTCACGTCACGTCAGTCAGGGCAGGAACGGAAAAGCGGAGCCTTGATCGATAGGACGGTCACAGTGCTAGTGCTGGTGCTGGTGCTGGACGAGCGCCTCTGATACGAACTCATCAGGCGTCTCCACCGGGCCGGCCAAACCCTAGGTGACCGCAGTCTGTTTAAGTCGGGCCACAGACGGTCCTGTCTGTTCGGCCAGTCAGCGCGATATATCTGTTCGCGCCCGGCTAACAGTAATATGGCGATGTTTTTTTTTAAATCAAACGGAGACAATCTATACCTAATAATAATAAAGCACGAAGTGTTTCTTCCGGTCCAACACTTTTTTGGACCAATTTACCCTTCCACAAAACCACTTATTACCCACTGCCACCGGTTATGTATATGTATATCCCGGTTATATTCACAAAGCCCGTATGTACCCACCCCACCCATCGTTCGACTTAGGTCTACACGAACACGATACGTGTACACCTCGGACAAGGCAACACGAACACGATGGAACACGTTTATACACCGCTGATTTCACAGGCCTTCAAACCCGTCCGTCCACTAGACAATAAACAGATCGATCTATTACAAGCCGCCGCCGCCTATGGCTCCACAGCTAGGCCGGCTGTCGAGATCACAAATTAGAGGAGATCCGGCGCCTTCCCGGGAAGGTCAACTGACAAGATCTCTCACATGTCCTCAATGGCCGACGTTGTGCCGGCCGGCCGGAGGCCAGCGTCAAGCTGGACTACAATCACCACCTCTTCGGCATGAAGCGCCCGTGCACGACGTGTGGCATAACCTGCTGAAGCTACTTGCTGAAGAGGATAGGTTGGAGAAGCATCAGCTTCCTGTTTATCTACACTTTGCCTTTCGATCGATCTAGCGGTGATGAGTTCAACCTGGTACCCATCCGTCCTGCCTACATGTATCTAATTGATTCGGCGGCATGCCCCATAGATCTTAGATTGGTTAAGCGGCCTCTGCATAAAATAGAAGTTGTGCACCTCGGCGACAGCTACGGCCAAAGTTTGCGGTATCGCAGGGGTAAGTTCGTGCAAGTTATCCACGGCAGATAGCGATGGCCAGGCGTTTAATCGACTACAAAACCAGTATTCCGATCTGACACAAGCAACGTCTGCTCATTTATCCCAGTACGTGTCCTTGATCACTTTGGTAATGATGCACTTTTCTGTATACATGACTCAGACTTCCGTCACAAGGTTTTCAGTCAACGAATGCCCAGATGTAGTTAACTTTTAGATCAAAATTCTAATGCTTTTTCTCTAGGGAGTACTGCTTATGCGTTAATTTTATGTCATCACGGTTGCGTATATAGGACTCCTATAGAATCTAGCCTATCTATCACTTAAGGTGTATCCTACGTGTGCAAGAGCATACACAATTTAGACTAATCGACGTCACAGGATGAGTTTACACGTAGTGAGGAAGAATTTTTTAGGTGAATGATTATCTTGTTCTAAAATATGACAAACCTAACTGTTATTTGTATGATGTGAATAAAAATAGTATACCTGTTTTGTTACAGGAAAAATATTTTTGTAGCGGTTCATTGTAGGCTACCCTCATTGTGGTTACCAGTGCAACCTTACACTTGATATGTTAATTCCTTTAAATTTACCAGTGCAACCTTAAACTTGCTCCTGCAGTCGCTCGAGCAACCATGAGGCAACAATAATGGTGATCCAAAGGTCATCAAGAGGCTGTCGGTGGTGTGAAAAGGTATATAAAAATATTGTTTTCTCTTCCACTGCAACGCGTGGGCATTTTGCTAGTACTGCTAAAAGGACAAATTTCATATATATATATATATAAGTAATTTATATTCAAATATAAAAATCAAGATTTAAACTAGGCCTAAAACTACTGATCATCTGCCATCGGCGCCGCCCCGTCCATCTAGGGATCGAGGTCGATATACTTCGGCGGTGTCCAGAGGTGCGTCGGTGGCAGGCCTAGAGCAGGCGCGGGTGCAGGCGAGTGCTGGTCGATCACTTGGAGGCCATGCAGGCTACGCATTCGTCTCCGTCGGCAGCGGCGGAGGCAGCCCCGCATTCACCTGCGCCACCAGGCCGGTGAGCTGGACGGCATGCTGGTAGCCGTCCCACATGGCCTCCTCCTGCTCCTTCGTGCTGGTCGTGATGGCCTGCTCGGTGAAGGCGTCCTCATCATAGCCACGCGCCAGGAGCTCCTGGTACTCTGAGGGCAGGCACGCGGCGACGGATGCGGCAGCCTCCCCTCCCCCTCCTTGACAACGATGTCGAGGCGTCGTCGCCGAGGTCGGTGTCAGAGTGGTTGACGGCGCCATCGTCATCGGGCTTGAAGGCGGGGAGGGTGCAAGACCCCTACGGCTCGAACTCGTTACAGTAGGAGCTCGCGCACCACGCCGTGTGCTCCCACTTCATGAACTCCTTCCAGAACCGGTGGTTTTGGTAGGCGCGATCAAACCGGAGGACGGGTGGGAACTTATGGGCGCGCCACGCGACCTCCTCCTCCAGGGCTTTTCCCTCCTTGGGTGCGGGCGGCACCGGAACCGATCCCGGTTGAGGTGCCAGCCTGTGGGGAGGGAGACATCGTGGTGGGTGATGCCTGCTCCATTCCTCCATCACCGCTCGCACTTCGCCACGCAGAATTAGCGGCGGTCGCGGCGGGGCTCCTCCTCCCGGCACTCGACGGGGCGGCCGGCGAAATCATGCGGCCGCGGCGGCAACGACACGCGCCCCCAAAGGAAGCCTGGCAGGCCACTTCCCTGCCTACGTCGGTCGCTCGAGCCGGATCCGCCCACCTCGTGGTTGTTCTTCGCTTTCTTGAACCACCCTGGCTTCTTCATCATTGTCGGTGGCGGCGACGACGATGGAAGGTGCTGGAAGGGGTGTGCCTGGCGATGGCAAGAGGAGGGAAGTGCGGCACCGACGGGCGCAGTGGCCTTCTTAAGTAGCCCTTGCCCGTGCGAGCGCGCGCAGGTTCTCGCGCCTTCACCATCAATGTCAGCGCGGGAACTCAGGCGATGTCATGTCAGTGACAGGCTGACACTCCGTCGGCATTGATGGCAAAGGTTGCCGTCCGCGTCTCTGAATCGCTGCTGCGGTTGCGTCTAAATCGGTGCCACATATGCGTCTGAATCAGAGCCACGCTAAGCTGTCGCTAACGGGTGGGCCAGTACCACGCGCCGGGGGACACCCCCTCGATCCACCCGTGTCCGGGCCGACGCATCGGTGATACATTGCAAATGTATCTATAATTTTTGATGTTCCATGCTTGGTTTTATCCACTTTCTTGTGTTTTGTTCCAACTTTGGAGTACTTTTTATATGATTTCTTGGACTAACCTATTAACAAGAGCCACAGTGCTAGCTGCCTGTTTTCTGCTGTTTTTGGTTCCAGGAAAGTCAGAAAATGAATATTCTCGGAATTAGACAGGACAAAAGCCAAAGTGCCTATTTTTCCGGATGTCATCAAGTGCCAGAATACGAGACGGAGAGGGGCCAGGGGGCCACCACACCACCTGGCCGTGCGGCCAGGCCTGGCCCGCGCCAGGGGGTGGTGTGGCCGCTCCCGACACCCCCTCGGCCTCACCTTCCGCCTATATATTGCCCTCGGGACGAAAACCGTAAGGGCCCGATCAAAAAATCCACGAAAGAGTCTGTAGCCGCCGTTATCTCCATCCCTAGATCGGGAGGGATCTGAAGCTCTTCCCGGCACCCTGACGGAGAGGGGAATTCACCCTGGAGGCCTTCTTCATCACCATGCAAGCCTCCGGTATAATAAGATGAAGGATGGACTAAAGCTCAAGCTTGGGGATGCCACGCGTGTCACCCTAAGAAATATCCAAGAAGTACAAGCGTCAAAGCTTGGGGATGTTGGGTCCGCAGAATAGAAAACAAAAAATTTCCTACGGTGTGAACTACACGCCAAGATCTATCTACTAGGTACAAAGCAACGGGTGGACATACATCCAATGAGAACTTACCCTCGTAGACAACGAGCTTTGTTAACGAGTAGGAACTCGTGGTTGATGTAGTCGTACACTTGTCGATCTCAAGATCGTGAGGAAGTCCGAGCGCTGCAACTCAGCAACGCATCCGCACTCGCACACACGTTCAAGCCACCGGACAACCTCCACCTCCTCGCTCCAGTGATCCAGCGGAAGCAGCAACTCCTTCCAGACGAAATGCCACCGAGAACATGTATCTCGCTAATCCGAGACCATAGGGGAATAATTCTAGAGGGGGAGAGAGATCCTTCACAAGGAGGTGTGAGGATGAAGGAGGGAATGGGTGGCCTTTTATAGGAGGAGGGGGGTGCCCACTCTCTCCATGGCCGGCGCATGGGGGGGTGACCCCTCACCTCCCCCATTCATGTGGTGGTAACCCCTCCACATTAAAATGCCTCTTCACATTCCCTTTTAAAGTCTCCACTTTAAATGCATTAAATTTCTCCAAATTTAATGCTCTCTCATTTAATAAAACTCTTTTTATTAAATTTATTCAGAATTTTGTTAATTACTTTAATTAACAAAATTCACATATAGCCCCTTGCAATATTTCAATATCATATGCAGAACCACCTTCTGCAATTTCACCCGAAATAATTTCCGGTTTCTATTGAAACAATTCCTGTGCTTTGCAATTCTTTCGTCTGAAACATATGTGCTCCAAAATGGTGTCCGGTAACTCTTAAGTATGCCACCCTACGGTTCGCGAATAATGCAGACATGATCGAGACCCTTCTCCGATCAATAATCAGCAGCGGGACCTGGAGATCTGTACTGACTCCTACACATTCAACGATGACTCCTGTGATCGTGAGAACCTTTAACGCTTGTAACTAAATCCCTTTGTCTCTTGATATATTACATGTCCGAGATTCGATCATTGGTATCTCCATACCTAGTTTGATCTCGTTACCAACATGCACTCTTTTCTCGTTCCCGTGATATAACATTCTAGTGATCACATCACTTGCTTGCAAGCTATCCTAATGTGATATCACCGAGAGGGCCCAGAGTATATCTATCCGTTATCTGGATTGACAAATTCCACTCTTGATCCATGAGCCTCAACATAACACCTTCGTAGTACTGAACCCATCTTTATAGTCACCCTGTTACGGTGTGACATTTGATGTTATCAAGATACTCTTCCGGTGTTAGCAATTAACATGATCTCATGGTCTAAGGATAAAGATTACTTCGTATGATGTTATAGCAATATAAACATAATGACTTGATCGTAATGCTATACTTCGGATAAATGTTCATCACATCATTCCACCAATGGTGTGACCTTGTTATTAACAACATCTAATGTCCATGATCAGGAAACCTTGATCATCTTGTTAATCAACAAGCTAGTCTATAAGAGGGGCATGACTAGGAACCCTTTTTGTTTATTAAACACACATGTATTGATGTTTCCGAATCAATACATTTCTAGCATGTAAAATAAACATCTATCATATATAAGGAATATATAATAACAACTTTATTATTGCCTCTCAAGGCATATTTCCTTCAGTCTCCCATGTGCACTAGAGACAATAATCTAGTTCACATAGTGATAAATCTAACACCCATGGAGTTCTGGTGTTGATCATGTTTTGCCCTAGGGAGAACTTTAGTCAATGGATCTTCTACATTCAGGTTCGTGTGTACTTTACAAATCTTTATATCTCCATCCTTGACATGCTCGCGGATGGAGTGAAACCGGCGCTTAATATGTTTGGAATTCTTGTGAGACCTTGGTTCCTTTGCGTTGGCTATGGCTCCATTGTTGTCACAATAGATCACCATCGGTTCCAACGCACTGGGAACCACACCCAGTTCCGTAATGAACTCTTTCATCCAAATTGCCTCCTGTGCCGCTTCTGAAGCAGCAACATATTCCGCCTCCGTTGTTGATCCAGCCACCACAGGTTGTTTGGAACTCCTCCAACTAACTGCTGCTCCGTTCAAGAGAGATACATATCCGGATTGAGACTTAGAGTCATCCGGATCGGTGTCAAAGCTAGCATCGACATAACACTTAGCGATTAGCTCTTCTTCACCTCCGTATATGAGAAACATATCCTTAGTTCTTCTCAAGTACTTGAGGATGTTCTTTACCGCTATCAAGTGTTCCGAACCTAGATCAGATTGGTACCTACTAGTCAAACTAATAGCATGTGCCACATCCGGTCTTGTACATAGCATGGCATACATAATAGAGCCTATGGCCGAGGCATAAGGGATCTTATCCATCATCTCTCTTTCTTCCGCCGTAGCCGGACTTTGAGTCTTACTCAATGTCTTGCCTTGCAACATAGGTAAGAACCCCTTCTTACTTTCGTCCATATTAAACTTCTTTAATATCTTATCAAGGTATGTACTCTGCGATAGCCCAATTAGGCGCCTTGATCTATGTCTATAGATTTTAATGCCTAATATATATGACGCTTCACCAAGGTATTTCATCGAAAATTTGCTGTTTAGATAACTTTTAACACTGTTTAAAAGATCTATATCATTTCCAATCAATAATATGTCATCCACATATAATATCAGAAATGCCACATTGCTCCCACTCACTTTCTTGTAAATACAAGCCTCTCCATAAGTTTGGACAAATCCAAACTCTTTGATCACCTCATCAAAGCGGAGATTCCAACTTCGTGATGCTTGTTTCAGTCCATAGATGGATCGCTGAAGTTTGCACACCTTATTAGCATCCTTAGGATCGACAAAACCCTTATGTTGTATCATATACAACTCTTCTTCAATCTTACCATTGAGGAACGCAGTTTTGACATCCATCTGCCATATTTCATAATCGAAATATGCAGCAATTGCTAACATAATCCTAACCGATTTAAGCATCGCTACAGGAGAGAATGTCTCATCGTAGTTAACTCCTTGAATTTGTCGAAACCCCTTTGCGACAAGTCGAGCCTTATAGATGGTCACATTACCATCAGCATCTATTTTCCTTTTGAAAATCCATTTATTCTCAACGGCCTTTCGGTCGTGAGGTAAGTCCACCAAGTTCCAAACTTGGTTCTCGTACATGGATTCCATCTCGGATTTTATGGCTTCTAGCCATTTGTTGGAATCCGGGCTCATCATCGCTTCTTCATACGTCGCAGGGTCATCCATTTCATCAACCATGAAATTCACAACAGGATTGCCGTACAGTTCAGGAGTTGCACATGTCCTGCTTGACCTGCGAGGTTTGGTAATGTCCTCTTTCAGAGTTTCATGATCATTATCATTAGCTCTCTCTTCATCAGGTGAAGTCAACTCCGAAACAACTTCCGGTGCTGCGCCACTCGCCATTCCATGAAGAGAAGGTTCAATAACCTCTTCGAGTTCTACCTTCCGACTACTCACACCTTTCGCGAGAAACTCCTTCTCAAGAAAGGATCCATTCTTGGCAACAAAAACCTTGCCCTCGGATCTGTGATAGAAGGTATACCCAATTGTTTCCTTAGGGTATCCTATGAAGACGCATTTTTCCGCTTTGGGTTCGAGTTTATCCGGTTGAAGTTTCTTCACATAAACATCGCATCTCCAAACCTTGAGAAATGACAGCTTAGGTTTGTTTCCAAACCATAATTCATACGGTGTCGTTTCAACGGATTTAGATGGTGCCCGATTTAAAGTGAATGCAGCTGTTTCTAGTGCATAACCCCAAAATGACAGAGGTAAGTCAGTCAGAGACATCATAGATCGAACCATATCTAATAAGGTACGATTACGACATTCTGACACACCATTACGTTGTGGTGTTCCGGCAGGCGTGAGTTGTGAAAATATTCCACACTCTTTCATGTGTGTGCTAAACTCGTAACTTAGATACTCTCCTCCACGGTCAGACCATAGAAATTTGATCTTTCTATTACGATGATTTTCCACTTCATTCTGAAATTCCTTGAACTTTTCAAAAGTTTCAGACTTGTGTTTCATCAAATAGATATACCCATATCTACTCAAATCATCCGTGAAAGTAACAAAATAACGATATCCACCTCACACCGACACACTCATTGGTCCACACACATCAGTATGTATGATTTCCAACAGATTTGTCGCCCGTTCCATTGAACCGGAAAACAACGTTCTAGTCATCTTGCCCATAAGGCATGGCTCACATGTATCAAATGATTCAAAATCAAGTGATTCCAAAAGTCCATCAGAATGGAGTTTCTTCATGCGTTTAACGCCAATATGACCTAGACGGCAGTGCCACATATATGTAGACATATCATCATCAAGTTTAATCTTTTTAGCATTAACATTATGAATGTGCGTAATATTACTATCGAGATCCAATAGAAATAAACCATTCAACATAGGTGCATGACCATAAAAGATATCATTCTTATAAATCGAACAACCATTGTTCTCAGATTTAAAGGAATGACCACTTTGCATCAAACACGATCCAGATACAATGTTCATGCTCAGTGCAGGCACCAAATAACAATTATTTAGGTTTATAACTAATCCCGATGGCAAATGGAGAGGTAGCGTCCCGACGGTGATCACATCAACTCTTGATCCATTGCCGACCCGCATCCTGACCTCATCCCTTGCTAGTTGTCGCTTGTTCCGTAGCCCCTGAACCGAGTTACATATATTAGCAACCGATCCGGTATCAAATACCCAGGTGCTACTGCGAGTACTAGTCAAGTACACATCAATAACATGTATATCACATATACCTTTGTTTGCCTTGCTGGACTTCTTGTCAGCCAAATACTTGGGGCAGTTGCGCTTCCAATGGCCAGTCCCCTTGCAATAGTAGCACTCGGTGTCAGACTTAGGGCCAGCCCGGGGTTTCTTTTCAGGCGTGGCAACAGACTTGCCACCCTTCTTTCCCTTGTGCTTGCCTTTCTTGTCCTTCTTGAAACCGGTGGTCCTATTGATCATCAACACTTGATGTTCTTTCCTAATCTCCACTTTTGCAGTCTTAAGCATTGACAGAAGCTCGGGAAGAGACTTCTTCATGCCCTGCATATTATAGTTCATCACGAAGCTCTTGTAGCTAGGTGGCAGAGATTGGATAACACGATGTATGCCTAAGTCAATGGGAACCGTTATTCCCAAGGACACAAGCTTATCGGCGTACCCAGACATATTGAGTACGTGCTCACTAACGGAGCTATTTTCCTCCATCATGCAGCTAAAGAACTTTTCTGTAGCATTATAACTCTCTACGGCAGCATGGGTATCGAAAATCATTTTCAATTCTCCCATGGTATCAAAGGCATTGCCATTTTCGAAACGCTTTCGAAGTTCTGGCTCTAGCCCATATAGTATGCCGCAATGAACTAAGTTGTGGTCCTCCCGACGAGTCACATAGACATTCTTTTCCTCGTCAGGGGCATCGGGAGCTGGTGGGGGGCCTAGCGGCGCATCTAGAACATATTGCTTTTGTGCAGCAGTGAGGAGAATCCTCAAATTCATAGCCCAGTTGGTGAAGTTGCTACCATTCGCAGCAAGTTTCTCTTTCTCCATGAACACATTGAATTAAAAGCAGGTGGTGCCATCTACAACAGAATTTGTAAAGTTTATTTAGACTAAGTTTATGATAGATTGAGTTCAACTAATCCAAATTACTAATGAACTCCCACTCAAAAACGACATCCCTCGTGTCCTTTTGGTGATTACATGAACCAGATCCACTATACCAAGTCCGATCATCACGTGAGTTGATATAGCTTCAAAGGCGAGCATCTATATGGGCATCATATCAACCATATGACTCATGCTTAACCTTTCGGTCCGTGTTCCGAGGCCATGTCTGTACATGCTAGGCTCGCCAAGTAAGAACCTTAGTATTCGCGTGTGTAAAACTGTCTTACACCCGTTCCTATGAAAACGTAGATTCGAGTACACCCGATCATCACGTGATGTCTCGAAACACGATCCATAGAACGGTGCATACTCAAGGAAGAACACATTTTTTATCTTGATATCTAAAAGAGGGATCATCTTATAATGCTATCAAACGCGCCAAACTAGCAGTATAAGACACTAACATCTAATGTGTAAAGTGAGATGATATGGTCCATGCATTTGATCTCTATCACTTGCATCATGGTATCATCTCTATCATTCTTTTGTGTGTAAGGCCAAGGTCTATGGAACTTACACGTTGAGTGTGTCGTAAGAGTATCCACCAAACATCTACTTACAACAATACCATATCAATACACTAGCCCAACAACGATCTAAACTAGACGCCTCTAATTTATCAATTGCAAGTTTTACGTGGCTTAGGGCTTTCGGAGATAGAACCGTTCTTACCTACGAATATGAACCACAACGAGGATAACTAAGTTATTAGCAACTCGTTGTAAATCAGATATTGACTATAGTAGGAGAGACAGACACCCGCCAGCCACTTATGCAAAACAAGTTGCATGTCAGTCGTGGAACCGGTCTCATGTACGATGACATGTAAGGTTGGTCCGGGCCTCTTCATCCCACTATGCCACCAATATCCAAAATACATAGAAGATGCAATAACATGATCATCATCGCGCACATATAAACCATATGTGTACTACCCGTGCTAAGCACCTATGCATAGATTAGGCTCTGATACCACTGTTGGGTCCGCAACATAGAAAACAAAAATTTTCCTACGGTGTGAACTACACGCCAAGATCTATCTACTAGGTACAAAGCAACGGGTGGACATACTATTGGAGATATGCCCAAGAGGCAATAATAAAGTGGTTATTATTATATCTTTATGTTTATGATAAATGTTTACATCCCATGCTATAATTGTATTAACCGGAAACATTAATACTTGTGTGTTTTGTAAACATAAAAGAGTCCCTAGTAAGCCTCTTGTTAAGCTAGCTTGTTGATTAATGGATGATCATGGTTTCCTGACCATGGACATTGGATGTCATTAATAACAAGATCATATCATTAGGAGAATGATGTGATGGACACACACCCATAGTAAGCATAGCATAAGATCAAGTCATTAAGTTCGTTTTGCTACAAGATTTCAAATGCATAGTAACCTAATCCTTCGACCATGAGGTTATGTTAATCACCATCACCGGATGGATACTTTGATGACATCAAACACCGCTTCGTAACTGGGTGGTTATAAAGGTGTCATTGGGTATTCTAAAAGTATGTGTTGAAGCGCATGGACCAAGATTGGGATTTGTCCATCCATATGACGGATAGATATGCTCTGGGCCCTCTCAGTGGAATGTCATCTAGTTAGCTTGCAAGCATGTGACTAGGTCACAAGGGATGACATATCATGGAACGAGTAAAGAGTACTTATCAGTAACGAGGTAGAACTAGGTATGGAGATACCAACGATCAAACCTCGGATAAGTAGAATATCACGTGAAAAAGGGAATTGGTTTCGTATGTTAAATGGTTCTATCGATCACAAAGTCATCGTTGAGTATGTGGGAGCCGTTATGGATCTCCAGATCCCGCTAATGGTTATTGATCGGAGATGTGTCTCCATCATGTCTACATGTTCACGAACCGTAGGGTGACACACTTAAGGTTCGAAGTTGTTTTAAGTAGATATGGAATGTGCGTTGGAGACCGAATGTTGTTCAGAGTCTCGGATTGGATCCGGGACATCACGAGGAGATCCGGAATTGTCCGGGGAATAAGATTCATATATTGGGGATCATTTTCTAAGTTAGGAAATGTTCCGGAGTATTTGTATGGGGATTCTAGAAGGTTTCGGAATGTTCCAGAATGTTCTAGAAGATTTCTTGGAGTTTACTTGAAAACCAAGAAAGGATCAAGGAATCCTTGTGGGGTAAGACAAGGATTCGTGGGGGAGTAGGACTCTCCCCCCACCTCCTTGATCCGCCGGCCAAGGGAGAGGGGAGTCCTACAAGGACTCCACCTCCCCATGGCGCCTCCCTCCTTTAAATAGAGGGGTGGAGGCACAAGCCCCCTTGCCCCTTCTATTCTCTAGATCTCAAGTTGTCTCTCTCCTCCTCCTTCCCTCTGCTCTGGCTTAGGCGAAGCCCTGCAGAATTCTCTACTCCACCACCACCACACCGTCGTGCTGCTGGGATTCCGTGGAGAGATCTACTACCTCTGCTGCTCGCTGGAACGGGGAGAGGAATGTCTGCTTCGACTCCGCACATGTGACTGACTACGGAAGCGCTGCCGGAATGCGGCGCCGGAAGGATCGTCTACTCGATCTTGAGATCGGCAAGTGATCGACTACATCAACCACGAGATCCGATCTCGTAACCCTTTCGGGTCTACAAGGATTAGTACAGATCTATCTCGTTGCACATGTCTAATAGATTAGATCTTGGCTTTTATCTAGATTAGATCTGGGTTTTGTTCGTTCTTGCGGTAGAAATTTTTTGTTTTCCATGCTACGAAACCATCAGTGGTATCAGAGCCGTGTCTATGCGTAGATCTGTTGCACGAGTAGAACACAATGGTTTTGTGGGAGTTGGTGCTCGTGCCGTCTTTTGCTTTGTGTACTTTGCTCTTGCGGTATGGTGGGATGAAGCGGCCCGTTCTAACCTTACATGTCATCGCACATGAGACTTGCTCCACGCTTGACGTTTAACTTGCTTTGCACAACTGGCTTTGCGGGTGTCTGTCTCTCTCACCATAGTATAGATCCAATCTACACTTTGCACTTGATAGCACTTGTATCAATGTTGTGGTTCATGTTCGTAGGTAAGGTCCGTTCTTATTCGAAAACCCCAAGCCACGTAAAACATGCAAAGAAGATTAGAGGCGTCTAACTCGTTTTTGCAGGGGCTTTGTGATGTGATATGGCCATCATGTGATTGTGATTATATTTGATGTATGCAATGATCCTTGTTGTAATATGGCAATCGGTAGGAGCCTAATGGTTGTCTTTAATTCTGTTAAGACCTGCATGTCTATTCATCTTGTAATAGCTTTATTCCAAGTAGTTGTAATAGTTGCTAGTGATGATGGACAACCATGAAGCGGCGCACTGACCTTGACGCAATGCTGGTGATGATGGAGATCATGTCCGTGCTTTGGAGATGGAGATCAAAGGCATAAGAAGAAAGGGCCATATCATATCATACTAATTATGAATTGCCTGTGATGTTAATCCTTTATGCATCTGGTATTGTTTAGATCACGACGGTAGCATTATAAGATGATCCCTCTCACTAAATATCAAGTAATAAAGTGTTCGTCCTTAGTAGGCACCGTTGCTAAGACTCGTCGTTTCGAAGCATCTCGTGATGATCGGGTGTGATAGATTCTATGTGTGCATACGGAGGGTGCAAGCCAGATTTGCACATGCAGATACTAAGGTTAACCTGGACGAGCCTAGCATGTACATACATGGTCTCGGAACACGGAATACCGAAAGGTAAAGCATGAGTCATATGGATGATATGCTGAACATGTTGATTGTTCGCCTTTAAAGCTACATCATCTCACGTGATGATCGGACTTGGTGTAGTGGATTTGGTTCGTGTAATCACTAAAACAACTCGAGGGATGTTGTTTTGAGTGGGAGTTCATTTGTAATTTGGATTAGTCAAACTCAATTTATCATAAACACAATCAAAGTGAATTTGCATAGTTTGTTATAGTCATTGGCATCCGTTCACCACCTTACGCTTAGTTATAGTTGAGATAGTGGAACTATAGAAATTCTGGATATTTTCTTTACGAACTGGTATCGTATTGTTTTGAGTGTCAATCTAAAGTTTAAAAGTCCTGTTGCAAACTTTCAGCAAACTCCGTTTACTCTGTGAAGTTTAATAAACAGTATTAAATCAAGAGTAACAATTCTAGTGTTAGTATCTAATGTATCATGTTTGCCTCCATGATTCTTGATACTCAAAAGATTGTTTTTAATATCAAGTTTATCTAAGAGCTGAAAGCAATGTTTCAGAAACCATCATATGTGAAAGGTATTGCGATATCTAAAACAATGTGTTGGTTACAACATGATAGAGTATATGTCCTCATATTTGATGAGAATTTCTGAAGGTTGGAGACGCTAGTCGTCCTAATCCTCCAAAAGGTTTTGGAAAAGAAACAGTATACTCGCAATTCACCTTTATAAGCTATAGCAGCTTGATCATGAAAGTTGTCATGATAAGGATGAATAGAAGATGTAAGTAAAATGTTTACTACACTAAAAGATTACTAAAGAATGGAATTTTGAAAGAATGCCAAACATTTGATGAAGGTGATCCACTTCAAAGTGCAAGTCCAAAGGTATTAGTATTTGACTATACACACTTTGTACTATGTGTCATGTGAATGACACCACTATTGATGTTGATAGATTCTTTTAAAAGAAAAGGAATTGTTGAAAGAGAATCTATAAAATTTTTGACAGAAAAGAAAAGATTGGAGATATCCAACTTAGGTATATAGAAGATACATGTTATGGCTGTATTCCTTGGTTGTTAAACAATGTGGTTCTGCGGTATTGGATACCGAATTGGTTGGTATGAAGTGTCATACAGGACAACACAATTCATGAACTGCAATGGCCTAAGTAACTAGCAAGAGAATATGTGATGATGTTCATCGAAAACAAACAAAGGGTTGTTGTGTTGCTGGTTAACATCAAAGCTTACCTTCAAGATTTGTTTCAATCATTGTTATTTTGATCAGGTATTATGACGACAAAAGGTTGTTCAAATAATTACCATATTCCATAATAGATGGATGATATACAAGTCTGGTTGGAGAAATAACGACCATAAAATTAATGCTAAAATATCGCAAGACAAATGATTGAAAGATCACTTGTGAAGTGACATCACCGTTTAAATTATATTAGGGATACATGAAGAAACTCCATGTTGATGGATTTTTTGGAGTCTTTGATTTTGATCAAATGACGCTTGTGATACTTTCCTGGAGATAATTAAAACTCCGTTCATAGGCCAAAAGAGGAACAGACGACTAACTGATTGGAATTTGTACATATTGATGTATATAGTCCATTATGTGTAGCGTGGGCGATGGATTTCAACTTCATATGCTTTCTCCGAAGATTTGAGTGAGTATATGTATATACTTACTCAATAAGGAAGAAGTATGAAACATTTGAAAATGTTCAAAGACTTTCAAGATGAAGTGGAAAATCATTGTAACAAGAAAATAAAAAAAGTTTATGATTGGAACATAAAGATGTTTGAGTTACAAGTTTAGCAAAACACCTAAGATTTGAGGAATCATTCCATGGATTAGCATTTCCCAAAACACCATAGGAATATGGAGTGTTCAAGATATGTAATGAAACCTTGTTTGACATGGTAAGATCAAAGGTGTCATTTATAAAACTGCCATTATATTTTAAAGATTAAAGCTTTAGTGACTACCGCTTTTACACTAAAAAGAGCTCCATCGTGATCTGTTGAAATGACACCATATAAGTCATGGTTTGGGATAAAACCCAGGTTGTCCTTTCTTAAATTTATTGGTATGCTAGGCATAAGTAAAATGTTTACAACCAAAGTCGGATGAGCATGTATTTGTAGGTTATTTTGAATAACCTTTGGGTATTCCTCCATAACACCGAAGACAAAAGTGTTTGTCACTTAGAATGTCGAGTTTCTTGAGAAGGAATTTTTGGTGAAAAGTTAAGTGGGAGGACAATAGAACTTTGACAAGGTTGTTGAACCTTGGCTAATATGTGCTGAGTTGCGCAGCGTCGGTAAGTGTCCCGGAGGCAGCAACAATGCTCATGGCTCACGTGCCTCAAAGGTTGTGGTCACGGAGATCTAAGTTCCTATTGAACCAAGTAGGTCGGGTAAGAAATCAAATGCCAAGATTTGAGAGTTAAATCGTTGTTGTTTGACAATGATGAACCGACTACATGCAAATAATCAATGATGGGCCCTGACTTCGTTAAGTGGCTTGAAGCCATAAAATCCGTGATAATTCCATACACGAGAAATCAAGCTTTGAATTTGAAAGACCCTCTGGAAAGGTGCAAGACCTCACAGTCGTATATGGATCTATAAAGAAATAGACATGGATGTTTCACATCTATGAAATAGTCGACATGTCGGAAAGAGTTTACGACAATGTTCAAAGAATTGACTATGATAAGATTTGATCTTTCATAGCGATATTTAGTCTGGACGGATTAATGTAGCAACCACTACATATATTTTGTTATATGGTAGTTGAACAAACAAAACAAGTTCTTCTAATAGAATGGTTACCTAGGATGTGTCCATGACACGATCCAAAGGGTTTTGTTAATTCAAAGGATGCTAAAAGAGTATGCAAAACTTCAATGGTTGAAGTGAGCATCGTGGAGTTGGAATCTTCACCGTGATGAAACCGTTAAAAGGTTTAATTTCATCAGAGACGATGAAGATGTTTGCATTTTGTAAGAAATTAAGTGGGAGCGCTAAGACATATTTCTAATACATTATGTGAAAGACATATTGTTGATTAGAAACGATGTATCTTTTATTGACGCAGGTTAAGAATTTCATTTCGATGAAAGACTTAGGCATAACCCAAGAATTAGGCATCAATGTCTATATGGATAGATTGAGGCGCTAATATGGTTTTGCCAAATGTACATAGATAAGATGTTGAATGAGTTCAATATGGAAACAACAAGAAAGGTTCTTGACGCACGGAAAGGACTGAATCAAGATTCAAGTGTGTTGACACGAGATTCAAGTGTTTTGACACTTGGTGAAATCACAAGAATATTTTGATTAATCATTCTTTGAGATGTACACATCCAGATATGTCCTATGCTCTAAATGTTATGAGCATATACCAGAATGACTCATAAGATGATCATTGGACAATAGTAGGGATATTCCTATGATCTTTGGAAGAACTAAGAATATATTATTTATATAGTGGTGACAAATAGTTCATTGTAAATTGTTGCATTGATACTAGTTTTGTCACAAATTAAGTTTATCTCAATTTAAACTATGGGTGGCACAATGTAATGGAAAGGAAGTTCCATAACGGATTTGGTTGAGTACCAAAGTTAAAACATTGTGACAGATACTACAACAAAAGGCTAAGTATATGACTGCTATTGTAGCAGCAAATGAGGGCATTTGCGTCAAGTAGTTTGTTATCAAACTAGGTGTGTTTCATAGCGGGATAATACTATGAAGATACATTGTATGACAATTGTATCAACATGATTTAATCCCAAGGAACTAAAGGTCTCACCAAAGGACCAAATTTATACAATGCCATCTCATTGGAGAATGAGTAATGCGTAGAGACACAAGGATATGCAAATACACACGGACCTGGAAGTGTCAGATCCGAAGATTATGTTTACCACTAGCAATAGTGTCTATACAACACCAGAAAGCCATAGGTGTTGAGTGCACAAGTTTTTAACTAGATTATTGACTCTAGTGCAAGTGGGAGACTGTTGGAGATATGCCCAAGAGGCAATAATAAAGTGGTTATTATTATATATTTATGTTTATGATAAATGTTTACATCCCATGCTATAATTGTATTAATCGGAAACATTAATACTCGTGTGTTTTGTAAACATAAAAGAGTCCCTAGTAAGCCTCTTGTTAAGCTAGCTTGTTGATTAATGGATGATCATGGTTTCCTGATCATGGACATTGGATGTCATTAATAACAAGATCATATCATTAGGAGAATGATGTGATGGACACACACCCATAGTAAGCATAGCATAAGATCAAGTCATTAAGTTCGTTTTGCTACAAGCTTTCAAATGCATAGTAACCTAATCCTTCGACCATGAGGTTATGTTAATCACCATCACCGGATGGATACTTTATGACATCAAACACCGCTTCCTAACTGGGTGGTTATAAAGGTGTCATTGGGTATTCTGAAAGTATGTGTTGAAGCGCATGGACCAAGATTGGGATTTGTCCATCCATATGACGGATAGATATGCTCTGGGCCCTCTCGGTGGAATGTCATCTAGTTAGCTTGCAAGCATGTGACTAGGTCACAAGGGATGACATATCATGGAACGAGTAAAGAGTACTTATCAGTAACGAGGTAGAACTAGGTATGGAGATACCAACGATCAAACCTCGGATAAGTAGAATATCGCGTGACAAAGGGAATTGGTTTCGTATGTTAAATGGTTCTATCGATCACAAAGTCATCGTTGAGTATGTGGGAGCCGTTATGGATCTCCAAATCCCGCTAATGGTTATTGATCGGAGATGTGTCTCCATCATGTCTACATGTTCACGAACCGTAGGGTGACACACTTAAGGTTCGAAGTTGTTTTAAGTAGATATGAAATGTGCGTTGGAGACCGAATGTTGTTCAGAGTCTCGGATTGGATCTGGGACATCACGAGGAGATCCGGAATTGTCCGGGGAATAAGATTCATATATTGGGGATCATTTTCTAAGTTAGGAAATGTTCTGGAGTATTTGTATGGGGATTCTAGAAGGTTTCAGAATGTTCCGGAAGGTTCTAGAAGATTTCTTGGAGTTTACTTGAAAACCGAGAAAGGATCAAGGAATCCTTGTGGGGTAAGAGAAGGATTCGTCGGGGAGTAGGACTCTCCCCCCACCTCCTTGATCCGCCGGCCAAGGGAGAGGGTAGTCCTACAAGGACTCCACCTCCCCATGGCGCCTCCCTCCTTTAAATAGAGGGGTGGAGGCACAAGCCCCCTTGCCCCTTCTATTCTCTATATCTCAAGTTGCCTCTCTCCTCCTCCTTCCCTCTGCTCTGGCTTAGGCGAAGCCGTGCAGAATTCTCTACTCCACCACCACCACCACACCGTCGTGCTGCTGGGATTCCGTGGAGAGATATACTACCTCCGCTGCTCGCTGGAACGGGGAGAGGAAGGTCTGCTTCGACTCCGCACGTGTGACCGACTGCGGAAGCGCTGCCGGAACGCAGCGCCGGAAGGATCGTCTACTCGATCTTGAGATCGGCAAGTGATCGACTACATCAACCACGAGATCCGATCTCGTAACGCTTTCGAGTCTACAAGGGTTAGTACAGATCTATCTCGTTGCACATGTCTAATAGATTAGATCTTGGCTTTTATCTAGATTAGATCTGGGTTTTGTTCGTTCTTGCGGTAGACATTTTTTGTTTTCCATGCTACGAACCGTTCTTACCTACGAACATGAACCACCACGAGGATAACTAAGTTATTAGCAACTCGTTGTAAATCAAATATTGACTATAGTAGGAGAGACAGACACCCGCCAGCCACTTATGCAAAACAAGTTGCATGTCAGTCGTGGAATCGGTCTCATGTACGATGGCATGTAAGGTTGGTCCGGGCCGCTTCATCCCACTATGCCACCAATATCCAAAATACATAGAAGATGCAATAACATGATCATCATCGCCCACATATAAACCATATGTGTACTACCCATGCTAAGCACCTACACATAGATCAGGCTCTGATACCACAGTTGGGTCCGCAGCATAGAAAACAAAAAATTTCCTACGGTGTGAACTACACGCCAAGATCTATCTACTAGGTACAAAGCAACGGGTGGACATACATCCAACAAGAACTTACCCTCGTAGACAACAAGCTTTGTTAACGAGTAGGAACTCGTGGTTGATGTAGTCGTACACTTGCCGATCTCAAGATCGTGAGGAAGTCCGAGCGCCATAACTCAGCAGCGCATCCGCACTCGCATACACGTTCAAGACATCGGACAATCTCCACCTCCTCGCTCCAGCGATCCAGCGGAAGCAGCAACTCCTTCTAGACGAAATGCCACCGGGAAGATGTATCTTGCTAATCCGAGACCATGGGGGAATAATTCTAGAGGGGGAGAGAGATCCTTCACAAGGATGTGTGAGGATGAAGGAGGGAATGAGTGGCCTTTTATAGGAGGAGGGGGGTGCCCCCTCTCTCCATGGCCAGCGCATGGGGAGGTGACCCCTCACCTCCCCCATTCATGTGGTGGTAACCCCTCCACATTAAAATGCCTCTTCACATTCCCTTTTAAAGTCTCCACTTTAAATGCATTAAATTTCTCCAAATTTAATGCTCTCTCATTTAATAAAACTCTTTTTATTAAATTTATTCAAAATTTTGTTAATTACTTTAATTAAGAAACATTCACATATAGCCCCTTGCAATATTTCAATATCACATGCAGAACCACCTTCTGCAATTTCAGCCGAAACAATTTCCGGTTTCTATTGAAACAATTCCTGTGCTTTGCAATTCTTTCGTCTGAAACATATGTGCTCCAAAATGGTGTCTGGTAACTCTTAAGTGTGCCACCCTACGGTTCAGGAATAATGCAGACATGATCGAGACCCTTCTCCGATCAATAATCAGCAGCGGGACCTGGAGATCCGTACTGACTCCTACACATTCAACGATGACTCCTGTGATCATGAGAACCTTTAACGCTTGTAACTAAATCCCTTTGTCTCTCGATATATTACATGTCCGAGATTCGATCATTGGTATCTATATACCTAGTTTGATCTCGTTACCGACATGCACTCTTTTCTTGTTCCCGTGATATAACATTCTAGTGATCACATCACTTGCTTGCAAGCTATCCTAATATGATATCACCGAGAGGGCCCAGAGTATATCTATCCGTTATCTGGATTGACAAATTCCACTCTTGATCCATGAGCCTCAACATAACACCTTCGTAGTACTGAACCCATCTTTATAGTCACCCTGTTACGGTGTGACGTTTGATGTTATCAAGATACTCTTCCGGTGTTAGAAATTAACATGATCTCATGGTCTAAGGATAAATATTACTTCGTATGATGTTATAGCAATATAAACATAATGACTTGATCGTAATGCTATACTTCGGATAAATGTTCATCACATCATTCCACCAATGGTGTGACCTTGTTATCAACAACATCCAATGTCCATGATCAGGAAACCTTGATCATCCTGTTAATCAACAAGCTAGTCTATAAGAGAGGCATGACTAGGAACCCTTTTTGTTTATTAAACACACATGTATTAATGTTTCCGAATCAATACATTTCTAGCATGTAAAATAAACATCTATCATATATAAGGAATATATAATAATAACTATATTATTGCCTCTCAGGGCATATTTCCTTCAGGGGAGGCCCAAGGCATCCCCTTCTTCATCAATAAAAATTCCAGGTTTCTTCCAAACGCTTCATTTTTATTGTTTCATGCACAGTTGTGTTTTTCTTGGAGCGTCTTCTTTTTTGTTTTCGTTTTAGTTTTTAATTTGCTTTGGTTTGCTTAGTTTGCTGAATAAATTGGTTGGACCCCCTCTTTCATACATTGGTTTCAAATAGTTTGGTTTGGTTTGGAAAAGAGTAGGAAAGTTCATGCTTATGTGGTAAAAAGAGCTTGTTTTTGACTGTGGCCTATGCTTTGTCATGCCATGCTTGATATTGTTTTGGCTTTATGCTTAGTATTCTTTGCTGTAGCATGACTTGTTATAAACAATTGAGATTGCTTAATGTGCCTTGGATGAATCATGCGTTGTTTTAGCATATTAAAGCATAGTATAGTGGTATTCTCCTTTGATGCTTTATTTGGGTTGACTTGGCGCATGCTCACACCATGTTATGACTATCTCAAGTCACCATAGCCTTTATGATCCTTTAGTTTTCAACTTGTAGTATCACTTTATGCTTTGATTGATGATGTTTTGTCGCTCTGCATGATTATGGCCATTATTGCTCTCTTAGTTTGTCGCTCCCAGTCTTTTGCTAGCCTCCACAACAAAGTATGAGTTCCACTCATGCATCCAACTCCCTAAACCAAGTTATTCCAAAGAGTCCACCATACCTACCTACTAGCTTATGCTATTCCAAGTATATTCATGCTTTTGTTTACCTTCCAAATTAAACTTGTTATGAGAAAACTAGTGATTAAAGCTCTCACGAACTTGATGGCACACTTTACTTTACTTGCCCTTAATAAAATTGAACCATCGTGTCGTCTATGTTGTATATGCTTGCACTTATTTGTTGGGAATTAGCAGAACCATGCTTTCATGGGGAACACTTTCAACATTGCACTTGGTACTTGTACCTAGTTGATATCATGCTCTTTTGTATATGGATGTTGTCGGTGTGAAATGAAAGGGGAGCTTGTAAGTCCATGGAGTTATTTATATGTGTTAGAGAAACGCCTGGGCCGCTGGTCTAATCCATGCTGACATGGTGGAAACCTGCAGCGTAACCATAATGAGCTATCTATGAAGCATTCTTCTTATAAAAAAGGAGTCCTATATTGAGAAAAGAAAAGAAAAAAAGAGATACTATGAAAAGAGGAAAGAGAGAAAAAAGCACCATATTCCGATGATAAATAAGAAGAATGCTGAGATGCTCATTGTTTGCTTGCCTTATCATTTTGATATGGGGATTCTTCCGTATCATCGGGCAAGGGGTACCCCGTTGGCGGTTCTCTATGATACACATGTACTTATGATGACAAGAACTTACCGGTGACTAAACTTGAGTACCATAAGGAGCGGCCCTCGTATATAAGGGACATGAGATTTCTAACTTTACTTCGTCAAGCATGTACACCATAGTTTGTTCATTTTAACCTTAATCACTTCAAGATGCTTATGATATGGGCAATGAGAGCTGAAAGCTATTAATACCATAATTTTTGGAAGCTCTTTATGAGACTTGAATCCCTACTTCCTTTTATAAAGGCCTTTCTTCCATCATTATATTGAGTCTCCACCTTCTATCTTTATGCACCTACTTTGAGAGCATAGTGGCCATTCTTAGTTCTATGTGCATTGTCCCAAGACTAGTTGATTGTTGCATAACTTGATACTGCTTGTTTTAAACTATTTGTATCTAGTCACTCTTATGAACTTTGAATGTGTCCTATGCATTTATATTTGCTACTCTATGAGGGACAAGCTGAATACTATTATGCTATGTTTTCTTTATGTGAAACAAACAAACGTCTTGCAAAGCATTGTTATTCATGAATCTTTTGTTTGTGCCTTTTCATGTTGCATCATAGTTTCTTTGCTTATTGCTAGAACTTTGTCTTTCATGTTATGATTGCAGTACTATGATCCCCGCTTTGAATGTTTTACAAATACCTTGATCAAGTCTTTGATGGTGCATGCCACCTCAAAAATTATTCTTTCTTTTTATCACTTACCTACTCGAGGACGAGCAGGAGTTAAGCTTGGGAATGTTGATACATTGCAAATATATCTATAATTTTTGATGTTCCATGCTTGGTTTTATCCACTTTCTTGTGTTTTGTTCCAACTTTGGAGTACTTTTCATATTATTTCTTGGACTAACCTATTAACAAGAGCCACAGTGCCAGCTGCCTGTTTTCTGCTGTTTTTGGTTCCAGGAAAGTCAGAAAATGAATATTCTTGGAATTGGACGGGACAAAAGCCAAAGTGCCTATTTTTTCGGATGTCATCAAGTGCCAAAATACGAGATGGAGAGGGGCCAGGGGGCCACCACACCACCTGGCCGCGTGGCCAGGCCTGGCCCGCGCCAGGGGGTGGTGTGGCCGCTCTCGGCACCCCCTCGGCCTCTCCTTCTGCCTATATATTGCCCTCGGAACGAAAACCCTAAGGGCCCGATCAAAAAATCCACGAAAGAGTCTATAGCCGCCGTCATCTCCATCCCTAGATCGGGAGGGATCTGAAGCTCTTCCCGGCACCCTGCCGGAGAGGGGAATTCACCCTGGAGGCCTTCTTCATCACCATGCAAGCCTCCGGTGTGATGCGTGAGTAGTTCATCCTTGGACTACGAATCCATGTAGTAGCTAGACGGATGGTTCTCCTCCTTTGTGCTTTCATGTCTAGATCTTGTGAGCTCCGTTCATGATCAAGATCATCTATTTGTAATTCTACATGTTGTGTTTGCGGGGATCCAATGGATATTGAGATGCTATTTCAGATTGATTATTGATTTTATCATGTCTTTGTTATTTGTGATCTTGCATGCTTTCCGTTGTTAGTAGCCATCTTGGCCAAGTAGATGCTAGCAACTCCAAGAGTTAGTATTTATGCTCGATAGTGGGTTCATTCCTCTGATAATCTGGGGAAGTGACAGAAATCTCTAGATGTGCTGCTAGGGAGAAAACAACAATCCTTTGTTCATAGAACAATCGTATTGTTTACTTTACACGCAGTTCGTAAAGCAATAATCTGTTGCTTGCAACTTAATACTGGAGGGGGTTCGGATGATAACCTGAAGGTGGATTATTTGTCATAGATGCAGTTGGATGGTGGTCTATGTCAAGTCTCAAAGGAGTCAAGATGATTAATATATGTATGTATTGCTTTCTCGATGTTTGTCAATTGCCCCGCTGTAATTTGTTCACCTAGCATGTTATCTATCTTAAGGAGAGCCACCTCTAGTGAACTATGGATCCCGGTCCTTGTCTTTTACATTTAATCTACAAACTGTTTACTGCTTTGTGTTTACTTTCTGCAAACTTTTACTTTTTTCTATTCGATACGTTTAATCCTTTGTTTTCCGCAAAACACGGTGAGATTGACAACCTCATCGCAAGTTGGGGAAAAAGTTATGTGGTTGTTTTGTGCAGGTCTTCACATTGCTACTAGCACCGGTAGTGCGCCCTGCCAAAGCTCAGCTAGTAACACCTTTGGGGTGTTTCCTTGCTCCTACTGGTTCGATTAAACCTTGATTTCATAATTGAGGGAAACTTGCCGATGTGCTCATCATACCTTCCTTTGGGGTTCCCAACGAGCTCTACATCAACACCGCCATCAAACATTTTTCTGGGCGCCATGCATTGAGCCATCAATCGGCCACACAAATTTGGTGCGCTGATGGGTCGAGCCGGATGCGTCGGTCCGGATAGATCGTGCTGCTAGAGAGACCGCGCATGTCCCGCATATCCGAGAGGACGCATTCGGACGCGGCCGGATGGGTTGGGTCGGACCGATGGAGATGTCCTCACTTCTGGTACCGTCCGGTCGACCGAGAGTTTCTATAGCTCCTTTGATTCAAGAGAATCCGGGAGCGGCCGTTTGGAGCACGAGCGAGCTTCGGGTCGGGTAGCCTTGTTTCTGGATCTTTAGAATTTTGAATACAAAATGTTTCAAAGAATAAAACGTAAAGCTCCAGGATTGTCTTCTAATGGTGCTCAAATCTTCAATACAAAATACGTTATATTCTAGGCTCAGCAAAAATGACAAATCAAGATTTTGTCGACGGTGACCAGTGCACTGGAGTGAATGCTTTTTTTTCAATTTGCTGATCCAAAAATATAATTTATTTCGTTGTGAAAATTTCCCGAAGAATAGAACACTGACTAGTATTTTTCCCGGAATGCTTACTGAAATCACGGTTTCAATTTTTTTTTTAAACACTATCGCAAAAAGCTACCTGTTGCCCGTGGTCAAATACAAATTTTTGTCTCCATAAGAAGTTTTTCCTATAAATATTGTTCCATTCGTGCAATTTGAAGTTTGAGAAAAAAAATGAAAAATTGTATTGCACTGTTTCCTGAGGATAATATCCATCCATTTAAATTTTTAATTGAAGCTTCTTTTTTTCACTTTGAATCTTTGATGCTAAAAGCACCTATTTAGATGCTCTTGTAACTTTATATAAGCTAATGTCCAAAAGCAAAACTGATCCCTACCAAACAGACTCTTTGTTACGCAATATTGTACAAATAGGGTGCTCTTTTATCTTTTAAGAGGTGTGTTATACTCGCTCAGTTCCATTTTAATCTACATCCTAGAAAAAATCAGAAAACTAGTACTGCAATTATTAGTACTATTTAGTATGTAAACAACAAATTCAAGCTACATTGAAAACAATGGCATCTAACAAAGAGAGTAGAATCATTTCGTTTTCTAGGTTCTTGCTGACTAAATGCTAGAATGTAGATTTAAGATCAAATTTTAGGGAACGGAGGCTCTCTATTACCTTGGACTAGAGTAGATAATTGGAAAAGGCAGAGACGGAATTATAGTTCTTACCATTTAGGGATGACGAAAAAAACATTCACCGGGCTCTAGAGTTGTAGCGCTTTGTTCCCCGCGTCCTCTTCTCCTATGTCGCCCTCGCCCGTCCTCTCCAGCCTCGCTGGACCCATATCCGTGCTTTCCTGCCGTGCAGGACCCATCCCTTTGTTGGGCCTGCTTCACGTCTACCGTCGCAGGCGTGCAATCAACGGTCGACTCAGTTTTTTGCTTCCGGCATGACCACGCTAGGACATGTCACAACAGGAAGGAGAGAGGACGGGAAGGGGAGGGCGAGGGCGAAGAATAGAGGCCAAATGGAGGTAGTGGAGTGCGGGCCATGCACGACGGAACAGTGTGGCGGTGGGAGAGACTAGACCTGGAGCGGAGCGGGACGGTGAATCGACAAAATATGGAAAATTGTAGAATAATACAGGCTCGGATCCTCGATCCTGGGATGTGCACCGTCAACAGCTCAAGTGGTAGGACCAACTCATTAGAATAATGGCCAGAACAACGGCTACATGTGATGGGATCCGTGTGTAAGAAACCGTGTCGATCAGACGACAAGTTAGACATGGCAAATGACAGCCGTCATAGACGGAATCAAGGGTTACAAATGTAATGGATTCGCGTTGGCTAATATAATTTCTCCAATTGGCCTTCGTAGTGGCATAGTCCGGTTTTCCGAGTGAACTGGGGATACAGTCGTAATAAATTCTTAAAGCAAATAAATATTTTCACGAGGTTTGATCAAATAGTTTGTTACCTATAAAATTGCATGCAAACTTTCCATCAGAAAAATCATAGGATTTTTAGTCCTACAAATACAAAACAAACAAGCTCTATAGATCCTCTATAATTTATATGAAATTCTTTTGACCCTATGCATTGCTTTTGGGCCTCAATATTGAGCGGGTTTTTTTTTTAGATCAACAGGCCACCGCCCCATTCCATTTTCGTTGAAAACGAAATGCAATAGTTTACAGCAAAATGACAACTCTAGGCGTTCAAGCTCAGGCTAAAGCTAAACAACAAAACGACCTCAAAACCAGCTACTGTTAGGTCGACTACACACTAGGACAACGCTATCCAGACAACAAGCGAAACTACAGCAAACGATCATCAGTTAACACGATAATACTCAAAAAAACTCAAAAAGAACTGGCACACATGCCATGGATCCAGCCTCCATCAGAAACTTAATTGACCCCCTCCAGCAAAGCATCGAAACAGGGCTTCTAGAGTCCGAGGGCTGATCCGCGTGGACACCCTCCTTTTTTTCGAACGTTGTTAGAGCTGGGGCTTCCAATTCCATAAAGCTTGATTGCTTTGTTGGGAACACAAGAAGCCACCTTTTGAGCATCTTTGACAGACGATGCCAAAGTACTTACATTCCAGACCAAGAACATCGTCGAAAGAAAATGTCATTTGTCTGTTTTCACACAGTCCACATGAGTCCAGCACCCACCATGTTAACTACAACATTTTTATTATTACTGACCCATAATCTTGCTTCATTCTCATAACTTACACCTATTTGTCTCTTCATAATGGTAGATAGTTTAGCCCACATAAGTTTGACAATATCACAGGAGAAAAATAGATGGTCTACATTTTCATTCTCAGCGCAGAAGATGCCAGTTACATCTTGTAATGTTTGCCTTTTAATCAAGTTATGTCTAGAGAGTAACTTATTGTGTGACAACAACCAAAGGAAAACATGTACCCTAGGGGGCACACACAAGCTCCATACAGCAGGGGTGTATAATGGGGTAACCCCCCTAAAATTAATCACTCCATACACGGATTGTGATGTATAAATCCCAAAACTATAAAATTCCCAAATCATAGAATCCTCTACATCATCAAAATTAATTGAAGCATCAACTTTTTGAACCTGTGTCCATTGTTCCATCATAGCAGTGCTAAAATTTCGCCCAAAGGTGAGTTTTAGATCATTCCCATCCCAAACTTCTCTAACAGTTGCTCCTTGTTGGTTGAACACATAGTAAATATCCCAAAACATAATTGCCAAACTAGTGTTTCCCAACCACCGATCCTCCCAAAACTTGATTTTATTTCCATCATCAATCTTCCACTTTTATCCCATTTTAGCAGTGTTTGCAACCCACATAACTCCTTTCCAAAAAGAAGCATCCAAGCTTTTGCAGTTGAAAATATTAGGATTTTCTGTATCATACTTTAAATCTACTATTTGATTCCAAAGTTTGTCCCCATCCATATTATGTCTTCTTATCCAAGAAGCTATCAAACACATGTTCATTTTTCTAATATTTGAAATACCAAGAGCACCATATTATTTTTTCAAAGTTACTAGATCCCAATTAGCCAAATGATATTTGTTATGTCCTTCATAGTTATCCCAAAGGCAATGGGCCATTCGGAAATTGATGGCTCTAATGGCCCAAGCAGGAAATTTGATTGTAGATAGCAAGTAAATAGGAATACTGGCCAAACACAATTTATTAATGTAATCCTAGCTACATAAGATAGTAACCGGCCTCTCCAGCCTCCTGCTCTTTTAAGAATTTAATCATTATAGGTTGTAAATCCTCTTTCCTAAGTTTGGCGAAATGCAAAGGTACTCCAAGGTACTTTAAAGGGAACGAGCTAATTTTACAACCAAAGATGTGTGTTAGCACATTAATCTGTAGGTATGTCTATAGGAACCATGCCACATTTCTCAAAATTTATTTTCATCCCTGACATTTGCTCAAAGACGGATAAAATTCACTTGAGATTCATTGACTATTCCACATTGTTTTCTAGGAAAAGCAATGTGTCATCTGGATACTGCAAGCTGATGACACCCTCATGTCTCAATCTGGTCAGGAGGCCAGGAATCAAACTTTGCCTCGCTGCTCTAGTGAGCATTTTCGAGAAAACATCCGCCATCATATTATAAAGGATTGGCGATAAGGGATCACCTTGCCTTAACCCTCCGCATGTTTGGTAGAAATTACTATTTTGATCGTTAATTCGTATCCCCACTGACCCCCATGGACTAACATATGAATCTTCCCTACCCACTTTGGGCTAAAACCTCTTTGCCTAAGCATCTCCTCTAAGAAGGAGAGATCAACTATATCGTACGCCTTCTCATAATCCAACTTTAAAATAATCCCTTTTTATTTATTTTGGTGTACATCATGAATAATTTCATGCACCGTAACCATACTTTCAAGAATATACCGCCCTCTAATAAACGCAGTTTGGTTGGAAGAAATCAATCGACTCACGCACTTTCCCATCCTATTAGTACAAGCTTTGGAAAAAAATAAAACAACAATTTGTGAGAGCTATAGGCCTGAACTTCTTTAAGGATTTCACATCATTTTATTTAGGAATTAAGGTGACCAAACTAAAGTTTAGTCTCTACATGTCTGCCAAATTATTATCAAAATCTCTAAAGAGATTGACCAAGTCTAACTTGATATGATAAAATAGAAAATAAAAACCATCCGGACCAGGAGCCCCTTCGGCATATGAGCCAAAAACTGCTTCCTTAATTTCCTCCTCAGAAAAAGGAGCATCTAACATATTATTTTCCTCTTCATTAACCAAGTCTTGTGGCTCCCAAAAGGAATCCAACAAGGATATGTCTAGTTGTTCTTCTTTTCCGAACAAATTCTTATACTATTCCACCGCTAGCTTTAGCATTTCCCGTGTGTCTACTACCTCATTGCCTAGTGGCCCTTCCAAAACAGCAATTTTTTCTTACCTCTCCTTCGATTAGCTACCGCATGAAAATATGTTGTGTTTCTATCACCCTCTAAAATCTCCTTTTCCCTAGACCTCTGTCTCGCTTTTATCTCTTCATTAGCATAAATATGATTCAATTTTTTAGTGATCTCTTTCATTCTTCTAACTTATTCAGGGAGCAGTTGTTGTGTTTCATACATAATGTCCAAGCAACAAATTCAGCAATCAACTCTTTTTTCATTTTCTTTTGTCTGCTTCAATGTTAGCATACCAACCTCTAAGACATTTACTTAATCTTTTCAGCTTATCTTGCCAAATAGTAGTAGCATTTCTTCCCTTAACATGGACATTCCAAGATTCAACAACAATTTTTTTACATTCCTCCTTCTTAGGCCACCATTTTTCAAAACAAAAAGGTTTTTGCACGATTCGTGATTTATCCCCAAAATTAACGCAAAGTGGCGTGTGATCATTCCCATTCCTAGCTAGGGCCTGGACATGGGACGTGGGAAAATGAGCATCCCAACATGTTGAAACAAAAAAATTGCCAATGCCCGTCATAACCAAATTCTGTTGATTATTCGACCAAGTGAACAACCTATTAGAAGGCTTAATCTCCATCAAGCCAAACTGATTGACTCAATTATTAAATTTATCAGCCCCTGATGACCCACAAGTATAGGGGGTGTATCGCAGTATTTTCGAGGGAAGTGAAACCCAATTTATTGATTCGACACAAGGGGAGCCAAAGAATATTTATAAGCCTTAACAACTGAGTTGTCAATTCAGCTGCACCTGGAAACAATCTTGCTCACAGTAGTTTATCAGTAGCAACAGTTTTGTAGTAGGAATAGTAAAGTAACAGCAGTAGTAAAATAAAGACAGTAGGATTCGAGTGCGGTAGGCATAGGGATGGATGGACGGGCGTTGCATGGACAAGACAATTCACATGGCAATCAGAACATAGGGAAATTGCAGATAAATAAGATAAAACATCCAAGTACTAGATACTCCTAAGCATGTGTCCCATATATAGTCATACGTGCTCGCAATGAGAACTTGCACAACATCTTTTATCCTACCAGCCCGTTTGCAGCGGGGCCTCAAGGGAACTACTGGTAATTAAGGTGTTCCTTTTAATAGAGCACCGGAGCAAAGCATTAACACTCCGTGAACACATGTGATCCTCACATCAAAGTCATTTCCTCCGGTTATCCCGATTTCTTTCACTTCGGGCCATTGGTTCCGGACAACAACGTGTGTATACAACTTGCAGGTAAGACCAAAAACTATACTATCATAATGAATCAATAACATGTTTAGATCTGAAATCATGGCACTCAGGCCCTAGTGACAAGCATTAAGCATAACAAGTCGCAACAAAGTCAAAAAGCACTAATAGAAGATACTAGGCACCATGCCCTAATAATCCGATGCCATTACATGAACAATCTCATCCAATCCCTACCATCCCCATAGCCTACAGCGGGGGATTACTCACTCATAGATGTGGAAAACATGGATGGTCGATGGAGAAGCGATGGTGATGATGATGGCGATGATCTCCTCCAATTTCCTGTCCCAGCAGGGTGCCAGAACGGAGTTTCTGGTTCCGAATCGTGGAATCTGGTGGTGGCGGCGGAGCGGAACTCTTTCTGGAAAAACGTCGATCCCCCCCCCCCCCCGAGTTTTTAGGTCAGAAGGCATCTTATAGGCGAAGAGGGAGACCGGGGGGGTGTCTGGGGCGGCCATACCACCCCTAGCGCGGCCATACCACCCCCTGGCGCGGCCAGGTCTAACCCGCGCGGCCAGGTGGTGTGGCCTGGGCCCAGCCCCCCTCCGTCTCGTATTCTGGCTCCGGGAGTCTTCTGGTGAAATAGGATTTTTGGCATATTTTCCGGGATTTTTCCTGATAGTTTATTTTCTGCACAAAAACTAAACACCAAGGCAATTCTGGTGAAAACAGCGTCAGTCCATGTTAGTTGCATCCAAATCACACAAGTTTAGAGGAGAAACAATAGCAGAAGTGTTCGGGAAATTAGATACGTTTTGGACGTATCAGCCCCAGTTTTCTTAATATTCTATATTATTTTCTGAAACATCTCTAATGAGATTAAAATCACCACCAATCAGAATAGTTAGATTACTATGAGTACAGATAAATTCCAATTCATCAATAAATTCTTGTTTGTGCTCATCATAGGCAGAACCATAAACACCAACCATATTCCAAGCGAAAGGATCCTTTTTATTAATGATAGAAGCTGTAGTAGAAAACCCTAATCGACCAGGAAATGCACTAAAAACCATCCTCATTAATACCCACTAACACCTCTCCGACAGTACCAACAGCTGGAAGATAATTCCACTCAAAACTTCCATACTTTGTTAGATTTTCTAAGAACATAGGACTAAAATCCTCCTTTTAGTATGTGAAAACCCCACAAAATCAGGCTTATGCTTTGCTAAAAATTCCATGGCTTGTGTTACTCTAATGGAGTTATTAAAACCTCTAATGTTCCATAAGCTCCCTAACATCGTGGTTCTTTCTTTTGTTTCTATTCTTTCCTCTTTCGCTCCTCCTAGAGCAAACAAGCGACTCTAATGAGTAAAAGCTATCGGATAGCACCCCATCATTTAAAGGATCACTATCCACTCCCTCAAGACTAGTGTCTTGTTCAGCATCTTCTAATATATCCTCCAAGGTTAAGTCAATTTCAGATGGTAGAAAATTTTCACGTTGTGTGTCAAGAAGATTGTCAATTCTACCAACTTCCACTTGTTTTATTTTAGTAATACTACCATTTATTTTATCCTCTGTTTTTTCCAAAGAAACACCAATGATACGAGCCTTATCAGCTAGAGTTGCATTGCAAACAGTAGCAAAGGAATGCTTTAAATTTTTATCTTCCATAGGAGCCGCCATATTATTATGTTGCAACAATTCCACTACCTTGTCCACCATTTTCCTACCATCTTGAACAATTTTTGTGATTTGCCTCACAGGTTGGACTGGACCCCATTTACTATTTCTCTTCTTTGTTCTCATTGCAGCTTCAGGTGGAGTAGGCTCCAGGATTGCCTTCTGTTGACCACCATTGATATTCATACCTTTGTCAGCATCCTCTATAGCTTTCTCAACACTATTTGGTTTAGATAGCACCACATCTTGTAAGTTGTCAAACAGTTCATCCACCTCAATCATGGGGCAGTTTTGTTCATCTTCATCTGAATCCACCATCTCCATATCCACTAGATCGTAGAACCTATTGACTGAAATGATTGTGCTCCTTCCTTGCTCCACTTCTCCTCTACAAGTTTTTGTCCCTGGTTCCTGCCCACTAATGGTGATTTATTTGCCCCTGGCTGTTGTCTATTCTATATTAATCCTGGTGTCTGCATATTGTTCTGTCCTTCCTCTCTATTCCCCTCCTGGTTTAACTCATCTGCAAGAAAGTCATCATTTTCACCATCATAATCACCCCCATCATCATTCTCATGAGGGTGAGATGGGGGTGGAGGTATATTGCCTACTCGTTCCTGTCTTCCTTCCACTTCAAAATCAAGGATATAGAACTTTTTCCTCATCATCACAACTCTTTGCTCAGAAATTTTAGAAACATGTTTCACTGCCAACTGGATTCGCACAACTTCATAGAAGGATTTGAAAATTCCACCCCAATCAACATCCAGAATCAGGACAAAACACTTGACAATTTGAGCAATAACTTTCCATGAGAACCACTTAGGTGGAATTCCTCTAATCTTGACTCATACTTCTTCAAGCGTTCCCACATCAAGTAAATCACCTTCCCAATTCATAATATTGATAGTTACTCTTTCCAGATCATTCCCTTCCTTCAGGTTGATAGATGGGATATCAATCAGGATAATAAATTTTCTGTGAGGAGGGAACCTAACCAAGAACTTCTTCTCTTATAACTGTTGAACTTGCCATGGCCAATTGGGATCCCACATCTGACACATCTTATCTTCCAGTTCCTTCAGACTTATGTGGTCGTGAGTAACAGAGATGATCCCCACATTCTTGAGATTCAGCCATTGACACTCTGTTTGGCTATCAACTGCCACATGGAAAAAAACCAGCCCACTATTAGCACTTCCAACATACTGAGCCATTGAATTGGCTACCCCCAGACAAGGAAATTGTTCATGTGATGACCATATGTGTTACACATGAAGCAAATCCGCTCCTTCACACAATTTCCCACATAGTGTCCTGGCTCCCCGCAATTATAGCAAACTACTGACATGTATCTCAGATCAATCGGTTGAACGGGCACGTCCGCTGGTGTAAGACGATTTCCAATGGGTTGTGGTGGTGGCCTATTGACCATGGTAGGATTGCAGGTAACCTGAGACACACCTTGTTGACCGCCACCCTGAGTCTGCACTGGAGGATTCACCACACCTCCGCCTTGCATCTGCTGCCCCGCCTAATTTCCAGACGGCCTGGGTTGTTGAGGCCGATTGTACTGATAAGGATTCTGCCACTGCTGCTGAAATTGTCCCGGCCAACTAGAAGGAACACTGCCTCCCCCGCCTGTAGCATCCTGACCTTGCTGGCCCCCATGCATCTTCACAATCTCTGAGTACGTCTCCTTTTCGTGGATTCTGCTCCAGATTCCTTCGAGAAACTAAACAATTTCGGTTCCGCCTTGATCTGCTCCCCAACTCGCACGGGGTGTGTCGTGGTGGTGTCACGGCAGATGCCATGGATAGGCTAAAGGTGGGGACTAAATGCACTAGGGGAATCCAGGGAGGGATGGTGTGGTGATTCCACACACAATAGCTTTGTATTTGATTCACTTCCAAGGATTACAAGTGCTCCTCGAGCTGTATTGGGGAGAGGTGGAAGAAGAACTCTCTTACTCTCACCACAAGCAAAACTCTGCTCTCTAGGAGACAACTAGCAAAACCAACCCAATAGAGATCAACCCCTTCTACAGATGCCCTAGCCCTCCTTATATAGGGGTGGCTAGGTCTCCAATTAGGGCATACGTGGAGGCATATTCCAGGGAATATGCCTCTTCCAAGAATATGTCTCTTTTCCCCGCGTCATCCATGCAGAGGCTACGTGAGCCTCTGCGGCGCCCCCGTCAGCCGACATTGGCATCGTCACCCTTGTCGGCCACACCTCGGTGGTCCTGCCTCTATACGCTTCGCTCATGCTCTGCGTACAGGGGTCACCTTTGACCAGCGAGATACCTTCCTTCTCCTACAAGCTTGATATGACCTGGATTGTACATAGTTGATCAGGCCACACATGTTCCTGCATACAAGTTAGATTCATCTGTCCGACTTACGGCTTAAGTCGGTTGAGACCCATTTAGGTGGACATCCCCTGGTCTGGGTTACCCCGTGATTCGGCCTGCCTTGAGGTGACTCGGCCAGCATCCGCTTTGGCTTTGCCGAACCTAGGCTAACTCGACCTTTATACCCCAGCGTGACCCTACCCGGGGGTATCCCCCCAACATTAGTCCCCGAAGCTGGTGCGGTCTTAGCTGCCTTGGCCGCTAAGGCCACAGCAGGTTCAATTTTACTGAGCTTTGAATTCCTTTTCCGAGTTACCTCCTTATCTCGGATTCCATGGGTTTACTTTCCTTTGGCACATTCCAAGTTCTCACTTGCTGGCCGGGTTACCACATTATCATCCGAGTCATTTTTTCTTTTCTCGTACGCTTCCCCATGTGGAGGCTAATCATTAGCTTGCCTCATTTTAAGGGCCAGCAACAGTAACTGCCGCAGTAATTGTCAGAAGTTACTGTTGCCCACGTCACATCGTGCTTGCCTCCTCGTTAACTATATCATGACGTCGCGTCATGGGATCCGCTGTGTCATGTGGTCCTTCGTGTGGCTCCCTGCTGATTGGTTGATCCGGGTTGTACACGGCCACACCGTGTGGCACACCCACACAACACGATCCCACTACCCCCTCGAGGGAGTGGTTAAATAGGGGAGGGGCGCGCCCCTTGGGTCTTTTTCCCACTTCTGCGCCCCTCTGCCTCTACTTCTTCTTCTTCTTCTCCCACGACAGCACCGCTGCCCCCACGCCTAAGTAGCCGCGCCGCCGCCGCACTGCCTCCACGCTCGCCAGCGTCGCCGCCGCCTCCGCACATCTCTTCCGCCACGGGTCGCTGCCAGTCCAGGACACTGCCACCCACCGCCGCTAGCGCCAGTGAGGGCAGTGAACTCGAGATGACTAAGGAGGAGCTCGCCGTCGCCGAGCAGGAGATGGAGGAAGATGCTACGAGCGCCGACTGCGGCGCGTGGGCAGGCTCCTGGGTCTGCCAGGATGACCTGGATTGGCTCTACCGCACCAGGCGCATCCCGGAGGGCGTCACCGCATGCCTCGCTTCCTCCGAGCTTGCCCCCTCACCCAATCCGGGTGAGTATGTGGTGTTCCTATCTCATTTTCAGCGTGGATTTGGTCTGCCAGTGAGCGACTTTTTCCACGACTGGTTAAACACATACGAACTCCAGCCGCACCACCTTCCAGCCAACGCCATCACATCTCTTTCCGCCTTCGCCTCCACCATCGAAGGTTATGCCGGACTGTGGCCCACGAAGGAGCTTTGGATCCGGTTCTTTGGCCTTCGTTGGAACGTGATCCTGAACATCCAGCTTGACCCGGAGGACAAGCAGCTCACACAGTTCGGCGCTGCGTCAATTTCTCCCTGGAGGCTGTCCGTCTTCCCCCGAGTCACTCGGCTGGACTCCTGCAAGGGATGGGCCCGGACTTTCTTCTATGTCCGGAACAGCACCACCGACGATCATATCCGGCTGCGCCCCTATACTCCGGGTCCTCCTAACCCGGAGTTGTGGGACATTATCCCCAAGAAGCCCACAACCTTGGCCAACCAAGTCAACAAGAGATTCAAGGAGCTGAAGGAACTCGGATTGCGCAACGAGGACGCCATGATCACATTCGTCCGCAACCGGATATCCCCCCTCTAGAAACGCACACATAAAGTGTGTCACATGAGCTGGGGCTGCGACCCCAACCGGACCTCGTCTTTTGAGTTGAGCAACACAGAGATCTACCGCCGGGTCAAGGCCCTCTTTACCACCCACAAGGACTTCTCCTCTGAGTGGACGTGGGGAATTGAACACTATTGCCGAGATAGGCTTCCTCCCGTGGTAAGCTTCGTGCCGCAAACTTTCTCCGAATTAAATCATATGTCGGTCGCTGTTGTATATTTAACTCTGTTGTCTTTTCTTTCCCTTAGCAATTCCTTCAGCAAACTATCGAGGATGGCACCGAGCCCTCCCTCAAATGGGCGCCTGATTGAGATACCTCTGAGGAGGAGGAACCGGATCAGGAGATGTTCCTTCCAATGGCTGACGTGACCAAGCGACCTACCGGTAAACTCTCTTCCATTAGAGATTGGCCCGACGATGAAGATGACTCGGATGTTGAGGTGATGGAAGCATTTGATGTTGTCCCCCTTTCTTATGCTTTTCCGGCATCAGCTAACCCCGGTGGGCAGATCCACGAGGACCCTCCCCTTGCCGTGGGTGATCCTGTTCCGGTTGCACCGAAGAAGAAAAGGGGAGCCGCACCAACTTCTTCCTCCGGACCTTCTCAGCCAGCCAAAAGGCGGAAGAAGTCCGGGGACAAAACTGCCTCCAAGCCTGCTACCAAGGCCCCAACACGAAGAGCTCGGAAGCCCAAGGAGCCCCTGACCTCGGATGAGTAAGCCTATTTTCCCTCTGCCATTTACTTGTTCTTGTATTGTTATAGTTTCTCATCCGACAATGTTTGATTCAGCAGGGCTATGGTGGAGGTCCCACAGAGTGGATCCGGCATTGCCTCGCCACTCCGGCACAGCCCTTCTCCCTCTCGTGGCGACGATTCACGCCCACTGAGCCCCATTCCGGAGGATTCAGCGGCTGCTCCGGGTTCCAGCCCACCTCATCAAGAGGAGGGCAACCTTGGAGCGGGGGAGACTGGCTCTGCCGAGGCAGCGGCCACCACCACTTCGGCTCCGCTGCAACCAGCTACCACCGAGGTTGCCTCAGCACCTCCACCGAAGAAGAAACCAGCACCAACACCAGCACCAACTCCAGCACCAGCAGCAAAAGCAACAGCAGCAGCACCAAGCCCCTCCGCCTCGTCCGAGTCTTCTCAGTCTCGGCGAGAAAGCACCAAGGCAGCTCCCAAGGGTAAATCTGCTGCAACAACTTCCACTCCTCAGCAGCAACCTAAGGGCAAGAAGGCCCCTGACGCCACCAGGGCAACGTCCATCGAGGCCGGACAACGCACACTTGCATCCATGCTTTCGAAGAAAACTCCACCACCGAAGGACGCCCCTGCCGAGCCAGCTGACACGCAACTCGTTTTGCACACCAGCCCGGCCCTTGCCCAGGTTGAGAGAAGGGAAGCGCATGCCAAGGGTTTGGTGGCGCCCCATATGCTCGGCGGCGAACGATACCCTCTGACCTTGATCGAGTTTGTAAATAACTGGAACAAGGCGGAGTTCGTCTACAACGACGATCTCCCGGAGAAGTTCGGTCCCGCCGAGTTTGCTGCGCAGATGAACACGGCCACTAAGGTAATTAACCTCGCGGGTCGTATTATGGAGGTACGTTACTTCACCTTTTCCTTAGCATGTTTTAGATATTAGTGATATAACCATTAGTCCCCGAGCCTCCGGGGGAGTAACTTGTTACTCGGCTGGATGCTCCTTAGAAAACTAACATAGCTCCTTGATAACTTCGAATATGCACACACCTAGAGCCGGGTTAAGTTCCACTTGGCCCGGATCTTGTACACTTCGAATATGCACACACCTAGAGTCGGGTTAAGTTCCACTTGGCCTGGATCTTGTACACTTCGAATATGCACACACCTAGAGCCGGGTTAAGTTCCACTTGGCCCGGATCTTATACACTTCGAATATGCACACACCTAGAGCCGGGTTAAGTTCCACTTGGCCTGGATCTTGTACACTTCGAATATGCACACACCTAGAGCCGGGTTAAGTTCCACTTGGCCCGGATCTTGTACACTTCGAATATGCACACACCTAGAGCCAGGTTAAGTTCCACTTGGCCCGGATCTTGTACACTTCGAATATGCACACACCTAGAGCCGGGTTAAGTTCCACTTGGACCGGATCTTGTACACTTCGAATATGCACAAGGCTAAGCTATATTTTTGTACTCTTTTCAGGTGACCACCAACCGCCGGAGCGCTGAGTTTCAGCGTCTCCTGGATACTCACAAGATGCTACGCGCAAAGCATAATGCACTTCTCGCTGAACACGAGAAAAGGGGTAAGTTCTCTTCTTGACATTTTCCCGTTTTCCTTCATCTTTTTCTGCCGGACTAACCCATCATTCGGTTTTTCGCAGCTGGGGTGGAAGCTGAGAATACCATCATGAGGAAGAAGCTTGACCAGATCAAGGGTAAGTTACTTTTGTGTGACCTTGCTATGCTTTCTATCTTCTTTTCCCCTGGCTCGGCAAACATTCATACCTCGGCTCTGCCGGGTTAACAAACTATTTCAGTATTGCTGGAAGATAGTGTGCCCGTGCCTGATATGATGCTGCATTTTCTCGAACAAGCAGGACAACATCAAGCCAAACTTAAAAAGAAAGACGATGAGATTGCCCTCCTCCGAACCAAGGATGATGAGATCGCCAAGCTCAAAGCAGAGATGAAGAAATTGAAAGCACAACACCAATCCGAGCTTCAAAAGGCTGGCCAAGACTTCATCGTGGAGCGCGAGCGCCTCAACCTCCAAATTGCCAAGGACCGAGAACTTCTTCAGGAGGCTGACGTCAAACTTGAGTCGGCGAATACTAAACTTGTGCAGCTTCACAAAAGGCGTGATGACTATACTAGGGAGTTGACCCGGATCCGTAGCCATATTTCACGTAAGTTCCTTTCCCTTATCCGGCATACTTCTCTGGGTTACTTCTTATGTCTTTTCTTTACCTGCTTCTCTTGTCTTGTTTTCAGGCAAATTTCCAGAGGGCAACGCCATTGCGAGCACCGTTGTTGCTAATTTATGCCTAGAGAGGGGTACTCCCATTACTCCTGACGCTGAAGAGATTCCCTATGACATGGAGGACCTGTTGGTCAGCCTGTCATCTCTCTTGGAAATCGTGAAGAACTATGGCAAGGATATCCTTGACGTTGCAGTCCGAATCTTCAACACCTTTTGGCCTGTAGAAGATACTTCGGAGGGGACCGCAGTTCTTGTTGATAAGTTGATGGAATGCGAGACCCAGCTCGACCTTTGGAAGGAATTCGCTGGACGTGCCGGAGCTGAGACCGTTCTTCACTTCGTGCTCATGTGGTACGAGAAGATCGACCTCAACCTCCTAGCGCGCATGCGCACCGGATCCAAATGGTCCAGTGACCCGGAGTGGGTAGCTCGGCGCAAGGCTTGCGCCCATAGCCTCATCGAATATTCCCCCATTCATGAATGGAATGAGGGTCCAAGCTTCCTTGGTGGCGCGGAAGGTGAAAACACTGAAAACATTGAAGATGGCTCGGATGAGGAGGAAGAGGATGATGCCTCGGACATCGAAGATAGCGAAGATGACGCCGAACTTCCTCCTCCTGCTGCTCCTTGAGTGAAAAAACCTTAAAATTTATCAGATCCTCGGTATGCCAGGTGGAATTGTATCCAGTACACAAGTGATATTTTGCTACTAAGTTTTTATGCCGGATTAACTTGGGCGTAGTCCCCGAGTTTCATTTTCTTGTTCATCCAATCTTTTGGCTCGGCTCGTGTCTATCTTGATTCGGTTTTACGACTTACGAATCCGAGCTTCAAAAATTGTCGTAACAATACTTTGAAACTTTAGGCTTAGCTCAAAATAATTCAGCATAATAATTCAAAAGTAAACACCAGGTTAGTCCGAAAAACAAACGTCGGCTCGATTAAGTTCCTTTCCTTAGTCGTTTTTCATGTGCTACGCAATTCCAAACTTGTTCTCTTGCTTGCCATGAAGCCAATTCTTGTTGGACAGCAGCAAGTCGAAGAGTTGGGTTCTTGGTGCTCACACATTACTAATTCAGCCCAAGTAAAACAACTTACGCCAGCCGACGTATAAATAATAAATACAGAAGACAATAATCATTATTAAGGCAGTCCCCGAGTTACTGCTCGAGGTGCCAACATTTTATTGATAAGCTCATTACCGGCATACATACCGACATATGAGAGACTCAGATACATGCACTTCTCTGCTAAGTGTAGAAAGGACGAAGTAGAGCTACATTCCATGGACGCTTAGATTCCTCGCCGGACCTGTCCGCCTTGTTCTTTTCCTATGGTTTTGCATCGATAAGATAGTAAGAATCATTGTGCAATGCTTTGCTCACAATGAATGGCCCTTCCCATGGGGGGGATAACTTATGCATGCCAGCAGTACGTTGTACCAACCGGAGTACCAGATCACCTTCCCAGAAGACTCGGGGGTTTACTTTCCGGCTATGATAGCGTCGGAGATTTTGCTGATATATGGCAGATCTGGACAATGCCAATTCTCTCGCTTATTCTAGCAGATCAACATCATTTTGCCGGGCTTGTTGCACTTCGGCTTCTGTGTATTGGGTGACCCTAGGCGAGTCATGCTCTATGTCGGCTGGTAATACAACTTCTGCCCCATATACCAGAAAGAATGGCATATAGCATGTTGATCGATTCGGGGTTGTTCTTAAACTCCACAATACCGCTGGTAGTTCTTCTATCCAGCACCCCGCTGATCTTTGCAGTGGCTCATTGAGCCGGGGATTTATCCCGGATAATACCAATCCGTTGGATCTTTCCACTTGTCCATTTGATGCAGGATGGGCTACCAAGGCAACGTCCAGCCGGATCTTCTTATCTCGGCAGAATCGCGCAAATGCTCCTTCAGCAAAATTTGTGCCATTATCTGTTATGATACTGTGAGGATAACCGTATCTCAAGATGATGTCTTTGAGAAATGTTACGGCCGTAGCTCCATCACATTTTCTTATTGGCTTTACTTCAATCCATTTTGTAAATTTATCCACCATGACCAAAATGTGAGTCATATTTCCCCTTGCTGGTTTGAACATGCCAACCATGTCCAAACACCATACGGCAAACGGCCAAGTGATTGTTATGGTCTTGAGTTCCGACATTGGCATATGTGTCTTGGTAGCGTACCTCTGACAACCATTGCATTTTCTTACCAAATCCTCTGCTTGTTCTAAGGCACTTGGCCAGTAGAATCCATGCCGGAAAGCTTTTGCTACCAAGGCTCTGGACGAGGCATGATGCCTACATTCCCCTTGATGTATATCTCGGAGGATGTCAAGCCCTTCTTCCGGGTCAACACATCGCTGGAGGACATTGGTCACACTCCTTTTGTATAGCTCGGAATTGATGATTGTGTATGACTTTGCTCTCCTCTGAGTTTGCCTGGATAGCACCTTCTCAGTGGGTAAAGTTCCATATTTCAGGAATTGGAATATGGGTAGTGCCCAAGCTGGTATTGCTCGTACAGGGAACACATCCTCATCAATTTCCATCTGATCCACCGGCATAACTTCAACCAGATCACGCTGAGCAGTCCCCGGGTTCTGCGGAGCAGTCCTCGGGTTTTTCGAAGCAGTCCCCGGGTTTGCTGAGGCAGTCCCCGGGTTTCGCGCATCACCTCCCATGTCAATGTCCATGGGCACAGCTCCGGACTCCGGATCTTCCGGGACGTAAATTGAGTCGGTTTCTGGGGATGGTCTGATGTATGGTTTTCTGAGGTGTTCTAATGCTACACTCGATGGAATTGCTTGTCGGGTTGACCCGAGTTTCGACAATACATCGGCAACCTCATTTTCCACCCGTGGTACATGGCGAAATTCGCATCCCTCAAAATAACCAGATAATTCTGCACATGGAACCTGTATAATGCCATGTTTGGATCAAGAGCGTCCCACAGCCCGACACTTGCTGAACTACCAAATCCGAGTCGCCAAAGCATTGGATCCGACGTATCCCAATTTATTTTGCCACTTTGAGCCCATGCACAAGTGCTTCATATTCGGTGACATTGTTTGATGCTGCAAAATGGATCTGTAGCACATACTTCAGCTGGTCATTCTTTGGCGAGGTAAGAACCACTCCGGCGCCTAACCCAGTTTTCGTTTTTGACCCGTCAAAGTGCATTCTCCAGTAGTTTGGATCTGGTAGGGGTGGTTCATATTGCACCTCGGCCCAGTCTACAAAAAAGTCGGCCATAGCCTGAGACTTGATTGCTTCTCTTCTGTCATATTGTGGTGCATAGGGAGCTAGTTCAATTGCCCATTTTGCAATTCTGCCACTCGCATCCTTGTTGCTCATTATCTCGGATATGGGAGCTTCACATATTACCTTGATAGGGTGCTCCTCAAAATAATGTTTTAGCTTCTTTGCCGACATGTACACACCATACGCCACTTTGTGATAGTGTGGATAATTTTGCTTTGAGGCTGATAATACCTCGCTCAGATAATACACCGGCCTTTGCACTGATTTACCCTCTTCGTCGCGCTCTACCACTACTACTGCACTTACAACTCGGTTGGTTGCGGCTATATAGAGCAACATTGGCTCCTTTGATAGTGGAGAGGCTAACCCTGGTGCAGTGGCTAACATTTTCTTTAATTGGATAAAGGCTTCATTGGCCTGTGGCGTCCAAATGAACTTGTCCGACTTTTTCATGAGTTGATAGAGAGGCAATGCCTTTTCTCCCAACCGACATACAAACCGACTTAACGATGCCAGGCAACCAGTGAACTTTTGGACATCGTTAAGACACTTCGGCAATTCCATTCGCTCAATGGCCCGGATTTTAGTTGGATTGACTTCGATACCTCGGCTGGAGACAAGAAATCCGAGTAATTTTCCAGCCGAGACACCGAAGGTACATTTTTCCGGGTTAAGCTTCATCCGGAAACTTCTAGGTTCGCAAATGTCTGCCTGATATCGTCAAGGAGCATTTTGCTTTCCTTGGTCTTGATAACCACATCATCCACATACACCTGTACATTTTGACCTATTTGGTCGCGCAAACATTTCTGCATACATCTTTGGTACGTTGCCCCTGCATTACGGAAACCAAATGGCATGGTGCGATAGCAATAAGCCCCATACGGGGTGATAAATGCAGTCTTTATTTGATCATCCGGGTTCAGTGGTATCTGGTGGAAACCAGAATATGCATCAATGAATGACAAAAGTTCACATCCAGCAGTTGAGTCTATGACATGATCTATCCTTGGCAGTGGAAATGGATCTTTTGGACACGCTTTATTCAGGTTCGTGTAATCGATACACATACGCCAAACCACTGCCACATTTGGATCATCCTTCTTCTTCTCCACCAGCACCGGATTAGATAGCCAATCCGGGTAAAGAACTTCCATGATAAATCCTGCAGCTAGTAACCGAGCTATCTCATCTCCAATGACTTTTCTCCTATCCTCGGCGAAGCGTCGGAGAGGTTGCTTCACCGGCCTTGCTCCGGGTCTCACGTTCAAAGAGTGCTCGGCCAACTCCCTCGGAACACCTTGCAAGTCATGTGAGGAACAAGCAAAAATATCCCGATTCTCACGGAGGAAGTTGACGAGCTCGCTTTCCTATTTATCATTTAACCCGACACCAATTGTTACGGTGCGTTCTGGGAAAATATCATCAACATGCACTTTCTTGGTATCCTTTGTGGCTTGGAATGAGACACTACCATGTGGATTACTCAATGCTGGCATATATTGCTGCGCGGACTGAGCCAAAGCCGCCACCTCTTGGATTTTTCTTTTCTCTTGCACGATCACGAGTGACTCGGCTAGGTTAGAACCGACTGAAGCACACTCAATGGAACGTCGGAAATCTCCAGCAATGGTAATCACTCCGTTTGGCCCGGGCAACTTCATCTTCAGATAACTGATATGACAACTTGCCATGAACTTGTTCAGTGCTGGTCTTCCGAGTAATGCGTGATACGCACTTTCTAAGTTCACCACTTCAAACTCCAAATTCTCAGTTTGGCAGTTATCTCTCGTGCCGAACAATACGTCAACCCGGACCTTGCCTATGGGCTCATAGGAAATGCCTGACACAATGCCACGAAAAGTAGTCCTTGTAGCCTGGAGCATGTTCTCCGAGATACCTAACTTGCGCATCGTATCCGCATACATGATGTTAATGCTACTGCCATTATCAATCAGTACCTTTGAGAACCTCACGTTGATGTTAGGCCCAATGAATGTCGAATCCAGCACTAGCGCATATGAACCGGGGCTCAGCATAAGCTTGGGGTGATCTTTGATGCTCCAGGTAATTTCCTGGTCCGACCAAGGCATATACCTCGTCACTGCTGGCATTACCGCATTGACCTCCATATGTTGGAGTTGCAAGCTCTTTCTATCTGTTTCCTCAGTGGTAAACACACAGTAACTCTGATGATGCTCTCTGTACTCATTCCTCCCCTCATTTCTGGGGTACCTCTGATCTGGCTGGTGCTGGTCTTCCACTTGATGCACTGCGTCCCTTCTCTCATGGTTGTCATACCTCGGCGGAGGGGGTGGCAACATTAACTGTTGCGTGTTCGCTCCGGAGAGCAATTGCTGCCGGGGTAACTCCTGCCGAGGTTGATCATTCCGAGGTGCCTGAGCATTCCCCGAACCACCTTGTTCTATCTTATGTATCCACTCACACTGCCTTGTTGTATGACCCGCTCGGTAACTCGGATTTGGCGTGTGAAATTTACACGGCTGATCCAACATTGACTCATAAGTATACCTTGGACGGTCCTTCTTTTCTTGCCACTGTTTCTTTTGCTCTGGCGTCCACGTTTTCTTGCCATCATTTCTCGGTGTCCATTGTTGCCCTCCAGTTTTCTGACGTTGATTGCCTCCTGCTCTGGGCTGATCTTGATTCACAGCAACAACTTGTTGCGAATTGTACCGGTAATCCGGTCTGTCATCTCTTCTCTTACCTCTGTAGTCATTCCTCTGGGATGACCCGGCTCCATCTCTCTGGTAGTACTCCTCATTCGACTCGTTTGACACGAGCCTGGGTTGAGTCGGATCACCCAAGGCATATGAATCAGCAATCCGGATTGTCTCTGCCAATGTAGTTGGCATATCCCTTTGCAATCTTTGCCACAACATGCTTGCATATCTGCATCCTTGCGCAAACCATGCTATGGCCTGTGACTCAATCACACCCTCACAGGAGTTTCGCACAGTACACCACCGGGTCAGGAATTCCCGGTCCGTCTCGTTCGGTCTCTGCTTACACATAGCCAGGGTCTGTGGCCTATTTGGCCTCTGATACGTACTTGAGAAATTGTTGATAAACATTTCCTCAAAATCGATCCAGTAGTTAATACTTCCGGGTAGCAAATTGTTTAGCCATACCCTCGCTGGCCCCTCCAACATCTGGGGTACATATCTCACAGCCCATCTCAAATTGCCTGTAGCAATTTTCATAGCTGTAGCATAGTTTATCAACAAATCTTCCGGCTTTGTACTGTCGTCATACGTCTTTGTGCCTCTAGGTAACTAGAAGTTAGGTACCGGAGGCTCCTTCATGATCCGGGGTCCAAAACACGCAGGACCCGGGGGACCTTGATATTCAATCTGTTCTGACCTATACAGCCGATCCAGTTTTAATTTGGCATCATCAGGCATCAAATCCCTGCTTCCCAATCTTGACCCTATCACATGATAGTCCGGCCTTGGGTATCCCACGTTCGCCATTTCTGAGTCACCATCATTATACCGGTCTTGCTCTCTTGGAGCGTCTCTCTGTTGCATACCTCGTCCGGCACTTTGCTATTGCCTTGGTATATTCCGCTGCTGTGGTTGTCCTGCTCCTGCCGAGTTACGCTGTCCGGCATTGCCGTTTACATCATCCCCTTGACCGGCATTGCCTTGGTCACGGTTAACCCGGCCAGCTTCACCTCGGCTCACACTTCTTCGATCTTCATTTCTCTGCACTTCTTTTCCTTTCCCTGCCATTGCCGGGTCATATGGGACGATCTGTTTGTTTCTCCTTGCCGAGGTTACTACCTCTTCTCTCCTAGGACCACCATGAGGAGACGATACAGCTCTAGCGGATTTCTCCGGGTTACCCATCGCTGAATGAACGATCTTGGAGGCCCCTGCTCTCTCCGGGTTAGCCCTGAGAAATTCCTCATTTTTCCTGTTCGCGATCCGAACCAACTCATTGACCCTATCTTGCTGTCTCTGACGGGCTTCACCCGTTAGACCCTCTAACTCGGACGCAGCTGCATCCGCTGCTCTGAGGTTTTTTGCCGGGGTACTATACTTCGACAGCCCCACGGACAAACAGTTCTTAGATTCCTCGATCCTAGTATCACCCTCTTTGTTCATTTCACTCATGAGGTTTCTCCCTTTTACTTTCACAGCATCTACCTTATTTGCCTTTGCATACTCACGCAGTGTCATGTTCAACGACTGCTGAGCCGCGGCTATCTTTTTCGTACCCTCTAGAATTTTTTGCCTAGTTTCCTCTAGCTCGGCCTATGCCTGAGCTGGATCTACCACTGCTGCTACATGGTTTGCCAAGCTATATATTGCTTCCCGCAGCACATTCTCTGGCCTCTCTAGTGGAGGACCTCTACCTTTCCTCGGTGCCTTAGGCGTTACCTCCGTATCTGGTGCCGGATCCTTGCTTGCGCCTGCACCTGGCGCAGTCATCATCACCTCAGCACGGTCCGGGGAGCGAGTGATACGTGCCCCGTGAACCACGCTAAGGGATGGGTCGCCTGCCTCGACGACGTGTCGCGGATGAACACATGACACATTGACAGCGACGTAGACCTTGTGCGCACCGAGCTTGACGAAGAGGCCGTTGCGCGGAAGAGGACGCGTGCCGAAGCAGCCAGCGTTGTCGCTGACAAAGTCCAGCGCTCCAAAGCGCTGAACGAGCCCGGAGACGATGCGTTCGCCGGTGCCGATGAGGTTTCTGTTGGAGATATGCCCCAAGAGGCAATAATAAAGTGGTTATTATTATATCTTTATGTTTATGATAAATGTTTACATCCCATGCTATAATTGTATTAACCGGAAACATTAATACTTGTGTGTTTTGTAAACATAAAAGAGTCCCTAGTAAGCCTCTTGTTAAACTAGCTTGTTGATTAATAGATGATCATGGTTTCCTAATCATGGACATTGGATGTCATTAATAACAAGATCATATCATTGGGAGAATGATGTGATGGACACACACCCATAGTAAGCATAGCATAAGATCAAGTCATTAAGTTCATTTTGCTATAAGCTTTCAAATGCATAGTAACCTAATCCTTCGACCATGAGGTTTTGTTAATCACAATCACCGGATGGGTACTTTGATGACATCAAACACCGCTTCGTAACTGGGTGGTTATAAAGGTGTCATTGGGTATTCTGAAAGTATGTGTTGAAGCGCATGAACCAAGATTGGGATTTGTCCATCCATATGACGGATAGATATGCTCTAGGCCCTCTCGGTGGAATGTCATCTAGTTAGCTTGCAAGCATGTGACTAGGTCACAAGGGATGACATATCACGGAACGAGTAAAGAGTACTTATCAGTAACGAGGTAGAACTTGGTATGGAGATACCGTCGATCAAACCTCGGATAAGTAGAATATCGCGTGACAAAGGGAATTGGTTTCGTATATTAATGGTTCTATCGATCACGAAGTCATCGTTGAGTATGTGGGAGCCATTATGGATCTCCAGATCCTGCTGATGGTTATTGATCGAAGAGGTGTCTTCATCATGTCTGCATATTCACGAACCGTAGGGTGACACACTTAAGGTTCGAAGTTGTTTTAAGTAGATATGGAATGTGCGTTGGAGACCGAATGTTGTTCGGAGTCTCGGATTGGATCTAGCACATCACGAGGAGATCCGGAATTGTCCGAAGAATAAGATTCATATATTGGGGATCATTTTCTAAGTTAGGAAATGTTCCAGAGTATTTGTATGGGGATTCTAGAAGGTTTCAGAATGTTCTGGAAGGTTCTAGAAGATTTCTTGGAGTTTGCTTGAAAACCAAGAAAGGATCAAGGAGTCTTTGTGGGGGCAAGACACGGATTCGTGGGGGAGGAGGATTCCTCCCCCCTCCCAATCCGCCAGCCAAGGAGGGAGGGGAGTCCTACTAGGACTCCCCCTCCCATGGCGCCTCCCTCCTTTAAATAGAGGGGAGGGGCGCCACCCCCTTGCACTCTCCCATAACAAACCCTGGCCGCCGCCTCTCTCCTCCTCCTTCCCTCTGCTCAGGCTTAGGCGAAGCCCTGCAGAATTCTCTACTCCACCACCACCACATCGTCGTGCTACTGGGATTCCGTGGAGAAGATCTACTACCTTCGCTGCTCGCTGGAACGGGGAGAGGAATGTCTGCTTCGACTCCGCACATGTGACCGACTGCGAAAGCGCTGTCGGAACATGGCGCCGGAAGGATCGTCCACACGATCTTGAGATCGGCAAGTGATCGACTACATCAACCCTGAGATCCAATCTCGTAACGCTTTCGGATCTACAAGGGTTAGTACAAATCTATCTCGTTGCACATGTCTAATAGATTAGATCTTGGCTTTTATCTAGATTAGATCTGGGTTTTGTTCGTTCTTGCGATAGAAATTTTTTGTTTTCCATGCTACGAACCCATCAGTGGTATCAGAGTCGTGTCTATGCGTAGATCTGTTGCACGAGTAGAACACAATGGTTTTGTGGGCGTTTGTGCTCGTGCCGTCTTTTGCTTTGTGTACTTTGCATCTTGCGGTATGGTGGGATGAAGCGGCTTGGGCTAACCTTACATGTCATCGCACATGAGACTTGCTCCACAGTTGACGTGCAACTCGTATTGCACAAGTGGCTTTGCGGGTGTCTGTCTCTCCCATCATAGTATAGATCCAATCTACACTTTGCACTTGATAGCACTTGTATCAACGTTGTGGTTCAGTTTCGTAGGTAAGGTCCGTTCTTATTCGAAAGCCCCAAACCACGTAAAACATGCAAAGAAAATTAGAGGCGTCTAACTTGTTTTTGCAGGGGTTTTGTGATGTGATATGGCCATCATGTGATTGTGATTATATTTGATGTATGCAATGATCCTTGTTGTAATATGGCAACCGGCAGGAGCCTAATGGTTGTCTTTAATTCTGTTAAGACCTGTGTGTCTATTCATCTTGTAATAGCTTTATTCCAAGTAGTTGTAATAGTTGCTAGTGATGATGGACAACCATGAAGCGGCGCCACTGACCTTGACGCAATGCTGGTGATGATGGAGATCATGTCCGTGCTTTGGAGATGGAGATCAAAGGCATAAGAAGAAAGGGCCATATCATCACACTAATTATTAATTGCTTGTGATGTTAATCCTTTATGCATCTTGTATTGCTTAGATCGCGACGGTAGCATTATAAGATGACCCCTCTCACTAAATTTCAAGTAATAAAGTGTTCGTCCTTAGTTGGCACCGTTGCTAAGACTCGTCGTTTCGAAGCATCTCGTGATGATCGGGTGTGATAGATTCTACGTGTGCATACGACGGGTGCAAGCCAGATTTGCACATGCGGATACTAAGGTTAACCTTGACGAGCCTAGCATGTACAGACATGGTCTCGGAACACGGAATACCGAAAGGTAAAGCATGAGTCATATGGATGATATGATGAACATGTTGATTGTTCGCCTTTAAAGCTACATCATCTCACGTGATGATCGGACTTGGTGTAGTGGATTTGGTTTGTGTAATCACTAAAACAACTCGAGGGATGTTGTTTTGAGTGGGAGTTCATTTGTAATTTGGATTAGTCAAACTCAATTTATCATAAACACAATCAAAGTGAATTTGCATAGTTTGTTGTAGTCATTGGCATCCGTTCACCACCTTACACTTAGTTATAGTTGAGATAGTGAAACTATAGAAATTCTAGATATTTGCTTTACGAACTGGTATCGTATTGTTTTGAGTGTCAATCTAAAGTTTAAAAGTCATATTGCAAACTTTCAGCAAACTCCGTTTACTCTGTGAAGTTTAATAAACTGTATTAAATCAAGAGTAACAATTCCAGTGTTAGTATCTAATGTATCATGTTTGCCTCCATGATTCTTGATACTCAAAAGATTGTTTTTAATATCAAGTTTATCTAAGAGATGAAAGCAATGTTTCAGAAACCATCATATGTGAAAGGTATTGCGATATCTAAAACAATGTGTTGGTTACAACATGATAGAGTATATGTCCTCATATTTGATGAGAATTTGTGAAGGTTGGAGACGCTAGTCGTCTTAATCCTCCAAAAGGTTTTGGAAAAAAACATTATACTTGCAATTCACCTTTATAAGCTATAACAGCTTGATCATGAAAGTTGTCATGATAAGGATGAATAGAAGATGTAAGTAAAATGTTTACTACACTAAAAGATTACTAAAGAATGGAAGTTTGAAAGAATGCCAAACATTTGATGAAGGTGATCCACTTCAAAGTGCAAGTTCAAAGGTATTAGTATTTGACTATACACACTTTGTACTGTGTGTCATGTGAATGACACCATTATTGATGTTGATAGATTCTTTTAAAAGAAAATGAATTGTTGAAAGAGAATCTATAAAATATTTGGCAGAAAAGAAAAGATTGGAGATATCCAACTTAGGTATATAGAAGATACATGTTATGGCTGTATTCCTTGGTTGTTAAACAATGTGGTTCTGCGGTATTGGATACCGAATTGGTTAGTATGAAGTGTCATACAGGACAACACAATTCATGAACTGCAATGGCCTAAGTAACTAGCAAGAGAATATGTGATGATGTTCATCCAAAACAAACAAATGGTTGTTGTGTTGCTCGTTAACATCAAAGCTTACCTTCAAGATTTGTTACAATAATTGTTATTTTGATCAGGTATTATGACGACAAAAGGCTGTTCAAATAATTACCTTATTCCATAATAGATGGATGATATACAAGTCTGGTTGGAGAAATAACGACCATAAAACTAATGCTAAAATGTCGCAAGACAAATGATTGAAAGATCACTTGCGAAGTTACATCACCGTTTAAATTATATTAGGGATACATGAAGAAACTCCATGTTGATGGATTTTTGGAGTCTTTGATTTTGATCAAATGACGCTTGTGATACTTTCCTGGAGATAATTAAAACTCCGTTCGTAGGCCAAAAGAGGAACGGACAACTAACTGATTGGAATTTGTACATATTGATGTATATAGTCCATTATGTGTAGTCGTGGGCGATGGATTTCAACTTCATACGCTTTCTCCGAAGATTTGAGTGAGTATATGTATATACTTACTCAATAAGGAAGAAGTATGAAACATTTGAAAATGTTCAAAGACTTTCATTATGAAGTGGAAAATTATTGTAACAAGAAAATAAAAAAAAAGATTATGATTGGATCATAAAGATGTTTGGGTTACAAGTTTAGCAAAACACCTAAGATTTGAGGAATCGTTCCATGGATTTGCATTTCCCAAAACACCATAGGAGTATGGAGTGTCCAAGATATGTAATGAAACCTTGTTTGACATGGTAAGATCAAAGGTGTCATTTATAAAACTGCCATTATATTTTAAAGATTAAAGCTTTAGTGACTACCACTTTTACACTGAAAAGAGCTCCATCGTGATCCGTTGAAATGACACCATATAAGTCATGGTTTGGGATAAAACCCAGGTTGTCCTTTCTTAAATTTTTGGTATGCTAGGCATAAGTAAAATGTTTACAACCAAAGTCGAATGAGCATGTCTTTGTAGGTTATTTCGAATAACCATCGGGTATTCCTCCATAACACCAAAGACAAAAGTGTTTGTCGCTTAGAATGTCGAGTTTCTTGAGAAGGAATTTTGGTGAAAAGTTAAGTGGGAGGACAATAGAACTTTGACAAGGTTGTTGAACCTTGGCTAATATGTGCTGAGTTGCGCAGCATCGGAAAGTGTCCCGATGGCAGCAACAATGCTCATGGCTCACGTGCCTCAAAGGTTGTGGTCACGGAGATCTAAGTTACTATTGAACCAAGTAGGTCGGGTAAGTAATCAAATGCCAAGATTTGAGAGTTAAATTATTGTTGTTTGACAATGATGAACCGACTACATGCAAAGAAGCAATGATGGGCCCTGACTTCGTTAAGTGGCTTGAAGCCATAAAATCCGTGATAATTCCATACACGAGAAATCAATCTTTGAATTTGAAAGACCCTCTGGAAAGGTGCAAGACCTCACAGTCGTATATGGATCTATAAAGAAATAGACATGGATGTTTCACATCTATGAAATAGTTGACATGTCGGAAAGAGTTTACGACAATGTTCAAGGAATTGACTGTGATAAGATTTGATCTTTCATAGCGATATTTAGTCTGGACGGATTAATGTAGCAACCACTACATATATTTTGGTATATGGTAGTTGAATAAACAAAACAAGTTCTTCTAATAGAATGGTTACCTAGGATGTGTCCATGACACGATCCAAAGGGTTTTGTTAATTCAAAGGATGCTAAAAGAGTATGCAAAACTTCAATGGTTGAAGTGAGCATCGCGGAGTTGGAATCTTCACCGTGATGAAACCGTTAAAAGGTTTAATTTTATTAGAGACGATGAAGATGCTTGCATTTTTGCAAGAAATTAAGTGGGAGCGTTAAGACATATTTCTAATACATTATGTGAAAGACATATCGTTGATTAGAAATGATGTATCTTTTATTGACACAGGTTAAGAATTTCATTTCGATGAAAGACTTAGGCATAACCCAAGAATTAGGCATCAGTATCTATATGGATAGATTGAGGCGCTAATATGGTTTTGCCAAATGTACATAGATAAGATGTTGAATGAGTTCAATATGGAAACAACAAGAAAGGTTCTTGACGCACGGAAAGGACTGAATCAAGATTCAAGTGTGTTGACACGAGATTCAAGTGTTTTGACACTTGGTGAAATCACAAGAATATTTTGATCAATCATTTTTGAGATGTACACATCCAGATATGTCCTATGCTCTAAATGTTATGAGCATATACCAGAATGACTCATAAGATGATCATTGGACAATAGTAGGGATATTCCTATGATCTTTGGAAAAACTAAGAATATATTATTTATATAGTGGTGACAAATAGTTCATTGTAAATTGTTGCATTGATACTAGTTTTGTCACAAATTAAGTTTATCTCAATTTAAACTATGGGTGGCACAATGTAATGGAAAGGAAGTTCCATAACGGATTTGGTTGAGTACCAAAGTTAAAACATTGTGACAGATACTACAACAAAAGGGCTAAGTATATGACTGCTATTGTAGCAGCAAATGAGGGCATTTGCGTCAAGTAGTTTGTTATCAAACTAGGTGTGGTTCATAGCGGGATAATACTATGAAGATACATTGTATGACAATTGTATCAACATGATTTAATCCCAAGGAACTAAAGGTCTCACCAAAGGACCAAAATTATACAATGCCATCTCATTGGAGAATGAGTAATGCGTAGAGACGCAAGGACATGCAAATACACACGGACCTGGAAGTGTCAGATCCGAAGATTATGTTTACCACTAGCAATAGTGTCTATACAACACCAGAAAGCCATAGGTGTTGAATGCACAAGTTTTTAACTAGATTATTGACTCTAGTGCAAGTGGGAGACTGTTGGAGATATGCCCAAGAGGCAATAATAAAGTGGTTATTATTATATCTTTATGTTTATGATAAATGTTTACATCCCATGCTATAATTGTATTGACCGGAAACATTAATACTTGTGTATTTTGTAAACATAAAAGAGTCCCTAGTAAGCCTCTTGTTAAACTAGCTTGTTGATTAATGGATGATCATGGTTTCCTGATCATGGACATTGGATGTCATTAATAACAAGATCATATCATTGGGAGAATGATGTGATGGACACACACCCATAGTAAGCATAGCATAAGATCAAGTCATTAAGTTCATTTTGCTATAAGCTTTCAAATGCATAGTAACCTAATCCTTTGACCATGAGGTTATGTTAATCACCATCACCGGATGGGTACTTTGATGACATCAAACACCGCTTCGTAACTGGGTGGTTATAAAGGTGCCATTGGGTATTCTGAAAGTATGTGTTGAAGCGCATGAACCAAGATTGGGATTTGTCCATCCATATGACGGATAGATATGCTCTGGGCCCTCTCGGTGGAATGTCATCTAGTTAGCTTGCAAGCATGTGACTAGGTCACAAGGGATGACATATCACGGAATGAGTAAAGAGTACTTATCAGTAACGAGGTAGAACTAGGTATGGAGATACCGACGATCAAACCTCGGATAAGTAGAATATCGCGTGACAAAGGGAATTGGTTTCGTATGTTAATGGTTCTATCGATCACGAAGTCATCGTTGAGTATGTGGGAGCCATTATGGATCTCCAGATCCTGCTGATGGTTATTGATCGAAGATGTGTCTTCATCATGTCTGCATATTCACGAACCGTAGGGTGACACACTTAAGGTTCGAAGTTGTTTTAAGTAGATATGGAATGTGCGTTGGAGACCGAATGTTGTTCGGAGTCTCGGATTGGATCCGGGACATCACGAGGAGATCCGGAATTGTCCGGAGAATAAGATTCATATATTGGGGATCATTTTCTAAGTTAGGAAATGTTCCGGAGTATTTGTATGGGGATTCTAGAAGGTTTCAGAATGTTCTGGAAGGTTCTAGAAGATTTCTTGGAGTTTGCTTGAAAACCAAGAAAGGATCAAGGAGTCTTTGTGGGGCAAGACACGGATTCGTGGGGAGGAGGATTCCTCCCCCCTCCCAATCCGCCGGCCAAGGAGGGAGGGGAGTCCTACTAGGACTCCCCCTCCCATGGCGCCTCCCTCCTTTAAATAGAGGGGAGGGGCGCCACCCCCTTGCACTCTCCCATAACAAAGCCTGGCCGCCGCCTCTCTCCTCCTCCTTCCCTCTGCTCAGGCTTAGGCGAAGCCCTGCAGAATTCTCTATTCCACCACCACCACACTGTCGTGCTGCTGGGATTCCGTGGAGAAGATCTACTACCTCCGCTGCTCGCTGGAACGAGGAGAGGAAGGTCTGCTTCGACTCCGCACGTGTGATCGACTGCGGAAGCGCTGCCGGAACGCGGCGCCGGAAGGATCGTCCACACGATCTTGAGATCGGCAAGTGATCGACTACATCAACCCCGAGATCCAATCTTGTAACGCTTTTGGATCTACAAGGGTTAGTACAGATCTATCTCATTGCACATGTCTAATAGATTAGATCTTGGCTTTTATCTAGATTAGATCTGGGTTTTGTTCGTTCTTGCGGTATAAATTTTTTGTTTTCCATGCTACGGTGGGCGCCAACTGTCGTGGTGGTGTCACGACATATACCATGGATAGGCTAAAGGTGGGGACTAAATGCACTAGGGGAATCCAGGGAGGGATGGTGTGGTGATTCCACACACAGTAGCTTTGTATTTGATTCACTTCCAAGGATTACAAGTGCTCCTCGAGCTGTATTGGGGAGAGGTGGAAGAAGAACTCTCTTACTCTCACCACAAGCAAAACTCTGCTCTCTAGGAGACAACTAGCAAAACCAACCCAATAGAGATCAACCCCTTCTACAGATGCCCTAGCCCTCCTTATATACGGGTGGCTAGGTCTCCAATTAGGGAATACGTGGAGGCATATTCCAGGGAATATGCCTCTTCCCAAAATGGCAAACCGACCGAGTCTCTTTTCCCCCGCGTCATCCATGCAGAGGCTACGTGAGCCTTTGTGGCGCCCGCGTCAGCCGACATTGGCATCGTCACCCTTGTCGGCCACGCCTCGGTGGTCCTGCCTCTGTCCGCTTCGCTCATGCTCTGCGTACAGGGGTCACCTTTGACCAGCGAGATACCTTCCTTCTCCTACAAGCTTGATATGACCCGGATTGTACATAGTTGATCCGGCCACACCTATTCCTGCATACAAGTTAGATTCATCTGTCCGACTTACGGCTTAAGTCGGTTGAGACCCAGTTAGGTGGACATCCCCTGGTCCGGGTTACCCCGTGATTCGGCCTGCCTTGAGGTGACTAGGCCAGCATCCGCTTTGGCTTTGGCTAACCTAGGCTAACTCGGCCTTTATACCCCGGCGTGACCCTACCCGGAGGTATCCCCCCAACAGGGTGGCAATCCGCTGCATGGAAATGACAAGCGGAAAATAGCTCCCGTCGAATACATGCGAGGTGGGGATGTTGGCTTTGGGATAGAACCCTAGCCATACGCGGAGGGGAGAAGGGATGATCCAGAGCTAGCCAAAATATTCCTCCACAATCCCGTATGCATCCCACTCTCGGACCCGCGCATCAGTCTCATGCTCCACCACCCCCGTTGTGACTGCCCCATGTGTCGCTAATCGGGAGGGGGAGGAAACAAACAACTTCCACGCGCCTCTAATGGGGGTGGGGTCTGCTCCAAAGCTGGCATGCTCGTCACACTACACCTCCCAGGCGCGTGGAATAAGCTCCGCGTCGTGCGCCGCCCAGGGATCTCGTCGCCGGCGTGAGGCTGGCACGGGGAATCAGGAGGTCGCGACATCCAACCTTCACAAGGACTATTATCAGTTCCGATCTTCATATTGAGCGAATGTTTGTACGGAGCAGACCAGTCAAGAGTTGCTATGTGGAAACATGAGATCCTTAAATACACCATGCCTTCCAACATTCAAGGCTCATTTGATTCACTAGATATGAGAAGTGCATGAATAGAAAGTGTATAGGATTTGAAGGTCATGTCTTCTTAAATCATACGTGACGTGACGAGGGAATTTTCCATGAGGTCCAACCTCATGCTTTCTTATAACTTTCCACTACAAAATTTCTATACTAGGATTTTTCTTGCGGAGTATGATCCTATAGATTAAACAGTTTATAGGAATTTTTTCATAAAATCATTGCCTTATACTAATCCTTTAAAAATCCCACGAATCGGAGGAGCCCAACTGAGTGCCAACTCCTTCCTTGAATTAGGCTTTCGCCCCGCTATATTAATATAGCAACCACCAGATAGAACCAACAATAGTCTCAACAATAAAATAAAACTAGGGCAACAACAAACAATGCCCAAAAGAAAAAAAACATGGAGGCAGAGGCGGATCGACTAAGCGAAAGTGACCTGCAACCGCTGCGCCCACCAAAGAAGTTCCACCACACTCCTAGCATCGGGATGTCAAGTGACAAGTAGCACCTTCAAGAAGGACAGAAAACACTGCTGCCCGGACCAACTGGCCCTAGGGTTTCCCCCAACACACAAGAGGAAGTGGACATTGGGTAGCCACGACTCCCTCTAGGAAAGAATGGTCCCACCCGAAGGAGGCACCACGTCGGTGTCGGGCAAGCCGGCAAGGATTTCTCCTGAAGACCCTATCCATAACCCCGGATGATCCGTTACATAGGAGCCCCACGAGGTCGAGGCCTCAACACCACCAAACTCGCCACCCACCAACAAGTGCTACTACGGTCACGAAGCCGCCATCATTGTCTCATCGAAGCCACCGACACAAGGCCAACTAGATAAAGGCGAATGGTAGCTTGAGAAGGGGGAAGCAGTTCAGCGGCTGCGTGGGAGGGAACTACCTCCCCCGCCTCGGCGGTAGTCGACCGGACACGACTGCAAGGCACACCAATCCCAGTTGGGTCCGGCCAGGCCCAGCGGGCCCATAAAGCCCCCGCGGAGGCACACCGGTCCTAAGAGTGTCCGACCAGGCCAGGAACCGGCCTGTAAAGCCCGCCACCACGCTGCAACAAGCCGACCGCCATCGCCACTTCACCCCTACACAGGCTAAACCACTTCCGCCATCTGCAGAACACTGATGTGTCGCCACCACCCAGCCTGAGCTGAACTTCTGCCGCCCTGAGAGCACCAGGCTTGCCCCAAGTCACTCCCCTCACTGCCCCTGCAGCCAAATGGAGGACCAAGAGCCAACCACACAGACCGCCTTCCCGAGGCCGCCGCCCCGGCTTCCATGGTCTCGCACCGGCAGGACAACGACTGCACGAAGCAGATAGTTGTGATTGGGCGAGATCAAGGCCCGCTGGCCAGATCCAACCAACACGCAAGCATCAGATCGGAGGGGAGGGCGAAGCAACCGACGACAGCGAGCAAGGGGGAAATAGAACTCCGCCCAGAAGCCACCCAGTTGTACTAGAGAGCCCCTCTAGGCCCATCGGACCCCAGATCTAGGCCCGCCGGCCAGCATCTGGTCGTCGCTGCTGGCCAAAATGGCCACCTCCCCACGGCCTCGCCACCGGAGGCCCGCCCAGCAGAGCGCCGTAGCCCGCCACGGTCTTCGCCCCGAATCCCCGATGCGAGCACCCCACACCCTCTGTTCAGGGTCGTTGAATCCCTCCACGTCCGCCCCACCACCGCCGCGCGCCGGAGGCAGCCCACACGTGCGTCGACACACCACTGGATCCTGCCGAGGACCTCCGCCCAGGCGCTCAAGAGGGACGCGAGGAACTGCCCCGCCGTCGCCGTCGGTCGCACAGGCTTCGCCCGACGGCTTCCTCCGACGGCGGCGCGGGGGAGGATAGGGGCCGGCAGTGGAGGTAGGGTTCGGGCTGGGTCGCCCCCGAGTCGCCTTGGGCGAGAGGGACAGGTTTTTTTTTCCGGTGCTAACTCCTTCGGGCCGTGTGTTTTGAAATTCCCTTGTTTTTTTTTTCCTTTAGTATATCTGCCCGGACGACACTTATCAAAATTCAATGTTGGTCCAAACAGGGGCTAAATCTGCATGTCTCGCATGTCGATGCAGTTGAATGATACGGGTTTCGTCCAAGATTCAATGGAGTACTGTAGAGTGAATGCTGGCTCGAACATCAATATTGTCGCTCTCACGCCAGGGTCTTGTCATTGGTGTACAACTGCATAGTAGTACTACTGTATACTCACCTCAATTCAAAGTATATATGCTACCCATATCCATAGGTCAGATTTCTACATACGATCACGACTGGGTAGCAACCAGAATGATGTATGTCGTTGCCGTCTTCCTGTTGTGTTAGCTAGAAACTTTTCTTTTTCATGTGAATATATACTAGAGCAGAAATAGGAAACACGGCTGGTTGGCTGGCCGGGAGAAGGCTGAAAAAGGCCCATACGGATACGGTAGAGAGCCACACGGATAATGGCTGAGCAGAATGGGCACTGCCTGCACGCCCTCAATTATCAGCGTAGATAGCACTACAACGATGTACTACTATCAGAACAGTGGCAGTACAAGTGTACATCTTGGTTGCTGCTAATCTTGTCATGAAGAATAGAAACCCATCGAAGAGCAGCATTCATCTGAAGTTCACTGGTTGACGAGAACAACCTTGATATGCTAGATTTGGTTAGATACTTAGATTGAGATTGCCAAAGACAAGATAATGCTAACAAGAACCGGTCAACATTTGCTAGTTCATGACATGCATGCAGCTTACAAGAAAATGCATGTCGATATTCAGTTCCCAGACTAGCTTTTCTCGAATCGCAATGATGCGGATCGGTGTTGTAATCAGGACAAGGAAAAAAGAGAGTTAATAAACCCTAAGATGCACCTAAGGTCAATGCAGATCTAGCAATTAGACGGCGCCACGCCATTAACCTCGCAGGATCGTCGATGGAGGTAATGTGCTAAGCTACCGCGTACCGATTCTCTCTGACTAGTACGGTGGCGGCGGTGGCGGTGGTTGGTGCGGGGCACGAGGGGCCGGCGGCCACATCACTTCTTGGGGCTGTGGGTGGCAGGCGTAGATGGGCTGCACGCCGCTAGGTTCCACCGGCTGTGCTGCTGATGTGGCGGCCGCCGCGGCTAGGTGAGGTGCCTGCCGCCGCAGGTGCTGCTGCTGCTGACCTTGCGGCTCTGGCTGGTGCTGACGGCCGCGGTGCTCGTCGGCCGCGTCCGCGCTGCCGGAGAGCGACACGGAGACGGACACCGGCGCGTCGTCGTCGGCGGGGAGGCGGTGGAAGGTGGGGTTGGTGAAGGCAGCGGCGACGACGACGACGTTGGTCGCGGCGTAGAGCGGGCCTACGACGGCGCCGCCGACGATCTGGCCGTGCGGGCCGGCGAGCGAGATGGAGAGCCCGGAAGCGACGGCCGCGGCCTGCGGCGCGACGGCGGCGATGGCCGGGGGCAGGAACGTGGCGGAGATGGAGAGGATCTCGAACCGGCCCTGGAAGACGACGACGGCCGGGGCGGCGCCCGGGGCGGCCGGGCAGGGGTGGCGGAGCGAGACGTTGGCGACGGCGCCCGTGCCGGCGAGCACGCAGATCCCGAGCCCGCGGCGGCTCGCGAAGCGGGACAGCGCCTCGGCGACGTCCCGGCCCCCGGGGATCTCGATCACGTGCGGCCGCATCGCCGCCGCGGGCTCCGCCTCCCGCGTGATCACCACGGGCGGCTTCGGCTTGTTCTTGGACCCCGGCGGCCGGCCCCGCCGCTTCTTGGACACCTCGATGCTCGACCCGTCGGCCCCGCCACCGCCGGAAGCAAGCTGGGTGGCGACGATGGCACCGGGACCAGGCTCCTTCCTCTCGGCGGTCCCGCGGCTGTCCACCTCGTCAGAGAAGCACTCCAGCTGCTGCTCACCGTGGCCGCCGGGATGGCGGCGGTGCATCGGCTGCGGCGGGGGCGGCTGTGGCGTGGCGAACCGCATGGCCTGCTGCGCGTCCTTGCGTTCTTGGTACATGCTCTCATTGCTCATGTCTGGCTTGCCGAAGGACATGGAGAAAGCTCAGTTGGTCGGGGAATGATGACGGTGGTAGTAAGTAAGTATCAAGAATCAAATAGCTAGAAGAAAGTTGCGGCTGCGACAAGCTGTGCTGCAGAAGCAAAGTTGGGCGATGCTAGCTGTGTAACAAAGACGAGAGGCTTCTGTAGACTAGGCTCTGGAACGGGATGGAGCCAGCGTGAGATAAGAAAGCGATCTGGTCATATGGAGGTGGGGGCGGAGAAGAGATCAAGGAACAGGACAGGATTGAGCCTGCCTGGGCAGCGGAGGCGGTGCCACTCTTGTCGATGAGAGCGACTGGGAGGAGGGTGTTCTCCTCTTTTATCCTTTTGTCTTCTCCACGCTGGTCCGGTCTCCTCTTGCCCTAGCCGGGGACGGGAAACGCTCGCAGGGGTTTATTTCAAGTTAATAATGGGCGCTTGATCACTCGGTTGGTAATGTCAAAAGGATGTGAACGCTGGACAGCGGGTGCTGGATATGCTTTGCGCGTCCGCGAAGTCAGTTGACTGCTCGGGCACAGAAAGGCACCGCGGGCGGCGGGACGAGCCCACCGGGCTTGCTGGCCTGCATCCTTCCATGCCAAGCACCCCGTGCTGCGCCCTTGCCGTGGACACAATCCCTGCGCCTGTTTGGAACGCTGGACATGAAAAGTGCAGGAACATGAGAATCGCAGGAATAGCCCCGTGTTCCATGGCGCCCCTCCACCTTAGGCCGACTTCCATCACTTCGCCGCGGGCAGCAGCAGCCAGCGTGTCCATGGGCCGTTCGGTAGAATGGCCGATGGCAGCGACATCATGGCCGACCTCATCAACGGGGGGCTCGCAGCACACCTACACGCAGGAGAAGCTGAGGCGTACGACGACAAGGAGGAGGGCGGCGGGATACCGTGGGAAAACGAGGCCTACGCCTACGCGGAGGCCGAACCCGTCAAGGAGGTGGTGGAGGTGCCCGTGGCCGATCCAAAAGGGAAGAAGAAGGCGGACGTGGCCGTCACGGCCGAGAAAAAGAAGAAAGCCGGGAGCCACGAACCGAAGTGGGGGTCGAGGTAGGATGAGTGCCTCGTAGAGGCATGGAAGACAATGAGAATCGACCCTTTCACCGGTGCCAACCAAAACACCGACAGCTACTGGAAGAGGGTGAATGCAGCGTATGATGAACGCCGCCTTTTGGACCCCTATTTCAAGACCTTGCACCATGATCGCAATGACTCGGTCATGTCGCACCGTTGGGTGTTGATCCAATATGCCTGCAACAAGTGGCATGGCATTGTGGAGGAGGTCCGACGAGTGCACGTTAGCGGCACCAACTTTGACGATGAAGTAGCAAACCTATCTGGCCACCATTGTGCATTGTAGCCCTTCGTTCGATGTCTTCATTGTGTTCAACTGCATTGCAGATGCGCGCCATGATCACCACCTACCCTGAGGACAACGACGACATCGAGTTCAAGTTCATCCATGTCTTCGGTCGGATTGAGATGTGCGACAAGTGGTCGGAGACGCGGAAAGCTCTCGCCAAGAACGACACCGCCTATGACCCCAATGCGACGCCATAGGCTACCTCCGAAGGGCGCCCCATTGGGCAGAAGAAGACCAAGTCTATGAGGGATAGAACGTCGATCATCGAGAAGCTACACTCGTCCATCATGGCGTGCATGGTCAGTGCGGAGAAAGCCGCCAAGATGGAAGAGATCGCTGCAGCAAGGTGGGCGTCAGTGATGGAGAGGCAGGACATCAAGCTCGGCCTGATCAAGGCCAACGTAGCGGCGAAGAAGAGGAGGGAGGACTTGGGGATCCTGATGGTCGACACGACGGGCATGGACGATGAGGTAAAGGTGTGGTGCGTCGATCAACCCATTGCCATCCTGTCTGAGAACAGAGTTCGACCGGCGACCTTGGCTCCCTCGGCGATAGTGAGTCCGGCAGTGGCTATGTAATGTGAGGCCGGCCGACACGACGTCCTTTTTTCGTCGCTAGATTTTGATTCACAACAATTTGTAGCGACATAATGTCAAGATTATGTGATCAGTTCGTATGCGCCACAACTATGTGACCGGCGGTTATGATTTGAATTTGTCAACTTATTTGGAGGCATGTTTGGGGGTTGCAGCCTCCCCATTTGATGACCTAGCGCTGGCACCCTCCCGTAAGACCATCTGCCAGACGCCGACACCGTATTTGGGGATGAGTGGAGATGCTCTCTTAAGGCCTTTCATAATGGAGTATATCTTAGCACGTAATCGTAGGAGAAATAAATGGTTAAAAGATAACCTCTCCAATGTATTGTTTCTTAAATGGTGTCTCCATATTTAATGATTTAGAGGACATGCATGCATATTATTAGTCTAGCAATGTTTTTTGCCTATGCTTTCGTGCAAGAGGTGGCTAAAATAGAACCTCAATCAATTTCTTCATTAACTATAGTGCCACATAAGCAAAGTGTCTAGAATATAGCGCTAAGAACAGACCATTGTGAAAGGCCTAAGGCTAGAGCCTTTGATGCGCACGCTCGCTCAAGATGGTAATGGGCCGGGTCGACCCACCGGGTCACTGACCCGACCCAAATTTTTGAGGCCATTAGGTCACATGGGTCGGCCTCAAACGTTTTTTGGGTCAACAAGGCCGGCTTCGACTAACCCATTGGGTCGACGGGTTCGACACTTCGACCCATCGACCCTCTCTATCGCTTGTAGAACAGCTAGACAAGGCGCTTTGTGCCCAGTCGCTGCCCCGTCCCCGTCCCCGTCCATCTCTACGGGCGGCTGCGCTGCTACCTGCTCATCCTCCTGACTCGTCGCCACCTAGCTCGCCGTATTCCTGGTCTCCACCCAGCTCGCGTCGTCCAGGTCGTCGCCCAGCTCGTCGTCGTCCCGGTCGCCGCCTGGCTCATAGTCCCGGTCGCCTCCCAGCTCGCCGTCTTCCAGTCGCCTACCAGCTCTCGGTGTCGTCGTCTTCCGAGTTGCCGCCCAGCTTGTCGTCTTTCCGGTCGCCTCCCAGCTCGTCGTCTCGTCGTCTTCCCTATCGCCGCCCAGCTCACTGGACAGAAAGGCGTGATCCCCTCGCGCGCTTTCTTCCAGACGTTATTCAGACATAAAATTGCTCTGTGAGTTATACTTTTTGAAGAGTGGTCTAGCTAGTCAGCAGAGCTGGTTTTGATTGAACATGCAACAACAAGGGTGTAATATAATTTAGCTGGGTTTGATCGATCGGTGCAAGGGCAAACTCGATTATTTCTGAATATAGGTCGTACTTGCTTTCTCCAATGTTTTAGCAGTCAAGTAAACTACTGATGCACACATAGCTAAACCAATCAGCGAATCTGAATGAGCAGCAACATTGTGTTGTGTTGGTGTATATAATATAATCGGGGTTGCAGCTACAAGCAAAGGGTCAACCTCGCTTGCTACTGAGAGCGAGAAGAAGCGACGGGATTTTGGGTTGGCCCTAGGGTACCCAACGGGCCAGCGAGGCCGCAACAGGCCAGATCCAAGGCTAGGTCTGGGCCAGCCCAGGGCCAAATTCGGGGGCCACGGGTCGACCCATTTCGAGAAAATGTTGTGGCCTCGTTGGCCCGTTGGGTAGGTTTATTTCAAGTTAATGGGCGCTTGATCACTCGGTTAGTAATGTCAAAAAAATTGGCTGTGAACGCTGGACAGCGGGTGCATAGGTGTTGGATATGCTTTGCGCCTCTGCGATGTCAGTTGACTGCTCGGGCACACAAGGACACCGCGGGCGGCAGGGCTGGGGCGAGCCCACCTGGGTTGTTGGGCTATTTTTTTTTAAAAATATACGTTTTTTAATAATTTTTACGAATAATACATAAATTGAAAGATTTGCAATTTTAGCGCAGTGTCGGTATTTGAATAGTCGACCAGTCCTTTTCAGCTTTTGAATAGCCGACCAGTCCTATCTGCTTTTGAAAAGCTGACTAATCCCCTGTCTGTTTTTGAAAAGCTAACTAGTCCCTGTTCTTCACACTGTCCCTATAACCTGTCGGCATTTCAAATGCAGACAGGACTGGTCGGCTATTCAAAAACCGATAAGGACTTGTCGGCTATTCAAATACCGACACCGCGCTAGAATTGTAAATCTTTCAATTCATGTATTATTCGTGAAAATTATTAAAAATCGTGTTATTTAAAAAAAATAGCTTGCTGGCCTGCATCCTTCCACGGCAAGCACCCCGTGCTGCGGCGTTACCGTGGACACAGTCCAGGTGGGACAAAATGATTTCACTTGTTTTCTGAATGAATAAAACCATACTATTATGTCAATTTAGCCCACCTATTCTACAGTAAGAGTATGAGCAGAAGTGGGGTCTCCTTATCCCATTTTTCTCACTTCTATATCTCTAGAGGAGAGATGCATATGCCTCGTATTGACGAGACTTGCTCCGGTGCTCCGCCCCTGGTGAAGTTGAGGGGTTATTATCTGTTTTTTTCTATCTTAGCCCCCGAAACCCATATCCAGCCCGCGTATACCCTTATATACAGATACAGTACCTATACGACGCGTTTGAAAATAAAGAAGTCACGTGACCAGATTGATCCTACCTTGCTGGCCCACGTCGTGTGTGCGGTGTTTTAAAACTGATAGGCGCCACATCTCCCGCATCTAATTAGGTTAGGTGACGGCGGACGGACGACAGATGGACCGCGCGACTGTCGTCTCTGCCATCTCCGATGACTTCGTGGCCGCATAAGGTTTCCGGAAGCACGGAGGGTACCCTCTCTTCCCTGTGAGGCTAGTGTTAGGGGCAACCTAGGGTTAGGGGCTCCGTCCCACCGATCCTATCGAGATGTTGGGAAGATTTCATCTTTCGGCCACGGTCAAGTTCTCCCGTCGTGCGCGTGGAGCGGTTCTTCATCCACTTCATCCGGCGCATCGACCAATGCGGTGGGGTGGGCTTCTTCCGCCGGCACATCTACTAGCATGGTAGTTTTATTCGTTCTTCGTTAAGTTCATGACCAATATTCACGATGACATGTGCAGAAATATGATTAATATATCTTTTGTTTGTATTCTTTGTTGATGTACTGAAGTAATATACTGTTGTAGGAAATGGCGGAGTGTAGGTCAGGTATTTTTGAGGTAAAGACGGAACCTGGGTTTGAGTTTTCTACAGATGGGTCAGATGATTCTAGTAAAGGTATTGGCGATTGGGTAGATGAATCTATGTCAGCTAGTGAAGAATTATCTGTAGATTCAAAGTCAAATGATGGTGATAGCTCTGAGCATGTGAGCACATATGTTATTAATGTAAGTTATTTTATTTGATTCAATTACTAGGGATAGCAAATAATTATGTTAAGGTTAATGTTACAACATTATTGATGGTACCAATTTATGTAGATGGACGTAGACAATGATAAGGAGGAAAGCAATTCCGAATCTCTGTTCGAGGAATACATTGATGAGGTACATAAAGTGTACTATTATTTGTGAAGCAACGAAGTAAATGACCATTAGTGGATGAGTAATTGTGTTATTGTTTTGTGCAGGAAATAGCTGGTCTTTAAAACATGTACGACTACTATGGTGAGTCGGACATGGAGAGTGCTATTTTCGATGGAATAGATTCTGGGGAGTCAAAGGAGGTGAACATTATGGAGGTAAGATTTATGGTTATATTTGTTGTGAAAAACAAAATGTCTAATGAACAGAAAATTATTTAGGTTTTCATTGTTTTGCTCTGCATGTGCAGGCCTCGGTTGATGATGGGAGCTGGAATGTCAATGATGTTTGTAAAGCTAAGGATAAGATGGATATGTTCATGAAGATAAAGGAGATGATTTTTCCTTGCGAAGCAGCTGCTTTTATATTCTACAACACCTACGCTAAAAATAATGGATTTAGCATCAGAAAGGATAAGGTCACATATAGCAAGAAGCATACGAAACATTTGATTTACAGACGTTATTTGTGTTCGAGGGAAGGTGAGCGTAATAAGAGGTTGATGACCGGGGAGGGACGAAGTCGGAGGCTCAGAGCTCTGTCTCGATGCAAGTGTGGGGCTCACCTGACAGTGAAGCTTAATGCAAAACTTAGTGTATGGTACGTTGAAAGTTTTGAGCCCAATCACATTCATGTGTTAGCAAGAACGGATGAAGTACCTTTTCTTTGGTCGCATAGAAAAATAAAAGAGTACCAGAAGGCTAAGATATTAGCTATGGAAGCCGCAGGAATTAGGAAGCACATCATAATGGACTCCATGATTAGCAAAAGTGGATGGTACGGCGGTGTTGGGTACGTCGGGAGGGATATGTACAACCTTTGCAGTGAGGAGAAGAGAAAACTACTGGAGAAAGGTGATGCTGCCACGACCATTGGCATTATGGTTAGCAGAAAGGAGAGGGACCCAAGCTTTTTTTACTACGACTTAGATGAAGAAGGATGGCTGAAAAGAATGTTCTGGTGTGATTCCCAGTCTATATAGGACTATGATGACTATGAGGATGTCCTTATGTTTGACAACACGTACAAGATGAATCGCTATGGTATGCCATTCATACCTTTTGTCGGTCTAAACAGTCACCGTAAGACTACTATTTTTGGTTTGTGCTATAGTTTCAGATGAGACAGAAGAAACATATGTGTGGCTGTTGCAAATATTTCTTAAGGCAATGTGTTAGAAGATGCCTCGGAGTGTAATCATGGATGCTGACTCGTCGATGATTAGGGAAATACGCAGAGTATTTCCAGATGTCTGGCACCGAATATGTCCTTGGCATATTGAGAAAAATATGAAGGTCCATCTTAGTAGCAAGTCCTTGGGAGAGTTTCACTCAATATTGTACTACACTACGTCAAAAGCCGTATTTGAGCAGAGGTGGCAAGCATTCTTAAGGAAATGGCAGTCGGAGAAAACCAAAACTTGGTTGAGAAGGATGTATAGGAAGAGGGGCATGTAGGCTGCAGCATATCTGGCGGATGGTTTTTGGCTTGGTATAAAAAGCAACCAGGGTAGTGAAAGTCTAAATTCCTGTCTTCACCTGCACCTTGATGGAGAGATGACTTAGTGGATATGATATTGCATTATGAGAATTGCATCAACCATATCCGTGAGAACGAGGCGCGAGATGACTCACCACCTCACAGACTATACCGGTGCTCGTAACTAGATGTAGGGAACATGAGGTAGCTGCTTCGCACAAGTTCACCCCAGCTAACTTCTATATGTTGCAGGATGATCTGAAGAAAGTTGGTGGCATACTGACTGTTGAAAAAAAGCTAGAATCTGGGTCCGAAATATTTGTCGTCGCATGGCATGATAACCGAAAGAGGTAGTTCACCATGGAATATACACCAGAAAATCCAAAAGAATCTATAAAGTGCAGCTGCAGAAGAATGATTAGAAAAGGTCCACCATGCAAGCATATATTCCACGTTCTGAATGAATTGCATATATATAAAATTCGAGAGTGTTGTGTTCTTCATCGGTTGACAAAAGACTCAAGGCACGGTCTTCCCGCAAGGCACACTATGATTTGTTCGGAGTAGGATGGTCAGGGGATGGGGAAATATTGAAATATAGTCAGGTTAGTGTGCTAGCCTCAGAAGCTATGCATGTGGCATGCAAACACCCCTCCCTTTGGGATCAGTTATAGGAAAGTTTGAAGGTTGTGATATCTAAGGTTGTTGAGTACGATCAGAAGGAAGAGTTGGCACTTGTTCCTATTTTTCTAAGCTTGTTAGCGGTTGAACACATAGAGAATCATGAAGGAAACATTGTTAAGGTTTAGGATCCTTTGAAAGTATCGAGCAAAGGTGCACAGAAGCATAACTCGAAAGATGAGGAATACGATTATCGGCCAAAGTCTAAAAATAGAAGACCATTATAATTTGACAAACATAGAATCAAGTACGGCGCTTGCAAGGAACGAGGACACAGCAAACGCAACAGGCATTGCAAACTTAACTAGAAGTAAGTGTTACCAAACTACATTGAATATATATATAATAAACTTGTCAAACTTATTGAAATTTTGTGTTTTCATGTGCAGGAAGGTGGTACAGGAACATCAGAAGAGGAGATATTTGAGTTAATTTTTTTAGGAAATCTATATATGGTGGCACATTTTTTAAAGATGTAATATGGTTTTGATGTACACAATTATTTTGTTTAAGCCGTTGTTGTGTTGTACTGTGTCATTGTCTTACCGCGTCTTTGTTAATTTTGGTTTAACAAATATATTTTACGATGAAATGTGTACCATGTTAATTTTGTTACGACGATATGAATATATTTAAAGATCGGCCCGATGAAATAAGTTTTACGATGTAAAAAAATAAAAAGAATAACGCTGAAAATCTAGATGTTTGCATAAAATGACAACGATTTAGATGTCTGCATACGAAGTAGTTGATTGTTTTCCTGTTCATTCTGGCCGTAATGCTACCCGGCCCATGGACTAGTCACGATCCTGGTAGCCAGCCCTAGGGTTTGCAAGATTTTACTATATAAATGTGCATACCCTCAGTCTCATCTAGGGTTCGTCTGGGCTATGTCGTCTCGCCGTGTGACTGATCAATGGCTGCAGGCGCGCGCGAACTCATCGGCTAGGATGGATCCAACGGACGGTACCGAGGGATGATCGAAGCTTACATATATTGTCCATTACGACTGCGGGAAGATCAAGAAAGGCACACCGCCAACCCTAGATGAGACGGTTAGTTCTTGAAAATCTTTCTTTGTGTTTTATTTTTACGCAATTTACGCAGTATCTAATATTTTACAATTTAGGATGTTGATGAGGTCCTGTTGCCCCACTTTGTTGATGCTTTGCCGCAATATGAGTATGATACTGCGTACAATGGTATTGAGCGCAACACAAAAAATAGGTGCGGCCACTCGGTGTTCCCTGCTCGTCGTGTCTGCAAAGATGGTTGTGATGCTGGTAGACAGTTTTTGGGTTGTCCATATGAGGTTTTTTCCTATATCCTTGTGTTATGTACATCATTGACAATATACTAAGATATCATACAAAAAATATAAATTTATTTATTATTTTAGGGATTACATAAGTACGGATATGTCGAATGGGTAGAAGATGAATGCAAAGGAAGGGAAAGATATGTAATTGGGCAACTAGCCAAAAAGAACAACAAAATACTGATGGCAAAAGAAGAGGCTAAGAAAAAAATGCAAAATAAACTTTTAAAATGTAAGGACAACATTATTTGTTTTCTTGCAACAATGTGTGTTGCAATGTTTGAACTTTTAGTAGCCATCATGTACAAGTGGCAAGATGCAAAGTAGCGAGTTGTTACAAAAGAAGGAGTTTTTCTACACTCTACTAATAAACATGTGAGACATTTGGTATCCAGCTGTGCCTTTTTCGTCACGCCGTTAGTACAAATCAATTTGTAAAAACATTGTACAAAACATGAACTTCTGATTAATAAGTTCGTCACATAACAATATATGAGTAGCCATAAGTGCATATAATAAAACAAAATAGTTGAGGTCACTATGTTACATAGTTGATAGAAGAAAACAAGTTATAATAGCCAGGAAACCTTCTTGGAACTAAAATCTAACCACTCTAAGTTGAAACTTCTGATCATCTATGCTTTCATAACTTGTTCATCTTTGAAGCGATCTCGTGAACTTTCTTTTTCACGGCATCTAATTTGTTATACGGTGACAGCATCATTTCTGCGACGACACGTCTCCTCCTTGCGTTATCCATGGCCTACAAATTAGTAGAAAACGAGGTGAGTTGAAATTAAGTTAAGATGGGATGTTTAGTTTGTAATCAAACCTGGAAAAATTCTCATGTCATCCGTTCGCCATCCCAATGCTCCATGCATTCGATCACAAATAATCCACAAGGGTTTCTGTTGTAAAGGTATAACAGTAGAAAGATTAATACAATGCTCATGTTCATTCCATCCTACTAAATATGATGTAACATTTAGTCACTCATCCTGTTGTTGCGGCATCTCATACTCTTTAATTGGCTACTTTGAAACATCGGTATATTTCCCATCTCTAGTTGCATTTGCCACTTGCATGTCTCGACAGTCTCCAAAGTTAAGTCTAGAGGATATAGCGAGTCCAGAACTTGAAACTCTTGCTTTGACATGTGCATGACCACCGTCATCCAGTGTGTACTGCCAATATTCAAGGGAAAATAAGTCTACAAAAAACTGATATTAATAAATATCCGATAGATTTTTAGATGTTTAATCATAACATTTAATAATTGATCGCAACCATAATATAACATACCTTATTACGAACTGCATATTCTTCCAACACTCTACCAACTGTTCCAGATTTTAGCATCTCATGATCCATGTTCATGGTGGAATCCTCTACTTTGTCTCCAGCAATTGCACGGTCTACTAGAAATTTATATCTCCATGCTGGACATAAAAAAACAGTCATGCCCAACACGGAGGCCTAAATGTCCAATGTACCCATCTATTACCTGCAGCAAACATCATTAAATTAAGTGTTTGCAACACACAAAGCATAAAATTAATGTACTGTCATAAAATTAAAGTTTTGCCAGTAAGTGCAGTTATCACTTACATCATGAGACAACCATTTATGGTCTAGAACGACACGTAGTCTTTCTGCACTAACTTTTTCTCCACGGGTGTTCTTGTATAAGTTTTTTTTCTTATGCTGAACTGACCGAGATACGAGCTCAAGAAATACGACGGCAACATCTATTTGTTGTGGAGTCAAATTAGTAGATGAATCAGTGTTGCGATTTGCATCTGGGTCTGGTTTATCATCGAAATTGAGAACTGCATATAAAAATGAAAAACTAATTTATTATATTTAAATGCAAGACATGTTTATAAGTTTTATTAAACAAATCAAATATGAACTTTACCTTTTGCAGTAGATTTGCAGACTAAATGCTTGATGGGTTTGTCTAGAGAATAAGGAGACTAAAACTTTTTTGGGACCGTACGCTTCCGTTTCCCAATTAACTTATCTTCCTTTCGGCTATCAGTTGCTTGACAGTTATTTGATACACCTTTATTTAATTGAGCCATAGATATAAACTTATTAACACTACAAGAAAAGTTTCCTTCCACACGACGGTCGTCGTAGAAGACGCGTCTTTCGCAATGAAATTCTCGGCTTGGCTGTGGCCAATGGAAAACTTTTTCCGATTTCGCGACCCTCTACTACGACGGATCTGCTAAAAACATGGAGGAAGCTCGGCTGGCGCGTGGCAGAAGCAAGATTTTCGTTTCCTCGCGCGATGTTGACTCGCTGAAGTCTTTTGAGGCGTGTGGGTCCAGGACGTCAGTGTCTCTTGCGGACCATACTTTTCGATCATGCCTCCCTGATTTGAACCCGATAACATTGCTCAAGGTGTCTGTCGTTTAGTCAGGCTGCTAGGTCCCACATATCAGCCTCTTATTAGAAGAATCGTGTGTATGATGAATTTTTTTTCCTTCGCTCGTGCAACCTTGTTCCGAAGTTGATAGCGCTGCTCGATGCACCTATCTTCTAATCAACCTCCTGAGACCCACATGTCATCCTCTCATTAGAAGAAACGTGTGTATGATGGATTTTTTCCTTCGCTGGTGCTACCCTGTTCCGAAGTTGATAGTGCTGCTCGACGCATCTACCGTTTAACCAACCTCCTGAGCCCCACATGTCATCCTCTCATTAGAAGAAACGTGTGTATGATGGATTTTTTTTTCGCTCGCGCTACCCTGTTCCGAACTTGATAGCGCTGTTCGATGCATCTACCGTTTAACCATGTTGCTGGCCCCACATGTCATCCTCTCATTAGAATAAACGTGTGTATGATGGATTTTTTACCCTCTGTCGTGCCTTCGTGTTCCGAACTTGATAGCGTTTCTCGTTGCATCAGCCGTTTATTCAGGCTGGTGGGTTCTTTATGTCAGCCTCATATTAGAAGAATCGTGGGTATGATGGATTTTTTTTCTTCTCTAGCGCTACCCTGTTCCGAACTAGATAGCGTTGCTCGATGAATCTGCCGTTTGCTCACGCTGCTGGGTCCTCTATTTCAGCCTCTCATTACAAGAAACATGTCATGCTGAACTTTTTTCTCACTCGCGCCTCCCTGTTTCGAACTGCAACGTTGCTCAATGCAACATCTATATAAGGTCGCGTTGCTTGATCCCACATATCAGCCTCTTTGTAAATGAAACATTGATTGCTCGATGCAACATCTGTATAAGGTCTCTGTTGGGTCCAACATGTCAGCGTCTCTGCAAATGCAAAATATGTATGATGTACTCCGCTGTTTTGACCTTGGCAACATTGATGGGTCCTAGATATTAGCCTTCTCTGTGTAAGAAACGTGTGTATGCTGGAAAAAATGTAAAAGAACGATAGATATTATACTATATATTATATATTTATATTGAAAAAACTAGGAATCTAACTCAAGACTTCAACAAATGGGAACCGTGTGTGCTTCCACTATGCCAGAACCATCTATGCCACTACTGGAAAAGATTATATTTAGAAATTTTGAAATCACTTAAAATGAAAAGGCAGCGACCCTGACGACTTGCCATAAAAAATGCTAAATACTATATAGAAATACAACATGGGTAGGAGAAGCTTGTCCTATACTTTATCAAATGGCATGAAAATACTAAATTAAGACGATTTTGGGCGATAAAAAATAACTTGGGTCCAATCTTGTGAACCAATGGGCTTCTTATCGTGGGCTCCTTACCAAAGCTTCCTCAGTGTGGTTCAAGCTTAAAAAACCAAGTAGCAATGTGTTGAGGGTTGGCGGCCCATGGTCAACCTGAATCCGGAAGGATAAATTAGCGAGGTTTTGGGCCACGGTTGGGTAGAATGTAGTACTATTTTCTAATAACCTCCTCACTGAAAATTCAATGTACCCAATATGTCGGGGGTCGGTAGTCCACCTAACCCGGCAGGCTAAATTTGCAAGGTTTTGGGCCAGTGTTAGGTCGAATGTGCAATCTTTTCATTAGTTCCTTAGTGAAAATTCAATGTAGTTCGTACCCCATCCTAAAAAAATGCAGTTGGTACCGTAAAAAATATATACTCTGCTCACCACGAAAGGCTAATTAAGGGTTTTTCTTTTGAAACAAGAATATGGGAAGTTTTTTGCTTGAAGTGGGGTTGAAATATTTGTTTTCATAGGTTGAGTAGTAAAATATATTGTACTGAAGGTCGATGGTCCACCTGACCTGGCTGTAGCTACGCCGAATCCGAAAAAATAAAGTTGGAAATGGAGAAAAGTGACCGATATTGCGCCTTATTATACATAGCGAACATAGCGAGGAACTTGGGCAGCACAGGATTTAAACATGGAAAGTATTGGAGGGAGTTTGACAGAGTGACAAAAATCGTGTCATATCAAGTCTTATAGCGCACAATCATATTTTCAGCGAAGGATATATTTCGAGATGGTTTGGGTGACTTTGAATCGGCCTAAGTGCCCAATCAATTTGATATACTCAAAACCTTGTAATCATGCCATATAAACTGTTGACGATAAACACACGGTGGCCTTGATTTGCCCAGCCGCAGACAACTCGGGTAAGCACCAACTTAAACTGATCACTCGAAGTTGTATGCTTCTGTACGATGAAATTAGTACATGCCGCAATTAGCGCCAACATGTGGCATTGTCATCATGTAAAAAGGCTCAGAATTCGCACATTTAGTTCATAGTTTCGAACACAATAATACAACCAGTTTATACACTAGCAAAGACAGTACAATGTCAGCACATCAGAGCTTGACTTGTTCATGTCACATCAGAGCTTGAGTTGTTCATTTCACATATACAGAAGAATGAGAAAAGATACATACTGTATTGAACAAGTAATTTCACGGTAGCGCCAAAAGTATGCTATGTATCAGAGACAATATGGGGTCTGCGTAAACAATTTTTCTTTTTTTGAAAGGGTGTGCATTAACTCTTTTTTTAGAATATCGGCATAAACATTTGCGGCTATCATCCTAGGGCGTCTCGGCCTGCTTTGGCGTACTGAGCCAAGATCAATTACGACCCAGTTAAGGCCTGTTTCGTGGACCTATAAGAAGTAGTGACCTACTTTTCCCTATTCGCTAAGAGGAAAGAAGGAATATTCTTCTAAAAACACAAAGCTACACGAGGTGCGATGGTTCAAAAAAATGCACGAGTCGTGTATATACAAGCTAGTAACAGTACTAAAAACTATAGTATAGAAATCACGCTACAAAATAAGCAAGGCTACATGGATTATACCATGGAAGGCAATACTAAATACAAAAGCATGACTGGACTCATATAAATTGATTCAAGCTGGCCACTAAAATCAATCTACTAACAGTCAACTGTTTAACCACGATGCAAAAAAGGATGACACAACGATATACCAGAAAGATCCACAGATCAGTCTAGGGACGACACAATGAGCATACCACACCTAAACTAGGCCTAAACCAAATTGCCGCCTGTCACACACAGTTTCAACCATCTTTGGGAAGGCTGATAACTGCCACAGGCTCACCTTCAGTTGGCTGCAGGTTGCAGCATTTAATCTAACGGAATTGTATTCCGCGAAAGCTCCTGTATGTTGTGTAGACACAATTTTTCCTCATGAATGGGAACAATGTGCCATCAGCAGCCTTGCATCCGCGTTTCTTCACCATCTTGTCAATGATTGTATAATTGAGACCGAGAAACAGAGAGTTGACCCCTAGGTTGTTAACCTGCCTCCAAACGATGGCCCCTGGAGGTCCAGCAGAGCTAGGATCCTCGTAAAAAATGTAGACACGAGAGGCAGGATATAGGCGTAGGTTAGTCCTATTTTGAGCATGAGAAATGATTTCACCCTCTTCGCCATGGGCAACCCCCATGCCATACATTGTAATTATGATCATCAAGCGTTCACCATCAGCCAATCGAGCGAGGAACCACATGCCTGGCCGATCATTCAGAATAGGTGCTGGTATTACAAACAGAAGCTCCTTGTTTCTTGCAACATCCGAATTCGAGACAAAAGGTGTATTACTGGCATACATATTCTAACACCAGCATTCTTCATTGTTCATGCTAATAGTGTGAATAGGCAAATCCTGACAATAATATTACTCAAAAAATTAACAACATTAGGAATTGCATTTCTTACTCTACTATTCTAAATATTTGGATTTCTTGCTTATGTTAGTTTCCTAGTTGTTGTAAGTTTCAAAAGAGGAAGCGCCACTTTTTTGATATAGAGGCATGTCCACTTGAATCCTATAGGATTAGATGCCTACAGTATTTTGGATCAAGTGGTGTTTGATTGCATAGGAAAACCAAAGGAATTGTACAAAGAGGTTGGAGTGGATGTTAATTTTCCTCCAAAATAGAGTGCAAAAGAATCCTTTGAAGGAATTCCTAAGGATTATACTCTTTCGAATCAAACAACATTTTATAGAAAAAATCCTAAGGATCCAAATCCTACAAAAATCCTACACAATTCCTCTAAATCCCAAGGCAAAATCCAAAAAGGAAAGCTTGGTGTCCTACAAAAATCCTATGTGATTCCTATAATCCGAGGAGGCCCTGAAAGTACAAACAGATAAAGAAACCCGGCTTCACTGTGTTGCGCTCACAATTGAGATGCTGGTTAATAATACCTTTCATATTTTGACAATGAACGAACTTAGTAGTGCAGGGACGTCGTCATACACTATATTTTTGGAAGGCATATTACTAGTACTAATTCATTACTGGCAACGATTCATTCATTTTTAGGGCCTAAAGCCTGTGCTCATTCAGTCATACGAAAGGTAAAACATAAACAAGGTAGTTAAAGAACAACTTCACCGAATCACTCACAATGTATCATCATGGAACTAGAATTACCTTCCGATGTGGGATCCTAGTAGTAGGTGCAGCCTTGACTTGTGACCGCAAAAATGAGGTCACCGTGTTCAATGGCATCATAGTACTATCGTCTTCCAAGACCTGAATGCTCTAGACATCTCCAAACTTGGCTACCGCCTTCCAAGTAGGCGATTTCACCATCGAACAACGCGAGGAGCTTATAGTCTATGTAACCCCCAGCTTCTGTGGACACTCTGCAGATTATGATCTTCAACAGCTCAAGAGATCCATCCCACGACTTGTTGAACTTTTCTCCATACCTGCGGATTCGCCAAAAAGAACTTTTGAAATGTGAATGAGTTCAGAAATGACTACATGTAACTGGGAGAACCCTGGCTGGCTAGTAGCATTACGGGTTATATTGTGGATGTGAGGTGGCCGCAATGTCACAAGTATCCATCGATGGAAGGTCGATTACTCGATAGGTGTAGATGTTCGCTAGGCACCAGGCCCCACGTTGGTCCACCGCAGCGAGCCAGTCGCTGTTCATGCCAACCCAGAATTTTTCGTGCATGAAGGGAAGGATGGCAGTGCACCGAGGATGGTCGAGGGGCACCATGTCGTACACCGTGTCGTGTAGACGATGTACCCTCGTACCGTCATAGTGCTCATCGAACCAATAAGCAGGCTGAGGCATCAGTAGGCAGGGTTCATTCCAATGGTGAAAAGTCCATTTCGTACCTTCGTTGTTGGCGATACGATCGTACAGCAGCCTGTAGCATGCGGCTAGCTTGATAGTGCTAGAAATGTCCAGACGCTGAACGATGAGGTCGACATCATCCGTGCTGAGTTGATCCCACTTGCATCGCCGCTGAGCTTCGAATCGGCCATCACAGCCGGATGGATTTAGGCGGATGCCAAGTGTGGCTGGGGTTTTCTGCAGGAGGAGGGGAGCGTTAGAAGAGAGAGCGTGGGGGAGATCATGGGCGGAGTGGGGACTAGGGAAGAAGATAGAGAGGCAAAGGAAAAAATGAGGGAGGAGATTTTACTTGTTTGCTCTGTCTAGTCAATAGCAGCATCGAGGATACCGCCACCTAGACTTTACTGTATGTTAGACTAGCACGCTACACAACTAGTAATTTGACAATACTCCTACTTACTACATATCAGAGGTGCAGTATTGTCTAGTCACATCAGTTTGACCAGAGAGTTTTCTTTTTCAGCTTTTATTTCAACATAGTGTACTAGTATTTTCAACGGAAAATAGGAGGACGAACTACTACTAGTAGTAGGCGCGACATGGACACATGTACTTTCATCTTGTTCCCCTACATGTAGAACTGGTAGGACAGAACCAAAAATATATACACTAGATATAATGCACAGTACGGATGTGTCCGTGGTATTTTTGGCATGTGTTCATATATGTTCTAGTACAAGGTATATGGAATTACACGTGTACAACATGCAACCGCGCAGAAAAATGAGAGACGTGCACGGACACCATATTTCGCTCAAGTCAGGCAACATGCACGACTTTGTGTGGCTCTGATTCACTAACATGTGGGCCCTGTTAAGGTCGGATCCACCTATCAGTGAGAATCTACATGCACCATGCGCTTGGAGCCACTAGGTACGTCCACGATGAAAATTACAATTTGCAACTAGTTGCACCGGCAACAAGATGTTGCATGTGGCACTTCCAAGTTTTTAGAAAATATGAAATAAATCACGAACATAGATCATTTTTATATAGTTCATCTATAAATTTCCATCCCAAAAATATTATTAGTACATGGCCTGGCCACCACTAAAATGAACAAATGAACACAAGATATTATTCGCTTTTATTTTTTATTTTTCACTGACACATGTCACATAAGATCTTATTGTGGGACTGAATATTGTAGATGAACAAGATACAACATAGCTAATGTTCCAGATTTATTTCACATTTTTGAGAACTCGAAAGTGCAACGAGTTGCATAATATTCAACCCACACTGACTAAAACTATGGCTTGCATACAAAAGGAGTTTGATCAAATCGTAGGCCTTGCACTACATTGTGGCGAAATGAGTTTTAGAGTACAACAAGTTAACGGCTGAGGCCATACGATACAAATAAGGCGAAAGAAATGACTCAAGATACGCAAATCCCTATTCCATATGATCTCCCTTGAATCGTTAATTATGTCGGTTCGAATCCTTCACGTTGGCCAAGTTTGGGACAAACCACAACGGAGTCTGTCGCCAATTCCAGCCAATGTTTTTTTTGAGAGAAATTCCAGCCAATATTGGTTGAGAAACCAATAGCGGCGTCTTAAGCATTCATACTGATGCGACATATTTCAGGATAAATTTTAAATCCACCGAGAATAACTGCATGCGGTGAGGTGTATACACAGTTGCTCATCGTTAGATCTCTAGGGCCAAGTCCTACCGCACCAACTGGAATGGTAATCGGATAGTTCGATCCAAGGAAGATAGAAAATGCTCCAAGGTCTAAAACCCTCCGCCATTGCCTCGGTGGAAGTAACCTACTAGTGTCAATCGAGAACACATGGTAGCAAAAGCTAGTAGAATAGGTGCGAATATTGCGGCCGTGATGATAACCAACATTTTTAGCCATAGGATAACCACCATAGGTAGTGTCATACCGCCTAGCACTAACGCCCACAGTATTGATCAGAATAAGGCTACCACTATCAGGAGATCTTGCTAACCACCACAGATCAGGACTATACTCACGATTACCGTCTAATTCCGGTGGCCTCGGAAGACGCACAGGACTTGCAAGGAAAGAACATTCAGAGGTCAGCTGAGAAAAATTTGAATGATGAAGCTTGAAAATTTAAGGATGGAAATTTTACCCCATGCCCGAGGATCCAATGCATAAACATGGCCAATCTGAGTTAAAGCATAGACAACTCCATTATGGATAATTGCATCGCGGTAGCTGAACACGCTGAACTGGTTCTTAAGAACCATCCACATACCATGAGAACCATCAAGGAAGGCAATTACCGTGTCGAAGATGGCCAGGACAGAGAAATCCTTATAGTTCCCAAAAGCTGTGGGAACTCGGCAAATGGCTAGCTTCAATAGATTAGTAGGCTGACTAGCCATGATAAACTTAAGTACCTCGGGTGTGGCCTCAAAATCGAAGATCGCTGGTAGAGGAATCCGGTGACGGGTGAACACATTCACAAGCTCCCAGTTCCAGGTGAGGCTAATAGTGGCGATCCAATCTCCATGGGCGCCTGTCCACTCCTTACCCTCACAATCTGGCATCACAGCATCGGAGGAGGACCTGTCCAACGGCATCAGTTTGCACAAGGTCCACCGAAACTTCTTCTGTGGATTCTTCTTGCCCCTGCCGCAATAGTAGCTGCCCCTGTAGAACTGCTTGATGCGATTGTCGTGGTAGAAGACATTGTACTCACGCGGTACCTCAGTTGAGTGAGAGTAAAGAACACAGGGGAGACCAAACGGATGAGATTTCGACAGAGATGCACTATGTGTTGCTGAGTAAAGATAACGTTTGCAGCAGGCGACGAGGCTCGCGGTGGTGATGACGTAAAGCATCTCGCAGAGATTTCTTCAAGGGGGCCATCAGAAAACACCCTAGAAGTGTCACTGTCATTGATCAGTTGGGCCATCCCGAGGAAGAGATCGAGCAGGTGGGGGGCGATGGCGTTTGGTTTTGATTGGGGGTTTTAGAGGAGAGAGTGAGCGGCAGCTAGCAGGGCGAGATGGAAAATAGTCTATCAAACTAGGCATCGGAGCTGATCCTAAAGAGGCATGGCGGCATTCGCGCATGCCTATATTGGTGTGCGAGTGGTAATGGCTGTCGCCGGGACGCTAGAGGTGAAGTGAGGATCGAGATCGAGGCAAAGAGAAATACAGAATGAAATAAAACCAAGCGTGCCTTCTTTCTCTCTACTAAATCTACTATGCCTATCGAACTGGGCTACGGAGATTGCGGTGACCCAGCATACCACTACATGATGTAGTACATTATAGTCGTTGACATAACACCAATGAAACACCATTCACTAGTATTACACCCCTCAGTGTGGTACAATAAAAACACAGCAGGTCCAAGACATGACTATAGATTACAACTCGACTCTTTACAGAAGATCCAGAGAACACTCTAGGTTAAAGAGAAGGAAAATAACTTCTTACAAAAAGAACCAGAAATAACAACTCCTATCTGGATAAAAGGACTAATATCTAAACCATAAGGCTTGCAATTGCTACTAATGCAATGCTCTACAGAAGTAGGTTTTATGGCTAGAGTATCTACTCCTATCTAAACAGATACTTTGTCTTCACTTCAGCATATGTATATTTTGACTTCGTAGACTTTATTGAAGAACTTGAGCTGCCGAAGATGGTTTCTTGAGCAGAAATTGATGTTAACGTCGTCTTCAACGGCTTAAAACCTAGCAAGGGTTAAGAAGGTACGATTGAGTACAAGCGTACTTAGCAAGTTCACTAAAAAGGAGTGTATGATGCACTATATCTATTGCCATAGACCATAGGTCGTAGGTAATGCAGGTTTTCATAAACCTTTCTTCAAAGGTTGCTTTTATTCTAAAAACTATGTCTGACAACCTTCACAGGTTGACCAGAACCTTCATGGGGTTCCTTTCCTGCCGCGTTCGTAGCTCCTTCCCAGAACAGGGAGTAACATGTCACAATTCTTACACTCTGCAGAGGTGCGTCACTTTTCCCACAAGAGACCTTAAGCTTTGTTGCACGGCCGAGAGTATGTCCCCGTTCAAACTTCCATGGTTTGAGGCCCAACCTAAGATCCAAGCCAATCACTGCCCCCTTCGCGACCCTGCATGTCCCCTTGGTGTACGCCATGCCCACATCTTGAATTACGGCAATGGTTAGTACAGATCGTCAGATGCCAGAACTATCATGGGACGTTGAGGGCTCCCACCCATATACTGCATATCTTCTATGAATTACTAATAAATGCACGCTACAAGGATAACAACCACGACCTAGCCATCCGGATGCATGCGAGAGGAAGAAGATACAGCTGACTTCTCTGTCCCGTTCCAATCTCATGGTTGACGCGTAATATATGGCGCTAGAATCACTGGCGATATTGGTTGTTAAGTCCTAGGTATTATGTTCCTTTACCACTGGAATTATATTAATAGATTATTACCACTTGGTAAATAATCCATAATCATATTATTATGAAAATAGTATTTTCTGTCCTTTTTGAAATGCAGGTGATGACAACATTAGAGTTACAAGCATTTGATAGAAAATAATCAAAGGACATGAGCAAGTTGTGAACTTGCCTTTTGTGATTGCAAGATTATGCACTCACGGTCTTTAGACACTAGAAGATCCAAATTCTGTAAACATCATCATTGGTCCGATAAGGACTAATGTTTAAAGAAGCAAGATGCAACAATAAGTAATGTAATCCAATTTGATAAATGCGAATCCCCGGAATAGTCATATCTGATCTAGGGTTTGGAGTTTGTGATGAGTTTTTAGGAATGTGTTGCACTGTTATACCAGTTTCACACTTGTGCTTCTTATTAGGGCTTGTGAGAGTGTGTGAAACAATATGTAAATACAGCAAATAGTATGCAATACTAAAGCACTCAAATGGGTCATGGTATCTGAAATATTTCTTAAATAAAATTAAGAATCAATTAGAGCTTTTAAAGAAGTGTTCAAGGTTTACTTTTCATGTTGCTTAAAAGAATAACTCTTGAGGAAAATATTACTTTACAAAGTAAAAAGTATGAAAACTTTAAGCTAACACTTTAAGGTTTTCTTATTAATTACAAGTATTAAAGTAGAAAACAATTAGCATTCTTGAATAACTATTCCACTAGTAAATGGAGACTTTTAACACTTCATGAAGGTGAAACAAAAGTATTATGTCTTTATGGAAGTGGTGTTCTCTTGATTTATAAGTGAATATAATCACTAACTTATTATAGAATTAGTATTTATTTCTATAAACATGGGAATGGCATCATGTTAAATACTTATAAACTTTGTTTAACTTTTAAAGTGGATTTCCAAATTGTAAAAGAATTAGTACTCAAATCTTGATGATGTTATAACTGATAAAATATTTTTGGAGAGTAAGATTTACTTAATTCTAAATGGTAGTTTTAGTAAGTACCACTTAAAATGGTTAGAACTATCTTAACTTTACTTAAACATCAATTGAACTTGTTATTACATTTTTAAACTTTAAACAAATAATGCTAAAGGCAATAGTTAATATTTATATATTTTTAATGAATTAGAATAAAAGAAAAGAGTTAAAATAAGATTTATTATACCTTTACCTTTTATTTGACTTCAATTAAGAAATAGTATATTTTTAATGTGTAGAATTTATTTTTGTGATCCTTTTGGTATATTATATGTATTTTTGTGATTTTTAAATATTAAACTATGATTTTTATAAGTTTTATCACTTTATAAATACTAAAATAATAATAATATTAGTTAAGTGATATAATATTTTAAGTTTATAGTTTTACATTTTAGTTCTTATTTTTCCAAGAATTTTAGTATTTTTTTTCTTATTTACCAATATTAAAATAGGAATTTTCAAAGTTATATTACTTATAAAGTATCTATTAATAATAATTATTTAAACAGTTAACACAATAATGTTTGTTAATAAAGTTAAATTATAGATTTTATTTTTCTGAGCATTTTGATATATTATATACATTTTTCTGAATTATAAAACAAAAGATATTGATTTAATAAGATTTATTCATTTTCTAGAATTAAAAATAAATATTAAATGGTTTTATGAGATAATGCTGATGTCAGTATGGGGTGGGAGAATTTTCTTACCGGGGCTATTCCTAGCCCCAATCACTGAGTGGTGCGTCCAATGGCCACGTCATATCTGAGAATTTATTTATTATCGAAAATATTATTAGGATTTATAAACGAATTAACAAAAATATGCGGATGACATTAGCGTGATGTCACGCTGACATCACCCGACGCCGATACTCTAGATTGATGACCGATCTTGCAATCAGGAGCGCACGAGCAAGCGGGAGCGGGTGCGCTAGACTTGCCTCGCTGCGGCAACCTCAGAGTGGTGGCGCCGCTGCATTTGGGTGACCGGAGCAACGACTAGGACGACCGGCAGAGCAAGTGATGGCGTGCGGTTCTAGCGAGCTACCGTATGTGAGGAGGTAATGCGAGACTACCAGGAGGATTGACTGCTCACCAGGAAGCTTACGGTGAGGACGCGGAGGCGAATCATGGCCGGAATCGATAGTGAACACCGGTGAATGGCAGTGGTAGTGAGGTGTCGATTGACTTGTCTGGGAGCTCTCCGGCTTCCGTGGCCTAGCTTGGGAGAACAAGGACATTGAGGTGAGTACAACGGTGTGCTCAGAACTCCAAGGGGAGCTCGGGAACAACGTCGACTCAGAGCTCCGGTGAGATAGGTTTCGGTTTCCTTTTCGGGAGAGAGGATAGGAACGAGAGTAGTGGTGTCTAGGGTTCCTCCATCACGGAGTTGTCACTTCTTGTAGGTCCTACATTGTGGCGGCGTGCATCTTGGCGCAGGCGACGACGGTGTGGACGCCAGCAAGCTGCTTGCTGCATCGGGGGGTCGACGACGCGGCGAGGAAGACGACGAACAGATGCGTCGAACCGATACATGGGCCTAGGCCGGAGTGGGCTGTTGCTGAGCGAGCGAAACGTGACTCCGGCTGCTTGCAGGCAACAGGTAGGAAGATGGGCCTTAGGCCGGTTCGGCCGATAGTTCTCCTCTTTTTTCTTCTTTACTATGTTTTCTTTTCTATTTATAAATACACTTCAAATTTGATTTCTACAAGGATTTAAATCCTTAGAATTATGGTGTAATAATCCAAATGGTTTAGAGATTCATTATACTAAATCTTCTCTTTATTTATCTTTATCTTTTCGAAATTTATGAGTGTATAAAAAGTTCTTTTATTTAGTAAAGTAAATAAAACTAGGGTTTTGTGAATTTGTTTCTTCTAAAGAAAATCTTATGGAAATGTGCTTAGTTCCACCATGATAATGGTTATGGCAAGAATTTAAAATGTTGAATGATATGGAGAGAATTCCCTTCATACTTAGCCTCATAAAGGAATCATATATATACATTAATAAGGTATTAATATTTGTGGTTCATAATGGGGTGATATAAGTTTCATGGTCCTTCATATTTGGTGATTTGCCAAATCCAATTCTACTTGGTTTGTAGAATTTAGAATTACCACACAACAATCTTAGTTAGGTCATTATGAATCAATAATAATCATTGGTAGAGAAATACTAATGTTTATTCAAATATAGATATGGATTAATATTAAGGCTTGGACATATTGCCACCATGTTTTGTAACCATGGTTAATATCTCATCTTAGAGTGAGCTACTGAGATTGCTTTACTAAAGTTTGCTTGATGGTATATGAGACTAGGTATTTATTAGGGTTTAAGACAATAAGATGGACAAGGCTTTCTTCCATCTATAAACTCTCATCTGGTTTCTACTTATCTCTTAGACATTTCATTTGACTAAGAGATACTATCCATTGGTTGCCTAAAAATAGGAATTGGTTTAACTACCTTCTTTATTCTAGGGTTTTAAACAAAGAGGTAGACATGGTTATGTCATGGTTTGATATGATCTTGGTTAAAGGTTTCTAAAGAATCCTTACCTTAATACCTCACTAAGCTTATCTTGAGATAAGGAATTCCTTTCCTAAATATACTCTATAAATCTCTCTTATCTTATTCACAAAGATCATATCTTCCTGAATAACACAATCATCTGACTTCACCATATGAATCATCCTATGATGACATGGTCATGCCACTCCAACAATACTCATTCATTCTTCTCCTAGTATATATATACAACTTCCATTTATAAACTCCTTCATGTTTACCTTGCATCTACTTCTAAGGCTTGCCAGATTACACTCATCTCTATACCACATGTGATATCAATCCTTTGGAATTGGTATGGTACTACTCTCCACAATAAAAGTTTGTTCTTGTATTACCTTAGTTAAACTATTATACTTCCAACTACTCCTATACTCATGTTATATACTTCATCCTACTCTAGCTTGGTTTCTCATGATCAAGCTAGATGATTCAGCTTACAAGGGTTTTACCTAATTTGGTATACTCACCTCACTTCTTCATTATCCAGTCATCTATTCTCAAGTGGCTTAAGAATAATGACCACCAACCTTTGATCATACAAAACTTAGGCTTCTAATTGCCTGATCAAGATCTATATTCAACTAAGTAGTAGACTTGTACTAGTCTCTCTATAGGCGTATCTTGTTAAGGAAACTTACTTGAAGCTTATACCTACTTGGCTTAACTAGATTATTATTTGATACACTAATACTACTAGCTTTCTCATGGCTCCTCAATTACTATCTAAACTCTTGGGTTTAAATACTTCTTCTAGTTAAATCATGAATGAGTTAACTCCTTCAACATCCAATGGTTTGATCACCACTAAGGATCTCATTCCATTGATGCTGGTACACACTACCATAACTAGTTCCTTCTTCTTATTAATTTACTTAGAATCTTTGAAAGGTCAATATAATAGGTCAAAAGCTAAGAGTCAATAAGTTCTAGGTCAAGAATTGATCACACACATTGATGATCAATAGACACTAGGACTTGGTTAAATATGATTGTCATCTATTAACATTACACTAAGGGTATGTGATGGATGGTCTTAGCTGGACTTCCTTTCCTACTCTATTTGTGATAAGAGTTAATGTTTAAGAACTATCATGGTACCTATGATAAGAATAACTATGGCAAGCAAATATACCAAGATTTAGTTATGGGTTTCTTTTTCTTAAGCTATATACTTGACTTGGGATTCGGGGTTTGTGGTAGATAATACCTTGATATCATCTTTAGAATATTAAGTATTCATCCTTGAGTTGTTGTTTGGAATACCAAGTAATGATGTCTAAAAGATCTAGTACTCCTTGTTAAGTAGGGTGTTGTGACTTAATTTTATTACATTTGATCTACCCTTAGATCAAATTATATTACCCAAAGATAAGGTTTTAGCAAAGGTCATATTGAAACTTATCACAATCAACTTGATGATCTACTTCAGTTCCACCAAGGTAAGATAAGCTTCAATCTCTTTGACATGTTTTATTTAAAAGCGCGAAAATTATTCGGATTTTCTATGCATGAATGCAATGCACACACACCTATGTTCAGCTTATTTCTAAGATCTAATGCTGGGGTGTTACAGACTCTCCCCCTTAAAATAAACTTCATCCCCGAAGTTCGTACTCTCTTATGTTTCAGAATGAGGTTTTGACTTGCATTGATCACGCCATTTCTCAAATTCTATCATGATCACAATTGGGAATAATTGTGGTATCCCATATCCAGACCTTTTTCCTTGAAGTTCTTCATTCTCGACAATATCCACTATCATTTCTAACTTACCATATAGTTCTTTTTACTATATCTCTTTGGCTTATGCCCCTACAGTCCTATTTAGAATTGGTTGCGGACACATTTGGTCCCTTCCAATCTATTTTTCCTATTACACTCAAGCGGTCTATTTTGGAATACTCTCTTCACTCTTAGGGACAACTTACGAGTTATTTCCTTTAGAACTAGTCCACTAGGTTTAATCTATTATATCTCCTTCGATCTTTCATCCAGACATAATCTCGGGAATACTTTATAATGATGGCTTCTTATAACCTTATGAAAATAAGGCTTACTCCCATTATGACTTAGTACTTATTTTCCAACATTTAGTCAGAAAATTAGACAACAACACTTCAGTGTTTATTGTTTACTCTCTCCCTTGGGGTTTCCTAATGGTCTCTAATCTACATGTATAATATACATTAACTTGATAGTTAGGATATTGGTCTCTATCTAGCTCATACTTTACCTCTACAAGGTCTCATGAAAGAATTTACAGTACACCCACACAATTGTGGATCTCCGAAATGAATCTTCCAATGTTACTTGTCTTACTTTTAATCTAGGGGATATTACTCTTAATCAGCAAATCCGATGCCGCGAAAACATCTCGAAAGTCGTTCACTTTTAATTTTTATACTTCTTTATGCCTTTCTTAACTTAGGCAAAGTTTTATGCTCTTAAATCATACCAAGATGAACTAATTAGCTAAACCGCTAGGATACCAGCTTCGGATACCAGCTACGGATCCTCCTAGGTGTATGGATTACCCTACGGTTTTTTAACTTCTTATTGACATTCTCTCTGAATTGTCAGAGCTTGAATACCAGCCTTATTCAAAGACTTCTTCTTTGCACTGATTCATGATACTTCCATGAACTAGGTACAACTATTTCATTAGCTTCTAAGCAACATCATCTACTTTGAATGAACTTAAGTTCATTCCTTCATGTTGCTCCACACTTTTCGGCATTAATATTCCTTCTTATGCCAGCTCATAGTGAATTGGGATTGATCCATCCTCCAAAATAGTGTTGATACTCCTTATATTTAGCTTCCTTCTTCGTGCAAGTCTTCATCTTGATCTTCAGAACTCGTCACTCCCTTACACGAATTTCCTTTTCTATCTAGGTCTATAACATTAAGTAATAACTTGATGATGCAACATGCATTTGCACATCAAGTCAAACTTCATGCACAGATCTAGTCAAGCAAGAAGATGCAAGAAAACCAAGAAATCCAAATGTGGTACATATAACACACATCATTCTAAGCCCGTAGTATAGTAGTTGAGTAAAACATCTCTAGAATTCAGGCTTAGCTGTGTAATATATGACACCTCCTAATATAGGTTTACCTCGTTATACTTAGCACTTAGGGGTTAAACTTTTTATTTGTCTCAATATCTACCCAAATTGCTCAGGTGCAACAGGATAATTTTGAGCAAAGTGGTCTCACTTTGGTTCTAACTAACCTTTTACCTTTCTTTCGGGACTACTAAAGACTACCAACTTTCCATTCTATCGTAAACTATCCTCACATGATCTCTCAAAACTACTAACAACATTGTAGTTACTACCTTAATCCAAAAATTATCGTGATATTATGACACCTATGACTTCTATCATAGACCTACACCGTTCTTTACTTACTGGTGTTACAAGATTATTTACTAAGTACTTGTCCTAATTACAGACTTATCATGGTCTCGGAGCTATTCTCACCACGAACTTGTTAATATTTACCTAGTCATCATGATTAAAGAGCTCATCTCACCATGACGACTCTTCTTCTTAGCTTACTATCAATGATTCTTAACAAAATTCTACTCCATCAAATGGAATTCTAAAGTGAATGCCACATGATTTACTTCCAATTGTATCTATACATACTCTAATGGTATACCCTGTATGGTATCATGGTATCAACTAGTGGTAAGATTCCGCTACTTCGCATGGATTCTAAATATAGACTCCATCACTAATACTACTCCACATGACATACTAATCGTGGTCATAATATTCTTTGTACTTTAACTTACTTAATATATCTTAGTGGTGTTATACCTATTTAGAGCTACTCTAAAATGACAATTCTCTAGAGAAGACATACAAATAATCCTTAAGAAAGATGACAAAAACATCCAACTTAAGTGTGACAAGACTATCCTCAAGTGGATACCATCATAAGTCTTGCTTTAGATAAGATGGCTCCTATAGTCACTATCCAACCTACAGATCTTCCTAAAAGGTTTTTAATCCTAAGGTCAAATCATATGCTCTGATACTAGCTGCGGTGACCCAGCATACCACTGCATGATGTAGTACACTATAGTCGTTGACATAACACCAATGAAACACCATTCACTAGTATTACATCCCTCAGAGTGGCACAATAGAAACACAGCAGGTCCAAGACATTACTATAGATTACAACTCGACTCTTTACATAAGATCTAGAGAACACTCTAGGTTAAAGAGAAGGAAAATAACTTCTTACAAAAAGAACCAGAAGTAATAACTCCGAACTATCTGGATAAAAGGACTAATATCTAAACCATAAGGCTTGCAATTGCTACTACTGCAATGCTCTACAGAAGTAGGTTTTATGGCTAGAGTATCTACTCCTATCTAAACAGATACTTTGTCTTCACTTCAGCATATGTATATTTTGACTTCGTAGACTCTATTGAAGAACTTGAGCTGCCGAAGATGGTTTCTTGAGCAGAAATTGATGTTAACGTCGTCTTCAACGGATTAAAACCTAGCAAGGGTTAAGAAGGTACGATTGAGTACAAGCGTACTTAGCAAGTTCACTAAAAAGGAGTGTATGATGCACTATATCTACTGCCATAGACCATAGGTCGTAGGTAATGCAGGTTTTCCTAAACCTTTCTTCAAAGGTTGCTTTTATTCTAAAAACTATGTCTAACAACCTTCACAGGTTGACCAGAACCTTCATGGGGTTCCTTTCCTGCCGCGTTCGTAGCTCCTTCCCAGAACAGGGAGTAACATGTCACAATTCTTACACTCTGCAGAGGTGCGTCACTTTTCCCACAAGAGACCTTAAGCTTTGTTGCACGGCCAGGAGTATGTCCCCGTTCAAACTTCCATGGTTTGAGGCCCAACCTAAGATCCAAGCCAATCACTGCCCCCTTCGTGACCCCGCATGTCCCCTTGGTGTACGCCATGCCCACATCTTGAATTATAGCAATGGTTAGTACATACCGTAAGATGCTAGAACTATCGTGGGATGTTGAGGGCTCCCACCCATATGTTGCATATCCTCTACGAATTAACAATAAATGCACGCTACAAGGATAACAACCACGACCTAGCCATCCGGATGCATGCGAGAGGAAGAAGATACAGCTAACTTCTCCGTCCCATTCCAATCTCATGGTTGACGCGTAATATATGGCGCTAGAATCACTGGCAACATTGGTTGTTAAGTCCTAGGTATTATGTTCCTTTACCACTGGAACTATATTAATAGATTATTACCACTTGGTAAATAATCCATAATCATATTATTATGAAAATAGTATTTTCTGTCCTTTTTGAAATGCAGGTGATGACAACATTTGAGTTACAAGCATTTGATAGAAAATAATCAAAGGACATGAGCAAGTTGTGAACTTGCCTTTTGCGATTGCAAGATTATGCACTCACGGTCTTCAGACACTAGAAGATCCAAATTCTATAAACAACATCATTGGTCCGGTAAGGACTAATGTTTAAAGAAGCAAGATGCAACAATGCATAAGTAATGTAATGTAATTCGATAAATGTGAATCCCCGAAATAGTCGTATCTGATCTAGGGTTTGGAGTTTGTGATGAGTTTTTAGGAATGTGTTGCACTTTTATACCAGTTTCACACTTGTGCTTCTTATTAAGGCTTGTGAGAGTGTGTGAAACAATATGTAAATACAACAAATAGTATGCAATACTAAAGCACTCAAATGGGTCATGGTCTCTGAAATATTTCTTAAATAAAATTAAGAATCAATTAGAGCTTTTAAAGAAGTGTTCAAGGTTTAATTTTAATGTTGCTTAAAAAAATAACTCTTGAGGAAAATATTACTTTACAAAATAAAAAGTATTTAAACTTTAAGCTAACACTTTAAGGTTTTCTTATTAATTACAAGTATTAAAGTAGAAAACAATTAGCATTCTTGAATAACTATTCCACTAGTAAATGGAGACTTTTAACACTTCATGAAGGTGAAACAAAAGTATTATGTCTTTATGGAAGTGGTGTTCTCTTGAGTTATAAGTGAATATAATCACTAACTTATTATAGAATTAGTATTTATTTCTATAAACATGGGAATGGCATCATGTTAAATACTTATAAACTTTGTTTAAATTTTAAAGTGGATTTCCAAATTGTAAAAGTATTAGTACTCAAATCTTGATGATTTTATAACTGATAAAATATTTTTGGAGAGTAAGATTTACTTAATTCTAAATGGTAGTTTTAGTAAGTACCACTTAAAATGGTTAGAACTATCTTAACTTTACTTAAACATCAATTGAACTTATTATTACATTTTTAAACTTTAAACAAATAATGCTAAAGGCAATAGTAAATATTTATATATTTTTAATGAATTAGAATAAAAGAAAAGAGTTAAAATAAGATTTATTAGACCTTTACCTTTTATTTGACTTAAATTAAGAAAGAGGATAATTTTAAAGTGTAGAATTTATTTTTGTGATCCTTTTGGTATATTATATGTATTTTTGTGATTTTTAAATATTAAACTATGATTTTTATAAGTTTTATCACTTTATAAATACCTAAATAATAATAATATTAGGTAAGTGATATAATATTTTAAGTTTATAGTTTTACATTTTAGTTCTTATTTTTCCAAGAATTTTAGTAATTTTTTTCTTATTTACCGATATTAAAATAGGAATTTTCAAAGTTTTATTACTTATAAAATATCTATTAATAATAATTATTTAAATAGTTAACACAATACTCTTTGTTAATAAAGTTAAATTATAGATTTTGTTTTTCTGAGCATTTTGATATACTATATACATTTTTCTGACTTATAAAACAAAAGATATTGATTTAATAAGATTTATTCATTTTCTAGAATTAAAAATAAATATTAAATGCTTTTATGAGATAATGTTGATGTCGGCATGGGGTGGGTGAATTTTCTTACCGGGGCTATTCCTAGCCCAGTCACTGACTGGTGGGTCCAATGGCCACGTCATATCTAAGAATTTATTTTTTATCAAAAATATTATTAGGATTTATAAACGAATTAATAAAAATATGCGGATGACATCAGCGTGATGTCACGCTGACATCACCCGAGGCTCGATACTCCAGATCGATGATCGATCTTGCGATCAGCAGCGCGCGAGCGAGCGGGAGCGGGCGCGCTAGACTTGCCTCGCTGTGGGCGACCTCGGAGTGGTGGCGTCGCTGCATTTGGGTGACCGGAGCAACGACTAGGACGACCGGCAGCGGCGAGTGGTGGGGCGTGGTGCTAGCGAGCTACCGTATGCGAGGAAGTAAGGCGAGACTACCAGGAGGATCGACTGCTCACGAGGAAGCTTACGGTAAGGACGTGGAGGCGAATCGTGGCTGGAATCGACAGTGAACACCGGTGAATGGCAGCAGCAGTGAGGTGTCGATTGACTTGTCTGGGAGCTCTCCAGCTTCCGTGGCCTGGCTTGGGAGAATGAGGACATCACGCGAGTACAACGGTGTACTCAGAACTCCAAAGGGAGCTCAGGAACGGTGGCAACTCAGAGCTCTGGCGAGGTAGGTTTCAGTGTCCTTGTCGAGAGAGAGGATAAGAACGAGAGTAGTGGCATCTAGGGTTGCTCTATCACGGCGTTGTCGCTTCTTGTAGGTCCTAAATTGCAGCGGCGCGCATCTTGGCGTAGGTGACGACGGTGTGGATACTAGCGAGCTGCTTGCTGCATCGGGGGGGTCGACGACGCGGCAAGGAAGACGGCGCATAGATGCGTCGAACCGGTACATGGGCCTGGGCCGGAGTGGGTTGTTGCTGGGCGAGCGAAACGTGACTGCAGCTGCTTCTGAGCGACCGGTAGGAAGATAGGCCTTGGGCCGGTTCTGCCGACAGTTCTCCTCTTTTTTCTTGTTTACTCTGTTTTCTTTTCTATTTATAAATTCACTTCAAATTTGATTTCTACAAGGATTTAAATCCTTCAAATTCTGGTGTAATAATCCAAATGGTTTAGAGATTCATTATACTAAATCTTCTCTTTATTTATCTGGTGTAATAAACCAAAACCACCTCTATCCGTAGCCCCTGGCGCTAGTGCCATGCCACCCCGACGCCATGCTCGCCGGCCAAACGCGGGCAACGATCACCAGACCGCGCCGCACCATTCTAGCTTGCCCGCTAGCACCTCCCAACCCTACCGCTGCCCACGGTCCACCCCTCGATCAACCCCAGCCCCTGGACCACCTCAGCACCGCGCCGCCCTTTCTCTCTGCTCACAGACAGAGCGCGCCAGAGCGCGATCACCGCCAGCTCGCAGCAGACCACGCCTTGACACCATATCACGCACGCCGCTCCGCCTCGACCCCAGCAACCCACCAGACACGGCTGTGCACCGCCACGCGACCCGCAGTAGCCATGATCGCCGTCGAGCATCTGTAACATCCCAAAACTTTAACCCAAGCTTATCAAGATCTAAATCATCAAAATTAGGGTTAACAAAAACTTTTCCAAATTAAAAATGAAAGCATTCATGTGTATGAGCATTTAATTTAGGAATTGATTTGAATTGCCATGGTTCTATGATTCTTTGGTTGTAAAATGTTTGTATGGTAAATTAAACATCATATAAATCTTTCCCAAGCAAATCCCAAAGAAAATCAAATAAAAAACAATTAAAAAGGAGGAATGGTAATTTTGGTCATTTTAATCCACTACACTACTTTGAGTGTTCCTAGCACTCATTTCTCAACAGAAATAATTCTAGATCTTTACACCCCTTGCTAGTACACATAATGAGGTACCAAGGCCCACCTTTTGATCTGCTAAAAACATTCAAATACTTATTTTAAATGGCATGTGAAAATTGAATTCAATGCATATGCCTAGATCACCCCTATTTCAAAAACCATCCAATTGAACTCCATTTTCAAAACCCTTGCAACCAGAGGCTACCTAGTACTAGTGGAGATCACTCAAAATTTTTGAAACCAAAATTCAAACTTTTGCTTCTTGTAGCCATTTCATCAAACAGGTGGCAGACACAAATCTTGCAAAATCCTAAAACACTATAGTGAGCAGTAGCTTGGCCACCATTTGGGCCTAACTTGGTCCCCTTGTCCCCCCAGCTAAAACCCCGGCCCTAACTCTCTCTCCCTCTCCCCTGTCTGCTCCAGTACCAAGCCGCCCGACGCCATGCGCCAGGTCGACCACGAACATCTCACCCCAGCCCGTCCCGCGCTCTCCTTCGCTCGCTGGCAGACAGGTGCCATCCCACCGCATCGCCTCAACCAGTCCCCGACCAAAATCGAGCGGAGGACAAGCCTCATTTGCTCGCGCCCATGCCTCTGTCCGCCATGCCGATCACCTCGGAGCGTCGCGCCCGCCAAAGCAGCACCGACCTCGCCTAGCCCTAACCTTGCATGGCAGCAGGCCCAGCAACCGCCCAAACATCATCGTTCGCCGCCTCGTGACCAGCAGCCCGGAGGAATCGCGTCAAACACCGTCGTCCTGCGCAGTTCACCGCACGCTCCTGACCAGTAGAGACCTTGCCTTGCCGTGCCTTTAAGCCCCAGAGGACCGCCGGGGAATAGAGTATCCATCGCCGCCCTCACCCATGCCGAGAGAGCCCCGCATCATCGTCACCGATGACCTCACCGGCGCTTGCTCTGCCCCCTCATCGACCCTATATAAAGCGGCCACCCCAGCCTCAATTCTCCACACTCACTCACTTCCCACCTCTCTCTGAACCTTACCCACCTCTAGCCGAAGCCGATCGAGCTCTGTCTCGCTGGAATTGGAGCCGAAGCCGCCGTAGTAGGAGGAGAAAGGCGTCTGCGATTTAGGGCACCCCAAGCTCCGCCGCAACCGTGCCTCACCTCGTCGTCATCTACCAACCCGTTTGCCCGCCTCACCGACCTTGCTAGAGCCCTGGTATGCCCCCAATCGACCCCCACCGCCGCGTCTAGGTCAGGTTCTCGCCGGAGTGATCCGTCGTCGACGATGAGTCTCCACCGTTAGATCCCCTTTAGATCGTGTGGCCCAGGATGCTAGATACCGTTTTGGTGTTTTTGTGCCACTGACTGGTGGAGCACGCATGTCAGGCAGCCCGTTGCGCGCACTGTGCGTAGATGGGCCGGCCCAGTTAGTTCCCGCGCGTGTTAAAGTTTCAAATTTAGTTTTTTATTTTTAGAGTTAATCTAGTTTCTGTCCACTAGTTTAAAAATCAATTCTGGGAGTTTGACAAATCCAAATGGCATGAAACCAATTTTGTCTGAAAGGTATTGAAATGATATATCCAAGCCGTTGGATTTAATTCAATTAGAGTTATAGATCTCTCCTAGTAAAAATAACAAAACAGAAGCATTTGCACCTTGCAACATTTTTATAAAATCAACCAAGATAGATTTTGAGTTGATTCCAACTCTCAAAATTCACATTTCATCATACCTATCTGAATATGTAATAATATTAAGGTTTACATGCAGTGACTTTGGACTAGTACCAAAATAATGCTATATAGGCATTTGTAGTCACTTTAAATCATTAAATAATGAACTTACCAAAGTAATTATGATCCAACCCTTAAATCTCATTCCCACATGTTAGAATATGTGGTGATGACATGTGTCCACATGATCCCATATTTTAAGTGGTGAATATTAAATCTTAGTTAATTTTTCAATGAGTAGAAATTACTTTTCTAAATTAAAAAGGATGAAACTATTGAATTAAACTTGTGATGCTTGTGATGATAATAGATCATCCAATGTGTGTCTTAGAATGCTAATTAGACTAGTTAAGTATTGTTTTGTGATTGTGTACTCCGTATGTATTTATAGACGATAGTACCGACCAAGTCTATGAGGAGGAGGAGTTCTACCAAGAAGAAGAAGAAGAAGAAAACTTCAACCACTGCACTAACCAAGGCAAGCCACCGTTAGCAATGCAAGATAACACTTGCAAGTTAATGCTTAGCAAGCTAGGATTAAACTAGATGATTTAGCAAAGATGCTTTAGGCATGCTTGAGTTATACTACCTTGACTAGTATTTCATCCAAGTCTTATTTTCAAGCTTTACTTCCTTTACTTTAACTAAAGTTCTTTACTTGTTTTGAAGGTAGCATAAAGAGTATAAAACTTGACCTATTTAGAACCCCTTTAGATGTCATTCTATGGCATGAGATTGATCCCACCATTTCCACCTTAGTGAACACTCTTAACTTAGTAGTTTAGAGTAGATCAAAAACTTGAGTCACTTTAGATGGGAGCACTTGGTGAAAATGAATTATGAAAACCTTGGAATGATGAGTCATTCTATTGAGATGTTTTGACAGGTGTTGAGAAACACAAATGGTTTATGATGATGAAAATGTTGAGGCATGAGCCTTAACCCTTTTATAAAACTGATGGTTGGATTCGGATGCGATACCATTCCAAATTTACCGTACAACCACATTACCTGAATTGGGTAAGGCTTAGCTGGAAATTTATATGCATTAGTATTAATTCCCTCGCGGGAGAGGTCTGAGCTGAGGCTACCTCTCAATGTTGTCCACCTATGCAGTGCCCAAGATGACCGATGGTCATGGTTGGGAGGCCATGCTCATAGGAGAGGTGCTTATACTAGGGTCTATAAAGGGAAGGTTATGTTTGATTATCTGCATACTAAGTATGATGATTCAGGGTTATCCTTGACAAATGTATCGAATCTTGTGGTGAAAGTGTACCACCTCTGCAGAGTGTCAAACTATTCGAATAACCGCGTCCGTGGTTATGGACAGTTGGAATGGCCATACTGTTTCGTTGTTAGGTGTTTTTCAAACAACTTATGAAATGAATGATGAATCTTGACTTGACCACAACAGGGTTGTGTTTATGATATTAGCTTCCCAACTTAAGTGATTCTAGAACTTTATTTTATCTTTCTTTGCTTCAGAACTCAGCTTAGGTTTCAAACTTAACTTTATAGTTAAACTTAGATCTAGCACTTTAACCTAGAACTATATTACTTGTTAGTGGTAGTTTGCGAGTACTTAAAGAGTACTCATGTCTTTTGTCCCTGGCTATTCTTGAAGGGAATATGCCCGAGAGGCAATAATAAAGTGGTTATTATCTTATTCCATGTTTGTGATAAATGTTTATTTTGCATGTTATAATTGTATTGATCGGAAACATCAATACATGTGTGTTTAATAAACAAAAAGGGTTCCTAGTTATGCCTCTCTTATAGACTAGCTTGTTGATTAACAAGATGATCAAGGTTTCCTGATCATAGACATTGGATGTTGTTAATAACAAGGTCACACCATTGGTGGAATGATGTGATGAACATTCATCCGAAGTATAGCATTACGATCAAGTCATTATGTTTATATTTCTATAACATCATACGAAGTAATCTTAGTCCTTAGACCATGAGATCATGTTAATTGCTAACACCGGAAGAGTATCTTGATAACATCAAACGTCACACCGTAACAGGGTGACTATAAAGGTGGGTTCAGTGCTACGAAGGTGTTATGTTGAGGCTCATGGATCAAGAGTGGGATTTGTCCATCCCGATGACGGATAGATATACTCTGGGCCCTCTCGGTGATATCACATTGAAATAGCTTGCAAGCAAGTGATGTGATCACTAGAATGTTATATCACGGGAACGAGAAAAGAGTGCATGTCGGTAACGAGATCAAACTAGGTATGGAGAGACCGATGATCGAATCTCGGACATGTAATATATCGTGAGACAAAAGGATTTAGTTACTAGCGTTAAAGGTTCTCACGATCACAGAAGTCATCGTTGAATGTAGGAGTCAATATGGATCTCCAGGTCCCGCTTCTGATTATTGATCTAAGAGGGATCTCGATCATGTCTGCATTATTCGCGAACCGTAGGGTGACACACTTAAGGGATACCGACAGCATTTGGAGCAAATATGTTTCAGATAAAGATTTAAGAAAGCGCTGGAATTATTTCAATAGACACCGAAACTGTTTCGAGTGAAATTGCTGAAATTGGTTCTGCATGTAATATTGAAATGTTGCAGGGGGTTTTATGTGAATGTTTGTTAATTAAAGTAATTAACAAAATTCTGAATAAAAATAATAAAAGAGTTTTATTAAATGAGAGAGCATTAAATTTGGAGAAATTTAATGCATTTAAAGTGGAGACTTTAAAAGGGAATGTGAAGAGGCATTTTAATGTGGAGGGGTTACCACCACATAAATGGAGGAGGTGAAGAGACACCTCCTCCATGCGCCGGCCATGAAGGAGGGGCACCCCCTCCTCCTATAAAAGGCCACCCTCTCCTCACTTCTCAAACACACCTCCTTGTGAAGGATCTCTCTCCCCCTCTAGTATTATTCCCCCATGGTCTCGGATTAGCGAGATACATGTTCTAGGTGGCTTTATCTGGAAAGGAGTTGCTGCTTCCGCTGCTTTGCTGGAGCGAGGGATGGAGGTTGTCAGGGTACCGGACGTGTGTGCGATCACGGATGCACCGCTGCTTTGCGGTGCTGGACTTGGTGATGCTGGAGCTGGATCTGATGGACGTGCTAGAGCCGGACCTGCTGGACTTCATCACGATCTTGAGATCGGCAAGTGTACGACTACATCAACCATGAGTTCCTACTCGTTAACAAAGCTCGTTGTCTACGAGGGTAAGTTCTCGTTGGATGTATGTCCACCCGTTGCTTTGTACCTAGTAGATAGATCTTGGCGAGTAGTTCACACCGTAGGAAAATTTTTGTTTTCTATGCTGCGGAACCAATAATTCTCATGGCCACACTATGAAGGAGACTATCAAGATGATGGCCAACCAGACGGCTATGATAACTAGGACTATCTGCCTTCGTCAGCATTGCCTGTGCCCCTGAAGATGGACCCCACCGCTACGCTTATCTTTTATTTCTACTGCTTGTTGTATTAAAGACTGGATCATGAGATCCTTATTTGTGTAAGACCTTATGTATGGTTTGTAATGGATGATGTACTGTGATATCCAATCCGTTATGTCTCGCGAAAATGGTAATCCTGGGATTGCGAGGTATGGCATAATGGGCATCTGGGATTAAAAATTTGGGTGTTGACAGCATCGCCTCTGTCTCCCAGAGCGTGTGAAGCCCTCGACATTTAGGCATCGCCCTAGCCGCGACATTGCGCCGTAGCTGACCACCAGCAGACCGCCCACCGTCCGCCTACCTCGCCATGCTGGTAGCCCCCCTGTTTCGCCGTCACCGACGAGCCGCGCTCATGCCCGTCGGTCCCCTCGTCGAGCCTTTATAAGGAGGACACCCCAGCACCATTTCTTCACACCATATCACTCCCCTCTCTCCACTGATTGTTTCCCCTCTCTCGCCAGAGCCGCTCAAGCCGCCATTCATCGGAATTCCACTGGAGGTAGCCGCTGCAGAGGAGGAGATGTGGTCGTCGATTTCATCCACCTCAGCCCCTGCCACGACCTCTCCTGAGTCCGCCGTCGTCCACCAGTTTGTTTGCCCGCCTCGCTGCACTAGCTGGAGCCCTGGTATGTCCACAGTAGACCCCCACCGGCCATTTAGGATTCAGTCTCGCCGGTGACGAGGCCGTCGTCGACAACGACCGTGAGCCGTCGATCTGTGTTCTAATCATGTGGCCCAGATCGTCCTGTACCGCTTCGGGTTTTAAGTACCACTGACATGCAGGACCCTCCTGTCAGTCGCCCTCTGCGCCGTGGAGCGTCACTGGGCCAGCCCATTTAGTTTCCCGCCTAAGCCCGTAAATTCAAAAATAGGTTTTGCTATTTTAATTCAAACCTAGTTCTATCCCTTAGTTTAAAAATCAATTCAGGAAGATTTAGTAAACCAAATTGAATGATTACAATTTTGTTGGAAAGCTTCTGCAAAGTTCTATCCAAGCCCATTGGATTTAATCCAGTTAGAGATAGAGATCTCTCCTAGTAAAAATAACAAGACAGAAGCATTTGCACATTCAAACATTTTTATAAAATCAACCATAATAACTTTTGAGTTGATTCCAACTCTCAAGAATCACATTTAACCATACCTATCTAAATATGTAATAATATTAAGGTTTGAATGCAGTGACTTTGTACTAGTACCAAAATAATGCTATATAGGCATTTCTAGTCACTTTAAATCATTAATTATTAAAATTAAACTTATTAAAATGTGATCCAACCCTAAAATCACATTCCCATATGTTAGAATATGTGGTGATGACATGTGTCCACATGATCCCATATTTTAAATGGAGAATATTAAATCTTAGTTAATTTCAATGAGTAGAAATTACTTTTCTCAAATAAAAAGAATGAGGCTAGTTAATTCAACCTTGTGATGCTTGTGATGATATTGGATCATCAAATGTGTGCCTTAGTGTGCTAAGTAGACTAGTTAAGTATTGTTTGGTGATTGTGTATTCCGTATGTATTTATAGACGATAGTACCAACCAAGCTTACGAGGAGGAGGAGTTCTACCAAGAGGAGGAGGAAGAAAACTTCAACCGCTCCACCAACCAAGGCAAGCTATTGTTAGCAAGTTAGAATTAAACAAGATAAACTAAGCAAGATGCATTAGGCATGATTTGGTTATACCATGTTGACTTATACCTACTCCCAGTTTTATTTACAAGCTTTACTTCCTTTACTTTACCATAGTCCTTTACTTGTTTAAAGGTAGCATAAAGAGTATAAAACTTGACCTATATAGTTAGACTTAGATGTCATTCTATGGCATGATATTGACATTAGCATCCCACTTTAGTGAACACTTTTAACTTAGTAGTTAGAACAAAACTCAAAACTTGATTCACTTTAGCTGGGAATATTTGGTGAAAATGAATTGTGAAAACCTTGGAATGATGAGTCATTCTATTGAGATGTTTTGACATGTGTTGAGAAACACAAATGGTTTATGATGATGAAAATGTTGAGGCATGAGCCTTAGCCCTTTTACAAAATTGATGGTTGGGTTCGGATGCAATACCATTCCAATCTTACCGTACAACCACAATACCTAAATTGGGTAAGGCTTAGCCGGAAGTTTATATGCATTAGTATTAGTTCCCTCGCGGGAGAGGTTTGAGCTGAGGCTACCTCTCAATGTTGTCCACCTATGCAGTGCCCAAGATGACAGATGGTCATGGTTGGGAGGCCATTCTCATAGGATAGGTGCTTATACTAGGGTGTCTAAAGGAAAGGTTATGTTTATGATGATTCAGGGTTATCCCTGACAGATGTATCGAATCTTGTGGTGAAAGTGTACCACCTCTACAGAGTGTCAAACTATTCGAATAGCCACGTCCGTGGTTATGGACAGTTGGAGTGGCCATACTGTTCCGTTGTCAGATGTTTTGAAAATGACTTATGAAATGAATTATGACATGACTTGACCACAACAGAGTTGTGACTATGTTAACTAAGTTCCCACTTAGGTGTTTTCAAACTTTATTTTATCTTTCTTTGCTTCTGAATTCAGCTTAGGTTTCAAACATAACTTTACAAGTAAACTTAGAGTTAGCGTTTCCTACTAGAACTATACTACTTGTTAGTGGTAGTTTGCGAGTACTTAAAGAGTACTCATGGCTTTGTCCCTGGCTATTCCTATGGCCAGACTATGAAGGAGACTACCAAGATGAAGGACAGCAGGACGACTATGATAACTAGGACTATCTTCCATCGTTAGCATTGCCTGTGACTCTGAAGATGGACCCCACCGCTACGCTATTTATTCTGCTGCTTGTTGTATTAAAGACTGGATCATGAGATCCTTATTTGTGTAAGACCTTAATTATGGTTTGTAATGGATGATGTACTATGATATCCAATATGTTATGTCTCGCAAAAATGGTAATCCTGGGATTGCGAGGTATGGCATAACAAGCATCTAGGATTATAAATTCGGGTGTTGACAAGTTGGTATCAGAGCCAGGTTGACCAACTGGCTAGACGGATTAGCCAGGGCAATGCATGAAGCTCTCGCACGTCTGTGTGCCCTTAGTGTCAACCTAATCCAGGGAATCCGCTTTGTTCACTATGCAAGGCGTGATTCCATGGGAATGCTGCTAGAGATGCCAAGTCACCCAATACTGAAGCGTAAAGTGGAGAACCTCGACTTCCTACTATACGATAGACAGAAGGAGTTGGAGAATGCCAGAGAGGTCTCCAACAACAACCTCACAATTGCCGCCCAGAAGGTCCAGACTTTCTCACTGCTAGTCCAGGATCGTCAGTCTCTTCGCCATCAGCGCGCCAAGAAGGATCACACCATCGAACATCTTCACAAGAAGGTGGCCGGCCTTGAGAAGACCATCAAGGAGCAAGAAGCTCAGCTTGCCGTAAAGGAAGAATAAGAGGAAGGTGAAGATATCCAAGGGGATATTGACTCCCACCTCAACAATGATGATGACTTTCTAGAGGAAGATGCCGTGGACTTCTACACCGATGATGATGACTCTGACTTCATCGATGATGAGTAGATGCACTAGAGCATTGTCGTAGCATGAGGAGTATCGGTCCCATTGTATCGTAGCTTATAGAATGGTTCTTAAAACCATCTGTTTTCCCTTTGATGTTGTGGTGTGTGTGTGTGTTTGTATCGTGTGCTTTGTTTGAAGGAATGAAAAGAAGTTAGTTGCAAAAACCTGAGTCCAACTCAAAGTTTTAGCTTTGAAATCAAAAACATGAACCTTAGAACTTTCCCTCTTACCCCTTTATCTACCTCAATCCTCAGATGACTCGTGGAACTTTCCCTCTCGTATTCTGGCTCCTAGAGTCTTCGGGTGAAATAGGATTTTTGGCATATTTCCCAGCATTTTTCCTGATAGTTGATTTTCTGCACAAAAAGTAGACACCAAGGCAATTCTGCTAAAAACAGCGTCAGTCCGCATTAGTTGCATCCAAATCACACAAGTATAGAGGAGAAACAATAGCAAAAGTGTTCGGGAAAGTAGATACCTTTTGAAGGTATCAACTCCCCCCAAGCTTAGCTTATTGCTTGTCCTCAAGCAATTCAGTTGAAAATTGAGTGCGATAAAAGAACTTTCACGAACACATTTGCTTCATATGATGTAAATATTCTCAGCAGTGTGATCAACTATTTAGACAATTCATAATAAAGGGTATGCAACTGAGTCTACTTAATAGTCATTGCAAGCTATGAAGAGATTCCAACTCAAGAATAATAAGTAGCATGAAGCACAAACATAAGTAACATTACAATGCTCATAAAAAGGTATGATAGAGTGGTATCTCGCTTGCCCTTTGATTATGAATATCAAGGCACCTCTGAAGTTCAAGTGATGACTAGAAGTAAAGATATCAAGGATACAAGCATCAAAGTCATAACACAAATAATCAAGTAATGGAGCAAACACAAAGAATGACAACTATGCTCTCAAGAAGGTGCTCAAAGAATATATGGAGACTCAACAAGTAGAAGAAAAGGTTTTGAATAATTTGAAAGGCTTCCAAATGCTGAAAGTATGGTACTCGTTAGCTTTGAGCTCTCATTGCCCCTATCATAAGCATCTTTAATGTGGTTAAGGTGAAAGTGAGGTCCAATCTGAGTTATATGCTTGACAGACTATAAACTGAAAATCCCAAGTCCCTTGAGTACGAGGGCCGCTCCTCATGCTACTCAACTTTAGTTACCGGTAAGTTCTTGTCATCGTAAGTATGTGTGTATCATTGAGAACCGCCAACGGGGTACCCCTTGCCCGATGATACAGAAGAAACCCCATATCAAAATGACAAGGCAAGCAGACAATGAGTATCTCAGCAATCTTCATATTTACCATGGGAAAATGGTGCTTTTTTTCTCTCTTTCCTCTTTTCATAAAACTCTTTTTTTTCTTTTTCTCAATAGCTATCTCTCTCTTTTTTTATAAGAAGAATGCTTCATAGATAAGATTATGGTTACACTGCAGGTTTCCACCATGTCAGCATGGATTAGACCAGCGGCCCAGGCGTTTCTCTAACACACATACATAACTCCATGGACTTACAAGCTCCCCTTTTATTTCACACTGACGACATCCGCAAACAAAAGAGCAAGGTATCAACTGGGTATATATTTACAAGTGTTGAAAGCGTTCCCCGTGATAGCACGGTTCTGCTAATCCCCAGCCTATAATTTGCAAGCATATAACTTTCATGGAGAGTTCACAATGGTTCAGGTTTATTAGGTGCAGGAAATAAAGTGTGCCATCAAGTTCGTGAGAGCTTTACTAACTAATTTTCCCATAACAAGCAAACATTTATTCAGAAGAAAACAAGGCATATTAAATATGCACGGAAGTAGCAAATGATGCTAATAGGTAGGTATGGTGGACACTTTGGAAATATTTGGTTTAGGAAGTTGGAAACTTGAGTAAAACACTCAGTGGAAGTGAAGGCTAGCAATAGTAAGGGAGCGACAAACGAGAGAGCAATAGCTGTCATTATCATGCTTGCAACAAAACAAGACTACTCATGGCATGAAAGTGATTCAAGATCCTCAAGGCAAAATAATTCGTCAAGGCTTAACTGATTATTACAGTCATGTGCATGCGTGAGCATGTGCCAAGTCAATTCAAATGAAACATTCAGAGGAGGATACCACGGTGTCATACCAATTTATGAATTGAGCAATGCAAGAAAACATTCATAAGACATGCTACAAACTATTAGCGAGCTGGAGCTAATCATAAGAAAGCAAGAACTACTAAGCATCCAAAGAAAACATACACTCTACATGAACGGACTAAGCATGCCCATAGTGATGAGTATATGTACAAAAATGAAAACAAATAGAGTTCGTTACCAGCCTCTTACCACGCCTCAAGTTGTCATTAATCCTCATTATTGCTCTTCACTTATGTGGCTTGAATAATAATAGGAAACCAATATTCCACTGAGAACTGCCAAACCCTGTAGCAAACTCGCAAAAACCAAAGAAGAACGACAAATATTTTTGGTGTTTTCGATTTTTAAGCAAGAACCAAAAGGGAAAAACAAACAAAGCAAAATCTTTTTGGATTTTTCGATTAGTTCAAACAAAGCAAAAAGGGAAAACAAACCAAGGCAAAAAGAAGAAGCAAATCAAAGAGAAACAACAAAAATATTTTTGGTCTTTTTGTGTTTTTAGAAAGCAAAAGAAAAGAAGAACGAAAACATGAATATATAAAGTACCGACGCAACATGATATGGAGATGAGTGCGGTGTCGGCGTACCTCCCCGCAAGCTTAGGCTTTTGGCCTAAGTGGGTATCAATCCCAAGCTGGCCAAGATGAAGTGTCACCGTGGTACGACGAGGAGGTACCCTCGTCCTGGTGCGAGCTCGAGTATGTCCCTCCGTAATGTGCGGAGTAATCATAGGAGGGCACATCCTCCTGGTGCTGCTCGTGGAACCCAGCAAGCGAAGCTGATCGTCCACCTCCTCCTTGGAGCGCGACCACGGTCTCCTGTCAACACTAAACAAAGCAGGCTGTGGCAAAAGGATCTCCCTTTCATCCCCGTCAGTGAAAAACATCCTATATACTAGATTGTTCAAATCAGAGGTAGCAGTGACAAAGTGATGAGTTTTCATGGAAACAAGGTCAAGCCTCTGTGGTGCTAGCATAGCATCATCAGGATCCACCGAAAGACCTAATGCATTGACTACACGCGAGGCAATGATGCCCCCATAGATAGGACCCCTAGCAGCTAGGCGACGAGCAATAAGCGAGCCAAGATTGTACCGAGTATCATTGTTAAGCGCAGCAGCAAGGAATGCTAAATGATAGTTGGAGATATTACTAGTGTTCTCCCTACCCAATACACTAGTAGCAAGATAATATGCAAAGTATCTAAGAGCAGGGAGTTGGATATTTTTTATCTTTCCGCGCTATGCTACGCGGTCATCATCATTGGTCACCCCTCGGTAAAGCTCCAACAAATCAGCGGGTCGCCCTTGAATTTTCTTCATGGTCCCTGTCATACACACACCTATAATACTGCAAAATCTGTCCAAAGGCATGGTGAAGGGCATATCATAGATTTTAAAAGAGACAGTAGATTGATAGGGTGTGTTAGTAAATGAGAAGCTCTCAACAAAAGTTTTGGTGAGCAAAGCATATTGTGCACTCTCATCTTGCATATAAGAGGTCAAACCAACCCTCTCAATCAGTAGCAAGAAATCATCAAGAATACCTGCAGCTTGCAAGAAAGTAAAACAAGGAAAAGAGGATGGGTGAGCGTCTCCACCATCCCTTTCACTGCCAATACGTGTTGCAATGAGGTCTTCATTGTATGATGGCCTAGCTTGAGAGGCTGTTCTTAAGGGCCTTGACCTCCTAGGTGCATCACTCTCAAATATCTCTCCAAAAGTATGGTTGTTCATGCTTGGTATTCTGAAATTTAAACACTTATCAAACAAGTGATTGCAAAGTAAATATAATGAAGGATTCTACTCATAGGGACTTGCAAGAGGCCTAAACATGCATCAAAACTATATCTCTAAGCATCAAACAAGCTTACAAGCTCTCATAACCAGTCACCTACAGCATCAAAATACTCAACATATAATCCACTAAACACAAATCTACTTGGACAAGGGGAGGAGTCACATACCAGGGAACAAATGCTCCAAATTTCAGCAAGAAAGATGGGATGAGCAAGGAGATCGAAGAAATCGAGAGCAAGCATAGAAAGAACGCGATTTTGAGCTATGAACTGGAGCTTACTCGGGAGAGAGAAGAAAGTGGCAGGTGAGAGAGTTGGTGGGGGCCAGGGGTGGCCCACACCAGGGCATGGCGCCACCTAGGGCTGGCCGCGCCACCACATGGTGTGCCTGCCTGGTGGGCCCCCTGGTACCTACCAGGTACTCCTCTGCCCCTTTTTTCACGTAAAAATTTAATATGAATTTTCTGGAATTTTTCGAGACACTTTATTTTTGGGCTTTTTTCAGAAATAGAAGAATGATTTTTTTGACAGACAGATTTTTTTCTTTTTTTTTGGAAACATGATGCAAGGACAAAACAATGCTAGAACTACAGAAGTTCTAGCATGCAAGCAACTAACAACACAAAGAAAACTAAACGAAAGCAAAAACTAAAATGCAAAGGATAGAAATAAACGGAGATAATCATAATGAAAACATTGTTTTGTTCAATGGAATCCTTTTGTTAGCAAGGTTGATCAAGTCTTGCTACCAAAACAATTGCATATGAGACAAAACTTTGTATTCCACTAATGATTATGTTACCTCAACCTTGATAGCAATGGTCCCAATCATAATAGTTTCAAATTTTTCTCTTGGTATGGGACAATATATTTCTCCAACTTGAATGCCTTCAACATGTTCAATTGAATTCAAACCATAAGTCCTTTCAATCTTTTTGGGGAAATAGACAGTATGTTCCTTGTCATTAACATTGAAGGTAACCTTTCCTTGATTACAATTAATAACAGCTCCTGCAGTATTAAGAAAAGGTCTCCCAAGAATAATAGACATATTATCATCTTCTGGCATTTCAAGAACGACAAAATTAGTTAATATCAAGCAATTGTGAGCCACCTGAATAGGTACATCCTCACATATACCCACAGGAATAGTGGTAGATTTATCAGCCATTTTCAAAGATATATCAGTTGGTATCAATTTTTCAAGTTGAAGCCTCTTATATAGAGAGAAAGGCATAACACTAACTCCGGCTCCCAAATCACACAAAGCAGTTCTAACATAACTGTTCTTAATAGAGCAAGGGATAGTTGGAATCCCTGGGTCTCCAAGTTTCTTAGGAACCTTAACATTGAAGGAATAATTATCAAGCAAAGTAGAAATTTCTTCATTAGGGATCTTCCTTTTATTCGAGACAATGTCCTTCATATACTTTGAGTAAGGAGGCAATTTAATAGCATCAGTCAAAGGAATTTGCAAGAATAAAGGCTTCATCCACTCACAAAACTTATTATAGTGTTCATCTTCCTTTGACTTGTGTTTCTTATCAGGGAAAGACATAGGTTTTTGGACCCAAGGTTCTCTTTCACTACCTTGTTTCTTAGCAATAAAATCTTATTTGGTGTATTTAGTATTCTTAATGTGGTTTTCAGGTTCTTCTTCAACTTTTTCTTCATTAGGAACAACATTTTCTTCATTACCACTTTCAGTTTCAGCATTAGTGATAGATATACTATTAGGATCTATAGCAGGTTCAGAGGGTTCTACAACAGTTTTATGTTTCTTTTTCTTTTTCTTACGAGTAGAACCACTATTTTTAGCTTGTTGAGAATCCTGCTCAATTCTTTTGGGATGCCCCTCAGGATATAGAGGATCCTGGGTAGCAGCACCACTTCTAGTTCTAACTTCATAAGCATGTTTTTCTTTAGCAGCATTCACTAGCAAGTCGTTTTGCCCTTCAACGAGTTGATCTATTTGAGTTTAAACCATTTGAAAGTGTTTAACAATCATTTTAACATCATTAGAGGTTCTTTCCACAATATCTTTCAACTCAACAATATCTCTAGTGTTTTCCATTAGATGATTTTGCACCCTTTTATTAAAGTTATCTTGCTTAACAATAAAGATATCAAATTCTTCTAAGCATTGATCAGGAGGTTTAGAGTAAGGGATATCACCTTCATCAAAGTGTTGGAGAGAGTGTACCTCAATAGTGGGTGAGTAGGGAATAGGCTTACATAATTCTTCTATAGGAGGTAGATTCTTGACATCCGCAAATTTAATTCCCTTCTCCTTAAGACATTTCTTAGCTTCCTTCATCACTTTATCATTTAATTCAATAACTCCCCTCTTCTTTGATGTTGGAATAGGCACATGAATAGATGGTTTAGGTACAATTACTTCAGGTATAGCTTGTTTAGGAGGAGTCCAATCTTCATAATTCTTGCTTATGTTAGCCATTAATTCCTAAGCTTCCTTAGGAGTCCTATTCCTGAAAACACAATCAGCACAACTATCTAGGTATGTCCTAGATACCTCAGTTAGTCCATTATAAAATATATCAAGAAGCTCATTCTTAGGTAATGGACTTCCAGCCTGTGCATGAATCAAAGCACAAAACCTTGCCCAAGATTCAGGCAATACCTCTTTTTCTCCCTGTTTGAAATCAAAAAGTTCCTACAAAATAGCATGTCTAGCACTGGGAGGAAAATATTTTTGCAGGAAAGTACTAATCAAGCACTCAGGGTTATCAATAGATCCAGGAGGTAAATTACTAAACCAAGTTTTAGCTTCTCCTTTCAGTGAAAAAGGAAAAATCTTAGCAAAAAAGTAAGTACGCATCTTAATATCATCAGAAAACAAGCCACTCATGGTAGAAAGTTCATTCATATGTGCTACCGCACTTTCATTCTTAGTCCCACAAAAAGGTTCTTTCTCGACAATAGCTATGTAAGATAGATCGAGAGAGAAATCATAATCTTCATCTGTAATGTTTATGGGAGAAGCAACAAACTTAGCAGCAGGATATAATTTGGGTCTAATAGTACGCCTCTCAAGGAGACTCTTAGCAGCGCTCCTATCATGGGTGTTCTTACATTCTTTAATAAACTCATCGGTCATCTCAACATAATCTTCTTCAATATCATAACTTTCACTAGACTCAGGTGAGCTAACAGGTGTGGTAGTGTCTTCATTAGGAGTTTCGTTATTTCCAGCTATAGTTCTAGCAATCGTAGCATCTAGGAAAGGACCTAATGAACTACTCTTATCAAGCACAGTAGAAGCAACATCATAAGCATCAGAAGTTTCAGATTCAACAGTAGTAGCAGTGTGTGTAGCATGTGTATGTGGTGGTGTAACGAGCTTACTTATAATAGATGGTGAATCAAGAGCAGCAGAGGTGTTCAGAACCGTACCTCTTCTTGTAGTGGATGGTAAAATAGGAAACTTGTCATCACGAGACTTACCCATGATGGATGGATAGCAGCGAACAATAGAGAATCCAAGTGAACTTGATAAATAAAGCTATGGTCCCCGGCAACGGCGCCAGAAAATAGTCTTGATGACCCACAAGTATAGGGGGTGTATCGCAGTATTTTCGAGGGAAGTGAAACCCAATTTATTGATTCCACACAAGGGGAGCCAAAGAATATTTATAAGCCTTAACAACTGAGTTGTCAATTCAGCTGCACCTGGAAACAATCTTGCTCACAGCTGTTTATCAGTAGCAACAGTTTTGTAGTAGGAATGGTAAAGCAACAGCAGTAGTAAAGCAAAGACAGCAGTAACAAAAGCAGTAAATAGTGGGATTCAAGTGTGGTAGGCATAGGGATGGATGGACGGGCGTTGCATGAACAAGACAATTCACATAGCAATCAGAACATAGGGCAATTCCAGATAAATAAGATAAAGCATCCAAGTACTAGATAATCCTAGGCATGTGTTCCATATATAGTCATACGTGCTCGCAATGAGAACTTGCACAACATCTTTTGTCCTGCCAGCCCGTTTGCAACGAGGCCTCTAGGGAACTACTGGCAATTAAGGTGCTCCTTTTAATAGAGCACCAGAGCAAAGCATTAACACTCCGTGAACACATGTGATCCTCACATCAAAGCCTTTCCCTTCCGGTTATCCCGATTTCTGTCACTTCGGGGCCATAGGTTCCGGACAACAACGTGTGTATACAACTTGTAGATAAGACCAAGAACAATACTATGATAATGAATCAATAACATGTTCAGATCTGAAATCATGGCACTCAGGTCCTAGTGACAAGCATTAAGCACAACAAGTCGCAACAAAGTCATAAAGCACTAATAAAAGATACTAGGCACCATGCCCTAACAATCTGATGCCATTACATGAACAATCTCATCCAATCGCTACCATCCCCATAGCCTACAGCGGGGGATTACTCACTCATAGATGGGGGAAACATGGATGGTCGATGGAGAAGCGATGGTGATGATGATGGCGATGATCTCCTCCAATTCCCCATCCCAGCAGGGTTCCAGAACGGAGTTTCTGGTGCTGTTTCGTGGAATCTGGTGGTGGCGGCGGAGCGGAACTCCTTCTGGAAAAACGTCGAACCCCCCGAAGTTTTTAGGTCAGAAGGCTCCTTATAGGCGAAGAGAGAGGCCGAGGGGGTGCCTGGGGGGCCCACACCACCCCTGGCGCGGCCTGGCTTGGCCCACGCCACCAGGTGGTGTGGCCACCCCCTGGCTCTTCTCCTTCTCGTATTCTGGCTCCTGGAGTCTTCGGGTGAAATTGCATTTTTGGCATATTTTCCGGGATTTTTCCTGATAGTTGCTTTTCTGCACAAAAAGTAGACACCAAGGCAATTCTGCTGAAAATAGCGCCAGTCCACATTAGTTGCATCCAAATCACACAAGTATAGAGGAGAAACAATAGCAAAAGTGTTCGGGAAAGTAGATACGTTTTGGACGTATCAATGCCAAAGAAAAAGTTCTTTTTGCCACCCACTATTTGGCAGGAGATGCAAGAGCATGGTGGAACAACGTCCGCACAATGAACCATGGTCAAGTGATGACATGGGAAGCCTTCAAAATCAAGTTCAGCCACACCCACGTGCCGCAGGGTCTAGTCACCAGAATGAGGGATGAATTCAGAGAGTTGAAGCAAGGCAGAATGACTGTAGTGGAGTACCATGACAGATTCTTGTCCTTAGCTAGGTATGCACCTGATGAGATCAACACGGAGGCCAATAAGAAGGAGAGATTCTTGAACGGACTGCATGATGAAATGCAGACTGTCCTCGTCAACATCCATTTCCAGGATCTCGAAGAGCTAGTCGACTCTGCCATTCAGATGGAATGGAAGATTAACCAGGCAAATGAAAACCGCAAACGTCGTATGATGCACCAAGATGGATCCAATAGTCACCAGAAGTACCGCCCCAACCCTTCTGCGGGATATGCACCGAGGAACAATCGACCCCCAATGTCTCGCCCAAGCTACCCCAACCGTAGCGGAGGAAATGTGAAGTCCGGAGGAAACAACAATCACTCCAGCAACACCAGCAATTTCAACCGTGCACCTCCCAAGAGCAACAACAACAACAACACTGCACCCAGAACTGGAAGCAATGATGTGCCCCTGTCAGCGAAAGACAAGTCTCAGATCACTTGTTTCGAGTGTGGAGTGAAGGGTCACTATTCCAATGAGTGCCCCAAAAAGATTGCCGCCACTGCCAATGTGAATGCCCCAGCTCAACAACAGCGTCGTGTTCAACCAGGAAGGAGATTCGCCCCAGGGAACCCTCACAACCGCAACGACCATCTCTTCCACATGAACGCCGAAGAAGCCCAAGAAGCGCCAGATGTAGTGCTGGGTATGTTTTCTGTCAACTCAGTTTTAGCAAGAGTGTTGTTTGATTCTGGAGCATCGCACTCATTTGTCACCGAAGAATTTGCATGCACTAGTAAGATTCACCCAACCAACTTGAAGCATGTCATGATAGTTCAAATCCCTGGTTCAACTACAAAAGCTAGAAAAATTTGGAAAGCTGTGCCTATCAGAATACATGGGATATATTTTTATGCTAATCTAATAGTACTTGGAACCAAGGATTGGAAGTAGTACTAGGAATGGATTGGATGTCAAAGCATAAAGGACTGATAGACCGTGCTAAGAAAGCCATCACCATGACCAGTAGCTCTGGAGTCTTAGTAGAGCATATATCTGAAACCTTGCCCCGTCAATTCAAGTGCAACAAAAGTCTAGCCCTACCCACCATTGACCAAGTCAGAGTAGTCTGTGAATACCCCAACGTATTCCCAGATGAATTGCCCGGTATGCCCCCGGATAGGGATATTGAGTTCATTATTGAACTAATCCCCGGAACCGGACCCATAGCCCAGAGACCCTATAGGATGAACCCATCAGAGTTAGTGGAACTGAAGAAGCAGCTAGATGCTATGTTGGCAACATGCTTGATTCAACCAAGCACATCGCCATGGAGATCGCCAGTGTTATTCGTCGACAAGAAAGATGGAGGAAACCGTTTGTGCATAGATTATAGGAAACTGAATGACGTCACAATCAAGAACAAGTACCCATTGCCAAAGATAGAGGATATATTTGATCAGTTGACCGGTGCCCAGGTATTCTCAAAGATTGATCTTAGGACTGGTTATCACCAACTTAAGATTCGTGCAACGGATATTCTGAAGACCTCCTTTACTACTCGCTATGGTTTATACAAGTATATAGTTATGTATTTTGGATTAACCAATGCCCCTGCTTATTTCATGAATCTCATGAATAAGATCTTTATGACTTTTCTAGACAAGTTTGTCGTTGTGTTTATCGAAGATATCCTTATCTACTCCAAGTCAGAACAAGAGCATGAGAAACATCTGAGAATCATCCTTGAAACCCTTAGAGAGCATCTACTGTATGCCAAGTTCAGCAAATGTGAGTTCTAGCTGAAAGAAGTAGGATTCCTAGGACATATTGTGTCTGCCGGAGGAGTCTCTGTTGATCTCGCCAAAATTAAAGATGTCGAAGAATGGGAAGCCCCAACCACTCAAACCCAAGTCCGTGCATTTCTCGGATTAGCGGGATATTACTGCAAGTTCGTAGAAGGATTCTCTAGTATCGCCAAACCCATGACCCAATTGTTGAAGAAGGACAAGAAGTTTGAATGGACCGACAAATGTGAAGCCAGTTTCCAGGAGCTGAAGAAGATATTGATTTCAGCCCCAATATTGATCATGCCAGATATCAAGAAGCCGTTTGATGTGTATTGTGATGCATCCAAGATTGGTCTCGGATGTGTATTGATGCAAGAAGGAAAAGTCATCGCCTATCTATCTCGACAACTGAAGTAGCATGAGCAGAACTATCCGACCCATGATCTTGAGTTAGCAGCCGTAGTGTTGGCATTGAAGACCTGACGTCATTATCTGATGGGTAATCGCTGTGAGATTTAGTCGGATCACAAAAGCTTGAAGTATATTTTCACTCATAAGGAGCTGAATATGAGGCAAAGGAGATGCATAGAGTTAATCAAGGATTATGACCTTGACATTCACTATCACCCCGGCAAAGCCAATGTGGTAGCGGATGCTCTTAGCAGATTGTCGTGTAGGCTAAACACCATGATCAAGGAGAAGCAGCCAAGTTTGTATGAGGAGTTGGAGCAGTTCCGGACTACGCTAGTTAGCAAAGGATTTTTAGCTAGCATTAAACTTCAACCCACATTAATTAGCCAAATCAAGGAAGCCCAGAAGGGAAATGAAAGTATCGACAGAATAAAACATCGTATTGGTTAAGGAAAGGTACCTGGATTCGCCGAAGACGAAGAAGGAGTTCTGTGGTACAAAGGCCGTATCTGTGTGCCAGCAGATTCGGAACTGAAGCAAGTAATCATGCAAGAAGCTCATGATACTCTTTATTATATCCACCTCGGAGGAATGAAGATGTATCAAGATTTGAAAGAGCAATTTTGGTGGCACAAGATGAAGAGAGAAATCGGAAGCTACATCGCCAAGTGTGATATCTGTCAAAGATTCAAAGCGGAACATCAGAGACCCGCAAGACTATTGCAACCATTGCAGATTCCTGAATGGAAATGGGATTCCATCGGACTGGACTTTATCACCGGTTTGCCTACTTCTAGTAGGGGAAATGACTCAATCTGGGTCATCGTTGATCGACTGTCCAAGGTAGCTCATTTTATACCTGTCAAGACAACCTACCAGAGTTCGAAGCTAGCAGAGTTGTACATTGCTAGAATTGTTAGTCTGCATGGAACCCCCAAGACCATAGTATTAGATCGAGGAACCCAATTTACCTCGAGATTTTGGCAGAAAGTTCAAGAAGGATTAGGAACCAAGTTGAATTTCAGCACCGCTTATCACCCGCAAACCGATGGACAGACTGAAAGAGTCAACCAAATCTTAGAAGATATGTTGAGAGCTTGTGTGCTTGAATAAGGATCAAAATGGGAAGACTGCCTGCCTTTTGCAGAATTCTCATATAACAACAGTTATCAAGCCAGTTTGCAAATGGCACCATTTGAGTTCCTATACGGAAGAAAGTGTCACACCCCTTTGAATTGGTCGCAAGTAGGAGAGAGTTAGATTTTTGGACCCGACATTCTCCGAGAAGCCGAAGAGAAGGTTCACAAGGTCCATGAGCACCTCAAGACCGCCTAATCCAGACAGAAGAGGTATGCTGACAAGAGAAGGAGAGACCTGACTTTCAATGTCGGAGACTTTGTGTATCTCAAGGTTTCGCCATTGAAGGGAACCCAGCGTTTTAGTCTGAAAGGAAAGTTATCCCCCCAGATATATCGGACCCTTCAAGATTCTGAATCGCCAAGGAGAAGTATCTTATCAACTGGAACTGCCTGAAGAGATGTCTGCCATCCACAATGTGTTCCATATCTCGTTACTTCGCAAATGCTTAGAACTGCCGGAGAAGACCGAAGTTTTCAAGAATATCGATCACCGAGCTGTTGAGATCAACAAGGATCTCACGTATCATGAAGTGCCCATCCGTATCTTGGAGGAAGCTTACAGAACCACCAGGACCAGGAGTATCAAGTTTCTCAATATTGAATGGAGCAACCATACCGAAGAAGAAGCCACTTGGGAGCGAGAAGATTACATTAGGACTGAGTTCCCAGATCTCTTTAGTTCCCAGTTTTCTTTCCTAAATCTCGAGACGAGATTTTGTTTAAGGGGGAAATGTTTGTAACATCCCAAAAACTTTAATCCAAATGATCAAGATCAAATCTACCCAATTGTGGGGTTAACAAAAAAAATTCCATTTAAAAATCTTTAAGCATTCACATGTGTATGAATTTAAATAGGAGTTGTTTTGAATTGCCATGTTTAAGTGATCTATTGATTGTAAAATGACTCTAAGGTGAATTACACATCATCTAGATCATTCCCAAGCAAATCCCAAAGAAAAATAAATCAAACAGAATTAAATAAGCAAATGGTCACTTTTGCCATTTTAATCACATAGCCTACTTTGGCTATTCCTAGCACTCAAATCTTAACAGAAACAATTGTGGTTCTTTGCACCCCTTGCTAGTACAAGTAGTGATGTACCAAGGCCCACTTTGTTTCATCCCAAAAACTTTCAAACTCTAAATTTAATTGACATTTGAAAATTGAATCTAATTCATATGTCTAGATACCACTTTTTCAAAAACCACTCAAATGAACTCCATTTTAAAATCCCAAGCAAACCTAGATGCTTAAGCATGAGATGAATCACTCCACCAAAAATCAGCTCAAAATTCAAATAAAACTTTCACGCGACCATTTGATCGAATAGTTGGCAGGCAAATAAAAAGTGGCCTAACTAATACTGTTTAGGAGCAAATCTTGTCGAGCCAATTGGTGTGCGTTGATCACCTTGGTCTCCCCCAGGCCCAACCAGACCAAAACCACATCTATCCCTAGCCCTTGGCGCTAGTGCCATGCCGCCCCGACGCCATGCTCGCCGGCCAAACACGGGCAACGATCACCAGACCGCGCCGGGCCATTCCAGCTTGCCCGCTAGCACCGCCCAACCCTACCGCCGCCCACGGTCCACCCCTCGATCAACCCCAGCCCCTTGACCACCTTAGCACCGTGCCGCCCTTTCTCTCTGCTCACAGCAAGAGCGCGCCAGAGCGCGATCACCGCCAGCACGCAGCAGACCGCGCCTTGACACCATATCACGCACGCCGCTCCGCCTCGACCCCAGCAACCCACCAGACACGGCCGTCCACCGCCGCACGACCCATAGTAGCCATGATCGCCGTTGAGCATCGCCTCTGTCCCCTAGAGCGTGTGAAGCCCCTAACAGTTAGGCATCGCCCCTAGCCGCGCCATTGCGCCGTAGCTGACCACCCGCAGACCACCCACCGTCCGCCTACCTTGCCACGCCGGTAGCCCCCCTGTTTCATCGTCACTGACGAGCCGCGCCCATTCCCGTCGGTCCCCTCGTCGATCCTATATAAGGAGGCCACCCCAGCACCATTTATTCACACCATCTCACTCCCCTCTCTCCACTGATTGTTTCCCCTCTCTCGCCGGAGCCGCTCGAGCCGCCGTTCGCCAGAATTCCACTGGAGGTAGCCGCTGCAGAGGAGGAGACATGGTCGTCGATTTCGTCCACCTCAGCCCCTTCCACGACCTCGCCTGAGTCTGCCGTCGTCCACCAGTTTGTTTGCCCGCCTTACCGCACTAGCTGGAGCCCTGGTACGTCCACACTAGAACACCACCAGCCGTTTAGGGTTCAGTCTCGCCGGTGACGAGTCCGTCATCGACGACGACCGTGAGCCATCGATCTGTGTTCTAATCGTGTGGCCCAGATCGTCCTGTACTTCTTCGGGTTTTAAGTACCGCTGACATGCGGGCCCCCCCCTATCAGTCGCCCTCTGCGCCGCGGAGCGTCACTGGGCCGGCCCATTTAGTTTCCCGCCTAAGCCCGTAGATTCAAAAATATGTTTTGCTATTTTAATTCAAACATAGTTCTATCCCGTAGTTTAAAAATCAATTCAGGAAGATTTACTAAACCAAATTGAGTGATTCCAATTTTTTTGGAAAGCTTCTGAAAAGATCTATCCAAACCCGTTGGATTTAATTCTTTTAGAGTTAGAGATCTCTCCTAGTAAAAATAACAAGACATAAGCATTTGCATCAAACATTTTATAAAATCAACCATAATAGCTTTTGAGTTGATTCCAACTCTCAAAAACCACATTTAACCATACCTCTCTAAATATGTAATAATATTAAGGTTTAAATGTAGTGACTTTGGACTAGTACCATAATAATGCTATATAGGCATTTCTAGTCACTTTAAATCATTAATTATTAAACTTAAACTTATTAAAATGTGATCCAATCCTTAAATCACATTCCCATATGTTAGAATATGTGGTGATGACATGTGTCCACATGATCCCATATTTTAAATGGAGAATATTAAATATTAGTTAATTTCAATGAGTAGAAATTACTTTTCTCAAATAAAAAGAATGAGGCTAGTTAATTCAACCTTGTGATGCTTGTGATGATATTAGATCATCAAATGTGTGCCTTAGTGTGCTAAGTAGACTAGTTAAGTATTGTTTGGTGATTGTGTATTCCGTATGTATTTATAGACGATAGATCAAATTTTATTACATTTGATCTACCCTTAGATCAAATTATATTACCCAAAGATAAGATTTTAGCAAAGGTCATATTAAAACTTATCGCAGCCAACTTGATGATCTACTTTAGTTCCACCAAGTTAAGAGAAGCTTCAATCTCTTTGACAAGTTTTATTTAAAAGCGCGAAAATTATTCGGATTTTCTATACATGAATGCAATGCACACACACCTATGTTCAACTTATTTCTAAGATCTAATGCTGGGGTGTTACAGAGATGCTCCGAAAGCGGCATGGCGGCGTTGGCATGTGCTAAAGGTGGGCGAGTGGGGATCGGCGAGAAGATGGAGAGGAAGAGGACGGAGAGCAAAGGAAAATACTAGTAGAATAAATTGATTGCCGCCTATCGAGCGTGGTTTTTCTCTATTCTCTGTGTTTCCTGGTGCATATCGAGTAAATAGGTCATGCCTTTCTAGGAGTAGTACAGCATAAGCTAGCCTAGCACGGGATGGAGCTGTACTGTCCTCTCAAATAAATGGTCATGGCAGAGAGACGGTTTGGAGTATACTCGGAGCTCCTCTTGACGAACATAATAATCCTTGGATCTTCTAATTTCATCATCTTGTGTAGTCACATTTAGAACAAGTACTACTGTACTACTACTACTATATCTAATAAACACATAAACGTTCCACCGATAATTAAGGAACCAAAACTGGAATACTACTACTCTCGAACTCTTGTGTAGTACAACAACAAAATGCTCACAAAATGGGCTACCAGTACCATCTGTACACCCACACGCTGCCACCTCAAATAAGCTTGCCTGCCACACCGCCAATTTCCTCTCCCCTGTTGACCTCTACGCCCCTGTTAGTGGACCCAAAATCGAACATCTCTCAGTTCAATAAAGAAAAAAAAGTTGATAATATCTCAAAAAAAAAAATCAACCATCCACCAAAATAAAATCTATTGTCTAATGCTTCCCGTTCATTATGAACGGACGGTCGCAATTGTTCGACCGCCGCGCGGGGGTAGTAGTCGTCTTTGCTACTGGTTGTAGCTCCATGAAAGCATGCGTCTGGAAGCGGCAGAACAATTTATTCTTTATCAGTGACGGAAGAAGATCGACGATATACAATACCAAATCAACAAGTCAGTGGCTTTATCCGTCTGACCAGTGAGAGCCGACATGAGTGGTGAACAGCTTGAAGCGCAATGGAACATGTGCCTTTACGTACACCTCTGTTTTGATTTAGGATGGTCACATAGTGCTAAATAACTTAGACTAGTAACTTGCACATGTACCTTCATCATAGTGGGTAACAACATGTGTGTAGTGTCACACAAAGGCCTAATTAATTAGGTTGTACTCCCTCCGTTTAGAAATATAATACGTTTTAGCTTTGTGAATCGAATGTATCTAGACGTATTTTAGTGTATGGGTTCGTAGAGGTTAAGAGTGAACCTATACACTAAAAGGCGTCTAGATACATTCATTTCACAAAGCTAAAGCGCCTTATATTTCTGAACGGAGGGAGTAGAATCATATACTACTAGTCTTGGTATGTGTGATGTTATGGTAAATAGCTAAGTTATTACGTCACTTTCTTTTTTCATTAATTAACTCTGAAAAGACATTTAATTCGAGACAAGTATCTACGCATACTTGTAGTTCAAGTTTGTCAAGATGCAAAATCTTAGGAAGAAGTTGAACCTCTTGTCAAAACTCTCTATGGTTTCTGATACAGAGTATATTAATTAACTGTCCGATGAGTGCCTCCAAAAGCTTTTTCTTAAAACTTTCAAAGCAAGCTACACTTTACTTGTTGTTCAAATTTCACATAATTTTGAAGAATCTACATAAGAGTCATTCAAGTGGTGGAGTTAGCTAGGAAGTTTGAAAACTCATAAAACATAGGAATCGTTAGTACAACATGTTGGTCCACTATATATACTAGTAAGTTGCACGTGCCTTGCACGTGAGACTCAGATAGTAGACATATGACATATCATCACTATATACAATTATAATTGGTAAAGCACAAAAAATTATAAATTCGATCAACATCTATAAAGTATGGGTGTATATTTGGTCCTTGTACTTTGTATCATCATGTAGAAGTCAAATATTATTAGCTACCTAACACATGAAATTTTTGATAACATGGTCTAGAGAAACAAGGGAGAAGATTCTAGTACAATGGAGAATTGTGTTTTGAGGTTTGTGCATAGCATTCATTATGCCGAAGACTATCAATAGAATCTTCTAGATGCTAGAATGGAAAAGAAGATTTAACGGCTAGAAAAGTTGGGATTCGCGAGTTTTGATCCAATGGTCAACATTCAAAGTTATTCGTACACTATATAGTGGTTTGTAATAAAGACTATCAATAGAATCTTCAAGATGCTAGAATGTAAAAGAAGATCCAACGACTATAAATGTTGGGATTCACGAGTCTTGATCCAACGGTCAATATTCAAAGTTGTTTGTACACTATATAGTGGTAAGATCATATAGAAGTCAACGATTGTTAGCTACTAGTAAGTTGCACGTGAGACTGAGATAGTAGACGTATGGTATGTCATCACTATATAAAATTATAATTTGTAAAGCACAAAAAATTATAAATTTGATCAACATCTATAAAGTATGGGTGTATATTTGGTCCTTGTACTTTGTATCATCATGTAGAAGTCAACGATTATTAGCTACCTAACACATGAAATTTTTGATAACATGGTCTAGAGAAACAAGGGAGAAGATTCTAGTATGATGGAGAAGTGTGTTTTGAGGTTTGTGCATAGCATTCATTATGCCGAAGACTATCAATAGAATCTTCTAGATGCTAGAATGGAAAAGAAGATCTAACAGCTAAAAATGCTGGGATTCGTGAGTCTTGATCCAACGGACAACATTCAAAGTTATTCGTACACTATATAGTGGTTTGTAATAAAGACTATCAATAGAATCTTCAAGATGCTAGAATGGAAAAAAAGATCCAACGACTGGAAATGTTGGGATTCGCGACTCTTGATCCCATGGTCAATATTCAGTAAGTTGTTTATACACTATATAGTGGTAAAGTCAACGATTATTAGCTACTAGTAAGTTGCACAGGAGACTCAGATAGTAGACGTATGACATATCATCACTAGATAAAATTATAATTAGTAAAACACAAAAAATTATAAATTTGATCAACATCTATAAAGTATGGGTGTATATTTGATCCTTGTACTTTGTATCATCATGTAGAAGTCAAAGATTATTAGCTACCTAACACATGAAATTTTTGATAACATGGTCTAGAGAAACAGGGGAGAAGATTCTAGTATGGTGGAGAAGTGTGTTTTCAGGTTTGTGCATAGCATTCATTATGCCGAAGACTATCAATAGAATCACCTAGATGCTAGAATGGAAAAGAAGATCCAACGGCTAGAAATGCTGGGATTCGCGAGTCTTGATCCAATGGTCAACATTCAAAGTTATCCATACACTATATAGTGGTTTGTAATGAAGACTATCAATATAATCTTCAAGATGCTAGAATGGAAAAGAAGATCCAACGACTGGAAATGTTGGGATTCACGACTCTTGATCCAACGATCAATATTCAAAGTTCTTTGTACACTATATAGTGGTAAGATCATGTAGAAGTCAACAATTATTAGCTACTAGTAAGTTGCACGTGAGACTCAGATAGTAGACGTATGCCATATCATCATTATATACAATTGTAATTGGTAAAGCACAAAAAATTATAAATTTGATCAACATCTATAAAGTATGGGTGTATATTTGGTCCTTGTACTTTGTATCATCATGTAGAAGTCTAAGATTATAAGCTACCTAACACATGAAATTTTTGATCACATGCATGGTCTAGAGAAACAAGGGAGAAGCTTCTAGTATGACGGATACGTGTGTTTTGAGGTTTGTGTATAGCATTCATTATGCCGAAGACTATCAATAGAATCTTCTAGATGCTAGAATGGAAAAGAAGTTCCAACGGCTAGAAATGCAAGGATTCGCCAGTCTTGATCCAACGCTTAACATTTAAAGTTATTCGTACACTATATAATGGTAAGATAAGATGCTAGTAAGTTGCACATGTCCTGCACGTGAGGCTTAGATAATAGACGTCTCACATATCATCACTATATAAATTATAATAGGTAAAGTGGGAAAATATAAATTTGATCAACATCAATAAAGTATGGTTGTATATTTGGTTCTTCTACTTTGTATCATCATGTGTAGAAGTCAAAGATTATTAGCTACCTAACACTTGAAATTTTTGGTAACATGGTCTAGAGAAATGAGGGAGAAGATTCTAGTATGATGGAGAAGTGTATTTTGAGAGGTTTATGCATAGTGCATCCATTGTGTTCAAGACTATCAATTGAATCTTCTAGATGCTAGAATGGAAAAGAAGATCCAATGGCTGGAAATGTTCAAATTCGCGAGTCTCTATCCAACGGTCAATATTCAAAGTTATTCGTACACTATATAGTGGTAAGATAAGATGTCTAAAAACATGGCTTGTGGCATTCAGATCCATACTCTTCAGACTGTCTTTACAGAAAGGAACAATCTCGTCGACACTCAGAAAATTAAGAATGATATTTCCTGATATTTGGAAACTCACATCGACGACATTTTTTACTACAAGAAGATGCACCCGTCTTCCTCCGAAAAGACAATTAATTCAAGAGCAATCTATCACATTTACTTGTAGCTCAAGTTTGATCTAATTTCGTTAAATTGTCAAGATGCAAAATCTTAGCAAGAAGTTGAACTTGTTGTAAAAACTATCGGTGGTGGTTTGTGATATATTAAATCAGCCCCCAATGGTTACCTCCAAAAACGTAAAAGTTTCAATGCAACCTACAATTTACTTGTAGTTCAAAATTGACCTAATTTCAATAAATCGACATAAAATCAATTTCAAGTAGGCAAAGTTAGCTATAGGAATAAGTTTGAAAACTCATAAAACACGGGAATCATAAGTACAACATGAGGGTCCACTATATATCTCTAAAAGCTTGGCTTGTGGTGTTCAGGTCCATATCCTTCAGACTTTGTTTACGAAAATGAACAATAATCTCATCATCACTCAGAAAATTGAGAATGTACTTTCCTGATAGTTGGAAACTCACACCGGCAATACTGATTACTACAAGAAGATGCATCCATCTACCTCCAAAGAGACATTTAATTAAAGAAAATCTACCATGCTAACTTGTAGCTCAAGTTTGAGCTAATATTTTGTTAAATTGTCAAGATGCAAAATCTTAATTAGAAAGGAGTTAAAAACCTATTCTCAAAACTCTCGGTTGGTTTGTGATATATTAACTGAGCCCCCAATGGGTACACCTCCAAAAGTTTTTTGTAATTCTTTAGAAGCAACCTACAATAATTTAGTTGTTGTAGTTCAAGTTTGACCAAATTTCGATAAATATAGGAATGAAGTCATTTAAGTGGGGCAAAGTTAATTAGCTACACAAGGAGTTTGAAAACTCATAAAACATGGGAATCGTAAGTAAAAACGTTGGTCCACTTAATATGTCTAAAAGCTTAGCTTATGGCATTAAGATCCATTTCTTCAGACTTTCTTTACATAAAAGAACCATCTCGTCATCACTCGGAAAACTGAGGATTTTCTTTCCTCATAGTTAGAAACTCACACCGACGACATTGTTTACTAGAAGAAGATGCACCCATCTACCTACGAAAATACATTTAATTCAAGAGAATTCTATCGCGCTTACTTGTAGCTCAAGTTTGATCTAATTTTGTTAAATTGACAAGAAGTCACTGGAGTGTGCAAAGTTTGCTAGGAAGCCTGAAAAATCCTAGTACTAAAAACTTGGGCATTACGTATAAGAAACCATTGGTCCAGTTTGTGCGATAATTGGGGTGGTTGCATTTTCTTTTAACTATGGTAGGTCTCGTAGGAGAGAGGCGCTTGAGAGTTAACACGATCGATAGAAGTACAACTTACATCAAGGACCTCATAAAAAATGAAAAATGCATCCAAGTCCATCCATTTAACACAATGACCCTTGATACATTGCAAATGTATCTATAATTTTTGATGCTCCATGCTTGGTTTTATCCACTTTCTTGTGTCTTGTCCACACTTTGGAGTACTTTTCATATGATTTCTTGGACTAACCTATTAACAAGAGCCACAGTGCCAGCTGCCTGTTTTCTGCTGTTTTTGGTTCCAGGAAAGTCAGAAAATGAATATTCTCGGAATTGGACGGGACAAAAACCAAAGTGCCTATTTTTCCAGAAAACTCCAGGAGCCATAATACGAGACTGAGGAGGGCCAGGGGCTGTCCACACCACCCCCAGGCGCGGGCTAGGCCTGGCCGCGCCAGGGCATGGTGTGGTGGCCCCAGGCACCCCCTCGGTCTCCCTCTTCGCCTATAAGAAGCCTTCTGACCTAAAAACTCTGGGGGGGTCGACGTTTTTCTAGAAGAAGTTCCGCAGCGCCGCCACCACCGAAGGGGATATTTGGGGGACGGAAAGTCTCCGTTCTGGCACCCTGCCGGGACGGGGAAGTGCCCCCGGAGCCATCTCCATCGATCTCCACCATCATCTGCATCGACCCTCCATGTTTCCCCCATATATGAGTGAGTAATCCCTCGCTGTAGGCTATGGGGATGGTAGGGATTGGATGAGATCGTTCATGTAATGGCATCAGATTGTTAGGGCATGGTGCCTAGTATCTTTTATTAGTGCTTTATGACTTTGTTGCGACTTGTTGTGCTTAATGCTTGTCACTAGGGCCCGAGTGCCATGATTTCAGATCCGAACATGTTATTGATTCATTATGATAGTATTGTTTTTGGTCTTATCTGCAAGTTGTATACACACGTTGTTGTCCGGAACCTATGGCCCCGAAGTGACAGAAATCGGGATAACCGGAAGGGAATGGCTTTGATGTGAGGATCACATGTGTTCACGGAGTGTTAATCCTTTGCTCCGGTGCTCTATTAAAAGGAGCACCTTAATTGCCAGTAGTTCCCTTGAGGCCCCGCTGCAAACGGGATGGCAGGACAAAAGTTGTTGTGCAAGTTCTCATTGCGAGCACGTATGACTATATATGGAACACATGCCTAGGATTGTCTAGTACTTGGATGCTTTATCTTATTTATCTGCAATTGCCCTATGTTCTGATTGCTATGTGAATTGTCTTGTCCATGCAATGCCCTTCCATCCATCCCTATGCCTACCGCACTCGAATTCCACTTTTTACTACTTTTGTTAGTACTGTCTTTCCTTTACTACTGCTGTTACTTTGCTATTCCTACTACAAAACTGTTGCTACTGATAAACTGCTGTGAGCAAGATTGTTTCCAGGTGCAGCTGAATTGACAACTCAGTTGTTAAGGCTTATAAATATTCCTTGGCTCCCCTTGTGTCGAATCAATAAATTGGGTTTCACTTCCCTCGAAAATACTGCGATACACCCCCTATACTTGTGGGTCATCAAGACTATTTTCTGGCGCCGTTGTCGGGGAGCATAGCTTTATTTATCAAGTCCACTTGGAATCACTATTGTTCAAGCTAAGTTTATTTTCTCCTTGTTTGCTTGTTTCTTTATCAAAAATACAAAAAAAATTAGTTCCTACTCTAGTTGTTATTTTCGTTGGTCTGTTATCGTCTTGCTTTGTCATGCTTGATGTCAGTGGTTGGTTTCTTTGAAACTGAAGCTTATTCGCAAGGTGGGTTCACGGAATATCAAAAATATTATTATAAGGAACACCGCTTGTCACAAAAAGGGAAACACTTATGGGAACAAATTAATATATTGTATACCATTGCTAGGAACATGTGCTCTACTTATAATGTTACTTATTGCTGTGATGAGTCTTGTTGCAGAAAGAGGTATAAACACCTCCCTTTTCAATGTGAGTATAGTGATAATGATACCATATCTTCCTATGCTAAAGGAATTTATGACTTTTATGATGCAGAACAAATTGAAGAATTTATTGCTTGGAAGGGTGCTTTTGAACTTGCTAGTTTGCTTGAAAATATTGATGATTCACCTTACAAATATGAGGTTTATGGTATACTTAAATTCTGCTTTGATAATTACTAGGATGAAAATGGCTATATTCTTGAATATTTTAATAGATGCTTTCCACAAATGGAAGAGACTAATGCCTTACAGGATCCTATGGAAGAAGAAATTGATGAACCTGAAATCTCATTAGATGAAAAAGAGGAGGAGAGTGATGAATAAAAGGAGGAAGAATGGATTAGCTACCCATTCCTACCTTCTAATGAGAGTAACTCTTTATCCCTTACTTTATTTGATTGTCCTCCATGGTTACTAAAGGAGGACGAATGTTATGTTCACGAGGTTTCTTTTGAAAATGTTTATAATAAAGCTCTAGTGCTTGTAGATCATGAAGAGCATTTTATGTGATAGTTATATTGTTGAGTTTATTCATGAGGCTACTGAAAATTATTTTGAGAGAGGAAAATATGGTGGTAGAAGTTTTCATGGTATTGAAACACCTCTCTATGTGCTGAAAGTTTTGAAGTTACTCTTGTTTTATCTTCCTATGCCTGTCACTTTGTTCATTGTGAATTTATTTGCTTACACGATTCCTGTGCATAGGAAGTGGGTTAGACTTAAATGTGTTTTGAATTAAGACCTTTTCTTAATACTGCAGGAGCTGTTATTAATTGTAATCAAGGAAAGGTTACCTTCAATGTTAATGACAAGGAACATACTAACTATTTCCCCAAGAAGATTGAAAGGACTTATGGTTTGAATTCAATTGAACATGTTGAAGGCATTCAAGTTGGAGAAATATATTGTCCCATACCAAGAGAAAAATTTGAAACTATTATGATTGGGACCATCGCTATCAAGGTTGAGGTAACATAATCATTAGTGGAATACAAAGTTTTGTCTCATATGGAATTTTTTTGGTAGCAAGACCTGATCAACCTTGTTAACAAAAGGATTTTATTGCACAAAACAATGTTTTCACCATGATTATCTCCGCTTACTTCTATTCTATCCATTTTAGTTTTTCCGTATGCCTAACTTAAAGGCGTTAAAGAAAAGTACTTATTGGGAGATAACCCAAAAGTTTTAGATGAGTCTTCGAAGTCAGTAATAACCGCTCCTTATCCTTTTTATTTGCTTTTTGTCCCAAGAGTAACCTCTAACGAGAGAGAAGTAATGATTGGGAAAGTTGTTGTCCCAAAACAGATTTCTGTGCTTCACCGTACAAATTCGTGTAAAATCTCTGAACGTCTTTTTGAGGCGTGAATTTTTTTGCTTCTGCCTCAGGTTGTTATCTAACTTTAGTTAGTTCAACACTTTTAGATTTGAGCAACAGAAGGTCTTCTAAAAAATTCGTCTTTACCCGCTGGTCTGTTTTGACAGATTTCTGCCATTTTCTGCATTTGCTCCTTGTTGGTTCCTTTTTGAGTTCTTTTCGGGAATTGAGCTTTTTGAGGGAAGTTCTACAGTAGATAGTGTTCTAATGGAAGTTTATTTGGTGTTGGAACTGAACCTTAAGACCTTTATCTTGAATGCACTAATGTTGCTAATAAAGATTGTGTGAAGTTTTGTATGAAGAAAAAATTTCAGGTGTATGGAAGGAATGAGTAATGAGATGAAGGATGGACTAAAGCTCAAGCTTGGGGATGCCACGCGTGTCACACCAAGAAATATCCAAGAAGTAAAAGCGTCAAAGCTTGGGGATGCCCAAGGCATCCCCTTCTTCATCAATAAAAATCCCAGGTTTCTTCCAAACACTTCATTTTTATTATTTCATACACAGTTGTGTTGTTCTTGGAGCGTCTTCTTTTTCGTTTTCTTTGGTTTGCTTAGTTTGCTGAATAAATTGGTTGGACCTCCTCTTTCATGCGTTGGTTTTCAAATAGTTTGGTTTGGTTTGGAAAAGAGTAGGAAAGTTCATGCTTAAGTGGTAAAGAGAGCTTGTTTTTGACTGTGGCCTATGCTTTGTCATGCCATGATTGATATTGTTTTGGCTTTATGCTTAGTATTCTTTGTTGTAGCATGACTTGTTATAAACAATTGACATTGCTTAATGTGCCTTGGATGAATCATGCGTTGTTTTAGCATATTAAAGCATAGTATAGTGGTATTCTCCTTTGATGCTTTATTTGGGTTGACTTGGCACATGCTCACACCATGTTATGACTATCTCAAGTCACCATAAGCCTTTATGATCCTTTAGTTTTCAACTTGTAGTATCACTTTATGCTTTGATCAATGATGTTTTGTCGCTCTGCATGATTATGGCCATTATTGCTCTCTCGTTTGTCGCTCCCTTACTATTGCTAGCCTTCACTTACACTGAGTGTTTTACTCATGTTTCCAACTCCCTTAAACCAAATATTGCCAAAGTGTCCACCATACCTACCTATTAGCATCATTTGCTACTTCCGTGCATATTCAATATGCCTTGTTTTCTTCTGAATAAAATGTTTGCTTGTTATGAGAAAGTTAGTTAGTAAAGCTCTCACGAACTTGATGGCACACTTTATTTCCTGCACTTAATAAACCTGAACCATTGTGAACTCTCCATGAAAGTTATATGCTTGAAAATTAAAGGCTTGGATTAGCAGAACCATGCTGTCACGGGGAACGCTTTCAACACTTGTAAATATATACCCAGTTGATACCTTGATCTTTTGCGGATGTCGTCGGTGTGAAATAAAAGGGGAGCTTGTAAGTCCATGGAGTTATGTATGTGTGTTATAGAAACGCCTGGGCCGCTAGTCTAATCCATGCTGACATGGTGGAAACCTGCAGCATAACCATAATGTTATCTATGAAGCATTCTTCTTATAAAAAAGAGAGATAGCTATTAAGAAAAAGAAAAAAAAGAGACTTATGAAAAGAGGAAAGAGAGAAAAAAGCACCATTTTCCCATGGTAAATAAGAAGATTGTTGAGATACTCATTGTCTGCTTGCCTTGTCATTTTGATATGGGGATTCTTCCGTATCATCGGGCAAGGGGTACCCCGTTGGCGGTTCTCAATGATACACACATACTTACGATGACAAGAACTTAGGGTAACTAAAGTTGAGTAGCATGAGGAGCGACCCTCGTAGTCAAGGGACTTGAGATTCTCAGTTTATAGTCTGTTAAGCATATAACTCAGATTAGACATCACTTTCACCTTAACCACATTAAAGATGCTTATGATAGGGGCAATGAGAGCTCAAAGCTAATGAGTACCATACTTTCAGCATTTGGAAGCCTTTCAAACTTTTCAAAACCTGTTCATTTCCTTGTTGAGTCTCCACACATTCTGTGAGCACTTTCTTGAGAGCATAGTGGCCATTCTTAGTTCTATGTGCATTGTCCCAAGACTTGTTGATTGATGCATACCTTGATATTGCTTGTTTTAAACTATTTGTATCTAGTCACTCTTGTAAACTTCGAAGGTGTCCTATGCATTTATGTTTGCTACTCTATGAGGGATAAGCTGAATGCCACTATGCTATGTTTTCTTTATGTGAAACAAACAAACGTCTTGCAAAGCATTATTATTCATGAATCTTTTGTTTGTGCCTTTTCATGTTGCAACTTAGTTGCTATGTCTTATTGCTAGAACTTTGTCTTTCATGTTATGATTGAAGTACTATGATCCCAGCTTTGAATGTTCTACAAATACTTTGATCAAGTTTATGATGGTGCATGTCACCTAAAAAATTATTGTTTCTTTTTATCACTTACCTACTCGAGGACGAGAAGGAGTTAATCTTGGGGATGTTGATACATTGCAAATGTATCTATAATTTTTGATGCTCCATGCTTGGTTTTATCCACTTTCTTGTGTCTTGTCCACACTTTGGAGTACTTTTCATATGATTTCTTGGACTAACCTATTAACAAGAGCCACAGTGCCAGCTGCCTGTTTCCTGCTGTTTTTGGTTCTAGGAAAGTCAGAAAATGAATATTCTTGGAATTAGACGGGACAAAATCCAAAGTGCCTATTTTTCCAGAAGACTCTAGGAGCCAGAATACAAGACAGAGGAGGGCCAGGGGCTGGCCACACCACCCCCAGGCGTGGGCTGGGCCTGGCCGCGCCAGGGCATGGTGGCCCAGGCACCCCCTCGGTCTCCCTCTTCGCCTATAAGAAGCCTTCTGACCTAAAAACTCTGGGGGGTTCGGTGTTTTTCCAGAAGAAGTTCCGCAGCGCCGCCACCACCGAAGGGGAGATTCGGGGGACAGAAAGTCTCTGTTCCGGCACCCTGCCAGGACGGGGAAGTGCCCCCGGAGCCATCTCCATCGATCTCCACCATCATCTCCATCGACCATCCATGTTTCCCCCATTTATGAGTGAGTAATCCCCCGCTGTAGGCTATGGGGATGGTAGGGATTGGATGAGATCGTTCATGTAATGGCATCAGATTTTTAGGGCATGGTGCCTAGTATCTTTTATTAGTGCTTTATGACTTTGTTGCGACTTGTTGTGCTTAATGCTTGTCACTAGGGCCCGAGTGCCATGATTTCAGATCTGAACATGTTATTGATTCATTATGATAGTATTGTTTTTGGTCTTATCTGCAAGTTGTATATACACGTTGTTGTCCGGAACCTATGGCCCCGAAGTGACAGAAATCGGGATAACCGGAAGGGAATGGCTTTGATGTGAGGATCACATGTGTTCTCGGAGTGTTAATGCTTTGCTCCGGTGCTCTATTAAAAGGAGCACCTTAATTGCTAGTAGTTCCCTAGAGGCCCCGCTGCAAACGGGCTGGCAGGACAAAAGATGTTGTGCAAGTTCTCATTGGGAGCACGTATGACTATATATGGAACACATGCCTAGGATTTTCTAGTACTTGAATGCTTTATCTTATTTATCTGCAATTGCCCTATGTTCTGATTGCTATGTGAATTGTCTTGTCCATGCAACGCCCGTCCATCCATCCCTATGCCTACCGCACTCGAATCCCACTGTTTACTGCTTTTGTTACTACTGTCTTTGCTTTACTACTGTTGTTACTTTGCTATTCCTACTACAAAACTGTTGCTACTAATAAACTGGTGTGAGCAAGATTGTTTCCAGGTGTAGCTGAATTGACAACTCAGTTGTTAAGGCTTATAAATATTCTTTGACTCCTCTTGTGTCGAATCAATAAATTGGGTTTCACTTCCCTCGAAAATACTGTGATACACCCCCTATACTTGTGGGTCATCAACCCTAAAAATAAATAATGAAGTGTGTGTGTTTTGAGGTTTGCGCATACTAGCATTCATCGTGCTAAAGACTATCAATAGAATCTTTCTCGATTCTAAGGGAAAATAGAAGATCTAATGGTTAGCAATGTTTGGATTTGCCAGTCTGGATCCAACAGTCAATGTTCGAAGTTAATTTGTACACTATACAATGGTGGTATGGTATTGTAAGAGATAAGACAAGATAAAGATAAGATAAGAAGTACCGCGAATGGCCGATCTAATGGTTGGTTTCGTAGGAGCGAGGAGCTTGAGTGTTGAGACGGTCATTGGAAGTACAAGTTACATCGAGGACCTCATAAAAATGAAAATTCCATCCAAGTCCATGCATGCATTTAGCACAAGGGCCTTGAAAGTGAGCAATGAAGTGTGTGTTTTGAGGTTTGCACATACATGCGTCCATTGTGCTAAAGACTACCGGTAGAATGTTTCTAGATGCTAATAATGGAAAAGATGATCCAACGGTTAGCAAAGTTTGGATTTGCTAGTCTTGATCCAACGGTCAATGTTCAAAGTTTGGATTTTCCAATCTTGATCCAACGGTCAATGTTCAAAACAGGTTCAAAATTTCCTTCCCTCCCGATGTTTGGCCGATCTTTTGAATAACCTTCCCTCCTGATGTTTGGGAAGCAAGTGATAATTTCGAAAACCAGAAAACTTTGAATTTTTGTGCCTCCAAGGACCAAAGTGGTTTACTTCCTATATACTCCCCGTCCCTACTCCACACCAGCGCGCGGCTGCCGAATACGCCAGAGACACAGAGCCGCCATACCAAGGCACATGTGCGCAGTGCCATGTTGTGGACAAGGGGAGAGATCAGCCGGACCAGTGCACGAGGGGAAAGGGGAGGAGAGATGGAGCATAGGGAAGGAGAGAGAAAACACACAATTTGTTTTGCCTGCATAGGTCCTGATGAAGGAAATATGCCCTGAGAGGCAATAATAAAGTTGTTATTATGTATTCCTTGTATATGATAGATGTTTATTTTACATGCTATTATTGTATTGATAGGAAACATCAATACATGTGTGTTTAATAAACAAAAAGGGTTCCTAGTCAAGCCTCTCTTATAGACTAGCTTGTTGATTAACAAGATGATCAAGGTTTCCTGATCATGGACATTGGATGTTGTTAATAACAAGGTCACACCATTGGTGGAATGATGTGATAAACATTCATCCGAAGTATAGCATTACGATCAAGTCATTGTGTTTATATTGCTATAACATCATACGAAGTAATCTTTATCCTTAGACCATGAGATCATGTTAATTGCTAACACCGGAAGAGTATCTTGATAACATCAAACGTCACACCGTAACAGGGTGACTATAAAGATGGGTTCAGTGCTACGAAGGTGTTATGTTGAGGCTCATGGATCAAGAGTGGAATTTGTCAATCCAAATGATGGATAGATATACTCTGGGCCCTCTCGGTGATATCACATTAGGATAGCTTGCAAGCAAGTGATGTGATCACTAGAATGTTATATCACGGGAACGAGAAAAGAGTGCATGTCGGTAACGAGATCAAACTAGGTATGGAGATACCGATGATCGAATCTCGGACATGTAATATATCGAGAGACAACGGGATTTAGTTACAAGCATTAAAGGTTCTCACGATCACAGGAGTCATCGTTGAATGTGTAGGAGTCAGTACGGATCTCCAGGTCCCGCTGCTGATTATTGATCGGAGAAGGGTCTCGATCATGTATGCATTATTCGCGAACCGTAGGGTGGCACACTTAAGAGTTACCGGACACCATTTTGGAGCACATATGTTTCAGACGAAAGAATTGCAAAGCGCAGGAATTGTTTCAATAGAAACCGGAAATTGTTTCGGGTTAAATTGCAGAAGGTGGTTCTGCATGTGATATTGAAATATTGCAAGGGGCTATATGTGAATGATTGTTAATTAAAGTAATTAACAAAATTCTGAATAAATTTAATAAAAGATTTTTATTAAATGAGAGAGCATTAAATTTGGAGAAACTTAATGCATTTAAAGTGGAGACTTTAAAAGGGAATGTGATGAGGCATTTTAATGTGGAGGAGTTACCACCACATGAATGGGGGAGGTGAGGGGTCAGCCCCCATGAGCCGGCCATGGAGAGAGGAGGCACCCCCTCCTCCTATAGAAGGCCACCCATTCCCTCCTTCATCCTCACACCTCCTTGTGAAGGATCTCTCTCCCCCTCTAGAATTATTTCCCCATGGTCTCGGATTAGAGAGGTACATGTTCCCGGTGGCATTTCGTCTGGAAGGAGTTGCTGCTTCCGCTGGATCGCTGGAGCGAGGAGGTGGAGGTTGTCCGGTGGCTTGAACGTGTGTGCGAGTGCGGATGCGCTGCTGAGTTGCGGCGCTCGGACTTCCTCTTGATCTTGAGAACGGCAACTGTACGACTACATCAACCACGAGTTTCTACTCGTTAACAAAGCTCGTTGTCTTCGAGGGTAAGTTCTCTATGGATGTATGTCCACCTGTTTGCTTTGTACCTAGTTGATAGATCTTGGCGTGTAGTTCACACCGTAGGAAATTTTTTGTTTTCTATGCTGCGGACCCAACAGTGGTATCAGAGCCTGATCTATGCGTAGGTGCTTTGCACGGGTAGTACACATATGTTTATATGTGGGCGATGATGATCATGTTATTGCATCTTCTATGTACTTTGGATATTGGTTGCATAGTGGGATGAAGCGGCCCGGACCAACCTTACTTGTCATCGTACATGAGACCGGTTCCACGACTGACATGCAACTTGTTTTGCATAAGTGGCTGGCGGGTCTCTGTCTCTCCTACTATAGTCAATATTTGATTTACAACGAGTTTCTAATAACTTAGTTATCCTCGTTGTGGTTCATGTTCGTAGGTTAGACAGGTTCTATCTCCGAAAGCCCTAAGCCACGTAAAACTTGCAATTGATAAATTGGAGGCGTCTAGTTTAGATCGTTGCTGGGCTAGTGTTTTGATATGGTATTGTTGTAAGTAGATGTATAATAGATACTCTTACAACTCACTTAACGTGTAAGTTCCATAGACCTTGGCCTTACACACAAAGGAATGATAAAGATCATACCACGATGCAAATGATAGAGATCAAATGCATGGACCATATCACCTCACTTCACACATTAGATGTTAGCATCTTATATTGCTAGTTTGGCGCTTTTGGTAGCATTATAAGATGATCCCTCATTTAGATATCAAGATAAAATGTGTTCTTCCTTAAGTATGCACTATTTTGTGGATCGTGTTTTGTGGCATCACGTGATGATCGGGTGTTCTCAACTCTACGCTTTCATACAACGGGTGTAAGACAGTTTTACACACGCAAATACTAAGTTTCTTACTTGACGAGCCTAGCATGTACAGACATGGCACTCGGAACACGGACCGAAAGTTTAAGCATGAGTCATATAGTTGATATGATGCCCATATAGATGCTCGCCTTTGAAGCTACACCGACTCACGTGATGATCGGACTTGGTGTAGTGGATTTGGTTCATGTAATCACCAAAAGGACAGGAGGGATGTCGTTTTTGAGTGGGAGTTCATTAGTAATTTGGATTAGTCGAACTCAATCTATCATAAACTTAGTCTAAATATACTTTACAAATTTTGTTGTAGATGGCACCACCTGCTTTTAATTTCAATGTGTTCATGGAGAAAGAGAAACTTGTTGCGAATGGTAGCAACTTCACCAACTGGGCTATGAATTTGAGGATTCTCCTCACTGCTGCACAAAAGCAATATGTGCTACATGCGCCACTAGGCCCCCCACCAGCTCCTGATGCCCCTGACGAGGAAAAGAACGTCTATATAACTCGTCAGGAGGACTACAACTTAGTTCATTGCGGCATACTGTATGGGCTAGAGCCAGAACTTCGAAAAAATTTCGAAAATGGAAATGCCTTTGATACCATGGGAGAATTGAAAATGATTTTCGATACCCATGCTGCCGTAGAGAGTTATAATGCTACAGAAAAGTTCTTTAGCTGCATGATGGAGGAAAACAGCTCCGTTAGTGAGCACGTACTCAAAATGTCTGGGTACGCCGATAAGCTTGTGTCCTTGGGAATAATGATTCCCATTGACTTAGGCATACATCGTGTTCTCCAATCTCTTCCACCTAGCTACAAGAGCTTCGTGATGAACTATAATATGCAGGGCATGAAGAAGTCTCTTCCCGAGCTTCTGTCAATGCTTAAGACTGCAGAAGTGGAGATTAGGAAATAACATCAAGTGTTGATGATCAATAGGACCACCGGTTTCAAGAAGGACAAGAAAGGCAAGCACAAGGGAAAGAAGGGTGGCAAGTCTGTTGCCACGCCTGAAAAGAAACCCCGAGCTGGCCCTAAGTCTGACACCGAGTGCTACTATTGCAAGGGGACTGGCCATTGGAAGCGCAACTGCCCCAAGTATTTGGCGGACAAGAAGTCTGGCAAGGCAAACAAAGGTATATGTGATATACATGTTATTGATGTGTACTTGACTAGTACTCGTAGTAGCACCTGGGTATTTGATGCGGGGTCGGTTGCTAATATATGTAACTCGGTTCAAGGGCTGCAGAACAAGCGACAACTAGCAAGGGATGAGGTCTCGATGCGGGTCGGCAATGGATCAAGAGTTGATGTGATCGCCGTCGGAACGCTGCCTCTCCATATGCCATCGGGATTAGTTATAAACCTAAATAATTGTTATTTGGTGCCTGCACTGAGCATGAACATTGTATCCGGATCGTGTTTGATGCAAAGTGGTTATTCATTTAAGTCTGAAAATAGTGGTTGTTCGATTTATATGAATAATATCTTTTATGGTCATGCACCTATGTTGAATGGTTTATTTCTGTTGGATCTCGATAGCAGTATTACGCATATTCATAATGTTGATGCTAAAATGATTAAACTTGATAATGATATATCTACATATATGTGGCGCTGCCATCTAGGTCATATTGGCGTTAAACGCATGAAGAAACTCCATTCTGATGGACTTTTGGAATCACTTGATTTTGAATCATTTGATACATGTGAGCCATGCCTTATGGGCAAGATGACTAGAACGCCGTTTTCCGGTTCAATGGAACGGGCGACAGATCTATTGGAAATCATACATACTGATGTGTGTGGACCAATGAGTGTGTCAGCGCGAGGTGGATATCGTTATTTTTTTACTTTCACGGATGATTTGAGTAGATACGGGTATATCTATTTGATGAAACATAAGTCTGAAACCTTTGAAAGGTTCAAAGAATTTCAGAATGAAGTGGAAAATCATCATAACAGAAAGATCAAATTTCTTCGATCCGACCGTGGAGGAGAGTATCTTAGTTACGAGTTTAGCACACATATGAAAGACTGTGGAATAGTTTCACAACTCACGCCTGCCGGAACACCACAACGTAATGGTGTGTCAGAACGTCGTAGTCGTACTTTATTGGATATGGTTCGATCTATGATGTCTCTGACTGACTTGCCACTGTCATTTTGGGGTTATGCACTAGAAACAGCTGCATTCACTTTAAATAGGGCACCATCTAAATCCGCTGAAAAGACACCGTATGAATTATGGTTTGGAAACAAACCTAAGCTGTCATTTCTTAAAGTTTGGGGATGCGATGTTTATGTGAAGAAACTTCAACCAGATAAACTCGAACCCAAAGCGGAAAAATGCATCTTCATAGGATACCCTAAGGAAACGATTGGGTATACCTTCTATCACAGATCCGAGGGCAAGGTCTTTGTTGCCAAGAATGGATCCTTTCTTGAGAAGGAGTTTCTCGCGAAAGGTGTGAGTAGTCGGAAGGTAGAACTCAAAGAGGTTATTGAACCTTCTCTTCATGGAATGGCGAGTGGCGTAGCACCGGAAGTTGTTTCGGAGTTAACTTCACCTGATGAAGAGAGAGCTAATGATATTGATCATGAAACTCCGAAAGAGGACACTACCAAACCTCGCAGGTCAAGCAGGACACGTGCAGCTCCTAAACTGTACGGCAATCCTGTTATGAATTTCATGATTGATGAAATGGATGACCCTGCGACATACGAAGAAGCGATGATGAGCCCGGATTCCAACAAATGGCTAGAAGCCATGAAATCCGAGATGGAATCCATGTACGAGAACCAAGTTTGGAACTTGGTGGACTTACCTCACGACCGAAAGGCCGTGGAGAATAAATGGATTTTCAAAAAGAAAAACTGATGCTGATGGTAATGTGACCATCTATAAGGCTCGACTTGTCGCAAAGGGGTTTTGACAAATTCAAGGAGTTGACTACGATGAGACATTCTCTCCCGTAGCGATGCTTAAGTCGGTTAGGATTATGTTAGCAATTGCTGCATATTTCGATTATGAAATATGGCAGATGGATGTCAAAACTGCCTTCCTCAATGGTAAGATTGAAGAAGAGTTGTATATGATACAACCTAAGGGTTTTGTCGATCCTAAGGATGCTAATAAGGTGTGCAAAATTCAGCGATCCATCTATGGACTGAAGCAAGCATCACGAAGTTGGAATCTCCGCTTTGATGAGGTGATCAAAGAGTTTGGATTTGTCCAAACTTATGGAGAGGCTTGTATTTACAAGAAAGTGAGTGGGAGCAATGTGGCATTTCTGATATTATATGTGGATGACATATTATTGATTGGAAATGATTTAGATCTTTTAAACAGTTTTAATTAAAAGTTATCTAAACAGCAAATTTTCGATGGTGATCTATTGTGACAACAATGGTGCCATAGCCAACGCCAAGGAACCAAGGTCTCACAAGAATTCCAAGCATATTAAGCGCCGGTTTCACTCCATCCGCGAACATGTCAAGGATGGAGATATAAAGATTTGTAAAGTGCACACGGACCTGAATGTAATAGATCCGTTGACTAAAGTACTCCCTAGGGCAAAACATGATCAACACCAGAACTCCATGGGTGTTAGATTTATCACTATGTGAACTAGATTATTGTCTCTAGTGCAAGTGGGAGACTGAAGGAAATATGCCCTGAGAGGCAATAATAAAGTTGTTATTATGTATTCCTTGTATATGATAGATGTTTATTTTACATGCTATAATTGTATTGATAGGAAACATCAATACATGTGTGTTTAATAAACAAAAAGGGTTCCTAGTCATGCCTCTCTTATAGACTAGCTTGTTGATTAACAAGATGATCAAGGTTTCCTGATCATGGACATTGGATGTTGTTAATAACAAGGTCACACCATTGGTGGAATGATGTGATGAACATTCATCCGAAGTATAGCATTACGATCAAGTCATTGTGTTTATATTGCTATAACATCATACGAAGTAATCTTTATCCTTAGACCATGAGATCATGTTAATTGCTAACACCGAAAGAGTATCTTGATAACATCAAACGTCACACCGTAACAGGGTGACTATAAAGATGGGTTCAGTGCTACGAAGGTGTTATGTTGAGGCTCATGGATCAAGAGTGGAATTTGTCAATCCAGATGACGGATAGATATACTCTGGGCCCTCTCGATGATATCACATTAGGATAGCTTGCAAGCAAGTGATGTGATCACTAGAATGTTATATCACGGGAACGAGAAAAGAGTGCATGTCGGTAACGAGATCAAACTAGGTATGGAGATACCGATGATCGAATCTCGGACATGTAATATATCGAGAGACAAAGGGATTTAGTTACAAGCGTTAAAGGTTCTCACAATCACAGGAGTCATCGTTGAATGTGTAGGAGTCAGTACGGATCTCCAGGTCCCGCTGCTGATTATTGATCGGAGAAGGGTCTCGATCATGTCTGCATTATTCGCGAACCGTAGGGTGGCACACTTAAGAGTTACCGGACACCATTTTGGAGCACATATGTTTTAGACGAAAGAATTGCAAAGTGCGGGAATTGTTTCAATAGAAACCGGAAATTGTTTCGGGTGAAATTGCAGAAGGTGGTTCTGCATGTGATATTGAAATATTGCAAGGGGCTATATGTGAATGTTTGTTAATTAAAGTAATTAACAAAATTCTGAATAAATTTAATAAAAGAGTTTTATTAAATGAGAGAGCATTAAATTTGGAGAAACTTAATGCATTTAAAGTGGAGACTTTAAAAGGGAATGTGAAGAGGCATTTTAATGTGGAGGAGTTACCACCACATGAATGGGGGAGGTGAGGGGTCAACCCCCCATGCGCCGGCCATGGAGAGAGGGGGCACCCCCCTCCTCCTATAAAAGGCCACCCATTCCCTCCTTCATCCTCACACCTCCTTGTGAAGGATCTCTCTCCCCCTCTAGAATTATTTCCCCATGGTCTTGGATTAGCGAGATACATGTTCCCGGTGGCATTTCGTCTGGAAGGAGTTGCTGCTTCCGCTGGATCACTGGAGCAAGGAGGTGGAGGTTGTCCGATGGCTTGAACGTGTGTGCGAGTGCGGATGCGCTGCTGAGTTGCGGCGCTCGGAATTCCTCATGATCTTGAGATCGGCAAGTGTACGACTACATCAACCACGAGTTCCTACTCGTTAACAAAGCTCGTTGTCTTCGAGGGTAAGTTCTCTATGGATGTATGTCCACCCGTTTGCTTTGTACCTAGTAGATAGATCTTGGCGTGTAGTTCACACCGTAGGAAATTTTTTGTTTTCTATGCTGCGGACCCAACACCTGAAATTTACTATTAGTAGAGTGTGCATTGTAAGGCTGCAGGAGTACCTCATGTCAGAAACCCATCACAACTTTGCTCTGACATGGAATCGCCTTCAACTTCTCTTCCCCGCTGCCCTCTTCCCCTGCTAACATTTTATTCTCTCAGCATGTACAGCGTGTGGACACAGGTGACCATATGTCTAAGCAAAGAAATATACTACTCCCGCATTGTGTAAAAAAGCACACCTTAATAAGGCTCAGATAGTAAATGTATGACATATCATCACTATATAAACTTATAATTGGTAAAGCACAAAAAAATATAAATTTAATCAACATCTATAAAGTATGGGTGTATATTTGGTCCTTGTACTTTGTATCATCATGTGTAGAAGTCAAAGATTATTAGCTACCTGACACTTGAAATTTTTGGTAACATGGTCTAGACAAACGAGGGAGAAGATTCTAGTATGATGGAGAAGTGTGTTTTGATATGTTTATGCATAGTGCATTCATTGTGTTCAAGACTATCAATAGAATATTCTAGATGCTAGAATGGAAAATAAGATCCAACGGCTAGAAATGCTGGGATTCGTGAGTCTTGATCCAACGGTCAACATTTAAAGTTATCCGTACACTATATAGTGGTAAGATAAGATAAGATAAGATGAGATAAGATAAGATAAGATCATGTAGAAGTCAATGATTATTAGTTACGAGAGAGATGATTCTATTATGATGGAGAAGTGTGTTTTGAGGTTTGTGCATAGCATTCATTATGCTGAAGACTATCACTAGAATCTTCTAGATGCTAGAATGGAAAAGAAGATCCAACGGCTAGAAATGCAGGGATTCACGAGTCTTGATCCAACGGTCAACATTCAAAGTTATTCATACACTATATAGTGTATTGTAATGAAGACTATCAATAGAATCTTCAATATGCTAGAATGGAAAAGAAGATCCAACGACTGGAAATGTTGGGATTCGCGAGTCTTGATCCAACGGTCAATATTCAAAGTTGTTTGTATACTATATAGTGGTAAGATCATGTAGAAGTCAACGATTATTAGCTACTAGTAAGTTGCACGTGAGACTCAGATAGTAGACGTATGACATATCATCACTATATATAATTATAATTGGTAAATAAAAAAATTATAAATTTGATCAACATCTATAAAGTATGGGTGTACATTTGGTTCTTGTACTTTGTATCATCATGTAGAAGTCAAAGATTATTACCTACCTAACACATGATTTTTTTATAACATGGTCTAGAGAAACAAGTGAGAAGCTTCTAGTATGACGGAGAAGTGTGTTTCGAGGTTTGTGCATAGCATTCATTATGCCGAAGACTATCAATAAAATCTTCTAGATATTAGAATGGAAAAGAAGATCCAACGGCTAGAAATGCAAGGATTCGCCAGCCTTGATCCAATGGTCAACATTCGAAGTTATTCGTACACTATATAGTGGTAAGATAAGATAAGATACTAGTCAGTTGCACGTGCCCTGCACATGAGGCTCAGACAATAGACGTCTGGCATATCATCACTATATAAAATTATAATAGGTAAAGTGGCAAAAATATAAATTTGATCAACATCTATAAAGTATGGGTGTATATTTGGTTCTTCTACTTTGTATCATCATGTGTAGAAGTCAAAGATTATTAGCTACCTAACACTTGAAATTTTTGGTAACATGGTGTAGAGAAATGAGGGAGAAGATTCTAGTATGATGGAGAAGTGTGTTTTGAGAGGTTTATGCATAGTGCATTCATTGTGTTCAAGAATATCAATAGAATCTTCTAGATGCTTGTAACACCCCAAAAATGCTAATCAAGATTATAAAGTTCTAATCACCCAAAATTAGGGTTAACAAAAACTTTTATTACTAAATGGAATATGAATGCATGTGTGATTTGCATTAGTGTACGATTGAGTGAAATTGCCATGTTTTATTGCTACAAATGATAAAAAATGGTTTAAAGGTGAATACTACATCATCTAGGCCAATTACAAACAAAATACAAAGAAAAAGAAATCAAATATGAGTAAAATGATCAAATGGTCATTTTGACCAAAGTTAACCACTAGGCCGCTTTGTGAGATCCTAGCAAAGAAATTATAACAGAAACAATTCTATTTCTTTTCACCCCTTGATAGACCAAGTAAAAGTGAATCCAAGCCCACTTTACAAACTCACCAAAACTATTTTCAAATCTATTTAAAGGACAGTTCAAATTTGAATCTAGTTCATATGGTAAGATCACCAATTTGCAAAAACCAACTAAATCAATTCACCTTGCCTTTTCCAAGCAACCTTAGACACTCAAGCATAATATTAGATCACTCACCAAATTTCATTCAAAAATTTCAAACGTAATTTCTTTCGGCCATTTAATCAAACTCCTGGCAGACACTAATCAAACCTGGCCTAACTTCATTGTTTGGGGAATTGATCACTAGACCAAATGCCCCCATTGCACTCCCCTGTCTGCCCCAGCCTCTAGCCGCACCAAACATGCACCCCTTCTTTGTCGTTGTGCCAGTGCGCCGCCGCCCGAAGCCGCCACGCTAGGTCGACCATGGACAGGTCTCCCTGGACCACGCCGCCCTCTCCCACGATGCGCAGGAGACAGGAGACCGTCCACCACCACCCCCTATCCAGCCCTTGACTGCAGCCAGGCCGTGGGCCACCCCAGCAACGCCGTGCCTAGTGTCTCTATGCCGTTCAGAGAGCATGCTAGAGCGCCACACCTGACCAGCTCCCACGTGCCACGCCTAGCCCAGCTAGCTCACAGACATCCCCGTTCACCGCCGCGCGACCCATAGCCCCCGTGCGCCATCTCGAACACCGCTGTTCTCGCATAGAGCACCACACAAGGCCGACCGTTCCAAACTGCCCCATGCCATGCCATTAAGCCTGCGATGACCTCCAGGGAACAATGCACTGTCCCCTACCCTTAGCCACGCCGATAGCACGCTGTACCGCTGTTGGGGGGATACCCCTAGGTAGGGTCACGCCGGGGTATAAAGGCCGAGTTAGCCGAGGTTCGGCAAGGCTAAAGCGGATGCTGGCTGGATCACCTCAAGGCAGGACGAATCACGGGGTAACCCGGACCAGGGGAATCCACCTAACTAGGGCTCAACCGACTTAAGCCGTAAGTCGGAATGGCGTATTTAACTTGTATGCAGGAACGGGTGTGGCCGGATCAACTACGATCCGGGTCATGGCAAGCTTCTAGGAGAAGGAAGGAATCTCGCTGCACAAAAGAAGCCCCGGTACGCACTGCATGAGCGAAGAAAAAGAGGGCAGGACCACCGAGGCGTGGCCGAAAGAGGTGACGACGCCCGTGTCGGCTGACGTAGGCACCGTAGAGGCTCACGTAGCCTTTGCATGGGTGACGCAGGGGAAAAGCACCCCGGTCGGTTTGCTACTTTGGGAGGAGGCATATTCCCTGGAATATGCCTCCACGTATGCCCTAAGTGGAGACCTAGCCACCCCTATATAAGGAGGGCTAAGGCCTCTGTAGAAGGGGTTTCAGGATTCTATTTGATTTTAGGTTCTAAGGGTCTCGTACGGGTTAACTGGGGATGAGAGTAAGAGAGTTCTTTCTTCCCCCTCTCGCCAATATAGCTCTAGGAGCACTTGTAATCTGTGAAGTGAATCGAATACAAACCTTCTGTGTGGGGAATCACCTCACTATCCCTCCCTGGATACCCCTAGTGCTATTAGTCCCCACCTTTAGCCTATCCATGGCATCTGCCGTGACACCACCACGACAACCGCCATCACCGGAGAAGCCAGTGCATCCCGCTCAGTCCCCTCGTCGGTGTATAAATAGAGGCCCTCTCCGCCTTATTTCTCCACACCACCTCACTCCCCACTCTTTACAACACCTCCCACACCCTTCCCCGGAGCAAGGCGAGCACCACTTCACCGGAATTTAGCCGGAGCCCGCCGCAGAAGTGAAGGAAGGGCGCCGTCAATTGGAGCCGCCCCAGGAGCCGCCGTGATCACCATCCGAACCGCCATCGTCGACCACGTCGTTCGCCCCCATCGCCGACCCTAGCTGGAGCCCTGGTGAGCCTCATACGACCCCCACCGCCACGTTAGGGTTTAGACCTCGTCGGAGTTGTTCATCGTCGATGATGAACCTCAGTCGTTAGATCGTGTTCTAATCGTAGGGCCTAGATTTAAAGATACCGCTTTGCGTTAGATGAGCCACTGATCAGTGGGTCCGTGTTGTCAGTAGCCTGCTGCGCCGCGCTGTGCAGATTGGGTCGGCCCAGTTAGTTTCCCGTGTAGGCCTGTGAATTCAAATAGTTATTTTCCAATTTAGTTAAAACCAGATTCTGTCAATAGATTCAAAAATCAATTCAGAGAGATTCACTAAACCAAATTGCATGATTCCAATTTTGTTAAAAAAATATTTAAATTATCTATCCAAGCCCGTTGGATTCAAATCATTTGGAGTTAGAGATCACCTATAGTAAAAATAACAAGACAGAGACTTTTTCAACTTCAAACATTTTTCAAAAATCAACCATAAATGGTTTTGAGTTGATTACAACTCTCAAAAATCACATTTAATAAGATCTATCTGAATATGTAAAAATATTTAGGTTTACATGCAGTGACATTGGACTAGTACCAAAAGAATGCTATTTAGGCATTCTAGTCACTTTAATTCTATTAAATGATAATCTTAAACTTTATAAAATATGACCACCACTTTAAATCACATTCCCATGTATTAGAATATGTGGTGATGACATGTGTCAACATGATCCCATATTTTAATTGGATAATATTAAATCTTAAGTATTTTCAATGAGTAGAAATTACTTTTCTAAAATAAGATAAACAAGATTAAGTCTTTATTTCATGTGATGTTTGTGATGATGCTAGATCATCAAGTGTGAGCCTTAGTGTTCTAAATAGAAGTAGTTAAGTATTGTTTGGTGATTATGTACCTCGTTTTCATTTATAGACGATAGTACCGACCCAAGCTACGAGGAGGAGGAGTACTACCAAGAAGAAGAAGAGGAGAACTTCAAAGACTGCACTAGTCAAGGCAAGCCTAACACTACAAGTTAACTATGCAAGCTAACACTTGCAAACTTGATAACTTAAGAAAGATGCATTAGTCATGCTTTGGTTATATAACTTTGATTATACCAATCCCAAGTTTTACTTACAAGCTTTATTCTTTTACTCTACCAAAGTTCTTTACTTTTAGTTAGTGCTTTGTGAGCATTAGAAAAATAGTGTAGATACCATAAAGAGTATAAAACTAGGCCTAACTAGTTATACTTAGATGTCATTCCAAGGCATGAGATTAGAGTTGGATAGTTACACTTGATTAGCACCCCTCATTAGTGAATACTCTTAACTTTAGTGGCTAGTGCTAAGCATAAAAGTTGATCACTTTAGATGGGAATACTTGGTGAAAATGATTATGAAAACCTTGGAATGATGATTCATTCTATTGAAATGTTTTAACATGTGTTGAGAAACACAAAAGGATTGGATGATGAAAATGTTGAGGCATGAGCCTTAGCCCTTTATAAAAACTGATGGTTGGGTTCGGATGCGATACCGTTCCAATTTTACCGTACAACCACAATACCTGAATTGGGTAGGGCTTAACTGGAAGTTTATATGCCTTAGTATGGGTTCCCTCGTGGAAGAGGTTGAGCTGAGGCTACCTCGTGAGTGTGAATGTCCACCTATGCAGTGCCCAGGATGGCAGATGGCCATGGCTAGGAGGCCAAGCTCATAGGGGAGGTGCCTATACTAGAGTGTGTAATTGAAAGGTTAGTATTGATTATCCGCATACTAAGTATGATGATTCAGGGCTATCCCTGACGGATGTATCGAATTTTGTGGTGAAAGTGTACCACCTCTACAAAGTGTCAAACTATTCGAATAGCCGCATCCGCGGTCATGGACAGTTGGAGTGGCCATACTGTTCCGTCGTCAAATGTTTTGAAAATGACTTGTGAATTGAACTATGACTTTGATTTGACCACAACAGGGTTTTGGATATGAAAACTAGGTTCCCACTTAAGTGATTTAGAACATTAAATTAGTTTTCTTTACTTCCAAACTCATTTTAAGATAAACCTGGCTATTTGCAAATAAACCTAGAGCTTAAGATTCCTACTAGAACTACCTTACTTGTTAGTGATAGTTTGCGACTACTTAAAGAGTACTCATGGCTTTGTACCTAGCTATTCCCGTCGCCAGACTATGAGGAGGACTACCAGGATGATGGACATCAGGAGGTCTATGATAACTTGGATCATCTCCCATCGTCAGCATTGCCTGTGACCCTGAAGATGGAGCCCCAACTACGTTTAATTTCCGCTGCTTTGATTTGTATTAAGACTGGATCATGAGATCCTTTATTTGTAGGACCTTATTATGGTTTGTAATGGACGATGTACTATGGTACCAATCTGTTATGTCTCGCAAAAATGGCAATCCTGGGATTGCGATGTATGGCATAAGATGCATCTGGGATTAAAAATCTGGGTGTTGACAAGTTGGTATCAGAGCCATCCTGACCATAGGAGACCCTAGTTAGAATGGACGTCCGAACAAAAACATAGTTTCAAAACAAAAGAAGTGAGTATTTATGAAAACCTATTCCCACTCTTATCCTTGAGATTCTTTCAAAAAATTCCTGTTACTCAAAAATTCTTGCTTTCCTACATAAAATTTGACACACTTGATCACATCACTAACTTACTCACCCTAAATTCTTATAGATGGAAGTCCAGTATTGCAAGTTCTACGAGTTGGGAAACGGAGGCCAGTTAATCTTTGAGAGGGATCTAGATGCACTGTCAGAGTATCTTGAGCGCCCGCACCCGGAATTCTTCGAGGCACAACTCAACGATCACATAAGAGGAGATCTACAATGGCTGATAGTTGCAGATCTCAGAGGCAAGATGGAAGCACCCACTTCGGAGAAGATCCAATTCACCTTGCGTGAGAACAACTAGCTAGATGGATTAGCCAGGGCTATGCATGAAGCTCTTGCCCATCTGTGTGGGCAAAACATCAACCTGATCCAGGGAACTCGCTTTGCTCACTTTGCAAGGCATGATTCTATGGGAATGTCCTTGGAGATGCCAGGACACCCGGAGCTGAAGCACCAGGTGGAAAATCTTGACTTCATGTTGTATGATAGGAAGAAGGAGTTGGACAACGATCGTGCCTATGCTAAACCAAAACCATGTCATTGTAGTCAAGAAAGACCAGACCCTCGCCATTCTCGCCAAGGAGCGCCAATCACTTCGTCGTCAGCGCGACAAGAAGGATCGCACCATCGATCGTCTTCGCAAGAAGGTGGTCGCTGTTGAGAAGACCATCCGTGAACAAGAAATCCAGCTTGAAGCGAAGGAGGAGGAAGGTGAAGATATCCAGGGAGATCTTTAATCTTACCTCAGTGATGACAACGACTATCTGGAGGATGATGCCATGGAGTTCCACACTAATGATGAAGATTCCGACTTCATTGATGATGATTAGATGCACTTGAGCACTACCATAGGAATGAGTTGTACCGGTCCCACTGTATCATAGTTTCACAGAATGGTTCTTAAAACCATCTGTCTTCTATTTGTGGTGGTGTGTGTTTGTATTGTGTGCTTTGAATGAATGAATGAATGAATGAATGAATGAGAAGAAGTTGTTAGTTGTAAAAACCTGAGTCAAACTCAAAGTTTAAAGCTTTTGAAACAAACCATGAACGTTAGATTTTTCCCTCTTATCTCATTATCTATCTCAATCTTTAGATGACTCGTGGAAACCCCAGAGGAAGTAGTTCATCTTAGGACCCGATGTTGCAGATTCTGCAAATGCTAGTTTCTGACCGTGAAGCTAGTAGAGCCGAACGCCAAGCCAACCTAGCCACTCTTCAATAGATACCTCAGATGGCCCACAATAACCAAGGTCACGGAAACCAGGATCACCATGGATCCGAACTCAAGAACTTTCAGAATACCAACCCACCTATCTTTAATAAGTATGAGGATCTCTTAGATGCTGATGACTGGCTGCAAACCATGGAGAACAACCTGGAGGTCACATGACTTGAAGCCAATGAGAAAGTACTGTTTGCCACCCATTATCTAGCAGGAGATGCAAGAGCCTGGTGGAATAGCACCCGTACCATGAACGAAGGTCAGACGATGACTTGGGAAGTATTCAAGATCAAGTTCAGCCGCACCCATGTGCCCCAAGGTTTGGTCACCAGGATGAGGGATGAGTTCAGAGAACTGAAGCAAGGAAGGATAACGGTAGTTGAGTACCGTGACAAATTTATGTCCCTAGCTAGATATGCCCCTGCTGAGATTAACACCGAAGCAAAGAAGAAGGAAAGGTTCTTGAATGTATTGCATGATGAGATGTAGACTATGTTAGTAACCATCCGTTTTGGAGATCTAGAAGAGCTAGTAGACTCTGCCATTCAGATGGAAGGGAAGATCAACCAAGCCAATGACAATCGCAAGCGCAGGATGATGCACCAGACTAGATCCCACCATACTCTGAAGTATCGCCCCAACCCGTCTGCTGGATATGCCCCAAGAAAAAACAGACCCCCGATGACCCGTCCAAGCTATCCGAATCATAGCAAAGGAAACATGAAGTCTGGAGGAAACCACAACAACAACCCCGGCAACTCCAATAACTTCAACCGTGCACTGCCCAAGTCCAACAACAGCAACAATAATACTGCCCCAAGGATTGGAAGGAATGATGTGCCTTTTGCAGGAAAAGACAAGTCCTAGATTACTTGCTTTGAATGTGGAGTCAAGGGTCACTACTCCAATGTGTAGCACCCCGATAAAACCACTACCAGAAAATCGCTTGTTGTTTTTATTTTGTGCATCATCATGATAGCATGGTCATGTCATCATGCCACATTGCATTTGAGCATCGTCATGCCTTCATGCATATGTTTGCCTAAAACTATTTTTCTAAAAGCCTATCTTTGTTTTCTAATTGCCTCCCTCTATATTTCAAATGTAGAACTGGGTCCGTCCGGATATTTTGTTTTGTCTAAAACCTATTTACTAAAATATTTTGTTTTGAAAATAAATAAATAAATAAAACATATTTTACCAACCGGGGAGGCCGCCACCGGCCCGTCCCAAAGGGCCCAGCCAGCCGCTGGCCTATTACCCCAAAAACCCTAGCCGCCTACCCTCCAACCCATCCATCCCACTCCCTGCCGCCGCCAACCACCACGCGACCCAACGCCCCAGCCCCACCCGACGCATTGCCCCCCACTCCACAGCGCACACACTCACGTGGATCGGTCCTGACCCGGCCCCACCTCCCCGAGCCTGCTCACCTACCCCATAGAGAACGCCCGAACCTCGCTCGGCCTCCCTCGTCTCTCACCTACCGCAACCGCCGCCACACGCTGCCCCTGCTCTGGCCGCAGCCGCGCGCCGCCTGGACCTTGCCGGCACCGCCAGTGCCACGGCAGAGGGCCTCCACGAGCCGCTACCCCACCCCGGCCTTGACCGGTCGTCGTCCGCTACCGCGCTCGATCCCCATCGCCTCCCGTCTCGCCTCCACCTACCTCTGCTTGGCCTCGCCCTCCAGCGCTAGGGGCGCCCTCGCCAAGGCCTCGACTTCCTCGTGACCCCGAGCTCCCCTAGCCTCTCGCCGGATCCCGAGCCCCGCCGCCGAGCTTCCTCTCTGCCACTGGTTCCCCTCTATCATTGGTGCCTCGCCGGCTCTCCGCTCGTCCTCCACTAGCCGCATCTCGCCGGCCTCTCCAAGCTCCCTCCTATGCCCTCATACCCTCTTTGATCCATGCCGCCTCAAGGAGCCCGCGGCCACGAGTTGTCCTCCTCTTCCCTCGACGCGTCAGCCCTGCTGTTCTTCCCTCCACGGTCGCTGTTGAGCCAAAGGCCGCTGCCCCCTTCTGCACGTCCGCCAGCGCCTCAAGCCGCCGCCAGACACCCTGTTTCTGGCGCGCCTCCTCTGGAGCTCCGCCACCCCGCCCTCCTAGTCGTTCTCTGCAGCTGCGGGGTGGGCCTCATCTGCGTTGTCGTCAGGATCTCGCCGGCTCGCTCGCAGTACCCCGCCATGGAGATCCTCCGCCTCGCCCCATACCGCTGCCGGCCGCTGCCACCTCGTGTTGTCACCAAGCCGTGCTCCACCGCCTCTAGAAGCCCCACACGCCTCCCTGTTTCTGGAGTTTGCTGCACCGCGGGTGTGTGTGTGCGCGCGCATCTAACGCCTGGGCCGTGCTCGCCTCATTCCTGGATTCCTTGTGCACAGGCCAACGCCGTTTTAATAATATTCTTGGGGCTCATATACCCTGTTTAGCCAAGTTCGACCGACGCCAAGAGCTCCCACGACATCAAACCGACAAGTATAGATCGTCCTTGGAGAAGACCGACAGTTGTTCACCGCAACTCAAGACCGAGTTTTTCACAGAACACCGAGTACTCCAACATGAGATCCGAAGGCTATTGATACGGAAAACCAAGTCCTTCATCATGGAGGACAAGATCTACCTCTCGGACCTGAAGACGTCGAGACCTCAGACGGCAAGATCTCTTCACGGATCCTGGAGCCCCGTTCCCGAAGTCCAAGACCGATCCGATGTTGCACGCCGTGGTCTTCTACATGGACCACCAAGATCGACTTTCCCGGATCCGAAGACCCCGGACGCGAAGATCCGAAGACCAAACCCTGAAGCTCCGACCCCGAAGACCGAACCCCAACCCCTTTGAGCACCCAAGATCGTCGATCCGACATGTGTGACCATTTTCTAGCCCTATTTTATAAAGTGCCATCTATATAAATTGTTGCATATTAAATTGTTCATGCTTGCATACATCTCATCGTGTGGGTTTGGGGCATTATGCCGATTCACCTCATAATTAAATATGGAGACTATATGGGAGTTTTTCTAGGCTTATATTGGCTCCATTTAAATTTGTGTAGAGAACTGATACCATGTTTAGCCTTGTTAAGACAACATTTAACTTGCGGGGTAGCTAAACAACATGAACCTTTTAACTAATTTTCGGGACCCTGGTTCCGCTTAATATGGCCTAATTGCATCGCATCTTGCCATGCCATGCATCATACATGTATCATGTCGGATCTTTTGCCGTAGTATTAAATAGTGCATCCGATGTTTCTTTTAGTGTTTGCTTCTTCACGGATTAGGCCGTTGAGTGGATGCGAGTATCAGCAAGTTCTTCGGATAATGTACCTTCGATAGTGTTTCCCAGGCGAGCATTCTCCCCCTTTCTACCTATTTTGCATTTATAGTCTTTACTTCCTCCTGTTGATCTATTGCTATCCCTATTGCGACGCTTTAGTTTCCGTGCACCATTTATATCCCTTGCAGCCTCTATATTGCCTTGGACACATCCTATTGCCTGTTGTTTGATAGATAGTCGGCCTTGCGAGTCGTAGTTGCTTGCTCAGGTGCTTCTTCGTGTCATTGTTGTTCCACCGTTATTGGAAGGTTGGCACATGCTTAATGGTGGAGATGATCATGGCTTTAATTACAACTTAATATTGAATTGCTAGATATAACTAATGCAGAGGCATCGCTGGGCAATAGATGTTATTTGGTTCTTCCATGCTCACTTGTGTCCTGTAGGACCCCGAGTACTTGATACCTGTTCCTTGACTATCGCACTATCCGCATATGGGACCATGAATCCCCTTAGCCAGAGCTTGATTCATTTCTTATTTCTTGGGGCCACAAACTAGTTTGGGGCTTTATTACTATCATGTACCTATGCCATGCTTTACTGCTTTATTTACGATTGTGCGTGGAGCACCTGCACTGTTTTGGATCGTGACACGTTTTCGCTGTATCGACAGGCCAAGTCACACTTTCGGGTTCCCAGTCGTTTACCGCCGTCCACACAAACCCTAGGTCCATCTCGGAGCCGGCCAACTTCGTTGCGGGTAGCTTAGTGGGGTGGCCCCCTAAAATAATTTATGAATCCTGTGATTGCTTTGTCGTGAAAGCCTCGTTGGGTTTTGAGTTGGTTTTTCCGAGGTTGATCGTGTGTGTGTTGCTATTTGTGCACCCCTGCAGGGTAAATCTTTCTGAAAGCCGTGTCTGTGGTTATGGGCGACTTGGAGCACAGTATCTCGATCATAGACAAGCATAACTAAAGTAGTGCTATAAATTTGACTTAATATGTGACTAGTAATCAGCTTCACTATCAGGGAATGGATAATAAAAGTGCCAACAACTGGTGGAATTGGGGTGTATCGTGTCATGTTATACCTGCCTAGTAAGTATCGTAACTCCAATGGAATGAAATAAAAGTGCCAACAACTGCTGGGTTTGGGATGTCACATGCTAATTGTATCTGACTAGCAAGTACTGCAACTACAACTGAATGGTTAACTAAAACTGCCCACTACTTATGCTCTCAGGATGACTCATACTATCTATATCTGACTAGTAAGTGCTTCAACTATAATGGAATGAATAAAACTGCCAACTGTGTGAGTTCCTCGGTTTGACTTCCTCGTTTGGTCTCGAGGGGGAAATACCAGGATGGGTATGATTGGTGTTAGTATAAGGTTGGTTCCGAATAGGTCTTTCTTATCCCTCTCTAATAGCTGATAGTTGAATCGAGTCTCTATAGGTTATTTAGTGGATGCTTCGCTGCCGCTTCAGTCCACCGTACCTATGTAGGCGAGAGCCGCTGAATTCTAGCCTCGCCGTGTACTGGCCTCAGTACTGACTCTGCTCTTTTTCCCTTCGCCCTTTGTCTGTACCCCTTTTATTTAGCAGGTACGAGTTCGACGTTGTTAGCAGGGTTACCCTTTCGGCTTGGCCTAGGCAGGGTTATGGATGCCATTGGTTATTCTTCAGGGCTCTTATCCCCATTTGCATCTTATCCGTACTCAGATGTTGTATCGTTTTCGAGGTGATTTGGATCTTTGTACTGTATATCTGTATCCTTGACTCGACGAGTTGTTGTTGTATATATATGTTCTATGGGTCCCATTGTGGACTATTGTGTAATGATATTACTTTGTTTTCCACCCGCACGAAAGTGCCTGGTGGGCGTCCTTGAATCGTTTCTATGCGGGTTTGGCGGGAAGCGCTAAAACTTGCATAGGGCCGATTCGAGGGTGTTACACAATGAGTGCCCCAAGAATCTTGTAGTAGCCACCAATGTGAATGCACCCGCTCAGCAGCAAGGCCGTGTTCAGCCTGGAAGGAGATTTGCCCCAGGGAATTCGCTCAACCGCAACGGCCGTCTGTTCCACATGAATGCTGAAGAAGCTCAAGAAGCGCCCAATGTCGTGCTGGGTATGTTTTCTGTTAACTCAGTACTTGCAAGAGTGTTGTTTGATTCTGGAGCATCGCACTCGTTTGTTACAGAAGAATTTGCATGCACAAGTAAGATTCAACCAACAAAATTGAAGCATGTTATGATAGTTCAAATACCTGGTTCAACCACCAAAGCTAGAAAATTTTGCAAGGTTGTACCTATCAGAATCCATGAAATAGATTTTTATGCTAATATAATAGTACTTGGAATCAAAGGTTTGGAAGTAGTACTAGGAATGGATTGGATGCCGAAACATAAAGGATTGATCGACTGTGCCAAGAAAGCCATAACCATGACCAGTAGCTCTGGAGTATCAGTAGAGCATGTATCTGAGACATTACCCCGTCAATTCAAATGCAACAAGAGTCTAGCCCAACCAACCATAGACCAAGTCAGAGTAGTCTGTGAATACCCCGACGTGTTCCCAGATGAATTGCCTGGTATGCCCCTAGATCGGGATATCGAGTTCATCATTGAACTAATTCCTGGAACTTTACCCATAGCTCAGAGACCTTATAGTATGAACCCATCTGAATTAGTGCAGCTGAAGAAACAACTTGATGCTATGCTGGAGAAAGGTCTGATTCAACCAAGCGCGTCGCCATGGAGATCACCTGTTTTGTTTGTGGATAAGAAAGATGGATGTAACCGTTTATGTACAGATTACTGGAAGCTGAATGATGTCACCATCAAGAACAAGTACCCACTGCTGAAGATAGAGGATCTATTTGACCAGTTGACTGGTGCCAGAGTGTTTTCTAAGATTGATCTTAGAACTGGTTATCATCAACTCAAGATTCATGCAACAGATATCCCAAAGACTGCCTTCACCACCAGATATGGATTGTATGAGTATACTGTCATGTCTTTTGGATTAACCAATGCCCCCGCTTATTTCATGAATCTCATGAATAAGATTTTTATGAACTTCCTGGATAAGTTTGTCGTTGTTTTTATCGATGATATTCTGATTTATTCTAAGTCAGAAGAAGACCATGAACTACACCGGAGAACAATCCTTGAAACCCTTAGAGAGCATCAGTTGTATGCTAAGTTTAGAAAATGTGAAGGAAGTAGGATTCCTCGGACATATCATATCAGCAGGAGGAGTCACTGTTGATCCCGCCAAGATCAAAGATGTTGAAGAATGGAAAGCCCCAACCACTCAAACTCAAGTCCGTGCATTTCTCGGATTAGCAGGATATTACCGCAAGTTTGTTGAAGGATTTTCGAGCATCACAAGACCAATGACCCAATTGTTGAAGAAAGATAAGAAGTTTGAATGGACTGATAAATGTGAAGAAAGTTTTCAAGAGCTCAATAAGAGATTGATTTCAGCCCCAATTCTGATTATGCCATATATCAAGAAGCCTTTTGATGTGTATTGTGATGCATCCAAGATTGGTCTCGGATGTGTGTTGATGCAAGAAGGCAAAGTCATAGCATATCTGTCCCGACAACTGAAGCAACATGAGCAAAATTACCCTACCCATGACTTTGAACTAGTAGCCATAGTTTTAGCATTGAAGACATGTCGTCATTACCTTATGGGTAACCTCTATGAGATTTATTCGGATCACAAGAGTCTGAAATATATTTTCACCCAGAAGGAGTTGAATATGAGGAAAAGGAGATGGATAGAGTCAATCAAGGATTATGACCTTGACATTCACTATCACCCCGGCAAGGCCAATGTGGTAGCGGATGCTCTTAGCAGATTGTCGTGTAGATTAAACAACATGATTAAGGAAGCCTAGCCAAGTTTGCATGAAGAGTTGGAGCAGTTTAGAATGGAGCTGGTTAGCAAAGGATTTTTAGCTAGCATTGAACTTCAACCCACTTTGATTAGTCAGGTCAAGGAGGCCCAGAAGGGAAATGCAAGTATCGACGGAATCAAGCGTCGTATCGGTACAGGAAAGGTACCCGGATTCACCGAAGATGAAGAAGGAGTTTTGGTACAAAGGACGTATCTGTGTCCTAGCAGATTTCGAGCTGAAGCAAGTTATCACGCAGGAAGCTCATGATACTCTTTATTCTATCCACCCCGGAGGAACGAAGATGTATCAGGATTTGAAGGAGCAATTTTGGTGGCACAAGATGAAGAGAGAAATCATAAGCTACATAGCTAAGTGTGATATCTATCAGAGAGTCAAAGCGGAACATCAGAGACCCGCAGGACTTTTGCAACCATTGCAGATTCCGGAATGGAAATGGGATTCTGTCGGAATGGACTTTATCACCGGTTTGTCTACATCTAGTAGGGGAAATGACTCTATTTGGGTCATAGTTGATAGACTGTCCAAGGTAGCCCATTTTATACCTGCCAAGCCTACCTACCAGAGTTCGAAGCTAGCAGAGTTGTACATTTCTAGAATCGTCAGTTTGCATGGAACCCCCAAGACCATAGTGTCGGATCGAGGAACCCAGTTTACCTCAAGATTTTGGCAGAAAGTCCAAGAAGGATTAGGAACCAAGCTGAATTTTAGCACAGCTTATCACCCGCAGACCGATGGAAAGAGTGAAAGAGTCAACCAAATCTTAGAAGATATGTTGAGATCTTGTGTGTTAGAATATGGATCAAAATGGGAAGATTGTCTACCTTTCGCAGAATTCTCATACAACAACAGTTATCAAGCCAGTTTGCAAATGGCCCCATTTGAATTTCTGTATGGAAGGAAGTGTCATACCCCCCTGAATTGGTTGCAAGTAGGAGAAAGTCAGATTTTTGGACTGACATCCTACGAGACACCAAAGAGAAGGTTCACAAAATCCGTGAACACCTCAAGACCGCCCAATCCAGACAAAAGAGCTAACAAGAGACGTCGAGACCTGACCTTCAATGTCGGAGATTTTGTGTATCTCAAAGTATCACCCTTGAAGGGAATGCAACGTTTTCAACTAAAAGGGAAGTTAGCCCCCATATATTTTGGACCCTTCAAGATTTTGAATCGCCGAGGAGAAGTATCTTATCAACTGGAACTGCCAGAGGAGATGTCAACCATCCATAATGTGTTCCATATCTCGTTACTTCGCAAATGATTAGAAGTTCTGGAGAAGACCGAAGTATTCAAGAACATCGATCACCGAGTCATAGATATCAACAAGGATCTGACTTATCATGAAGTACCCATTCCTATTTTGGAAGAAGCCTTCAGAACCACCAGGACCTGGAGTATCAAGTTTCTCAAGATCCAGTGGAGCAATCATACTGAAAAAGAAGCTACTTGGGAGCGAGAAGATTACATTAGGATCATCTATTTGTAATTCTGCATGTTGTGTTTGCGGGGATCCGATGGATATTGAGATGCTATTTCAGATTGATTATTGATTCTATCATGTCTTTGTTATTTTTGATCTTGCATGCTTTCTGTTGTTAGTAGCTATCTTGGCCAAGTAGATGCTAGCAACTCCAAGAGTTAGTATTTATGCTCGATAGTGGGTTCATGCCTCTGGTAATCCGGGGAAGTGACAGAAATCTCTAAGGTACTAGATGTGTCGTTGCTACTAGGGACAAAACAACAATCCTTTGTTCATAGAACAATCGTATTCGTAAAGCAATAATCTGTTGCTTGCAACTTAATACTAGAGGGGGTTCGGATGATAACCTGAAGGTGGATTATTAGTCATAGATGCAATTGGATGGCGGTCTATGTATAATGTTGTAATGCCCAATGAAGTTCCAAAGTAGTCAAGATGATTATTATATGCATGTATTGCTTTCTCGATGTTTCTCAATTGCCCCACTGTAATTTGTTCACCCAGCATGTTATCTATTATAAGGAGAGCCACCTCTAGTGAACTATGGATCCCGGTCCTGATCTTTTATGTTCAATCTACAATCTTTTACTGTTTTGTGTTTACTTTCTGCAAACTTTTACTTCTTTCCATTCGATACGTTTAATACTTTGTTTTCCACAAAACACAGTGAGATTGACAACCTCATCGCAAGTTGGGGACAAAGTTCTGTGGTTCTGTTGTGCAGGTCTCCATGTTGCTACTAGCACCGATAGTGCCCCCTGCCAAAGCTCAGCTAGTAACACCTTTGGGGTGTTTCCTTGCTCCTACTGGTTCGATTAAACCTTGGTTTCATAACTGAGGGAAACTTGCTGTTGTGCTCATCATACCTTCCTCTTGGGGTTCCCAACGAGCTCTACATCAACCACGCACCAGCACTTTTCTGTGCCATACATAGAGCCATCAAGCATTTTTCTGGCGCCGTTGCCGGGGAGTCAAGGACATCTTCACAAGGGGAGTCCCTCATAATCAATCTCTTTACTTTGTTATTTTTTGTTTTGCTTAGTTTTCTTTTTGCTTTGTTTGCTTGTTTTGTTATTCAAAAACACAAAAAATTAGTTTTACTAGTTTGCTTTCTTATTTGAAAAACCAAAAAAAATACTACTCTTGAAAACACTAAGTTGTGTGACTTCACTAGCACCAACAACAATGATTTTATGAGCACACCTATTGCTCCACCTGTGCCTGAAGATACTTTCTTTGAGATAAAACCTGCTTTGCTCAATCTTGTAATGAGAGAACAATTTTCTGGTATTGGTAATGAAGATGCTGCTTCCCATCTAAATAACTTTGTTGAACTTTGTGAGATGCAAAAGCATAGGGATGTAGATGGTGATATTATTAAGCTGAAATTGTTTCCTTTCTCTTTGAGAGGAAAAGCTAAAGAATGGTTGAATTCCTTAACTAGGAATAGTATTGATTCTTGGACTAAGTGCAAAGATGCTTTCATTGGAAAATACTATCCTCCTGCTAAGATTATATCTATGAAAAGTGAAATAATGAAGTTTAAACAACTTGATAATGAGCATGTTGCTCAAGCTTGGGAAAGAATGAAATCTTTGGTTAAGAATTGTCCCACTCATGGACTGACTGCTTGGATGATCATCCAAACTTTTTATGCAGGATTGAACTATTCTTCAAGGAACCTATTGGATTCTGCTGCTGGAGGTACCTTTATGACCATCACTTTGGGTGCTGCAACAAAACTTCTGGACAATATGATGGTTAATTATTCTGAATGGCATACTGAGAGAGCTCCACAAGGTAGGAAGGTAAATTCTGTTGAGGAAACTTCCTCCTTGAGTGATAAGATTGATATTATTATGTCTATTCTTGTTAATGGGAAAGCCCATATTGATCCAAATAATGTTCCTTTAGCCTCCTTGGTTGCTCAAGAAGAGCAAGTTGATGTGAACTTCATAACAAATAACAATTTTGGCAACAATGCTTATGGTAATAACAATTATAGGCCCTACCCTCCTAATAATACTTATGGCTATAATGGTAAACCTAGATTACCTAGTGAAGGAAGAATTTTAGAAGTTGAAAGAGCCACTAAAAACTTCATGCAAATGCAATATGAGCAAAATAAACTATTCACTAAAACTATGGAGGAACAATCTATCATCTTGAAGAACATTAGCCATCAACTTGAGAGTCTAAATAGGGAAATTCCTAGTTTACAATTGAAACTCTCTAATGCTGAAAGAAATATATCATCTTTGTCTGAAGCTCAATCTTCATTGATTAATAAAATGGCTGCTAAACCTGAAACTAATGACAATCCCTTTGCAGCTACCAATGCTATACAAGTAAGAATTGATGAAAATGTTAGACTATTAGCTGAATTACATGCTAAGTGGGAAAGAGAAGATGAAATTGCTAGAAACATTAGTGTTTCTACTATTACCACCACTTGTGTTGAGGATAGTAATAGTTCTACTACTTTAGATGATAAATTTGACTTTGATCTTGATGGTTGCAATATCTCTGAAGTTATTAAGTTCCTACAAAAGCTTGCTAAAAGTCCTAATGCTAGTGCTATGAACATGGCCTTCACAAAACACATTACTGATGCTCTCATAAAGATTAAAGAAGAAAAGATGAAACATAAAGCTTCTATTCCTATAAAACAAGAAGATGGTTGGGAACCCATCATTAATATGAAAGTGAATGACTTTGATTTCAAAGCTTTATGTGATCTTGATAGTAGTGTTTCTATTATGCCTAGAAGGATTTATGATATGCTTGATTTGCCTCCACTTGAAGATTGTTATTTGAATGTCCCACTTGATGATAATGATAAAAAGAAACTCATGGGGAGTCTTAATGATGTTCTTATTATGGTTAACAATTCCTATGTCCCTGTTGATTTCTATGTTTTGGATGTTGAATGCAATGCTTCTTGTCCTATTACGTTGGGAAGACCTTTTCTTAGAACTGTTGGTGCCATTATTGATATGAACAAAGGCACCATTAAATATCAACTCCCACTCAAGAAAGGTATAGAACACTTTCCTAAGAAGAGATAGAAGATTTCTTTTGCCTCTCCTATGAAAACAAAATTTGGTTTTAATGCTTCTTCATTTGAGAACACTTGATTCTTTCTTTGCTTCTTATGCCTAACTTAAAGGCGTTAAAGAAAAGTACTTATTGGGAGATAACCCAAAAGTTTTAGATGAGTCTTGGAAGTTATTACCTCTGTAATAACCTCTCCTTATCCTTTTTATTTGATTTTTGTGCCAAGAGTAACCTCTAATGAGAGAAGTAATGATTGGGAAAGTTGCTGTCCCGAAATAGATTTCTGTACTTCACCGTAAAAATTCGTGTAAAATCTCTGAACATCTTTTTGAGGCGTGAATTTTTGTTATTCTGCCCTAGGTTATTATATAACTTTATTTAGTTCAACACTTTTTGATTTGAGCAACATAAGGTCTTCGAAAAAATTCGTCTTTACCTGCTGGTCTGTTTTAACAGATTTCTGCCATTTTCTGCATTTGCTTCTTGTTGGTTCCTTTTTGAGTTCTTTTGAGGAAATGAGATTTTTGAGGGAAGTGCTACAGTAGCTAGTGTTCTAATGGAAGTTTATTTGGTGTTAGAACAGAACCTTAAGACTTATTTATCTTAAGTGCACTAATGTTGCTAATAAAGATTGTGTGAAGTTTTGTATGAAGGAAAATTTTCAGGTGTATGGAAGGAATGAGTAATGAGATGAAGGATGGACTAAAGCTCAAGCTTGGGGATGCCACGCGTGTCACCCTAAGAAATATCCAAGAAGTACAACCGTCAAAACTTGGGGATGCCCAAGGCATCCCCTTCTTCATCAATAAAAATTCTAGGTTTCTTCCAAACGCTTCATTTTTATTGTTTCATGCACAGTTGTGTTTTTCTTGGAGCTTCTTCTTTTTCGTTTTTGTTTTGGTTTTTCGTTTGCTTGGTTTGCTTAGTTTTCTGAATAAATTGAGTGGACCCCCTCTTTCATACATTAGTTTGCAAATAGTTTGGTTTGGTTTGGAAAAGAGTAGGAAAGTTCATGCTTATGTGGTAAAAGGAGCTTGTTTTTTACTGTGGCCTATGCTCTGTCATGCCATGCTTGATATTGTTTTGGTTTTATGCTTAGTATTCTTTGATGTAGCATGACTTGTTATAAACAATTGAGATTGCTTAATGTGCCTTGGATGAATCATGCGTTGTTTTAGCATATTAAAGCATAGTATAGTGGTATTCTCCTTTGATGCTTTATTTGGGTTGATGGCGCATGCTCACACCATGTTATGACTATCTCAAGTCACCATAAGCCTTTATGCTCCTTTAGTTTTCAACTTGTAGTATCACTTTATGCTTTGATGAATGATGTTTTGTCGCTATGCATGATTATGGCCATTATTACTCTCTTAGTTTGTCGCTCCCAGTCTTTTGCTAGCCTCCACAACAAAGTATGAGTTCCACTCATGCATCCAACTCCCTAAACCAAGTTATTCCAAAGAGTCCACCATACCTACCTACTATCTTATGCTATTCCAAGTATATTCATGCTTTTGTTTACCTTCCAAATTAAACTTGTTATGAGAAAACTAGTGATTAAAGCTCTCACGAACTTGATGGCACACTTTACTTTTCTTGCCCTTAATAAACTTGAACCATTGTGTCTTCTATGTTGTATATGCTTGCACTTATTTGTCGGGAATTAGCAGAACCATGCTTTCATGGGGAACACTTTCAACACTGCACTTGGTACTTGTACCTAGTTGATATCATGCTCTTTTGTATATGGATGTCGTCGGTGTGAAATGAAAGGGGAGCTTGTAAGTCCATGGAGTTATGTATATGTGTTAGAGAAACGCCTGGGCCGCTGGTCTAATCCATGCTAACATGGTGGAAACCTGCAGCGTAACCATAATGAGTTGTCTATGAAGTATTCTTCTTATGAAAAAAAGAGTCCTATATTCCCATGGTAAATGAGATTATGAAAAGAGGAAAGAGAGAAAAAAGCACCATATTCCCATGGTAAATAAGAAGATTGTTGAGATGCTCGTTGTCTGCTTGCCTTGTCATTTTGATATGGGGATTCTTCCGTCTCATCGGCAAGGGGTTCCTCGTTGGCGGTTCTCTATGATACACATGTACTTACGATGACAAGAACTTACCGGGGACTAAACTTGAGTAGCATGAGGAGCGGCCCTCGTATACAAGGGACATGAGATTTCTAACTTATACTTCGTCAAGCATGTACACCATAGTTTGTTCACTTTAACCTTAATCACTTCAAGATGCTTATGATAGGGGCAATGAGAGCTGAATGCTATAAGTACCATAATTTTTGGAAGCTCTTTATGAGACTTGAATCCCTACTTCCTTTTACAAAGGCCTTTCTTCCACTATATTATTGAGTCTCCACCTTCTAACTTTATGCACCTACTTTGAGAGCATAGTGGCCATTCTTAGTTCTATGTGCATTGTCCCAAGACTAGTTGATTGATGCATATCTTGATATTGCTTGTTTTAAACTATTGTATCTAGTCACTCTTATGAACTTTGAAGGTGTCCTATGCATTTATATTTGCTACTCTATTGAGGGACAAGCTGAATACTATTATGCTATGTTTTCTTTATGTGAAACAAACAAACGTCTTGCAAAGCATTGTTATTCATGAATCTTTTGTTTGTGCCTTTTCATGTTGCATCATAGTTTCTTTGCTTATTGCTAGAACTTTGTCTTCCATGTTATGATTGAAGTACTATGATCCCAGCTTTGAATGTTTTACAAATACTTTGATCAAGTATTTGATGGTGCATGTCAGCTCAAAAATTATTCTTTCTTTTTATCACTTACTTACTCGAGGACGAGCAGGAGTTAAGCTTGCGGATGTTGATACATTGCAAATGTATCTATAATTTTTAATGTTCCATGCTTGGTTTTATCCACTTTCTTGTGTTTTGTTCCAACTTTGGAGTACTTTTCATATGATTTCTTGGACTAACCTATTAACAAGAGCCACAGTGCCAGCTGCCTGTTTTCTGCTATTTTTGGTTCCAGGAAAGTCAGAATATAAATATTCTCGCAATTGGACGGGACAAAAGCCAAAGTTCCTATTTTACCGGAAGTCATCAGATGCAAGAATACGAGATAGAGAGGGGGACCAGAGGCCGGCCACACCACCTGGCCGCGCGGCCAGGCTAGGCCCGCGCCAGGGGGTGGTGTGGTGGCCCCTGGCACCCCCTCGGCCTCCCCTTCCGCCTATAAGATGCCCTCGGGACAAAAACCCTAAGGACCCGATCAAAAATCCACGAAAGAGTCTGTAGCCGCCGTCATCTCCATCCCTAGATCGGGAGGGATCTGAAGCTCTTCCCGGCACCCTACCGGAGAGGGGAATTCACCCTGGAGGGCTTCTTCATCACCATGCAAGCCTCCGGTGTGATGCGTGAGTAGTTCATCCTTGGACTACGGATCCATGTAGTAGCTAGATGGCTGGTTCTCCTCCTTTGTGCTTTCATGTTTAGATCTTGTGAGCTCCATTCATGATCAAGATCATCTATTTGTAATTATGCATGTTGTGTTTGCGGGGATCCGATGGATATTGAGATGTTATTTCAGATTGATTATTGATTCTATCATGTATTTGTTATTTGTGATCTTGCATGCTTTTTGTTGTTAGTAGCTATCTTGGGCAAGTAGATGCTAGCAACTCCAAGAGTTAGTATTTATGCTCGATAGTGGGTTCATGCCTCTGGTTATCTAGGGAAGTGACAGAAATCTCTAAGGTACTAGATGTGTTGTTGCTACTAGGGAGAAAACAACAATCCGTTGTTCATAGAACAATCGTATTGTTTACTTTACACGCAGTTCGTAAAGCAATAATCTGTTGCTTGCAATTTAATACTGGAGGGGGTTCGGATGATAACCTGAAGGTGGATTATTAGTCATAAATGCAGTTGGATAGCGGTCTATGTATAATGTTGTAATGTCCAATCAAGTTCCAAAGTAGTCAAGATGATTAGTATATGCATGTATTGCTTTCTCGATGTTTGTCAATTGCCCCGCTATAATTTGTTCACCCAACATGTTATCTATCTTAAGGAGAGCCACCTCTAGTGAACTATGGATCCCGATCCTTGTCTTTTATATTCAATCTACAATCTTCTACTGCTTTGTGTTTACTTTCTGCAAACTTTTACTTATTTTCATTCGATACATTTAATACTTTGTTTTCCGCAAAACACGGTGAGATTGGCAACCTCATCGCAAGTTGGGGACAAAGTTCTGTGGTTGTGTTGTTCAGGTCTCCACGTTGCTACTAGCACCGGTAGTGCCCCCTGCCAAACCTCAGCTAGTAACACCTTTGGGGTTTTCCTTGCTCCTACTGGTTCGATTAAACCTTGGTTTCATAACTGAGGGAAACTTGTTGCTGTGCTCATCATACCTTCCTCTTGGGGTTCCCAACGAGCTCTACATCAACCATGCACTAGCACTTTTATGGGCGCCATACACAGAGCCATCACTCCACACCACCTCACTCCCCACTCTTCACAACACCTCCCACACCGTTCCCCGGTGCAAGGCGAGCACCGCTTTGCCGTAATTTAGCCGGAGCATGCCACTGTAGTGAAGGAAGGGAGCCGTCAATTGGAGACGCCCCCAGGAGCCGCCGCGACCACCATCCGAACCTCCATCATCGACCATGTCGTTCGCCCCCATCGCCGACCCTAGCTGGATCCCTGGTGAGCCTCACACGACCCCCATCGCCCCGTTAGGGTTCAGACCTCGTCGGAGCTGTTCGTCGTCGACGATGAACCTCAGTCGTTAGATCGTGTTCTAATCGTAGGGCCTAGATTTAAAGATACCGCTTTGCGTTAGATGAGCCACTGACCAGTGGGTCTGTGCTGTCAGTAGCCTGCTGCGCCGCGCTGTGCAGATTGGGCCGGCCCAGTTAGTTTCCTGCGTAGGCCTGTGAATTCAAATAGTTATTTTCCAATTTAGTTAAAACCAGATTCTGTCAGTAGATTCAAAAATCAATTCAAAGAGATTCACTAAACCAAATTGCATGATTCCAATTTTGTTAAAAAATATTTAAATTTCCTATCCAAGCCCGTTGGATTCAAATCATTTGGAGTTAGAGATCACCTATAGTAAAAATAACAAGACAGAGACTTTTTCAACTTCAAACATTTTTCAAAGATCAACCATAAATGGTTTTGAGTTGATTACAACTCTCAAAAATCACATTTGATAAGATCTATATGAATATGTAAAAATATTTAGGTTTACATGCAGTGACATTGGACTAGTACCAAAAGAATGCTATTTAGGCATTTCTAGTCACTTTAATTCTATTAAATGATAATCTTAAACTTTATAAAATATGACCACCACTTTAAATCACATTCCCATGTATTAGAATATGTGGTGATGACATGTGTCAACATGATTCCATATTTTAATTGGATAATATTAAATCTTAAGTATTTTCAATGAGTAGAAATTACTTTTCTAAAATAAGATAAACAAGATTAAGTCTTTATTTCATGTGATGTTTGTGATGATGCTAGATCATCAAGTGTGAGCCTTAGTGTGCTAAATAGAAGTAGTTAAGTATTGTTTGGTGATTATGTACCTCGTTTTCATTTATAGACGATAGTACCGACCCAAGCTACGAGGAGGAGGAGTACTACCAAGAAGAAGAAGAGGAGGAGAACTTCAATGACTACACTAGTCAAGGCAAGCCTAATACTACAAGTTAACTATGCAAGCTAACACTTGCAAACTTGATAACTTAAGCAAGATGCATTAGGCATGCTTTGGTTATATAACTTTGATTATACCAATCCCAAGGTTTACTTACAAGATTTATTCTTTTACTCTACCAAAGTTCTTTACTTTTAGTTAGTGCTTTGTGAGCATTAGAAAAATAGTGTAGATACCATAAAGAGTATAAAACTAAGCCTAACTAGTTATACTTAGATGTCATTCCAAGGCATGAGATTAGAGCTGGATAGTGACACTTGATTAGCACCCCTCATTAGTGAATACTCTTAACTTTAGTGGCTAGTGCTAAGCATAAAAGTTGATCACTTTAGATGGGAATACTTGGTGAAAATGATTATGAAAACCTTGGAATGATGATTCATTCTATTGAAATGTTTTGACATGTGTTGAGAAACACAAAAGTATTGGATGATGAAAATGTTGAGGCATGAGACTTAGCCCTTTATAAAAACTGATGGTTGGCTTCGGATGCGATACCGTTCCAATTTTTACCGTACAACCACAATACATGAATTGGGTAGGGCTTAACTGGAAGTTTATATGCCTTAGTATGGGTTCCCTCGTGGAAGAGGTTGAGCTGAGGCTACCTCGTGAGTGTGAATGTCCACCTATGTAGTGCCCAGGATGGCAGATGGCCATGGCTGGGAGGCCAAGCTCATAGGGGGGTGCCTATACTAGAGTCTGTACTTGAAACGTTACTATTGATTATCCGCATACTAAGTATGATGATTCAGGGCTATCCTTGACGGATGTATCGAATTTTGTGGTGAAAGTGTACCACCTCTGCAAAGTGTCAAACTATTCGAATATCCGCGTCCGCGGTCATGGACAGTTGGAGTGGCCATACTGTTCCGTCATCAAATGTTTTCAAAATTACTTGTGAATTGAACTATGACTTTGACTTGACCACAACAAGGTTGTGGATATGAAAACTAGGTTCCCACTTAAGTGATTTAGAACATTAGATTAGTTTTCTTTACTTCTAAACTCATTTTAAGATAAACCTGGCTATTTGCAAATAAACCTAGAGCTTAAGATTCCTACTAGAACTACCTTACTTGTTAGTGATAGTTTGCGACTACTTAAAGAGTACTCATGGCTTTGTCCCTAGCTATTCCCGTCGCCAGACTATGAGGAGGACTACCAGGATGATGGACAGCAGGAGGTCTATGATAACTAGGATCATCTCCCATCGTCAGCATTGCCTGTGACCCTGAAGATGGAGCCCCTACTACGTTTAATTTCCACTCCTTTGATTTGTATTAAGACCGGATCATGAGATCCTTTATTTGTAAGACCTTATTATGGTTTGTAATGGATGATCTACTATGGTACCAATCTATTATATCTCGCAAAACTTGTAATCTTGGGATTGCGATGTATGGCATAACAGGCATCTGGGATTAAAAATCTGGGTGTTGACAATGCTAGAATGGAAAAGAAGATGCAATGGCTGGAAATGTTCGGATTTGTGAGTCTCGATCCAACGGTCAATATTCAAAATTATTCATACACTATATAGTGGTAAGATAAGATGTCTAAAAACATGGCTTGTGGCATTCAGATCCATTACTCTTCAGACTGTCTTTATAGAACGGAACAATCTCGTCATCACTCAGAAAATTAAGAATGATATTTCCTGATACTAAAAACTTGGGCATTACGTATAAGAAACCATTGGTCCAGTTTGTGCGATAATTGGGGTGGTTGCATTTTATTTTAACTATGGTAGGTCTCGTAGGAGAGAGGTGTTTGAGAGTTAACACGATCGATGGAAGTACAACTTACATCAAGGACCTCATAAAAAATAAAATTGCATCCAAGTCCATCCATTTAACACAATGACCCTAAAACTAAATAATGAAGTGTGTGTGTTTTGAGGTTTGCGCATACTAGCATTCATCGTGCTAAAGACTAGCAATAGAATATTTCTCGATGCAAAGGAAAAATATAAGATATAACGGTTAGAAATGTTTGGATTTGCCAATCTTGATCCAGCGGTCAATGTTCAAAGTTAATTCATACACTATACAATGGTGGTATGGTATTGTAAGAGATAAGACAAGATAAAGATAAGATAAGAAGTACCGTGAATGGCCGATCTAATGGTTGGTCTTGTAGGAGCGAGGTGCTTGAGAGTTAAGACGGCCAGTGGAAGTACAAGTTACATCAAGGACCTCATAAAAAATGAAAATTGCATCCAAGTCCATGCATGCATTTAGCACAAGGACCCTGAAACTGAGTGATACGTACATTTTGCATCACTATTCTATATCATAATTTACTGTTATTCATTGATATATTTCATATTAAGAGATGATACTTATGTTATTTCATCTATTTTTGCATGGTTGATGACTTTTGGAGCATGGACCGCTGCAGTCAAGATTCTGATGGAAAGGGGGCTATTTGGAGGTAAAATTCGCGAAGATCAGAAAATTCGGGAAAATACATGGAAAATTCTATTTTTCCAGAAGACGAAGGTTGCCAGAAGGGGGAGTGGAGATAGGCCACAGGGGACCCACACCACCCCTTGGCGCGGCCCACCCCAATCCGCGCCACCAGCTGGCGTGGACGCACTGGTCCACTCCTAGCTCTCCCCTCTAGCGTATATTATCCTCCCAAAACCCTAAGACTAGGGGGTGACCACAGAAAGATTCCACCGCCTCTGCGAGGCGGAAAACACCTAGAGAGAAAGATCTCTCCGGCAGACAGATTTCTGCAGGGAGAATTCCTTCCCAGAGAGGGGAGATCGTCGCCATCAACACCACCATCAAGCTGGACTTCATCGGGATCATCATCATCATCACCACCATCATCACCATCAACACCCTCACCACCATCTCCATATTTCTGTAATAATTGGGTTAAATCTTGCATAGTTCTTAGGGGAAACTTTCCCAGTGTTGACTACTCTTTGTAGTTGATGCTATTGAGTGAACCATTGAATTATTGTTTATGTTCAGATTGTTATACATCATTATTCCATCTCTGATCATGATCCATATGATGTCTTGTGAGTAGTTCATTTTGTTCTTGAGGACATGGGAGAAGTCATGTTGTTAGTAGTGGAGTTGTGTTGAGAAAGATTCAATAGTTTGATATTTAAGTTGTGGTGTACTGCTTCTAGTGGTATCATGTGAACATCGACTATATGGCACTTCACCTATATGGGCCTAGGGGAATGCATTGTGTATTTGGGTACTAACCGTAGGGGTTGCCGGAGTGACAGAAACCTGAACCCCCATTAGGAAACCATTGCACCAGGGACATAAGGGTCTTAGAGTTTAAAGCTGTGGTTAGGTTTCTACCTTAATTACTTTCTTGTACTTACGGATGTTTGCAAGGGGTATAATCACAAGTATGTATTAGTCCTAGGAAGGTCGGTACATTAGCACAGGTTCACCCACACAACACTTAGCAAGCTAAAGAAGATTAATCAACTATATGAAGCGAAAGCACTTGACAGTCTTCCCATGTGTCCTCGAGAACGTTTGGTCATCTTAAGTAATACAATCGGCTTGTCCTTTGCTGCATAAAGGATTGGGCCACTTGCTGCATTTATTCTTATTGTCTTTTATTTACTCATACTTTATTTACTTGCATTATCAAAAACCCCTAAAAATCCGTTTGCTAAATATTTACAGAGAATTCCTGCTCCAAGCCATTCGCCAACACCTTCTGCTCCTTGTTGGGTTCGACACTCTTACTTATCGAAAATACTGCGATACACCCCCTATACTTGTGGGTCATCAAGACTATTTTCTGGCACTGTTGCCGGGGAGTGAAGCGCTATTGGAGAGTGGAACTGGTAAAGGAAACTTCTACTATGAGTATTGTTTATTTTTGTTAGTTGCTTTATTTTCATTATGGATAATTCGCTGAGTTTCTTATTTCGTAATGCTACTACCACTGCTAAGGTAGTAGATGAACCACCACCTGCTAAGAATGATACTTTTAAAATACCTACAAGAATTATTGATCGTGTTATGGATAACTATTATGTTGGAGATGGAACTGTCCATCCCAGTGATCATGTGCTCTTTATACACGAATTATGTGGGTTGTTTAAGTGTGCAGGTATTACAATAGATCAAGTCAAGAAGAAGTTATTCTCATTATCACTGAAAGGAAGAGCTGAAGAATTGTATAAGCTGCTGAAGAATGGTCAAGCTCTTGCATGGGAGGAAATAGTACCTCTCTTTTATTCAAAGTTTTATCCTCCTAGTGAGATTCATAAAGATCGGAATCAAATATACAATTTTTGGCTTCTTGATGGAGAGAGTACAGCTCAAGCTTGGGGGAGATTGAAGTTACTAATGCTCAAATGTCCCATTCATGAGCTCCCCAACAATATTATTATCAATAACTTTTATGCAAGGCTTTCTCTTCATGATAAGGATTCATTGGATGATTCTTGTGCTGGATCATTTACATGCATGGAAGAAGAAGCTAAATGGGATCTTCTAGACCATATTCAAGACAATGCTGAAGCATGGGAAAATGACAAAGGAAGAAAGTCAGGTATAAATTATGATTATGAATGCACTGAATCTTTTATGGGAACTGATGATTTTCAAAATATTAAAAATGCTTATGGTCTATTCTCTCAAGCTATTGCAACTTATTTTAAGGCTTTTGCTTCCTATATTGAAGTTCCTAAAAAGAAGTGGAATAAGTATCATGAACCATATAAAGATATTGCTAAGTGTGTTCCTGCAAGAAATACTGAAGTTTATACTGCTAATCATGTTTTACCTGAACCTTATATTGAGAAAATACCTTTCCCAGTTAAGATAAAGGAACATTCTGTGATAGCTAGTATGGTTAATGAAAGTACAAATAAAGCTGTTGAACCTAATAAACAAATGGATGATGAACCTATAATAGCACTATCCTCTGTAAGGATATCCATAATCTTGTTTCACAAAGTAGTGTTATGAGAGCTAGTGTTCCTGTGTTTTTTGTTAGGATAAGTGATCATTGCTACAATGGTTCTTGTGATAGTTATATCATTAAGTTTCCACATGATAGTGAAAGTTATTATGAGAGAGAGAAGACTGTTCTTATGCACCTCAATAATATCAAGTTTCCTCATTTTATGCTTAAAGTCTTTATGTTGCACTTGTTTTGCCTTCCTATGCTTGTAGCCTCTGGTTTCAACAACTTGTTTGTTTACAAAATTCCCTTGCATAGGAAGTGGGTTAGACTTAAACATGTGTATTCTTGCTTCTTGATGCTCTCTTTTACTTCAATTTATATCTTATGTGAGCACCATTGAAATTATCATGTCCATCTTAATGGCTATAAAGAAAGAGCTTTTTGGGAAACAACCCAATATATTCTTGCTTTCAGTTTGTTTTTGTTTCTTTGAGTCTTGGAAGTTATTACTTCGGTAATAACCTCTCCCTATCCTTTTTGTTTGGTTTTTGTATCAAGATCAACCTCTAATGAGAGAAGTAAGATTTGGGGAAGTTGCTGTCCCAAAACAGATTTTTGTGCTTCACCATAAAAATTCGTAAGAGATCTCTGTATGTCTGATTCAGCTGTCATTTTTTGTGCTTCTGCCCCATGTTATTATTTAACTTTCGTTAGTTTTGCACTTTTTGATTTGAGCAACAGAAGATTTTAAAAAAAATGATCTTTACCTGTTGGTCTGTTTTGACATATTTTGCCACTCTTGCATTTGCTTCTTAAATCGATTTCCTTTTTGAATTCTTTTGGGTTTTTAGAACGAGTTGCTACAGTAGATTATGTTTTGATGGATTTTATTTGAATTTGAACCTAAAAGGTTTATTACCTCGCTTATACTAATGTTGCTAATGAGAATTGTGTGAAGTTTTGTGTGAAAGAAATTTCCAGGTTACCGGAGAAAATGGTGTGTAGAAAGTGAAAGGTTTCATGACTCGAGCAATATGAGTATGAAGTTGAAGATATTGATATTATTCAAGCAGTGACTCCGGAAGATCTACTAAATGCCAACTTTAGAGACCTGTAGAGTCCGTTTTCAAATAGGTAACAGTTCTAGTAAGAAAAGTTCCACGAAAATTCTATCATGTTATATTTTCGCAGTTCTTATCCAACAAGGAAAGCAACGAAGCAAAAGAGGGACGGAAACGGATCTAGGGTGGCTCACACCACCCCCTGGCATGGGCCCCCTGGCCGCGCCAGCAGGTGGTGTGGCCACCTCGGACTCCGTCTCCGACCCGTTTTCTCCTAGTACCTTCCTTTTCCTGTAAAACTTTGTAATATATAATCCCCCAGATCCCCCGAGGTTCGTATATTGTGTTCTCGTCGTGTTTTCGTTTCGATCTGTTTCTGACAGGTAGAGTCCCAGTTTTGGAGCCATAATGTTTTCCTCCGGATCAGCCAAGGAAGAGTCCTCAGCGGATATCATCAACCCATACATGCGTGAGTTGAAGATTCATCCCAAGGAGGTTTCGCTTGAAGATGGGGAGGTACGGATAAAAGAGGTTCAAGGCCCTGAAGGTGAAGGAAGCCTAGAGGACAGGATGGAAGCGCTGGAACAAGAAGTCTTTAGGGGCAAGAAGATGGTGGAACGCGAAGTGGATATCATCCATAAGATTTGTTCTGAACTCATCGTCGAGCACCAAAAGGAGACTACTGGCCTTAAGGATGAAATTCTCTCGCTCCACCAAACAACCAACCAACTGCAAGCACAACTCTACGACGTTCAAAATCAAAACTGTGAGTACGAGGTTAGGTTTAAACGCATAAGTGCTGCTGCAAGTTTCAGGATGCTGGAGACCACGATGTCTTTTGTTGATGGGGAACCCTTACCTTGGAAGTCGGACGATGATGGGAGAATACCACCACCACCGAAGGAGTAATTCATCATCATATTTTGGCATCCCCTTGGTTTGTTCCAAGCTTGGGGGAGTGCCACGGTATCACATCACTATCTTCTATCTTTTTATCTTTTTAGTAGACTCATATCATAAATAGAGAAGTTATCATGTAGGATGGTTTGCATTATGGAAATGTACCCCCTCTCATTAGATATCTATGTATCCCTTGGTGTGAGTTGCCATTATGGAATATTAATGAGAAGTTCCATGATTTACTCTTTTGCATATCTTATTTTAGTTTTCAATTCATGGTTATATGATTGATCTTGTCATTAGTATTGGTATCACTTTGGGATCATTGAGTTAATTTAGTTGGTTCTGGCAAAACCTGGCTCGGTCAGTAGCAGCAATATTTTGAGAATTGAATGAAAAATATAAAAGTAGTCTTAAAGAAGTATAATTTCAACATCTTTCTTTCTTGATTTGCTCATAAGTTTAGTATTCTCTAGTTAAGATCTTTTGTGCTTCCAAGGAAGATTGTATGTTTGTTTTTATCACTTGTATGTTTGTTTGTTTCCTTCAACACTTATGCTTGCTACCCAGCCTTTCTAGCAAAAAACCTGTACTAAGAGGGAATGCTTCTCGTGCATCCAATCCTTAAACCAAAACATATGCCATTTGTGTCCACCATACCTACCTATTAGCACTATTGCCATTCCAAGTAAATTCATGTTTTTATCTACCTTCTGAATTAAACTTGTTATGTGAAAATTAGTGACTAAAGCTCTCACGAACTTGATGGCACACTTTACTCTCTTGCACTTAATAAACTTGAACCTTTGTGCACATCTATGTTGTGTATATGCTTGCGCTTTGTAAGTTGTGAATTAGTAGAACCATGCTGTCATGGGGAACGCTTTCAACATTGCACTGGTACATTGTACCTAGTTGATATCATGCTCTTTTTTCTATGGATGTCATCGGTGTGAAATGAAAGGGAGCTTGTAAGTCCATGGAGTTATGTATGTGTGTTAGAAAAACGCCTGGGCCGCCGGTCTAATCCATGCTGTCATGGTGGAAACCTGCAGCGTAACCATAATGAGCATCTATGAAGCATTCTTCTTATAAAAAAAGAGATAGATATTGAGAAAAAGACAAAAATAAAAAAAGATGAGAAAAGAGGTAAGAGAAGAAAAAAGCACCATATTCCCATGGTAAATAAGAAGATTGCTGAGATGCTTGTTGTCTGCTTGCCATGTCATTTTGATATGGGGATTCTTTCGTATCATCGGGCAAGGGGTACCCCGTTGGCGGTTCTCTATGATACACATGTACTTACTATGACAAGAACTTACCGGTGACTAAACTTGAGTAGCATCAGGAGCGTCCCTCGTATTCAAGGGACATGAGATTTTCAACTTGCAACTTGTCAAGCATATCCTCATATTTGATAACTTTAACCTTAATCATCTAAAGATGCCTATGATAGGGGCAATGAGAGCTGAAAGCTAATAAGTACCATAATTTTTGGAAGCTCTTTATGAAACTTGAAATCCCTGCTTCCCTCTGCGAAGGACCCTTCTTTTACTTTTTAGTTGAGTCAGTAAACCTATTCCCTTCTATCTCAGGAAGTATTTTGAGTTGTTGTGTTTCATTCATTCATATGATGATTTATTCAATCATGTCTCTTATGTTCCTTGTTTTGCATATTGCTCTTATATTAGTGTCTACTACTTTGAAAGCTATCATTGAAAACCAAGTTATTTCCGAACTCCTGCAAATTGTCAACTATTCTTCGGCCAAGAGCTAAGTTTGCCATAACCAATTATGATTTACTTTATGTATCTTTATTGTGTTTCCTTTACTTATTGCAAGTTAAGTTATATAATAGTGAGTTGTCTTCTATTATGATTTATGTATTGATGAATGTGATGCTTCTTGTCCGTATTCTTTTATCGACTCTTCACTCAATAAACCTAAGGTCATGTTTATTGAGCTCAGTTTTTGCTTGGGGACAAGTGCAGTCTAAGCTTGGGGGGAGTTGATACGTCCATTTTGCATCACTATTCTATATCATAATTTACTGTTATTCATTGATATATTTCACATTAAGAGATGATACTTATGTTATTTCATCTATTTTTGCATGGTTGATGACTTTTGGAGCATGGACCGTTGCAGTCAGGATTCTGATGGAAAAGGGGCTATTTGGAGGAAAAATTCGTGAAGATCAGAAAATCCGGGAAAATACATGGAAATTCTATATTTCCAGAAGACGAAGGTTGCTAGAAGGGGGAGTGGAGATGGGCCACAGGGGGCCCACACCACCCCCTGGCGCGGCCCACCCCAAGACGCGCCACCAGGTGGTGTGGCCGCCCTGGTCCACTCCTGGCTCTCCCCTCTGGCGTATATTATCCTCCCGAAACCCTAAAACTAGGGGAGCAACCACAGAAAGATTCCGCCGCCTCTGCAGGGGGGAAAACACCGAGAGAAAAAGATCTCTCCGGCAGACAGATTTCTGCCGGGGGAATTCCTTCTCGGAGATGGGAGATCGTCCCCATCAACACCACCATCAAGCTGGACTTCATCGGGATCATCATCACCACCATAATCACCATCAGCACCCTCACCACCATCTCCATATTGCTGTAACAAGTTGGTTGAATCTTGCATAGTTCTTAAGGGAAACTTTCCCGGTGTTGATTACTCTTTGTAGTTGATGCTATTGAGTGAACCATTGAATTATTGTTTATGTTCAGATTGTTATACATCATTATTCCATCTCTGATCATGATCCATATGATGTCTTGTGAGTAGTTCATTTTGTTCTTGAGGACATGGGAGAAGTCATGTTGTTAGTAGTGGACTTGTGTTGAGAAAGATTCAATAGTTTGATATTTAAGTTGTGGTGTACTTCTTCTAGTGGTGTCATGTGAACGTCGACTACATGACACTTCACCTATATGGGCCTTTGGGAATGCATTGTGTATCTGGCTACTAACCGTAGGGGTTGCCAGAGTGATAGAAACCTGAACCCCCGTTAGGAAACCATTGCACAAGGGACATAAGGGTCTTAGAGTTTAAAGCTGTGGTTAGGTTTCTACCTTAATTACTTTCTTGTACTTACGGATGTTTGCAAGGGGTATAATCACAAGTATGTATTAGTCCTAAGAAGGTTGGTACATTAGCATAGGTTCACCCACACAACACTTAGCAAGCTAAAGAAGATTAATCAACTATATGAAGCGAAAGCACTTGACAGTTTTCCCATGTGTCCTCGGGAACGTTTGGTCATCTTAAGTAATACAACCGGCTTGTCCTTTGCTGCATAAATGATTGGGCCACTTGCTGCATTTATTCTTATTGTCTTTTGTTTACTCGTACTTTATTTACTTGCATTATCAAAAACCCCTAAAAATCCGTTTGCTAAGTATTTACAGAGAATTCCTGCTCGAAGCCATTCGCCAACACCTTCTGCCCCTCGTTGGGTTCGACACTCTTACTTATCAAAAATACTGCGATACACCCCCTATACTTGTGGGTCATCACTGAGCAATGAAGTGTGTGTTTTGAGGTTTGTGCATACTAGCGTCCATTGTGCTAAAGACTACCGGTAGAATGATTCTAGATGCTAATAATGGAAAAGAAGATCCAACGGTTAGCAAAGTTTGGATTTGCCAGTCTTGATCCAACGGTCAATGTTCAAAGTTTGGATTTGCTAGTCTTGATCCAACGGTTAATGTTCAAAACGGGTTCAAAATTGCCTTCCCTCCCAATGTTTGGCCGATATTTTGAATAACCTTCCCTCCTAATGTTTGGGAAGTAAGTCAAAATTTTGAAAACCAGAAAACTTTGAATTTTTGTGCCGCCAAGGACCAAAGTGGTTTCCTTCCTATGTACTCCTCGTCCCTACTCTGCACCAACGCACGGCTGCCGAACACGCTAGAGACACAGAGTCGCCGTACCAAGGCACACATGCGCAGCGCCACACTGTGGACGAGGGGAGAGAGATCAGCCGGACTAGTGCCCGAAGGGAAAGGGGAGGAGAGATGGAGCATAGGGAAGGAGAGAGAAAACACACGATTTGTTTTGCCTGCATAGGTCCTGAAATTTACTACTAGTAGAGTGTACACTATAAGGCTGCAGGAGTACCTCGTGTCAGAAACCCATCATAACTTTGCTCTGACATGGAATTGCCTTCAACTTCTCTTCGCTGCTGCCCTCTTCCCCTGCCAATGTTTTATTCTCTCAGCATGTACAGCGCGTGGACATAGGTGACTATATGTCTAAGCAAAGAAATATACTACTCCCGCATTGTGTAAAAAAGCACACCTTAATAAGGCTCAGATAGTAAACATATGACATATCATCACTATATAAAATTATAATTGGTAAAGCAGAAAAAATTATAAATTTGATCAACATCTATAAAGTATGGGTGTATATTTGGTCCTTGTACTTTGTATCATCATGTGTAGAAGTCAAAGATTATTAGCTACCTAACACTTGAAATTTTTGGTAACATGGTCTAGACAAACGAGGGAGAAGATTCTAGTATGATGGAGAAGTGTGTTTTGAGAGGTTTATGAATAATGATTCATTGTGTTCAAGACTATCAATAGAATCTTCTAGATGCTAGAATGTAAAAGAAGATCCAATGGCTAGAAATGCTAGGATTCACGAGTCTTGATCCAACGGTCAACATTCAAAGTTATCCATACACTATATAGTGGTAAGATAAGATAAGATATAACTATATCTACTACTATAGTGGAGAAGTTTTGAATTGGATCCATAGCACCGATCCTGACCATTGGGCTATTGGATCCAATGGTTCAGAGAAGCTGGATTCGTGTTGAATAGTACCTAGAGCAAACTCCACCATGCATGTTCTAGAACCATCATGTCACCACCCCCAAAATACAACCTACTGTGCTTTGAAATTTGGGAGTTGGTGACATGATAGTTCTAGAACATGGTGGAGTTTGCTCTAGGTACTATTCAACACGAATCTAGCTGCTCTGAACCATTAGACCTAACAGCCCAACGGTCAGGATTGGTGCTATATATGCATCCAATTTAAAACTGCTCCATTATAGTAGTAGATATAGATAAAAAGCACACCTTAATAAGGCCTACTATGTGGCATCCGCTAAGGTTAACCCTATACATAGTGGAAACTATAAAGTATCTTTAAGCCTAAGGTGCACCTCAAGCTTGTGTGTTAACCATAGAGAATATACAAATCATTTCCCCTCTCTCCTTATTTCATGTGATCATTTTAAAAAGGGGTTCAAAATTTAAAAGAGGCAAAATCTTAGTAGCTAGAAGTCGAATAGTCTCAACTGATATATTAATTGACCGCTCGATGGGTACCCCCATAAGCTTTTTACACAAAACTTTCAAACCAAGCTACAATTTATTGCTTGTAGTTCAAATTTGACCTTTTATTTCGATACATCGACATAAAGTCATTCAACAAGTGGGCAGGGTCAGCTAGGAACCTTGAAAACTCATAAAACATGGGAATCGTTAGTAAAACACATTGGTCCACCTAGCTAATATGTCTAGAAGCTTGGCTTATGGCATTGAGATCCATATTCTTCGGACTTTCTTTACGGAAAAGAATCATCTCATCATCACTCAGAAAACTGAGAATTTTCTTTCCTGATTGTTGGAAAATCACACCGATGACATTGTTTACTATAAGAAGATGCACACATCTACCTCTGAAAGATAATTAATTCAAGAGCAATTTATCACACTTACTTGCAGATAAAGTTTGACTTAATTTCGTTAAATTGACAAGAAGTCACCAAAGTGCGCGAAGTTAGCTAGGAATCCTAGTACTAAAAACTTGGGTATTACGTATAAGAAACCGTGGTCTAGTTTGTGTGATAATTGGGGTTGTTGCATTTTCTTTTAACCTTGGTAGGTCTCGTAGGAGCGAGGTGCTTGAGAGTTAACACGGTCGGTAGAAGTACATACAAGTTACATCAAGGACCTCATAAAGAATGAAAATTGCATCCAAGTCCATGCATGCATTTAGCACAAGGACCCTCAAACTGAGCAATGAAGTACTATATTTTGAGGTTTGCGCATACTAGCGTTCATCATGCTAAAGACTATCAGTAGAATCTTTCTAGATGCTAAGAATGGAAAAGAAGATCCAACAGTTAGCAATGTTTGGATTTGCCAGTCTTGATCCAAGTGTTAATGTTCAAAGTTAATCTCTACATTATATGTAGTGGTATGGTATTGTAAGAGATAAGAGACAAGATAAAGATAAGATAAGAAGTACTGCGAATGGCCGATCTAATGGTAGGTCTCGCAAGAGAGAGGTGCTTGAGAGTTAACACGGTCGGTGGAAGTACAAGTTACATTAAGGACCTCATAAAAATGAAAATTGCATCCAACAAGTTCGTGCATTTAGCACAAGGAACCTTAAACCGAGTAATGAAGTACTATGTGTTTTGAGGTTTGTGCATACTAGTGTTCATCGTGCTAAAGACTATCAGTAGAATATTTCTAGATGCTAAGAATGGAAAAGAAGATCCAATAGTTAGCAATGTTTGGATTTGCCAGTCTTGATCCAACGGTCAATGTTCAAATAAGTTAATCCCTACACTATGTAGTGGTGGTATGCATGGTATTGTAAGAGATAAGAGACAAGATAAAGGTAAGATAAGAAGTACTACGAATGGCCGATCTAATGGTAGGTCTCGTAGGAGCGAGGTGCTTTGGGAGTTAACACGATGGGTAGAATTACAATTTACAATTTATGATGCGTGGTATGGAACGGTATTGTAAGAGATAAGACAAGATAAAGATAAGATAATAAGAAGTACTAGGAATGGCCGATCTAATGGTTGGTCTAGTAGGTGCGATGTGCTTGAGAGTGAACACGGTCGGTGGAAGTACAAGTTACATATCAAGGACCTCATAAAAAATGAAAATTGCATCCAAGTCCATGCATTTAGCACAAGTACCCTAAAACTGAGCAATGAAGTGTGTGTTTTGAGGTTTGCACATACTAGCGTTCATCGTTCTGATCAAGGATATTAGTAGAATCTTTCTAGATGCTAGGAATGGAAAAGAAGATCCAACAATTAGCAAAATGTTTGGATTTGCGAGTCTTGATCCAACGTGTCATCAAAACTCTCGTTGGATGGTTTCTCATATATTAATTGTGACCCCCGATGGGTACCTCCAAAAGCTTTTTCGTAGAACTTTCACAGTAACCTAAAATTTACTTATACTAGTTCAAATTTGACCTATTTTCGATAAATCGACATAAAGTCATTAAAGTGGGTGGAGTTAGGTAGGCAGTTTTTAATTGGATCCATAGCACCAATCGTGACCGTTGGGCTATTAGATCCAATAGTTCAGAGTAGTTGGATTCATGTTGAACAGTATCTAGAGCAAACTCCACCATATTCTAGATAGTTATTATTAATATACTTAATGTATGCCTTTTTCTCTAACAAGACTATTGGTTAATAACAACTTAGTATTCGTTCAATCACAGTATATACGAGTGTGGCACGTGCATGTGTGTGTGTGTGTGCATTTATTTAGATCAATATTCTTCGGACTTCCTTTATGAGAGAGAACGATCATGACATCACTCAGAAAATTGAGAATGTCCTTTCCTGGTAGTTGGAAACTCACACCGACGACATTGTTTACTACAAGAAGATGCACCCATCTACCTCTTAAAAGACATTTAATTCAAGAGCAGTCTATCATGCTTACTTGTAGCTCAAGTCTAACTTAATTTCATTAAATTGATGCAAAATCTTAGAAAGAAGTTGAACCGTACCTATATATCATCAAAACTCTTGGTGGTTTCCCATATATTAATTGACCCCTCCCCCCTATATATGGGCACCTCCAAGGGAGATCTTTCGTCAAACTTTCAAAGCAACCTACAATTTACTTGTGGCAGTTCAATTTGTACCTAATAATTTCGATAAATCGGCATAAAATCAATCAAACGGGCAAAGTTAGCTAGGAAGTTTGAGAACTCATAAAACATGGGAAATCATAAGTACAACATGTTAGTCCATAATATATGTATGAAAACTTACCTCGTGTGTCACACAGATCCATATTCTTCAGACTTGCTTTACGGGAAAGAACAATCTCGTCATCACACTCGGAAAATTGAGAATGTTCTTTCATCAGATAGTAGGAAACTTATAGTGATGGAATTGTTTACTACAACAAGATGCACCTATAGACCTCCAAAAAGACATTTAATTCAAGAGCAATCTATATCGCGCTTACTTGTAGCTCAACTTTGACCTAATTTCGTTAAATTGTCAAGATGCAAAATCTATCTTAGCAAGAAGTTAAACCTATTGTCAAAACTCCTGGTGTTTTGTGATATATTAATTGACCCCTCGATGGGTACCTCCAAAAGCTTTTTCGAAAAACTTTCAAAGCAACCTACAATTTTCTTAGACCCGAGGCTAGTAAATTTCTAAGCTATGTATAGTAAGAGCATGTGCAGTGTCTAGAAGTAGCTACGAAAACTACTTTTGGTCTAGCATTTAGAACTGAAGTGGGTCCACGCAACCATGCTAAAAATAAAAATAGACTATTATCCACTGAGTAGTGGGCCCTCCCAATTGATTCTCTTAGACATAAGTCTAGCACTAGAATCACCTTGAAGAATCTTTTTGTTAGCACTACCCACTCCACCGTTAAGATATATGTTTAAGACTTGACACCGTGCTTGCTTTGATGTCTGGGGCCAATGGGCTCACTACCATGGGGCCACATTGTTATTAGTGGTCTAGTTATATCCTATAGCAGCCAACGAATGTTAGCTCTAACTCCTCTAGCTCTTCATTCTCGATGAAGCCTCTACGCTCGGCTTTGAAGGACGGTTGCGAGGGTAGTAGGTGCCTATGGTGACTTCGTCAAGCTCAAGCCCCCCCGGACAGTATGAAGATAGAATCTTTCAGAGGTGCTCATAGGGGTAGGATGTGCGTTCATGCATTCATAGGGGTGAGTGTGTGTATGCATTTGTGAGCGTGTGTGTTTTGTAGTGGATTTTTGCAAAAATGAGAGAGATGGGCCTTCCGTTTGTATTAAGTTTTGCTCAGTTTTCCCAAAGTAATTGTAATGGTCATTGGTGTCTAGGGTCTATGGGCTCACTACCCGGGGACACATTATTAGTGGTTCAATTACATCCCATAGTAGCCAATGAATGTGAGCTCCAACCCCCTAGAACTTCCTTTGCCATGAAGCCTCGGCGCTCGACTTTGAAGGATGGTTATGAGGGTAGTGAGAGGTGACGTTCCCGTCAATATATAGCGAGGTGCCTATGGTGACTTCGCCAAGATCAAGCCCTGCGGGATCAGTCTCAAGATCCAGTCTTTCTGAAGTGCTCATAGGTGTAGGGTGTGCGTACCTGCATTCATAGGGGTGAGTGTGTGTACGCATTTGTGAGCGTCTCCGTTTTGTAATGGGTTTTTGAAAAAAGAGAGGGGGGCCTTTGGTTTATTTATTGAGTTTTGATCTGTTTTCCAAAAGTACTCCATGTAATGCAAGTCAAACTAGGTGAGTGATGTTTGGGGGCCCACAGGCTCTCTAACGCGGGCCCCAGTTATCAGTGGTCGAGTTAAATCCAATACGGAGCAGTAGCCAACGAATGTGAGGACCGGCTCCCCTACCTCTTTCTTCTCCATGAAGCCTCTGTGCTAGGCTTTGAAGGCACGCTCTTTTTTCGAGCAATGTCGACGAATTAAGTCATGTCGGTCCATCGAACGACGGGGGATCTTGATGCGCAAGGCGGTCGGGTTAGGGTAAGTACGCCAGAGTTCACGGTCTCAGTTTATTTTCTTGAATTCAGCTTATGGGTTCCCTCCTTTTGGGTTTTTTCTCTATTCTGCCTGTCTCAATCGACGATGTTTCCTGGGTTCAGATGCCGGCACGGATGGTAGACGCAGAGTGGTACGGCATCGTTACCGATGTGGATCTCCGGCTCTGGTGCGATTGCGCCCTGGTGCCCTGTCGCCGTGTCGCGTTCGAGGGAACGAACTTCGGCCGCAGGTTCTTGGGTTGCAACTACGAATGTGAGCGATGCATGTTCGTCCACTGGGTAGATCTACCGCACTCACTTTCACTGTAGCGCACGATGATGTCGATGTGGTTACAACTCGATATCCGTGATGACCTCGAAGAGGAGGAGTAAGAGCGCCATCAGATGCATGCCGAGGAGATGGTTGTAGAGTTAACGGATGTCTCCAACTCACTGCACTCAGTCGTAAATTGGATAGATGCTCTTAGATTTGGGTAATTAGAGCTGGACATTAGGTTCTTAACCAAGTATGGTCTGCAATCTAGATATTTACCATGCTCATGATGCTTTTGGTGGCTGGCTATAGATTCCACTAATAATTAAGTAATCCCCTTTTGTTTACTAGTACTCACCATCTCATAGTACCACCACATTAAATTACACTAGGTTAATTAATATGGGAGTAGTTGATAGTCAGCTTACAACCCTTCTAGAGTTTGTGGTTACTACTAATTGATCTGGTTTATGTGTTACTGCTATCTCTATCTATATACGAGTATCGCTACATTTTTTGCACATTTGTGCACCTCCCCCATCGCGCACCTTCTTTACCCAGCAGCATCCACCTTTCCATCGCATTAGTGCAATCTCCGTTGAGTCCACAACCATCTAGATAGTTGTTTAGGTGATTGCTATTTGAAATAGTAGATCTATATGCCACATTAGGAAGCTGGGATCACCATGGATGTAGCCATGGAATTAGTTATAAGATCCACTAAAAATAGGTAACTATATGCTACCAAGAAGAGTCTTTTGAGGATCGGAAGCTTGCCCCTGGCTTTATTTCACAGAACGGTCCTCTATTGAACAATGCAGATGTAATTTGCTGCATATCGTTCATAAACAGATTGTTGTTTGCTGGTGTCCTGCATTGCTGAGTTCTTTAAATTTTTTCGTTAAAGGGAAACATGCCCAATCCTTGGCATCAGATTAATGCATGTATCCTTCTTTGCATTGCGAAGTTGATATGTTCTTTCCTAAAATTTACTGGTTTTGCTGCATTTCATTTAGCATCATGCGCATGTCCCACCCGTGAAGGAGGCATTATCGAGTGAAGAGTGTTTTTATGTATCCAGCTGCTTTGCTAGAATTTCAGTAACCCATGCTTTGTCCCTGAAAACATTTTTTCAATAAAGAGCGCTTTATTACTTAAAATGTCCCCTAAAATATACTAATCATTTTTGTTGCATCATGATTTGCAGAGATGAAGTCATTCTGATCTATTGCCACTTATTACTAAGGCTAGGACTGCTCATGTGCCAGCTAAGAAGGCAAACCCTAAAGTACAACCCTTTTCATGTTGGTTATGTTTCCCATGTTTGGTAAATATGCCTCTATGGTTCTTTGCCATTTGCGGTACCACTGTGGAGATTGCACGATGTGTGCAACTGAATTTGGATTGTGAAACGAGAATTTGGTTTATTTTTTTGAAATGAGAATCTGGTTTAATTTTGGATTTGTTATCTGCAGTTTCCACCTTACTCAAATTGCTCATGGTGTAATGGTGCTGGTCACTACAAGGATTTGACAATTGCCTGTCTCCGTGAGAAATACAAAGCTCATAGACCTATGATTTCGTGCCTTGAAGAGAAAGTGAAACACCAGGACGGACAGATTAGGTGCCTGAAGGAAGAAGTGTCCACATCCACTAAGAGGATAGCTGATTTGATTGCGGGATGGAATACATAAATTTTAGTTGCTCATGATGTTGTTGTTGATTTTCAAAAGTTCATGGCTAACAAATTAGTTCCCGAGTTGCCTGATGTGGATGGCGACGAGCTGATTGGCCAGGTGTACGACCGGATCTTGGAATAGGTGGGAATGCGAGCTAACAATCTTTTCAATTCGGCTCTAGAAGCAGATGCGACCCTGACAGAAATTCGAGATTCTCCACGCCCATATAGTCCTGATCCTGCAAAAGATGAGGAAATCTGTAAACCATATTGACCGCTCTACTTTCATTTTTGAAGGGTTTGGGTCTCTTGTGAGGGTGACTGTTTGTTAAGTCAGGTACTATAAATGTTTTTTTGCTCTACTGGTGTGTGGTGTCCATGAAACTATATATTTAATGTACTATTATGACATATATATTGGACCTCGCTTTATGTGACTATATTTGGCAACAACAGTCATCTTATTCGAACTTGCGATGGTTTTTTATCTTTCAATTTTTTTTCCTTCTGAGATCTGTTAATGATGATGTTAATTCCAGCTGCGAGTGATTTGTTAGCATGTTTCTGGTAGTAAACCAAAACTTGTAGTTGTAGATTATGGAATTTCAGGTCGATGTTTGAACTCTAGATCTTGATGTCATAGAAAGGCCAGGCTTCTACCACCTAGAATATTTTACCCAGCAATTGATTGTATCACACGAATAAGTGCACAAACTTGATGTATGTAGGCGGGAAACTGAGCAACACAAGCGCATAAACTTGTATCAGTCGTGTGGTTGCTACTATTGATACAGTCGGGGTTTCTCCTAAAAAAAGCAGGGTTCGCAAAAAAAATAGTGGGGCAAAAGTTAGTTTCGAGTTCGAGGTAGCTCAGTCGTGTGCCCCTCGACCCCATCGTCATCTTCTCCACCTGGCCGCCCTCCCTCGACCGGACCGTCCCCGCCGCTCCACCATTGAACACCACCGCACCGCCGTTCACTGGTATGTATGTCCCCAACCTCCAGCCATTACGGGCTTTCTAAAGGATAGAATGCATTTATTTTTGGGCATTGCGAGCTAAATAAGTTCATGGCATTTACAGGAAATGGAATCGGCGTTGGCGCATGCATTTGCTGCGTTGGCGGATGCTTGTAAAGCAGAGGTGGATGCTAAAGCAGCACCAGCGGATACATGTGAAACGAATGCGGAGGCTGATGCTTATATCGCATCGGAGTCTTGGGCAGTGTTGAGTGATGCTTGCAAAGCGGTGGAGGTGTAGTCGAAATCCTCGTCGGCTGTTGCTAGAACAAATTCGGCTATGTTGGCTGCCGCTGCCAAAGCAACGGCTGCGTGGGATGCTAGGAATGCGTCAGCTCGTGGTCGTTCTTCTTCAGCGCCAACGTCTGTGGCTGGTCATTCATCCGCGGCGCCTGCTCCATCTGCTCAGAACTCGTCAACCCCATTGTAAGTTCTGTGTTGGATATTGTCTCCCTGACTTCCTCCCTCTTTTGTGTATTCTGATCCGGGGTTTTTTCTGGACGCAGTGGATATTAGTTTAAACTAGTAGTACTGGGATGAAACTTTCACAGGATTCAAACCTAGGCACTAATGATTTACTGATTTTTTGTCAATTTTTTTGAATACTTTTACTTTTTAGTTCAAAATCTGAGCTACTGTCATACGTTTGATCTAAGATGGAAGGTGGATCCTGGGGCAAGTCACTGTGAGACTTGGGTTCACCAAGTCACTGAAGCTGCGTCCGTTTTTTCTCCTCTTCTTTATGATAAAACCTAAAAATTCAAGTGGGGGACTTTATGTCCTCCCCGGTGACCTAAAAAAGTTCTTCATTCCCTTTCCCCAGTTCCGACATGCTGAAGCATTTTGCGGTGCTTCCGTACTACTCTGGTTGATTCCTTGTGTTTTTTAGGTTGTTTTGTTGACATACTCTGCTTTTTAGGTAGTTTTTCAGATGGGTGCAGTTTAGGAAATTTTGATGATAAATTTTCCAGTCAAATTGTATGATGCATTGTGGTGTTTACTTAATTATTCTTTTAGGGTTGTGCATTGTGCATTGTGCTGTTTACTTAATTTTGATGATGCACTTGTGCTATTTGCATCATCCTACCAGCTTTGGTGGAAGAACATATGCAACAATCAATGACTTGCCAGGCGATGTATTTGGTCATATTCTTGTCAGGCTTCCTTCGCACCCATCCTGCATACTGAGGGCATAAGTCACCCAAAAATATTGGATGAACTTCATGGGAAGCAACGATTTCAAAAGGCTAACCCTGTCACACAACAGAGGAATACCGTTACTTGGGTTTTTCACCAACAGCTCCAAGGACTCTCGATTCTTAATAGATCATAATCTTGACCAATCCATCTTCCAGAAGCTGAACAGGCTGGTGGAAGTACATAAAGCCTACAAACCATATGTACTCGTATGTCGCAATGGTAGGGTGCTACTTCATTATCCGCAAGGGTCTAACATGATAAAGGCTTGGGATCCAATCAGTGGAAGTGAAACAGTGATACCAGAACCACCAATTTGGCGGTGACGTGAGTATGATAGTGATACGTCGTAAACGTATCTATAATTTTTGATGTTCCATGCTTGTTTTATATCTACTTTCTTATGTTTTGTTCACACTTTGAGGTGTTTTTATACATTTTCTCGAACTAACCTATTAACAAGATGCCACAGTGTGTTTTCTGCTGTTTTTGGTTTCAGAAAAACTAGTAAAGAAATATTCTCGGAATTGGACGGGACAAAAGCCAAAGTCAATATTTTACCCGAAGAAACACGGAGTTCGAAGGAGAGACGAAGTGGCGCACCAGGGCAGCCACACTTGGTGGTGGCGCGGCCTGGGAGCGCGCCACCAGGGGGTGTGGGCCCCTGGTGCTCCACCGACCTTGCCCCTTCGCCTATAAAAGCCTCTCGGGACAAAAACCCTAAGTACCCGTTAAAAAATCCACGAAAGAGTCTGTAGCCGCTGCCATCTCCATCCCTAGATCGGGGGATCCGAAGCTCTTCCCGGCACCCTGTCGGAGGGGATAGATCACCCTGGCGGCCTTCTTCATCACCATGCAAGCCTCCGGAGTGATGCGTGAGTAGTTCACCCTTGGACTATGGGTCCATGTAGTAGCTAGATGGTTGGTTCTCCTCCTTTGTGCTATCATGTTTAGATCTTGTGAGCTCCGTTCATGATCAAGATCATCTATTTGTAATCTTACATGTTGTATTTGCGGGGATCCGATGGATATTGAGATACTATTTCAGATTGATTATTGATTCTATCATGTCTATGTTATTTGTGATCTTGCATGCTCTCCGTTGTTAGTAGCTATCTTGGCCAAGTAGATGCTAGCAACTCCAAGAGGGAGTATTTATGCTCGATACTGGGTTCATTCCTCTAGTAATATGGGGAAGTGACAGAAATCTCTAAGGTTGTAGATGTGTTGTTGCTACTAGGGAGAAAACAACAATCCTTTGTCCATGGGGCAATCATATTGTTTACTTTACACACTTTGCTTAATGCAATTATCTGTTGCTTGCAACTTAATACTAGAAGGGGTTCGGATGATAACCTGAAGGTGGATATTAGTCATAGATGCAGTTGGATTACGTTATATGTATAATATTGTAATGCCCAATCAAATCTCATAGGAGTCAAGATGTCTAGTATATGCATTGTTATGCTTTCTCAAATCTGTCAATTGCCCCGTTGTAATTTGTTCACCCAGCATGTCATCTATCTTAAGGAGAAATACCTCTAGTGAACCATGGACCCTGGTCCATGCTTTTACCATTGATATTCCATCTACTGTTTACCGTTTACTGTTTACTTTCTGCAAGCAATTACTATCTTCCACACTATACGTTTAATCCTTTGTTTTCAGCAAAACCGGTGAGATTGACAACCTGACTGTAAGTTGGAGCAAAGTTCTGTGGTTGCGTTGTGCAGGATTCCAAGTTGCTACAACACCTTGGAGTTGTTTCCTTGCTCCTACTGGTCTGATAACCTTGGTTTCATAACTGAGGGAAAACTTGCTGTTGTGCTCATCATACCTTCCTCTTGGGGTTCCCAACGAGCTCGATATATTTTGAGCCATGAAGCCTTTTTTCTTGCGCCGTTGCCGGGGAATTAAGGATAGCTTCACAGGGGAGTCCCTCATAACCAACCTCTTTACTTTGTTTTTTTGTTTTTCTTAGTTTATTTCTGCTTTGTTTGCTTGTTTCTTTTTATCAAAAGCACAAAAAAAATTAGTTCTACTAGTTTGCTTCCTTTTATAAAAAACACAAAAATTGACTACTCTTGAAAACACTAAGTTGTGTGACTTCACTAGCATAAACAACAATGATTTCGTGTGTACACCCATTGCTCCACCCGTACCTGAAGCTAATTTCTTTGAAATTAAACCTGCTTTGCTCAATCTTATTATAAAAGAACAATTCTCTAGTGCTGGTACTGATGATGCTGTTGCTCACGTTAATAACTTTGTTGAACTTTGTGAGATGCAAAAATATAGGGATATAGATGGAGATATTATTAAGCTTAAATTGTTTCCTTTCTCCTTGAGAGGAAAAGCTAAAGAATGGTTGCTATCCCTACCTAGAAATAGTATTGATTCTTGGATTAAATGCAAAGATGCTTTCATTGGAAAATACTATCCTCCTGCTACGATTATATCTATGAGAAGTGAAATAATGAAATTTAAACAATTTGATAATGAACATGTTGCTCAAGCTTGGGAAAGAATGAAATCTTTGGTAAAGAATTGCCCCACTCATGGACTGACTGCTTGGATGATTATCCAAACCTTTTATGCAGGACTGAATTGTTCTTCAAGAAATCTATTGGATTCTGCTGCTGGAGGCACCTTTATGACCATTACTTTGGGTGCTGCAACAAAGCTCCTTGATAATATGATGGTTAACTATTCTGAATGGCACACTGAGAGAGATCCACAAGGTAAGGTAAATTCTATTGAAGAAACCTCCTCCTTGAGTGATAAAATTGATGTTATTATGTCTATGCTTGTTAATGGAAAAGCTCATATTGATCCAAATCATGTTCCCTTAGCCTCTTTGGTTGCTCAAGAAGAGCAAGTTGATGTTTAGCAGTAATAATTTTAGCAACAATGCCTATAGGAACAACTTTGGTAGTAATAATTACAGGCCATATCCTCCCAATAATGGTAATGCTTATGGAAATTCCTACAACAACAATATAAGTGCACCCTCTGAACTTGAAGTCATGCTTAAGGATTTTATCAATAAACAAACTGCTTTGAATAAAACTGTTGAGGAAAAACTTTTGAATGCTAAAAAAAATATATCATCTTTGTCTGAAGCACAATACTCTTTGATTAATAAAATGGCTGCTAAACCTGAAACTATGGAAAATCCCTTTGCTATTACTAATGCCATACAAGTTAGAATTGATGAAAATGGTAGACTGTTAGCTGAATTGCATGCTAAGTGGGAAAGAGAAGATGAAATTGCTAGAAATAGTAGTATTTGTACTATTACCACTACCAATGTTGATGCTAGCAAACCACATGAAGTCCCCATTAATATGGGAGAGAATAGTTCTACTACCTTGGATCATAATGTTGATTTTGATCTTGATGGTTGCAATATTTCTGAAGTAATTATGTTCCTACAAAAGCTTGATAGAAGTCCTAATGCTAGTGCTATGAATATGGCCTTTACAAAACACATTATAGATTCTCTCATAAAAATTAAAGAAGAAAAATTGAAACATAAAGCTTCTATTCCTAGGGAATTAGAAGATGGTTGGGAACCCATCATTAATATGCAACTAAATGATTTTGATCTCAAAGCTTTATGTGATCTTGATACTAGTGTCTCTATTATGCCTAGAAAGATTTATGAAATGCTTGATTTGCCACCATAGGAAGATTGTTATTTAGATGTCCAACTTGATGATAATGCTAAAAAGAAACTCATGGGGAGTATTAATGATTTTCTTATTATGGTTAACAATACCTATGTCCCCGTTGATTTCTATGTTTTGGATGTTGAATGCAATGCTTCTTGTCCTATTATTTTGGGAAGACCTTTTCTTAGAACTGTTGGTGCCATTATTGATATGAAGGAAGGCACCATTAAATATCAATTCCCATTCAAGAAAGGTATAGAACACTTCCCTAAGAAGATAGAAAAGATACCTTTTGCCTCTCCTATTAAAACAAAATTTGCTCTTAACGCTTCTTCATTTTAAAATACTTGAATCTTGCTTCCTATGTCTAGCTCAAAGGCGTTAAAGAAAAGAACTATTGGGAGATAACCCAAATTTTTATTCAGTAAGTTTTTCTTTTGTTGAGTCTTGGAAGTTATTTCTTTAGCAATAACCTCTACTTATCCTTTTTGTGTGGTTTTTGTGCCAAGAATAACCTCTAATGAGAGAGAAGTAAGACTTGGGAAAGTTGCTGTCCTGAAATAGATTTTTGTGCTTCACTATAAAAAATCGTGAAAACTCCCTATACGTCGGATTGAGCTGTAATTATTTGTGCTTATGCCCCAGGTTTTCATATAACTTTTTTTAGTTTATCACTTTTTGATTTGAGCAACAGAAGGTCTTCTAAAAATCGGTTTTTACTTGCTGGTCTATTTTGACAGATTTCTGCCATTATTTGCATTTGCCTCTCTTTCTCTTTGAGTGCTCTTTGATCACTTGAGCTTTTAGAAGGAATTGCTACAGTAGCTTGTGTTTTAATGGAAGTTTTTACTTGTGTTTAAACTGAACCTAAAGACTTATTATCTTGAATACACTAATGTTGCTAATGAAGATTGTGTGAAGTTTTGTATGAAGGAAATTTTAAAGTATAGGGAAGAACAATGTGATGAGATGAAGTATGGACAAAAGCTCAAGCTTGGGGATGCCACTTGTGTCACCCCAAGAAATATTCAAGAAGTACAAGCGTCAAAGCTTGGGGATGCCCAAGGCATCCCTCTTCATCAATAAAAATCTCAGATTTCTTCCAAACACTTCATTTTTATTGTTTCATGCACAATTGTGTTGTTCTTGGAGCATCTTTGTTTTTGTTTTTAGTTTTCTTTTCTTTTGTTTAATTAAATAAATTGGTTGGACCCCCGCATTCATATGTGGTTTCAAATAAGTTAATTGGTGATTGGAAAAGAGTAGGAAGTTTCATGCTTATAAGTGGTACAAAAGGAGATTGTTTAGACTATGGCCTAGACTTTATCATGTCATGTTTGGTATTGCTTTGACTTTATGCTTAGTGATTATTGTTGTAGCACGACATGTTCCAAACAATTGATATTGGTTAATGTGCCTTGAAAGAATCATGTGTTGTTTTAGCATTCAAAAAGCATAATATTGTGGTATTCTCCTTTGATGCTTTATTTGGGTTGACTTGGCACATGCTTACACCATGTTAAGACTATGACCCAGTCACCTTAGCCTCTATGATCATTTAGTTTTCGACTTGTAATATCACTTGATGCTTTAATTAATAATGTTTTGTCGCTTTGCATGATTATGGCCATTATTGCTCTCTTAGTTGGTCGCTCCCAGTCTTTTGCTAGCCTCCACCTGTACCAAGTATGAGTTCTACTCATGTATCCAACTCCCAATAAAACCAAGTTATTCCAAAGAGTCCACTATAAATTCCTATACATGGTGTGTTACACCATTCCAAGTATATTCATGCTTTTATCTACCTTCCAAATTAAACTTGTTATGTGAAAATTAGTGATTAAACTCTCACAATCTTGATGGCACACTTTACTTTCTTGCACTTAATAAACTTGAGACATTGTGTCCATCTATGTTGCGTATATGCTTGCGCTTTATAAGTTGTGAATTAGCAGAACCATGCTATCATGGGGAACGCTTTCGACATTGCACTTATTATTTAGTTGATATCATGATCTTTTGCTTATGGATCCCGGCGGTGTGAAATAAAAGTGGAGCTTGTAAGCTCATGGAGTTTGTATGTGTGTTAGAGAAACACTTGGGAGGCTAGCCTAAGCCATGCCTAATCATGGTGGAAACTTGCAGCATAACCATAGTGAGCATTCTATGAAGCATCCTCAATAAAAACCTATGCAAATAGCAAATTTCAAAGATTGCTGAGATGCTCATTGTATTTTGCCTTGTCATTTTGATATGGGATAGCTCCTGTATCATGGGGCAAGGGGTACCCTGTTGGCGGTTCTCTATGATACACATGTACTTACAATGACAAGAACTTACTCGTGACTAAAGTTGAGTATCATGAGGTTCGGTACTCGTAAGCACGGGGCATGATATTTTCAACTTATAACTTGTCAAGCATATCCTCATATTTGTGTCACTTTAACCTTAATCACCTCAAGATGCTTATGATCAGGGCAATGAGAGCTGAAAGCTAATAAGTACCATAATTTTTGGAAGCTCTTTATGAAACTTGAATCTCTGCTTCCCTTTGTGAAGGGCCTTTCTTTTTTACTTTTATGTTGAGTCTCCATCTTCTATATTTATGCACCTATTGAGAGAGCATAGTGGTCATTCTTAGTTTAATGTGCATTGTCCTAAAACTTCTTAATTGATTCATAACTTTGATATTGCTTGCTCTTAAATTATTTGTATCTAGTCACCCTTATGAACTTTGAAGGTGTCCTATGCATTTATGTTTTGCTATACCACGAGGGACAAGCTGAATACCATTCTTATTATGTTTTCTGTATGTGAAACAAACAAACGTCTTTCAATGCATTGTTATTCATGATCTTTTGTTTGTATGTTTTCATGTTACAACATAGTTGCTATGTCTTATTGTTAGAACTCTATCTTTCATGCTTATGTTTAGAGTACTTTGATCCCAGCTATCAATGCTTTACAAATATGATGGTGCATGTCACCTAAAAAATTATTCTTTTTATCACTTACCTACTCGAGGACGAGCAGGAGTTAAGCTTGGGTACGTTGATACGTCGTAAACGTATCTATAATTTTTCATGTCCCATGCTTGTTTTATATCTACTTTCTTATGTTTTGTTCACACTTTGAGGTATTTTTATACATTTTATGGAACTAACCTATTAACAAGATGCCACAGTGTCAGTTGCCTGTTTTCTATTGTTTTTTGTTTCAAAAAATCTAGTAAAGAAATATTCTCGGAATTGGACGGGACAAAAGCCAAAGTCAATATTTTACTCGAAACAACACGGAGTATGAAGGAGAGACGAAGTAGCGCACCAGGGCGGCCACACCTGGTGGCGGCACGGCCTGGGGGGCACGCCACCAGGGGTGTGGGCCCCTGGTGCTCCATCGACCTTGCCCCTTCACCGAAAAAAGCCTCCCGGGACGAAAACCCTGAGTACCCGATCAAAAATCCACGAAAGAGTCTGTAGCCATCGCCATCTCCATCCCTAGATCAGGGGATCTGAAGCTCTTCTCGGCACCCTGCCGAAGGGAGAGATCACCCTGGAGGCCTTCTTCATCACCATGCAAGCCTCCAGAGTGATGCGTGAGTAGTTCACCCTTGGACTATGGGTCCATGTAGTAGCTAGATGGTTGGTTCTCCTCCTTTGTGTTATCATGTTTTGATCTTGTGAGATCCGTTCATGATCAAGATCATCTATTTGTAATCTTACATGTTGTGTTCGTGGGGATCCGATGGATATTGAGATACTATTTCAGATTGATTATTGATTCTATCATGTCTATGTTATTTGTGATCTTGCATGCTCTTCGTCGTTAGTACTTATCTTGGCCAAGTAGATGCTACCAACTCCAAGAGGGAGTATTTATGATCGATAGTGGGTTCATGCCTCTAGTAATCTGGGGAAGTGACAGAAATCTCTAAGGTTGTAGATGTGTTGTTGATACTAGGGAGAAAACGACAATCCTTTGTCCATGGGGCAATCGTATTGTTTACTTTACACACTTTGCTTAATGCAATTATCTGTTGATTGCAACTTGATACTAGAAGGGGTTCGGATGATAACCTGAAGGTGGATTATTAGTCATAGATGCAGTTGGATTGTTGTCTATGTATAATGTTGTAATGCTCAATAAAATCTTATAGGAGTCAAGATGTCTAGTATATGCATTGTTATGCTTTCTCAAATCTATCAATTGCCCTGTTGTAATTTGATCACCCAGCATGTCATCTATCTTAAGGAGAAACACCTCTAGTGAACTATGGACCCCGGTCCATGATTTTACCATTGATATACCATCTACTGTTTACCGTTTACTATTTACTTTCTGCAAGCAATTACTATCTTCCACACTATACGTTTAATCCTTTGTTTTCAGCAAAACCGGTGAGATTGACAACCTAACTGTAAGTTGGGGCAAAGTTCTGTGGTTGTGTTGTGCAGGATTCCAAGTTGCTAGTACACCTTGGAGTTGTTTCTGAATAATTAATAATGTTTGTCTTATACTTTTATAACGCGTGTTTCTAGATACACGTAACATGATGCAACAAAAAAATATTATACTTCTTATTCTGTTTTTGAAATGTTATGAAAACCATGTCAACTTTTTCGGGATGCGGATGCATAGCAAGAACATAAATTTTTTAGAACTTTCGGTGGTTTTTTGATGTACCGAATTCCTGCTTAGCTTCAAAAGATTTTTGGAAATTTTCAGAGCAACCTATCACGCTTACATTTAGATAAAATTTGAGAAGATCCGTGGGAGTATAGTTTACATCGAAGACCTCAAAAAATATAAAATTGCATAGAGGTCCATACATTTAGCACAAAGGGCGCTAAAATGAAGCAATGAAAAACAGTCGGTTGCGGGTCCTTCTCGAGCGAGCGGCCGAGCCATACCCTTCGTACTACTCCTACTGTACTTTCGATCCAGTGTGCTATGGTTGTGCTTGGTGGCTTCCTCTTTGCAGGGTGTGAAATGGAACGATAATGGAGTACTACGGAGTAGTGGTAAAGCGGGTCAGATCATAATGAAGTGCATTGAATGCGATGGGACGTACTACAGACAGTATAAACAATCCCTTGTGCACCACTATCTTTTGAATCTTTTGAATAACCTTCCCTCTGGATGTTTGGGAAGGAAGTGAAAATTTTGAAACTGTGAAAGTTTGAACTCTGACTCTAATAGTAGTATGAGTACTGTCCCTTTTGTTGCCAAGCCCCAAAATGGTTCCTTCTATGCAGCACACTTGATACTGACATGGAGCCGATGACAAGGCAGGTCGACACATGTGCGCAACGCCACGTTTTGGACGAGGGAGAGATCACATAGCTGAGGTGTGGGGATGGTGATGAGGCAGTGAAGGAGAGAGAAAATACAATTTGTTTTGCATGCATACAGTATATAGTAAAGGTCCTGAAATTTACTAGTACTAGTTCTGTACTACTAGTACTACTAGGTGACTGTACCATGTACCTCCTGTCAGGAAGCCATCACAACTTTTCTCTCATACCGCACCGCCTTCAACTCCTCCTCTTCACTGCTCTCTCGAGCTGCTTCCTCTGTGCCCAAAGTTTCTCTTTGTTTCTTTTCTACATAAATACATATTCTTCCTACTTGCTTTACAGAAAATACACTCCTCTCACTTGGAAAATTGGTTTTTTTCCTTTCCTCATGATTGGAAACTCCGAGTGGCAACATTGTTACCATGCCATGATTCACACCCATTTTAAGCCCAAATATGGGACCATCACGGACGGTGGGAGTACAATTTACATAAAGGACCTAAAAATGGAAAATATATATATAAAGGTCCTTACATTTAGCACGAAGCCCCCTAAAATTATGCAATGAAAATAGTCGAGTGCGGCTCCTTCTCGAGAGAGCAGTTGATCGAGCCATACTCTTCATACTACTTTCTCTTTGTTTGTTTTCAAAATATATGGCCAAATTTGGCGACATGCAAATTCTTCAAAATGGGATCATAAATCATCAGCATAAAGTATGATGTATATATGTCCATGACCCTGGTCGTTCGGCTTTAAATGCAAGAATGTTCATATTCATTGGCAACTAATAAGCTTAAATACGTTTAAATTTTACCACTTGATTTTATGTTTGAATTTTACACGGACGGTGGGAGTAGATTTTACAGCAAGGACCTAATAAGGTAAAATAACATCGAGGTCCATACATTTAGCACGAAGCACCCTTAAATTAAGCAGGGAAAATACTCGGGTTCGGCTCCTTCTTGAGAGAGCAGTTGGTTGAGCCAAACTCTTCATACTACTTCCTCTTTGTTTGTTTTCAAAATATGGCCCAATTTTGCGGCATGCAAATTCTTTGATATGGGATCATGAATCATCGATATAAAGTATGATGTAGATATGGCAATGACCTTGGTCGTTCGTCTTGAAATCCAAGAATGTTCATACTCATCGACAACTAATAATCCTAAATACATTTAAATTTTACCACTTGCTTTTAGGTACGAATTTTACACGTACGAACGGTGGAGGTACATTTTACATCAAGGACCTAAAAAGGTAAAATTACATTGAGGTCCATACATTTAGCACAAAGCACCCTAAAATTAAGCAGGGAAAAGTCATGTTTTGCTCCTTCTCGAGAGAAAAGCTGATCGAGCCATACTCTTCATACTACTCTCTCTTTGTTTTTTTCCAAATATGGCCCAATTTGGAGGCATGCAAATTCTTGGATATGGGATCATGAATCATCGATATAAAGTATGATGTCGATATGGCCATGACCTTGGTTATTCGGCATGAAATCCAAGATTGTTCATACTCATTCACAACTAAGCTTAAATACATTTGAATTTTACCACTTGCTTTTATCTTCAAATTTTACATGGACGGTGGGAGTACATTTTACAACAAGGAACTAAAAAGGGGTAAAATTACATCAAGGTCCATACTTTTAGCACGAAGCACCCTAAAATTAAGCAGGGAAAACAATCATGTTTAGCTCCTTCTTGAGAGAGAAGCTAATCGAGCCATACTCTTTGTACTACTTCCTCTTTGTTTGTTTTCAAAATATGGCCAAATTTGGCGGCATGAAAATTCTTGGATATGTGATCATCATCAGCATAAAGTATGATGTAGATATGTCCATGACCTTGGCCGTTCATCTTGAAATCCAAGAATGTTCATACTCATCAACAACTAATAATCTTAAATACGTTTAAAAAAAGGTAAAATTACATTGAGGTCCATACATTTAGCATGAAGCACCCTAAAATTAAGCAGGGAAAACAGTTGGGTTCGGCTCCTTCTCGAGAGAGCAGCTGGTCGAGCCATACTCTTCATACTACTTCCTCTTTGTTTGTTTTCAAAATATGGCCCAATTTGGCAGCATGCAAATTCTTGGATATGGGATCATGAATCATCGATATAAAGTATGATGTAGATCGATATGGCCATGACCTTGGTCGTTCAGCTTCGAATCCAAGGTTGTTCATACTCATTCACAACTAAGCCTAAATACATTTAAATTTTACTACTTGCTTTTATCTTCGAATTTTACATGGATGGTGGGAGTACATTTTACAGAAAGGACCTAAAAAGGGGTAAAATTACATCGAGGTCCATACTTTTAGCACAAAGCACCCTAAAATTAAGCAGGGAAAACAGTCATGTTTGGCTCCTTCTCGAGAGATAAGCTAATCGAGCCATACCCTTCATACTACTTCATCTTCATTTGTTTTCAAAATATGGCCAAATTTGGCGGAATGAAAATTATTGGATATGTGATCATCATCAGCATAAAGTATGATGCAAATATGGCCATGACCTTGGTCGTTCGTCTTGAAATCCAAGAATTTCATACTCATTGACAACAAATAATCTTAAATACGTTTAAAAAGGTAAAATTACAACGAGGTCCATACATTTAGCACAAAGCATCCTAAAATTAAGCAGGGAAACAGTCATGTTTTGCTCCTTCTCGTGAGAGAAGCTGGTCGAGCCATAATCTTCATACTACTTCCTCTTTGTTTGTTTTCAAAATATGGCCAAATTTGGCGGCATGCAAAATTCTTAGATATGGGATCTTGAATCATCAACATAAAGTATGATGTAGATATGGCCATGACCTTGGTCGTACGGCTTGAAACACAAGAATGTTCATACTCATCGACAACTAATAATCTTAAATAAGTTTAAAATTTTACTGCTTGCTTTTAGGTTCGAATTTTACATGGACGGTGGGAGTATAATTTACATCAAGGACCTTAAAAGGGGGAAATTACATCGAGATCCTTACATTTATCATGAAGTACCCCGAAATTAAGCAAAGAAATAAAATAGTCAGGTTCGGCTCATTCTCGAGAGAGCACCTGATCGAGCCATACTCTTCATACCGCTACTTCCTATTCGTTTGTTTTCAAAATATATGGCCAAATTTGGTGACATGCAAACTCTTGGATATGGGATCATCATCGGCATAAAGTGTGATGTTGATATGTCCATGACCTTGGTCGTTCGGCTTGAAACTCCAAGAATGTTCATACTCATTGACAACTAATAATCTTAAATACGTTTAAATTTTACCACTTGCTTCTAGATTCGAATTTTACATGGATGGTGGAAGTACATTTTATATCAAGGACCTAAAAAGGTAAAATCACATCGATGTCCATACATTTAGCATAAAGCACCCTAAAATTAAGCAAGGAAAACAGTTGGCTGGGAAGCTCGAGAACTCATAAAACTTGGTAATCAATCGTAAGTGTATCAAGGTCCATGCTTTGTATGAAAACTAGGGTTGTTGTGGTACTCCGAGCCATTTTTCTTCGTACTTGCTTATAGAAAAAATCTTGTCGCTTTCAGTTTTATTGTTCCTATAAGTTGGAAACTGTGGTTGCCACCATTTTTCACCTTGTCAAGATGCACGCACCTACCAAATATGGGAACATTACAATACAATACGATGTGCCTATGGTTGTTACCTTTGTCGTTCGGCTTGAAACCCAAGAGTGTTCATACGTCGTGGGCCATATATATTATGTAACAATTTTTTTGTAATTTATGATGACTCGCGGTTATTCATTATTTTTTTAGTGCAAATAGTAGTACACGCAAGAGGACGCCATGAAGAAGGCTTCATTTTTAGGGTTTTAATTATTTTTGTTCATAGCTAGTGAGGATCAAATTTTCAACATGCATATTCGTAGCAAGAATTTTAATCCTAGAGAACTTTTTTTGGTTTTTGAAGTATTGACCGCCTCGGTACCATAAAGACTCAAAGGATGTTTGTAACTTTTTAAGAGCATTCTATCATGTTTACTTATAGTTCAAATTTGAAAATGATTTTTTGATTTCTAAATTTTGGAAACTCCTAGTACTGGTAGCATTATTGCTCACCATGCCAAGATGCACTCGTCTACCAAATATGGGAACATTACCATAAAGTATGTTGTACATATATAAGGCCATTTAGCTTGTCTTTCGGCCTGAAACCTAAGGATATGTTCATACATGGCAGGCCATATTTTCAATTACATTGTTTTTTATATGCAAACTCTCTTGATAATAATCATTTTTCACAGCAAGTAGGACAAGTCAGAGGTCACCGTGTAATGTTTTTTATTGTTTTCAAATAAAAGACAAATTCTGTTCATGCAAATGTTTAGCAAGAAGTTGAATTCAACCAATTCATTGGTTTCCGATATATTGACAGTCTAGGTGTGGGTACCTTCAAAAGATACCTGTATAACTTTAAGAGCAATCTACTACTTACTCATGGTTCAAATTTTATCTAACATTGATAAATCATCTTAAATTAGTTTAATAATGTGAAGTTTGCTAGGAAACCTTGAGAACTCAAAAAAGTTCGTAATCGTAAGTGAAACATGTATAAAATTTGTCTGCAAACTGGTCTTATGGCATTTCGAGGCATATTCACCGTGCTTGCTCTCAGGAAAATAAATCCTAGGAAAATAATAATCTGCTTACAGTTTATGATAAATCGGGGTGTTTTTTGTGTGAGGTGTAATAAATAGACATATATTGTTCGTCCGACACTTCAAAAGAAACTCTTCGATGGACATTTGGACATGTGAATGAAATGTTAAATCTTATGTACAAACAAGTTATGTTCAAAACCAAGTTTATTACGATCAAATAAAGCCTTCACAAATCCAATGTGCGACGGACTGATATGTTGGTACCTTTGTGTAAACATTGACGTTTCATATGAAATAAGTCTCTTACATACCAGCTACATGCATCCAAAAAATATTGTGGGTGATAAATATCGTTAGTATCCAGTTTTTAGCATCATTCAAATCTTTGTGTGTGAATGGGAGCAATGGCATTCAGGGACCACTTGTCAGTCTTGCTACCAATGAGGTTAAATCGGTCATTACAGGACTAACTAGCCAAATTTGTGCATATTAGGCCAAAAACTGTTAAAATGTGCAAAAATGACGTCCACCAAATGTTTTGTGCAAAAGTGCGATGAAAAGATGGTGGATCGTGCAATTTCCTCTATCTAAAAAACTGTTTTATACTACTCCCTCCGTCCCAAAATATAAGGCGTCTAAGGATTGGTCAAAAGTCAAACCTTACTAACTTTGACCAAATATTTAGAAAAAAATTCTACATCTACAATATTTAATGGACATATTAAGAAAATATACTTTATGCTGAATCTATTGATATTAATTTAGTATTATAAATTTTTATATTTTTGTGTATAATCATGGTCAAACTTAAAAAATGTTGACTTTTGACTAATCCTTAGGCGCCTTATATTTTGGGATGGAGGGTAATATAAAGTATTGTACTGTACTTACTACTAGCAAAACAGGTACTAGATGGAAGTTTGAAACCTTAAGGGTACCCACTATTTTAGTCGGTTCAAAGAAATGAACTAGTTCGTCAAAAAGTGATGATATGTGAAATGTAGATTTTTTGTAGTACAATACTACTAAAGCGGATAGAGGGTCACCCACTCCCACTCTCTAACTCCTCCCCCACCATTCCATCTCTCGCTATCACATTTCCGCACTCACCTCACAACTCTTAGTCATTAACCCAGCCGTTGCCTCGATGAAACTAATGCCAAAAACTTTCTCTATGCTTGAGCTGGGGTCCTCATCAAGCTCTTCTTCAGAGATGCGGGTGGCTTGTTCGATTCCGACGGCCTCATCACCCTCTCTAAAGCGTCCTTCGCCTTTCGCGTGTGTGTGGGTCGCGCCCAAGGTGAGGCATCCGTCGCCCTTAGGTTTTCGGCCGGTCAGGCCAAAACCCTCATCGCCTGCCGAGCGGTCATCCAAGCCTCCGGTGTCACGTGAGTTGGGACCTAATACATTGCAAATGTATCTATAATTTTTGATGTTCCATGCTTGGTTTTATCCACTTTCTTGTGTTTTGTCCACACTTTGGAGTACTTTTCATATGATTTCTTAGACTAACCTATTAACAAGAGCCAGAGTGCCAGTTGCCTGTTTTCTACTGTTTTTGGTTCCAGGAAAGTCAGAAAATGAATATTCTCGGAATTGGACGGGACAAAAGCAAAAGTGCCTACTTTTCCAGAAGTCATCAGATGCTAGAATACGAGACGGAGAGGGGCCAGGGGGCCACCACACCACCTGGCCACGCGGCCAGGCTTGGCCCGCGCCAAGGGGTGGTGTGGCCAGCCCAGGCACCCCCTCGGCCTCTTCTTCCGCCTATAAGATGCCCTCGGGACGAAAACCCTAAGTACCCAATCAAAAATCCACGAAAGAGTCTGTAGCCGCCGTCATCTCCATCCCTAGATCGGGAGGGATCTGAAGCTCTTCCTGGCACCCTGCCGGAGAGGGGAATTCACCCTGGAGGCCTTCTTCATCACTATGCAAGCCTCCGGTGTGATGTGTGAGTATTTCATCTTTGGACTACGGATCCATGTAGTAGCTAGATGGCTGGTTCACCTCCTTTGTGCTTTCATGTTTAGATCTTGTGAGCTCCGTTCATGATCAAGATCATCTATTTGTAATTCTGCATGTTGTGTTTACGGGGATCCGATGGATATTGAGATGCTATTTCAGATTGATTATTGATTCTACCATGTCTTTGTTATTTGTGATCTTGCATGCTTTCCATTGTTAGTAGCTATCTTGGCCAAGTAGATGCTAGCAACTCCAAGAGTTAGTATTTATGCTCGATAGTGGGTTCATGCCTCTGGTAATCTGGGAAGTGACAGAAATCTCTAAGGTACTAGATGTGCTGTTGCTACTAGGGAGAAAACAACAATCCTTTGTTCATAGAACAATCGTATTGTTTACATTACATGCAATTCGTAAAGCAATACTCTGTTGCTTGCAACTTAATACTGGAGGGGGTTCGGATGATACCTGAAGGTGGATTATTAGTCATAGATGCAGTTGGATGGCGGTCTATGTATAATGTTGTAATGCCCAATCAAGTTCCAAAGGAGTTAATATGATTAGTATATGCATGTATTGCTTTCTCGATGTTTGTCAATTTCCCCGCTGTAGTTTGTTCACCCAGCATGTTATCTATCTTAAGGAGAGCCACCTCTAGTGAACTATGGATCCCAATCCTTTTGTTTTACGTACAATCTACAAACTGTTTACTTCTTTGTGTTTACTTTCTGTAAACTATTACTTTCTTCCATTTGATACGGTTAATCCTTTGTTTTCAGCAAAACACGGTGAGATTGACAACCTCATCGCAAGTTGGGGACAAAGTTATGTGGTTGTGTTGTGCAGGTCTCCACGTTTCTACTAGCACCGGTAGTGCGCCCTGCCAAGCCTCAGCTAGCAACACCTTTGGGGTGTTTCCTTGGTCCTACTGGTTCGATTAATCCTTGGTTTCATACCTGAGGGAAACTTGCTGCTGTGCTCATCATACCTTCCTCTTGGGGTTCCCAACGATCTCTACATCAACACCGAGCCATCAGGACCGAATGCTCGTGAAACCCCTATCGGTGGCCAAATTTCACAGTGTATGCGGTGAAACCCCTATCGGTGGCCCCCTTCATCAGTGATTGTCTGTGCTTCTTTGGCGTATGTGGCTGGTTCTTCGTCAGTGGCGCCTTGTTCATTTGCTCAACCCATCAATCCCTATGCAAGTTCGCGCCCCCCAACTGCAACGAGGTTAGATCTGGAGGATTGGGGCTTTAACCCAAATCTGGCGTGCATCTAGTCAGATTTTTGCAACGTGTACTACATGTCTTTTGTTGAACTGCTTAGTTGTATTTCATATTCTTGATAATTGTCTTTTGTGTTGTTCTTTATACTCCCTCCGTTCAGAAATAACTAAATTGACTTTGCCTAGATTCGAATGTATCTATATTTGTATTTTGTGCAGTTCTGCTTAGTTATGGAATATTCTTGATGACGATGATATAGGGTTCTATTTTAGTACTTAGATGATGCATTGTGCTGTTTAGGAATTTTCCATGACGCGTTGTGCTATTTTGGTTTTTTTTTATGATGCATTGTGTCCTGTCTCCTCACCGTGTTGTTTTGTCCATTTTTATTTGCGTTCTTCTATTTAGCATTAAATGATATGCCTTCTAGCTGTTTAGATTATTTCAATGACCCATTAGTTTAGGCAATTTTGATTGTGTAGACACTGTTTATTAAATTTAATTACATGATACCTTGTGCTATTTTGGTATTTTTGATGAAGCACTGCATATATGTTGTTTTGTCTATCCAGATAATGCATTGTGTTGTTTTAGCCATTCATATCATGCATTGTGTTGTTTAATCAATCTAATTACATGTTATGCCTTCTAGCAGTTGTTCAGATAATTTTGAGGACCCATCGAGTTAGGTCATTCTGATGATGCATTGTGTTGTGTAGGCAATTTAATTTACCTGATATCTTGTGCTGTTTAGGTAATTTTGATGGTGAAATGACTCATTGTGATCTTTAGTCAATTTATACAATGCATTGTGGTGTTTTGGTAATTCCAAAGGACTGACGCAATGGTAATTTTCATGTAGGATGGCCCAGTTGTAATGCTGAACTTAGAGTACATTCTTGACCGGACTACTCCAACTCCAGGTGGCTATGAAGATGCTCTCCCTATCATACCAAGGGAGTTCAAGCTACCGGGCAGGAGAGTGGAGGCCTTGGCAAGGGCAAGTGCTGCCAGGTCGGTCGCTAGTTCTGCCAAACCGAGAAGATGCCCTAGGTCGGTTGGACACCATGCCATGGCGCATCATCCTAGGCGCTTCTACATCCAGTTAGTCCAGCATGACTTGTATATGTTTATCATCCCGACTTACTTCAATCCTTACTTGATGGGACGCCCCTACCCACAACTAGTGGTGGTCCAAGCATGCGAGGAGCGAGTGGGTTGTCCATGCCAACCACAACAAAGACCAGATCGTCCTGGACAAAGAGTGGGTTACCTTTGCTGCTTTCCATGAGTTGAAGGAGGGTGACTGCCTTATGTTCAAGGTCACCGCAGACGGTTTCAAGATGAAAATCTACGAAGGCATCACCTTCTGCCGGAAGGTGTTCGTCTGTCGTGAGCATGCACATCTTGTTTAAGTGCCAATTTGGATCAAAGGATTTTCAAAGGAATTTTGGAGGAATTCAACCCATAGGATTTTTTCATAAGGAAGCCCTTTGGATGAAAGGAATCATACCTCCAAAATTCATATAGATTGCATTTCTACACCCCAATCCCATAGGAATTTCAACATCCACTTTTTACACTCATTCACGTAGGATTGAGGCAATTTTCCTCCATGTTTACTGTGTTTCATTGAAATGACTTTAGGCCAGCAGATTTCCTCTGTGTTGTACCTACGATCTTGTTATCCTGTGTTTTGAAATTCTGTGATCCAAAGAAAGTTATTTCCTCTGTTTTCCAATCCATTATTTTGTACCTATGACCGAGTCAAATTCCTGTGTTTTAAATCCTGTTATCTAATGTCTACGCACTTCTATTCTTGTAGACAGCTGTTGGGCCTCCAAGTGCAAAGGTTTGTAGAACAGCAGCAAGTTTTCCCTTAAGTGGATTACCCAAGGTTTATCGAACTCAGGGAGGAAGTGGTCAAAGGTATTCCCTCTCAAGCAACCCTACAATCAAGATACAAGAAGTCTCGTGTGTCCCCAACACACCCAATACACTTGTCAGGTGTATAGGTGCACTAGTTCGGCGAAGAGATAGTGAAATACAAGTGGTATGGATAATTATAAGTGGTAACGGTGATATAAAATAGCTTGAAGGCGTGGACAAGACTAAAGTAAACTGAAATAAAGATAGAAGCAAGCAAACATGTAACAGATCTAATAGCAAACGGTGTTTCAGTGCTTAGAAACAAGGCCTAGGGATCATACTTTCACTAGTGAACACTCTCATATAAATATCTTCTCTTTACGATACTACTCTTAACTACTCTCCGGTTGGACACTCTAATCCATGGTAGGGCTATAACAGCACACCTCAAAGTCTGCTTTCCCCATCTAGATAACCCCACACTGTCACCTTGAGCTCTAGATGGTTCAAACAAACACCACAATTTCATAAAGACATCCAACTCCAAATATAACTCATAACAAGTATTTGTAATCTCTAGCCTAAGTGCCACCATGGTGTGCACACTGTCAACTTCACACACATGGGGAGAGCAGAGATCTATTAAAGCACTTGAGTAGCAAGGTAGATCTATAGATTACAAGATCATGATCTCAATAAGATCATGCATAGAGAGAGAGAGATGAACACATAGCTACCGGTAGAACCCTTAGCCTCGAGAGAGAACTACTCCCTCCTCATCATGGGAATCAGCAATGGTGATGGAGATGGTGGTGGAGATTTATGGAGATGGCTCCGGGGGCACTTCCCCGTCCCGGCAGGGTGCCGGAACAAAGACTTTCTATCCTCCGAATCTCCCCTTCGGTGGCGGCGGTGCTGCGGAACTTTTCGTGGCTTTCTGATTGACGATCTAGGGTTTTTGCATCGGGAGGAATATATAGGCGAAGGGGCAAGGTCGGTGACCGGCCAGGGGGCCCACACCACCTGGTGGCGCGGCTAGGGCTAGCCCGTGCCAAGGGGGTGTGGCCACCCTGTGGCCCCTCTCCGACTCTCCTTCTGGCTCCGTGAGTCTTCCGGGAAAATAACAACTTTTGATTTTGTCCGGTCCAATTCTAAGAATATTCATTTTCTGACTTTCTGGAACCAAAAACAGCAGAAAACGGGCAACTGGCACTGTGGCTCTTGTTAATAGGTTAGTCCAAGAAAGTGTATAGAAAGTACTCCAAAGTGTGGACAAAACATAAGACAGTAGATGAAACCAAGCATGGAACATCAAAAATTATGGATACGTTTGCAACGTATCAACATCCTTAAGCTTAACTCCTGCTCGTCCTCGAGTAGGTAAGTGATAAAAAGAAAGAATAATTTTTGAGGTGACATGCACCATAATAAACTTGATCAAAGTATTTGTAAAACATTCAAAGATGGGATCATAGTACTTCAATCATAACATGAAAGACAAAGTTCTAGCAATAAGACAAAGGAACTATGTTGCAACATGAAAAGTCACAAACAGAAGATTCATGAAGAACAATGCTTTGCAATACGTTTGTTTGTTTCACATAAAGAAAGCATAGTATAGTAGTATTCAGCTTGTCCCTCATAGATTAGCAAACATAAATGCATAGGACACCTTCAAAGTTTATAAGAGTGACTAGATACAAATAGTTTAAAACAAGCAATATCAAAGCTATGAATCAATCAACAGTCTTGGGACAATGCACATAGAACTAAGAATGGCCACTATGCTCTCAAAGTAGGTGCATAAAGATAGAAGGTGGAGACTCAATATAATGGTGGAAGAAAGGCCTTCATAGAAGGAAGTAGGGATTCAAGTCTCATAAAGAGCTTCCAAAAATTATGGTACTTATTAGCTTTCAGCTCTCATTGCCCCTATCATAAGCATCTTGAAGTGATTAAGGTTAAAGTGAACAAACTATGGAGTATATGCTTGACAAAGTATAAGTTGGAAATCTCATGTCCCTTGAATACGAGGGCCGATCCTTATGCTACTCAAGTTTAGTCACCGGTAAGTTCTTGTCATTGTAAGTACATGTGTATCATAGAGAACCACCAACGGGGTACCCCTTGCCCGATGATACGGATGAATCCCCATATCAAAATGACAAGGCAAGCAGACAACGAACATCTCAACAATCTTCTTATTTACCATGGGAATATGGTGCTTTTTTCTCTCTTTCCTCTTTTCTCATATCTCTTTTTTTCTTTCTTTTTTCTCTTTTTTTCTCAATATCTGACTCTTTTTTTATAAGAAGAATGCTTCATAGACATCTCATTATGGTTACGCTGCATGTTTCCACCATGACAACATGGATTAGACCAGCGGCCCAGGCGTTTCTCTAACACATATACATAACTCCATGGACTTACAAGCTCCCCTTTCATTTCACACCGACGACATCCATAGACAAAAGAGCATGATATCAACTAGGTACAAGTACCAAGTGCAATGTTGAAAGCGTTCCCCATGACAGCATGGTTCTGCTAATCCCCAACAAATAAGTGCAAGCATATACAACATAGACGACACAATGGTTCAAGTTTATTAAGGGCATGAAAAGTAAAGTGTGCCATCAAGTTCGTGAGAGCTTTAACCACTAGTTTTCTCATAACAAGTTTAATTCGGAAGGTAAACAAAAACATGAATATACTTGGAATAGCATATGCTAATAGGTAGGTATGGTGGACTCTTTGGAATAACTTGGTTTAGGGAGTTGGATGCATGAGTGGAACTCATACTTGGTTGTGGAGGCTAGCAAAAGACTAGGAGCGACAAACTAAGAGAGCAATAATGGCCATAATCGTGCAGAGCGACAAAACATCATTGATCAAAGCATAAACTGATACTACAAGTTGAAAACTAAAGGATCATAAAGGCTATGGTGACTTGGGATAGTCATATCATGGTGTGAGCATGTGCCAAGTCAACCCAAATAAAGCATCAAAGGAGAATACCACAATACTATGCTTTAATATGTTAAAACAACGCATGATTCTTCAAAGGCACATTAAGCAATCTCAATTGTTTATAACAAGTCATGCTACAGCAAAGAATACAAAGCATAAATCCAAAACAATATCAAGCATGGCATGACAAAGCATAGGCCACAGTCAAAAACAAGCTCTCTTTAACACTTAAGCATGAACTTTCCTACTCTTTTCCAAACCAAACCAAACTATTTGAAACCAATGTATGAAAGAGGGGGTCCAACTAATTTATTCATAAAAACTAAGCAAACCAAGCAAACGAAAAACCAAAACGAAAATAAAAAACGCACCAAGAACAACACAACTGTGCATGAAACAATAAAAATGAAGTGTCTAGAAAGACCTGAGATTTTTATTGATGAAGAAGGGGATGCCTTGGGCATCGCCAAGCTTTGACTCTTGTACTTCTTGGATATTTCTTGGGGTGACATGCGTGGCATCCCCGAGCTTGAGCTTTAGTCCATCCTTCATCTCATTACTCATTCCTTTCATACACCTGAAATTTTTCCTTCATACAAAACTTCACACAGTCTTTATTAGCAACATTAGTGCACTCAAGATAATAAGTCTTTAGGTTCAGTTATAACACCAATAAAACCTCCATTAAAACACTAGCAACTGTAGCACTTCCCTCAAAAAGCTCAATTCCCCGAAAGAACTCAAAAAGGAACCAACAAGAAGCAAATGCAAAAAATGGCAGAAATCTGTCAAAACAGACCAGCAGGTAAAGACGAAGTTTTTCGAAGACCTTCTGTTGCTCAAATAAAAAAGTGTTGAACTAACAAAAGTTATATAACAACCTGGGGCAAAATCAAAAAAATTCACGCCTCAAAAGGACATACAGAGATTTTACACGAATTTTTACAGTGAAGCGCAGAAATCTGTTTTGGGGCAGCAACTTTCCCAATCATTACTTCTCTCTCATTAGAGGTTACTCTTGGCACAAAAAGCAAATAAAAAGGATAAGGAGTGGTTATTACTGAAGTAATAACTTCCAAGACTCATCTAAAACTTTTGGGTTATCTTTTAATAAGTACTTTTCTTTAACGCCTTTAAGTTAGGCATGATAGTTTGAGAAGATGCTCACATAGGAAATATGAATTGAAGTAAAAGAGAGCATCAAGAAGCAAATTCAAAGTACATTTAAGTCTAACCCACTTCCTATGCATAGGAATCTTGTAAAGAAACAAGTCATGAAAGCACAAAGCAACAAGCATAGTAAAGCAAAACAAGTGCAACTTCAAGACTTTCAACATAAAGAGGGGAAACTTAATATTATTGAGATGCATAAAACCATGTTTCCCGCTCTCATAATAACTTTCAGTAGCATCATAAATAAAATTAACAATATAACTATCACATAAAACATTCTTATCATGATCCACATGCATATAATCATTATTAGTCTCCACATAAGCATATTCATTCTTATTAATTGTGGTGGGAGCAAATTCAATAAAATAGCTATCATTATTATTCTCATCACCATAATCATAAAATATAGGAGGCATATTATAATCATTAATTTTCTCCTCAATAGTAGGTGGACTGAAAATATCATATTCATCATTGTAATCATCATATATTGGAGGTATAGTATCATCAAAGAAAATTTTCTCCTCTAAAAGATGGGGGACTAAAAAGATCATTTTCATAAAAACTAGCTTCCCCAAGCTTAGACTTTTCCATAGCATTAGCAATAATGGTGTCCAAAGAATTCATACTAACAACATTGCTATTAGCATGCAAATAAAGTTCCATAGGTTTTTTAATTTTCTCTTCAAACACTTCATGTCCTAACTCAAGATAAATACTATAAAGCTCTCTAATTTTGTTGTTGTTTTCCATTAAGCCTAACTAGTGAAAACAAGAAACAAAAAGACAAAATTGTAGAATCTAAAGGAAATAACTTCGAGCACTCACACCGGAGGATGTGAGTACCTTTTACCTTACCTCCCCGGCAACGGTGCCAGAAAATAGCTTGATGTCTACACACTTCTATTCTTGTAGACAGTTGTTGGGCCTCCAAGTGCAGAGGTTTGTAGAACAGGAGCAAGTTTTCCCTTAAGTGGATTACCCAAGGTTTATCGAACTCAGGGAGGAAGTGGTCAAAGGTATTCCCTCTCAAGCAACCCTGGAATCATGATACAAGAAGTCTCTTGTGTCCCCAACACACCCAATACACTTGTCAGGTGTATAGGTGCACTAGTTCGGCGAAGACATTGTTGGGGGGATACCTCCAGGTAGGGTCACGCCAAGGTATAAAGGCCGAGTTAGCCGAGGTACGGCAAGGTCAAAGCGAATGCTGGCCGAGTCACCTCAAGGCAGGCCGAATCACGGGGTAACCCAGACCAGGGGATGTCCACCTAACTGGGTCTCAACCGACTTAAGCCGTAAGTCGGACAGATGAATCTAACTCATATGCAGGAACAGGTGTGGTTGTATCTACTATGTACGATCCGGGTCATATCAAGCTTGTAGGAGAAGGAAGGTATCTCGCTGGTCAAAGGTGACCCCTGTACGCAGAGCGTGAGCAAAGCGGACAGAGGCAGGACCACCGAGGCATGGCTGACAAAGGTGACGATGCCAATGTCGGCTGACACGGGCACCGCAGAGGCTCACGTAGCCTCTACATGGATGACGCGGGGGAAAAGTGACCCGGTCGGTTTACTATTTTGGGAAGAGGCATATTCCCTAGAATATGCCTCCACGTATGCCCTAATTGGAGACCTAGCCTCCCCTATATAAGGAGGGCTAGGGCCTCTGTAGGAAGGGGGAGTTTGACTAGGTTGATCTCGATTGGGTTGGTTTGCCTAGTTGTCTCTTAGAGAGCTGAGTCTGGCTAGTGGTGAGAGTAAGAGAGTTCTTCTTCCTCCTCTCCCCAATACAGCTCAAGGAGCACTTGTAAACCTTGGAAGTGAATTGAATACAAAGCTACCGTGTGTGGAATCACCTCACTATCCCTCCCTGGATTCCCCTAGTGCATTTAGTCCCCACCTTTAGCATATCCATGGCATCTGCCGTGACACCACCACGACAGTTGGCGCCCACCGTGGGGCTAGCAGCGCTAGCAGGGGTGAAAATCTGGACGGGAAACCTCATCGGCACCGGTGAACGCATCGTCTCCGGGCTCGTTCAGCGCTTTGGAGCGCTAGACTTTGTCAGCGACAACGCTGGCTGCTTCGGCAAGCGTCCACTTACGTGCAACGGCCTCTTCGTCAAGCTCGGTGCACACAAGGTCTATGTTGCTATTGATGTGTCATGCACTCACCCGCGGCACGTCGTCGAAGGAGGCGAGCCACTCCTTAGCGTGGTTCACGGGGCGCGTATCACTCGCTCCCCGGACCAAGCTGAGGTGATGATGACTGCGCCTAGTGTTGGCGCAAGCAAAGATCCGGCACCAGATCCGGAGGTAACGCCTAAGGCACCAAGGAAAGGTAGAGGTCCTCCGCTAGAGAGGCCAGAGAATGTGCTGCGGGAAGCGATGGATAGCTTGGCAAACCCTGTAGCAGCAGTGGTAGATCCGGCTCAAGCATAGGCCGAGCTAGAGGAAACTAGGCAAAAAAATCTAGAGGGCGCAAAAAAATAGTCGTGGCTCAGCAGTCGTTGAACATGACACTGCGTGAGTATGCAAAGGCAAATAAAGTAGATGATGTAAAAGTAAAAGGGAGAAACCTCATGAGTGAAATGAACAAGGAGGGAGATACTAGGATTGAGGAATCAGAGAACTATTTATCCGTGGGGCTGCGGAAGTATAGTACCCCGGCAAAAAACCTCAGAGCAGTAGATGCAGCTGCGTCCGAGTTAGAGGGTCTAACGGGTGAAGCCCATCAGAGACAGCAAGATAGGGTCAATGAGTTGGTTCGGATCGCGAACAGGCAAAATGAGGAATTACTCAGGGCTAACCCGGAGAGAGCTGGGGCCTCCAAGATCGTTCATTCGGCGGTGGGTAACCCGGAGAAATCCGCTGGAGCCGCATCGTCTCCTCATGGTGGTCATAGGAGAGAAGAGGTAGTAACCTCGACGAGGAAGAACAAACAGATAGTCCCATATGACCCGGCAAGGGCAGGGAAAGGAAAAGAGGTGCAAAGAGATGAGGATCGGCAAAGTGTGAGCCAAGGTGAAGCTGGCCAAGGTAATCGTGACCAAGGTAATGTCGGTCAAGGAAATGTTGTAAACGGCAATGCCAGACAGCGCAACTCGGCAGGAGCAGGACAACCACAGCAGCGGAATATACCAAGGCAAGAGCAAAGTGCCGGCCGAAGTATGAAATAGAGAGGTGCACCAAGAGAGAAAGACCGATATAACGATGGTGATTCAGAAATGGTGAACGTAGGATACCCAAGACCAGACTATCATGTGATAGGGTCAAGATTGGGAAACAGGGGTTTGATGCCCGATGATGCCAGATTAAAACTGGATCGGCTGTATAGGTCGGAGCAGATTGAATGTCAAGGTCCCTCGGGTTCTGCATGTTTTGGGCCCCGGGTCATGAAGGAACCTCCGGTACCTAACTTCCAGCTACCTAGAGGCACAAAGACATATGATGGCAGCACAAAGCCGGAGGATTGGTTGATTAACTATGCTACAGCTGTAAAAATTGCTACAGGCAACTTGAGATGGGCTATGAGATACGTGCCTCAGATGTTGGAGGGGCCAACGAGGGTATGGCTAAACAATTTGCCGCCCGGAAGTATCAATTGTTGGATCGATTTTGAGGAAATTTTTATCAGCAATTTCTCAAGTACATATCAGAGGCCGAACAGGCCAGAGACCCTAGCAATGTGTAAGCAGAGACCGAATGAAACAGGTCGGGAGTTCCTGCCCGGTGGTGTACCATACGAAACTCCTGTGAAGGTGTGATCGAGTCGCAGTCCATAGAATGGTTTGCGCAAGGATGCAGATATGCAAGCATGTTGTGGCAAAGATTGCAAAGGGATATGCCAACTACGTTGGCAGAGACAATCCGGATTGCTGATTCATATGCCTTGGGTGATCCGACTCAACCCAGGCTCGTGTCTAACGAGTCAAACAAGGAGTACTACCAGAGAGATGGAACCGGGTCATCCTGGAGAAATGACTACCGAGGTAAAAGAAGAGATGATAGACCGGATTACCAGTATAGTTTGCAACAAGTTGCTGCTGTGAATCAAGATCAGCCCGGAGCAGGGGGCAATCAAAATCAGAAAACTGGAGGGCAACAATGGACACCGAGAAACGACGGCAAGAAAACTTGGACGCCGGAGTAGAAGAAACAATGGCAGGAAAAGAAGGACCGTCCGAGGTATACTTATGAGTCGATGCTGGATCAGCCGTGTAAATTTCACACACCAAATCCGAGTAACCCAGCAGGTCATACAACAAGGCAGTGTGAGTGGATGCGTAAGATAGAACAAGGTGGTTTGGGGAATGCTCAGGCACCTCGGAATGATCAACCTCGGCAGAAGTTACCCCGGCAGCAATTGCTCTCCGGAGCGAACATGCAACAGCTAATGTTGCCTCCCCCTCCGCCGAGGTATGACAACCATGAGAGAAGGGATGCAGTACATCAAGTGGAAGACCAGCATCAACCGGATCAGAGGTACCCCGGAAACAAGGGGAGGAATGAGTACAGAGAGCATCATCAGAGTTACTGTGTGTTCACCATAGAGGAAACAGATAGAAAGAGCTTGCATCACCGACATATGGAGGTGAATGCGGTAATGCCAGCAGTGACGAGGTACATGCCTTGGTCGGACCAGGAAATTACCTGGAGCATCAAAGATCATCCCAAGCTTATGCCAAGCCCTGGTTCGTATGCGCTAGTGCTGGATCCGACATTCATTGGGCCTAACATCAATGTGAGGTTCTCAAAGGTACTGATTGACAATGGCAGTAGCATTAACATCATGTATGTGAATACAATGCGCAAATTGGGAATCTCGGAGAACATGCTTCAAGCTTCAAGGACAACTTTCCATGGTATTGTGCCAGGCATTTCTTGTGAGCCCATAGGCAAGGTCCGGGTTGACGTATTGTTCGGCATGCGGGATAACTGTCGAACTGAGAATTTTGAGTTTGAGGTGGTGAACTTAGAAAGTGCGTATCACGCATTACTCGGTAGACCGGCATTGAACAAGTTCATGGCAAGTTGTCACATCAGCTATCTGAAGATGAAGTTGCCTAGGCCAAATGGAGTGATTACCATTGCTGGAGATTTACGACGTTCTATTGAATGTGCTTCAACTGGGTCTAATCTAGCTGAGTCACTCGTGATTGCACAAGAAAAAAGGAAGATACAGGTGGTGGCGGCGTTGGCTCAGTCCGTGCAGCAATATATGCCAGCGTTGAGTAATCCGCATGGTAGTGTCTCATTCCAAGCCACAAAGGATACCAAGAAAGTGCATGTTGATGATATGTTCCCAGAGCGCACCGTAACAATTGGTGCCGGGTTAAATGATAAATAGGAAAGCGAGCTCGTCAGCTTCCTCCGTGAGAATTGGGATATTTTTGCTTGGTCCACACAGGACTTGCAAGGTGTTCCGAGGGAGTTGGCCGAGCACTCTTTGAATGTGAGACCCGGAGCAAGGCCGGTGAAGCAACCTCTCCGCCGCTTCGCCGAAGATAGGAGAAAAGTCATTGGAGATGAGATAGCTCGGTTATTGACTACAGGATTTATCATGGAAGTACTTTACCCGGATTGGCTATCTAATCCGGTCCTGGTGGAGAAGAAGAAAGATGACCCGAATGTGGCAGTGGTTTGGCGTATGTGTATCGACTACACGAACCTGAATAAGGCGTGTCCAAAAGATCCATTTCCACTACCAAGGATAGATCAAGTCATAGACTCAACTGCTGGGTATGAACTGTTGTCATTTATCGATGCATATTCGGGTTTCCACCAGATGCCCCTGAATCCGTATGATCAAATAAAAACTGCATTTATCACCCCGTATGGGTCTTATTGCTATCGCACCATGCCATTTGGTTTACGTGATGCAGGGGCAACGTACCAAAGATGTATGCAGAAATGTTTGCACGACCAAATTGGTCAAAATGTACAGGTGTATGTGGATGATGTGGTTATCAAGACCAAGGAAAGAAAAACGCTCCTTGATGATATCAGGCAGACATTCACGAACCTATGAAGGTTCCGGATGAAGCTTAACCCGGAAAATGTACCTTCGGTGTCCCGGCTGGAAATTACTCGGATTTCTTGTCTCCAGCCGAGGTATCAAAGTCAATCCAACTAAAATCCAGGCCATAGAGCGAATGGAACTGCCGAAGTTTCTTAATGATGTCCAGAAGTTCACTGGTTGCCTGGCGTCGTTAAGTCGGTTTGTATGTCGGTTGGGAGAAAAGGCATTGCCTCTCTATCAACTCATGAAAAAGTCAGACAAGTTCATTTGGACTCCGCAGGCCAATGAAGCCTTTATTCAGTTAAAGAAAATGTTAGCCACTGCACCAGTGTTAGCCTCTCCACTATCAAAGGAGCCAATGTTGCTCTATATAGCCGCAACCAACCGAGTTGTAAGTGCAGTAATTGTGGTAGAGCGCGACGAAGAGGGTCAGTTAGTGCAAAGGCCAGTGTATTATCTGAGCGAGGTATTATCAGCCTCAAAGCAGAATTATCCGCACTATCAGAAAGTGGCGTATGGTGTGTATATGATGGCAAAGAAGCTAAAACATTATTTTGAGGAGCACCCAATCAAAGTAATATGTGAAGCTCCCATATCCGAGATAATGAGTAACAAGGATGCAAGTGGCAGAATTGCAAAATGGGCAATTGAGCTAGCTCCTTATGCACCACAATAGGACAGAAGAGAAGCAATCAAGTCTCAAGCTGTGGCTGAATTTTTTGTGGACTGGGCCGAGGTGCAATATGAACCACCGCTGCCAGATCCGAACTACTGGAGAATGCACTTTGACGGGTCAAAAACGAAAACTAGGTTAGGCGCCGGAGTGGTGCTTACCTCGCCAAAGAATGACCAGTTGAAGTATGTGCTGCAGATCATTTCACAGCATCAAATAATGTCGCCGAGTATGAAGCACTTGTGCATGGGCTCAAAGTGGTAAAAGAAATTGGGATACGTCGGATCCAATGCTTTGGCGACTCGGATTTGGTAGTTCAGCAAGTGTCGGGGCTGTGGGACACTCTTGATCCAAACATGGTGTTATACAGATTCCATGTGCAGAAGATATCTGGTTACTTTGAGGGATGTGAATTTCACCATGTACCCCGGCTGGAAAATGAGGCTGCCGACGTACTGTCAAAGCTCGGATCTACCCGACAAGCAATTCCACCGGGTGTAGCATTAGAACACCTCAGAAAACCATCTATCAGACCGTCCCCAGAAACTGACTCGATCCACGTCCTGGAGGATACAAAATCTGGAGCCGTACCCATGAACATTGATGAGGGGAGCGCTTCGCAGAACCCGGGGACTGCCTTGGCAAACCCGGGGACTGTTCAGCCCGATCCGGTTGAAGTTATGCCGGTAGATCAGATGGAAATTGATGAGGATGTGTTCCTAGTGCGAGCTGTACCATCTTGGGCGTTGCCCATATTTCAATTCCTGAAAGATGGAACTTTACCCACTGAGGAGGTGCTATCCAGGCAAACTCAGAGGAGAGCAAAGGCATACACAATCATCAATTCCGAGCTATACAAAAGGAGTGTAACCAATGTCCTCTAGCGATGCGTTGACCCGGAAGAAGGGCTTGACATCCTCCGAGATATACATCAAGGGGAGTGTGGGCATCATGCCTCGTCCCGAGCCTTGGTGGCAAAAGCTTTCCGGCATGGATTCTACTGGCCAAGTGCCTTGGAACAAGTAGAAGACCTGGTGAGAAAATGCAATGGGTGTCAGAGATATGCGACAAAAACGCATATGCCAATGTCGGAGCTCAAGACCATACCAATTACATGGCCATTTGCCGTATGGTGCTTGGATATGGTTGGCCCGTTTAAACCAGCAAAAGGGAACATGACTCACATTTTGGTCATGGTTGACAAGTTTACAAAGTGGATTGAAGTAAAGCCAATAAGAAAATGTGATGGAGCTACGGCCGTGACATTTCTCAAAGACATCATCTTGAGATACAGTTATCCTCATAGTATCATAACTGATAATGGCACAAATTTTGCTGAAGGAGCATTTGCGCGATTCTGCCGAGATAAGAAGATCCGGCTGGACGTTGCCTCGGTAGCCCACCCCGCATCGAACGGACAAGTGGAAAGATCCAACGGATTAGTATTATCCGGGGTAAAACCCCGGCTCATTGAGCCGCTGCAAAGATCGGCGGGGTGCTGGATAGAAGAACTACCAGCGGTATTGTGGAGTTTAAGAACAACTCCGAATCGATCAACAGGCTATACGCCATTCTTTCTGGTATATGGGGCAGAAGCTGTATTACCAGCCGACATAGAGCATGACTCGCCTAGGGTCACCCAATACACATCGAAGTGCAAGAAGCCCGGCAAAATGATGTTGATCTGCTGGAAGAAGCGAGAGAATTGGCATTGTATAGATCCGCCATATATCAGCAAAATCTCCGACGCTATCATAGCTGGAAAGTAAACCCCCGAGTCTTCCGAGAAGGTGATCTGATACTCCGGTTGGTACAACGTACTGCTGGCATGCATAAGTTATCCCCCCCATGGGAAGGGCCATTCATTGTGAGCAAAGCATTGCACAATGATTCTTATTATCTTATCGATGCAAAACCGCAGGAAAAGAACAAGGCGGACAGGTCTGGCGAGGAATCTAAGCGTCCATGGAATGTAGCCCTACTTCGTCCTTTCTACACTTAGCAAAGAAGTGTATGTATCCGAGTCTCTCATATGTCGGTATGTATGCCGGCAATGAGCCTATCAATGAAATATGGGCATCTCGAGCAGTAACTCGGGGACTGCCTTGGAAATATTTATTGTCTCTTGTATTTATTATTTGTACGTCGGCTGGCATAAGTTCTTCTACTTAACCCGGATTAGTAGTGTGTGAGCACCAAGAACCTAACTCTTCGACTTGTTGTTGTCCAACAAGATTTGGCTTCATGGCAAGCAAGAGAACAAGTTTGGAATTGCGTAGCACATGAAAAACGTCTAAGGAAAGGAACTTAATCGAGCCGACGTTTGTTTTTCGGACTAACGCTATGATTCACTTTTGATTTATTATGCTGAATTATTTTGACCTAATCCTAAAGTTTCCAAGTATTGTTACGCCAATTTTTGAAGCTCGGACTCGTAAGTCATAAAACCGAACCAAGGTAGACACGAGCCGAGCCAAGAAATTGGAAGAACGAGAAAATGAAACTCGGGGACTACGCCCAAGCCAATCCAGCATAAAAACTTAGTAGCAAAATATCACTTGTGTATTTAATACAACTGCACCCGGCATACCGGGGATCTGATAAACTTTAAAGTTTTTTCACTCAAGGAGCAGCAGGAGGAGGAAGTTCGGCATCATCTTCATTGTCTTCGACGTCCGAGGCATCGTCCTCCTTGTCCTCATCCGAGCCATCTTCAACGTTTTCAGCGTTTTCATCATCCGCGCCACCAAGGAAGCTTGGACCCTCATTCCATTCATGAATGGGGGCATATTCGATAAGGCTATGGGCGCAAGCCTTACGCTGAGCTATCCACTCCGGGTCACTGGACCATCTAGATCCGGTATGCATGCGCGCTAGGAGGTTGAGGTCGATCTTCTCGTACCACGTAAGCACATAGTGGAGAACGGTCTCAGCTCTGGCACGTCCAGCGGATTCCCTCCAAAGGTCGAGCTAGGTCTCGCATTCCATCAACTTATCAACAAGAATTACGGTCCCCTCCGGAGTATCTTCTGCAGGCCAAAAGGTGTTGAAGATTCGGACTGCCACGTCAAGGATATCCTTGCCATAGTTCTTCACGATTTCCACGCGAGAAGACAAGCTGACCAACAGGTCCTCCATGTCATAGGGAATCTCTTCAGCGTCAGGAGCAATGGGGGTACCCCTCTCTCGGCGAAACTTAGCAACAGCGGTGCTCGCAATGGCATTGCCCTCTGGAAATTTGCCTGAAAACAAGACAAGAGAAGCAGGTAAAGAAAAGACACGTGAAGTAACCCAGAGAAATATGTGGGATGAGGGAAAGGAACTTACGTGAAATATGGCTGTGGATCCGAGTCAACTCCTTGGTACAGTCATCACGCCTTTTGCGAAGCTGCACAAGTTCAGTATTCGCCGACTCAAGTTTGACGTCGGCCTCCTGGAGAAGTTCTTGATCCTTGGCAATCTAGAGATTGAGGCACTCGCGCTCTTCAGTATTGCCCTGGCCAGCTTTTTGAAGCACGGATTGATGCTGCGCTTTCAACTTCTTCATATCTGCCTTGAGCTTGGCAATCTCATCATCTTTGGCTTGGAGGAGGGAAAGCTCATCATCTTTCTTTTTGAGCTCGGCCTGATGCTGCCCTGCTTGTTCGAGAAAATGCAGCATCATATCAGGAACGGGCACACTATCTTCAAGAGATGCTGAAATAGTTTGTTGACCCGGCAAAGCCGAGGTATGAATGTTTGCCGAGCCAAGGAGAAAAGGAGATAGAAAGCATAGCAGGGTCGCACAAAAGTAACTTACCCTTGATCTGGTCAAGATTCTTCCTCATGATGGTATTCTTAGCTTCCACCCCAGCTGCGAAAACCGAATGATGGGTTAGTTCGGCAGAAAAAGATGAAGGAAAACAGGAAAATGTCAAGAAGAGAACTTACCCCTTTTCTCGTGTTCAGCGAGAAGTGCATTATGCTTTGCGCACAGCATCTTGTGAGTATCCAGGAGACGCTGAAACTCAGCGCTCCGGCGGTTGGTGGTCACCTGAAAAGAGTACAAAAATATAGCTTAGCCTTGTGCATATTCGAAGTGTACAAAATCCGGGCCAAGTGGAACTTAACCTGGCTTTAGGTGTGTGCATATTCGAAGTGTACAAAATCCGGGCCAAGTGGAACTTAACCCGGCTCTAGGTGTGTGCATATTCGAAGTGTACAAAATCTAGGCCAAGTGGAACCTAACCCAGCTCTAGGTGTGTGCATATTCGAAGTGTACAAAATCCGGGCCAAGTGGAACTTAACCCGGCTCTAGGTGTGTGCATATTCGAAGTTATCAAGGAGCTACGTTAGTTTTCTAAGGAGCACCCGGCCGAGTAACAAGTTACTCCCCTGGAGGCTCGGGGACTAATGTTTATATCACTAATATCTACAGCATGTGAAGGAAAAGAAGAAGTAACGTACCTCCATCATCCGACCCGCAAGGTTGATGGCCTTGGCATCAGTATTCATCTGCGCAGCAAACTCGGCGGGACCGAACTTCTCCGGGAGATCGTCGTTGTGGACGAACTCTGCCTTGTTCCAGTTATTTACAAACTCGATCAAGGTCGGAGGGTATCGCTCGCCGTTGAGCATGTGGGGCGCCACCAAACCCTTGGCATGTGCCTCCCTCCTCTCAACCTGGGCAAGGGTCGGGCTGGTGTGCAAAACAAGTTGCATGTCACCTGACTCGGCAGGGGCGTCCTTCGGTGGTGGAGTTTTCTTCGAAAGCATGGACGCGAGTGTGCGCTGTCTAGCCTCGATGGACGTTGCCCTGGTGGCGTCAGGGGCCTTCTTGCCCTTAGGTTGTTGCTGAGAAGTGGAAGTTGTTGCAGCAGATTTACCCTTGGGAGCTACCTTGCTGCTTTCTCGCTGAGACTGGGAAGACTCGGACGAGGCGGAGGGGCTTGGTGTTGATGTTGTTGCTTTTGCTGCTGGTGCTAGAGTTGGTGCTGGTGCTGGTGCTGTTTTCTTCTTTGCTAGAGGTGCTGAGGTAACCTCGGTGGTAGTTGGTTGCGGTGGAGCCGAAGTAGTGGTGGCCGCTGCCTCGGTAGAGCCAGTCTCCCCCACTATAGGGTTGCCCTCCTCTTGACGAGGTGGGCTGGAACCCGGAGCAGCCGCCGAACCATCCGGGATTGGGCTCAGCGGGCGTGAATCGTCGCCACGAGGGGGAGAAGGGCTGTGTCGGAGCGGGGAGGCAATACCGGATCCACTCTGTGGGACCTCCACCGCGGCCCTGCTGAATCGAAAATTGTCGGATGAGAAACTATAACAATAGAAGAACAAGTAGATGGCAAAGGGAGAAGAGGCTTACGCATCCGAGGTCAGGGGCTCCTTGGGATTTCGAGCCCTTCATGTTGTGGCCTTGGTTGCAGGCTTGGTGGCAGTTTTATCCCCGGACTTCTTTCGCCTTATGGCTGGCTGAGAAGGTCTAGAGGAAGAAGTTGATGCGGCTCCCCTTTTCTTCTTCGGCGCGACCGTAACAGGATCACCCACGGCAAGGGGAGGGTCCTCATGGATCTGCCCACCGGGGTTAGCTGATGTCGGAAAACCATAAGAAAGGGGGACAGCGTCAAATGCTTCCATCACCTCAACATCCGAATCATCTTCATCGTCGGGCCAATCTCTAATGGAAGAGAGTTTACCGGTGGGTCGCTTGGTCGCGTCGGCCATAGGAAGGAACATCTCCTGGTCCGGTTCCTCCTCGTCCGAGGTATCCCGGTCAGGCGCCCATTTGAGGGAAGGCTCGATGCCATCCTTGATGGTTTGCTGAAGAAATATCTAAGGGAAAGAAAAGGCAACGGGATTAAAACCAACAACAAATACCGACATATGATTTAACTCGGAAAAAGTTTGGGGCACGAAACTTACCGAAGGAGGAAGCCTATCTCGGCAAAAATGTTCCATTCCTCACGTCCACTCAGAGGAGAAGTCCTTGTGGGTGGTGAAGAGGGCCTTGACCCGGTGGTAGATCTCTGTGTTACTCAACTTGAAAGACGAGGTCTGGTTGGGGTCACGGCCCCAGCTCATGTGACAGACTTTATGTGTGCGTTTCTGAAGGGAGAGATCTGGTTGCGGACAAATGTGATCATGGCATCCTCGTTGTGCAATCCGAGTTCCTTTAGCTCCTTGAACCTCTTGTTAACTTGGTTCGCCAAGACTGTGGGTTTCTTGGGGATAATGTCCCACAAATCCGGGTTAGGAGGACCCGGAGTATAGGGGCGTAGCCGAATCAGGTCGTCGGTGGTGCTGTTCCGGACATAGAAGAAAGTCCGGGCCCATCCCTTGCAAGAGTCCAGCCCAGTGACTCAGGGGAAGACGGACAGCCTCCAGGGAGAAATTGATGCAGCACCGAACTGCGTGAGCTGTTTGTCCTCCGGATCTAGATCTACATTCGAATCACGTTCCGGCGAAGGCCAAAGAACTGGATCCAGAGCTCCTTCGTGGGCCACAGTCCGGCATAACCTTCGATGGTGGAGGCAAAGGCGGAGAGAGAAGTGATGGCATTAGCCGGAAGATGGTGCGGCTGGAGCTCGTATGTGTTTAGCCAGTCGTGGAAAAATCACTGGCTGGGAGACCAAATCCGCGGAAGTGAGGCGTGCAGTGACGCCCTCCGGGATGCGCCTGGTGCGATAGAGCCAATCCAGGTCGTCCTGGCAGACCCAAGATCCAATCCACGCGCCGCGGTCGGCGGCCGCTATGTCTTCTTCCATCTCCTGCTCGGCGATGGTGAGCTCTTCTTCTGTCATCTCGAGGAAACTGCCCTCACTGGTGCTAGCGGCGGTGGGTGGCAGTGGCCTAGACTGGCAGTGACCCGTGGCGGAAGAGATGCACGGAGGCGGCGGCGACGCTGGCGCGCGTGGAGGCAGCGCAGCGGCGACGCAGCTGCTCAGGTGCGGCGGCGGCGCTGTCGATGGAGGAGAGGAAAAGGCAACGGCAGAGGGGCGCAGGAGCGGGGAAATGACCCAAGGGGCACGCCCCTCCCCTATTTAACCACTCCCATAAGGGGTAGTGGGATCGCGTTTCACGGGCGGGCCACACCGTGTGGCCGTGTATAACCCGGATTGACCAATCAGCAGCGAGCCACACGAAGGGCCACAGAGCACAGCGGATCCCATGACGTGACGTTATGGTGCAATTAACGAGGAGGCAGGCACGACGCGACGTGGGCAACAGTAACTTTTGACAATTACTGTGGTGGTTACTGTTGCTGGCCCATAAAATGAGGCAAACGTGATGATTAACCTCCACGTGGGGAAGCGTACGGGAGAAGGAAGAGTGACCCAGATGGGCAAGAGGTAACCCGGCCAGCAAGTAAAAACTTGGAACGTGCCAAGGGAAAATAAATCCATGAAATCCAAGATAGGAGGTAACTCGGAAAAGGAACACAAAGCTCAGTGAAATTGAACCTGTTGTGGCCTTAGTGGCTAAGGCTGCTAAGACCGCACCAGCTTCGAGGACTAATGTTGGGGGATACCTCCGGGTAGGGTCACGCCGGGGAATAAAGGTCGAGTTAGCCGAGGTACGGCAAGGTCAAAGCGAATGCTGGCCGAGTCACCTCAAGGCAGGCCGAATCACGGGGTAACCCGGACCAGGGGATGTCCACCTAACTGGGTCTCAACCGACTTAAGCCGTAAGTCGGACAGATGAATCTAACTCATATGCAGGAACAGGTGTGGCCGGATCTACTATGTACGATCCGGGTCATATCAAGCTTGTAGGAGAAGGAAGGTATCTCGCTGGTCAAAGGTGACCCCTGTACGCAGAGCGTGAGCGAAGCGGAGAGAGGCAAGACCACCGAGGCGTGGCTGACAAAGGTGACGATGCCAATGTCGGCCGACGCGGGCGCCGCAGAGGCTCACATAGCCTCTGCATGGATGACGCGGGGGAAAAGTGACCCGGTCGGTTTACTATTTTGGGAAGAGGCATATTCCCTGGAATATGCCTCCACGTATGCCCTAATTGGAGACCTAGCCTCCCCTATATAAGGAGGGCTAGGGCCTCTGTAGGAAGGGGGAGTTTGACTAGGTTGATCTCGATTGGGTTGGTTTGCCTAGTTGTCTCTTAGAGAGCTGAGTCTGGCTAGTGGTGAGAGTAAGAGAGTTCTTCTTCCTCCTCTCCCCAATACAGCTCAAGGAGCACTTGTAAACCTTGGAAGTGAATTGAATACAAAGCTACCATGTGTGGAATCACCTCACTATCCCTCCCTGGATTCCCCTAGTGCATTTAGTCCCCACCTTTAGCCTATCCATGGCATCTGCCGTGACACCACCACGACAGAGATAGTGAAATACAAGTGGTATGGATAATTATAAGTGGTAACGGTGATAGAAAATAGCTTGAAGGCGTGGAAAAGACTAAAGTAAACTGAAATAATGATAGAAGCAAGCAAACATGTAACAGATCTAATAGCAAACGGTGTTTCAGTGCTTAGAAACAAGGCCTAGGGATCATACTTTCACTAGTGAACACTCTCATATAAATATCTTCTCTTTATGATACTACTCTTAACTACTCTCCGGTTGGACACTCCAATCCATGGTAGGGCTATAACAACACACCTCAAAGTCCGCTTTCCCCATCTAGATAACCCCACACTGTCACCTTGAGCTCTAGATGGTTCAAACAAACACCACAATTTCATAAAGACATCCAACTCCAAATATAACTCATAACAAGTATTTGTAATCTCTAGCCTAAGTGCCACCATGGTGTGCACACTGTCAACTTCACACACATGGGGAGAGCAGAGATCTATTAAAGCACTTGAGTAGCAAGGTAGATCTATAGATTACAAGCTCATGATCTCAATAAGATCATGCATAGAGAGAGAGATGAACACATAGCTACCGGTAGAACCCTTAGCCTCGAGAGAGAGAACTACTCCCTCCGTATCATGGGAATCAGCAACGGTGATGGAGATGGTGGTGGAGATCAATGGAGATGGCTCCGGGGGCACTTCCCCATCCCGGCAGGGTGCCGGAACAGAGACTTTCTGTCCCCCGAATCTCCCCTTTGGTGGCGGTGGCGCTGCAGAACTTTTTGTGGCTTTCTGATTGACGATCTAGGGTTTTTGCATCGGGAGGAATATATAGGCGAAGGGGCAAGGTCGGTGGCTGGCCAGGGGACCCACACCACCTGGTGGCGCGGCTAGGGCTAGCCCGTGCCAAGGGGGTGTGGCCACCCTGTGGCCCCTCTCCGACTCTTCTTCTGGCTCCGTGAGTCTTTCGGGAAAATAACAACTTTGGCTTTTGTCCGGTCCAATTCCGAGAATATTCATTTTCTGACTTTCTGGAACCAAAAACAGCAGAAAACAGGCAACTCGCACTGTGGCTCTTGTTAATAGGTTAGTCCAAGAAAGTGTATAGAAGGTACTCCAAAGTGTGGACAAAACATAAGAAAGTAGATAAAACCAAGCATGGAACATAAAAAATTATAGATACATTTGCAATGTATCATTATCCAAAGAAGCCCTAAGTTATCTTTAAATTTGTCGTTCGATCTTTTGGCGACCGTTTGTGATGCTTATGCGTCAAGCCCTAAGTATATTCAATGTGACTACTACTACTACTCCCTCCGATTCATTGCTAGATACGTCCAATTCAACGAAAAGTAAATATGGATCAGAGGGAGTACTACTACTACGAGCAAGCACAGCGTGAGTCGTTCCTAACATGGCTAAGAAATGTACGTACTAGACTTTTTTCGAATCTACTAGAAATTCACTAGACAGGCCGGCAAAAACCAATCCTAAAGATGGGACCCACTTAGTACAGCATAAGCCAGTTTATTGCACCATTATGTATCTAGCCAAATTTCTCCATAACTTTGGATGGGTCATAAATATTTGCAGCTAGTAGCTCGATCGCTTGATGGACCAACGAGATTGCTCGAAGGCTGGCAACGAGACCCAATACTTGACGTTTTATGTCCACTATTCACTCTCATCTCTCCTCCTACTAGTACTACCTCGCTCCGCCTTCAGAGAAACCATTTTCTTCCACTGCTCCTCTCTTTCTTCTCTACTTCTTCATCCAGCGATGTCACGAAATATCCTGTCTCGTCGGAACAATATCAAGATGGCGGTGGTTAGAGCCGTGGAGAAATCCCACCGGCAGGATGACCTGCAGGCTCGAACCGAGAAAGGACTCCAGCCATGGGGCGAGGGATCCTCTTCACGCATGTATTCGAAGAGCGGCTATCATGGGGACCAAGAGTCCGGGTAGGTTTGTACTTCCGTTGATTCCTGGGCTGTCTGCTCCTACTATTGAACAGTCTCTATACATCTTCCAGGGTAGGCGGCTCGAGCATCAAATTTTCCACCCCACGGGTCGATAGCACGACGGATATCTCTGACGTATACGATGCCCTCATGCCTGCTCTGAGTCGAAGAAGAGAGGTACTGTAGTCACTATACATGTATTAACATTTTATGTTCTTCTCTGCATGCACTCCATGCTCTCTTACTTATGATCTATTTTCCATGCAGGAAGTCAGGGCGAGAATCTCGGCCAAAGTAGATGAAATCTACAGTCATAATATCAACATTCTTTAGAAAAACTTTGAGATCAACCTAGAGTGTGATCGCCTCCGAGCCGATCTGGCTTTTCAAATGAAGCTCGCACGATCTTACGAGTGTGACTCCTCCATGCTTCACGCTGAGTGCGAAAATTTTAAGAAGGAAGTCATGGTGCTCCGCAGCCAGCAGCTACCATTACAGAGATCGTCCAGGTCACGCCCTACTAAGTAGGAAGAGAGAAGACATCTCATGTTGTCCATCGAGGTCGCGACCATTGCGGAGGTCGTCGAGGCCCTGCCTCCACAGGGCGGCCACAGTGTTGCAGTCACCGAATCTTGGAGTAGGAACTAGGAAGGGGGAGGACTTGCCTACGTGGCCCTCCTTTTTCTTTCTTTTGGGTGCATGGATTGTTTTTTCTCATCCATATTCGCATAATTATATTGCACTCTTTAGCGTTCAAATGCGCTCTGTGGAGCTTTTGTAACGATATACTTGTCGTATAGTAGTCACTGTCTAGTGTACATATACATTCAAATTTAGTCAAATATGTGACATCCTTTTTAATTAGGTTGGAGGGCATTTTTAGAAAAAATAGGATGAAGGGAGAGTATGTCTGATAAATCAAAATAAATTAAATCATCAATGAGTGATCTTTAAATTTGGTCATACTTTCTACTTTGTCAGATGTGTAAGGATCTAGATCCAGTGTCTAGTATACTTATCAACTATTCTGTCTTCCCTTTACGTGGCCCCTACATCGTTGAGTGAGTTATTGGGTGATTTTTTTTGCTCTTCCTATTAAAATATTGTGGTTATGATATAGGGGAGATAATATAGGGTTGCTGCTGGAGATAAGCAAAATCTAGGGGAAGAATCCTTTTAGGCTAGTCATAGTGCAAATAACTTCATGAGTATCAGCCACACCGTTGTGTCGGTTCAAGAAATTTTTTGTCAGAATTTGGAACCGCTATGGGAAAGCTGTAGTGTATGGAATCGCTGGTGGGACCCACTATTTACTTTCTCTGCATGCATGCATCCTGGCTCTCCTCATATTTCTACCACTTGGCCCCACAGTTGCATCAAAGAAGTGAACTAAGTTCTTGAACAACTTCTTTGTGTCATGTTGCATGAACCGATTCCTAAAATTTATAGAACCGGTTCAATAGGAGGTGAGAGAAGGTTAGGAATCGCTTTTTCAATACAGTGTGGCTGGTCTAAGGATCCTACTCAGTAAAATTGCTTATGTGGCAGTGAGTTATTCACACATACCAAGCTGAAATTAGTCTATTACCTAATAATTAGTCTATTCTTGTATTAACATAGACTAATAACTTATGCATGTTAGTCTATGTTTAACTTACAAGTTTTGTTCAACCTTGTTCTCTTCTCTAGTTCCTTTTTCATTTTTTTATTGCAGTAGACATTGTGTAGTAGTAGACTCACCTCAGGGAATCTTTCTTACTCAACTGCGCTCCACTATTTAGACAGTAGTAGTATATACTATCAGGAGGCGCGGTGTCTATCTAGAAAAGAAAATGCACCGTCAGCATCAGGGACACCCAGCTATTGTCTGGAGTACTTTGGGTCACAAGCATAGCTACCCCTATAGTCTACCCACGGACACCCAACGATTCCTTGCAGAGGCATTCCCGCCAGAGCCTTCGCAGGGAAGGTATCTGCTTTGACCCGTTGATTTCGGATTGGACGGACAAGATTGCTAGACGCTGAACTATGTCTCCCTGGAATATGTTCCTACTACTACGTAAAAATACACTTATGTGTGAGCTGCGTTGATTAGCGAGGATCATCAGTGGACGGGGGCCTCGACCACACACCAAAAAGGTTTGTCACTCAATCAATTGTACTCACATCCATGCAACTGAGTAACTAGACTGTGATCAACATATATACGGAGAGAGAATACAAGTAATACAATGATCAACCCAATACAATCCACTCATTACTACACGATGCATGCAACTCAGTATCCTAATAATATCGTACATGTAATCACGTAAGTACCTTTTTTTTGAGCTGCATGCATTCACTCCTGAACACCATAAGTAAAAGTTTGAACTCGTGGAGTGCCAAAATGACATCATGCCAGCTAGCCCGATTAATGGTCTGCTACTATAGTAACCTACACATCTACCTCTATAGTCTACTCTGGGACACCCAGCAACTACTTGCATAGGCATCCACACCAGAGCCTTCGAAGGGAAGGTATCCCCTATGGCCTGTTGATTTGGGATGGACGGACAAGATTGCTAGACGGCCAAAATCACGTGGTCCCCACTCCCTCGCGTCCCTCCATTTCAAACACTGTGAAATTTCGGGTGCCCCTCCATTTCAAACGATACCAAAATCACGTGGTCCCCACTCCCTCGCGCCCCTCCATTTCAAACACTGCGTTTCAAACGATACCAAAATCACGTGGTCCCCACTCCCTCGTGATCCTCCATTTCAAAGACTGTGAAATTTCTGGTGTCACTCTGTTTCAAACGATACCAAAATCACGTGGTCCCCACTCCCTCGCGCCCCTCCATCTCAAACACTGTGAAATATCTGGTGCCCCTCCATTTCAAATGATACCAAAATCACGTGGTCCCCACTCCCTCGTGATCCTCCATTTCAAACACTGTGAAATTTCTGGTGCCCCTCCGTTTCAAACGATACCAAAATCACGTGGTCCCCACTCCCTCGTGCCCCTCCATTTCAAACACTACGAAATATCTGGCGCCCCTCCGTTTCAAACGATACCAAAATCACATGGTCCCCACTCCCTCGCGCCCATCCATTTCAAACACTACGAAATTTCTCGCGCCCCTCCGTTTAAAACGATACCAAAATCACGTGGTCCCCACTCCCTCGCACCCCTCCATTTCAAACACTGTGAAATATTTGGCGACCCTCCGTTTCAAACGATACCAAAATCACGTGGTCCCTACTCCCTCGCACCCCTCCATTTCAAACACTGCGAAATTTCTCGCGCCCCTCTGTTTCAAACGATACCAAAATCACGTGGTCCCCACTCCCTCGTGCCCCTCCATTTCAAACACTACAAAAATTTCTTGCGCCCCTCCATTTCAAATGATACCAAAATCATGTGGTCCCCACTCCCTCGCGCCCCTCCATTTCAAACACTGTAAAATTTCTCGCGCTCGGAACCTCCCGCGTCACTTCTCCGGCTCGCTTTTCCCGCTGGAACTCGACGCCATGCACTCCTTAGACAATAGTATACTGGAGCTGCATCAGCTACGGTCCCATACAAAGCATCATTGCCACTTCACCAACATCCACCACACCCGACCTTGGTCACCGAGTCCGTCGTCATCCACCGCACCTGATTTTCTTTTCCCACTTTCCCCTCCACGGTGCCAAATCCATCAACGACTGCCCAAGATCTGCATCAACGCTGCCCGCATCCTCCCCACCCGTACCTTACCTGAACCGTCGTGCAGTGCACCAATTCTCCTTCATCCACCGCGCTCAAGGCGGCATCAAGGGCCCAAGATCTGCTTCCCTCATGCAAACAGCTGGCGCAACTGAAGCACCCTGGGTGACAAGGATGTCACCCATGCCGGTACGGATGATGCTTAGGAGCCTAAACCCTAAACCCTAAAATGTAAAATAAGTGGAAAATATCAGTTTGGATTCCCTGCTCCGCAGTTACTGAATCTATCTGGTTCGTCCTGAGATAAGTTCCTGTTATTGTTTCCTCCTTGGCATTGTTATGATGTCCAGTAGTACCCGTTTAGACTCTTCATACTAATTCGATTATAATTTTATTGTTGTCATCTGGTTCTTCAAAAGCTGCAACACTAACTATTTTATTTTTCTTGCATAGAGCCTAGAATGGAACAATGAACATGATAGTTTGCATAGCCTCTTCTACAGGTTCATAAGCGATGCCATTATTTCCTTATCTGGTGTTGGTTCGTCCTAAGTAATGGCATAACTGTCCTCTACTATGTAGTTCACTCGTGGTTTGCATTCCTGCTCTAGAAGTTCTCTTATGATGCCATATTTCTATCTGGTTGATTCTTAGCTATGATAGAAACTGCATGACATTGTGTAGCTCACCGTAAATTCTGAGTCACCGTACGTTTCTTGCATTCTAGGAAATACCACAGCTTCCATATATATTTGCTTATATGACCTGTCTAGTTTATATTTGCTAAAATTCAAAAAAACACTTTGTTTGATTGCTCATTTAATTGTAGGCACACTTGTCTAATGATTGTTTGTCTTGTTCTACAGGTTCACGTGCGACTCAACTATATCTCGCATCTCGTTCTGGTTCGTCCTAAGCAACGACATAACTATGATCTACAATATATAGTTCATTCCTCGTTTTCATTCCTGCTATACAAGTCCTCGTATGATGCGATTATAATTTCTATCTGGTTCATTCTTAGCTATGAGTAGTTTGTCTTGTTTGTTGTATTAACTTGTTATTACTTAGTTTCAGATTGCAATTATTGTTATTCCTACCAAAGAGGGGGCTGCAAGATCATGTCTCAAGGTGGTTTTCCAATGTAGCTGTCACACTCAAAGGGAGATGCAGTTGATGGATTGAGAAAGCAAATTAAGGACAATGCAATCAACTTGATTTTCAACTGAAATGCTGAATTTTCATTCCTAGGCATTGATATTATGTAATATTTTTAAGAAGTTTGCAGCTGATGTAATATCTAGATAACTCACATAGTTCATGTAGGCATTTTTGAGCTGGGCCATGTAGGCATTTAGTTGACGCCGTCCACGCATGGCGGTAGGCGGTATCATAACTGCGCCAGCCAGGTCGATCAGATAAGAGTTTAGGTCTTTATTATTTGCCCTTATTGTATTAGGCCTACCATGAACAGTAAAAGATGCTCGCTAAGTATACTCCTTTTATGATATTTGCCTAGGCTTTAGAAAGGCCGAAACTGTAGGTGTTCGCGACCATAATGGGCCTACCCTCAGGTGGCAACCAGTAACAGTAACAGGCCAAACAGTAACAGGCCAAAGCAGTAACAGGCTAGAACAGAGGCAACCTAGCTCAGTAACGGGCCAGATAAGTAATAGACTAGAAAAGTGGCAGGCCAGAACAGTAAAGGACCACAACAGTAACGGGCCTGGATAGTAGATGTCTAGAATAGTAACAACGTAGAATAGTAGCAGGCCGAAAATTTTACCAGACAGGAATAGAAACAAGCCAAACATATTGGCAGGCCAGAACAGTACCAGATCAGAACAGTCGCAGGCCTCCGGTGGGCTCGAGAAGTTGATGGACGATACGGTAAAAGGCCAGAACAATATCGGACCTTCTCAAAAGTGGGTCGTTCGTAGGCGGCCCAGAACAAGCGGTGAGAACAGTGATGGGCTGACTGTGGGCCTCAACAGTATGGGGCCTACTTGACGCAGCCTTTTAACGGGCCGCACAGTATTCGAACAATGTGGGCTTCTATAGGCCGAAAAAGTAACGGGTCTGTCATTTGCGGGCCGCTGCTAGCCACGTCTTTGGGCCCATTTCAAATAGTGTCGTACGATACAGTAACAGGTCATAATCTTATTGGGTTCTCCTAATGGGCCGGCCCACTTAATTATTAGCAGACCTTGGTTGGGCCTGGCTTCTACCATGGCTTCTGTGGCTGTTAACGACGGTAACTGGGAGTTAACGGTGTTTGCCATGTGGCATTTTGCATGACATCAGCAGTCAACGCGGCTAGCAAACAGATCTACGACGGAACAAGTTTTCCTGGCTGAAGGGTGCGATCCACCATGGTCAGAAAAAAACCGTGGTAGATTCTTTTGTGACAGGGCTTTTACCACGAAGGGCATCCGTCGTAGAAGACTTTTTAGCCACGAAAAACAGGCCTTCAACCACAAAAATCATCTATTGTAAAAGCCAACTTTTCTTGTAGTGGGTAAAGACTTTTGGCTAGGGTCTAGCTTCTTTTCTCATCGCTCGAGGCTTCTTTATATAGGGGTCCCTTCATGAAAGTTGTTCTGTTTGACCTAATGGTGGCGGTGCCAACTATACGTCCGGAGATATACGGCCGGAATTTTGCTCCGGTCGTATAGTTGGGAGCGTATGCCTCCGCTTCACGGCTCCTAGTTTCTTCTGGTTGTTGGAAATCTCGTATATTTAACTTTAATATTGTGATTCCCATCCTCCAACGACATTATCTGCGCAGGAAAAATATAAAAGAAAGGATTGCATTCTCCTTTGAATATTAGGCATTACTGGCAGGATTTAGAGAGATATTTCATCAAAATTATGAATAATATCCAGTTTAAATGTGGACGTGGATGGCTATATTTCAGAGCCATCATCAATCTAGACATAGGTCTTATTCTTCATTCAATCTTGATGTTACGTATGCTTAGCATTGATTTTAGATGAGTTTATTTTGTAGTTAGTGTAGAGAATCACTTATGCTATGTTTCCATTGGACAAATTTTTTATTAGCGATCTTTATTTACTTTGTCTTGTTTATATTTATTAGATGAACACAAAGAGTCGTACACGTGAGATGGCTGCAGAGTCCTCCACGCCACCCATTGATATGTTAACCCGCGAGTCGCTTGGCTTCGAGTTCACCAAGGAGTTCCATCTTACCCGTTTCGATCGTCTCAAGATTAGAGAGATCAAATCCACCAAGTGGGCATGTCCTTATATCCTGAACCAACTTGGCATTCGTGCTGATTTCGATTTACTTTGCAACAATGTTGGTTTGTACAATTTTGTCTTTCAGGATGTTGCGACATACCTCCGCTTGACACTTGAGTTCTTCGGCACCTTGACACACACGGTGGATCCTTATGGTTGTTCCTAGTAACAAAGGCCCGGAGTTGATCAAATTAAATTCCGTCTTATGAACTGTGAGTATATTTTGACACTCACCCAATGGGCTTAATGCTTTGGGTTAACCAATAACACCAACGATGTACGCACAACTACCTTTTAGATCCTTCCCCTTCACAATATTATAACTTGATGAGAATCCGTGGACACACACCCAAGGGGAACCAACTTGATCATCCTGCTATTCGATATTTGTTCTATGTTATTGCTAACACATTGCAGGCACGTGGTGAGTTTACTAGAGTTAATGAGGAGGACATGTTGATCCTCGCAAAAGCTGCACTTATCAATTGTAACTTAACGCCAAATTTGGGCGCTCTACTTGTGTTTTATCTTAAGAATCAAGCTCTTCAATCTCGAGGATCCATATGTGGAGGAGGAATTGTGACCATTCTCGCACACGCACTTTGCATCAACCTAGGTAACATCCAACCGTTGACTGGAGGTAACCGTCTCGGTCTATCTACTCTAAGATCATGTGGTATGATTTCTAAAAATCATGGTAGATATTTCTTCTATATACCTGGAGCGGATCACTTGATCCCGGCTCCTTTGCCTAATGGTTTATTCTCTATCGAGGATGGACGTTTGCGTTATGACGCGCAGGTCGAAGCTAATCTACCCAACAAGAAATACCCGTGGGAGGAGGAGAAGATGAATAAGTGCAGCCACCAAACTACTACACCACCTATGAAGATATCTATGCACTCAAGAAAATATTCAAAACATGAACAACCTCTCCATCAACCTTCGAGATGCCACTACAAGCCTCGCCAGCCAGTTCCATGATTGGAGCAGCCAATGGAACGTGGGAGATTATCCATCGCCACCATAATGAGCAACAAAAGGGCTTGCACAAGCCTAAGCTTGGGGATGTGTTCCCCTAAAAAAATTATTTGTGTAATAACTAGGTTGTACTCTAGCTCCTTGAGAATTTTGAAACACTCGTGTTGGCTTGGTCCAACACTTTGCTTTTCTTCCCTTTGCTTTTTAATTTGCTTTCGTTTTAGTTTATTTGTTTCCCTTTGTTTTTCTTTTCTTAAACCCTTGCTTAGTCGTAAGTTATTTTCTATTCTTTAATCCCTATCCTCAAAAATACAAAAAGATTTTTTTGTTTATCCTTTTTTTTGTAAACGTGGATTTATACTTTGCCTCTTTGCTTTAATATCATTTTGAGAGTAATCGTGTTTGAGTTTTGAAGGAACACATCCCTATAAGGAAGAGGATCATGAAGTTATTTATGAGAGGTATGTCCTATATCTCCTACTTATGAAGTTTGAGTTGTTTATCTTGGTTGGTTGATTTGCTAAGATGCCATGCTAGTGGGAAGTAATTTAATATGGATAAAATAAGGCTTTTTATTGGTATGATGATTAGTTGTTGAAGTTCTTGCTCTAGTTCTTTTAGTTAACCGAGTCTTGCCTTGGAAATAATAATACCAAACAAGTACAATAATAAAAAGTCTGAAATTTATGACTTGTTTGATGAATGATTGTCTTGAGAGTATACCCTTGATTATACTTAACCCCATAGATATTTTGATAGTCTCGACGACACTCATGAAAGGAATTGTTTAATTGAAATAAAGTCTAGTGGTAATTGTGATGCATGCCAAAGCTAACCTTGTGGATCAAACTGTGGTACTAGCTCAAAAAAAAGAGAAAGAGAAAGAAGTGAGACAACTTTGTTCTATGTCTCTAATGCACACCTTTGGGATACCAATAACTCCGCTAGCTTTTGAACAATCTATGGTATAACCTCGGATTTCGGATATGAGTTGAGTACATGATTGGCATCCTTGTAAATGTATGGGTAAAAGTATTGGAACTCTCAAAGGTTGTGCAAACACTAGCAAAAAGAAACAAACAGCGATCCTTGAAAAAGATGAAATGAAAAAGAAAGACAAAAACATATCTATAAGGATCCACATAACAAGTCCTTGGCATGGTCTCATTACTACTTCATGATTTTTTCTTGAAAGACAATGATTGGATTAGAAGTGTTTTAGATTGACTTGATTTATTGATGTGGGTGTAAATAAGACACTTCATTGGTATACTACTTGGGACATGAAACTCTCTTACTCAATTATGCTATTTAAACATCATAGTTTTCCTTGGCAAGCTGAGAGTTAATTAGAAGAATTGGATTGACTGCTACACTTCTAGTTATGTATACTTATATTAAACTTTACTTTGATTATATTGACTTACCAAAGTTTCACAAATGAATGAAGTGTTGAGCACATACGACTACCGACCGTAAGTGAACTCTTATTCTGATTGTTGCAAGTTTAAACGCTGGATTCCTTATAGTTCTTTTGGTTCTTCTTGCTCGAGGACGATCAAGGTTTGAGCTTTGGGGAAGTTGATGGCTCCGATTTTTGCCATCTTCCACTGCTTTTAAACGTATTTTTTGGTCAAGCAATTTCCAAAGAAACTCTCAACTCATGCCACTAATGACTGATAATTGCAAAGATATGCAAATCCCTTCTTTGATTTATGTTGTGCAGGAAATCACTCCTTTTAAAGCAAAATAAGGAATCATAATGAAGGATTTTGAGGAAGTACACATGACCAAGTAATTGGAGAAGCCTTCCAGGGCGTCAGCATGCTTAACGACCACTGGTACAGGCGCGGTCCGCCCGTACTGCCCACCCGTACCAGGTGGCGATGGCTTCGTCTCATTAAACCCTACAACTTTCGTGAAGACGCCTATATATTTCGAGGCTCCAGCCGCCAACCAGAGAGTCGCCATTCTCAGACTGCATCACAACACCACCAAAGGAGATCCACACCATTGTTCATCCATAGTTCATCCATTGTTCATAACTTCCACCATCCATCCCTCCACTAGCCATAGCCATTGCTTTGTACTTTTAGATCTCCTTGTGACTTGGCGACCATTGTAAGAATATTTGATTTCAATATAAGTATTTGCATGATGTTTTTATCTCTGATATATTTTTTATGAGTGAGTAGTCCTCACGGGCTGCGGGTTGGGGAGAAACCTCACAGCAATTATGTGCATTTAGATCATGGGAGAATTGTATTTTGTTTGGATTCGTGATTTGTTTCTTTTGTTTCTTTGTCTCTCGTCTCGATCTATGGACATGTATCTACCCAAGATCCCATAGATTGATAAAGGCTTGATGTGAGATACTTGGCTGGCAATGATCTCATAGGAACCTCAGTGATAGAAAGGGTAGTATGGTCTTCGCTTAGCACCCCATTCGGGATCAACGGCAACATCACCACTTAAAGCTTTGATCTATGTTTACACTTAATAATCGTTTGTAACCCATGGCTTTAGTGTACTCTCGGTTGGATTAAAAGTCTATTGCTATGCCTGCTGCATCACGGGGGCTCTAGAATATTAGGATGTGTTACCCCAAGAGATTATCTCAATACAAACATTATACATGACTATGCTTATTATTATCTTTTATCCCATTTGATGTGCAGCTGCAGGTGGATCTTCAACCCTGGCCTATCTCCATCCATTGATTCAAACCCGTTATAAAGTAAACTAGATTGGTCTGGTCACTAAGGTAAAACGAACAAACAAAGTCTTGTAGACGTATCCTTTTTATTACCTTTTAGCAGTGCTTTCCGAGGTTCGATTAAACCTAGGTCTTCTAGGGGAAAAGCTATTATACTACATCCATGAATCCGGATCGAAGGTATCACCTAGCTCCAATCTTAATCCTAAGCATCTTTGGCTTTTTGCTCATCATTTTCCAAACATGGACATTAATAGGTTCATCAAGGCGATTCTTTAGGTATTTTCTTGTGAACCCAGCTCTAAATGTCTGGTCAAGTACATAGAATTAAAGAATTAGCATGCTTGTGATTACTGGAAGTATTTAAATATAACAAGGTAGCTTGTTGATAACATGATCAAGAATATATCATCTTACCAGCTTGCACTTCTTTTTCATGACAGATGAATAGGGCAGCATGTAGATGTAGTACTTGATTTTTGGTGGAAATTCGAGTTCACTCCAGTCTAAGAGGAAATCTACATGAACTTCTTTCAGATACATGTCGTTTACAAAAAGGCTTTGCTTATCAAAATCAATGTCCCCTTGTGTTGAGGCCCCGATTCAACAACACATAAACATTTCAATGCGGTGGAATATTAATGTCTACCGTCTAAACACATACAAAACAGATGACTGCAATTTTGATGTTCTTTTGATATCACAGAGAATGCATCTCAGCAATAGTTTGATCAGTTCATATATCATTTCATCTCAACAACAATTAATTGGATCAGAGTATATGTAGAACAAAGATTGCGGCCTCATAAGTTTCTTCAGGGATGGCGTAAGCGAACTAAGTACCAATTGCACAACATATTGTTCTTGTATGTTGCCCTAGTTTCGCTAACTCATCCTTGAAAAAATCTGACACCAATGTGTCTGCCTCTCTTTTGGAGCAAATTTGAATCATTGGCCACAATAAGAAATTGAAATTTAATCCTACAAAACAATATTCAGAGATATACATATTTAGGGACAAAAACAATCCTAAATATTGTAATTATAAATAACAAAAAACCAAACAATCTTCAGGTACATGTAGAAACAACTTATGATCAAAACCATGCATATACATATGCATCATACGAATCACTCAAAGATCAGAAACAATTCAAATATCATATATATAGTTCCATATGAGACTAAATCAAGGGCCTCATAATTTTTTCAGAGATGGAGTTGGCAAACCAAAGTACCAACATCACAACCTATATTGTTTGTGTACATTTCTGCCTCAGGTTCACTAACCCATCCCTGAAAAACCGACACCAACAAATGTGTCACCACTGCACTCTTTTGGAGCAAATTTCAATCATCGGCTTCAGCAATAAATTGAAATGTAATTCTCATACACTATGAATGCATGCAATAAAAATTCAAAGATCATAGTTCTATGAATGTAGAATAAATCTGGGAGCCTCATAAGTTTCTTCAGGGATGTCGTTAGTGAACCAAGCACCAATTGCACAACCTATTGTTATTGTACATTGTCCCGGGTTCGCTAACTCATCCCTAAAAAAATCTGACACCAATGTGTCTGCCTCTCTTTTGGGGGAAATTTGAATCATTGGCCATAATAAGAAATTGAAATGTAATCCTACGAAACAATATTCAGGGATATACATATTTAGGTAGAAAAACAATCCTACATATTGTTATTATAAATAACAAAAAACCAAATAATCTTCAGGTACATGTAGAAACAACTTATGATTAAAACCATGCATATACCTATGCATCATACGAATCATTCAAAGATCTTAAACAATTCAAAGATCATATATAGTTCCATATGATAATAAATCAGGGGCCTCATAATTTTTTCAGAGATGGAGTTGGCGAACTTATACATTACTGCCTCAATTTCACTAACCCATCCCTAAAAAACACCAACAGATGTCTCACCACTTCACTCTTTTGGGGCAAATTTCAATCATCGGCTTCAGTGAGAAACCAAAATGTAATTCTTATACACTATGAATGCATGCAATAACAATTCAAAAATCATAGTTCTATGAATGTAGAATAAATCTGGGGGCCTCATAAGTTTTTTCAAAGAAGGAGTAAGCGAACCAAAGTACCAACAACACAACCTATATTGTTTGTGTGTCACCCCTGCAATCTTTTGGAGCAAATTTCAATCATCAGCCTCTGTGAGAAACAATTCAAAGATCATAGTTCATATGTGTGGAATAAATCTAGGGCCTCATAATTTTTTTAGAGATGGAGTTAGTGAACCAAAGTACCAATTGTACAACTTATATTCATTGTCTCAGGTTCACTAACCATTCCTAAAAACATCTGACACCATCATACGTGTCTCCCCTTACACTCTTTTGGGGCAAAATTGAATGATTGGCCTCAGTAAGGAATAGAAATGTAATGTTATATGCATGTTGTGTATCGAAATCAACACTCAGCTAGCAATCCCTGAACCCCCTAAAATCAAATGTTACAAATCGATTAAATTTATAGCACAAGAAGAACTATACGAACAACAACATGTTAAGAATGTAAATTTATTGGATGGCAGATGAGCAGATCTAATCAAATCTCCAAAAGATTTGACCATTCAAACCATATATATTCCCTACATCAAGAGCAAAAGAATCTATAAACGACTGAGCAAATCCTACGTATGAACAGTGAAATCTGCGGCCGCGGCTAGAGAAACTAGCAAAGTAGTACCTCAGACGCCTCATCAAAGACCTCCTCCTCGAACTTGTCATTCTCCATGATTGCGTCGAGGATTATTTGTTCGTGCAGGATGGGATCATTGAAGTAGAGGACCGGATTGCCTCCACCTACCGCATGCCCCTCATCCACATCTTCCACTGGCACCACGACGTTGTCGGCCACCTGCTGCTCGACGGCGACGGTGACTGGCTAGACGGAGCCCGAAGTCTTGACTGCATGATGATGAGCGGCATGCATGCCCGGAGAAGCCGCCTCCGCCTGCTCGGTGACGACCGAGCCATCTGCTGCTGCGCCTCCAACTGGCTTCACCTCCAGCTTGTCTCAACACGTACACTTCATGGTGCAGCTAGAGACGGCGGTGGTGCAAGCGAAGGAGCTTCGGCGTGTGTGGAAGGTGCACATTGGGGTTTTGTGACTAGACAAATTGGAGAAAATGACACGAACTCGTGGAAGAAGAAGGCCGAGCGGGTTTATATACGCGGCACCATTGGTGTAACATCCCAAACCATTAATCAAGGTTATCAAAGTTCAAATCACCCAATTTAGGGTTAACAAAAACTTTTTATTATTTAAATAATTATGAATGCATGTGTATGTTGCATTAGTATAGAATTGGGTGTAAATGCCATGTTTGATTGTTCTAAATGTTGTGAAATGGTTTAAAGGTGAATGCCACATCATCTAGACTATTTACAAAAAAATCCAAAGAAAAAGAAATCAAATAAGAGTAAATGATGCAAATGGTCATTTTGACCATTTTAATCCACTAGGCCACTTTGAGTGTTCCTAGAAGAGAATTTCCAACAGAAACAATTCTAGATCTTTTCACCCCTTGCTAGAACAAGTAAATATGTACCAAGGCCCACTTTCCAAACTTACAAAAACACTTGGCCACTAATTTTAAATGAAATTTAAAAATTGAATCCAATACATATGTGAAGATCCCACTTTTGCAAAAGCCCACAAAACCAACTCCACTTGACAATCCCAAGCAAGCATAGATTACCAAGCACACGTGCAGATCACACACCAAAAATCTTTTCAAAATTCGAATTTAAATTTCTTGCGGCCATTTGATCGAACACCTAGCAGACAAAATAAATTTGCCCTAACAATTACTATTTTAGAGCAGTGATCAAGCGCCACTAAGGCCTCAATCCACGCCCCTGGTCTCCCCCAGTTCCAACCATGCCATCAAAGAGTTACCCCTTAGCCGCTTGCAGTAGTGCCGAGCCACCTGAGTGCCATGCCCGCCGGTCGAGCATGGACCGCTCCCAGGAGACCGCCCTACTCTCTCCCGCCATGCCTAGGAGGATCGCCGCACCCTACCGCCCCTCTTTGTCCCTTCCCCGAGCGCTGCCACGTCCTGGACCACCGCAGACCAACCGCGCCCCGCGCGTCTGAGCCATGCCGAGCACGCGCTAGAGTGTCGTGCCCGACAAGTGTGCACACGCCGCGCCTCGACCACAGCTCGCGCGCACTGCCTCGCCACGACCCCAGGAAGCTCCCAGACATGCCTGTTCGCCGTCGCTTGACCCACAGCCACCGTGCGCCGCGTCGAACGCCGCTTCTGCCGCGCAGAGCATCAGACGCTACCGAACAATTGCCACCGCCCCTAGTTGCGCCTTTATGCCATAGAGGACTGCCAGGGAGCACTACGTCAACCGCAGATCGCAGCCATGCCGCTAGCACCCTGTAGACGTGTCGCCACTGTCGCCTGACCACGCCGCTCGGTCCCTTCCTCGAGCCTATAAAAGGAGGCCTCCCCCAGCCTCATTTCTCACACCATCTCACTCCCCTCTCGCCACTGACCACCCCACACCTTTCCCCGGAGCCACTCGAGCTGTAGTTTGCCGGAATTTTGCCGGAGCTGGCCGCAGTAGAGGAGAAGAGGCGTCGTTGATTGCGACTGCCCCAGGAGCCGCCGCGACCACGCCTAGAACTGTCGTCGTCTACCAGCTCGATCGCCCCCATCGCCACGTCTAGATGGAGCCCTGGTAAGCCCCCACGTACCCCCACCGTGCCGCGCTAGGGTTTTTTCTCGCCGGAGCTATTCACCGGAGACGATGAACCACGGTCGTAGATTCTTGTTCTAATCGCACGGCTGAGATTGCCCCATACCGCTTCAGTTAGAATTAGTCGCTGACATGCGGGACCCCCTATCAGTAGCCCTCCGTGCCGCAGAGCGCTACTGGGCCGGCCCGTTAGTTTTCCTGCGCTAGCCCACAGATTCAAATAAATGTTTTTCCATTTAGGTTTAAACTAGATTCTGTGCCTAGATTCAAAAATCCTTTCAGAGAATTTCACTTAACCAAAATGCATGATTCAAATTTTGTTAGAAAGATAATTAAAATATCTATCCAAGCCTATTGGATTTAAATCAAATGGAGATAGAGATCACATATAGAAAAAATAACAAATTAGAGACTTTGCTACATTCAAACATTTTTCAAAAATCGACCATAATATATTTTGATTTGATTCCAACTCTCAAAAATCACATTTGATAATACATATCTGAATACATAATAATATTTAGGTTTGCATGCAGTGACTTGGACTAGTACCAAAATAATGCTATATAGGCATTTCTAGTCACTTTAAATCATTTAAAGGATAAACTTAAACTTAGTGAAATGTGATGCACCCTTTAAATCACATTACCATGTATTAGAATATGTGGTGATGACATGTGTCCACATGATCCCATATTTTAATTGGAGAATATTAAATCTTAAATATTTTTAATGAGTAGAAATTACTTTTGTCAAATAAAATAAATGAAACTAGTTCTTTAAATCTTGTGATGATTGTGATGATGCTAGATCATCAAGTGTGTGCCTTAGTGTGCTAAATAGACTAGTTAAGCATTGTTTGGTGATTGTGTATCCCGTATTTATTTATAGACGATAGTATCGACCAAGTCTACAAGGAGGAGGAGTTCTACCCTGAAGAAGACAAAGAGAACTTCAATCACTGCACCAATCAAGGCAAGCTATTATTAGCAAGCTATAATTATACAATATAACCTAAGAAAGGTGCATTAGGCATGCTTGGTTATACTTTTTGATTTATACCCATCCCAAGTTTTACTTACAAGCTTTACTTTTGCTTTACCAAAGTTTCTTTACTTTTAGTAACGCTTTGTGAGATTTTGGAAAGTAGTATAGATAGCATAAAGAGTATAAAGCTTGGCCTATACTAGATGTCATTCTATGGCATGAGATTAATCTTAGCATCCCTCATTAGTGAACGCTCTTAACTTTAGTGGCTAGTGCTAAGCAATAAAAACTTGACCACTTTAGATGGGAATACTTGGTGAAAATGATTATGAAAACCTTGGAATGATGCTCATTCTATTGAGATGTTTTGACATGTGTTGAGAAACACAAATGGTTTATGATGATGAAAATGTTGAGGCATGAGCCTTAGCCCTTTATAAAAACTGATGGTTGGGTTCGGATGCGATACCATTCCAATTTTACCGTATAACCACAATACCTGAATTGGGTAAGGCTTAGCCGGAAGTTTATAGGCATTAGTATGGGTTCCCTCGCGGAAGAGGTTTGAGTTGAGGCTACCTCTTGATGATGTCCACCTATGCAGTGCCCAGGATGGCAGATGGCCATGGCTGGGAGGCCAAGCTCATAGGAGAGGAGCTTATAGTAGAGTGTGTAAAGGAAAGGTTATGATTGATTATCCGCATACTAAGTATGATGATTCAGGGTTATCCCTGACGGATGTATCGAATTTTGTGTTGAAAGTGTACCACCTCTGCAGAGTGTCAAACTATTCGAATAGCCGCGTCCGCGGTCATGGACAGTTGGAGTGGCCATACTGTTCCATCGTCAGAGGTTTTCAAAATGACTTGTAAAATGAATTGTGACTGGACTTTACCACAACAGGGTTGTGACTATGAAAACTAAGTTCCCACTTAGGTGATATAGAACTTTATTTTAACTTTCTTTGTTTCTGAACTCAGCTTAGGTTTCAAATTTAGCTTTGCAAATAAACTTAGAGCTTAGCATTTCCTACTAGAACTACCTTACTTGTTAGTGATAGTTTGCGAGTACAGTAATCATGGCTTTGTCTCTGGCTATTCCCGTGGCCAGACTATGAGAGGGACTATCAGAAAGATGGACAGCAGGACGGCTACGACAACTAGGATCATCTCCCATCGTCAACATTGTCTGTGACACTGAAGATGGAGCCCACCGCTACGCTTATTATTCCGCTTCTTGTTTGTACTAAGACTGGATCATGAGATCCTTTATTTGTGTAAGACCTTATTGTTGTTGGTAATTAATGATGTACTGTGATATCCAATCTGTTATGTCTCGCAAAAATGGTAATCCTGGGATTGCAATGTATGGCATAACAGGCATCTAGGATTAAAAATCCGGGTGTTGACAGTTGGTAGTCCTCGAGTGGACACGTGGGTGTGGACTTGTGTGGGTGGGGGCTAGTGCACGATCTCCACTTTCTAATTGCATTAACAACACGTGCATGCTACCTCGGAAACATGCACGACGCGAGTTTTCGAGACGGGCGGCATAATGGTCCGCCTCAGTAGACACCTAGAGGCGATTAATATTTCTGACCGACTGCGGTTGATTGATCTAGAGAGGTGGCCAATAATTTATGTCGTCTCAGGTTCAATTTAGAGACGATTTGTTTTAAAGACCGACTGAGGGGGAACTCGTACTAGAGACGGTGTAGATTAACAACCGTCTGAGGTTAGAGTTAGAGGCGGTCAAAAAATTACGACCGCCTGAGGGTGATGAACACAGCCAGTGGTTTGTATTTTTAGGGTAAACCAACTCTAGGCATAGTATCTAAGTAACGAGTTTGTACTAGTTCTATCACCACTTTCTATCATCATTGTGAACTAAAACCTGTATAAACACTAGTAGGTAACGTTAGTCCACACTTTAGCTCTTGGTGGAAGGGAGATGCGCAGCGACTCTCTTGGCCAACGGTCCGGTGACGGAGTAGGACGAAGCAGCAAGGTAGATATGTGTCTCTGCCGCCAGCATCCCGTCGTCGCCAAGGGTGTCGAAAGAGGAAGGTGAGGATTTTTTGCTAGGCGTCGATGCAAAGAGGAGCGAATGGAGTAGGTGAGGCTACTCTTGGAGTGAAACAGGGCGGAGAAGCTTTCGTTTCTCGCATGTGTAGCACCGAATGTCGTGGACACGCCATCGCCTCTTTTTGCAGCTCGCATGTGGGCTTCACAGAAACCACCGATTCAGACGTTGTCGTTGGACCTACCTCCGCCGTGCTTTAGGATGGTGTCGGCCAAGACGCATGCCTCCTAGTAGCAACCAAACGTCACCTTTTTATACATGTCCAATCTCGTTGGAGGATATGGTTAGTAGATGTGTCCCTAGTCTTTATCTAGTTCTAGCGCGCGCAGTACCTAAGGGCATCTCCACCAGCCCGACCCAAACGGATGACCGAAACGGTCTGTTTCTGTCCATTTGGGTCGGGTCGCAGTCGCTTTGGGGTCGTCGTCTGGCCTGTCCAGACAGCCGCGCCAGCGACGCGATCCAAATGTACATGCCTGGCAAAAGGCCTGCCACCGATGCCGACGCCGGTGTATTTCCAGTCTGTTCCGCCACCTCGTCGCCTGCCGGCTTTCTTCCCGTCGTTTCCCGCCTCTTCCTGCCGATTCCCGCCTCTTCTGGGCGTTTCCCGCCGCGTCCAGGAGCGTCCATAGAAAGGGGAGGCCAGCCGATGTAGGCACAACCAGAAACCCTACCTCCACAGACCTCCATGTCTGGCCGTCCTCGTCGCCGATTTGGCAGCCGTGACAATCGCCCAGAAATCCCACCCTAGAGCGCCCGTGGTCGTCGTGGCGTTCGGACCCACCGGAGGAACCGGACGTGTTGCCGCCTCCAATCCCGGGGCGCCCGCAGATATATAGGCTAACGTTCAACCACCGGCGGCGCACCCATTACAACTACAAGCGGACCACTGGCGAGCCTTTCTCGTTTGAGGTGATGGACCGGGTCTTTCTGCCGGAGCACCGACGGCTTGTTGCGCTTGCAGACGTGCCCGACGAGCTCTAGGAAGCGGTGCATGCCAATCCCGATGACACGCACCTGCGTGCCCGCCTCGCCCAAGCTGTAGAGGAGTTGCAGACGCAGGAAGCGATCTACCGCTCTCTCGAAGAAGAATGGGGTCTCACCGACCCGCCGGCGCCGCCGCCGCCAGCGCCGTAGGCGCGCATAGTTCGAGCGGTGTTGGGTAGTGTTACATTCACGGTGTGCATGTAACATGTTTAAAGACTAGAATAAAAAAATCATTGCATATGGCCGCCGCTCGACGCCTGTCCTCCTGCCTCGACCCTTGACTCGCCTCCTTCCCAGCCTCCACATCCGGTATCTTGCGATGGCCGGCGGCATCGGATCGAGGGGTGGCCGTCTAGGAGGACCACCGGGCCCCGGCCTCAGGCGTCGAACCGAATGGATCGTGCTACTAGGTCAAGCCGGACGTGTCGAACCGAATGGGCCGTATTGTTGGGAGACCGCATACGTTCCGCACAGTGTTCGAACGCGTCCGGACAGGTTGGGTCAGGCCGGGCTAGCGTAGCCGTGATTGATCAAGAGAAGTGTACTTGCGAGTTGCGACTAGCTTGGCACTTTGACTGTTTGGCACGTGCATACACGCAATGTCCTCCATTACTCGTAGGACCATAGGTAGATAGACGATAGGCCCGTTCTGCATTTTCGGGCAGGTCCTTGACCTGTGCGGCTGTGCCTTCTGTAGCACCAATAACTTCTTTTTCTTTCCGTTCTCGCGTTTTTCTGTGTCGCCGTGTCGGCGTGCACAGTGATCTAGCTAGTTCGACTAGGACTGTTAAGGCAGCAATAGTTTCTGCGAGCAGGGGTTGGAGAGCAGGCCATGTTGGAGAGGAGGCCGGCCGGCGGCCGGGGTCGTGACGATCGCTTCTCCTGCCCAGCTGACGCAGCGTACAGCAGTCTCGTTACTGTGACTCTGTGAGGGTACTCACTCCACTGTTGATTTGAAATTATCTCACGTAGTACGTATTAACGAATGGCCGAGTAGCCATGATTCCTCTCAACTGTTGCAATCTATCTCCACGGATCCGAAACTCGGTCAGCTTTCCCTCTCAACACACGCATGATCGGTACGCCTCATAATGCCAGGATCGAGCACCAGTGCACGCGACGCAGCCACTCGGCCGGCCGGCCATGGATCGACAGAAACGAGCCATCATCACCGCGTCGTAGCTCGCCGAGAGCGGCCAAATGCAGCAACAGCAACAGTGTCCCAGATCCTCAGGGAAAAAGGTAGGCAACGAGCCGGCTGGCAGTGGCCGGGCATCTTCTGACCACGTACGTACCAGGCCGGCAACCGAACCTGAATCATGCCGGACCCCGCCCTGTCCAGTCCAGTCCAGTCCAGCGCCCACCGGACGAATACGATCAGATTCTTCCGTATCTCCACAGGCCACAAAGCTATACTCCAGCCTACACTCACAGGCAGGCAAGCAAGGCAGCAGCTAGGCGGCGATCGAGACGGAATAAAATAAGATATCGCCAGGCAGAGCCGGCCCGTGCCCCCACCAAGCCCTATCCCGTCTGCCCGCTCTGCCGCGCCCATGCATGCCGTCCCATGCAGGCCTAGCTAGCCACCCTACCCCAGCTAGCTAGGCGCTGCGTGTAGCTCGCACCGGCAGGCGCGCGCGCGCGCACACAGAAATACTGCTACAGGCGAGCGATCTGGACATTTATATGCAACTTTAAAGTGCGCTGGCTGGCTGCATGCAGCCGCATGCGCAGCGCGCTGCTCGTTTTGTTGACCCCAACAGGCTGGTCACGGCGTCACGCACTGCATCCTTGTCACATTCTCACACAGTGTATGCATCGGTGGGCAAGTTAATCTAGACACCCGTCCAATCCACGCAGGGAAAATTTCGGAGTAAAGCTAGGTAAGCCTATCAGTATCCCCTCTGAGTAAAACTCTGAGTATAGTACCATGCAACAATGGTGGTTATTCTAGTATACTGTAGCTGTATAGGGTATAGCCTTTCCGGTATGAAACTCTCATCAAGAAGCTAGATGATCTCCACTTGTGGCCAGCTAGATGAAACGGGCGCTGTATCCTGGGTCCCAGCCTCCATGGCATCTGAAAAAAAATACAAATATTGCCGGTCAGCCATGTTTCCAAGGAAATACTCTAGGCAACGTAAAGAAACCTAGAGGAGTGGTCCAGGCAAAATGATTTTCTATATGATTGCTCCATGAGCATGCATTATGTACACATATTTCCTATGACAGCAAACTTCTCTATAACCGGTAAGAGCAGGTTCAATAATATAATCAGTCGTTGGTTACCGTAAGAAAATATCATGTCATCTATAGTCAGCTTTATAATTCACTTGTACAATACTAGTTAGCTATAAAAGCTAGTATTTAATTAATATGTGACCCACATTTTATTCTCACAATCTGCATATAAGCATATGCTAGAGCTGGCTCTTAACTTATAACCCTCTTATCTTCTCTCTCCTTCACATCACCAAAACTATAAAATTTTATCCTGTTGCACTTTCTCTAAGAAGTGATATGCACTGACAAAAGCAACTTGTACAAATGACAATCAAAACAATGGGCCCATACTGGAGTACGTACTAGATGGTTCGATTTCTGTCTCACCATATTCTGAGATCTGTTGCTCGGTCACTGTCAAAACTATATTAACCTAGTCACTTTATCCTAGGAAATATATTCTGTAAACCAACATACTGTTTCCTTGTCCTCATGATTTTTTTTAAAGTGTTCTCGAGTATATATGTGCACATGATGTAAGAAACTGACTTTGAAAAATACACTCCTTTTAGAAAGGTCTAGAAAATAAATAAAAGATGGAAGAACGTCATACATGTGCAACATGATGTACTACCATGCACCTGCGAGTTCGAACAAAGAAAAAAACTGATTATGAAACGGGAAAATACACATTATTGCAACTCCCGCTATCTTTTTATTTAGTTCACAAACGATACGGTTCACTTATGAGTTTTAACAAGAGTAGACACTGTAGCATGCTATGCATTTACATGTATATCCTTTTCTGGAGTATATTTAATTAGTAAATTGGAAAATCTGAAGATTTCAGTTGCACCCCTGTGTCTTAATTTTTGTTTGTTTAAATTCAACATTTAATTTCACATAGCTACCTTCCATGCTAAACAAACAAAATGATACTTGCCCCTGACAATGTTTTATAATAAATAATCTGACTCTCCATCTACAAATGCTATGAAGTAAACAAACATGTTGCTTAATGTTATTACAATCAAACTCTTGCACCCGGTGGCTTCCCTTAACTACTAAGAATTTTGGGCTTACCTTCTACCTTCGATCATTAGCAAAGGTGCTGATCAATTTAATTCTTCTTAACTACACTCTCTGACACACAACCAGCTCAAAGAGGCCAACAACCTGCCATCCATAGGCCAGGCGCAAAACCACTTCACGTTTTTCCTTGTTTCATGTAAAACATGCACTCAACCCAGATGGAAGTGCAACATCATGGACCAATACAAATATGTGCAAGTGTAACGAAGGGTAAACTGTCAATCTAAAGACAAGAAATTACAAGACCAAGCATACACAACAAACGCTAATGGTCTGATACCACCCTGACACCCCCTATAACCCCCAAAAAAAAGGCTAACCGCCATTCGATACCCATACACAGCACCTCACTTGCACTTTCGTTAAAGGTGGAGCTGGCACCCATGTATATCCCCTCAGTTTTGTTTTTGGGCTGCTTTGTGTAAATGTATGATAACAGAGATATGGCTAAGAGCTAGTACAGTGCCACAAAGTAACTAACTCCCATTTTTTTGAAATTTGTTCATATATACTTTTAAAGTTTGATATCACCCTTTGTGCCTACATGGTCCTCAAGGAAGGAGAGAAAATCAGTAATTAACCATAATCCCTCCTTCCCAAGGTATAAGGCATATAACTTTTGCCCAAGTAAAAAAAGTTAGTTGGACCAAGTTTTTAGAAAAAATATTAACATCTATAATACTAAACAGTACATTATGAAAATACATTTCATGACTGATTTGCCAATATTGGTTTGACATTATAGAAGTTGATGGGTTTTTTTTTATAGAAAAAAGGTCAAAGTAATAGAAAAAAGATTTAGAACAAAAGCTATACACATTATACTTTAGGAACCATGGATCAATATAACTACTAGGTGAGGGTCTAGAATTTATTAATTTGTTTAACACTTTATAGACAGAAAGCCTTGGCCACTATGATGTATATGTTTAAGAGGTGTGTAACCGAATAATATTATTTTTGTTTTCCTAAGTCAATTACTTAGGAAAAAATTGTAAAATGGATGCGTGAGTCAACACTTGTACATAACATGCATGTACTTATGCATACAGCGTATCTAAATGTGTACAACAATGCAACATTTAAGCATATGAAAACAAGTATTTTTTTATATTTAATAGTCTTTTATTTTTATCATATGAAAATACTCCCCTTTGAGATATGCATGTAATGAAATCCTTTTTAACAGCTTAAACAAGTACAAGGCCCCCTAGCTATTAAGATAATCCAAAAAATTTGGGGGACCCTCTAGCTTAAGATGGTAGCCTACTAGAGATTAGAACTTAGAAGTATCTGTCCTAAATGGAAATGAAAGAAAAGACTCCTTCAGAAGGCTCTGGCCTGCTTCATTACGGGCTACCAGGCCGGGTAAACTTCAACAGCCTGTGCAGATTTAAGATGGACTGGGCTGGGCTGGCACTGAAGCCATGTTATCCTACTGTGGAGATGGAAAGCTGAATTTAGAAGAGAAACTGTCCTCGGTGGAGGAGATTAATCGAGCATCATTCGTATCTAGTGCGAAGTACTTCCCCCTGTGTAAGATCGTGCAAATTTCTGTCTAATATTTTTCAGGAAACGTTTAAATTCCGTAGTGTCCAACATGTTCAGGACTCAGGACTTCAGACTCAGGACTTCACCAATTTGTGTCAACCTAACCCTATACAAATTGAGAGAGAAAAGAAAAGTGCAAGACATCTCATGATTTGTCTTCTTTCTCCTGATATATAGTCAGATCATTAAATTTTTTCCCGCAAAAAAATCATTTAATTTTGGTGAATATCCAGAACATTTTATAAACCACTCACTCGAATATTTTTTTTAAAAAAAGGAGAAAAAGAAGAAGAGAATTGCGCGATGAGAATACCTTGCACTGATATCAACCCAGTGGTCCACCCAACTAAAGGATCATGGAGATGGAAGGATAGACACCTCTTGTTTTCATGAACTGCCCCTCTATTAATTGCAATGGCATGTTCATATACAGGATAAATTACTTAGCTTTCTCTACAACCCAAGCCCTCTGTACCGAAAAAATGATTGGCTCGTTCCGCCTCTACCTAAAATACCCCCAGCCCTCTCCAGGGCCTGATCAACCTCCCCTACAATCCTACGGCTATGATGTACTTACCACTACTATTAGTACAACTTCTGCTACTGCTACTACAGCTATGCTGATGTTTACCTTGATCAGTATGGAAGAAGGATAGGTTTTCCCCACCCACATTCCGATCCCCTCTGCTTGCCTGATGATTGAGCTGGTGCAGTGTTTCGACGTCACCTTGATCAGCATATTGAGTTGAAGTGCTAGGGTTCAAGCTAGATCTTCGCGAACAGCTAAGCTCATGTTCCTCAGGTATAACCACTGTGCTTACCGGGTACATTTGGTCGGAGCTTCCAAATATGTAATCGTACTCCTCCATGCTGCCTGAGTTCTTTGTGCTGTCAGTGCTATCACCGCTGAGAGTACCGGTTGACCCTGCATCGGAATTGCTGAATAGAGAAGAACTCCCGCTTGGACTTGTAGACTCCGATACTGGATATGATGAGTCATCAAACGTATCCACTGTGTAGGTGTGGTCATACACTGCATGATCCGTACAAGATTGCCCACCTTGGTGCCTGCTTAGGTAGCTGCCTCCTTTCGAACCAGTTGGTTCTGGATCTAATGTTTGTCTGGCTCTTTTTGTTCGTGATGGGTCTTGACTAATTATCACCTTTCTTAAAGAGCTAGGAGCCCGTGGAGAACACCTGATGTATTTAACGTAACAGACTTTAGGATGGCCAACAAATATAAGAAAGCGTTGCATCATACATGGGATAACAGTGGTGTGTTTACCTTGCATAGAGCAGCATATATGCACACTTCGAGCGAACGATTTCCAGAGAAACAGGTTTCACCTAAAGACAAAGTGAATAACTACTTAGCAGGGATGACTGATATGGATATTTGTTCTTATACCGTATTAAAAGTATGCCCTTGTTCAAGAAGTTTTTTGCTTAAACAAAAATAAATCTGCATCTGTCAATATTTCCAACAAAGAGGTCTAGCCCTTGATTTAATATTCAGAAACGAAATCCAGATAGCACCACATAATCAGCTTAAATGATCTTCCGATATGCAAAAGGTACTGAGCAGATCTATGAACTAGGAAGTATTATTTACCTGGCTATCATCCATCTCATGCCACTTCCCCTGTGAGTCCTTGACATAGCATACATAATGACCAGAAAAGGCTGCATTATTGAAATCACGATGGACAACCACGGCATACAGCCCGTAAACAGGGGAATAATCATCTGTTGTACTCATGTAGCTAGACAAATTCAAGTACTCCGGGAACCTGATGGCCTTGTTGATTTTGCCAAACATACCAGACTGTTGAAGGGAAAAAAGAGTTATAATGAACATAAATAAACTTACAAAACCTCGATCCAAACCCAACATAGGAAAGTACTCCCTCCGTTTCAAAATATAAGATGTTTTAGCTTTGTGAAAGGAGTGTATCTAGACATCTCACACTAAAAGATGTCTAGATACACTCCTTTCACAAAGCTAAAACATCTTATATTTTGAAACGGAGGGAGTAGCAACCAAGCATGATTGGATTAACAAAATGTTGAGTCAACAGATTGGTGACAAACGACCTAATATTCTTAGATACCTGATATCTTTTCAATGCAATAGTCAGAATATTTGGTGCTTCTGATATTGTCAGCTTCTTTTTGGCACGTTCATATGATTTGCATCTGATAACGAAAAAATAAGTCGAGGCATCAGAGTTCGAAGCAAAAGCAGGGTCAGGTACCATCAGTGATCATAAGTAGATACACTAATCCACCCAATTAGTCTTAAATACATGATATGAAGACTGTCAACCACAAATCCTACAATTCAGTGTGTTAAGCTAGAAGCACTAGAGTGCTATATTGCTACTATAAAAGTGGTCACAGCTTTGTCTCAAGATCACTTTCCAACCTACCAATAAAGAACTCTTTACTTAATCTAAAGTTTAACTGGTCACCTGGACTGATAAATAGTACTCCCTCCGATCCATAATAAGTGTCGCTCATTTTGTACTAAGCTAGTACCTAAGTGAGCGACACTTATTATGGATCGGAGGGAGTAAAAAAAAATATAGAAAGTCACATCATGAGCATTTACAGAAAGCAAAACAAGGGAACAAAATGAACCAACCTGATGCAATGGTATCTATTATCACCATCTAAGACTTCTTTAGATGTAAACCGCTGAAGTGCGTCTTCAAGGGTATTGATATCCCCATCTATTTCAACAGTAAGATCCAGAATACGTTCGCGCTGTTCTGAACTGACCCCACACTTTGTGCATTTTATCTAGGAAAAAAACCAAACGATTAATAAACAATGGAAGATGCTGTTAAACTATATATGCAACACTAGCACTCAAGAACCATAAAATTTGGAAAGGTTAAGCTCTCTATGTGGAGAAAACCTTAGAACGTAGATAGCCCCCAAACATTAATTGCATCAGTGTCGTTTCTTCAGATAACTTATGCACGCCAGCTTTATTGGCTTCCCTAATGCTGGCAGATTGCATTGTATCGATTGCATACCTGTTAAACTTGTCATTCAGGGCAGTTCATGAAAACACTAACTGTGAGAAAATCTAACTAGTTTAAAACAGGACAGAATCTAAAAGGGGAAATATAAGAGAATCTCTGATTAAAATGCCTGATATCTAACAAGCTATCATAACTCGGTGATAGCCAGATACCAATTTGTTTGGTTTACACAATATACTGTAGTCCCGCTGATGTACCTCGTTTGACACCTTGACTTGTTGAACCGGAAAACGGCCCCAACTTCTAACAATATACTGTATCTAACAAGCTATCATAACTCGGTGATAGCCAGATACCAATTTGTTTGGTTTACACAATATACTGTAGTCCCACTGATGTACCTCGTTTGACACCTTGACTTGTTGAACCGGAAAACGGCCCCAACTTCTAAACCTTCCTACTTTAAACAGACAATATTATAACAAAAGAAGTAATTGTTTTAGGATCTAAAACCTCTTACAAGTAGGTAGAAACAGATATGCAACAAGTTGGTTATTGAGTTCCATGTATCTTCCTATCTGGACAGAACACAAGATTATTAGCCTCCTGTGAATAAGCAGGAGATACCATTTTTCCTTTCTTTTTTTAGAAAGAATATGTTATAATGTTTATATTCCATATTCAAAACCAAGCCAAAGCGAGTCCATGTGGCATTTGGATTTTGTGGCATGCAAATACTACTTATGATTGCGAAAAGATCAATCTAGGAGGATTTCAATAATCGATGAAAAGAAAAACAAGTTCCCTTCTATTTTAAACAAGACAAGGGGCATCCGCTAAATGAGCAGGAGTAATATTGCATCACTAACTTGTCAATTATCACTGTAATGCTAATATGGAATAAACACCTCTACAAACATTGACTAGCATAGAAGGATAATACCATCATCAGCACTAATAAAATAAATGGTTTACCCTGCCATTATGTTGGAATTTATATTAAACTAGTAATCCGTTCAACGAGTTGAAGCTTCATAAAATATCAACAGTATATTCAAAAGAACAACGACTATGATTGGACATGTTAGCCGAGCAGTAGTTAATATAGCCACAAGAAAAGAAGATCTTCAATTTTGAAGGACAATAGAAGTAGCTTCATTAATATGTAATTATGCCCCCCTCCCCCAACACACACAATACGGCAATACGCACATCCAATATAGCGTGAGTGCATGGCAGGGAGAAGGGAGAGAAATTATAACTTTAGCACAAGAAAACGAGGAACAAAAAATCTCACCTGAGAAACTCATGAGCATCTTCCTCTTTGCCCGGGCCAAAGCTACTCCCTATGTCATGCAAATGAGAGAGTATTCCAGTAGGTGATAATGGAGATTGTCCTCGGTTACCCTCCATAATGAGTCTTTCAAACTCACACAAGAAGCACCATTCCTTTTTGGAACCTACAAAATACATTAGTCATATACTGTAACTCAAAGGACTACGGTGAGTAACACAAGAAATACAAGTTTAGCATTCAGTTACAATTTTTTGAGTGAAGTCCCTCCAGAAGGTACGCTGTAAGTGGCCGCGTGAATGCCAAACACTGAATAATAACATTTGCATAGCAACTGCAGAAAAACAACAGAGGTTAAGCAGAAACACTCAGATTCAATAAATTATTTACGCTTATGACATGAAGTGCCTAAAATGTTTGACGTCAATCAGTTATATAAGAAATCGATATAAGGTGCGCATAATATGTTAAATTTGATGCATGGGCTCTAGCATCCACTACCACGTCTCGTGTTGGACACGTGTCGCATTTTTTGAATCCCTGGATACTGCCACTGGACTTTTGTCTTGTTTGGAGTAATATTTGTGTCCAAATAAAAACTATACTTTCGAGTTTTGTTACAATAAAGCACTAGAAAGTGAAACCATTGACTATAAGTATGTCATTTCGAGCCAAAAGTAGGATTTCATGTTCTTCGATTTCATCTATATTATATGAAACCCACATGATCTGTAATGAATCGAATATTTCTTAGGTAGTAAATACATGAAGCACACCACAAGAGAAGTGCTGAGAGAATAGTACACATAAAGGCATGACTAAATTGGTCTTGGTCAAAGATTAACATAACAGAACCATTCATAAAATTGTCGCACTTGGACTCAAATGAAATACTCCCTCCAATCCATAATAAGTGTCGCTCATTTTGTACTAAGCTAGTACAAACTTTATACTAGATGAGCGACACTTATTATGAATCGGAGGGAGTAGCAAGAATATAAATATGTTAGGGAATGTGTTTTAAGGAAATAGTTCAATACTGAATAATTGATAGATATAAACATTATCCAAAAAATAACTTATAGGATACACCTAGTAAAAGCACATGAATGTTCGGCATCCTTGATACCAAAATAGACATTTTACAGTTTACTTCATTGTTTACCTATTCCCAAGGTTACGTAGACCAAAAGGATGTAACTCCACCTTGTCAAAGTTGTACAGCTTGACGAAAAGTTCATACTGAAAAAGTTTATGACACATTTAGATAACCATTAGGTTGAGCGCATAACAGTATCTGTAAGAGATTAAATGAGCTGTCCAATTTTATTTACCGATTCCGATGGACAATGCATCACAACTTTTGGAGCAGTTGATAAACTATTTGGCACCACAACACTGCTCTCTGATTTCTCGGAAATTTCAATAAGATTATCTGCCTTTTTAGATGGGTTACCCGCTGCAAAGTGCGCACTAGGAGGAGTGGAAGAAATTTTGTCGACAGTTGACATTGATGGCCAGCTTCTAGAGCTTTTAAGGTTATCTATGCAAGGAACTTGTCTGCTAGATTGCTCCAGTTCAGATTCCAACACAGCAGACCTATCAGCTTGCGAACTAGAGTTGTCTGCTGGAATATGAGGCGGAGAGCCATTTTCACTAACAGAAGCGCCCTTGACTTTGCAAGCTTTACCAGAAGTTGGAAAACTATAACAATCAGCAGATTCTGCATGCTCTGTAACACTAGAAAATCTAAACATATTGTTGCCAAGTTCAGAAGCCTCTGTGGCATTGGATGCCTTCCCAAAGGGCATCTCCTTGCTTTCATCATTTAAACACTTTGCAACATAGTTTTCCTCAGAAGATTCAGGCCTAGCAGCGACGGAATGTTTTATTTTAACTGCTGGCTCTACTCCCGCCACCACACTTTCTTCACATGAGCTATTGCATTCAACTCGTTTCTTTGCCGAAGAAGCTTTTACTGTAGCATCTTTATTAGCATCAACACTTTGTGGATGGCATTCATCTTTGTGTCCTTGTCTCCAGTGAACTATCTGGCACTTGAAGGTACTGCAACCAATAAAAGGGAAGTTAAGGAAGTAGAAGAGTATATACAGTAGGATTCATAATACCACACACAATATTAACATCTGCTTGGACAATGGGTCCTAACTTCCTTGGACTGATATCGTATAAAAAACAATATATCTTACAGTCTAAGATGTGAATCAATAACATACCAAGGCAGTTACCACTCGTAATTTATGCAGGAATTTGTCTGAGCTGATACCAACTCTGAAGACACTTTTCAGGTTTCATGTAGTCAACTACTCCCTCCGTTCAGAAATATAAGACATTTTAGTTTTGTGAAACGAATGTACCTAGACTCTTTTTAGTGTATAGGTTCACTCCGAACCTCTACGAACTTATACACTAAAAGACGTCTAGATACATTCGATTCACAAAGCTAATACGTCTTATATTTCTGAACGGAGGGAGTACTTGGTAAAAGTCTTGAAAATATTATCATGAAAACTAATATCAGTGAAATTCAAAGATGTGCATAATTAGTGAATGGGACAAATTTGAGACCATTAATTTGCCTGCTAAAGCATTAGACTATCACAAAACCAACTTGATAAAATCAATGCTGCATGTACATATGCTCTGTTGGATAAAGATGCACATAAAGAACATATGATGAAGTTCAAATTTCATGTACAACTATTAAGATTAAGGAGATCCAATGGATCTCTTTCTTTCATACTGTTTCAGACAGTTGGCGACTTGGAGAAGTACTCGAGTTAATATGATACCAGAAACTTAGTCTTCCATCAAAAATGGGATATTAACTGAACTCAAGAACATACTTTATATTTCACAGTGGCCTACAATAGAAGTAATGGGTCCTCCAAATAGTACAGTTGTCTTGCAATCCTTCTGCATTATTGAAGATGGTCTCTGTGCCTTTTTATTTGGCTAACATGAACAAGGCCACGCGGTGTCTTCACATAGTGCCCACGCTAAATTTCTACCAATCCCATAATTTGGAAACATTGATCAGTGGTGGCATCGACATAAAAGTGGTATTAAACCCCACTTGCAGTATCTGGAGTGTCAAGAAAGTAACTCTTCATGGTACAAAATTGCTGAACTGAACCGCATAAATGGGCTCAATGATTGGAACAACTGAACCCGGATGTCAGGCGCGTCAATTCTACATTTCCAGTATCATGCTCCGGGCAAACTGGGGCTAAGTTGATCAGGGGAAAATTTGCAGTAAGCTGGTGCATCTACGCAAATGCAGGCGATGGAGATCCTGGCCTGTGTGTGTTGAGCAAATAATTCAACACTTCTATGATGCTCTAGGCAGCAAATAATCGGGAAAACACAAGTCCGGTGGCAGGGGTACCCAAACAAACGGACCAAATAAGTACATGCCATGCCAGCATTTTTAGTGGAGCAATCGAATACTTTTCATGCCGCTTGCTCAATGTCGCCCACATAATGGGCATGAATTGCATCGGAAATAATAAGAGTGGGATGGGAAGGGGAGCGCGCTGACCAATAGTTGACGCCCTTGCAGCGCTTGCACCTGAAGGAAGTCTGCCTGCGGCACACCGCGCAGGACCCCTTCTTCCCGGCTGCCGCCGGTGCCACAGGGTCCGTCGCCGCCGCCTCCTGTTCGACCCGCGGCGAAGCCACCTCCGGCGCCGTCCACAGGGGCCGCACGTCGGCGGCGCGGCCGAACGAAGAGCCGTGGTGAGCATAGTAGTAGGCCTCGCGCTCGGCGAACTCGACCTCCTCGGACGCCAGCCAGGCCAGCCTCTGCACCTCCTCCCTCCGCTCGGCCGCGCACCGCAGCCACCGCCACGCCACCGTGGCCAGCGCCACGACCGCGACGGCCACGGCCGCGGCCAGGAGCGACGCCATCACACGCTCGGTCGCGGTCGCGGTCGCAGTCGTCGTCGAGCGGCACCGGGCACGCGCATAGATCTCACGGCCGCCGCCGCCGCAGCTCGCATGCACCGAATTCCGCCCTCCGCGCCCACGGGTTGGGGCCACGCACGCGCCCCCTTTTGTGCCGCCCCCGAGCAGTAACGGAAGCAGCGGAAGGCTCCAGAATGCGGCCGCAGGGAGGAGCGCGGCGCGAGGACGGAAATGAGCCGAGGCCGCGGGCCGCTGCTGGCTGCGCGAATGGAAAACGTGAGAGGGGAGAAGCAGCCAAGGGAGGCGCTGGTAACGGCCGTTATTTCTTTCCTTTTTTTTCCCCACCCTTACTACTCCTCCCGTCCTCCTCCTCCTCCTTCCGGCGGCGCCGCGGCGGCCGTGCGCAACGCAAGCAACGGCGGGTTGCTTTTCGGGCCGTCCGATGCGGGCGCGCGCGTGCGGGGAGGGATCTCGCGGGAAAGCGTAGGCGCGGCCGCGCTTTTGCCTCTCCCGGTTTTCCGCGACCGGTTCTAATCTAGCGAGGGAAATTCCATGCCCGGGTTTTAACCTCGTGGACGCGCGCTTTTACTCTTCAGATCATCATAGTATCATTGCGATTTCAGAAATTACAAGAAGATCCTGGGGAAATCGTTCTCTGGAAGTTCAGAATCACCGCGCGTGTATTCCATTCGTTGTCCTAAATTTTATACAGTTGGACAGTTTGCGTCATCTTTTCTGATGTAACAATGACAGTATAACCAAACCATTTTTCATACAGTACTCCAAAAGTCTAGCCCATGACGGTGATACGACGACGTCATCCCTATTTTCGTCGTATGAAAAAAACGGCGCACGACGAGGTGTACAATTTCCCTAGTGATACTACATTTTTACAACAGGAAATTTCCCAGCGACAATAGGTCTTGCTCTGGGGCCCCACATGAGATAGACCGAGACGGACAACGACCTCCAGCCACATGACGTGGTACGTACGACGCACAATTTCTCCGTCCGTCCACAACATGTGTCCGCACTCCGCACCGCGCCGTGCGTCAGAGAATTTCGCCACGAGCCGTATACACCACGACGACGATGTCAGGTGGCGCCCATGCGGGCGGTGGACCAGGTGTCACCGACGCTGGCGGGGAGCTTCTTGGTCTGTTGCGCCGTTTGCCTAAAAGCTGCAGCCCTGTCTTGGCGTGGGTCCGACGGATGGAGACGTTGGCTGGGCGTTCGTACCTTTGTCGCTGGTGGTCTCGAGGAGACGTGCCGGAAAGTCGTGTTTCCATACTACTACGTCGCCTCGCCGGTGGACGGTGGACGGTGGATGGGGATGGCCCTGGCTGCGTCAGCATATCTCTGCTGCTTGTAATCTTTTATTTTTCAGAAGATTATTACTATCTCGGGGATATACTGGTCGCGTGCTCCTGCAGGGATCGCAGGGATTAATTCTGGAGGAGCATTTAATGATGGGGAAGATTAGGTTGTTGTAAGCCTTTAATGTGGGAGATTATTTGCCTTTTCTGGGAGCAAAAATAAAATCTTACAGGAACGGTGCAACCATTTGGAATAGATTATCAGAAATCTCGTCATATAGCACAATTGTAACGAGTTCTGGAGTAATAATTCCAAAATATGCTTAAACATCACCTCACGGTATTCTCTTTTTTTTTTGTAACTTACGGGCTTCTCTTGTGTAAATACCTCTCTTGTTCGCTGGATTTGAAAATCACAAAGATGAATGTTGTGGTCTGTAGAATCCTAGGTGAAACCCAAAAATATATGGAATCACTAAATATAAGTTGTCTGGTTCGGCTAAATAGTACTCCCTCTGTTTTAAATTACTCCGCACGCACACTTACCTAGGTGGGCTACTACTCTCTTATTTTTTTTTCTCAAAAATCTGAGATTTTTGAAATAGATAGTATGAAATGTGTACTACGTATTTCAAAAATCTCATAATTTTTTTGAATGAAAAATGAGAGAGTACTAGTCCACCTAGGTAAACATGCGTGCGGAATCTATACCTAATAATAAAGAACGGATTGTTTCTTCCGGTCCAACACTTTTTTAGACTTTTTACCCTCCCACAAAACCACATATTACAACCAATGCCACCCCTAAGTGAAAAAAAAAACTTTTCAACCAACAATCGCTTGTTTGCCATCTCTGTATCGGTATAGGTAGCCGAAATAGAACTCCAGGCCTCACAACCGAAAGATTGCAATGCGCCATGGGCCAGGTCTGTCCAAGCCTGGTAAACCTATGACAAATGAGGCTTGCTTTGCTTTCACCGTACGGCATGGAATTGCTCTAACAAGCCACGTACTTTGTGTTGAATAATCCCACCTCGCTTTATTGAACCGAGATCTACTGATTTATATAGTTCGTAGGTGCTTCAAATAATAAGCGGCGTTGAGAATCAACATGCAAATATACTACCTGATGGTGCATTTATAAAAGAGGCAAGGAAGAAGTGCACATGAGACGTGACAGTGTCCAGGCTGTCCTGGTGACCAGCGGAAAGCAAGCGATGGAGGAAAGGCAGGGTTGCGTCGGCCGATTGAGGACTGCACAGTTGATCGCGACGACAGCGCTATGGCCCTGGACGAGAAAGAAAAAATGAACAAACGAGAGGAAAAGGGGGTTCCAAGGATAGATGGTGGCGAGGCTGGCAGAGCAACTGTAATCACTTCTCCTTGTGGAAGAAAGAACATTCGGTGTCGGCTGAATGAAAGGAAAGGAGTGTTAGCAAATACGTACATGAATGAATGAAAGGACCTAGGCTTGTGCCGTTGTGCAGTTTTCACACATTCGTTGTGTCCTTTTGTACATTCATGTACTCCGTTCCATAATATAAGCATTTTTAGAAACCTATCGTCGTAGCTCAGTTTTATATCTTTTGGGTTGTTTGTTCGTATATTTTTACTCCTGACATCACTGGAGCGGCCATGGGACAACAATGGTGATCTAAAGATCATCAAGAGGTTGTTCGCAGCGCGTCTTCAGTAGATACGCCGAGTACTAGCTCCGTCTCCCGCATATTTTCAGATCCCTTTGGCCTGCGACGGATATGTGTTTGTTCAGAGAAAAAGTATATAATCATATTGTTTTCCTTTCCACTGCAACGCATGGGCATTTTGCTAGTAATTTAAAACAGAGGGAATATGTTTGGTTGCATGAAACATGGGTAGCTTCTGCGGAGAACCAAGTGCATGACACGGACGCAGAGTCGTGACAGAATTTTTGAATGTTTTCGAAATTGTAGGCCCATTTGCACTGTACAAATTTTTGGAGGGTTTTATTCCGCTCGGACCACAATTGTTCATATCATTAGAACTTTCTCAATCAAATTTGTATGGAATCAATTCATATATACCTGCCCTCCCCATACGATACCTTAGCTCAAATGTCATTTTCCTTTTTTTTCCTTTAGGAAGTTCAATGCATTCATGTATTGTATCGCTCTCCTTAATCCTAAAAATTCACGTGTTTATATCATGTGCACCATCCAAAGGCTCCTACTACGAATCCTTGTGTTTCGAAGTCCTATAGGAATCTGTAATACATTGATTTCTTAATCGTGTGTTTATCCTATCCGTATGATCTCAAAATTCTGCGGTCCAAGGAATCCCGTGGTGTATAACACATAGAAACTTTGGATAATTCATTCCATTGAATTAAAGGGATTCTATATGAAAAAATCATATGCATTGGAATATTTGAAATTGCATTGAATCAAATAGGCCTTACCTCCTCGAAGTTCACATATAGAATCTAATTACAGAGTAGCTTCCGCAAATTGAAGCCATGACATATCAATACTACTTTCAAACTAATTTTTCATTTCTCAAAGCCTGCATTACAAATACCACCCCCTCCCCTTGAACAATAGGCTCTGTGTATGTCTTCTTTAGTTCATCGTGATGCCTTCAACTTTTCACTCTTTCATGTTCTCACATGTAAAAGAAAGAAATATGTGTATCCTCACAAACTTAATTAATTTGGAATGTCTCCTCACGCAACAATTCTACCATTCTCTTAGTAAAGATTGTGTAAAGTTACTTATGGTGAATGATTTTTGTAGAGAGTAGAAACGTTAGAAGGAGGTGCCTTTAGTACACACAAATCAATGATGTATCTATCTCCTCTTTTTCCACTCCCCCTCCCCGGTATGCAAATCCATTCTCAACCAAGTTCAATGCATTTAAAATTCTCTATACTCTATCGCTCTCCTTAATCCTCAAGATTTGTGTTTGTATTTCATGTGCACCACCCAAAGACCCCTGCTACGAATCCTTCTGCTTTGAAGTCCTATAGGAATCCATAATACATGACTTCTTAATCGTGTGTTTATCCTATTCATATGTTCTCAAAATTCATTGGTCCAAGGAATCCCGTGGTGTATGAAAGAAACACACAGAAACTTTAGATAGTTTATTCCATTGAAGTAAGGTACTCTATATGGTATGCATTGGAATCCTACAAAATTAATATAAAATCCACTTAATCAAATAGACCTTACCTCCTCGAAAATTCACATGAAGGATCTAATTAGAGAGTAGCTTTTACATATTGAAGCCATGGCATATCGATACTACTTTCAAACCATTTTTGCATTTCCCAAAGCCCGAGTTCCAAATACCCCTTCCCCCAACAATAAGCTCTATGTATGTCTTCTTTAGCTCATCGTGATGCCTTCATCGTTTCACTCTTTCATGTTTTCACATATAAACGAAAGAAATATGTGTATCCTCACACACTTCATTAATTTGGAGTGTCTCCTCATGCAAAAAATTCTACTCCCTTCGTCTAGAAATAAGTGATTTGGATTAGTCTATATTCGCATGTATCTAGACATGTTTTAGTGTATAGATACATCTGAATCTAAATAAAGCCAAGTCACTTATTTCTAGATGGAGGGAGTACCATTTTTTAGTAAAGATTGTTTTAGGTTACTTATAGGTTATTTTTGTAGGAGTGGAAACATGATAAGGAGATTACCTTAGCACACACAAATCAACGATGTATGTATCTCCTCTTTTTCCACCACCACCCGGTGCGCAGATCCATTCTCAACCGAGTATATGTGATATGGAAATGGCAGAAGTTAGCCTTTCCCAGTATACCTTTCATCGTATCGTCCCGAGAATGAAAAGAGGTGCAAGGATCATTTTTCTTTGACATTATATTAGTTGATAGGAGAGAACATCAGAATATGCATTTTAAATACCACAAAACAAATGAATATCAGGAAATGTGTTAACCCCTCTATTGCGCCCTTTTTCAATAAGTGAACCCTTACCTCTCCAAAGGACACTTCATTTGGCGGTGCGGTTAGGACACTTCATTTGGCGGTGCGGTTTGGGGCCAAGGGAAACAAAGGAGCACTTTTGCACTAGGGAAGGGCTATAATCCATCTACCATGTTGCTTTTGTCATTAGAATTCATCATAATCATCATCACAAACATATAAAAAATGTGGGGGGCATCATCGTCACTACCATCATGAGCCGCGACACCTCTGTTACCATATTTGGCATCCCCCATATGCAATCTTTGTAGAACTAAGCCTATAATACTCATTACTGGTATTGTTTTTGTATTGTTGATTGCTAACACATATGATTTGTTGGTTGATTATTTGTATTTGTGATTAGTGAGTAGTTTAGTAGGATCTCGAGGACACGTGAGAACTATAGTTGGCTGATTTCATGTGAATTTGCAATAAATGGTGATATCTTTTTCATTCATAAATTGTGATTCTATAATTATGCCATTGCATGAACATAAAATGTATGTTACTTTAGAATTTATGAGCTTAGTAGAGAACTCTATGTTGCGTTGAATTGAGGGAAGGCCAGAGTGACAAGAAATTGTTTCTCAAATGCAAATCTAGAATATAAAGCTATTATTATATGTCTACCTTAGATACTTTTATCAGAAGATGGTTATACCATTGGAGGGCAATCATAAGTGTAAACTAATTATATTTTGATATACTAGATTTTTGGCTCCACCCACATAAAGAACGAGCAAGTTACACACCAAAGCAAAATATCAAATTCATTAACTAGAGACTAGCCAACCGTAGTTGAGATCACTTTGATCTATAAGTGCAATATATTTAGCCTATTATTGAGTTCATCTTGAGGTTTGAGCAATCTCTAAATATTATTATTTTTTGTTATTTAATTTATTTGCAACTCTCAACATTTACAAATATTATTCAGACACTTTTCTCCAGCAACTGCAGTATTTTCCACACTATTTCTATAAGCAAATCCACACACTCCCACTACACTTGTGGGTATATGTAGACAATATAAGTTGTGTTAGAGGAAATGGGAGACAAACTAGAAGAAATCACTGAACTATCTATGTGTGTTACAATCACCGTAACCATTTCCCTCTTAGTAATTTCCTCAATTTATGAGACCTTATCTAATCAAAATAAATATTCATATCTTATAATTGTTTATTAATTAATTACCACCTTACCAATAAAAAAACTTACGCCATCAACTTTCCTCCCTTTGTATCTCCAAATTATTTTTTTGCTTCTTCCTTTTTGGTTGTCACAAACATCTTGTTGGCTCCTTGTCGTCCTTGCTATGATGCTATGTATCACTTCCTCACTGTCTTATTATTTTACGTCTATATATGTCATGTCTCCACTTTTTAGAAATCTAGTTTAGAGGCTATTTATTCTGCCTCCTCTAAGGTTAGGTTGTGCTCAAAAAATTTAGGTGGGTGTTTGTTGATTGGTGCAGTTGTTGCTTACCACACTTTGCTATTCACATGACACACATGTCATACTTAGATCTGCGACAAGTTTCTAGAGTTACAATGATGATTAAGTAAGCCACACTTCTGTGACAAACCATGCTTAGGAAAGCCCTAAGGGCAACGTGTTATAGCAATTCCTATATGTATTATAGGAATTTCTATAGAAGAGAAGAGTTGCCAATTAAGAAGGGAAAACTGGACAAAACACATACAAAGAGCACTTAACCTCCACCAATCGACAAAGCGATGAAAGCATATATAAATACACCAAGATACACTTGGCAAAAATATGTGAATGGTAAAATATGTGAATGGTCTCGAGTACTTATGGTCCTGATTTTCAAATAGACCGAAAAATTGTATTTTATGTTTCGGAAAAAATTCGAGATAAATCATGCATGTACATATAGCTTTTGATACTTATGCATACCAACATTCAAGGGGGAAATACGTAGGTATGTGGCCTCCACACACAAAATTCTGTAATTTGCACAGTGAAATCCTGAAGTTCGTACCATTCATCATATATTTCTAATTTTTACCCAAGTTACATATTTTCGAATTCATGTTTCAAGCTTGGTACGACCGGAGACTTTTGGCTTCCGAGCTTCAGTGCTTCTGTTATTATGAAAAAACCAAAAATCATATTTGCGAGTTTCAAAAAAAGTATGAAAAAAATATTCAAGTGTAGCCAATGATATATCCAAAAAATGTGTAAAATATCAATTTCAAATACCTTATATTTTGAATTACACAAAAATGACAAAAGTGTAGATATGTGCATACATATTTTCAAATCTCATCTTTTAATCAGATTTTGGCATTTTTGTGTATCCCACAACACAAAGAATTTCGCATTGCGATTTTGCATGCTCGTCGGAACTAGGTCTACTATTATTTTCAGTTTTTTAAACTTCTAAATATGATTGGTGAATTTTAAAAAATGAAGGGAACGCTGCTACGTGTGGAAAACCGATCACTACCGCAAAATTTCTCATTGTTGTATATTGTTTCTTTGTTGTGTGCCAAGTGGACCCAAAACACGGCAAATGAGGTCTTTGCCGTGTAGATAGACACAAACGCACGACAAAGGAAGACACGACGGCAAAAGGAACGAAGAAACATGACAACGAAAGACTAAACGACAAAGTAGTAAAAAACACACGGCAAAGAGGTGGGACCGTGGCCCTCCTGCAGCGCTAACGGTGGCTTCTTTGGCGTGTCTAGTGTTAGAGGGTACATGGTAAAGACCAGCTTTATCGTGTCTGGTGTTGGAGGGCACACGGCAAAGAGCAAAAATACACGGCAAAGACTGGATTTCTTCTCAGCTCAAAAGGCGTGGTGTGCTATGGTTATAAACAAGCGCACACTCAGCCTAGTGGCAAGATTTGCAAGCTTTCTCTACCCCGCCAGTTTGGGCCTTTTTTTAGATAAAACATGTCTTTGGCACACGGCAAATGGACCACTACGGGAGAGGCTAACGCATGCGGTCTGGTTACGGGGGAGTTGTTATTTACTTTGCTAGATCATGATGGCGCGCGTTGCCGCGCCCGTCTATTTTAGATTCATATATACATTTTATAGAAATATGTGGATAAATATTATATAGTTTACTATTGTCAAGGTATTGTTAAATATAATTTATTTTAGGTTAATTATTAAATAAACAAGGATGTAGTTTCTCTAGCCTTTATCTTATTTATTTTGTTACAGAGTATAAAAAGGAAAAAAACTTTAACTTGTCTAAGACAAATATAAATAAGTGAAATGATCAATTGCTTTGTGTTTAGCTCAAAATTCTTGGAAAACTAACAATGTTTTTTCTCCAATGTCCTCCTTGAGAGTATTGGCATGTTGGAGATCATATCTTATATGTGAGGCGACATCTTTGACGCGGCTCCAGGAACATGGGGGATGAGGATAAAAAAGACTTGGACGAGGCTCCAATCTCCTTCATGGCGCCGAAGAAGTACTGGGTCACCAAAACTATGTCCATCGCATCGTTTGCAGTGGTACCAGTGACATTCGTAGAGAATTCCAAGAGGATGTCCAATCATGAAGCAAAATATAGCATGTTTTGACAATCTCTTATAAAAGAAGTTAAACATCATATGGTATATGGCATAAATATGGCAATTTCTACCTATGTGGAATTTTTGTCGTATGGTATACCTTCTATTGCTAAAGATCATGCATGGTACGTAAACATCAGCCTCCCGTAAACGAATATTTCAGTGGCATGCATAGTCCCAATTGTAATGTCTCGTGGCACTATTTTTCTGGAAAGCATACCGGAGAGCAAAAATAAAAAATAATGGTAATGATATGAAGTTGCAAAAATAAAGGAATTTTAGTTACCCGATAGATAGATATACCTTGGCCAGTTCTTTTCTCTAATAATAAATCAGTTGATGCCAAATTCAACACTTTCCAACTTCGTTACAGATGTTAGCACGTGAAAGATACTTAGGAATTATGTTTAATACTCCGTATAAACAATCGGAGACATTAAATAGATGAGGTGTAAATATAAAGACCAAGTACAACTACAGAGTTTATACAATTCTTAAGCACATCTGTAATAGGTCAGTGGCAAAGATGTACCTGATCTGTTCACTGGTAGAAAGATGCATGCTTTCTATGTGTGATCCAGCTAGTAATCCTTGGGAATGCAATGTTGATGTGAAACTACTCTAAGTCTCTAACCATACAAATAAAAGTAGGCGGAGACACACCTTTGCTAGCTTTTTTACTGAAAAGAGACTACAACTTTATGCAACAAAACTGAACTTCATTTTTCATATATGCGAGTTTCCACCAAAACAGAATACAGAGGTACATGAAACATACACATGTGACGTGGGAAAAAATCAACAGGCCAGTTGTACGATGTTGTGGCTGTAAAACAACAGGTAAATAAAATAGGAAGTTGTAACTGGGGATTTGGACTGACCGGTTACAGGGGATTGAAACGACGTCTGCGACGGCGAAGGCTTCAGATGCCAATATTCATGCCGCTCAGCACAAGCGGTAAGATCAGGCTATGAGCGCGGACGACCAAGACTGCAAAATCATCACGTCATGTATGCTTCGCTCTCATGTCCTCTTCCAATCGTGATTGTCACAGGAGTGAGATCTACAGTTATAGCAACCTAGGTGAAGGATCGGTAGATTCTCATAGGTCATGAGAGAAGGACCTGTGCAGCTACAATCGTTGGACGAGCTGTCAGGATTTCCCAAATAAATCAGGGATCAGCATATGTAGGCTCGTACGGGGAAGGAGAAGAGGCGAGAGAGTAGTAACTTGCGTCCACTACCGTCGCCAAGTAGTGGCCAGTACTTCTTCCATTAAGCGCGCACGTACAGGCAGCAAGGTGGCGCACCTCCATCGTCTTGTCTTCCCGTACCAAAGCCGTGGGCACCTGCTCGCTCGCACGACGCTGCCTCCACGGTATTGGTAGTACACTAAATTGCCTAGTACGTGGGCTTTAGTGAAGTTTAGTGGCCAATTAATCAGGGTGGGCCGATTTGACATGTAGAGTAGCTTCCCCTAGGAACATCCGGCCCAATGCGGGATTGAGGGAGATCAAACGGCCAAAAACTGCAGGGAAGAGCGATCCAATGGCCAGAAATGGTGAAGGCGTGAGAGGCTTCCTAGTTGACTCGGTTATAATATCCCTAATATGCTGAGCACCTTGGAAAACACACGACAAAGGCCTTGTCGTGTCTATTTCCAGAGACACACGGCAAAGAGCCTTTGCCTTCGCCTACGTTGCCGTTTGGGTTTCGTCGTGTGCTGAGACACGAGCAAAGCCTTTGTCGTGTTCCGGGAGCATTTGCCGTGTATTTTGCGCACACGGCAAAGCAGTTCTCTGCCGTAGTGGATAAACCTTGATGGGTCGAGGTGCCTCACAATTCCGCCAAACATCCTAGAATCATTAGCTACATGTGGAATCTAAATATTTCAATGCCATACAACTCGATCTGGACCAGTTTAAATGGCATGCAAGGGGTCACGGTTCTCTTTTTATTTTTAGGCACCCTCGTTAGCTTTGTCAAGTGCTGTTTGCACATGCATGAAAAGGTGGATGCAGGCGACTTCTCATCTCAGAAGAATAAAATGATTGAAGTGTCTTTCTAAGCAACTGGAGCATGCATTAGGATTGACCTGTGCGTGATAGGCTGATAAGTGGGTGCAAATCTATCATCACACGGCGGCTTTTACAAAGCTGATGGGACTTCTCATGCGAAAGGTCGCTGGCCTTCTCTCCTCGATCATGCTATATGCTACATTTATCTGAGCATTTCGTTCCTTCCCGTTGATATCCTATCTGCATCGCTACGTGACCGGAAGTTCAAAGTGTGGCATCCCTTCCAAGTTTCAATCGCCATCGATATCCCCTCTAAAAAGAAACACAAAGTGATGGAGGCGGTTCTCTTTGTTAACCATTGTAGTCATAGTTACGTGTACCTCGTTTTCGTTGCTGTTCTTTTCTCCGAATTTTCTATTCCGTGTTGAACTAATATACTTAGTAGTAATAGCAAGAAATCGCTGTGGTTTAGGCTTGAAATTGTTGACTGGTTGATGGCATATACATATATATGCCTACAATGGTTATGGACGGTTTACCCCAACGGGCTCAGTTTCAGTCAAGTGCATCAAGAGTTTGCCCGTTTCATGTGGCGGGTAAAAGTTGCTAGTCTCATTTTCCGCCTCGAGTCTCGGTTAGTTGCATTAAAAGTTTTCCTGTCACAAATGAAGATAAAAAATTGCATTTCTAAGTTTTACAAAGAAAATCTTTAGGAATTTATAGAACAAGCAAAATCTCATTTTGAAGCTTCCAAAGGTTTCAAGAAAGCATCCATGTATAGGTATTGAGGTACAAACCTATATATCCTTCTAAGTTATTATGAAAAGTATATTTCCCATTCGAAGTCCCGGGTGGAAATCATGAAAAAATGATTTCTAGAACACAAGTTACGAAACTTGTACCACGGCAATTTGTTTTATATGTCAACTTATGTTTTTCGCACAGCTCACGCATGAATTTTTCGATGAAAATCTGCAAAGATAATTTGCTCCCGATTCACATAAAACTCCTATTTTCCAAAGCTGATGAAAATATGCCTTTTTTTTTACAAGTTTTGATAAACGAGTTCATATATATGTCTGATGAAAAGTTTCATGGGTTTCGAGATCCATTCAGATCAATCTAATTCTAACTTTAGTCTCTCACAAGATCTCCCTTTGCTAAGTCAAACATGTAGACGTCGGTGACACACCATTCTCTAGCCCCAAGCAGCCACGGCATACCTGAATAGTCTAGCACTTCAGGCCGTGGCGCACGTCAGCTGGCTCGTTATAGCAACCTCTTTCCGCGCACGCGCACGCGGGGTAGCTAGACCGAGGAGGACCACGCCACATACGCCATGGCATGCACCAAAGGTCTTTGAATACTCGGAGCAGGAGCTCACCGGAGGAAGGCCACAAGCGCAAGGAGACAAGCTAGCCAGAAGCCAGGGGAGAGTGGAGTTTACTCCGCCCCCGCGCGCGCGCGCATGTGCGGGTGGTTGGGGTTTCCGGCGGTGGTGGGAGGTTGGGAACCGCGTGGAACTGTGGGGACGACGACGGTGCCATGGCGCAACGCAACAGTGAGCTAAAGATCTAGCGTCAGCATCGGTACTAAGCAAGGGAGAGCGTGAACCGCTGGGAGATTGGTTTCGTTGCTCTATTTTACTAGTGGGTTTGCTGGTGTGTTGTGGGCGAGGGCTGAGGAGGGGCTCACCATTGGAGCACCTCGTTGTTTGCTAGTGCGGGGTTTGCGTCGAGGTGAACATTCTCCAGGTAGTGGTAGCTAGGAGGCTGCTGCTGCGACAACAATGTGGGGGTTGGGTCACGCTCAGACTTCACATCTCGGCTTAGGGGACCGGATGAGAATGTTGGCTGCCTGATCATTGGTTGGTGAGAAAAAATGCGAGGAAAGTGTGGGCTGCTAGTTGATCATTCTCTAGTTTTGTAACATATGGTTTGGTTTGGTTGCACCTGGATGGATGGAAGGGTAGCTCCGCAAGTAGCAGTTATACTTTTGAATTATTCAGCACGAATGCAGACTAGTTTGGATCCGTGATGGCTCGGGCATGTACTATCTGCACTAGTAGCCTTTATTTTAGATTATACCGGCAGCATGTGCCAGCTTCTAAACTAGCTACGGAGTACGTGAGATTAATTAAGCTACTACTAGTACATCTTTTAGGCTTGCCGATTTCATCGATAGTCTACTTCAGTTTTGAAAATGGGCAAACAGTTACGTAGATATAGCTCAGCAAATACAGAAGACTTTACTTTGTTTGCATTGATTAAGAATTGACGGTTCTTCACAACCCGGGACAAATTTCAGAGCGGGGGCACTGACCCGGGTCCGAGGCCTAGCATGCAGCTGAATGTATCACAACCTTCTTCGAGCAAGCCATCCTTCTTGGTATGGTGGGCAGGTGCCATAGTTCTTCTCTCTTGTACGAGCTGTACCGCGAGCTCTTTCCCTCCCAAAATTCAAGTCCACCGTGTTCAAATTTCAAATATGGCAGGCTGGAACAGGGGGTACTCATATGCTGCACGATAGCAATTTTGACTAGTACTGTGTGTACGAACTTTCAGTTGGAATGCTTATTTCGAAAACCAGTTATAAGATATAAAATACAACGAGTGTGTTTCTTCAGCTCTCACAAAGCTAAAGCTACAGAGCTCCGTAGAGATTAAGGTGAATGTACAAAAAAATCTACAGAGTATGCCTCTGGAGCTCTGTAAATCTCGTTGTATAGAATCTGAAGCTGAAGAAACACATCCATTGCTGCATCTTATGCTGCAACATTTGAAACTCCCATCTTAACAAGCTCCAGTGCTTTTAAATAAAGCCTTGAGTGTCTCACTGAAACAGATTTCGCACATGCTCTGTCCTTCTAGTAGTGTACCAAGTTGCTTGGGGAGTGCACTATATCCCTAGCATCAACTGTCCACCTTCTCACGATATGCTTGGCTGAAATCTTTTGAATGTCAAGATGTACCATAACCTGCGGATCACACAGGGTAAAATGTCAGCAAATGTCTCTGGACTTTTCAGAAATGATTTCAGGTTACCGAAGCTCAAATCTGGTATGCATTGCCTTTATGCAGCAAAGCATCCCAGTGTGTTAAAAGTTTCCACAAATGCAACTAAACTTCTCCCGTTCCTCATCAACTGTAACTTCATACACATTTATCGACCACTTCTCCCTTGCTTCGCGGTTAATATGCCTCGTTAGGTACCTTCGCCCAACTTCCACTTCTTCAACCGTGTAGTAACCGGCCTCAAACAAATTCTGTTCAAAAATAGCCCTCGCGTATATTTTGCTAGTATGCCTCTCAATAGGCACATTCACCTTCGGTACAACACCGCCCTGCATGAAGAATTATTCAATATAACTTTTGAATCGACTTTTACATACCAATGCCTGTCCACTTCTGATAAAAAAGTTTTAGTACTGTTATCTATCAAGTTCTGACAAAATTTGTTCATGCTTCTCCAATAACCAATACATTACCATACTGAAACTTTTTTTATCCAACGACAGTCTGTGCCTGACCATCAGACATTAAATAAAGCATACTAAGTATCAGGATTGTTTAGGAAAAATTGCTCATAATCAAGTAGGTACTGCTAACTCTGAACTAGTGAGTAACAATCAAATCATGGCATCTATAAGGTCAAAGCTAACTGAATGCATAAAATTCAGTACCTAAAAATTGCTCATAAAATTCAGTGCCCAAACTGAATTAATCTGTGCCATGAACTACTCAGGTCACTTATCTCTGTCTACAAGATTAGTGCCAGAATTAAAATCTGTACAACTAAACCACACAATTAACCACTCGTAGTAATGAATGAAAACATATAATTTCCACGAACCCTTAACCATATCTAGCTCAATATCAGCAATCGAATCAGCACTGTGTTTTTATTTGCTGCGTCCTAAACTGCCCAGAGTGCTATATGTTTTACACTCAATTTCCAACACCTAATTTTTTTAATTGCAAGTGTACGGTATATCTGAACTAACAAATTGCTACAATGCAGTCACCATGGGACATTAATTCGATTACCTTTTTCGCCAAGACGGTGAGTCGGGACTCAGGACTATCCTTTTGTGCCTTCAGAGGCTTTTTATGTGTCTGAAAGAGCATCTTCATTCTCGATTCCATCTGCTTCTAAGTTGTCTGCATCCTCCGCCCTCTTCCGCAATGGGTGTTCTTCTAGATCAGCTGCTTCATAGCTACCGTATGAATATGTGGCGCTCGACCTCAGAGGGGGGATTTCATACTACCCCATTCAGATCCACAAGATCTTCCGCCAGACAATTCCCGAAGATCCTGAAAGCACGGGAAAATAGTTTATGAACTAGACCCGGTGACAAAATTTCCATAGCCCAAATTCCACAACAGCAATCTGGTTCATCTCAGCATCAACAGCTTCAATGGAGGATGGAGGAAGATGATGATGTGCTCTTGGCTCTGTTCTTGTCTGGTCTCGATTCTGCGCCGCCACGGCACGGCACAGGTACACCTTTCTGCCACTTTTCAAAGATAAGCTATTCAGGTAAAATAACATTGAGCAGTTCTGGTTTGATGCCGTAAGAGCAAGTCATATTCTATTTTCAAACTCTGCCTTTTCTTACTTGCTCATTCAAATCTTAATGAAAAGTAGTACTAGCACTTGCGCTATTTCATCAACAAGGTCATGGAACCTTACTGCAGATTGCAGCCTCGTGACTAGTGCCAATCACTGAATAAGAAATAATTTTTATTAGTACTAAACAATGTTTTTGCCCATAAAAGGGCAACTACGGCCCAAAAATGTTTCTGGTTAACATTACATTTGGGCCAATAATATACATACAAAACAGGATAAATGATCTATTGTACATATACACCATCTAGCTAGGCCCTAAGTAACACATTAGTAGTTCGCCCTGCTCATCAACCTCTGCCATCAGCTAGACACTGAACATCCCTCAGGAAAAAAAGAGGAGCTAGACACACAACAATACACAAGAGAAAAATCGGACCATTAATGCCCTCAAGGTCAGTCTGCCATTCACTTGCGTCAGCTGGAATCCAGATTGACTGGCTGCACCACTTGAGCAGACCTCCGCCTCCGCTTTCCTTCAGGAGTCAGTCTCACTGCCGCCTTACCCGATACCTTGCCATTTTTGCCATTTTTATGTCGCTGCTTAGAGGACTCTGGTTGTGACAGAGAGGGTTCGCCATCTTCACGATTACTTCGTTGAGGAGACTTGACTCTCTTGCGTGCAAAACGTGCCTCCATTTCTGGTCTTCGGTCCGAACCAATGAGCTTTACGTGGAATGGATTAGCAGCTGTATAACAGACTAATTCGTTCGTTACTTGTCCTTTGTCCAGATCAACACTTCTGCTGTTCACCTGATATAAGAGTGAAGCTCAGAAAATCAGAGGTGTTTGGTTCGACCGTGCCAACATGCAATTAGGAAGATAAATGGGGGTTACCAGCTGGAGAAGCGCAGAGAACGTTCTTGCAACCTCGTACTTTGGTTTGCCACTAACAATCTCACTGAATGACGCAGTCCCTGTATCACTTCTTGATAAGAGTTTGTCAATGATTTGCTCTCCATATAATCCAATATCAAAAGGTGGATTTCTATCCTGAAAACACATGAATTGTAGAAGTAGTGAATGAGATGTAAGTTCATATATGCAGACCAGCTAGCAGCTCATTCCACATTCCTTCAACCAAACCTGCTGTTCCAAGGCATGCTCTATTCGTTCTTTCCATGTTGAAACTCGTGCATCCAGCTCGGTTTGTTGTTCGGCCTCAGCTATTCTATCAAGGAGTTGCTTCTGTTGAGATGTATCCATGTTAGTTCGGGAAGTTGACGAGCTAAGCAAAAAAAGGATAAAATTTGCCATTATCATTTGGAATTCTCTCTCGAAAACATTTTTTTTACAAAATCCAAGCTTTAATGACTTTGTAAAAAAAAGTCATGGAAATTTATCGACTACAAGAAACCATACACCGCTTAAGATACGCTTAGGAGGGGGCAATGGCTGAACAAACAGTGCCTTTAATGCCCTGCAGTATGGGATAAAAGAAACATCTGTGATAACAAGAGTATATATGGCGATGCCTCCAAGATTGTTTGGTCAAGGCACAACAAGCACTTCTTCAAGTCACGTTGGAGTGATGCAATACTGATGTGTCAAGAGCAAATCAGGCAATCAGCCAGCGTTGGCTTCGAGCATATGACTCATCTATTTGGGGACCACTACCATAAACCTATCGCATGCCTCAAGCACCAAATATATGAAAAGTGAAAACACATGAAATAAATAAGCAACGTGATATTTTTTTTAACAAGTCTAGCACCATAATTATGAGCAGCAATTTATGAATCATGTTTTTCTTTCAGACACATCATTCAGAAACGGTCTGATGATATCTCAGCTAAACCCCACCAATCTATTTCGAAAAGCTTCAGACAAGCACACTTGGCCACCTAATACATATTATTTTGGCAACTTGCATGGTCACACACATAAGAGAGGGAGGGAGGGATTTCAAAGAGAAAGCTATTAGTGGTGCTTAAGATTTACCAGATGTGAGTCACATAAATCCGCAAGGCTTTCCTTATCCTGCCTTTTCCCATCCTGGCTCTCCTGTGTAGGCTGAACGTCCACATTCTAGACAGAGGTAAAATAAGCATGTCATATTACCAAATTGTTCGTTGAGTGAACACAGCGGCCAACTAATAGAAAACTAAAGATAAACCTTTGCTGAATATGTTGGGCTGTCAATCTCCATATCATAATTCAGCATATCTGTCTCGTCACAACTATCTGAATCATGTATGTCAATATTAGGCTGATTGTCATCGTTCGAATCTCCGCAACTTTCTTTTCCGGTTTCAAATGACATCCTAAGCTGCGATTTGGATGGGTCGCAACAAGTTAATTAAGATGGAAATGTCTTACATGCCTAATGGGAATAGCACATTTTCGAAACAACGCAGAACACCTTTTCGTAAAGAGGTACTGATTGAGAAGCACTGGAGTTTTCCTGCCAAGACATGTGTACTTCAAAAGATTTTGTTGGTCCGTCAATCATTGCCACATGAAATATAGATGCAAGAGTTTTCTTCTTTGGAGTGCCAATAACTTTCCTTGCAAAACCTTTTACTGTTACAAACAAATCAGGAAAATAATTCAATTTACAATTACTGACGATAATATATAAGGAAACAAAACAGCCTTGTCTCAAAAACAGATGCTACCAGTATACCTCTCTTATAAGGTTTGATCTTCAAGTTGCTAGGTTCATGCGGATCCAATGACCTGTATGGATCCTCATCATCAGAATCATCGCCAGGATCTGGGCACCCAGGATCTGTATCATCTGGCTCGGGCATGCTTGCACCAGGAATATCGGGCTCAACAGGATGATCGGACCAATCGCCGCCATATACATCGGAGCCCTGACTGTGATCTTGACTTTCTTGAGATTTCTCAATGCCTATGTCCAGAGGTTCTTGGACTTTCCCAGGGGTTCGTTTACGAGCAGTACCCCCTGATCTAACATTTGGGGAAGCAAAGACATTGTTTCGGATTTTAGACGGTGCTGAGCCACCTCTATGAGCCAGAAAATCTTCTTTGCCTGATATTTTTCCTTGCAAAAAGTCAAAAACAGCTGGTGCATCACGTGGATCCAACAGCAGGAAATCGCCATAGAAGCCACATGTTGCTAACTGCGATAAAGAAACAACTAAGACTAGCTCAGTATAGCAGCACATGTTATCAGTCCCAATTGCAAGCAAAGGAGTATAAGATTACCAAATAGGAATCCAGCTCGCTCGCTTCGCTGTCGACACCGTCTCCTTCAAACACCAACAGATTTGCTGGTGGCCTCACAATTTTTTTCCGCAAATCATCTCGGTCAAGATTGTTGTCCAAAGTGGTCCTTGATTCCGCTAGTAGTTTAGAAGGGACAATGTAGGTTTAGCTTCGTGTCATTAAAAGTAAGGATCTGACTGGTATAACCTTAGAATGCACTTACCTGGGACATCATCTAACCCCACAAATATATCATCTTCTTTGTTGGCACTAGTGCTAGGATCATTTTCATTAGTTTCAGCAGAGCCCTTTTCTTGTTGATCTTGCCTGGTACAATTCAAATGTTTTAGACTATATATCTGCAGCTAAACTGAAAAAATGTACTAGGGTGACCAAAGGGGCATGTGCAAGGCAATAATTTGGCAACCATCCAAAGAAAGGCCAATATTTTGGTCATGGCAAGAAAACTAACACTCTACGAAGGTATCTAGCGGACACCAGCAGTTGTTTATGCACTCTTACTTCAGCATAATTAACTAGTTTGGAGATTCGATAGTTCCCTAAATCAGAGCCAATTGTTAATTTGACATGTCATACCAGAGATATAAGCCAAAACTAACACTCTACATCACTGCCTGACAGTTTGAGGCCCATTTGAAGTAAGATATACAATATTCAAGCCTCAGCAAGGTAGCATACAGCAGATAAGGCAAGACAAAACTGTTCTATCCTTACTTATTCTGCGAGAGAAATTCCAGCGCATGTAGCACCAATGAGTACAGGTACTCCACCTTGCGGCTGTAAACTTGAACTGATCCTTGGAGCAATAGCGCCGCTGCACACGAAGTGGCCATAAATAAGCAGCGCGGAGAACGGTTTACATAAAAAAAAGTGAATCTTTTAGTGCAAAAAAAAAACCCTGATTTAGTCTTGGTCTCAAGAAACATTGGGAAAGAAAGAAAGGAAGGAGAAATCACCCACGATGAAATTCCGCGTTTTCTAAGCGCCTGAGGCTAAAAAGAAGCTGCTTTCACCAAAAAGATTACTCGAGCAAAATACAAAAACCACCCAGAAATGACAGTTCCGCAGATTTCGACCTACATCCACAAGCAAACTAGCAAAAAAACAAAACTCGGGAAATCCACACCAGCGGGCACCTTCGGCGAAGTTGAAGTTGTAGGCCCCGTCTTCGCCGGAGATCTCGCCTGAGCAGATCTTGAGGAGGTACTCCTCGAGGCTCTTGGCGACGTCCACCTCCCAGTTGGACTCGGGATCCCGGTTCGCCTGCAGTATCGGGAACCTCCCCGCGCTCGTGCTCCCCTCCACGCCGCTGCTGCCGTCCTCCATGGGGACTGCCGGGAGGCGAAGCAAATGGGGCTAGAGTTGGGAGAGGATTGGAAGCGTGGAGCAGAAGGGGAAGGAGAAGCAAAGGGGACTAGGGTTTGCAGAGGATTGGGGAATTTTTTTTTGAGCTGAGGATTTGGGGGGAATTTTTGGAACTACTCCTTCCGTCCACTTTTGGTCACGTACTCACCTTCCGTAAAGGCGTAAAGTTAGTGATAAATCCCAGTTTTCCAAATTTGCACCCGTTCTGACGGGGTTACTGGCTCGCTCGCCCACATCGCCGGCGCTGTCTCGCACGCTTCGCCGCCGTCGCCACCCTCTCCCACGCGCGCATTGCCGTCGCCATCCTCTCCCACGCACGCGTTGCCCTCTTCCTCGAGTTCAAGATGTGGTTTTTTCACCTCCGGCAGCCGGATCTGCAGCGGTAAATAATGCAATTAGAAAAAAAAATGTTGAGTATTGATTCCCTTCTGGGTTTTTTTTTCAAAATTTCACCGATTTATTAAAAATCATCAACAGCATTACAAAGAGACCCAAAAGTAATAAGAATTACAAATAGGTCAATGGACCACCTAGCGACGACTACAAACACTAGCACGAGCCGAAGGCGCGCCGCCGTCCTCGCCCGTCCATCACCGGAGTCGGGCAAAGCTTGCCGTAGTAGAGCTTGTTATAGTAGACAGACGGGAAGTTGTCGTGCTAAGGTCACAAAGAACCAGCGCACTGGAGCAGCAACCATCGCGAATGATGATAACCGTAGATCGGAAGAGACTGACCTAAAATCACAAACGAACACGAAAACGGACTGGATCCCAAGAGATCCGCCGGACAAACGACTTCACACGCCCTTCGTTGGTGCTAGATGCATCATCAGAGCGAGGATAGAGCGGGGAGGACATTATTCTGACTCGATGACGTAGCCATCGCCTCAACATTCTGAAAAAGACACTAAAAAGCAGGCTAAACAAAAACCAGAAAACCTCCCGCCGGCGAGAGACCATGGTCCGCCACACCTCCAAGTCCCTAAGGCCAATGAAGACGGAGCGGACCGGCGGCATCGCTGGCGAGAGGCACGGAACACTAGATGGGTTTTAGCTAGCTCCTCTCTGTGTGGCGGCTACGGGGTACTCTGTTTTTTCAACACTAGTAAGCATGCACATGCAACGCACGTCTTATAATTTATAATTAAAACATCTAGTTTTAAATCTTATTTATATTTTAGCTAGCTATTTTGAAGGCACTTAAATGTTTCTTATACCTAGGATGTGATCGCGCATGTAGCACACTATCCACACACACATGTCTTCACATAAAATTCACCATCACATAAATTTATGATATTTTAGTTACAAAAATACTTTCAAAATCCGTAGGATCTACGTTTTCCGGGTAAACTTAATAATTATTATAAGGTAAGATGCACTTATCAGACCAAATAAAATCCATAGTAATAATTATAATGGCTAACAGCTTCTTCGATCCTATCCCCATGCACAGCTCTCATGTCTCATCCAGATAAAAAAAATTGCTTCTCGTACATCAAGTCGCGTAAAATTTATGTACGATACTACTTCCACCACAACGCCACATGGGATTACAGATATCGGACACAGTTTTTTTCTCTGAGGGAGATATCGGACATCACAGCCTTCTATCAGAAAAAAAGAAGAAATGCTCACTTATCCTCACTCACAGTAGTACGCACGGTTCCTTCCCCTCTTCGTCTCCCCACCGACGGCGACCATGCCGTTGCTCTCCTGCCTCCCCGCCGCTGGCCACAACGGCCTCCTCCTCCCGCTTCCTCCCGACGATAGGAGACTCAGCGACACTCACGGAAGTCCAGGATGTCAGGTCACCTGACGGGAGGAACCAACGGAGATGGAGGGGCGGACCTCGTATCCATCGGGTCCGCGTCCGCGGCCACTGCTACCGGTGTTCGATGGATCTGCGTAGGCCTCCACTCTGCCTCCCACGCCTTCCTCTCTGCCTCCATTGAGCTCCTTCCGCCACCAGGGCAAGGACTTCCCTGTTGCTGACTGCTAGCATCCTCCTGGTCGGGCTCACCACCGACCAGGCTCACCGCCGACAGACGCGTCATGTCCGACTCCTCCCCTCCAATTTAATCAACCATGACCAGTTCAGGCGCCTGGGGTACATACACACAAAATCTATGCAGGTATGACCACTGAACTGGATTTTGTATTCTCCTCTCTACATTCATTTTAAGTTATTCCAGTGAAATTTTCGTAAAGAAATGTGTAGGAGATACAACCTAAAAAATGAATCGGAGATTCAACCTTTAATTCCTGGTATTATGAAATTATGATATAACCAACAATTTGGGACATGGTATCAAAGTCCACAAGGGAGCTACATAATTTTCTTTTTTTGAAACAATGGTGCAAACAAATTATCTGTTAGAACACAAAGCTCAATTCAAGGAGAAAAGTCTTAGTTGAAGCCAAGGTTACCTACGTTCTACTTTCATTTTTACTCCACATTGGATGCAAACATTATCTAATAATTCGTTTGCAATTTCATTACTACCATGCTATATAGCCTTTCACAACATTCGCACATACAATCTACTTCTGCAGCCTATTGATTGTGTTTTGTTTGGTCTGACAAGTTCATCTCACCTTCACTGTGCTCAAATTACTGGTTCATAGAGACATCTGCATCCTAGCTTATACTTTCATATCGTAGTTCCAACTTATTACTTTTGCTAATGTAGTCTCTTTCTTCTGTTTTTAGCTGTTCGTGGATTGGACTAAAGGAAAGAATCTCATCATTTCGAGTGCTGCTCATAATGTTAATGAAAGGGCACAACATGTTCCCCTTCCACATCTTCTCTTATACTAAATCATTTTATCCACATGGCAGGCGGATGTTTGCTTTTGAAGAAAATGGATCATCTAAACTTGGTGTTAGTTATATTCAACGTTCATGCTTCTTCTGAAGCAGTTCTGGAACTATCAGAGGTTAGTTATATTTTGTTTGCTCTCACTATTTCAGAGCAAGTTAGTGATCATTATTGTGTTGTAACTGGGGTAGATAAAAAGTGCTATTGATGCAATACAGAACATAGATAGTCTTCCGAAATAATATCAAGCGAACTGATTCTAAAGCATTTGCTGCATGTTCTCTAATGACAGTTGCTTGAGCTTCTAGGAAAATTTAATTATTAATAGTTCTTCAAATGAAATATCATGCTAATTGTTCTCATGTGGATTTTTTTTGTTAAGATTCTAGGAGTCTGTAATGCTTATGTTTCTTGGCATTGCCTTTCTTAAATCTTAACGTGATTTTTATCCTAGATAAGGTACATGTTGTAACATCCCATCTTTTGCATCTATGATGTTGAGGGTTAGGAAGCTAGAAACTAGGGGGAAATAAAAAAAATTCTACTTGCTTGCATATGAACATTGCTTATACTAGATTGCTTGATCACTTGTGTTGCCATGGTAGTGTTGCTTGCTAACCTATATGCTTGGATAACCACCAAGGGTCACCTTAGTTAGTCTCCCCACAAGCTATGAATTTTTGGCTAAGTCTTATGTATCTAGTTTTGTTCCAACTTTGGAGCCTTGGTTTGAGTAAACCCCTCACCTCTCCTACCTTGCAAAGGCAGCATGTGGTACCATGTTTTGAGCACTTGAGAACCCCACTTTAGCCCTGGTTAAACCACAAGCTTATGCTCATTGCATGGAAGTGTTCTTCTCACTAGAGGCCATTTAGGGCATGACCCTCTTATTTTGTCCAAAGTTTGGATGGTCCTTGTAAACACATGGTTGAGATCCAAGAGGCAACCAAGGCCTGAACTTGATCCCCTAGCATCCCTCTACACTCCCATGCCTCCCCCTCTGCCATTGGTGGGCCTAAATCGAGTTGGCAAGTTCCCAAAGTGGCCACCTCATCATCTAGACACTAGATCACCCCAAAACCCTCTCCCCACTCCCCTGCCCGTGCTACACCCTCTCCCTGGCACTGGCACAATGCAGCTCGAGTAAACCCTCCCCTATACCGCCTTGGACCACCCCCATGCAGCCAGGCCCGACTAGGAGAGAGAGACCCCAGCAACGGTCAAGCTAGGCCCGAGCCATCAATTCGCGTGCTTGCCGCTGCCCTGCCATGCCTGGACCCACGCGCGTGCCCGCACCTTCCCCAGGCACGCCCTGCACCCCTCCTCTCTCTCACTCGCTGCCCCGACCACCCCCAACCCGCGCCGGCCACGTCGGCAGAGCGCCGTGCGCGCCGTGCCGCTCTCTGCTCTGAGGCGACCTCTCCTCCCTCCCTACTGACCATCCTAGCACCCAGCGTCGTGCTGCAGCCCTCTACCTCGCGACCTGTCATGCATGACAGCACGCGAGCACCTCGCGTGCACCACCTCCCTCTCTATCACGCGCGCTCCCGAGGCTAAGTGACATGACCAGACGTCCTGCGGCCCCTCCCATGCAGATACGAGATCCTGCCGCCGCACCCAGCCAATCCCAGGCCTATCTCCCCTCTCGCCACCCTTGATGTCTACGCACTTCTATTCTTGTAGACAATTGTTGGGCCTCCAAGTGTAGAGGTTTGTAGAACAGCAGCAAGTTTTCCCTTAAGTGGATCACCCAAGGTTTATCGAACTCAGGGAGGAAGTGGTCAAAGGTATTCCCTCTCAAGCAACCCTGCAATCAAGATATAAGAAGTCTCTTGTGTCCCCAACACACCCAATACACTTGTCAGGTGTATAGGTGCACTAGTTCGGCGAAGAGATAGTAAAATACAAGTGGTATGGATAACTATAAGTGGTAACGGTGCTCGAAAATAGCTTGATGGCGTGGAAGAGACTAAAGTAAAACTGAAATAAAGATGGAAGCAAGCAAACATGTAACAGATCTAATAGCAAACGGTGTTTCAGTGCTTAGAAATAAGGCCTAGGGATCATACTTCATACTTTCACTAGTGAACACTCTCATATAAATATATTATCTTCATGATACTACGCTGAACTACTCTCCGGTTGGACACTCCAATCGATGGTAGGGCTATAACAGCACACCTCAAAGTAAGCCCTTCCCATCTAAATAACCCCACACTGTCACCTTGAGCTCTAGATAGGTCTAACAAACACCCCAATTTCATAAAGACATCCAACTCCAAATATAACTCATAACAAGTATTTGTAATCTCTAGCCTAAGTGCCACCATGGTGTGCACGCTGTCACTTTCACACACATGGGGAGAGCAGAGATCTATTAAAGCACTTCAGTAGCAAGGTAGATCTACTAGATTACAAGCTCATGATCACAATATGATCACGCATAGAGAGAGAGATGAACACATAGCTACCGGTAGAACCCTTAGCCTCGAGAGAGAACTACTCCCTCCTCAACATGGGAATCAGCAATGGTGATGGAGATGGCGGTGGAGATCGATGGAGATGGCTCCGGGGGCACTTCCCCATCCCGGCAGGGTGCTGGAACAGAGACTTTCTGTCCCCCGAATCTCCCCTTCGGTGGCGGCGATGCTGCGGAACTTTTCGTGGATTTCTGATTGATGACTTAGGGTTTACGCATCGGGAGGCTTCTTATAGGCCAGAGGGCAAGGTCGGTGGAGTGCCAGGGGGTCCACACCACCTGGTGGCGCGGGTAGGGCTAGCCCACGCCTAGGGGGGTGGTGGCCAGGACCTGGCCCTCCTCCGTCTCATATTCTGGCTCCGTGAGTCTTCCGGCAAAATAGGAACTTTGGCTTTTGTCCCGTCCAATTCTGAGAATATTCATTTTCTGACTTCCTGGAACCAAAAACAGCAGAAAACAGGCAACTGGCACTGTGGCATCTTGTTAATAGGTTAGTCCAAGAAATCATATGAAAAGTACTCCAAAGTGTGGACAAAACATAAGAAAGTAGATAAAACCGAGCATGGAACATAAAAAATTATAGATACATTTGCAATGTATCAACATCCCCAAGCTTAACTCCTGCTCGTCCTCGAGTAGGTAAGTGATAAAAAGAAAGAATAATTTTTGAGGTGACATGCACCATCAAAGACTTGATCAAAGTATTTGCAAAACATTCAAAGCTGGGATCATAGTACTTCAATCATAACATGAAAGACAAAGTTCTAGCAATAAGCAAAGAAACTATGATGCAACATGAAAAGGCACAAACAAAAGATTCATGAATAACAATGCTTTGCAAGACATTTGTATGTTTCACATAAAGAAAACATAGTATAAAAGTATTCAGCTTGTCCCTCAATAGAGTAGCAAATATAAATGCATAGGACACCTTCAAAGTTCATAAGAGTGACTAGATACAATAGTTTCAAACAAGCAATAACAAGTTATGCATCAATCAACTAGTCTTGGGACAATGCACATAGAACTAAGAATGGCCACTATGCTCTCAAAGTAGGTGCATAAAGATAGAAGGTGGAGACTCAATATAATGGTGGAAGAAAGGCCTTTTGTAAAAAGGAAGTAGGGATTCAAGTCTCATAAAGAGCTTCCAAAAATTATGGTACTTGTAGCTTTCAGCTCTCATTGCCCCTATCATAAGCATCTTGAAGTGATTAAGATTAAAGTGACACAACTAAGAGGATATGCTTGACAAGTTATAAACCGAAATCTCATGCCCCTTACTTACGAAGACCGATCCTCATGCTACTCAACTTCAGTCATGAGTAAGCTCTTGTCATTGTAAGTATATGTGTATCATTAAGAACCGCCAACGGGGTACCCCTTGCACATGATACGGGAGCTTTCCCATAATCAAAATGACAAGGCAAGCAGACAATGAGCATCTCAGCGATCTTTTTATTTGCTATTTGCATAGGTTTTTATTGAGGATGCTTCATAGAGTGCTCATTATGGTGATGCTGTAAGTTTCCACCATGATTAGGCATGGCTTAGGCTAGCGTCCCAGGCGTTTCTCTAACACACATACAAACTCCATGATCTTACAAGTTCCACTTTTATTTCACACCGCCGGGATCCGTAAGCAAAAGAACATAATATCAACGGGGTACAAAGTACAAGTGCAATGTTGAAAGCGTTCCCCATGGTACATGGTTCTGCTAATTTCAACTTATAAAGCGCAAGCATATATGCAACAAAGAAGGACCCAATGGTTCAAGTTTATTAGAGGCAATAAAGTAAAGTGTGCCATCAAGTTCGTGAGAGCTTTAATCACTAGTTTTCTCATAACAAGTGAAAGGTAAACAAAAGCATGAATATACTTGGAATAGCATAAGCTAGTAGGTAGGTATGGTGGACTCTTTGGAATAAGTTAGTTTAGGAAGTTGGATGCATGAGTGGAACTCATACTTGGTTGTGGAGGCTAGCAAAAGACTGGGAGCGACAAACTAAGAGAGCAATAATGGCCATAATCATGTAGAGCGACAAAACATCATTGATCAAAGCATAAAGTGATACTACAAGTTGAAAACTAAAGGATCATAAAGGCTATGGTGACTTGAGATAGTCATAACATGGTGTGAGCATGTGCCAAGTCAACCCAAATAAAGCATCAAAGGAGAATACCACTATACTATGCTTTAATATGCTAAAACAACGCATGATTCATCCAAGGCACATTAAGCAATCTCAATTGTTTGTAACAAGTCATGCTACAACAAATAATACTAAGCATAAAGCCAAAACAATATCAAGCATGGCATGACAGAGCATAGGCCACAGTAAAAAACGAGCTCTTTTTACCACATAAGCATGAACTTTCCTACTCTTTTCCAATCCAAACCAAACTATTTGCAAACCAATGTATGAAAGAGGGGGTCCAACCAATTTATTCAGCAAACTAAGCAAACGAAGCAAACCAAAACCAAAACGAAAATGAAAAAGGAGACGCTCCAAGAACAACTCAACTGTGCATGAAACAATAAAAATGAAGTGTTTGGAAAAAACCTGGGATTTTTATTGATGAAGAAGGGGGTGCCTTGGGCATCCCCAAGCTTTGACGCTTGTACTTCTTGGATATTTGTTGGGGTGACACGCGTGGCATCCCCAAGCTTGAGCTTTAGTCTATCCTTCATCTCCTTACTCATTCCTTCCATACACCTGAAATTTTTCCTTCATACCAAACTTCACACAATCTCATTAGCAACATTAGTGCACTTAAGATAAATAAGTCTTAAGGTTCAGTTCTAACACCAAATAAACTTCCATTAAAACACTAGCTACTGAAGTACTTCCCTCAAAAAGCTCAATTCCCTAAAAGAACTCAAAAAGGAACCAACAAGAAGCAAATGCAGAAAATGGCAGAAATCTGTCAAAACAGACCAGCAGGTAAAGACGAATTTTTTCGAAGACCTTCTGTTGCTCAAATAAAAACATGTTGAACTAACGAAAGTTAGATAACAACATGGGGCAGAAGCACAAAACATTACCGCTCAATCCGACATACAGAGCTCTCTCACGAATTTTTACTGTGAAGCACAAAAATCTGTTTCGGGACAGCAACTTTCCCAATCATTACTTCACTCTCATTAGAGGTTACTCTTGGCACAAAAAGCAAATAAAAAGGATAAGGAGCGGTTATTACTGAAGTAATAACTTCCAAGACTCATCTAAAACTCTTGGGTTATCTCCCAACAAGTACTTTTCTTTAACGCCTTTAAGTTAGGCATGATAGTTTGAGAAGATGCTCACATAAGAAATATGAATTGAAGTAAAAGAGAGCATCAAGAAGCAAATTCAAAGCATATTTAAGTCTAACCCACTTTCTATGCATAGGAATCTTGTAAAGAAACAAGTCATGAAAGCACAAAGCAATAAGCATAGGAAAGCAAAACAAGTGCAACTTCAAAATTTTCAACATAAAGAGGGGAAACTTAATATTATTGAGATGCATAGAAACATATTTCCGTCTCTCATAATAACTTTCAGTAGCAACATGAATAAAATTAACAATATAACTATCACATGAAACATTCTTATCATGAGCCACATGCATATAATAATTATTACTCTCCCTATAAGAATAGTCATTCTTATTAATCATAGTGGGAGCAAATTCAACAAAATAGCTATCATCATTATTCTCATCACCATAATCATCAAATATAGGAGGCATATTGTAATCATAATTAATTTCCTCCTCAATAGTAGGTGGACTGAAAATATCATAATCATCATTGCAATCATCATATATTGGAGGTTTGGTATCATCATAAGCAATAGAATAGCTATCTTCCAAAGTTGGGGAACTAAGAAGATCATTTTCATAAAAACTAGCTTCCCCAAGCTTAGACTTTTCCATAGCATTAGCAATAATGGTGTCCAAAGAATTCATACTAACAACATTGCTATTAGCATGCAAATAAAGTTCCATAGGTTTTTTAATTTTCTCTTCAAACACTTCATGTCCTAACTCAAGATAAATACTATAAAGCTCTCTATTTTTGTTGTTGTTTTCCATTAAGCCTAACTAGTGAAAACAAGAAACAAAAAGACAAAATTGCAGAATCTAAAGGAAATAACTTCGAGCACTCACAGAAAATAGCTTGATGTCTACGCACTTCTATTCTTGTAGACAGTTGTTGGGCCTCCAAGTGCAGAGGTTTGTAGAACAACAACAAGTTTTCCCTTAAATGGATCACCCAATGTTTATCGAACTCAGGGAGGAAGTGGTCAAAGGTATTCCCTCTCAAGCAACCCTGCAATCAAGATACAAGAAGTCTCTTGCGTCCCCAACACACCCAATACACTTGTCAAGTGTATAGGTGCACTAGTTCGGCGAAGAGATAGTAAAATACAAGTGGTATGGATAATTATAAGTGGTAACGGTGCTCGAAAATAGCTTGATGGCGTGGAAGAGACTAAAGTAAAACTGAATTAAAGATGGAAGCAAGCAAACATGTAACAAATCTAATAGCAAACGGTGTTTCAGTGCTTAGAAACAAGGCCTAGGGATCATACTTTCACTAGTGAACACTCTCATATAAATATATTATCTTCATGATACTACACTGAACTACTCTCCGGTTGGACACTCTAATCGATGGTAGGGCTATAACAGCACACCTCAAAGTAAGCCCTTCCCATCTAGATAACCCCACACTGTCACCTTGAGCTCTAGATAGGTCCAACAAACACCCCAATTTCATAAAGACATCCAACTCCAAATATAACTCATAACAAGTATTTGTAATCTCTAGCCTAAGTGCCACCATGGTGTGCACGCTGTCACTTTCACACACATGGGGAGAGCAGAGATCTATTAAAGCACTTGAGTAGCAAGGTAGATCTACTAGATTACAAGCTCATGATCACAATATGATCACGCATAGAGAGATAGATGAACACATAGCTACCGGTAGAACCCTTAGCCTCGAGAGAGAACTACTCCATCCTCATCATGGGAATCAACAATGGTGATGGAGATGGCGGTGGATATCGATGGAGATGGCTCCGAGGGCACTTCCCCGTCCTGACAGGGTGCCGGAACAGAGACTTTCTGTCCCCCGAATCTCCCCTTCGGTGGCGGCGGCGCTGCGGAACTTTTCGTGGATTTCTGATTGACGACTTAGGGTTTACGCATCGGGAGGCTTCTTATAGGACAGAGGGCAAGGTCGGTGGAGTGCCAGGGGGCCCACACCACCTGGTGGCATGGGTAGGGCTAGCCCGCACCTGGGGGTGTGTGGCCAGGCCCTGGCCCTCCTCCGTATCGTATTCTGGCTCCGTGAGTCTTCTAGTAAAATAGGAACTTTGGCTTTTGTCCCGTCCAATTCTGAGAATATTCATTTTCTGACTTCCTGGAACCAAAAACAGCAGAAAACAGGCAACTAGCACTGTGGCATCTTGTTAATAGGTTAGTCCAAGAAATCATATGAAAAGTACTCCAAAGTGTGGACAAAACATAAGAAAGTAGATAAAACCGAGCATGGAACATCAAAAATTATAGATACATTTGCAATGTATCAACCCTCTCCTACACCCGGTGCACCGTGGGTGCACCCCACTGGCCTTAAATCCCCAGACAGCCCCAGCCCTCGCACACCCTGCCACACTCTCCCCCTGCCACCTCCACTTCACCCCTAGAGCGGAGCCGAGCCCGCTCGACCCTTGCTGCTCTCGCCACCGTCGCACCGACGCGGCACCGTCGAGCACGGTAAAGGTTGCCGTTGCCAACCTGCCACTCCGCCCTACCCTCACTCTGTCCCCTTCCCCACACCGCATCTAACCACTTCCTCTCCTTCCTCTTTGGCCAGGAGTACCGGAGCCGCGAGGACGCCGCGGACATCGAGGAGCCGAGGACGCCCCCGACCCCGCCAGCAGCCGAGACCACCCCTGCCGCCCCTTGTTCGGATCCGCATCAACGACCGCCTCCAACGCCACTGTCGCCGACCCCTCTCCGCCCCTAGGTGAGCCACACCGAGCCCCGCACGGTCCAGCTAGGGTTTGCTCGTCAGTGTTTCTGTCCTAGGAAGAAGACGAGTTGCTGGCCGTCGATTCGATTTTAATCCAACGGCCAGCAGAGCCCAATACCCCTTCGCCCTCTGTGCCTATGACACGCGGGTCCCATGGCGGGATTTGAATCCCCAGCCCTCCCGCGCAGGCCACCGTGTATGTGGGCCGGCCTAGCTTCTTAGCGGGGCGTGACCCAGCCTCTACACTGCCCCTTTTTATTTCTTTTAGGCCATTTTAATTCCCAGAAATCTGTTCTATAGCTTTAATTCCACCAAATATTCTCTGTGTAATATTTTGGTTTGGTTCAAATTTTGTGGAGTAGCCTAAGTAATTGTCTTTTGCATGGCACTAGTAGCTAGTCAGATTTCTGTCTATGCTTTTACTGAGAATTATTGTGGTAAAATTGATCTGCTTTGAGTATTTAATCTGTAACTTTAGTTCTGGAGCTCAGAAAAATGTAAAACCAAGTTCTAGGCATTGCATGTGAATTTTCCTACTGAGCACAACTTGAATCATCCAATTTGGATGTGTGCAGCCTCTGTTCTTATTTTTCCAAGATATGGATAGAAGGTTTTTAGTTAAATTCCAGAGGTTGCTGTGAAGCCAATTTTGGGATAAACCAACTCCCAGAGTTAGGCCTCTGTTAGTACTACATATTCCTGGAAGGGCATAATTTGTGGCTCTGTAGTTCTGCCCTAGGGATTTTTAATACTAATTTCAGTACTATTTTCAGTGTTTTATTTGTTAAAAATCAACCCTAAAATATAAAAATATGAAACCAGTGGGTTTGTCTTTGTATTCTCTGTGGCTACTCATAAATATAATCTGTGGTCACTGTACACCAACTTGTTTTGGTCGAATCTTCTCCTTGTGTGCTAATCTAGTCTTTACCATTAAAATCACCAAATAAACTTGATTTAATCTTTTTGATTGTTTCCAATGGCTTTGTATTGCTAGGATCAGTAGCTACTTGTGTTTGGTTGGGTTGGTTCAGTTGTGCATTGATACATTGCAAATGTATCTATAATTTTTGATGTTCCATGCTTGGTTTTATCCACTTTCTTGTGTTTTGTCCACACTTTGGAGTACTTTTTATATGATTTCTTGGACTAACCTATTAACAAGAGCCACAGTGCCAACTGCCTGTTTTCTGCTGTTTTTGGTTCCAGGAAAGTCAGAAAATGAATATTCTCGGAATTAGACGGGACAAAAGCCAAAGTGTCTATTTTACCGGAAGACTCATGGAGCCAAAATATGAGACGGAGGAGGGCCAGGGCCTGGCCACACACACCCCAGGCGCGGGTCCCCCCAGGCTGCGCTAGGGCATGGTGTGGGCCCCTCCGGCACCCCCTCGGTCTCCCACTTCACCTATAAGAAGCCTTCTGACCTAAAAACTCTAAGGGGTTCGACGTTTTTCTAGAAGGAGTTCCGCTCTGCCGCCACCACCAGATTCCACGAAACAGCACCAGAAACTCTGTTCTGGCACCCTGTCGGGACGGGGAATTGGAGGAGATCATCAGCATCATCACCACCATCGATTCTCCATCGACCATCCATGTATCCCCCATCTATGAGTGAGTAATCCCGCGCTGTAGGCTATGGGGATGGTAGGGATTGGGTGAGATCGTTCATGTAGTGGCATCAAATTGTTAGGGCATGGTGCCTAGTATCTTTTATTAGTGCTTTATGACTTTGTTGCAACTTGTTATGCTTAATGCTTGTCACTAGGGCCCGAGTGCCATGATTTCAGATCTGAACATGTTATTGATTCATTATGATAGTATTGTTTATGGTCTTATCTGCAAGTTGTATACACACGTTGTTGTCCGGAACCAATGGCCCCGAAGTGACAGAAATCGGGATAACCAGAGGGAATGGCTTTGATGTGAGGATCACATATGTTCACGAAGTGTTAATGCTTTGCCCCGGTGCTCTATTAAAAGGAGCACCTTAATTGCCAGTAGTTCCCTTGAGGCCCCGCTGCAAACGGGCTGGCAGGAGAAAAGATGTTGTGCAAGTTCTCATTGCGAGCACGTATGACTATATATGGAACACATGCCTAGGATTATCTAGTACTTGGATGCTTTATCTTATTTATCTGCAATTGCCCTATATTCTGATTGTTATGTGAATTGTCTTGTCCATGCAACGCCCGTCCATCCATCCCTATGCCTACCGCACTCGAATCCTACTGTTTACTACTATTGTTACTGCTGTCTTTACTTTACTACTGCTGTTACTTTACTATTCCTACTACAAAACGGTTGCTACTGATAAACTGCTGTGAGCAAGATTGTTTCCAGGTGCAGCTAAATTGACAACTCAGTTGTTAAGGCTTATAAATATTATTTGGCTCTCCTTGTGTCGAATCAATAAATTGGGTTTCACTTCCCTCGAAAATACTGCGATACACCCCCTATACTTGTGGGTCATCAAGACTATTTTCTGGCGCCGTTGCCGGGGAGCATAGCTTTATTTATCAAGTCCACTTGGAATCACTATTGTTCAAGCTTAGTTTATTTCTGCCTTGTTTGCTTATTTCTTTATCAAAATACAAAAAATTAGTTCCTACTCTAGTTGTTATTTTCGTTGGTCTGTTATTGTCTTGCTTTATCATGCTTGTGGTCAATGGTTGGTTTCTTTGAAACTGAATCTTATTGGCAAGGTGGGTTCACGGAAGATCAAAAATATTATTATAAGGAACACCGCTTGTCACAAAAAGGGAAACACTTATGGGAACAAATTGATAAATTGTATACCATTGCTAGAAACGTGTGCTCTACTTATAATGTTACTTATTGCTTTGATAAATCTTGTTGTTGTAGGAGGTACAAACACCTCCCTTTTCAATGTGAGTATAATGATAATGTTAGCATATCTTCTTATGTTAAAAGAAATTATGACTTTTATGATGTGGAACAAATTGAGGAATTTATTGCTTGGAAGGGTGCATTTGAACTTGCTAATTTGCTTGAAAATATTGATGATTCACCTTATAAACATGAGGTTTATGATATACTTAAGTTTTGCTTTGATAATTACAAGGAAGAAAATGGCTATATTCTTAAATATATTAATAGATGCTTTCCACAAATGGAAGAGACTAATGCCTTACAGGATCCTATGGAAGAAGAAATTGATGAACCTGAAATCTCTTTAGATGAAAAAGAGGAGGAGAGTGATGAACAAAAGTAGGAAGAATGGATTAGCTACCCATGCCTACCTTCTAATGAGAGTAACTCTTTATCCCTTACATTATTTGATTGTCCCCCATGCTTACTAAAGAAGGATGAATGTTATGTTCCTGATGATTCTTTTGAAGATGTTTATAATAAAGCTCTAGTGCTTGTAGATCATGAAAAGCATGCTTTATGTGATAGTTATATTGTTGAGTTTATTCATGAGGCTACTGAAAATTATTATGAGAGAGGAAAATATGGTTGTAGAAGTTTTCATGGTATTGAAACACCTCTCTATGTGGTGAAAGTTTTGAAGTTACTCTTGTTTTATCTTCCTATGTCTGTCACTTTGTTCTTTGCGAATTTATTTGCATACACGATTCCTATGCATAGGAAGTGGGTTAGACTTAAATGTGTTTTGAATTTGCTTCTTGATGCTCTCTTTTACTTCAACTCATATTTCTTATGTGAGCATCCTCTCAAACTATCATGCCTGAAGATGATAATATGTCTATTATTCTTGGGAGACCTTTTCTTAATACTACAGGAGCTGTTATTAATTGTAATCAAGGAAAGGTGACCTTCAATGTTAATGACAAGGAACATACTGTCTATTTCCCCAAGAAGATTGATAGGACTTATGGTTTTGAATTCAATCGAACATGATAAGGGCATTCAAGTTGGAGAAATATATTGTCCCATACCAAGAGAAAAATTTGAAACTATTATGATTGGGACCATTGCTATCAAGGTTGAGGTAACATAATCATTAGTGGAATACAAAGTTTTGTCTCATATGAAATTGTTTTGGTAACAAGACCTGATCAACCTTGTTAACAAAAGGATTTCATTTAACAAAACAATGTTTTCACCATGATTATCTCCGATTACTTCTATTCTATCCATTTTAGTTTTTGCTTATGCCTAACTTAAAGGCGTTAAAGAAAAGTACTTATTGGGAGATAACCCAAAAGTTTTAGATGAGTCTTGTAAGTTATTACTTCAGTGATAACCGCTCCTTATCCTTTTTATTTGCTTTTTGTACCAAGAGTAACCTCTAATGAGAGAGAAGTAATGGTTGGAAAGTTGCTGTCCCGAAACAGATTTCTGTGCTTCACCGTAAAAATTCGTGTAAAATCTCTGTACGTCTTTTTGAGGCGTGAATTTTTGTGCTTCTGACCCAGGTTGTTGTCTAACTTTCGTTAGATCAACACTTTTTGATTTGAGCAACAGAAGGTCTTCGAAAAAATTCGTCTTTACCTGCTGGTCTGTTTTGACAGATTTCTGCCATGTTCTGCATTTGCTTCTTGTTTGTTCCTTTTTGAGTTCCTTTGGGGAATTGAGCTTTTTGAGGGAAGTGCTTCAGTAGCTAGTGTTCTAATGGAATTTTATTGGTGTTGGAACTGAACCTTAAGACTTATTATTTTAAGTGCACCAATGTTGCTAATAAAGATTGTGTGAAGTTTTGTATGAAGGAAAAATTCCAGGTGTATGGAAGGAATGAGTAATGAGATGAAGGATGGACTAAATCTCAAGCTTGGGGATGCCACGTGTGTCACCCCAAGAAATATCCAAGAAGTACAAGTGTCAAAGCTTGGGGATGCCCAAGGCATCCCCTTCTTCATCAATAAAAATCCCAGGTTTCTTCCAAACGCTTCATTTTTATTGTTTCATTCACAGTTGTGTTGTTCTTGGAGCGTCTTCTTTTTTGTTTTCATTTTGGTTTTTCGTTTGCTTTGGTTTTCTTAGTTTGCTGAATAAATTGGTTGAACCCCCTCTTTCATACATTGGTTTTCAAATGGTTTGGTTGGTTTGGAAAAGAGTAGGAAAGTTCATGCTTAAGTGTTAAGGAGAGTTTGTTTTTGACTGTGGCCTATGCTTTGTCATGCCATGCTTGATATTGTTTTGGCTTTATGCTTAGTATTATTTGTTGTAGCATAACTTGTTATAAACAATTGAGATTGCTTAATGTGCCTTGGATGAATCATGGGTTGTTTTAGCATATTAAAGCATAGTATTATGGTATTCTCCTTTGATGCTTTATTTGGGTTGACTTGGCGCATGCTCACACCATGTTATGACTATTCCAAGTCACCATAGCCTTGATGATCCTTTAGTTTTTAACTTGTAGTATCACTTTATGCTTTGATTAATGATGTTTTATCGCTCTGCATGATTATGACCATTATTGCTCTCCTAGTTTGTCGCTCCCAGTCTTTTGCTAGCCTCCACAACCAAGTATGAGTTCCACTCATGCATCCAACTCCCTAAACCAAGTTATTCCAAAGAGTCCACCATACCTACCTACTAGCATATGCTATTCCAAATATATTCATGTTTTTGTTTACCTTCCAAATTAAACTTGTTATGAGAAAACTAGTGATTAAAGCTCTCACGAACTTGATGGCACACTTTACTTTACTTGCCCTTAATAAACTTGAACCATTGTGTCATCTATGTTGTATATGCTTGCACTTATTTGTTGGGGATTAGCAGAACCATGCTGTCATGGGGAACGCTATCAACATTGCACTGGTACTTTGTACCTAGTTGATATCATGCTCTTTTGTCCATGGATGTCGTCGGTGTGAAATGAAAGGGGAGCTTATAAGTCCATGGAGTTATGTATATGTGTTAGAGAAACGCCTGGGCCGCTGGTCTAATGCATGCTGACATGGTGGAAACCTGCAGCGTAACCATAATGAGCTGTCTATGAAGCATTCTTCTTATAAAAAAAGAGTCCTGTATTGAGAAAAAAAGAGAAAGAGAAAAAAATATTATGAAAAGAGGAAAGAGAGGAAAAAGCACCATATTCCCATGGTAAATAAGAAGATTGCTGAGATGCTTGTTGTCTGCTTGCCTTGTCATTTTGATATGGGGATTCTTTCGTATCATCGGGCAAGGGGTACCCTGTTGGCGGTTCTCTATGATACACATGTACTTACTATGACAAGAACTTACCGGTGACTAAACTTGAGTAGCATGAGGAGCGGCCCTCGTATACAAGGGACATGAGATTTCTAACTTATACTTCGTCAAGCATGTACACCATAGTTTGTTCACTCTAACCTTAATCACTTCAAGATGCTTATGATAGGGGCAATGAGAGCTGAAAGCTATAAGTACCATAATTTTTGGAAGCTCTTTATTATACTTGAATCCCTACTTCCTTCTATGAAGGCCCTTCTTCCACCATTATATCGAGTCTCCACCTTCTACCTTTATGCACCTACTTTGAGAGCATAGTGGCCATTCTTAGTTCTATGTGCATTGTCCCAAGACTAGTTGATTGATGCATAACTTGATATTGCTTGTTTTAAACTATTTGTATCTAGTCACTCTTATGAACTTTGAAGGTGTCCTATGCATTTATATTTGCTACTCTATGAGGGACAAGCTGAATACTATTATGCTATGTTTTATTTATGTGAAACAAACAAACATCTTGCAAAGCATTGTTATTCATGAATCTTTTGTTTGTGCCTTTTCATGTTGCATCATAGTTTCTTTGTCTTATTGCTAGAACTTTGTCTTTCATGTTATGATTAAAGTACTATGATCCCAGCTTTGAATGTTTTACAAATACTTTGATCAAGTCTTTGATGGTGCATGTCACCTCAAAAATTATTCTTTCTTTTTATCACTTACCTACTCGAGGACGAGTAGGAGTTAAGATTGGGGATATTGATACATTGCAAATGTATCTATAATTTTTGATGTTCCATGCTTGGTTTTATCCACTTTCTTGTGTTTTGTCCACACTTTGGAGTACTTTTCATATGATTTCTTGGACTAACCTATTAACAAGAGCCACAATGCCAGCTACCTGTTTTCTGCTGTTTTTGATTCTAGGAAAGTTAGAAAATGAATATTCTCGGAATTGTACGGGACAAAAGCCAAAGTGCCTATTTTACCGGAAGACTCGTGGAGCCAGAATACGAGACGGAGGAGGGTCAGGGCCTGGCCACCCCCTAGGCGCGGGTCCCCCAGGCCGCGCCAAGGCATGGTGTGGGCCCCTCCGGCACCCCCTCGGTCTCCCTCTTTGCATATAAGAAGCCTTCTGACCTAAAAACTCTGGGGGTTTAACGTTTTTCCAGAAGGAGTTCCGCTCCACCGCCACCACCAGATTCCACAAAACAGCACCAGAAACTCCATTCTGTCACCCTACCGGGACAGGGAATTGGAGGAGATCATCACCATCATCACCACCATCGCTTCTCCATCGACCATCCATGTATCCCCCATCTATGAGTGAGTAATCCCCCGCTGTAGGCTATGGGGATGGTAGGGATTGGATGAGATCGTTCATGTAATGGCATCAGATTGTTAGGGCATGGTGCCTAGTATCTTTTATTAGTGCTTTATGACTTTGTTGCAACTTGTTATGCTTAATGCTTGTCACTAGGGCCCGAGTGCCATGATTTCAGATCTGAACATGTTATTGATTCATTATGATAGTATTGTTTATGGTCTTATCTGCAAGTTGTATACACACATTGTTGTCCGGAACCAATGGCCCTGAAGTGACAAAAATCGGGATAACCGGAGGGAATGGCTTTGATGTGAGGATCACATGTGTTCACGGAGTGTTAATGCTTTGCTCCGATGCTCTATTAAAAGGAGCACCTTAATTGCCAGTAGTTCCCTTGAGGCCCCGCTGCAAACGGGCTGGCAGGAGAAAAGATGTTGTGCAAGTTCTCATTGCGAGCACGTATGACTATATATGGAACACATGCCTAGGATTATCTAGTACTTGGATGCTTTATCTTATTTATCTGCAATTGCCCTATGTTCTGATTGTTATGTGAATTTTCTTGTCCATGCAACGCCCGTCCATCCATCCCTATGCCTACCGCACTCGAATCCTACTGTTTACTACTATTGTTACTGCTGTCTTTACTTTACTACTGCTGTTACTTTACTATTCCTACTACAAAACGGTTGCTACTGATAAACTTCTATGAGCAAGATTGTTTCCAGGTGCAGCTGAATTGACAACTCAGTTGTTAATGCTTATAAATATTCTTTGGCTCCCCTTGCGCTGAATCAATAAATTGGGTTTCACTTCCCTCAAAATACTGCGATACACCCCCTATACTTATGGGTCATCATGCATCCGTTCTGTACTGATTGTGTTGTTTGTGCAATGGATGATGATTGGTAGTGTGGTTTGATTAATTTTTCCCCTTTGTGACGATAGATACTGAAAGGGTAATTGCCCCTATATGTGGTTTTGGTGATTAATGACAATCCCTATGGACTAATGTTTTCATTGAGTTTTATATGAAGGAATATTCCATAGGTCATGCTTGTAGTCCATATGTTGGATTCAAGTATGGATGCCATGAAGATAAAGATATACCTTGAGTTTTGGCATCAAGATCATCAAATTGAAGAGAATAATATGATATGTTCAAGATCTTGAGAGTGTGATCTCAATAGAAGAATTCAAGATATGGCTCTAAGTCGGTGTCATGATAGCCTCATTAGTTGAGCTATGGTTGACTAAGATTTAGAGCATGTAATCAAATGAAGAATTCTTTATGTACCTCAAGATATTGAGATGGATCATGAGAAGATACTTGGTTGACCAATACAAAGAGTGAAGAGTGATTTCAAGTTGGTCAACACATGAAGCATAAAGAATGTACCACATGGATCTTGTGGTATGGTAAGCCTTGTCACTTATGCATCATGAACTAACCCATTATATACGTGCCTTTGCGTTTTCTATATGGGATAGGTATCTTTCCATGGAAATGCTTCAAAAGTGAAGATCTCATATAGCCCATGAGAGGATGACATCAAGTGGTGATCGTCATCCAAGTTTGAGAAGGGCAAGTTCAAGATAAGCATCTCAAGAAGATCATTTGCTTGAAGCTTGCCATCCATATTGGTGATAATGTACATGTGAAGATGTGTCTTAATGAAGCTATCCCATAGTGGTGTATGGGGGAGAAAATTACGAGTCTTCACGAAGCAACAATGATCAAGTGATGCATTCCGGCTTGGATGGAGCTTGAAGCATTGTCATCAAGATAAAGCGGGATGCGCAAGGCAAAGGTATGGCCTTGCTAGGTTTTCCTTTTACCGGTCTCAAGATGGTTGTTGGGAGACCGGGTTATAGGATAGATAGCCACACTATCAAGAGGGGCTTTCGGTTGGGTAACATGATCACATCGTCATAGGGAGCTCAATCCTTTGCATAGTTTGCATCTTCCTATTTTGTTGCTTCTTGGTGTTTCTCCATGTGAGGTTCTTGAGCTTGTTGCTAGATCTTCAACAAGCCCAAGTTCATCGAAAACGGAATTTGTATGCATCTTATATGGCGTTTTCGAGTTTGAAGGTTTTACCGGTTCTTCTTATAGGGACGCTCCATACCTTTCCTCATTTGGTTCTATCTTACTTTGTTGGACTATGATGTTTTCATGCACCATATTGTAGAGATTGTTTTCCTCGTCAAAACAAGCCCAAGATCATCGAAATCGGAGTCCGGATGCAAAAGTTATTGCGCTTTTCGTGAAGTCAGTTTCATCCCAGTTGTGGATCCGGTTCAACCGAGACCCACACCGGACGGTCCGGTTCCAGCTCCGGTAGACCGGATCTCAGACTGGATTTTCCGGTTTTCACGATCGAGTCTATTCTGGGTTGGCAAACAGAGGTATTTCGGTTTGTAGGTCGATCCTCTGGTCTGGGGACCGAGTTTCCCGGTTCTAGGGCCGGTCCAACCGACTTTTAAACTGAGTTTTCATAGATTTCCTCCCAACGACCATATTTGCTTTCCCCTATAAAAGGGGGTTCTTCCCCCAACGTTTTTGGGTGTTCTTGAGTCCGAAATTGACCTCCATTGTTGACCCTCTTGAAATTGCTTCCTCTCCCTTCCCTCCTATGATTCTTGCATCTTTTTGAGAGGTTTGGAAGAGGAGATCTAGTTCTACAATCCCTATCAATCAATTCCTCCTCTAAATGAGGGGAACCCTTTGGATCTAGATCTTGGAGTCATTGGTTTGAAGGAAATATGCCCTGAGAGGCAATAATAAAGTTGTTATTATGTATTCCTTGTATATGATAGATGTTTATTTTACATGCTATAATTGTATTGATAGGAAACATCAATACATGTGTGTTTAATAAACAAAAAGGGTTCCTAGTCATGCCTCTCTGATGGACTAGCTTGTTGATTAACAGGATGATCAAGGTTTCCTGATCATGTACATTGGATGTTGTTAATAACAAGGTCACGCCATTGGTGGAATGATGTGATGAACATTCATCCGAAGTATAGCATTACGATCAAGTCATTGTGTTTATATTGCTATAACATCATACGAAGTAATCTTTATCCTTAGACCATGAGATCATGTTAATTGCTAACACCGGAAGAGTATCTTGATAACATCAAACGTCACACCGTAACAGGGTGACTATAAAGATGGGTTCAGTGCTACGAAGGTGTTATGTTGAGGCTCATGGATCAAGAGTGGAATTAGTCAATCAAGATGACAGATAGATATACTCTGGGCCCTCTCGGTGATATCACATTAGGATAGCTTGCAAGCAAGTGATGTGATCACTAGAATGTTATATCACGGGAACGAGAAAAGAGTGCATGTCGGTAACGAGATCAAACTAGGTATGGAGATACCGATGATCGAATCTCGGACATGTAATATATCGAGAGACAAAGGGATTTAGTTACAAGCGTTAAAGGTTCTCACGATCACAGGAGTCATCATTGAATGTGTAGGAGTCAGTACGGATCTCCAGGTCCCGCTGCTGATTATTGATCGGAGAAGGGTCTCGATCATGTCTGCATTATTCGCGAACCATAGGGTGGCACACTTAAGAGTTACCGGACACCATTTTGGAGCACATATGTTTCAGACGAAAGAATTGCAAAGCGCAGGAATTGTTTCAATAGAAACCGGAAATTGTTTCGGGTGAAATTGCAGAAGGTGGTTCTGCATGTGATATTGAAATATTGCAAGGGGATATATGTGAATGTTTGTTAATTAAATTAATTAACAAAATTCTGAATAAATTTAATAAAAGGGTTTTATTAAATGAGAGAGCATTAAATTTGGGGAAACTTAATGCATTTAAAGTGGAGACTTTAAAAGGGAATGTGAAGAGGCATTTTAATGTGGAGGAGTTACCACCACATGAATGGGGGAGGTGAGGGGTCACCCCCATGCGCCGGCCATGGAGAGAGGGGGCACCCCCTCCTCCTATAAAAGGCCACCCATTCCCTCCTTCATCCACACACCTCCTTGTGAAGGATCTCTCTCCCCCTCTAGAATTATTCCCCCATGGTCTCGGATTAGCGAGATACATGTTCCCGGTGGCATTTCGTATGGAAGGAGTTGCTGCTTCCGCTGGATCGCTGGAGCGAGGAGGTGGAGGTTGTCCGGTGGCTTGAACGTGTGTGCGAGTGCGGATGCGCTGCTGAGTTGCGGCGCTCGGACTTCCTCATGATCTTGAGATCGGCAAGTGTACGACTACATCAACCACGAGTTCCTACTCGTTAACAAAGGTCGTTGTCTACGAGGGTAAGTTCTCTATGGATGTATGTCCACCCGTTTGCTTTGTACCTAGTAGATAGATCTTGGCGTGTAGTTCACACCGTAGGAAATTTTTTGTTTTCTATGCTGCGGACCCAAGAGTGGTATCAGAGCCTGATCTATGCGTAGGTGCTTTGCACGGGTAGTACACATATGATTGATATGTGGGCGATGATGATCATGTTATTGCATCTTCTATGTACTTTGGATATTGGTGGCATAGTGGGATGAAGCGGCCCAGACCAACCTTACATGTCATCGTACATGAGACCGGTTCCACGACTGACATGCAACTTGTTTTGCATAAGTGGCTGGCGGGTGTCTGTCTCTCCTACTATAGTCAATATCTGATTTACAACAAGTTGCTAATAACTTGGTTATCCTCGTTGTGGTTCATGTTCGTAGGTTAGACAGGTTCTATCTCCGAAAGCCCTAAGCCACGTAAAACTTGCAATTGATAAATTAGAGGTGTCTAGTTTAGATCGTTGCTGGGCTAGTGTTTTGATATGGTATTGTTGTAAGTAGAAGTATGGTAGATACTCTTACAACTCACTTAACGTGTAAGTTCCATAGACCTTGGCCTTACACACAAAGGAATGATAGAGATCATACCACGATGCAAATGATAGAGATCAAATGCATGGACCATATCATCTCACTTCACACATTAGATGTTAGCATCTTATACTGCTAGTTTGGCGCGTTTGATAGCATTATAAGATGATCCCTCATTTAGATATCAAGATAAAATGTGTTCTTCCTTAAGTATGCACCGTTTTGTGGATCGTGTTTTGAGGCATCACGTGATGATCGGGTGTTTTCAACTCCACGCTTTCATACAACGGGTGTAAGAGAGTTTTACACATGCAAATACTAAGGTTCTTACTTGACGAGCCTAGCATGTACAGACATGGCCTTGGAACACGGACCGAAAGGTTAAGCATGAGTAATATAGTTGATATGATGCCCATATAGATGCTCGCCTTTGAAGCTACACCGACTCACGTGATGATCGGACTTGGTGTAGTGGATTTGGTTCATGTAATCACCAAAAGGACACGAGGGATGTCGTTTTTGAGTGGGAGTTCATTAGTGATTTGGATTAGTTGAACTCAATCTATCATAGAATTAGTCTAAATATACTTTACAAATTCTGTTGTAGATGGCACCACCTGCTTTTAATTTCAATGTGTTCATGGAGAAAGAGAAACTTGCTGCGAATGGTAGCAACTTCACCAACTAGGCTATGAATTTGAGGATTCTCCTCACTGCTGCACAAAAGCAATATGTGCTAGATGCGCCGCTAGGCCCCCACCAGCTCCTGATGCCCCTGACGAGGAAAAGAACGTCTATATAACTCGTCAGGAGGACCACAACTTAGTTCATTGTGGCATACTGTATGGGCTAGAGCCAGAACTTCGAAAGCGTTTCGAAAATGGCAATGCCTTTGATACCATGGGAGAATTGAAAATGATTTTCGATACCCATGCTGCCGTAGAGAGTTATAATGCTACAGAAAAGTTCTTTAGCTGCATGATGGAGGAAAACAGCTCCGTTAGTGAGCACGTACTCAAAATGTCTGGGTACGCCGATAAGCTTGTGTCCTTGGGAATAACGATTCCCATTGACTTAGGCATACATCGTGTTCTCCAATCTCTGCCACCTAGCTACAAGAGCTTCGTGATGAACTATAATATGAAGGGCATGAAGAAGTCTCTTCCCGAGCTTCTGTAAATGCTTAAGACTGCAAAAGTGGAGATTAGGAAAGAACATCAAGTGTTGATGATCAATAGGACCACCGGTTTCAAGAAGGACAAGAAAGGCAAGCACAAGGGAAAGAAGGGTGGCAAGTCTGTTGCCACGCCTGAAAAGAAACCCCGAGCTGGCCCTAAGTCTGACACCGAGTGCTACTATTGCAAGGGGACTGGCCATTGGAAGCGCAACTGCCCCAAGTATTTGGCGGACAAGAAGTCCGGCAAGGCAAACAAAGGTATATGTGATATACATGTTATTAATGTGTACTTGACTAGTACTCGCAGTAGCACCTGGGTATTTGATACCGGATCAGTTGCTAATATATGTAACTCGGTTCAGGGGCTGCGGAACAAGCGACAACTAGCAAGGTATGAGGTCACGATGCGGGTCGGCAATGGATCAAGAGTTGATGTGATCGCCGTTGGAACGCTGCCTCTCCATATGCCATCGAGATTAGTTATAAACCTAAATAATTGTTATTTGGTGCCTGCACTAAGCATGAACATTGTATCCGGATCGTGTTTGATGCAAAGTGGTTATTCATTTAAGTCTGAAAACAATGGTTGTTCGATTTATATGAATAATATCTTTTATGGTCATGCACCTATGTTGAATGGTTTATTTCTGTTGGATCTCGATAGCAGTATTACGCATATTCATAATGTTGATACTAAAAGGATTAAACTTGATAATGATATATCTACATATATGTGGCACTGCCGTCTAGGTCATATTGGCGTTAAACGCATGAAGAAGCTCCATTCTGATGGACTTTTGGAATCACTTGATTTTGAATCATTTGATACATGTGAGCCATGCCTTATGGGCAAGATGACTAGAACGCCGTTTTCCGGTTCAATGGAACGGGCGACAGATCTATTGGAAATCATACATACTGATGTATGTGGACCAATGAGTGTGTCGGCGCGAAGTGGGGATATCGTTATTTTGTTACTTTCACGGATGATTTGAGTAGATATGGGTATATCTATTTGATGAAACACATGTCTGAAACTTTTGGAAAGTTCAAGGAATTTCAGAATGAAGTGGAAAATCATCGTAACAGAAAGATCAAATTTCTGCGGTCCGACCGTGGAGGAGAGTATCTTAGTTACGAGTTTAGCACACATATGAAAGACCGTGGAATAGTTTCACAACTCACGCCTGCCGGAACACCACAACGTAATGGTGTGTCGGAGCGTCGTAATCGTACCTTATTGGATATGGTTCGATCTATGATGTCTCTGACTGACTTACCTCTGTCATTTTGGTGTTATGCACTAGAAACAGCTGCATTCACTTTAAATCGGGCACCATCTAAATCCGTTGAAAAGACACTGTATGAATTATGGTTTGGAAACAAACCTAAGCTGTCATTTCTTAAGGTTTGGGGATGCGATGTTTATGTGAAGAAACTTCAACCGGATAAACTCGAACCCAAAGCGGAAAAATGCGTCTTCATAGGATACCCTAAGGAAACGATTGGGTATACCTTCTATCATAGATCCGAAGGCAAGGTTTTTGTTGCCAAGAATGGATCCTTTCTTGAGAAGGAGTTTCTCGCGAAAGGTGTGAGTAGTCGGAAGGTAGAACTCGAAGAGGTTATTGAACCTTCTCTTCATGGAATGGCGAGTGGCGCAGCACTAGAAGTTGTTTCGGAGTTGACTTCACCTGATGAAGAGAGAGCTAAGGATAATGATCATGAAACTCCGAAAGAGGGCACTACCGAACCTCGCAGGTCAAGCAGGACACGTGCATCTCCTGAACTGTACGGCAATCCTGTTGTGAATTTCATGGTTGATGAAATGTATGACCCTGCGACGTATGAAGAAGCGATGATGAGCCCGGATTCCAACAAATGGCTAGAAGCCATGAAATCCGAGATGGAATCCATGTACGAGAACCAAGTTTGGACCTTGGTGGACTTACCTCACGACTGAAAGGCCGTTGAGAATAAATGGATTTTCAAAAGAAAAACTGATGCTGATGGTAATGTGACCATCTATAAGGCTCGACTTGTTGCAAAGGGGTTTCGACAAATTCAAGGAGTTGACTATGATGAGACATTCTCTCCCGTAGCGATGCTTAAGTCGGTTAGGATTATGTTAGCAATTGCTGCATATTTCGATTATGAAATATGGCAGATGGATGTCAAAACTGCGTTCCTCAGTGGTAAGATTGAAGAAGAGTTGTATATGATACAACCTAAGGGTTTAGTCGATCCTAAGGATGCTAATAAGGTGTGCAAACTTCAGCGATCCATCTATGGACTGAAGCAAGCATCACGAAGTTGGAATCTCCGCTTTGATGAGGTGATCAAAGAGTTTGGATTTGTCCAAACTTATGGAGAGGCTTGTATTTACAAGAAAGTGAGTGGGAGCAATGTGGCATTTCTGATATTATATGTGGATGACATATTATTGATTGGAAATGATTTAGATCTTTTAAACAGTGTTAAAAGTTATATAAACAGCAAATTTTCGATGAAAGACCTTGGTGAAGCTTCATATATATTAGGCACTAAAATCTATAGAGATAGATCAAGACGCCTAATTGGGCTATCGCAGAGTACATACCTTGATAAGATATTAAAGAAGTTTAATATGGACGGAAGTAAGAAGGGGTACTTACCTATGTTGCAAGGCAAGACATTGAGTAAGATTCAAAGTCCGGCTACGGCGGAAGAAAGAGAGGTAATGGATAAGATCCCCTATGCCTCAGCCATAGGCTCTATAATGTATGCCATGCTATGTACAAGACCGAATGTGGCACATGCTATCAGTTTGACTAGTAGGTACCAATCTGATCCAGGTTCGGAACACTGGATAGCGGTCAAGAATATCCTTAAATACTTGAGAAGAACTAAGGATATGTTTCTTGTATATGGAGGTGAAGAAGAGCTAGTCTCTAAGTGTTATGTTGATGCTAGCTTTGACACTGATCCGGATGACTCTAAGTCTCAATCCGGATACGTATTTCTCTTGAATGGAGCAGCAGTTAGTTGGAGGAGTTCCAAACAACCTGTGGTGGCTGGATCAACAACGGAGGCGGAATATGTTGCTGCTTCAGAAGCGGCGCAGGAAGTGGTTTGGATGAAAGAGTTCATTACGGAACTGGGTGTGGTTCCCAGTGCGTTGGACCCGATGGTGATCTATTGTGACAACAATGGAGCCATAGCCAACGCAAAGGAACCAAGGTCTCACAAGAATTCCAAGCATATTAAGCGCCGGTTTTACTCCATCCGCGAGCATGTCAAGGATGGAGATATAAAGATTTGTAAAGTGCACACGGACCTGAATGTAGCAGATCCGTTGACTAAAGTACTCCCTAGGGCAAAACATGATCAACACCAGAACTCCATGGGTGTTAGATTTATCACTATGTGAACTAGATTATTGTCTCTAGTGCAAGTGGGAGACTGAAGGAAATATGCCCTGAGAGGCAATAATAAAGTTGTTATTATGTATTCCTTGTATATGATAGATGTTTATTTTACATGTTATAATTGTATTGATAGGAAACATCAATACATGTGTGTTTAATAAACAAAAAGGGTTCCTAGTCATGCCTCTCTTATAGACTAGCTTGTTTTAACAGGATGATCAAGGTTTCCTGATCATGGACATTGGATGTTGTTAATAACAAGGTCACACCATTGGTGGAATGATGTGATGAACATTCATCCGAAGTATAGCATTACGATCAAGTCATTGTGTTTATATTGCTATAACATCATACGAAGTAATCTTTATCCTTAGACCATGAGATCATGTTAATTGCTAACACCGGAAGAGTATCTTGATAACATCAAACGTCACACCGTAACAGGGTGACTATAAAGATGGGTTCAGTGCTACGAAGGTGTTATGTTGAGGCTCATGGATCAAGAGTGGAATTTGTCAATCCAGATGACGGATAGATATACTCTGGGCCCTCTCGGTGATATCACATTAGGATAGCTTGCAAGCAAGTGATGTGATCACTAGAATGTTATATCACGGGAACGAGAAAAGAGTGCATGTCGGTAACGAGATCAAACTAGGTATGGAGATACCGATGATCGAATCTCGGACATGTAATATATCGAGAGACAAAGGGATTTAGTTACAAGCGTTAAAGGTTCTCACGATCACAGGAGTCATCGTTGAATGTGTAGGAGTCAGTACGGATCTCTAGGCCCCGCTGCTGATTATTGATCGGAGAAGGGTCTCGATCATGTCTGCATTATTCGCGAACCGTAGGGTGGCGCACTTAAGAGTTACCGGACACCATTTTGGAGCACATATTTTTCAGACGAAAGAATTGCAAAGCGCAGGAATTGTTTCAATAGAAACCGGAAATTGTTTCGGGTGAAATTGCAGAAGGTGGTTCTGCATGTGATATTGAAATATTGCAAGGGGCTATATGTGAATGTTTGTTTATTAAAGTAATTAACAAAATTCTGAATAAATTTAATAAAAGGGTTTTATTAAATGAGAGAGCATTAAATTTGGGGAAACTTAATGCATTTAAAGTGGATACTTTAAAAGGGAATGTGAAGAGGCATTTTAATGTGGAGGAGTTACCACCACATGAATGGGGGAGGTGAGGGGTCACCCCCCCATGCGCTGGCCATGGAGAGAGGGGGCACCCCCCTCCTCCTATAAAAGGCCACCCATTCCCTCCTTCATCCACACACCTCCTTGTGAAGGATCTCTCTCCCCCTCTAGAATTATTCCCCCATGGTCTCGGATTAGCGAGATACATGTTCCCGGTGGCATTTCGTCTGGAAGGAGTTGCTGCTTCCGCTGGATTGCTGGAGCGAGGAGGTGGAGGTTGTCCGGTGGCTTGAACGTGTGTGCGAGTGCGGATGCGCTGCTGAGTTGCGGCGCTCGGACTTCCTCACGATCTTGAGATCGGCAAGTGTACGACTACATCAACCACGAGTTCCTACTCGTTAACAAAGCTCATTGTCTATGAGGGTAAATTCTCTATGGATGTATGTCCACCCGTTTGCTTTGTACCTAGTAGATAGATCTTGGCGTGTAGTTCACACCGTAGGAAATTTTTTGTTTTCTATGCTGCGGACCCAACATGGTTGACTTCCACCATTGTTCTTCCTCTCTAATTCCTCCCTAGCACTTGTTGCTTTGGTGGGATTTGAGAGTGAGGGATTTGAACATCCTTGGTGTTCTTGTTTTGCATTCTTGCATAAGTGTTGAGCTCTCCATTACGATTTGTTCGAGTGAGAGACCGTGAGCCTGTTGCTCTTGGAGGGTGACCTCCTAGTTGGCTTGGCGGTTGGTGCCGCGGTATCCTCTTCATGGAAGATTGTGAAGGGACCCGGGCTTCTCCTTCGTGGAGCTTGTGAAGTGGTTGTGGAGATTGCCATCTCTGGAGTGGGGGAAAATCTAGCCATAAGGAAAGAGCCTATTCCTTCGTGGGATAGACTCGGAGAAGAAGGTGAGCCTTCGTGGCGTTGGGAAATCCTTCGTGGAATCCCACACCTCTCCAACGTGACGTACCTTACTTGTAAGGGAACACGGGAATACATCTTCGTCTCCACGTGCCTCGGTTATCTCTATACTCGAGCTTACTTTCCTTGTGATAGCCATCGAGCTTGAAGTACTTATATCTTGCCTATAACTTGTGGTATATTTACCTTGTGCTATCTTGCTTAGCTTATCTTGTTGTTGGTGCACTTAGTTGAGCCTAGTGTATTTAGGTTTTGTGCTTGTAAAATAAACGTTAGTTTAATTCCGCATTCTATCAAGCCAAAACCATAATAGTTTTGAAATTGCCTATTCACCCCCCTCTAGGCGACATCTTTATCCTTTCAATTGGTATTAGAGCAAGGTCTCTCCTTGTTTAGGCTTCACCGCCTAGAGTGTAAAGATGTCGGCTAGTAGTATAGTGCACAATGACACAATTATCTTTGATGGCACAAATTATATTTTGTGGAGAAATTGCTTGCTTTGTAATCTTCGGACCTTGTGTCCAAATATTGAGCGATTTCTAGATGTAGGTTTTTCTCCTCCGATGGATCCTAAAAATCTATCTTTAGAGGATGAGAAAAATTTACATCTCGAAGCTCAAGTATCTAATGAGCTTATTTTCTCTTTGAGACCCAGTTAATTTGTTCTTGACAAATGTAAATCACAAGTCATCTCATGAGATGTGGACCAAGCTTAAAGAAATATTTGGTGGGTCCATTTCTCATAGGGTCGGTGGTATCTCCGAGGAGCTCTCTTCTCCTTCACATCATGAAGAGCTCCAAGTGGCTTCCACCTCCGGTCGCGATGAGATTTCATTTCCCTCCACTTCACCTACATGTGACAAGTCAGAAGGTAATGGCATGGTGAGTGGAGAAATCATATGTAATGATAGTAGTGGTTCTCTTTAAACTAATTGTTGGGTCTGTAGCATAGAAAACAAAAAATTTCCTACGGTGTGAACTACACGCCAAGATCTATCTACTAGGTACAAAGCAACGGGTGGACATACATCCAACGAGAACTTACCCACGTAGACCACGAGCTTTGTTAACGAGTAGGAACTCATGGTTGATGTAGTCGTACACTTGCTGATCTCAAGATAAATCCGACAACCTCCGCCCTCGCTCCAGCAAAGCAGCGGAAGCAGCAACTCCTTTCCAGATAAATCCACCGGGAACATGTATCTCGCTAATCCGAGACCATGGGGGAATAATACTAGAGGGGGAGAGAGATCCTTCACAAGGAGGTGTGTGTGAGAAGTGAGGAGGGGGTGGCCTTTTATAGGAGGAGGGGGGTGCGCCTCCTTCATGGCCGGCGCATGGAGGAGGTGACCCTTCACCTCCTCCATTCATGTGGTGGTAACTCCCTCCACATAAATTTGCCCATTCAAATTCTCTTTTAAAGTCTCCACTTTAAATGCATTAAATTTCTCCAAATTTAATGCTCTCTCATTTAATAAAACTCTTTTATTAGTTTTATTCAGAATTTTGTTAATTACTTTAATTAACAAACATTTACATAAAACCCCCTACAACATTTCAATATTACATGCAGAACCAATTTCAGCAATTTCACCCGAAACAGTTTCGGTGTCTATTGAAGTAATTCCAGCGTTTTCTTAAATCTTTATCTGAAACATATTTGATCCAAATGGTGTCGGTATCCCTTAAGTGTGTCACCCTACGGTTTGCGAATAATGCATACATGATCGAGACCCCTCTCAGATCAATAATCAGAAGCGGGGCCTGGAGATCCATACTGACTCCTACACATTCAACGATGACTTATGTGATCGTGAGAACCTTTAACGCTTGTAACTAAATCCCTTTGTCCCTCGATATATTACATGTCCGAGATTCGATCATCGGTATCTCCATACCTAGTTTGATCTCGTTATCGACATGTACTCTTTTCTCGTTCCTGTGATATAACATTCTAGTGATCACATCACTTGCTTGCGAGCTATTTCAATGTGATATCACCGAGAGGGCCCAGAGAATATCTATCCGTCATCTGGATTGACAAATTCCACTCTTGATCCATGAGCCTCAACATAACACCTTCGTAGTACTGAACCCATCTTTATAGTGACCCTGTTACGGTGTGACGTTTGATGTTATCAAGATACTCTTCTGGTGTTAGCAATTAACATGACCTCATGGTCTAAGGATAAAGATTACTTCGTATGATATTATAGCAATATAAACATAATGACTTGATCGTAATGCTATACTTCGGATGAATGTTCATCACATCATTCCACCAATGGTGTGACCTTGTTATTAACAACATCCAATGTCCATGATCAGGAAACCTTGATCATCTTGTTAATCAACAAGCTAGTCTATAAGAGAGGCATGACTAGGAACCCTTTTTGTTTATTAAACACACATGTATTGATGTTTCTGAATCAATACAATTCTAGCATGTAAAATAAACATTTATCATAAACATGGAATAAGATAATAACCACTTTATTATTGCCTCTCGGGCATATTCCCTTCAGTCTCCCACTTGCACTAGAGTCAATAATCTAGTTTGAAAAACTTTGCACATTGCACACCTATGGCTTTCTGGTGTTGCATATACGCTATTGCTAGTGGTTAAAATAATCTCCGGATGTGACAGTTTCAGATCCATGTGTATTGGCATGTCTTTGCGTCTCTACGCATCACTCATTCTCAAATGAGATGGCATTGTATAAATTTGGTCCTCTGGTGAGACCTTTAGTTCGTTCGGCTCAAAATATGTTGATATTATTGTCACACAATATATCTTCATAGTATTAGCCCACTTTGAACCACACCTAGTTTGATAACAAACTACTTAACACAAATGCCCTCCTTTGCTGCTACTATAGCAGTTATATACTTAGCCTTTTGTTGTAGTATCCGTCACAATATCTCAACTTTGGAACTCATCCAAATCCATCATGGAACATCCTTTCCATTATATTGTGCCACCCATAGTCTAAATTGAGATAAATTTAATTTGTATCTTGTGACAAAACTAGTATCAATGTAACACTTTACAATGAACTACCTTTAACTATTTGTCACTTATACATGATATATTCTTAGTTCTTCCAAAGCTCATAAGAATATCTTTACTATTGTCCAATGATCATCTTATGAATCATTCTGGTATATTCTCATAACATTTAGAGCATATGACATTCTGGATATATACATATCATGGTATAATCGATCAGAATCTTCATGTGATTTTACTCACCAAGTGTTGAAACACTTGAATCTGAATACAATTCTTTCCATGCAGCAAGAACCTTTCTTGTTGTTTCCATATTGAACCCTTTCAATATCTCATATTGCACCCTTTCAATATCTTATATATGTATGTCTGGCACAACCATATTAGCGCCTTAATCTATCCATATAGATATTGATGCCTAATATTCTGGGTTTGCCTAAGTCTTTCATCGAAATCTTATTTTAATGAAATCCTTAACTTGTGTCAATTCAAGATACATCATTTCCAATCAACAATATGTCCTCTACATAATGTATTAGAAATATGTCTCAGCGCTCCCACTTAATTTCTTGCAAATGCAAGCATCTTCATCATCTCAGATGAATTTAAACTCTTTTAACAGTTTCATCATGGTGAAGATTCCAACTCCGCTATGCTTACTTCAACTATTGAAGTTTACATGCCCTTTTAGCACCCTTTGAATTAACAAAACCCTTCAGACCATGTCATGTACATGTCCTAGGTTACCGTTCTATTAGAAGAACCTTGTTTTGTTTATTCAACTACCATATACCAAATTATATGTAGTGGTTGCTACATTAATCCGTCAAGACTATATATCGCCATGAAAGATCATATCTTGTCATAGTCAACTCCTTGAACATTGCCGTAAACTTCTTTCCAACATGTCGACTATTTCATAGATGTCAAACATCCATGTCTATTTCTTTATAGATCCAAACACGACCGATAGGCTTCACGCCTTTCCGGAGGGTCTTCCAAGTTCAGAAAATTGATTTCTCGTGTATGGATACTATCACGGATTCTATGACTTCTAGTCATTTTATGGAGTCAGGGCCCATCATCGCTTCTTTGCATGTAGTCGGTTCATCATTGTCAAAACAATAACGACTTGCTTATCAAATCTTACTATTTGATTCTTACCGACCCACACGGTTCTATAGGAATTTTAATCTCTGAGATCACACCTTTTATAATCACGAGAGTCATGAGCATTGTGGCTGCCACCGGGACACTTTCCGGCGCTGCGCTACTTAGCACGTATAGCTAAGGTTCAACAACCTTATCAAAGTTCTATTGTACTCCCACTTAACTTTTCACGAACAATTCCTTCTAAAGAAATTTGACGTTCCAAGTAACAAACTCTTTTGTCCTTGGTGTTATGGAGAAATTCCCAACAAATTCTTTGGGATAACCTACAAAGACGTGCTTATCCGACTTTGGTTGTAAACATTTTACTTATGCATAGCATACCAAATTTTAAGAAAATACAATTTGGGTTTTATCCCAAACCATAACTCATATGGTGTCATTTCAACAGATCACGATGGTGCTCTTTTCAGTGTAAAAGCGGTAGTCTCTAAAGCTTCAATCCTTAAAACATAATGGCAGTTTTATAAATGACACCTTTGATCTTACCATGTCAAACATGGTTTGATTTCATCTCTCGAATATGCCATACTCCCATGGTTTATCGGGGAACACAAATCATGGAACAATTCCTCAAGTCTTAGGTGTTTTTGCTAAACATGTAACTCAAATATCTTCCTTTATGATCGAATCATAAACTCTTTATTTTCTTGTTACAATGATTTTTCACTTCATCTTGAAAGTCTTTGAACAACTTTCAAATGTTTCATACTTCTTCCTTATTAAGTAAATATACAGATATATTCACTCAAATTCTTGAAGAAAGCATATGAAGCAAAAAGATCCATCGCATATGGCTACACATAATGGACTTATGCACATCAGCATGCACAATTTCCAATAAGCTAGTCATCCGTTCCTCTTTGGCCTATGAACGGAGTTTCAATTATCTCGAGGAAAGTCTCACATGCGTCAATTGATCAAAATCAAGGACTCCAAAATTCCATCAACATGGAGTTTCTTCATGTTTTCTTTCAAATATAATTCAAACAGCGATGTCACTTCATAAGTGATCTTTCAATCATTTGTCTTGCGACATTTTAGCAATAGTGTTTATGGATGTGATTTCTCCAACTAGACTTGTAAAAGCTCATCCATCCTTTATAGAATACGGTAATTATTTGAACAGCCATTGTTCTCATAATACCGGAACAAAATAATAATTATTTAAACAAATCTTGAAGGCTTGGTTTGATGACAACGAAAAACACAATAACACTTTATTTGTTTTCGATGAACATCATCACTCATTCTCTTGCTAGTTACTTAGGCCATTGTAGTTCATGAATTGCGTTGTCCTGTATGACACTTCATACCAACCAATTCGGTATCCAATACCGGTATCCAATACCTCATAACCACATTGTTTAACAAGCAAGGAATATAGCCATAACATGTATATCTTCTATATACCCAAGTTGGACATCTCCAACCTTTTATTTTCTGCCAAATATTTTATAGATTCTCTTTCAGCAATTCCTTTTTCTTTTAAAAGAATCTATCAACATCAATAGTGGTGTCATCAACATGACACATGGTACAAAGCTTATATAGTCAACTACTAATACCTTTGGACTTGCACTTTGAAGTGGATCACCATCATCAAATGTTTGGTGTTCTTTTAAAATTCCATTCTTTAGTAATCTATTAGTGTAGTAAACATTTTACTTACATCTTCTATTCATCCTTATCATGACAACTTTCATGATCAAGCTACTATAGCTTATAAGGAAGAATCACGAGTATAATATCAGTTCCCAAAACCTTTTTGGTAGATTCGGATGCCTAGCATCTCCATCCTTCACAAATTCTCATACAATATGAGAACATGTATTTTGCTAAATTATACTCTATCATAATGCAACCAAAAACATTGTTTCAGATATCACAATATCTTTCACACATGATGGTTTCTGAAACAATTTCGAGCTCCAATATAATCTTGATATTAAAACAACCTTTTGAATATCAATAATCATGGAGGCAAACATGATACTTTAGATACTAACGTTGGAATTCTTATTCTTGTTTTAATACTACTTATTAAACTTCATGGAGTAAATAGAGTTTGCTGAAAGTTTGCAATAGGACTTATAAACTTTAAATTGACATTCAAAACAATACGATACCAGTTCGTAAAGTAAATATCCAGAATTCTATAGTTCTATTATCTCAAATAAAAACTAAGCCTAAGGTAGAAAACGAATGCCAATGACTACAACAAACTATGCAAATTCACTTTGATTTAATTTATGACAAATTTGGTTCGACTAATCCAAATTAGAAATGAACTCCCACTCAAAAACGACATCCCTCGTGTCTTTTTGGTGATTACATGAACCAAATCCACTACACCAAGTCCGATCATCACGTGAGTTGATGTAGCTTCAAAGGCGAGCATCTATATGGGCATCATATCAACTATATGACTCATGCTTAACCTTTCGGTCCGTGTTCCGAGGCCATGTCTGTACATGCTAGGCTTGCCAAGTAAGAACCTTAGTACTCGCATGTGTAAAACTGTCTTACACCCGTTTGTATGAAAGCGTAGAGTCGATTACACCAGATCATCACGTGATGTCTCGAAACACGATCCACAAAACGGTGCATACTTAAAGAAGAACACATTTTTATCTTGATATCTAAAAGAGGGATCATCTTACAATGCTACAGAAAGCGCCAAACTAGCAGTATAAGATGCTAACATCTAATGTGTAAAGTGAGATGATATGGTCCATGCATTTGATCTCTATCATTTGCATCGTGGTATGATCTCTATCATTCCTTTATGTGTAAGGCCAAGGTCTATGGAACTTACACGTTGAATGTGTTGTAAGAGTATCTGTCATACATCTACTTACAACAATACCATATCAATACACTAGCCCAGCAACGATCTAAACTAGACGCCTCTAATTTATCAATTGCAAGTTTTACGTGGCTTAGGGCTTTCGGAGATAGAACCGTTCTTACCTACGAACATGAACCACAACAAGGATAACCAAATTATTAGCAACTCGTTGTAAATCAGATATTGACTATAGTAGGAGAGACAGACACCCGCCAGCCACTTATGCAAAATTAGTTGCATGTTAGTCGTGGAACCGGTCTCATGTACGATGACATGTAAGGTTGGTCTGGGCCGCTTCATCCCACTATGCCACCAATATCCAAAATACATAGAAGATGCAATAACATGATCATCATCGCCCACATATCAACATATGTGTACTACCCGTGCAAAGCACCTACGCATAGATCAGGCTCTGATACCACTGTTGGGTCCGCAGCATAGAAAACAAAAAAATTCCTACGGTGTGAACTACACGCCAAGATCTATCTACTAGGTACAAAGCAACGGGTGGACACACATCCAACGAGAACTTACCCTTGTAGACAACGAGCTTTGTTAACGAGTAGGAACTCGTGGTTGATGTAGTCGTACACTTGCCGATCTCAACATCGTGATGAAGTCCAGCAGGTCCGGCTCCAGCACGTCCATCAGATCTAGCTCCAGCACCACCAAGTCCAGCACCGCAAAATAGCAGCGCATCCGTGATCGCACACACGTCCGGTACCCCGACAACCTCCGTCCCTCGCTCCAGCAAAGCAGCGGAAGCAGCAACTCCTTTCCAGATAAAGCCACCGGGAACATGTATCTCGCTAATCTGAGACCATGGGGGAATAATACTAGAGGGGGAGAGAGACCCTTCACAAGGAGGTGTGTGTGAGAAGTGAGGAGGGGGTGGCCTTTTATAGGAGGAGGGGGTGCCCCTCCTTCATGGCCGGCGCATGGAGGAGGTGACCCTTCACCTCCTCCATTCATGTGGTGGTAACTCCCTCCACATAAATTTGCCCCTTCACATTCTCTTTTAAAGTCTCCACTTTAAATGCATTAAATTTCTCCAAATTTAATGCTCTCTCATTTAATAAAACTATTTTATTAATTTTATTCAGAATTTTTTTAATTACTTTAATTAACAAAATTCACATAAAACCCCCTGCAACATTTCAATATTACATGCAGAACCAATTTCAGCAATTTCACCCAAAACAGTTTCGGTGTCTATTGAAATAATTCCAGCACTTTCTTAAATCTTTATCTGAAACATATTTGCTCCAAATGGTGTCGGTATCCCTTAAGTGTGTCACCCTACGGTTCGCGAATAATGCAGACATGATCGAGACCCCTCTCAGATCAATAATCAGAAGCGGGACCTGGAGATCCATACTGACTCCTACACATTCAACGATGACTTCTGTGATCGTGAGAACCTTTAACGCTTGTAACTAAATCCCTTTGTCCCTCGATATATTACATGTCCGAGATTCGATCATCGGTATCTCCATACCTAGTTTGATCTCGTTACCGACATGTACTCTTTTCTCGTTCCTGTGGTATAACATTCTAGTGATCACATCACTTGCTTGCAAGCTATTTCAATGTGATATCACCGAGAGGGCCCAGAGAATATCTATCCATCATCTGGATTAACAAATTCCACTCTTGATCCATGAGCCTCAACATAACACCTTCGTAGTACTGAACCCATCTTTATAGTCACCCTGTTACGGTGTGACGTTTGATGTTATCAAGATACTCTTCCGGTGTTAGCAATTAACATGATCTCATGGTCTAAGGATAAAGATTACTTCGTATGATGTTATAGCAATATAAACATAATGACTTGATCGTAATGCTATACTTCGGATGAATGTTCATCACATCATTCCACCAATGGTGTGACCTTGTTATTAACAACATCCAATGTCTATGATCAGGAAACCTTGATCATCTTGTTAATCAACAAGCTAGTCTATAAGAGAGGCATGACTAGGAACCCTTTTTGTTTATTAAACACACATGTATTGATGTTTCCGAATCAATACAATTCTAGCATGTAAAATAAACATTTATCATAAACATGGAATAAGATAATAATCACTTTATTATTGCCTCTCGGGCATATTCCCTTCACTAATCATTCATGTTCTATAAATGTTAATGGTGTAGAGAGTTTGGACTTAAGTACTTCTTGCAACGATAATTATATATCCCCTTATGTTGCTAGTCCTTGCATATTGTCTAGAAATTATTTGAGTACTAGTGTGGATGATGTGCTTGATTTGTCTTGTTCCAATAAACAAAATGCTTATATTTCCTCTAGTTGTGTATCTAACAATGTAGAGGAAATCAAACACCCTATGGAGCAAGACACAATCATGAATGAAGATTCAAGAATATCCTCATCTTCATCCTCCCATGCTCACATGTGCCTTATGGAAAGAGGATCAAAGATATCTCCTACTTTGGATCCCAAGATATCTTCTCTAGATAATAGCAATGATAATGATAATAGTGATGATGACCTTGATGAGGATGCTAGAGCTCTTGTGCTTGAGCTGACCTTTTTGTGTACCTCTCTTCGTGGTAATAATAAGGCCGTTGCTTGTATAAAACACGTTATGGACACCATAACTAAACAAACGGAAACCATAGAGGAGTTGGATTTCCAACTTGATGATGGGAGTCGGAGATTCAATCTCCTTAAGCAAGAGATTGCCAAGGAGAAGCACACTAATTGTCTCCTCATACAAAAAATTGAATCTTATGAGCTTGACAAGGAAAAATCTATTAATGATGCTAGTGCTACTAACTCTACTTCTTGTGAAGCATCTACCCTAAAGGAGAATGTTGAGCTAAGGGCTCAACTTGAGTTGCTAACTAGCAATTATGGGAAATTGGAAGAAAGTCATGAAAAGCTCTTGGCCTCTCATAATGATCTTCTAATCTCCTATGATGGGCTAAAGTTAGCTCGTGAGGCAAGTATCACTAAGGTAACATCTTGTGAGCCTCATTTGGACATTAGCACAACTTCTACTCAAAATGCTATTTTGCCATGTGCTAGTCCTAGTGATCCTTCTTGTCATACTATTGATAAAACTTGTGTTGTATTACTTGCTTTGCCTTGTTTCTCTAACAATGAATCTTCTACTTCCTCCAGTACCTCTACTTATACTAACCATGTAGAGGAAATCAAAGAGCTCAAGGCCCATGTCACTTCTTTGAAGAAAGACTTGGAAAAGAGTCATGAAGGCAAATCCACACTCGATAATATTTTGAGTGTGCAAAAATGCCCCAATGATAAAAGTGGACTTGGATTCAACTCCAATAACAAGAACAAGTCCAAGAGCAACAAGAAGAAGAGCCAAGACCAAGTCAAGAATTCGTCTAAGATTATTTGCTTCAAGTGCAAGGTTGCAGGACATCATGTAAGATCTTGTAAATTGAAGAAAAACACTTGAATGATAAGCAACAAGGGAAGCGGCCACAAGGTCAAGGTCAAGCCCAATCTCAACCTCAAGTTGAAGCTAGGCCACTTCCCAAGAAGAATCAAGATAAGGCTCCCCAAGACAAGAAATCAATAAAGAAGATAAAGGGGAGCACTTGTTGCTACATATGTCGTGAGAAGGGGCACTTGGCCTCTTCATGTTCAAATGGTACCTTATCTAACCCTATCATTGTTGATGATGATTATTCTCTTAGGAAGGATAAGGATGGCAATGTTTTTGCCAAGTTTGTTGGAACTCAAAGTGGTGTCAAGAAACGAACCATTTGGGTTGCCAAGCCTATTGTGACTAACCTCTTAGGACCCAAATTGGTTGGGGACCAACAAGCTCAAACTTGATCAATAGGTGTTATTGGATGGCATTGGAGACTTAGCTAACTCATGAAGAATTAAGGGATCTTCATATATTATATTTTATAAAGCCAAGTTATAAGGATTATCATCTCCCTACCATATACCCAATGTGCCTCTTTGCGGTAACTCGAACTCAACTCTTTTATATTGAAAGTTACTTGCCCCTTTACATGTTTTGGTTTTGTACCAAGTATGTGTTTGTCTTTGTTGTGCCTCATGCTTGATTATTTTGTGTATTCAAGTATGTATGTGTTTGGCACATCATTTACTTGTGTTTTTTCTTTGAGCCTCTAATGCATCTTGATGATATCTTTTTTGGATCTTTTTGAGTGGTTAATGGAACATCCCATTTTTGGGGAGTGATATGCCTCGCGCATCTCTCATACCTTAAAATGTGTGTACATGAGTACTACCACTTAGTATTGATATTGCAAGATTATCTAGTCACTATGTGGTGTGTCATACTCATGAGAAATTCAAATTCTTAATGTCCATTAATTATCTCTAGTCGAGGTTATTTTTCCTCTTATTAAGAAAAAATGAATACCACATTATGGGGGAGTAATATGCTTCTTTTGCATATCATAATCCTAGGAAATGTGAACATATGAGGTATTACCACTTAGAGTTGATATTGTTGATTATCTTGTATCTAGGTGGCATGTTAGCTCAAACAAGGTCCTATTTTTTTGTTAGAAGCTTTTATTGCTCGTCTCTTTGGTCTTTGCTTGAGTAAGAAATTCTTGGTGTGGCCTTCCTCAAATGCATATCTGTATATCTTATTTGGGAGACCATTTGCTTCAAGTTATTATAATCATTGCTTTGCATGATTGTGTGACTAGTTGAAGCTATCAAGAATCTCTCTCTTTTCATAGTGCTTAATCTTTTTATTCCTATCCTAAGCTTTTTATTGTGAATATTTATATTTAATATTCGTGCAATATACCACCGGAAATAAATTCCAATACACTCATTGTCTTCGACAATTGATATACTTGGGTGTGGTAGCATTTGTGGGTCATCTTCACCTTGGATTTCACCTCTTATTGCCTTTTTTCTTTCCAAAAATTGTTGTGGCTCCCATTGTCTTCCTTGGCTTTTCAACATATCTTTGATGGTGTTTTTGATTATTATCAAATGTGATTTTAGTGGAAGACAAACCTTTTCTTCTCGGAACCTTGTGCCATTGTGAAAAGTGTTAAGGGTTCGGTTTATTTGTTGAAACCTTGCTCTTTTGGGAGTTTGTTATCTCATTCTTTCTTCTCTATGTTATTTGCTTGAATGAGATAAATCTTTGAGCATTTATGTTTTATCTCATCTTTTATGCTCAATAGTTTTTGCTTGGTTCATTTGTTGAACTTTGTTGAACAAATCTTGTGTTGATTTGATTCTTTGATATAGTTTGGACAACAAATGTGTTTTGTCACACCTTGTATGCCTTCTTGAATATTTTGGTGTTTTGTCCAAATTATATATTCATTGGTTCTTGAAAGTCTCGTGCATGCATGTTTACTAAATGTATATCTTATATCATGTTTTTCTTTCTTTGATCCAATATATAGGGTATACTCCATCAAATCCTTAAACGGCTATGATGTGCATGAAATTCAAATTTCATCTCTAAATATGCACATATTCTTATGTAGTATGTCCTATGTGTTGTGGTTAGTCTAACCACTTTGGACCCAATAAGCTTGGGGACCAATATGTACTTGAATGTTGTTTTAGGTACATTGGAGATGCAATGGATGCTTGTATTATCTATAAGGAACGTGTTGTCACCACATGATAATTGGAGCCAAGCTAGGATGATCGAAGAATTCTTATCTACTACATCATACCATTGCTATCTCGGTAACAAGTATCTTATTCATGCATACTATTCTTCCATCCAATCTCTTGTAGGTTGCATCTTGGCATGGATTTATTTGTTTGTAAATGTTGCGGTTCTTGCAAGGATCTTTGAAAGACTTTTCTATCCTTGTTGCTTATGTGAGTAATTTGAGATGATGCATATAATGAGGAGTATATAAAATCATGTTCATGATTCACCAATCCCAAATATGCCTTCTAGCAATTTATTGCATATCAATTCCTCAAGGTACTCTCATGTGCAATATTGTTGAAATTTCATTGAATCCTTCCTTTTGATACTTGTTGCCTTTCTCAAAATATCCCAACTAGCATTAGTTTCCTTAGTGTTAGTTGTGATGTTTTTGAGGTTTTCTTTTCCTTTGGTGAAGTTCATTGATATACCATAAGAGAAAATAGAGCCATGGTCTATATATATGCACTTAAGAAAAATATCATTTTTTTGGTATATCTTATGACTTCGTCTTGGATATCATGTTTTCTTATCTTTATTAACCTCTTATGTGTGGATGTTTCTTTGTGGATTATTCTCATGTTTTCCCAATTAGAAACTTATATACACAAGAGTGTTAATCTCTCGCCTTTATATCCTCGCCTTTTGCCAACCATCTCACTTATCCGCTTAGTTTTTAATGGTTTTGGTAAGGTCTTGATTTATGAGTGCTCGGTTTACTTTTATTGCATATTCACGCACTCATATCTCATATTTGGTTTCTTTTGGACTTAAGCTTGTCTTGACAAGTGTATTGATTTATATCTCTACTCCTTGTATCTTGGTTGTGTTCTAAATGATATAGAGGAAGTGAGGATTCCATGCTTGTGCATATTGTATTCAAATGAAACAACTCTTTTATGCACAAACCTTGGGGAGCTTCCTTATTTCATTTAGATCACTATTTGTCCATTTGATTATTTGGATCTTTTGATTGCTTGCTTCATCCGTTGAAGTTTCTTCACCTTGTTATCCTTTTAGCAATATTTGATCCTCAATGTAGTTGATTTCTTCCAAGTATTCGTCATTGGATATGTGCATATGATTTCACTCATATTATGAGAAATCCACACCTTGGGAGGAACTTGAACTATATTGGCCTTCTAACTTTGTCATCCATTTTGGCACTTGTTGTCAATGGGGGAGAAGTTTAGAGGGTTTTAAGGGAAATGGTTTCTACTTAAGATTGGTTTGTTCTTAAGTGTTTGCCTTTCATGCATTTCATCTTTATTATGTATTGCATGGTTGAATATATAGTGGAAACTCTCCAAAAGGTTATGTTTGACAATGTATGCAATGAAATTCAAGTTCATCACATGTGCATATATTGTGGGGGACTTTGCTCTATATATGTTGGTTCTACTCACATCTCTTGCATTAGTTGTAGTTTGTGTGAGTAGAATTGGTTTTGATATGGGCTAGTATCTTTGTGTTACTTAACCATATCAAATTCAACCTCTTGTATACAACTTATTCTCAGATAAGTTGCATACTTTTTTCTAATATTCATTATATAAACCCTCTTGTTGTGATTGTCATCAATTACCAAAATGGGGGAGATTGAAAGGGTAATTTCCCCTATATGTGGTTTTGGTGATTAATGACAATACATATGGACTAATGTTTTCATTGAGTTTTATATGAAGGAATATTCCATAGGTCATGCTTATAGTCCATATGTTGGATTCAAGTATGTATGCCATGAAGATAAAGATATACCTTGAGTTTTGGCATCAAGATCATCAAATTGAAGAGAAGAATATGATATGTTCAAGATCTTGAGAGTGTGATCTCAATAGAAGAATTCAAGATATGGCTCTAAGCCGGTGTCATGATAGCCTCATTAGTTGAGCTATGGTTGACTAAGATTTATAGCATGTAATCAAATGAATAATTCTTTATGTACCTCAAGATATTTAGATGGAGCATGAGAAGATACTTGGTTGACCAATACAAAGAGTGAAGAGGGATTTCAAGTTGGTCAACACATGAAGAATAAAGAATGTACCACATGGATCTTGTGGTATGGTAATCCTTATAACTTATGCATCATGAACTAACCCATTATATATGTGCCTTTGTGTTTTCTATATGGGATATGTATCTTTCCGTGGGAATGCTTCAAAAGTGAAGATATCATATAGCCTATGAGAGGATGACATCAAGTGGTGATCATCATCAAAGTTTGAGAAGGGCAAGTTCAAGATAAGCATCTCGAGAAGATCATTTGCTTGAAGCTTGCCATCCATATTGGTGATAATGGACATGTGAATATGTGTCTTAATGAATCTATCCCATAGTGGTGTATGGGGGAGCAAATTACGAGTCTTCACGAAGCAACAATGATCAAGTGATGCATTCTGGCTTGGATGGAGCTTGAAGCATTGTCATCAAGATCAAGCGGGATGCGCAAGGCAAAGGTATGGCCTTGCTAGGTTTTCCTTTTACCGGTCTCAAGGTGGTTGTTGGGAGACCGGGTTATAGGATAGATAGCCACACTATCAAGAGGGCTTTCAGTTGGTTAACTTGATCACATCGTCATAGGGAGCTCAATCCTTTGCATACTTTGCATCTTCCTATTTTGTTGCTTCTTGGTGTTTCTCCATGTGAGGATCTTGAGCTTGTTGCTAGCTCTTCAACAAGCCCAAGTTCATCAAAAACATAATTTGTATGCATCTTATATGGCGTTTTCGAGTTTGAAGGTTTTACCGGTTCTTCTTATAGGGAGGCTCCATACCTTTCCTCATTTGGTTCTATCTTCCTTTGTTGTACTATGATGTTTTCATGCACCATATTGTAGAGCTTGTTTTCCTCGTCAAAACAAGCCCAAGATCATCGAAATCGGAGTCCGGATGCAAAAGTTATTGCGTTTTTCGTGAAGTCAGTTTCATCCCGGTTGTGGATCCGGTTCAACCGAGCCCCACACCGGATGGTCCGGTTCTAGCTCCGGTAGACCGGATCTCAGACCGGATTTTCCGGTTTTTGCGACCGAGTCTATTCCGGGTTGGCAATCAGAGGTATTTCGGTTTGTAGGTCGGTCCTCCGGCCTGGGGATCGAGTTTCCCGGTTCTGGGGCCGGTCCAACCGACTTTTAAACCGAGTTTTCACAGATTTCCTCCCAGCGGCCATATTTGCTTTCCCCTATAAAAGGCGGTTCTTCCCCCAATGTTTTTGGGTGTTCTTGAGCCCGAAATTGACCTCCATTGTTGACCCTCTTGAGCTTGCTTCCTCTCCCTTCCCTCCTGTGATTCTTGCATCTTTTTGAGGGCTTTGGAAGAGGAGATCTAGATCTACAATCCCCACCAATCAATTCCTCCTCTAAGTGAGGGAAACCCTTTGGATCTAGATCTTGGAGTCATTGGTTGACTTCCACCATTGTTCTTCCTCTCTAATTCCTCCCTAGCACTTGTTGCTTTGGTGGGATTTGAGAGTGAGGGATTTGAACACCCTTGGTGTTCTTGCTTTGCATTCTTGCATAAGTGTTGAGCTCTCCATTACGATTTGTTCGAGTGAGAGACCGTGAGCTTGTTGCTCTTGGAGGTGACCTCCTAGTTGGCTTGGCGGTTGGTGCCGCGGTGTCCTCTTCGTGGAAGATTGTGAAGGGACCCGGGCTTCTCCTTCGTGGAGCTTGTGAAGTGGTTGTGGAGCTTGCCATCTCCGGAGTGGGGGAAAGCTAGCCATAAGGAAAGGGCCTATTCCTTCATGGGATAGACTCAGAGAAGAAGGTGAGCCTTCGTGGCGTTGGGAAATCCTTCATGGAATCCCACACCTCTCCAACGTGACGTACCTTACTTGTAAGGGAACACGGGAATACATCTTTGTCTCCGCGTGCTTCGGTTATCTCTATACCCGAGCTTACTTTCCTTGTGATAGCCATCGAGCTTGAAGTACTTATATCTTGCCTATAACTTGTGGTATATTTATCTTGTGCTATCTTGCTTAGCTTATCTTGTTGTTGGTGCACTTAGTTGAGCCTAGTGTATTTAGGTTTTGTGCTTGTAAAATAAACGTTAGTTTAATTCCGCATTCTATCAAGCCAAAACCGTAATAGTTTTGAAATTGCCTATTCACCCCCCTCTAGGCGGCATCTCTATCCTTTCAGATACGAACGAGGAAGAATTTGAGGAAGGTACTTGGGAAGATTTGGAGGAAGAGGACTAGGAACAAGCTGCCACTCAAGGCAAGCCACCTACAAGTTCATGAGACTTGTCCCATCCTTAATTTATGCATTCTGTTTTACTTACTCTTACCAATGCATTGTTTTACTCGTAGTATTGTTATTTATATCTATTATGGTATTGGTTTGGCTCCACCGAACTTATGCATATGGTACTGTTTAAGTACTCCCCCTTGGTATTACCTATCCCTACCCTAGTAGTTAAGGTGGTCTAATATACCACAACCCTCTGGAAACTCCGGTTTAGCCTAACGAAAACTCTAGGTTAGGAACCCGATGGCAAGAAGGGATTTTACAAAAGTTTTGAACAGAAACCCTTGGCAAGTGGGACTTGCCGAGTGATTTTAAAATGAGTTTGGTTCTGTTTTACAAGTGGTGGCATTAAAGAAGGAGATGAAGGAAAAACTGTTTTCAAAAACGCACCTGGTTCTATGTAGTTTTGCCAGAACAACTACCCCGTGCAACCACACTACCCCTATATGGGAAGGGGCTTGAACCGAAAGTGGTCCTCTCTGATGCAAGTGCCTCGCAACTACTACAGGGGATCGTGATCCCCGGAGGCTGGGCCTTCTCCCGTAAAGGTCCATGTGGGACATCGACCTAGAGAAGGAACGAACTGTCTGCGGACAGCCAGACATTACTATGAGCCCCTCATTGAAAGCGCCCACTGTGTAAAGTGTAAAATTCACTCTGGTTAGTCCTCGGTACCCGACGTCCTGGTTTTGAGGCGAGCAACACTCATAGGGTAGGCGCTTGTTTTAAGAGGGGATTATGCCGAAGGTCTCGTCCGGTTATCCGAAACCCGCATACTAGTGTATGACGATCCGCGACTATTCGCGACGGATGTATCGGATCTTGTGGGGAAAGTTTACAACCTCTATAGAGCGTAAATCTATTCGAATAGCCGCATCTGTGGTCATGGACGGTTGGAAAGGTTGCTGCGTAGCGGTGCTGGTTTTGTTTTATAAAAAGGTTTCTAAAAAGATTCAGCCATGGGATGGTCGAAATGGGATGGAGGATGGACCATGGGATGGTCGGACCTAGTTGAAGTATTGGTCATGGGATGACCATGGTGGAAGTGAATAGCAGGGTTGATCCCATCCTAGTGGTTCAAGTTTTTCCTAACTATTTTTTAAAGGTTTTGCAAAACAATGAGCTATAGTAGTGTAGAGTTATATCTTTAAGAGATTCTTCAAATAGCCCCTTTGGAGCCATCCTATCCACAACCATATTGCATACTCTTTGTTCTTCCTTGTATGGTGGTTTGCGAGTACATTCAAAGTACTCACTGGCAATGTTCCCTGGCTATCAACTTGGTTAGATTATGAGTAGGATGAAGGACACGATGGAGGGTACGACAATGACTTCGTGAACTAGGGCGTTACTCTGAGTTAGGCACCTATCGGGCTATGGCTTGACTCGGGTCCTCCGTGTTTATTAGTACGCTGCTATTATCTATTTATGCCCATGGAGGCAAGTTGTAAGACTATTATTGTAAGACTTTGTACTCGTACTGTAATGGATGTGTGTACTTTGATATGATGTCGGTTATGCTCCACGATGCACTGATCATGGGATCGTGGTGGTTCGCATAATTTGGTAATCTCGGGTGAAAATTCGGGGTCGCCACAGACTTGGTATTAGAGCCATCCTGACTTTAGGAGCCCCTAGTTAGCTTGGACGTTAGACTTGGACCCCAAAAACTATTTTCTCTATAAAGGAAGGAGCTTGGTATTTGCAAAAATAATGCTTATGACTCCTCCCTCTATTTCAAAAACAACTTGCATTAAATTAAGTTTTTGCATATTTAAAATGTTGCACACTGTTCACTAACTTAAATTTACCTAAAATTTTGTAGATGGCTGTTGTGTTCAACATGTACCGTCAGGTCAGACTGGACTTTCCACTCTAGTTATTTGAGGCTGAGATGAGGGACTCGGCCAAGCATGTGGGCCGCCCAACACCGGAGATCCAAGGCACTTTCATTCCCAGGCTGGTTGAAGGAGAGAAGAACTGGTTGGTTGTATGCACCATGAGGGGTGGCGTAGTGCCTCCATTCTCCGAGGAGCTGAAGGTGGAAGTACTAGAGAAGGACTGGGGAAATGGTGTGCTCCGTGTGGCTTAGGAGGCCCTAGCGTGCCTCGCCTATCACCATCGTGAGCAATTGGAGGGTACCAAGTTCTATCACTTTGGGAGGCGCCATCCCCGGGGTTACGCCACCGTGACCCCGCAGCACTACGACTTTGGTGAGCACATCCAGAACATGGAGTATCTCCTGAGGAAGACCCAGGAAGCTATGGATGATGTTCGCATGCGCCTGGACAACAAGACCTTGGAGTATCTCACCCTTGTGGAGGACTTGAGGATCGAGAAGTTGGAGCATGCCCAGACCAAGCTGAACAAGCAGACTGTGGTGGCTAGGAACAAGCGTCTCCTGAAGACCACCAAGGAGCAGAAGGAACTCTTGGTGACCATGGAGGCCAGGATAGAAGCATTGGAGGAGGAATGTGCAGAGTTCGACAAGGACAACGATGACCTGCTGAACAAGACAGATAATGATGCTGCCTACAAGGAGGATTTCGACATGGAGCCGCAGAGTGAACCCGAAGATGATGATCAGATGGATGAGGAGGAAGAGGATCCAGAGGAGCGCGTTCTTGAGTCTGAGGATGATACCGAGATCATCATTGAGGAGGACACCACCGCATGTCGTGACGCGGAGTAGGTCTCACACTAGTCTATGAGAGCAAGTGAGAATATCACCGTGTCCCCCTTTTGAGTGGCGAATTGTCTGTTTTCTGCTTGCTTGTATGGTTGAACTCGTAGTATTATTTATCTAGCGTCGAGATGTGACACATGAACTTGGTTATTTTGTGGTTAATCCCATGGTTGCTTAAATTTCCTAAAGCACCCCTTATCTCCTATGCTTGTATGCTTGTGTGATGTTATCTCTTTCCGTACCCGGAGGTTCCGGATGCGAACCGCCCCTTTTGTAACCCCATCCTAACCATATACCTTCAGGATGGTGCGCCCTCGCGGACCCCCTCCACCACCCCCAACCATGGCGCAGCTCCTGCACATGTTCATGCAAGACCGCCAAGCCGCCAATGAAGAGCGCCAAGCCAACATTGCTGCTCTCTAGCAGCTCGTGCAAGCTGCAGCTGGAAACGCCCCGACCCCGAGGGAGAAGAGCAGAGATCCAGACTTAGGGATTTCTAGAACACCAACCCACCTGTGTTCACCAAATGCACCAACCCACTTGATGCCGATGACTGGCTCCGCACCATTGAGAACAACCTGGAAGTTGCCTGTTTTGGAGAAAATGAGAAATTCACCTTAGCCACCCACTTCCTCGCGGGTCAAGCAAGGACTTGGTGGATCAGTGTCAAGGAAATTATGCCCGTAGGACAAGCCATCACTTGGGAGGATTTCAAGGAAAGATTCCGCAAGCGTCATATCCCACCTGGTTTGATCAAGATGATGAGGGACCAATTCCGTGACCTGAAGCAGGGAGGAATGTCTGTGCTGCAATATATGGAGAAGTACACTGATCTGGCCCGGTACGCCCCGGATGATACCAACACTGAAGAGAAGAAGGTGGATACCTTCATGAGTGGACTCCAGGATGAACTGCAGTGCCACCTAGTAGCCCAGAGGTTCTAGGAGATGGATTCCCTTATTGATGCCGCCATTCTGGTGGAAAACAAGCGCAAGGGAGTGATTGAGAACCGCAAACGCCTGATGATGCAGTAGGGAGGACCCAGTGGACAGAGGTCGCGAAGCATGCCACCAAGGCCTGCACCCCCATCGCAGAGGACTCCGTCCTATGCTCCACGCCCCAATAACCCCAACCGCAACTACAACAACCCTCGCCCTGGAGGCGGGAACCCAAGACCTGCCCCTAGAGGCCCTGTCAATCCCAATGTCCGCCCCAATGCAGCTGGTTGCTTCAACTGTGGACAAGTGGGACATACTCCCGTGAATGCCCCGAGAGGAAGAAGGACAATGCGCCACGCCCTAATGCAGCTCGCCTGAACCAAGGACACGCCAGGGGAGCCCTAGCCAAGGGCGCTGCCCCCAAGAAGCATGCCAATGCCACCAGGGGACATCTGAATCATATCACTGCTGAGTAAGCCCAAGAGTCTCCTGACATTGTTCTGGGTACGTTCCTTGTCAACTCCATCCCTACTACAGTATTATTTGACTCCGGGGCTTTGCATTCATTTGTTACTAAGCCGTTTGTTGAGAAAAGTGGGATGGAACCTAGCCAACTGAGAAGGCTCATGCTAGTACAAATACCTGGTTCGACGGCCAAAACCCAATCCGTCTGCCGAGATATCCCCGTAGCTATCCATGGTATAACCTTCAAGACCGACCTAATAGTTTTGGGAGCCCAAGGTCTAGATGTGATCTTAGGAATGGATTGGATGACGAAACATCATGGAATAATAGATTGTGCAAGAAAGGCCATATCCATGACAAGTAGTGAAGGTGTACAAGTCGAGTACAAGGTAACTGTGCCCTCATCTCGGATCTATTGCCAGAAGGGTATAGTCGGACCTACCTTAGAGCAAGTACCAGTAGTTTGTGAGTATCCAGATGTGTTTTCGGAGGAGTTGCCCGTTATGCCCCCTGACAGGGATATCGAGTTCATCATAGTGTTAGTCCCTGGAACAACCCCCATAGCTCAGAGGCCGTACCGTATGAACCCAGAGGAATTGGTCGAGTTAAAGAAGCAATTGGATGACATGGAACACAAGGGTCACATTCAGCCGAGTGCCTCCCCTTGGGGATCACCCGTTCTTTTTGTGGACAAAAGAGATGGAACCACCCAACTAGTGACTGACTACTGGAAGCTCAACGATGTCACAATCAAGAACAAGTATCCCTTACCCAAGATCGAAGATCTGTTTGACAAGCTAAATGGAGCCTGAATCTTCTCTAAGATAGATCTCCGCACCGGATATCATCAAGTCAAGATCCGAGAGTCAGACATCCCCAAAACCGCCTTTACCACCTGATACGGTCTATATGAATACGCCGTCATGTCCTTCGGCTTAACCAATGCCCCTGCCTATTTCATGAATCTCATGAATAAGGTATTCATGCCCTACCTAGACAAGTTCGTCGTAGTGTTTATCGACGACATCCTCATATACTCCAAGAGTGAAGCCGAGCATGAGCAGCATCTGAGATTGGTACTAGGCACCCTCAGGGAGCATCAACTGTATGCTAAGTTTAGCAAGTGCGAGTTTTGGTTAAAGGAAGTTGGATTCCTTGGCCACATACTGTCTTCCGGAGGAATCTCCTTCGACCCCGCCAAAATCAAGTCAGTTCTGGAATGGAAAGCCCCCACCAACCCCTCGGAAATCCGAAGCTTTCTGGGTTTAGCCGGATACTACCGTAAATTTGTTGAAGGTTTCTCAAGTATCGCAAAGCCAATGACACAACTGATAAAGAAGGACAAGAATTTCGAGTGGACCGAGAAGTGTGAAGAGAGTTTTCAGGAACTCAAGAAGAGATTAGTGTCTGCCCCTGTCCTGACCATGCCAGATATCACCAAAAGCTTTGAAGTTTACTGCGACGCCTCCAAGTTAGGACTCGGAAGTGTGCTGATGCAGGAAGGCAAGGTCATGGCCTATCTATCTCGACAACTAAAGCCTCATGAGATGAACTAACCCACCCATGACCTAGAGCTTGTAGTCATGGTCCACACACTTAAGACCTGGCGCCACTATCTGATGGGGAGCCGCTGCGAGATCTACACAGATCATAAGAGTCTGAAATATATCTTCACGCAGAAGGAGTTGAACATGAGGCAGAGAAGATGGATTGAGCTAATCAAAGACTATGATCTTGGCATTCATTATCATCCGGGCAAGGCTAATGTAGTAGCCGACGCCCTCAGCCAGGAACCTTGTTCCCTGAATGCTATGATCATGAGAGAACAACCAGAACTGAGTCAAGAACTAGAAAGGTTCGGGCTCGAAATAGTCAGCCATGGATTCCTAGCCCATCTGGAGCTAAATCCGACCCTCTTAGACCAAATCAAGGAAGCTTAGAAAGGACACAAAAGCATTGAGGGTATTAAAAGAAGAATGGAAAAGGAAAACGTTCCTGGATTCAAGGTTGATGATTGTGGTGTACTATGGTACAAAGGGCACATCTGCATACCCAGCGAGCATGACCTGAAGCAAATGATTATGAAGGAAGCCCACGAGACACTCTACTCCATCCACCTCGATAGCACCAAGATGTATCAAGATCTGAAGGAATAGTTCTGGTGGCATGGGATGAAGCGCGAAATCGCCTTGTTCGTGGCTAAGTGTGATATATGCTAGAGGGTCAAAGCCGAACATCAACGACCCGCCGGATTCCTGCAACCCATGAAGATTCCGGAATGGAAATGGGAAAATGTTGGAATGGACTTTATCACTGGACTACCCAAGTCCAACAGGGGACATGATTCTATTTGGGTCATCATAGACTACCTATCCAAGGTGGCTCACTTCCTCCCCGTGAAGACTAGCTAAATGGACATCAACTGACAGAATTGTATATCTCCCGTATCGTTAGCCTTCATGGAGTCCCCAAGGAAATCGTGTCTGATAGAGGACCACAATTCACCTCCCGTTTTTGGAATAAGCTACATGAGGCCTTAGGTGCCACTCTATCTTTTAGCACCGCCTATCACCCACAGACTGGAGGACAGATAGAGAGAGTCAACCAAGTCCTGGAGGATATGCTCCGCTCCTGCGTGTTAGCCTATGGATCCAAGTGGGAGGATTGCCTGCCGTTCACGGAATTCTCCTACAATAACAGCTATCAAGCCAGTCTGAAGATGGCACCCTTTCAGTTCCTCTATGGAAGGAAGTGTAGAACCCCTCCGAACTGGACTGAGACCGGAGAGAGCCAAATCTTCGGCCCTGATGTGATCAAGGCAGCAGAAGAGCAAGTTCAGCTAGCCCGTGACCGCTTGAGAGCTGCTCAATCTCGCCAGAAGAGCTATGTCAACACCAAACGCCGAGATGTGAGTTTCAACAAGGGATATTTCGCGTACCTTCGCGTCTCCCCTCTCAAGGGAATGCAATGATTTCATGAGAAAGGAAAGCTCGCCCCAAGGTACATCGGGCCCTTCAAGATCCTCGCGCAATGAGGAAAGGTGTCATATCAACTAGATCTACCCAAAGAATTGGCAGAGTTCCATAATGTCTTCCATGTGTCCCAACTCCGGAAGTGTCTTCAAGCACCCAACAAGCCCGGAACATTCAAGGAGATTGACTATCATGCCATTAACCTCAACCGTGATCTAACCTATCAAGAGGTGCCCGTCAAAATCCTAGAGAAAGCCAATCGACTCACCCGGCGTCAGAACATAAACTTCTACAAGGTCCAATGGAGCAACCATTCGGAAGAAGAAGCCACCTGGGAACGAGAGGACTACCTCAAGAAGGAATTCCCCCATCTCCTGTCAGTGAAACCGGCAAATCTCGGGACAAGATTCTTTTAAGGGGGGAAGTTCTGTAACATCCCATCTTTTGCATCTATGATGTTGAGGGTTAGGAAGCTAGAAACTAGGGGGAAATAAAAAAAATTCTACTTGCTTGCATATGAACATTGCTTATACTAGATTGCTTGATCACTTGTGTTGCCATGGTAGTGTTGCTTGCTAACCTATATGCTTGGATAACCACCAAGGGTCACCTTAGTTAGTCTCCCCACAAGCTATGAATTTTTGGCTAAGTCTTATGTATCTAGTTTTGTTCCAACTTTGGATCCTTGGTTTGAGTAAACCCCTCACCTCTCCTACCTTGCAAAGGCAGCATGTGGTACCATGTTTTGAGCACTTGAGAACCCCACTTTAGCCCTGGTTAAACCACAAGCTTATGCTCATTGCATGGAAGTGTTCTTCTCACTAGAGGCCATTTAGGGCATGACCCTCTTATTTTGTCCAAAGTTTGGATGGTCCTTGTAAACACATGGTTGAGATCCAAGAGGCAACCAAGGCCTAAACTTGATCCCCTAGCATCCCTCTACACTCCCATGCCTCCCCCTCTACCATTGGTGGGCCTAAATCGAGTTGGCAAGTTCCCAAAGTGGCCACCTCATCATCTAGACACTAGATCACCCCAAAACCCTCTCCCCACTCCCATGCCCATGCTACACCTTCTCCCTGGCCCTGGCACGATGCAGCTCGAGTAAACCCTCCCCTATACCGCCTTGGACCACCCCCATGTAGCCAGGCCCGACTAGGAGAGAGAGAGACCCCAGCAACGGTCAAGCCAGGCCCGAGCCATCAATTCGCGTGCTTGCCGCTGCCCTGCCGTGCCTGGACCCACGCGTGTGCCCGCACCTTCCCCAGGCATGCCCTGCACCCCTCCTCTCTCTCACCCGCTTCCCTGATCACCCCCAACCCGCGTCGGCCACATCGGCAGAGCACCGCGCGTGTCGCGCCGCTCCCTCGCTCGCACGTACATTTCGACGCCGCTCTCTGCCCCGAGGCGACCTCTCCTCCCTCCCTACTGACCACCCTAGCACCCAACGCCGTGCTGCATCCCTCTGCCTTGCGACCTATCACGCATGACAGCACACGAGCACCTCGCGTGCACCACCTCCCTCTCTATCACGCGCGCTCTCGAGGCTAAGTGACACGACCAGATGTCCCGCGGCCCCTCCCATGTAGATACAAGATCCTGCCGCCGCTCCCAGCCAATCCTAGGCCTATATCCCCCTCTCGCCACCCTCTCCTACACCCGGTGCACCGTGGGTGCACCCCACTGGCCTTAAAGCCCCAGACGGCCCCAGCCCTCGTGCACCCCGCCACACTCTCCCCCTGCCACCTCCACTTCACCCCCGAAGCGGAGCCGAGCCTGCTCGACCCCTGCTGCTCTCGCCACCGCCGCACCGACGTGGCACCGTCGAGCATGGTAAAGGTTGTCGTCGCCAACCTGCCACTCCGCCCTACCCTCACTCCGTCCCCTTCCCCACACCGCATCTAACCACTCCCTCTCCTCCCTCTTTGGCCAGGAGTACCAGAGCCGCGAGGACGCCGCGGACACCAAGGAGCCGAGGACGCCCCTGACCCCGCCAGCAGCCGAGACCACCCCTTCCGCCCCTCGTTCGGATCCGCATCAACGACCGCCTCCAACGCCACCGTCGCTGACCCCTCTCTGCTCCTAGGTGAGCCACCCCGAGCCCTGCACGGTCCAGCTAGGGTTTGCTCGTCGGCGTTTCTGTCCTAGGAAGAAGACGAGTTGCTGGCCGTCGATTCGATTTTAATCCAACGGCCAGCATAGCCCAATATCCCTCTGCCCCCTCTGTGCCTATGACACGTGGGTCCCATGGCGGGATTTGAATCCCCAGCCCTCCCGCGCAGGCCACCGTGTACTCGGGCCGGCCCAGCTTCTTAGCGGGTCGTGACCTAGCCTCTGCACTAGCCCTTTTTATTTCTTTGGGTTATTTATTCGTTTGCCACTTGAGCTTCTATGTATTCAGTTTTTCCACTAGAGCCAATTCGTCCTCAGTTTTACCATTGCCTCAGACGCATCTACTCTGGCGAGGCCAAACGGCCAGTTTTGGCCCAATTCTGTCTCGTGCCGTTAGTGGTCGAGTGGGTCAAGATCTTACAGGTGGGACCGTGCAACGGTGTTCCCGCCCCTTTTATCGCCCCTTGATCTTATAGGTGGGACCACAAGCACCATCGCCCCCTATTCTCGCTCTCGAACCACCCTGCTCCCACCACCACTAGGGCTGCCACCTGCGCCGCCGCGGCCGTCCGGCGTGTCCACCTGCTCTACTGCCCGTTCCTCTGACGCCACCTGCTCCACCTCCACTTGCTCCGCCACCACCTGCTCCGCTGCCGCCGTATTGAGACACCATCGATAGGGCGCTTGTTTCCGCCAGTGCGCTTGCCACCTGCTCGACGAAATGGCGAGCGACAGCGATGACCTTGACGAGGCAAGGGTCGGGCCGGAGACCCTCCGCATCCACGACTAGGTTCCTGAGGGGTAAGTATTGTTACCATTGAGCTTTTTTGTGCATTGCAATAGTCGATTCCACATGGTTTAATTAGTTTTTTGGTTGATTTTGGTATTAGTGTGCTAATTGTCTCTCCGTTTTTTGTGGGTTAGGATGGAGTTGCGGTTTGCTTTCTTGGTGAACATTAGAAGGGACCGGTACATCGTGGATGCAAATGATAACAAGAAATTCCAAGGAGGGTTCGATCATCCATTGCCAATGGATTGTAATTGGAGTTTTAGACAGTTTGGGGAGGTAATTTGCAGTCCTTATCCTTGGGGTTTGCATGATGAAGTGGAATTCAGATACTATGTTGGAGGAACTGAATGGGTGAAAGTTAGCAATGATGCAGAGCTTGCTACCATGTTTTCTAAGCATAAGGAGAAAGGAAATTTTCATGTGAGGCTGCAAAATGGCATGGTTGTGCTAGCACTTGGACCTTCTCGGGCAGAATCATGTCGTCGTAATGGCAGCTCTATCCAGAATAGTTCAGTTAGAGGATCTTCAGTTAGTGCACAACGACATGGTGGCTCGACAAACGTGGGCACCAGCATTAGGGTCCCCCGAGAACTGGAGCCTGACTACGTAGATGATGAAGAGAGGCTATATTATGATGTTGTTCAGAATTTACGACGGGCATGTCGTGCCGAAAACCAAGATGAGGCTAACAATGATGCTTCTGTAATTGATGACGAGGAGGGTGAGTAGGAAGACCTTCCACCTATTCAATGGGACCCTGCGAACCCTTAGATGGAAGAAGGTTCCATTTTTCATCCATGAGTGAGTGTAGAAATGCACTTGTGACATACTGCATCAAAGCAGAATGTACATTCGTAGTTGACCATAGCGACACTATTCGTTATAGAGTGCACTGTCCGACTCATGATTGTCCATGGAGGATGCACGCATCTAAAATGCGAAATAGCACAAATATTCAGGTCAAAGTGAACCCTTTTAGGCACACATGCCTAGAAACAACCCTTAGAAAGGAAACAATTAATAGATCCAAGTCAAGATGGGTGGCTGATGAAGTAAAGCGGTGGGTGACAGAAAACCATCAGGTGGGTACAAAGGAGTTGCAGAAGAACCTCAAAGAAAAGTTCAAGATAGAGATACCATACATGAGGGTGTTAAGTGGTAAACAACATGCTAAGGAATCTATTTATGGTAATTGGCAAGAAAGTTTTAAAATGTTGTATTCATTCAAAGGTGAAGTGGAGAGGACCAGCTCAGGTAGTACTATAGATATTGACCACCACTCTGTGGAGTACACGTTGAGGGAGTGACAATGACAAGGAATGCTCCAGGAGGGTTTTTGTCTGCTTTGAATCTTGTCGCCGGTTCTTTTTGGAAGGTTGTAGGCCTTATTTAGCTATTGATGCAACTTTCCTCACAGGGAGGTTTAAAGGACAGTTAGTAGCAGCTTGTGCAGTTGATGGACACAATTTTGTATTTCCAGTTGCGTATGGTGTGCTAGAGACAGAGTCTAAGGAGAGCTGGACTTGGTTTTTGCAGAATCTTCGCCAGGCTATTGCACACCCCAATGGGTTGGTAATTCATACAGATGCCTGCAAGGGTTTAGAAGTGGCCGTGGACAATGTGTTCCCTGGAGTAGAGCATAGGGAATGCATGCATCACCTTGCTACAAATTTTGGGAAGAAATTCAAAGGAAAGGTGTATGCCGACAAAGCATCTTTGACTTGTAGTGTGAAGAAGCACAACTACCACATGAGGCAGCTATACAAGAATGACAAAGTGAAGGAATACCTGGAAACACACCACTCCAAGTTATGGGCCAGAAGCCAATTCAGTGAACTGAGCAAAGTTGACTATGTGCACAATAATCTTGCAGAGTCTTTCAATGCAGCGATCCGGAAACTAAAGGGTCTTTATTTGGTGGATTTGCTTGACAAGATAAGGATAGAATACATTAATAATTTCATGTTCGTGCAGGAATAGCCGTGGCAAAATTCATGGGCCACATTATCATCCCTTCCGTGATGAATGAATTGAAGCACAAAACAAGAGGCTTGGAAATGGACATGACTCTTTGCTCGTCCTCAAGGGAATATGCCTGAGAGGCAATAATAAAGTGGTTATTATCTTATTCCATGTTTATGATAAATGTTTATTTTGCATGATATAATTGTATTAATTGGAAACGTTAATACATGTGTGTTTAATAAACAAAATACAAAGTTCCTAGTACTGCCTCTCATATAAACTAGCTTGTTGATTAACAAGATGATCAAGGTTTCCTAATCATGGACATTGGATGTTGTTAATAACGAGGTCACAACACTGGTGGAATGATGTGATGAACATTCATCCGAAGTATAGCATTACGATCAAAGTCATTATGTTTATATTGCTATAACATCATACAGAGTAATCTTAGTCCTTAGACCATGAGATCATGTTAATTGCTAATACCGGAAGAGTATCTTGATAACATCAAACGTCACACTGTAACAGGGTGACTATAAAGGTGGGTTCAGTGCTACGAAGGTGTTATGTTGAGGCTCATGGATCAAGAGTGGGATTTGTCCATCCCGATGACGGATAGATATACTCTGGGCCCTCTCGGTGATATCACATTGAAATAGCTTGCAAGCAAGTGATGTGATCACTAGAATGTTACATCAGGGAAACGAGAAAAGAGTGCATGTCAGTAACGAGATCAAACTAGGTATTTTGTTGTTAATGATCGAATCTCGGACATATAATATATCGTGAGACAAAGGGATTTAGTTACGACGTTAAAGGTTCACACGATCACAAGAGTCATCGTTGAATATGTGGGAGTCAGTACGGATCTCTAGGTCCCGTTGCTGATTATTGATCGGAGAGGGGTCTCGATCATGTCTGCATTATTCGCGAACCGTAGGGTGACACACTTAAGTGATACCGACACCATTTGGAGCAAATATGTTTTAGATAAATATTTAAGAAAGCGCTGGAATTATTTCAATACACACCGAAACCGTTTCGGGTGAAATTGTTGAAATTGGTTCTGCATGTAATATTGAAATGTGGCAGGGGGTTTTATGTGAATGTTTGTTAATTAAAGTAATTAACAAAATTCTGAATAATATTAATAAAAGAGTTTTATTAAATGAGAGAGCATCAAATTTGGAGAAATTTAATGCATTTAAAGTGGAGACTTTAAAAGAGAATGTGAAGAGGCAAATTTATGTGGAGGGAGTTACTACCACATGAATGAGGTGGTGAGGGGTCACCCCTTGGGCGCCGGCCATGGGGAGGGGAACCCCCTCCTCCTATAAAAGGCCCCCCTCTCACACCTTCACACACACCCTTTCTCGTGAAGGATCTCTCTCCCCCTCTAGTATTTTTCCCCATGGTCTCGGATTAGCGAGATACATGTTCCCGGTGGCTTTATCTGGAAATGAGTTGCTACTTCCGCTGCTTTGCTAGAGAGAGGGACGGAGGTTGTCAGGGTACCAGACGTGTGTGTGATCACGGATGCACCGCTGCTTTGCGGTGCTAGACTTGGTGGTGCTGGACTTGCTGGAGCTGGATCTGAAGGACGTGCTGGAGCCAGACCTGCTGGACTTCATCATGATCTTGAGATTGGCAAGTGTACGACTACATCATCCACGAGTTCCAACTTGTTAACAAAGCTTTGTTGTCTTCGAGGTTAAGTTCTCTATGGATGTATATCCACCCGTTGCTTGTATCTAGTAGATAGATCTTGGCGTATAGTTCCCATCGTATGAAATTTTTGTTTTCTATACTGCGAACCCTTAAGTGGTATCAGAGCCTGATCTATGCGTATGTGCTTTGCACGGGTAGTACACATATGTTTATATATGGGCGATGATGATTATGTTATTGCATCTTCTATGTATTTTGGATATTGGTGGCATAGTGGGATGAAGCGGCCCGGACCAACCTTACATGTCATCGTACATGAGACTGGTTCCATGACTGACATGCAACTAGTTTTGCATAAGTGGCTGGCGGGTGTTTGTCTCTCCGACTATAGTTAATGTATGATTTACAACGAGTTGCTAATAACTTGGTTATCCTCGTTGTGGTTCCATGTTCGTAGGTAAGAACGGTTCTATCTTCGAAAGCCCTAAGCCACGTGAAACTTGCAATTGATAAATTAGAGGCGTCTAGTTTAGATCGTTGTTGGGCTAGTGTCATGATATGGTAATGTTGTAAGTAGATGTATGATAGATACTCTTACAACACACCTAACGTGTAAGTTCCATAGACCTTGGCCTTACACACAAAGGAATGATAGAGATCATACCACGATGCATATGATAGAGATCAAATGCATGGACCATATCATCCCACTTTACACATTAGATGTTTGCATCTTACATTGCTAGTTTGGCGTTTTAGTAGCATTATAAGATGATCCCTCATTTAAATATCAAGATAAAATGTGTTCTTCCTTAAGTATGCACCGTTTTATGGATCGTGTTTCGAGGCATCACGTGATGATCGGGTGTACTCGACTCTACGCTTTCATACAAACGGGTGTAAGAAAGTTTTACACATGTGAGTACTAAGGTTCTTACTTGGCGAGCCTAGCATGTATAGACATGGCCTCGTAACATGGACCGAAAGGTTAAGCATGAGTCATATAGTTGATGTGATGCCCATACGAATGCTCGCCTTTGAAGCTACACCGACTCACGTGACGATCGGACTTGGTGTAGTGGATTTGGTTCATGTAATCACCAAAAAGGCACGAGGGATGTCGTTTTTGAGTGGGAGTTCATTTCTAATTTGGATTAGTCGAACTCAATTTTTCATAAACTAAATCGAAGTGAATTTGCATAATTTGTTGTAGTCATTGGCATTTGTTTACTACCTTATGCTTAGTTTTAATTGAGATAATAGAACTATAGAATTCTGGATATTTACTATACGAACTGGTATCGTATTGTTTTGAATGTCAATTTAAAGTTTAGAAGTCCTATTGCAAACTTTCAGCAAACTCTATTTACTCCATGAAGTTTAATAAGTAGTATTAAATCAAGAGTACGAATCCCAATGTTAATATCTAAAGTATCATGTTTGCCTCCATGATTCTTGATATTCAAAAGTTGTTTTAATATCGAGGTTATCTAGGAGCCGAAAGAATTGTTTCAGAAACCATCATGTGTGAAAGATATTGTGATATCTGAAGCAATGTTTTTGGTTGCATTATGATAGAGTATAATCTAGCAAAATACATGTTCTCATTTTGTATGAGAATTTGTGAAGAATGGAGATGCTAGGCATCTGAATCTCCCAAAAGGTTTCGAGAACTAAAATTATACTCGTGATTCTTCCTTATAGGCTATAGTAGCTTGATCATGAAAGTTGTCATGATAAGGATGAATAGAAGATGTAGGTAAAATGTTTACTACACTAAAAGATTACTAAAGAATGGATTTTTGAAAGAATGCCAAACATTTGATGATCGTGATCCACTTCAAAGTGCAAGTCCAAAGGTATTAGTATTTGACTATATACAAGCTCTGTACTATGTGTCATGTGTTGGGGATATACTTTCCAGGTATCCTCACAGTTCCTCACTGACCAGGGTGGCCCACCTCGGGTTAGAGATTTGCTTCACGGGCGGCCCAGTCAGGGAGAAAAGACGGAGTCCAATCCGGCTACGGGAAGGCCCAGAAGACTTACCGACTTAGGCCCATAGTGTTACTTGTAGTTCAAGATGTACTCTGTAACCAACTCTTAGTCGTAGCCGGATAGATCTCTCCTGTAAACCCTAGGCCAGATATCTATATAAGCCGTCCTAGGGAGAGCCTTTAGGGCACACCTCAATAATCTACAATCTCAACTCGCACAGGCGAAACCCTTGTAACCCATATTCCGGCTCTGCCGTATTACTGGATTGCTAGCAGGAGTAGGATCCGTCCAAAGCCGGCGGATTCGAACCTGGGTAAACTTGTGTGCTCACCATCCTGGAACACCGTACGTCTCACACCCCTCTCTTCCGCACGCCTCAAGGACCCCCTCATGGCATACTTGTCCTCAATCCGTGGGGCAAGTGAGCTTCGGATCTGCGTTCCGAGCGGAATCTACAAGAATCGGAATCGGCAAGACTATCGCCATCGGTCACATCCTCTACACCAGCGACGTCCCTCTCATCATTCTTGACGAGACGTGGATTCCGGCTAGGGAGGCCGTGACTGCCTACACAATCATGTCTTTTGGCGAGATCGATGTTTACATCGGTTTTGCTGAACCTGCCCCACCCACCCCACTGGTGATGATAGAGGCAGAAGAATCTTCTGGGTCCCCTTTGTCCATGGAGGCGGCAGAGTTCCGGATCTCAGAAAACCCTAATCCCACCCAGCCCGCACCAGCTGCGGAGATAGTGGAGAAATCCGAGCCTAAGGAAGACCTAGCGGTCCAAGTCGAATCTGGAGTGGATCTCCTTGGAGAAGCCGGATCCCAGATCAACCCACCTGCGGAAGTCGAAATCCAGGAGGAGCTCATCAACGACACTGATTCTGGCTCTGATGACGCCGGGACAGACATGCCTTTCCTAAGGTACACACTACGACGTATGATAATGCAAGATTCAAGCGCATATGCAATTCTCCAGGCCATCAAAAGTTTCGACGAAGCTGATCGCGAAAGCCGCAGGTACCTCAGGAAGCACGCGTCGCACTTGGTTGGATATGTGGGATCCGGATCCGGCTCTGCCGATGCTGGAGAAAACACCGACTCTGTGCTGGAGGCAATTGGAACAAATGCTGACGTACCCGCATCCTCGGATGAATCGATGACGTCAGCGGATTTCCGAAAGTTATCCGCAGAATATGAAGAGGAGTATAACTCCAAAGCTGCAGAAGAAGGAGAAGCCATGGATGAAGGATCCGGGGAACACTCTCCCAAAGCGCAAGATGACATGGAAGTCGGAGATAATCCCGAAATCCAGATGTCCGAAAGTACCGATCAGAGCTTGACTCCGGGAAACGGACCCAAAGCCGTCTTTGCCACCGGCGCTGCCAAGAAGGCAAAGAAGAGGAACAAGAAGAACAAGACCCAGGCAAAAGACCCTCTGACAGAGGAGGTGATTGCCGAGGAATATGAGGAAGACTCGGATGGAGCACTGATCCTAGAAGAGCCGAAAAAAGAAGAATCGGTGGATGGACACGTGATCACTGAAGGTGCGCGTAAACTCATCGATGCTGCATTAACCACACCTATCCCTACAGCTGCAGAACTCACTGCTCAAGAGCTGGATGAAAGGGCCCAAGCCCTAGAAGCGCGTCGTCAACAACTCCTGGATGAAGCCAAATACATCGAGGAGGAAAAGAAACGCATGGCAACAAAGGACTACATGTCTCGGTTGCATCAGAAGACCCGGAAACGTTACACAGGTGACGATAAATTTCCAGAAGTGAACAGGGTCCTCTTTGAAGGAGATCCAGGGATGCCTCGGCTCGACAGCAAAGGGGATGTGGTGTACCCAACACCGGTTCAGAACACTATCGCAGCTCGAGATATTCTGTCAAATAACCCAGGCCCAAAATAGGTTCGATTAGGCATGAAGCTACTCACCAAGGGTCTGGAGCAACAGATGGCTGCGAAATCCGGAAGTGGAAAACTGGTCTCGAAATCCGACCAATGTCACAGAGACTCATCCTGGAATGATATAAGGCCCTAGTGTGTTCTGGAATAGCATCATCGTTCCGACCGACGGGAAGACAACTACTCCAGAACCGGATCATCAGGACATCATCATAGAACCGCACGTGACTGGAGCAACGTCGTTCCAGGGGACGAGCAAGATGCCATTGCTGCACTGTATCCGAGGATCCCTCCCCGACGAGAGTCGAACGATCGAAGGGGAGAAGATAAAGAGAAATGTCGGGAGGAGGATCGTAAAAAAATGCCACCTCCTAGACATACAAACCGTCTGGCTGAACCTCATCGTAGTGGGAACAACAGACGAAGGAACGACGGGAACCATGCCGGGACAAGCCGGCAGGGGGCTCGTCGTAGTGAAGACCCTCCCCGAAACCAGAATAATGACGCTCCGGACGGAGGCCGGCGAACAGCCGGAAATAATCCAGCTGCCCCACCCTCTCCACCAAGTAGTCATCACAACGGCTCTCAAGGGGGACAAGGAGGACGATGTGGCGGGGGAGGTGGTGGCAGAAGCCGAAGTCCGGCTTCAAGGCACCGCAGCCACAACCGACATTCGGGACGATCTCTATCCCCGAACGATGCAAGGCACATGATCAATTCCAACATAGAGGCGCGGTGCTACAAAAACGATGATATCTACGTGGGCCCAAAGTGCTTCGGACCATGCATCAGAGCTACAAGATTCCCGAAAGGATTTGCTATGTGTAATCTCTAGCCTAAGTGCCACCATGGTGTGCACGCTGTCACTTTCACACACATGGGGAAAGCAGAGATCTATTAAAGCACTTGAGTAGCAGGGTATATCTACTTGATTACAAAGCTCATGATCACAATATGATCATGCATAGAGAGATATGAACACATAGCTACCGGTAGAACCCTTAGCCTCAAGGAAGATCTACTCCCTCATCATCATGGAAATCAGCAACGGCGATGGAGATGGTGGTGGAGATCGATGGAGATGGCTCCGGGGGCACTTCCCCATCCTAACAGGGTGCCAGAAGAGAGACTTTCTGTCCCCCGAATCTCCCCTTCCATGGCGGCGGCGCTGCAGAACTTTTTGTGGCCGGAGGCAGTTCTATCTATGGTTTTTGCATCGGGAGGCTTCTTATAGGCCAAGAGGCAAGGTCGGTGGGTGGACCAGGGGCCCACACCACCTGGTGGCGCGGCTAGGGGGACCCGCGCCACCCTATGGTGTGGCTGGCCCCTGGCCCCTCTCCGTCTCCTCTTCTGGCTTCGTGTTCCCCTCGGTGAAATATTGACTTTGGCTTTTGTCCCGTCCAATTCCGAGAATATTCATTTTCTGACTTTCTGGAACCAAAAACAGAAGAAAATAGGCAACTAGCACTGTGGCATCTTGTTAATAGGTTAGTCCAAAAAAGTATATAAAAATACTTCAAAGTGTGGACAAAACATAAGAAAGTAGATATAAACCAAGCATGGAACATCAAAAATTATAGATACATTAGCAATGTATCAGGAAGCGACTGGGCGATGGTGTGCTGCTGGGAGGCGATGGTGTGTTGAAAATTGAGAAAGAGCTAGTCAGTTTTCCTCTTTTAGGTAGCAGCCTTGCGTGATTGTTGGGTGAATTAATTGTCAGTTTCCTATTTCATTTATTATAGCAGTTTTGTGTGTTGTACGTGAATTATAGGACTACCCTGATTTTCTCTGCGGTGGAGTTTGAGTTTGGTTAGGCAATTTAAATTGCTATGTGCACACCGACCCCGCTTGAAGTAATTGTGGCTATTAGATTGGAATCGATTGGACTTATCGTGTGGTTCTGATTGGCTTGCATATGTAACTGAGGTGTACGTAGGAAAGATATTGTTTGACTGTTTAATAGCAGTGGAGATGCAATTCAGATTTGTGCAAATTTGTGTGTTCATATTCAGTAATGTATAAACTATAAAGACTCAGTCATGATTTACTGAATTTACTTGCAAAGTTACTATCAGTGAATAAATATCGAATAGCAGGGTGATCAATTTGGTTCCCTTTTGGTGTGTTCCTACGAATTTTCATCAAATTAAAGTACTGTGAAGGGGAAGGATCTAAAACAAAAGTAGTTTTGCGTACATCGGTAGTATTGTTGGCAAACTCAAAGCATTGAGTCTATTGGTTGAGTGTTAAGGTGTACTCACGGTTCATAAGACGAAACTTTATGCGATCAATTCCGGGCCTTTGTTCCTCGGTACAATCGTAGGGGTCCACTATGTGCGTCAAGGTGCTGAATAACTCAACCGTCAAGTGGAGATACGTGGCAACATCCTGAAAGACAAAATCATACAAATCAACATTATTGTAGAGTAAATCAAAATCAGCACGAATACCAAATTGGTTCAGAATATAAGGACACAACAACTTGATGGATTTGATTTCTCGGAGCTTGAGACGATTGAAATGGTTCAGCTGAAACTTCTCGGTGAACTCGATGCCAAGTGACTCGGGGGTCAACGTCTCAACGGGTGGTGCGGAGGATTCCGTAGTCATCTCACGTGTACGGCTCCTTGTGTTCATCTAAAAGTAATAAAAATAAGACAAAGTAAATAAAGTTGCTAATATTTTTTTGGTTCAATAGAAACATAGCATAAGTGATTCTCTACACTAAATATAAAAGAAACTCCTCTAAAACAACACTAAGCATGCTCAATATCAAGATTTAATCAAGAATAAGACCTAAGTCTAGATTGGCAATGATGAAAGATTAAGTGAAGCTTTTACACAAATAAGTTGAGGATCGAAGAAGAATCATACCTTAGATCGAATGAGTGTGAGGAATCAAAGAAAGATTAAGTAAATTTGAAGATCCTATAAAGATGGTTTAGAGTTTGGAGGAAGAAGAAAGAGAAAGATTTATTTTGAGGATTTTTAGATTACCTCCTCGGGCTTAATATGGCGGCCGCGTAAGTGGTACGGGGGTGACGACTGCTCCCAGGCGATTCACTCGGTACAGGCACGCACGCCCGTACTGTTGGTCGCTATCAGTTTAGTACCTTTGCTTGAAATCTGATGTTTGCTCGAGGGTACGGTATGGGCGCGCGGTACGGACGCATCCGGCCATACCAGTGGTCGTTATCGGCACTGATACCTGTGGCAAAAATTAGAATTTCTATCTTCCTTCATCTTGATGTGGTACGGGCGCATGATATAGTCCCTTCCGACTATACTAGTGACCGTTAAGAGCACTGTAAGCTACAAAACTCAATTTTTTATTAGAAGCTCCATGTGCCTTTGCACATCTTATCAAAGGATAAAATAGCAGCAAATATACTACATAAAAATCAGCAATGCTTCTTAGGCCATGTGTTAGTAAAATAAAATATAGAGGATTACCGTATCTCTTCTCCTCTCTCCAAAGGTCTTCTTGAATACTCTTTATCAAGAACAAAAATAAAACAAAACAAAATAAACACATAAAGAAAATTCATTAACATGTGTTGCCTCCCATGAAGTGCTTCTAATTAAGGTCAATTAGCTTGATCCTGATGGCAATCAGTTAGGTTTTAAGAAGTGGAACACCCACTCCAAAGTAGTTGGCTTTTAAAGTAATTACACCATCATCATCATTAGGCTTGGCGTTCTTTTTCCTAGGAAAGTGGACTATAAAGGATATCTAGATAGTAGCCCTATTCTCACATTCCCTTCATCTAAATTAATTAAAGCTTTAATAGTTCTTAGGAATGCCCTACCTAGAATTATAGGTGCTATGGGATCTTCAGGCATGTCCACAATAACAAGATCAATAAGAGCGGGACTGCCTTTAATTTCAACAACAATATTTTCTTTGATTCCAACGACTTGTTTATAAGTTGAATCAGCTATATGGAGTCTCAATTCAGTAGTAACAAATGGCCCCAAGTTTAATTTATCGAATAAGCTTTTGGAAATTGTTGAGACGCTCGCACCAAGACCACAAAGTGCGGATATGTCATTGACTCCCAACATAATTTAAATAGTGGGCTCAAATATATCATCTAGCTTAGCTGGAAGCTTATCAGCTAGTCTTTTATACTCCATCTCTAAATCCCGAACTTTAGATGTTACTTTTTGTATAAATTGTTGATACATAGAATCATTACCTTATTCTATACCTTCTTCACGGTGATTATTTTAAGTAGATCTTCCACGATATATTCTGGGTTTGGCGCATTGCTATAATCTAGCTCTTCAGATTTATCTTCATTGGCTACCAGCCTCATCATCTTGAGGTCTTCTACCGGATTTGGCTCGGGTTTTCTAGAAAACTTTGCTAGTATGAGAGCTTGGCTCTCAGCTACCTTACCCAGCTGAGCCTCCACGGTTTTTGTCCTTTCCTGTAAAGACTACACATCATTTCTAATTGCAACGATCTGGTTAGATAATTTTCCTATACTACTTTCATGGTTCTCCGTGATTTTAATAAGCATTTTATTTTGCTTGGTTTTGAGCATGTATAAAGGTTCTAATAGTTTTCTCAAATGAGAGATTGTCATGATTTGCTCCATTAGTATTATCATAATTATTATAACGAGCTCCTGCAGGATTAGCATGATATTTTTGAACATTGGAAGCATCATTATTTTTCCATGCGGGATTAAAAGGAGTGCGAGCTATAAAATTATAACATCATTAACATTAGTAGCGATAACATTAATTTGGGTATCTTCTTTACCTTTTACTAAGCTAAGCAGCTCGTCTACCTTAGATGTAAGCTCTTTATTATTTACCTCGGTAATTGAACTTACTCTTTTCGAGGTTCTTTCCATATGCCATTGGGCATGGTTGTTTTGCACATCATCAAGTAACTTCATTGCAACACTCATTTGCTTTCCCATGATTGTTCCTCCTGCTGCAGTATCTAGCATAGACTTAGACATCGGGTTAAGACCATTATAAAACAAATGTAATATAAGCCATTGTTCCATCCTATGACTAGGACAGTTCATTACGGCTTCTTTCATCCTTTCCCATGCAAGCGCTAGTGGCTCATAGTATTCTTGTCTAAAGCTTGTAATGTTGGATCTTAGCTGCATAGTTTTAGCTAGGGGAAATTTAGTCATAAACAAATTAGTACATTCCTTCCAAGATTTAATAGTGACCTTTGGTAGAGCTAGCAACCAATCCTTAGCCTTTCCTCTAAGAGAGAAAGGAAACAATCTTAATTTAACAATATTTGGATCTACATCCTTAATATGCATCATGTCGCAAATTTCAATGAAATTATTTAAGTGCAAATCCGAATCTTCGGCTGATGAGCTCCCAAATTGGTTTTGTTGAACCAAACTTAAAAGGTTAGGCTTTATTTCATATGTTTCCGCATCAACTGCGGGCTAAGTGATGGGCGCACTAATAAAATCATAAGTGGGAGTAGCATACTCCCCTAATTTGTTTTGAGCCATGGCTCTTATATTTTTTGGTATTTTTTAAGTAATGAAAATGAATAACAAGTAACTATTTTTTGGGGTTTTCAAATAGATAACAAGAAAGTAAACTAATAACAAGAATTAAACTACAAACTAATAATAAAACTAAAAACAAGGTCTCTAGTGACCTCACCAGGATAGCGAAATTGCTTCCTCGACAACGACGCTAGAAAAAGGGTTGATACCTTCGATCCGGATTCACGGATGTAGCATAATAGATTTTTCCCTATAAGACCTAGGTTTAATCGAACCTCGGAAAGCAATGCTAAAAGAAAAGAAAAAGGACACGTCTACAAGACATTGTTTATTCGTTTTACCTTAGTTTACCGGACCAATCTAAGGCACTTAGGAGTAATGTCTCCTACATATGTCTAGTTTACTTTACAATGGGTTGACTCAATGGATGGAGATAGGCCAGGGTTGAAGATCCACCTGCAGCTGCACATCAGATGGGATAAACATAATAATAAGCATAGTCATGTATAATGTTTGAACGGGGATAATCTCTTGTGGGCAACACATCCTAATATACTAGAGGCCCTGTGATGCAACATGCATAACAATAGTATTTTAATCCAACCGAGTGCACACCGAAGCAATGGGCTACAAACATTTATTAAGTGTAAAACACAGATCAAACCTTTAAGTGGTAATGTTGTTGTGATCCCGAATAGGGTGTTAAGCAAAGACCATACTATCCTTTCTGTCACTGAGATTCCTATGAGATCGCCGCTAGCCAAGTATCTCACCTAAAACCTTTATCAATCTATGGGATCTTGGGTACTTACAAGTCCACGGACCGAGACAAGGGACAAAGAAACAAAAGATACACATCTCAATTGCAAACAAAATACAATACTCCCATGATCTAGATGCACATAATCGCTGCCAGGTTTCTCCCCAACTCGCAGCCCATAAGGACTACTCACTCATAACAAATAGATCAGAGATAGAAAACATCATACAAATACTTAGATTGAAACCAAATATTCTTACAATGGTCGCCAAATCACAAGGATATCTACAGTACAAAGCAATGGCTATGGCTAATGGATGGTGGAAGTGATGAACAATGGATGAACAATAGATGAACAATGGTGTGGATCTCCTTTTGTAGTGTTGTGATGTAATCTGAAAATGGCGGCTCTCTAGCCGGTGGCTGGAGCCTCAAATTATATAGGCATCTTCATGAAAGTTGTAGGGTGATACGTCCATAACGTATCAATAATTTTTGATGGTTTTATGCTAACAATATGCTTTTCATACTCCTTTTTATATACAGTTTATGATTTATTTGAACTAACCTACTAATAGTTGCAAAAGTGCATAATGTTCTTGTTTTACACTTTGATGTGTAGGAATTACCAAGTATACAAGTGGAAACCTTGTTGGAGTCAAATTGGGATTTTCTAGAAATCTGTCTCAGAACTCTTTTTGAAGATGGTCATGTTTTAGGTCGAAGACGGCGTCAAACGGAAAACTCTTCAACTACAAAGTTGTTGGAAATTTCGCGACAAATGTTCTGAACATATAATTTAGCTGATTCCGAATCCGGATGCGCCCGATAGGCCTGATTTACTGCAGCCCAATATGGGGTGAGGGGAATCCGAGAAGCTATATAAAGGGAGGAAACCTAATTCGTGGGAGACACCTCCACCCACGAATCCAGCCTCCAGCCACGAAAAGTTCCACAGCGCCGCCGCCACCGAAGGGGAGATTCAGGGGACAGAAAGTCTCTGTTCCGGCACCCTGCCGGGACGGGGAAGTGCCCCCGGAGCCATCTCCATCAATCTCCACCACCATCTCCATCGCCGTTTCTAATTCCCATGATGATGAGGGAGTAGTTCTTCCTCGAGGATAAGGGTTCTACCGGTAGCTATGTGTTCATCTCTCTCTCTATGCGTGATCTTATGAGATCATGAGCTTTGTAATCTATAGATCTACCTTGCTACTCAAGTGCTTTAATAGATCTCTGGCTCTCCCCATGTGTGTGAAAGTGACAGTGTGCACATCATGGTGGCACTTAGGCTAGAGATTATAAATACTTGTTATGAGTTATATTTGGAGTTGGATGTCTCTATGAAATTGTGGTGTTTGTTGGAACCATCTAGTGCTCAAAGTGATAGTGTGGGGTTATCTAGATGGGGAAAACAAACTTTGAGGAGTGCTATTATAGCCCTACCATGGATTAGAGTGTCCAACCGGAGAGTAGTTCAGAGTAGTATCATGAAGATAATATATTTATATGAGAGTGTTCACTAGTGAAATTATGATCCCTAGGTCTTGTTTCTAAGCATTGAAACACCGTTTGCAACTAGATCTGTTACATGTTTTCTTGCCTCCGTCTTTATTTCAGATTACCTTTAGTCTCTTCCTACCCGTCAACCACGCGCCATCAAAGCTATTTTCTGGCACCGTTAACACTTATAATTATCCATACCACTTGTATTTCACTATCTCTTCACCTAACTAGTGCACATATACACCTGACAAGTGTATTGGGTGTGTTGGGGACACAAAAGACTTCTTGTATATTACTTGCAGGATTGCTTGAGAGGGAATACCTTTGACACCTTCCTCCCTGAGTTCGATAAACCTTGGGTAATCCACTTAAGGGAAACTTGTTGCTGTCCTAGAAACCTCTGCACTTGGAGGCCCAACAACTGTCTATAGGAATAGAAGTGCGTAGACATCAAGCTATTTTTCTAGCGCCGTTGCCGGGGAGGTAAGGTAAAAGGTACTCACATCCTCTGGCTACTAAGCTATCTTCTAGCACTGTTGCTGGTGTGTGAGTGCTCGAAGTTATTTCCTTTAGATTCTGCAATTATATCTTTTTGTTTCTTGTTTTTATTTTCACTAGTTAGGCTTAATGGAAAACAACAACAAAATTAGAGAGCTTTATAGTATTTATCTTGAGTTAGGACATGAAGTGTTTGAAGAGAAAATTAAAAAACCTATGGAACTTTATTTGCATGCTAATAGCAATGTTATTAGTATGAATTCTTTAAACACCATTATTACTAATGCTATGGAAAAGTCTAAGCTCGGAGAAGCTAGTTTTTATGAAAATGATCTTTTTAGTCCCACAAGCACGAAGGAGAAAATTTACTTTGATGATACTATGCCTCCAATATATGATGATTACAATGATGAGTATGATATTTTCAGTCCACCTACTATTGAGGAGAAAATTAATTATGATTGCAATATACCTCCTATATTTGATGATTATGGTGATGAGAATAATAATGATAGCTATTTTGTTGAATTTGCTCCCACTATAATTAATAAGAATGACTATGCTTATGTGGAGAGTAATAATTAGTATATGCCTGTGGCTCATGATAAGAATGTTTTATGTGATAGTTATATTGTTAATTTTATTCATAATGCTACTGAAAGTTATTATAAGAGAGGGAAACATGGTTTTATACATCTAAATAATATTAAGTTTCCCCTCTTTATGTTGAAATTTTTGAAGTTGCACTTGTTTTGCTTTCCTATGCTTGTTGCTTTGTGCTTTCATGCCTTGTTTCTTTACAAGATTCCTATGCATAGGAAGTGGATTAGACTTAAATGTGTTTTGAATTTGCTTCTTGCTGCTCTCTTTTACTTCAATTCATAGTTCCTATGTGAGCATCTTCTCAAACTATCATGCCTAACTTAAAGGCGTTAAAGAAAAGTACTTATTGGGAGATAACCCAAAAGTTTTAGTTGAGTCTTGAAAGTTATTGCTTCAGTAATAACCTCTCCTTATCATTTTTGTGTGGTTTTTGTGCCAAGAGTAACCTCTAATGAGAGAGAAGTAATGCTTGGGAAAGTTGCTGTCCCGAAACAGATTTTTGTGCTTAGCTGTAAAAACTCGTGAAAAATCTCTGTACGTCGATTTGAGCTGTAACTTTTTGTGCTTCTGCCCTAGGCTGTTATCCAACTTTTGTTAGTTCAACACTTTTCGATTTGAGCAACAGAAGGTCTTCGAAAAAATCGGGTTCTACCTGCTGGTCTGTTTTGATATATTTCTGCCAATATTTGCATTTGCCTCTTAATCTCTTTCTTTTTGGGTTCTCTTTGATCATTTGAACTTTTTAAAGGAAGTGCTACAATAGCTTGTATTTTAATGGAAGTTTTACTTGTGTTATAACTGAACCAAAAGACTTATTATCTTGACTACACTAATGTTGCTAATAAGATTGTGTGAAGTTTTGTATGAAGGAAAATTTTCAGGTGTAGGGAAGAGTAATGTGATAAGATGAAGTATGGACAAAAGCTCAAGCTTAGGGATGCCACCCGTGTCACCCCAAGAAATATCCAAGAAGTACAAGCGTCAAAGCTTGGGGATGCCCAAGGCATCCCCTTCTTTATCAATAAAAATCTCAGGTTTCTTCCACACACTTCATTTTTATTGTTTCATGCACAGTTGTGTTGTTCTTGGAGCGTCTTTCTTTTTTGGTTTTTAGTTTGCTTAGTTTGCTTGAATAAATTGGTTGGACACCGTCATTCATACATTAGTTTTCAAATAAGTTGGTTTGGATTGGAAAAGAGTAGGAAAAGTTCACGCTTAAGTGGTAAAAGGGAGCTTGTTTTTGACTGTGGCTTAGACTTTGTCATGTCATGCTTGGTATTGTTTTGGCTTTATGCTTAGTGATTATTGCTGTAGCATGACATGTTATAAATAATTGAGTTTGCTTAATGTGCCTTGAAGGAATCATGTGTTGTTTTAGCATATTAAAGCATAGTATTGTGGTATTCTCCTTTGATGCTTTATTTGGGTTGACTTGGCGCATGCTCACACCATGTTATGACTATCCCAAGTCACAATAGCCTCTATGATCATTTGGTTTTCGACTTGTAATATCACTTTATGCTTTAATTAATGATGTTTTGTCGCTTTGCATGATTATGGCCATTATTGCTCTCTTAGTTAGTCGCTCCTAGTATTTTGCTAGCCTCTATTACCAAGTATGAGTTCCACTCATGCATCCAACTCCAAATAAAACCAAGTTATTCCAAAGAGTCCACCATACCTACCTATTATCATTTGCTATTCCAAGTATATTCATGTTTTTATCTACCTTCCGAATTAATCTTGTTATGTGAAAATTAGTGATTAAAGCTCTCACGAACTTGATGGCACACTTTACTTCTCCTGCACTTAATAATATTGAACCATTGTGTCCATCTTTGTTGCGTATATGCTTGCATTTTATAAGTTGAAGTTAGCAGAATCATGTATCATGGGGAACGCTTTCAACATTGTACTTATTATTTTGTTGATATCATGATTCTTTTGCTTATGGATCTCGGCGATGTGAAATAAAAGGGAAACTTGTAAGATCATGGAGTTTGTATTTGTGTTTGAGAAATGCCTGGGCCGCTAGCCTAATCCATGCCTAATCATGGTGGAAACTTGCAACATAACCATAATGAGCATTCTATGAAGCATCCTCAATAAAAACCTATGCAAATAGCAAATAAAAATATCACTGAAATGCTCATTGTCTGCTTGCCTTGTCATTTTGATATGGGATAGCTCCTGTATCATGGGGCAAGGGGTACCCCGTTGGTGTTTCTCTATGATACATATGTACTTACAATGGCAAGAGCTTACTTGTGACTAAAGTTGAGTAGCATGAGGTTCGGTCTTGGTAAGTGAGGGGCATGAGATTTCAACTTATAACTTGTCAAACATATCCTCTTAGTTGTGTTACTTTAACCTTAATCACTTAAAGATGCTTATGATAGGGGCAATGAGAGCTGAAAGCTAATAAGTACCATAATTTTTGGAAGCTCTTTATGAGACTTGAATCCCCGCTTCCTTCCATGAAGGCCTTTATTTTACTTTTATGTTGAGTCTCCATCTTCTATCTTTATGCACCTATTAAGAGAGCATAGTGGCCATTCTTAGTATAATGTGCATTGTCCTAAAACTGGTTGATTGATGCATAACTTTGATATTGCTTGTTCTTAAACTATTTGTATCTAGTCAGCCTTATGAACTTTGAAGGTGTCCTATGCATTTATGTTTTGCTACACTATGAGGGACAAGCTGAATACCATTCTCATTATGTTTTCTATATGTGAAACAAACAAACGTCTTTCAAAGTATTGTTATTCATGAATATTTTGTTTGTACCTTTTCATGCTACAACAGAGTTGCTATGTCTTATTGTTAGAACTATATCTTTCATGTCTATGTTAAAGTACTATGATCCCAGCTATCAATGTTATAAATGCCTTGATAAAGATTGTGTTGGTTGCGTGTCAGCTCAAAAATTATATTGTTTTTATCGTTTACCTACTCGAGGATAAGCAGGAACTAAGCTTGGGGATGTTGATACGTCCATAACGTATCAATAATTTTTGATGGTTTTATGCTAATAATATGCTTTTTATATAAAGTCTATGATTCATTTGAACTAACCTACTTATAGTTGCAAAAGTGCACAATGTTCTTGTTTTACACTTTGATGTGTAGGAATTACCAAGAATACAAGTGGAAACCTTGTTGGAGTCAAATTGGGATTTTCCAGAAATCTGTCTCAGAACTCTTTTTGAAGATGGCCACGTTTCGGGTCGAAGACGGCATCAAACGGAAAACTCTTCAGCTACAAAGTTGTTGGAACTTTCGCGACAAACGTTTTGAACATAAAATTTAGCTGATTCCGAGTCCGGATGGGCCCGATGGACCTGATTTACTGCAGCCCAAGATGGGGTGACGGGAATCCGAGAAGCTATATAAAGGGAGAAAACCTAATTCGTGGGAGACACCTCCACCCACGAATCCAGCCTCTAGCCACGAAAAGTTCCACAGCGCCGCCGCCACCGAAGGGGAGATTCGGGGGACAGAAAGTCTCTGTTCTGGCACCCTGCCGGGACGGGGAAGTGTCCCCGGAGCCATCTCCATCGATCTCCACCACCATCTCCATCGCCGTTGCTGATTCCCATGATGATGAGGGAGTAGTTCTTCCTCGAGGATAAGGGTTCTACCGGTAGCTACGTGTTCATCTCTCTCTCTATGCGTGATCTTATAAGATCATGAGCTTTGTAATCTATAGATCTACCTTGCTACTCAAGTGCTTTAATAGATCTCTGGCTCTCCCCATGTGTGTGAAAGTGACAGTGTGCACATCATGGTGGCACTTAGGCTAGAGATTACAAATACTTGTTATGAGTTATATTTGGAGTTGGATGTCTCTATGAAATTGTGGTGTTTGTTGGAACCATCTAGTGCTCAAAGTGACAGTGTGAGGTTATCTAGATGGGGAAAGCAAACTTTGAGGAGTGCTGTTATAGCCCTACCATGGATTAGAGTGTCCAACCGGAGAGTAGTTCAGAGTAGTATCATAAAGAGAAGATATTTATATAGGAGTGTTCACTAGTGAAAGTATAATCCCTAGGCCTTGTTTCTAAGCATTGAAACACCATTTGCAACTAGAACTGTTACATGTTTGCTTGCTTTCATCTTTATTTCAGGTCCCCTTTAGTCTCTTCCTATCCGTCAACCACGCGTCATCAAAGCTATTTTCTGGCACCGTTACCACTTATAATTATCCATACCACTTGTATTTCACTATCTCTTCGCCGAACTAGTGCACCTATACACCTGACAAGTGTATTGGGTGTGTTGGGGACATAAGAGACTTCTTGTATCTTGATTGCAGGATTGCTTGAGAGGGAATACCTTTGACCACTTCCTCCCTGAGTTCGATAAACCTTGGGTAATCCACTTAAGGGCTTGCTGCTGTTCTACAAACCTCTGCACTTGGAGGCCTAACAACTGTCTACAAGAATAGAAGTACGTAGAGATCATAGGGTTTGACGAGACGAAGTCGTCGCCACCTGGTACGGGCGGGCCCTGCTCGTACTAGTCGTTTTTAAGCGTGTTAACGCCCTGGCATAGCTTCCCAATTACTTGGCTGTGTGGACTTCCTCAAAAATCTTCATTATGAGTCGTTATTTCGCATTATAAACCGTGATTTTCTACACAACATAATTCAAAGAGAGGTTTTGCATATCTTTGCAATTATTAGTCATTGGTGGCAAGAATTGAGAGTTTCTTGGTAATTGCTTGACTAAAAACAATGTTTAAACGTAGTGGAAGATGGTAAATAGTGGAGCCATCAACGGCGAAAGACCACGCCCGACGGGAGGAGCTGGTACGCCACGTCGCTGATGATCGGCTAGTGGAGGTGGTAGCGAGGGAGGCGACGGAGCTCCTCGGGGGAGAGGCGCTGGAGGCGCCTCGGGCCGACCAGGAGGCGAGGGACCACTGGGCGGCCGTGATGGAGAGGGCCCTGGACAATCAGGAGGTGGGCCGCCAGAGGACGGCGAGCAAGACGGCGGATCATGGCTTAGCACTCGACCATCAACGCGAATGGATCTAGCAACATGCCATCTAGACGGCAAGGGCGGTGATCGATGGGGTCGGCGGCAGCGGCAACGGTGGCCGCGGCAACGGGGGCCGTGACAACGGCGGTCGTGGCAACGACGACGAGTAGCCGTAGGGACGGCCTCCTCCAGCGGTAGTAATAGTTCTTTTTTATTTTGTTCAAATGTCCCTTTTTATAATAGGCAGGGCGAAATCTAATTAAAAACAAATTTTAGTACTAATGTTTTACTTACATATAGGCCCGAGCGGCCGACTGACGGACACCCGCGCGGTCCGCGTATTGTCTGGGTCGACGCAAACGTTGCCCAAATTCGGTGCGTCGATCGGTCGGTCCGGACGAGTCGATCCGAATGGGTCGCCTCGCTAGAGAGCCGCGCACGTTACGCGATTCCGTTCAGACGCGTTCGGACGCCAGAGGACTAGTTGGGTCGTGTGGGCCCTTATGTGTGTGCGGGGTTTGAGACGAGTGCATAGAAGCTGCAAAATAGTGCCCACTGACTGAACTTGGAGCATCTCTAGCAGATACCGCATCCCGCGGTACTGCAAAGCGCGAATGCGGGTACTGCAAAACACTTTTTCTGTCCGAAAAACGTCGGCGCAGAATAGATATCGTATATGCGTATCGTACAGAATATTCCGTGAATATTCAATCGTCTTCTTCCTGGAGGATCTGGATAAGGCACGCCCCCGCTGCTCCGAGCAAACACCCCGATTCACGTCGCCGCCGGCCGGAATCGCTTCTCCTCTGACCGAAAATGCACCACCTCTGCCTGGATTCGCTCGTTCCCGCCACCTGGACTCGCCTCCGCTGCCGCTTGAGTCGCCTGCACGCTTGCTCTGCTTCGTGCGCGTGTGCTCTCCTGCTAGCCAGCGCTTTGTTTCTTGCTTGCTTTGCTGCGCGTGCGTGCTCCCAACTCCGGCGGCCGACTTTCGACGGTGGCGACGACGGCGGGATGGCTGGAATCGATCTTCGGCAGCCGACTTCCGGTAGCGGTGACGAGACACTGTAGCTAAACATTCCTTCCTGCCAAGCGGTGAATTTTTTTCCAATGCGGTACGGTTTACAGTATCTAGAAAAGCCATTTTATTTGCGTCATACCGCAAAGCGGCGGTTATTTTGCGGGACGGAGCTGGATGCTGTCTCTGCCAGAGATGCTCTTAGTAGATTACCTACTAGAAGAAAGTCTTACAAGACCTAGAACATGCAAATATAAAAGAGCCTTTTGACCTTTATCAAAAGTCAGAAGAGCGGTTAAGTTTTTTTTTTAGAAAAAATCGCCAGTTGAGTGTGCGTCATGTAGCGGGCGATATGCGACAGCTGAAAGGTGATAGGCTAGAGCCCAATTAAAGAAACAGAGTAAGAATTCAGACAAGGATTGGTGTTGTTTCTACTTCCAGATACTCGATTAATCACAGAGTAATAGATATTACAACCAGAGGTTTCAAGCCAACCAGAACATGCTGGCTAGGGTTTCAACCCAATACAAAATTGGAGATGAACATTACACGCTCGATCCCGAGCTAAATAGGGGCCAAAAAGGGAGCAGGTAAGGAAAAGGCGAGGTGGAGAGAACGTGCTGCTGTCGGGGTTGGAACTTGGACTCTTTTGTGAAGGGTAGCCATTGGATGGGAGATCTACGGAAGCTCTATCATACTCTGAGTTAACTGAACTTTAGTGACATGTCTTCAGTTAAGGATGGATCTTGACAATTCCCCCTTGCTGAGTCTAGACTTGTCCTCAAGGCTGAAAATGAGGAAAGACCTTTTGGATGAATGTGGAATCCTCCCAGTTAGCTGACTCTTCCGGTAGATTTATCCATTTGATGAGCCATTGGACCACTAGAATTTGGATATTCCCTTGCCTCCGAGAGATAAGTTTTCTTTCCAGGATCTTCTAAGGTCTAGTTTGAATGCGCCCCTGATTGTCAATGAGTGGTAGTGTAGGTGTTGGAATTCTGCTGGTCCAACATGTTTCTTCAACTGATTGATGTGGAAAGTTGGATGGAGCAGGCAACCATCAGGCAATAGGAGTTGGTAAGCAGTGTTGCCAATTTTCTTCAGGACTCTGAATGGGCCATAGAACTTTGAGTGGAGCTTGAGGCATCTATGGATGCTAAGTGAGGAATGTCTGTATGGTTGGACTTTTAAGTAGGCCATGTCACCAAGTTCAAGCTGCCTTTCAGATCCGTTCTTATTGGGATAGTGGACCATTCTATCTTGTGCTTGTTGTAGATTCTGTTTAATTACTTGATTAACCTCCGGTCTCCTTCGTAGCATAGTAGTTGTATCCTTAGTGTGGTCTTCCACAAGGAACATTTTAGAAACTTGTGGTAGGGAAATCCATAGAGTGCCTGAAATGGCGTCATACCGCAAACCGGCGGTTATTTTGCGGGACGGAGCTGGATGCTGTCTCTGCTAGAGATGCTCTTAGTAGATTACCTACTAGAAGAAAGTCTTACAAGACCTAGAACATGCAAATATAAAAGAGCCTTTTGACCTTTATCAAAAGTCAGAAGAGTGGTTAAGTTTTTTTTAGAAAAAATAGCCAGTTGAGTGTGCGTCATGTAGCGGGCGATATGCGACAGCTGAAAGGTGATAGGCTAGAGCCCAATTAAAGAAACAGAGTAAGAATTCAGACAAGGATTGGTGTTGTTTCTACTTCCAGATACTCGATTAATCACAGAGTAATAGATATTACAACCAGAGGTTTCAAGCCAACCAGAACATGCTGGCTAGGGTCTCAACCCAATACAAAATTGGAGATGAACATTACACGCTCGATCCCGAGCTAAATAGGGGCCAAAAAGGGAGCAGGTAAGGAAAAGGCGAGGTGGAGAGAACGTGCTGCTGTCGGGGTTGGAACTTGGACTCTTTTGTGAAGGGTAGCCATTGGATGGAAGATCTACGGAAGCTCTATCATACTCTGAGTTAACTGAACTTTGGTGACACGTCTTCAGTTAAGGATGGATCTTGACAATTCCCCCTTGCTGAGTCTAGACTTGTCCTCAAGGCTGAAAATGAGGAAAGACCTTTTGGATGAATGTGGAATCCTCCCAGGTAGCTGACTCTTCCGGTAGATTTATCCATTTGATGAGCCATTGGACCACTAGAATTTGGATATTCCCTTGCCTCCGAGGGATAAGTTTTCTTTCCAAGATCTTCTAAGGTCTAGTTTGAATGCGCCCCTGATTGTCAATGAGTGGTAGTGTAGGTGTTGGAATTCTGCTGGTCCAACATGTTTCTTCAACTGATTGATGTGGAAAGTTGGATGGAGCAGGCAACCATCAGGCAATAGGAGTTGGTAAGCAGTGTTGCCAATTTTCTTCAGGACTCTGAATGGGCCATAGAACTTTGAGTGGAGCTTGAGGCATCTATGGATGCTAAGTGAGGAATGTCTGTATGGTTGGACTTTTAAGTAGGCCATGTCACCAAGTTCAAGCTGCCTTTCAGATCCGTTCTTATTGGGATAGTGGACCATTCTATCTTGTGCTTGTTGTAGATTCTGTTTAATTACTTGATTAACCTCCGGTCTCCTTCGTAGCATAGTAGTTGTATCCTTAGTGTGGTCTTCCACAAGGAACATTTCAGAAACTTGTGGTAGGGAAATCCATAGAGTGCCTGAAATGGCGTCATACCGCAAACCGGCGGTTATTTTACGGGACGGAGCTGGATGCTGTCTCTGCTAGAGATGCTCTTAGTAGATTACCTACTAGAAGAAAGTCTTACAAGACCTAGAACATGCAAATATAAAAGAGCCTTTTGACCTTTATCAAAAGTCAGAAGAGTGGTTAAGTTTTTTTTAGAAAAAATAGCCAGTTGAGTGTGCGTCATGTAGCGGGCGATATGCGACAGCTGAAAGGTGATAGGCTAGAGCCCAATTAAAGAAACAGAGTAAGAATTCAGACAAGGATTGGTGTTGTTTCTACTTCCAGATACTCGATTAATCACAGAGTAATAGATATTACAACCAGAGGTTTCAAGCCAACCAGAACATGCTGGCTAGGGTCTCAACCCAATACAAAATTGGAGATGAACATTACACGCTCGATCCCGAGCTAAATAGGGGCCAAAAAGGGAGCAGGTAAGGAAAAGGCGAGGTGGAGAGAACGTGCTGCTGTCGGGGTTGGAACTTGGACTCTTTTGTGAAGGGTAGCCATTGGATGGAAGATCTACGGAAGCTCTATCATACTCTGAGTTAACTGAACTTTAGTGACACGTCTTCAGTTAAGGATGGATCTTGACAATTCCCCCTTGCTGAGTCTAGACTTGTCCTCAAGGCTGAAAATGAGGAAAGACCTTTTGGATGAATGTGGAATCCTCCCAGGTAGCTGACTCTTCCGGTAGATTTATCCATTTGATGAGCCATTGGACCACTAGAATTTGGATATTCCCTTGCCTCCGAGGGATAAGTTTTCTTTCCAAGATCTTCTAAGGTCTAGTTTGAATGCGCCCCTGATTGTCAATGAGTGGTAGTGTAGGTGTTGGAATTCTGCTGGTCCAACATGTTTCTTCAACTGATTGATGTGGAAAGTTGGATGGAGCAGGCAACCATCAGGCAATAGGAGTTGGTAAGCAGTGTTGCCAATTTTCTTCAGGACTCTGAATGGGCCATAGAACTTTGAGTGGAGCTTGAGGCATCTATGGATGCTAAGTGAGGAATGTCTGTATGGTTGGACTTTTAAGTAGGCCATGTCACCAAGTTCAAGCTGCCTTTCAGATCCGTTCTTATTGGGATAGTGGACCATTCTATCTTGTGCTTGTTGTAGATTCTGTTTAATTACTTGATTAACCTCCGGTCTCCTTCGTAGCATAGTAGTTGTATCCTTAGTGTGGTCTTCCACAAGGAACATTTCAGAAACTTGTGGTAGGGAAATCCATAGAGTGCCTGAAATGGCGTCATACCGCAAACCGGCGGTTATTTTGCGGGACGGAGCTGGATGCTGTCTCTGCTAGAGATGCTGTCTCTGCTAGAGATGCTCTTAGTAGATTACCTACTAGAAGAAAGTCTTACAAGACCTAGAACATGCAAATATAAAAGAGCCTTTTGACCTTTATCAAAAGTCAGAAGAGTGGTTAAGTTTTTTTTAGAAAAAATAGCCAGTTGAGTGTGCGTCATGTAGCGGGCGATATGCGACAGCTGAAAGGTGATAGGCTAGAGCCCAATTAAAGAAACAGAGTAAGAATTCAGACAAGGATTGGTGTTGTTTCTACTTCCAGATACTCGATTAATCACAGAGTAATAGATATTACAACCAGAGGTTTCAAGCCAACCAGAACATGCTGGCTAGGGTCTCAACCCAATACAAAATTGGAGATGAACATTACACACTCGATCCCGAGCTAAATAGGGGCCAAAAAGGGAGCAGGTAAGGAAAAGGCGAGGTGGAGAGAACGTGCTGCTGTCGGGGTTGGAACTTGGACTCTTTTGTGAAGGGTAGCCATTGGATGGAAGATCTACGGAAGCTCTATCATACTCTGAGTTAACTGAACTTTAGTGACACGTCTTCAGTTAAGGATGGATCTTGACAATTCCCCCTTGCTGAGTCTAGACTTGTCCTCAAGGCTGAAAATGAGGAAAGACCTTTTGGATGAATGTGGAATCCTCCCAGGTAGCTGACTCTTCCGGTAGATTTATCCATTTGATGAGCCATTGGACCACTAGAATTTGGATATTCCCTTGCCTCCGAGGGATAAGTTTTCTTTCCACGATCTTCTAAGGTCTAGTTTGAATGCGCCCCTGATTGTCAATGAGTGGTAGTGTAGGTGTTGGAATTCTGCTGGTCCAACATGTTTCTTCAACTGATTGATGTGGAAAGTTGGATGGAGCAGGCAACCATCAGGCAATAGGAGTTGGTAAGCAGTGTTGCCAATTTTCTTCAGGACTCTGAATGGGCCATAGAACTTTGAGTGGAGCTTGAGGCATCTATGGATGCTAAGTGAGGAATGTATGTATGGTTGGACTTTTAAGTAGGCCATGTCACCAAGTTCAAGCTGCCTTTCAGATCCGTTCTTATTGGGATAGTGGACCATTCTATCTTGTGCTTGTTGTAGATTCTGTTTAATTACTTGATTAACCTCCGGTCTCCTTCGTAGCATAGTAGTTGTATCCTTAGTGTGGTCTTCCACAAGGAACATTTCAGAAACTTGTGGTAGGGAAATCCATAGAGTGCCTGAAATGGCGTCATACCGCAAACCGGCGGTTATTTTGCGGGACGGAGCTGGATGCTGTCTCTGCTAGAGATGCTCTTAGTAGATTACCTACTAGAAGAAAGTCTTACAAGACCTAGAACATGCAAATATAAAAGAGCCTTTTGACCTTTATCAAAAGTCAGAAGAGTGGTTAAGTTTTTTTTAGAAAAAATAGCCAGTTGAGTGTGCGTCATGTAGCGGGCGATATGCGACAGCTGAAAGGTGATAGGCTAGAGCCCAATTAAAGAAACAGAGTAAGAATTCAGACAAGGATTGGTGTTGTTTCTACTTCCAGATACTCGATTAATCACAGAGTAATAGATATTACAACCAGAGGTTTCAAGCCAACCAGAACATGCTGGCTAGGGTCTCAACCCAATACAAAATTGGAGATGAACATTACACGCTCGATCCCGAGCTAAATAGGGGCCAAAAAGGGAGCAGGTAAGGAAAAGGCGAGGTGGAGAGAACGTGCTGCTGTCGGGGTTGGAACTTGGACTCTTTTGTGAAGGGTAGCCATTGGATGGAAGATCTACGGAAGCTCTATCATACTCTGAGTTAACTGAACTTTAGTGACACGTCTTCAGTTAAGGATGGATCTTGACAATTCCCCCTTGTTGAGTCTAGACTTGTCCTCAAGGCTGAAAATGAGGAAAGACCTTTTGGATGAATGTGGAATCCTCCCAGGTAGCTGACTCTTCTGGTAGATTTATCCATTTGATGAGCCATTGGACCACTAGAATTTGGATATTCCCTTGCCTCCGAGGGATAAGTTTTCTTTCCAAGATCTTCTAAGGTCTAGTTTGAATGCGCCCCTGATTGTCAATGAGTGGTAGTGTAGGTGTTGGAATTCTGCTGGTCCAACATGTTTCTTCAACTGATTGATGTGGAAAGTTGGATGGAGCAGGCAACCATCAGGCAATAGGAGTTGGTAAGCAGTGTTGCCAATTTTCTTCAGGACTCTGAATGGGCCATAGAACTTTGAGTGGAGCTTGAGGCATCTATGGATGCTAAGTGAGGAATGTCTGTATGGTTGGACTTTTAAGTAGGCCATGTCACCAAGTTCAAGCTGCCTTTCAGATCCGTTCTTATTGGGATAGTGGACCATTCTATCTTGTGCTTGTTGTAGATTCTGTTTAATTACTTGATTAACCTCCGGTCTCCTTCGTAGCATAGTAGTTGTATCCTTAGTGTGGTCTTCCACAAGGAACATTTCAGAAACTTGTGGTGGGGAAATCCATAGAGTGCCTGAAATGGTGTCATTTTCAAGGAAGTGTGGAAGCTAGTATTGTACCACCATTCAGCCAAGGACAACCATGAATGCCACTTCTTGGGTTGGGAGAAGGACATGCACCTGAGGTAATTTTCTAAGCAATGGTTTACTCTCTCTGTTTGGCCATCAGACTGTGGGTGGTAAGATGTGCTCATATGCAGCTTGATCCCTAGGGCCTTGAAGAGATCCTGCCATAGGTGGCTAGTGAATATTCTATCTCTAGCTGTGATAATTACAGTGGGTAAACTTTGTAACTTGAATATGTTGTCCACAAAAGCTTTAGCTGCTGACTTCACTGTAATAGGATGCTTCATGGAGATGAAGTATGCATACTTTGTAAATCGGTCTACCACCACTAGTATGAGATCTTTGTTTTCAGAAGTAGGTAGGACCTCTACAAAGTCCATAGAGATATGTGTCCAAGCCATATCTGGAACTGGTAGTGGTTGGATCATACTAGGGTACTTGTTTTGTTCTGGTTTGTTAATTTGATAGACTGGGCACTCTTTCATGAATTTTGTAATGTCACTCCTCATCCTTGGCCAATAGAAAATGAGTTGAATTCTGTGAAATGTTGTCCTTTCTCCCGAGTGGCCCCCTAGTTCTGATTTGTGGAAGGAAGAGATAATGTTTTGTTTGAGAGTTTCATTTTCTCCTAAAACAATTCTCTTCTTGTATCTCAGGATTCCATTTTTGAGTGTATAATCTGGTTCAGCTGTTGGATCCAAGGTGAGCTTAGCAATAAGTGCATTGCACTTTTCATCTCCTTCATATGTGGTTAACACCTCAGTGATCCAGGCAGGTCTGACCACAGTTCCCAGTAGTGCATGTAGCTGATATTTCACTCTAGATAAGGCATCAACAACTCTGTTTTCTTTTTCATTTTTGTATTCAACCGTGTAATTATACCCTAGTAGTTTAATCAATAACTTGTGTTGGAATCCTTCAGTTAATTTCTGCTCTTGAATGTACTTCAAGCTTTGTTGGTCAGTTTTAATCACTAGGGCAGAGGCAGCAAAGTAGTGCTTCCATTTCTTAAGTGCTTCAATTATAGCTAGAGCTTCTTTGTCATAAGTTGATAAGGCAGCTGCCTTTGGGCCAATTGATTTACTAAAGAATGAGAGAGGTTTCCCATTTTTCATAAGCACAGCCCCAATGCCATATCCATAGGCATCAGCTTCCAATGTAAATGGTTGAGTGAAGTCAGGCAGTGCTAAAACAGGTGGTTATTTCATACAATTTTTCAGTTCTTGGAATGTTGCTTCCTGAATATCTGTCCATAGGAAGGCATTCTTCTTCACGGAATCATATAGGGGTCTGCAAATTAACCCATAGTTCTTGATGAATCTCCTGTAGTACCCTATCGTGCCTAGGAAACTTCTCAGTTTTGTGGGGGTTGTTGGGCTTGGCCACTTGGCAATAGTTTCTAGTTTCACAGGATCTGTAGCAACTGCAGAGCCGCTGATGATATGTCCCAAGTATTCAACTTGGTGTTGGCCAAAACATCACTTAGATAATTTGGCTGATAGCTTGTTGGTTTTGAGGTAATCAAATACAGCTTTAAGGTGTTGCGGGTGTTCTTGCTCAGATTTTCTATAGATAATAATGTCGTCAAAGAAAACTAAGATGAACTTCCTTAAGAAGGGGGATATTATTTTGTTCATCAGTGCTTAAAATATAGCTGGAGCATTGGTAAGGCCAAAAGGCATGATCATGTATTCATAGTGCCTTACATGAGTAGTGAAGGCAGTTTTGGGAATATTAGTCTCTAACATCCTGATCTGATGATAGCCACTTCTTAGGTCAATTTTGGAGAATATTTTTGCTCCTTGTAACTCATCAAGAAGGTATTCAATGATAGGTATGGGGAACTTGTTTTTGATAGTTACTGCATTCAGTTTTCTGAAGTCTATGCATAACCTCCAAGAGCCATCTCTTTTTCTGACAAGTAGTGCAGGTGAAGAGTGTGGGCTTGTACTTGGCCTTATAACTTGGTCCTTGATTAGTTTCTCTATTATCTTCTCCAATATATCTTTTTGGTGGTGAGGCATTTTGTAGGCTCTTTGATTTATTACTCTGGCATCACTTGCTAACGGAAATTGGTGGTCACAATCCCTGGCTGGTGGCAAACCTGTTGGTTTCAGGAATAATTCACTGTACTCTTTCAATAATTTTTGTACTGCAGCTGTTGGAGTGTGAGCAATAGTTTTAACCTTGTCCGTGTTAATTTGCTGGATGAGAAGAACAGCTCCACAGTCAGAATTGTGCAGTAGTTTATTGACATTGTTATCTAGTAGAATGTTGGATGATTGAGGTAGTGACTCATCATAGAATTTGATCTTCTTTCCAGAAGGTCTTCTAATTTTGACAAATAGTTTCTTGTAATCCAAAAGTACTAGACTATGGTGTTTAATCCAATCTGAGACTAGAATAGTGTCATATCCTTTCAATGAAAACACTCTGAAATTGAACAGTAGTTCATTGTTTTGGATGCGATATTTGCAATTGCCTGTGGAAAATTCAGAGTACAGTTCCCCTCCATTAGCTACTGTGACCTTAACTTTCTTATTTGGCATTAAGGGGCAATTAATTTTTGTTGCCAATTCAGGGGTCATGAATGTAGTTGTGCTGCTAGAGTCAATTAAGGCAACTGCTGAGTGTTTTCCAAAATGAGCAGTGACAATGAATGTGTAATGCTCTTTTTTGATACCCTTCACTACATGCATGGATATTTGCAGTGGTTTGTCAGTAGTTGGTAGCTGTTGTCCCACAATCTCTACCTCATCATCGGCAGCCTCATCGAATTCTGCCAGGTATATGATCTCAGCTTGATCCTCAGCCTGAGATTGCAATTGTTGGACCTGAGCATTATTTCCCCATTTGCATACTTTTTTATGCCCAGGAAACCATTTCTCCTTGCATTTGTAGCACAATCCCTTGATCCTTGCTTGTTGGATGACATTGGTAATCCCTTGAGATTGTTGTGCTGGTTGTTTTACTTGTTCAGTGTGAACTATTTTCTTGGCTAGGAAGTACTGATTTTGTGGTGGTGCAGGTATGGGTGTAGATTGTTCCATCCTCCTAGCATACCACATAGCTTCTTGCATTGTGGTAGGCTTGAGGCATTGAAGGTGGATCTGTATGTACGTGTTGAGACTAGAGATGAAACTGATGACATAATAGTCATCTAGCAATGTAGGATTATCCCTCCTCATCAAGTTCATTGCTTTCTCAAATTCCTCAATATAATTGGCCACTGTGCTGGTTTATGTAAGCTTGTGGAAATTCTTGACATTGTCACAGATGGATGCTTTAGAGAATCTATCAGTGAGATATCATGTGACCCTGTGCCAGGGTAGGTTGCTAGCAGTGTACCCAGTGCCTCTCCACCATTGAACAACATGTCCTTTCATGTATGTTGCTGCTATCTCAGTTCTCTGTTCCAGAGGTGTCCTTGCTGAATCAAAGTATTGTTCTATGGTTTGTATCCAGGAATCTGCATCCAATCCTTCAAACTCTGGAATATTTAGTTTTGCAAGTTTGACCGTGTGTTGGATTCTTCTTATGTCAGGGATGCCCAAGTTTCTTGTCCTTTGGTTTGCTTTTCTTATCTCCTCTTCTTCTTCCTCAAGTGTCAGAAGTTGTTGTATTTGCTCTATCCTTGCATTATTTGTAACTGGTGGATGTCCAGGGTGATTTGGATGCCTCTATGGTATTTTGGTAGTGCCATCCAAGTTGAGCTCTTTGCCCCTTTGATCCTGTAGAACAACAGTACCTACATGCTACAGTGGGTTCTGTGGTTCCAAGGCCTTGGTGTTGCTTGCCTGACTAGGGGAGATGAATGTTTTTGCTGCTGGTGATGGTGTGGTAGGAGCCACTAGGTGCTGAACATCTTTGTCAATGTTGGCTGCGAATAGTTTTGCAAAATTTGCTTGGATGGTAGTGAAGTTTTCCTGAATACTTGCAAAGTTTTCCTGAACTTTTTTAGTAAAAGATAAAAACTCTTGCTTGTCAGATTCATGGTCTCGTCGTAGTATGATCAAGTCAAGCTAGATACTTTTCATCTCAAGTAATCCAGTATCAGACGATGTGTTGCCCGTTTGGTGCGCCATCAGAAGTTTTTGACCAGGAGTAGAATACTACCTGGGCCGTTAGAGACGAGAAGGCACCAACCAGCGACGGGAATTTTATACCAGCAAGCTGGAAACCGGACTCGCACGCCGCGATTCTACTGCCGCCGTCACCGACACCGTCGCCGCCTGACACCAAGCTACACGGACCAGGCTGGTTCTTGGGATTTTACGGAGAAGGGTATGTCCTTCAATAACCAACCTGACCTTGATCTATAGCCGAACTATGCCGCCGCCGTCGACTACATCGAGATGGACGTCTCCACCGCCAACGCCACCGTCGACCAAATCTCCCGCCGCCTGTGAGGAGGGTGGGATTTTACAGGAGATCCAAACCAGCCTCGTCACAGCTCCCTGCTCGCCTCCGAGGATCATTGGCTTCTGATACCAATTGATAGGCTAGAGCCCAATTAAAGAAACAAAGTTAGAATTCAGACAAGGATTGGTGTTGTTTCTACTTCCAGATACTCGATTAATCACAGAGTAATAGAGATTACAACTAGAGGTTTTAAGCCAACCAGAACATGGCGGCTAGGGTTTCAACCCAGTACAAAATTGGAGATGAACATTACACGCTTGATCCCGAGCTAAATAGGGGCCAAAAAGGGAGCATGTAAGGAAAAGGCGAGGTGGAGAGAACGTGTTGCTGTCGGGGTTGGAACTTGGACTCTTGGGTGAAGGGTAGCCGTCGGATGGGAGATCTACGGCAGCTCTATCATACTCTGAGTTAACTGAACTTTAGTGACACATCTTCAGTTAAGGATGCATCCTGACAAAAGGTCTATGTAATTTATCCATGTGAGAAAATTTGCACAGACCAATAACTTTTGCTGTAAAATTTGTACAAACTAGCGACTCTAATTTTCTGTTACACGAACCAATGACTCTACCGGGTACGCAGCTGCCGTTTCTCCAAGCAGGTCTGGAACCAGGTACGCAGGTACACAGCTGGTCAAATACAGTTTTTCCTATCCTGGACAGCACTTTCAGAAGCACGGAAGAGCGGTGGCTTCAAGCCAGAAAGATGGTTCCAATGATGCTTCCAAAGTTTGCAACAACCTTTTATAAAACCTTTATGACAATACTTATCTACTTGAATGGAACGCAATATTTATGGCAATTCAAAAGTATTTAATAGGATCGTGTTATTTGAGAAAAAAGGTTAAAATTTCATCTATCAACAATACACTCCTTCAAAAATAATTGCTTCCCACTCTTGTTTTTTCGAAATATAATCCAGGTTTTTGTCGATCCCAGTTTGTACGTGTGGGGGTATGTGCACGTGTGCATCTTCCTTTTTGTAATCTAAAAGAGAAATTGCGTCATGAAATCAATGAGGATATATTGATAATATTTGAGTATGAGTGAACCGAAAAAGATTTGTAATCCAAAAGAAAAAATATTAAAAAAAATCCATGGATGACAATGATAATTGTATGAGTGGGTGTGCATTCAGCCCTAGGATCACGTTTGTTTTTGTAAGAAAAATGCCAAAACATACTGCGATGTGAGTCATGATTTAGCAGTTCGTGCTAAAGCTGTTTGCGCCTCTATAGCAGCCAGCGGGATTATTATTAAAGTTAATGTGGATGCTGGATTTGATATGACAGCTGGAGAAGGTACGACGGGAGTGGTAATCAGGGATCATCAGGGTTCCTTAATTAGAGGACAGGCTGTATGGTATGATCATGGAGCTAATATTTTGACTATGGAGGCTTTAGCTGTTCGTGATGGAGTCAAACTGGCAGGAGATCTTGGTTTAACCAGGGTGGAGATGGAAACGGATGCCAAAGTAGTTGTCGATCTCTGGAAGAACCGTTCTCATGGCAGGTCCAAAATAGCCCCAATTCTACGAGAAATTGAAGATCTTAGTAGCAATATGGAATTATTCCAACTTGGTTTCATTGGGCGTGAGGCAAATGAGGGTGCACATCTCTGTGCGAAGCAAGCGTCATCCAGTAGGAGTAGATGTCTATGGGTTAACTATATTCCTGCCTTTCTTGCAAACTGTTTGCAAAACGATTGTAAGCGTGATGAGTAACGAATGAAAGTTATTGATTCAAAAAAAAAGATTACTATACATCGAACTTGTATAGAAGCAGACCCAACTTCACGTTTATTTTTTTCTTTAGCCGGTCATACTGCACGCGATGATGGCTTCCTTATTGTGTGTGCCCAACGGTGTCCCGTAGTCTGATCCGTTTGTGGGACACCATGGAGAGACGGGAGACTCATGTCGTCACCGTGTGGTAATTTAAATAAAAATAACCTAAACTCGAAACAAATTTAAATAATAAACCTATTCCAAAACTATTTCACAACGAGTAACCCTTTTCTGCCAATTCCGCCCGCGCGACGCTGCACACAAGCCTGCGGCGCCACCGCCAACGGCGCCGCACAGATGCCACGCTGTCCCCGTGGGCCCTGGCGCCGCAGCGATGCCACGCTGGCTCGACCCTGCAGCGTCAGCCACTCTGGCGCCGCACATACCCCTGCTGCTCCCGTCCGTGCGGCACGACAGCCCGTGCCACGCTGGCGCGTGGGCCCCTGCAGTGTTAGTGCCGCGCCACTCGGGCTGGCGCCGCACCCTAGCCTGCCGCGCACGGCGCCGCACAAGCAGCAACACTAAGACGCGCGGGGCTCGGCCCTCTTCTTCCTCTTCTCCCATTTTCACCCGAGCAAGAAGGTGGTGGCGGCGGCTCTCTCTCTCCCTAGTCCAATCTCCACCAAAAACACAAGATTCAAAGGAAAACTCGGAGGATTTCTTGCCCAATCGTTTTCCCAATGTATTCTCCTCTACTTCTCTCAATTTCATCCATAAATTTTAAGTTATTTGTTCATATTTTGCAAAATTCGTCCAAATCTAGAAACTCATTGGATATGTAAATTTGTATGGAGCAATGGTATGTTTGGTAGATATCTAGAGTTAGTATTGGTATAAGATTGGTATACTAAGCCTTCTTGTGCAGGTAGCTAAGATTTTTAGGGTTAGGGTTAAGATAAGGGTTAGGGTTAAGATAACGGTAAGGTTTTGGTTTTGGTTTTGGTTTTGTGAGCATGTTGTTAGTGCAAAATTTGGTATAGGTACTTATTGAATTTATTACCGTTGTTTTGTTATACTTGTTTTAGGTATGGCTAGAATTGTGCATGTTCATCATATGGAGAAAGATGGATTCTTGAGAGGCAATATTGAGCCGGACCCGGATGAGATTGACCTAGTGTTCGAGCATAGTCCTACCTATCCCGAGGTGTTGCACCAAGTTCGAGTAGATTTGAATTGGGTTGATCCTAATGATGTTGTTGAGTTGGAAGGTAGGCACAATATTGGATTTGGGATGCACAATCGTTGGAAGACAATGCGTATTAGCCCTGAGCAACGTTGGGTTGCATATAAGGAAGTGGTGGCCGAATCACAAGACAAAGCTCTTGAACTATTTGCCACAAAAAAGGTTGATACTAATATGCAAAAGAGTATCATACAAGTTGCCTCCCCATATGAAGCTCGGAGTCCTCCACCCATTAACCAAGAGGAATTTATTGAGCCTCTTTTGACCCAACAACATGAAGTGAGGACATGTGTGAGCCCCATTTCAAACAACCAAGATGAAGCAGTGGGAGAGGACAATGATGAGTATGAGGACAGTGAGAACGATGTGGAGCTCAATGACAACACTCTTGGAGATTTGGACCTATATCTTACACAAGAGAACATGGATCACGACATCCCATATTCTCGAATGTATGCATCGGACTCGGATGAGCATGGCCCTGATCAAGAGGTTGATGAAGAGGGGTTCACGAAGGATGAGGCTGAAGTGAGATTTATTGGACAAAGAGGGGGATTTCTTGGACAAAGACCTGGAAGAGGTGCTCAACAACAAGATCCACGGACAAAATCTTCAGATTGGAGAAGGATTAGAGGAGGGGGAGGTTGTAACATCCCAAAACTTCAATCCAAGCTTATCAAGATCAAATCAACCAAAAATAGGGTTAACAAAACCTTTTTCAAATTTAATATAAAAGCATTCATATATGTGTGCATTTAAAATAGGAGTTGTTTGAAGTGCCATGATTGAATGATCCAATGCTTGTAAAATGTTTCCTGGGTGATGTAAACATCATCTACATCATTCCCAAACTTTTCCTAAAGAAAATCAAATCAAAAAGAATTAAAAAGGAGGAATGGTCATTTTGGCAAATTTAACTCCCATGCCTACTTTGGCTATTCCTAGTACTCAAAACTTAACAGAAACAATTCTTGATCTTTGCACCCCTTACTAGTACACATAATGAGGTACCAAGGCCCACCTTTGGATCTGCTAAAAACATTCGGTTAACTATTTTAAATGATAGTTTAAAATTGAATCTAATGCATATGCATAGATCACCCCTATTTCAAAAACCATCTTTTTGAGCTCCACTTTCAAAACCCTTGCAACCAGAGGCTACCTATCACTAGTGGAGATCACTCAAAAAATTTGAAATCAAAATTCATAACTTTGTTTCATGCGGACATTTAATCAAACACTTGGCATGCATAATCTCTACTCTAATCCTAGCTCACTGTTTACTACAGGGTTTTCCCCCCAAATGACCTTCATTTATCTCCTCTGTCCCCTCTTGATCTAACCAAACCCCTAACACCCCTCTCCCTTGTCCCTAGTCCCTAGGCCATGCCATGCCGAGCCATGCCTCGCCGGCCAACCCTTGCCCCGCTGCAGCAGACCATTCCCTCTTCCCTCGCCATGCCTAGGAGGTAGCCAGGAGCTCACCGCCACCCCCTGTCCCTTGCCCGAGCCCAGAGCAGCAGTGGACCACCGAGCACAAACCGCGCCCAGTGCCACCGCACCATGCCAGTGCCGCCCCAGAGCGCGCTCTGTCCCTGCTCGCACAGACCGCCCCTTGGCAGCAGCCCATGCCCGCCGCTCCGCCTCGACCTGGAGAACACCCCAGACACCCCCGCTGGCCGTCCAACGCCTCACAGCCACCGCTCGCCGTGGACATTGCCGCCTCTGCCTCTTAGAGAGCCACCTCGCCCAGACCGCGTGCTACCGCCCCTACGCTCGCATTCAAGTTCTAGAGCACCGCCAGGGAATCGCCCATCGATCGCCATCCCCAGCCATGCCGCTACCCCGCTGTAGCCATGTCACCACCGTCGACTGCCCATCCCGCTCGGTCTCACCATCGGGCCTATAAAAGGAGCCCTCCCCAGCCTCTTCTCTGCACACCATTCCACTCCCCTCACCTCTATGAACCTCAACCACCTATCACCGGAGCAAAGGGAGCAGCAGCTCGCCGGAATTGGAGCCGGAGCAGCCGCGGTAGGAGGAGAAGGGCGCCGTTGATTGCGACCACCCCAAGCTCCGCCGCAACCACGCCTCGCCTTGCCGTCGTCTTCCACGTTGTTTGCCCGCCTCACCGACCCCGCTGGAGCCCTGGTACGCCCCCAGTAGACCCCCACCGAGCCGCTAGGGTTCGAGCTCGCCGGCGACCTGTTCGTCGTCGACGACGACTCTCAACCGTAGATTCCTATTTTAATCGCACGGCCCACAGCGCGCGTACCGTTTCGCGTTTTAAGTGCCGCTGACAAGCGGGACTCCCCTGTCAGCTGAGCCCCGCGCCGCGGAGCGCCACTGGGCCGGCCCATTTCTTTTCCCGCGCTATCCCACCCATTCAAACCTGGATTTTTCTTTTTAGTTAAATCTAGTTTCTGTCCCCTAGTGTGAAAATCAATTCAGAGAGTTTTAGAAATCCAAATTGCATGAAAGCAATTTTGTCTGAAAGGTATTAAAATGATCTATCCAAGCCCGTTGGATTTAATTCAATTAGAGTTATAGATCTCTCCTAATAAAAATAAGAAGACAGAAGCTTTTGCAACTTGCAACATTTTTATAAAATCAACCAAGTTCGCTTTTGAGTTGATTCCAACTCTCAAAAATCACATTTCATCATATCTATCTAAATATGTAATAATATTAAGGTTTACATGCAGTGACTTTGGACTAGTACCAAAATAATGCTATATAGGCATTTCTAGTCACTTTAAATCATTAAATAATGAACTTAAACCAAAGTAATATTGATCCAACCCTTAAATCTCATTCCCACATGTTAGAATATGTGGTGATGACATGTGTCAACATGATCCCATGTTTTAAGTGGTGAATATTAAATGTTAGTTAATTTTTCAATGAGTAGAAATTACTTTTCTAAAATAAAAAGAAAGAAACTATTGAATTAAACTTGCGATGCTTGTGATGATAATAGATCATCAATTGTGTGTCTTAGAATGCTATCTAGCCTAGTTAAGTATTGTTTGGTGATTGTCTACTCCGTATGTATTGTTATAGAAGATAGTACCGACCAAGCTTACGAGGAGGAGGAGTGTTATCAAGACGAAGACGAAGATAACTTCAACCACTGCACCAACCAAGGCAAGCCACCATTAACAGTACAAGCTACCCTTAGCAAACTAGCAATACCCAAGATTAACCCTTGCAAGTGTAGTACTTAGCAACTAGAATCAAACTAGATGGTTTAGCAAAGATGCCTTAAGCATGCTTTGATCACACCCTTTTTACTACTAGTACCCCTAGTCTTACCTACAAGTTTTACTCCCCTTAGTACACAAAGTTCTTTACTTGTTTTGAAGGTAGCATAAAAAGTATAAAACTTGACCTACTTAGAAACCTTGAGATGTCATTCTATGGCATGAGATCGATCCCATCCTTCCACCTTAGTGAACACTCTTAACTTAGTATTTTAGAGTAGATCAAAAACATGAGTCACTTTAGATGGGAACAAGTGGTGAAAATGAATTGTGAAAACCTTGGAATGATGAGTCATTCTATTGAGATGTTTTGACATGTGTTGAGAAACACAACTGGTTTATGATGATGAAAATGATGAGGCATGAGCCTTAACCCTTTTATAAAACTGATGGTTGGATTCGGATGCGATACCATTCCAAATTTACCATACAACCACACTACCTGAATTGGGTAAGGCTTGGCTGGAAATTTATATGCAATAGTGTTAGTTCCCTCACGGGAGAGGTTTGAGCTGAGGCTACCTCTCATGATGTCCACCTATGCAGTGCCCAAGATGACTGATGGTCATGGTTGGGAGGCCATGCTCATAGGAGAGGTGCTTATACTAGGGTGTGTAAAGGGACGGTTATGTTTGATTATCTGCATACTAAGTATGATGATTCAGGGTTACCCCTGACAGATGTATCAAATCTTGTGGTGAAAGTGTACCACCTCTGCATAGTGTCAAACTATTCGGATAGCCGCGTCCGCGGTTATGGACAGTTGGAATGGCCATACTGTTTCGTTGTCAGATGTTTTCTAAATAACTTGAAATGACTGTTGAACTTTGACTTGACCACAACATGGTTGTGTTTATGATAATAGTTTCCCAACTTAAGTGATTCTAGAACTTTATTTTATCTTTCTTTGCTTCAGAACTCAGCTTAGGTTTCAAACCTAACTTTATAGTTAAACTTAGCTCTAGCACTTTAACTTAGAATTATACTACTTGTTAGTGGTAGTTTGCGAGTACTTAAAGAGTACTCATGGCTTTTGTCCCTGGCTATTATCATGGCCAGACTATGAAGGAGATTATCAAGATGATGGTCAGCAGGACGGCTATGATAACTAGGACTATCTGCCTTCATCAGCATTGCATGTGCCCCTGAAGATGGACCCCACCGCTACGCTATCTTTTATTTCCGCTGCCTGTTGTATTAAAGACTGGATCATGAGATCCTTATTTGTGTAAAACCTTATGTATGGTTTGTAATGGATGATGTACTGTGATATCCAATCTGTTATGTGTCGCAAAAATGGTAATCCTAGGATTGCGTGGTATGGCATAACGGGCATCTGGGATTAAAAATCCGGGTGTTGACAAGTTGGTATTAGAGCCATCCTGACCATAGGAGACCCTAGTTAGAATGGACGTCCAAACCAAAAACTTAGCTTCAAAACCAAAGTAAGTATTTATGAAAAACTATTTCCTCTCTTACCCTTGTGAACTCATTCTTTCTCAAAAATTCATGTTCCTCAAAATTCTTACATTATGACTTAAAACTTGACACACTTGATCACTTCACTAACTTCCTCATCCTTAATTCTTGTAGATGGAGACTCGGTTCAGCAAGTTTTACCAGTTGGGAAACAGAGGTCAGCTGATCTTCGAGAGGGATCTGGATTCACTGTCGGAGTTACTAGGACGCCCACATCCGGAGTTTCTTGGAGCTCAACTTCCAGGACCCCCAGGAGGAGACCTACAGTGGCTAGTCACCGCAGATCTTCGAGGAAGCATCGAAGCACCAACTTCCGAGAGAATTCAGTTCTCCGTGAGAGAGAACAACTGGCTAGATGGATTAGCCAGGGCAATTCATGAAGCTCTCGCACGTCTATGTGCCCTCAGCATCAACAAGATCCAAGGAACCCGTTTTGCCCACTATGCAAGACGTGACTTCATGGGAATGCCGATGGAGATGCCAAGTCACCCAGAGTTGAGGCGTCAAGTGGAGAACCTTGACTTCTTGCTTCATGACAGACAGCAAGAACTGGACAATGCCAGGGAGTTAGCTAACCAGAACCGTGCCATCGCCGACCAGAAGGCCCAGACTTTCGCACTGCTCGTCCAAGATTGCCAGTCTCTTCGCCGCCAGCGTGCAAAGAAGGATCGCACCATCGCTCGTCTTTGCAAGAAGGTGGCCGGCCTTGAGAAGACCGTCAAGGAGCAGGAAGCTCAGCTTGCCGCCAAGGAAGAAGAAGATGAGGGTGAAGACATCCAGGGAGATATGGATTCTTACCTCAGCAACGATGATGACTTTCTGGAGGAGGATGCTGTGGACTTCTACACTAATGATGAAGACTCCGACTTCATCGATCATGAGTAGATGCACTAGAGCACTGTCGTAGCATGAGATGTATCATCTCATTGTATCGTAGCTTGCACAATGGTTCTTCAAACCATCTGTTTTCCCCTTTGATTGTTGTGGTGTGTGTTGTATCGTGTGCTTGCTTGCATGAATGAAAAAGAAGTTAGTTGAAAAACCTGAGTTTAACTCAAAGTTATAGATTTGAAAAACCCAAAACCATGAACCTTAGAATTTCCCTCTTACCCCTATATCTATCTCAATCTTCAGATGACTCGTGGAAACCAAGGAGGGAGCAGCTCGTCGCAGGACCCAATGCTGCAGATCTTGCAGAATCTCATCGTGGACCGTGAAGCAAGCAGGGCCGAGCGTCAAGCCAACTTAGCAACATTGCAGCAGATCGCCCAAATGGCTCTCAACAACCAAGGACATGGAAATCAGGATCACCAAGGATCCAAACTCAAAAACTTTCATAACACCAATCCCCCAATCTTTAACCAATCTGAAAACCCATTAGATGCTGATGACTGGTTACAGACCATGGAAAACAACTTAGAGGTTGCCAGAGTTGATGAGAATGAGAAAGTTCTCTTCGCCACCCACTATCTGGCGGGAGATGCAAGAGCTTGGTGGAATAGCATCCGCACTATGAACCATGGCCAGGTGATGACCTGGGAAGCATTCAAGGTCAAGTTTAGCCGCACCCACGTGCCGCAAGGTCTCGTCAACAGGATGAGAGATAAGTTCCGCGAATTGAAGCAAGGAAGAATGACTGTGGTGGAGTACCGTGACAGATTCTTGTTACTTGCCAGATATGCACCGGATGAGATCAACACGGAGGCCAAGAAGAAGGAGAGATTCTTAAACGGACTGCATGATGAGATGCAGACTGTCCTCGTCAACATCCGTTTCGATGATCTCGAAGAGCTAGTCGACTCTGCCATTCAGATGGAAGGGAAGATTAACCAGGCAAACGACAACCGCAAGCGTCGTATGATGCAGCAGTCTGGATCCAGTAGTCACCAGAAGTACGGTCCCAACCCCTCACCAGGATATGCACCAAGGAACAACCGACCCCCAAATTCTCGCCCAAGCTACCCCAACCGTAGCGGTGGCAATGTGAAGTCCAGAGGAAACAATCACAACTCCGGCAATGCCAACAATTTCAACCGTGCCCCTCCCAAGAGCAACAACAACAACAACACTGTGCCCAGAACTGGCAGTAATGATGTACCTGTCGCTGTCAAGGACAAGTCCCAGATCACTTGTTTCGAATGTGGAGTGAAGGGTCACTACTCTAATGAGTGTCCCAAGAAGACTGCCGCCAATGCCCCTGTGAATGCCCCAGCTCAGCAGCGTCGTGTTCAACGAGGAAGGAGATTTGCCCTAGGGAACCCTCACAACCGCAACGGTCGTCTCTTCCACATGAACGCAGAAGAAGCCCAAGAAGCGCTAGATGTAGTGCTGGGTATGTTTTCTGTCAACTCAGTTTTAGCAAGAGTATTGTTTGATTCTGGAGCATTGCATTCATTTGTCACTGAAGAATTTGTATGCACTAGTAAGATTCACCCAACCAACCTGAAGCATGTCATGATAGTTCAAATCCCCGGTTCAACAACAAAAGCTAGAAAAATTTGCAAAGTTGTACCTATCAGAATACATGGGATAGATTTTTATGCCAACCTAATTGTACTTGGAACCAAAGGATTGGAAGTAGTACTAGGTATGGACTGGATGTCAAGGCATAAAGGACTGATAGACTGTGCTAAGAAAGCCATCACCATGACCAGTAGTTCTGGAGTAACAGTAGAGCATATCTCTGAAACCTTACCCCGTCAATTCAAGTGCAACAAGAGTGTAGCCCTGCCCACCATTGACCAAGTCAGAGTAGTCTGTGAATACCCCGACGTATTCCTAGATGAATTGCCAGGTATGCCCCCGGATAGGGATATTGAGTTCATTATCGAACTAATCCCTGGAACCGGACCTATAGCCCAGAGACCCTACACCATGAACCCCTTAGAGTTAGTGGAACTAAAGAAGAAGTTGGATGCCATGTTAGCAACAGGCTTGATTCAGCCAAGCGCATCGCCATGGAGATCACTAGTGTTATTCATCGACAAGAAAGATGGAGGCAATCGCCTATGTACAGATTACAGGAAGTTTAATGATGTCACCATCAAGAACAAGTACCCTTTGCCAAATATAGAGGATCTATTTGATCAGTTGACTGGAGCCCAGGTATTCTCAAAGATTGGTCTTAGGACCAGTTATCACCAACTTAAGATTCGTGCAACGGATATTCCGAAGACCGCCTTTACTACTCGCTATGGTTTATACGAGTATATGGTTATGTCTTTTGGATTAACCAATGCTCCTGCTTATTTCATGAATCTCATGAATAAGATCTTTATGAATTTCCTAGATAAGTTTGTAGTTGTGTTTATCGACGACATCCTTATCTACTCCAAGTCAGAAGAAGAGCATGAGCAACATCTGAGAATCATTCTAGAAATCCTAAGAGAGCATCAGTTATATGCCAAGTTCAGCAAGTGTGAGTTTTAGCTGAAAGAAGTAGGATTCCTAGGACATATTGTGTCTGCCGGAGGAGTCTCTGTTGATCCCACCAAGATAAAAGATGTTGAAGAATGGGAAGCCCCAACCAATCAAACCCAAGTTCGTTCATTTCTCGGATTAACAGGATATTACCGCAAGTTCGTAGAAGGATTCTCGAGCATAGCTCGACCAATGACCCAATTGTTGAAGAAGGACAAGAAGTTTGAATGGACAGACAAATGTGAAGCCAGTTTCTAGGAGCTGAAGAAGAGATTGATATCAACCCCAATTTTGATCATGCCAGACATCAAGAAGCCGTTTGATGTGTATTGTGATGCATCCAAGATTGGCCTAGGATGTGTCTTGATGCAAGAAGGCAAAGTCATCGCTTATCTGTCTCGACAACTGAAGCAGCATAGCAGAACTATCCGACCCATGATCTTGAGCTAGCAACCGTGGTTCTAGCATTGAAGACATGGCGTCATTATTTGATGGGTAATCGCTGTGAGATTTACTCAGATCATAAGAGCTTGAAGTATATCTTCACTCAGAAGGAGCTGAATATGAGGCAAAGAAGATGGATAGAGTTAATCAAGGATTATGACCTTGACATTCACTATCACCCCGGCAAAGCCAATGTGGTAGCAGATGCTCTTAGCAGATTGCCATGTAGGCTTAACACCATGATCAAAGAGAAGCAACCAAGTTTGTATGAGGAGTTGGAGCAGTTCAGGACTGAGTTAGTTAGCAAAGGATTCCTAGCTAGCATTGAACTTCAACCCACTTTGATTAGCCAAATCAAGGAAGCCCAGAAGGGGAATGACAGTATCGACAGAATCAAACGTCGTATTGGTACAGGAAAGGTACTTGGATTCACCGAAGACGAAGAAGGAGTACTGTGGTACAAAGGACATATCTGTGTGCCAGCAGATTCGGAGCTGAAGTAAATTATCATGAAGGAAGCTCATGATACTCTTTATTCTATCCACCCCGAAGGAACAAAGATGTATCAGGATTTGAAAGAGCAATTTTGGTGGCACAAGATGAAGAGAGAGATCGGGAGCTACATTGCCAAGTGTGACATCTGCCAAAGATTCAAAACAGAGCATCAGAGACCTGCAGGATTGTTGCAACCATTGCAGATTCCGGAATAGAAATGGGATTCCGTCGGAATGGACTTTATCACAGGTTTACCTACTTCTAGTAGGGGAAATGACTCAATCTAGGTCATAGTTGATAGACTGTCCAAGGTAGCCCACTTCATACCTGTCAAAACAACCTACCAAAGTGCAAAGCTAGCAGAGCTGTATATTGCTAGGATTGTTAGTCTGCATGGAACCCCCAAGACCATCGTCTCAGATCGAGGAACACAGTTTACTTCAAGATTTTGGCAGAAAGTTTAGGAAGGTTTAGGAACCAAGTTGAACTTCAATACCGCATATCACCCGCAAACAGATGGACAGACTAAGAGAGTCAACCAGATCCTAGAGGATATGCTTAGAGCTTGTGTGTTGGAATACGGATCAAAATGGGAAGACTGCCTGCCTTTCGCAGAATTCTCATATAACAACAGTTATCAAGCTAGTTTGCAGATGGCACCATTTGAATTCCTATACGGAAGAAAGTGTCGTACCCCTTTGAATTGGTCGCAAGTAGGAGAGAGTCAGATCTTTGGACCCGACATTCTCCGCGAAGCAGAAGAAAAAGTTCACAAAGTCCGTGAGCACCTCAAGACCGCCCAATCCAGACAGAAGAGCTATGCAGACAAGAGAAGGAGAGACCTGACTTTCAATGTCGGAGATTTTGTATATCTCAAGGTTTCACCATTGAAGGGAACTCAACGCTTTAGTCTGAAGGGAAAGTTAGCTCCCAGATATATCGGACCTTTCAAGATTCTGAACCGCCGAGGAGAAGTATCGTATCAACTGGAACTGCCTGAAGAGATGTCAGCCATCCACAGTGTGTTCCATATCTCGTTACTTCGCAAATGCTTGGAAGTGCCTGAGAAGACTGAAGTTTTCAAGAACATCGATCACAGAGCTATGGAAATCAACAATGACCTAACCTATCGGGAAGTACCCATCTGTATCTTAGAAGAAGCCTACAGAACCACCAGGACCAGGAGTATCAAGTTTCTCAATATTCAGTGGAGCAACCATACCGAGGAGGAAGCTACTTGGGAGCGCGAAGATTACATTAGGACAGAGTTCCCAGATCTCTTTAGTTCCTAGTTTTCTTTGTAAATCTTGGGACGAGATTTTGTTTAAGGGGGGAAGGTTTGTAACATCCCAAAACTTCAATCCAAGCTTATCAAGATCAAATCAACCAAAAATAGGGTTAACAAAAACTTTTTCAAATTTAATATGAAAGCATTCATATATGTGTGCATTTAAAATAGGAGTTGTTTGAAGTGCCATGATTGAATGATCCAATGCTTGTAAAATGTTTCCTGGGTGATGTAAACATCATCTACATCATTCCCAAACTTTTCCTACAGAAAATCAAATCAAAAAGAATTAAAAAGGAGGAATGGTCATTTTGGCAAATTTAACTCCCATGCCTACTTTGGCTATTCCTAGTACTCAAAACTTAACAGAAACAATTCTTGATCTTTGCACCCCTTGCTAGTACACATAATGTGGTACCAAGGCCCACCTTTGGATCTGCTAAAAACATTCGGTTAACTATTTTAAATGACAGTTTAAAATTGAATCTAATGCATATGCATAGATCACCCCTATTTCAAAAACCATCTTTTCGAGCTCCACTTTCAAAACCCTTGCAACCAGAGGCTACCTATCACTAGTGGAGATCACTCAAAAAATTTGAAATCAAAATTCAAAACTTTCTTTCATGCGGCCATTTAATCAAACACTTGGCATGCATAATCTCTACTCTAATCCTAACTCACTGTTTACTACAGGGTTTTGCCCCCAAATGACCTTCATTTATCTCCTCTGTCCCCTCTTGATCTAACCAAACCCCTAACACCCCTCTCCCTTGTCCCTAGTCCCCAGGCCATGCCATGCCGAGCCATGCCTCGCCGGCCAACCCTTGCCCCGCTGCAGCAGACCATTCCCTCTTCCCTCGCCATGTCTAGGAGATAGCCAGGAGCTCACCGCCACCCTCTGTCCCTTGCCCGAGCCTAGAGCAGCAGTGGACCACCGAGCACAAACCGCGCCCAGTGCCACCGCACCATGCCAGTGCCGCCCCCAGAGCGCGCTCTGTCCCCGCTCGCACAGACCGCCCCTTGGCAGCAGCCCGCGCCTGCCGCTCCGCCTCGACCTGGAGAACACCCTAGACACCCCCGTTGGCCGCCCAACGCCTCACAGCCACCGCTCGCCGTGGACACCGCCGCCTATGCCTCTCAGAGCGCCACCTCGCCCAGACCGCGTGCCACCGCCCCTACGCTCGCATTCAAGTTCTAGAGCACCGCCAGGGAACCGCCCATCGATCGCCATCCCCAGCCATGTTGCTACCCTGCCGTAGCCATGTCGCCATCGTCGACTGCCCTTCCCGCTCGGTCTCACCGTCGGGCCTATAAAAGGAGCCCTCCCCAACCTCTTCTCTCCACACCATTCCACTCCCCTCACCTCTCTGAACCTCAACCACCTATCGCCAGAGCAAAGGGAGCAGCAGCTCGCCGAAATTGGAGCCGGAGCAGCCGCGACAGGAGGAGAAGGGCGCCGTTGATTGCGACCACCCCAAGCTCCGCCGCAACCACGCCTCGCCTTGCCGTCGTCTTCCACGTCGTTTGCCCGCCTCACCGACCCCGCTGGAGCCCTGGTACGCCCCCAGTAGACCCCCACCGAGCCGCTAGGGTTCGAGCTCGCCGGCGACCTGTTCGTCGTCGACGACGACTCTCAACCGTAGATTCCTATTTTAATCGCACGGCCCACAGCGCGCGTACCGTTTCGCGTTTTAAGTGCCGCTGACAAGCGGGACCCCCCTGTCAGCTGAGCCCCGCGCCGCGGAGCGCCACTGGGCCGGCCCATTTCTTTTCCCGCGCTAGCCCACCCATTCAAACCTGGATTTTTCTTTTTAGTTAAATCTAGTTTCTGTCCCCTAGTGTGAAAATCAATTCAGAGAGTTTTAGAAATCCAAATTGCATGAAAGCAATTTTGTCTGAAAGGTATTAAAATGATCTATCCAAGCCCGTTGGATTTAATTCAATTAGAGTTATAGATCTCTCCTAATAAAAATAAGAAGACAGAAGCTTTTGCAACTTGCAACATTTTTATAAAATCAACCAAGTTCGCTTTTGAGTTGATTCCAACTCTCAAAAATCACATTTCATCATATCTATCTAAATATGTAATAATATTAAGGTTTACATGCAGTGACTTTGGACTAGTACCAAAATAATGCTATATAGGCATTTCTAGTCACTTTAAATCATTAAATAATGAACTTAAACCAAAGTAATATTGATCCAACCCTTAAATCTCATTCCCACATGTTAGAATATGTGGTGATGACATGTGTCAACATGATCCCATGTTTTAAGTGGTGAATATTAAATGTTAGTTAATTTTTCAATGAGTAGAAATTACTTTTCTAAAATAAAAAGAAAGAAACTATTGAATTAAACTTGCGATGCTTGTGATGATAATAGATCATCAATTGTGTGTCTTAGAATGCTATCTAGCCTAGTTAAGTATTGTTTGGTGATTGTCTACTCCGTATGTATTGTTATAGAAGATAGTACCGACCAAGCTTACGAGGAGGAGGAGTGTTATCAAGACGAAGACGAAGATAACTTCAACCACTGCACCAACCAAGGCAAGCCACCATTAACAGTACAAGCTACCCTTAGCAAACTAGCAATACCCAAGATTAACCCTTGCAAGTGTAGTACTTAGCAACTAGAATCAAACTAGATGGTTTAGCAAAGATGCCTTAAGCATGCTTTGATCACACCCTTTTTACTACTAGTACCCCTAGTCTTACCTACAAGTTTTACTCCCCTTAGTACACAAAGTTCTTTACTTGTTTTGAAGGTAGCATAAAAAGTATAAAACTTGACCTACTTAGAAACCTTGAGATGTCATTCTATGGCATGAGATCGATCCCATCCTTCCACCTTAGTGAACACTCTTAACTTAGTATTTTAGAGTAGATCAAAAACATGAGTCACTTTAGATGGGAACAAGTGGTGAAAATGAATTGTGAAAACCTTGGAATGATGAGTCATTCTATTGAGATGTTTTGACATGTGTTGAGAAACACAACTGGTTTATGATGATGAAAATGATGAGGCATGAGCCTTAACCCTTTTATAAAACTGATGGTTGGATTCGGATGCGATACCATTCCAAATTTACCATACAACCACACTACCTGAATTGGGTAAGGCTTGGCTGGAAATTTATATGCAATAGTGTTAGTTCCCTCACGGGAGAGGTTTGAGCTGAGGCTACCTCTCATGATGTCCACCTATGCAGTGCCCAAGATGACTGATGGTCATGGTTGGGAGGCCATGCTCATAGGAGAGGTGCTTATACTAGGGTGTGTAAAGGGACGGTTATGTTTGATTATCTGCATACTAAGTATGATGATTCAGGGTTACCCCTGACAGATGTATCAAATCTTGTGGTGAAAGTGTACCACCTCTGCATAGTGTCAAACTATTCGGATAGCCGCGTCCGCGGTTATGGACAGTTGGAATGGCCATACTGTTTCGTTGTCAGATGTTTTCTAAATAACTTGAAATGACTGTTGAACTTTGACTTGACCACAACATGGTTGTGTTTATGATAATAGTTTCCCAACTTAAGTGATTCTAGAACTTTATTTTATCTTTCTTTGCTTCAGAACTCAGCTTAGGTTTCAAACCTAACTTTATAGTTAAACTTAGCTCTAGCACTTTAACTTAGAATTATACTACTTGTTAGTGGTAGTTTGCGAGTACTTAAAGAGTACTCATGGCTTTTGTCCCTGGCTATTATCATGGCCAGACTATGAAGGAGATTATCAAGATGATGGTCAGCAGGACGGCTATGATAACTAGGACTATCTGCCTTCATCAGCATTGCATGTGCCCCTGAAGATGGACCCCACCGCTACGCTATCTTTTATTTCCGCTGCCTGTTGTATTAAAGACTGGATCATGAGATCCTTATTTGTGTAAAACCTTATGTATGGTTTGTAATGGATGATGTACTGTGATATCCAATCTGTTATGTGTCGCAAAAATGGTAATCCTAGGATTGCGTGGTATGGCATAACGGGCATCTGGGATTAAAAATCCGGGTGTTGACAGAGGTCAACCCTAGCCGCCGCCATGGGTGTGTGTTCTCCATGAGGAGTTGGAGAGGAAGAGGAAGAAGAGGGTCGGGCCGGGCCAAGCCTCGCGCGTCTTAGTGCTGCTGCTTGTGCGGCGCCGTGCGCGGCGGCATGGCAGGCTAGGGTGCGGCGCCAGCCCGAGTGGTGTGGCACTAACGCTGCAGGGGCCCACGCACTAGCGTGGCACGGGCTGTCGCGCCGCAACGACGGGAGCAGCAGAGGTATGTGTGGCTCCAGAGTGGCTGGCGCTGCAGGGTGAGCTAGCGTGGCATCGCTGCGGCGCCAGGGCCCACGGGGTTAGCGTGGCATCTGTGCGGCGCCATTGGCGGTGGCGCCGCAGGCTTGTGTGTAGCGCTGCGCGGGCGAGAGTGACATTAAAGGGTTACTCTCTCTGAAATAGTTTTGGAATAGGTTTATTATTTAAATTTATTTCGAGTTTGGGTTATTTTTATTTAAATTACCTCACCGTGTCTGTGTGGGGTGGTTGTGCACCCAACAACATTGCACGGGTCCCGCTGTAGGTCCGACGAGAGGAAGGCCCGTGCCGGAGTATCTCGCGGTGATGGGACGAGCCGCTCGTCGGAATGGCAGGCATCGGCACGCGCGCCTGATTCAGATGCCAGTCACGGGGGGCAGGTGGAAATTGTTGTGGTCAACCTAACAGATCGACGTATGCTGTGGTGAAATGCTGGAATTGCTAACCAAAGCATCGTTTTAAAACTGTTCTGATATCTGGAAAGGGCTATATTTTGATCGGGTGAGCCAAATGACCGAACCTTTGAATCGGTGGACGCTACTGAACCGCTAACGAGGCCAACACCGACGTAAAGAACTGTTCCTTTCTCACTCCTCTTTCGAATCCTGTCCACACAGGCTGGCTGATGGCTTCTAGAATCCAAATCAAAGCAAAGAACTATGGAGGAGTATTTCTTTCTTTCTCACATTGCTTTCGAACCGAACCAATTGGTCGCTTTGCCCGTGCCACGTTTTTCATTCTTCCAACAACCAGTTCAAAGTACCAACCGCTGCGTGCCACTTTCATCCCGCGGATCTACTTATTTTCACATGTATGGACATGGGCCATCCGGTTATTTTTCTATTCAGGTATTTTTCTATTCAGGTATTCAGGTATTCTTTTCACTAGTTTCTCGCATTGTCAGACTGTGACGTGCTGTGTATTCCAATTTAAAATAATCATGGGCTGTGTCTGTGTTGTTCATGCAATGTCTTGTACTACTACTAGTAACAGAACCAGTTCATCTGATTTTAAACCTGGGAAGCTGGGATCCGATGGGAGGTATTGCTTTGGCTGAAATCATCTTAACTAGCTCCTGGTATATTTGGTGGGAGAGGCGTCAATTTACACATGGTGAGGATATCCAACCAACTCATAGGAGTGCTCCGTCGATTGGTGTTATTGCCACTAATTTTTGGAGAGCAAAGAAGAAGCCAACAGAGAGGAAGAAGGAGGCCCGGCAGAAACCACCCGAGGGCACCATAAAAATTAATGTTGACGCTGCGTTTGATATCGAGCAAGGCAAAGGAGCTATGGGTGCAGTTGCAAGGGACAACAAAGGGAAATTCATAGCTGCGAGCCGCAAAGAGATACACTTGTCGCTGATCCTTTTATGGCAGAAGCTTATATCTTGGCTCAATATCTTGGCGCTAACAGATACATCATTTAATCGGACAACCTGCAAGTTATCCAAACTATGAAGGACGGTGCTTTCTCGGCAACATCTTCGGCGGCGATCTTTGATGACTGTAGAATCCTAGCGTCGGGTTTTAGAGATATTAGTTTTGAGCACTGTAATAGGGAAGCCAATGAAGCATCTCATGAGCTGGCAAGGTATAGGCGTATAGCTTTTCTGAACACTTAGACTGTTTTTGGGACTATGATCCCCCTAGCATTTTAATTCCTAAGCTCATAAACGATGTAAGTATTTTTGATCATCAATAAAGCTCGCTGAATGGCTTTCCCTCAAAAAAAAAGTAACAGAACCAGTTCATGCAATGGTAAGGTCGTAACAGCCGGTCCAGTTGTTTGCAAGACAAACAACTGGTCCTATTCAAATGCGAAGCCTGCTGATTTGTCATTTTCTTCGCCTGCTGATTTGTTCTTTTAAATTTTGTACAAACCAGTTTAAACTGTCTGTAAAATCATGAATAATTTTTTATTTACACAAATTTTCAAATGTTTAAATTTTTTTATACCCCCACTCCACCAATTTGTGAACCTATCCGGCGCCCCCACTTTGAAAAGAAGTGTTCCTTTCTCGCTCCTCTTTCGAATCCTGTCCACACAGGTTGGCTGATGGCTTCTAGAACCTAAAATCAAAGCAAAGAACTATCCCATACAAGTAGGAGTATTTCTTTCTCACCTTGCTTTTCGAACCGAACCAATTGGTCGCTTTTCCCCTTTTATTCTTCCAACAAACCGAAATAATCGGTTTGCTTTTCCCGTGCCACGTTTTTATTCTTCCAACATGTTGTTTATTCTTTCCAACAACCAGTTCAAAGTACCAAGCGCGAATAGACCACTACGTGGACAGGATCTACCTATTTTCACATGTATGAACGAACATGGGCCATCCTGCTACTATTTTTTCTATCCAGATATTATTTTTACCAGGGGAACATGGGAATGGGGGGTATCTATTGGCATTTGTCAGCATTATGCATTGGATCTAGACAGCACCGTAGTTCTTCACGTTGTCAGGCTGTGCTGTAGTTCAGTTTGCCTGCTGAGTGCCTAGTTTAAATAATCGTGGTCTGTGTCACTGTGTGGTTCATGCAATGTCTTGCAAAACAAGTTGATGCAATGGTTGGTAGCAGCCGGTCCTATTGCTTGCAAGACAAACTACTGGTCCTAATCAAATACGAAGCCTGCTGATTTGTCATTTTCTTGGCCTGCTGATTTGTCATTTTCTCCCCCAATCCTTGTTTGAATTGATCGATATCATTCCTCCGTCCCAAATTAACTAACTCAACTTTGGCTAGATATACACTAAAACACTTCTAAATACATACATAAGTAGACAACGTTGAGTCACTGAGGATCCAGCATTCTTCTTTCTGAAGACAGAGGTCAGAAATACCATACCCACGCCCGGTGTTCTTGAGAGAGCCAGTGACAATTGGCAAGCCTGAACCTTGTTAAGCTGGAGAACACTCATAAATCATATGTACTCTACTGATCTCTGTGTTTGCAACTATATATGAAGAAATGACAAGAAACAAATAGGAGTACGCGAAACGAACAAGCATAGCATAGACTAAAACTCCCATTAAATGGTCATAACTTAGCACAGATCAAAATTTCCCCTAATTGTTCGAAAAATGTCGCACAGATCAAAATTCCCACGAAAATTTATCAAATCCGTGCAGGCACATAGTACAGCGTGGAGCTGCAGCTTGCAATCGATGGGAGAGGAAGCGATGATAATTTTACCAATGGCTTAACCTACAATCTTGGGCCTTTGGCGATGGCCGTGCCGGTCTCGGTCTGTCAGAAGTCGTAGTCCTTGAGCAACTTGCGAACCTGCTCGAGCGTGACGAAGAGCACCACGGTGAAGGGCCCCTGCCGCGTCACCGTCGGGATGAACCCCTTGTACAGCGCCAGGGCCCCCTCGGATCGCACGGTCTTGATGGCGCAGTCGATCGCGCCGGCGTACGGCGGCGGGGCGCCCGGCTGCACCTTCATGTTCATGACCCTCGTCTTGACGCAGTCGACGGGGCTGGACGCCGCCGCGGCCACCAGGCCGGCCGTGAAGCTGGCCGCCACGTGCGTGGCCAGCCCGTCGCCGCCCGGGCCGAGCCGGGAGAGGATGGCCTCCTTGGCCTGGTCGTAGGTTGCCAGCTGCGACGCCGTCACGATCATGGCGCGGTTGACCGTGAGCGAGGACCCGCGCCAGAGGCTGCGCACGCCCTCGTCGCGCGCGATCCGGGCGATGGCGTGGGCGACGCTGCGGTAGTTCCGCCGCTCGGCCGCGGGGAGCCGCCCGTCCGCCTGCATCCGCACCATGGCCACGTCGGCCGGGTTGCCCACGGTCGAGCCGACGCCGCCGGCGACGAGCCCCGCCGCGATCTTCCGGTGCAGCGGCAGCGGGGCGCCGCCTGACTCCCGCTCCCACCTCCTCTTGATCGTGTCGTAGAGCCCCATGGACGTGGAGGAGTAGACCGCCTGCCGCAGCACGGTGGCCGACACCCCGGAGAGCAGACCGGTGGGGCCCTCCGCGCGCAGGATCTGGGCGCCCATGGCGATGGGTCCGGGCTTGCGCCCCGGCTGCAGCAGGTCCTGGTGGTGGTGTTGCGGGAAGGGGAAGACGAGCGCGAAGCGCATCGCTGGGGCCGCCCGATGCGCCTCGCCGTGGAGCTGCATGCGGACCTTGATGAGGTCGAGCGGGTGCGTCGAGCAGCCGGCGACGACGGAGGCGGCGCCGCCCTCGACGAAGCCCTTCAGCCCCATGTCCCCGTCTCTGGTGTTTCGTCGGTGCGGAGGGTCATGCGCCTACAAATCTGGAAGCCCCAGCGCTGGGGGAGGCGGAGGCGGCCGCGGAGGGGAGACAGGTAGGCAGCCGGGCAGCCGGGGTGGTGGGCTGGGTCTCGTAACCTAGGACATGTGGGCCGCGCCGTAGTAGATATGCGGGCAATGTTGACGGCTGGAAGGGGGATTCTCTCAAGATTCTCAAAAAAAAAGTAAAAAATAAGGTGGATTCTCTCAAAGAAAAGAAAAGAAGCAAAATCCTTGAACTAGGGTAGGAGTATGACTTTGACCCTCAAATCTTGTAAACCTGAGAAATGTTCTCTTAAGTTGCCTCTATCTGTGGTTTTGATGATTAATGATAATTTCTATAGATTAATATTTTTTATTGAGTTTTATATGAAGGAATATTCAATAAGTCATGCTTGTAGTCCATGTGTTGGATTTAAGTATGGATGCCATGAAGATAAAGATATACCTTGAGTATTAGCATCAAGATCATCGAGTTGAAGAAGAATATGACATCAACATTTTGAGAGTGTGATCTCAATAAAAGAATTCAAGATATGGCTCTAAATCGGTGTCATGATAGCCTCATTAGTTGAGCTATGGTTGACTAAGATTTAGAGCATGTAATCAAATAAAGAGTTCTTTATGTACCTCAAGATATTGAGATGGAGCATGAGAAGATACTTGATTGACCAATACAAAGAGTGAAGATTAGATTCAAGCTTGGTCAACACATGAAGCATAAAGAATGTACCACGTGTCTTGTCGTATGGTAAGCTTGTCAATTATGCTTCATGAACTAACCCATTATATATGTGCCTTTGTGTTATCTATATTGGTTAGGTATATTTTCATGAACATGCTTCAAAAGTGAAGATTTCATATAACCCATGAGAGGATGACATCAAGTGGTGATCGTCATCAAGGTTGAGAAGGACAAGTTCAAGATAAGCATCTCAAGAAGATCATTTGTTTGAAGCTTGCCGTCCATATTGGTGATAATGGACATGTGAAGACGTGTCTTAATGAAGCTATCCCATAGTGGTGTATGGGGGGCAAATTATGAGTCTTCACGAAGCAACAATGATCAAGTGATGCATTCCGGCTTAGATGGAGCTTGAAGCGTTGTCATCAAGATCAAGCGGGATGCGCAAGACAAAGGTATGGCCTTGCTAGGTTTTACTTTTACCGGTCTCAAGGTGGTTGTTGGGAGACCGAGTTATAGGATAGATAGCCACACTATCAAGAGGGGCTTTCGGTTAGGTAACTTGATCACATCGTCGTAGGGAGCTCAATCCTTTGCATACTTTGCATCTTCCTATTTTGTTGCTTCTTGATGTTTCTCCATGTGAGGTACTTGAGCTTGTTGCTAGCTCTTCAACAAGCCCAAGTTCATCGAAAATGGAATCCATATGCATCTTCTATGGCGTTTTCGAGTTTGAAGGTTTTACCGGTTCTTCTTATAGGGAGGCTTCATGCATTTATTCATTTGGTTCTATCCTACTTTGTTGTACTATGATGTTTTTATACACAATCTTGTATATCTTGTTGTCCTCGTCAAAACAAGCCCAAGATCATCGAAATTAGAGTCCGGATGCAAAAGTTATTGCGTTTTTTCGTGAAGTCTGTTTCATCCCGGTTGTGCATCCGGTTCAACCGACTCCCACACCGGATGGCCCGGCGCCAGCGCCGGTTAGACCGGATCTGAAACTAGATTTTCTGGTTTTCGCGACCGAGTCTATTTCGATTTGGCAAATAGAGCCATTCCGGTTTGTAGGCCGGTCCTTCGGCCTGGGGACCGAGTTTCTCGGTTCTAGGGCAAGTCCAACCGACTTTTAAACCGAGTTTTCACAGATTTCCTCCCAACAGCCATATTTGCTTTCCCCTATAAAAGGGGGTCCTTCCCCCAACATTTTTGGGTGTTCTTGACCACGAAATTGACCTCCATTATTGAACCTCTTGATCTTGCTTCCTCTCCCTTCCCTCCTATGATTCCTGCATCTTTTTGAGGCCTTTGGAAGAGGAGATCTAGATCTACAATCCCCACAAATCAATTCCTCCTCTAAGTGAGGGGAACCCTTTGGATGTAGATCTTGGAGTCATTGGTTGACTTCCACCATTGTTCTTCCTCTCTAATTCCTCCCTAGCACTTGTTGCTTTGGTGGGATTTGAGAGTGAAGCATTTGAGCACCCTTGGTGGTCTTGCTTTGCATTCTTGCATAAGTGTTGAGCTCTCTATTACGATTTGTCCGAGTGAGAGACCGTGAGCTTGTTACTCTTGGAGGGTGACCTCCTAGTTGGCTTGGCGGTTGGTGTCGCGGTGTCCTCTTCGTGGAAGATTGTGAAGAGACTCGGGCTTCTCCTTCGTGGAGCTTGTTGAAGTGGTTGTGGATCTTGCCATCTCCAGAGTGGAGGTAAAGCTAGTGATGTCTACACACGCTTCTATTCTTGTAGATAGTGTTGGGCCTCCAAGTGGAGAGGTTTTTAGAATAGCAGCAAGTTTCCCTTAAGTGGATCACCCAAGGTTTATCGAACTCAGGGAGGAAGTGGTCAAAGGTATCCCTCTCAAGCAACCCTGCAATCAAGATACAAGAAGTCTCTTGTGTCCCCAACACACCCAATACACTTGTCAGGTGTATAGGTGCACTAGTTCGGCGAAGAGATGGTGAAATACAAGTAATATGGATGATTATAAGTGGTAATTGCAATCTGAAATAAGAGTGGCAGCAAGCAAACATGTAACAGAACTGATTGTAAACGGTGTTTCAATGCTTAGAAATAAGGCCTAGGGATCATACTTTCACTAGTGGACACTCTCATATAAATATCTTCTCTTCATGATGCTACCCTGAACTACTCTCCGGTTGGATGATGTAGGGCTATAACAGCACACCTTAAAGTTCGCATTCCCCATCTAGATAACCCCTCACTATCACCTTGAGCGCTAGATGGTTCCAACAAACACCACAATCTCATAGAGACATCCAACTCAAATTATACTCATGATAAGTATTTATGTAACCTTAGCCAAAGTGCCACACGATGGGCACACTGTCAACTTCACACATGTAGCATCCCAATTGTCTAACAATTGCAATGCTACTAGCCTAGTCTATATATATGCTACTTCCTACATATAATTTTTGCATCATAATTATATCATGCTCATGTCATCATGCCACCTTGCATTTGAGCATCATATAAAACCCTTTTCATTTGGTCCTTCCCTCATAAGCATTAGTAATTGTATTTGGCTCTTGATATATTGTATTTGGTTCTTGATAAATGCTTGATGCCCAAGTTGAGTTGGGGGCATATCTTTTATTAACTCCACCACCTTTATTGTCACCACCCTATAATCCCACCATCCAACTATATGTGAGCTTTGCATCTTATTGGGTTTGACCTCTAGCTCATATGAGAGGGGATGGATCCACTTCTATTTTTCCACATGCCCTCACACTAGCAACATGTTGTTTTCACATTATTGATATGTGGAGCCACGTTTGCATGCCTTGTGAGTGGAACCCCTTTCTCTAGCTTCCATATGGATTGTTTTGGAATATTGCTCATGTTGGAATATTTTGAGGATATTATGCACCTAGTGGAATATACACACTAGCATGTCCTAATTATATTCAAATTTGAGCATCTCCATATACTCCACATGGAACATCCCCCTATTCTTTTAGCTTGGCCTTAGTCCATATTTTGGGAATGTATGTGTATAAATGCCATGATTATTATTTTGTTTTCACAAGATTAGACATGGCATTTAATGCCCATGCATGTGCCATGCAAATCACCACCATCTTTTCTCTTTTGGTTTTCTTTGGTTTTTGAGTGTACCCTTTTATTTTGTGAGCTCCCCTTTTTCTCTTACTCAAACCTCCTCATCTTGATCTTTGTTTCTTTGCCATGTGCATCAAGCCTCACCCTCACCACCATCCCCATGTGCTCCTACCCTCCCTCATCTACCATACCACCTCATGTCCCCTCATGTTTTTCCTCATGAGGAAAGACCCTACCCCTACCCTCTCTCCCTAATCCCCCTCTCTAACCTAACCATCTACCCTACCACCCCAACCTGCCGAGCTACCTCCTCCAACCCTAACTCTAACCCTAGCCGAGCCCCAACCCTAGCTCCATGCCGAGAACCTCCCTAGCTACCCTCCTCTCTCTCTTTCTCTCTGCCAGCCAGGCCCCATACCCGAGCCACCCTGCGCCCCTGGCCCAGTTGCAGCCCCTGGCCTTCCTACCCCTGCCCTAGCCGTGCCCAGCACGTGAGGGAGAAAAGGTGGCCGAAGCCACCTTTTTCCTCCCAAGCCCCCACGGCACCCCTCTCCTCTCCCGTCCCTATCTACTCCCTCCTCTCTGCCTGTTGTCGCCAGATCCACCAGAGCCTCGCCTTCCCCTCCTTCCCCACCTACCGCCACACCTCCCTCTTCCAACCCCCGTGATCCACCGTCGGCCTCCACCCTACCTCAACAAAACACGGCGGCGGGCGGGTGTGTTGGCGTTGGGGAAGACCGAGGCGAACCTCTGCATCGTCCCCGTACACAGTAGCAAGGAGGAGGCGGCCGGTACACGCTGCACGTCATCGACGCCGACGAGCAAACCCTAGCCTCGGGTCTCCAGCAACGTCGCCGATCCCCTACGTCCCAAGCCGTTCCGCCACCATCGACCCGCTCCCGGTGAGCGCCCGACCCTCCTAGACACCTCCGCTTGCTGATCTGCTTCCTGGTCACGCCGCGCGATCCGTCGAACGCTCTCGGTGCACCGCGCTCGCGTTCGCCACCCCGATGTTGCGCTGCAGATACTTCACCTGGCCGCGTTGTCGTTTCCCGTCAACAACCCCTCCCTAGCCCAGCGGTAGCCGCCGCCGCGCACGCGGGCTGTGACGCGAGTTCGATCCCCCGCTACGCCGTGCGCGTCTGTCCGCCAGTTCGTCAGATAAACACTAGGAAGAAAAACAGTAACAGTTGCGCATCTTTCAGAAAACCCCACCCTTTTTGCCGGCTAAACCCGTGATCCCTCCGGACCCACCTGTCATCGGCTGTTGCCACTTTACAAAAAGGGACCGCAAGTATCGATTCCTCAACCCGTGCTCCGCAGCTCCTACACGTGGCAGCCCCCTTTTCGCCCACTATCGTGCGGGCCCTTGCTGCCGCCGGACCCACTGGTCTGTCTCTGTGGCTGGCTGTGCTCGTGGTAGAAAAGGAAGTGCCGCGCGCCGTTCTGCCCAGTCAGCACTGGTCCCACCGTCAGCGTCTGGGGCTAACTGTCTCTGGGTATAAAAAGTCTGGAATGTTTTTCTGTTTAAATAAAATGTTTTCCAGAAATATTTTAATATGATTTAGTTCTGTTTTTAATAACTTTTAATTTGTAAATCCAAATGATACAAATAATATATGTTTTGGAATCAGAAAAATGTGAGGTTTTCAAATATGCCGTTCAAAATATTATTTGGGCACTTTAAATTTTCGAAATTGTTTAAATGCAATAAAAATGTTTTTTCTTAAATAATTAATAACTTTAATTCTACAACCCCAAATTCGACAAATAATATGTCTAAAACGATCAGCGCGACGAGCTCGTTCTAACTATGCATTCCATGGTCGGAATTGCACCATGCATCATATAAATACTAAGTGGACAGCAAGTGTTATGGGAGCAAAACATGACTAAAACTTAATAAAATGCTTTATTCTTGCACCCCACACCTCACCCATGCCATGCTACATTATTGCCATGTAAATTGTGCATCATTCATCATGGCATGCTTGTTTGCTTGTCGCATTTTATATATATGCTTGCGCAGTTTATTTATGTTGGCCCTTGTTTGTTTGGTTCTTCTTTCGAATAGACGCCGAGCAGGGAAATACCAGGAATCCCAGGAGTACTACCCAGATCCGTCTCTCGCTTCAACTAAGCTGCCAGGCAAGCACTACCACATGCTTGCATACATATAGTACCTATTGCCTCTATCTTATTCTTGCATCATTGAGTCGCGATTGCATTAAATTGAATCCAAAGTACTGCATAGCCTTTATTTTTAAACCCCACCGAGCTTGTTCCTCCACCCCATGAGCCATTACTACAGGAGTTGTTTGAGCCATGCGAGTCGTAGAAAAGCATGTATAGGGTATGTGAGTGTCTGATGGATAACGAGGTACCTAAACAACTTAACCTGAGTAGTAATGGGATAACTAATGAAAGAGGCACCGGTGAGCAATATCTGCTATTTGGTTTTTCATGCTCACTTGTGTCCCATAGAACCCCGAGTACTTGATTCCTGTTCCTTGACTATTCGCACTATCCACATCCGGGAGGCCTTATGGACCCCCCCTGAGCTAGAGCTTGATTCATTCTTATTTATTGGGGCCACAAAGCAGGGGCTTTATTACTATCCTGTACTTATGCCATGTTTTACTGTTTTATTTAAGATTGTGCGAGGAGCACCTGTACTGTTTAGGGATCGCGACACGATTTCGCGGTATCGACAAGCCCAGTCACATTTTCGGGTTCCCAGTCGTTTACAACCGTTCTCGCAAACCCTGGGTCCATCTCGGAGCCGGCCAACTTCGTTGCGGGTAGCTTATTAGGGTGGCCCCCTGAAATATTTCTGAATCGTGTGATCGCTTTGTCGTGAATGCCTCGTTGGGTTTTGATTTGGTTTTTCCGAGGTTGATCGAGTGTGTGTTGCTATTTGTGCACCCCTGCAGGGTAAATCTTTCTGAAAGCCGTGTCCGCGGTTATGGACGACTTGGAGCACAGTTTCTCGATCATAGACAAGTAGAACTAAAGTACGCTTTTAATTTGACTAAGTACCTGACTAGTAAATAGTGCAATACTCATGGAATGGTTAATAAAACTGCCAACGGATGGGTTGTTCGTCCGCTTTCTCGTTGGTAAGCGAGAAGGAGGATGGATCTGTTAATTATACTGTTATAACTGTTGTTACTAATTAACGGACATCCGTCTATCATTGGTTAGGCGGATGGTTAGGGAGTATCTATAGACTTGTTAGTTATTATCTTTTGCTGCAATTGCGTCACCCTAGATATATGTCCCCTTTAGAGGCATAAAGACTTGCTGAGTACCCCTAGGGTCTCACACAATAAATTGTTTGATTCAGATGAACAGGTGTATTCGCAAGATGGATACTGGGTGGAGGAGACAAATGATGTTGGCAACGATCACTCGGTGTAGAGATTCCGGGGATGGGGATCCGCGATATCTGTGGGCGGGATGTGGTTATTTATGTGGCATCTTATGCCAATTTGCTTCTTATCCGTACTCGGATCTTGTTTTCCGCTTCCGCCTAATACTCTGATGTTTGATGTATGAGGAGCTATCCTAAACTATTATCTCTATCTAGGATATTTGGATCTTGCCGTATGGCGTTGCAATATTTCTATTTCTTTTAGATGGAATGGCTCTGAGAACTGTTGTATGGTAGCTTGCATACATACTCACTTGTGTATGTATTTGATCTCTTCGCCTGTTGCCTACGCCGCTAGCTCTTGTCCTGATGTCTTGAAAGTGGTTAGGACGATCGATGGATCTACACGTGGGCGGTCCTCTAGGCCCCCGCTGTACTATTTTAACCACTTCCGTTTCATCCAGGCTTGAACTTAGAGCGTAGGGTCCGAGGTAGTTACAACACACGTGGGGATAAGCGGAGATTAATTAAAGCACTTGAGTAGCAGAATAGATCTATAGATTACAAAGCTCATGATCTCAATAAGATCACGCATAGAGAGAGATGAACACATTGGCTACTTGTAGAGCCCTTAGCCTCGAGAGAGAACTACTCCCTCCTCATCATGGGAGTCAGCAACGGCGATGGAGATGGCGGTGGAGTCAATGGAGATGGCTCCGGGGGCACTTCCCCGTCCCAGCAGGGTGCTAGAACAAAGACTTTTGTCCCCCGAATCTCCTCTTCGGTGGCGGCGGTGCTGCGGAACTTTTCGTGGAATTCTGATCTGGTCCGTAGGGTTTTTGTCCCGGGGGGAATATATAGGCGAAGAGGCGATGCCAGAGGTGGGCCAGGGTGGCCACGCCACCTGGTGGCGCGACTAGGGGTGACCCGTGCCACCCTAGGGTGTGCCTGCCTCCTGGCTCCCCTCCGTCTCCCTTTTGGACTCCGTGTCGTGTCTGGAAAAATAGGAACTTCAGGCTTTGTTTCGTCCAATTCCGAGAATATGTCTTTACTAGCTTTGCTGAAACCAAAAACAGCAGAAAACAGGCAACTGGTACTGTGGCATATTGTTAATAGGCTAGTTCCAGAAAATGTATAAAAATACCTCAAAGTATGAACAAAACATAAGAAAGTAGATATAAAACAAGCATGGAACATCAAAAATTATAGGTACGTTTATGACATATCAACATCCCCAAGCTTAACTCCTGATCGTCCTCGAGTAGGTAAGTGATAAAAAGAATAATTTTTGAGGTGACATGCACCATCGTATTTGTAAAGCATTGATAGCTGGGATCAAAGTACTCTAAACATAAGCATGAAAGATAGAGTTCTAATAATAAGACATAGGAACTATGGTGTAACATGAAAAGGTACAAACAAAAGATCATAAATAACAATGCATTGAAAGACGTTTGTTTGTTTCACATACAGAAAACATAATAATAATGGTATTCAGCTTGTTTCTCATGGTATAGCAAAACATAAATGCATAGGACACCTTCAAAGTTCATAAGGGTGACTAGATACAAATAATTTAAGAACAAGCAATATCAAAGTTATGAACCAATCAACAAGTTTTGGGACAATGCACATTAAACTAAGAATGACCACTATGCTCTCTCATTAGGTGCATAAAGATAGAAGATGGAGACTCAACGTAAAAGTAAAAAGAAAGGCCCTTCACAAAGGGAAGCAGGGATTTCAAGTTTCATAAAGAGCTTCCAAAAATTATGGTACTTATTAGCTTTCAGCTCTCATTACCCCTATCATAAGCATCTTTAGGTAATTAAGGTTAAAGTGAACAAATATGAGGATATGCTTGACAAGTTATAAGTCGAAAATCTCATGCCCCTTGCCTACGAGTACCGAACCTCATGCTACTCAACTTTAGTCACAAGTAAGTTCTTGTCATTGTAAGTACATGTGTATCATGGAGAACTGCCAACGGGGTACCCCTTGCCCCATGATACAAGAGCTATCCCATATCAAAATGACAAGGCAACAGACAATGAGCATCTCAGCAATCTTTTTATTTTATATTTGCATAGGTTTTTATTGAGGATGCTTCACAGAATGCTCATTATGGTTATGCTGCCAGTTTCCACCATGATTAGGCATGGCTTAGGCTAGCTGCCTAGGCGTTTCTCTAACACATATACAAACTCCATGAGATTACATTCCCCTTTTATTTCACACCACCGGGATCCATAAACAAAAGAACATGATATCAACTGAATAATAAGTGCAATGTTGAAAGCGTTCCCCATGACAACATGGTTCTGCTAATTCTCAACTTATAAAGTGCAAGCATATACGCAACATAGATGGATACAATGGTTCAAGTTTATTAAGTGCAAGAAAGTAAAGTGTGCCATCAAGTTTGTGAGAGCTTTAATCACTAATTTTCACATAACAAGTTTAATTTGGAAGGTAGATAAAAGCATGAATATACTTGGAATGGTGTAACACACCATGCATAGGAATTTATAGTGGACTCTTTCGAATAACTTGGTTTTATTTGGGAGTTGGATGCATGAGTAGAACTCATACTTGGTACAGGTGGAGGCTAGCAAAAGACTGGGAGCGACCAACTAAGAGAGCAATAATGGCCATAATCATGCAAAGCGACAAAACATTATTAATTAAAGCATAAAGTGATATTACAAGTCAAAAACTAAATGATCATAGAGGCTAAGGTGACTGGTTCATAGTCTTAACATTGTGTAAGCATGTGCCAAGTGAACCTAAATAAAGCATCAAAGGAGAAAACCATAGTATTATGCTTTTGAATGCTAAAACAACACATGATTCTTTCAAGGCACATTAAGCAATCTCAATTGTTTGGAACAAGTCATGCTACAGCAATAGTCAGTAAGCATAAAGCCAAAGCAATATCAAACATGACACGATAAAGTCTAGGCCACAGTCTAAACAAGCTCCTTTTGTACCACTTATAAGCATGAAGCTTCCTACTCTTTTCCAATACCAATCGAAAACTAAAGCTAAACGCAGTGCTAGCAAAGGAGAACACTCACAGAACAGTAAGAGTGAAAACTTGAGTGTTCTAGGCAATGAATAACGGGGTGTGTCTCTCTCCAAAATAAGTGTGTTGGGATCCAAGAAACTTATTGCAGCAAAGAAAGCAAAAGAAAACTAAAAACAAATATGCTCCAAGAAAAAGCATACTGCATAAGGTAATAAAAATAAAGTGTCTTGAAAGAAGACCTGAGATTATTGATGAAGAAGGGGATGCCTTGGGCATCCCCAAGCTTTGACGCTTGTACTTCTTGAATATTTCTTGGGATGACACGGGTGGCATCCCCAAGCTTGAGCTTTTTTCCATACTTCATCTCATCACATTATTCTTACCTACACTTGAAAATTTCCTTCATACAAAACTTCACACAATCTTCATTAGCAACATTAGTGTATTTAAGATAATAAATCTTTGGGTTTAGTTTTTTACACAAGTAAAACTTCCATTAAAACACAAGCTACTGTAGCAATTCCTTCTAAAATCTCAAGTGATCAAAGAGAACTAAAAGAGAAAGAGATTAAGAGGCAAATGCAAATAATGGCAGAAATCTGTTAAAATAGACCAGCAGGTAAAAACTGATTTTTCCGAAGACCTTCTGTTGCTCAAATCGAAAAGTGATAAACTAACGAAAGTTGGGTAATAACCTGGGGCATAAGCACAAAAATTTACAGCTCAATCTGACGTACTACGATTTTTCACGTTTTTTACAGTGACCCACAAAAAACTGTTTCGGGACAGCAACTTTCCCAAGTCTTACTTCTCTCTCATTAGAGGTTATTATTGGCACAAAAACCACATAAAAAGGATAAGTAGAGCTTATTACTAAGGCAATAACTTCCAAGACTCAATAAAACAAAAATAAACTGAAATTAAAAATATAATGGGCTGTCTCCCAAAAGCTCTTTATTTATAGTCATTAAGATAGGCCTGATAATTTCTATGATGCTCATATAAGAAATATGAATTGAAGTAAAAGAGAGCATCAAGAAGCAAATATGGAACAATTTAATTCTAACCCACTTCCTATGAAAAATAATCTTGTAAAGGAACAAGTCATGAAAGCACAAAGTAACAAGCATAGGAAAGCAAAACAAGTGCAACTTCAAAAATTTCAACATAAAGAGGGGAAACTTAATATTGTTGAGATACATAAAACCATGTTTCCCTCTCTCATAATAACTTTCAGTAGCATCATGAATAAAATTAACAATATAACTATCGCATAAAACATTCTTATCATGAGCCACATGCATAAAAGAATCAATACTCCCCACATAAACATAGTCATTCTTATTAATTATAGTGGGAGCAAATTCAACAAAATAGCTATCATTATTATTCTCATCACCGTAATCATTAATTATATGAGGCATATAATTAATGATTACGGTGATGAGAATAATATGGAACAATTTAATTCTAACCCACTTCCTATGAAAAATAATCTTGTAAAGGAACAAGTCATGAAAGCACAAAGTAACAAGCATAGGAAAGCAAAACAAGTGCAACTTCAAAAATTTCAACATAAAGAGGGGAAACTTAATATTGTTGAGATACATAAAACCATGTTTCCCTCTCTCATAATAACTTTCAGTAGCATCATGAATAAAATTAACAATATAACTATCGCATAAAACATTCTTATCATGAGCCACATGCATAAAAGAATCAATACTCCCCACATAAACATAGTCATTCTTATTAATTATAGTGGGAGCAAATTCAACAAAATAGCTATCATTATTATTCTCATCACCGTAATCATTAATTATATGAGGCATATTGTAATCATCATAAGCAATAGAATAGCTATCTTCCAAAGTGTGTTTGTTTGTAAACATATCATCATTGGAAGAAACATGGATAACACTAATAGTACAACAATTATTAATATCATCATTTTCAGAATTGGTACCAAATAGATTTCCAATATCAAAAGTAGTGTGCTTTTCCCAATCATGATCACTACTATAGGTAATAGGCATAAGAACATCATCGATTTCAGACTCATCAAAAACTATAATAAGAGCAACGTGCTTAGGGGAAAATACCGTTTCCTCCCTCCTTTTACTCATCCTCTTCTTTTTCTTCTTATCTTTAGGAGGGAGAGGCTTGAAAAGAAGCTTATCCATATACCCTGGTTTATTGTTATAGACAATAGAAGAAACTTTGGAGGATTCCTCCTTTTCATTAATAAGAACAAAACACATATTAGCCCTGTCATATTTTGGTCAAATCATATCTTTTATAATATTTTGTATGTAAGTATTTGTGTAGCAATTATCAACACAATAAAGATGACAACTATGCAGGACGCTATTCATATCAAAAGCACTCATATCTACCAAAGAGGTTTTTCTTGATAACTCTTCACACCCCAAAAATAATGTAAGTTCATCATGCTGATTAGGAGTGATCATGTTATCACAATACAAACTTGCAGTACTCATTGGATTAGAAGAGCTATTATTATGGCCTGAGCATTGAAAATTGAAATGGCCCACTTCAAAGCAAAGTTCACAAATAAAAGGATAGAGGGCACAAACCTTTTTACCAAGATCATTTAGAGCCATATACCACATTCTAGTTTTTTTCATTCCTATGGGTGATACAATATTCTTCTTCAAATTGATTCTTCTCACAAGGTCTATGTATTCCACAAAAATTAACATGCTTATAAGAAATAGTACTTTTAGAGGTTTGAGCATGTTTATTGCTATCATTAATAACAATTTCATTTTTCATGCAAGTGTCTTTAAACGGTTCATGATACATGTTCCATTTTTATTTAGGAGCATTAATATGAGAAGCAAAGGCTCTACAACAATCAACAAGAATTTGAGGATCAAGACCATATTTAGCACAAAGCTCTTGAAAATCAACAGTTTCAGCGAAAGACTTAATGCAATCATACTCATAGTTTATACCTGGTTCTTTACCTTTGTTGTTATCCCAATCTTCGGTATTGCTTTGAATTGTTTCAAGAAGATCCCACTTAGCTTTGACCTCCTTACTTGTGAAGGATCCCTCTAAACAAGTATCTAGATGTCCTTGTAATGTCCTGAAAGCCTTGCATAAAAATTATTAATAGCAATATTACTGGGGAGCTCATGAATGGGACATTTGAGAATTAGTGACTTCAATCTCCCCCATGCTTGGGCAATACTTTCTGCATCATGAGGATGAAAATTATAAATATAATTCCTATCTTTATCAATTTCATGAGGAGGATAAAATTTAGAGTAAAAGAGAGATTCAAGTTACTTCCACTCCGAATGATGAGGACCATCTAGTAGCTCATACCACTCCCTTGCTTTGCCCTTAAGTGATAAGGAGAATAGCTTCCTCTTAACTTGGTTCATTGAAATACCTGCACACTTGAATAACTCGCATAATTCACGTATAAAGAGTAAATGATCACCAAGATGGACAGTTCCATCTCCAAAATAACAGTTATTCATAACATGTTCAACAATTTCCATAGGTATTTTAAAAGGGATGCTTTTAGTATGTGGATTTAAAATATCACAAGTATCATTAGAATTACTACATATGGGAGATAAAGTATCATCAACGCAAATTTTCTTCTTTAAAGCTAGGGAACTAAAAAAATCATTTTCATAAAAACTAACTTCCCCAAGCTTAGATGTTTCCATAGCATTAGTAACAAAGGTGTTCAAAAAATTCATACTAATAACATTGCTATTAGCATGCAAAGAAAGTTCCATGGGTTTTTTAATTTTCTTTTCAAACCATTTATGTTCTACCTTAGGAAAAATACTAAAAAGCTCTATAATTTTGTTGTTCTTTTCCATTAAGCCTAAATAGTGAAAATAAAAACAAGAAACAAAAAGATATAATTGCAGAATCTAAAGGTAATAACTTCGAACACTCACACACCAGCAACAATACTAGAAGATAGCTTAGTAGCCAGAGGATGTGAGTGCCTTTTACCTTACCTCCTCGGCAACAGTGCCAGAAAATAGCTTGATGTCTACGCACGCTTCTATTCTTGTAGACAGTGTTGGGCCTCCAAGTGCAAAGGTTTGTAGAACAGTAGAAAGTTCCCCTTAAGTGGATCACCCAAGGTTTATCAAACTCAGGGAGGAAGTGGTCAAAGGTATCCCTCTCAAGCAACCCTGCAATCAAGATACAAGAAGTCTCTTGTGTCCCCAACACACCCAATACACTTGTCAGGTGTATAGGTGCACTAGTTCGGCGAAGAGATAGTGAAATACAAGTAATATGGATGATTATAAGTGGTAATTGCAATCTGAAATAAGAGTGGCAGCAAGCAAACATATAACAGAACTGATTGTAAATGGTGTTTTAATGCTTAGAAAGAAGGCCTAGGGATCATACTTTCACTAGTGGACACTCTCATATAAATATCTTCTCTTCATGATGCTACCCTGAACTACTCTCCGGTTGGACGATGTAGGGCTATAACAGCACACCTTCAAGTTCACATTCCCCATCTAGATAACCCCTCACTATCACCTTGAGCGCTAGATGGTTCCAACAAACACCACAATCTCATAGAGACATCCAACTCAAATTATACTCATGATAAGTATTTATGTAACCTTAGCCAAAGTGCCACATGATGTGCACACTATCAACTTCACACACATGGGGATAAGCAGAGATTAATTAAAGCACTTGAGTAGCAGAATAGATCTATAGATTACAAAGCTCATGATCTCAATAAGATCACGCATAGAGAGAGAGATGAACACATAGATATTTGTAGAGCCCTTAGCCTCGAGAGGTAACTACTCCCTCCTCATCATGGGAGTCAACAACAACGATGGAGATGGCGATGGAGTCGATGGAGATGGCTCTGGGGGCACTTCCCTGTCCTGGCAGGGTGCCGGAATAGAGACTTCTGTCCCCCAAATCTCCTCTTCGGTGGTGGCGGCGCTGTGGAACTTTTCATGGAATTCTGATCTGGTCCTTAGGGTTTTCGTCCCGGGGGGAATATATAGGCAAAGACGCGATGCCAGAGGTGGGCCAGGGTGGCCACACTACATGGTGGCATGGCCAGGGGTGACCCGCGCCACCCTAGGGTGACCCTGCCTCCTGGATCCCCTCCGACTCCCTTTTGGACTCTGTGTCGTGTCAGAAAAAATAGGAACTTCAGGCTTTGTTTCGTCCAATTCCAAGAATATGTCTTTACTAGATTTTCTGAAACCAAAAATAGCAGAAAACAGGCAACTGGCACTGTGGCATCTTGTTAATAGGTTAGTTCCAGAAAATGTATAAAAATACCTCAAAGTATTAACAAAACATAAGAAAGTAGATATAAAACAAGAATGTAACATCAAAAATTATAGATACGTTTACGACGTATCAACTAGCCATAAGGAAAGGCCCTATTCCTTCGTGGGATATGAAGGAAATATGCCCTGAGAGCCAATAATAAAGTTGTTATTATGTATTCCTTATATATGATAGATGTTTATTTTGCATGCTATAATTGTATTGATAGGAAACATCAATACATGTGTGTTTAATAAACAAAAAAAAGGGTTCCTAGTTATGCCTCTCTTATAGACTAGCTTGTTGATTAACAAGATGATCAAGGTTTCCTGATCATGGACATTGGATGTTGTTAATAACAAGGTCACAGCATTTGTGAAATGATGTGATGAACATTCATCCGAAGTATAACATTACGATCAAGTCATTATGTTTATATTGCTATAACATCATACGAAGTAATCTTTATCCTTAGACCATGAGATCATGTTAATTGCTAACACCGGAAGAGTATCTTGATAACATCAAACGTCACACCGTAACAGGGTGACTATAAAGATGGGTTCAGTACTACGAAGGTGTTATGTTGAGGCTCATGGATCAAGAGTGGAATTTGTCAATCCAGATGACGGATAGATATACTCTGGGCCCTCTCGGTGATATCACATTAGGATAGCTTGCAAGCAAGTGATGTGATCACTAGAATGTTATATCACGGGAACAAGAAAAGAGTGCATGTCGGTAACGAGATCAAACTAGGTATGGAGATACTGATGATCGAATCTCGGACATGTAATATATCGAGAGACAAAGGGATTTAGTTACAAGTGTTAAAGGTTCTCACGATCACAGGAGTCATCGCTGAATGTGTAGGAGTCAATACGGATCTCCAGGTCCCGCTGCTGATTATTGATCGGAGAAGGGTCTCGATCATGTCTGCATTATTTGCGAACCGTAGGGTGGCACACTTAAGAGTTACCGGACACCATTTTGGAGCACATATGTTTCAGACGAAATAATTGCAAAGCGCAGGAATTGTTTCAATAGAAACCAGAAATTGTTTCGGGTGAAATTGCAGAAGGTGGTTCTGCATGTGATATTGAAATATTGCAAGGGGCTATATGTGAATGTTTGTTAATTAAAGTAATTAACAAAATTCTGAATAAATTTAATAAAAAGAGTTTTATTAAATGAGAGAGCATTAAATTTGGAGAAATTTAATGCATTTAAAGTGGAGACTTTAAAAGGGAATGTGAAGAGGCATTTTAATGTGGAGGAGTTACCACCACATGAATGGGGGAGGTGAGGGGTCACCCCCCCCCCATGCGCTGGCCATGGAGAGAGGGGGCACCCCCCTCCTCCTATAAAAGGCCACCCATTCCCTCCTTCATCCTCACACCTCCTTGTGAAGAATCTCTCTCCCCTTCTAGAATTATTCCCCCATGGTCTCGGATTAGCGAGATACATGTTCCCGGTGGCATTTCGTCTGGAAGGAGTCGCTGCTTCCGCTGGATCGCTGGAGCGAGGAGGTGGAGGTTGTCCGGTGGCTTGAACGTGTGTGCGAGTGCAGATGCGCTGCTGAGTTGCGGCGCTCGGACTTCCTCACGATCTTGAGATCGGCAAGGATAGAACTACATCAACCATGAGTTCCTACTCGTTAACAAAGCTTGTTGTCTTCGAGGGTAAGTTCTCCATGGATGTATGTCCACCCGTTGCTCTGTATCTAGTAGATAGATCTTGGTGTGTAGTTCTCATCGTAGGAATTTTTTTTGTTTTCTATGCTGCGGATCCAACAGTGGTATCAGAGCCTGATCTATGCGTAGGTGCTTTGCACGGGTAGTACACATATGTTTATATGTGGGCGATGATGATCATGTTATTGCATCTTCTATGTACTTTGGATATTGGTGGCATAGTGGGATGAAGCGGCCCGGACCAACCTTACATGTCATCGTACATGAGACCGGTTCCACGACTGACATGCAACTAGTTTTGCATAAGTGGCTAGCGGGTGTCTGTCTCTCCTACTATAGTCAATATCTGATTTACAACGAGTTGCTAATAACTTGGTTATCCTTGTTGTGGTTCATGTTCGTAGGTTAGACCGGTTCTATCTCCGAAAGCCCTAAGCCACGCAAAACTTGCAATTTATAAATTAGAGGCGTCTAGTTTAGATCGTTGCTGGGCTAGTGTTTTGATATGGTATTGTTGTAAGTAGATGTATGATAGATACTCTTACAACTCACTTAACGTGTAAGTTCCATAGACCTTGGCCTTACACACAAAGGAATGATAGAGATCATACCACGATGCAAATGATAGAGATCAAATGCATGGACCATATCTCCTCACTTCACACATTAGTATCTTATATTGCTAGTTTGGCGCTTTTGGTAGCATTATAAGATGATCCCTCATTTATATATCAAGATAAAATGTGTTCTTCCTTAAGTATGCACCGTTTTGTGGATCGTGTTTTGAGGCATCACGTGATGATCGGGTGTTCTCGACTCTACGCTTTCATACAACGGGTGTAAGACAGTTTTACACACGCAAATACTAAGGTTCTTACTTGACGAGCCTAGCATGTACAGACATGGCCTCGGAACACGAACCGAAAGGTTAAGCATGAGTCATATAGTTGATATGATGCCCATATAGATGCTCGCCTTTGAAGCTACACCGACTCACGTGATGATCGAACTTGGTGTAGTGGATTTGGTTCATGTAATCACCAAAAGGACACGAGGGATGTCGTTTTTGAGTGGGAGTTCATTAGTAATTTGGATTAGTTGAACTCAATCTATCATAAACTTAGTCTAAATATACTTTACAAATTCTGTTGTAGATGGCACCACCTGCTTTTAATTTCAATGTGTTCATGGAGAAAGAGAAACTTGCTGCGAATGGTAGCAACTTCACCAACTGGGCTATGAATTTGAGGATTCTCCTCACTGCTGCACAAAAGCAATATGTGCTAGATGCGTCGCTAGGACCCCCACCAGCTCCTGATGCCCCTGACGAGGAAAAGAATGTCTATGTGACTCGTCAGGAGGATCACAACTTAGTTCATTGCGGCATACTGTATGGGCTAGAGCCAGAACTTCGAAAGCGTTTTGAAAATGGCAATGCCTTTGATACCATGGGAGAATTGAAAATGATTTTTGATACCCATGCTGCCGTAGAGAGTTATAATGCTACAGAAAAGTTCTTTAGCTGCATGATGGAGGAAAACAACTCCGTTAGTGAACACGTACTCAAAATGTCTGGGTACGCCGATAAGCTTGTGTCCTTGAGAATAACGATTCCCATTGACTTAGGCATACATCATGTTCTCCAATCTCTGCCACCTAGCTACAAGAGCTTCGTGATGAACTATAATATGCAGGGCATGAAGAAGTCTCTTCCCGAGCTTCTGTCAATGCTTAAGACTGCAGAAGTGGAGATTAGGAAAGAACATCAAGTGTTGATGATCAATAAGACCACCGGTTTCAAGAAGGACAAGAAAGGCAAGCAGAAGGGAAAGAAGGACGGCAAATCTATTGCCGCGCCTGAAAAGAAACCCCGAGCTGGCCCTAAGTCTGACATCGAGTGCTACTATTGCAAGGGGACTGGCCATTGGAAGCGCAACTGCCCCAAGTATTTGGCGGACAAGAAGGCCGGCAAGGCAAACAAACGTATATGTGATATACATGTTATTGATGTGTACTTGACTAGTACTCGCAGTAGCACCTGGGTATTTGATACGGGATCGGTTGCTAATATATGCAACTCGGTTCAGGGGCTGCGGAACAAGCGACTACTAGCAAGGGATGAGGTCACGATGCGGGTCGACTATGGATCAAGAGTTGATGTGATCGCCGTCGGAACGCTGCCTCTCCATATGCCGTCGGGATTAGTTATAAACCTGAATAATTGTTATTTGGTGCCTGCACTGAGCATGAACATTGTATCCGGATCGTGTTTGATGCAAAGTGGTTATTCGTTTAAATCTGAAAACAATGGTTATTCGATTTATATGAATAATATCTTTTATGGTCATGCACCTGTGTTGAATGGTTTATTTCTGTTGGATCTCGATAGTAGTATTACGCATATTCATAATGTTGATGCTAAAAGGATTAAACTTGATAATGATATATCTACATATATGTGGCACTGCCGTCTAGGTCATATTGGCGTTAAACGCATGAAGAAACTCCATTCTGATGGACTTTTGGAATCACTTGATTTTGAATCATTTGATACATGTGAGCCATGCCTTATGGGCAAGATGACTAGAACGCTGTTTTCTGGTTCAATGGAACGGGCGATAGATTTATTGGAAATCATACTTACTGATGTGTGTGGACCAATGAGTGTGTCGGCGCGAGGTGGATATCGTTATTTTGTTACTTTCACGGATGATTTGAGTAGATACGGGTACATCTATTTGATGAAACATAAGTCTGAAACCTTTGAAAAGTTCAAGGAATTTTAGAATGAAGTGGAAAATCATCGTAACAGAAAGATCAAATTTCCGCGGTCCGATCGTGGAGGAGAGTATCTTAGTTACGAGTTTAGCACACATATGAAAGACTGTGGAATAGTTTCACAACTCACGCCTGCCGGAACACCACAACGTAATGGTGTGTCAGAACGTCGTAATCATACTTTATTGGATATGGTTCGATCTATGATGTCTCTGACTGACTTGCCACTGTCATTTTGGGGTTATGCACTGGAAACCGCTGCATTCACTTTAAATAGGGCACCATCTAAATCCGTTGAAAAGACACCGTATGAATTATGGTTTGGAAACAAACCTAAGCTGTCATTTCTTAAAGTTTGGGGATGCGATGTTTATGTGAAGAAACTTCAACCGGATAAACTCTAACCCAAAGCGGAAAAATGTGTCTTCATAGGATACCCTAAGGAAACGATTGGGTATACCTTCTATCACAGATCCGAGGGCAAGGTCTTTGTTGCCAAGAATGGATCCTTTCTTGAGAAGGAGTTTCTCGCGAAAGGTGTGAGTAGTCGGAAGGTAGAACTCGAAGAGGTTATTGAACCTTCTCTTCATGAAATGGCGAGTAGCGCAGCTCCAGAAGTTGTTTCGGAGTTGACTTCACCTAATGAAGAGAGAGCTAATGATATTGATCATGAAACTCCGAAATAGGACACTACTGAACCTCGCAGGTCAAGCAGGACACGTGCAGCTCCTGAACTGTACGGCAATCCTGTTATGAATTTCATGATTGATGAAATAGATGACCCTGCGACATATGAAGAAGCGATGATGAGCCCTGATTCCAACAAATGGCTAGAAGCCATGAAATCCGAGATGGAATCCATGTACGAAAACCAGGTTTGGACCTTGGTGGACTTACCTCACGATCGAAAGGCCGTTGAGAATAAATGGATTTTCAAAAGAAAAACTGATGCTGATGGTAATGTAACCATCTATAAGGCTCGACTTGTCGCAAAGGGGTTTCGACAAATTCAAGGAGTTGACTACAATGAGACATTCTCTCCCGTAGCGATGCTTAAGTCGGTTAGGATTATGTTAGCAATTGCTGCATATTTCGATTATGAAATATGGCAGATGGATGTCAAAACTGCATTCCTCAATGGTAATATTGAAGAAGAGTTGTATATGATACAACCTAAGGGTTTTGTCGATCCTAAGGATGCTGATAAGGTGTGCAAACTTCAGCGATCCATCTATAGACTGAAGCAAGCATCCCGGAGTTGGAATCTCCGCCTTGCTGAGGTGATCAAAGAGTTTGGATTTGTCCAAACTTATGGAGAGGCTTGTATTTACAAGAAAGTGAGTGGGAGCAATGTGGCATTTCTGATATTATATGTGGATGACATATTATTGATTGGAAATGATATAGATTTTTTAAACAGTGTTAAAAGTTATCTAAACAGCAAATTTTCGATGAAAGACCTTGGTGAAGCGTCATATATATTAGGCATTAAAATCTATAGAGATAGATCAAGACGCCTAATTAGGCTATCGCAGAGTACATACCTTGATAAGATATTAAAGAAGTTTAATATGGACGAAAGTAAGAAGGGGCTCTCACCTATGTTGCAAGGCAAGACATTGAGTAAGACTCAAAGTCCGGCCACGGTGGAAGAAAGAGAGATAATGGATAAGATCTCCTATGCCTCAGCCATAGGCTCTATAATGTATGCCATGCTATGTACAATACCGGATGTGGCACATGCTATTAGTTTGACTAGTAGGTACCAATCTGATCCAGGTTCAGAACACTGGATAGCGGTCAAGAATATCCTTAAGTACTTGAGAAGAACTAAGGATATGTTTCTTGTATACGGAGGTGAATAAGAGCTAGTCGCTAAGTGTTATGTCGATGCTAGCTTTGACACTGATCCGGATGACTCTAAGTCTCAATTCGGATACATATTTCTCTTCAACGGAGCAGCAGTTAGTTGGAGGAGCTCCAAACAACCTGTGGTGGCTGGATCAACGACGGAGGCGGAATATGTTGCTGCTTCAGAAGCAGCGCAGGAAGCGGTTTGGATGAAGGAGTTCATAACAGAACTAGGTGTGGTTCCTAGTGCGTTGGACCCAATGGTGATCTATTGTGACAATAATGGAGCCATAACCAACGCCAAGGAACCAAGGTCTCACAAGAATTCCAAGCATATTAAGCGCCGGTTTCACTCCATCCGCGAGCATGTCAAAGATGGAGATATAAAGATTTGTAAAGTACACATGGACCTGAATGTAGCAGATCCGTTGACTAAAGTACTCCCTAGGGCAAAACATGATCAACACCAGAACTCCATGGGTGTTAGATTTATCACTATATAAACTAGATTATTGTCTCTAGTGCAAGTGGGAGACTGAAGGAAATATGCCCTGAGAGGCAATAATAAAGTTGTTATTATGTATTCCTTGTATATGATAGATGTTTATTTTGCATGCTATAATTGTATTGATAGGAAACATCAATACATGTGTGTTTAATAAACAAAAAAAGGGTTCCTAGTTATGCCTCTCTTATTTGTTGATTAACAAGATGATCAAGGTTTCCTGATCATGGACATTGGATGTTGTTAATAACAAGGTCACAACATTTGTGAAATGATGTGATAAACATTCATCCGAAGTATAGCATTATGATCAAGTCATTATGTTTATATTGCTATAACATCATACGAAGTAATCTTTATCCTTAGACCATGAGATCATGTTAATTGCTAACACCGGAAGAGTATCTTGATAACATCAAACGTCACACCGTAACAGGGTGACTATAAAGATGGGTTTAGTACTACGAAGGTGTTATGTTGAGGCTCATGGATCAAGAGTGGAATTTGTCAATCCAGATGACAGATAGATATACTCTGGGCCCTCTCGGTGATATCACATTAGGATAGCTTGCAAGCAAGTGATGTGATCACTAGAATGTTAGATCACGGGAATGAGAAAAGAGTGCATGTCGGTAACGAGATCAAACTAGGTATGGAGATACCGATGATCGAACTTGGACATGTAATATATCGAGAGACAAAGGGATTTAGTTACAAGCATTAAAGGTTCTCCCGATCACAGGAGTCATCGTTGAATGTGTAGGAGTCAGTACGGATCTCCAGGTCCCGCTGCTGATTATTGATCGGAGAAAGGTCTCGATCATGTCTGCATTATTCGAGAATCGTAGGGTGGCACACTTAGGAGTTACCGGACACCATTTTGGAGCACATATGTTTCAGACAAAAGAATTGCAAAGCGCAGGAATTGTTTCAATAGAAACCGGAAATTGTTTCGGGTGAAATTGCAGAAGGTGGTTCTGCATGTGATATTGAAATATTGCAAGGGGCTATATGTGAATGTTTTTTAATTAAAGTAATTAACAAAATTCTGAATAAATTTAATAAAAAGAGTTTTATTAAATGAGAGAGCATTAAATTTGGAGAAATTTAATGCATTTAAAGTGGAGACTTTAAAAGGGAATGTGAAGAGGCATTTTAATGTGGAGGAGTTACCACCACATGAATGGGGGAGGTGAGGGGTCACCCCCCATGCACCGGCCATGGAGAGAGGGGGAACCCCCCCTCCTCCTATAAAAGGCCACCCATTCCCTCCTTCATCCTCCCACCTCCTTGTGAAGGATCTCTCTCCCCTTCTAGAATTATTCCCCCATGGTCTCGGATTAGCGAGATACATGTTCCCGGTGGCATTTTGTATGGAAGGAGTCGCTGCTTCCGCTGGATCGCTGGAGCAAGGAGGTGGAGGTTGTCCGGTGGCTTGAACGTGTGTGCGAGTGCGGATGCGCTGCTGAGTTGCGGCGCTCGGACTTCCTCACGATCTTGAGATCGGCAAGTGTACGACTACATCAACCACGAGTTCCTACTCGTTAACAAATCTCGTTGTCTTCGAGGGCAAGTTCTCCATGGATGTATGTCCACCCGTTGCTCTGTATCTAGTAGATAGATCTTGGCGTGTAGTTCTCATCGTAGGAATTTTTTTGTTTTCTATGCTACGGACCCAACAGGATAGACTCGAAGAAGAAGGTGAGCTTTCGTGGCATTGGGAAATCCTTCATGGAATCCCACACCTCTCCATTGTGACGTACCTTCTTGTAAGGGAACACGGGAATACATCTCCATCTCCGCGTGCCTCAGTTATCTCTATACCGGAGCTTACCTTCCTTGTGATAGCCATTGTGCCTTAAGTACTTATATCTTGCTTATCACTTGTGGTATATTTATCTTGTGCTATCTTGCTTAGCTTAACTTGTTGTTGGTGCACTTAGTTGAGCCTAGTGTTTTTAGGTTTTGTGCTTGTAAAATAAACGTTAGTTTAATTCTGTATTCTATCAAGCCAAAACCGTAATAGTTTTGAAATTGCCTATTCGCCCCTCTCTAGGCGACATCTCTATCCTTTGAATTGGTACCAAAGAAAGGTCTCTCCTTGTTTAGGCTTCACTGCCTAGAGTGTAAATATGTCAGCTAGTAGTATAGTGCACAATGACACAATTATATTTGATGGCACAAATTATGCTTTATGGAGAAATTGCTTGCTTTGTAACCTTTGGACCTTGTGTCCAAATATTGAGCAATTTCTAGATGTAGGTTTTTCTCCTCTGATGGATCCTCAAAATCTATCTTTAGAGGATGAGAAAAATTTACATCTTCAAGATCAAGTATCTATTGAGCTTATATTCTCCTTGAGCCCCATAGTTAAATTGTTCTTGACGATTGTAAAGCACAAGTCGTCTCATGAGAAGTGGACCAAGCTTAAAGAAATATTTGGTGGTTCTAGTTCTCATATAGTCGGTGGTCTCTTTGAGGAGCTCTCTTATCCTTCACATCATGAAGAGCTCCAAGTTTCTTCCACCTCCGGCCACGATGAGATTTCAATTACTTCCACTTCACTTACATGTGACAAGTCACAAGGTAATGGCATGGTGAGTGGAAAAATCATATGTGATGATGGTAGTGTTTCTCTTTACACCAATGATTCTTGTTCTAGAAATGATAATGGTATAGAGAGTTTGGACTTAAACACTTCTTGCAACAATAGTTCTATATCCCCTTGCATTGCTAGTCCTTGCATATCGTCTAGAAACTATCTGAGTACTAATGTAGATGATATGATAGATTTGTCTTGTTCCCATGTGCAAAATGCTTCTATTTCCTCTAGTTGTGTATCTAACAGTGTAAAGGAAATCAAACATTCTATGGAGCAAGACACAATCATGAATGGAGATTCAAGAATATCCTCATATTCATCCTCTCGTTCTCACATGTGCCTTATGGCAAGAGGATCAAAGGTATCTCCTACTTTGGATCCCAACATATCTTCTCTAGATAATAGCAATGATAATGATGATAGTGATGATGACATTGATGAGCATACTAGTGCTATTCTTTGTGAAATGACTTTTTTGTGTACCTCTCTTCATGGTAATAATAAGGTCGTTGCTTGTCTCAAACACGTTATGGACACCATAACTAAACAAACGGGAACCATAGAGGAGTTGGATTTCCAACTTGATGATGGGAGTCAGAGATTCAATCTCCTTAAGCAAGAGCTTGCCGAGGAGAAGCACACTAATTATCTCCTCACACAAAAAATTGAATCTTATAAGCTTGAAAAGGAAAAATCTATTAATGATACTAGTGGTACTAACTCCGCCTCTTGTGAAGCATCTATATTAAAGGAGAATGTTGAGCTAAGGGCTCAACTTGAGTTGCTAACTAGTAATTATGGGAAATCGGAAGAAAGTCATGAAAATATCCTAGCCTCTCATAATGATCTTCTAATCTCCTATGATGGGCTAAAGTTAGCTCGTGAGGCAAGTATCACTAAGGTAACATCTTGTGATTCTCATTTGGACATTAGCACAACTTCTACTCAAAATGTTATTTTCCATGTGCTAGTCCTAGTGATCCTTCTTGTCATACTATTGATAAAAATTGTGTTGGATTACTTGCTTTGCCTTGTTGCTCTAACAATGAAGCTTCCACTTCCTCTAGTACCTCTATTTCTACTAACCATGTAGAGGAAATCAAAGAGCTCAAGGCCCAAGTCACTTCTTTGAACAAAGACTTGGAAAAGAGTCATGAAGGCAAATCCACACTCGATAATATTTTGAGTGTGCAAAAATGCCCCCAATGATAAAAGTGGACTTGGATTCAACTCCAATAAAAAGAATAAGTCTAAGAGCAAAAAGAAGAAGAGCCAAGACCAAGTCAAGAATTCGGCCAAGATTATTTGCTTCAAGTGCAAGGTTGTAGGACATCATGTAAGATCTTGTCCATTGAAGAAAAAGCACTAGAATGAGAAGCAATAAGGGAAGCGGCCACAAGGTCAAGGTCAAGCCCAATCTCAACTTCAAGTTGAAGCTAGGACACTTCCCAAGAAGAATGAAGATAAGGCTCCCCAAGACAAGAAATCAATAAAGAAGAGAAAGGGGCACTTGTTTCTATATATGTCGTGAGAAGGGGCACTTGGCCTCTTCATGTTCAAATGGTACCTTATCTAACCCTATCATTGTTGATGATGATTATTCTCTTGGGAAGGAAAAGGATGGCAATGTGTTTGCCAAGTTTGTTCGAACTCAAAGTGGTGTTAAGAAAAGAACCATTTGGGTTGCCAAGCGTATTGTGACTAACCTATTAGGACCCAACTTTGTTGGGGACCAACAAGCTCAAACTTGATCAATAGGTGTTTGTGGAGGGCATTGGATACTTGGCTAACACATGAAGAATTAAGGGATCTTCATATACTATATTTGATCAAGCCAAGTTATAAGGATTATCATCTCCCTACCATATACCCAATGCACCTCTTTGCAGTAACTCGAACTCAACTCTTTCATATTGTAAGTTACTTGCGCCTTTACATGTTTTGGTTTTGTACCAAGTATGTGTTTGTATTTGTTGTGCCTCATGCTTGCTTATTTTGTGTATTCAAGTATGTCTAGGTGTTTGGCACATCATTTACTCGTGTGTTTTGTTTTGAGCCTCTAATGCATCTTGATGATATCTTATTTGGCTCTTTTTGAGAGGTTAATAGAACATCCCATTATGGGGGAGTGATATTCCCCGCGCATCTCTCAAACCTTAAAACGTGTGTACATGAGTAATACCACTTAGTATTGATATTGCAAGCTTATCTAGTCACTATGTGGTGTGTCATACTCATGAGAAATTCAAATTCTAAATGTGTTGGGTTCACAACATAGAAAACAATGGGAACTATAGGCCAAGATCTATCTACTAGATACAAGCAACGGGTGGATATACATCCATGGAGAACTTACCCTCGAAGACAACAAAGCTTTGTTATGTAGTCGAACGCTTGACGATCTCAAGATCGTGTGGAAGTCCTAGCGCCGCAAATCAGCAGCGCATCCATCCTCACACACACGTTCAGGCCATCGAACAACCTCCACCTCCCCGCTCCAGTGAATCAGCGGAAGCAGCAACTCCTTCCAGACGAAAAGCCACCAGGAACATGTATCTCGCTAATCCGATACCATGGGGAATATATCTAGAGGGGGAGAGAGATCCTTCACGAGGAGGTGTGCTTTGTGAGGAGGAGAGGGGTGCTAAGCCCAAAATATATTGAGCCTGTTGGGGAACACCAAGAGGAAGGTATGATGAGCACAACAGCAAGTTTTCCCTCAGTTATGAAACCAACGTTTAATCGAACCAGTAGGAGCAAGGAAACACCTCAAAGGTGTTGCTAGCTGAACTTTGGCAGGGTGCACTACCAGTGCCAGCAGCAATGTGGAGACCTGCACAACACAACCACAGAACTTTGCCCCCAACTTGCGATGAGGTTGTCAATCTTGCCGGTTTTGCTGAAAACAAAGGATTAAATGTATCGAGTGGAAGAAAGTAATAGTTTGCAGAAAGTAAACAAAAAACAGTAAACATTTGATTGTAGATTGATAGTAAAAGAAAGGACCGGGGTCCATAGTTCACTAGTGGTGGCTCTCCTTAAGATAGATGACATGTTGGGTGAACAAATTACAGCGGGGCAATTGACAAACATCGAGAAAACAATATGCATATACTACTCATCTTGACTCCTTTGAGACTTGATTGGGCATTACAACATTATACATAGACCATAATCCAACTGCATCTATGACTAATAATCCACCTTCAGGTTATCATCCGAACCCTCTCCAATATTAAGTTGCAAGCAACAGATAATTGCATTACGCATTGCGTGTAAAGTAAACAATATGATTGTTCTATGAACAAAGGATTGTTGTTTTCTCCCTAGTAGCAACAACACATCTAGTACCTTAGAGATTTTTGTCACTTCCCCAGATTACTAGAGGCATGAACCCACTATCAAGCATAAATACTAACTCTTGGAGTTGCTAGCATCTACTTGGCCAAGATAGCTACTAACAACGGAAAGCATGCAAGATCACAAATAACAAAGACATGATAGAATCAATAATCAATCTGAAATAGCATCTCAATATCCATCGGATCCCCACAAACACAACATGTAGAATTAAATAGATGATCTTGATCATGAACAGAGCTCACAAGATCTAAACATGATAGCACAAAGGAGGAGAACCAGCCATCTAGCTACTACATGGACCCGTAGTCCAAAGATGAACTACTCACGCATCACACTCGAGGCTTGCATGGTGATGAAGAAGGCCTCCAGGGTGAATTCCCCTCTCCGGCAGGGTGCCGGGAAGAACTTCAGATCCCTCCCGATCTAGGATGGAGATGACGGCGGCTACAGACTCTTTCGTGGAATTTTGATCGGGTCCTTAGGGTTTCTATATCGGAGGCATCTTATTAGCGAAAGGGGAGGCCGAGGGGGTGCCTAGGGCGGCCAGACCACCCCCTGGCGCGGGCCAGGCTGCGCCACGCCGCCAGGTGGTGTGGTGGCCCCCTGGCCCCTCTCCATATCGTATTCTGGCTCCGGGTGTCCCTCGGTGAAAAACTGACTTTGGCTTTTGTCCTGTCCAATTCCAAGAATATTCATTTTTTGACTTTCCTGGAACCAAAAACAACATAAAACATGCAGCTGGCACTGTGGCTCTTCTTAATAGGTTAGTCCAAGAAAGTGTATAGAAAGTACTCCAAAGTGTGGACAAAACACAAGAAAGTAGATAAAACCAAGCATGGAACATCAAAAATTATGGATACGTTAGCAACGTATCAACATCCCCAAGCTTAACTCCTGCTCGTCCTCGAGTAGGTAAGTGATAAAAACAAAGAATAATTTTTGAGGTGACATGCACCATCATAAACTTGATCAAGGTATTTGTAAACATTGATAGCTGGGATCATAGTACTTCAATCATAACATGATAGACAAAGTTCTAACAATAAGGCAAAGCAACTATGTTGCAACATGAAAAGGCACAAACAAAAGATTCATGAATAACAATGGTTTGCAAGACGTTTGTTTGTTTCACATAAAGAAAACATAGCATAGTGGCATTCAGCTTGTCCCTCATAGAGTAGCAAACATGAATGCATAGGACACCTTCAAAGTTCATAAGAGTGACTAGATACAAATAGTTTAAAACAAGCAATATCAAAGCTATGCATCAATCAACAAGTCTTGGGACAATGCACGTAGAACTAAGAATGGCCACTATGCTCTCAAAGTAGGTGCATAAAGATAGAAGGTGGAGACTCAACATAAAAGTAAAAGAAAGGCCTTCATAGAAGGAAGTAGCAATTCAAGTCTCATAAAGAGCTTCCAAAAATTATGGTACTTTTTAGCTTTCAGCTCTCATTGCCCCTATCATAAGCATCTTGAAGTGTTTAAGGTTAAAGTGAACAAACTATGGTGTATATGCTTGACGAAGTATAAGTTGGAAATCTCATGTCCCTTGAATACGAGGGTTGCTCCTCATGCTACTCAAGTTTAGTTACCGGTAAGTTCTTGTCATAGTAAGTACATGTGTATCATAGAGAACCGCCAATGGGGTACCCCTTGCCCGATGATACGGAAGAATTCCCATATCAAAATGACATGGCAAGCAGACAACGAGCATCTCAGCAATCGTCTTATTTACCATGGGAAATGGTGCTCTTTTCTCTCTTTCCTCTTTTCTCATATCTCTTTTTTTCTCTTTTTTCTCAATATCTATCTTTTTTTATAAGAAGAATGCTTCATAGACGGCTCATTATGGTTACGCTGCAGGTTTCCACCATGACAGCATGGATTAGACCAGCGGCCCAGGCATTTCTCTAACACACATACATAACTCCATGGACTTAGAAGCTCCCCTTTCATTTCACACCGACGACATCCATAGACAAAAGAGCATGATATCAACTAGGTACAAAGTACAAGTGCAATGTTGAAAGCGTTCCCCATGACAGCATGGTTCTTCTAATCCCCAACATATAGGTGCAAGCATATACAACATAGACGACACAATGGTTCAAGTTTATTAAGGACAAGAAAAGTAAAGTGTGCCATCAAGTTCGTGAGAGCTTTAATCACTAGTTTTCTCATAACAAGTTTAATTCGGAAGGTAGATAAAAACATGAATATACTTGGAATAGCATATAATAATAGTTAGGTATGGTGGACTCTTTGGAATAACTTGGTTTTAGGAGTTGGATGCATGAGTGGAACTCATACTTGGTTATGGAGGCTAGCAAAAGACTGGGATCGACCAACTAAGAGATCAATAATGGCCATAATCATGCAGAGCGACAAAACATCATTAATCAAAGCATAAAGTGATACTACAAGTTGAAAACTAAAGGATAATAAAGGCTATGGTGACTTGGGATATTCATAACATGGTGTGAGCATGTGCCAAGTCAACCCAAATAAAGCATCAAAGGAGAATACCACAATACTATGCTTTAGTATGCTAAAACAACGCATGATTCTTCCAAGGCACATTAAGCAATCTCAATTCTTTATAACAAGTCATGCTACAGCAAAGAATAGTAAGCATAAAGCCAAAAAAATATCAAGCATGGCATGAGAAAGCATAGGCCACAGTAAAAAACAAGCTCTCTTTACCACTTAAGCATGAACTTTCCTACTCTTTTCCAAACCAAACCAAACTATTTGAAAACCAATGCATGAAAGAGGGGGTCCAACCAATTTATTTAGCAAACTAAGAAAACAAAGCAAACGAAAAACAAAAACGAAAAAGAAGACGCTCCAAGAACAACACAACTGTGCATGAAACAATAAAAATGAAGTGTTTGGAAGAAACCTGGAATTTTTATTGATGAAGAAGGGGATGCCTTGGGCATCCCGAAGCTTTGATGCTTGTACTTCTTGGATATTTCTTGGGGTGACACGCGTGACATCCCCATGCTTGAGCAAAGTCCATCCTTCATCTCATTACTCATTCCTTCCATACACCTGAATTTTTTCCTTCATACAAAACTTCACACAATCTTTATTAGCAACATTAGTGCACTCAAGACAATAAGTCTTTAGGTTCAGTTCCAACACCAATAAAACTTCCATTAAAACACAAGCTACTATAGCACTTCCCTCAAAAAGCTCAATTCCCCAAAAGAACTCAAAAAGGAACCAACAAGAAGCAAATGCAAATAATGGCAGAAATCTGTCAAAACAGACCAGCAGGTAAAGACGATTTTTTCGAAGACCTTCTGTTGCTCAAATCGAGAAGTGTTGAACTAACGAAAGATAGATAACAACCTGGGGCAGAAGCACAAAAATTCATGCCTCAAAAGGACGTACAGAGATTTTACACGAATGCTTACGGTGAAGCACAGGAATCTGTTTCAGAACAACAACTTTCCCAATCATTACTTCTCTCTCATTAGAGGTTACTCTTGGCACAAAAAGCAAATAAAAAGGGTAAGGAGCGTTTATTACTGAAGTAATAACTTCCAAGACTCATCTAAAACTTTTGGGTTTGATACGTCCAAAACGTATCTACTTTCCCGAGCACTTTTGCTATTGTTTCTCCTCTAAACTTATGTGATTTCGATGCAACTAACACAGACTGACGCTGTTTTCAGCAGAATTGCTTTGGTGTCTACTTTTTGGGCAGAAAATCAACTATCAGGAAAAATCCCGGAAAATATGCCAAAAATCCTATTTCACCAGAAGACTCGCGGAGCCAGAATACGAGACAGAGGGGGGCTGGGCCTAGGCCACACCACCTGGCCGCGCAGGCTAGCCCAGGCCACGCAAGGGGGTGGTCTGGCCGCCCTAGACACCCCCTCGGTCTCCCTCTTCGCCTAAAAGTTGCTTTCTGACCTAAAAACTCAGGGGGGTTTCGATGTTTTTCCAAAAGGAGTTCTGCTCCACCGCCACCACCAGATTCCATGAAACAGCACCAGAAACTCCGTTCTGGCACCCTGCTGGGATGGGGAATTGGAGGAGATCATCGCCATCATCATCACCATAGCTTCTCCATCGACCATCCCTGTTTCCCCCATCTATGAGTGAGTAATCCCCCGTTGTAGGCTATGGGGATGGTAGGGATTGGATGAGATCGTTCATGTAATGGCATCGGATTGTTAGGGCATGCTGCCTAGTATCTTTTATTAGTGCTTTATGACTTTGTTGCGACTTGTTATGCTTAATGCTTGTCACTAGGGCCCGAGTGCCATGATTTTAGATCTGAACACGTTATTGATTCATTATGATAGTATTGTTTTTGGTCTTATCTGCAAGTTGTATACACACGTTGTTGTCCGGAACCAATGGCCCCGAAGTGACAGAAATTGGGATAACCAGAGGGAATGGTTTTGATGTGAGGATCACATGTATTCATGGAGTGTTAATGCTTTGCTCCAGTGCTCTATTAAAAGGAGCACCTTAATTGCCAGTAGTTCCCTTGAGGCCTCGCTGCAAACGGGTTGGCAGGACAAAATATGTTGTGAAGTTCTCATTGCGAGCACGTATGACTATATATGGAACACATGCCTAGGATTATCTAGTACTTGGATGCTTTATCTTATTTATCTGCAATTGCCCTATGTTCTGATTGCTATGTGAATTGTCTTGTCCATGCAATGCCTGTCCATCCATCCCTATGCCTACCGCACTCGAATCCTACTATTTACTATAATTGTTACTACTGTCTTTACTTTACTACTACTATTACTTTACTATTCCTACTACAAAATTGTTGCACTCATAAATTGCTGTGAGCAAGATTGTTTCTAGGTGCAGCTGAATTGACAACTCAGTTGTTAAGGCTTCTAAATATTCTTTGGCTCCCTCTTGTCGAATCAATAAATTGGGTTTCACTTCCCTCAAAAATACTGCGATACACCCCCTATACTTGTGGGTCATCAAGACTATTTTCTGGCGCCGTTGCCGGGGAGCATAGCTTTATTTATCAAGTTCACTTGGATTCTCTATTGTTCGCTGCTATCCATCCATCATGGGTAAGTCTCGTGATGGCAAGGTTCCTATTTTACCATCCACTACAAGAAGAGGTACGGTTCTAAATACCTTTGTTGCTCTTGATTCACCATCTGTTATGAGTAAGCTCTTTACACCACCATATACACATGCTACACACAGTGCTACTACTGCTGAATCTGAAACTTCTGATACTTATGATGCTGCTTCTATTGTTCTTGATAAGAGTGGTTCATTAGGTCCTTTCCTAGATGCTACAATTGCTAGAATTATAGCTAGAAATACCAAAACTCCTAATGAAGACACTACTACACCTGTTAGTTCACCTGAGTCTAGTGAGAGCTATGATATTGAAGACGATTATGTTGAGATGACCGATGAATTTATTAAAGAATGTAAAAACACCCATGCTAGGAGCGCTGCTAAGAGTCTCCTTGAGAGGCGTACTATTAGATCCAAATTGTCTCCTATTGCTAAATTTGCTGCTTCCCCCATAAACGTTAAAGATAAAGATTATGATTTCTCCCTCGATCTATCTTACATAGCTATTGTGTAGAAAGAACCTTTTTGTGGGACTAAGAATGAAAGTGCGGTAGCACATATGAATGAACTTTCTACCATGAGTGGCTTGTTTTCTGATGATATTAAGATGCGTACTTACTTTGTTGCTAAGATTTTCCCCTTTTCACTGAAAGGAGAAACTAAAACTTGGTTTAGTAATTTACCTCCTGGATCTATTGATAGCCCTGATTGCTTGATTAGTACTTTCCTGCAGAAATATTTTCCTCCAAGTGCTAGACATGCTATTTTACAGGAACTTTTTGATTTTAAACAGGGAGAGAAAGAGACATTGCCTGAATCATGGGCAAGGTTTTGTGCTTTGATTCATGCACAGGCTGGAAGTCCATTACCTAAGAATGAGCTTCTTGATATATTTTATAATGGACTAACTAAAGAATCTAGGACATACCTAGATAGTTGTGCTGATTGTGTTTTCAGGAATAAGACTCCCAAGGAAGCTGAGGAATTAATGGCTAAAATAAGCAAGAATTATGAAGATTGGACTCCTCCTGAACCAGCTATACCTGAAGTAATCATACCTGAATCAAGTATTCATGTACCTATTCCAATATCAAAGAAGAGGGGAGTTATTGAATTAAATGATGAAGTGATATAGGAAGCTAAGAAATGTCTTAAGGAGAAGGGAATTAAAGCTGCAGATGTCAAGAATTTACCTCCTATAGAAGAACTATGTAAGTCTATCCCCTACTCATCCACTATTGAGGTACACTCTCTCCAACACTTTGATAAAGGTGATATCCCTTACTCTAAACCTCCTGATCAATGCTTAGAAGAATTTGATATCTTTATTGTTAAGCAAGATAATTTTAATAAAGGGTGCAAAATCATCTAATGGAGAACACTAGAGCTATTGTTGAGTTGAAAGATATTGTGGAAAGAACCTCTAATGATGTTAAAATGATTGTTAAACACTTTCAAATGGTTCAAACTCAAATATATCAACTTATTAAAGTGCAAAAAGACTTGCTAGTTAATGCTGCTAAAGAAAAACATGCTTATGAAATTAGAACTAGAAGTGGTGCTTCTACCTAGGATCCTCTATATCCTGAGGGGCATCCCAAAAGAATTGAGCAAGATTCTCAACAATCTAAAAATAGTGGTACTACTCGTAAGAAAAGAAAAAATAAACATAAAACTATTGTAGAACCCTCGGAACCTGCTATAGATCCTAATAGTATATCTATCTCTGATGCTGAAACCGAAGGTGGTAATGAAGAAAATGATGTTCCTAATGAATAAAAAGTTGAAGAAGAACCTGAACAACACACTAAGAATACTAAATACACTAAAGAAGATTTTATTGCTAAGAAACATGGTAGTGAAAGAGACCCTTGGGTACAAAAACCTATGCCTTTCCCTGATAAGAAACACAAGTCAAAGGAAGATGAACACTATAATAAGTTTTGTGAGTGGATGAAACCTTTATTCCTGCAAATTCCTTTGACTGATGCTATTAAATTGCCTCCTTACTCGAAGTATATGAAGGATATTATCTCAAATAAAAGGAAGATCCCTAATGAAGTAATTTATACTTTGCTTGCTAATTATTCCTTTAATCGTAAGTGATGGCTCATGGTTGATGTAGAGCTTGTTGGGAACCCCAAGAGGAAGGTATGATGAGCACAGCAACAAGTTTCCCTCAGTTATGAAACCAAGGTTTAATCGAACCAGTAGGAGCAAGGAAACACCCCAAAGGTGTTGCTAGCTGAGCCTTGGTAGGGCGCACTACCGGTGCTAGTAGCAACATGGAGACCTGCACAACACAACCACGGAACTTTGTCCCCAACTTGCGATGAGGTTGTCAATCTCATCGTGTTTTGCGGAAAGAAAGGATTAAATGTATCAAATGGAAAGAAGTAATAGTTTGCAGAAAGTAAACACAAAGCAGTAAACAGTTTGTAGATTGTATGTAAAAGAAAAGAGGACCGGGATCCATAGTTCACTAGAGGTGGCTCTCCTTAAGATAGATAACATGCTGGGTGAACAAATTACAGCGGGGCAATTGACAAACATCGAGAAAGCAATACATGCATATACTAATCATGTTGACTCCTTTGGAACTTGATTGGGCATTACAACATTATACATAGACCGCCATCCAACTGCATCTATGACTAATAATCCACCTTCAGGTTATCATCCGAACCCCCTACAGTATTAAGTTGCAAGCAACATATTATTGCTTTATGAATTGCGTGTAAAGCAAACAATACGATTGTTCTATGAACAAAGGATTGTTGTTTTCTCCCTAGTAGCAACATCATATCTAGTACCTTAGAGATTTCTGTCACTTCCCTAGATTACCAGAGGCATGAACCCACTATCGAGCATAAATACTAACTCTTGGAGTTGCTAGCATCTACTTGGCCAAGATAGCTACTAACAACGGAAAGCATGCAAGATCACCAATAACAAAGACATGATAGAATCAATAATCAATCCAAAATAACATCTCAATATCCATTGGATCCCCGCAAACACAACATGCAGAATTACAAATAGATGATCTTGATCATGAATGGAGCTCACAAGATCTAAACATGAAAGCACAAAGGAGGAGAACCAACCATCTAGCTACTACATGGATCCGTAGTCCAAGGATGAACTACTCACGCATCACACCGGAGACTTGCATGATGATGAAGAAGACCTCCAGGGTGAATTCCTCTCTCCGGCAGGGTGCCAGGAAGAGCTTCAGATCCCTCCCGATCTAGGGATGGAGATGACGGTGACTACAAACTCTTTCATGGATTCTTGATCGGGTACTTAGGGTTTTCGTCTCGAGGGCATCTTATAGGCGGAAGAAGAGGCCGAGGGGGGTGCCTGGGCTGGCCACACCACCCCCTGGCGTGGCCAGGCCTGGCCTGCGCGGCCAGGTGGTGTGGTGCCCCCCTAGCCCCTCTCCGTCTCGTATTCTGGCATCTAATGACTTCCGGAAAAATAGGCACTTTGGCTTTTGTCCCGTCCAATTCCGAGAATATTCATTTTCTGACTTTCCTGGAACCAAAAACAGCAGAAAACAGGCAGCTGGCACTGTGGCTCTTGTTAATAGGTTAGTCCAAGAAATCATATGAAAAGTACTCCAAAGTGTGGGCAAAACACAAGAAAGTGGATAAAACCAAGCATGGAACATAAAAAATTATAGATACATTTGCAATGTATCAGTAAGGTTCCAAAGAAACTTGGAGACCCAGGGATTCCAACTATCCCTTGCTCTATTAAGAATAGTTATGTTAGAACTGCTTTGTGTGATTTGGGAGCTAGAGTTAGTGTTATGCCTTTCTCTCTCTATAAGAGACTTCAACTGGAAAAATTAATACCAACTGATATATCTTTGCAAATGGCTGATAAATCTACCACTATTCTTGTTGGTATATGTGAGGATGTACCCGTTCAGGTCGCTCATAATTGCTTGATATTAACTAATTTTGTTGTGCTTGAAATGCCTGAAGATGATAATATGTCTATTATTCTTGGGAGACCTTTTCTTAATACTGCAGGAGTTGTTATTAATTGTAATCAAGGAAAGGTGACTTTCAATGTTAATGATAAGGAACATACTGTCTATTTCCCCAAGAAGATTGATAGGACTTATAGTTTGAATTCAATTGAACATGTTGAGGGCATTCAAGTTGGAGAAATATATTGTCCCATACCAAGAGAAAAATTTGAAACTATTATGATTGGGACCATTGCTATCAAAGTTGAGGTAACATAATCATTAGTGGAATACAAAGTTTTGTCTCATATGAAATTGTTTTGGTAACAAGACCTGATCAACCTTGTTAACAAAAGGATTTCATTGAACAAAACAATGTTTTCACCATGATTATCTCCGCTTACTTCTATTCTATACATTTTAGTTTTAGCTTTCGTTTAGTTTCCTTTTTGTTGTTAGTTGCTTGCATGTTCGAGTGTCATAGAAATTCTGTAGTTATAGCCTTTTTTTTGTCATTGCATCATTTTCAAAAAAATCTTCCTGTCAGAAAATCATTCATCTATGCCTGAAAAATGCCCAAAAATAAAGTGTCTCGAAAAATTCCAGAAAATTCATATTAAATTTTTACGTGAAAAAAGGGGCAGAGGAGCGCCTGGAAGGTACTAGGGGGGCCCACCAGGCAGGCACACCACCTGGTGGCACGGCCTGCCCTGGGTGGCGCCATGCCATGGTGTGGGCCACCCCTGGCCCTCCACTCACTCTCTCACTTGCCACTTTCTTCTCTCTCCCAAGTAAACTCCAGTTCATTGCTCAAAATCGCGTTCTTGTTGTGCTTTCCCTCGATTTTTTGATCTCCTTGCTCAGCCCATCTTTGCTGCCGAAATTTGGAGATTTTGTTCTCCGATATGTGACTCCTCCGCTTGTCCAAGTAGATTTGTGTTTTGTGGTTTATATCTTGAGTATTTTGCTGTTGTAGGTGATAGGTTATGAGAGCTTGTAAGCTTGTTTGATGCTTAGAGATATAGTTTTGATGCATGTTTAGGCCTCTTACAAGTCCCTATGAGTAGTTCCCTTCATTATATTCACTTTGAATCACTTGTTTAATAGGTTTTTAAATTTCAGAATATCAAGCATGAACAACCATACCTTTGGAGAGATATTTGAGAGGGATGCACCTAGGAGGTCGAGGCCCTCAAGATCAGCCTCTCAGTTTAGGCCATCATACAACGAAGATCTCATTGCAACTCGTATTGGTAATGAAGGGGATGATGGGGATGCTCACCCATCTACTTTTCCTTGTTTTACTTTCTTACAAGCTGCAGGGATTCTTGATGATTTCTTGCTACTGATTCAGAGGGTTGGTTTGACCTCATACATGCAAGATGAGAGTGAGCAATACGGTATGCTCACCAAAACTTTTGTTGAGAGCTTCGTGTTTACTAACACGCCCTATTAGTCAACTGTCTCTTTCAAAATTTATAATCTGCCCTTTACCATGTCATTGGAAAGATTTTGCAGTGTTGTAGGTGTAAACATGACAGGGACCGTGAAGAAGATTCAAGGGCGACCCGCTGGTTTGCTGGAGCTTTATCGAGGGGTGACCAATGATGATGACCGTGTAGCTCAGCGCAGAAAGATAAGAAACATCCAACTCCCTGCTCTTAGATACTTTGCATATTATCTTGCAACTAGCATTCTCGATAGGGATAATACGAGTAATATCTCCAACTATCATTTAGCATTCCTTGCTGCTGCGCTTAACAATGATACTCGGTACAACCTTGGATCGCTTATTGCTTGCCTCCTAGTTCCTAGGGGGCCTATCTATGGGGGCATAATTGCCTCACGTATGGTCAATGCATTAGGGCTTTCAGTGGACCCCAATGATACTATATTGGCACCACAAAGGCTTGACCTTGTTGCTATGAAAACTCATCCTTTTGTCACTACTGATTCTGATTTGGACGGTCTAGTATATAGGATGCTGTTTACTGACGGGGATGAGAGGGAGATCCCTTTGCCGCGGTCTACTTTGTTTAGTGTTCACAAGAGACCGTGGTCGCGCTCCAAGGAGGAGGTGGACGAGCAGCTCCGCTTGCTGGGTTTCCACGGGCAGCACCAGGAGGATGTGCCCTCCTACGATTACTCCGCACACTACGGAGGGATGTACTCGAGCTCGCATCAGGACGAGGGTACCTCCTCGTCGTACCACGGTGACACTTCATCCTGGCCAGCTTGGGATTGACACCCACTTAGGCCAAAAGCCTAAGCTTGGGGGGAGGTACGCCGACATCGCACTCATGTACATATCATTTTGTATCGGTACTTTGTATATTCGTGTTTCGTTCTCTTTTTATTTTTCGTTCTTTCTTTGCTTTTGCTTTCTAAAACACAAAAAGACCAAAAATATTTCTATTGTTTCTCTTTGGTTTGCTTCTTTTTCTTTTTGCTTTGGTTTGTTTTTCCCTTTCTGCTTCGTTTGAACTATTCAAAAAACCCAAAAAGATTTTGCTTTGCTTGTTCTTCCTTTTTGGTTCTTGTTTTAAAAATCGAAAACACCAAAAATATTTGTTTTTCTTCTTTGGTTTTGTGAGTTTGTTGCAGGGTTCAGCGGTTCTCAGTGGGATACGATTTCATATTATTATTATTCAAGCCACACAAGTGAAGAGCAATAATGAGGATTAATGACAACTTGAGGTGTGGTAAGAGGCTGGTAACGAACTCTATTTGTTTTCATTTTTGTACATATACTCATCATAGTGGGCATGCTTAGTATGTTCATGTAGGGTGTATGTTATTCATGGATGCTTAGTAGTTCTTTCTTTCTCATGATTAGTTCCATCTTTCTAATAGCTTGTAGCATGTCATATGAGTGTTTGCTTGCATTATTCTATTCATAACTTGGTATGACACCGTGGTATCCTCCTCTGAATGTTTTATTTGAATTGACTTGGCACATGCTCACGCATGCATACGACTGAAATAATCAGTTAAGCCTCGATGAATTATTTTGCCTTGAGGGTCTTGAATCACTTTCATGCCATGATTAGTCCTGTTTTCTTGCAAGCATGATTATGGCAGCTATTGCTCTCTCGTTTGTCGCTCCCTTACTATTGCTAGCCTTCACTTTCACTGAGTATGTTTTACTCATGTTTCCAACTCCCTAAAACCAAATTTTGCCAAAGTGTCCACCATACCTACCTATCAGCATCATTTGCTATTTCCGTGCATATTCAATATGCCTTGTTTTCTTCCGAATAAAATGTTTGCTTGTTGTGAGAAAGTTAGTTAGTAAAGCTCTCACGAACTTGATGGCACACTTTATTTCTGCACTTAATAAACCTGAACCATTGTGACTGTCCATGAAAGTTATATGCTTGCAAATTATAGGCTAGGGATTAGCAGAATTGTGCTATCATGGGGAATGCTTTCAACACCTGTAAATATTTACCCAGTTGATACCATGCTCTTTTGTTTGTGGATGTCCTCGGTGTGAAATAAAAGGGGAGCTTGTAAGTACATGGAGTTATGTATGTGTGTTAGAAAAACGCCTGGGCTGCTGGTCTAATCCATGCCGTCATGGTGGAAACCTGCAGCGTAACCATAATGATATCTATTGATACATTGCAAATGTATCTATAATTTTTGATGTTCCATGCTTGGTTTTATCTACTTTCTTGTGTTTTGTCCACACTTTGGAGTACTTTTCATATGATTTCTTGGACTAACCTATTAACAAGAGCCACAGTGCCAGCTGCCTGTTTTCTGCTGTTTTTGGTTCCAAGAAAGTCAGAAAATGAATATTCTCGGAATTGGACGGGACAAAAGCCAAAAATCCTATTTCACCAGAAGACTCCCGGAACCAGAATATGAGACGGAGTGGGGCTGGGGCCCAGCCCCACCACCTGGCCGTGCGGGCTGGGCCTGGCCGCGCTAGGGGGTGGTCTGGCGCCCTAGGCACCCCCTCGGTCTCCCTCTTCGCCTATAAGAAGCCTTCTAACCTAAAAACTCTGGGGGTCAATGTTTTTCCAAAAGGAGTTCCGCTCCACCGCCACCACCAGATTCCACGAAACAGCACCAAAAACTCCGTTCTGGCACCCTGCCGGGACGGGGAATTGGAGGAGATCATCGCCATCATCGTCACCATCGCTTCTCCATCGACCATCCATGTTTCCCCCATCTATGAGTGAGTAATCCCCCGCTGTAGGCTATGGGGATGGTAGGGATTGGATGAGATCGTTCATGTAATGGCATCAGATTGTTAGGGCATGGTGCCTAGTATCTATTATTAGTGCGTTTTGACTTTGTTGCAACTTGTTATGCTTAATGCTTGTCACTAGGGCCCGAGTGCCATGATTTCAGATCTGAACATGTTATTGATTCATTATGATAGTATTGTTTATGGTCTTATCTGCAAGTTTTATACACACGTTGCTGTCCGGAACCAATGGCCCCGAAGTGACAGAAATCGGGATAACCGGAGGGAATGGCTTTGATGTGAGGATCACATGTGTTCACGGAGTGTTAATGCTTTGCTCCGGTGCTCTATTAAAAGGAGCACCTTAATTGCCAGTAGTTCCTTGAGGCCCCACTGCCAACGGGCTGGCGGGACAAAAGATATTGTGCAAGTTCTCATTGCGAGCACGTATGACTATATATGGAACACATGCCTAGGATTATCTAGTACTTGGATGCTTTATCTTATTTATCTGCAATTGCCCTATGTTCTGATTGCTATGTGAATTGTCTTGTCCATGCAACGCCCGTCCATCCATCCCTATGCCTACCGCACTCGAATCCTACTGTTACCGCTATTGTTACTGTTGTCTTTACTTTACTGCTGTTGTTACTTACTATTCCTATTACAAAACTGTTGCTACTGATAAACTGCTGTGAGCAAGATTATTTCTAGGTGCAGCTGAATTGACAACTCAGTTGTTAAGGCTTATAAATATTCTTTGGCTCCCTTTGTGTCGAATCAACAAAGTGGGTTTCACTTCCTTCGGAAATACTGCGATACACCCCCTATACTTGTGGGTCATCAAGACTATTTTCTGGCGCCGTTGTCGGCGATCATAGCTTTATTTATCAAGTTCACTTGGATTCTCTGTTGTTCACTGCTATCCATCAATCATGGGTAAGTCTCGTGATGGCAAGGTTCCTATTTTACCATCCACTACAAGAAGAGGTATGGTTCTGAACACCTCTATTGCTCTTGATTCACCATCTGTTGTGAGTAAGCTCGTTACACCACCACATACACATGCTACACACACTGCTACTACTGCTGAATCTGAAACTTCTGATGCTTATGATGCTGCTTCTACTTTGCTTGATAAGAGTGGTTCATTAGGTCCTTTCCTAGACGCTACGATTGCTAGAACTATAGCTGGAAATACTGAAACTCCTAATGAAGACACTACTACTACACCTGTTAGTTCACCTGAGTCTAGTGAAAGTTATGATATTGAAGATGGTTATGTTGAGATGACTGATGAATTTATTAAAGAATGTAAAAGCACCCATGATAGGAGCGTTGCTAAGAGTCTCCTTGAGAGGCGTACTATTAGACCCAAATTGTCTCCTATTGCTAAGGTTGCTGCTTCCCCCATAAACATTATAGATGAAGGTTATGATTTCTCTCTCGGTCTATCTTACATAGCTATTGTTGAGAAAGAATATTTTTGTGGGACTAAGAATGAGAGTGCGTAGCACATATGAATGAACTTTCTACCATGAGTGGCTTGTATTCTGATGATATTAAGATGCGTACTTACTTTGTTGCTAAGATTTTCCCCTTTTCACTGAAGGGAGAAGATAAAGCTTGGTTTAGTAATTTACCTCCTGGATCTATTGATAGCCCTGATTGCTTGATTAGTACCTTCCCGCAGAAATATTTTCCTCCAAGTGCTAGACATGCTATTTTGCAGGAACTTTTTGATTTTAAACAGGGAGAAAAGGAGATATTGCCTGAATCATGGGCAAGGTTTTGTGCTTTGATTCATGCATAGGCTGGAAGTCCATTGCGTAAGAATGAGCTTCTTGATATATTTTATAATGGACTAACTAAAGAATCTAGGACATACCTAGATAGTTGTGCTGATTGTGTTTTCAGGAATAGGACTCCCAAGGAAGCTGAGGAATTAATGGCTAAAATAAGCAAGAATTATGAAGATTGGAATCCTCCTGAACCAGCTATACCTGAAGTAATCATACCTGAATCAACTATTCCTGTACCCATTCCAACATCAAAGAAGAGGGGAGTTATTGAATTAAATGATGAAGTGATGAAGGAAGCTAAGAAATGTCTTAAGGAGAAGGGAATTAAAGCTGCAGATGTCAGGAATTTACCTCCTATAGAAGAATTATGTAAGCCTATTCCCTACTCATCCACTATTGAGGTACACTCTCTCCAGCACTTTGATGAAGGTGACATCCCTTACTCTAAACCTCCTGATCAATTCTTAGAAGATTCGATATCTTTATTGTTAAGCAAGATAATTTTAATAAAAGGGTGCAAAATCATCTAATGGAAAACACTAGAGCTATTATTGAGTTAAAAGATATTGTGGAAAGAACCTCTAATGATGTTAAAATGATTGTTAAACACTTTCAAATGGTTCAAACTCAAATAGATCAACTCATTAAAGTGCAAAAAGACTTGCTAGTCAACGCTGCTAAAGAAAAACATGCTTATGAAATTAGAACTAGAAGTGGTGCTGCTACCCAGGATCCTCTATATCCTGAGGGGCATCCCAAAAGAATTGAGCAGGATTCTCAACAAGCTGAAAATAGTGGCTCTACTCGTAAGAAAAGAAAAAATAAACATAAAACTATTGTAGAACCCTCTGAACCTGTTATAGATCCTAATAGTATATCTATTTTTGATGCTGAAACTGAAAGTGGTAATGAAGAAAATGATGTTCCTGATAAAGAAAAAGCTGAAGAAGAACCTGAAAACCAAACTAAGAATACTAAATACACTAAAGAAGATTTTGTTGCTAAGAAACATGGTAGTGAAAGGGAGCCTTGGGTCCAAAAACTTATGCCTTTCCCTGATAAGAAACACAAGTCAAAGGAAGATGAACACTATAATAAGTATTGTGAGTGGATGAAACCTTTATTCCTGCAAATTCCTTTGACTGATGCTATTAAATTGCCTCCTTACTCAAAGTATATGAAGGATATTGTCTCGAATAAAAGGAAGATCCCTAATGAAGAAATTTCTACTTTGCTTGCTAATTATTCCTTTAATGGTAAGGTTCCAAAGAAATTTGGAGACCCAGGGATTCCAACTATCCCTTGCTCTATTAAGAATAGTTATGTTAGAACTACTTTGTGCGATTTGGGAGCTAGGGTTAGTGTTATGACTTTCTCTCTCTATAAGAGACTTCAACTTGAAAAACTGATACCAACTGATATATCTTTGCAAATGGCTGATAAATCTACCACTATTCTTGTTGGTATATGTGAGGATGTACCTGTTCAAGTGGCTCATAATTGCTTGATATTAACTGATTTTGTTGTGCTTGAAATGCCTGAAGATGATAATATGTATATTATTATTGGTAGACCTTTTCTTAATACTGTAGGAGCTTTTATTAATTGTAATCAAGGAAAGGTGACCTTTATTGTTAATGACAAGGAACACACCGTCTATTTCCCCAAGAATATTGAAAGGACTTATGGTCTGAATTCAATTGAACATGTTGAGGGCATTCAAGTTGGAGAGATATATTGTCCCATACCAAGAGAAAAATTTGAAACTATTATGATTGGGACCATTGCTATCAAGGTTGAGGTAACATAATCATTAGTGGAACACAAAGTTTTGTCTCATATGAAATTGTTTTGGTAGCAAGACCTGATCAACCTTGTTAACAAAAGGATTTCATTGAACAAAAGAATGTTTTCACTATGATTATCTCCGCTTACTTCTATTCTATCCATTTTAGTTTTTTCTTATGCCTAACTTAAAGGTGTTAAAGAAAAGTACTTATTGGGAGATAACCTAAAAGTTTTAGATGAGTCTTGGAATTTATTACTTCAGTAATAACCGCTCCTTATCCTTTTTATTTGCTTTTTGTGCCAAGAGTAACCTCTAATGAGAGAGAAGTAATGGTTGGGAAAGATGCTGTCCTGAAACAGATTTCTGTGCTTTACCGTAAAAGTTTGTGTAAAATCTTTGTACGTCCTTTTGAGGCATGAATTTTTGTGCGTCTGACCCAGGTTGTTATCTAACTTTTGTTAGTTCAACACTTTTTGATTTGAGCAACAGAAGGTCTTTGAAAAAAATCGTCTTTACCTGCTGGTCAGTTTTGACAAATTTCTGCCATTTTCTGCATCTGCTTCTTGTTGGTTCCTTTTTTAGTTCTTTTGGGGAATTGAGCTTTTTGATGGAAGTGCTACAGTAACTTGTGTTGTAATGGAAGTTCTATTGGTGTTAGAACTGAAACTAAAGACCTATTATCTTGAGTGCACTAATGTTGCTAATAAAGATTGTGTGAAGTTTTGTATGAAGAAAAAATTTCAGGTGTATGGAAGGAATGAGTAATGAGATAATGAAGGATGGACTATAGCTCAAGCTTGGGGATGCCACGCATGTCACCCCAAGAAATATCCAAGAGGTACAAGCGTCAAAGCTTGGGGATGCCCAAGGCATCCCCTTCTTCATCAATAAAAATCCCAGGTTTCTTCCAAACACTTCATATTTATTGTTTCATGTACAGTTGTGTTGTTCTTGGAGCGTCTTCTTCTTCGTTTTTGTTTTGGTTTTTCGTTTGCTTTGTTTTCTTAGTTTTCTGAATAAATTGGTTGGACCGCCTTTTTCATGCATTGGTTTTCAAATAGTTTGGTTTGGATTGGAAAAGAGTAGGAAAAGTTCATGCTTAAGTGGTAAAGAGAGCTTGTTTTTTATTGTGGCCTATGCTTTGTCATGCCATGCTTGATATTGATTTGGCTTTATGCTTAGTATTCTTTGTTGTAGCATGACTTGTTATAAACAATTGAGATTGCTTAATGTGCCTTTGAAGAATCATGCGTTGTTTGAGCATATTAAAGCATAGTATTGTGGTATTGTCCTTTGATGCTTTATTTGGGTTGATTTGGCACATGCTCACACCATGTTATGATTATCCCAAGTCACCATAGCCTTTATGATCCTTTAGTTTTCAACTTGTACTATCACTTTATGCTTTGATCAATGATGTTTTATCGCTCTGCATGATTATGGCCATTATTGCTCTCTTAGTTTGTCGCTCCCAGTCTTTTGCTAGCCTCCACCACCAAGTATGAGTTCCACTCATGCTTCCAACTCCCTAAACCAAGTTATTCCAAAGAGTCCACCATACCTACCTAGCATATGCTATTCCAAGTATATTCATGTTTTTGTTTACCTTCCAAATTAAACTTGTTATGAGAAAACTAGTGATTAAAGCTCTCACGAACTTGATGGCACACTTTACTTTTCTTGCCCTTAATAAACTTGAACCATCGTGTCGTCTGTGTTGTATATGCTTGCACTTATTTGTTGGGGATTAGCAGAACCATGCTGTCATGGGGAAAGCTTTGAACATTGCAAGGGTACTTTGTACCTAGTTGATATCATGCTCTTTTGTCTATGGATGTCGTCGATGTGAAATGAAAGGGGAGCTTGTAAGTCCATGGAGTTATGTATATGTGTTAGAGAAATGCCTGGGCCGCTGGTCTAATCCATGCTGACATGGTGGAAACCTGTAGCGTAACCATAATGAGCTGTCTATGAAGCATTCTTCTTATATAAAAAGAGTCCTATATTGAGAAAAAAGAGAAAAAGAAAAAAAAGATATTATGAAAAGAGGAAAGATAGAAAAAAGCACCATATTCCCATGGTAAATAAGAAGATAGCTGAGATGCTCGTTGTCTGCTTGCCTTGTCATTTTGATATGGGGATTCTTCCATATCATCGGGCAAGGGGTACCCCGTTGGCGGTTCTCTATGATACACATGTACTTACAATGACAAGAACTTACCGGTGACTAAACTTGAGTAGCATGAGGAGCGGCCCTCGTATTCAAGGGACATGAGATTTCTAACTTATACTTCGTCAGGCATGTACACCATAGTTTGTTCACTTTAACCTTAATCACTTCAAGATGCTTATGATAGGGGCAATGAGAGCTGAAAGCTATAAGTACCATAATTTTTGGAAGCTCTTTATGAAACTTGTCTGCTTCCTTCTATGAAGGCCTTTCTTCCACCATTATATTGAGTCTCCACCTTCTATCTTTATGCACCTACTTTGAGAGCATAGTGGCCATTCTTAGTTCTATGTGCATTGTCCCAAGACTAGTTGATTGATGCATACCTTGATATTGCTTGTTTTAAACTATTTGTATCTAGTCACTCTTATAAACTTTGAAGGTGTCCTATGCATTTATACTTGCTACTCTATGAGGGACAAGCTGAATGCCATTATGCTATGTTTTTGTTATGTGAAACAAACAAACGTCTTGCAAAGCATTGTTATTCATGAACCTTTTGTTTGTGCCTTTTCATGTTGCAACATAGTTTCTTTGTCTTATTGCTAGAACTTTGTCTTTCATGTTATGATTGAAGTACTATGATCCCAGCTTTGAATGTTTTACAAATACTTTGATCAAGTTTATGATTGTGCATGTCACCTAAAAAATTATTCTTTCTTTTTATCACTTACCTACTCGAGGACGAGCAGGAGTTAAGGTTGGGGATGTTGATACATTGCAAATGTATCTATAATTTTTTATGTTCCATGCTTGGTTTTATCTACTTTCTTGTGTTTTGTCCACACTTTGGAGTACTTTTCATATGATTTCTAGGACTAACCTATTAACAAGAGCCACAGTGCCAGCTGCCTGTTTTCTGCTGTTTTTGGTTCCAGGAAAGTCAGAAAATGAATATTCTCGAAATTGGACGGGACAAAAGCCAAAAATCGTATTTCACCAGAAGACTCCCGGAGCCAGAATATGGGACGGATTGGGGATGGGGCCCAGCCACACCACCTGGCCGCACGGCCTGGGCCTGGCCACGCCAGGGGGTGGTCTGGCCGCCCTAGGGACCCCGTCGGTCTCCCTCTTCGCCTATAAGAAGCCTTCTGACTTAAAAACTCTAGGGGGTTCGACGTTTTTCCAGAAGGAGTTCCCCTCTGCCGCCACCACCAGATTCCACAAAACAACACTAGAAACTCCGTTCTGGCACCCTACCAGGACGGGGAATTGGAGGAGATCATCGCCATCATCGTCACCATCGCTTCTCCATCGACCATCCATGTTTCCGCCATCTATGCGTGAGTAATCCCCCGGTGTAGGCTATGGGGATGGTAGGGATTGGATGAGATCGTTCATGTAATGGCATCAGATTGTTAGGGCATGGTGCCTAGTATCTATTATTAGTGATTTTTGACTTTGTTGCAACTTGTTATGCTTAATGCTTGTCACTAGGGCCCGAGTGCCATGATTTCATTGTGAGCACGTATGACTATATATGGAACACGTGCCTAGGATTATCTAGTACTTGGATGCTTTATCTTATTTATCTGCAATTGCCCTATGTTCTGATTGCTATGTGAATTGTCTTGTCCATGCAACGCCCGTCCATCCATCCCTATGCCTACCGCACTCGAATCCTACCGTTACCGCTATTGTTACTGTTGTCTTTACTTTACTGATGCTGTTACTTTACTATTCCTACTACAAAACTGTTGCTACTGATAAACTGCTGTGAGCAAGATTGTTTCCAGGTGCAGCTGAATTGACAACTCAGTTGTTAAGGCTTATAAATATTCTTTGTCTCCCCTTGTGTCGAATCAATAAATTGGGTTTCACTTCCTTCGAAAATACTGCAATACACCCCCTATACTTGTGGGTCATCATCTATGAAGCATTCTTCTTATAATAAAACATAGATAGCTATTGAGAAAAAAGAAAAGAAAAAAAAGAGATTTGAGAAAAGAGGAAAGAGAGAAAAAAGCACCATTTTCCCATGGTAAATAAGAAGATTACTGAGATACTCATTGTCTGCTTGCCTTGTCATTTTGATATGGGGATTCTTCTGTATCATCGGGCAAGGGGTACCCCGTTGGCGGTTCTCTATGATACACACGTATTTACGATGAAAATAACTTACCGGTAACTAAAGTTGAGTAGCATGAGGAGTGGCCCTCGTACTCAAGGGACATGGGATTTCTAGTTTATAGTCTGTCAAGCATATAACTTAGATTGGACCTCACTTTCACTTTATCCATATTAAAGATGCTTATGATAGGGGCAATGAGAGCTCAAAGCTAATGAGTACCATACTTTCAGCATTTGGAAGCCTTTCAAACTATTCAAAACCTTTTCATTTCCTTGTTGAGTCTCCACTTATTCTACGAGCACTTCCTTGAGAGCATAGTTGTCATTCTTTGTGCCTGTCTCATTACTTGATTATTTGTGTTATGACTTTGATGCTTGTATCTTTGACATCTTTACTTCTAGTCTTCACCTGAACTTCAGAGGTGCCTTGGCATTCATAATAAAAAGGCAAGCGAGATACCACTCTATCATACCTTGTTATGAGCATTGTAATGTTGCTTATATTTATACTTCATGCTACTTATTATTTTTAAGTTGGAATCTCTTCATAGTTTGCAATGCCTATTAAGTAAACTTAGTTGCATACTCTTTATTATGAATTGTCTAAGTAGTTGATCACATGCTGAGAATATATACATCATATGAAGCAAATGTGTTCGTGAAAGTTTCTTTTATCGCACTCAGTTTTCAACCGAATTGCTTGAGGACAAGCAATAAGGTAAGCTTGGGGGGAGTTGATACATCCAAAACGTATCTACTTTCCCAAACACTTTTGCTATTGTTTCTCCTCTAAACTTGTGTGATTTGGATGCAACTAACGCAGACTGAAGCTGTTTTCAGCAGAATTGCTTTGATGTCTACCTTTTGTGCAGAAAATCAACTATCAGGAAAAATCCTGGAAAATATTCCAAAAATCCTATCTCACCAGAAGACTCCCGGAGCCAGAATATGAGACGGAGGGGGGTTGGGCCCAGGCCACACCACCTGGCCGCGCGGGCTAGCCCAGGCCGTGCCAGGGGGTGGTCTGGCCGCCCCAAACACCCCCTCGGTCTCCCTCTTCGCCTATAAGTTGCCTTCTGACCTAAAAACTCAGGGGGGGGTTCGACGTTTTTCCAAAAGGAGTTCTGCTCCGCCGCCACCACTAGATTCCACAAAACAGCACCAGAAACTCCATTCTGGCACCCTGCCGGGACGGGGAATTGGAGGAGATCATCGCCATCATCATCATCGCTTCTCCATCGACCATCCATGTTTCCCCCATCTATGAGTGAGTAATCCCCTGCTGTAGGCTATGGGGATGGTAGGGATTGGATGAGATTGTTCATGTAATGGCATCGGATTGTTAGGGCATGGTGCCTAGTATCTTCTATTAGTGCTTTATGACTTTGTTGCGACTTGTTATGCTTAATGCTTGTCACTAGGGCCCGAGTGCCATGATTTCAGATCTGAACATGTTATTGATTCATTATGATAGTATTGTTTTTGGTCTTATCTACAAGTTGTATACACACGTTGTTGTCCGGAACCAATGGCCCCGAAGTGACAGAAATCGGGATAACCGGAGGGAATGGTTTTAATGTGAGGATCACATGTGTTCACGGAGTGTTAATGCTTTGCTCCGGTGCTCTATTAAAAGGAGCACCTTAATTGCCAGTAGTTCCCTTGAGGCCCCGCTCCAAATGGACTGGCAGGACAAAAGATGTTGTGCAAGTTCTCATTGCGAGCACGAATGACTATATATGGAACACATGCCTATGATTATCTAGTACTTGGATGCTTTATCTTATTTATCTGCAATTGCCCTATGTTCTGATTGCTATGTGAATTGTCTTGTCCATGCAACGCCCGTCCATCCATCCCTATGCCTACCGCACTCGAATCATACTGTTACCGCTATTGTTACTGCTGTCTTTACTTTACTACTGGTTTTACTTTACTATTCCTACTACAAAATTGTTGCTACTAATAAACTGCTGTGAGCAAGATTGTTTCCAGGTGTAGCTGAATTGACAACTTAGTTGTTAAGGCTTATAAATATTCTTTGGCTCCCCTTGTGTCAAATCAATAAATTGGGTTTCACTTCCCTCGAAAATACTGTGATACACCCCCTATACTTGTGGGTCATCAGGGTTATCTCCCAATAAGTACTTTTCTTTAACGCTTTTAAGTTAGGCATAAGAAGAAAGAAAAGGAATCAAGTGTTCTCAAATGAAGAAGCATTAAGAGCAAATTTTGTTTTCATAGGAGAGGCAAAATAAATCTTCTCTCTCTTCTTAGGAAAGTGTTCTATACCTTTCTTGAGTGGGAGTTGATATTTAATGGTGCCTTTGTTCATATCAATAATGGCACCAACAGTTCTAAGAAAAGGTCTTCCCAAAGTAATAGGACAAGAAGCATTGCATTCAACATCCAAAACATAGAAATCAACGGGGACATAGGCATTGTTAACCATAATAAGAACATCATTAATACTCCCCATGAGTTTCTTTTTAGCATTATCATCAAGTGGGACATTCAAATAACAATCTTCCAATGGTGGCAAATCAAGCATATCATAAATCCTTCTAGGCATAATAGAAACACTACTATCAAGATCACATAAAGCTTTGAAATCAAAATCATTCACTTTCATATTAATGATGGGTTCCTAACCATCTTCTTGTTTTATAGGAATAGAAGCTTTATGTTTCATCTTTTCTTCTTTAATCTTTATGAGAGCATCAGTAATGTGTTTTGTAAAGGCCATATTCATAGCACTAACATTAGGACTTTTAGAAAGCATTTGTAGGAACTTAATAACTTCAGAGATATTGCAACCATCAAGATCAAAATCATAATTATCATCTAAAGTAGTAGAGCTATTACTAGCCTCAACACTAGTGGTAGTGATAGTAGAAACACTAATGTTTCTAGCAATTTCATCTTCTCTTTCCCACTTAGCATGCAGTTCAGCTAATAGTCTAACATTTTCATCAATTCTAACTTGTATGGCATTAGTAGCTGTAAAGGGATTCTCATTAGTTTCGGGTTTAGTAGTCATTTTATTCAAAGAAGATTGAGCTTCAGCCAATGATGCTATATTTCTTTCAGCATTAGAGAGTTTCTCCTCAATAGTTTTATTGAAAGAAGTTTGTTTACTAATAAAATCTTTAAGCATAACTTCAAGATTAGAGGGTGCACTCCTATTATTGTTGTAGGAATTTCCATAAGCATTACCATTGTTGGGAGGATATGGCCTATAATTGTTATTACCATAAGCATTATTGCCAAAATTACTATTTCTTATAAAGTTCACATCAACTTGCTCTTCTTGAGCAACCAAAGAGGCTAAAGGAACATTATTTGGATCAATATGGGCTTTCCCATTAACAAGCATAAACATAATAACATCAATTTTATCACTCAAGGAGGAGGTTTCTTCAACAGAATTTACCTTCTTACCTTGTGGAGCTCTTTCAGTATGCCATTCAGAGTAGTTAACCATCATATTATCCAGAAGCTTTGTTGCAGCATCCAAAGTAATGGTCATAAAGGTACCTCCAGCAGCAGAATCCAATAGATTTCTTGAAGAATAATTCAATCCTGCATAAAAGGTTTGGATAATCATCCAAGCAGTCAGTCCATGAGTGGGAAAATTCTTTACCAAAGATTTCATTCTTTCCCAAGCTTGAGCAACATGTTCATTATCAGATTGTTTAAATTTCATTATTTCACTTCTCATAGATATAATCTTAGAAGGAGGGTAGTATTTTCCAATGAAAGCATCCTTGCATTTATTCCAAGAATAAATACTATTCATAGTTAAGGAATTCAACCATTCTTTAGCTTTTCCTCTCAAAGAGAAAGGAAACAATTTAAGATTAATAATATCTCCATCTATATCCCTATGCTTTTGCATCTCACAAAGTTCAACAAAGTTATTTAGATGAGCAGCAACATCTTCATTACCAATACCAGAAAATTGTTCTCTCATAACAAGATTGAGTAAAGCAGGTTTTATTTCAAAGAAAGTAGCTTCAGGAATAGGTGGCGCAATAGGTGTGCTCATAAAATCATTGTTGTTGGTGCTAGTGAAGTCACACAACTTAGTGTTTTCAAGAGTAGTCATTTTTTGTGTTTTTAATAAAGAAAGCAAACTTGTAAAACTATTTTTTGTGTGTTTTTGATCAAGAAACAAGCAAACAAAGCAAAAGTAAACTAAGCAAAACAAAAATAACAAAGTAAAGAGATTGGTTATGAGGGACTCCCCTTGTGAATATGTCCTTGACTCCATGGCAACGGTGCCAGAAAATCGGTTGCTAAGCCCAAAATATATCGAGCCCGTTGGGGAACCCCAAGAGGAAGGTATGATGAACACAGCAACAAGTTTTCCCTCAGTTATGAAACCAAGGTTTAATTGAACCAGTAGGAGCAAGGAAACACCTCAAAGGTGTTGCTAGCTGAACTTTGGCAGGGCGCACTATCGGTGCCAGCAACAACGTGGAGACCTGCACAACACAACCACAGAACTTTGCCCCCAACTTGCGATGAGGTTGTCAATCTCACCGGTTTATCTGAAAACAAATGATTAAACATATCGAGTGGAAGAAAGTAATAGTTTGCAGAAAGTAAACAGTAAATAGTAAACAACTGATTGTAGATTGATAGTAAAAGAAAGGACCGGGGTCCATAGTTCACTAGTGGTGGCTCTCCTTAAGATAGATGACATGTTGGGTGAAAAATTACAGCGGGGCAATTGACAAACATAGAGAAAGCAATATGCATATACTACTCATCTTGACTCCTTTGAGACTTGATTGGGTATTACAACATTATACATAGACCATAATCCAACTGCATCTATGACTAATAATCCACCTTCAGGTTATCATCCGAACCCCCTCCAGTATTAAGTTGCAAGCAATGGATAATTGCATTACGCATTGCGTGTAAAGTAAACAATACGATTGTTCTATGAACAAAGGGTTGTTGTTTTCTCCCTAGTAGCAACAACACATCTAGTACCTTAGAGATTTCTATCACTTCCCTAGATTACTAGAGGCATGAACCCACTATCGAGCATAAATACTAACTCTTGGAGTTGCTAGCATCTACTTGGCTAAGATAGCTACTAACAACAGAAAGCATGCAAGATCACAAATAACAAAGACATGATAGAATTAATAATCAATCTGAAATAGCATCTCAATATCCATCGGATCCCCGCAAACACAACATGTAAAATTACAAATAGATGATCTTGATCATGAACGGAGCTCACAAGATCTAAACATGATAGCACAAAGGAGGAGAACCAAAGATGAACTACTCACAAATCACACCGGAGGCTTGCATGGTGATGAAGAAGGCCTCCAGGGTGAATTCCCCTTTCCGGCAGGGTGTCGGGAAGAGCTTCAGATCCCTCCCAATCTAGGGATGGAGATGACGGCGGCTACAGATTCTTTCGTGGAACTTTGACCGGGTCCTTAGGGTTTCTGTATCGGAGGCATCTTATAGGCGAAAGGGGAGGCCAAGGGGGTGCCTAGGGCGGCCAGACCACCCCCTGGCGCGAGTCAGGCTAGGCCACGCGGCCAGGTGGTGTGGCGGCCCCTGGCCCCTCTCCGTCTCGTATTCTGGCTCCGGGTGCCCTCGGTGAAAAACTGACTTTGGCTTTTGTCCCGTCCAATTCCTAGAATATTCATTTTCTGACTTTCTTGGAACCAAAAACAGCAGAAAACAGGCAGATAGCACTGTGTCTCTTGTTAATAGGTTAGTCCAAGAAAGTGTATAGAAAGTACTCCAAAGTGTGGACAAAACACAAGAAAGTAGATAAAACCAAGCATGGAACATCAGAAATTATGGATACGTTAGCAACGTATCGAGGGGGCTTTTATAGGGAGAGGAGGGTAGCCCCCTCCCATGGTCGGCTGATACGTCCATTTTGCATCACCATTCTATATCATAATTCATTGTTATTCATTGATATATTTCATATTAAGAGATGGTACTTATGTTATTTCATCTATTTTTGCATGATTAATGATTTTGGGAGGATGTACCACCGGAGTCAGGATTCTGATGGAAAAATAACCGTTTGGAGGCAAATTGGCAAAGATCAGAAAATCCTAGAAAATATACGGAAATTCCTATTTTTCCAGAAGACGAAAGAAGCCAGAAGGGGAAGTGGAGATGGGCCACAAGGGGGCCACACCTCCCCCTGGCGTGGGCTAGCCCTGGCCGCGCCACCAGGTGGTGTGGCCACCCTGGCCCACCTCTGGCATCGCCCTCTGATGCATATAATCCCCTCAAAACCCTAAGACTCGGGGAGCAACCACGAAAAGATTCCGCCACCTCTGCGAGGCGGAAAACTGCAGAGAGAGAAAGAGCTCTCCGGTAGGCAGAAATTTGTCGGGGAAATTCCTTCCCGGAGAGGGGAGATCATCGCCATCAACACCATCATCAAGATGGACTTCATCAGGATCATCATCCTCATCTTCTTCACCATAATCTCCACCATCACCATCATCACCACTCCATACCGCTGTAACAATTGGGTTGAATATTGCATAGTTCTTAGGGGAAACTTTCCCGGTGTTGATTACTTGTTGTAGTTGATGCTATTGAGTAGAACCATTGAATTATTTTTATGTTCAGATTGTTACTTATCATTATTTCATCTCTGATCTTGATCCATATGATGTCTCATGAGTAGTTCGTTTAGTTCTTGAGGACATGGGGGAAGTCATGTTGTTAGTAGTGGAATTGTGTTGAGAAAGATTCAATGGTTTGATAATTAAGTTGTGGTGTTATTCTTCTAGTGGTGTCATGTGAACATCGACTACATGATACTTCACCTTATTGGGCCTAGGGGAATGCATTGTGTATTTGGCTACTAATCGTAGGGGTTTCCGGAGTGACAGAAACCTGACCCCCCGTTAGGAAACCTTTGCATAAGGGAGTGTAGGATCTCAGAGTTTAAGGCCGTGGTTAGGTTTTTATCTTAATTACTTTCTTGTAGTTGCGGATTCTTGCAAGGGGTATAATCACAAGTATGTATTAGTCCTAAGAAGGTCAGTACATTAGCACATGTTCACGCACACAACACTTATCCAACCAAAGAAGATTAATCAACTCTATGAGCGAAAACACTTGATAGTATTCCCATGTGTCCTCAAGAAAGTTTGGTTATCTTAAAGTAATACAACCATCTTGTCCTTTGCTAAAGAAAGGATTGGGCCACTTGCTGCAATTATTATTATTGTCTTTTATTTACTCGCACTTTATTTATCTGCATTATCAAAAAACCCTAAAAATCCGTTTGCTAAGTATTTACTGAGAATTCCTGATCCAAGCCACTTGTCAACACCTTCTGCTCCTCGTTGGGTTCGACACTCTTACTTATCGAAAATACTGCGATACACCCCCTATACTTGTGGGTCTTCAAGACTATTTTCTGGCGCCGTTGCCGGGGAGTGAAGTGCTATTGGAGAGTGGAACTGGTAAAGGAAACTTCTACTATGAGTATTGTTTATTTCTGTTAGTTACTTTATTTCAATATGGATAATTAACTTAGTTTCTTATTTCGTAATGCTACTACCACTGCTAAGGTAGTAGATGAACCTCCACCTGCTGAAAATGATACTTTTAAGATACCTACAAGAATTGTTGTTCGTGTTATGGATAACTACTATTTTGGAGATGGAACTGTCCATCCTGGTGATCATTTTTTATACACGAATTATGTGGGTTGTTTAAGTGTGCAGGTATTACAACATATCAAGTTAAGAAAAAGTTATTCTCTGTATCACTGAAAGGAAGAGCTGAGGAATGGTAAAATCTGCTAAAGAATGGCCAATCTCTTGAATGGGAGGAAATTGTACCTCTCTTTTATTCCAAATTTTATCCTCCTAGTGAGATTCATAAAGATCGGTATCAAATATATAACTTTTGGCCTCGTGATGGAGAGATTACAGCTCAAGCTTGGGGGAGATTGAAGTCACTAATGCTCAAATGTCCTACTCATGAGCTCCCTAATAACATTATTATTGATAAATTTTATGCAAGGTTTTCTCTTCATGATAAGGATCTATTGGATGCTTCTTGCTCTGGATCATTTACACGTATGGAAGAAGAAGCTAAATGGGATCTTCTAGACCGTATTCAAGACAATGCTGAAGCATGGGAGAATGACAAAGGAAGAAAGTCAGGTATAAATTATGATTATGAATGCACTAAATCTTTTATGGGAACTGATGACTTTCATAATATTAGTAATGCTTATGGTCTTGATTCTCAAAGTATTACAAATTATTTTAAGGCTTTTGTTTCTTATATTGAAATTCCTAAAAAGAAATGGAACAAGTATCACGAGCCATATAAAGATATTGTTAATTGTGTTTCTGCTAGAAATACTAAATTTTATACTATTGATCATATTTTACCTGAACCTTACATCGAGAAAATACCTTTCCCGGTTAAAGTAAAGGAACATTCTATGACAGCTAGTATGGTTAACGAAAGTACAAAGAAAGCTATAGAATCTGATGAAAAAATAGATGTTGAACCTGCAGTAGCAAATATGAAAGACTTTGTCACTAAAAATGTAGAAGATGGGCACATTATCCTTTGTAAGGATACTTCTAAAATTGTTTCACATCCTAATGGAACTAGGAAAGCTAGTGTCCCTATGTTTTCTGTCAGAATAAGTGATCATGCTACAATGGTTCATGTGATAGTTATATCATTAAATTTATGCATGATATTGAAAGTTATTATGAGAGAGGGAATATTGTTCTTATGCATCTCAATAATATTAAGTTTCCTCGCTTTATGCTGAAAGTCTTTAAGTTGCACTTGTTTTGCCTTCCTATGCTAGTAGCCTATGGTTTCAACAATTTCTTTTCTTACAAAATTCCCTTGCATAGGAAGTGGGTTAGACTTAAATATAAGTATATTTTCTTCTTGATGCTCTCTTTTACTTCAATTCATACTCTTATGTGAGCATTATTGAAATTTATCATGCCTATCTTAATGGCTATAAAGAAAGAGCTTTTTGGGAGATAACCCGATATATTTTCGCTTTCAGTTTATTTTGGTATGTTTGAGTCCTGGAAGTTATTACTTCTGTAATAACCTCTCCTTATCTTTTTTGTTTGGTTTTTGTGTCAAGATCAGCCTCTAATGAAAGAGAAGTAATATTTGGGGAAGTTGCTGTCCCGAAACAGATTTTTGTGCTTCACCGTAAAAAATCGTGAAAAATCCCAGAACATCATACTAATCTGTAATTTTTTGTGTGCATGCCCCAGGTTATTATTTAACTTTCTTTAGTTTTGCACTTTTTGATTTGGGTAATAGAAGATTTTAGAAAAAATTGATCTTTACCTGCTGGTCTGTTTTGACAGATTTCTGCCATTTTTGCATTTGCCTCTTAAATCGATTTCCCTTTTTGAATTCTTTTTGGGATTTAGAAAGGAGTTGTTTCATTAGCTTATGTTTTGATGGATTTCAATTAAAATTGAACCTAAAGGTTTATTATCTGGCATGCACTAATGTTGCTAATGAAGATTGTGTGAAGTTTTGTGTGAAAGAAATTTTCAAGTGGTAGGAGAAAATGATGTAATGAGATGAAGAATGGTCAAAAGACTCAAGCACTAAATTTTTGAAGATTCACACAATGAAGATATTGATATTATTCAAGCAATGACTCCGGAAGATTTTATTAAAGGCCAAGTTCAAAGACTTTCAGAGTCCGTTTTCAAATAGGTTACACTTATGGTAAGGAAAGGTCCGTGAAAAACTTTTCAATTTATATTTTTGCAGTTTTTATCTAACATGGAAATTAATGGGTCGAAAGAGGGACGGAAACAGAGCCCGGGTGGCTCACACCACCCCATGGCGCGGGCCCACCTGGCCGCGCCACCAGGGGGTGTGGCCACCTCGGAGCCCGTCTCCGACCCCTTTTCTCCCAGTACTTTTCTTTTGTTGTTAAACTTTGTAATATATAATCCCCCGGATCCCCCGAGGTCCATATATCGTGTTCTCATCGTGTTTTCATTTCGATATGTTTCTGTCAGGAACTATTCTTAAGTTTAGAAGCACGATGGTCTCCGCCAACGATAAGGGCAAGGAGCCTGCAGAAGATGATCTCCAAGACCCTAAGTAGGAGGAGGAGATCGAGAGTGAAGTTGAAGAGGAGGCAAAGGAAGACCAGCATCCACACACCAGCACCACCATTTCAAGCATTAGAGTGGTGGCAAATCCTGCCAAGTTCAAAAGGACCGCACGGATGTCCACTGGAGGGAAGGTTCCATGTCATTGCTTGGCTTCACGGTCACCTCCTCCACGCACCAAGAATCCCTTACATACCTGTATTCATGAGCAGCAATTCCAAAATATGCCCAAGGAAAAGTTACCCTCCAATTGGAATCTGCCTCGTTCTAACCATGCAGGAAAATAATACTTTAAGGAGGAAGAGTGGGGAAAGAATCGCAAGGGCTGGGATTCACAGCCCGACATGATCATGAACCGTATTGAGCACAATTTGGAGTTGATTCGTATGCTTACCTTCGAGATTGAGGATTTGAAGGAATTGATCGAAAAGCTTATCAAGAGAACACCACCACCACCGAAGGAGTAATTCGTCATCAGGTTTTGGCATCCCCTTGGTTTGTTCCAAGCTTGGGGGAGTGTCGCGGTATCATATCATTATCTTCATCTTTTTACCTTTTTAGTAGAGTCATATCATGAATAAGAGAAGTTATCATATAGGATGGTTTGCATTATGGAAGTATCTCCCCTCTAGTTAGATATCTATGTATCCCTTGGTGTGAGTTGCCATTATGGAATATTAATGAGAAGTTCTATCATTTACTTTTTGCACATCTTATTTTAGTTTGCAATTCCTGTTATATGATTGATCTTGTTGTTAGTATTGCTATCACTTTGGGATCATTAAGTAAATTTAGATTGGTTTTGGCAAACCTAGCTCTGGTCAGTAGTAACACTATTTGAGGATTGAATGGAAAAGAGAAAAGTACTTTTAGAAATATAATTTCATTATCTTTCTTTCTTGTCTGGCTCATAAGCTTAGTATTCTCTAGTTAAGATCTTTTGTGTTTCCAAGGAAGATTGCATGAGTGTTTCTATCACTTGTATGTTTGTTTGTTTGCTTCCATTCTTATGCTTGCTACTCAGCCTTGCTAGCCAAAAACCTGTATTGAGAGGGAATGCTTCTCGTGCATCCAATCCTAAAACTAAAACCTATGCCATTTGCGTCCACCATAACTACCTATTAGCATTATTGCTATTCCAAGTAAATTCATGTTTTTATCTATCTTCCAAATTAAACTTGGTATGTGAGAACTAGTGATTAAAGCTCTCACAAACTTGATGGCACACTTTACTTTCTTGTAGTTAATAAACTTGAACCATTGTGTCCATCTATGTTGCGTATATGCTTGCACTTTATAAGTTGAGAGTTAACAGAACCATGTTGTCATGGGGAACGCTTTCAACATTGCACTTATTATTCAGTTGATATCATGTTCTTTTGTTTATGGATCCCAGCGGTGTGAAATAAAAGGGGAGCTTGTAAGCTCATGGAGTTTGTATATGTGTTAGAGAAACGCCTGGGCGGCTAGCCTAAGCCATGCCTAATCATGGTGGAAACTTGCAGCATAACCATAGTGAGCATTCTGTGAAGCATCCTCAATAAAAACCTATGCAAATAGCAAATAAAAAGATCGCCGAGATGCTCATTGTCTGTTGCCTTGTCATTTTGGTATGGGATAGCTCCTGTATCATGGGGTAAGGGGTACCCCGTTGGCGGTTCTCCATGATACACATGTACTTACAATGACAAGAACTTACTCGTGAATAAAGTTGAGTAGCATGAGGTTCGGTACTCGTAGGCAAGGGGCATGAGATTTTCGACTTATAACTTGTCAAGAATATCCTCATATTTGTTCACTTTAACCTTAATCACCTAAAAGATGCTTATGATAGGGGCAATGAGAGCTCAAAGCTAGCAAGTACCATAATTTTTGGAGACTCTTTATGAGACTTGAAATCCCTGCTTCCCTCTGCAAAGGGCCTATCTTTTACTTTTTGTTGAGTTAGTTAACCTATTCCTTTCTATCTTAAGCAAGCATTTGAGTTGTTGTGATTCAGTCACCCATATGATGATATATTCAATCATGTTTCTTATGTTCCTTGTTTTGCACACTACTCTTATCTTAGTGGATATTACTTTGAAAGCTATCATTCAAAACCCATTATGGTTGACTCCTGCAATTTGTTAACCATTCTATGACCAAGAACAAAGTTTGCCATTATCAATTATGATTTACTTTATGCATCTTTATTGTGTTTCCCTTACTTATTGCAGGTTAAGTTATATAATAGTGAGTTGTTTTCTATTATGATTTGTGTTTTGATGAATGTGATGCTTCTTGTCCGTATTCTCTTTATCGAGACTTCACTCCATAAACCCGTGGACATGTTTATCGAGCTTAGTTTTCACTTGGGGACAAGCGAAGTTTAAGCTTGGGGGGAGTTGATACGTCCATTTTGCATCACCATTCTATATCATAATTCATTGTTATTCATTGATATATTTCATATTAAGAGATGGTACTTATGTTATTTCATCTATTTTTTCATGATTGATGATTTTGGGAGGATGAACCACCGGAGTCAGGATTCTAATGGAAAAAGCACCGTTTGGAGGCAAAATTGGCGAAGATCAGAAAATCCCAGAAAATATATGGAAATTCCTATTTTTCTACAAGATGAAGGAAGCTAGAAGGGGAAGTGGAGATGGGCCACAAGGGGCCCACACCACCCCCTGGCGTGGGCTAGCCTTGGCCACGCCACCAGGTGGTGTGGCCACCCTGGCCCACCTCTGGCATCGCCCTCTGACGCATATAATCCCCTCGAAACCCTAAGACTCGGGGAGCGACCACAGAAAGATTCCGCCGCCTCTACGGGGTGGAAAACTACAGAGAGAGAAAGAGCTCTCCGGTAGGCAGAAACCTGCCAGGGAAATTCCTTTCCAGAGAGGGGAGATCATCGCCATCAACACCATCATCAAGCTGGACTTCATCGGGATCATCATCATCATGTTCACCATCATCTCCACCAGCACCATCATCACCACTCCGTACCGGTGAAACAATTGGGTTGAATCTTGCATAGTTCTTAGGGGAAACTTTCCCGGTGTTGATTACTTGTTGTAGTTGATGCTATTGAGTGGAACCATTGAATTATTGTTATGTTCAGATTGTTACTTATCATTATTTCATCTCTAATCTTGATCCATATGATGTCTCGTGAGTAGTTCGTTTAGTTCTTGAGGACATGGGGGAAGTCATGTTGTTAGTAGTGGAATTGTGTTGAGAAAGATTCAATGGTTTGATAATTAAGTTGTCGTGTTATTCTTCTAGTGGTGTCATGTGAACGTCGAATACATGATACTTCACCTTATTGGGCCTAGGGGAATGCATTGTGTATTTGGCTACTAATCGTAGGGGTTGCCGGAGTGATAGAAACCTGAACCCCCGTTAGGAAACCTTTGCATAAGGGAGTGTAGGATCTCAGAGTTTAAGGTTGTGGTTAGGTTTTTATCTTAATTACTTTCCACTAGTTGCAGATGCTTGAAAGGGGTATAATCACAAGTATGTATTAGTCCGAGGAAGGTCAGTACATTAGCACAGGTTCACCCACACAACACTTATCCAACCAAATAAGATTAATCAACTCTATGAGCGAAAGCACTTGATAGTATTCCCATGTGTCCTCGAGAATGTTTGGTTATCTTAAAGTAATACAACCGTCTTGTCCTTTGCTAAAGAAAGGATTGGGCCACTTGCTGCAATTATTATTATTGTCTTTTATTTACTCACACTTTATTTATATGCATTATCAAAAATCCCGAAAAATCCGTTTGCTAAGTATTTACAAAAAAATTCTGATCCAAGCCACTTGTCAACACCTTCTGCTCCTTGTTTGGTTCGACACTCTTACTTATCAAAAATACTGCTATACACTCCCTATACTTGTGGGTAATCACCCGTGCCATGGGGATTTGCCCCCACCTCTTCCCTCATTCATGTGGTGAAGCTCCACTCACATTAATCTAGCCTCCACTCAAAATTCCACTCACATGCATTAAATTTCCACCAAATTTAATGAAACTCTCATTTAATAAAAATCTTTTATTTATTTTGTTCAGAATTTTGTTAATTACTTTAATTAACAAACATTTACATAAAACTGCTTGCAACATTTCAATATCACATGCAGAACCAGTTTTTGCAATTTCACCCGAAACAATTCCGGTTTCCATCGAAATGATTACAGCGCTTTGCAATTCTTTTGTCTGAAACATATATGCTCCAAATGGTGTTTCACAACCCTTAAGTGTGTCACCCTACAGTTCGCGAACAATGCAGACATGATTGAGACTCCTCTCAGATCAATAATCAGAAGCGGGACCTGGAGATCCATTCTTACTCCTGCACATTCAACGATGACTTCTATGATCGTGAGAACCTTTAACACTAGTAACTTAATCCCTTTGTCTCACTATATATTACATGCCCGAGATTCGATCATCGGTATCCAAATACCTAGTATGATCTCGTTACCGACATGCACTCTTTTCTCGTTCCCGTGATATAATATTCTAGTGATCACATCACTTGCTTGCAAGCTATTCTCAATGTGATATCACCGAGAGGGACCAGAGTATATCTATCCGTCATCAGGATGGACAAATCCCACTCTTGATCCATGAGCCTCTACATAACACCTTCGTAGCACTGAACCCATCTTTATAGTCACCCTTTCACGGTGTGACGTTTGATGTTATCAAGATACTCCTCTGGTTTTAGTGATTAACATGATCTCATGGTCTAAGGACTAGGATTACTTCGTATGATGTTATAGCAATATAAACTCAATGACTTTGATCGTAATGCTATACTTCGGATGAATGGTCATAACATCATTTCCCCAATGTTGTGACCTCGTTATTAACGACATCCAATGTCCATGATCAGGAAACTTTGATCATCTTGTTAATCAACAAGCTAGTTTAAAGAGAGGCATAACTAGGAACTTTCCATTTATTTATTAAACACACATGTATTAACGTTTTCATATTAATACAATTATAGCATGTAAAATAAACATCTATCATATACTTGGAATATACATAATAACAACTTTATTATTGCCTCTCAGGGCATATTCCCTTCAGTCTCCCACTTGCACTAGAGACAATAATCTAGTTACATAGTGATAAATCTAACACCCATGGAGTTCTGGTGTTGATCATGTTTTGCCCTAGGGAGAACTTTAGTCAACGGATCAGCAACATTGATATCCGTGTTTACTTTACAAATCTTTATATCTCCATCCTTAACATGCTCTCGGATGGAGTGAAACCGGCGCTTAATATGCTTGGAATTCTTGTGAGACCTTGGTTCCATGGTGTTGGCTATGGCTCCATTGTTGTCACAATAGATAACCATTGGGTCCAACGCACTAGGAACCACACCCAGTTCGGTTATGAACTCCTTCATCCAAACCGCTTCCTGTGTCGCTTCTGCAGCAACAACATATTCCGCCTCCATCGTTGATCCAGCCACCACAGGTTGTTTGGAACCCCTCCAACTAACTATTGCTCGGTTCAAGATAAATACATATCCGGATTGAGACTTAGAGTCATCCGGATCGGTGTCAAAGCTAGCATCAACATAACACTTGTCGACCAGCTCTTCTTCACCTCCATATACAAGAAACATATCCTTAGTTCTTCTTAAGTACTTAAGGATATTCTTGATCGCTATCCTGTGTTCTGTACCTGGATCAGATTGGTACCTACTAGTTAAACTAATAGCATGTGCCACATCCGGTCTTGTACATAGCATGGCATACATTATAGAGCCTATAGCTAAAGCATAGGGGATTTTATCCATTATCTCTCTTTCTTCCGCTGTAGCCGGACTTCGAGTCTTACTCAATGTCTTGCCTTGCAACATTGGTAAGAACCCCTTCTTACTTACGTCCATTTTAAGCTTCTTTAAAATCTTATCAAGGTATGTACTTTGTGATAGCCCTATTAGGCGCCTTGATCTATCTCTATAGATCTTTATGCCTAATATGTATGACGCTTCACCTAGGTCCTTCATAAATTTTTTGCTATTTAGATAACTTTTAACACTGTTTAAAAGATCTATATCATTTCCAATCAATAATATGTCGTCCACATATAATATTTGAAATGCCACATTGCTCACACTCACTTTATTGTAAATACAAGCCTCTCCATAAGTTTGGATAAATCCAAACTCTTTTATCACCTCATCAAATAGAGATTCCAACTCCGTGATGCTTGCTTCAGTCCATAAATGGATCGCTGAAGCTTGCACACCTTGTTATTGTTGGGTTCGCAGCATAGAAAACAAAAAATTCCTACAATGGGAACTATACGCCAAGATCTATCTACTAGATACAAGCAACAGGTGGATATACATCCATGGAGAACTTACCCTCGAAGACAACAAAGCTTTGTTAATGAGTTGGAACTCGTGGATGATGTAGTCGAATGCTTGCCGATCTCAAGATCATGTGGAAGTCCTAGCGTCACAAATCAGCAGCGCATCCGTCATCGCACACACGTTCAGGCCACCGAACAACCTCCACCTCCTCGCTCTAGCGAATCAGCAGAAGCAGCAACTCCTTCCAGACGAAAAGCCACTGGGAACATGTATCTCGCTAATCCGAGACCATGGGAATATATCTAGAGGGGGAGAGAGATCCTTCACGAGGAGGTGTGATTTGTGAGGAGGAGAGGGGGACTTTTATAGGGAGAGGGGGCAGCCCCGTCCCATGGCTGGCGCCATGGGGAGGTGCCCCCACCTCTTCCATTGTTCATGTGGTGAAGCTCCACTCACATAAATCTAGCCTCCACTAAAAATTCCACTCACAGCATTAAATTTCCACCAAATTTAATGAAACTCTCATAATAACAATCTTTTATTTATTTTATTCAGAATTTTGTTAATTACTTTAATTAACAAAGATTCACATAAAACCCCTTGCAACATTTCAATATCACATGCAGAACTAGTTTCTGCAATTTCACCCGAAACAATTCCGGTTTCCATCGAAATGATTCCAGCGCTTTGTAATTCTTTCGTCTGAAACATATATGCTCCAAATGGTGTTTCACAACCCTTAAGTGTGTCACCCTATGGTTCGCGAATAATGCAGACATGATTGAGACTCCTCTCAGATCAATAATCAGAAGCGGGACCTGGAGATCCATTCTGACTCCTGCACATTCAACGATGACTTCTGTGATCATGAGAACCTTTAATGCTAGTAACTTAATCCCTTTGTCTCACGATATATTACATGTCCGAGATTCGATCATCGGTATCCAAATACCTTGTTTGATCTCGTTAACAACATGCACTCTTTTCTCGTTCCCGTGATATAACATTCTAGTGACCACATCACTTGCTTGCAAGTATTCTCAATGTGATATCACCGAGAGGGCCTAGAGTATATCTATCTGTCATCGGGATGGACAAATACCACTCTTGATCCATGAGCCTCTACATAAAACCTTCGTAGCACTGAACCCATCTTTATAGTCACCCTTTTACGGTGTGACGTTTAATGTTATCAAGACACTCCTCTAGTGTTAGTGATTAACATGATCTCATGGTCTAAGGACTAGGATTACTTCGTATGATGTTATAGCAATATAAACTCAATGACTTTGATCGTAATGGTATACTTCGGATGAATGTTCATCACATCATTTCCCCAATGTTGTGACCTTGTTATTAACGACATCCAATGTCCATGATCAGGAAACATTGATCATCTTGTTAATCAACGAGCTAGTTTAAAGAGAGGCATAACTAGGAACTTTCCATTTGTTTATTGAACACACATGAATTAACATTTTCATATTAATACAGTTATAGCATGTAAAATAAACATCTATCATATACTTGGAATATACATAATAACAACTTTATTATTGCCTCTCAGGGCATATTCCCTTCAGTCTCCTACTTGCACTAGAGACAATAATCTAGTTACATAGTGATAAATCTAACACCCATGGAGTTCTGGTGTTGATCATGCTTTGCCCTAGGGAGAACTTTAGTCAACGGATCAACAACATTGAGATCCGTGTGTACTTTAGAAATCCTTATATCTCCATCCTTAACATGCTCTCGGATGGAGTGAAACCGACACTTAATATGCTTGGAATTCTTGTGAGACCTTGATTCCTTGGCGTTGGCTATGGCTCCATTGTTTTCACAATAGATAACCATTGGGTCCAATGCACTAGGAACCACACCCAGTTCGGCTCCTTCATCCAAACCGCTTCATGTGCCGCTTCTGCAGCAACAACATATTCCGCCTCCGTCATTGATCCAACCACCACAGGTTGTTTGGAACTCTTCCAACTAACTACTGTTCCGTTCAGGAGAAATACGTATTCGGATTGAGACTTAGAGTCATCTGGATCGGTGTCAAAGCTAGCGTCGACATAACACTTGGCGACGAGCTCTTCTTCACCTCCGTATACAAGAAACATATCCTTAGTTCTTCTTAAGTACTTAAGGATATTCTTGACCGCTATCCAGTGTTCCGTACCAAGATCATATTGGTACCTACTAGTTAAACTAATAACATGTGCCACATCCGGTCTTATACATAGCATGGCGTACATTATAGAGCATATAGCTGAAGCATAGAGGATTTTATCCATTATGTCTCTTTCTTCCGCTGTAGTCGGACTTTGAGTCTTACTCAATGTCTTGCCTTGCAACATTGGTAAGAACCCCTTCTTACTTCCGTCCATTTTAAACTTCTTTAAAATCTTATCAAGGTATGTACTTTGTGATAGCCCTATCAGGCGCCTTGATCTATCTCTATAGATCTTTATGCCTAATATGTATGACGCTTCACCTAGGTCCTTCATCGAAAATTTGCTGTTTAGATAACTTTTAACACTATTTAAAAGATCTATATCATTTCCAATTAATAATATGTCGTCCACACATAATATTAGAAATGCCACATTGCTCCCACTCACTTTATTGTAAAAACAAGCCTCTCCATAAGTTTGGATAAATCCAAACTCTTTGATCACCTCATCATAGCGGAGATTCCAACTCCGTGATGCTTGCTTTAGTCCATAGATGGATCGCTGAAGTTTTCACACCTTGTTAGCATCCTTAGGATTAACAAAACCCTTTGGTTGTATCATATACAATTCTTCTTCAATGTTTCCATTGAGGAATGCAGTTTTGACATCCATCTGCCCTATCTCATAATCGAAATAAGTAGCAATTGCTAACATAATCCTAACTGACTTTAGCATCGCTATGGGAGAGAATGTCTCATCATAGTCAACCCCTTGAATTTGTAAAAACCCCTTTGCGACAAGTCAAGCTTTATAAACGGTTACATTACCATCAGCATCAGTTTTATTTTTGAAAATCCATTTATTCTCAATGGTCTTTCGGTCGTGAGGTAAGTCCACCAAGGTCCAAACCTGGTTTTCGTACATGGATTTCATCTCGGATTTCATGGCTTCTAACCATTTGTTGCAATCCGAGCTCATCATCGCTTCTTCATATGTCGCGGGGTCATCTATTTCATTGACCATGAAATTCATAACAGGATTGTCGTACAGTTCAGGAGCTGCACGTGTCCTGCTTGACCTGCGAGGTTTGGTAGTGTCCTCTTTCAGAGTTTCATGATCATTATCATTAGTTCCCTCTTCATTTGGTGAAGTAAACTCTAGAACAATTTCTGGCGCAGTGCTACTCGCCATTGCATGAAGAGAAGGTTCAATGACCTCTTCGAGTTCTACATTCCGACTACACATGCCTTTCGCGAGAAACTCTTTCTCTAGAAAGGATCCATTCTTGGCAATGAAAACCTTGCCTTCGGATCTGTGGTAGACGGAATACCCAATAGTTTCCTTAGGGTATCCTATGAAGACGCATTTTTCCACTTTGGGTTCGAGTTTATTCGGTTGAAGTTTCTTCACATAAACATCGCAACCCCAAACTTTAAGAAATGATAGCTTAGGTTTGTTTCCAAACCACAATTCATACGGTGTCTTTTCAACGGATTTAGATGGTGCCCGATTTAGAGTGAATGCAGCGGTTTCTAGTGCATAGCCCCAAAATAACAGTGGCAAGTCAGTCAGAGACATCATAGATTGAACCATATCTAATAAAGTACGATTATGACGTTCTGACACACCATTATGTTGTGGTTTTCCGGCATGTGTGAGTTGTGAAACTATTCCACACTCTTTCATATGTGTGCTAAACTCGTAACTTAGATACTCACCTCCACGGTCAGACCATAGAAATTTGATCTTTCTATTACGATGATTTTCCACTTCATTCTGAAATTCCTTGAACTTTTCAAAGGTTTCAGATTTGTGTTTCATCAAATAGATATACCCATAGCTACTCAAATCATCCGTGGAAGTAACAAAATAACGATAACCACCATGCGCCAACACACTCATTGGACCGCATACATCAGTATTTATGATTTACAATAAATTTGTCGCCCATTCCATTGAACCGCAAAACGGCGTTCTAGTCATCTTGCCCATAAGGCATGGCTCACATGTATCAAATGATTCAAAGTTAAGTGATTCCAAAAGTCCATCAGAATGGAGTTTCTTCATGCGTTTAGCACCAATATGACCTAAACAGTAGTGCCACATTGATGACCCACAGTATAGGGGGTGTATCGCAGTATTTTCGAGGGAAGTGAAACCCAAATTATTGATTCGACACAAGGGGAGCCAAAGAATATTTATAATCCTTAGCAACTGAGTTGTCAATTCAGCTGCACCTGGAAATAATCTTGCTCATAGTAGTTTATCAGTAGCAACAATTTTGTAGTAGCAATAGCAAAGTAATAGCAGTAGTAAAAGTAAAGACAGTAGTAACAATTGTAGTAAACAGTAGGATTAAAGTGCGGTAGGCATAGGGATGGATGGACGGGCGTTGCATGGACAAGACAATTCATATAGCAATCAAGACATAGGGCATTTGCAGATAAATAATATAAAGCATCCAAGTACTAAATAATCATAGGAATGTGTTCCATATATAGTCATACGTGCTCGCAATGAGAACTTGCACAACATATTTTGTTCTGCCAGCCTGTTTGTAGCGGGGCCTCAAGGGAACTACTAGCAATTAAGGTGCTCCTTTTAATAGAGCACCGGAGCAAAGCATTAACACTCCATGAACACATGTGATCCTCACATCGAAGCCATTCCCTCCGGTTATCCCGATTATTGTCACTTCGGGGCCTTTGGTTCTGGACAACAATATGTGTATACAACTTGTAGGTAAGATCACAAACAATACTATCATCATGAATCAATAACATGTTCAGATCTGAAATCATGGCACTCGGGCCCTAGTGACAAGCATTAAGCATAACATGTTGCAACAAAGTCAATAAGCACTAATAATAGATACTAGGCACCATGCCCTAACAATCTGATGCCATTACATGAATGATCTCATCCAATCCCTACCATCCCCATTGCCTATAGCGGGGGATTACTCACTCATGGATGGGGGATCATGGATGGTTGATGGAGAAGCGATGGTGATGATGACGGTGATGATCTCCTCCAATTCCCTGTCCCGGTAGGGTGCCAGAACGGAGTTTCTGGTTCCGATTCACGGAATCTGGTGGTGGCAGCGTAGCGGAACTCTATCTGGAAAAACGTCGCCCCCCTGGTTTTTAGGTCAAGAGGCATCTTATAGGCGAAGAGGGAGGCCGAGGGGGTGACCGAGGCAGCCACACCACCCCCAGGCGCGACCTAGGCTGGCCCGTGCGGCCAGGTGGTGTGGGCCCCTCGTGGCCCTCCTCCGTCTCGTCTTCTAGCTCCGTGAATCTTCTGGTGAAATAGGATTTTTGGCATATTTTCTGGTATTTTTCCTGATAGTTGATTTTCTGCACAAAAACTAGACACCAAGGTAATTATGCTAAAAACAGCGCCAGTCCGCGTTAGTTGTATCCAAATCACACAAGTTTAGAGGAGAAACAATAGCAAAAGTGTTCGGGAAAATAGATACGTTTTGGACGTATCAACTCCCCCAAGCTTAGCTTATTGCTTGTCCTCAAGCAATTCAGTTGAAAACTGAGTGCGATAAAAGAGCTTTCACAAACACATTTGCTTCATAAGATGTATATATTCTTAGCATATGATCAACTACTTAGGCAATTCATAATAAAGAGTATGCAAATAAATTTACTTAATAGTCATTGCAAGCTATGAAGAGATTCCAACTCAAAAATAATAAGTAGTATGAAGCATAAACATAAGCAACATTGCAATGCTCATAAAAAGGTATGATAGAGTGGTATCTCGCTTGCCTTTGACTGTAGAGCAAACATAAATGCCAAGACACCTCTGAAGTTCAAGTGAAGACTAGAAGTAAAGATATCAAAGATACAAGCATCAAAGTCATGACACAATTAGCCAAGTTTTGAAACAAGCACATTACACTAAGAATGACAACTATGCTCTCAAGAAAGTGCTCATGGAATAAGTGGTGACTCAACAAGGAAGTGAAAAGGTTTTGAGAAGTTTGAAAGGCTTCCAAATGACGAAAGTATGGTACTCATTATATTTGAGCTCTCATTGCCCCTATCATAATCATCTTTAAATGGTTAAGGTGAAAGTGAGGTCCAATACGAGTTATATGCTTGACAGACTATAAACTGGAAATCTCATGTCCCTTGAGTACGAGGGCCGCTCCTCATGCTACTAAAATTTAGTTACCTGTAAGTTCTTGTCATATTAAATACATGCGTACCATAGAGAACCGCCAACGGGGTACCCCTTGCCCGATGATACGGAAGAATCCCCATATCAAAATAACAAGGCAAGCAGACAATAAGCATCTCAACATCTTCTTATTTACCATGGGAAAATGGGGCTTTTTTCTCTCTTTCCTCTTTTCTCATCTCTTTTTCTTTTTCTCAATAATTATCTTTCTCTTTTTTTATAAGAAGAATGCTTCATAGATTGCTCATTATGGTTACGCTGCAGGTTTCCACCATGATTAGGCATGGATTAGACCAGCCGCCCAGGCGTTTCTCTAACACACATACATAACTCCATGGACTTACAAGCTCCCCTTTTATTTCACACCGACGACATCCGTAAACAAAAGAGCATGATATCAACTGGGTATATATTTACAGGTGTTGAAAGCGTTCCCCGTGACAACACGCTTCTGCTAATCCCCGGCCTATAATTTGCAAGCATATAACTTTCATGGACAGTCACAATAGTTCAGGTTTATTGAGTGCAAGAAATAAAGTGTGCCATCAAGTTCGTGAGAGATTTACTAACTAACTTTCTCATAACAAGCAAACATTTTATTTGGAAGAAAACAAGGCATACTGAATATGCACGGAATAGCATATGATGCTAATAGGACAGTATGGTGGACACTTTTAGCAATATTGGTTTTGGGGAGTTGGAAACATGAGTAGAGCTCATACTAAGTGCAAGTGAAGGCTAGCAATAGTAAGGGAGCGACAAACGAGAGAGCAATAATTGTCATAATCATGCTTGCAACAAAACAGGACTAATTATGGCATGAAAGTGATTCAAGGATCCTGAAGCAAAATAATTCATTGAGGCTTAACTGATTGTTTTAGTCTTATGCATGCGTGATCATGTGCCAAGTCAATTCAAGTGAAACATTCAGAGTAGGATACCATAGTGTCATTCCAAGTTATGAATAGAACAATGCAAGCAAACATTCATATGACATGCTACAAACTATTAGCAAGCTGGAGCTAACCATAAGAAAGCAAGAACTAATAAGCATCCATAAATAACATACACCTTACATGAACAGACTAACCATGCCCATAATAATGAGTATATGTACAAAAATGAAAACAAATAGAGTTTGTTACCAGCCTCTTACCACACCTCAAGTTGCCATTGATCTTCATTATTGCCCTTCACTTGTGTGGCTTGAATAATAACATGAAACCAACCTCCACTGAGGACTGTTGAACCCTGCAACGAACGTCACAAAACCAAAGAAGAACAGCAAATATTTTTGATGTTTTTTTGATTTTTAGAGGCAAGAACGAAAAGGAAGAACAAGCAAAGCGAAATCTTTTTGGGTTTTTCGAATAATTAGGACAAAGCTAAAAGAAAAAGGCAAACCAAGGCAAAAAGAAAAGGAAGCAAGCAAAGAGAAATAATGAAAATATTTTTGGTCTTTTTTTTGTTTTGGAAAGTAGAAATAAAGCAAGAACAAAGACTAAAAAGAAAACGAAACATGGATATACAAAGTACCGACTGAACATGATATGTAGATGAGTGTGATGTCGGTGTACCTCCCCCCAAGCTTAGGCTTTTGGCCTAAGTGGGTATCAACCCCAACGCGGGTAAGAACTCCAAGCCGGCGGGTCATCATAAGAATGATCATAGTCAGGCCCTTGTGTAGAAGAAGAAGCTCCCCAATCATAGGTAGGCTGCTGGTACAAAGACTCCCCCTCATTTGAGGGCTGGACTGAATCATCTGTAACCTCCCTTCCAGTATCCTGCTCCTGCTAGGAGAGCTCCCCCAGATATGCATCGAGCTCTTCCTCAGTGAGTGACCATCCTTCCCTGGTATCAAGGTTAAACAAAACAGGCGCAGGCAAAAGAACAACATGCTCAAACTTACCCCTTCTCCAACCAGCTTTGAGGAAGGTTATTTCATAAGATAAACCACTCAAATTATCCCAAGAAGAAACACATTTATGTTGTATCATGGAATTAAGGTCAAGACTCTCTATGGGAAACTGTAGGTCTAAATGATGAGGCACTACATGATACGTCCATAACGTATCTATAATTTTTGATGGTTTTATGCTAATAATATGCTTTTGATAGTCCTTTTATATAAAGTTTATGATTTATTTGTACTAACCTACTAATAGTTGCAAAAGTGCACAATGTTCTTGTTTTACACTTTGATGTGTAGGAATTACCAAGAATACAAGTGGAAACCTTGTTGGAGTCAAATTGGGATTTTCTAGAAATCTGTCTCAGAACTCTTTTTAAAGATGGTCACGTTTCGGGTCAAAGACGGCGTCAAACAGAAAACTCTTCAACTACAAAGTTGTTGGAAATTTCGTGACAAACATTCTTGACATAAAATTTAGCTGATTCCAAATCCGGACAGTCCCAATAGGCCCGATTTACTGTAGCCCAAAATGGGGTGACGGGAATCCGAGAAGCTATATAAAGGGAGGAAACCTAATTCGTGGGAGACACCTCCACCCACGAATTTGCAGCCACCAAAGCCATGTTTTTGCCTCCCTATGGATCCCATCTCCATGGGTAAGGGCTCCCAAGAAGCCATGAAGGAAGGGTGCTAAGGGGCGGTGCTCCCCTGTGATACCGGCGACGGGGAAGGAGCCCTCTATGCCGCCGCCGCCTCCTCTTCACCATCTTCACCGCCATCTCCATCGACTCCACCACCATCTCCATCGCCGTTGCTGACTCCCATGATGAGGAGGGAGTAGTTCTCTCTCGATGCTAAGGGTTCTACCAGTAGCTATGTGTTCATCTCTCTCTATGCATGATCATATTGTGATCATGAGCTTTGTAATCAAGTAGATCTACCTTGCTACTCAAGTGCTTTAATAGATCTCTGCTCTCCCATGTGTGTGAAAGTGACAGCGTGCACACCGTGGTGGCACTTAGGCTGGAGATTACAAATACTTGTTATGAGTTATATTTGGAGTTGGATGTCTCTATGAAATTGTGGTGTTTGTTGGAACCATCTAGCGCTCAAGGTGACAGTGTGGGGTTATCTAGATGGGGAAAGCAAACTTTGAGGAGTGCTGTTATAGCCCTACCATGGATTAGAGTGTCCAACTAGAGAGTAGTTCAGAGTAGTATCATGAAGAGAAGATATTTATATGAGAGTGTTCACTAGCGAAAGTATGATCCCTAGGCCTTATTTCTAAGCATTGAAACACCGTTTGCAACTAGATCTGCTACATGTTTGCTTGATTCCATCTTTATTTCAGTTTGCCTTTAGTCTCTTCCACGCCATCAAGCTATTTTCTGGCACCATTGTCTTATATCCATACCACTTGTATTTCACTATCTCTTTGCCGAACTAGTGCACCTATACACCTGACAAGTGTACTGGGTGTGTTGGGGACACAAGAGACTTCTTGTATTTGGATTGCAGGGTTGCTTGAGAGGGATACCTTTGACCACTTCCTCCCTGAGTTCGATAAACCTTGGGTAATCCACTTAAGGGAAACTTGCTACTATTCTACAAACCTCTGCACTTGGAGGCCCAACAACTGTCTACAAGAATAGAAGTGCGTAGACATCAAGCTTGTGTGGAGTTTTGTATGAAGGAAATTTTTGAGTGTAGGGAAGAGTAATGTGATGAGATGAAGTATGGACAAAAACTCAAGCTTGGGTATGCCACCCGTGTCACCCCAAGAAATATCCAAGAAGTACAAGCGTCAAAGCTTGGGGATGCCCAAGGCATCCCCTTCTTCATCAATAAAAATCTCAGGTCTTTCTAGACACTTTGTTTTTATTGTTTCATGCACTGTTGTGTTGTTCTTGGAGCGTCTTTGTTTTTGTTTTTAGTTTTCTTTTGCTTGGTTTGCTGAAATAAGTTGGTTGGATCCCAACACTTATTTTGGAGAGATACACACTCTGTTTTCATTGCCTAGAACACTCTAGTTTTCATTCTTATTGTCTTGTGAGTGTTCTCTTTAGCACTATGTTTAGCCTTAGTTTTCTTGTGATTTCAGCTTAGAACTTTTTAGTTCTTCTTTTTGGATTTGTGAGACAAGCTCACTAATCTTTATTTATTATTATCTTTGTGAGTTGTTTCAAATAAAGTTGATTTGGATTGGAAAAGAGTAGGAAAGTTCATGCTTATAGTGGTACAAAAGGGAGCTTGTTTTGACTGTGACTTAGACTTTATCATGTTATGCTTGATATTGTTTTGGCTTTATTCTTAGTGATTTTTGCTGTATCATGACATGTTATAAAAAATTGAGATTGCTTAATGTGCCTTGAAAGAATCATGCATTGTTTTAGCATATTAAAGCATAGTATTGTGGTATTCTCCTTTGATGCTTTATTTTGGTTGACTTGGCGCATTCTCACACCATGTTAAGACTATCCCAAGTCACCATAGCCTCTATGATATTTTAGTTTTTGACTTGTAATATCACTTTATGCTTTAATTAATGATGTTTTGTCGCTTTGCATGATTATGGCCATTATTGCTCTCTTAGTTAGTCGCTCTCAGTCTTTTGCTAGCCTCCATAACCAAGTATGAGTTCCACTCATGCATCCAACTCCAAATAAAACCAAGTTATTCCAAAGAGTCCACCATACCTACCTATTAGTATTTGCTATTCCAAGTATATTCATGTTTTTATCTACCTTTCGAATTAAACTTGTTATGTGAAAATTAGTGATTAAAGCTCTCACGAACTTGATGGCACACTTGACTCTTCTTGCCCCTAATAAACTTGAACCATTGTGTCATCTATGTTATATATGCTTGCACTTATACGTTGGGATTAGCAGAACCATGCTATCATAGGGAACGCTTTCAACATTGCACCTATACACTGTACCCAGTTGATATCATGATCTTTTGTTTATGGATGTCGTCGGTGTGAAATGAAAGGGGAGCTTGTAAGTCCATGGAGTTATGTATGTGTGTTAGAGAAACACCTGGGCCGCTAGTCTAATCCATGCCTAATCATGGTGGAAACCTGCAGCGTAACCATAATGAGCAATCTATAAAGCATTCTTCTTATAAAAAAAGAGATAGAGACTGAGAAAAAAGAAAAAAAGATGAGAAAAGAGGAAAGAGAGAAAAAAGCACCATTTTCCCATGGTAAATAAGAGGATGCGGAGATGCTTATTGTCTACTTGCCTTGTCATTTTGATATGGGGATTCTTCCATATCATCGGGCAAGGGGTACGCCGTTGGCGGTTCTTTATGATACACATGTACTTACTATGACAAGAACTTACCGGTAACTAAACTTGAGTAGCATGAGGAGCGACCCTCATATTCAAGGGACATGAGATTGCCAACTTATACTTTGTCAAGCATATACTCCATAGTTTGTTCACTTTAACCTTAATCACTTCAAGATGCTTATGATAGGGGAAATGAGAGCTGAAAGCTAACAAGTACCATAATTTTTGGAAGCTCTTTATGAGACTTGAATCCCTGCTTCCTTCTATGAAGGCCTTTCTTCCACTCCTATATTGAGTCTCCACCTTCTATCCTTAGGCACCAATTAAGAGAGCACAGTTGTCATTCTTAGTTCTATGTGCATTGTCCCAAAACTTATTGATTGATTCATAACTATGATATTGCTTGTTCTTAAATTATTTGTATCTAGTCACTCTTATAAACTTTGAAGGTGTCCTATGCATTTATGTTTTGCTACTCCATGAGGGACAAGATGAATGCCACTATGCTATGTTTTCTATATGGGAAACAAACAAACGTCTTTCAATGCATTGTTATTCATGATCTTTGTTTGTATCCTTTCATGTTACAACATAGTTGCTATGTCTTATTGTTAGAACTCTATCTTTCATGTTTATGTTTAGAGTACCTTGATCCTAGCTATCAATGCTTTTACAATAATGATGATCAAGATTGTGTTGGCTGCGTGTCACCTCAAAAATTATATTGTTTTCATCATTTACCTACCCGAGGACGAGCAGGAACTAAGCTTGGGAATGTTGATACGTCCATAACGTATCTATAATTTTTGATGGTTTTATGCTAATAATATGATTTTGATACTCCTTTTTATATAAAGTTTATGATTTATTTGGAATAACCTACTAATAGTTGCAAAAGTGCACAATGTTCTTGTTTTACACTTTGATATGTAGGAATTACATATCAAAGTGACAGCCGCCGCCTCTTCACCATCTTCACCGACATCTCCATCGACTCCACCGCCATCTCCATCGATGTTGCTAACACCCATGATGAGGAGGGAGTAGTTCTCTCTCGAGGCTAAGGGTTCTACCGGTAGCTATGTGTTCATCTCTCTCTCTATGCATGATCATATTGCGATCATGAGCTTTGTAATCAAGTAGATCTACCTTGCTACTCAAGTGCTTTAATAGATCTCTGCTTTCCCCATGTGTTTTGAAGTGACAGCATGCACACCATGGTGGCACTTAGGCTAGAGATTACAAATACTTGTTATGAGTTATATTTGGAGTTGGATGTCTCTATGAAATTGTGGTGTTTGTTGGAACCATCTAGCGCTCTAGGTGACAGTGTGGGGTTATCTAGATGGGGAAAGCGGACTTTGAGGAGTGCTGTTATAGCCCTGCGATGGATTAGAGTGTCCAACCAGAGAGTAGTTCAGAGTAGTATCATGAAGAGAAGATATTTATATGAGAGTGTTCACTAGCGAAAGTATGATCCCTAGGCCTTATTTCTAAGCATTGAAACACAGTTTGCAACTAGATCTGTTACATGTTTGCTTGCTTCCATCTTTATTTCAGTTTGCCTTTAGTCTCTTCCATGCCATCAAGCTCTTTTCTGGCACCGTTGTCTTATATCCATACCACTTGTATTTCATTATCTCTTCGCTGAACTAGTGCACCTATACACCTGACAAGTGTATTGGGTGTGTTGGGGACACAAGAGACTTCTTATATCTTGATTGCAGGGTTGCTTGAGAGGGATACCTTTGACCACTTCCTCCCTGAGTTCGATAAACCTTGGGTAATCCACTTAAGGGAAACTTGCTGCTATTCTACAAACCTCTGCACTTGGAGGCCCAACAACTGTCTACAAGAATAGAAGTGTGTAGACATCACTACACCATGCAAAGCTATTAAATGAGAAGCGATGAGGCCTCCACAAATTCCAACTTTCTCGCGGTTAGCAGCAAGACGAAAAGCTATCAAGGCACCCAAATTATAAGTCCTATCTCGTTTTAAGGCAGCTGAGATGAAGGCCAGATCATATGAGGATAATTTATTAGCAGTTTTCCTAGAGAGAACACACTTGGCAACAAAGTAGGCAAAGTATCGAATAGATGGGAGATGAATATTATGAATTTTACCACTCTCCTTTGAGAAGCTGCTCCCTTGGCAAATTTCCGCGTACAAGTCCATGAATGGTGTAGGTCGCTCTCTAATCCTTCCACACGAACCCCACTATGGTACTTTAATAGCTGCACAAAAGTCATCAAAAGGGAGATCGATAGCTACATTGTAAATTTTGTAGTGGACCATGGGGTTAGGCAAGGAGAAACTAAATCGGAAATCATGCACCACAGACATAGTTAGCTTCACATATTGGGCAGGTTCGTCTCCCACAAAATGCTCCAATCCTGCATTAGTAATTAAAGTATGGAGATCTTAAGAAATCCATGCAGCCCTCATGAATTCACGGCATGGATAGGCAGAGGGAAAGACTTCCTCCTCACGGTGAACCTTCATAACTGCAGGCACCCTCAATTCATGTTGGTTGAGTTGGTGTTCATTCATCTTCTTTTCTGAAATTTTTAGACAACCATCATACAAGTGATTGCAAAGTGAATACATAATGAAAGGAACTACTCATAGGGACTTGTAAGAGGCCTAAACATGCATCAAAACAATTTCTCTAATCATTGAACAAGCTCACAAGCTCACATAACCTGTCACCTATAGTAGCAAAATACTCAAGATATAATCCACTAAACACAAATCTACTTGGACAAGCGGAGGAGTCACATGCCGGAGAACAAATGCTCCAAATTTCAGCAGCAAAGATGGGATAAGCAAGGAGATCGAAAAATCGCGAGCAAGAACAACAAGAATGTGAGTTTGAGCAATGAACTGGTGTTTTCTCGGGAGAGAGATAGAAGTGGAAAGTGAGAGAGTAAGTGGAGGGCCAGGGGTGGCCCACACCATGGTCAGGAGCGCCCCTGGTGTGGCCACGCCACCAGGTGGTGTGCCTGCCTGGTGGGCCCCTGGTCACTCCAGGCACTTCTCTGCTCCTTTTTCACGTAAGAATTTAATATGAATTTTCTGGAATTTTTCGAGACACTTTATTTTTTAGCAATTTTCAGGTATTGATGAATAATTTCTGGCAGAAAGATGCTTTTAGAATGGTGCAAATAACAAAATGAAACTAAAACTTCAGAAGTTCTAAGACACTCTAATATACAAGCAACTAGCAATAAAAAAAGTAGACTAAGTGAAAACAAGAATTAAAAAGGATAAAATAAAAGTAAGCAAAGATAATCATGGTGAAGACATTGCTTTGTTCATTAAAATCCCTTTGTTAACAAGGTTGATCAGGTCTTGTTACGAAAATAATTTTATATGAAACAAAACTTTGTATTCCACTAATGATTATGTTACCTCAACCTTGATAGCCATGGTCCCAATCATAATAGTTTCATATTTTTCTCGTGGTATGGGACAATATATTTCTCCAACTTGGATGCCCTCAACATGTTCAATTGAATTTAAGCCATAAGTTCTATCAACTTCTTGGTGAAATACACAGTATGCTCCTTGTCATTAACATTAAAAGTCACCTTTCCTTGATTACAATTAATAACAGCTCCTGTAGTATTAAGAAAAGGTCTCCCAAGAATAATAGACATATTATCATCTTCTGGCATTTCAAGCACAACAAAATCAGTTAATATCAAGCAATTATGAGCCACTTGAACAGGTACATCCTCACATATACCAATAGGAATATTAGTAGATTTATCAGCCATTTCCAAAGATATATCAGTTGGTATTAATTTTTCCAATTGAAGTCTCTTATAGAGAGAAAAAGGCATAACACTAACTCCTGCTCCCAAATCACACAAAGTAGTTCTAACATAACTATTGTTAATAGAGCATGGAATAGTTGGAATCCCTGGGTCTCCAAGTTTCTTTGGAACCTTACCATTAAAGGAATAATTAGCAACCAAAGTAGAAATTTCTTCATTAGGGATCTTTCTTTTATTAGAGACAATATCCTTCATATACTTTGAACAAGGAGGCGGTTCAATAGCATCCGTTAAGGGAATTTGCAAGAATAAAGGTTTCATCCACTCACAAAACTTGTTATAGTGTTCATCTTCCTTTGACTTGTGTTTCTTATCAGGGAAAGGCATAGGTTTTTGGAACCAAGGCTCTCTTTCACTACCATGTTTCTTAGCAACGAAATCTTCTTTAGTGTATTTAGTATTTTTAGTGTGCCTTTCAGGTTCTTCTTCAACTTTTTGTTTATCAGGAGCATCATTTTCCTCATTACCACTTTCAGTTTCAGCATCAGAGACAGATATACTATTAGGATCTTTAGCAGGTTCAGAAGACTCTACAATAGTTTTATGTTTATTTTTCCTTTTCTTAGGAGAAGTACCACTATTTTCAATTTGTTGAGAGTCCTGCTCAATTCTTTTAGGATGCCCCTTAGGATATAGAGGATCCTGGGTGGTAGCACCACATCTAGTTCTAATTTCATAAGCTTGTTTTTCCTTAGAAGCATTAACTAGCAAATCTTTTTGTACCTTAATAAGCTGATCAATTTGAGTTTGAACCATTTGGAAATGTTTAACAAGCATTTTAACATCATTAGAGGTTCTTTCCACAATATCCCTTAACTCAATAATAGCCCTAGAGTTTTGCATTAAATGATTTTGCACCCTTTTATTAAAATTATCTTGCTTAACAATAAAAACATCAAATTCTTCCAAGCATTGATCAGGAGGTTTAGAATAAGGAATATCACCTTCATCAAAATGTTGGAGAGAGTGTACCTCAATAGTGGATGAGTGAGAGATTGGCTTACATAGTTCTTCAATAGGAGGTAAATTCTTCACATCTTCAGCTTTAATACCCTTCTCCTTAAGACATTTTTTAGCTTCCTTCATCACTTCATCATTTAGTTCAATAACTCCCCTCTTCTTTGATGTTGGTGTTGGCTCAGGCACAGTTAACTCAGTGTAGCCTTCTCAGGCGTAATTGGCTCAGGTGGAGTCTAGTCATCATAATTCTTGCTTATTTTAGCCATTAATTCCTCGGCTTCCTTGGGAGTTCGATTCCTGAAAACACAATTAGCACAACTATCCAGGTATGTCCTAGCTTCTTCAGTTAGTCCATTATAATATATATCAAGAAGCTCATTTTTAGGTAATGGACATCCAGCCTGTGCATGAATCAAAGCATAAAACCTTGCCCATGATTCAGGCAATATCTCTTTTTCTCCCTGTTTAAAATCAAAAAGTTCCTGCAAAATGGCATGTCTAGCACTAGGAGGGAAATATTTCTAAAGGAAGGTACTAATCAAGCAATCAGGGCTATCAATAGATCCAGGAGGTGAATTATTAAACCAAGCCTTAGCTTCTCCTTTTAGTGAAAAAGGGAAAATTTTAGCAACAAAGTAGGTGCGCATCTTAATATCATCAGAAAACAGGCCACTCATGGTAGAAAGCTCAGTCATATGTGCTACATCACTTTCATTCTTAGTCCCACAAAAAGGTTCTTTCTCAACAATAGTTATGTAAGATAAATCAAGAGAGAAATCATAATCCTTATCTTTAATGTTTATGGGAGATGTAGCAAACTTATCATTAGGGAATATGTAAGGTCCCCAACCTTTAATAAGATTGAGCCCCCTGTGTTTACAATGCTAGTCCCTGGATCAAAAGCTAGCATCCACAGTTTAGATGTAATATCAAGAAACAAAGGTCATAATACAACTTTATAACCAGGAATAACATAGTTTTATTACATCAATACATAGCTCATTAGGCTATTACATTACATTGCAGCGGAAATAACTATAGTCATGGGTCCTTCATCTTCAAAGTGCCACAGGCAGATGTTGGTTGTAGACTTTGTAATCTTAATCAATCAATCTTCACTAAATCAATCAAACCTGCAACATCATAAGTTACAGCCACAAGGGTCAATACATTGGAATAGTGTTGGCAAGTGATACCTTAGTATATTTTAAGTGGACTATAATACTATATGCATTTGGCTGGTGGAGCGTAGGCTTGCTTTGCTCAAAATAGATGTTTCCCTAACTTTTGAAAATACTAAGTTTTGTTTGGCAAAAACACCCAAGGTATCTACCAATCAAAGACTGAAGATCCACTCAGGGCATCTACCAATCAAAGACTGAAGATCCTTTTAGCCCTTGTTCACCCACAAGTTTTATTTAGAAATTGGAGTGATGAGATTTTTGAAGTTTCCATGTCTTGATGCTCAAATTGTCCTTTACCAGGGACATAGCTAAGTACTTAGGTTTTACACTCTGCAGAGGTGGTGCACTTTCCCCACAAGACTTGGTTTCCCAATACAAGATCCTTCAGTAGCCTTTCCTTAGTCAAATGGACGCGCTCCAACCTATCATCCCATCTACCACCCTCTGTCCAAGAGACTAAGTTCTAGCATCCTAAGATCATGGCAGAGCCCATATTGCCAAGTGGTTGCACTTGAAGCTTCTTAACATTTGACATCTCAAATCTCTTTGTTCCTGGGTGGCCATCCACAAGTGAGATACACAAGCCAAGTCCATGGCCTTGTGAACCACTCAACATATACCATTCTTTCCATTCCACCCAGGTGATTCATTAACTTAGTTGTTTTGTTAAATAAAAACAAGTCCTTAGACTTAGAATATTTTTCCATAGTGTGAATATATAAACCACCCTTGTTTTCTAATAGCTAGGCTAAGCATGGCATGGCAACTTATCCTTAGGGAATTTTCCTAGCAACTCTAGCATTCTAATCTATATAGGATTTCCCAACATCATTTGACAAGTGTGGCATGCAAGTCTTAACAAAATATAACTAATGCGAGTATAAAATATAGGAATGGAATATTCATGATGATATCACTTGCCTTTTTGGTAGAGGGTATAGGTTCACTCCTTGTCCTTGCAACACTCACACTCTTCAAGTCACTACAATTCAATCAAGCAAGGCACAAACTTAATCTACCATTCAAGCAAAACTACACACAAAAAATAACAAAGTCAAATAAACAATTTTTCACACACAAAGTAATGGGATCTAAGTCATGCATAAGCATGCAAAGGTTGGTTCTATTGTAAGGATGGTCTTCACTAGGCTTCTAACTTTGTAAGTTCCAAATTGGTCATTTACCAAAATGGCAAAGTCATTTGCAAAGAGGGTCTCTATTAGATTCCTAAACTTTGTAAGATCCAAAATGGTCATTTACCAAAGTGGCAAAGTTGTTAGCAAAAGGCTTTACTATAAAACCATTTTCCAAAACAAAGTGTCATTCTATGTGGTGTAGAAATATTATTACCAAGGCACTAACCTATAGGGTTCACCAAATGAGTTGCTATTGCAAAACTTGGTGTTTGGGTCAGTAGGTTTGGTCCAAAACATTTTCTCAAACTTTTCTTTATGAAAGCATTTTCATAAACAAAACAATGGTTTTTAATTAGCTAGAAATGGACTAAACCAATTAATCCATTCTAAACTTTTCAAAAATCATTTTCCAAACTATGGGTTGGTTCCTAGGATCAGTAAGGTCACAACAAACCAATTTGCAAAGGTTCTAACCCTAAAAACATTTTTAAACAATTTTCCTAATGTTAGCAAGCACACAAAAGAATCTGCAAAATCAAACAAGCTAACAGATACTATTTGCTAAACTAAGGGCAGGGTTGGCTAGGGCTGGTCTTGCTGAATCCAACGACATCAAATTTGTAAAATTTGGACGTGTGGATCCAAAGATACAAGGGTTTGAAAATGGCAGAAGTTTCTGTTTTCAAATCTGTTTTTAAACCAAATAGGCGACACGCGGCGTGTTCTTACTGGTCGATACCGGTTCGGCCGGATCGCATCGTGGAGCGTTGGATCTATTTAGATCGTACGGCACAGAGAGCGTACCCATTCGCGTTTAAGTGGTTCTGTCTAGTGCGTCCGATCTAGATTGAACGGCTGCTATCGTCTGGACAAGAGCTGGCGGCGCTGACGGTGGCTAGCGGCGGCGGAGCGGTCGGTCGACGACGGAGGCGATGCTACAGGAGGTGAGGGAGAAGAAGGGGTTGCTCACAGTGATCGCCGAGGCACGGGGATGCTCGACCTGCTCGTTTCGGTCGAAGGGGCGCACGAGGCCGTCCTAGATTGCTCGCCGGAGTTCGTTCTAACAGCGGTTGGCTCTGGTTGCTATCGAGGACGAAGCTGTAGATCACGCGGAGGCAAACAGAGAGCAAGGTTAGCTGCGCAAGGTCAGTGCAGTGACACGTGCGTGAAAGAGAAGAGGAGGGGCGGTCGGAACTACCTGTGGGCTTCGCCGGAGTTTGCAGACAGACGGTGGCGCTCAGAAGCTTGATGGAGTCGAGGTTCTGGGGTGCTCGCGGGTGAATGGCTGGCACAGGAAGATGCGCCAGGAGATGGGGAAGCTGTTCGTGAGCACGGGAAGGCAGGGGGTGGTTGGACGGTGCCGGAATTGGCCGGTGAAGCTCGTCGGAGCAGCAGTGGTGCAGAGAGAAATTGGGGCGGCCTGGAGGCAGAGAGAAGGCGGTGTCTGGGGGAAAACGGAGGAGAGAGCGAGGCGATTAAATAGGCGTCGTCACGGCGAGGTTTAATGCACGGATTAACACAGATTGAAGGAGCTCTCAACAGGCAGAAACTGCCGCGCGGTGAGGGGAGAAGGGGTCGCGCGAAGAAGAAGAAGAAGGAGGTGGCGGTGGGGTCCTCTGGTCAGTGGGAAAGGGAGAGGAAACGGGGTCCACTTGCCAGTCTCTTAGCGGGTTCCTTTCGCGGTGAAGAAAAACGGTTCGGGGCGTGGGTGAGAGAGGTGGGGTCGTTTCGTCAGCGAGTGAGGGGAAGAGGAGTGGGTCCTGGTTGTCATTGACTCAGTGGGTCAGAAAGTTGGTGCCAAACTTTTATTCGAGGAGAAAATTGGGCTGGTTTTGCTGGGCTTTAGTGGGCTGCTGTTGGGCTAGTTGGGCTGCTCTATTTTTTTCTGTCTGCTTTATTTTTTCCTTTTTCTAATTCTTTTTCTGTTTTGAATTTCAAACAATTATTCAAGCAATCAAACAAGGTTCAAATCAATTCAAACAAACACTCAACTTTGTACTTTGAATTTGGTTCTGTTTTTCAACATAATCCAAATCCAAAATAAAATAATATTTTTATTTATTTTAAGATCCATTTAATAATTAAAGAAAATGGATCTTTAGTTTAATAAAATAGGGTTTTGATTTATTTAATAAAATTTCCATTTGAAATCCAATTATTTTCAAAACCAAACCAGAAGGTTTTATTTGAAAAATAAAAGAATACTTGGAAACTTATTTAAATAAATAAATAATTTTTGGTGTTTTAATTAAAATGGGAAACCTTTACTTAAATAAAATTGGATATTTAAATCCTTATTATTTTATTTAAATAATCCTTTACTCATTTTAATCAAAGCAAAACCTTTTAATAAAAGATTTCAAAGTAGTAATAAAATACTTGGTGTTCATTTAAAATGGGAAAAGCCTTTACTTAAATAAAATTGGATATTTAAATCCTTATTATTTTATTTAAATAAACCTTTATTCATTTTATCAAAACAAAATATTTTATTACAAAAGTTTGGCCAAAATTAATTTGGCTCACCTTTTCATTTGAAACAAAGTCTTTTATTAAAAGATCTAAATTTGTGTTTCCAAAACAATTTATTTTTCCTTTGAAATTGCTTTATCTTTATAAATCCCTTTAGGATTACTTGTTCACCAATTGGTATGGCTTTTGGTAAGGGCTTTATTGGCTTTGGAAATTCAATTTCCTTATCTTTTTATACTCCTAAGATTTTGTTTATGGTTCCAATTTGAGTGAAACCAACTTCTATGGTCTTACTTGATCCTTTGTGAATATTTGTTGATCAATTTTGGTATGGATCAAATCCATAGATTTGGAGATACTTTGGAAAAAAAATTCCTTCCATCAGGGCTTAGGGATTTGGATTTATTTTCCAAGTGTTTAAATTTCCAGATACATTCATTGAGGAATGCATTTCCCTTGATTTGGATTTGTTGAATTCAAACTTTAATCAAAGTTTATTCAAGATGGGATTTTAAGTTTCCTTTTAGAAACAAAAGTTTCTTTTCACCCTGATTTTCAACAAAAATTTATTTTGTTTATTTAATTTTTCACATTACAAGATTTGGAAAATCTTGGGATGTGACAGAATAATTTGGGTTTTATAGTACGCCTCTCAAGGAGACTCTTAATAGAACTTTTACCATGAGTATTTTGACATTCTTTAATAAATTCATCATTCATTTCTATATATCCGTGTTCAATATCATAGCTCTCTATAGACTCAGGTGAACTGACAGGTGTAGTAGTATCTTCATTAGGAGTTTCAGTATTTCCAACTATAGTTCTAGCAATCGTAGCATCTAGGAAAGGACCTAATGAACCACTCTTATCAAGAACAGTAGAAGCATCATAAGTATCAGAAGTTTTAGATTCAGCAGAAGTAGCAGTATGTGTAGCATGTGTATGTGGTGGTGTAAGGAGCTTACTCATCATAGATGGTGAATCAAGAGCAATAGAGGTGTTCAGAACCGTACCTCTCCTTGTAGTGGATGGTAATATAGGAACCTTTCCATCACGAGACATACCCATGATGAATGGAGGGCAGCGAACAATAGTGATTCCAAGTGAACTTGATTAATAAAGCTATGCTCCCCGACAATGGCGCCAGAAAATAGTCTTGATGACCCACAAGTATAGGGGGTGTATCGCAGTATTTTCAAGGGAAGTGAAACCGAATTTATTGATTCGACACAAGGGGAGCCAAAGAATATTTATAAGCCTTAACAACTGAGTTATCAATTCAGTTGCACCTAGAAGCAATCTTGCTCACATCAGTTTATCAGTAGCAACAGTTTTATAGTAGCAATAGCAAAGTAATAGCAGTAGTAAAAGTAAAGAGAGTAGTAACAATTGCAGTAAACAGTAGGATTAAAGGGCGTAGGCATAGGGATGGATGGACGGGCGTTGCATGGACAAGACAATTCATATAGCAAGCAAGACATAAATAATCATAGGCATGTGTTCCATATATAGTCATACGTGCTCGCAATGAGAACTTGCACAACATCTTTTGTCCTGCCAGCCCGTTTGCAGCAGGGCCTAAAGGGAACTACTGGCAATTAAGGTGCTCCTTTTAATAGAGCACCGGAGCAAAGCATTAACACTCCGCGAACACATGTGATCCTCACATCAAAGCCATTCCCTCCGGTTATCCCGATTATTGTCACTTTGGGGCCTTTCGTTCCGGACAACAATATGTGTATACAACTTACAGGTAAGATCACAAACAATACTATCATCATGAATCAATAACATGTTCAGATCTGAAATCATGGCACTCGGGCCCTAGTGACAAGCATTAAGCATAACAAGTTGCAACAAAGTCAAAAAGCACTAATAATAGATACTAGACACCATGCCCTAACAATCTGATGCCATTACATGAACGATCTCATCCAATCCCTACCATCCCCATAGCCTACAGCGGGGGATTACTCACTCATGGATGGGGGAATCATGGATTGTTGATGGAGAGGCGATGGTGATGATGATGGTGATGATCTCCTCCAATTCCCCGTCCCAACAGGGTGCCAGAACAGAGTTTCTGGTTCCGATTCGCAGAATCTGGTGGTGGCGGCGTAGTGGAACTCTATCTGGAAAAACGTCGAACTCCCCCTGGTATTTAGGTCAAGAGGCATCTTATAGGCAAAAAGGGAGGCCGAGGGGATGACCAAGGCAGCCACAGCACCCACAGGCGCGGCCTAGGCTGGCCTGCGCGGCCAGGTGGTGTGGGCCCCTCGTGGCCCTCTTCCGTCTCGTCTTCTGGCTTCGTGAATCTTCTGGTGAAATAGGATTTTTGGCATATTTTCTGGGATTTTTCTTGATAGTTGATTTTCTACACAAAAACTAGACACCAAGGTAATTCTTCTAAAAACAGCGTCAGTCCGCGTTAGTTGTCTCCAAATCACACAAGTTTAGAGGAGAAACAATAGCAAAAGTGTTCGGGAAAGTAGATACCTTTTTGACGTATCACACATATATGCAGATATATCGTCATCAAGTTTAATTCTTTTAGCATCAACATTATGAATATGTGTAACACTATTATCGAGATCTAATAGAAATAAACCATTCATCACATGTGCATGACCATAAAAGATATCATTCATATAAATTGAACAACCATTGTTTTCAGATTTAAACGAATAACCACATCGCATTAAACAAGATCTGGATATAATGTTCATGCTCAGTGCAGGCACCAAATAACAATTATTTAAGTTTATAACTAATCCCGATGGTAGGTGGAGAGGCAGCGTTCCAACAGTGATCACATCGACTCTTGATCCATTGCTGACACGCATCTTGACCTCACCCCTTGCTAGTGGTCGCTTGTTCTGCAGCCCCTGATTCGAGTTACATATATTAGTAACCGATCCAATATCAAATACCCATGTGCTACTATGAGTACTAGTCAAGTACACATCAATAACATGTATATCATATATAACTTTGTTTGCCTTGTCGGCCTTCTTGTCTACCAAGTACTTGGGGCAGTTGCGCTTCCAATGGCCAGTCCTCTTGCAATAGTAACACTTGGTATCAGACTTAGGGCCAGCTTGGGATTTCTTTTCAGGTGTGGCAACAGATCTTCCGCCCTTCTTTCCCTTTTGCTTACCATTCCTGTCTTTCTTGAAACCGGTGGTCTTACTGATCATCAACACTTGATGTTCTTTCTTGATCTCCACATCTCCAGTCTTAAGCATTGACAGAAGCTCGGGGATAGACTTCTTCATGCCCTGCATATTGTAGTTCATCACGAAGCTCTTGTAGCTAGGTGGGAGATATTGGAGAACATAATGTATGCCTAAGTCAATGGGAATCATTATTCCCAAGGACACAAGCTTATCGACGTACCCAGACATTTTGAGTAAGTGCTTGCTAATGGAGTTGTTCTCTTCCGTCATGCAGCTAAAGAACTTTTCAGAAGCATTATAACTCTCTACGGGAGCATGGGTATCGAAAATCATTTTCAATTCGCCCATGGTATCAAAGGCATTGCCGTTTTTGAAACGCTTTCGAAGTTCTGGATCTAGCCCATATAGTATGCCATAATGAACTAATTTGTGGTCCTCCTGGCGGGTCAGATAAACGTTCTTTTCCTCACCAGGGGCATCAGGAGCTGGTTGGGGCCCTAACGGCGCTTCTAGCACATACAACTTGTGTGCAACATTAAGGAGAATCCTCAAGTTCATGGCCCAGTCGGTAAAGTTGCTACCATTCGTTGCAAGTTTCTCTTTCTCCATGAACACATTGAAATTAAAAGCAGGTGGTGCCATCTACAACAGAATTTGTAAAGTTTAGACTAAGCTTATGATGGATCGAGTTCAACTAATCCAAATTACAAATGAACTCCCACTCAAAAACAACATCCCTCGTGTCTTTTTGGTGATTACATGAACCAAATCCACTACACCAAGTCCGATCATCACGTGAGTCGGTGTAGTTTCAAAGGTAAGCATCAATATGGGCATCATATCAATTATATGACTCATTCTTAACCTTTCGGTCCGTGTTCCGAGGCCATGTCTGTACATGCTAGGCTCGCCAAGTAAGAACCTTAGTACTCCCGTGTGTAAAACTGTCTTACACACGAAATATGATCGTGGATGCAAGTACACCTGATCATCATGTGATGTCTTGAAGCGGTGAAACATAAACGGTGTGTACTTAAGGAAGAACACATTTTTATCTCGATATCCAAATGAGGGATCATCTTATAATGCTACTAAAAGCGCCCAACTAGCAATATAAGATGCAAACATCATATGTGTAAAGTGGGATGATATGGTCCATGCATTTGATCACCATCATATGCATCGTGGTATGATCTCTATCATTCCTTTGTGTGTAAGGCCAAGGTCTATGAAACTTACACGTTAAGTGTGTTGTAAGGGTATCTACCATACATTAACTTACAACATTACCATATCATGACACTAGCCTAGCAACAATCTAAACTAGACGCCTCTAATTTATCCATTGCAAGTTTTACGTGGCTTAGGGCTTTCGGAGATAGAACTGGTCTTACCTACGAACATGGAAACACAACGATGATAACTAAGTTATTAGCAACTCATTGTAAATCAGATATTGACTATAGTAGGAGAGACAGACACCTGCCATCCACTTATGCAAAACTAGTTGCATGTCAGTCGTGGAACCGGTCTCATGTGCGATGATATGTAAAGTTGGTACGGGCCGCTTCATCCCACTATGCCACCAATATCCAAAATATATGAAAGAAGCAATAACATGATCATCATCGCCCACATATAAACATATGTGTACTACCCGTGCAAAGCACATATGCATAGATCAGGCTCTGATACCACTGTTGGGTTTGCAGCATTGAAAACAAAAAATTCCTACGATGGGAGCTATAAGCCAAGATCTATCTACTAGATACAAGCAACGGGTGGATATACATCCATGGAGAACTTAACCTCGAAGACAACAAAGCTTTGTTAATGAGTTGGAACTCGTGGATGATGTAGTCGAACGCTTGCTGATCTCAAGATCGTCTGGAAGTCCTAGCACCACAAATCAGTCGCGCACCCGTCCTCGCACACACGTTCAGGCCACCGAACAACCTCCATGTCCTCGCTCCAGCAAATCAGCAGAAGCAGCAACTCCTTCCAGACGAAAAGCCACCAGGAACATGTATCTTGCTAATCCGAGACCATGGGGAATATATCTACAGGGGGAGAGAGATCCTTCACGAGGAGGTGTGCTTTGTGAGGATGAGAGGGGGCCTTTTATAGGGAGAGGGGGCAGACCCCTCCCATGGCCAGCGCCATGGGGAGGTGCCCCCACCTCTTCCCTCATTCATGTGGTGAAGCTCCACTCACATAAATCTAGCCTCCACTCAAAATTCCACTCACATGCATTAAATTTCCACCAAATTTAATGAAACTCTCATTTAATAAAACTCTTTTATTTATTTTATACAGAATTTTTTTAATTACTTTAATTAACAAACATTCACATAAAACCCCTTGCAACATTTCAATATCACATGCAGAACCAGTTTCTACAATTTCACCCGAAACAATTCCAGTTTCCATCGAAATGATTCTAGCGCTTTGCAATTCTTTCGTCTAAAACATATATGCTCCAAATGGTGTTTGGCAACCCTTAAGTGCGTCACCCTACGGTTCACGAATAATGCAGACATGATTGAGACTCCTCTCAGATCAATAATCAAAAGCGGGACCTGGAGATCCATTCTAACTCCTGCACATTCAACGATGACTTCTATGATTGTGAGAACCTTTAACGCTAGTAACTTAATCTCTTTGTCTCACGATATATTACATGTCCGAGATTAGATCATCGGTATCCAAATACCTAGTTTGATCTCGTTACCGACATGCACTCTTTTCTCGTTCCCGTGATATAACATTCTAGTGATCACACCACTTGCTTGCAATCTATTCTCAATGTGATATCACCGAGAGGGCCCAGAATATATCTATCCATCATCGGGATGGACAAATCCCACTCTTGATCCATGAGCCTCTACATAACACCTTCGTAGCACTGAACCCATCTTTATAGTCACCCTTTTATGGTGTGATGTTTGATGTTATCAAGATACTCCTCTGGTGTTAGTGATTAACATGATCTCATGGTCTAAGGACTAGGATTACTTCGTATGATGTTATAGCAATATAAACTCAATGACTTTGATCGTAATGCTATACTTCGGATGAATGTTCATCACATCATTTCCCCCATGTTGTGACCTCGTTATTAACGACATCCAATATCCATGATCAGGAAACTTTGATCATCTTGTTAATCAACAAGCTAGTTTAAAGAGAGCCATAACTAGGAACTTTCCATTTGTTTATTAAACACATATGTATTAACGTTTCCATATTAATACAATTATGGCATGTAAAATAAACATCTATCATATACTTGGAATATACATAATAATAACTTTATTATTGCCTCTTAGGGCATATTCCTTTCAAAATGTCCATTAATTATCTCTAGTTGAGGTTGTTTTTCCTCTTATTAAGAAAAAATGAATACCACATTACGGGGGAGTAATATGCTTCTTTTGCATATTACAATCCTAGGAAATGTGAACATATGAGGTGGTGCCACTTAGAGTTGATATTGTTGATTATCTTGTATCTAGATGGCATGTTAGCTCAAACAAGGTCCTAATTTTTGTTAGAAGCTTTTATTGCTCATCTTTTCGGTCTTTACTTGAGTAAGAAATTCTTGGTGTGGACTTCCTCAAATGCATATCTCTATATCTTATTTGGAAGATTTATCTTTAATATCCGTGCAATATACCACCAGAAATAAATTTCACTACACTCATTGTCTTCGACAATTGATATACTTGGGTGTGGTAGAATTTGTGGATCATCTTCACCTTGGATTTAACCTCTTATTGCCTTTTTTCTTTCCAAAAATTGTTGTGGCTCCCATTGTCTTCCTTGGCTTTTGAACATCTCTTTGATGGTGTTTTTCATTATTATCAAATGTGTTTTTAGTGGAAGACAAACCTTTTCTTCTCGGAACCTTATGCCATTGTGAGAAGTGTTAAGGGTTTGGTTTATTTGTTGAAACCTTGCTCTTTTGGTAGTTTGTTATCTCATTCTTTCTTCTCTATGTTATTTGCTTGAATGAGATAAATCTTTAAGCATTTGTGTTTTTATCTCATCTTTTATACTAATAGTTTTTGCTTGGTTCATTTGTTGAACTTTGTTGAACAAATCTTGTGTTGATTTGATTCTTTGATATAGTTTGGACAACAAATGTGTTTTGTCACACCTTGTATGCCTTCTTGAATATTTTGGTGTTTTGTCCAAATTATATCTTTGGTGGTTTTTGAAAGTCTCGTGCATGCATGTTTACTAAATGTATATATTATATCATGTTTTGCTTTCTTTGGTCAAATCCTTAAACGGCTATGATGTGCATGAAATTCAAATTTCATCTCTAAATATGCACATATTTTATGGAGTATGTCCTATGTGTTGTGGTTAGTCTAACCACTTTGGACCCAATAAGTTTGGGGACCAAGATGTACTTGAATGTTGTTTTAGGTACATTGGAGATGCAATGGATGCTCGTATCATCTATAAGGAAGGTGTTGTCACCACATGATAATTGGAGCCAATCTAGGATGATCGAAGAATTCTTATCTACTACATCATACCATTGCTATCTCGGTAACAAGTATCTTATTCATGCATACTATTCTTCCATCCAATCTCTTGTAGGTTACATCTTGGCATGAATTTATTTGCTTGTAAATGTTGTGGTTCTTGCAAGGATCTTTGAAAGACTTCTCTATCCTTGTTGCTTATGTGAGTAATTTGAGATGATGCATATTTTGTGGAGTATATAAAATCATGTTCATGATTCCCTAATTCCAAATATGCCTTCTAGCAATTTATTGCATATCAATTCCTCAGGGTATTCTCATGTGAAATATTGTTAAAATTTCATGGAATCCTTCCTTTTGATACTTGTTGCCTTTCTCAAATACCCCAACTAGCATTAGTTCCCTTAGTGTTAGTTGTGATGTTTTTTTGAGGTTTTTCTTTTTTCTTTGGTGAATTTCATTGATATACCATAAGATAAAATAGAGTCATGAGCTATATATGCACTTAAGAAAAATATCCTTTTTGGTATATCTTATGACTTCCTCTTGGATATCATGTATTCTAATTTTTATTAACCTCTTATGTGTGGATGTTTCTTTGTGGATTATTCTCATGTTTTGTCCACTTAGAAACTTATATACACAAGAGTGTTAATATCCCACCTTGATATCCTTGCTCTTTGGTAACCATCTCTCTTATCCTCTTGGTTTCTAATGGTTTTGGTAAGGTCTTGATTTATGAGTGCTCGGTTTACTTTCATTGCATCTTCGCGCACTCATATCTCACATTTAGTTTCTTTTGGACTTAATCTTGTCTTGACAAGTGTATTGATTCATATCTCTACTCCTTGTATCGGTTGTGTTCTGAATGATATATAGGGAGTGAGGATTCCATGTTTCTGCATATTGTATTCTAATGAAACAACTAATTTATGCACGAACCTTGAGGAGCTTCCTTATTTCATTTAGAGCACTATTTGTTCATTTGATTATTTGGATCTTTTGATTGCTTGCTTCATCCATTGAAGTTTCTTCACCTTGTTATCCTTTTAGCAATATTTGATCCTCAATATAGTTTGAGTTCCTCCAAGTATTCGTCATTGGATATGTGCATATGTTTTCACTCATATTACAAGTAATGCACACCTTGGGTAGGAACTCATACTATACTGTCATTCTAACCTTATCATCCATTTTGGCACTTGTTGTCAATGGGGGAGAAGGTTAGAGGGTTTTAAGGGAAATGGTTTTGTACTTAAGATTGGTTTGTTTTTAAGTGTTTTCCTTTCATGCATTTCATCCTTATTATGTTTTGCATGGTTGAATATATAGTGGAAACTCTCCCAAAGGTTATGCTTGACAATGTATGCAATGAAATTCAAGTTCATCACATGTGCATATATTGTGGGGGAGTTTGCTCTATATATGTTGGTTCTACTCACATCTCATGCATTAGTTGTAGTTTGTGTGAGTAGAATCGGTTTTGATATGGGCTATTAACTTAGTGTTACTTAACTATATCAAATACAACCTCTTGTATAAAACTCATTCTCGGATAAGATGCATACTTGTTTTTAATATTCATTATATAAACCCTCTTGTTGTGATTGTCATCCATTACCAAAATGGGGGAGATTGAAAGGGTAATTTCCCCTATGTGTGGTTTTGGTGATTAATGACAATCCTTATGGACTAATGTTTTTCATTGAGTTTTATATGAAGTAATATTCCATAGGTCATGCTTGTAGTCCATGTGTTGGATTCAAGTATGGATGCCATGAAGATAAAGATATACCTTGAGTATTGGCATCAAGATCATCGAGTTGAAGAAGAACATGATATGATCAACATCTTGAGAGTGTGATCTCAATAGAAGAATTCAAGATATGGCTCCAAGTCAGTGTCATGATAGCCTCATTAGTTGAGCTCGGGTTGACTAAGATTTAGAGCATGTAGTCAAATGAAGAGTTCTTTATGTACCTCAAGATATTGATATGGAGCATGAGAAGATACTTGGTTGACCAATACAAAGAGGTGAAGATTAGATTCAAGCTTGGCCAACACGTGAAGCATAAAGAATGTACCACATGTCTTGTGGTATGATAAGCTTGTCAATTATGCTTCATGAACTAACCCATTATATATGTGCCTTTGTGTTATATATATTGGTTAGGTATATTTTCATGGGCATTCTTCAAAAGTGAAGATCTCATATATCCCATGAGAGGATGACATCAAGTGGTGATCGTCATCAAGGTTGAGAAGGGAAAGTTCAAGATAAGCATCTCGAGAAGATCATTTTCTTGAAGCTTGCCGTCCATATTGGTGATAATGGACATGTGAAGACGTGTCTTAATGAAGCTATCCCATAGTGGTGTATGGGGGAGCAAATTATGACTCTTCACGAAGCAACAATGATCAAGTGATGCATTCCGTCTTGGATGGAGCTAGAAGCATTGTCATCAAGATCAAGCGGGATGCGCAAGGCAAAGGTATGGCCTTGCTAGGTTTTACTTTTAATGGTCTCAAGGTGGTTGTTGGGAGACCGGGTTATAGGATAGATAGACGCACTATCAAGAAGGGCTTTCGGTTGGGTAACTTGATCACATCATCATAGGGAGATCAATCCTTTGCATACTTTGCATCTTCATATTTTTTTTCTTCATGGTGTTTCTTCGTGTGAGGTTCTTGATCTTGTTGCTAGCTCTTCAACAAGCCCAAGTTCATCAAAAACGGAATTCGTATGCATCTTCTATGGGTTTTCGGGTTTGAAGGTTTTACCGGTTCTTCTTATAGGGAGGCTTCATGCCTTTCTTCATTTGGTTCTATCCTCCTTTGTTGTAGTATGATGTTTTTATACACCATCTTGTATATCTTGTTGTCCTCGTCAAAACAAGCCCAAGATCATTGAAATCGGAGTCCGAATGCAAAAGTTATTGCGTTTTTTGTGAAGTCTGTTTCATCCTGGTTGTGGATCCGGTTTAGCCGACTCCCACACCGGACGGTCCGGCGCTAGCGCCGGTTAGACCGGATCTAAAACCGGATTTTTCGGCTTTTGTGACCGGGTCTATTCCGAGTTGGCAAACAGAGCCATTCCGGTTTTTAGGCCGGTCCTCCGGCCTAGGGACCGAGTTTCCCGGTTCTAGGGCCGGTCCAACCGAGTTTTCACAGATTTTCTCCCAACGTTCATATTTGCTTTCCCCTATAAAAGGGGGTCCTTCCCCCAATGTTTTTGGGTGTTCTTAACCACGAAATTGACCTCCATTGTTGAACCTCTTGATCTTGCTCCCTCTCCCTTCCCTCCTATGATTCTTGCATCTTTTTGAGGGCTTTGGAAGAGGAGATTGATACGTCCAAAATGTATCTACTTTCCTAAACACTTTTGCTATTGTTTTTCCTCTAAACTTGTGTGATTTGGATACAACTAACATGGACTGATGCTGTTTTCAGAAGAATTACCTTGGTGTCTAGTTTTTGTGCAGAAAATCAACTATCAGGAAAAATCCCGGAAAATATGCCAAAAATCCTATTTCACCAGAAGACTCAAGGAGCCAGAATACGAGACAGAGAGGGGCTGGGGCCTGGCCACACCACCTAGCCGCATGGGCTAGGCCTGGCCACGCCAGGGGGTGGTCTGGCCGCCCCAGGCGCCCCCTCAGTCTCCCTCTTCGCCTATAAGTTGCCTCCTGACCTAAAAACCCAGGAGGGTTCGACGTTTTTCCAGAAAGAGTTCCGCTTTTGCCGCCACCACCAGATTCTGCGATTCGGAACCAGAAACTCTGTTCTGGCACCCTGTCGGGACGAGGAATTGGAGGAGATCATCGTCATCATCATCACCATCGCTTCTCCATCGACCATCCATGTTTATCCCATCTATGAGTGAGTAATCCCCCGTTGTAGGATATGGGGATGGTAGGGATTGGATGAGATCGTTCATGTAATGGCATCGGATTGTTAGGGCATGGTGCCTAGTATCTACTATTAGTGCTTTTTGACTCTGTTGCAACTTGTTATGCTTAATGCTTGTCACTAGGGCCAAAGTGCCATGATTTCAGATCTGAACATGTTATTGATTCATTATGATAGTATTGTTTTTGGTCTTACCTGCAAGTTGTATACACACGTTGTTGTCTGATACATTGCAAATGTATCTATAATTTTTGATGTTCCATGCTTGGTTTTATCCACTTTCTTGTGTTTTGTTCCAACTTTGGAGTACTTTTCATATGATTTCTTGGACTAACCTATTAACAAGAGCCATAGTGCCAGCTGCCTGTTTTCTACTGTTTTTGGTTCCAGGAAAGTCAGAAAACGAATATTCTTGGAATTGGACGGGACAAAAGCCAAAGTGCCTACTTTTCCGAAAGGGATCAAGTGCCAGAATACGAGACGGAGAGGGGCTAGGGGCCGGCCACACCACCTGGCCGCGCGGCCAGGCTTCGCCCGCGCCAGGGGGTGGTCTGGCCGACCCCAGCACCCCCTCGGCCTCTCCTTCCGTCTATAAGTTGTCCTCGGGACAAAAACCCTAGGTACCCGATCAAAAATCCACGAAAGAGTCTGTAGCCGCCGTCATCTCCATCCCTAGATCGGGACGGATCTGAAGCTCTTCCCGGCACCCTGCCGGAGAGGGGAATTCACCCTAGAGGCCTTCTTCATCACCATGCAAGCATCCGGTGTGATGCGTGAGTAGTTCATCCTTGGACTACGGATCCATGTAGTAGCTATATGGCTGGTTTCTCCTCCTTTGTGCTTTCATGTTTAGATCTTGTGAGCTTCGTTCATGATCAAGATCATCTTTTTGTAATCCATACATGTTGTGTTTGCAGGGATCCGATGGATATTGAGATGCTATTTCAGATTGATTATTGATTCTATCATGTATTTGTTATTTGAGATCTTGCATGCTTTCTGTTGTTAGTAGCTATCTTGGCCAAGTAGATGCTAGCAACTCCAAGAGTTAGTATTTATGCTCGATAGTGGGTTCATGCCTCTGGTAATCTGGGGAAGTGACAGAAATCTCTAAGGTACTAGATGTGTTGTTGCTACTAGGGAGAAAACAACGATCCTTTGTTCATAGAACAATTGTATTGTTCACCTTACACGCAGTTCATAAAGCAATAATCTGTTGCTTGCAACTTAATACTGGAGGGGGTTCGGATGATAACCTGAAGGTGGATTATTAGTCATAGATGCAGTTGGATGGCGGTCTATGTATAATGTTGTAATGCCCAATCAAGTCTCAAAGGAGTCAATATGATTAGTATATGCATGTATTGCTTTCTCGGTGTTTGTCAATTGCCCCGTTGTAATTTGTTCACCCAGCATGTTATCTATCTAAGGAGAGCCACCTCTAGTGAACTATGGATCCCGGTCCTCTTTCTTTACATACAATCTATAAATTGTTTACTGCTTTGTGTTTACTTTCTGCAAACTTTTGCTTCTTTCCATTCGATACGTTTAATCCTTTGTTTTCCGCAAAACACGGTGAGATTGACAACCTCATCACAAGTTGGGGACAAAGTTCTGTGGTTGTGTTGTGTAGGTCTCCACGTTGCTACTAGCACCGGTAGTGCACCCTGACAAAGCTCAGCTAGTAACACCTTTGAGGTGTTTCCTTGCTCCTACTGGTTCGATTAAACCTTGGTTTCATAACTGAGTGAAACTTGCTGCTGTGCTCATCATACCTTCCTCTTGGGGTTCCCCACGAGCTCTACATCAACACCGCCATCAAGCAATTTTCTGGGCGCCGTGCATTGAGCCATCAAGCGATTTTCTGGCGCTGTTGCCGGGGAGTCAAGGACATCTTCACAAGGGTAGTCGCTCATAACCAATCTCTTTACTTAGTTGTTTTTGTTTTGCTTAGTTTCTTTTTTTACTTTGTTTGCTTGTTTTGTTCTTCAAAAAACACAAAAAATTAGTTTTACTAGTTTGCTTTCTTATTTCAAAAACACAAAAAAAATTAGTTCCTATCTTGAGTGCCACTATGTCTAGCCTTGATCCAATCACTATGTCACCCAAGGAAATGATTTTTACTTTTAAACAAGGAATTGAGGAAAGTTTTAAGGAAGCTTGGTCTAGAATCTCTGATCTACATGAAAAAACTGAGCCTAAAATGACTCAAAGCTTGTTCCTTAGCAGTTTTTACCTTGGGATTGCTCTTTGCTATAGATATGCCCTAGATGATATTGTAGGAGGAGATTTCCTCCAATGTAATGAGGATGATGCTATTAATGCTATAAAGAAATTGATCCTCACTTACAACATGCCTAGCCAAACTGATACTTCCTTCGCAAAAATATTTGCTAGGTTGGATACTCTTGAGGCTAGCACCACTAGATTCGAAGGGTGCTATAATACGCTTAGGGAGCATCAAAATTATGTTCCAATCAATTCTGAACCATCAAAGTGGCTCCCTACAGTAAAGATTGAGATAAACACTAAAACTTTTCAAGCCCGCTGTGATATCATGTCTGAATTTTGCCTTATGCCCAAGAATATTTATGAATCTTTGAATCTTTGGGGGCTTACGGAAGGAGGAAAAGAAATATCTCTTGCTAATAATACTACCATATTACCTCTTGGAATAGCTGAAGGAGTGTTTACAAAGATCTTTGGGAAAATGATTTCTATTGATTATCTTATTATTGAATGTGCAGGAAAAGGACAAATTACACTTGGAAGGTCCCTATTAGAACTCCTTGGAGCAATAATAAATGTGGGAAAGGGGACCATGCACCTCTCTTCTCCACCAAACAATCACATTTTCCCAAAGGATAAGAATAAAAATAAGAGAGGTAAGGGCAAGAAAGTTGGTCTTAATGCTTCTTCATTCGAGAAAACTTGATTCTTTCTTTGGTTCTTATGCCTAACTTAAAGGCATTAAAGAAAAGTACTTGTTGGGAGATAACCCAAGAGTTTTAGATGAGTCTTGGAATTTATTACCTCGGTAATAACCTCTCCTTATCCTTTTTATTTGCTTCTTGTGCCAAGAGTAACCTCTAATGAGAGTGAAGTAATGATTGGGAAAGTTGTTGTCCCGAAACAGATTTCTGTGCTTCACCGTAAACATTCCTGAGAGAGTTCTGTACGTAGGATTGAGCTGTAATTTTTTGTACTTCTGCCCCAGGTTGTTATCTAACTTTAGTTAGTTCAACACTTTTTGATTTGAGCAACAGAAGGTCTTCCAAAAAATTCGTCTTTACCTGCTGGTCTGTTTTGACAGATTTCTGCCATTTTTTTTAGAAAACCACGCTGCGATGTTATTAAATCAGAGCAGCAACCAGTACAAGTTTGTCACTGATACAATCCGGCGGTACCCGGAACCACGCCTTACAGAGTTATTCTCGCAGCCTAGTTTCGCCAACTCATGAGCAGCTCCATTTGTTGTTCTCCTAACATGTCGCACCGAAGCTTCATCAAAGCCCTGGAGTAACCCCTTAACTTCCTCCACCAATGGACCATGCATGGAACGATCTAGCTCCTTTTGTTTCAGCTTTGACACAACCCCCGTACTATCCACTTCCAGCAACACCTTCTGCACTTGCACTTCGGACGCCAGCTGTAAGCCACGACGACAGGCTAGGAGTTCCGCGCTCTCAGCATCAGCAAGGTGGGCGAAAAAATGGCACGCTCCAGCAACGAAGCTTCCATGGTGATCCCTGAGAACCACGCCACCCCCTCCACTGTTTTGACAGATTTCTGCCATTTTCTGCATTTGCTTCTTGTGGGTTCGTTTTTGAGTTCTTTTGGGGAATTGAGCTCTTTGAGGGAAGTGCTACAGTAGCTAGTGTTCTAGTGGAAGTTTATTTGGTGTTAGAACTGAACCTTGAGAGTTATTTATCTTGAGTGCACTAATGTTGCTAATAAAGATTGTGTGAAGTTTTGTATGAAGGAAAAATTTCAGGTGTATGGAAGGAATGAGTAATGAGATGAAGGATGGACTAAAGTTCAAGCTTGGGGATGCCACGCGTGTCACCCCAAGAAATATCCAAGAAGTACAAGCGTCAAAGCTTGGGGATGCCCAAGGCATCCCCTTCTTCATCAATAAAAATTCCAGGTTTCTTCCAAACGCTTCATTTTTATTGTTTCATGCACAGTTGTGTTTTTCTTGGAGCGTCTTGTTTTTCGTTTTGGTTTTTAGTTTGCTTAGTTTTCTGAATAATTTGGTTGGACCCCCTCTTTCATATGTTGGTTTGCAAATAGTTTGGTTTGGTTTGGAAAAGAGTAGGAAAGTTCATACTTATGTGGTAAAAAGAGCTTGTTTTTTACTGTGGCCTATGCTTCGTCATGCCATGCTTGATATTGTTTTGGCTTTATGCTTAGTATTCTTTGCTGTAGCATGACTTGTCATAAACAATTAAGATTGCTTAATGTGCCTTGGATGAATCATGCGTTGTTTTAGCATATTAAAGCATAGTATAGTGGTATTCTCCTTTGATGCTCTATTTGGGTTGACTTGGCGCATGCTTACACCATGTTATGACTTCCACAAGTCACCATAGCCTTTATGATCCTTTAGTTTTCAACTTGTAGTATCACTTTATGCTTTGATCAATGATGTTTTGTCGCTCTGCATGATTATGGCCATTATTGCTCTTTTAGTTTGTCGCTCCCAGTCTTTTGCTAGCCTCCACCACAAAGTATGAGTTCCACTCATGCATCCAACTCCCTAAACCAAGTTTTTCCAAAGAGTCCACCATACCTACCTACCAGCTTATGCTATTCCAAGTATATTCATGCTTTTGTTTACCTTTCACTTGTTATGACAAAACTAGTGATTAAAGCTCTCACGAACTTGATGGCACACTTTACTTTATTGCCTCTAATAAACTTGAACCATTGGGTCCTTCTTTGTTGCGTATATGCTTGCGCTTTATAAGTTGAAGTTAGCAGAACCATGTTTCATGGGGAACGCTTTCAACATTGCACTTGTACTTTGTACCCCGTTGATATTATGTTCTTTTGCTTACGGATCCCGGCGGTGTGAAATAAAAGTGGAACTTGTAAGATCATGGAGTTTGTATGTGTGTTAGAGAAACGCCTGGGCCACTAGCCTAAGCCATGCCTAATCATGGTGGAAACTTGCAGCATCACCATAATGAGCACTCTATGAAGCATCCTCAATAAAAACCTATGCAAATAGCAAATAAAAAGATCGTTGAGATGCTCATTGTCTGCTCGCCTTGTCATTTTGATTATGGGAAAGCTCCCGTATCATGTGCAAGGGGTACCCCGTTGGTGGTTCTTAATGATACACATATACTTACAATGACAAGAGCTTACTCATGACTGAAGTTGAGTAGCATGAGGATCGGTCTTAATAAGTAAGGGGCATGAGATTTCGGTTTATAGCTTGTGAAGTATATCCTCTTAGTTGTGTCACTTTAACCTTAATCACTTCAAGATGCTTATGATAGGGGCAATGAGAGCTGAAAGCTATAAGTACCATAATTTTTGGAAGCTCTTTATGAGACTTGAATCCCTACTTCCTTTTACAAAAGGCCTTTCTTCCACCATTATATTGAGTCTACACCTTCTATCTTTATGCACCTACTTTGAGAGCATGGTGGCCATTCTTAGCTCTATGTGCATTGTCCCAAGACTAGTTGATTGATGCATAACTTGATATTGCTTGTTTGAAACTATTGTATCTAGTCACTCTTATGAACTTTGAAGGTGTCCTATGCATTTATATTTGCTACTCTATGAGGGACAAGCTAAATACTTTTATGCTATGTTTTCTTTATGTGAAACAAACAAACGTCTTGCAAAGCATTGTTATTCATGATTCTTTTGTTTGTGCCTTTTCATGTTGCATCATAGTTTCTTTGCTTATTGCTAGAACTTTGTCTTTCATGCTATGTTGAAGTACTATGATCCTAGCTTTGAATGTTTTGCAAATACTTTGATCAAGTCTTTGATGGTGCATGTCACCTCAAAAATTATTTCTTTTTATCACTTACCTACTCGAGGACGAGCAGGAGTTAAGCTTGGGGATGTTTGTCTGGAACCAAAGGCCCCGAAGTGATAGAAATCAGGATAACCGGAGGGAATGGCTTTGATGTGAGGATCACATGTGTTCACGGAGTGTTAATGCTTTGCTCCGGTGCTCTACTAAAAGGAGCACCTTAATTGCCAGTAGTTCCCTTGAGGCCCCGCTGCAAACGGGCTGGCAGGATAAAAGATGTTGTGCAAGTTCTCATTGCGAGCACGTATGACTATATATGGAACACATGCCTATGATTATTTAGTACTTCGATGCTTTATCTTATTTATCTACAATTGCCCTATGTTCTGATTGTTATATGAATTGTCTTGTCCATGCAACGCCCGTCCATCCATCCCTATGCCTACCGCGCTTTAATCCTACTGTTTACTGCAAGTGTTACTACTGTCTTTACCTTTGCTACTGCTGTTACTTTACTATTGCTACTACAAAACTATTGCTACTGATAAACTGCTATGAGCAAGATTGTTTCCAGGTGCAGCTGAATTGACAACTCAGTTGTTAAGGCTTATAAATATTCTTTGGCTCACCTTGTGTCGAATCAATAAATTGGGTTTCACTTCCCTCGAAAATACTGCGATACACCCTCTATACTTGTGGGTCATCAAGACTATTTTCTAGCACCGTTGCCGAGGAGCATAGCTTTATTTATCAAGTCCACTTGGAATCACTATTGTTCGTTGCCATCCATCCATCATGGGTAAGTCTCGTGATGGCAAGGTTCCTATTTTACCATCCACTACAAGAAGAGGTATGGTTCTGAACACCTCTGTTGCTCTTGATTCACCATCTGTTATGAGTAAGTTCCTTACACCACCACATACACATGCTACACACACTGCTACTACTGCTGAATCTGAAACTTCTGATACTTATGATGCTGCTTCTACTATGCTTGATAAGAGTTGTTCATTAGGTCCTTTCCTAGATGCTACGATTGCTAGAACTATAGCTGGATATACTGAAACTCCTAATGAAGACACTACTACACCTGTTAGTTCACCTGAGTCTAGAGAGAGCTATGATATTAAAGACGGGTATATTGAGATGACCGATGAATTTATTAAAGAATGTCAAATCACCCATGATAGGAGTGCTATTAAGAGTCTCCTTGAGAGGCATACTATAAAACCCAAATTGTCTCCTAATGCTAAGTTTGCTGCATCTCCCATAAACATTAAAGATAAGGATTATGATTTCTCTCTTGATCTAACTTACATAGCTATTTTTGAGAAAGAACCTTTTTGTGGGAATAAGAATGAAAGTGCGATAGCACATATGACTGAGCTTTCTACCATGAGTGGCTTATTTTCCCTTTTTCACTGAAAGGAGAAGCTAAAACTTGGTTTAATAATTTACCTCCTAGATCTATTGATAGCCTTGATTGCTTGATTAGTACCTTCCTGCAGAAATATTTTCCTCCTAGTGCTAGACATGCTATTTTCCAGGAACTTTTTGATTTTAAACAAGGAGAAAAAGAAAATTTGCCTGAATCATGGGCAAGGTTTTGTGCTTTGATTCATGCATAGGTTGGATGTCCATTACCTAAGAATGAGCTTCTTGATATATTTTATAATGGACTAACTGAAGAATCTAGGACATACCTAGATAGTTGTGCTGATTGTGTTTTCAGGAATAGGACTCCCAAGGAAGCTGAGGAATTAATGGCTAAAATAAGCAAGAATTATGAAGACTGGGCTCCCCATGAACCAGCTATACCTGAACCAGCTATACCTGCGCCTATACCAACATCAAAGAAGAGGGGAGTTATTGAACTAAATGATGAAGTGATGAAGGAAGCTAAGAAATGTCTTAAGGAGAAGGGAATTAAAGCTGCTGATGTCAAGAATTTACCTCCTATAGAAGAATTATGTAAGCCAATTCCCCACTCATCCAATATTGAGGTAAACTCTCTCCAACATTTTGATGAAGGTGATATCCCTTACTCTAAACCACTCGATCAATGCTTAGAAGAATTCGATATTTTTATTGTTAAGCAAGATAATTTTAATAAAAGGGTGGAAAATTATTTGATGGAAAACACTAGAGCTATTGTTGCATTGAAGGATATTGTGGAAATAACCTCTAATGATGTTAAAATGCTTGTTAAACATTTTCAAATGGTTCAAACTCAAATTGATCAGCTTATTAAAGTGCAAAAAGACTTGTTAGTTAATGCTGCTAAAGAAAAACATGCTTACGAAATTATAACTAGAAGTGGTGCTGCTACCTAGGATTCTCTATATCCTGAGGGGCATCCTAAAAGAATTAAGCAGGATTCTCATCAAGCTGAAAATAGTGGTACTACTCCTAAGAAAAAAAGAAGAAACATAAAACTATTGTAGGACCTTCTAAACCTGCTAAAGATCCTAATAGTATATCAGTCTTTGATGCTGAAACTGAAAGTGGTAATGAAGAAAATGATGTTCCTGATAAAGAAAAAGTTGAAGAAGAACCTGAAAGGCACACTAAGAATACTAAATACACTAAAGAAAATTTTGTTGCTAAGAAACATGGTAGTGAAAGAGAGCCTTGGGTCCAAAAACCTATGCCTTTCCCTGATAAGAAACACAAGTCAAAGGAAGATGAACACTATAATAAGTTTTGTGAGTGGATGAAACCTTTATTCTTGCAAATTCCTTTGACTGATGCTATTAAATTGCCTCCCTATTCAAAGTATATGAAGGATATTGTCTCGAATAAAAGGAACATCCCTAATGAAGAAATTCTACTTTGCTTGCTAATTATTCCTTTAATGGTAAGGTTCCAAAGAAACTTGGAGACCTAGGGATTCCAACTAATCCTTTCTCTATTAAAAATAGTTATGTTAGATCTGCTTTGTGTGATTTGGGAGTAGGAGTTAGTGTTATGCCTTTTTCTCTCTATAAGAGACTTCAACTTGAAAAACTAATACCAACTGATATATCTTTGCAAATGGCTGATAAATCTACTACTATTCCTGTTTGTATATGTGAGGATGTACCTGTTCAAGTGGCTCATAGTTTCTTGATATTAACTGATTTTGTTGTGCTTGAAATGCCTAGAGATGATAATATGTCTATTATTCTTGGGAGATCTTTTCTTAATATTGTAGGAGCTGTTATTAATTGTAATCAAGGAAAGGTGACTTTTAATGTTAATGACAAAGAGCATATTGTCTATTTCCCCAAGAAGATTGATAGGACTTATGGTTTAAATTCAATTGAACATGTTGAGGGCATTCAAGTTGGAGAAATATATTGTCCCATACCAAGAGAAAAATATGAAACTATTATGATTGGGACCATTGCTATCAAGGTTGAGGTAACATAATCATTAGTGGAATACAAAGTTTTATTTCATATAAAATTGTTTTGGTAACGAGACCTGATCAACCTTGTTAACAAAGGGATTTTAATGAACAAAACAATGTTTTCACTATGATTATCTCCGCTTACTTCTATTCTATCCATTTTAGTTTTTGCTTTCGTTTAGTTTGCTTTTCTATTGTTAGTTGCTTGCATTTTAGAGTGTCTTAGAACTTCTGAAGCTTTAGCTTTGTTTTGTCATTGCATTTTTCCAGAAACCTTTTTCTGTCAGAAAATCATTCGTCTATACCTGAAAATTGGCCAAAAATAAAGTGTCTCAAAAAATTCCAGAAAATTCATATTAAATTTTTACGTGAAAAAATGGGCAAAGAAGTGCCTGGAGAGTACCAGGGGCACCAGGCAGGCACACCACTTGGTGGCACGGCCAGCCCAGGGGCGCGCCTAGCCATGGTGTGGACCACCCCTGGCCCCACTCACTCTCTCACTTGCCCCTGCTCTCTCTCTCTCTCCCGAGAAAACACCAGTTCTTTGCTCAAAATCGCGTTCTTGCTGTTTTTGCCCATGATTTTTCGATCTCCTTGCTCATCCCATCTTTGCTGCTGAAATTTGGAGCATTTGTTCTCCAGTATGTGACTCCTCTGCTTGTCCAAGTAGATTTGTGTTTAGTGGTTTGTATCTTGAGTATTTTGCTGCTGTAGGTGACAGGTTATGAGAGCTTGTAAGCTTGTTCAATGCTTAGAGTTATTGTTTTGATGCATGTTTAGGCCTCTTATAAGTCCCTATGAGTAGTGCCCTTCATTATATATTCACTTTGCAATCACTTATTTAATGGATGTTTAAATTTCGGAATACCAAAGATGAACAACCACACCTTTGGAGAAATATTTGAGAAGGACACACCTAGGAGGTCAAGGCCTTCAAGATCAGCCTCTCAGTTTAGGCCTTCATACAACGAAAATCTCATTGCACCACGCTTTGGCAATGAAGGAGATGAGGGGGATGCTCACCCATCTACTTTTCCTTGTTATACCTTCTTGCAAGCTGTAGGGATTCTCGATGATTTCTTGCTATTGATTCAGAGGGTTGATTTGACCTCATACATGGAAGATGAGAGTGAGCAATATGCCATGCTCACAAAAACTTTCGTTGAGAGTTTCGTTTTCACTAACACCCCCTATCAGTCAACTGTTTCTTTCAGAATTTATAATCTGCCGTTCACCATGCCATTGGAAAGATTTTGCAGCATTATAGGTATAAGCATGACAGGGACCGTGAAGAATATCCAAGGGCGACCCGCTGATTTGCTGGAGCTCTATCGAGGTGTGACCAATGATGATGACCGCATAGCTTAGCGCGGGAAGATAAGAAACATCCAACTCCCAGCTCTTAGATACTTTGCTTATTATCTTGCTACTAGCATTCTTGGTAGGGAGAATACAAGTAACATCTCCAATTATCATTTAGCCTTCCTCGCTGCTGCACTTAATAATGATACTTGGTACCATCTTGGCTCTCTCATTGCTCGCCGTCTAGCTGCTAGGGGACCTATTTATGGGGGCATTATTGCTTCACGCATGGTTAATGCATTAGAGCTTTCTGTGGATCCTAATGATACTATATTGGCACCACAAAGGCTTGATCTTGCTGCCATGAAAATGCATCACTTCGTCACTGCTGACTCTGATATGGATAGTTTAGTATACATGATGTTGTTTACTGACGGGGATGAAAGGGAGATTCCTTTGCCGCAATCTACTTTGTTAAGTGTTCATAGGAGGCCGTGGTCATGCTCCAAGGAGGAGGTGGACGAGCATCTCCGCTTGCTTGGCTTCCACAGGCAGCACTAGGAGCATGTGCCCTCCTACGATTACTCTGCACACTACGGTGGGGCATCCTCGAGCTTGCACCAGGACGAGGGAACCTCCTCACCGTACTACGGAGGCGCTCCATCTTGGCCACCTTGGGACTGATACCCATTTAGGCCAAAAGCCTAAGCTTTGGGGGAGGTACACCGACATCACACTCATCTCCTTATCATGTTTCGTCGGTACTTTGTATATTCATGTTTCGTTCTCTTTTTAGTTTTTGTTCTCTCTTTGTTTTTGCTTCCTCAAACACAAAAAGACCAAAAATATTTCTGTTGTTTCTCTTTGTTTGCTTCTTCTTCTTTTTGCCATGGTATGCTTTTTGCTTTGTTTGAACTATTCAAAAAACCCAAAAAGATTTTGCTTTGCTTGTTCTTCCTTTTTGGTTCTTGCTTTTAAAAATCGAAAACACCAAAAATATTTGTTCTTCTTCTTTGGTTTTGTGAGTTTGTTGCAGGGTTCAGCAGTTCTCAGTGGAATTTGGTTTCATGTTATTATTCAAGCCACACAAGTGAAGGGCAATAATGAGGATTAATGACAACTTGAGGTGTAGTGAGAGGCTGGTAACGAACTCTATTTGTTTTCATTTTTGTACATATACTCATCATTGTGGGCATGCTTAGTCTGTTCAGGTAGGGTGTATGTTATTATGGATGCTTAGTAGTTCTTGCTTTCTTATGATTAGCTCCAGCTTGCTAATAGTTTGTACCATGTCGTATGAATGTTTGCTTGCATTGTTCTATTCATAACTTGGTATGACAATGTGGTATCTCCCTCTGAATGTTTCACTTGAATTGACTTGGCACATGCTCATGCATGTATATGACTGAAACAATAATCAGTTAAGCCTCGATGAATTATTTTGCCTCAAGGGTCTTGAATCACTTTCATGCCATGATTAGTCCTGTTTTTTTGCAAGCATGATTATGACAGTTATTGCTCTCTCGTTTGTCGCTCCCTACTAATTCTAGCCCTCACTTGCACTGAGTATGAGCTATACTCGTGTTTCCAACTCCCTTAAACCAATATTGCCAAAAGTGTCCACCATACCTACCTATTAGCATCATTTGCTATTTCCGTGCATATTCAATATGCCTTGTTTTCTTCCGAATAAAATATTTGCTTGTTATGAGAAAGTTAGTTAGTAAAGCTCTCACGAACTTGATGGCACACTTTATTTCTTGCACTTAATAAACCTGAAACATTGTGACTATCCATGAAAGTTATATGCTTGCAAATTATAGGCTGGGGATTAGCAGAACCGTGCTATCACGGGGAACGCATTCAACACCTGTAAATATATACCCATTTGATATCATGCTCTTTTGTTTGCGGATGTCGTCGGTGTGAAATAAAAAGGAAGCTTGTAAGTCCATGAAGTTATGTATGTGTGTTAGAGAAACGCCTGGGCCGCCGGTCTAATCCATGCCTAATCATGGTGGAAACCTGCAGCGTAACCATAATGAGTATCTATGAAGCATTCTTCTTATAAAAAAAGAGAGATAGCTATTGAGAAAAAGAAAAAAAGAGAGATATGAAAAAAGAGGAAAGAGAGAACAAGCACCAATTTCCCATGGTAAATAAGGACATTGCTGAGATACTCGTTGTCTGCTTGCTTTGTCATTTTGATATGGGGATTCTTCCGTATCATCGGGCAAGGGGTACCCCGTTGGCGGTTCTCTATGATACGCACGTATTTACTATGACAAGAACTTATCGGTAACTAAAGTTGAGTAGCATGAGGAGCGACCCTTGTACTCAAGGGACATGAGATTTCCAGTTTATAGTCTGTCAAGCATATAACTCAGATAGGACCTCACTTTCACCTTAACCATTTAAAGATGCTTATGATAGGGGCAATGAGAGATCAAAGCTAATGAGTACCATACTTTCAGCATTTGGAAGCCTTTCAAACTTTTCAAAACCTTTTCATTTCCTTGTTGAGTCTCCACACATTCTATGAGCACTTTCTTGAGAGCATAATTGTCACTCTTAGTGTAATATGCTTGTTTTAAAACTGGATTATTTGTGTTATGACTTTGATGCTTGTATCTTTGATATCTTTACTTCTAGTCTTCACTTGAACTTCAGAGGTGCCTTGGCATTTATGTTTGCTCTACAATTAAAGGCAAGCGAGATACCACTCTATCATACCTTTTTATGAGCATTGCAATGTTGCTTATGTTTATGTTTCATGCTACTTATTATTTTTGAGTTGGAATCGCTTCATATCTTGCTATGACTATTAAGTAAACTTAGTTGCATACTCTTTATTATGAATTGCCTGAGTACTTGATCACATGCTGAGAATATATACATCATATGAAGCAAATGTGTTCGTGAAAGTTTCTTTTATCGCACTCAGTTTTCAACTGAATTGCTTGAGTACAAGCAATAAGCTAAGCTTGGGGGAAGTTGATACGTCCAAAACGTATCTACTTTCCCGAACACTTTTGCTATTGTTTTTCCTCTAAACTTGTGTGATTTGGATACAACTAACACTGTTTTTAGCAGAATTACCTTGGTGTCTAGTTTTTGTGCAGAAAATCAACTATCAGGAAAAATCTCGGAAAATATGCCAAAAATCATGTTTCACCAGAAGACTCAAGGAGCCATAATACGAGATAGAGAGGGGCTGGGACCTGGCCACACCACCTGGCCGCGCCAGGGGGTGGTCTGGCCACCCCAAGCGCCCCCTCGGTCTCCCTCTTCGCCTATAAGTTGCCTCCTGACCTAAAAACCCAGGGGGTCGACGTTTTTCCAGAAAGAGTTCCGTTGCGCCGCCACCACCAGATTCCGCGATTCGGAACCAGAAACTCCGTTCTAGCACCCTGTCGGGACGGGGAATTGGAGGAGATCATCACCATCACTTCTCCATCGACCATCCATGTTTCCCCCATCTATGAGCGAGTAATCCCCTGCTGTAGGCTATGGGGATGGTAGGGATTGGATGAGATCGTTCATGTAATGGCATCGGATTGTTAGGGCATGGTGCCTAGTATCTACTATTAGTGATTTTTGACTTTGTTGCAACTTGTTATGCTTAATGCTTGTCACTAGGGCCCGAGTGCCATGATTTCAGATCTGAACATGTTATTGATTCATTATGATAATATTGTTTTTGGTCTTACCTGCAAGTTGTATACACACGTTGTTGTCCGGAACCAAAGGCCCCGAAGTGACATAAATCGGGATAATCGGAGGGAATGGCTTTGATGTGAGGATCACATGTGTTCACGGAGTGTTAATGATTTGCTCCGTTTCTCTATTAAAAGGAGCACCTTAATTTCCAGTAGTTCCCTTGAGGCCCCGCTGCAAACGGGCTGGCGGGACAAAATATGTTGTGCAAGTTCTCATTATGAGCAAGTATGATTATATATGGAACACATGCCTATGATTATTTAGTACTTGGATGCTTTATCTTATTTATCTGCAATTGCCCTATGTTCTGATTGATAAATGAATTGTGTTGTCCATGCAACGCCCGTCCATCCATCCCTATGCCTACCACGCTTTAATCCTACTGTTTACTGCAATTGTTACTACTGTCTTTACCTTTGCTACTTGTGTTACTTTACTATTGCTACTACAAAACTGTTGCTACTGATAAACTACTATGAGCAAGATTGTTTTCAGGTGCAGCTGAATTGATAACTCAGTTGTTAATGCTTATAAATATTCTTTGGCTCCCCTTGTGTCGAATCAATAAATTGGGTTTCACTTCCCTCAAAAATACTGTAATACACCCCCTAATCTTATGGGTCATCAGAGATCTAGATCTACAATCCCTACCAATTAATTCCTCCTATAAGTGAGGGGAACCCTTTGGATCTAGATCTTGGAGTCATTGGTTGACTTCCACCATTGTTCTTACTCTCTAATTCCCCCTAGCACTTGTTTCTTTGGTGGGATTTGAGAGTGAAGGATTTGAGCACCCTTGGTGGTCTTGCTTTGCATTATTGCATGAGTGTTGAGCTCTCCATTACGATTTGTTTGAGTGAGAGATCGTGAGCTTGTTACTCTTGGAGGGTGACCTCCTAGTTGGCTTGGCGGCTGGTGCCGCGGTGTCCTCTTCATGGAAGATTGTGAAGAGCCTCGGTCTTCTCCTTTCTGGATCTTGTTGAAGTGGTTGTGGAGCTTGCCATCTCTGGAGTGGAGGAAAAGCTAGCCATAAGGAAAGGGCCTATTCCTTCGTGGGATAGACTCAGAGAAGAAGGTGAGCCTTCGTGGCGTTGGGAAATCCTTCGTGGAATCCCACACCTCTCCAACGTGACGTACCTTCTTGTAAGGGAACACGGGAATACATCTTCGTCTACGCGTGCCTCGGTTATCTCTATACCCAAGCTTACCTTCCTTGTGATAGCCATCGTGTTTTAAGTACTTATATCTTGCTTATCACTTGTGGTATATTTATCTTGTGTTATCTTGCTTAGCTTAACTTGTTGTCGGTGCACTTAGTTGAGCCTAGTGTATTTTGGTTTTGTGCTTGTAAAATAAACGTTAGTTTAATTCTGCATTCTATCAAGCCAAAACCATAATAGTTTTAAATTTCCTATTCACCCCCTCTAGGCGACATCTCTAGCCTTTCACAATAGTTATGGAATAAAGAACATTAACAATGAACATGGAGTTATATGTAAGTAACCACTTATTATTGCCTTTAGGGCACTATAAATCCTTCAACCAAAACCCTCCCCAAAGGGATATTGGGTGTGCCAGACAAAAACACGCTCAATCGCAACCCCAAAGCGTTGTTTCATTTGGCACAAGCCTAATAATATGTCTAGCACTCCCAGGTTGCCCCCGCTCCATAGGGGTCCGGACACAAGACGTCGATGCCACATTAGACACCAATAGGCAGGTATCACATGCCAGTGACCTAGTCCAACTCCGCGACCACCTAGAATCTTCTATGCTCGAGGCGTAGCCCTGCCAAATCACCTGTTGTCGTTGCCCCTTTTGATGTTGGCAGTTCGGCGGCGGCTTCTCAACCTTTCACACTTTTCCTCATGCTCTACCACCACTTTGGTTATGCTCTCGCCGCCGTTTGGCTACCCCTGCTTCTAACCTGGGTCCTGTAGTCGGTGGCGACATCTTGAATATAGCCAGATTTCACAGGATAATGACCCTTCTCTATATTGCCTAGGAGGCCAGTGATGGCAACAATCGTGGCCACTTTTCATTGGGACTCCAAGTGCAGAGTGTTGTAGCAAGCTTCTTTTCCCCACAAGAGTGACTCAAGGGTTTATATCGAACTCTTGGGGAATTAGTTATGGAAGGGGTTTTATCTTCTCCTCTTCAAGCGACCTATAAAGTAAAATAATTTGTCTTGTGTCCCCAACTCCACCAAGTGGTTGTCAAGCACAAGGTTTTGTATTAGTACTATGAAATAAAATATAAAGTAAAGAAAGTAAATAAATGCAAACTAGATGATATGGAAGATAGTAGAGTTGTTTGGGGTTTTTTATGAGTGATTGCAAGTAGAGAAAGTATTTTTGTATTTTTGAAATAATAAATTGCTGAATATAAAAGATAGTAGATACTATGGAAAGGTGTTTCTTATGATTAAAATTGGACCGGGGTTCATGGGTTCACTTGTCTACTCCCTTTTTAAGTTACAGTGGTCACAAAACAATTCATTGAAGATAAATTTTCATGAAAAATCTGTATGTGTTTGATAAGGAATCAATATGGGCATCACGTTCTAACATAGAGATTAAATACATCCCTCTTATACTCCTCAAGAGAGGGAAACTCCATGCAATCTTGCTTAAATCAGAGTATAGCTTTAAGTAATATAACATGATGTTTGAAATACAAATATGCTACCTTAATCTAACAAAATTATCACACTGTCACATGATAACTATAGCACATGATTTCACTTTATCCCTAGTGAGGCAGAAAAAGAAAGGTAAAAACTAAAGTAGATCTTGAATATTGGTTGTCACAATTCAATCACTACCACCATGCTACTCCATCTAATACACACTTCCCCCATACAAGTTCTTGCATACAAGTTGGATCAAAACAAGTAATTAAGAAAGGGGTACATGATATTAATATATCAATACATCTTACAAAAAATAGATTCCAATCTCAAATATCAAATCACAGAACAAAGATCCACCACATAGGAATTACAAATATGACCATAATCATGTAGGGAAACTCATATGGTACTAGATCTATGAAGAACAAGAGAGAAATAGATCAAGATACTGCCACAAACCCATAGCCCGGAGGTGGACTACTCCCTCTTCATCATGGTGATGATGTTGGAGATGTTGGAGAGGGTGGAGATCCCCTCGGAGGCGTCTCCGGCAGAGTTTCCCCTCCAATCTTTGCTGAATTTGACTCTATTTGGTGGTGTTTTCGTCTCTGGTCTCCTCCATCTTGAGTAATCACCGGGGGATCCTTATATAGGGGTTTTTTAGGTCAAGAGAACTCCATGGGCGGAAGAATCAAGGCAATTGGATGACTGAGGAGAAAAATAAGGTTGGTGGCGCGCCCACTGGGCTAGGCGCGCCATCCATGCTCATTTGGGACTCCTGGCCCTCTAGGTGGGATTCTTGTCCAGATGCTTCTTGTGGATAAATATTGGCATTCCCAAAAGTTCAGGTCCATTTGACTCCGTATAGGTCCGGAAACATCAAAAACATTGAAAATGGGGTTTTCCTGCCCTGCCGGGTTATAGCCAAAATAAAGGGGATCATTGGTAAATCCCCCAAAATCAATATAAAACACGGATATAACTTTATATATGATGCAAATATGTGGGAAACCATGTTAACAAACTACAAAGTTCATGCATGCATTTTACATGCATCAACATCCCCAAGCTTAACCTATGCTCGTCCTCGAGCATGAAGGTGATAAAAACTAAACATGGACTTTGGAGTTTGTTACCCTTTGCTTCTTTCATTATTATGTAAAGTTCATAGGCTCAATTCCTTTCAATGAAACATAATATGCAAGTGTACTATCAAGTTGTATCTTTTACACATATATAAACATGTTAAACAATAAGTAATGGTGTGATAAAACAAATGATGAACAAACAAACCTTCAAGCACACTTTGATGAACCTATAGAATAAGAGACTCTTTTCATGATTTGGTATTGGTGTTTTATGCCTTTATTTTTGGGCTACTTCTTAGTTTCATGGCCTTGACTGGAAGACTCACTTCTTAGTTTCATGTCTTCCCTTGAGATGTTTTGCATCTCGTACCGAAAGTAAGCATTGAATACATATGTTAATCCTCCATAAAGAATGTAAAAATAAAGTTTTGAGCTATGTAGTTCATGTCAATAATACTAATAAGGATGGGGTTCCAAGTATCTTTTATTTCAAAGCTTCATATGGTTTATGTGCTAAACATCTTACAAGTTGATTGTTTCATGCACCATACCTATGACCTTGCACTCCTCATGCTACTCAACTTATGCCTATCATTGTATGTACATGTTGGTCTTAGAAACCACATCACTAAAGTACCTCTTGCTCCCTCTGTAGCTATATGCCGCCTTTATTTATTTATCATAGGAGTTAATATAATTCCTTGGTCATGTTCAAGGTGGGAGGGGGTAGTATCTCTACTCCAGAAGAACAAGAAAAATAGACATATGAATCATATCAACAAGGATCATCATGTTGTAAGTTTCCACCATGAGTTGTCGCACGACACATGGATTTTACTAGCGGTTCAGGAGTGTTTTCTCTCAACATGCCTACTCCAGTATGCACACATTATTTCACATCGATGCAATCCATAGGCAGAACATTAACATGATTAATTATCAACATTCAACATTGAAAGCTTGTGCCATCAAAACATGGTTTGGCCAACAACAACTAATAAGATGTAAATCACAAAAAAAATCCATAGTGGTATCACCCCAAACCTTACTTTCTTATGAGCCTTAAAGTACATGAAAAAGGTGTTTTAAAGAATGTTTGGAGGATTAACATACATACTATACTTTAAAGTAGATTTTGCCACAAATAGGTGGATATGCCTAGTCTAGTTTATGGGGTTTGGAACAAGTCTTAGCTTGTATTGTGAAGGCTTAGCAAAACGAGATCTAAGGAGTGTGCCATCTAGTTCATAATGCCAACATTTATTTTCTCACCTTGCTCCTTAATGTTGAACATAAATATACACAAGCAAAGGATACAAATTAATAGGCATAAAACAAATCATACTTCATATAAAGTACTTGAGCTTAAGAACTAGACACTACATGAATTTCAGCCTTTTGCTTTTATCTCCCCTTTTCTTTTATTTCGAGGCATTCTTATTCATTTTTAATCTCATCATGACAAGGTTTCTTTCAGTAACTTGATCATAAACATTTATAATAATAGTGGTGGTGGTCCTTTTAATGCAAAACAAAAGTAAAATAAACAAAACAAACGCTCCAAGTTTCTATGATAGTATTATGCTGCTTGAAAAACAAAGTTTATAGGTTTGCAAACCGAGAGTTTAGTAGGTCCAGTGGTGTGCCTTGGGCATCCCAAGCTTATGGTTTTCACCATCCTTGGATTGCTCTTGGTGTGATGTTCCTCTATTCCATGTCAAAAAACTTCAACACGAAACTTTTTCTCCCATCTCTTTTCTGAGTGGTGACATTAGTGGCACAAAAGTATAATAATTGCTACATATATATATATCAAAGACAAAATTCTTTCTAAATGTTCCAGCAAGAATATAATGTTTCCTACATATCCCTAGCATATAATATGACTCATAACGATCATTTTAGGACACTTGGGAATGGTTAAAATAAAACATGGCAGAATTTGTCGCGATTTTCAGCAGCATCAAAACGAATTTTTCTCGCCCACTTAAACATGTCAGGAATTTTAGCCAATTTTTGTTCATACAGAGAATGAAAATTTGTAAGTTATTTGTAAATATGAGCACAGAGTTACAGAAAAAATCAGAAATTCTTGCAATAAAAACTATTCTGCAGAAATTTGCTACTCCATATGTTTAGCAACTTTTTAACATCCAAAATAGGTTCCACTTGGTACTTTATTAAAAATTACAGAAATAAAACCAAAACAAAACTCTCTTGCTACAGAAAGATTTCAAAGCAAAAATCCCAAAAAAAAAAATCGGGTTGTCTCCCGCAAAAAGCTTTCTTTATAGCCATATAGCTAGGCTTTACTTACTTGGTTTAAGTGATGTGGAACTCATGGGATAGCTTGTGATTCTTTGCTACCTCCTTCTTCCTTGGAAAGTGTTCCATACATTTCTTGTGAGAAAACTGAAACTTCATATTTTCTCCTTTTGTATCAATGACTGCACCTGTGGTTCTCAAAAAGGGTCTACCAAGTACTATAGGACTTGAGGTATTGCTCACTGATACGTTGCTAACGTATCCATAATTTTTGATGTTCCATGCTTGGTTTTATCTACTTTCTTGTGTTTTGTTCCAACTTTGGAGTACTTTCTATACACTTTCTTGGACTAACCTATTAACAAGATGCCACAGTGCCAGTTGCCTGTTTTCTGCTGTTTTTGGTTCCAGGAAAGTCAGAAAATGAATATTCTCGGAATTGGACGGGACAAAAGCCAAAGTTCATATTTTTCCAGAAGACTCACGGAGCCAGAAGACGAGACGGAGGGGGGCCACAGGGTGGCCACACCACCCCGTGGCGCGGGTCAGCCCAGGTCGCGCCAGGACATGGTGTGGGCCCCCTAGCCGGCCACCGACCTTGCCTCCTTCGCCTATATATTCCTCCCGAGGCAAAAACCCTAGATCGTCAAGCCTCTAGCCACGAAAATTTCCGTAGCGCCGCCGCCACCGAAGGGGAGATTCGGGGGACAGAAAGTCTCTGTTCCGGCACCCTACCGGGACGGGGAAGTGCCCCCAGAGCCATCTCCACCGATCTCCACCACCATCTCCATCACCATTGCTGATTCCCATGATGATGAGGGAGTAGTTCTCTCTCAAGGCTAAGGGTTCTACCAGTAGCTATGTGTTCATCTCTCTCTCTATGCATGATCTTATTGAGATCATGAGCTTGTAATCTATAGATCTACCTTGCTATTCAAGTGCTTTAATAGATCTCTGCTCTCCCCATGTGTGTGGAGTTGACAGTGTGAACACCATGGTGGCACTTAGGCTAGAGATTACAAATACTTGTTATGAGTTATATTTGGAGTTGGATGTCTTTATGAAATTGTGGTGTTTGTTTGAACCATCTAGGGCTCAAGGTGACAGTGTGGGGTTATCTAGATGGGAAAAGCTTACTTTGAGGTGTGCTGTTATAGCCCTACCAATGATTAGAGTGTCCAACCGGAGAGTAGTTAAGAGTAGTATCATAAAGAGAAGATATTTATATGAGAGTGTTCACTAATGAAAGTATGATCCCTAGGCCTTGTTTCTTAGTATTGAAACACCGTTTCCAACTAGATCTGTTACATGTTTGCTTGCTTCCTTCTTTATTTCAGTTTGCCTTTAGTCTTTTCCCACGTCAACCACACGCCAACAAGCTATTTTCTGGCACCGTTACCACTTATAATTATCCATACCACTTGTATTTTACTATCTCTTCGCCGAACTAGTGCACCTATACACCTGACAAGTGTATTGGGTGTGTTGGGGACACAAGAGACTTCTTGTATCTTGATTGCAGGGTTGCTTGAGAGGGGATACCTTTGACCACTTCCTCCCTTAGTTCGATAAACCTTGGGTGATCCACTTAAGGAAAAACTTGCTGCTGTTCTACAAACCTCTGCACTTGGAGGCCCAACAACTGTCTACAAGAATAGAAGTGCGTAGACATCAAGCTATTTTCTGGCGCCGTTTCCGAGGACTGAAGAAGAAGAAGCTCCCACATCAACCACGCGCCAGCAAGTATTTTCTGGCGCCGTTGCCGCGGAGGTAAGGTAAAAGGTACTCACATCCTCCGGTGTGAGTGCTCGAAGTTATTTCCTTTAGATTCTGCAATTTTGTCTTTTTTGTTTCTTGTTTTCACTAGTTAGGCTTAATGGAAAACAACAACAAAAATAGAGAGCTTTATAGTATTTATCTTGAGCTAGGACATGAAGTGTTTGAAGAGAAAATTAAAAAACCTATGGAACTTTATTTGCATGCTAATAGTAATGTTGTTAGTATGAATTCTTTGGACACCATTATTGCTAATGCTATGGAAAAGTCTAAGCTTGGGGAAGCTATTTTTTATGAAAATGATCTTTTTAGTTCCCCAGCTTTGGAAGATAGCTATTCTATTGCTTATGATGATACCAAACCTCCAATATATGATGATTACAATGATGAATATGATATTCTCAGTCCACCTACTATTGAGGAGAAAATTAATTATGATTACAATATGCCTCCTATATTTGATGATTATGGTGATGAGAATAATAATGATAGCTATTTTGTTGAATTTGCTCCCACTATGATTAATAAGAATGACTATGTTTATGTGGAGAGTATTAATTCTTTTATGCATGTAGCTCATGATAAGAATGTTTTATGTGATAGTTATATTGTTAATTTTATTCATGATACTACTGGAAGTTATTATGAGAGAGGGAGACATGGTTTTATGCATCTCAATAATATTAAGTTTCCCCTCTTTATGTTGAAAGTCTTGAAGTTACACTTGTTTTGCTTTACTATGCTTGTTGATTTGTGCTTTGATGACTTGTTTCTTTACAAGATTCCTATGCATAGGAAGTGGGTTAGACTTAAATTTGCTTCGAATTTGCTTCTTGATGCCCTCTTTTACTTCAATTCATATTTCTTATGTGAGCATCTTCTCAAACTATCATGCCTAACTTAAAGGCCCTAAAGAAGAGTACTTATTGGGAGATAACCCAAAAGTTTTAGATGAGTCTTGGAAGTTATTACTTCTATAATAACCGCTCCTTATCCTTTTTATTTTCTTTTTGTGCCAAGAGTAACCTCTAATGAGAGAGAAGTAATGATTGGGAAAGTTGCTGTCCCGAAACATATTTCTGTGCTTCACCGTAAACATTCGTGTAAAATCTCTGGACATCCTTTTGAGACGTCAATTTTTGTGCTTCTGTCCCAGGTTGTTATCTAACTTTTGTTAGTTCAACACTTTTTGATTTCAGCAATAGAAGGTCTTCGAAAAAATTCGTCTTTACCTGCTGGTCTGTTTTGACAGATTTCTGCCTTTATTTGCATTTGCTTCTTGTTGGTTCCTTTTTGAGTTTTTGTGGGGAATTGAGCTTTTTGAGGGAAGTGCTACAGTATCTTGTGTTTTAATGGAAGTTTTATTGGTGTTGGAACTGAACCTAAAGACTTATTATCTTCAATGCACTAATGTTGCTAATAAAGATTGTGTGAAGTTTTGTATGAAGGAAAAATTTCAGGTGTATGGAAGGAATGAGTAATGAGATGAAGAATGGATTAAAAGCTCAAGATTGGGGATGCCACGCGTGTCACCCCAAGAAATATCCAATAAGTACAAGCGTCAAAGCTTGGGGATGCCCAAGGCATCCCCTTCTTCATCAATAAAAATCCCAGGTTTCTTCCAAACGCTTCATTTTTATTGTTTCATGCACAGTTGTGTTGTTCTTGGAGCGTCTTCTTTTTCTTTTTTGTTTTGGTTTTTTGTTTGCTTTGTTTTCTTAGTTTGCTGAATAAATTGGTTGGACCCCCTCTTTCATGCATTGGTTTTCAAATAGTTTGGTTTGGATTGGAAAAGAGTAGGAAAGTTCATGCTTAAGTGGTAAAGAGAGTTTGTTTTTGACTGTGGCCTATGCTTTGTCATGCCATGCTTGATATTGTTTTGCCTTTAGGCTTAGTATTCTTTGTTGTAGCATGACATGTTATAAACAATTGAGATTGCTTAATGTGCCTTTGAAGAATTATGCGTTGTTTTAGCATATTAAAGCATAGTATTGTGGTATTCTCCTTTGATGCTTTATTTGGGTTGACTTGGCACATGCTCACACCATATTATGACTATCCCAAGTCACCATAGCCTTTATGATCCTTTAGTTTTCAACTTGTAGTATCACTCTATGCTTTGATTAATGATGTTTTGTCGCTTTGCCTGATTATGGCCATTATTGCTCTCTTAGTTTGTCGCTCCCAGTCTTTTGCTAGCCTCCGCAACTAAGTATGAGTTCCACTCATGCATCCAACTCCCTAAACCAAGTTATTCCAAAGAGTCCACCATACCTACCTACTAGCTTATGATATTCCAAGTATATTCATGTTTTTGTTTACCTTCCAAATTAAACTTTGATGGCTCAATGTTGATGTAGAGCTCGTTGGGAACCCCAAGAGGAAGGTATGATGAGCACAGCAGCAAGTTTCCCTCAGTTATGAGACCAAGGTTTAATCGAACCAGTAGGAGCAAGGAAACACCCCAAAGGTGTTGCTAGCTGAGCCTTGGCAGAGCGCACTACCGGTGCTAGTAGCAACGTGGAGACCTGCACAACAAACCACAGAACTCTATCCCCAACTTGCGATGAGGTTGTCAATCTCACCGTGTTTTGCTGGAAACAAAGGATTAAACATATTGAATGGAAGGAAGTAATAGTTTGCAGAAAGTAAACACAAAGCAGTAAACAGTTTATAGATTGTATGTAAAAGTAAAGGACCGGGATCCATAGTTCACTAGAGGTGGTTCTCCTTAAGATAGATAACATGCTGGGTGAACAAATTACAGCGGGGAAATTTACAAACATCGAGAAAGCAATACATGCATATACTAATCATCTTGACTCCTTTAAGATTCGATTGGGCATTACAACATTATACATAGACCGCCATCCAACTGCATCTATGACTAATAATCCACCTTCAGGTTATCATCCGAACCCCCTCCAGTATTAAGTTGCAAGCAACAGATTATTGCTTTACGAATTGCATGTAATGTAAACAATACGATTGTTCTATGAAAAAAGGATTGTTGTTTTCTCCCTAGTAGCAACATCACATCTAGTACCTTAGAGATTTCTGTCACTTCCCCAGATTACCAGAGGCATGAACCCACTATCGAGCATAAATACTAACTCTTGGAGTTGCTAGCATCTACTTGGCCAAGATAGCTACTAACAACGGAAAGCATGCAAGATCACAAATAACAAAGACATGATAGAATCAATAATCAATCTGAAATAGCATCTCAATATCCATCGGATCCCTGCAAACACAACATGCAGAATTACAAATAGATGATCTTGATCATGAACGGAGCTCACAAGATCTAGACATGAAAGCACAAAGGAGGAGAACCAGCCATCTAGCTACTACATGGATCCGTAGTCCAAAGATGAACTACTCACGCATCACACCGGAGGCTTGCATGATGATGAAGAAGGCCTCTAGGCTGAATTCCCCTCTCCGGCAGGGTGCCGGGAAGAGCTTTAGATCCCTCCCGATCTAGGGATGGAGATGACGGCGGCTACAGACTCTTTTGTGGATTTTTGATCGGGTACTTAGGCTTTTCGTCCCGAGGGCATCTTATAGGCAAAAGGAGAGGCCGAGGGGGTGCCGGGGTCAGCCAGACCACCCCCTGGCACGGGCCAGGCCTGGCCGCGCAGCCAGGTGGTGTGGCTGGCCCCAGCCCTTCTCCGTCTTGTATTCTGGCATCTAATGACTTCTGAAAAAATAGGCACTCTGGCTTTTGTCCCGTCCAATTCTGAGAATATTCATTTTCTGACTTTCCTGGAACCAAAAACAGCAGAAAACAGGCAGCTGGCACTGTGGCTCTTGTTAATAGGTTAGTCCAAGAAATCATATGAAAAGTACTCCAAAGTGTGGGCAAAACACAAGAAAGTGGATAAAACCAAGCATGGAACATCAAAAATTATAGATACATTTGCAATCTATCAACATCCCCAAGCTTAACTCCTGCTCGTCCTCGAGTAGGTAAGTGCTAAAAAGAAAGAATAATTTTTGAGGTGACATGCACCATCAAAGACTTGATCAAAGTATTTGTAAAACATTCAAAGCTGGGATCATAGTACTTCAATCAAAACATGAAAGACAAAGTTCTAGCAATAAGACAAAGAAACTATGATGCTATATGAAAAGGCACAAACAAAAGATTCATGAATAACAATGCTTTGCAAGACGTTTGTTTGTTTCACATAAAGAAAACATAGCATAATAGCATTCATCTTGTCCCTCATAGAGTAGCAAATATAAATGCATAGGACACCTTCAAAGTTCATCAGAGTGACTAGATACAAATAGTTTAAAGCAAGCAATATCAAGTTATGCATCAATCAACTAGTCTTGGGATAATGCACATAGAACTAAGAATGGCCACTATGCTCTCAAAGTAGGTGCATAAAGGTAGAAGGTGGAGACTCAATATAACGGTGGAAGAAAGGCCTTTATAAAAGGAAGTAGGGATTCAAGTCTCATAAAGAGCTTCCAAAAATTATGTACTTATAGCTTTCAGCTCTCATTGCCCCTATCATAAGCATCTTTAAGGTGATTAAGGTTAAAGTGACACAACTAAGAGGATATGCTTGACAAGTTATAAACCGAAATCTCATGCCCCTTACTTACGAAGACCGAACCTCATGCTACTCAACTTTAGTCACAAGTAAGCTCTTGTCATTGTAAGTACATGTGTATCATAAAGAACCTCCAACGGGGTACCCCTTGCACATGATATAGGAGATATCCCATAATCAAAATGACAAGGCAAGCAGACAGTGAGCATCTCAGCGATCTTTTTATTTGCTATTTGCATAGGTTTTTATTGAGGATGCTTCATAGAGTGCTCATTATGGTGATGCTGCAAGTTTCCACCATGATTAGGCATGGCTTAGGCTAGCGGCCCAGGCGTTTCTCTAACACACATACAAACTCCATGATCTTACAAGTTTCACTTTTATTTCACACCGCCGGGATCCGTAAGCAAAAGAACATGATATCAACGGGGTACAAAGTACAAGTGCAATGTTGAAAGCGTTCCCCATGATACATGGTTCTGCTAATTTCAACTTATAAAGAGCAAGCATATACGCAACAAAGAAGGACCCAATGGTTCAAGTTTATTAAATGCAAAAAGTAAAGTGTGCCATCAAGTTCGTGAGAGCTTTAATCACTAGTTTTCTCATAAGAAGTTTAATTTGGAAGGTAAACAAAAGCATGAATATACTTGGAATAGCATAAGCTAGTATGTAGGTATGGTGGACTCTTTGGAATAACTTGGTTTAGGGAGTTGGATGCATGAGCGGAACTCATACTTGGTTCTGGAGGCTAGCAAAAGACTGGGAGCGACAAACTAAGAGAGCAATAATGGCCATAATCATGCAGAGCGACAAAACATCATTGATCAAAGCATAAAGTGATACTACAAGTTGAAAACTAAAGGATCATAAAGGCTTATGCTGACTTGAGATAGTCATAACATGGTGTGAGCATGTGCCAAGTCAACCCATATAAAGCATCAAAGGAGAATACCACAATACTATGCTTTAATATGCTAAAACAACGCATGATTCATCCAAGGTACATTAAGCAATCTCAATTGTTTATAACAAGTCATGCTACAGCAAAGAATACTAAGCACAAATCCAAAACAATATCAAGCATGGCATGACAAAGCATAGGCCACAGTAAAAAACAAGCTCTTTTTACCACATAAGTATGAACTTTCCTACTCTTTTCCAATCCAAACCAAACTATTTGAAAACCAATGTATGAAAGAGGGGGTCCAACCAATTTATTCAGAAAACTAAGCAAACCAAGCAAACGAAAAACCAAAACAAAAAATAAAAAGAAGACGCTCCAAGAACAACAGAGCCGTGCATGAAACAATAAAAATGAAGCGTTTGGAAGAAACCTGAGATTTTTATTGATGAAGAGGGGGATTCCTTGGGCATCCCCAAGCTTTGATGCTTGTACTTCTTGGATATTTCTTGGGGTGACACGTGTGGCATCCCCAAGCTTGAGCTTTAGTCCATCCTTCATCTCATTACTCATTCCTTCCATACACCTGAAATTTTTCCTTCATACAAAACTTCACACAATCTTTATTAGCAACATTAGTGCACTCAAGATAATAAGTCTTAAGGTTCAGTTCTAACACCAATAAACTTACATTAGAACACTAGCTACTGAAGCACTTCCCTCAAAAATCTCAATTCCCCAAAAGAACTCAAAAAGGAATCAACAAGAAGCAAATGCAGAAAATGGCAGAAATCTGTCAAAACAGACCAGCAGGTAAAGACGAATGTTTTCGAAGACCTTCTGTTGCTCAAATCAAAAAGTGTTGAACTAACGAAAGTTAGATAACAACCTGGGGCAGAAGCACAAACATTCACGCCACAAAAATATGTTCAGAGATTTTACACGAATTTTTACGGTGAAGCACAGAAATCTGTTTCGGGACAGCAACTTTCCCAATCATTACTTCTCTCTCATTAGAGGTTACTCTTGGCACAAAAGGCAAATAAAAAGGATAAGGAGCGGTTATTACTGAAGTAATAACTTCCAAGACTCATCTAAAACTTTTGGGTTATCTCCCAATAAGTACTTTTCTTTAACGCCTTTAAGTTAGGCATAAGAAGCAAGAAAAAGAATCAAGTGTTCTCAAATGAAGAAGCATTAAAATGAAATTTCTTGCCCTTACCTCTCTTACTTTTATTCTTAACCTTGGGGAAAATGTGATTGTTTGGTGGAGAAGAAAGGTGCATGGTCCCCTTTCCCACATCTATTATTGCTTCAAGGAGTTCTAATAGGGACCTTCCAAGTGTAATTTGTCCTTTTCCTGCACATTCAATAACAAGATAATCAGTAGAAGTCATTTTCCCAAGGATCTTTGTAAACACTCCTTCAGCTATTCCAATAGGTAATATGGTAGCATTATTAGCAAGAGATATTTCTTTTCCTCCTTCAGTAAGCCCCCAAAGATTCAAAGATTCATAAATATCTTTGGGCATAAGACAAAATTCAGACATGATATCACAGCGGGCTTGAAAAGTTTCAGTGTTTATCTCAATCTTTACTGTAGGGAGGCACTTTGATGGTTCAGAATTTATTGGAACATAATTATGATGCTCCATAAGCGTATTATAGCAATCTTTTAAGCTAGTAGTGCTAGTCTCAAGAGTGTTTAGTCTAGTAAATATTCTTGCAAAAGAAATATCAGTTTGACTAGGCAAGTTGTAAGTGAGGATCAATTTCTTTATAGCATTAATAGCATCATCCTCATTACATTGGAGGAAATCTCCTCCCACAATAGCATCTAAAGCATATCTATAGCAAAGAGCAATTCCAAAGTAAAAACTACTAAGGAACAGGCGTTGAGTCATTTTAGGCTCAGTTTTTTCATGTAGATCAGAGATTCTAGACCAAGCTTCCTTGAAGCTCTCCTCAATTCCTTGTTTAAAAGTGAAAATCATTTCCTCAGGTGACATAGTGATTGGAGCAAGGCTAGACATAGTTGCAACTTAAGAAAGGAACAATTTTTTTGGTGTTTTTGAAATAAGAAAGCAAACTAGTAAAACTATTTTTTTTGGTGTTTTTGACAAAGAAACAAGCAAAACAAAAATAACAAAGTAAAGAGATTGGTTATGAGGGACTCCCCTTGTGAAGATGTCCTTGATTCCTCGGCAACGGCGCCAGAAAAATGCTTGATGGCTCAGTGTTGATGTAGAGCTCGTTGGGAACCCCAAGAAGAAGGTATGATGAGCACAGCAACAAGTTTCCCTCAGTTATGAAACCAAGGTTTAATCGAACCAGTAGGAGCAAGGAAACACCCCAAAGGTGTTGCTAGCTGAGCCTTGGCAGGGCGCACTACCGGTGCTAGTAGCAACGTGGAGACCTGCACAACACAACCACAGAACTCTGTCCCCAACTTGCGATGAGGTTATCAATCTCACCGTGTTTTGCTGAAAACAAAGGATTAAACGTATCGAATGGAAGGAAGTAATAGTTTGCAGAAAGTAAACACAAAGCAGTAAACAATTTATAGATTGTATATAAAAGTAAAGGACCGGGATCCATAGTTCACTAGAGGTGGCTCTCCTTAAGATAGATAACATGCTGGGTGAACAAATTACAGCGGGGCAATTGACAAACATCGAGAAAGCAATACATGCATATACTAATCATCTTGACTCCTTTGAGATTCGATTGGGCATTACAACATTATACATAGACCGCCATCCAACTGCATCTATGACTAATAATCCACCTTCAGGTTATCATCCGAACCCCCTCCAGTATTAAGTTACAAGCAACAGATTATTGCTTTACAAATTGCGTGTAATGTAAACAATTTGATTGTTCTATGAACAAAGAATTGTTGTTTTCTCCCTAGTAGCAACAACACATCTAGTACCTTAGAGATTTTTGTCACTTCCCCAGATTACCAGAGGCATGAACCCACTATCGAGCATAAATACTAACTCTTGGAGTTGCTAGCATCTACTTGGCCAAGATAGCTACTAACAACGGAAATCATGCAAGATCACAAATAACAAAGACATGATAGAATCAATAATCAATATGAAATAGCATCTCAATATCCATCAGATCCCCGCAAACACAACATGCAGAGTTACAAATAGATGATCTTGATCATGAATGGAGCTCACAAGATCTAGACATGAAACCACAAAGGAGGAGAACCAACCATCTAGCTACTACATGGATCCGTAGTCCAAAGTTGAACTACTCACGCATCACACCGGAGGCTTGCATGATGATGAAGAAGGCCTCCAGGGTGAATTCCCCTCGCCAACAGGGTGCCGGGAAGAGCTTCAGATCCCTCCCGATCTAGGGATGAAGATTGTTGGGGATATACTTTCCGGGGATCCTCACAGTTCCTCACTGACCAGGGTGGCCCACTTCGGGTTAGAGCTTTGCTTCATGGACGGCCCAGTCAGGGAGAAAGACGGAGTCCAATCCGGCTACGGGAAGGCCCAGAAGACTTACCGAGTTAGGCCCATAATGTTACTTGTAGTTCAAGATGTACTCTGTAACCGACTCTTAGTCGTAGCTGGATAGATCTCTCCTATAAACCCTAGGCCAGATATCTATATAAGCCGTCCTAGGGAGAGCCTTTAGGGCACACAATACTTTAGATCCTCAACTCGCACAGGCGAAACCCTTGTAACCCATATTCCGGCTCTGCCGTATTACTGGATTGCCAGCATGAGTAGGATCCGTCCAAAGCTGGTGGATTCGAACCTGGGTAAACTTGTGTTCTCATCGTCCCGGAACACCGTACGTCTCACACCCCTCTCTTCTGCACGCCTCGAGGACCCCTCATGGCGTACTTGTCATCAATCCGACGACAGTTGGTGCCCTCCTTGGGGCAAGTGAGCTTCGGATCTGTGTTCCGAGTGGAACCTGCAAGAATCGGAATCAGCGAGACTATCGCCGTCGGCCGCATCCTCTACGCCAGCGACGTCCCTCTCATCGTTCTCGATGAGACTTGGATTCCGACAAGGGAGGCCGTGACTGCCTTACACAATCATATCTTTTAGCGAGATCGATGTTTACATCGGTTTCGCTGAACCTGCCCAACCCACCCCAGCGGTGATGATAGAGGCAGAAGAATTTTCTAGATCCCCTTTGTCCGCGGAGGCGGCAGAGTTCCGGATCTTAGAAAACCCTAATCCCACCCAGCCCGCACCAGTTGCCGAGATAGTGGAGAAACCCGAACCTGAAGAAGACCTAGCGGTCAACGTCGAATCTGGAGTGGATCTCCCCGGAGGAGCCGAATCCCAGATCGACCCACCCGTGGAAGTCGAAATCCAGGAGGAGCATATCAACGACACTGATTCCGGCTCTGATGATGCCGGAACAGACAGACCTTTCCTAAGGTACACACTACGACATATGATACTGCAAGGCGAAAGCGCAGATGCAATCCTCGAGACCATCCAAAGTTTTGATATGGCTGATCGCGAAAGCCGCAGGTACCTTAGGAAGCACGCGTCGCACTTCATCGGATACGTGGGATCCGGATCCGGCTCTGCCGATGCTGGAGAAACACCGACTCGGTGCTAGAGGCAATCGGAACAAACGCCGACATACCCGCATCCTCGGATGAGTCGAGGACATCAGCAGATTTCCGAAAGTTCTCCGTGGAATATGAAGAGGAGTATAACTCCAAAGCTATAGAAGAAGGAGAAGCCATGGATGAAGGATCCGGGGAACACTCTCCCAAAACGCAGGATGACATGGACGTCGGAGATAATCCTGAGGTCCAGATGTCCGAAAGTACCGATCAGAGCTTGACTCCGGGAAACAGACCCAAAGTCGTCTTTGCTACCGGTGCTACCAAGAAGGCAAAGAAGAAGAACAAGAAAAACAAGACCCCGGCAAAAGACCCTCTGACAGAGGAGGTGATTATCGAGGAATACGAAGAAGACTCGAATAGAGCACTTATCCCAGACGAGCTGAAAAAAGAAGCATCGGTAGATGGACACGTGATCACTGAAGGTGCACGTAAACTCATTGATGCCGCATTAACCACACCTATCCCTATAGCTGCAGAGCTTACTGCAGATGAGCTGGATGAAAGGGCACAAGCCTTAGAAGCGCGTCGTCAACAACTCCTCGATGAAGCCAAAAACATCGAGGTGGAGAAGAAACGCATGTCGAACAAGGAGTACATGTCTTGTCTGCATCAGAAGACACGGAAGCGTCACATAGATGACAACCAATTCCCACGTGTCCGTGCCGTCCTTTTTGGAGATGAGATGGGGAAGCCACGGAAAGATAGCAACGGAGATTGGGTATACCCAACGCCAGTACAAAATACCGTGTCAGCCCGAGAAATTCTATCGGCTAATCCAGGACCAGAGGTGATCCGTTTGGGTATCAAGCTACTCAACAAGGGACTTGAGCAGCAAAAGGTCGCCCTGTCCGGAAGTCAAAAACTGGTCTCAGATGCTGACCAATGTCGCACAGATCCGGCATGGGCTAGCGTAAGATCCCATTACGTCCGGGTGCAGTATCATGACCCCGAACACAGGGAAGACAACTATTCAAGAACTGGATCTTCAGGACAGCATCACAAAACTTCGCGTAACTGGAGGAACGTCGCCCCAGCGGCCGAGAAAGATGCCATCGCTGCCTTGAATCCGACGAACCCTCCCCGGCGAGAATCTAAAGATCGAAGGGGAGAAGATAAAGAGAAACGTCGGGAGGAGGACCGTCAGAGAATGCCACCTCCTAGACATGAGAACCGTCCGGCTGAGCGTCACCATGGTGGGAACGACGGACGAAGAAACGATGGAAACCATGCTGGTACAAGCCGGCAGGGGGCTCGTTGTAGTCAAGCTGGTCCACCCTCTCCACCATACAGTCATCACAACAGCTCCCATGGAGTCCAAGGAGGACGACACGGCAGAGGAGGTGGTGGCAGAAGCCGAAGTCTGGCTCCACGGCACCGCAGCCACAGCCGACATTCGGGACGATCTCTATCCCCGAACGACGCAAGGCACAGGATCAACTCCAACATAGAGGCTCAGCGCTATGAAAACGATGACGTGTACGTGGGCCCAAAGTGCTTCGGTCCATGCATCAGAGCTACAAAATTCCCAGAAGGATTTGCTATCTCAAGACATATCCAAGCCTACGACGGCGTTGCTCGGCCAAACACCTGGTTACAGGATTTCTTCCAAGCTTGCTGCATCGCCAAAGGCGGAAACAGCCTGGTCGCAACCCGATATATCCCACTTATGTTGTGGAATACGGCACGATCATGGCTCAATGAACTTTCGGCAAACACCATCCATAACTGGTATGATTTACAAAGCACGTTCTTTCGGAATTTCGAAGGCACATATCGGAGGCCCTGTATGGTTGGAGACCTACAGCGTTGCACCCAGAAAGCCGGAGAAACTTGCCGGGATTACCTCGGACGATGGATCGACACCAAGAACTCCTGCGAAGGAGTAAATGATCAAACTGCGATTGAAGCTTTCATCGCAGGTCTCCCTATTGGTTTACTACGCCATCGCTTGAAGTGTGACAAGGTTACCGATTTAGGAGAGATGATAGAAATAGCGAGCAAGTATGCAGATGCTGACGACGATGCAGAAGGACTACTCAATGCCCTAGTTGTGCCTCAGTCGGCAAAACAACCAAAGCAACAAGCTCAGAAGCGCAAAAACACCTCGAAAGAAAAACCCAACGCGGAAACAGCAGTAGTCACTACTGTTTCCGGGTCTGGAGGACGTGGCAGAGGCCGCGGGCGTGGCCGTGGGACATCAAGGGTCCAAGGCAGAGGAGAACAACAACCAGGCAAAACCTACTCTTGGGCCGACATTGCCAATAACCCATGTGTGCATCACCTAGATGCCAATGGGGGCTTGTCCCACACCAACGCTGAATGTCGTTTCAATGACGACATCAAAAGATATGACACCGCGGGCTATAAAGCTAAGCCGAAGAAGGGAAAGAAAAATCCCGAAAAAGACAAGGAGACCAAGGAAGATTCCGACATGGAGGAAGCTGATGCTTCAAATCCCAAGTCGGAAGGGAAGAAGACTTCTCCTACCAAGAAGGACACTTATGTCACCTTCCTCGAATCTCAACCAGCAAAGGTCAAGAAAGCAGTTCTACACGAGCTTAATGCAACAGTTCCGGTTGTCCCCCGGTATTTGGACTGGTCGGAAGTGGCAATCACGTTTGACCACGATGATCATCCGCCTAAGTTACACAGGCGAGGAAAATACGCCTTAATCGTCAACCCACTTATTGACGGTTATGGTTTCTCCAAGACCCTCATGGATGGTGGTAGCAGCATCAATATTCTCTATGTTGAAACGCTACACCGGATGAAGATCTCAGAGACCCAGCTAAACCATAGCTCTGTGATTTTTCATGGAGTTGTCCTGGGAAGACAAGCTAATTCCCTGGGAGAGATCACTTTGGATGTTACCTTTGGAACTCCAAAGAATTATCGGACGGAGGCACTTTCCTTCAAAGTGGTCCCGTTCAAGAGCGCATACCACGCTATATTCGGACATCTGGCTTACTGGGATTTTATGGCTCGTCTGTGTTACATTTACAATATGATGAAAATTCCAGGTCCCAACGGCGTGATCACCATCAGGGGAGACCCGAAGAAAGCGCGAGAGTGCGAGGATGGAAATGCCGCCTTTGCTGAAGCCGTGTTGCATGCCTTGGAGTACCAGGAGATCAAGAAGAGCATAGATCCGTCCGAGATGCCCGCAACGAAGAAGGAGGTTACCAAGCCAAATCCGGAGTTCAAGGCATCATAAGAGACGAAGAAAGCACCGTTGAAGGATGATGACCCCTCCAAGGTGACCCAGATAGACGTAGGCCTAGATAGCGCATAGGAAAGCGTGCTCGTCAAGTTCCTCCAAGAAAATCAAGATATCTTTGCATGGCAGCCATCTGACATGACCGGAGTACCTAGGGAACTTGCCGAGCACTCTCTAAATGTAAACCCGAATGCTAAACCCGTCAAATAGTCTTTACGACGGTTTGGCAACGAAAAGCGTAAGGCAATAGCTAAGGAACTAGCACGGCTCGAGTTAGCCGGATTCATAGAAGAGGCCATCCACACTGAGTGGTCGGCCAATCCTATAATGGTCCCTAAAAAGGACACCACTGATTTAAGGATGTGTGTTGATTATACTTCCTTGAACAAGGCTTGTCCAAAAGATCCGTTCGCTCTGCCTAGAATTGATCAAGTTATCGATTCCACGGCAGGCTCGGAACTCCTCTGTTTTCTCGACGCATATTTCGGTTACCACCAAATCCGGATGAAGGAATCTGACAAAGTCAAAACTTCATTCATAACCCCCTTCGGAACCTTCTGTTTTGTTACGATGCCCTTTGGGCTGAAGAACGCAGGAGCTACATACCAGCGCACGATGCAGCGTTGCCTCCACGACCAACTCAGACGCAATGTACATGCATACATGGATGATATCACGGCGATGTCCAAAAAGAAGGAAACACTCATTTCCGACTTGGAGGAAATGTTCGCCAATCTACGAAAATACAACATCATGCTTAACCCGAAGAAATGCTTCTTTGGAATACCAGCCGGAAAATTGTTAGGTTTCATCGTGTCTCAAAGAGGCATAGAGGTGAACCGCGACAAAATCAAGGCTATACTCAATATTTCCAGGCCAACTTGCCTGAAGGACATACAAAGATTAACTGGTTGCATTGCTGCGGTCAGTCGATTTGTAAGCCGGCTTGGTGAAAGAGCCGCACCATTATATAAACTCCTGAAGAAAACCAAGGATTTTGTTTGGACTGACGAAGCTGAAGCTGCACTACAAGACCTGAAGAAAGTACTCTCATTTGCTCCTATCCTTGCAGCGCCGGAACCTCAAGAACCGATGTTGCTTTATATTGTTGTGACAAATAAGGTCGTTAGTATTGTCATGGTGGTGGAAAGACCAGAGGAAAATCAGGAACACTTGGTGCAGCGTCCGACGTACTTCGTCAGCGAGGTCTTGACAGAATCAAAACAGCGATATCCGCACTATCAAAAGTTGGCTTACGGTGTTTTCCTAGCATCTCGTAAGTTACGACACTATTTTCAGGAGCACCCAATTACTGTGGTGAGCAAAGATCCCATGAGAGACATAATCAACAACAGCGACGCCACAGGACGTGTCGCCAAATGGGGCATAGAGCTCTCAGCTTTCGATATTGAGTATAAACCTCGGACAGCAATCAAATCCTAGATCCTTGCTGACTTTGTCGCTGATTGTACAGAGACGAAGGAGAACATGGTCCTCCCTGAGTAGGAATACTGGACCCTCTTTTTTGATGGGTCTAAGGCTCGAGGGGGCTCGGGGGCTGGCGTGGTGCTCAAATCACCCCAAGGAGATAAACTATTATACGTGTTCCAGATCCACTTCACAACGACAAACAATATTGCCGAGTATGAAGCACTGCTACATGGAATCCGGATTGCCAAGGATATTGGCATCCGACGTTTGATGTGTTACGGAGATTCGGATCTTGTTGCTCAGCAGGTTTCAGATATTTGTGATGCAAATAAGCACATGGCAGCATATAAAGCTATCGAGGATGATCTATCTAAATCGTTCGAAGGGTTTGAAGTTCAACACATCCCTTGAGCAGAAAATGAGGAAGCAGATGCACTATCTCGAATAGGCTCTGCGCGGAAAGAGGTCCCAAATGGCGCATTTTTAGAGCACCTCAAGGTTCCCTCGATAAAGGGAGTAGATGAGGAATATCCGACCAAATCCGACTCACCTTTAATAGTAGTTCTGGCTGTAATTCCCAGCTGGACTCAACCCTACCTCGATTATTTGGTTGATGGCAAATTACCCGAAGACGAGGTGCTGAGCCGGCAGATTATCCGACGAGCAAAAGCCTATACTATTGTTAAGGGTGAGCTCCATAAACGGAGTGTTTCTGGGGGTTTTCAGCGCTGTGTATCTCCGGAAGAAGGAGTGGAAATCGTAAGGGAAAACCACGAAGGCAAGTGTGGTCACCACGCTGCAGCCAAATCTTTAGTGGCAAAAGCTTTTCGACATGGATTTTTCTGGCTTACAGCTCAGGCAGATGCCGAACGATTAGTCAAGACATGCAAAGGCTGCCAAAAGTACGCCAAGCAAGCTCATGTTCCGGCTGATCAGCTGTGAACAATACCTATAACATGGCCTTTTGTGGTCTGGGGGCTTGATATGGTAGGACCCTTTAAACGAGCTCCAAGTGGATTTACCCACCTCTTAGTGATGGTGGATAAATTCACCAAGTGGATCGAGGCTAAACCTGTCACTAGTTGTGATGGAGCAACAGCTAAAAGATTTGTCGAGGATGTTATAATCCAGTATGGTTATCCGCATAGCATTATCACGGACAACGGGAGTAACTTTTCTTTGGGAGAACTGGCTGAGTTCTGCGATGAGCAAAATATCCGGCTTGACATTGCGTCAGTCGCACATCCATAGGCTAACGGACAAGTCGAAAGAGCAAATGGTTTAATTCTACAAGGCCTGAAACCAAGACTCGAAGCACCACTATGACGTGCTGCGGGGGCTTGGGCAGAGGAACTACCCTCTGTAATTTGGAGTTTATGAACAACTCCGAACAGGTCAACAGGATACACACCTTTCTTCTTGGTCTATGGCGCAGAAGCAGTTCTTCCTAGTGATTTAATTCATACTTCTCCTAGAGTGGCTGCGTATATCGAAGAGGATGCCGAGATGTCTCGACAAAATGATCTCGACTTAGTCGAAGAAGTTCATGTCATTGCTGAAATGAGATCTACAGCCTATCAGCAGAAGTTACGCAAGTATCATAGCCAGAGAGTCCGAAATAGATCTTTCAATAAAGGTGATTTGGTTCTCCGGCTTGTGCAACAAAGAAAGCACAAACTTTCCCTAGTATGGGAAGGGACCTTTTTAGTTAGTCGAGTATTGCACAATGGATCATACTACTTAACTGACATGAGGCTAGTCAAAGAAAGACCTGCTACTAAGAAGAGAAAGAGAGCCGGAGGCAGTACAAATCCGGATGAGTTAGACAGACCATGGAAATTGCTCAGCTACGTCCCTTTTATTCTTAGTTTATCCTTCTTTGTAATCATACATATGTACATGTTCTATGAGAAATAAAAGTTTTGGTTGCCTCAAGTTTTTTCTGAGAAGTTCTTAGACCATCTTATTTCCGAATGATCATGTCATAGTAGAAAATCCCAGAATGCTTGAAAGTACTTTATTCTCATGTTCGTTCTGGTCTAGATTTCCGATTCTAAAAACTGCTACCTTCGGGTATAACTCTAAAAATTTCTAGTCTTTACTTTGGTTATTTATCTGATTGCCGGATGCGGGCATTTTCCGAGTAGTGAATTGTTGGTACTGGAAGCCGGCTTTGTTTCCGAGTTTAAACTGGTTTAGCAATTGAGCTCCGTTGCTCGGCAAAGTTTCTGGCTGAAGGTTTAGCCGGCTCACGAAAGGGATGAGGCGGAAAGCCAGATAAACGATAAGTCGAGACGAAAAATATAAGTGCTTGTGTAAACATTTCAGGCACGCAAAAATTTCAAAAGTCAAAAGTGCTGAATAGATCAAAAGCTTAGCACTTGTAAAAGATAAATAGTACTTATATATCGCATCAGTTTTTCTGGAATAATACATGAATTTCTGGTCTATGATGCAGGAGGAGATGAAGGATCTACTGGCTCGCTGGTCACTCCGCCTTGATATCGTTCCGAGATATCCGCATCCGAGTTGGTGCGTTCATCGTCGGAAACTTCTTTGGCTTCTTCTACAGGAGGAGGCGGAGTATCCACGCAAGTGAAGAAGGGGATCTCGTAGCTGGTCAGATCAGCTACGTGGCACTCGTATCCGGTGCAGGAGTGCATGATGGCTTGAAGGTCCTGCTCCTGGCCGTCTTCGTCTACCTTGCAGTACCCTTTAGTCACTTGCCATATTTCCATGTTTCCATGGTGGCTCATGACCATGGAGAGAGTGTTCTGCGCAGCAGTCCGCGCGTAGGACATGTTCCAGTCCTGAACAAGCTGCGGCATCTCCTTGGCCCTGTCCCGCACCTCAAAATCCGACATGCTTGGCATGTCCGAAATCCTGAGAGACTCGCCAATGTCCTCAAGGGACTGGCTGTAGTCATGAAGAAGATCACCGACTTGGGTAAGCCGGTGGGTGCGGGCCTCGGACGAGGAAGAGTCCGTCAACTTTAGAGGACCTATACATCAAGATAAAATTAAGAAAAAACCGACATTGATAAAAGTCGAAGAAAAGATAAGTCAGAGAGGTGGAACGTACCAAAAATGACGTCGTCAATCTTGGTCTTCTCCTCCCGGAGACTCTGGAGTTCAGCCCGGAGCGCCTGGGATATGTCCTTCTCTCTGCCAAGCTCATTCTTGAGGTCCGAGATTACTTTATCTTGAGCGGCAATCTTGTGATCGTGCTCTTCAGTGGCCATGGAGGAGGATTCCAGGACTTGAGCTATGCTCGTTTCATGATCCGCCTTGAGCTTATCTAGCTCTTGGCGAAGTCCCTTTTTTTCCACCACCAAGGTTTTGAGGTTCTCGGCCTCTTCAATCATAGCGATGGATTGTTTCACCAACGCTGTAAGATAAAAAGAACAACAGTTCAGAAAAATTTGACATAGAAAAAGCAAATGGCAAGGTTTGAATCTCGAAATGTTTACCTTCGGCTTCATCCTTGGCTACCTTGAGCTCAGCATTTTTAAGCCGGAGAGCTTTGATTTCTCCCCGCTTATCACAGACATTGGTCAATAATTCCTAGTTATAGGAACATACTTTCTGTAAGTCAGAATACCCAAAGTCAGAAAGCTACTTAAGACTCGGGCTAATACTTTTTGCTAAATATCAGCACGAGCCTTGGGGGCTACACTAGTTCGTTCTTTGGCATCCTAATGAAAGCATAAACTCGGATTCTATATCCTACTTCATGCTTGGGGGATAGAGGATATGATATAACATAGAGTAAAAACAAGAGTTGGAATTCCAACTTACATATTGCTCGCGGGTGAGTTTGTCTAAACCCGCGTTCACTTCAGCTGCCACCTTCTCGGCGAGAGTAAGAGGGATCACTGGGGCTGTTGGAAGCTCGCCAGTCCTGATCCTCTCGTCGCGAAGGCGGACTTGAGCGAGAAGATCAGAGAACTTGACGTCCTCTACTTCTTGCGCCTCCTCTTCGGGGGATAGATGGCTTTTGTCCAGGACTTGCCTGGCTAGCCGCTGGATCTCCTCTGCAGATTTCCGGGTCAGGCCAAACTTGGCAAGACCCAGATTGTTGAGGAGGTTTTCGGTGAAGACTTCAGCCGAGGGATCATTACCCGAAGAGGGTTCACCCTTATCTTGACCTGACGCACCCACAGTGGCGTCAGTTTGTGACCCAAGGATCGCAGGCTCCGTTTGAGGAGCCGGATCTTCTACAGCATCCGACGAGATAACCGGAGTTGCAGAAGGTTGAGGGGCCGGAGTCGGAGGAGCTACAACAGGCAAAGCTATGGTAAGCTTCGTCTAGCGTAAGGGCTTCGAAGAAATCCCTTTCCCCTTGCCCTTGATGATCGGTTTTGCTCTGAGAAGGTAACAAAGTCGGAAACGTTACATCTCAGAAAGAAGTTTAAGTAAAGCACAAAGATGGAAAAGTTGTGACGGAAAGGATACCTCTTCACGACAAGCACCTCCTTTGTGCCAACCGCTACTGTTGGAGCTTTGCACTTCTTGAACGCAAGATCCGGTAGTGGAACTACTTCCACCTCCTGAGAGAACTCCAGAGGGTATCCTTCGAGTGGAGCAAGTTTCGACTCGGGGATGTCAACAAGCTGAAAACAAGAAAACATATTAGTATTGCAATATAACTCAAAGATAGAAACACATAAAAGATGTGATGATAAAAGCTTACCGGCACCACGGGGTTTTCCGCCGTGTGCATGTCCAGAGAAACCTCTGGAATCCGCCTTTCGATCCGCTCCTTGATCAGCCACTTGATTTGGCTTATGTAGCCTTGAGTGGTGTAGGCCTTGGGGCTGATGCAGAGGGAGTCAGTTAGAGAAGACGTGACGGAGTGCATCAGTCTATCCCCGTGGTACTGAAGTGGTTGGATCCGGCATGAGACCCAGCACTGGACCAAGTCGGATCCCTTCAGACCATTGTGCTTGATCAGATATTCGATTCACCTCTTAGCAAGGATCAGATCATCTGTGAGAGCCGGAGCAGCCTCGTCCCAGGAAGGCTGGGCCGTGGCGGCTCCATCAACAAAATCTGGCAAAGCAGTATCTTTGCCGAGAGCCGGAATATCCCTATGGTAGAAAAAAGTGGCTGGCCATTGTTTGACCGAGTCACTGGCAGAAATTTTGGGATATGCCCGGTCTCGTCTAAGAGAAAAACTAATGGTGTCGGTTATGTAAGGAACACCGGTAGTGATGGAATTCCTCCGGACATGAAAGTAAAACCGGAACAGAAGCAAACTCGGCCTAATGCCGAGAAAGCCCTCACAAAGCGCAGCATATGCGCTCATTTCTAGAAGAGAATTGGGAGGAAGATTGTGGAGTTGAACTCCATAGTGATTTATCACCTCGGAGAAGAACTCCGAGGGAGGAAAAGACAGACCTCGGTCCAGATGAGTGCCGAAGTGGACTCGCTCACCCTTGTGTGGGTTGGGGATGGTTTCGCCGGAGCCGCTCCGCCAGTCGCCGGCGATGAGAAGCCACTCCTTCTCCATGTTCTTGAGGCCTGCTTCGTCGAGGGCGTAGGGGATCCAGATTCCCATGTAGCTTTCCTTCTCCGCTGTAGCTTCCGCCTTCGCCGCCACCGCCGCTGCCGCCAAGACAGAGGAAGAAGATGATGAAGCCATTTTTCTCCGGTGAGAAAGTGACCTTAAAGGGGCGGCACTGGGAGTTTCTTTGGGGGAAGGACGAGGAGGCTCTGTGCACGGAGGAGGATTGGGAAGGAAGGAAACGGCAAAGGACTGGTGGAAAGGAGAAGAAGAAATCTAAACCCCTTATATCCACCTACCTGCGCCAAGATTCGTGCAAATGCTACAGGGCAACCGCCACGCGTCGTGGAAAGAACTGGGAAGGACCTGCGCGATGATTGCGTCGCCTCGATCTCCATGCACGCATTGAAATGGCGCCTCGGTTCCGCGGACCGCGGACCCACCAACGGTCGTGCTGACGGAACGCCTGTCAGATGACGTGACTTGACCATGCTTGTGTCAGTGGCGTTAGATACCAAGTTTCGCCTTTGTTTAAAAACAAGCTGGAAAATCCGAGTAACCGACTGAAAGGTCCGACTTATTTTTTAAGACCCGGATCGTATCTTTTGTTGTGAAGTTTCAGGAACCCTTCAAGATTCTGCAAGCCGAAGATCAAGCTAGACGATGATAAATCCGACTCTGGATCTTGGAGGCCTCTGGGGGCTGCTGTTGGGGATATACTTTTTGGGGATCCTCATAGTTCCTCACTGACCAGGGTGGCCCACTTTGGGTTAGATCTTTGCTTCACGGGTGGCCCAGTCAAGGAGAAAGATGGAGTCCAATCTAGCTACGGGAAGGCCCAGAAGACTTACCGACTTAGGCCCATAATGTTACTTGTAGTTCAAGATGTACTCTGTAACCGACTCTTAGTCGTAGCCAGATAGATCTCTCCTGTAAACCCTAGGCCGGATATCTATATAAGCCGTCCTAGGGAGAGCCTTTAGGGCACACAATACTTTAGATCCTCAACTCGCACAGGAGAAACCCTTGTAACCCATATTCCGGCTCTGCCGTATTACTGGATTGCTAGCAGGAGTAGGATCCGTCCAAAGCCAGTGGATTCGAACCTGGGTAAACTTGTGTGCTCATCGTCCCGGAACACCGTACGTCTCACACCCCTCTCTTCCGCACGCCTCGAGGACCCCCTCATGGCGTACTTGTCATCAATCCGACGACAGAGATTACGGTGGCTACAGACTCTTTCATGAATTTTTTGATCAGGTACTTAGGGTTTTCGTCCCGAGGGCATCTTATAGGAGAAAGGAGAGGCCGAGGGGGTGCTGGGGTCGGCCAGACCACCCCCTGGCGCGGGCCAGGCCTGGCCGCGCGGCCAGGTGGTGTGGCCGGCCCCCATCCCTTCCCCGTCTCGTATTCTGGCATCTAATGACTTCCGAAAAATAGGCACTTTGGCTTTTGTCCCATCCAATTCTGAGAATATTCATTTTCTGACTTTCCTGGAACCAAAAACAGCAGAAAACAGGCAGCTGGCACTGTGGCTCTTGTTAATAGGTTAGTCCAAGAAATCATATGAAAAGTACTCCAAAGTGTGGGCAAAACACAAGAAAGTGGATAAAACAAAGCATGGAACATCAAAAATTATAGATACATTTGCAATGTATCAAACTTGTTATGAGATAAAGCTCTCATGAACTTGATGACGCACTTTACTTTTCTTGCCCTTAATAAACTTGAATCATTGTGTCGTCTATGTTGTATATGCTTGCACTTATTTGTTGGGGATTAGCAGAACCATGCTGTCTTGGGGAACGCTTTCAACATTGTACGGGTACTTTGTACCTAGTTGATATCATGCTCTTTTGTCTATGGATGTTGTCGGTGTGAAATGAAAGGGGAGCTTGTAAGTCCATGGAGTTATGTATATGTGTTAGAGAAACGCCTGGACCGCTGGTCTAATCCATGCTGACAGGGTGGAAACCTGCAGCGTAACCATAATGAGTTGTCTATGAAGCATTCTTCTTATAAGAAAAAGAGTCCTATATTGAGAAAAAAGAGAAAAAGAAAAAAAGAGATTATGAAAAGAGGAAAGAGAGAAAAAAGCACCATATTCCCATGGTAAATAAGAAGATTGCTGAGATGCTCGTTGTCTGCTTGCCTTGTCATTTTGATATGGGGATTCTTCCGTATCATCGGGCAAGGGGTACCTCGTTGGCGGTTCTCTATGATATAGTTGTACTTACGATGACAAGAACTTACTCGTGACTAAACTTGGGTAGCATGAGGATTGGCCCTCGTATTCAAGGGACATGAGATTTCTAACTTATACTTCGTCAAGCATGTACACCATAGTTTGTTCACTTTAACCTTAATCACTTCAAGATGCTTATGATAGGGGCAATGAGAGCCAAAAGCTATTAAGTACCATAATTTTTCGAAGCTCTTTATGAGACTTGAATCCCTACTTCCTTCTATGAAGGCCTTTCTTCCACCATTATATTGAGTCTCCACCTTCTATCTTTATGCACTTACTTTGAGAGCATAGTGGCCATTCTTAGTTTTATGTGCATTGTCCCAAGACTAGTTGATTTATGCATAACTTGATATTGCTTGTTTTAAACTATTTGTATCTAGTCACTCCTATGAACTTTGAAGGTGTCCTATGCATTTATGTTTGCTACTCTATGAGGGACAATATGAATGCCACTATGCTATGTTTTCTTTATGTGAAACAAACAAACGTCTTGCAAAGCATTGTTATTTATGAATCTTTTGTTTGTGCCTTTTCATGTTGCAACATAGTTGCTTTGTCTTATTGCTAGAACTTTGTATTTCATGTTATGATTAAAGTACTATGATCCCAGCTTCGAATGTTTTACAGATATTTTGATCAAGTTTATGATGGTGCATGTCACCTATTATTATTTCTTTTTATCATTTACCTACTCGAGGACGAGCAGGAGTTAAGCTTGGGGATGTTGATACGTTGCTAACGTATCCATAATTTTTGATGTTCCATGCTTGGTTTTATCTACTTTCTTGTGTTTTGTTCCAACTTTGGAGTATTTTCTATACACTTTCTTGGATTAACCTATTAACAAGATGCCACAGTGCCAGTTGCCTGTTTTCTGCTGTTTTTGGTTCCAGGAAAGTCAGAAAATGAATATTCTCGGAATTGGACGGGACAAAAGCCAAAGTTCATATTTTTCTGGAAGACTCACGGAGCCAGAAGACGAGACGGAGGGGGGCCACAGGGTGGCCACACCACCCCTTGGTGCGGGCCAGCCTAGGCCGTGCCAGGGCATGGTGTGGGCCCCCTGGCCGGCCACCGGCCTTTCCTCCTTCGCCTATATATTCCTCCCGAGGCAAAAACCCTAGATCGTCAAACCTCCAGCCACAAAAAGTTCCGCAGCACCGCCGCCACCGAAGGAGAGATTTGGGGGACAGAAAGTCTCTGTCCCGGCACCCTGCTGGGACGGGGAAGCTCCCCCGGAGCCATATCCATCGATCTCCACCACCATCTCCATCACCATTGCTGATTCCCATGATGATGAGGGAGTAGTTCTCTCTCGAGGCTAAGGGTTCTACCGGTTGCTATGTGTTCATCTCTCTTTCTCTCTATGCATGATCTTATTGAGATCATGATCTTGTAATCTATAGATCTACCTTGCTACTCAAGTGCTTTAATAGATCTCTGCTCTCCCCATGTGTGTGAAGTTGACAGTGTGCACAACATGGTGGCACTTAGGCTAGAGATTACAAATACTTGTTATGAGTTATATTTGGATTTGGATGTCTTTATGAAATTGCGGGGTTTGTTTGAACCATCTAGTGCTCAAGGTGACAGTGTGGGGTTATCTAGATGGGAAAGGCTTACTTTGAGGTGTGTTGTTATAGCCCTACCAATGATTAGAGTGTCCAACCGGAGAGTAGTTAAGAGTAGTATCATAAAGAGAAGATATTTATATGAGAGTGTTCACTAGTGAAAGTATGATCCCTAGGCCTTATTTCTTAGCATTGAAACATTGTTTGCAACTAGATCTGTTACATGTTTGCTTGCTTCCTTCTTTATTTCAGTTTGCCTTTAGTCTTTTCCCACGTCGACCACATGCCAGCAAGCTATTTTGTAGCACCGTTACCACTTATAATTATCCATACCACTTGTATTTTACTATCTCTTCGCCGAACTAGTGCACCTATACACCTGACAAGTGTATTGAGTGTGTTGGGGACACAAGAGACTTCTTGTATCTTGATTGCAGGGTTGCTTGAGAGGGGATACCTTTGACCACTTCTTCTTGAGTTTGATAAACCTTGGGTGATCCACTTAAGGGAAAACTTGCTACTGTTCTACAAACCTCTGCACTTGGAGGCCCAACAACTGTCTACAAGAATAGAAGTGCGTAGACATCACTCACCGTGTCCATGACAATAAAATCAACAGGTACAAATGTCATGTAATTCAACCATGATATCTTTAACTTTTCCTAAAGCATGTTTAGTTGAATCATCAGCAAGTAAAAGATCTATAGAGCATTTTCCATAGGTTTCAAATCAAGTAAATCATATAGATCTTTAGATAAAACTAAGACACCAGATCCTAAATCTAGAATAGCATGATGTGTCTCTTTTCCAATAGTGATTAAAATCTTGGGGAGCCATACATCCCCAAGCTTAGGTAGTATCATAGCTTCATTATTATATCTCTCAATCTTTTCTTTTATAACATAATTTGCTAGGTAGGAAACAAATCCTGCTTGATGACCATTAAAAGATGGATCATTAGAATTTTTTGCAACAAGTTAATGAGTTCATGCAAGCTACATTTATCAAGATCAAGTAGAGGTTCTTTTGTTTCACTTAGCATTTTTACTTCTTCTACTTGCTTATCTCTATTATATAAACTAAATATATTTCATGTCTATCATCAAATACATCTTCAGGCACTTTAGCTTTTTCAAGGCTTACTTTGACTTTTACTTCTAAGAGTAGGCTATCTAACAATATATAAGTGTTGTTGGCTGTTATATTCATGAAAGAACCTCCACTCTCTTTATCTAAATAGGCCATTGAACTCTTAGTTAACCCTCCATAGAAGATATGCATTAACATCCAGTCTCTAAAACCAGGTTCTGTTCCAAAAGCTATTTCTCTAAATCTTTCCCAAGCTCTTATAAGAGGTTCATCTTTATTTTGTTTAAACATGATAATCATTTCCCTAAGATGGCCTTTTTTTAGGGGTTCCAAATCTTTCAAAAAAAGCAGCTTTAACATTAAACCAAGAGCTAAAATTTCCGGGTGACCATTTTAAAATCCAATCCAATGCCTTACCAGCAAGTGAATATGGAAAAGTTTAAATTTACTCATACTATTGTTTTCATTACTCATGTTTAAATCTTTGCATCTTTCATTAAAAGTTCTCAAATGCTGCATAGGGTTTTCATTAGGCTTCCCATAAAAATGGTTTTCATAAATGGCTTTAGTAGCTGCAGGGTCTATTTCAAATGGTTCAAATGGTATCTCACCTTATTTTGGGAAGTTCCTTACACTAAAAGTCCAATAAGCTCTTTTTTTCCATTTTATGTGTTTTTATGTTTTAATGAAGAACTTAAAAAGACTAAAAACAAGACAAAGTAAAATACCTTCTAAAAGGAGAAGAAAAAGCTCACAGTGTTGCAACCTCCCCAAGCTTGGGTTGTTGAACAAGTTGATGAAGATGACGGTGCCAGAAAATTGTTACAAGTGTCGCGAGAAATACCTTGTTCCTCAAACTTTCTCTTCAAACTTGATGAGGATGCAGTTGTGGTGTACCTTCGCTAATTCCCCGGCAACGGCGCCAGAAAATACTCTTGATGGAAACAATCGTGGTCACTTTTTGTTGGGACTCCAAGTGCAAAGTGTTGTAGCAAGCTTCTTTTCCCCACAAGGGTGACTCGAGGGTTTATATCAAACTCTTAGGGAATTGGTTATGGAAGGGTTTTGTCTTCTCCTCTTCAAGCAACCTGTAAAGTAAAATAATTTGTCTTGTGTCCCCAACTCCACCAAGTGGTTGTCAAGTACAAGGTTTCGTATTAGTACTATGAAATAAAATATAAAGTAAACTAAAGTAAATAAATTAAAAAATTGCAAACTAGATGATATGGAAGATAGTAGAGTTGTTTTGTGGTTTTTTATGAGTGATTGCAAGTAGAAAAGGTATTTTTGTATTTTCAAAATAATAAATTGCAGAAAAATATAAAATATAGTAGATACAATGGAAAGGTATTTCTTATGATTAAAATTGGACCGGGGTTTATGGGTTCAATTGTTTACTCTCTTTTTAAGTTGCAGTGATCACAAAACAATTCATCAATGATAAGTTTTCATGGAAATTTTATATGTGTTTGATAAGGAATCAATATGGGCATCACGTTCTAACATAGAGATGAAATACATCTCTCTTATACTCCTCAACAAAGGGAAACTCCATACAATCTTGAATTAAAAAATCGGAGTATAGCTTTAAGTAATATAACATGATGTTTGAAATACAAATATGCTACCTTGATCTAACAAGATTATCACACTGTCACATGATAACTATACCGCATGATTTCACTTTATACCTAGTGAGGCAGCAAAAGAAAGGTAAAAACCAAAGTAGTTTTTGAATATTGTTTGTCACAATTCAATTACTACCACCATGCTTCTCCATCTAATACACACTTCTCCCCATACAAGTTCTTGCATACAAGTTGGATCAAAACAAGGAATTAAGAACGGGGTACATGATATGCATCTATCAATACATCTTACATAAAATAGATTTCAATCTCAAATATCAAATCATAGAACAAAGATCCACCATATAGTAATTACAAATATGACCATAATCATGTAGGACAGCTCATATGGTACTAGATCTATGAAGAACAAGAGAGAAATAGATCAAGCTACTGCCACAAACTCATAGCCCGGAGGTGGACTACTCCCTCTTCATCATGGTGATGATGCTGGAGATGTTAGAGAGGGTGGAGATCCCTCGGAGGCAGCTCTAGCGGAGTTCCCCCTCCAATCTTCGCTAGATCTGACTCTATTTAGTGGTGTTTTCGTCTCTATTCTCCTCAGTCTCGAGGAATCCCCGGGGATCCTTATATAGTGTTTTTAGGTTAAGAGAACTCCGTGGGTGAAAGAATCAAGGCGATCGGACAACCGAGGAGAAAATGAAGGTAGGTGGCGCGCCCACCTGGGCTGGGCGTGCCACCCATGCTCATTTGGGCCTCCTGGCCCTCCAGGTGGGATTCTTGTGCTCCAGATGCTTCTCGTGGATAAATATTGGCATTTCTAAAAGTTCATGTCCATTTGACTCCGTATAGGTCCTCAAACATTGAAAACAAGGTTTTTCTGTCCTGCCGGTTATAGCCAAAATAAAGGGGATCATTGGTAAATCCCCAAAAATCAATATAAAACATGGATATAACATTATATATGATGCAAATATGTGAAAAACTTGTTAACAAATTACAAAGTTCATGTATGCATTTTACATGCATCAGTCGGTTAGCTTTGACAATGCGTCGATGATCGACGTTTTGAGCAAAGAACACGCGGCGACCTCGCGCGACCACCTTGCACGCAAGGTGTTCAACCTTTTGCCTCAATATGCTACATGTTCTAAAAAAACCTTGGTAAATTTCGTAGGTTGTTTGGTGATGATATCTTCATTGTTTGATTCATAGACTATAGGTAGAAACGATGAGTTGATGATCCATGCTTTTTTGGAAGAGGAAGCCATTGTCACCGCTGATGAAGAGGATCACTTGACAATTCTCTCTTGTTTTCTATAATTACAAGCGGAAGAGCCAAACAATGTCGCTCCTTAACGTGGAGGTTAAAAGTTTGGGAGAAGCAAGATCAAGCCAAGTTAGAGGATGGATGCTATACACCGACTATTTTGCCGAGTTTCCAACATATACCCCCGAAAAGATTTTCAACCCGTTTCAGGACGAAGCAGAAGTTGTTCACACCTACAGGTGCATGGTCTCGGGAGTACGATGCATATTTCATCATGAAGATATATTGCACTAGAATGGCTAGTTTCTCAAAAATTCAAAAACGCACTGCTGCTATGAGGATTCTTGCATATTGAGCTCCTTGAGATGCAAAGGTTGAGTCCACAACCTTTGAAGCAATATACAAATTCTGCAAGACGGTGGTGGAAATATTTGGACCACACTATTTAAGAGGACGAAATAAAGAAAATATAGCTCATATTATGGCATAAATGAAGCGTGAGATACTTGGAAGTTTTGATTGCATGCGCTGTCCATTGAAAAAATTTCTATTTGCTTGAAAAGGTTTGTACAAAAGACATCACGGGAGAGTGTAGTGTGGCTTAAAGTTGTGGCAGCTTATGACATATGGATTTGCCACTCTTTTTTTGCATAGATTGTCGATATTTGTGAAGACAATCTTTGAGTCTCTAGGTCAAACAAATTATCACTTTGCTTCGTGCCATGAGTTGTAGGAACAATGTCGAGCGAGCATTTTGTGCGCTCCAATCTCGTTTTGTTATTGTCTGGTATCTCTTTCTTACCTAGTTGATCAATCAGATATAAAAAAATGATGAATGCTTGTATAATCATACAGAACAGGACCATAGCTAGTGAGCACAGAGATCCCGCGAATGATGATCATTTGTATGACAATCAGGGCCCTCTTGGGAATGATGATTTTTTTGAGAGAAATATTTTTCCCTGTACTACTGTTTGTTGACAGGTGGGGTCTGATGCCTCGGCCCACATAACAGGCACGCAACGCAAACACCCTCCCCTAGTCGTGCGTCCGCGAACGCGACACGTTTTTTTCCGCGACACGGAACACCGTCGGAAACGAAACCAGAGCAGCAAAAACACCTTCCGGTTAACCAAACCAGGAGTCACACGGAAACACACACGCCTTGTCTTTTCCATGTGCAAAGCAATTACTACACGGTACAGACGCTAGAGCCCGGCGTCGCCTCCTCCGGCGACAGGGTTTCTCTTCCGATGGAGCCGCCCTCCACCTCCTCCCCGGCGGCGCTGCCCCCGCGGCGGTCGCCCAAGGTGAGGCTGCGGAGGCAGAGGCTGGAGTCGCTTCTGCAGGAGCTCCGGCGGACTCTCGACGGGCTGGGCGATGCCGATCTCGCCGCCTCTCTCTCCGAGGCGCCCCCCGACGCCGAGGCCTCGGAGTACGGGGACGGCGACGACGCTGACTCCACGGCGTCGCTGACGAGCGACTCCGACCACGCGACCGACCAGGTATGGATACGGCGAGTTTTGGGACTTCGAGAGTCCAGACTATGATGATGCATTAATCGCACTAATTGGCGTGTAACTGTTGGCGAATTGCGGTAATTCAAGTGAAAATATCGTTATTTCAGGTTGTATCATAAAGTATAACTAACACGATCAGTTAGCCATCTAGATCTGAGTTGGGTAATACAGTACTTGGGTACAATGTTTCCAGAACTAGCTAAGAATTGCTTTCATGCTACCAATTGTTCTCCTTGTTTATCTCTGGTTAGTCTGTATGGTGACCGCTGAGTGAGACTAGTAAGGACTCACTACCATGGAAAGATGCGCTTCTGTTAGAAGCAGGAGAATCATATGCAGCGTGTAGGTTCTCCAAAATAAACAAATCGCCGTGTAAGATGCTAGTAGAACAATATAATGTGATAATTTAGGCTAGACATCTTGTATTCCCACTTTTAGACTAAGTATTTACAAACTAGCAAAGGAACTGCCATTAACATGGAATGAGGATCGGAATAGGAGGTGCAGTATTTTTCTAGTTTACGTTTTATTCCCTATGTTCTCATTTAGAATGTGTGCCAAAAAATCTCCTGTCACCTGGAATTTTTGTTTTTCTCGAGCGATAGGACGTGGAGCATGGAGAGTTTTTATATTAATTCATTTTGCAACGAAGCTGCCCCAATGGTCTGATCGGCTTGCTTTCACCCTGCAGATGTTTGATCTTCTGAAATCTAGGTTTGAGTCACCTGAGTTTCTTCAAGAATTCGATGAAATTCAGAAGTCGGTGTGTCAAAATGGTGCAGGTATGCCTCTACTGAATGCGCTTATTACTGCTGGTAGTGCATAATCTATCTAGTATACACTAAATGTATGGCCAGCCAAAATAGCTCATGTTGTGGATACAAACTATCAGTCGCATCATTTATTTCTTCTTGAAATGAAGACATGATACGCTACAAGTCATTCAATATTCTTTGCCACAGTTGAAATGGATGCATCATGGGATATAATAAAGGGGGTAGATGTCTGGGAAGATGATGACGACAATGGATATGTTCTTGTTAAGCCAGAGGATGCAGCTGAAGGGATAGCTTTCTTTGTGGCCACATACTTATTGACACTTACAAAAACCAAGGTTGGAATGTCTTACTATTTTCACTCCAGTCTGTAATTTTGTCACATATCTGAGGAATATTGGTTCCTTTCCATGTCATGTACTATCTCTTTATAAGAGATGCCAGAGTCACCATATTTCGAGCTTGATATAGTTGTGCTCCTCTTTTTTATAATATCCTGTTGGGTCGTTTCTCTTCATGTATGGTGTGCTTCATGTATCTGATCCATGACAATTTCATGTTCTACAGGAATTGTCTCCTGATCGACTTCAAAAAGGTTCTCTCTTATTTCTTTGTTCATGAGAACGATTACTTAAATCATTTCTGAATTTAATGTTTTGATGCTGAACTTCCTCACCATTCTTCTGCCAGCCCTTAAGAAGACATTTTCAGCTGAGAAGAGAAAAGGCAAACTTCGGAAAGCATGGGATGGGACCAAAGTCATGTATAATGTAGCTTCATGGGGTGCCACAGCTGTTGGGTAAGTTACTTCACTAACCTTGGACATGAAATTTCAAGAAATGTTGACCCAACCTGTATAGTTTTGTACTGAACTTGAGTCCCCTGAAATATTGCAAATTAGTTTTTTATTCCAACCCTCAGCAGCTAGTTTTGTTACGCAAACCACATAAGCAGAGTCAAAAGCAGTGAGATATCTTCAGAGTTCATATTGGTCACCCGTTATGTACTCTCTTCCTATCTAGTGAATTACAGGAGTACCGTTGCAAGCTTCGAAATGTTCCTGAAGAGAGCTTATGCCCTGCTGGTCATCAGTACTCCCTCCGTTTCATAATATATGATGTTTTAGCTTTGCGAAAGGAGTGTATCTAGACCTCTTTTAGTGTGTAAGTTCGGAGTGAATCTACACACTAAAAGATGTCTAGATACACTCCTTTCACAAAGCTAAAAACATCTTATATTATGAAACGGAGGGTGTACTAGTTAATCCTGGGAACAAATATGGGATATGTGTTGGCCCCATGACTGATCATTTTCATGTTCCAATGGAGTCAAGGCAATCTAGACTGATCCTGCCTATGTAAGATTGCCATGATTTGGGGCATCCATCAACGGTGGGACCTGCCCAGATGAGGGATTGTCATACCCTGCTCTTAGAAATTGCATCTAGATAATAATTATTACCTGCATTGTTTCATTTTGTACGTACGTGCTTGCACGCATACGCAATACATATCCTGTGTAATCTGGACTCTAATCCACATTTTTTTAATGGTTACAGGATCTACAATAATCAAGCTATTCTTAAGGTAGCAAGTACAGCCGTTCGGATGTCCTGGCGCGTGGTATCCAAGTTACTGTGAATGATCGGTGGTGGTCACTGTTACTAGTGTGCATCTAGTCATTTAGGTGAAGGGTCATGCACATTGGTTGGAAATCTGAGTACTAGTAATACTGTTGATTGGAGGATTGAGGTATAGCGTTTAGGTCCATTGGGATGCTTGAAGAATTGAGGTTTAGCATTCAAAGTTTGCGGGAGGCTTGAAAGACCATTTGAATAAAATTACATTGGTGTTGAATGTAAATAGGCCATTCATTTGGCTGTGTGAAGCAACAGTTAGCTCAGAATTTGTACACAAAAAATGTATATATGACATTCATTTCAATAACTTGCTGTCGATGCAGGAATGAACTCGTCTGAATATTTTACCTCCACTTCAGAATAAGCTAAAAGTCAACTGATTGCAAACAACTGAATCTGAATGGAGATTAAACAGAATACAGAGATAGTAACTTCAAACGAAGTAACATTCGCAAGGTATCTCTCCTTTGTTTTTGTAAATTGGTGGAACTTGAAAAAGAAAAATCTGTACCCTAAAGTACAAGGTCACGGCAACCATGCCATCGCAACTAAATAAGAAACGAATGGAACATCTGGAACATGCATGGTCCAGCCATTGGTGCTGTTCCTTTTATTTCAGGAGACCACCCAATTTTACACAGATCCAAACCTGAAGATCTAGACAGCAATCATAGGTCGTCTACATTGCATTCTCCAAGATAAACCTTGACGCTTCGAGGAGAACCACAGCTGCCTTCTGCTATAAGCGCTCTATCATTTGCAGCCATGTGCTGAATAATTTTGTATATCATCTCAATCTGGTTCAAAGCATAATGCACGAGTTAAGAAATGAGAAACAAAACATGGTAAAAACAGAAAGCATGGTATGCCAAAGGTGAAGATTACATCTTCAGGGCAATGACAGCGATCTGCGATTTGTTCCAGAGTCAATGGTTCAGGAGGGTCTTTGCAGCTGAAATAGAACAAGCAAACATATATAAAGAACAGGCATCTAAGTATCTCCGAAGAGAACATTAATTGGATTAATCAACTAGGGGTTAATAAGAGATTGCATGCCTGGCTTCATTCAAAACAGTTAGCACCCTCTTCTGAAGTGCCAATACCTCTCCTGCTGCCTTTTTTCCTGCCTCAACACCTGTTATAGTGCATAGATCATATGAGATCATAAGGATAACAATAATAAGATAAGGAGACTAAGCGAAGTAGTGCATCTTGAGGAGAGTACCTGGCTGATGATAGGCATTGATGTTAACTAGAGAAGCATAAATCCCAACTGCACGTTCATAGAGTGCCACCAGTGCTCCAACAGCTCTGGGAGTTACTTCTTGTACAGTAACAGAGATGGACTCCCGGTCATTAGAATAAAGAGCAGCACGTGTACCCTGCAAGTATACGGTTTCCGCTGTCACTAATCATCATACTGGTACACAAATTAAGATGTGTCTATCTCTAAGAAATTGTACTCTGAAGACAAACCTGCAACATCCCAAACAAGTAATCACCACATGTAACTCCAGGTTCGAGCTCCCAATCATGACCGGGAGGCCTGTCACGCAAAACCTCGATGAAAGTAACAAAGAAGTTGTGCACCCCGTCTCTCAGCTGTTGAATGTAGCTGCAACCACGAATAATTCTTTACGAGACGCACCTTAACCACAGTAAGTACTGTAGAAAAATAAGTGTGAACTTACGCATGCTGGTCTGTGCTTCCTTTGTTACCATATACAGTTAGCCCTTGATTAACCTGCCATTAAAATTTTCTACAGTTAACAAAGCACACTACTGAACACAAAATTTGGCAGCTAGTGTAGTTACAGAACATCAGGAACTGGGAGAAGAGAAGCAAAATATATACCCGATTTCCATCAAGGTCAAATTCTTTCCCAAGAGATTCCATGACAAGTTGTTGCAAATATCTACTCAAAAGTAGCAGACTGTCCTTGTACGGAAGTACAACCATATCCTGGAAGAGGAGTAAAGTGACTGGTAAGCAAAATACTTAAATCAGAAACCTAGACAGAAGTTGTCACCAACAAAGCTGCAAACCTTATTGCCTATTCCATCTGTAGCCCAATACCAAGACAATGCAAGTAATGCTGCTGGATTTTCCTTAACCTGGATAAGTGCAAAACAACATTTGACACATTCTTCATAGTCAAACCATATTACCAGACTAGATATACATCTAAAATATCATACCACAGTGTTCCTGGTCTCTTCATCCATTAGCGCTGCACCAATAAGCATTTCCTTGACATCGATACCCTGGTAAGTGGCAAACCCCACTCTCATGTTAATCTGGAAGTTCCAAGAAGTCCTCTTATAACCACAGAACAATGGAAGGCACTGACCTGTAGCGCAGCTGGAAGTAACCCCACAGCTGACAATTCTGATGTTCTTCCACCAACCCAGTCAAACATAGGAAAACGATCTAACCATCCCTCTATTCTGGCAGTGTTATCTAATAAAGAATTTTCTTGGGTAATTGCAACACCCTGCAAAATAGTTTGTATCATCACATAGTGAACTTGTTCTAAATCAGTGCGGAAACTGTGCATAAAACAATCATACAGTTTTTGTAAGACAGAAATTGATTGTCCACAGCATTTATGTGAAACAGTCAACAGGATTATCAAGACAAATGTCTTGTTACTGAGAAATGAATATGAACAAAAAACTCTATTGATTCAAAATCCACGGAAAGTAGTTACAGAGTACACCTAAAAATACTGCAAGTGCAGCACAACTGGATCCAGGCCAGTTCATAGAAATTATCTCACTGTCTGTAGATGAAAAATGAGACACGTCTCCCTCGTATGAACATCAGTATCTATAGTAAATTAAGAGGTCCACAGTAACACACACTGGTTGTAGTTATATATTATCCAAACATACAACATTTGCCATTTCAATCAATATACAAAAACATGCAAGAAAAAAAAAAGAACCTGAGGTCAAAACCTGTTTCGAGAATTCCAGTCCAGCATCTCTGAAGGCCTTTTGTACTTCTAGTAAACCATTCCGGGTTTCAGGTGTACCACCACTCTATAGGTAAAAACAAACATGTAATTTGAACATCTAATAGCAAGTGGGAAAGGAGGGGCATAATAAGGGAACATGGGAACTTTATGTACCTTTGAGATTACAATTACAAGAGTAGATTCAAGTTCTGCCCCTAGTTGAGCAATTTGATGATCAATTCCAGCAGGATCGGTGTTGTCAATAAATCGTATCTGATATCAAGCAGAATAATGAAGGTAAAGCTTATAATAGTTGCATGATAGACACCTAAATCCACGGAATGGACAGACGCAATCAAACCACATTGCACAGATTAGACAACTTGGGACAATACCTTCAGTGGGGGGTTATCAGGTGCAAGTGCCTCAGAAACAAACTGAGGCCCCAAAGATGACCCTCCAATGCCTATAGAGAGTATTTGAGTAAAACGGCCAGCCTTAGTTGATGGAGGTTTAATCTGCATTTTTATAGCAAAACTGGCTTATAAGAGCATGTAGGTTAAATTGAAGATAGGAAAAGCCTGAATAAGCTAAACATAATCAGCATCAATCTTTGTACAATGCACATTCCCTAGCATCCATTCATGTCAATCACCAAACTGTGTATTACTATGCCAGAGCATGGTTACATATTGCTCTAACCTTCCTGGTGATGGCATATCCAGCAATAGAAATGTACAACAAAAACCTGCACAATCAAATTACTTTTACAATACCATCCCTAATGCTTCCAGGTGTTCTTTTGTAGACAACTAAATCTAACTAATACTGTTTCTCTGACTGACTATACGCAATTGCATTTCCTCGATTCAACCCCTAAATCAAGCATTTATTATATCATGGCAGAGCTACAATTGTAGAAGAGTGATACCGTCGCATTACAGACCCCGAATCTTTACTACTCAATTGGACTTTGGGGTAGCAACAACTTTATATGTGAAAATAGAACGAAATCAGCTGACCTTGCCAGAGACGATGTCCTGTGAGAAGGCGAGGATGTGTTCGACGGTCTTCTCGATCTTGGTGCGTAGGAATGAATTGGGGGCGAGTCCGGGGTCGCGGAGCCAGTAGTGTCCCACCATGCGTCCCTCGTCGGGGTTGGCGATGGCGCCCTTCTCGAGGTCCCCCATGGCGACGAAGGCCCGCTGCAGGAGCGGGTCCATCCGGTGGAGGAACTCGTCCGTGAACCCCATCCGGCTGACGTCGACGAAGAGGCCCAGCTCCTTGTGCTGGTAGAGCCACTCGACGTAGCGGTCCCAGAGCTTGATCGGGTCCTTCTCGACGGCGGCGGCGGCCGGCTGCTGCTTGGACGCGAGCGGCGGGGCCGGGGCGTGGGAGGAGGAGGAGGAGCGGGAGAGGTCCGCGATGGAATGGGGCGCGCGGAGGCGGAGGTGGGAGGGGCGCATGAGGAGCTGCCTCCGGAGGCGGAGACGACACGCGGAGCCGGAGGAGGGCGGCGCCGCGGCGCCGGAGATGGACGCCATCGCCGGCGAGTCGCGGCAGGTCGCGGTGGGCTGGCGGCGGCGGCGGTTCGGTCTAGAGCGGGGTCACGCGCATCCGAGTCCGGAGAGAGAGAGGGAGGGGGGGTGAGAGCGAGGGGGGAGGGTTTAGTTTTGGGGGAGGAGTCTACGAGGAGTTGGTGGCCTCGCTGGGCTTGGCTTTATTTGGGGGAAGACGAAGACACGACGACGCGAGACACGTCAGCACGGCTGGCCCTGGATGGACGTATCCACGGCCCCACAGCTCAGCGTCCTAGCGGGTGGACGCGGCCGTTCCTGCGCTCCCTCGCTCGCTCGCGGCGGCACGTGCGAGCGACGGCGAGGAGGCGGTCGCACGCCTGACGGTGTGGTACGTGCGCTGTCGCCGGCCGGGGGCGGAAAGATCTGAACGGCGGAGACGGACGGCGACGGGGAAGAACCAATGGTATGGTAGGTTGGCTCGGCTCGAGGATCTTTCCGTGAGAGGGCCTGGACGGCCGGGAGGAGCACGGGACAAAAATTGCGACAGAGCTAAAGCGACGAACGCGCGCCTGGCAATATCTGCGTGCGTGTTTTTACGTCCGTATGTTCAAAACGGAAATTTGGTTGGTTCCCTGGCCGTCTGGACGGCGACGCAAGGCGGAGCAGACGGAGAAAGCAATTCATAGCGTGTGGTTCAGCTTCACTGCTGTTTGAAAGAAACGCAATCTTGGTCCATATCACATCAGCGACATCATGGATCGCGATCTTGGTGGCACCTCGGTTGCGTGTGCAAATTTTTTCCTAAACTGTGCTGCCTGTGAATCATGAAGAGACTCCTGTTGTCGATCTTCACTTATTTTACAACATAGTAGTACTCTAAAAGCCGTCGTGGTCGATCGCAATGCCAGAAACACAACATCGGCAGTGTTTGCTTTTGGTTGAAAAATCATTTGCCTAAGATAAAGCAATTCGACAAACAGTTCAAATTGTGCAACGTACCTAAATAAGCATATGCTTATGTCTTCTCCTGTATAGTACTAAAAGGTCTACAGAGAGTCATTTCTCATTACTGTCCGTACCCTTATGTCAATAGATTAATCAGGACCAACCTCTTGCTGTCTGCCTGCCTGGTCGCATCTCTAATGGCCGTCTCAGCCCCCACAGGTCACAGGGCAAAAACCCCAATCAACCACAATCAATTACCGCCTCATGCCCAGTGCTAATGGCCGTCTAGGAGAACGATTGCCCCCTTCCGACTGTGACAGGCTCAAGGCCAACTAAACGTTTAGTTTTAGCCTTTTATAGGAAAGCGATTGCCTCCTTCCTGCTCCGATGAGCTAAAATGCTTGACACAGCAGAGGAGTCTTTGGGCTGCTCAGTTGACAATGACTTTCTAGATCCTCATAAGTCAAACACTCAATCCTTACCAAGTACTAGTAATCTCGTACAACGAAACGGGAGTAAGGAGTACAGGCCATAGCTAAAACATGCGAAACAAAACATTACAATTCACATTTCTGGCAGCAAAGTGAAGGGAAAGTTTTCTTGTGAGAGGAATTGAGTAGCTTTTGTATATAGTAGTATGAGTAGAAGGGATTTTCTTTAATTAAAAGAGAAAGCCCTCAAAAAAGAAACAGAACATAAGATAACCTAATTGGTTGGTGAAGGGGCGGCAATTCTCATTTTTCCGACACCAAACACACCCAACCAGAGCCTGGCTTCAATACAAGACAGAAAACACCAACCAACATAAGCCGCAAAAAACAGGTCGGATTAGAGGAATCTATGCTTAGGTTAAGAACTCTGATTGCACCTTTGCAACCCTTTGACAAACAGCATGCAGCCACCAGACAGCGACTGCATATGCCTTTGCAACAGTAATAGCCGCCCCCAACAGGTGGCAAGCCATGGGCAGAATTGGGCAGCACAACATGCGCAGCCCCTACCATTAATTTCAGCGGAAGCAACAGAAAGGTGCAATCTTCCTATGGCACATCTGAAGGAAAGGAAAGCTGCTAAAGAAAGAGCCTGAAGGAAAGCTTCAGACGAAATACTAATTATTCAGAGCATTTTTTTGTCAGACAAAGGAAAACAGCATCCGTACAGTTTATCTCTTCACAATCACCATCGGTGATTCAGCGCAACATTTTTTTCACTAGAACCGCTTGGTCAACAGAGCGCTGAAATTTTTCTCAATCGTCAAGAGACCCAAGTACCTGCTTCTTAATGGAGCCAATTCTAGTGATCAACTCGTCCCTGTTCTCCTGCATTACAAACAGTAGAAATATCAGTAGCTGAGAGCCGTATTCAAAAGTTTACACTTCAAAAGAAGTAGTATAAATAATCACCTTAAATATCAGATATCGCGAGGTGAACCAGACAGTGAAGCCAAGGCCAACAACTTCCATCACCTGAGGAACCTGCTCGTGCAGACATGTATTATTGTGAGATTCATAATTTTCCATATGCACTTCCTACAATATTTCTGAACTTATTGAACAAAGGGATATTTTTCGAACTAGTAAGAATGTTGAGTGTGACCAGGTAACTATTTCACTAAGGTCAAACCAGTTTCTATCCATTAGAACAAAAATGTGGTAGAATTACAAAGTTTTCTACTACCCGCCATTTCCCCAAAAAAATGAAATAATTCAAGTGATTTCGTTACAAAAAGATCCCTGTATGTCATGCTGAAGTGAACTAAAATATCCATTTTCCAGTGCATATATTGGGACAAGAAGGAAGAACTGAAGAAAAGTGTGACAAATAGATAGAGTTACATACCACTGGAACTGAATCAATTGCAGAAACTACTATTGATGATATCCAAATAGCAACAAGGGCGGAGGAACCATAGACTAGAGCAGTATACGAACTGTCAGAATCCAACTACATAACAACAGTTCACAGAGTTAGGGCATTAAAACATGCATTACTGTAATCAGTGGGCGGAGTGCACTCTTAAGAAGCTTACATGGCAAATAATAGCATTTGTGGTAGCAAGAGCATCCTTAAATTGGATTTAAGGAGATAAGGAACTTCCAAAAATAATATTGGCCCTAGTGAATGTAAAACATTCCTGCTATGCAAAATTTGAACAATCACTGCATCTCATTTGTCAAAACTGCAGTCTGTATAAACTGAAAATACTAGTACATTTCCTTTTGTAAGATCCAGAAAGTAGCCGAGTATAGCTGCAAAGCTAAACTATTGTAATCAAATTAACAGAGATTCTGAATCCAGAATATAAGTTGATGTTAGATCATTGTTCTTTTGCAAAAGAATCTTCAAATTATTTACAGTCTCTCACTGAGTGTTTTCCTTTAGAGATATGTCCACTTCAACAAATAGTTTTTCTTTGGTTACATGCACAGTTGTTTCTATGAAAAAATAATGCACAGGGAACTCAGTTGTAACAGTGGCACAAACTACTTCAAGAAGACACATTTCGGTACTCGATGTGTTGGCAACAGTTATTCTCAAACCGACCACTGTATACAGCAGAACATCAAACTGCTACTTATCAGTGATAGCCAAATGCCAGTGCATTGCTACAGATCAACAAATTAGATTATCTCAACATGTTGAATCACTGCTGACGCACTCCATGACATTCCCGTCGTTCGTCTCAGATCTAGGCTGAGCTTCGCATTGGGCAGAATAAGGAGTTGTTTATGAGAGAGCAGCAAACATGGGATGATCTGAATTTCCAAATATGGAGGACAGCTACTGGGGTCTCTCGGTGTGTATATAGTCTTCTCTAAAATGGCAAAATTTTGTGATGATCCCACATGTATGGAGCAGGAGGAGAAAGTGAACTGCCACCCATTGGCATCTCTACAGGAGTGGGAGTAAGAAAACTAATCACTCTCTAAGCTAGTCCCACATGGTGTACCAATGCCTATAACCAAAGGGACCTCCTAGTGCACATATGACTGAAATTTTGTTAAATTCTAGTCACCAACTGAGACCATTGTATCTCCATCCAATGGTTCAATATTACTCCCCTTCCATATAAGCACATGAGCATGAGTGATTGCCTCATACTGTCGCTCTTACTTGTTCCAAATTCCAGGTAATTGTGCTCCAGAAAATATGTTGATTGAGCATAATTAACTACAATTACCTTTTCCAGGTCCACTAATTAGATATCAAACTCCTGCAATTCATCCCCATAACCAAAACATAGCCATGCCGGCTTGCTTGCTTCTAAGTGTGGGCATATCAGCTATAGCTTAGCACTCATCTGAACATTTAAGCAATCTGCCCCAATCTATACGGTGAACAAACAAACACACTGAGCGACTTGGCTCATCTCAACATCGAAATCGACAGAAGCCTTGCACATAAATCATTCGTTTCAAATCTGCAATACAACAAGCAGGAGGGTGCACGCGCTCACCTCGACACCAATCTGGTTGAGAACGCTCCACGGAGCAGGTTCGCCGTGCACCTGCCCGTCTTCCTCCCCATTACTCAACTCCCGGCCGAAGCCATCCAATCCGTCCCGCTTCGCCGGCGCCGGCCACTCAGGCTTCTCGGAGACCAGAGACTTGAAACCGTCCGAGTCCTTGGTCGCCCGCAGGGCCAGCGAAGCTCTAGCGCGGCCAAAACCTTCAGCAGAGCTAGGGTTTTAGCAATAGTGGTATTTTCCGCGGGGCTCAAGCTGGCCGAGAGTGGAAGGGAGCGTACCTTGCCGTGGCAGGGCGGTCGGGGGAGGGCGGATAGAGAGGTGCGCGAGCGCGGCGCCGGCTTGGGAGGCGGGGGCTGCCATCGGAGATCTTCCAAGCTTGTGCTCTGCTCGAGATGGACTGAGGGTGCCGAGGTTTCTAGGGGAGCTCGCCGCCTCGCTTGCCTGTGTGAACCTGTGAAGTGACTGTCGTGTCGAGATGTTCGATTCGGTGGAGGCGTTGTGTCGGGCTTTCAGTTGGGCCGGTCGTTGTTTTCTTTGATGATCGGAAGCACCGTGAGACAGGATGGGCCATTCCCGTTAGTTTTTGGACAGGGTAGGATTTTATCAGGGTCGCACAAAGGCTTTCTGGGCTCAAAGAAAAAAGGCTTTCTCTACAAGAAAAAACTTATGAACTCAATCTAGTGCAGAACCTCGAGAGGTTACGTGGAGTAGACCATCCCCTAAAACTTATGAACTCATAGAAACGGGTACGTGCCTAGCTATATTAATATAGCAATCATTAGGTACCGCTGCTGGCACAGTCACAGACATCACAACGCCTAAAAAAGAAATATGAAGAAACAAAAATGAAAAAGAAAAGAAAGAAAAACCGATAACAGTGGCTCGACGAAAACGAGGAGGAACCGCGACCCTTGCGTCCTCCAGCTAAGTTCCACCATAAGCCTAGCACTCCGAAGCGTCGCGCACCAAGAAGCACCTCCAGGAACAAAGACGATGATAACGACACTGCTGCCCGGACAGGTCCTAGGGTTTCCCTCGGTACACTCCGGAAGGTGGGGAGGAGGTACACCCGATGCCCTTCAAGAAGGACGGTGGCACCCGCAGGCGTCACCACATCGATGTTAAGATGACAAGGATTTCTCCCGACCCCTAAAAAAAATCACACCCCCGGACACTTCACAGTGCTCCACCATGCTCGCGGCCTATCAGAGCCTGCCACACCGGTCTTGAATCCGCCACCGCCGTCTCACCGTGACACACGAAGTAGATAAACTAGCAAAGAGTAAGCGACGGTGGGGGTTGCCGGAACAACAGTGCACGGGAGGGAACTACCTCCACCACCGGAAGGCGGTAGCCGACCGGATACAGCCGCAGGGCAAACCAAGCCCACATCGCCTGGCCGAGCCCACCAAGGCTCGTGAAGCCCTGCCACTGCACTGCAGCAAGGGAACCGTTGTCCAGGCCACCCCCACACAAGCCCCTACTTCTCCGTCCATCAGGGGATCAACTACCACTATCGATCCCTGCCACCAAGTAGCAGCACCACCACCACCGCGCTCACCCGGGGTTACCGGACCACTATCGGTCTGAGAATCACCCCGGCCTCCATGAGATCAACCCCTTGGAATGACAAGCACCACCATGTCGACATGGGGGCCGAAGCAAGATCAGGGCCCACCTAGCCTAGATCATTCGACATAGAGGAAGCACCGTTGCGGGACACGCCACACAGCCTATTGTCCGAGGACCACCGTTGCTAGGACCGCCTGGCCAGCTCCGGTGCTCAGACCATGCGCCAGGAGGTGGTGTTCCGTCCGTTGCAACGGCAGCCCCTGGAACCACGCACAGGGCTCGGGCCGATCCAGCCCAGATTGAGCCCAACCTGGCCCAGATCTAGGCCGAGCCCCCACGCCGCCACGGCTCACCTCCGGCGGCCACCTTGTGTCGAACGTCGCCGCCCATCACCGGCTCCAGGGGACTCCGCCACCGCCGTGCCTCGTCGCCAGCCTCGGGGCCGAGCCTGCCTCCGAGATCCAGGCCAAGCCCGCGCCGCCCGGAGTCGGAGTTGAAGGTCACCTGAAGGCCGCCACCGCCTCCGCCATGGATACGCCACCACACCGCGAAGCCTCCATGCCACTGCTGAGGCAGCCGCACCCCTCACAAGCGTGCCGCCCTCACCAGCCTCATATGCCCACGCCGAGCCCTCCGTGTGAGGGGGAAAGAAGTCCCCGCCGCTGCCAGCGCGCGGGCTTTGCCCAGTGACACCGTCTGGCAGCGACGAGGGGAGGAGGGAGCAGAGGAGGAGACCCGGGCGAGGGTGGATAGGGTTCCCTCCCGCCACTCACGGCAGCGATGAGGAGGGACACGGGTTTTTTCTCAGCGTCCTTATGGTTTACTTTGGAAAACCCCAGAACAGTCGATGGGGAATACCATTTTCCGCCAAAACTTATGAACTCAACACGGATGTCTGAGTGTTTTGACCACATGCCTTCCATCATCTTTGTTAATATTGTTACTTCTCCATTCCAATCAGCCAATGTTTTGGCCTTGAGATGTCCTAATAGTCTTTGGCGTCGACAAATAGTACTCTCTCCGGTCCAAATTAATGAGATACATATGAATCTGACAAATCTAAGTCCATTAATTTGAATCGAAAGGAGTAGTATTATTTCCTTGAAATCATTATCCTCTTTCTAAGTTCGTAATCATCACTCTAATCTTGTCGTTGGCTGTACAATCGTCAAGTCCTTGATTTCTCACACCCAACTGTTAGATCACTTAGCAAGATTGTTATTCATGCATTCAAATTTGATGTCACGGGCGCACTTGGTCGTGCTGCTAGCCCGTAGCAAGAGGGCGCCGAGGCATTGTCCTAGACATGGCGGCGATGATCTCCTCCTGTGGAAGGTGGTTGAACGGATGGTGGCCGGTTGTGGAGGATCCTGGGATCCAACATCGAGCACCGGCGGTGGGTGTTGGCGACAGCGACGGGTTTGGGGAGGCACGACTATGACTGGCGGTGAAAACCGAGCATCTGGTAGATGATGGCGGTGTATATGCGCCATTACCTTGTTAAAGGCATCATCGCTGCAGTCGTCGTGCACTCGCTCGGGTTGCTCTGGTGGAAACCGTAAATCTGATTCTCCCGGATCAGACGATGACAGTGTTATTGGTGTCGCTCTCCCTCCAGAGGTCATCGTTTTGGAGCAATTTATGGATGGAGGATGTAGGAGATGAGCGGTATTGCATCTACTGCATCAACAACGTCGGGTCTCGACGACATGGTGCAGCCGGGTCTCGGTGATACACGTGACTTGATGGACTCACGTAGGGTGAGCATTGTCTGGTATCGTGGTGCGTCGACAGCGGACCTGGTAGTGACTGTGCGGATCGCTGCCCTGAAGATAGGTTGACGGTTCAGCGGCGACTACGACTTCTGGAGCGTGTGATGAGGTGCACGCTGAGGGTCTACTAGATCGGATGTGCGCTCCCGTTTCGCCATAGGGTGATTCGGTTATGCCCTCGATACTTAGTTGGTGGGCGTTGTTTTGTGTATTTAGGCATAAGGCCTTGATGTCAGGATCTTCCCCCATTGTCGTGTCTATTTCAACCACGAACTAGCAACACAGAATTAAAGAAGACCCCGCTGCACGAACACAGACAATCTGAATGGGTCCATCTATCAAGCAGCTACGGGCTTTCCTTGCGACACCCTTGCGGAAATGTAATTTTCTGTTATGTGTATTTTTTGGTTGAGCTGTTTTTTTTTGACAATCAATATCACGTTATATTCAAATTAGCAAATAGTACATGGTAGAGATACATAAGCTGACTCCATCGATTACAAAATAAAGTCTAAAAGAAACTAGCAAATCTTCCAGGTCTTCAATCTCTTTCTTCTTCCAAGACATAATCTTGCACTTCTCTAAAGGCAGCCAAACGCTGATAAATATCGAATCATAATCTGTAAATACCAATGAAGGTTCTCCCATAATTTTTTGGTTGAGCTGTTTGTTGCCACCACTTAAGCATCACGTGAATAAGGTTCAGAACAAGTATCACTTGAATGTCTTGTTGCCACTTCTTATGTTTTTCTTTTTTTTGCAAAGTCCCAACAACAAGAAGTTTCCAAAGATATTGGCGGACCTGTAGCCAACACTTGAATGCCTCCTGGAGAGCAAAAACGGAGACCATTGGAAACGAATTCCTAATGATACTATAAGGAAGACCTAGTTTTTCAGATTGAGATAAGGAACCTAGCTGAAATGAGGTTTGACGTTGATGCGTTAATCGCGGGGGCTGAAGGAGCTCACTGGCATGGTTTTGAACCTAGATTTGGTAATTCGTCTTCTCAATAAGATATTTTCAAACCGTTCCAAAATGGACAAGAATAAGCCGTGGAGAAGAAGGGATGGACATATGACCAAATAATTCAATCAGTGGGAACGAGTACAATTAGGATACTAGTCTTGTTATTATAGAAGTCCTATAGTTGTACCAAAATCCGTGTTAAATAGACTTCACCATTTTAGTTCCTTGCATGGGTTCATCCAAATTTAGACGAACCTTCGATATCTATTTTGAGATGGGGGAGTAGAATCAATAATTTTTATTAGTGTGTGATTAATATTAGTGTCTTTCGTTTCACTACCAGTACCCACTAATATTAGCGACTAAACCCACTGTAACTCAGAAGACACGTTTGACCATGAAAGACCGTGTAAAAAATCAGGCTAAAAGGTACTTACCTAATCATATACTCCCTCTGTCTCAAAAATAGATGTCTAAATTTTGTTAAAATTTGGATAAATCTATATACTAAATAGTATCTAGATTCATCTAAATTTTGACAAATCCGAGACATCTATTTTAAGACAGAGAGAGTACTAGAAATCGCCATTAAGATACATTTTAGACCATAAGTTTTACAAAACTCTTACCATAACGTGTAAAATTAATTTATTAAAAGAATAATGTCTAAAGTACCGATTTAAGTCTAGCAAATGGCAAATGTTTTTCAACGATATATATTAAAACTATATAACTAATAATACTACAAGTAATACTTATTAACTTTTTTATGTGGTTAAATATGTGAAATAAATAATACAAAATTATACTCGTTAATATTGCAACATACTAAGTAAGTTTTAAAGAAGTGTAGATTTTTAGTATAAATTATTATTATTTCAAACCGCGCAGCACAGATCTATCTATGGTGTAACACCCAGTGAAGGTTTCACAATAATGTTCATCGTATTCCAAAGAACTTGTGAATGTCAAAGGTAAAACATCAAGAAAACTAAGGACCGTCAAAGCCGCTCCACATGTTTGTATTGATTTTGGTGGAACGGGATGCGTGCCCTTTTGGGCAATCGGTTGCGTGTTATATGGTAGGGAAAAGCCCTCTACGTGGCATTATAGAGTTTGTAAATGTACTGGCAACTCACCTCCGAACAAAATGATAGCCAATCTCAATATGCTTCATGCGAGCATGAAAAACTGTATTTGCAGACAAAAAAGTAGCACTCAAATTATTGCATCATAAGCAGGGCTTTTCCTCCAGTTTGACACCAAGTTTAACAAGAAGAGCTTCAACTCATATTAACTCTGTAGTAGCATTAGCTAAAGCCTTGTATTCATCCTCAGTACAAGAGCGTGACACGGTGACTTGCTTCTTGGCACTCCAAGAAACCAAATTGGGACCAACAAATATAGCAAAACCACATGTAGAACGTCTATCCTTAAGGCATCCTTCTCAATCTGCATCTAAAAAAGCACTAAGAAGTGTAGATGAAGATTTTGTAAAGGTGATACCAAGCTGAGAAGTGTCTTTAACATATCGAAGGATTCGTTTTGCGGCTGTCCAATGTGTTGTAGTGGAAGCATGGAGATACTGACAAACCTTATTAACAGAGAATGACATATCTTGGCGAGTAAGAGTCAAGTAGTGAAGAGCCCTAACTATGCTTCTGTATTGCGTACTGTCACCAGGGCCAAGAGGTGTACCTTCATGAAGCGACAACGGCTCCGAAGGTGACAGAGGTGTGGGTGCATACTTGCACTCAAGCATACCAACCTTGACCGGAAGATCATGAGAATATTTTTCCTATGTAAGAAGCAGACCATCGGGTACTTTTTAAACCTTAATTCCAAGAAAGAAGTGGAGCTCGCCGAAGTCTTTGATGGCAAAGTTGTCATTGAGATCTTTGAGCAATGCTGAGATGGCAGAATCTAAATACCTGGTTACAATAATGTCATCAACATAGATCAAAACAAATATAATAACACAGACTTGTTATAAAGAAACAAAGGGGTGTCATCCTTTGAAGGAAAAAAATCCAAGGTCATGTAACTTGGAGCTCATTATTTAAAAAACCCAAGAATACCATGCACGAGGGGTCTGTTTTAATCCATACAAGGCTTTATCAAGTTTGCAAATGTAATGAGGGCATCAGGATGTTCAAAACCCGGGGGCTATTTCATATAGACCTCCTCTTCTAGAGCACCGTGAAGAAACACGATCTTGATATCTAGCTGCCGTAAACTCCATCCACGAGATATAGAAAGAGATAAAATAGTCCTGATAGTAGCAATCTTAACAACAGGGTTGAAGGTATCTTCATAATCAATACCATACCTTCGTTTAAATCCTCTGGCAACCAGTCATGCTTTTTACCTGTCTATGGACCCATCGGCCCCTTTTTTATGCAATATACTCATTTGCAATCAATCAATTTTTTGTTGCTGCTTAGAGGAACAAGATGCCAAGTTTTATTCTCAAGCAGAACATTATACTCCTCTTCCATTGCAGTACGCCAGTTAGAATCACCTAGAGCTTTTGAAAGTTTTTGTGGTTCACCTATCGAAGAGAAGAAGCCATATCGAATAGTACCGTCAGTATACTATTTGGATGATAACTACCTTTTTGAAGACGAGTGCGGGCAGCAACTGGTTGTATGATAGGAGAGGACGGGAGCGGTGGTGAATCTTCAGTGTATGTGTTGGATCTGGTCGTAGAGCCGCCCACACCATCATTGGGCTTAGGGGATCTAGAGGCATATGGTGTCCCAGCCGAGCCGGGTGCCACAGGCAGGGAGACAGTGGGTCTCGCGCATGGGCTCGCGCCGACACAGTGGGACCAGGTGGCGTGCACGGAGTGGAGGCAGGTGACGGAGTGTGCGCACGCAGTGACGTACCGTGAGTAGAGGCTCGACGCGAATGAGGCAGGATAATCCTTGACATGGCACCGTCGCTTAGGACATCCATCTTCGTTCGTGGTTCAACAAGTTCTTCGCAAGAATAAAATAGCTTACACCCTAGAAACTACTCCATATGTTTGTGACTCATGTTAGTTAGCTAAGAGTCACTAGTTGCCATACCTTATCTCCACCAGTAGGTCCACTGTTCCTTTGGAACAAGTGTTTTCTGATGTATGCGGTCCTGCTCCACTTTCTGTTGGAAAACATGCATACTATGTTAGTTTTATTGATGGTTTTAGCAAGTTCACTTGGATCTATTTGCTTAAAAAGCATTCTGACATTTATCAATCCTTTCTTAATTATCAACAATATGTTGAACGCAAGTTTGATAGAAAATTGTTACTATGCAAACTGATTGGGGGCGATTATGAGAAAGTGAATGCATTCTTTCAAAAGATAGCAATCTCACACCACGTCTCTTGTCCTCATGCTCATCAATAAAATGGTTCCACTAAAAGAAAACACCGCCATATAGTTGATTTTGGATTTGCTTTACTTGCAAATACATTCATGTCTCTTAAATATTGGGATGAAGCCTTTCTTACAACAACGTTCCTCATAAACTTAATTCCTAGCAAAGTCATCAATCTTGGGTCTCCTGCTGAGCGCCATCTTCATGTCACACCCAATTATGATGCTCTTCACACTTTTGGCTGTGCTTGTTGGACAAATCTTCGTCCCTACAATACATGTAAACTTGCCTTCCGCTCAAAATAATGTGTTTTCTTTGGCTAATAGTCCACTCCAGAAAGGTGATGTTATCCTTGATGAAAATATTTTTCCCTTTGAATCTCTACATCCCAATGCTGGTCCCCTGCTTAAACAAGCCATACTTGATCTTCCATCGTCTAATTCTTCTAAGGGTTCCCAGAGTATTGATGATCATATGTCTACTATTGTGCCTATTACTAATGTGTCGCAGGCTGCAGAAGCTCCGAATTATTTTTGGTCAAAATTGTGCAGAAAATGATCCACAATTGCATGTCCAACATCAGGTGAAATTTGCAATAGCACGCGCAACGCACGAGGAAGATTTCCTGGAAATTTCCTCTGCCAAATCGGATCCCGAGGCTCCTGCACCCGAGGAGGATTCTCCTGCCTCGTTCCGTGTCAAGCCTCTCGCCCCGCCTCACGTTGTGTAGCCGCGTGCACACTCCATCGCCTGCCTCCACTCCATGCACACCACCTGGTCCATCCGCGTCGGCGCGCGCCCATGCGCGGGACCCTCCTATCTCCCTGCCCGCGATACCCAACTTGGCTGGGACACCATCTGCTGTTGGATCCCCTGTGCTGGAAGAGGAGGTATATATTAAATAACCCCCAGGTTTTGAATATCCTGATGCCCCTCATTACATTTGCAAACTTGATAAATCCTTGTATGGGTTAAAACAGGCCCCTCATGGTATTCTCGGTTGAGCTCCAAGTTACATGACCTTGGATTTTTTTTCCTTCAAAGGCTGATACCTCTTTGTTTCTCTATAAAAAGTATGGTGTTACTATACTTTATTGTAACCAGGTCTTCAGATTCTGCCATCTCAGCATTGCTCAAAGATCTCAATGACAACTTTGCCATCAAAGACTTGGGCGAGCTCCACACTTTCTTATAATTGAGGTTAAAAAATATCCGATGGTTTGCTTCTTACATAGGAAAAATATGCTCATGATCTTCTGGTCAAGGTTTGTATGCTTGAGTGCAAGTCTGCACCCACACCTCTATCACCTTCGGAGCCGCTGTCACTTCATGAAGGTACACCTCTTAGCCCCGATGACAGTACAAAATACAGAAGCTTAGTTGGGGCTCTTCAATACTTAACTTTTACTCGCCCTGATCTGTCATTCTCTGTTAATAAGGTTTGTTAGTATCTCCATGCTCCCACTACAGTACACTAGACAGCCGCAAAACGAATCCTTCGATATGTTAAGGACACTTCTCAGCTTGGTATCACCTTTACAAATTCTTCATCTACACTTCTTAGTACTTTTCTAAATGCAGATTGGGAAGGATGCCTTGAGGATAGACACCCCACATGTGGTTTTGCTATATTTGTTGGTCCCAATTTGGTTTCTTAGAGTGCCAGGAAGCAAGCCACTTTGTCATTCTCTTGTACTAAGGCTGAATACAAGGCTTTAGCTAATGATACTATAGAGTTAATATGGGTTGAAGCTCTTCTTGCTAAACTTAGTGTCGAACTGAAGGACAAGCCCTGCTTATGGTGTGATAATTTGGGTGCTACTTTTTTGTCTGCTAATCCCGTTTTTCATGCTCGCACGAAACACATTAAGATTGACTATCATTTTGTTTTGGAACGAGTTGCTGGCAATAACTTGGATATCAAATTCATATCCTCCAAAGATCATATAGTTGATGGCCTTACTAAAACTCTTCCTATAAAGAGTCTTGATGAGTTTAAGCGTGATCTAAATCTCTATCGAGGTTTAGATTAAGGGGGAATGTTAGAGTATGTAATACCGTATGTATACGTGTATGGAGTAGTACTCCGATGTACACGTACAAACCCTATAAGGCCACGTAGGGGCTTTTTCCTACCTATATAACACGCAACCGATGGCCTGAAAGGGCTCCCATCGTTCCACCAAAATCAATATGTAGTATGTAATACAGTAAATGTACGTGTATGAGTAGTACTCGGACGTACACGTACAAACCCTATAATACCACGTAGGAGTTTTTTCCCTACCTATATAAAACGCAACCGATGGCCCGAAAGGGCACATATCGTTCCACCAAAATCAATATGGTATTAGAGCGGTCCTTTTCGTGACCTAGCTGCCGTACCAAGAAGAAAACCAAGCCGCCACCGTAGCTTAATCACCATCGCTGGTGATCTCCTACTGCATCCTACAAAGCCACAACCAAAATCCACAACCAAAAACCTTCTTTACCGCCGCCGCAGTGCCTCTACCGCCGCTGCATCGAGCCAAGATCCAAAAACCAAAACACCCACGATAACAAAACCCTATGCCACCGCCGCACCTTGTGCTACTGCCGCATCGAGCCAAAAACAAATCACTGCCGTCTCTGTGACCACCGTGACTCCCACATCCACGATCCATGGCATCATCATCGTCAACAAGATCTCTCCGCAGAAAAATATTTCGCCAAGATGAAGACACTACCCTATGAACTTGCTGATGCGGGCAAGCCTCTTGATGATGACGAGATCATCTTGTATGTTCTAAATGGCCTCGGAAGCCCTTACAATACCCTTTTCACTGCGGTCTGGGCAAACCCAAGTACTACTATGTCTGATCTGTTTAACCAAGTTCAAGCTTATGATCGTCGTGATGGAGGTGGTTACCAGGGTCGCAGACGGTATGAAGATTACAACTGTCCCCGAGGGTATGATGGTGAGTGTCCTCATTCCTGTGATGATAGATACTGACACGGTGATGGTGGAGCCGCCCACCCAAACCATATGTTGACACCACTTGTCAAATCAACAAAATTTATGGACACCCTGCAAGTGACTATTGGTGGCGCTATCAAGATGATCGTGATGATGATGGGGATCGAGGAAACAAAGGAGATCACTATGCCTCTTATGGTGTTGATACAAACTAGTACTATGACACTGGAGCCACCAACCACGTCACCGGAGAGATGAACAAGCTCTCCATACATGATAAGTACAATGGGCAAGATCGTGTTCACATAGCTGAAGGCACCGGTATGCACATTAGTCATATTGGTCATTCAATTTTGCGCACCCCTAACAATTATTTTAATCTCAATGTCATCTTATATGTCCCTAGTGCATCTAAAAGCCTTTTATCCGTTCATAAATTTACTCTAGACAACCATGTATTTATTGAATTTCACCCTTTCTTATTTCTGATCAAGGACCAAGCAACCCACCAAACCCTGTTTAAGGGTCCTTGCCATGCACGCCTATATCCCTTGATACCCATCTCCACTGCGTCCTCCAAGCATGCATTCCTCATAATAAAGTCATCATCCCCCTTTCATTGAGATATTGCTACCGTACCTATCTTTGTGAGCTTTAGTAAGTCTTTCTTGGTGTTTAAAACTATCATACGAGAATGTGTGCTTAGTGCGCTGCTGGCTGCTCAGTTTAGCAATCTTGCGCCCGTTTCGTTGAGAAATTGCTAGCGTCTCTCCTTGTGTATTGCAACACGAGCATAACTCCGACATACTGGTACGTCCATTTTGCATCACTATTTTATATCATAATTTACTCTTATTCATTGATATATTTCATATTAAGAGATGATACTTATGTTATTTCATCTATTTTTGCATGATTGATGACTTTTGGAGCATGAACCACCGGAGTCAGGATTCTGATTGAAAAAGCACTGTCCAGATGCAATATTTGTGAAGATCAGAAAATCCGAGAAAATATACGGAAATTCCTATTTTTCCAGAAGATGGAGAATGCTAGAAGGAGAAGTGGAGATGGGCCATAGGGGGCCCACACCACCCCCTGGCGTGGGCCCCCTTGGGCCGTGCCACCAGGTGGTGTGGCCACCCTGGCCCACCTCTGGCATCACCCTTCCACGTATATATTCCTCTCGGAAACCTAAAGTTCGGGGAGCGACCACAGAAAGATTCCGCCGCCTCTGCGGGGCAGAAACTATAGAGAGAAAGAGCTCTCCGATAGGCAGAAATGTGCCAGGGAAATTCCTTCCCGGAGAGGGGAGATCATCGCCATCAACACCGTCATCAAGCTAGACTTCATCAGGATCATCATCATCATCATATCCACTAGCATCATCACCACCACTCCGTACCGGTGTAACAATTGGGTTGAATCTTGCATAGTTCTTAGGGGAAACTTTCCCAGTGTTGATTACTTGTTGTAGTTGAAGCTATTGAGTGGAACCACTGAATTACTGTTCATGTTCAGATTGTTACTTATCATTATTTTATCTCTGATCTTGATCTATATGATGTCTCGTGAGTAGTTCGTTTAGTTCTTGAGGACATGGGAGAAGTCATGCTGTTAGTAGTGGAATTGTGTTGAGAAAGATTTATTGGTTTGATATTTAAGTTGTGGTGCTATTTTTCTAGTGGTGTCATGTGAACATCGACTACATGATACTTCACCTTTATGGGTCTAGGGGAATGCATTATGTATTTGGCTACTAATCGTGGGGTTGCTGGAGTGACAGAAACCTAAACCCTCATTAGAAAACTTTTGCATAAGGGAGTGTAGGATCTCAGAGTTTAAGACTGTGGTTAGGTTTTTATCTTAATTACTTTCTTGTAGTTGCATATGCTTGCAAGGGGTATAATCACAAGTATGTATTAGTCCTAGTAAGGTCAGTACATTAGCATAGGTTCACCCACACAACACCTATCCAACCAAAGAAGATTAATCAACTATATGAAGCAAAAGCACTTGACAATATTCTCATGTGTCCTCGAGAACGTTTGGTCATCTTAAATAATACAACCGACTTGTCCTTTGCTAAAGAAAGGATTGGGCCACTTGCTGCAATTATTATTATTATATTTTATTTACTCGCACTTTATTTATCTGCATTATCAAAAAAAACCTAAAAATCTGTTTGCTAAGTATTTATAGAGAATTCCTGATCCAAACCACTTATCAACACTTTCTGCTCCTCGTTGGGTTCTGATAACCCACAATTATAGGGGATCATGTGTAGCCTTTTCGATAAGTAAGAGTGTCGAACCCAACGAGGAGCTAAAGGTAGGATAAATATTCTCTCAAGTTCTATCAACCATTTATACAACTCTACGCACACTAAATGTTTGCATTATCTAGGAAATAAAACTAGAGTAACAATACGAGTACTAGAGATAGCTTTGCATGATAATAAATAATAAGAAAGTAAAGCTAGTTGCTGCAGCAATAAAATACATTAAACTAACAGAACCATGAGTGTGGAATAGTGGTGGTAATTGTGGTGGCTTTGTCCAAGTTTAAATAGCGAATAGATCAGGTTCATTGTCTTCTATGCAGTTTTCTATGTGGGAGAGGCTAAATATACATGTGCTTCACTACTTGGAATTACATGTACTATATGATTGGATTGTTAGCAAACATCCGAAAGTACTAACAATGCATTAAGGTTTCCCCAACCATAGCCTTAAGTTTAATGGTCCTCTTACTCTCATACGTGCAACGTTTCGGTTCGCGTCCTCAGGTTTCTGTCACTCTGGCAGAACTTCCCCCTTCCTTTTACACATACTACAAACTCTATGATGTTTAATCCATGTATGCACAAATATAATGGACACCAAAAGACTGTACCATATCAACATACAACTCTAATGAACCAAAGACGTTCAACCATTCAATCTAAGAACAAAGAAACTATACAAACATGACATGGATAATAGGATTATAACTTATAGCATCAAACACCATGTTTACATAGGACGGTATAGAGGTGTGTGGGAGGATGAACCACTGCATACTAGGAATATTAGGTGATGGAGATGGCGGTGAAGATGGTGAAGATGGTGAAGAGGGCGGCGACGACGCCAGCGGTGGCGCGGGGGACTCCTTCCCCGCCGCCGGTATCATGGGGGAGCACCGCCCCTTAGCCCCCTTCCTTCATGGCTTCTTGGGAGCCCTCTCCCATGGAGATGGGATCCATGAGGGAGGCAAAAACGTGGCTTTGGCAGCTGCAAATTCGTGGGTGGAGGTGCCCTGGGAGAATTAGGTTTCCTCCCTTTATATAGCTTCTCGAATTCCCGTCACCCCATCTTGGGCTGCAGTAAATCGGGCCTAGCAGGCCCGTCCGAACTTGGAATCAGCTAAATTTTATGTCCAGAATGTTTGTCGTAAAATTGCCAACAACTTTGTAGTTGAAGAGTTGTTCATTTGACACCGTCTTCGACCCAAAACATGACCATCTTCAAAAAGAGTTATTAGACAGATTTCTAGAAAAATCCCAATTTGACTCCAACAAGGTTTCCACTTGTATTCTTGGTAATTCCTACACATCAAAGTGTAAAACAAGAACATTGTGCACTTTTACAACTATTAGTAGGTTAGTCCAAATAAATCATAAACTTTATACAAAAAAGGAGCGTCAAAAGCATATTATTAGCATAAACCATCAAAAAATATAGATACGTTATGGACGTAACAACATCCCCAGGCTTAGTTCCTACTCGTCCTCAAGTAGGTAAACGATAAAAAAATATAATTTTTGACATGACATGCAGACAACACAATCTTGATCATCATTATTGTAAAAGCGTTGATATTTGGGATCAAAGTACTCTAAACATGAACATGAAAGATAGAGTTCTAACAATAAGATATATCAACTATGTTGTAAAATGAAAAGTTACAAACAAAAGATCATGAATAACAATGCTTTAAAAGTCATTTGTTTGTTTCACATAAAGAAAACATAGCATAGTAACATTCAGCTTGTCCCTCATAGTGTAGCAAAACATAAATGCATAGGACACCTTCAAAGTTCATAAAGGTGACTAGATACAAATAGTTTAAGGATAAGAAATATCAAAGTTATGCATCAATCAACAAGTCTTGGAAAAATACACATTAAACTAAGAATGGCCACTATGCTCTCTTAGATGGAGACTCAATATAAAAGTAAAAGAAAGGCCTTCATAGAAGGAAGCAGGGATTCAAGTCTCATAAAGAGCTTCCAAAAATTATGGTACTTATTAGCTTTCAGCTCTCATTGCCCCTACCATAAGCATCTTAAAGTGATTAAGGTTAAAGTGAACAAACTATGGAGTATATGCTTGACAAAGTATAAGTTGGAAATCTCATTTCCCTTGAATACGAGGGCCGCTCCTCATGCTACTCAAGTTTAGTTACCAGTAAGTTCTTGTCATAGTAAGTACATGTGTATCATAGAGAACCGCCAACGGGGTACCCCTTGCCCGATGATACAGAAGAATCCCCATATTAAAATGACAAGGCAAGCAGACAACGAGCATCTCAGCAATCTTCTTATTTACCATGGGAAAATGGTGCTTTTTTCTCTATTTTCTCTATTTTCTCTATTTCCTCTTTTCTCATCTTTTTTTCTTTTTCTCCTTTTTTCGATCTCTATCTCTTTTTTTATAAGAAGAATGCTTCATAGATTGCTCATTATGGTTACGCTGCAGGTTTCCATCATGATTAGGAATGGATTAGACCAGCAGCCCAAGTGTTTCTCTAACACACATACATAACTCCATGGACTTACAAGCTTCCCTTTCATTTCACACCGACGATATCCATAGACAAAAGAGCATGATATCAACTTGGTACAATGTACAAGTGAATGTTGAAAGCGTTCCCCATGACAGCATGGTTCTGCTAATCCCAACCATATAAGTGCAAGCATATACAACATAGACGACACAATGGTTCAAGTTTATTAGGGGCAAGAAAAGTAAAGTGTGCCATCAAGTTTGTGAGAGCTTTAATCACTAGTTTTCTCATAGCAAGTTTAATTCGAAAGGTAGATAAAAACATGAATATACTTGGAATAGCAAGTGCTAATAGGTAGGTATGGTGGAATCTTTGAAATAACTTGGTTTTATTTGGAGTTGGATGCATGAGTGGAACTCATACTTGGTTATGGAGGCTAGCAAAAGACTGGGAGCGACCAACTAAGAGAGCAATAATGGCCATAATCATGCAAAGCGACAAAACATCATTAATTAAAGCATAAAGTGATATTAAAAGTCGAAAACTAAAGGATCATAGAGGCTATGGTGACTTGGGATAGTCTTAACATAGTGTGAGCATGCGCCAAGTCAACCCAAATAAAGCATCAAAGGAGAATACCACAATATTATGCTTTAATATCCTAAAACAACGCATGATTATTGATACGTCCATTTTGCATCACTATTCTATGTCTTAATTCACTATTATTCATTGATATATTTCATATTGAGAGGTGATACTTATGTTATTTCATCTATTTTTGCATGGTTGATGACTTTTAGAGCATGGACCGCTGCAGTCAGGATTCTGATGGAAAAGGTGCTGTTTGGAGGCAAAATTCGTGAAGATCAGAAAATCCGGGAAAATATACGGAAAATCCTATTTTTCCAGAAGACGAAGGAAGCCAGAAGAGGGGCTGGAGATGGGCCACAGGGGGCCCACACCACCCCCTGGCGCGGGCAGCCCTAGGCCGCACCAGCAGGTGGTGTGGCCGCCCTAGCCAACTCCAGACACTCCCCTCTGGCGTATATTATCCTTCCGAAACCCTAAGAATCGGGGAGCGACCACAGAAAGATTTTTCCGCCTCTGCGAGGCGAAAAAACACCGAGAGAGAAAGATCTCTCCGGCAGACAGATTTCTGCCGGGGGAATTCCTTCCCAGAGAGGAGAGATCGTCGCCATCAACACCACCATCAAGCTGGACTTCATCAGGATCATCATCATTGATACGTCCAGTTTGCATCACTATTCTATGTCTTAATTCACTATTATTCATTGATATATTTCATATTGAGAGGTGATACTTATGTTATTTCATCTGTTTTTGCATGGTTGATGACTTTTTGGAGCATGGACCGCTGCAGTCAGGATTTTGATGGAAAAGGTGTTGTTTGGAGGCAAAATTCGCGAAGATCAGAAAATCCGGGAAAATATACGGAAAATCCTATTTTTCCAGAAGACTAAGGATGCCAGAAGATGGAGTGGAGATGGGCCATAGGGGGACCACACCACCCCATGACGTGGGCAGCCCTAGGCCACGCCATGAGGTGGTGTGGCCACCCTGGCCCACTCCAGCCTCTCTCCTCTGGCGTATATCATCCCCACGAAACCCTAAGACTCGGGGAGCGACCACAGAAAGATTCCACCGCCTCTGCGGGGCAGAAAATACCGAGAGAGAAAGATCTCTCCGGTAGACAGATTTCTGCCAGAGGAATTCCTTCCCGGAGAGGGGAGATCGTCGCCATCAACACCACCATCAAGCTGGACTTTATCGGGATCATCATCATCATCATCATCACCACCATCATCACCATCAGCACCCTCATCACCATCTCCATATTGCTGTAACAATTGAGTTGAATCTTGCATAGTTCATAGGGGAAACTTTCCCGGTGTTGACTAATCTTTGTAGTTGATGCTATTGAGTGAACCATTGAATTATTGTTTATGTTCAGATTGTTATACATCATTATTCCATCTCTGATCATGATCCATATAATGGCTTGTGAGTAGTTCGTTTTGTTCTTGAGGACATGGGAGAAGTCTTGTTGTTAGTAGTGGAGTTACGTTGAGAAAGATTCAATAGATTGTTATTTAAGTTGCGGTGTACTTCTTCTAGTGGTGTCATGTGAACGTCGACTACATGACACTTCACCTATATGGGCCTAGGGGAATGCATTGTGTATTTGGCTACTAATCGTAGGGGTTGCCGGAGTGAAAGAAACCTGAACCCCCATTAGGAAACCATTGCACAAGGGACGTAAGGGTCTTAGAGTTTAAAGTTGTGGTTAGGTTTCTACCTTAATTACTTTCTTGTACTTACGGATGTTTGGAAGGGGTATAATCACAAGTATGTATTAGTCTTGGATGGGGTGGTACATTAGCAAAGGTTCACCCACACAACACTTAGCAAGCTAAAGAAGATTAATCGACTATATGAAGCGAAAGCACTTGCAGTCTTCCCATGTGTCCTCGAGAACGTTTGGTCATCTTAAGAAATACAACCGGCTTGTCCTTTGCTGCATAAAGGATTGGACCACTTGCTGCATTTGTTCCTACTGTCTTTTATTTACTCGTACTTTGTTTACTTGCTTTATTGAAAACCCCTTAAAATCCGTTTGCTAAGTATTTGCAGAGTTTTCCTGATCTATACCACTAGCCAGCACCTTCTGCTCCTCGTTGGGTTCGACACTCTTACTTATCGAAAATACTGCGATACACCCCCTATACTTGTGGGTCATCAAGACTATTTTCTAGCACCGTTGCCGGGGAGTGAAGCGCTATTGGAGAGTGGAACTGGTAAAGGAAACTTCTACTATGAGTATTGTTTACTTCTGTTAGTTGCTTTATTTTCGTTATGGATAATCCGCTGAGTTTCTTATTTGGTAATGCTACTACCATTGCTAAGGTAGTAGACAAGCCACCACCTGCTGAGAATGATGTTTTCAAAATACCTACAAGAATTATTGATCGTGTTATGGATAACTACTATGTTGGGGATGGAACTGTCCATCCCGGTGATCATTTTCTCTTTATACACGAATTATGCGGGTTGTTCAAATGTGCAGGTATTACTACAGATCAAGTTAAGAAGAAGTTATTCTCATTATCGCTGAAAGGAAGAGCTGAGGAATGGTATAAGCTGCTGAAGAATGGTCAAGCTCTGGAATGGGAGGAAATAGTACCTCTCTTTTATTCAAAGTTTTATCCTCTTAGTGAGATTCATAAAGATCGGAATCAAATATACAACTTTTGGCCTCTTGATGGAGAGAGTACAGCTCAAGCCTAGGGGAGATTGAAGTTACTAATGCTCAAATGTCCCATTCATGAGCTCCCCAACAATGTTATTATCAATAACTTTTATGCAAGGCTCCCTCTACATGATAAAGATTTATTGGATGCTTCTTGTGCTGGATCATTCACTCGCATGGAAGAAGAAGCTAAATGGGATCTTCTGGACCGTATTCAAGACAATGCTGAAGCTTGGGAGAATGACAAAGGTAGAAAGTCAGGTATAAATTATGATTATGAATGCATTGAATCTTTTATGGGAACTGATGACTTTCAAAATATTAAAAATGCTTATGGTCTAGATTCTCAAGCTATTGCTTCTTACTTTAAGGCTTTTGCTTCCTATATTGAAGTGCCTAAAAAGAAGTGGGATAAGTATCATGAACCTTATAAAGATATTGCTAAGAGTGTTCCTTCAAGAAATACTGAAGTTTATACTACTAATCATGTTTTACCTGAACCTTATATTGAGAAAATGCCTTTCCCAGTTAGGATGAAGGAACATTCTATGATAGCTAGTATGGTAGATGAAAGTACGAATAAAGCTATTGAACCTGATAAACAAATGGTTGATGAACCTATAATAGCAAATGTGAAAGACTTTGTCACTAAATATGAAAAAGAGGGACACACTATCCTTTGCAAGGATACCTCTAATATTGTTTCACATAGTAGTGTTATGAGCGCTAGTATTCCTGTGTTTTCTGTTAGGATAAGTGATCATTGCTATGATAGTCCTTGTGATAGCTATATCGTTAAGTTTATGCATGATACTGAAAGCTACTATGAGAGAGGGAAAAGTGTTCTTATGCATCTCAATAATATCAAGTTTCCTCGTTTTATGCTGAAAGTTTTTATGTTGCACTTCTTTTGCCTTCTTATGCAAGTTGCCTCTGGTTTCAATAACTTGTTTGTTTACAAAATTCCCTTTCATAGGAAGTAAGTTAGACTTAAATGTGTGTGTGTTTTTGCTTCTTAATGCTCTCTTTCACTTCAATTCATATCCCTATGAGAGCTTCTCCAAAATCATCATGCCCATCTTAATGGCTATAAAGAAAGAGCTTTATGGGAGACAACCCAATTTGTTTTTGCTTTTAGTTTGTTTTTGTTTCTTTGAGTCTTGGAAGTTATTACTTCGGTAATAACCGCTCCTTATCCGTTTTGTTTGGTTTTTGTGTCAAGATCAACCTCTAATGAGAGAGAAGTAAGATTTGGGGAAGTTGTTGTCCCGAAACAGATTTTTGTGCTTCACCGTAAACATTCGTGAGAGATCTCTGTATGTCGGATTGAGCTGTAATGTTTTATGCTTCTGCCCCAGATTGTTATTTAACTTTCATTAGTTTTGTACTTTTTTATTTGAGCAACAGAAGATTTTCGAAAAAATTGATCTTTACCTGTTGGTCTGTTTTGACAGATTTTGCCACTCATGCATTTGCTTCTTTATTCGATTTCCTTTTTGAATTATTTTTGGGTTTTCGGAAGGAGTTGCTACAATAGCTTATGTTTTGATGGTTTTCAGTTGAAGTTGGACTCAAAAGGTTTTATCACTTCACTTATACTAATGTTGCTAATGAGAACTGTGTGAAGTTTTGCGAGAAAGAAATTTCCAGGAAGTGGAGATAGTGGTGTAATAAGGAAGAGAAGGGTTTTATGACTCAAGTAATAAGTGTATGAAGATGAAGATATCAATGATATTCAAGAGAAGACTCCAAGAGGGAAGAATGGAAAAGGAATCACAAGAGCTGGGATCCACAAACTGAAATGATTACGAGCCATATTGAGCACAACTCGGAGTTGATTCGTACTCTCACCTTCGATATTGAGGACTTGGGGAAGCTAATCAAAGAGATCATAGAGAGGATACCACCACCACCTAAGGAGTAATTCGTCATCAGGTTTGGCATCCCCTTGGTTTGTTCCAAGCTTGGGGGAGTGCCGCGGTATCATATCACTATCTTCTATCTTTTTACCTTTTTAGTAGAGTCATATCATGAATAGAGGAGTTATTATGTAGTATGGTTTGCATTATGGAAGTGTCCCCTCTCTCGTTAGATATGTATCCCTTGGTGTGAGTTACCGTTATGGAATATTAATGAGAAGTTCTATCATTCACTCTTTTGCATAGCTTTTATTAGTTTTCAATTCGTGGTTATATGATTGATCTTGTTGTTAGTATTGGTATCACTTTGGGATCATTGAGTTAATTTAGTTGGTTTTGGCAAACCTGGCTCGGTCAGTAGCAACACTATTTTTGAGAGTTGAATAAAAAAGATAAAGGTACTCTAAAGAAAAATTATTCATCGTCTTTCTTTCTTGATTTGCTCATAAGTCTAGTATTCTCTAGTTAAGATCTTTTGTGCTTCCAAGGAAGATTGCATGTTTGACTTTATCACTTGTATGTTTGTTTGTTTCCTTCAACTCTTATACTTGCTACTCAGCCTTGCTAGCCAAAAACCTGTACTGAGAGGATTTCTTCTCGTGCATCCACCTCCTTTCAACCAAAACCTTTGCCATTTGTGTCCACCATACCTACCTAGTAGCATTATTGCTATTCCAAGTAAATTCTTGTTTTATCTACCTCCCAAATTAAACTTGTTATGTGAAAATTAGTGATTAAAGCTCTCACGAACTTGACGGCACACTTTATTTTCTTGCACTTAATAAACTTGAACCATTGTGCTCACCTATGTTGCGTATATGCTTGCACTTTGTAAGTTGTGAATTAGCAGAACCATGCTATCATGGGGAACGCTTTCAACATTGCACTGGTACTTTGTACCAAGTTGATATCATGTTCTTTTGTCTATGGATGTCGTCGGTGTGAAATGAAAGGGGTGCTTGTAAGTCCATGGAGTTATGCATGTGTGTTAGAGAAACGCCTAGGCCGCTGGTCTAATCCATGCTGACATGGTGGAAACCTGCAGCGTAACCATAACGAGTATCTATGAAGCACTCTTCTTATAAAAAAGAGTCCGATATTGAGAAAAAAAGAAAAAAAGAGGTTATGAAAAGAGGAAAGAGAGAAAAAAGCACCATATTCCCATGGTAAATAAGAAGATTGCTGAGATGCTTGTTGTCTGCTTGCCTTGTCATTTTGATATGATGATTCTTCCGTATCATCGGGCAAGGGGTACCCTGTTGGCGATTCTCTATGATACACATATGCTTACGATGACAAGAACTTATCGGTGACTAAACTTGAGTAGCATGAGGAGCGACCCTCGTATTCAAGGGACATGAGATTCTCAACTTACAACTTGTCAATGCATATCCTCATTATTTATCACTTTAACCTTAATCACCTAAAGATGCCTATGATAGGGCAATGAGAGCTGAAAGCTAGTAAGTATCATAATTTTTGGGAGCTCTTTATGAGACTTGCAATCCCTGCTTCCCTCTGCGAAGGGCCTTTCTTTTACTTTTTAGTTGAGTGAGTAAACCTATTCCTCTCTATCTCAGCAAGTATTTTGAGTTGTTGTGTTTCATTCATTCATATGATGATTTATTCAATCATGTTTCTTATGTTCCTTGTTTTGCACATTGCTCTTATCTTGATGTTTACTACTTTGAAAGCTTTCATTGAAAACCAGCTATTTTGAACTCCAGCAAATTATCAACTATTCTTCGACCAAGAGCTAAGTTTGCCATTACCAATTATGATTCACTTTATGTATCTTTATTGTGTTTCCTTTACTCATTGCAAGTTGAGTTATATAATAGTGAGTTGTCTTCTATTATGATCTATGTATTTGATGAATGTGATGCTTCTTGTTCGTATTCATTTATCGACTCTTCACTCCATAAACCTGAGGCCATGTTTATTGAGCTCAGTTTCGCTTGGGGACAAGCGAAGTCTAAGCTTGGGGGGAGTTGATACGTGATACGTCCATTTTGCATCACTATTCTATGTCTTAATTCACTATTATTCATTGATATATTTCGTATTGAGAGGCGATACTTATGTTATTTCATCTATTTTTGCATGGTTGATGTCTTTTGGAGCATGGACCGCTGCAGTCAGGATTCTGATGGAAAAGGTGCTGTTTGGAGGCAAAATTCGCGAAGATCAGAAAATCCGGGAAAATATACGGAAAATCCTATTTTTCCAGAAGACTCAGGATGCCTGAAGATGAAGTGAGGGTGGGCCACAGGGGGCCCACACCACCCCATGGCGCGGGCAGGCCTAGGCCGTGCCTGGGAGTGGTGTGGCCGCCCTGGCCCACTCTAGCCTCTCTCCTCTGTCGTATATCATCCCCACGAAACCCTAAGACTCGGGGAGCAATCATAGAAAGATTCTGCCGCCTCTGCGGGGCGGAAACCACCGAGAGAGAAAGATCTCTTCGGCAGACAGATTTCTGCCAGGGGAATTCCTTCCCGGAGAGGGGAGATCATCGCCATCAACACCACCATCAAGCTGGACTTCATCGGGATCATCATCATCATCACCACCATCATCACACTCAGCACCCTCATCACCATCTCCATATTGCTCTAACAATTGAGTTGAATCTTGCATTAGTTCATAGGGGAAACTTTCCTGGTGTTGATTACTCTTTGTAGTTGATGCTATTGAGTGAACCATTGAATTATTGTTTATGTTCAGATTGTTATACATCATTATTCCATCTCTGATCATGATCCATATGATGTCTTGTGAGTAGTTCGTTTTGTTCTTGAGGACATGGGAGAAGTCTTGTTGTTAGTAGTGGAGTTGCATTGAGAAAGATTCAATAGATTGTTATTTAAGTTGTGGTGTACTTCTTCTAGTGGTGTCATGTGAACGTCTACTACATGACACTTCACCTATATGGGCCTAGGGGAATGTATTGTAGGGGTTCGTAGCATGGAAAACAAAATTTTCTATCGCATACAAACAAACAAGCCAAGATCTATCTACTAGATTGTAGCAACGAGTCGATGGAATAACTCACCCTCGAAGATTCCAAAGTGTTTAACGAGAGCAGATTCTCGTGGGTGATGTAGTCGTACTCTTTCCGATCTCAAGATCGCGTAGACGATCCTTCCGGCGCCGCGTTCCCGCAGCGCTCCCGCAGTCGGTCACACGTTCGGTACTCGACGAAGACCTTCCTCTCCCTTGTTCCAGCAGGCAGCGGAGGTTGTAGTACTCTCCTCGCGATTCCGGCAGCACAACGGCGTGGTACCGGAGGTAGAGGGGAAATCCCGCAGGGCTTCGCCTTAAGCCGGTGCGAGTATGGTGGAGCTTATGAGAGAGGCTATTAGTGGTCTAGTAATTAGACACACCAATTAGAGGGCTCTAAACCAATTAGAAGGCTCTAAACCGAATAGCTCTAAACCGGAGTCTAGATCTAGGGTTTAGTTTAGAGGATAGGAAACTTGTGTGTGTAGGAGGGGAGCCCTGCCCCTCCTTATATAGGTGGGAGGGCTGGCCGGCCAAGGGGAGGAGTTCCTCCCCAACTCGGCCTAGGGAGGTGCGCCGGCCAAGGGGAGGAACCCTCCTCCAACTCGGCCTCCACCTCTCCTCCTCTTTTCCCACTTCCCAAAACTGCCGTTTGACTTTCAAACTAGCCGTTTGACTTTTCAATTTAGGATTTAAATAAATCCTTTATTTGGGACAGCAAGAACACTTAGTACATGATGCAATCATTCCAATATGCAATGACACACTCATGTACCCTTCCCCCTCCGGAGTGCCGGACATTCCGGGACCTTCTAGAATGTTCCCGATGAAAACACCGGAACCATTCCCCAACTCCAAAACGGGACTTTCCTTATATGAATCTTATTCTCCGGACCATTCCGGATCACCTCGTGATATCCCGGATCCCATCCGAGACTCCGAACAACATTCGGTCTCTTTCTCATAATACCATAACTACTCAAACAACGTCGAATCCTTAAGTGTGTCTCCCTACGGTTCGTGAATTATGCGGACATGATCGAGACACTTCTCCGAACAATAACCAATAGAGGAATCTGGAAATTCATATGGCTCCCACATATTTCTACGATTACTTTGCGATCGAATGAACCACTTACATACGATACCAATTTCCCTTTGTCTCACGATATGTTACTTATCCGAGGTTATGATCGTCGGTATCTCTGCATACCTAGTTCATCCTCGTTACCGATAAGTACTCTTTTCTCGTTCCCGTGATATGTGATCCCTTGTGACCATGTCACATTCTTGCAAGCTAATTGGATGACATTCCACCGAGAGGGCCCAGATTATATCTATCCGTCATGTGGATGGACAAATCCCACTCTTGATCCATGTGTTTCAACCAATACTTTCCGAACACTCAATGCCACCTTTATAGCCACCCTGTTACGGTGTGGTGTTTGATGACATCAAAGCATCCATCCAGTAAAGGTGATATGCATGATCTCATGGTCGAAGGAATTAGGTTACTATGTATCAGAAAGCATATAGCAATTGAACTATTGAAATGACTTGATCTTTATGCTACGCTTGTCTATAGGAGTATGTCCACCATATCATTCTCCTAACGATATGATCTTGTTGTTGATAACATCTCAATGTTCATGACAAAGAAACCACATCATCAATCAACCAACAAGCTAGTGAAGTATAGAGGCTATACTAGGGACTTCAAATTAAGTTTACAAATCACACAAGTATTAATGGTTTCCTTGTTAATACTATTATAGCATGAATGCAAACATTTATCATAAACACAAAGATATATAATAATAACTATATTTATTATTGCCTCTAGGGCATATCTCCAACAGTCTCCCACTTGCACTAGAGTCATCTAATCTAGATTACATGGTAATATACCGAACACCCATGGCAGTTTGGTGTTGGTCATGTTTTGCCCTCGGGAGAGGTTTAGTCAACGGATCCGCCACATTCAGATCTGTGTGTACTTTGCAAATCTTTATATCCCCATCCTGGATATGTTCTCGAATAGCGTGAAAACGCAGCTTGATATGCTTCAGCTTCTTGTGTGACCTTGGCTCTTGCGCATTGGCTATGGCGCCCATGTTATCACAATAGATAGACATTGGGTCCAGCGCACTAGGAACCACACCCAGCTCTGTAATGAACTCTTTCATCCATATCGCTTCTTGTGAAGCCTCCGAAGCAGCCATGTATTCCGATTCAGTTGAAGATCTCGCCACAACGCTTTGCTTTGCACTCCTCCAGCTAACTGCTGCTCCATTCAAAATAAATACGTATCCAGATTGTGATTTAGAATCATCTGGATCGGTGTTCCAACTAGCATCGGTGTAACCATTAACAACGAGCTGTTCATCACCTCCATAAGAAAGAACCATATCCTTAGTTCTTCTCAAGTACTTAAGGATGTTTTTGACCGCTGTCCAATGATCCACTCCTGGATCACTTTGATATCTGCTAGTTAAACTAACAGCATATGCGATGTCGGGTCTAGTACATAGCATGGCATACATTAGAGATCCTATGGCTGAGGCATAGGGAGTCTTACTCATCCTTTCTCTATCTTCTGCCGATGTTGGACTTTGAGTTTTACTCAAGGTCGTATTGGGCAACATGGGCAAGAACCCTTTCTTGCTATCTTCCATTCCAAACCTCTTTAGAACTTTGTCCAAATATGTACTTTGTGACAATGATATTTGGCGTTTCGATCTATCTCTATAAATCTTTATGCCTAATATGTAAGCTGCTTCGCCAAGATCCTTCATTGAAAAACTATTATTCAAATATTCCTTGACACTATTAAGAAGGTCTACATCATTCCCAATCAACAATATGTCATCCACATACAGTATTAAGAATGCTACAGAGCTCCCACTCACTTTCTTGTAAATACAAGCTTCTCCATAAGTTTGTATAAAACCAAAACTTTTGATTACCTTATCAAAACGTTGATTCCAACTTCGGGATGCTTGCTTCAATCCATAGATGGATCGTTGAAGCTTGCATACCTTGTTAGCATCTTTAGGATCGACAAAACCTTTGGGTTGTATCATATACAACTCTTCATCAATGTCTCCATTGAGGAATGCTGTTTTGACATCCATCTGCCATATCTCATAATCATAATATGCAGCGATTGCTAACATTATCCTCACAGACTTTAGCTTCGCTACCGGTGAGAAAGTCTCATCGTAGTCAACTCCTTGAATTTGTCGAAACCCTTTTGCGACAAGTCGAGCTTTATAGACAGTAACATTACCATCAGCATCTGTTTTCTTCTTGAAAATCCATTTGTTCTCGACAGCCTTCCGGCCATACGGTAAGTCCACCAAAGTCCATACTTGGTTTTCGTACATGGATCCAATCTCGGATTTCATGGCTTCTTGCCATTTATTGGAATCTGGGCTCATCATCGCTTCCTCATATGTCTCGGGGTCATCGGTGTTGTCCACCAACATGATATTCATAACGGAATCATACCAATCTGGAGTGGTACGAGTTCTCGTTGACCTCCGAGGTTCTGTAGCAACTTCAACCGAAGTTTCATGATCACTATCATTAGCTTCCTCTCTTATTGGTGCAGGCACCACAGGAACTTCTTCCGGTGCTGCGCTACTCGCAATTTCGAGAGAAGGTTCGACAACCTCGTCGAGTTCTACTTTCCTTCCAGTCATTTCTTTCGAGAGAAATTCCTTCTCTAGAAAGGATCCATTCTTGGCAACAAAGATTTTGCCTTCGGATCTATGATAGAAGGTATACCCAATAGTTTCCTTCGGGTATCCTATGAAGACGCATTTTTCCGCTTTGGGTTCAAGCTTGTCCGGCTGTAACTTCTTTACATAGGCTTCGCATCCCCAAACTTTAAGGAACGACAATTTAGGTTTCTTCCCAAACCATAATTCATACGGTGTCGTTTCAACGGATTTAGATGGTGCCCTATTTAAAGTGAATGCGGCTGTTTCTAATGCATAACCCCAAAATGATAGCGGTAAATCTGTAAGTGACATCATAGAACGAACCATATCTAAGAGAGTTCGATTACGACGTTCAGACACACCATTACGCTGTGGTGTTCCCGGCGGTGTCAATTGTGAAAGTATTCCGCACTTCTTTAAATGCTCGCCAAACTCGTAACTTAGATATTCACCTCCACGATCAGAACGTAGAAATTTAATCTTCTTGTTACGTTGATTCTCTACCTCACTTTGAAACTCCTTAAACTTCTCGAAAGTTTCGGACTTATGTTTCATGAAATAGATATACCCATATCTACTCAAATCATCCGTGAAGGTAAGAACATAACGATAACCACTGCGCGATGCTACACTCATTGGACCACACACATCGGTATGTATGATTTCCAATAAGTCTGTAGCTCGCTCCATCATACCAGAAAATGGAGTCTTAGTCATTTTACCCATCAGACATGCTTCGCATCTTTCAAGTGATTCAAAATCAAGTGATTCAAGAAGTCCATCGGAATGGAGTTTCTTCATACGCTTCACTCCAATGTGACCAAGACGACAGTGCCACATATAGGTCAAATTATCGCTTGATTTCAAACGTTTAGCCTCAATGTTATTAATATGTGTATTTCTACTATCGAGATTCAATATGAATAGACCATCTATCAAAGGTGCATGTGCATAAAACACATTACTCATATAAATCGAACAACCATTATTCTCGGATTTAAACAAGTAACTGTCTCGCAATAAACAAGATCCTGATATAATGTTCATGCTTAATGCAGGCACCAAATAACAATTATTTAAGTATAAAACTAATCCCGATGGTAGATGAAGAGGTAGCGTGCCGACCGCGATCACATCAACCTTTGATCCGTTTCCTACGCGCATCGTCACCTCGTTCTTCACTAGCTTCCGTTTATTCTGCAGCTCCTGTTTCGAGTTACAAATATGAGCAACCGAACCAGTATCAAATACCCAGGCACTACTACGAATACTAGTGAGATACACATCAATAACATGTATATCAGATATACCTTTCTTCTTGATGTTGCCGTTCTTCAAATCTGCCAAGTACCTTGGGCAATTCCGCTTCCAGTGACCTTCTCCCTTGCAGTAAAAGCACTCAGTTTCAGGTTTAGGTCCAGCCTTGGTCTTCTTCGTCGGCGTGGTAACTTTCTTACCACCCTTCTTGAAGTGTCCCTTTTGCTTAGACTTGCCTTTCTTGAATTTGGTGGTCTTATTGACCATCAACACTTGGTGCTCTTTCTTGATCTCCACTTCTGCAGATTTTAACATAGCAAATAGTTCTGGCAACTCTTTGTTCATGTTCTGCATGTTGTAGTTCATCACAAAGTTCTTGTAACTTGGTGGTAGTGATTGGAGGATGCGGTAAACTCCCAAAGTATTAGGAATCACTATACCCAAACTTTGAAGTTTATTTGCGTGCCCAGACATCTTAAGCACATGCTCACTGACGGAGCTACCCTCTTCCATCTTGCAGTTAAAGAACTTTTCAGAAGCTTCATAACTTTCAATTGCCGCATGAGTCTCAAAGATTAATTTGAGATCCTCGACAATATCATATGGGTCTGACTCTTCAAACCTTTTCTGAAGCTCCGATTCCAAACCATACAAGATAGCACACTGAACTATGGAGTACTGATTCTTCCGAGCAAGGTAAACATTCTTTACTTCATCGGTAGCATCAGCTGCAGGTGGGTCACCTAGCGGTGCATCCAGCACATAGGTCAAATTACCAGCTGTGAGGACAATCCTCAAATTGCGGAACCAATCCGCGAAATTGCTTCCATTGTTTTTCAACTTTTCTTTCTCTAGGAACGCATTAAAATTGATGGTAGGGGCTGCCATTGATCTACAACATATTTGCAATAGTTTAGACTAAGTTTATGACAAATTGAGTTCAAATTAATTAATGAAATTAAACTAGGTGAACTCCCACTCAAAACAACATCCCTCACATTGTTTTAGTGATCACACGAACCAAATCCACTACATCAACACCGATCATCACGAGAGCTGATATAGTTTTAATGGCGAACAATCATCATGTTCATCATATCTACTATATGATTCATGCTTTGCCTTTCGGCGATCCGTGTTCCTGAGGCCATGTCTGTACATGCTAGGCTCGTCAAGATCAAACCTTAGCTTCCGCATAAGCAAATCTGGCTTGCTTACGTTGTATTCACCCGCGGAATCAAAGACACCCGATCATCACGTGGTGCTTCGAAGCAGCAAGCTTTGGCAACGGTGCATACTAAGGGTGAACACTTTAGAACTTGAAATTTATGTGCATGAGGGATCATCTTATAATGCTACCGTCGTCTACTAAGCAATACAAGATGCATAAAGGATTAACATCACATGCAATTCATAATATGTGATATGATATGGCCTTTCTTCTTTGTGCTTCCGATCTCCATCTTCAAACACGAATATGATCTCCATCATCACCGGCATAGCATCAAGGTCAATGACGCTTCTTCATGGTTGTCGTCCACCAGCTTCAACTATTACAACTATTTTGAATAGACACGCAGGTCTTAACAGAAATTAAAGACAACCATATGGCTCCTGCCGGTTGCCAACTTACAATAAGGAACATTGCATACATCAAATATAATCACAATCATGGCCATATCACATCACTGCACACCCCTGCAAAACAAAGTTAGACGCTTCTACTTTCTTTGCATATTTTACGTGGTTTGGGGCTTTCCATAAGTGTCGTTCTAACTTACGAACAAGAACCACAACATTGATACTAGCATTGTTGATCACCCGTTGTAAATTGGATCTTTACTATGCTAGGAGAAACAGGCACCCGCAAAGCCACTTATGCAAAACGAGTTGCATGTCAAGCGTGGAGCAAGTCTCATGAACGATGTCATGTAAGGTTAGCCCGGGCCGCTTCATCCCAACATACCGCAAGATGCAAAGTACACAAAAAGCAATCTACAATAAAAGCATCAACGCCCACAATGACCATTGTGTTCTACTCGTGCAACAGATCTACATATAGACACGGCTCTGATACCACTGTAGGGGTTCGTAGCATGGAAAACAAAATTTTCTATCGCATACAAACAAACAAGCCAAGATCTATCTACTAGATTGTAGCAACGAGTCAATGGAATAACTCACCCTCGAAGATTCCAAAGTGTTTAACGAGAGCAGATTCTCGTGGGTGATGTAGTCGTACTCTTTCCGATCTCAAGATCGCGTAGACGATCCTTCCGGCGCCGCGTTCCCGCAGCGCTCCCGCAGTCGGTCACACGTTCGGTACTCGACGAAGACCTTCCTCTCCCTTGTTCCAGCAGGCAGCGGAGGTTGTAGTACTCTCCTCGCGATTCCGGCAGCACAACGGCGTGGTACCGGAGGTAGAGGGGAAATCCCGCAGGGCTTCGCCTTAAGCCGGTGCGAGTATGGTGGAGCTTATGAGAGAGGCTATTAGTGGTCTAGTAATTAGACACACCAATTAGAGGGCTCTAAACCAATTAGAAGGCTCTAAACCGAATAGCTCTAAACCGGAGTCTAGATCTAGGGTTTAGTTTAGAGGATAGGAAACTTGTGTGTGTAGGAGGGGAGCCCTGCCCCTCCTTATATAGGTGGGAGGGCTGGCCGGCCAAGGGGAGGAGTTCCTCCCCAACTCGGCCTAGGGAGGTGCGCCGGCCAAGGGGAGGAACCCTCCTCCAACTCGGCCTCCACCTCTCCTCCTCTTTTCCCACTTCCCAAAACTGCCGTTTGACTTTCAAACTAGCCGTTTGACTTTTCAATTTAGGATTTAAATAAATCCTTTATTTGGGACAGCAAGAACACTTAGTACATGATGCAATCATTCCAATATGCAATGACACACTCATGTACCCTTCCCCCTCCGGAGTGCCGGACATTCCGGGACCTTCTAGAATGTTCCCGATGAAAACACCGGAACCATTCCCCAACTCCAAAACGGGACTTTCCTTATATGAATCTTATTCTCCGGACCATTCCCGATCACCTCGTGATATCCCGGATCCCATCCGAGACTCCGAACAACATTCGGTCTCTTTCTCATAATACCATAACTACTCAAACAACGTCGAATCCTTAAGTGTGTCTCCCTACGGTTCGTGAATTATGCGGACATGATCGAGACACTTCTCCGAACAATAACCAATAGAGGAATCTGGAAATTCATATGGCTCCCACATATTTCTACGATTACTTTGCGATCGAATGAACCACTTACATACGATACCAATTTCCCTTTGTCTCACGATATGTTACTTATCCGAGGTTATGATCGTCGGTATCTCTGCATACCTAGTTCATCCTCGTTACCGATAAGTACTCTTTTCTCGTTCCCGTGATATGTGATCCCTTGTGACCATGTCACATGCTTGCAAGCTAATTGGATGACATTCCACCGAGAGGGCCCAGATTATATCTATCCGTCATGTGGATGGACAAATCCCACTCTTGATCCATGTGTTTCAACCAATACTTTCCGAACACTCAATGCCACCTTTATAGCCACCCTGTTACGGTGTGGTGTTTGATGACATCAAAGCATCCATCCAGTAAAGGTGATATGCATGATCTCATGGTCGAAGGAATTAGGTTACTATGTATCAGAAAGCATATAGCAATTGAACTATTGAAATGACTTGATCTTTATGCTACGCTTGTCTATAGGAGTATGTCCACCATATCATTCTCCTAACGATATGATCTTGTTGTTGATAACATCTCAATGTTCATGACAAAGAAACCACATCATCAATCAACCAACAAGCTAGTGAAGTATAGAGGCTATACTAGGGACTTCAAATTAAGTTTACAAATCACACAAGTATTAATGGTTTCCTTGTTAATACTATTATAGCATGAATGCAAACATTTATCATAAACACAAAGATATATAATAATAACTATATTTATTATTGCCTCTAGGGCATATCTCCAACATGTATTATGTATTTGGCTACTAATCGTAGGGGTTGCCAGAGTGACAGAAACCTGAACCCCCGTTAGGAAACCATTGCACAAGGGACGTAAGGGTCTTAGAGTTTAAAGCTGTGGTTAGGTTTCTACCTTAATTACTTGCTTGTACTTATGGATGTTTGCAAGGGGTATAATCACAAGTATGTCTTAGTCTTGGATGGGGCGGTACATTAGCACAGGTTCACCCACACAACACTTAGCAAGCTAAAGAGGATTAATCAACTATATGAAGCGAAAGCACTTGACAGTCTTCCCATGTGTCCTCGAGAACGTTTGGTCATCTATAGAAATACAACCGGCTTGTCCTTTGCTGCATAAAGGATTGGGCCACTTGCTGCATTTGTTCCTACTGTCTTTTATTTACTCGTACTTTGTTTACTTGCTTTATCGAAAACCCCTAAAAATCCGTTTGCTAAGTATTTGTAGAGAATTCCTGATCCATACCACTAGCCAGCACCTTCTGCTCCTCGTTGGGTTCGACACTCTTACTTATCGAAAATACTGCGATACACCCCCTATACTTGTGGGTCATCAAGACTATTTTCTGGCGCCGTTGCCAAAGAGTGAAGCGCTATTGGAGAGTGGAACTAGTAAAGGAAACTTCTACTGTGAGTATTGTGTACTACTGCTAGTTACTTTATTTTCTTTATGGATAATTCGCTGAGTTTCTTATTTGGTAATGCTACTACCACTGCTATGGTAGTAGATAAGCCACCACCTGCTGAGAATGATGTTTTCAAAATACCTACAAGAATTATTGATCGTGTTATGGATAACTACTATGTTGGGGATGGAACTGTCCATCCCGGTGATCATTTACTCTTTATACACGAATTATGCGGGTTGTTCAAGTGTGCAGGTATTACTACAGATCAGGTTAAGAAGAAGCTATTCTTATTATCACCGAAAGGAAGAGCTGAGGACTGGTATAAGCTGCTAAAGAATGGTCAAGCTCTGGAATGGGAGGAAATAGTGCCTCTCTTTTATTCAAAGTTTTATCTTCCTAGTGAGATTCATAAAGATCGGAATCAAATATACAACTTTTGGCCTCTTGATGGAGAGAGTACAGCTCAAGCTTGGGGGATATTGAAGTTACTAATGCTCAAATGTCCCATTCATGAACTCCCCAAAAAAAATATTATCACTAACTTTTATGCAAGACTCCCTCTACATGATAAGGATTTATTGGATGCTTCTTGTGCTGGATCATTCACTCGTATGGAAGAAGAAGCTAAATGGGACCTTCTGGATCGTATTCAAGACAATGCTAAAGCTTGGGAGAATGACAAAGGTAGAAAGTCAGGTATAAATTATGATTATGAATGCATTGAATCCTTTATGGGAACTGATGACTTTCAAAATATTAAAAAAGCTTATGGTCTGGAATCTCAAGCTATTGCTTCTTATTTTAAGGCTTTTGCTTCTTATATTGAAGTGCCTAAAAAGAAGTGGAATAAGTATCATGAACCTTATAAAGATATTGCTAAGAGTGTTCCTGGAAGAAATACTGAAGTTTATACTACTAATCATGTTTTACCTAAACCTTATATTGTGAAAATGCCTTTCCCAGTTAAGGTAAAGGAACATTCTATGATGGCTAGTATGGTAGATAAAAGTACGAATAAAGCTATTGAACCTGATAAACAAATGGTTGATGAACCTATGATAGCAAATGTGAAAGACTTTGTCACCAAGTATGAAAAAGAGGGGCACACTATCCTTTGTAAGGATACCTCTAATATTGTTTCACATAGTAGTGTTATGAGAGCTAGTATTCCCATGTTTTCTGTTAGAATAAGTGATCATTGCTATGACAGTCCTTGTGATAGCTATATTGTTAAGTTTATGCATGATACTGAAAGTTACTATGAGAGAGGGAAAAGTGTTCTTATGCATCTCAATAATATCAAGTTTCCCCATTTTATGCTGAAAGTTTTTATATTGCGCTTCTTTTGCCTTCTTATGCAAGTTGCCTTTGGTTTCAATAACTTGTTTGTTTACAAAATTCCCTTGCATAGGAAGTGGGTTAGACTTAAATGTGTGTGTTTTTTCTTCCTAATGCTCTCTTTCGCTTCAATTCATAGACCTGTGAGAGCTTCTTCAAAATTATCATGCCCATCTTAATGGCTATAAAGAAAGAGCTTTATGGGAGACAACCCAATTTGTTTTTGCTTTCAGTTTGTTTTTGTTTCTTTGAGTTTTGGAAGTTATTACTTCGGTAATAACCGCTCCTTATCTGTTTTGTTTGGTTTTTGTGTCAAGATCAACCTCTAATGAGAGAGAAGTAATATTTGGGGAAGTTGCTGTCCCGAAACAGATTTTTGTGCTTCACCGTAAAAAATTCATGAGAGATCTCTATATGTCGGATTGAGCTATAATTGTTTGTGCTTCTGCCCGAGGTTGTTATTTAACTTTCTTTCGTTTTGCACTTTTTGATTTGAGCAACAGAAGATTTTTGAAAAAATTGATCTTTACCTGCTGGTCTGTTTTGACAAATTTAGCCACTCTTGCATCTGCTTCTTTATTCGATTTTCTTTTTGAATTCTTTTTGGGTTTTCGGAAGGAGTTGCTACAGTAGCTTTTATTTTGATGGTTTTCAGTTGAAGTTGGACTCAAAAGGTTTTATCACTTCACTTATACTAATGTTGCTAATGAGAGCTGTGTGAAGTTTTGTGAGAAAGAAATTTCCAGGGAGTGGAGATAATGGTGTAATAAGGAAGAGAAAGGTTTTATGACTCAAGTAATAAGTATATGAAGATGAAGATATCGATGATATTCAAGAGATGACCCCGGAAGAATCTACTAGATACCAAATTCAGAGACCTATAGAGTTCGTTTCCAACTAGGTAACAGTTCTGGTAAGAAAAGTTCCACGAAAGTACCATCCAACTATATTTTTGCAGTTTTCAGTCAATAAGGAAAGTTTCGAAGCGAAAAAGGGACGGAACCGGAGCCGGGGTGGCCCACACCACACCATGGCGCGGGCCCACCCCTGGCCGCGCCACCAGGTGGTGAGGCCACCCAGGACTCCGCCTCCGACTCGTTTTCTCCCAGTACCTTCCTTTTGATGTGAAACTTCATAATATATAACCCCCTGGATCCCCCGAGGTCCGGATATCGTGTTTTCGTTGTGTTTTTGTTTCGATCTGTTTCTGTCAGGACATACTCTTTGAGAGCTTAGAAGCACAATGGTGTCTGCCAAGGATAAAGGGAAGGAGCCCATGGAGGAGGATCTTCAAGACCCCAAGCAGGGGCTGGTACCTTTAGTCTCTTGCCCTGCATCAGCGGAAGCCCTACGAGTCACTAAGGAGTTCTGCGATAAGTATCGAGACCTGCAGAAGAAGGCAAACATGCTTCAATGGGAGAATAATAGGCTTCGCAAGATGCTAGAAGATTTCCTCATGACAACTAAGAAAATATTACCACCACCACCTAAGGAGTAATTCGTCATCAGGTTTGGCATCCCCTTGGTTTGTTCCAAGCTTGGGGGAGTGCCGCGGTATCACATCACTATCTTCTATCTTTTTACCTTATTAGTAGAGTCATATCATGAATAGAGGAGTTATTTTGTAGTATGGTTTGCATTATGGAAGTGTCCCCTCTCTCGTTAGATATGTATCCCTTGGTGTGAGTTGCCGTTATGGATTATTAATGAGAAGTTCTATCATTCACTCTTTTGCATAGCTTATATTAGTTTTCAATTCGTGGTTATATGATTGATCTTGTTGTTAGTATTGGTAGCACTTTGGGATCATTGAGTTAATTTAGTTGGTTTTGGCAAACCTGGCTCGGTCAGTAGCAACACCTTTTTGAGAGTTGAAAAGAAAAGGATAGAAGTACTCTAAAGAAAAATAATTTCATCATCTTTCTTTCTTGATTTGCTCATAAGTCTAGTATTCTCTAGTTAAGATCTTTTGTGCTTCCAAGGAAGATTGCATGTTTGTCTTTATCATTTGTATGTTTGGTTGTTTCCTTCAACTCTTGTACTTGCTACCCAGCCTTGCTAGCCAAAAACCTGTACTAAGAGGGTATTCTTCTCGTGCATCCACCCCCTTTAAACCAAAACCTTTGCCATTTGTGTCCACCATACCTACCTAGTAGCATTATTGCTATTCCAAGTAAATTCTTGTTTTATCTACCTCCCAAATTAAACTTGTTATGTGAAAATTAGTGATTAAAGCTCTCATGAACTTGATGTCACACTTTACTTTCTTGCATTTAATAAACTTGAACCATTGTGCTCACCTATGTTGCGTATATGCTTGCGCTTTGTAAGTTGTGAATTAGCAGAACCATGCTGTCATGGGGAACGCTTTCAACATTGCACTGGTACTTTGTACCAAGTTGATATCATGTTCTTTTGTCTATGGATGTCGTCGGTGTGAAATGAAAGGGGAGCATGTAAGTCCATGGAGTTATGCATGTGTGTTAGAGAAACGCCTAGGCCGCTGGTCTAATCCATGCTGACATGGTGGAAACCTGCAGCGTAACCATAACGAGTATCTACAAAGCATTCTTCTTATAAAAAAAGAGATAGAGATTGAGAAAAAGAGAAAAGAAAAAAAAGATATTATGAAAAGAGGAAATAGAGAAAAAAAGCACCATATTCCCATGGTAAATAAGAAGATTGCTGAGATACTTGTTGTCTGCTTGCCTTGTCATTTTGATATGGGGATTCTTCCGTATCATCAGTCAAGGGGTACCCTGTTGGCGGTTCTCTATGATACACATATGCTTACGATGATAAGAACTTACCAGTGACTAAACTTGAGTAGCATGAGGAGCAGCCCTCGTATTCAAGGGACATGAGATTCTCAACTTACAACTTGTCAATGCATATCCTCATATTTGATCACTTTAACTTTAATCACATAAAGATGCCTATGATAGGGGCAGTGAGAGCTGAAAGCTAGTAAGTATCATAATTTTTGGGAGCTCTTTATGAGACTTGCAATCCCTGCTTCCCTCTTTGAAGGGCCTTTCTTTTACTTTGTAGTTGAGTCAGTAACCTATTCCCTTCTATCTCAGCAAGTATTTTGAGTTGTTGTGTTTCATTCATTCATATGATGATTTATTCAATCATGTTCCTTATGTTCCTTGTTTTGCACATTGCTCTTATCTTGATGTTTACTACTTTGAAAGCTTTCATTGAAAAACCAGCTATTTGTGAACTCCAGCAAATTATCAAGTATTCTTCGACCAAGAGCTAAGTTTGCCATTACCAATTACGATTCACTTTATGTATCTTTATTGTGTTTCCTTTACTCATTGCAAGTTGAGTTGTATAATAGTGAGTTGTCTTCTATTATGATCTATGTATTTGATGAATGTGATGCTTCTTGTCCGTATTCTTTTATCGACTCTTCACTCCATAAACCTGAGGTCATGTTTATTGAGCTCAGTTTCGCTTGGGGACAAGCGAAGTCTAAGCTTGGGGGGAGTTGATACGTCCATTTTGCATCACTATTCTATGTCTTAATTCACTATTATTCATTGATATATTTCGTATTGAGAGGTGATACTTATGTTATTTCATCTATTTTTGCATGGTTGAAGACTTTTGGAGCATGGACCGCTGTAGTCAGGATTCTGATGGAAAAGGTGCTGTTTGGAGGCAAAATTCGCGAAGATCAGAAAATCCAGGAAAATATACGGAAAATCCTATTTTTCCAGAAGACTCAGGATGCCAGAAGATGAAGTGGAGGTGGGCCACAGGGGGCCCACACCACCCCATGGCGCGGGCAGGCCTAGACCCCGCCTGGGAGTGGTGAGGCTGCCCTGGCCCTCTCTAGCCTCTCTCCTCTGGCGTATATCATCCCCACGAAACCCTAAGACTCGGGGAGCGACCACAGAAAGATTCCGCCGCCTCTGCGGGGCGGAAAACACCGAGAGAGAAAGATCTCTCCGGTAGACAGATTTCTACCGGGGGAATTCCTTCCCGGAGAGGGGACATTGTCACCATCAACACCACCATCAAGCTGGACTTCATCGGGATCATCATCATCATCACCACCATCATCACCATCAGCACCCTCATCACCATCTCCATATTGCTGTAACAATTGAGTTGAATCTTGCATTAGTTCATAGGGGAAACTTTCCCGGTGTTGATTACTCTTTGTAGTTGATGCTATTGAGTGAACCATTGAATTATTGTTTATGTTCAGATTGTTATACATCATTATTCCATCTCTGATCATGATTCATATGATGTCTTGTGAGTAGTTCGTTTTGTTCTTGAGGACATGGGAGAAGTCTTGTTGTTAGTAGTGGAGTTGCGTTGAGAAAATTCAATAGATTGTTATTTAAGTTGTGGTGTACTTCTTCTAGTGGTGTCATGTGAACGTCGACTACATGACACTTCACCTATATGGGCCTAGGGGAATGCATTGTGTATTTGGCTACTAATCCTAGGGGTTGCCGGAGTGACAGAAACCCGAACCCCCGTTAGGAAACCATTGCACAAGGGACGTAAGGGTCTTAGAGTTTAAAGTTGTGGTCAGGTTTCTACCTTAATTACTTTCTTGTACTTACGGATGTTTGCAAGGGGTATAATCACAAGTATGTATTAGTCTTGGATGGGGCGGTACATTAACATAGGTTCACCCACACAACACTTAGCAAGCTAAAGAAGATTAATCAACTATATGAAGCGAAAGCACTTGATAGTCTTCCCATGTGTCCTCGAGAATGTTTGGTCATCTATAGAAATAGAACCGGCTTGTCCTTTGCTGCATAAAGGATTGGGCCACTTGCTGCATTTATTCCTACTGTCTTTTATTTACTCGTACTTTGTTTACTTGCTTTATCAAAAACCCCTAAAAATCCATTTGCTAAGTATTTGCAGAGAATTCCTGATCCATACCACTAGCCAGCACCTTATGCTCCTCGTTGGATTCGACACTCTTACTTATCGAAAATACTGCGATACACCCCCGATACTTGTGGGTCATCAATCATCATCATCACCATCATCACCATCAGCACCCTCATCACCATCTCCATATTGCTGTAACAATTGGCTTGAATCTTGCATAGTTCATCGGGGAAACTTTCCCGGTGTTGAGTACTCTTTGTAGTTGATGCTATTGAGTGAACCATTGAATTATTGTTTATGTTTAGATTGTTATACATCATTATTCCATCTCTGATCATGATCCATATGATGTCTTGTGAGTAGTTCGTTTTGTTCTTGAGGACATGGGAGAAGTCATGTTGTTAGTAGTGGAATTGTGTTGAGAAAGATTCAATAGTTTGATATTTAAGTTGTGGTGTACTTCTTCTAGTGGTGTCATGTGAACGTCGACTACATGCCACTTCACCTATATGGGCCTAGGGGAATGCATTGTGTATTTGGCTACTAATCGTAGGGGTTGCCAGAGTGACGGAAACCTGAACCCCCGTTAGGAAACCATTGCACAAGGGACGTAAGGGTCTTAGAGTTTAAAGCTGTGGTTAGGTTTCTACCTTAATTACTTTCTTGTACTTACGGATGTTTGCAAGGGGTATAATCACAAGTATGTATTAGTCCTAGGAAGGTCGGTACATTAGCACAGGTTCACCCACGCAACACTTAGCAAGCTAAAGAAGATTAATCAACTATATGAAGCGAAAGCACTTGATAGTCTTCCCATGTGTCCTCAAGAACGTTTGGTCATCTTAAGTAATACAACCGGCTTGTCCTTTGCTGCATAAAGGATTGGGCCACTTGCTGCATTTATTCCTACTATCTTTTATTTACTCGTACTTTGTTTACTTGCTTTATTGAAAACCCCTAAAAATCCGTTTGCTAAGTATTTGCAGAGAATTCCTGATCCATACCACTAGCCAGCACCTTTTGCTCCTTGTTGGGTTCGACACTCTTACTTATCGAAAATACTGCGATACACCCCCTATACTTGTGGGTCATCAAGACTATTTTCTAGCACCGTTGCCGGGGAGTGAAGCGCTATTGGAAAGTGGAACTGGTGAAGGAAAGTTCTACTATGAGTATTGTTTACTTCTGTTAGTTGCTTTATTTTCGTTATGGATAATCCGCTGAGTTTCTTATTTGGTAATGCTACTACCACTGCTAAGGTAGTAGACAAGCCACCACCTGCTGAGAATGATGTTTTCAAAATACCTACAAGAATTATTGATCGTGTTATGGATAACTACTATGTTGGGGATGGAACTGCCCATCCCGGTGATCATTTGATCTTTATACACGAATTATGCAGGTTGTTCAAGTGTGTAGGTATTACTACAGATCAAGTTAAGAATAAGTTATTCTCATTATCACTAAAAGGAAGAGCTGAGGAATGGTATAAGCTGCTGAAGAATGGTCAAGCTCTGGAATGGGAGGAAATAGTGCCTCTCTTTTATTCGAAGTTTTATCCTCCTAGTGAGATTCATAAAGATCATAATCAAATATACAACTTTTGGCCTCTTGATGGAGAGAGTACAGCTCAAGCTTGGAGGAGATTGAAGTTACTAATGCTCAAATGTCCCATTCATGAGCTCCCCAACAATATTATTATCAATAACTTTTATGAAAGACTCCCTTTACATGATATAGATTTATTGGATGCTTCTTGTGCTGGATCATTCACTCGCATGGAAGAAGAAGCTAAATGGGATCTTCTGGACCATATTCAAGACAATGCTGAAGCTTGGGAGAATGACAAAGGTAGAAAGTCAGGTATAAATTATGATTATGAATGCATTGAATCTTTTATGAGAACTGATGACTTTCAAAATATTAAAAATGCTTATGGTCTAGACTCTCAAGCTATTGGTTCTTATTTTAAGGCTTTTGCTTCCTACATTGAAGTGCCTAAAAAGAAGTGGGATAAGTATCATGAACCTTATAAAGATGTTGCTAAGAGTGTTCCTGCAAGAAAAACTAAAGTTTATACCGCTAATCATGTTTTGCCTGAACCTTACATTGAGAAAATGCCTTTCCCAGTTAAGGTAAAGGAACATTCTATGATAGCTAGTATGGTTGATGAAAGTATGAATGAAGCTGTTGAACCTGATAAACAAAGGGTTGATGAACCTTTAATAGCAAATGTGAAAGACTTTGATACTAAATATGAATAAGAGGGACACCCTATCCTTTGTAAGGATACCTATAATATTGTTTCACAAAGTAGTGTTATGAGAGCTAGTATTCCTGTGTTTTCTGTTAGAATAAGTGATCATTGCTATGATGGTCCTTGTGATAGTTATATTGTTAAGTTTATGCATGATACTAAAAGTTACTATGAGACAGGGAAAAGTGTTCTTATGTGTCTCAATAATATCAAGTTTCCTCGTTTTATGTTGAAAGTTTTTATGTTACACTTGTTTTGCTTTGTTATGCAAGTAGCCTCTGGTTTCAACAACTTGTTTGTTTACAAAATTCCCTTGCATAGGAAGTGGGTTAGAGTTAAATGTGTGTATTTTTGCTTATTAATGCTCCCTTTCACCTCAATTCATATTCTTATGTGAACATCTTCAAAATCATCATGCCCATCTTAATGGCTATAAAGAAAGAGCTTTTTGGGAGACAACCCAATTTGTTTTTGCTTTCAGTTTGTTTTTGTTTCTTTGAGTCTTGGAAGTTATTACTTCGGTAATAACCGCTCCTTATCCTTTTTGTTTGGTTTTTGTGTCAAGATCAACCCCTAATGAGAGAGAAGTAATATTTGGGGAAGTTGCTGTCCCGAGACAGATTTTTGTGCTTCACCGTAAAAATTCGTGAGAGATCTCTATATGTCGGTTTGAGCTGTAATGTTTTGTGCTTCTGCCCCAGGTTGTTATTTAACTTTAGTTAGTTTTGCACTTTTTGATTTGAGCAACAGAATATTTTTGAAAAAATTGATCTTTACCTGCTGGTCTGTTTTGACAAATTTAGCCACTCTTGCATTTGCTTCTTTATTCGATCTCCTTTTTGAATTCTTTTTGGGTTTTCGGAAGGAGTTGCTACAGTAGCTTATGTTTTGATGGTTTTCAGTTGAAGTTGGACTGAAAAGGTTTTATCACTTCACTTATATTAATGTTGCTCATGAGAACTGTGTGAAGTTTTGTGTGAAAGAAATTTTCAGGAAGTGGAGATAATGGTGTAATAAGGAAGAGAAGGGTTCTATGACTCAAGTAATAAGTGTATGAAGATGAAGATATCGATGTTATTCAAGTGGTGACTCCGGAAGAATCTACTAGATACCAAATTCAGACCTGCAGAGTCTGTTCTAAAATAGGTAACAGTTCTGGTAAGAAAAGTTCCGTGAAAATACTATCCAACTATATTTTTGCAGTGTTTAGTCAATAAGGAAAGCTACGAAGCGAAAAAGGGACGGAAACGGAGCCAGGGTGGCTCACACCACCCTGTGGCGTGGGCCCACCTCTGGCCGCGCCACCAGGTGGTGAGTCCACCACAGACTCCGCCTCCGACTCATTTTCTCCCAGTACATTCCTTTTGATATGAAACTTTGTAATATATAACCCCCCGGATCCCCCGAGGTTCGTATATTGTGTTTTCGTCGTGTTTTTTGTTTCGATCTGTTTCTGCCAGGACATACTCTTTGAAAGCTTAGAAGCACAATGGTGTCTGCCAAGGATAAAGGGAAGGAGCCTATGGAGGAAGACCTCCAAGACTCCGGGAAGGAGAAGGAGATCAAGAGTGAAGGTGAAGAGGAGCAAGGCCACCATCCACACACCGGCACTACCATTGCAAGCATTGGAGTGGTGACGAAACCTGCCAGGGTTAGAAGGACTGCACGGATGCAGATTGGGGGCAAAGCTCCTCGTCACAGTTTGGCTCCACGATCACTTCCTCCACACACCAAGAATCCTCTCCATACCCTTATCCATGAGCATCAATACCAGAATATGCCCAAGGGGAAATTACCCTCCAATTGGGATTTGCCTCATTCTAGCCATGCAGGAAAAGAAGACTTCAAGGAGGAAGAGTGGGGAAAGAATAGCAAGAGCTAGAATTCTCAACCCGACATGATCATGAGCCGCATTGAGCAAAACTCACAGCTGATTCGTAATCTCACTTTCGAGATTGAGGACTTGGGGAAACTGATCAGAGAGCTCATCAAGAGAATACCACCACCACCAAATGAGTAATTCGTCATCAGGTTTGGCATCCCCTTGGTTTGTTCCAAGCTTGGGGGAGTGTCGTGGTATCACATCACTATCTTCTATCTTTTTACCTTATTAGTAGAGTCATATCATGAATAGAGGAGTTATTATGTAGTATGGTTTGCATTATGGAAGTGTCCCCTCTCTCATTAGATATGTATCCCTTGGTGTGAGTTTCCGTTATGGAATATTAATGAGAAGTTCTATCATCTACTCTTTTGCATAGCTTATATTAGTTTTCAATTCTTGGTTATATGATTGATCTTGTTGTTAGTATTGGTATCACTTTGGGATCATTGAGTTAATTTAGTTGGTTTTGGCAAACCTGGCTCGGTCAGTAGCAACACTTTTTGAGAGTTGAATGAAAAAGATAAAAGTACTCTAAAGAAATATAATTTCATCATCTTTCTTTCTTGATTTGCTCATAAGTCTAGTATTCTCTAGTTCAGATCTTTTGTGCTTCCAAGGGAGATCGCATGTTTGTCTTTATCACTTGTATGTTTGGTTGTTTCCTTCAACTCTTGTACTTGCTACCCAGCCTTGCTAGCCAAAAACCTATACAGAGAGGGAATTCTTCTCGTGCATCCACCTCCTTTAAACCAAAACCTCTGCCATTTGTGTCCACCATACCTACCTAGTAGCATTATTGCTATTCCAAGTAAATTCTTGTTTTGTCTACCTCCCAAATTAAACTTGTTATGTGAAAATTAGTGATTAAAGCTCTCACAAACTTGATGGCACACTTTACTTTCTTGCATTTAATAAACTTGAACCATTGTGCTCACCTATGTTGCGTATATGCTTGCGCTTTGTAAGTTGTGAATTAGCAGAACCATGCTGTCATGGGGAACGCTTTCAACATTGCACTGGTACTTTGTACCTAGTTGATATCATGTTCTTTTGTCTATGGATGTCGTCGGTGTGAAATGAAAGGGGAGCTTGTAAGTCCATGGAGTTATGCATGTGTGTTAGAGAAACGCCTGGGCCGCTGGTCTAATCCATGCTGACATGGTGGAAACCTGCAGCGTAACCATAACGAGCATCTATGAAGCATTCTTCTTATAAAAAAAGATAGAGATTGAGAAAAAGAGAAAAAGAAAAAAAAGATTATGAAAAGAGGAAAGGGAGAAAAAAGCACCATATTCCCATGGTAAATAAGAAGATTGCTGAGATGTTTGTTGTCTGCTTGCCTTGTCATTTTGATATGGGGATTCTTCCGTATCATCGGGCAAGGGGTACCCCGTTGGCGGTTCTCTATGATACACATATGCTTACGATGACAAGAACTTACCGGTGACTAAACTTGAGTAGCATGAGGAGCGGCCCTCGTATTTAAGGGACATGAGATTCTCAATTTACAACTTGTCAATGCATATCCTCATATTTGATCACTTTAACCTTAATCACCTAAAGATGCCTATGATAAGGGCAATGAGAGCTGAAAGCTAGTAAGTATCATAATTTTTGGGAGCTCTTTATGAGACTTGCAATCCCTGCTTCCCTCTGCGAAGGGCCTTTCTTTTACTTTTTAGTTGAGTCAGTAAACCTATTCCCTTCTATCTCAGCAAGTATTTTGAGTTGTTGTGTTTCATTCATTCATATGATGATTTATTCAATCATGTTTCTTATGTTCCTTGTTTTGCACATTGCTCTTATCTTGATGTTTACTACTTTGAAAGCTATCATTGAAAACCAGCTATTTTGAACTCCAGCAAATTATCAACTATTCTTCGACCAAGAGCTAAGTTTGCCATTACCAATTATGATTCACTTTATGTATCTCTATTGTGTTTCCTTTACTCATTGCAAGTTGAGTTATATATTAGTGAGTTGTTTTCTATTATGATCTATGTATTTGATGAATGTGATGCTTCTTGTCCGTATTCTTTTATCGACTCTTCACTCTATAAACTTGAGGCCATGTTTATTGAGCTCAGTTTCGCTTAGGTACAAGCGAAGTCTAAGCTTGGGGGGAGTTGATACGTCCATTTTGCATCACTATTCTATGTCTTAATTCACTATTATTCATTGATATATTTCGTATTGAGAGGTGATACTTATGTTATTTCATCTGTTTTTGTATGGTTGATGACTTTTGGAGCATGGACCGCTATAGTCAGGATTCTGATGGAAAAGGTGCTGTTTGGAGGCAAAATTCGCGAAGATCAGAAAATCCGGGAAAATATACGGAAAATCCTATTTTTCCAGAAGACGAAGGAAGCCAGAAGATGAAGTGGAGGTGGGCCATGGGGGGTCCACACCACCCCCTGGCGCGGGCAGGCCTAGGCCGTGCCAGCAGGTGGTGTGGCCGCCCTGGCCCATTCCAGGCACTCCCCTCTGGCGTATATTATCCTCCTGAAACCCTAAGACTCGGGGAGCGACCACATAAAGATTCCGCCACCTCTGCGGGGCGGAAAAACACCGAGAGAGAAAGATCTCTTCGGCAGACAGATTTCTGCCGGGGAATTCCTTCCCGGAGAGGGGAGATCATCGCCATCAACACCACCATCAAGCTGGACTTCATCGGGATCATCATCATCACCATCAGCACCCTCATCACCATCTCCATATTGCTGTAACAATTGGCTTGAATCTTGCATAGTTCATTGGGGAAACTTTCCCGGTGTTGATTACTCTTTGTAGTTGATGCTATTGAGTGAACCATTGAATTATTGTTTATGTTCAGATTGTTATACATCATTATTCCATCTCTGATCATGATCCATATGATGTCTTGTGAGTAGTTCGTTTTGTTCTTGAGGACATGGGACAAGTCATGTTGTTAGTAGTGGAATTGAGTTGAGAAAGATTCAATAGTTTGATATTTAAGTTGTGGTGTACTTCTTCTAGTGGTGTCATGTGAACGTCGACTACATGCCACTTCACCTATATGGGCCTAGGGGAATGCATTGTGTATTTGGCTACTAATTGTAGGGGTTGCCGGAGTGACAGAAACCTGAACCCCCGTTAGGAAACCATTGCACAAGGGACGTAAGGGTCTTAGAGTTTAAAGCTATGGTTAGGTTTCTACCTTAATTACTTTCTTGTACTTCCGGATGTTTGCAAGGGGTATAATCACAAGTATGTATTAGTCCTAGGAAGGTCGGTACATTAGCACAGGTTCACCCACATAACACTTAGCAAGCTAAAGAAGATTAATCAACTATATGAAGCGAAAGCACTTGACAGTCTTCCCATGTGTCCTCGAGAACGTTTGGTCATCTTAAGTAATACAACCGGCTTGTCCTTTGCTGCATAAAGGATTGGGCCACTTGCTGCATTTATTCCTACTGTCTTTTATTTACTCGTACTTTGTTTACTTGCTTTATCAAAAACCCTAAAAATCCGTTTGCTAAGTATTTGCAGAGAATTCCTGATCCATACCACTAGCCAGCACCTTCTGCTCCTCGTTGGGTTCGACACTCTTACTTATCGAAAATACTGCGATACACCCCCTATACTTGTGGGTCATCAATTATTTCAAGGCACATTAAGTAATCTCAATTGTTTGTAACATGTCATGCTACAGCAAAAATCACTAAGCATAAAGCCAAAACAATACAAAGCATGACATGACAATGCATAGGCCACAGTAAAAAACAAGCTCCTTTTACCACTTAAGCATGAACTTTTCCTACTCTTTTCCAATCCACCAATCTTATTTGAAAACTAATGTATGAATGAGGGGGTCCAACCAATTTATTTAAGCAAACTAAGCAAACCAAGCAAACGAAAACCAAAAACAAAAACGAAGACGCTTCAAGAACAACACAACGGTGCATGAAACAATAAAAATAAAGTGTATGGAAGAACCTGAGATTTTTATTGATGAAGAAGGGGATGCCTTAGGCATCCCCAAGCTTTGACGCTTGTACTTCTTGGATATTTCTTGGCGTGACACGGGGTGGCATTCCTAAGCTTGAGCTTTAGTCCATTCTTCATCTCATTACATCATTCTTTCCTTAACACCTAAATTTTTTCCTTCATACAAAACTTCACATAATCTTCATTAGCAACATTAGTGTACTCAAGATAACAAGTCTTTGGGTTCATTATCAACACCAATAAAACTTCCATTAAAACACAAGTTACTGTAGCACTTTCCTTAAAAAGCTCAATTCCCCAAAGAGAACCCAAAAAGGAATCAACAAGAAGCAAATGCAAATAATGGCAGAAATCTGTCAAAACAGACCAGCGGGTAAAAACCAATTTTTTCGAAGACCTTATGTTTCTCAAATAGAAAAGTGTTGAACTAACGAAAGTTGGATAACAACCTGGGGCAGAAGCAAAAAAACTTACAGCTCAAACCGACGTACAGAGATTTTACACAAATTTTTACAACGAAGCATAAAAATCTGTTTTGGGACAGGAACTTTCCCAAGCATTACTTCTCTCTCATTAGAGGTTACTCTTGGCACAAAAAAACAAATAAAAAGGATAAGGATCGGTTGCTACAGAGGTAACAACTTCCAAGACTCAAAGAAAACAAATGTAACTGGTGTTTGATGCTAAGACAAATAAATAAAAAGATACAAACGCTCCAAATTTATTCAAGTTTCTATGCTGCTCAAAAAACAAAGTTTAAAGGTTTGCAAACCGAGGGGTTGTTGAAAAAACTTTTGGCCATTCTTCAATTTCTCTGTTTGGTGTTCCTTATTCTCTGTGACAAAACTTCAACACAAAAACTTTCCCATTCTTTTCTGCGGTTTTTAACTGAAAAGCTTCCGTGGGAAGATTTGTTTTGGTTTCATAGGCATGAACACAAGTGTTTAAGGTCGACCCCCACTTAACCATTACTCATCTTTCCAATCACTTTCCTTTTTGAAAACGTTTTTTGGTAACAAGTACAACTATTTTTTTTTGTAATTTGCATTCCCTATCCATACTAAGATAGAGAACAACATAAAACAGAAAGTAAAAACTAGTTAGAGATAAAGCAAACAAGTGCACACAAGAATATTCACCCACACGCTATTGCTCCCCGGCAGCGGCGCCAGAAAAGGTCTTGATAACCCATAAGTATAGGGGATCGTGTGTAGCCTTTTCGATAAGTAAGAGCGTCGAACCCAACGAGGAGCTAAAGGTAGGATAAATATTCTCTCTATGCAGTTTTCTATGTGGGAGAGGCTAAATATACATGTGCTTCACTACTTGGAATTACATGTACTATATGATTGGATTGTTAGCAAACATCCGTAAGTACTGACAATGCATTAAGGTTTCCGCAACCATAGCTTTAAGTTTAATGGTCCCCTTACTCCCATACGTGCAATGTTTTGGTTCGCGTCCTCAGGTTTCTGTCACTCCGGCAGAACTTCCCCTTCCTTTTACACATACTACAAACCCTATGATGTTTAATCCATGCGCGCACAAATATAATGGACACCAAAGGACTGTACCATATCAACATACAACTCTAATAAATCAAAGACGTTCAACCATTCAATCTAAGAACAAAGAAACTACACAAACATGACATTGATAATAGGATTATAACTTATAGCATCAAACACCATGTTTACATAGGACGGTACATAGGTGTGTGGAAGGATGAACCACTACATACTAGGAGGATTAGGTGATGGATATGGCGGTGAAGAGGGTGAAGAGGGCGACGGCGGCACCGACGACGGCGGCACCGACGACGGCGGGGGGCTCCTTCCCCGTCGCCGGTATCATGGGGGAGCACCGCCCCTTAGCCCCTTCCTTCATGGCTTCTTGGGAACCCTCCCTCATGGAGATGGGATCCATGGGGGAGGCAAAAACGTGGTTTTGGCGGTTGAAAATTTGTGGGTGAAGGTGCCCTGGGCGAATTAGGTTTCCTCCCTTTATATAGCTTCTCGGATTTCTGTCACCCCATCTTGGGCTGTAGTAAATCGGGCCTAGCGGGCCCGTCTGGACTTGGAATCAGCTAAATTTTATGTTCAGAATGTTTGTCACGAAATTTCCAACAACTTTGTAGGTGAAGAGTTTTCCGTTTGACGCCGTCTTCGACCCAAAACGTGACCATCTTTAAAAAGAGTTATGAGACAGATTTCTGGAAAAAATCCCAATTTGACTCCAACAAGGTTTCCACTTGTATTTTTGGTAATTCCTACACATCAAAGTGTAAAATAAGAACATTGTGCACTTTTGCAACTATTAGTAGGTCAGTCCAAATAAATCATAAACTTTATACAAAAAGGAGTGTCAAAAGCATATTATTACCATAAAATCATCAAAAATTATAGATACGTTATGGATGTATCAGGTTCGACATTCTTATTTACCGAAAGTACTATGATACACCCCCTATACTTGTGGGTCATCATATACATCTTTTTAGCTCTTTGCTCTTTTTGAGAGTTGCAGTTGCCCTGTTTATCTGTGCACATCATATCAGCTCTGATACCATATTGATTTTGGTGGAACAATGTGTGCCCTTCTGGACCACAGGTTGCGTGTTATATAGGTAGGAAAAGCCCCCTATGTGGCATTACGGGGTTTGTATGTGTATGTCGGAGTACTACTCCGTACACGTACATGTATGGTATTACATACTCTAATAGTTTGGACCAGTAGGTTGATGACCGTCAAATGCGCTATTTTGTTTTTATAACTTGGCACTTCAACTATCTCTGAGATGTGTTCAATACCACAATACTTTGAATTATCTATGAATGCTTAATTATGTCATGTTATCTTAATATTCCATAACTAGTAAAAATTGTGATATTTACTTAAGTGACAATTGTGACTTTCCCTCCTAATTCTCTATAGTGGCTTATTTTTAGTACAAAATTTGCTTTCAATAAATGTATTCCCAGGCTTGAGAAATTTCGTAGCAGCTCCCCACAAGTAGAGATTGCACCTGAAATCATTGACACATGGATATTGTTGTTTGGATCACAAAGAACTAGATTGTCGCTCGCTAGATCCTTGATCTTGTGAGGTACTTGCATGATAAAATGAATAGCAGGAAATCATATGAGAAAAGGAGGCAAAGGATGTTACCTTTTTATTAAAATACCTCCTTGTTGTACTTGCACTTTGGCCCGAGCCGGTGTTGCTCCTCTGTATATGCTATATGCGCTCGCTGGAACCCATAGCCACCGATCCGCCTCGCCGACCCATGGGAAGAAGCATCACTATCATTACTGGCTCGACATAATTAGGAGAAGTCCAATATGAGCCGCCGACACCATCTATATTGTGTCTCTATTTTTTGTGATTCGTGTCTTCGGTATTTTCCCATGCATTTTTTTGTAAATGGGAAGAGACGGAACTCTCTTTTTGACCATCAAAGAGATCTTATATATTGGCAGACTGGCTGCAATTATTAGTACATCGGGTAACACATTTGCTGGGAAAGATTGGTACCATAAGCCTCTACCATCCTCTATACTAGTGCATTTAGCCAGTCCATTAGCAACCCTATTACAATCTCTTTTGACTAAGGACATCTGGAAAGAGCCAACTTCTCTCCTCCATAGCTCGATCTGTCTGTAGATATGGCACCGTCTATATATGTCTGGTCTACCATCTTCCACTATTAGACCCCTGTGCAATCAGTCTCCACAAAATAAGGAAAACTCTGTAGTTTAGAGCAAATATCAAGAGCTGAGATCAGGGCACTTGCTTCAGCTTCCTTAATGTCTTGGAAGATCTCCAGATTACCATGCATGGACCATATGATCACTCCCTCGTGGTCTCTGATGACTCCTCCCATCATGGATTGTCCAGACTCATGGTGATACGTGACATCCACATTTAGTTTCAGCTTACCTTGTTCTGGAGCTTCCCATATTGATTTTTTAACACCCGTGGAGATTTCAGGATTGTTGTTTTCTATTTTTGTCCATTCGTTTTTTTGTGCCCCATTCATGTCTGGCCCATTCAATAACTAGATATAGCTCTAAAGATAGACTGAAGAAGTCGCAATGGATGCAGTACCATCATCATGCACACGGTTGTTCCTCAGATGCCAGGAATGCCATAAGAGGAGAAGGATTCCCTAATGTTGTTCAACTTGGGTATTGTCTAGGAGGATGAGAAGCCAGTTAGGCCCAGTATATCTGAAGCACTCCTATTTTGGAATCTCCCAGACCTCTCTCATCTTATCCCTCAAAGCTTTAGATTTAGACCACACCACAGTAGCATGATGACTGGTTTCCTCTTGACAACCACAAATATCGCAAAGATTATCTAACTCCAGGGTTCTTCACCATTTGTTCCTTTTTGTGGGTAAGTTGTCTTTGGCACATCTCCAGGCAAAAATACGAATCCTTTGAGGGACCTTGCATTTCCAGATCAGCTTCCAAATGCTTCTAGAGTCATCCCCTGTTTTACTGCATCCACTATTGAACTGAGCATCTTTAGCTAAATCATAAGCTAGCTTGTATGCGCTTTTAACTGAAAACACACCTGAATTTTTGTAATGCCACGCTGGCATGTCTTCCCCATACTGCATAACTTTTAGCTTCAGAATATCCCCAGCATCGTGAGAAGGGAACATATCCCTTACCTTATTTTCATCCCATAGTCCAGTCCCTTGGATAAACAGATCCTTTACCTTCCTTCTTCTAGAGTGATTTATAGTGACATAAGTATTTGAGGGCATTATTCTAGGAATCCAATTGTGTCCTCTGAAGTCAACATTTTCCCCATCTCCAATTCTCCATATTATGCATTTTTTTAAAATTTGAAGGCCGTGTTCAATCTCTCTCCACGTAGGAGAAACATCCGCGGAGAAAACTGTATCCAGGAATTTTCCAGACGGGAAGTATCTAGCTTTTAGCAACCTGGCACAAAGGCTAGATGGGTTAATTAAAATCATCCATGCTTGCCTAGAAATCAACGCCTGATCAAAGAGGTGAGTATCTCTAAAACCCATTCCACCTTGAGCTTTTGGTAAGGTAAGATTATCCTAGTTAGTCTAGTGAACCTTTCTATGGTCCTCGTCCTCACCCCACCAGAAACTCTTGATAACCTTCATGTAATCTTCATGAAACCCCACTAGTAGGATGAAAATACTCATAATATAGATTGGAAGAGCCAGGGATACAGTTTTGGTGAAGATTTCCTTAGAACCCATAGCCATGTGGTACTCATTACAGCCTCCAAGTCTTTTGGTAAATTTTTCCTTGATAGGCTGGAACTTATCAACCCTCATCCTTCCTTCAAAAGTATGGAATCCCAGGTATTTTTATTCAAATGTGATGTGTTGAATCCCCAACACATTTTTATCTTCCGTCGCTCTTCCTCTGGGAAAGTACTGCTAAACAAGATGGAACATTTCCTAGCACTCAATTGCTATCCAAAGCATCTCTCATACATAGTCAGTGCCTTTTTAACAACTTCTGCTTTTTGGGTATTGGCCTTGAAGAACAGTAGGTTTTCTCGGCAAAAAGAAGATGGGAGATACCTGGTGCCATTCTGCATATCTTAAGATCTTTCAATTCCTCTAGGTATACAACTCTTTGAAGAATTTTTGTCATGCCTTCGGCCACAAAGAGGAAAAGAAAAGGGGATAAGGGGTCCCCTTGTCTTGATCCCCTGGAAGGTTTAAATTGCTTGGAGATGTGATGAGTCTAAAATTGAAGCATATTTACCCTCGTTTTTGCATAAGTAGAATAGGGTTTTTAGTATTTTACTATGTTTTCGCGCACCTTTTGTCCTTGTTTCAACAGGATCCCGAATTACTAAGTCTCTTATGAATATATCATTTGAGACTATCATATTATGTTGTAATATGATATTTCTAAGTGGTAAAAGTCATTTAATTGATTTATCTTCGCACTTGGGAGAATAGCAAATGTGAAGGAAGGCTACTGCGGTGTTAACCACTAGTGGTATGGGCGCCCGTACCATCCGCCCGTACCACGTGGCAGCGTGACCGCCTCGTCAAATATTTTTTCCTGGTGAAGACGGATCATAGATACGACATTCACAACAACCTTGAGCCACGAAAACCACACCAGAAAGGGATCTGAAGGAGGAACTTGGAGAAGGGAAAATCCCTACTACTTCACGGATCATTGGAGGACATCGCATCATCCCCTTCATCATCAACCGCTGCATCACCGTCACTACTACTACCCCCATCTTTCATTCATTAGATCTTTTTGTAATTCTAGATTTAATTATGGTTTGCACTAGATTTATCCCCGTACTTTTATACATCCATTTGATTATACTAGTAAGCTTGCATGTGACATGCATGCATCCTTTATCAAACAAAAATCCTTTGGAAGTTTAAATCTAGATTTTGAAAACAAATAAAGTACATTTTATGTGTGGTGTGTTCTACATGTGTATACAAATTCATGTGGAGATAGAAATAAAAAAGTACTTTTGTTTAGATTGGTCGATCATGTTGGAATGGAAAACACTAGTGAGGAGTCAGTATGTGGATGCTTATGTTTGGAAAGAAAATAAAAAGCATGCAGAATCTTCTCCACACATGATTTGTATTCTGAGCAACTCTTGCAATCTCATTAATTTGGTCAACTAATTTTCACAAAATCAATGTGTACAAGCAAGGTTGTTTGGCTAGGCTTAATTTTGCTTTTGGCCTATTAGCCACAAAAGAACCTAGATTATGTCTTTTGGTTTATATCATCATCCAACAATGTCCAATCTAAATGCCAAAAGTAGAAGTTGTGACGTACCAAACTCCAAAAGCAAGAAATAAACTCAACCAAACAGCCCCTGAATAATCATAGCGTGAGGAGGGAACTGTTGAAGTGTAATATCTGTATATTGTGTGTGTGTGACCGTTGTATCAGTATAACGTTGCCCATGTAACCACTTAGTCCTAGTCTAGCGGTAGTGATCCAAATGGATCCGGCATCGTCGCCCACTCCTGCATGTTCGGCACGTCCGGCTGCAGCCCTTGTATAAATGTGTAACAGCAGACAAGCAATACAGAGTGTGAGTTACAGTATTCAGTTTGGTATCAGAGCCTGCTATCCCTCTCTCTCTGCCTCTCTTCCTCCCATGGCTACCGACGCCGCTCCTTCCACCCAGCTCATGCCAAGTTCTTCTCAGATCCAGCTCCTTGCCTCTCCCCCAACCACGAACGGCATGGACATCTCTCGCTACATCAAGTTCAAGCTCGACGCAGCCGCCGGGAACTACCACAAGTGGCGCAACCTCTTCCTCTTCGTCCTCTCCAAGTACAATGCTCGCGACCCTGTCGAGGAGGAGACCTCGCCGCACCTCGCCACCGAGGAGTGGCGCTCTGCGGACGTCGACATCGTGCTCTGGATCTACTCCACCATCTCCGACGAGCTCCAGGACGTGATCCTGGTGGAGGACAACACGGCCTTCACGGTGTGGCAGGCGCTCCAGCACTTCTTCACCGAGAATTCCGAAGGGCGCGAGATCCACCTCGACAAGGAGTTCTCCAGCGCCACCCACGGCGATCTGTCCATCGTGGCATACTGCCACAAATTGAAGGGACTTGCCAATCAGCTGAGCAACGTCGGCGCTCCCGTCTCCAACAAGAAGCTCGCGATGCGCCTCATCACGGGGCTTGACACGCGTTTCAAGACGCAGCAGGAGGTACTCGAATCCTTGAAGCCATTTCCCTCCTTTATGCAGGCGCAATCTCGGCTGCAACTTGCCGAGATCAAGCTCGCGAACGCCGCCAAGACGCCTCAGATCCTCCACACCGGCACCGGCAACCAGCAGGGACACGGCGGCCCCACCGTTTTTCGCTTCTTCGGCAACTTCTACGCGTGTGGTGAGGCGGGCCACCCCGCCAGACTCTGCCCCGTCAACGGTGATCGGGGCGGCCGTGGTGGCGGTCACCAGCACGGTCACGGTAGCGGCCAGTACGGCTATGGTCAGCACGGGCAGAACAACCGTGGGGGCTACAACGGTCGCGGACGCGGCCGTGGACGCGGCTACGGCGACAATGGTGGACGAGGCGGCTACAACGGCAACTATGGCGGCAACCAGCAAGGGCACGATGGTGGCTACGTCGAGGGTTACGGCGGTGGTTATGGCAGTGGCTACAACCCCGGGTACCAGAACCCCCGTCCTCAGTGGGCGGCGCCCAACTCTGCAGATGTGCTCGGTCCATGGCCCGGGGTGCAAACCCAGGCGTACCTGGTGATGTTTTCCACCGCCCCGCCGCAATCCATGCAGCCGATCTGCACGCCACCGCCACCGAACTCCTTCGACTATTCTGCCATGTTCAACGCTGCACCAAGCAACAATCACGGCTTCAACCCCGAGTGGGTCATGGATTCTGGCACGTCATCGCATGTCACCAATAATCAAGGTAATCACACCTCGTTTCATTCCCCAACTGGTATTGATTCCCGTAACATCATTGTTGGCAATGGGTCTACAATGCCTATCTACTCTGTTGGTTCTACTACTCTCACTCCCCGTCCCTTCTATCTCGAAAATGTGTTTTTTCTCCTTCAATCATCAAGAGTTTAATTTCCGTGCGTCAATTTACAAAAGATAATTCGTGTATTGTTGCGTTTGACCCGTATGGTTTCTCTGTGAAGGATCTAGCCACGCAACAACTTCTTCTGAGGTCCAGTAGCAGCGGCGAACTCTACCCCTTCTTCGGCAATCTCAAGTCTCCCCTAGCGGCACTGACCATCTCCACCACCCGTGACCTCTGGCATCGTCGACTATGCCACCCTAGCCATGATAGTCTTTCTCGAATTTCCCCTTCTTTACCTTCACCATGTAATAATTTTAGTCACAAATCTCCTCTATGTGAGGCTTGTCAACTAGGACGGCAACCTAGACTTCCTTTTTATCTCTCGTTGAATAATACAAATGCTCCCTTTCAGCTTGTTCATAGTGACTTGTGGACGTCCCCCATACCGAGTTTCTCTGGCTACACATACTACCTCGTTGTTCTCGACGACTATACACACTACTCATGGACTTTCCCTCTACGGAACAAATCTGACACTACCGCCACGTTACAACGCTTCTTCTCCTTCATTAAAACCCAATTCCACACCATTATTCAATGCGTCCAAAGTGACAATGGAGGGGAATTCCTCAACATCGATCTTCGCTCCTTCTTCTCAGCCGATGGTGTCTCCTTCCGTCTCTCCTGCCCCCACACTTTCCCCCAGAACGGCAAGGCCGAACGAATGTTGCGCACCACAAATGACGTCATCCGCACGCTCCTTGCCCAAGCCAAAATGCCTCCCCAATTCTGGGTCGAAGCTCTTCACACTGCTACACACCTGTTAAACATCCGTCCCTCGCGTGTAATTCACCATGATACCCCCCACTTCCGCTTGTTTGGCCAGCATCCTACCTACACCCATCTTCGCACGTTCGACACCCTTTGTTACCCAAATCTTTACGCCACCACACAAAACAAGATCAGTCCACGATCCACACGATGTGTTTTCATCGGATATCCCCACGAACACAAGGGTTACCGCTGCTTTGACCTGACCTCACGACGCGTCATAATTTCTCGCCACGTAACTTTCGACGAATCCGTTTTTCTGTACGTCTCTCCGGAGTTGACCACACCGCCTACCACACCCGTCCCCGCCGCATCCGATCCCAGCCACCTGGCCCCAATCCCCTCCGGGATCTACATCCACTCAGCTCCCCCACCAACCGCATCAGCCGCGGGATGGCCGACCGCATCTTCCTCTCCTTCCGCGCCGTCCCCACCTGCCACTCCACCAGAAAACGCGTCACCCCCCCAGCGCATCCACCTCGGTTCCCACGCTGGGACCTCACCTGAGCCCACCACCCACCACTCATGTGCCTCCACGTCAGCCCGCACTCCCGCCTCATGCAATACCGGTAGAACCACCCAACAACGCACACAAAATGACCACACGCGCTAAAACCGGATATTTAATGCCCCAGAAATTATTCAATCTTTCTGCCATCACTTCCAACATTTCCCCCATTCCTTCCTCGTATAAACAGGCACTAAAGGACCCTAATTGGCATGCAGCAATGTTAGAGGAATTTAATGCATTGTTGCGGAATGACACTTGGTCGTTGATTCTTTGTCCCACAGGTGCAAATGTCGTCACGGGGAAATGGATCTTCCGCCACAAATTTCACTCGGATGGGACGCTATCTCGGTACAAAGCCAGGTGGGTCGTCCGAGGATTCACGCAGCAAGAGGGCGTGGACTTGATGGGTTCGCAACATGGAAAACAAAAATTTTCTACCACAAGAACGAACAAAACCCAGATCTAATCTAGATAAAAGTCAAGATCTAATCTATTAGACATGTGCAACGAGATAGATCTGTACTAACCCTTATAGATCCGAAAGCCTTGTGCGAGATCGGATCTCGTGGTTCATGTAGACGATCGCTTGCCGATCTCAAGATCGAGTAGACGATCCTTCCGGCGCCGCGTTCCGGCAGCGCTTCCGCAGTCGGTCACACGTGCGGAGTCGAAGCAGACCTTCCTCTCCCTGTTCCAGCGAGCAGCGGAGGAAGAAGATCTCTCCACGAAATCCCAGCAGCACGACGGCGTGGTGGTGGTGGTGGAGTAGAGAATTCTGCAGGGCTTCGCCTAAGCCAGAGCAGATGGAAGGAGGAGGAGAGAGGCGGCTAGGGTTTTGAGCGGGAGGGGCAAAGGGGGGTGGCGCCTCCACCCCTCTATATATAGAGGGAGGGGTGCGGCCTAGGGTTCCCACCCCTAGGCCCACCCCTTAGGGCCGGCACACAAGGGAGCTTGGGGGGATAGTCCTTCCCCCCCAAGTTTCCCTTACTTACCCTTTAAGTTTCCCTTTCTCCTTTCTTGGTTTTCAAGTAAACTCCAAAAAATCTTCTAGAACCTTCCGGAACATTCCGAAACCTTCTAGAATCCCCATATAAATACTCCGGAACATTTCCTAACTTACAAAATGATCTCCATTATATGAATCTTATTCTCCAGACAATTCCGGATCTCCTCGTGATGTCCTGAATCCAATCCGAGACTCCGAACAGCATTCGGTCTCCAACGCATATTCCATATCTACTTAAAACAACTTCGAACCTTAAGTGTGTCACCCTACGGTTCGTGAATATGCAGACATGATGGCGACACCTCTCTGATCAATAACCATCAGCGGGATCTGGATATCCATAACGGCTTCCACATACTCAACGATGACTTCGTGATCGATAGAACCATTAACATACGAAACCAATTCCCTTTGTCACGCGATACTCTACTTATCCAAGGTTTGATCGTCGGTATCTCCATACCTAGTTCTACCTCGTTACTGATAAGTACTCTTTACTCGTTCCATGTTATGTCATCCCTTGTGACCTAGTCACATGCTTGCAAGCTAACTAGATGACATTCCACCGAGAGGGCCCAGAGCATATCTATCCGTCATATGGATGGACAAATCCCAATCTTGGTCCATGCGCTTCAACACATACTTTCAGAATACCCAATGACACCTTTATAACCACCCAGTTACGAAGCGGTGTTTGATGTCATCAAAGTACCCATCCGGTGATGGTGATTAACATAACCTCATGGTCGAAGGATTAGGTTACTATGCATTTGAAAGCTTGTAGCAATACGAACTTAATGACTTGATCTTATGCTATGCTTACTATGGGTGTGTGTCCATCACATCATTCTCCTAATGATATAACCTTGTTATTAATGACATCCAATGTCCATGATCAGGAAACCATGATCATCAATTAATCAACAAGCTAGTTCAACAAGAGGCTTACTAGGGACTCTTTTATGTTTACAAAACACACATGTATTAGTGTTTCCTTATAATACAATTATAGCATGGGATGCAAACATTCATCATAAACACAAAGATATAATAATAACCACTTTTATTATTGCCTCTTGGGCATATCTCCAACAGTCTCCCACTTGCACTAGAGTCAATAATCTAGATTACATGGTAATATACCTAACACCCATGGCGTTCTGGTGTTGGTCATGCTTTGCTCTAGGGAGAGGTTTAGTCAACGGATCTGCCACATTCAGATCAGTGTGTACTTTGCAAATCTTTATGTCACCATCTCGTACATACTCGCGAATAGCATGGAAACGTAGCTTGATGTGCTTCAGCTTGCTATGTGACCTTGGCTCATGTGCATTAGCTATGGCACCTGTGTTGTCACTGTAGATGGCCATCGGGTCCAACGCACTAGGAACCACGCCAAGTTCAGTAATGAACTCCTTCATCCATATGGCTTCTTGTGCAGCCTCTGAAGCAGCTATGTATTCCGATCCAATTGAAGATTTCGCCACAACGCTTTGCTTGGCACTCCTCCAGCTCACTGCAGCACCATTCAAAATAAATACGTATCCAGACTGTGACTTCGAGTCATCTGGATCGGTGTTCCAACTAGCATCAGTGTAACTGTTTACAACAAGCTATTCATCACCTCCATAAGAAAAAACCATATCCTCAGTCCTATTTAGGTACTTTAGGATATTCTTGACCACTGTCCAGTGCTCCATTCCAGGATCACTTTGATATCTGCTAGTCAAACTAACAGCATGTGCTATATCCGGTCTTGTACACAACATGGCATACATGATAGAACCTATGGCCGAGGCATAGGAAATTTTATTCATCTTCTCTCTATCTTCTGTCGTAGCTGGACTTTGAGTCTTACTCAAGGTTTTACCTGACAACATGGGCACGAACCCTTTATTGCTCTCTTCCATTCTAAACTTCTTTAGAACTTTGTCCAAGTATGTACTTTGTGAAAGCGCTATTAGGCGTCTTGATCTATCTCTATAAATCTTGATGCCTAGAATATATGCCGCTTCGCCAAGATCCTTCATTGAAAAACTATTATTCAAATAGGCTTTGACGCTATTAAGAAGTTTTATATCATTCCCAATCAACAATATGGCATCTACATATAGTACCAGGAATGCCACAGAGCTTCCACTCACTTTCTTGTAAATACAAGCTTCTCCATAAGTTTGTATAAATCCAAAGTTTTTGATTACTTTATCAAAACGTTGATTCCAACTCCGGGATGCTTGCTTCAGTCCATAAATGGAGCACTGAAGTTTGCTTACCTTATCAGCATCTTTAGGATCGACAAAACCCTTGGGTTGTACCATATACAACTCTTCCTCAATGTCACCATTCAGGAACGCCGTTTTGACATCCACCTGCCAAATCTCATAATCGAAATATGCAGCAATTGCTAACAAAATCCTCACAGACTTTAGCTTCGCTACTGGTGAGAATGTCTCATCGTAGTCAACTCCTTGAATTTGTCAGAACCCTTTCGCGACAAGTCGAGCTTTATAGACGGTAACATTACCATCAGCATCTGTTTTTCTTTTGAAAATCCATTTGTTCTCGACAGCCTTACGGCCATCCGGTAAGTCCACCAAAGTCCATACTTGGTTTTCATACATGGATCCCATTTCGGATTTCATGGCTTCTAGCCATTTGTCGGAATCTGGGCTCACCATAGCTTCTTCATACGTCGCAGGGTCATCAGTGTTGTCCACCAACATTACGTTCAAGGCAGGGTCATACCAATCAGGAGTGGTACGAACCCTCGTTGACCTGGGAGGTTCAGCAGCAACTTCGTTCGAAGTTTCATGATCACCATCATTAGCTTCCTCTCCAATTGGTGTAGGCGACACAAAAACATCTTCCGGTGCTGCGCTACTCTCAACTCCGAGAGAAGGTTCAATAACCTCGTCGAGTTCTACTTTCCTTCCAGTCAATTCCTTTGAGAGAAACTCCTTCTCAAGAAAGGATCCATTCTTGGAAACGAAAACTTTGCCTTCGGATCTATGATAGAAGGTATACCCAATTGTTTCTTTAGGGTATCCTATGAAGACACATTTCTCCGCTTTGGGTTCAAGCTTATCAGGTTGTAACTTCTTTACATACGCTTCGCAACCCCAAACTTTAAGGAACGACAACTTAGGTTTCTTTCCAAACCACAATTCGTACGGTGTCGTTTCAATGGATTTAGATGGTGCCCTATTTAAAGTGAATGCGGCTATCTCTAATGCATAGCCCCAAAATGATAGCGATAAATCTGTAAGAGACATCATATACCGAACCATATCTAAGAGAGTTCGATTACGACGTTCGGACACACCATTACGCTGTGGTGTTCCTGGCGGTGTCAACTGCGAAAGTATTCCACATTTCTTTAAATGCATGCCAAACTCATAACTTAGATATTCACCTCCGGGGTCAGAACGCAGAAACTTAATCTTCTTGTTACGATGATTTTCCACTTCACTTTGAAATTCCTTAAACTTCTCGAAAGTTTCGGACTTATGTTTCATAAAGTAGACATACCCATATCTACTTAAGTCATCTGTGAAAGTGAGAACATAACGATATCCACCAAGCGATGCTACACTCATTAGACCGCACACATCGGTATGTATTATTTCCAATAAGTCTATAGCTCGCTCCATTATTCCATAGAGTGGAGTCTTAGTCATTTTTCCCATTAGACATGCTTCACATCTTTCAAGTGATTCAAGAAGTCCATCAGAATGGAGTTTCTTCATACGCTTCACTCCAATGTGACCAAGACGACAGTGCCACATGTATGTAGAATTATCATTCAATTTTGTTCATTTAGCATCTATGTTGTGAACATGTGTATCACTACTATCGAGATTCAGTAAGAATAAACCATTCATCTCAGGTGCATTACCATAAAAGATATTACTCATATAAATCGAACAACCTTTATTCTCGGACTTAAAAGAGTAACCGTCTCGCAATAAACAAGATCCAGATATAATGTTCATGCTTAACGCAGGCACCAAATAACAATTATTCAAATTTAAAACTAATCCCGAAGGTAGATGTAGAGGGAGCGTGCCGATGGCGATCACATCAACCCTGGAGCCATTTCCAACGTGCATCGTCACCTCGTCTCTCGCCAGTCTTCGTTTATTCCACAGCTCCTGTTTCGAGTTACAAATATGAGCAATCGAACCAGTATCAAATACCCAGGCACTACTACGATTACTAGTAAGATACACATCAATAACATGTATATCGAATATACCTTTCTTCTTGATGTTGCCGTTCTTCAGATCTGCCAGATACTTGGGGCAGTTACGCTTCCAGTGACCAGCACCCTTGCAGTAGAAGCATTCAGTTTCAGGCTTAGGACCAGCCTTGGCCTTCTTAGCAGGTGCGGCAGCTTTCTTGCCGTCCTTCTTGAAGTTGCCCTTGTTCTTAGGCTTTCCCTGTTTCTTGAAATTGGTGGTCTTATTGACCATCAACACTTGGTGCTCCTTCTTGATCTCCACTTCAGCAGTTTTCAGCATGGACGATAGTTTAGGCAACGTCTTGTTCATGCAGTGCATATTGTAGTTCATCACAAAGTTCTTATAACTCGGTGGCAGTGATTGGAGGACACGGTGAATCCCTAACTCATTAGGAATCGTTATCCCCAACTCTTGGAGCTTGTTTGCGTGCCCAGACATGGTGAGCACGTGCTTGCTAACGGAGCTACCCTCTTCCATCTTACAGTTAAAGAACTTTTCGGAGGCCTCATAGCTCTCCATGGCCGCGTGAGTCTCAAAAATGAGCTTGAGCTCCTTAATGATCTCGAACGGGCCGTGGTGCTCAAAGCGCTTCTGAAGCTCCGTCTCTAAACCGTACAGGATGGCACACTGAACTGTGGAGTAATGATTCTTCCGAGTGGCGTAAACATTCTTTACGTCATCGGTGGCATCTTCTGCAGGTGGGTCACCTAGCGGTGCTTCGAGCACATAGGTCAACTGACCAGCCCTGAGGACAATCTTCAGTCCACGGAGCCAGTCCGTGAAGTTGCTTCCATTGTTCTTAAGCTTTTCTTTCTCTAGGAACGCATTGAAATTGATGGAGAGGTTCGCCATAATCTACAACAAATTTGCAAGTAGTTTAGACTAAGTTTATGATAAATTGAGTTCAACTTTAATTCTTAAATTAACTAGGTGAACTCCCACTCAAAACAACATCACTCACATTGTCTTAGTGATTACACGAACCAAGTCCACTACACCAAGTCCGATCTTCACGAGAGAAGATGTAGTTTCATCGGCAAACAATCTTCGTGTTCATCATATCATTTATATGATTCATGCTCTACCTTTTGGTATTCCGTGTTCCGAGACCATGTCTGTACATGCTAGGCTCGTCAAGATTAACCTTAGTTTCTGCATGTGCAAATCTGGCTTGCACCCGTTGTATGCACACGTAGAATCTATCACATCCGATCATCACGAGATGCTTCGAAACGACGAGTTTTAGCAATGGTGCCAACTAAGGACGAACACTTTATTACTTGATATTTAGTGAGAGGGGTCATCTTATAATGCTACCGTCACGATCTAAGCAATACAAGATGCATAAAGGATTAACATCACAGGCACTTCATAATTAGTGTGATATGATATGGCCCTTTATTCTTATGCCTTTGATCTCCATCTCCAAAGCACGGACATGATCTCCATCATCACCAGCATTGCGTCAAGGTCAGTGGCGCCGCTTCATGGTTGTCCATCATCACTAGCAACTATTACAACTACTTGGAATAAAGCTATTACAAGATGAATAGACACACAGGTCTTAACAGAATTAAAGACAACCATTAGGCTCCTGCCGGTTGCCATATTACAACAAGGATAATTGCATACATCAAATATAATCACAATCACATGATGGCCATACCACATCACAAAACCCCTGCAAAACAAGTTAGACGCCTCTAATTTTCTTTGCATGTTTTACGTGGTTTAGGGCTTTCGAATAAGAACAGATCTTACCTACGAAACTGAACCACAACGTTGATACAAGTGCTATCAAGTGCAAAGTGTAGATTTGATCTATACTATGGTGGGAGAGACAGACACCCGCAAAGCCACTTGTGCAAAGCAAGTTACACGTCAAGCGTGGAGCAAGTCTCATGTGCGATGACATGTAAGGTTAGCCCGAGCCGCTTCATCCCATCATACCGCAAGATGCAAAGTACACAAAGCAAAAGACGGCACGAGCACCAACACCCACAAAACCATTGTGTTCTACTCGTGCAACAGATCTACGCATAAACAAGGCTCTGATACCACTGATGGGTTCGCAGCATGGAAAACAAAAAATTTCTACCGCAAGAACGAACAAAACCCAGATCTAATCTAGATAAAAGCCAAGATCTAATCTATTAGACATGTGCAACGAGATAGATCTGTACTAACCCTTGTAGATCCGAAAGCCTTGTGCAAGATCGGATCTCGTGGTTGATGTAGATGATCACTTGCCGATCTCAAGATCGAGTAGACGATCCTTCCGGCGCCGCGTTCCGGCAGCGCTTCCACAGTCGGTCACACGTGCGGAGTCGAAGCAGACCTTCCTCTCCCCGTTCTAGCGAGCAGCGGAGGAAGAAGATCTCTCCATGGAATCCTAGCAGCACGACGGCGTGGTGGTGGTGGTGGAGTAGAGAATTCTGCAGGGCTTCGCCTAAGCCAGAGCAGATGGAAGGAGGAGGAGAGAGGCGGCTAGGGTTTTGAGTGGGAGGGGGCAAAGGGGGGTGGCGCCTCCACCCCTCTATATATAGAGGGAGGGGTGCGGCCTAGGGTTCCCACCCCTAGGCCCACCCCTTAGGGCCGGCGCACAAGGGAGCTTGGGGGGAGAGTCCTTCCCCCCAAGTTTCCCTTACTTACCCTTTAAGTTTCCCTTTATCCTTTCTTGGTTTTCAAGTAAACTCCAAAAAATCTTCTAGAACCTTCCGGAACATTCCGAAACCTTCTAGAATCCCCATATAAATACTCCGGAACATTTCCTAACTTAGAAAATGATCTCCATTATATGAATCTTATTCTTCGGACAATTCCGGATCTCCTCGTGATGTCCCGAATCCAATCCGAGACTCCGAACAACATTCGGTCTCCAACGCATATTCCATATCTACTTAAAACAACTTCGAACCTTAAGTGTGTCACCCTACGGTTCGTGAATATGCAGACATGATGGAGACACCTCTCCGATCAATAACCATCAGCGGGATCTGGAGATCCATAACGGCTCCCACATACTCAACGATGACTTTGTGATCGATAGAACCATTAACATACGAAACCAATTCCCTTTGTCACGCGATACTCTACTTATCCGAGGTTTGATCGTCGGTATCTCCATACCTAGTGCTACCTCGTTACTGATAAGTACTCTTTACTCGTTCCATGTTATGTCATCCCTTGTGACCTAGTCACATGCTTGCAAGCTAACTAGATGACATTCCACCGAGAGGGCCCAGAGCATATCTATCCGTCATATGGATGGACAAATCCCAATCTTGGTCCATGCGCTTCAACACATACTTTCAGAATACCCAATGACACCTTTATAACCACCCAGTTACGAAGCGATGTTTGATGTCATCAAAGTACCCATCCGGTGATGGTGATTAACATAACCTCATGGTCGAAGGATTAGGTTACTATGCATTTGAAAGCTTGTAGCAATACGAACTTAATGACTTGATCTTATGCTACGCTTACTATGGGTGTGTGTCCATCACATCATTCTCCTAATGATATAACCTTGTTATTAATGACATCCAATGTCCATGATCAGGAAACCATGATCATCAATTAATCAACAAGCTAGTTCAACAAGAGGCTTACTAGGGACTCTTTTATGTTTACAAAACACACATGTATTAGTGTTTCCTTATAATACAATTATAGCATGGGATGCAAACATTCATCATAAACACAAAGATATAATAATAACATATCTTTTATTATTGCCTCTTGTGAAGCCAGCTACAATTCGGGTGGTGCTTGCTCTCGCCACCTCCCAAAATTGGCCCATTCATCAACTCGATGTGAAGAACGCATTCCTCCATGGTAATCTTCAAGAAACCGTCTATTGCCAACAACCATATGGTTTTGCCGATTCCTCCTTCCCACACCATGTTTGTCGCCTCAAGAAATCCCTTTACGGCCTTAAACAAGCTCCCAGAACTTGGTTTCACCGCTTCACTTTGCATCTTCTCACACTTGGCTTTGTTGCTTCTCGTTGTGATTCCTGATTTTTTATACTCCGTCGAGGTGTGGACATGGCCTATTTGCTCTTATATGTCGACGACATTATCCTCACCGCCAACACGAGCTCCCTTCTTCGCTCCATCATCACCTCCTTGTCCACTGAATTTTCGATGACTGATTTAGGAGAATTACATCACTTTCTTGGGATCAACGTGCACACCAACACCTCTGGCCTCTTCCTCTCGCAACAGCAATACACACTTGAGCTTCTTGAACGAGCCAACATGCTCAACTGCCACCCCATTTCCACCCCAATTGATACACGCGCCAAACTTTCTGCTCATGACGGCACTCCCTTCACTGACCAGTCTCTTTACCGTAGCCTTGCCGGTGGACTCCAATACCTCACACTCACTCGTCCCAATATATCGTACGCCGTCCAGCAAGTCTGCTTGTTCATGCATGCTCCCATGTCATCCCACTTTCAACTCATCAAACGCATTTTGCGCTACCTCCGAGGCACGGCCCATCTTGGGCTGCAATTCTATCGGTCCTCTTCCCATGACATTGTCTCCTACAGTGATGCTGATTGGGCGGGCTGCCCTGACACCCGAAAATCGACATCTGGCTTCTGTGTGTTTTCTCGGGGACAATCTCGTCTCCTGGTCCTCCAAATGGCAACCCACGGTATCGCGCTCGAGCGCGGAGGCTGAGTACCGCGCGGTGGCGAACTGTGTCGCCGAATCCTGCTGGCTGCGCCAACTCTTGCATGAGCTCCATCGGCCACCTCGCCGTGCAACTGTCGTCTAATGTGACAATGTCAGTGCCATGTACCTCTCCTCCAACCCGGTTCAGCATCAGAGGACAAAACACGTTGAGATCGATCTCCATTTCGTTCGCGATCGTGTTGCACTCGGTGAGGCTCGAGTGATGCACATTCCAACCACGTCGCAGTTTGCAGATGTGTTTACGAAAGGGCTTCCGTCGACGGTCTTCCTAGACTTCAGATCCAGCCTGAACATCTTACTCGACGTTCAGTCTGAGGGGGGGAGGGGGTGTTGAAGTGTAATATCTGTATATTGTGTGTGTGACCGTTGTATCAGTGTAACGTTGCCCATGTAACCACTTAGTCCTAGTCTAGCGGTAGTGATCCAAATGGATCCGGCATGGTCGCCCACTCCTGCACGTCTGGCTGCAGCCCTTGTATAAACTAGTTGATGCCCCGCGCGTTGCGGTGGGCATTAGAGATGTGTTTACTGTATTCCACGAATGTCATGGAACAGTATATAAAAATAGTGTTCATTTGCATATAGTGATATAAAGTGGAAACGTATGATTATTTACTTGGCCTTGAATTCAAATATATTATGTATTTTAAAGGAACGCGTATCATTAAAATCACAACCATTTTCAATTTGAAGTATAATATGGCTGCGTCATATTTTTTAACTGATGAAGTGAGCAAATCTATCATTTAGAAATCATCACAGTAGGCAGGCCACAACGAACTGGACAGATATGCGTTGTAAATACAATTTTTTGACCTGCAAGTACGAAAAGGAAAGAAAGAAGACGCATGAGTCAGCTATTCATTTTCTATAGATACACAAAGAGAATCCATGCCAAGGAACAAAGACACTCGTATTACTATGTATCCTCCACATCAGGAACAAAGACACATAGGTAAAGATAATCATAGGATTTTTCTCACATGTAGAGGGAGAATTTAAGACATTTCACAAAAAAGACTGAATATTCAAAAAAAATCCATCGTTGTGAGGCCTTTGTTCATCAGGACATGTCTTTGGGTTTGTAACATCTACCACTCGCTTGTCATCATTATGACCATTAATCATCAGAACAGGACCTGGTATCTGCAGTAACAAAGGGCTAGAGGACACCATAATTCTAGGTGAGCATGTCAATTGTTTAATCATGGGAAGTAACAAATCGTGGTAAAGAACAACATGTACAGTAGAACAAAAAATAGCAGATGCATATTAGAGGCACATACCGTTTGGAATAGGCTTGCTAGAACAAATAGACTGAACTTAAGCAGGACAACATCAGTTCAGTGTACGTGTCTTTGTAGAACAAAAAATGTTGCTCGCTCGGTCAGTCTGGCAGAAGTGAAGAAACTGTACATGAAAATTAGGGGAAAGCTGTTGTTAAAAAACCATTATCAACACACAGTGCGACAAATGAAGGGCACTCACGTGTGAATCTGATGGCGCAAGATTGTTTCAGACGAAGAGTGAACGACACAGTGCGCCTAGCCTTCCTTGATTAACCTGCTAATAGAACAATATCCACAGTAATCAATGAACGGCAGCCCACCTCCAGGCTCTGCAAACAGAGAGAGACGCAAGGAAAAGAATATAGGAAGAGAGCAGGAAGATGGGCGGCTCACAGATGGATATTCGGAGCAGAGTTAAAGGAGAACACATTCGGCAACACCATCAAACCGAGGCAACGGACACAGCGAGCAGGTTGCTCGAGAGGGGTATCTGAGGGGATTGAAGAAGATGCAATCGAGGGGTTCATATACACGATCGACCGCATCAGTCATCCGAGGGAAGCCATTAAAATCCATAGAACATCGTGGGAGATGTCGGGACAACGGCGTTACCATCCAATGACGGTAGGAGTAAAAACAACAGATATGCGGGAGATCAAGAGGCATCGGGCAGTTTCTCGCGGGAGATCGGAAGGTATGAACGACGATTTGATGCGGCGGCATTGACTCTCTCTGGTGGGGACTGACCGGGGGACTCTTTTTTTCTCTTCGTGCTGCAGGTTGAGAAGAAGAACCGGAGGTGGGCCGGGAAGGAATGGATCTTAGTCTTGGGCTGGGCCGGTCGAGTGAACTGCCACTTCAGAGAAGCAACCGGCCAGGGGTACGCGCTTCAGGCTTTGGACCATATCTGGACCGCATCTTTTAAATCCGACCAATATGGGTAATTGGGGTGACGTGGCTGCACCAAATTTCAGCTTGCAAACATTAAATGCCTTTTAGTGGGGATGAACTTTATAGATATTATAGATGTGTAACAGCAGACAAGCAATACAGAGTGTGAGTTACAGTATTCAGTTGGAACCAGCGTTTATGTGCTTAAAACTGTGTATCTCCGCCTCTGAGGCTACAGGCATCACAAGCATGACCATCCCAACCATTACCACACCTTCACGTGTCCTTTGTAATCAACATCATGTTCAGGCTCCATCTTGTTTTGTTTTTTTTGTGCGAATGAGGCCCCATCTTGTTATAAGTCAACAACTCAGATATTCCTGATTTGTTCCTTTATCTTTCTAGCTCTCCCGGTAGCTGGAAGCACAGTAGTCTTCTTGCCCTACGTGAACAGCTCCAGTCTTCTTGCCCTACGTGAACAACTCCTTGGAGTTAGCTTCATTTTTTTTATTATGAGCTATCCATAATATGCTTTGTTTGCCCAGTCGGTAAGAATATGAATCAATTAGATAGACAAATAAAGCAAAATAAATATTAATTGGCTAGACTTGACTGAGTGAAAAAATCAAGGGAAATGAGGTGTCACTCAATAATTATAAAAAATATTTAGTAGATTAATCTCTCATACAGGATTCATGTCGAACTTCAAAAACGTACATGTGTGTTTTAAAGAGACGGACAAATGAAAAAGTTATGTTAGATAAAACTATAAAATATGCCAACTCTATACTCTAGATATAATCCTGCTACTATTTAACAACAGTAGTTGCTTAGAGTCATTCCTGGTATACATAAATGTGAATGTGCCTATTTACAAAAGCAAAAGTAATTGCAGACAAAATCCTCTTGTATACAGCTAAAGCTAAAGTGCAGAATTCACCATCTATTGGAGTAAAGAGGACAATGTTTTACTTCCGGATTTTTTCTGAATGGTCACTGTGAGGGAGTCAGTCCTCGCCTTAATTTTTCATATATCAGCAGCCCCAAAATGGCCATATAGTTTCTACGGGGAGAAAAGGGACAGACACATATTACATCGAAGGGACATCAGGGAGTACCCTCACCAAGGCAGAGCAGCCATGATTAGCATCATGCTCAAGTTTTAACGGACACGCCATAGTGGCACGTCTTCCCCAAACATTTTTTTTAAAACATCATATATATTAGGTCTGCAAGCCGCCTCATTAAAACCTTTCAGTCTTCTTAGATACCCTGGTAAAAAAAAAGAGTGCGTCTGAAACTTGCAGCCTCTCAGGAAAGAATTACATCGTTTATTACATGGGGTTTAATAAAGCTAGGAGTATCATGCTCCCAGGCTACAGGAACCTTAGTCTCAAAAGTATGTTTGGCAAGGAAATGAGCTAACGAATTAGCTTCCCGGAAGCAGTGCTGAACCGTGATCTGGCCAATCCTATGAGCAGTAACAAAGCACTCCGCCAAAATCGCCGTGTATGGACTCCAGATCTCAATCTCCCCATTGTAAGCTTGTGCGATCTCAAGTGAATCAGTCTTGACAATAACAGGGACACACCCCAGTTGGTCAATCAACTGTAGACCCTTCAGAAGTGATGTTGCCTCCGCCGTAGTAGCATCAAGAAGGTGTTCCAGAACTTCACTATGTCCTGCAACTGCTTGCCCTTTTGAATTACGCAGAATAGCGCTCGCGGATCTAGAACCATTAGGGATATAACACGCATTTATGTTTAGCTTATAGGTATCTGCAGGGGGTCTACTCCACTTGACATCCCGGATTACACACTCAGTACTAGCAGCTTTGTAGTTACTGACCAACGCCTGGATCGAGAAGGCTGACAGTTCAGGCTTGGCAATTTTCTGACCTTTTACAAATTCCCGACGCTGCCACAAATATACCAGGCTCCATATAGAATAGCTTCCCCTAGACCAATATTCGCTAGTCCACCATGATTAACCGTAGCTAGAGCTTTGTTGCAAAGAATTTTCTCTAGAACTACTGAGCCCAACCTGTCAATAGCTAATGCTGAATCAATCACATTGAGAAGGCTCAAAGCAGACCGCACTTCTTTTGCACGTTTACAGGTAAACATCAGGTGCCTTATATCTTCCGCTCCCTACAAGCAAACCAGACATTGGCCAAAGATTAGAATATGTCTATTTGCGAGGATCGAATACCTAGGGACAATACCATGCAATGCCTTCCACCCGAAGATTTTTATCTTGCTCGGTAAATTCAACTTCCACAAAATATTCCACATCGGATTGCGCGAAGAAGAACTAGTTTCACTGTTTGACATTCTCTTACCATGACAATGGTTCCACTCAATGTAGTATGCTGACCGAACTGAGAAAGAATATGTTTTTGTACAATGCCACGCAATAAAATCCTCATTGTGGTTTATGCTCAACGGGATCCTCAAAATCCTTTCCACGTCCAGGGGATGAAAATTATCCTTTATTTTCTCCTCATCCCAGCTAAAAGAGTCAGCGTCAAAAAGCTCATTTACCGTTCTTAAAGTAATATTACCTTTTGGGGTTTGAATCTTTCGGTCCGGGCTGCTAGGGATCCAGTGATCATCCCAAATATTAATCTTCTCCCCCGACCCTACTCTGCCAGGTGAACGAAGAACCTTGCTTTGGCCCAGCCTTCAATAGATTTCCATCCAGATAATATTTAGATCCGAGAACCTAAGCACATAGAGAATCTGGGTTAGTTATAAGTCTCCAGCTTTGCTTTGCCACCATTGCCAGGTTAAAAGCATGAATATCCCTGAAGCCCATTCCTCCAATTTTCTTTGGTATACACATTTTCCACCAAGCGATCCAGTGCATGCGATATTTTTCCTCAGTGTCACCCCACCAAAAGGCCGCTATAGCATCAGTTATCTCCTTACACAAGCTCAATGGGATCTTAAAGACAGACATAGCATAAACTGGAATAGACTGAATAACTGCTTTCAATAAAATCTCCTTACCACCCATAGATAGGAATTTTTCTTTCCACCCCTCCAATCTCTTGATAATTCTTTCCAATAAGTAAACAAAGCTCTCACTGTGTCTTGTGCCAACAAGAGCAGGAAGTCCAAGATATTTATCAGAAATCGCTTCTGTCATAATATTTAGTTCAGTACATACCTCAGCACGAACGACAAGATCCACATTAGGACTAAAGAAGATGCTACACTTTGTCTGACTTACCAATTGTCCGGAGCTTGCACAGTATTGATCAAGAATCTGTCTCAATGAGGTTGCATTAGTCATATTAGCTTTCATAAGGATTAGGGAATCATCAGCAAAGAGCAAATAGAGCAGAGGTAGACTGGGTCCTCAGTCTCGGTCCCTAAACACCATGGCGTTTCTGTGTATCTAAAAGCTCTAGCAGCAGAAAAGAAGGGAGGTGGACTTCTGGATCATTACTTGACAATTGCTCATTCACGCACAATGTTTGCATAATAAAGCTTTTGTTAACTATATAGAACTGCAGAATATATTAAAGTAGGGACAATATAATTTCCTACGGGACTAGCTAAAACATAAGGATGGGCAAAATGCAACCTTGATGCAAAATTTATTGCGGAATTATAACGTAACAGTATGAACTATGAAGGAAATATGCCTTTCTCGAAGACCGACATTTACCTCCTGTAAAATAGTTTCCCCTTCCTGGATAGGTAGTTGAAATGTTTCCTAATGTATACAAATGTATAGTCTGAGCTAATATGTCTACACTAACTAAAATATCATGTTCTGCATGCAGAGTATTAACTCAATTCTCCCAGGAATTTTGAGTACCTTTTTTTTACTGAACACGCATCAAAATGTTAAGAGATCTTCTCAACATAGCTTAGAACAAATACATCGACTGATTGTCAAAATCACAAAGTGGCTAGATAATCTTTGCCATCAAATTGACTACCTAAATAACGACATAAGATGCAGAAAGAAGCATAATTTAGAAACTTAGCTTTCATAGGGGAATTTCCGCGAAGCAGTTAGTGGACATCCTATTATGTTTTAAACATCAATTGGACTCTTCTCAGCCCTGGGTAATCCTGCATAGTAGTTGTATTCAAGCAAGACCTTTAGTATTCACTGAGGAGAAGAAAGAAGGTATTGTCCAACCGAGTAGATGTAGATGAAATATATGATAGAGTGGAAGAACAATTACTCATATTCATTCCATGAGGCATATTTAAATAATGAACTCACTGGAAGATGAAATATATGATTTATGGAAGAAGAATTAAGAACCTCTATTTATTCCATGAAAGTCTATAGGAAATAGCAAACACACTTTTCCAAACTATAGTGTAGAAAAATATGGCCCAGCTTGCATTGAAAAGGAACATACCATGTCTCTTCAGACCTTGTATTTGTGCTATTCTGTTTGGATGAAGTTCATTTCCAACATTCATACACAACAATTATGAATACTACATAACTCAGGTTGTGTCAGGGACAACTCAACATGCACCAGAGATAAATATTAGAGATATCACAACACCCAACACAGGGTGGAATAATTTAGTTCTTGCTCCGGCTAATTCTACATCAATAAATGTAAAAGATAGTGAAGCGAGTTATCTTGCATTAGTACAAGAGGACACAACCTGACCATTCAAACAAAAGAGAGGACACAACCTGAAATATTTCTGCACTTGCATACAAAAATGAAATGCCTCCAAGAGACTTTTTCATGTTAAAAAACACCACCAAAACCATCCGTGAGGAATTGAAAATTACTAAAAATTAACAATCAAAGGATAATAGGGGAAGAGAAGATTAGCAGACAACCAGGTCTCATCCTTGGATCCTTCGTGCGGCACAATGGCTCATGGGCCAGTGGCGGCAGAAGACAAGGTGGGCAATGAAGAAACGTCCGGGTTGACGCACTTAGGTGGAGGAAAGGAGCGCTAGCTGCAACATATGGAGCCCGGACGATCTCAAATCCTGGGTTCAAGCCAGCATCGACATGTAAAGCCTGATGTGGTTGCTGGTTCTGGGGTGTCAATTTGTATCTCTGGCATCAAGAGGAGCTAGAGAGGAGAGTCGTGGCCTCCTTTTTTGGGCGACCGGCGGCCGTGACCTAGCCCGGGGGAATTAGAGGGGTGCGTGATGTTTGAGGCGAGGTGAGGAGACTGCCTCACGAGAATTGGCAAAAAGACGCTTTCGTCGGAACACGTACTTGGTAGAGTGCTCCGCTTTTTTGATGAAAATTGCTAAGCGCACACCTAATATAAGGATTAGACTAATCTGAGTTAAGTGGGCCCGCCAAACCATGGTCCCATTACACTCCTTTAATATTGCATATGAGGCCATTAATAAAAAGTTAAATCATCAAAAAAAAAAGAGCAGACCGACATAAAAAATAATTGTTACTAAAAATATTGCCCAACTTGCATTGAAAAGGAACATACCATGTCTCTTCGGACCTTGTATTTGTGCTATTCTGTTTGGATGAAGTCTGATTCATTTCCAACATTCATACACAATAATTATGAATACTACATAACTTAGGTTGTGTCAGGGACAACTAAACATGCACCAGAGATAAATATTAGAGATATCACAACACCCAACACAGGGTGGAACAATTTAGTTCTTGCTCCGGCTAATTCTGCATCAATAAATGTAAGAAATAGTGAAGCGAGTTATCTTGCATTAGTACAAGAGGACACAACCTGACCATTCAAACAAAAGAGAGGACACAACCTGAAATATTTCTGCACTTGCATACAAAAATGAAATGCCTCCAAGATACTTTTTCATGTTAAAAAACACCACCAAAACCATCCGTGAGGAATTGAAAATTACTAAAAATTAACAATCAAAGGATAATAGGGGAAGAGAAGATTAGCAGACAACCAGGTCTCATCCTTGGATCCTTCGTGCGGCACAATGGCTCATGGGCCAGGGGCGGCAGAAGACAAGGTGGGCAATGAAGAAACGTCCGGGTTGACGCACCTGGGTGGAGGAAAGGAGCGCTAGCTGGAACATATGGAGCCCGGACGATCTCAAATCCTAGGTTCAAGCCAGCGGCGACATGTAAAGCCTGATGTGGTTGCGGGTTCTGGGGTGTCAATTTAGTATCTCTAGCATCAAGAGGAGCTAGAGAGGAGAGTCGTGGCCTCCTTTTTTGGGCGACCGGTGGCCGTGCCCTAGCCCGGGGGAATTAGAGGGGCGCGTGATGTTTGAGGCGAGGTGAGGAGACTGCCTCACGAGAATTGGCAAAAAGGCGCTTTCGTCGGAACACGTACTTGGTAGAGTGCTCCGCTTTTTTGATGGAAATTGCTAAGCGCACACCTAATATAAGGATTAGACTAATCTGAGCAGTTAGATTTTTTAAGCGGGGTGATCTAATGATACCGGTAGGTTTGTGTGCACTTAAGGGGGTGTCTTTAGGAAAGAAAATTTCTGTGCCTTTATAAGTAGTATAGATATGATGATATCGTTAATTCTTTCCATGTGTGAGTAGTTTCCCTCGTTCTTGGCGAGATGGATAAACCCTAGCACTATTGTGCATTGAAATAAAGATGATCTATACTTGTGTTCACTGACTTATTGTTCTATGGTATTTGTATGATGTATATTTGATCTCTCTTTTTAGATGGTATGTGTAGTCAGCCACATATCCTTTGCATTTAGGCCTAAAGAATAGGAAGAAATCCTTTGAACATGTTTGGAAGTGTGCTCTGAGCTATTATGACTATAAGCACCGGCTAGCAACCATCACCATCAAAGGAGGATTAAAGAAAGATTCTCTAAGCTAATTACGATATCCATAGAGAGAACCTTAATTGTGGTGGTCTGTATGGGTGACTGCTCTCAGACATCGCGGTGGCTATTTAGAGATGAACTCATTCTTAGCTCAACAAACTGTCTGCCTACGGGCCTTGTATTATTATGGAGATCTCTCCACACATATCATGACATAAGAAATAGGTTATCCTAATTATGATTAATTATAACATGCTAGTGGTTTATCCTACATCCCCGAGAACGCTTTAGCCATATTGAGTTCAACCACTTTTCCAAACACTTTTGTTACTTGCTTTTTTACTTGTTTTAATTACTTTTCTACATTCAACCAAAAACCTTTCAAACACCCTTTACTTGAAATCAAAGGCGGCTTAGAAGTATCCTTTGGTAGACGGTGACGAGGGCATAAATACCTTAACAAAATAGCTCTCTTTGGGTTCGATACTGTTATTTTGAAACGAGCTACAATCGATCTATGCACTTGTAGTCATCAAGCTATTTTCTGGCACCATTGCGGGGAGCTAAGCGCTTTTGGTATTTGTTCTTAGTTGCTTATTCTACTATTTTTTTACTAAAGTTGTTTACTAGTTTCAGGTAAACACCATGTGTGAGTACCGATATATAATCCAGCTAGAGGCTCTAAAGAATTCCGGTCCACCCAGGGACGCTTATTTTAAATCCAACAACCCTAGAGGGTATGATATCAACCCCATGCTTCTAGATATTTTGCATGCTAAAAGGTTTGTAGGGGACGGTACGGAAGATCCATATGAGCATGTAGGATGCTTTAAAGATACTTGTGAGACTTTTCGTCTTAATATATTCATCGAGGATGAGGTTAAATATGCTCTTTTTGTTCAAACTCTTATTGATGAGGCCCATCCTTGGTATATACAAAGCCCTAAAACAATTACTGAATCCTGGGAAAGGTTAGCCTCTTCATTCCTAGTTGATTTTTTTCTCAGGAAAATTACTCTTGGAGCTAGATGCATGATGACTAATTTTAAAGGGAGACCCGAAGAAAGCCTGCACGAAGGATACACAAGGTTTAGGGGACTGCTTGATCACTGCCCCACCACAACTTCCCACCTTGGTTGGGCATACATACTTTCTATGCAGGTTTAAGCATTAATAATAGAAATGAATTAGACTCCCTTATCAATGGATCGTTTACGAAATTTAGTGTTGAAAGAGCCTAGAATTTGCTAGACACAATACATAGGATAGAAAAATCTTATTGTGGAGCCGAACTTAATGAACAAAATCCTATAGAGTGTAATTTTTTAAGAAAATTTCTACCTTAAGGCAAAGTAGAAAACTGCTTGGAAACTTCAACCTTGACCCCCGTATGATTGTTCAGATTGTTAAAATCTATGCTGAGTATTTGCAGATTCCAAAGGAGTGGGAACACTACACACATCCTTGTAAGGAAAATCCCCTAGAGCTAGTCCCAAGGACAATACTCGCAAATACAAAAAAAGATTCTAGGTTAGGAGGAAACTATCCTCAATAAAAGAATAGAGAGTGAAGGTGGAGGAAATAAAAGGATAGGAAGGTTAAGTAAAAACCTGGAAACTATCAAAAAGAATATTGGCATAGTAAAAGAACTTCTAGAGCCTGAGGTATTTAAGGATGAAGTAATAATGGTAAGTAGAGAATCTTCTGATATAAATAATTAGAGGCACCTTCATGGTAAGAATAAAAGTCAACATAAAATCCCTTTTTGTTTAGGGGGAGCTATTTATGTAGGGTTTTGTGAATTGAACTCTTCCATTAACATTATGCCTTACTCAATCTATGAAGAATTATGGTGCCATCTTGATGAACTAGATCTTGAATCTCCAAAGTTACCTTTATGCTTTCTAACCAAACCTTGCAGTAGACTCATGGGATTCTTCGCAGTGCCTACAGTATAGTAGGAGAATTTTTGTACCCGGTTGATTTTCATATTATCGATATGCCTTTGAACTCCTTTTGCCCCGTCATTTTTGGTAATCATTTTTACAGCTCTATGAATATTAATATTGATAACAAGAAACAAGTTTTGTCTCTACAGTTTGGGGAACAAGTTTTACAAGTTAATTGTAGCCAAGTTACAAAGTTGCCTTATGAGAAGAAAATCGAGGTCAAAGAGGAAAGAACTATTGAAGAATTGGCGGCAATTTATTTTTGCACCCCACAATCCGAGTTGGAGAGAAGTTTGATAGATAATTATTCGCTTCCAAATGACACTACAAAAGAACATTTGGATAAAATCCTCGACGGCTGCACTAGAAATTGAGAATCTCCTTCAAAACAAATTCAAAGAACTTAAAAGAAAAGGAGATGAGGATCCACCGCCTCTCGTTTTGAAGCCCCTCCCTCCAGGGCTTAGCTATGAATTCTTAGACAAGTATGGTAAGTGCCCTGTAATTAATGATGATAATCTCTCTCCTGAAGAAAATACGAAATTATTAGAAGTACTTGTTGAGCAATGTGAAGCTTTTGGATACACTCTTAGTGACATTAAAGGGACAGATCCTTCTATAGTGACTCATAAAATACCTACGGTTGAAGATGCTAAACCGTTTCTTGATAATCAAAAAAGGTTGAATCTTAGAATGAAAGAAGTAGTAAGAAAATAGGTCATATGAATGTTGTACAATGGTATTATCTATCCAATTTCTGGTAGTAAATGGGTAAGCCCAACTCATTGCATACCTAGGGAAGGCTGCATAACTATAATTAATAATGATAAGGATGAATTAATCCCCGCTAGAACAATAGTAGGTTATAAAATGTGTATAGACTTTAGAAAATTAAACAAGGAAACCATAAAGAATCACAATCAAATAACTCTCATGAATAGAATTTTAGAAAGGATGTCTGGTAACTCTCACTTCAGTTTTCTTCATGGCTATTCGGGTTATTCTCAAATCGCTATTCAACCCGAAGACTAAGGAAAAACTACTTTCACTTGTCCTTACGGAACTTATGCTTACTGACTAATGCCTTTTGGTTTATGTAACGTGGCTGCTACTTTTCAAGAGTGTGTTTTAAAGATATTTGACAGTTTTGTAGAAAGCTCTATCGAAGTTCTCATGGACAACTTTGTTGTGTACGAAACTACTTTTGAGCAATGTATTTATAATCTTAATAGAGTTTTATAGCGGTGTAGACAAACTAAGATGGTTCTCAATTGGGAGCACTATTGATTCATGGTAAGAGAAGGTATAGTTTTTGGTCATAAAGTTTCTAAAAAGGGAATTGAGGTTGACGTTTCAAACCTTGTTACTTCATAAAAGTTGTTGATTCCACAAGACGTAAAAGGGGTAAAGAACTTTTTAGGACATGATGGTTTCTATAAGCGTTTTATTAAGGATTTCGCTAAAATAGCTACTCCTTTAACTTGTCTCCTAGAAAAATATACCCTTTTCGCTTTTGATAGAAACTGCATTTATTCCTTTGAATTGTTGAAAAAGTGCTAGTTTCTGCACCATTTATTCAACCACCAAATTGGGATAAGCCATTTGAAATTATGTGTAATTCTAGTGACTATCCTATTGGGCCCGTTATAGGACAAATAGATGGATCAAACCTAAACATTATTCAATATGCTAGTCGAGTTTTCAATGAAGATCAAATAAATTATGCAACAACTGAAAAAGAATTTTTAGCTGTGGTTTTTGCTTGTGACAAGTTTAGACACTACATTGTCAATTCAAAGGTAATAGTTCATACAAACCATCAGGATTTAAGACATATTCTAGCTAAGAAAGATGCTAAACCCCGTCTAATTAAATGGGTCTTGTTACTTCAGAAATATGACCTACAAATAGTGGACATAAGAAGTAAGGATAATCCCATTGCCGATCATCTCTCACGTATGGAGGGTATTATAGAAGATTCCATTCCTATTAACGAATCTTTGCCAGAAGAATATCTTGCTGCTATAGAGTCACGTGATCCTTGGTTTGCAGATTATGCTAACTTTCTTGTAGGTAAGTTTCTACCAAAAGGAATGAATTACAACTAAAGAAAAAATTCTTTAATGATTTAAAGCATTACTTTTGGGATGACCCTTATTCATACAAGCACGGTATTGATGGCATAATTAGGAAATGTGTACCTAACCATGATGTAAGAGCTATTCTTCGGGCCTGTCACGATAGTCCTGATGGGGGACATCACGTTGGTGACCGTACAGCAGCCAAAGTCTTACATTCAGGATTTTACTAGCCAACCTTGGTTAAGGATGCTCATGATTACGTTAGGAGCTGTGATGTGTGTCAACGTATGAGTAACATTGGCAAATGACAAGAAATGTCTATGAAATATAACCTCATAACAGAGCCATTTGATGTTTGGGGAATGAATTTTATGGGACCTTTTGTTCCCTCTATCGGTTATAGTCATATTCTTGTTGATGTTGACTATGTTACCAAGTGGGTAGAAGCTATACCCACTTCTCATGCAGATGCAGCCACTTCCATAAAGATGATTAAGGACATCATTTTTCCTAGGTTCGGAGTATCTCGATTTTTGATTACTGATAGTGGAACTCATTTTATGAAGGGTACTTTCAGCAAAATACTTCAAAAATATGGAGTCGATCATTGAGTAGACTCACCTTATCACCCACAAACCAGTGGGCAAGTGGAACTATCTAACCGGGAAATTAAAGTCATACTCCAGAAGATGGTGAATAAATCAAGAAATGATTGGGCTATGATGCTTAATGATGCATTATGGGCGTATCGCACAGCATTCAAGAATCCAATGGAAATGACACCATATAAGATGGTCTATGGTAAAGCTTGTCATCTCTCATTAGAGTTAGAGCATAAGGCTCGTTGGGCTATTAAAACTATGAATTTTGACTTTAAAAATGCAGGAGAAAAACGTCTCTTGGATATTCATGCTTTATATGAACTCGGAAATGAGGCCTATGAAAATGCAAGGATATTTAAGGAAAAAAATAAATAAATGGCATGATAGAAAATAGAGAATAAAGAATTTAAATCTGGAGATAAGGTTTTGCTCGACAACTCTAGGCTTAAGATTTTTGCAGGTAAGCTAAAATTCAAGTGGGAAGGACCTTATGAAGTTGCGGAGGCGTACCCCTCAGGAGCGATAAAGTTGAAAAATACTACTCCCTCCTCTTCATCCTGGATTGTTAATGGGCAGTGCTTAAAACACTATAGAGTTGGGGAAGTCAACACGGTGGGGCTAATCTCCTTAATCTCAGCCGAGGATTATATCAAACAAAGTGAGGTAACATGGTCTTAGCTATTTTATTCTTGCTATTCCAGAATCTTTTCAGTTTGTCTTGTTGTGTTTTTGCTTCCCTTTCTTTTTTCCAATTTTTCTGAACTGTTTTTCGACCTGGTACTGGCGGTCGTATGGGCAGTCACGCCCGTACCAGTGGTTATTAAACAGTCAATACCCCACACTCGTTTTCTCAAATTCGGTACAGGCGGGTCATATGGGCAATCGTGCCCGTACCAGTTGTCCTTAAACCGTCAGTACCCTGTATTGGTTTTCTCGCATATCAGTACAACCGGGCCATACGGTCGCAGCTGATCGTACGACAAGTCGTTACCAACTCTATTTCTTCTTCGTTTATTCGTTTTACTATTTAAAAAGGGGAGACAACAAGGTCGGCAAGACAACGGTACGGGTGCATGGTATAGACGGAGCCCGCACATACCATTGCCCATGACTGACTTTAGGCCCCTTCTACCTAAGTTTATTTTTCCTTTTTGCTTTCACTTTTCCCCCTTTTGTTTTTAGCCATCATCTTTCAGATCCAGGGTTTTTCTTTCTTTATCTTTCACTATGACACGTCAGATCTCACTTGATCTCTCAAGAACTATGCATCCTTTTCATATTAGGCTGATTTGGACAAAGAAGGAAGATGTAACTGCAGCACAAGTCAAGATAAGGGAATTTGAGAGGGATTCTTCATCTTCCTAAACTAAAGAGTCTACTCAAGTGGTTCCACTCCCCAACTGGGAGGATATGTTTCTGCACAAATTGGAGATGCCTAGGCACGTGGAACAAAGAAGAACAAAGAAGAACCCCCCACTCAACCCTTACAGGTATAACCTTCGTGGATCTTCTCTCAAATCTCCTCCCGGATCCTCTTCTCAAAAATAGGAAAGACGGGATGCAATTAGGGAAAAGATCGAGAACCTTGAAAAGAATTCCAAAGCTTGCGTTGAAACTATTGGGGAAGGAGTAGAATCTTACTGGATGATAGGAAAAGACCTTGAAAAGAAAGTCGATGACATCGATGGTAGAGTTCAACTCCTAACCAAGATTATCATGGAGATGGCCGACAAAAGGAATACGCCGAGTAAAATAATTAAAGAATAACATGTCATCATTAAAGAATTGTCCACTCGATTCACGTGTATTGCTCATGCCTGCAGTCTCAAGATAAGAGATGAAGAAGATGATGACTTGTTCACTCCCAAGGAGTAGGTACTCACAAGAATTTTTTAGATCCTCCCCGCCTTGATTACAAGCTTGGGGGGATCTGTGAAGACCTTGTAATCTATTTTAAAGTTTTAGCATGTTTATTTTACCGCACGCATGCTAGGTTTTAATTCCAGAATTTACATTAGTTGCATCATCTTGAAACTCCCTTCTGTTCAAGGAAAGAATTAGATCCGTTGAGTTTCGAGACTTTATGATATTTGAAGTAATCTTTTGATTCATGATTATTATATTAGATGATTGAATTAGGTTGAGTGTTATGATACTTGTACATCTGTCATGATTTTAGGGTATTCCACACCAATAAAAGTATTGACTAAATTATGAGAAGAATTTTGGTAGCATATTATAGTCACGGGTTTTAAAAGCCATAAAAAGTAGTGAGCATGATCAAGTAGTTGTGCTATTAAAAAAGAAGAAGAGAGATAAAAGATAAGCTATCAAAAGAATTTAAAGGCAAAAGAAAAGTACAAGCTTTAAAGGATAAAAGGAATGCTGATGAATCTTCACTACTCAAATCAAGTGCTCAACCAATTTAACCTTATGATTATATAATATGTTGAATCACTAAAATCTTCTTATAACTTCATTGATACAAAAAGGTGTGAAAGCCTCTAAGTCATGTGATGTGTAAAGGTGTGATAATACCCCTGAGGTAACTTTACATCTGATATTGTATTCCTATTTCAATTTCTGCCTCATTTATTGTAATGGCTCGTGCCTCTTGAACATGATGATCTTGTCCATAAGCCACCATTTATTGAAGCATATTTACCTTCCATTTTTGCATAAGTAGAATAGGGTTTTTAGTATTTTACCTCGTTTGCATGCACCTTTTGTCCTTGTTTCAATAGGATCCCTAATTACTAAGTCTCTTATAAACATATCAATTGAGACTGTCATATTATGTTGTAATATGACATTTTTAAGTGATAAAAGTCATTTAATTGATTTATCTTCACACTTGGGAGAATAATAAACGTGAAGGAAGGTTATTGTAGTGTTAACGACCCATGGTACGGGCAGAGTCTGCCTGTACCATCCGCCCATACCACACGGCAGCGCGACCGCCTCATCAAATACTTTCTCTTGGCGAAGACGGCTCACAGATCGAACATTCACAACAACCTTGAGCCACAAAAAACCACACCAAAAAGGGATCTGAAGGAGGAACATGGAGAAGGGCAAATCCCTGCTTCTTCACGGATCATTAGAAGACATTGCATCATCCCCTTCATCATCAACCGCTGCATCACCATCACTACTACTATCCCCATCTTTCATTCATTAGGTCTTGTTGTAATTCCAGATTCAATTGTGGTTTGCACTAGATTTATCCCCGTACTTTTATCCATCCATTTGATTATGATGTTGTTGTTAATTGCTTCCATGTGTGAGTAGTTTCCCTCATTATTGGGGACATGGAGAAGCCCTAACACAATTATGCATTGAAATAAAGATGATCTATACTTGTGGAAATTGACTTATTGGTCTATCATGTTTGTATGATGTGTGTTTGATCTCTCTCTTTAGATGGTATGTGTAGTCGGCCACATATCCTTTGCCTTCAGGTCTAAACAAGAGGGTGAAATCCTTTGGACGTGTTTGGAAGTGTGCCCGGAGCTATTGTGACTATAAGCACCGGCTAGCAACCTGCATGGTCAAAGGAGGATTAAAGAGAGATTCCCTAAGATAATTATGATATCCACGAGGATCAAAGGAGGCTTAAAGAGAAATTCCCTAAGCTAATTTAGTTCCTTCTCTGGCTAATTCTGTAGCAATAAATGTAAGAGATAGTGAAGTGGGTTATCTTGCATTAGTACAAGAGGACACAACCTGACCATGCAAACAAATTGGCCAGGGGCGGCAGAAGACAAGGTGGGCAATGAAGAAACGTCCGGGTTGACGCACCTGGGTGGAGGAAAGGAGCGCTAGATGCAACATATGGAGCCCGGACGATCTCAAATCCTGGGTTCAAACCAGCGGCGACATGTAAAGCCTGATGTGGTTGCAGGTTTTGGGGTGTCAATTTAGTATCTCTAGCATCAAGAGGAGCTAGAGAGGAGAGTCGTGGCCTTCTTTTTTGGGTGACCGGTGCCCGTGCCCTAGCCCGGGGGAATTAGAGGGGCGCGTGATGTTTGAGGCGAGGTGAGGAGACTGCCTCACGAGAATTGGCAAAAAGACACTTTCGTCGGAACACGTACTTGGTAGAGTGCTCCGCTTTTTTGATGGAAATTGCTAAGCGCACACCTAATATAAGGATTAGACTAATCTGAGTTAAGTGGGCCCGCCAAACCATGGTCCCATTACACTCCTTTAATATTGCATATGAGGCCATTAATAAAAAGTTAAATCATCAAAAAAAAGAGCAGACCGACATAAAAAATAATTGTTACTAAAAATATGGCCCAGCTTGCATTGAAAAGGAACATACCATGTCTCTTCAGACAAAGAAACGCCTGGGTTGACGCACCTGGGTGGAGGAAATGGGCGCTAGCCGCAACATATGGAGCCGGGATAATCTCAAATCCTAGGTTCAAGCCAGCGGCGACATGTAAAGCCTGATGTGGTTGCGGGTTCTGGGGTGTCAATTTAGTATCTCTGGCATCAAGAGGAGCTAGAGAGGAGAGTCGTCGCCTCCTTTTTTGGGCGACCGGTGGCCGTGACCTAGCCCGGAGGAATTAGTGGGGCGCGTGATGTTTGGGCGAGGTGAGGAGACTGCCTCACGAGAATTGGCAAAAAGACGCTTTCGTCGGAACACGTACTTGGCAGAGTGCTCCGCTTTTTTGATGGAAATTGCTAAGCACACACCTAATATAAGGATTAGACTAATCTGAGCAGTTAGATTTTTTAAGCAGGATGATCTAATGATACCGGTAGGTTTGTGTGCACTTAAGGGGGTGTCTTTAGGAAAGAAAATGTGTGTGCCTTTATAAGTAGTATAGATATGATGATGTCGTTAATTCCTTCCATGTGTGAGTAGTTTCCCTCGTTCTTGGCAAGATGGAGAAACCCTAGCACTATTATGCATTGAAATAAAGATGATCTATACTTGTGTCCGTTGACTTATTGTTCTATGATATTTGCATAATATGTGTTTGATCTCTCTCTCTCTCTCTCTTTAGATTGTATGTGTAGTCAGCCACATATTCTTTGCATTTGGGTCTAAAGAAGAGGGTGAAATCCTTTGGACGTGTTTGGAAGTGTGCCTGGAGCTATTGTGACTATAAACACCGGCTAGCAACCAGCACCATCAAAGGAGGATTAAAGAGAGATTCCCTAAGCTAATTATGATATTCATGGGGAGACCCTTAATTGTGGTGGTCTGTATGGGTGACTTCTCTCAGGCATCGCGGTGGTTATTTAGAGATGACCTCATTCTTGGCTCAACAAAGTGACTGTCTACGAGCCTTGTAGTGAACATGCTATGGAGATCTCTCCACATATATCAGGACAAAATAAATAGGTTATCCTAATTATGATTAATTATAACATGCAAGCGGTGTATCCTACACCCCCGAGAACGCTTTAGCCCTATTGAGTTCAACCACTTTTCCAAACGCTTTTGTTACTCGCTTTCTTTTACTTGTTTTAATTACATTTATGTATTCAACCAAAAACCTTTCAAACACCCTTTACTTGAAATCAAAGGCGTCTTACAAGTATCCTTTGATAGACGGTGATGAGGGGCATAAAGACCTTAACCAAATAGCTCTTTGTGGGTTTGATACTCTTATTTTTAAACTAGGTACAATCGATCTGTGCACTTGCAGTCATCAAGATGTCACGATTTAGCTTCACAGAGTACCTTACTGATGTTACACACTCCATAATAAGGTTCACCCACTTATGGTCAAAACCCATTCTGAGGAGCACACCCTTTAGATATCTCCAATCAACCCTGTCATAAGCTTTAGTTAGATCAAGCTTATAAGCACAAAAATCCTTGGCTTGGTATTTACCTCTCTAGATTGTATGGAAGCATTCGAATGCTACCAAGGCATTGTCTGTGATTAACCTTCCCAAGATGAAGGCACTCTGAGTATCCAAAATAAGTTCATTTAAGTAAGGTCTTAACCTATTAACCCTACATCTAGCCACAACCTTATAAACCACATTACACAGAGAAATTGGCCTAAAGTCTTTCAATTCCAGAGAATTATTGGATTTGGGGACAAGGACAATAATGGTATCATTTACTCCCAGAGGCATGGTACCTGTGTTGAAGAAGTGTCTAACATCCTACATCACATCATTCTTCAGCGTCGCCCAATTACGTTGAAAAAAGTGTTAAGGGAAGCCATCGTGTCCTGGGGCTTTAAGGGGCCCAATTTGAAAAAGAGCGTCCCCAATCTCCCTGTTAGTGTAATCTTGAAGCAAGGCAACATTCATATCTTGGTTCACTACTGGTTGGAACAAGTTTAGAAGGTCAGTAGGCTTAATCTGTTGGTCTTTAGTGAACAGGGTTGCAAAGTAGTCACCAGTGTACTGCAACATCTCATCCATATGTTGCAACAACCTATTGCCACTTGTTTTCATAGAGTTAATAGTATTTTTATTTGCTCTTCAAGACGCCTTTCTGTGGATTTTTTGTGTGTTCTGTTCTCCTTCTTTTAGCCATTGTAGCCTTGACCTCTGTTTCCATAGCATCTCCTCTGTAAGCAACATTTCATCTAGCATGGTGTTGGTATGTTTTATTTCAGAGCAATGCCCATTTGGGTTCACTCTGTACAACTCTTCTAGCCTATTCTTGAGTCGATTTATTTCTCTGTCTACTCTTCCAAAATGCACCTTGCTCCAAGATTTGAGGGAAGTCATGGTAATTTGGTGGTTATTCTTGATATCGGCCAGATCGGTGGCTCTTTTACAAGACAACCAAGTGTGTGCAATCTCGCCGTGAAGCGTGCCGACTCGCTCCCACATGCACTCGTACTTTCGCCATTTCCAAACTTGTTTTTCTTTTGTTATGAAATCACAACAGAGAACAATGGGTAAATGGTCAGACCTGGAAGAAATAAGATGTTGCAGATAGGCATTTGTATATAGATCCCACCAATTTTGCCTTGACATGGATCTATCTAGTCTAACCCTCACATTCCTCTTTCCTCCTTGTTTGTTACTGTAAGGCACTCTGTAGTAACCCAGATCATGAAGATCACAAAGCTTCATTGTTTCTACAAAGACTTGCACTCTTTTTTCATTTCTTTTTGTTGCTGAAAAATTCTCACTCTGCCACAAAGCTTCATTGAAATCCCCTAGCATTAGCCAGGGTAGATTTGTAGCTCTATTTATTCTTATTATCTTTAATAGTTTCCAGAATTCTGGTCTACTTTGAGCGCACGATTCCCCATAGACAAAAGTGTTCCTCTCTTTTTGATGTAGCCCGACCTTCGGTCGTTACCACATCATGGTCTCTAACATATGCCAAGTCTTCATGGACTCCAAAGGTGAATCCGTTCCTCTATGCGAGCCTACTTCCTACCTTCTTGAATGGTATACTACTTCATACTCCGTCCCATTATCATGATAGGTTCACATCAACAAGTACAGAGGCAAGGGAGGAAGACCGGAGCACCAAGCCCGACAAGACGGAGGCTTGGAAGAGAATACAAAAGAAGCAGCAGTTGAAGCCCCGGAGTCTCCGCACCCCCGCCTGGAAGTCTCTGCATGCCACCCCGGAGAGCCACGTCGACCCCGGAGTCTCCAGCCCCTGCTCCCCGGAGTCTCCGACCTAAGTGGACTAGGGTTGCGTGCCTTGAGCTGGGCCTTGGCCCATGTACCCCTCTAATTCGCCCCAAACCCTATTATTATTGCCTAAACTCCCCTTGTTAAGTGGCTGGCCTATATATAGTGCCCCACCCCTCATTGTATCCCAGAGGCATAGATGATAGACTAAAGACAACCCCCTTTGTGGAATCTCTAGTTTTTCCTCATTCCCTTCTACCAAAGGGGATTGACTATTGTCACCACCTCGTTGGAGTTTGCATCGCGCCTCCCTCGTTGTACAAGGCCTACGTTTGCGAGTGCATGAGTTGTCAAGACTCTCTCCAAGGTGTTCTTCTCCCTCCACTTGGGATTGAGGGAGCATGTTGACCGATCTTTCCTTGCGAGGATTCTATCGGACCGGTGGCCACCGGTGAGAGCAATCGGCCTTGTATCGTGTGAGTTTTGCGTTTGTTCATCGTGTTCTTCGCGAGGTATGCGTCTGCTTCCGCTACCTTCTCCCTTTCCCCTCTCTTTCCCATCGATTTGACCACGAGATTCGTGAAGATCGGGCCACCCACGGGGTTACCCCTTAACATCTGGTATCAGTAGCTTTTGGTTGTCATGGATTTCTCCTCGATTTGGTCTTTTCCCCCATAAATTCGAAAATCCCCCAAAAAAAGCCCCAATTCAAGTTTTGGACCGATCTATGATTTGAGTGTGTTTTGGTAGGTTTTGATTCGTGGATTACTTGCTAAACTTGTTGATCTACCTTCCCCTGCGTTTCTATAGCCTAATTCCTTCATTTCCCCTAGCAATTTGAGGTTTTGGTTCGAGTTTTCCGCCCAAAATCGCGCCACGGACCTGTTCTAGACGTTCTGGAAGTCCCAGACCGGAGTATCTGGCCTAGGACCAGAGTCTCTGGGGTTAGTGAGCTCAGACCGGAGTCTCCGGCCCCCGAGACCGGAGTCTCCGCCCCCCTGCAGACAGAAAAACTGTTTCACCGTTTTGAACATAACGTTTGCATACGAACTCGGATTTTGGTGTTCTTTAGCTCGTTTTGAAGAGGAGAAGGAGTTCTACATCATAATATCCGTGGTTCATACTATCTACTCCATCCAATTCCGTGAGAAAGGCGGAATCCACCAATAAGAGGTGAAGATCAGCGACAAAAGGTGTAAAAATTCCGCGACTTCTCCCCACTTGCATCCCTTTGTGAGATGCACTATCTTTGCGATCAACAAACACCTATTGAGACTAGTTCCTCCTATGATTGCTTCGGCTATGCACATTTGATACTTGTAGAATACCGAGCAAAAGTTGTGAGCGTGCTATCTCATATAGTTATGTTGTATAGTTGTTGGCACAAGGAAGAGGCAAGTGAAAAAAAGAAAAGAGAAAAAAATAGAAAAAGAAAAAGAAGAAAAACAAAGAAAGAAACAAGTGCCTCATAAAATAGTAAGCGCAAGCTCGATGAACATCAAATAGGTGGTACTTATTGTGCATATCTTGTAGCCCACCAATTTTATTGCAATCGAACTAGCGTCTCTCCTTGCACTTGTGCGACATGAGCTTATAGTCTTCGCTAGGTAATCATTTGGTTCTTAGCTCACTTTCTCCATCGTACAAGTCCATTTATCCCACCGTGTGTGTTTCCTTGTACATATTTACTCTTGTGGATTGACTTGTTTTGATTTGTGATCATCGTGGTTCTTTACTTGCCATTACAATATCTTGATTTCGGATTGGTTCTTGACATGCCACCTTCCATACCTATCCATCATAAGCTTTGTGTATGTTTTTTAGTGGTTAGTTGGTTTGTTCCGCGTGAACTTCACTTTGCTTGGTTTTGATTGCTCTCAAGTGTGACCACTTGCACGATACTATCTTCCAAGGTAAAGTAAGGTTTTACGTTGCATCCTGATGACCCCCAAGTATAGGGGGTGTATCGCAGTATTTTCGATAAGTAAGAGTGTCGAACCCAATGAGGAGCAGAAGGTGCTGGCTAGTGGCATGGATCAGGAATTCTCTACAAATACTTAGCAAACAGATTTTTAGGGTTTTTTGATAATGCAAGTAAATAAAGTACGAGTAAATAAAAGACAACAAGAATAAATGCAGAGAGTGGCCCAATCCTTTATTCAGCAAAGGACAAGCCGGTTGTATTACTTAAGATGACCAAACGTTCTCGAGGACACATGGGAATTCCGTCAAGTGCTTTCGCTTCATATAGTTGATTAATCTTCTTTAGTTTTCTAAGTGTTGTGTGGGTGAACCTGTGCTAATGTACCGACCTTCCTAGGACTAATACATACTTGTGATTATACCCCTTACAAGCATCCACAAGTACAAGAAAGTAATTAAGGTAGAAACCTAACCACAGCTTTAAACTCTAAGACCCTGACGTCCCTTGTGCAATGGTTTCCTAACGGGGGTTCAGGTTTCTGTCACTCCGGCAACCCCTACGATTGGTATCCAAATACATAATGCATTCCCCTATGCCCATATAGGTGAAGTGTCATGTAGTCGACGTTCACATGACACCACTAGAAGAAGTACACCACAACTTAAATATCAAACTATTGAATCTTTCTCAACACAATTCCACTACTAACAACATGACTTGTCCCATGTTCTCAAGAACAAAATGAACTACTCACAAGACATCATATGGATCATGATCAGAGATGGAATAATGATGTATAACAATCTAAAAATAAACAGGGGTGGACCAGGGCGTCCACACCACCTGGTGGCGCGGCCTAGGCTGGCCCGCACCAGGGGTGGTGTGGGCCCCCTATGGCCCATCTCAGCCTCCCCTTTTGGCTTCCTTCGTCTTCTGGGAAAATAGGATTTTCCATGTATTTTCCCAGATTTTCTGATCTTCGCGAATTTTGCCTCCAAAGAGCACCTTTTCCATCAGAATCCTGACTGCAGCGGTCCATGCTCCAAAAGTCATCAACCATGTAAAAACAGATGAAATAACATAAGTATCATCTCTTAATATGAAATATATCAATGAATAACAGTGAATTATGATATAGAATAGTGATGCAAAATGGACGTATCAACTCCCCCCAAGCTTAGAATTCGCTTGTCCCCAATCGAAACTGAGCTCAATAAATATGGCCTCAGGTTTATAGAGTGAAGAGTCGATAAAATAATACGGACAAGAAGCATCACATTAATCAATACATAGATCATAATAGAAGACAACTCACTATTATATAACTTAACTTGCAATAAGTAAAGGAGACACAATAAAGATACGTAAAGTGAATCATAATTGGTAATGGCAAACTTAGCTCTTGGTCGAAGAATAGTTGACAATTTGCTGGAGTTCACAAATAACTGATTTTCAATGATAGCTTTCAAAGTAGTAATCACCAAGATAAGAGCAATGTGCAAAACAAGGAACATAAGAAACATGATTGAATATATCATCATATGAATGAATGAAACACAACAACTCAAAATACTTGCTGAGATAGAAAGGAATAGGTTTACTGACTCAACTAAAAAGTAAAAGAAAGGCCCTTCGCAGAGGGAACCAGGGATTTCATGTTTCATAAAGAGCTCCCAAAAATTATGGTACTTATTAGCTTTCAGCTCTCATTGCCCCTATCATAGGCATCTTTAGGTGGTTAAGGTTAAAGTGATCAAATATGAGGATATGCTTGACAAGTTGTAAGTTGAAAATCTCATGTCCCTTGAATATGAGGGTCGCTCCTCATGCTATTCAAGTTTAGTCACCGGTAAGTTCTTGTCATAGTAAGTACATGTGTATCATAGAGAACCGCCAACAGGGTACCCCTTACCCGATGATACGAAAGAATCTCCATATCAAAATGACAAGGCAAGCAGACAACAAGCATCTCAGCAATCTTCTTATTTACCATGGGAATATGGTGCTTTTTTCTCTCTTTCCTCTTTTCTCATTTTTTTCTCAATCTCTATCTCTTTTCTCTTTTTTATAAGAAGAATGCTTCATAGATGCTCGTTATGGTTACGCTGCAGGTTTCCACCATGACGGCATGGATTAGACCGGCGGCCCAGGCGTTTCTCTAACACACATACATAACTCCATGGACTTACAAGCTCCCCTTTCATTTCACATCGACGACATCCATAGACAAAAGAACATGATATCAACTAGGTACAAAGTACCAGTGCAATGTTGAAAGCGTTCCCCATGGTAGCATGGTTCTGCTAATTCACAACTTACAAAGCGCAAGCATATACGCAACATAGATGGGCACAATGGTTCAAGTTTATTAAATGCAAGAAAGTAAAGTGTGCCATCAAGTTCGCGAGAGCTTTAATCACTAATTTTCACATAACAAGTTTAATTTGGAAGGTAGATAAAAACATGAATTTACTTGGAATAACAATAGTGCTAATAGGTAGGTATGGTGGACACAAATGGCATAGGTTTTGATTTAAGGATTGGATGCACGAGAAGAATTCCCTCTCAGTACAGGTTTTTGGCTAGCAAGGCTGGGTAGCAAGTATAAGAGTTGAAGGAAACAAACAAACATACAAGTGATAAAAAGCAAACATGTAATCTTCCTCGGAAGCACAAAAGATCTTAACTAGAGAATACTAAACTTATGAGCAAATCAAGAAAGAAAGATGATGAAATTATATTTCTTTAAGAGTACTTCTATCTTTTTCATTCAACTCTCAAAAATAGTGTTGCTGCTGACCGAGCCAGGTTTGCCAAAACCAACTAAATTAACTCAATGATCCCAAAGTGATACCAATACTAACAACAAGATCAATCATATAACCATGAATTGAAAACTAATATAAGATATGCAAAAGAGTAAATGATAGAACTTCTCATTAATATTCCATAACAGCAACTCACACCAAGGGATACATAGATATCTAACGAGAGGGGGGACACTTCCATAATGCAAACCATCCTACATGATAACTTCTCTATTCATGATATGACTCTACTAAAAAGGTAAAAAGATAGAAGATAGTGATGTGATACCGCGACACTCCCCCAAGCTTGGAACAAACCAAGGGGATGCCAAAACCTGATGACGAATTACTCCTTCGATGGTGGTGGTATTCTCTCGGTTGGCGTGAGGAAATCTTCCAGCATCTTGCAAACCTTTTATTCTCCTCTTGAAGCATATCCACCTTCCTCCTCAAGACTCGGTACTTGTCACAGAACTCATCAGTGACTCGTAGAGCTTCCACTGCTGCAGGGCAAGAACTGAGATCTAGAGTTGGAGGTATCAGCCCCTTCATGCCTGATGGCATGTACTTTACTTCCTCCCTGCCGTTTTGATCCATGTCTTCGCACCTAGTTGCGATCCTTTCTTCTTCCACCCATCCTATGAAGGTCTTCTGCTCAAGATTGCGATGGAGCTCGCGACGGTGTCGCAGCTTGTAACCCTTTGAAGATGAACCCCTGGACGACATATGAACAAAACAGACTGAAACAAAAACACGACGAGAACGGGATATATGAACCTCGGGGGATCCGAGGAATTATATATTATGAAGTTTCACAACAAAAGGAAGGTACTGGGAGAAAACGGGTCGGAGATGGAGTTCGAGGTGGCCACACCACTTGGTGGCGTGACCAGGGTGGGCCCGCGCCACGGGGTGGTGTGAGCCACCCTGGCTCCGTTTCCGTCCCTCTTTCGCTTTGTAGCTTTCCTTGTTGGCTAAAAACTGCAAAAATATAACTGGATAGATCTTTCGTGGAACTTTTCTTACCAGAACTGTTACCTATTCGAAAACGAACTCTGCGGGTCTTCGAATTTGGTATTCAGTAGATTCTTCCGGAGTCATCACTTGAATAACATCAATATCTTCATATTCATACACTTATTGTGAGTCATGAAACCTTTCACTTTCTCATTACACCATTGTCTCCACTAACCTGGTAATTTCTTTCACACAAAACTTCACACAATTCTCATTAGCAACATTAGTGTAAACGAGGTAATAAACCTTTTTAAGTCTAATTTCAACTGAAATCCATCAAAACATAAGCTACTATAGCAACTCCTTCCGAAAACCCAAAAAGAATTCAAAAAGTAAATCGATTTAAAGAAGCAAATGCAAGAGTGGCAAAATCTGTCAAAACAGACCAGCAGGTAAAGATCCATTTTTCAAAGATCTTTTGTTTCTCAAATCAAAAAGTGCAAAACTAAGGAAAGTTAAATAACAACCTGGGGCAGAAGCATAAAACGTTACAGCTCAATCCAATGTAGAGAGATCTCTCACGAATTTTTACGGTGAAGCACAAAAATCTGTTTCGGGACAACATCTTCCCCAAATCTTACTTCTCTCTCATTAGAGGTTGATTTTGACACAAAAACCAAACAAAAAGGATAAGGAGAGGTTATTACCAAAGTAATAACTTCCAAGACTCAAAGAAAAACAAAAAAACTGAAAACACAAATAAACTGGGTTGTCTCCCAAAAAGCTCTTTCTTTATAGCCATTAAGATGGGCATGATAATTTTGATGATGCTCACTTAGGAATATGAATTGAACTGAAAGAGAGCATTAAGAAGCAAAAATACATACGTTTAAGTCTAACCCACTTCCTATGCAAGGGAATTTTGTAAACAAACAAGTTGCTGAAACCAGAGGCTACAAGCATAGGAAGGCAAAACAAGTGCAACATAAAAACTTTTAGCATAAAACGAGGAAACTTGATATTATTGAGATGCATAAGAATAGTCTTCCCTCTCTCATAATAGCTTTTAGTAGCATGCATAAATTTAATGATATAACTATCACAAGAACCATGGTAGCAATGATCACTTATCCTAATAGAAAACACAGGAACACTAGCTCTCATAACACTACTTTGTGAAACAATATTAGGGATATCCTTACAAAGGATAGTGTGTCCATCTTCTACATATTTAGCGACAAAATCTTTCACATTTGCTATTATAGGTTCATCATCCATTTTTTATCAGGTTCAATAGCTTTACTTGTACTTTCATTAACCATACTAGCTATCATAGAATGTTCCTTTATCTTAACTGGGAAAGGCATTTTCTCAATGTAAGGTTTAGATAAAACATGATTAGCGGTATAAACTTTAGTGTTTCTTGCAGGAACACTCTTAGCAATATCTTTATAAGGTTCATGATACTTATTCCACTTCTTTTTAGGCACTTCAATGTAGGAAGCAAAAGCCTTAAAATAAGTTGCAATAGCGTGAGAGTCTAGACCATAAGCATTTTTAATATTTTGAAAGTCGTCAGTTCCCATAAAAGATTCAATGGATTCATAATCATAATTTATACCTGACTTTATTCCTTTGTCATTCTCCCATGCTTCAGAATTGTCTTGAGTACGGTCCAGAAGATCCCATTTAGCTTCTTCTTCCATGCGAGTGAATGATCCAGCACAAGAAGCATCCAATAAATCCTTATCATGAAGAGAAAGCCTTGCATAAAAGTTATTGATAATAATATTGTTGGGGAGCTCATGAATTGGACATTTGAGCATTAGTAACTTCAATCTCCCCCAATCTTGAGCTATATTCTGATGGCTCAATGCACGGCGCCCAGAAAAATGCTTGTTGGCGGTGTTGATGTAGAGCTCGTTGGGAACCCCAAGAGGAAGGTATGATGAGCACAGCAGCAAGTTTCCGTCAGTTATGAAACCAAGGTTTAATCGAACCAGTAGGACCAAGGAAACACCTCAAAGGTGTTACTAGCTGAGCTTTGCAGGGCACACTACCGGTGCTAGTAGCAACGTGGAGACCTGCACAACACAACCACAGAACTTTGTCCCCAACTTGCGATGAGGTTGTCAATCTCACCGTGTTTTGCGGAAAACAAAGGATTAAACTTATCAAATGGAAAGAAGTAAAGTTTGCAGAAAGTAAACACAAAGCAGTAAAAGACTGTAGATTGTATGTAAAAGACAAGGACCGGGATCCATAGTTCACTAGAGGTGGCTCTCCTTAGATAGATAACATGCTGGGTGAACAAATTACAGCGGGGCAATTGACAAACACCGAGAAAGCAATACATGCATATACTAATCATCTTGACTCCTTTGAGACTTGATTGGGCATTACAACATAATACATAGATCGCCATCCAACTGCATCTATGACTAATAATCCACCTTCAGGTTATCATCCGTACCCCCTCCAGTATTAAGTTGCAAGCAACAGATTATTGCTTTATGAACTGCGTGTAAAGTAAACAATACGATTGTTCTATGAACAAAGGATTGTTTTTTTCTCCCTAGTAGCAACAACACATCTAGTACCTTAGAGATTTCTGTCACTTCCCCAGATTACCAGAGGCATGAACCGACTATCGAGCATAAATACTAACTCTTGGAGTAGCTAGCATCTACTTGGCCAAGATAGATACTAACAATGGAAAGCATGCAAGATCTCAAATAACAAAGACATGATAGAATCAATAATCAATCTGAAATAGCATCTCAATATCCATTGGATCCCCGCAAACACAACATGTATGAATACAAATAGATGATCTTGATCATGAACGGAGCTCACAAGATCTAAACATGAAAGCACAAAGGAGGAGAACCAGCCATCTAGCTACTACATGGATCCCTAATCCAAGGATGAACTACTCACGCATCACACCAGAGGCTTGCATGGTGATGAAGAAGGCCTCCAGGGTGAATTCCCCTCTCCGGCAGGGTGCCGGGAAGAGCTTTAGATCCCTCCCGGTCTAGGGATGGAGATGACGGCGGCTACAGACTCTTTCGTGGATTTTTGATCGGGCACGTAGGGTTTTCGTCTCGAGGGAAATATATAGGCGGAAGGAGAGGCCGAGGGGGTGCCAGGGCTGGCCTCACCACCCCCTGGCGCGGGCCAGGTGGTGTGGTGGCCCCCTGGTCCCTCGTCTCGTATTCTGGCACTTGATCCCTTCCGGAAAAATAGGCACTTTGGCTTTTGTCCCGTCCAATTCCGAGAATATTCATTTTCTGACTTTCCTGGAACCAAAAACAGCAGAAAACAGGCAGCTGGCACTGTGGCTCTTGTTAATAGGTTAGTCCAAGAAATCATATGAAAATTACTCCAAAGTTGGAACAAAACACAAGAAAGTGGATAAAACCAAGCATGGAACATCAAAAATTATAGATACATTTGCAATGTATCAACATCCCCAAGCTTAACTCCTGCTCGTCCTCGAGTAGGTAAGTGATAAAAAGAAAGAATAATTTTTGAGGTGACATGCACCATCAAAGACTTGATCAAAGTATTTGCAAAACACTCAAAGCTGGGATCATAGTACTTCAATCATAACATGAAAGACAAAGTTCTAGCAATAAGCAAAGAAACTATGATGCAACATGAAAAGGCACAAACAAAAGTTTCATGAATAACAATGCTTTGCAAGACGTTTGTTTGTTTAACTTAAAGAAAACATAGCATACTAGTATTCAGCTTGTCCCTCAATAGAGTAGCAAATATAAATGCATAGGAAACCTTCAAAGTTCATAAGAGTGACTAGATACAATAGTTTAAAACAAGCAATATCAAGTTATGCATCAATCAACTAGTCTTGGGACAATGCACATAGAACTAAGAATGGCCACTATGCTCTCAAAGTAGGTGCATAAAGTTAGAAGGTGGAGACTCAATATAATGGTGGAAGAAAGGCCTTTTGTAAAAGGAAGTAGGGATTCAAGTCATAAAGAGCTTCCAAAAATTATGGTACTTATAGCTTTCAGCTCTCATTGCCCCTATCATAAGCATATTGAAGTGATTAAGGTTAAAGTGAACAAACTATGGTGTACATGCTTGATGAAGTATAAGTCAGAAATCTCATGTCCCTTGTATACGAGGTCTGCTCCTCATGCTACTCAACTTTAGTCACCGATAAGTTCTTGTCATCGTAAGTATATGTGTATCATAGAGAACCGCCAATGGGGTACCCCTTGCCCGATGATACGGAAGAATCCCCATATCAAAATGACAAGGCAAGCAGACAACGAGAATCTCAGCATTCTTCTTACTTACCATGGGAATATGGTGCTTTTTTCTCTCTTTCCTCTTTTCATAGTATCTCTTTTTTTCTCTTTTTTCTCAATATAGGACTCTTTTTTTATAAGAAGAATGCTTCATAGACAGCTCATTATGGTTACGCTGCAGGTTTCCACCATGTTAGCATGGATTAGACCAGCGGCCCAGGCGTTTCTCTAACACATATACATAACTCCATGGACTTACAAGCTCCCCTTTTCATTTCACACGGACGACATCCATATACAAAAGAGCATGATATCAACTAGGTACAAGTACCAAGTGCAATGTTGAAAGATTTCCCCATGAAAGCATGGTTCTGCTAATTACCAACAAATAAGTGCCAGCATATACAACATAGACGACACAATGGTTCAAGTTTATTAAGGGCAAGTAAAGTAAAGTGTGCCATCAAGTTCGTGAGAGCTTTAATCACTACTTTTCTCGTAACAAGTGGAAGGTAAACAAAAGCATGAATATACTTGGAATAGCATAAGCTAGTAGGTAGGTATGGTGGACTCTTTGGAATAACTTGGTGTAGGGAGTTGGATGCATGAGTGGAGCTCATACTTTGTTGTGGAGGCTAGCAAAAGACTGGGAGCGACAAACTAAGAGAGCAATAATGGCCATAATCGTGCAGAGCGATAAAACATCATTGATCAAAGCATAAAGTGATACTACAAGTTGAAAACTAAAGGATCATAAAGGCTATGGTGACTTTGGATAGTCATAACATGGTGTGAGCATGTGCCAAGTCAACCCAAATAAAGCATCAAAGGAGAATACCACTATACTATGCTTTAATATGCTAAAACAACGCATGATTCATCCAAGGCACATTAAGCAATCTCAATTGTTTATAACAAGTCATGCTACAGCAAAGAATACTAAGCATAAATCCAAAACAATATGAAGCATGGCATGACAAAGCACAGGCCATAGTCAAAAACAAACTCTTTTTACCACAAAAGTAAGAACTTTCCTACTCTTTTCCAAACCAAACCAAACTATTTGCAAACCAATGTATGAAATAGGGGGTCCAACCAATTTATTCAGCAAACTAAGCAAACCAAAGCAAATGAAAACCAAAACGAAAACGAAAAAGAAGACGCTCCAAGAAAAACACAACTGTGCAAGAAACAATAAAAATGAAGCGTTTGGAAGAAACCTAGAATTTTTATTGATGAAGAAGGGGATGCCTTGGGCATCCCCAAGCTTTGACGCTTGTACTTCTTGGATATTTATTGGGGTGACACGCGTGGCATCCCCAAGCTTGAGCTTTAGTCCATCCTTCATCTCATTACTCATTCCTTCCATACACCTGAAATTTTTCTTTCATACAAAACTTCACACAATCTCATTAGCAACATTAGTGCACTTAAGATAAATAAGTCTTAAGGTTCAGTGATAACACAAAATAAACTTCCATTAGAACACTATCTACTGTAGCACTTCCCTCAAAAAGCTCAATTCCCCAAAAGAACTCAAAAAGGAACCCACAAGAAGCAAATGCAGAAAATGGCAGAAATCTGTCAAAACAGACCAGCAGGTAAATACGATTTTTTTCGAAGACCTTCTATTGCTCAAATCAAAAAGTGTTGAACTAACGAAAGTTAGATAACATGGGGCAGAAGAAAAACAAATTACAGCTCAATCCGACATACAGAGCTCTCTCACGAATTTTTACGGTGAAGCATAAAAATCTGTTTTGGGACAGCAACTTTCCCAATCATTACTTCACTCTCATTAGAGGTTACTTTTGGCACAAAAGCAAATAAAAAGGATAAGGAGCGGTTATTACTGAAGTAATAACTTCCAAGACTCATCTAAAACTTTTGGGTTATCTCCCAATAAGTACTTTTCTTTAACGCCTTTAAGTTAGGCATAGGAAGCAAAGAAAGAATCAAGTGTTCTCAAATGAAGAAGCATTAAGACCAAATTTTGTTTTCATAGGAGAAGCAAAAGAAATCTTTTCTCTTTTTGTAGGGAAGTGTTCTATACCTTTCTGGAGTGGGAGTTGATATTTAATGGTGTCTTCTTTCATATCAATGATGGCACCAACAGTTCTAAGAAAAGGTCTTCCCAAAGTAATAGGACAAGAAGCATTATATTCAACATCCAAAACATAGAAATCAACGGGGACATAGGAATCGTTAACCATAATAAAAAACATCATTAAGACTCCCCATGAGTTTATTTTTAGAATTATCATCAAGTGGGACATTCAAATAACAATCTTCAAGAGGAGGCAAATCAAGCATATCATAAATCCTTCTAGACATAATAGAAACACTACTATCAAGATCACATAAAGCCTTAAAATAAAAGTCATTCACTTTCATACTAATGATGGGTTCCCAACCATCTTCTTGTTTTATAGGAATAAAAGCTTTATGTTTCATCTTTTCTTCTTTAATCTTTATGAGAGCATTAGTAATGTGTTTTTGTAAAGGCCATGTTCATAGCACTAGCATTAGGACTTTTAGCAAGCTTTTGTAGGAACTTAATAACTTCAGAGATGTTGCAGCCATCAAGATCAAAATCAACTTTATCATCTAAAGTAGTAGAACTATTACTAGCCTCAACACTAGTGGTGGTAATAGTAGAAACACTAATTTTTCTAGCAATTTCATGTTCTCTTTCCCACTTAGCATGTAATTCAGATAATATTCTAATATTTTCATCAATTCTTACTTGTATGGCATTAGTAGCTGCAAAGGGATTCTCATTAGTTTCAGGTTTAGCAGCCATTTTATTAATCAATGAAGATTGAGCTTCAGACAAAGATGATATATTTCTTTCAACATTAGAGAGATTCAATTATAAACCAGGAATTTCCCTATTTAGACTCTCAAGTTGATGGCTAATGTTCTTCAAAATGATAGATTGTTCTTCCATAGTTTTAGTAAATAGTTTATTTTGCTCATATTGCATTTGCATGAAGTTTTTAGTGGCTATTTCAACTTCTAAAATTCTTCCTTCACTAGGTAATTCAGGTTTACCATTATAGCCATAAGTATTACTAGGAGGGTAGGGCCTATAATTGTTGTTACCAGAATTGTTCCTATAAGCATTATTACCATAAGCAGTGTTGCCAAAATTGTTATTTCTTATGAAGTTCACATCAACTTGCTCTTCTTGAGCAACCAAAGAGGCTAAAGGAACATTATTTGGATAAATATGGGCTTTCCCATCAACAAGCATAGACATAATTATATCAATCTTATCACTCAAGGAGGAGTTTTCCTCAACAGAATTTACCTTCTTACTTTGTGGAGCTCTCTCAGTATGCCATTCAGAATAATTAACCATCATATTGTCCAAAAGTTTTGTTGCAGCACCCAAAGTGATGGTCATAAAGGTACCTCCAGCAGCTGAATCCAATAGGTTCCTTGAAGAATAGTTCAATCCTGCATAAAAAGTTGTTTAAACTTTCCCAAGCTTGAGCAACATGCTCATTATCAAGTTGTTTAAACTTCATTATTTCACTTCTCATGGATATAATCTTAGCAGGAGGATAGTATTTTCCAATAAAAGCATCTTTGCACTTAGTCCAAGAATCAATAATATTCCTAGTTAAGGAATTCAACCATTCTTTAGCTTTTCCTCTCAAAGAGAAAGGAAACAATTTCAGTTTAATAATATCACCATCTATATCCTTATGCTTTTGCATCTCATAAAGTTCAACAAAGTTATTTAGATGGGAAGCAGCATCTTCATTACCAATACCAGAAAATTGCTCTCTCATAACAAGATTGAGCAAAGCAGGTTTTATCTCAAAGAAAGTATTTTCAGCCACAGGTGGAGCAATAGGTGTGCTCATAAAATCATTGTTGTTGGTGCTAGTGAAGTCACACAACTTAGTGTTTTCAAGAGTAGTCATTTTTTGGGTTTTCAAATAAGAAAGCAAACTAGTAAAACTAATTTTTTTGTGTTTTTGAAGAACAAAACAAGCAAACAAAGCAAAAAAGAAAACTAAGCAAAACAAAAATAACAAAGTAAAGAGATTGGTTATGAGGGACTCCCCTTGTGAAGATGTCCTTGACTCCCCGGCAACGGCGCCAGAAAATCGCTTGATGGCTCAATGCACGGCGCCCAGAAAAATGCTTGTTGGCGGTGTTGATGTAGAGCTCGTTGGGAACCCCAAGAGGAAGGTATGATGAGCACAACAGCAAGTTTCCCTCAGTTATGAAACCAAGGTTTAATCGAACCAGTAGGAGCAAGGAAACACCTCAAAGGTGTTACTAGCTGAACTTTGGCAGGGCGCACTACCGGTGCTAGTAGCAACGTGGAGACCTGCACAACACAACCAAAGAACTTTGTCCCCAACTTGCGATGAGGTTGTCAATCTCACCGTGTTTTGCGGAAAACAAAGGATTAAACGTATCAAATGGAAAGAAGTAAAAGTTTGCAGAAAGTAAACACAAAGCAGTAAAAGAGTGTAGATTGTATGTAAAAGACAAGGACCGGGATCCATAGTTCACTAGAGGTGGCTCTCCTTAGATAGATAACATGCTGGGTGAACAAATTACAGCGGGGCAATTGACAAACACCGAGAAAGCAATACATGCATATACTAATCATTTTGACTCCTTTGAGACTTGATTGGGCATTACAACATAATACATAGACCGCCATCCAACTGCATCTATGACTAATAATCCACCTTCAGGTTATCATCCAAACCCCCTCCAGTATTAAGTTGCAAGCAACAGATTATTGCTTTACGAACTGTGTGTAAAGTAAACAATACGATTGTTCTATTAACAAAGGATTGTTGTTTTCTCCCTAGTAGCAACAACACATCTAGTACCTTAGAGATTTCTGTCACTTCCCCAGATTACCAGAGGCATGAACCCACTATCGAGCATAAATACTAACTCTTGGAGTTGCTACCATCTACTTGGCCAAGATAGCTACTAACAACAGAAAGCATGCAAGATCTCAAATAACAAAGACATGATAGAATCAATAATCAATCTGAAATAGCATCTCAATATCCATCGGATCCTCGCAAACACAACATGTATGAATACAAATAGATGATCTTGATCATGAACGGAGCTCACAAGATCTAAACATGAAAGCACAAAGGAGGAGAACCAGCCATGTAGCTACTACATGGATCCGTAGTCCAAGGATGACTTCTCACGCATCACACCAGAGGCTTGCATGGTGATGAAGAAGGCCTCCAGGGTGAATTCCCCACTCCGGCAGGGTGCCGGGAAGAGCTTCAGATCCCTCCCGATCTAGGGATGGAGATGATGGTGGCTACAGACTCTTTCGTGGATTTTTGATCGGGCACTTAGGGTTTTTGTCCCGAGGGTAATATATAAGCGGAAGGAGAGGCCGAGGGGGTGCCAGGGCTGGCCTCACCACCCCCTGGCGCGGGCCAGGCTGGGTCACGCGGCCAGGTGGTGTGGTGGCCCCTTCGTCCCTCTCCGTCTCGTATTCTAGCACTTGATCCCTTCTAGAAAAATAGGCACTTTGGCTTTTGTCCCGTCCAATTCCGAGAATATTCATTTTCTGACTTTCTTGGAACCAAAAACAGCAGAAAACAGGCAGCTGGCACTGTGGCTCTTGTTAATAGGTTAGTCTAAGAAATCATATGAAAAGTACTCCAAAGTTGGAACAAAACACAAGAAAGTGGATAAAACCAAGCATGGAACATCAAAAATTATAGATACATTTGCAATGTATCATACTCTCTCCATCAAGGGGCCAAAAGTTGTATATTTGATTTCGATCTTTATGAATCTCACTAGGAGGATAAAACTTTGAATAAAAGAGAGGCACTATTTCCTCCCATTCAAGAGCTTGACCATTCTTCAGCAGCTTATACCATTCCTCGGCTCTTCCTTTCAGTGATAATGAGAATAACTTCTTCTTAACTTGATCTGTAGTAATACCTGCACACTTGAACAACCCGCATAATTCGTGTATAAAGTGTAAATGATCACCGGGATGGACAGTTCCATCCCCAACATAGTAGTTATCCATAACACGATCAATAATTCTTGTAGGTATTTTAAAATTATCATTCTCAGCAGGTGGTGGTTCATCTACTACTTTAGCAGTGGTAGTAGCATTACAAAATAATAAACTCAGCGAATTATCCATATTGAAAATAAAGCAACTAACAGAAATAAACAATACTCACATTAGAGGTTTCCTTTACCAGTTCCACTCTCCAATAGAGCTTCACTCCTCGGCAACGGCGCCAGAAAATAGTCTTGATGACCCACAAGTATAGGGGGTGTATCGCAGTATTTTCGATAAGTAAGCGTGTCGAACCCAACGAGGAGCAGAAGGTGTTGGCTAGTGGTATGGATCAGGAATTCTCTGCAAATACTTAGCAAACGGATTTTTAGGGTTTTTTGATAATGCAAGTAAATAAAGTACGAGTAAATAAAAGGCAATAAGAATAAATGCAGCGAGTGGCCCAATCCTTTATTCAGCAAAGGACAAGCCGGTTGTATTACTTAAGATGGCCAAACGTTCTTGAGGACACATATAGTTGATTAATCTTCTTTAGTTTGCTAAGTGTTGTGCGGGTGAACCTGTGCTAATGTACCAACCTTCCTAGGACTAATACATACTTGTGATTATACCCCTTGCAAGAATCCGCAAGTACAAGAAAGTAATTAAGGTAGAAACCTAACCACAGCTTTAAACTCTAAGACTCTGACGTCCCTTGTGCAATGGTTTCCTAACGGGGGTTCAGGTTTCTGTCACTCCGGCAACCCCTACGATTAGTAGCCAAATACACAATGCATTCCCCTAGGCCCATATAGGTGAAGTGTCATGTAGTCGGCGTTCACATGACACCACTAGAATAAGTACACCACAACTTAAATATCAAACTATTGAATCTTTCTCAACACAATTCCACTACTAACAACATGACTTCTCCCATGTCCTCAAGAACAAAATGAACTACTCACAAGACATTATATGGATCATGATCAGAGATGGAATAATGATATATAACAATCAGAACATAAACAATAATTCCACGGTTCACTCAATAGCATCAACTACAAAGAGTAATCAACACCGGAAAAGTTTCCCCTAAGAACTATGCAAGATTCAACCCAATTGTTATAGCGATATGGAGATGGTGATGAGAGTGCTGGTGGAGCTGATGGTGGTGATGATGATCCCGATGAAGTCCAGCTTGATGGTGGTGTTGATGGCGACGATCTCCCCTCTCCGGGAAGGAATTGCCCCGGCAGAATTCTGTCTGCTAGTGAGATCTTTCTCTCTCGGTGTTTTCTGCCCCGTAGAGGCGGCATAATCTTTCTGTGGTCGCTCCCTGAGTCTTAGGGTTTCGGGAGGATAATATACGCTAGAGGGGAGAGCCAGGGGTGGACCAGGGCAGCCACACCACCTGGTGGCGCGGTGTAGGCTGGCCCGGGCCAGGGGGTGGGGTGGGCCCCCTGTGGCCCATCTCATCCTCCCCTTCTGGCTTCCTTCATCTTCTAGAAAAATAGGTTTTTCCATGTATTTTCCTAGATTTTCTGATCTTCGCGAATTTTGCCTCCAAACAGCACCTTTTCCATCAGAATCCTAACTGCAGTGGTCCATGCTCCAAAAGTCATCAACCATGCAAAAAACAGATGAAATAACATAATTATTATCTCTTAATATGAAATATATCAATGAATAACAGTGAATTATGATATAGAATAGTGATGCAAAATGGACGTATCACATCCCTAACCCCCTACCACTTCCATATACACTACTTGGTCTTGTGAAGCATGTCTAGGAACTCCAGAACCGAGGATGATATCTATGAAGAATCCACGACGAGCCACCATGTCTACGCCTCCACAAGCATGGATGACATAATGGAGCACTACACCAACAATGGCTCCACATTCTTGGGTGATATGGAGTTCTACAACAACAATGACTCCCCAAGCATGAACGACCTCAAGGATAACAACGACAAGCTCCTCAAGTCACGTCGACCAAGACGGGGCCTCTATCTCGAGAGCACCAAGGTCCATCATCAAATGGACAACTTCAAGCACGACATGGACAATGACTTTACCAAAACCATGAGCATGATTGCCAAGACTAATGTTGCTTTGCGCTCATTACAATGCCTCACCAAGAGAGTGCCAAGGACAAGAATCATCATCGTGAGCGTCATGTGAATGACCAAGTGCGCCATCTACATCAACCTTTGGCAAGGCACGCCAATGACCTTCGTCGAAACCATCATATGGAAACTTCAACTACTCGTGCCACCACCAAAATGGCACCAAGAGCAAGCTCTCCTCCATGCCATCAAGCTTCAACGCCAAGAATTGACGTCCTAGATGACGCATGCAACTTCATGGATGAAGCGGACGAAGACCTCTACTTAGCCAAGTTGGACGAGTATGTTAAGAGGATGTCTACACAAGCCAAGTTGACCACGGCGAAGGATGAGCAAGCTCCAAGTAAAGAGCCTATGCTACAAGATGGCGATGACAAGGAAGAGAATGGTGAGCATGGGACTTTCTCTTCACCAAAGGAGGCGCATGGAGTTGAGAGAACCGAGACTACCCCTACATGCTTGAGGGATGATGTGGTACCAATCCCATGTGAGTATGAGAGCCACTTAGCCCACTTGAGTGAAAACAAGAGTGAGATGAGTGACTCCACCATACCTGAGATTGAGTGCTTCCACTTGGAGGGCATGAGTGATACACCTAGTGAGTTGAGAGTGGTAGTTGATAGGTCATGTGAGACCACTTTGATTTCTAACGACTTACCCTCTACCTCTAGTGTGTTTTCTCATGATGTGCTAGGTTCCATGGATCAAGAAGCGCCAAGCTTGGAGATGATGATGCCTCCGACCGAGAAGATGAACATGGTGGATGAAGATGATGCCATCCCCATACATGATGAAGAAGTCGCCCACATGAAGGCCAATGCTACCACAACACCCACTTCATATGAGAGGTATGAACAACATAAAAATAAGGGTGTTGGTGATGCCATGATCCCACTAGTGGACATGGTGACTTGTGTTGATTGGCATGCTATGGATGATGTTTGTGATATCACATATGACTCATTGGATTTCCATGTGATACTTTGACTTTGCATAATGTGGAGCATGTGAAATTATTTGATTGTGACGATGTTTGTATAGACATGCCATGCTCTAAATGTTACGTTGATGATATCATTGCTTGCACTTTGTTTAATAGTTGCTCTTTCCAATGTTTCGCTTGCAATGATGACCAATGGTACCCCTCGGACCATGCTTTGTCATGGATGTTTTACAATTTCTCATGTTGCTTGCAATAAGATGAACAATTGCTCTTTCACATGTTTTGCTTGCAACAATAATTCTCATATGGTTTCTATTGAGATGGCCCCCATAGCCTCCTGAAATTTTCGAGATTTTGATGATTGCCATGATAAGCATGTTCACGACTTAAATACTCACCATGCACCTATGTTACACTTGATTGACACTAATGGTGATGTGCACAAGAAGAGATACGTCATGATGGATGATGTGTTTCTCTACCATGCACACACGTTCTTTCTTTTGTGCTTGATGTGTGTAGGTACCCGCAAGATAATGTCAACCTCAGTTGAGCACAAGTTGACAAAAAGAGCTCTAGAGAGCATCCCCTAAGTGAGTTCAAGATCGAACCCAGCTCTGATACCTTTTGCATGCTTTGCATCTTTCATATTGACAAATTGCTCTTTCCTATGGTTTGCTTGCAAGCATGTTGATGGTATTCTTCCACCTTGTGACAATCATGTTTTGTTGCTATTGGACATTGATGCTTTGTGTGTTACAACAAAAATGTTGAACAATTTCTCTTTCCGATGTTTTGTGTGCAACCATAATGCCATTAGGAGCATGTATTGTCATGAGAGCTTCCAAGTCTCTCGTATTGTTGTTGCAACAAACATAAGGACCACTTTCTCTTTCATATGGTTTGTTTGCAAACGCATTGCTTTTGCTTCCGCTCATGATACTCATATCCCCATGATATTTGCTTTTGATGATTTGTGTGTGGCATCCAACATGTTGACCAATTGTTCTTTCTAATGGTTGGTTTGCACACATAATGATGTTGTTTTGGATATTCTTCCTCTTGTGTTTTTGCCAAATTCTCCTAGCTTTGCATCAAAGATGTTGATCAATACTTTAGTCAATTGCTTTGAGTGCCACACTAAGATGTTATATGGAGTTTTTGAGTTCCCACATTTGGATGATGTTCAAACGTTTTCCATGCACTTTGACCTTGCATATGCATCTCGTTTGCTATACTTGAGTTGTGCTAATAGTGTTGTGAACAAGAATGGACATGACACAAATGACATGCTCCTCTATCACACACGAACATATGTTGCTTGTTCTTTGTTGTGTGAAGGTACAATTGCTTCCGCGTCAACCTCTATGGACCATAAGTTGACAAGACAAACCGTAGAGAGTTACCTATGGTTGCTCCTCAATGAGCTATCTCTACATCATAAGGTGACTTCACTCTACTTGAGGACTCATGCTATAATTTTTATGAATTGGCTACGCTTTGAGTGTTGCTTTGCTTTTGTGAGCTTTGTAGGCTTCATGGAAGGTGAAGGAACATTGAGGTGTTGTCAACTCAATCTTCCCGAGGACGACTATATGGTGAACCCTAGGATCAAGAAGGTATCTTGACATATTCTACTTTGTGATGAGCATGTAGAGTTGAGGACGACTCTTTTTGAAGGGAGAGGGGAGATGATGTAGCCTGACCTTTGGTCATTACCACATCATGGTCTCCAACCTATGCCAAGTCGTCATGGACTCCAAAGGTGAATCTGTTCCTCTATGCAAGCCCACTTCCTACCTTCTTGAATGGTATACTACTTCATACTCCCTCCCATTATCATGATAGGTTCACATTGACAGGTACGGAGGCAAGGGAGGAAGACCGAAGCACCAAGCCTGACAAGACGGAGGCTTGGAAGAGAAGACGGAAGAAGCAGCAGCTGAAGCCCTGGAGTCTCCGGCCCTCAATCCCCGGAGTCTTCGGCCACACCGGAGTCTCTGGCCCTTTGACCCTGGAGTCTCCGGCCCTTCGCCCCAGAGTCTCTGCCCCAGGACTCCGGCCCAGTCTCTGCACCCCCGCCTGGAAGTCTCTGCATGCCACCCCGGAGTCCACCCCGGAGAGCCACGTCGACCCCGGAGTCTTCGGCCCCTACACCCCGGAGTCTCCGGCCTAAGTGGACTGGGCCCGCGCGTCTTGAGCTGGGCCTTGGCCCATGTACCCCTCTAGTTCGCCCCAAACCCTAGTATTATTGCCTAAACTACCCCTTGTTAAGTGGCTGGCCTATATATAGTGCCCCCACCCCTCATTGTATCCCAGAGGCATAGATGATAGACTAAAGATAACCCCCTTTGTGGAATCTCTAGTTTTGCCTCATCCCCTTCTACCAAAGGGGATTGACTATCGTCACCACCTTGTTGGAGTTTGCATCGCGCCTCCCTCGTTGTACAAGGCCTACACTTGCGAGTGCGTGAGCATAGTTGTCAAGACCCTCTCCAAGGTGTTCTTCCCCCTCCGCTTGGGATTGAGGGAGCACGTTGACCGATCTTTCCTTGCGAGGATTCTATCGGACCGATGGCCACTAGTGAGAGCAAACGGCCTTGTATCATGTGAGTTTTGCATTTGTTCATCGTGTTCTTCGCGAGGTGTGCGTCCGCTTCCTCTACCTTCTCCCTTTCCCCTTGCTTTCCCATCGATTTGACCACGAGATCTGTGAAGATTGAGCCACCCACGGGATTACCCCTTAACACTTTTATTACATTAGGGCCTTGGATGATTACATAAATGTGGTGAGGACTAAAGGAAATAAGGGCAACAGATACATCCCTTTTCTAGCACAGAACTAGTCCTCCACCCTTTCCTGTCACACTAACAGGGAAACAACAATGGAAACCGAGACACCTACAAACACTCAGTACCATTTCTGCGGTGACCCAGCATACCACTGGATGATGTAGTACACTATAGTCGTTGACATAACACCAATGGAACACCGTTCACTAGTATTACATCCCTCAGAGTGGTACAACAGAAACACAGCATGTCCAAGACATGACTATAGGTTACAACTCGACTCTTTACAAAAGATCCAGAGAACACTTTAGGTGAAAGAGAGAGAAAGAAACTTCTTACAAAGAAGAACCAGAACTAATAACTCAGAACTATCTAGTAACTAAGACTAGTATCTAAACTATTTGGCTTGCCATTGCTGCTATTGCAATGCTCTATAGAAGCAGGTTTTATGGCTAGAGAATCTACTCCTATCTACTTAAGAACTTTTTCTTCACTTCAGTTGATGTATATGTTGACTTCATTGACTCTGTTGAAGAACTTGAGCTGTTGATGATGGTTTCTTGAGCAGAAGTTGATGTTGACGTTGTCTTCAATGTCTTAGAACCTAGTAAGGGTTAAGAAGGTATGGTTGAGTACGAGCGTACTCAGCAAGTTCACTAAAAAGGAGTGTATGATGCATTATCTCTACAGCCATAGACCATAGGTCGTAGACAATGCAAGTTTTCATAAACATTTCTTCAAAGGTTGCTTTTATTCTGAAAACTATGTCCGACAGCTGATACGTTGCTAACGTATCCATAATTTTTGATGTTCCATGCTTAGTTTTATCTACTTTCTTATGTTTTTTCCACACTTTGGAGTAATTTTCATATAATTTCTTGGACTAACCTATTAACAAGAGCCACAGTGCCAGTTGCCTGCTTTCTGCTGTTTTTGGTTCCAGGAAAGTCAGAAAATCAATATTCTCGGAATTGGACCGGACAAAAGCCAAAGTCGATATTTTCCCGGAAGATTCACGGAGCTAGAAGGATAGCTGGAGAGGGGCCACAGGGTGGCCACACCACCCCTTGGCGCGGGCCAGCCCAGGCCGCGCCAGGGAATGGTGTGGGCCCCCTGGCCGGCCATCGACCTTGCCTCTTTCGCCTATATATCTCCCCCGATGCAAAAACCCTAAGTCGTTAATCAGAAATCCATGAAAAGTTCCACAGCGCCGCCGCCACCGAAGGGGAGATTCGGGGGACAGAAAGTCTCTCCTCTAGCACCCTGCCGGGACGGGGAAGTGCCCCCGGAGCCATCTCCATTGATCTCCATCACCATCTCCATCGCCGTTGCTGATTCCCATGATGAGGAAGGAGTAGTTCTTCCTCTAGGCTAAGGGTTCTACCGGTAGCTATGTGTTCATCTCTCTCTCTCTCTCTCTCTCTCTCTCTCTCTCTCTCTCTCTATGCATGATCATATTGTTATCATGAGATTTTTGTAATCAAGTAGATCTACCTTGCTACTCAAGTGCTTTAATAGATCTCTGCTCTCCCCATGTGTGTGAAAGTGACAGCATGCACACCATGGTGGCACTTAGGCTAGAGATTACAAATACTTGTTATGAGTTATATTTGGAGTTGGATGTCTTTATGAAATTGTGGTGTTTGTTGGAACCATCTAGTGCTCAAGGTGACAGTGTGGGGTTTTCTAGATGGGAAAGATGAACTTTGAGGAGTGCTGTTATAGCCCTACCATGGATTAGAGTGTCCAACCGGAGAGTAGTTAAGAGTAGTATCATAAAGAGAAGATATTTATATGAGAGTGTTCACTAGTGAAAGTATGATCCCTAGGCCTTGTTTCTAAGCATTGGTACACCGTTTGCAATTAGATATGTTACATGTTTGCTTGCTTCCTTCTTTATTTCAGTTTGCCTTTAGTCTTTTCCCACGTCAACCACACGCCAGCAAGCTGTTTTCTATCACCGTTACCACTTATAATTATCTATACCACTTGTATTTCACTATCTCTTCGCCGAACTAGTGCACCTATACACCTAACAAGTGTATTGGGTGTGTTGGGGACACAAGAGACTTCATGTATCTTGATTGCAGGGTTGCTTGAGAGGGGATACCTTTGACCACTTCCTCCTTGAGTTCGATAAACCTTGGGTGATCCACTTAAGGGAAACTTGTTGCTATTTTACAAACCTCTACACTTGGAGGCCCAACACCTGTCTACAAGAATAGAAGTGCGTAGACATCAACAACCTTCATAGGTTGACCAGAACCTTCATGGGGTTCCTTTCCTGCCGCGTTCGTAGCTCCTTCCCGGAATAGGGAGTAACATGTCACAGTTCTTACACTCTGCAGAGGTGCGTTACTTTACCCATGAGAGACCTTAGCTTTGTTGCACATCCGAGTTGCATTCTCGTCCACACTTCCTTGGTGTGGGGCCCAGTCTAAGATCCAAGCCAATCACTGCCCCCTTCGTGACCCCATATGTCTGCACGATCCTTCAGGCCGAACTACATCTCCGTTAAGCCCCCTTTCAGGCAAGCTACAACCCTGATGAGTTCCCGAAGACTCTATGAGCCGGTTATGCCCCTGGCAAGCTCTATAAAGGTCTGACTATACCTCCGGCAGCCGCTCACAGATAATCTAGATACCAAAACCGTGGAGCCTAAGGGTGCCCACCCATATGCTAGATCCACACAAGGAATCACAACGTCACATTAAGGTCATCTTGCCTACATATGAAAGGAAGAAGATACAACTGACTTCTCCGTCCCATTCCAAATCTCATGGTTAACACGTAATATACGGCGCTAGAATCACTGGCGACATTGGTTGTTAAGTCCTAGATATTATGTTCCTTTACCACTAGAACTATATCAATAGATTATTACCATTTGTAAATAATCCATAATCAAATTATTATGAAAATAGTGTTTTCTGACCCTTTTGAAATGCAGGTGATGACAACATTTGAGTTACAAGCATTTGATAGAAAATAACCAAAGGACATGAGCAAGTTGTGAACTTGCCTTTTGTGATTGCAAGATTATGCACTCATGGTCTTCGAGATAATAGAAGATCCAAATTTTGTAAACAACATCATTGGTCCGGTAAGGACTAATGTTTAAAGAAGCAAGATGCAACAATGCATAAATAATGTAATGCAATTTGATAAACATGAATCCCCGGAATAGTCGTATCTGATCTAGGGTTTGGAAACTGGTGATGAGTTCTTAGGAATGTGTTGTACTTTTATACCAGTTTCACACTTGTGCTTCTTATTAAGTATTGTGAGTGTGTGAAATGATATGTAAATACAAGAAGTGGTATACAATAGTAAATCACTCAAATGGGGCATGGTATCTAAAAGATTTCTTGAGCAAGATTACTAATCAATTAGAGCTTTCAAGAAGTGTTTAAGGATTACTTTTATTATTTCTTAAAGGAATAACTTTCAAGGAAAAGGTTACTTTTACAAAGTAAAGGTATTTAAATTTTAACATGCAAAGTATAGAAGTGAAATATAATAATATTCTAAGATTGAGGTGGATTGCCATCTAGTAATTATGATGGAAATTACTATGTTAAGTGGTTAAGAGTTAAAGGACTTATTATAAGATTGTTGTTTGAAGTGACAAAACGAATAACTTTTAAAGAAAATATTTCTTTATTAAGGTTTAAACAATCTTTGTGGTTAATCGAGTGTGATCGATATTGTTTGCGCTTATCTGATAAGCGTGGGTTTGAGATGCCTTATGACTTAATTTGTAATAGACAAAAGTTAACTATAAATATATATTTAGACTTTATATATTGTGTTTATAGTTTGGTGGACCAAAGTTAACTTTGAAATATGAATAGACCTAGGGTGTGATGTGTTTTAAAGTATTAATAAGTTTTAGATTTGGTAACAAGCGTGTTTAAGAGTGTGAGATCATTCACTTCTAATTTAAGTGAATGATGAACTTAAATGCATTTTGTTAATATAAAATTGATGTGATCACCTCAAATGATCTTAGTTATGTGTTAGGGTTTTAAAATTATATTAAGCATAATAAAGAGTATTCATATTTTTCATAAGTGAATGTTGTTTTAAAGTTCAGTTAAAATTGTTGGCTTAACTTGAATTTATGGTTTTAAAAGGTTCTCCTTTAAGTTATTATCTTACACTTAAAGTTTATCCAAGTTAGGACTTTGGAACTAGTACTTGCATATAAGAGAGTTAAGGTTTAGTACCAAATTGTGATTATTTCTTATTTAAGAAATGTTTCTAAAGAATTTATAAAATTGTATTTTATATAATAGATCAGGATTTATTACTTTAAAATCTTAAAAACTTATGGAATATTATATTTAGTATTATTATAGTAAACTATATTTATTCTAGATCTTAAAAATGATTTTTATTTATTTTTAAGTATTATTCTTATTTTTATAAAATTCCACAAAGTATTAAATATCTTTAAAATATTTTCTTCAAGTTTTATTTGTAAAAAATTAAGTTAATAATTTTATAAGATATTAGATTGATTTTAGTATACATAAATGATTTTTATTGATTTTTAGGACTTTTACTTACTTTATGAAATTTTATTTAGAAGTTAATAGTGTTAATATTTATTTGCATTTTACCTAACTTAAATAAGCAAGGTTGTATTTTTCTTAGGTAGGTATTATTTTTGTGGTCATTTAGATATATCATATATATTTTTAGAAATTTCTTTTGGAACTGGGCCAGGCTCACAGACTGGCCCATCTTAGGCCCAACTTAGGCCCAACCGGGCTCGGGGTCAAACCCACCCGGCCCACTACTTATTCCTCTCACTCTTTCCTCTCTCATTCCCTCAGACGCGCACCAAAATTCCCCATCGTTTTATCCCTCGCTCGCTCACGATGCGTCGCCTCCTGCCCGCTGCTAAGCGCCGCTCCGGCCATCGCCGCCCGACATCCGCCGATGTGGACTGCCGGCGAGGCTCCGCCTCCTTCTCCTCCCCGGTTTCCCCACCGCCGCAGTCTGCGCTCGCGCTCCCCTACGCGCATCCATGGCGAGCCCTAGCCGTGATGTTCAGCTTGGTCGCCGACGCGCGCCTCCAGCTGCTCTCCTCTGCTTCTTAGCCTCCTTTGCGTCGCCACGATCTGCTGCTACCGCTTTCCCCACAGTGGTGTAGTACCGCGGCTGCTGTTGTCTGCGCCATGATTGGCTGTGACGTTCTGGTGCTCTCGTCGACCTGGACCTCACCTTCCTCAACTCGACACCGACCGGAAGGTGCACAAGGCGCAACCCCGGTGACCCTTACTTCGGATTCCGGTGGGATGGCGCTGACAGCGCAACCCCGGCATCCCCTCTTACTATTCTGATGCCGGTGCGATGCTGCTATGGATGCAAATCCTGGCATCGGCTCTATGCTACCCCCATGTACGGGCACGATGAGTTCCTCCTTGTGACCGGCCATCGAGTCGATGAACTGCTTGGTGATCTATGGAGTCGTTATATGGTATTAGGTACAAACATGTAGTGGTGATGGTTCAGCGATTTGTTATTAATATTCTTGAAATTTGCCTGAGATAAGTGAGATGCCATGCTTCAATTTGGATGAATATTCATCCCTAGCATATGTTAGTGGATGGTTCCATATTGTGTTGAATTTGACTAGCAATAGTCTAGTGGCTTGCTTTACTACTTCCGATTTTGAATGAAAATGGATATGGTGATATTGGAATCAAAAATGATTCCTAAGTTGTTGACTCAGGGAAATGATTGTTATTGGTGGCTGTAGCTTTGATTAGTATACGAGATGGATTTTAGCTTAACTGAAGCTTGCTTCAGTGATGTACTTGATGATTCCTGGGACAATTATTTAAGGTAATAATTTGGGAACATAGATATGAACCATATAAACAGTTTTGGCTGGTATTTGAGTAACTGTCTATGCTTTACTGGATCTCTGTATTCATATTTGTTTACAATATGACGCTGTCAACATGACAATGGAAAATTCAAATGATTCCTAGTTATTTAAACTAGGGAAATGATATTTCACTGTAGTTTTCATAGTGGCTTTTACTGCCTGGAACTTGTTGTTGTGATGCCTCTTTATAGAGTGTACACAAAAATCTATCCTGTGTATGATTTGCTGTCATCTAGACTAGTGGTGCCTCTTTGGTCTGCTGGCTACTGCATGTATGCAATACTTGGGCTTTAAGCAATTGTTCTTGCTGCTATGGTACCTCCTTGGAGGATGCACATGAACTAGATCATATATATATACTTTCTATAACATTGCTGGTTAAAACTCTGGACGTAATCTTGTAGTGGTGGTTGTGGTGTTTGCCACTGTGGTGCCTTTCTCATAAGTGTGCACAGTGGTGAACACCACATCTATTGAACATAGTACATGGTTGACTAACTAGATATCCATGGTTGGCTGCCGATGATGCTAAGGCTAAACCCATATTGGTTAATAAGAGGAGATATTTATTTTGGGTGGATTTCATTTGCTAGGATCCTGCTACTGTGTTAAATAATTTAGTGGCTTCTGCTATCATTAGATCTACTGCTGTGGTGCCCCCTTGAGGTGGGTGCACATCAGTGGATCTAATAAGCATGACCTGCAGCTATGACCCTACCAATGATGCATAGGCTGAGGCCCGAATTTGTCATTGAGAACGGATACTACAGTTTGTCTATCTAGCTCAATGATGAGATTAGCATAGCACTTCTATGCTAGTCTGAGAGCTCTCCAAAACTCCCAAAAACTTCTCTGTTTAATATGGATAAAATCATGTGTTGGTTGGGTTGAGGTTTACCAACCTGATGCTTGTAGATTTGTTGATATGTGGCTGTGCACATGGTCTTGTTGTGGTGCTTAATCCGCTAGCTATCTTTGTCCTTGTACTTGATCTTTTTGCTGCTGGTGCCTTTCCTCCTAGTGATCCTAGCTGGTATCCCTGATGAGCTTGATCTGCTAGACTAGCCTATTTCTGCTATAGAGTCATGGTGGCTATGGTGTTATTGATGTAGATCTGGGAACGAACCAGTGGTGTTCTTGAGTTCTTATGGTGGTCTGATGGATAAGGCAGTGTGTGAGCTTTCCTCTAGCTACTATGCCACGGCTGGACTCCCTATTTATGCCCCCTTTGCTGTGTTGACAGCACATCCATTGCATGTGATGACGGTGCTGCTATCAAGTGGGACTCTTTTCTATGCAGGTGGCCAAGTTGTCCTTTCCTCCCTGTGCAAACCATGGCTAGTGTAATCATTATCCAGTTTGGCACTTGTTTTATACTGCCGAGTATGTAACTCACTTAGCTATAACCTGATCTGACTAGATGATGCTACTATTTGTTCACATGGTTTCAAATTCTAGTCTGTTTAGCTAATTAGTGCTAAACCAGACTAGTACTTATATTTACTGGGTTTCCTTTTAAATTAAGCTTAGCTAGGACTAGAGGGTATTATAGCTTGCCTCTCACTGTCTTCTATTGAATGGATCAAATATATATATTTGTAGCCTTACCCCATATATGCCTCTCTCTATTTCAAGTGTATAGAAAAATCTGATGCATGTCCTAAGTGTTGCCTAGATTTGGTAATGCCCTCTAATTCTAGATTGTGGAATTTAGGAGTTCTTCCTAAATCCCCAAACTAAGTTTAATAAATTAAATTGCCTCATCTTCTGGTGAGGCAAACATTTTAACATAACAATATGTTTCCTTTCTATTTGTGTTTGTCTTAATTTGTTGCAGACTCAAAATGAAGAGGTGAAGAGAATACAGAAGATAGATGAAGAATTAGATAGTTTTAGTCTTAGTATCTTATTTTCTCTTACTGATTTGTAATTTCCTTATCTAAACAATTGTAAAAACATTGTATTCTTTTTGGTTGTAATAAAGTAAAGTTTTATTCTTTACTCATGTGAGTATTCAATGAATGTTGTAAAGTATTCATATTTATGTAATAAGGATTATTATTCTTTTTCCCATATTGTATTGTAATTATAGAATTTTCTATAATTGTTGAGATTTAAATTTGATTCCAAACTTTATTTGAATTATATGGACTCATATTTGAATTTGGAATTCAAATTGTTTCCTTTTCCCAAGAGCAACAAAATCAACAAAGGTCATGTCGAAATCTAGAGCACTTTCCCTAATGTTCCCATTAGCACAAGTGAGAATTCGATCACTTTGTTATTTAAACAAACGCGCGAAAATTATCCAGATTTTCTATGCATGAATACAATGCACACACCTGAGCTCAGCTTATTTCTAATCTCTAATACTGGGATGTTATAATTTTCTTACTCTGTCTTGTCTCTGAGAGGAACAACACATCTGGGCAGTGTTCTCGCACTAGACGAGCTAACTCTTCAATTGTTCGAGGCTGCCCAAGCCCTCGCTAGTTCCAGCATAGGCAGATCATTTGTCCTGCTAGGTGCTCACGCTAGCACCTGGTAGTGGACCAACATCCCCTGTGCCGACATTTTCCTCTCCCTCCAATCCTACCCGCTCTTTCCCTCCACAAGTAGCCTCCTACAATAGTGTTGACAGATACAACAATCGGGTTCATCCGGAGACCATTTCTTTAGTAGTTATTCCCTTTCCTCAGCACAACACAGCTCACGCAAACCCTCTATTCCCAGGAGCTGTGATAGGGAAGGGAAGGTATGGCCCCCTCTTGGCCCACCGACGCTTATCCTCTTCCACGTAGTCCCCATTCTGGCGCTGCATCATCCTTTTGCTTTGGTACACAACAGTAACTAGTTGCGCCCCTAGTTTGCTGGCGGCCAAATCGGTCCCCTGTTCCACCTTGTTCCTCTTAAATGACTTAGTACTTTTAATCTTCATTGTTGGATGAGACAGACGTGGATTTTCCCCCATCAGATGTTGTAGCATCATTACCTACCGCCCGCTCCTCTGTGTGCTTTGGTAGGACCAGCCCAATGTTGTTGTCGAGGGCCTATTCGTCAGCATCCATGGTACCAGCTTCCGTCCCTGTAGCCCCATTGTTGATGAAGGGGGCCACATCTCCTCCATCCTTCTTCTTGTCTATGTTGTCGAGGTTTCCTCCTCCCTGTTCACCTGCATTCTGGGTACAAGTCCCATTGTTGGGGTCGAGGACCTCATTCCCTGCTTGCACCTCTTCCGCCGCAACATCAATACTGGCCCTAGAGTTGGAGTCGGGGGCCACAACAGCCCCTTGATCGCTGCTAGCGTTGGTATTGTCTTGAACGCGCAGCTTTGCTACCTCTGCAGCCACCACTTCCAATCTAGGTGCCACCTTACTTGTTCTTGGGATTCCCCCAGGTGGCAGTACGCCCACCCAAGGTGCCTGCCATGGCGCCGGGCTCGGGGCCCGCTAAAATGACACAGTCGTAGCTTGTGTATGCTACTTCCCCATGGCTTCAGAGAGGAACCAGGTTCGAGGGTCTTCAAAGTGCACCGGGAACACCCGCAGGTCCCGACTGAAACACAACTTCCTCTCCACCATAGGAGTGTCACATCTAGCTTCCATGTGGCCAATATAACCACAAAACAAGCAAAAGTTGGGAACCCTTTCATACCTTAGCTACACCTCAACCTCCTCTTTAGTAATGTCATCTTTGAGCATGATTACTTTCTACAGGGCTAGGTAGAGTGGTAGTTGAACTCTAGCTCTCAGGAATTTGTGGCAGATGATCCCCTAGAGTTGTTGTCGATCTTGAGCAGCGTCCGTACTTGTTCTCCAAGGTCCCGGGCCAGTTTCTTCGTGAGGAGGTAGAAGGGTATGTTCCTAAACTGCACCCACACCGACATGTGTGTGAAGAGAGCATTCGCAGGGTGAGCGCCCACTTCCAGGCTCTCCACCTGAAAGACATCACCTTTGTAGTGCCAAGGGCCCCCTCGAATGACATAGTCTGTGTCGCCCTTCTCTGAGAACTCGAGGATGAACTTGCGCTGCCCCAGAGCTGTAGCAATTGGGTTGGCCTCCATCTCTCCTCTGCAAAGATTGGGAAGAGACGGAACTTGGAGGGAAGAGAGCAGAGAACCGGAGCTCCTATGTACCCCTTATAGAGCACCAATTCGCATGCATCGCTCTTGATTTCCTCAGGTTCACTGCAAGTACTCCTTCGTCGGATTGTCTCAGCTTATTATTATTAACAAACGGAGACGGAGAGGGGTAGGTATAGTCCTATTTATTATTATTAATTTTGAAAAGTGTGTGGTTAGTGAATTTTATAGTAGCATCTTAATAATTTCAAAAATATTCATTAAAAGACATGAAAACAGATGTTCACATATACTACCTCCGTTTCAAGGCTTAAGGCGCACACGCTTTTCAAAGCAAAGTTTGACCAAAAGAATTGAACAACAAAATCTTGATTATATTATATATAATTAGTACCGTTGGATTCGTATTGAAAAATACTTTTCGGTGATACTAATTTTATACCAAAGCTCTTTACGTATTTGGAGTAATTCTTGATCAAAGAAAAAACACGCAAAACAAGGACGCCTTAAGCCCTGAAACGGAGGGAGTATAACAAAAAAATAAGATTGTCTAGTTTAAAAACATGTTCAGGGATGTTAGAAATGTCATGTTAAAAAAAAGGCTCATGTCTTGAAAAAACGACTCACGGTTCAAAAGGCAAGTTAATGGCTTTCGAAGGAAAGACATGTGGAGAACAAAGTAATGACTTTTCAGAAGATGTAAGGAGTATATGAATAACAAACAAAAACAAGTCCACCATAAAGCCAAAAATGATGTAACTTTGACCCAATTCCAGCTATGCCGGCGACATCACGGTATCACGCGCCCGCGGAGGCGTGGTCACCTGACCTCGCGTCGATGCGTGTCTCGTCCTCGGCCGATACTCATCGCGGCGCGCGACACACCGTTGTAGACTCGCAGTGCTGCCAATAGGCTTGTGCAAAAGCGGTTTGGTGGTTTAGCCGGTTTCACTTAGTTCAAATTTTTGCACTAGTTTGAAGGTTTGGATCGCAGATGTGAAAGGAAATGAGCCAAGCTTCCAGCTGCCGGTTTAACCGGTTTTGGTTTTTGCACATCCGTTTCGTCGCCGCGCTTCTAGGCGCAACGCTTGACCAGCTCCAATCGCTGCATGACCCAAAAAAAAAAGACAGTGAATCAATCTGCTCCATGAGGAAGTGTCATGAAAAAGTACCGGCTGATTGCGCCGGCGCGGAGGCCGCGGCGGATGTTCTGGATTTAAATACTATATTTGTGCTGAGTTGGATGAGAGAGAAGAGGAGAGAGAAGATATGCTGGCTGTAGAATAAGAGTCAGCTCCAGCACATGCTCCTAGACACTTTATGAGAGTGTCAAGTGTGCCATAAATTGAAAAGGTAGTACTCTTTTATAGCTAACTATTTTACTTATTGGCTATAAGCTAGCTATAGATGACATGGCAAGAGCTAATAGCCAACAATTGACTCCACTATTGTTCTTGCTCTTTATTGTTCTTGCTCTCATGGCGTCGGTCGACCGGCAACCGTACGGCTTGTTGCATTGGCACATGTTCCGATCAATTCGAGTGCATTTGGCTCCTCCATCGGAGACTACTAGCTAGCTACTCTTCGTCTCTTCGACCGATCGGAACCATGTAGAGAAAAAAATAGTGATACGACTTCATATGCAAGTCCATGCGGCACACAAATACATATACTATGTAGTTGTCCGCATCTTGATCCCTGAATACACATATTCCCCGTGTCTAGTGCTGCAATGCAGGCATGCAGCCGAGCTGACCCATGCAACGTGTGGAGTCTGCGAACCGACGGCGTGCAGTTCGCTGCAGGTCGGATACATAAAAATGACGACCCGGAGGACCGGCCGAGAGATCTTGGACTCGATTTACGGGATACTGATCAGATCTTCCCGTTCTCGCCGCTACAAATTTGAATGCTCCGTGATATGCTTTTTCGTGAATGGACGGATGCCCATTAGAGATCTCTCCACTTCATAGCACTTTGACGGTTGACACGCACTTGTCTCACAACAGGAAAGGAACAAGGCGCAGAGTCCAGTTGCTACGCCGACGACTATTTGTTAGGGTCGTCGGCTTAGGCCCCGAGATGGGCAGCCGGGCAAAACGTCTGTCGGCGTAGGAGGATCGTCGGTGTAGCACGGGCATCGGCGTAGGGGCTTGGCCGTGACGGTCATGTGACGGCGTCAGACCCACACCTACGCCGACGGTAATATCGTTGGCATAGCTCATTTCTCTTTTGACACATTAATCTTAGAAAAATCATAACTAAATCATTCTAACTTAGAAAAATATAAATAATATATTAAAATTTGCAAAAAAAAAGATATATCAATCTACACTCAAAAATTACATATTTGTGTTGAATAAAAATTAAGTAAAACATAAAAATCTTACATAGTTTGAAACGCGCATAAGAAATTCAAAAACTATCCAAACAATGTAAAACATTCGCGTGGTGTCATATTATGTGACATATTTGCAAGAAAAAATATCAAACTGAGAATATTGCAAATATCTCAAAAAACTTTCTCAGAAATAAACTATTATGTTCGAGATTTTATAGCTTTCAGACCAGACGACCAATGATAGCGAGATTTGGGGCGCGTCGGTGTGAGTCCATTTTTTATGGGACCCAATAGATCTATTGGGGCCGCCATGGGGCCGCCTATAGAGATGCTCTTATAGCGACTCGGAGCTAGAGCTTGCATGCAGCGCTCTAGATTTTCTCCGGTTCACTACAAGTAGGCATGGTACTATTTTTTATTAATTTTGGAAAAGTTTGTCGTTAGTGAATTTTATAGTAGCATCTTAATTATTACAAAAAATATTCATTTCAAAAAACATGAAAAAAGATGTTCACATATAAAAAAAGATTTTCTAGTTTAAAAATATGTTCAGAGATGTTTAAAAAAAGGTCATGTTATGAAAGAAAGGGCTCATGTCCTGAAAAAAAGGACTCACGGTTCAAAAGACAAGTTAATGACTTTCTTGAAAAGATGTTTTGAACAAAGTAAGTGACTTGTCAGAAGATGTAAGGAGTATATGAATAACAAACAAAAACAAGTCCACCATAAAACAAAAAATGATGTAACTTTGACCCAATTCGGCGACATCACGCCAGGGTATCACGCGCGCGCGGAGGCGTGGTCGCCTGACCCCGTGTCCATGCGTGTCTGGTGCCTCTGTTCGGCCAGCGTGCATGCGTCCTAGACCGGTGCAGTAGTCATCGCAGCGCGACACAGTGCTGCCAACGAGGAATTACGCCACCAGCGTCTAGCCACGCACCCGTCTCGTCGTCACGCTCGGCAGAACGGTACACGACAAAAACCAAAAAAGGGCAGTGCTTCTGCTCCATGAGAAAAAGTCATGAAAATGTACCTACTCCTGAGACTTTGGACCCCGAGCCGGGAGTACCTTGCTTTTGTCCTGGACTGGCACTGTCAACTGCTAGTATACTCGTAGCCCCGGCTTCCAACGGATTAATTTATTAACCAAGTAGAGTGAAACGTGACAAGACCACAACTAGAGCTAGACCCAAGAAGCAAGAGCACGGTAGGTATATAGAAATGCTCATGGCGCGTGTACGTACGAGGGAGGCGGTGTCCCGGCGCGGATTGCGCCGACGCGGAGGCCGTGGCAGATGTTCTGGACGCTCATTGATGGCGCCGGTCGACCGGCGAGGTACGCCTTGTTGCATTGGCACTTGCATCGATCGGAGACCAGTACTAGCTAGCTAGTCTTCGTCTCTTCGGCCGACCGGAACCACGTAGAGAAAAATATACTCCCTCCGTCCTAAAAAAAAAAGTCTCAAATTTATATAAATTTAGATAAATTTGAGATATCTTTTTTTGAACGGAGAGAGTAGTAAATTACGACTTCATATGCAAATCCATGTGGCACACGGATACTAGTACTATGTAGTTGCGTGCATCTTGATCCTTGCATACACATATTCCCCGTGTCACCGTGCGTGTGTGGAGTTGGCGATCCGACCGCTTGCAATTCGCTGCAGGCAGGATACATAAAGTAAAAGATGACGACCCGGAGGACCGGAGGAGAAACCTAGGACTGGCTTAATTTGCGGTGATTCTGGATGATAGATATTCCCGCTGCTACGAATTTGAATGCCCGTGCGAGATGCTTTGTGGACGGCCGTCAGAGATCTGTCGACTTCATAGCACTCGACACACACTTGTCTACCTAGAGAGTGCAATACACAAATTTTGATTAAGCACCCTCATCAAGTCAGCACGGTATAATGAGCTAGAGCGCCCAAACGAAAAAACCCGATAATGAATCAGGCCAAAAAAAAATACTTACATAATCATATACTAGAAATCACCATTAAGATACTTTTTAGACCATAAGTTTTACATAACTCTACCATAATGTGTAGAGAAATGGTTTATGCAGTTGTCAAAATTAATTTATGAAAATAATAATGCCACAAAGTACAGTTTAAGTTTAGCAAATGGCAAATGCTTTTCAACAATATACATTAAAATTATATAACTAATACTACTACAAGGAATACTTATTATTTGGTTAGATATGTGAAATAAATAATAGGAAATTATACTCGTTAATACTGCAACAAGCTAAAGTAAGTTTCAAAGAAGTGTAAAAGTTTAGTAGAAATTGTTATTATTTCAAACTGCTCTGGATTGATCTTGTCGTGTCTTGATTTTCGACAGCGGGGATGGAATCCCCATTATTAGTTCGGGGACCGCAACCTCCGGCGAGCTTGATCGGTGAGCTACACAAACACACACAAAGAGATACAGTTTTTTACCTAGGTATAGATGTACGACTCAGATTAGGAGATAGGATTATGACCTTCTTGTACTCTAAATCTTTTCCCCTCATGTACTTCTATATAAACCACATGAGGGTTAAAAAAAAAATAGTACAACAAAATATTAGGGTACTATAACTTTTCACATGATATCAGAGCGGTTAGCCTCACGGCGTTGATCGTAGACCTTCCACCACTTCTGCATCACGTAGCGTCCCTGTGGACATCAATCTCTTCTCCTCGGGGGCGCGACATCCGGTCTCGATCAAAAATCAAATGGGTTCTTTAAATCAATTCCAGTTCTTAGATTAGTTCTTTAGATCAGATCTAAAATTTTGAAATTCCTTAATTCATATATTAGATCCAATTAGGCATAGAATAAAATCCCTAAAACTTTTAGATCCTTCGTGGCGCGCGACACACGGCTGTAGACTCGCATCGCAGTGCTGCCAACGAGCGATTACGCCACCAGACTCCGGCCACACACCCATCTCTTCGTCGCTCTCCTCGGCGGAACGCTAGCCCAGCTCCAATCGTTGCATGACAAAAACTAAAAAAAATGGCATTGCTCTCCTCCATGAGAAAGTGTCATGAAAATGTACCTACGCCTCGAGGCTTCGTTGGGACATTGCTTATGTCCACTGGCATTGTCGACTATACTCGATTACTCGTAGCTCCGGCTTCCGACGGATTAATTAACTAGCCAAGGAGAGTGACGACACCACAAATAGGGGCATGTTTGGTTGCTCATGCCATTTACTCACACCTGGAGATCATGGCTCCACGGAAGCTGCGTGCGGCGATGCAAGCTCTCGTGCCAAAAGGGGCATTCGTTTGGTTCCATGTATTCTCATTTCCCTAGGGGTTGAGAAGCCAAGCCCCAGTCGTTCCATGCATTTTATGATTTCAGCAAATTTGCACTTGTTTGGCTAACTGCATTGTCGCTGCTAGCCTTACCTCCTGGCTAGTGAGGTGAGCTTACCTAACATTATCAAGCAAGAGAACAAAGTTTAGAGAAGTGCAATTCAAAGAACTATTAGCTTATATTAACACATGTTCAACATAATAAGTCGTGGCGTGTGTGCTGCAGCACGAGTTCACGAGCAACTGCCCGTGATGCAGCACTAGTTCATCACATACAGAGGGGTTATAACTGAATACCACCTCCCAAAATATACAGACAAAAGTTTAGGGGTCACTGCAACCATAGATCATCAGCCCTAGCTACTCAAAAACACACATCACATCCATATCATCGGTAGTAGCACCTCGTCGAACAGCAGAGTCCGCTGCTCAGAGGTAGTGCTTGTTCAGGAAGGCCGTGAACCAGCTCATCCTGCGCTCAGGGGTCATGGCAAGATACCTGGTAGCCTGTCCATTGTGCTCCATCAGATGGGTAAGAGCATGGCATATCGCGGTCACAGAGATGTGCGCAACTGGAATGCGAGGACCATAGATGATCTTCATCTGAGCATAATTGTCAATGGGCTTGTTGATCAACTCGGTGTCCTGCGGATGAGCCTACATGAGAATCGCAGTTAGTTCAAGACATGTGTAGTTCATACGTGAGCTTTACAACTACTGATGCAAGTTCAAATATATCGAACCTTGATGTGGACATAGTAATCATCATTGTCCATGATAAGAGGAGCTCTCCTCAACCCAATGCACGTTCTCAAGCCTCTTGATCCTCAGCACCCGGATCAAACGCACTCTCCATTGTCTCATGTGGTTGTACACCTGGTTCGAAGTGACTGTCCGGCCAGCGAACTTGAAGACATCCTCTGCAATCAGGCGATGTCAGCCTGCCTGAATCCTCGCACTACTGAACCCCCTTTCTCGATCAACCGGACAAACCAATTTAGGACGAAGGTGGACAGAGATGCTGGCCATGACATGGCCAACTTCCTCCTAGCCACCTCAATGACTGCATCAGGCATCGGCACATAACGCAGAGGCGACACAGAGGTTGCGAATAGATCAGGGGACACAACCTTCTCCTACGACAACAGGGATAATTATGTGTTCAGTTCTAGGGGATGAACTATACTTACAACACTAATCCTACCTACAGCACATGGTAATCCTCACCGAACAACATGGATACTGACTACGAAAATACTAAGGTCCAGATCTACAACAACCGCTCACAGCTTAGAACTGTGAGCTAGAACATGGCAACCGATCTAAGCTGCGAGAGCTAGGGTTAGGTGTTTTTTACCACGATCTCAATCTCGCCTGACGAGGATGACATGTTCGACATAGCCGAGGAGGAAGACTTGCCGGAGATGAGCTAGACCCACCGGAGTCGAAGGCGCCGCTTACCTGCACGTCGGTGAGGATGAGGATTTGGAGGGAGAGCTCGAAATTGGGGAAAATGGAGGCGGGGATTTTGGAGTCGGTGAAGGGGCGGTGTAAATAGGCGCGGCGAATCGGCGGGCGGTAACCCAAATTCTCTCGCCGGATTTTCCGAGCTCCCGCCATCCCTCCCTTGTACGAGCGCGTGCAGCTTCTTCGCACGCGAGCGCGAGAAGAACTTGGCTCCGTGGAAACGCCTGATTTCGGCGTTCCTCCAGGGCCTGGCCGCTGGACGCTTTAAGACTCGTGCGATGCAAAGATTCCATTCAAACGTATATATTTTTTCTTGCTCCATGCGAGAAACGGGAAAACAGGCAATCAAACACGCCCTAGAGGTAGAATCCACGTGCTAGTCTTCCTCTCTTCGACCGATCGGAACCATGTACTAGAGGAATAATATAGTAATACGACTTCATATGCAAGTCCATGTACAGTGCTATGTTGCGTGCATCTTGATCCCTACATGGCTGCATACACATATCCCCCGTGTCTAATGATGCAATGCAGCTCTGCTGAGCTGGCCGATGCACGCCATCACCGTGCATACATGTGTGGAGTATGCAAACCAGCCGCGTGCAGTTAGCTGCAGGCCAGATACATAAAATATGACGACCCGGAGACCCGATGAGAGATCTAGCCATCTAAGACTGGCTTAATTTGCGGTGATGCTCGATGATGATAATAGATCTTCCCGCTGCTACGAATTTGAATGCCCCGTGCGATGCTTTGGTGGATGGCCGTCAGAGATCTGTCGATTTCATAGGCCATCGATAATAGACGCACACACACTTGTCTATCTTACCTCGATATCATTAGTAGTACGCAATATTCAAATGTTGATTTATCACCTTGATCAAGTCACGGTATAGTAAGCTAGAGCGCCCAAACGGAACAGCCAAAAGTAAAAAGTCCTCTCGCGCCATCTGCTGCCTTAGGGCATCTCGGCCGACACAACCCAACCCGTTCGAATGCGTCCGCGCGTCTGAATGCATCCGGACCGATGTGCCCGATCCGACTCATCGGCGCACCAAATTTGCGGGCGCGGACTCGGATGGACCGAGGAGGTGTTACGTTATGGACATATTATTCTGTGGGCCAACCGCGGACAGATGATCCAACTGCGGACAGATGGATCGCGCTGCTGAGCCGTGGACCATGACCCAAATCACTCCGCGTCTCTACCCAAACGGACAGAACGTTTTGATAAACATCATATTGTATAGATTGTATGTATATACGTAGGTCTGTACCAACTCTGTATTTGTACCCTGTACAACTATATATAAAGAGAGAGGTAAGCCCTATTGCGCTACCGACTACTCTATCAATACTTCTGTCATGGTATCAGAGCCCACGATCGGCTCCAACGCTTCCGCCTATCCTAACTAGTGCTGCCGCCGCCAATACTTGGCCGCCGCCGCCTCTCTCTCTACCCTAACGAGCGCCGCCCTCTACCTCGTGGCTGCGCCGATCATGTCTCCTCCAAACACCAAAGCCGTGCCTGCCCACAACGCATGCTCCGCTCTCTCCAGTTCCATCGGCGGCTCGATCTCTGCTAGATCTTCCATGAGAGGGAGAGGTGTCATGGTTATGGAGTCGCGGATCCCTACCGCACCTGTCGTCATCGCCCCTCCATCACGATTCGGCTCACCGCCGATAACTACCTCTACTGGCGCACCCAGGTCGTTCCGATCCTTCGGAGCAACCTCATCTACGGGTTCGTCGACGACACCCTCGCCTGCCCAGACACCGAGATCCCAAATCTGGCGGCCACGACGACGCAACCCGATGAGCTGGCTACCATCCCCAACCCACTGTTTGGCGCCGGACATCAATAGGATCAGGCGATCCTCTCCGGCATCGTCTCCTCTCTCACCGAGGGGGTGATCGGGATGGTCATGCTTGCATCCACGTCGCAGGAGGAGTGGGAAACCCTTGAGGCGCGCTACGCCATGCAGTCTACCTCGCGTGTTATGCAGATCCGTACCGCTCTCTCCAAGTGCAAGAAGATGGACAAGACGGCTACCGTCTACTTCAATGAGGTGAAAGCTCTCGCCGACCAGCTGGCCTCCATATGCCAGCCTCTCTCCATCGCGGACTTCAACTCCTACCTCGGCGCCGGCCTCGACATTGACTATGATGCACTCGCCGATCGTGTCGGTGCACGTCCGGCTACGGATCCGCTTCCCATCCACGATGTGTTCTCACAGCTTCTGAACGCGGAGCAACGCGCCGACAACCACCGCTCCGATCTCCGTGCAGATGTCCACCTCGCCAACTATGCTGCACGCCCGCTTCCTGGTAGTCGCGGCAACGCACCTGCATATGGCGGTGGTCGCGCGCCCGCCGGCTCGACTGGTGGCAACCGCCCGGTGTGCCAAATCTGTGGCAAGGAGGGGCATGTCGCCTCCTGCTGTTTCAAGCGCTTCTAGGCCAACTTCCTCGGCATTGGCAACGACGGTCGCAACATGGACCGCCAAATTGCCACCTTCAAGCCCCCAAAGGGGGTGCGGCCTTCACCGCCAACCACAGCGGGAATACCACCTCCTACCAGATCGACCCAAGCTGGTACCCTGATACTGGCGCAACGGGTCACTTCACCAACGATCTCAACAAGCTCACCATGAAGGAGCAATACAGTGGTACCGATCATGTCCAAACTTCCAATGGCACAGGTATGTGCATTATACATATTGGCCAGTCTACAATTCCTACACCATCCGCTTTATTACATCTTAAAGATATTCTCCTTGTTCCATCCATTACACGTAACCTACTTTCCATTAGACAGTTTGCATATGACAACAATATTTTCTTTGAATTTCACCCGTGGCATTTTCTTGTTAAGGATCAAGTCACGATGGAGGTTCTGCTTAGAGGAGGGCTTCGTGGAGTTCTTTATAATCTCAACCCCGAGTCTGTGAAACAAGTCTTTAGTAGTCTCAGGGTGTCACGAGATCAGTGGCACTCGCGTCTAGGTCATCCAGCCACCCCCATAGGTCAGATTGTTTTGCGTCGTCACGAGCTCCCATCTTCACTAGTAAATAATGTTGTAGTTTTTGATGCATGTCAGCAGGGCAAGAGTCATCAGTTACCTTTTCCTGTATCGAGTCGTGTTGCTACTACACCTCTTGAGATTATATATTCTGATGTTTGGGGTCCTGCCCAGACGTCTGTAAGTGGACACTAGTTTTATGTTAGCTTTATTGATGCCTACAGTCGTTTTACATGGTTTTATCTTCTTAAGCATAAATCTGATGTATTCCCAATTTTCCTACAATTCCAACAACATGTTGAACGCCTGTTAAATCATAAGATTATACATGTCCAGAGTGATTGGAGTGGTGAATACCTAAAGCTGAACAAATTTTTCTCTGACATTGGCATATATCATCGTGTTTCGTGTCCACATACAAGTCAACAAAATGGTACTACTGAATGTAAACATCGCCATATTGTAGAGACTGGCCTAACCCTATTAGCACATGCTTCGGCTCCTTACTGGTTTTGGAGTGATGCCTTCTCTACCATGTGTTTCCTCATTAATCGTCTACCTACAAGGGTCTAATATGTCAACTCCTCTTGAACGCCTTCTAGGCGAGACACCCGACTACACCTTTCTAAAAGTCTTTGGGTGTGCGTGCTGGCCACACCTTTGTCCCTACAACAACAGAGAACTTGAATTCCGTTCCAAACAGTGTGTTTTTCTTGGTTACAGTTCCCTACATAAAGGATACAAATGCTTACATATTCCCACAAACAGAGTTTATATCTCTCGTGACGTTGTTTTTGATGAGACGGTTTTCCCCTTCTCTCATCTTGCATCATCATCCACTCCACCAGCATCATCCACTACTCCTTTACATGTTGGCCAGTTTGTTGATGCTTCATACTCTCTTGTACCATTGTCTAACCATGATGCAGGACATCGAGGAGCTCGTCTTGAAGTACTTGTTGATTCGCCAGCGCCGTCTACTTCTCACGCCGATCGTGGCGTGATCGACATCCCGCCCCTGTATGGCGTGGCTGCTCCTCATGCAGCTTGGGCCCCGGACGGCAGCCCAACTTCTCCGTCTCGCACCGGCAGCTCCTCGTCAGGATCGCGAGTGCGTGACTAAATGTCGCCTGGTGCAGCGGCCAGCTGCGCGTCGCCATCGTCTGGCGGGTCGGGTTCAGCATCAGCTGATTCGGCCTCCTCTACTACTCCACCGGCGATGGCCGCGCATGTACCACTCGCGGCAACGGATACTGCTGCTCCTCGACCCGGCCCGGTTACTCGACTCCAGTGAGGTATTCGGCAGCGTAAGGAGCGTATTGATGGCACTATTGCATACACTGCTACTCACAATGGTGATCCTGAAGGGAATATGCCCGAGAGGCAATAATAAAGTGGTTATTATCTTATTCCATGTTTATGATAAATGTTTATTTTGCATGCTATAATTGTATTGATCGGAAACATCAATAAATGTGTGTTTAATAAACAAAAAGGGTTCCTAGTTATGCCTCTCTTATAGACTAGCTTGTTGATTAACAAGATGATCAAGGTTTCCTAATCATGGACATTGGATGTTGTTAATAACAAGGTCACAACATTAGTTGAATGATGTGATGAACATTCATCCGAAGTATAGCATTACGATCAAAGTCATTATGTTTATATTTCTATAACACCATACAAAGTAATCTTTATCCTTAGACCATGAGATCATGTTAATTGCTAACCCCGGAAGAGTATCTTGATAACATCAAACGTCACACCGTAACAAGGTGACTATAAAGATGGGTTCAGTACTACGAAGGTGTTATGTTGAGGCTCATGGATCAAGAGTGGAATTGGTCAATCCCGATGACGGATAGATATACTCTGGGCCCTCTCGGTGATATCACATTAAGATAGCTTGCAAGCAAGTGATGTAATCACTAGAATGTTATATCACGGGAACGAGAAAAGAGTACATGTCGGTAACGAGATCAAACTAGGTATGGAGATACCAATGATCAAATCTCGGACATGTAATATATTGCGAGACAAAGGGATTTAGTTACTAGCGTTAAAGGTTCTCACGATCATAGAAGTCATCGTTGAATGTGTAGGAATCAGTATGGATCTCCAGGTCTCGCTTCTGATTATTGATCTGAGAGGAGTCTCAATCATGTCTGCATTATTCGCGAACCGTATGGTGACACACTTAAGAGTTACCGGACACCATTTTGGAGCACATATGTTTCAGACGAAAGAATTGCAAAGCGCTGGAATTATTTCAATAGACACTGAAACTGTTTCGGGTGAAATTGGTTCTACATGTAATATTGAAATGTTGTAGGGGGTTTTATGTGAATGTTTGTTAATTAAAGTAATTAACAAAATGCTGAATAAAAATAATAAAAGAGTTTTATTAAATGAGAGAGCATTAAATTTGGAGAAATTTAATGCATTTAAAGTGGAGATTTTAAAAGAGAATGTGAAGGGGCATTTTACTGTGGAGGGGTTACCACCACATGAATGGGGGAGGTGAGGAGTCACCCTCCCATGGGCGCCGGCCATGGGGGAGGGGTACCCCCCTCCTCCTATAAAAGGCCCCCCTCACTCCCCTTCTTCCTCACACCTCCTTGTGAAGGATCTCTATCCCCCTCTAGAATTATTCCCCCATGGTCTCGGATTAGCGAGATACATGTTCTCGGTGGCATTTCGTCTGGAAGGAGTTGCTGCTTCCGCTGAATCGCTGGAGCGAGGAGGTAGAGGTTGTCCGGTGGCTTGAACGTGTGTACGAGTACGGATGCGCTGCTGAGTTGCGGCGCTCGGACTTCCACACGATCTTAAGATCGGCAAGTGTACGACTACATCAACCACGAGTTCCAACTCGTTAACAAAACTCGTTGTCTCCGAGGGTAAGTTCTCGATGAATGTATATCCACCCGTTGCTCTGTACCTAGTAGATAGATCTTGGCGTTTAGTTCTCATCGTAGGAAACTTTTTGTTTTCTATGCTACGGACCCAACAGTGGTATCAGAGCCTGATCTATGCGTAGGTGCTTTACACGGGTAGTACACATATGTTTGTATGTGGGCGATGATGATCATGTTATTGCATCTTCTATGTATTTTGGATATTGGTGGCATAGTGGGATGAAGCGGCCCGGACCAACCTTAGATGTCATCGTACATGAGACCGGTTCCATGACTGACATGCAACTTGTTTTGCATAAGTGGCTGGCGGGTGTCTGTCTCTTCTACTATAGTCAATATCTGATTTACAACGAGTTGCTAATAACTTGGTTATCCTCGTTGTGGTTCATGTTCGTAGGTAAGAACGGTTCTATCTTCAAAAGCCCTAAGCCACATAAAACTTGCAATTGATAAATTAGAGGCGTCTAGTTTAGATCGTTGCTGGGCTAGTGTGTTGATATGGTATTGTTGTAAGTAGATGTATGATAGATACTCTTACAACACACTCAACGTGTAAGTTCCATAGACCTTGGCCTTACACACAAAAGAATGATAGAGATCATACCACGATGCAAATGATAGATATCAAATGCATGGACCATATCATCTCACTTTACACATTAGATGTTAGCATCTTATACTGCTAGTTTGGCGCTTTCTGTAGCATTGTAAGATGATCCCTCATTTAGATATCAAGATAAAAATGTGTTCTTCCTTAAGTATGCACCGTTTTGTGGATCGTGTTTCGAGACATCACGTGATGATCGGGTGTACTCGAATCTACGCTTTCATACAAACGGGTGTAAGACAGTTTTACACACGCGAATACTAAGGTTCTTACTTGGCGAGCCTAGCATGTACAGACATGGCCTCGGAACATGGACCGAAAGGTTAAGCATGAGTCATATAGTTGATATGATGCCCATATAGATGCTCGCCTTTGAAGCTACATCAACTCACGTGATGATCGGACTTGGTGTAGTGGATTTGGTTCATGTAATCACCAAAAAGGCACGACAGATGTCATTTTTGAGTGGGAGTTCATTTCTAATTTGGATTAGTCGAACTCAATTTGTCATAAACTAAATCAAAGTGAATTTGCATAATTTGTTGTAGTCGTTGGCGTCTGTTCACTACCTTATGCTTAGTTTCAATTGAGATAATAGAACTATAGAATTCTGGATATTTACTTTACGAACTGGTATCGTATTGTTTTGTATGTCAATTTAAAGTTTATAAGTCCTATTGCAAACTTTCAGCAAACTCTATTTACTCCATGAAGTTTAATAAGTAGTATTAAATCAAGAGTAAGAATTCCAATGATAGTATCTAAAGTATCATGTTTGCCTCCATGATTATTGATATTCAAAAGTTGTTTTAATATCAAGATTATATAGGAGCTGAAAATTGTTTCAGAAACCATCATGTGTGAAAGATATTGTGATATCTGAAACAATGTTTTTGGTTGCATTATGATAGAGTATAATTTAGCAAAATACATGTTCTCATATTGTATGAGAATTTGTGAAGGATGGAGATGCTAAGCATCCGGATCTCCCAAAAAGGTTTTGGGAACTAACATTATACTCGCGATTCTTCCTTACAAGCTGTAGTAGCTTGATCATGAAAGTTGTCATGATAAGGATGAATAGAAGATGTAAGTAAAATGTTTACTACACTGATAGATTACTAAAGAATGAATTTTGAAAGAACACCAAACATTTGATGATGGTGATCCACTTCAAAGTGCAAGTCCAAAGGTATTAGTATTTGACTATACACGCTTTGTACTATGTGTCATGTGAATGATACCACTATTGATATATCCTTTTAAAAGAAAAAGAATTGTTGAAAGAGAATCTATAAAATATTTGGCAGAAAAGAAAAGGTTGGAGATGTCCAACTTAGGTATATAGAAGATATACATGTTATGGCAATATTCCTTGCTTGTTAAACAATGTGGTTCTGAGGTATTGGATACTGGTATTGGATACCGAATTGGTTGGTATGAAGTGTCATACAGGACAATGCAATTCATGAACTGAAATGGCCTAAGTAACTAGCAAGAGAATAAGTTATGATGATCATCGAAAACAAATAAAGTGTTATTGTGTTTTTCGTTGTCGTCAAACCTAGCCTTCAAGATTTGTTTTAATTGTTATTTTGTTCCGGTATTATGAGAACAATGATTGTTCAAATAATTACCGTATTTCATAAAGGATGGATGAACTTTTACAAGTCTAGTGGGAGAAATCAGATCCATAAACACTATTGCTAAAATGTCGCAAGACAAATGATTGAAAGATCACTTATGAAGTGACATCGCTGTTTAAATTATATTGGAAAGAAAACATGAAGAAACTCCATGTTGATAGATTTTTGGAGTCTTTGATTTTGATCAATTGACGCTTGTGAGACTTTCCTCGAGATAATTGAAACTCCGTTCATAGGCCAAAGAGGAACAAATGACTAGCTTATTGGAAATTGTACATGCTGATGTGCATTGTCCATTATGTGTAGCCATATGCGATGAATCTTTTTTTTGCTTCATATGCTTTCTCCAGAAATTTGAGTGAATATATTTATATATTTACTTAATAAGGAAGAAGTATGAAACATTTGAAAATTGTTCAAAGACTTTCAAGATGAAGTGAAAAATCATTGTAACAAGAAAATAAAGAGTTTATAATTCGATCATAAAGGAAGATATTTGAGTTACATGTTTAGCAAAACACCTAAGATTTGAGGAATTGTTACATGATTTGTGTTTCCCGGTAATGTAGGGGTTCGTAGCATGGAAAACAAAAATTTTCTATCGCATACAAACAAACAAGCCAAGATCTATCTACTAGATTGTAGCAACGAGTCGATGGAATAACTCACCCTCGAAGATTCCAAAGTGTTTAACGAGAGCAGATTCTCGTGGGTGATGTAGTCGTACTCTTTCCGATCTCAAGATCGCGTAGACGATCCTTCCGGCGCCGCGTTCCCGCAGCGCTCCCGCAGTCGGTCACACGTTCGGTACTCGACGAAGACCTTCCTCTCCCTTGTTCCAGCAGGCAGCGGAGGTTGTAGCACTCTCCTCGCGATTCCGGCAGCACAACGGCGTGGTACCGGAGGTAGAGGGGAAATCCCGCAGGGCTTCGCCTTAAGCCGGTGCGAGTATGGTGGAGCTTATGAGAGAGGCTATTAGTGGTCTAGTAATTAGACACACCAATTAGAGGGCTCTAAACCAATTAGAAGGCTCTAAACCGAATAGCTCTAAACCGGGGTCTAGATCTAGGGTTTAGTTTAGAGGATAGGAAACTTGTGTGTCTAGGAGGGGAGCCCTGCCCCTCCTTATATAGGTGGGAGGGCTGGCCGGCCAAGGGGAGGAGTTCCTCCCCAACTCGGCCTAGGGAGGTGCGCCGGCCAAGGGGAGGAACCCTCCTCCAACTCGGCCTCCACCTCTCCTCCTCTTTTCCCACTTCCCAAAACTGCCGTTTGACTTTCAAACTAGCCGTTTGACTTTTCAATTTAGGATTTAAATAAATCCTTTATTTGGGACAGCAAGAATACTTAGTACATGATGCAATCATTCCAATATGTAATGACACACTCATGTACCCTTCCCCCTCCGGAGTGTCGGACATTCCGGGACCTTCTAGAATGTTCCCGATGAAAACACCGGAACCATTCCCGAACTCCGAAACGGGTCTTTCCTTATATGAATCTTATTCTCCGGACCATTCCAGATCACCTCGTGATATCCCGGATCCCATCCGAGACTCCGAACAACATTCGGTCTCTTTCTCATAATACCATAACTACTCAAACAACGTCGAATCCTTAAGTGTGTCTCCCTACGGTTCGTGAATTATGCAGACATGATCGAGACATTTCTTCGAACAATAACCAATAGAGGAATCTGGAAATTCATATGGCTCCCACATATTTCTACGATTACTTTGCGATCGAATGAACCACTTACATACGATACCAATTTCCCTTTGTCTCACGATATGTTACTTATCCGAGGTTATGATCGTCGGTATCTCTGCATACCTAGTTCATCCTCGTTACTGATAAGTACTCTTTTCTCGTTCCCGTGATATGTGATCCCTTGTGACCAAGTCACATGCTTGCAAGCTAATTGGATGACATTCCACCGAGAGGGCCCAGAGTATATCTATCCGTCATGTGGATGGACAAATCCCACTCTTGATCCATGTGTTTCAACCAATACTTTCCGAACACTCAATGCCACCTTTATAGCCACCCTGTTACGGTGTGGTGTTTGATGACATCAAAGCATCCATCCAGTAAAGGTGATATGCATGATCTCATGGTCGAAGGAATTAGGTTACTATGTATCAGAAAGCATATAGCAATTGAACTATTGAAATGACTTGATCTTTATGCTACGCTTATCTATAGGAGTATGTCCACCATATCATTCTCCTAACGATATGATCTTGTTGTTGATAACATCTCAATGTTCATGACAAAGAAACCACATCATCAATCAACCAACAAGCTAGTGAAGTATAGAGGCTATACTAGGGACTTCAAATTAAGTTTACAAATCACACAAGTATTAATGGTTTCCTTGTTAATACTATTATAGCATGAATGCAAACATTTATCATAAACACAAAGATATATAATAATAACTATATTTATTATTGCCTCTAGGGCATATCTCCAACAGTCTCCCACTTGCACTAGAGTCATCTAATCTAGATTACATGGTAATATACCGAACACCCATGGCAGTTTGGTGTTGGTCATGTTTTGCCCTCGGGAGAGGTTTAGTCAACGGATCCGCCACATTCAGATCTGTGTGTACTTTGCAAATCTTTATATCCCCATCCTGGATATGTTCTCGAATAGCGTGAAAACGCAGCTTGATATGCTTCAGCTTCTTGTGTGACCTTAGTTCTTGCGCATTGGCTATGGCGCCCATGTTATCACAGTAGATAGACATTGGGTCCAGCACACTAGGAACCACACCCAGCTCTGTAATGAACTCTTTCATCCATATCGCTTCTTGTGAAGCCTCCGAAGCAGCCATGTATTCCGATTCAGTTGAAGATCTCGCCACAACGCTTTGCTTTGCACTCCTCCAGCTAACTGCTGCACCATTCAAAATAAATACGTATCCAGATTGTGATTTAGAATCATCCGGATCGGTGTTCCAACTAGCATCGGTGTAACCATTAACAACGAGCTGTTCATCACCTCCATAAGAAAGAACCATATCCTTAGTTCTTCTCAAGTACTTAAGGATGTTTTTGACCGCTGTCCAATGATCCACTCCTGGATCACTTTGATATCTGCTAGTTAGACTAACAGCATATGCGATGTCGGGTCTAGTACATAGCATGGCATACATTAGAGATCCTATGGCTGAGGCATAGGGAGTCTTACTCATCCTTTCTCTATCTTCTGCCGATGTCGGACTTTGAGTTTTACTCAAGGTCATATTGGGCAACATGGGCAAGAACCCTTTCTTGCTATCTTCCATTCCAAACCTCTTTAGAACTTTGTCCAAATATGTACTTTGTGACAATGATATTTGGCGTTTCGATCTATCTCTATAAATCTTTATGCCTAATATGTAAGCTGCTTCGCCAAGATCCTTCATTGAAAAACTATTATTCAAATACTCTTTGACACTATTAAGAAGGTCTACATCATTCCCAATCAACAATATGTCATCCACATACAGTATTAAGAATGCTACAGAGCTCCCACTCACTTTCTTGTAAATACAAGCTTCTCCATAAGTTTGTATAAAACCAAAACTTTTGATTACCTTATCAAAACGTTGATTCCAACTTCGGGATGCTTGCTTCAATCCATAGATGGACCGTTGAAGCTTGCATACCTTGTTAGCATCTTTAGGATCGACAAAACCTTTGGGTTGTATCATATACAACTCTTCATCAATGTCTCCATTGAGGAATGCTGTTTTGACATCCATCTGCCATATCTCATAATCATAATATGCAGCGATTGCTAACATAATCCTCACAGACTTTAGCTTCGCTACCGGTGAGAAAGTCTCATCGTAGTCAACTCCTTGAATTTGTCGAAACCCTTTTGCGACAAGTCGAGCTTTATAGACAGTAACATTACCATCAGCATCTGTTTTCTTCTTGAAAATCCATTTGTTCTCGACAGCCTTCCGGCCATACGGTAAGTCCACCAAAGTCCATACTTGGTTTTCGTACATGGATCCAATCTCGGATTTCATGGCTTCTTGCCATTTATTGGAATCTGGGCTCATCATCGCTTCCTCATATGTCTCGGGGTCATCGGTGTTGTCCACCAACATGACATTCATAACGGAATCATACCAATCTGGAGTGGTACGAGTTCTCGTTGACCTCCGAGGCTCTGTAGCAACTTCAACCGAAGTTTCATGATCACTATCATTAGCTTCCTCTCTTATTGGTGCAGGCACCACAGGAACTTCTTCCGGTGCTGCGCTACTCGCAATTTCAAGAGAAGGTTCGACAACCTCGTCGAGTTCTACTTTCCTTCCAGTCACTTCTTTCGAGAGAAATTCCTTCTCTAGAAAGGATCCATTCTTGGCAACAAAGATTTTGCCTTCGGATCTATGATAGAAGGTATACCCAATAGTTTCCTTCGGGTATCCTATGAAGACGCATTTTTCCGCTTTGGGTTCAAGCTTGTCCGGCTGTAACTTCTTTACATAGGCTTCGCATCCCCAAACTTTAAGGAACGACAATTTAGGTTTCTTCCCAAACCATAATTCATACGGTGTCGTTTCAACGGATTTAGATGGTGCCCTATTTAAAGTGAATGCGGCTGTTTCTAATGCATAACCCCAAAATGATAGCGGTAAATCTGTAAGTGACATCATAGAACGAACCATATCTAAGAGAGTTCGATTACGACGTTCAGACACACCATTACGCTGTGGTGTTCCCGGCGGTGTCAATTGTGAAAGTATTCCGCACTTCTTTAAATGCTCGCCAAACTCGTAACTTAGATATTCACCTCCACGATCAGAACGTAGAAATTTAATCTTCTTGTTACGTTGATTCTCTACCTCACTTTGAAACTCCTTAAACTTCTCGAAAGTTTCGGACTTATGTTTCATGAAATAGATATAACCATATCTACTCAAGTCATCCGTGAAGGTAAGAACATAACGATAACCACTGCGCGATGCTACACTCATTGGACCACACACATCGGTATGTATGATTTCCAATAAGTCTGTAGCTCGCTCCATTATACCAGAAAATGGAGTCTTAGTCATTTTACCCATCAGACATGCTTCGCATCTTTCAAGTGATTCAAAATCAAGTGATTCAAGAAGTCCATCGGAATGGAGTTTCTTCATACGCTTCACTCCAATGTGACCAAGACGACAGTGCCACATATAGGTCAAATTATCGCTTGATTTCAAACGTTTAGCCTCAATGTTATTAATATGTGTATTTCTACTATCGAGATTCAATATGAATAGACCATCTATCAAAGGTGCATGTGCATAAAACACATTACTCATATAAATCGAACAACCATTATTCTCGGATTTAAACAAGTAACTGTCTCGCAATAAACAAGATCCTGATATAATGTTCATGCTTAATGCAGGCACCAAATAACAATTATTTAAGTATAAAACTAATCCCGATGGTAGATGAAGAGGTAGCGTGCCGACCGCGATCACATCAACCTTTGATCCGTTTCCTACGCGCATCGTCACCTCGTTCTTCACTAGCTTCCGTTTATTCTGCAGCTCCTGTTTCGAGTTACAAATATGAGCAACCGAACCAGTATCAAATACCCAGGCACTACTACGAGTACTAGTGAGATACACATCAATAACATGTATATCAGATATACCTTTCTTCTTGATGTTGCCGTTCTTCAAATCCGCCAAGTACCTTGGGCAATTCCGCTTCCAGTGACCTTCTCCCTTGCAGTAAAAGCACTCAGTTTCAGGCTTAGGTCCAGCCTTGGTCTTCTTCGTCGGCGTGGTAACTTTCTTACCACCCTTCTTGAAGTGTCCCTTTTGCTTAGACTTGCCTTTCTTGAATTTGGTGGTCTTATTGACCATCAACACTTGGTGCTCTTTCTTGATCTCCACTTCTGCAGATTTTAACATAGCAAATAGTTCTGGCAACTCTTTGTTCATGTTCTGCATGTTGTAGTTCATCACAAAGTTCTTGTAACTTGGTGGTAGTGATTGGAGGATGCGGTAAACTCCCAAAGTATTAGGAATCACTATACCCAAACTTTGAAGTTTATTTGCGTGCCCAGACATCTTAAGCACATGCTCACTGACGGAGCTACCCTCTTCCATCTTGCAGTTAAAGAACTTTTCAGAAGCTTCATAACTTTCAATTGCCGCATGAGTCTCAAAAATTAATTTGAGATCCTCGACAATATCATATGGATCTGACTCTTCAAACCTTTTCTGAAGCTCCGATTCTAAACCATACAAGATAGCACACTGAACTATGGAGTACTGATTCTTCCGAGCAAGGTAAACATTCTTTACTTCATCGGTAGCATCAGCTGCAGGTGGGTCACCTAGCGGTGCATCCAGCACATAGGTCAAATTACCAGCTGTGAGGACAATCCTCAAATTGCGGAACCAATCCGCGAAGTTGCTTCCATTGTTTTTCAACTTTTCTTTCTCTAGGAACGCATTAAAATTGATGGTAGGGGCTGCCATTGATCTACAACATATTTGCAATAGTTTAGACTAAGTTTATGACAAATTGAGTTCAAATTAATTAATGAAATTAAACTAGGTGAACTCCCACTCAAAACAACATCCCTCACATTGTTTTAGTGATCACACGAACCAAATCCACTACATCAACACCGATCATCACGAGAGCTGATATAGTTTTAATGGCGAACAATCATCATGTTCATCATATCTACTATATGATTCATGCTTTGCCTTTCGGCGATCCGTGTTCCTGAGGCCATGTCTGTACATGCTAGGCTCGTCAAGATCAAACCTTAGCTTCCGCATAAGCAAATCTGGCTTGCTTACGTTGTATTCACCCGCGGAATCAAAGACACCCGATCATCACGTGGTGCTTCGAAGCAGCAAGCTTTGGCAACGGTGCATACTAAGGGTGAACACTTTAGAACTTGAAATTTATGTGCATGAGGGATCATCTTATAATGCTACCGTCGTCTACTAAGCAATACAAGATGCATAAAGGATTAACATCACATGCAATTCATAATATGTGATATGATATGGCCTTTCTTCTTTGTGCTTCCGATCTCCATCTTCAAGCACGAATATGATCTCCATCATCACCGGCATAGCATCAAGGTCAATGACGCTTCTCCATGGTTGTCGTCCACCAGCTTCAACTATTACAACTATTTTGAATAGACACGCAGGTCTTAACAGAAATTAAAGACAACCATATGGCTCCTGCCGGTTGCCAACTTACAATAAGGAACATTGCATACATCAAATATAATCACAATCATGGCCATATCACATCACTGCACACCCCTGCAAAACAAAGTTAGACGCTTCTACTTTCTTTGCATATTTTACGTGGTTTGGGGCTTTCCATAAGTGTCGTTCTAACTTACGAACAAGAACCACAACATTGATACTAGCATTGTTGATCACCCGTTGTAAATTGGATCTTTACTATGCTAGGAGAAACAGGCACCCGCAAAGCCACTTATGCAAAACGAGTTGCATGTCAATCGTGGAGCAAGTCTCATGAACGATGTCATGTAAGGTTAGCCCGGGCCGCTTCATCCCAACATACCGCAAGATGCAAAGTACACAAAAAGCAATCTACAATAAAAGCATCAATGCCCACAATGACCATTGTGTTCTACTCGTGCAACAGATCTACATATAGACACGGCTCTGATACCACTGTAGGGGTTCGTAGCATGGAAAACAAAAAATTTCTATCGCATACAAACAAACAAGCCAAGATCTATCTACTAGATTGTAGCAACGAGTCGATGGAATAACTCACCCTCGAAGATTCCAAAGTGTTTAACGAGAGCAGATTCTCGTGGGTGATGTAGTCGTACTCTTTCCGATCTCAAGATCGCGTAGACGATCCTTCCGGCGCCGCGTTCCCGCAGCGCTCCCGCAGTCGGTCACACGTTCGGTACTCGACGAAGACCTTCCTCTCCCTTGTTCCAGCAGGCAGCGGAGGTTGTAGCACTCTCCTCGCGATTCCGGCAGCACAACGGCGTGGTACCGGAGGTAGAGGGGAAATCCCGCAGGGCTTCGCCTTAAGCCGGTGCGAGTATGGTGGAGCTTATGAGAGAGGCTATTAGTGGTCTAGTAATTAGACACACCAATTAGAGGGCTCTAAACCAATTAGAAGGCTCTAAACCGAATAGCTCTAAACCGGGGTCTAGATCTAGGGTTTAGTTTAGAGGATAGGAAACTTGTGTGTCTAGGAGGGGAGCCCTGCCCCTCCTTATATAGGTGGGAGGGCTGGCCGGCCAAGGGGAGGAGTTCCTCCCCAACTCGGCCTAGGGAGGTGCGCCGGCCAAGGGGAGGAACCCTCCTCCAACTCGGCCTCCACCTCTCCTCCTCTTTTCCCACTTCCCAAAACTGCCGTTTGACTTTCAAACTAGCCGTTTGACTTTTCAATTTAGGATTTAAATAAATCCTTTATTTGGGACAGCAAGAATACTTAGTACATGATGCAATCATTCCAATATGTAATGACACACTCATGTACCCTTCCCCCTCCGGAGTGCCGGACATTCCGGGACCTTCTAGAATGTTCCCGATGAAAACACCGGAACCATTCCCGAACTCCGAAACGGGTCTTTCCTTATATGAATCTTATTCTCCGGACCATTCCGGATCACCTCGTGATATCCCGGATCCCATCCGAGACTCCGAACAACATTCGGTCTCTTTCTCATAATACCATAACTACTCAAACAACGTCGAATCCTTAAGTGTGTCTCCCTACGGTTCGTGAATTATGCAGACATGATCGAGACATTTCTTTGAACAATAACCAATAGAGGAATCTGGAAATTCATATGGCTCCCACATATTTCTACGATTACTTTGCGATCGAATGAACCACTTACATACGATACCAATTTCCCTTTGTCTCACGATATGTTACTTATCCGAGGTTATGATCGTCGGTATCTCTGCATACCTAGTTCATCCTCGTTACTGATAAGTACTCTTTTCTCGTTCCCGTGATATGTGATCCCTTGTGACCAAGTCACATGCTTGCAAGCTAATTGGATGACATTCCACCGAGAGGGCCCAGAGTATATCTATCCGTCATGTGGATGGACAAATCCCACTCTTGATCCATGTGTTTCAACCAATACTTTCCGAACACTCAATGCCACCTTTATAGCCACCCTGTTACGGTGTGGTGTTTGATGACATCAAAGCATCCATCCAGTAAAGGTGATATGCATGATCTCATGGTCGAAGGAATTAGGTTACTATGTATCAGAAAGCATATAGCAATTGAACTATTGAAATGACTTGATCTTTATGCTACGCTTATCTATAGGAGTATGTCCACCATATCATTCTCCTAACGATATGATCTTGTTGTTGATAACATCTCAATGTTCATGACAAAGAAACCACATCATCAATCAACCAACAAGCTAGTGAAGTATAGAGGCTATACTAGGGACTTCAAATTAAGTTTACAAATCACACAAGTATTAATGGTTTCCTTGTTAATACTATTATAGCATGAATGCAAACATTTATCATAAACACAAAGATATATAATAATAACTATATTTATTATTGCCTCTAGGGCATATCTCCAACAGGTAAACCATAGGAGTATGGCATATTCGAGAGATGAAATCAAACCATGTTTGACATGGTAAGATCAAAGGTGTCATGTATAAAACTGCCATTATGTTTTAAGGATTGAAGCTTTAGAGACTACCGCTTTTACACTGAGAAGAGCACCATCGTGATCTGTTGAAATGACACCATATAAGTTATGGTTTGGGATAAAACCCGAATTGTCTTTTCTTAAATTTTGGTATGCTATGCATAAGTAAAATGTTTATAACCAAAGTTGGATAAGCACGTCTTTGTAGGTTATCCCAAAGCATTTGTTGGGAATTTCTCCATAACACCGAGGACAAAAGAGTTTGTTACTTGGAATGTCAAGTTTCTTGTGAAGGAATTTTTCGTGAAAAGTTTAGTGGGAAGACAATAGAACTTTGATAAGGTTGTTGAACCTTAGCTATATGTGCTAAGTAGCGCAGCGCCGGAAAGTGTCTCGGTGGCGGCCACAATGCTCATGGCTCCCGTGATTACAAAGGGTGTGATCTTGGAGATTAGAGTTCCTATTGAACCGTGTGGGTCGGTAAGAATCAAATAGTATGATTTGATAAGCAAGTCGTTATTGTTTTGACAATGATGAACATACTACATGCAAAGAAGGGATGATGGGCCCTAACTCCATAAAATGACTAGAAGTCATAGAATCTTTGATAGTATCCATACACGAGATATCAAGTTTCTGAACTTGGAAGACCCTTCAGAAAGGCGTGAAGCCTATCGGTCATGTTTGGATCTATAAAGAAATAAGACATGAATGTTTAACATCTATGAAATAGTTGATATGTCGGAAAGAAGTTTACGACAATGTTCAAGGAGTTGACTATGACAAGACTTGATCTTTCATAGCGATATTTAGTCTTGACGGATTAATGTAGCAACCACTACATATAATTTGATGTATGGTAATTGAATAAACAAAACAATGTTCTTCTAATAGAATGGTTACCTAGGACGTGTACACGACACGGTCCGAAGGGTTTTGTTAATTCAAAGGGTGCTAAAAGGGCATGCAAACTTCAATAGTTGAAGTAAGCATAGCGGAGTTGGAATCTTCACCATGATGAAACTGTTAAAAGAGTTTAAAATCATCGGAGATGATGAAGATGCTTGCATTTGCAAGAAATTAAGTGGGAGCGCTGAGACATATTTCTAATACATTATGTATAGTACATATTGTTGATTGGACATGATGTATCTTGTATTGACACAAGTTAAGAATTTCATTAAAATAAGATTTCGATGAAAGACTTGGGCAAACCCGGAATATTTGGCATCAATATCTATATGGATAGATTGAGGCGCAAATATGGTTGTGCCAGACATACATATATGAGATATTGAAAGGGTTCAATATGGGAACAACAAGAAATGTTCTTGTTGCATGAAAAGGATTGTATCAAAATTCAAGTGTTTCAACACTTGGTGAGTAAAATCACATGAACATTTTGATCGATTATACCATGATATGTATATATCTAGAATGTCCTATGCTCTAAATGTTATGAGAACATACCAGAATGATTCATAAGATGATCATTAGACGAGAGTAAAGATATTCTTATGAGCTTTGGAAGAACTAAGAATATATCATGTATAAGTGACAAATAGTTAAAGGTAGTTCATTGTAAAGTGTTACATTGATACTAGTTTTGTCACAAGATACAAATTAAATTTATCTCAATTTAGACTATGGGTGGCACAATGTAATGGAAAGGATGTTCCATGATGGATTTGGATGAGTTCCAAAGTTGAGACATTGTGTACTACAACAAAAGGCTAAGTATATAAATGCTATAGTAGCAGCAAAGGAGGGCATTTGTGTTAAGTAGTTTGTTATCAAACTAGGTGTGGTTCAAAGTGGGCTAATACTATAAAGATATATTGTGTGACAATAATTTCAACATATTTTAACCGGAACGAACTAAAGGTCTCACCAAAGGACCAAATTTATACGATGCCATCTCATTTGAGAATGAGTGATGCGTAGAGACGCAAAGACATGCAAATACATACGGACCTAAAACTGTCAGATCCGGAGATTATATTAACCACTAGCAATAGCGTATATGCAACACCAGAAAGCCATAGGTGTTCAATACGCAAAGTTTTTCAAACTAGATTATTGACTCTAGTGCAAGTGGGAGACTGAAGGGAATATGCCCGAGAGGCAATAATAAAGTGGTTATTATCTTATTCCATGTTTATGATAAATGTTTATAGACTAGCTAGTTATGCCTCTCTTATAGACTAGCTTGTTGATTAACAAGATGATCAAGGTTTCCTAATCATGGACATTGGCTGTTGTTAATAACAAGGTCACAACATTAGTTGAATGATGTGATGAACATTCATTCGAAGTATAGCATTACGATCAAACTCATTATGTTTATATTGCTATAATATCATATGAAGTAATCTTTATCCTTAGACCATGAGATCATGTTAATTGCTAACACTGGAAGAGTATCTTGATAACATCAAACGTCACACCGTAACAGGGTGACTATAAAGATGGGTTCAGTACTACGAAGGTGTTATGTTGAGGCTCATGGATCAAGAGTGGAATTTGTCAATCCCGATGACGGATAGATATACTCTGGGCCCTCTCGGTGATATCACATTAAGATAGCTTGCAAGCAAGTGATGTGATCACTAGAATGTTATATCACGGGAACGAGAAAAGAGTGCGTGTCAGTAACGAGATCAAACTAGCTATGGAGATACCAATGATCGAATCTCGGACATGTAATATATCGCGAGACAAAGGGATTTAGTTACTAGCGTTAAAGGTTCTCACGATCACAGAAGTCATCGTTGAATGTGTATGAATCAGTATGGATCTCCAGGTCCCGCTTCTGATTATTGATCTGAGAGGAGTCTCAATCATGTCTGCATTATTCGCGAACCCTAGGGTGACACACTTAAGAGTTATCGGACACCATTTTGGAGCACATATGTTTCAGACGAAAGAATTGCAAAGCACTGGAATTATTTCAATAGACACTGAAACTGTTTCGGGTGAAATTGTTGAAATTGGTTCTGCATGTAATATTGAAATGTTGCAGGGGGTTTTATGTGAATATTTGTTAATTAAAGTAACTAACAAAATTCTGAATAAAAAATAATAAAAAAGTTTTATTAAACGAGAGAGCATTAAATTTGGAGAAATTTAATGCATTTAAAGTGGAGACTTTAAAATAGAATGTGAAGGGGCATTTTAATGTGGAGGGGTTACCACCACATGAATGGGGAGGTGAGGTGTCACCCTCCCATGGGCGCCGGCCATGGGGGAGGGGTACCCCCTCCTCCTATAAAAGGCCTCCCTCACTCCCCTTCTTCCTCACACCTCCTTTTGAAGGATCTCTCTCCCCCTCTAGAATTATTCCCCCATAGTCTCGGATTAGCGAGATACATGTTTCCGGTGGCATTTCGTCTGGAAGGAGTTGCTGCTTCCGCTGGATCGCTGGAGCGAGGAGGTGGAGGTTGTCCGGTGGCTTGAACGTGTGTGCGAGTACGGATGCGCTGCTGAGTTGCGGCGCTCGGACTTCCACACGATCTTGAGATCGGCAAGTGTACGACTATATCAATCACGAGTTCCTACTCGTTAACAAAACTCGTTGTCTTCGAGGGTAAGTTCTCGATGGATGTATGTCCACCCGTTGCTCTGTACCTAGTAGATAGATCTTGGCGTGTAGTTCTCATCGTAGGAATTTTTTGTTTTCTATGCTGTGGACCCAACAAATCCTACTCTTCTTCACACTGAACCAGTTAATTATCGAGCAGCTCTTTCCTCTCCTCATTGGCGCACTGCTATGGAGACCGAGTTTTCTGCTCTTCAAAATAACCACACATGGCGTCTTGTTCCTCCTCGTTATGGTGTTAATATCATTGATTGCAAGTGGGTCTTCAAGATTCAAAAGAAGGCTGATGGCTCTATTGAGAGATACAAAGCACGGCTTGTTGCAAAAGGGTTCAAACAACGGTATGGTTTGGACTATGAAGATACTTTTAGTCATGTTGTTAAGCCTGCAACTATTTGCTTATTAATCCATGGCTCTCACTCAAGGTTGGCATCTTTGTCATTTGGACATCCAGAATGCATTCTCACATGGAGTTCTTGAGGAGGAAGTGTTTATGCGCCAACCACCAGGATTTGAGGATCCTCAGTGTTCTAACCATCTCTGTCATCTTGATAAGGCTCTCTATGGGTTGAAACAGGCACCTCGTGCATGGCATGCTCATCTGAGTTCTGTTCTTGGTGATCTTGGCTTTACTCCCTCTACTGCAGATACTTCCTTATTTATACTTCGTCGACCACATATTACCGTATACCTGCTTGTCTATGTGGATGACATCATTGTGGTGAGCTCCTCATCAATATCTACAGATCATTTGGTGAGTCAGCTTGGTAATATTTTTGCTCTCAAAGATCTTGGTCCTCTCCGCTATTTTCTTGGTATTGAAGTTCATTCGCTGGGACGAGGTCTACTGACGAGTCAGCACAAATATGCGGATGAATTACTGCAGCGTGCTGGGATGGTCAAGTGTGCCCCAGTTTCTACTCTATGGTCTCCTCCGAGAAGCTTTCAGCTACTGATGGCACTCTGCTTTCTGCCGAGGATTCCACTACATATCGCAGCATTGTTGGAGGGTTACAGTATCTCACTATGACACGGCTTGACTTGTCTTTTGTGGTCAACAAGGTGTGTGAGTATCTCCATGCCCCTCGGAGTTCTCATTGGTCAGGAGTGAAGCGTATACTCTGTTATGTCAAAGCTACTTTGTCTAATGGCCTGCTTCTTCAATCGTCTACTACTGATCCTGATCTTCTATTTGCATTCTCTGATGCTGATTGGGCTGGCAGCTCTGATGATAGAAGATCCACGGAGGGATTTGCCATCTTCTATGGTGGTAATCTTGTTTCCTGGAGTGCTAGGAAGCAAGCTACTGTTTCTCGCTCCAGCACAGAGTCTGAATACAGGGCTCTTGCTAATGCCACTGCTGAGTTGATTTGGATACATGCCTTGCTTGGTGAACTTGGAGTTTCTCAACGACAGTCACCCATACTTTGGTGTGACAATATTGGGGCAACGTTTCTTTCTGCCAACCCGGTGTTTCATGCACGTACTAAACATATCGAGGTTGATTTTCACTTTGTCAGAGAACGGGTGGCTCAGAAGTTGCTTCAGATACGCTTTATCTCCTCCAAGAATCAGTTAGCTGACATATTTACCAAGCCTCTTCCATTACCACAGTTTACGTCTTGTAAGCGCAATCTCAATGTTCATGGTACAGTTGAGATTGAGGAAGGGTGATAAATATACGTAGGCATGTACCAACTCTGTATTTGTACCCTGTACCACTATATATAAAGAGCCTGTATTCGCACCGACGTCGTGGGTGGGGTGGCTGGAGAAAACTGGATCGAGGCACCGACTTTTGCAGCCGCAGCCCGCAGCACGTCTCGATCACGGGCGGGACTGAAAGGTGGGAGCGAGCGAGCAACAACGTAGTATAAGGACCGTGAACTGTCAACCGTCCCAGGACCTGCGTCCTCCGGAGTCCCGACTAGTCACCACTCACCCCACTCACGTCGCGATCGGCGCCATTGTTTTGGACTCCCTGCCACGCGTGTCCATACAGGCACGTACTAGTACACACACCACATCTATGTCCGCCCGCCACTACTATATGCACCTGCATATAGCTAGCTCAGAGGTGCTCCTGCCACGAGTGGTCAGTGGTCACCGACCGATCCTGGCGTTAAATAACACGCAACGAAAGGCGTTCCTCCTACTGGAGCTCAAATGGTCATCAGGCGGCCATTTCGAGTGAGTACTATCCATCATCGCCCAACTCAACGACAGCGAGAGGAGATCGATCGGTCGATCGAGGGGCGACTGTGAGAACACGCACACCAACGTCAATGCGCACTCTGCGCGCAGCGTCACTGTGACGCAGATAAAAGTGACTGCGCCCCGCCGCAGTGATGGCGCGAGCTGTATGTACGCGTACTGTACTATACTCCTGTCCTGTGTCGTCGTTACAGATCCAACGGGAAACTGTACGGATTACATCCATGCAAAAAAAACTGTACGGATTACGTATGGCCCAGTCTTCGGTCACACCGGATGCCGTACCGGTTCCTTTCGGGCAAGGAGTAGAAACCCGTTATAGGAGGGCGCGCCGTGCGGAGCCCGGTCACGGTTGCGCCTGCCAGCAATCTCGTACTACGTCGAAATGGGCTAAAGCCAGGTTAAAGCTGCGGCGTGCGTGAGCTCGGCGGTCGGCCGGGAATCCGATGGCTCCCGGCGGATCGACGACCGGAGGCCTGCCGGCGGCGATCGAGCAGTGCCACGAAGCCAGGCGTACGTACAGCAAATACGGCTACCCTACCGGTGGCACACTGTTGCGATTTCATGGCCACAGGGACGGATCTGATCACAAGTGAACAGTAGCGCGAGCCGGGGCCAGCCTGATCCCTCTGGCTGCGGTCAAGGAGAGGTCCTTGTAGGTGTAGGGTTCTAGCCAGCAGGAGCGCTGCCTCGCAATTCAATGGAAGTACGGGACAATGCGCAGTTTTGTGCAAGTCAGGTCTGGATGATCAATGATGAGTAAACTGCATTTTAGGGCAGCCACAACGTGGCCAAAGCCAAATCTGACAGCAAACACAATTTGGCTTCGAAACGAAATTTGGCAACAGGTCTAGCAACGTTGCTGGTTCTAAATTATCTGCGCTGTGGGTCCTGGAGCTGACAAAAATAACATAAAAATCTCATTCCTTCCAAATAGTCTCTCTCCTCACCTTCTCTTTCTTCACATGGTAGAAAAATTCCCCTTGTACTCTTCGTTGCTCTCTCTTGCTGTTGCCAAATTTTCGATCCGCAAGATTCTCGTCAGATCTTCTCTCCCGTGCTCTTGGCCAAGGTGTGGGAGCTGCTACACCTGCTCCTCGTAGAGATTGCAGTGTCCTTTGGTCTCAGCCGAAGGTATGATGGTGGAGGAGACGCTCCTCAGCCGGAGGCCCACTGCTCTGCATCTTCTCTTCCTTGAGTCTCGTCACGCCGGAGACCGGCCACCTTGTCCCACTACTCCATATCCATGTGCTACCTCACGTCACTGGCGAGAGCCGCCACGCTACCTCGTTTTACTACGCCGGCCACGCGTGGCGTCCCTCGTCCAGCTCCCTGCCTTCGCCCGCCGCCTGAGCTACGACTCCGATGGACACTTCCAAGCTGAAGCGCGGGATGCGAGGGAGGCCGGAGAAGTGAGAGAGAATGATTTTTTATTCCGATTGACGAATTTGACATCGGAGCAGGGACTTGCGTCGGTTCCCTAATTTCTCCGATTTGGAACTAGCCTCACAACATTGGGAACCAGTTCCAAAAGCCAAAAAGTGAATATAGAACCACATTTGGCTATACATTGTGGCTGCCCTTATGCCGTTAGCTATTTATTTGTTAGAAACTCATCTGAGTCGGGTTTTGAAAAAGGTAAGTCGCGTCGCCGTCACCTGAAATTGCACCAGCTAAGTAGGAAAAAAAATTAATACTGTATACATTTGCAAGGCATGGATCGACGACCTCCCAGGCGCCGACACTTGTAATAGGAAAGACGCAATGTAGAAATTGGTTTGCGATCGCCATCTATAGTTTTACTTTTTCCTACTTCCTCCGATTCAAATTAATTGACTCGGATTTGTTTAGATTCGGATGTATTAGTTACATCCGAATCTAGACAAATACAAGTCAATTAATTTAAGTCGTAGGGAGTACACAAATATTGATAATTGAACTCCCAACGGAAAGGGGAACAACATCCTTTGTCTAGGTCGTCGGACTTAGGTATGCACAATTTTGTTTATGACCATGATCTTAACAAGGCTGTCAACATTAAAGCTATTTTTTTACATGCCACCTGTTACAGTATATATTGGTAGTTTCCCTATATGTTAGGTGGTTTTTTGTATATTTGCACCTGTACATGTACTACATATTCTGGCCCGCCCTCTGAAAATACAAGCATCTATTACCCTAACATGGTATTAGGGCCGTAAGGCTTTTTCCCCTCGCAGCCGCCGCCCGCCCCAGCATCCCGCCGCCGCGCCCGGCCACCGCCGCCGCCTCCGTGTCCGGCCACCTCCCGGCCGCCGCGCTCCGTCTCCGGTCGCTTCGTCCCCGGCCGCCCGCCCCCGCTCCGTCCCCGGAGCATCCCCGCTCCGCTCCCGCTATCATCGCGCCGCCCGGCCGCCGCGCCCGGCCCCGGCCACCTCCAGGCCACCCCGGATCCGATCCGCCGCCGTTCGCCCCAGCTCTCCGCTGCCGCGCCCGGACGCCCCGGTTCCGTTCACGTGATCTGACTCCTCCCGATCTCGATCTGTTCTGGAAAAAAAATCAACAAAGCTATGTCTTCCTCGTCGGGCTACGTTGCGATTCCTCGTTGTCCGGTGCTTTTTGATGGCGCGAATTATCCTGATTTTGCTACCTTCATGCGCGGTCTTCGCCTTTGGGGTGTGCTTTCCGGTGAGGTCTCCTGTCCACCGTGCCCCGTTGCGCCTACGGCGCCTATTGCACCGACGCCCGTTGCCCTTGCCCCCGATGCCACTCAGGCGGTCAAGGATGCAGTCCAGAGTGCTGATGATACTGCTCGGGATGATTATGATCGGAAGGTCCAGGAGCATTCTACTGTTGTTGCGACCTACCGGCTGGATCTGACTGACTACACACAGTGGATAGATGAGGATGCTCGTGCTGCTGCTATTCTCACTTTCAGTGTTCTGCCTCAGTATGCTGCTGAATTCATGGGTCTTCCCACTGCTGCTGCTCAGTGGGCTTTTCTTCGTCAGCGCTATCAGCCGTCTGGAGATGCTCTTTATCTGTCTGTGGTTCGTCAGGAGCATGATCTTAAGCAGGGTGATTCCACTATTGATGAGTTCTATACTCAGAATGCTGCTATTTGACGTCAGCTTGACTCTCTTCGTACAGCTGTGTGTAACACCTGTCCCTGTTGTCTGATTGTGCGCGCGGATCTGGAGTTTCAGCGCGTCGTTGAGTTCTTGTCGCGGCTCCGCAAGGAGTTTGAGCCGCGTCGTGCCCAGCTGCTTGTCCGTGGTCGTGTTCCGCTCTCTGAGGTACTGGTCGAGATTCGTGCTGAGGAGACTCGTCTTCGTGGTGCTGGTCTTCTTGAGGTTCCATATGTTCTTGCTACTCGTGGTCCCCCTGTGCCGCCGGCTTCGTCGCGGTCTCTAGCACCGCCGCTACTCTCTGCTCCACCGACCTAGGGTCAGAGTCAGCCTCAGCAGCCTCGTAGTTCTCGTCCTCCCTGCACCCACTGTGAAAAGCCTGGCCACGATATCTCTAGCTGCTGGACGAGGGATCCCAAGCTTACGTCAGCAGTACCATGCTCGTCGGCAGGCTGGTTCTTCAGGATCTTCTGCCGTTGCTTCTGGACCTCCTGCTGTTGCACTGTCTGATCCGGATATTATCCGTGGTCTTCGTAGTCTGCTCGCTGCTACAGGCTCTTCCTCGTCGGGTACTGCTGGTTCTGTGCCTAGCTCTTCTGGCACCGCGCGACCACCACCTTCTACACAGTCAGGTACGTCATCCCCGTGGTATCTGGATTCTGGAGCTTCTTTTTATATGACTTCTGCGTCTTCTATTCTTTCTGCTCTTCGCTCTCTTATTTCTCTTGTACGTGTTATCACGGCTGATGGTACCTCTCTTCCTGTTTCCAGTCGAGGCACCCTCTCTACTTCCTCTTTCTATGTTCCTGATGTTTCTCATGTTCCCAATCTTAAGATGAACCTTTTCTCTGCTAGTCAGCTTACTGATTCTGGTTGTCGTGTGATTCTTGACGCTAATTCTTGTGTTGTTTAGGACCGTCGTACAAAGGCGCTGGTTGGAGCTGGCCCTCGCAGCCTTGAGTTCCGGGGCTATGGGAGTTCCTTCCGCTGACACTTCCTCTGCCAGTTCTCCTGCGGTTGCTGCTTCTGTCACCGGCTCATTTCAGCAGTGGCATCATCGACTGGGTCATCTTTGTGGCTCCCGTTTATCGTCATTAGTTCGTCGTGGTCTTCTGGGGTCTGTCTCTGGAGATGTGTCTTTACATTCGTGTCAGGATTGTAGGTTAGGCAAACAGATTCAGCTTCCCTATCCTACTAGTGTGTCTGTATCTCAGCGACCTTTTGATTTAGTTCATTCAGATGTTTGGGGTCTGGCTCCCTTTGCTTCAAAAGGGGGCCGTCTGGCTGGAGTGTCGAGTTCACCGGATTAGATGTGTTTCGATCGCGCGCAACTATATTTTTATCTAACCGTTTGGTTTTAGAAGGAGTGATGCGGAGCTTTGCAGTCTGTTGCCATCAAGCACATGCCTTTAGTCTCATAGTGAAGTCAATCACGGAGAATGACATGAAAGCCAAATTCTGGGAACTGGTAATGGTGGTTTGAATCCCGGTGGCGATGAGGTTTTTCCTTAGTGATTGTGGTCTTGGAGCAGTGACATTGAAAAGTAGGGGCGACATTACAGGAGGATTCCAGAGTTCAAACATGTAGGGTCAAAACCTAAGGTCTAGCATTGATTGGTTGTGCCTGGTAATGGCCTTGTTGAAGACATTGTTTTGTGAACACGGACTTTCTCCGAGGAGAAAACCCATGATCGTTGATCATGACGATGACGACGGTTGTGCACCGTTATCTTCTTGCAGGCGTCGCTTTTGGAGAGGATGGTTTTCTGGTGCTGTCTCGGTGGTGTTTGGTCCGCTGTTATAAGACACAGATCGCTGTAGTGGAGCTCTTTTTTTCTGTAATTCTTTTTTTTGATCGCGTGCATCCATCATCCCAATATGGTAATGCGTTGTTGCAGAGGCTGAGTGTAATTGTATGCCGCGATATCAATATATGCGCCTTCAAAAAAGATCCTCTTGGTGCCAGGGCATAACTTTGCAAAGCCAAATGATGAACATTATCATCATCTCATCTCATTTGTCCATTTCTTTCCTTTTTGGCTTTTCATGATACCATCCTTGTTTTGGGGAAATTATTTTTATTTATGTTCACATAATAATAATCATCTCTTTCACACCTAAGCATTATTATCGCTCCCAATACACCGTTTCTTTCCTTTGTGGCCTCTCGTGATCTCAACTCATTTTCATGGAAAATATTTATACCTTTTTAATGGGGAAAATGTATTTGTTTTTTTCACACTGGTAGCAATCCCTTTTACGCGTAAGGTAAGAAACACGACTGAAGAAAACGAAATAGGAAGAAAGCGCAATAAGAAGGAAACACCACGGAGAAATAATTCGCAGCCTCCAGAAAATCAAAAAAAAAAACACACGGCAAAAAGTCTAGGAAAGCATTGCCGCGCCTCCTCCTCAAAGTACACAGACCTGGAAAGAAAAGGAGACGAAAGCGTGGTGTAAAAAAGATCGTGCATTTCTCCGGTCAGCGTCCTCACTTCCCGCTTCCGTTGCCTGTCGTCGCCTCTTTGCCCCAAAACACCCCTCCGGTTGTCCCTACGCCGGCCGGAGTACATACAAAAGAGTCGTCATCCCCTTCGCCTCATTTGCCCTCTCCTCCCCTTCCACTCCTCGCCTACCTCATCCCGCTTGCTCCAGACCAGAGGAGGAGCAAGGGCAGCGAGGCGGCGGAGGAGAGCGACCAGCCCACATATCACACTACCGTATTACTGTATCGTGGGACGTTTATCAGGAAAAAGAAGAGATCGATGGCTCCGTGCTACGAGATGGCCGCCTCCATCCTGCTCTGCGCCGAGGACAGCAGCAGCGCCCTCGGCTTCGGCGACGAGGAGGAGGCGGCGGTGGCGGGTGCCAGGACGAGCGGGTCGCCGTACTGCGGCGGCGGCGGCGAGCTTGCCGTGGATTTCCCGATGCCGTCCGAGGAATGCGTTGCCCGCTGGCTGGCGACGGAGGCGGAGCACATGCCCAGGGCGGACTACGCCGAGCGTCTGCGGGACGGCGGCGTGGACCTCCGCGTGCGGACCGACGCCGTCGACTGGATATGGAAGGTGGGTTCTTGCTCTTGACGATTAATGCGTATACCCACTCCTGTTTTTCCTCCTCTGTTCGCACGATCCAGCGGCGAGTAATCCTGCGTGTCCTGAACTTGATGATGTGTCGACAGGTTCACGCGTACCACAGCTTCGGCCCTGTCACTGCCTGCTTGGCCCTCAACTACCTGGACCGCTTCCTCTCGCTCTACCACATTCCCGTAAGAATCCTACTCCACTTGAAAACGCATCTGCGGTGCACGCCATTGCCGTGCTACAGTAATGAAGGATCGGTGTGTGACTCATGTGGTGTCGCTCATGTTTTCAGGAAGGCAAGGGTTGGATGACGCAGCTGCTATCGGTGGCGTGCTTGTCCCTGGCCGCCAAGATGGAGGAGACTTCCGTCCCTCAGTCTCTCGACCTGCAGGTGAGAAAGATCAGACATCGCATACCTGCCCTAATGAAACCCGATCGTTGCACATTGGTCTGAGATCTCTTAATGACCTCTGCACCGTTGGGTCGATCAGGTCGCGGACGCACGGTACGTGTTCGAAGCCAAGACGATCCAGAGGATGGAGCTCCTGGTGCTGAGAACGCTCAAATGGCGGATGCAGGCCGTCACCCCCTTCTCCTACATCGACTACTTCCTCCACCTGCTCAATGGTGGCGGCAATGCGCCGTCGGGGCGCTCCATCCGGCAGGCCTCCGAACTCATCCTCTGCATATCTAGAGGTGCGCATCCGTGACTGCATGCACGATCTTCTTGTCGTTGGCAATCCTTTGTCAGAGTAATAACAGTTCTTCACCTATTAACGCATTGCAGGAACATGCTGCTTTGAGTTCAGGCCCTCGGAGATCGCCGCGACGATCGCCGCCGCCGTGGCCGGAGAAGACGCCACCGTCGTAGCGGACGCCCTCTGCGCCGCCCACGTAGACAAGGTGAGCCAACTGGGTACCTTTTCCCTTGTCTTGGCGTGCACCGGCGTCCCTCTCATTTACTCCGGCGCAGCGCAGCTTGAGGCTTTGAGCAGCTGTCCTGTAGTAGCACTAGCAGTACGTCAGACATGCAGAAAAAGCCAGTCCAGACATAATGCAGGGAACGCGTGAGCTGCATTTACAGCACGGCTACGCGCCGCGAGCTACTCTACCACTACTCAGAACGTGTCGACTTAAATTCTGGCTTTGTTGCTTTCTGCGTGCAGGAGAGGGCGCTGCGCTGCCACGAAGCGGTGCAGGCCATGGCGCTGGGAGGCGCCACCGTGCTGCCAATGGCGCCCAAGGCCGGGGCGGCAGGCCTGAGCGGAGCCTACTCCTCCGCCCTGTTCGCGCCGCGGAGCCCCACAGGGGTGTTGGACGCCGGCTGCCTCAGCTGCTGCGAGAGCGATGGCAGTACAGGTGCGTCGACTGCTGCGTCGTCCGAGTCGTCGTTCGAAAGCTCCGGCGGTTTCGACAGCTCCCCGGTTAGCAGCAAGAGGAGGAAGATGAGCAGGTGACCAGGACGTTCAAAGTCACATCTCTCTTGTCTTGTGCACACTGCTCATCTCGTCGATTTCTCGGTGGGAAATTCAAACGGTTCTCTTGGATTGCGATGGCTTTCGAAAATGAAAGGCGACTGAAGGGTCAAAAGCGTTTAGGACGTGTCAACGGACAGAAAAAACTCCTAGCAGCAGGGAGCCGCGCGCGATGGTGGTCTCCAAAAGAGCAAAGGTTTTGTACAAAGGCGGAGATGAGGTGCGTGAGATGACCAAAATAAAGGCAGACGATCGGTCGATGAGGTGACAGTTCCACGGGGCAAGAACTAGCAGGCACTGGCCTAGCTGTCATCGTTCTGTAATTTCCCTCAATTCCCCTTGTGAAAAAAAATGAGAGAAAAAACATTTTTTGTCGTTGAATAATGATGACATGACTCACATAATGATGGCATGATTGAAATCCAAGACGATCACCGAGGCAAAGCGATAAAAACAAGGACAAACCCATAAGATGTGGAAGTGGGTTCCCTTTCTAGGTTATGAACTATCAACATCATCGATGATTAGTTTCTTCTTGCTTTGCACTAGGGAGTAGGAGTACTATATATATGTTGCTGCCATCGATAATCAATTCCCCTTGCAAAAAAAAGCGAGAAAAAAAAATGTTGCCGTCAAATAATGATGGCATGGTTGAAATTCAAGATGAGGCGAGGAAAACTGTGACAAAACCCCCTCATGATTTTTTCCTGAGAGAACCATAAACAACTTTGGCGTCGAATAATGATGACATGATTGAAATCGAAGACAATTCGATGCAAAACTAGAAAACAAAAGAAAAACAAAACCCATAAGACGTGGAAGTGGGTATCCTTTGAGGTTTATGAACTATCGACACATCATCGATGATCGGTTTCGTCTTGCCTGGCACTAGGAGTACTATATGTGTCTTTGCTGGTTGCTGCCACCTCATATTGTTTGACCGGTTGTCTGCACAGACCACGGAAATAAAAGAGAGGAGACACTGTCTGTGAGAAACCTCGGGAACACAAACATAAAAATAGCACTAGTGCCATACGGTGCAGGGGGTGCTGAGAATCTGCCTAAAGAAATTAGGCTGGTTGGTTCGAGCTTACGGGTCCTTTCTTGGAGTTAAAAGCTTCTTCCTCGTCAAACAACCACGGGTATGAAATGGCTGGAATCGGGAAGGCGGCAACTCGGTTCATAGGTGTAACATATTTTGAAATATTAAAAAAAATTAAAAAAATTCTCTATATATTTAAATATTTTATGTTGGTTCACAAGTTTTTGGGATAAAAGAATATTTTAGGTGCTGTGTATAAAAGACAAAAAATATCATATGAATAATCGTATTTCTGTGAGACATTTTGTCTTTTTTATATACTACATATAATATGTTCTTTTATCCCGAAAACTTGTGAACCAACATAAAATATTCTAATGTATATACGGATTTTATTTTTAATTTTTTTGATATTTCAAAATATATTTTTTCACAATAGGTGCATTTGCACCTGCAAGCCGAAGTAAATATCTGCTGAAATCGGGTACTTTTCAAGTGGCCCATTGCTAGCATGTTTAATCAACCGCTGAAATCGCTGAAGTAAACAACTATTTTCTTTTGCCAAATCTACTTTTTTGTGAAACTTCAACCGAATCTAACCCCTCCTCGAAACTAATACAGAATCTGATCCTGGGATCAGCGTCATTTTAAGTGGAGCTAAAGTTATACAAGTCGGCGCCAACACGTGACAACAGGGGAGCAACCTAGGGAGGTCGGCGCCGTTTTGAATGGAGACGACCTCCTTCGGTTCGGTTTTTTTGATGTGTTGGCGCTGATCTGTACAACTTCGGCTCCATTTAAAATGGCGCCGACCCAATCAGATTCCGAATTAGTTTCGAGGAGGAGTCTGATTCGGTTGAAGTTTTTAGATTTGGCAAAAAATACGTTAAACAACACATGAGAGTTGAGAGATGATGTTCAGTTCAGTGCCCACTTGAAGCGGGAGCGCTGCACTTTGCATTATTCTTATCCGTAACATAAAGGGTTCGTTAGATTACATAGCGCTCCCTCCGTTTTATAATATAAGATGTTATAGCTTTTGAGAAATGAATGTAGTATCTAAATCCTTTTAGTGTTAAGTTTACTTTAAACCTAGACACTGAAAGATGTCGATTTTATCTCACAAATGCTAAACATAGCTCCGTTACGATCCAGACCCTCGTATGCACGGCAAAACAGCATGTCTGCAATAGATTCGATCTTCGATCAGTTCTCTAGCACGCGCGAGGGGCAAATGTCAGTAAACAAACTAAAAGTCTAAAACCCGATCGAGCTCCACTTAGCTAGAGGCGCCACATGCGCGTATTTATGGCCTTGGTCGGCATTGTATAAACCTTGTACGGTTTAATTATACAATTTCTCCATGGATAAGCATATTCAAGGTAGAAAACAAGTGACTATGAAACTACAACTCATACTTTCACTATCCTTTGAGTACAATTAGGATTCTGGGAGAGCAAAAGAAAAGGCTAAATCCAGAAAACCAAAATAAATGGTTAAGCAAGATTTAATGTCATTAATTTGGTGCGTGATTGCGAAAGCCTAAAGTTAAAGTTAGTTCGGTCATCTTGGTTATATGTTTTGGCTAACCTGTCGATCGTACTAAGCTAACCTAACTATGCAGTTTTGGGATTTTGATAACAAAAGACAAACAATATTTCTGTGTAACTGCATTTTGGATTCCTTCAACTTTTCTCAACAAACCTTAGTATTTCTTAAAAAAAACATTTTAGGAATTCAAGAAACTAAACCCTAAAACCCCTGCACTAGCCTTTTGCCCAATAGACGTTGATGTAGTGATGTTCTTGTATGTTTGAGTTCACCAAATTGCCGCAATTTTCGAGGTTTTCAGGGTCCCTAGCATCAAAGCCGGTCCTCGTGACCCAAGATCTCCATGCGTCAAGTTGCAACGTTCCACGACAATGAAACAAGGAAAATCATACGTATCATCCGGGGATCGGAGGAAACGATCCCTCGGGTCGCTCGCTCTCACGATCGGCACGGGGCCACACAACCGGACCATCGTTATCCTTGCTTCCTCGCTCGTCCGTTTCTCGTCTCTTCTCCTCTCTCGAGCAGACCACCACATCACCACCCACGTCTGACACGGCGCCGCCTCTCCAAATTCCAACCACGTCAGATTTCCTAGCCACCGCAACCTCTGGCGCCAGCATCTCCCTCGCCAGCACCCCGCACACCTCTCGCGCATCGCCTCGGATCTCCCTGCACCGGCGGCCGCGCCGCAGCCCGCAGCCATGGCTGCACCGCCATAGCTTGCTCATCGGAGCACCCATGCATGGCCACCTACCGAGCTTCCTCATCCTCCTTCCGACCAATTAGCTCCCAACACTCCAGTGGGCCTCTACTTGCGCCGCCGAGGCTCCACCTCCATGACCTCTACACTTGCTACAATCGGTCGCCAGGCTTCTACTTCCGCCGTTGTGGCTTTAGGTGTTGTCCTAGCTGCAAGTCGCCTACCCGTCTTAGCAGCAAGGGGTCATGCTATAGAAGGCTCTTAACACTACTACACACGGTCGTCGGCGCTGCTGCGAGCAGCCACCGGTCCTGCTACACGCAGCCGCTGGCGCTACTACATACGGTCGCTGATCCAACTACATATGGGTCACCGATGCTGCTACAAGTGGTCGTCGTCCCCGCTACACGCTTCTATGGTGAAACAACGCCTTCACGCTTATACATGCAACAACACCTTCACGCTTCCTCCAACGACGACTAGGAGTAGGAGAGCCGGAGGAGAAGTAAAGTGAGATCTTATAGATCTAGAAGTGCAAGAGCTTTCACTTCCATATGTGTGTCAACCAATAGAGGTTTAGCAAGCTTCTATGGTGAAACAATAGAGAAAATAAGGTGGGGAGGAGGAGGGGGCGACCAGATCTCTTTTGTGTCGAGGAGAAGCAAGTGAGAGAAGTGAGTGGGGTGTAGGTGGCTGCATGCATGTGCCAAAAAGTGAAAAAGGTGGCCAGAATACTCGAGGCGCATCGCCTCTAGTATCTGGCGTCTACCACCGCCGGGCCCATCTCAGATACTCGAGGCGCATCATCGAATGATGCGCCTCCAATATCCAAAAATAGACAAGGCGCATATCTCTCATATGGGATATGCGCCTCCAGTATTGGGCACCTACCACCACCGGGCCCACCCACCTTACTCGAGGCGCACCTGTTTCATATGCGCCTCGAATAGTTTCAACTACTTGAGACGCATATGTACCAGGTGCGCCTCGAATAGGAGGGGCGCAGCTAGATCTGATCCGTACATGAAATATAGTATTAACATATAGAAGGCGCACCCTTGAGCCGTGCGCTGTGTATATTTTGTCGAGGCGCATTTGGTTGGGATGCGCCTCCTGTAAACCTGTCTCCTATAGGGTTTTGCAAGCGGCTGCGCCGGGTGCTACTTGGGTGAATCGGGGACTTATTTCGCTACATGTTTGTTTTTGTTTTGCTATGTATTCGTCTCGCTTTTGCTACATTGGTGTTCTCTATATATACGCTACACTGTTTTCTGTATAAATTTTGGGCTATAAATTCCGGCGGGCGAAGTCATCTTTGCTGCAATAGGACAGTTTTTTTGCTACAGCCATTTTGTTGTTTTGCTACAATTGCGTAAAACTTTTGCCAGAAAGTCTACGGCGAGATCTCCCGTCGACAGTCTCTAGCGATATCTCCGACGGACTCGGTTTTGCTACATTAGTAAAAAATTTACTACAAATTCTCCGACGAGGTTTAATCTTTTTTATATTTTCTAGTTCGAACAGGACGACGCCTAGTACGCCCCATAAGACAATCGTTTGACCGAGCTAGCCACATGCATGAGCATGACCCGAGCCGTACACGGCATGTTGGACACAACCCCGATGGCCGATGCAATCCGCATACGAGTACATTCTCCGTGATGGCCCTACCGTTCTGCCCGGATGACCCGCTGCTCTGCTAGCCCCTACTAGCCTGTGCCCTGCCTGTCAGAGCATCTCCAGCAGCGGCGCTAAAACTTAGCGCTGTAAAAATAGTATGGCACGCGCTGTATCACGTTTGCCGCGCGCAATTCTGGTTGTCAAAAGACATAAGCACTAAAAACTGGTTATAACGCGCGCGGCAAAAAAATGCGAAATGTCAGGCATTGTAAATTTTCAGCGCGCGCGACAGATAGCGCTAGAAAAATGTACCAAAATATGATCAAAACACAAAGATATAGGATCCATCACACATAGTTCATCAAACAAGCAACCACAAAGTTCAAAAGCATGCAAAATGGTTCTTCCTCATCATCAAATGGTTCTTTCTCTTCTTCTTCTTCATAGTTGTTGGATGATACATTCAATGTGTCCATGAATGTCTCGTTGTCCACACTACATTGTGATTATAGATAACATCAAACACCCCATACACTTCATCTAAAACACAAAAATGAGAAAAAAAGATGAAATTTTACCTTGCCGTCAATTCATCGAACAACTCGGGCGCGGCTTCGGGCGCAGCGAAATTTGCTTGGGGGTGCGCCGACTGCGGTGCTAGGAAGTCGAACTGGGCCGCCGGCGCTTGGTGCAGAGTACCGCACGGGATTTTGGCCGGCGGGCCGCCCTTCCTCCCCTTCTTTTGCGTCGCGGCGGCGGCAGCGGCGGCGACGGGGCGCTTGGCGGCCGCCTTCTTCTGGCGCTGCGGAGGAATCGGGCCGGTGGCGACGGTGGGCTGCGCGCCGGCGACCCTTGGCGCCATGAACAGACCGCGCGCGAGCGGGCCGCTAGGGTTCCCGACGGCTGCGACGGCGGAAGAAGACGGAGAGGCAGCCGCATCGATCCAGCGCTGCTTTCGGCGGGCGCGGAGGAGTATGGCGGCGTCGGTGGGGTGTCGGAGTAGCCGTCCATCGCCGGCGCCGGCGCGAGGCGGGAGGGAGAGGAGCGCGCGGGATCTTTCACCTTGGCGGTTGCGAGTTCGCGTGCGACGCTAGCGTTTCCAGCGCGCCGAACCAGGAGCCCTAGATGTGGCGCTCGGGATAGCGCATATACTGCACGCTGAATATTTTTTTACCACGCGCGCTAATTTGCAGTCGCTGCTGGAGCGCCGAAAACAAGGCTCGGCGCGCTAAACGAGCAGTTTTTTGGGCGCGCGCAACTTATAGCGCCGCTGCTGGAGATGCTCTGAGCCCGAAGTGTGCCATCGGCGAACGTACAGCACCACACTAGCTGCATGCGCGCCTGCGCCGTGGCGGGGACGACGCGTCCAAGACGAAGGCGTCACGCCGACCGGACGAACGACGACGACTAGTCTCGGCGCGCGATCCCATCTCGGCCCTGCACCTGCAGGGTTTTACGCTTTTTACTGGCGTGGTCTTTGGCCGGGCGTGCATGGCATGGCATGGCGTTGGCCGGCCTGGTAGCTAAATTATACACAGTTGCCGCCGTGCCGCTGCTGCAGGAGGTGAAACGCAATTAGTTACGGTTGGGGACGCAGACCCTCGAGCTGGAGCGGCGTGCGTTTATTCCCCGGCCACTAGAGTAAAAACCCGATCGATCGGCTAGCAACTTGTCGTCGGCATCTGCTCCATCATCGCTTTCGCCTTGCTTATTTGAGCCCCCATCGCCTCTCTCTGCTCTTCGGTTCTGATGTGCGTGCCGCATGTCCTGTTCCTTTTGCTGCAGAATTTACCGCCAAAGCGGGGATGGATCAGCTGCGCATCTCGAGATCGAGGCGCCAAGCAAGCATGCATGAGGGAATAACTTTGTGGCCGGCCGGTCCATGCACACGCCCCTCTCGTGTTCGTGGGGGCAACCCACCCACGGACCATGCAAGGGAATTATGTACTAGCACTCGTGAAAGAATTCAGAGCAGGAACCCAACAAACAAACAACCACCAGCAAGCGACTAATCGATACTACTATCCTCGGTGTAGCTAGCTGGATCTAGGCGTATGCTGCATGCACTCGTGAAGGAATTCATCATCTTGTCCCCGCGCGACTTGTCTTGCGAAAATGCCAGACGATTCCAACCCGCGCACTCTCGATACAAAAACTAACTTATCAGGTCTGAGACGGCCCAAGTTTTTATGTATTCGTCCAAGGCTTGACCGGGGGGTTAGGTGGTGCTAAGACACCGGAGATCTATCAAAGCATTATACAATGCCGACCGAGGCCATAAATACACGCATGTGGTGGCCGCTAGCTTAAGTCGAGTGGAGCTCGATCGATGGGTTTTTAGTTACTCACATTTGCCCCTCGCGCGTGCTAGAGAACTGATCCAAGATCGAATCTAGTGCAGACATGCTGTTTTTCCGTGCATACGACGGTCTGCATCGTAACGTAGCCATGTGATTACTCATTACAAACAATTCTCCAGCAATCGCCACAAACTACACGATTCGTTAGGCCCCAACCCCGCCGGTATTGGGCCACACCCGTGGTTCAGCCAGGATCTGGCCCGCCGGGATTTAATCCAGGCCAGTTTCTATAGAACATTCGGTTAAGCCTCGTGATGTTTCCAGCCCGGCCGGTTTTCGCCGAAACCCCCCGTTTCCACCGGGTTAAAAAAATCGATCTCACACCCGTGGAAATAATCCCGAAACGAAGGAAGAAACGCGAGCTCCTTCTCGCGATAGGGGCGGCGGTGGCTAAGGGGAGGCGACGGTGGCTGTGCCCCACCCGAAAGCTACAGATCTCCGGCATATCCCCTTCTCCACCTCCGACGCCGACCGCTAGAAGGTAAGCTGCCCTCCTCCATCTCCTCCCCATCCCCTCTTCTGGTAAAGTTAGGGCTTGTTCAAGTTAGGGAGCATGCTTTTTTTCTTGCAATCTGAGATAGAAGATGTTGAGATGTGGTAGCATCTGATCTTGTTGGATCTCGTTGCCCCCATTGATTTGTGGCAGGTGACCTTCTGCAAGCGCCGCAATAGGCTTATCATCTTCTCCAGCCGTGGTGGACCTTCTGCAGGTGACCGAGGTGGCAGTTATCGTCTTCTCCAGCCACGGGCCTCTACGAGTACTCCAACAACAGGTGTCGTGCCGTGCTTCTCTCTTGCGTACATGCCTTATGTTCATGCGATCTTGCCTGAATTGGAGTTGGCTACCTCCAGCCTTTTTCGTTGGGGGGAAAGGGGAAGCTACATCTTTCTTGCTATACTCAGTTCTGTTAATTAACTGTCTTGTTCATTTCTGTGCTCGTGACTCGGAGAGGTCGAAGCCATGGGTGAAAAAATGTCCGCAGCTTCTTTCTTTCTGTCTGTACATGGTAGTTTGCATCTGCGTGTGTGTGTGCTGATGTTTCCGTTGCTGGTTTCGTTAGTGTTTGGGTGAGGTGAGCTAGATGTATTGGTAGATTCAGCACAAGTATGCCTTGTGAAGTATGTGTACATGCGTGCTTCTGAGCTTTTCTCGTGTGTAATGGGTGTCTGGGTTTGCTTGGGGCTTGGTGGTCCTCTTCTTTTCTTGCTCCAATTATGTTCTTTCCCTTTTCTTGGTCCTCTTCTTTTCTTGATCCATCTATGGTGTACTTGTATATTTAATTTCAGATTTTTTTGAGACAAAAACAAAGTTTTCTAAAATTTTAAAAGCCGCTATCACTGGAGCTTCTGAGCCTAAACCAATTGGTATTGTACTGATAGTTCTGCTCTTATGAAAGACACAAAACACATACCGAGCACTTGTGATCGTAATGATAGTGGTTCCAGTTTACCTAATATGGTTTCAGTTTTCGCATGTATTTATGAGAATTCATGTATACAAACACTGCTAGCTAGATGTATACATACACTGATAAGCATTGGTAGAAACAAGCTAACTAGTCCTAATTATGTATGTGCAAGCATGCGCACACTGCTAGCTAGATGCATGTATATCCTGCTGATTTTAAACGCATGGAGTATAATTTCTTGTTGTATTATAGTAGTACTGTTAAATAGTCCTAATTATGTATGATTGTCATTTCCTCACCTTGTACTATTGTTCTGGATTGTAGTAGTAATAACTAGCTGACTTTTATTTCTTAGTCTAGGAATGGATTTTAGAATGAGGGACCGCATTCGGAAGAGAGAGGAGGAGGAGGAGGAGGATGACGACATGATACTTTTCCTCTTACCAATGTTGCATCTGTTGGGTGGAAGTGAACCAAGGGTAAAAAAGCCGCGCCATACATCGATGCTAAGAGGCGAGGAGGTTGTAAGGGACTTGCTTGAAGGTCATGTAAAAAATTGTCAAGTAGCATTTAGGATGGAACCTCATATCTTTAGGGCTTTGGCTAGTTTCTTTCAAAGGGAGAAATTGGTACGTGATACTAGGCTAACTGTTGAAGAGAAACTAACAGCCTTTCTATGGATATTGTCCCATAATTCCACCTTCCAGGACCTCCAAGTCCAATTCAAGCGCAGTGGTGACACTTTCCATAAGCACATGAAGATATTCTTCAACATAATCCCTGCTCTATCGAGACATTTTCTCAAGCTTCCAAATCTTGCTTGTATGGTTATGGCTGTAGTAGTAACTCCGCTCAATCAAACACTGCAGTTGAGCAATTTTTACTAAGAATCCAAGGTTAATAATAGTGGTATAATTTGTGAAAAGCCTTTGTACAAACTGCATCACTACTACTATTGTCTTCTCACTTGTGACGTGTAGTGCCTGTGGTCTGTTTAATGTTCGTTGTAGTATGCTTAATACAAGTTGTAGAAGTTGCTAGGTGCTGCTCCTTGACTTCCTTCAAATACTAGACATTGTTATTCTAGGAGCAGATTCTCATTCTTCTCAAGAAAAGAAATCTGAAGTTGTTTTATACAGTGATCACAAACAATGTCTCATCCAGCCTTCTTCTATGTTCTTATTTTTTCCTTCAGTGAACTAAACATGTTCTAATAATTATGCTTTCCCATTGCTTACATGGCCAAATGCAAAGACCCATAGTTCTATATGATCAAGCTTGGGAAGAAGAAAAGCAAGGGTGCCGTAATGACAAATTCGTGTGTGCTTTACAACTGAAGGACTGCATTTGTTATCGCGTCACTATTTTTCTGAGAACGAATCAATTGTAGCTTGAAATGTTTGGGATTTTTTGGATACTCATGTCCATATTTTGTTCTCTATCTTGACATGTTTGATTTTAGCTTTCAGCTAAGCTGATACAAAAAAGATATTATTTAGATTTGTGGTGTACCTATTTTTTCTGGTAGTATGTTACTGCTAACTGCCTGCCGCCTGTGCTGCCTGTGCCTCCTGTGTATTTAGATTGTGTTGCTTGATGCGTGCTGCTGATGGACAGGGATACTGGGGATTAACCGAACATCATTGGATTATTAGGGAACATGGGGACAACCGTAGCTGGGGCTGGGGTGACAACCGGGGATCACCCAATCCCTGCAGGGATTAGTTCAGCTAGTGGATCTAAACAACTGCAACCGAACAAAGCCTTAGAGAAATTCTAACCAATCCCCAATAACTAAGAGTACTTTCAGCCGGAGAAAACACTGGACTTAAATTTTAAGTCCTCTAATCGGTGGCCGCCAGATTCGATCCCTAATAACTTAGATCACTATAATCGATTCTAAATTGAATTTGGCCTGATTTCAACAGATTGTGACCAATTTCAAACTAATTTAAACCGACCAATTTCGAACAATTTCATACCTAGTTCAAACATTTAAGTAAAACATTACGGAAATTTAACTAACCCCCCCCCCCCGATTTCGACACGACGTCGTCGGGGAGGCCGCCATTGAGCTCGCCGCCGCAGCTTGACCCACAGTTTGGCCCTAGATACCGCTCGATCTCCTCGTCGGTGTCGCCGTCGTGGACCTCGTCGCTGTCCAGCTCGATGACGACCGGGGCCGCTGCTGGAGCTGAGGAAGACGCCGCGGCCGCTGCCGGAGCTGATGAAGATGAGGCCGCTACCGGAGCTGATGAAGACGAGGTCACAACCGCTTTCTTGGCCGCGAACTTCATGAACGCCGACTCGTCCTCCACCACGAGCTCCGTGTTCAGCCGCTGGAGCTCGGCCATCCGTCGCTCGTCTTCTCGCTCGGCCTCGAGGCGCTCCCACGACTCGTGGTCCTCCCTTGCAATTCGGGCCGCGTGGCCGCGGGCGGGCGGCGCGAAGAGCTCCGACACCAGCTCCGGGGTGCCGAGCGGGAAGTTGAGCGGGCCGCACTTGTCACCGTGGAGGCCAACATTCTTGATTTCGTGCCTCCACGCCGCCTGCCGAGACAGATGCGCCGACCAGTGTTCCGGTCGGTGATCTCGATCACCCATGTCCCCCACTCCTGCTGCCGGACGCCGTGGTAGCGGGGATGCGGAGGCGGAGGAAGCAGTAGGTCACCGGAACAGCCACGCGAGCTGTCGCGACCTCGGCTAGTGCTGTGGATGGGAGGTGGGTACCGACGGCGGGAAGGACCGGCCATCTCCGGCGCGGAAGCGATGGTGGTGGTGGATTTGGCGGTGGCCGGAGCAGAAGCGGTGGGCGGTAGGGATTTTAGTCCTCGCTCAGCGGCCACTTAAATTTGGAAGAGGAGGGATGGGTTTTAGTCCGTCGAATCATATTTATAGTCCTCTAAAGACTTTTAGGGTTTCAGTTAGGTGTGGCTTTGGCCGTTAGTGGCCAAAAAATAGTCCTCTAAGCATTTATTAGGGATCGGTTATAGTTGCTCTTAATAAATAGAGTGGTATACAATCACGCGGCAGGCACCAAAACCCATTCCAAGCGAACATGAAATGGTTTGTTCTTGCAAGACTTATCCATAACTACACGAGTTACCCTCCCTCGCGGAGCCTCCCTCTAAGGGAGACTGGGGGAGAAACACTAGCCGTCCCCAGCCACCATCCCCTCCTCCCTTCCCTCTCACCTCGTCGTCCCCGAAGGCAGCCACGAGGAAACCCCACGCGCCGCTCATGAAGGGGACGGAGGGCCCCAAGCGTCTCGCGGCCATGGTGCAGTGGGAGGGGAAGCACTGAGCGGCGGCGCAAGACCTGCTCCGGCTGCTTGTCTCGTCGGCCCGACGTCGCTCCTGCAGCTTCGTGGGGACAATGGTCACGACAAGGAATGTTGATCAATCTGCGGCGCAAGGACCCCGGAGCGGTGGCTCTGGACACGGCGGCATGGATGTTTGTCCAGGAGGCGGCTCCTTGTGGTGGTGGCTGGGGAGACGGATCACGGGATCCAGAGCCCAGGTTAATCGCATCAGGTGCGTGGTGGCCGGAGCTTTCTTCGGTGTCGACACACTGGATACGGGGAGCGTTGGCCCTTCGGGGGCTACGAATCTGAGATGGTGGCGCCAACGTCCTTTTGGTTGGTCGCAATCTGGCCGACGGAGGGTGGGATGTGAGGTTGCCAGTGAAAACCGAGCCAACTTCTTTCATGGCGGTGATGGCATCGTCTTGGCATCGTTATCTTGTTAAAGGCATCGTTGTTGCAGCTCTCATCTTCTTGCTCGGGCTGCTCCAAAAGAAACCGCAGCCCTAGGAGAATCGTCTTTGGAGTAGCTCCTGGTACAAGGTGGAGGGGCGTTGTCCTGCACGGAGTCCTCGGCGGAGATGTCAAGTCACCCATAACCGCCAGGTGCTATGCCAAGCCATGCTTGGTTGTAGGTGCTACGCACGACAAACCTTTCGGAGGTTTCAAGCTGCGTCGGATGGCGGGACTCGGTGGCATCGTGTTGAGGGGTCGGTGGTGACCGTGCGTGCGTGTTGATGCACGCGTGCAGGGTGGTGGCGCTGTATGGTGTCGTGATGGCGTTGATGGCCAGCCTCACAAGGTCATTACTTTGATCCTCCTGAAGATGGGTTGGCAGAAGACGGTGAAAGCAACGATTTGAGCGTGCATGTTGGTGTGCAATTAGATTAGCTAGACTGTTTTGTGATTTTGGCTCGCCATTGGGCGGTTATGGGGCCTCCAGTTTTGTGATGATGTGCGCATGTGTGCGATCAGAGTGCTTGCTCTGACATGGCCACCGCCTTCATCAAGTTGTAGGAGTTGCAACTTTGTCGCTAGAGAGGTGTCTTTGGGTTGATCTTTATACTATCTCTTTAACGTCTTATTGAATAATGAATAAAGCATCATTTTGATGCAGAGACCGGGGTATTACCTCTATTTCGGAAAAAGTTCTAGGGTTGTGTCCCTCTCGTCGGTGATGTCGGCAGTCCGTTTCGTCTCCGGTGGCCTTGGAGCCTCGGAGGTGTGATGGAGCACGGCTTCTCGCCGACGAGAGGTTTTCAGTTCTTTGTTTAGGTCGTTTATGCGTGTCTTTTCAGGATATTAAGGTGGAGGCTACATCTTGAAGTCAGAATAAGATCCTCTGCATCCTATCGTAACTCACGTGGTGCGTCTAGCATCGGCGGAGGACGCATGGAGTTATGTGTGTGACGGACTTCATGTGACCTGGTCGGTTTTCGTGGCCGTCGGTGTGGTTTCGGGCCAGTCTCTTCCGATTTATAGTTGTCATTATTGGCGATGGTTCCTGCTCTGTTACACTGGTCCTCAGGGTTTTAGCACGACGACTTTCTGACTATCTACTACAACAAGATCTACTATGAAAAGCTTTTCCTAGCTCCAGTGCTAGAGCCTGGAGGGGCGTGGACGGCGGCGCGCATTCGACTCATGATAGTGTATCTAGTGGTTGCTAGGTGATCTAAATACCTATTTGTAATTTTTATTGCAAATACCCATTGTATCCGATGGTCCCGCTTCAAGTGGGCACTGAACTGAACAGCATCTCTCAACTGTTATTTAACCGTGGTGCTTTCCTGGATGTATTGCACTATTAGTAGTTAACTGTCTTTCTTGCAGCACAATGACAAGCAACGTAGATTCAAACATACTGGCAAGGGGCCACCTGAAAAGTACCCGATTCGAGCCATTTTATACCGGTATAGTTTGGCGAGGAAGAAGCTTTAACTCCAAGAAAGGACCCGTAAGCTCCAACCAACCAGCCTAATTTCTTTAGGCCCCGTTCGTTTAATCCCACATAGACAGGGATTGCCTTGGATTGGGGTTTTCCAGCCCCGATGTGGTATTTTTTCCAGCCCATGAGATTTGTAGTATTCGTTTAGACCCACTGTGATTTTTAGCCCAGCTCATCCAGTCTGCTACTAATTTGGCCTGAAAAATTTTCATCGCCACCTGACCCATGGAATAATTCCAACCACAGAATAACGAGCGATAGCACACAAAGAAGACACGCGGACGGGATTAAGGGTGTATTTGGTTCTGGAATTTGGTGGAACGGAACATGTCCGTTCCGTGTCTAGCACCCATTCCTGCGTTCGGTTTGATGCGAGAAACAGAACCGAGTAGTTCCTAGAAATGAAATATATCCCTAATATGATGAACCGACCCGTCCAGCCAAATCGGCCGGATGGCGAGGAACACCTCGCTAACCACCGGCACAACGTACAGAAAAGAAAAAAAAGCTCTAATCCTCACCCTGACCCAGCGGAGGAGAGGCCGCGCGACCAGGGGCCAGGCACGGGCAGCCACGCGCGGCGGCGGCGGCGCAGCCAGAGGCCAGGCACGCCCGACGGCCAGCCTCGCGCGGCAGCAGGCAGCCATGCGCGGCGGCGGTGGCGCGGCCAGGGGCCAGGCACGGCCGGCGGCCAGCTTCGTGCGGCTCCAGCGGCGCGGCCAGGGGCCAGCCACGCCCGACAGCGGGCAGGCACGGGCAGCGGTGGCGCCAATTTTGCCTGTGATTTTGCTCCGATTTTGACTCTGTCCTCCGATTTTGCCTCTATCCTGTATTCCGGTTTTGTAAGGTCACCATCAATTATAATTGAGAGATAAGATTAAGTTTAGACTAAAATCAATAGAATATTTAGCAGTGTTTAGTTCTGTGTTACGCTCTTCGATTCTACCAACCAAACAAGAAATAGAACCACTCCGTTTCTCGATTTTTTCTGAACGAAACATTGGGGTCGGAACCGTCCCGTGACGTCGGAAGACATTCCGTTCCATCCTCTCCGGTTCTAAACCGAACACACCTGAACAGAGCAGCTAGAAAGAGTAGAAATAATTATAGGAAAGTATTGGGCGAGGGTAAGTTTGAATTGGGTGGTTGTATGGGAACAATTAATCCAGAGGAAACGAACAAGGCCTTATGCAGATTCTCAACACCGCCTGCACTGTATGGCACTAGTGCTATTTTATGTTTGTCTTCCCGAGGTTTCTAACAGACAGTGTCTCCTCTCTTTTATTTCCGTGGTCTGTGCAGACAACCGGTCAAACAATATGAGGTGGCAGCAACCAGTAAAGACACATATAGTACTCCTAGTGCAAGGCAAGACGAAACTGATCATCGATGATGTTGATAGTTCATAAACCCCAGAGGAAACCCATTTCCACGTCTTATGGGTTTTGTCTTTGTTTTGGCCTCGATCGTCTTGAATTTTAATCATGTCATCATTATTCGACACCAAAGTTGTTTGTTGTTATCCGGGAAAAAAATCATGAAGGGATGGTTTTTATTTTTCCATGTTTCGTCTTGGATTTCAATCATGTCATCATTATTCGACGGCAAAATTCTTCTTTTTTTCTCTCACGTTTTTTAGAAGGGGAGTTGATCATCGATGGCAGCAACATATATATTGTACTCATAGTGCAAAGCAAGAACTAATCATGGATGATGTCGATAGTTCATAACCCCGAAAGGAAACCCACTTCCACGTACTATGGGTTTTGTCATTCTTTTGCTTTTTCTCGCTTTGCCTCTGGGATCGCCTTGGGTTTCAATCATGTCATCATTATGTGAATCATGGCATCATTATTTGACGCCAAAAAATTGTTTTTTCTCTCATTTTTTTCACAAGGGGAATTGGGGGAAATACAGAACAATGCAACTAAAGCAGCTAAAACATAGCTAGGCCAGTGCATGCCTGCTAGTTCTTGCCCTGATGCACTGTCACCTCATCGTCTGCCTTTATTTTGGTCATCTCACGCACCTCAGCTCCGCCTTTGTACACAACCTTTTGCTCTTTCGAGACCAGCATCGCGGTCCCGACTAACATTTCAAGTCTTTATTTCGTCGGGTTTTTTCTCCGTTGCGATGTCCTAAACGCTTTTGGCCCTTCAGCCGCCTTTCATGCTCTTTTTTTTTTGAGGGATTCATACGGCGTCAAAAGCCATCGCAATCTATTTTGACTTCCCCACCGAGGAGATCAATGAGATGACACGGGAGAGAGTTTCGACCAATCATCATCCTGATCATCTGCTCATCTTCCTCCTCTTGCTGCTAACCGGGGAGCTGTCGAAACCGCCGGAGCTTTCAAATGACGAGTCGGACGACGCAGCAGTTGACGCACCTGTACTGCCATCACTCTCGCAGCAGCTGAGGCAGCCGGCGTCCAGCACCCCGGTGGGGCTCCGCGGCGCGGACAGGGCGGAGGAGTAGGCTCCGGTCAGGCCTGCCGCGGTCTTGTGCGCCAATGGCAGGACGGTGGCGCCTCCCAGCAGCGCCATGGCAGCCTGAACCGCTCCGTGGCAGCGCAGCGCCTTCTCCTGCACGCAGAAAGCAACAAAGCCAATTTAAGTCGACACGCTCTGAGGTAGTGGTAGAGTAGCTCGCGGCGCGCGGCCGTGCTGTAAATGCAGCTCACGCGTTCCCTGCATCGTGTCTGGACTCTGGACAAGTACGCGCGGTTTTCTCACAGCCACTGGCTTTGTCTGCATGTCTGACGTAATGCTAGTGCTACTACAGGACAGCTCCTCAAAGCCTCAAGCTGCGCCGCGCCGCGCCGCAGTAAATGAGAGAGGTGCCGGTGCACGCCAAGACAGGGGAAAAGGTGCTCGGCGGCTCACCTTGTCTACGTGGGCGCAGAGGGCGTCTACGTCTTCTCCGGCCACGGCGGCGGCGACCGTCGCGGCGATCTCGGACGGCCGGAACTCTAGGCAGCATGTTCCTGCAATGCGTTAATTGGTGAAGAACTGTTATTACTCTGACAAAGGATTGCCAACGACAAGAAGATCGTGCCTGCAGTCACGGATGCGCACCTCTAGATATGCAGAGGATGAGTTCGGAGGCCTGCCGGACGGAGCGCCCCGACGGCGCATTGCCGCCGCCGTTGAGCCGGTGGAGGAAGTAGTCGATGTAGGAGAAGGGGGTGACGGCCTGCATCCGCCATTTGAGCGTTCTCAGCACCAGGAGCTCCATCCTCTGGATCGTCTTGGCTTCGAACACGTACCGTGCGTCCGCGACCTGATCGACCCAACGGTGCAGAGGTCATTAAGAGATCTCAGACCAATGTGCAACGATCGGGTTTCATTAGGGCAGGTATGCGATGTCTGATCTTTCTCACCTGCAGGTCGAGAGACTGAGGGACGGAAGTCTCCTCCATCTTGGCGGCCAGGGACAAGCACGCCACCGATAGCAGCTGCGTCATCCAACCCTTGCCTTCCTGAAAACATGAGCGACACCACATGAGTCACACACCGATCCTTCATTACTGTAGCACGGCAATGGCGTGCACCGCAGATGCGTTTTCAAGTGGAGTAGGATTCTTACGGGAATGTGGTAGAGCGAGAGGAAGCGGTCCAGGTAGTTGAGGGCCAAGCAGGCAGTGACAGGGCCGAAGCTGTGGTACGCGTGAACCTGTCGACACATCATCAAGTTCAGGACACGCAGGATTACTCGCCGCTGGATCGTGCGAACAGAGGAGGAAAAACAGGAGTGGGTATACGCATTAATCGTCAAGAGCAAGAACCCACCTTCCATATCCAGTCGACGGCGTCGGTCCGCACGCGGAGGTCCACGCCGCCGTCCCGCAGACGCTCGGCGTAGTCCGCCCTGGGCATGTGCTCCGCCTCCGTCGCCAGCCAGCGGGCAACGCATTCCTCGGACGGCATCGGGAAATCCACGGCAAGCTCGCCGCCGCCGCCGCAGTACGGCGACCCGCTCGTCCTGGCACCCGCCACCGCCGCCTCCTCCTCGTCGCCGAAGCCGAGGGCGCTGCTGCTGTCCTCGGCGCAGAGCAGGATGGAGGCGGCCATCTCGTAGCACGGAGCCATCGATCTCTTCTTTTTCCTGATAAACGTCCCACGATACAGTAATATGGTAGTGTGATATGTGGGCTGGTCGCTCTCCTCCGCCGCCTCGCTGCCCTTGCTCCTCCTCTGGTCTGGAGCAAGCGGGATGAGGTAGGCGAGGAGTGGAAGGGGAGGAGAGGGCAAATGAGGCGAAGGGGATGACGACTCTTTTGTATGTACTCCGGCCGGCGTAGGGACAACCGGAGGGGTGTTTTGGGGCAAAGAGGCGACGACAGGCAACGGAAGCGGGAAGTGAGGACGCTGACCGGAGAAATGCACGATCTTTTTTACACCACGCTTTCGTCTCCTTTTCTTTCCAGGTCTGTGTACTTTGAGGAGGAGGAGGAGGCGCGGTTATGTGCTTTTCGTTGATGGTTTTTTTCTTTTCTTTTTGGGGAGCGAGAACGTTATTTATTTTCTACGTGGTCTCTCGTTCTGTTTCGTTCCTACTTCCTTTTCTTCCGTTGGCGTTTCTTACCTTACGCGTAAAAGAAATTAATACCAGTGTGAAAATAAACAAATACATTTTTCCTACCTCAAAAAAAAATCCCATTAAATAAGTAAATATTTTCCAGGAAAATGAGATGAGATCATGAGAGGCTACAAAGGAAAGAAACGGACACTTGTGTTGGGAGCGATAATAATGATTACGTGTGAAAGAGATGGTCATTACAATGTGAACATAAATAAAAATGAAGAAAATCTCATTACGTGTGAAACATGGATGGTATCATGAAAATCCAAAAAGGAAAGAAATAGACAAATGAGAATAATGAGATGAGATAATGATAATGTTCATCATTTGGCTTTGCAAAGTTAAGTCCCGGCACAAAGCGGATGGCGTTTTACGAATCTGTGTGCCATTTTACGGACACCGTGAATTATATGTATCCTATGATTATGAACCGAGGCATAGTCCAGATGGTAGGAGTAAAAAACTTCTAATGAACTGCCTGGAGGCATGTCTAACCTCCAAGTCACATTTTTATTTTATGTATCTCAATGCCTTAATTGAGATATGTGTGGAAGTAGTACCATTGACCGTTTTTTTTTGAACAGGTAAGGGGTCACGAAGGACCCGACGGTGCTGGATTAACAACACACGTGGTGGGTACAAATTTGTGTAGAAGACCCTAGCAACACTCGCACTAAGAATCTAAATTTGAGGATAAGGGCTCTGCAATTTACAAAAAACACCCTAGCAGTAAAAGAAAAAGCAATCGGGTGCTTGGGTGCCACCGCCACAGATCGCCGGCGTCATCAAGGCGAACACACCGAGGACAGAGGAGAAGATGCTCACACGCTCGCTGCCGATGAAGAACCGCTGCAATTGGCCATCTCGAAGTCTCCGGGGAAGAACCACTTGTCGACGACAACATGGCGAGCTCCGACGCAGGGTAGAAGACTCCACCACCATGGAGAAGCAAGATGGGCGGCCCTTTCGGCCAAAGATCACGGAGGCCACCCCGGCGTGCGTGTGATCCGCCCGTCGCTGCACCGCCGCACCAAGCGAGTGCAAGGCGCATATCAAGACGACAACAATCAAGGGGAGGAAACTTCTGCCTCCCTCCGTCACCATGGCGAGCATCGAGCAAGAAGTTCCACCCTTGAGTGCCATCCTCCCGACCGCAATAAGAGCACCAAGACCAGGCACCAGAAACCTAAGCCAGGCCACCGCCGCTTCTCTCCCTCTCGCCGCCACGATCGACCAAGAGAGAAACAGCAGCGCCCTGCAGCCCACCACTTCGCCACTCCCCCACCTCCACGGCCGGCCAGGAAGGCCTCCATGGCTTGAAGCCTCTGATGCAGATCTTGGCTCCTACAAAGGCCTTTATTTGTGGAGTCGTCGGTGGCCGCTTCACCCCTCACCTTCGCTTCCGACCACCGGAGAACCATGAAGAGCAGCAAAAACAACACCCGCCAGTATGAGATCCCAGCCAAAAGATCTCGCCACCAACCCTGGCATGTCGACAAACTACGTCATACAACCAACACCTACAAGATATACTCCTACATCTACCTCCGGCGCTACCCCATGTCCAACTCCAACCGGCTATTTCGGCAGAGAGGACATCGGGGTGGCCTGGCTGCTGAAGGTGGACTCTCAAGGAGGGGAGGGAGAGGGAGGAGAAGCCCTACACTCAGCATAAAAGAAGCTCTTCTTCTTGAGTTTTGAGTATTGACCCACCCATTGACCGGGCTAAGGTTACCACATTCGACTTCCTTCAGTTTTATTTATGAACCATGATACGTTGCTAACGTATCCATAATTTTTGATGTTCCATGCTTGGTTTTATCTACTTTCTTATGTTTTGTCCACACTTTGGAGTACTTTCTATACACTTTCTTGGACTAACCTATTAACAAGATGCCACAGTGTCAGTTGCCTGTTTTCTGCTGTTTTTTGTTCCAGAAAGTCAGAAAATGAATATTCTCGGAATTGGACCAGACAAAAGCCAAAGTTGTTATTTTCCCGGAAGACTCACGGAGCCAGAAGGAGAGACGGAGAGGGGCCACAGGGTGGCCACACCACCCCTAGGCGCGGGTCCCCCTTGGTCGCGCCAGGGCATGGTGTGCCCCCCTGGCCGACCATCGACCTTGCCTCTTTCGCCTATATATCTCCCCCGATGCAAAAACCCTAAATCATCCAGCCTCCAGCCACGAAAAGTTCCGCAGCACCGCCGCCACCGAAGGGGAGATTCAGGGGACAGAAAGTCTCTGTTCCGGCACCCTGTCGGGACGGGGAAGTGCCCCCGGAGCCATCTCCATCGATCTTCACCGCCATCTCCCTCGCCATTGCTGACTCCCATGATGAGGAGGGAGTAGTTCTCTCTCGAGGCTAAGGGTTCTACCGGTAGCTATGTGTTCATCTCTCTCTCTATGCATGATTTTATTGAGATCATGAGCTTGTAATCTATAGATCTACCTTGCTACTCAAGTGCTTTAATAGATCTCTGCTCTCCCCATGTGTGTGAAGTTGACAGTGTGCACACCATGGTGGCACTTAGGCTAGAGATTTCAAATACTTGTTATGAGTTATATTTGGAGTTGGATGTCTTTATGAAATTATGGTGTTTGTTTGAACCATCTAGTGCTCAAGGTGATAGTGTGGGGTTATCTAGATGGGAAAGGCTTACTTTGAGGTGTGCTGTTATGGCCCTACCATGGATTAGAGTGTCCAACCGGAGAGTAGTTCAGCGTAGTATCATAAAGAAGAATATATTTATATGAGAGTGTTCACTAGTGAAAGTATGATCCCTAGGCCTTGTTTCTAAGCATTGATACACTGTTTGCAATTAGATCTGTTACATGTTTGCTTGCTTTCATCTTTATTTCAGTTTGCCTTTAGTCTTTCCCCACGTCAACCACACGCCATCAAGCTATTTTCTATCACTGTTACCACTTATAATTCTCCATACCACTTGTATTTTACTATCTCTTCGCCGAACTAGTGCACCTATACACCTGACAAGTGTATTGGGTGTGTTGGGGACACAAAAGACTTCCTGTATCTTGATTGCAGAGTTGCTTGAGAGGGGATACCTTTGACCACTTCCTCCCTGAGTTTGATAAATCTTGGGTGATCCACTTAAGGGAAAACTTGCTGCTGTTCTACAAACCTCTACACTTGGAGGCCCAACAACTGTCTACAAGAATGGAAGTGCGTAGACACCAAGCTATTTTCTAGCGCCGTTACTGGGGAGGTAAGGTAAAAGGTACTCACATCCTCCGGTGTGAGTGCTCGAAGTTATTTCCTTTAGATTCTGTAATTTTGTCTTTTTGTTTCTCTTTTTCACTAGTTAGGCTTAATGGAAAACAACAAAATTAGAGAGCTTTATAGTATTTATCTTGAGTTAGGACATGAAGTGTTTGAAGAGAAAATTAAAAAACCTATAGAAATTTATTTGCATGCTAATAGCAATGTTGTTAGTATGAATTCTTTGGAAACCATTATTGCTAATGCTATGGAAAAGTCTAAGCTTGGGGAAGCTAGTTTTAATGAAAATTATCTTTTTAGTTCCCCAGCTTTGGAAGATAGCTATTCTATTGCTTATGATGTAAAAAACCTCCAATATATGATGATTACAATGATGAGTATGATATTTTTAGTCCACCTACTATTGAGGAGGAAATTAATTATGATTACAATATGCCTCCTATATTTGATGATTATGGTGATGAAAATAATAATGATAGCTATTTTGTTGAATTTGCTCCCACTACAATCAATAAGAATGACTATGTTTATATGGAAAGTATTAATTCTTTTATGCATGTGGCTCATGATAAGAATGTTTCTTGTGATAGTTATATTGTTAATTTTATTCATGATGCTACTGAAAGTTATTATGAGAGAGGGAAACATGGTTTTATGTGTCTCAACAATATTAAGTTTCCCCTCTTTAAGTTAATTTTTTTGAAGTTGCACTTGTTTTGCTTTCCTATGCTTGTTGCTTTGTGCTTTCATGACTTGTTTCTTTACAAGATTCCGATACATAGGAAGTGGGTTAGACTTAAATGTGTTTTATATTTGCTTCTTGATGCTCTATTTTACTCTCAATTCATATTTCTTATGTGAGCATCTTCTCAAACTATCATGCCTAACTTAAAGGCGTTAAAGAAAAGTACTTATTGGGAGATAACCCAAAAGTTTTAGATGAGTCTTGGAAGTTATTACCTCTGTAATAACCTCTCCTTATCATTTTGGTGTGCTTTTTGTGCCAAGAGTAACCTCTAATGAGAGAGAAGTAGTGATTGGAAAAGTTGCTATCCCGAAACAGATTTCTGTGCTTTATCGTAAATATTCGTGTAAAATCTCTGTACATCCTTTTGAGGCGTGAATTTTTGTGCTTCTGCCCCATGTTGTTATCTAACTTTCGTTAGTTCAACACGTTTCGATTTGAGCAACAGAAGGTCTTCGAAGAAATTGGTTTTTACCTGCTAGTCTGTTTTGACAGATTTCTGCCATTATTTGCATTTGCTTCTTGTTGGTTCCTTTTTGATTTCTCTTAAGGGAATTGAGCTTTTTGAGGGAAGTGCTACAGTAGCTTGGTTTTAATGGAAGTTTTATTGGTGTTGGAACTAAACCTAAAGACTTATTATCTTGAGTGCACTAATGTTGCTAATAAAGATTGTGTGAAGTTTTGTATGAAGGAAAAATTTCAGGTGTATGGAAGGAATGAGTAATGAGATGAAGGATGGACTAAAGCTCAAGTTTGGGGATGCCACCCCGTGTCACCCCAAGAAATATTCAATAGATACAAGCGTCAAAGCTTAGGGATGCCCAAGGCATCCCCTTCTTCATCAATAAAAATCCCAGGTTTCTTCCAAACACTTCATTTTTATTGTTTCATGCACAGTTGTGTTGTTCTTGGAGCGTCTTCTTTTTCTTTTTCATTTTGGTTTTTAGTTTGCTTAGTTTGCTTAGTTTTCTGAATAAATTGGTTGGACCCCCTCTTTCATACATTGGTTTTCAAATAGTTTGGTTTGGATTGGAAAAGAGTAGGAAAGTTCATGCTTAAGTGGTAAAAGGAGCTTGTTTTTTACTGTGGCCCATGCTTTCTCATGCCATGCTTGATATTGTTATGGCTTTAGGCTTAGTATTCTTTGTTGTAGCATGACATGTTATAAACAATTGAGATTGCTTAATGTGCCTTGGAAGAATCATGCGTTGTTTTAGCATATTAAAGCATAGTATTGTGGTATTCTCCTTTGATGCTTTATTTGGGTTGACTTGGCACATGCTCACACCATGTTATGACTATACCAAGTAGCTATAGCCTTGATGATCCTTTAGTTTTCAACTTGTACTATCACTTTATGCTTTGATCAATGATGTTTTGTCGCTCTGCATGATTATGGCCATTATTGCTCTCTTAGTTGGTCGCTCCCAGTCTTTTGCTAGTCTCCATAATCAAGTTTGAGTACCACTCATGCATCCAACTCCTAAAACCAAGTTATTCCAAAGAGTCCACCATACCTACCTAATAGCATATGCTATTCCTAGTATATTCATGTTTTGTCTACCTTCCGAATTAAACTTGTTATGAGAAAACTAGTGATTAAAGCTCTCACGAACTTGATGGCACACTTTACTTTTCTTGCCCTTAATAAACTAGAACCATTGTGTCATGTATGTTGTATATGCTTGCACTTATTTGTTGGAGATTAGCAGAACCATGTTGTCATGGGGAACACTTTCAACATTGCACTGGTACTTTGTACCTAGTTGATATCATGCTCTTTTGTCTATGCATGTCGTCGGTGTGAAATGAAAGGGGAGCTTGTAAGTCCATGGAGTTATGTATATGTGTTATAGAAATGCCTGGGCCGCTGGTCTAATCCATGCTGTCATGGTGGAAACCTTCAGCGTAACCCGAATGAGCTGTCTATGAAGCATTCTTCTTATAAAAAAGAGTCCGATATTGAGAAAAAAAGAGAAAAAAGAAAAAAAAGAGATATGAGAAAAGAGGAAAGAGAGAAAAAAGCACCATATTCCCATGGTAAATAAGAAGATTGCTGAGATGCTCGTTGTCTACTTGCCTTGTCATTTTGATATGGGGATTCTTTCGTATCATCGGGCAAGGGGTAACCCGTTGGCGGTTCTCTATGATACACATGTACTTACGATGACAAGAACTTACCGGTAACTAAACTTGAGTAGCATGAGGAGCGGCCCTCGTATTCAAGGGACATGAGATTTCCAACTTATACTTCATCAAGCATATACACCATAGTTTGTTCACTTTAACCTTAATCACTTCAAGATGCTTATGATAGGGGCAATGAGAGCTGAAAGCTATTAAGTACCATAATTTTTGGAAGCTCTTTATGAGACTTGAATCCCTACTTACTTCTATGAAGGCCTTTCTTTTACTTTTATGTTGAGTCTCCACCTTCTACCTTTATGCACCTACTTTGTGAGCATAGTGGCCATTCTTAGTTCTATGTGCATTGTCCCAAGACTTGTGGATTGATGCATAGCTTTGATATTGCTTGTTTTAAACTACTTGTATCTAGTCACTCTTATGAACTTTGAAGTAGTCCTATGCATTTATGTTTGCTACTCTATGAGGGACAAGCTGAATGCCACTATGCTATGTTTTCTTTATGTGAAACAAACAAACGTCTTGGAAAGCATTGTTACTCATGAATGTTTTGTTTGTGCCTTTTCATGTTGCAACATAGTTGCTTTGTCTTATTGTTAGAACTTTGTCTTTCATGTTATGATTGAAGTACTATGATCCCACCTATCAATGTTTTACAAATACTTTGATCAAGTTTATGATGGTGCATGTCACCTCAAAAATTATTCTCTTTTTATCACTTACCTACTCGAGGACGAGCAGGAGTTAAGCTTGGGGATGTTGATACATTGCTAACATATCCATAATTTTTGATGTTCCATGCTTGGTTTTATCTACTTTCTTATATTTTGTCCACACTTTGGAGTACTTTCTATACACTTTCTTGGACTAACCTATTAACAAGATGTCATAGTGCCAGTTGCCTGTTTTCTACTGTTTTTGGTTCCAGAAAGTCAGAAAATGAATATTCTCGGAATTGGACCGGACAAAAGCCAACGTTGTTATTTTCCCGAAAGACTCACGAAGCTAGAAGGAGACACGGAGAGGGGCCACAGGGTGGCCACACCACCCCTAGGCGCGGGTCCCCCTTGGCCACGCCAGGGCATGGTGTGGCCCCCCTGGCCGGCCACCGACCTTTCCACTTTCGCCTATATATCTCCCTTGATGCAAAAACCCTAAATCATCTAGCCTCCAGCCACGAAAAGTTCCGCAGCACCGCCGCCACCGAAGGGGAGATTCGGGGGACAGAAAGTCTCTGTTCCGGCACCCTGTCGGGACGGGGAAGTGCCCCCGGAGCCATCTCCTTCGATCTTCATCGCCATCTCCATCGCCGTTGTTGACTCCCATGATAAGGAGGGAGTAGTTCTCTCTCGAGGCTAAGGGTTCTACCGGTAGCTATGTGTTCATCTCTCTCTCTATGCATGATTTTATTGAGATCATGAGCTTGTAATCTATAGATCTACCTTGCTACTCAAGTGCTTTAATAGATCTCTGCTCTCCCCATGTGTGTGAAGTTGACAGTGTGCACACCATGGTGGCACTTAGGCTAGAGATTTCAAATACTTGTTATGAGTTTTATTTGGAGTTGGATGTCTTTATGAAATTGTGGTGTTTGTTTGAACCATCTAGTGCTCAAGGTGACAGTGTGGGGTTATCTAGATCGGAAAGGCTTACTTTGAGGTGTGCTGTTATAGCCCTACCATGGATTAGAGAGTCCAACCGAAGAGTAGTTCAGCGTAGTATCATAAAGAAGAATATATTTATATGAGAGTGTTCACTAGTGAAAGTATGATCCCTAGGCCTTGTTTCTAAGCATTGATACACCGTTTGCAATTAGATCTGTTACATGTTTGCTTGCTTATATCTTTATTTCAGTTTGCCTTTAGTCTTTTCCCACATCAACCACACGCCAGCAAGCTATTTTCTATCACCGTTACCACTTATAATTATCCATACCACTTGTATTTTACTATCTCTTCGCCGAACTAGTGCACCTATACACCTGACAAGTGTATTGGGTGTGTTGGGGTGATGGCTCAATGCACGGCGCCCAGAAAAGTGCTGGTGCGTGGTTGATGTAGAGCTCGTTGGGAACCCCAAGAGGAAGGTATGATGAGCACAGTAGCAAGTTTCCCTCAGTTATGAAACCAAGGTTTAATCAAACCAGTAGGAGCAAGGAAACACCCCAAAGGTGTTATTATCTGAGCTTTGGCAGGGCGCACTACCAGTGCTAGTAGCAACATGGAGACCTGCACAACACAACCACATAACTTTGTCCCCAGCTTGCGATGAGGTTGTCAATCTCACCGTGTTTTGCGGAAAACAAAGGATTAAACGTATCAAATGGAAAGAAGTAAAAGTTTGCAGAAAGTAAACACAAAGAAGTAAACAGTTTATAGATTGTATGTAAAGAAAAGGACCGGGATCCATAGTTCACTAGAGGTGGCTCTCCTTAGATAGATAACATGCTGGGTGAACAAATTACAGCGGGGCAATTGACAAACATCGAGAAAGCAATACATGCATATACTAATCATCTTGACTCCTTTGAGACTTGATTGGGCATTACAACATTATACATAAACCGCCATCCAACTGCATCTATGACTAATAATCCACCTTCAGGTTATCATCCGAACCCCCTCCAGTATTAAGTTGCAAGAAACAGATTATTGCTTTACGAACTACGTGTAAAGTAAACAATACGATTGTTCTATGAACAAAGGATTGTTGTTTTCTCCCTAGTAGCAACAGCACATCTAGTACCTTAGAGATTTCTGTCACTTCCCCGGATTACGAGAGGCATGAACCCACTATCGAGCATAGATACTAACTCTTGGAGTTGCTAGCATCTACTTGGCCAAGATAGCTACTAACAACGGAAAGCATGCAATATCACAAATAACAAAGACATGATAGAATCAATAATCAATCTGAAATAGCATCTCAATATCCATCGGATCCCCGCAAACACAACATGCAGAATTACAAATAGATGATATTGATCATGAACGGCGCTCACAAGATCTAAACATGAAAGCACAAAGTAGGAGAACCAGCCATCTAGCTACTACATGGATCCGTAGTCCAAGGATGAACTACTCACGCATCACACCGGAGGCTTGCATGGTGATGAAGAAAGCCTCCAGGGTGAAATCCCCTCTCCGGCAGGGTGCCAGGAAGAGATTCAGATCTTTCCCGATCTAGGGATGGAGATGACGGCGACTACAGACTCTTTCGTGGATTTTTGATCGGGCGCTTAGGGTTTACGTCCCGAGGGCATCTTATAGTCGGAAGGGGAGGCCGAGGAGGTGCCGGGAGCGGCAACACCACCCCCTGGCACGGGCCAGGCCTGGCCGCGCGGCGAGGTGGTGTGGTGGCCCCTGGCCCCTCTCCGTCTAGTATTCTGGCACTTGATGACTTCCGGAAAAATAGGCACTTTGGCTTTTGTCCCGTCCAATTCCGAGAATATTCATTTTCTGACTTTCCTGGAACCAAAAACAGCAGAAAACAGGCAGCTGGCACTGTGGCTCTTATTAATAGGTTAGTCCAAGAAATCATATGAAAAGTACTCCAAAGTTGGAACAAAACACAAGAAAGTGGATAAAACCAAGCATGGTACATAAAAAATTATAGATACATTTGCAATGTATCAACATCCCCAAGCTTAACTCCTGCCCGTCCTCGAGTAGGTAAGTGATAAAAAAAATTGAGGTGACATGCACCATCAAAGACTTGATCAAAGTATTGCAAGACATTCAAAGATGGGATCATAGTACTTCAATCATAACATGAAATACAAAGTTCTAGCAATAAGACAAAGAAACAATGATGCAACTGTTGGGTCCGTAGCATAGAAAACAAAAAATTTCCTACGATGAGAACTATACGCCAAGATCTATCTACTAGATACAGAGAAACGGGTGGACATACATCCATGGAGAACTTACCCTCGAAGACAATGAGTTTTGTTAACGAGTAGGAACTCGTGGTTGATGTAGTCGTACGCTTGCCGATCTCAAGATCGTGTGGAAGTCCGAGTGCCGCAAATCAGCAGCGCATCCGTCCTCGCACACACGTTCAAGCCACCGGACAACCTCCACCTCCTCGCTCCAGCGAATCAGCGGAAGCAGCAACTCCTTCCAGATGCAAGGCCACCGGGAACATGTATCTCGCTAATCCGAGACCATGGGGGAATATCTAGAGGGGGAGAGAGATCCTTCACGAGGAGGTGTGGTTTGTGAGAGGGGAGAGGGGGGCTTTATATAGGAGGGAGGGAGACCCCTCCACTCCCATAGCCGGCGCATGAGGGAGGGGGGACTCCTCCCCTCCTTCATTCATGTGGTGAACCTCCACTCACATAAACATGGCCTCCACCCACAATCCCACTCACATGTATTTAATTTCCACCAAATTAAATGCAACTCTCAATTAATAAAACTCTTTTATTTATTTTATTCAGAATTTTGTTAATTACTTTAATTAACAAACATTCACATAAAATCCCTTGCAACATTTCAATATCACATGCAGAACCACTTTCTGTAATTTCACCCGAAACAATTCCGGTTTCTATCGAAACAATTCTTGTTTCTATCGAAACATTTCCTGCGCTTTGCAAACCTTTTGTCTGGAACATATGTGCTCCTAAATGGTGTCCGGCAACCCTTAAGTGTGTCACCCTATGGTTCACGAATAATGCAGACATGATTGAGACTCCTCTCAGATCAATAATCAGAAGCGGGAGCTGGAGATCCATACTGACTCCTGCATATTCAACAATGACTTATGTGATCGTGAGAACCTTTAACGCTTGTAACTAAATCCCTTTGTCTCATGATATATTACATGTTCGAGATTCGATCATCGGTATCTCCATACCTAGTTTGATCTCGTTACCAACATGCACTCTTTTCTCGTTCCGGTGATATAACATTCTAGTGATCACATCACTTGCTTGCAAGCTATCCTAATGTGATATCACCGAGAGGGCCCAGAGTATATCTATCCATCATCGGGATTGACAAATTCCACTCTTGATCCATGAGCCTCAACATAACACCTTCGTAGTACTGAACCCATCTTTATGGTCACCCTGTTACGATGTGACGTTTGATGTTATCAAGATACTCTTTCGGTGTTAGCAATTAACATGATCTCATGGTCTAAGGATAAAGATTACTTCGTATGATGTTATAGCAATATAAACATAATGACTTGATCGTAATGCTATACTTCGAATGAATGTTCATCGCATCATTTCACAAATGCTGTGACCTTGTTATTAACAACATCCAATGTCCATGATCAGGAAACCTTGATCATCTTGTTAATCAACAAGCTAGTCTATAAGAGAGGCATAACTAGGAACCCTTTTTGTTTATTAAACACACATGTATTGATGTTTCCTATCAATACAATTATAGCATGCAAAATAAACATCTATCATATACAAGGAATACATAATAACAACTTTATTATTGCCTCTCAGGGCATATTTCCTTCAGTCTCCCACTTGCACTAGAGACAATAATCTAGTTTACATAGTGATAAATCTAACACCCATGGAGTTCTGGTGTTGATCATGTTTTGCCCTAGGGAGTACTTTAGTCAACGGATCTGCTACATTCAGGTTCGTGTGCACTTTACAAATCTTTATATCTCCATCCTTGACATGCTCACGGATGGAGTGAAACCGGCGCTTAATATGCTTGGAATTCTTGTGAGACCTTGGTTCCTTGGCGTTGGCTATGGCTCCATTGTTGTCACAATACATCACCATTGGGTCTAACACACTAGGAACCACACCTAGTTTCGTTATGAACTCCTTCATCCAAACCGCTTCCTGCGCCGCTTCTGAAGCAGCAACATATTCCGCCTCCGTCGTTGATCCAACCACCATAGGTTGTTTGGAGCTCCTCCAACTAACTGCTACTCCGTTCAAGAGAAATACGTATCCGGATTGAGACTTAGAGTCATCCGGATCAGTGTCCAAGCTAGCATCGACATAACACTTAGCGACTAGCTCTTCTTCACCTCCGTATACAAGAAACATATCCTTAGTTCTTCTCAAGTACTTAAGGATATTCTTGACCGCTATCCAGTGTTTCGAACCTGGATCAGATTGGTACCTACTAGTCAAACTAATAGCATGTGCCACATTCGGTCTTGTACATAGCATGGCATACATTATAGAGCCTATGGATGAGGCATAGGGGATCTTATCCATTATCTCTCTTTCTTCCGCTGTAGCCGGACTTTGAGTCTTACTCAATGTCTTGCCTTGCAACATAGGTAAGAACCCCTTCTTACTTCCGTCCATATTAAACTTATTTAAGATCTTATCAAGGTATGTACTCTGCGATAGCCCAATTAGGCTTCTTGATCTATCTCTATAGATTTTAATGCCTAATATATATGAAGCTTCACCAAGGTCCTTTATCGAAAATTTGTTGTTTAGATAACTTTTAACACTGTTTAAAAGATCTATATCATTTCCAATTAATAATATGTCATCCACATATAATATCAGAAATGCTCATTCTCACGAGTAACCTCTTGTCATTGTAAGTACATGTGTATCATTAAGAACCACCAACGGGGTACCCCATGCACATGATACGGGAGCTTTCCCATAATCAAAATGACAAGGTAAGCAGACAATGAGCATCTCAGCGATCTTTTTATTTGCTAGTTGCATAGGTTTTTATTGAGGACGCTTCATAGAGCGCTCATTATGGTGATGCTGCAAGTTTCCACCATGATTAGGCATGGCTTAGGCTAGCGGCCCCGACGTTTCTCTAACACACATACAAACTCCATGATCTTACAAGTTCCACTTTTATTTCACACCGCCGGGATCCGTAAGCAAAAGAACATGATATCAACGGGGTACAAAGTACAAGTGCAATGTTGAAAGCGTTCCCCTTGAAACATGGTTATGCTAATTTCAACTTATAAAGCGCAAGCATATACGCAACAAAGAAGGACCCAATGGTTCAAGTTTATTAGATGCAAAAAGTAAAGTGTGCCATCAAGTTCGTGAGAGCTTTAATCACTAGTTTTCTCATAACAAGTTTAATTTGGAAGGTAAACAAAAGAATGAATATACTTGGAATAGCATAAGCTAGTAGGTAGGTATGGTGGACTCTTTGGAATAACTTGGTTTAGGGAGTTGGATGCATGAGTGGAACTCATACTTGGTTGTGGAGGCTAGCAAAAGACTGGGAGCGACAAAATAAGAGAGCAATAATGGCCATAATCATGCAGAGCGACAAAACATCATTGATCAAAGCATAAAGTGATACTACAAGTTGAAAACTAAAGGATCATAAAGGCTATGGTGACTTGAGATAGTCATAACATGGTGTGAGCATGCGCCAAGTCAACCCAAATAAAGCATCAAAGGAGAATACCACTATACTATGCTTTAATATGCTAAAACAATGCATGATTCATCCAAGGCACATTAAGCAATCTCAATTGTTTATAACAAGTCATGCTACAGCAAATAATACTAAGCATAAAGCCAAAACAATATCAAGCATGGCATGACAAAGCATAGGCCACAGTCAAAAACAAGCTCTTTTTAGCACATAAGTATGAACTTTCCTACTCTTTTTCAAACCAAACCAAACTATTTGCAAACCAATGTATGAAAGAGGGGGTCCAACCAATTTATTCAGAAAACTAAGAAAACCAAGCAAATGAAAAACTAAAAAGAAAACGAAAAAGAAGACGCTCCAAGAACAATACAACTATGCATGAAACAATAAAAATGAAGCGTTTGGAAGAAACCTGGGATTTTTATTGATGAAGAAGGGGATGCCTTGGACATCCCCAAGCTTTGACGCTTGTACTTATTGGATATTTCTTGGGGTGACACGCGTGGCATCCCCAAGCTTGAGCTTTAGTCCATCCTTCATCTTATTACTCATTCCTTCCATACACCTGAAAATTTTCCTTCATACAAAACTTCACACAATCTTTATTAGCAACATTAGTGCACTCAAGATAAAAGGTCTTAAGGTTCAGTTCTAACACCAAATAAACTTCCATTAGAACACTAGATACTGTAGCACTTTCCTCAAAAAGCTGAATTCCCCAAAAGAACTCAAAAAGGAACCAACAAGAAGCAAATGCAGAAAATGGCAGAAATCTGTCAAAACAGACCAGCAGGTAAAGACGATTTTTTTTGAAGACCTTCTGTTGCTCAAATCAAAAAGTGTTGAACTAACGAAAGTTAGATAACAACCTGAGGCAGAAGCACAAACTTCACGCCTCAAAAGGATGTTCAGAGATTTTACACGAATTTTTACGGTGAAGCACAGAAATCTGTTTCGGGACAGCAACTTCCCCAATCATTACTTCTCTCTCATTAGAGGTTACTCTTGGCACAAAAAGCAAATAAAAAGGATAAGAAATGGTTATTACAGAGGTAATAACTTCCAAGACTCATTTAAAACTTTTAGGTTATCTCCCAATAAGTACTTTTCTTTAACGCCTTTAAGTTAGGCATAAGAAGCAAGAAAGAATCAAGTGTTCTCAAATGAAGAAGCATTAAGATCAATACCAGAAATATTTTCAACAAGGAAAGGTATATCATCCAAATAAGTTATAGAGGATCCTCTCTCAATGCTCTTAGGTTCACTATTCTCATCAAAAGGATTTGCAGGAACAATCCAATCAAGATTCTTTTCTATGGCATCATGTATTGCTACTAGTTTAAAGGGTATTGGTTATGAGGGACTCCCCTTGTGAATATGTCCTTGACTCCCCGGCAACGGCGCCAGAAAAATGCTTGATGGCTCAATGCACGGCACCCAAAAAAGTGTTGGTGCATGGTGGATGTAGAGCTCGTTGGGAACCCCAAGAGGAAGGTATGATGAGCACAACAGCAAATTTCCCTCAGTTATGAAACCAAGGTTTAATCGAACCAGTAGGAGCAAGGAAACACCCCAAAGGTGTTACTAGCTGAGCTTTGGCAGGGCGCACTACCGGTGCTAGCAGCAACGTGGTGACCTACACAACACAACTACAGAACTTTGTCCCCAACTTGCGATGAGGTTGTCAATCTCACCGTGTTTTGCAGAAAACAAAGGATTAAACGTATCGAATAGAAAGAAGTAAAAGTTTGTAGAAACTAAACATAAAGAAGTAAACAGTTTATGGATTGTATGTAAAGAAAAGGACCGGGATCCATAGTTCACTAGAGGTGGCTCTCCTTAGATAGATAACATGTTGGGTGAACAAATTACAGCGGGGCAATTGACAAACATCGAGAAAGCAATACATGCATATACTAATCATCTTGACTCCTTTGAGACTTGATTGGGCATTACAACATTATACATAAACCGCCATCCAACTGCATCTATGACTAATAATCCACCTTCAGGTTATCATCCGAACCCCCTCCAGTATTAAGTTGCAAGAAACAGATTATTGCTTTACGAACTACGTGTAAAGTAAACAATACGATTGTTCTATGAACAAAGGATTGTTGTTTTCTCCCTAGTAGCAACAGCACATCTAGTACCTTAGAGATTTCTGTCACTTCCCCGGATTACGAGAGGCATGAACCCACTATCGAGCATAGATACTAACTCTTGGAGTTGCTAGCATCTACTTGGCCAAGATAGCTACTAACAACGGAAAGCATGCAAGATCACAAATAACAAAGACATGATAGAATCAATAATCAATCTGAAATAGCATCTCAATATCCATCGGATCCCCGCAAACACAACATGCAGAATTAAAAATAGATGATCTTGATCATGAACGGAGCTCACAAGATCTGAACATGAAAGCACAAAGGAGGAGAACCAGCCATCTAGCTACTACATGGATCCGTAGTCCAAGGATGAACTACTCACGCATCACACCGGAGGCTTGCATGGTGATGAAGAAGGTCTCCAGGGTGAAATCCCCTCTCCGGTAGGGTGCCGGGAAGAGCTTCAGATCCCTCCCGGTCTAGGGATGGAGATGACGGAGGTTACAGACTCTTTCGTGGATTTTTGATCGGGCGCTTAGGGTTTACGTCCCGAGGGCATCTTATAGTCGGAAGGGGAGGCCGAGGGGGTGCCGGGAGCGGCCACACCACCCCCTGGCGCAGGCCAGGCTTGGCTGCGCGGCCAGGTGGTGTGGTGGACCCTGGCTCCTCTCCATCTCGTATTCTGGCACTTGATGACTTCCGGAAAAATAGGCACTTTGGCTTTTGTCCCATCCAATTCCGAGAATAGTCATTTTCTGAATTTCCTAGAACCAAAAACAGCAGAAAACAAGCAGCTGGCACTGTGGCTCTTATTAATAGGTTAGTCCAAGAAATCATATGAAAATTACTCCAAAGTTGGAACAAAACACAAGAAAGTGGATAAAACCAAGCATGGTACATCAAAAATTATAGATACATTTGCAATGTATCATGGGGACACAAGAGACTTCTTGTATCTTGATTGCAGGGTTGCTTGAGAGGGGATACCTTTGACCACTTCCTCCCTGAGTTCGATAAACCTTGGGTGATCCACTTAAGGGAAAACTTGCTGCCATTCTACAAACCTCTGCACTTGGAGGATAACAACAATCTACAAGAATAAAAGTGCGTAGACATCGAACCCCCATACGAAGAAATATTTATTTCTAAGACAACTTGTTGATTAGAGCATCTCTAGCCGTTGCCGTCCTCTAGGAAAATTGCCGACAGTATTTCGGGGGTGCGCCAATGGTATTTTGCCTATGTGGAGAGTTTTTCCCTAACCGTGTGCCCCCAAGCTCCACAAACCGTTGTGGCCTGGTACTGGACGGGAGGACGAGGTCGGATACGAGCGTAGTCAAGGCGGGACAAACTGAGCAGCGCAAGGTGCATGGAAGGTGGAGCTTTCCCAGGTTGTCACCAGCTGCTTTGGCTTCTCTACACCAGGACGAGGTTGGAGCGGAGGCTGGAAAGGAGGAAGGGAGCGTTGTCATGACTTCGTATGGCCCAACGGGCACCGTCGGGATGGGTGCATGGAGAGCACGGTCGTTGTATGCGGTGCATGTGGTAGGTGGGGTAGACAGCGAGTCGCTTGCATGGGTAGCTATAATAGCATGTAAGTATAACGAGTACCATAGGGAGGCTTGTAGGGGTTCTGCGTATGAAAACAATAAAATTTACACTATGCCCCTAAACCCCTAAAGCTGCCAGGACCTATCTATTAGTAATACAGTAATGGGAGGGGCTTTTCATGAACTTACCCTTGAAGACCGAAAAGCGTTGTCAACGCTCAGGAGAGCATGGTTGATGTAGACGAGCTGAAGCCGACCTCAAGGTCGTGATGAAGTCCTTGCGCTCCTTGGGATCCAATGACTTGAGTGCCTCAAGTGCGACACCTCGCGGGGAGTTACACACGTCTGGTGCCTGACGATGACTCCCGCTTCCCCGATCCAGCAGCAGTTGCGGAAGTAGAGCTCCCGGATCCGAATCCCGCAGCGCGACGGCGCTCCGCGGTGAAGATGTCTCTCGCTCGCACAGTCCAAAATAGGGACCACGGTCACGAGAGAGAGAGGGGGAGAGAAAATATCAACTGCAGGTCCTCCCAAAAGTGACAAGACCTTTTTTTGATTATTGGTGTATTTAATTTGGCCAAATACGTCCACTATATATAGGGGGAGGGGAGGTACTACCTCCCTCAAAGTCCCGGGGTGGGACTAAAGGAGAGGAGGGGGAGGGGAGGCCGCCGGCAACCCTAGTGGGCCCCGCGAGGGGGGCTAGGCCCAGCCGGCCACCCCCTGGCCCCTTCCCCCTCTCTCCTTTCCCCTAATGGGCCCTCTCCCTCCGGAAATTGGCCCATTAAGCCTTTGACCATTTAAATTGATTTCTCTTTATTAAATAATTATGAATAAATGATTAAATCAACGTTTAACATTCATTCACACATTATTCAATCTCCGTGGCTATGGAACACCTTCCACCTCCACTTTGGACATCCTCCGGACTTACCGAAACTCTTCCGATTTTCTCTCTATAAATCTTTGGCGATTCTACCGATCCTATAAATACTCTCTAAGCATCATCGAGCCCTTAAGCGTGATACCCCACTATTCGGGAACACTCCAGACATGGTCGGGACACTCCCGCACCAATGATCGACAGAGGGACCTGGATGGGCATGTGACCCCTGTGTGTTCCACGAAAATCTTTCGTCGTTTGAACCGGGATAGTCGTGTCTTATTCCCTTTGTCACTCGATACTTTCATTGCCCGAGATCTGATCAATGACATCACCATATTGTGTTCAATCTCGTTACTTAACAACGCTACTTGACTCGTTCCGACAAGTGATATCCCCGTGATCAAATTACACGCTGCACAGCTATTGGATATAACTTCTCCGAGTGGGACCTTGAGTATCTTCCCGTCACATGGATGGATAAATCCCGCTCTTGACATATATTGCATCAACGGGTTCCTCCGAGTACCTGAACACACCTTTATAACCACTGTATTGCCAAGTGGCGCTTGGTGCTATCAAAGCACTCTCGGGAGATAGTGATTGATATAGCCTCACGGTCTAACGAATAGTCTACGAGGATCCATTTCTAATCATCGTAACTTGAACTTCGTGACATGATCGGGTCACGATGTTTAGGTTGGGTATTGGTTCATCATCTCATTCTCGGAATGAGATGACTCCATTTCCAACTGGCATAAATGCCACATGATCAGGAAACTTGATCATCTGTTGACCAATGAACCAGTGACTAGAGTTTCACTCAGAACCCCTGGTTGTTTGTATATCACACGTGTATTGATGTTGCCACTCAATACAGTTATAACATGATATAAAACTTAATCATAAACTATATGAAATATGATAATAGTCCTTACTACTATTTGTCTCTAGGGCATATTTCCAACAGTCTCCCACTTGCATTAGAGTACAAATACACTAGCGGCATTTGTTCTCAATCATTGGCACCATATATCCGGTACCCTGAACATGCTTGCTCATGGAAGAGGTTGAGTCTTGGGTCTGTACTTTACAGTCCCAAATCCTTTGCAACTTACTAATGTCACCTTGATTGACATTAATACTTTATCATCACATGATAGCATCTATGTGTATGCATCGTCGCTATGGCAGTAGAACAAGGCCTGATTCCAGGAGCCTACAGTGACTTTAGATCAACCTCGAGGGCTTTCTCATGGGCACTGTGCCCTGGGACACATCATTCTACGTTAAAAGCGAACTAGCCCTACCATAACATTATACAACACTTTAGATGGTAACCTTATCTATTATTATAAATGTATTCATCGAAACACTAGTGCACTCTGTGCAACTTTCTATGTTTTTGTTCACCTCGCTTCCTACTTGACTTTAATCGGTATTTACAGGAGTTTCCAACATATTCCCTTATAACATAACTCTTTATGCTTTAAGATATGTCATCCTTTATGGATTTGGAAAATATATCCATAGTTCTCTACTAGACACTGCGGATAAACTTAGCTCAACGTTCCATGATTCGAACTTAATCACTTTCAAACGTTCCTTCTTGGATCATATATTATGTTAAGTTATCATCATGGTTTTCTAAGATAGAACCTATGTCTCAACATAGTGGATGATGATCATCCTTTTCTTTCTTTCAACCATTGATGTTAAACTTAATACTACTCCTAATTTGAGTTATTAAGGATCGGTTCCTTAATTAACTTCTATTCCGAAACCCTATTCAGAATCTCTTAGGGAATACTACATAATATCATAATACACCTATTATCAACTTCTACATCTTATAAATCATTATTTATAAGTATTTGCGCTTTCATTCTTAACATACTTAAGAATTACTCCTATAAACTCCCACTCAAAAATATGTCAATCACATATTGTTTTAGGAAGACCTTCATAGCTCCCACTCAATTTCATGCAAATTGCATATCCACTCAGTATTTTGAATAACTTTAAAAACCTTTGATCAAATATCAAACTTGGATATTTACTATGAGATACTAGTACTATTACTAGTTTTAAATCCTCTAGACATTCATCACACTTGAATCAAAATCATTTGAATCCGTCCAATACTTGAAAAATTTGTGCTTTTGTCATTCACCCCTTTTTCCACTATGGCTTCGCAGTCATTTGGGAAAATTCAAGTAACCCCTTTTACTTGTGAGATTCAGCAACTAATTGCTTTCTAATCTCAAGGGAATTTCGCTTCTAGGATTTCTCTAGTTTACCATTATTTGCTTAGTAGTTCCTAGGTATGTCATATTCCAATAATCATGACAAATGATTCACAAATGTCTCCATACTAGATATGGATTACATTTTGAATCCTACTTTATGTAGTGAAAACACTAGTGGGGAAAACACAATGATCAATATCATTGATTCTTTCCTTCTGTGAAGAGAATCGTTCAGGAATGTTTTTCATTGCGTTTCTCAACACTCTGATGCAGGGTTTTGAATCTTCATAGTGTTTTAGACTTTCTTCCATTTGCTCCATAATCGAGAAATATCACTAAAAGTGATCTTTCTCAAGAATGCACCAAAATCCAAGCAATACAAGTTTTGCTTCTCTTTTGGTTTCAGCTATGGATTTTGTATTCAAAATTTCCAATGAATACTCTACAAGGACTTATTCGCTATTGTTTTGGTTAGATCGAATAACCCCAAAACTTTCACAAATTCAAATGATTTACTATAAATTCTAATTGAGTGCTAACTATTTCTAACTAATGGTCTCTACATCTACACTACAACGATTTATTTGGTGCCTTCTATTCACCCACTTTGATATGTAATATCACATTGTGATGCTTTGCATTTTTCAAAATGCTTTGCATTTCACAATCACTTTTATGCCATTATTATAAATTTGAATTTCATTACTATTGATCAAATCATAGTAATTAGATTCTCTTTTATATTTATACCCTTTGTTGATGAAACTCTTTGATCAAATCAAATAGTTTCATATTCATGTTTCCTTTGGTAAACTTATTTACACATTTAAACAATCATATAATGATAATTACCATTTTTGTTAAACACAATACATCGAATATGTATTTACTTTTTAACAATTCATTAAACACTTTGTATTCAAGTAATACACGGTGTTCAAGTTATTTTGCCGAACTTAGGCATGATTTATATGTGATAAGAAATCGAATGCCTTTCACATATTATCACATAACGTTGAATTTAAACAATGGTTTTCATTCATTAATGAATTTATCATTAAGTTGGGTATTTTAACAAGGCATTTTAATATTTTACAAATGTTCATGCATTATCAATTAGTTTCAAACAACAAGGATAATTTACACATAATCAAACAAGACATGAACACGAATGGAAATCATTCATAAAAATGAAACAACTATTTGTTACAAACTTATATGAATAACCAATTCACAAAGTGTGAGACACACTAAAGAAGTTCACAATCTTTTGATTACAATAATCATCCTAAAACATAAACTAAGTGATAAATGTCGAGGGAGAGTGTCGTCGGCCATCATCATCATGCTCGCCATCAACACGCAACGTCACCTCCTCTCTAGCAAGCACCTCTCATGCAGAAGGACCTGTTTTCAGCAAAATAGAACAAGTATCAGATATACTTAACACTGCAAATGTGTTTGCAAGATTATAACATTTATAAAACTATATATCAAATATATACCTTTGTCATTGATGACCTGGACGACATCTGGTTCAACCAACACAATCCTGAGATGTGTTACGAACCGGTGGAACTCCATTGTTTCCGCGTCGCCCCTCATTACGCAAGTCCTGACTTGTGCTTGGTAGCTTGGTGGCAGCGACTGCAGCACAACACCGTTTGCGAAAGAGTCCGTCATCCAGCTATCCAGGAAGTATGCAGGCCTCATGTACACATCATGCATGCGCTCCAAATGGTCGTCCAGTGATGAGTTCTCCTCCATCTTAATGGAGATTAAGTCTCCCATCAGCTCATGCTCCCATATGCGTACTTGTTCCACGAAATGTGTCCGAAGTTGTAGCATCACTGAACGAGGGTCGACATCACCCACGAAAGGCCACAGCTCATCCACCATTCTGAAACGCATGGTAACTGAAATGAAGGAGGCCATCTCACGACGGAGATAGAGGTCTTTCCGCTGCTCTGGGGTTTCTAGGTCAGTGGGCTGATCCAAATCCATCCCGTCGAGTATGTAGTCGACCACGTCGTTCTCGCTAAGGAGAAGGTGGAGACACGCAACCCATATGGAGAAGTTTGATCCATCTAATCCGAACTTCTCTCCTTCTAACCAATCAACCGTCAATACGAAAGGTGCCATCTACATTTATAATTGCAAAAAGGAATTTAGACTAAGTTTATAATTAAATGAGTTAATAGTAACTCCACTCAGAAACATCTATCCCCAAAAGGGTTCCTAGTGATAACACGACCCCTATCAGCCACACCTCCCCCGATCGTCACGGCCATCAATGTGGGTTCAAGGGTGGACGCTAAACATCGGTCACATCATTCATGCGACTCGTGCTTGATCTTTCGACCATCCGTGTTCCGAGGCCATGTCTGCACATGCTAGGCTCGCCAACTCAACCTTAGTGTATTCGCTGTGCAACATGGCTTACACCCACTGTATGCGAACGTAGATATGTCTGACACCCAAGCCTGTACCCTGGATCGCCTCATACCGAAGAACTTTCTTGGTGGTGCACACTAAGGGGGAACACAATCGTTGGTAATTTTAACAGGGATCATATTATTAGGCTACCGTCGAGTATCTAATACTAGCACACAATAAGACATACAAACAATAACATTGAATGTAAATGCGATGTGATATGGTCCTTCACGTCGTGATCTCCATCCGTCGTCACTAGATTCCGGCGCAAGGATTCCGGCGCCGTAGACCCCCAGGGTACCGGTGTCATTCCAGCGTGGTAGTCCGTCACCTCCGTGACTATCTACTACTACGTAACAAAAGGCAATCACTTTACCTTTGCCACAACCATATCACAAAGCAACGCCCCCCTGCAAAACAAAGTTAGACGCCTCTACTTTATCTTTGCATGTTTTACGTGGCTGAATGGGCTTTCGCACAAGAACCGTTCTTACCTACGAACTTTCAGCACAACGCTGATCAAGTAGTTGTCTCTACTACACTCCTTTCGGGGCCCTCCATTGCAAATGGCATACCAACTAATGCGAGAGAGACAGACACCCCCTAAGCCACTTTATACGGTACAAGCCGTATGTCAAGCATGGACCAGTCTCGCAAATGAACGCGTAAAGTCGGTTGGGAGCCGCTTCATCAAGCATTACTGTGGTATACCGAAGTACACGTGGGAGGGTAACAACTAAAAGATCAACGCCCACATGCTACATCTCGTGTGTTCTACCCGTACTAGAATTACTATGCATAGATCTAGCTCTGATACCACTGTAGGGGTTCCGCATATGAAAACAATAAAATTTACACTATGCCCCTGAACCCCTGAAGCTGTCAGGACCTATCTATTAGTAATATAGTAACGGGAGGGGCTTTTCGCGAACTTACCCTTAAAGACCGAAAAGCGTTGTCAACGCTCAGGAGAGCGTGGTTGATGTAGACGAGCTAAAGCCGACCTCAAGGTCGTGATGAATTCCTTGCGCTCCTTGGGCTCCAACGACTTGAGTGCCTCAAGTGTGACACCTCGCAGGGAGTTACACACGTCCGGTGCCTGACGATGACTCCCGCTTCCCCGATCCAGCAGCAGTTGCGGAAGTAGAGCTCTTGGATCCGAATCCCGCAGCACGACGGCGCTCCACGGTGAAGATGTCTCTCGCTCGCGCAGTCCAGACTTGGGACCATGGTCACGAGAGAGAGAGAGAGAGAGAGAGAGAGAGAGAGAGAGAGAGAGAGAGAGAGAGAGAGGAGAGAGAAAATATCAACTGGAGGTCCTCCCAAAAGTGAGAAGACCTTTTATTGATTATTGGTGTATTTAATTTGGCCAAATACCCCCACTATATATAGGGGGAGGGGAGGTACTACCTCCCTCAAAGTCCTGGGGTGGGACTAAAGGAGAGGAGGGGGAGGGGAGGCCACCGGCCACCCTAGTGGGCCCCGCGCGGGGGGGGGGGGCTAGGCCCAGCCGGCCACCCCCTGGCCCCCTCTCCCTCTCTCCTTTCCCCTAATGGGCCCTCTCCCTCCGGAAATTGGCCCATTAAGCCTTTGACCATTTAAATTGATTTTCTCTTTATTAAATAATTATGAATAAATGATTAAATCAACATTTAAAATTCATTCACACATTATTCAATCTCCGTGGCTATGGAATACCTTCCACCTCCACCCCGGACATCCTCCGGACTTACCGAAACCCTTCCGGTTTTCTCTCTATAAATCTTCAGCGATTCTACCGATCCTATAAACACTCTCTAAGCATCATCGAGCCCTTAAGCGTGATACCCCACGGTTCCAGAATACTCTAGACATGGTCGGGACTCTCCCGCACCAATGATCGACAGAGGGACCTGTAGGGGTTCGTAGCATGGAAAACAAAAATTTTCTATCGCATACAAACAAACAAGCCAAGATCTATCTACTAGATTGTAGCAACGAGTCGATGGAATAACTCACCCTCGAAGATTCCAAAGTGTTTAACGAGAGCAGATTCTCGTGGGTGATGTAGTCGTACTCTTTCCGATCTCAAGATCGCGTAGACGATCCTTCCGGCGCCGCGTTCCCGCAGCGCTCCCGCAGTCGGTCACACGTTCGGTACTCGACGAAGACCTTCCTCTCCCTTGTTCCAGCAGGCAGCGGAGGTTGTAGCACTCTCCTCGCGATTCCGGCAGCACAACGGCGTGGTACCGGAAGTAGAGGGGAAATCCCGCAGGGCTTCGCCTTAAGCCGGTGCGAGTATGGTGGAGCTTATGAGAGAGGCTATTAGTGGTCTAGTAATTAGACACACCAATTAGAGGGCTCTAAACCAATTAGAAGGCTCTAAACCGAATAGCTCTAAACCGGGGTCTAGATCTAGGGTTTAGTTTAGAGGATAGGAAACTTGTGTGTCTAGGAGGGGAGCCCTGCCCCTCCTTATATAGGTGGGAGGGCTGGCTGGCCAAGGGGAGGAGTTCCTCCCCAACTCGGCCTAGGCAGGTGCGCCGGCCAAGGGGAGGAACCCTCCTCCAACTCGGCCTCCACCTCTCCTCCTCTTTTCCCACTTCCCAAAACTGCCGTTTGACTTTCAAACTAGCCGTTTGACTTTTCAATTTAGGATTTAAATAAATCCTTTATTTGGGACAGCAAGAATACTTAGTACATGATGCAATCATTCCAATATGTAATGACACACTCATGTACCCTTCCCCCTCCGGAGTGCCGGACATTCCGGGACCTTCTAGAATGTTCCCGATGAAAACACCGGAACCATTCCCCAACTCCGAAACGGAACTTTCCTTATATGAATCTTATTCTCCGGACCATTCCGGATCACCTCGTGATATCCCGGATCCCATCCGAGACTCCGAACAATATTCGGTCTCTTTCTCATAATACCATAACTACTCAAACAACGTCGAATCCTTAAGTGTGTCTCCCTACGGTTCGTGAATTATGCAGACATGATCGAGACATTTCTTCGAACAATAACCAATAGAGGAATCTGGAAATTCATATGGCTCCCACATATTTCTACGATTACTTTGCGATCGAATGAACCACTTACATACGATACCAATTTCCCTTTGTCTCACGATATGTTACTTATCCGAGGTTATGATCGTCGGTATCTCTGCATACCTAGTTCATCCTCGTTACCGATAAGTACTCTTTTCTCGTTCCCGTGATATGTGATCCCTTGTGACCAAGTCACATGCTTGCAAGCTAATTGGATGACATTCCACCGAGAGGGCCCAGAGTATATCTATCCGTCATGTGGATGGACAAATCCCACTCTTGATCCATGTGTTTCAACCAATACTTTCCGAACACTCAATGCCACTTTTATAGCCACCCTGTTACGGTGTGGTGTTTGATGACATCAAAGCATCCATCCAGTAAAGGTGATATGCATGATCTCATGGTCGAAGGAATTAGGTTACTATGTATCAGAAAGCATATAGCAATTGAACTATTGAAATGACTTGATCTTTATGCTACGCTTATCTATAGGAGTATGTCCACCATATCATTCTCCTAACGATATGATCTTGTTGTTGATAACATCTCAATGTTCATGACAAAGAAACCACATCATCAATCAACCAACAAGCTAGTGAAGTATAGAGGCTATACTAGGGACTTCAAATTAAGTTTACAAATCACACAAGTATTAATGGTTTCCTTGTTAATACTATTATAGCATGAATGCAAACATTTATCATAAACACAAAGATATATAATAATAACTATATTTATTATTGCCTCTAGGGCATATCTCCAACAGTCTCCCACTTGCACTAGAGTCATCTAATCTAGATTACATGGTAATATACCGAACACCCATGGCAGTTTGGTGTTGGTCATGTTTTGCCCTCGGGAGAGGTTTAGTCAACGGATCCGCCACATTCAGATCTGTGTGTACTTTGCAAATCTTTATATCCCCATCCTGGATATGTTCTCGAATAGCGTGAAAACGTAGCTTAATATGCTTCAGCTTCTTGTGTGACCTTGGTTCTTGCGCATTGGCTATGGCGCCCATGTTATCACAGTAGATAGACATTGGGTCCAGCGCACTAGGAACCACACCCAGCTCTGTAATGAACTCTTTCATCCATATCGCTTCTTGTGAAGCCTCCGAAGCAGCCATGTATTCCGATTCAGTTGAAGATCTCGCCACAATGCTTTGCTTTGCACTCCTCCAGCTAACTGCTGCACCATTCAAAATAAATACGTATCCAGATTGTGATTTAGAATCATCCGGATCGGTGTTCCAACTAGCATCGGTGTAACCATTAACAACGAGCTGTTCATCACCTCCATAAGAAAGAACCATATCCTTAGTTCTTCTCAAGTACTTAAGGATGTTTTTGACCGCTGTCCAATGATCCACTCCTGGATCACTTTGATATCTGCTAGTTAAACTAACAGCATATGCAATGTCGGGTCTAGTACATAGCATGGCATACATTAGAGATCCTATGGCTGAGGCATAGGGAGTCTTACTCATCCTTTCTCTATCTTCTGCCGATGTCGGACTTTGAGTTTTACTCAAGGTCATATTGGGCAACATGGGCAAGAACCCTTTCTTGCTATCTTCCATTCCAAAACTCTTTAGAACTTTGTCCAAATATGTACTTTGTGACAATGATATTTGGCGTTTCGATCTATCTCTATAAATCTTTATGCCTAATATGTAAGCTGCTTCGCCAAGATCCTTCATTGAAAAACTATTATTCAAATACTCTTTGACACTATTAAGAAGGTCTACATCATTCCCAATCAACAATATGTCATCCACATACAGTATTAAGAATGCTACAGAGCTCCCACTCACTTTCTTGTAAATACAAGCTTCTCCATAAGTTTGTATAAAACCAAAACTTTTGATTACCTTATCAAAACGTTGATTCCAACTTCGGGATGCTTGCTTCAATCCATAGATGGACCGTTGAAGCTTGCATACCTTGTTAGCATCTTTAGGATCGACAAAACCTTTGGGTTGTATCATATACAACTCTTCATCAATGTCTCCATTGAGGAATGCTGTTTTGACATCCATCTGCCATATCTCATAATCATAATATGCAGCGATTGCTAACATAATCCTCACAGACTTTAGCTTCGCTACCGGTGAGAAAGTCTCATCGTAGTCAACTCCTTGAATTTGTCGAAACCCTTTTGCGACAAGTCGAGCTTTATAGACAGTAACATTACCATCAGCATCTGTTTTCTTCTTGAAAATCCATTTGTTCTCGACAGCCTTCCGGCCATACGGTAAGTCCACCAAAGTCCATACTTGGTTTTCGTACATGGATCCAATCTCGGATTTCATGGCTTCTTGCCATTTATTGGAATCTGGGCTCATCATCGCTTCCTCATATGTCTCGGGGTCATCGGTGTTGTCCACCAACATGACATTCATAACGGAATCATACCAATCTGGAGTGGTACGAGTTCTCGTTGACCTCCGAGGCTCTGTAGCAACTTCAACCGAAGTTTCATGATCACTATCATTAGCTTCCTCTCTTATTGGTGCAGGCACCACAGGAACTTCTTCCGGTGCTGCGCTACTCGCAATTTCGAGAGAAGGTTCGACAACCTCGTCGAGTTCTACTTTCCTTCCAGTCACTTCTTTCGAGAGAAATTCCTTCTCTAGAAAGGATCCATTCTTGGCAACAAAGATTTTGCCTTCGGATCTATGATAGAAGGTATACCCAATAGTTCCCTTCGGGTATCCTATGAAGACGCATTTTTCCGCTTTGGGTTCAAGCTTGTCCGGCTGTAACTTCTTTACATAGGCTTCGCATCCCCAAACTTTAAGGAACGACAATTTAGGTTTCTTCCCAAACCATAATTCATACGGTGTCGTTTCAACGGATTTAGATGGTGCCCTATTTAAAGTGAATGCGGCTGTTTCTAATGCATAACCCCAAAATGATAGCGGTAAATCTGTAAGTGACATCATAGAACGAACCATATCTAAGAGAGTTCGATTACGACGTTCAGACACACCATTACGCTGTGGTGTTCCCGGCGGTGTCAATTGTGAAAGTATTCCGCACTTCTTTAAATGCTCGCCAAACTCGTAACTTAGATATTCACCTCCACGATCAGAACGTAGAAATTTAATCTTCTTGTTACGTTGATTCTCTACCTCACTTTGAAACTCCTTAAACTTCTCGAAAGTTTCGGACTTATGTTTCATGAAATAGATATACCCATATCTACTCAAGTCATCCGTGAAGGTAGAACATAACGATAACCACTGCGCGATGCTACACTCATTGGACCACACACATCGGTATGTATGATTTCCAATAAGTCTGTAGCTCGCTCCATTATACCAGAAAATGGAGTCTTAGTCATTTTACCCATCAGACATGCTTCGCATCTTTCAAGTGATTCAAAATCAAGTGATTCAAGAAGTCCATCGGAATGGAGTTTCTTCATACGCTTCACTCCAATGTGACCAAGACGACAGTGCCACATATAGGTCAAATTATCGCTTGATTTCAAACGTTTAGCCTCAATGTTATTAATATGTGTATTTCTACTATCGAGATTCAATATGAATAGACCATCTATCAAAGGTGCATGTGCATAAAACACATTACTCATATAAATCGAACAACCATTATTCTCGGATTTAAACAAGTAACTGTCTCGCAATAAACAAGATCCTGATATAATGTTCATGCTTAATGCAGGCACCAAATAACAATTATTTAAGTATAAAACTAATCCCGATGGTAGATGAAGAGGTAGCGTGCCGACCGCGATCACATCAACCTTTGATCCGTTTCCTACGCGCATCGTCACCTCGTTCTTCACTAGCTTCCGTTTTATTCTGCAGCTCCTGTTTCGAGTTACAAATATGAGCAACCGAACCAGTATCAAATACCCAGGCACTACTACGAGTACTAGTGAGATACACATCAATAACATGTATATCAGATATACCTTTCTTCTTGATGTTGCCGTTCTTCAAATCCGCCAAGTACCTTGGGCAATTCCGCTTCCAGTGACCTTCTCCCTTGCAGTAAAAGCACTCAGTTTCAGGCTTAGGTCCAGCCTTGGTCTTCTTCGTCGGCGTGGTAACTTTCTTACCACCCTTCTTGAAGTGTCCCTTTTGCTTAGACTTGCCTTTCTTGAATTTGGTGGTCTTATTGACCATCAACACTTGGTGCTCTTTCTTGATCTCCACTTCTGCAGATTTTAACATAGCAAATAGTTCTGGCAACTCTTTGTTCATGTTCTGCATGTTGTAGTTCATCACAAAGTTCTTGTAACTTGGTGGTAGTGATTGGAGGATGCGGTAAACTCCCAAAGTATTAGGAATCACTATACCCAAACTTTGAAGTTTATTTGCGTGCCCAGACATCTTAAGCACATGCTCACTGACGGAGCTACCCTCTTCCATCTTGCAGTTAAAGAACTTTTCAGAAGCTTCATAACTTTCAATTGCCGCATGAGTCTCAAAGATTAATTTGAGATCCTCGACAATATCATATGGATCTGACTCTTCAAACCTTTTCTGAAGCTCCGATTCTAAACCATACAAGATAGCACACTGAACTATGGAGTACTGATTCTTCCGAGCGAGGTAAACATTCTTTACTTCATCGGTAGCATCAGCTGCAGGTGGGTCACCTAGCGGTGCATCCAGCACATAGGTCAAATTACCAGCTGTGAGGACAATCCTCAAATTGCGGAACCAATCCGCGAAGTTGCTTCCATTGTTTTTCAACTTTTCTTTCTCTAAGAACACATTAAAATTGATGGTAGGGGCTGCCATTGATCTACAACATATTTGCAATAGTTTAGACTAAGTTTATGACAAATTGAGTTCAAATTAATTAATGAAATTAAACTAGGTGAACTCCCACTCAAAACAACATCCCTCACATTGTTTTAGTGATCACACGAACCAAATCCACTACATCAACACCGATCATCACGAGAGCTGATATAGTTTTAATGGCGAACAATCATCATGTTCATCATATCTACTATATGATTCATGCTTTGCCTTTCGGCGATCCGTGTTCCTGAGGCCATGTCTGTACATGCTAGGCTCGTCAAGATCAAACCTTAGCTTCCGCATAAGCAAATCTGGCTTGCTTACGTTGTATTCACCCGCGGAATCAAAGACACCCGATCATCACGTGGTGCTTCGAAGCAGCAAGCTTTGGCAACGGTGCATACTAAGGGTGAACACTCTAGAACTTGAAATTTATGTGCATGAGGGATCATCTTATAATGCTACCGTTGTCTACTAAGCAATACAAGATGCATAAAGGATTAACATCACATGCAATTCATAATATGTGATATGATATGGCCTTTCTTCTTTGTGCTTCCGATCTCCATCTTCAAGCACGAATATGATCTCCATCATCACCGGCATAGCATCAAGGTCAATGACGCTTCTCCATGGTTGTCGTCCACCAGCTTCAACTATTACAACTATTTTGAATAGACACGCAGGTCTTAACAGAAATTAAAGACAACCATATGGCTCCTGCCGGTTGCCAACTTACAATAAGGAACATTGCATACATCAAATATAATCACAATCATGGCCATATCACATCACTGCACACCCCTTCAAAACAAAGTTAGACGCTTCTACTTTCTTTGCATATTTTACGTGGTTTGGGGCTTTCCATAAGTGTCGTTCTAACTTACGAACAAGAACCACAACATTGATACTAGCATTGTTGATCACCCGTTGTAAATTGGATCTTTACTATGCTAGGAGAAACAGGCACCCGCAAAGCCACTTATGCAAAACGAGTTGCATGTCAATCGTGGAGCAAGTCTCATGAACGATGTCATGTAAGGTTAGCCCGGGCCGCTTCATCCCAACATACCGCAAGATGCAAAGTACACAAAAAGCAATCTACAATAAAAGCATCAACGCCCACAATGACCATTGTGTTCTACTCGTGCAACAGATCTACATATAGACACGGCTCTGATACCACTGTAGGGGTTTGTAGCATGGAAAACAAAAATTTTCTATCGCATACAAACAAACAAGCCAAGATCTATCTACTAGATTGTAGCAACGAGTCGATGGAATAACTCACCCTCGAAGATTCCAAAGTGTTTAACGAGAGCAGATTCTCGTGGGTGATGTAGTCGTACTCTTTCCGATCTCAAGATCGCGTAGACGATCCTTCCGGCGCCGCGTTCCCGCAGCGCTCCCGCAGTCGGTCACACGTTCGGTACTCGACGAAGACCTTCCTCTCCCTTGTTCCAGCAGGCAGCGGAGGTTGTAGCACTCTCCTCGCGATTCCGGCAGCACAACGGCGTGGTACCGGAAGTAGAGGGGAAATCCCGCAGGGCTCCGCCTTAAGCCGGTGCGAGTATGGTGGAGCTTATGAGAGAGGCTATTAGTGGTCTAGTAATTAGACACACCAATTAGAGGGCTCTAAACCAATTAGAAGGCTCTAAACCGAATAGCTCTAAACCGGGGTCTAGATCTAGGGTTTAGTTTAGAGGATAGGAAACTTGTGTGTCTAGGAGGGGAGCCCTGCCCCTCCTTATATAGGTGGGAGGGCTGGCCGGCCAAGGGGAGGAGTTCCTCCCCAACTCGGCCTAGGGAGGTGCGCCGGCCAAGGGGAGGAACCCTCCTCCAACTCGGCCTCCACCTCTCCTCCTCTTTTCCCACTTCCCAAAACTGCCGTTTGACTTTCAAACTAGCCGTTTGACTTTTCAATTTAGGATTTAAATAAATCCTTTATTTGGGACAGCAAGAATACTTAGTACATGATGCAATCATTCCAATATGTAATGACACACTCATGTACCCTTCCCCCTCCGGAGTGCCGGACATTCCGGGACCTTCTAGAATGTTCCCGATGAAAACACCGGAACCATTCCCCAACTCCGAAACGGAACTTTCCTTATATGAATCTTATTCTCCGGACCATTCCGGATCACCTCGTGATATCCCGGATCCCATCCGAGACTCCGAACAATATTCGGTCTCTTTCTCATAATACCATAACTACTCAAACAACGTCGAATCCTTAAGTGTGTCTCCCTACGGTTCGTGAATTATGCAGACATGATCGAGACATTTCTTCGAACAATAACCAATAGAGGAATCTGGAAATTCATATGGCTCCCACATATTTCTACGATTACTTTGCGATCGAATGAACCACTTACATACGATACCAATTTCCCTTTGTCTCACGATATGTTACTTATCCGAGGTTATGATCGTCGGTATCTCTGCATACCTAGTTCATCCTCGTTACCGATAAGTACTCTTTTCTCGTTCCCGTGATATGTGATCCCTTGTGACCAAGTCACATGCTTGCAAGCTAATTGGATGACATTCCACCGAGAGGGCCCAGAGTATATCTATCCGTCATGTGGATGGACAAATCCCACTCTTGATCCATGTGTTTCAACCAATACTTTCCGAACACTCAATGCCACTTTTATAGCCACCCTGTTACGGTGTGGTGTTTGATGACATCAAAGCATCCATCCAGTAAAGGTGATATGCATGATCTCATGGTCGAAGGAATTAGGTTACTATGTATCAGAAAGCATATAGCAATTGAACTATTGAAATGACTTGATCTTTATGCTACGCTTATCTATAGGAGTATGTCCACCATATCATTCTCCTAACGATATGATCTTGTTGTTGATAACATCTCAATGTTCATGACAAAGAAACCACATCATCAATCAACCAACAAGCTAGTGAAGTATAGAGGCTATACTAGGGACTTCAAATTAAGTTTACAAATCACACAAGTATTAATGGTTTCCTTGTTAATACTATTATAGCATGAATGCAAACATTTATCATAAACACAAAGATATATAATAATAACTATATTTATTATTGCCTCTAGGGCATATCTCCAACAGGACCTGGATGGGCATGTGACCCATGTGCGTTCCACGAAGATGTTTCGTCGTTTGAACCGGGACAGTCGTGTATTATTCCATTTGTCACTCGATACTTGCATTGCCCGAGATCTGATCAATGAAATCACCATGTCGTGTTCAATCTCGTTACCGAACAACGCTACTTGACTCGTTCCGACAAGTGATATCCCCGTGATCAAATCACACACTGCACAGCTAATGGATATAACTTCTCTGAGTGGGCCCTTGAGTATCTTCCCGTCACATGGACGGACAAATCCCGCTCTTGACATATATTGCCTCAACGGTTTCCTCCGAGTACCTAAACACACCTTTATAACCATTGTATTACCAAGTGGCGCTTGATGCTATCAAAGCACTCTCGGGAGACAGTGATTGATATAGCCTCACGGTCTAAGGAATAGTCTACGAGGATCTATTTCTAATCATCGTAACTTGAACTTCGTGACATGATCATGTCACGATGTTTAGGTTGGGTATTGGTTCATCATCTCATTCTCGGAATGAGATGACTCCATTTCCAACTGGCATAAATGCCACATGATCAGGAAACTTGATCATCTGCTGACCAATGAACCAGTGACTAGAGTTTCACTAGGAACCCCTGGTTTGTTGTATATCACACGTGTATTGATGTTTCCACTCAATACAGTTATAGCATGATATAAAACTTAATCATAAACTATATGAAATATGATAATAGTCCTTACTACTATTTGTCTCTAGGGCATATTTCCAACAAGGTTTATATTCGGTCACCTCGCTAGGGTTTACAATATTACAATTGAATCAGTTTAGGTTTCAAAGGGTTTGACCTAATTCGACTGGGACTAGCTAGGGTCTTGGGCCTTCAGCTTCTAGTCACCGAGCTTCATTCGAAGTCTCCTTCCAGTCACCGTACCAGCAGGCCCACTCGCCATGTACCTGGGCCAGACGAATCTCCATCCTCGGCATACCATGATTGGCATATCCCCATCATCCCATGCCACCAGCGGTGGCGTCGGTTTGTGAACTGGAGATCACAGGCTCCTCGGACTGAGTCACCCTTACGAAGAAAATACACTTGCTACATCGCTCTGTGTTTGGAGTTCCAACGAATTGGTGTCCATGTGGTCTGGTGCCATCTAGGGTGCACGCAGGGCTAGGGACCAGGGAGCAACCTGGGGAGCGAGGGGGAGGGCGGCCCGCAGCACCAGGGGTGGGGAGGCAGGCCTAATAGCGGTGGCACGAGCAGGAAGAGGATAGTGCCCAGGAATAAAAAACGTGGGCCAAATGGTGGGCCTACATTATACATTTGGCTATTTGCCACACCTGTTCTGTCCGGATCTGTAAAACAGTTTTTGGTGCCTTTATATGTGTTTTTAACTACTACCTCTGTTCTACAATATAAGTCATTTTAGCAAACTAAAATAGGCTTATATTTCATAACGGAGGTATGTGTCAGAGTTGCTTTTACCAAACCGTTCACTTTGAGAATCTAAAATTTGAACGTTCCGCCAACATAAATTAAGTGAGTTTTTGAAACTGGACGTGGTGATGTACTTAGGGTTTTCAAACCCTATTTTGTTTTGTTACGTAGCTGACGCAGTTTCATTTGCGTGCGAGAATGCTTCTTATTATTACAATTTCTTTTTCCGACCCTACTCAGTTTGCAACAACGGCACAAAATGCAGTTCACTCATCATTGATGATTCAGGCCCGACTTGCACAAAACCGCGCATTGTCCCATACTCTCATTGAATTTCGAGGCAGAGCCTGAGGCAGCGCTCCTGCTCGCTAGAACCCTACAGCTACAACGACCCCTCCTCTTTGACCGCACCCAGAGAGAGAGAGAGATCGGGCTGGCCCCGGCTCGCGCCATTGTTTACTTGTGATCAGATCCGTGTCCCTGCGGCCATGAAACCGCAACAGTGGCTGTACGCCCGCCTTGGTGGCACTGCTCGATCGCCGCCGGCCGGCCTCCGGTGGATCCGCCGGGAGCCATCGGATTCCCGCCCGACCGCCGATCGAGCTCACGCACGCACGCACGCCGCAGCTTTAACCTGGCCGGCTTTAGCCCATCTCGACGTACGTACTCGAGATATATCGCCCGGGCTCCGCACGGCGCGCCCTCCTATAACGGAAAGGATCCGGTACTATGTGATCCCGTTGGATTGGTAACGACGATGCACTGCAGGGTGTACATACGTACGCTACTGTACACGAGTACATACGACGCGCGCCATCACTGCGGCGGGACGCAGTCACTTTTATCTGCGGCACAGTGACGCTGCGTGCAGAGGGCGGGGCGCATTATTGGCGTCGCTGTGCGTGTTCTCACAGTCGCCCTCGACCGATCGGTCTCCTCTCCTCTCGCTGTCGTTGTAATATGAGTTGGTGATGATCGATCCATGGCGACAGTGGCCGGAGCGAACCAAGTCCCCCGGCCACACACGCTTTACCCCGCAGCTAGCTGCCGCGCCTGCACGCGTATCATGCAGGCAAGGTCCAAAGGCGAAGCCGACTGCCGTCGAGATCCGAGCTCTCGAAATGGCCGCCTGATGACCATTCGAGCGAGGAGGAACGCCTTTCGTTGCGTGTTATTTAACGCCAGGATCGGTCGGTGACCACTCGCGGCAGGCAGCAGATGGGCTAGCTCTATAGTATGCAGGTGCATAAAATAGTGGCTGGAGGACGTACGAAGAAGTGTACATGAGTGTGTGGACACGCGAGGCAGGAGTCCAAAACAATGGCGCCGATCGCGACGTGAGTGGGGTGAGTGGTGACTAGTCGGGACTCCGGAGGACGCAGGTCCTGGGATGGTTGACAGTTCACGGTCCGTAGTCCGTACCCCATCTTTCAGTCCCGCGATCGAGACGTGCTGCAGCTGCAAAAGTTGGTGCCTCGACCGAGTTTTCTGCAGCCATCCACCACGACTTGCCCGTGTCTCCATCATGGCCGTTCGACGTGTATATTGGTAAATGTAATTCCTCTAGTACAAGGTTGACACCATTGTTGTGAAGTATATATGTCCATTAATTGTATTTTTTATACATATATAACTAGGACGACGGCCCTCGCAAATGAGAGGGCATCTTGACTTTAGTGGGTTGAAAGTGTTCTATCAATAATAACACATTATTACATGTTATGTGATTGCGATCCTTAATAGTGAGGCCACATTAATAAATTGTTAAAATTACTTTGTTTTGATGTTTCTTCCTCTTATTTACATACTCCATATCAAAATTTCCTAATTTTTAGAAACATGAGTGTTATTTTCACGTGAAACTTTGACGGTTATTTCATATATTAATATGTTGCTAAAATATACTTTTGTGTGTACATGGTTACATGTCGGTAGAAATTGTTATAGATATAGACCTTATCACATTAAATGGTCTATCCTCCTTAATATCGTTGTTCCTCTCTTTCACTTATTATGAAGTGTCAAAATTGTCTACAATTTAGAAACATGAATGATCTTTTCACGAAACTTTGGCGATTATTTGGTATATTAATATACATCTAATTACAAATTATTTTCTTTTTGTATTCATTAACATGTTTGTTCATTGGTAGTCAAATATAGAGAAATGTGACTATGTTTTCTGTAACACCAACTATTTATATTTCATATTTGTATTTAAATCTCTCTATGTTATATTGGTTTTCAATCCACTCGTTGTACACACTTATTACTCAGATGTATTTTTTGTGTCATGCAACATGACTACGCGGCTTGCAATATAGTTCAAGACTTTGAATCGGTGATCAGTTTTATTGTGTGAGGGGATTGACACATGTGGAAATCCCTTTTGACCCATGGGTACATTTGCACCCATTATGACAGAACATATTTTGAAATATCAAAAAATTAACAAAAAATGTCTATATGTACATTCGAATATTTTATGTTCGTTCACAAGTTCTCAGGATGAAAAAATATTTCGTGTGTCGTGTATAAAAAAGACAAAAAAAAAGTCATGTGAATAGGACTATCCACAGGGCATTTTTTATATTTTTTTCACGGGACACGTAGAATGTTCTTTCATCCTGATTTTTTTTTGAATGAATATAAAATGTTTGAATGTATATGTAGACATTTTTTCAAGATTTTTGACATTTTGAAATATGTTTTCTCACAATGGGTGCAAATGCACCCATGAGCCGAATAGCCACCTCAGTCGTTACCTCACATAAATACATATAAAACATTGCAATGCATCTTCCAAAAAATATGTTAGAACAATTCCTACTAATTCAACGGGCAACAACTCTAACCTATAAGGATATCGAGGACAATCGAGCATTTCTCATCCTATCCTCTCGTAAATCTAGAGATCTATATTTTTTTCTTACACACATAAACAAATTGACTATGTTTCCAGGTCTTACTATATAACATTAATACGGGGCATGGAAAACACTACAACATGGTGCTCGGGCCTTGGCGCTTATAGCCAAGGCACAACCTTAATCGCCGCATTCACGCTGACGCGACAAAAAATACCGATAGGAATAACTACGTCGGGAATTCTGCAACGGCGGCGGCTTTTTTTTGGCTCGGCACAACGTGATCCGCCGAGATAGCGCTTCCACGGCGTGGCAGTGGATTCGCCTCGTTACATTACCGAAGACAACGAAACTTTAGTGCCGTGTAACCGCGTATTATTTGTCGTGTTACACCTTCCAACATTACTAAAAGTTAATTACATTAACAATAACTGATTTATGTTGCTAATCCCAATATGATTCGATAAATCCAGTTTATTTATATATATTAGCAATGTTTATTGTGAGCCCATTATAACACAATTATTTTTATATTTATATTTTTCACATATTACACAAATTGCTTCAAAAAATAAAAAAATAAAACAGAAGATTCTTTAAACACTAAATATAATTCTTGAGATCCTCTCTATTCTGCTATCCCTAAACAAAATCCTTACGCTAACGACCACGCGCCGATCTGCTTTGCCCACCGCTGGCGCGATGACCACGCGCGGGTCTGCTTCGCCCATTGTTGGCGCGATGACCACGCGACGATCTGCTTCGCGCATCGACGACCATCTGCAAACGGATCTAAAGAGGTGTTTACCGATGGAACAACCGCGCTGGATCGTAAGTGGAAAGTGCGGAAGTAGTAGTCGGAATTGGTAGGATCAGTGGGTGTGCAACTAGTGAGATCTAGGGTTTGAGTCCTGATGTGAGGAATGGGGGAGTGTGGCGGCATCGTGGTAGTTGGAAGGAGGATCAAGGGTTGCTTATTATATAAAGAGGAGCAATGAGGCTTAGTTGGTTAGGGTTTAATTTATAGGCTCTTCAACAAGTAGGCCGCATGTGCAGAATAAGCCCATAATGATGCGCATAATTTGTCTTTTAGCAAAACAAATAACCATGGTTTTCACAACATGATAGCATGCTTAATGATCAAGAATAACCCAAGAGAGGTCATCTGATGCAATTCTAGCAGGCGCTAGAGATCTAGAAAGATTCAGACAAATATCATGCATTTTCCTTAGTGAATGCCCAATTTCATCTTTGGCTAGCTCCATCACTTCCTTCTTGAACTCCTCCGTCTCGGAGCTATCACTCAGATCTCCATCCCTGGTATCCTTCCACATTTTGACCAACACATGCTATAGTTGCTTCGAGTACGGTTGATCCTTCCATAACAAGTACGAGCACTTCGGCATTTTGAAGTGACAGCCAAGAAACCTATGGCCGGTGTTCTTGCCATGGGAAGCGATGAGTCTACGCAGTAACCTGTCGCACAAACATCTTTTCTTGTAGTGATTCTCATAGGGACACTAGGATAGATCAAAGATCTAGCATGGCACCACGTCGTTCTAAGGGAAAGACCCAAAATTTGTTTATGAGATCTAAGATGATATCAAAAAGGAAACTGATAAGAATTCACTAGGTGCTTTAATTGCGCGGCGCAAGCGGTAATGCCACCGTTGCCCAAGCTCGACATGGTATAGTGCTGCTCTTGCGTGCCACCTACCACGGTACCCATATCCGCCCATTATCGTGTGTGCCATAGTGTCTAAGTAGCCGCCGTGACAAAATGGTGCCGCAGAAGCCCATCCACTGTGTAACCAACATTTTTCAGTTCTTTTCTCTTATGCCACCATAAAAATCTGCCGAGTATGGGAGGTATTTTTTAAATAAAAGTTTTTCTGAAACATTAGAATGTTGATTATATGTTTTGTACTCAAATTTAGAAATTTAGTACTTGTTTTGAGAACCAACCAGTAATTGGATGGTTAGTTGCATTTTTGTAGACATAGTTTATGGATGATCAAATCCAAGGGATTTTGTCATGTGTCTCATAAAGCAGGATTATTCTTTTAACGGAGAGAGAAATACGAAAGGAAAGGTTGTCTTCGTTTAGCTAAGGGATGATCTCTTAAAAATAAGTGAAGAATATTTTGTCCATTGTACCATATGACTTCCCTTCACAAATTAGTTTCTTACTAAAAATAATTACATCGTCCAAGCGAAAATGTAATGCATTTTTTTTTGAAAAGTCACACAATGTCAAGTAGTTTGTAGAAAAGAATAATAACATCTAAAATACAAAATCGGTGCCATTAGATTCATCATGATGTATATTTCCGTATGGTATATATTTGTTAGCGTAGATATAGGTGAAATGGATTGTATGGGCACCTAGAGGGAGGGTGAATAGGTGCTACACCAATTTTTAATTCTTTTTCAATTTTAGGCTTAGCACAAAGGGTAAATTCTCTAGATAAACTATGATGTGGAATTTCCCTATATGCAAACCTATCTACTAGCGAGTAAAGAGCGAGTGGAAGAGGAACGAGTAAACCGAAGTGAAACACCTGGAGACACAGGATATGTTTGACCGCAGTTCCTTCCTTGTTAAGGGAAGTACGTCTGCGTTGGAGGGGTGGACGGTACTAAGACCACCAGGCCACAAAAGGCCTCACCCTGTTCTCCGATGGATCTCGCCACAACAGGCCTGATCCACCTTCCACTATAGGTACCCTTCGAGGCGGGCACCGGCGCCTTTACACAACTAGCGGGGCAACAACTCCACAACAACTTGGAAGCTCCCGAAATGACAACAAGCTGCCACAAGAACAAACTTATCAAATACAATAAACAAGATCTAGGTATTGACAAGAATACTAGATCAGGGATTTCTCCAAGTGAATGGGGAGGAGTTGAAGCACTTGATTCTTGATGATGATGAACTTCTCCTCCTTAATTCCACCAAAGATCAAGACCTTCGGGTGCTTGAAGTGGGAGTTCGAGTATGAGAGCTCTTACACAATGTCTGGTCAATTTTGAATGAATCAAGTAGTCTGAACGTTGGGGAAGAAGGGGTACTTATACCCCCTTCCGAAAACCAGCCGTTGTACACTTTGGGGGCTGGATTATCCGGCCCAAGTGAGGCCGGATTATCCGGTCTGGGGAAACACCGCCCCAGACTCGGAATATCCGGCAGATAATCCGCCCCCTCACAGAGCGTCGCGCCGAGCTTGCCCTTGATCAACTTCTGGGAGCCGGATTATCCGGTCCTATGCGAAGGCCGGATTATCCGGCCTGGGGAAGAAAAACCGCCCCAGTTCGGATTTTCCGGGAGAAAATCCGACCGGCTACCGAGCGACGCGCCTTGGCTCCTTTTGCTCCAAAACTGGGGGCCAGATTATCCGGCCCATGCGACACCCGCATTATCCGGCCTGGGGAGGAAAAACCGCCCCAGTTCGAATTTTTCGGAAGAAAATCTGACTGGACACAGAGCGACGCGCCTTGGCTTCCTTGAGAGATGAGGTAGGCCGGATTATCCGGCCCTTGGTGGGGCGGATTATCCGGCCCCCCTCAAAACTTCCTGAACACTTAGCGCACATGAAAAGTCTCCATAGTATTGTTATCTAACACGCAAAACATAGGAAAACATGAAATGTTCTTTCAATCTCCCCCTTTTTGGTGTTAGATGACAATACCAGGATTTGCAGGAGAAAGACACAAGACAAATAGAGATAACTATGAAAGGGACTCCCCCTCAATGTGTGCATAATATAGTTTTGCATTGGAATACAAATGCACACAAAAAGATGAATCTATTCCATAGACATATAAGCAAAAACACATACCACCGAAGTAGAGAGTAGGCATCCTTGACATAAATCACAATTATTACCGGATAACCATTATGAGCGCGCGCCTTCCGTGATAAACCTCCAGCAATAGGATATGAATAGATATAACCATAAGTATAATCCATGATATAACCATAAGCATAATCCATGATATGAAGTCCCTAGGCATCATCCAGACAACCACAAAAAGTCTCAAACAACCACAAATCACGAATTTAAAGTTCAACGCTAAATGGGCATAAGCAAGAAATAACGAATAGAAAAGGGCAAGTGCTTATGCCCGACCCATGCAAATCCACGGACAACCTACTAGAACTACTTCTCCCCCTTTGGCATCGAGACACCAAATATGGAGAAGAGCGATGCTAGCACCCCATGGGATCACAATTGTAGTCCTCGTCCTCGTCTTTATTCTCTTCCTCATCCTCATCTTCAAGCTCCTCAGTGTCACCTTACTCTTCTTCATCATCATCAGCAGGCGCAGAAGGGAACAAGTGGCGCTCCATCTCACCATAGTTCAGCCCGGAGGAAGAGTTCCACCGAGCATACGGAGTGGGAGGTGTAGGAGCCGGAGGAGCACCCGAAGCGCCGGACATGTGGTGGAGAATGAGCTGCTGGGAGTGAGCCAACTCATGGCGCTGCCTGTATGCCTCGTACTGACCCTTGCGCGTGTCCACGCCCATGCAGAGAATGTGACGCTGGAACCAGTTCAGCTGCTTGATCTCACGGGCCACGGGAGGCACAGGGGGCCTGCGAGCATCCCTCAAGAGGCCCTCAGGAGTAGAGGAGGGGTGAGAGGTCTTCCGAACCTTGTTGTATATCTTCTTGGCCTTGTGCACCGAGTCAATGTGGAACTCCTCAGCAGGAAGCAGGTGGCGGATGAGCAACATAATGTAGGGCGCATAGGGAATGGACAGACGGTTGAACATAGCATCACACAACTCATGATAAATGAAGTCCATGACATCCAGCCGGTACTGCACTGACTCGTCCTCGCAGGAGGCAACCTCATGAGAGAATTGAAGTAGCTGAACAAGGTGACCACGGATGTTGTCATTGTTGCCCCCACTCGGTGTAATAGAGTCACGGAAGAGACCCACCAATGCTGCATAGATGGGAGCAAGACCAGCCACAGTACCCACAATGCCATTGTTCACAGTGCAAGGAGAGAGAGCAGCTTCCTTGTTGGGATTCAGCTGAGTGATGATGCGGTGGCCACTGGCTCTATCCCTACTGCGGAAGGAGTACCCCAGAACCTCAGCAAACACGTGAAAATCAACAGTCATGGGCTTGTCATGAGTCATCCACTTCATAGTGCGTCGCTCATCCCCACAAATCACCAGAGTGGAGAAGAACTGCTTCACCACCTTAGAGTCAAATGAGCACTGGAGAGACATGAGATGGTGCAGCCCCATCCTCTCAGCCACAAACATTGCATCCATAAGATGCGCCTTCTACAAAGCCTCAGCAAGTACTAGTGGGTGCATAGGCCTAATGTTCAGCCTGGAATAGATGTCTTCATAAATCCCCTTCTGTTCTGCACACCAAAAACGGGTATCCCCTAGCTCATCATCACGAGGCAGCTCAACAAACAAGTCACGGTGACGGATGGTGGAGAAGGAGACCACATCCAAAGCCTTATAGTTGATCTTGGGCTCCTTGCCCTTCCTCTTGGACACCCCTTTCTAGTCCTCTTGGATTGTTCAGCCATGCGCCTCTCTTCGTTCTTCCTTCTCCTCAATTCAACTTCGTCCACTAAGTGACCCTGTCCGTCGTCCCGAAAGTATTTGGCGCGAGGACGACGCTTGTAGGTCTTGGAAACACCAGAACCACCTGTGAGGAGAATAAGGGCGATAGCAAGGGGATAAGCATACACACAAGTCCAGGAGAGAGCATGGAAAAAGTAGTCAAAAAGTTCATAGGACAAACTACTCAATGCATCCACCATAGTGAAACTGAAGCAGAATTGAATCTGTCAGGCCGGATTATCTGGCCTGGCCAGGGGCGGATAATCCGGCCCTGGCAGAAATTTTTGATTTCACCTAGATTGCATGCAAAAAAGTAGATCAGGCCTAGAAACTGCAAGACTACAATTTCTATGTGAAAACACATCCTTCTAGACAACGTTCCACCCAACAAGATACACATCTAGCCAAAGATGGGGAGAGAGGGAGTTACCCTCACTCATTGGAGGAAGAACATGGAGGAGAAGGTACCTGGAGGTGCGGAGAAGAAGATCCGGGGAGGCCTGGAAAATCCGGTGGCAGGAGAGGCTTCGGGGAGGGTGAGGGGTGGCAGGCGGCGGCTGGGGAGGAGGAGAGGGCTGGGGAAGAAGTGTTGCTCGTTATGAGCCCTTCCCCCCGAGCCCTGCCCTTTAAGATGAGATCCTCTAGGGCCGGATTATCCGGCCAACACTTGGGCCGGATTATCCGGCCTAAATTCTGGGATTCTATTATACACAGAACTAGGCCCGCGCGTCCCCAAACAACAGCCCCACAAGGTTTACAAGGGACTTGTGTGCAAGAATAGATGGCTTAGGGGTAGGGAAAGGCTTAGGATTAAGAAAACCAAACTGAGATGGTACTAGACACTCAAACTTGCAAAAACCAAATAAAATAAAAGCCAAGAGTGAGTGTGATTCCCATAAGAACATGAGAGAGCAAATAACATCCAAAAAGATCCAATTCTCCAAAAGGGAGAGGGCGGTGGCCAAAGCCACCTTGTTGGAGTGTATGGTGTGACACCGCGAAGATATATCTTGGGTTCACGACCAATACTCATCAATAAGCTCACATATCACAACATGATATTAAGAGAAATGATATATCTTGCTATTGGCATTATGGGGGGAGGGTTAGCCCAATGAGTTAGGACCACACTCCCCCTATATCCATGCCCACACCTAGACCAAACAACGATTGAGATGTACGAGTGAGTGCATGGGTAATCAAGACAAGCTCCCGGAATCAATGATATTTAGCTCATTCCTCAAATAGCAGAATCTTGCTTCATCAAGTGGCTTTGTAAAAATACCCGCCAGTTGGTTCTTCGTGCTCACAAAGGATAGATCAATATCGCCGCGAGCAACATGGTCTCGAATAAAATGATTCTGAATCTCAATATGCTTCGTCCTTGTGTGCTGAACAGGATTGTACACAATTTTGATTGCACTTTCATTATCACATAAAAGAGGCACTTTGTCACAATTGACACCGTATTCCTTTAAAGTTTGCCTCATCCACAATAATTGAGTACAAGCGCTGGAAGCAGCAACATATTCAGCTTCGGCGGTGGAGAGAGATATACAATTCTGCTTTTTGGAGGACCAACATACAAGAGATCTTCCCAAGAATTGACAAGATCCAGAAGTGGACTTCCGATCATCCTTATCACCAGCCCAATCTGAGTCAGTATAACCACATAAAGAGAAATTGGAGCCCTTGGGATACCAGAGACCAAAGTTGGGGGAATGAACCAAATATCGAAAGATCCTCTTGACCGCCACTAAGTGGCTTTCTTTAGGAGCTGCTTGATACCTTGCACACACTCCCACACTCAACACAATATCGGGTCTAGATGCGCATAGGTAAAGAAGAGAGCCGATCATGGACCGGTATACCTTTTGGTCCACATCTTTACCATGAGGGTTGGTTCAAGATGACACTTTGTTTGCATCAGAGTGGCGACACCATTTAGATCCGTCATCTTGAATCTCCGTAGCATGTCTTGGATGTACTTTGCTTGATTAATAAAGGTTCCTTCTCTAAGTTGCTTGATCTCGAATCCAAGAAAGAACCGTAATTCCCCCATCATAGACATCTCAAACCTGTCAGTCATAAGCTTTGAAAATTCATCGTTAAAAGCTTTGTTAGTAGAACCAAAGATGATATCGTCTACATATAGTTGGCATACAAAGATCTCCCCCTTAACCTTCTTAGTAAAAAGCGTGGGGTCGATTTGCCCAACTTCGAAGCCACGATCTAACAAAAGCTCTTTAAGGTGCCCATACCACACACGTGGGGCTTGTTTAAGGCCATAGAGTGCCTTATCGAGTTTGTAGACATGGTTCGGGAAGTTAGGATCCTCAAACCCCGGGGGTTGCTTTACGTATACCAACTCATGTAGAGGACCATTAAGGAAGGCACTCTTGACGTCCATTTGCTGCAACTTAAAATTGTTATGTGCAGCATAAGCAAGTAGGATACGGATGGACTCAAGGCGAGCCACAGGAGCATAGGTCTCGCCGAAGTCGATGCCCTCAACTTGGGAGTACCCTTGTGCCACAAGTCTTGCCTTGTTCCTCACAACAATGCCATTCTCATCTTGCTTGTTCTTAAAAATCCACTTGGTGCCGATAATATTGCGGCACTCTTTGGGTTTCTCCACTAGTTTCCAGACTTTGTTGCGCTCGAAATTATTCAATTCTTCATGCATAGCAACAACCCAGTTTGGGTCTTCAAGAGCTTCAAAGACCTTCTTAGGTTCCACCATGGAGATATGAGCTTGATGCTCACCAAAACTGGCCAATTCTCTTTTTGTAGAAACCCTTCGTCGAAGATCACCAACAACCTTGTCGAGAGTGTGACCCCTCAACTCAAGGTTACGATCAGCCCGAGCCTTGCGACGAAGTTCAATAAGTTTGTTGTCTCTTGGAGGAGGAGATTCATCACTTGAGTCTTCATTGGAAGCATTTTCTCCCCCTTGATCAGTAACTAGAACATCAGTAGCAGGTGGTGGAGACGCATGCCCTTGAGGTGAAACCGTAGCCATAATAGGAGGCTGCAAAACTAGAGAGTCAGGGCCGGATAATCCGGCCGATGGAGAGGCCGGATAATCCGGCCTGGGAGTACTTGGAGCAGCTTCATCTGGAGGCCTGGGACTTGCTTGAACTGGTGAGGGGCCGGATAATCCGGGGCTAGCCGGAAAATCTGGCCTGGAGCTTGCGTTGAAATCTTCTCTAGCAGGAGCAACTTGGTCAGCTGTAGCAGGGTGGCCGGAAAATCCAGCCTGGAGCTTTCTGGAGCATCTTGACCTTCAGCAGTTGATGGAGATGGTGTAGAACTTGCCCCCGTGGTTGGAGCATGTTGAGTATGTGTAGATGAGGACTCTATATGAGTAGAGCATTGTCCTTCCCGGTCCGCCACAAGTGGTTCCTCAATGGGGCGGAAGAATCCCACGCCCATTCTTCTTATGGCATCTTGGGGTATTTCAACATCTGCATCACAAACACCAACTTGCTCCGCACGAGAGCCGTCATTTTCCTCGAACACCACACTACAAGATTCTATAACAGTTCCGGGGAGCTTATTGTAGACTCTATAAGTGTGGGATTCGGCACCATAACCAACAAAAATACCTTCTAAAGCCTTAGATTCAAACTTAAATAAACGAACTCCTTTAATAAGAAAGAAACACTTACACCCGAATACCCGAAAGTATGAGATGTTTGGCTTGTTACCGGTAAGTATTTCATATGGAGTCTTGTCCAAGATCTTGCGGAGGTATAAATGGTTGGATGAATGACAAGCAGTAGAGATTGCTTTAGCCCAGAAGTTATATGGAGATTTAAATTCGGCTAACATTGATCTTGCCATGTCCATTAGAGTTCGATTCTTCCTCTCGGCTACAGCATTTTGTTGAGGGGTGTACGCAGCGGAATATTGATGTCTTATCCCCTCTTCACTTAGGAACTCATTTAAGGTGTAGTTCTTGAACTCCGAGCCGTTATCACTCCTTATAGCCAGGATGGGGACGTTGTGTTGACGTTGAACCTCGTTGGCGAAGTCGATGACAGTTTGTTGAGTTTCACTCTTCAACTTGAAGAAATAAACCCAAGTGTATCTTGAGTAATCATCAACAATCACTAGACAATACTTCTTTCCACCGAGGCTTGCATGAGATGGGGGTCCGAAGAGGTCCACATGAAGGAGCTCCAAAATCCTTTTTGAAGAGATAATGGTTTTCCTTCGATGAGGTGAATCATGCATTTTCCCTTCAACACATGCCCTGCAAACACGATCTTTGGCAAAAGAGACATTTTCTTTTAGTCCAAGAATGTGGACACCCTTGTGGAAACTTTGCAAAGTTCTCATATTGACATGGGCTAGTCGGCGATGCCATAGCCAACCCGCGTCAGCCTTTCCGAAAAGACACATCGGGCCTCTAGTGGTTTTCACCGAAAAGTCCACCACGTACAGGTCGTTTTCGACATATCCCACGAAAGCGACTTTAAGAGACTTGCCCCACAAGAGTACCACTAAATCAGCATCAATGTAAACTACAAAGCCCATCTTACCAAGGGCACGAACTGAAAGTAAGTCATACCCGAGGGTCTCAACAAGCATGACGTCCACGAGAGAGATATCGTGAGACACCACAACTTTGTCGAGACCCAATACCTCAGATTTTGACTTGTCACCATAGGAGACGGTAATGTGATCAAGGTTTGGCCGCATCTCCATGATGATCTCCTTGCTTCTGGTCATATGACTCATGCAACCGCTATCGAGTACCCATTTAGAACCACCAGAAGCATAGCCCTGCAAGAAAATTACTTCTTGGTTTTAGGTACCCATTTTTCAATGGGTCCTCTCATGTTAGTAACAAGGGTCTTGGGAACCCAAATAGACCAAGGAATGTAACAATCATAAGGCCCTACATAACTCGCATAAACATCACCATAACAATCACAATATAGTTCAAAGTTAGGATTGTTGATCCCTGCAAAACCATCATAATTAGTCTTGTCATTGGTAATGTTGCTAGTCTTCGATTGAGCAGTCTTGTTCTTCTCCTTCTTCCTGTTTTTCTTGCTCTTTATCTTGGATATGTAACCAAGACCTTCTTTACTATTGTTTGTCCTTTGCCTGCTTAGTATCTCATCAATAACTCCTTTACCTTTGTTTTGAGAACTTCTTGCGAGGTCTTCTTTTCCAAAGGATGAAGTGGAGGTACTTAGCACATCATACCGTTTCAATTGAGTTTGGAGTTGGTCATGAGACTCATTTAGAGTAGAATGATCACTCTTCAATGCCTTGTGAGCACTTTCAAGATTATCAAACTTCTCCAAAAGTCTAGCATGAACAACCCTAAAGTCAACCTTTTCTTTCTTTAGTTTCTTTACCTTGGCAAGAGCATGGTCACGTTCTTTAATGAGCTGAGCTACAGCTTCTTCTTGTGACTCCTCAAGGGATTCGGGTCTTTCTTCCAAAGATATTCGAGCTTCCTCTTCCTCTTCTAAGGCATTCTTCAAAGAAGCTATCTCCAAGGCATCTTCTCTTTCAATTCTGCCCTTTTCTTTAAGGGGATCTTCGGCTTGAGCAAGTTGACTCATAAGAGTATCAAAATGAAGTTTGTGCTCACCTTGTAGGTTAGTGAAAAAAATATCCAAGGCAATAACTTCTTCTTTCATTTCAAGACTGTCATGATCATCCATATCCAAAATTATGTTAGTCTTAGGAAATGAAGAGCTAGAAGTTGATACCTCGGATCCTCTTGCCATTAGACAAGTGGCGTTGTTGTTGATGGTGTTCTCGTTCGGTGAGTCGAAGAGAGAGGAGGGAGTCGATGTGGTGGCTATAGCATCCACTTCGCGGGAAATATCATCATCCTTTTCATCTTCACTTGCGGAGGAGTATTCCTCTTGAGCTATAAGAACAATCTTGGGTTGCTTCTTGAAAGGGCCATTCTTCTTAATAAACGGCTTCTTCTTAGGAGCTTTGGATTTATCTTTAAGAATGAGCCTGCCACCATTGCCTTCTCTATTTTGATAAGGACACTCGGCTACAAAGTGCAGTCTATATCCACAGTTGAAGCAAGTTCTCAATCTTGGGCTACTTTCTCTTCTTCCATTTGACCCGTTCTTGCGCTCAAGTTCAGACTTGGCTTTGGCAGGATCCTTCCAAAAGTTCCTTGCATAGAATACCATGTACTCACCATGAGCATGTTTGACCTCATCGGGGCAGTCCATGGATACCCCCTCAAAAGCTCCTTCATCTTCCTCTTGCTCAACAACATTGGCTTTGAGAGCCACATTAACACCCTTTTGCATTCCAATGGCCCGAGCACGGACATCTTCAGCATTCTTTGCCACCACTTTGAATGACGCCATTTCTTGCATGACTTCGTTGGATGTCATTTGATGATAGTTGTGTCTACCTTGCAAGCTCTTCAAATCCGTTGGTTCAAAAGGCATTAAGACACTCACATACTTTCTTTTTATCCATGCATCATCAATATGAGTGGCCCCATGCTTCCGAAATGTTGTTGCGATGCCCTTGAGTCTTCTATACATGTCCTCATGGTTTTCACCATCCAACATGTAGAATCCCTCAGCTTCATTACTAAGGGCATCATACCTGTTTCTTCTCATGCTTTCATTTCCAACGAAAAGGTCCGTAAGAGCATCCCACGCCTCTTTAGCTGTGTTGAGATGTTCAATGTGTGGCATGTCCTTGGGACCCACACCCAGCTGTATCATGTGGAGAGCGGTGGCATTCAACTGGCCATCCATAACTTCCCTTCTCGTTAGATTGGTTTGATCTCCAATATGAAGACCTTCTTCAATAATCCTCCACAATTCAATAGAAGAGCTGCAAACATGAGATTTCATTAGAAATTGCCATTGATTAAAAGAGGATGGAGTGAGCTTGGGTGGATCACCCCTATTGTTTATATGAGGGTGAGGGATAGGTGGGTCGGGGAATATACGTGGCGAACCTCACTATATTCCTCCTTACCACTTCCCTTTTTGGAGGTGGAACCATTTAGTTTTTCACCTTCCACATCATCATCCTTGGATCCGGTGTTACCCTTTTCCTTAGATGATGGTGTGGGAGCCTCAGAGGAGGATGGAGATGGGGATATGGATGATGTAAGGCGAGCAATCGTTTGATTCATCTCCTCCATCTTGGCCTCAAAGGATTTCAACAAGGTTGTTTCCAACGACTTGAGATCATCCATTGTGACCTTATCCACAACCTTATTTCCATCATCCTTGGTACCCATACTACTCTTAGGCGGTTAAGCCTGAATTAAGAGCCGGGGCTCTGATACCAATTGAAATGGATCGTATGGGCACCTAGAGGGGGGGGGTGAATAGGTGCTACACCAATTTTTAATTCTTTTTCAATTTTAGACTTAGCACAAAGGGTAAATTCTCTAGATAAACTATGAGGTGGAATTTCCCTATATGCAAACCTATCTACTAGCGAGTAAAGAGCGAGTGGAAGAGGAACGAGTAAACCGAAGTGAAGCACGCAGAGACACAGGATATGTTTGACCGCAGTTCCTTCCTTGTTAAGGGAAGTACGTCTGTGTTGGAGGGGTGGGCGGTACTAAGACCACCACGCCACAAAAGGCCTCACCCTGTTCTCCGATGGATCTCGCCACAACAGGCCTGATCCACCTTCCACTATAGGTACCCTTCGAGGCGGGCACCGGCGCCTTTACACAACTAGCGGGGCAACAACTCCACAACAACTTGGAGGCTCCCGAAATGACAACAAGCTGCCACAAGAACAAACTTATCAAATACAATAAACAAGATCCAGGTATTGACAAGAATACTAGATCAGGGATTTCTCCAAGTGAATGGAGAGGAGTTGAAGCGCTTGATTCTTGATGATGATGATGAACTTCTCCTCCTTCAATTCCACCAAAGATCAAGACCTTCGGGTGGTTGAAGTGGGAGTTCGAGTATGAGAGCTCTTGCACAATGTCTGGTCAATTTCGAATGAATCAAGTAGTCTGAACGTTGGGGAAGAAGGGGTACTTATACCCTCTTCCGAAAACCAGCCGTTGCACACTTTGGGGGCCGGATTATCCGGCCCAAGTGAGGGCCGGATTATCCGGTCTGGGGAAACACCGCCCTAGACTCGGAATATCCGGCAGATAATCCGCCCCCTCACAGAGCGTCACGCCGAGCTTGCCCTTGATCAACTTCTGGGGGCCGGATTATCCGGTCCTATGCGAAGGCCGGATTATCCGGCCCGGGGAAGAAAAACCGCCCCAGTTCGGATTTTCCGGGAGAAAATCCGACCGGATACCGAGCGACGCGCCTTGGCTCCTTTTGCTCGAAAACTGGGGGCCGGATTATCCGGCCCATGCGACACCCGGATTATTCGGCCTGGGGAGGAAAAACCGCCCCAGTTTGGATTTTCCGGGAGAAAATCCGACTGGATACAGAGCGACGCGCCTTGGCTTTCTTGAGAGATGAGGTAGGCCGGATTATCCGGCCCTTGGTGAGGCGGATTATCCGCCCCCCCTCAAAACTTCCTGCACACTTAGCGCACATGAAAAGTCTCCATAGTATTGTTATCTAACACGCAAAACATAGGAAAATATGAAATGTTCTTTCAATAGGTAATTTTCTTAATAAACTTGGTCAAAGTTGATGTTGTTTGACTTTACAAAAATCTTATATGCACTATATTATGGTAAGGAGGGAGTATTTCTCATTAATTGCTAGAGATGACAATAGGAGATAATGCATTGTACAATTTTGTACATATTGTCTTCTCTAGATGATGAGGAGACGTCCCTCCGATCCTAATTAACGTTCTCAGGTTTGTCAAGATTCGGATGTATATAACCCTAAAACATGACTAGATACAAATCTAGACAAATCTGAAAATATTAATTAGGATCGGAGGAAGTACTATAATTAGATAATTCACATTATTTTTTAGAGATAACAATAAGAGATGACCATTCTACGACCTGTTTTTATTGCCCTTCGAGATTATGTGGAGAGCTATGATAAGACCCGTTTTCTTTACCACTGTACGTGCCCTAAAAAATTTAAAACTATATCCATTTTTTTTTCTAGGTGTTGCCTGTAAACAGCTTTTTTTTATTCTAGGTAATCTGTGTCTCATGCACACTCACATGTAACTTTCCATCTAGTAAATCTTACACGTTGTGCACGTGTAAATGTAACGTGACACCAGTTTAGTAACATTTTATCTGTTAAATCTAAACTGTGAATGTCAGATCAAAGAATTAATAATTTTTTGATGATGTGGGTCAAACTGACACCTCGAAAATAACCCCTTATATTGCTTTTAGTACTACTAAATAGATAAACCCAAATTAATTATTTTTGTACTGAGGGAGATAAAAGATGAGTGTTTCATTATTTAAAAAGTTTAACCATTACATCGGGCTCTACGTAGGTAGATGCACAGAGCCACAACCAGTTCACAAGAAAAATAAGGTAAAAGTCGGTGCCTCCACCGCGTTTTCTGCAGCCATCACGACTTGTCCGTGTCTGCATCATGGCGGTTGGCCGTGTAGTTTGTGTGGTGCAAGTGTGATTTTGCCTCATCTGACCACGTACCGTGGAATCAAATCAAATACCCCTACTCTACTTAGCAAACGGCCGTTCACCGTGGAGTACTGGAGTAGTAGTATTATCAAACTGCATTAATCCCTAATTCCCACTAATCACATCCTCCAAAGACAGGCAGAGCGGCATGTTTCTGCGGCATCGGTTCCCGTAAAGATGTTTGTGCACTACTCCGGGGGTTGTACTCCTAGCTACGTAGCTCCGTATAGCTGCAGGGATCGTCGATCGATCGCAAGTCAGAAGAGAAGATTACAAGCGGTAAAAACAACACAAATGGCAGGCTCACCCACGGAGTCCCGACTCCCGATGCACCATTGGTTTTTCTTATTTGACCGGTCTGCCTAGCTTCCCCGAACTCGAGGCACTGAGGCAAGGCAGGCAGGCAGACACAGGTTCCGAGGTTATTGCATTGCTGTTCCGAGGCACGTTCCTAGTCTCTTCGTTAAGATCACCGAGACGAGGTTAGGTGCTGGTGCTACCGTCCAAGGCAGCAGATGACGGGGTTCGACTTTTACTCTTGGCTGTTCCGTTTGGGCGCTCTAGCTCGTTACACCGTGACTTGATCAAGGTGATTAATCGACATTTGTGTATTTCATTCTCTAGGTATGCTAGACAAGTGTATGTCCACTGTCAACTGTCGAGTGCTATGAAGTCGACGGGTCTCTGACGGCCATCCATCCACGGGAGCGTTCAAATTTGTAGCAGCGGGAAGATCTGGCCATGCGCAGAGCATTACCGTAAATTAAGCCTGTCCTAGATGTCTCTCTCGTCCGGGTCGTCATCTTTTATGTATCCTGCAGGCCGGCTTGCATTGCATCGATCAGCTGCACCAGTGCAGCATTAGACACGGGGAATATATGCAGTGGCGGAGCTTTGGGCGGGCCAAGCTAAAAGGAGCACAAAAAAATTGTTCCAAAACACACCATTTCACTAGACAAGTCATTGATCAAATGCTTTTGTTCATGTTGGTTACAAAATCAGGAGAAGCATACATTTATATAATATTACTACACAGGCCCACAACAAAAGAACCTAAAAATAGACAGAGTGAAACATACTACAAGTCAGCAGCCCGATCCTTGATGCTTTTAAAATCTGAAATGACATCATCGTACTTGTATTCCTCCAGAATGTCACCCTCAATGTGAACCAACATGTTATTGGCAAGATTGTCATCCTCCATCTTATTGCGCAGCCGTGTTTTAATAATCTTCATACTAGAGAATGCCCGTTCAACACTCGCCGTAGAAACTGGAAGAGTAATGAGCAAACGAAGTAACATACCAATTAAATTGTAGATATTATATCTTCCCGTCTCCACAAGGCATCGACAAAGATCAATCAAGGTTGATATATTCTTCAACTCTTTATCTTTCAAAGCATTCGATACAAAATGTTTCAATTGTTGTTGTAATCCATAAATATCTTGGGGGAAATCAGCTGGGTAGTACTTTTTCACCATCTCACATATCTCACTAGCATTGAACCCTCTGAATTTGTTTCTAGGAATCAAAGTGGCACTAGTAGATAGAAGATCCATTACCTTCTCATTGAACCTTCGGTTTAATTCAAACAGTTGAGTGTCCAATGTTGCATGGAAAATTTCCACTCAAAAGTAATGCTCCTTGGTGAGCTGATCAGGCTGATGACGTGCACGACCACCACGCAGGATGTATGCTTCCTGAAAATCAGGAATGTCAATTGAGTGTTTTACACAAAATTCAATAATCGTGTCAATGAATTGTTGATAGCCATCATCTGATCTCAGCTCTTGAAGACACTGTTTTGTTGTGGATACTAGGCGAACATCATTTACAATATCTTGTGACTTCTTTTGAAAAGCTTGGCCAAGTACTTCAGTGATCTCAAATATTTCCTTCGTCAAGCATAAGATAAATATGAACTCAAAGGATGATAAGTGGCCAAAAGAAGTGTCTGCATCTACACGTATTGACCCAAGTGATCCATCTGCATCCATATCTTGGATAACAAAATAAACAACACCAAACATCTCCATAAGGCTGTAAACTGAAGCAAAATGAGAACCCCATCTAGTGTCTCTCGGTCGCTGAAGTGCGCGGATCTGATTTACCCCCTGACCTGTCTTAATGCTAGCATTAGCGATTCCCTTTTCTAGTTCAACTACTTGGGCATGGTGAAGCTCATCATGGCGCTTTGAGGAGGAGTCAACAGTGTTTATGATAAATATCAATTTCTGAAAGAATTGGGAAATAGGAACCACTTCTTTGGATGCATCAACTAGAGCAAGTTGCAAGCGATGGGCATAAAAATGGACATAATAAGCATATGTGCATTCTTTGAGGAAAAGAGCTTGGAGTCCATTCAACTCACCTTTCATGTTACTAGCCCCGTCATAACCTTGCCCTCGAAGGTTCTGAATATTGAAACCATGGTATGTTAAAATAGAGGTCAACTCATCTTTAAGTGTCAAAGACCTTGTTTTCGCCACATGTATCAAGTCAAAGAATCTCTCTTGTAAAACACCATCTTTGTCAACAAATCTTAGAACCAACACCATTTGCTCTCTCTTTGACACATCACATGTTTCATCTACTAAAATGGAGAATTTAGAATCCCCAGCTGTACTGAAAGTGGCGTCGATTCCCTTCTTCACCAGAAAGTTTATAATTCTGTAGATGGGGCTGCATAGGGCCTAACAACAAGTATGCTCTCCTCACATAATCTCTTTGCTCTGCTGGATATTGCCAAATCTGAGGTCGTAGTCCAGGGTCTCGCTGCAAGTACTCAATACCTCGAAAAGTAATAGGTTCATTTGTCTCTACTCCTTCATCATGGTTCTATTGTTGTTGTTCCAGTTCAAGCAATGGCAAGGAATCATTTGTTGTTGTTGAAGGATCTTCAATTTCATTTGTCTCATCCCTTTTTCTTTTCAATACAAAATCAATTCTACGCTGAGTGCCCTTTCCCAATGGTGTTGGCTGTTCCAATTTGCAGAACTGAAGAACAAAATTTCGTTTTCAAAAAACAATTAATTTGGGCAAACTAAAATTTGGGAAAAGAAAGTAGATTACCGCACGAGAACTGGAGAAGGGAAGGGGATTGATTCGTGGTCGCAGAGTCATAGGAAGGAGCGGAGGAGCAGCTGGCTGGGCAGCCCGTCCCGTGCCTGCAGGCAGCCTGCTGCGGCGACTCCTTCCCTGGCCGCCCCTAGGCTTCCGGCGGCGGCGTGGCGCTACTGTACCTCCTCTGCTCCATCGCCTCCCTCCGATTCTCTCTCTTTTTTGTCTAGATTGGAATGTACCACCCCGATCTGGTGTGATTGCCAGATGGGGATTGGATGCTGTCGTGAGCGAGAAAAAAAGAACTCGAGAGAAAAGGGGTAGAGACGAATTCAATTTTCCTCATTCATTTTCAGCATTTCTTTTTCAGTTACAACTTCAGCCATTTAAAGGCCACCCACGATTACACCCTTTGACTCAGCTGGAGACTGGGCCCAGGCTTACTCTCGTGCCATGGTACACTAAGACGTGTCGTCCGTGACAATACCCCCCCCCCCCCCCGAGGAACACTCGCTTGCCCCCAACTGAGTATGACTGGGAACCTAAGCTTCAGCACATCCCAATCCTCCCACGTTGCCGAGTCTTCTGACAGATTGTTCCACTTGATGCGCACTTGAGTGATCGCAGCTCCACCCTTCTTCACCAAGCGTCTTTCAAGAATCTTCTCCGGCACCGGGCCATCCACATCGAGGCTTGGTAGATCCAGAAGTACTGTAAACACTGGTGTATAGTCCAAGCGATGTTCCTTGAGTTGAGAAACGTGGAACACATTGTGGATCTGACTGCTTTCTGGGAGCAACAGTTTATACGCCACCTTCCCCACTCCTGCTAGTATCTCAAACGGCCCGAAATACTTGTATGCTAGTTTAGGATATGGCCTACTAGCCACGGATTTCTGCACATATGGCTGCAGCTTAAGAAGTACTTTGTCTCCCACCTGGAACTCCTTTTCTGTTCTGTTTCGGTCTGCTTTCAGTTTCATATGATTCTGAGCTGTCGCCAAATTTGTTTTCAAACGTTCCCAGAGACCAGCCCGATCAGCTAGCAGTGAAGACAGAGTAGCAGTTGCTTCGGACGTGACTGAAGGCATTGCCCCCAAATTTGGCTCATGACCGTACAGGGTTTGGAATGGTGACATTCCCGTAGCGCTGTGTACTAACGAGTTGTACCAAAGCTCCGCCAGAGACAACCACTTCTTCCACTCCTTCGGATGCTCTTGCACGCTACACCGTAGATATATTTCCAGACTTTGATTTACCCTTTTCGTCTGACCGTCCGTCTGAGGATGGTAAGCCGTTGTGAACTTCAGTTTAATGGCCAGCTTCTCAAACAACTGTCTCCAGAAATTGCTGGTAAAAATGGCACCTCGATCTGACACAATTGAATGTGGCATGCCATGTAATTTCACTAGTGAATCCACGAATACCCGAGCAACTTGGGACGCTGAGAAAGGGTGCTTCATAGGCAGAAAATGAGCTAACTTTGTAAAGCGATCAACAACCACTAGAATGGTATTAGCCCCTTTAGACAGTGGCAGCCCCTCCACGAAGTCAATCGTAATATCCTGCCACGCACCTGCTGGAATTGGTAGTGGCTGTAGTAGTCCCAGTGGGTGTTGATTTGTGTGCTTGGCATGCTGGCAGATATCGCATTGCTTCACGAAATCTGCCACTGCTGTCTTCATGCCTGTCCATGCAAAGAACCTTTTGAGTCGCCGATATGTAGCTTCGATTCCAGAGTGGCCGCCCACAGCACTAGCATGGAACGCGCAGATCAGTTTGGTCTGAAGAGCGGAATTTGCCCCTAACCACACACGTCGTCCTCTGTAGCGAATCAGGCCCTCATGTAGCTCGTAGCCGTGCTCATCTTGCCCCGTTACTGCCAACTCGGTGAGACGACGTTGTGCATCTGCATCCGTGACATAGGAATTTACAACCTCTTGCATCCAGGCTGGTAGAACTTTCGAACAGGCTTGAATGGCCAGAAGATGTCCCACTCTGGACAGTGAATCCGCCGCGTGATTTTAGCTTCCTTTGCGGTAAGTAATCTTGAATTTCAGACCCATCAAACGGGCCATCGCTTTTCGCTGGAGCGGAGATTGGAGGGTCTGATCGTCCAAATAGCACAAACTGTGGTTATCAGTGCGGATTTCAAACTCACTGCGCTGAAGATATGGACGCCACCGCTCCACTGCCATGAGAAGCGCGAGAAATTCCTTCTCATAGATGGATAACTGCCGATGGGATTGGCCCAGCGGCTTGCTCAGGAATGCTAGTGGGTGATTCTCTTGCATGAGCATCGCGCCTATGCCAGAATCGCAGGCATCAGTCTCGACGACGAACTTCTTGCTGAAATTTGGTAGTTGCAGCACCGGTGTCGATATCATAGCTGTCTTTAGCTCTTGAAACGCTTGTGTCGCATCTTCCGTCCAGCAGAACGCCTTCTTCTTGAGAAGCAGAGTGAGTGGGCGAGCTATGACTGCATAGTTTCAGACAAATTTTCGATAGTAGCCTGTCAAACCCAAAAAAAAACTCAGCTCTGTCACATTGGTTGGTTGCGGCCAATTTATCATCGCCTTAGTCTTCTTCGGATCAGTGGCCACACCATGCGCAGAGATGATATGTCCCGGATATTCAAGACTCGTGCATGCAAAGGAACATTTGATGGCTTTCACGAACAATTGATGTTGGCGCAGCAGCAAAAACACCTCGCGTAGGTGCTGAAGATGAGCTTCTAATGAAGGGCTATAAACCAAAATGTCATCCATAAAGACCAAAACTGACCGGCGAAGACACGGACTGAGTACTTGATTCATGACACATTGGAATGTTGCAGGTGCGTTGCACAACCCAAAGGGCATCACCCTAAACTGGTAATGTCCCTGATGTGTTTTAAATGCTGTTTTATGTTTATCTGCTGGCAGCATTCTCATTTGGTGATAGCCTGCACGCAAATCTAGTTTGGAAAATATTGAGGCTCCTGCCAATTCGTCCAGCAGCTCATCAATCACCGGCATAGGGAATACATTTTTGACTGTCAGTTCGTTGAGCCGCCTGTAATCAACACAAAACCGCCAGCTCCCATCTTTCTTCTGCACTAGTAAAACTGGAGATGCGAAGGGTGACATACTGGGTATAATGATTCCTGCTGTCAGCATTTGCTTCACTTGTTGTTCTATCTCATCTTTGTGTGCCGGTGAGTAACGGTATGGTCTTGCATTGAACGGTGTAGCATCTGCTTGTAAAGGAATTGAATGATCATACTCCCTCTGTGGAGGCAACTGTTCTGGAGCAGCAAACACATCTTGAAATTCATCCAACATAGCTTGCACTTCTGGAGGAAGATACAATCCAGCTTGGTCATCATCTGCTTTGACCACTGCCATAGCCCACACTTCATTTCCCTTATACCATTTAAGTAGCTGCTCGACAGGTAATTCCTTTACAGAGGACTCAGTTGGAGCTAAAACCCCTTTTAATGTAATGAAGGAACCTTTGTATGAAAATGCCAGAGTGTGTTGCTTCCAATCTGTAACCATAGGACTATGTTGCTCCAGCCAATCCATTCCTAGAATAGCATCGTAAGCTCCTAGCTCCAGAACTCTCATATCTGTGGTGAATGTCTGTCCCTGGCACCACCACTCAAGAGATGGTACCAACTTGTCACAGTTCATGAATGTACCATCCGCTATCTTGACTGGAATAGGAACAGTAGACTGAAATGAGCAGTGAATTCTGTCCACCATATTAGCATTTATGAAGCTGTGACTACTCCATGAGTCCACCAATACAAGCAGCACATGATTGCCAATCAGAGCTCTGAGTCTAATCGTTTTGGCTCTTGTAGTGCCAGCCATGGCATGAATGGACAGGCTAAGTTGTTCAGCGTGAGCCATGTCATTCTGTTCTATCATGTTCAAAATTTCATCTGATAGAATTTCTGGATCCTCAGAGGTTTCTGCCATGTGTAACTCAGCGGTTGTCTTTGGTTTACATTGATGAGTAGGATCGAATTTGTCCCCACACTTAAAACAAAGCCCATTTGCTCTACGGTAATCCCTGAGCTGCCTGTCCTTCCATAGATCTCCACTGCCCAACTTAATGGTGGGTTTTGCTCCTTCAGCTTTTTGCAACATTGGCTCTCCTTTAGTGAAATTGGTCTGTCGAAACTTCCATTGCTTGTTGTCTGTCAGCACTTCCTGCTGAACAATGGCTAACAAAATAGCTCTCTCCACTGTCCCAGGTACCTGTGCTTCAACAGCAGCACGAATGTCCGACTTCAGCCCTTTAATAAACTGGGAAACGAAGAACTGCTCGTCGTAGTGTGGATTCTGCATGGATATCTGATAAGATAATTTCTCAAACTCCATTTGATATTCCTCCAGTGATCCACGCTATTTAAGTGCCAAAAATGGCTTCATAAACTTCCTGTGATCATCCCCTCCGAACTTTTCCTCTACCGCTATCATCAACGCCGGCCAGGAGGTGATTTCATGGCGGAGACGATACGCTTTGATCCACAGTGCAGCATTCCCGTCCATGTGTAGCGTGGTAGAGACCAACCACAGAGAGGGATGAACATTGAAAAGGCAAAAATAATCCAAGCATTTGTCCTTCCATATGCGCGGCTGTTCACCATCAAACCTCGGAAAGGACGTCTTGAGATTATGCTTTGCTGCAGGAACGTTGATGGAGTGTGTTCTACCGTCGAGCACCCCGTTTCCTGATCCCCCAGTTCGTCCACCACCGCCACCAGCACCTACTCCGCCTCCGAGATGATCCCCTCCCAGCACCTGATGAGATGCTAATGCTTCTGGTGTATCCCCGCTCCACGCTGCAGCAACCTGTTGAGTAGAACTCTTGCCGCCGCACGCAATTTCTTCAGGATCTGGATCATCCTCCTCTGGCGACGGCGACCTCGCGTGGAATCGATCCAGTCGCTCCACCGTTGCCGTGAGCTTGTCGTTGAGCGCCGCCAGATGTCGCGCTGTATCTGCTTGAGCCTTCGATCCGGCCGCCACCGCCTCCGAGATCAGCCCCATCTGCGCCACAAGTCCTTGTTGAGTGGAATCCATGACTGCAACATGGCCGTGGAGCAGATCGACCGCCTGACGACACTCGGTGAGAGAGGCCTCTGCTGCCGCCGCCGCCTCCCCCATCGCCGTCAACACCAACAACGTCTGCGGAGAGGGCTTGGAAGGCGCCGTGACTGCTCCTCGCTGGCCGTCGCCAACCGATTCACTCAAGAGCTGCTCGGGATTTTACGGCGTACAACACTGCGAATTGGGAGGTCGTCAGTCAGAGCGCCGCCATGGAGATGAGGATCTTACCGGGTGAGCGATCCAAGGATGGCCACCCGCACCTGTCTCCCGCGAATCGCCCCTAGAGATCGGTGAGTCTGATACCAAGTGTACCACCCCGATCTGGTGTGATTGCCAGATGGGGATTGGATGCTGTCGTGAGCGAGAAGAAAGGAACTCAAGAGAAAAGGGGTAGAGACGAATTCAATTTTCCTCATTCATTTTCAACATTTCTTTTTCAGTTACAACTTCAGCCATTTAAAGGCCACCCACGATTACACCCTTTGACTCAGCTGGAGACTGGGTCCAGGCTTACTCTCGTGCCACGGTACACTAAGACGTGTCGTCCGTGACATGAAAGACCTAGCTTGGGGCCTCCATGGCCATCGCTTCTGTCGAGTTAGGCAGAGAGGAATCGGCGAGGAAACTTCCTCGAAGGTAGCCTGTACAGGGATGCCAAAGAGTAGATGGTAGGTTGGGCCTTAGATGCATAGGGGTATTTTTTTTTGTGGCAGAAAACCTGGGCGGGCCACGACCCAGTTCGGCCCCAATGGAGCTCCGCCAGTGAATATATGTATGCAGGGATCAAGGTACACGCAACTACATAGTACTGGTATATGTGTGCCGCATGGACTTGCATATGAAGTCGTATTACTCCTCTAGATGGTTCAGATCGATCGAAGAGACGAAGACTAGCTAGTAGTCTCCCATGGAGCAGCCCAATGCAGTAGCATCGATCGGTGCATGTGCCAATGCAACAAGCCCTACTTACGTCGCCGGTCGAGCGGCGCCATCAATGAGCGTCCAGAACATCCGCCACGGCCTTTGCGTCGCCGCAATCCGCGCCGGGACACCGCCTCCCTACCTACACGTACCGGTCGAACTTACGCAACATTAGCATTTCTATATACACCTACCGTGTTTTCTTGCTTCTTGGGTCTAGCTATGTGGTTAGTTTCTTTAGCTGAGCTCTTTCGTTAATTAATCCGTTGGAAGCCGGCCGGGGTTACGAGTATAGTCCTTGTCCATGACAGAAGCGAGGTACTCCCTTCTCAAGACACTTTCTCATGGAGCGGATGCACTGCCGTTTTTTCTTTTTGGTTTTTGGTCATGCAGCGATTGGAGCTTAGCGTTCCGCCGAGAAGCGCGACGACGAGACGGCCGGGTGCGTGGCTGACCGGACACGCTAGTGGCGTGATCCCTTGTTGGCAGTACTGTGAGTCTGCAACGGTGTGTCGCGCGACGCGATGAATAGGGGTCGACGACGCATGCATGCTGCCCGAACAGATGTCACCAGCATCGCATGAATAGGCGTCGAGGACGCATGCATGCTGGCCTAACTTGTCCTGAACCGTGAGTCTTTTTTTCAAGACATGAAACCTTTTTTAATATCTCTGAACATGTTTTTGAATTAGACAATCTATTTTTTGTTATATGTCAACATCTGTTTTCATGTGTCTTAAAATGTATATTTTTGTAATTATCAAGATGCTGCTACTATAAAATTCATTAACGACATACTTTTTCAAAATTAATAATAAAAAATAGGACCATACCTAATAGATAGTGGGATACTTGTAGGGTGTGTCTGGTCGGCCGCATGGCAGTTTTTCGCACCGGATCTGAAGAAATAAAATCCTTTCGAGATACGTACTATGGTCTGAACTCGCATCGCACGGGTCTTAAAGTAGCCCAAATTTTGACCCGCTAGGAATGCCAAAATCGGCGTTTTTACGGGGACAAGTCCAGGGAAGCCAAGAGAGGACACGCGGCTGCACGCGGGGAGAAGAGCGGGACACAACGCGACGAATCGAGAATGCGCGCCATAAATCCCCTCACCGCTCGCTCACCCCTCTCACTCTCTCCCCATTCGCAACCACTCTTCCTCCCGTCTCACCGCCGGTGGTTCCTTTCCCGCCGGAAGATCAAAGACCATCGCGGGGCAGCAGGCGGAGGCAGCAGGCGGAGGCAAGAACTGTGCTTCTCTTGCCTGCATCGGATCTTCTCCTTCGTCTGCAAGCCCCATGATCCAACACCCACACCAATGGCGGTAAGTTCTCGAACCACCAACTATGTTAGCCTTTAGCAGGGCCGATCTATCGGTTACCATGTGATTGTCCTAGTATTATTGATATGCACGGTAGATTTGTACCGATTTGTGCTAGTTTTTGTCGATTTGATGGTTAGGGTCTTTTCTTTCATTGTTAGGCTCGTACGCACTAGATCTGTCATTACATTTGTACCGATTTGTGCTTGTTTGTGGCTAGATGTATGCCATTTTTTAGTTTTAGGGTTTCTCAGACCGTGAAATTTGGGGATTATTACATTGTTCATGTTCTTCATATAGATCGATGATTAATTTGCATTTTATGGCCGAGATCCCAATAGGTTGCTTCATAGCATGCATGTTATGATTGATCTTGGACACACAATGCCTAATATGAGGCACACAATCTTGTTGTTCATTTATGGGACTGTTGATGATTATATACGCACTGCACAGAAATGGAAGCGATGATCCTCTCGAACCCAGTTCTGCTATCTATTCAAGCTGATGGAACTTGGTTCGGTATGATCATCGCTTCATGCTACAAATGCTGTGAACTATGAGGCAAATGATGTTTGTGATGTGAACCCAGCTTATGATGTTACTTTGTACAATACGTTTATAGAGCTTGTTCTATAAGAACCGGATGGTATGCACAACAAAATTGGTTGTGCACCTCCTCTGGATCCCTGTATCACGAACTCTACCTTCTTTGTGCAAGTTATTCTGAAGCTAGGCATTGTGTTTTGCTTCCTTTGGCCGATGATTACAGAGTAACACAATGAAATGCAAGGAGATCCTCTTCATGAATAAACTTGTGTGCTATCCAAATACAATATTCATTTGTATTGCTCATGAAGAGTATCCATTTTCATCTATGCCATTCTATATGAGGCCATGTATGATCACCTGAATGTATATGCATACATGTGTTGGTTCTTTTTTCAGTGCTCGAAGATGCTGATCGGAGGCGCTCTCCCCACCAATGGAGGAGCATGCTCCAAGGATGATCGTGAGGGTAGTGCCTCCAGAAGAGACAACGATGGTGGCGAGGGAAGCGACGCCAAGAGGCCGAGGGGGAGGTCATTGAATATTGTGCACTTCCACGACCAGGTAGGACCAACCCATTTTGCCAAGTTCATCTTGGCACCTAGGTTAGACCTGCTGCCTATACCTGATAGCTTCAGGCCTTTCCTCGGCTCTGTGCCGAGGATGATCGTGCTGAAGACGAACACCAGATGCAGCCTGATGGTGAAGCTCTAGGATGTCAGCGGCAGGATTTTCCTTGACCAGGGGTGGGCTGGCTCCGCCATTGCCCACCAGATCAAGATCGGGTACTTCATGACCTTCAAGATACTAAAGAGTGACCTGTTCAAGGTCACCATCTTCGACTACACCATGACTGAAGTGATGAAGAAGTGCCCAGAGTATGATCCTGCCCTTGCCATGATCGACCTGTGAACTTTGCCGTGAAATTTGTATGTCCTCGTTGTTGTGAACTTTTTCTATATGTCGTGTGGTTGCCGTGCTACAATATTTATGTCAGCGTCATTAAATATGTTCTGTTGATAATTTTTTTTGCTTGTTTTGTGCATATTAGTGTGTGTTGTTGTGGTTTAGCCTCACTACTGAGGTCTGGTAAGCTTACCAGCTGTGAAAGAGGTTACCAGACAATACGATAATGCTAGAACTAAACATGGGCAATCCTTTCCCCCATGCCTAATACAGTGCACCAAACAACATGGCCGCATTTCTGCCCTAGTGCTGAATAGTGTCAATGCAGGCAACCAAATAACTGGGAGATTTTGGTCCAGATCTGGATCCCCGCGTGCAGTCCGTGCGCGTTCAACTTGCATGAGGGCGGGGGGGGGGGGGGGGGGGGGGGCTAAAACTTGCATGGAACCAAACACGCCCGTAGTGAACCGGAGCAAATCAAGAGCGCTGCATGTGAGTTGGTGCTCGAATCACTATAAGGGGTACATATGAGCTACCGTTCTATGCTGTCTTCCCTCCAAGTTCCGTCTCTCCCCATTTACTAAAAAAGGCATGGGAAAATACAGAAGACACAAAGCACACAAAAAATAGAGACACGACATAGATGGCGGTGGTGGTTCATGTTGGACTTCTCTTAATTATTCCGAGCCGGCAATGATGGTGATGCTTCTTGCCATGGGTCGGCGAGGCCAATGGCAAATCTAGGATTGAAGCAAGGCCCAGACCAAAAACTAAGCTGAAAAGGATAAAAATATAATATTCTTGTAATAGCACAATTCTTTGGGTATGAATAATTCAATGGTGAAATTGTGTGCTTTATGTTGCTTAAGAAAATCAATAGAATATGCATTTTCCGATTGGTTTGGTTTTGAAATTGATGGAAAAATAACCATTTCATGGTTTGTTCCTAAAACACAAAATGGATTGCAACCAATTGTTAAATCAACAAATCTATTCAATTACAAATGAATGCAACTATATCCAATTGAACTAATGAAGAAATAACCTACGTGAGGGGAGGGGATCCACAACCGAGCGAGGAAAAATCCAGGAAAAATTGGAGCAGAGGAGGCAGAGACGCATGCGGCACGCTCGTAGCCAATCCATGCCCTCATCAATCAGTTGGAGCCGTCCAGCTACCGCGTGATGGAGGAATGGAGGAGGGCGGGCATCGGCCAGGACCACAAGAGGTCAGAAGTGAGGATGCAGCGGCCAAGCAGGGTGGCTGGCGACCGACAAGCTAGGCGAGACGAGGTCGAGGATGTCGGGTGATGGGTGCAGTTTGCTAGCGTGGGCGGCGGCGTGCTTCGACGCCCAAGTCGTTGCAATAGGCTTGGCCGCCTTCCCAGTTGTAGGGGCCGCCATAGGGCACCACCTCACGGTGCAAGACGTCCTCGTGCTCCTGCATCAGGACATAGACCCAGTAGCGGTCGTCACACGAGCTTGGGTCCTGCTGGTTGATGGCTGGCAACAGGGGCATGCAGTGGCGTGTGACCTCGTGCACATCGCCTCCGGTGGGCATGGGTAGGATGGCATTGCCGTCATGGGAAATACTTCACCCGCCTGGCAGGCGCTAGACTGGCGACACAAGAAAGTTCGCCTCGTAGAGGACCACCGCCTCCTCGAAGGTGAGGTTGTATGACCTCGTGCCGCCGCTCCTTCTTCCGCCGGCCTCGTGGTCATTGCGTGGCATGGTTGGCCGTAAAGATTGGATGGGGAAGAGAGGGCAATGTGAGATTGGATGGGAAGGAGTGTGCACCGGTAAGGAGGGGGAGGGCGCATTTTATTGGCATGGGGTGGTAGGCCGAACAGCCATTGCGCTATTAACTTCGGCTCTTCGGCATACGAGACGTGACGCAGGTGCTACCATTTGGAACCGGCGAAGGCCCAAGTGGGCGCGGACAAGAACAACGTTGGGTCATTAATTACATTGATCAACTGCTTTGGGTGGTTGACAACTGGGCCCGACGTGAACGGACGTGGCTCGTGTTGCCGATAGCCCCAGTCTGGTCCCTGGTTGCCGGGGACATCAACGGGTGTGAGACAGATTGGAGGACGGCTCAATCTACCGATACCGGTTAGATACCTCCGATGTAGGTCGTTTTTTTGGCTTGCACCACTAACTCGGTTGGTGGGTTTGGGGCAGCCGGTGGATATACTCTTAGGACGACTTCTTTTCAGCTATTTGAACAGATTCTAGGCCCAGAATCGTATAAGCTCAAAAGAAGGGGTCTGATTCTGGCTAGCTTTTTTCCATCGAGAATCTCAGTTTGTACATAAACTCAGAATCACCCTCTGACCCACTTTTTTTTTTTTGAACGAGGGGAGGGGTCAAAAGACCCCGAGAGCTGCAATATCACATAACAAGCGGTGGGTACAATACACAAACAGGCCCCTTAGCAAAACTACACTGAAAAGCAGGCCTGCTGTTAGACAAAAAGGATCCTAGAAAAAAATAAGAAAAGCAATCCAGTCCATCGTCCTCTCCACCGACGACGAGAATCCAAAGCCGGCCTCCAAGCACCTGCCTCCGGGGACGAACCACTTGGTTGCAGGGCGGAGCCAAGCGCCAGCAAGGATCTCGAGAAGGGCCTCCGTCTTGGAGGTTGATGAAGCGCCGACGAGGCGGCGACAAGGGTCTTCATGGCCATAGATCGTGACGATGAACCAGTCGACAAGGGCCTCTGACCCACTTCTGGACAGCTTCCCGGAATTCTACAATCGGAACCGAACCGGTACCCACCCCAGTGTTGCTTCTATTTACAGCAAAATATCACTGTAGGGATAGTTAGGCCTTTCACAATGGTTGTCTCTTAGCGCAGTATCCTAGGTGCTTTGCCTATGTGGCATGTCATTTAATGAAGAAAGAGAGTGTTGTTATCTTAGCTAAGCTACACCCCTTGCACGGTATCATAGGCAAAAAACTTGGCTAGACCAATCACACACATGCATGATACTAGAATCATTAAATACAACTCTTCTAAGAAACACCAACTAAGAAACACTCCATTGCCATAGTTGTTTCTTAAGTCTTAAGTGCTCCTATAAAAACGTGCTAAGAGACTCTCCATTATGAAAGGCCTTAGTTGACAGACTCCCGAGTAAACTGCTCCCGCACCCCCACGGTACAGTTAGCGCTAATGGCTCTCTGTTTTTCCGTTCATGTGAGACTTAATGCCTAGCGCTAACATGTCTCCGTTTCTTTCCATTCACGTGAAACTTAATGCTCCCTTAAATCACGCGGATTTTTATTCTTGGCGCTAGCCTTGCTTCCTCCCAATCTTAGATGTACAAGATAAATGTATGTGTACAATAATGAAATTTATTTTCTTTATGCACTAAAAACTATTGTTTAGATCACATGTCAAATTTAGGATTGTTATAGACATTTCACAACACAACATATCTGACAAACCAAATGTCTAGAAGCAAAAAGAAGTAACCAGATTTTGTGAGCTTCACCCCACAATGTTATAGTAAAAGCTAGCTTCTCTAGAATCAGAAGGTGAAAAGAAGTCGGCCATAGCTGTGTAGGACATGTGGATCTTCTTGATCAAACCTCTCCACGAGGCACCACCGCACAAGTACCCAATCGGATGAAATGGAATGGACGAGTGCCCATCATATGCGGCCGGTGGAGATACTTTTAGCTGTCTAGGACATGTGGATCTTCTTGATCGAACCTTTCCACGAGGCACCAGTGCCTATCGTGTGAAATGGAATGGAGTAGTGCCCATCATATTAGGGCATGTTTAATGGGAACGCTTAGAGTGGACGCTAGGCTAGTTTTTCTGGTGTTTAGGCCTCAATCCCATCCAATTCCAGGATATTACCTTGCATCGACGTTTAATCAGCCGTCGAGCGCTATGTCTATTTTTCTGCCGCACGACCCAACTCGCTAGCTGTTGCTAGCGACAATCAAACAACTCGTTGGGAGCCCGGATCGCTTACCTGATAATCCGGTTTTCTGGTATTTTTTGTTTTCATCTAAGTGTCTAACGAAGCGTCTAGGAGTGTAAATGCCCTTACGACCTCAAATACAATCCTATTAGGGCATGTCCAATGCTAGGGAAAGCATGCCTTCTCTTAGCTCTCCACATTATTTAGAGAAGACACAAGATATAACTTGTACAATACATTATCTCTTATTGATGTCTCTAGCAATTAATGAGAATTAACTATTTTTAGTAAGAAATTGGTTCGCTAAGGAAAGCCATATGGTACAATGGAAAAAATAGTCTTATCTTATTTCTAAGAGATCATCCCTTAGCTAAGGGAAGACAACCTTCTCTTTCTTGTTTCTCTCTCCTCCAACTAGACAAAAATTCAACGTGGCAAACATAAGGGAAAGCTGATGTCACCGCGTTGTACATGCCCTTATAAAACTATATTAATCACGGATTCCTAGTAACCAAGACAAGCAGAGAGGTATGTTCTGCATCATCGGCTCTCGTAAAGATGTTTGCACAGTCCTAGTATAGTAATTCCTCTCTTCACAAGTACCTCAAGCATCCTGTGTTTAGCTAAAATCAAACTTTGTCAACTTTATAAATTTTGACCGTATATATAAAAATAAATATTAATATCTATAATGTAAAATCCGTTTTATTAGAATTATCATGAACTATACTTTGATAATATATTCATTTAAAATTATAGATGTTTGTATTTTTTATTATATTGTTGGTTAAACTTGGCAAAGTTTAATTTAAATAAATCCAGAACTAACGCAAGATAATTGTGACCGGAGGGAGTATGCTCAGGTAATATGATACGACTATAGCTCCGTGTCGCTGCAAGGATCGTCGACCGATCGGAAGTCAAAAGAGAAGATTACAAGGCGGTAAAAACAACACAAATGGCAGGCTTACCCACGGAGTCCAGCGGCTCCCTTTTCTTATTTGACCGGTCTGCCTAGCTTCCCCGAACACGAGGCGCTGAGTCAGGCAGGCAGTCAGCCAGTACTACTATTACACAGGTTCCGAGGTTATTGCATCGCTGGTCCGAACGGGAATCGTCGGCACGTTCCTAGTATCTTGCTTAAAAGAGTATAGTATAGTCAGCTGCTGCAATATTATCTATAGCTAACTGAGTTATCATGTACAATAATAAGCTATAAAAATATACTATCTACATGACCCACTTTTCACTCTTTCAAAGTTTTTAGAAGCACGTGCTAGAGTTGGTTTTTGCATGAGAGCTCACTTTTCTTTTTTCTCCTCTTCTCTCTCTTCCAACTAGGTAAAAAAATAATATTTTAATTTTTATAGCCAGCTGACTAAAACTTATTATTCTTGCTCTAAGATCACCAAGGCCAGGTTAAGTGCTAGTGCTACCGTCCAAGGCAGCAGATGACGAGATGGGACTTTTTACTCTTGGCTGTTCCGTTTGGGCGCTCTAGCTTACTGTACCGTGATGACTTGATCAAGGTGATTAATCAGCGTTTGAATATTGCACTACTATGAAATGATGAATCTCTAGGTAAGCTAGTTACACAAGTGCGTGTCAACTGTCAACGTTTGAATATTGCACTACTCCCTCCAATTCAAATTAATTGACTTCAGTTTGTCTACATTTGGATATATCTAGACATATTTTCGTGCTAGATATATTCAAATCTAGAATCCGAGTCAATTAATTTGGATCGGAGGTGTTAGGCAAACCGAATATATCCATTATATTCGGTTTATATCCCACCATATTTAGTGCTTGATATTTGGCCATTATGTTTAGGATTTGTATCCATGTATATCCTGTAAATGCCTATATATGAGATACGTGAAAGACCACAACTCGTGGCAAATTATTCTCCTCTTCTAATTCTATCATGGTATCAGACAAAAGATTCCACGCCTCCGCCCCCTTCTTCTACCGCCGCCGTCCTAGGGTTTCCGCCCCACCTCGCCGTCGTGCCGCCTCTCCCATGGCCGCCGCCGCCGCTGAGATCCCCCTCCCTCTCCCCCTCCCCCCACTACACACCACCACGCCGCGCTCTGGGTTCAAGCCACGACGATCCAGAGCATCAAGTCCCTCATCCCCGTCACCCTCGACCTCAAGGCCTCCAACTTCACCAAGTGGCGCAATTTTTTGCAGGTTGCCGTCACCCAGTACGCCCTCGCCGACCACCTCATCTCCACCGTCCCCCTCGCCACCGACCCCGAGATCTGGCTGCGGATGGACTCCACCGTCCTACGCTAGCTGTACGGCTCCATCAACACCGACATCGTCGACATGGTGATGACGGAGGCGTCCAACGCTTTCACCATCCTCTCGTGCATCACCGCCCCCTTCCGCGACAACCAGCAGGCGTGCACGGGCTACCTCGAGCAGAAGTTCCGGAACATCGAGCAAGGCGACAGGAGCGTCACCGACTACTGCCTTGAGCAGAAATCGGTCGCCGACGCCCTGGCCGACAACGGGCAGAAATCGGTCGCCGACGCCCTGGCCGACAACGGTGCCCCGGTCACCGACAACGCCCTCGTCTGGAACACCATCAAGGGTCTCTCTGACGACTTGAAGGAGGTTGGCAATATGGCGCCCTACATGACGCCCTTCCCCGACTTCCTGCAGTTCCGCAACCTGCTTCTCCTCCACGAGCTCAAGCCCTCCACCAAGCGCTCGTCCACGCCGGGGGTCTTCTACTCCGCCCCTGCCCCTGGCGGCTACCGTGCCCCGGTGCCACCTGCAGCACCCGCCTACCGCGCCCCTTCGGGCTACGACGCTCCCTTGGGCCAGGGTGCCCCCGCTGCTCCTCACCGTGGCCGGGGGAAGAAGAGGAAGACTGGGTACCACGCACCAGCACCCGTCCCCACCATGCAGAACCCATGGACCGGCGCCATCCACATGTACCCCATGGTCGGGCCTCTAGGGGTCCTCGGGCCTCGCCCCTTCGCGCCCGCCCCGCGTCCCTCGTACGCGCCTCCTCCGCGCCCCGCCTACGCGCCTCCGCCACGACCGGCCGCGCATGGGTACCTCACCTACCCTGCGCCCCCTATGCCGGCGACATTCTCCTACCCCGGCTAGGCTCCGTATGGCGCCTCCCCTGCACCAACCTGGGATCCCTCCGCCCTCGCCAACTACTTCAACACCATGAGCCTTCAGGCTCCCACCGACTGACACATGGATACGGGCGCGTCCGCTCACATGTCTTCGGACGCCGGTAACCTACTCACCCTCTCCTCATCTCCGCCACACTCTCGTGTTCTCATTGGAGATGGTTCCTCTATACCGGTCACTCAATCTGGACATGCGTCTCTCTCTACAAATTCATCACGCACTCTTTCCCTTCGTGATGTTCTTGTTACTCCTCGCATTGTTAAAAATCTTATTTCCGTCTGTCAATTTACCACTGATAATTTCTGTTCCGTTGAATTTGACCCGTGGGGTTTTTCTGTGAAGGATCTCAGGACAGGGGCCGTGATTCTCAGGTGCAGTAGCACGGGTGACCTCTATCTGGTCACCTCGACGCCATGCGCCTTCACCACCGTCTCCCCGGACTCCACCCTTTGGCATCGGCGTCTCGGTCACCTTGGTCATGGTGCTCTCCAACGACTTGTGTCGTCCATGTTCCTCCCATTCACCAAAGTTTCCCCCACCCCTAGTACTTGTCATGCTTGTCAACTTGGACGTCATGTACGGTTACCTTTTTCGGCTTCTACCACTCAAACTCATCGTGCTTTTGAATTAATACATTGTGATTTATGGACATCACCTGTGGAGAGTGTTTTTGGCTATAAGTATTTTCTTGCCATCCTAGACGATTTTACTCATTATTTGTGGACGTTTCCTGTACGGCGTAAATCTGAATTGTTTTCATTGTTGTCTAATTTCTGCAACTATGCTACCACTCAGTTTTCCCTCTCCATCCAAGCAATTCAGATGGACAATGGCAAGGAGTTTGACAATCATGCTCTTCACACCCTTGCCGCCGCACACGGTATTCTCCTCCGTTTCTCATGCCCATACACGTCTCCATAGAACTGTAAAGCTGAACGCATTATTCGCACCGTCAATGATATTGTTCACACTTTGCTTTTTCAAGCCCACATGCCGACTAATTTTTGGGTTGAATCTCTTCACACCGCCACATACCTCCTCAACCGCATTCCCACTAAAGCTATTTCCGCGCCATGCCCCTTTTTCGCCCTGTTTTTCGTGATTCCTACTTACTCTCATATCCGCACTTTCGGATGTTTGTGTTATCCTAACACCGCTGCTACTATGCCACACAAAATGTCTCCTCGTTCGGTCGCCTGTGTTTTCCTAGGTTACACATCCAACCATCAGGGCTATCGCTGCATGGATATAGAGTCTCGGCGCATCATCATCTCACGGCATGTGGTTTTTTATGAGAATCAGTTCCGTTTTGCTCCTGGTTTTTCGGTTACTAACTTGCAGCAGCACACCGCCTTGCCACTGCTCGACGTCGAAGCGATCGACGTCCCCATCTCGGTGCCCGTGCCCACCATGCACGCTGGGCCGCGTCGCTCTGCAGAGGTGCATCGGCTCGCTGGGCCTCCCTCTCCACCAGCCGACCATGCGCCGACGCCTTCGGCCTCGCGCACGTCGACTTCCACGCCGGCCCCCTCGCCAGCGTCGTCACCACCGACCTCTCCAAGCTAGTCCTCGCCAGCTCCTGGGTCGTCTCCCGCGACCTCCCCTGCCTCGACGTCTCCCGCGACACCGGCCTCCCCCGCCTGGGCTTCACCAGCACCTGGCCCCTCACCGGCTGGTCCGTCTCCTGCAGCCTCTGACGATGACGAGGCTGCACCGCCAGACGGCGCGTCATCGCCTACCGCCCCGACCGCTCCAGTTCACCACATGGTGACTCGCCGTCAAGCCGACAAGGTCATCGGCCCACGCCCCCGCCTCAACCTCCACGTCGACACCGCCGCCTCTCCCTCGCCGGTCCCTAAGTCCGTTCGCGGTGCTCTCAAAGACCCGAACTGGCTAGCGGCCATGACGGAGGAGTATGGTGCTCTTCTCGCCAACGGCACTTGGGATCTTGCCGTCCTGCCTGCGAATGCCAACATCGTCTCCGGCAAGTGGATCTTTCGGCACAAGTACAAACCCGACGGCTCCCTAGACCGCTACAAAGCGGGTTGGGTGCTTCGCGGCTTCTCACAGGAGCACGGCATCGACTTCGACGAGACTTTTAGTCCGGTGGTAAAACCCGCCACCATTCGGACTATTCTCTCCATCGCCCTCTCCGCCAACTAGAAGATTCGTCAACTGGATGTAAAGAATGCCTTCCTACATGGGAAGCTCTCCGAGGTGGTCTTTTGTCATCAGCCCACCGGGTTCGTTGACTCCGCTCGCCCCGGTCATGTGTGCCGCCTCAACCGGGCGCTCTACAGGCTGAAGCAAGCCCCTCACGCCTGGTATCATCGGTTCGCGACTTTCGTCACCACCTTCGGCTTCACCTGCTCCAAGTAGGATACGTCACTATTCATCCTTCACGGCATACACGGCACGACATACTTGCTCCTCTACATCGACGACATCATCCTCACGGCTTCGTCTACGACCTTACTCGAGCCCGTCATCACCGCCCTCAGTGCTGAGTTCACCATGACCGATCTGGGCGAGCTTCATCACTTCCTCGGTCTTGCCGTCCGACGAGATTCCCAGGGGATGTTTCTCTCCCAGACCCAGTACGCTCTCGAGATTCTCGAGCGTCCCGGCATGAGCTCCTGCCACCCCGCGTCCACACCTGTGGACACCTCGCCGAAGCTTGCGGCCGAGGCTGGTTGTCCTGTCGCCGATCCCTCCGCCTACTGCATGTCGTGGAATTGGCCACGGCAGATGCTATAGGGTAGCTTATGTAGAGGAAAGGGAAAGACGATGTAGGAGAATCCGGGAGCGAGATTGGCACACGATGTACCCAGGTTCACGTCCTCTCGATGGAGGATCGCTACGTCCTGCTATCAATCCAGTATATGTTCATAGATTGGTTTACAATGGAGTCGCCGGAAGCGGTGGGAGAGACTAGATCTAATTTCACGTGGGAGAGAGAGCTGTCTAATGAGAGATGTCCCCCAAAGGGGTGCCCCTGGTGGCTTTATATATGCAGCCAGTTAGGGTTTACAAGTGCAAGAATGGGCTTTGTATTGGAGTCGCCATCTTGGGCCTCGAGTCGGCGAGTCATCCGGGTCTGGTATGCGTCAGTCGTTATGTCCGGCGAGTCGACCCGCCATGGGCGACTCCGCTTCATGGGTATACCCCGATTGGTACTCCCCCATCAGTAGTCCCCGAGCGCGTCAGGGACTCGGCGATGACTTCAAACTGTCGAATTGGTGTAGGCGATTCCAGGGTGGAGTCGATGGCGAGTCGTTGGTGAGCTCCTGAAATAGAAAAATAGCCCATGAAGTAGTCCATTCGCCTGGGCGAGTTGACATGCCAGGCGAATCACCATTGGACGGAGTCGCCCCTTGGAGAAGTTTGACTGGCGTCTTGTTATTTTGCTGTTGTAGAAGCTCATGAATAGAAGACGTGGAGGCCGCCAAGTCGTTGATGACAAAGTCGCCGAATCGGCGCATGCGATTCCGCGATAGATGGGCCCGCGAGGGAGAGCCCGCGATAGCGATTCCCCGAGCGTGGTGAGTACGTGAGGGCGAGTCCACGGTGGCGAGTCCTCGAGCGTGTTGAGTACGCGAGGGCAAATCCGCGGTAGCGAGTCCCCGAGCGTGTTGAGTACGTGAGGGCGAATCCGCGGTGGCGAGTCCTCGAGCGTGTTGAGTACGCGAGGGCGAATCCACGGTGGTGAGTCCTCGAGCGTGTTGAGTACACGAGGACAAATCCATGGTGGCGAGTCCCCGAGCGTGTTGAGTACGCGAGGGCGAATCCGCGGTAGCGAGTCCCCGAGCGTGTTGAGTACGCGAGGGCGAATCCATGGTGGCGAGTCCTCGAGCGTGTTCAATACGCGAGGTCAAATCCGCGGTGGCGAGTCCCCAAGCGTGTTGGGTACTGATGCACTCGACGATAGATGTAGAGCTTGTTGGGAACCCCAAGAGGAAGGCACGATGAATATAGCAGCAAGTTTTCCCTCAGTTATGAAACCAAGGTTTAATCGAACCAGTAGGATCAAGGAATAACTCCAAAGGTGTTACTAGATGAGCTTTGGCAGGGCGCACTACCTGTGCTAGTAGCAACGTGGAGACCTGCACAACACAACCACAGAACTTTGTCCCCAACTTGCGATGAGTGTTGGGGATATACTTTCCGGGTATCCTCACAGTTCCTCACTGACCAGGGTGGCCCACTTCGGGTTAGAGCTTTGCTTCACGGGCGGCCCAGTCAGGGAGAGAAGACGGAGTCCAATCCGGCTACGGGAAGGCCCAGAAGACTTACCGACTTAGGCCCATAATGTTACTTGTAGTTCAAGATGTACTCTGTAACAGACTCTTAGTCGTAGCCGGATAGATCTCTCCTGTAAACCCTAGGCCAGATATCTATATAAGCCGTCCTAGGGAGAGCCTTTAGGGCACCAGATAACACCCAATACTTTAGACCCTCAACTCGCACAGGCAAAACCCTTGTAACCCATATTCCGGCTCTGCCGTATTACTGGATTGCTAGCAGGAGTAGGATTTGTCCAAAACCGGCGGATTCGAACCTGGGTAAACTTGTGTGCTCACCATCCCGGAATACCGTACGTCTCACCCTCCCTCTCTTCCGCACGCCTCGAGGACCCCCTCTTGGCGTACTTGTCATCAATCCGACGACAGTTTCGCTGAACCTGCCCAACCCACCCCAGCGGTGATGATAGAGGCAGAAGAATTTTCTGGGTCCCCTTTGTCCGCGGAGGCGGCAGAGTTCCGGATCTCAGAAAACCCTAATCCCACCTAGCCCGCACCAGTTGCGGAGATAGTGGAGAAACCCGAACCTGAAGAAGACCTAGCGGTCAACATCGAATCTGGAGTGGATCTCCCCGGAGGAGCCGAATCCCAGATCGACCCACCCGTGGAAGTCGAAATCCAGGAGGAGCATATCAACGACACTGATTCCGACTCTGATGATGCCGGAACAGACAGGCCTTTCCTAAGGTACACACTACGAAGTATGATACTGCAAGGCGAAAGCGCAGATGCAATCCTCGAGACCATCAAAAGTTTCGATATGGCTGATCGCGAAAGCCGCAGGTACCTCAGGAAGCACGCGTCGCACTTCGTCGGATACGTGGGATCCGGATCCGGCTCTGCCGATGCTGGAGAAAATACCGACTCGGTGCTGGAGGCAATTGGAACAAACGCTGACGTACCCACATCCTCGGATGAGTCGATGACATCAGCAGATTTCCGAAAGTTCTCCGCGGAATATGAAGAGGAGTACAACTCCAAAGCTGCAGAAGAAGGAGAATCCATGGATGAAGGATCCGGGGAACACTCTCCCAAAGCGCAGGATGACATGGATGTCGGAGATAATCCCGAAGTCCAAATGTCCGAAAGTACCGATCAAAGCTTGACTCCGGGAAATGGACCCAAAGTCGTCTTTGCTACCGGCGCTGCCAAGAAGGCAAAGAAGAAGAACAAGAAAAACAAGACCCTGGCAAAAGACCCTCTGACAGAGGAGGTGATTGCTAAGGAATACGAAGAAGACTTGAATGGAGCACTTACCCCAGACGAGCTGAAAAAAGAAGCATCGGTGGATGGACACATGATCACTGAAGGTGCGCGTAAACTCATCGATGCCGCATTAACCACACCTATCCCTACAGCTGCAGAACTTACTGCAGATGAGCTGGATGAAAGGGCGCAAGCCCTAGAAGCGCGTCGTCAACAACTCCTTGATGAAGCCAAAAACATCGAGGTGGAGAAGAAACGCATGTCGAACAAGGAGTACATGTCTCGTCTGCATCAGAAGACACGGAAGCGTCACATAGATGACAATCAATTCCCACATGTCCGTACCGTCCTTTTTGGAGATGAGATGGGGAAGCCACAGAAAGATAGCAACGGAGATTGGGTATACCCAACACCAGTACAAAATACCGTGGCAGCCCGAGAAATTCTATCGGCTAATCCAGGACCAGAGGAGATCCGTTTGGGTATCAAGCTACTCAACAAGGGACTGGAGTAGCAAAAGGTCGCCCTGTTCGGAAGTCAAAAACTGGTCTCAGATGCTGACCAATGTCGCACGGATCCGGCATGGGCTGGCGTAAGACTCCATTACGTTCCGGAGCAGTATTACCCCCCCCGAACGACGGGAAGACAATTATTCGAGGACCAGATCTTCGGGACAACACCACAAAACCACACGCGGTTGGGGCAATGTCGCACCAGCGGCCGAGAAATACGCCATCACTGCCCTGAATCCGATGAGTCCTCCCCGGGGAGAATCTAAGGATCGGAGGGGAGAAGATAAAGAGAAACGTCAGGAGGAGGATCGTCAGAGAATGCCGCCTCCTAGACATGAGAATCGTCCGGCTGAGCCTCACTATGGTGGGAACGACGGACAAAGGAACGATAGAAACCATGCAGGTACAAGCCGGCAGGGGGCTCGTCATAGTCAAGACCCTCCCCGGAATCGAAATAATGACGTTCCGGATGGAGGCCGGCGATCAGCCGGAAACTACCCCGCTGTACCACCCTCTCCACCACACAGTTATCACAACGGCCCCCACAGAGGTCAAGGAGGACATGGCGGAGGAGGTGGTGGCAGAAGCCGAAGTCCGGCTCCAAGGCACCGCAGCCACAGCCGGCATTCGGGACGATCCCTATCCTCGAACAACACAAGGCATAGGATCAACTCCAACATAGAGGCTCGGCGCTACGAAAACGATGACGTGTACGTGGGCCCAAAGTGCTTCGGACCATGCATCAGAGCCACAAAGTTCCCGGAACGATTTGCTATCTCAAGGCATATTCAAGCCTACGACGGCATTGCTCGGCCAGACACCTGGTTACAGGATTTCTTCCAAGCTTGCTGCATCGCCAAAGGCGGAAACAGCCTGGTCGCAACCCGATATCTCCCACTCATGCTGAGGAAGACGGCACGATCATGGCTCAATGAGCTTCCGGCGAACACCATCCATAACTGGTATGATTTACAAAGTGCGTTCTTTTGGAATTTCGAAGGCACATATCGGAGGCCCTGTACGGTTGGAGACCTACAGCGTTGCACCCAGAAAGCCGGAGAAACTTGCTGGGATTACCTCAGACGATGGATTGACACCAAGAACTCCTGCGAAGGAGTAAACAATCAAACTGCGATTGAAGCTTTCATCGCTGGTCTCCCAATTGGTTTACTGCGCCATCGCTTGAAGTATGACAAGGTTACTGATCTGGGAGAAATGATAGAAATAGCGAGCAAGTATGCAGATGCTGAGGACGATGCAGAGGGATTACTCAATGCCCTGGCTGTGCCTCAGTCGGCAAAACAAACAAAGCAACAAGCTCAGAAGCGCAAAAATACCTCGGAAGAAAAACCCAACGCGGAGACAGCGGTAGTCACTACTGTTTCCGGGTCTGGAGGACGAGGAGGACGTGGCGGAGGCCGCGGGCGTGGCCGTGGGACATCAAGGGTCCAAGGTAGAGGAGAGAAACAACCAGGTAAAACATACACTTGGGCCGACATCGCCAATAACCCATGTGTGCATCATTCGGACGCCAATGGGGGCTCATCCCACACCAACGCTGAATGTCATTTTAACGACGACATCAAGAGAGATGATACCGCGGGCTACAAAGCCAAGCGGAAGAAGGGAAAGAAAAATCCCGAAAAAGACAAAGAGACCAAGGAAGATTCCGACATGGAGGAAGCCGACGCTTCAAATCCCAAGTCGGAAGGGAAGAAAACTTTTCCCACCAAGAAGGACACTTACGTCACCTTCCTCGGATCTCAACCACCAAAGGTCAAGAAAGTAGTTCTCCACGAGCTCAACGCAACAGTTCCGGCTATCCCTTAGTATCTGGACTGGTCGGAAGTGGCAATAACGTTTGACCGTGCTGATCATCCCGCCTAAGCTACATAGGCGAGGAAAATACGCCTTAATCATCAATCCACTTATTGATGGTTATGGTTTCTCCAAGACCCTCATGGACGGTGGTAGCAACATCAATATTCTCTATGTCGAAACGCTATGCCGGATGAAGATCTCGGAAACACAGCTGAACCACAGCTCTGTGATCTTTCACGGAGTTGTCCCAGGAAGACAGGCTAATTCCCTGGGAGAGATCACTTTGGATGTTACCTTTGGAACTCCAAAAAATTATCGAACGGAGGCACTTTCCTTCGAAGTGGTCCCGTTCAAGAGCGCATACCACGCTATATTCAGACGTCCGTCTTACTGGGCTTTTATGGCTCGTCCGTGTTACATTTACAATATGATGAAAATTCTAGGTCCCAACGGCGTAATCACCATCAGGGGAGACCCGAAGAAGGCGCGAGAATGCGAGGATGGAAATGCCGCCTTTGTCGAAGCCGTGCTGCACGCCCAGGAGTACCAGGAGATCAAGAAGAGCATAGATCCGTCCGAGATGCCTGCGACGAAGAAGGAGGTGACAAAGCCAAATCCGGAGTTCAAGGCATCAGAAGATACGAAGACGACACCGTTGAAGGATGACGACCCCTCCACGGTGACCCAGATAGGCGTAGGCCTAAGTAGCACATAGGAAAGCGCGCCCGTCAAGTTCCTCCAAGCAAATCAAGATATCTTTGCATGACAGCCATCTGACATGACCGGAGTACCTAGGGAACTTGCCGAGCACTCTCTAAATGTAAACCCGAACGCTAAACCCGTCAAACAGTCCTTACGATGGTTTGGTGATGAAAAGCGTAAGGCAATAGCTAAGGAACTAGCATGGCTCGAGTTAGCCGGATTCATAGAGATGTAAAGTGCGGTAAAGGATAGAGGTAACCAAAGTGGAGCGCTCGGAGACACAAGGATTTGTTTCTCGTAGTTCCTTCCTTTTGAGGGGAAGTACGTCTACATTTGGAGAGGGGGTGGTATCAAACCACCAACGCCACGAGATGCCTCCCTTGTTCTCCGATGAACCTCACCCCAAAGGGTTCGATTCACCTTCCACTATAACGGCAACCTTCGAGGTGGAAGCCGACACCTTTACAACAAGTTCGAGGCACACATCCACAACCTAATTGGAGGCTCCCGAATACAAGCAAGCTGTCAAACAATCAAAGACAAACTTGTAAGACCAAATCACAAGCTAGGGTTTCCAAGGAAACCCTAGAACAAGGGGACCTCAAGTGAATGAGGGAGAAATGGAAATCACTCTTGGTGAAGTAGTAGATCAAGGCCTCCTCCTTCGATTCTCCAAAGATCAACGACTTTGTATGGTTGAGTGAAGAGTTCTTGTGGATTTGGTGGATCAAATGGTGATGCTTTTCTTGAACTGGACGAGCAGCTTCCAAGGTAGAAGAAGGGGCCTATTTATAGGGCCCCTGGAATTAGAGCCATTGGGAGCCACTTACACCGGACAGTCCGGCAAATACAAGCCAGACAGTCTGGCCCAGCCGGACACTCTGGTTGACACCTGCTGGATACTCTGGCCCAGCAAAGTTTCCGGCCTGTGTCCGCACCGAGTCCGGGAGGAGTCCGATGAGGCATTCTGAAAGTCCAGGACGATCGATAAGCCCCCAGGGCCGGACACTCCGGGGCAAACTCACCGGACACTCCGACCAGTGAAGATTCCGGCCAGATTCCGAACCATGTCCATGAGGAGTCCGATTTGGTGTTCTGAATGTCCAGGAAAGACGCCGACATCCCAAGGGCGGAAAGTCCGGACGGATCCAACCGGATAGTCCGACAGGGGCGGACACTCCGGTGAAGATCAGCCAGACAGTCCGGTTGGGATAGGTTTCTTAGCACAGACTGGATCCAGGGGAGCACTTTTCCTTAAGGCGACAACTCTCAACTATCTGATATCTCCTGCAACATTTAACAACAGATTAACCTATCCAAGTGTTGTCAACAAACATCAAAATAATAGGAAGGGCATAAATGCCCTTTCACTTTCAGCTTTCGATATTGAGTATAAACCTCGGATAGCAATCAAATCCCAGATCCTTGCTGACTTTGTCGCTGATTGGACAGAGACGAAGGAGAACATGGTCCTCCCTGAGTCGGAATACTGGACCCTCTTTTTTGATGGGTCTAAGGCTCGAGGGGGCTCGGGGGCTGGCGTGGTGCTCAAATCACCCCAAGGAGATAAACTATTATACATGTCGTAGATCCACTTCACAGCGACAAACAATATTGCCGAGTATGAAGCACTACTGCACGGAATCCGGATTGCCAAGGATATTGGCATCCAACGTTTGATGTGTTACGGAGATTCAGATCTTGTTGCTCAGCAAGTCTCGGATATTTGTAATGCAAATAAGCACATGGCAGCATATAAAGCTGTCGTGGATGATCTATCTAAATCGTTCGAAGGGTTTGAAGTTCAACACATCCCTCGAGCAGAAAATGAGGAAGCAAATGCACTATCTCGAATAGGCTCTGCGCGGAAAGAGGTCCCGGATGGCGCATTTTTAGAGCACCTCAAAGTTCCCTCGATAAAGGGAGTAGATGAGGAATATCCGACCAAATCCGACTCACCTTTAATAGCAGTCCTGGCTATAATTCCTAGCTGGACTCAACCCTACCTTGATTACTTGGTAGATGGCAAATTACCCGAAGACAAGGTGCTGAGCCGGCAGATTATCCGACGAGCAAAAGCCTATACTATTGTTAAAGGTGAGCTCCATAAACGGAGTGTTTCTGGGGGTTTTCAGCGCTGTGTATCTCTGGAAGGAGTGGAGATCTTAAGAGAAATCCACGAAGGCGAGTGTGGTCACCACGCTACATCCAAATATTTAGTGGCAAAAGCTTTTCGACATGGATTTTTCTGGCTTACAGCTCAGGCAGATGCCGAACGATTAGTCAAGACATGCAAAGGCTGCCAAAAGTACGCCAAGCAAGCTCATGTTCCGGCCGATCAGCTGCGAACAATACCTATAACATGGCCTTTTGCGGTCTAGGGGCATGATATGGTAGGACCTTTTAAACGAGCACCAAGTGGATTCACGCACCTCTTAGTGATGGTGGACAAATCCACAAAGTGGATCAAGGCTAAACCGGTCACTAGTTGTGATGGAGCAACAGCCAAAAGATTTGTCGAGGATGTTACAATCCGGTATGGTTATCCGCATAGCATTATCACGGACAACGGGAGTAACTTTTCTATGGGAAAACTGGCTAAATTCTGCGATGAGCAAAATATCTGGCTTGACATTGCGTCAGTCGCACATCCATAGGCTAACGGACAAGTCGAAAGAGCAAATGGTTTAATTCTACAAGGCTTGAAACCAAGACTCGAAACACCACTAAGGTGTGCTTCGGGGGCTTGGGCAGAGGAACTACCCTCTGTAATTTGGAGTTTGCGAACAACTCCGAACAGGTCAACAGGATATACACATTTCTTCTTGGTCTATGGCGCAGAAGCAGTTCTTCCTAATGATTTAATTCATACTTATCCTAGAGTGGCTGTGTATATTGAAGAGGATGCCGAGATTTCTCGACAAATTGATCTCGACTTAGTCGAAAAAGTTCGCATCGTTGCTGAAATGAGATCTACAGCCTATCAACAGAAGTTACGCAAGTATCATAGCCAGAGAGTCCGAACTAGATCTTTTAATAAAGGTGATTTGGTTCTCCGGCTTGTGCAACAAAGAAAGCACAAACTTTCCCTAGTATGGGAAGGGCCCTTTTTAGTTAGTCATGTATTGCACAATGGATCGTACTACTTAACTAACATGAGGCCAGTCAAAGAAAGACCTGCTACTAAGAAGAGAAAGAGAGCTGGAGGCATTACAAATCCGGATGTGTTAGACAGACCATGGAATATTGCTTAGCTACGTCCCTTTTATTCTTAGTTTATCATTCTTTGTAACCATACATATGTACATGTTCTGTGAGAAATAAAAGTTTTGGTTACCTCAAAGTTTTCCTGAGAAGTTTTTACTATCTTATTTCCTAATGATCATGTCATAGTCGAAAATCCCAGAATGCTTGAAAGTACTTTATGCTCATGTTCGTTCTGGTTTAGATTTCCGACTCTAAAACTGCTACCTTCGGGTATAACTCTAAAAAATTCTAGTCTTTACTTAGGTTATTTATCTGATTGCTGGATGCGGGTATTTTCCGACTAGTGAATTGTTGGTACTGGAAGCCGGCTTTGTTTCCGAATTTAAACTGGTTTAGCAATTGAGCTCCGTTGCTCGGCAAGGTTTCCGGCTGAAGGTTTAGCCGGCTCGCGAAAGGGACGAGGCGGAAAGCCAGCTAAATGATAAGTAGAGACGAAAAATTCTAAGTGCTTATGCAAACATTTCAAGCACACAAAAAGTCGAAAACAAAAGTGCTGAATAGATAAAAAAACTAAGCACTAGCAAAAGCCATAAGTACTTCATATTTACAAAACGCATCATGTTCTTTTCACAGAATAATACATAAGTTTGTGGTCTATGATGCAGGAGGAGATGAAGGATCTACTGGCTCGCTGGTCACTCCGCCTTGATATCGTTCCGAGATGTCCGGATCCGAGGTGGTCCGTTCATCGTCGGAAACTTCTTCGGCATCTTATGGAGGAGGTGGCGGAGTATCTACGCGGGTGAAGAAGGGGATCTCATAGCTGGTCAGATCAGCTACGTGGCACCCATATCCGGCGCAGGAGTGCATGATGGCTTGAAGGTCCTGCTCCTGGCCATCTTCGTCTACCTTGCAGTACCCTTTAGTCACTTGCCATATTTCCATGTTTCCATGGTGGCTCATGACCATGGAGAGGGCATTCTGCGTGGTAGTCTGCGCGTAGGACATGTTCCAGTCCCGAACGAGCTGCGACATCTCCTTGGCCTTCTCCCGCACCTGGAAGTCCGACATGCTTGGCATGTCCGGAATCCTGAGAGACTCGCCAATATCCTCAAGGGATTGGGGGTAGTCATGAAGAAGATCACCGACTTGCGTAAGCCGGTGAGTGCGGGGCTCGGACGAGGAGGAGTCTGTCAAGTTCAGAGGACCTATACACAAAATGAAGATAAGGAAAAACCGACATTGATAAAAGTCGAGGAAATGATAAGTCGGATAGATGGAACTTACCAAGAATGATGTCGTCAATCTTGGCTTTCTCCTCCCGGAGACTCTGGAGTTCAGCCCGGAGTGCTTGGGAGATATCCTTCTCTCTGTCAACCTCATTCTTGAGGTCCAAGATAACTTTATTTTGAGCGGCAATCTTGCGATCGCGCGCTTCAGTGGCCATGGAGGAGGATTCGAGGACTTGATCTATGCTCGTTTCATGATCCATCTTGAGCTTTTCCAGCTCTTGGCGAAGTCCTTTGTTCTCCACCACCAAGTTCTTGAGGTTCTCGGCCTCTTCAATCATAGTGATGGATTGTTTCACCAACGCTGTAAGTCAAAAAAGAACAACAGTTCAGAAAAATTCGACATTAAAAAGCAAAAGGCAAGGTTTGAATCTCGAAATGTTTACCTTCAGCTTCATCCTTGGCTACCTTGAGCTCAGCATTTTTAAGCCGGAGAGCTTTGATCTCTCTCCGCTTATTACAAACATTGGACAATAATTCCTGGTTATAGGAACATACTTTCTGTAAGTCAGAATACCCAAAGTCAGAAAGCTACTTAAGACTCGGGCTAATATTTTTACTAAATATCAGCATGAGCCTTGGGGGCTACACTAGTTCGTTCTTTGGCATCCTAATGAAAGCATAAACTCGGATTCTATATCCTACTTCATGCTTGGGGGCTAGAGGATATGATATAACATAATGTAAAAACAAGAGTTGGAATTCCGACTTACATATTGCTCGCGCGTGAGTTTGTCTAAACCCGCGTTCACTTCAGCTGCCACCTTCTCGACGAGAGTAAGAGGGATCACTAGAGTTGTTGGAAGCTCGCCAGTCCTGATCCTCTCATCGCGAAGACGGACTTGAGTAAGAAGGTCGGAGAACTTGACGTCCTCTGCTTCTTGCGCCTCCTCTTCGGGGGATAGATGGCTTTTGTCCAGGACTTGCCTGGCCAGCTGCTGGATCTCCTCTGCAGATTTCCGGGTCAGGCCAAATTTGGCAAGACCCGGATTGTTGAGGAGGTTGTCGGCGAAGACTTCAGCCGAGGGATCATTACCTGAAGAGGGTTCACCCTTATCTTGAGCTGACGCACTGGTGGTGACGTCAGTATGCGACCCAAGGATCGTCGGCTCCGCTTGAGGAGCCGGATCTTCTGCAATCACCAGAGAAGGGATGATCGCCGGAGTTGCAGAAGGTTGAGGGACCGGAGTCGGAGGAGCCACGACAGGGGAAGCTATTGTAAGATTCGTCTGGCGCAAGGGCTTCGAAGAAGTCCCCTTCCCCTTGCCCTTGATGATTGATTTTGCTATGAGAGAGTAGTAAAGTCGGAAACATTACATCTCGAAAAGAAACTTGAGTAAACAACAAAGGCGGAAAAGTTGTGACAGAAGGTTACCTCTTCACGACTGGCACCTCTTTTGTGCCAACTGCTACTGTCGGAGCTTTGCGCTTCTTGAGCGCAAGATCCGGCAGTGGAACCACTTCCACCTCCTGAAAGAACTCCAGAGGGTATCCTTCGAGCGGAGCAAGTTCCGACTCGGGGATGTCAGCAAGCTAAAAACAAGAAAGCGTATCAGCATTGCAATGTAACTCGAAGATAGGAACACATAAAAGATGTGAGGATAAAAGCTTACCGGAACCACGGGGTTTTCTGCCGTGTGCATGTCCAGAGAAACCTCTGGAATCCACCTCTCGATCCGCTCCTTGATCATCCACTTGATCTGGGTTATGTAGCTCTGAGTGGTGTAGGGTTTGGGGCTGATGCGGAGGGAGTCGGTCAGGGAAGACGTGACGGAATGCATCAGTCTGTCCCCGTGGTACTGAAGTGGCTGGATCCGGCGTGAAACCCAGCACTGGACCAAGTCGGATCCCTTCAGAGCCTTGTGCTTGATCAGATATTCGATCCGCCTCTTAGCGAGGATCAGATCATCTGTGAGGGCCGGAGCAGCCTCGTCCTAGGAAGGTTGGGCCGTGGCGGCTCCGTCGACAAAAGCCGGCAAAGCAGTAGCTTTGCCGGGAGCCGGAATATCCCGATGATAGAAAAAAGTGGCTGGCCATTGTTTGACCGAGTCACTGGCAGAAATTTTGGGATATGCCCGGTCTCGTCTAAGAGAAAAACTAATGGTGTCGGTGATGTAAGGAACACCGGCAGTGATGGAATTCCTTCGGACATGAAAGTAAAACCGAAAGAGAAGCAAACTCAGCCTAATGCCGAGAAAGCCTTCGCAAAGCGCAGCATATGCGCTCATCTCTAGAATGGAGTTGGGAGGAAGATTGTGGAGTTGAACTCCATAGTGGTCAATCACCTCGGAGAAGAACTCCAAGGAAGGAAAGGACAAACCTCGGTCCAGATGGGTGCCGAAGTGGACGCGCTCGCCCTCGTGCGGATTGGGGACGGTCTCGCCGGAGCCGCTCCGCCAGTTGCCGGCTGCGAGGAGCCCCTCCTTCTCCATGTTCTTAAGGCCTGCTTCCTCGAGAGCGCAGGGGATCCAGATTCCCCTGTAGTTTTCTTTCTCTGCTGCTGCTTCCGCCTTCACCGCCGCCGCTGCCGCCACCAAACTAGAGGAAGAAGATGAAGCCATTTTCTCCGGTGGAAGGGTGACCTTAAAGGGGCGGCGCTAGGAGCTTTGTGGAGGAAGAACGAGGAGGCTCTATGCGCGCAGGAGGATTGGGAGGAAAGGAACGGCAAAGGACTGATGGGGATGAGAAGAAGAAATCTAAACCCCTTATATCCACCTACCTGCGCCAAGATTCGTGCAAACGCTACAGTGCAACCGCCACGCGTCGTGGAAAGAACTGGGAAGGGCCCGCGCGATGATTGCGTCGCCTCAATCTCCACGCACGCATTGAAACGGCGCCTCGGTTCTGCGAACCGCGGACCCACCAACGGTCGTGCTGACGGAACGTCTGTCAGATAACGTGACTTGACCATGTTTGTGTCAGGTGGGGTTAGAGATCAAGTTTTGGCTTAGTTTAAAAGCGACCTGGAAAATCCGAGTAACTAATTGAAAGGTCCGACTTATTTTTAAAGACCCGGATCGTATCTTTTGTTGTGAAGTTCCAGTAACCCTTCAAGATTCTGCAAGCCGAAGATCAAGCTAGACGATGATAAATCCGACTTTGGATCTTGGAGGCCTCCGGGGGCTGCTATTGGGGATATACTTTCCGGGTATCCTCACAGTTCCTCACTGACCAGGGTGGCCCACTTCGGGTTAGAGCTTTGCTTCACGGGCGGCCCAGTCAGGGAGAGAAGATGGAGTCCAATCCGGCTATAGGAAGGCCCAGAAGACTTACCGACTTAGTCCCATAATGTTACTTGTAGTTCAAGATGTACTCTATAACACACTCTTAGTCGTAGCCGGATAGATCTCTCCTGTAAACCCTAGGCCAGATATCTATATAAGCCGTCCTAGGGAGAGCCTATAGGGCACCAGATAACACCCAATACTTTAGACCCTCAACTCGCACAGGCGAAACCCTTGTAACCCATATTCCGGCTCTACCGTATTACTGGATTGCTAGCAGGAGTAGGATCCGTCAAAAGCCGGCAGATTCGAACCTGGGTAAACTTGTGTGCTCACCGTCCCGGAATACCGTACGTCTCACCCCCCTCTCTTCCACACGCCTCGAGGACCCCCTCATGGCGTACTTGTCATCAATCCGACGATAATGAGGTTGTCAATCTCACCGTGTTTTGCGGAAAACAAAGGATTAAACGTATCGAATGGAAAGAAGTAAAAGTTTGCAGAAAGTAAACACAAAGCAGTAAACGGTTGTAGATTGTATGTAAAGAAAAAGGACCAGGATCCATAGTTCACTAGAGGTGGCTCTCCTTAGATAGATAACATGCTGGGTGAACAAATTACAGCGGGGCAATTGACAAACACCGAGAAAGCAATACATGCATATACTAATCATCTTGACTCCTCTGAGACTTGATTGGGCATTACAACATAATACATAGACCGCCATCCAACTGCATCTATGACTAATAATCCACCTTCAGGTTATCATCCGAACCCCCTCCAGTATTAAGTTGCAATCAATAGATTATTGCTTTACGAACTGCGTGTAAAGTAAACAATACGATTGTTCTATGAACAAAGGATTATTTTCTCCCTAGTAGCAACAACACATCTAGTACCTTAGAGATTTCTGTCACTTCCCCAGATTACCAGAGGCATGAACCCACTATCGAGCATAAATACTAACTCTTGGAGTTGCTAGCATCTACTTGGCCAAGATAGCTACTAACAATGGAAAGCATGCAAGATCTCAAATAACAAAGACATGATAGAATCAATAATCAATCTGAAATAGCATCTCAATATCCATCGGATCCCCACAAACACAACATGTATGAATTACAAATAGATGATCTTGATCATGAATGGAGCTCACAAGATCTAAACATGAAAGCACAAAGGAGGAGAAACCAGCCATCTAGCTAATCCGTAGTCCAAGGATGAACTACTCATGCATCACACCAGAGGCTTGCATGGTGACGAAGAAGGCCTCCAGGGTGAATTCCCCTCTCCGACAGGGTGCCGAGAAGAGCTTCAGATCCCTCCTGATCTAGGGATGGAGATGATGGCGGCTACAGACTCTTTCGTGAATTGTTGATCGGGTACTTAGGGTTTTCGTCTCGAGGGCAATATATAGCCGGAAGGCGAGGCCGAGGGGGTGCTGGGGTCGGCCAGACCACCCCCTGGCGCGGTCCAGGCCTGGCCGCATGGCCAGGTGGTGTGGCCGGCCCCCAGCCCTTCTCTGTCTCGTATTCTGGTACTTGATCCCTTTCGGAAAAATAGGCACTTTGGCTTTTGTCCTGTCCAATTCCGAGAATATTCATTTTCTGACTTTCCTGGAACCAAAAACAACAGAAAACAGGCAGCTGACATTGTGGCTCTTGTTAATAGGTTAGTCCAAGAAATCATAATAAAAGTACTCCAAAGTTGGAACAAAGCACAAGAAAGTGGATAAAACCAAGCATGTAACATCAAAAATTATACATACATTTGCAATGTATCAACATCCCCAAGCTTAACTCCTGCTCGTCCTCGAGTAGGTAAGTGATAAAAAGAAAGAATTTTTTAGGTGACATGCACCATCAAAGACTTGACCAAAGTATTTGCAAAACATTCAAAGTTGGGATCATAGTACTTCAATCATAACATGAAAGACAAAGTTCTAGCAATAAGCAAAGAAACTATGATGCAACATGAAAAGGCACAAACAAAAGATTCATGAATAACAATGCTTTGCAAGACGTTTGTTTGTTTCACATAAAGAAAACATAGCATAATGGTATTCAGCTTGTCCCTCAATAGAGTAGCAAATATAAATGCATAGGACACCTTCAAAGTTCATAAGAGTGACTAGATACAATAGTTTCAAACAAGCAATAACAAGTTATGCATCAATCAACTAGTCTTGGGACAATGCACATAGAACTAAGAATGGCCACTATGCTCTCAAAGTAGGTGCATAAAGTTAGAAGGTGGAGACTCAATATAATGGTGGAAGAAAGGCCTTTTGTAAAAGGAAGTAGGGATTCAAGTCTCATAAAGAGCTTCCAAAAATTATGGTACTTATAGTTTTCAGCCCCCATTGCCCCTACCATAAGCATCTTGAAGGTGATTAAGGTTAAAGTGACACAACTAAGAGGATATGCTTGACAAGTTATAAACCGAAATCTCATGCCCCTTACTTACGAAGACCGATCCTCATGCTACTCAACTTCAGTCACGAGTAAGCTCTTGTCATTGTAAGTATATGTGTATCATTAAGAACCGCGAACGGGGTACCCCTTGCACATGATACGGGAGCTTTTCCATAATCAAAATGACAAGGCAAGCAGACAATGAGCATCTCAGCGATCTTTTTATTTGCTATTTGCATAGGTTTTTATTGAGGATGCTTCATAGAGTGCTCATTATGGTGATGCTGGAAGTTTCCACCATGATTAGGCATGACTTAGGCTAGCGGCCCAGGCGTTTCTCTAACACATATACAAACTCCATGATCTTACAAGTTCCACATTTATTTCACACCGCCGGGATCCGTAAGCAAAAGAACATAATATCAACGGGGTACAAAAGTACAAGTGCAATGTTGAAAGCGTTCCCCATGAAACATGGTTCTGCTAATTTCAACTTATAAAGCGCAAGCATATATGCAACAAAGAAGGACCCAATAGTTCAAGTTTATTAAGGGCAAATAAAGTAAAGTGTGCCATCAAGTTCGTGAGAGCTTTAATCACTAGTTTTTTCATAACAAGTGGAAGGTAAACAAAAGCATGAATATACTTGGAATAGCATAAGCTAGTAGGTAGGTATGGTGGACTCTTTGGAATAACTTGGTTTAGGGAGTTGGATGCATGAGTGGAACTCATACTTGGTGGTGGAGGCTAGCAAAAGACTGGGAGCGACAAACTAAGAGAGCAATAATGACTAAGAGAGCAATAATGGCCATAATCATGCAGAGCGACAAAACATCATTGATCAAAGCATAAAGTGATATTACAAGTTGAAAACTAAAGGATCATAAAGGCTATGGTGACTTGAGATACTCATAACATGGTGTGAGCATGTGCCAAGTCAACCCAAATAAAGCATCAAAGGAGAATACCACTATACTATGCTTTAATATGCTAAAACACGCATGATTCATCCAAGGCACATTAAGAAATCTCAATTGTTTATAACAAGTCATGCTACAGCAAAGAATACTAAGCATAAAGCCAAAACAATATCAAGCATGGCATGACAAAGCATATGCCACAGTCAACGAGCTCTTTTTACCACATAAGCATGAACTTTCCTACTCTTTTCCAAACCAAATCAAACTATTTGCAAACCAAAGTATGAAAGAGAGGGTCCAACCAATTTATTTAGAAAACTAAGCAAACCAAGCAAAATAAAAACCAAAACAAAAACGAAAAAGAAGACGCTCCAAGAAAAACACAACTGTGCATGAAACAATAAAAATAAAGCGTTTGGAAGAAACCTGGAATTTTTATTGATGAAGAAGGGGGATGCCTTGGGCATCCCCAAGCTTTGACGCTTGTACTTCTTAGATATTTTTTGGGGTGACACGCGTGGCATCCCTAAGCTCGAGCTTTAGTCCATCCTTTATCTCATTACTCGTTCCTTCTATACACCTGAAATTTTTCCTTCATACAAAACTTCACACAATCTCATTAGCAATATTAGTGCACTTAAGATAAATAAGTCTCAAGGTTCAGTTCTAACACCAAATAAACTTCCATTAGAACATTAGATACTGTAGCACTTCCCTCAAAAAGTTCAATTCCCCAAAGGAACTCAAGAAGGAACTAACAAGAAGCAAATGCAGAAAATGACAGAAATCTGTCAAAACAGACCAGCAGGTAAAGACGATTTTTTTTGAAGATCTTCTGTTGCTCAAATCAAAAAGTGTTGAACTAACGAAGGTTAGATAACAACCTGGGGCAGAAGCACAAAAATTACAGCTCAATCCGACGTACATAGTTCTCTCAGGAATTTTTACGGTGAAGCACAGAAATCTGTTTGGGGACAGCAACTTTCCCAATCATTACTTCACTCTCATTAGAGGTTACTCTTGGCACAAAAACCAAATAAAAAGGATAAGGAGAGGTTATTACAGAGGTAATAACTTCCAAAACTCATCTAAAACTCTTGGGTTATCTCCCAACAAGTACTTTTCTTTAACGCCTTTAAGTTAGGCATAAGAAGCAAAGAAAGAATCAAGTGTTCTCAAATGAAGAAGCATTAAGACCAACTTTCTTGCCCTTACCTCTCTTATTTTTATTCTTAACCTTTGGGAAAATATGATTGTTTGGTGGAGAAAAAAGGTGCATGGTCCCCTTTCCCACATCTATTATTGCTCCAAGAAGTTCCAATAGAGACCTTCCAAGTGTAATTTGCCCTTTTCCTGCACATTCAATAACAAGATAATCAATAGAGATCGTTTTCCTAAGGATCTTTGTAAACACTCCTTCAGCTATTCCAAGAGGTAAAATGGTAGTATTATTAGTAAGAGATATTTCTTTTCCTCCCTCAATGAGCCCCCAAGTATTCAGAGATTTATAAATATCTTTGGGCATAAGGCAAGATTCAGACATGATATCACAACGAGCTTGAAAAGTTTCAGCGTTTATCTCAATCTTTACTGTAGGGAACCACTTTGATGGTTCAGAGTTTATTGGAACATAATCGTGATGCTCCCTAAGCGTATTATAGCACCCTTCTAATCTAGTAGTGCTAGCCTCAAGAGTATCCAACCTAGCAAATATTTTCGCGAAAGAAGTATCAGTTTGGCTAGGCATGTTGTAAGTGAGGATCAATTTCTTTATAGCATTAATAGCATCATCCTCATTACATTGGAGGAAATCTCCCTCCACAACAGCATCTAAAGCATATCTATAGCAAAGAGTAATCCCAAGGTAAAAACTGCTAAGGAACAAGCCTTGAATCATTTTAGGCTCAGTCTTTTCATGTAGATAAGAGATTCTAGACCAAGCTTCATTAAAACTTTCCTCAATTCCTTGTTTAAAAGTGAGAATCATTTCCTCGGTTGACATAGTGATTGGAGGAAGGCTAGACATAGAGGCAACTCAAGATAGGAACTATTTTTTTTGTGTTTTCAAATAAGAAAGCAAACAAGTAAAACTATTTTTTTTGAAGAACAAAACAAGCAAACAAAGCAAAAAGAAACTAAGCAAAACAAAAACAACAAATTAAAGAGATTGGTTATGAGGGACTCCCCTTGTGAAGATGTCCTTGACTCCCCGGCAACAGCGCCAGAAAAAACCTTGATGCACTCGACGATCGACGTAGAGCTCGTTGGGAACCCCAAGAGGAAGGCACGATGAATATAGCAGCAAGTTTTCCCTCAGTTATGAAACCAAGGTTTAATCGAACCAGTAAGAGCAAGGAAACACCCCAAAGGTGTTACTAGCTGAGCTTTGGCAGGGCGCACTACCGGTGCTAGTAGCAACGTGGAGACCTGCACAACACAACCACAGAACTTTGTCCCCAACTTGCGATGAGGTTGTCAATCTCACCGTGTTTTGCGGAAAACAAAGGATTAAACGTATCGAATGGAAAGAAGTAAAAGTTTGCAAAAAGTAAACACAAATCAGTAAACGGTTGTAGATTGTATGTAAAGAAAAAGGACCGGGATCCATAGTTCAGTAGAGGTGGCTCTCCTTAGATAGATAACATGCTGGGTGAACAAATTACAGCGGGGCAATTGACAAACACCGAGAAAGCAATACATGCATATACTAATCATCTTGACTCCTTTGAGACTTGATTGGGCATTACAACATAATACATAGACCGCCATCCAACTGCATCTATGACTAATAATCCACCTTCAGGTTATCATCCGAACCCCCTCCAGTATTAAGTTGTAAGCAACAGATTATTGCTTTATGAACTGCGTGTAAAGTAAACAATACGATTGTTCTATGAACAAAGGATTGTTGTTTTGTCCCTAGTAGCAACAACACATCTAGTACCTTAGAGATTTCTGTCACTTCCCTAGATTATCAGAGGCATGAACCCACTATCGAGCATAAATACTAACTCTTGGAGTTGCTAGCATCTACTTGACCAAGATAGCTACTAACAACGAAAAGCATGCAAGATCTCAAATAACAAAGACATGATAGAATCAATAATCAATCTGAAATAGCATCTCAATATCCATCAGATCCCCGCAAACACAACATGTATGCATTACAAATAGATGATCTTGATCATGAACGGAGCTCACAAGATCTAAACATGAAAGCACAAAGGAGGAGAAACCAGCCATCTAGCTACTACATGGATCCGTAGTCCAAGGATGAACTACTCACGCATCACACTGGAGGCTTGCATGGTGATGAAGAAGGCCTCCAGGGTGAATTCCCCTCTCCGGCAGGGTGCTGGGAAGAGCTTCAGATCCCTCCCGATCTAGGGATGGAGATGACGGTGGCTACAAACTCTTTCGTGCATTTTTGATTGGGTACTTAGGGTTTTCGTCCCGAGGGCAATATATAGGCGGAAGGAGAGACCGAGGGGTGCTGGGGTCGGCCAGACCACCCCCTGGCGCGGGCCAGGCCTGGCCGCGCGGCCAAGTGGTGTGGCCGGCCCCCAGCCCTTCTCCGTCTCGTATTCTGGCACTTGATCCCTTCCGGAAAAATAGGCACTTTGGCTTTTGTCCCGTCCATTTTCGAGAATATTCATTTTCTGACTTTCCTGGAACCAAAAACAGCAGAAAACAGGCAGCTGGCACTGTGGCTCTTGTTAATAGGTTAGTCCAAGAAATCATAATAAAAGTACTCCAAAGTTGGAACAAAGCACAATAAAGTGGATAAAACCAAGTATGGAACATCAAAAATTATAGATACATTTGCAATGTATCAGGTACGCGAGGGCAAATCCGCGGTGGCGAGTCCTCGAGCGTGTTGAGCACGCGAGGGCGAATCCGCGGTGGCGAGTCCCCGAGCGTGGCGAGTACGTGAGGGCGAGTCCACGGTCGTGGAACCACGTGCACACGCAGTATGCCTAGGAGTAGTCCCCGAGGCTCGAGTTGGTTGTAGAGGCGACTTGAGGCTCTTTAGAGATGCATAGTAGAGATTGTTCTCGAGCATGGCGAGTAGCGCTCAGCACTGTCTGGAGTGTGGCGAGTGACGAGGTTGGGCGACCGGCGAGTGCTGCTGTCTGGAGCGCGCCGAGTCCCCGAGTGCGGCGAGTCCGCGATGATTGCGTTTCCATGAGGCGAGAGTCCCCGAGTATGGCGAGTCCACGATGATTGCGAGTCCGCGAGGGGAGAGTCCCCGAGTGTGGCGAGTCCGCGATGACGTTGATTGCGCCGTTTTTGTTAGCGAGTCTCTCGTCTTGGCTCGGGGGGCCAGTCGCTTGGCGACTCCAAAGATGGCTCTCGGCTTGGCGTTCTTCCTGGACGATCCGAGGCTCGATATGCGAGTCCTCGTCCGCCGTACTTGGCCGTGCGAGTCGCACTATCTAAGGTTAAGGAGGACATGGTGTTGTTTGTGTAGCACTGCCATTTGTCTTGGCCCGGAAGGCCAGTCGAGCAAGGCGACTCCAATGATGGCTCTCGATTAGCATTTCTCGTGGACGATCCGAGGCTCGGTTTTCAAGACCTCGTCCGCACTACTTGGCTATTGCGAGTCACTCTTTCAAAGGTTGAGAAAGGCAAATTGATTTTTCCCGTGGGGAAGAGACGCCCAGTGGTGAGTCCATGCAGCGTGGCATACGACCTTCTCTGGCGACTCGGACGATGAAGGTCCCTTAGTAGGCGCGGCGTTCGCATTCGACGTAATCGGAAAGATTTGACGCGGCGGAAGTATGGTCGCGCTTTGGCGAAGTCAACGCGGCGGACACGGGGTCGACGCGGCGGATGAAGGTCGCGCTTTGGCGAAGTCGACGCGGCGGACATATGGTCGCGCGACGGACAGGGTCGCGCTTTGGCGACGTCATCGCGGTGGACATGGGGTTGACGCGGCGGGCGAAAGTCGTGCGGCGTGTAGCCGGTAGCATGGAGATCCGCCGGACGTGGCCAGTCTGTGGCGGGAGGATCCACGAGCATGGCGAGTCCGCAGCGGGTGAGTCCCCGAGCGTGGCGAGCCCGTGACATATGACGGGGTCAACGCGGCGGATATCGTCGGGTTGGCGCGCCGCACGCATCCGGGCCACGAGGGCGAGTCTGGTTGTTCGTCACACATACACATCAATATGCATTCAGTAAGAAAATTATCAGTGTACAAATAAATATTTGAAACAACATATGAAATTATCGGCCATGGCCGAGTCGTCGCCGGCGAAGTTGTATGCAGCCGTGGCGGCGAAGAGTCGAAACAGTTTACGGTAGTACGGTCGATCAAGCCTTTAAACGAGGCCGCGGCTTCGATCGGACCTTTCGTAGGGCGGAGTCATGACATCGGATTCAGTTGGGCCTGCTTCAGCGGTGTGTGCTCACCGGTGCCGCTTAAGTTGCCAAGCGTCAATTTCTGACCGCCTTGTGTCCACGTGCAGTGATCATTCGGCCCTCGAGTGCTCAAAACAACAGATTACTCGATCATGCAAAAGTTGCAGCTAAGCGTTAGTATCTATGATTAATTAAATAGTTTAATCAATGGAGACAGACGTATAATAGAGATACTATGCGACTGAATTAAATAATAGAAAAGGCATGTATATTACCGATCGGATCTGGCACTTTACCGACTGAATTATCTTAGAGTTACCGCATGAAGCAGCTCAGCGCGCCTGATGTCGACGGATGCCTCGCGTTTGACCGATGGAGATTTGTTTGCTCTTGTGTGACCTCCTCTTAACCAATATTAACTCAGTTGTTTCAAAGATATTTGTATCCGGTCGAGCGTGTGGACGACTGCGACATATGAAAGCGCCTTCTTGCCGATACACACACGGCCACGACCAAAGCGTGGCTCTTTGTCTTCATGGGATCGTGACTCAATCACGTTTTGGCACATGCATAGAAAATACGACATGTAAAGAATTAGATCTAATCTGAATAAAGAAATTGATTGCATCATAATTAGCTAATAGCACATAAGAGAAATTAGTAGGAGTTTAACTCGACCGATCACCACGTTTGGTTGTTGGTGTAGAGGATTGGTCTCTGCATCTAGAAATCGCTTGCATACCCACACGTGCTTTCAAGTGGATCTGTCCTGGCTGATCCGTGTGTGTGCTTGCTGCGTAGGGAATCGGGTGTGTTGCGCCGATTGGATCCAAGGCAACTTTGAGCGAACCGCGGCGGCTGCATAGATTTCTCCAGTCTTCGATGATGTCGATCACGGATCCCGCCTAGATCATCACCTCCGAGCCTCGCTTGACCCACGGTGGGCGTCAACTGTCGTGGAATTCGCCACGGCAGATGCTACATGGTAGTTTACGTAGAGGAAAGGACAAGACGACGTAGGAGAATCCGGGAGCGAGATTGGCACACGATGTACCCAGGTTCACGTCCTCTCGATGGAGGATCGCTATGTCCTGCTATCAATCCAGTATATGTTCATAAATTGGTTTATAATAGAGTCGCCGGAAGCGGTGGGAGAGACTAGATCTAATTTCACGTGGGAAAGAGAGCTGTCTAATGAGAGATGTCTCTCAAAGGGGTGCCCCTGGTGACTTTATATATGCAACCAGTTAGGGTTTACAAGTGCACTAATGGGCTTTGTATTGGAGTCGCCGTCTTGGGCCTCCAGTCGGCGAGTCATCCGGGTCTGGTATGCGTCAGTCGTTATGTCCGGCGAGTCGACCCGCCATAGGCAACTCCGCTTCATGGGTATACCCCGATTGGTATTCCCCCATCACCGCAGCTTGGCGGGTGCTCTTCAGTACCTGACATTCACTCGTCCGGACATCGCCTACGCCGTGCAATCGATTTGTCTTCACATGCACGACCCTCGCGATCAGCACTTGGATTTGGTCAAACGAGTTCTTCGGTACGTCAAGGGCACGCTTCGTCACGGTCTCCAGCTCACACCTTCCGCGACGGATCGCCTCGTCGCCTACATCGACGCGGACTGGGCTAGCTGTCCAGACACCCGGCGCTCCACCTCTGGGTACTGCGTCTTCCTCGGCGACAACTCGATCTCTTGGTCTTCCAAGCGTCAGCACACGGTGTCTCGCTCTAGTGCTGAAGCGGAGTATCAGGCTGTTGCCAACGCCGTCGCCAGCCAACTCCTCCAAGAGCTTCATCGCCCACTTCATAGTGCCACTATTGTCTTTTGCGACCATGTGAGCGTTGTGTACATGACCACGAATCCTGTCCAGCATCAACGCACCAAACACATTGAGATCGACCTTCACTTTGTTCGAGACCGTGTTGCGTTGGGGCACATTCGAGTTCTTCATGTGCCATCGTCTCGACAATTCGCGGACATCTTCACCAAAGGCCTAGCTTCACCGCTGTTTTTGGATTTCCGGTCCAGTCTTAGTGTCCGAGAGTCTCCCGTTGCGATTCGGGGGGGGGGGGGGGGGGGGGGGGGTTGACAAACCGAATATATCTAGTATATTCGGTTTATATCCCACCATATTTAGTGCTTGATATTTGGCCATTATGGTTAGGATTTGTATCCATGTATATCCTGTAAATGCCTATATATATGAGATACGTGAAAGACCACAACTCGTGGCAAATCAGTCTCCTCTTCTAATTCTATCAGGAGGGAGTACTATGAAATGAATCTCTCATGGCCCATCCACCAAAGCATATGACGGAGCGTTAAAATTTGTAGCAGCGGGAGGATCTGGCCATGCAGCAGTACTCGTAAATTCAGCCATTTCTAGATCTCTCCGCCGGTCCTCCGGGTCGTCATTTTTATGTATCCGGCCTGCAGCGAACTGCATGCGTTCAGTTCGCAGACTCCACACGTTGCAAGGTTGCATCGGTCGGCTCGGCTGCATTGCAGCATTAGACACGGGGAATATGTGTATGGAGGGATCAAGTTGCAGGCAACTAAGTACTGGTATCTGTGTGCGGTGTGCCACATGGACTTGCATATGTATCCGGTCGGTTCGCAGACTCTACACACGCACGGTGATCGACGGCGCGCATCGATCAGCTGCATCAACGCAGCATTAGACACGGGGAATATGTGTATGCACGGATCAAGATGCACGCAACTACATAGTACGTACTGGTACCTGTGTGTCACATGGACTTTCATATGAAGTCGTATTATTATATTTTTTTAATCTACATGACTACATGGTTGGCGATCGGTCGAAGAGGCGAAAAATAGCTAGGGGCGCTCGCTCGGTAGCCTACGGTTCATCGGGGCAGACCCCCTCGGGATAAAAAGCCTTAAAAGTACGATCTAAATTCTATCCCCCCTGGGGATAAAAATCCTTAAAAGTACGATCTAAATTCTATCGAGGCTAATTTTAACGGAGCGGAGCGAGACCTGTCGCGGAAAGCTTGGGCCAGATGTACGCACGACGTCCAAGCCTGCCTTGATCTTGTCCGTGGTGAGTTGAGATGGTTTTGTTGAAGATGATGTGATCGTGGTACGACATGATTGCAAGGCAAGGTTTCGCGTGTACCCGGGCGTTGCCTCTGATAAGATACCTGCTGTGGTGCCGCCAAGTTCATCATCGATGACCGAGATGGAACATCAAGTACTTCTACATGGACACCAAGTTCTCCTTCCCGGCTCCAAAGCCTTGATCCCGAAGACCGAACCGAACCCTCGGAACCTAAGATCGCCGAGCCCCTATGTGTGATCCTCTTTTCCGAGCCCTATTTTATAAAATAAAATACAAACTTGTTGCATATTAAATTATCCATGCTTGCATCTCATCATGTGGTTGGGGGCATTACGCTGATTCACCTCATAATTAAATATGGAGACCATATGCTGGCTTTTTTAGTCTTATATTGGACCTATTTAAATTTGAACCGGTGCCACTATTTGTCTTGTTAAGTAAACATTTAAATTACGGGGTATCTAAAAAATATGAACCTTCTAATTAATTGTCACGCCCCGGTTCCTCTTAATATTGCCTAGTTGTATCACATCTTTGCCATGTTATATATTATACATGCATCATGCCTGCTCTTCCGTCGTAGTATTAAATAATGCATTCAATGTTCCTTTTAGTGCTTTGCTTCTTCACGGATTAGGCCGCTGAGTTGATATGAGTGTCGACCCGATCTTCGGATGAATCTTCGGCTATGTTTCAGGCGAGCGTTCTCCCTCTTTCTACCTATTTTGCGTTTATATTCTTTACTTCCTCCAATTGATCTATTGCTATCCGTGTTACGATGCTTTAGTTTCCGTGCATCATTTATATTCTTTCCAGCTTCTATATTGCCTTGGACACATCCTATTGCCTGTTGTTTGATAGACAGTCGGTCTTGCGAGTCGTAGTTGCTTGCTCAGGTGTTGCTTTGCGTTGTTGTCATTCCACCGTTGTTGGAAGGTTGGCATGTGTTTAATGGTGGAGATGATCATGGCTTTAATTAGAACTTATTAATTAAAATCTTGGAAATAGATATAACTAATACAGAGGCATCGGTGGGCAATTGATGTTATTTAGTTCTTCCACGCTCACTTGTGTCCTGTAGGCCCCGAGTACTTGATACCTGTTTCTTGACTGTTTGCACAATCAACATAGGAGACTCTATGGATCCCCCTTCGCCTGAGCTTGATTCGCACTTTATTTCTTGGGGCCACAATTAGTTTGGGGCTTTATTACTATCCCGTAGATATGCCATGCTTTACTGCTTTATTTACGATTACGCGTGGAGCGCATGTACTGTTTTGGAACGTAGAATTTTTTCACGGTATCGACAAGCCTAGTCACACTTTCGGTTTCCCAGTCATTTACAACCATTGACACAAACTCTGGGTCCGTCTCAGATCCGGCCAACTTCGTTGCGGGTAGCTTAGTGGGGTGCCCCCCTGAAATAATTTATGAATCTTGTGAATGCATTTCGTGAGGCCTCATTGCGTTTTATTTGGTTCTTCTCAAGGTTGATCGTGTGTGTGTTGCTATTTGTGCACCCCTGCAGGGTAAAACTTTCTGAAAGCCGTGGCTGTGGTTATGGACGACTTGGAGCACATTATCTCGATCATAGACAACCATAACTAAAGTAGTGCTATAAATTTGGCTTTGACATGTCTAGTAATCAGTTTCACTACAACAGAATGAGTAAATAAAAGTGCAAACAACTGCTGGATTTGGGATATCTCTGGCTAATTGTATCTGACTAGTAAGTATTGCAACTACAACAGAATGGTTAACTAAAACTGCCCACTGCTTATGATATCAGAATGACTCATGCTATCTATATCTGACTAGTAAGTGTTACCACTATAATGGAATAAATAAAACTGACAACTGAGTGAGGTCCTCGGTTTGACTTCCTCGTTTGGTCTCGAGGGGGAAATGCCAAGATGGGTATGATTGGTGTTAGTATCCGGTTGGTCCCGTATAGGTCATTCTTACCTCTCTCTGATAGCCGACAGTTGTATCGAGTCTCTATATGTTGTTTAGTGCATGCTTCGTTGCCGCTTCAGTCCACCGTACCTATGTAGGCGCGAGCTGCCAAATTCTAGACTTGCTGTGTACTAGCCTCAGTACTGACCGCTCCCTTTTTTCCTTTTCCCTTTGTCGGCACCCCTTTTGTTTTAGCAGGTTTGAGATCGACGTTGTTAGCAAGGTTGTCGTTCTGGCTTGACCTGGGTGGGGTTATGGACGCCATTGGATATTCTTCAGGGCTCTTAGCCCCATTTGCATCTTATCCGTACTCGGATGTTGTATCGTTTCCAAGGTGATTTAGATCTTTGTATTGTATATCTGTATTTGATGTCTACGCACTTCTATTCTTGTAGACAGTTGTTGGGCCTCCAAGTGCAGAGGTTTGTAGAACAGCAGCAAGTTTTCCCTTAAGTGGATCACCCAAGGTTTATCGAACTCAGGGAGGAAGTGGTCAAAGGTATCCCCTCTCAAGCAACCCTGCAATCAAGATACAAGAAGTCTCTTGTGTCCCCAACACACCCAATACACTTGTCAGGTGTATAGGTGCACTAGTTCGGCGAAGAGATAATGAAATACAAGTGGTATGGATAATTATAAGCGGTAACGATGATAAAAAATAGCTTGATGGCGTGGAAAAGACTAAAGTAAAACTGAAATAAAGATAGAAACAAGCAAACATGTGATAGATCTAATAGCAAACGGTGTTTCAGTGCTTAGAAACAAGGCCAAGGGATCATACTTTCACTAGTGAACACTCTCATATAAATATATTCTTCTTTATGATACTACGCTGAACTACTCTCTGGTTGAACACTCTAATCCATGGTAGAGCTATAACAACACACCTCAAAGTAAGCGTTTCCTATCTAGATAACCCCACACTGTCACCTTGAGCACTAGATGGTTCAAACAAACACCACAATTTCATAAAGACATCCAACTCCAAATATAACTCATAACAAGTATTTGAAATCTCTAGCCTAAGTGCCACCATGGTGTGCACACTGTCAACTTCACACACATGGGGAGAGTAGAGATCTATTAAATCACTTGAGTAGCAAGGTAGATCTATAGATTACAAGTTCATGATCTCAATAAGATCATGCATAGAGAGAGATGAACACATAGCTACCAATAAAACCCTTAGCCTCGAGAGAGAACTACTCCCTCCACATCATGGGAATCGGCAATGGTGATGGAGATGGTGGTGGAGATCGATGGAGATGGATCCCGGGGCACTTCCCCGTCCCGACAGGGTGCCGGAACAGAGACTTTCTGTCCCCCGAATCTCCTCTTCGGTGGCGGTGGCGCTGCGGAACTTTTCGTGGCTAGAGGCTTGACGATTTAGGGTTTCTGTATCGGGAGGAATATATAGGCGAAGGGGCGAGGTCGGTGGCCAGCCAGGGGGCCCATAGCATGCCCTGGTGCGGCTTGGGGGGGACCCGCGCCTAGGGGTGGTTTGGCCACCCTGTGGCCCCTCTCCGTCTCGTCTTCTGGCTCCGTGAGTCTTTTGGTAAAATATCGACTTTGGCTTTTGTCCGGTCCAATTCCAGAATATTGATTTTCTAACTTTCCTGGAACCAAAAACAGCAGAAAACAAGCAACTGGCACTATGGCACTTGTTAATAGGTTAGTCCAAGAAAGTGTATAGAAAGTACTCCAAAGTTGGAACAAAACACAAGAAAGTAAATAAAACCAAGCATGGACCATCAAAAATTATGGATACGTTAGCAACATATCAACATCCCCAAGCGTAACTCCTGCTCGTCCTTGAGTAGGTAAGTGATAAATGTTGGAGATATGCCCAAGAGGCAATAATAAAAGTGGTTATTATTATATCTTTGTGTTTATGATGAATGTTTGCATCCCATGCTATAATTGTATTATAAGGAAACACTAATACATGTGTGTTTTGTAAACATAAAAGGTCCCTAGTAAGCCTCTTGTTAAACTAGCTTGTTGATTAATTGATGATCATGGTTTCCTGATCATGGACATTGGATGTCATTAATAACAAGGTTGTATCATTAGGAGAATGATGTAATGGACACACACACACCCATAGTAAGCGTACCATTAGATCAAGTCATTAAGTTCACATTTCTACAAGCTTTCGATACATAGTAACCTAATCCTTCGACCATGAGGTTGTGTTAATCACCATCACCGGATGAGTACTTTGATGACATCAAACACCACTTCGTAACTGGGTGGTTATAAAGGTGTCATTAGGCATTCTGAAAGTATGTGTTGGAGCGCATGGACCAAGATTGGGATTTGTCCATCCATATGACGGATAGATATGCTCTGGGCCCTCTCGGTGGAATGTCATCTAGTTAGCTTGCAAGCATGTGACTAGGTCACAAGGGATGGCATAACACGGAACGAGTAAAGAGTATTTATCAGTAACGAGGTAGAACTAGGTATGGAGATACCGATGATCAAACCTCAGATAAGTAGAGTATCGCGTGACAAAGGGAATTGGTTTCGTATGTTAATGGTTCTATCGATCACGAAGTCATCGTTGAGTATGTGGGAGCCGTTATGGATCTCCAGATCCCGCTGATGGTTATTGATCGGAGAGGTGTCTTCATCATGTCTGCATATTCACGAACCGTAGGGTGACACACTTAAGGTTCGAAGTTGTTTTAAGTAGATATTGAATGTGCGTTGGAGACCGAATGTTGTTCGGAGTCTCGGATTGGATCCGGGACATCACGAGGAGATCCGGAACTGTCCGGAGAATAAGATTCATATAATGGGGATCATTTTCTAAGTTAGGAAATGTTCCAGAGTGTTTGTATGGGGATTCTAGAAGGTTTCGGAATGTTCCGGAAGGTTCTAGAAGATATCTTGGAGTTTATTTGAAAACCAAGATAAGATAAGATAAGATAAGGGGAGTTTAAAAGGGAAACTTGGGGGGAAAGGACTCTCCCCCCAAGCTCCCTAGTGCGCCGGCCCTAAGGGGTGGGCCTAGGGGTGGGAACCCTAGGCCACACCCCTCCCTCTATATATAGAGGGGTGGAGGCGCCACCCCTCCTGGCCCCTGCCCACTCCAAACCCTAGCCGCCTCTCTCTTCCTCCTTCCATCTGCTCCGGCTTAGGCGAAGCCCTGCAGAATTCTCTCCACCACCACCACCACCCCGTCGTGCTGCTGGGATTGCGTGGAGAAGATCTACTACCTCCGCTGCTCGCTGGAACGGGGAGAGGAAGGTCTGCTTCGACTCCGCACGTGTGACCGTCTGCGGAAGCGCTGCCGGAACGCGGCGCCGGAAGGATCATCTACTCGATCTTGAGATCGGCAAGTGATCGAATACATCATCCACGGGATCTAATCTCGTTAACGCTTTCGGTTCTACGAGGGTTAGTACCGATCTATCTTATTGCTCATGTCTAGTAGACTAGATCTTGGCTTTTATCTAGATTAGATCTGGGTTTTGTTCGTTCTAGCGGTAATTTTTTTTTGTTTTCCATGCTACGAACCCGTCAATAAAAAGAAAGAATTATTCCCCCATTGTCTCGGATTAGCGAGATACATGTTCCCGGTGGCATTTTGTCTGGAAGGAGTTGCTGCTTCCGCTCGATCGCTGGAGCGAGGTGGTGGAGGTTTTCCGGTGGCTTGAACGTGTGTGCGAGGACGGATGCGCTGCTGATTTGCGGCGCTCGGACTTCCACACGATCTTGAGATCAGCAAGCGTACAACTACATCAACCATGAGTTCCTACTCGTTAACAAAACTCGTTGTCTTCGAGGGTAAGTTCTCCATGGATGTATGTCCACTCGTTGCTCTGTATCTAGTAGATAGATCTTGGCTTATAGTTCTCATCATAGGAAATTTTTTGTTTTCTATGCTGCGGACCCAACAGTATCAACGTTGTGGTTTCAGTTTCGTAGGTAAGATCCGTTCTTATTCGAAAGCCCCAAACCACGTAAAACATGCAAAGAAAATTAGAGGCGTCTAACTTGTTTTTGCAGGGGTTTTGTGATGTGATATGGCCATCATGTGATTGTGATTATATTTGATGTATGCAATGATCCTTGTTGTAATATGGCAACCGGCAGGAGCCTAATGGTTGTCTTTGATTCTGTTAAGACCTGCGTGTCTATTCATCTTGTAATAGCTTTATTCCAAGTAGTTGTAATAGTTGCTTGTGATGATGGACAACCATGAAGCGGCGCCACTGACCTTGACGCAATGCTGGTGATGATGGAGATCATGTCCGTGCTTTGGAGATGGAGATCAAAGGCACAAGAAGAAAGGGCCATATCATATCATACTAATTATGAATTGCCTATGATGTTAATCCTTTATGCATCTTGTATTGCTTAGATCGCGACGGTAGCATTATAAGATGATCCCTCTCACTAAATATCAAGTAATAAAAGTGTTCGTCCTTAGTTGGCACCGTTGCTAAGACTCGTCGTTTCGAAGCATCTCGTGATGATCGGGTGTGATAGATTCTACGTGTGCATACAACGGGTGCAAGCCAGATTTGCACATGCGGAAACTAAGGTTAATCTTGACGAGCCTAGCATGTACAGACATGGTCTCGGAACACGGAATACCGAAAGGTAGAGCACGAGTCATATGAATGATATGATGAACATGAAGATTGTTCGCCGATGAAACTACATCTTCTCTCGTGAAGATCGGACTTGGTGTAGTGGACTTGGTTCGTGTAATCACTAAGACAATGTGAGTGATGTTGTTTTGAGTGGGAGTTCACCTAGTTAATTTAAGAATTGAAATTGAACTCAATTTATCATAAACTTAGTCTAAACTACTTGCAAATTTGTTGTAGATTATGGCGAACCTCTCCATAAATTTCAATGCGTTCCTAGAGAAAGAAAAACTTAAGAACAATGGAAGCAACTTCACGGACTGGCTCTGTGGTCTGAAGATTGTCCTCAGGGCTGGTCAGATGACCTATGTGCTCGATGCACCGCTAGGTGACCCACCTGCAGAAGATGCCACCGATTACGTAAAAAATGTTTATGCCACTCGAAAAAATCATTACTCCACAGTTCAGTGTGCCATCCTGTACGGTCTGGAAACGGAGCTTCAGAAGCGTTTTGAGCACCACGACCCGTTCGAGATCATTAAGGAGCTCAAGCTCATTTTTGAGACTCACGCGGCCGTGGAGAGCTATGAGGCCTCCGAAAAGTTCTTTACCTGCAAGATGGAAGAGGGAAGCTCCGTTAGCGAGCACGTGCTCACCATGTATGTGCACGCAAACAAGCTCCAAGAGTTGGGGATAACGATTCCTAATGAGTTACGGATTCACCGTGTCCTCCAATCACTGCCACCGATTTATAAGAACTTTGTGATGAACTACAATATGCACTGCATGAACAAGACGTTGCCTGAACTATCGTCCATGCTGAAAACTGCTGAAGTGGAGATCAAGAAGGAGCACCAAGTGTTGATGGTCAATAAGACCACCAATTTCAAGAAACAGGACAAGCCTAAGAACAAGGGCAACTTCAAGAAGGACGGCAAGAAAGCTGCCGCACCTGCTAAGAAGCCCAAGGCTGGTCCTAAGCCTGAAACTGAATGCTTCTACTGCAAGGGTGCTGGTCACTGGAAGCGCAACTGCCCCAAGTACCTGGCAGATCTGAAGAACGGCAACATCAAGAAGAAAGGTATATTCGATATACATGTTATTGATGTGTATCTTACTAGTAATCGTAGTAGTGCCTGGGTATTTGATACTGGTTCGGTTGCTCATATTTGTAACTCGAAACAGGAGCTGCGGAATAAACAAAGACTGGCGAGAGACGAGGTGACGATGCGCGTTGGAAATGGCTCCAAGGTTGATGTGATCGCCGTCGGCACGCTCCCTCTACATCTACCTTCGGGATTAGTTTTAAATTTGAATAATTGTTATTTGGTGCCTGCGTTAAGCATGAACATTATATCTGGATCTTGTTTATTGCGAGACGGTTACTCTTTTAAGTCCGAGAATAAAGGTTGTTCGATTTATATGAGTAATATCTTTTATGGTAATGCACCTGAGATGAATGGTTTATTCTTACTGAATCTCGATAGTCGTGATACACATGTTCACAACATAGATGCTAAACGAACAAAATTGAATGATAATTCTACATACATGTGGCACTGTCGTCTTGGTCACATTGGAGTGAAGCGTATGAAGAAACTCCATTCTAATGGACTTCTTGAATCACTTGATTTTGAATCACTTGAAAGATGCGAAGCATGTCTAATGGGAAAAATGACTAAGACTCCATTCTCTGGAATAATGGAGCGAGCTATAGACTTATTGGAAATAATACATACCGATATGTGCGGTCCAATGAGTGTAGCGTCGCGTGGTGGATATCGTTATGTTCTCACTTTCACGGATGACTTAAGTAGATATGGATATGTCTATTTTATGAAACATAAGTCCGAAACTTTCGAGAAGTTTAAGGAATTTCAAAGTGAAGTGGAAAACCATCGTAACAAGAAGATTAAGTTTCTGTGTTCTGACCGCGGAGGAGAATATCTAAGTTATGAGTTTGGCATGCATTTAAAGAAATGTGGAATACTTTCGTAGTTGACACCGCCGGGAACACCACAGCGTAATGGTGTGTCCGAACGTCGTAATCGAACTCTCTTAGATATGGATCGGTCTATGATGTCTCTTACAGATTTACCACTATCGTTTTGGGGCTATGCATTAGAGACAGCCGCATTCACTTTAAATAGGGCACCATCTAAATCCGTTGAAACGACACCATACAAACTGTGGTTTGGAAAGAAACCTAAGTTGTCGTTCCTTAAAGTTTGGGGTTGCGAAGCGTATGTAAAGAAGTTACAACCTGATAAGCTAGAACCCAAAGCGGAGAAATGCGTCTTCATAGGATACCCTAAAGAAACAATTGGGTATACCATCTATCAAAGATCCGAAGGCAAAGTTTTTGTTGCCAAGAGTGGATCCTTTCTTGAGAAGGAGTTTCTCTCGAAAGAAGTGACTGGAAAGAAAGTAGAACTCGACGAGGTTATTGAACCTTCTCTCGGGGTTGAGAGTAGTGCAACACCGGAAGATGTTTTCGTGCCGCCTGCACCAACTGGAGAGGAAGCTAATGATGGTGATCATGAAACTTCGAACGAAGTTACTACTGAACCTCGCAGGTCAACGAGGGTTCGTACCACTCCTAAGTGGTATGACTCTGCCTTGAACGTCATGTTAGTGGACAACACTGATGACCCTGCGACGTATGAAGAAGCTATGGTGAGCCCAGATTCCGACAAATGGCTAGAAGCCATGAAATCCGAAATGGGATCCATGTACGAAAACCAAGTATGGACTTTGGTGGACTTACCGGATGGCCGTAAGGCTGTCGAGAACAAATGGATTTTTAAAAGAAAAACAGATGCTGATGGTAATGTTACTGTCTATAAATCTCGACTTGTCGCGAAAGGGTTCCGACAAATTCAAGCCGTTGACTATGATGAGACTTTCTCACCAGTAGCGAAGCTAAAATCTGTGAGGATTTTGTTAGCAATCGCTGCATATTTCGACTATGAGATATGGCAGATGGATGTCAAAACGGCGTTCCTTAATGGTGACATTGAGGAAGAGTTGTACATGTACAACCCAAGGGTTTTGTCGATCCTAGTGATGCTGACAAGGTATGCAAACTTCAGCGCTCCATTTATGGACTGAAGCAAGCATCCCGGAGTTGGAATCAACGTTTTGATAAAGTAATCAAAATTTTTGGTTTTATACAAACTTATGGAGAAGCTTGTATTTACAAGAAAGTGAGTGGGAGCTCTGTAGCATTCCTAGTACTATATGTAGATGACATACTGTTGATTGGGAATGATGTAGAACTTCTTAATAGCGTCAAAGCCTATTTGAATAATAGTTTTTCAATGAAGGATCTTGGCGAAGCGGCATATATTCTAGGCATCAAGATTTATAGAGATAGATCAAGATGCCTGCTAGCGTTTTCACAAAGTACATACCTAGACAAAGTTCTAAAGAAGTTTAGAATGGAAGAGAGCAAGAAAGGGTTCGTGCCCATGTTGTCAGGTAAGACCTTGAGTAAGACTCAAAGTCCAGCTACGGCAGAAGATAGAGAGAAGATGAATAATGTTCCCTATGCCTCAGCCATAGGTTCTATCATGTATGCCATGTTGTGTACGAGATCGGATATAGCACAAGTTGTTAGTTTGACTAGCAGATATCAAAGTGATCCTGGAATGGAGCACTGGACAGCGGTCAAGAATATCCTTAAGTACCTGAATAGGACTAAGGATATGGTTCTTTCTTATGGAGGTGATAAACAGCTTGTTGTAAACAGTTACACTGATGCTAGTTGGAACACCGATCCAGATGACTCGAAGTCACAGTCTGGATACGTATTTATTTTGAATGGTGCTGCAGTGAGCTGGAGGAGTGCCAAACAAAGCGTTGTGGCGAAATCTTCAACTGAATCAGAATACATAGCTGCTTCGAAGGCTGCACAAGAAGCCATATGGATGAAGGAGTTCATTACTGAACTTGGCGTGGTTCCTAGTGCGTTGGACCCGATGGCCATCTACTGTGACAACACAGGTGCCATAGCTAATGCACAGGAGCCAAGGTCACATAGCAAACTGAAGCACATCAAGCTACGTTTCCATGCCATTCGCGAGTATGTCCGAGATGGTGACATAAAGATTTGCAAAGTACACACTGATCTAAATGTGGCAGATCGGATCACTAAACCTCTCCCTAGAGCAAAGCATGACCAACACCAGAACGCCATGGGTGTTAGGTATATTACCATGTAATCTAGATTATTGACTCTAGTGCAAGTGGGAGACTGTTGGAGATATGCCCAAGAGGCAATAATAAAAGTGGTTATTATTATATCTTTGTATTTATGATGAATGTTTGCATCCCATGCTATAATTGTATTATAAGGAAACACTAATACATGTGTGTTTTGTAAACATAAAAGGTCCCTAGTAAGCCTCTTGTTAAACTAGCTTGTTGATTAATTGATGATCATGGTTTCCTGATCATGGACATTGGATGTCATTAATAACAAGGTTGTATCATTAGGAGAATGATGTAATGGACACACACACCCATAGTAAGCGTAGCATTAGATCAAGTCATTAAGTTCACATTGCTACAAGCTTTCGATACATAGTAACCTAATCCTTCGACCATGAGGTTGTGTTAATCACCATCACCGGATGAGTACTTTGATGACATCAAACACCACTTCGTAACTTGGTGGTTATAAAGGTGTCATTAGGTATTCTGAAAGTATGTGTTGGAGCGCATGGACCAAGATTGGGATTTGTCCATCCATATGACGAATAGATATGCTCTAGGCCCTCTCGGTGGAATGTCATCTAGTTAGCTTGCAAGCATGTGACTAGGTCACAAGGGATGGCATAACACGGAACGAGTAAAGAGTATTTATCAGTAACGAGGTAGAACTAGGTATGGAGATACCGATGATCAAACCTCGGATAAGTAGAGTATCGCGTGACAAAGGGAATTGGTTTCGTATGTTAATGGTTCTATCGATCACGAAGTCATCGTTGAGTATGTGGGAGCCGTTATGGATCTCCAGATCCCGCTGATGGTTATTGATCGGAGAGGTGTATTCATCATGTCTGCATATTCACGAACCGTAGGGTGACACACTTAAGGTTCGAAGTTGTTTTAAGTAGATATTGAATGTGCGTTGGAGACCGAATGTTGTTCGGAGTCTCGGATTGGATCCGGGACATCACGAGGAGATCCGGAACTGTCCGGAGAATAAGATTCATATAATGGGGATCATTTTCTAAGTTAGGAAATGTTCCAGAGTGTTTGTATGGGGATTCTAGAAGGTTTCGGAATGTTTCGGAAGGTTCTAGAAGATATCTTGGAGTTTATTTGAAAACCAAGATAAGATAATATAAGATAAGATAAGGGGAGTTTAAAAGGGAAACTTGGGGGGGAAGGACTCTCCCCCCAAGCTCCCTAGTGCGCCGGCCCTAAGGGGTGGGCCTAGGGGTGGGAACCCTAGGCCACACCCCTCCCTCTATATATAGAGGGGTGGAGGCGCCACCCCTCCTGGCCCCTCCCCACTCCAAACCCTAGCCGCCTCTCTCTTCCTCCTTCCATCTGCTCCGGCTTAGGCGAAGCCCTGCAGAATTCTCTCCACCACCACCACGCCGTCGTGCTGCTGGGATTGCGTGGAGAAGATCTACTACCTCCGCTGCTCGCTGGAACGGGGAGAGGAAGGTCTGCTTCGACTCCGCACGTGTGACCGTCTGCGGAAGCGCTGCCGGAACGCGGCGCCGGAAGGATCATCTACTCGATCTTGAGATCGGCAAGTGATCGACTACATCATCCACGAGATCTAATCTCGTTAACGCTTTCGGTTCTACGAGGGTTAGTACCGATCTATCTCGTTGCTCATGTCTAGTAGACTAGATCTTGGCTTTTATCTAGATTAGATCTGGGTTTTGTTCGTTCTAGCGGTAATTTTTTTTTGTTTTCCATGCTACGAACCCGTCAATAAAAAGAAAGAATAATTTTTGAGGTGACATGCACCATCATAAACTTGATCAAAGTATTTGTAAAACATTCAAAGCTAGGATCATAGTACTTCAATCATAACATGAAAGACAAAGTTCTAGTAATAAGACAAAGAAACTATGTTGCAACATGAAAATGCACAAACAAAAGATTAATGAATAACAATGCTTTGCAAGACGTTTGTTTGTTTCACATAAAAAACATAGCATAGTGGCATTCAGCTTGTCCCTCATAGAGTAGCAAACATAAATGCAGAGGACACCTTCAAAGTTCATAAGAGTGACTAGATACAAATAGTTTAGAACAAGTAATATCAAAGCTATGAATCAATCAACAAGTCTTGGGACAATGCACATCGAACTAAGAATGGCCACTATGCTCTCAAAGTCGGTGCATAAAGATAGAAGGTGGAGACTCAACATAAAAGTAAAAGAAAGGCCTTCATAGAAGGAAGTAGGGATTCAAGTCTCATAAAGAGCTTCCAAAAATTATGGTACTTAATAGCTTTCAGCTCTCATTTCCCCTATCATAAGCATCTTGAAGTGATTAAGGTTAAAGTGAACAAACTATGGTGTATATTCTTGACGAAGTATAAGTTGGAAATATCATTTCCCTTGAATACGAGGGCCACTCCTCATGCTACTCAAGTTTAGTCACCGGTAAGTTCTTGTCACCGTAAGTACATGTGTATCATAGACAACCGCCAACGCGGTACCCCTTGCCCGATGATACGGAAGAATCCCCATATCAAAATGACAAGCCAAGCAGACAACAAGCATCTCAGCAATCTTCTTATTTACCATGGTAATATGGTGCTTTTTTCTCTCTTTTCTCTTTTCTCATATCTCTTTTTTTCTTTTTCTCTTTTTTCTCAATATCTGGCTCTTTTTTATAAGAAGAATGCTTCGTAGACAGCTCATTATGGTTACGCTGTAGGTTTCCACCATGACAGCATGGGTTAGACCAGCGGCCCAGGCATTTCTCTAACACATATACATAACTCCATGGACTTACAAGCTCCCCTGTCATTTCACACCGACGACATCCATAGACAAAAGAGCATGATATCAACTAGGTACAAAGTACAAGTGCAATGTTGAAAGCGTTCCCCATGACAACATGGTTCTGCTAATCCCCAACAAATAAGTGCAAGCATATACAACATAGACGACACAATGGTTCAAGTTTATTAAGGGCAAGAAAAGTAAAGTGTGCCATCAAGTTCGTGAAAGATTTAATCACTAGTTTTCTCATAACAAGTTTAATTCAGAAGGTAGATAAAAACATGAATATACTTGGAATAGCATATGCTAGTAGGTAGGTATGGTGGACTCTTTGGAATAACTTGGTTTTAGGAGTTGGATGCATGAGTGGAACTCATACTTGGTTGTGGAGGCTAGCAAAAGACTAGGAGCGACAAACTAAGAGAGAAATAATGGACATAATCATGCAGAGCGACAAAACATCATTGATCAAAGCATAAAGTGATACTACAAGTTGAATATTAAAGGATCATAAAGGCTTATGGTGACTTGAGATAGTCATAACATGGTGTGAGCATGCGCCAAGTCAACCCAAATAAAGCATCAAAGGAGAATACCACAATACTATGCTTTAATATGCTAAAACAACGCATGATTCATCCAATGCACATTAAGCAATCTCAATTGTTTATAACAAGTCATGCTACAACAAATAATACTAAGCATAAATCCAAAACAATATCGAGCATGGCATGATAAAGCATATGCCACAGTCAAAAACAAGCTCTCTTTAACACTTAAGCATGAACTTCCCTACTCTTTTCCAATCCAAATCAAACTATTTGAAAACCTATGTATGAAAGAGGGGGTCCAACCAATTTATTCAAGAAAACTAAGAAAACCAAGCAAACGAAAACCAAAACGAAAAAGAAGACGCTCCAAGAACAACACAACTGTGCATGGAACAATAAAAATGAAGTGTTTGGAAGAAACCTGGGATTTTTATTGATGAAGAAGGGGATGCCCAAGGCATCCCCAAGCTTTGACACTTGCACTTCTTGGATATTTCTTGGGGTGACACGGAGTGGCATCCCCAAGCTTGAGCTTTAGTCTATTCTTCATCTCATTACATCATTTTCTCCATACACCTAAAAATTTTCCTTCATACAAAACTTCACACAATCTTCATTAGCAATATTAGTGTATTCAAAATAATAAGTCTTTTGGTTCAGTTTCAAAACAAGTAAAACTTCCATTGAAACAAAAGCTACTGTAGCACTTTCCTTAAAAATCTCAATTCCCCAAAAAGGAATCAACAAGAAGCAAATGCAAATAATGGCAGAAATCTGTCAAAACAGCACAGCAGGTAAAAACCAATTTTTTCGAAGACCTTCTGTTGCTCAAATCGAAAAGTGTTGAACTAACTAAAGTTGGACAACAACCTGGGGTAGAAGCATAAAAAATCACAGCTCAAAATGACATACAGATATTTTACACGAATTTTACAGCGAAGCACAAAAATCTGTTACGGGACAGCAACTTTCCCAAGCATTACTTCTCTCTCATTAGAGGTTACTCTTGGCACAAAAAGCAAATAAAAAGGATAATGAGCAGTTATTACAGAGGTAATAACTTCCAAGACTCATCTAAAACTTTTGGGTTATCTTCCAATAAGTACTTTTCTTTAACGCTTTTAAGTTAGGCTTGATACTTTGAGAAGATGCTCACATAAGAAATATGAATTGAAGTAAAAGAGAGCATCAAGAAGCAAATTCAAAACACATTTAAGTCTAACCCACTTCCTATGCATAGGAATCTTGTAAAGAAACAAGTCATGAAAGCACAAAGAAACAATCATAGGAAAGCAAAACAAGTGCAACTTTGAGACTTTCAATATAAAGAGGGGAAACTTAATATTATTGAGATGCATAAAACCATGTTTCCGTCTCTCATAATAACTTTTAGTAGCATCATGAATAAAATTAACAATATAACTATCACATAAAACATTCTTATCATGAGCCACATGCATATAATAATTATTACTCTCTACATAAGCATGGTCATTCTTATTAATTGTAGTGGGAGCAAATTCAACAAAATAGCTATCATTATTATTCTCATCACCATAATCATCAAATATATGAGGCATATTGTAATCATAATCAATTTTCTCCTCAATAGTAGGTGGAATGAAAATATCATATTCATCATTGCAATCATCATATATTGGAGACATAGTATCATCAAAATAAATTTTCTCCTCCGTGTTTGGGGGACTAAAAAGATCATTTTCATAAAAACTAGATTCCCCAAGCTTAGACTTTTCCATTGCATTAGCAATAATGGTGTCCAAAGAATTCATACTAACAACATTGCTATAAGCATGCAAATAAAGTTCCATAGATTTTTAAATTTTCTCTTCAAACACTTCATGTCCTAACTCAAGATAAATACTATAAAGCTCTCTAATTTTTTTTGTTGTTTTCCATTAAGCCTAACTAGTGAAAACAAGAAACAAAAAGTGAAAATTGCAGAATCTAAAAGAAATAACTTCGAGCACTCACACCAGAGGATGTGAGTACCTTTTACCTGACCTCCCCAGCAACGGCGCCAGAAAATAGTATTCTTGAGTCATGGAGTCGTTGTTGTATGTATATGTTCTATGGGTTCCATCGTGAACTATTGTGTAATGTATTACTTCGTTTTCCACCCGCACGTAAGTGCCTGTTGGGCATTTTTGAATCGTTTCTATGTGGGTTTTGGCGCGAATCGCTAAAATTTGCATAGGACCGATTCGAGGGTGTTACACGAGACTCTAGGGGATGTATGATGGCAGCTACAATGCAAGAATCGGTGAGAGAATTGAGAATGCTAAGTTGGTAAAGCAACTAGCTGATGAGAAGAACGATATTGATAAGAAGTACTGAAGTTTGTTAGTTGATGTGTAGAAATTCATGGAAGAAACTAAGAAAAAGGAGATGAGGAATAACTTGGCAAAGACTAGGGCTGAGGGGGAATTAGAGGACAAGAACTAGGAGATATATGTCAATTAGACATAAGTGCTGAAGAATGAAGGGAAATGCTGAAGTAGGTGCAGAGAACCCAAGCAGAGAATATAAAAGTGAAGCAGAGTAAGCTGAAGTAGATCAAGGAAATCTGTGATGGTTGACTTCTACTTGCATTGATGTTGTAACTATGTCCTAAAAACTTCTGAACTTGTGGTAGTGGTGGTAGGATGACAACATGGTGGTATGTTGAACTTTGATCCCTTTTTGGAAATGATCATGCATGCACATGTTAGTGTACTGAGATGCCTGTTATGACTTGTGTGTTGTTCATGCTCTTGTTTTCCTGCATGTGGTCTTCCTCCTTGTGTTGTTCTTGTCATGGTAGAGCAAGGTAATCATACCACATGCCTTCTGATGTTCTTCGTCGTCATATTGTTCTTCCTGTTAGTGTTGTTTCTACTAGTGTTGTATTGGCTAGTGTTGTTCCTCCTAATGTTGGTCTTGCTTGTGTTGTTCCTTGATTCCATATTCATGTTTGTGTGTTCTTCATGATCTCCTCTGGTGTTCATCCTTATATTCTTCCGGCCAAGGTAACCTCACCACATGGCAGAGCAAGGTGACCATAATAGGCTTCTTGTGGCAACTAAGCAAGGAGACTATGCATGAGATGGGCAAAAAGCTTAATGCACAAGACAACCAAAAAATATGGGCATAGTAGCCCAACCCATTCACCCACCCCAACTGCAAGCTACCAAATGAAAAGAAATTTGTGGCCTAAAGACTCTCCCACCGATGGTACTGTCCACCATTGGATTTTCTTATTTGACCGATCTATTTAGTTTCCCTGAACTCGAGGCTCTTAGGCCAACTCCAACCCCCCCCCCCCCCCCGCAAACGGACCCCGAGCGTACGATCCCGTCCTTCCGGATCGAGGTCACGGCCCAACGCGCACCCGCAAATCGAGATCCAGTCCTGGACCCATCTGTTTCGGCTCCAACCGGGCCAAAAGTTGAGCTCGGTTTGCGGGGGCTCGAACTGACCGCGCGTCCGGGTCGGTCCTCATCTGGGCCACACAAAATTACTATTAACTTGCTTTCATTACATAAATATAAATACTAGTTTTTAAACTAAACTAATCTACTAAGCAGCAGCCCCGTCCTGGACAGAGGTTGCGTTCTTGGCCTCCTGTGCCCGTCGGGCCGCCAAGGCTGTGCTCTTGGCCTTTGTTGCCTGCCTCATGCGGTGGTGCGCGAGGGTCTCCTCCTCCCTATGACTGGCCGCCGTTGTGGATGTGCGGTTGCGTGCCGCTCTCGCCCCCGTTTGGCGACGACCGCCGCCACTCTCGTTGGGCCGCGGCCACCACCGCAGCACGCAAGGCAACCGCCTCCGCCAGCACCTCCCATTTGACCGCAACACGCACCTCCGCCAGTGCCTCCCGTTTGGCAGCAGCCTTGGACAAGACGTTGTCCAAGGGTGCGGCCTCCGCTGTCTCCTGCGCGTCATGTCACTACCGCTCCTCCTCCAGCATGGCCCTCAGCGGCGAACTAGGCGGTCTTCTCGGCTTCCATCGATTCCTTCGCTTCCCGCTCGTTGTGGTCCTTGATGGCCACTACCGTCTCCCTCGCCACCTCCTGATCCTCCAGCCACAGCCACTTGGCAGGTTGCCGACCGACGGCCTCCCTGGCCTTGAAGGCAGGTAAAGCTCGCAGACGTACTTCTCTAGGGTGTAGTGCACTGCGTCTGCGCTATCGTCTTCGTCGTCTGCCTCCTCCTCCGCCTCCGCCTCCGCCTCGTCCGCAACCAACTCTCACATGTCCTCCTCCTCCTCCTCATCGTCTTCCGAAGATTCACCGGCGCCAGGGGATGGGGAAGGGGAAGGGGAAGTGGGGTACGCGGCGATGGCGGACTTGCTAAGCTTGGTCCAGGTCACAGGTAGGCTGTTCGGCATGGCAAGGGAGGGGTTGGACGAAATCGATGTCCGAAATACTGGGACCGTTGGAGTTGGGCAGTTGGCCTCAGCTACCCAGTACACAGGAACCGAGGTTATTGCATTGCTGGTCCGAACGGGAATCGTCGTCACGTTCCTAGTCTCTTCGTTAAGATCACGAAGACGAGGTTAAGTGCTGGTGCTACCGTCCAAGGCAGCAGATGACGAGATGGGACTTTTTACACTTGGCTGTTCCGTTTGGGCGCTCTAGCTTACTGTACCGTGATGACTTGATCAAGGTGATTAATCAGCGTTTGAATATTATATTGCACTACTATGAAATGAATCTCTCGGTAATAAGCTATAGTTAGACAAGTGCGTGTCAACTGTCAAGTGCTATGAAGAAGTGGACAGATCTCTGATGGCCATCCACCCAATCCACCAAAGCATATCACGGAGCATTCAAATTTGTAGCAGCGGGAAGATCTGGCCATGCAGCAGTACTCGTAGATTAAGCCATTCCTAGATCTCTCGGCCGGTCCTTCGGGTCGTCATCTTTTATGTATCCGGTCTGCAGCGAACTGCATCGCAGACTCTACACGACCAGCTGCATCAACGCAGCATTAGACACGGGGAATATGTGTATGCAGGGTTCAAGATGCACGCAACTACATAGTAGTGGTACCTGTGTGTGCCACGTGGACTTGCATATGAAGTCGTATAACTATATTTTTCCTCTACTACGTACATGGTTGCGATCGGTCCAAGAGACGAAGACTAGCTGGCTACTAGCCCAATGCAGTGGCATCGATCGGTGGTCGGTGCATCTACCAACGCACCAGACCAAGGTGTAGGTCGCCGGTCGACCGGCGCCATGAATAAGCGTCCAGAACATCCGCCACGGCCTCCACATCGGCGCAATCCTCGCCGGGACACCGCCTCCCTGCGTACAGGCGCCGGTCGATCGTACGCAACATTAGCATTTCTATATACCTACCGCGCTAGCTCTTGCTTCTTGGGTCTAGCTCTAGCTGCGTTCTTGTCACGTATCACTCTCCTTAATTAATTAATCCTTTGGAAAGTATATTACTCCCGGGGACAGAAGCAAGTACAGTCCCGCGGTCCAAAGTCCCGACGAAGCCTCGAGGAGTAGGTACATTTTCGTGACATTTTCTCCTGGAGCTGATGCACTGCCTTTTTTTTGGGTTTTGTCATGCAGCGATTGGAGGTGGGGAGGAGCGCGACGACGAGACGGGTGTGTGTCTGGACGCTCGTGGCGTGATCCCTCTTCGGCAGTACTGCGAGTCTGCAACGGTGTGTCGCGCGACACGATGAGTACTGGTCGACCAGTGAGCACGTCTGCACGCTAGCTGGCCGAACAGAGGCACGACCGCACGAGGCTGGTACGACACGAGACAGGCATGGACACGAGGTCAGGCGACCACACCTCCACGGGCGCGTGATACCGCGAGTGCGTGATGTCACCTCGCCAACATCACGTGAATTGGGTCAAAATCACATCATTTTTGGTTGCTTTTGTTTTGTTATCCATATACTCCCACATCTTCTGAAAAGTCATTGCTTAGCCTTATCATAGTGAGAGTATTATATTACTCCCTCCGACCCATATTGCTTGACTCGAATTCGTCTAGATTCGGATGTATCTAGATATGTTTTCGTATAGATACATCTGAATCTAGAAAAATTCAAGTCGTACTAGATACATCTGAGTCTAGAAAAATCCAAGTCAAATAATATGGGTCGGAGAAGTAGTAGTATTAGTGGTTATATGGTGCATTGCAGCATTAGACATGGGAATACGTATGTGCATGCAGGGATCGAGATGGGTGCAACTAAGTACATAATACTGGTATGTGTGTGCCACATGGACTTGCATATGAAACCGTATTTTTTTTTCTCTACATGGTTGCGATCGGTTGAAGAGATGAAAACTAGCCAACGCGTGTTTGATAGCCTGTAGTTCATTGGGAATGCCCGTTGGGATAAAAACAGGCCATTTGGATTCCCGCATTCGATGTTGGGTTGCATCGGCGCGAACTATAAAGCAGCTCACATCCAGACCCTGCTCGAATCGAGTATCTCCAGCGAGTCCCCCTCGTCGTGCGCCCAGCAGATGGAAAAACGTCGCTCCCCGCACGAGCACGTCCGACGATAGGGCAGGAGGGAGATTTCCGCTCCAGTGGAAAAGGGGGGGTGGAAGACATTCGCTCATCTCCTCCTGAAACACTTCCTACCCGCTCACCATCAAAACCAGATCCACCATTCCCCTCCTCCTTCCCAGGTCATATCCGGTCATCGGCGGTGGCATCGGCGACCTTCCCGTGAAGACTACCGCCTCATGTTCATTGAACCATCCCCGCGGCCGCCATACCGATCTGGGATGACGGAAACAACTCGAGTCAACCATATCTAAGGGTTAGTTGAATTCCACCAATTTCTCCTTTCGGTTAGGGTTTTCTAGCGATTTGGGAATTTTGCATTTGGCATCGGATGAACTCGATTTCATCTATTAGAACCTAACGGACATGGACTATGCTCCTGACTGCATCGAAGATTCCACTGTCTTCGAAATTGCACAAGATTGTCCAAATATGTGCCACGTCCACAAGCTTGAACCCGTCAAGCATGTTTTGTTTGAAGGAACCAACACAGGCCACAGATTCTATCTCTACCAAGTGATAACATAAGTTCTTAGCTTCTGATTTCACACTTTAGTTGTCTAGCAAGTACTTGGTCATCCACAATAGTTGTGGCAATAAACTTCTAATTTGAAAGAGGTCATAAAATGTGGGTTTATGAGTTGGTTGGATAAGAAATGGCCAGACGCTGTGAAGAATGCATTGACCAGACTCCAGGGGATGTATGATGACTGCTACGGTGCAAGAATTAATGAGAGAATGAGAATGCTAAGTTGGTGAAGGAACTATGATGAGAAGAATGAGTTTAACAAGAAGTACTCAAGTATGTTAGTTGATGTGCATAAATTCATAAAAGAAACTGAGAAAAAGGTGATGAGAAATAACTTGGCAAAGATTGGGGCTAAGGGGAAATCAGAGGGCAGGAACAAGGAGATGCACGCCAATCAGACATAAGGGCATCATTTTATACCTAGTGAGATAACAAAATAAAGGTAAAAACATAGTGCGTCTCGAGTTTCTGTCACTGCCCAATTCCCACCACCATGTTACTCTATCTAATGCACATGTTTCCCTACACATGCTCTTGCATACAAGTATGATCAAAACAAGTACTTAAGAACGAGGTACATAATATGCATCTATCAATACATATTTCACATGATAGAATTCCAATCTCAAACATCATCTCATAAAACAAAGATTCATCACATAGAAATTACATAGATGAGCATAATCATGTTGGGCAGCTCATATGCTACTAAAACAATGATAGCATGAGAGAGAGAGAGTTATGTCAAACTACTACCATAAACCTATAGTCCACAGGTGGACTACTCCCTCTTCATTATGGAGATGATGTTGATGAAGTTGGAGAGGGTGGAGATCCAACAAGTGGGGGGCTCCGGTGGCATTTCACCCTTCAATCTTCGCAGGATCTAGCTCCAACGGTGTTTACCCCTCCAATCTTCCCGAGATTCGCCTCCTCTGATGTCATGTTGGAGGACCTTTTGTAGGTGTTTTTAGGTCAAGATTCAAGTTAGGGTTGAAGACAAACTACTGTCAACGCTCCAGATGGAAATGAGTATAGGTGGTGAGGTCCCCTTCCTGGGCCGCGCCACCTGGGCTCTTTTGAGCCTCCGAGTCCCGCTTATGAGGTCCAAGTGCTCCAGCTTCTTGTCTTCACAAAAATTAATCATCCAAAAATTCTAGTTCAATTTGACTTCATTTAGATCCCTGAAACTTAAACATTCACAAAACATGGTTTTCCTGTTCTGTAGAGTTATAACCTAAATAAAGGGGATTATTGGTAAATCCCCATAAATCAATGTAAAATATGGATATAACCTTCTAAATGATGCAAATATGTAGTAACATATAATAATAAACTCCAAAGTTCATGTATGTATTTTACATGCATCACCACTTCATCGATGTTGTCCATCATAGATTCGTAGTAGTCCTCAGCCGATAAACTGTTTTGCTGAGCTAATGTGAAAGCTTGCAGATTTATGAAGCGACCCGACCCGGTAGGGGTCCAAGTCTATGTGCTCATTAGTGCTAGTCCCTGGATCGACTCGCTAGCACACACAGTTCAGGATGTAATATCACGAAACAAAGGTCATATTTCTATTACATCGCATGATCCAGAACTTTACATAATCACATACAAATTTCATAGCAGAAGGACTAGATCCTCAATACAAAAATCAACAGCGGAAGACTAATAACTATAAAGATCTCCATTAAGAGCCACAGACGAAGACATGTTGAGTATAGACTCGTAACCCTAACATCATACCTCACTCATCTTCAAGGTAACCTGCAGCATGAAATATTGCAGCCACGAATGGTTAATACTTTGAATGTATTGGCAAGTTCACCTATTTGGTGGAACATAAACCTCAACCTATAAGTATATGCATATTTGGCTAGGTGGAGTTTTAGATGAATTTGCATAAAGCAATGGTTTTTGTCCTATCTTTTCGAAATACAAATCTTTCTTTTAAAACAAAAGGGTACCATTGATTGATATCAATGAACCGAAAACTTTTACTTTGAAAATGGTAATGCTGGTTGATAGCAGTGAACCGGGGTACCATTGGTTGAAAGCAATGAACCCAAAACTTTTATTTTCCAAACGGTACCACTGGTTGATAGCAGTGAACCGGGGTACCATTGGTTGATAGCAATGAACCCTCTACCCCTGTTTTCCCATCAAAATTTTAATTAAAGAAATTGGAATGATGAGATTTCTTGAACTGCTTCAAGTCCAGTCGCTCAAAGTCGTCCGTAACTTGGGACATGGCTAAGTACTTAGATTTGACACTCTTGAGAGGTTTGTACACTTTACCCACAAGACCCAGTCAACCTCCGCACACATACCACCCAGTTGTGGCACGGTCGGGAGAAAACCGAGACGAGACCTTTCAGAAGTAATTCCCCGATCCACCAGACAACCCATACCAACCTACAAACACTACATTTCTGGTCACGTCGGGACGGGTTCATACAACTTAATAGTCAAGACAAAGCCCATTTGACAAGTGGCTATACATGGAAGCTCGTAGACAAGAACACCACCAAATCTCTTTAAGCCTGGGTGCTTTCCGCGTGTGCAAACACGTCAGGGGCAAGCCGTTGATAGGGCTCCATAGAATAGCCTCCGTTGATAGGGAGGTGCGACCGTTGATAGGGTCTCATGGAATGACACCTGACCTTGGCACTCAACCAAAAAAATATCAATCCCATTCACCCAGGTGGTTCATTAAGTCATGTTGTTTTCATTACACCAGAAGAATTTTCCTCTCAACAACACATAACTTGTTATAAATTCACCCACGAGATCTATAGCAGGGCTAAGCATACAAGACCTACGTTGTTTGCTACTCAACAGTCATGAATACATGTGGCTATCCTATCTAGCTTGCATAGCATAGCATACTACTTTATGCAATCCTACTCACACAATATTTTGGAAAAACAACTAAGTGCATAGTAAAAATAGTAGGACATTTATGTAGTGAACTTGCCTCTTGTTGAAGTTGTCGGAATCATTCTCTTCACAAGATAACGCTTACTCTCCGTTCAATCTACACGGTTCACAAACATTGCATCGAATAAATAAACCAAACAGACACCAATCAAGGCATTACAATGAAATCAAGCAAAACATGCTAAAGGGTTTAGGTTAGGTTGCACATGTTTTATTACACCAAGACTTGGTTCTCAAAATACTTTACTAGTCTTAGGTTTGAAATATTTACTTTTATATAGTTGCTTTGGACTACATAGTACTTATAGTAGCACTAGGTCATATGCATCCACTATGTTGTAGATATGTTTGGAAAATAGTTTCATTTAGTCCTATTGGGCAATTAAAATAATTATGAACCTTTTTCAAATAGGTTTCATTTAAAAACCATTTCCTAAATTTAATAATGTCAAAATAGCAGTTGAAAAGGGGTAAGGCTTCATATTCAAATAACATTGTTGTAAATCCTACAAATTTTACTCTCTGGTCCTATTGGACAGAGGAGTAAAACATGATAATTTTTCAAAAAGGATCATTCAAAAATACTTTTTAGAACTTAAGATATGCTTATAACGGCTAAATGGCAATTCTGTAATATTATTCAAGTTAAAAAATTTAAATTTGAAAACTAACAGTTGGGTACTGTAGTAATCTTCACAAGGATTCCAGAAAGGTATTATTTGAAATTTTTGGATTTACAGATTATTTGCTATGACTTAAATACTCTATATTAGAGTTTAAATATTTAAAATATTTTTATTCCACAAACTTTAAATTTTAACTCACTAATAATATTCTACACATGTTTCTGAATCCAGGCATATATCATATGCATTTTTCTGATAAGCAGCACATTTTCTATGCATTTTAAAAGATAACAGCATTTTCTGCCTATTAAAAACAATGAGACAATACACATTGGCAGAGTAGCCCACGTGGCGCTGACTCAGCGCTTATGCGGCAGACACGCGGTGGACACACAGCGGGTGACACGGGGCGCGCCACACGGCTGCCTCCTACTAGACGGTACCGCTTCGGCCGCTGCTTCTAATCGGGGGCGCCGAAATCCGATCGGACGGCCAGGAGCGAAAGCGAGGGGGAGCTCACCGGGGAGGCGCTAGACCTAGGGAAGACGGCAGCGGGCGGCGCAGTTCATCGGCAGCGAGGTGGCTGCGGCGGTCGGAGGAGTGCACGAAGGTGATGACGAGGTGTAGGCGATGGCGACGAACGTGATGACGATGGAGGCGTAAATCGTCTCTTCTTGGAGCGTCGTCGAGGCGTGTATGGAGCAACCTGGGGCGGTGGTGACGTCGGGAGCTCGAGGCGGTGTGGTTGTACTGCGAGAGGGAGATAGGAAAGGGGGTGAGGAGGAGCGCCGTGCCGAGGGTAAGAGGAGAGTGAGAAAAAGGTGCGGCTTTGCTCACTGCTTTGACGACGTCGACGACGAAGATGTAGCGGCGGCGCTGCGGCTCTGGCGAGAAATAGCTGCGGACTATGGACGAGCGGGGGAAAATAATTCTATGGGACCTGGTTCACAAATTTAGTCCGTGGACCAAGTTCTGCAAGTAACATGTGGCATGTGAGACCGTTTATATCTAAAAATAGAGAATCAATTGCTGTGATTTTTCTCTCTCCTGGACACGTGTCACTTGCAGAACTTGGTCTACGAGGCTAAATTTGTAGACCAGGTCTCATAGAATTATTTTCCGCGAGCGGGGGTGTGCGAAAAATGCGTAAAGAGAGAAGGAGGCGGGGGATTTAAGGGGAGGGGTCGCGGCGAGTGGGGGAGTTGGAGGTGTGGGCGACGTGGGGCGACGGGGTCGTCGGCAGGACGTGCTCGCGAGAGCGGTTGGGTGGAGGAAGATGGGGGCGGGGCCCGCATGGAAGAGAGAGAGGGGCAGGCGGGGTTGGGCCAGGGATGGGCGGCTCGGCGCTGCGCACGACGACAGATAGGAGGGGCGGGCGCGGGGAGAGAGGGGAGAGGCGGGCTGGCCTGGCTGGGCTGGCTAGTTTGGATCGGCCCCAGTTGGGCTGGCTCCGTTTTTTTGTTTCCTTTTATTTTTTTTCCATTTTCCATTTTCCTTTGTATTTTTACTTTTATAAATCTAAATTGAGTAATTCCAACTTCTATATTTTTTTAAAATCAAAACACAACACTTAAACTCTACAAAATAAACTTTTAAACCAATGAAAATTTCCATAATGCCATTAGCACTTAATGCCCTATGGCTAATATGGAGATTTGTAAAAATAGGGTTTTAGGAAAGTTTTCTTCAAAACTAAAAATGTTAAAACTTATAAATATGTTTTGTAGAGAATCTATTTTGACAAAATGTTTTAGGTTTATAAAATCAATTTTAAGAGCCTTTGTTTTCCCAATAACAAAATAGTCTTTAAAGAGTTTTGAAAATGGTTTGTTCCCTATCCATTTGTTTCAAAATCTTTTGTTTAGAAATAGTATTTTATTTATTTTCATAAAGTTTGAAAAGTTTCTTTTCTTTTGAAAATTCAATTAAGAAAAAAGGAAAATTTTAGCAAACTCTTTAAATAATTCTATTCTATTTTTACATTCCCAAAATTTGAAAAGTTTTGGGATGTTACAATTTACCTCAAGAGATAGAACGATTTCTTATCCATAGACCAACTCAAAGAGAGTTACTTTTGTAGCTCTATGCCTTGAGATCCGATGATAACACAATGCTTCAGATAATACCTATGCCACCACTTGCGATGATCTTGGATTTTCCTCTTGATAAGTTTGATCAAGACCTTATTGGTGGGTTCAGCTTGTCCATTAGACTGAGCATAATAAGGAGATGAACTGAGCATCTTGATTCCGTGTGATTTGGAAAACTGTTGCACTTCCTTTTCCATAAAATACGTGCCTCAGTCTATGTTAAGGGTCCTGGGTATGCCAAAGCGGTGGATAATATGCTCACCGATAAAGCAGATCATCTCCTCGTGGGTCATATTCTTGGGTGGTACGACTTCAGTCCATTTGGTGAAATAATGAGTGGTCACCAACACAAATCGATTCCCTTTAGAAGATGGTGGATAAATCATACGGATGAAATCAGAAGCCTACCCCCGGAAGGCCATGACTTTATATAATAGGATGTTTTCCTATCACATAGGAAACAACTCATGTACTTATAATTTAAGGAATGTATAAATAATGTGCATTTACATAAAATAAAGATCAATACCATTTACAATAGAAACAATGATCATATACCATAAAAAAATTGTTCATGTATATTAAGGGAAATAATCACATGTCTAAAAAAAGTTGTACCTGCATGTTAAAATACATATTTTAAAACATTTTCATACTTTATTAAAAATAAAATTAGGTTAATAAATAATAAATTAACCTAGGAAAAGATAAATAAATATAACAAAAAATTACTGGAAATTAGCGATTTAATAAATCTATACCTAATAATAAAGGACGGATTATTTCTTCCGGTCCAACTCTCTTTTTGGACCGTTTTGTCCTCCCACCATATAATCAATTACCCACCGTACCATGAGTGAAAAATAGAGTTAGCCGATTCGTACGTAGCCTAGAAAAAAGGAAAAAGTTAGGCCCATCCAACAAACTGGGCCGGTCGGACCGAATTCCCGGCGCTCTATGTCCTATCGATGGATTTTGACTACCTACGATATATCGGTGTCGAATAGTCCCACATCGATTCCTCATATCAAGTCCAACCAATTCATATACTTTCACAGATTTGTTGTTAACAAGCCAAGCATCAGGAGCTCAATGAGATAAAATGGAACTTGAGTGGCTAGCCAGAGAGGAAACAGAGGATGCGATTTGGAGGAGGAACAAGCAGAGAGAGAGGAAGCTTCAGCATGACGCTGGAAGGTTGAGGCGACACGGGAGCTTTGATGGCAAAACGGGGTCCAAGGAGGGAGAGGCGTGAGCATAACTCGGAAGGTCGCGACCGGCACTACAGATGTGTCCCTACCGGGGACGGGGTTGGCGGGTGGAGGCGCGAGGGGAGGCGCAGGCGGAGCCGGGCCTGGTCGGCGGTGGCAGAGCTCCTAGCGGGCGGGGACACGACCGTCGGCGGGCGATGGGGGAGGGGAGGCATTCTGGCTGGCAGCGCGTCCCCAGGCAGAGAGAGAAGGTGGCGGCTTCTGCGCTGGTCGAGCGAGCAGGAGAAGGGGATGTGAACGAGAGGATGAGCGGGGTTGGTAGAGAATGCGCTGTGCATACGCCTGGAACGAGAGGATGAGCGGGGTTGGTGGATAATGCGCTGTGCATGCAAAATCATTGTTTTGGTATGCATGCAAAATCGTCCACCAACCCCGCTCATTGTTAATTATTCAAACATATGCGTATACCTATTGGACGCTTTTGCATGCATACTTCAGCTCGGGTTGTTTCAGTAATATCATTATTGAGCAATCAAGTTGATTATATGAGAGCCAATCGGTGAAATGCATGATAGCTGTACATAAGAATTCCCGATCGCACGACCTTTGCTAGGACGCTGGCACAATCGACATCGTCCTCTATGGAGCCTGGGTCCCACCCTGCTGCATTAAAATAAATGTCGTAAGTTTGACTAAATTAGATATTTAGTGTTTAGATACAACTAAATTTAAAAAGTTTGTGACATCTATTTTAAGATGAAGGGAGTACAATCGCTTTCGCTGGTATTAGCAAGATTAAAGGGAAAATCAGAAAAAGCAACAACTAAGCGGAGGGATTGTGGGCTGATTTAAAGCAAGCTATGGGTTGCCTAATTGAACGGGACTGATTGTGAGGGATTGTGTGGGCTGATAATAAACTAAATATGTGGGCTAATTAAATGGGATAGTGCCAGCCGGCAGCGGCGCGCACTTCACGAGGCGATGAAAGGGAAGCACGTCAAGGAAGAGAAAAATGGGGTTTGGAGAAAGGAAATTATTCTGCTTGCGAACTTGAACAATCAATTGATCGAGGGGCGGATGTCACCGAGAAGTTTTAAAAACTATCTATGCTGCGACGTGCCACTAATATATAAAAAACTCATCGCTGGAACAACACAACAACGACTAACTTCTTCCGCCGCAACGCGCGGGTATTTTGCTAGTACTAGTAAAAAGGGGAAAGAAAGGGAAAGAAAAAAACCGTGAAAACAGCAAAAAGGAGCACCGGTAGCAAGATAGGAAAGTCTGAACTTTAATGGGCCAGGCCACCAGTGGCCGTGCGTGGGCGCTAAATTTTATTTGACTCAACGGCTATCAAATACTCCGTTTTCCTTTTGAGTTGATAGATTAATTTTCAGCCCGGTTCATTGCTGGGCTTTCTCGTGCTTATCGGTCGTGCAAACAGTCTCTGGAAAAGAATGAAACAAGAGGTCTTTTGGTTTCCATTATTTGGACCTGAAATTTTGAAATTTATTTTGCAATTTTATCCCTATGCTATTTGGTTGGTACGAGATTGGGCTGTTATTTCGTTTGGCAAATCCATCGAAATATCCTCATGTGTAAATCCAATTCCTATCTCAGACCTGTCATTTGCAAATTCCGGTGGCCGCCAAACATGTGGGTGTTTTTAGAATCATAATATAAATAAAATAAATCCATATAAATGAAATGAATACCTGGCTGCCAAACGACCACTTAGAGTATCTATAACAGAAAATGGAGAATGAGATAGTGCAGGTTACACCGCAAGAAAGAACCAACCTCTTGTATTAAACTGCCCGTGCCCCATGATAATAAGGTGATTCTGGCAGCTCAAAGAACGTTGTAGGGCCTAGTGACTATTCCCTCTGTTTCAAAATAATTTTGTAAAGAGAGTGTATCTAGATCCCTTTTAGTGTGTAGTTTCATGTAGCTTTGGGATAAACCTACACACTAAAAGAGGGTTAGATACCACTCTCTTTACAAAGCTAAAATATCTTATATTCTAAAACGGAGGGACTATATAGTACTTCCTCGGTTCCAAAATAGTTATAGTGGTTGCAGTTCAAATTTGAATTAATACTACAATAAGTATTTCTTGAAACCGGGGAGTACTACATATTTTGGAACCACTAGGTGGTGCTGAGCAGATCGGCATCACTAACGACGATAAAAATAGAACGTATTGAATTTTCTGACAAAGCGATGATAGAAAACCTTGCGAGGATACACAGTAGTATAGACTTAGACCAAGACAGGTCTATGAAGACAAAACTGTGGTTAAGCCGGAACGAAGCGGTACGTAGCGGCCGCCAAGACAGGAAAAAGCTAAAACCTATCTAGGGTTTCGTCCCCCTCATCGGCGATGTTGCCTCCGGTGGCCCTAGGGTCTTGGAGGTGCGGCAGACCATGACGTCTCGCCGGCGGGAGGTTTTTTGTTTTTTGTTTTTCGTTTAGCCTTTTTTTTAGTGTCTTGTTCGGGATATTGAGGTGACGGCTATCTCCTGGAGTCAGAATAAGGTCTTCCCCGCTCTATCCTCGCTCCGGTGGTGTATCTAGCGTCGACGGTGAGCGCGTGGAGTCATTTGTCCAGTGGATCTCCCGGGATCCAGTCCGTCTTCGTGTTCGTTGGTGTGATTCAAGGTCAGTCTCTTCCGATCTACGGTTGCCATCTTTGGCGATGGTTGCTGCTCTGGTGTGTTGGTCCTTTGTGGCCTTAGCACGACGACCTCCTGTCTGTCTACTACAACACCGGGTGATGGAGGGGCGAGGACGACGGCGCACCGTCGGCTTGCGCTAGTAGTTATAGTCATCGCTAGGTGGTCCAATGATCTATTTGTAATTTTTATTAGTTTTAGGTCTTTTTGTACTACTGTTGATGATTTTTAATAGATCGGTGGAGTTTCGAAAAAAAAAAGACAAAACTGTGGTTTTATTAGCCAAGGAGTAGCAGTAGCTTCAGCGAGCGCAACGCCGCGAAGACGGGCGGGACCTTTGTCACCGCGACGCAGCATTCGCACTTCCCAGACTCCGTAGGCCGGCGCCGATCCCTTTCAAAACCAGGAGACCCTGCCGTTCTGGCCCGGTCCGGTGCAGCTGCATCCGTCACGTGGAATCGTACGCTTGGCCCAGAATTTGGTCCTGCCCTCCGTTCCATGCACTCCGAAGTCTCCGTCCACGGCAAGCCCCGCTCCGCCCGCCACGGCAGGACTTTCCTCCCGACAAACCAACTCCAGCAGTACTACTCCATAGCTGCTAGCCTGCTACTCCCACCACCGCACCCTACGCGTGATAAACAATTCACCGCAGGAGTCGGTGCAACCGAAGCGTCACGAAGACGGCAGGTGGGTGACGGTGACCCAGTCATCATCCCGATCGGCAGATTATATCATGGCAGATGCGGGCCAGGTGAGCAGCTACCCGTCGACCAGAAGGAACCAAAACATTTTCGACGCTCGCGAGGTACACGTAGGCGGCAGCGGCAGGCTCGAAGGGAACATTCCGAGCTCCAGGCCCCAGGAAGAAGCGCGGCGCGTGCCCTTGCTGCAGGTTCAACTATGCAGCAGGCGGTGGGGAGAACCTGGTCGCCTATGGCGATGGAGGCCGGCAACCCCTACGCGATGTCGCCGCCGGCGCAGAAGAGTGCGTGCGCCGGCCCGCGTGGCACTGATCGCTCTCATCCCCTGTGATCGCTCTGTCCGCCGCTGATCGGAACGACTCTGTTGTTTACGCAGGCAGAAAGGAGACGGTGAAGAACGCGCTGTCGCTGTGGGGGCGCAAGGTCGGCGAGGCGACCAGGAAGGCGGAGGACCTGTCGCGCAACACATGGCAGCACCGTGAGCACTTCTTCAGTTCTCGCCCAACTATCAGCACTAATAAGCATCAGATTATATGTGTGATCTTCGTCTAATAACCTTCCCTTGTGATTGCTCGATCTGCAGTCAGGACAGCGCCCAGCATCACGGAGGCGGCGGTGGGGAGGATCGCGCAGGGGACCAAGGTCCTGGCGGAGGGCGGCCACGACAAGATCTTCCGGCAGGCCTTCAGCGCGCCGCCGGACGAGCAGCTCCGCAAGTCCTACGCCTGCTACCTCTCCACGTCCGCCGGGCCCGTGATGGGGGTCATGTACCTCTCCACGGCCAGGGTCGCCTTCTGCAGCGACACCCCGCTCTCCTACGAGGCCGCCGGCGGCGACAGGACGGAGTGGAGCTACTACAAGGTAGTACACCATATCCCATTCTGTATTTCTGCGTTTCATGGAGTAGTTGTTCGTCCGGACTGTCGACTGACGGCGGTGCCGCAGGTGGCGATCCCTCTGCACCGGCTGAGGGCGGCGACCCCGTCGGCCAGCAACCTGAAGCCCGCGGAGAAGTTCATCCAGCTCGTGTCCGTCGAGAACCACGAGTTCTGGCTCATGGGGTTCGTCAACTACAACAGCGCCGTCATGCACTTGCAAGAAGCTCTGAGCGGCTTCCACAATTTACAAGCGTGACGACGGCCTTCACCAGCAGGGCCACATACTCCTGTGCTCTGTGGTACCGGTTGTTCGCTAATTATCTGATGTTGGATTCTTTTAGCTGCCTTCAACCGTTCATGTTGGCGTTGAGCACGCAGTGAGGTATTGTCAGATGTTGGTGCGACGGAAAAATGTAGAATCGTTGTATTTGAAGAATGTCCTCCGTTTTGCACAATGATGCCTGCCTATTGGTCTTTTGGGGGTTCCATCGAGGCCGACAAATCGGTTGCAGCCTGCACTGTCTGATCCCCTTCCGACGTCCAGGATAAGCTCTAAAGCAGAATTGCATTTGACCCCTCGGTGTTCCGGAAATCAAGGCATGGCCCCAACCTTCTCCACTTAAACCGAAAGGGTATATCCCTTGGCCCTTACTTTTCTTACAAACAGATATGTCATCATGGTGATTTACCCTAGGGCAAAGAGTATTGCAACAAAAGTGCTCATACCCGTATACAATATATATTATTAAAAAATTTATCGCAACATTGAAAAAAGTAACGCTACAGAAATAAGTGATGAAACAACAATTTCTTGATGCAGGTTGATTCACAAACAAAAATCTCCAACAACTTCTCCAAAAATCATAAACTATTACAACAATAAACCAAGTGTTTGTAGCAATGGAAAAGTTTGTTAACAAATTTCTTTTTGCAACAGATTGAATTGCAATGAAAACCACCAACTATTTCAGCAAAAGTCACAAATGATTACAACAAAATATCATTTTTTGCACCATTTTAAAAGACACGTAAAAGTTATTGAAAAGTTTAAGAAAACACATAATTTCTAGCAAAACTTGCATGGCATGCTTTCCCAACATATGTCATACGAGTTTGTTATATTTGAAATAGCTTATACAACGATTGAAAATCTAGGAAAACACAAACTTTTCCCCATGATTTTTTCGAGGTTGCATATATTCGTTGATTTTGTAATAAACGTGATACAAACCAAGAAGAAAGCTCGATATATCGAAAGTTTGACGGTTCAACATGACCCTTTTAATCAGGGTCGGTCCTTAGGCCAGGCAAACATGGCAACTTGCAGGGCCTCCGATAGGAGGATGATCTAAAATACTTAAAACACAATAGAAAATCTTACACTATTTTCCTTGTCACATATAAGCGACTATTTATTATCTAGACAAAAAAGTCGACCTCAATGGACATGAGGAATTACACACATTAGGGCAAACTCGGTGTGCACCACATATGACAAATTAACTAGATCGGTGGTGGCGAGTTTAATTTGTCTGCTAATCTATTCAATGGATGCCTTACATGTTCTATTAAAGTTATGTTTGATATATTTCCATACTTAATTTAGTGAGAAACTTTTATTCATGAAAGTGGTAGGAGAACTTATATAGACTGTGCACTGTGGTGAGCATATTAAATAATCAATTTTTATGTATGCAAGAGTAGTAGAACTAACACTATGTTTAGTTTAAAGTTCAAGTAACTTGTAAAAGATCACAGTATCTAATCAACGGAAAAATAATCATGCCATCAATTTAATTCATACTCCATAAGTTTTTACAAATTTATTTACCTAACCATACACTAGAAACCACTATTAATATATTTGTTACGTTGTAAGATTTGAGATATCTATCAATATATTTAATAATACCAAAATAAAAAGGAACACTCACAAAAAATAAACCCATACACTATAGAATTCATAAATTTTAAAAATTTAATTCAAATAGGTGTGCGCTTTTGACCGTTTTTCACATTTTAAGGTAGTTTCATTTTAGAAGGTTCTTTAGTGGGGATGTGTTAGAAACAATTTATTTAGCACAATTTAGATATATTTTCAGTGACCTAGTGCAACAATGCAATAAAGAACATAATAATTAATATTTAGCAATATTGTCTGGTTAACTATGCGAATTAAGTAATGTTGAAAATAAAATCACTAATAACATTGTGTTGTATAAAAATGAACAAGTATACAAATTTAGTATAAGTTTCTATAAGTCTAAAGTGTACACCAACTCATCAGATCTTATATCGTATTGAAAATGCCAGAGAAAACATGGAAAACCGACCATAGTTCTTGGTCTAATTTCTTTCTTTCTTCACCCAATTAATCAGGGCAGAAGAGTCGGTGTCCCGCCAGGAACCATAACAAATCTGATTTGCATGCCAAACAGTTGCCAGACGATAGTAGTGACATACCTTAACGAGAAACGTGAAGGAGAGGAGAAAAAACAAAATTAACAAATGCTCTAGGTTAGCTATGAAACAAAGAACATATATTAGTGTGATAAGAAAAATATATAATTTTTATTTATGCATCAATTTTTAACCCTTTATAGTTACAATAGTTGACATTAAAAGGAAACTAAACTCCGTGTTCTTATTTCTCAAGAAACATACAACAATTAAATTAAGACACAAGGTCAAAGATAAATCCAAAATTGCACAATTCGACGTCACCAGTGTAATAGGGCTAGTGTAAATGTGGTGCCGGTTGCGGAGTTTCTACTACGAAATGCATGTTGTGTGAAGTTGGGGCATAGATGAATCGTGAAGTGATCTTTAGAGTCGCGTCTGTGGAGTGTTTATGCAATGATGATTTTTGTAATCTTATACGATTTTGTTTATTTTTAATAGTATTAAAGTTACAATGGTATAATACTCCACAAAACAAACATCAGAATTGATAAAAATTATAAAATAAAAGGAAAAAAGCCAAGAGAGAAGTAACGAAGAATAACATGGAAGGAAAGAACTTAGAGAAAACTTTGTCTAAGAGGGAGACACCCACCTTATGGTTGGGTCCACAAAAATCTCTCTCACCTTCCTAGGTGGGTTTCTCACTTCTTCCTAAACATGGGAACAGACAGCCTAGCCCGAAGTCTAAAGTCCGGGTTGGGCTTAGAGCATCTCTAACGAAGCATGTAAAAACGCGAACTAAAAAACTTGTTTACAGTCTACGAAAAACTCGATTTAGCGTCTAAAAACGACCCGCCTAGAATGAAAACGCAAAAAACCAAACTGTATCACGTAGGCCCACCAGATTTTCCTCCAAAACTCCTTCTTCCTCCTCCTACTGGGTGCCCGCGCCGCCCACCTCAGGCCGCACGCACGCGCATGTTGATCGATCGGTGGCATCCATGCGTGATTTCCACTGATCAAGATTACGACTAGACATATAAACCACCGAATTAATAGATTAACCAAGCCCTACCACCGAATTAGCTAGCTAGTTGAAGACGTAGAGCGGCAGCATGCACCCCGCCGCGTGCGCCTCCGCAACCACCGCCATGTAGTGCTGCTGGTGCGGGTGCGGGATGAATTAGGGTCTGTTCAGAACGGAGGGATACAAAACTGAGGAATACCAGAAACCATAGGAATGGCAAAGGAAGGTCGATGAAAAACAAAGGATCAAAAGACCGTAGGAAAACGTAGGAAAGTGGTTCGATGGAAATGCTAGAGCCCGTAGTGTTCCAGCTTGTGTAAACAGTACATTTAGTAGTACTCCCTCCGGCCCATATTAATTGACTTAAATTTGTCTAAATTTGAATGAATCTAGACTATTTAGTATATAGGTTCATCCAAATTTTGACAAATCAAAGTCAATTAATATGGATCGGAGGGAGTAGTTTATTTGGGCACAACGAGGCTGTTTAGTTTTTTATTGGTGGATATTTTGGCTCCTACCTCACAGAGGCCCACACGATGGTGTTTTAAAATTCGATTCACTATGCCTTGCCTCGGTCTTCCACCAAAACATGGGGTCTGGGTAGATGTTTTCAATCCCATGGGATTGACACTGTAGATGAAAGTTTCCTTTGGAATACTGTAGACGTTTCCTGCATCCCAAACACTACAAAGGAAAAAAAATACCTAGGTGAACAGTATTTCTTTGAAAATCCTCCAGATTTCTGAACGGGGCTAGTGCCCCTACACCGGCATGGCCCGCCCGAGGACCACCTCCGGCGCTCTCTCCGGAGTTTGTGCCGCAACATGTGTGGATGATGTGGGTGTTGGTGGCGAAGGAGCCGATTTTGCTGCTTTCTGGGCCGACGAGGGCGGCGAACACTTCCGGCGCTTCGTCTCGTAGGCGATGCCATGGGCCTTGGCCTGTGAGTCCCTTATCTCACGGAGGTAGAAGCGGACGACACGAAAGGGTTGGCCCCAGGCCTCCCGCCCTGCTCCTCGAAGGCGGCGTGGAGGCGGCCGTGGCTTACGAGGGCGTCAAGGCTGCCCTAGGCCTGGCGGAGCGGGAAGGGACAGGGCACCAGCGACGACGGGTGGCCGAAGAAGGGGCAGCCGTTGGCGTGGACCTTGGTCTTGCTAAACTGGTCGAGGTAGCGGAGGAACTCAAGAACATGCGCGCCGCTGCACTGTGCGAGTTCCATCGGCGGGCGATGGTTGCGCAGGTACTAGCCGAAGGTGTGCCAGCTGAAATTTTCATGGCGCGAGCTCAACTTGTTTTTGTATTTTTGGTTGAATGAGGTAATATAAAGTAAAGTAAAACTTAATGCAGAAAGTAAGAATCGCGTGTGTAATAGAGCTTTAGAACTGCAATAGAGAAAAAAGACGTTCTCAGGGATGGTGGATACACCGCTAGCAATTTAGACTAAGCAATCAAGATTATTATAACAAATATTCTCATAATATGTATGTGTGCGGGAGGAGCTCCATATATGGACAAGTAGGAAGCAACCGCTGCTCACATCATCCTTCATAATCAAAGTTGACAAATAATCAACATCAATCGTATTATCCCGCTATTAAGGGATTTCTCCCGTGGCATGGACATGGCTTTATGAGTTCTCCTTAATTCCCCAAGTTAGTACGTAAAGAATGACAACAGCTTTATAGTCACAGTAAGTGCTATCATCCCTCCGTCTACCAACAAGTAATCCCCTTCATCAAGTCCCCAAAGAAGGCAAATATTAAGGAGGTGCACAACTCCCAACATCAAGATGAAGGCAATTAACACATACACATAATGATGTATAACATAATAATATCTATCTCATCTAAATCATATGCTAGGGTTTCTCCATCTCCCCAAGAACTAGATATCTACTCAGACATAGAGGCAATCAACATCATGACAATGGTAATCGAAACAATCATAGATGAATGGCACTTGTATAGATCCACAACGATTACGGAAATTACAACAAGGTCTAGATAAGATGTAGATGGGATGGATGGAGATGGTGGTGCTGCAGCAGTGGATGATGAAGATCGATGCCTTAGCCTCCCGGATCTGCGCAGGGTGAAGATGGATCCCCGGTGGATGAGTTTCCCCTCCAGATGCTTTCCAGAGGTGAGGTTTCGGCGATTTCTGGGTGTTCTGTATGTTATTTCTCCGATCCAGTTGCACGGGATGAAACTATTTGAAGAGGCGGTGGTGGCGCCAACTATACGACCGGAACTATACGGCCGAAAAAAGTATTCCAGTCATATAGTTGGTCGTTAAACCGTCTGTAAGCCTTGTTCGCTTCGGGTTTTCTTCTGGTATTATTGATATCTCCCAAATAAGCTATTTACGTTGTTTTGACTCCTTTTCTCCTCAATACAACTGCTCCAAGAGTTGTGTCTATTGGATCCATCATCTGTCCTGATCCTGGTGAAAACAGACATAAAATGTGCACGTGAGCGCCGTAAAATACCAAAATCCTATATCTACAATGCAAAATAATAATGTAAAACATGATGCAAATATGCACTCATCAACTTCCCCAATCTTAGACTCTTGCTCATCCCGAGCAAATTTAGCTTAATCGATGTGATCCTCATATTCATGAAGCTGAGTCGATAAAATAAATGAGGCAGTTGTAGCATGTGTTTATCATATACGATACATAGGAATAAGTTCATGAATAGTATGTTACTCGAACCATCTGAATAGTATTAGCAGGCTTCCACACCTTAGTGAACAATAGTTCACAAAAGATGAATCTCAATATAATGTGAAAGTATCCGGTTTGACCGAATGAGTTAGCGAGGTACTCCCTAGTGTTTTCAGGATCAATGTATTCACTTGGAATTCAAAATCTCAAAAGTGTATCTTTGTCCTACTACAATATAGTGGTGCATGCCTATTTGCTCTTTGCACACTCGCTCTTTTCTTATTCTCTTGTGTATATGCTCACACTTTTGTTTAAGTGATGTGCAAAGGAGCTAGCCATACATTCCACTTCATGTAGGAATTCAAAGTTTAACGATCTTAATTATCAAATTCCAATTGTATATGAAGCATTTTTATGACTTGAAGATTCTACCTCGACTTGTTCTCACTCTATTTTGATAGCACTTTTTATTTTAGTTTGTTCAAGGTTTCTTTTTTCAACTTAACTGTATAGATAGTTTTTCTTTGTAAATCAAACAGTAGACTTATAACATACTGACCAAATTATCTTTATATGTTCCATTAATACCAATGGTGTGGAAGACTCCTATTGCTATCATCAAGTGCAAGTAAAATTATACTCAAGACATTCATATATCCAATAAAACAAGCACAGACTCAATATTGCTCCATATATAATAATAAACTCAAAATTTCATAAAAGGGATCGACTATTCCTGAAGGGAATTCTAATGATGCAAACTTTATTTCTAGTTTGAACTAATGCAAAACACAAATAGTGATATAAAACTTATAAGATAGATTACAAGGTCTTTAAAGATCTCCCCAAGCTTGGAATCAAGCCAGGCGGGATCAAATAACTCCTTGTTGGTACCTATTCCTCATCCTGGGTAGGAAAAGTGTTGCCCTCTTCTTTTGTGTCACCATCTTTAACTATGCTTGCAAAGCGGATGCTGAGCTCGGCCATGTCGTATTGAAGCTTCAAAATTTTCTTCTTGAGGAATTCTTCTCATATGTCAATTCAAAGATAGTTTTAATCAAGAAACCAAGTCTACCATCGATGTCATCGACCTTTTCTCAAGGTCTTTTCTTATCATCCAGTAGGAGTCAATCCCTTCTCCAATTGTTTTAACGCATACCTTCGAAGTTTTTTCCAACTCATAGGTCTTCCCATGAATCTTATCTTGCTGCACCTTCTTAGGTTTAAGAGGGGATGGACCAAGAGGAGGTTTATAATAGGATCCTATGTTGTGACGATAGGGATTAGGGAGATACGCATCCTTGCTCTTTCCCCACTCCGCTTGCCTCATGATCTCCATCCTTTGCAGGAACATGTCCTCCCAATTTGGGAGAGGCTTGATCTCCGAGCTAGATGATGATGATGGTCCTTTAGGTTCTACTTCTTCAATCCTCTTCACAAGCTTCTCTTCTTTCTTCTTCCAGATCTTGTTGACATGGAAGGGCTACATGGCTTCACTGCACGAATGTTGTTAGAGGGGTTTGTATAGGGATGGCGAGGATTTTTGAGGATGGAGGTTGTAGCTCTACGAAAACTTAATTAAAAAGGTTAGATGCGATCAGCTTCTAAAGGGGAGGTCAAAAACCCTAGCCGCCTTTCGTAACGAGCAACTATAAAGGCGCATACCGTATAGATCCTGCTATATAGTTATGAACCGACTATAGATTACATCTACGGTGGAACCAATCTATACGGCTGGAACTATATGGGCAGAAATTTTTATTCCCGCTATATAATTGGTCATTAAACTCTCTGGACTCTGAATAAGATTTTTGGGAGATGGGTCGATAACTATACGACCGCAACTATACGGGCGAAATTTTTATTCCCGCCGTATAGTTGGTCGTTAAACTATCAGTACTCAGAACATAGTTTTGTCAAAGGCATCGATATCTATACGACGGCAGCTATACGGGCGGAATTTTTAATTCCGGCCATATAGTTGGTCGTTAAACTATCAATACATTTCATGGATGGAAGGGGTGATATCGAAACAACTATACGGCCGTAGTTATATGACCATAATTTTTATTCCCGCCGTATAGTTGGTCGTTAAACCTTCTGTGTCCACCAATTTTTTTTTGCTTCTCCAAGGATTCTTTATTAATCTGAAACTTAACGAAATATCAAGTTTTGAAAGAAAAATGTCAGCTTAGATTTTTGACCAATTTTGGCATTATTAATCTTCCTTCTTCTTCGCTGGAGCATCAAATGTTCGGTATTTAACACAATGCTCAAATAAAATTTAATTAAAAATTTAAAAATTTACTCAAACCTTTACTTCGCATGGGTTGCCTCTCATGAAGCGCTCTTTTATGGTTAATATCTTGACCGTAGTGTTGCTCATTCCGTATCGAGTCCATTCTTCTTGCAGTTGCCATTCCTTGTATATCTTTGCTTAATCACTTCTTCTAGGGTGATCACTTCTATGGTGACTGCACTTATGTATTCTTTTACTTGATAATGCTTTAAGCGTTGTCCATTTGGCACCCATGCAAGAGAGGGTGTTTTTCCCTAGAGCTTCACTTCTCCCGATGAATAAGCTTCTTTAACTATATATGGGCCTTCCCACTTTGATCTGAGCTTCCCTATAAACAACTTAAGACGAGAATTATAGAGCAACACTTTATCTCCACTTTTAAAGGTCTTATTCTCTATTTTTCTATCATGCCATCTTTTCACTTTTTGCTTAAACAACCTAGCTTTCTCATAGGCCTCACTTCTAAACTCATCTAAAGCATGAATATATAATAAACGCTTTTCTCTTGCTGCTTTAAGATCATAATTTAGGTTCTTGATTGCCCCAAAAGCTTTGTGTTCTAATTCTAAAGGTAAATGTCATGCCTTATCGTACACTATCTTATAAGGTGTCATACCCATTGGATTTTTAAACGTAGTACGGTATGCCCATAGAGTGTCATTTAACTTGTATGACCAATCTTTTCTTGATTTTTCCACCATATTCTCGAGTATGGTCTTTAATTCTCTATTAGAGAGTTCTATTTGACCACTTGTTTGAGGATGATATGGTGAAGCAACGCGGTGAGTTACTCTATATTTGCTGAGGATTTTCTTGAAAGTTCCTTTCATAAAATGAGAACCACCGTTAGTGATTAAAAATCTAGGAACTCCAAACCTGGGGAATATGACATCCTTGATCATCTTCACTGAGGTGGCTGCATCTGCATGACTTGTTAGAATAGCTTCAACCCATTTAGTAACATAATCAACAGCAACAAGAATATGAGTATAACCATTAGATTCTATAAAGGGTCTCATGTAATCCATTCCGCATACATCAAAAGGTTCAATTATGAGACTATAATTCATTGCCATCTCTTGTCTCCTACCTATATTACCTCTTCTTTAGCAAGTATCGCAGTATTCCACATACCTGTGTGCGTCCTTAAGCAAGGTGGGCCAATAGAATCCGGATTGAAGTAGCTTTGCAGCAGTTCGCTTACCTGCATGATGCCCTCCATACGGACTGAGATGACAAGCTTTCAATATTGCATTCATTTTATGGTTAGGAACACACTTCCAAATCATTCCGTCAGGTCCATGACGATATAGATATGGATCATCCCAAAAGTAATATTTAATATCATTAAAGAATTTCATACTTTCATTTCTTGACATACCAGGAGGTATAAATTTTTTTGCGAGATAATTAGCATAATCCGCATACCACGGGTCAACAATTTCAACATTTGCTAAATATTCTCTCGAAAATGATTCATTTATAGGTACGGGGTTAGTAATTATTCCCTCCATCCTAGAGAGATGATCTGCTACCAGATTATCTTTACCCCTCCTATCTACTATTTGCAAATCATATTCTTGTAGTAATAAAACCCACCTAATCAACCTAGGCTTTGCATCCTTTTTCACAAGGAGGTGACGCAAAGCTTGGTGATCCGTATGAATTATTACCTTAGAATTAATGGTGTAGGATCTAAATTTGTCACAAGCAAAAATTATAGCTAGGAACTCTTTTTCTGTAGTAGCGTAATGTTTTTGAATCTTATTAAGAGGTCTACTAGCGTAATAAATAACATTTAAATTCTTTCCATCCCGCCGTCCTAACACAGCCCCTAAAGCATCGTCACTAGCATCACACATGATTTCGAAAGGTTCATCCCATTTTGGAGATTGCATGATAGGTGCTGAAACTAATTTATTCTTAAGATTCTCAAAAGCTGCAATACAGTCATGATCTAAGTAGAATGGAGTTTCTTTATCAAGAAGGTTGGTGAGAGGCATAGCTATTTTAGAAAAATCTTTTATAAAACACTTATAAAAACCTACATGTCCCAGAAACATTTTTAAGTTTTTAATGTTCTGAGGTATTGGAAGATTTTCTATAGCACTTATATTAGTTTTATCTATTTCTATTCCCTTCTCCGAAACCTTATGCCCGAAAACTTTACCTTCTCTTTCCATGAAACGACATTGTTCCCAATTCAAAACCAAATTTGATTGCCTGCATCTCTGCAAAACTTTAGTTAGATTATAGAGGCAGTTATCAAAGGTTGTTCCACAAACAACAAAATCATTTGTTAGAACTTCCATAGTCTTCTCAACAAAATCATCAAAGATCTTTAGAACACATTCTTGAAAAGTTGCTTATGTTACATAAGCCAAACGGACTATAAGCATATGTGCCATAAGGGTAAGTGAAAGTTGTTTTCTCTTGATCTTCCGGTTGTATGGCAATTTGAGAATATCCAGAATAACCATCAAGAAAACAGAAATAAGAATTATTATTAAGTCTTTCTAAAATTTTATCCATGAATGGTATAGGTTTATGATTTTTTTGTGTCTCGCGGTTTAGCTTCCTAAAATCAATGCACATACGATATCCTACAACGGGCCTTACAGGAATTAGCTCACCATCCTCATTCATAGCAGCATCAAGACCACCTTGTCTTGGTATGCAATGAGCTGGGATAACCCACTTATTATCAAAAATAGGATATGTTATGCCAACATCTAATAAGCGTATAACCTCTTTTCTTACTATGTCCTTCATTTTCGGATTAAGCCTTCTTTGTGTATCCATTACAGGCTGAGCATCATCAAGCATGGTAATCTTATGTGTTATGATAGATGGATCTATTCCTTTAATATCACTTAGTGTATATCCAAAGGCCTCACGATGCTTAACCAAAACTAAAATGAGTTTATTTGTTTCATTATCTGATAAATTTTTGCTAATAATAACAGGACATTTATTTTCATTATCTAAAAGCTCATACCTCATATCGTTTGGAAGTTGTTTCAATTCAATTGGTGGAGGTTCTTCATCTCCTTTTCTTACCAGTTCTTCATAGTCATGTGGATTTTGTTCTTCCGGAACTGAATCAAGGTAATCATCCATGTCTTCTCTCTCCTCATCATCTGGTGTTTCCTCCCAATTAATTAGGCTCCTCTCTAATTCATCTTGCGGAGTACTGAAATGAATTGCGGCCAGCTCGGCAATCATTTTCTCTTCCTTGATATCTTCTAGTTCATATGGCCTCTTCTTTAGTTTGGCAAAGTGGAATGTCATTTCCTCTTCTCCAAACATCAGTGAAATAGTCTCCTTCTTATTATCAACTCGAGCTTTGGTTATGGAAACAAAAGGCCTGCCTAAAAGAATGGGACAAAAAGAATCTCGAGGCATATCAACAATATGAAAATCAAGGGGGTACATGAGTGATCCAATAAAGACATAGATATTTCTGATTACTCCTTCGGGTTTTACATTGGTCCTATTAGACAATTTAATAGTAGTGTCTACCGGTTCCACATCAGGATTATTTAAATTGTAACGGAGTTCCTCATAAAGTGATGAAGGCATAATATTTATAGTGGAAATCGTCTCACAAATTCCGTACAAGAAAGTTTCTCCATAATATATAGGAGTCATTGGTTTAGAAGTTTCGTTACCTTGCACCTTACCTTTGATGAACTCTAAAGTTTCAAGGTCTAGTATAACCACTTCAGTATCCACTATTCGTGCTTCCATAAGATCCTTTAATATAACACTATTTATATTGGTAGCTTCGGGTTCTTTTCAGGTTTCTTTGGTTTCTTCTTTATTTGTTCTTCCTCTTTTTGCCTTTTCTTGATGATCTCTTGAATAGGTACTAAGGAGAATTATTACATTAGTGCTCTTGCGTGCTTCTTTTCTTCAAGGGGTTTACGTGGATCTCATTCTATTGGTACCTGCAAATGTCCTGCATAATTCTCAATAATTTTCTTTATTGAGTAAGAATCAATACCGAGAGTTTTAATCATTGTACCAGTCCTTTCATCTACAAGGAAATCGTTAACGCAAGCATATTCAGAAAAACTATTTGTAATGTTTTCCTTATCTTTAAGATTTTCCGTTGCTTCCCTCATTTTTATTATTAGATTCCAAGCTACATCGTAGGTATATGATAGAAAACTTCCATTAGAAGCAGTGTCTAGATTCATTCTATTTTCAATATTTAGCCCTCCATAAAAAGTATGAGTGATTAACCAATCAGGCAAACGATGATGGGGGCAATTATCTAGGTAGTTTTTGTACCTTAGATATCCTTCATATAAGCCCTCACCAGGATTATTTTTGAAACTGATAATAATACCTCTCATCCTGTGAGCTTTGCGTTCTGAGTAATTTTTTGGTAGGAAATTGGTTGTCAATTCCTTCCAAGTCCTTGGTGCTTCTACACAAAAAGATCTGTACCAGTCACAAACATTATAAGAGAGAGTTTGTGTAAACAACTAGGTTTTAACCATATCAAGATTATAGTCATCGAATATAAAGGAACTAAGAACGTCTTCAAAGAATGGTAAGTGTCCATATGGACTCTCTTCATTGGTTCCTGCAAATTTCTTAGAGCGCAGTAGTTCAAATAATAAAGGGTGGATCTCAATTCCATCTGGATTTATGCTTTTATTGACAGCTATAAAAGCGTCCATGGGTTAACCCATTTTCCTTACTGCCTCAAGCTGGTTTAGATGCTGAGTGTTGTCCATTATTGCGGTCCTGCAACTTAAGTAAAAATTAGTACAACGAAAGTAAATAACTAAAAGTAAAGTGACTTATAGCGCTAAGCTCCCCGACAACGGTGCTAGAAAATAGCTTGATGACTGCAAGTGCACAGATCATTTGTAGCTAGTTTCGAAATAAAGATATCGATCCCATAGGGAGTAGTAGGCGAAAGACTAAAATGCTTTTAACTACAACTAAACGAAATACTTAAGAAATGACTTTAAGATGCAAGACAAGTAGAGTTGTTTTTGGGTTTTTGGTTGAACGAGGAAATATAAAGTAAAGTAAAACTTAATGCAGAAAGTAAGAATCGCGTGTGTAATAGAGCTTTAGAACTGCAATAGAGAAAAAAGGCGTTCTCAGGGAGTGGTGGATACACCACTAGCAATTTAGACTAAGCAATCAAGATTATTATAACAAATATTCTCATAATATGTATGTGGGAGGAGCTTCATATATGGACAGATAGGCAGCAACGCTTCTCACATCATCCTTCATAACCACAGCCAATGAATAAACGACATCAATCGTATTATCCTTCTACTAAGGGATTTCTCCCGTGGCATGGACATGGCTTTATGAATTCTCCTTGATTCCCCAAGTTAGTACGTAAAGAATGATAACAGCTTTATAGTCACAGTAAGTGTTATCATCCCTCCGTCTACCAACAAGTAATCCCCTTCATCGAGTAACCAAAGGAGACAAATATTAAGGAGGTGCACAACTCCCAACATCAAGATGAAGATAATTAACACATACACATAATGATGTATAACATAATAATATCTATCTCATCTCAATCATATGCTAGGGTTTTTCAATCTCCCCAAGAACTAGAGATCTACTCATACATGGAGGCAATCAACATCATGGCAATGGTAATGGAAACAATCATAGATGAATGGTACTTGTATAAATCCACAACGAGTACAAAAATTACAACAAGGTCTAGACAAGATGTAGATGGGATGGATGGAGATGGTGGTGATGCAGTAGTGGATGATGAAGATTGATGCCTTAGCCTCCCGGATCTGCGCAGGGTGAAGATGGATCCCCGGTGGACGAGGTCCCCCTCCAGATGCCTTCCGAAGGTGAGGTTCGGCAATTTCTGGGTGTTCTGTATGTTGTCTCTCTGATCCGGTTGCACGGGGTGAAACTATTTGAAGATCGGTGGTGGCGCCAACTATACGACCGGAACTATACGGCCGGAAAATTATTCCGGTCGTATAGTTGGTCGTTAAACCATCTGTAAGCCTTGTTCGCTTCGGGTTGTCTTTTGGTATTATTGATATCTCCCAAATAAGCAATTTACGTTGTTTTTGACTCCTTTTCTCCTTAGTACAACTTCTCCAAGAATTGTGTCCATTGGATCCATCATCTGTCCCGATCCTGGTTAAAAAAGACATAAAATGTGCGCACGAGCGCCGTAAAATACCAAAATCCTACATCTAAAATGCAAAATAATAATGTAAAACATGATGCAAATATGCACTCATCAGTAGTTCGCCTATGCCTCCATCACAACACTTCTCCCTCACCTCCTGGCCATGTCCCTGCCGGCTACTATAAGCCATCAATGCTCGCATGCGGTGGCCACTCCGCATGACCGCCATGCACACAAGCTGTTTGGTGTTTGCTTTGGTAGGACATGTTTTCATAGTTCTTGCCTATGTCACTATTGCCACTCAGTTGATTTGATGGTTTTCTATGTTGATTCATAGACATGGACAACGAGGATTAGATGATGATCCATCAGTTGATTGCAGAGGGTGATGCCATCGACGGTGATGTTAATGACCACGTGTTGATCATTGATTGTCTTTGAAAAATGCAAATTACCGAGCGGGACAAGGTAGATCCGAAGCATGGTGGTTCCAAGTTTGGGAGAAAAAATGCAAGCCGCGATAGAAGATGGAGGGCCATACCATGCTCTACCACTAGTGGAAACTGTGCCACTTGTCCCGGTTTGTAAGGGGCTTTAGTCCCGGTTGCCCAACCGGGACGGGCCTATCGGGACTAAATTCCCAACCCTTTATTCCTAGTTGGGCTGCGAACAGGGACTAAAGGGCAATCCACGTGGCCGTTGGCTGTCTCAGGGGGGGGTGGGGAGGGCATTCATCCCGATTCGTATTACGAACCGGGATATATGGGTCTCTACCGCGGCAAGATTTTTGGCCCTTTTTGTGTCGCGGCAGAGAATTCATTTTGTATATTTTCATTTATTTTATTTCCCCTTTATCTATTTCCTTTTTATTTTGTGTTTTGCACTGAGCAATGAAGGAACCATTATATTATACAACATCTCCCGATTATATTACACAAAAAGTATCGAACATATTACATTAATGCATATATACAATATAAAGTATTTTACGATCCCTATTACATTATCATCATCTTCCGATAGTATTCTCCTTTTGGATCTAGGACCTCTGCATCTAAAAATCCTGCAATTTCCTCTTGGATTGCTTGTACGTGATCCTTTGGTAGAAGATCGTCCTGCAACCGTTTGATATAATTTAAAAAAAAGGAGTCAACATATATGAATGAAACTAAGAAAAAATGATGGTAATAGAACAAAAATTTGAATATTGTTTACGTAGTCAAAGTTGTTCTAAATTTCTGCCCTTCTCACAGGCCGTCTGACGAATGTACTCACAAACATAGTATCCACATAAATTATTTTCGTCTGCCTGCCTCAAACACTTTATGAGAACAAAGTTCAATCAAAATAATAATAATTACGCATGATAATGGTATCGAAACTATAATCAAAGAGATGTCCGGATCTAGCTAGTAGTACTTATATTTAGTGGTTTAAATGTAAGCTTCTCTTTGCAGGCACCCTTAGCCTTGTTGGTGAACCATTTCCAAGCGCTGCCCGACAAAGAAAATGAATAAAACGAGTTATTAATTACTTGCTATCAGTAAATGAATGAAAGTTTCCGATATAGTGTCATAATGATTGAAAGTACCACTGGAGCATATCCTGCATGTTCGTCCACTTCTCAAGGGGTTTACATTTAGAGTCCATGACTTGTACTACTCTATTGTCAGGTTGAATGATTAGCAGAATAAAATGGAAGTTGCGCATGCATAACTCATCAATTATACACTTACCATCGAGTAAGCGAAATAGAATGTGTACAAGATAATAACACTCACTCGAAGTTGTAAGGTAATAATATTTCCCTTTTGGTTTCTTGAAACCTTAACGCCATTACAATTTTATCCTCTGTTTCCTTGGGATTAAGTTTCAAGTAACTTCATGAACCCAATATGGGTCAATGAACCCAATGTCATAGATCTGTCCTCTTCTACATTCGAGAATCTTCAGTCTGCATAATATAGTGAGTATGATTATACATGCGATAAACAAGGTGAGCTAACTAGAGACTTAATTACAGAACTAATACTTATCGACAATAGGCACTGATGATCGATTTGTCAAGGGCGTCTTGATTATAAAACTAATGTAGTTCAGAAAATTCAATCAGTATCTAGGCATCTCCATACCCGTAATGCTCGTTTCGAACTCCCATGACTATCCAGTTTGCCCCTTCCTTTGTGGCTTCCATGTACCAATTATGCAATCTTCGCATTTTTGTTGGTAGACAGTTGACGTTCTCAGGTTTGACGAGAGGTTTCCCGTACTGGTATTTGTATACTTCCTCAGCAACTGGGAACTCTAACTGGGCTACGTAAGCAACAATAGTCAAACCATGAGCAGCGGCCGCATCTCCGTACAGTGCAACAATTTCTGGATCATACTGCTTGTCCGCACCTTTGCTCAACTCCACCCTGGTATTGTAAATCACTTTGAGCGGGGGCATGATTGGTTTTTTTTTATAAACCGAGCTGGGGAACTGAATTCCTGCTTGCACTACTACTCTTCGACCGCATCATTGACTGACGTGACTTGACAATAGAGCGGTCATAGTCTGATGACAGCCTTGGCTCGGGTTGATGAAGGGTCTTCAACATTTTTTGCACTTTGGCCTTTTCTTCTTTAGTGTTGGGGAACTCTGGCTCTTTTGGCTGCTTGAGGCTATCAAACCACTGTTGTGTTTGGGCCTTTGCGATCACCATATTCTCCTGTTCAGTATAGCCGTAAGGTATCATAGGAGGAACCTTTGGTAGTTTTGGGAGGTGCTCCAGTAGATGTTTTGGTGATCAGTTACTCTTCCGCTTTTGGCCCTGAGCCTTAGTGGTCTTAGACGGCTAACGCGGCGGCGAAGACGGCTTCGCTGGAGAAAGGGCCTCTTGTAACAGAGACGGCTGCGCTGGAGAAAGGGCTTGTTGTGGAGGAGATGGCGCCTGACGAGGCAACAAAAAAGATGACTGATGTACTGGAGACGGGTGAGGCTACGACAAAGATGGAGTTGTGCTCTGCAGAGTCAATGGCCTTGATGTTCGATTTGGAAGCACAATGTGTTCCTTTCGCCACAGAATGGTCATGTTTTTTGCTTCTCCTTGTTCAGTCACATCCCCTTCACCTGCAGGGTAGTCAAGCTTGAGATGCACGAATGCGTCCATAACTTCATCCACCCCGGCAATAGCGTAGCCTTGTGGAACCGGACAACAATGGTAAGTTGGTACCGGTCCAACTAATGGTAAGGCATAGCCGACCGCCATCTTCATGGTTATGTTGACAACTTTCACATGTAGCTCACAATGTGTCATATCCGTGATATCATCCACTGGGTAGCGAAGAGGAGCCATCGCCGGTGCATCATCAACATCATCACCGGGGAGCTCCGTGGAAGCCATGCTGATGTTTCGATTAGTGGATGGGCCGGTAGCATCGAAGGCAGCTTCGTATACCATGTGCCGCTTAGATGGGCCGGTAGCTTGCTGGCTAAGTGCGTCAAGTTGATTCTAATGCCACTTTAATTGTTCTTCTATGTTGTGCAACCTGTCTGCTTGCTTCATTACTTCAATTTCCTCCTTTTCCTTTCTCCTCTGACGACTTCTATCGGGATATTTCTTCCTTTCTCCGATGTCTTGTATGCCACAAAATCAGCCCAGTAGTCTTTTAGCTTCTCAAATGCTCCAGTGAATTTCGGAGTCTTCTTTTGCACGACATAGTCAAGGTGCAATCTTTTCTTCCAGTTGTTGAATTGCTGGGCCATCTTCTTAAGAGCTCACTCCTTGACTTTTTCCTCCATGAGTTTCTTTAGTTCCTCTTCAGTTGGAATCTCCTCATCTGGATCGACCTCATCTGGATCCACCTCAAGCGTCGGTAGGGTGAAATTAACCATGAGATTTTTCCAAAGCATATCTTTGGCTAAGTTGCTGACATATAGAGCTTTCGGATCCTTTGGCCTATTCCATTCTCTGACGGTGATCGGGATGTAGTCCCTAAATATAACTCTGCATTGCCTTACAAATTTATTTGTAGCATCAATGGGAGCCTTCGGTTCGCTGTCTAAAGCGACTTCTTCGATCCTGTACCTTTCATGGTCTCCCAACTTTCTAGCTGGGCCTCATTTATTCTTTGCAGAAGATTTGCTCAATCCGGAGGGCTAAAAGAAGAAAGAGCGTTAATATATGTACATAGACAACAAAGGCTTAATATATATATATATATGCACCACGCTAGAGTTTGTATTATTTAATGTTCCACCGGAGCCGTCTCTTCGGTCGGCTTCTCCCTCACCAGAGCCGTCTGTTCGGTCAAAATCCGGATCTCCCTCACCGGAGTTGTTCAGATATAGCAAGGTGACATCGTTATTGATATGTCCTCCCTCGTTGATTATATCCTCGAGCGGTATTTCCTTTTCTTTGTATCTTGGTTCCATAGTTTCTGCAAAAGGGGAAAGCGGATGAGTCGAAGCGGCCAAGCGAGGAGATTAGGTAGGCAAGATTTAAGGGGCTAGGGTGTCGTGGTTTGACGACGAGATCACCTTAACTGTAAACCTAATACATGATTTACAATTTAAAATGGGGTCTGAGGGATATAAACCATAATTCGAAGAAATCCTAATATATGACGCGTGTTGCCGCACCCGTCCATCGTCCCTATATGGCGCGCGTTGCCGCACCCATCCATCATACCTATATGGCGTGCATTGCCGCACCTGTCCATCATTCCTATATGGCGCGTGTTGCCGCATCCGTCCATCGTCCCTATATGGCGTGCGTTGTCGCTCCCGACCCGAAGACAGTACCCCCCCGAACAAATGTGAAGGGATTGGCATTTCACAAATAATCCAAATGTATACATACACACTACATAATAAAAATATATACATACACAATAATAATTCTTTATTACAATTTGTACATAGATTATTTGTACATATAGCCCTAGCCCTAACCCTAATCCAAATGTATACCTACAATATCATCCACGAGCAATTGCCAGCGAATGGGAAATTCATGCGGAGGTGCTCCTCGATCTGGATTTGGGGAGTTAGTTTTTGGTTTTGAGAAAGGGATTTGGGCTCCATATTTTCTGAAGAAACGGGATCGAGTACTATATGGCCACGTGGAAGAGATGGGCATGGCCGCTAGCAGTTGCCGAAAAGAATTAAAGCATTGACATGTGGGGTAAAATTATGGCCTATGGTTTTAACATGGGTATTGACATGTGGGGTAAAGCATTAGACTAACTGAAAACTCTAATAACTAAACCCTAATAACTAACTAATTAAACCCTAATAGCAACAGACTAATAACTAACTAATTAAACCCTAATAACTAACTAATTAAACCCTAATAACTAAACCCTAATAGCATCGGACTAACTAACTAAACCCTAATAACTAACTAGTTAAACCTAACTAACTAACTAATTAAATAGAGAAGGGGGAGAGGGCACGCGCAGTGGCCGGCCGGAGCAATACATGGGGGGGAGCACCGTTGTGACAGAGGGAAAGTGTAACATCCCAAAACTTTAATTCAAGTGATCAAGATCAAATCTACCCAATTTAGGGTTAACAAAAACTTTTTCCATTTAAAATCTTTAAGCATGCATATGTGTGTGCATTTAAAATAGGAGTTGTTTGAAATGCCATGATTGAGTGATCTATTGGTTGTAAAATGGTTCTATGATGAATGTCACATCATCTAGATCATCCCCAAGCAAAAACCAAAGAAAAAGAAATCAAAAAGAATTAAATAAAGGAAATGGTCACTTTTGCCATTTTAATCACCTAGCCAACTTTGGCTATTCCTTGCACTCAAATTCAAACAGAAACAATTCTGGATCTTTGCACCCCTTGCTAGTACAAGTAGTGATGTACCAAGATCAACTTTGTGATCTCCCAAAAACACTCAAACTCTAATTTTAAATGACAATTGAAAATTGAATCTAGTTCATATGTATAGATCACACTTTTTCAAAACCCATCCAAATGAACTCCATTTCAAAATCCCAAGCAAACCTAGATGCTTAAGCATAAGATAAACCACTCCACCAAAAATCTTTGAAAAATTCAAATCTTTTGTTCATGCCGCCATTTGGTCGAACACTTGGCAGGCATGAATCACACTCTAGTTCTAGCTCACTGTTTCTACAGGGTTTTGCCACCCATTTGACCTCAATTTAATCTCTCTGTCCCTCCTAGCTCTAACCAAGCCTAAACTAACCCATCCCCTAGTCCCTAGCGCTAGTACCACGCCACCCCGAGGCCATGCTCGCCGGTCAAGCATGCGCAGCTCGCAGCAGACCGCCAGCCCTTCTCCGCCGCTCCACGAAGTGAGGCGTGACTCCACTGCCACCCACGGTCCACCCCACGATCACTGCTAGCCCCTAGACCACCCCAGAGAAGCGCTGCCCTTTCCTCTCTGCGCCGTGCCAGAGCACGCCAGAGCGCCCTCGCCGCCAGCACGCCACATACCGCGCCTCGACACTAGACCGTGCATGCCGCTCCGCCTTGACCACCTTACCCGTCCAGACACGGCCGTGCACCGCCGCGTGACCCACAGTCGCCAGGAACCGCGTCGAGCACTGCCTCTGTCCCTCAGAGCGCGAGAAGCTCCCGACCGTTTGCCACCAGCCCTAGCCACGCTATTACGCCATAGATGACCGCTAGCAGACCGCCCACCGTCCGCCTAGCCCAGCCCCGACCATAGCTGCTTGTATCGTCGTCTCCGACGAGCCGCGCCCATACCGCACTACCTCACCGTCGAGCCTATAAAAGGAAGCCTCCTAGCACCATTTATTCACACCATTCCACTCCCCTCTCTCCACTGATCGTTTCCCCTCTCTCACTGGAGCCACTCGAGCAGCCCATCGCTGGAATTGCGCCGGAGTCAGCCGCAGCAGAGGAGGAGAAGTCCCCGTTGATTTCGTCCACCTCAGCCCCTGCCGTGACCTCGCCTAAGTCCACCGTCGTCGTCTCGTTCGATCGCCCCCATCTCTGCACTAGATGGAGCCCTGGTATGCCCCCATCGTACCCGCACTGACCGTGCTAGGGTGTAGTCTTGCCGGCGACGAGTCCATCGTCGACGACGACCGTGAGCCGTTAGATCTAGGTCTAATCGTGTGGTCCTTATCGCCCCGTACCGCTTCACGTTTAATAAGTCACTGACAGGCGGGACACCCCTGTCAGCAGCCCTCAGCGCCACGAAGTGCACACGGGCCGGCCCATTTAGTTTCCCGCGCTGACCCAGTAATTCAAATATAGTTTTTTCTTTTTATAAGTAAACTTAATTTTGTCCCTTAGTTTAAAAATCAACTCAGAGAGTTTTACAAATCCAAATTAAGTGATTCCAATTTTGTTGGAAAGCTAATGAAAATATCTATCCAAGCCTGTTGGATTTAAATCAATTAGGGTTAGAGATCTCTCCTAGTAAAAATAACAAGACAGAAGCTTTTTCATATTCAAACATTTTTCTAAAATCAGCCATAATAGCTTTTGAGTTGATTCCAACTCTCAAAAATCACATTTAACCATACCTATCTGAATATGTAATAATATTAATGTTTGCATGCAGTGACTTTGGACTAATACCAAAATAATGCTATATAGGCATTTCTAGTCACTTTAAATCATTAATTATTAAACTTAAACTTATTAAAATATGATCCAACCTTTAAATCACAATCCCATATGTTAGAATATCTGGTGATGACATGTGTCCACATGATCCCATATTTTAATTGGAGAATATTAAATCTTAGTTAATTTCAATGAGTAGAAATTACTTTTCTCAAATAAAATAAATGAAGCTAGTTCATTAAACCTTGTGATGCTTGTGATGATAATAGATCATCAAATGTGTGCCTTAGTGTGCTAAGTAGGCTAGTTAAGTATTGTTTGGTGATTGTGTATTCCGTATGTATTTATAGACGATAGTACCGACTAAGTCTACGAGGAGGAGTTCTACCAAGAAGAGGAGGAAGAGAATTTCAACCACTGCACCAACCAAGGCAAGATAACACTTGCAAGTATTATACCTAGTAAGCTAGCATTATACAAGTTAACAATGCAATCTAACCCTTGCAAACTAGATAACCTAAGCAAAGGCATTAGGCATGCTTTGGTTATACCCTTTGACTTATACCTACTCCAAGTTTTATTTACAAGCTTTACTTCCTTTACTTTACCAAAGTCCTTTATTTGTTTAAAGGTAGCATAAAGAGTAAAAAACTTGACCTATCTAGTTAGACTTAGATGTCATTCTATGGCATGAGATTGAGATTAGCATCCCACTTCAGTGAACACTCTTAACTTAGTAGTTTGGAGCTAAAACCAAAACTTGATCACTTTAGATGGGAATACTTGGTGAAAATGATTTGTGAAAACCTTGGAGTGATGAGTCATTCTATTGAGATGTTTTGACATGTGTTGAGAAACACAAATGGTTTATGATGATGATGAAAATAATGAGGCATGAGCCTTAGCCCTTTTATAAAAACTGATGGTTGGGTTCGAATGCGATACCATTCCAATTTTACCGTACAACCACAATACCTGAATTGGGTAAGGATTAGGCGGAAGTTTATATGCATTAGTATTAGTTCCCTCACGGGAGAGGTTTGAGCTGAGGCTACCTCTCAATATTGTCCACCTATGCAGTGCCTAGGATGACAGATGGTCATGGCTGGGAGGCCATACTCATAGGAGAGGTGCTTATACTAGGGTGTGTAAAGGAAAGGTTATGTTTGATTATCTGCATACTAAGTATGATGATTCAGGGTTATCCCTGATAGATGTATCGAATCTTGTGGTGAAAGTGTACCACCTCTGTAGAGTGTCAAACTATTCGAATAGCCGCGTCCGTGGTTATGGACAGTTGGAATGGCCATACTGTTCCGTTGTCAGATGTTTTCAAAATTACTTATGAAATGAATTGTGACATGACTTGACCACAACAGAGTTGTGACTATGATAACTAAGTTCCCACTTAGGTGTTCTCAAACTTTATTTTATCTTTCTTTGTTTCTGAACTCAGCTTAGGTTTCAAACTTATCTTTACAAATAGCCTTAGAGTTAGCATTTCCTACTAGAACTATCCTACTTGTTAGTGGTAGTTTGCGAGTACTTAAAGAGTACTCATGGCTTTGTCCCTGGCTATTCCTATGGCCAGACTATGAGGAGGACTACCCTGAAGGAGGGCAGCAGGACGGCTACGACAACTAGGATCATCGCCCATCGTCAGCATTGCCTATGACTCTGAAGATGGACCCCACCGCTACGCTATTTATTCTGCTACTTGATTGTACTAAGACTGGATCATGAGATCCTTTATTTGTGTAAGACCTTATTATGGTTTGTAATGGATGATGCACCATGATATCCAATCTGTTATGTCTCGCAAAAATGGTAATCCTGGGATTGCGATGGCATAACAGGCATCTGGGATTAAAAATCCGGGTGTTGACAGAAAGCAGCAGCGCCATGTGCGATGGGGGAGAGCCGTGGCTTGTCGTGCGACGGGGGAGAGCGCGGTGGCCTCCGGGCCAGGAGAGAGCGATGGTAGCCTCTAGGGAGAGAGCGGCGGTGCCGGAGCTAGGGAAGTGGCGGAGTTCCGTCCAGCGTGCACGGCATGAGCGGCGGCGTGCGAGGGGGAGGACCATAGCACCGAAATTGGGCAGCCTGCCGGCGTCGGGGTCAGAGGCGTGCCTGCATCGGGACTTAGAAGAATGCGAGATGGGGAAGGAGAAAGGAATGGCGTGCAGTTATATGGGAGGGTCTTTCATCTGAGTTAGTGCCAGGAACCGGAAAAAAAGGTCTTTAGTCCCGGTTGGTGGCACGAACCAGGACGAAAGACCAGAGCATACGTCTCGGTTGGAGCCACCAACCAGGACGTATGTTCTTTTTTTCCTGGCCCAAAGCAGCACGCGCATAGGAATTTTAGTCCCGGTTGATTGCATAAACCGGGACAAAAAGTCCTTTTTTCAAATGTTTTTCAACTTTTCAAATGTTGCTGCCTTATTTCTTATTTAGGTGTTTAAATTTGAAATGGTTTGAATTTGAAAAAACTTTCTATTTTATAAAATAATTATTCTAACTATTCAAACTATTAAATTTGAAATTTCTGAAATGGTTTAAATTTGAATTTGAAAGAACTTTCAACATGAAAAGTGTTTGAATTTGAATAACTAATCCAAAACCATTTTCTGTTTTCTAAAATAATTGTTCAAACTATTAACCATTGTGCCATTTTCAAATAAAAATGCATTAACTAATAATTGTTGCATACTTTTGAATTTGATAGAAACTTTCAACTTGAGAAGTGTTTGAATTTGAATAACTAATCCAAAACCATTTTCTGTTTTCAAACTGGCAGGAGAGGTGGGGTAAAGGTAGACGAGTAATACAAAATGAAAACAGTGGATCTCGACAATCTTGGGTACAGAGACAAACCATTCATCCTAGCCGACGGCTTAGTCATAATCATGTCTAGCCCTATAGTACACAACTTCAGGGTCATTGATGGCTCAAAATATATCGAGCTCGTTGGGGAACCCCAAGAGGAAGGTATGATGAGCACAACAACAAGTTTTCCCTCAGTTATGAAACCAAGGTTATCGAACCAGTAGGAGCAAGGAAACAACTCCAAGGTGTTGTTTCCAACTTGGAATCCCGCACAACACAACCACAGAACTTTGACCCCAACTTATAGTGAGGTTGTCAATCTCACCGGTGCTTGCTCAATATGTATAGCTCGTTGGGGAACCCCGAGAGGAAGGTATGATGAGTGATATGTCCAAAACATATCTACTTTCCCGAACACTTTTGCTATTGTTTTTCCTCTAAACTTGTGTGATTTGGATACAACTAACACAGACTGATGTTGTTTTCAGCAGAATTACCTTGTTGTCTAGTTTTTGTGCAGAAAATCAACTATCAGGAAAAATCCCGAAAAATATGCCAAAAATCCTATTTCACTAGAAGACTGACGGAGCCAGAAGACGAGACGGAGGAGGGCCACGAGGGGCCCACACCACCAGGCCGCGCAGGCCAAGCCAGGCCACGCCTGGGGGTGGTGTGGCCACCTCGGTCATCCCCTCGGCCTCCCTCTTTGCCTATAAGTTACCTCTTGACCTAAAAACCAAGGGTGGTTCGACGTTTTTCTAGAAAGAGTTCCGCTGCACCGCCACCACCAGATTCCACGAATCAGAACCAGAAACTCCGTTCTGGCACCCTGCTGGGACGGGGAATTGGAGGAGATCATCGCCATCATCATCACCATCGCTTCTCCATCAACCATCCATGATTCCCCCATCCATGAGTGAGTAACCCCCGCTATAGGCTATGTGGATGGTAGGGATTGGATGAGATCGTTCATGTAATGGCATCAGATTGTTAGGGCATGGTGCCTAGTATCTATTATTTGTGCTTTTTGACTTTGTTGCAACTTGTTATGCTTAATGCTTATCACTAGGGCCCGAGTGCCATGATATCAGATCTGAACATGTTATTTATTCATTATGATAGTATTGTTTATGGTCTTACATGCAAGTTGTATACACATATTGTTGTCCGGAACCAAAGGCCCCGAAGTGACAATAATCGGGATAACCGGAGGGGATGGCTTTGATGTGAGGATCACATGTGTTCACAGAGTGTTAATGCTTTGCTCTGGTGCTCTATTAAAAGGAGCACCTTAATTTCCAGTAGTTCCCTTCAGGCCCCGCTGCAAACAGGCTAGCAGGACAAAAGATGTTGTGCAAGTTCTCATTGCGAGCACGTATGACTACATATGGAACACATGCCTATGATTATTTAGTACTTAGATGCTTTATCTTATTTATCTGGAAATGCCCTATATCTTGATTGCCATATGAATTTTCTTGTCCATGCAACGCCCGTCCATCCATCCCTAGGCCTACCGCGCTTTAATCCTACTAGTTACTACTGTCTTTACATTTACTACTGCTATTACTTTGCTATTGCTATTGCAAAACTGTTGCTACTGATAAACTGCTATGAGCAAGATTGTTTCCAGGTGCATCTGAATTGACAACTCAGTTGTTAAGGCTTATAAATATTCTTTGGCTCCCCGTGTGTCGAATCAATAAATTGGGTTTCACTTCCCTCGAAAATACTGCGATACACCCCCTATACTTGTGGGTCATCAAGACTATTTTCTAGCGCCGTTGCCGGGGAGCATAACTTTATTTATCAAGTTCACTTGGAATCACTATTGTTCGCTGCCATCCATCCATCATGGGTAAGTCTCGTATGGCAAGGTCCCTATTTTACCATCCACTACAAGGAGAGGTACGGTTCTGAACACCTTTGTTGCTCTTGGTTCACCGTCTGTTATGAGTAAGTTCCTTACACCACCACATACACATGCTACACACACTGCTACTACTACTAAATCTGAAACTTCTGATACTTATGATGCTGCTTCTATTGTGCTTGATAAAAGTGGTTCATTAGGTCCTTTCCTAGATGCTACGATTGCTAGAACTATAGCTGGAAATACTGAAACTCCTAATGAAGACACTACTACACCTGTCAGTTCACCTGAGTCTAGAGAGAGCTATGATATTGAAGACGGTTATATAGAGATGACCGATGAATTTATTAAAGAATGTCAAAACACCCATGATAGGAGTGCTATTAGGAGTCTCCCTGAGAGGAGCACTATAAAACCCAAATTGTCTCCTAGTGCTAAGTTTGCTGCATCTCCCATAAACATTAAAGATAAGGATTATGATTTCTCTCTTGATTTATCTTACATAACTATTGTTGAGAAAGAACCTTTTTGTGGGACTAGGAATGAAAGTGCTGTAGCACATATGACTGAGCTTTCTACCACGAGTGGCTTATTTTCTGATGATATTAAGATGCGCACCTATTTTGTTGCTAAATTTTTCCCTTTTTCACTAAAAGGAGAAGCTAAAACTTGGTTTAATAATTTACCTCCTAGATCTATTGATAGCCCTGATTGCTTGATTAGTACCTTCCTTCAGAAATATTTCCCTCCTAGTGCTAGACATGCTATTCTGCAGGAACTTTTTGATTTTAAACAGGGAGAAATAGAAATATTGCCTGAATCATGGGCAAGGTTTTGTGCTTTGATTCATGCACAGGCTGGATGTCCATTACCTAAAAATGAGCTTCTTGATATTTATTATAATGGACTAACTGAAGAATCTAGGACATACCTAGATAGTTGTGCTGATTGTGTTTTCAGGAATAGAACTCCCAAAGAAGCTGAGGAATTAATGGCTAAAATAAGCAAGAATTATGAAGACTGGACTTCATCTGAACCGACTATACCTGAGACAACTACACCTGAGTTAACTATGCCTATGCCTATACCAACATCAAAGAAGAGGAGAGTTATTGAACTAAGTGATGAAGTGTTGAAGGAAGCCAAGAAATGTCTTAAGGAGAAGGGTATGAAAGCTGAAGATGTGAAGAATTTACCTCCTATAGAAGAATTATGTAAGCCAATCTCCCACTCATCCACTATTGAGGTACACTCTCTCCAACATTTTGATGAAGGTGATATTTCTTACTCTAAACCTCCTGATCAATGCTTAGAAGAATTTGATATTTTTATTGTTAAGCAAGATAATTTTAATAAAAGGGTGCAAAATCATTTAATGGAAAATTCTAGAGCAATAATTGAGTTAAAAGATATTGTGGAAAGAACCTCTAATGATGTTAAAATGCTTGTTAAACATTTTCAAATGGTTCAAACTCAAATTGATCAGCTTATTAAGGTTAAAAAAGACTTGCTATTTAATGCTACTAAAGAAAAACATGCTTATGAAATTAGAACTAGAAATGGTGCTGCTACCCAAGATCCTCTATATCCCGAGGGGCATCCTAAAAGAATTGAGCAGGATTCTCAACAAGCTGAAAATAGTGGTACTACTCCTAAGAAAATAAAAAAGAAACATAAAACTATTGTAGAATCCTCTAAACCTGCTAAAGATCCTAATAGTATATCTGTCTCTGATGCTGAAACTGAAAGTGGTAATGAGGAAAATGATGTTCCTCATAAAGAAAAAGTTGAAGAAGAACCTGAAAGGCACACTAAGAATACTAAATACACTAAAGCAGATTTTGTTGCTAAGAAACATGGTAGTGAAAGAGAGCCTTGGGTCCAAAAACCTATGCCTTTCCCTGATAAGAAACACAAGTCAAAGGAAGATGAACACTATAACAAGTTCTGTGAGTGGATGTGATACGTCCAAAACATATCTACTTTCCCGAACACTTTCGCTATTGTTTCTCCTCTAAACTTGTGTGATTTGGATGCAACTAACACGGACTGATGCTGTTTTTAGCAGAGTTGCCTCGGTGTCTACTTTTTGTGCAGAAAATCAACTATTAGGAAAAATCCCGGAAAATATGCCAAAAATCCTATTTCACCAGAGGACTCCCAGAGCTAGAATACGAGACGGAGGGGGCTAGGCCCAGGCCACACCACTTGGCCGCGCGGGCTAGGCCTGGCCACGCCAGGGGGTGGTCTGGCTGCCTTAGACACCCCCTCGGTCTCCCTCTTCGCTTATAACTTGCCTTCTGACCTAAAAACTGAGGGGGGTTTGACGTTTTTTCAGAAGGAGTTCCGCTCCGCCGCCACCACCAGATTCCACGAAATAGCACCAGAAACTCCGTTCTGGCACCCCACCGGGACGGGGAATTGGAGGAGATGATCGCCATCATCATCACCATCGCTTCTCCATCGACCATCCATGTTTCCCCCATTTATGAGTGAGTAATCCCTCGCTCTAGGCTATGGGAATGGTGGGGATTGGATGAGATCGTTCATGTAATGGCATCAGATTGTTAGGGCATGGTGCCTAGTATCTTCTATTAGTGCTTTATGACTTTGTTGCGACTTGTTATGCTTAATGCTTGTGACTAGGGCCCGAGTTCCATGATTTCAGATCTAAACATGTTATTGATTCATTATGATAGTATTGTTTATGGTCTTACCTACAAGTTGTATGCACACGTTGTTGTCTAGAACCAATGGCCCCGAAGTGACAGAAATCGGGATAACCGGAGGGAATGGCTTTGATGTGAGGATCACATGTGTTCATGGAGTGTTAATGATTTGCTCCAGTGCTCTATTAAAAGGAGCACCTTAATTGCCAGTAGTTCCCTTGAGGCCCCACTGCAAACGGGCTGGCAGGACAAAAGATGTTGTGCAAGTTCTCATTGCGAGCACGTATGACTATATATGGAACACATGCCTAGAATTATCTAGTACTTGGATTCTTTATCTTATTTATCTGCAATTGCCCTATGTTATGATTGCTATGTGAATTGTCTTGTCCATGCAACGCCCATCCATCCATCCCTATGCCTACCGCACTCAAATCCTACTATTTACTGCTATTGTTACTGCTGTCTTTACTTTACTACTGCTGTTACTTTACTATTCCTAGTACAAAATTGTTGCTACTGATAAACTGCTATGAGCAAGATTGTTTCCAGGTGCAGCTGAATTGACAACTCAGTTGTTAAGGCTTATAAATATTCTTTGGCTCCCCTTGTGTTGAATCAATAAATTGGGTTTCACTTCGCTCGAAAATACTGCGATACACCGCCTATACTTGAGGGTCATCAAGACTATTTTCTGGCGCCATTGCCGGGGAGCATAGCTTTATTTATCAAGTTCACTTGGATTCTCTATTGTTCGCTGCTATCCATCCATCATGGGTAAGTCTTGTGATGGCAAGGTTCCTATTTTACCATCCACTACAAGAAGAGGTACGGTTCTGAACACCTCTGTTGCTCTTGATTCACCATCTGTTATGAGTAAGCTCATTACACCACCACATACACATGCTACACACACTGCTACTACTGCTGAATCTAAAAATTCTGATACTTATGATGCTGCTTCTACTTTGCTTGATAAGAGTGGTTCATTAGGTCCTTTCCTAGATGCTACGATTGATAGAACTATAGCTGGAAATACTGAAACTCGTAATGAAGACACTACTACACCTGTTAGTTCACCTAAGTCTAGTGAGAGTTATGATATTGAAGACGGTTATGTTGAGATGACCGATGAATTTATTAAAGAATGTAAAAACACCCATGATAGGAGCGCTGCTAAGAGTCTCATGGAGAGGCGTACTATTAGACCCAAATTATCTCCTATTGCTAAGTTTGCTGCTTCTCCCATAAATATTAAAGATAAAGATTATGATTTCTCTCTTGATCTATCTTACATAGCTATTGTTGAGAAAGAAACTTTTTGTGGGACTAAGAATGAAAGTGCGGTAGCACATATGACCGAGCTTTCTACCACGAGTGGCTTGTTTTCTGATGATATTAAGATGCATACTTACTTTGTTGCTAAGATTTTCCCCTTTTCACTGAAAGGAGAAGCTGAAGCTTGGTTTAGTAATTTACCTCCTGGATCTATTGATAGCCCTGATTGCTTGATTAGTACTTTCCTGCAGAAATATTTTCCTCCAAGTGCTAGACATGCTATTTTGCAGGAACTTTTTGATTTTAAACAGGGAGAAAAAAGATATTGCCTGAATCATGGGAAAGGTTTTGTGCTTTGATTCATGCACAGGCTGGAAGTCCATTACCTAAGAATGAGCTTCTTGATATATTTTATAATGGACTAACTGAAGAATCTAGGACATACCTAGATAGTTGTGCTGATTGTGTTTTCAGGAATAGGACTCCCAAGGAAGCTGAGGAATTAATGGCTAAAATAAGCAAGAACTATGAAGATTGGACTCCTCCTGAACCAGCTATACCTGAAGTAATCATACCTGAACCAGCTATACCTGAAGTAATTAGACCTGCACCAACTATTCCTGTGCCTATTCCAACATCAAAGAAGAGGGGAGTAATTGAATTAAATGATGAAGTGATGAAGGAAGCTAAGAAATGTCTTAAGGAGAAGGGAATTAAAGCTGCAGATGTCAAGAATTTACCTCCTATAGAAGAATTATGTAAGCCAATTCCCCACTCATCCACTATTGAGGTACACTCTCTCCAACACTTTGATGAAGGTGATATCCTTTACTCTAAACCTCCTGATCAATGCTTAGAAGAATTCGACATTTTCATTGTTAAGCAAGATAATTTTAATAAAAGGGTGCAAAATCATCTAATGGAAAACACTAGAGCTATTGTTGAGTTAAAATATATTGTGGAAAGAACCTATAATGATGTTAAAATGATTGTCAAACACTTTCAAATGGTTCAAACTCAAATAGATCAACTTATTAAAGTACAAAAAGACTTGCTAGTTAATGCTGCCAAAGAAAAACACGCTTATGAGATTAGAACTAGAAGTGGTGCTGCTACCCAGGATCCTCTATACCCCGAGGGGCATCCCAAAAGAATTGAGCAGGATTCTCAACAAGCTGAAAATAGTGGCTCTACTCGTAAGAAAAAGAAAAAGAAACATAAAACTGTTGTAGAACCCTTTGAACCTGCTATAGATCCCAATAGTATATCTGTCTCTGATGCTGAAACTAAAAGTGGTAATGAAGAAAATGATGTTCCTAATGAAGAAAAAGTTGAAGAAGAACCTGAAAAGCACACTAAGAATACCAAATAAACTAAAGAAGATTTTATTGCTAAGAAACATGGTAGTGAAAGAGAGCCTTGGGTCCAAAAACCTATGCATTTCCCTGATAAGAAACACAAGTCAAAGGAAGATGAACACTATAATAAGTTTTGTGAGTGGATGAAACCTTTATTCTTGCAAATTCCTCTAACTAATATTGTTAAATTGCCTCCTTACTCAAAGTATATGAAGGATATTGTCTCGAATAAGAGGAAGATCCCTAATGAAGAAATATCTACTTTCCTTGCCAATTACTCCTTTAATGGTAAGGTTCCTAAGAAACTTGGAGACCCAGGGATTCCAACCATCCCTTGCTCTATTAAGAATAGCTATGTTAGAACTGCTTTGGGTGATTTGGGAGCTGGAGTTAGTGTTATGCCTTTCTCTCTCTATAAGAGACTTCAATTGGAAAAACTAATACCAACCGATATATCTTTGCAAATGGCTGATAAATCTACCACTATTCCTGTTGGTGTATGTGAGGATGTACCTGTTCAAGTGGCTCATAATTGCTTAATATTAACTGATTTTGTTGTGCTTGAAATGCCTAAAGATGATAATATGTCTATTATCCTTGGGAGACCTTTTCTTAATACTGCAGGAGCTGTTATTAATTGTAATCAAGGAAAGGTCACCTTCAATGTTAATGACAAGGAACATACTGTCTATTTCCCCAAGAAGATTGATAGGACTTATGGTTTGAATTCAATTGAACATGTTGAGGGCATTCAAGTTGGAGAAATATATTGTCCCATACCAAGAGAAAAATTTGAAACTATTATGATTGGGACCATTGCTATCAAAGTTGAGGTAACATAATCATTAGTGGAATACAAAGTTTTGTATCATTTGAAATTGTTTTGGTAACAAGACCTGATCAACCTTGTTAACAAAAGGATTTCATTGAACAAAACAATGTTCTCACCATGATTATCTCCGCTTACTTCTATTCTATCCATTTTAGTTTTTGTTTTCGTTTAGTTTTCTTTGTTGTTAGTTTCTTGCATGTTAGAGTGTCTTAGAACTTCTGTAGTTCTAGCCTTGTTTTGTCATTGCATCATTTCCAAAAATCTTTTTCTGTCAGAAAAATCATTCATCTATACCTAAAAATTGCCCAAAAATAAAGTGTCTCGAAAAATTTCAGAAAATTCATATTAAATTTTTACGTGAAAAAAGGGGCAGAGGAGTGCCTGGAAGGTACCAGGGGGACCCACCAGGTAGGCTCACCACCTGGTGGCGCGGCCTGGGTGGCGCCATGCCATTGTGTCGGCCACCCTGGCCCTCCACTCACTCTCTCACTTGCCACTTTCTTCTCTCTCCCGAGTAAACTCCAGTTCATTGCTCAAAATCGTGTTCTTGTTGTGCTTGCTCTCGATTTTTCGATCTCCTTGCTCAGCCCATCTTTGCCGCAGTCTACTTTGTTTAGTGTTCACAGGAAACCGTGGTCACGCTCCAAGGAGGAGGTGGACGAGCAGCTCCGCTTGCTGGGTTTCCATGGGCATCACCAGGAGGATGTGCCCTCCTACGATTACTCAGCGCACTACGGATGGATGTACTCAAGCTCGCACCAGGATGAGGGTACCTCCTCGTCATACCACGGTGACACTTCATCCTGGACAGCTTGGGATTGACACCCACTTAGGCCAAAAGCCTAAGCTTGGGGGGAGGTACGCCGACATCGCACTCATCTCTATATCATTTTGCGTCGGTACTTTGTATACTCATGTTTCGTTCTCTTTTTAGTTTTCGTTCTTTCTTTGCTTTTGCTTTCTAAAACACAAAAATACCAAAAATATTTCTTTTGTTTCTCTTTGGTTTGCTTCTTCCTTTTTGCCTTGGTTTGCATGCTTTGTTTGAACTATTTGAAAAACCCCAAAAGATTTTGCTTTGCTTTTTGGTTCTTGCTTTAAAAATCGAAAACACCAAAAATATTTGTTGTTCTTCTTTGGTTTTGTGAGTTTTTGCAGGGTTCAGCAGTCCTTAGTGGGATTTGGTTTCATATTATTATTCAAGCCACATAAGTGAAGGGCAATAATGAGGATTAATGACAACTTGAGGTGTGGTAAGAGGCTGGTAACAAACTCTATTTGTTTTCATTTTTGTACATATACTCATCATTGTGGGCATGCTTAGCCTGTTCGTGTAGGGTGTATGTTATTTATGGATGCTTAGTAGTTCTTGCTTTCATATGATTAGTTCCAACTTGCTAATAGTTTGTAGCATGTCTTATAAATGTTTGATTGCATTACTCTATTCATAATTTGGTATGACACCGTGGTATGCTCCTCTGAATGTTTCATTTGAATTGACTTGGCACATGCTCACGCATGCATATGACTGAAATAATCAGTTGAGCCTTGATGAATTATTTTGCCTTTAGTGTCTTGAATCACTTTCATGCCATGATTAGTCCTGTTTTGTTGCAAGCATGATTATGACATCTATTGCTCTCTCGTTTGTCGCTCCCTTACTATTGCTAGCCTTCACTTTCACTGAGTATGTTTTACTCATGTTTCCAACTCCCTAAAACCAAATATTGCCAAAATGTCCACCATACCTACCTATTAGCATCATTTTATATTTCCGTGCATATTCAATATGCCTTGTTTTCTTCGAATAAAATGTTTGCTTCTTATGAGTGTCGTGGTGGTGTCACGGCAGATGCCATGGATAGGCTAAAGGTGGGGCCAATATGCACTAGAGGAATCCAGGGAGGGATAGTGTGGTGATTCCACACACTGATGCTTTGTATTCTCAAGGTTCACAAGGTTTACAGATGCTCCTTGAGCTTTATTGGGGAGAGGAGGAAGAAGGAGCTCTCTTACTCTCACCACTACCAACTGCCCACGCGTAGGGCTGAACAACTTGCGATCCCCCTCTACTGAGGTCCTGGTGCTCCTTATAAAGGGGAGGCCAGGCTACTTGCTAGGGCATACGTGGAGGCATATTCCTTGGAATATGCCTCTCCCAAAATAACAAACCGACCGGGTAACCCTTTGCCATCGTAAGCCATGCAAAGGCTACGTAAGCCTCTGCGGCACCAGCGTCATCCGACATAGGCTGTGTCACCCTTGTCGGCCACGCCTCGGTGGTCCTTCCCTCTGTCCGCTTCGCTCACGCTCTAGCGTATAGTGACCACCTTTTGACCAGCGAGATACCTTCCTTCTCTTGCAAGCCTGATATAACCCGGATCATGCCTGGTTAATCCGGCCTCGTGGGTACCTGCATACTAGTTACAAAAAGCCTGCCGGCATACGACATACGTCGACCGGGACATAGTCACGTGGACATCCTCCGGTCCAGGTCATCCCGTAAGTCGGCCTGCCTTGAGGTGACTCGGCCAGCATACGCTTTGACCTTGCCGTACCTCGGCTAACTCGGCCTCTATACCCCAGCGTGACCCTACCCGGGGGTATCCCCCCAACATTAGTCCCCTAAGCTAGTGCGGTCTTAGCAACTTCAGCTGCTAAGGCCACGGCAGGTTCAATCTACCGAGCTTTTTGCTCCCCTTTCCAAGTTAGTTTGTAGCTCGGATTTCGTGGCTAGCTTTCCCTTGGCCCATTCCGAGTTATCACTCGTTGGCCGGGTCACCCTTCTATTTTCCGGGTTATCCTTCCTTCCCTCCTACACTTCCCCACATCCTACGTGGAGGGTAATCATTATCTTGCCTCATTTTAAGGGCCTGCACCAGTTACTGTACTTATTGTCAGTGTTTACTACAGTGCACGTCGCGTCGCGACTGCCTCCTCGTTAACTATATCACCACGTCGCGTCATGGGATCTTCTGTGCCCTGTGGCCCTTCTTGTGGCTTGCCTCTGATTGGCTGACCTGGCAGATACACGGCCACACCATGTGGCTTCGATGCACAGCACGATCCCACTACCTATCACCTGGGCGTGGTTAAATAGGGGAGGGGCGCGTCCCTTGGGTGTTTTCCCCTTCTCGCGCCCTTTAGCCTTTCTGCCTCTTCTTCTTCCTTGCGACAGCGCCGCCACCGCCGCATCTGCTCTCCAGCGCCGCTGCCGCACCGTGCTTCTTTGCATTAGCCTCGCTGCCGCTCCCACGCTGCTTCAATGTCACGGGTCCGTGCCAATCCAAGCCTCTGCCTCCCACCTCCGATCGGGCCGGTGAGGACAATGATCTAGAGATGACCGAGGAGGAGCTCGCCGTTGCTGAAGAAGAGATGGAGGAGGGGGTGAACCCATGGAGCGTGGTGCCTGGGCCAGTTCTTGGGTGTGCCAAGATGACCTGGATTGGCTCTACCGCACCCGCCGCATCCCCGAGGGCGTGATTTCTCGCCTTGCTTCTGAGGAGCTCGCTCCCTCACCCAATCCGGGTGAGTTCGTCATATTCCTTTCTCACTTCCAGCGCGGCTTCGGCCTGCCAGTGAGCGATTTCTTCCATGATTTCATCGACATCTACGAACTCCAACCTCACCATCTTCCGACGAATGCCATTACATCCCTTTCTTCCTTCGCCTCCGCCGTAGAAGGATACGTCGGCCTGTGCCCCACCAAAGAGCTCTGGATCTGGTTCTTCGGTCTGCGAAGGAACGTGGTTGCGGATAAGCTGCATGCCCCGGAGGACAAGCTCTTGACCCAATTTGGTGCCGCCTCCATCTCTCCCCGGAAACAATCTGTCTTTCCCCGAGTCACGGGGCTTGACTCTTGCAAGGGCTGGGCCCGAACCTTCTTCTATGTGAGGAATGGCACGGATGAGGATCTGATCCGGATGCGCCCCTTTGTGATGGGTCCTCCTAATCCGGATTTGTGGGACCGGGTTTCCAAGAAACCAACTGTCTTGGCGAATCAAGTCAATAAGCGGTTCTAGGAGCTGAAGGATCTGGGGCTGCGCAACGAGGATGTGATGATCACATTCATCCAGAGCCAGATTTCCCCCCTATAGAAGCGCACGCACAAACTTTGCCATATGAGCTGGCGACTCGACGCCAACCAGACCTCCTCCTTCGAGTTAAACAATACTCAGATATTCTGCCGGGTCAAGGCCCTCTTCACAACCGACAAGGATTTTAGCTCTGACTGGGAGTGGGGGTTGGAGCATTACTGCCGGGACAAGCCTCCTCCTACGGTAAATCTCATGATTCAATCCTTTTCCGAGTTATATCCTATGCCGGAGTATGTTGTTTATTTGATCCCTTTGCATTTTCTTGTTAGTTGTTTCTTCAATAGACCCTTGAAGATGGCACCGATCCTTCCCTCAAATGGGGGAAGGATCGACTTGTCTCAGACGAGGAGGAGCCAGATCAGGAAATGTTCCTGCCATTCCCGGATGCAACCAAGCGACCCTCTGGTAACTTATCTTCCTTAAGGGATTGGCCTGACGATGAAGATGATTCCGACATTGAGGTGGTGGAGGTATTTGACACGGTACCCATTTCTTACGCATTTCCGGCTTCATCTAACCTGGCTGGGGAGATCCATGAAGATCCTCCTCTCGCTACGAGTGAGCCGGCCCCAGCCACATCCAAGAAACGGGCTGCCACTTCTGCTGCTTCCTCCGGACCTCCCCAAACAACCAAGAGGCGAAAGAAGTCCGCTGACAAGACTGCCACCAAGCCTCCGACTAAAGCCATAGTCCGGAGAGCTCGAAAACTCAGGGAGCCTTTGACTTCTGACGAGTAAGTCACTTTTCTCTTTGTCCAATTCTCTGCTTTATGCTTTTCTACCTATATGCCTTTCTTTTGTTATAACTTGTTATTCATCGTTTGATTCGGCAGGGCTGCCGTGGAGGTTCCCCAGAGCGGCTCCAGCATCTCCTCTTCTTTCCTACATAGCCCATCTCCCCCTCGTGGTGACGATACACGCCCGCTGAGCCCAATTCAGGAGGGTTCAGTGGCTGCTCCGGGTTCTAGCCCACCTCGTCCAGAGGAGGGCAACCTTGGAGCAGGGGGAAGTGGCTCTGCCGAGGTAGAGGATGCTCCCAGATCCAGATCGGCTCAGCTGCAACCCGCACCTACGAGGTACCAACAGCAGCAACAGCACCACCGCCAAGACCAACACCAGCACAAGCGCCAGCGCCAGCACCAACAGTGGCACCAGCAGCAACACAAGTACCAGAAGCAACACAAGCACCATCACCAACTCCTTCTGCCTCGTCCGAGTCTTCCAAGACTCGGCGAGAAGACCCAGCTAGCACCAAGGCTACACCCAAATCCAAATCTGCAGCTCAAATCTCAGCCTCCCAGCAGCAAACCAAGGCTAAGAAAGGTTCTGGCGCCACCAAAGCAGCATCCATCGAGGTTGGACAACGCACACTTGCGTCCATGCTGCCGAAGAAAGATGTCCCATCCGGGTCAGCTGGCAAGCAACTTGCATTGCACACCAGCCCTGCTGCCGCCCAAGTTGCAAGGAGGGAGGCCCACGCCAAGGGCTTGGTTGCGCCCCACATGCTTAGTGGCGAGAGCTATCCTCCAGCTCTGATCGAATATGTCAATAACTAGAACAAAGCGGAGTTCGTCAATCCCAATGACGATCTTCCGGAGAAGTTTGGGCCCGCTGAATTTAGCGCACAAATGAACACAGCAGCCAAGGCTATCAATCTTGCTGGCCGGATGATGGAGGTACGCTACTTTGTCTTTTCTTTAACATGCACAAGTGCTTAGAGATATATCCATTAGTCCACGAGCCTCCGGGGGAGTAACTTGTTACTCGGCTGGATGCTCCTTAGAGAACTAGCGTAGCTCCCTAGTAGCTTTGAATATGCACACACCTAGAGCCGGGTTAAGTTCCACTTGGCCCGGATTTCGAATACTTCGAATGTGCACACCCCTAGAGCCGGGTTAAGTTCCACTTGGCCCGGATCTTGTACACTTCGAATATGCACACACCTAGAGCCGGGTTAAGTTCCACTTGGCCCGGATCTTGTACACTTCGAATATGCACACACCTAGAGCCGGGTTAAGTTCCAATTGGCCCGGATCTTGTACACTTCGAATATGCACACACCTAGAGCCGGGTTAAGTTCCACTTGTCCCGGATCTTGTACACTTCGAATATGCACATAACTAAGCCAACTTTGCTTTTTTCAGGTCACCTCCAATCGCCGGAGTGCTGAGTTTCAGCGCCTCTTGGACTCCCACAAGATGCTGCGCATGAAGCATGCTGCTCTTCTTGCTGAAGTCGAGAAAAAGGGTAAGTTTTCTCTTTGACCTCTTCCTTATCCTTCCTTGTTTTTTTGCCGAACTAATCTGTCATTCGGATCGCGCAGCCGGAGTGGAGGCCGAGAATACAATTATGAGGAAGAACTTGGCCGAGATAAAAGGTAATTCGCTTTGGTTACTCAATTTCCGTGCTCTCTCTCCTTTCTCCTTAGCACAAAAGATATTCATACCTCGGCTCTGCCGGGTTAACAAACTGTTTCACATCCCTTGAAGATAGTGTGCCCGTGCCTGATATGATGCCCCATTTTCTCGAACAAGCAGGGCAACACCAGGCCGAGCTCCAGAAGAAGGATGACGAACTTGCCAAACTCCAGGCCAAGGATGATGAAATTGCCAAGCTCAAGGCTGAGATGAAAAAACTCAAGGAGCTCCACAAGCCTGAGATGGACAAGGCTGGCCAAGACTTCACCGAGGAGCGAGAACGTCTCAACCTTCAACTTGCAAAAGATCAAGAGCTGCTGAAGGACGCCGACGTCAAGCTTGAATCGACAAATGTTGAACTTGAGAAACTCCAGAAGAGGCGTGCTGATTGCACCACAGAGCTGACCCGGATCCACAGTAATATCTCACGTAAGTTTGTTTCCTTTAGCCGGCATGTATTTCTCTGGGTTAAACTCTTTTACTTACTTTACTTGTCTTGTTTCCAGGAAAATTCCCAGAGGGCGATGCCATTGCGGTTGCTGCGGTTACCAAGTTCCACCAGCAGAGGGGTACTCCAACTGGTCCTGGTTCTGAAAACGTTCCCTATGACATGGAGGATCTGCTGGTCAGTCTGTCCTCTCGCATTGAAGTTGTGAAGAAATATGGTTCGGGTCTCCTAGATGCAGCCGTCCGGATCTTCCATGCGCTTTGGCCTGGTAAGGATGCTCCGGAGGGATCCACTGCCCTGATCAACAAATTAATGGATTGCGAGACTCACCTCGACCTCTGGAGGGAATCCGCTGCTCTTGCTGGAGCTGATACTGTCCTCCACTTTGTTCTCACGTGGTATGAAAAGCTAGATCTGAAGCTTCTCGAGCGCTTGCGCACCGGATGAAGGTGGTCGAATGACCCGGATTGGGTAGCCCGGCGTAAGGCTTGTGCCCACAACCTCATCCAGTTTGCCCCCGTCCATCCATGGAATGAAGGACCAAGCTTCCTTGGCGCTGTTGACGACGAATACGTCGAAGATGGTTCGGATGACGAGGAAGAGGACGAAGCTTCAGATCTCGAAGAGAATGAAGATGACAACGAGGCTGAAGCTAACCCGGACAACGAGGCTGAAGCTACTGCTGCACCCGCTGGCGCTGAGTTACCCCCTCCTACTGCTGCTCCTTGAGCACCAAGAAACACTTTGAAATTTATCAGATCCCCGGTATGCCGGGTGCAGATGTATTAAGTATACTGATTATGTTTTGCTACTAAGTTGTTCACCCCGGATTAACTTGGGCGTAGTCCCCGAGTTTCATTTTCTTGTTTCTCCAATTTCATGGCTCGGCTCGCGTCTACCTTGATTCGGTTCTGTGACTTACGAGTCCGAGTTTCAAATATTGACTTAACAATACTTGGAAACTTTAGGACTAGCTCAAAATAATCTAGCATAATAAAAACAAGGTAAACATAAAGTTAGTCCAAATAACAAACGTCGGCTCGATTACGTTCTTTTCCTTAGTCGTTTTTCGTGTGCTACGCAATTCCAAACTTGTTCTCTTGCTTGCCATGAAGCCAAATCTTGTTGGACAGCAACAAGTTGAAGAGTTGAGTTTTTGGTGCACACACACTACTAATCCGGCTTAGGCAGAAGCAACTTAAGCCAGCCGACATAAAAATAAATAACAAGCACAAAAGACAACAAATATTATTAAGGCAGTCCTCGAGTTACTGCTCGAGGTGCCAAGATTTCATTGATAAATTCATTGTCGGCATAGATACCGACTTATGAGAGACTCGGATACACACACTTCTTTGTTAAGTGTAGAACGGATGAAGTAGAGCTACATTCCATGGACGCTTAGATTCCTCGCTGGACCTGTCCGCCTTGTTCTTCTCCTGTGGTTGTGCATCAATGAGATAATAAGAGTCATTGTGCAATGCTTTGCTCACGATGAATGGCCCTTTCCATGGGGGGGATAACTTATGCATGCCAGCAGTACGTTATACCACCCGGAGTACCAAATCACCTTCCCGGAAGACTCGGGGGCTTACTTTCCGTCTATGATAGAGTCGGAGGTTTTGCTGATATATGGCGGATCTGGACAATGCCAATTATCTCGCTTCTTCCAGTAGATCAACATCATTTTGCCAGGCTTCTCGCACTTCGGCTTCTTTGTATTGGGTGACCCTAGGTGAATCATGCTCTATGTTGGCTAGTAATATAGCTTATGCCCCATATACCAGAAAAAATAGCGTATAGCCTGTTGATCGATTCAGAGTTGTTCTTAAACTCCATAGTACCGCTGGTAGTTCTTCTATCCAGCACCCCGCTGATCTTTGCAGTGTCTCAATGAGCCGGGGTTTTATCCCAGATAAAACTAATCCGTTGGATCTTTCCACTTGTCCGTTCGATGTGGGGTGGGCTACTGAAGCAACGTCCAGCCGGATCTTCTTATCCCGGCAGAATCGTGCAAATGCTCTTTCAGCGAAATTGGTGCCGTTATCTGTTATGATACTGTGAGGATAGCCATATCTCAGAATGATATCTTTGAGGAATGTCACGGCTGTAGCTCCATCACATTTTCTTATTGGTTTTACTTCAATCCATTTTGTAAACTTGTCAACCATAACCAAGATATGGGTCATATTTCCTCTCGCCGGCTTAAATGGGCCAACCATATCCAAACACCATACGGTAAATGGCCAGGTAATTGGTATGGTCTTGAGCTCTGACATTGGCATGTGTGTCTTGGTAGCATACCTCTGACAACCATTGCATTTTCTTACTAGATCCTCTGCTTGCTCCAAGGCACTTGGCCAGTAGAACCCATTCCGGAAAGCTTTTGCTACTAAGGCTCTGGATGAGGCGTGATGCCCACATTCCCCTTGATGTATATCTGGGAGGATGTCAAGCCCTTCTTCCGGGTCAACACATCGTTGCAAGACATTCGTGACACTTCTCTTATATAGCTCGGCATTGATAATCGTGTATGCCTTTGCGCGCCTCTGAATTTGCCTGGAAAGCACTTCTTCATTGGGCAAAGTTCCATCCTTCAGGAATTGGAATATGGGGCAGTGCCCAAGCTGTAGCTCGCACCGGAAACACTTCCTCATCAATTTCCATTTGCTCTACCGACATAACCTCCACCGGGTTAGGCTGCACAGTCCCCGGGTTCTGCGAAGCAGTCCCCGGGTTTCCTGAACCACTTCCCACATCAATGTCCATGGGCACAGCTTCCGACTCCGGATTGGCCGGGATATAGATTGACTCAGATTCTAGGGACGGTCTGATAGATGGCTTTCTGAGGTGCTCTAGTGCTACACCCAGTGGACTCGCTTGTCAAGTTGATCCGAGCTTCAATAGTATGTCGGCAGCCTCATTTTCCAACCGAGGTACATGGTGGAACTCGCATCCCTCGAAGTATCCCGATATCTTCTGCACATGAAATCTGTACAATGCCATGTTCGCATCCAAAGCATCCCATTGCCCTGAGACTTGCTGAACTACCAGATCCGAGTCACCGAAGCATTGGATCCGACGTATTCCAATTTGTTTTGCCACTTTGAGCCCATGCACAAGTGCTTCATACTCGGCAACATTGTTTGATGCTGCGAAGTGGATCTGCAGCACGTACCTCAGCTGGTCTTTCTTGGGAGAGGTAAGCACAACTCCGGTGCCTAACCTGGTTTTCGTTTTTGATCCGTCAAAATGCATTCTCCAGTAGTTTGGATCTGGCAACGGTGGCTCATATTGCATCTTGGCCCAATCCACGAAAAAGTCGGCCACAGCCTGATACTTGATCGCATCTCTCCTGTCGTATTGTGAAGCATAAGGGGCTAGCTCGATTGCCCATTTTGTGATCCGGCCACTCGCATTCTTGTTGCTCATTATCTCAGATATGTGGGCTTCACATATAACTTTTATGGGGTGCTCTTCAAAAGAATGCTTTAGCTTCTTTGCCGCCATATACACACCATATGCCATCTTCTGATAGTGAGGATAGTTTTGCTTTGATGCTGATAATACCTCGCTCAGGTAATAGACTGGCCATTGCAGTGACTTACCCTCTTCGTCGCGCTCTACCACTACTACTGCACTTACAAGTCGGTTGGTTGCGGCTATGTAGAGCAACATTGGCTCTTTTGATAGTGGAGAGGCTAACACTGGTGCAGTGGCTAACATTTTCTTTAACTGGCTGAAGGCTTCATTGGCCTGCGGCATCCATACAAATTTGTCCGAATTTTTCATTAGTAGATAGAGAGGCAATGCCTTTTCTCCCAACTGACATACAAACCGACTTAAGGATGCCAGACAACTAGTGAACTTTTGGACATGGTTAAGACACTTTGGCAATTCCATTCACTCTATGGCTCGGATTTTAGTTGGGTTAGCTTCGATACCTCGGCCGGAGACAAGAAATCCGAGTAATTTTCCAGCCGGGACGCCGAAGGTACACTTCTCCGGGTTAAGCTTCATTCAGAACCTCCTTAGGTTCGCGAACGTTTGCCTGATATCATCAAGGAGCGTTTTGCTTTCCTTGGTTTTTATAACCACATCATCCACATATACTTGCACATTTCGGCCAATTTGGTCGTGTAAACATATTTGCATACATCTTTGGTACGTTGCCCCTGCATTACGTAAACCAAAAGGCATGGTGCGGTCGCAATAAGCCTCGTACGGGGTAATAAACGCAGTTTTTATTTGATCATTCGAGTTCAGAGGTATCTGGTGGAAACCAGAATATGCGTCTATGAATGACAATAGTTCACACCCTGCAGTAGAATCTATGACCTGATCTATCCTTGGAAGTGGGAATGGGTCTTTTGGGCACGCCTTATTTAGGGTCGTGTAATCGATGCACATACGCCAAACCACTGCTACATTCGGATCATCTTTCTTCTTTTCCACCAACACCGGATTAGATAGCCAATCCGGGTAAAGCACTTCCATGATGAACCTAGCTGCTAGGAGCTGAGCTATCTCATCTCCAATGACTTTTCTCCTATATTTGGCGAAGCGATAGAGAGGTTGCTTCACCGGCTTTGCTCCGGGTCTCACATTCAAAGAGTGCTCAGCCAACTCCCTCGGAACACCTTGCAAGTCCTGTGTGGACCAAGCAAAAATATCCCGATTCTCATGGAGGAAGTTGACGAGCTCGCTTTCCTATTTCTCATTTAACCCGGCACCAATTGTTACAGTGCGCTCTGGGAACAGATCATCAACAAGCACTTTCTTTGTATCCTTTGTCACTTGAAATGAGACACTTCCATGCGGGTTACTCAGCGCCGGCATATACTGCTGCGCGGACTGAGCCAATGCCGCTACTTCCTGGATCTTTTTCTTTTCTAGTGCAATCACGAGTGACTCGACCAGGTTAGACCCGGCTGACGCACACTCAATGGAATGTCGGAAATCCCTAGCTATGGTAATTACTCCATTTGGCCCAGGCAACTTCATCTGCAGGTAACTGATGTGAGTACTTGCCATGAATTTGTTCAAGGCTGGCCTATCGAGTAACGCGTGATATGCGCTTTCTAAGTTCACAACCTCAAACTCCAAATTCTCAGTTCGGCAGTTATCTCTTGTGTCGAATAGCACGTCAACCCAGACCTTGCCAATGGGATCACAGGAAATACTTGGCACAATGCCATGGAAGTTGTCCTTGTAGCTTGGAGCATGTTCTCCGAGATACCCAACTTGCGCATTGTATCCACGTACATAATATTGATGCTGCTGCCATTGTTAATCAGCACCTTAGAGAACCTCACATTGATATTTGGCCTGATGAACGTAGGGTCCAGCACTAATGCATATGAACCAGGACTCGGCATGAGCTTGGGATTGGCCTTGTTACTCCATGTAATTTCCTGATCAGACCAAGGCATATACCTCGTCACTGCCGGCATAACCGCATTCACTTCCATATGTCGGCGTTGCAAGCTCTTTCTATCTGTTTCCTCCGTGGTAAACACACAGTAACTCTGGTGATGCTCTCTGTATTCATTTCTCCCCTCATTTCTGGGGTACCTTTGATCTGGCTGATGTTGGTTCTCCACTTGATGCACTGCATCCCTTCTCTCCTAATTCTCATACCTCGGCGGAGGTGGTGGTAACATTAACTGTTGCGTATTTGCTCCGGAGAGTAACTACTACCGAGGTAACTCCTGCCGAGGTTGATCGTTCCGAGGTGCCTGAGCATTCCTCGAGCTACTTTGTTCTATCTTCCTCATCCACTCACATTGCCGGGTTGTATGACCCGCCGGGTTACTCGGATTTGGCGTGTGAAATTTGCACGGCTGGTCCAGCATTGCCTCATACGTACACCTCGGCCGGTATTTCTTTTCTTGCCACTATCTCTTTTGTTCAGGCATCCAAGTTTTCTTGCCATCATTTCTTGGAGTCCATTATTGCCCTCCAGTTTTCTGACGCTGATTACTCCCTGCTCCGGGTTGATCTTGATATACAGCAGCAACTTGCTGTGAATTGTACCTATAATCCGGTCTATCATCTATTCTCTTACCCCGGTAATCATTTCACCGGGATGATCCGGCTCCATCTCGCTGGTAGTACTCTTCATTTGACTCGTTTGACACAAGCCGGGGTTGAGTCGGATCGCCTAAGGCGTACGAATCAGCAATCCGGATTGTTTCTGCCAAGGTAGTTGGCATGTCCCTTTGTAACCTTTGCCACAACATGCTTGCATATCTACACCCTTGTGCAAACCAAGCTATGGCCTGAGACTCAATCACGCCCTCACACAAATTTCTCACGGCGCACCAGCGGGTCAGGAACTCCCGGTCTGTTTCATTTGGTCTCTGCTTGCACATTGCTAGGGTCTATGGCCTATTCGGCCTCTGATACGTGCTTGAGAAGTTACTGACGAACATTTCCTCAAAATCAATCCAGCAGTTGATACTACCGGGTGGTAAATTGTTTAACCATACCCTTGCTGGCCGCTCCAGCATCTGAGGTACGTATCTCACTGCCCATCTCAAATTGCCGATCGTAATTTTACTACTGTTGCATAGTTGATCAACCAATCCTCCGGCTTGGTGTTGCCGTCATATGTTTTCGTGCCTCTGGGTAACTGGAAGTTAGGTACCGGAGGCTCTTTCATGATCTGGGGCCCAAAGCACGCTGGACCCGGAGGACCTTTCCCCTCAATTAGCTCCGACCTATAGAGCCGATCCAGCTTTAACCTGGCGTCATCAGGCATTAAGTTCCTACTTCCCAACCTTGACCCTATCACATGATGGTCCGTCCTATGGTATCCTGCATTCACCATTTCCGAATCACTGTCATTGTATCTGTCTTGCTCTTGTGGAGCACATCTCTGTTGCATACCTTGGCCGGCACTTCGCTCTTGCCGTGGTATATTCCGCTGCTGCGGTTGCCCTGCACCCACCGAGTTACGCTGTCCAGCATTGCCGTTTACAGTGTTTCCCTGACCGACATTGCCTTGGTCGCGGTTACCTCGGCTGACACTCTATCGATCCTCATTTCCCTGCACTGCTTTTCCTTTCCCTGCCCTTGCCGAGTCATATGGGACTATCTATTTGTTTCTCCTCGCCGAGGTTACCACTTACTCTCTTCTTGGGCCATCATGAGGGACGATGCAGCTCCAGCAGATTTCTCCGGGTTACCCACCGCTGAATAAACGACTTTGGAATCCCCAGCTCTTGCTGGGTTAGCCCTGAGCAACTCTTCATTTTGTCTGTTAGCGATCCGAACTAACTCATTGACCCTCTCCTGCTATCTTTGCCGGGCTTCACCCGTCAAACCCTCTAACTCGGATGCAGCTGCATCCGTTGCTCTGAGGTTCTTTGCCGGGGTGCTGTACTTCGGCAGCCCCATGGACAAAATGTTCTCTGATTCCTCAACTCTAGTATCACCCTCTTTGTTCATTTCACTGATGAGGATTCTCCCTTTTACTTTTACGACATCTACCTTATTGCTCTTGCATACTCGTGCAGCGTCATGTTCAACGACTGCTGAGCCGCGACTATCTTTTTCGCACCCTCTAGTATTTTCTGCCTAGTTTCCTCTAACTCGGCCTGTGCCCCAGCTGGATCTACCACAGGTGCTATGGGGCTCTCCAAGCTATCTATCGCCTGTTGCAGCACGTTTTCTGGCCTCTCTAGTGGTGGACCTCTACTTTTCCTAGGTGCCTTGGGTGTTACCTCCGGATCTGGTGCCGGGTCCTTGCTCGCACCAGCGTCAGGCGCTGTCATCATCACCTCAATGCGGTCAGGGGAGCGAGTGATACGCGCACCATTGGCCGCGCTAAGGGGTGGCTCGCCTCCTTCGACGACGTGCTGCGGGTGAATGCAAGACACATCGACGCCGACGTATATCCTGTGGGCGCCAAGCTTGACGAAGACGCCATTGCACGGTGGAGGTCGCTTGCTGAAGCAGCCAGCATTGTCGCTGACGTAGTCCAGCGCTCCAAAGCGCTGAACGAGCCCAGAGACGATGTGCTCGCCGTTGCTGATGATGCTTCCCGTCCGGATCTTCACTCCTGCTAGCGCCACTAGCCCCACGGTGGGCGCCAACTGTCGTGGTGGTGTCACGGCAGATGCCATGGATAGGCTAAAGTTGGGCCAATATGCACTAGAGGAATCCAGGGAGGGATAGTGTGGTGATTCCACACACTGATGCTTTGTATTCTCAAGGTTCACAAGGTTTACAAATGCTCCTTGAGCTGTATTGGGGAGAGGACGAAGAAGGAGCTCTCTTACTCTCACCACTACCAACTGCCCACGTGTAGGGCTGAACAACTTGCGATTCCCCTCTACTGAGGTGCTGGCGCTCCTTATAAAGGAGAGGCCAGGCTACTTGCTAGAGCATACGTGGAGGCATATTCCTTGGAATATGCCTCTCCCAAAATAGCCAACAGACCGGGTCACCCTTTGCCATCGTAAGCCATGCAGAGGCTATGTAAGCCTCTGCGGTGCCAGCGTCATCCGACACAGGCTGCGTCACCCTTGTTAGCCACGCCTCGGTGGTCCTTCCCTCTGTCCGTTTCACTCACGCTCCAGCGTACAGTGACCACCTTTTGACCAGCGAGATACCTTCCTTCTCTTGCAAGCCTGATATAACCCGGATCATGCCTGGTTAATCCGGCCTCGTGGGTACCTGCATACTAGTTACAAAAAGCCTGCCGGCATACGACATACGTCGGCCAGGACACAGTCAGGTGGACATCCTCCGGTCTGGGTCATCCCGTAAGTTGGCCTGCCTTGAGGTGACTCAGCCAGCATACGCTTTGACCTTGCCGTACCTTGGCTAACTCGACCTCTATACCCCGGCATGACCCTACCCGGGGGTATCCCCCCAACAATGATAAAGTTAGTTAGTAAAGCTCTCACGAACTTGATGGCACACTTTATTTCTGGCACTTAATAAACCTGAACCATTGTGACTGTCCATGAAAGTTATACGCTTGCAAATTATAGGCTGGGGATTAGCAGAACCGTGATATCACGGGGAATACTTTCAACACCTGTAAATATATACCCAGTTGATACCATGCTCTTTTGTTTGCGGATGTCGTCGGTGTGAAATAAAAGGGGAGCCTATAAGTCCATGGAGTTATGTATGTGTGTTAGAGAAATGCCTGGGCCGCTGGCTAATCCATGCTGTCATGGTTAAAACCTGCAGCGTAACCATAATGATATCTATGAAGCATTCTTCTTATAAAAAAAGAGAGAGATAGCCATTGAGAAAAAGAAAAGAAAAAAAGAGATTTCAGAAAAGAGGAAAGAGAGAAAAAGCACCATTTTCTCATGGTAAATAAGAAGATTGCTGAGATACTCATTGTCTGCTTGCCTTGTCATTTTGATATGGGGATTCTTCCGTATCATCGGGCAAGGGTTACCCCGTTGGCGGTTCTCTATGATACGCACGTATTTACGATGACAAGAACTTACAGGTAACTAAAGTTGAGTAGCATGAGGAGCAGCCCTCGTACTCAAGGGACATGGGATTTCCAGTTTATAGTATGTCAAGCATGTAACTGAGACTGTACCTCACTTTCACCTTAACCATATTAAAGATGCTTATGATAGGGGCAATGAGAGCTCAAAGCTAATGAGTACCATACTTTCAGCATTTGGAAGCCTTTCAAACTATTCAAAACCTTTTCATCTCCTTGTTGAGTGTCCACTTATTTTATGAGCACTTTCTTGAGAGCATAGTTGTTACTCTTTGTGATTGTCTCATTACTTGATTATTTGTGTTATGACTTTGATGCTTGTATCTTTGATATCTTTACTTCTAGTCTTCACCTAAACTTCAGAGGTGCCTTGGCATTCACAATACAAAGGTAAGCGAGATACCACTCTATCATACCTTGTTATGAGCATTGTAATGTTGCTTATATTTATACTTCATGCTACTTATTATTTTGAAGTTGGATTCTCTTCATATCTTGCAATGCCTATTAAGTAAACTTAGTTGCATACTCTTTATTATGAATTGTCTAAGTAGTTGATCACATGCTGAGAATATATACATCATATGAAGCAAAAGTGTTCGTGAAAGTTTCTTTTATCGCACTCAGTTTTCAACTGAATTGCTTGAGGACAAGAAATAAGCTAAGCTTGGGGGGAGTTGATACGTCCAAAGGGTATCTACTTTTCCGAACACTTTTGCTATTGTTTTTCCTCTAAACTTGTGTGATTTGGATACAACTAACACGGACTGACGCTGTTTTCAGCAGAATTACCTTGGTGTCTAGTTTTTGTGCAGAAAATCAACTATTAGGAAAAATCCCGGAAAATATGCCAAAAATCCTATTTCACCAGAAGACTCCCGGAGCCAGAATACGAGACAGAGGGGGGCTGGGCCTAGGCCACACCACCTGGCCACGCAGGCTAGGCCTGGCCGCACCAGGGGTGGTCTGGCCGCCCCAAACACCCTCCCGGTCTCCCTCTTCACCTATTAGTTTACTTCTGACCTAAAAACTAAGGGGGGTTCGACGTTTTTCAAGAAGGAGTTCCGCTACACCGCCACCACCAGATTCTATGAAACAACACTAGAAACTCTGTTCTGGCACCCTGCCGGGACGGGGAATTGGAGGAGATCATCGCCATCATCCTCACCATCGCTTCTCCATCGACCATTCATGTTTCCCCATCTATGAGTGAGTAATCCCCCGCTGTAGGCTATGGGGATGGTAGGGACTGGATGAGATCGTTCATGTAATGGCATCAGATTGTTAGGGCATAGTGCCTAGTATCTTCTATTAGTGCTTTATGACTTTGTTGCGACTTGTTATGCTTAATTCTTGTCACTAGGGCCCGAGTGCCATGATTTCAGATCTGAACATGTTATTGATTCATTATGATAGTATTGTTTATGGTCTTACCTACAAGTTGTATACACACGTTGTTGTCTGGAACCAATGGCCCCCAAGTGACAAAAATCGGGATAACCGGAGGAATGGCTTTGATGTGAGGATCAGATGTGTTCACAGAGTGTTAATGCTTTGCTCCGGTGCTCTATTTAAAGGAGCACTTTAATTGCCAGTAGTTCCCTTGAGGCCCCGCTGCAAACGGGCTGGCAGGACAAAAGATGTTGTGCAAGTTCTCATTGCGAGCACGTATGACTATATATGCAACACATGCCTAGGATTATCTAGTACTTGGATGCTTTATCTTATTTATCTGCAATTGCCCTATGTTCTGATTGCTATGTGAATTGTCTTGTCCATGCAACGCCCGTCCATCCATCCCTATGCCTACCGCACTCGAATCCTACTGTTTACTGCTATTGTTACCGCTGTCTTTACTTTACTACTGCTGTTACTTTACTATTCCTACTACAAAACTATTGCTGCTAATAAACTGCTGTGAGCAAGATTGTTTCCAGGTGCAGCTGAATTGAGAACTCAGTTGTTAAGGCTTATAAATATTCTTTGGCTCCCCTTGTGTCGAATCAATAAATTGGGTTTCACTTCCCTCGATACTGCGATACACCCCCTATACTTGTGGGTCATCAGGATGAAACCTTTATTCTTGCAAATTCCTTTGACTGATGCTATTAAATTGCCTCCTTATTCAAAGTATATGAAGGATATTGTCTCGAATAAAAGGAAGATCCCTAATGAAGAAATTTCTACTTTGCTTGCTAATTATTTCTTTAATGGTAAGGTTCCAAAGAAACTTGGAGACCCAGGGATTCCAACTATTCCTTGCTCTATTAAAGATAGTTATGTTAGAAATGCTTTGTGTGATTTGGGAGCAGGAGTTAGTGTTATGCCTTTTTCTCTCTATAAGAGACTTCAAATGGAAAAACTAATACTAACTGATATATCTTTGCAAATGGCTGATAAATCTACTACTATTCCTATTGGTATATGTGAGGATCTACCTGTTTAAGTGGCTCATAATTGCTTGATATTAACTGATTTTGTTGTGCTTGAAATGCCTAAGGATGACAATATGCCTATTATTCTTGGGAGACCTTTTCTTAATACTATAGGAGCTATTATTAATTGTAATCAAGGAAAGGTGACTTTTAATGTTAATGACAAGAAGCATACTGTCTATTTCTCAAACAAGATTGATAGGACTTATGGTTTAAACTCAATTGAACATGTTAAGGGCATTCAAGTTGGAGAAATATATTGTCCCATACCACGAGAAATATATGAAACTATTATGATTTGGACCATTGCTATCAAGGTTGACGTAACATAATCATTAGTGGAATACAAAGTTTTGTTTCATATAAATTGTTTTGGTAACAAGACCTGATCAACCTTGTTAACAAAGGGATTTGAATGAACAAAACAATGTTTTCACCATGATTATTTTCGCTTACTTTATTTTACCCATTTTAGTTTTTGCTTTCGTTTAGGTTACTTTTTTGTTGTTAGTTGCTTGCATATTAGAGTGTCTTAGAATTTCTGAAGTTTTAGTTTTGTTTTGTCATTGCATAATTCCAAAAACATCTTTCTGTCCGAAAATCATTCTTCAATACCTGAGAATTGCTAAAAAAAATAAAGTGTCTCGAAAAATTCTAGAAAATTCATATTAAATTTTTACGTGAATAAGGGGTAGAGGAGTGCCTGGAGTGACCCAGGGGGGCCCACCAGGCAGGCACACCACCTGGTGGCGCAACCACCCCAGTGGCGCGCCTGGCCATGGTGTGGGCCACCCCTGGCCCTCCCCTTACTCTCTCACTTCCCACTGCCTTCTCTCTCCCGAGAAAACACCATCTCATTGCTCGAAATCGCGTTCTTGCTGTTCTTGTCCATGATTTTTCGATCTCCTTGCTCAGCCCATCTTTGCTGCTGAAATTTGGAGCATTTGTTCTTCGGTATGTGACTCCTCCGCTTTTCCAAGTAGATTTGTGTTTAGTGGTTTATATCTTGAAGATTTTGCTGCTGTAGGTGACGGGTTATGTGAGCTTGTAAGCTTGTTCAATGCTTATAGATATTGTTTTGATGCATGTTTAGGCCTCTTACAAGTCCCTATGAGTAGTTCCCTTCATTATGTAATCACTTTGCAATCACTTGTATGATGGTTGTCCTAAATTTCAGAAAAGAAGATGAATGAACACCAACTCAACGAACATGAACTAAGGGTGCCTGAGGTTATGAAGGTTCACCGAGAGGAGGAAGTTTTTCCTTCCATCTATCTATGCCTCGAATTCATGAGGGCTGCAGGGATTTCTTAGGACTTCCATACTTTAATTGCTAATGTAGGATTGGAGCATTTTGTGGAAAATGAACCTTACCAATTTGTGAAATTAACTATGTTTGTGGTGCAGGACTTTCGATTTAGTTGCTCTTTGCCCAACCCCATGGTTCACTACAAAATTTACAATATAGCTGTCAACCTTCATTTTGATGACTTTTGTGCAACTATTAAAGTACCCTAGTGGGGATCATGTGAAAGGATTAAAGAGCGACGTGCACCACTCATGGACTTGTATGCGGAGATTTGCCAAGGGAGAAGCTTCTCAAAGGAGAGTGGGAAAATTCATAACATTCATCTCCCGTCTATTCTCTACTTTGATTACTTTATTGCCAAGTGTGTTCTCACTAGGAAAACTACTAATAAGTTATCCTCATATGATCTAGCATCCATCTCAGCTACTTTAAAATGAGATAGGACTTACAATTTGGGTGCCTTGATAGCTTTCCGTCTTGCTGCTAACCGCAAGAAAGGTGGAATTTGTAGAGGCCTCATCACCTCTCGTTTATTAGCCTTGCATGGTGTAGTGCCTCATCATATAGACCTACAGTTTCCCATAGAGAGGCTTGACCTTAATTCCATGATACAACATAATTTTTTTTCTTCTTGGGCTAATTTGAGTGATTTGTCTTATGAAATAACCTTTCTCAAGGCTGGTTGGAGAAGGAGTAAGTCCGAGCGAGTTGTTCTTTTGCCTGCACCTGTTTTGTTTAACCTCGATACCAGGATAGGATGGTCACTCACCGAGGAAGAACTCGATGCATACCTAGGAGAGCTCTCCCAACAGGAGTAGGATACTGGAAGGGAGGTTACAGATGATTCGGTTCAGCCCTCGAATGAGGGGGGGTCTTCATATCAGCAGCCTACCTATGATTGGGGAGCTTCTTCTTCTTCCCAAGGGCCTAACCACGATCATTCTTATGATGACCCGCCTGCTTGGAACCCTTACCCGTGTTGGGGTTGATACCCACTTAGGCCAAAAGCCTAAGCTTGCGGGAGGTACACCGACATCACACTCATCTACATATCATGTTTAGTCGGCACTTTGTATATCCAGGCTTTGTTCTCTTTTTAGTTTTCGTTCTTTCTTTACTTTTGCTTTCTAAAACACAAAAAGACCAAAAATATTTTCTTTGTTTCTCTTTGTTTGCTTCTTTTTCTTTTTGCCTTGGTTTGCTTCTTCCTTTTTGCTTTGTCTTAATTATTCGAAAAACCCAAAAATATTTTGCTTTGCTTGTTCTTCCTTTTGGTTCTTGCCTTTAAAAATCGAAAAACCAAAAAATATTTGTTATTCTTCTTTGGTTTTGTGAAGTTTGTTGCAGGGTTTAGCAGTCCTTAGTGGAATTTGGTTTCATGTTATTATTCAAGCCACACAAGTGAAGGGCAATTATGAGGATTAATGACAACTTGAGGTGTGGTAAGAGGCTGGTAACGAACTCTATTTGTTTTCATTTTTGTACATATACTCATCATTGTGGGCATGCTTAGTCTGTTCATGTAGGGTGTATGTTATTTATGGATGCTTAGTAGTTCTTGCTTTCTTATGATTAGCTCCAGCTTGCTAATGGTTTGTAGCATGTCATATGAATGTTTACTTGCATTGCTCTATTCATAACTTGGTATGACACCGTGGTATCTTCCTCTGAATGTTTCACTTGAATTGACTTGGCACATGCTCACGCATGCATATGACTGAAACAATAAATCAGTTAAGCCTCGATGAATTATTTTGCCTCAGGGGTCTTGAATCACTTTCATGCCATGATTAGTCCTGTTTTGTTGCAAGAATGATTATGACAGTTATTGCTCTCTCGTTTGTCGGTCCCTTACTGTTGCTAGCCTTCACTTGCACTGAGTATGAGCTCTACTCGTGTTTCCAACTCCCCAAAACCAATATTGCCAAAAGTGTCCACCATACCTACCTATTAGCATCATTTTCTATTCCGTGCATATTCAATATGCCTAGTTTTCTTCCAAATAAAATGTTTGCTTGATATGAGAAAGTTAGTTAGTAAAGCTCTCACGAACTTGATGGCACACTTTATTTCTGGCACTTAATAAACCTGAACCATTGTGACTTCCCATGAAAGTTATATGCTTACAAATTATAGGCTGGGGATTAGCAGAACCGTGCTGTCACGGGGAACGCTTTCAACACCTATAAATATATACCTAGTTGATATCATGCTCTTTTGTTTGCGGATGTCGTCAGTGTGAAATAAAAGGGGAGCTTGTAAGTCCATGGAGTTATGTATGTGTGTTAGAGAAACGCCTGGGCCACCGGTCTAATCCATGCCTAATCATGGTGGAAACCTGTAGCGTAACCATAATGAGCAATCTATGAAGCATTCTTCTTATAAAAAAAGAGAGAGATAGTTATTGAGAACAAGAAAAAGAAAAAAAGGATGATGAGAAAAGAGGAAAGAGAGAAAAAAGCACCATTTTCCCATGGTAAATAAGAAGATTGCTGAGGTGCTTGTTGTCTGCTTGCCTTGTTATTTTGATATGGGGATTCTTCCATATAATCGGGCAAGGGGTACCCCATTGGCGGTTCTCTATGATACGCATGTATTTACTATGACAAGAACTTACCGGTAACTAAAGTTGAGTAGCATGAGGAGCGGCCCTCGTACTCAAGGGACATGAGATTTCCTGTTTATAGTCTGTCAAGCATATAACTCGTATTGGACCTTACTTTCACCCTAACCATTTAAAGATGGTTATGATAGGGGCAATGAGAGCTCAAAGCTAATGAGTACCATACTTTCAGCATTTGGAAGCCTTTCAAACTTTTTAAAACCTTTTTCATTCCCTTGTTGAGTCACCACCTATTATATGAGCACTTTCTTGAGAGCATAGTTTTCATTCTTAGTGTAATATGCTTGTCTCAAAACTTGATTAATTGTGTCGTGACCTTGATGCTTGTATCTTTGATATCTTTACTTCTAGTCTTCACTTGAACTTCAGAGGTGCCTTGGCATTTATGTTTGCTCTACAATCAAAGGCAAGCGAGATACCACTCTATCATACCTTGTTATGAGCATTGCAATGTTGCTTATGTTTATGTTTCATGCTATTTATTATTTTTGAGTTGGAATCTCTTCATAGCTTGTAATGACTATTAAGTAAACTTAGTTGCATACTCTTTATTATGAATTTCCTAAGTAGTTGATCATATGCTGAGAATATATACATCCTATGAAGCAAATGTGCTCATGAAAGTTGCTTTTACTGCACTCAGTTTTCAACTGAATTGCTTGAGGACAAGCAATAAGCTAAGCTTGGGGGGAGTTGATACGTCCAAAGGGTATCTACTTTCCCGAACACTTTTGCTATTGTTTTTCCTCTAAACTTGTGTGATTTGGATACAACTAACACGGACTGACGCTGTTTTCAGCAGAATTACCTTGGTGTCTAGTTTTTGTGCAGAAAATCAACTATTAGGAAAAATCCCGGAAAATATGCCAAAAATTCTATTTCACTAGAAGACTCACAGAGCCAGAAGACGAGACGGAGGAGGGCCACGAGGGGCCCACACCACCTGGCCGCGCGGACCAGGCCAGACTACGCCTAGGGGTGGTGTGGCCACCTCGGTCACCCCCTCGGCCTCCCTCTTTGCCTATAAGTTGCCTCTTGACCTAAAAACCAAGGGGGGGTGATATGTTGCTAACATATCTATAATTTTTGATGTTCCATGCTTGGTTTTATCTACTTTCTTATGTTTTATCCACAGTTTGGAGTACTTTCTACACACTTTCTTGGACTAACCTATTAACAAGATGCCACAGTGCCAGTTGCCTGTTTTCTGCTGTTTTTGGTTCCAGAAAGTCAGAAAATGAATATTCACGGAATTGGACCGGACAAAAGCCAAAGTCGATATTTTACCGGAAGACTCACGGAGCCAGAAGATGAGACGGAGAGGGGACACAGGGTGGCCACAGCATGTGGTGGCGCAGGCTAGCCCTGGCCACGTCACCAGGTGGTGTGGGCCCCCTGGACACCCACCGACCTTGCCTCTTCGCCTATAAGATGCCTCCCAATGCAAAAACCCTAAGTCATCAAGCCTCTAGCCACGAAAAGTTCCGCAGCACCACCACCACCGAAGGGGAGATTCGGGGGACAGAAAGTCTCTATTCCGGCACCCTGCCGGGACGGGGAAGTGCTCCCGGAGCCATCTCCATTGATCTCCACCGCCATCTCCATCACCGTTGCTGATTCCCATGATGAGGAGGGAGTAGTTCTCTCTCGTGGCTAAGGGTTCTACTGGTAGCTATGTGTTCATCTCTCTCTATGCATGATCTTATTGAGATCATGAGCTTGTAATCTATAGATCTACCTTGCTACTCAAGTGCTTTAATAGATCTCTGCTCTCCCCATGTGTGTGAAGTTGACAGTGTGCACACCATGGTGGCACTTAGGCTAGAGATTTCAAATACTTATTATGAGTTATATTTGGAGTTGGATGTCTTTATGAAATTGTGGTGTTTGTTTGAACCATCTAGTGCTCAAGGTGACAGTGTGGGGTTATCTAGATGGGAATGTCTTACTTTGAGGTGTGCTGTTATAGCCCTACCATGGATTAGAGTGTCCAACCGGAGAGTAGTTCAGAGTAGTATCATGAAGAGAAGATATTTATATGAGAGTGTTCACTAGTGAAAGTATGATCCCTAGGCCTTGTTTCTAAGCATTGAAACACCGTTTGCAACTAGATCTGTTACATGTTTGCTTGCTTCCATCTTTATTTCAGTTTGCCTTTAGTCTCTTCCACGCCATCAAGGTATTTTTTGGCACCGTTGTCTTATATCCACACCACTTGTATTTCACTATCTCTTCGCCGAACTAGTGCACCTATACACCTGACAAGTGTATTGGGTGTGTTGGGGACACAAGAGACTTCTTGTATCTTGATTGCAGGGTTGCTTGAAAGGGATACCTTTGACCACTTCCTCCCTGAGTTCGATAAACCTTGGGTGATCGACTTAAGGGAAACTTGCTGCTGTTCTAAAAACCTCTGCACTTGAAGGCCCAACAACTGTCTACAAGAATAGAAGTGCGTAGACATTAGGGGGGTTCGACGTTTTTCCAGAAAGAGTTTCGATGCGCCTCCACCACCAGATTCCGTGAATCGGAACCAGAAACTCCGTTCTGGCACCCTGCCGGGATGGGGAATTGAGGAGATCATCGCCATCATCATCACCATCGCTTCTCCATCAACCATCCATGATTCCCCCATCCATGAGTGAGTAATCCCCCACTGTAGGCTATGGGGATGGTAGGGATTGGATGAGATCGTTCAAATAATGGCATCAGATTGTTAGGGCATGGTGCCTAGTATCTATTATTTGTGCTTTTTGACTTTGTTGCAACTTGTTCTGCTTAATGCTTGTCACTAGGGCCCGAGTGCCATGATTTGAGATATGAACATGTTATTGATTCATTATGATAGTATTGTTTATGGTCTTATCTGCAAGTTATATACACATATTGTTGTCCGGAACCAAAGGCCCGGAAGTGACAATAATCGGGATAATCGGACGGGATGGCTTTGATGTGAGGATCACATGTGTTCATGGAGTGTTAATGCTTTGCTCTGGTGCTCTATTAAAAGGATCACCTTACTTGTCAGTAGTTCCCATGAGGCCCCACTGCAAACGGGCTGGCAGGACAAAAGATGTTGTGCAAGTTCTCATTGCGAGCACGTATGACTATATATGGAACACATGTCTATGATTAATTAGTACTTGGATGCTATATCTTATTTATCTGCAAATGCCCTATATCTTGATTGCCATATGAATTGTCTTGTCCATGCAACGCCCGTCCATCCATTCCTATGCCTACCGCGCTTTAATCCTACTGTTTACTGCAATTGATACTACTGTCTTTAATTTTACTACTGCTATTACTTTGCTATTGCTATTACAAAACTATTGCTACTGATAAACTATTGTGAGCAAGATTGTTTCCAGGTGCATCTGAATTGACAACTCAGTTGTTAAGGCTTATAAATATTCTTTGGCTCCCCTTGTGTCGAATCAATAAATTGGGTTTCACTTCCCTCGAAAATACTGCGATACACCCCTATACTTGTGGGTCATCAATGAGCACAGCAAGAAGTTTTCCCTCAGTTATGAAACCAAGGTTATCGAACTAGTAGGAGTAAGGAAACACCTCCAAGGTGTTGTTTCCAACTTGGAATCCTGCACAACACAACCACAGAACTTTTCCCCCAACTTACAGTGAGGTTGTCAATCTCACCGGTTTTGCTGAAAACAAAGGATTAAACGTATTGTGTGGAAGATAGTAATTGCTTGTAGAAAGTAAATAGAAAACAGTAAATAGCTTTGTAGATTGATGGTAAAAGGATGGACCGGGGTCCATAGTTCACTAATGGTGATTCTCCTTAAGATAGATGACATGTTGGGTGAACAAATTGCAGCGGGGCAATTGACAAACATCGAGAAAGCATATATGCATATACTAATCATCTTGACTCTTATGAGATTTGATTGGGCATTACAACATTATACATAGGCCGTAATCCAACTGCATCTGTGACTAATAATCCACCTTCAGGTTATCATCCGAACCCCCTCCAGTATTAAGTTGCAAGCAAAAGATAATTGCACTAAGAAAAGTGTGTAAAGTAGACAATACGATTTTGCTCTATGAACAAAGGATTGCTGTTTTCTCCCTAGTAGCAACAACACATCTAGTACCTTAGAGATTTCTGTCACTTCCCCAGATTCCTAGAGGCATGAACCCACTATCGAGCATAAATACTCCCTCTTGGAGTTGCTAGCATCTACTCGGCCAAGATAGCTACTAACAACGGAAAGCATGCAAGATCACAAATAACAAAGACATGATAGAATCAATAATCAATCTGAAATAGCATCTCAATATCCATCAGATCCCCGCAAACACAACATGTAGATTACAAATAGATGATCTTGATCATGAACGGAGCTCACAAGATCTAAACATGGTAGCACAAAGGAGAAGAACCAACCATCTAGCTACTACATGTACCCGTAGTCCAGAGATGAACTACTCACGCATCACACCGGAGGCAGGCATGGTGATGAAGAAGGCCTCCGGGGTGATCTCTCCCCTCTGGCAGGGTGCTGGGAAGAGCTTCAGTTCCCTCTCGATCTAGGGATGGAGATGGCAGCGGCTATAGACTCTTTCGTGGAATTTTGATCGGGTAATTAGGGTTTCTGCATCAGAGGCTTCTTATAGGCGAAAGGGGAGGCCGAGGGGGTGCCCGAGGCGGCAGCACCCCCTAGGTGCGGGCCAGGCCACGCCGCGTGACCAGGGGGTGTGGCCCCCTCGAGGCCCTTGTCCGTCTCGTCTTCTGTCTCCATGTTCCTCTCGGTGAAATATTGACTTTGGCTTTTGTCCAGTCCAATTCCGAGAATATTCATTTTCTGCCTTTTCTGGAACCAAAAACAGCAGAAAACAGGCAACTGGCACTGTGACATCTTGTTAATAGGTTAGTCGTAGAAAGTGTATAAAAATACTCCAAAGTGTGGACCAAACATAAGAAAGTAGATATAAAACAAGCATAGAACATCAAAAATTATAGATACGTTTGCAACGTATCAACATCCCCAAGATTAACTCCTGCTCGTCCTCGAGTAGGTAAGTGATAAAAAGAAACAATAATTTTTTAGGTGACATGCACCATCATAATCTTGATCAAGGTATTTGTCGTGGTGGTGTCACGGCAGATGCCATGGATAGGCTAAAGGTGGGGCCAATATGCACTAGAGGAATCTAGGGAGGGATAGTGTGGTGATTCCACACATAGATGTTTTGTATTCTCTCAGTTCACCAAGTTTACATATGCTCCTTGAGCTGTATTCGGGAGAGGAGGAAGAAGAAGCTCTCTTACTCTCACGACTACCTCTACTCAATGAACCAACTACTCAAGCGCCAACCAGCCAACCCCAACTATAGAGGCCCTAGTGCCCCTTATAAAGGGGAGGCTACGTCTCCAGTTAGGGCATACGTGGAGGCATATTCTAGGGAATATGCCTCTCCCAAAATAGCAAAGCGATCGGGTCTCCTTTGGCCATCGTAAGCCACGTAGAGCTACGTAAGCCTCTGCGGCGCCAGCATCAGCCGACATAGGTTGCGTCACTTTGTCGGCCACGCGTCGCTGGTCCCTCCCTCTATTCGCTTCGCTCACGCTTCAGCGCACAGAGATCACCTTTTGACCAGCGAGATACCTTCCTTCTCTTGCAAGCCTGGTATGATCCGGCCCCGTGGGTACCTGCATACAAATTACAAATAGCCCGCCGGCATACGACATAAGTCGGCCGGGTCACAGTCAGGTGGACATCCTCTGGTCCAGGTTACTCCGTAAGTCGTCCTGCCTTGAGGTGACCCGGCCAGCTTTCGCTTTGACCTTGCCGTACCTCGGCTAACTCGGCCTTTATACCCCGGTGTTACCCTACTCGGGGTATCCCCCAACATTAGTCCCCGAAGCTAGTGCGGTCTTAGCATCCTTAGCTGCTAAGGCCATGGCAGGTTCAATCTATTGAGCTTTTTGCTCCTTTTTCCGAGTTACCTTGTAGCTCGGATTTCGTGGCGTAGCATTCCTTTGGCACATTCCGAGTCATCACTCGCTGGCCGGGCTACCCCTCAATTTTCCGAGTTATCCTTCCTTCTCTCATACACTTCCCCACGTCCCACGTGGAGGGTAATCATTATCTTGCCTCATTTTAAGGGCTTGCGCCAATTACTGCACTTATTTTCAGGGGTTACTGCTGCAAACGTCACGTCGCAACTGCCTCCTCGTTAACTGTATCACCACGTCGCGTCGTGGGATCCCCTGTTTCCTGTGGCCCTTCCTGTGGCTTGCCTATGATTGGCTGATCCGGCTGATACATGGCCACACCGTGTGGCCTCAATGCACCGCCCGATCCCACTACCCATTGCAAGGGCGTGGTTAAATAGGGGAGGGGGAATGTCCCTTGGGTGTTTCCCCCCTTCTCGTGCCCCCTGCCTCTCTGCCTCTTCTTCCTCCTTGCGATAGCGCCGCTGCCGCATCTTGCTTTCACGTTTCCTTGTCGCCGCTCCCGTGCTGTCTCATCGCCACGGGGCCGCGCCAGTCTAAATCACTGCCCCCACCTCTGATTGGGCCGGTGAGGACAGTGACCTTGAGATGACTGAGGAGGAGCTCACCGTTGTCGAGGAAGAAAAGATGGAGGAGGAGAGCGAGGTGCAGGGGCGCGGTGGCTAGGCCGGCTCTTGGGTGTGCCAAGATGATCTATATTGGCTCTACCGCACCCGCCGCATACCCCAAGGTGTGATTTCTCGCCTCCCCTGCAAAGAGATTGCTCCCTCACCCAATCCGGGTGAGTTCGTCGTCTTTCTCTCCCACTTCCAGCGCGGCTTCGGACTGCTAGTGAGTGACTTGTTCCATGATTTTGTCAATATCTATGAACTCCAACCTCATCATCTCCCGGCGAACGCCATCACTTCCCTTTCCTCCTTCGCATTTGCCATAGAAGGATACGTTGGCCTATGGCCTACCAAGGAGCTCTGGATCCGGTTCTTCGGTCTGCGGAGAAACGTGATTCCGAATAAGGAGCGTGCCCTGGAGGACAAGCACCTGACCCAATGTGGTGCCGCCTCCATCTCTCCCCGGAAACAATCTGTCTTCCCCCGGGTCACCGGGCTTGAATCTTGCAAGGGCTAGGCCCGGACCTTCTTTTATGTGAGGAATGGTTCAGATGAGGACCTGAGCCGGCTGCGCCCCTTCGCGATAGGTCCTCCTAATCCGGCTCTATGGGACCGGGTTTCCAAGACACCAACTGCCTTGGCGAATCAGGTCAATAAGCGGTTCAAGGAACTGAAGGATCTTGGGCTGCGCAACGAGGATGTGATGATCACATTCGTCCGCAGCCGGATTCCCCCCTACAGAAGCGTACACACAAACTCTGCCATATGAGCTGGCGACTTGACCCCAACCGGACCTCCTCCTTTGAGTTGAGCAACACTGACATCTTCCGTCGGATCAAGGCCATTTTGTGACCGATAAGGACTTCTCCTCTGAGTGGTAGTGGGGATTGGAGCATTACTGCCGGGACATGCCTCCTCCTGCGGTAAATCTCGTTACTCAATCCTTTTCCGAGTTAAATCCTATGTCGGAGTATGTTGTTTATTTGATCCCTTTGCATTTTCCTTTTAGCTGTTTCTTCAGCAGACCATTGAAGCTGGCACCGAGCCTTCCCTAAAATGGGGGAAGGATCGGCTTGTTTCAGACGAGGAGGAGCCGGATCAAGAAATGTTCTTGCCTGCTCCAGACGCAACCAAGAGACCCACTGGTAACTTCCTTTCCTTAAGGGATTGGCCTGACGATGAAGATGATTCCGATTTTGAGATGTTGGAGGTATATAACCCGGCGCCTATTTCTTACGAATTTCCGGCTTCAGCTAACCTGGCTGGGCAGATCCACGAGGATCCCCCTCTTGCTACGGGTGAGCCAGTTCCTGCCGCGTCTAAGAAACGGGCCGCTACCTAACTGCTTCTTCCAAGCCTCCCCAAGCAACCAAAAGGCAGAACAAGTCTGCTGACAAGGCTGCTACCAAGCCTCCAACTAAGGCCATAGTTCAGAGAGCTCGGAAGCCCAAGGAGCCTTTGACTTCTGACGAGTAAGTCACTTTTTTCTTTTGTCCAATTCTCTGCTTCATGCTTGTCTGTCTATATGCCTTTCTTTTTGTTACAACTTCTTATTCGTTGTCTGATTCAGCAGGGCTGCGATGGAGGTTCCCCAGAGCGGCTCCAGCATCGCTTCGCCCCTCCGGCGTACCCCATCTCCCCCTCGTGACGATGACACGCGCCCACTGAGCCCAATTCAGGAAGGCTCGGTGGCTACACCGGACCTTAGTCCACCTCGTCCAGAGGAGGGCAACATCAGAGCAGGGGGAAGTGGCACGGCCGAGGCAGCGGATGCTCCCAGCTCTTCACTGGCTCAGCCGCAACCCGTCACCTCCGAGGTACTAGCAACAGCAGCAGCACCACTGCCAACACCAGCACCAACACAAGCACCAGCGCCAGCACCACCAACAGCACCAGCAACCGCACCAGCAACAACTCCTTCTGCCTCGTCCTAGTCTTCCAAGGCCCAGCGAGAAGACCCTGCTCGCACCAAGGCTACACCCAAGTCCAAATCTGCAGCTCAAGCTTCAGCCTCCCAACAGCAGCCCAAGGCTAAGAAAGGTTCTGGAGCCTCCAAGGCAACATCCATCGAGGCTAGACAGCGCATGCTCACGTCCATGCTGCCAAAGAAAGATGCCCCCTTCGGGTCAGCTAGCAGCAAGCAACTCACACTGCATACTAGCCCTGCTGCCGCCCAAGTTGCGAGGAGGGAGGCCCACGCCAAAGGCTTGGTCGCACCCCACATTCTTAGTGGAGAGGGCTATCCTCCGGCTCTGATCGAATATGTCAATAATTGGAACAAAGCGGAGTTCGTCAATCCCAACGACGATCCCTCGGAGAAGTTTGGGCCCGCCGAATTTAGCGCATAAATGAACACAGCAGCCAAGGCTATTAATATTGCCGGCCGGATGATGGAGGTACACTACTTTGTCGTTTACTTAATACGCACACTTGCTTAGAGACATATCCATTAGTCCCCGAGCCTCCGGGGGAGTAACTTGTTACTCGGCCGGATGCTCCTTAGTGAACTAGCGTAGCTCCTTAGTAGCTTCGAATATGCACACACCTAGAGCCGGGTTAAGTTCCACTTGGCCCGGATCTTGTACACTTCGAATATGCACACACCTAGAGCCGGGTTATGTTCCACTTGGCACGGATTTTGTACACTTCGAATATGCACACTCCAAGAGTCGGGTTAAGTTCCACTTGGCCCGGATTTTGTACACTTCGAATATGCACACACCTAGAGCCGGGTTAAGTTCCACTTGGCCCAGATTTCATACACTTCGAATATGCATATAGCTGAGCCAACCTTGCTCTTTTGAGGTCACCACCAATCGTCGGACTGCTGAGTTTCAGCGCCTCTTGGACTCACACAAGGTGCTGCGCTCGAAACATGCTACGCTTCTCGCTGAGTTCGAGAAAAGGGGTAAGTTTTCTCTTTGACTTTTTCCCCCATCTTTTTTTTGTCTTTTCCTGCCGAACTAATCTGTCATTTAGATTGCACAACCGGAGTGGAGACCAAAAATACTATCACGAGGAAAAACTTAGACGAGATAAAAGGTAATTCAGTTTGGTCAACCCTCTTCTACGCTCTTTCTCCTTTCTTCTTGGCTCGGCAGATATTTATACCTCGGCTCTGTCGGGTTAACACACCGTTGCAGTCTCCCTTGAAGATAGTGTGCCCGTGCCTGATGTGATGCTGCATTTTCTCGAACAAGTAGGGCAACACCAGGCCTAGCTCAAGAAGAAGGACGACGAGCTTGCCAAGCTCCGAGCTAAGGATGACGAACTCACCAAGCTCAAGGCTGAGATGAAAAAACTCAAGGAGCTCCACAAGATTGAAATGGACAAGGCTGGCCAGGACTTCACCGAAGAGCGAGAATGTCTTAGCCTCCAACTTGCAAAGGATCAAGAATTCCTGCAGCAGGCCGACGTCAAGCTTGACTCGGCTAATGTTGAACTTGAGAAGCTCCGGAAGAGGCGTGCTGATTACAATGTAGAGCTGACCCGGATCCACAGTCATATCTTCCGTAAGTTCCTTTCCTTCAGCCGACATGTATTTCTCCAGGTTATACTCCTTTACTCATTTCACTTGCCTTGTTTCCAGGCAAATTCCAAGAGGGCGATGCCATTGCGGTTGCTGCGGTTACCAAGTTCTGCCAGCAGAGGGGTACCCCAACTGGTCCTGGCTCTGAAAACATTCCCTATGACATGGAGGACTTGCTGGTCAGCCTATCCTCTCGCATTGAAATTGTGAAGAACTATGGTTCGGATCTCCTGGATTCAGTCGTTCGGATCTTCCATGCCCTTTGGCCTGGTGAGGATCCTCCGGAGGGGTCCACTGCTCTGATCAACAAATTAATGGATTGCGAGACCCAGCTTGACCTCTGGAGGGAATCCGCCGCACGCGCCGGAGCTGATACTGTCCTCCACTTCATGCTCACGTGGTATGAAAAACTGGATCTGAAGGTTCTCGAGCGCTTACGCACCGGGTCTAGGTGGTCGAATGATCCGGATTGGGTAGCTCGGCGCAAAGCTTGTGCCCATAACCTTATCTAGTTTGCCCCTGTCCATGAATGGAATGAAGGACCAAGCTTCCTCGGCATCGTTGATGACGAATATGTTGAAGATGACTCGGGTGACGAGGAAGAGGATGAAGCCTCGAATCTCGAAGATAACAAAGATGATGAAGAGACTGAAGCCGGGGTTCCTCCCGCTGGTGCCGAGTTACCTCCTCCTGTTGCTGCTCCTTGAGCATGAAAAACACTTTGAAATCTATCAGATCCCCGGTATGCCGGGTGCAGATGTATCAATCATACTGATTATATTTTGCTACTAAGCTACTCATGCTGGATTAACTTGGGCATAGTCCCCGAGTTTCATTTTCTTGTTTCTTCAATTTCATGGCTCGGCTCGCGTCTACCTTGATTCGGTTTTGTGACTTACGAGTCCAAGTTTCAAAAATTGACTTAACAATACTTGGAAACTTTAGGATTAGCTCAAAATAATCCAGTGTAGTAAAAGTAAAGTAAACATAAGGTTAGTCCGAATAAAGAATGTCGACTCGATTACATTCTTTTCCGTAGTCGTTGTTCATGTGCTTCGCAATTCCAAACTTGTTCTCTTGCTTGCCATGAAGCCAATTCTTGTTGGACAACAGCAAGTCAAAGAGTTGATTTTTTGATGCTCACACACTACTAATCTGGCTTAGGAAGAAGCAACTTAAGCTAGCCGACATAAAAATAAATAACAAACACAGAAGACAACAAATATTACTAAGGCAGTCCCCGAGTTACTGCTCAAGGTCCCAAGATTTCATTGATAAACTCATTGCCGGCATACATACCGACATATGAGAGACTCAGATACACACATTTCTTTGTTAAGTGTAGAATGGACGAAGTAGAGCTACATTCCATGGACGTTTAGATTCCTCGACTGACCTGTCCGCCTTGTTCTTCTCCTGTGGTTGCACATCAATGAGATAATAAGAGTCATTGTGCAATGCTTTGCTCACAATGAATGGCCCTTCCCATGGGGGGGATAACTTATGCATGCTAGCAGTACGTTGTACCAGTCGGAGTACTAGATCACCTTCCCGTAATACTCGGGGGTTTACTTTCCGGCTATGATAGCGTCAGAGATTTTGCTGACATATGGAGGATCTGGACAACGCCAATTCTCTCGCTTCTTCCAGCAGATCAACATCATTTTGCCGGGCTTCTCGCACTTCGCCTTCTGTGTATTGGGTGACCCTAGGCGAATCATGCTCTATGTCGGCTGGTAATACAGCTTCTGCCCCATATACCAAAAATAATGGCGTATAGCCTGTTGATCAATTCAGAGTTGTTCTTAAACTCCAGAGTACCGCTGGTAGTTCTTCTATCTAGCACCCCGCTGATCTTTGCAGCGGCTCAATGAGTCGGGGTTTTATCTCGGATAAAACTAATCCGTTGGATCTTTCCACTTGTCCGTTTGATGCAGGGTGGGCTACTGAAGCAACATCCAGCCGGATCTTCTTATCCCGGCAAAATCGCGCAAATGCTCCTTCAGCAAAATTAGTGCCGTTATCTGTTATGATACTGTGAGGGTAGCCATATCTCAGGATGATATCTTTGAGGAATGTCATGGCTGTAGCTCCATCACATTTTCTTATTGGCTTTACTTCAATCCATTTTGTAAATTTTTCAACCATAACCAAGATATGGGTCATGTTTCCTCTCGCCGGCTTAAATGGGCCAACCATATCCAAACACCATACGACAAATGGCCCGGTAATTGGTATGGTCTGGAGCTCCAACATTGGCATGTGTGTCTTGGTAGCATATCTTTGACAACCATTGCATTTTCTTACTAGATCCTCTGCTTGCTCCAAGGCACTTGGCCAGTAAAACCCATGCCGGAAAGCTTTTGCCACTAAGGCTCTAGATGAGGCGTGATGCCCACATTCCCCTTGATGTATATCTCGGAGGATGTCAAGCCCTTTTTCTGGGTCAACACATTGTTGCAGGACATTCGTGACACTCCTCTTGTATAGCTCGGCATTGATAATCGTGTATGCCTTTGCCCTCCTCTGAATTTGCCTTGAAAACACTTCTTCATTGGGCAAAGTTCCATCCTTCAGGAACTGGAATATGGGCAGTGCCCAAGCTCGTATAGCTCGCACCGGAAACACATCCTCGTCAATTTCCATTTGACCCACCGACATAACCTCCGCCGGGTCAGTCCCCAGGTGTGCCGAAGCAGTCCCCGGGTTTGCCAAAGCAGTCCCCGGGTTTCCTGAACCACTTCCCACATCAATGTTCATGGGCACAGCTTTAGACTCCGGATTGGCCGGGATATAGATTGACTCAGATTCTAGGGATGGCCTGATAGATGGCTTTCTGAAGTGCTCTAGTGCTACACCCGGTGGAATCGCTTGTCGGGTTGATCCGAGATTGACAGTATGTCGGCAGCCTCATTTTCCAGCCGAGGTACATGGTGAAATTCGTAGCCCTTGAAGTATCCTCATATCTTCTGCACATGAAATCTGTACAATGCCATGTTTGCATCCAAAGCATCCCATTGCCCTGAGACTTGCTGAACTACCAGATCTGAGTCACCAAAGCACTGGATCCGACGTATTCCACTTTCTTTTGCCACTTTGAGCCCATGCACAAGTGCTTCATACTCTGCAACATTGTTTATTGCTGCAAAGTGGATCTGCAGCACATACTTCAACTGGTCTTTTTTGGGTGAGGTAAGCACAACTCCGGCGACTAACCTAGTTTTTGTTTTTGATCCGTCAAAATGCATTCTCCAGTAGTTCGAATCTAGCAACGGTGGCTCATATTGCATTTCGGCCCAATCCACGAAAAAGTCGGCCACAACCTGAGACTTGATCGCATCTCTCCTGTCGTATTGTGGAGCATAAGGGGCTAGCTCGATTGCCCATTTTGTGATCCGGCCGCTTGCATCCTTGTTGCCCATTATTTTAGATATGGGGGATTCACATATCACTTTGATTGGGTGTTCTTCAAAATAGTGCTTCAACTTCTTTGCTGCCATATACACACCATATGCCATCTTCTGATAATGTGGATAGTTTTGTTTTGACGCCGATAATACCTCAATCAGGTAGTAAACTGGCCTTTGCATCGACTTACCCTCTTCGTCACGCTCTACCACTACTACTGCACTTACAACTCGGTTGGTTGCGGCTATGTAGAGCAACATTGGCTCTTTTGATAATGGAGAGGCTAACATTGGTGCAGTGGCTAACATTTTCTTTAACTAGATGAAGGCTTCATTGGCCTGCGGCGTCCATACGAACTTGTCCGACTTTTTCATTAGTTGGTAGAGAGGCAATGCCTTTTCTCCCATCCGACATACAAACCAACTTAAGGATGCCAGACAACTAGTGAACTTCTGGACATCGTTAAGACACTTCAGCAATTCCATTCGCTCTATGGCTCGGATTTTAGTTGGTTAGCTTCGATACCTCGGATGGAGACAAGAAATCCGAGTATTTTCCAGCTGGGAAACCAATGGTACACTTCTCCGGGTTGAGCTTCATTCGGAACCTCCTTAGGTTCGCGAATGTTTGCCTGATATCATCAAGGAGAGTTTTGCTTTCCTTGGTTTTTATAACCACATCATCCACATACACTTGCACATTTCGGCCAATTTGGTCGTGTAAACATTTTTGCATACATCTTTGGTACGTTGCCATACATTACGTAAACCGAAAGGCATGGTGCGATAGTAATAAGCCCCGTACGGGGTAATAAACACAATCTTTATTTGATCATTCGGGTTTAGAGGTTTCTGGTGGAAACCAGAATATGCGTCTATGAATGACAATAACTCACACCCAGCAGTAGAGTCTATGACCTGATCTATCCTTGGTATTGGGAATGGATATTTTGGGAACGCCTTATTCAGGTTCGTGTAATCGATGCACATACGCCAAACCACTGCCACATTCGGATCACTTTCTTATTTTCCACCAGCATCGGATTAGATAGCCAATCCGGGTAAAGCACTTCCATGATGAACCCCGTTGCGAGGAGCCGAGCTATTTCATCTCCAATGACTTTTCTCCTATCTTCAGCAAAGCGGAAGCGATGGAGAGGTTGCTTCACCGGCTTTGCTCCGGGTCTCACGTTTAAAGAGTGCTCGGCCAACTCCCTCGGAACACCTTGCAAGTCCTGTATGGACCAAGCAAAGATATCCCGATTCTCACGGAGGAAGTTGACGAGCTCGCTTTCCTATTTCTCATTTAACCCGGCACCAATTGTTACGGTGCGCTCTGGGAACAGATCATCAACAGGTACTTTCTTTGTATCCTTTGTTGCTTGAAATGAGACACTTCCATGCAGGTTACTCAGCGCCAGCATATACTTCTGTGCGGACTGAGCCAATGCCGCTACTTCCTGGATCTTTCTCTTTTCTTGTGCAATCACATAGGTTGCAATCCGTATGATTTATTTTCTCGATCTCCTGCTTGTGTTTCACCTCGCACCTAAGCATCACGTTCCTAGGGACAGAGACATCTGCGACGAGTGACTCGGCCAGGTTAGACCCGGCTGATGCACACTCAATGGAACGTCGGAAATCCCTAGCTATGGTAATTACTCCATTTGGCCCAGGCAACTTCATCTTCAGGTAACTGATGTGAGTACTTGTCATGAATTTGTTCAGGGCTGGCCTGCCGAGTAACGCGTGATATGCGCTTTCTAAGTTCACAACCTCAAACTCCAAATTCTCAGTTCGGCAGTTATCCCTCGTGGCGAATAACGCGTCAACCCGGACTTTGCCAATGGGTTCACAGGAAAGACCTGGCACAATGCCATGGAAAGTTGTCCTTGTGGCTTGGAGCATGTTCTCCGAGATAACCAACTTGCGCATCGTGTCCACGTACATAATATTGATGCTGCTGCCATTGTCAATCAACACCTTAGAGAACCTCACATTGATATTTGGCCTAATGAACGTTGGGTCCTGTAACACCCTCAAATCGGCCCTATGCAGATTTTAGCGCTTCCCGCTAAACCCACATAGAAACGATTCAAGGATGCCCACCAGGCACTTGCGTGTGGGTGGAGAATGAAGTAATACCATTACACATTAGTCCACGATGGAACCCACAGAACATACATATACAACAACGACTCCATGAGTTAAGAATACATATATACAGTACAAAGATCCAAATCACCTCAAAAACGGTACAACATCCGAGTACGGATAAGATGCAAATGGGGCTAAGAGCCCTGAAGAATAACCAATGGCGTCCATAACCCTGCCCAGGCCAAGCCGGAGGGGTAACCCTGCTAACGACGTCGATCTCAAACCTGCTAAAACAAAAGGGGTGCCGACAAAGGGCAAGGGAAAAATAGGTGCGTCAGTACTGAGGCCAGTACACGGCGAGGCTAGAATTCGGCGGCTCTCGCCTACATAGGTACGGTGGACTGAAGCGGCAGCGAAGCATGCACTAAATAACCTATAGAGACTCAGCAAAACTGGCGGCTATTAGAGAGGGATAAGAAAAACCTATTCGGATCCAACCTGATACTAACACCAAACATACCCATCCTGGCATATCCCCCTCGATACCAAATGAGGAAGTCAAAACCGAGGAACTCACACAGTTGGCAGTTTTATTCATTCCATTATAGTTGAAGCTCTTACTAATCAGATATAGATAGCATGAGACATCCTGATAGCATAAGTAGTGGGCAGTTTTAGTTAACCATTCGGTTGTAGTTGCAGTACTTACTAGTCAGATACAATTAGCATGTGACATCCCAAACCCAGCAGTTGTTGGCACTTTTATTTCATTCCATTGGAGTTGCGATACTTACTAGGCATGTATAACATGACACGATACACCCCAGTTTCACCAGATGTTGGCACTTTTATTATCCACTCCATTGTAGTGAAGCTGATTACTAGTCACATATTAAGTCAAATTTTATAGCACTACTTTAGTTATGCTTGTCTATGATCGAGATACTATGCTCCAAGTCGTCCATAACCGCGGACATGGCTTTTTAGAAAGATTTACCCTGCAGGGGTGAACAAATAGCAACACACACACGATCAACCTCGGAAAAACCAACTCAAAACCCAACGAGGCTTTCACGACAAAGCAATCACAGGATTCATAAAATATTTCAGGGGGCCACCCCACTAAGCTACCCGCAACGAAGTTGGACGGCTCCGGAACGGACCCAGGGTTTGTGATAATGGCTATAAACAACTGGGAACCCGAAAGTGTGACTGGGCTTGTCGATACCGCGAAAACATTCCATGTTCCAAAACAGTACAGGTGCTCCACGCACAATCGTAAATAAAGCAGTAAAGCATGGCATAAGTACAGGATAGTAATAAAGCCCCAAACTAGTTTGTGGCCCCAAGAAATAAGAAATGAATCAAGCTCTGGCTAAGGGGATTCATGGTCCCATATGCGGATAGTGCGATAGTCAAGGAACAGGTATCAAGTACTCGGGGTCCTACGGGTCACAAGTGAGCGTGGAAAAACCAAATAACATCTATTGCCCACCGATGCCTCTACATTAGTTATATCTATTCCCAGCATTTTAACAGTTGCATTTAAAGTCATGATCATCTCCACCATTAAGCATGTCCACCATTTATCATGTGTCAACTTTCCGTCAACGGTGAAACGCGAAGCAACACATAAGCAAGCAACTACGACTCGCAAGGCTGACTATCTATCAAACAACAGGCAATAGGATGTGTCCATGGCAATATAGAGGCTGCAAGGAGTATAAATGGTGCACGGAAACTAAAGCATCGCAACATGGATAGCAATAGATCAACAGGAGGAAATAAAGACTATAAAAGCAAAATAGGTAGAAAGGGGGAGATGCTCGCCTGGGAAACATAGACGAAGATTCATTATCCGAAGAACTTGCCGATACTCGCATCAACTCAACGGCCTAATCCGCGAAGAACCAAAGCACTAGAAAAACACTGGATGCACTATTTAATACTACGACAGAAGATCCGGCATGTTCATGATATGATGCATGGAATGGCAAAGATGCGGTGCAATTAGGCAATATTAAGCGGAACCGGGGTCCCGACATTTAATTACAAGGTTCAAGTTGTTTAAGCTACCCGCAATTTAAATGTTGTATTAACAAGGCAAAACAAGATATCGGTTTGCTACACAAATTTAAATGGAGCCAATATAAGGCTAGAAAAGCCCGTATATGATCTCCATATTTAATTATAAGGTGAATCGATAAAGTATCCCCGAACGAATAAACATGTATGCAGCATGAGACTTTATATGCAACAAGTATATGTCATATATTATAAAAATAGGGGTCTCGGAAAGGGAATCACATTGGTCCAAAGATCTTGGGGTTCAGGGTTTGAGAGGGTTCAGGATTGGTCTTCAGATCCGGGAAGGAGAACTTGGCGATTCCGAGGGTCTTGGTGTTCGACGGGGTTCGGGCGCGCCGGGATCGGTCTTCGGACTTCAGGAACGGGACCTTGTCGAATTGGCGTCATCGCCTCCGAGTTCCATGATGGAGATCTTGGGGCTTCCTGCCTCGGTTTTCGACAACGGACTTGGCAGTGCAACACTTGTAGCTGTGGAATGGTCTCGACAGAGAACATCTTGTCATCCGTACGACTCTTGGCGGTGTCCTTCAGGTGGCACCGCACCACTTCATCCAACACCATCTCACCACACATCGCATCAGCTCACGCACCAGAGAGGACCAGCAGCAAGGTTTGGCACCAAATCGATATGCGCATGAACTTGGATCGAGAAACTCGGACGTTTGAAGGCAAGAGCCCTCACGGATGAAGCAGAGATGAGGCGGTCTAGGCGAGCTTGCGTGAGGGTGTGGAGGACGACGGGGCGCGGCGACCAGCGACGCTCGAGGATGCGGCCAACGGGGCGAGGCGGGGTCACGCAGGAAGCGGGTGGCGACAACGGCGGCTTCTCTGCAGAAGGCGGGGCTCGGTTGGGTAGAGGCGGGATGGCCGGTGGCGAGGAAGGACTCAGGAGCGCGGGGCGAGCACGGGTCGCGGGCGCCGGAGACGCTGGGGGCGGCGATGGTTCGAGAGGAAGCCGCGGCGCGCCATGGCCGAGGCGATGAGGGCCTGGGACGAGGAGGCGGGCAGAGGAGGTTCCAGGCGAGGCCAGCCTCACATCAGGCGGTAGTAGGGCTTGCGCGGGGCCCGGCGGAGACGGGCTCGACGAGGCCACACGGGCGCGAGGAGAAGACGGTGATGTTCTGCGGCCCAGGGCGAGCAGAGAGGGCGGCGAGGCGGAGCTTGTAGGCGACGGCACGTGCTCGCTAGGGAGACGGCGGCGCCAGGGGCTTTAGGGAGGTACGGCCAGCGAGGTCAGGGAGCAGGGCTCGACGGGGAAGAGCGAGCCGAGCGAGCGAGGCGGACGGTGACGCCGGGGAGCGGACGGAGGCACGAACGATAGGCTGTGGCTCGGGATCCTGGGAAGATGAGGGCGGCGGCGCCAGGGAGGGCCGAGCGAGGCGGGGAATCGCGAGCTGGCGGAGGCAGCGATTGGTGGGGCCAGGGACGCGGGTGTTGGATGCGGTCTTGACGGGTGGTGGGGCCAGGTTCACGCGCGGGTGGATCGGTCAGGAAGAGGCGGCGCGTCTTGTGCGTGCTAGCGTGTCGGGCGTGTGTCCAGGTGATGGGGTGGGGTGGGGTGGGTTGGTGCGGTCGGTGGCCGCGATGCGCGCGGGTTGGGGCCAGTGTGTGCGGCTGCTGGCTGAGTAGGGCTAGGGTTTTGGGGATAGGTTAGAACTTGGGTTTGGTTTAGATCTAGTCGGTCCGGGTAGTAGGTGGTTCGGCCGGTTGGGCCTCTGGCCTGACCAGCTGGACTGCCTCCCCGGACAAAAGATTTATTTATTTTAGCTTTTATAAAACCTTGTTCAAATAATTTTAGATGAACAAAATATCCAGGCAGACCGGGGTTTTGTTTTGGAATTGAACAAGAGGATATTTAGAAAACAAAGATAGGCTTTGGGGAAATAGTTTTAGGCAAAATATGCATGATGACATGACGATGCTCAAATGCAATGTGGCATGATGACATGACCATGCGGTCCTGATGATGCAATGCACAAAAACACAACGATTTTCTAGTAGTCGTTTTAGCGGGATGCCACAATTCGACACCACTAACAAGGGATCTTGCCCTCGAGATCCGCCTCCTGGTACCGGGAAGAAGGTCGGCGATCTGAATCTTCTCGCTTCGTGTAGATGCTCGCGACACCACTAACAAGTGGTCGTTGTCCGTGATCGTCGAGAGAACACTCCGGGAAACAAAGGACGAAGGTAAAGGTATCCACAAATAAAGCCACATCTAACTTCGATAGAAAGAGAGAACCGATGCATTCTCATCCACTTCAATGTACACGAGCAAATAGAGTGAGTAGTCGGCATGGGGGCCAATCCATCACGCACCCAAACTATTACTCCACACAATCAGTAGAAAAGCGTGCAACCATTCTCGGAATCAGACTGAAGATCTCGACAATCGAGGTTCGGAACAAAGGAGTGATGCAGGCTCTGCATCGGATCTGGCGTAGATGATGTCGTCGCGTCGGAAAACACCGGAAGGCACAAACAAGGAACAAAGAATGGTACCACAGATAAAGGATCACTCAGATAGCATGAAGTCCGGAGGTAGAAACACCATTGCCAAGGAGGAAGCGAAAACCTGAAGGTACGACGGAACCCAACCACGAGAAATCCTGGACTTGAAGAAAGGTAAGAGAGCAGATTTAAAACACACAGAGGTAAGAGGAGAATAGCAGAGGGGTAAGGAGTAAAATCAGACCTCATCAGATCTATCCAACCAATTCTGCAAAAATAGTTTTGACACTCTACATCGGCCATTAGCTAGGTTATCCTACAGGCTAGACCAGTGGGGTATCGTAACTGCTGAGCTCTGATACCACTCTGTAACACCCTCGAATCGGCCCTATGCAGATTTTAGCGCTTCCTGCCAAACCCGCATAGAAACGATTCAAGGACGCCCACCAGGCACTTGCGTGCGGGTGGAGAACGAAGTAATACCATTACACATTAGTCCACGATGGAACCCACAGAACATATATATACAACAACGGCTCCATGAGTCAAGAATACATATATACAGTACAAAGATCCAAATCACCTCAAAAACGGTACAACATTCGAGTACGGATAAGATGCAAATAGGGCTAAGAGCCTTGAAGAATAACCAATGGCGTCCATAACCCTGCCCAGGCCAAGCCGGAAGGGTAACCCTGCTAACGACGTCGATCTCAAACCTGCTAAAACAAAAGGGGTGCCGACAAAGGGAAAGGGAAAAAGAGGAGCGTCAGTACTGAGGCCAGTACATGGCGAGGCTAGAATTCGGCGGCTCTCACCTACATAGGTATGGTGGACTGAAGCGGCAGCGAAGCATGCACTAAACAACCTATAGAGACTCAGTAAAACTGGCAGCTATTATAGAGGGATAAGAAAAACCTATTCGGATCCAACCTGATACTAACACCAAACATACCCATCCTGGCATATCCCCCTCGATACCAAACGTGGAAGTCAAAACCGAGGAACTTACATAGTTGGCAGTTTTACTCATTCCATTATAGTTGAAGCTCTTACTAATCAGATATAGATAGCATGAGACATCCTGATAGCATAAGTAGTGGGCAGTTTTAGTTAACCATTCGGTTGTAGTTGCAGTACTTACTAGTCAGATACAATTAGCATGTGACATCCCAAACCCAGCAGTTGTTGGCACTTTTATTTCATTCCATTGGAGTTGCGATACTTACTAGGCAGGTATAACATGACACGATACACCCCAGTTTCACCAGATGTTGGCACTTTTATTATCCACTCCATTGTAGTGAAGCTGATTACTAGTCACATATTAAGTCAAATTTTATAGCACTACTTTAGTTATGCTTGTCTATGATCGAGATACTATGCTCCAAGTCGTCCATAACCGCGGACATGGCTTTTAGAAAGATTTACCCTGCAGGGGTGCACAAATAGCAACACACACACGATCAACCTCGGAAAAACCAACTCAAAACCCAACGAGGCTTTCACGACAAAGCAATCACAGGATTCATAAAATATTTTAGGGGGCCACCCCACTAAGCTACCCGCAACGAAGTTGGCCGGCTCCGGAACGGACCCAGGGTTTGTGACAATGGCTGTAAATGACTGGGAACCCGAAAGTGTGACTAGGCTTGTCGATACCGCGAAAACATTCCACGTTCCAAAACAGTACAGGTGCTCCACACACAATCGTAAATAAAGCAGTAAAGCATGGCATAAGTATAGGATAGTGATAAAGCCCCAAACTAGTTTGTGGCCCCAAGAAATAAGAAATGAATCAAGCTCTGGCTAAGGGGATTCATGGTCCCATATGCGGATAGTGCGATAGTCAAGGAACATGTATCAAGTACTCGGTGTCCTACGGGACACAAGTGAGCGTGGAAAAACCAAATAACATCTATTGCCCACCGATGCCTCTACATTAGTTATATCTATTCCCAACATTTTAATAGTTGCATTTAAAGTCATGATCATCTCCACCATTAAGCATCTCCACCATTTATCATGTGTCAACTTGCCGTCAACGGTGAAACACGAAGCAACACATAAGCAAGCAACTATGACTCGCAAGGCTGACTATCTATCAAACAGCAGGTAATAGGATGTGTCCATGGCAATATAGAGGCTGCAAGGAGTATAAATGGTGCATGGAAACTAAAGCATCGCAACACGGATAGCAATAGATCAACAGGAGGAAATAAAGACTATAAAAGCAAAATAGGTAGAAAGGGGGAGATGCTCGCCTAGGAAACATAGACGAAGATACATTATCCGAAGAACTTGCCGATACTCGCATCAACTCAATGGCCTAATCCGCGAAGAACCAAAGCACTAGAAAAACACCGGATGCACTATTTAATACTACGACAGAAGATCCGGCATGTTCATGATATGATGCATGGCATGGCTAAGATGCGGTGCAATTAGGCAATATTAAGCGGAACCGGGGTCCCGACATTTAAATGGAGCCAATATAAGGCTAGAAAAGCCTGTATATGATCTCCATATTTAATTATAAGGTGAATCGACAAAGTATCCCCGAACGAATAAACATGTATGTAGCATGAGAATTTATATGCAACAAGTATATGTCATATATTATAAAAATAGGGGTCTCGGAAAGGGAATCACATTGGTCCGAAGATCTTGGGGTTCGGGGTTTGACAGGGTTCAGGATCGGTCTTCAGATCCGGGAAGGAGAACTTGGCGATTCCGAGGGTCTTGGTGTTCGACGGGGTTCGGGCGCGCCGGGATCGGTCTTCGGACTTCAGGAACGGGGCCTTGTCGAATTGGCGTCATCGCCTCCGAGTTCCATGATGGAGATCTTGGGGCTTCCTGCCTCGGTTGTTGTCGACAACGGACTTGGCAGTGCAACACTTGTAGCTGCGGAATGGTCTCGACAGAGAACATCTTGTCATCCGTACGACTCTTGGGGGTGTCCTTCAGGTGGCACCGCACCACTCCATCCAACACCAGCTCACCACACATCGCATCATCTCACGCACCAGAGAGGACCAGCAGCAAGGTTTGGCACCAAACCGATATGCGCATGAACTTGGACCGAGAAACTCGGGCGTTTGTAGGCAAGGGCCCTCACGGATGAAGCAGAGATGAGGCGGTCCGAGCGAGCTTGCGTGAGGGCGTGGAGGACGACGGGGCGCGGCGACCAGCGACGCTCGAGGACACGGCCAGCGGGGAGAGGCAGGGTCACGCGGGAAGCGGGTGGCGACGACGGCGGCTGCTCTGCAGGAAGCGGGGCTCGGTAGGGCAGAGGTGGGATGGCCGGTGGCGAGGAAGGACTCAGGAGCGAGGGGCGAGCACGGGTCGCGGGAACCGGAGACGCTGGCGATGGCGATGGTTCGAAAGGAAGCCGTGGTTCGCCATGGCCGAGGCGATGAGGGCCTGGGACGAGGAGGCGGGCAGAGAAGGTTCCCGGCGAGGCCAGGCTCACAGCCGGCGGTAGCAGGGCTTACGCGGGGCCTGGCGGAGACAGGATCGACGAGGCCACATGGGCGCGAGGAGAAGACGGGGACGCTCTGTGGCCCAGGGCAAGCAGAGAGGGCGGTGAGGCGGAGCTTGCAAGCGGCAGCACGTGCTCGCTGGGGAGACGGCGGCGCCAGGGGCTTCAGGGCGGTGTGGCCAGCGAGGTCCGGGACGGGGAAGAGCGAGCCGAGTGAGCGAGGCGGACAGTGACGCCGGGGAGCGGACGGAGGCACGGACGACAGGCTGTGGCATGGGATCCTGGGAAGATGAGTGCGGCGGCGGCGCCTGGGAGGGCCAAGCGAGGCGGGGAATCGCGGGCTTGCGGAGGCAGTGGTCGGTGGGGCCAGGGACGCGGGTGTTGGATGCGGTCTTGACGGGTGGTGGGGCCAGGTTCACGCGCGGGTGGATCGGTCAGGAAGAGGCGGCGCATCTTGTGCGTGCTAGCGTGTCGCGCGTGTGTCCAGGTGATGGGGTGGGGTGGGTTGGTGCAGTCGATGGCCGCGACACGCGCGGGTTGGGGCCAGTGTGTGCGGCTGCTGGCTGGGTAGGGCTAGGGTTTTGGGGTAGGTTAGAACTAGGGTTTGGTTTAGATCTAGTCGGTCCGGGTAGTAGGTGGTTCAGCCGGTTAGGCCTCTGGCCTGACCGGCTGTATTGCCTCCCCGGACAAAAGATTTATTTATTTTAGCTTTTATAAAACCTTGTTCAAATAATTTTAGACAAACAAAATATCCAGGAAGACCGGGGTTTTGTTTTGGAATTGAACAAGAGGATATTTAGAAAACAAAGATAGGCTTTGGGGAAATAGTTTTAGGCAAACTATGCATGATGACATGACGATGCTCAAATGCAATGTGGCATGATGACATGAGCATGCGGCCCTGATGATGCAATGCACAAAAACACAGCGATTTTCTAGTAGTGGTTTTAGCGGGATGCCACAGGTTCAACACTAATGCATACAAACCAGGACTTGGCATGAGCTTGGGATGGTCCTTGATACTCCAGGTAATTTCTTGATCCGACCAAGGCATATACTTTGTTACTGCCGGCATAATCGCATTCACTTCCATATGTCGGCGTTGCAACCTTTTTCTATCCGTTTCCTCCGTGGTAAACACACTGTAACTCTGGTGATGCTCCCTATAATCATTTCTCCCCTCATTGCCTGGATACCTTTGATCTGGCTGATGCTGGTTTTCCACCTGATGTATTGCATCCCTTCTCTCATGATTCTCATACCTCGGCGACGGTGGTGGTAACATTAACTGCTGCATATTTGCTCCGAAGAGCAATTGCTGCCGAGGTAACTCCTATCGAGGTTGATCATTCCGAGGTACCTGAGCATTCCCTGAGCCACTTTGCTCTATCTTCCTCATCCACTCACATTGCCGGGTCGTATGACCCACCGGGTTACTTGGATTTGGTGTGTGAAATTTGCACGGCTGATCTAGCATTGCATCATACGTATATCTTGGCCGGTCTTTCTTTTCCTGCCACTGTCTCTTTTGCTCGGGCGTCCAAGTTTTCTTGCCATCATTTCTTGGAGTCCACTGTTGCCCTCCAGTTTTCTGACGCTGATTACTCCGTCCTCTGGGTTGATCTTGATTTACAGCAGCAACTTGTTGCGAACTGTACCTGTAATACGGTCTATCATCTCTTCTCTTACCCCGGTAATCATTACGTTGGGATGCTCCGGCTCCATCTCGCTGGTAGTATGCCTCATTTGCCTTGTTCGACATAAGGTGGGGTTGAGTCGGATCACCCAAAGCATACGAATCAGCAATCCGGATTGCACTGCCAGTGTAGTTGGCATATCTCTTTGTAACCTTTGCCACAACATGCTTGCATATCTAGACCCTTGTGGAAACCAAGCTATGGCCTGTGACTCAATCACGCCCTCGCATGAGTTTCGGACATTGCACCAGCGAGTTAGGAATTCTTGGTCTGTCTCATTTGGTATCTGCTTGCACATTGCTAGGGTTTGTGGCCTATTCGGCCTCTGATACGTGCTCGAGAAGTTACTGACGAACATTTCCTCAAAATCGATCCAGCAGTTGATACTACCGGGTTGTAAATTGTTTAGCCATACCCTCACTGGCCCCTCTAGCATCTTAGGTACGTATCTCACTGCCCATCTCAAGTTGCCTGTGGCAATTTTTATAGCCGTCGCATAGTTAATCAACCAATCCTCTGGCTTGGTGCTGCCGTCATATGTTTTCGTGCCTCTGGGTAACTGGAAGTTAGGTACCGGAGGCTCTTTCAAGATCTGGGGCCCAAAGCACGTTGGACCCGGAGGACCTTGCCCCTCAATTAGCTCCGACCTATAGAGCTGATCCAGCTTTAACATGGCGTCATCAGGCAACAAGTTCCTGCCTCCCAACCTTGACCCTATCACATGATGATCCGGCCTATGGTATCCTGCATTCACCATTTCTGAATCACCGTTGTTGTATCTGTCTTGCTCTTGTTGAGCACAATTTTGCCGCATACCCTGGCCGGTATTCTTCTCTTGCCGAGGTACACTCCACTGCTAATGTTGCCGAGGTAGGTTTTGCCCTGCACCCGCTGAGTTACGCTGTCCGACATTGCCATTTTCAGTGTTTCTCTGACCGGCATTGCCTTGGTCACGGTTACCTCGGCCAGCTTCACCTCGGCTAACACTTTGTCGATCCTCATTTCCTTGCATTGCTTTTCCATTCCCTTCCCTCGTCGGGTCATACAGGACTATCTGTTTGTTTCTCCTTGCCGAGGTTACCACTTCCTCTCTTCTTGGGCCATCATGAGGGGACGATGCAGCTCCAGCAGATTTCTCCGGGTTACCCACTGTCGAATAAACAACCTTGGAAGCCCCTGCTCTTTCCAGGTTAGCCCTGAGTAACTCTTCATTCTGTCTGTTAGTGATCCGAACTAACTCGTTGACCCTCTCTTGCTGTCTTTGCCGGGCTTCACCCGTCAAACCTTCTAACTCGGACGCATCTGCATCCGTTGCTCTGAGGTTCTTTGTCGGGGTGCTGTACTTCGGTAGCCCCATGGACAGAATGTTCTCTGATTCCTCAAATCTAGTCTCACCCTCTTTGTTCATTTCACTGATGAGGTTTCTCCCTTTTACTTTTACAGCATCTACCTTATTTGCTCTTGCGTACTCGTGCAGTGTCATGTTCAACGACTACTGAGCCGCGGCTATCTTTTTCGCACCCTCTAGTATTTTCTGCCTAGTTTCCTCTAACTCGGCCTGTGCCTGAGCCGGATCTACCATAGGTGCTATGGGGCTTGCCAAGCTATCTATCTCCTGCTGCAGCACATTTTCTGGCCTCTCTAGTGGAGGACCTCTACTTTTCCTAGGCGCCTTGGATGTTACCTCCGGATCTGGTGCCGGGTCCTTGCCCGCGCCAGCGTCAGGCGCTGTCATCATCACCTCAACACAGTCGGGAGAGTGAGTGATACGCGCACCATTGGCCACGCTAAGGGGTGGCTCGCCTCCTTCGACGACGTGCCGTGGGTGAAAGCAAGACACATCGATGCCGATGTAGATCCTGTGGGTGCCAAGCTTGACGAAGACGCCATTGCATGGTGGAGGTCGCTTGCCAAAGCAACCAGCATTGTCGCTGATGTAATCCAGCGCTCCAAAGCGCTGGACGAGCCCAGAGACGATGCGCTCGCCGTTGCCGATGATGCTTCCCATCCGGATCTTCACTCCTGCTAGCGCCGCTAGCCTCACGGTGGGCGCCAACTGTCGTGGTGGTGTCACGGCAGATGCCATGGATAGGCTCAAGGTGGGGCCAATATGCACTAAAAGAATCCAGGGAGGGATAGTGTGGCGATTTCCACACACAGATGTTTTGTATTCTCTCAGTTCACCAAGTTTACAGATGCTCCTTGAGCTGTATTCGGGAGAGGAGGAATAAGAAGCTCTCTTACTCTCACGACTACCTCTACTCAATGAACCAACTACTCAAGCGCCAACCAGCCAGCCCCAACTACAGAGGCCCTAGTGCCCCTTATAAAGGGGAGGCTAGGTCTCTAGTTAGGGCATACGTGGAGGCATATTCCAGGGAATATGCCTCTCCCCAAATAGCAAAGCGACCGGGTCTCCTTTTGCCATCATAATCCATGTAGAGGCTACATAAGACTCTGCGGAGCTAGCGTCAGCCGACATAGGTTGCATCACCTATGTCAGCCACGCCTCGCTGGTCCCTCCCTCTGTTCGCTTCGCTCACGCTCCAGCGCACAGAGATCACCTTTTGACCAGCGAGATACCTTCATTCTTTTGCAAGCCTGGTATGATCCGGCCCCGTGGGTACCTGCATACAAATTACAAATAGCCCACTGGCATACGGCATACGTCGGCCAGGTTACAGTCAGGTGGACATCCTCCGGTCCGGGTTACTCTGTAAGTAGGCCTGCCTTGAGGTGACCCGGCCAGCTTTCACTTTGACCTTGCCGTACCTCGGCTAACTCGGCCTTTATACCCCGGTGTTACCCTACCCGGGGGTATCCCCCCAATAGTATTTGTAGAACATTGATAGCTGGGATCATAGTACTTTAACATAGCATGAAAGATATAGTTCTGACAATAAGACATAGTAACTATGTTGTAACATGAAAAGGTACAAACAAAAGATTCATGAATAACAATGCTTTGAAAGACGTTTGTTTGTTTCACATATAGAAAACATAATAATAATGGTATTCAGCTTGTCCCTCATAGTGTAGCAAAACATAAATGCATAGGACACCTTCAAAGTTTATAAGGGTGACTAGATACAAATAGTTTAAGAACAAACAATATCAAAGTTATGCATCAATCAACAAGTCTTGGGACAATGCACATTAAACTAAGAATGGCCACTATGCTCTCTTAATAGGTGCATAAAGATGGAAGATGGAGACTCAGCATAAAAGTAAAAGAAAGGCCTTCATATAAGGAAGCAAGGATTCAAGTCTCATAAAGAGCTTCCAAAAATTATGGTACTTATTAGCTTTCAGCTCTCATTGCCCCTATCATAAGCATCTTAAAGTGATTAAGGTTAAAGTGAACAAATTATGGAGTATATGTTTGACAAAGTATAAGTTGGCAATCTCATGTCCCTTGAATACGAGGGTCGCTCCTCATGCTACTCAAGTTTAGTTACCAGTAAGTTCTTGTCATAGTAAGTACATGTGTATCATAGAGAACCGCCAACGGGGTACCCCTTGCCCGATGATATGGAAGAATCCCCATATCAAAATGACAAGACAAACATAAAATAAGCATCTCAGCATCTTCTTATTTACCATGGGAAAATGGTGCTTTTTCTCTCTTTCCTCTTTTCTCATCTTTTATCTTCTTTTTTAATCTCTATCTCTTTTTTATAAGAAGAATGCTTCATAGATTGCTCACTATGGTGATGCTACAAGTTTCCACCATGATTATGCATGGCTTAGGCTAGCGGCCCAGGCGTTTCTCTAACACACATAACTCCATGGACTTACAAGCTCCCCTTTCATTTCACACCGACAACAACCATAAACAAAAGAGCATGATATCATCTGGGTACAATGTACAAGTGCAATGTTGAAAGCGTTCCCCATGACAGCATGGTTCTGCTAATCCCCAACGTATAAGTGCAAGCATATACAACATAGATGACACAATGGTTCAAGTTTATTAGGGGCAAGAAAAGTAAAGTGTGCCATCAAATTCGTGAGAGCTTTAATCACTAATTTTCACATAACAAGTTTAATTCGGAAGGTAGATAAAAACATGAATATACTTGGAATAGCAAATGCTAATAGGTAGGTATGGTGGACTCTTTGGAATAACTTGGAGTTGGATGCATCAGTGGAACTCATAATTGGTATGGAGGCTAGCAAAAGACTGGGAGGGACCAACTAAGAGAGCAATAATGGCCATAATCATGCAAAGCGACAAAACATTATTAATTAAAGCATAACGTGATATTACAAGTCGAAAACTAAATGATCATAGAGGCTATGGTGACTTGGTGTAGTCTTAACATGGAGTGAGCATGCGCCAAGTCAACCCAAATAAAGCATTAAAGGAGAATACCACAATACTATGCTTTAATATGCTAAAACAACACATGATTCTTTCAAGGCACATTAAGCAATCTCAATTGTTTATAACATGTCATTCTACAGAAAAAATAACTAAGCATAAAGCCAAAACAATATCAAGCGTGGCATGATAAAGTCCAAGTCACAGTCAAAAACAAGCTCCTTTTTACCACTTAAACATGAACTTTCCTACTCTTTTCCAATCCAAACCAATCTTATTTGAAAACTAATGTATGAATGAGGGGGTACAACCAATTTATTCAAGCAAACTAAGCAAACGAAAACAAAAAATAAAAACAAAGTTGATCCAAGAACAACACAACTGTGCATGAAATAATAAAAATGAGGTGTTTGGAAGAAACTTGAAATTTTTATTGATGAAGAAAGGGATGCCTTGGGCATCCCCAAGCTTTGACACTTTTACTTCTTTAATATTTCTTGGGGTGACACGGGGTGGCATCCCCAAGCTTGAGATTTTGTCCATTCTTCATCTCATCACATAACTCTTTCCTACACTTTAAAATTTCCTTCATACAAAACTTCACACAATCTTCATTAGCAACATTAGTGTACTCAAGATAATAAGTATTTTGGTTCAGTTTTAACACAAGTAAAACTTCCATTAAAACACAAGCTACTGTAGCACTTCCTTTAAAAAGTTCAAATGATCAAAGAGAACTGAAAGAGAAAGAGATTAAGAGGCAAATGCAAATAATAGCAGAAATCTGTCAAAACAGACCAACAGGTAAAAACCGATTTTTTCGAAGACCTTCTGTTGCTCAAATCGCCATGAGTTTCTTTTTAGCATTATCATCAAGTTGGACATTTAAATAACAATCTTCCAATGGTGGCAAATCAAGCATTTCATAAATCTTTCTAGGCATAATAGAAACAATACTATCAAGATCACATAAAGCTTTGAGATCAAAATCATTCACTTTCATATTAATGATGGGTTCCCAACCATCTTCTAATTTCATGGGAATAGAAGCTTTATGTTTCATCTTTTCTTCTTTAATTTTTATGAGAGCATCAGTAATGTGTTTTGTAAAGGCCATATTCATAACACTAGCATTAGGCCTTTTAGCAAGCTTTTGTAGGAACATAATTACTTCAGAGATATTGCAACCATCAAGATAAAAATCACAATTATCATCTAAAGTAGTAGAGCTATTGTTTCCCATATTTCGAAGAATTTCAGCATTTTTATTAGAAAAGGTTCCATTGGGTTTACTAGCTTCAACATTAGTGGTAGTGATAGTAGAAATACTAATATTTCTAGCAATTTCATCTTCTCTTTCCCACTTAGCATGCAATTCAGCTAACAGTCTAACATTTTCATCAATTCTAACTTGTATGGCATTAGTAGCAGCAAAGGGATTTTCAATAGTTTCAGTTTTAGCAGCCATTTTATTCAAAGAGATTGTGCTTTAGACAATGATGCTATATTTCTTTCAGCATTAGAGAGTTTTTCCTCAATAGTTTTATTGAAAGCAATTTGTTTACTAATAAAATCTTTAAGCATGACTTCAAGTTCATAGGGTGCACTTCTATTATTGTTGTAGGAATTTTCATAAGCATTACCATTATTGGGAGGATATGGCCTATAATTATTATTACCAAAATTATTCCTGTAGGCATTATTGCTAAAATTATTGTTTCTAATAAATTTCACATCAACTTGCTCTTCTTGAGCAACCAAAGAGGCTAAAGGAACATGATTTGGATCAATATGAGCTTTCCCATTAATAAGCATAGACATAATAACATCAATTTTATCACTCAAGGAGGAGGTTTCCTCAACAGAATTTACCTTCTTACCTTGAGTAGCTCTCTCTGTGTGCCATTTAGAATAGTTAACCATCATATTGTCTAGAAGCTTTGTTACAGCACCCAAAGTAATGGTCATAAAGGTACCTCCAGCATCAGAATCCAGTAGATTTCTTGAAGAATAATTCAGTCCTGCATAAAAGGTTTGGATAATCATCCAAGCAGTCAGTCAATGAGTGGGACAATTCTTTACCAAAGATTTCATTCTTTCCCAAGCTTGAGCAACATGTTCATTATTAGATTGTTTAAATTTCATTATTTCACTTCTCATAGATATAATCTTAGCAGGAGGATAATATTTTCCAATAAAAGCATCTTTGCATTTAGATCAAGAATCAATACTATTTCTAGTTAGGGATTGCAACCATTCTTTAGCTTTTCCTCTCAAAGAGAAAAGAAACAATTTAAGCTTAATAATATCTCCATCTATATCCCTATGTTTTTGCATCTCACAAAGTTCAACAAAGTTATTAAGGTGAGCAGCAGCCTCTTCAGTACCAACACCAGAGAATTGTTCTTTCATAACAAGATTGAGCAAAGCAGGTTTAATTTCAAATAAAGTAGCTTCAGGAACAGGTGGAGCAATAGGTGTGCACATGAAATCATTGTTGTTAGTGCTAATGAAGTCACACAACTTAGTTTTTTCAAGAGTAGTAATTTTTTGTGTTTTTAATATAAAGAAGCAAACTAGTACAACTATTTTTTGTGTGTTTTTTATAAAAGAAACAAGCAAACAAAGCAGAAATAAACTAAGCAAAACAAAACAACAAAGTAAAGATATTGGTTATGAGGGACTCACCTTGTGAAGATGTCCTTGACTCCCCGGCAACGGCGCCAGAAAAAAGGCTTGATGGCTCAAAATATATCGAGCTCGTTGGGGAACCCCAAGAGGAAGGTATGATGAGCACAGCAGCAAGTTTTCCCTCAGTTATGAAACCAATATTATCGAACCAGTAGGAGAAAGGAAACAACTCCAAGGTGTTGTTTCCAACTTGGAATCCTGCACAACACAACCACAGAACTTTACCCCAACTTACAGTGAGGTTGTCAATCTCACTGGTTTTGCTGAAAACAAAGGATTAAATGTATTGTGTGGAAGATAGTAATTGCTTGCAGAAAGTAACAGTAAACAATAAATAGTAGAATGTAGATTGATGGTAAAAGAATGGACCAGGGTCCATAGTTCACTAGAGGTGATTCTCCTTAAGATAGATGACATGTTGGGTGAACAAATTATAGCGGGGCAATTGACAGACACCGAGAAAGCATCATGCATATACTAATCATCTTGACTCCTATGAGATTTTATTGGGCATTACAACATTATACATAGATCGTAATCCAACTACATCTATGACTAATAATCCACCTTCAGGTTATCATCCGAACCCCCTCCAGTATTAAGTTGCAAGCAATAGATAATTTCATTAAACAAAGTGTGTAAAGTAAACAATACGATTGCCCCATGGACAAAGGATTGTTGTTTTATCTTTAGTAGCAACAGCACTTCTAGTACCTTAGAGATTCCTGTCACTTCCCCAGATTACTAGAGGCATGAACCCACTATCGAGCATAAATACTCCCACTTGGAGTCGCTAGCATCTACTTGGCCAAGATAGCTACTAACAACGGAAAGCATGCAAGATCACAAATAACATAGACATGATAGAATCAATAATCAATAATCAATATGAAATAGCATCTCAATATCCACCGCATCTCCACAAACACAACATGTAAGATTACAAATTGATGATCTTGATCATGAACGGAGCTAACAAGATCTAAACATGGTAGCACAAAGGAGGAGAACCAACCATCTAGCTACTACATGGACCCGTAGTCTAGGGATGAACTACTCACGCATCACACCGAAGGTAGGCATGGTGAGGAAGAAGGCCTCCAAGGTGATCTCTCCCCTCTAGCAGGGTGCCGGGAAGAGCTTCAGATCCCTCCCAATCTAGGGATGGAGATGACAGCGGCTACAAACTCTTTCGTAGAATTTTGATCGGGCACTTAGAGTTTTTTCCTGGGAGGCTTTTATAGGTGAAAGGGCAAGGTTGGTGGAGCACCAGGGGCCCACACCCCCTGGTGGCGCGCCCCCCAGGCCGTGCTGCCACCAGGTGTGGCCGCCCTCGTGCACCACTTTGTCTCCCCTCCGGACTCTGTGTTTCTTCGGGTAAAATATTGACTTTGGCTTTTGTCCGGTCCAATTCCGAAAATATTTCCTTACTAGCTTTTCTGAAACCAAAAACAGCAGAAAATAGGCAACTGGCACTGTGGCATCTTGTTAATAGGTTAGTTCCATAAAATGTGTAAAAATACTCCAAAGTGTGGACAAAACATAAGAAAGTAGATACAAAACAAGCATGGACCATCAAAAATTATAGATACGTTTACAACGTATCAGTCATCTTCTGAATCGTCTTCATCATCATCACTATGGCATATTCCGGGGATCCTCAACCCTTCCTCGGCTTGTGCACAAGGGAACTGGGGACCGTCAACCATGGCATATTCCAGGGGCACCTTCCACTCTGTTCTTGGATTCATGACGTGCGGGTGAGGGGGCTCCAGGATTATGATGCCTCTACACCCACGACCTTCACCACTGCCACCATTCTTATGGCTTTGCAGTGGGTGAAAGTGTGGGTACCGCAGGCGAGGATGATCTCCCTCATCAATGTAGCGCATCACACTGGCGATAGTCTGGTTCACACACCATAGGCGACGACCAGTTTCGTTGTGGTTCACCAGGGGCAGGCCGTCACCCTCGTACCTGGCAAGCTCCCTTTCCTGCCAGTTTGCGAACAAGGCATTCCCGGTGTCGTAGTTGTCGGGATCCCAATGGGGATCCATCAGCTTCTCCGACGTGAGCTCTAGGTAGAAGTGATTAGTGATGGCCGCTTGGCGGCCGGAATCTTGAGGCATAGGAGGGACAGGAACTCCTCCAATGCTCATCATCCAGTCAGCAGGCAGCCGGTAGCCTGGCGTGTTGGGTCCGCAGCATAGAAAACAAAAATTTTCCTACGATGAGAACTATACGCCAATATCTATCTACTAGATACAGAGCAACGGGTGGACATACATCCATGAAGAACTTACCCTCGAAGACAACGAGTTTTTTTAACGAGTAGGAACTCGTGGTTGATGTAGTCGTACGCTTGCCGATCTCAAGATCGTGTGGAAGTCCGAGCGCCGCAAATCAGCAGCACATCCGTCCTTGCACACACGTTCAAGCCACCGGACAACCTCCACCTCCTCGCTCCAGCAAATCAGCAGAAGCAGCAACTCCTTCCAGACGCAAGGCCACCGGGAACATGTATCTCGCTAATCCGAGACCATGGGGGAATATCTAGAGGGGGAGAGAGATCCTTGACGAGGAGGTGTGTTTTGTGAGAGGGGAGAGGGGGGCTTTATATAGGAGGGAGGGAGACCCCTCCCCTCCCATAGCCGACGCATGAGGGGGGGGACTCCTCCCCTCCTTCATTCATGTGGTGAACCTCCACTCACATAAACATGGCCTCCACACAAAATCCCACTCACATGTATTTAATTTCCACCAAATTAAATGCAACTCTCAATTAATAAAACTCTTTTATTTATTTTATTCAGAATTTTGTTAATTACTTTAATTAACAAACATTCACATAAAACAACTTGCAACATTTCAATATCACATGCAGAACCACTTTCTGCAATTTCACCCGAAACAATTCCTGTTTCTATCGAAACATTTCCTGCGCTTTGCAAACCTTTTGTCTGGAACATATGTGCTCCAAAATGGTGTCCGACAACCCTTAAGTGTGTCACCCTATGGTTCGCGAATAATGCAGACATGATTGAGACTCCTCTCAGATCAATAATCAGAAGCGGGACCTGGAGATCCATACCGACTCCTGCATATTCAACGATGACTTCTGTGATCGTGAGAACCTTTAACATCAGCAATTTAATCCCTTTGTCTCATAATATAATACATGTCCGAGATTCGATCATCGGTATCCAAATACCTAGTTTGATCTCGTTACCAACATGCACTCTTTTCTCGTTCCCGTGATATAACATTCTAGTGATCACATCACTTGCTTGCAAGCTATCTTAATGTGATATCACCGAGAGGGCCCAGAGTATATCTATCTGTCATCGGGATTGACAAATTCCACTCTTGATCCATGAGCCTCAACATAACACCTTCATAGCACTGAACCCACCTTTATGGTCACCCTGTTACGGTGTGACGTTTGATGTTATCAAGATACTCTTCCGGTGTTAGCAATTAACATGATCTCATGGTCTAAGGACTAAGACTACTTTGTATGATGTTATAGCAATATAAACATAATGACTTGATCGTAATGCTATACTTCGGATGAATGTTCATCACATCATTTCACAAATGTTGTGACCTTGTTATTAACAACATCCAATGTCCATGATCAGGAAACCTTGATCATCTTGTTAATCAACAAGCTAGTCTATAAGAGAGGCATAACTAGGAACCCTTTTGTTTATTAAACACACATGTATTGATGTTTCCTATCAATAAAATTATAGCATGCAAAATAAACATATATCATATACAAGGAATACATAATAACAACTTTATTATTGCCTCTTAGGGCATATTTCCTTCATGGCGGGCATGGGTAGCTAGAGGCGCACAACGCCTCGGTCTCCTCGAGTGTTAGAATGGCCCAGTATGCGGTGTCCATTGTTGTGATAGAGGAAGATGTGGATAGCCATGGCGCAGTCAGCCTACATATAGAGGGAAAGGGCAGGAAAACATGGCGGGAAGCGGTGGGAAATGGCGGGGAAATATCTTTAGTCCCGGCTAGTGGCTCCAACTGGGACTAAAAAGCCTGGTTAAAGGGAAAGGGCGGGAAAACATAGCGGGAAGCGGTGGGAAATGGCGGGAAATATCTTTAGTCCCGGTTAGTGGCTCCAACTAGGACTAAAAGGCCTTGTTAGAGGGAAAGGGCGGGAAAATATAGCGGGAAGCGGTGGGAAATGGCGGGAAATATCTTTAGTCCCAGTTAGTGGCTCCAACCAGGACTAAAACACCTCGACAAGAGTGTCGACATTATGCCGCGACTGTCGACACTATGTTATGCTGTTTAATCTATAAATAAGCATCCTTGTAAAGTTATCAACTCCAAACATCATGGTGTGCGAGAGTAGGGCCAGTTTGAGGGAGATGCCCGTGGAGCTCAGTCCTTCGGCATCTCCAACAAGATGGCCATAAATGTCCTCCCTAATATGTGAAATTAGTTAGCTCCCAGCATATTGATCTATTTAGAGAAGTTATAAACTGCAAGATAGTGTGCGAGAGCAGGGACAACAATGCAGCCAACTTGAGGGAGATGCCGGTGGAGCCCAGTTGATACCTTCGATCCGGATTATGTATGTAATATAGCTTCTTTTTCCCTAGTAGACCTAGGTTATCGAATCCTCGGGAAGCAGATGCGTAGTGAAGTTACTTTAACGGACCTTCGGGAGTTTTAGAGTTCTGTGTTTTTACCTGACCAAGAGTTTGCATCTTTTTGTTGTTGTCGATGATGGAGAGATAGAGGGCCTGGGGCATTCGGTTTCACCTGTAGCTTTGCAAAACATTTGATGGGAATAAAAGATAGAAATAAAGTATGCATGTAACTGTTAGAGCAAGATAAATTATATGTGGGTAGTGCATCCATAATTGCTATTGCCTCCGCAACCGCTTATAGCAATAACCTACTATTCTCATCCATAGAAGAAAGAGAAATAATGATATGCATAGTGTTGTCACCGTTAATCCCAACTAAACCCCTCACATACAGTCATACTACCCCTTCTGTCACTAGGGTTCGCAACCTGCAGATTAGTTATTACTCATACTCTCTATACCTGGCTCAATCCTCGGGGTTTTGGGTACCTGACAAGTCCTTGGATTGAGGAAAGATAGGATACAATAATAATCATGTCATACAAACTAATACATGATCCCATCTATGATAAATAACATGCATAAACTCTACATGACTAGGCCAAAGCCCTTAGCCCAAGGAGAATTACTCACACATAGAGATGAGATCAACAATCACAAACATTGTAATAGAAATCATAAGATTGATAGAAATAGTCTTACAATGTCGCCAATCAAAGAAGAGATCTACTATTACAAGTGGTGGAATATGGCTATGGTGGTGAAGAAGGGCTTTGGAGATTAGATCTAAGTCTATTCTTCTGGTGGCTCTATGGTGTGTTGGATGGAGATGTAGAGGCGGCTGATGATCTGGGGCAAGGACTCTCGAGGCTCTTTTCTCGTCGCCCGAGGCTTCTTTATATAGGGGTCCCTTCATGAAAGTTGTTCTGTTTGACCTAGCGGTGTCATTGGCAACTATACGATAGGAACTATATGACCGGAATTTTATTACAGTCGTATAGTAGGTCGTTAAAGCGTCTGCCTCTGGCCCACAACTCCTGGTTCCTTCTGGTTGTTGGAAATCTCGTACCTTTGACTTTAATGTATTGATTCCCATCATAAAACATCATTATCGGTGCAGGAAAAAATAGAAGGAAAGGATTGCATACCTCTTTGAATATTAGGCTTTAGTGGCAGGGTTTAGAGAGATATTTCATCAAAAATATGAATAATATCCAATTTAAATGTGTACGTAGATGGCTATATTTCAGAGCCATCAACCTCCCCAAGCTTAAACTTAATCGTCCGAGCAAGAAAACCAAAATCAAAAAGGAACTCAACATTTAAACTAAAATAACTAGATGATGATCTTACTCATGATTGGTAGTCTCATGTTTCCTCCACTTCATAACTCTGAAAAACTTCAGCGTAGATAGAGTAATGGCAAGCATATCATACGGGTTTTATGCATCCTTATAGTGTAGAAAAATTGTTGTTAACATGGATGATTCAAATGAGTAAACTTTATTCCATGTCATGTAATCAACTCATAGGCTTTCCTTTGAACAATAAAGTATAATTATGTAAATTTAGATTGTGAGAGTTGTCATGAAAAGCATATACACTAGAGTATCTCAATTCTCCCACATCAATAAATCAAGACTTTTCAAGCAGTACTTGTCTATTCATTGTCCTTCAAGAATTTTCAGTTCTTGAGGAACTGAGAGCATGCCAAAAAAAATATTAGTTTATCAGGCTATGATGGAACCTCGTGGCATCACTAAGGTTTTTGTTCCTTTTGCATAATTATTACTCATAATAGCCAGAGGAGTGATTCCATCATGAACACAGCTACCCGAGAGTGCCAAGAATCTTACCCACTATAGCATTGCTGCTACATGTGTTTAATCAACTCATAGCCGAAATCTAGGAGTTTACTCCATGAAGATCGTTCATAGGCCAGCAGAGTTGTTGACATCCCATGAAGTTTGACATGCACAAAGCTATATCATTCTTATGATTAACAAGTCAAACTTTGGCATGCTCACAAAAACTGCTAAACATTAATTCGATTAAAAGAAATCCTTTTAAAGAGAGTTATCAAGTCAATCAACATTTTTAGTGGTGTTGAGTGTCTCTAGAAATAATCCTTCAAGACTAAATAACCATGCGAACACCCAATCCTTCAATCAATTGTGAGGCTTTTACTTATTACAATTGTTTAGCAATTTTTAGGCAAGACTAGGTTAATTATGAGAGCTGGAACAAAATGTACCCAACTAAATAACCATGCGAACAAAAATCTTACTACAATACAAAGACTCACTCCACCAGTATAACATCTCAACATTCACTACTAACTAGCATGGGTTTCTCAAACTTCAAAAGTGGGGAGTCATAAGGCATACCTCTCATGTTTGGTTCCACTTCTCTCTTCCTTTTTTATTTTGCTTCTTGGAAACTCGACGTCGATCACTCTCCTACAAATATATGAGAACCTCGAGGCAGAAAGAAAAGAAAGAGGGAAAATAAGGAAAAATGGAGAAATCCTTTTGTGGTTTTTAAGAGAGGGATTTTAAAGAATAGAATTGGAGGCAAAGCTCGGCTAGAAAATATCGAAAGCAAATAGGAAGAACTAAAAATAGAGTGTTGTGGAAACCAACACGAGTGCTTATACACTTGAATTAAAAACACAACCTCGAAATAAATAAAAGCTAATGAACGCCAAATAAAGATACATGAGGAAACTTCCCCAAGCTTAGGCTTTTGCAAGCCCTTCGAATCATTGTGGTGGCGGGAAAGTCGTTACTCCAGTTCGCAAATTGAGTTGAGAGGTTACTAGTTGTTCCTCGGAGGTTCAAAGAGGGGCCATGCATCCTCTCCACAGTCCCTCCAAGTTCTTGGAAGTCTTGGTATGTAGCGAACCGGGTTTGTGGCTGCTCCTCTTGATAAGGAACTTCTTGCTCCTCTTCTTGGTCCTCATCCTCCTCCAGAACCTCCTCCTTGGGTTGGTGTTTCTCAACCTGCAAGTCATATACCAAATGTCCTTCCTCGATAGAGAATAGACCATTAGGCATAGGAGCGGGGTAGAGACGCCTAGCTCCAGCAATATGGAGGTAATAAACACCACCTCTCCTAGTGAGCATTCCACAAGCTTTTAAAGTAGAGAAACCAACACGTCGCTCACCTAGCACAGGTTTCAACTCACCTAGGTCGATGCCTAGGGCAGTGGCGAGCATGGTGGTGACGCCTCCCCTGTGATTGGTCCTTGGCTTTGGGAGGCTTGGTGCTCCAGGTAGCGCACAAGGATTGCGCCCGAGTTGAGTGACAAGCCGCAGTTGATGTAAGCAGCCTTTGCAAGGACTAAGATGTCCTCCTTGTTGAGTCTCGTGAAATCATTACGTGCTTGGAAGGTGTTAGCAATAACATATAACAAATAGCAAATTGCAGGATGTTGAATATTCTTCCCCTTGCTCACTCTAGTAGTGAAACTCATTCCATTATAATATTGTGAAGGGGAAGGGTCTAGGACAGTAAAGGATGTGCGTAAGGCATTAACATCATTGTTTGGCAAATTAAAACATGCGCACCATTCATCTAGTGTTAAAGTGTAGTTTTTGTTCATAAGTCGGAAAGAAACCGTGTCCTCTCCTTGCCATAGTTTAATGGTGCTTTGCAACGAACTTAGGAATTCAATAGTTAAGCAGCGATAGGTAGGCACATCATTGTACACAAAGCTTTGCAGGCCAGCTCTATTGCAAAGTAAATTGAAATCGTCAGAAATACCGAGTTGGTTCAGTATAATGGGGCAAGCCCACTTGGTGGCCTTCACTTCATGGTTCTTGGTATTGTTGAAGCAATCACGATGGAGCTCATTCCTGAATCGTATCCCCATGTGTTCTTGAGCGACGACTTGAGAAGCGCTAGCGGTGGCACGATCACGAGTTTGGCTCCTTGTGTTCATCATCTAAAACATCAAAGAAAGAAAAAATAAAACTTTTTGATCCAACAATAGTAAGTATAACATATTCCTCATCATAGCACACTAAAGAATCTCCTTAGAATAATAATCTAGGCAAAATAATCATGGCAATTAGTTCATAGTATGTCTTACCCTAGATTGATAATGACAATAGATCGAAGACGAATTTATAAAAAGTAATTGGAGGATCGGAGGAGAAGCATACCGTAGATCACTTGCGTGCGAGGAAATCGAATGAAATTGAGCAAAGATGAAGATCTCTTGAGGTTTTGAGAGAGTTTAGAGGTAGAAGAGAGAAAAAGGATTGAGGTTTTGGGGTTGGAGGTACCTTCCCGTGTGATTTTGTGGTCGTACGTAACTACACGGGCGGAACTATACGGCCGAAACATTGTGTTCCCGCCGTATAGTTGGCCTGTTGTCAAAATTTTAGGGTTTCCACCTATCGGCACAGCTATACAGCCGGAACTATATGGCCGGAACAACACGTTCTCGCCGTATAGTTGGTCGTCAAACCATCTGTACCTGGAAAAATAAATTATATAAAGGCATCGATATCTATACGACCGGAATTTTTATTCCCTCCGTATAGTTGGTCGTTAAACCGTTAGTACATTGGAAAAGAATTTGTGCGAAAGCACCGATATCTATACGACCGGAGCTATATGGCCGGAATTTTTATTCCCGCCATATAGTTGGTCGTTAAACTATCAGTACATATGAAATAAAAATAGTTGATGGCAAAGATATCTATATGACCGGAGCTATACGACCGGAATTTTTATTCCTGCCGTATAGTTGGTCATTAAACCTTATGTATGCATAAAAAAAATCGGTTTCTTCGAAAATTATTTCTTATCCTGTAACTTAGTGATATACCCTGTTTTTAACAGAAAATTGACAGTAAATATTGTTGACCAACAACAGCATGAATAAAGCTAGATTTTTAGTACTACCGAACTTCTTCTCCTCAAGTGGAGTTTTCTAGCACTCTTTATTAAACATAAAAGTAAACGAAAACTTAAAAGCTTTACTCAAACCTTTATTTCACATGGGTTTCCTCCCATGAAGAGCTCTTTTATGGTCAAGATCTTGACCTCAATGTTTCTCACATAGGCCATATGAGTGGAACACCCATTCTGAAATAGTTGGCCTTCAAAGTGATGGCCTCCTTTTCATCATGCTTAGCTTTCTTCTTCCTGGGGAAATGAATAACAAAAGGATCCTGTAAAGGCAATTGAAGCTTCACCTTCCCTTCATGTAGATTAATCAAAGCCTTAATAGTTCTTAAGAAAGGACAGCCTAATATAATAGGAGCAGTAGCATCTTCAGGCATGTCAACAATAACAAAATCAATAAGAGCGGTACAGCCTTTAATGTATACTATGGTATTCTCCTTAATTCCTACAGCTTGTTTGTAGGTAGATCTGCTAGATGCAATTTTAACTCAGTGATCTCAAAAAAGCCAATATTTAACTTGTTATTAAGACTCTTTGGAATTGTTGAAACACTTGCACCTAGATCACAAAGTGCAGATATCTCATTGGTTCTAATTTTAATCTTAATAGTAGGCTCAAATATGTCATCTATCTTCACATGTAATTTTTTAGCAATTTTCTAATATTATTCCCCAAGATCACGTACCTTTATTGCTACCTGAATAACAAAGTGTTGGTACATAGCTTCCTCACTACCTTCACTTACCAGAATCTTAACATTGATCCTTTTTACGAGATCTTCAACGGTATAACTTGGTGAAGGAGCATTACTATAATCAAGTTCTTCAGGCTCCTCCCTTTAGATTCTCATCATCTTGAGGTCTTCAACAGGATTGGGCTCAGCTTTACTTGCAAATTTATCTAGAATGAGAGTTTGACTCTCGGTTATCTTACCTAGCTTTGCCTCAACGATCCTCGTTCTTTCTTGGAGGGCCTACAAATCATTTCTCAAACTTACAGCTTGGTTAGATAATTTACCAAGCATAGCATCATGGTTCTCCATTATTTTAACAAGAATATTGTTTTGTTCATTTTGTGAGTCTATAAAAGACTTAAGTGTTTCTTGGAGACTACCATTACTAGTTCCCATATTATTATTAGAGTTACCTACAGGACTAGAATAATGTTTCTGAAAATTAGGATTATAATTCTTCTTCCAAACAGGGTTATAATCATTACGAGTTATGAAGTCTATTTCTTCAATATTTGTTTCAGGGATAGCTCTTACCTGGGTTTCCTTACCTTTTACGCCTAATATGAGCTCATCCAACTTAGCATTGAGTTCTTCATTTTCTTGTGGTGAGACGAAGTTCACCTTCTTCGTGTTTGATTTATGCACATGCCATTGGGCATGGTTGTCTTGCATATTGTCTAGCAGCTACTTTGCTTCGGTAATATGTTTACCCATAAATGTTCCTCTAGCTATAGTATCAAGCATAGACTTAGATACAGGGTTAAGAGCATTATAAAATAGATGGAGAATTAACCAGTCTTCCATCTCATGACTAGGACATTTTCTCATGCATTCTTTCATCCTCTCCCATGCAAGCGCTAATGGCTCACGATCTTCCTATCTAAAACCAGTAATATTAGATCTAAGTTACATAGTCTTTGCAGGTGGGAAAATTTTAGTCATAAATAAAGAAGTGCATTCCACCCATGGTGTAATAGTATTTCTAGGCAAAGATAGCAACCATTCTTTTGCTATTCCTCTAAGAGAGAAAGTAAATAAACGCAATTTTTCTGCATCAGGGTCAACATCTTTTCTACGCATCATATCACATATTTCCGTGAAAGTATTCAAGTGCATACCTGCATCCTCAACAGCAGAGCCTCCAAATTGATTCTATTGAACCAAACTTAAATAACGGGGCTTAATTTCATAGTCATCAGCAACAGTTGTTGGCTGAGTAATAGGAGTACGCAAATAATCATTGTTGGGAGTTGCAAACTCCCCAAGCTTCTTTTCAGCCATATTTCCTATGTTTTTGGGTTTTCTTAAATAGAGACTTATAATTGTAAAAGCAAGAATTTAAAGACTAACTACTTTTTTTGTTTTTCAAATAAAGAATGAAAGCAAACTAACAAAATTAAAAAAAGAATTAAAACTAGCAAGGTTCCTACTAACCTCACCAGGGTAGCTATTGCTTCCCCGGCAACTGCGCTAGAAAAAGGGTTGATACCTTCTATCCGGATTATGGATGTAGTATAGCTTCTTTTTCCCTAGTAGACCTAGGTTATCGAATCCTCGGGAAGCAGATGCGTAGTGAAGTTACTTTAACGAACCTTCGGGAGTTTTAGAATTCCTTTTGTGTTTTTACTGGACCAAGAGTCTACGTCTTTTTGTTGTTGTCGATGATGGACAGGGGGGGCCTAGGGTGTTCGGTTTCACCTGTAGCTATGCAAAACATATGATGGGAATAAAAGATAGAAATAAATTATGCATGTAATTGTTAGAGCAAGATAAATTATATGTGGGCAGTGCATCCATAATTGTTATTGCCTCCGCAACCGCTTATAGCAATAACCTACTAGTCTCATCCATAGGAGAAAGATAACTAATGATATGCATAGTGATGTCACCGTTAATCCTAACTAAATCCCTTACATACAGCCATACTACCCCTTCTGTCACTAGGGTTCCCAACCTGTAGATTAGTCATTACTCATACTCCCTATACCTGGCTCAATCCTCGGGGTCTTGGGTACCTGACAAGTCCTTGGATTGAGGCAAGATAGGATACAATAATCATCATATCATACAAACTAATACATGATCCCATCTATGATAAATAACATGCACAAGCGCTACATGGCTAGGCCGAAGCCCTTAGCCCAAGGATAATTACTCACACATAGAGATGATATCAACAATCACAAACATTGTAATGGAAATCATAAGATTGATAGCAAATAGTCTTACAATGTCGCCAATCAAAGAAGAGATCTACTATTACAAGTGGTGGAATATGGCTATGGTGGTGGAGAAGGGCTTTGGAGATTAGATCTAAGTCTATTCTTCCGGTGGCTCTTCGGTGTGGTGGATGGAGATCTGGAGGCGGATGATGATGTAGGGCAGGGACTCTCGAGGCTCTTTTCTCGTCGCCTGAGGCTTCTTTATATAGGGGTCCCTTCATGAAAGTTGTTCTGTTTGACCTAGCGGCATCAATGGCAACTATATGGCCAGAACTATACGACCGGAATTTTATTCCGGTCGTATAGTTGGTCGTTAAAGCGTTTGTCTCCGAGCCATGACTCGTGCTTTCTTCTGGTTGTTAGAAATCTCTTATCTTTGACTTTATTATAGTGATTCCCATCATAAAACGTCATTATCTGAGTAGTAAAAAATAGAAGGAAAGGATTGCATACCCCTTTGAATATCAGGCATTAGTGGCAGGGTTTAGAGAGATATTTCATAAAAAAATATGAATAATATTCAGTTTAAATGTGGACGTAGATGGCTATATTTCAGATCCATCACCCATCCTCCAGCATCTCCAACAAGTTGGCCATAGATGTACTCCCTAATATGTGAAATTAGTTAGCTCCCGATGTATTGATCTAGTTAGAGAAGTTATAAACTACAAGATGGTGTGCAAAAACAGGGACAACACTATGGCCAACTCGATGGAGATGCCGGCGGAACCACCAGTCCTCCGGCATCTCCAACAAGTTGGCCATAGATGCACTCCTTAATATGTGAAATTAGTTTACCCATTTCCAACTCTGGTCAAAACGGTGGGCATGAAGATAGGGGATGAGCCTCGTTAAAACTTGCATGGATCTCTGAAGAAACATCACATTATGAGTCTAAAAATGATTTTTCAAAAAACCACGAGCATTAGATCATATACCTGTTGGGAATATGCCCTAGAGGAAATCATGTATGATATTATTCCCAATGTATTCATAAAGTTATTGTCCTTGTATGAACTAATGATATGTATCATTGAATATGTGATTCGATTGCGGAACTAAAAATTTATGTTGTTCATACTAGTTGTCCTTGGTCGTTGAGGTTGTGCTGGACACACAACTTAGACTAATGTGAAAGTCGGCTTGATGACTCGGTTCCACTTGTCATGGGCATGGAGATGCTATTCCGACTTACACTAATTTGGCTAAAGAGTTTAGCGAATCAGACTGACCCACAGTTGAGATGCAACGAGCATGTTGTCATTTTTAGTCTCAAGCAATGGAATCCTTCAACCTGAGGTGATCGCATGATACGACTGGGTTGTGACTCGTGTTGTGTCCAGGTGTACGTAAACCTATAGGGTCACACACTTAAGGGAAAAGAGCCCATGTGGATTTGATCCATGTGGAGATTGGGGTACAGCCTAAATCGGCCTCAAGCATTGAGTCCAACTAGGAGTATATATAAGTGAAGTGATAAGGGATTGTCCCTGACCTAGCCGTCACTTTCTTCACTCCCATTTTCGGGCTAGACAGGATCTAGCAGTCCTCTGCCTGGAGCTCCTTCCTGTACGTGTGGATACCGGTAGAGGCGTTGCACGTGCGGCGCTAGAGACAAGGAGGTCCGTGGGGATCTAGACATGCTATACGGGGATCGTTCGGCACGACATCAACTGACGCGCTTCATCAATAATCTGCACCTGCGTGTCTAGTGGTAAATCTCGTGGCCTATCACCTGAGCTAGATCTTGGGAGTACCGTGTAAGGTTAAAGTTTTTGTTTATCTCTACGTGGCCCAATAGTGGTATCAGAGCGATAACTTCTAGTTTTAGGCTTGATATCATGCATATGTGATATGCGATTTGCGTTAGATTGGATCTAATTGCAGTTTTGGTGATCGATCTATGAGATAGATTGGTTTTGTACGAAGTTGATTGGATCAACTCTACTCGGGGGACTGGATGATCTGGTTTCCGTGATCTAACTTCTAAGGTCATGGAACGACATACCCCTACCGGTCGGCTTCCACCATCAGGGTAAACTGTGACACGTAAATCCGGACCGCCGGCTTCGCCTTGCCGTAGCGCCTTAGATGTCGTTGCGTGTTTCACAACACCGGTAGATATCGTATCTATGCATAACTTGTTTTTGCAGGATGATGTTGTGAATGGTATGTCTTATATGCATGTTATGTGTGTAATCCATACGTGATCTGCGTATCGCGGTTTTGTCAGCCGGCTGGAGCCTAGGTGCTGTCATTTTATTGTATAACGACCTGCGTGTCAGATTCTCTATGTAATTTACTTTACTAGCTAGTGTAGCTGTTTGGAGAACCCAGATGGCATGCAAGTCGATGTACAAGTCGGCTACATGGTGTAAGGCGGCACGTGACAAGAGTTGACACAAGTTGAACTACAAGCTTTGTGGAGAGGGAGATCGCCGTGAAGAGAGCCATACCATTTCACATTATAATTACTTTATTTTGTGTTACTGTTATGTCTCTAGTTTTACCTATATTAGATAGTTGGTAGAAAGTAATCCCTCAAAGAAGGTCTAGTCGGTTTCCCCGCCAGTGCTGCACCATCACAAGTCAGACATTTTTGGTAGTAGGCTCATAAAATTGAGGTGCTATTAATTCTTTCCGACTAGGTGGGTTCGAGTCGGACTCTTACAACGGAAGCACTCGGTAATCTATACGGGTCTATCACAACGGTTGTGGGACTCGGGGAAAAGTTGGATGGGAGTTGGGGCATGTGATGCCACCCATCCAACAGGAGTCGTATGAGATGCAATCGACAATGAGTTGTCTACCTAGATCACTTGACGACTAGCGGTGATGCTAAAGCTCACTAGCTGGCTTGCTTATTTAGGATCCTGAATCACTAAGTAACCATCGGAGGGGTGTTGGTTCTAGTGGGAGCATAAGTATTAAAGTGTTTGATATGCTTTCTCTTTTATGAATGGATGTCTTAAGTGTTTTGCATATTTTTCTGTTATAGATCAATGGCACCTAGCAGTCTCCCTTAGATTTCCGGATTTGCTTTGAGAACCATCTTAGAGAAAGATAAGCTAAATGGAACTAACTTCACCAACTGGTATCGTAATCTGAGAATTGTTCTCAAGCAAGAAAAGAGGGACCATGTCCTAGACAACCCACTTCCATATGAGACGAATGAGAATGAGAGTGTTGCAGCCACCAATGCCTACTGTAGGACTTGTGATGAGTCTATGGAGATTAGCTATCTTATGCTTGCTCACATGGAACCAAGCTTGCAGCAGTAGTTCGAGAATGTTGAGGCCTACGATATGATCAAAAGCCTCAAAAGTATGTTCCAGGCTCAGGCAAAGACTGAGAGGTATCAAGTCTCTCAGGCTTTGTTGAGCTGCAAGCTTAAGTATGGTGATCCACTGAGTCCGCATGTGATCAAGATGGTTGGTTACGTGCAATCTCTAGAAAGGCTTGGCTACCCCATTAGTGAAGAGTTCACTACAAACATAATTCTGAACACTCTTCCTAGTGTGTATGGTCAGTTCATATCGAACTACCACATGCATGGTACGGATAAGAAGCTCAGTGAATCTCAAGAAAGGCGCCAGTCAAGTGTTGATGGTGCAGAATAAGGCTAAGTTCAAGAAGAGTTCTTGGACTAAGAAGAAGAAGGCAAAGTCAGGAGGTAAGGCTGAGGACCCGGTCCAAAGGGCTTCCTTAGGGGCTAAGCCATCTCCTGCAGCCGGATCCACTTTCTTCTATTGCAAGGCGGATGGTCACTGGAAGAGGAATTGCAGCAAGTATCTGGATGATAAAGTCAAGAGTGGAGGTGTGATTTCTGACTCATGTACGCTTGTTTGCAATGTTATAGACATTTATCTTGCGGATGCACCTGGTAGTTCTTGGGTATATGATACCAGATCTGTTATTCACAACTACAACTCCTTGCAGGGACTGGTAAGAACTAGGAGCATGGCGAGAGGCGAGGTTGACATTCAAGCCGGCAACAAAGCCAGAGTCGTTGGATTGTAAGTCGACACGATGCAACTTCATTTACCTTCTAGATTATTAATGGAGCTGAATAATTGTTATTATGTTCCAGTGCTTAGTCGAAACATTATTTCTGCCTCATGTTTGATGAGACAAGGCTATGAGTCGAATATTAAGAATAATGGTTGTTCTTTGTATTTGAATGATATGTTTCACGGCTTTGCACCCGTCCAGGACGGGTTATTTATTTTGAATCTTTATGGTGAATCTATCTATAATATAAATGTGAAAAGGTTAAAACCAAATGATCTGAATATGACTTACTATTGGCATTATCGGCTTGGTCATATAAGTTGGAAACACATGAAGATGCTCCGTGATGATGGACTCCTAACTTTGTTAGACTTGGAGTCGTTCGAGACATGCGAATCCTGCCTACTCGGCAAGATGACGAAGACACCTTTTGCAAAGAGTTGTGAAAGGGCGTCCGACTTATTGGGACTAGTTCATAGTTATGTATGTGGCCCAACGAGCATGATAGACAGAGGTGGTTATGAGTACTTCATTACCTTCACTGATGATTTGAGTAGGTATGGATATATCTACTTGATGAAACATAAGTCGGAAGCCTTTAAAAAGTTCAAGGAATTCCAGAATGAGGTATAGAATCAACTTGGCAAGAAAATAAAGTTTCTTCGGTCGGACCGAGGAGGTGAGTACATGAGCCATGAGTTTGATGACCATCTGAAGAGTTGTGGAATAGTTCCCCAGCTCACTCCACCGGGAACACCATAGAGAAATGGTGTGTCGGAAAGGCGGAATCAGACCTTGTTAGACATGGTATGATCAATGATGAGTCGAACAGATCTACCTTTATCAGTTTGGGATTATTGTCTAGAAACTGCAGCATTCACACTAAATAGAGTACCATCAAAGTCGGTAGAGCAGACACCGCATGAGATGTGGACTGGCAAGAAGCCGAGTTTGTCTTTTCTTAAGATTTGGGGTTGTGAAGCTTTTGTCAAGCGACTTCAGTCAGACAAGCTTACAGCCAAATCAGATAAGTGTATTTTTGTGGGGTATCCGAGGGAAACCTTGGGTTACTACTTCTACAACCGAGAAGAGGGCAAAGTGTTTGTCGCTCGGAATGGTGTCTTCCTTGAGAAAGAGTTTCTCAGTCGGCGAGTTAGTGGGAGTACGGTGCAGCTCGAGGAAATTCGAGAGATACCGGCCAGCAGCGAGTCGGCAAAAGCCTTAGAGGTTGAGCCGGTCGTGGTACCTGAGCCGGCAACTGCACTGACACTACGAAGATCGGCCAGATTGCGATGTGTTCATGATGTGTTGCTGTTAAATAGTGATGAGCCGGCAACTTATTTAGAAGCAATAGTGGGATCTGATTCTGAGTCATGGCTTGGAGCCATGAGATCCGAGTTAAAGTCCATGGATGAAAATCAAGTTTGGAACTTGGTTGATCTGCCAGACAGTGCAAGACCCGTCGAGTGCAAATGGGTCTTTAAGAAGAAAACTGATATGGATGGAAATGTTTCTGTCTATAAAGCACGGCTTGTCATGAAGGGGTTCCAACAAATTCAAGGAGTTGACTATGATGAGACTTTCTCACCTGTAGCGATGCTTAAGTCAGTTCGAATCATGTTAGCTATAGTAGCCTATTTGGACTATGAGATATGGCAGATGGATGTCAAGATGGCTTTCCTTAATGGAAATTTAACCGAGGACGTGTATATGATACAGCCCGAGGGTTTTGTCGATCCGACTAATGCTGACAAGGTATGCAAGCTTCAGAAATCCATTTATGGATTGAAGCAAGCATCTCAGAGTTGGAACATTCGCTTTGATGAGGTAGTCAAATCGTTTGGCTTCATCAAGAGTGACTATGATTCTTGTTTATACAAGAAAATTAGTGTGAGCAAAGTAAACTTTCTGATCTTATATGTGGATGACATATTACTGATTGGAAATTATGTCCAAATGTTGCAAGAAACCAAAGAATCATTGGAAAGGAGTTTTTCGATAAAAGACTTGGGTGAGGCGACTTACATACTAGGAATCTCGATCTATAGAGATAGATCAAGGCGGCTCATTGGATTGAGACAGAGTACATATTTGGACAAAGTGTTGAAGAAGTTCAACATGGAATCGTCTAAGAAGGGGTTCTTACCGATGTCCCATGGCTTAAAACTTAGCAAGACTCAGTGTCCTTCGACAACTGATGAGCAAAGTCAGATGAGTGCGATTCCGTATGCTTCGGCAGTCGGATCCATCATGTATGCTATGATTTGTACTAGGTCGGATGTTTCCTATGCTCTAAGTGTTGTGAGTATACCAGGCTGACCCTGGAGAGATCCACTGGGCAGTGGCTAAAATATCCTTAAGTACTTGAGAAGGACTAAGGATATGTTCCTGGTTTATGGAGGTGAGGATGAACTCAGTGTAAGGGGTTACATGGATGCGAGTTATCTCACTGACTCGGATGATTCTCGTTCGCAATCTGGATATGTGTTTGTGATAAACGGAGGGGCCGTGAGATGGAAGAGTTCCAAGCAAGAGACGGTGTATGCGTCTACGATAGAGGCTGAGTATATTGTTGCCTCGGAGGCAGCAAAGGAAGCCATTTGGATGAGGAATTTCCTCATGGATCTTGGTGTGGTTCAGGGCTCGTCCAATCCGTTAGACATGTATTGTGACAACAATGGTGCTATCGCACAAGCCAAGGAACCTAGACAACACCAGATGAACAAACATATACTCATGCAGTACCACCTGATTCGCCTGTTTGTGGATTAAGGTGATATCAAGTTATGCAAGGTACACACGGATGCAAATATTGCGGATCCGTTGACAGCCACTTCCACAGCTGAAGCATGAGGCGCACCTGAGAGCTATGGGCATTAGATGCCTAGACATGTGATGTCAGATGATTGACTCTAGTGCAAGTGGGAGACTATTGGGAATATTCCCTAGAGGCAATCATGTATGATGTTATTCCCAATGTATTCATAAAGTTATTGTCCTTGTATGAACTAATGATATGTATCATTGAATATGTGATTCAATTGTGGAACTATATATTCATGTTGTTCATACTAGTTGTCCTTAGTCATTGAGGTTGTGCTGGACACACAACTTAGACTAATGTGAAAGTCGGCTTGATGACCCGGTTCCACTTGTCATGGGCATGGAGATGCTATTCCGACGTACACTGATTCGGCTAAAGAGTTTAGCAAATCATACTGACCCCACAGTTGAGATGCAACGAGCATGTTGTCATTTGTAGTCTCAAGCAATGGAATCCTTCGACCTGAGGTGATCGCATGATCCGAGTTGTCGGTCGCCAGCTTAGGTCCTATCAAACACTGTTCCGTAAATGGGCAGTTATAAAGGTAGGGTTTAGGTCGGTTATGAAGCAAGTTGCGTGACGTGGATTACCAAGATGGGATTTGCCCCTCCGTAATGGAGAGATATTCTCTAGGACCTCTCGTGTGATATGATTCGGAAGCATGGCCATGCGCGACTTGGTTAAGTGCTAACCAAGGAATCGGACTAAGTGTTAGTCCAGTGAATCGTATATCACGGAACGAAAAGAGAGAGTTGAGCTATTAAAGGGATGGCCGCCACTGGCCTATAGCTTGACAAGATATATCATGAGGCAAAGGGACTTGGACAAAAGTCACATTGGGAAAGGTTTGTCTTCTAACTTTATGGAACTTGGAAGTTGGCACGTATTGCTAGAGGCCGCTACCAGCTATCAACCCGGAATGGTGACTCGTGTTGTGTCCAGGTGTACGTAAACCTACAGGGTCACACACTTAAGGGAAAAGAGCCCATGTGGATTCGATCCATGTGGAGATTGGGGTACAGCCTAAATCGGCCTCAAGCATTGAGCCCAACTAGGAGTATATATAAGTGAAGTGATAAGGGATTGTCCCTGACCTAGCTGTCACTTTCTTCACTCCCATTTTCGGGCTAGACAGGATCTAGCAGTCCTCTGCCTGGAGCTCCTTCCTGTACGTGTGGATACTGGTAGAGGCGTTGCACGTGCGGCGCTAGAGACAAGGAGGTCCGTGGGGATCTGGACATGCTATACGGGGATCGTTCGGCATGACATCAACTGACGCACTTCATCAATAATCCGCACCTGCGTGTCTAGTGGTAAATCTCGTGGCCTATCACCTGAGCTAGATCTTGGGAGTACCGTGTAAGGTTAAAGTTTTTGTTTATCTCTACGTGGCCCAACAGTGGTATCAGAGCGATAACTTCTAGTTTTAGGCTCGATATCATGCATATGTGATATGCGGTTTGCGTTAGATTGGATCTAATTGCAGTTTTGGTGGTCGATCTATGAGATAGATCGGTTTTGTACGAAGTTGATTGGATCAACTCTACTCGGGGGACTGGATGATCTGGTTTCCGTGATCTAACTTCTAAGGTCATGGAACGACATACCCCTACCGGTCGGCTTCCACCATCGGGGTAAACTGTGACACGTAAATCCGGACCGCCGGCTTCGCCTTGTCGTAGCGCCTTAGATGTCGTTGCGAGTTTCACAACACCGGTAGATATCGTATCTATGCATAACTTGTTTTTGCAGGATGATGTTGTGAATGGTATGTCTTATATGCATGTTATGTGTGTAATCCATACGTGATCTGCGTATCGCGGTTTTGTCAGCCGGCTGGAGCCTAGGTGCTGTCATTTTATTGTATAACGACCTGCGTGTCAGATTCTCTATGTAATTTACTTTACTAGCTAGTGTAGCTGTTTGGAGAACCCAGATGGCATGCAAGTCGATGTACAAGTCGGCTACATGGTGTAAGGCGGCACGTGACAAGAATTGACACAAGTTGAACTACAAGCTTTGTGGAGAGGGAGATCGCCATGAAGAGAGCCATACCATTTCACATTATAATTGCTTTATTTTGTGTTACTGTTATGTCTCTAGTTTTACCTGTATTAGATAGTTGGTAGAAAGTAATCCCTCAAAGAAGGTCTAGTCGGTTTCCCCGCCAGTGCTGCACCATCACAAGTCAGACATTTTTGGTAGTAGGCTCATAAAATTGAGGTGCTATTAATTCTTTCCGACTAGGTGGGTTCGAGTCGAACTCTTACAGCGGAAACACTCGGTAATCTAGACGGGTCTATCACAACGGTTGTGGGACTCAGGGAAAAGTTGGATGGGAGTCGGGGCATGTGATGCCACCCATCCAATAGGAGTCGTATGAGATGCGATCGACAATGAGTTGTCTACCTAGATCAATTGACGACTAGCGGTGATGCTAAAGCTCACTAGCCGGCTTGCTTATTTAGGATCCTGAATCACTAAGTAACCATCGGAGGGGTGTTGGTTCTAGTGGGAGCATAAGTATTAAAGTGTTTGATATGCTTGCTCTTTTATGAATGGATGTCTTAAGTGTTTTGCATATTTTTCTGTTGTAGATCAATGGCACCTAGCAGTCTCCCTCAGATTTCCGGATTTGCTTTGAGAACCAACTTATAGAAAGATAAGCTAAATGGAACTAACTTCACCAACTGGTATCGTAATCTGAGAATTGTTCTCAAGCAAGAAAAGAGGGACCATGTCCTAGACAACCCACTTCCATATGAGCCGAATGAGAATGAGAGTGTTGCAGCCACCAATGCCTACCGTAGGACTTGTGATGAGTCTATGGAGATTAGCTATCTTATGCTTGCTCACATGGAACCAAGCTTGCAGCAGTAGTTCGAGAATGTTATGGCCTACGATATGATCAAAAGCCTCAAAAGTATGTTCTAGGCTCAGGCAAAGACTGAGAGGTATCAAGTCTCTCAGGCTTTGTTGAGCTGCAAGCTTAAGTATGGTGATCCACTGAGTCCGCATGTGATCAATATGGTTGGTTACGTGCAATATCTGGAAAGGCTTGGCTACCCCATTAGTGAAGAGTTCACTACAAACATAATTCTGAACACTCTTCCTAGTGCGTATGGTCAGTTCATATCGAACTACCACATGCATGGTACGGATAAGAAGCTCAGTGAATCTCAAGAAAGGCGCCAGTCAAGTGTTGATGGTGTAGAATAAGGCTAAGTTCAAGAAGAGTTCTTGGACTAAGAAGAAGAAGGCAAAGTCAGGAGGTAAGGCCGAGGACCCGGTCCAAAGGACTTCCTTAGGGGCTAAGCCATCTCCTGCAGCCGGATCCACTTTCTTCTATTGCAAGGCGGATGGTCACTGGAAGAGGAATTGCAGCAAGTATCTGGCTGATAAAGTCAAGAGTGGAGGTGTGACTTCCGACTCATGTACGCTTGTTTGCAATGTTATAGACATTTATCTTGCGGATGCACCTGGTAGTTCTTGGATATATGATACCAGATCTGTTATTCACAACTACAACTCCTTGCAGGGACTGGTAAGAACTAGGAGCGTACACCTATTCACAACCCACAAACTATGCCTCGACTATGCACATAACATTGGCTAGGACGAATGGTTCGTATCTGTAACCAAGATTGTTGAGATCCACTATTGTCATTTCGTACAACTGGTCTACCTTTACCCCTTCTCCATTCAGGTTAATCCATTTGCACCAAAACAAAGGGACCTTAAAAGAAACTTCATAGTCAAGTTCCCATATCTCATCTACGTAACCATATTATGTATCCATTTGCCCATTCTTGTCGGTTGCATCAAAGCGGACACCACTATTCTTGTTGGTGCTCTTTTTATCTTGGGCTATCATGTAAAATGTATTCCCATTTATCTCGTACCCTTGGTAATTCAATATAGTAGAAGATGGTGACCCAACCAACAAGTAGAGCTGATCTCCAATAGTGGTGTCATTCATTAGATGTGTTCGCAACCAACTACCAAAAGTCTTTATGTGTTCATCTCTAATCCAGGAGTCAGGCTTTCCCGGGTTGTTGGAGCATACTATATTATTGTGTTCTCCGATATACGGAGCTGCCAAGGTGGAATGCTGTAGAACCGTGTAGTGTGCTTGAGTGAAAGATTGTCCGTCCCTACATATCATTACTTTCTTTCCCAGGGTGCCTTTTCCGCTCAGTCTCCCCTCATGCCGCGATTCAGGAACACCAATCGGCTTAAGGTCAGGAATAAAGTCAACACAGAACTCAATGACCTCCTCTATTCCATAGCCCTTGGAGATGCTTCCTTCTGGCCTAGTACGGTTATGAACATATGTCTTTAACACTCCCATGAACCTCTCAAAGGGGAACATATTGTGTAGAAATACAGGACCGAGAATGGAAATCTCTTCGACTAGGTGCACCAGGAGATGCGTCATAATATTGAAGAAGAATGGTGGGAACACCAACTCAAAACTAACAAGATATTGGACCACATCCTTCTGTAACCTTGTTAGAATATCTTGATTAATCACCTTCTGAGATATTGCATTGAGGAATACACGTAGCTTCACAATGGTTACTCAAACATTTTCCGGTAAAAGCCCCCTCAATGCAATCTGAAGGCAGTCATGAGACTTCAGGTTTTGGAATTTTTCTCTGCCATATTTATTATCCCCTTTATATTAGACGAGAATCCAGACGGCACCTTGATACTGTAAAGGACTTCAAAAAAGATTTCCTTCTCTGCTTTCATAAGAGCATAGCTAGCAGGACTTAGCTGTGCCCTTTATCCGTCTTGTTATGTGGATGCATGTTTTGTGGGTCTTTCATACGTTGTCGGTACTCTCGTGCTTCTGGTGTATCTTTTGTTTTCTCATACACGCTCAAGAAGCCTAGCAGGTTCACGCAAAGATTCTTCATCATGTGCATCACGTCGATTGAAGAGCGGACACATAGGACTTTCCAATAGGGTACCTCCCAATATATAGAATTCTTCTTCCACATGGGCGTGTGTCTAGTAGCGACGTCGTTCGGAACAGGTTAACCGCCAGAAGCCTTTCCAAAGATTACTTCTATGTCCTTGACCATACCAAATACATCATCACCAGTAGGGAGGTCAGGCTTCTTCCAGTGATCTGCCTCACCTTTAAAATGTTTGCCTTTCTTTCTTACTTGATGATTGGTCGGAAGAAATCGACGATTCCCTAGGTACACAACCTTCTTACATTTATGCAAATATGTAGCTTCAGTATCATCTAAACATCGTGTGCATGCCTTGTATCCCTTGTTTGTTTATCCTGAAAGGTTACTAAGAGCAGGCTAATCATTGATGGTTATGAAAAGCAGCGCTCGTAGGTTAAATGGCTCTTGTTTGTGCTCACACCACACACGTACACCTGGTTTTCCTCACAACTATAAGAGTTCTTCAACTGATGGCCTTATGTCAACACCCGGTTTTTTAATCCCAGATGCATGTTATGCCATACCTCGCAATCCCAGGATTACCATTTTCGTGAGACATAACATATTGGTATCACAGTACATCATCCATTACAAACCATAATAAAGGTCTTACAAATAAAGGATCTCATGATCCAGTCTTAATACAATTCAAGCAGGGTAAAAGAAACGTAGTAGGGGCTCCATCTTCAGGGTCACAGGCAATGCTGATGATGGGAGATGATCCTAGTTGTCGTAGACCTCCTGTTGTCCATCATCCTGGTAGTCCTCCTCATAGTCTGGCCATCGGAATAGCCAGGGATAAAGCCATGAGTACTCTTCAAGTACTCGCAAACTATCACTAACAAGTAAGGTAGTTCTAGTACGAATCTTAAGCTCTAGGTTTATTTGCAAAAAAAGCCAGGTTTATCTCCAACCGAGTTTAGAAGTAAAGAAAACTAAGTTAATGTTCTAAATCACTTAAGTGGGAACCTAGTTTTCATATCCACAACCCTGTTGTGGTCAATTCAAAGTCATGGTTCAATTCACAAGTCATTTTGAAAACATCTGACGATGGAATAGTATGGCCACTCCAACTATCCATAACCGCGGACGCGGCTATTCGAATAGTTTGACACTTTGTAGAGGTGGTATACTTTCACTAAAAAATTCGATACATCCGTCAGGGATAACCCTGAATCACCATACTTAGTATGCGGATAATCAATCATAACCTTTCAATTACACACTCTAGTATAGGCACCTCCCCTATGAGCTTGGCCTCCCAGCCATGGCCATCTGCCATCCTAGGCACTGCATAGGTGGACATTCACACTCACGAGGTAGCCTCACCTCAACCTCTTCCACGAGGGAACCCATACTAAGGCATATAAACTTCCAGTTAAGCCATACCCAATTCAAGTATTGTGGTTGTATGGTAAAATTGGAATGGTATCGCATCTGAACCCAACCATCAGTTTTTATAAAGGGCTAAGGCTCATGCCTCAACATTTTCATCATCAAATCCTTTTGTGTTTCTCAACACATGTCAAAACATTTCAATAGAATGAATCCTCATTCTAAGGTTTTAATAATCATTTTCACCAGGTATTCCCATCATTTTCACATGGTGTCCTATGCATTTATATTTGCTACTCTATTGAGGGACAAGCTGAATACTATTATGCTATGTTTTCTTTATGTGAAACAAACAAACGTCCTGCAAAGCATCGTTATTCATGAATCTTTTGTTTGTGCCTTTTCATGTTGCATCATAGTTTCTTTGCTTATTGCTAGAACTTTGTCTTTCATGTTATGATTGAAGTACTATGACCCCAGCTTTGAATGTTTTGCAAATACTTTGATCAAGTCTTTGATGGTACATGTCACTTCAAAAATTATTCTTTCTTTTTATCACTTACCTACTCGAGGACGAGCAGGAGTTAAGCTTGGGGATGTTAATACATTGCAAATGTATCTATAATTTTTGATGTTCCATGCTTAGTTTTATCCACTTTCTTGTGTTTTGTTCCAACTTTGGAGTACTTTTCATATGATTTCTTGGACTAACCTATTAACAAGAGCCACAGTGCCAGCTGCCTGTTTTCTGCTGTTTTTGGTTCCAGGAAAGTCAGAAAATGAATATTCTCGGAATTGGACGGGACAAAAGCCAAAGTGCCTATTTTTCCAGAAGGGATCAAGTGCCAGAATACGAGACGGAGAAGGGCCTGGGGGCCACCACACCACCTGGCCGCGCGGCCAGGCCTGGCCCACGCCAGGGGGTGGTGTGGCCGCTCCCGGCACCCCCTCGGCCTCTCCTTCCGCCTATATATTGCCCTCGGGACGAAAACCCTAAGTACCCGATCAAAAATCCACGAAAGATTATGTAGCCGCCGTCATCTCCATCCCTAGATTGGGAGGGATCTGAAGCTCTTTCTGGCACCCTGCCGGAGAGGGGTATTCACCCTGGAGGCCTTCTTCATCACCATGCAAGCCTCCAGTGTGATGCGTGAGTAGTTCATCCTTGGACTACGGATCCATGTAGTAGGTAGATGGCTGGTTCTCCTCCTTTGTGCTTTCATGTTTAGATCTTATGAGCTCCGTTCATGATCAAGATCATCTATTTTTAATTCATACATGTTGTGTTTGTGGGGATCCGATGGATATTGAGATGCTATTTCAGATTGATTATTGATTCTATCATGTCTTTGTTATTTGTGATCTTGCATGCTTTCCGTTGTTAGTAGCTATCTTGGCCAAGTAGATGCTAGCAACTCCAAGAGTTAGTATTTATGCTCGATAGTGGGTTCATGCCTCTAATAATCTGGGGAAGTGACAGAAATCTCTAAGGTACTAGATGTGCTGTTGCTACTAGGGAGAAAACAACAATCCGTTGTTCATAGAACAATCGTATTGTTTACTTTACACGCAGTTCGTAAAGCAATAATCTGTTGCTTGCAACTTAATACTGGAGGGGGTTCGGATGATAACCTAAAGATGGATTATTAGTCATAGATGTAATTGGATGGCGGTCTATGTATTATGTTGTAATGCCCAATCAAGTCTCAAAGGAGTCAAGATGTTGTCAATTGCCCCGTTGTAATTTGTTCACCCAGCATGTTATCTATCTAAGGAGAGCCACCTCTAGTGAACTATGGATCCCGATCCTTTCTCTTTACATACAATCTACAATCTTTTACTGCTTTGTGTTTACTTTCTGCAAACTTTTACTTCTTTTCATTCGATACGTTTAATCCTTTGTTTTCCGCAAAACACGGTGAGATTGACAACCTCATCGCAAGTTGGGGACAAAGTTCTATGGTTGTGTTGTGTAGGTCTCTACGTTGCTACTAGCACCGGTAGTGCACCTTGCCAAAGCTAAGCTAGTAACACCTTTGGGGTGTTTCCTTGCTCCTACTGGTTCGATTAAACCTTGGTTTCATAACTGAGGGAAAACTTGCTGCTGTGCTTATCATACCTTCCTCTTGGGGTTCCCAACGAGCTCTACGTCGAACGACGAGCACATCAGTCATCTTTTATAAAGTTTAAGATTATCATTCAATAGAATTAAAGTGACTAGAAATGCCCATACAACATTCTGTTGGTACTAGTCCAATGTCACTGCATGCAAACCAAGATATTTCTACATATTCAGATAGATCTTGTCAAATGTGTTTTTTGAGAGTTGGAATCAACTCAAAAGCATTTATGGTTGATTTTTGAAAAATGTTTGAATGTGGAAAAGTCTCTGTCTTGTTATTTTTACTATAGGTGATCTATAATTTCAAATGATTTGAATCCAACGGTCTTGGATAGATAATTTGAAGATCTTTCTAACAAAATTGGAATCATGCAATTTGGTTCAGTGAAGCTCTTTGAATTGATTTTTGAATCTACTGACAGAATCTGGTTTTCACTAAATTGGAAAATAACTATTTGAATTCACAGGCCTGCACTGGAAAGTAAACAGGCTGGCCCAATCTGCACAGCACGGTGTAGCGGGCTACTGACAGGAGGGTCCCACTAGTCAGCGACTCTATCTAACCGAAACGGTATCTTTCAATCTAGGCCCTATGATTAGAACCTGATCTAACGACTGAGGTTCATCGTCGACGACGAATAGCTCCGGTGAGGTATGAACCCTAATGCGGCGGTTGGGGTCATCTGAGGCTCACCAGGGCTCCAGCTAGGGTCGGCGATGGGGGCGAACGACGTTGTCAATGACGGAGGGTCGAACAGTGGTCACGGCGGCTCCTAGGGCGGCTCCAATCGACGGCTCCCTTCTTCTTCTACAGCGGCAGGATCCGGCCAAATTCCGGCGATGCGACGCTCGCCTTGATCCATGGAGAGGTGTGGGAGGTGTTGTGAGGAGTGGGGAGTGAGGTAGTGTGGCGAATTGAGGTGGAGAGGGCCTCTATTTATACACCGGCGAGGGGACCGAGCGGGATATGCTGGCTTCTCCGGCGATGGCGGTACATCGAGCTATCGGCGTGGCTTAGGGTAGGGGCAACACAGTGCTCCCTGGCGGTCATCACGGGCTTTATGGCGCAACACGGGGAAGTCGAGTATGGTCGGACGCGTGCGGTGCTCTGCGAGGGACTGGCGGTGTTCGAGACGGCACACGGGGGCTACGGGTCACGCGACAACGAACGGGGATGTCTAGGAGCTAGCTAGGGTTATGGCGAGTGGGTGCATGCGAGGCGAGGGCGAGGCGCGGTGCGTGCGAGCTGGTCGGCTGCGGCGCTCTGGCGCGCTCTCGGCACGGCACAGAGCCAGTGGGCACGGCGTTGCTAGGGTAGTCCAGGGCCTGGCTGCGGTCAAGGGCTGGACATTAGGTGGCGGTGGACGGTCTCCTGTCTCCTGGTCGTCGTCGGAGAGGGTGGCGTGGTTCGTGGCAGTCTGTCCATGGTTGGCCGGCGAGGGTGGCTTCGGGAGGCGCTTCACTGGCGCAACGGCAAAGGGGGGATTTGTGTCTAGTGCTGCTAGAGACTGGGGGAGATAGGGGGAGTGCAATGGGGGCAATTGGTTGAATGATCACCGCTCAAAACAGTGTAGTTAGGCAGTAATTGATTTGTGTCTGCAAGGTGTTTAACTAAATGGCTGCAAGAAAATAAATTTGAAATTTTTGAATGAAATTTGGTGAGTGTTTTGATCTTATTCTTGAGTGTCTAAGGTTGCTTGGAAAATTCAAGTGGAATTGGTTTGAGGGGTTTTTGCAAAATGGTGATCTTACCATATGAACTTGATTAAAATTTGAACTGTCCTTTAAATAGATTTTAAAATAGTTTCTGTGAGTTTGTAAAGTGGTCTTGGGTTCACTTTTACTTGGTATAGCAAGGGGTGAAAAGAAATGGAATTGTTTCTGTTAGAAATTCTTTGCTAGGAACTCTCAAAGTGGCCTAGTGGTTAACTTTTGTCAAAATGACCATTTGATCATTTGATTCATATTTGATTTCTTTTTCTTTGGATTTTGTTTGTAATTGGCCTAGATGATGTAGTATTCATCTTTAAACCCTTTCTTATCATTTGTAGCAATCAAACATGGCAAATTCACTCAATCATACACTAATGCAATTCACACATGCATTCATATTCAATTTAGTAATAAAAGTTTTTGTTAACCCTAAATTGGGATGACTAGAACTTGATAATCTTGATTAGTATTTTTGGTGTGTTACAAACCTTCCCTCCTTAAACAAAATCTCGTCCCGAGATTTAAGAAAAACTAGGAACTAAAGAGATTTGGAAACTCAGTCCTAATGTAATCTTCTCGCTCCCAAGTAGCTCCTTCTTCAGTATGGTTGCTCCACTAGATCTTGAGAAACTTGATACTCTGGGTCTTGGTGGTTCTGAAGGCTTCTTCCAAAATACGGATGGGTACTTCCCGATATGTCAAATCCTTGTTAATATCTATGGCTCGGTGATCGATGTTCTTGAACACTTCGGTATTCTCCGAAACTTCTAGGCATTTGCAAAGTAACGAGATATGGAACACATTATGGATGGCTGACATCTCCTCCGGCAGTTCCAGTTGATAAGATACTTCTCCACAACGATTCAAAATCTTGAAGGGTCCAATATATCTAGGTCTAACTTCCCTTTCAGATAAAAACGTTGCATTCCCTTCAAGGGTGATATTTGAGATACACAAAATCTCTGACATTGAAGGTTAGGTCTCGACGTCTCTTATCAGCATAACTCTTCTATCTGGATTGGGCGGTCTTGAGGTGTTCACGGACTTTGTGAACCTTCTCTTTGGCTTCTCTTAGGATGTTGGGTCCGAAAATCTGACTTTCTCCTACTTGCGACCAATTCAAGGGGGTACGTCACTTCCTTCCATACAGAAATTCAAATGGGGCCATTTGCAAACTAGCTTGATAACTGTTGTTGTATGAGAATTCTGCGAAAGGCAGATAATCTTCCCATTTTGATCCATATTCTAACACACAAGCTCTCAACATATCTTCTAAGATTTGGTTGACTCTTTCAATTTGTCCATCGGTCTGCGGGTGATAAGTTGTGCTGAAGTTCATCTTGGTTCCTAATTCTTCTTGGACTTTCTGCCAAAATCTTGAGGTAAATTGGGTTCCTCGATCCGATACTATGGTCTTAGGGGTTCCATGCAAACTTACGATCCTAGAAATGTATAGCTCTGCTAGCGTCGAACTCTGGTAGGTAGTCTTGACAGGTATGAAATGGGCTACCTTGGACAGTCTATCAACTATGACCCAAATAGAGTCATTTCACCTACTAGATGTAGGCAAACCGGTGATAAAATCCATTCCGACAGAATCCCATTTCCATTCTGGAATCTGCAATGGTTGCAAAAGTCCTGCGGGTGTCTGATGTTCCGCTTTGACTCTCTGACAGATATCACACTTGGCTATGTAGCTTCTGATTTCGCTCTTCATCTTGTGCCACCAAAATTGCTCTTTCAAATCCTCATACATCTTCGTTCCTCCGGGATGGATAGAATAAAGAGTATCATGAGCTTCTTGCATGATAACTTGTTTCAACTCGGAATCTGCAGGCACACAGATATGTCCTTTGTACCACAAAACTCCTTCTTCATCTTCGGTGAATCCGGGTACCTTCCCTGTACCGGTACGATGCTTGATTCCGTCGATACTTGCATTTCCTTTCTGTGCCTCCTTGATCTGACTGATCAAAGTGGGTTGAAGTTCAATGCTAGCTAAAAATCCTTTGCTAACTATCTCCATTCTAAATTGCTCCAACTCTTCATGCAAACTTGGTTGGGCTTCTTTAATCATGGTGTTTAATCTACACGGCAATCTGATAAGAGCATCCACTACCACATTATCTTTACCGGGGTGATAGTGAATGTCAAGGTCATAATCCTTGATTAACTCTATCCATGTCCTTTGCCTCATATTCAGCTCCTTCTGGGTGAAAATATACTTCAGACTCTTGTGATCCGAATAAATCTCATAGCGGTTACCCATAAGGTAATGACGCCATGTCTTCAAGGCTAAAACTACGGCTGCTAGTTCAAGGTCATGAGTAGGGTAGTTTTGCTCATGTTGCTTCAGTTGTCTGGACAGATATGCTATGACTTTGCCTTCCTGCATCAACACACTCCGAGACCAATCTTGGATGCATCACAATACACATCAAAAGGCTTCTTGATATCTGGCATAATCAAAATTGGGGCTGAAATCAATCTCTTCTTGAGCTCTTGAAAACTTGCTTCACATTTATCCATCCATTCAAACTTCTTATCTTTCTTCAACAATTGGGTCATTGGTCTTGCGATGCTCTAAAATCCTTCAACGAACTTGCGGTAGTATCCCGCTAATCCGAGAAATGCAAGCACTTGGGTTTGAGTGGTTGGGGCTTTCCATTCTTCAACATTTTTGATCTTGGCGGGATCGACAGCTACTCCTCCTGCTGACATGATATGTCCTAGGAATCCTACTTCCTTCAACCAGAACTCACATTTGCTAAACTTGGCATACAACTGATGTTTTCTAAGGGTTTCAAGGATGGTCCTCACGTGTAGCTCATAGTCTTCTTCTCACTTGGAATAGATCAGAATATCATCGATAAACACAACGACAAACTTATCCAGGAAGTTCATAAAAATCTTATTCATGAGATTCATGAAATAAGCGGGGGCATTGGTTAATCCAAAAGACATGACCGTATACTCATACAATCCATATCTGGTGGTAAAGGCGGTCTTTGGAATATCCGTTGCATGAATCTTGAGTTGATGATAACCAGTTCAAGATCAATCTTAGAAAACATTCTGGCACCAGTCAACTGGTCAAACAGATCCTCTATCTTTGGCAGTGGGTACTTGTTCTTGATGGTGACATCATTTAGCTTCCGGTAATCCGTACACAAACGGTTACCTCCATCTTTCTTATCCACAAACAAAACAGGCGATCTCCATGGCGATGCACTTGGTTGAATCAGACCTTTCTCCAGCATAGCATCAAGTTGCTTCTTCAGCTCCACTAATTCAGATGGGTTCATACTACAAGGTCTTTGAGCTATGGGTCCAGTTCCAGGAATTAGTTAAATGATGAACTCGATATCCTGATTTGGGGACATACCGGGCAATTCATCTCGGAATATGTCAGGCTATTCACAGACTACTCTGACTAGGTCTAGGGTTGGTTGGGCTAGACTCTTGTTGCATTTGAATTGACAGGGCAAGGTCTCAGATACATGCTCTACTGATACTCCAGAGCTACTGGTCATGGTTATGGCTTTCTTGGCATAGTCGATCAATTCTTTATGTTTCGACATCCAATCCATTCCTAGTACTACTTCCAAACCTTTGGTTCCAAGTACTATTAGATTAGCATAGAAATCTATTCCATGGATTCTGATAGGTATAACCTTGCAATTTTTCTAGCTTTGGTTGTTGAACCAGATATTTGAACTATCATAACATGCTTCAGTTTTGTTGGTTGAATCTTACTATGGCATGCAAATTCTTCTGTAACAAACGAGTGCGATGCTCCAGAATCAAAAACACTCTTGCAAGTACTGAGTTAACAGAAAACATACCTAGCACAACATTGTGCGCTTCCTGAGCTTCAGCATTCATGTGGAACAGACGGCCGTTGCGGTTGAGCGAGTTCCCTGGGGAAAATCTCCTTCTAGGATGAACATGGCGTTGCTGCTGAGCGGGTGCATTCACATTGGTGGCTGCTACAAGCTTCTTGGGGCACTCATTGGAGTAGTGACCCTTGACTCCACATTCAGAGCAAGTAATCTGGGACTTGTCTTTTCCTGCAACAAGCACAACATTGCTTCCAATCCTTGGGCAGTATTGTTGTTGTTGTTGGACTTGGGCGATGCACGATTGAAGTTGTTGGAGTTGCTGAGGTTGTTGTTGTGGTTTCCTCCAGACTTCAGGTATCCTCCGCTACGATTGGGATAGCTTTGAAGGGACATAGGGGATCTGTTGTTTCTTGGGGCATATCCTGCGGGCGGGTTGGGGCGATACTTTTGAGTATGGTGGGATCCAGTCTGATGCATCATCATGCACTTGCGGTTGTCATTGGCTTGGTTGATCTTCCCTTCCATCTGAATGGCAAAGTCTACTAGCTCTTCTAGATCCCTAAAACGGATGTTGGCTAACATAGTCTGCATCTCATCATGCAATCCATTCAGGAACCTTTCTTTGTTCTTTGCTTCAGTGTTAATCTCATTAGGGGCATATCTAGCTAGGGATAGAAATTTGTCACGGTACTCAACTACCATCATCCTTCCTTGCTTCAGTTCCCTGAACTCATCCCTCATCTTGGTGACCAAACCTTGGGGCACATGAGTCCGGCTGAACTTGATCTTGAATGCTTCCCAAGTCATCATCTGACCTTCATTCATGGTATGGGTGCTATTCCACCAGGCTCTTGCATCTCCTGCCAGATAATAGGTGGCAAATAGTACTTTTTCATTGGCTTCAACTCCTGCGACCTCTAGGTTGTTTTCCATGGTTTGTTGCCAGTCATCAGCATCTAAGGGATCCTCAGAGTTATTTTAAGATAGGTGGGTTGGTATTCTGAAAGTTCTTGAGCTTAGATCCATGGTGATCCTGGTTTCCGTGACCTTGGTTATTGTGGGCCATCTGAGCTATCTGCTGAAGAGTGGCTAGGTTGGCTTGGCGTTCGGCTCTACTAGCTTCACGGTCAGAAACTAGCGTTTGCAGAATCTGCAACATTGGGTCCTGAGATGAACTACTTCCTCTAGGGTTTCCACGAGTCATCTGAAGATTGAGATAGATAATGAGATAAGAGGGAAATTTCTAAGGTTCAAGGTTTTGTTTCAAAAGCTTTAAACTTTGAGTTTGACTCAGGTTTTTCAAACTAACAACTTCCTCTCATTCATTCATTCAAAGCACACAATACAAACACACACCACACCACAAATAGAAAACAGATGGTTTTAAGAACCATTCTGTGAAACTACGATATAGTGGGGCTGGTACAACTCATTCCTACGGTAGTGATCAAGTGCATCTAATCATCATCAATGAAGTCAGAATCATCATCATTAGTGTGGAACTCCATGGCATCATCCTCTAGGTAGTCGTTGTCATCACTGAGGTAAGAGTTAAGATCTCCCTAGATATCTTCACCTTCCTCCTCCTTCGCTTCAAGCTGGACTTCCTGTTCACGGATGGTCTTCACGAGAGCAGACACCTTCTTGCGAAGATGATCGATGGTGCGATCCTTCTTGTTGAGCTGATGACGAAGTGATTGGCGCTCCTTGGCGAGAATGGCGAGGGTCTGGTCCTTCTTGACTGCAATGTCATGGTTGTGGTTGGCTTAGGCGCGGGCGTTGTCCAATTCCTTTAGCCTATCATACAACATGAAGTCAAGATTTGTCCATCTGGTGCTTCAGCTTCGGGTGTCCTAGCATCTCCAAGGGAATTCCCATAGAATCACGCCTTGCAAAGTGAGCAAAGCGAGTTCCCTGGATCAAGTTGATGTTTTGCCCACACAGATGGGCAAGAGCTTCATGCATAGCCCTAGCTAATCCATCTAGCCAGTTGTTCTCATGCAAGGAGAATTGGATCTTCTCCAAAGTGGGTGCTTCCATCTTGCCTCTGAGATCTGCAACTATCAGCCATTGTAGATATCCTCCTATGTCATCGTTGAGTTGTGCCCCGAAGAATTCCGGATGCGGGCGCTCAAGATACTTTGACAGTGCATCTAGATCCCTCTCAAAGATCAGTTGGCCTCCGTTGCCTAACTGGTAGAACTTGCAATACTGGACTTCCATCTATAATAATTTAGGGTGAGTAAGTTAGTGAGGTGATCAAGTGTGTCAAATTTTATGGAGGAATGCAAGAAGTTTTTGAGGAACATGAATTTTTTGAAAGAATCTCAAGGATACGAGTGGGAATAAGTTTTTATAAATACTCACTTCTTTTGTTTTTAAACTAAGTTTTTTGTTCGGACGTCCATTCTAACTAGGGTCTCCTATGGTCAGGATGGCTCTAATACCAACTTGTCAACGCCCGGGTTTTTAATCCCAGATGCTTGTTATGCCATACCATGCAATCCTAAGACTACCAATTTTGCGAGACATAACAGATTGGTATCATAGTACATCATCCATTACAAACCATAATAAAGGTCTTACAAATAAAGGATCTCATGATCCAGTCTTAATACAATTCAAGCAGTGGAAAAGAAACGTAGTAGGGGCTCCATCTTCAGGGTCACAGGCAATGCTGACGATGGGAGATGATCCTAGTTATCGTAGACCTCCTGTTGTCTATCATCCTGGTAGTCCTCCTCGTAGTCTGGCCACAGGAATAGCTAGGGACAAAGCCATGAGCACTCTTTAAGTACTCACAAACTATCACTAACAAGTAAGGTAGTTCTAGTACGAATCTTAAGCTCTAGGTTTATTTGCAAAAAAAGCCAGGTTTATCTCCAACTAAGTTTAGAAGTAAAGAAAACTAAGTTAATGTTCTAAATCACTTAAGTGGGAACCTAGTTTTCATATCCACAACCCTGTTGTAGTCAAGTCAAAGTCATGGTTCAATTCACAAGTCATTTTGAAAACATCTGACGACAGAACAGTATGGCCACTCCAACTGTCCATAACCGTAGACGCGGCTATTCGAATAGTTTGACACTTTGTAGAGGTGGTACACTTTCACCATAAAATTCGATACATCCGTTAGGGATAACCCTGAATCACCATACTTACTATGCGGATAATCAATCATAACCTTTCAATTACACACTCTTGTATAGGCACCTCCCCTATGAGCTTGGCCTCCCAGCCATGGCCATCTGCCATCCTGGGCACTGCATAGGTGGACATTCACACTCACGAGGTAGCCTCAGCTCAACCTCTTCCGCGAGGGAACCCATACTAAGGCATATAAACTTCCAGTTAAGCCATACCCAATTCAGGTATTGTGGTTGTACGGTAAAATCAGAATGGTATTGCATCTGAACCCAACCATCAGTTTTTATAAAGGGCTAAGGCTCATGCCTCAAGATTTTCATCATCAAATCCTTTTGTGTTTCTCAACACATGTCAAAACATTTCAATAGAATGAATCCTCATTCTAAGGTTTTCATAATCATTTTCACCAGGTATTCCCATCTAAAGTGATCAACTTTTATGCTTAGCACTAGCCACTAAAGTTGAGGGTATTTACTAAATAGGGGTCCTAATCAAGTGTAACTATCCAACTCTAATCTCATGCCTTGGAATGACATCTAAGTATAACTACTTAGGCCTAGTTTTATATTCTTTATGGTATCTATACTATTGTTCCAATACTCACAAAGCACTAGCTAAAAGTAAAAGACTTTGGTAAAAGTAAAAGAATAAAGCTTGCAAGTAAAACTTGGGATTGGTATAATCAAAGTTGTATAACCTAAGCATGCCTAATGCATTTTGCTTAAGTTATCAAGTGGGCAAGGGTTAACTTTCATAGTTCTAGCTTGCATAGTTATGAGACTTGCAAGTGTTAGCTTGTAATTAGTGATGGCTTGCCTTTAGTAGTGCAGTGATTGAAGTTCTCCTCTTCTTCTTCTTCTTCTTGGTAGTACTACTCCTCCTCGTATCCCGGGTCGGTACTATCGTTTATAAATAAATACGAGGTACACAATCACCAAACAATACTTAACTATTTCTATTTAGCACACTAAGGCTCACACTTGATGATCTAGCATCATCACAATCACCATATGACATAAAGACTTAGTCTTATTTATCTTATTTTAGAAAAGTAATTTCTACTCATTGAAAATAATTAAGATTTAATATTCTCCAATTAAAATATGGGATCATGTTGACACATGTCATCACCACATATTCTAATACATGGGAATGTGATTTAAAGTGTTGGTCATCTTTTATAAAGTTTAAGATTATCATTTAATAGAATTAAAGTGACTAGAAATGCCCATATAGAATTCTTTTGGTACTAGTACAATGTCACTGCATGCAAACCTAGATATTTCTACATATTTAGATAGATCTTGTCAAATGTGATTTTTGAGAGTTGGAATCAACTCAAAAGCATTTATGGTTGATTTTTGAAAAGTGTTTGAATATGGAAAAGTCTCTGTCTTGTTATTTTTACTATAGGTGATCTATAATTTCAAATGGTTTGAATCTAACGGGCTTGGACAGATAATTTGAATATCTTTCTAACAAAATTGGAATCATGCAATTTGGTTCAGTGAAGCTCTTTGAATTGATTTTTGAATCTACTGACAGAATCTGGTTTTCAATAAATTGGAAAATAACTATTTGAATTCACACGCCTGCGCGGGAAAGTAAACGAGCCGGCCCAATCTGCACAGCGCAGCGCAGCGGGCTGCTGACAGGGGGCCACTAGTCAGCGACTCGATCTAACCAAAACGGTATCTTTCAATCTAGGCCCTACGATTAGAACCTGATCTAACGACTGAGGTTCATCATCGACGACGAACAGCTCCGGCGAGGACTGAACCCTAACGCATGGGTAGGGGTCGTGTGAGGCTCACCAGGGCTCCAGCTAGGGTCGGCGACGGGGGCGAACGGTGTTGTCGACGATGGCGGTTCGAATAGTGGTCGCGGTGGATCCTGGGGTGGCTCCAATCGACGGCTCCCTTCTTCTGCATCAGAGGGATCCGGCCAAATTCCGACGATGCGGCGCTCTCCTTGCTCCGGGGAGAGGTGTGGGAGGTGTTGTGAGGAGTGGGGAGTGAGGTGGTGTGGTGAATTGAGGTGGAGAGGGCCTCTATTTATACACTTGCGATGGGACCGAGCGGGATGGGCTGGCTTCTCCGATGACAGCGGTACAACGAGCTATCGGCGTGGCTGAGGGTAGGGGCGACGCAGTGCTCCCTGGTGGTCATCACGGGCTTAATGGCGCGGCATGGGGCGGTCAAGGATGGTCGGGCACGTGCGGTGCTTTGCGCGGGACTGGCGGTGTTCGAGACGGTGCACGGGGGCTACGGGTCGCACGGTGGCGAACGGGGATATCTGAGAGCTAGTTGGGGTTATGGAGAGTGGGTGCACGCGAGGCGAGGGCGAGGCGCGGTGCGTGCAAGCTGGTCGGCTGCGGCGCTCCGACACGCTCTCGGCACGGCGCAAAGACAGTGGGCACGGTTTTGCTTGGGTGGTCCAGGGCCTGGCTACGGTCAAGGGCTGGATAGGGGGTGGCAGTGGATGGTCGCCTGTCTCCTGGTCGTCGTGGGAGAGGGCGGCATGGTCCGTGGCAGTCTATCCATGGTCAGCCGGCGAGGGTGGTTTTGGGCAGGGCTTCACTGGCGCAACGGCAAAGGGGGCATGCGTGTTTGGTGCTGCTAGAGATTGGGGGAGACAAGGGGAGTGCAATGGGGGCAATTGGTTGAATGATCACTGCTCAAAACAGTGTAGTTAGGCAGTAATTGATTTGTGTCTACAAGGTGTTTGACTAAATGGCCGCAAGAAAATAAATTTGAAATTTTTGAATGAAATTTGGTGAGTGTTTTGATCTTATGCTTGAGTGTCTAAGGTTGCTTGGAAAAGTCAAGTGGAATTGGTTTGAGGGTTTTTGCAAAATGGTGATCTTACCATATGAACTTGATTAAAATTTGAACTGTCCTTTAAATAGATTTGAAAATAGTTTCTGTGAGTTTGTAAAGTGGGATTGGGTTCACTTTTACTTGGTCTAGCAAGGGGTGAAAAGAAATGGAATTGTTTCTGTTAGAAATTCTTTGTTAGGAACTCTTAAAGTGGCCTAGTGGTTAACTTTGGTCAAAATGACCATTTGATCATTTGATTCATATTTGATTTCTTTTTCTTTGAATTTTGTTTGTAATTGGCCTAGATGATGTAGTATTCATCTTTAAACCCTTTCTTATCATTTGTAGCAATCAAACATGGCAAATTCACTCAATCATACACTAATGCAATTCACACATGCATTCATATTCAATTTAGTAATAAAAGTTTTTGTTAACCCTAAATTGGGGTGACTAGAACTTGATAATCTTGATTAGTATTTTTTGGGTTGTTACACCTTAGGTACACATCAATGTCGTTGCCGGGTTGCTTCGGGCCTTGGATGAGCACTGGAATCATAATGAACTTACGCTTCATGCACAACCAAGGAGGAAGGTTGTAGATACATAGAGTCACATGCCAGGTGTTGTGACTGCAGCTCCGCTCCCCAAAAGGATTCATGCCATCTTTACTTAGAACAAACCTTAAGGTCCTCGCGTCACCTGCAAAGTTCGGGAACTCTCTCTCGATTTTTCTCCACTGCGACCCATCAACGGGATGTCTCAACTTCCCGTCTTTCTTATGGTCTTCATTGTGCCATCGTAACAACCTGACATGCTCTTTTTTCTGAACAGACGTTTCAACCTTGGTATTATAGGAGCATACCACATAACCTTAGCAGGAACCCTCTCCCTGGAGGGCTCATCATTGCCATCAACATCACCAGGGTCATCTCGTCTGATCTTATACCACAGTGCAGTGCATACTGGACATTTATCGAAATTCTCGTACTCCTCACCGCGGTAGAGGATGGAGTCATTAATGCATGCATGTATCTTCTGCACATCTAATCCTAGAGGGCAGAGAATCTTCTTTGCTTTGTAAGTACTCTCGGGCAATTCATTATCCTTTGGAAGCTTCGGCTTAATTTTTTTAGTAACTTCTCAAATCCCGTATCAGATAAACCAGTCTCTGCCTTCTATTTCAGCAATTCCAGTGTGGTATCGAGCTTTATGCTGTCATCTTTGCAATTTGGGTACAACAATTTTTTGTGATCCTCTAACATGTCCTCCAACTTCAACTTCTCCTTCTCTGTTTCACAGTCTCGCCTTGCATCAGAAATGACTCGACCAAGATCATCAACGGGCTCGTCTGATGCCCGTCCTTTAGCTCCTTCTTTTTCATTCTCTTCCATTGAAGTATCATCGTATTTAGGGAACATATGACAATAGTTGTCATCATCCTCTTCTTCTTCATTGTCTTTCATCATAATCCCTCTTTTTCTGTGCTTGGTCCAGCAATTATAGCTGGGCATGAAACCTCTCCGAACCAGGTCGCCGCGAATGATTTTCGAGGAAGAGTACTCCTTGATGTTCTGACATTGAACACATGGACAACACATAAAATCATTCTCTTTGTTTGCCTTAGCCACATCGATAAATTTATCCACGCCTTGAATGTACACGAATTCACATCGGTCACCGTACATCCATCCATGCTGGTTCATCTGCTTCATATAATTAAGTTTATCAAAAACCATTACAGAATATCATGAATAGTGAAATGACCACTCACATTGACACATGCATTATTATATATTAATGATAGATGAAAGGATAAGGATGCTAACCTCGATCGAGGAGGAAAGAAAGAGAAGAAAGGCTTAAGTGTGGCTCGAGCACCTCATATCATTTTTATTTTATGTGAAATCAAGCGGTATCATTCTCTCAGGCATTTCATCGAACACCTAGTGTGCATAGGAAAAAAACTAGCACACACCTCACTAGCTCCTTCCAGCAAGAAAAAACAGAGCAGGGAGGGGCTGGCTGGGGGCGTATTTATGGGCGAACTATTCGTTATGAACCGGGACTAAAGGTCGTGCGTCAGACACGTGGCCTGCCGCACACCTTTAGTCCCGTTTCGTAATACGAACCGGGAGGTATGCCCTCGACTCCTGTGCGACGCTCGGGCCCCTCGAACCGGGACAATTGCATGCATTAGTCCCGGTTTGTGGACGAACTGGGACAAAAGCTTTGGAAGGCTCCGAACGAAAGACAATTTTTCTACTAGTGTACACTGACTACTTCGCGAAGAATGCAGTATATACCGCAAAGGATTTTTGGAGGTGGTATAGGATGAGTTGTTCATAGAGACGCGTGATAAACAATTCACCGCAGGAGTCGGTGCAACCGAAGTGTCACGAAGACGGAAGGTGGGTCACCCAGTCATCATTTCGATCGGGAGATTATATCATGGCAGATGCGGGCTAGGTGAGCAGTTAGCCATCGAGCAGAAGCCACCAAACCATTTTCGGCACTCGCGAGGTACACGTAGGCGGCAGCGGCAGCGACAGGCTGGAAGAGAACGTTTCGAGCTCCATCTCGAGGCTCCAACAAGAATCGCGTCGGTCGCTGCAAATTCAGCTATGCAACAGGCGGTGGGGCGAACCTGGTCGCCTATCGCGATGGAGGCCGGCAACCCCTACGCGATGCCGCCGCCGGCGCAGAAGAGTGCGTGCGCCCGCGTCGCACTGATCGCTGCCATCCCCATTCCCCTGTGATCGCTGTCCGCCGCTGATCGGGACGACTCTGTTGTTTACGCAGGCAGAAAGGAGACGGTGAAGAACGCGTTGTCGAGGCCTTCAGCGCGCCGCCATGGACTTGTCGCGCAACACATGGCAGCACCGTGAGCACTTCTCCAGTCCTCGCACAACTATCAGCACTAAGCATCATATTATATGTGTGATCTTCGTCTAACAACCTTCCCTTGTGATTGAGAACCAACCCGTGGTTGGATGATTAGGAGGGCAGTGGTATCCCCAACCCACCAGAGATCAAATCCCAAGTTTGACTCTTTGGTGTCTCATAAAGGCGGAATATTCTTTCAGTGAGAGGCGACGTTCCCGTCGATAGCGAGGCGCCTGCGGTGACTTCGTCAATCTCAAGACCTGCCGGCTCAGTCTTTCGGAGGTGCTCATAGGGGTAGGATGTGCGTGCGTGTGTTCATAGGAGTGGGTGTATGTACGCATTGTGAGCGTCTGCGTTGCGTTTGTACCGTGTTTCTAAAAAAAAAACCTTCCCTTGTGATGGCTCGATCTGCAGTCAGGACAGCGCCCAGCATCACGGAGGCGGCGGTGAGGAGGATCGCGCAGGGGACCAAGGTCCTGGCGGAGGGCGGCCACGACAAGATCTTCCGGCAGGCCTTCAGCGCCCCGCCGGACGAGCAGCTCCGCAAGTCCTACGCCTGCTACCTCTCCACGTCGGCCGGGCCCGTGATGGAGGTCATGTACCTCTCCACGGCCAGGGTCGCCTTCCGCAGCGACACCCCGCTCTCCTACGAGGCCGCCGGCGGCGACAGGACAGAGTGGAGCTACTACAAGGTACACCACCATATCCCATTCTGTATTTCTGCGTTCCATGGAGTAGTTGTTCGTCCGGACTGTCGACTGACGGCGGTGACGCTGACGCAGGTGGCGATCCCTCTGCACCGGCTGAGGGCGGCGACCCCGTCGGCCAGCAACCTGAAGCCCGCGGAGAAGCTCATCCAGCTCGTGTCGGTGGAGAACCACGAGTTCTGGCTCATGGGGTTCGTCAACTACAACAGCGCCGTCATGCACTTGCAAGAAGCTCTCAGCGGCTTCCACAATTTGCAAGCGTGACGATGGTCTCCAGCAGGGCCGCATACATACACCTCTGCTCTGCCTCCGTGGTACCGGCTGTTCGTTAATTATTATCCAAAACGTGCGATTCTGTTAGCTGCCTTCAACCGTCCGTTCATGTTGGCGTTGAGCATGCACTGAGGTATTGTAGCAATCCATAATCGGTGGCGTTTATTGTCAGATGTTGGTGCGACGAAAATGTATCGAATCGTTGTATTTAAAGAATGTCCTCCCTAAAACTTTATTGCAGATCAACACTAAGGCTGGTCATAGTGGGAGTATCATATTATTAGTATCATGCATATGATACTAGTGTATGATACTATCTTTCTAGTGGTTAGTGTCATCTAGTAGTATCATAGTACCATTATATTTAATTTTTTCTACAATCTCAATGCAATTATGTGTATAAGATGTATTGGTCATTAAATTACCTAGTTTTATGAGTTATGATACGGTATCATATTATGATACTACTAACACCCCTCTTTTTATTAATTGTGATGTCACATCAGATTTTTGCTAAGATGACATGCATGATACTCCTTATGATACTTCCACTAGGGTTAGCCTAAGAAATTCACGCGATTTGGAATTTCCAAACTTTGAATGTTCTGTTTTGCACGATGGTGCCTGCCTATTGGTCTTTTTTTGGTTCTATCGAGGCCGACAAATCAGTTGCAGCCTCTTTGATCCCCCGTCCGACGTCCAGCATAAGCTCTAAAGCAGAATTGCATTTGAGCCCTCAGTTTTCCGGAAATCAAGGCGTGGTCCCAACCTTCTCCACTTAAACCGAAAGGGTATATCCCTTATATGTTATCATCGTGATTTACCCCTAAGGCAAAGAGTATTGCAACAACTTGTCAAAAAAAAGAGTATTGCAACAAACCTGCTCGGAATCGCCGACGTAGGTATGCCCAATGGGTGTACGCCCTCAGCCTATCTGGTCTGGCCTAACAAAAAGCCCACGACGACGATCTGTTGGAATTGCTAAAGCCCATGACGATTCGGGCGAAGTCAAGCCCATGAAAACACTGACTCCTTGATGGACGAGATAGAGAATAGATAGGAAACCTACCCACTCAATCTTTAACCGACTCAGACGTCTCTCGAGAGCTAGTCTCCTCATATAAAAGTTAGGAGGGACCACCGGGGGATGACTTTGACTCTCGACACACACGCCAGATCTAATCTGCGCACCATAACCATCTCGGCGCTCTTGTAACTTTTGATTCCTCAATCAATCAAGAGCAGACAAGCAGAAGTAGGGTTTTTCCTCCGGGGGCCTGAACCTGGGTAAACCTTGTGTCCCCGTGTGTTTGTCTGTTAGCTGATATAGTCTCCAGCGTGCCCAGGTAAATATTGCAACATATTGCATGTGTTTTCACTACAATATACATGCACGTTTATTATAAAATCAACGAATATGCAACCTCAAAAAAATCAAGGGGAAAAGTTGTCCATGGTGGACGAGATCTCGCTGATTCAGCATCGTTGGCCACCAATCCAGCTCACCAGAGGGTCGTGAGCGGTAGATCTGATGACCACGAACCCATTTCTGTTGGTTCATCGCCTTCCAAGGCTTGACACAATAGACCTCCGATTTGAGAGAAACTATGGACCTAGCCATTATTGACAGAACAACAGGCATTGGCGTTGCGACACGCCATATGAGTGTGCGAGCGAGGGTAGTGACGAAGGGTATCATCGAGAGAACGAGCAAGGGTGACCGATGGTTGCACGCGATCAGATTATAATATAGTAATATATGGGAGACTTCGATGACAAACGTAAAAAATAACTACATGATAATCATGGTGGGGAGAAGACCCCCCTCCCATCCCCAATACAACCGAAAACATGAACATCAAACTATCGATAAAAGATAGCGTTTTCATCTATGAAAATCAAATACAAAACAATGGGTGTGAAAAGAAAACAACATATAAAATGGGATTTAAGGAGTACTTTTTGACCCTCATCACCTATAGTCATAGAAGCAAGAAGTATAATTATACATCTATCTCCTTGACATCTGCATGATACAAACCAATAAGAAAGCTCGATATATCGAAAGTTCCAAGGTTCAACGTAACCCGTTTAAGCAGGGTTGGTCCAGAGGCCAGGCAAACATGGCAACTTGCAGGGTCTCCAAGGGGAGGATGACCTAAAATACTTAAAACACAATAGAAAATCTTACACTTTTCTATATCACGTATAAGCGACTATTTATTATCTATACAAAATTCGATCTCAATGGACATGAGGAATTATACACATTAGGATCAACTCAGTGTGTGCCACATATGACAAATTAACTAGATCCGTGGTGGTGAGTTTAATTTCTCTGCTAGTCTATCCAATGGATGACTTACATGTTCTATTAGAGTTATGTTCGATATATTTCCATACTTAATTCAGTGAGCAAATTTTATTCGGGAACGTGGCAAGAGAACTTATATGGACCGTGCACCGTGGTGAGCATATTAAATAATCCAATTTTATGTACGCAAGAGTAGTAGAACTAACACTATTTTTAGTTTAATGTTCAAGTAACTCGTAAAACTTCAGAGTATCTAACCAACGGAAAAATAATCATGCCAATAATTACAAATTTATTTACCTAACCATACACTAGAAACCACTATTAATATATTATTTAGGATGTAAGATTTGAGATATCTATCAATATATTTAATAACACCAAAACAAAAAAAGAACACTCACAAAAAATAAACCCATACACTATAGAATTCATAAATTTAAAAAAAAAAATCAAATAGGTGTGCGCTTTTGATCTTTTTCACATTTAAGGTAGTTTCATTTTAGCATGTTCTTTAGTGGTGATGTGTTAGAAACAATTTATTTAGCACAATTTAGATATATTTGACCTAGTGCAATAATGCAATAAATAAAATAATAATTAATATTTAGCAATATTGTTATTTGGTTAACTATGTGAACTAAGTAATGTTGAACATAAAATTGCTAATAACGATTGTGTGGTACAAAAATGAACAAGTATAAAAATTTAGTATAACTTTTTATAAGTCTAAAATGTATACCAACTAATCACACCACCTAATCAGATCTTATGTTGTAGAAAATGCCAGAAATAACAGGGAAATCAACCACAGTCCTTGGTCTCTTGTCTTTCTTTCTTCCCCCAATTAATTAGGATAGTCACATATTCGACAGAAGAGTCGGTGTCCCTCTAGGTAGCATAGTAAATCTGATCTGCACTCCAAGCGGTTAGATCCGTTCCAGTTCTGTTGACATCGTTCTGATAGAAAATAAGTCCTCCTTCGGAGTCGGCGTGAAAACAAAGATACAAGAAAAGAAACTCTGAGCCTACGCTCGAATGCAATCATTTGAACGTAGCCTCGGGGGCTACTTCCATCGGGAGCGTTTGTCGCACACTAGAAACAAAAATAAAATATCCTCCAACGGAGTCGATAAAAGAATAACTTCAAAATCTACCCAAGTGAAGTTTCATAAATTTCTCTCATCAGGAGTACCTGAAAACATCAAACAATACTTCAACAAAATGTCAACCTCAGCAATTCCAATAGCTAAACAAGGCAGTTGATAAAAATTTCGAGTTCTTAGACGTTCGCCGTGATAACATGTCTGAATGCCATGTTTACAATGCGAATATAAGACCTCGAAATCCGTCCCGTGGGCCTAGTAACCGCACATGAATGTGTTCTGCACGAAAATTCCCATATCTATGATATGATAAAAAATCCCAACTGATACGTTGGGTACTCAAAACATAAAACTGAAACACCGTATTCGATAAGACCTCATCGGCCGAACTGAGTTACACTAGTATATACCAGGTTGTGTCTGGAGACTCGAGTTTGAGAAGGTTCACATTGTTTTTACCTAAGAGCAATTAACTGGTTGCCGGTTCACTGAATGCACCAGACTCGTTTTACCAGAATACCCATGACAAATTTATTGAACTTACAGTTCACTCACTTGAAAGAGACTTTGGGTACGCTGCGTATGAATGTGAATAAATGACTTGGAGAGTCAACCCGAATCTATGATTCAAGTGAAGTCTCGAGGGCTACTGACATAAGTATGATTTATCAGGTTGTTGTGATTGGTATACCTGGTACGTATCTAAACTTAGGCCCACAAGGACTACCAGAAATAAAGAGTCTTGGGAGCATCCAAAACCCAGGAACCGGACGTGATGATCAAGACAAAATCTCAGATCCGTAACCGACATAATCATAAAGTTGTGTTCAAGTTGTAATACGACCCATACAGGACTCCAAGACCCAACCCCTCATACAACGGATGGGAAGAGCCGGCGGGGAAGGTACCGTTTTCCTGTCATAGCCATACACTGTAAGTTAGATCACATCTGATAACTTGGCGACTTTATACTCTCCATCAATAAAGATCAGACAACCAGGAGTAGGATTTCCTCTACGAGGGACTGAACCTGGAAACGCCTTCCTTGTTTGTCTAATAAGCCTAAGAAATCATCATCTCTCGCCTTTTCGCCGAAACCCAAGTCCATGATTATGGACACTGCCGAGATCACCCCTCGTCAGGCGGCATGCCTCAACAAGAAGCACGAAGGCGAGGAGCAAAAACAAATTAATAGATGATCCAGGTTAGCTATGATTTCCTCCAGGGGCGGAGCTACAGTGTAAGACTGGGGTCAATTGACCCCGACGACTTCGGCCCAAGGTTTCATACATATAGCACAACACGGAAAAATGACCCAGGTGAAAATAGAATTTGACCCCAGCGAATGATATTTCATTCACGCCAACCTATTGTTAATGTTGACCCGGCGACCATTTTTCCTGGCTTCGCCCCTGATTTCATCATTTACTCCATGGCCTAGGTAGTAGGTACAAGGACATCAAGGTGTTGGTGAATAACATTGTTTTTCTCTATGGAAAAAACAAAAAACATATATTAGTGTGATAGGAAAAACACATAATTTTTATTTATGTAGTAACTTTTAAACCTTTATAGTTACAATAGTTAACTTGAAAAGGAAAACTAAACCTCCATGTCCTTGCTTCTCAAGAAACAGACAACGATAAAATTAAGACATAAGCTCGAAGGTAAATCCTAAATTCCACAATTTGCGTCCGGTGTAGCGGGGCTACTGTAAATGTGGTGTGGGCTGCGGAGCTTCGACTAGGAAATGCGTGCTGTGTGAGGTTGGGGCATGGAGGAATCATGAAGTGATTTGTGATAACGCTCGGTTTATGGAGTGTTTAAGCAATGATGATTTTTGTAAGTGTACGATTTTGTTTATTTTTTTAATAGTATTAAAGTAACAATGATAGAAAACTCAACTAAAAACAAAAATCAGAATTGATAAAAAATATGCAATAAATGGAAAAAAGGCAAGAGATAAGTAACCAAAAAGAACATGGAAGGAAATAAAAACTTTGTCTGAGAGGGAGACACCCACCTTATGACTGGGTCCACCGAACTCTCTCCTACCTTCCCTGGGTACGTTTCTCACTTACTCCTAAACATGGGAAGTCCAAAGTCTGGGTTCGGCTTAGGTCCTGGTTTTGTTGCATGAATCCAGATCCAAAATCCTAAAAAATCATGGAGCTAGTGATTTTACATATTTTATTTAAAAATAGGTGTTTTATATTTTCATGTAAAAAAATGATAAGATTAACATTTTGGGTCGGGCCGAATTCAGACGTGAGTTTTTATTGTCAAGCTTTTCCAAGCCCCACCTAGCTAGGCCCAAGGTTTGTCCAGGCATACTTCTTACCTTATCTGTAATATGGAGGACCCCTAATTATTTCTACTTATGAGTAGTATGTAGGAGTTGAGATCTTAGAGCATCTCTTATCGCGTTCCCAAACGACACCCAAATGCCATAGGGGCACACCTGGCATAAAAACGCACCTAGGGGCATGCCCCAAAGCCGTTTTCGGTCCGGTGCTGCCCAATAGCATGTCCGGCACGCTAAGGCCATCCTTGCTTCAAAGGGGACGTGCTCGGCGCCTCGGACAGAAGGCACGAGCCTCACCACGTAGAAAAAATGCATCTAGGTACGACTTGCTAGCGTCCGAATCCTAGCACCGCCCATTCACCGCTCTTCCCTATCGTGCCTTTCCTACCACCACCCACAAATCGTCGCCGCTGTCAGTTTTGACACTGGTAGTTTGCCTATGCCTCCATCCCAACACTTTGCCCTCACCTCCCAGCCACCTCGTCTCCGACAGCTGCAAGCTATCAAGGCTCGCATGCGGTGGCCACTCCGCGCGCCTCCTGTGCACACAAGCTATCCGGTGTTTGCTTTGGTAGTCCATGTTTTCGTAGTTCTTGCCTATCTCGCCATTGCCAGTCGGTTGATTTTGACGGTTTTCTATGTTGATTCATAGACATGGACAACGAGGATCATATGATGATCCATTAGTTGATGGCAGAGGATGATGCCACCGATGGCAATGTTTAGGAGCACCTTTTGATCATTGCTTGTCTTTGACAAATGCAAATCACCGAGCAGGACAAGGAAGATCCAAAGAGTGGTGGTTACAAGTTTGGGAGAAGAAAATGCAAGCCACAACAGAAAATGGAGGGGAATACCATGCTCCACACCAACTACTTCGTCAAGAATGCAACATATACCGCACAGGATTTTCGGAGGTAGTATAGGATGAGCAAGGAGTTGTTCATGGAGATTCTTCATGTGAGAGAGTAAGATGACTAATTCGTGCTAAAGCATGATGCCGTCGGCATGGATGGTTTATCCGCAGTTCAGAAATACACCGCTGCCATGAGGTTGCTTGCATATGGAGCATTTGGAGATTCAAAAGATGAGTACCTATGCATGAGTAAGTCCACAACAATTCAATGCATGTACATATTTTGCGGAGTGGTTGTGGGAAAGTTGAAGGAGATATGCCCTAGAGGCAAATAATAAATGGTGTTTATTATGATATCTTAAATAGTTCATAATACTTTTACACCATGCTATAAATATATCAAGCGGAAACATTGGTACACGTGTGTAAACAAACAAAGTTCCTAGTAGCCTATATGCAACTAGTTTGTTGGGCAACTAATGATCAAGATTTCCTGATCATAGAGCATTTATGCCAATTGATAATAAAGTCATATCATTAGTGAATGATGTGATGGACAAGCTTACCCAACATAAGTATTGTGACACGATCGAGTCACGTAGTTAATCATTGCAATAATTAGGAAACGAAGTGACCTTCTCCTCAAACTTTGAGATCATATCTAATCACTATCACCCGAGGATGCCTTTACTGCATCAACCATCACACCGTAACAAGGTTATCATAAAGGTGGCTATCAGGTAGTTCAAAGGGATATAATCAGGCGCGTGCATCGATATCGGGAATTGTTGTCCCGTGTGACTAGAAGATACACTAGGCCCATTCGATGTGATTACATCCAAGAAGCTTCAGCATATGACTAGGTCATGAGGATGCGATATAATGGGAACGAGATAAGTTGACTTGTCGGTAATAAGATTGAACTAGATATGTTGATACCGATGATCATATCTTGGATGAGTTATGTATCGAAGTAACAAAAGGAATCAGACTCGATGTTTATGGTTCGAACGACAATGACATCGTGAAATGCACTGGGGTCATTATGGGTATCCAGATCATGCTAATGATCATTGATATGAGAGGTGTCTCTATCATGTATGTGATGTTCTCGAACCATCAGGTAACACACTTAAGGGTTCTGCAATGCTTGGAGATTATTTTGGAATCATTGAGATCACCGAAAGAGAGAAGAGAGAAAACCAGAAGGGCTCTGGGTAATGTCCGAGGTAGTTCGAAATGATCGAAAAGGAATTTTTGATCATGAGGAAATGTTAAATAGGTTTTTAATATTATTTATACAAAATAATGATTAAAAATAATATTTAAATATATTTTTGGGCAAAAGCCTTCCTAATGAGCCACTTCCTAGAGGGAAGGGCACATGTGGGGGTAGCCGCCTAGGGCACCCTTCCCAACTGGCTTTGGGCTGCGTGCGCAGGTGGGAGGGGCCTAGCCGACTGGCCTCCTCCCTATGGCGTGCCCCCTCCTCCTTTCGTCCAACATTGCTAGCTCACAAGTGGGTGTCCCTCCCCTTATCTTATATCAAGAGGGATCCACGGATAGGGAAAAGAACAATAAATATGAAATTCCTAAGGCCTTTTTCCTTAGAGAAATTTCCCCTCTCTTTATCTTGTAGGATCTCGCGCTTACGGTTCCAAAAGAACTGGGCGCATAGGTGACTACACTATTATGGCACGTCGTCGCGCGGTTGGTTCCCATTTTCGGGTCTACTTCCGCATCCCACCTGGATCAGGGAGAACGGAAGTCTTTGTTGAGCACCAGACGTGTGCGAGACCATGAAGGTGCTTCCAACTGTGGCACCCGGACTTCGTGCGAGGAGCAACACGACCTTGAGGTCGGCTACAAGCACGACTACATTATCCATGTTTTTCGTGAAACATTAAACGCTTTCAGTCTACAAAGGTATACCACCAAAGCTCTCTCATTACTACATTAACTCATAGATAGATCTTGGTATTGGTGTTGCGCTAATTAGAAAAAATATTGTTTTCTACTATGAACCCCTTCAAAAGTTTGGCTAAGACTATTTGAGAGGGCCAAATGACACAGAAACTGCTAGGATCATGGCACAAAATGCAGCGAGAGAATTTCCTGAGATGTTTGGAAGCATCAATATATGCATAGATCATGAAAGAACTACATGTTTGCTTGGCAAGGTCTGTACAAAGGGCATAGTGGATACTGAAGTGTGGTTCTTGAAGCTGTGGCAGATCAAGATTTGTGGATTTATGAGTGCATTTTTGCACCTAATAGGCATTGACATGGATGAGAGGATCAGTAACAGGTGTTGTATTATTTAACACCTAGGCCCTCCCTAAGGGCCTAGCCAATAGTCCAGCGCATTTTGAACACCAAAATGATCCTTTTTTGGTTTGTTTGGGTCACATGGACGACAAAAACAAACATGTTGTCCGTCTGGTAGTTGCCTGCACCAAACGCATTTTTTCAGGTCCTTTGTCTTCTGAAAGGGTAATTGCCCCTATGTGTGGTTTTGGTGATTAATGACAATCCCTATGGACTAATGTTTTCATTCAGTTTTATATGAATGAATATTCCATAGGTCATGCTTGTAGTCCATATGTTGGATTCAAGTATGGATGCCATGAAGATAGAGATATACCTTGAGTTTTGGCATCAAGATCATAAAACTGAAGAGAAGAATATGATATGTTCAAGATCTTGAGAGTGTGATCTCAATAGAAGAATTCAAGATATGGCTCTAAGACGGTGTCATGATAGCCTCATTAGTTGAGCTATGGTTGACTAAGATTTAGAGCATGTAATCAAATGAAGAATTCTTTATGTACCTCAAGATATTGAGATGGAGCATGAGAAGATACTTGGTTGACTAATACAAAGAGTGAAGAGTGATTTGAAGTTGGTCAACACATGAAGCATAAAGAATATGCCACATGGATCTTGTGGTATTGTAAGCATTGTCATTTATGCATCATGAACTAACCCATTATATATGTACCTTTTCATTTTCTATATGGGATGGGTATATTTCCATGGGCATGCTTCAAAAGTGAAGATTTCATATAGCCCATGAGAGGATGACATCAAGTGGTGATCATCATCAAGGTTGAGAAGGGCAAGTTCAAGATAAGCATCTCGAGAAGATCATTTGCTTGAAGCTTGCCGTCCATATTGGTGATAATGGGCATATGAAGATATGTCTTACTGAAGCTATCCCATAGTGGTGTATGGGGGAGCAAATTTCGAGTCTTCATGAAGCAACAATGATCAAGTGATGCATTCTGGCTTGGATGGAGCTTGAAGCATTGCCATCAAGATCAAGCGGGTTGCGCAAGGCAAAGGTATGGCCTTGCTAGGTTTTCCTTTTACCGGTCTCAAGGTGGTTGTTGGGAGATCGGGTTATAGGATAGATAGTCGCACTATCAAGAGGGGCTTTTGGTTGGGTAACTTGATTACATTGTCTTAGGGAGCTCAATGCTTTGAATACTTTGCATCTTCCTATTTTGTTGTGTCTTGGTGTTTCTCTAGATGAGGTTCTTGATCTTGTTTCTATCTCTTCAACAAGCCCAAATTCATAGAAAACAGAATTTGTATGCATCTTCTATGGCGTTTTCGAGTTTGAAGGTTTTACCGGTTCTTCTTATAGGGAGGCTTCATACCTTTCCTCATTTGGTTCTATCCTCCTTTGTTGGACTATGATTTTTTTCATGCACCATATTATAGAGCTTGTTGTCTTTGTAAAAAGAATCCCAAGATCATCGAAATCGGAGTCCGGATGCAAAAGTTATTGCGTTTTTCGTGAAGTCTGTTTCATCCCGGTTGTGGATCCGGTTCAACCGAGTCCCACACCGGATGTTCCGGCGCCAGCGTCGGTAGACCGGATCTCAAACCGGATTTTCCGGTTTTCTTGACCGAGTCTATTCCAAGTTGGTAAACAGAGCTATTCCGGTTTGTAGGCCGGTCCTCCGGCCTAGGGACCGAGTTTCCCGATTTTGGGGCCGGTCCAACCAACTTTTCAACCGAGTTTTCACAGATTTCCTCCCAACGGCCATATTTGCTTTCCCCTATAAAAGGGGGTTCTTCCCCCAACGTTTTTGAGGGTTCTTGAGCTCGAAATTGACCTCCATTATTTACCCTCTTGAGCTTGCTTCCTCTCCCTTCCCTCCTATGATTTTTGCATCTTTTTGAGGGCTTTAAAAGAGGAGATCTAGATCTACAATCCCCACCAATCAATTCCTCCTCTAAGTAAGGGGAACCCATTGGATCTAGATCTTGAAGTCATTTGATGATTTCCACTATTGTTCTTCCTCTCTTATTCCTCCCTAGCACTTTTTGCTTTGGTGGGATTTGAGAGTGAGGGATTTGAACGCCCTTGGTGTTCTTGCTTTGTATTCTTGCATAAGTGTTGAGCTCTCCACTATGATTTGTTCTAGTGAGAGATCGTAAGCTTGTTGCTCTTGGAGGGTGACCTCCTAGTTGGCTTGGCGGTTGGTGCCGCGGTGTCCTCTTCGTGGAATATTGTAAAGAGACCCGGGCTTCTCCTTCATGGAGCTTGTGAAGTGGTTGTGGATCTTGCCATCTCCGGAGTGGAGGAAAAGCTAGCCATAAGGAAAGGGCCTATTCCTTCGTGGGATGGACTCGGAGAAGAAGGTGAGCGTTCATGGCGTGGGGAAATCCTTCGTGGAAACCCACACCTCTCCAACTTGACATACCTTACTTGTAAGGGAACGCGGGAATACATCTTCGTCTGCGCGTGCCTCGGTTATCTCTATACTCGAGCTTACTTTACTTGTGATAGCCATCGAGCTTGAATTACTTATATCTTGCTTATCACTAGTGCTATATTTATCTTGTGCTATCTTGCTTAGCTTAACATGTTGTTGGTGCACTTAGTTAAGCCTAGTGTATTTAGGTTTTGTTCTTGTTAAATAAACGTTAGTTTAGTTCCGCATTCTATCAAGCCAAAACCATAATAGTTTTTAAATTGCCTATTCACCCCCTCTAGGCGACATCTCTATCCTTTCAATTGGTATCAGAGCAAGGTCTCTCCTTGTTTAGGCTTCACTGCCTAGAGTGTAAAGATGTCGGCTAGTAGTATAGTGCACAATGACACAATTATCTTTGATGGCACAAATTATATTTTGTGAGAAATTGCTTGCTTTGTAATCTTCGGACCTTGTGTCCAAATATTGAGCGATTTCTAGATGTAGGTTTTTCTCCTCAGATGGATCTTCAAAATCTATCTTTAGAGGATGAGAAAAATTTACATCTCGAATCTCAAGTATCTAATAAGCTATTTTTCTCCTTGAGCCCCATAGTTAATTTGTTCTTGATGATTGTGAAGCGCAAGTCATCTCATGAGATGTGGACCAAGCTTAATGAAATATTTGGTGGGTCCATTTCTCATAGGGTCGGTGGTATCTCCGAGGAGCTCAATTATCCTTCACATCATGAATAGCTCCAAGTGGCTTCCACCTCCAGCCACAACGAGATTTCAATTCCCTCCACTTCACCTACATGTGACATGTCAAAAGGTAATGTCATGGTGAGTGGAGAAATCATATGTAATGATGGTAGTGGTTATCTTTACACCAATGATCCATGTTCTATAAATGCTAATGGTGTAGAGAGTTTGGACTTAAGAACTTCTTGCAATGATAATTATATATCCCCTTGTGTTGCTAGTCCTTGCATATTGTCTAGAAATTATTTGAGTACTAGTTTAGATGATATGCTTGATTTGTCTTGTTCCAATAAACAAAATGCTTCTATTTCCTCTAGTTGTGTATCTAACAATGTAGAGGAAATCAAACACCCTATGGATCAAGACACGATCATGAATGAAGATTCAAGAATATCCTCTTCTTCATCCTCCCGTGCCCACATGTGCCTTATGGCAAGAGGATCAAAGGTATCTCCTACTTTGGATCCCAACATATCTTTAGATAATAGCAATGACAATGATGATAGTGATGATGACCTTGATGAGGATACTAGTGCTCTCATGCTTGAGTTGACCTTTTTTTGTACCCCTCTTCGTGGTAATAATAAGGCCGTTGCTTGTCTCAAACATGTTATGGACACCATAACTAAACAAACGGAAACCATAGACGAGTTGGATTTCCAACTTGATGATGAGAGTCGGAGATTCAATATCCTTAAGCAAGAGATTGCCGAGGAGAAGCACACTAATTGTCTCCTCATACAAAAAATTGAATCTTATGAGCTTGAAATGGAAAAATCTATTAATGATGCAAGTGCTACTAAATCTACTTCTTGTGAAGCATCTATATTAAAGGAGAATGTTGAGATAATGGCTCAACTTGAGTTCCTAACTAGCAAGTATAGGAAATTGGAAGAGAGTCATGAAATGCTATCGGGCTCTCATAATGATCTTCTAATCTCCTATGATGGGCTAAAGTTAGCTCGTGAGTCAAGTATCACTAAGGTAACATCTTGTGAGCCTCATTTGGACATTAGAACAACTTCTAATCAAAATGCTATTTTGCCATGTGCTAGTCCTAGTGATCCTTCTTGTCATACTATTGATAAAACTTGTGTTGGATTACTTTCTTTGCCTTGTTTCTCTAACAATGAAGCTTCCACTTCCTCTAGTACCTCTATTTATACTAACCATGTAGAGGAAATCAAAGAGCTCAAGGCCCAAGTCACTTCTTTGAAGAAAGACTTGGAAAAGAGTCATGGAGGCAAATCCACACTCGATAATATTTTGAGTGTGCAAAAAGGCCCCAATGATAAAAGTGGACTTGGATTCAACTCCAATAAGAAGAACAAGTCCAAGAGCAACAATAAGAAGAGCCAAGACCAACTCAAGAATTCGGCCAAGTTTATTTGCTTCAAGTGCAAGGTTGTAGGACATCATGTAAGATCTTGTCCATTGAAGAAAAATCACTTGAATGAGAAGCAACAAGGGAAGTGCCCACAAGGTCAAGGTCAAGCCCAATCTCAATATCAAGTTGAAGCTAGGCCACTTCCCAAGAAAAATCAAGATAAGGCTCCCCAAGACAAGACATCAATAAAGAAGAGAAAGGCGAGCACTTGTTGCTACATATGTCGTGAGAAGGGGAACTTGGCCTCTTCATGTTCAAATGGTACCTTATCTAACCCTATCATTATTGATGATTATTATTCTCTTGGGAAGTATAAGGACGACAATGTGTTTTCCAAGTTTGTTGGAACTCAAAGTGGTGTTAAGAAAAGAACCATTTGGGTTGTCAAGCCTATTGTGACTAGACCCAACTTGGTTGAGGATCAACAAGAACAAACTTGATCAATAGGTGTTTGTGGAGGGCATTAGAGACTTTGCTAACTCATAAAGAATTAAGGGATCTTCATATATTATATTTTATAAAGCCAAGTTATAAGGATTATCATCTCCCTACCATATACCCAATGTGCCTCTTTGCAGTAACTCGAACTCAACTCTTTTATCTTGTAAGTTACTTGCCCCTTTACATGTTTTGGTTTTGTACCAAGTATGTGTTTGTATTTTTTGTGTCTCATGCTTGCTTATTTTGTGTATTCAAGTATGTCTATGTGTTTGGCACATCATTTACTTGTGTGTTTTGCTTTGAGCCTCTAATGCATCTTGATGATATCTTTTTTGGCTCTTTTCGAGTGGTTAATGGAACATCCCATTTTGGGGGAGTGATATGCCTCGTGCATCTCTCAAACCGTAAAATGTGTGTACATGAGTACTACCACTTAGTATTGATATTGCAAGCTTATCTAGTCACTATGTGGTGTGTCATACTCATGAGAAATTCAAATTCTAAATGTCCATTAATTATCTCTAGTTGAGGTTGTTTTTCCTCTTATTAAGAAAAATTGAATACCACATTATGGGGGAGTAATATGCTTCTTTTGCATATCACAATCCTAGGAAATGTGAACATATGAGGTGGTGCCACTTAGAGTTGATATTGTTGATTATCTTGTATCTAGGTGGCATGTTAGCTCAAACAAGGTCCTAATTTTTGTTAGAAGCTTTTATTGCTCGTCTTTTCGGTCTTTGCTTGAGTAAGAAATTCTTGGTGTGGCCTTCCTCAAATGCATATCTCTATATCTTATTTGGGAGACCATTTGCTTCAAGTTATTCTAAGCATTGCTTTGCATGATTGTGTGACTAGTTGAAGCTATCAAGAATCTCTATCTTTGCGTAGTGCTTAATCTTTTTATTCCTATCCTATGCTTTTTATTGTGAAGATTTATCTTTAATATCCGTGAAATATACCACCGGAAATAAATTCCAATACACTCATTGTCTTCGACAATTGATATACTTGGGTGTGGTAGCATTTGTGGATCATCTTCACCTTGGATTTCACCTCTTATTGCCTTTTTATTTCCAAAAATTGTTGTGGCTCCCATTGTCTTCCTTGGCTTTTGAACATCTCTTTTATGGTGTTTTTGATTATTGTCGAATGTGTTTTTAGTGGAAGACAAACCTTTTCTTCTCGGAACCTTGTGCCATTGTGAAAATTGTTAAGGTTTTGGTTTATTTGTTGAAACCTTGCTCTTTTGGGAGTTTGTTATCTCATTCTTTCTTCTCTGTGTTATTTGCTTGAATGAGATAAATCTTTGAGCATTTGTGTTTTTATATCATCTTTTATGCTCAATAGTTTTTGCTTGGTTCATTTGTTGAACTTTGTTGAACAAATCTTGTGTTGATTTGATTCTTTGATATAGTTTGGACAACAAATGTATTTTGTCACACCTTGTATGCCTTCTTTAATATTTTGGTGTTTTGTCCAAATTATATATTCATTAGTTCTTGAAAGTCTCGTGCATGCATGTTTACTAAATGTATATCTTATATAATGTTTTGATTTCTTTGATCCAATATATAGGGTATACTCCATGAAATCCTTAAACGGCTATGATGCGCATGAAATTCAAATTTCATCTCTAAATATGCACATATTTTATGGAGTATGTCCTATGTGTTGTGGTTAGTCTAACCACTTTGGACCCAATAAGTTTGGGGACCAAGATGTACTTGAATGTTGTTTTAGGTACATTGGAGATGCAATGGATACTTGTCTCATCTACAAGGAAGGTGTTGTCACCACATGATAATTGGAGCCAAGCTAGGATGATCGAAGAATTCTTATCTACTACATCATACCATTGCTATCTCGGTAACAAGTATCCTATTCATGCATACTATTCTTCCATCCAATCTCTTGTAGGTTACATCCTGGCATGAATTTATTTGTTTGAAAATGTTGTGGTTCTTGGAAGGATCTTTGAAAGACTTCTCTATCCTTATTGCTTATGTGAGTAATTTGAGATGATGCATATTTTCGGGAGTACATAAAATCATGTGCATGATTCACCAATTCCAAATATGCCTTCTAGCAATTTATTGCATATCAATTCCTCAGGGTACTCTCATGTGCAATATTGTTAAAATTGCATTGAATCCTTCCTTTTGATATTTGTCGCCTTTCTCAAAATATTCCAACTAGCATTAGTTCCCTTAGTGTTAGTTGTGATTTTTGAGGTTTTTATTTTTCTTTGGTGAAGTTCATTGGTATATCATGAGAGAAAATAGAGCCATGGTCTATATATGCACTTAAGCAAAATATCCTTTTTAGTATATCTTATGACTTCCTCTTGGATATCTTGTATTCTTATTTTTATTAATGTTTATTTGTGGATAATTGATGGCTCAAAATGTAGAGCTCGTTGGGAACCCCAAGAGGAAGGTAAGATGAGCACATCAGCAAGTTCTCCCTTAGTTATGAAACCAAGGTTATCGAACCAGTAGGAGCAAGGAAACAACTGCAAGGTGTTGGTAGCAACTTGGAATCCTGCACAACACAACCACAGAACTTTGCTCCCAACTTACAGTGAGGTTGTCAATCTCACCAATTTTGCTGAAAACAAGGGATTAAACATATTGTGTGGAAGATAGTAATTGCTTGCAGAAAGTAAAGAGTAAATAGTAAAAGTAGAAGGTATATCAATGGTAAAAGCATGGACCAGGGTCCATAGTTCACTAGAGGCGATTCTCCTTAAGATAGATAACATGTTGGGTGAACAAATTACAGCGGGGCAATTGACAGATTCGAGAAAGCATACAATGCATAGACCGTAATCCAACTGCATCTATGACTAATAATCCACCTTCAGGTTATCATTCGAACCCCTTCCAGTATTAAGTTGCAAGCAACAGATAATTGCATTAAGCAAAGTGTGTAAAGTAAACAATACGATTGTCCCATGGACAAAGGATTGCTGTTTTCTCCCTAGTAGCAACAACACATCTACAACCTTAGAGATTCCTGTCACTTCCTCAGATTACTAGATCCATGAATCCACTATCAAGCATAAATACTCCCTCTTGGAGTTACAAGCATCTACTTGGCCAAGATAATTACAAACAACGGAGAGCATGCACGATCACAAATAACATAGACATGATAGAGTCAATAATCAATCTGAAATAGCATCTCAATATCCATCAGATCCCCGCAAACACAACATGTAAGATTACAAATAGATGATCTTGATCATGAACAGAGCTCAGAAGATCTAAACATGATATCACAAAGGAGGAGAACCAACCATCTAGCTACTACATGGACCCGTAGTCCAAGGATGAACTACTCACACATCACACCGAAGGCAGGCATGGTGATGAAGAAGGCCTCTAGGGTGATCTCTCCCCTCTGGTAGGGTGCCGAGAAGAGCTTCAGATCCCTCCCGATCTAGGGATGGAGATGACGACTGCTACAGACTCTTTCGTGGAATTTTGATCGGGGCCTTAGGGTTTTCGTCCTGGGAGGCTTTTATAGGCGAAGGGGCAAGGTCGGTGGAGCACCAGGGGGCCCACACCCCCTGGTGGCGCCCCCCCATCCCAGGCCACGCCATCACCAGGTGTGGCCGCCCTGGTGCGCCACTTCGTCTCCCCTCCAGACTCCGTGTTGCTTCGGGTAAAATATTGACTTTGGCTTTTGTCCCATCCAATTCCGAGAATATTTCCTTACTAGCTTTTCTGAAACCAAAAACAGCAGAAAACAGGCAACTCGCACTGTGGCATCTTGTTAATAGGTTAGTCCCAGAAAATGTATAAAAATACCTCAAAGTGTGAACAAAACATAAGTAGATATAAAACAAGCATGGAACATCAAAAATTATAGATAAGTTTACGACGTATCAACATCCCCAAGCTTAACTCATGCTCGTCCTCGAGTAGGTAAGTGATAAAAAGAATAATTTTTTAGGTGGCATGCACCATCATATTTGTAAAGCTTTGATAGCTGGGATCAAAGTACTCTAACATGAGCATAAAAGATAGAGTTCTAACAATAAGACATAGCAACTATGTTGTAACATGAAAAAGATACAAACAAAAGGTTCATAAATAACAATGCATTAAAAGACATTTGTTTGTTTCACATATAGAAAACATAATAAGAATGGTATTCAGCTTGTCCCTCATGGTATAACAAAACATAAATGCATAGGACACCTTCAAAGTTCATAAGGGTGACTAGATACAAATAATTTAGGAACAAGCAATATCATAGTTATAAATCAATCAACAAGTTTTGGAACAATGCACATTAAACTAAGAATGGTCACTATGCTCTCTCAATTGGTGCATAAAGATAGAAGATGGAGACTCAACATAAAAGTAAAAAAGAAAGGACCTTCATTAGAGGGAAGCAGGGATTTCAAGTTTCATAAAGAGCTTCCAAAAATTATGGTACTTATTAGCTTTCAGCTCTCATTACCCCTATCATAAGCATCTTTTAGGTGATTAAGGTTAAAGTGAACAAATATGAGGATATGGTTGCAAGTTATAAGTCAAAAATCTCATGACCCTTCCCTACGAGTCCCGGACCTCATGCTACTCAACTTTAGTCACAAGTAAGTTCTTGTCATTGTAAGTACATGTGTATCATGGATAACCGCCAACAGGGTACCCCTTGCCCCATGATACAGGAGCTATCCCATATCAAAATGACAAGGCAACAGACAATGAGCATCTCAGCGATCTTTTTATTTGCTATTTGCATAGGTTTTTATTGAGGATGCTTCATAGAATGCTCACTATGGTTATGCTCCAAGTTTCCACCATGATTAGGCATGGTTTAGGCTAGCCACCCAGGTGTTTCTCTAACACGTATACAAACTCCATGAGCTTACAAGCTCCCCTTTTATTTCACACCACCAGGATCCATAAATAAAAGAACATGATATCAACTGAATAATAAGTGCAATGTTGAAAGTGTTCCCCATGACAACATGGTTCTGCTAATTCTCAACTTATAAAGTGCAAGCATATACGCAACATAGATGGAGGCAATGGTTCAAGTTTATTAAGTGCGAGAAAGTAAAGTGTGCCATCAAGTTCATGAGAGCCTTAATCACTAATTTTCACATAATAAATTGGAAGGGTAGATAAAAGCATGAATATACTTGGAATGGTGTAACACACAATGCATAGGAATTTATAGTGGACTCTTTGGAATAACTTGGTTTTCTTGGGGGTTGGATGCATGAGTGAAGCTCACACTTAGTACATATGGAGGCTTAGCAAAAGACTAGGAGCGACCAACTAAGAGAGGACTAATGGCCATAATCATGCAAAGTGACAAAACATTATTAATTAAAGCATAAAGTGATATTAAAAGTCAAAAAAATAAATGATCATAGAGGCTAAGGTGACAGGTTCATTGTTTTAACATGGTGTAAGCATGTGCCAAGTCAACCCAAATAAAGCATCGAAGGAGAATACCACAATATTATGCTTTTGTATGCTAAAACAACGCATGATTCTTTCAAGGCACATTATGCAATCTCAGTTGTTTGGAACAAGTCATGCTACAGCAATAATCACTAAGCATAAAGTCAAAGTAATATCAAACATGACATGATAAAGTCTAGGCCACAGTCAAAACAAAACTCCTTTTGTACCACTTATAAGCATGAAATTTCCTACTCTTTTCCAATCACCAATCAACTTATTTGAAATATCATATGAGTGCAGGGGTCCATCAAATTTATTTAAGCAAGCTAAACAAAATAAAACTAAAAGAAAAAACAAGGACGCTCCAAGAACAACACAACTGTGCATGAAATAATAAAAATGAAGTGTTTTGGAACAAAACCTGAGATTTTTATTGATGAAGAAGGGGATGCCTTGGGCATCCCCAAGCTTTGACGCTTGTACTTCTTGAATATTTCTTGGGGTGACATGGGTGTCATCCCCAAGCTTGAGCTTTTGTCCATACTTCATCTTATCACATTATTCTTCCCCTACACTTTCCTTCATACAAAACTTCACACAATCCTCATTAGCAACATTAGTCTACTCAAGATAATTAGTCCTATGGTTTAGTTTCATCACAAGTAAAACTTCCATTAGAACACAAACTACTGTAGCAATTTCTTCTAAAAGCTCAAGTGATCAAAGAGAACTCAAAGAGAAAGAGATTAAGAGGCAAATGCAAATAATGGCAGAAATCTGTCAAAACAGACCAACTGGTAAAAACCAATTTTTTCGAAGACCTTCTGTTGCTCAAATCAAGAAGTGCTGAACTAACTAAAGTTAGATAATAACCTGGGGCAGAAGCACAAAACATTACGGCTCAATCCGACATACATAAAGTTTTCACGAATTTTTAAAGTGGAGCACTAAAATCTGTTTCGGGACAGCAACTTTCCCAAGTCTTACTTCTCTCTCATTAGAGGTTATTCTTGGCATAAAAACCACACACAAAGGATAAGGAGAGGTTATTACAGATGTAATAACTTCTAAGACTCAACAAATGAAAAACTTACTGAATAAAAATTTGGGTTATCTCCCAATAGTGCTTTTCTTTAACGCCTTTGAGCTAGGCATAGGAAGCAAGATTCAAGTATTTTCAAATGAAGAAGCATTAAGACCGAATTTCTTTTTAATAGGAGAGGAAAAAGGTATCTTCTTTCTTTTCCTAGGGAAGTATTCTATAACTTTCTTGAGTGGGGGTTGATACTTAATGGTGCCTTCCTTCATATCAATAATAGCACCAACTGTGCTAAGAAAAGATCTTCCCAAGGTAATAGGACAAGAAGTATTGTATTCAACATCCAAAACATAGAAATCAACGGGGACATAGATATTGTTAACCATAATAAGAACATCATTAATACTTCCCATGAGTTTCTTTTTAACATTATCATCAAGTTGGACATCTAAATAACAATCTTCCAATGGTGGAAAATCAAGCATTTCATAAATCCTTCTAGGCATAATAGAGACACTACTATCAAGATCACATAAAGCTTTGAGATCAAAATCATTCACTTTCGTATTAATGATGGGTTCCCAACCATCTTCTAATTTCCTAGGAATAGAAGCTTTATGTTTCAACTTCTCTTCTTTAATTTTCATGAGAGTATCGGTAATATGTTTTGTAAAGGACTGATGTCTACGCACTTCTATTCTTGTAGACAGTTGTTGGGCCTCCAAGTGCAGAGGTTTGTAGAACAGCAGCAAGTTTTCCCTTAAGTGGATCACCCAAGGTTTATCGAACTCAGGGAGGAAGTGGTCAAAGGTATCCCCTCTCAAGCAACCCTGCAATCAAGATACAAGAAGTCTCTTGTGTCCCCAACACACCCAATACACTTGCCAGGTGTATATGTGCACTAGTTCGGCGAAGAGATAGTGAAATACATGTGGTATAGATAATTATAAGTGGTAATGGTGATAGAAAATAGCTTGCTGGCGTGTGGTTGACGTGGGAAAAGACTAAATGCAAATTGAAATAAAGAAGGAAGCAAGCAAACATGTAACAGATCTAATTGCAAACGATGTTTCAGTGCTTAGAAACAAGGCCTAGGGATCATACTTTCACTAGTGAACACTCTCATATAAATATATTGTTCTTTATGATACTACGTTGAACTACTCTCTGGTTGAACACTCTAATCCATGGTAGGGCTATAACAGCACACCTCAAAGTTCATCTTTCCCATCTAGAAAACCCCACACTGTCACCTTGAGTACTAGATGAGTCCAACAAACACCACAATTTCATAAAGACACTCAACTCCAAATATAACTCATAACAAGTATTTGTAATCTCTAGCCTAAGTGCCACCATGGTATGCACGCTGTCACTTTCACACACATGGGGAGAGCAGAGATCTATTAAAGCACTTGAGTAGCAAGGTAGATCTACTTGATTACAAAGCTCATGATCACAATATGATCATGCATCGAGAGAGATGAACACATAGCTACTGGTAGAACCCTTAGCCTCAAGAGAGAACTACTCCCTCCTCATCATGGGAATCAACAATGGTGATGGAGATGGCGGTGGAGATCGATGGAGATGGCTCTGGGGGCACTTCCCCGTCTCGGCAGGGTGCCGGAACAGAGACTTTCTGTCCCCTAAATCTCCCCTTCGGTGGCGGCGGCGCTGTGGAACTTTTCGTGGATTTCTGATTGACGATCTAGGGTTTTTGCCTCGGGAGGAATATATAGGCGAAGGAGGCAAGGTCGGTGGCCAGCCAGGGGGCCCAGACCATGCCCTGGCACGGCCTGGGGGTACCCGCTCCTAGGGGGTGTGGCCACCCTGTGGCCCCTCTCCGACTCTCCTTCTGGCTCCGTGAGTCTTTTGGGAAAATAGTAACTTTGGCTTTTGTCCTGTCCAATTCCGAGAATATTCATTTTCTGACTTCCTGGAACCAAAAACAGCAGAAAATAGGCAACTGGCATTGTGGCTCTTGTTAATAGGTTAGTCCAAGAAATCATATGAAAAGTACTCCAAAGTTGGAACAAAACACAAGAAAGTAGATAAAACCAAGCATGGAGCATCAAAAATTATAGATACATTTGCAATGTATCAACATCCCCAAGCTTAACTCCTGCTCGTCCTCGAGTAGGTAAGTGATAAAAAGAAAGAATAATTTTTGAGGTGACATGCACCATCATAAACTTGATCAAAGTATTTGTAAAACATTCAAAGATGAGATCATAGTACTTCAATCATAACATGAAAGATAAAGTTGTAGCAATAAGACAAACAAACTATGATGCAACATGAAAAGGCACAAACAAAAGATTCATGAATAACAATGCTTTGCAAGACGTTTGTTTGTTTCACATAAAGAAAACATAGCATAGTAGCATTCAACTTGTCCCTCATAGAGTAGCAAACATAAATGCGTAGGACACCTTCAAAGTTCATAAGAGTGACTAGATACAAATAGTTTAAAACAAGCAATATCAAAGTTTGCATCAATCAACAAGTCTTGGGACAATGCACATAGAACTAAGAATGGCCACTATGCTCTCAAAGTAGGTGCATAAAGGTAGAAGGTGGAGACTCAACATATAAGTGGAAGAAAGGCCTTAATAGAAGGAAGCAGAGATTCAAGTTTCATAAAGAGCTTCCAAAAATTATGGTACTTATAGCTTTCAGCTCTCATTGCCCCTATCATAAGCATCTTGAAGTGATTAAGGTTAAAGTGAACAAACTATGGTGTACATGCTTGACGAAGTATAAGTTGGAAATCTCATGTCCCTTGTATACGAGGGTCGCTCCTCATGCTACTCAAGTTTAGTCACCAGTAAGTTCTTGTCATCATAAGTACATGTGTATCATAGAGAACCGCCAACGGGGTACCCCTTGCCCGATGATACGGAAGAATCCCCATATCAAAATGACAAGGCAAGCAGACAACGAGCATCTCAGCAATCTTCTTATTTACCATGGGAATATGGTGCTTTTTTCTCTCTTTCCTCTTTTCATAATCTCATTTTTTCTCTTTTTCTCTTTTTTCTCAATATAGGACTCTTTTTTATAAGAAGAATGCTTCATAGACAGCTCATTATGGTTACGCTGCAGGTTTCCACCATGTCAGCATGGATTAGACCAGCAGCCTAGGCGTTTCTCTAACACATATACATAACTCCATGGACTTACAAGCTCCCCTTTCATTTCACACCGACGACATCCATATACAAAAGAGCATGATATCAACTAGGTACAAGTACCAAGTGCAATGTTGAAAGCGTTCCCCATGACAGCATGGTTCTGCTAATCCCCAACAAATAAGTGCAAGCATATACAACATAGACGACACAATGGTTCAAGTTTATTAAGGGCAAGAAAAGTAAAGTGTGCCATCAAGTTCGTGAGAGCTTTAATCACTAGTTTTCTCATAACAAGTTTAATTTGGAAGGTAAACAAAAACATGAATATACTTGGAATAACTTAAGCTAGTAGGTATGGTGGACTCTTTGGAATAACTTGGTTTAGGGAGTTAGATGCATGAGTGGAACTCATACTTGGTTGCGGAGGCTAGCAAAAGACTGGGAACGACAAACTAAGAGAGCAATAATGGCCATAATCATGCAAAGCGACAAAAAATCATTGATCAAAGCATAAAATGATAATACAAGTTGAAAACTAAAGGATAATAAAGGCTATGGTGACTTGGGATAGTCATAACATGGTGTGAGCATGCGCCAAGTCAACCCAAATAAAGCATCAAAGGAGAATACCACAATACTATGCTTTAATATGCTAAAACAACGCATGATTCATCCAAGGCACATTAAGCAATCTCAATTGTTTATAAAAAGTCATGCTACATAAAAGAATACTAAGCATAAAGCCAAAACAATATCAAGAATGGCATGACAAAGCATAGGCCATAGTCAAAAAACAAGCTCTTTTTACCACTTAAGCATGAGCTTTCCTACTCTTTTCCAAACCAAACCAAACTATTTGAAAACCAATGTATGAAAGAGGGGGTCCAACCAATTTATTCAGAAAACTAATAAAACCAAGCAAACTAAAAAACAAAACGAAAATGAAAAAGAAGACACTCCAAGAACAACACAACTGTGCATGAAACAATAAAAACGAAGTGTTTGGAAGAAATCTGAGATTTTTGTTGATGAAGAAGGGGATGCCTTGGGCATCCCCAAGCTTTGACGCTTGTACTTCTTTGATATTTCTTGGGGTGACACGCGTGGCATCCCCAAGCTTGAGCTTTAGTCCATCCTTCATCTCATTACTCATTCCTTCCATACACCTGAAATTTTTCCTTCATACAAAACTTCACACAATCGTTATTAGCAACATTAGTGCACTCAAGATAATAAGTATTAAGGTTCAGTTCTAACACAAAATAAACTTCCATTAGAACACTAGCTACTGAAGCACTTCCCTCAACAAGCTCTATTCTCCAAAAGAACTCAAAAAGGAATCAACAAGAAGCAAATGCAGAAAATAGCAGAAATCTGTCAAAACAGACCAGAAGGTAAAGACGAATTTTTTCGAAGACCTTATATTGATCAAATCAAAAAGTGTTGAACTAACGAAAGTTAGATAACAACCTGGGTCAGAATCACAAAAATTCACGCCTCAAAAGTACGTACAGAGATTTTACACGAATTTTTACGACGAAGCACAGAAATCTGTTTCGGGACAACAACTTTCCCAATCATTACTTCTCTCTCATTAGAGGTTACTCTTGGCACAAAAAGCAAATAAAAAGGATAAGGAGCGGTTATTACTGAAATAATAACTTCCAAGACTCATCTAAAACTTTTGGGTTATCTCCCAATAAGTACTTTTCTTTCATGCCTTTAAGTTAGGCATGATAGTTTGAGAAGATACATAGGAAATATGAATTGAAGTAAAAGAGAGCATCAAGAAGCAAATTAAAAACACATTTAAGTCTAACCCACTTCATATGCATAGGAATCTTGTAAAGAAACAAGTCATGAAATCACAAATCAACAAACATAGGAAAGCAAAACAAGTGCAACTTCAAAATTTTCAACATAAAGAGGGGAAACTTAATATTATTGAGATGCATAAAACCATGTTTCCCTCTCTTATAATAACTTTCAGTAGCATCATGAATAAAATTAACAATATAATTATCACATAAAACATTCTTATCATGAGCCACATGCATAAAAGAATTAATACTCTTCACATAAGCATAGTCGTTCTTATTAATTATAGTGGGAGCAAATTCAACAAAATTGCTATCATTATTATTCTCATCACCATAATCATCAAATATAGGAGGCATATTATAGTCATAATGAATTTTCTCCTCAATAGTAGGTGGACTAAAAATAACATATTCATCATTGTAATCATCATATATTGGAGGCATAGTATCATCAAAGTAAATTTTCTCCTCCATGCTTGGGGGACTAAAAAGATCATTTTCATCAAAACCAGCTTCCCCAAGCTTAGACTTTTCCATAGCATTAGCAATAATGGTCTCCAAAGAATTCATACTAACAACATTGCTATTAGCATGCAAATAAAGTTCCATAGGTTTTTTAATTTTCTCTTCAAACACTTCATGTCCTAACTCAAGATAAATACTATAAAGCTCTCTAATTTTGTTGTTGTTTTCCATTAAGCCTAACTAGTGAAAACAAGAAACAAAAAGACAAAATTGCAGAATCTAAAGGAAATAACTTCGAGCACTCACACCGGAGGATGTGAGTACCTTTTACCTTACCTCCTCGGCAACGGCGCCAGAAAATAGGCGTTTGCAGTGGGAGGTTCTTCTTCTTTAATCCTCCAGTGTGAATACCTTTTACCTTACCTCCCCGGCAACGGCACCAGAAAATAGCTTGATGACTATGCACTTCTATTCTTGTAGACAGTTGTTTGGCCTCCAAGTGCAGAGGTTTGTAGAACAGCAGCCAGTTTTCCCTTAAGTGGATCACCCAAGGTTTATCGAACTCAGGGAGGAAGTGGTAAAAGGTATCCCCTCTCAAGCAACCCTGCAATCAAGATACAAGAAGTCTCCTGTGTCCCCAACACACCCAATACACTTGTCAGGTGTATAGGTGCACTAGTTTGGCAAAGAGATAGTGAAATGCAAGTGGTATAGATAATTATAAGTGGTAATGGTGATAGAAAATAGCTTGCTGGCGTGTGGTTGATGTGGGAAAAGACTAAAGGCAAATTGAAACAAAGAAGGAAGCAAGCAAACATGTAACAGATCTAATTGCAAACGGTGTTTCAGTGCTTAGAAACAAGGCCTAGGGATCATACTTTCACTAGTGAACACTCTCATATAAATATATTCTTCTTTATGATACTACACTGAACTACTCTCCGGTTGAACACTCTAATCCATGGTAGGGCTATAACAGCACACCTCAAAGTTCATCTTTCCCATCTAGAAAACCCCACACTGTCACCTTGAGTACTAGATGAGTCCAACAAACACCACAATTTCATAAAGACATTCAACTCCAAATATAACTCATATCAAGTATTTGTAATCTCTAGCCTAAGTGCCACCATAGTATGCACGCTGTCACTTTCACACACATGGGGAGAGCAGAGATATATTAAAGCACTTGAGTAGCAAAGTAGATCTACTTGATTACAAAGGTCATGATCACAATATGATCATGTATAGAGAGAGATGAACACATAGCTACCGGTAGAACCCTTAGCCTCGAGAGAGAAGTACTCCCTCCTCATCATGGGAATCAGCAATGGTGATGGAGATGGCGGTGGAGATCGATGGAGATGGCTCCGGGGGCACTTCCCTGTCCCGGCAGGGTGTCGGAACAGAGACTTTCTATCCCTCGAATCTCCCCTTTGGTGACGGCGGCGCTGCGGAAGTTTTCGTGGATTTCTAATTGACGATCTAGGGTTTTTGCCTCGGGAGGAATATATAGGCGAAGGAGGCAAGGTCGATGGCCAGCCAGGGGGCCCACACCATGCCCTGGCGCGGCCTGGGGGTACCCGCGCCTGGGGGGTGTGGCCACCCTGTGGCCCCTCTCTGACTCTCCTTCTAGCTCCGTGAGTCTTCCGAGAAAGTAGTAACTTTGGCTTTTGTCCCGTCTAATTCCGAGAATATTCATTTTCTGACTTCCTGGAACCAAAAACAACAGAAAACAGGCAACTGACACTGTGGCTCTTGTTAATAGGTTAGTCCAAGAAATCATATGAAAAGTACTCCAAAGTTGGAACAAAACACAAGAAAGTAGATAAAACCAAGCATGGAGCATCAAAAATTATAGATACATTTGCAATGTATCAAGGACATATTCATAGCACTAGCATTAGGACTTCTAGCAAGCTTTTGTAGGAACTTAATTACTTCAGAAATATTGCACCCATCTATATCAAAATCAAAATTACCATCCAAGGAAGTAGAACTGTTTCCTATATTTATGGGGACTTCATGTGGTTTTCTAGCATCAACATTAGTGGTGGTGATAGTACAAATACTACTATTTCTAGCAATTTCATCTTCTCTTTCCCACTTAGCATGCAATTTAGCTAACAGTCTAACATTTTCATAAATTCTAACTTGTATGGCATTAGTAGTAGCAAGGGGGTTTTCCGTAGTTTTAGGTTTAGCAGTCATTTTATTAATCAAAGAAGATTATGCTTGAGACAAAGATGATATTTTTTTTTCAGCATTCGAAAGTTTTTCCTCAACAGTTTTATTGAAAGCAGTTTGTTTACTAATAAAATCCTTAAGCATGACTTCAAGTTCAGAGGGTGCACTTCTATTGTTGTTGTAGGAATTTCCATAAGCATTACCATTATTGGGAGGATATGGCCTATAATTGTTATTACCAAAATTATTCCTCTAGGCATTGTTGCTAAAATTATTATTTCTAATGAAGTTCACATCAACTTGCTCTTCTTGAGCAACCAAAGAGGCTAAAGGAACATGATTTGGATCAATATGAGTTTTTCCATTAACAAGCATAGACATAATAACATCAATTTTATCACTCAAGGAGAAGGTTTCTTCAACATAATTTACCTTACCTTGTGGAGCTCTCTCGGTGTGCCATTCAGAATAGTTAACCATCATATTATCAAGGAGCTTTGTTGCAGCACCCAAAGTAATGGTCATAAAGGTGCCTCCAGCAGCAGAATCTAATAGATTTCTTAAAGAATAATTCTGTCATGCATAGAAGGTTTGGATAATCATCCAAGCAGTCAGTCCATGAGTGGGATAATTCTTTACCAAAGATTTCATTCTTTCCCAGGCTTGAGCAACATGTTCATTATCAAATTGTTTAAATTTCATTATTTCACTTCTCATAGATATAATCTTAGCAGGATGATAGTATTTTCCAATGAAAGCATCTTTGCATTTAATCCAGGAATCAATACTACTTCTAGGTAGGGATAGCAACCATTCTTTAGCTTTTCCTCTCAAAGAGAAAGGAAACAATTTAAGCTTAATAATATCTCCATCTATATCCCTATGTTTTTGCATCTCACAAAGTTCAACAAAGTTATTAAGGTGAGCAGCAGCATCATCAGTACCAGCACTAGAGAATTGTTCTCTCATAACAAGATTTAGCAAAGCAGGTTTAATTTCAAAGAAAGTAGCTTAAGAAACAGGTGGAGCAATGGGTGTGCACACGAAACCATTGTTGTTTGTGCTAGTGAAATCACACAACTTAGTATTTTCAAGAGTAATCATTTTTTGCGTTTTTGATAAAAGGAAGCAAACTAGTATACTAATTTTTTGTGTGTTTTTGATAAAAGGAAACAAGCAAACTAAGCAGAAATAAACTAAGAAAAAAAACAAAGTAAATAGATTGGTTGTGAGAGACTCCCCTTGTGAAGCTGTCCTTGACTCCCCGGCAACGGCGCTAGAAAAAGTGCTTGATGGCTCAAAATGTAGAGCTTGTTGGGAACCCCAAGAGGAAGGTATGATGAGCACAGTAGCAAGTTTTCCCTCAGTTGTGAAACCAAGGTTATCGAACCAGTAGGAGCAAGGAAACAACTGCAAGGTGTTGGTAGCAACTTGGAATCCTGCACAACACAACCACAAAACTTTGCTCCCAACTTACAGTGAGGTTGTCAATCTCACCGGTTTTGCTAAAAACAAAGGCTATGAAACATATTATGTGGAAGATAGTAATTGCTTGCAGAAAATAAAGATTAAATAGTAAAAGTAGAAGGTATAGCAATGGTAAAAGCATGGACCAGGGTCCATAGTTCACTAGAGGTGATTCTCCTTAAGATAGATAACATGCTAGGTGAACAAATTACAGCGGGGCCATTGACAAATTCGAGAAAGCATACAATGCATATACTAGACATCTCGACTCCTATGAGATTTGATTGGGCATTACAACATTATACATAGACCGTAATCCAACTACATCTATGACTAATAATCCACCTTCAGGTTATCATCCGAACCCCTTCCAGTATTAAGTTGCAAGCAACAGATAATTGCATTAAGCAAAGTGTGTAAAGTAAACAATACGATTGTCCCATGGACAAAGGAATGCTATTTTCTCCCTTGTAGCAACAGCACATCTACAACCTTAGAGATTCCTGTCACTTCCCTAGATTACTAGAGGCATGAATCCACTATCGAGCATAAATACTCCCTCTTGGAGTTACAAGCATCTACTTGGCCAAGATAATTACAAACAACGGAGAGCATGCACGATCACAAATAACATAGACATGATAGAATCAATAATCAATCTGAAATAGCATCTCAATATCCATCGGATCCCCGCAAACACAACATGTAAGATTACAAATAGATGGTCTTGATCATGAACGGAGCTCACAAGATCTAAACATGATAGCACAAACAAGGAGAACCAACCATCTAGCTACTACATGGACCCGTAGTCCAAGGATGAACTACTCACACATCACACCAGAGGCAGGCATGGTGATGAAGAAGGCCTCTAGGGTGATCTCTCTCCTCCAGTAGGGTACCGAGAAGAGCTTCAGATCCCTCCCGATCTAGGGATGGAGATGATGGCGGGTACAAACTCTTTCGTGTAATTTTTATTAGGGCCTTAGGGTTTTCGTCCCGGGAGGCTTTTATAGGCGAAGGGCAAGGTCGGTGGAGCACCAGGGGGCCCACACCCCCTGGTGGCGTGCCCCCCCAGGCCGCGCCGCCACCAGGTGTGGCCGCCCTGGTACTCCACTTCGTCTCCCCTCCGGACTCTGTGTTGCTCAAGTAAAATATTGACTTTGGCTTTTGTCCCGTCTAATTCCGAGAATATTTCCTTACTAGCTTTTCTGAAACCAAAAACAGCAGAAAACAGGCAACTGACACTGTGGCATCTTGTTAATAGGTTAGTCCCAGAAAATGTATAAAAATACCTCAAAGTGTGAACAAAACATAAGAAAGTAGATATAAAACAAGCATGGAACATCAAAAATTATAGATACGTTTACGACGTATCAATTATTCTCATGTCTTGTCCACTCAGAAACTTATATACACAAGAGTGTTAATATCCTCGCTCTTTGCCAACCATATCTCTTATCCTCTTGGTTTTTAATGGTATTGGTAAGGTCTTGATTTGTGAGTGCTCAGTCTATTTTTATTGCATCTTCGCACACTCATATCTCATATTTGGTTTATTTTGGACTTAAGCTTGTCTTGACAGGTGTATTGATTTATATCTATACTCCTTGTATCTTGGTTGTGTTCTAAATGATATAGAGGGAGTAAGGATTCTATGTTTGTGCATATTGTATTTAAATGAAACAACTAATTTATGCACGAACCTTGGGGAGCTTCCTTATTTCATTTAGAGCACTATTTGTCCATTAGATTATTTGGATATTTTGATTGCTTGCTTCATCCGTTTGAAGTTTCTTCACCTTGTTATCTTTTTAGCAATATTTGATCCTCAATATAGTTGATTTCCTCCAAGTCTTTGTTATTGGATATGTGCATATGATTTCACTCATATTATGAGAAATGCACACCTTGGGAGGAACTTGAACCATATTGGCCTTCTAACTTTGTCATCCATTTTGGCACTTGTTGTCAATGGGGGAGAAGTTTAGAGGGTTTTAAGGTAAATGGTTTTCTACTTAAGATTGGTTTGTTCTTAAGTGTTTGCCTTTCATGCATTTCATCTTCATTATGTATTGCATGGTTGAATATATAGTGGAAACTCTCCCAAAGGTTATGCTTGACAATGTATGCAATGAAATTCAAGTTCATCACACGTGCATGTATTGTGGGGGAGTTTGCTCTATATATGTTGGTTCTACTCACATATCTTGCATTAGTTATAGTTTGTGTGAGTAGAATCAGTTTTGATATGGTCTAGTATCTTTGTGTTACTTAACCATATCAAATATAACCTCTTGTATACAACTTATTCTCGGATAAGTTGCATACTTGTTTCTAATATTCATTACATAAACCCTCTTGTTGTGATTGTCATCAATTACCAAAATGGGGGAGATTGAAAGGGTAATTGCCCCTATGTGTGGTTTTGGTGATTAATGACAATCCCTATGGACTAATGTTTTCATTGAGTTTTATATTAAGGAATATTCCATAGGTCATGCTTGTAGTCCATATGTTGGATTCAAGTATGGATTCCATGAAGATAAAGATATACCTTGAGTGTTGGCATCAAGATCATCAAATTGAAGAGAAGAATATGATATGTTCAAGATCTTGAGAGTGTGATCTCAATAGAAGAATTCAAGATATGGCTCTAAGTCGGTGTCATGATAGCCTCATTAGTTGAGCTATGGTTGACTAAGATTTAGAGCATGTAATCAAATGAAGAATTATTTATGTACCTCAAGATATTGAGATGGAGCATGACAAGATACTTGGTTGACCAATACAAAGAGTGAAGAGTGATTTCAAGTTGGTCAACACATGAAGCATAAAGAATGTACCACATGGATCTTGTGGTATGGTAAGCCTCGTCATTTATGCATCATTAACTAACCCATTATATATGTGCCTTTGCATTTTCTATATGGGATAGGTATATTTTCATGGGATGCTTCAAAAGTGAAGATTTCATATAGCCCATGAGAGGATGACATCAAGTGGTGATCATCATCAAGTTTGAGAAGGGCAAGTTCAAGATGAGCATCTCGAGAAGATCGTTTGCTTGAAGCTTGCTTTCCATATTGGTGATAATGGACATGGGAAGATATGTCTTAATGAAGCTATCCCATAGTGGTGTATGGGGGAGAAAATTACGAGTCTTCATGAAATAACAATGATCAAGTGATGCATTCCGGCTTGGATGGAGCTTGAAGCATTGTCATCAAGATCAAGCGGGATGCGCAAGGCAAAGGTATGGCCTTGCTAGGTTTTCCTTTTACTGGTCTCAAGGTGGTTGTTGGGAGACTGGGTTATAGGATAGATAGCCGCACTATCAAGAGGGGCTTTCGGTTGGGTAACTTGATCACATTGTCTTAGGAAGCTCAATCCTTTGCATACTTTGCAACTTCCTATTTTGTTGCTTCTTGGTGTTTCTCCATGTGAGGTTCCTGAGATAGTTTCTATCTCTTCAAAAAGCCCAAGTTCATCGAAAACGGAATTCATATGCATCTTCTATGGTGTTTTCGAGTTTGAAGGTTTTACCGGTTCTTCTTATAGGGAGGCTTCATACCTTTACTCATTTGGTTCTATCCTCCTTTGTTGGACTATGATATTTTCATGTACCATATTGTAGATCTTGTTGTCCTCGTCAAAACAAGCCCAAGATCATCAAAATCGGAGTTCAGATGCAAAAGTTATTGCATTTTTCGTGAAGTCTGTTTCATCCCGGTTGTGGATCCGGTTCAACCAAGTCCCACACCGGACGGTCTGGCGCCAGCGCCGGTAGACCGGATTTTCCGGTTTTCGCGACCGACTCTATTCCGAGTTGGTAAACAGAGCTATTCCAATTTGTAGGCAGGTCCTCCGGCCTGGGGACTGAGTTTCCCGGTTCTGGGGCCGGTCCAATCGACTTTTCAACCGAGTTTTCACAGATTTTCACCCAACGGCCATACTTGCTTTCCCCTATAAAAGAGGGTTCTTCCCCCAACGTTTTTGAGGGTTCTTGAGCTCGAAATTGACCTTAATTGTTGACCCTCTTGATCTTGCTTCCTCTCCCTTCCCTCCTATGATTTTTGCATCTTTTTTAGGGCTTTAAAAGAGGAGATGTAGATCTACAATCCCCACCAATCAATTCCTCCTCTAAGTAAGGGGAACCCATTGGATCTAGATCTTGAAGTCATTTGTTGATTTCCACCATTGTTCTTCCTCTCTTATTCCTCCCTAGCACTTTTTGCTTTGGTGGGATTTGAGAGTGAGGGATTTGAACGCCCTTGGTGTTCTTGCTTTGTATTCTTGCATAAGTGTTGAGCTCTCCACTATGATTTGTTCTAGTGAGAGATCGTAAGCTTGTTGCTCTTGGAGGGTGACCTCCTAGTTGGCTTGGCGGTTGGTGCCGCGGTGTCCTCTTCGTGGAAGATTGTAAAGAGACCCGGGCTTCTCCTTCATGGAGCTTGTGAAGTGGTTGTGGATCTTGCCATCTCCGGAGTGGAGGAAAAGATAGCCATAAGGAAAGGGCCTATTCCTTCGTGGGATGGACTCGGAGAAGAAGGTGAGCGTTCGTGGCGTTGGGAAATCCTTCGTGGAATCCCACACCTCTCCAACTTGACATACCTTACTTGTAAGGGAACACGGGAATACATCTTCATCTGCGCGTGCCTCGGTTATCTCTATACCCGAGCTTACTTTACTTGTGATAGCCATCGAGCTTGAATTACTTATATCTTGCTTATCACTAGTGGTATATTTATCTTGTGCTATCTTGCTTAGCTTAACATGTTGTTGGTGCACTTAGTTGAGCCTAGTGTATTTAGGTTTTGTGCTTGTAAAATAAACGTTAGTTTAATTCTGCATTCTATCAAGCCAAAACCGTAATAGTTTTGAAATTGCCTATTCACCCCCCTCTAGGCTACATCTCTATCCTTTCAATTGGTATCAGAGCAAGGTCTCTCCTTGTTTAGGCTTAACCGCCTAGAGTGTAAAGATGTAGGCTAGTAGTATAGTGCATAATGACACAATTATCTTTGATGGCACGAATTATATTTTGTGGAGAAATTGCTTGCTTTGTAATCTTCGGACCTTGTGTCCAAATATTGAGCGATTTCTAGATGTAGGTTTTTCTCCTCCGATGGATCCTCAAAATCTATCTTTAGAGGATGAGAAAAATTTACATCTCGAAGCTCAAGTATCTAAGAAGCTATTTTTCTCCTTGAGCCCCACAGTTAATTTGTTCTTGACGATTGTGAAGCGCAAGTCATCTCATGAGATGTGGACCAAGCTTAAAGAAATATTTGGTGGGTCCATTTCTCATAGGGTTGGTGGTATCTCCGAGGAGCTCTCTTCTCCTTCACATCATGAAGATCTCCAAGTGGCTTCCACCTCCGGCCGCAATGAGATTTCAATTCCCTCCACTTGACCTACATGTGACATGTCACAAGGTAATGGCATGGTGAGTGGAGAAATCATATGTAATGATGGTAGTGGTTCTCTTTACACCAATGATTCATGTTATATAAATGCTAATGGTGTAGATAGTTTGGACTTAAGCACTTCTTGCAATGATAATTATATATCCCCTTGTGTTGCTAGTCCTTGCATATTGTCTAGAAATTATTTGAGTACTAGTGTAGATGATATGCTTGATTTGTCTTGTTCCAATAAACAAAATGCTTCTATTTCCTCTAGTTGTGTATCTAACAATGTAGAGGAAATCAAACACCCTATGGAGCAAGACACGATCATGGATGAAGATTCAAGAATATCCTCATCTTCATCCTCCCGTGCCCACATGTGCCTTATGGCAAGAGGATCAAAGGTATCTCCTACTTTGGATCCCAACATATCTTTAGATAATAGCAATGATAATGATGATAGTGATGATGACCTTGATGAGGATATTAGTGCTTTCGTGCTTAAGTTGACCATTTTGTGTACCTCTCTTCGTGGTAATAATAAGGCTGTTGCTTGTCTCAAACATGTTATGGACACCATAACTAAACAAACGGAAACCATAGACGAGTTAGATTTCCAACTTGATGATGGGAGTCGGAGATTCAATCTCCTTAAACAAGAGATTGCCGAGAAGAAGCACATTAATTGTCTCCTCATACAAAAAATTGAATCTTATGAGCTTGAAATAGAAAAATCTATTAATGATGCAAGTGCTACTAACTCTACGTCTTATGAAGCATCTATATTAAAGGAGAATGTTGAGATAAGGGCTCAACTTGAGTTGCTAACTAGCAAGTATAGGAAATTGGAAGAGAGTCATGAAATTCTCTCAGGCTCTCATAATGATCTTCTAATCTCCTATGATGGGCTAAAGTTAGCTCGTGAGGCAAGTATCACTAAGGTAACATCTTGTGACACTCATTTGGACATTAGAACAACTTATACTCAAAATGCTATTTTGCCATGTGCTAGTCCTAGTGATCCTTCTTGTCATACTATTGATAAAACTTGTGTTGGATTACTTGCTTTGCCTTGTTGCTCTAACAATGAAGCTTCCACTTCCTCTAGTACCTCTATTTATACTAACCATGTAGAGGAAATCAAAGAGCTCAAGGCCCAAGTCACTTCTTTGAACAAAGACTTGGAAAAGAGTCATGAAGGCAAATCCACACTTGTGGAGGAAAAGCTACCCATAAGGTAAGGGCATATTCCTTCGTGGTTGTGGAGCTTGCTATCTTCGGAGTGGAGGAAAATCTAGCCATAAGGAAAGGGCATATTCCTTCGTGGGATAGACTCGGAGAAGAAGGTGGGCCTTCGTGGCGTTGGAAAATCCTTCGTGGAATCCCACACCTCTCCAACGTGGCGTACCTTACTTGTAAGGGAACACGGGAATACATCTTTGTCTCCGTGTGCCTCGGTTATCTCTATACCCGAGCTTACTTTCCTTGTGATAGCCATTGATCTTGAAGTACTTATATCTTGCTTATCACTTGTCGTATATTTATCTTGTGCTATCTTGCTTAGCTTAACTTGTTGTTGGTGCACTTAGTTGAGCCTAGTGTATTTAGGTTTTGTGCTTGTAAAATAAACGTTAGTTTAATTCCGCATTCTATCAAGCCAAAACCGTAATAGTTTTGAAATTTCCTATTCACCCCCCTCTAGGCGACATCTCTATCCTTTCATCTTCCCTGTGATGTGGCTCAGCCTTGGCAGGCCTTCGCGTTAAACTTTCCCCTTCCCACACGTGCTTCCCTTCCCACCCTCGCGCTTTCCCCTTCCCATGTGCGCGCCCAATTCCCGCCAAGGCCGACACTAGGGCTACAAATAGACCTTTTTCTCGGCCATCCGCTACAAAGACATAGCCATCAGAGGCCACATCCTCGCGACCTCCATCCACACCGTGACATCGGAGGAGAGAGGCCGACGGTTCATAGCAGGTAAGGCGGAGCGGGAAGCCGCCATGGTGGTGCAACACGTGGCTCGGGAGGCCGCCATGCCGACGTGTTTCATTAGGCTGAGCGGTAGGCTGATGAAGAGCCTCAGAACTCCCTTCTGCCGTAGGATCCCCGTGATGCCTGGGCAGAGGAGCACCCGCATGACCGGGGGCACAACACTGATGGCGGAGGCACATCGCGCGGTCGTCGAAGCCTGGATAATACAAAGACTGGAAGCGTGAGCGAGGGCAGCAACGTTGATGCTTCAGTGTAGAGAGCAGGAATCATCTTGTCCAGCTTCGTCGGCTGCAAGTCTGAGTAGTGTAGAGTAGCATTGTCGGCGGCAAGGATCTTCCCGGGAGTCATCGGCCCCAACTCCTATGTAGTTGCACGTGTTTCTAACTATTTTTAATTAACGGAAGAAACTTTTTGTCTCACCAACTTGTGGTCCTGGGCGGAAGCGACCCCAACTCCTTTGTAGTTGCACGTGTTTCTAACTATTTTTAATTAACGGAAGAGACTTTGTGTCTCACCAGCTTGTGGTCCTCGGCGGAAGCGGGAGAACACGCGCGCTGTCCACGGTGTGTCTAGGTAGAGGCAAGGTCTGGTCCTCCTTTTTGGATCGTCTCATTGGGGTGTGGATTTGCGATCGGCATGAAGGTCCATAGCCCAACTTTCTCCTAGATACGGACTCCGTGATCCAAGGTCGCCGCCGGCCTTCCTCCCCGGCCGCTGCCCCCGCCACTGCGGGTGGTGGTGGCCATGCTTGGCCGGCGAAGATGGCGGGCGTAGGCGGTGGCGTGCCCTGAGGCTGTCCCTTCGCGCGGAGGGGGGTCTCTCCTGGGCGACGCAAGGAGGGGTTCAGCGGAGGCAGATCGGCCTCCTCGGCGGGAGGCGGTGTCGCGGGCCGCATCGGCGGCGGCGACGGAGCAGGTGGAGAGGCGAGGGGCGTGACGCCTCTCTGCGGCGGCGCCTTGCGGGCTGGAAGGGTGCCGCGGCCTGGATCTCTCCCCGACGACGACGGTCCTCCTCGCGCGTCGGCTGCTCATCGGCACCGATGGTCGGCCTGCTCGATCCATTCTCCGAAAACCGGCCAGAGGTGTGGGGATCGCTGTGTTGGATCTAATAAAGGTGGTGGTCCTTTGGTTTCTTTCGCACGATGACGAAGGTCTGCTTGTTGTCTGTCCTGATTGATCTGGTCTGGAGTGGCGGGTTCCGGAAGGCTCCGCCGGCGAACTCCCATGGGCGTATTATGCCTGGAAATTGCTGGATCGAAAGGTATTCGGTCGTGCGCACCTTGTTTTTCTGGCCGTTTGGTTTTAGCAGGAGCGTTGCGAAGCTCTGTTGTTTGTTCCCACCAAGTACCATCTTAGAGCCATGGTGAAGTCAGATGCGGAGAATGTCAGGAAAGCAGAAATATGAGGGTAGCGATGCTTATTCTAGTTCTTGTGGCGACGGAGATCTGGCTGCGTGATCTGGCACTCATTGCAGCGACTGCTGGTGCGGGAAGACAACACAGGGGGACTTCCCAGTCTTACCTTGCAGAGTGAAAATTCAAGGTCTGGCCTTAACTGGTTGTACCTGGCAATGTCCTTGTTGAAGGCATTGCTTTGTGAGCAAGGACTTTCTCTAGGGTAAAAACATATGATCTTTGATCGGGCAACGACGGCGCTTGGGCAGTGTTTCCTTCTTGAAGGTGTTGTTATTGGAGTGGGGACTACTGGTGTTGTTCTGATGGTGTCAGTGTCATTTCTTTGAGGATTAGTTCTCGCAGGATTTTTCCTTTTTATAATTTTTTTTCTTTTTTCTAGGCTGTGCGTATCCGTAGGGCCGCTAGGGCATGCGTAAGTGGTATCCCTGTGATATTAATATATACTCTTTTCAGAAAAAAAAAGCTTGGTGCACAATTTTGAATATGAACCAGGAAGGTCGAGGATTATCACGCTAACACATGGCAGCACCGTGAGTACCTCTTCAGTTCTTACCAATCATCAACACTAATCATCAGAACATTTTGTTTTTCGTTTATGAGCTTGTGATCGATCGATCTCTGCAATTCGGACACATCTAGCATCACGGAGGCGGCCGCGGGGAGGATCGTGCAGGGGACCAAGGTCCTGGCGGAGGGCGGCCACGACAAGTTCTTCCGGCAGGCCTTCAAGCGCCCCGCCAGACGAACAGCTCGGCAAATCCTACGGCGTGCTACCTCTCCACGTCGGTCGGCCGGGTGATGGGTGTCATGTACCTCTCCACGGCAAGGGTCGCCTTCTGCAGCGACAGCCCGCTCTCCTACGAGGCCGTCGGCGGCGACAGGACAGAATGGAGTACAAGGTATACCATATCCCAATCTGAATTTCTGCGTTGCATGTAAGATATTTTAGCTTTGTGAATCAAATATATCTAGACATTTTTTACTATATAGGGTCATAGAGTTTTAGAGTAAATCTATACCTTAAAAAATGTTTAGATACATTCATTTCACAAAGCTAAAATGTCTTATATTTCTGAACGGAGAAGTGGTACGTAGTTGTCCGCCCTTCTTGTGTGGAGATTTCTTCAACTGTCTGACCGACGGGGGCGGTAGAAGCGGGTGGCGATACCTCTGCACCGGCTGAGGTCGGTGAGCCCGTCGGCCAGCAACCTGAAGCCCGTGGAGAAGTTCATCCAGCTCGAGTCGGTGGAGAACCACGAGTTCTGGCTGATAGGGTTCGTCAACTACAACAGCGCCGTCGTGCACTTGCAAGAAGCTTTGAGCGGCTTCCACAATTTGCAGGCGTGACGACGACCGGGCACCACCAGGCCGCATACACTTGTGGTCTGCGGTAGCGGTTTTTCGATAATCATCCGACATGGGCGATGTTGTTAACCAAGGAATTCCAGCATTATGTTACTGGTGGCATTTAGGGTGTGTTTGGTTAAAGTGTGGATTCCTAAAAATCAGCCGTAGAAAATCTGCTATAAAAAAGCTAGAAGTTGTTTGGTTGTAATAACCGCTAACTGTGGATTCGATAGAAAATGTTTATAATGCCCCTATGGCCCTAAGAGATTATTTATATCCTAATTGATTGGGGAACAGTGATTTTGTACACCGATAAACATACAAATAACCATTTTGCGAAGAATTTTTAATTTATTAGTATTTTAAACATATAGCTAATAGAAATAGAAAGTAATGTCATAAGATTACTGTAGGAGACATGGATTACACAAAAGACATATGGTTCGCAAAATGATGTTTGCCATCGACATAACTATCCTAGCTCGCCCTTGCAAGAAACGGTATTCATGATAACCTCATCCTCCTCCTCTTGATCATCATCCCCTTGTGGTTCCTACAAGCATTCGATAATTCAGTTATTATGCAACAATATCATGACATAACAACTCACTTCATATAAGATCATAAACCTGGAGACTTCTCCTTTCTCTCTGACTTTTGAGCCGGTGTGAGATTTTCGGTTGTGCCGACACATGGTGCAGACTTGAGTTTGTGTAATTTTGTGTGTGCTATCAGGTGCATGTAGTGTTTTGCTGCGGTGGGCTTGGCATAGGTGGGATCGACATGGCGTGATGTGGCTACATGATCCTTTCCCCATGGTGTATTTCTGGGTGGCCATAGCACGAGCTGGCGCACCGAGGTTGCCGTCGCATGTTGTCTTCATCATGGCATTGCTTCTCAGCTAGGACGAGACCGAATATTGCCGTACCGACGCATGGATGTGCATCATTGTTGGGCCCTACTCATCATTAGTTTTCTTGACCCTATTTGGTCTTTTCTTTCTTTCCATCATTGGCTATCCTAGTTGTATATGTATCAGATATGGCACGTAGAAGCCCTTCGTACACGTTTGCTCCTTTTGTCCACCGCGTGGCCTCTCTCCAGATTTCCAGAGAGATCATCAACCGCCTCACGTCCTCTTTTATTTCTCTTCCTCTCTCGTCGCCGTCCGGGTGGACCTCTCCACGACGCATGGGGAGAGGCCCCCCGTTCTGCCCTCTACACATTAACTTCCCCACCATCTCCTCCACTAACCTCCCCTGGACGCAACTAGATCGACCTCTGAGTCCATCTGGGCAGAGCTCAAGCACAGGTCCGGCATGGGCGCGGGGGAGAGCGGCACCGTGGCTGGCACAGTGGAGCTAGCACAGGCACAGGGTGGTCGGGGCCAGCACAGGAGATGACGCGCGGAGGAGGCCGCGGCTGGCGCAGTCCGAAGGACGTGCCGGCGAGGAGAGGCGCAACCTCGCGGTGGCATGCGCGGTCGGTCAGAGGCGACGGCGGTACCCGGGCGCACAGAGGAAGTGTAGAGGAAAGGAGGCAGGGCGCGACTGGAGGAGGAGGAGGCCAGAGCTACACGGGCGCAACCCGAAGGACGCGCAAACAAGGAGAGGTGCGGCCTCTTGGCGGCACGCGCGACGGGTCGGAGGCGATGACGGTGCCCAGGCGCACGGTGGAAGCGCGCGGAGGAGAGGAGGCAGGGCACGACTGGAGGAGGAGAGGCCAGAGCAACGAGAGCGGGCAGCCGAGCCCGCCGGTGAGGAGGCGCGGACATGGGCTCGGCCTGGGGAGCTCGGGCATGACGCGGATGCGGAGAAGGCCAGGCGGTGCGCGATCGGGCGCGGAGGGTCTGGGCAGAGGCTCCACCAGTGACGAGGCATGGCCACGGGTGCGCAGGAGTGGCACCGGCCCCGTCGGACGCGCGGCTTGGAAGTCAAATCCCACTTCATCTGCCTCCACTCATCACGGCGACGCCCGCCCGTCCTCTCCGTCATGCCCCCCGCCACTGCCAGTAGCAATTCCGCGCCCTCGCCTTCCCCTGTCTTCGTCCCCCATGCCCTGCCTCCTCTATTCTCTAATTGGTCCCCGCCCCATCCCCAACGGCTAGCACCTCACCGCCTACCCCTCCTCCAGTCTCAGCCACATGTGCAGGAGCTCCAGCGGCGGATCAGGCTGCTAGAGCGGCGGCAACGCGTTCAGGAGCCTCCACAGAGATTCTGACATGGGTGCGTGCGAGTTGAAAGACTTTTAGGTTAGGATTTTTGAGGAGGCTCGCACAACACCAGCGGCCGATTGATTTATATAGAGGGATCAACATACCCGATCGCTTACAATGACAGAGATTTACATGGGGGAGGTTAGGTTTACAACATGTACACAAGACTACCTAAATACACGTACATGTCACATATACAGTATATGGATTCTAACATCCTCCCTCAATCTCAACCTGGTTAAACAAGGTTGAGATTTCATCGACAATGATCATGAAGTGGTAATGGCAATGGTTTAGTGAAAATATCTGCAATATGTTCCTCGATGAATCGAATCTGGAGTTACTTCTGAGATACTATCTGAGGAACAAAGGGAAAATCAACCTCAATGTGTTTTGTCCGTGTATGAAAAACTAGGTTAGATGACATGTACGTAGTACCAAGGTTGTCACACCACAATACCGGTGGACTGGACTGCTGAACACTAAGTTCCTGTAGTAACGACTGAACCCAAACAAGCTCTACAGTAGCATTAGCAAGAGCTTTGTACTCAGACTCCGTACTCGAGCTTGAAACAGTAGACTGCTTACGAGCACTCCAAAAAAATCAAATTTCTGCCATAGAATATAGCATATCCCTCGGTTGATCTCCGATCGTCTGCACTACCAGAACAGTCCGCATTAGAGAAGGCAGACTAGAGCATAGAGGGAGAAGACTGAAATCAGAGACTATCATCAACAGTGTGGCGCACATAACGAAGGATCTGTTTGACAGCGGACTAGTGAGAACTACGAGGCTCATGAAGGTACTGGCAGACCTTGTTGACAACAAAGGACAAATCAGGTCTGGTGATAGTGAGGTACTGAAGACCCCCAACTATACTACGGTACCGTGTGGCCTCATTAGCAGGCAGAAAGTCACCATCAGGACTAGAGAGCCATTCAGACATAGGCATGGGAGTATGAGCCGGGCTACACTTGAGCAAGCCAGCACGAGCCAGTAACTTCAGAGAGTAGTTGTGATGTCGAAGTAGAAGGCAGACGGGAGTGGAACTGTCAACCTCGATGCCCAGGAAATAGTGCAACTTTCCAAGATCCTTCGCTGAGAACTTAGTGATGGGGATATGCCGGATGGGGTATGCTCACCAGGACGTCCGATTGGGTCAAAGGACTCGCGAGTGGGCCTGCATGACGACGACTAAAATGCGACTAAGGAGTAAGCCTAGGGACTGGAAGCTGGAGGCCCAGGAGCATACCTGAAGCCCAGTCGGATTACGTCAAACCATACGAATCCTTGACTAGTTCGGTTGTAAAACACTGTAAACCCTAGCGAGGTACCCCCTATATAAACCTCCCTAGGGTTCCCTTTAGACTCACGTTCCATCATACACCTCTTCGAGCGACTCGCTGCTTAGACGCTGAGCTCACCATCCCTGTAACTCGCTCAGATCCAATATAATCTAGCAGGAGTAGGTCATTACCCTCCGGGGGGGCGAACCTGTATAAATCCATGTGCATCCGTCCCCATCTCGCTGCGCAGATGGCCGCCAGCTCTCACCCCCAATCTCATCAATCGCAACCCCTGGTAGCGACTGCCGTGGTCATTCCCATGACAGTGGCACCCACCGTGGGGCATAGCCGGACTGGCCTGAGTTCTACGGCGAGACCCTACTAGCAAATCGATCGTCTGATCGCCACTGGCCGCATTATCACCAGCGGCGGGATCCTCTAGAAAGTCGGCTTCACTGACGTAGTCGACACGGCGGGAACAACGATCATCGGCGGGCCGCCACCACGCCGCGATCTGCTCTCGGAGGAGCAGATCCGCTCCATCAGCCGCCTCTCCACCGAGTACGACTCGGCCGCCAGCAACTCAGTCAGGACTGACGCTACCATGGACGACGCGGCTCTCCACGACGACGCCGATTCCGCGACCCTTACCTCGGTCGATGGATCCATCACCGCCGCTTCACGGGAAGACTCCATCACGCGGGTCTCTAACCCTGAGGACTTCAAGGACCCCTCCATCCTCGGGATCTTCGATTCCGACTCCGGCTCAGAGTCCCCCGAGGACTTCCGCGCCAGATCCAATCACTTCAACGCGATCTACATGGCGGGCATCACGGCCGCCCCGCCAGATCCATTCTCCACGCCGATCCTGCCGACCGCCACGGCGACGGAGGTGGAGGAAGCCCGCCTGTGCCTAGAAGAGGCGACACACAAGGAGCTCGCCGAGCGTGAGAAATTCCGCCTCGAGCGGGAAACGGCGCAGGAGCTATCACTATACCATCAGCGCCGCATCAGGACCCACCTACACTCCAACGTCTAGGGCCGCGTCCTGAACTTCAACGACGAGGGGAACCCCACACGCGTGGCTGAGCACGAATACTGCGAGAATGCGCTGCCCAGCGGCAGCAGTCGCCCACCACCCAGCGCACCGGCGACCGGAGACCCTCCACCACCCATAGGGCGCGTGCCTCCACCGGACCAGCCGCGAATTATCGTCTCGCCGCAGGCCCACGACGCCAACGGGCTCCCACTATACTCCACCCCCATGGACAATGTCATCGTGGCAAACGCCACGGTCGCCCACCTCGACATCCAAGGAGAAGGCACGCTGCAGATCCAGTACGCCAAGTCCCTGCTCGCTAGGGCCGTTGAGCAGCAAGCCGCGGGAGTCGACCCATGAGGGCGGATGTATTCCCGCTCATCGGCAAGCAGGGCGGCCTCAAGCGGCAATCCAACCATCGCCAACGCCCTCAACTGCCGACCGCCCGAGCCGCTGCCGCACCAGCCGTGGGCCGCCAACCCCGCTCTCTCCACCAACGAGCCGCGACCGGCGAACAACACGGCCGCTGCCAATGGTCAGCCCGTCGACGGACGCACGCATATCGTCAACAACCAGGCCTGGCGGGCACGCCAACCCAATGACTTGAGGCACACCCTTAACAACCGTGGCGACCCCGAACCAAGGGGATCGCTAAGCCGAGTTAGCCCCCAGTGCTTCAGACCAATGATCCGAGGCAAGAAGTATCCCACCAACTTCAAGGCGCCCAAGGAGATCGAAAAATACGATCCAACGTACGACCCAGCGGTGTGGCTGGACACGTACCTTATGGCGATGGGAATCGCCGGCCACACCGACCTGCTCGCCACTCTCTACTTCCCCCTTATGATGGAGGGAGCGACCAGGCAAGGGATCAACACCCTCCCCGCCGACAACATAGACTCATGGAAGGAAATGTGCGACGCCTTCATCAGGCACTTCGAGGGCTCCTACATACACACTACCACCATCGAAGACCTAGAGCGCTGCATCCAGGGACACCGCGAGTCGACCCGCCACTGGATCCAGAGGTGGCAGGAACTGTGGATCAACGCCTCCGGTATCCACCCGGACACGGCGATCCATTGCTTCAAGAACGCCTGCCGGTACGAGCCTCTGGTCACCAAGATCAAGAGGGTCTACTGGACGCTCGACAATGTCCCGTACCTCCTCAAAATCGCCAAGCGCTATGTGGAGGACCCCAACCAGGACTCCGATGACGAGTCGAGAGGAAGACGCCGCACCAGCGGCAACGACAACAGGTGACAGCGCGACATGCGCTACAGCAATACTCGCCTCACCGGCAAAGGCCGCATGGATGGTTGAGTCGACTTCGTCGCCAATGCCGGCTACGGCCAACGCAACCCGAAGAACTTCCACTACGATGAAGGAAACTACCGCGACAGCGGCAATTATCGCTCCAACAACGCGGCGAGGCTGAAATTCGACCCCGCCGCCCTACTCAACCAGCCCTGTATCTACCACAGCAGGGAGGGGAAGCCCGCCACCCACACCACCGCAGACTTCCACTCCTTAAAGGAGCTCGAGAAGGTAAGGCAGGCACGGGACGACCCCAACAATAACCCGCCAAGGGACAACGACAACGCCGGGGGCTTCAGCAACACCGTTGGATCGTTCCACACCTTCACCAGGCTCAACACCAAGCGTGAGAAGAAGGTGCTCGCCAGCGCAGTCGCCGCTAACGCGGTGACTCAGGTCGACATCCCCCGCTTCGTCAGCTGGTCCGAACAAAGCATCACCGGGAGTCGCCAAGACCATGCGCCCAGGATCGAGTACCCAGGACGAGTCGCCCTGGTGGTTAGGCCCAAAGTGGCCGACTACTGGCTGCCCAAGATACTGATGGATGGCAGGAGCTCCATCAACATCATGTACTTGGACACATTCTAGAGGGTCTGCGTCCCGGAATCAGCGATCGAGTCAACCCTCACAACCTTCCACGGAATCATCCCTGGTCGGAAGGCGTACTCGATCGGCAAGGTAACACTGCCAGTCACCTTTGGCACACCAGCGAACTACCGCACCGAGTGGATCGTCTTCGAGCTGGTGAACTTCCACAGCCCCTACTACTGCATCCTGGGGCGCCAGGCGTTCGCCAAATTCATGGCGACCCCACACTACGCCTACAACATGATGAAGCTCCCAGGGCCAAGCGGCATCATCACCATCCACGGCGACCCCGACATGGCCGTGGAATGCAAGGACAAAGGCGTCGAGCTCACCGATGCTGTCATCACTGATACGTTGCTAACGTATCCATAATTTTTGATGTTCCATGCTTGGTTTTATCTACTTTCTTGTGTTTTGTTCCAACTTTGGAGTACTTTTCATATGATTTCTTGGACTAACCTATTAACAAGATGCCACTGTGCCAGTTGCCTGTTTTCTGCTGTTTTTGGTTCCAGGAAAGTTAGAAAATGAATATTGTCAGAATTGGACGGGACAAAAGCCAAAGTTCCTATTTTACCGGAAGACTCCACGGAGCCAGAAGGAGAGTCGGAGAGGGGCCACAGGGTGGCCACACACCCCCTTGGCACGAGCAACCCTAGGCCGCGCCAGGGCATGGTGTGGGCCCCCTGGCCAGCCACCGACCTTGCCTCCTTCGCCTATATATTCCTCCTGAGGCAGAAACCCTAAATCATCAATCATAAATCCACGACAAGTTCCGTTGCGCCGCCGCCACCGAAGGGGAGATTAGGGGGATAGCAAGTCTCTGTTCCGGCACCCTGCCGGGACGGGGAAGTGCCCCCAGATCCATCTCCATCGATCTCCACCGCCATCTCCATCACCATTGCCGATTCCCATGATGAGGAGGGAGTAGTTCTCTCTCGAGGCTAAGGGTTCTACCGGTAGCTATGTGTTCATCTCTCTCTATGCATGATCTTATCGAGATCATGAGCTTGTAATCTATAGATCTACCTTGCTACTCAAGTGCTTTAATAGATCTCTGCTCTCCCCATGTGTGTGAAATTGACAGTGTGCACACCATGGTGGCACTTAGGCTAGAGATTTCAAATACTTGTTATGAGTTATATTTGGAGTTGGATGTCTCTATGAAATTGTGGTGTTTGTTGGAACCATCTAGTACTCAAGGTGATAGTGTGGGGTTTTCTAGATGGGAAAGACTTACTTTGAGGTGTGCTGTTATAGCCCTACCATCGATTAGAGTGTTCAACCGGAGAGTAGTTCAGCATAGTATCATAAAGAAGAATATATTTATATGAGAGTGTTCACTAGTAAAAGTATGATCCCTAGGCCTTGTTTCTAAGCACTGAAACACCGCTTGCTATTAGATCTATTACATGTTTGCTTGCTTCCGTCTTTATTTCAGTTTTACTTTAGTCTTTTCCACGCCATCAAGTTATTTTATATCACCATTACCACTTATAATTATCTATACCACTTGTATTTCACTATCTCTTCGCCAAACTAGTGCACCTATACACCTGACAAGTGTATTGGGTGTGTTGGGGACACAAGAGACTTCTTGTATCTTGATTGCAGGGTTGCTTGAGAGGGGATACCTTTGACCACTTCCTCCCTGAGTTCGATAAACCTTGGGTGATCCACTTAAGGGAAAACATGCTGCTGTTCTACAAACCTCTACACTTGGAGGCCCAACAACTTTCTACAAGAATAGAAGTGCGAAGACATCAAGCTATTTTCTGGCGCCATTGCCGGGGAGGTAAGGTAAAAGGTATTCACACCAGAGGATTAAAGAAGAAGAACCTCCCATGGCAAACATCTATTTTTTGGCGCCGTTGTCGGGGAGGTAAGGTAAAAGGTACTCACATCCTCCAGTGTGAGTGCTTGAAGTTATTTCCTTTAGATTCTGCAATTTTGTCTTTTTGTTTCTTGTTTTCACTAGTTAGGCTTAATGGAAAACAACAAAAAAATTAGAGAGCTTTATAGTATTTATCTTGAGTTAGGACATGAAGTGTTTGAAGAGAAAATTAAAAAAACCTATGGAACTTTATTTGCATGCAAATAGCAATGTTGTTAGTATGAATTCTTTGGACACCATCATTGCTAATGCTATGGAAAAGTCCAAGCTTGGGGAAGCTAGTTTTGATGAGCATGATATTTTTAGTCCCCCATATTTAGAGGAGAAAATTTACTTTGATGATACTATGCCTCCAATATATGATGATTACAATGATGAATATGATATTCTCAGTCCACCTACTATTGAGGAGAAAATTAATTATTACAATATTCCTCCTATATTTGATGATTATGGTGATGAGAATAATAATGATAGCTATTTTTTTGAATTTGCTCCCACCACAATTAATAAGAATGACTATGCTTATAGGGAGAGTAATAATTATTTTATGCATGTGGCTCATGATAAGAGTGTTTTATGTGATACTTATATTGTTAATTTTATTCATGATGCTACTAAAAGTTATTATGAGAGAGGTAAACATGGTTTTATGTATCTCAACAACATTAAGTTTCCCCTCTTTATGTTGAAAGTCTTGAAGTTGCACTTGTTTTGCTTTCGTATGATTGTTTCTTTGTGCTTTCATGAATTGTTTCTTTACAAGATTATTTTGCATAGGAAGTGGGTTAGACTTAAATGTGTTTTGAATTTGCTTCTTGATGCTCTCTTTTACTTCAATTCATATTTCGTATGTGAGCATCTTCTCAAACTATCATGCCTAACTTAAAGGCGTTAAAGAAAAGTACTTATTGGGAGATAACCCAAAAGTTTTAGATGAGTCTTGGAAGTTATTACTTCAGTAATAACCGCTCCTTATCCTTTTTATTTGCTTTTTGTGCCAAGAGTACTCTCTAATGAGAGAGAAGTAATGATTGGGAAAGTTGCTGTCCCAAAACAGATTTCTGTGCTTCACCGTAAAAATTCATGTAAAATGTCTGCATGTCCGTTTGAGGCGTGAATTTTTGTGCTTCTACCCCAGGTTGTTATCTAAGTTTCATTAGTTCAACACTTTTTGATTTGAGCAACATAAGGTCTTCGAAAAAATTCGTCTTTACCTTCTGGTCTGTTTTGACAGATTTCTGCCATTTTTTGCATTTGCTTCTTGTTGGTTCCTCTTTGAGTTCTTTTGGGGAATTGACCTTTTTGAGGGAAGTGGTACAGTAGCTTGTGTTTTAATGGAAGTTTATTGGTGTTAGAACTGAACCTAAAGACTTATTATCTTGAGTGCACTAATGTTGCTAATAAAGATTGTGTGAAGTTTTGTATGAAGGAAAAATTTCAGGTGTATGGAAGGAATGAGTAATTTTTTTAGATCAAAAGGGCCCCAGAACAGGGGAACCCTGGTCCCATTTCATAGAAACGAAACCAGCCAAACTGTCAAGGCAGTTATACAAACCACCTAAAGTCAAAAAGCTAAAAATTACACTAGAAAAATGTCTCGAAAGTACGCCAAATGTGCACAGGAGGTTTATTTTTCAAACATCGCCTCTACAAATCTCCCTGACCTTCTTCTTTGTCTCGCTTGCAGGCAGCAGTCCCTGGGGTTTCTCCCACTCGTCCCGCCAGTAAGGTGTGCGTGGAGAGGCAGGCACCACCTTGTTGCAGCTCTTGGGAGTGAGGAGGACAGGAGAAACCTCCGAGTGCAGAGATTCCACCAAAGATGCCATGGAGATGGTTCCAGGGTTCATCTCCACTAGAGGGGTCTTGGCGTTCGGAGCAGGTTCATGATCTCCTCTGAGAATAGATCCATCTTTTCCAGCATATGTTCCTTGAACAACAAACGCCATTTCTTGATCGTTCGCAGAATGAGCCACCAAACCTGTTTGATACAAATCCAAGTTTGGTTGTCAAATATAAGTGCATTCCTTGATTTCCAGATACTCCAGAGAATCAAAGCGCATATAGTATTCAGCACTGAATGTTTTTTATTTGCAACCCAGAACTTGTCAATAGATTCAAAATCTGAGCCTAATGGGCAGCCAAAGAAGGAAGAAGTAATTTTCCAGATCTCCTTAGCCACCACACAATCGAAGAACAGGTGATTGACAGATTCATCTTCACTAAAGAACACACAATCTAATGGTTTCCCTGGGCATCTTTTTCTCAAGTTATCTCTGGTCATTAGTTTGTTATGGGCAAACAGCCAAAGAAAAATGTGCACCCTAGGAGGCACCACTAAACCCCAGATAGAAGGAATGTAAATGGGGATCACCCCTCTGAAGCTAATTATTTTGTATAAAGAGCTAGCAGAGTAGACCCCATTAGCAGTGTGTTCCCAGACAAGAGAATCGCAATTGTCAGAGAAAGAGATGCTTAAACAAATTTGTTCACTCTCAAACCACTGTTCCATCATATCAGTGCTGAAGTTTCTTCTAAAGGAGAGTTTTATGACCCCCTCATCCCAAACTTCAGAAACAGTGGCAAGCTGCTCATTACAAATACAATAAAGATCCCAAAACTGGACAGAGAGAGGAGAGGTGCCAAACCAAGTGTCCTCCCAAAATTTTATTTGTTTACCATTACCAACTACCCATCTGTAACCAAATCTAACTGCTCTAACAGCCCATAAGAATCCTTTCCAAAATCTGGAGGATCCAGCTCCCTACAGGCAAAAATGTTTGGGTTTTTGGTAATGAGATGAAGGATGGACTAAAGCTCAAGCTTGGGGATGCCACGCGTGTCACCCCAAGAAATATCCAAGAAGTACAAGCGTCAAAACTTGCGGATGCCCAAGGCATCCCCTTCTTCATCAATAAAAATCCCAGGTTTCTTCCAAACACTTCATTTTTATTGTTTCATGCATAGTTGTGTTGTTCTTGGAGCGTGTTCTTTTTCGTTTTCGTTTTGGTTTCTCGTTTTTCTTGATTTTCTTAGTTTGCTGAATCAATTGGTTGGACCCCCTCTTTCATACATTGGTTTTCAAATAGTTTGGTTTGGATTGGAAAAGAGTAGGAAAGTTCATGCTTAAGTGGTAAAGAGAGCTTGTTTTTGACTGTGGCCTATGCTTGTCATGCCATGCTTGATATTGTTTTGGATTTATGCTTAGTATTATTTGTTGTAGCATGACTTGTTATAAAAAATTGAGATTGCTTAATGTGCCTTGGACGAATCATGCGTTGTTTTAGCATATTAAAGCATAGTATTGTGGTATTCTCCTTTGATGCTTTATTTGGGTTGACTTGGCGCATGCTCACACCATGTTATGACTATCTCAAGTCACCATAGCTTTTATGATCCTTTAGTTTTCAACTTGTAGTATCACTTTATGCTTTGATCAATGATGTTTTATCGCTCTGCATGATTATGGCCATTATTGCTCTCTTAGTTTGTCGTCCCAGTCTTTTGCTAGCCTCCACAACCAAGTATGAGTTCCACTCATGCATCCAATTCCTTAAACCAAGTTATTCCAAAGAGTCCACCATACCTACCTACTAGCTTATGCTATTCTAAGTATATTCATGCTTTTGTTTACCTTCCAAATTAAACTTGTTATGAGAAAACTAGTGATTAAAGCTCTCACGAACTTGATGGCACACTTTACTTTTCTTTCCCTTAATAAACTTGAACCATTGTGTCGTCTATGTTGTATATGCTTGCACTTATTTGTTGGGAATTAGCAGAACCATGCTGTCATGGGGAACGCTTTCAACATTGCACTTGGTACTTGTACCTAGTTGATATCATGCTCTTTTGTATATGGATGTTGTCGCTGTGAAATGAAAGGGGATCTTGTAAGTCCATGGAGTTATGTATATGTGTTGGAGAAACGCCTGGGCCGCTGGTCTAATCCATGCTGACATGGTGGAAACCTGCAGCGTAACCATAATGAGCTGTCTATGAAGCATTCTTCTTATAAAAAAAGAGTCAGATATTGAAAAAAAAAGAGAAAAAAGAAAAAAGAGATATGAGAAAAGAGGAAAGAGAGAAAAAATCACCATATTCCCATGATAAATAAGAAGATTGCTGATATGCTCGTTGTCTACTTGCCTTGTCATTTTGATATGGGGATTCTTCCGTATCATCGGGCAAGGGGTACCCCGTTGGCGGTTCTCTATGATACACATGTACTTATGATGAAAAGAACTTACCGGTGACTAAACTTGAGTAGCATGAGGAGCGGCCCTCGTATTCAAGGGACATGAGATTTCCAACTTATACTTCGTCAAGAATATACACCATAGTTTGTTCACCTTAATCTTAATCACTTCAAGATGCTTATGATAGGGGCAATGAGAGCTGAAAGCTATAAGTACCATAATTTTTGGAAGCTCTTTATAGACTTGAATCCCTACTTCCTTTTATGAAGGCCTTGCTTCCACCATTATATATTGAGTCTCCACCTTCTATCTTTATGCACGTACTTTGAGAGCATAGTGGCCATTCTTAGTTCTATGTGCATTGTCCCAAGACTAGTTGATTGATGCATAACTTGATATTGCTTGTTTTAAACTATTTGTATCTAGTCACTCTTATGAACTTTGAAGGTGTCCTATGCATTTATGTTTGCTACTCTATGAGGGACAAGCTGAATACTATTATGCTATGTTTTCTTTATGTGAAACAAACAAACATCTTGCAAAGCATTGTTATTCATGAATCTTTTATTTGTGCCTTTTCATGTTACATCATAGTTTCGTTGTCTTATTGCTAGAACCTTGTCTTTCATGTTATGATTGAAGTACTATGATCCCAGCTTTGAATGTTTTACAAATATTTGATCAAGTTTATGATGGTGCATGTCACCTCAAAAATTATTCTTTATTTTTATCACTTACCTACTCGAGGACAAACAGGAGTTAAGCTTGGGGATGTTAATATGTTGCTAACGTATCCATAATTTTTGATGTTCTATGCTTGGTTTTATCTACTTTCTTGTGTTTTGTTCCAACTTTGGAGTACTTTTCATATGATTTCTTGGACTAACCTATTAACAAGATGCCATAGTGCCAATTGCCTGTTTTCTGCTGTTTTTGGTTCCAGGAAAGTCAGAAAATGAATATTCTCAGAATTGGACGGGACAAAATCCAAAGTTCCTATTTTACCGGAAGACTCATGGAGCCAGAAGGAGAGTCAGGGAGGGGCCAAAGGGTGGCCACACCCCCTTGGCGCGGGAAACCCTAGGCCACGCCAGGGCATGTTGTGGGCCCCCTGGCCGGCCATCGACCTTGCCTCCTTTGCCTATATATTCCTCCCGAGGCAGAAACCCTAAATCATCAATCAGAAATCCACGAAAAGTTCCATTGTGCCGCCGCCACTGAAGGGGAGATGCGGGGGACATAAAGTCTGTGTTCCAGCACCCTGCCGGGACGGGGAAGTGCCCCCGGAGCCATCTGCATCGATCTCCACCGCCGTCTCCATCACCATTGCTGATTCCCATGATGAGGAGGGAGTAGTTCTCTCTCGAGGCTAAGGGTTCTACCGGTAGCTATGTGTTCATCTCTCTCTATGCATGATCTTATCGAGATCATGAGCTTGTAATCTATAGATCTACCTTGCTACTCAAGTGCTTTAATAGATCTCTGCTCTCCCCATGTGTGTGAAATTGACAGTGTGCACACCATGGTGGCACTTAGGCTAGAGATTTCAAATACTTGTTATGAGTTATATTTGGAGTTGGATGTCTCTATGAAATTGTGGTGTTTGTTGGAACCATCTAGTACTCAAGGTGATAGTGTGGGGTTTTCTAGATGGGAAAGACTTGCTTTGAGGTGTGCTGTTATAGCCCTACCATAGATTAGAGTGTTCAACCAGAGAATAGTTCAGCATAGTATCATAAAGAAGAATATATTTATATGGGAGTGTTCACTAGTGAAAGTATGATCCCTAGGCCTTGTTTCTAAGCACTGAAACATCGTTTGCTATTAGATCTATTACATGTTTGCTTGCTTCCGTCTTTATTTCAGTTTTACTTTAGTCTTTTCCATGCCATCAAGCTATTTTCTATCACCATTACCACTTATATTTATCTATACCACTTGTATTTCACTATCTCTTCGCCGAACTAGTGCACCTATACACCTGACAAGTGTATCGGGTGTCTTGGGGACACAAGAGACTTCTTGTATCTTGATTGCAGGGTTGCTTGAGAGGGGATACCTTTGACCATTTCCTCCCGAAGTTCGATAAACCTTGGGTGATCCACTTAAGGGAAAACTTGCTGCTTTTCTACAAACCTCTGCACTTGGAGGCCCAACAAATGTCTACAAGAATAGAAGTGCGTAAACATCAATCACCGCGGAGACTGACCACGCGGACGAGCTTGCGAAATACGTAGGCAGCATCGACAAGGACGACCCCACCATCTTGAAGAAACCAACCGCCGTGAACTCCACTTTCGAGGCGACTACACACACCCGCACCGTCGAGCTCGTCCTGGGCGACTCCAGCCAGACGATCACCATCGGGGCGAGCATGAGCCCCGGATAGGAAAGCACGCTCATCGGGTTCCTACGTGAGAATCACGACATCTTTGCATGGAAACCATCCGACATGCCTGGTATCCTGAGGGAACTCGCTGAGCACAAACTCAACGCTAACCCTAAAGTGCGACCAGTGAAGCAGTCCCTATGGCCCTTCAATGAAGAGCGCCGCCGAGCAATCACCGAAGAAGTACAACGCCTACTCGCCGCAGGCTTCATTCGGCCCATCAAGCACTCCAAGTGGCTGGTAAACCCAGTACTGGTTCTAAAAAAGAACAACACCTAGAGAATGCGTATCGACTACACCAACTTCAACAGCGCCTGCCCAAAGGTGGAGTTCGTCCTACCGCGCATCGACCAGATCATCGATTCTACTACAGGATCGGAGTCGCTGTGCTTCCTCGACGCGTACTCTGGCTACAACCATATCAAAATGGCGTTCGAGGATGAGGAGAAGACGATGTTCATCATGCCATTCAGCGCCTTCTGCTACATGGCCATGACGTTCAACCTCAAGAACTCCGGCGCCACCTACAAAAGGTGCATGCAGGAGTGCCTCGTGAGCCAAATTGGCCGTAACATCCATGTCTACATCGACGACGTGGTGGTAAAATCCACCTGCCAGGACGACCTGCTCACCGACCTGGCCGAGACCTTTGCAAATTTGTGGAGGTACAACATCAAGCTCAACCCAGGGAAGTGCACCTTCGGCATCCCCACCGGACAGATCTTGGGGTACATGGTCTCCAAGCGAGGCATCGAGGCAAACCGCACCAAGATCGACACCATCGCGCGGCTCGGGAAACCCAAGTGTGTGCGCGACATACAGAAGTTGGCCGGGCGAGTCGTGGCTCTCAGTCGCTTCATCCCCCGCTCGGCGAGAAGGCAATGCCCCTCTACCACCTGATGCGCAAGAACCCCACGTTCCAATGGGACGCAGAAGCAGACAACACGCTCAAGGCACTCAAAGAAGTGCTACTCGTGGCACCACTACTCGCCACCCCAATCGATAAAGAGCCAATGCTCGTCTACATCGCGGCCTCCACTCGAGTCGTCAGCGCCGTCATGGTCGTCGAGCAGCCAGAATAAGGCAAGGAGTGCCTCGTACAATGCCCCGTCTACTACATCAGCGAGGTCCTGACGAGCTCAAGGCAGCGCTACCCGCAGTACCAGAAACTGGTATACGTGGTGTTTCGAGCCCAGCAGCGACTCCCCCACTACTTCCAGGAGCACCCAATCATGATCGTCTCCTCCATGCTAGTGCAGGACATCATCCGCAATCGCGAGGCGACCGGGCGAGTCGCCAAGTGGGCCGTTGAAATCAGCATCTACAACATCAAGTACGAGCCATGCAAAGTGATCAAATCGCAGCCCTTGGCCGATTTCCTTGCTGACTAGGAAGAAGCACAACAACTGAAGAAGCTTCCCTACCTCCATTACTGGTCGCTCCACTTCGACGGTTCCAAGAACACCGATGGCGCCGGGGCCGGGGTCATACTGACCTCCCCCAAAGGAGATAAGCTCCGCTACGTGCTCCACCTCGACTTCAAGCCCTGCACCAACAACATGGCCGAGTACGAGGCCCTCCTTCACGGCATGCAGGCCGCTAAGGAGATGAACATCAATCGCCTACGGTGCTACGGCGACTCCGACCTAGTCGACGGCCAAGTTGCGGGGAACTGTGACACCGTCTCCCCGACAATGATAGCATACCGCCAAGCGGTAGACCAGCTGGGAGGGCACTTCATCGGCTACTCAGTTGAGTGGATCGACAAGCGCAAAAACGAGGAGGCCGGTGCCCTCTCCCGCATCAGGTCGGCCCGGCAAACGCCACCCGCAGGAGTCTTCCTCGACATCATCCACAAGACTTCGGTCTCCCCGCCCAAGGAGATCGACATCAGGATACCCTTGCAACCCGAGCCCGCCCTAGTCGCCATGGTCATCTATCCCTGCGACTGGACCGCACCATACGTCGCCTTCCTCGAGCACAAGGTCCTTCCAAGCGACAAGACGGAAGCACGAATGATCGTGCGCCGTTGCAAATCCTTCGTCATCATAAACGGCGAGCTCCACAAACGTAGCGTGACTGGCGTGTTCCAGCGCTGTGTACAACCAGAAGAAGGACGCACGATCCTCCAAGACATCCACACCGGTGGCTGCGGCCATCACGTTGGCGCCAGGTCGCTGGTCGCCAAAGCCATGCGACATGGGTTCTACTAGCTCACCACGCACGCTGACGCCACCAACATCGTCCAACGATGCATCGGGTCCCAGAAGTACGCCAACTAGACGCATATCCCTGGTTCGGCACTCAAGACCATCCCCATCACCTAGTCATTCGCCGTATGGGGCATGGACATGGTTGGCCCATTCAAGAAAGCCCCATCCGGCTTCACCCACCTCCTGGTCGCAGTCGACAAGTTCACCAAGTGGGTCGAAGCCAAACCAATCAAGAAGTGCGATGGCAAAACCGCCACCAAGTTCCTCCGCGAGCTCATCTACCGATACGACTACCCGCACAGCATCATAACCGACAACGGCACCAACTTCGCCAAAGGCGCCATGGAGGAATTGCGAGGAGCACGGCATACGACTCGACCTCGCCTCAGTCACCCACACGGAGTCGAATGTCCAAGCAGAGCATGCTAATCAAAGTGTCCTCCATGGGCTCAAACCGCGACTTTAGGTGCCCCTCGAGTGAACCCTAGGATGCTGGGTCAAAGAGTTCCCCTCCGTGATATGGGGCATCCGAACCTCCGTCAACCGTTCCACGGGATTCACGCCCTTCTTCATGGTGTACGACGCTAAGGCCGTAATGCCAACTGACCTGGAACACGACTCGCCTCGGGTCACCAACTATGTGGAGGCGGCAAAAAAGATCGCCCACTAAGACGGAATCGACCAGCTCGATGAAGCACGTGACCTAGCTCGCTCCCGCACCGCCATCTACCAGCAGGGACTCGGCCGCTACCACAACCGCCGAGTCCGGACCCGCACTGACGAGGGTTTAACTCGTCAATGCCCATTGTTATGGACTTGGGTTTTGGAGAAGGAGGGAACGCTGGAGGCATAAATCGGCTAGCAAACAAGCACACAGGGACACAAGATTTACCTAGGTTCAGGCCTTGTAGAGATCCCTACTCCTGCTTGTTTGCTCTTGGAATTATTGAGGGAGTCGAAAGTTACAGGGGTGCGTAGATGCAATCTGGTGATGGTTGTGGAAACTAGGGTTGTGATTGTCCTACTCGTCACACCCTCCTAGCCTTTATATAGATAGGCTAGGTCTTAGGTAGCAAGTCGAGTCGGTTATAGATTAGGGTTCGTCCCTTTGAAATTTCTATCTTAAGCTTCATCTTGCGCTACAAGCAATTGAAGTCTCTGTGAGTCACCTGAATCCTCAATTGGGCCTTGGCAATGCCATGGGCTTCTGCCGTATCTGGACCGTGATATGTCATAAACGTATCTATAATTTTTGAAGTTCCATGCTTGTTTAGTATCTACTTTCTTATGTTTTGTCCACCCTTTGGAGTATTTTTACACATTTTCTGGAACTAACCTATTAACAAGAAGCCATAGTGCCAGTTGCTTGTTTTCTGCTATTTTTGGTTTTAGAAAAGCTAGTAAGGAAATATTCTCGGAATTGGACCGGACAAAAGCCAAAGTCAATATTTTACCCGAAGCAACACGGAGTCCGGAGGGGAGACGAAGTGGCGCATCAGGGCGGCCACACTTGGTGGCGACGCGGCCTATGGGGCGCGCCACCAGGGGGTGTGGGCCCCCTGGTGCTCCACCGACCTTGCCCTTCCGCCTATAAAAGCCTCCCGGGACAAAAACCCTAGGGACCCGATCAAAATTTCACGAAAGAGTCTATAGCCACCACCATCTCCATCCCTAGATCGGGAGGGATCTGAAGTTCTTCCCAGCACCCTGCCGGAGGGGAGAGATCACCCTGGAGGCCTTCTTCATCACCATGACTGCCTCCGGTGTGATGCGTGAGTAGTTCATCTCTAGACTATGGGTCCATGTAGTAGCTAGATGGTTGGTTCTACCTCTTTCTGCTACCATGTTTAGATCTTGTGAGCTCCGTTCATGATCAAGATCATCTATTTGTAATCCTATGTGTTGTGTTTGCAGGGATCCGATGGATATTGAGATGCTATTTCAGATTGATTATTGATTCTATCATGTCTATGTTATATGTGATCTTGCATGCTTTCCATTGTTTGTAGCTATCTTGGCCAAGTAGATGCTAGCAACTCCAAGAGGGACAATTTATGCTCGATAGTGGGTTCATGCCTCTAGTAATCTGGGCAAGTGACAGAAATCTCTAAGGTACTAGATGTGTTGTTGCTACTAGGGAGAAAACAGCAATCCTTTATCCATGGGACAATCATATTGCTTACTTTACACACTTTGCTTAATGCAATTATCTGTTGCTTGCAACTTAATACTAGAGGGGGTTCGGATGATAACCTGAAGGTGGATTATTAGTCATAGATGTAGTTGGATTATGGTCTATGTATAATGTTGTAATGCCCAATCAAATTTCGTAGGAGTCAAGATGATTATATATGCATGTATGCTTTCTCGGTGTCTGTCAATTGCCCTACTATAATTTGTTCACCCAACATGTCATCTATCTTAAGGAGAATCACCTCTAGTGAACTATGGACCTAGGTCCATTCTTTTACCATCAATCTATCATCTATTTACTATTTACTATTTACTTCATGCAAGCAATTACTATCTTGCACCACAATACATTTAGTCCTTTGTTTTCAGCAAAACCGGTGAGATTGACAACCTCACTGTAAGTTGGGGTAAAGTTCTATGGTTGTGTTGTGTAGGATTCCAAGTTGGAAACAACACCTTGGAGGTGTTTCCTTGCTCCTACTCGTTCGATGACCTTGGTTTCATAACTGAGGGAAAACTTGCTACTGTGCTCATCATACCTTCCTCTTGGGGTTCCCCCAACGAGCTCGATATATTTTGAGCCATCAAGCCTTTTTTTGGCGCCGTTGCCGGGGAGTCAAGGACATCTTCACAAGGCGAGTCCCTCATACCCACTCTCTTTACTTTGTTTTTTTTGTTTTGCTTAGTTTATTTTTGCTTTGTTTGCTTGTTTCCTTTATCAAAAACAAAAAAAATAGTTATACTAGTTTACTTCTTTATATCAAAACACACACAATTTTTTTTTAGTTTCTATCTAAAGTTGCTATTATATCTAGCATTGCTCCAATCACTGTGTCGCCTAAGGAAATGATTTTTAGTTTCAAACAAGGAATTGAAGAGAGTTTCAAAGAAGCTTGGTCTACAATCTCTAATTTACATGAAAAACTGAACCTAAAATGACTCTAAGCTTGTTTCTTAGCAGTTTTTTACTTTGGAACTGCCCTTTGCTATAGATATGCTTTGGATGCTGTAGTAGGAGGATATTTCCTCCAATGCAATGAGGGTGAAGCTTTTAATGCCATAAAAAAGTTGGTTGCAACATATGACTTGCCTAGCAAATCTGATTCCTCCATTATAAGTATTATGGCTAGATTGAACACCCTTGAGACCAACACAACTAGTTTAAAAGAATGCTATAAAATGCTTAAAGAGCATCATGAATATGTTCCAATAAATTCTGAATCTTCAAAATGGCTTCCTACAGTAAAAGTTGTTATAAATAATGAAACTTTTTATGCTCGTTGTGATATCATGTCTGAATTCTGTCTTATGCCTAAAGATGTCTATGAATCTTTAAATCTTTGGGGACTTTCTGAAGGGGGAGAAGAAATATCTCTTACTAATAATGCCACAATATTACCCATTGGAATAGCTAAAAGAGTGTTTACAAAGATCCTAGGGAAAGTGGTGTCCACTGATTATCTTGTTATTGAATGTGTAGGAAAAGGACAAATTACACTTGGAAGATCCCTACTAAAACTCATTGGAGCAATAATAGATGTGGAAAAGGGCATCATGCATTTTGCTTCTCCACCAAACAATCATACATTCCTCAAGGATAATAATAAAGGTAAGAGAGGTAGGGCAAGAAATTTGGTTTTAATGCTTCTTCATTTGAGAATACTTGATTCTTGCTTCTTATGCCTATCTCAAAGGCGTTAAAGAAAAGCACTTATTGGGAGATAACCCAAATTTCTTTAAGAATATTTTGTTGAGTCTTGGAAGTTATTGCTTCAGTAATAACCTCTCCTTATCATTTTGGTGTGGTTTTTGTTCCAAGAGTAACCTCTAATGAGAGAGAAGTAATACTTGGGAAAGTTGCTGTCCCGAAACAGATTTTTGTGCTTGGCTGTAAAAATTCGTGAAAAATATCAATTTGTCGGATTGAGCTATAATGTTTTATGCTTCTGCCCCAGGTTGTTATATAACATTCTTTAGTTCAACACTTTTCGATTTCAGCAACAGAAGGTCTTCGAAAAAATTGGATTTTACCTGCTGGTCTATTTTGACAGATTTATGCCATTATTTGCATTTGTATCTTAATCTCTTTCTCTTGGGGTTCTCTTTAATCACTTGAACTTTTAAAAGGAAGTGCTACAGTAGCTTGTGTTTTAATGGAAGTTTTACTTGATTTGAAACTGAACCAAAAGACTTATTGTCTTGAGTACACTAATGTTGCTAATGAAGATTGTGTGAAGTTTTGTATGAAGGAAATTTTAAAGTGTAGGGAAGAACAATGTGATAAGATGAAGTATGGACAAAAGCTCAAGCTTGGGGATGCCACCGGTGTCACCCCAACAAATATTCAAGAAGTACAAGCGTCAAAGCTTGGGGATGCCCAAGGCATCCCCTTCTTCATCAATAAAAATCTCAGGTTTTCTTCCAAACACTTCATTTTTATTGTTTCATGCACAATTGTGTTGTTCTTGGAGCGTCTTCTTTTTTGTTTTTAGTTTTTTTTTTCTTAGTTTTCTTGAATAAATTGGTTGGACCCCCGCATTCATACATAGTTTCAAATAAGTTGATTTGGATTGGAAAAGAGTAGGAAGGTTCATGCTTAAGTGGTATAAAAGGAGCTTGTTTTTGACTGTGACTTAGACTTTATCATGTCATGCTTGATATTGTTTTTCCTTTATGCTTAGTGATTATTGCTGTAGCATGACTTGTTACAAACAATTGAGATTGCTTAATGTGCCTTTAAAGAATCATCCGTTGTTTTAGCATATAAAAGCATAATATTGTGGTATTCTCCTTTGATGGTTTATTTGGGTTGACTTGGCGCATGCTCACACCATGTTAAGACTATACCAAGTCACCATAGCCTCTATGATCATTTAGTTTTCGATTTGTAATATCACTTTATGCTTTAATTAATAATGTTTTGTCGCTTTGCATGATTATGACCATTATTGCTCTCTTAGTTGGTCGCTTCCAGTCTTTTGCTAGCCTCCATATGTACCAAGTATGAGTTCCACTCATGCATCAACCTCCAAATAAAACCAATTTATTCCAAAGAGTCCACCATACCTACTATCTTAAGCTATTCCAAGTATATTCATGTTTTTATCTACCTTCCAAATGAAACTTGTTATGTGAAAATTAGTGATTAAAGCTCTCACGAACTTGATGGCACACTTTACTTTTCTTGCACTTAATAAACATGAACCATTATGCCCATCTATGTTGTGTATATGCTTGCGTTTTGTAAGTTGTGAATAAGCAGAACCATGTTACCATGGGGAACGCTTTCAACATTGCACATTATTTAGTTGATATCATGTTCTTTTGCTTATGGATCCTGGCGGTGTGAAATGAAAGGGGATCTTGTAAGGCTCATGGAGTTCGTATATGTGTTAGAGAAACGCCTAGGCGGCTAGTCTAAGCCATGCCAAATCATGGTGGAAACCTGCAGCATAACCATAGTGAGCAATCTATGAAGCATACTCCATAAAAAAACCTATGCAAATAGGAAAGAAAAAAAGAGAAAAAAAGAAAAAAAGCCTATGCAAATAGGAAATAAAAGGATCGCTGAGATGCTCATTGTCTGCTTGCCTTGTCATTTTGATATGGGGAATCTTCCGTATCATCGGGCAAGGGGTACCCCGTTGGCGGTTCTCTATGATACACATGGACCTACAATGACAAGAACTTACCAGTGACTAAAGTTGAGTAGCATGAGGAACAGTACTCGTAAGTAAGGGGCATGAGATTTTCAGCTTATATCTTGTCAAGCATATCCTCATATTTGTTCACTTTAACCTTAATCTCCTAAAAATTCTTATGATAGGGGCAATGAGAGCTGAAAGCTAATAAGTACCATAATTTTTGGAAGCTCTTTATGAGACTTGAATCCCTACTTCCTTCTATGAAGGGCCTTTCTTTTACTTTTTATGTTGAGTCTCCATCTTCTATCTTTATACGCCTATTGAGAGAGCATAGTGGCCATTCTTAGTTTAATGTGCATTGTCCCAAAACTTGTTGATTGATTCATAACTTTGATATTGCTTGTCCTTAAACTATTTGTATCTAGTCACCCTTATGAACTTTGAAGGTGTCATATGCATTTATGTTTTGGTACACTATGAGGGACAAGCTAAATACCATTCTCATTATGCTTTCTATATGTGAAACAAACAAACGTCTTTCAAAGCTTTGTTATTCATGAATCTTTTGTTTGTACCTCTTCATGTTATAACATAGTTGCTATGTCTTATTGATAGAACTATATCTTTCATGCTATGTTAAAGTACTATGATCCCAACTATCAATGTTTTACAAATACCTAGATCAATATTGTGATGGTGCATGTCACCTCAAAAATTATTCTTTTTTTATCACTTACCTACTCGAGGACGAGCAGGAGTTAAGCTTGGGGATGTTGAACGTATCTATAATTTTTTATGTTCCATGCTTGTTTAGTATCTACTTTCTTATGTTTTGTCCACACTTTGGAGTATTTTTTACACATTTTCTGGAACTAACCTATTAACAAGATGCCATAGTGCCAGTTGCCTATTTTCTGTTGTTTTTGGTTTTAGAAAAGCTAGTAAGGAAATATTCTCAGAATTGGATCGGACAAAAGCCAAAGTCAATATTTTACCCGAAGCAACACGGAGTCCGGAGGGGAGACGAAGTGGCGCACAAGGGCGGCCACACCTGGTGGCAATGCGGCCTGGGGGAGGGCGCGCCACCAGCGAGTGTGGGCCCCCTGGTGGTCCACCGACCTTGCCCTTCCGCCTATAAAAGCCTCCCGGGACGAAAACCCTAGGGACCCGATCAAAATTCCACAATAGAGTCTGTAGCCGCCGCCATCTCCATCCCTAGATCGGGAGGGATATGAAGCTCTTCCCAGCACCCTGCCAAAGGGGAGAGATCACCCTGGAGGCCTTCTTCATCACCATGACTGCCTTCGATGTGATGCGTGAGTAGTTCATCTCTGGACTACAGGTCCATGTAGTAGCTATATGGTTGGTTCTTCTCCTTTGTATTACCATGTTTTGATCTTATGAGCTCCATTCATGATTAAGATCATCTATTTGTAATCCTACATGTTGTGTTTGCGGGGATCCGATGGATATTGAGAAGCTATTTTAGATTGATTATTGATTCTGTCATGTCTATGTTATTTGTGATCTTGCATGCTTTCCATTGTTAGTAGCTATCTTGGCCAAGTAGATGCTAGCAACTCCAAGAGGGAGTATTTATGCTCGATAGTGGGTTCATGCCCCTAGTAATCTGGGGAAGTGACAGAAATCTCTAAGGTACTAGATGTGTTGTTGCTACTAGGGAGAAAACAGCAATCCTTTGTCCATGGGACAATTGTATTGTTTACTTTAAACACTTTGCTAAATACAATTATCTGTTGCTTGCAACTTAATACTGGAGGGGCTCAGATGATAACCTGAAGGTGGATTATTAGTCATAGATGCAGTTGGATTACGGTCTATGTGTAATGTTGTAATGCCCAATAAAATCTTATAGGAGTCAAGATGATTAGTATATGCATGTATGCTTTCTCGGTGTCTATCAATTGCCCCGCTGTAATTTGTTCACCCAACATGTCATCTATCATAAGGAGAATCCCCTCTAGTGAACTATGGACCCCGATCCATTCTTTTACCATCAATATATCATCTATTTACTGTTTACTTTCCGCAAGCAATTACTATCTTCCACACAATACGTTTAATCCTTTGTTTTTAGCAAAACCAGTGAGATTGACAACCTCACTGTAAGTTGGGGGCAAGGTTCTGTGGTTGTGTTGTGCAGGATTCCAAGTTGGAAACAACACCTTGGAGGTGTTTCCTTGCTCCTACTTGTTCGATAACCTTGGTTTCATAACTGAGGGAAAACTTGTTGTTGTGCTCATCATACCTTCCTCTTTGGGTTCCCTAATGAGCTCGATATAATTTGAGCCATCAACCGTATATGTCAAACTCGAGTACCTGTAGGGTATGCCCATGTTAGTAGCCCCCGAGTGTCCAGTGGAATCGTAGATTCGACTAGAGACTTTATGAAGTCTTTCGAGTGCAGGACTGAGCATATTTTTGAGTGTTCTGTCTGTGTCATAGGGATTGTTGATATATGTGCCTGATTTATCCGATGTATCGGTATCAATTAACTGCCTTAGGGCAAAAGAACGCAATCTACTCAAACTCGAGTCCCTGGACTCGAATTCGGAAAAGTGCTGGCGTAATTCGACTCGGGCCATGGAGGTCTTACAGGAGTCGAATTCCAGTGTATAAATGTGAGCACTCGACGCGTCCGTCAAGGCATATTCATCGTACCTACAAGCACGGATATATTTCTAGTAGTGCGCAGCAGATGCGTTGCCAGTCCTTATTCAGGTCTTATCTTCATGCTGTAAGCGTGGCATCCGAATTTTTGTCATCGTGGAGATGATTCGGGTGGCCCAGGAGACGTAATCTCTTTGTAGGGAAATTATGAGGCGGAGTCGCCATGGCATTCGAGTGTGGATGTTATCGACACACAGTATGATGTACACGAAAAATAATCATAGGGTGCACGACCAGCGCTCCCTATGGGAGTAGCCCCTGAGTGCCTATTCAAGTCGTAGACTCGAGTAGGGACTAAAAACATTTTGCGACTGATGTCGTCTTTTGTTGCTTGTTTTAGTCGAATGTGCTTCCAGCGCTCGCTATGGGAGTAACCCATAGTTCACAATCGAATCGTTGATTCGAGTGAAGGGTTTTTGTGAAGCTTGTATACCTGCATAAAAATTCTGTCGGGTGCGCAGCTAGCGCTCCTATTAGGAGTAGCCCCTGAGTGCTTGGTTGAGTCAAAGACTCGAGCATGGACTAAAGTATTCAAAACGTTCTTCTGCTAGAATTGATGATGTCAGTGTTGATGACGTGATGACTTCAGTTTCCCGCATGAGCGGCTTTGACGGGACGTGACGAGCAGTGGTCCCTACTTTCTGACTTTGATTTGACTGGGCGTGCGTAATCTTCTGTTTTAACTACGTCTCTTCGATTTCCGCGCATAATGGGAGTAGTAGGGGATGGTTCATGATTCACCTTCGCCATGCGTTGATGGCAATGTCCGCCACGCGTCCAGTAGGGTTTCTGCTGGCCGTTGGATGGCAGCCGCTAGGAGGTTCAGTAGCAGCACAGATGCAGTAATTTTTTCCTCATCTCTCTTCTTGCTCGCGCTTCCTCCGCCATTGTTGCTCTTCCTGCTCCTTTGTGCTCCTCTTCTCCGTGGCACTGGACCAGCTCCGCGTCTTCTCCTGTTACTTCCGGCGCTTGCATCGCCATCACAAGATGGGAAAGAAGAAAGGAGGCTCTGCCACTGGATATGCGGCTGCCATTATCACCGCCAAGAAGAAGGGAGATGGCGCCACCATGGGCACCAGCGCCGCTGACGCTGGGAAGAAGAAGGGCGCGGGGACTCGCGTCACCAATGGGTCCTGGCGCCCATCCACCATCAAGCCTGCGGAGCTGTTCAATCTTTGTCAAGATGGAGCACTTCCTCCCGTGGAAGGCAACTCCCGTGTGCCTGGCGAGGAGGTAATTCCCGTTCCTCCTGCTGGTTTCCAGGTGATGTTCCTTGCATTCATCATCTGCGGTCTCTCTCTTCCCCTGCATCCTTTATCCAAGGGTCTTCTCTGTTTCTATGGGCTCCAGCTGCACCAGCTGTCCCCAAATTTGATTCTCCACATCACTTGTTTCATCACCCTTTGCGAGTGCTGGCTCGGAATCGAGCCACACTTTGGTATCTTCAAGAAGCTTCTTAAGCTCAAACGTTTGTCGGCGTCTAGTTCGGTAGTCTATGACGTAGGGGGCTGCGGGATCCATGTCGACTCCTCCGCCATTTACTTTGATATCAAGCTCACCACGTCTGTCTAAGGGTGGAGAGATAAGTGGTTCTACATCCGTGACCAGAAGGCCGACGGAGAGCACTACGGACTCGCGCCCTTCGATCCCGTGGCGGCTTGCAAGAGGAGGTGCTCCTAGAAGAATGTCGTGATGCCTGGCGAGTCCGAGGAGACGGAGATGCTGTATCAGCGTGTCTGCGACCTTGAAGGCCGCATAGGCAAAGAAGAGGGTGGCTCTGCACTCATTCGCATGTGGTTACATCGCTGTATCCAGCCTCTGCAGGCTAGAGTCCGTCTGATGTACCGCTGGATCGGTGCTGGCGATGTGACTCACATATCTGCGGAGGGCATTTTTGCGGGTGAGGAAGATAAGAGGTTGCGACTAGTGACCAAGTACACCGCCAAGGAGGATCTCCCAGGCAAATCAGTCGTGCCTCCTTTCGACGCCAACAACCCTCCACCTGGGGTAGAGCTTTCCTGTGAAGTAGTCTGTATTTTCCGATTGGTTGCCAAGTGCTTAATATGTACTCATGTTTCTTCTGATTGTAGGAATGGAAAGTGGCCCCAAACTTGCCTCCTCAGCCTGAAGGGGTTATCCCGTGTGAAGCGGTGGAAAAGGACGAGTCGGATTTGACCGTCCCGATTGAAGAAGAGGAGGAAGCCCCCGAGTCCAGTGGCCACAGAACTCGCAAGCGCTCCCGCAGCAAGGATTCTGACGCTTCTTCACCGACGATGTTGGAGTGTTCTCCTACTTCTGCTGCAGAGGACCCGATTCCCGCCATGCCTGTATACGCCATGGCTCCTCCTACTCGAAAGAAGCTGAGGTTGCTGAAGGATTCGTCGGATGACTCCTTTGACCTCGACAAATTCAACTAGTGAGTTTTAATATCCGCGAGTTCGTCTTGTTTTCTTCGAAGTTTCTTTTCTGAAGTGGCGCTGGGAATGCTTTGCAGTCAAACGGTGTCGTCATCTTCTGACGACGTCCAATTTGTGAAAGAATCCGGAGTCGTAGACTCCAAGAACAAGGAGGTGGCTGTATAGTCGCCTTCTCCTCTGGTGGCGGCCCACTCCGGCACCAATTCTTCGAGTTCCCCCATGCTGGAGGACACCAGATGGTTGCACGGACGCCTACTCGACAGGCATCTTCGGAGTCCCTAGAGGAACACGTAAGTTTCTTTTTTGCCATTGGCAGTCGAATTCTGGAGTTTGTGCTTTTGTTGATGCTGAAGCTTTGTTTTCTTTGGGTGTAGCCTATTGTGAAGGATTCCGCTCGCCTCGTAGAGTAGGTCCTTGCCATGGGTCGACAGCATGCCTTGCTAGACAATCGGCATCGTGCAGTCGAAGGTTTGTTCTAGACTTTGTCTCTTTACTCTCCTTTGTACTGGGATTTGTAGGCTCATATACTTTGTCGTGCTCTGCCTTTTGCAGGTGAACATAATGAACTTCTCTGTCGCGTTACTTCCCTTGAGAAGGGGCTTGTGGCGGCAGAGAAGAGGCACGACGAGGCACTCACAGCCTTGGAGGAGTCGCAGAAGCGTGAGGAAGACCTACGCGCTTCTGCTGCTGAGAGGGAGAAGTTATCCGCGGAATAGCTTTTCTCGACTGCAAATGCGCTCTCAGGTACTTGCACTGCTTTTCATTGTATTTTCCTTATCTTGGTTTTCTTGTCCTTGTGCTGACACCTTGTACTCTTCAGATGCCGCTGGCCTCAGCTTCGACGCCCAGACCTTGCGTCGCGTGGATGCTCTTGCTGGCGCTATGGCCGTAGTCGAGGATCGTGGTGTCTCCCTCCAAGAGACGATGGGGAAGGCCAAAGGTGTGCTGAGTCGCCTCCGGGAGGACCTGACCCCCAAGGCCAGCCTAATTGATAATCTTGATGATCTGGTGGAATCCTTCGCCGAAGGTATTCCTCTGGATTACAATAACTCTCAGCGATCCATCGGCGCTACCATGGCACTCACGATGACGCAATCCCATGGCATGGAGTTGGATCCCAGCATGACTCCAAGGCGATTCCTGTCGACGCGGGTGGCCAACAGGTAGTGTTTGCTCCCTTCGCTTCTAGTTGTGGTAAGTATGGGCCTCAGCTCATCGATACAGTCGCGAGATATTCGATGGAGCTGCAGCGAGCGAAGGCGGCGAAGACTGCGGCGTCTTGGGCTACCACTCAAAAGTCTGTGGCGTCGGAGGCTACCACGGATTTGATGAAGCCCCCGAAGTCGAAGTCCAAGTCGAAGAAGCAGAATGCTCCTTAGTCGCCATTTGTAATAGCTATAGCTACCTTTTGTCTGAACCATGCTTTTGTGGGGGTTTGCCCTCTTAATACTTTTATCAAATTTGAATGCAATCCTCCTTTTTATCAATGCATGGTTGGTATCATTTGCCTCTTGCTTGATTGTAACTAGGGTCCTTCAAGTGGTCCTTCGAGTGATCCTCATGACTCTCCTCCCACCGATGAAACCATGGCGCAGCCGCGTTCAAAGGTGGAGGAACTGTCACTGCTATCATGACTTCATGACCATATTAAGCAGTTGGAGCGTGAGTTACCTATGATCCGTGGTAACGCGGATGTGTTGAAGTTGAAGGTGGAGAAGGCCACCACCCGCGAGCAGTATCTTCTAGATGAAGTTGCTCAGTTGAACGAGCATTTTAAATGTTAGCTCTCTATCTTCTTATCTTGTCCTTAGCCATTCGCGGCGATGCCTTGGGTTATGCTGTTGGTCTTGCTTTTGTAGTTGTAAGCGCTCGCCATCCGCAGGATGAGAAGGACCGGGTGGCCATTTGGATGAATAACCTAACCCAGGAGCAGCTACAAGCTAGTGGGTATTTCTGGGTGGATCATGACCATGCAGTCGCGTTGGCAACTTTGCAGTATCGTGCCTCGTGGGTGCTTCAATGCTTGAAGAAAGCACAATCTTACCTGAAGTGTATTTACCAGGCGATGTTTCTGCTGGACGCCGTAGCTTCTAGCATGTTGGCTCTTCTAGCAAAATTTCAAGATATAAGCGCGGTCCGCGAGTGCGTGCGACAGCAACTGGTCGCGGGTGCAAAGCCTGCCCTATCACTGGTGCGACTGCATCGACCAGATGTGGACATCACGTCGATTGCTATTGGACCGCCACTGCCGCCAGAAGGGATGACTTGGAACATGGTACCGAACTACCAGGCAGTTGATCGGCCAGCGGAGGACATCGTCGACTTCTTTGAAGAGCAGACGAACATTCATCTTTTGCAACAGTAGCATAGTTTGTACCCTGCACATAGATGTGTAACTGTTGTAAAGTTCATATGATTGTGGTGGGTGTATTTAATACCCATTGATATACGAAGAGCTTGCTAGCTTGTATGATTTTCGAGTGTATTGTACTCTGTAGTTCCCTTTCGTTAGCCTGACTTGTATTTATGTCAGCACCTTGCCAACCTGTCAGGTGTGTTGCAGTTGGGTTGGTGTTTATCAAGGGTTCGATTGGTAGCGTGTCAGCTACTCAAGATACTGCGATTTGCTCATAGAACGAAGGTGTAAAGGGTGGCGCAGCCCCCGAGTGTTAAAATTGCAAGATAATAGAAAAAGACACAGAGTTTTAGGGCACTTAGATTTATTTATTCGCAGAATAGTACGAGGTACAATGTGTGGCTAAGTAGCATGGCTGCATAGCCTTATTTGTAAAGTAAAAAATGACTAAGGGTAGAAACAGCACAGCTGCGTGATGTTCCAGGGGTTGGAGTATGCGAATCCGCTCTTGAGATCTTTAAGGCGATAGGCGCCACCTGGGATTACTTCTGTAATCACATAAGGTCCTTCCCAAGGGGACTTGAACTTGAGATGCCCTTGCTGCTTCAGTCACAGGACTAGGTCTCCTTTGATGAAGGATCTGGGCCATAGCCTTCTCCTGTGGTAGTTGCGGAGGTTCTGCTGGTAGATCGTGGATCTCTCTGCTGCGATCTCGCATGCCTCGTCAAGGAGGTCGATGGAGTCTTCGAGTGCGAGAGTTGAGTCCTTCTCGATGTATGCAACCACCCACATGGCTTTGTAGCATACCTCTGCGTGTAGCACTGCTTCAGCACCGTGCACCATGAAGAATGGAGTGTAACCCGTGGCGCTGTTTGGAGTTGTGCGTAGGCTCCAAAGTACGGATTGCAGCTCGTCTGGCCAGCAACCAGCAGCTTGTTCGAGTGGCTGAAGGAGTCGTTTCTTGATTCCGCCGCAGACGAGGCCGTTGGCCTTTTCTACTTGACCGTTGGTCTGAGGGTGAGCCATCGAGTCGTAGCTAATGTTGATTCCCAGGTTTTCACAGAATTCCTGGAGCTCCTTGGAGGTGAAGTTCATCCCATTGTTCGTGATGATTCTATGTGGCACCCCAAAACGATAGACGATAGACTCGAAGAACTTGACGGTGCTGGCTCCTGATTGATTCGTCACCGCCATGGCCTCGATCCACTTGGTGAATTTGTCGACCGCGACTAAGAGGTAGACATAACCTCCTCGCGAGGACTTTAGGAGCTTGCCGACCATGTCGAGTCCCCATTTTGCGATGGGCCAAGCCAATGGTATTGGCCTAAGTTCCACGCCAGGTGTGTGTGGTTTGTCCACGAATCGCTGGCAAGAGTTGCAGCACTGGACGATGTCCTTGGCGTCACACATGGCCGTGGGCCAATAGAATCCAGCTCGCAGAGCTTTGGCGACGAGGGCACGGCTGCCAGCATGGTGTTTGCAAGTGCCTTCATGTATGTCGAGGAGGACGGCCCTTCCGTCCCTGTTGGAGATGCACCGCTGAAGTACTACTATGATGTTGCGCTTGTACAATTCGCCGTTGATGAGGGCGAATGTCTTGGATCATCGCGCGATGTGTCACGCATCAATCGAGTCATCTGGCAGCCTCTTGCTGAGTAGATATGTGATGTACCACTGTGTCCAAGATGGATCGATCATCATGACCTCCATTGGGCCTTCGAGTCCCGTACCAAGCTCCATGTCATCGAGTGCCATTGGCTCGTTGGGTGGCATAGCCCCCGAGTCCGTTAACGTGCTTGATTTCCTCTCTAGAGCCTTGGGCTTGATGGAGCGCTCGTAGATGCGCTCGAGGAATACCCCGGGTGGTATAGGGGCGCAGGTGGAGCAGATGTTGGCGAGTATATCCGCCTCTTCTTTACTTTCGCGGCTGACGTGTCGCTGCTCGCAACCGTCGAAATATCCCTCGAGTGTGTCGTAGAGGTCGCGATAAGCGATCATGTTGTTGCTCAGTGCGTCACACTCGTGCATCGTTTGGTTGACCACTAGCTTGGAGTCGCTGTAGATGATGAGCCTCTTGGCGCTGCAGGCTTTCACCATCTGCATTCTGTGGATTAAGGCTTCGTACTCGGCTTCGTTATTGGAGGCTATGAACTGCATTCACAGAACATACTTCATCATGTCTCCTTGGGGTGATGTCCATATGACACCGGCGCCAGCTCCGTCCTTTCGCTTGGACCTGTCAAAGTGCATTGTCCAGAGATAGGACATATCTGGCTTGTCGAGGAGCTGGTTCTCCATCCAGTTCACTAGGAAGTCCAGGAGAACTTGCGACTTGATCGCGTCGCACTTCTCGTATGTGATGTCGCGTGGCGACAGCTCTATGCCCCAAAGCGAGACTCGCCCAGTAGCGTCAGGATTATTGAGTATGTGCCTGAGTGGGGCGTCATTCACCACCATGATTGGGTGCTCCTGGAAGTAGAGGCGTAGTCGCCTGGCTGTCATGAAGATGTCGTATGCCAGCTTCTGGTAGTGCGGGTACCACAACTTTGTTGGCGTGAGCACCTCGCTGAGGTAGTAGACTAGGCGCTAGACCACGTGGACTTTATTATCTTCGGCTCGCTCCACAACGAGCACAGTGCTGACCACCTTGTTGGTGGCGGAGATGTATAGCAGCAGCGGCTCCTTTTCACGAGGAGTTACCAGTACTGGCGAGGTGGATAGTAGACGCTTGAGGTCTTCGAATGCTTCTTGTTCATCATCTGTCCACTCGAACTTGTCAGCCTTGCGGAGGAGTTGGTAGAAGGGTAGTGCCTTTTCTCCCATTCGACTAATGAATCGACTGAGCGCCGCGATTCGCCTAGCCAGCTGCTGGACGCCTTTTACGTTCTTCGGCTTCTCCATGGCTAGTATGGCTTTTATTTTCTTCAGGTTTGCTTCGATCCCTCTTGCAGAGATGAGATACCTGAGTAGTTGCCCAGATGGTACGCCGAAGGCGCATTTTTCCAGATTGAGCTTGATCCGGTAGCGGTCGAGGTTAGCGAAGGTCTCATCGTCGATTAACGTGGCTTCCTCTTTGGTTTTGATGACGATGTCGTTAATGTAGACTTGGATATTGCGACCAAGTTGGTCCTTGAGGCAAGCCTGCATGCACCGCTGATAGGTGGCACCTGCGTTTTTTAGCCCGAAGGGCATCGTGTTGTAGCAGAATACACCGAAGGGTGTCATGAATGTCGTCTTCTCTTGATCTTCCTCCTTCATTCGAATCTGATTGTAGCCTGAGTAGGCATCGAGGAAGTAGAGACACTCACATTCCATAGTGGAGTCGATTATTTGATCGATCCATGGCAACGGGAAGTGATCCTTTGGGCAGTGCTTGTTCAAGGAGGTGAAGTCCACGCACATCCGCAGGATATGCGTGTCTTTTTTAGGCACAAGCACTGTATTGGCGAGCCAGGTGCTTTCCTTGAGCTCGCGTATGAAATTTGCGTCGAGGAGTCTGTTGATCTCCATACCGACTGCTTTTGCTCTTGGTTCAGATAGCCACCGTATCGTCTTCTTGAATGGACTTGCGTCTAGATTCACGTTGAGTGAGTGCTCGGCGAATTCCCTAGGAACCCCTGGCATGTCCGCTGGACACCAGGTGAAGATTTCCCTGTGCTCATGGAGGAATTCTATGAGCGCGAGTTCCTATGCGGAACTCAAGTTGTTAGCGATGAGGGTCGTCTTTGTCGGATCCGTTGGGTGGACCTGGAATTTCTTGGTATGCACCAACGAGTCGAAGGATAGATCGGGCAAGCTTGGCTTGCTCACGGGAGGCATACGGTTGTCTGTCGACTCCTTTAATCTTGCGAGTTCCTCTTGCATGCCGAAGGACTGGGAGATTCTGTTGAATTCCCTGTCGCAGTTGTCGGACCTCTCGAAGCTTCCATTGACTATGATCACGCCGTTTGGATCTGGCATTTTCATCTGTAGGTAGGCGTATGATACATTGCAAATGTATCTATAATTTTTGATGTTCCATGCTTGGTTTTATCTACTTTCTTGTGTTTTGTCCACACTTTGGAGTACTTTTCATATGATTTCTTGGACTAACCTATTAACAAGAGCCACAAGTCAGAAAATGAATATTCTCGGAATAGGATGGGACAAAAGCCAAAGTTATTATTTTACCGGGAGACATCTAGAGCTAGAGTACGAGACGGAGAGGGGTTGGGGCCTGGCCACACCACCTAGCCGCGTGGCCAGGCCTGGCCCGCGCCAAGGGTGGTCTGGTCGCCCCAGGCATCCCCTCAGCCTCCCCTTCCGCCTATATATTGCCTCTGATAAGAAAACCCTAAGTACCCGATCAAAATTCCACGAAAGAGTCTGTACCCGCCGTCATCTCCATCCCTAGACCGGGAGGGATCTGAAGTTGTTCCCGGCACCCTGCCGGAGAGGAGAATTCACCTTCGAGGCCTTCTTCATCATCATGCAAGCCTCCAGTGTGATGCGTGAGTAGTTCATCTCTGGACTACGGGTCCATGTAGTAGCTAGATGGCTGGTTCTCCTCCTTTGTGCTTTCATGTCTAGATCTTGTGAGCTCCGTTCATGATCAAGATCATCTATTTGTAATTCTGCATGTTGTGTTTGCGGGGATCCGATGGATATTGAGATGCTATTTCAGATTGATTATTGATTCTATCATGTCTTTGTTATTTGTGATCTTGCATGCTTTCCGTTGTTAGTAGCTATCTTGGCCAAGTAGATGCTAGCAACTCCAAGAGTTAGTATTTATGCTCGATAGTGGGTTCATGCCTCTGGTAATCTGGGGAAGTGACAGAAATCTCTAAGGTACTAGATGTGTTGTTGCTACTAGGGAGAAAACAACAATCCTTTGTTCATAGAACAATCGTATTGTTTACTTTACACGCAATTCGTAATGCAATAATATGTTGCTTGCAACTTAATACCGGAGGGAGTTGGGATGATAACCTAAAGGTGGATTATTAGTCATAGATGCAGTTGGCTGACGGTCTATGTATACTGTTGTAATGCCCAATCGAATCTCAAAGGAGTCAAGATGATTAGTATATGCTTGTATGCTTTCTCAATGTTTGTCAATTGACCTTCTATAATTTGTTCACCCAGCATGTTATCTATCTTAAGGAGAGCCACCTCTAGTGAACTATGGACCCCTATCCTTTCTTTTACATTCAATCTACAAACTGTTTACTGCTTTTGTTTACTTTCTGCAAACTATTACTTCCTTCCATTCGATATGTTTAATCCTTTGTTTTCAGCAAAAACGGTGAGATTGACAACCTCAACGCAAGTTGGGACAGAGTTCTACGGTTGTGTTGTTCAGGTCTCCACGTTGCTGCTGGCACCGGTAGTGTACCCTGCCAACGTTCAGCTAGCAACACCTTTGGTGTGTTTCCTTGCTCCTACTAGATTGGTAACCTTGGTTTCGTACTGAGGGAAAACTTGCTGCTGTGCTCATCATACCTTCCTCTTGGGGTTCCCCAACGAGCTCGATATATTTTGGGCCAGCAAGAATTTTTCTGGCGCCGTTGTCGGGGAGTCAAGGACATCTTCACAAGGTGAGTCCCTCATAACCAATCTCTTCACTTTGTTATTTTTGTTTTGCTTAGTTTCTTTTTTTCTTTGTTTGCTTGTTAATCTTTATCAAAAAACACAAAAAAATAGTTTTACTAGTTTGCTTTCTTATTTAAATAACACAAAAAATTAAGTCTTTCTATTGTTGTTACCCCTTCCTTAGCACACCATGTTGATCCCTAAATTCACCTTGAAAGACCTTTCAATAGGGAGTGGTTCTATAATTGGAAAAGATAATATTGAAGAATTCTTTAATCATGTTAGTAAACATGAGGATATTGAGGATAGATCCCTTGCAGAACTTGATCCAAACTATGAGATTGCTGCAGCTTCTTTAGTTCACATGTTGGAAGCTAGGTTTGTTAACCTCAACCCCTTAATGCAAGTAATGTTTCTTAAACTTAAAGAAATTGAAGACCCTGAAAAGAGGGATTTTATTCTAGAAACTTTGCTTAAGGAATTCTATGATGTTGCCAAGGAAGCTAGAAAAGTCTTTGAACATTTTAATATGCTAGGCTCATGCGTAGATGTTATTGGAACACGAGAAAAGATGGACAAAACCGAACCTAATGGGGAGGAACCTAAGATACCGATACCTTTCAAACTCGTAGCAATGCATGAAGCCATAGAAAAGAATCTTGATTGGATTGTTCCTGAAACCCTTTTGATCAAAATAATGAACCCAAGAGCATTGAGAGAGGATCCTCTAGAACTTATTTGGAGGATATACCTTGCCTTGTTGAAGATATTTCTGGTATTGCTCTCAATGCTTCTTCATTTGAGAACACTTGATTCTTTTTGCTTCTTATGCCTAACTTAAAAGCGTTAAAGAAAAGTACTTATTGGGAGATAACCCAAAAGTTTTAGATGAGTCTTGGAAGTTATTACTTCGGTAATAACCGCTCCTTATCATTTTTATTTGCTTTTTGTGCCAAGAGTAACCTCTAATGAGAGAGAAGTAATGATTGGGAAAGTTGCTGTCCCGAAACAGATTTCTGTGTTTCACCGTAAAAATTCGTGTAAAATCTCTGTCATTCCTTTTGAGGCGTGAATTTTTGTGCTTCTGCCTCAGGTTGTTATCTAACTTTCGTTAGTTCAACACTTTTTGATTTGAGCAACAGAAGGTCTTCGCAAAAATTCGTCTTTACCTGCTGGTCTGTTTTGATAGATTTCTGCCATTATTTGCATTTGCTTCTTGTTGGTTCCTTTTTGAGTTCTTTTGGGGAATTGAGCTTTTTTAGGAAAGTTCTACAGTAGCTAGTGTTTTAATGGAAGTTTTTATTGGTATTGGAACTGAACCTAAAGATTTATTATCTTGAGTGCACTAATGTTGCTAATAAAGATTGTGTGAAGTTTTGTACGAAGGAAAAATATCAGGTGTATGGAAGGAATGAGCAATGAGATGAAGGATGGACTAAAGCTCAAGCTTGGGGATGCCGCGCGTGTCACCCCAATAAATATCTAAGAAGAACAAGTGTCAAATCTTGGGGATGCCCAAGGCAATCCCCCTCTTCATCAATAAAAATCCCAGGTTTCTTTCAAACACTTCATTTTTATTGTTTCATGCACAGTTGTGTTGTTCTTGGAGCGTCTTATTTTTCATTTTCGTTTTGGTTTTTCGTTTGCTTTGTTTGCTTAGTTTTTCTGAATAAATTGGTTGGACCCCCTCTTTCATGCATTGGTTTTCAAATAGTTTGGTTTGGATTGGAAAAGAGTAGGAAAGCTCATGCTTAAGTGGTAAAGAGAGCTTGTTTTTGACTGTGGTCTATGTTTTGTCATGCCATGTTTGATATTGTTTTGGCTTTATGCTTAGTATTCTTTGTTGTAGCATGACTTGTTATAAACAATTGAGATTGCTTAATGTGCCTTGGATGAATCATGTGTTGTTTTAGCATATTAAAGCATAGTATTGTGGTATTCTCCTTTGATGCTTTATTTGGGTTGACTTGGCACATGCTCACACCATGTTATGACTATCCAAAGTCACCATAGCCTTTATGATCCTTTAGTTTTCAACTTGTAGTATCACTTTATGCTTTGATCAATGATGTTTTGTCGCTCTACATGATTATGGCCATTATTGCTCTCTTAGTTTGTCGCTCCCAGTCTTTTGCTAGCCTCCATAATCAAGTATGAGTTCCACTCATGCATCGAACTCCCTAAACCAAGTTATTCCGAAGAGTCCACCATACCTACCTATTAGCATATGCTATTCCAAGTATATTCATGTTTTTGTTTATCTTCCAAATTAAGCTTGTTATGAGAAAGCTAGTGATTAAAGCTCTCACGAACTTGATGGCACACTTTACTTTTCTTGCCCTTAATAAACTTGAACTATTGTGTCGTCTGTGTTGTATATGCTTGCACTTATTTGTTGGGGATTAGCAGAACCATGTTGTCATGGGGAACGCTTTCAACATTGCACTGGTACTTTATACCTAGTTGATATCATGCTCTTTTGTCTATGGATGTCGTCGGTGTGAAATGAAAGGGGATCTTGTAATTCCATGGAGTTATGTATATGTGTTAGAAAAATTCCTGGGTCGCTGGTCTAATCCATGCTGACATGGTGGAAACCTACAGCGTAACCATAATGAGCTGTCTATGAAGCATTCTTCTTATAAAAAAAGAGTCCTATATTGAGAAAAAAAGAGAAAAAGAAAATAAAAAAAGAGATTATGAAAAGAGGAAAGAGAGAAAAAGCACCATATTCCCATGGTAAATAAGAATATTGCTGAGATGCTCGTTGTCTGCTTGCCTTGTCATTTTGATATGGGGATTCTTCCGTATCATCGGGCAAGGGGTACCCCGTTGGCGGTTCTCTATGATACACATGTACTTGCGATGACGAGAACTTACCGGTGACTAAACTTGAGTAGCATGAGGAGCGGCCCTCGTATACAAGGGACATGAGATTCCTGACTTACACTTCGTCAAGCATGTACACCATAGTTTGTTCACTTTAACCTTAATCACTTCAAGATGCTTATGATAGGGGCAATGAGAGCTGAAAGCTATTAATTACCATAATTTTTGGAAGCTCTTTATGAAACTTGAATCTCTGCTTCCTTCTATGAAGGCCTTTCTTCCACCATTATATTGAGTCTCCACCTTCTATCTTTATGCACCTACTTTGAGAGCATAGTGGCCATTCTTAGTTCTATGTGCATTGTCCCAAGACTAGTTGACTGATGCATACCTTGATATTGCTTGTTTTAAACTATTTGTATCTAGTCACTCTTATGAACTTTGAAGGTGTCCTATGCATTTATATCTGCTAATCTATGAGGGACTAGCTGAATGCTACTATGCTATGTTTTCTTTATGTGAAACAAACAAACGTCTTGCAATGCATTGTTATTCATGAATCTTTTGTTTGTGCCTTTTCATGTTGCAACATGGTTTCTATGCCTTATTGCTAGAACTTTGTCTTTCATGTTATGATTGAAGTACTATGATCCCAGCTTTGAATGTTTTACAAATACTTTTACCAAGTTTATGATGGTGCATGTCACCTCAAAAATTATTCTTTCTTTTTATCACTTACCTACTCGAGGACGAGCAGGAGTTAAGATTGGGGATGTTGATACATTGCAAATGTATCTATAATTTTTGATGTTCCATGCTTGGTTTTATCTACTTTCTTGTGTTTTGTCAAAACTTTGGAGTACTTTTCATATGATTTCTTGGACTAACCTATTAACAAGAGCCACAGTGCCAGCTGCCTGTTTTCTGCTGTTTTTGGTTTTAGGAAGTCAGAAAATGAATATTCTCGGAATTGGACGGGACAAAAGCCAAAGTTATTATTTTAGCGGGAGATATCTGGAGCCAGAGTACGAGACGGAGAGGGGCTGGAGCCTGGCCACACCACCTGGCCGCGTGGCCAGGCCTGGCCCGTGCCAGGGGGTGGTCTGGCCGCCTGAGGAACCCCCTCGGACTCTCCTTCCGCCTATATATTGCCTCTGATACGGAAACCCTAAGTACCCGATCAAAATTCCACGAAAGAGTCTGTAGCCACCGTCATCTCCATCCCTAGACCAGGAGGGATTAGAAGCTCTTCCCGGCACCCTGCCGGAGAGGGGAATTCACCCTGGAGGCCTTCTTCATCATCATGCAAGCCTCTGGTGTGATGTGTGAGTAATTCATCTCTGGACTACGGGTCCATGTAGTAGCTAGATGGCTGGTTCTCCTCCTTTGTGCTTTCATGTCTAGATCTTGTGAGCTCCGTTCATGATCAAGATCATCTATTTGTAATTCTGCATGTTGTGTTTGCGGGGATCCGATGGATATTGAGATGCTATTTCAGATTGATTATTGATTCTATCATGTCTTTGTTATTTGTGATCTTGCATGCTTTTCGTTGTTAGTAGCTATCTTGGCCAAGTAGATGCTAGCAACTCGAAGAGTTAGTATTTATGCTCGATAGTGGGTTCATGCCTCTGGTAATCTGGGGAAGTGACAGAAATCTCTAAGGTACTAGATGTGCTGTTGCTACTAGGGAGAAAACAACAATCCTTTGTTCATAGAACAATCGTATTGTTTACTTTACACGCAATTCGTAATGCAATAATTTGTTGCTTGCAACTTAATACTGGAGGGGGTTCGGATGATAACCTGAAGGTGGATTATTAGTCATAGATGCAGTTGGATGACGGTCTATGTATAATGTTGTAATGCCCAATCGAATCTCAAAGGAGTCAAGATGATTAGTATATGCTTGTATGCTTTCTTGATGTTTGTCAATTGCCCCGCTGTAATTTTTTCACCCAGCATGTTATCTATCTTAAGAAGAGCCACCTCTAGTGAACTATGGATCCTGGTCCTTTCTTTTACATTCAATCTACAAACTATTTACTGCTTTGTGTTTACTTTCTGCAAACTATTACTTCCTTCCATTCGATACGTTTAATCCTTTGTTTTTAGCAAAACCGGTGAGATTGATAACCTCATCGCAAGTTGGGGACAGAGTTCTGCGATTGTGTTGTGCAGGTCTCCACGTTGCTGCTGGCACCGGTAGTGCGCCCTGCCAACGTTCAGCTAGCAACACCTTTGGGGTGTTTCCTTGCTCCTACTGGATTGATAACCTTGGTTTCATACTGAGGGAAAACTTGTTGTTGTGCTCATCATACCTTCCTCTTGGGGTTCCCCAACGAGCTCGATATATTTTGGGCCAGCAGTGTAATGTGGCACTTCCATGAACCTTGCGAACACGACACGTCCGAGGATGCAGTGGTACTGTGAGGGCCAGTCGACGACTTCAAAGTCGATGCGCTCTCGTTGAAAGTTTTGCGGCGTGCCGAAGATGACGTCAAGGTTATTTTTGCCCAGGGGGTATACGCCCTTCCCTGGGATGATGCCGTGGAACATCGTGTCTGAAACTTCCAAACATGTCAAAGGGATCCTCATCGCGTGCAAGGTACTTGCGAACATGAGGTTGATGCCGCTCCCGCCGTCCATGAAGACGCGACTCATATCGAAGCCCCCGATCTGCGCCTCAAGTACGAGGGGACAGTGGCCTGGGCGAGGAACTTGGCGCGGGTGGTCATGCTTGTCGAAGGTGATGCAGGACTCGCTTCCACTGAGGTACTCAGTGGTGGAAGGTGGAGAGTTTATCACCAGATTGACTTGGCGAGTGATTGCCTTCTGCACTCGATTTGAAGGACGCCCTTTTGGATCATCCCCATATTGCCCAACGATCGTGGGTACGGCTCTCCCCCACGGTTCTGGACTAGTGCATCCGCAGGTGGTGGTGGCCCAGGTGGTGGTGGTGGCACTCCGTGAGCCATGGCGCCTAGGGCAGCTCCGTATCCCTGGTTGATCGTGTCGCGATTCATCTGGGCCAGGCCTTCATGGAGCTTGAGGAATTCGCGGCAGTCCTTGAGAAGGTGGCTGGACTTCTTCTTCCTGTCATGCTTGTCGATGTAGAAGTGTACGGTGCATGGTCCAGACAGTTTGTCCTGGATGGATTGCCCAGGCGCGTCGTCGCGAGTGCGGCTTTGCCACACTTGCATGGTTTTTCCGCTGTCACGGTATCCACCATTGCGGTATCCGCTATTGCGGTTGTCGTCGCGTTTGTCGGTGTAGCCAGCCGCGACCATGTTGACTTCTTCACGGTCCTCGTAGACATGCATTCGACGTTTTCCTCCGTGGTCGCGTCTGCGCCCAAGGTCGTTGATGTCTACGCACTTCTATATTCTTGTAGACAGTTGTTGGGCCTCCAAGTGTAGAGGTTTGTAGAACAGCAGCAAGTTATCCCTTAAGTGGATCACCCAAGGTTTATCGAACTCAGGGAGGAAGTGGTCAAAGGTATCACCTCTCAAGCAACCCTGCAATCAAGATACAAGAAGTCTCTTGTGTCCCCAACACACCCAATACACTTGTCAGGTGTATAGGTGCACTAGTTCGGCGAAGAGATAGTGAAATACAAGTGGTATAGATAATTATAAGTGGTAACGGTGATAGAAAATAGCTTGATGTGAGGAAAAGACTAAAGGCAAATAGATGGAAGCAAGAAAACATGTAACAGATCTAGTTGCAAACGGTGTTTCAATGTTTAGAAACAAGGCCTAGGGATCATACTTTCACTAGTGAACACTCTCATATAAATAACTTCTCTTTATGATACTACTTTGAACTACTCTCCGGTTGGACACTCTAATCCATGGTAGGGCTATAACAACACTCCTCAAAGTTCGCTTTAGCCATCTAGACAACCCCACACTGTCACCTTGAGCGCTAGATGGATCCAACAAACACCACAATTTCATAAAGACATCCAACTCCAAATATAACTCATAACAAGTATTTGAAATCTCTAGCCTAAGTGCCACCATGGTGTGCACACTGTCAACTTGACACACATGGGGAGAGTAGAGATCTATTAAAGCACTTGAGTAGCAAGGTAGATCTATAGATTACAAGCTCATGATCTCAATAAGATCATGCATAGAGAGAGATGAACACATAGCTACCGGTAGAACCCTTAGCCTCGAGAGAGAACTACTCCCTCCTCATCATGGGAATCAGCAACGGTGATGGAGATGGCAGTGGAGATCGATGGAGATGGCTCTGGGGGCACTTCCCTGTCCCAGCAGGGTGCCGGATCAGAGACTTTCTGTCCCCCGAATCTCCCCTTCGGTGGCGGTGGTGCTGCAGAACTTTTCGTGGCTGGAGGCAGGACGATTTAGGGTTTTTGCATCGGGAGGCATCTTATAGGCGAAGAGGCAAGGTCAGTGGGCAGCCAGGGGGCCCACACCATGCCCTGGCGCGACCTGGGGGGACCCGCGCCTAGGGGTGGTTTGGCCACCCTGTGGCCCCCCTTCATCTCTGCTTCTGGCTCCGTGAATCTTCTGGGAAAATAACGACTTTGGCTTTTGTCCGGTACAATTCCGAGAATATTCATTTTCTGACTTTTTGGAACCAAAAACAGTAGAAAACAGGCAACTAGCATTGTGGCTCTTGTTAATAGGTTAGTCCAAGAAATCATATGAAAAGTACTGCAAAGTGTGGACAAAACATAAGAAAGTAGATAAAACCAAGCATGGAACATCAAAAATTATAGATACGTTTGCAACGTATCAGTCGTCGTCATCATCAGAGTAGGTGAGGTTTTTCACCGAGTTTTCTCCATCCGCCCACCGATTCACAATCTCCATCAGGTGGTCAATTGTTTTGGGCTTCGAGTGGCCCAGCTTCTCCCTGAGCTCTATATGGCGAACACCACCGTTGAACGCGTCGATTGTGCGGTCCTCCAAGATGTTTTCTGCGGAGTTTTTGATAATGGACCACCTCTGGATGTATGAGCACAGAGACTCGCCAGACCTTTGGTGGCAGCCTCTTAGTTCCTCGATTGACGTGGGCCTTTTGTAAGTTCCCTTGAAGTTGCACACGAAGCTGTAGACCAGCTCTTCCCAACTGTGGTTTGATCCACGCGGGAGATTGTTGAGCAGTCCGCAGGCGGCGCCTTACAACTGTAGCCGCAGGCATTGCATTGTCGTGCTTGAGCTTCTGGCGTGTAGCCTGACAGAGGAGATGTGATCCTCCAGCTAGATTTTCGGGTCCTGCAGGCCGTCAAATTTCAGGTTCTCTGATGGGAGTTTGAACCCCTTAGGCATTCGCTTCTGCCTGATGTCCCTACTAAAGCATCTGGCGCCGTAGATCTCCACCTCATCTTCTTCCGAGTCAATCAAATGAGCGCTCCTTGCCCGCATCTTATCTACCTTGCGCTGCGTGATGTCATCATGCACGTCGTAGTCGTGGTCACGCCGCCGTGAGCGACGTCGCTGTGATAGATCGTGGTTGTTCTCGCTGGAGGAGTACGAGTAGTAGTGTTTGGCCAGAGCCTTGCCTTTCTTTGGCTCCGATGCTGGCTCTTTGTTGAGGGCGGCCTCGATTAGCCCCAGGCCCGCGATCGTAGATTGGTGCATGGGAGTTCGCGGATCTCCAGCCGGTGGATGATTGTTTAGGAGGTACATGGTGGCCGCTGTCACCGCAGGTTGCGGCGTCTTCGGGAGCACATTGCCTTGTGTATCCACCATCATAGAGCCGAAGTCGAGGATTTTCACGGCCTCTTCGCGCTCCTTGTCGGTGAGGTGGGCAAGTCAAGATCGTCGCTTGGCGGCCATGTATTTGTTGCCTTTGGAGGAGGATCCTCCATGGGAGGAGAGCTGAGCCCGTCGAAGGCTCGACTTGTCCGCCGCCTTTCTGCGCGCCTCCAGTTGCACGATTACTTTCTGTTGGCGCCTGTATTCCTCCTTGAGCAGCCAATGGTAACCCATCAGCATGTCTTGCGATGAGTTCGGGGGCAGAGGGTTACCCCGCAGAGCTTCTCGACAGCGAGCCCACTCGTTGTCATTGAGATGGATCAGCACGCGTTCCCTAGTATTCTCATTCGTCGTGAGGTGCGGTTCTCCTCCCGTCCCATTGTTTACGGGGGCGCCATTGGTGGGCGCGCCATTGGTAGGCGCGCTGTTGGTGGGGGTGCTGTTGGCGGGGCCACCGTTCCCGCCGTTGGACAGACCAGTGCTGGTGTTGCCACGATTGACACCGGTGTCGCCTGCGTTGATGACGGTGCACATGAAGTGATTGGGGAAGCTGTTGCTCCCACAACTCTCAGATCCAGAGCTGTAGGCTCCATCCTCTATGGCCAGGTCACCCAGATCGGATCCGCGACTACTGTCGCCGTCCGTACCCTCGACTGTTGTCGGGGTGTTGAGCTCGCTCAGGGTGCCGATTGGTGGTGGAAACCACGATGCTGGAGCAATCGCGGGTGTCGTCGGCTGGTCAGGCATGCGAAGTGTGCCCAGTTGACCGACCTGGAAGCGGAAGCTCCCGATCGCCAGGCCGATCCCATCACCCACGGACTCAAAAGCCGGGCGAGCAGCCGGCGTGTGGACGGTGAAGTCAAAATCATTGAAGAGCTGGCGAATCTCCGCTGTTGCGGAGTTCTAAATCGCGCTTGATGGGGCCGAAGTCCGCGGCATCAGCACTCCGAGTTCCCATAGACGGCGCCAATTGACGAGGGTTTAACTCGTAAATGCCCATTGTTATGGACTTGGGTTTTGGAGAAGGAGGGAGCACTGGAGGCATCAATCGGCTAGCAAACAAGCACACAGGGACGCAAGATTTACCCAGGTTTAGGACTCGTAGAGATCCCTACTCATGCTTGTCTTCTCTTGGAATTATCAAGGGAGTCGAAAGTTACAGGGGTGCGTAGATGCAATCTGGCGATGGTTGTGGAAACTAGGGTTGTGATTGTCCTCCTGATCGCCGCTCCTAGCCTTTATATAGATAGGCTAGGTCTCAGGTAGCAGGTCGAGTCGGTTACAGATTAGGGTTCGTCCCTTTGAACTATCTATCTTAAGCTTCATCTTGCGCTGCAAGCAATCGGAGTCTCCGTGAGTCACCCGAATCCTAATTGGGCCTTGGCAACGCCATGGGCTTCTGCCGTATCTAGAATGTATATGCCAAACTCGAGTACCTGTAGGGTATGCCCATGTCATGCACCTTCCGGGAAGGCGACCTGGTCCTACGACTGGTCTAGGACAAGAAGGGCATGCACAAGATTTCTCCCCATGGGAGGGGCATTCGCCATAGGGCGAGTCCTCGGCAACAACGCCTACTACCTCATCGACATACGAGGCAACGACCAAATCGAGGTTGGGAGGCCTTGGAATGTAAACCTCCTTCGGAAGTTCTATACATAGAACTAAAACTTGTACTTAGTCGCTATATAATGAAATCATTTAGGATCGCACAAATTGTGTCTACTCGCCATCCTCTTGTGCCATATGCACTCGTACGTTCAGCAATATGCTACCTATAGAAGTCAACCCTTGGTCGCGCGACCGACACGGCTAAGTAGTGTGACTCAAGGGCACCGAAGATATTCAGGCCTTGTGTCGTCCACGAGCACGCCACCCTAGAGCCACCATCGGAGTCGCCTCGCTCGACTGGCCTGCCAGGCTAAGACAACCGATAAACGCTTCTCACAGCGACATGTCCTCCCCATCCTCGTGCAAAGCGACTCGAACGGTTAAGTACCACGCACGGGGTCGTCGCAATAGGAAACCCCACACGGCTAGGGAACACACCAAGTAAGAGAGCTACCTTGGACTCGCCAGGCGACTGAATTTCCGAGCCAGGGGGAGAGACGCATTACAAACAACGCATCGGGTCCTCACCTACGATAGGTGTGCAACTAGAACGACTAAGTACCACACTCGGGGACTCGGCTAAACCGACCCTGCTTGCATCCGGGAAAACAGCTAAGTATAGAGCACCTTCGGAGCCGCAAGGCGACTAGCCCCATACGCCATGACAAATTAGCCCCAACCAAAATAAAAACTCAAAGCAAACACACATGCACACAAACGAGGTAAACCCCATTAAAGAGAGGACGCGCTCGGGGACTCGCTCACATGAAAATCAACATAGAACATACTTAACCATGCATTGTGAGTCGGTTGACTCCTCTTACTTCCATACATAAGTATTGTTCATATTACAAAAGTGGCCACTGATGACCCACAAGTATAGGGGGTGCATCGCAGTATTTTTGATAAGTAAGAGTGTTGAACCCAACGAGGAGCAGAAGGTGCTGGCTAGTGGTATGGATCAGGAATTCTCTGCAAATACTTAGCAAACGGATTTTTAGGGTTTTTTGATAAAGCAAGTAAACAAAGTACGAGTAAATAAAAGATAGTAGGACTAAATGCAGCAAGTGGCCCAATCCTTTATGCAGCAAAGGACAAGCCGGTTGTATTACTTAAGATGACCAAACGTTCTCGAGGACACATGGGAAGACTGTCAGTTCTTTCACTTCATATAGTTGATTAATCTTCTTTAACTTGCTAAGTGTTGTGTGGGTGAACCTGTGCTAATGTACCGACCTTCCTAGGACTAATACATACTTGTGATTATACCCCTTGCAAACATCCGTAAGTACAAGAAAGTAATTAAGGTGGAAACCTAACCACAGCTTTAAACTCTAAGACCCTTACGTCCCTTGTGCAATGGTTTCCTAACGGGGGTTCAGGTTTCTGTCACTCCGGCAACCCCTACGATTAGTAGCCAAATACACAATGCATTCCCCTAGGCCCATATAGGTGAAGTGTCATGTAGTCGACGTTCACATGACACCACTAGAAGAAGTACACCACAACTTAAATATCAAACTATTGAATCTTTCTCAACACAATTCCACTACTAACAACATGACTTCTCCCATGTCCTCAAGAACAAAACGAACCACTCACAAGACATCATATGGATCATGATCAGAGATGGAATAATGATGTATAACAATCTGAACATAAACAATAGTTCAATGGTTCACTCAATAGCATCAACTACAAAGAGTAATCAACACCGAGAAAGTTTCCCCTATGAACTATGCAAGATTCAACCCAATTGTTATAGCAATATGGAGATGGTGATGAGGGTGCTGATGGTGACGATGGTGGTTATGATGATGACGATGATCCCGATGAAGTCCAGCTTGATGGTGGTGTTGATGGCGACGATCTCCCCTCTCCGGGAAGGAATTCCCCCGGCAGAAATCTATCTGCCGGAGATATCTTTCTCCCTCGGTGTTTTCCGCCCCGCAAAGGCGGGGGAATCTTTCTGTGGTCGCTCCCCGAGTCTTAGGGTTTCGGGAGGATAATATACGCCAGAGGGGAGTGCTAGGGGTGGACCAGGGTGGCCACACCACCTGGTGCCACCCTGGTGGCGTGGCCCAGGCTGGCCCGCGCCAGGGGGTGGTGTGGGCCCCCTGTGGCCCATCTCCAGCCCCCCTTCTGGCTTCCTTCGTCTTCTGGAAAAAATAGGATTTTCCGTATATTTCCTGGATTTTCTGAACTTCGCGAATTTTGCCTCCAAACAACACCTTTTCCATCAGAATCCTGACTACAGCGGTCCATGCTCCAAAAGTCATCAACCATGCAAAAACAGATGAAATAACATAAGTATCACCTCTCAATACGAAATATATCAATGAATAACAGTGAATAATGACATCGAATAGTGATGCAAAATGGACATATCAACTCCCCCCAATCTTAGACTTTGCTTGTCCCCAAGCGAAACTGAGCTCAATAAACATGGCCTCAGGTTTATGGAGTGAAGAGTCGATAAAAGAATATGGACAAGAAACATCACATTCATGAAATACATATTTCATAATAGAAGACAACTCACTATTATATAACTCAACTTGCAATTAGTAAAGGAAACACAATAAAGATACATAAAGTGAATCATAATTGGTAATGGCAAACTTAGCTCTTGGTCGAAGAATAGTTGATAATTTGCTGGAGTTCACAAATAACTGGTTTTCAATGATAGCTTTCAAAGTAGTAAACATCAAGATAAGAGCAATGTGCAAAACAAGGAACATAAGAAACATGATTGAATAAATCACCATATGAATGAATGAAACACAGCAACTCAAAATACTTGCTGAGATAGAAGGGAGTAGGTTTATTGACTCAACTAAAAAGTAAAAGAAAGGCCCTTCACAGAGGGAAGCAGGGATTGCAAGTCTCATAAAGAGCTCCCAAAAATTATGATACTTACTAGCTTTCAGCTCTCATTGCCCTTATCATAGGCATCTTTAGGTGATTAAGGTTAAAGTGATCAAATATGAGGATATGCATTGACAAGTTGTAAATTGAGAATCTCATGTCCCTTGAATATGAGGGCCGCTCCTCATGCTACTCAAGTTTAGTCATCGGTAAGTTCTTGTCATCGTAAGCATATGTGTATCATAGAGAACCGCCAACGGGGTACCCCTTGCCCGATGATACGGAAGAATCCCGATATCAAAATGACAAGGCAAGCAGACAACAAGCATCTCAGCAATCTTCTTATTTACCATGGGAATATGGTGCTTTTTTCTCTCTTTCCTCTTTTCATAATCTCTTTTTTTCTTTTTTTCTCAATATAGGACTCTTTTTTTATAAGAAGAATGCTTCATAGATGCTCGTTATGGTTATGGTGCAGGTTTCCACCATGTCAGCATGGATTAGACCAGCGGCCTAGGCGTTTCTCTAACACACATGCATAACTCCATGGACTTACAAGCTCCCCTTTCATTTCACACCGACAACATCCATAGACAAAAGAACATGATATCAACTTGGTACAAAGTACCAGTGCAATGTTGAAAGCGTTCCCCATGACAGCATGGTTCTTCTAATTCACAACTCACAAAGCGCAAGCATATACGCAACATAGGTGAGCACAATGGTTTAAGTTTATTAAATGCTGATAACAAGTTTAATTTGGGAGATAGATATGAAGGGAATATGCCCGAGAGGCAATAATAAAGTGGTTATTATCTTATTCCATGTTTATGATAAATGTTTATTTTGCATGCTATAATTGTATTAATTGGAAACGTTAATACATGTGTGTTTAATAAACAAAATACAAAGTTCCTAGTACTGCCTCTCATATAAACTAGCTTGTTGATTAACAAGATGATCAAGGTTTCCTGATCATGGACATTGGATGTTGTTAATAATGAGGTCACAACAATGGTTGAATGATGTGATGAACATTCATCCGAAGTATAGCATTATGATCAAGTCATTATGTTTATATTGCTATAACATCATACGAAGTAATCTTTATCCTTAGACCATGAGATCATGTTAATTGCTAACACCAGAAGAGTATCTTGATAACATCAAACGTCACACCGTAACATGGTGACTATAAAGATGGGTTCAGTGCTACGAAGGTGTTATGTTGAGGCTCATGGATCAAGAGTGGAATTTGTCAATCCCGATGACGGATAGATATACTCTGGGCCCTCTCGGTGATATCACATTAAGATAGCTTGCAAGCAAGTGATGTGATCACTAGAATGTTATATCACGGGAACGAGAAAAGAGTGCATGTCGATAACGAGATCAAACTAGGTATTTGGATACCGATGATCGAATATTGGACATGTATTATATCATGAGACAAAGGGATTAAATTACTAGCGTTAAAGGTTCTCACGATCACAGAAGTCATCATTGAATATGCAGGAGTTAGTATGGATCTCCAGGTCTCGCTTCTGATTATTGATCTGAGAGGAGTCTCAATCATGTCTGCATTATTCGCGAACCGTAGGGTGACACACTTAAGAGTTACCGGACACCATTTTGGAGCACATATGTTTCAGACGAAAGAATTGCAAATCGCAGGAATTGTTTCGATAGAAACCGGAATTGTTTTGGGTGAAATTGCAGAAAGTGGTTCTGCATGTGATGTTGAAATATTGCAAGGGGTTATATGTGAATGTTTGTTAATTAAAGTAATTAACAAAATTCTGAATAAATTTAATAAAAGAGTTTTATTAAATGAGAGAGCATTAAACTTAGAGAATTTTAATGCATTTAAAGTGGAGACTTTAAAAGAGAATGTGAAGGGGCAATTTTATCTGGAGGGAGTTACCACCACATGAATGAGGAGGTGAAGGGTCACCCCTTGAGGCGCCGGCCATGGAAAGGGGTACCCTCCCCTCCTTCTATAAAAGGCCCCCTCTCACACCTTCACACTCACATCTCCTCGTGAAGGATCTCTCTCCCCCTCTAGAATTATTCCCCCATGGTCTCGGATTAGCGAGATACATGTTCCCGGTGGCATTTCGTCTGGAAGGAGTTGTTGCTTCCGCTGGATCACTGGAGCGAGGAGGTGGAAGTTGTCCGGTGGCTTGAATTGTGTGCGAGGACGGATGCGCTGCTGATTTGCGGCGCTCGGACTTCCACACGATCTTGAGATCAGCAAGTGTACGACTACATCAACCACGAGTTCCTACTCGTTAACAAAACTTGTTGTCTTCAAGGGTAAGTTCTCGATGGATGTATGTCCACCTGTTGCTCTGTACCTAGTAGATAGATCTTGGCGTGTAGTTCTCATCGTAGGATTTTTTTTTTGTTTTCTATGTTGCGGACCCAACAGTGGTATAAGAGCCTGATCTATGCGTAGGTGCTTTGCACGGGTAGAACACATAAGAGTATGTGGGCGGTGATGATCATGTTATTGCTTCTTATATGTACTTTGTATATTGGTGGCATAGTGGGATGAAGCGTCCCGGACCAACCTTACATGTCATCGCACATGAGACCGGTTCCACGACTGACATGCAAATAGTTTTGCATAAGTGGCTGGCGGGTGTCTGTCTCTCCTACTATAGTCAATATCTAATTTACAACGAGTTGCTAATAACTTGGTTATCCTCGTTGTGGTTCCATGTTCGTAGGTAAGACCGGTTCTATCTCCGAAAGCCCTAAGCCACGTAAAACTTGCAATTGATAAATTAGAGGCGTCTAGTTTAGATCGTTGCAGGGCTAGTGTCTTGATATGGTATTGTTGTAAGTAGATGTATGATAGATACTCTTACAACACACTCAATGTGTAAGTTCCATAGACCTTGGCCTTACACACAAAGGAATGATAGAGATCATACCACGATGCATATGATGGTGATCAAATGCATGGACCATATCATTCCACTTTACACATATGATGTTCGCATCTTATATTGCTAGTTTGGCGTTTTAGTAGCATTTTAAGATGATCCCTCATTTAGATATCAAGAGAAAAATGTGTTCTTCCTTAAGTATGCACCGTTATATGGATAGTGTTTCGAGACATCACGTGATGATCGGGTGTACTCGACTCTAAGCTTTTATATAACGGGTGTAAGACAGTTTTACACAGGCGATAACTAAGGTTCTTACTTGGCGAGCCTAGCATGTACAGACATGGCCTCGGAACATGGACCGAAAGGTTAAGCATGAGTCATATAGTTCATATGATGCCCATATTGATGCTCGCCTTTGAAGCTACACCGACTCAAGTGATGATCGGACTTCGTGTAGTGGATTTGGTTCATGTAATCACCAAAAAGGCACGAGGGATGTCGTTTTTGAGTGGGGGTTCATATCTAATTTGGATTAGTCGAACTCAATTTGTCATAAACTAAATCAAAGTGATTTTGCATAATTTGTTGTAGTCATTGGCGTCTGTTAACTACCTTACTCTTAGTTTTAATTGAGATAATAGAACTATATAATTCTGGATATTTACTTTACGAACTGGTATCGTATTGTTTTGAATGTCAATTTTAAGTTTAAAAGTCCTATTGCAAACTTTTAGCAAACTCTATTTACTCCATGAAGTTTAATAAGTAGTATTAAATCAAGAGTAAGAATTCCAATGTTAGTATCTAAAGTATCATGTTTGCCTCCATGATTATTGATATTCAAAAGTTGTTTTAGTATCAAGATTATCTAGGAGCTGAAAAATTGTTTCAGAAACCATCATGTGTGGAAGATATTGTGATATCTGAAACAATGTTTTTGGTTGCATTATGATAGAGTATAATTTAGCAAAATACACGTTCTCATATTGTATGAGAATTTGTGAAGGATGGAGATGCTAAGCATCCTGATCTCCCAAAAAGGTTTTGGGAACTAACATTATACTCGCGATTCTTCCTTATAGGCTATAGTAGCTTGATCATGAAAGTTGTCATGATAAGGATGAATAGAAGATGTAAGTAAAATGTTTACTACACTAATAGATTACTAAAGAATGTATTTTTTAAAGAACACCAAACATTTGATGATCGTGATCCACTTCAAAGTGCAAATCCAAAGGTATTAGTATTTGACTATAAACGCTTTGTACTATGTGTCATGTGAATGACACCACTATTGATGTTGATAGATTCTTTTAAAAGAAACGGAATTGTTGAAAGAGAATCTATGAAATATTTGGCAGAAAAGAAAAGGTTGGAGATGTCCAACTTAGGTATATAGAAGATATACATGTTATGGTTGTATTCCTTGCTTGTTAAGAAATGTGGTTCTGAGGTATTGGATACCGAATTGGTTGGTATGAAGTGTCATACAGGACAATGCAATTCATGAACTGCAATGGCCTAAGTAACTAGCAAGAGAATAAGTGATGATGATCATCCAAAACAAATAAAGTGTTATTGTGTTTTTCGTTGTCGTCAAACCTAGCCTTCAAGATTTGTTTTAATAATTGTTATTTTGTTCCGGTATTACGAGAACAATGGTTGTTCAAGTAATTACCGTATTCCATAAAGGTTGGATGAACTTTTACAACTCTAGTTGGAGAAATCACATCCATAAACATTATTGCTAAAATGTCATAAGACAAATGATTGGAAGATCACTTATGAAGTGACATCACTATTTGAATTATATTGGAATTAAACATGAAGAAACTCCATGTTGATGGATTTTTGGAGTCTTTTGATTTTGATCAATTGACGCTTGTGAAACTTTCCTCGAGATAATTGAAACTACGTTCATAGGCCAAAGACGAACGGATGACTAACTTATTGGATATTATGCATGTTGATGTATATAGTCCATTATGCGTAGCCATATGCGATAGATCTTTTTGCTTCATATGCTTTCTCTAGAAATTTAAGTGAATATGTCTATATATTTACTTAATAAGGAAGAAGTATGAAACATTTGAAAATTGTTCAAAGACTTTCAAGATGAAGTGGAAAATCATTGTAACAAGAAAATAAAGAGTTTATGATTCGATCATAAAGGAAGATATTTGAGTTACATGTTTAGCAAAACACCTAAGATTTGAGGAATTGTTCCATGATTTGTGTTTCTCGATAAACCATAGGAGTATGGCATATTCGAGAGATGAAATCAAACCATGTTTGACATGGTAAGATCAAAGGTGCCATTTACAAAACTGCCATTATGTTTTAAGGATTGAAGCTTTAGAGACTACCGCTTTTACACTGAAAAGAGCACCATCGTGATCCATTGAAATGACACCATATGAGTTATGGTTTGGGATAAAACTCGAATTGTCTTTTCTTAAATTTTGGTATGCTAAGCATAAGTAAAATGTTTACAACCAAAGTCGGATAAGCACGTCTCTGTAGGTTATCCCAAAGAATTTGTTGGGAATTCCTCCATAACACCGAGGAAAAAAGAGTTTGTCGCTTGGAACATCAAGTTTCTCGAGAAGGATTTTTTCGCGAAAAGTTAAGTGGGAGGACAATAGAACTTTGATAAGGTTGTTGACCTTAGCTATATGTGCTAAGTAGCGCAGCGCCGGAAAGTGTCCCGGTGGCGGCCACAATGCTCATGGCTCCCGTGATTACAAAGGTTGTGATCTCGGAGATTAGAGTTCCTATTGAACCACGTGGGTCGGTAAGAATCAAATAGTGTGATTTGATAAGCAAGTCGTTATTGTTTTGACAATGATGAACTGACTACATGCAAAGAAGCGATGATGGGCCCTGACTCCATAAAATGACTAGAAGTCATAGAATCCGTGATAGTATCCATACACGAGAAATCAAGTTTCTAAACTTAGAAGACCCTCCGGAAAGGCGTGAAGCCTATCGGTCGTGTTTGGATCTATAAATATATAGACATGGATGTTTAACATCTATGAAATAGTTGACATGTAGGAAAGAAGTTTATGACAATGTTCAAGGAGTTGACTATGACAAGATTTGATCTTTCATAGCGATATTTAGTCTTGACGGATTAATGTAGCAACCACTACATATAATTTGATGTATGGTAGTTGAACAAACAAAACAATGTTCTTCTAATAGAATGGTTACCTAGGACGTGTACAAGACACGGTCCGAAGGGTTTTTGTTAATTCAAAGGGTGCTAAAAGGGCATGCAAACTTCAATAGTTGAAGTAAGCATAGAGGAGTTGGAATCTTCACCATGATGAAACTACTAAAAGAGTTTAAATTCATTGGAGATGATGAAGATGCTTGCATTTGCAATAAATTAAGTGGGAGCATTGAGACATATTTCTAATACATTATGTAGAGAACATATTGTTGATTGGAAATGATGTATCTTGTATTGACACAAGTTAAGAATTTCATTAAAATAAGATTTCGATGAAAGACTTGGGCAAACCCGGAATATTTGGCATCAATATCTATATGGATAGATTGAGGCGCTAATATGGTTGTGCCAGACATACATATATGAGATATTGAAAGGGTTCAATATGGAAACAACAAGAAAGGTTCTTGCTGCATGGAAAGGATTGTATCAAGATTCAAGTGTTTCAACACTTGGTGAGTAAAATCACATGAAGATTTTGATCGATTATACCATGATATGTATATATCCATAATGTCCTATGCTCTAAATGTTATGAGCACATACCAGAATGATTCATAAGATGATCATTGGACAATAGTAAAGATATTCTTATGAGCTTTGGAAGAACTAAAAATATATCATGTATAAGTGACAAATAGTTAAAGGTAGTTCATTGTAAAGTGTTACATTGATACTAGTTTTGTCACAAGATACAAATTAAAATTATCTCAATTTAGACTATGGGTGGCACAATGTAATGGAAATGATGTTCCATGGTGGATTTGGATAAGTTCCAAAGTTGAAACATTGTGATGGATACTACAACAAAAGGCTAAGTATATGACTGCTATAGTAGCAGCAAAGGAGGGCATTTGTGTTAAGAAGTTTGTTATCAAACTAGGTGTGGTTCAAAGTGGGCTGATACTATGAAGATATATAGTATGACAATAATATCAACATATTTTAACTCGAACGAACTAAAGGTCTCACCAAAGGACCAAATTTATACAATGCCATCTCATTTGAGAATGAGTGATGCGTAGAGACACAAAGACATGCAAATACACACGGACCTGAAAGTGCCAGATCCGGAGATTATGTTAACCACTAGCAAACGCGTATATTCAACACCTAAGTGTTGTATATACAAGTTTACAAACTAGATTATTGACTCTAGTGCAAGTGGGAGACTAAAGGGAATATGCCCGAGAGGCAATAATAAAGTGGTTATTATCTTATTCCATGTTTATGATAAATGTTTATTTTGCATGCTATAATTGTATTAATTGGAAACGTTAATACATGTGTGTTTAATAAACAAAATACAAAGTTCCTAGTACTGCCTCTCATATAAACTAGCTTGTTGATTAACAAGATGATCAAGGTTTCCTAATCATGGACATTGGATGTTGTTAATAACGAGGTCACAACATTGGTGGAATGATGTGATGAACATTCATCCGAAGTATAGCATTACGATCAAGTCATTATGTTTATATTGCTATAACATCATACGAAGTAATCTTTATCCTTAGACCATGAGATCATGTTAATTGCTAACACCAGAAGAGTATCTTGATAACATCAAACGTCACACCGTAACAGGGTGACTATAAAGATGGGTTCAGTGCTACGAAGGTGTTATGTTGAGGCTCATGGATCAAGAGTGGAATTTGTCAATCCCGATGATGGATAGATATACTCTGGACCCTCTCGGTGATATCACATTAAGATAGCTTGCAAGCAAGTGATGTGATCACTAGAATGTTATATCACGGGAACGAGAAAAGAGTGCATGTCGGTAACGAGATAAAACTAGGTATTTGGATAACGATGATCTAATCTCGGACATGTATTATATCATGAGACAAAGGGATTAAATTACTAGCGTTAAAGGTTCTCACGATCACAGAAGTCATCGTTGAATATGAAGGAGTCAGTATGGATCTCCAGGTCCCGCTTCTGATTATTGATCTGAGAGGAGTCTCAATCATGTCTGCATTATTCGCAAACCGTAGGGTGACACACTTAAGAGTTACCGGACACCATTTTGGAGCACATATGTTTCAGACGAAAGAATTGCAAAGCGCAAGAATTGTTTCGATAGAAACCGGAATTGTTTCGGGTGAAATTGCAGAAAGTGGTTCTGCATGTGATATTGAAATATTGCAAGGGGTTATATGTGAATGTTTATTAATTAAAGTAATTAACAAAATTCTGAATAAATTTAATAAAAGAGTTTTATTAAGTGAGAGAGCATTAAACTTAGAGAATTTTAATGCATTTAAAGTGGAGACTTTAAAAGAGAATGTGAAGGGGAAATTTTATTTGGAGGGAGTTACCACCACATGAATGAGGAGGTGAAGGGTCACCCCTTGAGGCGCCGGCCATGGAAAGGGGTACCCTCCCCTCCTCCTATAAAAGGCCCCCTCTCACACCTTGACACTCACACCTCCTCGTGAAGGATCTCTCTCCCCCTCTAGAATTATTCCCCCATGGTCTCGGATTAGCGAGATACATGTTCTCGGTGGCATTTCGTTTGGAAGGAGTTGCTGCTTCCGCTGGAGCGAGGAGGTGGAGGTTGTCCGGTGGCTTGAACATGTGTGCGAGGACGGATGCGCTGCTGATTTGCGGCGCTCGGACTTCCACACGATCTTGAGATCGGCAAGTGTACGACTACATCAACCATGAGTTCCTACTCGTTAACAAAACTCGTTGTCTTCGAGGGTAAGTTCTCGATGGATGTATGTCCACCCGTTGCTTTGTACCTAGTAGATAGATCTTGGCGTGTAGTTCTCATCGTAGGATTTTTTTTGTTTTCTATGCTGCGGACCCAACAAGATAAAACAAGAATTTACTTGGAATAGCAATAATGCTAATAGGTAGGTATGGTGGATGCAAATGGCAAAGGTTTTGGTTTAAAGGAGTGGATGCACGGGAAGAATTCCCTCTCCGTACAAGTTTTTGGCTAGCAAGGCTGGGTAGCAAGTACAAGAGTTGAAGGAAATAAACGAACATACAAGTGATAAAGACAAACATGCAATCTTCCTTGGAAGCACAAAAGATCTTAACTAGAGAATACTAGACTTATGAGCAAATCAAGAAAGAAAGATGATGAAATTATTTTTCTTTAGAGTACTTTTATCTTTTTCATTCAACTCTCAAAAAGTGTTGCTACTGACCGAGCCAGGTTTGCCAAAACCAACTAAATTAACTCAATGATCCCAAAGTGATACCAATACTAACAATAAGATCAATCATATAACCATGAATTGAAAACTAATATAAGTTATGCAAAATAGTAAATGATAGAACTTCTCATTAATAATCCATAACGTCAACTCACACCAAGGGATACATATCTAACGAGAGAGGGGACACTTCCATAATGCAAACCATCCTACATAATAACTTCTCTATTCATGATATGACTCTACTAAAAAGGTAAAAAGATAGAAGATAGTGATGTGATACCGTGGCACTCCCCCAAGCTTGGAACAAACCAAGGGGGGTGCCAAACCTGATGACGAATTACTCCTTTGGTGGTGGTGGTAATATTTTCTTAGTTGACGTGAAGAAATCTTCTAGCATCTTGTGAAGCCTATTATTCTCCCATTAAAGCATGTCTACCTTCCTCCTCAAGTCTCGATACTTATCGCAGAACTCCTTAGTGACTCGTAGGGCTTCCGTTGATGCAGGGCAAGTGACTAAAGGTACTAGCCCTTGCTTGGGGTCTTGGAGATCTTCCTCTATAGGCTCCTTCCCTTTATCCTTGGTGGACACCATTGTGCTTCTAAGCTTTCAAAGATAGTTCCTAGCAGAAACAGATCGAAACGAAAACACGATGAGAACACGATATACGAACCTCGGGGGATCCGGGGGATTATATATTACGAAGTTTCATAACAAAAGGAAGGTACTGGGACAAAACGAGTCGGAGACGGAGTCTGGGGTGGACTCACCACCTGGTGGCGTGGCCATGGGTGGGCCTGCGCCATAGGGTGGTGTGAGCCACCCTGGCTCCGTTTCCGTCCCTTTTTCGCTTCGTAGCTTTCCTTATTGACTAAAAACTACAAAAATATAGTTGGATAGTATTTTCGTGGAACTTTTCTTACCAAAACTGTTACCTATTTGAAAACGGACTCTGCATGTCTCTGAATTTGGTATTTAGTAGATTCTTCCGGAGTCACCACTTGAATAACATCAATATCTTCATCTTCATACACTTAATATTTGAGTCATAAAACCTTTCACTTCCTCATTACACCGTTTTCTCCACTACTTGGAAATTTCTTTCACACAAAATTCCACACAGTTCTCATTAGCAACATTAGTATATATGAAGTGATAAAACCTTTTGAGTCCAATTTCAACTGTAAACCATCAAAACATAAGCTACTGTAGAAACTCCTTCCGAAAACCCAAAAAGAATTCAAAAAGGAAATCAAATAAAGAAGCAAATGCAAGAGTGGCAAAATCTATCAAAACAGACCAGCAGGTAAAGATCAATTTTTTAGAAAATCTTATGTTACTCAAATCAAAAAGTGCAAAACTAACGAAAGTTAAATAACAACCTGGGTCAGAAGCACAAAAAATTACAGCTCAATCCGACATACAGAGATCTCTCACAAATTTTTACGGTGAAGCACAAAAATTTTGTTTCGGGATAGCCACTTCCCCAAATCTTACTTCTCTCTCATTAGAGGTTGATCTTGACACTAAAACCAAACAAAACGGATAAGGAGCGGTTATTACCGAAGTAATAACTTCCAATACTCAAAGAAACAAAAACAAGCTGAAAGCAAAAACAAATTGGTTTGTCTTCCAAAAAGCTCTTTCTTTATAGCCATTAAGATGAGCATGATAATTTTGAAGACGCTCTCATAGGAATATGAATTGAAGCGAAGGAGAGCATTAAGAAGCAAACATACACAAATTTAAGTCTGCCCCACTTCCTATGCAAGGGAATTTTGTAAACAAGCAAGTTGTTGAAACCAGAGGCTACAAGCATAGGAAGGCAAAAGAAGTGCAACATAAAAACTTTCAGCATAAAACGAGGAAACTTGAGATTATTGAGATACATAAGAACACTTTTCCCTCTCTCATAGTAACTTTCAGTATCATGCATAAACTTAAAAATATAGCTATAACAAGGACCATCATAGAAATGATCACTTATCATAACAGAAAACACAGGAATACTAGCTCTCATAACACTACTTTGTGAAACAATATTAGAGGTATCCTTACAAAGGATAGTGTGTCCCTCTTCTTCATATTTAGTAACAAATTCTTTCACATTTGCTATTATAGGTTCATCACCCATTTGTTTATCAGGTTCAATAGCTTCATTCATACTTTCATCAACCATACTAGCTCTCATAGAATGATCCTTTATCTTACATGGGAAAGGGATTTTCTCAATGTAAGGTTTAGGTAAGACATGATTAGTAGTACAAACTTCAGTATTTCTTGTAGGAACACTCTTAGCAACATCTTTATAAGGTTCATGATACTTATTCCACTTCTTTTTAGGCACTTCAATGTAGGAAGCAAAAGCCTTAAAATAAGAAGCAATAGCTTGAGAGTCTAGACCATAAGCATTTTTAATATTTTGAAAGTCATCAGTTCCCATAAAAGATTCAATGCATATATATTCATAATTTATACCTGACTTTCTACCTTTGTCATTCTCCCAAGCTTCAGCATTGTCTTGAATACGGTCCAGAAGATCCCATTTAGCTTCTTCTTCCATGCGAATGATCCAGCACAAGAAGCATCCAATAAATCCTTATCATGTAGAGGGATCCTTGCATAAAAGTTATTGATAATAATATTGTTGGGGAGCTCATGAATGGGACATTTGAGCATTAGTAACTTCAATCTCCCCCAAGCTTGAGTTGTACTCTCTCCATCAAGAGGCCAAAAGTTGTATATTTGATTCCGATCTTTATGAATCTCACTAGGAGGATAAAACTTTGAATAAAAGAGAGGCACTATTTCCTCCCATTCCAGAGCTTAACCATTCTTCAGCAGCTTATACCATTCCTCAGCTCTTCCTTTCAGCGATAACGAGAATAACTTCTTATTAACTTGATCTGTAGTAATACCTGCACACTTGAACAACCTGCATAATTCGTGTATAAAGAGCAAATGATCACCGGGATGGACAGTTCCATCCCCAACATTGTAGTTATCCATAACATGATCAATAATTCTTGTAGGTATTTTAAAAACATCATTCTCAGTAGGTGGTGGCTTATTTACTACCTTAGCAGTGGTAGTAGCATTACCAAATAAGAAACACAGTGAATTATCCATAACAAAAATAAAGCAACTAACAGAAGTAAACAATACTCACAATAGAAGTTTCCTTTACCAGTTTCACTCTCCAATAGCGCTTCACTCCCTGGCAACGGAGCCAGAAAATAGTCTTGATGACCCACAAGTATAGGGGGTGTATTGCAGTATTTTCGATAAGTAAGAGTGTCGAACCCAACGAGGAGCAGAAGGTGCTGGCTAGTGGTATGGATCAGGAATTCTTTGCAAATACTTAGCAAACGGATTTTTAGGGTTTTTTGATAAAGCAAGTAAACAAAGTACGAGTAAATAAAAGACAGTAGGACTAAATGCAGCAAGTGGCCCAATCCTTTATGCGGCAAAGGAGAAGCCGGTTGTATTACTTAAGATGACCAAACATTCTCGAGGACACATGGGAAGACTGTCAAGTGCTTTCGCTTCATATAGTTGATTAATCTTCTTTAGCTTGCTAAGTGTTGTGTGGGTGAACCTGTGCTAATGTACCGACCTTCCTAGGAATAATACATACTTGTGATTATACCGGTTGCAAACATCCGTAAGTACAAAAAAGTAATTAAGGTAGAAACCTAACCACAGCTTTAAACTCTAAGACCCTTACGTCCCTTGTGCAATGGTTTCCTAACGGGGGTTCAGGTTTCTGTCACTCCGGCAACCCCTACGATTAGTAGCCAAATACACAATGCATTCCCCTAGGTCCATATAGGTGAAGTGTCATGTAGTCGATGTTCACATGACACCACTAGAAAAAGTACACCACAACTTAAATATCAAACTATTGAATCTTTCTCAACACAATTCCACTACTAACAACATGACTTCTCCCATGTCCTCGAGAACAAAACAAACTACTCACAAGACATCATATGGATCATGATCAGAGATGGAATAATGATGTATAACAATCTGAACATAAACAATAGTCCAATGGTTCACTCAATAGCATCAACTACAAAGAGTAATCAACACCGGGAAAGTTTCCCCTATGAACTATGCAAGATTCAACCCAATTGTTACATCAATATGGAGATGGTGATGAGGGTGCTGATGGTGATGATGGTGGTGATGATGATGATGATCCCGATGAAGTCCAGCTTGATGGTGGTGTTAATGGCGATGATCTCCCCTCTCCGGGTAGGAATTCCCCCAGCAGAAATCTGTCTGCCGGAGAGATCTTTCTCCCTCGGTGTTTTCTGCCCCGTAGAGGCGGCGGAATCTTTCTGTGTTCGCTCCCCGAGTCTTAGGGCTTCGGGAGGATAATATATGCCAGAGGGAGTTCCAGGGGTGGACCAGGGTGGCCACACCACCTGGTGGCGTGGCCCAGGCTGGCCCGCGCCAGGGGGTGGTGTGGGCCCCCTGTGGCCCATCTCCAGCCCCCCTTCTGGCTTCCTTCGTCTTCTGGAAAAAATAGGATTTTTCGTATATTTTCCCGGATTTTCTGAACTTCGCGAATTTTGCCTCCAAACAGCACCTTTTCCATCAGAATCCTGACTGCAGCGGGCCATGCTCCAAAAGTCATTAACCATGCAAAAACAGATAAAATAACATAAGTATCACCTCTCTATACGAAATATATCAATGAATAACAGTGAATTATGACATAGAATAGTGATGCAAAATGGACGTATCAGCCACTCGCCATAACTTACAAAATCCCCTTAGGGCAACAACTCATTTTGCAGGCTCTAACGAAGAAGCGCCGCCATCACCCTTGACCCGGATGTATGGCTCCCACGGGTTCGTTGGGTACATCGTTAGCGACTTCGACAACACCGACCGAAAGGGCTGCTCTGACTTTAGTCATGGTGCTCCGGCTCGGGGTCGCCCGACGCCACCACCGTCTCCTAGTACGGCAACAGATCTCCCATCGCCAATACTCGCTCCGCGAATAGAGCAGCCTTGGCGGTCAACTTCAGGATATCCGAGACCTCCACCGAGCCACTCACCGAAGGGTAGCCACTGGTGACATCATCGAGGTCGAAGTCATCGGGGAAATGCGCAAGCCCAAGGCTCAACGTGGTGGCGGCCACGCGCCTGAAGGCTGACCGTGCCATCCACTCGACAACTGCGGTGCCTCCTCCAGATAGCGCCACACTCCAGTCAACCCACCAGGAATAACCTCGGTGGGGGACATCCCCTGGAGCATGGCCTGGACGCACATCGCTGAGGCGGTGGCCGCGTTCACCACTGCAGTCACGCATTGTGAAGCATTGAAGGTTTGCACCACTGGGTCGCTTTGTCCTATCAGGGCTGCAATGTCAGAAACCCAGTTTCACTAAGGACTAACCCGCTCGAGGACTCGCCACATACAAGAAAGGAAAGAAGAGACACTTACCAAGAAGCTTACGGCAGTTCTCCGTCACATGTTTTTCAAGGGCACCAAGGTCACCTTGCAATTCGAGGATGACCGAGTCGGCGACCTTCCGTTCCTCCTCCGCCGTGGTGACTATGGCATGGGCCCTCTCTTCAGAAGAGATCATCGACACCTTCGCCTCCTCCAGCTTCTTCACCAGCGAGTCGATCCGCCCCCTCGCTGCATCTAGTTCAACAGTCGGAACATCCCCCTCACGGGCTTGGCAATCGCAGCTCGAAGCCCATCTATGCCGCAAGGGCAACACAATTCAGTCTCGCGTAAGAAGCAATGGCTTGAGCTCGCCAAAGGAAGTAACATCTCACTAGCAGTTTCTTGAAGTCGTCGGTTGGCCTCCTGCATCGCCCGCAGGTCATGCTCTAGGCGCTCCTTCATGGCCTACCGATTGGACGATTCCCTCTGCAAGCCCTGCCAACAGAACAACACTCAATGACTGGGCGACAAAAAACTCAAGTGCCTAGCCGCTGAAATTCAGTGAATAGACACTCGGGGACTGGAGGACTAAAATCTCAAGTGCCTAGCCACTGAAATTCAGCGACTAGACACTCAGGGACTGGAGGACTAAAAACTCAAGTGCCTAGCCGGCGTGGCCATTCGCCCGCGAACTGTGCTCCTGCAGAATTTCATCGTCATCATCGCGTTCTTCAAGGCTACGACTCGCTTCGATCTCGCGTTCCTTTTGCATGCGAGTCTTGCGAGCCACGAGCGCTGGCAGGGGAACCTCCCTCATCTCTTCTTTGTTTTAGGAGGACTCCCCTTCCGTCCCCTCTTCGAGCTCCTTGGGGATCTCCTCGTCGAGAGGGGGAAGCCAACCTTCGAGGACCTAAAATAACTGAGAATGGACAAGGAAGAATGGTTTAGTTAGGAGCAACGAATGAACATTACGAGCCACGGCTGCAAATTGCCCTGCGTGAGTCATGACTGAAGACAAAGGTAATGAGAAGGGCTTACCGTAGGAGCCTCGTTTTTCTCGGGCACATACGGGACAAGCCCGGCCGACGTGGTGGTGAATTACGCGTCGGTGATCTTCTTCAAGGCGGCCTTGTAGTCCGCGTTGTCCCATGGCTCTTTGCTGGTCCGGGAAGGGTCGTTCTTCCCGGTATATTCATACATCCAGTTGGGTCGGGTCGCCAATGGGACCAGGCGCCGACCAAGCCAGTAATTGTATAGATTGATCGTCATCAACCCTTTGTCTTTCAGCGCCTAGATTTGATCCATCATCTCCATGACGGCCATCCTCTGATCATCGGGGAACCTGGCCGCTATCAGCCAGTGGGGTGTGCTCCTCTCCGCGACATACTCGGGGAGCGCTACTTCACAGGAGGGAGTTGATTCCTTCACGTAGAACCAACTATTCTTCCATTCACTCGCGGCCTTCTTCGGCAATAGGAGATTGAAGAAATTCGCCTTTGGCTTCAGTTGAAATGTGATGCCGCCTGCCGCCAAGACAGGGCCGCCAGATCAGTCGTGCCCGGTGTGGCCGTGGAATAGCTCCAGCCACAACGAGAAATAGGGGCGGCATCCAAGATAACATTCATAGAAGGCGACAAAGATCGCCAACTGTTCGATACTGTACGAACCAAGATCTGATGACTTGATCGCACAGTACGCGCAGAATCGTCGGAAGAAGATGGAGGTGGGGAACCCCAAGCCCCTCTCTAGGTGGCTGGGGAAGCATATGAATTCGCCAGCACGAGGCTTTGGCTCGGTCTCAGAGGGCACAGGAATTCGCCAATTCCCCTTACAGAGAACCCCCATGTCCTCGAACAACTTGAGTTGCATGGCGGTACACTTTGATTATCCCTTGGAGGCGCCATTGGGGAGAAGATGAGGTCGCTCGGTCTGGAAATTCTAGATCGCAGGAAGACAAAGAGACTGGGGGATGATGGCCCAAAATATATCGAGCTCATTGGGGAACCCCAAGAGGAAGGTATGATGAGCACATCAGCAAGTTTTCCCTCAATTATGAAACCAAGGTTATCGAACCAGTAGGAGCAAGGAAACACCTCCAAGGTGTTGTCGCCAACTTGGAATCCTGCACAACACAACCACAAAACTTTGCCCCCAACTTACAGTGAGGTTGTCAATCTCACCGGTTTTGCTCAAAACAAAGGATTAAACGTATTGTGTGGAAGAAAGTAAAAGCTTCCAGAAATTAAATAGAAAGCAGTAAACACTTGTAGATTGGTGATAAAAGAAAGGACCGGGGTCCATAGTTCACTAGTGGTGGTTCTCCTTAAGATAGATGACATGTTGGGTGAACAAATTACAGCGGGGCAATTGACAAACATCGAGAAAGCATACAAGCATATACTAATCATCTTGACTCCTTTGATATTTGATTGGGCATTACAACATTATATATGGACCGTAATCCAACTGCATATATGACTAATAATCTACCTTCATGTTATCATCCGAACCCTCTCCAGTATTAAGTTGCAAGCAACAGATAATTGCATTACGCATTGCGTGTAAAGTAAACAATACGATTGTTCTATGAACAAAGTATTGTTGTTTCTCCCTAGTAGCAACAGCCATCTAGTACCTTAGAGATTTATGTCACTTCCCAAGATTACTAGAGGCATGAACCCACTATTGAGCATAAATACTAACTCTTGGAGTTGCTAGCATCTACTTGGCCAAGATAGCTACTAACAACGGAAAGCATGCAAGATCACAAATAACAAAGACATGATAGAATCAATATTCAATCTGAAATAGCATCTCAATATCCATCGGATCCCCGCAAACACAACATGTAAGATTACAAATAGATGATCTTGATCATGAACGGAGCTCACAAGATCTAAACATGGTAGCACAAAGGAGGAGAACCAACCATCTAGCTACTACATGGACCCGTAGTCCAAGGATGAACTACTCACACATCACACCGGAGGCTTGCATGGTGATGAAGAAGGCCTCCGGGGTGAACTCTCCCCTCCGGCAGGGTGCCGGGAAGAGCTTCAGATCCCTCCCGATCTAGGGATGGAGATGACGGTGGCTACAGAGTCTTTCATGGAATTTTGATTGGGTCCTTAGGGTTTCTATATCGGAGGCATCTTATAGGTGAAAGGGGAGGCCGAGGGGGTGACCTAGGCAGACACACCACCCCCTAGCGTGGGACAGGGTTGGTCGCGCGGCCAGGTGGTGTGGCGGCCCTCTGGCCCCTCTCCGTCTCGTATTCTGGCTCCATGTCCCCCTCGGTGAAAAACTGACTTTGGCTTTTGTCCCATCCAATTCCGAGAATATTCATTTTCTTACTTTCCTGGAACCAAAAACAGCAGAAAACAGGCAACTGGCACTGTGGCATCTTATTAATAGGTTAGTCCAAGAAAGTGTAGAAAAATACTCCAAAGTGTGGACAAAACATAAGAAAGTAGATAAAAACCAAGCATGGAACATCAAAAATTATGGATACATTAGCAATGTATCAGGGGAGCGCGGGGGTAATAAATGCGGAAGAAGATCCGTGAGCCTCCTCGCCACGCTCCTTATAAGGGTAACGCTACCCGCCAATCTCGGGATAGCTGTTACTTGTGGTAATTACGTTGAAGTTACCATTGGAATACCCAACGGCTAGTTTGACCAAGTTCCTGGTCCAACTTCTGCCACTCGACTCGCTTTCTGGTATACCTAAATCATTCGGCATGGGCAGTGACTCGAGCACAAATCCACTCGCCAAAGCTGCGACTGAAGACTTGGTGGGAAAATTCCTTCCTTCATTGAGGGACCCATCGCCCATTCGACTAGGCGTCCAAATTGGACCCGCCTACTCCGACTGCCAAATGAATGCTTGCGCTAAATCGATACTGGCCTCAGGGACTACTAATGGGGATATGTCGGATGGCGTATGCTCGCCAGGACGTTCTGATTGGGTCAAAGGACTTGCGGGTGGGCCTGCAGGACGGCGACTAGAATGCGACTAAGGAGTAAGCCAGGCGACTGGAAGCTGGAGACCCGGGAGCATAGCTGAAGCCTAGTTGGATTAGGTCAAACCATACGAATCCTTGACTAGTTCGGTTGTAAAACACTGTAAACCCTCAACCCTGTCACGGTGAGAGAGCTATCATCGGCCCAACGTGTGGGCATCACCCTCCTTGATGAAACAATGGCCAACTTGCTGTTGATCTCGGCTCGGAGCCCCGAGCTCTCGCCATGTTGGCGCTTGCTCTTGCGAAAAATGCTACCAATTTTGTTCATCTTGATGCACTGGAAAATTTCACCATGAAACCTTAGGCATATAGTTTCTACATGATATACAAACGATTCTGCATGGAAAAATTTAATCCTAACATGCAAAATCAAAAGGAAAAACAAAATAAGCTTGAGTTCATATACTAGATCAATGTGAGAGTTTCAACCATGGAATTTTGAAAATAAAGCATGGATAGGGAGAGAAACATACTGATCTGTTGATTCCCCCACTTAAACAAACGAAATCCACGAAGAATCAAGAGTTCTAGGTGGGTTTTGAGAGGTTTGGAGAGAATATGAGAGAAAAAGTGAGGAGGAGGAAGAAACCTAGCCACCCCGACGCGATTAAGTGGTCGCGCCGAACTATACACCTGCAACTATACGGGCGGGATAAGTAGTTCCCACCGTATAGTTGTGGCGGCATCGATAATTACGGTTTCGTTATGCCAGATCACAGCTATACAGGCACAACTATACGACCGAATCAAAATGGTCCCGCTGTATAGTTGGTCGTTAAACATTCTGTGTCCTCGAGATAAATTTTCTTAGACATGCATCTATAACTATATGACCAAACTATACGGCAGAAATTTTAATTCCTGCTGTATAGTTGGTCGTCAAACCATCACTATTCTGGAAAGAAATTTGACGAAGGCATCGATGTCTATACGGCCGGAATTTTTACTCCCGCCGTATAGTTGGTCGTTAAACCTTCCATTCCTAAGAAAGAAAATTTATTGATTGCAAAGATATCTATATGGCCAAACTATACAGCCAGAATTTTTAGTTCTGCCGTATAGTTGGTCGTTAAACCTTCAGTAGTCATCAAAAAAAAAATTTATTCGAGAATTCTTTCTTATCCTAAAACTTAGCGAAACACCTTGTTTTTGATAGAAAAATGACAGTAAAAATTGTCGACCAACAACATCGTGTATAGAGCAGGATTTTTAGTATTACCAAACTTCTTCTCCTCAACTGGAGATTCACTTTTTTAATCTGGACAAAACGATTAAGCTAGTTTTTGTGGATAAAACTCAAACTTCTATTTTTATACTTATTCTACACTTGTTCAATTGATACTTCTACTACTTTCTGACAGCTGCATCTTCACGGGCGCGCTTCCGCAAGAATGTCTGTGAAAAAGTTGTAGGAATGTGATGAACATTTTATTCTTTAATTTATTTTATTAATATGATGGGTTGACTCCCATTAAGCATTGTATTAAGAATGGTTGAATAATTCAACCCCTTATCTGTTCTCGAATTCTTACCTTGGGTTGCCCCTTATCGAAGGCACTTACCACATGAACTCGTTTTACCGGTGGAATATTTCTTTCTCCTGCTTCTAGCTTCTTTGGAAAATACCAGATGATTTCAGCATCATAAACATTGAAGATTATTTTTTCCTCAGAATAATTAACTAACGCTCATGTAGTACTAAGGAAATGTCTTACAAGTATTATGGATAATTTTTCATCCTCTAGCTTATCAAGAATAATAAAATTAGTGGGAATAACATGCTCATCTATTCTAAGTAGAACATCCTCAATCATACCAATGGGTTGTTTAGTGGACTTGTCAGCCATCTGTAAAGTGATAGTAGTATGGGAATACTCCCCTAATCCTAACCTTTCATAGAGGGAATATGGCACTACACTAACTCCTGCACCTAAATCACACAAAGCATTGTGAATATCTGTTTTGCCAATTGAGCATGAAATAGTTGGTATTCCGGGATCTCCTGATTTAAACAATAGCTTCCTATTAGTAGGATAACTAGTCACCATGGCAACGGTTTCAGTTATTTCTTTCTTTCTACTAAGAATATCATGGAGGAATTTAGAATAGGTAGGAACTTTTATTGCATCCGCAAATGGGATTTCCAGACGAAGATCACCAAGTGCTTTTTTAAAAGAATCATAGATTACCTGATCCGGTGCTTTTTTTGTTAGATCTGGATAAGGAAGCTTTTGCTCACCTTTCTTATTCTTGTCTTTTACCTTTTGTGGTAGATCAGGCTCTTTTGTTGCTTTCTTTTGTTGTTCCTTATCTCTCTTCTTCTTTTTTAGTACAACAACTTCATCTTTATTGCTTGTCTCCTTTTCTTCTCCCGGATCAACTATCTCTACATCAGAGTCATAATGGTCATCTTGTGCATCATTTTGCTCCTCCATGGTTTGATCTTGTGTTTCTTGGGCAGTTTCATCTTGAGGATCCACTAGTGTGTCATCTTCTTGGCTTGCTTTGAGCAAGGATTTTTCCTTTCGATCCTTTTCAGCTTCATAGTCTGGTGGTCCTAATGGTCCTATAACAACTGCACCTCCCCTTGTAACAACATTAGTAGAAACAGGAATATCTATATCATCTTGAAGAAAAATTTGATAACCAGATGCTATTTGTTCACATTGGGTTTCAATCATACTGAGGTACTTGTGAAATAATTTTATTTCTTGGCCAATCTCATCATAATTTTCTGTGAGTTCCACCAAAATCTTTTTATGTCTTTGAAAATGCTTATGCAAGTTATTATGAGATTTTGCTTGTCGATGTTTTAATTCTTGAAAAACTTTTCTAGTTTCATCTTCTTCAGTAAAAACTTGTAACAAGTCTACTTTGTTTTCCTTAACAAGTTCAGAAGGTATACCTTTTTCTTTCATTGTTTTGCGTACTTCAGGCATAAGATCAGTAGTTATATGAAGTATCCCTTTTTCTAACTTAGTACCAAAATCAGGATTATATATAGAATCATTCTTAGCCCTAGTAGACATCAATTCCAAACATGATTTAATAGTTAAAGTATTTATCGATCCTCCTGCTGCGAAGTTAAGCAACTCTCTGCATTGACTATTAATACCATGGTAGAATAAATGGAAAATAGTTGATTCAGAATAGCCATGATTAGGAATACTATTGATCATTCCAAAGAATCTATTCTAGGCTTGTGGGTAGTTTTCTCCCACGTCCTGACTAAAGTTGTTTATATTCTTTCTAATTTTAGTTACCTTTTTAAAAGGATTAAACCTATTTATGAATTTAACAATGCATTTTCCCCAACATTTAATGTAATGACGAGGGAGAGAATATAACCAGTCTAGAGCATTACCTTTAAGAGACCAATGAAATAATTTTAGACGAGAGAAGTCTCTTGGCAAACCTTTTGGTCCAAGTGATGTTATCACATCGTCAAACTCTCTAAGATGTCTTCCTAGGTCTTCATCTTCCCTTCCACTAAAAGCTTTTTCCTGCAAAATTTTAATAATTCCACCATCAAATCGATACTATCTAACCCCATGATTAGGAAATTCTATTGGTTGTTTAAGAAAATCAGAACTTGGAGCATTGTATTCTCTGAGAGTTTTCTCAGGTTTCTTGGGAGTTGTCCTGTAAATGGACATGATTTCCATAAAATCACTCAGGTTTTCAACTTCAACATTATTTGATCTTAAATTTTTTTCAATAATTTCCTCATGCCTTTGAATAGGCACGCGCTTAATATAATCTGGTAAATAGGTCCCGCCAGAGCGTGTAGACCCTTTGTCTCCTGGGGTAGTAACACCTAAAATGTCAAGAGATAAACACTTAGTGCTGGCTCGTGTTGATGTCGAGCTCATTGGGGAACCCCAAGAGGAAGGTATGATTAGCACAACAGTAAGTTTCCCTCAGTTATGAAACGAAGGTTATCAATCCAGTAGGAGCAAGGAAACACCCCAAACGTGTAGCTAGCTGAACGTTGGCAGGACGCACTACCTGTGCTAGCAGCAACGTGGAGACCTGCATAACACAACCATAGAACTCTGTCCCCAACTTGCGATGAGGTTGTCAATCTCACTGGTTTTGCTGAAAACAAAGGATTAAACGTATTGAATGGAAGGAAGTAATAGTTTGCAGAAAGTAAACACAAAGCAGTAAACAGTTTGTAGATTGAATGTAAAAGAAAGGACCGGGGTCCATACTTCACTAGAGGTGGCTCTTCTTAAGATAGATAACATGCTGGGTGAACAAATTAGAGCGGGGCAATTGACAAACATCGAGAAAGCATACAAGCATATACTAATCATCTTGACTCCCTTGCGACTTGATTGGGTGTTACAACATTATACATAGACCATCATCCAACTGCATCTATGACTAATAATCCACCTCCAGGTTATCATCCGAACCCCCTCCAGTATTAAGTTGCAAGCAACAGATTATTGCTTTACGAATTGCGTGTAAAGTAAACAATATGATTGTTCTATGAACAAAGGATTGCTGTTTTCTCCCTAGTAGCAACAACACATCTAGTACCTTAGATATTTCTGTCACTTCCCCAGATTACCAGAGGCATGAACTCACTATCAAGCATAAATACTAACTCTTGGAGTTGCTAGCATCTACTTGGCCAAGATAGCTACTAACAACAGAAAGCATACAAGATCACAAATAACAAAGACATGATAGAATCAATAATCAATCTGAAATAGCATCTCAATATCCATCGGATTCCTGCAAACACAACATGCAGAATTACAAATAGATGATCTTGATCATGAATGGAGCTCAGAAGATCTAAACATGAAAGCACAAAGGAGGAGAACCAGCCATCTAGCTACTACATGGACCTGTAGTCCAGAGATGAACTACTCACGCATCACACCGGAGGCTTGCATGATGAGGAAGAAGGCCTCTAGGGTGAATTTCCCTCTCCGGCAGGGTGCTGGGAAGAGCTTCAGATCCCTCCCGATCTAGGGATGGAGATGACAGTGGCTACAGACTCTTTTGTGGATTTTTGATCGGGTACTTAGGGTTTTCGTATCAGAGGCAATATATAGGCGGAAGGAGAGGTCGAGGGGGTGCTAGGGTAGGCCAGACCACCCCCTGGCGCGGGCCAGGCCTGGCCGCGTGGCCAGGTGGTGTGGCCGGGCCCTAGCCCTTCTCCGTCTTGTATTCTGGCTCCAGATGTCTTCTGTTAAAATAGCAACCTTGGGTTTTGTCTCGTCCAATTCCGAGAATATTCATTTTCAGACTTCCTAGAACCAAAAACAGCAGAAAATAGCAGCTGGCACTATGTCTCCTGTTAATAGGTTAGTCCAAGAAATCATATGAAAAGTACTCCAAAGTGTGGACAAAACATAAGAAAGTAGATAAAACCAAGCATGGAACATCAAAAATTATAGATACATTTGCAATGTATCAACATCCCCAAGCTTAACTCTTGCTCGTCCTCGAGTAGGTAAGTGATAAAAAGAAAGAATAATTTTTGAGGTGACATGCACCATCATAAACTTGATCAAAGTATTTGTAAAACATTCAAAGCTGGCATCATAGTACTTTAATCATAACATGAAAGACAAAGTTCTAGCAATAAGACAAAGAAACTATGATGCAACATGAAAAGGCACAAACAAAAGATTCATGAATAACAATGCTTTGCAAGATGTTTGTTTTCACATAAAGAAAACATAGCATAATAGTATTCAGCTTGTCCCTCATAGAGTAGCAAATAAAAATGCATAGGACACCTTTAAAGTTCATAAGAGTGGCTAGATACAAATAGTTTAAAACAAGCAATATCAAGTTAAGCATCAATCAACTAGTCTTGGGACAATGCACATAGAACTAAGAATGGACACTATGCTCTCAAAGTAGGTGCATAAAGGTAGAAGGTGGAGACTCAATATAATGGTGGAATAAAGGCCTTCATAGAAGGAAGCAGAGATTCAAGTTTCATAAAGAGCTTCCAAAAATTATGGTACTTATAGCTTTTATCTCTCATTGCCCCTATCATAAGCATCTTGAAGTGATTAAGGTTAAAGTGAACAAACTATGGTGTATATGCTTTACGAAGTATAAGTTAGGAATCTCATGTCCCTTGAATACCAGGGCCGCTCCTCATGCTACTCAAGTTTAGTCACCTATAAGTTCTTGTCATCGTAAGTACATGTGTATCATAGAGAACCGCCAACGGGGTACCCCTTGCCCGATGATACGGAAGAATCCCCATATCAAAATGACAAGGCAAGCAGACAACGAGCATCTCAGCAATATTCTTATTTACCATGGGAATATGGTGCTTTTTTCTCTCTTTCCTCTTTTCATAATCTCCTTTTTTCTTTTCTTTTTCTCTTTTTTTCTCAATATAGGACTCTTTTTTTATAAGAAGAATTCTTCATAGACAGCTCATTATGGTTACGCTGTAGGTTTCCACCATGTCAGCATGGATTAGACCAGCGACCCAGGAATTTTTCTAACACATATACATAACTCCATGGAATTACAAGATCCCCTTTCATTTCACACCGACGACATCCATAGACAAAAGAGGATGATATCAACTAGGTACAAAGTACCCGTGCAATGTTGAAAGCGGTCCCCATGACAGCATGGTTCTGCTAATCCCTAACAAATAAGTGCAAGCATATACAACATAGACGACACAATGGTTCAAGTTATTAAGGGCAAGAAAAGTAAAGTGTGCCATCAAGTTCGTGAGAGCTTTAATCACTAGTTTTCTCATAACAAGTTTAATTTGGAAGGTAAACAAAAACATGAATATACTTGGAATAGCATAGCTAGTAGGTACGTATGGTGGATTCTTTGGAATAACTTGGTTTAGGGAGTTGTATGTATGAGTGGAACTCATATTTGGTTGCGGAGGCTAACAAAAGACTAGGAGTGACAAACTAAGAGAGCAATAATGGCCATAATCATGTAGAGCGACAAAACATCATTGATCAAAGCATAAAGTGATACTACAAGTTGAAAACTAAAGGATCATAAAGGCTATGGTGACTTGAGATAGTCATAACATGGTGTGAGCATGCGCCAAGTCAACCCAAATAAAGCATCAAAGGAGAATACCACTATACTATGCTTTAATATGCTAAAACAACACATGATTCATCCAAGGCACATTAAGCAATCTCAATTGTTTATAACAAGTCATGCTATAACAAAGAATACTAAGCATAAAGTGAAAACAATATCAAGCATGGCATGACAAAGCATAGGCCACAGTCAAAAACAAGATCTCTTTAACACTTAAGCGTGAACTTTCTTACTTTTTTCCAAACCAAACCAAACTATTTGAAAACCAATGCATAAAAGAGGGGGTCCAACCAATTTATTCAGCAAACTAAGAAAACAAAGCAAACGAAAAACCAAAACGAAAAACGAAAAAGAAGACGCTCCAAGAACAACACATCTGTGCATGAAACAAAAAAAAGAAGTGTTTGGAAGAAACCTGGGATTTTTATTGATGAAGAAGGGGATGCCTTGGGCATCCCCAAGCTTCGACGCTTTTACTTCTTGGATATTTCTTGGGGTGACACACGTGGCATCCCCAAGCTTGAGCTTAGTCCATCCTTCATCTCATTACTCATTCCTTCCATACACTTGAAATTTTTTCTTCATACAAAACTTCACACAATCTTTATTAGCAACATTAGTGCACTCAAGATAATAAGTCCTTAGGTTCAGTTATAACACCAATAAACTTCCATTAAAACACTAGCTACTGTATCACTTCCCTCAAAAAGCTCAATTCTCCAAAAGAACTAAAAAAGGAACCAACAAGAAGCAAATGCAGAAAATGGCAGAAATCTGTCAAAACAGACCAGCAGGTAAAGACGAATTTTTTCGAAGACCTTCTGTTGCTCAAATCAAAAAGTGTTGAACTAACGAAAGTTAGATAACAACCTGGGGCAGAAGCACAAAAATTAACGCCTCAAAAGGACGTTCACATATTTTACACGAATTTTTATGGTGAAGCACAGAAATCTGTTTCGGGACAACAACTTTCCCAATCATTACTTCTCTCTCATTAGAGGTTACTCTTAGCACAAAAGCAAATAAAAAGGATAAGGAGCGGTTATTACTGAAGTAATAACTTCCAAGACTCATCTAAAACTTTTGGGTTATCTCCCAATAAGTACTTTTCTTTAACGCCTTTAAGTTAGGCATAAGAACCAAGAAAAAGAATCAAGTGTTCTCAAATGAAGAAGCATTAAGAGCAAATTTTGTTTTCATATGAGAGGCAAAAGAAATCTTCTCTCTCTTCTTAGGGAAGTGTTCTATACCTTTCTTGAGTGGGAGTTGATATTTAATGGTGCCTTCTTTCATATCAATAATGGCACCAATAGTTCTAAGAAAAGGTTTTCCCAAAGTAATAGGACAAGAAGTATTGCATTCAACATCCAAAACATAGAAATCAACGGGGACATAGGCATTGTTAACCATAATAAGAACATCATTAAGACTCCCCATGAGTTTTTCTTTAGCATTATCATCAAGTGGGACATTCAAATAACAATCTTCAAGTGGTGGCAAATCAAGCATATCATAAATCCTGCTAGCCATAATAGAAACACTACTATCAAGATCACATAAAGCTTTAAAATCAAAATCATTCACTTTCATATTAATGATGGGTTCCCAACCATCTTCTTGTTTTATAGGAATAGAAGCTTTATGTTTCATCTTTTCTTCTTTAATCTTTATGAGAGCATCAGTAATGTGTTTTGTAAAGGCCATGTTCATAGCACTAGCATTAGGACTTTTAGCAAGCTTTTGTAGGAACTTAATAACTTTAGAGATATTGCAACCATCAAGATCAAAATCATAATTATCATCTAGAGTGGTAGAACTATTACTAGCCTTAACACTAGTGGTAGTGATAGTAGAAACACTAATGTTTCTAGCAATTTCATCTTGTCTTTCCCACTTAGCATGTAATTCAGCTAATAGTCTAACATTTTCATCAATTCTTACTTGTATAGCATTAGTAGCTGCAAAGGGATTGTCATTAGTTTCAGGTTTAGCAGCCATTTTATTCAAAGAAGCTTGAGCTTCAGCCAAAGATGCTATATTTCTTTCAGCATTAGAGAGTTTTTCCTCAATAGTTTTATTGAAAGCAGTTTATTTACTAATAAAGTCTTTAAGCATGACTTCAAGTTCAGAGGGTGCACTCCTATTATTGTTGTAAGAATTTCCATAAGCATTACCATTGTTGGGAGGATATGGCTTATAATTATTGTTACCAAAATTATTCCTATAAGCATTATTGCCAAAATTGTTACTTCTTATGAAGTTCACATCAACTTGCTCTTTTTGAGTAACCAAAGAAGCTAAAGGAACATTATTTGGATCAATATGTGATTTCCCATTCACAAGCATAGACATAATAATATCAATCTTATCACTCAAGGAGGAGGTTTCCTCAACAGAATTTACCTTCTTACCTTGTGGAGCTCTCTCAGTATGATATTCAGAGTAGTTAACCATCATATTATCCAGAAGCTTTGTTGCAGCACCCAAAGTAATGGTCATAAAGGTACCTCCAGCAGAAGAATCAAATAGGTTCCTTGAAGAATAGTTCAATCAATCCTACATCAAAAGTTTGGATGATCATCCAAGTAGTCAGTCCATGAGTGGGACAATTCTTTACCAAAGATTTCATTCTTTCCCAAGCTTGAGCAACATGTTCATTATCAGATTGTTTAAACCTCATTATTTCAATTCTCATAGATATGATCTTAGCAGGGGGATGAAAGCATCTTTGCACTTAGTCCAAGAATCAATACTATTCCTAGTTAAGGAATTCAACCATTCTTTAGATTTTCCTCTCAAAGAGAAAGGTAACAATTTCAGCTTAATAATATCACCGTCTATATCCCTATGCTTTTGCATCTCACAAAGTTCAACAAAGTTATTTAGATGGGCAGCAGCATCTTCATTACCAATACCAGAAAATTGTTCTCTCATAACAAGATTGAGTAAAGCAGGTTTTATCTGAAAGAAAGTAGCTTCAGGAACATGTGGAGCAATAGGTGTGCTCATAAAATCATTGTTGTTGGTTCTAGTGAAGTCACACAACTTAGTGTTTTCAAGAGTAGTCATTTTTGTGTATTTTTGATAAAGAAACAAGCAAACAAAACAAAAAGAAACTAAGCAAAACAAAAACAACAAAGTAAAGAGATTGGTTATGAGGGACTCCCCTTGTGAAGATGACCTTGACTCCCCAGCAACGACGCCAGAACAATACTTGCTGGCTTGTGTTGATGTCGAGCTCGTTGGGGAACCCCAAGAGGAAGGTATGATGAGCACATCAATAAGTTTCCCTCAGTTATGAAACCAAGGTTATCAATCTAGTAGGAGCAAGGAAACACTCCAAAGGTGTAGCTAGCTGAACGTTGGCAGGGCGCACTACCGGTGCCAGCAGCAACGTGGAGACCTGCACAACACAACCACATAACTCTGTCCCCAACTTGCGATGAGGTTGTCAATCTCACCGGTTTTGCTGAAAACAAAGGATTAAACGTATCGAATGGAAGGAAGTAATAGTTTGCAGAAAGTAAACACAAAGCAGTAAACAGTTTGTAGATTGAATGTAAAAGAAAGGACCGGGGTCCATACTTCACTAGAGGTGGCTCTCCTTAAGATAGATAACATGCTGGGTAAACAAATTAAAGCGGGGCAATTGACAAACATCAAGAAAGCATACAAGCATATACTAATCATCTTGACTCCTTTGAGACTTTATTGGGCATTACAACATTATACATAGACCGTCATCCAACTGCATCTATGACTAATAATCCACCTTCAGGTTATCATCCGAACCCCCTCCAGTATTAAGTTGCAAGCAATAGATTATTGCTTTACGAATTACGTGTAAAGTAAACAATATGATTGTTCTATGAACAAAGGATTGTTGTTTTCTCCCTAGTAGCAACAGCACATCTAGTACCATAGAGATTTCTGTCACTTCCCTAGATTACCAGAGGCATGAACCCACTATCGAGCATAAATACTAACTCTTAGAGTTGCTAGCATCTACTTGGCCAAGATAGCTACTAACAACAGAAAGCATGCAAGATCACAAATAACAAAGACATGATAGAATCAATAATGAATCTGAAATAGCATCTCAATATCCATCGGATCCCCGCAAACACAACATGCAGAATTACAAATAGATGATCTTGATCATGAACGGAGCTCACAAGATCTAAACATGAAAACACAAAGGAGGAGAACCAGCCATCTAGCTACTACATGGACCCGTAGTATAGAGATGAACTACTTACGCATCACACCGGAGGCTTGCATGATGAGGAAGAAGGCCTCCAGGGTGAATTCCCCTCTCTGGCAAGGTGCCGGAAGAGCTTCAGATCCCTCCCGATCTAGCAATGGAGATGACGGCGGCTACAGAATCTTTCGTGGATTTTTGATCGGGTACTTTGGGTTTCCGTATCAGAGGCAATTTATAGGTGGAAGGAGAGGCCAAGGGGGGTGCTGGGGTTGGCTAGACCACCCCTGGCGGGGGCCAGGCCTGGCCGCGTAGCCAGGTGGTGTGGCCGGGCCCTAGCCCTTCTCCGTCTCGTATTCTGGCTCCAGATGTCTTCCGGTAAAATAGCAACTTTGGCTTTTGTCCCGTCCAATTCCGAGAATATTCATTTTCTGACTTCCTGGAACCAAAAACAGCAGAAAACAGGCAGCTGGCACTGTGGCTCTTGTTAATAGGATAGTCCAAGAAATCATATGAAAAGTACTCCAAAGTGTGGACAAAACATAAGAAAGTAGATAAAACCAAGCATGGAACATCAAAAATTATAGATACATTTGCAATGTATCACTTAGCTCCCTGGAAATGGTGCCAGAAAATAGTTTCATGTCTTCAAGTGCACAGATCGTTTGTAGCTAGTTTCGAAGTATATGTATTGATCCCATAGGGAGCCCAAAGGTAAGTGTTTATGAATGAAATCTCTATGACACCCAAAGTTGTCACATGTATTTGAGTGAATTGACTGCAAGTGTAGAAATAAGAATGAAATTTAGATTAAACTGGATGTATTTAAGTAAAACTAAAATGTAAACTTCAGGAATAAAAAGCATAAAAGTAAAGAACGATTTGATTGTTTGTTGTTTTTTGCAGATGACAAAGAAGGCGCAGGGAGATAAAGTTCATGGTGATAGTGACTGTGCCAGGTGGATGAATGATAAGTTTAACTATTATAATCTTATAAGTATGTGTGTAGGCGAGCAACCCATAATTAGCCGAAACTCCTCTTGGTAGATTTCGTCCCAACTTTAATAATCCTACTAGTCTGTTACCAAAACCATGGTCAGTCACTAGACGATTAAGATCCTTCAGGTTGCTTAGCAACTAAGCTCCTTGGATCGGACTAGTGCAATAAGCACAGTGGTTCCTCGTGATCCTTGAGCCAAACTAGTTTCCCATTGATATCCCCGTGTCACTCAGGGATCGCCGGTCTGCTAGCAAACAAGATCCTATTTATGTAGAACAAAGCATCATGTTGTCTGGGCCCTTAATTGGAAAACAAGCATTAGGCATCCCACAGATAGTCAAGCACACAAAATATAATAATTAAAATCAATCATGAACTAATGGAAAACATATGGAGGCACATCACATCTCACCAATCCCTTACATCTCCCATGCCCAAGGAACTTACTCACATATGAGAGAAGAAAGCATCATCAATATAATTAAATAAAGGGAGTTCTTCTTGATATTACCGTGGAGATCCACAATAAGAATAGAAAAGTAATCCAACACGATTCAAAATATGAAGAAACAATCTCAAACCCTAATCTTGCAAACTGAAGATCTCTCTCTCAAGTACAAGTAATGGCTATGAGGGTGTGATGGCTAGGAGGTCGAAGATCGTGGAGCGAGATGAAGAACGTCTTCCCCTTCTTCCGTGGATCTCTTCTTTCTCCTGTCTGGATGGGATGGCGGCTGCTGTGTTATGATTTCGCCTCTAGCCTCTTCACGAAAGTTGTCCCTTATGACAAGACAGAGGCGGCAGCAACTATACGGCAGCAGCTATACGACCGGAAAAATATTCCCGCTGTATAGTTGCTCGTCAAAGCTTCTGTACGCCTCCCTTGATTGCTTCCAAAAGGAGACTTGCTTGTTTTCGCCTGAATATTGTGTTTCTCTTGTTAAAAAATTCTGTTGATGTTCAGAACCTGAAACACACATCAAAAACCAAGTCTTCTTTGCTACCAAAGTATTAGTGTTAGGTAAAGCTAGAAAATGATCAAATCCAGAACAAAACCATCAATAAAAACTATCAAAAATATGTTGAATCTCACATCTATCAGTAGTGGCATCTGCAGATAGACAGGTAGCGCTCCAGGCCATAGTGTCGTCTATGTGCTCTTTACGTTGAACGATGCCGCGGAAAGAGCGAGTTATCGGGCGAGCTAGAGGTGGAGGTCTAGGTGACTCAGGAGGAGGCCCAGCAGCATCAGAAGGAGCAGACGACGGAGAGCGAGGCGACACAGGCAGAGTCGATGCTGCGTGATCCGGTGATAGGCCCGAGCCATGGGCCGGCCCAGACGCAGGAGAAGCCGGGGCGCACGCATGAGGTAGGCTCGGGGAGGCCGGCTCCGCAGCTGGAGCGCGAGCCGAAGCTGACACGGATCCCAATGGCACTGCATGATCCATGTAGCTGCTGCCGTGATCGACGTGAGGCTCTACCTCCGGCATGAGGAGCTCGAGACGTGCAGCGCAACCGGTTCCCGCGCCATGGTTAACAAGAAGTGGAGGTGCATAGGCAATATCCATAAATTGGTCAGTAGAAAATAAAGATGATTCGGTAAGTGACGTGAATGAAGATGAGGGCATGTTGGCAAAGGGAAAACAAGACTCATCAAAGACAATGTCCCGGGAAATATACACTCTATTGCTGGGGACATGGAGACACTTGTATCCTTTGTGTAAGGAGCTATATCCTAAGAACACACATTTTTTTTGAATGAAATACGAGTTTGTTATTGTTATAGGGGCGCAAATGAGGCCAACAAGCACAACCAAACACCTTGAAAAAGGTATAGTATGGGGTCTCATGAAGGAGACGCTCTATGGGAGTATTCATATCAATGGTGCGACTAGGAAGCCTGTTAATGAGAAAATAAGTTGTAGAGAATGCATCACTTCAAAAATGTAAGGGAACTGAAGCATGAGCAAGCAAGGTAAGTCCAGTTTCAACAATGCCTATGCTTGCGTTCCGCGGTGCCATTTTTCTAATGAGTGTGAGGGCATGAGACACGGTGGGAGATGCCAAGTTTTTGAAAGAAGGGGTGTAGTTTCTCATACTCCCCTCCCCAATCAGTTTGTACATGTACAATTTTATGATCTAAGAGACGTTCAACATGCTTTTGGAAATGAATGAACACATCAAACACCTCAGATGTGTGCTTAAGAGATACAACCAAGTAAATCAACTATAAGCATTAATTAAACTCACATAAAATTTATGACCACTAATAGAGGTTTTTGAAGGATCCCAAACATCTGAATAAATGAGCTCTAAAGGAGCTTTGATTACATGAGTGGACAAGGAAAAGGGCAATTGATGGCTCTTGCCTTGTTGACATGCATCACAAACTGATTTATTTGAACCTGACTCTAAAGGTAACTCATGCCTATGAAGAACATGCTGAACTACTTATAACGCTGGATGGCCTAATCGATAATGCCACTTGTCACGTGAAACCCGGACACTGCTGAGGGCTTGCTTGATTATTGGAGGGGGAATGTAGTAGAGACCACCACGGCACCGACCTCTAAGGAGTATGTCTCTTGTGATTCGGTTCTTCACAAAGAGGGCGAAGGGATGAAGTTCCACAAAAATAGGATTATCTAGAGTAAGTTGACTCAAAAAAAGCAAACTATGTGTAACGTCAAGAACATGAAGGACACGATTGAGATGCAATGGTTGTGATAAAGTAGGAATGAGTGCATGACCAATATTATGAATATGCATACCTACACCATTGGCGGCATGGACTTGATCTTGACCATAGTAGGGATCCTTGGTGGTGAGCTTGTTCAGCTCCACGGTGAGGTGGTGGGTGGCCCCCGAGTCGGCATACCACGCTGGATCCACCTGGTAGGACGCCTGAGCACCATCATGCCCGCCTTGAGAGGAGGCAACCATGGCCATGCCAGCTGCTTCTCGGTGTCGGCGCCGTCATTGTTGACATCGAGGAACTCCTTGATGAAGCGCTTGTAGAAGCGCGACACCGTGTGGCCAAGGACGCCATAGAGCTGACACGTGATGCGGCCACCACCGCCGCTATTGCCACCAGGAGAGCCACCCCGCCCCTATTGCCGTGACCGCGACCACCTCCACTACCACCAGTGTTGCCGCCCCCTGTCGAGTAGGAGGGTTCCTATCGGGTCTGGGGAGGGACGAACGGAGAAGGGGCAGGGTTGCCGCGGAACGGGCCCTTGGTACCAGGGCATCCGAAGAGGGCGACATGGGCAACAAAGTTCATGGAGGATTCCTAGGCACGCCGGGCGTTGTTGCGATGCCCGGTCGCATGGAGCTACGAGAATATACCGCGAATGGAGATTCGAGTCTCCCTCATGTTGATGACCTCGAAGAGGGCATAAAACTCGCTGTCAAGCCCCGAGAGCAGGTACATGACGAACTCCTCGGTGTGCAAGGGTTGACTGATGGAGGTTAGCGTGTCCGCTAGAGCCTTCATCTGGTGGAAGTAGGAGGTGACCGAGAGGTCCCCCTTCTTGAGTTCGTTCATCTGCCCGCGATTCTCGGTTGAACGGGCCATGGAGGTGGAGGCGAAGGTGCCCGCCAGGGTTTCCTAGGCCTCACGAGATGTGGCGACGAAGAGGGCCATGCCGATGACGCCCTCCATCATGGATTACATGAACGCGGAGAGGATGGCCTGGTCCTGCTTGTCCCAGACGCGCACATCCGAGTTCGGCTGTTTCACAGCCTTGCCGTCGACTTCGACTTCGATCTCGGCCTCGGGGCACTTGAACGTGCCGTCAACGAAGCCGCTGATCCCATGGCTCCGAAGGAGCGGGCCGACTTGCACTTTCCAGAAGATATATTTCTCCCCGGTCAGCTTGATGGTGATGGAGTTGGTCACGGTTGAGGCCGAGACCGCCGGCGTGAACGACGCCGAGGAGGATGCGCCCACCAAGAGGGACGGCACAAGGGAGTTGAGAGTTCCGGCGGAGGTGCTAAGTGTGCCGGCCGACGAGGTCATCTATATGAGATCTGCGGAAGTGAGTTGCCGATGGATCAGCTCTGATACCATGAAAGTCTTTGAGGTTAGGGTTTTGGAGGAGGCTCGCACAACACCAGAGGGTGGCGGCCGATTGATTTATATAGAGGGATCAACAGATCCGATCGGTTACAATGAGAGAGATTTACATAGGGGAGGTTAGGCTTACAACTTGATACACAAGACTACCTAAATAACACGAGCGCCTATGGTTTCCTGTAATTTTTGTGTCACGCGTCAACATGGATGTTCTTCTTGTGTGGCTTTAGTTGCCTCGCATATGTTTGTTTCAATTTCTGCTCCAAGGAACCAATTATCTTAGACTTGCCCTTCTTTAGATTGATGTTGGTCTGTTTTGTGTGATCACAAATTCACTATGCTGAGCTTTGAGAGTTACGAATGGAAATTGAAGGAAGCTACTCCCTCCAATTTATAATACTTGTCGCTGAAATGGATGTATCTAGACATATTTTAGTGCTAGATATATCTATTTTAATGACAAGTAATATGGATCAGAGGGAGTATTAGACTTATCTAATATGTTGTGATGTAAATATGCTGAAAGAGTTGATGCTTACATTTGTGCTAGCAAGGAAGATGCCTTGGTTTAAGAGATCGTTGTGCATACATGTGCTAGCAAGAAAGAGCAACTATTGTACCTTGTTGTTTTAGAGAACTGATGATGAGATTACTGTTTCTTTCTCTTATTCATTTGTTTAAAATTACTCTTCTTGCTCCACGGAGTGTCGAATGCATTTTTTACAAGGGTGATTAATCGGTTAACGTGTGGTGCTGATTACTTAGTTTGACCTTGGACTTGCCGACACCGGACACACCGATTTGTAAATGTATTATTTTTCTTGAGTCTAATTTTGGGTACGTATCATTGTCTACTTGGTGCTGGATGAATTTTTACAGGGGTACTTGACAAGTTCATACATGGTGCCGAATAATTTGAGAAGAGCAGAATTATCATTAATGGGTTTACAAGCCTAAATGCAGTGTAATGTACAAGCTAGCTTGGTAATCTGACTTTTATTACCAGCTAGCTGTGCATGTAAGCTGGATTATTTTTTCTTAGTTTGGCGTCCAAATATTGTGTGCAGAATTCAGAATATGTATGCAATCGAAGTAGATTCCTTTCTTCACATCTGATTTTGAATTGCTTGCTATGTCAAGAGAATACGAGGAAGATAAGGTAATTGTCCAAGTGTTTTAACCGTTCTATTTTTTGGTACTCAAGGTTCTCTACTGTGATCTGATCTTGAGAATACAAGCCTTGGTCCTGTGTGCCATACATGGTTCTATGCTGACTGCTCTCGCTTACATGCAGATCAGAGAAGGTAGAATATGCAGGTCTTGCGACTGGCAGATGTATTGCCTCGAGGATTCTAATGGAAGGTTATTATGCATGTTGCTCGGATCTGGGAATGCAGTGATCTACAGCCAAGGCAGGCTATAATGATACTCCCTCAATAGCTGACTTGAGTTTGTCTAGATTCGAATGTACCTATACACTAAAATGCGTCTAGGTACATTCGAATTTAGACAAACTCAAGTCAGTTATTTGTGGACGGAGGGAGTACTTAATTGCTGTGAAACATGAGGTACCGTCCTATTTCCTACTACTTTATTTTTAATCCTTGCAAATCTTAGAAAGTCACCGTCGTGGATGCTAATCGTCGGTTGATGTTTTATATTTGATCTTCTCATTCCACTTCAAGTATACTTGGCATGTCATTACTTCCAAGACTGGGCTTCGCGCTTTGTATAATCTATTTTACCTTCTATCTCATCAAGTGATAATTTTTACAGGTGCTAATTAACCAGCTTACCCAGCCTCCTGCAGAGACAACTATCTCCATAAGCTGTAACGTGTGTCTCTCTCTTCCCTTAATGCTTTCATTCGTTTTGAGAGTGCTCCATTGATTCTCTTTGTATGATTTGTGCTAAGTCAAAAGGAACACCTTTTCATATGTGCATGCTATGTGTTCTACCAAATACCTACCAGTAGTAGTGTGGGTAAGGAAAATAGAATTGGATAACTCGATTATATATGAAGTAAGTATGGATTATGGCCCCTCTCACTGATATGCGTAGAGTTCTGTGCATGATCATCAGACCATGTTGTTCTTTTAGATTAATTTTATGGTGAAGGTTTTTCTACAATATTTATGGTTCACTGAAATTTGTTGAAAATGAGGGAACACGCTAGAATACGCTTTCAGGTGAAGCCTAAAAGTTACAAGACAGGATAAAATTGTGAATCTACTGTAGTTATTATTATTATTTATGTTTTACCATGCACGTGCACTCTTTTTGTCCGGTTCGTAGGACTTAAGTCTCTTACCAGTTACCCAACTGTAGCACTACAATTCAAAAAAAGAAAGTTTAAGAAATACGGACTTATCTTCTATCTTACAATCCACTCACTAAAGTCGACCTTATAGGATTCTCATGGGCTTTGCTGCTTTGTAGCACCAAGTAGATATGCATGCCTTCTTTTGTGTGCCATTGTGAGTAAAAGAAAGAAAAATACATTTATTTTCTTGCTCCTTTCTCATGATTTCCATTGAAACTATTTCCTTTTGTTGCTCAGGCTGTTTTGTGCTTGATTTTAGTTACAATCCCTCTCACATGTATAAGAAAATCGACATTACAATGGCAAGTCTCGATCTGATGGCATGGTCTACTCTTTATCGTTATGGAGTACTATAAATATATAGTAAATGTTCATTTGCAACTTTCCGTTTAATTACCACGAAATACCTTATTGGTGTATTGTATTCTTACCATGGACGGTTGATAACAAACATTACAGTGCCTTTCAAATTGCAGAAGCCCTTGCAACTTTCCATTTAGTTATCAAAATTTCAGTAAGTACTAGAATTTTAGGCTTTCCATAGTGGCAGAACTTATGGATGAGAATGGACTTGATTGGATAGTACTTTACACATTTCAGTCCTCTGATAGAAGATTGCTCGTGGGGGTCACTAAAAATTGATCGTAACAAGGTTTATCTACTCTGCTGCTTGGGGAATGCTACTTAAAGCTCTCTTGAATTTTTTATTTCAGCCATCATTTATGCTAATGATTTAATATGAAAACAAATTGGTAGTGGTTGGGTCAATATGTCAGATAGATACTTGCTTCTTACCTGGATGGTCGAATCGAATTTATTTTAGTTTGATCAAACAACTGACTGAGTTGAGTTGCTAATTAATTTTATAGGCTTGGACCAATTTAGCAGGTTCTAATATAAATGTGCTTCAGGTGACATCTAAGGTAAGAAGTAGCCTTGCTTAGTTAAGTGCCAGATAGAAATTTTCTTGGATTCCGAATATTGTTCTGGAGTATGCAGCTTTTAACCATCTAGCATCTCTTCATCAATGATTCTGCTCAATTTGCCTCCATTTACTTAAAATAGGTCAAAGTGACCACGGCCAAGAATTATGTTGTATGTTCAATAACCTTCTTTTTCCTCTGTTTTAGTTGAGAAGCATTTGTTGAAATATAATATATTGCTTTGCATATTAGAGAGTAAATACAATGGTCTTTTATTTGCTTAGAGTTAGACAATTTATTGTCATCTACATTCGGATTTAGAGTCTACATGCAGTAATACAATGTTTGTTTAATGCATACATATATGGGTTGCAATAATGTACATCAATATATTTGGATGAAAGAAACAAATTTTCATATACATGACACTTATTTTCGGGTGTGTCCATCACTTCATTCATTAATGAAGCTTTCATGTACATGACACTTATTTTCGGGTGTGTCCATAACTTCATTCATTAATGAAGCGACCTCGTTGTCAGTTGATATTTGTGTCATTTCATAATTGGAAAACCTCGATCATCAGCTGCCGAACGAACTAGTACTAGAGGATACTAGGGACCTGGTTATTTATACATCGCACATGTATTATATTAAACAATAAACAATTTTATTATTAGCGTCTAGGGCATATCTCCTTCAAAAGTCCTTAAGCTCCTGTTTATTTTGCTTGAGAGAGTGAGGGGTGGCCGGGTAGGTCTGGGGAGGCCAGCGCGGGGCTTTAAAGTGGAAGGAACATAACGCCTAACGCTTAGGAGTTATGCCATTATACTAGCACCTGGACACTAGGAGTTTACTCCCCGGTGCGGGCCCAAACCCTATCTTCACGCTGTCACCCGTCTAGCACCTAAGGCAAAGGAGCTAAGCTAGCCCCTAGCGGTAAGGAGTTAGTCAAAAAGATTAGTCAGTTGTAATTTGTTTGCGAAAAAATTATTAATAAAATTTATTTGACAAATGGTTGTTTTTATCCAAATCGCCGTGAATGGACAGCAAAAACGACCCCCACGTCTAGCCTGGACCACTGTCAGCAACACAAAACTTCACCTTTGTCTGCACCGACCACCCCGTCGTCTCGCCGCCGCCCGAGCCGCCCGCTGCCCAGGAACCACACGGCCAGGCTGCTCCTGTCGCACGAACCGTGCTCCTCTGCTGGTCATGGCGCTCTCAATTTTAAGATGTATGCTTATGGAGCGGTGCTCCTCCGCTACTTTTTTTTCTCTATCTCTATCTCTATCTCTACTGCCTAAAAAGAACTTTTGGTTCCGTCGTTGTTCAATACGTCACTTCGCTTCGTCGTGGGTCGTTCATTTCGCCTCGTGCGGCCCCTTCCATGTTCCGTCGACAACCGCGTTTCGTTTCTCCCTTCGTCAAACATCGGAAAAACTGCTCGCGACATGTCCGCCACTGAATACTCCATCGATCGTGCGCCCTCTCTCAATCGACGGTTCCTCTCCAAGCCTCCCCACCGTGGCGCCACCCCGCCTCCATGCCTCCACACCTGCCGCCCACGCCTCCACCCTTCGCTCCTCCTTGCACCCCTGCGTCTTCGCACCAACCGCCCTCTGCGCCTGAAGCCTCCACACCCCGGCTCCACCGACAACCGGATGCAACTTTGGTAGGGGATCACGACCCGGTGCCACCCGAAGACCACTTGCCAAGCTCGTCACCGTTACCGAGAAGGTCAAGACCAGAACGGCAAGATGGGAGAAGAGGTCGTCGAGCTGATCTACCAATAGAGGATCAACGAATCTGAGCGCAAACCTTCTCAGTGGGTCTTCTTCTTCAGGTTGGCGCCCGTCCTTCCTCACGCTCCCCTTCTTGTTATTCTCCCCAGCGGAAGTCTTGGTGGCGAGCCGATGACCCGCAACATCTCGTACGGGAGCCCAGTATCGTCTACAATAGAGGCGCTTTTCATGTATGCCTGCTCATGCTGATGCTCTTCTCATGTTCGATGAAATGCATACACACTGCAAGGAGATAGCTCATGCTCTGTCTCAGCTCATGCTCTGTTTCATTGCTAGAAGATAGATGAGTACATTATCCGTCCTTATTTTTTATGTTCTGCTGTGCGACAAGGCTGTCAAGAAGGTGCATCCGCCTCTCCCAGGTCCAAGCCAGGCCTCTTCACGTAGCAGCACTGACAGCCCATCAAGTTCTTGCTTGCTCTTCCGGTAGGTAAGAATTTATTTCCACAACTCATTGACGTGACCGTTGTACAAAGAAATTACATTTGATCTGACTCTTGCTTTCCAATGAGCTATCGTGCCTGGGTACCGTTTATGTGTCTTCATGAAGAAATAAGAGAAAGGTCTGGATTTATATTGGGTATAGGGCAACATGAGGTCAGTACTTCAATATTTATCTTGTGGTAAATTCATAGCTTCAACACTAATCTTGTGGCCAGACCATAGCGATCGGGTTACTTAAGAAGCTAACATAAGCTTCGTTCTTGGTATATATTTCCTCTTTTCTTTCTCATTACTGATTTCCGAATAACGTTACAAAATATTCTATATGATGGAGCTGTTGAAAAGAAGATAATTGACTTTTTTCTGCTTGGCCTTGGTTTTCATACAAGAAATATTATCTTGACATAATGTATTCAACCATCATATTAGCAGAGCTATTTTTCATCAAATGATACTTGATACTCCGAATCTTTCAATTTTCATTAGCAAACCATTGGATTGTATAAAACCTAGGCTCTTTTTCTTGAGGTGATACATTCATCAGATGGGCACCAAACTGGTCTTGAATTAATTAATGGCCTTTTGGTGCTTATTTAATTGATTGTTGCATACGGAAGTTACATGTTAATATACTCATATACTCCCTCCATTCACTAATGTAAGACCTTCTAGATATTTCAAAGTAGTCTAGATTCAGACTAAAATGAATGAACCTAAACAATAAAACATGTCTAGATACATACACTTTCAAAAAAGCTAGAAGGTCTTACATTAGTGAACGGAGGGAGTATGATTTATTAACTCTACAAAGTTAAGAAATAACTTAGGGCTCGTGTTTGTGGAATATGATCTTTCTCTGCTTTTCTTGTGGACTTTGGTATGACTGATGCTAGCTTGACGATTAGATTCTCCTTCTGCACCCATGGGAAAAGTTTATGCAAAGAGGCTTATTTAGCCCAAAAAGATACTGTCTTCCGTTAAATTGCTTGTTTATGGAGTATGAATGTTTTAAGTTTGCCACCGTGCCTTTAGGTGCCACGACGGCTGGTCTAACACCTTTCAAGGTACAAGAGGAGAGGGATGCGAGGTGTAGTTGATAAAGAGGAGCACGGAGCGCTCGGTGGCTCCCCAGACCAAGTGAGACACTACTCTCTTCCACTCCATTATATATGACTTTTTTTTAGTTATCTTTGTTTATAAATGTCCCCTGATTTTTGGGTGTAGAACCAAGAAGAATGGTAAGGGTGAACACATGTCTAGCTCAGTCTAAAAGGTGTTCCATTTTCCCAAGACAAATTTAGATGGTTACAGATTTTGTGCTTACTGAACAACCCTTTTCTATGCTTGTTTTATTATACAGCCAGGAGGCATAACAAACCATATAATTCCATGTTCCTATGAATTTCTCATAGTTGGATTGAATTTTTCAGCTTGATTTACTCTCCATAGGTTTTCGAGGGAGAAGCTTACTTTGTGTTCTCTACTGCAAGCCTAATATCTCACCCAAAAAACAATACCCTTCAAATTTGTAGTGTTATTGGACTAAACATATATTGATATCTATAATATGTTGCCCAAAGGTGTATAATAAGAGAAATGTGTTTTTCGGTTTACAGAAGGAGCTGTGATTTATGTAATGTCATGGTCCTCTTTTGTGCATCCAAATATTTTAGTATGATATCCACGTAAGTAACATAGTTGGTCATCATACAAGGATTCAACCTTTTTCCGTTTTTACAAATATTCAGTACAGTAACATGAGGTCAGGTGTTGTAAATTAGGAACGTACTTCACATTTTTAGGGATCAAGTAATTATCAGTTCAAGGTTTCGTCCCATAGTAATTAATATACGCTTATTCACGAGTAGATCCTTTCTTAGTGTACCAGCCAATGGTGCTAAAGGGTCTCCCAGGAAAGTTCCTACTAAGAACCAAAATCAAGTCTAGATGCATCAGATAAATCAAAAGAAGTGTGGTTACAGCACTGAATGTTGTCTGCTACATTGACCTTTCTAAAACAGGACAAATGACATCACACATATTCTTTGTAGGGTGCTTGGAAGTATGCATTGATGCAAGCCAGCGACAAGGCGTTTCAACGCTACTGATGCAGCTTTATGCACACGGGGTATAGCGGTGTCATGCGAACGGGCACAAGGGCCATGTTCTTTCTGTGGTGAAGATTTGCATACTCCTATTTTTTTATTTACTAAAAAACCTAGGTTGCTCACTATGCAAATTGAACTATTTGGATCAATGAATACCCACCACATTGCTTTAGTGTCATACTTAGCTTGATAGTTTGAAGATGCAGGGCATAAATTTTAAAACAAGATTCATTATACATCGGATGTATAAAGTGTAAACAAATCATATACTAGCAAAATTATGATTTGAGTTGCAAGCGCTATAGAATGGGTTGGCGTATTTGCATTATGATGCATTGATAATTAAAAAACAGATCTTAACTATATCACCAGTTGATTTTCCCTTATTGCTTTTGATTAATAGTACTAAAACAGATCTTAACTATAAGTGATTATAGTATTCAGTAAGAATGGGTTATTAGTGTGTGGTTCTCCAATATATTAGTTGATAATTACTAAACGATGTTCCATATACTGTCTCAGATACACATAAATTTCCGGAGCTAGAAGAGCCGAGAGGCTAGAAGAGCCGAGAGAAGCCATTGGTTACAGAATTGAAGGAAGAATGTTGTATTTCATATGCGAAAACCGTGCCAAAGATTAGTTGATAGCCTTGCACTATTTTGTATTTCATATGCGAAAACTGTACCAAAGGTTAGTTGAGAGCCTTGCACTTAGTTTTCATGTTCTTCTGGTCTGCATTACTTTCTAAAATATTACGGAGATGGCTACCATCAAGCTTTGGTTATCATAATATAAAAAATAGTTTTGTCTCCAAATGCATGGTTTGGACAGTTGCCATCTATGTTCTCATAGCATGTTCATTAACAAATGTGAAACAAGCTTAATTTGTCAGTATAACCGTGGCCAGACTTCAAAATTGTAAGGATGCTATATATTTCTTACACTAACAATGATTTCGAGTAACCACAGTTTGTTCGGCTCCTTATTTTGCTGATTTTTTTCTAGGTGCTCGACTAACTCTATAGGCTCAACTGTCTACTGGCTGGATACAAATCTTTTGTAGGACTGCATATATGTGTAAATGAGAAAGTGAGTAACTAACGTCTTATTGCATCAATCCAGTATTCGGCTATGGAAGATGGTTCCAGGTTTTAAAATCAGCATAATTGCGTCAAAACCTATAATACATCTCAATTTTATATTGTATATGGTTGTTTTAAATAAAAATATATTATAATTTAAAACATAGTCTGAAATAATAGATTAAATAAAAATATTAAAATGAAGTATAAAAGAGTAGATCAAATAAAAGATAATAAAAAATAGAAATTATGACGAAAGGGGTACACTGGGTACACTGAGGCAGTAATTGACCAGGATGTTTTTGTTCAGTAGTTGATTTATTTCCCGTTGCAACGCATGGACATGTTTCCTAGTCTTTCAAAAAGTTGCTAATTCAATCCTCTTGTAGCAGTGCTCTGGCCAGATTCAATCCTTGATTAAAGCCGCTCGATTTGGATGGAGCCGTGCTCCTATGCTACCGTTCTTTTTTCTTTCAGAAAAAATATTAATTCTTGATTGAATCTGCTAGAATACGTGCTCTATTTCTTGTCAAATTGTTTTGTCTATTTTTTTTCATTTCCAAAAGTGGCCTGTCTGGGATAAAATGCGGTGGCCTGTTGGGTGCACAGCGGACAAGGGGAGAACAATCTCGTGTGCGGACACCCACACCCCAAACAGACAAAATGGGACAAATTTTGTGTCTGAAATGGGGCATGCAGCTGAGGATGCTCCAAGGGCATCTCCACCTGTTCGACCCAACCCGTCCGAACGCGTTCGCGCGGAGTGCGGGGCGTGCGTGGTCTCCCAGCGGCACGACCTATCTAGATCAACGTGTTCCGCTCGATACATCGGCACACCTAATTTGCGTGACCATTGCGTTGGTCCAGACACGGGCGGGTCGAGGGCGTGTCCTCTCGCGCGCCCTCCTACCCATCCGTCGGCGTCCCTGGCAAGTCAGAGGCAACCGCGACACCAATTCAGACGCAACCGCGGGAGCAATTTAGAGGCGCGGGCGGCAGCCTGACCGGCGGCACCGAGTCAGATGCAACCGCGGCAGCTTTCGCCATCAATGTCGACGGGACGGGGCGTCGCCTGAGTTCCCGCGCAGGCATTGATGGTAAAGGTGTGAAAACCTGCGCGCGCTCCCACTAGCAGGGGCTACTTAAGCAGGCCCCTACGGCCATCGATGCCGCACTTCCCTACTCTCGCCATCGCCATCGCTAGAGCCAGAGCCTCCCAGCGCCTCACTGCCTTAGCCACAACCATCGCCATTGCCATCGGCAGCGATAAAGAAGACAAGTTGGTTCAAGAAGGCCAAGAATGATCACGAGGTTGGCAGATCTGGCTCGAGCGGTCGACGCTGTCAGGGAAGCGGCATGCCGGCCTTCCTTCGTGGGTTGTGCTGCCGCCACCCCGGGCGTAGGACTTCGTCGGCGTCCCCGCAACGCGCCAGTAGAAGGCGGGGCCAAGCCACGACTGTCGCTACTTCCGCGTGGCGGAGTGCGAGCGGCGTTGGTGGGAGGGGAGAGGCATCGCTTACCACGATGTCTCCCTCCCCACGGGCTGGCATGCCAACCGGGAGCGGGTGCCGATGCTGAAGGAGATATGCCCTAGAGGCAAATAATAAGTAGGTTTTTATTGTCATATCTCAATTAGTTTATAATAGTTTCATATTGTGCTGTAACTGTACCAAGTGGAAACATTGGTACAGGTGTGGTATAAAACAACCAAGTCCCTAATAGCCTCTATTCATACTAGTTCGTTGGTTGATACATTGCAAATGTATCTATAATTTTTGATGTTTCATGCTTGGTTTTATCCACTTTCTTGTATTTTGTCCACACTTTGGAGTACTTTTCGTATGATTTCTTGGACTAACCTATTAACAAGAGCCACAGTGTCAGCTGCCTGTTTTCTGCTGTTTTTGGTTTCAGGAAAGTCAGAAAACGAATATTTTCGGAATTGGACGGGACAAAAGCCAAAGTGCCTATTTTTCCGGAAGTCATCAGATGCCAGAATACGAGATGGAGAAGGGCCAGAGGGCGGCCACACCACCTGGCCGCGCGGCAGGCTTGGCCCACGCCAGGGGGTGGTGTGGCCAGCCCAGGCACCCCCTCGGCCTCTCCTTCCGCCTATATATTGCCCTCGGGACGAAAACCCTAAGTACCCGATCAAAAATCCACGAAAGAGTCTGTAGCCACCGTCATCTCCATCCCTAGATCGGGAGGGATCTGAAGCTCTTCCCGACACCCTGCCGGAGAGGGGAATTCACCCTGGAGGCCTTCTCCATCATCATGCAAGCCTCCGGTGTGATGCGTGAGTAGTTCGTCCTTGGACTACGGATCCATGTAGTAGCTAGATGGCTGGTTCTCCTCCTTTGTGCTTTCATGTTTAGATCTTGTGAGCTCCGTTCATGATCAAGATCATCTATTTGTAATTCTGCATGTTGTGTTTGTGGGGATCCGATAGATATTGAGATGCTATTTTAGATTGATTATTGATTTTATCATGTCTTTGTTATTTGTGATCTTGCATGCTTTCCATTGTTAGTAGCTATCTTGGCCAAGTAGATGCTAGCAACTCCAAGAGTTAGTATTTATGCTCGATAGTGGGTTCATGCCTCTGGTAATCTGGGGAAGCGACAGAAATCTCTAAGGTACTAGATGTGCTGTTGCTACTAGGGAGAAAACAGCAATCCTTTGTTCATAGAACTCGTATTGTTTACTTTACACGCAATTCGTAAAGCAATAATCTGTTGCTTGCAACTTAATACTGGAGGGGGTTCGGATGATAATCTGAAGGTGGATTATTAGTCATAGATGCAGTTGGATGGCGGTCTATGTATAATGTTGTAATGCCCAATCAAGTTCCAAAGGAGTCAAGATGATTAGTTTATGCATGTATTGCTTTCTTGATGTTTGTCAATTGCCCCGCTATAATTTGTTCACCCAGCATGTTATCTATCTTAAGGAGAGCCACCTCTAGTGAACTATGGATCCCGGTCCTTTATTTTACATACAATCTATAAAATGTTTACTGCTCTGTGTTTACTTTCTGCAAACTATTACTTCCTTCCATTCGATATGTTTAATCCTTTGTTTTCAGCAAAACACGGTGAGATTGACAACCTCATCGCAAGTTGGGGACAAAGTTATGTGGTTGTGTTGTGCAGGTCCCACGTTGCTACTATCACCGGTAGTGCGCCCTGCCAAGGCTCAGCTAGCAACACCTTTGGGGTGTTTCCTTGCTCCTACTGGTTCGATTAAACCTTGGTTTCATAACTAAGGGAAACTTGCTACTGTGCTCATCATACCTTCCTCTTGGGGTTCCCAACAAGCTCTACATCAGCACTGAGCCATCAATGATTATGGCCATTATTGATCTCTTAGTTTGTCGCTCCCAGTCTTTTGCTAGCCTCCACAACCAAGTATGAGTTCCATTCATGCATCCAACTCCCTAAACCAAGTTATTCCAAAGAGTCCACCATACCTACCTACTAGCTTAAGCTATTCCAAGTATATTCATGCTTTTGTTTACCTTCCAAATTAAACTTGTTATGAGAAAACTAGTGATTAAAGCTCTCACGAACTTGATGGCACACTTTACCTTTCTTGCCCTTAATAACTTGAACCATTGTGTCGTCTATGTTGTATATGCTTGCACTTATTTGTTGGGGATTAGCAGAACCATGCTGTCATGGGGAACGCTTTCAACATTGCACGGGTACTTTGTACCTAGTTGATATCATCCTCTTTTGTCTATGGATGTCGCCGGTGTGAAATGGAAGGGGATCTTGTAATTCCATGGAGTTATGTATATGTGTTAGAAAAATTCCTGGGTCGCTGGTCTAATCCATGCTGACATGGTGGAAACCTACAACGTAACCATAATGAGCTGTCTATGAAGCATTCTTCTTATAAAAAAAGAGTCCTATATTGAGAAAAAAAGAGAAAAAGAAAAGAAAAAGGGAGATTATGAAAAGAGGAAAGAGAGAAAAAAGCACCATATTCCCATGGTAAATAAGAATATTGCTGAGATGCTCGTTATCTGCTTGCCTTGTCATTTTGATATGGGGATTCTTCCGTATCATCGGGCAAGGGGTACCCCGTTGGCGGTTCTCTATGATACACATGTACTTACGATGACAAGAACTTACAGGTGACTAAACTTGAGTAGCATGAGGAGCGGCCCTGGTATTCAAGGGACATGAGATTCCTAACTTATACTTCGTCAAGCATATACACCATAGTTTGTTCACTTTAACCTTAATCACTTCAAGATGCTTATGATAGGGGCAATGAGAGCTGAAAGATATAAGTATCATAATTTTTGGAAGCTCTTTATGAGACTTGAATCCTACTTCCTTCTATGAAGGCCTTTCTTCCACCATTATATTGAGTCTCCACCTTCTGCCTTTATGCACCTACTTTGAGAGCATAGTGTCCATTCTTAGTTCTATGTGCATTACCCCAAGACTAGTTGATTGATGCATAACTTGATATTGCTTGTTTTAAACTATTTGTATCTAGTCACTCTTATGAACTTTGAAGGTGTCCTATGCATTTATATTTGCTACTCTATGAGGGACAAGCTGAATGCTATTATGCTATGTTTTCTTTATGTGAAACAAACAAACGTCTCAAAAAGCATTGTTATTCATGAATCTTTTGTTTGTGCCTTTTCATGTTGCATCATAGTTTCTTTGTCTTATTGCTAGAACTTTGTCTTTCATGTTATGATTGAAGTACAATGATCCCAACTTTGAATGTTTTACAAATACTTTAATCAAGTCTTTGATGGTGCATGTCACCTCAAAAATTATTCTTTCTTTTTATCACTTACCTACTCGAGGATGAGCAGGAGTTAAGCTTGGGGATGTTGATACATTGCAAATGTATCTATAATTTTTGATGTTCCATGCTTGGTTTTATCCACTTTCTTGTGTTTTGTCCACACTTTGGAGTGCTTTTCATATGATTTCTTGGACTAATCTATTAACAAGAGCCATAGTGCCAGCTGCCTGTTTTCTGCTGTTTTTGGTCCAGGAAAGTCAGAAAACGAATATTCTGGAATTGGATGGGACAAAAGCCAAAGTGCCTATTTTTCCGGAAGTCATCAGATGCCAGAATACGAGATGGAGAAGCGCCAGAGGGCAGCCACACCACCTGGCCGCGCGGCTAGGCTTGGCCCGCACCAGGGGTGGTGTGGCCAGCCTAGGCACCCCCTCGGCCTCTCCTTCCGCCTATATATTGCCCTCGGGACGAAAACCCTAAGTACTCGATCAAAAATCCACGAAAGAGTCCATAGCCGCCGTCATCTCCATCCCTAGATCGGGAAGGATCTGAAGCTCTTCACGGCACCCTGCTGTAGAGGGGAATTCACCCTAGAGGCCTTCTTCATCATCATGCAAGCCTCCGGTGTGATGCGTGAGTAGTTTGTCCTTGGACTACGGATCCATGTAGTAGCTAGATGGCTGGTTCTCCTCCTTTGTGATTTCATGTTTAGATCTTGTGAGCTCCGTTCATGATCAAGATCATCTATTTGTAATTCTGCATGTTGTGTTTGCGGGGATCCGATGGATATTGAGATGCTATTTCAGATTCATTATTGATTCTATCATGTCTTTGTTATTTGTGATCTTGCATGCTTTCCGTTGTTAGTAGCTATCTTGGCCAAGTAGATGCTAGCAACTCCAAGAGTTAGTATTTATGCTCGATAGTGGGTTCATGGCTCTGGTAATCTGGGGAAGTGACAGAAATCTCTAAGGTACTAGATGTGTTGTTGCTACTAGGGAGAAAACAACAATCCTTTGTTCATAGAACAATCATATTGTTTACTTTACATGCAATTCGTAAAGCAATAATCTGTGTCTTGCAACTTAATTCTAGAGGGGGTTCGGATGATAACCTGAAGGTGGATTATTAGTCATAGATGCAGTTGGATGGCGGTCTATGTATAATGTTGTAATGCCCAATCAAGTTCCAAAGGAGCCAAGATGATTAGTTTATGCATGTATTGCTTTCTCGATGTTTGTCAATTGCCCCGCTTTAATTTGTTCACCCAGCATGTTATCTATCTTAAGGAGAGCTACCTCTAGTGAACCATGGATCCCGGTCCTTTCTTTTACATACAATCTACAAACTATTTACTGCTTTGTGTTTACTTTCTGCAAACTACTACTTCCTTCCATTCGATACATTTAATCCTTTGTTTTAAGCAAAACCGGTGAGATTGAGAACCTCATCGCAAGTTGGGACAAAGTTCTGTGGTTGTGTTGTGCAGGTCTCCACGTTGCTACTAGCACCGGTAGTGCGCCCTGCCAAGGCTCAGCTAGCAACACCTTTGGGGTGTTTCCTTGCTCCTACTGGTTCGATTAAACCTTGGTTTCATAACTGAGGGAAACTTGTTGCTGTGCTCATCATACCTTCCTCTTGGGGTTCCCCAACGAGCTTGTTAATACACGAGCCATCATTGGTCATGAGGATGATCTGGGTTTCAAGATCATGGGCATTTATGCCAATTGACAACAAGATCATATCATTGGAGAATGATGTGATGGACATTCCTCAAAGGATTGCGACACGATCAAGTCATATAGTTCATTGTTGCAACATCTAAAATCTAGACTCCTTTTCCTTAGACCGTGAGTTCATATTACTCACTGTTTCCCGAGGCTTCTTTGACTGCATTAGACGTCATCTAGTAATACGGTGGCAATAATGGTGTATGTTGGGTATTCCAAAGGAACAATAGATGACATGTGACCACAAGACCGATATTTGTTCACCCACATGACGGGTAAAGATACATACGGTCGGCTTGGTGAGAATTACATCCATAAATGTTGCAACATATGACTCGGTCACGAGAATGTAATATCACAGTAACAAGTAAAACAGAACTTGTTGTTCACTAGATTGAACAATGTATGTGATACCAATGATCGGATCTCGGACAAGTCGTATCAAGAAACAAAAGAAAATTGGATGCTACATTTACGGGTTCAAATGACATTGTCATCAGGAATGCATAGGGGTCACATGGGCATTCCTGATCCCTCTATTGAGCATTGATATAGATCATGTCTAGAGCATTCCTGAGCCGTGAGGGGATACACTTAATGGTACGATGAGAGTGATTATTCGTAAGGTGGAATCACAATAGAGAAAGAGAAAGCCGGAATTGTTCCGCGGAGAGATCTGAAGTTGTTCGGAGAAAGAAATAAAGGAAAAGTGTTTTCGGATAACTGAGAATTTAAATATACATTTATTATATGTTAATTATGAATTAATATATTCTAAATAATATTTAAGTTAAGATTTATAAAAGCAACTTTCATATTAGACAAAACCCTAGAGGAAAAAGGCCTAAAAGAAAAGTTGTAGAAAAGGAAAAAAGGAAAATAGCTAACAACCCACGTGGGCGGTGGATAACAGCCACCGCACGGGGCGGGCGGCTACCTACGCTTGCCGCAGCTGGGACTAGCTTGACCCTGTCCCAAGGAGCTCGTGGGGAAGCTGGCCTGGCTGGGCCGCATGGTCTGTCGGCCCACCCGACATCAGCCGATAGCGGGGCATCGCGCAGACGGGCTGGCATGCGCCAGGCCGGCCCATGCGGGTTTCAGCAACCGTAGGGAGCAGGTGGGCATGGGTGGGCCACGTCCAGGGCCCACCCGGCCGGCTGCACCTTAGTTGCTGCTCACTGCTGCTGTGTGTGCAGTTGACTGCTTGTTGGGCTAGGAGGTTTTGGCCCAATCGGCCAGGACAAAAATTCCTAATTATTTCCTTTGCCTTTTAGTACCACATGGCTAACCTATTGGGGAGAGCACACCCCCTCCACCTATATAAAGGGGTGCTCATGGGCGGGATTAAACACACAATTAGAGAAGTCTTTTAATTGACTTTCTCCCTCTCTACCTTGTGACCATGGCCCCAAAGTTTGGGCTGTGCGAACGAGGCACACCTGCAGCACGTCGTTGTGCTGCAGGGATTTCTAGCTGGATATCAACTTCCGCACTCCCTGTGGGATCGGGGAGTCGGAGGTCTCATCGTACACCGGATGTGTACGAAGATACGAGGCATAACACTTGGGGCATTTAAATGTCGTGAGCCAGAGTTGCTGCACGATGAAGAAGGAGCAAGGGGTGACCTGCGAGGAGCTTCATGACCTTGAGGTCGGCTACGAGTACGACTACATCAACCACGTTCCCCTCGGTACGTTAACCGCGTACGGTCTACAAGGGTACGTATTCTATACGCTCGGCCATTACCGTATTACTACGTAGATATATCATAGGCAGTTTAGGGTGTTCCAACGTAGGAAATTTTTTGTTTTCTGCTGTGGATCCCCTTTAGTGGTATTAGAGCCAATCTATACGTAGGAGTGCTGTACGGCCAGTACGCACAAGTATTGTGCGAGCATTGATTCCTTAGTTATTACCCTCTAACGTGTACTTGTATATATCGTGGTATTGTTTGATGAAGCGGCCTAGACCGACCTTACGTGTATTCGTACGCGAGACAGTTTCCACGCTCAACATACAACTTGTACCTAAAAGTGGCTAGCAGGTGTTTATCTCTCATTCAATAGTTGATATAGCATTTACAACGGAGGGCCCTGAAAGAGGTGTAATAGAGACAACTGTTTAATCCATGTTGTGGTTGGAAAGTTCGTAGTTTAGAAATGGTTCTATTGAAAAATCCCTAACAACCACGTAAAACTTGCAAAAGATAAAGTAGAGGCCTCTAGCTTTGTTTTGCAGGAGGGCATATGATTATGATATGGTATTGGTCATTACGAAGGTAAAATAGTTTACTTTTCTGTTACTAAGTAGTATAGTAATAGTCGTTCCGATGGATGACCTGGTGGAGGCGTCTTGGACTTGGCATCAAACCGATGGCTCGATGGAGATCATGTCAGAGCGCTCGATGGAGATCAAGGCGCAAGAAAAAGGACCATATCATATCACAAATACACATGTGATGTTGATACGTGTATTACATCTTATTGTGTGATAGTTTTAGATACTCAACAGTAGCAAATAAGATAATCCCTATTTAATTCCAATGATCGTTGTCTCCTTGTGTGTACACCACCAAGAAAGTTCTTTGTTATGGGGCAGCGCCGTGATGATTAGGTGTCATACATATCTACATTCGCATACAGTGGGTGTAAGCCATGTTACACATCGAATACACACAAGTTAGATTTGGCGAGCCTAGCATGTGTAGACATGGCCTTGGAACACAAGAGATCGAAAGATCGAGCATGAGTCACATAGATGATGTGATTGACATTAGGGAATGTCTACCTTTGATGCTGCACTGATGGTCGTGATGATCGTGGGAGGTGCAAAGGATTGGGATCATGTGATCACTAAAATCGTCCATGGGATGACGATTTTAGTGGACTCATGTTATGAACTTAGTCTAGATGTATGTTTGCAAATATATTAGTAGATCATGGACTATCCCATTGAGGCCCTTTGCGACCATGGGAAATTTGTTGTTTGATGTGAAACTTAGCAAAAGGGTCCAACTTCATAGATTAATACCCATGCCTGAGGGATATCCTCGTAAAAGGTGATCTTCTCTTCTCGATACAATAACCATTAGGAGATAATTCGATGACTCCATAATGTTTGTGTTTTCTCCATTATCATCCAATAAGACATTCTCCATTCGATGGAGAGTTGGGCTACAATTTTGTATTATGCAAGATCTGGCACATAAAGTATGAGTCGTTGGATGAGTTTTCCTCCATCATGGATGAAGAGAGAATATTTGGAGAAACACTTAGCGATCTTGCATTAGAGTTGAGAACTCTTAGAAGGGCTTGATTGCAATGGAGGTCATGGATGAAAAGATGTATGTTAGATATACAAAGTTATAAGTGTAATTCTTGCAAAAACTCGTTGCAGTTTGCAAAGTATTTGATGCTTGTCTTGCTTTGTGAAAATAGGATGATCTGCTTGAGAATTGCTGGATTTGAGGCAATGTGGCTTGATGATGACAAGCAAAACATTTGATGGCCGACATCACCCCCTTCCTCAAAATTTACCATTTGGATTAGTGGAATTGAATATAATTTTGTAATCCCTGTTTGTGTGTCTTGCTATTGGCGAGACGATTATTCATATGAACGAGTTACAAGCCAGTTGTACTATTCTTATAAACAATACTATTATGGTCACATTACGATTATAAATGAGTTATTTTCATCACTATGTTAATGATAATAGTTTAAGAATTTATAAAAGATAGAATGCTAAAAGATATCCAAAGTTTAATAATGAAATGACACTATAGTTTAAGTCATTTTGGTTATTGCATGTTTTTCATTCTAAATGAAGATCGGGGTCCTAGATGCTTGATCTAGAGACTTTGCTATGCCTCGTTGGGCAGAATGACTAAAACTCCGCATTCTGGTAAAATGGTGATATGCGAAGAAATGTTGAACTTTATACATAGTGATGTATCGTATTTTCAACAAGTAGTGGAAATCAATAGTTAATTGTGGACTTAAGTGAATAAGCATATTTACTTAATGAAACATAAGTTTGAAATGATTTGAATTGTTCAAATAAGTTCACAACAAAGGAGGATATTGAATTAACAAGTCTCTTTGATTTGATCGACGTGACTAAAGTATTCAAGTTAAGTTTAGCATAAAAGGGAATTGTGAAAGAGGTTTCATAAATTATGATAATTGGACAAATTCAAAGTATATTGAAATGTCTAAACATCATAATCATTATGTAGTAGATACATATGGTATAATATTGTCTCTTATCGGGGTTATAGTTATCATTTAGAGTTAGAGATCAAAATAAGCAAACACTCATTTAAAATATAAAGGAACATCTGAAAGATTCGTGGAAACAACACCATAAGTGTTATGGCAAGTTCGAGTTTCTGGAGATTTTGATAAATCGAAATCGTGGCGAATAAATAAGTCTTTGTAAAGCATTCTTAGGAAGCTATGAATGGATCTTCACAAAGGGGCAAACCTGCTATTGTCCAAAGTTGACGTGTCTTGATGAAGATACAGGTGGAAGAAAGTAAAAGATCAAAATAAGGTATTTGACCTTACCTACTGATTGTTGAGTGGTCCAGCAGAATTTGTTCTGTGAAACTGAACTCTACAAATAGAGAAGAAACTAACGATAATGATCATAAAGTTTCAACAAATACTTTTACTAAAGAAAGTAGGATTCAACTATATATTCTACAAGTTTGTGGAATTATATTGTTGATTCACTTGTCATGTTTTGAACAAGACATACCTGCGAAATACAAAGAAGCGTGATGGACCTAAGTGTGAGAAATGAATGGTCATTGAAATCTCGTTAGTGGAATTCTCGATTTAATGGTGATCAAAGAATTTTGGAGTGTCCAAGATTATCGAGAGGACCTGGATTTGAGTGGGAGTAAATCAGCTAGGCTAAATCATAATATGTAGCTGACATATTTTGAGTAGGAGCTAAGTGAAATCCCTGGATCTCAAATATGAATGTCATATTTGAGTGGGAGCGTGAAATCATTCTGGGATATGTGGACGACATATATGAATGATGTGATTGGTGTTAATAACATTTAAGTAGGTAAATAAGGATGAAGTTGAAGTTATTAAACAATGATATCTATCAAGATAGATTGGTGAGTTTAATAAAAATTAAATGTCGAATGCTTCCTGGACTTGATTCTGAAAGATGTTCAAAATGTCCTAAGCAAGATTCTGAAGTAGCTCAGAATGGAACAAGGTAAGAAAGTAAGTTCTTACTATATGAAGCATTGAGTTAGTATTGCAATTATGTTTAAAAGAAAGAAAGAGATGCATTGCATCTCCTATGCCTCAGCCATAGGTTCTCCATACAACCATGTTCTATACTCGACGTAATATGACCCGAGGTTTTGGTTGGAAGGATTAGCTCTTAACTGTAAGAACATGCCTTGAAGTGATTCCTAGTCACTGAACCAGAATTAAGTTTGTACTTAAATGGCAAGAAGCAAAGTAAGTGGCATAGTTGCATTTCATGCACTAGGATCTACATAGATATAGAAGTATAAAGGCTCCATCTGATGTGATGTATAATGTTATGGCGGAGCTAGTTCGCTTTTAACATAGAATGATGTGTCCCAGGTCACAGTGCCCATGAGAAAGCCCTCGAAGTTGGTCTAAAGTCACTGTAGGCTCCTGAAATCCGGCCTTGTTCTGCTGCCATAACTGCCGTATATACACAAAGGATTGCAAATTGTGTTTCGAAGTTTAGATGACAACAGTGAAAACGACCGTCATTATAAACACTAGAAACAAAGTCTCACTTTGTTGCCAAACGAATACGACCCATTACACGATAATGGTGTGAATGTAAAAATTAGGAAGACATTAACGATTTGTAAAAGACATAATGATCTGGTAAAACAGAAATAAGTTTTTATTGTCATATCTCAATTAGTTTATAATAGTTTTATATTATGCTATAACTGTACTAAGTAGAAACATTGGTATAGGTGTGGTATAAAACAACTAAGTCCCTAGTAGCCTCTATTCATACTAGTTCATTGGTCATGAGGATGATCTAGGTTTCAACATCATGGGCATTTATGCCAATTGACAACGAGGTCATATCATTGGAGAATAATGTGATGGACATTCCTCGAAGTATTACGACACGATCAAGTCATATAGTTCATTGTTGCAATAGCTAAAATCTAGACTCCTTTTCCTTAGACCGTGAGTTCATATTACTCACTGTTTCCCGAGGCTGCTTTGACTGCATTAGACGTCATCTGGTAATACGGTGGCAATAATGGTGTATGTTGGGTATTCCAAAGGAACAGTAGATGACATGTGACCACAAGACCGGGATTTGTTCACCTACATGACGGGTAAAGATACATACGGCCGGCTTGGTGAGATTACATCCATAAATGTTGCAACATGTGACTCGGTCACGGGGATGTAATATCACGGTCAAGTAAAACAGAACTTGTTGTTAACAAGATTGAACAAGGTATGTGATACCAATGATTGGATCTCGAACAAGTTGTATCAAGAAACAAAAGAAAATTTGATGCTACATTTACCGGTTCAAACGACATTGTCATTAGGAATGCATAGGGGTCACATGGGCATCCCTGGTTCCTTTGTTGATCATTGATATAGATCATGTCTAGAGCATTTCCGAGCCGTGAGGGGATACACTTAAGGGTACGATGAGAGCGATCATTCGTAAGATGGAATCACAGTAGAGAAAGAAAAAACTGGAATTGTTCCGTACAGAGATCTAAAGTTGTTCAGAGAAAGGAATAAAGGAAAAGTATTTTCGAATAAATGTGAATTTAAATACACATTCATTATATGTAAATTATGAATTAATATATTCTAAATAATATTTAAAGATTTATAAAAGAAACTTTCATATTAGGGAAAAGGCCTAAAAGAAAAGCTGCAGAAAAAGAAAAAGGAAAACAGCTAACAACCCACGTGGGCGGCGGATAACAGCCGCCACACAGGGCGGGCGGCTGCCTACGCTCGTCGCAATTGGGCACCGCGCAGACGGGCCAGCACGCGCCAGGCCGGCCCACGCGGGTTACAGCCGCCGCGGGGAGCAGGTGGACGCAGGGTGGACCGCGGCCAGGGCCCACCCGGGCGGCTGCACCTTAGCTACTGTTGTGTGTGTAGTTGACTGCTTGTTGGGCTGGGAGGTTTCGGCCAAACCGGCCAGGACGAAAATTCCTGATTATTTCCTTTGCCTTTTAGTCCCACATGGCTAACCTATTGGGGAGGGCACACCCCCTCCGCCTATATCTAGGGGTGTCCATGGGTGGGATTAAACACACAATTAGAGAAGCCTTTTTATTGACTTCTCCCTCTCTCTATCTACCTTGTGGCCATGGCCCCCAAGTTTGGGCTATGCGAACGAGGCACACCTGCAGCACGCCGTTATGCTGCAGGGATTTTTAGCCGGATATCAACTTCCGCACTTCTGTCGGGATCGGGGAGCCAGAGGTCTCATCATACACCGGATGTGTACGAAGGCATGAGGCGTAACATTTGGGGCGCTTAAATGTCGTGAGCCGGAGCTGCTGCACGATGAAGAAGGAGCAAAGAGTGACCTGCGAGGAGCTTCGCGACCTTGAGGTCGGCTACGAGTACGACTACATCAACCAGGTTCCCCTCGGAACGTTAACCCCGTACGATCTACAAGGGTATGTATTCTCTACGCTTGGCGGTTACCGCATTACTACATAGATAGATCCTAGGCAGTTTAGGGCGTTCCAACGTAGGAATTTTTTTATTTTCTGCTACGGATCCCCTTCAGGTGCCGACCGTGCTGAAGGAGGGCTGGGGCCTCGAGGAGGAGATGGCCCGTCGCATCCGCAAGCTCCTGCGGCCTTCCGTACGACCTCGACTACCAGAACCCACGGTTTCGGAAGCGGTTCCTCGAGTGGGAGCACACGACGCGGCACACGAGCTCCTACAGCGACCAGTTCGATCCATGGGGGCGCCGCAACCTCCCCATATTCGAGACCGACAACGACGGCACCGTCAACCACTCCGACACCGACCTCGGCGACGACGATCTCGACTTCGTTGTCAAGGAGGAAAAGGTGGAGGATGGGGAGGGGAAGTCCTCGTCTGCTGCCGCGCACCTGCCCCCGGAGTACCAGGAGGTCCTGGAGCATGGCTACGACGAGGACGCCTTCCTCGAGCAGTCCATCGTGGCCAGCGCGGAGGAGGAGGAGGCTATGTGGGACGGCTACTAGGAGGCCGTCCAGCTCACCAGCCTGGTGGCGTAGGTGAACGCGGGGATGTCGCTGCCACCGCCACCGCCCCCACCGCAGCCGCTACGGGGGTGGGCTGCTCCACCGGCACCGGCGGAGACGGATGCATGGCCAGCCTGGCTCAGCCAGGTGATCGACCAGCCAGCACCTCCCGCACCCGCACCGACACCCACACCGGCACCCGCACTGGCGCCAGCTTCGGGACTGCCGCCGATCTACCTCTGGACGCTGCTGGATACATCGATCTCGATCCATAGATGGACGGGGCGGTGGGAGATCATCAACAACTAGGGCTAGGGCTAGATTTTTCTTTCTTTTTCATGTTTCTAATGTAATATTTTGTAAATTACGTACAAAATTTGCTTTATGCGCGAAATGACTCGGTTTGAAATTCGAAAAAAAACCGCCGTGGCCCTGTTGGACAGGCACGGACAGATGGGTCGTGTCGCTGGGCACGGCTGGCCCGACAGGCTAGACCGTGATCCCAAAACGACCGCGACCCGATCCAAATGGAGAGAAACAGACTGTTTTCGGTCACCCGTTTAGGCCGGCCCGGTAGAGATGCCCTAAGTGCTAGCGCATAGGAACCCGAAGGATGGCATGCCTTTTCAGCAAAGTGTAGAAATGATGACTTCATGGAAAAATCGTGATTAACCTAGTATGTCTTCAACTAAGATATATTCTATTTGAAATTTCATCCATTCTATTACCAGGGCCGGTCCATACTTATTTAGGGAAAAAAGGGTCCTTGTTGACAAACACAGATCTAGAATGCATTGTATATTTGTATTTCACCAAAAGCAATCAAATATATATAATCGATGGTCTTTGAACTACAAAACTCACTACAAATTGTTCTGTACTACCATGAGATATAATGTTAACACACGAGAATTTACATCAGCTTCATGGAAGCATAGTAATTCTGTCATGTTCTTCACCCGAAAAGAACTTCTCCAAAGCTTCATGGAAGCATAGTAATTAGTAAACAAAACTTAGCACTTTCTTGTTAGCAAACAATTTACAGAAAAACAATCAACTCAGGGAACACAAATGCACTCCCCGCCCACCCCCTTTCTCTTCTTCTTCTCCTAATCCGCTCAGCAATCAACACTATCAGATTTTAGACCCAATGAAGCTTGAAGAACAGACCTAAGAAGGGCAGTTGGTCTCCATTAATGGCTGCGGCGACCTCGGAATTGGAAAGGCACGGGTATGCGGTGTTGTTCAATGGGAAGAAGAATTTGGGGTAGGAGACAAGCCGACGAGTATGCCTACGAGCAAGTACAGTAGGGTACAGTCAGCTGGCTATAAGAGATAAAATAATATAGTTTAGGTGAGGTGGAGGAGAGAGAAGATAAGTCGGCTGTAAGTTAAGAGCCGGCTCTAGCATGTGTTCTTAGGCACTTTATGAGAGTGACAAGTGGGCCACATATTGATTAAGTAGTATACTTTTGTAGCCAACTATTATACATATTGGCTATATAGCTTACTATAGATGATGTGTCACTTGCTTATAGCCAACAACCGGCTATATTATTGAACTTGCTCTACAGAGGAGAGCGATGGGTGTCAGTTGCAATAGGCCAGGTGCATCGATCAACTATATTGATTAAGTAGTATACTTTTATAGCCAACTATTATACATATTAGCTATATAGCTTATTATAGATGATGTGTCATTTGCTTATAGCCAACAACCGGCTATATTATTGAACTTGCTCTACAGAGAAGAGCGATGGGTGTCAGTTGCAATAGGCCAGTGCATCGATCAACTATATTTTTTAATAGTACCGACCGTATTGGTCCCCGTGAGTGGTAGCTACTAGCAGCTAGGCTTGGGCCATTTCTTTCTCTTATTTTCTTGAACCAAATACTGAAATACGTGCTGAACTATTCCCTGGGCTGGGGCCCCTACCTCCCAAGGGCCCAGGGTGGGTGCCCCGTTGCCCCGCCTTATGGACTGGTCCTTTCTATTACTCTCTTCGATCCAAATTAGTTGACTTAGTTTTGTCTAGATTCCAACGTATCTAGCACTAAAATAAGTTTATATACATTCGAATCTAGCCAATCTAGTCAAATAATTTGGGTCGGAGGGAGTAGTTTAGTAAAATCCACTGTAGATAGTGGTCTAGTGTTGGGTGTACACGAGAGGAAATAGGCAGGTCTACTTTTTATTCGAGCAAGAGAACTTTTCTCAAACATTGCTTTATTTTATTTTTCCAAGGGCTTCACACCTTTCCACATCACAATGGAAATAACAGATCCAAGATTTTGTTACAATTATTGAGGAGAGGGGGTAGGGAGTAGGAAGCGAGTTGGGGTAGTACCAAGAAACCCACTTTGAGCATTCGCCATCGAATGCCCATTGTGGGGCAAAAATCTGATACCACTACAGAGTCCAAACTAAAACTAGTTACAGCTCAAACCCGAGAGATAAAAAACCTAGGGTGAACAACTCTCAACAATAAAGAGCACATTCCTAGACTCCTGAACAGAGGAAAACACAAGGATAATCAAGCTTCAGTGGTCAACAACAAGGGACGGGAACCAACAAAGCTTCCTCGAGTGAAGACAGAAGTCGTTGTATGCATTAGCTTGTCAGCGCCATCAGCAAAGAAATCGAGAAAAAAGTGATTTCACTTGGAGATCTGAGAACATTCATATCAAAGTGATTTTGATTCGAACATTCCAAATGGTCCAACAAATGGAAGCAATCAAAACCACGAAAACTTTTCTCTATTAATTAGGGAGGAAAGAGTGCAGCCACACCATGGCTTGCCAAAAGTTTCCAGTGAGACATATAGTATCCATAGCTTTTCCAAGCACACCCCAAAGGATTCAAGACACACGAAAAGTAAATAAAATATGATCATTGGTCTCCACTTGATTGCAGGAGTAAAGAGGAGATCCAGTGAGACAATTTTATTTCTAATATATTTGGCTTTGACAATCCTCTCCCACGGACCATCATGTTTTTCAAGCTTCCACCACCACTTACAGAGAAGGCTAATATTTTTTTCCTTAATTTTTTAATACCAAGGCCTCATTTTATTTTGGATTTACAGATCCTACACCACTTAACCATATAATAACCTATTTTTTTATTTTACCATGCCAAAAGAACCTTCTTCCATGTTTATCTATTTTAGCAATAAAGGTTTAGGTTAACTGGAACATGGCCATGATGTGAGAGGGTAAGTGAAAAAGACAAGAATCAAGTAGGGTTAGTCCCCCCCCCCCCCCCCCCCCCCCCAAGATGCAGTCCCTCTTTCCAAGAATCCAACTTTGTGACAAACTTTCCATTAATGAAATCAGATCAGAGTTTATCAAGGCTCTGAAAGAGATAGGAACACCAAGGTATTTCATAGGAAGCATGTCAACTTGACAACGAAACTTGTAGGAGTAGATATCAGCAATATGATTATCACCTCCAAATAGGATAATCTCACTATATTCTGGAAAATTATTTTCACAGTCTTGTCAGGGCCATGAGAAATACACAAAACTGTATCATCATCATACTGCATAAAGTTTACTCCCTTTTCAATTAAATCGGATTCTTTCTGAAGTTCTTAGAAAAGAAAGTTAACTCCTCATGAGAAGGAGCACTCTTTCAAGATCTGAACAAGTAATTGTAGCTGTGAAGTTATCAAATGGTGAACTCCACAGAAAAGGTTATTCTTATTCGTTAGAGGAGGGTTGTTCTCATGAACTAAAAATTTCCAATGCTTTTCCAAGCCAAGAAAAGATGGTTGTGCAATATTTTTTACTATAACCGCTACAACTACAAGACGTGGAAAAATGCTAAATCCAGTCCATTGTAGAGAATATTGTATCACTGACTCGATTTTATGCACTAATTAAACTCTTATTTTGTGTCAATAGTTCCATGAGAAGGAAACCATCTTATTTCAAACTAGAACAGGATACCAGTAGCATATGAATTCAATCCGAAAACTAGTTATCAAAGTCATCTCTTCACGCAAGAAAAACTAAGGGTGGATAATATGTTGGAATACATATTGGATTCTATATCCAACTAGAACACTATATTGTGGGTTGGCCTAAGTGACCCGTTGAGATCAAACTCGAAAAGGGGAAAGAGGCATAAAGGTATGATGTCAATCTGTAGAGAAGAACGGGGTAGACTAGACTATTGTTAGCACCGAAGCATATTATAAAAGCTAACCTAGAAATCCACTATAAGCATTTCATAGATCTTAAGATAGGCAAAGGAATGAATCCTGGAAGCAAAAGGAAAAATGTAGGAAGCATCTTAAATCATTTTGTCATATTATGAAAACAGTTTCCCACATTAACCATGTGTCCCTCTGAAAACTTTAGAGGCTAAAGGCCGAATCTTACAGGATGGATGATGCATGGTATGTATGCAAAAAGCAGAACACACAAATTAGGATTTAATGAGTACTTTTTAAATCCTTTTCAACTCCGGCGATCAGAGTAAACAATAGCGCTAGATTATTTCGGCCCAAACTGCTATAAATGTCGCCCCGATTCTTTTCGACCATGGGATGGACACAGGAGAGGACACACGGTATGGTCGCAGTGGAGCCCTGCTCTCCCGAGAGGCGGGACGCGCTGCGGGCCAGGGCGGAAGATTCTCTGCCGCGGACGGGTGTCGCACACGCCGTCGCAGGATGGTGGACTACGTGCGCAACCTAGGACCACCGTGAACGTCCGCACCGCGCTCGGTGAGAGGCGTCCCATCCGGGTTGACGGGGCCCACCGAGCGGCATACAACATGGCCATACGTGCGCGGGTTATCATAGTGGATAGAGGTGGTGGGGCCTGCCTGGAGCCGACGTGGCAATGTAAAGCATGTCCATGCGCGGGTTATCGTGTCGGATAGCTGAGCTGACGGAGTAGGTTGCGGCGGAGAGGATGGGTGCATGCGTATTCTCGCGGCGGAGGGTCGCACTGGCATCCTAGGCTATAGATACCTGCGGGTTATAGACTTCCCGTTGGTTCTCGTGTTCGTGGTCCTAGCTGGTAGCATCGTCTCTCCACGATCTGATAGCGGACCCCACATCGGTTGAAGTGGCATTGGAAGGCATGGGCGACGCAGGTTTATCGCGTGCGAGGGCGGAGTTGCCGGCATAAACTATGGCTGTAGATTTTAGACCTCCGCATTTTCTCGGGCGATGGGGCTAAGGATAATACGGTCCTTAGCAGACTGACTATAGCTCTCTCCTATAAAGACGTCAGACTCGATCCCTTTCTTACTTCCATGAAACCCTAGCCGCTAGATGCATCGATCCTCTCCCCTCTCTCTTCTTCCCCAACCCATTCTGCTACTTTTGTATTTCAGATATCGGAGGATGCGGAGATGCTGGACGAGGACACAATGAGGCTATTATGGAAAGAGCGACGACGATGTCTGGACTCTTATGTATGTTGCCACACTCGCTTCCCTCGCCTTCTTTGTTCTCATCGTTTCTTGCGGATGTGGGTTCTCTGTCTTAGGCTATCTATCTTTGTTGTATCAGGTGTCACGAAGCTCGCCAACAGATCCATGGCGGCGTCAACGGTGGCGATACGTGTAAGGGAAACAGGTCCTCTCTCAGGTTTGTTGGCTCGCTCGCTTCCTCCGTTTTCCTTTTCTTCGTTGTTTCCTGTGGATTTGTTGTTCACTAACTTGCACTCTCTCCATTTGACATTTCAGGGGACATGGATCTCGCCAACAGATCTATGGGCCGATGGGACCTGTTTGCGCCCCTTCTTATTTGACTATGACCATTCCCACCACGCGCCCGCGTCGACGTCACATCCAGGTAAGTAGGCACGTTACCATCAATAGGCCCTCCGCTTATCTAAGCTATATTTGTTTCTCTTATGTTTATCTTTAGCCTCTGACTAATTTGTTACTTTTAATTACTTTGTTTTCCTTCTTTCCGTAGCGGATCTCTACATTTCAAGACGATAAAAGGGGATGAAGCAAGCATGCTGGACGAGACAAGCCATGATGCTTGCATTTTCAAGCCTAGACAAGCAGGCAAAGCAAGTACGCTGCTTCTTATATCGCATTTGCGAATGGTTTGCTTAGCCTTTGTGCCAATTGTATCCTTTCATGCGAATTTTTTCACTTTCTAAGGAAACGTGACGCTTACCTTAGTCAGACAGTGAGCATTGTTTGGCTATCTTGGAAATTATCTCTTCGCGTATGTGCACGATACATGTGACTCACTAATCCACATCATATCTTCATGTCCCACGTGGACGGAGCGAAAAGTAACGACGCTCTCATGTGAGAGCGTGCCTATCTCGGCTCTAGCCTGCACGTGTGGAAAAGCTATCATGCTCACATCACTAGTGGATGTTGAAGCTGCAAACGTTGTGATGTGTCTGGCTCGATGGGGAGCGGTGTTGCATTAAACTTGCGCGTGTTGTTTGCTCTGCTGAGTAGTCGATGACAGCGCCTCGCCTGATGCGTCCTTTTGGGATCTGTGGCCGACTTAGACATACGTTTTTCGAAAAACTCTCATAGGACTGAGCGGTGCGGCACCGGTTTTCAGCTGCATTGATACCCATACCATAAGAATGTGAAGTTGTACCATTCCAAGAGCACATCTTTTCTCTTGCGCGTGGATGTAGCGAGATTATGAGCGTGTTTGGTAGGTTGGATCCTCTTTTCTCGTATCCAGCAGGAAGAAATAAGCCCGTTTGGTATCTTGCGGCGTGCCTGGAATTTGGCCCGCGCGAGTCTTAAATCAGGTCTCATCCTGCTCCAGAGGAACCCCAAAATCGAGCGTTTCCACCAGGACAGGCCCCGGCGAGCGCAAGGGGAGGAACGGCGTGCGTGGGGAGGCCGCGGGAAGATGACGGGAGCCGAAAGATTTGTAGCGCCGTATGGCATGAAAAGTAGGCTCACCTCCCTCTTATCCTAGCACCTCGCACTGGAAGACAAATCCCTCCCCATTTTCCCCTTGTGCGGCGGCTTTGGCGGCGGCGGAGGTGATTTAGATATCCGGCTAGCATCTTCTGTCCGACTCCGGCATCTGTTGGCTCTCAGATCTGTGGCGCGGACTTCTCCCCCGTCTTCTTCTCCACCTGCCGTAGGTCCTCGCCGTCCGCCAGCATGAAGATAAGAACCACAGCCTTGCCTCCTCTACAACTTGTTTACCTACGTAGTTAGCTCGATATTGGGGGTAGTACATACTCAGTGCTTAAGCAATGCCACCCTGTTTAGGGTCAACAATTGAAGGTTATCATCCAGGCAGCTGCTCTAGTCGCTTTGATTCAAGCATGGATGTTCCTGATTTACAGAAGAGCGGCTGGTAGGAATAACATGCCGGCAGTGAGATATGGTCCCCTGATGCAGCGCGACAGAGAGAGGATGGCAAATTTTAACTACATCTACAACAACAACGATGTCGAGGCTATCACCATGCTTAGGATGAGAAGAGCCCCATTTAACCATCTTGTGCAGACATTCAGGTCTAGGGGGTTGCTCAAAGACATCATCAACTACTGTATTGAAGAATAAGTGGCTCTGTTTCTTCATGTTCTAGGCCATAACCAGAGATGCCGAGTGATTCACAGCACATGGAGGAGATCAACCGAGACAATTTCTCGGTATTTTCATCAGGTCAACAAGGTACCATCTCAATGAGTTCTCTACTAGGAACTACCCAAGGACTTCGGAAGAACTTTTCAACCATAGGCACTCTAGCCTTAGAGTCACGGTTGAAAGGATTTTCGCTGCTCTGAAGAACAGGTTTAAGATCCTTGATCAGAAGTCTTTCCACTCTTTCCCCACCCAAGTTAAGCTTGTTCTTGCATGTTGCATTTTGCACAACTGGATCTTGCAATTCGACGCCGATGAGTACTTCCTGGCCGAGGAAGACGTAGTTCCTTACAACAACGACACTGCCGGTAGCCATGGTGTTGCACAGAATGATTGTGTGCTGCATGGAAGAGCAGGAGACAACAGTGGATGCTTGACATGTGGGCGACGAGAGGCAACTACATGATCTGAAGAAGATGATGATGGTTGTTGATGAAGTGCTGGCCTTGTGTTCCATGAACAACCCCTGATGTTGGTGTTAAACTGTCATTTGCTAATAGCTAGGTAATATTGTGGTAAACTGTCATTTGCTAGTAGCTAGGGTCGTAATTTGGAACTGCTAGTTTAATTTGTCGTTTGTTTGAAACTGTTATTTCAGTTTTCTGCATATTTGGTATTATGTGGTAACATCACCAGCTGTGAGAAGGGGTGAGCGCATCACCTTGGCATGAGCAATCAAACATGCAGGTTTTTGCATCAAACAAGAGAAAATCAGTTTTATTGGCAATCAAATAACTTGCCAAAATTGCAGAAAAACTAGATATGGGCAACCAAACGAAGTGTCAAACTTGGCCCAAGCCCAATCTCCCCCCTCCCATGTAGCACGCGCCAAGCCAAGTAGGAAAAACAGAAAATATGGGTCCGACCAACCAAACACGCCCTATATCATAATGCGTTCTGTCTACCGTCCGCGCCCTAGGGACGTAGAGAGGAGTCTACTAGTCAAAATAAGAAAGAAAGTGGATATTTGTCTCCTTGACTTCACAAGAAACATATAGTGAGAGATATCAAGATATAATCTCAATCACGCTTTAACGTGACCAACTAAATTATGGCTAGTCCATAGATCGAGCAAACAGGGAGACTTCCCTGGACCCAGAGAGCGGGAGGGCCTCAAATTAGGGATATTAAACAGAGTCAAAAAGGAGGCCTCCCACGAACTGGGCAGTTTTTGTTAGGTCCGCAGCATAGAAAACAAAAAATTTCCTACGATGTGAACTACACGCCAAGATCTATCTACTAGGTACAAAGCAACGGGTGGACATACATCCAAAGAGAACTTACCCTCGTAGACAACGAGCTTTGTTAACGAGTAGGAACTCGTGGTTGATGTAGTCGTACACTTGCCGATCTCAAGATCGTGATGAAGTCCAGTAGGTCCGGCTCCAGCACGTCCATCAGATCCAGCTCCAGCACCACCAAGTCCAGCACCGCAAAGCAGCAGTGCATCCGTGATCGCACACACGTCCGGTACCCCGACAACCTCTATCCCTCGCTCCAGCAAAGCAGTGGAAGCAGCAACTCCTTTCTAGATAAAGCCACCGGGAACATGTATCTCGCTAATCCGAGAGCATGGAGAAATAATACTAGAGGGGGAGAGAGATCCTTCACAAGGAGGTGTGTGTGAGAAGTGAGGAGGGGGTGGCCTTTTATAGGAGGAGGGGGGGTGCCCCTCCTTCATGGCCGGCGCATGGAGGAGGTGACTCTTCACCTCCTCCATTCATGTGGTGGTAACTCCCTCCATATAAATTTGCCCCTTCACATTCTCTTTTAAAGTCTCCACTTTAAATGCATTAAATTTATCCAAATTTAATGCTCTCTCATTTAATAAAACTCTTTTATTATTTTTATTCAGAATTTTGTTAATTACTTTAATTAACAAACATTCACATAAAACCCCCTGCAACATTTCAATATATTACATGCAGAACCAATTTCAGCATTTTCACCCGAAACAGTTTTGGTGTCTATTGAAATAATTCCAGCGCTTTCTTAAATCTTTATCTGAAACATATTTGCTCCAAATGGTGTCGGTATCCCTTAAGTGTGTCACCCTACGGTTCGTGAATAATGCAGACATGATCGAGACCCCTCTCCGATCAATAATCAGCAGCGGGACGTGGAGATCCATACTAACTCCAACACATTCAACGATGACTTCTGTGATCGTGAGAACCTTTAACGCTAGTAACTAAATCCCTTTGTCCCGCGATATATTACATGTCCGAGATTCGATCATCGGTATCTCCATACCTAGTTTGATCTCGTTACTGACATGTACTCTTTTCTCGTTCCCGTGATATAACATTCTAGTGATCACATCACTTGCTTGCAAGCTATTTCAATGTGATATCACCGAGAGGGCCCAGAGAATATCTATCTGTCATCTGGATTGACAAATTCCACTCTTGATCCATGAGCCTCAACATAACACATTCGTAGTACTGAATCCATCTTTATAGTCACCCTGTTATGGTGTGACGTTTGATTTTATCAAGATACTCTTCCGGTGTTAGCAATTAACATGATCTCATGGTCTAAGGATAAAGATTACTTCGTATGATGTTATAGCAATATAAACATAATGACTTGATCGTAATGCTATACTTCGGATGAATGTTCATCACATCATTCCACCAATGGTGTGACCTTGTTATTAACAACATCCAATGTCCATGATCAGGAAACCTTGATCATCTTGTTAATCAACAAGCTAGTCTATAAGAGAGGCATAACTAGGAACCCTTTTTGTTTATTAAACACACATGTATTGATGTTTCCGATCAATACAATTCTAGCATGTAAAATAAACATTTATCATAAACATGGAATAAGATAATAACCACTTTATTATTGCCTCTCGGGCATATTCCCTTCAGTCTCCCACTTGCACTAGAGTCAATAATCTAGTTTGAAAAAACTTTGCGTATTGAACACCTATGGCTTTTTGGTGTTGCATATACGCGATTGCTAGTGGTTAACATAATCTTCGGATATGACAGTTTCAGGTCCGTGTGTATTTGCATGTCTCTGCGTCTCTACGCATCACTCATTCTCCAATGAGATGGCATTGTATAAATTTGGTCCTCTGGTGAGACCTTTAGTTCGTTCGGGTTAAAATATGTTGATATTATTGTCACACAATATATCTTCATAGTATTAGCCCACTTTGAACCACACCTAGTTTGATAACAAACTACTTAACACAAATGCCCTCCGATGCTGCTATTATAGCAGTCATATACTTAGCCTTTTGTTGTAGTATCCGTCACAATATCTCAACTTTGGAACTCATCCAAATCCATCATGGAACATCCTTTCCATTATATTGTGCCACCTATAGTCTAAATTGAGATAAATTTAATTTGTATCTTGTGACAAAACTAGTATCAATGTAACACTTTACAATGAACTACCTTTAACTATTTGTCACTTATACATGATATATTCTTAGTTCTTCCAAAGCTCATAAGAATATCTTTACTATTGTCCAATGATCATCTTATGAATCATTCTGGTATATGCTCATAACATTTAGAGCATAGGACATTCTGGATATATACATATCATGGTATAATCGATCAAAATTTTCATGTGATTTTACTCACCAAGTGTTGAAACACTTGAATCTTGATACAATCCTTTCCATGCAGCAAGAACCTTTCTTGTTGTTTCCATATTGAACCCTTTCAATATCTCATATTGAACCCTTTCAATATCTTATATATGTATGTCTGGCACAACCATATTAGCGCCTTAATCTATCCATATAGATATTGATGCCTAATATTCTGGGTTTGCCCAAGTCTTTCATCGAAATCTTATTTTAATGAAATCCTTAACTTGTGTCAATTCAATATATATCATTTCCGATCAACAATATGTCCTCTACATAATGTATTAGAAATATGTCTCAGCGCTCCCACTTAATTTCTTGCAAACACTACAACAAAAACCTACCATAGAGGCATTCTTCTTGAGACACTTCTTATTTTGTCTCTTTAAAAATTACGTAGAGATATTTTGCATCTTGTAGAGACAATTAAGGATGTGTCTCAAATATAGAGACATCAGTTAAGACATTTTTCTGAAGGAATAGGATTTTCATTCGAGAGACAAATTTTGGGGCATTCTAAATTGTCACAAAAAGTTATATAAAGAAAATCATTGAGACACATTGTAAAATGTCTTTACATTTTATGTAAAGACACTATTTGAGGCATTTTGCTTGTTGTCTAGAGACATTTGTTCTATGTTTTAGCCCTAATGTGCTATATTCAAAAGAAATTCATTCTAGATGTAATGAAGATCTTTTGTAAGGTTGAGATGGTTAGAGTAATATGTCTTTATCATTAAGGTCAAGAGTTCAAGGATTGCTTTTAACATATTTTTATGGTATTTTTTACTCTACGTGTAGAGACATAATATAATGCTTCTTTGTTGTGTCTTATAAGAAGTATAGACATTATTACTAGTGTCCTTATCCCATAGGGACACTGCCCATAGCGACACTTTTGAGACAATGTGTAAAATGCCTCTACAAGTATGTAAAGACAATAAAAGTGTCTCTACAGGACCAAAATAGTGCCTCTATGGGCCAGATCTCTTGTAGTGAAATGCAAGCATCTTCATCATCTCCGATGAATTTAAATTCTTTTAACAGTTTCATCATGGTGAAGATTCCAACTCCGCTATGCTTACTTCAACTATTGAAGTTTACATGCCCTTTTAGCACCCTTTGAATTAACAAAACCCTTCGGACCATGTCATGTACATGTCCTAGGTTACCGTTCTATTAGAAGAACCTTGTTTTGTTTATTCAACTACCATATACCAAATTATATGTAGTGGTTGCTACATTAATCCGCCAAGACTATATATCGCTATGAAAGATCAAATCTTGTCATAGTCAACTCCTTGAACATTGTCGTAAACTTATTTCCGACATGTCGACTATTTCATAGATGTTAAACATCCATGTATTATTTCTTTATAGATCCAAACATGACCGATAGGCTTCACGCCTTTCCGGAGGGTCTTCCAAGTTCAGAAACTTGTTTTCTCGTGTATGGATACTATCACAGATTCTATGACTTCTAGTCATTTTATGGAGTCAGGGCCCATCATCGCTTCTTTGCATGTAGTCGATTCATCATTGTCAAAACAATAACGACTTGCTTATCAAATCTTACTATTTGATTCTTACCGACCCACACGGTTCTATAGGAACTCTAATCTCCGAGATCACACCTTTTGTAATCACGAGAGCCATGAGCATTGTGGCCGCCACCGGGACACTTTCCGGCGCTGCGCTACTTAGCACATATAGCTAAGGTTCAACAACCTTATCAAAGTTCTATTGTCCTCCCACTTAACTTTTCACGAAAAATTCCTTCTCAAGAAACTTGACGTTCCAAGTAACAAACTTTTTTATCCTCGGTGTTATGGAGAAATTTCCAACAAATTCGTTGGGATAACCTACAAAGACGTGCTCATCCGACTTTGGTTGTAAACATTTTACTTATGCATAGCATACCAAAATTTAAGAAAAGACAATTCGGGTTTTATCCCAAACCATAACTCATATGGTGTCATTTCAATGGATCACGATGGTGCTCTTTTCAGTGTAAAAGCGGTAGTCTCTAAAGCTTCAATCCTTAAAACATAATGGCAGTTTTATAAATGACACCCTTGATCTTACCATGTCAAACATGGTTTGATTTTATCTCTCGAATATGCCATACTCCTATGGTTTATCGGGAAACACAAATCATGGAACAATTCCTCAAGTCTTAGGTGTTTTTGCTAAACATGTAACTCAAATATCTTCCTTTATGATCGAATCATAAACTTTTTATTTTCTTATTACAATGATTTTTCACTTCATCTTGAAAGTCTTTGAACAATTTTCAAATGTTTCATACTTCTTCCTTATTAAGTAAATATACAGATATATTCACTCAAATTTTCGGAGAAAGCATATGAAGCAAAAAGATCCATCGCATATGGCTACACATAATGGACTATGCACATCAGCATGCATAATTTCAAATAAGCTAGTCATCCGTTCCTCTCTGGCCTATGAACGGAGTTTCAATTATCTCGAGGAAAGTCTCACATGCGTCAATTGATCAAAATCAAAGGCTCCAAAAATCCATCAACATGGAGTTTCTTCATGTTTTCTTTCAAATATAATTTAAACAGCGATGTCACTTCATAAGTGATCTTTCAATCATTTGTCTTGCGACATTTTAGCAATAGTGTTTATGGATGTGATTTCTCCAACTAGACTTGTAAAAGTTCATCCATCCTTTACGGAATACGATAATTATTTGAACAGCCATTGTTCTCATGATACCGGAACAAAATAACAATTATTTAAACAAATCTTGAAGGCTTGGTTTGATGACAACGAAAAACACAATAACACTTTATTTGTTTTCGATGAACATCATCACTCATTCTCTTGGTAGTTACTTAGGCCATTGTAGTTCATGAATTGCGTTGTCCTGTATGACACTTCATACCAACCAATTCGGTATCCAATACCGGTATCCAATACCTTAGAACCACATTGTTTAACAAGCAAGGAATATAGCCATAACATGTATATCTTCTATATACCTAAGTTGGACATCTCCAACCTTTTATTTTCTGCCAAATATTTTATAGATTCTCTTTCAGCAATTCCTTTTCTTTTAAAAGAATATATCAACATCAATAGTGGTGTCATCAACATGACACATGGTACAAAGCGTATATAGTCAAATACTAATACCTTTGGACTTGCACTTTGAAGTGGATCACCATCATCAAATGTTTGGCATTCTTTCAAAAATCCATTCTTTAGTAATCTATTAGTGTAGTAAACATTTTACTTACATCTTCTATTCATCCTTATCATGACAACTTTCATGATCAAGCTACTATAGCCTATAAGGAAGAATCGCGAGTATAATATCAGTTCCCAAAACCTTTTTGGTAGATTCGGATGCCTAGCATCTCCATCCTTCACAAATTCTCATACAATATGACAACATGTATTTTGCTAAATTATACTCTATCATAATGCAACCAAAACCATTGTTTCAGATATCACAATATCTTTCACACATGATGGTTTCTGAAACAATTCTCAACTCCAATATAATCTTGATATTAAAACAACTTTTGAATATCAATAATCATGGAGGCAAACATGATACTTTAGATACTAACATTGGAATTCTTACTCTTGATTTAATACTACTTATTAAACTTCATGGAGTAAATAGAGTTTGCTGAAAGTTTGCAATAGGACTTATAAACTTTAAATTGACATTCAAAACAATACGATACCAGTTGGTAAAGTAAATATCCAGAATTTTATAGTTCTATTATCTCAATTAAAACTAAGTATAAGGTAGTGAACAGATGCCAATGACTACAACAAATTATGCAAATTCACTTCGATTTAGTTTATGACAAATTGAGTTCGACTAATCCAAATTAGAAATGAACTCCCACTCAAAAATGACATCCCTCGTGCCTTTTTGGTGATTACATGAACCAAATCCACTACACCAAGTCCGATCATCACGTGAGTCGGTGTAGCTTCAAAGGCGAGCATCAATATGGTCATCACATCAACTATATGACTCATGCTTAACCTTTCGGTCCGTGTTCCAAGACCATGTCTGTACATGCTAGGCTCGCCAAGTAAGAACCTTAGTATTCGCGTGTGTAAAACTGTCTTACACCCGTTGCATGAAAGCGTAGAGTTGAGAACACCCGATCATCACGTGATGTCTCGAAACACAATCCATAGAACGGTGCATACTTAAGGAAGAACACATTTTATCTTGATATTTAAATGAGGGATCACCTTACAATGCTACAGAAAGCGCTAAACTAGCAGTATAAGATGCTAACATCTAATGTGTAAAGTGAGATGATATGGTTCATGCATTTGATCTCTATCACTTGCATCGTGGTATGATCTCTATCATTCCTTTGTGTGTAAGGCCAAGGTCTATGGAACTTACACGTTAAGTGAGTTGTAAGAGTATCTATCATATATCTACTTACAACAATACCATATCAAGACACTAGCCCAGCAACGATCTAAACTAGACGCCTCTAATTTATCAATTGCAAGTTTTACGTGGCTTAGGGCTTTCGGAGATAGAACCGTTCTTACCTACGAACATGAACCACAACGAGGATAACCAAGTTATTAGCAACTCGTTGTAAATCAGATATTGACTATAGTAGGAGAGACAGACACCCGCCAGCCACTTATGCAAAACAAGTTGCATGTCAGTCGTGGAACCGGTCTCATGTACGATGACATGTAAGGTTGGTCTGGGCCGCTTCATCCCACTATGCCACCAATATCCAAAATACATAGAAGATGCAATAAAATGATCATCATCGCCCACACATAAACATATGTGTACTACCCGTGCAAAGCACCTACGCATAGATCAGGCTCTGATACCACTCTTGGGTCCGCAGCATAGAAAACAAAAAATTTCCTACGATGTGAACTACACGCCAAGATCTATCTACTAGGTACAAAGCAACGGGTGGACATACATCCAAAGAGAACTTACCCTCGTAGACAACGAGCTTTGTTAACGAGTAGGAACTCGTGGTTGATGTAGTCGTACACTTGCCGATCTCAAGATCGTGATGAAGTCCAGCAGGTCCGGCTCCAGCATGTCCATCAGATCCAGCTCCAGCACCACCAAGTCCAGCACCACAAAGCAGCGGTGCATCCGTGATCGCACACACGTCCGGTACCCCGACAATCTCCGTCCCTCGCTCCAGCAAAGCAGCGGAAGCAGCAACTCCTTTCCAGATAAAGCCACCGGGAACATGTATCTCGCTAATTCGAGACCATGGGGAAATAATACTAGAGGGGGAGAGAGATCCTTCACAAGGAGGTGTGTGTGAGAAGTGAGGAGGGGGTGGCCTTTTATAGGAGGAGGGGGGTGCCCCTCCTTCATGGCCGGCGCATGGAGGAGGTGACTCTTCACCTCCTCCATTCATGTGGTGGTAACTCCCTCCACATAAATTTGCCCCTTCACATTCTCTTTTAAAGTCTCCACTTTAAATGCATTAAATTTCTCCAAATTTAATGCTCTCTCATTTAATAAAACTCTTTTTGTTATTTTTATTCAGAATTTTGTTAATTACTTTAATTAACAAACATTCACATAAAACCCCCTGCAACATTTCAATATATTACATGCAGAACCAATTTCAGCATTTTCACCCGAAACAGTTTCGGTGTCTATTGAAATAATTCCAGCGCTTTCTTAAATCTTTATCTGAAACATATTTGCTCCAAATGGTGTCGGTATCTCTTTAGTGTGTCACCCTACGGTTCGCGAATAATGCAGACATGATCGAGACGCCTCTCCGATAAATAATCAACAACGGGACCTGAAGATCCATACTGACTCCTACACATTCAACGATGACTTCTGTGATCGTGAGAACCTTTAACGCTAGTAAATAAATCCCTTTGTCCCGCGATATATTACATGTCCGAGATTCGATCATCGGTATCTCCATACCTAGTTTGATCTCGTTGTCGACATGTACTCTTTTCTCGTTCCCGTGATATAACATTCTAGTGATCACATCACTTGCTTGCAAGCTATTTCAATATGATATCACTGAGAGGGCCTAGAGAATATCTATCCGTCATCTGGATTGACAAATTCCACTCTTGATCCATGAGCCTCAACATAACACCTTCGTAGTACTGGACCCATCTTTATAGTCACCCTGTTACGGTGTGACGTTTGATGTTAGCAAGATACTCTTCCGATGTTAGCAATTAACATGATCTCATGGTCTAAGGATAAAGATTACTTCGTATGATGTTATAGCAATATAAACATAATGACTTGATCATAATGCTATACTTCAGATGAATGTTCATCACATCATTCCACCAATGGTGTGACCTTGTTATTAACAACATCCAATGTCCATGATCAGGAAACCTTGATCATCTTGTTAATCAACAAGCTAGTCTATAAGAGAGGCATAACTAGGAACCCTTTTTGTTTATTAAACACACATGTATTGATGTTTCCGATCAATACAATTCTAGCATGTAAAATAAACATTTATCATAAACATGGAATAAGATAATAACCACTTTATTATTGCCTCTCGGGCATATTCCCTTCAGTTTTGGCCGTCCGATCGCGCCCCGACGTTATTCTGGCTGTTGGATGATCCTCAGCTCCCGCGTGGGCCGAATTATCCTTTAGGGATGCTTCTCTAGACATCAAAAAGTCTTTCTGTTCTTAATTGGGCTGGAATGTCTATCTATTTCGGTCCTCTCTACGCCACCTTTCGACAACCGGGTCTCCTCGTACGGAACCACCGGAATTTTTTTGAAGAGGACACATGCGGCAGCAGGCTCCAATGGAAAACGGGTCTCCTTTCTCATCCGGAACCACCAGAAAAAAATTTCAAGAGGACACACGATGCGGTGGCAGACTCCAATGTAAATTCGACTACCTAGACAAGATGCACACCTCCCGATCGATTGGACCGCAGGCCAAAATCTAGAGCGGGCATGCAGTAGACTCCAATCAAGATTCAACCGACCGAGACCAGATGCACACCTCTCAATCCGTTCGAACGTAGGCCAGAATCTGGAGCGGCCATCGATCTCTCCTATGGATGCGATACAGATCCTGCCCTCGCCTTCCCATTCATGGCGATCTGATGCGCCGGTCTTAATTGATATTTATGACCGTGTTATTTTTTCCGTTCTTACAAATCCCTAATGGCAGCCATGGTGCACAAATTGACGGTGGAAAAATGATTATGGTACGTTACTATACTGCCACTACACTGCCTACATGTCCTATAAAATCTCTTGCCTCAGTTTCTGCATGTGCTACTCCCACTCGATAGAAGATTCCAGGTCTAACGGTGGTCTGGTAGGTTGATTCTATTTCCAAACGAAATACCCATCTTCTTCAGATAACAATTGTCATCTTTTCTAAATCAGAAATATATTTCTCTGCCCAGGTCTAATGGTGGTTTGATAGGTCTAATGGTGGTCTGATAGGTTGATTCTATTTCTGCTTGTTCTAGCTCAGCTGCTTACATTCTATTACCCAGGTCTAATGGTGGTCTGATAGGTCTAATGGTGGTCTGATAGGTTGATTCTATTTCTGCTTGTTCTAGCTCAGTTGCTTACATTCTATTGCTTCCTGGTGATTGGTCGAATTTTCATCTGGTTGGTTTTGTTGGACTCGGTATTACCAATGGCTGCTGGACAGGTGAGTTTCTCAATTACATCACTAATTTCACTTAATTGTATACGCTTTATTAGTATAAATGTTTGTCATTGCTATACTTATATCCATGTCACTTGCACCATTGTAAATTGGCTGAAGTCGATCGCGGTGACAGGACGGGAGAATCTGCTCCGAACTCTGCGCCACTCCTATTTGTTTCCATAGGGCTCAGATTTGGCCAGTTTGAGTTGATTTCTGCACCGTTTTGGCTGATTTCTTCAGCATTAGACTGGTGTGCTTCTTTTGCAACTCAAAGATATTGATTCTAAAATTATGACAGTATATATAAATTACTTCTTATTTTTGTGTGTCAGTGAAATAGTTAACCAAGGAATATCCAGAACAATATATTCGTTTCCATTTTGAGGCCATCTTACTTTTTGGAAATCTTGGCATGTCTCTTTGGTTCTGTGATATAGTTAAGGATGTATTTTACAGTATTACACATGCGTCAATTCCTTTCCCACTACAATTATTCATGATTTTTGTATTCAGTTTCTTTCCCATCTTTGAAGTCATCATTCGTGAAAAAGCAATCAGAACAGAAGAACAGTATTAAAGATTACAAAAATTAATGATTCCAAAAATAATTTGAACAATGTAGAACATTCACATATCACAACTATTCTCTCTTTATCGACTCCCCATGTTATCCTTTCAATAAACCACTAATAAACCTATGAAGAATTTTAGCTTAAAATGCAAATGAATTTCACCATATAGGGATACATGCAAGTTGCTCTTATAAGAGCATACATTATGAAATATAGTCCAAAACATGACTCGGTACTTTGGAACGTGTTATCGAATATATTTTCATCAATTCATAACAATCTATTCTCCTAATGGACGGGCGCGGCAACATGCGTCTACATGATCTAGTACTAAACTACAACAGTAAAGCTTATACTATTACTTGTCATGTAGAAGCTAATATTAATTATTTTTGAAGAATGACATAAATGTTCAACAGGATTTACACACGTTGGGCCCGATAGTGTGTGCCGCATATGACAAATAAATTTGGTCGGGGATGGCAAATTTAGTTTGGATGATCGTCTTTCCTATGGATACCTTACATTTTGAATTAAGAGTTTTTTTTTGCGAAATTTCACCAATCTATTAATAATCATCGGCAGTACAAAGAGCCTTACAAGTAATAGAAATTATAAAAAGGTCATTGGACCACCTAGCGACGAATACATACACTAGCACGAGCCGAAGACGCGTCGTCGTCATTGCCCCTCCATCACCGGAGCCAGGCAAAGCATGTCGTAGTAGAGCTTGTTATAGTAGACAGATGAAAAGTCGTCGTGCTAAGGCCCCATAGGACCAGCGCACTAGAGAAACAATCATCGCCGAAGATGATAACCAAAGATTGGAAGAGACTGACCTCAAACCACACCGATGAATACGGAAAACAACTGGATCCCAATAGATCCGCCGGATACATGACTCCATGCGCCCTCCACCGGTGCTAGACGCACTACTAGAGAGAGGATAGGACAGGCAGGGCCTTATTCAGCCTTCAGGACACAGCCGCCACCTCAACATTCCGAAGAAGACACTGAAAAAAGGCTAAACAAAAAACAAAAACCCTCCCGCCGACGAGAGGCCATGGTCCGTGACGCCTCCAAGGCCCTAAGGCCATCGGAGGCGGAGCGGACCGGCGGCGTCACCGGCGAGGGGACAAAACCCTAGATGGGTTTGGCTCTTCTCTTCCTGATCGCGGGGGGGCTGCCTCTCAGGTACATACCGGTTCGTTTTACATTTTGAATTAAGAGTTATGTTGGATGTATTTCTATTTTTAATTATTTGCACAAATGTTGTTCGCCAAAATAGTAGGTGCACTTGTATACAACATATGATACACAACCTATTGCGGTGAGCATATAATATAATGATTTTTTTTTGTCTACATACAATATTTTTATGTCAATGGTGATTACTATAAGCGGTGTTATTTCATTAACAAGTACTCACTCTATTTCAAAATGTAAGGCGTCTTAGATTAGTTAAAAGTCAAATCCTACTAACTTTGATCAAATATTTAGAACAAAATATTTGCATCTATAATATTGGATGGACATACTGCAAAAATATATACTTTATGCTGAATTATTGATATTGATTCATTATTATAAATATTTTATATTTTTTATGTAAACTTAGTCAAACATATAAAACGTTGAATTTTGACTATTCTTGGATGCCTTACATTTTGGGACGGAGGGAGTATACAATAATAAAATATTATCAACTTCTTATTGAACCCACTATATATAACTTGTAAGACACATTTGACCACAAAAAATAATCGTGCTAAAAGTCAATTATGCTGACAACGTTTCTATAAACATTGCTACCTCATCATACACTACAATCCTCTATTTTGATGTTTTTTAGACTTACACTTCGATATCTCTACTAATGTATTTAACTAAGTTAAAATAGAGAAGAATAGTCACAATAAAAAATACAAATACACTAAAACATTCAATAAAAAATTAAAAATAATCAAGGAGGCGGGTGTTTTTTTTTTTGGCTATCTTAGTTTTCATGTTAAGGTGTTTCCATTTCACTATATATTCTTAAGAGAAAATGTGTCATAAATAAAAAACAAGTTTTAGCACAACTGCGATATATTTTCAATGACATACGTTGCAACTATGTAACAAAAACACAGTGATTATATTTGGCAACATTACTATATGTTTTCAATGCTAACCAACTAATATACAAAGGGAAATAGTCTGCTGCCCAGGGGGGATAGCTGCCCCCCCGGTAGATGTCGTCCAACATGCGTCTTTGAGATACTTGCTAAAACAGCTTAAGAAGGATAGTTGATTAACACATATGTAATAAAGCTGACACATGACAGCGGGCAGATGGTAACGAGTATCGAGGCGATAGCATGTGACTAGCCCTTCCTGCGAGGACATGACCTACTCCATATACGTGTTTTTTGTTTCGTAGTTTGCCATGATAAGGCCATTGCATCAGTAGAGGCCAACGCAGACTGATATTTTACATGCATATGATGGTAGTGGCATGTTACCTTGACTGCTATCGGATACAGAACAGCTTGCGTTGATATAATTGCATCTTCTCGGTCCTTGGGTGTGCACAGTATCAATGCCATGCATGGTTATCTGCCTCGTCCAACACTATGTGATGTGCGCGTATCGTTTTACTGCCACCGTAGACATAGCGACTCTGCTTGTTCACGTGAACATACTAGGCATGTGAACAAATCTAGCTAATCAGGATCCTACTCTATTAGACATCACAATCGTTTCCAACATGCACCTGATGACACACACGATTTGTCTTGTATACCATGCAAGCTGTGCGTCATGTGGTGGCCGCCCGCTTTTAATGCTTGGAAGAAAGGACCTTGTGTCAGCATCTGCTTTTAATGCTTGAAAAAAATTGCCCGAAAGGAACTCCTTTAATTGTGGAAACAATAGCGGTTACATTTGTCTATACACAATGCATGTATCCGGTCTTATGTAACCTTCTCCCATCCAAAAGCCCTATATATACAAGGTGTGTGCCGTGTCCTTGAATAACAATCACATAAACATAGTCTCCCGATTCCCAGCTACCAGACACCCAACGCCTAGGTAGAACACGCAACATGTTACAGTCGTGCAACTTCTAAATCGTGCTTCTGTCTTTCCTTTGTGCTGGCTAAGCCATGTCACGGAAGAGGGCTGGATCACCAGTCCTTTCTCCTGAATGGACACCATCAGTTCCTATTTCGAGTCGCCTTGATCCCAACTTAATATACAGCCAAAGGTGCTCCTAAGTAAGCACTAGCGGACAGTCGACGGCTAGGCAACTTAAGATACAGCCAAAAGGTACTCCCAAATAAGCACTAGCCGGCTAGCTCGCATGTGTTCCCAGGCTTCTACTAGCTAGCGTTGTCTAGTACCGGGACACATGTAGCTGACATGGGGAGACACACAAAAAACAACATACCAACGAAACACGGGCTTCCATGCTCTGCACACACACAACGCCAACCGAGAGGGTGCAAGCAGACTGCTGATAAGACCGACACTCCAAGCACACTCTAATAACTGATTAATGCCACATCGCCGGGAACACAGCAAATGGCAGCCATACGCATGGATCGTACGGTGTTGGCTGGGGGGCAGCTATCCCCCTTGGCAGCAAATCCACACTCAATATACAAAATATAGTTGTTAATAGTGTAATATGAAAACAAACTATAAACAAGTATAAAAGTTTAGTATAATTATAATTATTTTAACTTGTTAGCTGAACAACTATAAACCATGATTTGGAGGAGTAACATGTAAGTTAGATCTATATGTAAGCGTAGTAAGTCTCGAGCCAAACATGTGGCTCCTCCATCGTCGAATCCTATGGTAACCTAACTTCGTGGATATGTACTATAGTATTAGAATAGATACCGGATATATGCATACAACAATAGACGGTTGCATTTAGCTAGGAAATGAGGCCCACAATGTGACATGAACGGGACGTGAAGTGACATGACGAGGCCACAGAGGGACTGGGCGGCACGACGTGCATTGAGTATCGTAGTTTATTGTCGATCACTAGTGGCAACGCTTTGACATTTATCGTTCCTGTCTCCGTCACCGTCACCATGCTTATTGACCTATCCATCATACTCATGTGCTCAACACCAGTGGCGGAGCGTGGACAAAACACTAGAGGGGGCAAATTCCATAGGAAGACAAAATATGCACTAAAAACTGACAAGTTATAAAGCAGATAAAAATGGATAATTAGTGATAGTGTCATGATGAAATTATTTTTTTGGTCATACAAAAATTAGGAGATATATGGTTCTCCAAGGAAAAGAACACTGCTAATGTCCAAAAGACAACTGAACTATAGACCAAGAACTAGCTAGATACATGCTCTTCGGCCCATTTTAGATTTTAAACAAGGAGTGCATCTTTATACCTAATTTTGGAATCAATTAAATGTATGACAGGTTCGTTTTGCCTGTTGGTCTTCTTCTTCGGTAGAATTTGCATCAGCATATCTAAATTTCTGAAATACCTAATCTGGGCGGAGGCACACCCCAATCCTTATGAAATAATTAGAACCTAGCCTGGATAGGGACAAGCACCGCAGCATGCAAGACTAGAGCGCTGACCGTAGCGTGCAGCCGTGCAGGAGGTAGCCAGCCAGGGGCAGAGCAACACGAGCAGCCGCAGCCAGGGGAGTGGGGGAGCAGTCACGCAGGAGGCGGACTATACGAGCTAGCTGGCCTATGTGCCAGTGATCAAGTAGCCATGGAGTCAGACTGTACGATCAGACCTACCGGATCGGCTTCTCTTATTTAATCACTTCTGTGTGCTTGAATCGGGGAAAAAGGAGAGAAGCTGGCCTAGTATCTGCTATGGTCCGGACCACGAGCGGTGAGTATACCTAGTAACGAGAAAATTGCACTTTGGAGGGGGGGGGGGGGGGGGGGGGGGGGGGGGGGGGGGGGGGGGGGGGGGGGGGGGTTATTGCCCAGTTTCGTCTCCACTACGCCCCCACCCACGCTCAACACCTATATTAAGTGCAAACAAACATGTCAATATAGCAAACTGTATAAAGTTGGTGTGCATGCAGGGCAGATCCATGACTTAGGCATAGTGGGTGAGAAGACAATAATTAAACTTTTTTTTTCATAAAATCATATATTCGTGTATCAATGTTAATATATTATACTAGTATGTAGTCCTATGTTAGTAAGTACAACCATGCCTCTCAAGACTTACAAACCAAAACAGAAAAGATATATATACTCCCTCCGATCTGATTTAGTTGTTGCAGGTTGCCTAAACAATGAATAAATCAGATCGGAGATTGAAACGTAAAAGGCCTAGTCATTTTAGTCTGGTCCATACGCTTAGGCAAGGGTAGAGTCTCCGCCCTTTGTAGCTAATTCGTTTGGGCTCGGCCTGCTAGCCCGTTCAGGTCGAGCACGCTGGTCATTAGGATTAGGCGTGTGTTAATGGCCAGAGTATTAAGTCATGAGACTTTTTTTTAGATCATTGAGCCCCAAACATATTTCAGTTGGTGGCCAAGTGAGCTAATAGCGATCGAGCAGAAGCAGCCGACCCATTTCGACACTCGCAAGGTACACCTAGTGCTGAGCGGCATGCCTAGAATGCTCCAAGAGAAAATTGTAAGATCCAGGTTCCAAGCGGAAAGTGTTTTCTAACAGAACCGGTTCCTACATGTGTCCTCGTCCACCAATCAGGATGCACCACATCATCTGGTATCCCAATTGTATTTCTCATGTAAATTTTGTATTTCGATTTAATGCAATTATGTGGACACCACCCACGTGGCCGTGTCTGCTGACTAGTGCAACCTCACCCATCTGCTTTACATGCTCGCTACTGCAACCTCACCCATCTGCTTTACATGCTCTGTGTGTGTGTGTGTAATGGCAGCTAGGCCAGTACACCACCTGCTGATATCTGAAGCACCTAAATGGCGTATTGAGGGTATAGAGAAAGGATTCAAGGGCTTCTTCTGGCCTGCCAAGGAGAGATCAAATGGGGGATAGTGCTTGGTGGCATGTAATCAGATTTACCGGCCACATACCAAGGTGTCAGAGTATGTCATGGTTTAGACTATATTTGGTATTGATAATTTGGACATCAAGGCTGAAACATGTCCATTGTCAAAAGATGAGCGGGATGCGCTGACAAAAGCAAATGAGAAAGTAACTAAACTTCGGCGGGATGAAGAGACCAAATGGGCTCAGAGAGCTAAAGTTAAACACGTTCAGGAAGGTGGAAATAACACAAAGTATTTTCACTTGATTGCAAATGGAAAACACCGGAAGAAAAAAATCTTTCAACTCGAACAAGATGAGGGAACTATTGTGGGGGATGAAAATTTAAAAATTTATATTTCTGAATACTATAAGAGGCTTTTTGGTGAGCCGGATTCAAATGATTTTTCGCTTATGGAGGAAATGATTACCGACATTCCTCAGGTATCAATGCAGGAAAATGAAATTTTAACTGCTGGTTTTACCGAACAGGAAATCTTCGAGGCTATTTCCTCAATGGAACATAACAAGGCTCCAGGTCCTGATGGATTCCCTGCGGAATTCTATCAGACGTTTTGGGAAGTTATTAAACATGATCTTCTGGCTTTATTTGCACAGATGCAAATTGCCGAGTTACCTTTGTTTAAGCTAAATTTTGGAATTGTTACTCTTCTTCCTAAGAAGGAAAATGCAAGTACAGATCCAGCAATACAGACCAATATGTCTTTTAAATGTTAGCTTTAAAATTTTTACAAAGGTTGCTACAAATAGAATTTCTGTGATTGCTCACAAGGTTATTCGACCAACCCAGACGGCATTCATGCTGGAAGGCATATTTTAGAAGGGGGTGGTAGTTCTGCATGAAACAATTCATGAACTCCACAGGAAAAAGCTGGATGGAGTTTTATTCAAAATTGATTTTGAAAAAGCATATGACAAAGTCAAATGGCCTTTCTTACAACAAGCGCTTCGAATGAAAGGGTTTGATCCTTTGTGGTGCAAATGGATTGAAAATTTTATTCAAGGTGGGAGTGTAGGGATCAGAGTTAATGATGCTATTGGCCATTTCTTTCAGACAAGAAAAGGTGTGCGTCAGGGAGATCCCTTATCACCCATGCTTTTTAATATTGTTGCTGATATGCTTGCCATCCTCATAGCTAGAGCTAAGGAGGCGGGCCAAGTTGGTGGTTTAATTCCTCATCTGGTCGAGGGGGGAGTATCCATTCTTCAGTATGCCGATGACACAATTCTTTTCATAGAACATGATCTATCAAAAGCAGTTAATATGAAACTGATTTTATGTATGTTTTGAACAGTTATCGGGTCTTAAAATTAATTTCCACAAGAGTGAAATATATTGTTTTGGTAATGCTAAGGACCATGAACAGGATTATAGGGATATTTTTGGGTGCACGTCGGGCTCGTTGCCCTTCAGATACCTTGGGATACCGATTCACCATAGGAGATTGAGGAACGCTGAATGGAACCCCGTTGAGAACCGTTTTTGAAGGAAAATTAGGTTGTTGGCAAGGCAAACTCTTGTCATATGGAGATAGATTAGTGTTAATCAACTCTATTTTAACAAGTATGCCCATGTTTATGTTATCTTTTCTGGAAATACCAAAGGGTGTTAGGAAAAGATTAGACTTCTACCGTTCAAGATTCTTTTGGCAAAGTGCTGAACACAAGAAGAAATATAGATTAACTTGGTGGAATATAATCTGCAGACCTAAGGACCAAGGCGGTCTGGGAATTGAAGTCTTAGAAATTAAAAACAACTGTTTACTTAGTAAATGGCTTTTTAAATTGTTATCTGAGCAAGGGGTATGGCAAGAGTTATTGCAAAACAAATATTTGAAAAATAAAACGCTTTCTCAAGTTCAAGTTAAACCTACCGACTCTCCATTTTGGAAAGGCTTAATGCAAGTAAAGGAGGGTTTCTTTACTAGAGGGTTTTTTAAAATCGGGAATGGTTTAAAAACAAGATTTTGGGAGGATGTTTGGCTCGGGGAAAGCTCCCTGGCCCAACAATATCCCGCGTTATATAACATTCTGCATAAAAAGCACGTCTCTGTACATGAAGTCCTATCTCAAAGTCCTCTCAATATCAGTTTTAGGAGGAGCTTAACCGGGACAAAATGGATTGCATGGTTGCAGCTATGTGAGAGATTGATGGAGGTTAATTTGACTAATGAACCTGATTTGTTTAGGTGGAAATTAACCACGGATGGGACTTTCACCGTCAAATCAATGTATGAGGATCTGATGAATGATCATCAGAGAATCCCTACAAAATACCTTTGGAAGCTTAAAATACCACTAAAGATTAAGATTTTTATGTGGTTTCTAAATAAAAATGTTTTGTTGACTAAGGATAATCTTTCAAGAAGGAATTGGTATGGGAGCAAGAAATGTTGTTTCTGTGACGCTGAAGAAACTATTGAACACCTTTTTTCTTACATGCCCCTTTGCTAGAATTATTTGACGTATTGTTTTCTTTTCATATGATCTTCCACCACCAACTAATATTGATAATATGTTTGGGAATTGGTTGAATGGGATGGATAAGGATAACAAAGCTAGAATACGTATAGGGGTATCGGCTTTATGTTGGTCCATCTGGAAATGTCGCAATGATATTATTTTTAACAAGGCTCGAGTTCAATCTTTTTTGCAGGTTATTATTTCGGCGTCTCATTGGATCCAACTCTGGGCTTTCCTCCTCCCAGAGCATCAACGCGCAGTGATGGTTTCTGGATGCAACCATCTGGTGATGGTCGCACAGGATATTTACTACCAGGCTTCGTGGCGGCATACTAGTAGATTGAGAGATGTCTAGCTACTGTATGTTATGCTGTTTTAGACTTCTTGTCGTTTTCAGATGGTTGGTATTTGTATCAACCCTCTCCGATCCATGAACTGTATTTGCTACACAATTGATACTTCGTAATAAAAGGCTGTGTGCATCCATGGATGCAGAGGTCGGGGACCAACCCCATTTCGAAAAAAAAAAGATTATATTTGGTAGTTTAAGTTTGTAATTCAATTCTATCTCTATTAGGCTTCTTATCCCCCAATTTTTCTAGTACTATATAAACAGCCTAAGGGCTCACGATGTAATCACCTCTTGCAATATCAATACAATCTATAATTCCGCAATCTTTCATGGTTTCAGAGCGGTTCGCTCCGCCTAGGGTTTAGCCACTCGCTTCCGCGTGCCGCCCCCCCCCCGGCGAGATCGAGCTCCATGATCTCTGCCGGGGGCACCAAATCTCATAGCTAGTTTTTCTTCCAATTCCCTAGATCGGTTTAGTAGTTTTAGCAAATTTCTGTTTCCTATTAGATCTAATTTTTTTTTAGCCACCAAAAGCATCGTCCACAGCCGCATGTCGTCATCGCGCGCCTCTACTTCAACCTCGGCATCGACTCAACTTCGGCAAATCATCGTCAACGATCGTGACAAGGAGGCTCCGCGCGACGCCCCAAGGGACGCCTTCACGCGTTGCGTCGGCTGCTCCGTCCTCACGTCATCTCCACGCCGGCCCGTCTTCGCCAACGTCTACCGGGGCGCACGTCCCTAAGTACGCGCCTCGCCGTCAACAAAGGGTTGCATCTTCATCACACTTGATCATCATCGCCGACAATCATCTACACCAACAACATCGCCACATCGTCCCCGCCATCACCAATCATGGTCATCGTCAACGCCAACAAGTTCTTCTCCACGAGCGACGCCGCGCTCACACAAGCGGAAAATACGGTCTAAATCCCCGAAATCAACTACCAGTACAGCAAATCTCCATCAACAACTATCTCTTCGTCTTCGTCCACTACGACCTCGCCGCCAGAGTCGCAGTCTAATTTTTATTTTTTACTTCATCAATTTTCTTCTTGCAACTACTTCATCTACTTCGACAAATCGGCGGACAACTTCTACGCACCGACCGTTCAGGGAGAATTTCTTTGCTGCTCCCTCCGGCTCTGGCTCGCATGGCTCGTGATGGTCCCTGTCTTCGCACGTCCGGTATTGGCAACACCGACGCGTGCCTTCGTCCCCAGCGCGCTCCTGAGTTTGGCAAGCTCGGCAAGGCGTGTCGCCTACCCCGACTACTCCGGATCCAACTACATCTACGTCAACTACTACGGCGAATTCTCCAGGCTCAACAACGACATCGACCACAACACCACGACAACATAAACATCATCAATTTCATCAACGGCGACTACATCACCAACGGCATCATCGACCACGACTACAACACCCTACTTCTGGCTACATCGACATCGACATCCACCGACATCCTCTACAGTTCGCGCCTTCGAATTATGCTCCAGTCAGACCGTCCGCGACGCTCCGGCTGTTCTCGTCACTATCGATCCGACTGCGGGGGGGGGGGGGGGGGGGGGGGGAGGGAGGTGTTAGAGTATGTCACGGTTTGGACTATATTTGGTAGTTTAAGTTTGTAATCCAATTCTATCTCTATTAGGCTTCTTGTCCTCCAAGTCTGCTAGTACTATATAAACAGCCTAAGGGTTCACGATGTAATCACTTCTTGCAATATCAATACAATCTATACTTCCGCAATCTTTCACAAGGGAGGACTTGGTGTCAAAAACTTGCACCTGCATAGTTTAGCCATGTGAGTGCATTGGCAATGGCTGTGTAGAGCTGACAATCTTAGGCCATGGCAGGGGTTACCTATGTTAAAGGACAAAGGAGGCAAAAGAGATCTTAGATAGGATTGTGGAAATTAAGGTTGGATAAGGCTGCGGTACCTTCTTCTGGACTGACCGCTGGATTGGAGGAAAATCTGCAGCTCGCATTGCGCCGGGACTATCACTAACTATGAGCGCTAGAGCTCTCAATAGCAGGACAGTGTTGCCGCGAAAAACTGCCGCGCAACACCAAGATAACCGTCGTGCTTTCGTGACGACGAACGGATGATTTTCGAGCAAATCAACAAAGAATCCTCGCTTTCGTGGAGGAGATAACTGTTTTTAAGGACAAAACGGCAAAGATTTAGCCAAATCCTAGGCTACTAGAGCTTAGCCAGAGAGAACGAGCAGAAATAAAAGTACGTAAAAAAGTAGATGCGTATTGTTGAATAGATCCGATTGTGTTGTTTTTCGTTCAATCGGCCAAGACCCTTTATAACAGGGCGTAGGACTTCGCTCGTACATGGCGGGAAGTATTGTACAGAGATAGGACTCTAAAATTGAAACCGATCAGACCTTTGTTTCCATGACTCGGTCGTCTAGTACAAACACCTGCCAAATAAACTAATCCATGATGTCACGTCCAATTCCAAGGCCTAAGCAACTAACTCTCGTGCACGTATGTTTGCACCACAATGAACAACAATAGCATATTCAACCAGATTTATCGTGATGTAATTTTCCCATGCATGACTTGTACCTTCAGGTTGTCTGAAATCATCGAGGACATGTCCTTGGAACTATCAGAATAATTCGAGCGCATTGCAGAATTTCAACTTGTCATCTGGAACCATCGAGCTTCTCCCTGGCAGTAGCGGCTTACCTCGATGTATTGTAGAATTTCTCCAGAACACGTTCTTCATAACTGCCAGTCCATGTAAAATTACCTGTTACAATACTCAAAATAATATACCAACTGATTAGCTTGATCAACTGTCAATTAATTTGGCCCATATATTTATATTTCTATCAGCCAAATTTTGTAGTTAACACATGCCCCCCTGTTTTTGGTACAATAATATTTATCAAAAACAATATACCATTACCTCAGGACGATGTTGATAAATTCATCGCTCATATATCATTGCTTCAGGCGATGTCCGAAGAACACATCGGCCAAATTTTCTTAGGGCAATATTTCAAATAATATATCGGCCATGGCATCATTAAGCCTCCTGCCACATACTAGGATAATACTTTTTCAAGTATTTTCCATTGAGGCCTTTTGGCAATTTCACTCCCTACAAAGATTGTACAAAAGAATTTTCAGGAACAATCTCTACAATAGTATATGGTCCTTCCCAACTCGGCGACCATTTGCCGAATTTTCTATCTCTAGTCCCAACAGGTAAAATCGTTTTCCACACTAAGTCTCCTATTTGAAACGATTTTTACTTTACCTTTTTATTATAAGCCTTAGCTACCCTTAATTTTTCCTTTTCAATCTCTCGCAAGGCTCTTAATCTTTCTACTGGACATCGTCTATTCTATCCATCATCAAATTATTATAATCTACAGCCGATAAATTATTTTGTCTGGCCACTCTAAGAGCTTGTAAATTAACCTCCACAGTAAAACTGTCTCTTGTCCATATACTAACTCATACGGTGTTACTTGAGTTGCTTCATGCTTAGATATCCGATGAGCCCATAATGCTTTTGAAAGCACTTCATGCCATCTTTTCGGATGCTCCTCAATTTTCTTCTTTATAAGCTTAATTAGAGTCTTATTACTAGATTCGGCATGTCCATTAGCTTGAGCATAATAAGGCGATGAATTCAACAGCTTAATTCTAAAAGATTCGGCAAACTCACGGAATTGATGCGACATAAAAGAAGAACCTTGATCAGTAGTTAGAGTTTGAGGAATACCGAATCTGTGAATAATATGCTCTAAGAGAAAACTAATCAACTGTACATGAGTCATATTTTTTAGGGAACTGCTTCAGTCCACTTGGTAAAATAGTCTATAGCTACTAGGATGAAGCGATGCCTTTTAGAAGATGAAGGATGTATTTCACCAATAAAATTTAAGCCCCATCCTCTAAACAGCCACGGCTTAATTATAGGATTCAACATAGCCGCAGGTGCTAATTGTATATTCCCGAATTTCTGACACGCTTCACACTCTCTATAGTACCGAAAACAATCTTCTAACAAAGTCGGCCAATAAAAACCCGCTCCTTTTAATAACCATCGCATTTTATGAGCCGACTGGTGTGTCCCACATATACCTTCATGCACCTCACTCATAGCTATTTTAGACTGATCAGGATCTAAGCATTTTAAAAGTAATCCATCTATAGTTCGTCGATATAATTCGTCGTTTAACAAAGTATATTTTAAAGCCTGTCGCCGAATTTTTGTATCTCTTGTCTGACTCGGTTCTTTTAAATAATTTATTAATGGAACTCTCCAATCTATAGATTCTAAGTTATTTTGTAATTTGGTAGCTTCTAACTCATGCACTGAATCATGATTGCCATGTACCGCCAATTCTTGGCCGGAACCAGGGCCAGCCAAACCATGCACCGAGCTAGTACCCAGTAGTTCAGTCTTATTCCCTCCAGCAACTAGCGCTGGTTTTTTCAGTATCAAAAATTTCCCCTTCTAATAAGGTAACCAGACGCTTGCTGTGCTAAAAAAATTAGCTCTAGAATTTTCTTCTTTAGGTATATAATTAATAGTGAACGTATGTGGAGTTTTGATTATATCTAGACATCAGTCCAAGTAGCTATTCAAATAAGCCGTCTAAACACTAAAATTCGCCTTTAACTTGTTATACCACCAGAAGCGAATCTCCAAAAGCATCTATATCTTTTACGCCCGTATCCACTAGACTTTGTAAACCAAACAACAAAGCCTCATATTCAGTTTGGTTGTTAGTACAATCATATTCTAGACGGACCGATGTTTCATAGATAACATTATTAGGTGAAACTAAAACATTGCCGACGCCTTGTCCATCTCTACAAACCGATCCATCAAAATAAAGCTTCCATGGGCAAATGCTAATATAACTAATGTCTTCCTTATCCTTAAGTCTATGATCAACAATAAAATCGGCGATGCCTTGACCCCTCATAGCACGCAGCGATTCATATACTAAATCATATTCTATTAGTGCATAAGCCCACTTTCCAATCCTATCACTAAGAATCGGTCGTTGCAACATATACTTAATTACGTCGGCTTGACAGGCTATACACATGTACTAGAAAGTAGATAAGGCCGAAACTTGATACATGTATAATATAAAAACAAGCATAATTTTTCAATAAACACGTACCGTGTCTCGGCGTCGAGCAAACGACGACTTAGATATGCAATGATATACTCCTTTTCATCGTCTTCTTGTATCAATACCGCGCCGATCACTGTATCTTGTGCAGCAATATATAACCTGAACGGCACACCGGACTTGGACGCTCGCAATACTGGTGGACTCAACAAGTATCTCTTTATATTATTAAAAGCATCCCGCTGTTCTGCCCTCCAAGTAAATTCGGCTTCATGCTTTAGCCGAAGTAAAGTCACAAACGATTCAATTTTTCCTGCAAGGTTAGATATGAATCGTCTCAAGTAATTAATTTTTCCTAACAATTTCTGCGCATCCTTTTTACACCTAGGCTCCTCCAACTTTCTAATCGAATCTACTTTTGTAGGATCAATCTCTATGCCTCGTTCATGAATAATAAAGTCTAAAAACTTTCCAGCCGACACACCAAAAGCACATTTGAGTGGATTCATTTTCAAACCATACCGGCGCATCCTTTCAAAAGCTAAATGCAAATCGGCTAAATGATTATCAAACTCATCCGATTTAACAACTATATCATCAATATACACTTCTAGTACTATGCCTAATAAATCATGAAATATCAAATTCATAGCGCGTTGGTATGTAACGCCGGCATTTTTCAAACCAAACGTCATAAAGACCCACTCGAATAAACCAACAAAACCTGGGCAACGAAAAGCAGTCTTGGACATATCTTGTTCGGCCATAAATATCTGATTATAACCAGCATTACCATCTAAAAAACTAATTACTTTATGTTCCGAGGCATCATTAATAAGCATGTCGGCTATAGGCATAGGATATTCATCTTTAGCAGTGGCTTTATTCAAATCTCTAAAATTAACGCAGATCCTAATATTATTAGTATTTTTCTTTTCAACGGGCACAATATTAGAAACCCACTCCGCATATCTACATGGCTGAATAAACCCAGCTTTCATCAAACGATCAATTTCTTCTTTGATGCGGTCATATAAATTAGAACTAAAACTTCTACGAGGTTGTTTATGCGGCCTAAAACCAAATTTAATAGGTAGTCTATGCTCAACTAATTCTCTACTCAAACCGGGCATCTCGCTATAACTCCAAGCAAAGCAATCAACAAATTCTTTAAGTAATGCACATACCTCGTTTTTCTGATCGGCTTCTATATTAGCGTTGATAAATGTAGGCCTCGAAATGCTTCCATCATCAATATCTACCTCTTCAAGTGGGACAGCCGATGAAAATCCCTGTCCGAGCTTCTCCATATCACCAAAATCTTCAATTGTATCATGCATATCGTTCTTTCTAGTACGATACTCCTCGGTGCGCCTTTGCAGCCACTTAATATTATCATCTTTACTCATCATTTATATAGATAAATTATTAAGCTGAGCTATGCTAGCCGGCTATGCGTTTATGGGTACAAAACCATCTCTACCGATATTGATATAATCATAGTCCGATAAATCCCTATCGGTCAAACATCGCCATCTCACCGTGTTGCCAATCAACCGGCGCATCTGTCAAAGCAATGCAAGTAGAATTATCCGCCTCAATCACCTCCACATCATCATCAACCCACTGAATTAAGCACTGGTGCAGAGTAGAAGGGATGCAACAATTCGCATGAATCCAGTCGCGCCCCGAAAGGATATTGTAGCGGCCTTTGACATCAACAACAAAAAATGCAGTCGGCAATGTTTTGCTTCCGACTGTGAGCTCCATAGATATAACGCCCTTAGCTTCAGATAATTCTCCCGAGAATCCACTAAGTCCCATGCTGGTCTTCATCAGCTCGCTCTCTTTTCGGTTCAGTTTAGAAAAGACCGAAAAAGGCATAATATTAACACCGGCACCGCCGTCAACGAGCATGCGACCAATTGGCTTACCATCAATGTGGCCTCGGATGAACAATGGTTTTAGGTGCTGTCCGTGCTTCTCCGGTTTCTCAAACATTGCATTTTTTGGACCAAGAGCAAGCTCTGCAACTTCAACTTCAGGTGCACGGAAATCAGCAGGTAAGGCGAACACCATATTAACAGCCATATCAGTAGGCGCCTCGTCTTTACTCTCTAAATTATCATCAGCATCGGCAGGCGCGTCATCAGAATTTTTATTTTCCTCGGCTGGGATGCGCTTCTCTTTCCAAGTTTTCGTAGGCACTACCATTGGTCTAGCTCGATTAAACCATTCATCGTGTTTCTTGTCAGCGATCTTTTCTTTAATCTCCATTGCTCGCAATCGCTGCACCCATGGCTTTTGGGTATGCGTAAGACCCCTCGGACACCACTGAAGTCCTGGTTTAGTTCTCGGTGCGACTGACATAATTCTGCTGCTCCATGAATTTCTCGGCCTATACTGACGAACTGTTGATGGCTCTAACTCATTGTACTTAGCCGAGAAAATCTTTTGCTGATTAGATGAACCAACGGTCTTAAACTTTTTCTGATGCCTCTCGTGTTTAAACCAGCAGATACACCAACTATTTTATTACATGTACGTACGACCGACGCCTCTGAATGCGGATGAACATTAAACTCCAAATCAGTACGTAAATTACTGCCTTTGATTGCAATATCATTGGTACAGCTTTGCCCAGGTCCATCGCGTGTATCATCTTCTGCATGGCCACTGTTCTCTTTACACTTTTCTAAGTTACATTCCAACACAGCCTTTTTCTGAACCAGATCAGATCCTTGTGTTTGGTGATACGTACTACCGCCAACCTCAGCTATTTTTGATCCAGATTTCACGCCATGGTCAAGAGTAGTCCCAATTAAATTTGGTGCAAGCTGACTTGCTTCAGTACCATTTGCTTTAGGTCCAGCAGGCCTCACAGGCACCCATGCATGCTTCTGATCACCCTTATAAATTTTTCCACCTGCATTACGTGGAGGCGTTCGGCTTCTTTGAATCACAACTGCATCATGCGACCTAGCCCCATAATTGAAACGAGCCCTTTTCTGATGCATATTTGGTTTATACATAGGCCTCATCGGATTCCATCCCGGCTGGAAATAGCTTCCTGGTCCTGTAGGATATGGCACCCACGGATTGAACCCCTGAACCCCCATGGAGAAAATTGAGGATACATCGGAGGTGGACACTCCCAATATGTCGGCTCCATCGAAAAATAGGGCTGCTGATTATACTAACTTCCTCGCCAATTCTCATGCCCTCTAGAACCAGAAGGAGACCTCGGACGCTTATTACCTCCAAGCCGATTAAACACATTATCAACCTTGCGCGATGTATATTTTTCCAGCAGCATGCTAACAGTCGGTTTCGGTCTCGGAGCTAGTTTCTTCCTTCCATTGACTTTCCACACTCCCACTTCTGGATTTTTTGGCTTGATCATCCTCGGAGGAGCATTATCATCAAAAAGATTTTTCCTCTCGCAGACTCGGCCTGATCCGACCGAATAAGCATTTTCTTTGTCTCAACTTCAATTATATTGATAGGAAACGGATCACTATCGAGTTTCATCTTAGAACCTTCTGTAAATGGCAATAGTCCGTCATTAATGGCCGATTGCACCTGTCGACGAAACACATTACAATCATTAGTAGCATGAGAAAAAGAATGGTGCCACTTACAATATGCTCGTCTCGCCAATTCTTCTGGACTCGGAATTACATGACCCTCCCTCAATCTAATTAATTTTCCTTGTAGTAGCATATCGAAAATTCTATCACACTTGCTAATATCAAAAGTGTATCTAATTTCCTCTCTTCTAGCAGGTGTAGGTTTCAATGCAGGACATGCAAAAGGTTTTGACTTAGATGATTGAACCCATTCGGCTACACATATATCAACATCATCTTCACTAGCCGAATCATCATCACAATCTACAGCATTAACCATGCGGTTTTCTTTCTCCTTAGTTTTATTATCTTTAAACCGGCTATATTGTTTAACATCTTTAGCCCGGTTTTCTTGCGCCAAAGCCTTTTGCAAAACTTGATTAACATCTGAAAATTCTTGACCTTCTAACTTATCCTTAATATGATTGAGCAAACCCGAAAAAGCAAGATCAGCTAAATCCTTTTCGGCTATGTTAAGACTGAAACAACAGTTTTTGACATCTCCAAACCTTCTGATATATTCGTGAACATTTTCATTATATTTTTGCCTAACCATAGTTAAATCTGAAAGTCGAAGTTCAGTTTCACCGCTATAAAAATACTCATGAAATTTCTGCTCCAATGGTTCCCATGCCGAAATAGAATTGGGAGCAAGCGATGTAAACCAAGTAAATGCAGTGCCGGACAAAGACAAAGCAAACAATTTTACCCTATAAACATCAGATGTGTCAACATCACTGCATTGTGCTAAAAATTGCCCTATGTGTTCAAAAGTTGATCTACCATCCTCTCCCGTAAATTTAACAAAATCTGGAATTCTAAAACCACGAGGATATGACGTCAAGTCGAAATAATCAGGGTATGGCTTCTGATACGCACGTGCTCTACCCTTAGGTTCTAAACCAAATTCCCTAAGTATATTAGCAAGTTGATCTTTAAAACTATCGGTAGGTTGTGGAGAATTATTTTGTGGAACAGATGGAAAAACAGTACGTGGTGGCATCTCAGGCAAAGCAGTTTGAGCATATGTGGTTTGTTGCGGAGATGCGTTAAAATATGAATTCGGTATCGGCCCGTAAGGAACCCCGGTACCAACCGGTGGCAAAGGTGGTGTATTATATGCTACCGTTTGATAACTAGGCTGCTACAAATTAGAGTTAAAACCCATGTTTCAGTTATTGCTGTTGTAAGCTTGTGAAACCGAAGTCGAAACTATGGCAGGAGCAACACTAGGTACAAAATTATGGGCCGAACTGCTAGCATAATTTCGGCCAGTTTGATTGTTGTTGAAATTAACGTGAGGTTGTGCTACATTAACCGATGCACCGGGTATACACGTATGACCAGGTAAATTGATGAATTCATTATTTTTCGGAAGCACCGGCTGTTTGTCGCGATGCCCATCATTGATTTGGAGCACTAACAAGCGAACCTGGCGAGATAAACTATTTTCAATTTTCTTACTGAACTGCTCCTTAAACTCGCCAAATTTACTAGCTAATTGAGTAACTGTACGCGACGCATCTTCCATGTCAGAACCGTACTTGCTAGCTACGTATACATCAATTAGATGCGCAATATCTTCGATTGAATTAATTACCTTTGAGCCGAATACAGGAGAAAGGCTTGACGCCGTTACCTTTTTTATGGCGCCGTTCCTCGTCTTTTAGTATCGCTTCAGCTTCTCGGCCTTATCCGCTTCAAGCTCCCGCTCAAACTCGCGCCGCTCATCCTCGGACAGATCGTCGAGCGTGACAGGGATGATGTTGTCCGGGTTGAGGTTGCATGAGTTCTTCGGATCAGAGTCCATCGTGTGCTTCTTGCTCTTGTTCCCAGCGGAGCCGCCAATTGTGTTGCCGCGAAAAACTGCCGCGCAACACCAAGATAACCGTCGTGCTGTCGTGACGACGAACGAATGATTTTTGAGCAAATCAACAAAGAATCCTCGCTTTCGTGGAGGAGATCCGACCGTTTTTCAAAACAAAACGGCAAAGATTTAGCCAAACCCTAGACTGATAGAGCTTAGCCAGAGAGAACGAGCAGAAATAAAAGTATGTAAAAAAGTAGATGCGTATTGTTGAATAGATCCGATTGTGTGTTTTTTTCCTTCAATCGGCCAAGACCCTTTATAACAGGGCGTAGGACTTCGCTCGTACATGGCAGGAAATATTGTACAGAGATAGGACTCTAAAACTGAAACCGATCAGACCTTTGTTTCCATGACTCGGTCGTCTAGTATAAACACCTGCCAAATAAACTAATCCATGATGTCACGTCCAATTCCAAGGCCTAAGCAACTAACTCTCGTGCACGTTTGCACCACAATGAACAACAATAGCATATTCAACCAGATTTATCGTGATGTAATTTTCCCATGCATGACTTGTACCTTCAGGTTGTCATCTGAAATCATCGAGGACATGTCCTTGGAACTATCAGAATAATTCGAGCGCATTGCAGAATTTCAACTTGTCATCTGGAACCATCGAGCTTCTCCTTGGCAGTAGCGGCTTACCTCGATGTATTGTAGAATTTCTCCAGAACACGTTCTTCATAACTGCCAGTCGATGTAAAATTACCTGTTACAATACTCAAAATAATATACCAACTGATTAGCTTGATCAACTGTCAATTAATTTGCCCATATATTTATATTTCTATCAGCCAAATTTTGTAGTTAACAGACAGTAGCTCAAGGTCTAACTGGCAACATCTGGATTACTAACATCTCAGGCAATCTAGCAACGCTGGGTGCTACAGAGTGTGTTGCTCCTTGGACAGCAGTCAACAGTATCTAGAGAGATATACACCAACATGATGAATTCAAATGGCCTTGTTCCCATCCAGAGAATACACTACCAAATCCACTTACCAACATCTTACGCAGGAGGGCACTAGTTTTCCTTTAGCTTCAGCAATCTGGAAGAACGGAGCTACGCCAAAGAGTCAGTTGTTCGTGTGGCTAGAAGCTCAGCATGGACCGTGGATCTCAGATTGTCGTACCAGGCATGGTCTTCAAGGTTAGAGCTCCCACTGCTATGTATGCCTACAGGAGGAAGACACAACCGAACATATCCTCGTTCAATGTGTCACTTCTAGAGAGGTATGGCACATCTGTGGGCAGGAGCTACAGTTTGCATATCAGGCTCCAACTCAAACTGACACTCTTCAGGATTGGTGGTTGCGGGAGAGAAAAAAGTTTAGGAGAAAGAGGAGAAAGAGCTTCGACGTGCTGGTTGTTTGGGATATGCTAAATGGGTATCACCATTACATGTTTCTAATCCGGCTAACCCAGGGACCCATAGTTGGTAGAAAGACCTATGGCTTGCTGGGTGGCCCAGTTAGACGGATTCATAAGGGAGGCCCATGCCGGAAGAAGAAAGGCTACGGCGTAGTCACCGAACAACCCGAAGCCTTGGAGTACAAGATACGAAGACTAGTTAGTATTAGTGTAGGACTCTGTAACCTGTCTGGCAAGGTCCTTTTCCTGTAACCCTAGGTTCTGGTGGCTTTATAATCCGGACCAGTGGAGCCTTTAGGGCACGACAAGTTAGACAACTTACAACACCTCGCACAAGCGAACCGATCTTTGTAACTCAGCGTATTGCTATTATAGTGATTTATAGCAGGAGTAGGTTCCGCCACCGTTTGTGGGACCTGAACCTGGGTAACCTGTGTTACCTTGTACCCATCAAATCATTGCCTTCCCCACCTCTCTAAACACGCTCTTTGAGGACCCCTCTATGGCGTACTCGTGGGCAATACCATGATAGTTGGCGCCCACTATGGGGCAAGGAGTGCTTCGATCTCTACACCGGACGAGGTCCAATATCTTCATGGGAATCAGCGACAATGTAGCCATTGGGTGTGTTGTTTTCTTCGGCAATGTTCTGACGTCCCCTCAGATGAGTTCTGGATTGAGGCTAAGTCGAACCCCGCCCACTGCTCCATTATTCTAATCGGGGATATCCATCTCTTCATCAGCGAAACCGGCCCGGGATAAAGTTCCCAGGAAGTTGGGCACGTGTCAAGGCGCGCACGGACCACCTACGAGCAGGACACATTCGCGGAAGGATCGTCTCGGATCTCTCCTTGGAGTTTGGCGGCTTAGACCCTAACAAATCAAGGCCCACCCAAACCGCCCATGTGCAGGATATAGTGGTGGAAGACCAATGTGGATCCGCTTGGCTCCTCCAAGTGTTAGAGAAGCAGAGGTCGCACTTTGTTAGCATCGTCAGTGTCGTCGATAAGGCTCGTTCCGTCCAAAGGTCGATGGAATCCCCATGTGAATACATCGCCAGATGGTTAAGGGTGAAGGTCTTGATGGATCAAAATATATCGAGCTCGTTGGGGAATCCCAAGAGGAAGGTATGATGAGCACAATAGAAAGTTTTCCCTCAGTTATAAAACCAAGGTTATCGAACCAGTAGGAGTAAGAAAACATCTCCAAGGTGTTGTTTCCAACTTGGAATTCTAAACAACACAACCACAGAACTTTGCCCCCAACTTACAGTGAGGTTGTCAATCTCACTGGTTTTTCTGAAAACAAAGGATTAAGCGTATTGTGTGGAAGATAGTAATAGCTTGCAGAAAGTAAACAGAAAACAGTAAATAGTTGTAGATTGATGGTAAAAGAAAGGACCGGGGTCCATAGTTCACTAGTGGTGATTCTCCTTAAGATAGATGACATGTTGGGTGAACAAATTACAGCGGGGCAATTGACAAACATCAAGAAAGCATACATGCATATACTAATCACCTTGACTTCTGTGAGATTTGATTGGGCATTACAACATTATACATAGACCGTAATCCAACTGCATCTATGACTAATAATCCACCTTCAGGTTATCATCCGAACCCCCTCCAGTATTAAGTTGCAAGAAACAGATAATTGCATTAATCATTGTGTGTAAAGTAAATAATACGATTGTTCTATGAATAAAGGATTGGTGTTTTCTCCCTAGTAGCAACAACACATCTAGTACCTTAGAGATTTCTGTCACTTCCCAGATTACTAGAGGCATGAACCCACTATCGAGCATAAATACTCCCCTCTTGGAGTTGCTAGCATCTACTCGGCCAAGATATGAAGGGAATATGCCCGAGAGGCAATAATAAAGTGGTTATTATCTTATTCCATGTTTATTATAAATGTTTATTTTGCATGCTATAATTGTATTAATTGGAAACGTTAATACATGTGTGTTTAATAAACAAAATACAAAGTTCCTAGTACTGCCTCTCATATAAACTAGCTTGTTGATTAACAAGATGATCAAGGTTTCCTGATCATGGACATTGGATGTTGTTAATAACGAGGTCACAACATTGGTGGAATGATGTGATGAACATTCATCCGAAGTATTGAAGGAAATATGCCCTGAGAGGCAATAATAAAGTTGTTATTATGTATTCTTTATATATGATAGATGTTTATTTTGCATGCTAGGATTGTATTGATCGGAAAAATCAATACATGTGTGTTTAATAAACAAAAAGGGTTCCTAGTTATGCCTCTCTTATAGACTAGCTTGTTGATTAACAAGATGATCAAGGTTTCCTGATCATGGACATTGGATGTTGTTAATAACAAGGTCACACCATTGGTGGAATGATGTGATGAACATTCATCCGAAGTATAGCATTACAATCAAGTCATTATGTTTATATTGCTATAACATCATACGAAGTAATCTTTATCCTTAGACCATGAGATCATGTTAATTGCTAACACCGGAAGAGTATCTTGATAACATCAAACGTCACACCATAACAGGGTGACTATAAAGATGGGTTCAGTACTACGAAGGTGTTATGTTGAGGCTCATGGATCAAGAGTGGAATTTGTCAATCCCAATGACGGATAGATATACTCTGGGCCCTCTCGGTGATATCACATTGAGATAGCTTGCAAGCAAGTGATGTGATCACTAGAATGTTATATCACGGGAACGAGAAAAGAGTGCATGTCGGTAACGAGATCAAACTAGGTATGGAGATACCGATGATCGAATCTCGGACATGTAATATATAGCGAGACAAAGGGATTTAGTTACAAGCGTTAAAGGTTCTCACGATCATAGAAGTCATCGTTCAATGTGTAGGAGTCAGTACGGATCTCCAGGTCCCACTGCTGATTATTGATCGGAGAAGGGTCTCGATCATGTTTGCATTATTCGCGAACCGTAGGGTGACCCACTTAAGAGTTACCGTAGGGTGCATTATTCGCGAACCGTAGGGTGACAACATATGTTTTAGACGAAAGAATTACAAAGCGCGGGAATTGTTTCAATAGAAATCGGAAATTGTTTCGGGTGAAATTCCAGAAAGTGGTTCTACATGTGATATTGAAATATTGCAAGGGGCTATATGTGAATGTTTGTTAATTAAAGTAATTAACAAAATTCTGAATAAATTTAATAAAAGAGTTTTATTAAATGAGAGAGCATTAAACTTGGAGAATTTTAATGCATTTAAAGTGGAGACTTTAAAAGGGAATGTGAAGAGGCATTTTAATGTGGAGGGGTTACCACCACATGAATGGGGGAGGCGTGGGGTCACCCCCCCATGCGCCGGCCATGGAGAGGAGGGGCACCCCCTCCTCCTATAAAAGGCCACCCATTCCCTCCTTCATCCTTACACCTCCTTGTGAAGGATCTCTCTCCCCCACTAGAATTATTCCCCCATGGTCTCGGATTAGCGAGATACATGTTCCCGGTGGTATTTCGTCTAGAAGGAGTTGCTGCTTCCGTTGGATCGCTGGAGCGAGGAGGTGGAGGTTGTCCGGTGGCTTGAACGTCTGTGCGAGTACGGATGCGCTGCTGAGTTGCGGCGCTCGGACTTCCTCACGATCTTGAGATCGGCAAGTGTACGACTACATCAACCACGGGTTCCTACTCATTAAAAAAACTCGTTGTCTTCGAGGGTAAGTTCTCATTGGATGTATGTCCACCCGTTGCTTTGTACCTAGTAGATAGATCTTGGCGTGTAGTTCACACCGTAGGAATTTTTTTGTTTTCTATGCTGCAGACCCAACAGTGGTATCAGAGCCTGATCTATGCATAGGTGCTTTGCACGGGTAGTACACATATGTTTATATGTGGGCAATGACGATCATGTTATTGCATCTTATATGTATTTTGGATATTGGTGGCATAGTGGGGTGAAGCGGCCCAGACCAACCTTACATGTTATCGTACATGAGACCGGTTCCACGACTGACATGCAACTTGTTTTGCATAAGTGGCTAGCGGGTGTCTGTCTCTCCTACTATAGTCAATATCTGATTTACAACGAGTTGCTAATAACTTAGTTATCCTTGTTGTGGTTCATGTTCGTAGGTGAGAGCGGTTCTATCTCCGAAAGCCCTAAGCCACATAAAACTTGCAATTCATAAATTAGAGGCGTCTAGTTTAGATCGTTGCTGGGCTAGTGTATTGATATGGTATTGTTGTAAGTAGATGTATGATAGATACTCTTACAACACATTCAACGTGTAAGTTTCCATAGACCTTGGCCTTACACACAAAGGAATGATAGAGATCATACCATGATGTAAATGATAGAGATCAAATGCATGGACCATATCATCTCACTTTACACATTAGATGTTAGCATCTTATACTGCTAGTTTGGCGCTTTTGGTAGCATTGTAAGATGATTTGTCATTCAGATATCAAGATAAAATGTGTTCTTCCTTGAGTATGCATCGCTCTATGGATCGTGTTTCGAGACATCACGTGATGATCGGGTGTATTCGACTCTATGCTTTCATACAACGGGTGTAAGACAGTTTTACACACGCGAGTACTAAGGTTCTTACTTGGCGATCCTAGCATGTACAGACATGGCCTCGGAACACGGACCGAAAGGTTAAGCATGAGTCATATGGTTGATCTTATGCCCATATAGATGCTCGCCTTTGAAGCTACACCGACTCACGTGATGATCGGACTTGGTGTAGTGGATTTGGTTCATGTAATCACCAAAAAGGCATGAGGGATGTCATTTTTGAGTGGGAGTTCATTAGTAATTTAGATTAGTTGAACTCAATCTATCATAAACTTAGTCTAAATAAACTTTACAAATTATGTTGTAGATGGCACCACCTGCTTTTAATTTCAATCTGTTCATGGAGAAAGAGAAACTTGCTGCGAATGGTAGCAAATTCACCAACTGGGCTATGAATTTGAGGATTCTCCTCACTACTGCACAAAAGCAATATGTGCTAGATGTGCCGCTAGGCCCCCCACCAGCTCCTGATGCCCCTGACGAAGAAAAGAATGTCTATGTGACTCGTCAGGAGGACCACAACTTAGTTCATTGCGGCATACTGTATGGGCTAGAGCCAGAACTTCGAAAGCGTTTCGAAAATGGCAATGCCTTTGATACCATGGGAGAATTGAAAATGATTTTCGATACCCATGTTGCCGCAGAGAGTTATAATGCTTCTGAACAGTTCTTCAACTGCAAAATGGAGGAAAACAGCTCCGTTAGTGAGCACGTACTCAAAATGTCTGGGTACGCCGATAAGCTTGTGTCCTTGGGAATAATGATTCCCAATGACTTAGGCATACATTGTGTTCTCCAATCTCTGCCACCTAGCTACAAGAGCTTCATGATGAACTATAATATGCAGGGCATGAAGAAGACTCTTACCGAGCTTCTGTCAATGCTTAAGAATGCAGAAGTGGAGATTAGGAAAGAACATCAAGTGTTGATGATCAATAGGACCACCGGTTTCAAGAAGGACAAGAAAGGCAAGCACAAGGGAAAGAAGGGTGGCAAATCTGTTGCCGCACCTGAAGAGAAACCCCGAGCTGGCCCTAAGTCCGATACCGAGTGCTACTATTGCAAGGGGACTGGCCATTGGAAGCGCAACTGCCCCAAGTATTTGGCGGACAAGAAGTCCGTTAAGGCAAACAAAGGTATATGTGATATACATGTTATTGATGTGTACTTGACTAGTACTCGCAGTAGCACCTGGGTATTTGATACGGGATCAGTTACTAATATATGTAACTCGATTCAGGGGCTGCGGAACAAGCGACAACTAGCAAGGGATGAGGTCACGATGCGGGTCGGCAATGGATCAAGAGTTGATGTGATCGCCGTCGGAACGCTGCCTCTCCATATGCCATCGGGATTAGTCATAAACCTAAATAATTGTTATTTGGTGCCTGCACTTAGCATGAACATTGTATCCGGATCATGTTTGATGCAAAGTGGTTATTCATTTAAATCTGAAAACAATGGTTGTTCGATTTATATGGATAATATCTTTTATGGTCATGCACCTATGTTGAATGGTTTATTTTTGATGGATCTCGATAGTAATATTACGCACATTCATAATTTTAATGCTAAAAAGATTAAACTTGATGATGATATATCTGCATATATGTGGCACTGCCGTCTAGGTCATATTGGCGTTAAACGCATGAAGAAAGTCCATTCTGATGGACTTTTGGAATCACTTGATTTTGAATCATTTGATACATGTGAGCCATGCCTTATGGGCAAGATGACTAGAACGCCGTTTTCCGGTTCAATGGAACGGGCGACAGATCTATTGGAAATCATACATACTGATGTGTGTGGACCAATGAGTGTGTCTGCGCGAGGTGGATATCGTTATTTTGTTACTTTCACGGATGATTTGAGTAGATACGGGTATATCTATTTGATGAAACACAAGTCTGAAACTTTTGAATAGTTCAAGGAATTTCAGAATGAAGTGGAAAATCATCATAATAGAAAGATCAAATTTCTATAGTCTGACCGTGGAGGAGAGTATCTAAGTTACGAGTTTAGCACACACATGAAAGAGTGTGGAATAGTTTCACAACTCACGCATGCCGGAACACCACAAAGTAATGGTGTGTCAGAACGTCGTAATCGTACCTTATTGGATATGGTTCGATCCATGATGTCTCTGACTGACTTGCCACTGTCATTTTGGGGTTATGCACTGGAAACAGCTGCATTCACTTTAAATCGAGCACCATCTAAATCCGTTGAAACGACACCGTATGAATTATGGTTTGGAAAAAACCTAAGTTGTCATTTCTTAAAGTTTGGGGATGCGATGTTTATGTGAAGAAACTTCAACCGGATAAACTCGAACCCAAAGCGGAAACATGCATCTTCATAGGATACTCTAAGGAAATGATTGGGTATACTTTCTATCACAGATCCGAGGGCAGCGTTTTTGTTGCCAAGAATGGATCCTTTCTTGAGAAGGAGTTTCTCGCGAAAGGTGTGAGTAGTCGGAAGGTAGAACTCGAAGAGGTTATTGAACCTTCTCTTCATGAAATGGCGAGTGGCGCAGCACCGGAAGTTGTTTCGGAGTTGACTTCACCTAATGAAGAGAGAGCTAATGATATTGATCATGAAACTCTGAAAGAGGAAACTACCAAACCTCGCAGGTCAAGCAAGACACGTGCAACTCCTGAACTGTACGGCAATCCTGTTGTGAATTTCATGGTTGATGAAATGGATGACCCTGCCACGTATGAAGAAGCAATGATGAGCCCGGATTCCAACAAATGTCTAGAAGCCATGAAATCCGAGATGGAATCCATGTACGAGAACCAAGTTTGGACCTTGGTGGACTTACCTCACGATCAACGGGCCGTTGAGAATAAATGGATTTTCAAAAGAAAAACTGATGCTGATGGTAATGTGACCATCTATAAGGCTCGACTTGTCGCAAAGGGGTTTCGACAAATTCAAGGAGTTGACTATGATGAGACATTCTCTCCTGTAGCGATGCTTAAGTCAGTTAGGATTATGTTAGCAATTGCTGCATATTTCGATTATGAAATATGGAAGATGGATGTCAAAACTGCGTTCCTCAATGGTAATATTGAAGAAGAGTTGTATATGATACAACCTAAGGGTTTTGTCGATCCTAAGGATGCTAATAAGGTAGGCAAATTTCAGCGATCCATCTATGGACTGAAGCAAGCATCCTGGAGTTGGAATCTCCGCTTTGATGAGGTGATCAAAGAGTTTGGATTTGTCCAAACTTATGGATAGGCTTGTATTTACAAGAAAGTGAGTGGGAGCAATGTGGAATTTCTGATATTATATGTGGATGACATATTATTGATTGGAAATGATACAGATCTTTTAAACAGTGTTAAAAGTTATCTAAACAGCAAATTTTCGATGAAAGACCTTGGTGAAGCGTCATATATATTAGGCATTAAAATCTATAGAGATAGATCAAGGCGCCTAATTAGGCTATCGCAGAGTACATACCTTGATAAGATATTAAAGAAGTTTAATATGGACGAAAGTAAGAAGGGGTTCTTACCTATGTTGCAAGGCAAGACATTGAGTAAGACTCAAAGTCTGGCTACGGCGGAAGAAAGAGAGATGATGGATAAGATCCCCTATGCCTCGGCCATAGGCTCTATTATGTATGCCATGCTATGTACAAGAACGGATGTGGCACATGCTATTAGTTTAACTAGTAGGTACCAATCTGATCTAGGTTCGGAACACTGGATAGCGGTAAAGAACATCCTCAAGTACTTGAGAAGAACTAGGGATATGTTTCTTATATACGGAGGTGAAGAAGAGCTAGTCGCTAAGTGTTATGTCGATGCTTGCTTTGACACCGATCCGGATGACTCTAAGTCTCAATCCGGATACGTATTTATCTTGAACGGAGCAGCAGTTAGTTGGAGGAGTTCCAAATAACCTATGGTGGCTGGATCAACGATGGCGGCGGAATATGTTGCTGCTTCAGAAGCGGCGCATGAAGCGGTTTGGATGAAAGAGTTCATTACGGAACTAGGTGTGGTTCCTAGTGCATTGGACCCAATGCTGATCTATTGTGACAACAATGGAGCCATAGCCAATGCAAAGGAACCGAGGTCTCACAAGAATTCCAAGCATATTAAGCGCCTGTTTCACTCCATCCGCGAGCATGTCAAGGATGGAGATATAAATATTTGTAAAGTACACACTGACCTAAATGTAGCAGATCCGTTGACTAAAGTTCTCCCTAGGGCAAAACATGATCAACACCAGAACTCCATGGGTGTTAGATTTATCACTATGTGAACTAGATTATTGTCTCTAGTGCAAGTGGGAGACTGAAGGAAATATGCCCTGAGAGGCAATAATAAAGTTGTTATTATGTATTCCTTATATATGATAGATGTTTATTTTGCATGCTAGAATTGTATTGATCGGAAACATCAATACATGTGTGTTTAATAAACAAAAAGGGTTCCTAGTTATGCCTCTCTTATAGACTAGCTTGTTGATTAACAAGATGATCAAGGTTTCCTGATCATGGACATTGGATGTTGTTAATAACAAGGTCACACCATTGGTGGAATGATGTGATAAACATTCATCCGAAGTATAGCATTACAATCAAGTCATTATGTTTATATTGCTATAACATCATACGAAGTAATCTTTATCCTTAGACCATGAGATCATGTTAATTGCTAACACTGGAAGAGTATCTTGATAACATCAAACGTCACACCGTAACAGGGTGACTATAAAGATGGGTTCAGTACTACGAAGGTGTTATGTTGAGGCTCATGGATCAAGAGTGGAATTTGTCAATCCCGATGACAGATAGATATACTCTGGGCCCTCTCGGTGATATCACATTGAGATAGCTTGCAAGCAAGTGATGTGATCACTAGAATGTTATATCACGGGAACGAGAAAAGAGTGCATGTCGGTAACGAGATCAAACTAGGTATGGAGATACTGATGATCGAATCTCGGACATGTAATATATCACGAGACAAAGGGATTTAGTTACAAGCGTTAAAGGTTCTCACGATCACAGAAGTCATCGTTGAATGTGTAGGAGTCAGTACAGATCTCCAGGTCCCGCTGCTGATTATTGATCGAAGAAGGGTCTCGATCATGTCTGCATTATTCGCGAACCGTAAGGTGACACACTTAAGAGTTACCGGACACCATTTTGGAGCACATATGTTTCAGACGAAACAATTGCAAAGCGCAGGAATTGTTCCAATAGAAACCGGAAATTGTTTCGGGTGAAATTGCAGAAAGTGGTTCTACATGTGATATTGAAATATTTCAAGGGGCTATATGTGAATGTTTGTTAATTAAAGTAATTAACAAAATTCTGAATAAATTTAATAAAAGAGTTTTATTAAATGAGAGAGCATTAAACTTGGAGAATTTTAATGCATTTAAAGTGGAGACTTTAAAAGGGAATGTGAAGAGGCATTTTAATGTGGAGGGGTTACCACCACATGAATGGGGGAGGTGAGGGGTCACCCCCATGCGCCGGCCATGGAGAGGAGGGGCACCCCCTCCTCCTATAAAAGGCCACCGATTCCCTCATTCATCCTTACACCTCCTTGTGAAGGATCTCTCTCCCCCTCTAGAATTATTCCCCATGGTCTCGGATTAGCGAGATACATGTTCCCGGTGGCATTTCGTCTGGAAGGAGTTGCTGCTTCCGCTGGATCGCTGGAGCAAGGAGGTGGAGGTTGTCCGGTGGCTTGAACGTCTGTGCGAGTACGGATGCGCGGCTGAGTTGCGGCGCTCGGACTTCCTCACGATCTTGAGATCGGCAAGTGTACGACTACATCAACCACGAGTTCCTACTCGTTAACAAAACTCGTTGTCTTCGAGGGTAAGTTCTCGTTGGATGTATGTGCACCCGTTGCTTTGTACCTAGTAGATAGATCTTGGCGTGTAGTTCACACCGTAGGAAATTTTTTGTTTTCTATGCTGCGGACCCAACAAGTATAGCATTACGATCAGAGTCATTATGTTTATATTGCTATAACATCATATGAAGTAATCTTAGTTCTTAGACCATGAGATCATGTTAATTGCTAACACCGGAAGAGTATCTTGATAACATCAAACCTCACACCGTAACAGGGTGACTATAAAGGTGGGTTCAGTGCTACGAAGGTGTTATGTTGAGGCTCATGGATCAAGAGTGGGATTTGTCCATCCCGATGACGGATAGATATACTCTGGGCCCTCTCGGTGATATCACATTGAAATAGCTTGCAAGCAAGTGATGTGATCACTAGAATGTTATATCACGGGAACAAGAAAAGAGTGCATGTCGGTAACGAGATCAAACTAGGTATTTGGATGCCAATGGTCGAATCTCGGACATGTAATATATCGCGAGACAAAGGGATTTAGTTACGACGTTAAAGGTTCAAACGATCACAAGAGTCATCGTTGAATATGTGGGAGTCATTACGGATCTCCAGGTCCCACTGCTGATTATTGATCGAAGAGGGGCCTCGATCATGTCTGCATTATTCGCGAACCGTAGGGTGACACACTTAAGGGATACCTACACCATCTGGAGCAAATATGTTTCAGATAAAGATTTAAGAAAGCGCTGGAATTATTTCAATATACACCGAAAATGTTTCGGGTGAAATTACTGAAATTGGTTCTGCATGTAATATTGAAATGTTGCAGGGGTTTTTATGTGAATGTTTGTTAATTAAAGTAATTAACAAAATTCTGAATAAAATTAATAAAATATTTTATTAAATGAGAGAGCATTAAATTTGGAGAAATTTAATGCATTTAAAGTGGAGACTTTAAAAGAGAATGTGAAGGGGCATTTTAATGTGGAGGGGGTTACCACCACATGAATGGGGGAGGTGAAGGGACACGCTCCCCTCCTATAAAAGGCCCCCTCTCACTCCTTCTTCCTTACACCTCCTCGTGAAGAATCTCTCTCCCCCTCTAGTATTATTTCCCCGTGGTCTCGGATTAGCGAGATACATGTTCCCGGTGGCTTTATCTGGAAAGGAGTTGCTGCTTCCGCTGCTTTGCTAGAGCGAGGGACGGAGGTTGTCGGGGTACCGGACGTGTGTGCGATCACGGATGCATCGCTGCTTTGCGGTGCTGGACTTGGTGGTGTTGGACTTGCTGGAGCTGGATCTAATGGACGTGCTGGAGCCGGACCTGCTGGACTTCATCACGATCTTGAGATCGGCAAGTGTACGACTACATCATCCACGAGTTCCAACTCGTTAACAAAGCTTTGTTGTCTTCGAGGGTAAGTTCTCTATGGATGTATATCCACCCGTTGCTTGTATCTAGTAGATAGATCTTGGCGTATAGTTCCCATCGTAGGAATTTTTTTGTTTTCTATGCTGCGAACCCAACAATGGTATCAGAGCCTTGATCTATGCGTAGGTGCTTTGCACGGGTAGTACACATATGTTTATATGTGGGCGATGATGATCATGTTATTGCTTCTTTCATGTATTTTGGATATTGCTGGCATGATGGGATGAAGCGGTCCGGACCAACCTTACATGTCATCATACATGAGACCGGTTCCACGACTGACATGCAACTAGTTTTGCATAAGTGGCTGGCGGGTGTCTGTCTCTCCTACTATACTCAATATCTGATTTACAACGAGTTGCTAATAACTTGGTTATCCTCGTTGTGGTTCCATGTTCGTAGGTAAGAACGGTTCTATCTCCGAAAGCCCTAAGCCACATAAAACTTGCAATGGATAAATTAGAGGCATCTAGTTTAGATCGTTGCTGGGCTAGTGTCATGATATGGTAATGTTGTAAGTAGATGTATGATATATACTCTTACAACACACCTAACGTGTAAGTTCCATAGACCTTGGTCTTACACACAAAGAAATGATAGAGATCATACCATGATGCATATGATAGAGATCAAATGCATGGACCATATCATCTCACTTTACACATTAGATGTTTGCATCTTATGTTGCTAGTTTGGCGTTTTAGTAGCATTTAAAGATGATCCCTCATTTAGATATCAATATAAAAATGTGTTCTTCCTTAAGTATGCATCGTTCTATGGATCGTGTTTCGAGACATCACGTGATGATCGGGTGTACTCGACTCTACGCTTTCATACAATGGGTGTAAGACAGTTTTACACATGCGAGTACTAAGGTTCTTACTTGGAGAACGTAGCATGTACATACATGGCCTCGGAACACGGACTGAAAGGTTAAGCATGAGTCATATAATTGATATGATGCCCATATTGATGCTCGCCTTTGAAGCTACACCGACTCACGTGATGATCGGACTTGGTGTAGTGGATTTGGTTCATGTAATCACCAAAAAGGCACGAGGGATGTCATTTTTGAGTGGGAGTTCATTTCTAATTTGGATTAGTCGAACTCAATTTTTCATAAACTAAATCAAAGTGAATTTGCATAATTTGTTGTAGTCATTGGCATCTGTTTACTACCTTATGCTTAGTTTTAATTGAGATAATAGAACTATATAATTCTGGATATTACTTTACGAACTGGTATCGTATTGTTTTGAATGTCAATTTAAAGTTTAGAAGTCCTATTGCAAACTTTCAGCAAACTCTATTTACTCCATGAAGTTTAATAAGTAGTATTAAATGAAGAGTAAGAATTCCAACGTTAGTATCTAAAGTATCATGTTTGTCTCCATGATTCTTGATATTCAAAAGTTGTTTTAATATCGAGGTTATCTAGGAGCTGAAATAATTGTTTCAAAAACCATCATGTGTGGAAGATATTGTGATATCTGAAACAATGTTTTTGGTTGCATTATGATAGAGTATAATTTAGCAAAATACATGTTCTCATATTGTATGAGAATTAGTGAAGGATGGAGATGCTAGGCATCCGAATCTCCCAAAAGGTTTCAGTAACTTAAATTATAATCGCCATTCTTCATTATAGGCTATAGTATCTTGATCATGAAAGTTGTCATGATAAGGATGAATAAAAGATGTAAGTAAAATGTTTACTACACTAAAAGATTACTAAAGAATGAATTTTTTGAAAGAATTCCAAACATTTGATGATGGTGATCCACTTCAAAGTGCAAGTCCAAAGGTATTAGTATTTGACTATATACAAGCTTTGTACTCTGTGTCATGTGAATGACACCACTATTGATGTTGATAGATTCTTTTAAAAGAAAAGGAATTGCTGAAAGAGAATCTATAAAATATTTGGCAGAAAATAAAAAGTTGGAGATGTCCAACTTAGGTATATAGAAGATATACATGTTATGGATGTATTATTTGCTTGTTAAACAATGTGGTTCTCCGGTATTGGATACCGAATTGGTTGGTATGAAGTGTTATACAGAACAACACAATTCATGAACTGCAACGTCCTAACTAACTGGCAAGAGAATAAGTGATGATGTTCATCGAAAACAAATAAAGTGTTATTGTGTTTTTTGTTGTCGTCAAACCTAGCCTTCAAGATTTGTTTTAATAATTGTTATTTTGTTCCGGTATTACGAGAATAATGGTTGTTCAAATAATTACCGTATTCCATAAAGGATGGATGAACTTTTACAAGTCTAGTGGGAGAAATCACATCCATAAACACTATTGCTAAAATGTCGCAAGACAAATGATTGAAACATCACTTATGAAGTGACATCGCTGTTTAAATTATATTGGAAAGAAAACATGAAGAAAAACCATGCTGATGGATTTTTGGAGTCTTTGATTTTGATCAATTGATGCTTGTGAGACTTTCCTCGAGATAATTGAAACTCCATTCATAGGCCAAAGAGGAACGAATGACTAGCTTATTGGAAATTGTGCATGCTGATGTGCATAGTCCATTATGTGTAGCCATATGCGATGGATCTTTTTGCTTCCTATGTTGTCTCCAAAAATTTGAGTGAATATATATATATATTTACTTAATAAGGAAGAAGTATGAAACATTTGAAAATTGTTCAACGACTTTCAAGATGAAGTGAAAAATCATTGTAACAAGAAAATAAAGAGTTTATGATTTGATCATAAAGTAAGATATTTGAGTTACATGTTTAGCAAAACACTTAAGGTTTGAGGAATTGTTCCATGATTTGTGTTTCCCGGTAAACCATAGGAGTATGGCATATTTGAGAGATGAAATCAAACCATGTTTGACATGGTAAGATCAAAGGTGTCATTTATAAAACTGTCATTATGTTTTAAGGATTGAAGCTTTAGAGACTACCGCTTTTACACTGAAAAGAGCACCATCATGATCCGTTGAAATGACACCATATAAGTTATGGTTTGGGATAAAACCCGAATTGTCTTTTCTTAAATTTTGGTATTCTTTTCTTAAATTTTGGTATGCTATGCATAAGTAAAATGTTTACAACCAAAGTCGGATAAGCACGTCTTTGTAGGTTATCCCAAAGAATTTGTTGGGAATTTCTCCATAACACCAAGGACAAAAGAGTTTGTTACTTGGAACGTCAAGTTTCTTGAGAAGGAGTTTTTCCGTGAAAAGTTAAGTGGGAGGACAAAAGAACGTTGATAAGGTTATTGAACCTTAGCTATATATGCTAAGTAGCTCAGCACCGAAAAGTGTCCTGGTGGCGGCCACAATGCTCATGGCTCCCGTGATTACAAAGGTTGTGATCTCGGAGTTTAGAGTTCCTATTGAACCATGTGGGTCAGTGAGAATCAAATAGTGTGATTTGATAAGCAAGTCATTATTGTTTTGACAATGATGAACCGACTACATGCAAAGAAGCGATGATGGGCCCTGACTCCATAAAATGACTAGAAGTCATAGAATCCGTGATAGTATCCATACACGAGAAATCAAGTTTCTGAACTTGGAAGACCCTCCGAAAAGGCGTGAAGCCTATCGGTCATGTTTGGATCTATAAAGAAATAGACATGGATGTTTAACATCTATGAAATAGTCGACATGTCGGAAAAAAGTTTACGGCAATGTTCAAGGAGTTTACTATGGCAAGATTTGATCTTTCATAGCGATATTTAGTCTTGACGGATTAATGTAGCAACCACTACATATAATTTGGTATATGGTAGTTGAATAAACAAAACAAGGTTCTTCTAATAGAATGGTTACCTAGGACATGTACATGACATGGTCCGAAGGGTTTTGTTAATTCAAAGGATGCTAAAAGGGCATGCAAACTTCAATAGTTGAAGTGAGCATAGCGGAGTTGGAATCTTCACCATGATGAAAAATGTTAAAGGAGTTTAATTTCATAGGAGATGATGAAGATGCTTGCATTTGCAAGAAATTAAGTGGGAGCACTGAGACAAATTTCCAATATATTATGCAAGGTACATATTGTTGATTGGAAATGATGTATCTTTTATTGACACAAGTTAAGAATTTCATTAAAATAGAATTTTGATGAAAGACTTGGGCAAAACCGGAATATTTGGCATGAATGTCTATATGGATAGATTGAGGCGCTAATATGGTTATGCCAGACGTACATATATGAGATATTGAAAGGGTTCAATATGGAAACAACAAGAAAGGTTCTTGCTGCATGGAAATGATTGTATCAAGATTCAAGTGTTTCAACACTTGGTGAGTAAAATCACATGAATATTTTGATCAATTATACCGTGATATGTATATATCCAAATATGTCCTATGCTCTAAATGTTATGAGCACATACCAGAATGATTCATAAGATGATCATTTGATGATAGTAAAGATATTCTTATGAGCTTTGGAAGAACTAAGAATATATCATGTATAAGTGACAAATAGTTAAAGGTAGTTCATTGTAAAGTGTTACATTGATACTAGTTTTGTCACAAGATATAAATTAAATTTATCTCAATTTAGACTATGGGTGGCACAATGTAATGGAAATGATGTTCCATGATGGATTTGGATAAGTTCCAAAGTTGAAACATTGTGACGGATACTACAACAAAAGGCGAAGTATATGACTGCTATAGTGGCAACAAAGGAGGGCATTTGTGTTAAGTAGTTTGTTATCAAACTAGGTGTGGTTCAAAGTGGGATAATACTATCAAGATATATTGTATGACAATAATATCAACATATTTTAACCCGAACGAACTAAAGGTCTCACCAAAGGACCAAAATTTATACAATGCCATCTCATTTGAGAATGAGTGATGCATAGAGTGAAGGGTTTCGCAGCATAGTAAATCAAAATTTTCTACGGAAGCGAGCAGAGGGAAAGCCAAGATCTAATCTAGGAGATGCAAACAACGAGAGAGATTGGATTAGATCTTCATACCCTTGAAGATTCGCACAGCGGAACGTTCGTCGGAACGTGGGTGATGTAGTCGTACTCGCTTCTCCTCCTCGCGATCCGATCCGATCTAGCACCACAAGTGGCGGTGCCTCCGTGAGATGCACACGTGCGGCACCTCGACGTCTCCTCCTTCCTCGGACCAGCAAGTATGGTGGAGAGATGGATTGGATCTACAACACGACGACGCGGTGTATATGGTGGAGAATTTCTGTAGCAGGGCTTCGCCTACAAACAGTCGGGAGGGAGAGAGGAGGGCAGCAGGGCAACTAGGGTTTGGAGGAAGGTGTGTGTGTGGGGGGAGGGGGCGCACCAGCCCTCTATATAGAGAGGGGGGGTGCGGCCAGCCCTTGCCCATCCTCCAAGCCTATCTCTAGTTTAAACGATTTAAACTCTCCATTATCTAGAAACCCTATCTCTAGTTTAAACGAGTTTAAACTTATCCCTTTATCTAGAAACCCTATCTCTAGTTTAAACGAGTTTAAACTTATCTAGGATTGGCTGGGCCCTATGGGGCCTTCTGCCCCTGGCCCAATGCGGCCAGGACACTCCCTCATAGGCCCATGCCCCTCCCGGAAGGTGGGACCACGTTGGCCCCCTTCCGGAAGGTTCTAGAAGCTTCTGGTACAATACCGATTAACCCGGAACAATTCCGAACTCCAAAAACTGCACTGCCTTATATGAATCTTATTCTCCGGACCACTCCGGAACCTCTCGTGATGTCCCGGATCCCATCCGAGACTCCGAACAAAAATTCATAAACCAAGTATCCAATCTATCCTAGCGTCGAGACACGTTAAGTGTGTGACCCTGCGGGTTCGAGAATATGCAGACATGATCTTCTATCAATAATCAACAGCGGGGTCTGGGCACCCATATTGACTCCCACACATTCATCGATGATCATATCGGATGAACCACGATGCCAGGATTCAATCAATCCCATATATATATTCCCTTCGTCTCGCGATATTTTACTTGCCCGAGATTCGATCGTCGGTATCGTCATACCTAGTTCAATCTCGTTCACAGCAAGTACTTTACTCGTTCCGTAATCCAATATCACTTTGTGATTAACTCCTTAACCACATGCTTGCAAGCGGTGTTGATATTGATTACCGAGTGGGCCCAAAGTATATCTCTCCGACTTGGGAGGGACAAATCCCATCTCGATACATACAACCCAACAGATACTTTCCGATCACCTGAGAGACACCTTTATGATCACCCTCTCATAGGATGACGTTTGATGACCTCAAAGCTTTCTTCCGATACCAGGGAGTTGTATTATCTCATGGTCTAAGGAATACAATATTTGACATAGGAAAAGCTTCGCAAAGATGAACACAATGATACGATCTAATTGCTTCGCTTAGTTTGGGTCTATCCACCATATCATTCTCCAATGATATGATCTCATTATCAATTGACAACTCATGTCTATGGTTAGGAAACCTTAACCATCATTGATCAATGAGCTAGTCCATAGAGGCGTACTAGGGACACGGTGTTGTTCACAAACCACACAAGTATTAAAGTTTCCGCTTAATACAATTCTAGCATGGAATATAAACTTTATCATGAACAAGAATTATAATAATAACATCTTTATTATTGCCTCTAGGGCATAATTCCAACAGTCTCCCACTTGCACTAGAGTCAATAATCTAGTTTACATCTGGCAACAATCTCACACCCATGGCACTGAGGTGCTGATCATGTTTTACACGTGGAAGAGGTTTAGTCAATGGATCTGCGACATTCAGATCTGTATGTACTTTGCTAATCTTCAGATCTCCATCTGCTATATAATCTCGGATTATATGAAACTTGCGGTTGATATGCTTGGTCTTTGGATGATATCTTGGTTCCTTAGCGAGTGCTATGGCGCCAGTGTTGTCACACAATATCTCCAGTGGGTCCAATGCACTTGGAACCACGCCAAGCTCAGTGATGAAGTTCCTGATCCAAACTCCTTCACTTGACGCTTCTGCAGCAGCCATGTATTCCGCTTCTACTGTAGATCCCGCGATCACGCTTTGCTTGCAGCTTCTCCAGCTCACAGCTCCTCCATTCAAAATATACACGTATCCTGTCTGAGATTTACAATCATCCTTGTCGGTGTCGAAACTAGCATCGACGTAACCTTTTACGACGAGCTTTTCATCACCCCCATAGACTAAGAACATTTCTTTAGTCCTATTTAGGTACCTTAGGATGTTCTTCACGGCTGTCCAGTGTTCCACTCCTGGATCACTTTGATATCTGCTCGTCAAACTAAGAGCATTGGACACATCCGGTCTAGTACACAGCATGGCATACATGATGGAACCTATGGCCGAGGCATAAGGCACTTTGCTCATAGCTTCCCTATCATTTACCGTAGCTGGACAGTAAGCCTTGCTCAATATCTTCCCTGACAACATAGGCACTGAACCTTTCAATGCCTTATCCATTCTGAACCTTTTCAGAACTTTGTCTAGGTATGTACTCTGGCTTAAAGCTATCAGGCGTCTTTGTCTATCTCTATAGATTTTTATGCCCAATATATAAGCAGCTTCACCTAGGTCTTTCATTGAAAAACACTTGTTCAAATAACTCTTCACATCGTTAAGCATGTCGATGTCATTTCGAATAATCAATATGTCATCCACATATAGTACCAGAAACGTCACCGAGCTCCCACTCACTTTCTTGTAGATGCAAGCTTCGTAGCAATTTGGAACAAATCCAAAGCTCTTGATCACTTGATCAAAACGAAGGTTCCAACTCCGAGATGCTTGCTTCAGTCCATAAATGGAACGCTGAAGTTTGCATACTTTATCAGCATCCTTAGGATCGACAAAACCTTCGGGTTGCATCATATACAACTCTTCATCAATGTTGCCATTGAGGAAAGCAGTCTTGAGATCCATCTACCATATTTCATAATCATGAAACGCAGCAATTGCTAATAAAATCCGAATGGACTTAAACATCGCTACGGGAGAGAAAGTCTCATCGTAGTCAACACCTTGAACTTGTCGAAAACCTTTCGCAACGAGCCGTGCTTTATAGACGGTTACATTACCATCCGCGTCCGTTTTCTTCTTGAAAATCCATTTGCACTCAACGGCCTTTCGGTCGCTAGGAGGGTCCACCAAAGTCCATACTTGGTTTTCGCTCATGGATCCCAATTCGGATTTCATGGCTTCTAGCCATTTCTCAGAGTCTGGGCTCATCATCGCTTCCTCATAGTTCGTAGGTTCGCTGTCTTCTACTAACAAGACAGTCAAGACAGGGTTGCCGTACCACTCAGGAGGGGCACGTGACCTTGTCGACCTGCGACGTTCAGTAGCAGCATCGTTCGAAGCTTCATGATCCTTGTCATTAGCTTCCTCTATTGTTGGTGCAGGCGGCACTGGAACAATTTCAGGTGCTGCGCTACTCTCCAATTCAAGAGAAGGTTCAATAACCTCGTCTAGCTCTACTTTCCTCCCACTCACTTATTTCGAGAGAAACTCCTTCTCAAGAAAGGAACCGTTCTTTGCGACAAACACTTTGCCTTCGGTTCTGTGATAGAAGGTATACCCAATAGTTTCCTTAGGGTATCCTATGAAGACGCATTTCTCCGCTTTGGGTTCGAGCTTGTCCGGCATCAACTTCTTGACGTAAGCTTCGCATCCCCAAACTTTAAGAAACGACAACTTAGGTTTAGCACCAAACCACAGTTCATACGGTGTCGTTCAACGGATTTAGATGGAGCCCTATTTAAAGTGAATGCAGCGGTTTCTAATGCATAACCCCAAAATGATAACGGCAAATCAGTAAGAGACATCATCGATCGGACCATATCTAATAGGGTTCGATTCCGGCGTTCAGACACACCATTGCGCTGTGGTGTTCCGGGTGGCGTGAGTTGTGAAACGATTCCACTTGCTTTGAGATGCGTGAGAAAATCATAACTCAAATATTCGCCCCCACGATCGGATCGTAGAAACTTAATCTTTCTGTTACGATGGTTCTCCACTTCATTCTGAAATTCTTTGAACTTTTCAAACGTTTCAGATTTATGTTTCATTAAATAGATATACCCATATCTACTTAAGTCATCGGTAAAAGTGAGAAAATAGCGATATCCACCGTGCGTCGAAACACTCATCGGTCCGCATACATCGGTATGTATGATTTCCAACAAGTCCGTTGCTCGCTCCATCATACCGGAGAACGGGGTTTTGATCATCTTGCCCATGAGGCATGGTTCGCATGTGTCAAATGATTCAAAATCAAGAGACTCCAAAAGTCCATCAGAATGGAGTTTCTTCATGCGCTTTACACCAATATGACCTAGATGACAGTGCCACAAATAAGTAGTATTATCACTATCTACTTTGCATCTCTTAGCCTCAATGTTATGGATGTGTGTTTCATCCCTTTCGAGATTTAGAAGAAATAAACCATTCACAATAGGTGCATGACCATAAAAGATGTTACTCATATAAATAGAACAACCATTATTCTCCGATTTAAATGAATAACCGTCTTGCAATAAACACGATCCAGAAATAATGTTCATGCTCAACGCAGGCACATAATAACACTTATTAAGGTTTAAAACTAATCCCGAAGGTAAAACTAAGGAGAGCGTGCCGACGGCCATCACATCAACTCTTGATCCGTTGCCAACGCGCATCGTCACCTCATCCCTCGCAAGCCGCCGTCTATTCCGTAGCTCCTGTTTCGAGTTACAAATATTAGCAACTGAACCGGTATCAAATACCCAGGCACTACAACGAGGGCTAGTAAGGAAAACATCAATAACATGTATATCAAATATACCTTTGATGGTGCCAGCCTTCTTGTCCGCTAAGTACTTCGGACAGTTGCGCTTCCAGTGACCCTTGTCCTTGCAATAGAAGCACTCAGTGTCCGGCTTAGGACCAGACCTAAGCTTCCTCTCAGCAGAGGCAACACGCTTGCCGCCGCCTTTCTTGAAGGGCTTCATTGCACCCTTACCTTTCTTGAAGGAGGGCTTGTTGACCATCAACACATGATTATCCTTCTTGATGTCCACCTCCGCAGCCTTCATCTTTGCGAAGAGCTCGGTGATCGTATAAGTGGAACCAATCTGATTATGAGTCACTACAAAACTTTTGTAGCTGGGAGGGAGTGATTGCAGAACCCTGTCAATCTTGAGCTCCTCTGGAATCTTGTAGTCCAATTGCTCAAGGCGTTGAGTGTAGCCCGATATCTTAATGGCGTGCTCACTAACGGAACTCCCTTCCTCCATCTTGCAGTTAAAGAACTTCTCAGAGATCTCATATCTCTCAGAACGGGCCTGAGTCTGAAACATGGTTTTCAGCTCCTCGAGAATCTCAAAGGGCCCGGGATAGTTTTCAAAACGATTTTGAAGTTCCGGTTCCATAGCAAACAACATGGTGCTCTTAACCACACCATAATCATCTTTGCACGACTAATAGACAGCTTTCTCATCAGCCGGCGCAGTTGCAGCAGGGGGGTTACCTAACGCTTTCTCAAGGACATAGTCCTTTTGTCCGCCAGACAGAATGATTCTTAGATTGCGGAACCAGTTGGTGAAGTTAGACCCATTGTTCCTAAGCTTTTCTTTCTCAGCAAAAACGTTGAAGTTGAAGTTGGACTTGGCCATGTGATCTACAGTATTTGCAAGTACAATTTAGACTATGTTCATGATAAATAGTTCAACTTAATCAAATTACTAGATGAACTCCCACTAAATTCAACATCCCTCAAGTTGTTTAGTGAACACGATCCAAATTCACCACACCTAATCCGATCATCACGAGAAGATATGTGGTTTCAATGGTGGACAACAAAGTGTCGATCATATCATTCATATGAATCGTGCTTAACCTTTCGGTTCATGTGTTCCGAGGCCATGTCTGTACATGCTAGGCTCGTCAAGTTAGACCCAAGTATTTCTGCGTGTGCAAAACTGGCTTGCACCCGTTGTATGTGAGCGTAGAGTCTATAGCACCCGATCATCACGTGATGCTTGGACACGACGAACTTTCACAACGGTGCATACTTGGGGAGAACACAGTTTTTATCTTGATCTTTAAGTGAGGAATCATCTTATAATGCTACCGTCGCGATCTAAGCATAATAAGATACATAAAAGGATAAACATCACATGCATATAACTTTATGTGACATGGTATAGCCAATCTTCGCGCAATGATCTCCATCTTGTGCGTTCCGGCATGATCTCCATCACTTCACCATGATTGCCTCCACCACGAATAGCAACTACAACTATTGCTAACTACTTAGCGATAAAGTAAAGCTATTACATGGCGTATAAGAAGTTGACTCGCAGGTCATACACAATTATAAAGACAACCATATGGCTCCTGCCGGTTGTGTACTCATCGACATGCAAGTCGTGAAACATTACAAAACATGATCATCGCATACAATATACACATCACATCTTGGGCCATACCATATCACAGAAAACACTCCCTGCAAAAACAAGTTAGACGCCTCTACTTTGTTGTTGCATGTTTTACGTGGCTTATGGGAGTAGATGCTAAGAACGATTCTTACCTACGGAAAGCCACAACGGTGATATTATGGTTGCCAAACTCCGGTGTTAATCCCATGGCAACTATAGTGAGAGAAACTGACATCCACCAGCCGCATGTATGGTACAAGCCACACGTCAAGTGCGGAGCCGGTCTCGCGAACGACGTCGCGTAAGGTTGGCCTGGACCGCTTCAATCTCACTATCCCGCGCCATAAGAAGAACACAAACAAGAGGCTTGCAACAGAAAACATCAACGCCCGCAACAACCATGTTGCGTTCTACTCGTGAAACACATCTACACATAGATCTAGCTCTGATACCACTGAAGGGTTTCGCAGCATAGTAAATCAAAATTTTCTACGGAAGCGAACAGAGGGAAAGCCAAGATCTAATCTAGGAGATGCAAACAACGAGAGAGATTGGATTAGATCTTCATACCCTTGAAGATTCACACAGCGGAACGTTCGTCGGAACGTGGGTGATGTAGTCGTACTCGCTTCTCCTCCTCGCGATCCGATCCGATCTAGCACCACAAGTGGCGGTGCCTCCGTGAGATGCACACGTGCGGCACCTCGACGTCTCCTCCTTCCTCGGACCAGCAAGTATGGTGGAGAGATGGATTGGATCTACAACACGACGGCGCGGTGTATATGGTGGAGAATTTCTGTAGCAGGGCTTCGCCTACAAACAGTCGGGAGGGAGAGAGCAGGGCAGCAGGGCAACTAGGGTTTGGAGGAAGATGTGTGTGGGGGGGGAGGGGGTGCACCAGCCCTCTATATATAGAGGGGGGGTGCGGCCAGCCCTTGCCCATCCTCCAAGCCTATCTCTAGTTTAAACGAGTTTAAACTTATCCCTTTATCTAGAAACCCTATCTCTAGTTTAAACGAGTTTAAACTTATCTAGGATCGGCTGGGCCCTATGGGGCCTTGTTCCCCTGGCCCAATGAGGCCAGGACACTCCCTCATAGGCCCATGCCCCCTCCCGGAAGGTGGGACCACGTTGGCCCCCTTCCGGAAGGTTCTAGAAGCTTCCGGTACAATACCGATTAACCCGGAACAATTCCGAACTCCAAAAACTGCACTGCCTTATATGAATCTTATTCTCCGGACCACTCCGGAACCTCTCGTGATGTCCCGGATCCCATCCGAGACTCCGAACAAAAATTCATAAACCAAGTATCCAATCTATCCTAGCGTCGAGACACGTTAAGTGTGTGACCCTGCGGGTTCGAGAATATGCAGACATGATCTTCTATCAATAATCAACAGCGGGGTCTGGGCACCCATATTGACTCCCACACATTCATCGATGATCATATCGGATGAACCACGATGCCAGGATTCAATCAATCCCATATATATATTCCCTTCGTCTCGCGATATTTTACTTGCCCGAGATTCGATCGTCGGTATCGTCATACCTAGTTCAATCTCGTTCACAGCAAGTACTTTACTCGTTCCGTAGTCCGATATCACTTTGTGATTAACTCCTTAACCACATGCTTGCAAGCGGTGTTGATATTGATTACCGAGTGGGCCCAAAGTATATCTCTCCGACTTGGGAGGGACAAATCCCATCTCGATACATACAACCCAACAGATACTTTCCGATCACCTGAGAGACACCTTTATGATCACCCTCTCATAGGATGACGTTTGATAACCTCAAAGCTTTCTTCCGATACCAGGGAGTTGTATTATCTCATGGTCTAAGGAATACAATATTTGACATAGGAAAAGCTTCGCAAAGATGAACACAATGATACGATCTAATTGCTTCGCTTAGTTTGGGTCTATCCACCATATCATTCTCCAATGATATGATCTCATTACCAATTGACAACTCATGTCTATGGTTAGGAAACCTTAACCATCATTGATCAATGAGCTAGTCCATAGAGGCGTACTAGGGACACGGTGTTGTTCACAAACCACACAAGTATTAAAGTTTCCGCTTAATACAATTCTAGCATGGAATATAAACTTTATCATGAACAAGAATTATAATAATAACATCTTTATTATTGCCTCTAGGGCATAATTCCAACATAGAGACGCAAAGACATGCAAATACACACGGACCTGAAACTGTCAGATCCGGAGATTATGTTGACCACTAGCAATCGCGTATATGCAACACCAAAAAGCTATAGGTGTTCAATATGCAAAGTTTTTCAAACTAGATTATTGACTCTAGTGCAAGTGGGAGACTGAAGGGAATATGCCCGAGAGGCAATAATAAAGTGGTTATTATCTTATTCCATGTTTATGATAAATGTTTATTTTGCATGCTATAATTCTGTTAATTGGAAACGTTAATACATGTTTGTTTAATAAACAAAATACAAAGTTCCTAGTACCGCCTCTCATATAAACTAGCTTGTTGATTAACAAGATGATCAAGGTTTCCTGATCATGGACATTGGATGTTGTTAATAACGAGGTCACAACATTGGTGGAATGATGTGATGAACATTTATCTGAAGTATAGCATTATGATCAGAGTCATTATGTTTATATTGCTATAACATCATATGAAGTAATCTTAGTCCTTAGACCATGAGATCATGTTAATTGCTAACACCGAAAGAGTATCTTGATAACATCAAACCTCACACCGCAACAGGGTGACTATAACGGTGGGTTCAGTGCTACGAAGGTGTTGTTGAGGCTCATGGATCAAGAGTGGGATTTGTCCATCCCGATGATGGATAGATATACTCTGGGCCCTCTCGGTGATATCACATTGAAATAGCTTGCAAGCAAGTGATGTGATCACTAGGATGTTATATCATGGGAATGAGAAAAGAGTGCATGTCGGTAACGAGATCAAACTAGGTATTTGGATGCCAATGATCAAATCTCGGACATGTAATATATCGCGAGACAAAGGGATTTAGTTACGACGTTAAAGGTTCACACGATCACAAGAGTCATCGTTGAATATGTGGGAGTCAGTACGGATCTCCAGGTCCCGCTGCTGATTATTGATCAGAGAGGGATCTCGATCATGTCTGCATTATTCGCGAACCATAGGGTGACACACTTAAGGGATACCGACACCATCTGGAGCAAATATGTTTTAGATAAAGATTTAAGAAAGCGCTGGAATTATTTCAATAGGCACCGAAACTGTTTCGGGTGAAATTGCTGAAATTGGTTCTGCATGTAATATTGAAATGTTGTAGGGGGTTTTATGTGAATGTTTGTTAATTAAAGTAATTAACAAAATTCTGAATAAAATTAATAAAAGAGTTTATTAAATGAGAGAGCATTAAATTTGGAGAAATTTAATGCATTTAAAGTGGAGACTTTAAAAGAGAATGTGAAGGGGCATTTTAATGTGGAGGGGGTTACCACCACATGAATGGGGGAGGTGAAGGGACACCCTCCCCTCCTCCTATAAAAGGCCCCCCTCTCACTCCTTCCTTACACCTCCTCGTGAAGGATCTCTCTCCCCCTCTAGTATTATTTCCCCATGGTCTCGGATTAGCGAGATACATGTTCCCGGTGGCTTTATCTTGAAAGGAGTTGCTGCTTCCGCTGCTTTGCTGGAGCGAGGGACGGAGGTTGTCGGGGTACCGGACGTGTGTGCAATCACGGATGCATCTCTGCTTTGTGGTGCTGGACTTTCTGGAGCTGGATCTGATGGACGTGCTGGAGCCGGACCTACTGGACTTCATCACGATCTTGAGATCGGCAAGTGTATGACTACATCATCCACGAGTTCCAACTCGTTAACAAAGCTTTGTTGTATTTGAGGGTAAGTTCTCTATGGATGTATATCCACCCGTTTCTTGTATCTCGTAGATAGATCTTGGCGTATAGTTCCCATCATAGGAAATTTTTTGTTTTCTATGCCGCGAACCCAACAAGATAGCTACTAACAATGGAGAGCATGCAAGATCACAAATAACAAAGACATGATAGAATCAATAATCAATCTGAAATAGCATCTCAATATCCATTGGATCCCCGCAAACACAACATGTATGATTACAAATAGATGATCTTGATCATGAACGGAGCTCACAAGATCTAGACATGGTAGCACAAAGGAGAAGAACCAACCATCTAGCTACTACATGGACCTGTAGTCCATGGATGAACTACTCACGCATCACACGGGAGGTAGGCATGGTGATGAATAAGGCCTTCAGGGTGAATTCTCCCCTCCGGCAAGGTGCCGGGAAGAGCTTCAGATCCCTCCCGGTCTAAGGATGGAGATGATGGCGTCTACAGATTCTTTTGTGGAATTTTGATCGGGTAATTAGGGTTTCTGTATCGGAGGCGATATATAGGCGAAAGGGGAGGCCGAGGGGGTGCCCTAGGCGGTCACACCACCCCCTGACATGGGTTAGGCCTGGCCGCGCGGCCAGGTGGTGTGGCCGACCTCTGGCGCCTCTCCGTCTCGTCTTCTGGCTCCGTGTCCCCCTCGGTGAAATATTGACTTTGGCTTTTGTCCCGTCCAATTTCGAGAATATTCATTTTCTGACTTTCCTGGAACCAAAAATAGCAGAAAATAGGCAGCTAACTCTGTGGCATCTTGTTAATAGGTTATTCGAAGAAAGTGTGGACAAAACATAAGAAAGTAGATATAAAACAAGCATGGAACATCAAAAATTATAGATATGTTAGCGACGTATCAACATCCCCATGCTTAACTCCTGCTCGTCCTCGAGTAGGTAAGTGATAAAAAGAAAGAATAATTTTTGAGGTGACATGGACCATCATAAACTTGATCAAAGTATTCGTAGAACATTGATAGCTAGGATCATAGTACTTTAACATAGCATGAAAGATATAGTTCTAACAATAAGACATAGCAACTATGTTGTAACATGAAAAGGCACAAACAAATGATTCATGAATAACAATGCTTTGCAAGACGTTTGTTTGTTTCACATATAGAAAGCATAATGAGAATGGTATTCAGCTTGTCCCTCATAGAGTAACAAAACATAAATGCATAGGACACCTTCAAAGTTCATAAGGGTGACTAGATATAAATAGTTTAAGAACAAACAATATCAAAGTTATGCATCAATCAACAAGTCTTGGGACAATGCACATTAAACTAAGAATGGCCACTATGCTCTCTCCATAGGTGCATAAAGATACAAGATGGAGACTCAACATGAAACTAAAAGAAAGGCCTTCATAGAAGGAAGCAGGGATTCAAGTCTCATAAAGAGCTTCCAAAAATTATGGTACTTATTAGCTTTCTGCTCTCATTGCCCCTATCATAAGCATATTGAAGTGATTAAGGTTAAAGTGAACAAACTATGGAGTATATGTTTGACAAAGTATAAGTTGGCAATCTCATGTCCCTTGAATACGAGGGTCGCTCCTCATGCTACTCTAGTTTAGTTACTGGTAAGTTCTTGTCATAGTAAGTACACGTAACATCCCAGTATTATAGCTTAGAAATAAGCTGAGATAAGGTGTATGCATTGCATTCATGCATAGAAAATCCAGAGAAAATCCATAGAAAATCGAGATCTCTCTTGCTCTGATGGAGACGTTGGGGCAAGTGCGATAGATTTCGACATGGCCACTATTGAATCTTTGTATTTTGAAGGGAGAGTTATTCAAACATGTATTTGAATTTAAAATTTGATTTCAAATGAAGTTAGAAAGTTCTCAAATTGAATTAGGGAATATTTAAATACTAAGGGAAAATGGGATGTAAATTCTTGAATAAAGTAATATGATATGACAACAGATAATTAATAATAAGAAGTAAGAATTGAATCCATATTTATGAATAAGATTCCATATTTACAAGCCTCAAGTATAAAAAAGAAATAAAACATAATAATAAACATTACATTGCCTTTAAGGGAATAAAAGAAATGAAGAGAATTGCAAGTAACAGAAAATTCCACTTTTATTATTTAAAACAAACAAGATTACATTGTCCTTACAGATAATTAAATGAATACTATATTAAAAAATAATAAATACATAATTTCAAGGATGGAATAAGTATTACAAAAAGTGATAAACTAAATTACAACCAAATCCTATACTAGATCTTCTTGATCTTCTTTTGTATGATTTTGTACCTGCAATTCAACTCAAAAGAAAAACAAAATGAAAATAAAGGAATAAGGGGTTAGTGTATTAATTGAACTCTCAGATTTTACAGTGTAATGCATTGTTTGTCTCATCATCGAGTTTGATCTGTAAGGGGCCAAGTTAAGTATCTGTACTTATCAGAATTTGCCTCAGGCTATGCATCACAGGCAGGGCGAATTAACATATGGCAACTGAGATAAGCATCCAAAGTAGTGTTGATATCCTCACAGCCGAGCACATCCTTAAGGGAACAACTTCCAGGCCTAGAAAATTGGAGCCAATAGGTCCCACTTGCAAGCTGCTCACACATGCATGCAAGGGTATGAGTTGTCGACACATCAACAACAGCAGGATGTAGATGAGAAGGGAGTAGTCGTAGCGCAACTTCTCACTTACCATTCCTTCTTACATACACCCAAAAACACCACCTGTTCTTGCTTCCTACCATCAGAAAGAACACCAGATAATCTCACCAATCCATCGCTCAAAACCTGGTTAATTATAGAAGCTCTCCAAGAGCAGACCAAGCCCAACAGTTCCAAGAAAATCAGAACCACAATAGCTCAAGTAAGAGCCAGCTAATAGTACCAGGATAAGGAGGTACCATCAAGAACTGAATCAGTTCAGCAACAAGCCAAGCAAGGAGGAGCAAGTTCAACAAGCAACCACAAGGCACAATCAAGTTTCAGCAACAACAACAATATGTTGCTATACCACTAATCATGCATAGTATCTATTCTTGTTTTATTTCACCATCAGAAACAAGGGGATAAAGTGGGTTATTGCAAATCAATATCGATTCAACTACTCTGCAACTAGAATATGCCTAGGAGAGTTAGGAGAATAGTTTATCTCTTAGAATTGCATAGAAGTGCTATGCAAATTCATCATAGAGAGTTCAAAGGAAACCAATCAAGTATCTATTCTCATGGATATTAGTGCCTCAGTCTTTTGCATCATTGGCAAGGCAAAAGCAGGAGATCATACCATCATGGGATCACCACTATGCACACTCTAATGAGGCACCACAGTGGCATATTATAAATAGTAGAAGCCACTAATTTAAATGGCACGGGTAAAAGCTTATTAATCAAAGCCACAACAGATCAGCTGTGCACAAGGCCAAGCACCACACTAAGTATCTACAAGCCATAGGAAATTCTCCAAATCATCTTTCTAGCTAATTAGCTAGAAATCATTAAATATACTACTGCCATCACTGGATGCAAGTGCATACATTTTCACTCACATATTAATATCCAAAAACCTGACAGGCTCACTTTCACATCTTACATACACACACTGGTTGGGATATGTAATGTGAGACTGCTCAAACAAGAAAAGCATCATCTCTATTCAAAAGAATGCTTACTTGTGTATGTGTTCATCATCTAGAGCTAGCAGAACATGCAGAATAGAATAAGAACCCATTACTAGGGCAGCTAACTAGGTGCTAGTAGTCACATAACATTAAGTAAACCATTTTCCCAGTAGAAGAAATTTAGGAATCATTCAAGCAGAATAACAGCTTGTATTTACTAACAATAATTTTCTCTGCAAATGAAACCAGTTAAACATATCAACTTCCAGATATTGCACCAAGGACCATTTGAGTAGTATTCCTCTATTAGGTTATTACTTGTTCTTTATGGAAATTATCGCGGTAGCTAATTTCAAACTTAGGAATTGAAATTCAAACAACTCCATGCTAGCTTGTCTAGCGATCAGCACATGTTGAAACCAATAAAATGCATGGACAATAAACCAAACCAGTAATCATAGAGTAAAACTAAGTAATACTCAATACAAAGTTACTGTCGAATTGACAGTACCACACTTATACATTTAACAGTCACTAGAACCAGTCTAGTATTCACCTAGAAATAATGTCAGTGAGTAAACCAGAGTCATGAAAAGCATAGCAATACTTGATCAAAATTAATCCATAACTATAAGCTGTACAAGTTTCCTGGGAGGAACCAAATCTCAGGTAAAGGAAGAATAAGAAAGTAAGAAATTAAGGCATTTGTACATGCCTATAACCTGGAGCTCACAATTAAAATATCACCATTATCATAGTTTTTCAACCAACAGAGTACATCGACTCGAAGGTCGGTCACAAAAGAATTACCTGGTTTGGAGTAGAGGTTGATGCAAGAGTCAATACTAGGAGCAAGATAGATGAATTAGACGAAAAGACCGACACCAGGGTTGCAGACACTGCCATCTCACCGATATTGAAGGAAGAAGTAGTTCCAGAAGTAATATCATTAACCACCACCTTGGCAAGTTTCATAGGCAGCAAACTAAGCGTGCCGGGGTGGCGCCGTAGCACCTTCCCTCCGGCGTCAGAGAGGGGAGTAGGCCGCAACAGTAGCTACAGTACCACTTCACCATGGGGAAGGCAACAATAGAGGTTGTGATTGTTGTCCAGACCAAGCCAGAGGCACGGGGACGTAGGCGGCAAGGGGGAAGCAGCTGCAGCCGCGATGACTCTGAATCGTGCCGGTGACTCCGCCAACCCTCACAACTAGGGTTAACTAGTGACGTGGTGGTGAGGGCGGGGAGGCACCGCATAAGGTGGAGAGGTTGGGCTAGTGCTCGACGACGCCAGATATAGCTGGCGGCAGCCGGATGCAGCGGTGGCACGCTGTTGACCAAGGCGAATCACACAGTTAGGGTTAGCCATGGGTATGCGCCCGGGGCGGAGTAGCGTCGATACGGTAGGGAGAGGATAGAGGAGAAGGAGGCGAAGCCTCGCAAGTAGGGCACGATGGCGGATGCCGGCTGGTGATGGCCGGAGTAGCGCTTATCAGTGAGCAGAGGTGGTGGTGGCGTCGTTCTCGATTAGAAGGGGAACGAGAGAAGTGGTGTGCGTGCGTGTAGGTGGGAGGAGAGAGGAGAGGTGTTGGGCTGGGGTGGGGTTTGACCCCAGGCCCAACTAGGCCATGTTGGGCTTAACCAGTCCACATGTCATAAGTAGTTTTATAAGAAAGAGAAAAATAAATATTAAAAAAGAAATAATAAACCAAGTGTAAAATTACCAAAATAACCCTGAGATTGTTTTAGCCTTAGAAAAATATAGAAAAATCCTAAAAATATATATCATATATCAAAATGATCACAAAAATGATATATGCCGAAGAAAAATACAACTTTACTTATTTAAGCTAAGTAAAATGTGAATAAATATTAACACCCTTAAATCCTTTATAAAATCTCATAAATCAAGGAAAAGTCCCAAAAACGAATAAAAATCATTTTTGCATATGAAAATAAATCAACTATTTTAGATAAATACCAACTTAATCTTTTACAAATAAAACTTGGAACAAATAGTCAAGGACATTTAATCCTTTATAGGATTTTGTAAAAATAAAGATAATACTTAAAAATAAATAAAAATCATTTTTAAGATCTTGAGTAAATATATTTTACTAGAAAAATACTAGAAGTATTTTCCTAAAGATTTTTAAGATTTTAAGGAAATAAATCCTTACCTATTTTATAAAAGACCTAGTTTGTAAATTCTATAAAAATATCTCTTAAATAAAAATAAAAATAATCATAATTCTATCTATAACACCTTAAATACCTAATAACTAAATACTAAGTCCAAAGCTATAACTTGGATCTATAATAAAACTTAAGTGTAACTTATTAACCTTATAAAACTCTTTTAAAATCATAAATCCAAACTAAACCAACAATTTTATGTAAAGTGTGAACATCATAAAAAATGAATACTATTTATCTTTTAACTATTCTTAACCATGATTCTAGCTCTAACAGATTATTCAAATCATCTAAATTTACTTTCCTTAATAAGATAAACTATATTCATAATAACAAATCACATTTAAACTCATCATTCACTTAAGATAAAAGTGAATGATCCTATACCTTCAAACATGCTTGTTGCAAGATTTAAAGTTTATTAATACTTTTAAACACATCACACCTTATATCTATTTTTTATAGTTAACTTTTGTCTATTCCAAATCAAGTCGTAAGACATCTCAAATCCAAACTTATCGAACAAACGCAGATGACATCGATCACATTCTATTAGCCTAAAGATTGGTTAAACCTTATCAAAGAAACCTTTTCTTCAAAAGTTATTCGTTGTGCCACTTCAAACAATAATCTCATAATAAGTTCTTCAACTCTTATCAACCTAAAACATGGACTTTCATAATAGATACACAATATCAAATAACTCTAAGCATGTGTTGTTATATTTACTTTATATCATACATGTTAGTCTTAAGTTCCTTGTATATGTATATCGGCGTGTAAAGTAAACTTATGGACAAACTAAATCTTAAAGAAATCACCTAAATTTAACTCATTCACCATATTGGGGTATTACTTCGGGGTTTTCCAAACTGCATTACATTACTTATGCATAACTGCATCTTGCTTCTTTAAACATTAGTCCTTACCGGACCAATGATGTTGTTTATAGAATTTGGATCTTCTATTGTCTTGAAGATCGTGACTGCATAGTCCTGCAATCACATAAGGCAAGTTCACAACTTGCTCATGTCCTTCGATTATTTTCTATCAAATGCTTGTAACTCAAATGTTGTCATCACCTACATTCCAAAAAGGTCAGAAAACACTATTTTCATAATAATATGATTATGGATTATTTACCAGATGGTAATAATCCACTAATACAGTTCCAGTGGTAAAGGAACATAATATCTAGGACTTAACAACCAATGTCACGAGTGATTCTAGCGCCGTATATTACTCGTTAACCATGAGATTTGGAATGGGACGGAGAAGTCAGATGTATCTTCTTCCTCTTGTATGTAGGCAAGATGACCTTATCGTGATGATGTGATTCCTTGTGCGGATCCAGCATATGGGTGGGCACCCTTAGGCCCCATTATTTTGGTGTCTAGATTATCTATGAGCAGCTGCCGGAGGTATAGTCGGACCTTTTTGGAGCTTGCCAGGGGCATAACCGGCTCGTAGAGTCTTCGGGAACTCATCAGGGTTGTAGCTTGCCCGAAAGGGGGCTTAACGGAGGTGTTGTCAGCCCCGAAGGATCGTGCAGACATACGGGATCACGGAGAGGGCAGTGATTGGCTTGGATCATCTACTGGGCCCCACACCAAAGGAAGTGTGGATGGGTAAGCTTCCCGGTTGTGCAACAAGGATTTGGTCTCTCATGGGTAAAGTAACGCACCTCTGCAGAGTGTAAGAACTGTGACATGTTACTCCCTGTTCCGGGAAGGAGCTACGAACGCGGCAGGAAAGGAACCCCATGAAGGTTCTAGTCAACCTGTCAAGGCTATCGGAGATAGTTTTCAGAATAAAAGTATCCTTTGAAGAAATTTTTATGAAAACCTGCATTGACTACGACCTTTGGTCTGTGGCTATTGAGATAGTGCATCATACACTCCTTTTTAGTGAAGTTGCTGAGTATGCTCGTACTCAACCGTACCTTCTTAACCCTTGCTAGGTCTAAGCTGTTGAAGATGATGTCAACATCAATTTCTGTTCAAGATACCATCATCGACAGCTCAAGTTCTTCAATAAATTCAATGAAGTCAACATATCCATCAACCGAAGTGAAGAAGAAGTTCTGATTAGATAGGAGTAGATACTCTAGCCATAAAACCTACTTCTTTAGAGCATTGCATTAGTAGCAATTGCAAGCCAGATAGTTTAGATGTTAGTTTTTTAGACAGATAGTTTCGAGTTATTATTTCTGGTTCTTCTTTGTAAGAAGTTTCTTTCTCTCTCTTTAACCTAGAGTTTTCTCTAGATCTTATGTAAAGAATCGAGTTGTAACCTATAGCCATGTCTTGGACCTGCTATGTTTCTTTTGTACCACTCTGAGGGATGTAATACTAGTGAACGATGTTTCATTAGTGTTATGACAATGACTATAGTGTACTACATCATGCAGTGGTATGTTAGGTCACCGAGTACATGTGTATCATAGAGAACCGCCAACGGGGTACCCCTTGCCCGATGATACGAAAGAATCCCCACATAAAAATGACAAGGCAAGCAGACAATAAGCATCTCAGCAATCTTCTTATTTACCATGGGAAAATGGTGCTTTTTTCTCTCTTTCCTCTTTTCTCATCTTTTTTTCTCTTTTTCTCGATCTGTATCTCTATTTTTTTATAAGAAGAATGCTTCATAGATTGCTCATTATGGTTACGCTGCAGGTTTCCACCATGATTAGGCATGGATTAGACCAGCGGCCCAGGCGTTTCTCTAACACACATACATAACTCCATGGACTTACAAGCTCCCCTTTCATTTCACACCAACGACATCCATAGACAAAAGAGCATGATATAAATTGGGTACAATGTACAAGTGCAATGCTGAAAGCGTTCCCCATGACAGCATGGTTCTGCTAATCCCCAACATATAAGTGCAAGCATATACAACATAGATGACACAATGGTTCAAGTTTATTAGGGGCAAGAAAAGTAAAGTGTGCCATCAAGTTCGTGAGAGCTTTAATCACTAGTTTTCTCATAACAAGTTTAATTCGGAAGATAGATAAAAACATGAATATACTTGGAATAGCAAATGCTAATAGGTAGGTATGGTGGACTCTTTTGAATAACTTGGTTTTATTTCGAGTTGGATGCATGAGTGGAACTCATACTTGGTTATGGAGGCTAGCAAAAGACTGGGAGCGACCAACTAAGAGAGCAATAATGCCCATAATCATGCAAAGCGACAAAACATCATTAATTAAAGCATAAAGTGATATTACAAGTCGAAAAATAAATGATCATCGAGGCTATGGTGACTTGGTATAGTCTTAACATGGTGTGAGCATGCACCAAGTCAACCCAAATAAAGCATCAAAGGAGAATACCACAATACTATGCTTTAATATGCTAAAACAATGCATGATTCTTTCAAGGCACATTAAGCAATCTCAATTTTTTAAACATGTCATGCTACAACAAAAATTACTAAGCATAAATCCAAAACAATATCAAGCATGACATGATAAAGCATAGGCTACAGTAAAAAAAGCTCCTTTTACCACTTAAGCATGAACTTTTCCTACTCTCTTCCAATCCAAACCAATCTTATTTGAAAACTAATGAATGAATGAGGGGGGTCCAACCAATTTATTTAAGCAAACTAAGCAAACCAAGAAAACAAAAACTAAAAACGAAAACGAAGACGCTCTAAGAACAACACAACTATGCATGAAACAATAAAAATGAAGTGTTTGGAAGAAACCTGAGATTTTTATTGATGAAGAAGAGGATGCCTTGGGCATCCCCAAGCTTTGACGCTTGTACTTCTTGGATATTTCTTGGGGTGAAACAGGTGGAATCCCCAAGCTTGAGCTTTAGTCCATTCTTCATCTCATTACTTCATTCTTTCCTTACACCTAAATTTTTTCCTTCATACAAAACTTCACACAATCTTCATTAGCAACATTAGTGTACTCAAGATAATAAGTCTTTTGGTTCAGTTCCAACACAAGTAAAACTTCCATTAAAACAAAAGCTGCTGTAGCACTTACCTCAAAAAGCTCAGTTCCCCAAAAACAACCCAAAAAGGAATCAACAAGAAGCAAATGCAAATAATGGCAGAAATCTGTCAAAACAAACCAGCAGGTAGAAACCGATTTTTTCGAAGACCTTCTGTTGCTAAAATAAAAAAGTGTTGAACTAACGAAAGTTGGATAACAACCTGGGGCAGAAGCACAAAAAATTACAGCTCAGACCGACGTACAGAGATTTTACACGAATTTTGAGCACAAAAATCTGTCTTAGGACAACAACTTTCCCAAGTATTACTTCTCTCTCATTAGAGGGTACTCTTGGCACAAAAAGCAAAGAAAAAGGATAAGGAGAGGTTATTACTGAAGAAATAACTTCCAACACTCAACTAAAACTTTTGGGTTATCTCCCAATAATTACTTTTCTTTAACGCCTTTAAGTTAGGCATAAGAAGCAAGAAAAGAATCAAGTATTCTCAAATGAAGAAGCATTAAGAGCAAATTTTTTTAATAGGAGAGGCAAAAGGAATCTTATCTCTCTTCTTAGGGAAGTGTTCTATACCTTTCTTGAGTGGGAGTTGATATTTAATGGTGTCTTCTTTCATATTAATAATGGCACCAATAGTTCTAAGAAAAGGTCTTCCCAAAGTAATAGGACAAGAAGCATTGCATTCAACATCAGAAACATAGAAATCAACGGGGACATAGGCATTGTTAACCATAATAAGAACATCATTAATACTCCCCATGAGTTCCTTTTTAGCATTATCATCTAGTGGGACATTTAAATAACAATCCTCCAATGGTGGCAAATCAAGCATTTCATAAATCTTTCTAGGCATAATAGAAACACTACTATCAAGATCACATAAAGCTTTGAGAACAAAATCATACACTTTCATATTAATGATGGGTTCCCAACCATCTTCTAATTTCATAGGAATAGAAGCTTTATGTTTCATCTTTTCTTCTTTAATTTTTATGAGAGCATCAGTAATGTGTTTTGTAAACGCCATATTCATAGCACTAGCATTAGGACTTTTAGCAACCTTTTGTAGGAACATAATAACTTAAGAGATGTTGCAACCATCAAGATCAAAATCATAATTATCATCTAAAGTAGTAGAGCTATTGTTTCCCATATTTCGAAGAATTTTAGCATTTTTATTAGAAAAGGTTCCATTGGGTTTACTAGCTTCAACATCAGTGGTAGTGATAGTAGAAATACTAATATTTATAGCAATCTCATCTTCTCTTTCCCACTTAGCATGCAATTCAGCTACTAGTCTAACATTTTCATCAATTCTAACTTGTATGGCATTAGTAGCAGCAAAGGGATTTTCAATAGCTTCAGGTTTAGTAGCCATTTTATTAAAAGAAGATTGTGCTTCAGCCAATGATGCTATATTTCTTTCAACATTAGAGAGTTTTTCCTCAATAGTTTTATTGAAAGCAGTTTGTTTACTAATAAAATCTTTAAGCATAATTTCAAGTTCAGAGGGTGCACTTCTATTATTGTTGTAGGAATTTCGATAAGCATTCCCATTGTTGGGAGGATATGGCCAATAATTATTATTACCAAAATTATTCTTGTAGGCATTATTGCTAAAATTATTATTTCTTATAAAGTTCACATCAACTTGCTCTTCTTGAGCAACCAAAGAGGCTAAAGGAACATGATTTGGATCAATATGAGCTTTCCCATTAACAAGCATAGACATAATAACATCAATTTTATCACTCAAGGAAGAGGTCTCTTCAACAGAATTTACCTTCTTACCTTGTGGAGCTCTCTCAGTATGCCATTCAGAATAGTTAACCATCATATTATCCAGAAGCTTTGTTGCAGCACCCAAAGTAATGGTCATAAAGGTACCTCCAGCAGCAGAATCTGGTAGATTTCTTGAAGAATAATTCAATCCTGCATAAAAGGTTTGGATAATCATCCAAGCAGTCAGTCCATGAGTGGGACAATTCTTTACCAAAGATTTCATTCTTTCCCAAGCTTGAGCAACATATTCATTATCAGATTGTTTAAAATTCATTATTTCACTTCTCATAGATATAATCTTAGCAGGAGGATAGTATTTTCCAATGAAAGCATCTTTGCATTTATTCCAAGAATCAACACTATTTCTAGTTAGGGATTGCAACCATTCTTTAGCTTTTCCTCTCAAAGAGAAAGGAAACAATTTAAGCTTAATAATATCTCCATCTATATCCCTATGCTTTTGCACCTCACAAAGTTCAACAAAGTTATTTAGATGAGCAGCAGCATCTTCAGTACCAATTCCAGAAAATTGTTCTCTCATAACAAGATTGAGTAAAGCAGGTTTAATTTCAAAGAAAGTAGCTTCAGGAACAGGTGGAGCAATAGGTGTGCACATGAAATCATTGTTATTGGTGCTAGTGAAGTCACACAACTTATTGTTTTCAAGAGTACTCATTTTTTTGTGTTTTTAATAAAGAAAGCAAACTAGTACAACTAATTTATTTGTGTTTTTGATAAAGAAACAAGTCAACAAAGAAAAAACAAACTAAGCAAAACAAAAATAACAAAGTAAATAGATTGGTTATGAGGGACTCCCCTTGTGAAGATATTCTTGACTCCCCGGCAACGGCGCTAGAAAAATAGCTTGATGGCTCAAATTATATCGAGCTCGTTGGGGAACCCCAAGAGGAAGGTATGATGAGCACAGCAGGAAGTTTTCCCTCAGTTATGAAACCAAGGTTATCGAACCAGTAGTAGCAAGGAAACACCTCCAAGGTGTTGTTTCCAACTTGGAATCCTACACAACACAACCACAGAACTTTGCCCCCAACTTACAGTGAGGTTATCAATCTCACCGGTTTTGCTGAAAACAAAGGATTAAACGTATTGTGTGGAAGATAGTAATAGCTTGCAGAAAGTAAATAGAAAAAAGTAAATAGTTGTAGATTGATGGTAAAAGAAAGGACCGGGGTCCATAGTTCACTAGTGGTGATTCTCCTTAAGATAGATGACATGTTGGGTGAACAAATTACAACGGGGCAATTGACAAACATCGATAAAGCATACATGCATATACTAATTATCTTGACTTCTATGAGATTTGATTGGGCATTACAACATTATACAAAGACCGTAATCCAACTGCATCTATGACTAATAATCCACCTTCAGGTTATCATCCGAACCTCCTCCAGTATTAAGTTGCAAGCAACAGATAATTGCATTAAGCATTGTGTGTAAAGTAAACAATACGATTGTTCTATGACAAAGGATTGTTGTTTTATCCCTAGTAGCAACAACACATCTAGTACCTTAGAGATTTCTGTCACTTCCCCAAATTACTAGAGGCATGATCCCACTATCGATCATAAATACTCCCTCTTGGAGTTGCTAGCATCTACTCGGCCAAGATAGCTACGAACAATGGAGAGCATGCAAGATCACAAATAATAAAGACATGATAGAATCAATAATCAATCTGAAATAGCATCTCGATATCCATCGGATCCCTGCAAACACAACATATATGATTACAAATAGATGATCTTGAACATGAATGGAGCTCACAAGATCTAGACATGGTAGCACAAAGGAGAAGAACCAACCATCTATCTACTACATGGACCCGTAGTCCAGGAATGAACTACTCACGCATCACACCGGAGGCAGGCATGGTGATGAGGAAGGCCTCCAGGGTGAATTCTCCCCTCTGGCAGGGTGCCGGGAAGAGCTTCAGATCCCTCCCGATCTAGGGATGGAGATGACGGAGGCTACATACTCTTTCATGGAATATTGATCGGGTACTTAGGGTTTCTGTATCGGAGGCGATATATATGTGAAAGGGGAGGCCGAGAGGGTGCCCTAGGCGGCCCACCACCCCCTGGCGCGGGCCAGGCCTGGCCACGCGGCCAGGTGGTGTGGCCGGCCTCTGGCCCCTCTCCGTCTCGTCTTCTGGCTTCGTGTCCCCCTTGGTGAAATATTGACTTTGGCTTTTGTACCATCCAATTCTGAGAATATTCATTTTCTAACTTTCCTAGAACCAAAAACAGCAAAAAACAGCCAGCTGGCACTGGGCATCTTGTTAATAGGTTAGTCCAAGAAAGTGTATAGAAATATTCCAAAGTGTGGACAAAACATAAGAAAGTAGATATAAAACAAGCATGGAACATCAAAAATTATAGATACGTTAGCAACGTATCAGGCCTCCATGGAGGGAATCCGCGACAATGATGCAGTGTACCACTTCGTTGAAGGGGTCACGCATGGCACCCTCCTTCGGCATACGCTTAGGAGGTGACAGGCCGCTGGGTTACTTACTCTCAACAAGGTTATTGAGACTGTTAATAGTTTTTCTTCGGCCAATGAGGAGGCCCGGGCCGACATCGCCACCGCAACCGGAAAATTGAAGTTCATCGGCCACGTTGCCTCTGGCTCAACCTCTAATACCAACAACACCGACGATAACTCCGACTCAGTGTTGGACACACTCTACGCTGACAACAACATGGATGATGGCAGTTTGTCGGTCAATTCAGAGAAGCTCGAAGCTGCCCTGAAGGAGATTGAAGAGGAGTTCGTGCAAGCGGAGCGCGCCGAGCAAGCTGTCACTTCCCGCTAGGTATTGATGGCCATCGGGAATGTGATTCAAGAAGATCAACATGACTAGGGAGACAGAAAATCTTTGCCGGTAGCGATCGATGCCGGTAACACGGTGTCCAATGGTAAAAACATTGTCGATCCTTCGGATCCGGCAAAGGTCATGCCTTCTCTGGGTATCCCCCTGCAGCAGCCGCAGAAACTCACCACCGGGCCCAGTACTGGCAACCAAACAAATGTACTACCTCCGCCATCCAGGCGTTGTACAGTGAACTCCTCGTCGAACTGCTAACCGTTTCCCATATTCGGAATGTTACCCAGCTTGATGAGAAGCATCAGGAAATCCTCGTGGAGGCCAAATACATCGTGGAGCAAGGCGCATAGCTGGACAAGGATCTTGCCAAGGCACAACAATCGATCAAGGCGGCAAGAGCAATGGAGATTGAGTACAAGTAGTTGCTCAAGCAGCACAAGCCTAAGAAAGCTCTGGCTCACGTCGTAAGTGATATCGGCGTTTGACGCATCTTGGGGTGGGCACCATCCAAACCGACAAAGGCCACCCCCTACATTGATAAGGTTGGGAAGCAAGTCATGCCAACCCCCGCCCTCAACATGGTCATCACTAAAACTTTACTTGAGAAGGACAGATCACCTATAGCGATGGATCAGGTCTATGACCTCGTCGCCAAGGCTGTCAAGCAATAGGAAAAGGCCACCTCCCAGAGGCTTGAGTCTAACCTGGAGCTTTGCTAGTCTAGTTTGAACAACCAGTGTAGACCAAGATCTCCTCATGATGTCGGATCTTGCACAAGTTCCACAGAACGGAGGCAGAGGGACGCACGCCATAGGAATAATGCCATTCTAGTATCCTCCAGCAACAGAGACAAGGCTCACCCCTGTCGCTCGTCACCACCCCTGCATTCCTGACATCAGGAGTACCAACAGCAGTGCCATCACACAAGCATGCCTCCTCCTAGACGCCCTCAAGGTGGCATCATTATATGCGACCAGGGAGAAAAACCTCGGCATGGCAGAGAACGTAGTGGCAATAACGGACAAAGGAGCAAATCATACCAGGAAGCCCCACGTCCGACAAGAAACCGTGGCAGGCGTGATGACTCACATGGAGGGAGAAGCAAGAAGTCTAACCCACTGCCGCCACCACCACTGTCGCCACCCAGCAGCCACCATGGCGGAGGATCATGCAAGTCTCACAACTTGCATCACAACTCTCCTCCCCATGGTGGAGATCAGCATAAGCAGCAATTGGAGTCGTACGATGCACATTCGCGATTTCATAAGATCCATGAAGCCCATCAAGAGCCATACCTAGGGCCACATTGTTTTGGACAGGTTATCCAGGACACAACCTACCCTAGGGGTCCCTGGATTGACAAGACTATCAAGCCCAATGATGGCACTGCCAGGCCAGCCATGTGGTTGCAGAACTACCGCGAAGCAATAGCAATTGCAGGGGGAGCCCTCAACGTCGCCATCAAGTACCTCCCACTAATGCTCTCTGGTATCGCCCGACAATGGATTGACTACTTGCCGGAAAAACCAATCTGCAATTGGTTGGACATACATTAAGCGTTCACCAAAAACTTCGAGGGTACGTACAAGCGACCCTGCACGGTCGATGACCTACAGCTATGTGTACAAGAGAAGGATGAATCATCTCACGCCTACTTATCCCGTCAGATTGATATGAAAACTTGATGCATGGGAGTACACGATCAAACTGCTATGGCCACCTTCATGGATGGTCTGAAAAGAGGATCCCTTCTCCGACATACATTGAAGCGCACTCAAGACAAGAGAAATCTTGATCTCAACTCAATGATTGCCAAGGCTAGCAAATTTGCCGCTGCCGCCGACGATGCTCGCAGATCCTTACCTGCAGTGGCTATTTCCACCCAAGCCAAGAAGAACAACAATAACAAGCGGAAAATTAAAATCGCCCGAAGACAAGCAAGTAGCCGACATGTTCTCCATGGCTTTCACTGGCAAAGGCGAAGGCGGACAGCATGGTCATGGCAGGGGGCTGGTCATGGACAGTAGCGGAGTGCTACACCCGCAGCGCCCCGCGTTCCCCAGACGTACGAGGAGTACCATGATATGCCGTGTTTTATCCATCTTGACGCAAACGCTAAAGACACTCATTCCAACCGCTAGTGCAAGTTTGTCAACGACCTCAATGAAGACCCTGAGTTTGGCTACAAGTGAAGTTGGAATAATAGACCCCGCATAAAGGGCAAAGGGAATAAGAAGGAGGAAGAGTCTAAGGATTCGGATGAAGACGTGGACCCCAAACTCGCCGACAAGGGCGATGGCAAGGGTAAAAATCCCTTTGTGAAGAAGGCTCCAATCTACCACACCTTACTTGGTACCCCTACCGTCCAGGCCCAAAAAACCTCCTTGTGGATACTAATGGCCACCCTCCCTCCAGCTCTCCAATGCGTGAAGCGGTCATAAATTCATGTTACTTGGGATAGTGAGGATCACCCAGACCCCATCCCGACAGAGAACCAGTATGCCATGGTCATCAACCCTCTGATTGACGGTAGCGGGTCCACCAAGTGCCTCGTGGATAGTGGAAGCAACATTATGTACCTTGATACGCTGCACAAGATGAACTTGATGGAGACCCGGCTAAATCGGAGAAATATCGTGTTCCATTGCATCGTCCCTAGCCGACAAGCTCAGTCCCTTGGCTGCATCACCCTTCCAGCAACCTTTGGTGATGTTAACAATTACTGCCAAGAGCGCATAATCTTTGAAGTGGTGCCCTTCAAGAGCGTGTATCACTTCATATTCGGATGCGGCATATTCCATGCCTTCCATGCTAGGCCATGTTTTGTCTACAGTAAGCTCAAGATACCCTAACCAAATAGTATCATCACCATTGTCGGAAGCTTCAACAAGTCAAGGGAGTGTCAGCTGAGTGAAGCCGCCTTTGCCAAAGCAGTCCTCTACGATGAAGAGTTTAAGGAGATCTAGCGCCATGTTGATGACTTGGAGAGCCAGCTTCGAAGAAGAAGATTTCTGATTCCGAACCCGCCTTCAAGGCCGCCATCCAGAACAAGCCAGTGCAACTTGTGGAAGGTGATTCCTCCAAGACCGCCGCCATTGCCAAGGACCTAGATCCCAAAAAGGAAAGCGCGCTCATCGAGTTCCTCTATGAGAAAAGGGACATATTTGCCTGGCAACCTACCGACATGAAGGGTGTACCTAGGGAACTTGCCGAGCATAGCTTAAACATCAATCCTAAAGCAAAACCGGTGAAACAACCTCTACGATGCTTCGTTGATGAAAAACGATGAGCCATAGGCAAGGAGATAGCTAGGTTACTTAAGGCTAGTTTTGTCCGAGAAGTTATTCACACCGAGTGGGTGGCCAATCTTGTACTTGTGCCTAAGAAGGGAACCAAAGAATTAAGAATGTGTGTTGATTACACCGTCTTGAACAAATCATGCCCGAAAGATCCTTTTGCTTTGTCTCGCATTGAACAAGTCATTAATGTTGGGGATATACTTTCCGGATATCCTCACAGTTCTCACTGACCAGGGTGGCCCACTTCGGGTTAGAGCTTTGCTTCACGGGCGGCCGAGTCAGGGAGAAGAGACGGAGTCCAATCCGGCTACGGGAAGGCCCAGAAGACTTACCGACATAGGCCCATAGTGTTACTTCTAGTTCAAGATGTACTCTGTAACCGATACTTAGTTGTAGCCAGATAGATCTCTCCTGTAAACCCTAGGCCGGATATCTATATAATCCGTCCTAGGGAGAGCCTTTAGGGCACCCCTTACAATCACAATCTCAACTCGCACAGGCGAACCCTTGTAACCCATATTCCGGCTCTGCCGTATTACTGGATTGCTAGCAGGAGTAGGATCCGTCCAAAGCCAGCGGATTCGAACCTGGGTAAACTTGTATGCTCACCGTCCCGGAACACCGTACGCCTCACACCCCTCTCTTCCACACGCCTCGAGGACCTCCTCATGGCGTACTTGTCATCAATCCGACAATAATTAACTCGACGATTGGCTCAGAACTTTTTTTTTGTCTAGATGCATACTCAAGATACCACCAAATTAAGATGTGTAAGTCGAACTAATTGGACACTTTGTTCATCACACCTTACAACACATACTGCCACGTCATGATGCCCTTTGGGCTAAAAAATGCAGGTGCTACCTACTAGCGGACGATGCAGCATTGCCTTCATGACCAAATAGGTCATAACGTACACGCTTACGTGGACGACATCGAGGTGATGTCAAAGAAATCAAACAAATTCATCGCTGACTTGCAGGAAACCTTCGATAACCTATGAAAGTATAACATGATGCTTAATCCTAAGAAGTGTGTCTTTGGGGTCCCAACCGGCAAATTGTTGGGCTTCATTGTTTCACCATCGCGGAATTGAGGTTAAATCGGAGAATATCAAGGTCATCCTCGACATTAGACGCCCTCCATGCTTGAAGGACATCCAACGGCTCACAAGCTATGTTGCAGCAGAAGCCAGTTCATTCGTCGACTTGGTGAGAAGGCAATACCGCTCTACAAGTTGCTCAAGAAGGCATACAAATTCGTATGGACGGACAAGACAGATGTAGCACTTCAGGATTTCAAGAGAATACTCTCTTCCGCAACAATACTTGCAGCACCGGAGTCAATGGAGCCAATGTTAGTATACATGGCGGCAACCAACGGAGTTATCAGCTTCGTCATCGAGGTGTGGAGCACAAGGATCCAATGCATGAGCATGGAGTTTAGCGACCAGTTTACTATGTAAGCGTGGTCTTGATGGAATCCAAGCAGCGTTACCCGCACTACCAGAAGTTAGCTTATGGAGTTTTCCTTGCTTCTGGTAAGCTAAGGGATTATTTCCAGGAGCATCCCATTACAGTGGTGAGCAAAGCTCCATTGTCTGACATTATCAACAACAACGACGATATAGAAAGGGTGGAAAAGTGGGGCATCGAGCTTGCCGCCTTAAAAATCACCTACAAGAGGCGTGACACTATCAAGTCACAAGCATTGGCAGATTTCATCGCAGATTGGATAGAACTTCCAGAAGATACTCCTGTGCCAGAGCTATAGTTTTGAGTCATGCATTTTGACAGATCCAAGTTGCTCAATGGCTCGGGGGCTGGTGTATTGTTATAATCACCAACAGGAGATAAGCTGGAGTACGTCATGTACATCCACTTCAACGCTACTAACAATATGGCAGAATATGAAGCTCTCATTCATGGACTTTGTGTGGCCAAGGATTTAGGCATCAAGCGCATAGTTTGTTGTGGAGATTCCGACTTGGTTGCCCAGCAGGTGGCTAGCACCTGGAACACGCGGAACCCTATGATGGCAGCATATCGAGATGAAGTAGACGAGATAGCCAAGTGCTTTGCCGGCTTCGAAGTCAAGAATGTCAAGAGTGAAATGGATCATATGGGCACCTAGAGGGGGTGAATAGTTGCTAAACCAAAATTTTAGTTCTTTTTCAATTTTAGGCTTAACACAAAGGTAAATTATCTAGATATGCAACTACGAGAAATTTCCCTATATCTAAACCTAACTACTAAGCAAGTGAAGGCGGAGAGAGTGGAACGAGGTAACCATATGGAGCACGCAGAGACACAAGATTTGTTTTACCACAATTCTTTCCTTGTTAAGGAAAGTACGTCTGTGTTGGAGGGGTGGGCGGTACTAAGACCACCATGCCACAATAGGCATCACCCTGTTCTCCGATGGATCTCGCCATCAAAGGCCTGATCCACCTTCCAGTATTTGGCACCCTTCTAGGAGGGAACCGGTGCCTTTACAACTCTAACGAGGCACGCACAATTGAACTGGAGGCTCCCATGATGACAACAAGCTTCCACAAGAACAAGTTATTCAATAACCGAAATTGAGATCTGGAGAATTGCAAGAAACACTAGATCAAGAATCCTCCAAGTGAATGGAGGGGAAGTGAAGATCTTCATGGATGCCGATGTAGATCAAAGTCTCCTCCTTAGATTCCCCAAAAGCCCGGAGCCTTTGAGTGGTTGAAGATGGAGATTATGCTTAAATCGACATGAACTAGGCAGAGCTTTTTCGCAGAATCCAAGAGATCTGAAATGGGGATCTGACGGGCTATTATAGCCCCACTCGAAAAGCTGCTGTTGGATGATTTGAGGGCTGGATTTTCTGTCCTAAGTGGGGGCCAGATTATCCGAGCAGGACAAACATCTGGCCCTAGCCCGGAAAATCCGGACTAAAAGTCCGACCCCACACAGCGTGACGCACCTTGGTTGCCTTTGCCAAAAATCCTAGAGGGGCGGAATATCCGCCCCCCGGAGGGGCGGATTATCCGGCCTGAGAAAATGCTCTGGACCTATCCGGTTAATCCGGGGAGAAACTCTGCCCCCCCATACAACGTGACGTGCCTTGGTGGAGTTGGCAAACTCCTGGGGGCGGATTATCCAGCCCCCTAGAGGGGCAGATTATCTGTCCTAGGCGAATGCTCAGGCCCTGGTTGGTTAATATGGGGAGAAACTCTACCCCCCATATAGTGTGACGCGCCTTGGTGGAGTTGGCAAACTCCTAGGGGTGGATTATATGGCCTAGACGAATGCTCTGGCCCTGGCCGATTAATCCAGGGAGAAACTCCACTCCCCTTACCGCCTGACACGCCTTGTTGGCTTTGGCAATCTTGGTAGGCGGATAATCTGGCCCTTGGTAGGTGCGGATAATCCCCCCCCCCCCAAAACTCTAGTTTAGCAGTATTTGATGTGAAACATTGTTCTCCAGACTAAACACACAATTAAATAATCCTTGGCATTATTACCTAACACACAAAATACTAGGGATCATGAAATGTTCTTTCAATCTCCCTCTTTTTGGTGTTAGATGACAATACTAGGATTTGCAATATAGCCCTACTAACACATCATTCCAAGGATGAAAAAGGACTCCCCCTACATGTGTGCATATATTAAGTTTGCATTTGAATACAAATACACACACATAGGCTCTACCTTTTCATGAATTAGAAGCTAAGGAACAAATGATGAGTTGGGGAGAGATGTACCATAATGAAGTCCTCAATAAGATAATGATATATAATTTTGAAGAAACCCCATATTGAGACATCCTAGAATAAAGATATAACGATACATCCACATAGATAATTCCATAAATCCATAGAGATAAATCCATAAAGATGAATCCATAGTCTCATGACACAATATGGACCAACATAGTTCCACACAAACCAACCAAATAGCAAATAGGAGAGTTCAACGCTAAATGGGCATAAGCAAGAACGAAGAAAAACGATAAAATGCCAAATGTTCTTGTGCCTGACCCATGCAAATCCCGTTGACACCTACTAGAACTACTTCTCCCCCTTTGGCATCGGAATGCCAAAAAGGGAAAAGAGCAATGCTAGCGTACCTAGAGATCACTCCTCGTCCTAGTTCTCTTCCTCATCATAGGCACCCTCATCATCATACTCATCATCGTCATCCTCATCATCAATGGCTGGTAGAGTAGGATCTCTCGGAAACAAGTGACGCTCGAGCTCAACATAGTTGGTACCAGAAGTGTTCCACTAAGTATAAGGAGTAGGAGCTGCCTTGGTAGGACGAGGGCCTGATGCCCAGAGACATGGTGGAGGATAAGATACTGAGTGTGAGCCATATCATGATGTTGTCGGTATGCCTCATACTGCCCCTTGTGGGTGTCAACTCCCATGCAAAGAATGTTGCGCTGGAACCAGTTTAGTTTCTCCACTTCCCTAGCAATAGATGGTACTGGGGGCCTCCGCCCACTCGCCCTAGCATCTCCCATAAAGGACTCGGGAGCTTTAGAGGGGTGAGAGGTCTTCCTAGACTTATAGATCTTCTTGACTTTGTGAACACCACCAAGATTGTCACTGAAATCCTCATGCGAGAGCATATGATTGATGAGCATCATGATGTAGGGATCATACGGGATAGAGAGCCTGTTGTACATAGCATCAGTCAGCTCGTGGAAGATGAAATCCATCACATCCATCCGGTAGCTCACAGCAGGATCTTCAGAAGATACAACCTCACAAGCAAAGCCCATCAACTGAACAAGGTGACCATGGATGATATCATTGTTGCCCCCACTCGGGGTGATGCAATCACGTAACACACCAACCAGCTAAGCATATAGTGGAGAGAGATTGGCAACCTTACCAACAACACCATTGGGACCACAACAAGGTGAAAGAAGTGTGTCTTTGTTGGCCTTGATAGCAGAGATGATGTGATACCCACAAGATTGATCATGGCACCAAAAGAGTAACCGAAAACCTCAACAAATGTGTAGAAATTAGACTCCAGATAGTTCTCACCTTTCATCCACTTCATGGTGCGACGCTCATCCCCACCCACCACGAGAGTGGAGAAAAACTGCTTCACCATGGAAGTATCATAAGAACACTTTAGATCCATGATATGATGGAGCCCCATCTTCTCAGTCACAGCCAAAGCATCAGCACATTGAGGCATACCGCATGCCTCAGTCAAATCGATAGGACACATGGGACGAATCTTCAGGCGATCATAAACATCATCAAAGATAAACTTGTGGTGAGCACACCAAAAGTGGGGGTCCCTAAGCTCCTCATCAATATCAGCCTCCACATACAGGTCGCACTAACGAATAGCTGAATATGAAATGATGTCAATGTCCTTGAAGTTGACCCTAGGCTGCTTACCCTTCTTCTTGGAACCAGCCCGAGACCTCTTGTTCTTCTTAGCCCTTTCTGCCATCCTATCAGCCTCTCGTTTCTGCCTCCTTAACTCAACCTCGTCAACAAGAACACCTTCTTCATTGGGCCTGAGCACGAGGATAGCGCTTGTACGTCTAAGAGACCCTAGGAGAGCCACCTAAGTGCATGAGGTAGATAGCAAGTAGATAAGAACATATACAAGTCCATGAGGAGTGTTAAAAATAGTAGAGGAATAACCAAAAGCCAATCACATGTCAAACCATAGTCTAAGAGTAACTACAGCAGGTGCAAACCTTCTAGGATGGTTAATTCGTCTGAGTCAGGGGTGGATAATCCGGCCGGCCGGATAATCTAGCCAAGCCAGGGGCGGATAATCCGGCCCTAGCGAATTTTTGCAGATCATCTCAGATGCAAAGTTCAAACATAGATCGGACAGAGTGGTTGCTAGCCTATGATTTCTAATAGGCATAAGAGCACAAGAGAAACTTCTAGACCGAGTTCCAACAACAAGCAACAACATCTATACAAAAGATGAGAGTGGGGAATTTACGCACACTCACTGGAGGAAGAACTCGGAGGAGAAGGTACCCGGAGGAGTTACGAAGAAGATCTGGGGGAGGCTCGGAGAATCCGGTGGCCGGAGTCGCACTGGGGAGGGCCGGGGTGGCTGGCGGTGGCTGAAAGAGAGATTGGGGGTCAGGGTGGACTAGTTACTCTATTTAAGCCCTTCCACCCGATGCCCAACTATAGCATCCCGCTAAAACCACTACTAGAAAATCGCTGTGTTTTTGTGTTGCGCATCACCATGACCGCATGCTCATGTCATCATGCCACATTGCATTTGAGCATCGTCATCATCATGCATTTGTTTGTCTAAAACTATTTTCTAAAAGCCTAGTTTTGTTTTCTAAACATCCCCCGTCTTTAATTTAAATAAAACCCCGGTCTCTTCCGGATATTTTATTTGTCTAAAAACAGATTACAAAAACCTTTTAAATAAGTAAATAAAATTTATATTATTTTTTTAGGAGGCAGCCAGCCAGACCCAAAAGCCCAGCCAGCCACCTCCAAACCCTAATCCCCATTTACCCTAACCCCCACCTAACCCAGCCTCCACACCTACCCTACCCGACCGACCCCAACCCGACACGGCGTGCGCGCCTGGCTGCACGCAACCACCTGCCACTCACCCGCTCACGCGCTCTCCCCGGCCCACCCCGTGTTGCTACCGACAAGCTACCTACCCACCACCACGTCTTTCCCTGGCCCCACCTCGCTCCCACCGACGCGCCCCGCCTTCCTCTCTCTCGCACGCCTCCTTCCTCCCCGCTCGCTCTGCTCCCGCAGCAACCGCCGCCGCAACCTCCCTCCCAGGCTCGTGCGTGCCGCCGCCTCGACTCCGCGTGGCCTGCATCGCCGGCCCGCCCTCTCCTTCGGTCGTCCGAGCCCCTTGACGGCACCGTCCCACGTGACCTCGTGAACCCCATCCCTGGGTGCCCTGCGTGCCGCCGCTCTGTTCTCTGCGGGCCGCGGATGCTCTCTTCTCCGTGGGCCGCCGCCGCCAGCGAGCCCCGCTACCGCTCGGCCTCTCCGCCGCGCCCGCGACCTCCTTCCCGAGGCAGAGCCGCGCCATCGCTTGGCCTCTTTGTGTCGCCTGGCCTCCACCGCGAGCGCCGTCGGGTCCGTCGGCTTCAGCACCGAGGACGACCGCCCTGCCCTCTCCTCTGTCGTGGAGATCTGCGAACCCTACCTTCATGTGCGCCCTCTTGGCCCTTGCCAAGCTCCGCCACCCCTCCGCGTCGCCCTGCAGCGTCCCACGGCCTCCTGTGCCGAGCTCGACCTGGCCTCGTGCGACCCCGCGCCCTGATGCCCACCTCACCACGGACCGAGCTCACCCCGTGCTAGCCCCGCCTCGAGCGCCTGGCCGCCTTGATGAGGCCTCTGCCCCGCCTCGCACCGCCTTCTCTGCCCGCGCTGCTTCTCGCCGGCAACCCCGCACCCCCGCGCTGTCACCCTGGACCTTGCTGGTGTGCCTGTCTCCTACCCCGCTGCAAGCGCCGCATCAGGCTGCTCGGTTGCACCTGCTGGCTGCGTGTAGCCGTGTTGTTCTGCTTCTTGTTCGAGTCCAGACAGGACCACGAACCCGATATGCCCCGTTTTGGGGATTCCAGTTGGTTTGCTTCTGCCGTAGAGGTGATGCGGTGGAGTGGATTTTCTATCCTCGGCCTCGACCTCCTAGACCTCGATGACTCCAAGACTGCTAATGGTGACTACCAAGAGCTTCTACACAGTTTTGATGATCTAAAGATAGTCACAAGTTAACCAGAGGCGATGACACCGGGTTGACAAGATCTTCATCATGGATGCCAAGGTCGCCTACGCGGAACGCCGAGTTCTCCACCTTGAACGCCTTCATGGACCCGAAGACCGATCCGGAGCGCCAAGGCCTTCGACATGGAACCGACAAGATCTCCTTCCTAGAATATCAAGATCTTCCGGCACCGAGACCCAAGACCGACACCGTCACCCGAGGACTACGACAAGATCGTCCCAACCTGCCAAGTTTGCCTACCCGAACACCATGCGACAAGATCTACTTCACGGACCCGAAGACCACGGATGCGACAAGATCTACTCCGTTGTCCGAGAACGTTCCCGCTGAGACCGATCCCCGTCAAACCCTGTCGAACCCGAACCCCCGGAACCAACATCTTCCGAACCCAGATGTGTGACCCTAAGCGTCTATTTTTATAATATGACATATACCTGTCACATAATTAAATCGTCATGCTTGCATACATGTCATCTGGTGAGTTGGGTTAAATAATCGATTCACCTCATAATTAAATATGGAGTACATATGCGGGATATCTTTGTCTTATTCCGGATTCCATTTAAATTGGTGTAGCGAACTGATGCCATGTTCTGTCTTGTTAAGACAACATTTAAATTGTGGGGTAGCTAAATAACTTGAACCTTATAATTAATTGTCGGGACCCCGGTTCCGCTTAATATTGCCTAATTGTACCGCATCTATGCCATGCCATGGATTATATCATGAACATGCTGATTCTTTGCCGTAGTATTCAATATTGCATCCGGTGTTTCTTCTAGTGTTTGCTTCTCCGTGGATTAGGCCGATGAGTTGATGCGAGTATCGACAGGTTCTCCGGATATGAACCTTCGGCAGTGTTTCCCAGGCGAGCATCCTCCCTCTTTCTACCTATTTTGCATTTATAGTCTTTACTTCCTCCTGTTGATCTATTGCTATCCGTATTGTGATGCTTTAGTTTCCGTGCACCATTTATACTCCTTGCAGCCTCTATATTGCCATGGACACATCCTATTGCCTGTTGTTTGATAGATAGTCAGCCTTGCGAGTCATAGTTGCTTGCTTATGTGTTGCTTCGCATTGTTGGCATTCCATCGTTGACGGCAAGTTGGCACATGATAAATGGTGGAGATGCTTAATTGTGGAGATGATCATGACTTTAAATACAACTATTAAATTGCTGGGATAACTAATGAAAGAGGCACCGGTGGGCAATATATGTTATTTGGTTTTTCATGTCCACTTGTGTCCCGTAGGCCCCGAGTACTTGATACCTGTTCCTTGATTATTCGCACTATCCACATACAGGAGACTCTATGAATCCCCCTTAACTAGAGCTTGATTCATTTCTTATTTCTTGGGGCCACAAACTAGTTTGGGGTTTTATTACTATCCTGTACTTATGCCATGCTTTACTGCTTTAATTACGATTGTGCGTGGAGCATCTATACAGTTTTGGATCGCGGCACGATTTCACGGTATCGACAAGCCCAGTCACACTTTCGGGTTCCCAGTCGTTTACAGCCGTTCTCGCAAACCCTGGGTCCATTCCGGAGCCGACCAACTTCGTTGCGGGTAGCTTAGTGGGGTGGCCCCCTGAAATATTTTATGAATCCTGTGATTGCTTTGTCGTGAAAGCCTCGCTGGGTTTTGATTTGGTTTTTCCGAGGTTGATCGTGTGTGCGTTGCTATTTGTGCACCCCTGCAGGGTAAATCTTTCTAAAAGCCGTGTCCGCGGTTATGGACGACTTGGAGCACAGTATCTTGATCATAGACAAGCATAACTAAAGTAGTGCTATAAATTTGACTTCATATGTGACTAGTAATCAGCTTCACTATAATGGAATAGATAATAAAAGTGCCAATAACTGGTGGAACTGGGGTGTATCAGTTCATGTTATACCTGCCTAGTAAGTATCGCAACTCCAATGGAATGAAATAAAAGTGCCAACAACTGCTGGGTTTGGGATGTCACATGCTAATTGTATCTGACTAGTAAGTACTGCAACTACAATAGAATGGTTAACTAAACTGCCCACTACTTATGCTATCAGGATGACTCATGCTATCTATATCTGACTAGTAAGTGCTTCAACTAATGGAATGAATAAAACTGCCAACTGTGTGAGTTCCTCGGTTTGACTTCCTCGTTTGGTCTCGAGGGGGAAATGCCAGGATGGGTATGATTGGTGTTAGTATCAGGTTGGTCCCGAATAGGTCTTTCTTATCCCTCTCTAATAGCCGACAGTTGCATCGAGTCTCTATAGGTTGTTTGGTGCATGCTATGCTGCCGCTTCAGTCCATCATACCTATGTAGGCGAGAGCTGCCGAATTCTAGCCTCGCCGTGTACTGGCCTCAGTACTGATGTTCCTCTTTTTCCCTTAGACCTTTGTCGGCACCCCTTTTGTTTAGCAGGTACGAGTTCGACATTGTTAGCAGGGTTACCCTTCCGGCTTGGCCTGGGCAGGGTTATGGACGCCATTGGTTATTCTTCAGGGCTCTCAGCTCAATTTGCTTTTTATCTGTACTCGGATGTTGTATCGATTTCAAGGTGATTTGGATCTTTGTATAGTATATCTGTATTCTTGACTCATGGAGTCGTTGTTGTACATATATGTTCTATGGGTTCCATCGTGGACTAATGTGTAATGGTATTACTTCGTTTTCCACCCACACGCAAGTGCCTGGTGGGCGTCCTTGAATCGTTTCTATGCGGGTTTGGCGGGAAGCGCTAAAACTTGCATAGGACCGATTCGAGGGTGTTACAGAGTGGTATCAGAGCTTAGCAGTTGCGATACCCCACTGGTCTAGCCTGTAGGATAACCTAGCTAACGGACGATCTAGAGTGTCAAAACTATTTTGCAAAATCAGATGGATAGATCTGATTAGGTCTGATTTTACTCCTTACCCCTCTGCGTGTTTTGAATCTGCTCTCTTATCTTTTCTTCGAGTCCAGGAATTCTCGTGGCTGGGTTTCCCTCGTACCTTCAGGGTTTCGCTTCCTCCTTTGGTAACGGTGCTTCTACATCCGGTCTTCGTGCTATCTGAGGAATCCTTCATCTATTGGACTTCTCTCTGTTCCTTGTTGTGCCTTCCGGTGTTTTCCGACGCGGCGATATCATCTACGCCAGATCCGATGTAGAGTCTGCATCACTCCTTTGTTTCTGAACCTCGCTTGTCGAGATCTCCAGTCTGATTCCTAGAATGGTTGCACGCTTTTCAACTGATTGTGTGGAGTAATAGTTTTGGTGCGTGATGGATTGGCCCCCATGCCGACTACTCACTCTATTTGCTCTTGTACATTGCAGTGGATTAGAATGCATCGTCTCTCTCCTTCTATCGAAGTTAGAGGTGGCTTTATTTGTTGATACCTCTACCTTCGCCCTTTGTTCCCAGAGTGTTCTCTCGACGATCACGGACAACGACCTCTTGTTAGTGGTGTCGCGAGGACCTACACGAAGCGAGAAGATTCAGATCGACGGCCTTCTTCCTCGGACCATGAGGCGGATCTCGAGGGCGAGATCCCTTGTTTGTGGTGTCGAATTGTAGCATCCCGCTAAAACCACTAATAGAAAATCGTTGTGTTTTTGTGTTGCGCATCACCATGACCGCATGCTCATGTCATCATGCCACATTGCATTTGAGCATCGTCATCATCATGCATTTGTTTGTCTAAAACTATTTTCTAAAAGCCTAGTTTTGTTTTCTAAACATCCCCCGTCTTTACTTTAAATAAAACCCCGGTCTCTTCCGGATATTTTATTTGTCTAAAAACAGATTACAAAAACATTTTAAATAAATAAATAAAATTTATATTATTTTTTTAGGAGGCAGCCAGCCAGGCCCAAAAGCCCAGCCGGCCACCTCCAAACCCTAATCCCCATTTACCCTAACCCCCACCTAACCCAGCCTCCACACCTACCCTACCCGACCGACCCCAACCCGACACGGCGTGCGCGCCTGACTGCACGCAACCACCTGCCACTCACCCGCTCACGCGCTCTCCCCGGCCCACCCCGTGTTGCTACCGACAAGCTACCTACCCACCACCACGTCTTTCCCTGGCCCCACCGATGCGCCCTGCCTTCCTCTCTCTCGCACGCCTCCTTCCTCCCCCGCTCGCTCTGCTCCCGTAGCAACCGCTGCCGCCACCTCCCTCCCAGGCTCGTGCGCGCAGACGCCTGGACCCCGCGCGGCCTGCATCGCCGACCCGCCCTCTCCTTCGGCCGCCCGAGCCCCTTGACGGCACCGTCCCACGAGACCTCGCGAACCCCATCCCCGGGTGCCCTGCGCGCTACCGCTCTGTTCTCTGCGGGCCGCGAACGCTCTCTTCTCCATGGGCCGCCACCGCCAGCGAGCCTCGCTACCGCTCGGCCTCTCCACCGCACCCGCGACCTCCTTCCTGAGGCAGAGCCGTGCCATCGCTCGGCCTCTCTGTGTCGCCCGGCCTCCGCCGCGAGCGCCGTCGGGTCCGTCGGCTTCGGCACCGAGGATGCCTGCCCTGCCCTCTCCTCTGTCGTGGAGCTCCGCGAACCCTACCGTCCTGCGCGCCCTCGTCGCCCTCACCAAGCTCCGCCACCCCTCCGCGTCGCCCCGCAGCGTCACGCGGCCTCCTGTGCCGAGCTTGACCTGGCCTCGTGCGACCCCGCGCCCCGATGCCTGCCACGCCACCGACCGAGCTCGCCCCGCGCTGGCCCCGCCTCGAGCGCCTGGCCACCTCGATGAGGCCTCTGCCTCACCTCGCACCGCCTCCTCTGCCCGTGCCGCTTCTCGCCGGCAAGCCCTCACCCCCACGCTGTCACCCTGGACCTTGCTGGCGTGCCTGTCTCCTACCCCGCTGCAAGCGCCGCATCAGGCTGCTCGGTAGCACCTGCTGGCTGCATTTAGCCGTGTTGTTCTGCTGCTTGTTCGAGTCCAGACAGGACCACGAACCCGATATGCCCCGTTTTGGGGATTCCAGTTGGTTTGCTTCTGCCGTAGAGGTGATGCGGTGGAGTGGATTTTCTATCCTCGGCCTCGACCTCCTGGACACCGACGACTCCAAGACTGCTAATGTGGACTACCAAGAGCTTCTACACGGTTTTGATGATCTGAAGATAGTCACAAGTTAACTAGAGGCGATGACACCGAGTTGACAAGATCTTCATCATGGACGCCAAGGTCGCCTACGCGGAACGCCGAGTTCTCCACCTTGAACGCCTTCATGGACCCGAAGACCGATCCGGAGCGGCAAGTCCTTCGACATGGAACCGACAAGATCTCCTTCCTAAAATATCAAGATCTTCCGGCACCGAGACCCAAGACCGACACCGTCACCCGAGGACTACGACAAGATCGTCCCAACCTGCCAAGTTTGCCTACCCGAACACCGTGCGACAAGATCTACTTCACAGACCCGAAGACCACGGATGCGACAAGATCTACTTCACGGACCCGAAGACCACGGATGCGACAAGATCTATTCCATTGTCCGAGAACGTTCCCGCTGAGACCGATCCCCGTCAAACCCTGTCGAACCCGAACCCCCGGAACCAACATCTTCCGAACCCAGATGTGTGACCCTAAGCGTCTATTTTTATAATATGACATATACCTGTCGCATAATTAAATCGTCATGCTTGCATACATGTCATCTGGTGAGTTGGGTTAAATAATCGATTCACCTCATAATTAAATATGGAGTACATATGCGGGATATCTTTGTCTTATTCCGGATTCCCTTTAAATTGGTGTAGCGAACTGATGCCATGTTCTGTCTTGTTAAGACAACATTTAAATTGTGGGGTAGCTAAATAACTTGAACCTTATAATTAATTGTCGGGACCTTGGTTCTGCTTAATATTGCCTAATTGTACCGCATCTATGCCATGCCATGCATCATATCATGAACATGCTGATTCTTTGCCGTAGTATTCAATATTGCATCCGGTGTTTCTTCTAGTGTTTGCTTCTCCGTGGATTAGGCCGATGAGTTGATGCGAGTATCGACAAGTTCTCCGGATATGAACCTTCGACAGTGTTTCCCAGGCGAGCATCCTCCCTCTTTCTACCTATTTTGCATTTATAGTCTTTACTTCCTCCTGTTGATCTATTGCTATCCGTATTGTGATGCTTTAGTTTCCGTGCACCATTTATACTCCTTGCAGCCTCTATATTGCCATGGACACATCCTATTGCCTGTTGTTTGATAGATAGTCAGCCTTACGAGTCATAGTTGCTTGCTTAAGTGTTGCTTCGCATTGTTGGCATTCCACCGTTGACGGCAAGTTGGCACATGATAAATGGTGGAGATGCTTAATGGTGGAGATGATCATGACTTTAAATACAACTATTAAATTGCTGGGATAACTAATGAAAGAGGCACCGGTGGGCAATATATGTTATTTGGTTTTTCGTGTCCACTTGTGTCCCATAGGCCTCGAGTACTTGATACCTGTTCCTTGATTATTCGCACTATCCACATACAGGAGACTCTATGAATCCCCCTTAACTAGAGCTTGATTCATTTCTTATTTCTTGGGGCCACAAACTAGTTTGGGGTTTTATTACGATTGTGCGTGGAGCATCTGTACAGTTTTGTATCGCGGCACGATTTCGCGGTATCGACAAGCCCAATCACACTTTCGGGTTCCCAGTCATTTACAGCCGTTCTTGCAAACCCTGGGTCCATTTCGGAGCCGACCAACTTCATTGCGGGTAGCTTAGTGGGGTGGCCCCCTGAAATATTTTATGAATCCTGTGATTGCTTTGTCGTGAAAGCCTCGTTGGGTTTTGATTTGGTTTTTCCGAGGTTGATCGTGTGTGTGTTGCTATTTGTGCACCCCTGCAGGGTAAATGTTTCTGAAAGCCGTGTCCATGGTTATGGACGACTTGGAGCACAGTATCTCGATCATAGACAAGCATAACTAAAGTAGTGCTATAAATTTGACTTAATATGTGACTAGTAATCAGCTTCACTATAATGGAATGGATAATAAAAGTGCCAATAACTGGTGGAACTGGGGTGTATCAGTTCATGTTATACCTGCCTAGTAAGTATCGCAACTCCAATGGAATGAAATAAAAGTGCCAACAACTGCTGGGTTTGGAATGTCACATGCTAATTTTATCTGACTAGTAAGTACTGCAACTACAACAGAATGGTTAACTAAACTGCCCACTACTTATGCTATCAGGATGACTCATGCTATCTATATCTGACTAGTAAGTGCTTCAACTAATGGAATGAATAAAACTGCCAACTGCGTGAGTTCCTCGGTTTGACTTCCTAGTTTGGTCTCGAGGGGGAAATGCCAGGATGGGTATGATTGGTGTTAGTATCAGGTTGGTCCCGAATAGGTATTTCTTATCCCTCTCTAATAGCCCACAGTTGCATCGAGTCTCTATAGGTTGTTTGGTGCATGCTATGCTGCCGCTTCAGTCCATCATACCTATGTAGGCGAGAGCCGCCGAATTCTAGCCTCGCCGTGTACTGGCCTCAGTACTGACGTTCCTCTTTTTCCCTTAGACCTTTGTCGGCACCCCTTTTGTTTAGCAGGTACGAGTTCGACATTGTTAGCAGGGTTACCCTTCCGGCTTGGCCTGGGCAGGGTTATGGACGCCATTGGTTATTCTTCAGGGCTCTCAGCTCAATTTGCTTCTGATCCGTACTCGGATGTTGTATCGATTTCAAGGTGATTTGGATCTTTGTATAGTATATTTGTATTCTTGACTCATGGAGTGGTTGTTGTACATATATGTTCTGTGGGTTCCATCATGGACTAATGTGTAATGGTATTACTTTGTTTTCCACCTGCACGCAAGTGCCTGGTGGGCGTCCTTGAATCATTTCTATGTGGGTTTGGCGGGAAGCGCTAAAACTTGCATAGGGCCGATTCGAGGGTGTTACACCAACCCTAAGTAGAAGAAAGCGCGCAGGCCGGATAATCCGGCCACCACTAAGGGTGGATAATCCACCGGGGCGGATAATCCGGCCACCCAGGGGGCAGATAATCTAACCTTCACCAATTATTCTGTTTACACGGAAATTGGGCCAGCATAACCCCTCAAAACCCTCACAAGATAAACAGTGAACTTGTGTGCAAAATAGATGGTTCAAGGTGGGAGAAATCTTAGGTTTAGATAATCAAACTGAGATGGTACTACATGATGACCCACAAGTATAGGGGTGTATCGCAGTATTTTCGGTCAGTAAGAGTGTCGATCCCAAAGAGGAGCAGAAGGTGTTGACGAGTGGCTTGGAGCAGGAATTCTCTGTAAACACTTATCAAACAGATTTTTAGGGGTTTTTGATAATGGAGATAAATAAAGTACGAGTAAATAAAAGACAATAATAATAAATGCAGCAAGTGGCCCAATCCTTTCTTTAGCAAAGGACAAGCCGGTTGTATTACTTAAGACGACCAAACGTTCTCGAGGACACACGGGAATATCGTCAAGTGCTTTCGCTTCATATAGTTGATTAATCTTCTTTAGTTTGCTAAGTGTTGTGTGGGTGAACCTGTGCTAATGTACCGACCTTCCTAGGACTAATACATACTTGTGATTATACCCCTTGCAAGCATTCTCAAGTACAAGAAAGCAATTAAGATAGAAACCTAACCACAGCTTTAAACTCTAAGACCCTGACGTCCCTTGTGCAAAGGTTTCCTAACGGGGGTTCAGGTTTCTATCACTCTGGCAACCCCTACAATTAGTAGCCAAATACACAATGCATTCCCCTAGGCCCATAAAGGTGAAGTGTCATGTAGTCGACGTTCACATGACACCACTAGAAGAATAACACCACAACTTAAATATCAAACCATTCAACCTTTCTCAACACAATTCCACTACTAACAACATGACTTCTCCAGGTCCTCAAGAACTAAACGAACTACTCACAATACATCATATGGATCAAGATCAGAGATCATATAATGATAGGTACCAATCTGAACATAACAATAATTCAATGGTTCCACTCAATAGCATCAACTACAAGGAGTGATCAACACCAGGAAAGTTTCCCCTAAGAACTATGCAAGATTCAACCCAATTGTTACAGCGGTATGGAGTGGTGATGATGGCGCTGGTGGAGATGATGGTAGTGATGATGATGATGATCCCGACGTGGTGATGATGAATACGGACAAGAAGCATCACATTCATCAATACACAAATCATAATAGAAGATAACTCACTATTATATAACTTAACTTACAATAAGTAAAGGAAACACAGGTAAAGATACATAAAGTAAATAACAGTTGGTAATGGCAAACTTAGCTCTTGGTCGAAGAATAGTTGACAATATGTAGGAGTTCAAACATAAAGGGGGTTTTTAATGATAGCTTTCAAATTAATACTCTCTAAGATAAGAGCAATGTGCAAAACAAAGAACATAAGAAACATGATTGAATAAATCATCATATGAATGAATGAAACACAACAACTCAAAATACTTGCTAAGGTAGAAGGGAATAGGTTTACTGACTCAACTAAAAAGTAAAAGAAAGTCCCTTCGCAGAGGGAAGAAGGGATTTCAAGTTTCATAAAGAGCTTCCAAATATTATGGTACTTATTAGCTTTCAGCTCTCATTGCCCCTATCATAAGCATCTTTAGGTTATTAAGGTTAAAGTGAGACAACTAAGAGGATAGAAGACAACTCACTATTATATAACTCAACTTGTAATAAGTAAAGGAAACACAATAAAGATACACAAAGTGAATCATAATTGGTAATGGCAAACTTAGCTCTTGGTCGAAGAATAGTTGATAATTTGCTGGAGTTCACAAATAGCTGGTTTTCAATGAAAGCTTTCAAAGTAGTAAACTTCAAGATAAGAGCAAATGTGCAAAACAAGGAACATAAGAAACATGATTGAATAAATCATCATATGAATGAATGAAACACATCAACTCAAAATACTTGCTGAGATAGAAGGGAATAGGTTTACTGACTCAACTACAAAGTAAAAGAAAGGTCCTTCAAAGAGGGAAGCAGGGATTACAAGTCTCATAAAGAGCTCCCAAAAATTATGATACTTACTAGCTTTCAGCTCTCATTGCCCCTATCATAGGCATCTTTAGGTGATTAAGGTTAAAGTGACACAACTAAGAGGATATGCTTGACAAGTTATAAGTTAAAATCTCAAGCCCCTTACTTATGAGTACCGATCCTCATGCTACTCAACTTCAGTCACGAGCAAGCTCTTGTCATTGTAAATACATGCGTATCATTGAGAACCGCCAACGGGGTACCCCTTGCACATGACACGGGAGCTATCCCATAATCAAAATGACAAGGCAAGCAGACAGTGAGCATCTCAGCGATCTTTTTATTTGCTATTTGCATAGGTTTTTATTGCGGATGCTTCATAGAATGCTCACTATAGTTATGCAGCAAGTTTCCACCATGATTAGGCATGGCTTAAGCTAGCGGCCCAGGTGTTTCTCTAACACACATATAAACTCCATGATCTTACAAGTTCCACTTTTATTTCACACCGCCGGGATCCATAAGCAAAAGAACATGATATCAACTAGGTACAAGTACCAACGAAGTGTTGAAAGCGGTCCCCATGATACATGGTTCGGCTAACTTCAACTCATAAAGCGCAAGCATATACGCAACAAAGAAGGACACAATGGTTCAAGTTTATTAAATGCAAGAAAGTAAAGTGTGCCATCAAGTTCGTGAGAGCTTTAATCACTAATTTTCACATAACAAGTTTAATTTGGGAGGTAGATAAAACAAGAATTTACTTGGAATAGCAATAATGCTAATAGGTAGGTATGGTGGACACAAATGGCAAAGGTTTTGGTTTAAAGGAGGTGGATGCACGAGAAGAATTCCCTCTCAGTACAGGTTTTTGGCTAGCAAGGCTGGGTAGCAAGTACAAGAGTTGAAGGAAACAAAGAAACATACAAGTGATAAAGACAAACATGCAATCTTCCTTGGAAGCACAAAAGATCTTAACTAGAGAATACTAAACTTATCAGCAAATCAAGAAAGAAAGATGATGAAATTATTTTTCTCTAGAGTACTTCTATCTTTTTCTTTTCAACTCTCAAAAAGGTGTTGCTACTGACCGAGCCAGGTTTGCCAAAACCAACTAAATTAACTCAATGATCCCAAAGTGCTACCAATACTAACAACAAGATCAATCATATAACCATGAATTGAAAACTAACATAAGCTAAGCAAAAGAGTGAATGATAGAACTTCTCATTAATATTCCATAGCGGAAACTCACACCTAGGGATACAAATCTAACGAGAGAGGGGACACTTCCATAATGCAAACCATACTACATAATAACTCCTATATTCATGATATGACTCTACTAATAAGGTAAAAAGATAGAAGATAGTGATATGATACCGCGGCACTCCCCCAAGCTTGGAACAAACCAAGGGGATGCCAAACCTGATGACGAATTACTCCTTTGGTGGTGGTGGTATCTTCTCATCTTCGTCCATCTTCCAGGGTAAAGGCTTCCCATCAACAAAGGACATCGTGGTTTCCAACATCCTGAAACTCGCAGCAGCACTTATGCGTTTAAATCTAGCCTCATACTCACAGTTTTGATTTTGAACGTCATAGAACTGTGCTTGCAGTTTGTTGGTTGTTTGGCGGAGTGAAAGGACTTCGTCTTTGAGTTTAGCAGTCTCCTTTTTGTGCTCGGCGATGAGTTCGGAACAAATCTTATGGATGATGTCCACTTCGCGCTCTGCCATCTTCCTATACCTAAAGACTTCTTGCTCCAATGCTTCCATCCTGTCCTCCAGACTTCCTTCACCTTTAGGGCCTTGAACCTCCTTAATCTGGACCTCCCCACCTTCGAGCAACAACTCCTTGGGATGGATCTTCAATTCTCTCATGTATGGGTTGATGATATCCTCTAAAGAATCCCCCTTTGATGATCTAGAGGAAGACATTATGGCTCCAAATCTAGGATTTTTTCTTGGCAGAAATAGATCGAAACAAAAAAACGACGAAAACCCGATATCCGGACCTCGAGGGATCCGGGGGGTTATATATTACGAAGTTTCGTATCAAAAGGAAGGTACTGGGAGAAAACGGGTCGGAGAAAGAGTCCTGGGTGGCCTCACCACCTGGTGGCGCGGCTAGGGGTGGGCCCGCGCCATGGGGTGGTGTGGGCCACCCTGGCTCCGGTTCCGTCCCTTTTTCTCTTTGTAGCTTTACTTATTGACTGAAAACTACAAAAATATAGTTGAATTGTATTTTCGCGGAACTTTTCTTACCAGAACTGTTACCTAGTTGGAAACGGACTCTACAGGTCTTTGAATTTGGTCCTTAGAATTTTTCTGGAGTTATAACTTGAAAGGCATCAACATCTTCATTGTAAGAATCTCCAGCAATATAGTGTTTGAGTCGCTGCCCATTCACTACTTGTGTAGTATTATCTTTTAGAGAAGAAATTTTTATTGCTCCTGAACGGTATACTTCTTCAATGATGAAAGGTCCTTCCCATTTTGATAGTAGCTTACCTGCAAAAAATCTGAGACGAGACCTATACAATAGAACTTTCTCACCAACATGAAATTCTCTCTTAAGTATTCGCTTGTCATGCCATCTTTTAACTTTTTCCTTAAAGAGCCTAGCATTCTCATAGGCTTCACTCCTCCATTCATCTAAAGAACTTAAGTCAAAAAGTCTTTTCTCACCAGCTAGCTTACAATCTCTATTTAGTTCTTTCACTGCCCAGTAAGCTTTGTGTTCTAATTCTAAGGGTAAGTGGCAAGCTTTCCCATAAACCATTTTATAAGGAGACATTCCCATAGGATTCTTATAAGCAGTCCTATAAGCCCATAAAGCATCATTCAACTTTTTAGCCCAGTTTTTTCTAGACCTATTAACAGTTTTTTGCAAGATAAATTTTATTTCTCTATTTGATAACTCTACTTGCCCGCTAGTTTGGGGATGATAAGGTGAAGCAATTCTATGATTAACATCATACTTAGCGAGTGTCTTCCTAAAACCGCCATGAATGAAATGAGAACCCCCATCATTCATGAGATACCTAGGCACTCCAAACCTAGGAAAGATAACGTCCTATGAGTGTAACCCTTCGAAGGAATGGCTTCTACCCACTTAGTAACATAATCAACGGCAACAAGAATATGAGTGTAACCCTTCGAAGGAGGGAAAGGGCCCATAAAGTCGAATCCCCAACAATCAAAAGGTTCAATGAATAGAGAGTAGTTCATAGGCATTTCATCGCGTCTAGAAATATTACCAACACGCTGACATTCATCACAAGATAAAACAAATTTTCTTGCATCCTTAAAAAGGGTAGGCCAGTAGAAACCTGATTGTAATACCTTTTGTGCGGTTCTATCTCCCGCATGATGTCCTCCATAGGTGCTACCATGACATTTATGCAATATCTCTTTTTGCTCATATTCTGGGACACATCTTCGCATAATACCTCCAACTCCTTCTTTGTATAAGTGTGGGTCATCCTAAAAATAATGCCTCAAATCGTAGAAGCACTTTCTTCTTTGCTGAGCTGTAAAAGTTGGAGGCAAATACTTGGAGACAATAAAGTTAGCATAATCAGCATACCAAGGGCTTCCTCGAGAGTTCACCCCTACTGCGGCTAACTGTTCATTTGGGAAACTATCATTAACAGGCATAGGATCAAAAGAGATGTTTTCCAAACGAGATAAAATATGAGCTACAGGATTTTCAGCACCCTTCCTATCCACTATGTGTAGATCAAACTCTTGTAAAAGCAATACCCATCTAATAAGCCTAGGCTTAGCGTCCTTCTTCGTCATAAGAAACTTAATAGCAACATGATCAGTATGAATGGTTACTTTTGAGTCCACAATATAGGGCCTAAACTTATCACAAGCAAAAACAACAGCTAGAAATTCCTTTTCAGTAGTAGCATAATTCCTTTGAGCAGCGTCTAGAGTCTTACTAGCATAATAGATAACGTTTAGCTTTTTATCAATACGTTGCCCAAGGACAGCCCCTACAGCAAAATCACTAGCATCACACATTATTTCAAAGGGTAAACTCCAATCAGGTGGTTGAACAATAGGGGCTGTAGTTAAAGCCTTCATAAGAGTTTCAAAAGCTTCCTTACAATCATCATAAAAAACGAAGGGTACATCTTTTTGAAGAAGATTAGTAAGGGGTTTTGATATCCCAGAAAAGTCTTTAATAAACCTTCTATAGAAACCACCATGACCAAGGATACTACAAATACCTTTGATGTCTCCTGGGCATGGCATCTTCTCAATCGCCTCAACCTTAGCTCTATCAACTTCTATGCCTCTTTCAGAAACTTTATGACCAAGAACAATCCCTTCATTAACCATGAAGTGGCATTTATCCCAATTAAGAACAAGATTAGTTTCTTCACATCTCTGCAAAACTTTATCAAGGTTGTGCAGACAATTATCAAAAGAAGTTCCATAGACAGAAAAGTCATCCATGAACACTTCTACAATTTCCTCAAAAAAGCCATGAAAGATAGGAGACATGCATCTTTGGAAAGTAGCAGGAGCATTACATAAACCGAAAGGCATATGTCTATAAGCATAAGTTCCATAAGGGCAAGTAAAAGTAGTTTTTTCTTGATCTTGTTGTTTAACAGCAATTTGAGAGAAACCAGAATAACCATCAAGAAAACAAAAATGGGTCTTTTTAGACAACCTTTCCAACATTTGATCAATAAAAGGAAGCGGGTAGTGATCTTTCTTAGTAACTTTATTGACTTTCCTAAAATCGATGCACATCCTATAGCCTACCACTATTCTTTGAGGAATAAGCTCATCATTATCATTAGGGACAACGGTAATACCTCCCTTTTTAGGAACACAATGAACAGGACTAACCCATTCACTATCAGCAATAGGGTAAATAATACCAGCATCAAGGAGTTTCAATACCTCATTCCTTACCACTTCCTTCATCTTAGGATTTAAACGTCGTTGGTGCTCCACTACTGGCTTCGCATCTGGTTCTATGTTGATAGAATGCTGACTTATAGTAGGTGAAATCCCTTACAAATCATCTAGAGTATAGCCCATAGCTCCTCGGTGTTTCCTCAAAACCTCCAATAATCTTTCTTCTTCCTCCCCTGAAAGTTTAGCGCTAATAATAACAGGATATATCTTTTTATCATCAATAAAAGAATATTTAAGATCATCAGGGAGAGGTTTTAGATCGAAAACCGGATCCTTTTTAGGTGGCATCATGGTACCCAAGTCTTCTACATGCAAGTCGTGCTTAAGTATCATAGGTTGATCTCGAAGAATCATGTCAATCTCGTTCCTTTCTTCCATGAAGATTTCACTTTCATGTTCTTCCATAAATTGCTGCAAAGCATTGTTAGGAGCAAGATAAATAGAAGCAAATTATTCAACTCTAAAATCCTCATTATGGGTTTCCTCTTCGCAAGGTTCTTTAGCAAATTTCGAAAAATTAAACTCATAAGATTCCCCATCAAACTTAGTCAAGATTTTCTCCCTCTTGTAATCAATAATAGCTCCACAAGTACTCAACAAAGGTCTACCAAAAATGATAGGATAAGTTTTACTAGCAGCTGAACCAAGTACTAGAAAATCAGCAGGGTACTTAATCTTACCGCAAAGAACTTCCACGTCTCGCACAATACCAATTGGAGAGATGGTCTCTCTATTAGCAAGGTGAATAACCACATTAATCTCTTCCAACTCGCAAGGACTGATCTCATGCATAATTTCTCTCTAAAGCTCATAAGGAATAGCACCAAAACTTGCACCAATATCACATAAACCATAATAGCAATGATCACCAATTCTAACAGAAAGCACAGTAACACTAGCCTTTTTAGTTCTATTAGGATGTGAAACAATATTAGAAGCATCCTCACAAAAGACTATGTGCCCATCTTCTACGCTTTTAGTGACAAGGTCTTTCACAATTGCTACCACGGGTTCAATGTTTATTTGTCCATCAGGTTTTACAGTTCTTTTTTCACTTTTGGTGATTACATTAGTTATCATTGGATGGTCCTTTACCTTTTCGGGGGAGGGAATCTTCTCGATATAAGGTTCAGGTAAGATAGGGTCGATGATGCAATACTCAGCACTTCCAATAGGGGCATAGTCAACAATATCTTTGTAAGGTGCATGGTACTTGTTCCATCCCCTTTTTGGAATTTCGATATAGGAAGCAAAAGCTCTAAAGAAATTCGTAATAACTTGCAAATCAAGACCATAAATATTACTATATTTTGAAAGTCATCAGTTCCCATAAAAGATTCAATGCATTCATAATCATAATTTATACCTGACTTTCTACCTTTGTCATTCTCCCAAGCTTCAGCATTGTCTTGAATACGGTCCAGAAGATCCCATTTAGCTTCTTCTTTCATACGAGTGAATGATCCAGCACAAGAAGCATCCAATAAATCTTTATCATGTAGAGGGAGCCTTGCATAAAGGTTGTTGATAATAATATTGTTGGGGAGCTCATGAATGGGACATTTGAGCATTAGTAACTTCAATCTCCCCCAAGCTTGAGCTGTACTCTCTCCATCAAGAGGCCAAAAGTTGTATATTTGATTCCTATCTTTATGAATCTCACTAGGAGGATAAAACTTTGAATAAAAGAGAGGCACTATTTCCTCCCATTCCAGAGCTTGACCATTCTTCAGCGGCTTATACCATTCCTCAGCTCTTCCTTTTAGCGATAATGAGAATAACTTCTTCTTAACTTGATCTGTAGTAATACCTGCACACTTGAACAACCCGCATAATTCGTGTATAAAGAGTAAATGATCACCGGGATGGACAGTTCCATCCCCAACATAATAGTTATCCATAACATGATCAATAATTCTTGTAGGTATTTTGAAAACATCTTTCTCAGCAGGTGGTGGCTTATCTACTACCTTAGAAGTGGTAGTAGCATTACCAAATAAGAAACTCAGCAAATTATCCATAACGAAAATAAAGCAACTTGCAGAAGTAAACAATACTCACAGTAGAAGTTTCCTTTACCAGTTCCACTCTCCAATAGCGCTTCACTCCCCGGCAACGGCACCAGAAAATAGTCTTGATGACCCACAAGTATAGGGGGTGTATCGCAGTATTTTTGATAAGTAAGAGTTTCGAACCCAACGAGGAGCAGAAGGTGCTGGCTAGTGGTATGGGTCAGGAATTCTCTGCAAATACTTAGCAAACGGATTTTTAGGGGGTTTTGATATAGCAAGTAAACAAAGTGCAAGTAAATAAAAGATAGTAGGAATAAATGCAGCAAGTGGCCCAATCCTTTATGCAGCAAAGGACAAGCCGGTTGTATTTCTATAGATGACCAAACGTTCTCGAGGACACATGGGAAGACTGTCAAGTGCTTTCGCTTCATATAGTCGATTAATCTTCTTTAGCTTGCTAAGTGTTGTGTGGGTGAACCTGTGCTAATGTACCGCCCCATCCAAGACTAAATACATACTTGTGATTATACCCCTTGCAAACATCTGTAAGTACAAGAAAGTAATTAAGGTAGAAACCTAACCACAGATTTAAACTCTAAGACCCTTACGTCCCTTGTGCAATGGTTTCCTAATGGGGGTTCATGTTTCTGTCACTCCGGCAACCCCTACGATTAGTAGCCAAATACACAATGCATTCCCCTAGGCCCATATAGGTGAAGTGTCATGTAGTCGACATTCACATGACACCACTAGAAGAAGTACACCACAACTTAAATAACAACCTATTGAATCTTTCTCAACACAACTCCACTACTAACAACAAGACTTCTCTCATGTCCTCAAGAACAAAACGAACTACTCACAAGACATCATATGGATCATGATCAGAGATGGAATAATGATGTATAACAATCTGAACATAAAAAATAATTCAATGGTTCACTCAATAGCATCTACTACAAAGAGTAATCAATACCGGGAAAGTTTCCCCTATGAACTAAAGCAAGATTCAACTCAATTGTTACAGCAATATGGAGATGGTGATGAGGGTGCTGATGGTGATGATGGTGGTGGTGATGATGATGATCCCGATGAAGTCTAGCTTGATGATGGTGTTGATGGCGATGATCTCCCCTCTCCGAGAAGGAATTCCCCCAGCAGAAATCTGTCTACCGGAGAGATCTTTCTCTCTCGGTGTTTTCCGCCCCGTAGAGGCGGCGGAATCTTTCTGTGGTCGCTCCCCGAGTCTTAGGGTTTCGGGGGGATGATATACGCCAGAGGGGAGAGGATGGAGTGGGCCACGGTGGCCACACCACTCCCTGGCACGGCCTAGGCCTGCCCGCACCATGGGGTGGTGTGGGCCAGTGTGGCCCACCTCCACTCCATCTTATGGCATCGTGAGTCTTCTGGAAAATAGGATTTTCCGTATATTTTCCCGGATTTTCTGATCTTCGCGAATTTTGCCTCCAAACAGCACCTTTTCCATCAGAATCCTGACTACAGCAGTCCATGCTCCAAAAGTCATCAACCATGCAAAAATAGATGAAATAACATAAGTATCACCTCTCAATACGAAATATATCAATGAATAATAGTGAATTAAGACAAAGAATAGTGATGCAAAATGGACGTATCATAGATCTCTTCTTCGATTGGCGACATTGTAAGACTATTGCTATCAATCTTATGATTTTCATTACAATGTTTGTGATTGTTGATCTCATCTCTGTGTGTGAGTAATTCTCCTTGGGCTAAGGGCTTCGTCCTAGCCATGTAGCGATTGTGCATGTTATTTATCATAGATGGGATCATGTATTAGTTTATATGACATGGTGATTATTATATCCTCTCTTGCCTCAATCCAAGGACTTGTCAGGTACCCAAGACCCCGAGGGTTGAGCCAAGTATAGGGAGTATGAGTAATGACTGATCTGCAGGTTGAGAACCCCAGTGACAGAAGGGGTATTACGGCTGTATGTGAGGGATTTGCTTGGGATTAACGGTGACATCACTATGCATATCATTAGTTCTCTTTATTCTATGGATGAGACTAGTAGGTTATTGCTATAAGCGGTTGTGGAGGCAATAGCAATTATGAATGCACTGCCCTCATATAATTTATCTTGCTCTAACAAGTACATGCATACTTTATTTCTATCTTTTATTCTCATCAGATGTTTTGCATAGCTATAGGTGAAACCGAACGCCCTAGGCCCTCTCTCTCCATCATCGACAACAATAAAAAGATGCAAGCTATTGGTCCGGTAAAAACACAAAAGGAATTCTAAAACTCCCGAAGGTCCATTAAAGTATCTTCACTACGCTTTCGCTTCCCGAGGATTTGATAACCTAGGTCTACTAGGGAAAAAAAGCTATACTACATATGTAATCCGGATCGAAGGTATCAGCCTCCTAGCATTTCAATTTATAAAATGCCACATATATAATAGACTAGTTTCTTAAAAATATGGCGGAGAGATTTTTAAGAGGTGTAGGCGGAGTTTTTTTAAGAGGTGGGGGGAAATGCTCAAAACACCAAATTTAAAATATTTTGGGCTATTCTACATGGTCCATCTACATGCTCTATACTCCATGGGCTCCTTTCTTAAATTTCACTAGTATGTGCTAAGCAGTCCCTTGACCCTAACAAGGCCGAATTAAAATGTTCTTGCCTATGCTCCATGGGATCCTTTCTCAAATTTCACTGGCCTGTGCTCAGCAGTTCCCTGACCCTGCGCTAAAAAAAGTAGTTCACTGACCCCGAAAAGGCGTGTGTGTATGTTGGACTATTTTTTTGGGTCGAACTTGATAACGTTGTTGGGTCCTCCATGTTAGTCTCCCACCACGCTGGACTTTTTTCTCGCTCGTGCCTCCCTATTTCGAACTTGGCAATGTTGCTTGATGCAACATCTCTATAAGGCCGCACTACTGGGTCCCATGTCTCAGCCTCTCTGTAAATGAAACATGCGCATGATGGACTTTTTTTCAGCCTTGTCCGTTGTTTTGACATTGGTCCATTGCTAGGTCTAAATATACATGGTACAAAGTAAAGGACCAAATATACACCCATACTATATAGATGTTGATCATTTTTTTTCTGAGAATTATCTATTATAATTTTATATAGTGATCACATGTCATATGTGTATTATCTCGGTCTCACGTGCAAGGTATGTGGAACTTACTAGTAATGCAGTAGTTTCAACAAAACAACATAGGTAGGCGGAGCTTTTTCTGGGGGGCTAGGGAAGGGGATGACCATAAAGGCCAAATTAAAAAGATTCTGGGCTAACCGGGGGCGGATGCCCTATTCTTCATGGACTCACTCTGAAACTGAACGTGCTATGGTTGGTAGCCACAAGACAACAAAAAGGCCAAATTGGAAGGTTTTGGGTTATGCTTGGGCCTGATAGGCTAATTTCATGGGCTTAGTAATAAAAATTCCAGACCTCAACAAGGAAGAAAAAAAGGAGGGAGCAAATTTTGGCCGATATTTTCGCGTGAAAATTGTTGACAACCAAAACTCATACCCCGCGCGTGCCAAAACTTTCCAACTTGTGCCTTCCAACTCGCGCCTTCACTCCAGAAACCAGCTACTGTCTCTTTGCGCCATTCTTCTAGAGACGTGCAGGCGGTCAAAACCACAAGTCGCGTACCAAAATAATCACACTCCATCTATCAGCCAGGGCGGCCTGACACCATTGCTGGTGGCGCCTTCTTTTCGAGACGCACATAGGCCGGCGGTCAACTAGTTGATCCCCACGATACGCTTATAATATCCTTACATCGCTCAATCAATCCCTACAAGTAGTTTCGTACTCGATCTGTTCGTTTGACATTGTTCTGCACTTGATCTGTTTGTTTGATTTGGTTCGCATTTTGCGCTCGATCGATATGTTCTCTCAAATATGTAACATAGTTCTGCACTCAATTTCTGAAATTACGTGGCATTTATAGTTCTATATTCAATCAGGTTGCTCAGATATCTTGGCTTAATTAGATCTGTAATCAACCTGTTCTGTGAAATATCTTGAAAGCTTCTGACCATCTCTATCCTCAATAGATGGACAGATATTGGATACTGAATGGAAAAAAGCAACACCTTCATATTGGGAAGGTGCTAATGACTTCATGAAGTATGTTAGATAGCATAACAGCGACTCGGATGTGTTTTTCCCATGCCAACAATGCCTTAATTATAAAAAGCTGAGTCAGAGCACAGTCACAGACCATACATTCGTTAATGGGATGCAACACACATATATTAGGTGGACTAAACATGGTGAACCATATGATCAGCCTGTTCTTGATCCTCTAGCTGATGCTGATCCACCTGAAGCTCATCAGATCGAGGATGAGGACCTTTCTGGTTTGTTAAGGGACATGTACCCCACTCCAAGCAAAAAAGGCGCTCCTTCTCTTAAAAGATCACTTTTCTCTGACCTCATAGAAGATGCCAAGTGTTCAATGGACCCTGATTCTGGTATCTCAAGATTCGAACTGGTAATGAAATTACTAAAGGAGAAGTCGTTCAACAAGATTACCAACAAAGCTTTTGATTCGGTGATTAAGGTGTACAGCGAGTCAATCCCTAGGGAAGGACTACCAAAATCCTTTTATGAGATGATATAGTACATCAAGATACTTGGACTATCATATGAGAAGATCCATTTTTGTCCAAATAACAGTGTACTGTTCTAGGAGGATTATGAAAACCTCGATGAATGCCCAGTATGTAGTGAATCAAGATGGAAAAATGGTGATAAAAATAAGAAAGATCCTTGTAAGGTTCTGAGATATTTTTCAATTATAGATAGATTGAAGAGGTTGTTTTAGTAAGAACAAAAATCTATGGAAACAAGATGGCACAAAGAGATTATCAAGCCAGACAATTACTTACTCAGACATCCAGCTGATGGCGATGAATGGAAGAACTTTGATAAGGCTCATCCAGGATTTGTAGCGGATCCAAGGAACCTGAGACTTGGCCTAGTTACAGATGGATTTAACCCATTTGGCAACATGAGTAACTCGTATAGCATGTGGCTAGTACTTGTTACAATTTACAACCCGCCTCCCTGGGCATGCACTGATTAGTCGAACTGCTTGCTGGCTTTACTCATCCCAAGTCCCAAATCACATGGGAAGGATTTTGATCTGTTCATGTAGCCTCTTATACGAGACTTGCAGGAACTATGGAAGGGTGTCATGACTCCTGATATCCTTGCCAGCAAACCTGAAGATGCTAGGTTCCATATGCGTGTTGCTGTGCTATTCTGCACCCTTGATTTTCTAGCTCTTGGCACTATGACAGGCAGAGTGATAGCATGTTATAACGCATGTGTTCGCTGTGAGACAAAACAAGCTCCAAGGGTTGAAAACTCACGATTGCCACATCCTACTACAAAGTCTTTTAGCTCTTGGCATTAAAGTTTTAGTGAACAAGGATCTGTACAATGTGCTTGTAGAGTTGGGAAAGTTCTTTAGGGAAATCTGTAGCAAAACTCTGGACAGAAGAGTTGTAGCGTGTCTTCAGACGGACATAGCAGAAATCTTGTGCAAGCTTGAGCTGATATATCCACCAACCTTCTTTGATGTGATGGTGCATTTTATAGAGGCTGAAAATTCATCTGACTGAACATGCACTTTATAGAGGTCCCATACAGTACAGATGGATGTACCCTATAGAACGTCGACTTTGCACTTTCAAGGGTACTGTTAGGAACAAGGCTAGATCAGAGGCTTGCATTGCAGAGGCAAACATTGCTGCTGAAGCATTTGCATTTTGCTCAAGATACATTCCTGATCGTAAAATGAGATCGAATCTAGGTCGCAGAATTGAAGAAGTTGAATTTTTTTTTAACCATGGCGTTCACCTAGTAGGAAAGAAGGAACATAGAACATTAATGCAGCATGAATTTGACCAACTTACTTGGTATGTGCTGAATAACGCAGATGAGGCTGAAAACTTTGTTGCATGAGTACTATTCATACATATCCTCACATATATGAAATGAAACTTGTAGCAACATATGTTCAGGTGTCTTACTTGAGTATCGTTTTTGTAGGTTATTTAAAGCAACCGAAGGAAAAGATTATGCTACACCAGTATTATTAACTCATTTAATTATAAACTTAGTCTAAATTCCTTTTGCAATTATAAATGTAGGTGGCTCACCGTGAAGCTTACTTTGTCATTGAGGATTGGGTAAAGGGTGAGAAACTTAGACTTGATGGATCCAAGTTCCCTAGTTGGCTTGTGCGCCTGAATGATCTCCTTACTAGGAATCATGTGGTAGACTACATATGCCACACGATGGATTTGACTGAGCCAGACCACTGTGAGACCCCACAAGAGCTGGCAGACCGCTACTATCGTCAAGAGATGTCCACCTACATTCAGATAATAATGCGTTACGGGATGGTGGATGAACTACATCCGCTCATGGGTGATCTTGATCCATATTCAATGGTGGATCAGCTGAGAGCAGAGTTCATAAGCCATGTGCACATGTGGAAGCACGAGTTGCTTGGAGAGTTCCTTTCCATACAGATGGAGGAGCATACATGTCTGAAGAGTCACTTGGAGCGCATGCTTGATGCACACACGAGACTGGTTCACTTCGTGGATTATTGGATGGATGATCCATTTGCGATAGATGTACTGCTTCGGTCGTTGCCTCCCAGCTACGAAGGACATGTCCGGAGTAGCATCATGAGTGGTGATACGGAAGCATTGGATTTCCATGAGTTCATATTATGTTTTCGGGACATAAAGGTTGAACCAATCACCGGAGAGTTCATTGATGACCAAGGTATATATTTGATATACAGTTTTATAAATGTTATAATCTTGCAAACACATTTGCAGTGTTAAGTATATCTGATACTTGTTCTGTTTTGCTAAAAACAGGTCCTTCTGCATGAGAGGTGCTTGCTGGAGAGGAGGTGACGTTGCGTGTTGATGGCGAGCATGATCATGACGGCCGACGACACTCTCCCTCGACATTTATCATTTAGTTTATGTTTTAGGATGATTATTGTAATCAAGAGATTGTGAACTTCTTTAGTGTGTCTTACACTTCGTGAGACGGTTATTCATATGAGTTTGTAACAAACAGTTGTTTTGCTTTTATGAATGATTTCTATTCATGTTCATATCTTGTTTGGTTAAGTGTAAATTATCCTTATTGTTTGAAACTAATTGATAATGCATGAACATTTATAAAACATTAAAATGCCTTGTTTAAAATATCCAACTTAATGATATTTCATTAAGGAATGAAACCATTGTTTAAATTCAAAGTTTTGTCATAATATGTTAAAGTCATTTGATTTCTTGTCACATATAAATCATGCCTAAGTTCGGCAAAATAACATGAACACCGTGTATTACTTGAATACAAAGTGTTTGATGAATTATTAAAAGTAAATACATATCCGATGTATTGTGTTTTAACGAAAAATGGTAATTATCATTAATTGATTGTTTAAATGTGTAAAGTAGTTTACCAAAGGAAACATGAATATGAAACTATTTGATTTGATCAAAGTGTTTCATAAACAAAGGGTATAAATATAAAAGAGAATCTAATTACTATGATTTGATCAATAGTAATGAAATTCAACTTTATAAGAATGGCATAAAAGTAATTGTGAAATGCAAAGCGTTTTGAAACGTCAAAATGCAAAGCATCACAATGTGATATTAGATATCAAAGGGGTTGAATAGAAGGCACCAAATAAATCGTTGTAGTGTAGATGTAGAGACCATTAGTTAGAAATAGTTAGCACTCAATTAGAATTTGTAGTGAACCATTTGAATTCGTGAAAGTTTTGGGGTCATTCGATATAACCAAAACAATAGCGAATAAGTCCTTGTAGAGTATTCATTGGAAACTTTGAATATGAAATCCATAGCTGAAACCAAAAGAGAAGCAAAACTTGTATTGCTTGGATTTTGGTACATTCTTGAGAAAGCTCACTTCTAGTGATGTTTCTCAATTATGGAGCAAATGGAAATTAGTGAAAAAAAATACAATGGGGATTCAAAACCTTGCATCAGAGTGATGAGTAGTGCAACGAACAACGTTCTTGAACGATTCTCTTCACAGAAGGAAAGAATCAATGATGATGATCATTGTGTTTTTCCCACTAGTGTTTTCACTACATGAAGTAGGATTCAAAATGTAATCCATATCTTGTATGGAGACATTTGTGAATCATTTATCATGATTTTTGGAATGTGACATACCTATGAACTACAAAGTAAATAATGGTAAACTAAAATTATTTGAAATCCTAGAAGCAAAATTCGCTTGAGATTAGAAAGCAATTCGTTGCTGAATCTCACAAGTAAAAGGGGTTACTTCGATTTTCCCAAATGACTACAAAGCCATAGTGGAAAAGGGGGTGAATGACAAAAGCACAATTTGTCAAGTATTGGATGAATTCAAATGAATTTGATTCATGTGTGCTAAATGTCTAGTGGATTTAAAACTAGTAAAGTACTAGTGACATGGGTATACCTTATAGGTACTCGAGCTTGGTATATACGGCCCAAATACGTACAGGCCCACGGTGTCGCCAAGGCCCGGATGGAGGGACTCGAGTAACCTATGGACTCTCAATTGCTTGAAGGACAAGAAGAAGCTAAAGATAGAAAGTTTAAAGGGGAAAACCCTAACTTGTAACTGACTCGACCTGCTACCCGAGACCTAGCCTATCTATATAAAGGCTAGGAGGGGCGGCGAGGAGGACACGCGCAACCCTAGTTTTCGCAACCCTCGCCAGATTTCATCTGCGCATCATTGTAACTTTCGACTCCCTCGATAATTCCACGAGCAGACAAGCAGGAGTAGGGACCTCTACGAGGCCTGAACCTGGGTAAATCCTTTGTCCCCTGTGTGCTTGTTTGCTAGCCGATAGATGTCTCCAGCGCTCCCTCCTTCTCCAAAACCCAAGTCCATAACAATGGGCATTGACGAGTTAAACCCTCGTCAATTGGCGCCGTCTGTGGGAACTGGGAGTGCTGATGTTGCGGCTTCTTCGGCCCCATCAAACGCGATCTACAACTCTGCAACAGTGGAGATTCGCCAGCTCTTTGGTGCCTTCGACTTCACCGTCCACACGCCGGCCACTCGCCCGGCCTTCGACTCCGTGGGCGAAGGAATCAGCCTGGCAATTGGGAGCTTCCACTTCCAAGTGGGTTAGATAGGCACGCTTCACATGCCCGATCAGCCGACGGCACCGGCGATTGCCCCAGCATCATGGTTCCCTCCACCGATCGGTACCCTCAGCGAGCTCAATGCTCCAGCGGCGGTCGGGAACATGGTAAGCGACAGCAGTCGCGACTCCGATCTAAGCGATCTGGCCACTGAAGAAGGAACCTACGGTTCCGGATCTGAAAGTTGTGGAAGCAACAGCCTCCCAAATCACTTCTTGTGCGCCGTCAACGCGGGCGACACCTCCGCCAACCGCGGCAACGGCCCCGACCCGCCCAACGCCACCAACGACGGCAACGGTGGCAATGGAGGAGCAGTCGAACCCCCTACCATAATCAACGAGCAAACTGTTGAACGCGTCGTGATCAGGCTCAACGAGCAAGAGTGGGAACGCTGCCGCGAAGCCCTACGAGGTACACCTCTACCCCTCGGGTCCCCGCAAGAACTACTGATGGGCTACCACTGGCTCCTAAAGGAGGAATTCAAGCGCTCGAAACAAGCAATCGTGGAACTCGAGGCGCGCAAAAAGGCGGCAGACGAGTCAAGCCTTCGTCGTGCTGGGCTCTCTTCCTACGGAGGATCCTCCTCAAGGGGTAACGAACACCTCGCCAAGATGAGGCAATCGCGGATGGCTCACCTCACCGAGCAAGAACGCATAGACGCCATGAAAATCCTCGACTTCGGCTCTATGACAGTTGACACGAGAGGCAACGTGGTTCCCAGGACGCCGCAAGCCGCGGTGACGGCGGCCACCATGTACCTTCTCAATAACCAGCCACTGGCTGGAGATCCCCGGACGGCCATGCACCGATCTACGATCGCGGGCCTTGGATTAATCGAGGCCGCCCTCGACAAAGAACCAGTACCCGACCCAAAAAAGGGCAAAGCGTTAGCAAAACGCTATTCCTCATCCTCGTCAAGCGACGATAGTCACGACCTGTCTCGACGCCGCCGTTCGCGACGGCACGATCGCGACTACGATGCACGCGACGAGCTCACGCAGCGCAAGGTCGACAAGTCAAGGGCACGACGTGCTCGGTCGACTGATTCGGAGGAAGAAGAGGGGGAGCTCTGCGGTGCCAGATGCTTCAGCAGATCCATCAGGCAAAAGCGAATGCCTAAAGGGTTCAAACTCCCATCAAAGAACCCGAAATTTGACGGTCTACAGGACCCCAAGATCTGGCTGGAAGATCACATCTCCTCAGTCAGGCTGCACGGGGGCACTCAGAGTACCGCCATGCAATGCTTGCAGCTACAGCTGCAAGGCGCCGCCCGGGCATGGCTCAATAACCTCCCGCGCGGATCCATTCACAGCTGGGATGAGCTGGTCTACAGCTTCGTGCGCAACTTCAAGGGCACATACAAATGCCCCGCTTCAATCGAAGTACTGAGATGCTGCCAGCAAAAATCTGGCAAATCACTGCGCTCTTACATCCAAAGGTGGTCCATCATCAAAAACTCCGCGGAGAACATCTCGGAAGACCGTGCGATTGATGCATTCAACGACGGTGTCCGCCGCATAGAACTCAGGGAGGAGCTAGGACGTTCAAAGCCCAAGACCATCGACCACCTGATGGAGATCACGAACCGGTAGGCTGATGGAGAAGATTCGCTGAAGAACCGCGCTCACTCTGACGAGGAAGCATAACTCAGACGCGACCGCCGGGGCAAACGTCGTATGCGCGTCTACGACGATCACGATGACGTCAACATGGTCGCCGCTGGTTACGCCGATAGACGCGACGACAAACGCAACATCGGATACCGTAGCGGCGAATATCGCGACTCCGGGAAAACCACGCAATTATGGCAACACCGCACCCGCGACCACCATCGAAGAAAAACTGTCCGGACCATGCACGGTACACTTCTACATCGATAAGCATGACGGCAAGAGAAAGTCCAGTCACCTCCTCAAGGACTGTCGTGAGATCCTCAAGCTACACGAGGGATTGGTGCGGATGAACCGCAAAGTGGTCGAAAGAGGCTACAGAACCGCTCCAGGCGCCGTGGCACATGGCGCACCACCACCACCACCTGGGCCACCCCCGAACGGAGCGGCACCGGACCAACACCACGGAGGCGAACCGTACCCACGGGCCATGGGTACCATGATGATCCAAAAGGGGCGCCCCTCCAATAGGGTGCAGAAGGCCATCACTCGCCAAGTCAATTTGGCCATGCACTCGCCACCATCCACCACTGAGTACCTCAGTGGCAGTGAGTCGTGCATTACCTTCGACAAACGCGACCACCCGCCTCAAGTACCTCGCCCGGGTCACTGCCCCCTCGTACTCGAGGCGCAAATTGGAGGCTTCGACATGAGTCGCGTATTCATGGACGGCGGAAGCGGTATTAACCTCATATTCGCGAGCACCTTGCGAGCAATGAGGATCCCTCTAACCTGCTTGGAGGCATCGGACACAACGTTCCACGACATCGTCCCAGGAAAAGGAGTATACCCCCTGGGCAAAATCAACCTCAACGTCATATTCGGCACGCCGAAGAACTTCCGGCGCGAGAGCATCGACTTCAAAGTTGTCGACTGGCCCTCACAATACCACTACATCCTCGGGCGCGTCGCGTTCGCTAGGTTCATGGCAGTACCTCACTACGCCTATCTACAGATGAAAATGCCAGGTCCCAACGGCGTCATCACGATCAACGGGAGTTTCGAGCAATCTGACAGTTGCGACAGGGAATTCAACAGAATCTCCCAGTCCTTCGGCATGCAGGAGGAACTCGCACGACTGAAGGAAACGGCAGACAACGGTCTGCCCCCCTGAGTAGGTCAAGCTCACCTGATCTCTCCTTAGACTCATTTGTGCACACAAAGAAGGTGCAGGTCCATCCATCGGATCCCGCTAAAACGACCCTCATCGCCAACAACTTGAGTCCCGCATAGGAACTCGCGCTCGTCGAATTCCTCCGTGAGCACTGGGAAATTTTCGCCTGGTGTCCTGCGGACATGCCAGGAGTTCCCAGGGAATTCGCCGAGCACGCACTCAACGTCAACCCTGACGCAAGGCTAGTTAAGCAAACAATCAGGCGACTGTCTGAGCCACGGGCACAGGCAGTCGGAATGGAGATCAACAGACTCCTCGAGGCAAAATTCATACGCGAGATCAAAGAAAGCACTTGGCTCGCCAATACAGTACTAGTACCAAAAAAGGACACGGATATCCTACGGATGTGCGTCGACTTCACTTCTCTTAACAAGCACTGCCCAAAAGATCACTTCCCGCTACCACGGATCGATCAAATCATCGACTCCACTGCTGGATGCGAACGCCTCTGCTTCCTTGACGCCTACTCAGGCTATAACCAAATTCGAATGAAGGAGGAAGACCAGGAGAAGACCGCGTTTACAACGCCCTTCGGCGTGTTCTGCTACAACACAATGCCCTTCGGGCTAAAAAACGCAGGAGCCACGTACCAGCGGTGCATGCAGGCCTGCCTCAAGGAGCAACTTGGTCGCAACATCCAAGTCTATGTCGACGACATAGTAATCAAAACCAAGGAAGAAGACTCTCTAATCGACGACTTGCGCGAAACCTTCGCCAATCTCGATCGCTACCGGATAAAGCTCAATCCGGACAAATGCGCCTTTGGCGTACCCTCTGGACAACTGCTCGGGTATCTCATCTCCGCGAGAGGGATCGAGGCAAACCCGAAAAAGATAAAGGCCATACTGGCCATGGAGAAACCAAAGAACAAAGAGGCGTTCAGCAACTAGCTGGGCGAATCGCGGCCCTCAGTCGATTTATCAGTCGAATGGGAGAAAAGGCGCTGCCCTTCTATTAGCTCCTCCGCAAAACCAATAAATTCGAGTGGACCGACAACGCGCAAGAAGCATTCGAAGACCTCAAGCGCCTGCTATCCACCTCGCCAGTATTGGTAACTCCACGACAAAGGGAACCACTGCTGCTGTACATCTCCGCCACCAACCAAGTGGTTAGCACAGTACTCGTCGTCGAACGGGCCGAGGAAAACAAGGTCCACGGCGTACAACGCCCCGTATACTACCTCAGCGAGGTCCTCACGCTAACAAAACAGCGGTACCCGCACTATCAGAAGCTGGCGTATGGCGTCTTTATGACCGCCCGGCGACTGCGCCACTACTTCCAGGAACACCCAATCGTGGTAGTCAACGACGCCCCATTGGGGCATATCCTCAATAACCTTGACGCCACAGGGCGAGTCGCGCTTTGGGGAATCGAACTGTCTCCACGAGACATCACATATGAAAAGCGCGGCGCAATTAAGTCGCAAGTTCTCCCGGACTTCCTCGTACATTGGATGGAAAACCAACTCCCGGACAAGCCAGACATGTCCTACCTCTGGACAATGCACTTCGATGGGTCCAAGAGAAAAGATGGAGCAGGAGCAGGTGTCATACTGACATCGCCTCAAGGGGACAAGCTGAAGTACGTCCTACGAATGCAGTTCACAGCCTCAAACAACGAGGCTGAATACAAGGCCCTGTTACACGGGATGAGGATGGCAAAAGCCTGCGGCGCAAAGAGGCTAATCATATATGGCGACTCGAAGCTGGTCGATGCACGAGTGCGACGCACTAAACGACAACATGATCGCGTACCGCGACCTCTACGACACACTTGAAGGAGACTCCGACGGCTGCGAGTTGCGACACATAGGTCGCGAAAGCAATGAGGAGGCGGACGCACTCGCCAACATAGGCTCTACCTGCGCACCCATACCACCTGGGGTATTTCTCGAGCGCATATGCGAACGCTCAATCAAGCCGAAGGCCACAGAGAAGAAAACAAACGCAGCAACGGACTCGGGGGCTACGCCACCCAATGAGACATCACCAATCGATGATTTGGAGCTCGACACAGGACTCGAGGGGCCAATGAACGTCATGATGATCGAACAATCCTGGACGCAGCCATACATCACGTACCTCCTCAGCAAACGCCTACCGGACGACCCGACAGATGCACGACACATCGCACGATGCTCCAAGGCATTTGCCGTTATCAACAACGAACTGTATAAACATAGCATCACAGGCGTGTTACAGCGATGCGTATCCCTAGCCGATGGAAGAGCAGTCCTCCTTGACATCCATGAAGGGACCTGCGGGCACCACGCCGGCAACCGCGCCCTCGTCGTCAAAGCTCTACGAGCTGGATTTTACTGGCCCACGGCCATGCGCGACGCCAAAGATATAGTCCAAAAGTGCAACGCTTGTCAGCGATTCGCGGACAAGCCACACGCACCAGGCGCGGAGATACGGCCTATTCCATTGGCCTGGCCTTTCGCCCAGTGGGGACTCGACATGGTCAGCAAACTTCCAAGGTCCTCGCAAGGAGGTTACGTCTACCTCTTGGTCGCAGTCGACAAGTTCACCAAGTGGATCGAGGCCATGCCAGTGACCAAGCAATCAGGGCACAGTGCAGTCAAGTTCTTCGAATCCATCGTCTACCGCTTCGGCGTGCCACACAGCATCATCACCGACAATGGAACAAACTTTACATCCAAGGAGTTCCAGGATTTCTGCGAGAACCTGGGGATCAACATCAGCTATGCCTCAGTCGCACACCCACAGACCAACGGTCAGGTGGAAAAGGCAAACGGGCTCGTCTGTAGCGGCATCAAGAAGCGACTCCTCTGGCCACTCGAACAAGCCGCAGGCTGCTGGCCAAACGAACTGCATTCCGTACTCTGGAGCCTATGTACAACTCCAAACAGCGCCACCGGCTACACACCATTCTTTATGGTACATGGAGCAAAGGCAGTATTACCCGCCGAAGTACGGTACAGAGCACCGCGCGTAGTCGCCTACATCGAGAAGGAGTTATCCCTCGCACTCGAAGACTCCGTCGACCTCCTTGACGAAGCAAGAGAAATCGCCGCAGAAAGATCTACGATCTACCAGTAGAACCTGCGCAACTACCATAGCAGAAGGCTTCGCCCAAGATCCTTCGTCGAAGGTGACCTGGTCCTGCGACTGAAGCAGCAGGGGCATCTCAAGCTCGAGTCCCCCTGGGAATGACCATACGTGATTACAGAAGTAATCCCAGGTGGCGCCTATCGCCTTCAAGATTTAGAGACAGGAGTCGCATACTCCAACCCTTGGAACATCGCGCAACTGCGACGCTTCTACCCTTAGTCGTTTCTTCTTTACTTTTACATCGCAAATAAGGTTATTCAGCCAAGGCTACTTAGCCGCACATTGTACTACATACTGTTCTCCGAATAGATGAAAGCTAAGTGCCCCAAAACTCCGTGCTCTCTTTTCTCTTGTCAACTTTCATAATCGGGGGCTGCGCCACCCTATATACATATGTTCTTCGAACAATAAATGCGACATCCTGAGTAGCTGGAACATCAATCGAACCCCTAAACATAAACACAACCCCAGCTGCCACGCAGCTGACAGGTTGACAGGGGAAAGATACAAAGATGACCAGGCTAACGAAAAGGACTCGCATAAGTGCAACGCACCCCACGCTTATAAAGCTATTTATAAATTATCTACAAAATTATGTATGAGCTTTACAACACCAATACACTTGCATGCAGGATACATATTCGGCTACCCTTGCAACAGAAGAACATTAGTCTGCTCCTCGAAGAAGTCGACAATTTCCTCGGCTGGACGATCCACCGCTTGATAATGCGGCACCATGTTCCAGGAAGATCCTGCAGGTGGAATCGGTGGCCTAGATGCAATGGCGGTGACATCCACGTCAGGCCTGTGCAAATGCACCAAAGAGAGCGCAGCCTTAGCACCAGCCACTAGCTGCTGCCTCACGCACTCGCAAACCGCGGACATATCTTGAAATTTCGTCAGAAGGGCCAGCAGGCTTGATGGAGTCTCATCCAACGGGAACATCGCCCGGTAAATGTTCTTCAGGCACGACTGCGACTTCTTCAGAAAGAGCATGACTCGCGAGGCACGATCCTGCAGGGTCGCTAATGCAGTCGCACGATCATGATCTACCTAGAAGATCCACTCTCTTGAAGTTGCTCTTGAGTAAGATCATGAAGGCGGATGGCAATCCTATCTCTCTCCTCCTGCGGACGGTGTGCGCTAACAACTACACGAAGCAGCATCAACAGCATGAGTACAACGTACCATCGCGATTAACTACAAAGGAAAAGACGAGGATGAGCAAACTAATATTTAAACTGGTCGCCCAGTTGCGTCACCTCGCCAAGCAGATATTGCTCGCGAGCGGCGGCTCTTTCAGCCTTTGACTTCCACACGTCGGCGCTACCACGGATCACGGGAAACTCACGCTCCAGTTGCTTAACGCGATCACGAAGTCGTGAAAGCAAGGAAAGCTCCTCTACTCTGGAGCAAGATGGTGCCGCTGCATCCCCAAAAGATGGCGAGTCCGGGGTTCCCCCCATAGGGCCACTTGATGTACCCTACCAAAAATCAAGCCAGAAGCAAAAATAAGGCGACCAACTCAAAAGCCAAAAGTAACAGGTGCATTCAGGATCAATAAAAGTATGTACAAAACACATCCACCAACAGGCGTGAGCTACAATCAAAAGAGCAAGTTCATCAGCTATTACACGAAACTAACTACGGAGCAGCTGGCTTCTTCGACTTCGAGGACTTCGGGGGCTTCATCAAGTCCGTGGCAGTATCAGATGCCACTGACTTTCCGCCGGCCCCTGAGGCCAAAGTTTTCGCCGCCTTCTTGGCGCGATTGAGCTCCTCCGAATACTTGGCAATGGTGTTTATCAAGGAATGGCCATATTTGGCACAGGCAGTCGCAAAGGGAGCGAACACTACCTGCTGACCATCCTCGCCAACAGGCATTGTCTTCGACACCACCAAAGGATCCACTTCGACTCCGTGGGCTTGCACCATGGCTAGCGACATGGTCGCGCCAGCTGCGCGGAGGGAGTTCTTGTACATGGCAGGCACACCCCTAGCGAGTGACTCCACCAGCTCCTCGACATTGTCGACCAGCTCTGCCTTCGGCATCAGCTCCTCCCGGAGGCGACTCAGGGTGGCCTTGGCTTTGGACAACGTATTTTGGGCAGCGGCGCTACGGTCTTCGACCGCAGATACCGCGCCCGCCAGAGCGTCATCACGACCAAGGACTCGTGGATCAAAACTCAAGCCACCAGCATATACACCAAAAAACACACACGGATCAAACTTCTAAATGCCACCGGCGCCACAGAGGAAGAGAAGAACATCAATAAAAATATCCGCCAAGTAAAGGTACCTGAGAGGGCCTTGGCGACTGAGAACAGTTGCTCTTCGAACAACTTCTCCCTGGCCGCAAAGGAGGCACGCAGATCCTCTTCGCGCTTCTGGGCTTCATCACGAGCCGCGATTGCCTCGTCGCGCCCCTTCACAGCTGCGGCCAGAGTCTTTTCCAACGTGGCGACGTCACACAATAAAGCATTATGCTCAGCTATAGGACAGTCAAAATTTGGCTGTCAGTCGATGATACCAATGTGTAGAGAAGATGACAAGAAATAAGTATAGAACACTCACTCTCGACCACGCGGTGGCGCTTCTCCAGCATCGCATGCTGGCGACCTATCGCCATCACCTGCTCCGCCACCTGCGTGGCTTCCTTGACAAGGAGCTGTCACACAAAACAAGGAATCAGCAGAAGGCAACAAAGGGCGTTGACTGCCAGGTTAAAAAAAAGAAGAGGGAGAGAGAGATATAATTGCATGGTCCTCCAGCGACTCCGAAGAAGATTGCTAAACCATCATCCGAGCTACTACTCGATGCTCCCCTACGTGAGGAGAGCTCGAAGAATTGTGCCCGGAGTGGGCCACCGCCGGAGGAGAAGGAGCACGCTCGACCTCTATCTTGGCCTTTGAGGTCGCGACTCCTGACTCCTTCAAAAATTCGACGTCACCAGAAGATGACGACGCCTCTTGACTACAAGACAAAATCCGCACTCAGATAAGGAAACTACAGGGAAAAGCCAACAAGAAGAAAACAAGTGGTGAACGAATTTACTAGCAAACTTACCAGTCAAATCTATCAAGATCAAATGTGGCCTCCGTCGACTCCCACGAAGACTCCTTGGGCAATCGCATGTTCTTGCGAGATGACAGTGCCACAACCCTCACAGGACCGGCGGGAATTGGCGACTCCGCACCAACAGCCGCGCCCCCTGGAGTGGAAGGAGTCGACGCGTCGGAATCCTCGCTACATGAACGCTTGCGAGTATCCGGACTTTCGGACTCGGGGGCTTCCTCTTCAACATCGGAAGGGACAGTCGACTCAGACTGGTCCTCTTCCACAGCCTCACGAGGAATAATCCCCTCAGGGAGGGGAGGCATGCAAGGCGACACCGCCCACTCCTGCATACAAAAATAAAATAAGCAACAGAAGACGCAATCGAGAAAATACGCTACTACGTAGCACAACCATACCTCAGGAGGAGGATTCGAAGCATCGAAAGGAGGAACGACTAGCTCGTTCGGAAGCACATCCTTGAGGGTATACTTCGTGACCAGTCGCACCCTCTTATATACCTCACTCGTGGACATGCCATCGGCAGACACGCGAGTGGGATCATCAGCGCCATCCCATTGGAACATGCGATGGACCCTGGCCTGGAGAGGCTAGACGCGACGACGCAGCCAAGTCCTGACAAGGGCGCAGCCTCCCTCTTCTGCGCCTATGCGACTCTCGAGGTAGCAGACGCGCTGATATAACACGTCTGTCTCCGCGAGTTTGGAAGGCATGATCACGTTCTTCCAAGAACGCATCTTCTTGTAGGGAGTCGCGGGATCAAAAGGCGCGAGACCAAAGTGCTCGTCCTTGGCCTTCTGGTCGCGCACATAAAACCATTTGTCCCTCCATCCCTGGATGGACTTGGTGAGCTTGATATCGAAGTAAGTTGCGGATGGATCAACATGTATTCCGCAACCACCTACGTCATAAACCAAAGATCCAGATGCGGACTGGCGCTTCAATTTAAAAATACGTTTGAAAAGACCAAAGTGCGGCTCGATTCCGAGCCAGCACTCGCAGAGGGTGATGAATCAAGTAATGTGGAGGAGAGAATTTGGGGACAGCTGATGGAGCTGGAGCCCATAGAAACAAAGAAGACCCCGAAGAAAGGGGTGAAGATGCAAGGAAAGACCGCGAATGATGAATGCAAGAAACATCACTCGATAACAAGCAGGAGGCACAGGAACGGTCTCACCGCTGGGGACGTGCGAATCGGCGACTGATGCAGAGATCACTCTGTCTTGGCGAAGAAGACGGAGATCCGACGCTTTGATGATGGAGGGGCGCCAAGCGCCATTAGTCAAGCGAGTGCCCGCGACCTTCTTCTTCCCGGCGGCGGCGGCGCTGGTGGCCGCAGCAGCGGAGCCACCCTTCTTCTTCGCTGCAGCGAGGGTGGCCGCGGACTCAGCGGCAGCGCCTCCCTTCTTCTTCCCCATTGCGCGACAGCGATGAGAGCGAAGAAAATAGCTGGGGAACGAACGGAGCTGGTCCAGCGTCGTAGAGCAGATGGGCGCAGAGGAAAGCAGGAAAGCAAAGGGAAATGGCGATGGCAGCAAGGAAGAAAGAACACAAATGGGAAAATTACCGCTGCGGCATCGCTACTTAACCCCTGGAAGATGCAATCCAACGGCTGACAAAAACCCTATTGGACGCATGGCATGCATCACGGAGGACACGTAGAGAAGAGGAAGCGCGGACCGTCCCCCCACTTCTACCATTACGCGCGGAAATTGAGGAGGCACAGTTAAAAATAAGATTACGCACGCCCAGTCAAATCAAAGTCAGAAAGTGGGACCCACAGGTCGTCACGTCCCGTCAAAACCACTCACGCGGGCAACTAAGGTCATACAAGCGTCAGCACTAACGTCACCAAAAGGCTATGCAATGGAGAACTTCGACTATTTTTAGTCCTTGCTGGAGTCTTCGACTCCACCAAGCACTCGGGGGCTACTCCCATAGGGAGCGCTGGCCGCGCACCCTATGATTTTCTTTTCTTTTTGCAGGAACATGGAAAATTACAAAAGGCAAACCCAACCACTCGAAACACAGTTCGATTATGAACATGGGTTACTCCCATAGGGAGCGCCGGAAATAGGCAGGCAAAAGACGACATCAGTCGCAAAAATATTTTTGCACCTGCCTAGGTCATCGACTAAAACAAGCAGGCGAAGACGATAGCAGTCGCAAAGGTGTTTTACTACCTGCCCGGGTTATCAACCGAACAAGCAAGCAAAAGACGATAGCAGTCGCAGAAGTTTTTAGTCCCTGCCTGAGTCTTCGACTCAACCAGGCACTCGGGGGCTACTCCCATAGGGAGCGCTGGTCGCGCACCCTATGATTATTTGAATAAAAAACTATGTGTTGATAACATCCACACTCGAAACTCATGGCGACACCGCCTCACAATTTTTTCCCCTACAAAGAGACTGCGTCTCCTGGGTTACCCGAATCGTCTCCGCGATGATAAAATTGGGATGCCGCGCCTACGGCGTGAAGGTAAGACCTGCATAAGGCCTGGCAACGCATTTTACTGCGCACTACCAGAAACATATCCGTGCCCACAGGCACGATGAACATGCCTTGACGGACGCGTCAAGTGCTCACACCCATATAACTGGAATTCGACTCCTGTAAGACCTCCGTGGCCTGAGTCGAATTACACCAGCACTTTTTCGGATTCGAGTCCAGGGACTCGAATTTGAGTAGATTGCGTTGTTTCACCCGAAGGTGGTTAACTGATACCGATACATCGGTCATATCAGGCACGTATATCAACAATCCCTATGACACAAATAAAAGCAATCGAAATATACTCATTCAGGCACTCGAAGGCTTCAAAAGTCCCCAGTCGAATCTGTGATTCCACTGGACACTCGGGGACTACTGACATGGGTATACCTTACAGGTACTCGAGCTTGGTATATACGGCCCAAATACGTACAGGCCCACGGTGTCGCCAAGGCCCGGATGGAGGGACTCGAGTAACCTATGGACTCTCAATTGCTTGAAGGACAAGAAGAAGCTAAAGATAGAAAGTTTAAAGGGGAAAACCCTAACTTGTAATCGACTCGACCTGCTACCCGAGGCCTAGCCTATCTATATAAAGGCTAGGAGGGGGCGGCGAGGAGGACACACGCAACCCTAGTTTTCGCAACCCTCGCCAGATTTCATCTGCGCATCATTGTAACTTTCGACTCCCTCGATAATTCCACGAGCAGACAAGCAGGAGTAGGGACCTCTACGAGGCCTGAACCTGGGTAAATCCTTTGTCCCCTATGTGCTTGTTTGCTAGCCGATAGATGTATCCAGCGCTCCCTCCTTCTCCAAAACCCAAGTCCATAACAATGGGCATTGACGAGTTAAACCCTCGTCAACTAGTATCTCATAGTAAATCTCCAAGTTTGATATTTGATCAAAGGTTTTTGAAGTTATTCAAGATAATAAGGAGATATGCAATTTGCATAAAATTGAGTGGGAGCTATGAAAGTCTTCCTGAAACAATATGTGATTGACATATTTTTAACTGGGAGCAATATAAGACTCAAATTCAAATATGTAGGAACATATTTTGAGTGGGAGCTTATAGGAGTAATTCTTAAGTATGTTAAGGATGAAAGCGAAAATACTTATAAATAATGATTTATAAGATGTAGAAGTTTATAATAACCGTATTATGATTTTATGTAGTATTCCCTAAGGGATTCTGAAAGGGGTTTCAGAATAGAAGTTAATTAAGGAACTAGTCCTTAATGACTCAAATTAGGATTAGTATTAAGTTTAACATCAATGGTTAAAAGAAAGAAAAGGATGATCGTCATCCAATATGTTAAGACATAGGTTCTATCTTAGTAAGCCATGATGATAACTTAGCATAATATGTGATCCCAATGAAGAACGTTTGAAAGTGATTAAGTTCGAATCACAGAACGTTGAGCTGAGTTTTGTCCGCAATGTCTAATAGAGAACTGTGGACATATTTTCCAAATCAATAAAGGATAACATATCATAAAGCATAAAGAGTTATGTTATAAGGGAATATGTTGGAAACTCCTGTAGATACCGATCAAAGTCAAGTAGGAAGCAAGGTGAACAAAAACATCGAAAGTTGCACAGAGTGCACTAGTGTTTCGATGAATAAATTTATAATAATAGATAAGGGTACCATCTAAAGTGTTGTATAATGTTATGGCGGGGCTAATTCGCTTTTAACATAGAATGATGTGTCCCAGGGCACAGTGCCCATGAGAAAGCCCTCGAGGTTGATCTAACGGCACTATAGGCTCCTAGAATCAGGCCTCGTTCTGCTGCCATAGCAACGATGCATACACACAGATGTTATCATGTGATGATAAAGTATTAATATCAATCAAGGTGACATTAGTAAGTTGCAAAGGATTTGGGACTGTAAATTATAGACCCAAAACTCAACTTTTTGCATGAGCAAGCATGTCCTAGGTACTGGATATATGGTGCCAATGATTGAGAACAAATGCAGCTAGTGTATTTGTACTCTAGTGCAAGTGGGAGACTGTTGGAAATATGCCCTAGAGTCAAATAGTAGTAAGGACTATTATCATATTTCATATAGTTTATGATTAAGTTTTATATCATGCTATAACTGTATTGAGTGGAAACATCAATACACATGTGATATACAAACAAACCAGGGGTTCCCAGTGAAACTCTAGTCACTAGTTCATTGGTCAACAAATGATCATGTTTCCTGATCATGTGGCATTTATGCATGTTGGAAATGGAGTCATCTCATTCTGAGAATGAGATGATGAACCAATACCCAATCTAAACATCGTGACCCGATCATGTCACAAAGTTCAAGTTATGATGATTAGAAAAGGATCCTCGTAGACTATTCCTTAGACCGTGAGGCTATATCATCACTGCCTCCCGAGAGTGCTTAGATAGCATCAAACGCCATATGGTAAAACGGTGGTTATAAAGGTGTGTTCAGGTATTCGGAGGAAACCGTAGAGGCAAAATATGTCAAGAGCGGGATTTTTCTGTCCATGTGACGGGAAGATACTCAAGGGCCCTCTCAGAGAAGTTATATCCAATAGCTACGCAGCATGTGATTAGATCATGAGGATATCACTTGTCAGAATGAGTCAAGTAGCATTGTTCAGTAACGAGATTGAACATGACATGGTGATGTCATTGATCAGATCTCAGGCAATGCAAGTATCGAGATACAAAGGGAATAAGACACGACTGTCCCGATTCAAACGACGAAAGATCTTCATGGAACGCACATGGGTCACATGGCCATCCAGGTCCCTCTGTTGATCATTGGTGCGGGAGTGTCCCGACCATGTCTGGAGTGTTCCCGAACCATGGGGTATCACGCTTAAGGGCTGGATGATGCTTAGAGAGTGTTTATAGGATCGGTAGAATCACCAAAGAAAAGAAGGGAGAAAACCAGAAGGGTTTTGGTAAGTCCGGAGGATGTCCGGAGGGGAGGTGGAAGGTGTTCCATAGCCACGGAGATTAGATAATGTGTGAATGAATGTTAAATATTGATTTAATCATTTATTCATAATTATTTAATAAAGAGAAAATAAATTAAAGGTCAAAAAGGCTTAATGGGCCAATTTCTGGAGGGAGAGGGTCCATTAGGGGAAAGGAGAGAGGGAAAAGGGGCAAGGGGAAGGCCGACTGGTCCTAGCCCCCCCATGCAGGGCCCATTAGGTGGCCGGCGGCCACCTCCTCCCCCCTCCTCTCCTTTAGTCCCACCCCGGGACTTTGAGGGAGGTAGTACCTCCCCTCCCCCTATATATAGTGGGGTATTTGGCCTAGAAAAATACACCAATAATCAATAAAGGTCTCCCCACTTTTGGGAGGACCTCTAATTGATATTTTCTCTCTCCCCCTCTCTCTCTCGTGACCGTGGTCCCAAGTCTAGACTGCGTGAGCGAGAGACATCTTCACTGCGGAGCACCGTCGCGCTGCGGGATTCGGATCCAGGAGCTCTACTTCCGCAATTGCTGCTGGATCGGGGAAGCGGGAGTCATCGTCAGGCACCGGGCGTGTGTAACTCCCCGCGAGGTGTCGCACTTGAGGCACTCAAGTCGTTGGAGCCAGAAGGAGCGCACGGACTTCATCACGACCTTGAGGTCGGCTTCGGCTCGTCTACATCAACCACGCTCTCCTGAGTGTTGACAACGCTTTTCGGTCTTCAAGGGTAAGTTCGCGAAAATCCCCTCCCGTTACTGTATTACTAATAGAAAGGTCCTAGCAGCTTCAGGGGTTCAGGGGCGTAGAGTAAAATTTATTGTTTTTATACGCGGAACCCCTACAGGATGTCTTTATGAAAGTGTGGTGTTTGTTGGAACCATCTAGTGCTCAAGGTGACAGTGTGGGGTTATCTAGATGGGAAAGGCTTACTTTGAGGTGTGTTGTTATAGCCGTACAATGGATTAGAGTGTCCAACCAGGGAGTAGTCAAGAGTAATATCATGAAGAGAAGATATTTATATGAGAGTGTTCACTAGCGAAAGTATGATCCCTAGGCCTTGTTTCTAAGAATTGAAACACCGTTTGCAATTAGATCTGTTACATGTTTGCTTGTTGCCATATTTATTTCACTTTGCCTTTAGTCTCTTCCACGCCATCAAGCTATTTTCTAGCACCGTTGTCTTATATCCATACCACTTGTATTTTACTAGGCTTCACCGAACTAGTGCACCTATACACCTAACAAGTGTATTAGGTGTGTTGGGGACACAAGGGACTTCTTGTATCTTGATTCCAGGATTGCTTGAGAGGGAATACCCTTGACCACTTCCTCCCTGAGTTCGATAAACCTTGGGTGATCCACTTAAGGGAAAACTTGTTGTTGTTCTACAAACCTCTACACTTGGAGGCCCAACAACTGTCTACAAGAATAGAAGTGCGTAGACATCAAGATTCCATAGAAACTTTCCAATGATAGAAGTGAGTTCCATCATAGTGAGGTGCGGGACCTGAACCATTAATATGAGGCATGATGTTCTTTTGTTCAGGATATATATACGGAAATGGATTAGGAGGCATAGAGGATTTTGTCGGGTCACTCTCGCTAGAGGCCTCATTCATGGCCTCCTTACCGGTGTCCATCAGCCTCCCTTGAGGTACTACTGAAGGTCCGGCAAACATGACCCCCTCGCCCATCCCTGTAAAACGTCCCTCAAGAAAACTTATTCGAGCAAGGAGATCGGAATCCACCTTAGCCTTCTCAAGGGAGTTTTTTGCAAAGAGTTCACGGATCTCCTTGACTGAATAAGTCTATCCCTCCTCATCATCGTAGAAAACCATCTTTTCTCTTAGGCGGTAAAGCCCTTAGAAGAGCACTAGGCTCTGATACCAATTGAAAGAGTAAGATGGTTTACCTAGAGGGTGGGTGAATAGGTTTCTACAAAAAAATTTTTTTTTGCAAGTTTTAGGCTTTGCGGAATATAAGTGTGCCTAAATGCAAACTAGGTGAGGCAACCTAGATGATGATACAAGATACTTCAAGCACAAAGGCTATCACAAAGTAAACAACACAAGTAAGAGAGTGGTTAAGGAATAACCAAAGCACGCAGAGACGAAGATGTATTCCCGTGTTCACCACCATTGGGAAGGGGGCTACGTCACGTTGGAGAGGTGTGAGGTTCCACGAAGGATTCCCCAACGCCACGAAGGCTCACCTTCTTCTGCGAGCCTATCCCACGAAAGAATATCTCACTTACTCGTGGTAGACTTTTAAGGTAGTCTACAAACCCTCACAAACTTTCCACGGAGCAAATCACAAGCCGAATGCCTCCGGGTGACCCTAGCCGCCTAGGGTTTCCCACAAACCCAAGAGTAACAAGCTAACTCGATGAACTCAAGGGGGAATGAACTTTGGCTTGGTGGAAATGTAGATCAGGACCTCCTCTTGCTTTCTACCAAAGGGATTTGAGTTTGGTTGGGTAGAATGGGAGATCCTCAAGAAATTGTGTTTCAACAATGGGGAGAGAGAGTGAGAGAGCTTCAAGAATAAAATATGAACTGAATTCCTACCCTCCTCAAGGTGGAAGAAGGGTATTTATACCCAAGGTAGAAATCTAGCCGTTTAGAGCATTTTCTGCGAAGTCCGGTTTGAAGTTCGGTTGGACCGGCCCACATACCAGACCGTCCGGTATACAACCCGGAAGACCGGAATCCAAACCGGGATGCTCACTATGCGTGAACCCAGATAGACTCGGTATAATAAACCGAGAATCCCGATTTGGGTTCGGTTTTCCGGCGCTGGTACCGGACCACCGGTCTAGGAGCCGGTTCAACCGGCTCTAAAACCGAACTTGGCAGAGATGCTATGAAACGTAGATTTCTCTCTCCTCTCTCTTTGGTGATGGAACAAGTGGGTGTATGGGATGTGTATAAGTCTTAGAAATTCATCCCCAAGAAGCTCATCGAGATAACCCCTCTTAATAGTGTGGTGTTCCTAAAGACTCAAGATACATGCAAAAGGCAAAACTCCGGCACTTCTCTTTGTTATCGAAATGGGGGGTCTCCGATGATCTTCCAAAATACCAGCGGACTAAAACCTATTTAAGACACTAGTAGGTAGCATTAGTCCACTCTAACTACGGTGTCATTGTCAACCAAAAATAGTAGAGGGTGAACTACCCTTTCACTTGGCCTAGTAAACAATGTTGCCCGTGGAGTTTCAAACAATTAGGAAAACAACATTTTTCACTTTTCCAACTAATTATGAGGATGTTTTGTACTAGCAGTAAAGAAAATCAGAAGAATGTGGCTTGGAATGCGAGAAGTGTGCCATGTTTCCGGACATAGCGAACCATCCATGTTTTACTTGCGATTCCTAGGTTCTTTGAGTTTTCAAGGTTCGTAGATAAATTAACCCAATTAAATTATACTACTGTCTCCGATTCAAATTAATGTTCTCAGATTTGTCTACATTCGGATATATGTATCTAGCACAGAAACATGACTAGATACATTTGAATCTAGATGAATCTATGAACATTAATATGGATCGGAGGGAGTCTGTCAAAATTAGGTCAAATTATTTCGAACCACATGTGAGCTGCCAATTGCTCTTTAAATTTCACAAAAATCTTTTGAAGTTGCCCACCAGATAGCCAATATATCGAGATCACGATCTGGAGTTTTCAAAGATTCAACTTCTTTCTAGACTTTGCATGCCGGCAAAGTTGACCTTGCTCTAAAGAAGAGAGAGAAATATGCAACAAAAATAGGGGGACTCGTGCATGACGTCCTTTTTCTTGTATTACCTACCATGGAAAAATAATAAACATGAGTTTTCAGAACTTTTGAAGAAACCCGCTTCAATAAAATGGCCTACCATGTATAAGTATTAACATGTTTCAGTACGAGCGACCAAGCAAGGTCATGGACATATCCACATCATAGTTAATGGTAATTTGGTAGTACTACCAGAAAGTAGATGTGTGCATCTTGGCATTGGTAAACAACTTTGCCAATGCGAGTTTCCAAATACTAGGAAAAGTAACAACTCTAATTTTCTAAGCGATGGATTTTTTTTCTATAAAGCAAAGTACTCCACTTCATTCCGTACTACTACTCCAAAAGGTAGGTAGCACGAGAGTAGCGAGCGGAGTGCCCTGCACGTGAGACTCGGATAATAGACGTATGACATATCATCATTATATAAAATTATAGGGATTTATATTTTCGTGCCCCTAGTTTGTTAGTTGTACTAAGTTTTCCCTAGCCACTTAGTTTTTCCTCACTTTTGCCTTCCCTCCATTCCGAAACCCTCACATACGCTCGGACGGGGGGGTGCCATCAGGTCAAAGGCTTGACCGTTAGATGTTGACTGGTGGGACCGCGTTGGGGCAGGTCGTGCGTTGAGCGTTATGTTACGTCGCCTCGACCGTTACATACTGACAGGTGGGGCCAGGATACATAGCGGACCAGCCATCCATCTCTCGCTGATTATGGGGGACGTGGTGTGGGACCATGTGGGCGCGTTTGGTGGTTACACGTGCCTGTCTCCTAAATTGGAAGTTTTCTTTTTTGTTATTTTTATGATTGGCCTTTTTAAGAGCGTCTTTTCCCCCTCTCTCTCTCTCGCTAACAGTTGTGTTTTTTTGCCCAAAAAGGTAGCCAATCTAGAGAAGCTTTCTTCTCCATTCATTGTTCATTTTGCCCTCGTTTTTCCCAACCTGGTAGCAAATCTAGAGTAGCAAAACTATCCAGCACCATAAATAAAATTCAGTAAACAGAGCAGATGTAGATAAAGGAGCTAATTTAGGTTATATAGTACGGTACTTAACGAGGTTCGACAATTAGGCTACTCAGCAACAGCAGCGAACAAGTTCAACACAGACAAGACAAAACAAGCTGCTTTACAGCAACAACAGATCATTGGCCCCTCACGACCTCTGCCAGGAGGGCCTCCGCCTCCTCCGTCTAATGCCTCCTCCACTTCTTGCTGCCCAGTCCCTTGACCTTGGGCACCTTGGGCTTGATCGGAGGCATGCGACCCTCCTTGATAGCCACCTTATGGAGGTTGCGGAGGTGAAGACCGAGCGCCTGGTGCTTGGCTATAAAGACGTGGACATTCACAGACTCACCACAGGTCCTCACATCCTCGGCATGCTTGACGAGGGAGTTGAAGTCCGTGGCATGGAGCCTCCTGATGGAGCAGAAGGGGCACTTGTATACGTCACTAGCGAAGAAGTTGTTGTACTGGCCAGACTTCAGCCTCCTCAACACATGACGAGTCTTGGTGTCCTTGGACTCATCGTCGCTGCAGACGTCGTTGCTATTCTCCTGTTGGAAAAAATAGTAGAGTGCAATAAGAACATGATTGAGATACTTTGATTATCGGGATTGATTATTTGCATAAATTAACCAAATGAGATCTCCAGATTATTCCCCAAATCTCAAACCAAATCGAATACTGATCCCAACTACGAATAGGGGGGTTCAAATACAAAAAGGGGGATTCATCAAAATACGAGATCTAACACAAGATGATTAGCTACTGTAAAAATATGAACAGCCGAGCCCTAATAACATACGATCTAGCATCCAACGATGGGAACGGGGGAAGAACAAGGGAAGGAGAGAAAACACTGGTTACCTCCGACCATGGGTCGGCGATGCTGGTGTCGTAGGGGTTCTCCGGCCTTATGTAAACAACCTCCTCGTAGGGGTCCCAGCCGAGCGAGATATTCTTGAGACCGGTGGGGGCCTCCTCACCGGCGGCTACGGTGGATGCGGGGACGGGGACGAGGGCCTGTACGGGGATGGGGCCTCCTCATCGAAGGCCTTGGAGGCGCCGATGGCCACCGTGCTGTTCTTATCCATCGCCGGCGTGGTTGGGGTTTTCTTGGGGGTTTGTAGAAGGTGATGGGACAGTGGAGACAGTTGAGTGAGCGAGTGAATGATGAGTGAGAGTGGGGAGGCCTTTATTAAAGGAGAAGGGAACCGACGTTTCGTTGCACTACCATTGACGAGGGTTTAACTCATCAATGCCCATTGTTATGGACTTGGGTTTTGGAGAAAGAGGGAGCGCTGGAAGTCTCGATCGGCTAGCAAACAAGCACACAGGGACGCAAGGTTTACCCAGGTTTAGGCCTCGTAGAGGACCCTACTCCTGCTTGTCTGCTCTTGATTGATGAAGGATCCAAAGGATTACAATGTCGTCGATGGCGGTAGATGCGCAGACTGGATCTGGCATATGTGTATACTACGGGTTTTGTCTAGATCTATTGGGGTAGTTGCGATTCAGATATTGCCTTCTCGTTGGACCCTCCTAGCCTTTATATATGGGGAGGCTAGGTCTCGGGTACCAATACGAGTTGGTTACAAGTTAGATTAGAACTCTAGTCTTGAGCTTTCCTTGTCTTGTGCGTTTGGGAGTTCGTGTCCATATGTGCTTCATACCACTCGAACTGTCATAGGCGTCATGGACGTTGGCAATTCGTCGAGTGGGCCTTCCGTCGAGCCGCACCAGGTAGGTTGTAGTTGGGTGCCTGTTGGGCATACCCATGTCAGTAGCCCTCGAGTGTCCATGCGAATCTTAGATTCGGGTGGAGACTTAGAAGTCTTGAGTCTTGCATTGGGATGTCGGAGTCGACAATTGTGTCGAGTGCGAAGCACTCACCCGAAAGTTCATCGGGTCAGTCGAATTTGTAGTAGTTCATAGGGATGATGGTAAATGTGCCTGGTGCGCTCGACGGATCGGGACCAGTTAATTGCTCTAGGGCAAAAACAATGCTACCTACTCAAACTCGAGTCCCTGGACTCGAATCCGGAAATTTCTGGCGTAATTCGACTCAGGCCGTGGAGGTCTTACAGGAGTCGAATTCCAGTGTGTAAATGTCAGCACTCGACGCATCCGTCAAGGCTTATTCATCGTACCTGTAGGTACGGATTATTTCTAGTAGAGAGCAGCAGATGTGTTGCCAGGCCTTATTCAGGTCTTATCTTCATGCTGTAAGCACAGCATCCGAATTTTTTATCATCGTGGAGATGATTCGGGTGGCCTAGGAGACGTAATCTCTTTGTAGGGAAAATATGAGGCGGAGTCGCCATAGCATTCGAGTGTTGATGTTATCGACACACAGTACGATGTACAAGGAAAAATAATCATAGGGTGCGCGATCAGCGCTCCCTATGGGAGTAGCCCCCGAGTGCCTGGTTGAGTCGAAGACTCGGGCAGGGACTAAATAACTTTTGCGACTGCTGTTGTCTTTTGTTGCTTGTTTCGGTCGAAAATGCTTTCAGCCCTATGGGAGTAACCCGAAGCCCACAATCGAATCGTAGATTCGAGTGAAGGGTTTTCATGATGCTTGGATATCTTCACAAATTTCTTCGGGTGCGCGGCCAGCGCTCCCTATGGGAGTAGCCCCCGAGTCCTTAGTCGAATCATGGATTCGAGTGAGGATTCAGAGCGTGTCACTCGAGGATCTTGTATATATGTGTCTGGTGCTCCAGTTTGGAGTGGTCCCTGAGTGTCTGGCGGAGTCGTAGACTCGGACAGAGACTCGAATCTTGTATCTTGCAGTCGTAGTCGAAAATCATGCGAGGAGAAACCAATGACCCAGAAGTGCATCGAGTCAGCGTCTCACGCATAAGGAGCCAAGAGTCGATGATGCAATTGGAGTCGACGTAGTGTAATCATGTGATGTTTTAGCCAGGTGAGTCTATGATGCGGATGGAGTCGACACGGTCGCTTCTGTCAGGTGCGCGGTGAGGGTCACGTCTTTTGTAGCATCCAGCGATGCAACCATCCGAGTAGGGACTCGACTCGAGTCTTGAGTTTATGGCGTAGCCAGTTGATTTTTTGACTCCTATTGGAGGATCCGATAGAATATCTCGACGCAATCGACGTCCTTATAAGCTGCAGAAAATATAAGGAATTGTGAAGTACTTGTATCTTGTAAAGAATATATGCATGTCGGCTTGTGAAGTAAAATTCTGGTGCCAATCGAATCGACACTTTTGCACTGTATGCTAGGCCTTTTTGTTAGCCTGATTACCCTTAGTCTCAGTACCTTGCCGAGGTACTCGGAGTTCAAGGATTCGACGGTCAGGCAGAATCAGCTACTCGGGCTGTCGCGTATGAGGTCCTCGAGTGCCTGGAGTCGATGGCACATTAGGTTACTCGAAGAGGGCGCATCCCCCGAGTGTTTTGAGTGCGATTAAGGTAGTAAAGAAATCGTCTCTAAGTAGAGAGAAACTTAGCTTTATTGATAGTTGCCGTGATGAACGAGTCGCAAAATCCGATGCGATCGGCAGGTCGCGGGAGTCAAAGATTGTAGAGGCTCATGGTGCGAGAGTCGAGGGAGCCCCCGAGTCATCTGAGCTAGAGATCGCAGCGGGTTGTCGAACTCCTAGACCACGGTGGGTCGCCGCAATCGAAGATTGCAACATGTCGTCACCGTCGAAAACAGCAGAGGGTCGTGGCGAAGTTGGCGTAGTAGCGGGTCACGCGGCGGACGTAGTCGACGTGGTAGATCGAAATCGCATGGTGATGATGAATTGCCGCATCCGGAGACTGTAACAGGCCACATTAGTCGAATGCCGCCTCGTGTCATCGCACCTGAAGACCGCAGAAAGGTCGCCGGAGTCGAAGGACGCGGCGGGTCACCGTAGAGGAGGGGGCCCCCGAATCGCTGGAGTCGAGGACCGAAGCGGGTCACACGACGGAGTTGAAGGCACATCAGTTCAGCGAAGTCGAAGACCGCATCGCATTCCCACAGACGGCGCCAATTGACGAGGGTTTAACTCATCAATGCCCATTGTTATGGACTTGGGTCTTGGAGAAGGAGGGAGCGCTGGAAGTCTCGATCGGCTAGCAAACAAGCACACAGGAATGCAAGGTTTACCCAGGTTCAGGCCTTGTAGAGGACCCTACTCCTGCTTGTCTGCTCTTGATTAATGAAGGATCCGAAGGATTACAATGTCGTCGATGGCGGTAGATGCGCAGGCTGGATCTGGCGTATGTGTATACTACGGGTGTTGTCTAGATCTATTGGGGCAGTTGCGATTGAGAGATTGCCTTCTCATTGGACCCTCCTAGCCTTTATATATGGGGAGGCTAGGTCTCGGGTACCAATACGAGTTGGTTACAAGTTAGATTAGAACTATAGTCTTGAGCTTTCCTTGTCTTGTGCGTTTGGGAGTTCGTGTCCATATGTGCTTCATACCACTCGAACTGTCATAGGCGTCATGGACGTTGGCAATTCGTCGAGTGGGCCTTCCGTCGAGCCGCACCAGGTAGGTTGTAGTTGGGTGCCTGTTGGGCATACCCATGTCAACCATGCACCATGTAATCGTGTACTCTACTGCACCGTGCACGGCCACACGTGTCCGCTACCACCCCGTACACCACACACGCGTATCGTGATTCGCGTTTTTCCCTCGTGTCTAACCCTGGCGACTCAGTTGTACTCAGTTTTGTCCTCAAGTGTAACACTGGCAGTTTGGTTGTACTCAGTTTTTCCCTCTAGTACTAACACTACCGTGTGCAATATACTCAGTTTTACCCTCCGGTGGCTAGTCAATGGAGAGTCAACAAATAGGTTTTAGCTAGTCATTTTATGCACAACAAATTCAAAAAGATCAAAACATAGTGGCATCTACCTAGTGAGTCTTATTATGTGACCTTCCACCATAAGAAATGTATATAAACCAAGTTTTAACCTAAATCACCAGTTCTCAAATCACCTACTATCTATGAAGGTTCATGGCTTTCTACTCAAGCCTCTTCCCAAAACATCCCTCCCCAAAACATAGTTTGTCCGAATGAGGCAATAATTGTCAAACTGGTGTATATTTGAATTGCAAATAGTTTGATGTATGCCAAGATATATTTTATTGTATAAAAGACGCATTTTCCATTTTTAAAATCTTTTTCTATTTTCTATTTGAATCCCTTTGTCATTCTTGGCCTTGGTTTTTAAGTTCTACTCAGTTTTGCCCTTGGTTCTTAAGTGTTACTTAGTTTTCCCCTCTCTTTGTATTCATCCCTCGCACCTGTGCTCATCTTCGCTGCTACGCTCTGATTGGTCGAGACAGTTGTCACACGGATTGTGCCCACTAACTATTGATCCTATATGATCCAGCGGACATGATAACCCCTACATCTGTCGGGTGGGGGGGGCACCCCTCTATCCGCGCAAAATAACGAGTATGCCACCGGTACTTTAACTCCATAAACAAATGAACTTGAATATAATTTGAAGGGAACGTGTTCGAAGGTGTATAATTTGTGCATCACATTCCACTCCATGGAAATGATAATCTCTCAAGATTTTCTTAGAACAACATTATCACGTATTAAGTGTGATTTCAAAGAGTTCAAAGGTGTATAATTTTTGTATACGCAAGTTTATGCATTATATTTCACTCCATGGAAATGGTAATCTCTCAAGATTTTCTTAGCACAACATTATCACGACCTAAGTGCGATTTCGAAGAGTTCAAAGGTGTATAATTTTTGTATACGTAAGTTTATGCATTATATTTCACTCCATGGAAATGGTAATCTCTCAAGATTTTCTTAGCACAACATTATCACGACCTAAGTGCGATTTCAAAGTGTTCAAAGGTGAATAGTTTTTGTATACACAAGTTTATGCATTATATTTCACTCCATGGAAATGGTAATCTCTCAAGATTTTCTGAGCACAACATTATCATGACCTAAGTGCAATTTCAAAGAGTTCAAAGGTGTATTATTTTTGTATACGCAAGTTTATGCATTATATTTTACTCCATGGAAATGTTAATCTCTCAAGATTTTCTTAGCACAACATTATCACGACCTAAGTGCGATTTCAAAGTGTTCAAAGGTATATAATTTTTATATACGCAAGTTTATGCATTATATTTCACTCCATGGAAATGGTAATCTCTCAAGATTTACTTAGCACAACATTATCACGTATTAAGTACGATTTCAAAGAGTTCAAAGGTGTATAATTTTTTTATACGCAAGTTTATGCATTATATTTCACTCCATGAAAATGGTAATCTCTCAAGATTTTCTTAGCACAACATTATCACATATTAAATGCGATTTCAAAGAGTTCAAAGGTGTATAATTTTTGTATACGCAAGTTTATGCATTATATTTCACTCAATGGAAATGGTAATCTCTCAAGATTTTCTTAGCACAACATTATCACGTATTAAGTGTGATTTCAAAGAGTTCAAAGGTGTATAAACTTCGTATATGCAAGTTAATGCATTACATTCCACTCTACGAAAATAGGGGAGAAAATAATAATCTCTCAAGATTTTCTTAGCATGACATTATCACGTATTAAGTGCGATTTCAAAGAGTTCAAAGGTGTATAATTTTTGTATACGCAAGTTTATGCATTATATTTTCACTCCATGGAAATGATAAATGATCAACATTTTATTAGCACAACATTATCATGTCTTAAGTGTGATTGAAAAGAGTTCAAAGGTGTATAATTTTCGTATAATTTCCGTATATGCATTACATTTCACTATATGAAAATGAAGCTAGACAAAGAGCGCAAGCGCGGGGAAGGATCAGGGTCCTATCTTGCAACACGAACCTGGGTAAGCTATGGGTCCGGCGCTCACGTGGATAAGTTGTGGGTCTGGCACTCACGTGGATAAGCTGTGGGTCCGATGCTGGTCTGGATAAGTTGAGAGAGGTGTCCACTACGGGAATCGACTGAACGCGGCCCCACTTATCAACATGTAACTGCAAGGGTACACTACGGGACCCGACAAAACGTGGCCCTACTCGTCAGCATGTAACGGGAAGGCTGACGGACGGTGAGTTTCAGACCATGTGAGAGTTTCATATAAGGAGAAAGGCAAAAGTGAGGAAAAACTAAGCGGCTGGGAAAAACTGAGTACAACTAAAGAACCAAGGGCACCAAAATAGAAATCCCAAAATTATAATAGGTAAAGTACAAAAAATTAAAAATTTGATCAACATACATAAAGTATGGGTGTATATTTGGTTCTTTTACTTTGTACCATCATATAGAAGTCAAAGATTATTAGCTATCTAAAACACTTATTTTTTTGGTAATATGGTCTAGAAAAACGAGGGAGAAGATTCTAGTATGATGGAGAAGTGTGTTTTGAGGTTTATGCATAGCATTCATTATGTTGAAGACTATCTATACAATCTTCTAGATGCTATAATGGAAAAGAAGATCCAACGGTTGGAAATATTGGGATTCGCGAGTATTGAGATCCAACAGTCGGTATTCAAAGTTATTCGTACAATATTATCTTACCAAGTACTATATAGTGTACGAATACAAATAACTTTGAATATTGACCATTGGATCAAGACTCGTGAATCCAAATGACATTTCCCGCCGTTGGATCTACTTTTCCATTCTAGCATCTAGAAGATTCTATTGATAGTCTTCAGTATAATTAATGCTATGCACAAACCTCAAAACACACTTCTCCATCATACTAGAATCTTATCACTCGTTTCTCTAGACCAATGTTACCAAAAATTTCAAGTGTTAGGTAGTTAATAATCTTTGACTTCTACACAAGATGATACAAAGTAGAAGAACCAAATATACACCCATACTTTATATATGTTGATCAAATTTATATTTTTCTTCTTTACCTATTATAGTTTTATATAGTGATGATATGTCAGACGTCTATTATCTGACGTGCAGGGCATGTGCAACTTACTAGTATATAGTGGTATGATAAGATATACCCTAGCTACAGTTTTAGATATGGTTCTCACATCGGGTAGATATGGGTGCGTCTTGGCCTAGTAAAAAATGTTGCCCGTGGGAGTTTCGTACAATTAGGGAAAAACATTTTTCACTTTTCCAAGTGATTACGGGGACGTTTTGTACTAGCAGTAAAGAAAATCAGAAAATGTGGCTCAGAATTCGACAAGCATGCCATGTTTCTGGACATAGTGGACCATGCATGTTTTACTTGCGATTCCTAAGTTCTTTGTGTTTTGAAGGTTTCTCGATAAATTAACCCACTTAAATTACACTACCGTCTCTGATTCAGATTAATGTTCTCGGATTTGTCTAGATTTGGGTATATGTATCTAGCACAGAAACATGACTGCATACCTTTTAATCTAGACGAATCTATGAACATTAATATGGATCGGAGGGAGTCTGCCAAAATTAGGTCAAATTAATTCGAACCACATGTGAGCTGTCGATTGCTCTTAAAATTTTACAAAAATCTTTTGAAGTTGCCACCAAACAGCTAATATATCGAGAAGACGACCGAGATTTTTGAGAGATTCAACTTCTTTCTACAATTTGCATGCCGACAAAGTTGACCCTACTTTGAAAAAAGAGAGAGAAATAGGCCAAAAAAACACAGGGGGACTCATGTATGGCGTCCTTTTGCTTGTATTACCTGCCATGAAAAATAATAAATATGAGTTTTCACAACTTTTGAAAAAAGCCGCTTCACAAAAATGGCCTACCATGTATAAGTATGAACAGGTTTCAGGCCAAGCGACCAAGCAAGGTCATGGACATATCCATGTTTGTTGGAATTTTCTAGTAGTACTACAAGAAAGTAGATGTGCACATCTTGACATTGGTAAACAGCTTTGCCAATGGGAGTTTCTAAATACAAGGAAAAGTCACTACAAGAAAAGTTTCCTTCTGCAACGACTTGGCCCGACGGTCGTTGTAGAAGGCGCGTCTTCCGCGACGAAATTCTCGGCTCAGACGTGGCTGAGGGAAAACTTTTTTCCTAGTTTTGCGGCCCTCTACTATGAAGGATCCGCTAAAAACATGGAGGAAGCTCGGCCAGCGCGTGGTAGAAGCAAGATTTTCATTTCCTCGAACGATGTTGACTTGCCGAAGTCTTTTGAGGCGTGTGGGTCCCGGACGTCAGTATCTGTGGTAGTAGAATGGTCAATTTGGAATTCTCCCTCGCGATGGATGCATATTGAGTAATACAGGCTCTGGGTCTGAGAAGTTCGAAGGTACACCACCATGGAATGCTTTTCCTTCTACATAATGCCAGGCACCGCCCTGCTCCCAGGAGTGAAGGAATTGCGCACTACACCCTCCCAAAACCCAGCCTCTGGTGATGGGTGATAGACGGTGAATTGTACATTGTACAAGAGCGACGAGCACCCGTCCGGCCTAACACACACAATGAATACGATTATGTCGCCCCACTAAAAAATGTCAAATAGCACAGCGAACACCGTACCATCGTCTCCAGATCCGATGTTCTCTAGTATTGATGAGCACGGTGCCGACAGCGGCTGAGAAATGAACCTAGGATTTCTAAAGGAAGTAAGAATCGGCAGACTAGATTGCAGCATGCTAAATATACATACAAGAAGTTCTCAGGCGCCTGAGATCTAGGCACTCCCAAGAAAAAATACAGAGCCATGTTTCAAAGGAAATGCTAGATCATCTCCAGTCTTTGATCTAAACAAACTTGAACGACAGATCATCATCACAATCATGATGGTCATATTTGCCATCTCCCACATTGTGGATGCAAAATGAGTAATCCAGTGTGAACCTATCATGTTTCTTAATCAGGAAATTACGGTAATATTCAGTAATCCTGACGGAGGCCGGCGACACGCAGCTCTTCAGCTCGAAAAACAGGCTATCTTTGGCGAACTCCTCCAGGTCTTCTCTAATCATTGAATGTTTATAAAAGTGCAACTCCACCACATACCATGGAAAAAAGCACGTCGCCGACCTGATGCACTGGACGGATACGGAGAGGCCATAGTCGAGTATGTCAAATCGCACGGCGAACAATGTACCATCATCCCCGGATACCATGGTCTCTACTCTCCATGAGCTAGGTGCCAGCAAAGGCTGAGAGATGTACATGTGTTCCTCGCCGTAGTGGAAACTCTGCACTTTAATTGAGTGGGCTTTTTCGAGGTGAGCGAGTAGTGTTGTGGGCAGGGCAGCAAACTCGCAACCAGGCTCAGTGGAGTTGCACGGGCCGTGCGGGCACGCCATCTTGTGGTTGAGGAAGTCGTGGAAGGCGGCTAATGTCCCGTAGCCGTCATTGGGGCATCTGCTACCTTTTCCGCTGACAACTTGGCGGCGCAACTCCTTGGAGCATGCGGCCAGCCGGATGGCGCTGGTAGTGTCCATACACATAGCGATTTCTCCAAAGGCGTCATCGCTAACCTTGCTCCAGCCACTGTACCGAATGTTGTGCATCGAATCCGCCATTGTGTCTGGATGGACTGGGGGCGAGGGCGGATTCAAATATGATTGTTGCGGTTTCTTGGAGGAGAGTAATGGAGGTCTACAAGAACCGATGCAGCAGGTGAGAAATGGCTAAGAAAATTTTGGAAGTGCGACGCTCGAGAGGATCCAAAATGCGGCTAGCCAGCGTTAGCGAATGGGGATCGCCGGAGATGGGGAAGATGGGAGGCTCTTTGAACGAGGGGTGTTAATTTTGCGTGTTCCCTCACTCGTCGGTCTTCTGGAGTGGATCGAGGACGCCTGCTGGAGTTATAGCTAGAGTGCTAGACTAGCAAGCTGTCATGTCAGGGCTTAGTATTATATTGTCTCATCACGTAGACTGTGTTTCAGGAAAGGACGTGAACCCATATTTATCCCCTCCCTGCTAGATAGCGTGCACCGTAGAATCGCTTTTCTCGCACGTGAAGGATTTGAACCCACATGCCAAAATAAAAGGACGTCAATTCTCAAGCTAGCTCGCCCAACTTTGATAAAAGGACTACTAAAAAACTATAATAATAGGTGAAGCTCAAAAAATAATTATAATTTTGAGCCACGTCCATAGAATATCCGTTGTATATTTGGTTCTTATACTTTATATCATGTAGTAGTAATCAACCTATTAGCTACCTATTAGTACTCGCCATGCTCTAGAGAAATGACGAAGAACATTCTAGAATTATTCAAAAGTGTGTTTTGAGCTTTGTACATATCTTTTAGTGTGCTAAAGACTATCAATAGTATCTTCTAGATGCTAGAATGGATAGAATTAAGATCCAACGGTATTTTATGGATGTAGCTCAAAATTATAATTATTTTTGGGTTTCACCTATTGTAATTTTATATAAACTAGTAAAAGGCATGTGCCACACACATATATACTGTATGAAATATGATTTAACAAACATTAAGTTGTTTTAAACTAATAGTCTTGTTTGAAAAAAATGCATACATTAAGTCTATTAATAATTACTATCTACACATATTGAGAATACAGTCTACTATGCTATGAATTTTGGGGGGGTGACATGATGGTTCAAGAACATGGTGGAGTTTGCTCTAGGTAGTACTCAACACGAACCCACCTGCTCTGAACCATTGGATCTAACAGCCCAATGGCTAGGATTGGTACTATGGATCCAATTCAAAACTGCTCCTTTATAGTAGTAGAGAAAAAATGATATGGTATATACTTCTACTATCTAATTCTCATGTGCATGGCATGTGCAACTTACTAATAAGATATATAACATGGATAACTTTGAACATCGATCATCAGATATAGATTAACAGATTCCAACATTGGTAATTGTTGGATCTCTTGCAAACTCAAGAAAGAATCTATCGCGCTTACTTGTAGTTCAAATTTGTCCTACTTTCTTTAAATCGGCATACAGTTATTTGAGTGCATGGGCGTAGTTAGCTAATATATAGGGAAGCTTGAAATGTCCTAAGACTAGGGAATTGTAACAAAACATGTCTGCGTTTTCTAAAAATCGGGTGGTGTCGAATTTTTTTTTTTTGACTGGGGTATGTCTCGAAGGAGTGAGATGCTTCAATAATTAACATAGCTAGTGCATGTGTACATGTTACACCAAGGACCATAAAAAAGTGAAAATTGCATCCAAGTTCATACATGTAACACAAATGGCCCTACAATAAAGCAATTAAAATTACTAGTCAGGTCCTGCTGCTCCATCACGGAGCTGAGCCATGCTCTTCGTAGTTGTACCAGTAAGATGCGCGTGCCTTGCACGTGAAACTCACATAACATACAGAAGCATGATATGTCATTAGTATATAACATTGTAATACGTAAAGCTTGAAATATATATTAATTTGAGCCACGTTTCTAAAGTATGAGTGTATATTTGGTTCTTGCACTTTATATCATGTAGAAATAAATGTTTATTAGCTACCTAATATTTGAAAATTCTAGAACCATGGTCTAGAAAAAAATTGAGAAGATTCTACAATGATGGATAAGTGTGTTTTGATGTTTTTCTACATATATCTTATCTTACCACTATATAGTATACGAATAACTTTGAATATTGACCGTTGGATCAAGATTCGCAAATCCCAATATTTCCAGTCGTTGGATCTTCTTTTCCATTCTAGCATCTAGAAGATTTTATTAATAGTCTTCATCACAATGAATGGTATGCACAAAACTCAATACACACTTCTCCATCATTTTAGAATCTTCTCCCTCGCTTCTCTAGACCATGATACCAGAATTTTCAAGTTTTAGATAGCTAATAATTGTTGACTTCTAAATGATATACAAAGTACAAGAACCAAATATACACCCATACTTTATAGATATTGATCAAATTTATATTTTTGTATGCTTTACCTATTAAAATTTTATATAGTGATGATATGTCAGACGTCTATTATCTGAGTCTCACGTGTTGATCAAAAGGGACGTGCCACACACGTATATACTGTATGAAATGTGATTTAACAAACGTTAAGTTGTTATTAACCAATATTCTTGTTAGAGAAAAATGCATACATTAAGTCTATTAGTAATAACTATCTACCCATATTGAGAATACATCCTATTGTGCTATGAAATTTTGGGGGTGGTGAAATGATGGTTCTAGAATATGTTGGAGTTTACTCTAGGTACTATTCAACACAAATCCAGCTGCTCTGAACCATTGGATATAACAGCCCAACGGTCGGGATTGGTGCTATGGATCCAATTCAAAATTGCTCCATTGTAGTAGTAGTAGAGAGAATATAGCCTACTATGCTATAAAATTTTGGGGGTGGTGACATGATGGTTCTAGAAGATGGTGGAGTTTGCTCTAGGTGATGGGTTTCGCAGCATAGTAAATCAAAATTTTCTACGGAGCGAACATAGGGAAAGCCAAGATCTAATCTAGGAGATGCAAACAACGAGAGAGATTGAATTAGATCTTCATACCCTTGAAGATTCGCACAGCGGAACGTTCGTCGGAACGTGGGTGATGTAGTCGTACTCGCTTCTCCTCCTCGCGATCCGATCCGATCTAGCACCACAAGTGGCGGTGCCTCCGTGAGATGCACACGTGCGGCACCTCGACGTCTCCTCCTTCCTCGGACCAGCAAGTATGGTGGAGAGATGGATTGGATCTACAACACGACGGCGCGGTGTATATGGTGGAGAATTTCTGCAGCAGGGCTTCGCCTGCAAACAGTCGGGAGGAAGAGAGGAAGGCAGCAGGGCAACTAGGGTTTGGAGGAAGGGTGTTGTGGAGGAGGGGCGCCCTAGCCCTCTATATATAGAGGGGGAGGGGGCGGCCAAACCTAGCCCCTCCTCCAAGCCTTGGGCCGGCGGCCAAGGGATAAGGAGGAGTGGGGGGATAGGGTTCTATCTCCAGTTTAAACGATTTAAACTTTCCCTTATCTAGAAATTCTATCTCTAGATTTAAACGAGTTAAATCTATCTAGAATCGGCTGGGCCCTATGGGGCCTTGTGCCCCTGGCCCAATGCGGCCAGGACACTCCCTCATAGGCCCATGCCCCCTCCCGGAAGGTGGGACCACGTTGGCCCCCTTCCGGAAGGTTCTAGAAGCTTCCGGTACAATACCGATTAATCCGGAACAATTCCGAATTCCAAAAACTGCACTGCCTTATATGAATCTTATTCTCCGGACCATTCCGGAACCTCTCGTGATATCCCGGATCCCATCCGAGACTCCGAAAAAAAATTCATAAACCAAGTATCCAATCTATCCTAGCGTCGAGACACGTTAAGTGTGTGACCCTGCGGGTTCGAGAATATGCAGACATGATCTTCTATCAATAATCAACAGCGGGGTCTGGGCACCCATATTGACTCCCACACATTCATCGATGATCATATCGGATGAACCACGATGCCAGGATTCAATCAATCCCATATATATATTCCCTTCGTCTCGTGATATTTTACTTGCCCGAGATTCGATCGTCGGTATCGTCATACCTAGTTCAATCTCGTTCACAGCAAGTACTTTACTCGTTCCGTAATCCGATATCACTTTGTGATTAACTCCTTAACCACATGCTTGCAAGCGGTGTTGATATCGATTACCGAGTGGGCCCGAAGTATATCTCTCCGACTTGGGAGGGACAAATTCCATCTCGATACATACAACCCAACAGATACTTTCCGATCACCTGAGAGACACCTTTATGATCACCCTCTCATAGGATGACGTTTGATGACCTCAAAGCTTTCTTCCGATACCAGGGAGTTGTATTATCTCATGGTCTAAGGAATACAATATTTGACATAGGAAAAGCTTCGCAAAGATGAACACGATGAAACGATCTAATAGCTTTGCTTAGTTTGGGTCTGTCCACCATATCATTCTCCCAATGATATGATCTCATTATCAATTGACAACTCATGTCTATGGTTAGGAAACCATAACCATCATTGATCAATGAGCTAGTCCTTAGAGGCGTACCAGGGACAGGGTGTTGTTCACAAACCACACAAGTATTAATGTTTCCGCTTAATACAATTCTAGCATGGAATATAAACTTTATCATGAACAAGAATTATAATAATAACATCTTTATTATTGCCTCTAGGGCATAATTCCAACACTAGGTACTATTCAACACGAATCCAGGTGCTCTGAACTATTGGATCTAACAGCCCAACGGTCAAGATTGGTGCTAAGGATCCAATTGAAAACTACTCCATTATAATAGTAGAGATAGAGATGTGATGTCGATATGGTCATCCTTTCAATAACCTTCATTCCCGATGCTTGGAAAGGAAGAGAAAAATTCGAAAGTTTGAATTCTACTAATTTTTGCTGCCAATGCACGGTTCCTTCATATGTACACCAACGCACACACCGGAGACACAGCTGAGCCGCCGTACCAAGACACACATGCGTAACACTATGAACAATGGAGTGCTGAGATGGATGGTGAGGCAGCGACTGAGAGCGAAAAAATAAATTTGTTTTGTTTTGAGTGCACATAAGTCCTGAAATTTACTAGAGTGTGTACCTTGTAAAAGCTGTAGTACCTTATGTCAGGAACCCATCATAATTCTTCTCTGACATCGCACCGCCTTCAAGTGCCCTATCACGCTGCCCTCCCGCCCTGCCTCCCTTTTATTCTCCGAGCTCCTCTTGCTCTTCGGGTTTTTCCCTCATCTCAGTAGTACCTCCATCCTTAAGGCTTTTTTTTATAAGTCAAGCTACGGAAAGTTTGACCAAACTTCTAAAAAAATATCAAGAACTACTGTATGATATTAGTAGATACCATGTGAATATATGTTTCATGATGTATCAAAGGGTATGTATTTCATATTGTAAATATTAATATATTTTTCTACAAACTTGGTCAAACTTTGCATAGTTTGACTTTTCAAAAAAATAGGCCTTGAGACTTGGATGCAGGTACTACTAGTGTTTAGTACTCCATCCCGGAACTTGCGTCTTGATATATAGACATCATGGGTCCCTTCAAACGATGTTAGGAAAATTCAAGAGGAATCTACCGCCCTTACTTGTAGTTCAAATTTGACCTAATTTTTTTAAATCGACATAAAGTTATTTAAGTGGGCACGATTCGCTAGGGAATCTTGAAATGTGCTAAGACTAGGGAATTGTAAGAAAACATGGTCCCCACTTTTTCTGAAAACTAGGTGGTGGTACTTTTTTGACTAAGGTATGTCCCGAGGGAGCGAGATTCTTTAATTAATTAACATGGTAAGTGGATGTGTACATGTTACACCAAGGACCTAAAAACAAAAAATACATCCAAGTACATACATTTAGCTCAAAGGACACTAAAATCAAATGCTTAAAATTTTTGGTAACATGGTCTATAGAAACGAGGGAGAAGATTCTAGAATGATGGAGAAGTGTGTTTTGAGATTTGTGCATAACATTTCATTGTGATGAAGATTATCAATAGAATATTCTAGATGCTAGAATGGAAAAGAAGATCCAATGGCTGCAAATGTTGGGATTCGTGAGTCTTGATCCAACAATTAATATTCAAAGTTTTTTGTACACCATATAGTGTTAAGATAGTGGTAATGGTAAGACTAGTACTTGCTTAACAAAATAAAATAGCGCACTTCTCACTTTCAGCAGATCTTGTTGAAGAAGATGCACGAATCTACCAGATGCAGGTACTGTATCATAAACTATATATAATGTCAATATGGTCATGACCTTGGCTATTCAGGTCGAAACCAGGAATGTTCATATACCGTAGGCCAATACGCATTGTGAAGTAGCGAGAGCATTTTTTGTATTCAAAGGTCTCAAAACACATGTTTCTCTTTTTTTTTCTTAGCACTATATAGTGTACGAATAACTTTGAATATTGGCTGTTGGATCAAGACGCGAATCCCAACATTGTCAGACACTCGATCCTCATTTCCACTTTAGCATCGAGAAGATACTATTGATAGTCTTTCTTTTCTTATCTTACCACTACTAGTAAAAGGCACGTGCCACACACGTATATACTGTATGAAATGTGATACAAACACTAAGTTGTTATTAACATGTCGTGGTATTGCCGACAAGTACGCCATGGAGGGGTCCTCACAGTGCGTGTTTAGAGACGTGGGGTAAGGCGGAGAGTTGGCGGGTACGAGGTAACACAGCTTACCTAGGTTCAACGCCCACAACAGTGGCAAAACTCTACTTGTGCCATAAATTACTATAATGGCAATACGTCGAGTTATCGAGATAGGTTCGTTGTGCAAGGTGTTGCGCGTTGTACGCAGCAATCTGAGAGGTTGTGCTATGCACTTGATGTGATGCCCAAAAGGCTCCCACGGGCTGGCTTATAAAGGAGCCAAGACCTAGGGTTTATAGGGAAAGGTCCTTGTCGGACAAGGTAAAGAGTCCTACACTAATACGAACTAGTCTTCCGTGTCTTGCACTCCAAGGATCCGAGTATGTCGGTGACTCCTACGTAGCATTCCTTTATCTGGCATAGGCCTCCCTTCTAGATCCGTCTAACTAGGTCGCCCAGCAGGCCATAGGCCTTACTACCAACTATGGGCCACCCGGGTTAGGCGGATTGGTGACATGCTATGAGGATACCCATATAGCATATCCCCAACAGTAGCCCTCGAAGGACTTTGAAATCTTGCGCTGTCTTGTCCGTTGATCTCTGAATGTCCCGTCTAAGTGATGCCGGCAATCCGTCAAGCAATATCTCAAAGGTCTCCCAAAGAACCCTGCAATCCTCTCCGGCTTCGCAATGTAGCCAGAGATTCCTTAAGTCTTTGTTTCCAGAGACAAGTAATCTCCGCCTTTGATGGAATCTTAGGATGTTACCCTTCACTGCAAGTGTTAGGAGGATGACGTAAGATGCAGCCTACACTACCTCAAAACACACAGAAACAGAGAATTAATCATCAGCTATTTTCATGCGCACAAAATCTGAAACGGTGAAGCGGCAAAGACGAAGGACGTGGCGAAATTTTACCGCGCACATTCACTTCCACGTCGGCGACATTTCGTCCATTAGATCTCTTCGCATGAATCTTGATGCGAAGTCTATATATTTTCACTGCAGTCAATTTATTTATCTTTTACCCGCATTCGCTTTCTAGTCTTCGTCTTCCTCCAGCCACGCGACTGTTCGAGCTTCTCCATGAAAACCCTAACCAGAGCCCTTCTCTTCTCCACCTTTCCCACGTCGCAATGGCCACCAACAGATCTGCTCTTTCCATGGCGGCGGTTCTCGATGCTACACTAGAGCCATCTCAGGGAGTAACCGTCCCACCAGAGGGGGTGGTCGTTCTTGTCTCCGCCATGATGGAATCCACCGGCGATGACCAAGAAAGAGCGGCGCCTGAAGCCGCTGAAGAACAAAACGACTCCCACAAGGGGGTGTGGAGAGGCTCTAATCTCTCCACCGAGGATCTACAGGAACTGGTCACCGAGTAGTATCTCCCCGCAGCGAAGGAATTGGTCTGGCGGTTGGGCTCGCTGGCGAGGTGGTCCCTTCTCCCAAAGCCAGAGAGAAGGTATACCTCAAGTATCAGCTGGTGCGTGGTGTAAGCCTTCCAGTCTTCGACTTCTTCTTGGATGTCCTCCGGCACTTACGGGTACTCCCCCACAATCTCTCTCCCAACAGTATTCTAGTCCTTAGCAACTTTGTAGCTCTGTGCGAAGGATATATAGGGATCAAGCCTAGATTAGATCTGTTTGTATATTTTTTTCACTATCAAGAGAGAGTCCATAGAGTCCAAGGACGAATTGCGGATCTGCAGAACCATTAGCTTCAAGATCCGGCCTAGCCGGCGCTTCCCCGACATTGTAGGGCAGGAGTCTTGCAAGAACTGGCAGCACACGTATTTCTACGGGCCAGATATCCCTCTGCCTGACCGCCTTGATACCTACCCCGACTTTGTTGATGGAGCTACCACCGAAGTGCCCGCATGGCGAACTACAACCTCCCTTCCCTCCGACGGCAAAGCCAACCGTGCCGTTAGGCGGATTGCGTGGCCCCTAGATGGAGGTCTGACAGGCCTGGACCTTGCCATGTGCTGGTTCACTAGCCGGATCCAGCCTCTGCAGCATCGTGCCGAGTTGATGCATAAATACACTCAAGACACGAGGGATCCCATGCGAATTTCACGGGATAACTTCTCCACTGACTCCATCATACTCTGGCTCAAGGACATCGTCAAGGTGAAGGACAAGAAGCGTGGCTTCAAGATCAGCTTCGACATGTTCGAGTATGGCAAGTGCCTAGAGGTAGTTTCTATTTCCTTTGTTGCTCGTTACATGCTCTAAGGTTTTTCCGACTTGAAGTTATCCATCTAACACTCCCATGTATCCTAGCTGGCGACCTTGGCGCCAGATCAAATGGCCTCCCAGGTCTATGATCCTAAGCTGAAGGATATCCAGGTGGTGTCCGACAATGACGCCCCCAAGGATCAACCAGCTCTGGCACGCGAAAGCGGAAGAGCTCCACCTCTAACGATGCTGCCAAGGCCAAGAAGAAGAAATTAGAGAGTGGAGTCTCCAAACGTTCCATTGCCGCCTTAGAGGCGGAGAAGAAGAAGAAGTCCACTGGCATTCCCCTTACCAAGGCTCCTACCGTGGAGTAAGTATTTTCATTCTCCAACTTGTGCTTTTCAGCCCATACCTTTTTTCAACTCTTGTACTTATACTTTGTATGTTTCAGGAGCAAAGCCGGTGTTAGTTTGAAGCGATCCTCCAAAGATGTTGGAGGGTCAAAAAACATTCACGATATGCTGACCAAGGATTTGTCCGCCAAGCCCTCTCCCGCCACCGCTCCCCCTACTCCTGCCGCCAAGCCTTCTGCTGGCCCTACCAGGCCTTCATCTCCCATCATCTCTAAGATCTCCGCCATGGAGACAGATGTCAATCCAGTACTTGATGTCTCAGGCTCTATCGAGGCAGATGTTTCTCCCAGTGGTTAGGCGACACAGGAGAGCACCTCCTCTAAAGTGGCTGAAGCTCCGGCTAAGGATGCCACCGAGAAAAGGAAGGAAGTGGTGGATGAGGTGGACATGGAAGCAATGATCAAGGCGGGAGCCTCTGAGCCATCATCTGCTTTGAAGGCACAAGAGACGGCTAGGGATTAATCCATGCCTCCGGCTTCAACCTCTACATTGGCTGCAAATCCTATGACGTTGAGCCTAGATGACCTCATCAAGCAGGCCGATGCAATTTATAAGAACGCCCGGACCATCCATGATTCCTATGCTCATCTGGCCAACAATCTTAGGATCATTGCCATCGTAAGTCTTTTGAACTTCACTTCTTTTAACTTGTAATGTATACCGCTGCAGCCCCCGAGCTCAATGATGTCATTGCATGTGTTGTTCTTCTCATAAACCACATTGATCCACTAGAGTTCATTGCATGTGTGTGTGTGTCAGTGTGCATCACTTTGGTTTTGGAAAAGAACACATGCAATGATGCCACTCCAGCATGTGGTGTTATTTTCATAAACCACATGGATCCACCAATTGTCATTGCATGTGTGTCCTTTTCATAAACCACATGGATCCACTGATGCCACTCCTACATGTGGTGTTCTTATCATAAACCACATTGATTCACTAGATGTCATTGCATGCGTGATCTTCACAGAAAACACATGGATCCACTGATGCCACTCCTACATGTGGTGTTCTTATCATAAACCACATTGATTCACTAGATGTCATTGCATGCGTGATCTTCACAGAAAACACATGGATCCACTGATGCCACTCTAGAATGTGGTGTTCTTCTCATAAACCACATGGATCCACTGACGCCAATCCTGCATGTGGAGTTATTTTCATAAACCACATTGATCCACTAGATGTCATCGCATGTGTGTTCTTCACAGAAAACACATGGATCCATTGATGCCACTTTAGCATGTGGTGTCCTTTTCATAAACCACATTGATCCACTAGATGTCATTGCATGTGTGTTCTTCACAGAATACACATGGATCGACTGATGCCACTCTAACATGTAGGGTTCTTCTCATAAACCACATTGATCCACTAGATCTCATTGCATGTGTGTTCTTCTAATAAACCACATGGAGCCACCAGTTGTCATTGCATGCGTGTCCTTCTCATAAACCACATTGATCCACTACAGTTCATTGCATGTGTGTGTCAGTATGCATCACTATGGTTTTGGAAAAGAACACATGCAATGATACCACTCCAGCTGTGGTGTTCTTTTCATAAACCACATGGATCCACCAGTTGTGATTGCATGTGTGTCCTTCTCATAAACCACATGGATCCACCAGTGTCATTGCATGTCGTTGCTTGTGTTTTCTTTTCATAAACCACCACTAGTGTCATTGCATGTGTGTCCTTTTCATAAACCACAACTAGAGTCATTGCATGTTTGTTCTTTTCATAAACCACCACTTAGATCCACTTCATGTCATTGCATGTGTGTCCTTTTCATAAAGCACAACTAGAGTCATTGCATGTTTGTTCTTTTCATAAACCACAACTTGGATCCACCGGTGTCATTGCATCTGTGTCCTTTTCATAAACCACAACTAGAGTCATTGCATGTTTGTTCTTTTCATAAACCACATGGATCCACCAGATTCATTGCATGTGTGTCCTTTTCATAAACCACCACTAGAGTCATTGCATGTGTGTTCTTTCATAAACCACATGGATCCACTAATGCCACTACAGCATGTGCGTTCTTCTCATAAACCACATGGATCCAGTGATGTCATTGCATGTGGTGTTATTCTCATAAACCACATTGATCTGCAAGAGTTCATTGCATGTGTGTGTGTTAGTGTGCATCACTGTGGTTTTGGAAAAGAACACATGCAATGATGCCACTCTAGCATGTGGAGTTCTTTTCATAAACCACATGGATCCACCTGTTGTCATTGCATGTGTGTCCTTTTCATAAACCACACGGATCCACTTATGCCACTACTGGATGTGGTGTTCTTCTCATAAACCACATTGATCCACCAGATGTCATTGCATGTGTGTTCTTCATAGAAAACACATGGATCCACTAATGCCACTCTAGCATGTGGTGTTCTTCTCATAAACCACATGGATCCACTTATTCCACTCCAGCATGTGGTGTTCTTTTCATAAACCGCATTGATCCACTAGATGTCATTGCATGTGTCTTCTTCACAGAAAACACACGGATCCACTGATGCCACTCTAGCACGTGGTGTCCTTTTCATAAACCACATTGATCCACTAGATATTACACGTGTGTTCTTCATAGAAAACACATGGATCCACTGATGGCACTCTGGCATGTGGGGTTCTTCTCATAAAACACATTGATCCACTAGATCTCATTCCATGTCTGTTTTTCTCTTAAACCACATGAATCCACCAGTTGTCATTGCATGTGTGTCCTTCTCAAAACCACATTGATCCACTAGAGTTCATTGCATGTGTGTGTGTATCAGTGTGCATCACTTTGGTTTTGGAATAGAACACATGCAATGATGCCACTCCAGCATGTGGTGTTGTTTTCATAAACCACATGGATCCACCAGTTGTCATTGCATGTGCGTCTTTCTCATAAACCACATGGATCTACTAGTGTCATTGCATGTATTTGCATGTGTGTTCTTTTCATAAACCACCACTAGTGTCATTGCATGTGTGTCCTTTTCATAAACAACAACTAGAGTCATTGTATGTTTGTTCTTTTCATAAACCACCACTTGGATCCACTCATTGTTATTGCATGTGTGTCCTTTTCATAAACCACAACTAGAGTCATTGCATGTTTGTTCTTTTCATAAACCACCACTTAGATCCACTTCATGTCATTGCATGTGTATCCTTTTCATAAACCACAACTAGAGTCATTGCATGTTTGTTCTTTTCATAAACCACAACTTGGATCCACCAGTGTCATTGCATGTGTGTCCTTTTCATAAACCACAACTAGAGTCATTGCATGTTTGTTCTTTTCATAAACCACATGGATCCACCAGATACATTGCATGTGTGTCCTTTTCATAAACCACCACTAGAGTCATTGCATGTGTGTTCTTTTCATAAACCACATGGATCCACTAATGCCACTCCAGCATGTGTGTTCTTCTCATAAATCACATGGATCCAGTGATGTCATTGCATGTGGTGTTCTTCTCATAAAACACATTGATCCGCAAGAGTTCATTGCATGTGTGTGTGTTAGTGTGCATCACTGTGGTTTTGGAAAAGAACACATGCAATGATGCCACTCTAGCATGTGGTGTTCTTTTCATAAACCACATGGATCCACCAGTTGTCATTGCATGTGTGTCCTTTTCATAAACCACATGGATCCACTTATGCCACTCATGCATGTGGTGTTCTTCTCATAAACCACATTGATCCACCAGATGTCATTGCATGTGTGTTCTTCATAGAAAACACATGCATCCACTAATGCCACTCTAGCATGTGGTGTTCTTCTCATAAACCACATGGATCCACTTATTCCACTCCTGCATGTGGTGTTCTTTTCATACACCGCATTGATCCACTAGATGTCATTGTATGTGTCTTATTCATAGAAATCACACGGATCCACTGATGCCACTCTAGCATGTGGTGTCCTTTTCATAAACCACATTGATCCACTAGATGTCATTACATGTGTGTTCTTCACAGAAAACACATGGATCCACTGACGCCACTCTAGAATGTGGGGTTCTTCTCATAAAACACATTGATCCACTAGATCTCATTGCATGTGTGTTTTTCTCTTAAACCACATGGATCCACCAGTTGTCATTGCATGTGTGTCCTTGTCTTCATACTTTCACTAGTGGACACTCTCATATAAATATCTTCTCTTAATTATGCTATCCTAAACTACTCTCTGGTTGAACGATGTAGGGCTATAACAGCACACCTTAAAGTTCGCATTGCCCATCTAGATAACCCCTCACTGTCACCTTGAGCGCTAGATGGTTCCAACAAACACCATAATCTCATAGAGACATCCAACTCACATTATACTCATGATAAGTATTTATGTAACCTTAGCCAAAGTGCCACACGGTGTGCACATTGTCAACTTCACACACTTGGGGATAAGCAGAGATTCATTAAAGCACTTGAGTAGCAGAATAGATCTATAGATTACAAAGCTCATGATCTCAATAAGATCATGCATAGAGTGAGAGAGATGAACACATAGCTACTTGTAGAGCCCTTAGCCTCGAGAGAGAACTACTCCCTCCTCATCATGGGAGTCAGCAACGGTGATGGAGATGGCGGTGGAGTCGATGGAGATGGATCCGGGGGCACTTCCCATCCCAGAAAAGAGACTTCTATCCCCTGAATCTCCTCTTCGGTGGCGGCAGCGCTGTGGAACTTTTCGTGGAAATCTGATCTTGTTCTTAGGGTTTTCGTCCCGGGGGGCTTTTATAGGTGAAGGGACAAGGTTGGCGGAGGCCTGAGGGGCCCACACCACCCCCTGGCACGGCCTGGCCTAGCCCGCGCCACCAGGTGGTGTGGCCAGCCCCTGGCCCTCCGCCGTCCCTGCTTCTGGCTCCGTGAGTCTTCTGGTAAAATATTGACTTTGGCTTTTGTCCCGTCCAATTCCGAGAATATTTCTTTTCCAGCTTTTCTGAAACCAAAAACAGCAGAAAACAAGCAACTGGCACTATGGCATCTTGTCAATAGGTTAGTTCCAGAAAATGTATAAAAATACCTCAAAGTGTGGACTAAACATAAGAAAGTAGATACTAAATAAGCACGGAGCATCAAAAATTATAGATACGTTTACGACGTATCAACATCCCCAAGCTTAACTCCTGCTCGTCCTCGAGTAGGTAAGTGATAAAAAGAATAATTTTTGAGGTGACATGCACCATCATATTATTGATCAAGGTATTTGTAAAACATTGATAGCTAGGATCATAGTACTCTAACATAGCATGAAAGATATAGTTCTAACAATAATACATAGCAACTATGTTGTAAGATGAAAAGGTACAAACAAAGGTTCATGAATAAAAATGCTTTGAAAGACGTTTGTTTGTTTCACATATAGAAAACATAATGAGAATGGTATTCATCTTGTCCTTCCTAATGTAAAAAAACATAAATGCATAGGACACCTTCAAAGTTCATAAGGGTGACTAGATACAAATAGTTTAAGAACAAGCAATATCAAAGTTATGAATCAATCAACAAGTTTTGGGACAATGCACATTAAACTAAGAATGACCACTATGCTCTCTTAATAGGTGCATAAAGATAGAAGATGGAGACTCAACATAAAAGTAAATGAAAGGTCCTTCATAGAAGGAAGCAGGGATTCAAGTTTCATAAAGAGCTTCCAAAAATTATGGTACTTATTACCTTTTAGCTCTCATTGCCCCTATCATAAGCATCTTTAGGTGATTAAGGTTAAAGTGAACAAATATGAGGATATGCTTGACAAGTTATAAGCTAAAAATCTCATGCCCCTTTCTTATGAGTACCGAACCTCATGCTACTCAACTTTAGTCACGAGTAAGTTCTTGTCAATGTAAGTACATGTGTATCATAAAGAGCCGCCGACGGGGTACCCCTTGCCCGATGATACGGAAGCTTTCCCATATCAAAATGACAAGGCAAGCAGACAATGAGCATCTCAGCGATCCTTTTATTTCCTATTTGCATAGGCTTTTTTCTTTCCTATTTGCATAGGGGTTTTTTATTTCCTATTTGCATAGGTTTTTTAAGGATGCTTCACAGATTGCTCACTATGGTTATGCTGCATGTTTCCACCATGATTAGCCATGGCTTAGACTAGCCGCCCAGGCGTTTCTCTAACACATATACGAACTCCATGAGCCTTACAAGCTCCCCTTTCATTTCACACCGCCGGGATCCATAAGCAAAAGAACATGATATCAACTAAATAAAGTGCAATGTTGAAAGCGTTCCCCATGATAACATGGTTCTACTAATTCACAACTTACAAAACACAAGAATATACGCAACATAGATGGGCACAATGGTTCAAGTTTATTAAGTGCAAGAAAGTAAAGTGTGCCATCAAGTTCGTGAGAGATTTAATAAATAATTTTCACATAACAAGTTTAATTCGGAAGGTAGATAAAAACATGAATATGCTTGGAATAGCAATAATGCTAATAGGTAGGTATGGTGGACTCTTTGGAATAACTTGGTTTTATTTGAATTTGGATGCATGAGTGGAACTCATACTTGGTACATGTGGAGGCTAGCAAAATACTGGGAGGGACCAACTAAGAGATCAATAATGCCCATAATCATGCAAAGCAACAAAACATTATTAATTAAAGCATAAAGTGATATTACAAGTCGAAAACTAAATGATCATAGAGGCTATGGTGACTTGGTATAGTCTTAACATGGTGTGAGAATGCGCCAAGTCAACCCAAATAAAGCATCAAAGGAGAATACCACAATATTATGCTTTTATATGCTAAAACAACACATGATTCTTTCAAGGCACATTAACCAATCTCAATTGTTTGTAACAAGTCATGCTACAACAATAATCACTAAGCATAAAATCAAAGCAACATCTAGCAGGACATGATAAAGTCTAAGTCACAGTCAAAACAAGCTTCCTTTTGTACCACTATAAGCATGAAACTTCCTACTCTTTTCCAACACCAATCGAAAACTAAAGCTAAATGCAGTGCCAGCGAACGAGAACACTCACAGAACAATAAGAGTGAAAACTAGAGTGTTCTAGGCAATGAATAACGGGGTGTGTCTCTCTCCAAAAGAAGTGTGTTGGGATACAACCAACTTATTTAAGCAAAATAAAACTAAAAACAAAAACAAAGATGCTCCAAGAACAACACAATTGTGCATGAAACAATAAAAATGAAGTGTTTGGAAGAAAACCTGAGATTTTTATGGATGAAGAAGGGGATGCCTTGGGCATCCCCAAGCTTTGACGCTTGTACTTCTTTAATATTTCTTGGGGTGACACGGGTGGCATCCCCAAGCTTGAGCTTTTGTCCATACTTCATCTCATCACATTATTATTCCCTACACTTGAAAATCTCCTTCATACAAAACTTCACACAATCTTCATTAGCAACATTAGTGCATTCAAGATAATAAGTCTTTAGGTTCAGTTTTAACACAAGTAAAACTTCCATTAAAATACAGGCTACTGTAGCAATTCCTTTTAAAAGTTCAAGAATTTGGCAAGAACTCAAAGAGAAAGAGATTAAGAGGCAAATGCAAATAATGGCAGAAATCTGTCAAAACAGACCAGCACGTAAAAACCAATTTTTCGAAAACCTTCTATTGCTCAAACCGAAAGTGTTAATCTAATGAAAGTTAGATAACAACCTGGGGTAGAAGCACAAAAAATTACAGCTCAATCCGACGTATAGAAATTTTTCACGGATTTTTACAGTGAAGCACAAAAATCTGTTTCGGGACAGCATCTTTCCCAAGCATTATTTCTCTCTTATTAGAGGTTATTCTTGGCAGAAAAACCACACAAAAAGGATAAGGAGAGGTTATTATAGAGGCAATAACTTCCAAGACTCAACAAAACAAAAATAAACTGAAAGTAAAAATGTAATGGGTTGTCTTCTAAAAGCTCTTTCCTTATATCCATTAAGATAGGCATGATAATTTCGATGATGCTCACATAAGAAATATGAATTGAAGTAAAAGAGAGCATCAAGAAGCAAATATGGAACAAATTTAAGTCTAAACCACTTCCTATGAAAAATAACCTTCTAAATAAACAAGTCATGAAAGCATAAAGCAACAAGCATAGGAAAGCAAAACAAGTGCAACTTCAAAAATTTCAACATAAAGAGGGAAAACTTAATATTGTTGAGATGCATAAAACCATGTTTCCCTCTCTCATAATAACTTTCAGTAGCATCATGAATAAAATTAACAATATAACTATAACATAAAACATTCTTATCATGAGCCACATGCATAAAAGAATTAATACTCCCTATACAAACATAGTCATTCTTATTAATTTTAGTGGGAGAAAATTCAACAAAATAGCTATCATTATTATTCTCATCACCATAATCATCAAATATAGGAGGCATATTGTAATCATAATTAATTTCCTCCTTAATAGTAGGTGGACTGAAAATATCATATTCATTATTGTAATCATCATATATTGGAGATATAGTATCATCATAAGCAATAGAATAGTTATCTTTCAAAGTGTGTTCATTTGTAAACATATCATGATTGGAAGGAACATGGATAGTACTAATAGTGCAGTAATTATTAATATCATCATTTTCGGAATTGGTACCAAAGAGATTTTCAATATCAAAAGAAGTGTGCTTTTCCCAATCATGATCACTACTATAGGTAACAGGCATAGGAACATCATCGAGTTCAGACTCATCAAAAACTATAATAGGAGCAACATGCTTAGGGGAAAATACTATTTCTTCTCTCCTTTTACTCCTCCTTTTCTTCTTTTCCTTCTTATCTTTAGGAGGGATAGGCTTGAAAGGAAGCTTCTCCATATACCCTGGTTTATTGTTAGAGACAATAGAAGAAACTTTGGAGGATTCCTCCTTTCCATTAATAACAACAAAACACATTAGTCCTGTCATATTTTGGTAAAATCTCATGTTTTATAATATTTTGTATGTAAGTATTTGTGTGGCAATTATAAACATAATAAATATGACAACCATGCAGGACGCTATTCATACCAAAAGCACTCATATCTACTAAAGAAGTTTTTCTTGATAACTCTTCACACCCCATAAATAATGTAAGTTCATCATGCTGATTAGGAGTGATCATGTTATCACAATACAAACTTGCAGTACTCGTTGGATTAGAAGGGCTATTATTATGGCCTGAGCATTGAAAATTGAAATGACCCACTTCAAAGCAAAGTTCACAAGTAAAAGGATAGAGGGCACACACTTTTTTACCAATATCATTTAGAGCCCTATACCATGTTCTAGTTTTTTCATTCCTGTGGGTGATACAATATTCTTCTTCAATTTGATTCTTTTCACAAGGTCTATTTACTCCACAAAAATTAACATGCTTATAAGAAATAATACTTTCAGAGGTTTGAGCATGTTTATTGCTATCAATAATAACAATTTCATTTTTCATGCAAGTGTCTTTAAAAGGCTCATGATACATGTCCCATTTTTATTTAGGAGCATTAATATGAGAAGCAAATGCTCTACAACAATCAACAAGAATTTGAGGATCAAGACCATATTTAGCACTAAGCTCTTGAAAATTAGCAAGACTTAATGCAATCATACTCATAGTTTATACCTGGTTCTTTGCCTCCTTCGGTATTACTTTGAATTGTTTCAAGAAGATCCAACTTAGATTTTACCTCCTTACTTGTGAAGGATCCCTCTAAACAGTTATCTAGATACTTGTAATGTCCTGAAAGCCTTGCATAAAAATTATTATTAATAATATTACTAGGGAGCTCATGAATGGGACAATTGAGCATTAGTGACTTCAATCTCACCCATGCTTGGGCAATACTTTCTCCATCATGAGGATGAAAATTATAAATGTAATTCCTATCTTTATGAATTTCATGAGGAGGATAAAATTTAGAGTAAAAGAGATATTCAAGTTCCTTCCACTCCGAATGGTGAGGATCGTCTAGTAGCTCAAACCAATCCCTTGCTTTGCCCTTAAGTGATAAAGGGAATAGCTTCCTCTTAACTTGGTTCATTGAAATACATGCACACTTGAACAACTCGCATAATTCGTGTATAAAGAGTAAATGATCACCGGGATGGATAGTTCCATCTCCAAAATAACCTTTATTCATAAGATGTTCAACAATTTCCATAGGTATTTTAAAAGGGACGCCTTCAGTATGTGTATTTAAAATATCACAAGTATCATTAGAATTACCACATGTAGGAGATAAAGTATCATCAGAGCAAATTTTCTCCTCTAAAGCTAGGGAACTAAAAAGATCATTTTCATAAAAACTAACTTCCCAAGCTTAGATGTTTCCATAGCATTAGTAACAAAGGTGTTCAAAAGATTCATACTAATAACATTGCTATTAGCATGCAAAGAAAGTTCCATGGTTTTTTAATTTTCTTTTCAGACCATTCATGTTCTACCTTAGGAAAAATACTAAAAATCTCTCTAATTTTGTTGTTGTTTTCCATTAAGCCTAACTAGTGAAATAAAAACAAGAAACAAAAAGATATAATTGAAGAGTCTAAAGGAAATAACTTCGAGCACTCACACACCAGCAATAGTACTAGAAGATAGCTTAGTAGCCAGAGGATGTGAGTACCTTTTACCTTACCTCCCTGGCAACGGCGCCAGGAAATAGCTTGATGTCTACGCACACTTCTATTCATGTAGACAGTGTAGAGCCTCCAAGTGCAGAGGTTTGTAGAACAGTAGCAAGTTTCCCTTAAGTGGATCACCCAAGGTTTATCGAACTCAGGGAGGAAGTGGTCAAAGGTATCCCTCTCAAGGAACCATGCAATCAAGATACAAGAAGTCTCTTGTGTCCCCAACACACCCAATACACTTGCCAGGTGTATAGGTGCACTAGTTCGGCGAAGAGATAGTGAAATACAAGTAATATGGATGATTATAAGTATTAATTGTAATCTGAAATAAGAATGGAAGCAAGCAAACATGTAATATAACTAATTGTAAATGGTGTTTCAATGCTTAGAAACAAGGCCTAGGGATCATACTTTCACTAGTGGACACTCATATAAATATCTTCTCTTCATTATGCTATCCTAAACTACTCTCTGGTTGAACGATGTAGGGCTATAACAGCACACCTTAAAGTTCGCATTCCCCATCTAGATAACCCCTCACTGTCACCTTGAGTGCTAGATGGTTCCAACAAACACCACAATCTCATAGAGACATCCAACTCAAATTATACTCATGATAAGTATTTATGTAACCTTAGCCAAAGTGCCACACGGTGTGCACATTGTCAACTTCACACACTTGGGGATAAGCAGAGATTCATTAAAGCACTCGAGTAGCAGAATAGATCTATGGATTACAAAGCTCATGATCTCAATAAGATCATGCATAGAGAGAGAGATGAACACATAGCTACTTATAGAGCCCTTTTCCTCGAGAGAGAACTAGTCCCTCCTCATCATGGGAGTTACCAACATCGATGGAGATGGCGGTGGAGTCGATGGAGATGGATCCGGGGGCACTTCCCCATCCCGGCAGGGTGCCGAAACAGAGACTTCTGTCTCCCGAATCTCCTCTTCGGTGGTGGCGGCACTGTGGAACTTTTCGTGGAGATCTGATCTTGTTCTTAGGGTTTTCGTCCCGGGGGGGTTTTATAGGCGAAGGGGCAAGGTTAATGGAGGCATGAGGGGGCCCACACCACCCCCTAGTGTGGCCTAGCCTGGCCCCCGCCACTAGGTGGTGTGGCCAGCCCCGGGCCCTCCTCCGTCTCTGCTTCTGGCTCTGTGAGTCTTCTGGTAAAATATTGACTTTGGCTTTTGTCTGGTCCAATTCCGAGAATATTTCTTTTCCAGCTTTTCTGAAACCAAAAACAGCATTAAATAGGCAACTGGCACTTCGGCATCTTGTCAATAGGTTAGTTCCAGAAAATGTATAAAACTACCTCAAAGTGTGGACTAAACATAAGAAAATAGATACCAGACAAGCATGGAGCATCAATAATTATAGATACGTTTACGACGTATAAGTGTTCTTCTCATAAACCACATTGATCCACTAGAGTTCATTGCATATGTGTGTGTCAGTGTACATCATTGTGGTTTTGGAAAAGAACACATGCAATGATGCCACTCCAGCATGTGGTGTTCTTTTCATAAACCACATGGATCCACCAGTTGTCATTGCATGTGTGGACTTTTCATAAACCACATGGATCCACTAGTAACACTCATGCATGTGTTGTTCTTCGCATAAACCACATTGATCCACTAGATGTCATTGCATCTATGTTCTTCACAGAAAAGACATGGATCCACTAATGCCACTCTAGCATGTGGTGTTCTTCTCATAAACCACATGGATCCACTGATGCCAATCCTGCATGTGGTGTTCTTTTCATAAACCACATTGATCCACTAGATGTCATTGCATGTGTGTTCTTCACAGAAAACACATGGATCAACTTATTCCACTCTAGCATGTGGTGTCCTTTTCATAAACCACATTGATTCACTAGATGTCATTGCATGTGTGTTCTTCACAGAAAACACATAGATCCACTAATGCCACTCTAGCTTGTGGGGTTCTTCTCATAATCACATTGATCCACTAGATATCATTGCATGTGTGTTCTTCGCATAAACCAAATAGATCCACCAGTTGTCATTGCATGTTTGTCCTTCTCATAAACCAGATTGATCCACTAGAGTTCATTGCATGTGTGTGTGTGTCAGTGTGCATCACTGTGATTTTGGAAAAGAACACATGCAATGATGCCACTCCAGCATGTGGTGTTCTTTTCATAAACCACATGGATCCACCAGTTGTCATTGCATGTGTGTCCTTCTCATAAACCATATGGATCCACCAGTGTCATTGCATGTCGTTGCATGTGTGTTCTTTTCATAAACCACAACTAGTGTCATTGCATGTGTGTGCTTTTCATAAACCATAACTAGAGCCATTGCATGTTTATTCTTTTCATAAACCACCACTTGGATCCACTCCATGTCATTGCATGTGTGTCCTTTTCATAAACCACAACTAGAGTCATTGTATGTTTGTTCTTTTCATAAACCACCACTTGGATCCACCAGTGTCATTGCATGTGTGTAATTTTCATAAACCACAACTAGAGTCATTGCATGTTTGTTCTTTTCATAAACCACATTGATACACTAGATGTCATTGCATGTGTGTTCTTCACAAAAAATACATGGATCCACTTATGCCACTCCAGCATGTGGTGTCCTTTTCATAAACCACACTAATCCACTAGATGTCATTGCATGTGTGTTCTTCACAAAAAACACATGATCCACTAATGCCACTCTAGCATGTGGGGTTCTTCTCATAAACCACATTGATCCACTAGATCTCATTGCATGTGTGTTCTTCTCATAAACCACATGGATCCACCAGTTGTCATTGCATGTGTGTCCTTCTCATTTACCACATTGATCCACTAGATTTTTTGCATGTGTGTGTGTGTCAGTGTGCATCACTGTGGTTTTGGAAAAGAACACATGCAATGATGCCACTCCAGCATGTGGTGTTCTTTTCATAAACCACATGGATCCACCAGTTGACATTGCATGTGTGTCCTTCTCATAAACCACATGGATCCACTAGTGTCATTGCATGTCTTTTCATGTGTGTTCTTTTCATAAACCACCACTAGTGTCATTGCATGTGTTTCCTTTTCATAAACCACATGGATTCACCAGAGTCATTTGCACATGTGTTCTTTTCAATGACAGTCGTTGTCCACAAACAATTGGGACGCAGAACTAACCAGCAACCGCTTCAGGCTTCTAGAAAACCCGATCCTCGATTGTTAGGCGCTGTCGGATCGGGGTGCGTGGATGATAAGGATGTGCTTCGTAAGGGAGATCCGCGAGAATTCTGTTCTACGAACTGATTGGCAGTGGCATCCACGACAGGGCCTACATCCTTGCCCTTATCCCCTTAACCTTGGGACCGAAGCTCAGATCGTGTTCCTTCATCGCCATGGAGAGCGAGAGGCCCAAACTCAGCTTGCACGAGGCTCAGATGTTGGCCCACTACAACATACTCGTGCCGTTGTTCGTGAGGCTTCCGGTTGGCTTCGAGCTCAGCTACATCAGGGTGCTTGTCGTGCCGCTCTTGCGCGACAATGTGTTGGCGAGGCAGATCGAGGAGCGCCGCCGCCAGCTACTGGAGCGGAAGAGGGCCATGGCTCGGTACTCGTGCACGAGCACGTACTGGCAAAAGCTATTCAAGAAGGATCGGATGGCATTGATTGAGCTGTGCGGAACCCACCGGCAGGAGATCCACCCAGATTTGCGCAACCCCGAAGGGAGGCAGCACTTCTGGGTAGTGCCTGGGCATACAACCTCCACCGTTATTGATGCGGTGCACCGTGAAGTATCCATGAGGAGGAGGAACACTGTCAGGAACATCGGCATCGATTCCGACGCGGAGGAGGCTGATGGCGACGCGGACAACGTCGCCAATGATGGAGACTGCGGGAGCGTCATAGTTGATTAGGGCCACTTAAGCCTAAATTAAATCTATGTACGGTATCTTAATGCCCTCTTTGGATCAGGGTCACTTGAGTCATAGTCGATTAGCGTCATAATATATATATGTTGGCCATGTTTTAGGTGTCTTTGTCTTTGAAACTAGTCGAAACTCGTCCGATCCTAAAAATAAAGTTCACGCATTACTGGCATATCGGATGTGACAATACGCTGACTCTGCTCCCAGCACTTGATATCATAGCCATAATTTGGAGTGCGCCAGAGGAGAAGGGGTCGAGCGTGTTGTAATAGTATACTACTTCTGTCCATATATAACTGACTTAGCTTTTTTAGATATTTAAATATATCTATACCCAAAACATGTCTAGATACATACGAATCTACACAAATTCAAGTCACTTAGTTCTAGGCAGAGGGAATAATAATATTTTTTGGGGAATAGTTTCTGATGGAATATATTGGCCATGTTTTAGGTTTCTCTATCTTTCAAACTAATCAAAAGACGTCCAATTCTGAACAAACAAAGTCATTGCGTTCACATCTGATGGGACAATACGATGACTCTACTACCAGCACTTGATGGCACAGCCATAATTCTGGAGTGCGCCAGAGGATATGGGAATCCAAGGGAGATGGGAACTAGTAGTTGCATCCATACATAGGTAAAAAATTAATGTAAAAATATTTAAAAAATTGTAATATGGTCCACATGACCCCATCACAGACAAGTTGCACGCACCGGATATAAATAAAGATGACACGACTAGTTTAGTTTTAATGATAATTCAACATACAATTATACTATGCCCGCTTCTTTCTGCTCCTCTTATTAGTCTGGTAGCCCACGCTGCATTAAGCAACAGTTGATGAGGATGGAAAAATGATAAAATGGCAAATAAAACATTTTTAAGCTTACCTTCCATCTAGAGAATCGTAGAAAGATGAAATTGGCAGGGATTTATTATTTCTCCTGCAGTTAGCCGAAAGATCCTCAAGAACATCCTCAATCACCCATGCAACTTCTTCATATTCAAATACACCTCCATTATTTTCCTTTTCCTCCCCGTTCCACTTACCCTTTTGTTTCTTTTCACACCCTTTTCTCGTCGGCACCTCCACTTCTTCATAAATTTGCTTCTTACCTACGTTTTCCTCCGAGTGCTCATCACTGTTTTCCTCCACCTGCTACACTTCCTCAAGTTCATCGTCTTCGCGCTGCTCTTCCTCCAGTTCTGGCTGAGAAGACTCATTTTCTGCCATCGGGGTGTGAACAGGGCAAAATCATGTGTAACTGGGTTTTTACACAACCTCTTAATATGGTTGAATCCTCCACAACATTGAATTTCCTTTTCCTAGCTCCCAACCTTGAACCTTTATCGGTGGAGGCTTTGATCCTCAGCTTTCTCATCATCATCCACACCGCCACACATTTCAGTGTCTTCATGCTCACTTGACAAAGCATCACGCTCAAGGACAAGCTGTACAGACGTCCTGTGGTTACCAACACATATCCTTGCCATCACCACGGGACTAGAAATGCTAATTGGGGGTATGCAGAAAAGAAATCACAGTTCTTACCCTTCAATGGGGACGTACGGCACCTTCTCCAAGCTCCATACCTCTAAATCTCTACACCCCGCTTCCTCTTCCCCTGTTTCGTTCTCCTATGTTCTCTCTAGACTTGAAGGAGACTCTGTGCTCTCCATCCGCGCAGGACTCATCTCCATGTTCTCAAGCCTCACAGGATCCATCTCCGAGCGGGGTCTGGATCACCAGCATCGTTGGGCGCCTAACCCAACTGTCGTCTCTCGGTTTTCGTTTCCAGACGCGCCTAGACGGTGGACGGCGGCAAGAAGACAGGGCAGGGAGGGGAGGGGATGGCAGGAAGGGGAGGGCGGGAGGACGATGGCCCAAGGGGGGACGAGAGCGGTGTACGACTGAATGGAGTGGCGGCGTCAGGAGCAGAGGAGCGGAGTGGAGCTGGTTGTGACAAAACATGAAAATTTTCACAATAATATGTTGGTGGGCGCACTAGTCCTTGAACCTGGGATGCGCACCGTCGTAGGTGGAGGAGGCAGGCCTGCCAGTTAGAAAACATGCCACGTCGTCATCCGATTTCTGATGCCCTTTAAAAAAATAAAATATGCCACGTCATCGTCCCTTGTTTCTGATGTTGTTGCTACAATTCGACGGTAGATAGTGGCATAGAAATAATATCGTATAAACATAAGAGCATAGTCGTCAACATTTCTAAAATGGAACCTGGTCTCCTACCTGTCCTAGTACATGCCCGATGAGGTGGATAACCACGACCGATCTTTTTAATACGTCCGTACTCTTATGCTGAGAAGGGAAATAAAGATTGAGCGGTTAATGCAATGAGTGTCAAATTATTACCCTCTCAGGAAATAGGAGATGGTTATTTTCACGCGTTCCCGTAGTCCAAACCTACTGTCAGTCTGTCAATCCCCTTTTCCGTCAAACCACAGTTCACTGTGCGTAGCTCCGCCACGCTGCACCACCTAGGGTAACATGGCCCCGCCTAAGCAGCCACCGCCGCCGCCGCGACAACCACCAAAACTGGGGTATTTAGCCCCTTTAAGGCAGGCCATGAAGCTCTACTTCAAGGCCGTTATCCCATTGCCTTGCCAGGCGGATGATTTCGCCGAATGTGCCAAATCGGCTGCGGCGACGGTGCCGGCATTGTCGGCGCTGGATGCAGCGAGCAGGGCCAAGAGAGCACTGTGGAGAAATCGCCTGGTGGCATTACAACATGCTCTAGGCAGGGGGAACAAGGTACGTATCAAATCGTTCATGAGAGCATGCCGCCGAGGGTACACACCCTCGAACAGGGCAGCACCAAGGTCGAGGAACTCTAGTGTCCATGCTTCGGAGCAGGCTACCTTACCGTAGTGGGGGAGGCTGGGAACACGCCGTCTGCGGCAAAGACGCTCCATCCATCGCACCGTCGGAGGCCATACCACGGCAGCGACCAAGCATCTACAATCAGCATGTTGGATTGTTCGATAGTTGGAGCCGGCGGCAGGCATCAGCTCAGCGCCGGAACTCAGGTTCCAGTTCACACAGATCTACGATCCCAAAAAGAAGATACCGAATTAAAGTTTCGAAGAAATCATTGCGGCGGCATGGATGGTCCTACTGAATCGGGACTGGCGCATGCAAAGCGGTCGTGCATAAACGATGCAGATTTCTTGTAGTTTGGCGGGAAGGAAATAGATCAATTTGGAATAAATGATCAAAGAACTTACGTCCTCTCAAGTCAATTGGCCAGCCAACTTTTCTGGTGGAGATCTGTAGTTTCTTCAGTGTAGAATAGTTAAGTTCAGACTGAAGAATGGCTTTTGTAGATGAAATGCTGATGCATTGTTCTATAAACTAGTAGGAAGTTTAGCCCACTTTTGTGCAGATATAAGACCCTTTTGTATGGAAGTAATCATGTTGTAAACAAATACTATCAAGTATCTATTTCCTTCAATTACTACTCGTGGTTAAATCTAGTTAACTGCCATTTTTTTATCCTAGACAGATAAAATCCAGATGATAGTTTATGTACAAATTTTGCGTCTGATGTCTGTGCTGTAAACCATTTTTTCATTTGTCTTATGCTGTCTGCAAAATGGTCCTGCAGTTCAACGTGTTACAAAACTAGTAGATAGTGTTATAAGGATCATCAGGTAATCTTCGTTTGAAACAAGAATCATTTATTTCCTTCCGGATCGCTCATCATTTGGCACAATAATCTAGCTACCTTGTACTTGAAGAGGAGATGGACTACATTTTCATGGCATCCACATAATTGAAATTGCTCATTAGTCCACCCTCTTTTCATGAGGTTGTCTTTGGTTATTCATATTAATTATAAAGCACGGTGTTCAACACAGATGCATTAGATAAACATACTTCAAATTCATTACCCACACATACTACATCGATTCAAACTATTACATATTTTTAGTCGATGCTAACTTCCTGTTACGCTCTTCATACTACAAATTCATTAGCCACACATACTACAACAATTCACTAGAGATCTGTCTTCACTCTAGGAAAATCAGAACCACCAGCTTGTCCAAGTCCAGTTCCCCCACTGAAACTGTGTGCATCGTCGCGAAATGGTGGTGGTCCTATGCCATCGATCCTTCCAGGCCAACACTGCAGGCGACGAGGACGCTTTAAGGCCGCCTCTTTGGGGTCCTGAATGCCATGGATTTCAGAACCACCTCTAGGTGGATGATGACCGGGTGCTTCTAGCAAAGCTGTCGTCCTGCCCTGCTTGGAATCTGCACCTCGTACATCTTAGGAACGGTGTCAGGATCTTTTAGCCACGCCTTTACCTCGATGACCCATCTGTCGCTTGGTGGCACGATCTCCCCCAGCTCGCCGCCAAGGCTACTAACGACCTGCTTGAGGGCCTCCGGCTACCAAGCATCCAATGGGAGGCCGTCAAAGCCGAGTTTGGAGAAGAAACGAAGTTGCCCCAAGCGATCGTCCCACCCACAAGCGTGATGCCAATGCATGAAGCTCATTTTCTCCCCGTAGAACTTGAAAGAACATGAAGAACGCAGAACACGCTCGGAGTCTGAGCTGTGCTCGAACCGGACGAAAAAAATCGAATGGCAGTGTGCATACCTCAATCTTGACCTTATTTCGTCTGATCTTAAAACGAGACCTAAAAGCCCACAGCAACTCTACCGGTGACATAACGGGACAGACGCCTAGCACGGTGGCCATGAGAGCATGGTCTTCGAACTGATGTGCCAGGGCTACCATGCCTGGGGTGCGCGGCAGCACGCAACTGCCCGAGGCCGGTCGTCGGCCAGGATCGCTTGACGGGACGCGCTCCGCCATGCGATAAGGACTATCCAGAGGCGAGATATTAGTCCAGGGACGCGAAGCTCCGATACGGCGGACCATGCGATGGTGACGGCTGCGAGCTTCGATTAGGGGCGTGGGAGGTTGACCGGACATGGCGTGGACGCAAATTAGAGCAAGTGCGAGCTCCGATCTAAGACGAGCAGCCAAAGCTGAGAAAAGGTTATGGGGAGGGGAGCAGGGGAGAAGAGCAGAACAGAGCAGAGCAAAGAAATAGATCTAGTTCACAAAGAGGTAAACTAGTCCACGACCGCAAAAGATAACGGGGAATACTGACAGGACGGGCCAAGAAGAGTTGACCTAAATGGTGGTATTTGAGTTCAACCATTTTTCATCTAGTTCAAATGACCGTTTGACGTATAGATTTGTATTCACCCCATTTGGCCCTTCTGAACAATTGGCAATTCTACTACGGCCCCTCCGCGAGATTGAAGCCAACTCGGGTACCAGGATTCACTCGTCTGGGAACTTTTGGGCCACAAAACAACAAGCCCCTCGAGAATGATGTACAAACTCGTGGTGAGACAGTGGTGGATTTAAAGGATGTTGATATGCTCACCAAGTTTCATGAGGCGAATTTCAACAATGATGAGCATCCACCGTGCGACCAGCCTTACTACTCACGTGATAGTGATAGCGATAGTGAAAATGAGAACACGGTGCACCACAACCAAGTACTTTATGATAGTGATGACTAGAGGTGAGGGTCTTCTATGTATTTATGCTTAGTATTTATTTTTCAACATGCTTCTTAATTGCATAATGTCTTTATGCTTAGTATTTATATTTCAACATGCTTCTTAATTTCATAATGTCTTTATTTATGCTTAATTGTTTACTTTTTCTCAATACAGGTGATTGACCAATTCCTCAGGGGAGCAAGGAATCAATAGCCTCCGTTCTTAAGTTGATGAGCCAAGAGAAGATTACCCAAATGGGAAGATTACATCGTCCCAACTTGCTCTACTCGAGAGTCGATGGAGAGGGAGGAGGGGATTAGAGGATCTACCTCCCTCACAGGGAGGACGAGGGCGAGAACGAGGGAGTGCAGCATGAGGAGGTGCAACATGAGGACGACCAGGTGCAGCACGAGGACGAGGAGGTGAAGTCTCGGGTACATACTTATCTCCCCCATTGTTTATGAATTACGTCTACATTTTTTATGTCTTCATGCTAAATTGTTTACTCTTTCTCAATGCAGGTGCAGGACTCGATTCAGAGGATCCAGACTCGTCTCCCCCCACAGCGTGTTGCCCGTTTGTCTAACTTACCCCCTCCCCCCCCCCCCCCCCCCGCTTCTGGCGACGTGACTTCACAGTCAGAGTCAGACGAGGAGTTGGAGGGGATGTCGGATGGGGAGGCGGATGGTGAGGTGCCACCGGAGGGTGAGACACCGCCAAAGAAGTTGCCGATTCGTGGGGAGGCGCGTGTCCCTAGGAACGAGCCTCCCCCGGATGCGAGACCTACGATTGAGCCCTACAGCAAATAGTAAGTGACTTTACTAATTTGATCACCATCGTTCTTTTTCACACCATCATGCTAACTAATGTTTTGGTCATAACAATTTGGCATGTATACTAATGTTTGTTTATTGTGCAGCAATTGGATATAACCTGAGGGGGTCCGCCACCCTAACAGCTTGCTTGGATCTATGATTAGAAAGTATTGGCCGGGCTTGTACACTACAGTCCCCAATGGCCAAAGGAAGCTAGCCTGGTCTTGGGCGGACTATGACACCGCCACCGATTGCCCAGGCTTCACGAATGTTGCTGATGCTGTGATGAGTGGCTTTTGGGTAAGGCACACGTTTGCTCACTATCGTGCTAACTCATGACTTTCATAAATTTTTTGCTCACCATCATGCTAACTCATGACTCTCATAATTTTTTTTATGCATGATGATTGGAGGCCTTCTATAAGGTGAGCGCGGAGCATCAGGCGGCGGTGGAGAACACTTTGCTTGCGTCTTGTCGGAAGATGACAACGCAACAATGGTACAACACCAAGAATACATTGATCAGTCACTTTCAAGCTGAGCACGGCCTTAAGATACGAAAGGATGAGATTGCCAAGGGTCACATGCCAAAGATGTCGGTGGCAGATTTCATGACGGTAAGTAAATTGTCAATGAGAAGGTCCATAGATGCTAAGTTGCCATTGCATTATATGTTCTTCAAATGAGTATTGTGGTTTCAGGTTATGCCCCTCTGGTGTGAACACAAATAAGACACATTTGAGGTGTTGGCTAGGAGGTGGATTGGGGAAGACCCTGACTTCGAGGCTGTGAGCAAGCAGAACAAGAAAAACCGGGGCAGCATGGGAACACACATCGGGGGAAGCCGCGACCATGGTCTCTTCAAGAAGCACTTGGTATATATACATGGAACAACCTGCATTTATTTCCCATCATGTTGTTAGTTAACACGCATAATTAACATTTCTTTAGCGATGCAGGTGGAGAAGGAGTGGGAGGTTTATAGCCCTATTACCAACCTGGTCGCGTGGGAGAAGATGAAGACGAAGAAGCCCAACCTAGAGCAGCCTCAGCCCCAGCTTCCCCAGTACTACGGCAACGCCAAGGAGAACCTCAACCTCTACCGCGAGAAGCTCAAGGGTTTGCATCCGGAGGTGGATGAGCCCATGCACCATGAGGTCGATGAGACTGCATTGATCATGGCGAGCCACAGTAAGCCACATGGTCGTTTCAACATTCTTAATGTGGTGCTCGAGCCTACAATGACCCTCACACAAGTCAAGGCTACCCTCACCCCCGATCACCCCTCTATCGTGCCTCGTCCTCGGCTTACTACCTCCACCGTCCATGTAAGTGTTTCTCATTTCCATCGCCTTTCCACAATTTGATCCTAAATGGCTAAGCTAATGAGATTCTTTATTTTTGAAATTGTAGCGTGATTTCGATGAAGCCTACAAGGCCCTTCAGGCAGATTATAACAGGGAGTATGATGCATGGGTTGAGCTGAGAGCAGAGTGTGATACATACTCCAGGAAAGTGACGACTGTAAGTTTCAACCTTTACTTTTGCAAATGATGACAAGTCCCACTTCCTCTAATTTGAACCTTTGTTTCTACAACGACTGACATATAACTATCCTGTAGGCGATGAATCACTACTTTACCACTAGAGAGCGGGTTCCGGTGGAAGGTGACCAGCCACCTGATCCTGGGTTGCCGCCTCGCTGCATATCAAGGGAAGATTTTGCTGCCACATACTACGGAGGGACCCCGGTAAGTTCTTTGCCAAACCACTTGTTACCGCTTTCATATGCCTCGCAAGTTGCTAAGTTTTGCTCAAACATGTAGGGCACGGGATGCTCCGGGATCCGACCCTTTGGTCGTGCCTCGGCCTCGCCTAGTCCGTCGCGCGATGATGCACAACTTCGTCTCATGGCGCCCGGTGCTTCCGTTAGTGGTTCTACTTCCCCGATGCCCCGACGTGCGACTCATGTGCTCGGGTCGGGAAGCCTCAGGCTCCTTGACGCACCGACACATACACCGAGTCCGAGATCATGATCATGGACATGGTTAGAGCTAGAGCTAGATCTTGTGTATGTACTTGTGATATCTTCTATGTGTATGCACTTGTGATGGTGTTGTTTGGATAACGAACATGTTTTGTGGATGATCATGTTGTTGTTTGAATGATGATGGATATTGCAATGTCATGTTGATTGCTTTGATATTATTTTTGTGATTTTTAAAATTATTCTGTTGATGCTAAAAGGCTTCTACAAATGAAAACAGGGAAAAAATGCAGCCAGCCGCTATGCCGACGGCATTGCCATCGGCATAGCCTGACCATGCCGTCGGCATGGCCTGCTGCGCCACAGGCCAGCGTGTGGGCTATGCCATATGGTCAGGATGTGCCGACGGCAGCAGCTGGACCTGGCGGTGATGCGGGTTGTGCCGACGGCCGAGCCCTCGGCGTAGATGCTGGGCCTGTGTCGATGGCCCGCCTCTCGGCGTAGAGGGGCGACGTGGCGGGCTCGCACTGCTCCTGGGCTGGGCTGGGCCGTTATCGAAACGGACGTCGCCTGACATGGTAGGGCCCACTTCAAGCACTGTGCCGAGGAGGATTCTCTACGCCGACGGCCGAGGAGGCTATGCCGATCACTTGGTGTGCCGAGAAGGCTACGCCGATGGCCACCGTCTGCACAACCTGTGCCGACGGCGGCGCCTCGGCTGTATGCGGTAGTGCCGGTTAAATCCATCGGTTCCAAAAAAAAAGACAGGCACGCGGCATGTGAGTGAGTGCGAGCCTGCTTCGGCCGGGCAAGGTAGGAAAAACCGGTGCAACGTGGTGCAGCTGTCGTGTCGTGACCATGGCCCCGGCGTCTGGGATCCAATGCTTCCGCTCGCGAGATTGCCAGGGGAAAACCCGGTGGCTGGAGCCGCTGCCTGCATGGACATAGTACTAATCAATCAGAAAAAGGTTCATGGGCAATGCTCATCAACCAGCAGCTAACCAAAGTCTATGTACTGGTGCAGTGGTACGTACCAGTGGAGATACTCCCCGCGCGGCGCTCGTCTTGTCACTGTCCCCGCTTCCACTTTCCCCGCAAAACCCTGCCCGCTCGAGAGCGCCGCGGTGGTGGCGGATCGGCCACACAAGTGAAGTGAAACACGTACGGTCGAGAAGGGCATCCAGCAGCAGCGACACGGAAAAACACGTACGCTAGCCGCACGTACAGGCTACGGTCTACAGAGCGCGAACGGCCCTGCTCCGTCAAGTTCAGCCCGGCCGGCCGGCCGGCAGAAATGAGCTATACTCCGAGCGCCGGCCAATGCACGCACACTGCAGCAACAACAACTGGCCTGCTGCCTGCTGCCCGGCCGCCGGCCATACCATACCAAAGCGTGTGCACTGTGACCAATGCGCTCTGCGTGGCCAGACATACGTAGCACTCTGCACCAGTTTGCTTTGTCTTCTTCCCGAACCTCTCTATGTACATCGCTCTCTGCTCCTTTCGACGCTCTCGAATAGGGATGTAGGCGGACAATTAAACAGATAACACGGACAGTCCGTATACCTTCTCTCGGTTGCACCGGCCATACTACACGTACAAGTTTTTCTTCTGGTGCGTACGAATCCGGATGTAGACGGACTGTCCGTGTTTCCCGTTTAATTGTCCGCCTATATCCCTACTCTCGAACATGAAGACCTCTGTAGCTCCCAAAAGGTCCGGATGGCTGGAGCCGTCTCAACCAAAAGTCACGGATCTGTCTAGATACTTATATACCTAGACGCGTTTCATTCTCAGCACTCGTTCTCACGTGTAAATTACGAGCCGCATAATTTTTTAATCTCTTGCCTCTTATATACTACTCACACCGTTCATAAATATAGGATGATTTACCTTTATAAATTAAATATATTTAGACGTCTTTTAGTGTATAGGTTCGTACAGGTTTAAAATGAACCTATACACTAAAAGCCGTCAAGATACATTCATTTCATAAAGCTAAGATGTCTTATATTTTTGAAAGAAGGAAATATATTAAATTGACGCACCAATCATCTCAATTAAAAGTCTAAATTGATAAAAAAAAACTAGGAAACATATTATATTCTCAACAGCGTGTACTCGATCTCCAGCCGGACGTTTCTTCGTTGGGTTGCTCGGTCAGGACGACACCGACGCGGCTAGCTGGAGACGGTAGTCGTGGACTCGTGGTCATGGCCTCGTGGGCTCGTTGTCCGATTACCGGCCTATTTGATTTGCAAGATAGGACAACGCAGAAACAGGAAAGCTCGGAATTGAAGTGTCATGTCCAACCGAATTCTATAGGATTTAGTCCTATACGAATTTTCTTCAAACACTGTTTGAATCACAAGAGAAATAAAGGAATTGTATTATGAAATTTGAGTGGATAAATATGTTTCTCCAAAACAGAGTACAATAATACAATCCAATGATTTTTCTAAAGATCTAATCATATGAATCAAACTATATGTGCTCACTGGAAAAATCCCCAAGGATCAAAATCCTCTGAAATTCCTAAGAATCAAACTATGCTCATTGGAGTAGGCGATTCGAATCAAACGAGCGCCCTATGAGTGTGCACACATGCATGGCACATGCAATATATAGTTTCTGATAAAGCGGCAGCGCACGACGCCCGACAAAACATTTGACACGGTAAGCCACCGAGGTACGAAACTCGATGCAAAGCCATGCATGCATGTGATGTGACGAGAGGTGCATTCACCTGACCTGAGGCGGCCATGAACAACTGAACAGGCGTTGTGAGCGAGGGCTAGTCATGTCGACCAACGTTTTGCGCCCCGTTGCTGCTGACACACAAGAAACATCAACTCGTAATTGACCCATGCATGCGCACACACAGCAAACCACGATACGTAACGTGTACTCAGCGAGCCCTAAATGCACCACAGGACATGTCTATCTTTTTTTAAACACAGTACAATCATAGACGACATTTATAATATGAATCAGGTTTTAAGATTAACGGGGTTACCACGGATGTCTCGCTGTCGACGAAAATGTTGTCTCCCACTAAAAAAATATTATATTTTTTATACAACACATAATGTTAAACCTGAGGTTTAAACTCTGATGGACGAGGGTACAATCACCCTCATAGCCACCAACAATGGTTGGTTTGCAAGACACGTCTATCTGTACGTACTTTTGATCAAGTTAAACTTGGTTCACGCTTGGCTTTTTACACGCATTGTTCCGTCACCTCGAATGGAACCGCACGTAAACAAGTGTTGGTGACGAGTGACAACACTAAGGTAAACTACTGTTTGTTTCGTACGCGCTATAGTTGGTGTACTCCTGGTGAACCATGTACTGCACGTACACATGCACGCTCGTACTTCCTCCGTATTTTAGTTTTGTAAAAAGAGTGTATCCAGATCCTTTTTAGCGTATAGGTTTATTTAGTTTTGGAATGAATCTACACATTAAAAAATATCTAGATACACTATTTTCAAAATGCTAAAATATCTTATATTTTAAAACGGAGGGAGTAGTTTGTAATTTGTAAGTGACGTCCGTGCATGCTTATCGACACATATGAACTTATGCATGATAATCTCCAAACAAAATGTGAGGTCGGTCGGTCCATATGTTCAGCGACCTCGATAGGCATTTACCCTTTTCAAAACACACATGTATATAAGTACTCCCTCCATTTTATAATATAAGATGTTTTAAGCTTCGTGAAAAGAGTTTATCTAGATCTTTTTAGTGTGCAGATTCGAACTGAATCTATATATTGAAAACGGTCTAGATACGTTTCTTTCACAAAGCTAAAACATCTTATATTTTAAAACGGAGGAAGTACCTTTTAGTATGTTGGATTACTGATTTTGGTCCAAAATACATACGTTTTATAAATAAATAAGGTATAACATCGACGAAGTAAATTTCAAAATAGTTGGACCAAACAATAAGAGCATGTTTGGTTGCTCGTGCCATTTTCTCGCACCTAGAGATCATGGCTCGACGGAAGCTGCACGCGGTGATGCAAGCTCTCGTGCCAAAAGAGGCATTCGTTTGGTTTCATGTATTCACATTTCCCTAGGGGTTGAGAAGCCAAGCCCAGTCGTTTCGTTCCATACATTTTAGGATTTCAGCAAATTTGCACTTATTTAGCTAACTGCGTTATCCCTGCTAGCCTTACCTCCTGGCTAGTGAGGTGAGCTTACCCATCCTCATCAAGGTAAAAAAAGTTCAGAAAAGTGCAATGCAAAGAACTACTAGCTTGTATTAACACAGGTTCAACATAATAAGTCATGGCATGTGTGCTGCAGCACGAGTTCACGAGCAACTGCCCGTGATGCAACATTAGTTCATCACATACGGAGGGGTTATAACTGAATACCACCTCCCAAAATATACAGATCAAAGTTCAGGGGTCACCGCAACCATAGATCATCAGCCCTATCTAATCCAAAATACACATCGCATCCATATCATCGCTACTAGAACCTCGTCGAACAGCTGAGTCCGCTGCTCAGAGGTAGTTCTTGTTCAGGAAGGCCGTGAACTAGCTAATCCTGCGCTCAGGGGTCATGTCAAGATACATGGTAGCATGTCCAGTATGCTCCATCAGGTGGCTATGAGCACGCGGTCACGGTGACGGGCGGTAATGCGAGGACCGTAGATGATCCTCATCTGAGCATAGTTGACAATGGGCTTGTTGATCAACTCAGTGTCTGATGGCTGAGCCTACATGAGAATCGATGTTAGTTCAAGACATGTAGGCGCATATGTTTGCTTTACAACTATAGATGCAAGTTTAGATAAATAGAACCTTGATGTGCACATAGTAATCATCATCGTCTATGATGATAGAAGAGGTCTCCTTAATTCAGCGCACGTTCTCAAGCCTTTTGAGCTTCAGCACCCGAATCCAGCGCACTCTCCAGTGCGACATGTGGTTGTACACCTGGATCGAAGTGACTGTCTGGCCACAGAATTTGAAGACATCCTCTACAGTCAGGCACATGTCTGCCTGTCTAAATCTCTGCATTACTGAACCCCCTTTCTCGATTATCTGGACAACCCGATTCGGGACGAAGGTGGACAGAGATGCTGGCCATGACATGGCCAACCTCCTCGTGCCTACCTCAACAACTGCATCAGGCATCGACACATAATGCAGAGGCAACACAGAGGTTAAGGAACAGATCAGGGGACGCAACCTTCTCCTATGGCAGCAGGGATAATAATGTGTTCAGTTCTAGGGGATGAAATATACATATAACACTAATTCTACCTACAACACATGGCAATCCTCACAGGACATAATGAATCTGCGAAAATACTTAGGTCACAGATCTACAACACCAGCTCACAGCTTAGAACTGTGAGCTAGAACATCGCAACAGATCTAAGCTGCGAGAGCTAGGGTTAGGTGTTTCTTACCACGATCTCTACCTTGCCTGACGAGGAGGACATGTCCGACATAGCCGAGGAGGAAGACTTGCCGGAGATGGGATAGACCCACCGGAGTAGGAGGCGCCGCTTACCTGCTCGTCGGTGAGGAAGAGGATTTGGAGGGAAAGCTCGAAAATTAGGGGAAACGGAGGCGGGGATTTTGGAACCGGTGGAGGGGCGGTGTAAATAGGCGCAGCGAATCGGCGGGCGGTCACGCCAATTTCTCCCACCGGATTTTACAGACTCTCGCTGTCCCTCCTTTGCACGAGCGCGTGCAGCTTCTTTTCCCGCGAGCGCGAGAAGAACTTGGCTCCGTGGAAACGTCCGATTTCGGCGTTTCACCGGGACCAGGCTGAGGGGTGATTTAAAACTCGTGCGATGCAAAGATTTTATTCACGGCGCGAAACCAAACGTTCTTATTTCTTCCCGTACCATTCGAGAAATAGAAAAACGAGCAACCACCGTAAGCCTACTCAAACGTAGAGCCAAAACGGCATGGTCTCTCTCCTCGTGGCAGGCGCGTCACGTGATCACGAGCATACGGTTGCCTGCTCGATCTGCACCCCTGCTGGCCCTGCACTCGATCCGAGAAGCGTGTAGTTGCAGAGCCAACCACGCAACATGCACGCACCGGCGGCAGAGTCCGGCACCACTCCGCACCGCCAGCTTTCTTCCGATTGCTCGCCCGCTACCCATACCAGCATAGCGTCACGGGGCACACGTTAACGCACCCGACTCCGTCCAGCCCCACCGTCTGATCCGGCCAGCCGGCCGGCCGACTTGAACTTATCATTGATCCATGCATACATGGCTCCTGCTGCTGCTATATGCTCCACGCCCCATGGATGACGCCACGTACGGTTCCGTCGCCTGTTGCATGCGTGATGACCAATCGCTTCGATCAGCTATCACTGCTGTGGGTGATTCGTATATGCATGCAGCATGCAGCTGTACGTGGCCCTTTTGGCTCGCCATTCTTCCCCTCGAACCGAAGAACCCGCGGATGCAAAGGCGCTAGCTCAATATACACTGGCAGTACGCTCCTGCACGTATAGATGCATATAATGTGTTGTGATCTTTGGTGGAGCGCACACACGTACTCCATCCGTTTTAAAATATAAGATGTTTTAGTTTTATAAAAGGAGTGTATCTAGAATATTTTTAATGTGTAATTTACTTTAAATTTGGATAACCTATATACTAAAAAGGGTCTAGGGCTTCTGCTTCTGCTTTTGAGGCTTTTGGAGTTTAAAAGCAGTAGGGCAAGCTCCTCTGGCCGGTCGACAACGACACCGTCGCTCGCCTTCTTCCCGTCCGCAAGCAGGGCCGCGGCGTGCCGCTTCCGTCCTCTTGAGCTCGTCGTTGAGAAGGAAAGGAGTTAGTCGTCCCCAAATCCGACCGCCGCCGTCCCCGGGCTCGATCTCGTCTCCGACCGCCGCCGTCTCCGGGTTCGAGCTCCCTGTCCGGCATCCGCGAGCCTCCCTGTCCGGGGCGTCGGGGGCGGCGACGATCTAGTTCGGCGGCGTGTGGGCGACGGCGGTGCGAGGGCGTAGGGGCGTCAAGACGGCAGCGGTGCGTGGGCGTGGCTGCGGGGTGCATGCGCGTGTGGGCGGCGGCGGTGCGTGGGCGTCGCGACGGAAGCTGTGCGTGCGCGTGTGGGCGGCGGCGGTACTTGTTCCTCTGCTAGCTAACGATGTTCACCGATTTCTCTACTGCTGCTTAGTAACGCATTACCACTGCATTAGCAGGGTAAATTAGTGGAGCAGAGACACTTCAGACATAAAAAAAATAGACATATCTCTGTAGCACCAATATATAATAGACAATTTGATACTTGTACAACATCTTCTCCTCTCAGGGGTATTTCAGACACTTCAATGCTAAAGCCAGCAACAACGATCAACAAAAGCACTAAACACCAAATCTCTGCTCTAACAGCTGCTTCCAACAATTTTGACAGCTGCTTTTCAACAGCCGCAGCTCGAACAAACAGAGCTTAGGTACACTCTATTCATAAAAAAAACATCTTATATTTAAAAACGGAGGGAGTATAATCGTAGCCTGTCACAAATATAGACTGAGACGCTAGTACATTTACAAAATATAAGATGTTTTAGATTTTGTAAAACAAAGTATCTAAACATCTTTTAATGTGTAGATTCAGAGTGAATTTACACACTAAAAGATGTCTAGATACATTTGTTACACAATATCTAAAACATCTTATAATTCCTTCGTACCAAAATATAACATATTTTAGTCTTTTTTAAAATACATATATCTAGTCTTTTTTTAAATACATATATTTATGCGTCTTTTAGTATGTAAATTTGGAGTAAAATGAGGTGAACCTACATACCAAAAAATATCTAGATACACAAATTTTAGAAGAACGTTAAAACATCTTATATTTTAAAATGGATGGCGTAGTACTCTAATACTTTGAGTCCGGCTGCCCGGGGAGTATGCACTCGTGCAGATCCGATAGTGCAAGCATCATACCGCAGCTGAATTGAATAAGCTAGACTCCTCTTTGCACCCTGGGGCACGGTGGTAACTGAGAACGTTGATTACTGTAGGAGCTAAGTAGGTCGTCTATGACAATGTTGTAAAACATGTTGCTGTGTTATAAGCAAAGTCGTTTGACGAACATCTGGCAACCTGATTGTGACGTTCTAAAGTAAAAAAAATAGACGAGGACGGATACTATAAAGATAACAAACATATACAAAATATACATTAACTCGCGGGCAAAAGAGTAAGTGATTGAATGATGGTCAAACCGATACGATGCGAAGATCGTATGCAAAATAAGCAGAGAGAAAAACGAAAAAAAAGACAAATACATGAAGATAATACATTCGTTATCATACATAGATGAGAACACAAAGACATGTTAGACGATAAACTTGCATTTACTCTCGATAGCGAAGAGAAAAGTTACAACAGTACATCAAAATAAAGAGAAAAACTTATATCTGGATGAGCACACGACCTCGTGCTATAAAAAAATCATTTCTTCTCGATAGCGAATAGAAACTTACAGTTGTAGATCAAAATAAAGAAATAAAATAAAAATGCCTACATCTAAAGTCTACATTTTAAATATGTGTCTTCTAGAGAGGGCTCCAAGATACAACTACAAAAGTCTACAGGAGGACTTAACTCGTCCATAAAAGAGTAAGTGACCGAATGACGGTCACACCAAGACCAAGACGATGCAAAGAATTAAGATGATGCAGCAGAGAGAAAAAGTCAAAAAGGACAAACACGGAAAGCCAATACATTCGTTATTATACATGGATGAGAACACAAAGACGTTTTAGATGATAAACTTGCATTTATTCTCGATAGCAAACAGAAAAGTTACAACAGTACATCGAAACAAAGATATAGAAACACATATCTGGATGAGCACACAAACACATTCTAGAATAAAAAAATGCATTTCTTCTCGATAGTGAACAAAAAGTTACAATTGTCGATCGAAACAAAGAAACAAAAAAAATGTCTACATCTAAAATCTACATTCTCAATATGCACGTCCTAGAGAGGGCTCTAATATACATATACAAAAAACCCTGACTTCGTAGCAGCGAAAGCCCCGACGTCGTCACCGCTGCGACGGTAAAGCCTAGGACGTCCTAATGATTCTTCATCACTCTCTTCATCGCGAAAAGTACGCGACGATGAGAGTAAGGAAGATTCAACAATGCCTCCCTGGACATTGTCTTCTGTCTTTGAGAGGGCGTCACCTTCTGTCGTCGTAAAGAAATGGCGTACGAACGACGCCGTGGAAAAGAATCAGAGAGAGGACATGTAACTGGTGTGTACCCGTAGAAGCGCGTCCAGCCTAACGCCGGAGACGTCGCGGGATCATGCGCAGTCAAGGTGTAGTGTGTTAGCTATCACTACGGGGTACGTACAAAGGAACGAACATATGCTTCCGCTGTCTGCCGTACTATAAAGCACCAAGCCACCACCCCGAACGCGTCGGATACGGCAAGCCGACATTCGAGGTGGCCAGCGGTGTCTCTTCTAACACGACGTGTAAAGAAGGTAAGCTGAACCAGCTAATGTGATGCGACAAATCACGAAGACGAATTGCTCTTTTATAGGATAAGCGTCGGTTCTGTCGCCGAGGTTACACGCTTTGGACCCACTAAACTGCCTCGCGGTGGGAACCCGCGTCTGACTAGAGTATACGCTACCAGTTGTGCTATCATCTGAGAGAATACGCTGATGCGTAGTGACATGGGTATGCCCCACGAGAATCCAGGTTTGGCCTATACGGTGCAGCCCAAGAGAAGCCCACGGTAAACCCCAAGAAGATTTGGGGTGGCCCAAGTCCAGGAAGATGCGACTCCTTGGGAAAGACTACAGGGTGTAGATAGGAAATTTAAAGGAAAAACCCTAATCTGTAACTGACTCGGCCTGCTATCCCGAGACCTAGCCCCCATACAAAGGCTAGGAGGGGGCGTGAGGAGGACAATCTACAATCCAGCTCACACACCGCCAGATTGCATCTGCGCACTGTACTTCTTGATTTCGTCGATAACAAAGAGCAGACAAGCAGGAGTAGGGTCCCTTCCGAGGGCCTGAATCTGGGTAAACCGTGTGTCCTGATGTGCTTGTTTGCTAGCCGATCAATGCCTCCAGCGCTCCCCACTTTCTCAAACCCAAGTCCATCATCTATGTGTATTGACGAGTTAGCCCCTCGTCACCTAGAGTCTACACTGCCAGGTCGTCCTTCAGCCGCGAGAATACGCGTCCGCCCATGCTTTTCGATGTCACATCATCTGCAAGCTCGGCTCTCCGCCACGAGAACCCGCGTGCGACTAAAGTGTAGCTCACGACGCCATGTCGGCCATCGACGGCCCCATGGCCGCGACAGTTCGAGGTCGGCATAGGCTCACGGCCACATCGGCTATCGACGGGTTCCATGACTGCGAGAGTCCGCGGTCGGCATGTGCTCATCGCGCCAAGTCGGCTTTGGGTGGGTCCCGCCACCTGGCGCGTGCGGAGGCGTGTCGCGCCGTGAAGGCCTCTCACAGAAGGCGGTACTGCCCGCATACGCTCACTGCGAGGCCATTGCGCGCGCCCCACTGTCCGGCGACACTGGGTACGGCGGCGCGTGCGACACCCTTCCGCGCTCTGGCCCTGGCCCGGGTCCCACCTCAGGGGATAACAGGGTTCCGTTGCAACGTCGCCGCCTGTTCTTTTCAGCGTCCATCTCTGTTAGAATACGTATACGTATAGCTAGAGATAGACTAGGACTCTACATCTTATACTCCATGTCTCCACCTACCCCGTATACGTCTATATATACCCCCGTGAGGGTCAAATCAAAACACCGAAATATTAGGGATTCTATATTTTTATATGGTATCAGAGCGGTTAGCCTCACGGCGCCGATCCTAAGTTTTTCCACCACTTCCGCAACGCGCTACCCCGGAAGACTACTCCTCGGGGACGCAGCACCCGGTCTCGATCAAAGATCAGATTGGTTCCATAGATTAGTTTAGACAAATTTCGAATTTCCCAATCCCATAGATTAGATCTTAGTTTAGCCAAAATAAATCCCTAAATCTTCTAGCTATTTTCGTCCGGCGAAAATCAGTGCAAATTGGTGTTCAAGACGGATCGCTCCAGCGACTCTAGTTTCGCAGCATCGGAGGGGCACGCATCGATCTCCACGGGAAACTCGCACGCACGCGAAACAAGGCCTACATCGAGTGGTTCACGCGGCCATGCACTCAGCCGCAACATGCATGCGTGTGGAGGTCTCCAGCTGCTTTGTCACATCTCCACGCCAACAACCGTGTTAATCACGCGTGCAATTGTATCCGGGAGACAAGCTTTGTTTTTTTTCTGTGCAGGATCAACAACGTCCGTGCAGAACTGCCGATCTACTCCCGACATGTACGCAGCGCTAGCCAGCCGAGATTCATCTACTCTACACCGTCCCTGATCCGAGATTCGATCTACTCTACACCGTCCCTGATCTGGCTTGAGCTCGGGACACGGGAGGGCCGGCAGGTGTCCATCAACCTCTGGCGTACGCGCTCGGACACGATCTACACCAAGTCGAGTACATCGACTACACCATGCTTAGGAATATGCCATCTACATCGAGCTGTACCGATCTGCACTACACCAAGCCGGACAACATCAACCCAAATCATGATATCAAGTTGTACGACTACATCAGCCTACTAGCCAAGATCACCGTCGAGCACATCTATGGAAAAGCGACATCAATATCATCCACGCCAGGCCGGTGTGGGACACGACTTCATCAAACTTCTCTAGCAGCACGGCAACGACACACGTCTCCGCGAGGGACGCCTTTAAGCGACGATCTACATCACGTATGCTGCAACATCATCGACAACATCATCGCCAAGGTCAACATCAATGTGGTCTTCATCAACATCTTCTCGACACATCACCGCCACCGCCGCTATACCCGTCCACATAATGGACATACAACTACGACGCCCTCTGACAGTATAACTGAAAGGCACGACGACGGCATAGCCGCGTCCACGACCCCGACGATGGTACCGACCGCGTCCATGACCCCGACGCCTGCATCAACAAACCGGCATCACGATTATGATGCCCTAAGACCGCGCATACAGTTCTGACAAAACCTTGTGTGCTTGGTGGGTTTCTCCGGTCCTGACAAAACCGGTGGTCTCACTTATGACTGCGTCCAAGAGACGCCCCCGACGGTACCTCTACAAGGTGCAAAACGTCCATAATTGCAGCTTCGTCAACAACAACAACAACAACAACAAACAAAAATCGCGCAATTTTTTGCGCCTTTGACAATGGCGGCCACACAACATACGACGACTACGACATCAACCACACCCACTTCGACCACGGCTACATCACGATCGGCTACCTTGACATCGACATCAAGAACAACGTCTACAACAACTCAAGAAATCCAGTCAACAGCGTCCGCGTCGTCACTTGTGTTCACGCCACTCCCGCTGTGACTGCGGGAGGGAAGAGAGGAACCAGAAGGGGACGCAGTCACCGCCCCTAGGTGCCAGCCATGATCGTCCACGCAAGTGATGATGATAAGGAGGTGAAGACGACCGAAGCGCAAGACTTCAAATCCAGTCGCAAACGTCCACTTCACTCCCGCTCCCGACTGAGGGGGGATGTTAGAATAGGTATACGTATAGCTAGAGATAGACTAGGACTCTACATCTTGTACTCCATGTCTCCACCTACCCCGTATGCGTCTATATATACTTCCCGTGAGGGTCAAATCAAAACACCGAAATATTAGGGATTCTATATTTTTTACAATCTCATGGTCAAAAAGAAATGGAATGACATGAATAGAAGTTTGAGCCGAAACAATCTAGCGCTATTATTTACTTATGATAGATCGCGTGCTACATTTTTTTTGGACAAAGGCTACCGTTTTTGTTGCATGCGGCGAAATACCAAGCTATACTCTCCGTGAGAAATCGCGTTCACCGCGAAAGAGACATCCAACCGATCGCAACAGAACTTTTTTTTGAGGGAACACGTGAGCTTTATTGATACTTAATCATAATGTCATTACAAAGAGTCTCCCGGATGCAGTCCGGAGAAACACCACGCCACACAGAACTAGCAGAAGCTAAACAACCCCTAGCTAATTGATGAGCAGCCTGATTGAGCCCACGCGGCACTGAAAAACACAAGAAGCAAAACTCTTGGCACCTTGCTTGATATCCTCGATAACAAGTCCCAGTGAGGAACGATCCGTGACTGAAGAATCAATACGTTGTAGCACCGAAAGACAATCCGATCCCAATATGATGTGAGAAAAACCTTCCACTTGAGTGAAAGTGATGGCTCGGCGAATGGCCAAGGCCTCCGCCATCTCTGGCCTCGTGACGTTATCCGAGCGTTCGCCACATGCGGCGAGACAGAGACCATTGTGGTCTCGAATGACGATACCAGCTCCCATTTGCTTCGTGGAGGAGAAGATAGCAGCATCAACATTCACCAAAACCTTACCCTCCGACGGCGGAATCCATTTGGCAACCGAAGAGGATTCACGAGTGTGGACGGCTTTTGGTTTGTACAGGTGGATGAGAATCATATCAATGTATGTAGTAATCTTCAAAGCAACAGACTTGGGATGCATCAAGACCCCTTCTTCGCGGACTTTGTTACAAACGTCCCAAATGTGCCACAAGGTAACAATAGTGGTGGTAATCTGAACATCCGAGCATCGTGTCAGAAGGTCCATGATCCAAGTCCGGGGCGAAGTGAAGGATTTTTTCTAGAGCTGAACATTATGCTTAGCCTTGACCTCCCTCCATACTTCTCTGGCAAACTGACAAAACAACAAAGCATGCTCGACAGATTCATGTTGGTTGCAGTGGATACAAACTGTCGTGGCCGAGATATTACGCTTCTGAAGTTGGTGGCCGCTAGGTAGGCAGTCATGCGCGAACCTCCACATTGTGATAGTCATCTTCCCCGGAGCTCTGTTAGCCCATAGCTTCTTCCACAGCTTAGAATCAGACTCATCAAAGATAACCGAGGAATCTGCTAAGCCCTTTTTACCTCTATCAAGGGCGAAACGATCCTCCCTCGCCAGGCGGTACGCCAAGCGTACCGTATACTGGCCAAAACGAGCAAGAGGCCACGAAACGAAATCATCCCCGCCAAAGTGGCTAATAGGAATCTGCAAAATCTTATCAGCAGTACCCTCATCAAAAATGGAGCAGACAGTGTCCACATCCCATGTCCATGCGCCTTCTCTCATCAAGAAATCAACTGTCTTGTCTCGAGGCAACGGAACCAGAGGGTTAAGCATATAAGGCTTCACATCAGGAATCCATGAATCACTCATAATTTTTGTCTTGGTTCCATCACCAATACCCCATCGAATACCCTTCCTGACCAGCTGCAACCCAAATAGAAGACTGCACCATGTATAAGATGTAGACCGAGGCAATGCCGCCTCCCAGAGATCACAATGAGGGAAATATCGTGCCTTAAGTACCCTGGCACAAAGGGAGTCTGGTTACGTAATCAACCGCCAACATTGCCGACCCAGCATTGCTTGATTAAAAAGTGCAAGATCACGGAAACCCAATCCTCCCAAGGCTTTCGGTGTAGACAGCCAATCCCAAGAATGCCAATGAAGCTTCCTCTTGCCATCTTTGAAACCCCACCATTGATTAGCAATAGATTTCCTCATGGAATCACAGATTGATATTGGCAATTGGAAACAACTCATAACATGTGTCGGTATCGCCTGAATAACCGACTTAAGGAAGATCTCACTGCCCTTCCTAGATAGGGGGCGATCTGATTGCCCATTCATGTGTTGCCACATGCGGGCCACCAGGAATCTGAAAGTACGAACTGGAGATCGCCCAACCTCGGTCGGCATCCCGAGATAATACTCCTGTAAAGCATCCGAATGGACATTTAGCTTCTGCTTCACTCTATCCCTGGTAGCCAACGGACAGTGAGAGCCGAAGAAGAGCGAAGATTTGTCAAAGTTTATTTTCTGCCCAGAGCCCTCACAGTAAGTTTCCAGAACATTTTGAAGAGCATTCACACTTCTCTCATCACTGCGTGCAAATAAAATGCTGTCGTCTGCGAACAGTAGATGTGATATAGGGGGACCAAGTCTGCCGTTACATACTCCTTGTAGCTCACCTTGGTCCGCCCGCTGTTGCAAAAGACATGATAATCCTTCCGTGCAGAGAAGAAAGAGATATGGGCTAATGGGATCCCCTTGCCGGATACCCCTAGACGGAATTACCGGCTCAGTTAGCTCTCCATTGACACGAACTGCATATCTCACCGAAGTGACACAGCATCTCATAATTGTTTCAATCCATCTTTGATCAAAACCCAGTTTCTGAAGACACCCATATAAAAAGTTCCATTCCACGCGATCATAGGCCTTCATCATATCAACTTCAAGAGCAAAGAAAGGTCGCTTTGATTGTTGTTGTCGGATGGTGTGAAGGCACTCATAGGCAATCAAAGCATTATCAGTGAGTAAACATCCAGGTACAAAAGCACTCTGATTCTCAGACACAATCAAAGGCAAGATCAGTTTCAGCCTGTTCGCAAGAACTTTGGAAGCAATTTTATAAAGAACATTGCATAAACTGATCGGGCAAAAGTTCTTCAAGTGCTCAGGATTAGCTACCTTAGGAATTAGAACACTAACAGAGTCACAAAAACCTGTAGGTAAAGAGTCCCCTTGCAAGAAACTTCTGATAGCGTGACATAATTCCTCCTCTAGAAAAACCCAGTGAGTCTGATAGAAAAGGGCTGGGAAACCGTCAGGTCCGGGGGCCTTTGTCGGGCCCATTTGAAACAAGGCTGACTTGATCTCTGCATTAGTATAATCCTTAAGCAAATCAGCATTCATATCCGCTGACACCTTACACGGAATAGAATCCAGCACAGCCTCACTGGAGAGAGTCGGTTCAGAGCTGAACAGTTTGCCATAAAAGTCCTGCACCAAGCTCCTGATTTCATCCTGACTCTCGCATCGAGAACCATCGTCTCTCCGAAGAAATTTAATTTTATTTGCTCGCTTTCGCGCAGTGGCTCGAGCGTGGAAAAAGGCGGTGTTACGATCACCCTCCCGAAGCCAATCCACGCGAGAGCGTTGACGAGCCATAATCTCTTCACGTTCAAATAATTCACAAAGATCTTTTTCCAACTTGCAAATTTCCTGCTGGTCTGATGCAGAAGCGTTTCAGTCTGCGCTCGAGCCCCTGGATCTTCTTTCGGACAGCTCCAAACGATTCACGACTCCAAGATTTTAGAGAAACCGCCACTTGTTGGAGCGAGGACCAAGTCGAGTGGAGAGACGGGGAGCCGCTCGCACTCATGGCCCAAGCTTTCTCAAAAACCTCCCTGTAGTCCGGAGCCCGGAGCCAAGCAGCTTCGAAGCGGAATCCCACCTGGACAGGAGTTCTCTGTTGGAAATCATCTAGCTTCGATAGTTTGATGAGAATTGCGAGGTGATCAGATGTTGTTGTAATCAAGCTCTCCACAGAACAGTCATCAAGAGAGCAGAAAAATCTCCATTTGCTACTGCCCGGTCAAGCCGTACCTTGACGTGATGCCTATTATTCCATGTAAACATGGGCCCTACGAAACCCAAGTCAACCAGTTGGCACTCATCCAAGCACTCACGGAACAAAGCAATTTGTGCCTCCGATCTGTCACGGCCACCGAGATGTTCCTCAGGACTAAGCACTTCATTGAAATCCCCACAACAGATCCATGGTCCGTCCCACTCAGAACGAAGACGGCGAAGAAGATCCCAGAAAAGATAACGCTGATCTCTCCTCGGCTCGCCATAAACAAACGTCGCCCGCCATGGCACCTCATTTTCAGCAGAAATAATCACGTCAATACAGTGGAAATTAAAACCTTTGAGAGACACAGAGTATTGTGGTAACCAAAACAGTGCCAGTCCTCCGCTGAGACCCACGCTGCTCACAGCAAAACTTCCAGCATAACCCAGTGACCACATGAAATTTTGAGCACGAGTATCCTTCATCTTCGTCTCGGATAGAAAGAGGAAGGAGGGTCGATGCGTCCGTAGAAGGTAGCGGAGCTCGCCAACCACCGAGTCCGACCCAAGTCCTCGGCAGTTCCAGCAAAGAAGACTCATTGCGTGAGGCGGGAGTGCTCCACAGTCGCCGCCTGATCCGCCGATCGGGAAGATGTCACTTGGGCATCCCTCTTAGGTTTTTTATTGGCCGATGAGTCTGAGTTTGCCACTTGGTCCTTTCCACCATCGGTCGTGGCCAAAGCGATGGTGGTAGACACAATCAATGCCCCTTTAGGCACCACGGTAGGCGGGAGAGACGCCGCAGACTGTTGCAATGGTTCTTTAGGTTTGTATTCTTTGCGTTTCTGCCCGGCAATACGTGGCTTCTCTCCCTTCACCAAGTCTGCAGCATTGTCCTGAACGTTCTTCGCCATCCCTCTCGGCTTGCGCTGCCTCTGTTGCTTTGTTTTCACCGGTGACAATACCTCACACGAGGTACCCTCCCTCTGGTTTTTTGTAGCTGTGCTCTGTGCTTGCACTTTTGGACCTCCACGGTCCTGACTTTGCCGTGATCCTCGGTCACTTGCAGAGGATCCCGGACTTGAGAACGTCCCAGATGCTTTCTTCTTCCGCTCATCTGGAACACACAAACGAGGGCCATGGTATGGAAGAAAGCCATCCTTGTCCCGTTCTGCCGGAGTCGGACAAACAGTTGATGAGTGGCCCAGCATTCCGCAAGAGAAACAAAAAGTTGGAAGCTGCTCATACATGACCGAGAAGTGCTCCAGTTGTTGTCTTTTCTGCGAGAAAACGGAGACACAACGCATGAGGGGCTTCGTAACATCAACATTTGCACGGAAGCGCAGGAATTCACCCCATGCACGACCCTTCTCATCCACATCCATCCGCCCAACTTCGCCTACATGGCCAGCAAGACCCTTTCCAAGAGTGTCGTTCATGAGACCGAAAGGAAGATTTAGAATACGGACCCATAACCACAACCTCTCAAAACGGTAGTCAGAAGCCCTCGGACTCGGATCAAATTCAGTCAGAAGAACTGCATGTGAACCAACAGTCCAGGGGGATCCTTCCTTCACACGGATCTTGTCAGCTTCAGCAGCAAATTCAGCCAGGAAACAGTTCTTACCCATCGGCTTGATCTCCAGCCCCTTAGGGTTACCCCAGGCGGCACGGAGAGCGGATCTGATCGTCGAGATGTGTAGCAGATTGGGTGCCAGAACCTTTCCGACAAACGCCCATGCAGGGCAGCCAAGGTCCTCACCGCCGTCATCCTCCAGAACGAAAGCCTCAGACTCCTGCGGTGTGAGGCGCAGTTTGCCCAGCAATTCCGCCACGCCGTCGCCGGACTTAGCGTCAGGGGGAGAGGTGGTTGGGGAGGCCTTGGGTCTCGGCAGATCACCAGAGTTGATCGCCAAATCCTGATCAGAACGAGGTCGACCGGAGTGGTTCATCCCAGATGCGATCTCCTTGTCGTTCATGGCGCCGTGCGGTTCAAGGGAACTGACACAACACGCCCAGCCAACAGGAGATCACGGGGAAGATTTGTGGGGCGGAGGCGAGGGATTCGCTACCACCAGACAGGGTCAGGAGCCTAGGATCGCCGCGGTCGCCGGAGCGGAGAGGGAAACCCTAGAAACCGACATGTGTGTCAGGCCGATCGCGACAGAACTTGAGAGGCGGTGGTCCGGGCAGCCAGCCAGGATGAGAGATGGAAATCCATGGAATATTTCAATTTTGTCACAGCACCCAGTAGCTGCTGTATGCTCCGTTTGAATACTCGTATCAAATACGTACAGGGTGGTGCTGTCATAGGCCCACCAGATATCCTAATTTGGATTCGGTCACGCGTCGAGAAATGGCCGCGGCGTAGGAGGGACAACGAAGGAGCGGATTCAGAACAAAATTTTATAGGGGATAAAAATATTCCAAGAGAGACAGATCTCTTTGCTAAGTATGGATAAATTACTCCTATTTAGCTTGACAAATTATAAAGGGAGTGAAAATTGAGTGGGAGCAACCCCACAGCTTATACAGTGGATTCTCCTAGGTTCGCCCTCCCCGCCGGCCGTGTCGATCTCCACGCTAGATATACACCACCACACGCCCGGCCGGTCCGCCGCGGCCGAAAGCAACCGGGCGGCGCCTCTGCGCCACGCGCACGGGGTGGTCGCGGTCGGCCGAGATTAGCAGTCTGTGGATCTGTGCTGTTTAGCTTACCCATCCCCTTATCGTACCAGATAAGGCATCTACCGCCCTAATAATTCGATCGGTCTGCAAAGATAGCAAAGGCCTTATCCTTCCGCTAGATACAGCTTGCTAGTATAGCCTTGCCGGATGGGACAAAGCGTGGCTTGAATGGCAATTCAGTCGGCCGGATCGAATTGTAGACTGGCTACCTAAGCCAAGTAGCCAGTTTAGCGGCACACGGCACGGCGAGAAAGAAACTGCAGTCCCCAGCCAGGGTCAACTCTGCATGCGCCACCGCCGTGCCCGTGAAGAGAGATCGTCAGGGTGGTCGATGTTGTGACGAGGTGAATTTGTCCTCACTGCAGGTGACGGGGACCAGACGGATGGTTCACGTAGGATGTCGCTGGTCGAGCCTAGGAAGGGAGGGTAGCCTGTTCGCTGCCGTTCCCGACGCTTTTCCCTATCGATCGGAACACGCAGGACCGTCCAAGCGGCAGCGGGGACGTGACGGGATGGAGCTGCACGTTTTATTCCTCCGTCATTTCCAGTCGATTCGCCGTGGAGATACAGCTGACCCTACGTGGGCCGCTTTCTTGCCTTGCCCTACTTGATTTGTGTGGGGCTTTACAAGTGCGTGCTTGGTTTTTGGTAGCGTCCTAAATTTCCAGCCGGCGGCCCGGTGCATGTCATGGTCGGAACTCCATACACACCGCTATCGGTAAAAAAACATAATTTTGCTATACGGTTGGAAATGCACCGCGAGGATGGTTTTTTATGCCTTCTATTCTACCAGAGTTCAAGCCCCAGATTTGCATTGTATGTTGTATAAAAGGCGAAATATTTTTTCAGTGGGAGACAAAGTTTCCGTCAACAGCAAGACGTGGCGTCCGTGGTGACTTCATCAATCTCAAGACCTGATCCGTCGGCTCAATCTCTCGAAGGTGCTCATAGGGTTAGGGCATGCGTGTGTGTGCATTCATAGGGGTGCATGCACGTGTTGTGAGCGTCTAAATTGTATTATGTATCTCAAAAAAATAGATACTATAAGTAATTTGATAATACACAGTGGGAAGGAGCACTCCTAATCCGGCCCTCTTCAAAAAATCACAAAAAGTAGTAAGCTCAGTCAAAAAATCAAAATAATTGCATGCATGTAGAGGCCACATGTATGTATGTGCCTTTTCTGGCATACCTAAACTCGAAATTATGGATCTTAAAAAAAATGATGAAGTACTGAATAAATAGTAACAAGGAACCGACAGGACAGCTCCATTCATAGAATGAAACCCTACAACACTAGTAGAAAAAGGACCTTTGGTTCGGGCCATTAGTCTCGGCCGTGGCTGGGGCCGGGACTAATGGGCCGAACCGGACGACCAGAATCCCCCGAAATCACTTGTCCTGTCCTGTAAGAGAACTTTTGCCCCGGTTTGAGATACAAACCGAGACTAAAGGGTCTGGTGCCTGCTGTGCGGTCCGGGCACACCCATTAGTCCTGGTTTATATCTCAAAACGGGACCAATGGGCTGGCCTATATATATGTGCACATGGGAGTCTTAAAGAAATATGTTCATAACCGTGCTAGGCCAAAAGGAAGCATCTCCAAGGGCTATGGAATAGAGGAGGTCATTGAGTTTTTTGTTGACTTTCTTCCTGACCTTAAGCCGATTGGTGTTCCTGAATCTCGGTATGAGGGGAGGCTGACTGGAAAAGGCATACTAGGAAGGAAATCAATGGTATGTAGGGACGGGCATTCTTTCACTCAAGCGCACTACACAGTTTTACACAATTCCACCGTGGTGGCTCCGTATATCGAGAAACACAAGAATATTCTACGCTTCGAAAACCCGGGGAAGCCTGACTCCTTGATTAAAGGGGAACACGAGAAGAATTTCGGCAGTTGGTTACAGACATATCTCATGAATAACACCACTGTTGGAGAGCAGTTGTACTCGTTGGCCAGGTTACCATCTTCGACTATATATACTTTCCAAGGGTACGAGATAAATGAGAATACATTTTAGACGATCGCCCAAGATAAAAAGAGCACCAACCAAAACAGTGGTGTCCGCTTTGATGCAACAGATGACAATGAGAAGAAGGACACATATTATGGGTACATAGAGGAGATATGGGAACTTGACTGTGAACCTACTTTTATGGTCCCTTTGTTTCGGTGCAAATGGGTCAAGCTGACAGGAGGCGGGGTACATGTAGACCAAATGTACGACATGACAAAAGTGGATCTCAACAATCTTGCGTACATGGACGAACCATTTGTCCTAGACAACAATGTGGCTCAGGTTTTCTATGTGAAGGACATGTCTACCAAACCGAGAAAAAGATAAGATAAGCAAGAGAATACATAATACGATAAGCCAAAGCACCATATAGTTCTTTCAGGAAAAAAAAAAACATCGTGGGATTGGATGACAAGATAGACATATCAGAAGATTACAACAAGTTTCATGAAATTCCGCCCTTCAAAGTGAAAACTGACCCAAGCATCCTATTAAATGATAAAGATTCTCCATGGCTACGGTGCAGAAGAAAACCACAATACTAGATGTTGGTGATGTGTAACAATGTATTAAACCTTTTATCTAAGACATAAATCTATGTAATGTATTAAACCTTTTATTTGAGATATAAAGGCCCCCATTTCATGTAATACATCTTGCTCAATCAAACTGGACATCGACGACCAGGTTTTGAGCCGCGGGAGGTGGTCACCCAAAGAGAAGGAACCATCACAGGAGCATAGCTCGGGTGAGGTCCCTGAAGAAGCTGCCAGGTATTGGAAAACCTGACCTCCAACACATACATATAGCGGCGGGCGTGCTCATCCTCCTCCCTGACACGCCTTCGTACCACCTCCTCGGGGGCCGGCTCCCTCTACACCGCTCCTGGACCATGCGACTGCTACCAAAGAAGCTCCGTGTTGACGATAGGACCCGGATTCCTCACCAAGATACGTGTCCCGAAAGGTAGCACCTCCTAGTGCCAGTCCGGTGGAGCCCAGTCTCGGACATGCTCGATGGAGCCCAGTTCTCCGTCGTTGCCGCCAAGTCGTGGACGAACACGCGGGGGCATCCTAAAGTAGGCAGCGGGGAATGTGTGGATGTGTGGATATGTGGTGGTCATGATGGTCGCCGACCTATATATAGAGGGAAATGACGGGAAAACATGGTGGGAAAACATGGCGGGAAAACATGGCGGGGAAACATGGCGGGAAATATGTTTAGCCCCAGATGGTGTCTCCATCTTTAGTCCCGGTTGGAGACACCAACCGGGACTAAACATGGGTGGCGACACTATAAATAGGCCGGCATTCTTGTGAAGTTATCAACTTCAAACACTAAGTATCCACTACGACCAGCTTGAGGGAGCAGGGACAGCACTACGACCAGTTTGAGGGAGATGCCTAAGGATCCAGTCCTCAGGCATCTCCCTTAGCACTCCCTAATATATGAAATTAGTTAACTCCCCGACTCAAGAATAGAACAACATCTTCATAGTTCGGGAAAGTTGTAGAGAGACCAACACTAGTAGGAAATGATCCATTAGTCACGGTTTCCTAACTCGGACTACGGAATCAGGTCTAAAGACCCCCCTTTAGTCCATGTCCATCCACAAACTGGGACTAACACTCAAGAAATTTATTGTTATTAAAAAACTAGGACTACGGAATCAGGACTAAAGGCCCTCCATTAGTCATACTCATGCTAGCCCTATAGTACACAGCTTCAGGGTCGTCTTCATCGTCATCGTCATTGCTAGACGCACGCGGCTGGATCCTAAGCTCAGCCAGGGCATATTCTGGGGGCACCTGCCACTTCGACCTCGGATTCACGACGCGCGAGGGAGTGGGCTCCTGGATGATGATGATGGGTTCGTAGCATGGAAAACAAAAAAATTCTACCGCAAGAACGAACAAAACCCAGATCTAATCTAGATAAAAGCCAAGAACTAATCTATTAGACATGTGTAACAAGATAGATCTGTACTAACCCTTGTAGATCCGAAAGCCTTGTGCGAGATCAGATCTCGTGGTTGATGTAGACGATCACTTGCCGATCTCAAGATCGAGTAGACGATCCTTCCGGCGCCGCGTTTCGGCAGCGCTTCCGCAGTCGGTCACACGTACGGAGTCGATGTAGACCTTCCTCTCCTTGTTCCAGTGAGCAGCGGAGGTAGTAGATCTCTCCATGGAATCCCAGCAGCACGACGGCGTGGTGGTGGTGGAGTAGAGAATTCTGCAGGGCTTCGCCTAAGCCTGAGCAGAGCGAAGGAGGAGGAGAGAGGCGGCTAGGGCAAGAGTGGAGGGGCAAGGGGGTGGCGCCTCCACCCCTCTATATATAGAGGGAGGGGTGCGGCCTAGGGTTCCCACCCATAGGCCCACCTCCTAGGGCCGGCGCACAAGGGAGAGGGGGGAGGGAGTTTCCTTCCCCCCAAGTCTCCCCTTTTCCTTTCTTGGTTTTCAAGTAAAGTCCACGGAACCTTCTGGAACTTTCCGGAACTTTCCGAAACCTTCTAGAATCCCCATAAAAACACTCCGGAATATTTCCGAACCTAGAAAATGATCTCCATTATATGAATCTTATTCTCCGGACAATTCCGGATCTCCTCGTGATGTCCCAGATCCAATCCGAGACTCCGAACTACATTCGGTCTCCAACGCATATTCCATATCTACCTAAACAGCATCGAACCTTAAGTGTGTCACCCTACGGTTCGTGAATATGCAGACATGATGGAGACACCTCTCCGATCAATAACCATCAGCGGGATCTGGAGATCCATAACGGCTCCCACATACTCAATGATGACTTCGTGATCGATAGAACCATTAACATACGAAACCAATTCCCTTTGTCACGCGATACTCTACTTATCCGAGGTTTGATCGTCGGTATCTCCATACCTAGTTCTACCTCGTTACTGATAAGTACTCTTTACTCATTCCATGTTATGTCATCCCTTGTGACATAGTCACATGCTTCCAAGCTAACTAGATGACATTCCACCGAGAGGGCCCAGAGCATATCTATCCGTCATATGGATGGACAAATCCCAATCTTGGTCCATGTGCTTCAACACATACTTTCAGAATACCCAATAACACCTTTATAACCACCCAGTTACGAAGCGGTGTTTGAAGTCATCAAAGCACCCATCCGGTGATGGTGATTAACATAACCTCATGGTCGAAGGATTAGGTTACTATGCATTTGAAAGCTAGTAGCAATACGAACTAAATGACTTGATCTTATGCTACACTTACTATGGGTGTGTGTCCATCACATCATTCTCCTAATGATATGGCCTTGTTATTAATGACATCCAATGTCCATGATCAGGAAACCATGATCATCTATTAATCAACAAGCTAGTTCAACAAGAGGCTTACTAGGGACTCTTTTATGTTTACAAAACACACAAGTATTAGTGTTTCCTAATAATACAATTATAGCATGGGATGTAAACATTCATCATAAACACAAAGATATAATAATAATCACTTTTATTATTGCCTCTTGGGCATATCTCCAACAGTCTCCCACTTGCACTAGAGTCAATAATCTAGATTACATGGTAATATACCTAACACCCATGGCGTTCTGGTGTTGGTCATGCTTTGCTCTAGGGAGAGGTTTAGTCAACGGATCTGCCACATTCAGATCAGTGTGTACTTTGCAAATCTTTATGTCACCATCTTGGACATACTCGCGAATAGCATGGAAACGTAGCTTGATGTGCTTCAGCTTGCTATGTGACCTTGGCTCCTGTGCATTAGCTATGGCACCTGTGTTGTCACGGTAGATGGCCATCGGTTCCAACGCACTAGGAACCACGCCAAGTTCAGCAATGAACTCCTTCATCCATATGGCTTCTTGTGCAGCCTCCGAAGCAGCTATGTATTCCGATTCAGTTGAAGATTTCGCCACAACGCTTTGCTTGGCACTCCTCCAGCTCACTGCAGCACCATTCAAAATAAATACGTATCCAGACTGTGACTTTGAGTCATCTGGATCGGTGTTCCAACTAGCATCAGTGTAACTGTTTACAACAAGCTGTTCATCACCTCCATAATAAAGAACCATATCCTTAGTCCTATTTAGGTACTTTAGGATATTCTTGACCGCTGTCCAGTGCTCCATTCCAGGATCACTTTGATATCTGCTAGTCAAACTAACATCATGTGTTATATCCGGTCTTGTACACAGCATGGCATACATGATAGAACCTATGGCCGAGGCATAGGGAATATATGCCGCTTCGCCAAGATCCTTCATTGAAAAACTATTATTCAAATAGGCTTTGACACTATTAAGAAGTTCTATATCATTCCCAATCAACAATATGTCATCTACATATAGTACTAGGAATGCTATAGAGCTCCCACTCACTTTCTTGTAAATACAAGCTTCTCCATAAGTTTGTATAAATCCAAAGTTTTTTATTACTTTATCAAAACGTTGATTCCAACTCCGGGATGCTTGCTTCAGTCCATAAATGGAGCGCTGAAGTTTGCATACCTTGTCAGCATCTTTAGGATCGACAAAACCCTTGGGTTGTACCATATACAACTCTTCCTCAATGTCTCCATTAAGGAACGCCGTTTTGACATCCATCTGCCAAATCTCATAATCAAAATATGCAGCAATTGCTAACAAAATCCTCACAGACTTTAGCTTCGCTACTGGTGAGAATGTCTCATCGTAGTCAACGCCTTGAATTTGTCGGAACCCTTTCGCGACAAGTCGAGCTTTATAGACGGTAACATTACCATCAGCATCTGTTTTTCTCTTGAAAATCCATTTGTTCTCGACAGCCTTACGGCCATCCGGTAAGTCCACCAAAGTCCACACTTGGTTTTCGTACATGGATCCCATTTCGGATTTCATGGCTTCTAGCCATTTGTCGGAATCTGGGCTCACCATAGCTTCTTCATACGTCGCGGGGTCATCAGTGTTGTCCACCAACATGACGTTCAAGGCAGGGTCATACCAATCAGGAGTGGTATGAACCGTCGTTGACCTGCGAGGTTCAGCAGCAACTTCGTTCGAAGTTTCATGATCACCATCATTAGCTTCCTCTCCAATTGGTGCAGGCGGCACAAAAACATCTTCCGGTGCTGCGCTACTCTCAACTCCGAGAGAAGGTTCAATAACCTCGTCGAGTTCTACTTTCCTTCTAGTCACTTCCTTCGAGAGAAACTCCTTCTCAAGAAAGGATCCATTCTTGGCAACGAAAACTTTGCCTTCAGATCTATGATAGAAGGTATACCCAATTGTTTCTTTAGGGTATCCTATGAAGACGCATTTCTCCACTTTGGGTTCAAGCTTATCAGGTTGTAACTTTTTTACATATGCTTCGCAACCCCAAACTTTAAGGAACGACAACTTAGGTTTCTTTCCAAACCACAATTCGTATGGTGTCGCTTCAACGGATTTAGATGGTGCCCTATTTAAAGTGAATGCGGCTGTCTCTAATGCATAGCCCCAAAACGATAGTGGTAAATCTGTAAGAGACATCATAGACCAAACCATATCTAAGAGAGTTTGATTACGATGTTCGGACACACCATTACGCTGTGGTGTTCCCGGCGGTGTCAATTGCGAAAGTATTCCACATTTCTTTAAATGCATGCCAAACTCATAACTTAGATATTCACCTCCGCGGTCAGAACGCAGAAACTTAATCTTCTTGTTACGATGATTTTCCACTTCACTTTGAAATTCCTTAAACTTCTCGAAAGTTTCGGACTTATGTTTCATAAAGTAGACATACCCATATCTACTTAAGTCATCCGTGAAAGTGAGAACATAACGATATCCACCACGCGATGCTACACTCATTGGACCGCACACATCGGTATGTATTATTTCCAATAAGTCTGTAGCTCGCTCCATTATTCCAGAGAATGGAGTCTTAGTCATTTTTCCCATTAGACATGCTTCGCATCTTTCAAGTGATTCAAAATCAAGTGATTCAAGAAGTCCATCAGAATGGAGTTTCTTCATACGCTTCACTCCAATGTGACCAAGATGACAATGCCACATGTATGTAGAATTATCATTCAATTTTGTTCGTTTAGCATCTATGTTGTGAACATGTGTATCAATACTATCGAGATTCAGTAAGAATAAACCATTCATCTCAGGTGCATTACCATAAAAGATATTACTCATATAAATCGAACAACCTTTATTCTCGGACTTAAAAGAGTAACCTCTCGCAATAAACAAGATCCAGATATAATGTTCATGCTTAACGCAGTCACCAAATAACAATTATTCAAATTTAAAACGAATCCCGAAGGTAGATGTAGAGGGAGCGTGCCGACGGCGATCACATCAACCTTGGAGCCATTTCCAACGTGCATCGTCACCTCGTCTCTCGCCAGTCTTCGCTTATTCCGCAGCTCCTGTTTTGAGTTACAAATATGAGCAATCGATTCAGTATCAAATACCCAGGCACTACTACGATTACTAGTAAGATACACATCAATAACATGTATATCGAATATACCTTTCTTCTTAATGTTGCCGTTCTTCAGATCCGCCAGGTACTTGGGGCAGTTACGCTTCTAGTGACCAGCACCCTTGCAGTAGAAGCATTCAGTTTCAGGCTTAGGACCAGCCTTGGGCTTCTTAGCAGGTGCGGCAGCTTTCTTGCCGTCCTTCTTGAAGTTGCCCTTGTTCTTAGGCTTGCCCTGTTTCTTGAAATTGGTGGTCTTATTGACCATCAACACTTGGTGCTCCTTCTTGATCTCCACTTCAGCAGTTTTCAGCATGGACGATAGTTTAGGCAACGTCTTGTTCATGCAGTGCATATTGTAGTTCATCACAAAGTTCTTATAACTCGGTGGCAGTGATTGGATGACACGGTGAATCCCTAACTCATTAGAAATCGTTATCCCCAACTCTTGGAGCTTGTTTGCGTGCCTAGACATGGTGAGCACGTGCTCGCTAACGGAGCTTCCCTCTTCCATCTTACAGTTAAAGAACTTTTCGGAGGCCTCATAGCTCTCCACGGTCGCGTGAGTCTCAAAAAACAGCCTGAGCTCCTTAATGATCTCAAACAGGTCGTGGTGCTCAAAGCGCTTCTAAAGCTCCGTTTCTAAACCGTACAGGATGGCACACTGAACTGTGGAGTAGTGATTTTTCCGAGTGGCGTAAACATTCTTTACGTCATCGGTGGCATCTTCTATAGGTGGGTCACCTAGCGGTGCTTCGAGCACATAGGTCAACTGACCAGCCCTGAGGACAATCTTCAGTCCACGGAACCAATCCGTGAAGTTGCTTCCATTGTTCTTAAGCTTTTCTTTCTCTAGGAACGCATTGAAATTGATGGAGAGGTTCGCCATAATCTACAACAAATTTGCAAGTAGTTTAGACTAAGTTTATGATAAATTGAGTTCAATCTTAATTCTTAAATTAACTAGGTCAACTCCCACTCAAAACAACATCCCTCACATTGTCTTAGTGATTACACGAACCAAGTCCACTACACCAAGTCCGATCTTCACGAGAGAAGATGTAGTTTCATAGGCGAACAATCTTCATGTTCATCATATCAATTATATGACTCATTCTCTACCTTTCGGTATTCCGTGTTCCGAGACCATGTCTATACATGCTAGGCTCGTCAAGATTAACCTTAGTTTCCGCATGTGTAAATCTGGCTTGCACCCGTTGTATGTACACGTAGAATCTATCACATCCGATCATCACGAGATGCTTCGAAACGACGAGTCTTAGCAATAGTGCCAACTAAGGACGAACACTTTATTACTTGATATTTAGTGAGAGGGATCATCTTATAATGCTACCGTCGCGATCTAAGCAATACAAAATGCATAAAGGATTAACATCACAGGCAATTCATAATTAGTGTGATATGATATGACCCTTTCTTCTTATGCCTTTGATCTCCATCTCCAAAGCACGGACATGATCTCCATCATCACCAGCATTGCGTCAAGGTCATGTGGCACCGCTTCATGGTTGTCCATCATCACTAGCAACTATTACAACTACTTGGAATAAAGCTATTACAAGATGAATAGACACGCAGGTCTTAACAGAATCAAAGACAACCATTAGGCTCCTGCCGGTTGCCATATTACAACAAGGATCATTGCATACATCAAATATAATCACAATCATATGATGGCCATATCACATCACAAAACCCCTGCAAAAACAAGTTAGACGCCTCTAATTTTCTTTGCATGTTTTACGTGGTTTGGGGCTTTCGAATAAGAACGGATCTTACCTACGAAACTGAAACCACAACGTTGATACTGTTGGGTCCGCAGCATAGAAAACAAAAATTTTCCTATGATGAGAACTATAAGCCAAGATCTATCTACTAGATACAGAGCAACGAGTGGACATACATCCATGGAGAACTTACCCTCGAAGACAACGAGTTTTGTTAACGAGTAGGAACTCGTGGTTGATGTAGTCGTACGCTTGCCGATCTCAAGATCGTGTGGAAGTCCGAGGGCCGCAAATCAGCAGCGCATCCGTCCTCGCACACACGTTCAAGCCACCGGAAAACCTCCACCTCCTCGCTCCAGCGATCGAGCGGAAGCAGCAACTCCTTCCAAACAAAATGCCACCGGGAACATGTATCTCGCTAATCCGAGACAATGGGGGAATAATTCTAGAGGGGGAGAGAGATCCTTCACAAGGAGGTGTGAGGATGAAGGAGGGAATGGGTGGCCTTTTATAGGAGGAGGGTGGGTGCCCCCTCTCTCCATGGCCGGCGGATGGGGGGTGACCCCTCACCTCCCCCATTCATGTGGTGGTAACCCCTCCACATTAAAATGCCTCTTCACATTCCCTTTTAAAGTCTCCACTTTAAATGCATTAAATTTCTCCAAATTTAATGCTCTCTCATTTAATAAAACTCTTTTTATTAAATTTATTCAGAATTTTGTTAATTACTTTAATTAACAAACATTCACATATAGCCCCTTGAAATATTTCAATATCACATGCAGAACCACCTTCTGCAATTTCACCCGAAACAATTTCCGGTTTCTATTAAAACAATTCCCGCGCTTTGCAATTCTTTCGTCTGAAACATATGTGCTCCAAAATGGTGTCCGGTAACTCTTAAGTGTGCCACCCTACGGTTCACGAATAATGCAGACATGATCGAGACCCTTCTCCGATCAATAATCAGCAGCGGGACCTGGAGATCCGTACTGACTCCTACACATTCAACGATGACTCCTGTGATCGTGAGAACCTTTAACGCTTGTAACTAAATCCCTTTGTCTCTCGATATATTACATGCCCGAGATTCGATCATCGGTATCTCCATACCTAGTTTGATCTCGTTACCGACATGCACTCTTTTCTCGTTCCCGTGATATAACATTCTAGTGATCACATCACTTGCTTGCAAGATATCCTAATGTGATATCACCGAGAGGGCCCAGAGTATATCTATCCATCATCTGGATTGACAAATTCCACTCTTGATCCATGAGCCTCAACATAACACCTTCGTAGTGCCGAACCCATCTTTATAGTCACCCTGTTACGGTTTGACATTTGATGTTATCAAGATACTCTTCTGGTGTTAGCAATTAACATGATCTCATGGTCTAAGGATAAAGATTACTTCGTATGATGTTATAGCAATATAAACATAATGACTTGATCGTAATGCTATACTTCGGATGAATGTTCATCACATCATTTCACAAATGTCGTGACCTTGTTATTAACAACATCCAATGTCCATGATCAGGAAACCTTGATCATCTTGTTAATCAACAAGCTAGTCTATAAGAGAGGCATAACTAGGAACCCTTTTTGTTTATTAAACACACATGTATTGATGTTTCCTATCAATACAATTATAGCATGCAAAATAAACATCTATCATATACAAGGAATACATAATAACAACTTTATTATTGCCTCTCAGGGCATATTTCCTTCAGTCTCCCACTTGCACTAGAGACAATAATCTAGTTTATATAGTGATAAATCTAACACCCATGGAGTTCTAGTGTTGATCATGTTTTGCCCTAGGGAGTACTTTAGTCAACGGATCTGCTATATTCAGGTCCGTGTGCACTTTACAAATCTTTATATCTCCATCCTTGACATGCTCGCGGATGGAGTGAAACCGGCGCTTAATATGCTTGGAATTCTTGTGAGACCTTGGTTCCTTGGCGTTGGCTATGGCTCCATTATTGTCACAATAGATCACCATTGGGTCCAATGCACTAGGAACCACACCTAGTTCCGTTATGAACCCCTTCATCCAAACCGCTTCCTGCGCTGCTTCTGAAGCAGCAACATATTCCGCCTCCGTCGTTGATCCAGCCACCACAGGTTGTTTGGAGCTCCTCCAACTAACTGTTGCTCCGTTCAAGAGAAATACGTATCCGGATTGAGACTTAGAGTCATCCGGATCAGTGTCAAAGCTAGCATCGACATAACACTTAGCGACTAGCTCTTCTTCACCTCCGTATACAAGAAACATATCCTTAGTTCTTCTCAAGTACTTAAGGATATTCTTGACCGCTATCCAGTGTTCCGAACCTAGATCAGATTGGTACCTACTAGTCAAACTAATAGCATGTGCCACATCCGGTCTTATACATAGCATGGCATACATTATAGAGCCTATGGCTGAGGCATAGGTGATCTTATCCATTATCTCTCTTTCTCCCGTCGTAGCCGGACTTTGAGTCTTACTCAATGTATTGCCTTGCAACATAGGTAAGTACCCCTTCTTACTTCCGTCCATATTAAACTTCTTTAATATCTTATCAAGGTATGTACTCTACGATAACCCAATTAGGCGTCTTGATCTATCTCTATAGATTTTAATGCCTAATATATATGAAGCTTCACCAAGGTCCTTCATCGAAAATTTACTGTTTAGATAACTTTTAATACTGTTTAAAAGATCTATATCATTTCCAATCAATAATATGTCATCCACATATAATATCAGAAATGCCACATTGCTCCCACTCACTTTCTTGTAAATACAAGCCTCTCCATAAGTTTGGACAAATCCAAACTCTTTGATCACCTCATCAAAGCGGAGATTCCAACTCTGGGATGCTTGCTTCAGTCCATAGATGGATCGCTGAAGTTTGCACACCTTATCAGCATCCTTAGTTTCCTATCAATACAATTATAGCATGCAAAATAAACATCTATCATATACAAGGAATACATAATAACAACTTTATTATTGCCTCTCAGGGCATATTTCCTTCAGATACAAGTGCTATCAAGTGCAAAGTGTAAATTGGATCTATACTATGGTGGGAGAGACAGACACCCGCAAAGCCACTTGTGCAAAGCAAGTTACACGTCAAGCGTGGAGAAAGTCTCATGTGCGATGACATGTAAGGTTAGCCCGAGCCGCTTCATCCCACCATACCGCAAGATGCAAAGTACACAAAGCAAAAGACGACACGAGCACCAATGCCCACAAAACCATTATGTTCTACTCATGCAACAGATCTACGCATAGACACGGCTCTAATACCACTGATGGTTCGTAGCATGGAAAACAAAAAAATTCTACCGCAAGAACGAACAAAACCCAGATCTAATCTAGATAAAAGCCAAGATCTAATCTATTAGACATGTGCAACGAGATAGATCTGTACTAACCCTTGTAGATCCGAAAGCCTTGTGCGAGATCGGATCTCGTGGTTGATGTAGACGATCACTTGCCGATCTCAAGATCGAGTAGACGATCCTTCCGACGCCGCGTTCCGGCAGCGCTTCCGCAGTCGGTCACACATGCAGAGTCGATGCAGACCTTCCTCTCCCCGTTCCAGCGAGCAGCAGAGGTAGTAGATCTCTCCACGGAATCCCAGTAGCACGACGGTGTGGTGGTGGTGGTGGAGTAGAGAATTCTGCAGGGCTTCGCCTAAGCCTGAGCAGAGCGAAGGAGGAGGAGAGAGGCGGCTAGGGCAAGAGTGGAGGGGCAAGGGGGGTGGCGCCTCCACCCCTCTATATATAGAGGGAGGGGTGCGGCCTAGGGTTCCCACCCCTAGGCCCACCTCCTAGGGCCGGCGCACAAGGGAGAGGGGGAGGGAGTTTCCTTCCCCCCCAAGTCTCCCCTTTTCCTTTCTTGGTTTTCAAGTAAAGTCCAGGGAACCTTCTAGAACTTTCTGAAACATTCCGAAACCTTCTAGAATCCCCATAAAAACACTCCGGAACATTTCCGAACCTAGAAAATGATCTCCATTATATGAATCTTATTCTCCGGACAATTCCGGATCTCCTCGTGATGTCCCAGATCCAATCCGAGACTCTGAACTACATTCGGTCTCCAACACATATTCCATATCTACCTAAACAGCATCGAACCTTAAGTGTGTCACCCTACGGTTCGTGAATATGCAGACATGATGGAGACACATCTCCGATCAATAACCATCAGCGGGATCTGGAGATCCATAAGGGCTCCCACATACTCAACGATGACTTCGTGATCGATAGAACAATTAACATACGAAACCAATTCCCTTTGTCACGCGATACTCTACTTATCCGAGGTTTGATCGTCGGTATCTCCATACCTAGTTCTACCTCGTTACTGATAAGTACTCTTTACTCATTCCATGTTATGTCATCCCTTGTGACCTAGTCACATGCTTGCAAGCTAACTAGATGACATTCCACCGAGAGGGCCCAGAGCATATCTATCCGTCATATGGATGGACAAATCCCAATCTTGGTCCATGCTCTTCAACACATACTTTCAGAATAGCCAATGACACCTTTATAACCACCCAGTTACGAAGCGGTTTGATGTCATCAAAGCACCCATCCGGTGATGGTGATTAACATAACCTCATGGTCGAAGGATTAGGTTACTATGCATTTGAAAGCTAGTAGCAATACAAACTAAATGTCTTGATCTTATGCTACACTTACTATGGGTATGTGTCCATCACATCATTCTCCTAATGATATGACCTTGTTATTAATGACATCCAATGTCCATGATCAGGAAACCATGATCATCTATTAATCAACAAGCTAGTTCAACAAGAGGCTTACTAAGGACTCTTTTATGTTTACAAAACACACAAGTATTAGTGTTTCCTAATAATACAATTATAGCATGGGATGTAAACATTCATCATAAACACAAAGATATAATAATAAACACTTTTATTATTGCCTCTTGGGCATATCTCCAACAGACGATGCCGCTACGCCCGCGGCCGTCACCACCACCACCCTTCTTGTGGCTCTGTGGAGGGTCAAAGTGTGGGCATTGCAGGCGAGGATGATCTCCCTGGGCGATGTAGCGCATCACATCGGCGATAGTCCGGTTTGCCCACCACATGCGGTGACCAGCTTCGTTGTGGTTCATCGGGGGTGGGCCATCACCCTCATACCTGGCGAGCTCCCTTTCCTGCCGGTTAGCGAAGAAGGCATTCCAGGTGTCGTAGTTGTCGATATCCCAATGGGAATCCATCCGTTGCTCCGTCATGAGCTCGAGGTAGAAGTGGTTCATGATGGCCGCCTGGCGGGCTGAACCTTGAGGCACAAGAGGGACAGGAACTCCTTCAACGCTCAACATCTAGTCGGCGGGCAGCCGGTAGCCTGGCGGGCATGGGTAACTGGAGGACCACAGCGCCTCGATCTCCTCGAGGGTCAGAATGGCCCAGTATGCGGTGTCCATTGTTGTGAGAGGGGAATATGTGGATGTGTGGATGGCCATTGCGGCCGGACTAGAAATAGAGGGATAAGGCGGGAAAATATGGCGGGAAGCGGAGGGAAATGGCGAGAAATATCTTTAGTCCCGGTTAGTGGCTCCAATCAGGACTAAAAGCCGCGGTTTAGAGGGAAAGGGTAGGAAAACATGGCAGGAAGCGGCGGGAAGTTTAGTGAGATTAAAAATATGCAAAATATAATAGTTAATGCATTCTTAAATTGGAAATGGCAAAATGGCTAATAGTTTGACTAGTTAGAATAATTATTTTATAAAACAAAAAATGGATTTGGATTACTTATTCAAATTCAAGCATTTTTATGTTCAAAGTTTAGTGAGATTCGAAAATATGCAAAATATAATAGTTAATACATTTTTAAATTGAAAATGGCAAAATTGTTAATAGTTTGACTAGTTAGAATAATTATTTTATAAAATAGAAAATATATTTGGATTACTTATTCAAATTCAAGCATTTTTTATGTTGAAAATTTAGTGAGATTCAAAAATATGCAAAATATAATAGTTAATACATTTTTAAATTGAAAATGGCAAAATGGTTAATTGTTTGACTAGTTAGAATAATTATTTTATAAAATAGAAAATAGATTTGGATTACTTATTCAAATTCAAGAACTTTTTATGTTTAAAATTTTCTCAGATTCATAAGTATGCAAAACTGTATAATACAAATGTTTAAAAAATATAATAGTATGCAAATTGAAATTTTTGAAAACACACGCGCCCCTTGTTTTCGTCAAAAATTTGAAAAAGGGAACTTTAGTCCCGGTCCGTGGCACGCTCCGGGACTAAAGGGGTGTCGTTGGCACGCGCCCCTTCGGTGGTGCCGAAAACCCTTTAGTCCCAGTGCGTGCCACGAACCGGGACTAGAGGGGTGACCTTTAGTCCCGGTTCGTGGCACGCACCAGGACTGAAGGGTCTTTAGTCCCGGTGCGTGCTACGTACCAGGACTAAAGGTCCATCCACTTAAATCCGCGCGCAACTTCTCCCCAATCTCATTCCCGATTCGCACACTTTCACAGGAGGCGCCCTCGACGATTTCGATGTCGGCAGGCTACGCGATTCCGTCGGCGGCATCGGCCCCCTCTTCGTCTGTCCCACCTGCAGCCGCCGCCGTGCCTCATCCTCCTTTCTGGCCCCCCTCCAGCTGCCGTCGCCGCGCGTCATCCCGGCCTACAGGTACTCACCTCTCCGGCCACCCCACCTCTAGCCGCCGCCGCCGCGCCTCGTCTCCGGCTAGCCAGTAGGGGGCGGCGCTGGTTGCGGGCACAGAGAGGGTCCCTAGTATTTTCTAGTATTTGCTAGTATTTTTTTCTAGTATGTCATTATTACTATATAGTGTAATATATATAGTGCATAAAAATATATATTGTATAAAAATATATATTATTACTAGTGTGTTATTAATTACTAGCTATATAATGTAATATATAGTATGTTATTATTACTAGTATGTTATTATTTTTTCTAGTATTTTTTTTCTAGTATTTTTTCTAATATGTTATTATTACTATATAGTGTAATATACAGTGTATAAAAATATATATGTTAGGGTGGTGGTGCTCGCGGGCCCCCCGGAGATAGGGTTAGGGTGGTGGTGCTCGTTGGCGACCGGACATAGGGTTAGGGTGGTGGTGCTCGCGGGCCCCCGGACTTAGGGTTAGGGTGGTGGTGCTCATGGCCCCCCAGAGATAGGGTTAGGGTGGTGGTGCTCGCAGGCCCCTCGGAGATAGTGTTAGGGTGGTGGTGCTTGCGGGCGACCGGACTTAGGTTTAGGGTGGTGGTGCTGGCGGGCGACCAGACTTTAGGTTAGGATGGTGGTGGTCGCGGCCCCCTAGAGTTAGGGTTAGGGTGGTGGTGCTCGCAGCCCCCCCGGAGATAGGGTTAGGGTGGTGGTGCTCGCGGGCGACTGGACTTAGGGTTATGGTGGTGGTGCTCACGGCCGACCAGACTTAGGGTTAGGGTTGTGGTGCTCGCGGGCCCTCAGACATAGGGTTAGGGTGGTGGTGCTGGCGGGCAACCGAACTTAGGGTTAGGGTGGTGGTGCTCGCGGTCCCCTGGACTAAAGGCTAGGGTGGTGGTGCTCACGGGCCCCCCGGACTTAGGATTAGGGTGGTGGTTGATGGCTCAATGCACGGCGCCCAGAAAAATGCTTGATGGCGGTGTTGATGTAGAGCTCGTTGGGAACCCCAAGAGGAAGGTATGATGAGCACAGCAGCAAGTTTCCCTCAGTTATGAAACCAAGGTTTAATCGAACAAGTAGGAGCAAGGAAACACCTCAAAGGTGTTACTAGCTGAGCTTTGGCAGGGCGCACTACCGGTGCTAGTAGCAACGTGGAGACCTGCACAACACAACCACAGAACTTTGTCCCCAACTTGCGATGAGGTTGTCAATCTCACCGTGTTTTGCGGAAAACAAAGGATTAAACGTATCGAATGGAAAGAAGTAATAGTTTGCAGAAAGTAAACACAAAGAAGTAAACAGTTGTAGATTGTATGTAAAAGACAAGGACCGGGATCCATAGTTCACTAGAGGTGGCTCTCCTTAAGATAGATAACATGTTGGGTGAACAAATTACAGCGGGGCAATTGACAAACACCGAGAAAGCAATACATGCATATACTAATCATCTTGACTCCTTTGAGACTTGATTGGGCAATACAACATAATACATAAACCGCCATCCAACTGCATCTATGACTAATAATCCACCTTCAGGTTATCATCCGAACCCCCTCCAGTATTAAGTTGCAAGCAACAGATTATTGCTTTACGAACTGCGTGTAAGGTAAACAATATGATTGCTCTATGAACAAAGGATTGTTGTTTTCTCCCTAGTAGCAACATCACATCTAGTACCTTAGAGATTTCTGTCACTTCCCTAGATTACCAGAGGCATGAACCCACTATCGAGCATAAATACTAACTCTTGGAGTTGCTAGCATCTACTTGTCCAAGATAGCTACTAACAACGGAAAGCATACAAGATCTCAAATAACAAAGACATGATAGAATCAATAATCAATCTGAAATAGCATCTCAATAACCATCGGATCCCCGCAAACACAACATGTATGAATTACAAATAGATGATCTTGATCATGAACGGAGCTCACAAGATCTAAACATGAAAGCACAGAGGAGGAGAAACCAGCCATCTAGCTACTACATGGATCCATAGTCCAAGGATGAACTACTCACGCATCACACCGGAGGCTTGCATGATGATGAAGAAGGCCTCCAGGGTGAATTCCCCTCTCCGGCAGGGTGCCGGGAAGAGTTTCAGATCCCTCCCGATCTAGGTATGGAGATGACGGCGGCTATAGACTCTTTCGTGGATTTTTGATCGGGTACCTAGGGTTTTCGTCCCGAGGGCAACTTATAGGCGGAAGGAGAGGCCGAGGGGGTGCTGGGGCGGCCAGACCACCCCCTAGAGCGGGCCAGGCCTAGCCGCGTGGCCAGGTGGTGTGGCCGGCCCCCAGCCCTTCTCCGTCTCGTATTCTGGCACTTGATCCCTTCCGGAAAAATAGGCACTTTGGCTTTTGTCCCGTCCAATTCCGAGAATATTCATTTTCTGACTTTTCTGGAACCAAAAACAACAGAAAACAGGAAGCTGGCACTATGGCTCTTGTTAATAGGTTAGTCCAAGAAATCATAATAAAAGTACTCCAAAGTTGGAACAAAACACAAGAAAGTGGATAAAACCAAGCATGGAACATCAAAAATTATAGATACATTTGCAATGTATCAACATCCCCAAGCTTAACTCCTGCTCGTCCTCGAGTAGGTAAGTGATAAAAAGAAATAATTTTTGAGGTGACATGCACCATCAAAGACTTGATCAAAGTATTTGCAAAACTCAAAGCTGGGATCAAAGTACTTCAATCATAACATGAAAGACAAAGTTTTAGCAATAAGCAAAGAAACTATGATACAACATGAAAAGGCACAAACAAAAGATTCATGAATAACATGCTTTGCAAGACGTTTGTTTGTTTCACATAAAGAAAACATAGCATAAAAGTATTCATCTTGTCCCTCAATAGAGTAGCAAATATAAATGCATAGGACACCTTCAAAGTTCATAAGAGTGACTAGATACAATAGTTTCAAACAAGCAACAACAAGTTATGCATCAATCAACTAGTCTTGGGACAATGCACATAGAACTAAGAATGGCCACTATGCTCTCAAAGTAGTGCATAAAGATAGAAGGTGGAGACTCAATATAATGGTGGAAGAAAGGCCTTTGTAAAAGGAAGTAGGGATTCAAGTCTCATAAAGAGCTTCCAAAAATTATGGTACTTATAGCTTTCAGCTTTCATTGCCCCTATCATAAGCATCTTGAAGGTGGTTAAGGTTAAAGTGACACAACTAAGAGGATATGCTTGACAAGTTATAAACCGAAATCTCATGCCCCTTACTTACGAAGACCGATCCTCATGCTACTCAACTTCAGTCACGAGTAATCTCTTGTCATTATAAGTATATGTGTATCATTAAGAACCGCCAACGGGGTACCCCTTGCACATGATACGGGAGCTTTCCCATAATCAAAATGACAAGGCAAGCAGACAATGAGCATCTCAGCGATCTTTTTATTTGCTATTTGCATAGGTTTTTATTGAGGATGCTTCATAGAGTGCTCACTATGGTGATGCTGCAAGTTTCCACCATGATTAGGCATGGCTTAGGCTAGCGGCCCAGGCGTTTCTCTAACACACATACAAACTCCATGATCTTACAAGTTCCACTTTTATTTCGCACGCCGGGATCCGTAAGCAAAAGAACATGATATCAACGGGGTACAAAGTACAAGTGCAATGTTGAAAGCGTTCCCCATGAAACATGGTTCTGCTAACTTTAACTTATAAAGCGCAAGCATATACGCAACAAAGAAGGACCCAATGGTTCAAGTTTATTGGAGGCAATAAAGTAAAGTGTGTCATCAAGTTCGTGAGAGCTTTAATCACTAGTTTTCTCATAACACGTGGAAGGTAAACAAAAGCATGAATATACTTGGAATAGCATAAGCTAGTAGGTAGGTATGGTGGACTCTTTGGAAAAACTTGGTTTAGGGAGTTGGATGCATGAGTGGAACTCATACTTGGTGGTGGAGGCTAGCAAAAGACTGGGAGCGACAAACTAAGAGAGCAATAATGGCCATAATCATGTAGAGCGACAAAACATCATTGATCAAAGCATAAAGTGATACTACAAGTTGAAAACTAAAGGATCATAAAGGCTATGGTGACTTGAGATAGTTATAACATGGTGTGAGCATGTGCCAAGTCAACCCAAATAAAGCATCAAAGGAGAATACCACTATACTATGCTTTAATATGCTAAAACAACGCATGATTCATCCAAGGCACATTAAGCAATCTCAATTGTTTATAACAAGTCATGCTACAGCAAAGGATACTAAGCATAAAGCCTGACATGGGTATACCCTACAGGTACTCGAGCTTGGTATATACGGTCCAAATACATACAGGCCCACGGTGTCGCCAAGGCCCGGAGGGAGGGACTCGAGTAACCTACGGACTCTCGATTGCTTGAAGGACAAGAAGAAGCTAAACATAGAAAGTTTGAAGGGGAAAACCCTAATTTGTAACCGACTCGACCTGCTACCTGAGACCTAGCCTATCTATATAAGGGCTAGGAGGGGCGGCGAGGAGGACACACGCAACCCTAGTTTCCACAACCCTTGCCAGATTTCATCTGCGCACCATTGTAACTTTCAACTCCTTCGATAATTCCACGAGCAGACAAGCAGGAGTAGGGACCTCTACGAGGCCTGAACCTGGGTAAATCCTTTGTCTCCTGTGTGCTTGTTTGCTAGCCGATAGATGTCTCCAGCGCTCCCCCCTTCTCCAAAACCCAAGTCCATAACAATGGGCATTGACGAGTTAAACCCTCGTCAATTGGCGCCGTCTGTGGGAAGTGGGAGTGCTGATGTTGCGGCTTCTTCGGCCCCATCAAACGTGATCTACAACTCTGCAACAGCGGAGATTCGCCAGCTTTTCGGTGCCTTCGACTTCACCGTCCACATGCCGGCTACTCGCCCGGCCTTCGACTCCGTGGGCGAAGGAATCAGCCTAGCGATTGGGAGCTTCTGCTTCCAAGTTGGTCAGATGGGCACGCTACGCATGCCCGATCAACCGACGGCACCGGCGATTGCCCCAGCATCATGGTTCCCTCCATCGATCGGCACCCTCAGCGAGCTCAATGCTCCGGCGGTGCTTGGGAACATGGTCAGCAACAACAGTTGCGACTCCAATCTAAGAGAGCTGGCCACTGAAGATGGAACCTACGGTTCCGGATCTGAAAGTTGTGGAAGCAATAGCTTCCCAAATCATTTCATGTGCGCCGTCATCAACACGGGCGACACCTCCGCCAACCGCGGTAACAATGGTAACACCGGCAATGGCACCAACCCGCCCAACACCGCCAACGGCGGCAATGGAGGAGCAGTCGAACCCCCCAGCATAATCAATGAGCAAACCGGCGAACGCGTCGTGATCAGGCTCAACGAGCAAGAGTGGGAATGCTGCCGCGAAGCCCTACGAGGTGCACCTCTACCCTTCGAGTCCCCTCAGGAACTACTGATGGGTTACCACTGGCTCCTAAAAGAGGAATTCAAACGCCAGAAACAAGCAATCGCGTAACTCGAGGCGCATAAAAAGGCGGCGGACGAGTCAAGCCTTCGTCGCGCTGGGCTCTCCTCCTACGGAGGATCCTCCTCAAGAGGCAACGAGCATCTCGCCAGGAAGAGGCAATCGCGGATGGCTCACCTCATCAAACAAGAACGCATAGACGCCGCGAAAGTCCTCGACTTCGGCTCTATGACAGTCGACAAGAGAGGCAATGTGGTTCCCAGGACGCCACAGGCCGCAGTGACAGCAGCCACCATGTACCTCTTCAATAACCAGCCACCGGCTGGAGATCCTCGAACGGCCATGCACCGATCTACGATCGCGGGCCTTGGGCTAATCGAGGTCGCCCTCGACAAAGAACCAGTACCAGACCCAAAAAGGGCAAGGCGTTAGCAAAACGCTACTCCTCGTCATCGTCAAGCGATGATAGTCACGACCTGTCTCGGCGCCGCCGTTCACGACGACACGATCGCGACTACGATGCACGCGACAAGCTCACGCAGCGCAAGATCGACAAGTCAAGGGTACGACGTGCTCGGTCGACTGATTCGGAGAAGAAGATGGAGAGCTCTATGGCGCCAGATGCTTCAGCAGATCCATCAGGCAAAAGCGAATGCCTAAAGGGTTCAAACTCCCATCAGAGAACCCGAAATTTGACGGTCTACAGGACCCCAAGATCTGGCTGGAGGATCACATCTCCTCAGTCAGGCTGCACGGAGGCAGTCGAAGTACTGCCATGCAATGCTTGCATCTACAGCTGCAGGGCGCCGCCCGGGCATGGCTCAATAACCTCCCACACGGATCCATTCGCAGCTGGGATGAGTTGGTCTACAGCTTCGTACGCAACTTCAAGGGCACATACAAACGCCCCGCTTCAATAGAAGAACTGAGATGCTGCCAGCAAAAATCTGGCGAATCGCTGCGCTCTTACATCCAAAGATGGTCCATCATCAACAACTTCGCGGAGAGCATCTCGGAAGACCGCGCGATTGATCCATTCAACGGTGGTGTCCGCCGCATGGAACTCAGGGAGGAGCTAGGCCGCTCAAAGCCCAAGACCATCGACCACCTGATGGAGATCGCGAATCGGTGGGCTGATGGAGAAGATTCATTGAAGAATCGCGTTCACTCTGACGAGGAGGCAGAACTCGAATGAAGACGCGACCGCTGGAGTAAACGTCATATGCGCGTCTACGACGATCGCGATGACGTCAACATGGTCGCAGCCGGCTATGCCGATAGACGCGACGATAACCGCAACAGCGGATACCGTAGTGGAGGATACCGCGACTCCAGGAAAACCACGCAAGTATGGCAACGCCGCACTCGTGATGAAGCACCCGCGACCTCCATCGAAGACAAACTGTCCGGACCATGCACGTTACACTTCTACATCGACAAGCATGACGGCAAGAGAAAGTCCAGTCACCTCCTCAAGGACTGCCACGAGTTCCTCAAGCTACATGAGGGGTTGGTTCGGATGAACCGCAATGCAGTCGAAAGAGGCTACAGAACCGCTCCAGGCGCAGTGGCACATGGCGGACCACCACCACCACCTGGGCCACCCCCGAACGGAGCTGCACCGGACCACCATCACGGAGGCGAACCATACCCACGGGCCATGGGTACCATGATGATCCAAAAGGGACGCCCCTCCAATAGGGTGCAGAAGGCCATCACTCGCCAAGTCAATTTGGCCACGCACTCGCCACTATCCACCACTAAGTACCTCAGCGGTAGTGAGTCGTGCATTACCTTCGACAAACGCGACCACCCGCCTCAAGTACCTCGCCCAGGTCATTGCCCCCTCGTACTCGAGGCGCAAATTGGAGGCTTCGACATGAGTCGCGTCTTCATGGATGGCGGAAGTGGTATCAACCTCATATTCGCGAGTACCTTGCGAGCAATGAGGATCCCTCTAACCTGCTTGGAGGCATCGGACACAACATCCCACGGCATCGTCCCAGGAAAAGGCGTATACCCCTTGGGCAAAATCAACCTCGACGTCATATTCGGCACACTGAAGAACTTCTGGCGCGAGCGCATCGACTTTGAAGTTGTCAACTGGCCCTCACAATACCACTGCATCCTCGGGCGCGTCGCGTTCGCTAGGTTCATGGCAGTACCCCACTACGCCTACCTGCAGATGAAAATGCCAGGTCCCAACAGCGTCATCACGATCAACGGAAGTTTCGAGCGATCTGAGGGAATTCAACAGAATCTCCCAGTCCTTCGGCATGCAGGAGGAACTCGCGCGATTGAAGCAAACAACAGACAACAGTCTGCCCCCCTGAGTAGGCCAAGCTCACCTGACCTCTCCTTCGACTCATCTGTGCACACAAAGAAGGTGCAGGTCCATCCATCAGATCCCGCTAAAACGGCCCTCATCACCAACAACTTGAGTCCTGCATAGGAACTCGCGCTCGTCGAATTCCTCCATGAGCACTGGGAAATTTTTGCCTGGTGTCCTGCGGCATGCCAGGAGTTCCCAGGGAATTCTCCGAGCACGCACTCAACGTCAACCCCGACGCAAGGCCAGTCAAGCAAACAATCAGGCGACTATCTGAGCCACGGGAACAGGCAGTCGGAATGGAGATCAACAGACTCCTCGAGGCCAAATTCATACGCGAGATCAAGGAAAGAACTTGGCTCGCCAATACGGTGCTGGTGCCAAAAAAGGACACGGATATCCTGCGGATGTGCGTGGACTTCACTTCTCTAAACAAGCACTGCCCAAAAGATCACTTCCCGCTACCACGGATCGATCAAATCATCGACTCCACTGCTGGATGCGAGCGCCTCCGCTTCCTCGACGCCTACTCAGGCTATAACCAAATTCGAATGAAGGAGGAAGACCAGGAGAAGACCGCGTTTACAACGCCCTTCGGCGTGTTCTGCTACGACACAATGCCCTTTGGGCTAAAAAACGCAGGAGCCACGTACCAGCGGTGCATGCAGGCCTGCCTCAAGGAACAACTTGGTCACAACATCCAAGTCTATGTCGACGACATAGTAATCAAGACCAAGGAAGAAGCCTCTTTAATTGACGACTTGCGCGAAACCTTCGCCAACCTCGATCGCTACCGGATAAAGCTCAATCCGGACAAATGCGCCTTCGGCGTACCCTCTGGGCAACTGCTCGGGTATCTCATCTCCGCGAGAGGGATTGAGGCAAACCCAAAAAAGATAAAGGACATACTGGCCATGGAGAAGCCAAAAAACATAAGAGGCGTTCAGCAACTAGCCGGGCGAATCGCGGCCCTCAGTCGATTTATCAGTCGAATGAGAGAAAAGGCGCTGCCCTTCTATCAGCTCCTCTGCAAAGCTGACAAATTCGAGTGGACCAACGAAGCGCAAGAAGCATTCGAGGACCTCAAGCGCCTACTATCCACCTCGCCAGTATTGGTAACTCCATGAGAAAGGGAACCACTGCTACTGTACATCTCCGCCACCAACCAAGTGGTTAGCACAGTGCTCGTCGTCGAACGGGCCGAGGAAAACAAGGTCCATGGCGTACAACGCCCGGTATACTACCTCAGTGAGGTCCTCACGCCAACAAAACAGTGGTACCCGCACTACCAGAAGCTGGCGTACGGCGTCTTTATGACCGCCCGACGACTGCGCCATTACTTCCAGGAACACCCAATCGTGGTAGTCAACGACGCCCCATTGGGACATATCCTCAATAACCCTGACGCCACAGGACGAGTCACGCTTTGGGGAATCGAACTGTCTCCACGAGACATCACGTACGAAAAGCACGGCGCAATCAAGTCGCAAGTTCTCCCTGACTTCCGCGTACACTGGATGGAAAACCAACTCCCGGACAAGCCAGACATGTCCTACCTCTGGACAATGCACTTCGATGGGTCCAAGAGGAAAGATGGAGCAGGAGCAGGTGTCATACTGACATCGCCTCAAGGGGACAAGCTGAAGTATGTCATGTGAATGCAGTTCACCGCCTCAAACAACGAGGCTGAATACGAGGCCCTGTTACACGGGATGAGAATGGCAAAAGCCTGCGGCGCAAAGAGGCTAATCATATATGGCGACTCCAAGCTGGTCGTCAACCAAACAATGCACGAGTGTGACGCACTAAATGACAACATGATCGCATACCGCGACCTGTACGACACACTTGAAGGAGACTTCGATGGTTGCGAGTTGCGACACATAGGTCGCGAAAGCAATGAGGAGGCGGACGCACTCGCCAACATAGGCTCCACCTGCGCACCCATACCACCTGGGGTATTTCTCGAGCGCATATGCGAACGCTCCATCAAGCCAAAGGCCGCAGAGAAGAAAACAAGCGCAGCAACGGACTCGGGGGCTACTCCACCCAATGAGCCAATGACAATCGATGATTTGGAGCTCGACACAGGACTCGAGGGACCAATGAGCGTCATGATGATCGAACAATCCTGGACGCAGCCGTACATTACGTACCTCCTCAGTAAGTGCCTACCGGATGACCCAACAGACGCACGGCACATCGCGTGACGCTCCAAGGCATTCACCGTTATCAACGGCGAACTGTATAAACGCAGCATCACATGCGTGTTATAGTGATGCGTCTCCCTAGCCGATGGAAAAGCAGTACTCCTCGACATCCATGAAGGGACATGCGGGCACCACGCCGGCAGTCGCGCCCTCATTGCCAAAGCTCTACGAGCTGGATTTTACTGGCCCACGGCCATGCGCGACGCCAAATACATAGTCCAAAAGTGCAATGCTTGCCAGCAATTCGCGGACAAGCCACACGCACCAGGCGCAGAACTATGGCCTATTCCATTGGCCTGGCCCTTCGCCCAGTGGGGACTCAACATGGTTGGCAAACTTCCAAGATCCTCGCAAGGAGGCTACGTCTACCTCTTGGTCGCAGTCGACAAATTCACCAAGTGGATTGAGGCCATGCCGGTGACCAAGCAATCAGGGCACAGCGCAGTCAAGTTCTTCGAGTCCATCGTCTACCGCTTTGGCGTGCCACACAGCATCATCATCGACAATGGAACGAACTTTACATCCAAGGAGTTCCAAGATTTCTGCGAGAACCTGGGGATCAACATTAGCTACGCCTCAGTAGCACACCCACAGACCAACGGTCAGGTGGAAAAGGCAAACGGGCACGTCTGCAGCGGCATCAAAAAGCGACTCTTCATGCCACTCAAGCAAGCCGCGGGCTGCTGGCCAAACGAACTGCAATCCGTACTCTGGAGCCTGCGTACAACTCCAAACAGCGCCACCGGCTACACACCATTCTTTATGGTACATGGAGGAGAGGCAGTATTACCCGCCGAGGTACGGTACAGAGCGCCACGCGTAGTCGCCTACAGCGAGAAGGAGTCATCCCTCGCACTCGAAGACTCCGTCGATCTCCTTGACGAAGCAAGAGAAATCGCCGCAGAAAGATCTACGATCTACCAGCAGAACCTGCGCAACTACCATAGCAGAAGGCTTCGCCCAAGATCCTTCGTCAAAGGTGACCTGGTCCTGCGACTGAAGCAACAGGGGCATCTCAAGCTCGAGTCCCCCTGGGAAGGACCGTACGTGATTACAAAAGTAATCCCAGGTAGCGCCTATCGCCTTCAAGATTTAGAGACAGGAGTCGCATACTCTAACCCTTGGAACGTCGCACAACTGTGACGCTTCTACCCTTAGTCGTTTCTTCTTTACTTTTGCATCGCAAATAAGGCTATTCAGCCAAGGCTACTTAGCCGCACATTATACTACGTACTGTTCTCCGAATAAATAAAAGCTAAGTGCCCTAAAACTCCGTGTTCTCTTTTCTTTTGTCAACTTTCATACTCGGGGGCTACGTCACCCTATACACATATGTTCTTCAAACAATAACGCGACATCCTGAGTAGCTGGCACATCAATCGAACCCCTTAACACAAACACAACCTAGCTGCCACGCACCTGACAGGTTGACAAGGGAAAGATACAAAGATGGCCAGGCTAACGAAAAGGACACGCATAAGTGCAACGCACCTCACGCTTATAAAGCTATTTGTATACATTCAGCAATAAATTATCTACAAATATATATGAGCTTTACAACACCGGTAAACTTATATGCAGGATACATATTTGGCTACCCTTGCAACAGGAGAACATTAGTCTGTTCCTCGAAGAAGTCGACGATCTCCTCGGCTGGACGATCCACCGCCTGATAGTGCGGCACCATGTTCCAGGAAGATCCTTCTGGTGGCACCGGTGGCCCAGATGCAATGGCGGTGACATCCACGTCAGGCCTGTGCAAACGCACCACGGAGAGGGCAGCCTTGGCACCAGCCACCAGCTGCTGCCTCACGCACTCACGAACCGCGGACATATCTTTCGTTAGAAGGGCCAGCAGGCTTGATGGAGTATCATCCAGCGGGAACATCGCCCGGTAGATGTTCTTCAAACACGACTGCGACTTCTTCAGAAAGATCAGCACTCGCGAGGCGCGATCCTGCAGGGTCGCTAACGCAGTCGCACGATCATGATCTACCCAGAAGTATCCACTCTCCTGAAGTTGCTCTTGGGTGAGATCATGAAGGCGGATGGAAATCCTATCCCTCTCCTCCTGCGGACGGCGTGCGCTAACAACTACACGAAGCAGCATCAACAGCATGAGTACAACGTACCATTGCGATTAACTACAAAGGAAAAGACGAGGATGAGCAAACTAACACTTAAACTGGTCGCCCAGCTGCGTCACCTCGCCAAGCAGATGTTGCTCGCGGGCGACGGCTTTTTCAGCCTTTGACTTCCACACATTTGCACTACCACGGATCAAGGGCAACTCACGCTCCAGTTGTTTAACGCGATCACGAAGTCGCGAAAGCAAGGAAAGCTCCTCTACCCTAGAGCAGGGTGGTGCCATTGTACCCTCAAGAGATGGCGAGTCCTGGGTTCCCCCCACAGGGCCACTTGACGTACCCTACCAAAAATCAAGCCAGAGGCAAAATAAGGAGACCAACTCAAAAGTCAAAAGTAACAGGTGCATTTAGGATCAATAAAAGTATCTACAAACACATTCGCCAACATGCATGTTCTCCAATCAAAAGAGCAAGTTCATCAGCTATTACAAGGAACTAACTATGGAGCAGCTGGCTTCTTCGACTTCGATGACCTCGGGGGCTTCATCAAGTCCGTGGCAGTATCAGATGCCACTGACTTTCCGCTGGCCCCTGAAGCCGAAGTTTTCGCGGCCTTCTTCGCGCGATTGAGCTCCTCCGAATACTTGGCAACAGTGTTTATCAAGGAATGGCCATATTTGGCACATGCAGTCGCAAAGGGAGCGAATACTACCTGCTGACCATCCACGCCAACAGGCATCGTCTTCAACACCGCAGAGGGATCCACTTCGACTCCGTGGGCTTGCACCATGGCAAGCGACATGGTAGCGCCAGCTGCGCGGAGGGAATTCTTGTACGTGGCAGGCACACCCCCAGCAAGCGACTCCACCAGCTCCTCCACATTGTCGACCAGCTTCGCCTTCGGCATCATCTCCTCCCGGAGGCGACTCAGGGTGGCCTTGGCTTTGGACAACGTATTTTGGACAGCGGCGCTACGATCTTCGACCGCAGATACCGCGCCCGCCAGAGCGTCATCGCGACCAAGGTCTTGTGGATCAAAACTCAAGCCGCCAGCATCTACACCAAAATACACACACGAATTAAACTTCTAATGCCACCGGCACTACAGAGGAAGAGAAGAACATCAATAAAATATCTACCAAGTAAAGGTACCTAAGAGGGCCTTGGCGACTGAGAACAGTTGCTCTTCGAACAACTTCTCCCTGGCCGCAAAGGAGGCACGCAGATCCTCTTCGCGCTTCTGGGCTTCATCACGAGCCGCGATTGCCTCGTCGCGCCCCTTCACAGCTACGACCAGCGTCTTCTCCAACATGGTGACATCACGCAGTAAAGCATTATGCTCAGCTACAGGGCAGTCAAAAATTTGGCTGTCAGTCGATTATACCAAAATACAGAGAAGACCAAAAGAATAAGTATAGAACACTCACTCTCAACCACGCGGTGGCGCTTCTCCAGCATCGCATGCTGGCGACCTATCGCCATCACCTGCTCCGCCACCTACGCGGCTTCCTTTACAAGGAGCTGTCGCACAAAACAAGGAGTTAGCAGAGGGCAACATAAGGGCGTTGACTGTCAAATTATAAAAAGAAAGAAAGATATACTTACATGGTCCTCCAGCGACTCCGAAGAAGATTGCTGAATCGTCATCCGAGCAACTACTCGATGCTCCCCTACGTGAGGATAGCTCGAAGAATTGTGCCCGGAGTGGGCCGCTGCCGGAGGAGAAGGAGCACACTCGACCTCTGTCTTGGCTTTTGAGGTCGCAACTCCTGATTCCTTCAAAAATTCAACATCGCCAGAAGATGACGACGCCTCTTGACTGCAAGACAAAATCCGCACTCAGAAAGGGCAAACTCCAGGGCAAAGCCAACAAGAAGAAAGCAAGAGAAGAATGAATGCACTAGCAAACCTACTAGTTAAATCTGTCAAGATCAAACGTGGCCTCTGTCGACTCCGAGGAAGACTCCTTGGGCAATTGCATCCTCTTACGAGAAGACGGTGCCACAGCCCTCACAGGAACAGTGGGAATTGGCGATTCCGCGCCAACAGCCGTGCCTCCTAGAGTTGAAGGAGTCGACGCGTCGGAATCCCCGCTACGCGAACGCTTGCGAGTATCCGGACTTTCAGACTCGGGGGCTTCCTCTTCCACATCAGAAGGGACAGTCGACTCAGACTCGTCCTCTTCCAAAGCTTCACGAGGAATAATCCCCTCAGGAAGGGGAGGCATGCAAGGCGACACCGCCCACTCCTGCATACAAAAAGTAAAACAAATAAGCAACAGAAGACGCAATCGAGAAAATAAGCTACTACGTAGCACAACCATACCTCAGGAGGAGGATTCGAAGCATCGAAAGGAGGAACGACTGGCTCGTTCGGAAGCACATCCTTGAGGGTATACTTCATGACCAGTCGCACCCTCTTATCTACCTCACTTGCGGACATGCCATCAGCAGACACGCGAGTGGGATCATCAGCGCCACCCCATTGAAACATGGGATGGACCCTGGCCTGGAGAGGCTGGACGCGACGACGCAGCCAAGTCCTAACAAGGGCGCAACCTCCCTCTTCTGCGCCTATGCGACTCTCGAGGTCGCAGACGCGCTGATATAACACGTCTGTTTCCGTGAGTTCGGAAGGCATGATCACGTTCTTCCAAGAACGCATCTTCTTGCTGGGAGTCGTGGGATCGAAGGGCGCGAGTCCAAAGTGCTCGTCCTTGGCCTTCTGGTCGCGCACATAGAACCATTTGTCCCTCCATCCCTGGACGGACTTGGTGAGCTTGATGTCAAAGTAGGTGGCGGATGGGTCAACATGGATTCCGCAACCACCTACGTCATAAACTAAAGAGCCAGATGCGGACTGATGCTTCAATTTAAAGATGTGTTTGAAAAGACCAAAGTGTGGCTCGATTCCGAGCTAGCACTCGCAGAGAGTGATGAAACAAGTGATGTGGAGGAGAGAATTTGGGGACAACTGATGGAGCTGGAGCCCATAAAAACAAAGAAGACCCCGAAGAAAGGGGTGAAGAGGCAAGGAAAGACCGTGAATGATGAATGCAAGAAACATCACTCGATAACCAGCGGGAGGCATATGAATGGTCTCACCGCTAGGGACGCGCGAATCGGCGACTGCTGCAGAGATCACTCCGTCTTGGCGAAGAAGACGGAGATCCGACGCCTTGATAATAGAGGGGCGCCATGCGCCATTGGTCACACGGGTGCCCGCGACCTTCTTCTTCCCGGCGGCGGTGGCACTGGTGACCGCAGCAGCGGAGCCGCCCTTCTTCTTCGCTGCAGCGAGGGTGGCCGCGGAATCAGCGGCTGCGCCTCCCTTCTTCTTCCCCATTGCACGGCGGTGATGAGAATGAAGGAAATAGCTTGGGAACGAACGGAGCTGGTCCAGCGTCGTGGGGAAGATGAGCACAGAGGAAAGCAAAAAAGCAAATGGCAATGGCGATGGCAGCAAGGAAGAAAGAGCACAGATGGGAAATTACCGGTGCAGCGTCGCTACTTAACCCTTGGAAGATACAATCCAACGGCTGACAAAAACCCTATTGGACGCGTGGCACGCATCGCGTAGGACACGTGGCGAAGAGGAAGCGCGAACCGTCCCCCCACTTCTACCATTACGTGCGGAAATCGAGGAGGCACAGTTAAAAATAAGATTACGCATGCCCAGTCAAATCAAAGTCAGAAAGTGGGACCCACAGCTCGTCACGTCCCGTCAAAACCGCTCACGCGGGCAATTAAGGTCATACAAGCGTCAGCACTGACGTCACCAAGGCTATGCAGTGGAAAACTTCGACTATTTTTAGTCCTTGCTGGAGTCTTCGACTCCACCAAGCACTCGGGGGCTACTCCCATAGGGAGCGCTGGCCGCGCACCCTACGACTTTCTTTTTCTTGTTGCAGGAACATGGAAAATCACAAAAGCAAACCCAACCACTCGAAACACAGTTCGATTATGGACATGTGTTACTCCCATAGGGAGCGCCGGAAACAAGCAGGCAAAAGACGACAGCAGTCGCGAAAATAAGCTAAGTATCCGCCTGAGTCATCGACTGAAACAAGCAGGCAAAAGATGGCAGTAGTCACGAAAGTGTTTTAGTACCTGTCTGAGTCATCGACTGAACAAGCAAGCAAAAGACGACAGCAATCGCAAAAGTTCTTTAGTCCCTGCCTGAGTCTTTGACTCAACCAGGCACTCGGGGGCTACTCCCATAGGGAGCGCTGGCCGCGCACCCTATGATTATTTGTGCAAGAAAAATTGTGTGTTGATAACATCCACACTCGAAACTCATGGCGACACCGCCTCATAATTTTTCCCTACAAAGAGACCGCGTCTCCTGGGTTACCCGAATCGTATCCGCGATGATAAAATTCGGATGCCGCGCCTACGGCGTGAAGGTAAGACCTGAATAAGGCCTGGCAACGCATTTAACTACGCACTGCCAGAAACATATCCGTGCCTACAGGCACGATGAACATGCCTTGACGGACGCGTCAAGTGCTCACACCCATATAACTGGAATTCGACTCCTGTAAGACCTCCACGGCCTGAGTCGAATTACACCAGCACTTTTCCGGATTCGAGTCCAGGGACTCGAATTTGAGTAGATTGCGTTGTTTCACCCTAAGGTGGTTAACTGATACCGATACTTCGGTTATATCAGGCACGTATATCAACAATCCCTATGACGCAAATAAAAGCAATCGAAATGTACTCATTTAGGCACTCGAAGGCTTCAAAAGTCCCCAGTCGAATCTGCGATTCCACTGGGCACTCGGGGGCTACTGACATGGGTATACCCTACAGGTACTCGAGCTTGGTATATACTGTCCAAATACATACAGGCCCACGGTGTCGCCAAGGCCCGGAGGGAGGGACTCGAGTAACCTACGGACTCTCGATTGCTTGAAGGACAAGAAGAAGCTAAAGATAGAAAGTTTGAAGGGGAAAACCCTAACTTGTAACCGACTCGACCTGCTACCTGAGACCTAGCCTATCTATATAAGGGCTAGGAGGGGGCGGCGAGGAGGACACACGCAGCCCTAGTTTCCACAACCCTCGCCAGATTTCATCTGTGCACCATTGTAACTTTCGACTCCTTCGATAATTCCACGAGCAGACAAGTAGGAGTAGGGACCTCTACGAGGCCTGAACCTGGGTAAATCCTTTGTCCCCTGTGTGCTTGTTTGCTAGCCGATAAATGTCTCCAGCGCTCCCCCTTCTACAAAACCCAAGTCCATAACAATGGGCATTGACGAGTTAAACCCTCGTCAAAGCCAAAACAATATCAAGCATGGCATGACAAAGCATAGCCACAGTAAAAAACAAGCTCTTTTTACCACATAGGCATGAACTTTCCTACTCTTTTCCAAACCAAACCAAACTATTTGCAAACCAAAGTGTGACAAAGGGGGTCCAACCAACTTATTCAGAAAACTAAGCAAACCAAGCAAACTAAAAACAAAAACAAAAATGAAAAGGAAGACGCTCCAAGAAAAACACAACTGTGCACGAAACAATAAAAATGAAGGGTTTGGAAGAAACCTGGTATTTTTATTGATGATGAAGGGGATGCCTTGGGCATGCCCAAGCTTTGACGCTTGTACTTCTTGGATATTTCTTGGGGTGACACGCGTGGCATCCCCAAGCTTGAGCATCCCCAAGCTTGAGCTTTAGTCCATCCTTCATCTCATTACTCATTCCTTCCATACACCTGAAAATTTTCCTTCATACAAAACTTCACAGAATCTCATTAGCAACATTAGTGCACTTAAGATAAATAAGTCTCAAGGTTCAGTTCTAAAACCAAATAAACTTCCATTAGAACACTAGCTACTGTAGCAGTTCCCTCAAAAAGCTCAATTCCCCAAAAGAACTCAAGAATGAACTAACAAGAAGCAAATGCAGAAAATGGCAGAAATCTGTCAAAACAGACCAGCAGGTAAAGACGAATTTTTTCGAAGACCTTCTGTTGCTCAAATCAAAAAGTGTTGAACTAACGAAAGTTAGATAACAACCCATGGCAGGGGAAAAAAAAATTACAGCTCAATCCGATGTACAGAGATCTCTCAGGAATTTTTACGGTGAAGCACAGAAATCTGTTTCGGGACAGCAACTTTCCCAATCATTACTTTACTCTCATTAGAGGTTACTCTTGGCACAAAAAGCAAATAAAAAGGATAAGGAGAGGTTATTACTGAAGTAATAACTTCCAAGACTCATCTAAAACTCTTGGGTTATCTCCCAACAAGTACTTTTCTTTAACGCCTTTAAGTTAGGCATAAGAAGCAAAGAAAGAATCAAGTGTTCTCAAATGAAGAAGCATTAAGACCAAATTTTGTTTTCATAGGAGAAGCAAAAGAAATCTTTTCTCTCTTTTTAGGGAAGTGTTCTATACCTTTCTTGAGTGGGAGTTGATATTTAATGGTGCCTTCTTTCATATCAATGATGGCACCAAGAGTTCTAAGAAAAGGTCTTCCCAAAGTAATATGACAAGAAGCATTGTATTCAACATCCAAAACATAGAAATCAACAGAGACATAGGAATCGTTAACCATAATAATAACATCATTAAGACTCCCCATGAGTTTCTTTTTAGCATTAGCATCAAGTGGGACATTAAAATAACAATCTTCAAGAGGAGGCAAATCAAGCATATCATAAATCCTTCTAGGAATAATAGAAACACTACTATCAAGATCACACAAAGCTTTGAAATCAAAGTCATTCACTTTCATATTAATGATGGGTTTCCAACCATCTTCTTGCTTTATAGGAATAGAAGCTTTATGTTTCATCTTTTCTTCTTTAATATTTATGAGAGCATCAGTAATGTGTTCTGTAAAAGCCATGTTCATAGCACTAGCATTAGGACTTTTAGCAAGATTTTGTAGGAATTTAATAACTTCAGAGATATTGCAACCATCAAGATCAAAATCAACTTTATCATCTAAAGTAGTAGAACTATTACTAACCTCAACACTAGTGGTGGTAATAGTAGAAACACTAATGTTTCTAGCAATTTCATCTTCTCTTTCCCACTTAGCATGTAATTCAGCTAATAGTCTAACATTTTCATCAATTCTTACTTGTATGGCATTAGTAGATGCAAAGGGATTCTCATTAGTTTCAGGTTTAGCAGCCATTTTATTCAAAGTAGATTGAGCTTCAGCCAAAGATGCTATATTTCTTTTAGCACTAGAGAGTTTTTCCTCAATAGTTTTATTGAAAGCAGTTTGTTTACTAACAAACTCTTTAATCATAACTTCAAGTTCAGAGGGAGCACTCTTATTATTGTTGTAAGAATTTCCATAAGCATTACCATTGTTGGGAGGATATGGCTTATAATTGTTGTTACCAAAATTGTTCCTATAAGCATTATTACCATAAGCATTGTTGCCAAATTTGTTATTTCTTATGAAGTTCACATCAACTTGCTCTTCTTGAGCAACCAAAGAGGCTAAAGGCACATTATTTGGATCAATATGGGCTTTCCCATTAACAAGCATAGACATAATAATATCAATCTTATCACTCAAGGAGGAGGTTTCTTCAACATAATTTACCTTCTTACCTTGTTGAGCTCTCTCAGTATGCCATTCAGAATAATTAACCATCATATTATCCAATAGTTTTGTTGCAGCACCCAAAGTGATGGTCATAAAGGTACCTCCAGCAGCTGAATCCAATAGGTTCCTTGAAGAATAGTTCAATCCTGCATAAAAAGTTTGGATGATCATCCAAGCAGTCAGTCCATGAGTGGGACAATTCTTTACCAAAGATTTCATTCTTTCCCAAGCTTGAGCAACATGCTCATTATCAAGTTGTTTAAACTTCATTATTTCACTTCTCATGGATATAATCTTAGCAGGAGGATAGTATTTTCCAATAAAAGCATCTTTGCACTTAGTCCAAGAATCAATACTATTCCTAGTTAAGGAATTCAACCACTCTTCAGCTTTTCCTCTCAAAGAGAAAGGAAACAATTTCAGCTTAATAATATCGCCATCTATATCCCTATGCTTTTGCATCTCACAAAGTTCAACAAATTTATTTAGATGGGAAGCGGCATCTTCATTACCAATACCAGAAAATTGTTCTCTCATAACTAGATTGAGCAAAGCAGGTTTTATCTCAAAGAAAGTATTTTCAGCCACAGGTGGAGCAATAGGAGTGCTCATAAAATCATTGTTGTTGGTGCTAGTGAAGTCACACAACTTGGTGTTTTCAAGAGTAGTCATTTTTTTGGGTTTTCAAATAAGAAAGCAAAACAAGTAAAACTAATTTTTTTTGTGTTTTTTGAAGAACAAAACAAGCAAACAAAGCAAAAAGAAACTAAGCAAAACAAAAACAACAAAGTAAAGAGATTGGTTATGAGGGACTCCCCTTGTGAAGATGTCCTTGACTCCCCGGCAACGGCGCCAGAAAAATGCCTGATGGCTCAATGCACGATGCCTAGAAAAATGCTTAATGGCGGTGTTGATGTAGAGCTCGTTGGGAACCCCAAGAGGAAGGTATGATGAGCACAGCAGCAAGTTTCCCTCAGTTATGAAACCAAGGTTTAATCGAACCAGTAGGAGCAAGGAAACACCTCAAAGGTGTAACTAGTTGAGCTTTGGTAGGGCGCACTACCGGTGCTAGTAGCAAAATGGAGACCTGCACAACACAACCACAGAACTTTGTCCCCAACTTGCGATGAGGTTGTCAATCTCACCGTGTTTTGCGGAAAACAAAGGATTAAACGTATCGAATGGAAAGAAGTAATAGTTTGCAGAAAGTAAACACAAAGAAGTAAACAGTTGTAGATTGTATGTAAAATACAAGGACCGGGATCCATAGTTCACTAGAGGTGGCTCTCCTTAAGATAGATAACATGTTGGGTGAACAAATTACAGCGGGGCAATTGACAAACACCGAGAAAGTAATACATGCATATACTAATCATCTTGACTCCTTTGAGACTTGATTGGGCAATACAACATAATACATAGACCACCATCCAACTGCATCTATGACTAATAATCCACCTTCAGGTTATCATCCGAACCCCCTCCAGTATTATGTTGCAAGCAACAGATTATTGCTTTACGAACTGCGTGTAAGGTAAACAATACGATTGCTCTATGAACAAAGGATTGTTGTTTTTTCCCTAGTAGCAACATCACATCTAGTACCTTAGAGATTTCTGTCACTTCCCCAGATTACCAGAGGCATGAACCCACTATCGAGCATAAATACTAACTCTTGGAGTTGCTACATCTACTTGGCCAAGATAGCTACTAACAACGGAAAGCATGCAAGATCTCAAATAACAAAGACATGATAGAATCAATAATCAATCTGAAATAGCATCTCAATATCCATCGGATCCCCGCAAACACAACATGTATGAATTACAAATAGATGATCTTGATCATGAATGGAGCTCACAAGATCTAAACATGAAAGCACAAAGGAGGAGAAACCAGCCATCTAGCTACTACATGGATCCGTAGTCCAAGGATGAACTACTCACGCATCACACCGGAGGCTTGCATGATGATGAAGAAGGCCTCTAGGGTGAATTCCCCTCTCTGGCAGGGTGCCGGGAAGAGCTTCAGATCCCTCCTGATCTAGGGATGGAGATGACGGCGGCTATAGACTCTTTCGTTGATTTTTGATCGGGTACCTAGGGTTTTTGTCCCGAGGGCAACTTATAGGCGGAAGGAGAGGCCGAGGGGGTGCTGGGGGCGGCCAGACCACCCCCTGGCGCGGGCTAGGCCTGGCCGCATGGCCAGGTGGTGTGGCCAGCCCCCAGCCCTTCTCCGTCTAGTATTCTGGCACTTGATCCCTTCTGAAAAATAGGCACTTTGGCTTTTGTCCCATCCAATTCCGAGAATATTCATTTTATGACTTTTCTGGAACCAAAAACAACAGAAAACAGGCAGCTAGCACCGTGGCTCTTGTTAATAGGTTAGTCCAAGAAATCATAATAAAAGTACTCCAAAGTTGGAACAAAACACAAGAAAGTGGATAAAACCAAGCATGGAACATCAAAAATTATAGATACATTTGCAATGTATCAGTGGTGCTCGTGGGCCCTCGGAGATTGGGTTATCGGTGCAGGTCGGGGGGTTTATAGAGGTATATATGGTGGGCGACCGGACACGGGGCCCACACGAGGCATCACTAGAATTTTGCTATTGTTTAGTATTATTGAAGAAAATTATGTGTACATATTATTGTTTAGTATTATTTTATATTATGTGCATTTTGCAGAAAACTATGGATCGAATCCGCAGAGACCTAGAACAAGAGGAAATTCTCGAGAATATGATCAATGATGCCCCATGTTCATCCACTCGAATCTCCGTCGATTTATCTGAACCCCTCCGGTGAGGGTGAGGAGGTTGACCGAAATGATCAGGGAGAAGCCAATGGCTCCGATGATGGAGAAGCTGATGGCTCCGATGATGGAGAAGTTGACGGCTCCGGTGGACCCTTAACGAAGTCCGACGAGGTATATATATGAAGTCCGGTGATCAGTAGATGCATTAATTGAGTTGTATATATATAAATTGATGAATGTTTCTTCTCTTAGGCCTCCACATTGAGCAAAAAATATTCCAAGCAAGGCCCGGCCAAAAAGTCGGACGCATCTACGCGTTATACAATTACAGTGGTATCACCACGGGGTGAACCATTGGAACCCGAAAAGGCTAAAAGTGTATTTGTACAACAATGCGGAGTTATGGTTAGGGATCGCATCCCGATCACCGTTCAAGAGTGGAATAAGACCAAAGGGGGGAAGAGGGTAAGTATGTCGCCGACAGGTACAAAGAGGGTCTTTGGAATGACCTAATGACACATTTCACCCTACCAGAATATGAGGATGATGCTGACACAGCTGCATTGAGGAAGAAAGTCAAGTAGTGGACTCTTACGAAGATGACCGAACTTTTCAAGAAGTGGAAGAAACCATTATGGCAAAAGTATCAGAAGAAGAAGACTCCTCCTAAATACGAAGGCTATCTAACGAAGCAGCAGGCTAACTGGGATGCATTTTTAAACTACAAGGAGTCAGAACCTGCTAAGGAAAAGTCGGAAAAAACAAGAAAAATGTCGCGAAGAAGAAATATAACCATCACCTGGGGCTACACGACTGCCGTGCCAAAGTGGGATGCTAAAGAGAATGAGTTGCTTGCTAAAGGGATCACGCTAGAACCAATACATGAAGAATGGGATTTGAGGGCAAGAAATTGGTTCCTTAGGCATGGGAGTGAGTATGACGATACTATAGGGGACCTTATTTGCAGTGACGGGATTAGGATACCCCGGGAGACATGGCAGAGAGTGGTGAAGGAAATTAAAGAGGGGACAACAAAGTTCTGTCCCGATAGAGAGAAAGACTTGCTGACAAAGGTCCTCAGGAATGACGAACGCGGAGGACGAGTACGAGGCCTTGGCCCTAGTTATACGTGGGATATGGGGTTTCCCAAAGACAGAGATACTTATAGGAGCCGAGAGAGAGCAAAGAGGCGATGACAGGAGGAGGAGGAAGACTGGTTCAACAAGTTTCTAGGAAGACTTGAAAAGCATCAGCAACAGATTGACGAACTTTGAGGAGTAGCGCGCCTGCAAGATCCTGCACTTGATATTACCAATGTCCCATCTCAGCGGAGAAGCAATGTGGCTAAATCGGAGGTCCCGTCTGACGATGCACGGATGATAGAGGGCGGTCTCGGCTACCCCGTGGATGGAATCAAGGAGCAGACATCTTGTGAGCTCCATCAGAAGGTGAAGAACCTATCCATCAAGGTGCCGGTCGGATGTGCTTTACCTTGTCCACCTGACGCACGCTGGCATGGCCGTGAGATTCCAGCTGGCTATGCTAAAGTCGGGGTGGATGAAATCGCAACGGGGTGGGACTCAATGGAGCTTGACATACCTGGACCTAAAGGTGAGAGGAAACTCGGAGAAGTATTGGGTGGTATCATTACATGGGACAAGAACAACATCAAGCTTCCAGGCTCAGCACCAAGGCCAACACCGCCTCCGAGTCATCGCATGTCACTTCACCTCCATCACCTCCAAGAAGCCCACCCCATGACTACGACCACCACAGCGCGAGTCCATATCGATCTCCACCGTAGAGTCAGCCGTCTTTGCCACCCGCTAAGGACAATAAGTGGAAGCATGCTCCGTCGATGAGTACTAAACGACACAGCAGACCAAAACGACAAATGTCGCCCCTCCTAAGAGTACCTCATAAGAATCTTCCTATCAGACCTTACGATCGTACTGAAGAGGAAAGTGCAGCGATCGCAAAGGCCAAATGTGTTACATAGCTTCAAAAGAAGAAACCTGAGCCCGCCCCGGTATACACCGAGAAGCAAAAAGCATATGCACTTGGTTTCTAAACACAAAATCACAATATGACTTGCACCATAAGTCAGATGACTATCTACGCACACTTCAAAAGGAAGTGAAGAAGAGAAAATCAAGTAGAAGTGCAAGCGGGAGCAAATTATCAAGTCAAAGTGCAACCGGAAAAAGAATGGACGTCCCCCATCTCGGGAAACAGGCCAAAAATCGATCCCACCCCTCAGGGTGGTATCCTATGACATTCCCTAGTAGGATATGGAAGAAGCTACGAAGCTTGCGACCACTATGAATGTGATTGTTGAGGAATTGCTAGGTTCCCAGGACGGCAAGTTACCCAAGGCTGATGTAGTCCCTACATATGTCCTAGGGATGCCTTTGGTCAGCATAGAGAGGTTGCAACAACTGCCAACATAAATACGGAGTTTACATAACTAGTACTTGAAAGCCGCAAAGGAGAAGAGAATAATGATCGTGGCGAAAGTCCCACATGACTACTACTTCCGAGCATACGAGGTCCATGTTGATTTTCCAGAACTCTTCCAGTTATACAATTTCGATGCCCTCGACAAAAGTCTCATGATTTGCTATTGTCTGTAAGTTCTTAAATTCATTGTCTACATATAAGTTGTTCAGATTTTCAGTTGTTCAGTTTATTGCATGTAATTATCCTCATTATATCCTTTTGTACTCTATTATTATGCAGAATGAAGATCCAGGAATGTAAAAGAAGGTCACTCTTTAGTGTTAGGTTCATTGACCTAGATAAAATATGTGTAAAGACGCTAATGGATAAACCCGAGGAGACGGAGGAAAACCTTCTAAGGTTTCTAACGGAGCAAAATTTCTGTGACCACATACTGTTTCCTTACAATTTTAAGTGAGGGTCTTACTCTGTTGTACACATTCACTTTTGCTTACTCGATATTAAGTGTAATTGATGAGTTATTGATGTATATAAACGTGTGCAGTTTTCACTGGGTTCTGCTAAACATTCAACTTGATAAGGGAAGAATTGAAGTCATGGACCCATTAAAGAGACCCCTGGAACAGTTTAGGAACATGCAAGACATGCACCAGATGTAATTTTCACGCTACATCGGTCTCTTTCGTTGATTTCCTGAGATATCACGTAATAAATAACTCATTCATTTTCTTTATTGGGCAGGGTTTGGAACCAGTTCAAGAGTGCGGTTACGGGTCACTTTAGTGAAAAGCTGACGTTTAAGCCGGTCTCTATAAGTAGTACACGCATCTCCTTACTTCTAGTTTCAATACAATTATGATGCTAGATTATTATTTTGATTGAATTATATTCTCGTAAAGTCCGCGAGACAGCCACCCAGGACAAATCTATGTGGATTCTACGTTTGCGAGTTCATTCGCACGTTTACCACTGAGCATAAAGATTATAGAGTCGATGTAAGCAATACATTCACAACATTATTTTATTACCGTCACTTTTTATTATCATGATTGATATTCATATTGATCTCCTTTTCTTATATAGTTCGAGAGAACATGGGATCAGCTCCTAACAGAGCAATGCGTACTAGGAAATGTTGAAGAACTGGCAGGATTTTGTATGAACGAGATGATAGATGACGCCGGAGAATTCAGTGTGAATAGGCGCTACCGATGATCCCCGACCTGTAATAGAATAGACGGGCTCTAGTCCCGGTAATTGTGATGTCCATGTAACTATCATGCATATATTTGTATGCTCGATCCTAAGACAAGGTATCTTATATATGCACGAACATGTACGATATGTGGTACATAGAAAACTATTTGAAATGAAAAAAATGATACAAAATGAATTCTCTGCCGCGGCAGAGAAAGTGCCTAAAATGCTGCCGCGGCAGAGAACCATTTGTCCCGGTTCATTACAGAAATCGGGACTAATGGGGAGCACCCCGCGCGCGCAGAAGAGGCCACGTGTACGCCCATTGGTCCCGGCTGGTAACCGGACCGGGACTAGTGGGTGGGCCTTTAGTCCCGCCTCTCCAGTCCTGGTTCCAGAACCGGGACTAAAGCCCCTTACGGGCCGGGACTAAAGGCTCGTTCTCCACTAAGCAGGTTTAGTACATTGTTTTGCTAGCCGAACCAGCAAACAACCCAAAAGTCCTTCAACCAGACAACAAAGAAGGACTGTAGAGGGGGAAGAACACTAAAGAGCAAGTAAGAGCAACTGACAAAAGCTAAACAGAGAGATTTCCTACTAAGGGCATTACAAGGAGTTATCGGTGCATTAGACACCATCTCAGGTTTCATAAGCGAATGGAGATCGCCCAACACCATCATTGGGGTGACCCAAGTACCAGGCCAAATGATATTTTTTAGCTCCGGTGATCTCGGCATGACATAGACTCGACACCAGCGTTTCTCCATGTCCCCGTGTTGTTTATCTGTTAGCCGACGAAGTCTCCAGCGCACCGTTCTTTGTCAAACCCAAGCCTATAAACTAGGAGAATTGACATGTTAACCCCATGTCAATTGGCGGCGTCTGTGGGAAATCCGTGCGTTGATGTAGCAACTTCGTCGGCTCCATCGCCGGCAATCTACAATTTGTCGTCTTCAAAGGAGCATATCTACTTCGCTTGGAGTCATCTTTCGGGTGGGGTCCCTCGTCATCAACACGGCCGGATCGCATCTAGTCGATTCATCTATAATCGGCGTCTCCGTCGTGGTCGATTTTATCTTTGCCGACACGAGCACGGGGGATCGACGTCAGCTATGCCTACTCGCTTTGCCGATCATATCTATGGGGTCGAAGAATTTTTGTTTCGAAAGGCTGGGCAGGGCGGATCCACGTTGAGCCGACCTGTGTCACGAGACATCCGGTAGATTTTCTCCCCACCTTGTGTATCCTGCTCCTGTATGTGAGATCACACCAGTATATTTAGATGGATATGGGAACTCGGAAGAGACCACGAGACAGATCGCATGCGCCGATGAGGCCCATCTAACTAGCGCAGGGCTGATGCAGCGAGGCAGCCGCCCATATTTGATCGATTGAATTAAACTAATTCATACGCCAGGTCAGATGTACGTGTGCAGCGAACTGTCTACGGAAGAACATACAGTACTAACATTATCAAGCTGCCCTAGGCTGGGTTGACGAGTTGGACAAATATTGAAGTCCCAACACCACCGACTTGACTAAAAAAGTCTAGCTGATATCCTTGCCACGCCAATGGCGGAGCCACGGCCCGGTATGGCCGGGCAGCTGCCGGGGCTAAGCTGGCTAATTTCCTTGAAGTACTACCTTAAAGTAAGGCATTAAGCAAGAATTTGCATGCGCAAGGAATAAAGCCACCAAAGAGAAAAGAAGCAATATTCGTAGTGATCAAGTCCCAAGGAAAAGTCATCGTACCAAAGTAGAGATCAATTCTTGCTCACCAACAATGAAGAATTAACAATTTATACAAGGACCTGCCGAAAATCAAATTATAGTCCGTGCAACATTAACCATGATTCTACTTCCACTATGCACGAGAATCTACATCAGACCACGTCCTCCATACGCGGTTGTCAACAACACCATAAAAAGATGGGATCGAGATGCTTATTAGCGCCGACCTTTCACGACGTATCTAGCAAATTATCGGATCACCATGTTCGACCAGAATTCATAACTGGGAAGAGAAAATCCACGCATGGATATTTTGCCATGTCGACTTCATCCATGACGACCATGCCGGCCACGTGACTTCGGCTGTGGCTCGACTCCATCCGCCGTGACTCCGAAAGTGGGTTGACTCCTCCCGCACACCTGCCACGTCTACTCAGTCTGCTGCATGGACTACTCGACCGCCGCATTGACTCCACGCTCGGGGGTTAATCCAGCTCCGCTGTGCGACCCGCCGATGTGACGACTACGTCTGATTGTGTTGGCTCGATACACGGGGGCTACGCATGACTCGTTGCCGCGTCGACTTTGTCCGCCGCACGACATGTCCGTTGTGTCGACTCCAGCCTCCACGTCAACTATGTTCGCCACGTTGATTACACGTCCGTTGTGTTGATTCTACGCCCGGGGAATACACCGACTTCGCTCCGCGATCCGCTGAGTCTTCAACTCCGGCCACCCACTGCGGTATTCGGATGCGATCACCCGCTGAGTATTCGGCTCCGGCGATCCGCTACAATCTTCGGTTGTAAAATACTGTTCCTGCCATCGGCTTTGGCGATCCGCTGACGTGTCGACTCCGGTTCTCTACGTCGGCTCTCGAATGCTGAATCAATTACATCGACTCTACACTCGAGGGCTCCTTCGGCACCGGCGACTCGGGGGATCCCTCGGCTCCAACGACCTGATGCGGTCTTTAGCTACGACGGCCCGCTGCGTTCGTCGACTCCGCCGACCTTCTAATTATTCAACTCCGTCGCACGATCCAATGTTGCCATCAGCTCTGGCGAACTGTGTGGTCTTCGAGTTCTATGACCCGCCGCGGTCTTCGACTATGGCGACCCGTTACATTCTTTGGATTTGGCGACCCGCTGCGGTCTTTGACTGCGGCAATCTTCAGATGCAGAACTCGCTACCGCCATCGACTTCGGCAACTTCAGTACGCCGCGTCGACTACGTCCGCCGCATGAACCGCTTCCACTTCGACTGCACGTCCACTATGTAACTCTCAACCGCCACGTCGACTTCTCATCTGACTTCGATTCTGCGATCGTCGCATCACCTACCAATAAAGCTAATTTTCCCTCTACTTAGAGATGATTCGTTTTAACTCGCACTCGACACACTCGGGGGATGCGCCTTCTTCGAGTAACCTAATGTCGCCGAATCCACGCACTTGTGCACCTCATACACGACAGTCCGAGTAGCTAATTCTGCCTAATCGTTGAATCTTTAAACTCCGAGTACCTCAACAAGGTACTGAGACTAAGGGTAATCAGGCTAACGAAAGGGTGAAGCATACAATGCGAAAGTGTCGACTCGATTGGCACCAGAATTTTACTTTCCAAGTCGATAGAAAAATATTCTTTACAAGATACAAGTACTTCACAATTCTTTGCATTTTATACAGCTTACAAGGACATCGACTCTATCGAGCTATTCTATCGGGTCCTCCAATGGTGTCGACTAACGTTAGTTGCATCAATAGATGCCAAGACCTGATTCAACATTTTTCTCGGATGACCACGTCAGTTGTCAGTAGTTAACAGAAGTGGCGCTGGCCGCGCACTCGACAGAGGAAACAACGTCGAGTCTTTCCGGTTAAACGTCGCGACTCTGCTACGTCGACTCTTGGCTCTTTACATGTGAGACGCTAACTCGATGCACTTCCGGGTCAGTGGTTTCTGCTCGAATGATTGTCGACCAACATGATACAAGACCCAAGTCTCTGCCCGAGTATTCGACTTGGCCAGACGCGCACCCGACGCACTTCCGGGTTCATTCCAACAACAAATAACCCTCGGCTGGGATTCAAAGCCTCGACTCTTTACCCGAATCTACGGTTCGACTAAAGCTCGGGCGATACTCCCATAGGACACGTTGGTCGCGCATTTGAAAAAGCTCGGTGTCAATGGCATTTGCAAGATCATCTGCAGCACTTCCGGATCGATGTGTCTACGCAACCGACGACTATAAATCTTTACTCGAGTGTATGACTCGAACAGACACTCGGGGGCTAGTCCCATAAGGAGCGTTGGTCGTGCACCTTATAGTCTATTGTGTCAGCTGTGTCCATAATATCGACTCTCTTACAGCAATGGAACTCATTGGTGGCTCCGCCCACTACATTCCAATGTCAAGTTCAAAGATAGCATCTCCTTGGCCACCCGAAACACCTCCACGGTGACAAATTTTCAGATGTTGCGTATACGACATAAAGATAAGACCTATAGTATAATCTGATGGCCTGGCATACGCATCGGCTGCGCTCTACTAGATAAATACCGCGCTTATGGGTGTGATGAAAATCCCGAAGGACGCGTTGGGTACATATACACTAAAACTAGAGTTCGGCTCAGTAAGGCCTCTACGGCATGAGTCGAACTATGCCAACAATTTCTGAATTTGAGTCCGGGGACTCGAGTTTGAGTAGGTGACGTTGTTTTTTCCCTAGAGCAATTAACTGGTCCCAATCCGTCGAGCGCACCAGACACGTTTACCAACATCCCTATAAACTAATATGGATTCGGCTAACCCGATGAACTTTCGGGTGAGTGCTTTGCACTCGATATAACTCTCGACTCCGACATCCTAATGCAAGGTTCTAGACAACTAAGTCCCCACCCGAATCTATGATTTGGATAGACACTCGAGGGCTACTAACATAGGTATGTCCAACGGGCACCCGACTACAACCTACCTAGTGCGGCTCAATGAAAGGCCCACTCGAAGACCTGTCAAGGTCCATGACGCCCATGACAGTTCGGCTGGTACGAAGCCCATATGAATACGGACTCCAAGCGCGCAGGAAAAGGAAATCTCAAGACTACAGTTCGAATCCAACTTGTAACCTACTCGTATTGGTACCTAAGACCTAACCTCCCCATATATAAAGTCCAGGAGGGTCCAACGAGGAGGGCAACACCTGCACTAGACAATAGATCTAGACATCGCAAACCATACAATAGAACACAACACCCGTAGCATACGCCAGATCCAATATGCGCATCCAACGCCGTCTCGGCGACATTGTAACCTTCGGTTCCTCCATCAATCAAGAGCAGACAAGCAGGGGTAGGGTTTTCCCTCCGGGGGTCTTGAACCTAGGTAAACCTCGTGTCCCTGTGTTGTTTGTCTGTTAGCCGATGAAGTCTCCAGCGTGCTGCTCTTCCTCAAAACCCAAGTCCTTAAACTATGGGCATTGATGTGTTAACCCCATGCCAGCAGGGTTTCTTATCAGGCACTCAACATCGGGACGGAGCAAAGTTTCTCCACAACGAACAGATAGATCCTTTCTGTCATCTCCAACATATGGTCCTTGAAGAGAAGTCTCCAAGTTTGATCAAACAAAGAATGAGCCTCCAGACATGTTTGACATCCAACCAAGGGCAACCGTTAAAGATTTTGTCATTCCTAACTTTCCATAGACTCCATAAAACCGCAACACATACTAGATTTAACAGAGCATGTTTTTTGTTAACCACCCAAAATCTGACAATCGATTCATGGATGTGACCAACAGGTAAACTAAAGAAATCAGAAATGCAAAGCCAAACCTTTCTAGCCACTATACAATCAAAAACCAAATGATGTACTGATTGAAATTTAGTACAGAAAGTGCAATCTTCGGGTTTGTGCATATTTATTTTCTTTATATTATCCCTTGACATTAGTCTGCCAAACAATAGGAATAAAAACAGAATCAACACACCCAGAATTGATGATATTGTATAGGGTTGGGGAGGAATAAACCCCATATGTAGTTTATTACGAGATGATATTGGGGTTTTGCATAGGAAAATAAAATTTTCCAGTACTATGAACACACCAAGATTGAGCTATGCAAGAGCAAGACATATAAGAAATCTAGTAGTCACCAACGTTGCAGCGGAGATTCGTTCGTCGATGAAGTAGTTGGTGATGCGCTCGATGTAGGATCAAAGGTATGATTCCTACAAAGGTGTCCACACTTCCAGTGATCTCGTCCCGGCAGAGCTTCGCAGTCCAGGGGTTGGCAACGCCGGGGCAGCAGAGCAGTCTTCGCGGCTAGTATGTGGAGAAGGAGACTCTGGAGGAAGACAACCAATGGCCTTTTGTGGGATGGATTGGAGGTTGCCCCTCCCTCCCTTCATATAGGAGTAGAGGAGGAGGTGGGAGGAGGGGCCCGGTGTGCCAGGGTTCCTCCCTGGCGGCTCCCTTCCTAGATATCCCCATTAGTGCTTGAATAGCTTTCTTTAAATAAAAAATATGATATCTTCTCATAATGACTAGATCAAATCAACCGAGAGGCTTACCGCTTACGTTAAATTGCCGGGCTATGGCTAGCCGAAAAATCTGAAAATAACGGTTCATGTTGAGCTTAAAATTGCATGACACGGTAACTTGGACTTTTTAACCGTTGGCATGCAAATATGAGAATTAAATTCTGTAGCATTTTACCGTAGTTGATCCCTAAAGTCTAATCTGGTTCATCCATTTTGGATCGTGCGGTTTAGAAATTGCCTAAAGACAGAGTACCGTAGTTGTCAGTCTTGCCTTTAGCACATAAGGTGATCCCCGTGTCCCTCTGACAGTCTAACGCATCCCTTCGCGATCCTTCGCCGTAGCCCTCGTGTCCCCCAACGAGGTGGCGACGTGGGAGTTCATCTCGCACACCAGCTGTATGTTGAAATACAGGTGTGGAGTATGATATTGGGCAGTGACTGGGACTCTAGGCGTGTTGTTTCTTGAACCGGTGGAACCAGGAATCCTCGCTAGGCCATACGGTTTTGACACGGCTGACTTACCGTCTTGTTTGGTACTAGAGTTTTGTGGGGATTAGTGGAGATTCCCACCAAATTCCAAATCCCCATTTACTTCTTAAAAATACATTGGTACTAGAGTATTGGACGAGTTTAATCCCCGCTTATCCCTTTTTTTCTAAATTTTAGTGTATTTTTCTCAATCCTCAATACTCTACCCCTACCTAGTGGATTGTGGGTGGTTTTATGGGGATTAGGTGAGGGTAGAGGTTTCACCCAATACACTAGAGGATTATCCCTACTAATCCCCACAAAAATTCTAGTACCAAACAAGGCCTACAGGAGCGGAGCAAGACTAATTCATAGGTATGCGGCGCATACCCAATAATTTTTGCACAGTTGTTTTAGTATATAAGCCCCTCTTTGCATGTATATACATGTTACTATTCTTTTTCACGTTTTAATGTCTGAAAAATCGAAAAATCGCGCAGTCTAGCGTCCTCCCGTGCTCAGTCGTTTCAAGTTGGGCCTAAATAGGAATTTGGGCTTATTAGGGGGTGTTTTTATTTAGTTGGGCTGCCACCGATCCACTCCATCTCCTCTCATGTTTGGAGTCGTCAAATGCTCGTCTTTGTCTACACTACCCCCGATTCCCGACGAGAAAATATCCACTGATACCAGGATCTAAGGGTGTGTTCAGTTCGTGTCACGAAGTGGAATGAAATGGAATGGTTCTACACCTGGGAGCCGTTCTAGTGTTCAGTTGAGAAATAGAATGGAACGAGGTGGTTTCTCAAAAGAGAATATTCCCTCTAAATTCAGAATACACTCATTCCACCAAATTGGTAGAATCACCCCATTCCTCTATGGTAAAGCCACCTAAATATTATCGCTCTCTCTATTCTCTTGCCATCTTTTTTTGCTAAATGCACTCAAACATAGAACAGAACCATTCCATTCCACTTTTTAGCCCAACCGAACATAGGATGGAACCATTCCATTACACATTTTTTGTCCTAACCAAACAAAAGAACGGAACCAACCCATTCCAGTGAAATGAAACCATGACATTCCATTCAACTTCGTTCCCGAACTGAACACCTAAATGATACAATGATACCAGTTCTCAAAATTCCAATTTTCAAGTTTCTAAAAAATTCAAAAAAAATATGTATGTTCACAAGAAGTGCATTCACAATTCTTAGAATTTTCAGAACCAAATGCGAAGCACACAAAGAGAAACTAAAATGATAAATTGACATGTAAATAGCGTCATTTGTGGTTTTGTCTGTTTGTGACACTATTCATGTTGATTTGTCATTTTAGTTTCTCTATGTGTGTTTCATATTTGGTTCTGAAAATTCTAGAGTCTGTCAACATACACCATGTGAACACTTACAATTATTTTGGATTTTTTAGAAACTGAAATTTTTATGTTTTAGAACTGATATCATTGTATCAGTTAGTATCACTAGATATATTCTCGACTCCTGACGTCTCAGTCTTAGCCGCCAGCGTGTCGTTCGCACATGCCGCAGCCCGCCGCCTGGCCCTCGCCCGCTCGCCGGCGTGTGGCCATGATCCCCGCATCTGACGCGTTCAATTCCCCCACGGTCCCGCCGGCTCCTTAAATCCTGATCTGTGATCAGCTACGGCAAGTGCTTCAGTTAAAAAAATTGTTTTGATTTCGTCCAACTCATTGAAGAATGGTCCTTAATAATTAGTTAATTTTGGCACTTATATGTCCGAAAACTGAAGAACAAGCAGTAGGCGAAGTTTAGTTACGTTAGGATTTTTTTGGGCACTATTGATTCATTTCCTCCTAGGAGAGGGTCTAAATCTGTGAAGAATAAGTTAGGAAACAAAATAAAGTATAGCAATTCTTAAATGATTGTTTGGTTACTTTTCTTGAGCGTCAATTCTTTTTGCAAGTAAAGGAGAATGATATAATTTATTGCTCAATTATTTTTCCAAGTAAAGGATGATGGCATCATTTATCGCTTTCAAAAGAGAGATCAAAGAGTCCAATAATATTTTTCTCATGGTCTTCCAATGCAATTTAATTATTGAAGATGGTGTCACTACTATGAACAATTCATATTTCTACTGTTGTTATTGTGAACCTACCTACCTACATACCTACCTACTTACTATCAAGAACTATGGTATTTATATAGATACCACGTGAAAATATGTTTCATGATGTATCTAAATGTATATATTTCATAGTGTAAATACTAAAAAGAAAATCTAAAACTTGGTCAAACTTTACATAGTTAGACTTTTTCAAAAAATTATAGGCTTTAAGCCTTGGAGCGGAGGTAGTATAATATATTGGTGTCCTCGGAAAAGTTAACTCTGAATACTCAATATAAAAATCCGGGCTCCGCCAGCGCATGATTCTGCAGCGTTTAGGTACGTCCATCGCGCCACTGCATGCATGCACGAACATAAAAAGGACAAGGTGAACGTACTCGAGCCTTAAGTTCCATGTCTGGCGATGCATCGGCAGAAGGAAATGCGTGCCACACCCACACGCTTTCCTCCGTACGTGCCGGTCTACCAAAGAAGCTGCCTTTCGCGCGGCCGGGGACGTGCGCGCGCGCAATCGATTGGTTGGGTGAATCAACACGGATAGCGAGGATAGGTGCTCAGGATCCACTCAAATCCGTCGGTTCCAAAATGACAAGAGCCACGCTGCATGTGAGTGAGTGCGAGCGAGCCTGCTTCGGCAGGGCGCAACGCGGTGCAGCTGCCAGCATGGCTCCGCCGCGCGAGATCAGCTTGCCCGAGGAAAACCCGGTGGCCGCCGGAGCCCGTGCATGGACCATGGGTTGTGCGGAGAAATATGTATGGGTAATGCTCATCAACCAGCAGCTAACCAAGCGTTCGTAACTGGTGCAGTGGTACGTAGGGGTGCGGAGAAGTCTGCACCATACAGTTTGCTTTGTCTTCTTCCCGAACCTCTCTCTCTACATCGCTCTCTGCTCCTTTCGATGCTATCGAACATGAAGACCTCTGTAGCTCGCCAAAGTGCCGGATGGCAGGACGCCTGCCATCTCAACCACACAAGTCACGGATTTGTCTAGATACTCGTATAACAATTCAAAGAGCGGATTTGCGATATGTAGGTTGGACCCCACATCTTTCGCACCACACGATTGCTGGAGATTCGTGTGAGTCCACGAAGTCAACGACCGCCACACATTTGCACTTAAATCCTCCTAAAAAGCTGAAAACAATCCAAGCTCCACCTGACTGTATGTTTTTTGACTGGATCTGCTGAGACTTGTATGTATCTTCAAAAATTTATTAATCTTGGTTATTTTTCTATTTTTTCTACTGCATAAACTTGTATTTTTTTTCTCTAGTTTTAGTTATTTTTCCTGATTTTAGTTATTTTTTCTAATTTGTCTGCTAAGATTCATAGCAGTTTTAGTTATCTAACAAATCTCGTATGAATCTACACTAATATGGAAGGGTCTTCTTATAAAATAATTTGCACGAATTTCCAACAAACCAATGAAAATGATGATGCCGAGGATTCAACCTACATGTGGAATTGCATTTATGATCAATTCTCAATATATCTCCTTACGTGTAGGTTATTTAAGTTCTTAGCACGGCTTCGTGTAGGCCGCATAGTTTTTCTGAACGCATAGTCTTGAACCTCTTGGTTTATGTAGACTGGGACGCTTCGTTCCCCTCTGCACAGCTCACGATCATCTCCTCCTCGGTCTCGGACCATTGTCCGCTGCTGCTCTCTTGCGCAGCCAAGATCAAGCGTTTCTCTGGCTTCCGCTTTGAAGCCTTCTGGCCACATGTGGAGGGCTATGCGCCAACCGTGGCGGCAGCTTGGGTGCAGCCATGCCAACACTTCAACGCCCTAGTTCGCCTGCGCCGAAAATTATGCCGCACCGCTCGAGCACTCAGGCTTTGGAATAAGAACTTCATCGGCGACACCAAGCACCAGCTCCTCCAGGCTGAGGAAACGGTTCGCTTGCTAGACGCGGCGCAGGACCTGAGGAGCCTCTCCGCGGATGAAACCGCCTTGCGCCGGCAGCTCAAATCGCGTATCCTCGGGCTATCTGTCATCGAGCGCATCCACGTTCGCCAGCGGTCCAGGGTGTGCTGGATCCGGGCCGTCGCACTACAAGAAATAGAGGCTATGCCAACGGACTTTATTGGGGCAGTCGGCATAGGCCTTAGATGGCTACGGCCGGTGAAAAACCATTGGCATAAAAAAGCCGTCGGCATATCTGGAGCTATGGCAATGGTCACCTTCGACATAGCTTGCGGACACGTGGCGCTCGAGACTCACCGGTTGACGGACCACTTGACAACATAGATCTGTGCGGACGGCATAGTTTTTTTGTTGACATTAATGCTTTTATTTCCTATGATTTAGTTATGTTTGCATTTGATTTTTTGTTGAATGATACTTTTACTTTCTAGTAATATATCACCCGCCAAGCCGTGTGCATGCAGCCACTGGAGGACACCTTAGGAATTGTCCTCAGGAAGTGGGTGGATAAGCCGACGGCCAGACCTCCGGCTGATGGCATAGCCTGAGCTCTATTACTGTTTTAGTGCTTGTTGATGCCTACAAGAGCACAGATTTATCAAAGAACGTTTTCGTGAAAATATTACTTCTGATTTTTATATCAATACCAACAAGGAGAGTATGCAAGCGTTTATGTGTTGCGTTTCTGTCGCATCCAAGGTGTCATTGATCTTGACCGAATTGACTGCAAGTATTGAAGGCGAAAAGATGATTAGTATGGTTGAGTATAAAATGGAGTCTGAACAGAGATTAAAAGTAAATAACATAAAAGTAAGGAGTACGAAGGTTGACTGAGGTTCGTGCAGTTGAAAGGGGCACGGGGATTCAGTTCATGGTGATAATAAACATGCTAAATGGAATGATTTTCTTTCCGGTTTTCTTTCCGTTTGACGCTCCAATGCAAATCTTTCCGATTGATGGCTTGTTGGATTTTCTTCATTTAGCTCATAAATGGCTTCAAAACCTCCCAAAAGTGTGTAACACCTAAAAGTCATAGTAGATAACAAAGTTTATTTGATTTTGCAACGTTAGCATTAGTTGAAGAGTGAAAACCATCGAAAACAAAGAGAAACCGATAGAAAAGACTTGGTAAAATGTGATCAAAACAAGAGCTATCAACTCCCCCAAGCTTAACTATTGCTCGCCCTCGAGTGACAGAGTGATAAAGAATGATAGCATAAAGTCAAGACTTGAAGAAATCACAAGTTCGAGGGGATGTAACATTTTCACCTTCACAACTCCTGCCACCTTGAATATAATCATAAGTATTTGAATGGTTGCTCCTAAACTCGCTTCCTAGCCAGATAAAACTTGCTAGCAAAAAAATCATAATATTGGACTTCTACTACTGCTCTTAATAAAATGCTAAAGGTTAATTTATATATGTTTAATTTATATATGTTTGCCCCCTAACAGATATGCAGCTCCGCAAGATGAGAAGTAATGCAAGCTTTCAATACCGAAGTAGTTAGTACACACATTAATGTAATATTACTACCTCTGTTTGGGATTATAAGTCCTAAGAGCTTTTTTATATTGTTTGAGATTATAAGGGCTATCTCATTTACTACTCTCTCTCATTCAATGCATGTTCTCCTTTTACTCTCACTTTTCTCATGCATGTAAAGCTATTGGTGCATGCATACATTAATGAGAGAGTTATGGAGTGTCCTGGTATTAACAACTTGGCCCTTAGGACTAATAATACCAAACAGAGGTAGTATTATAATAGTATGACATTTCTGGTTTTATTAATAGTAAGCACAGAGTTAATGAGCAAGGCATTTTGTAATTCTTCATAGAACTTCCCAAAACTGTGCAATGCAACATGTTTTTTGTTTGTTGCTTTTAACAAGGTGATGTACTTATTTATTTGGAGGAAGGTCTCGGTTTGATGAAGTCATGGTCCTAACTTGGATGGTAGTTCTTCTTTATCATACTATATGCTAAGATTTCATCCTTGTCGTGCATATGCAATAAGATTGCAAGGGAGATTTTTTTTGTCATCTTAAAATTCTGTAATTTCTCTGAATATTCCAAAAACATATTTTATCTATTTGTATGAGATTGTATAGTAATAGATTTTATTTACAAAATTATTTTTAGAGACATGTGCACGATGCATGACTCTTGAGGGTCATTGGGTCTTTTGAATATTGGAGTTAAGTGCTGCACGAACCGACGCTTGATTTTTTTTACAAAATATAGCATTTTTGGGTGGGCTATTATTTTTACTTAAAAATAAGATAGAGACGGACAAACCTATAGAAAAGAATACTCATCCAACAAGATAGGGTTCCAAAATCTTGTCTTGTGAAGACGTACGGTGGTTACACGTACACACTAACTAGTATCTAAAAAAGACTTATATTGTATGTTAAAGTCCACACACCACACACTGCTGGAAAAAGGGCCTCTAGTCCCGGTTCAACCGGGACCAATCACTCGGGACTAATGCTGGTCCCGGTTCGGGCATGAACTGGGACCAATGGGTCTCCACGTGGGCGGGCGCGTGACGAGGGGGTGGATTATTGGTCCCGGTTCGTGAATCAAACCGGGACCAATGGGTCTCCACGTGGGAGCACACGAGACGAGGAGGGGTGTATCATTGGTCCCGGTTCGTGGCACGAACCGGGATCGTTGGTTTCTGTGCCGTGGCAGGATGTTTGGGCTATTTTTGTGCCGCGGCAGGATTTTCGGCCTATTTTTGTGTCGTGGCAGGGTTTTTATTTATTTATTTATTTAATGTTTTGTATTCAGTTTAATGGTACTACATATATACAGCAAAAATGAAACCACGATATATATATTAGACATCGTGATCACAAATATATTATACACCGTCTTATCCGTCTTCTTGGTCGAAACATATTAATTACAAACGGTACTCACACGAATTTGATCTAATTTACATCTTCTTTTTTATACTTCACCCTTCCAAATGAACCGGATAATAGTATTCTCCTTTCGGATCTATGATGTAACATCCCAAAACTTCAATCCAAGGTTATTAAGATCCAAATCATCAAAATTTAAAGTTAACAAAAACTTTTCCATTTAAAATTATTAAAGCATGCACATGGGTGTGCATTTTAATAGGAGTGTTTTGAATTGCCATGATTAAGTGATCCATTGCTTGTAAAATGATTCTTAGGTGAAATAAACATCATCTAGATCATTCCCAAACAAATCCCAAAAAAAAACAAATCAAAATAAATAAAAGAAAGAAATGGTCATTTGTGCTATTTTAACTACCATGCCCACTTTGGCTATTCCTAAAACTCAAAACCTAACAAAAACAAATGTGGATCTTTGCACCCCTTGCTAGTACATGTAATGATGAACCAAGGCCCACTTTGTGATTTGCCAAAAACTTTCAAACACTAATTTTATATGGCATTTGAAAATTGAATGTAGTTTATATGGGAAGATCCCACTTTTTCAAAAACCACTCAAATGAGCTCCATTTTCAAATCCCAAGCAACCACAGAGGCTTAAGCATGTGTCTAGCAACTCCACCAAAAATCATCCAAAAATTCAAAACTTGAGTTCTTTCGGCCATTTTCACAAACACTTGGTGGACAGAATTCAAACAAAACACAAAACACTATTTGGAGCAGTGTTTGAACCAAATTGGTCTTCCATTTTACAACCACTTACACCCAGTGCAATCCCCTACCCCTCTCTAGCCCAGCCACCCACTTTGCCACGACCAAATGGTCATGGCCATTAAGGCCGAACCTCCATTTGGGCACCTCACCGGCGACATCGCGCCACAGCCGCCGCTAGCGTCGTCCACCATGTCCAGGAGGCCGCATGTGGTCCACCTCCACCGCCCAACCAGCCCCAGCCCAAGGACAGAGACCAGAACGGCCAGGAACCGCCGTGCCCGGAGACTGTCGGCCATGTTGACGCCGCCCACAGAGCGCGCACGGTCCCCCGCTCGACCAGACCACGCCTCGCTCCAGCCGCCCGCCTAGATGATCCCCACCGGCCTAGGAAGCTAACGGACACGCCCATTCCCCCGACCGTGCCCCGTAGTCGCCGGCCGCCGCGAAACTCGCCGTCGGCAGAGACTTAGTGCGCGCCGCGCCATTCACTTCCCCCGACCGCAAACCACTGCACACTCACCGCCGTGACACTCTCCAGGGCACCGCCCATCGTCCTAGCGCACCGCCCACACCTCTAGCTCGCTGTGCCGTCGTCACCGGCGAGCACCGCCCATACTCCTCTGCCGCACCTATAAAAGGAGCCCTCCCCAGCACCAAATACACACACCATTCCACTCCCCTCTCCTCACTGATCCTTCCCCACCTCTCGCCGGAGCCGCTTGAGCCTTGGTTCGCCGGAATTTAGCCGGAGGAGCCCGCTGCAGAGGAGGAGAAGGCGCCTTTGATTTCGTCCACCCTAGGAGCTGCCGCGACACCCCTGAGTCCGCCGTCGACAGCACGTTCGATCGCCCCCATCGCCGCAGTAGCTGGAGCCCTGGTATGCCCCTTGAGCACCCCCACCGAGCCGCTAGGGTTAGTTCCCGCCGGCGAACTGTTCGCCGGAGACGACACTCCTCAGCCGTAAATCTCTCTTTTAATCTAATGACCCACATCGCCCCGTACCTCTTCACGTGTAAAGAGCCGCTGACCGGTGGACCCCCCTGTCAGCTGTTCTCTGTGCCGCGAAACGCCATTGGGCCGGCCCGTTTTCCTTCCCGCGCGCCCCATTTATTTCAAACTTAGATTTTTCTATTTAGGTTTGAACTTAGTTTTGTCCCCTGGTTTGAAAATCATTTCAGAGATATTTACAAATCCAAATGGAGTGATTCCAATTGTGTTAGAAAGCTATTGAAAAGATCTATCCAAGACCATTGGATTTAATTCATTTAGAGTTAGAGATATCTCCTAGTAAAAATAACAAAGCAGAAGCTTTTGCACATTCAAACATTTCTCTAAAATCAACCACAATAGATTTTTGAGTTGATTCCAACTCTCAAAAATCACATTTCACCATACCTATCTGAATATGTAATAATATTAGGGTTTACATGCAGTGACTTTGGACTAAGACCAAAATAATGCTCTATAGGCATTTCTAGTCACTTTAAATCATTAAATAATAAACTTTTAAACCTAAGTAAATGTGATCCAACCCTTAAATCACATTCCCACATGTTAGAATATGTGGTGATGACATGTGTCCACATGATCCCATATTTTAAGTGGTGAATATTAAATCTTAGTTATTTTCAATGAGTAGAAATTACTTTTCTTAAATAAAAACAAATGAAACTAGTTAATAAAAGCTTGTGATGCTTATGATGATAATGGATCATCAAATATGTGCCTTAGAGTGCTAAGTAGACTAGTTAAGTATTGTTTGGTGATTGTGTACTCCGTATGTATTTATAGACGATAGTACCGAGCAAGCTTTTGAGGAGGAGGAGTTCTACCAAGAGGAGGAGGAAAAAAACTTCAACCACTACACTGCACAAGGCAAGCCATCATTAACAATGCATGCTAACACTTGCAAGTTTAATGCCTAGCAAGCTATAATTAAGTTAGATGATTTGAGCAAAGATGCTTTAGGCATGCTTTGGTTAGACCACTTTGAATATTACTTACCCCAAGTATTATTTTTAAGCTTTACTTCCTTTACTTTACCAAAGTCCCTTACTTGTTTTGGAAGGTACCATAAAAAGTATAAAACTTGACCTATCTAGATAACTTTAGATGTCATTCTATGGCATGAGATTGATCCCATCTTTCCACCTTAGTGAACACTCTTAACTTAGTAGTTTAGAGTAGATAAAAACTTGAGTCACTTTAGATGGGAACACTTGGTGAAAATGAATTATGAAAACCTTGGAATGATGAGTCATTCTATTGAGATGTTTTGACATGTGTTGAGAAACACAAATGGTTTATGATGATGAAAATGTTGAGGCAGGAGACTTGACCCTTTTACAAAACTGAAGTTTGGATTTGGATGCGATACCATTCCAAATTTACCGTACAACCACAATACCTGAATTGGGTAAGGCTTAGCTGGAAGTTTATATGCATTAGTATTAGTTTCCTCGCGGGAGAGGTTTGAGACGAGGCTACCTCTCAATGTTGTCCACCTATGCAGTGTCCAAGATGACAGATGGTCATGGTTGGGAGGCCATGCTCATAGGAGAGGTGCTTATACTAGGGTGTGTAAAGGAAAGGTTATGTTTGATTATCTGCATACTAAGTATGATAATTCAGGGTTATCCCTGACAGATGTATCGAATCTTGTGGTGAAAGTGTACCACCTCTGCAGAGTGTCAAACTATTCGAATAGCCGTATCTACGGTTATGGACAGTTGGAGTGGCCATACTGTTTCGTTGTCAAATGTTTTCAAAGAGAGTGGATTTTGTACTTGTACACATGGGTACAGGACCTATCCTGTTCGTTGGTGCAGCCACCGAGATCTGTGCCCATTAGTCAGCAAAACATTATGTAAATTATCATTTGAAATTATCCTGTCACGACCGGGTGACTTTTCTCGTGCTTTTACGCAGCTGCACCCGCCTTGCAGGAGTAGGCTTTTCTTCTCATGAGCCCACCCCATGCCCATCCATTGCTAGGGAGAGAGGGTTGGAGGATCATGGGACAGAAGCTCATCCATCCCCACTCCTTTCTTCCATAGCCCAAGCTTCCTTCCGGCGACATCTTCACCTGCTCCAGCAAATTTTCCGGCGGAGTCAAACCAGCGCCCCCTCCCCATGCCCGTTCCAACATGACGCTGCAGTCAGTGTGGAACGCGTACGCCATGTCGCCATGGGCAAGGTGTGGATGGTGGCGTCCGAGTTCGACTGAGTAGGAGCGAGCAACAGCGGCAAGCGTCCAGTTAGTTGATCATATGGTGCTACCTACTAGGTCTAGTTACACAAACGAAGAATGTGGGGACAGGTTACTACCATTGACTAATATATAGAAATCATGGACTACGTTTAGCCTTAGTTAGAGAGCAACATGACTAAACAATTAATTTTGAGCTTAGTGCTAAGTAATTAAGCCTATAAGGCCATTAGTTTAGTACTGAAATCTGCACCTATGTATTGAGGGGGGCTGATGGTTAGGGGGTCTAGCCCCCCCCCCCCCTTGGCTCCGCCTCTGGATGCCAACACCCGCTTCTTCCACGTGAAAGCCAATAGCCGACGGGGAAAGAATTTCATCCACTCCCTCCACCACGACGGTGGTGCGATCGTTGTTTATCAAGAGGAGAATCGTCAGGTGGGGGACAACCACTTCCATAGCATCCTCGGGTCCGCCTAGGCGGTCGCCTAGACTTTCGACTGGGCCTCGCTAGGGCTGCCAGTCCATGACCTTTCGGCATTGGAAGCTGACTTGACACTGGAGCAGATCCATGAGGTAGTTAAGGCCCTGCCTGTGGACAAGGCGCTAGGCCCAGACGAATTCATCTCGAACTTCTTCAAAGCCTCTTGGGATATTGCTGGGCCAGACCTGCTGCTAGCTTTCCACCAGATCACTGATGGCAACTCGAAGGGGTTGCACCTGCTGAACGTCTCTCACATGGTGCTCCTACCCAAATGCGAGGACGCTTCGTCGATGAAGGACTTTAGGCCCATAAGCTTAATGCACAGTTTCGCCAAGTTGTTCTTGAAGGTGCTTGTGACCAGGCTGGCCGCAAAGATTGATGACTTGGTGGGCATCGAGCAAAGCGTCTTCATCAAGGGCCGCTGCATTCAGGATAACTTCATCTACGTGTGTGCCCTCCTTCGTCGCTTACATCGCACCAAGGTGTCTTCGCTGCTGATGAAGCTCGACATCTCCAAAGCGTTCGACTTCATCTCATGGGCGTACCTCCTCGATATGTTGCAGGCTCGCGGCTTCAGTGCGAGATGGCAGAATTGGATCTCCATGTTCCTGGTCTCTGCCTCCTCGCGGATTCTCTACATAGGCGGGGATTGCGCCAGGGCGACCCTCTCTCTCCTCCCCTTTTCATTCTCACCATGGAGCCGTTGCCTCGCCTCACCGCGATGGCCACCGATATTGGCCTTCTATCTCTGGTCACTAGCTCCATCCGATGCTCCCTTTACACCGATGATGTGGCCCTCTTCATCAAGCCATCCGCTGGGGAGATCTCTACCATGAAAGCCATCCTGCAGGCTTTCGGGAGCGTGACTGGCCTGGTCGTCAACCTTAGTAAGAGCCATGCCATTCCGATTGGCTGTGAGGGCATTGACCTGGTAGCCTTGCTACAGCCTGTAGGGATGCCGATCGCCACCCTGTCGTGCACCTACCTTGGGATGCCTCTATCCCTTCGCCGCCTACGCAAGATCGACATCCAGCCACTCCTCGACAAGATTGTTGCACGGCTTGGCCACTGGAAAGGCAAGCTCATGTCCAGGGCGGGTAGGCTGACCCTACTCAAGGACGTTATTTTGGCGCTACCGGTATTCATCATGATGGCTCACCCTCTGTCTACATGGGCTCTGGCTCAGATTGACAAGCTACGACGTGCATGGTTGTGGTGCGCGAAGGACAAATGCTCGTCGGGGCAATGTCGGGTGGCCTGGGTGAAAGTTTGCCGCCCAACGAGCTTAGGTGGGCTCGGCGTCCTCGACCTGCAATGGTTCAACAATGCCCTGCGGCTGCGCTGGATTTGACAGGCGAAAACTGGGACAAATAAGCTGTGGAAGGGGTTGTTGGAGCCGGTGTCCCCCGCTGACCGAGCCCTCTTTGCGTCCATGACCGGTGTGACACTTGGGAATGGGCGCATGACAAGCTTCTGGTCAGATAATTGGGTCAGTGAGCCTTTGAGGAAGCGGTGGCCCCGGATCTTCGACATGTCAAGGCGCAAGAATAGGACCGTGGTTGAGGCGATTCGCAACGACAATTGGCTCTTGGACCTGCGGGGGCAGATTTCCTCAGAGCTCTTGCTGGACATCATCATGTTATGTGAGGTGGTAAGGAGTTACATGCTTTCTCCCGAGGCCGAGGACTCCTTCAGGTGGAGATCACCATCAGGCATCTACTCCGCTCGCTCGGCCTACTTGCTGCAGTTCGAGAACGCCGAGCCATCCACGCTTCATCACATCTGGCAGGTTTGGGCGCCTACGAAGTTCTTCATGTGGCTACTTCTGCAACGACGAGTTTTCACCACCGATAGGTTGCTACGCTTTGAGATGCCAACCAATATTTCTGCCCGCTTTGTCGTAGAAACCTAGAGACGCTGGAACACCTGTTCACGGACTGCCCTTGGTCCAGACAGATTTGGGCAAGTATGGCGCAGCCATTCCTTTGCTCGGACATTGCCAGGCCCGCCATGAATGATCTTGCTCTCAATTCGGCGATGTCGATTTTGGCTGCAGGGGACCGAAGAGCGGCGTCGCTGCCCATCCTCGTGGCTTGGGAGATTTGGCGGGAAAGAAATATAAGAGTTTTTTGTAATAAAGAGATGAGTGTGATAGGCCTTGTCCACCTGATTAGGGACGAGGCATCTAGTTGGGTGCTCGCTGCTGCGAGGCACCTTGTAAGGCGAGAGTAGGCGTTGGACTTTAGGACCGGTATGCTGTCCCGACCTTTTTTCGTTTTTGTTATGCCTTTTCTCCATCTATAAATGAAACCAGCCGCTCTCCTGCTGAGATTTCAGAAAAAAATACTATATTGAATCAATGCACTACACTACAGGAAAAATTCTCGTTGCCGTGAAAACATGTCTTTGCCATATGCCAAACGTCTAGGAACACAGCAAAGAATATCTTGTTGTGTGTCAACAGGAAAGCACACGACAAAGGATAGAAGCACGGTAAATACACGAGAAAGAACACGACAAAGAAATTAACATGGCAAAGACTAAAGAAAGGAACATGGCAAAGAAGTAATACCCGGCAAAGCCAAAATTCGGCACACGGCAAAGCAATCCTCACGGCAAAGAGGTGGGGCCCGCGGCCCCACAGGTGCGCCACGCCGGGACGAGCTGACGACAGCTGATGGGGCTCCTTTGCCATGTGTTTTGCACAGCATACACGACAAAGAATTTTTTTTATTTTTTTCTTACAATTAACTGGCAAGCCTTATATTATATATGTGTTGGTGCTGATATTTCATAGTATCATGAGCACACATATGAATAGGTCATTGTGGTCTGTCATCGTCCCACTTGCATGCCAGCTTTGTAATGAAATGGTTCTCGTTATGTGGTCCGCCTTCACGCGCATGCGATAACACACTTAGAGAAGTGTTGGTCGTGTTGCTAGAAAACTCCCGCGATGGGTCCAACGGTGGGAAACCGGTGGAATATTGGGCCCAACCTTGGCTAGGCCCATGGTAATCGAGTGCCATTACTTTGTCGGTCCGAACCAAGGAATCCGTTAGAAATGTTTTGAAATGGATATTGTTCTCTCTTTGATCAGGGATTGTTATATGAAAAGAAGGGTTTGAAAAAGGGAATGGTTCCACCGGTATCACTCCGTTTGACCCGCAGCGGTAGTTTCCTCCTGCAGGTCCAGCACACTTCTCTAAGTGTTATCGCATGCACCGTAGACGGTCAGATAGGAGAGCTAGGTTTTGGACCTTTGAGCATCCCACCACACCTTAACACACATGATAGGGTCACGTGCATGGTTTGGAGGTGTTCCGATGCCCCGAGGCACTTCTTCCTACGAAACCCTGAACTCTGGGCCCGGATCATCTATCGAAACGAGGAGTTTCCCCCTTAATAGTTAGATTCTGGAACCCTTCGGTTTTACCTGATAGCAAGGCAGACGGCAAAGGTGAAAACAAGACCCCTTAATAGTACACTAAAAACTTAAATAAATACAATTAAAAGGAAAAAAAATGAAAAAGAACCAAAAGGCACACGACAAAGGTGAAAACACACGGCAAAGCCTTCTTTGCCGTGTGTCTCGGTTTGGTACATGACAAAGGCTTCTTTGCCGTGTGTCTCGGTTTGGTAGACGGCAAATCCTTCTTTGCCGCGTGTCTCCGTTAGGTACATGGCAAAGGGAGGCCCAATAATTGACCCACGGGCCCGTGCACATGTGCCCCATCTCTCCCAGCTCCCCACCTCACCCCTGCCTCTCAGCTCATGACAGGGTCGCGGCTGCCGAAACTTGCCTCCCTCGCCACCGCCAGCCCCGTCCCCGCCTCCACTCGGCCCTGGCCCCGCCCATCTCCGCCCCACCCTGGCCTCGCCCCCACCCCACCTGGCCCCGGCCTGCACCCCATCCATGGCGGCGCCATGGAAGCGTCGCGTCGGCGGCAGAGGCTTCCATTGTCGTCCTCCTCCATGCCACCGGCCACCCTGACCCTGCCTCCTCCTTCCCCACCGACAGCTCCCTCCCCATTTGACGCTCGCACCCCCACCGACGGCTCCTTCTCCCCATTCGGTATGTGCCATTTTTTCATATATGTATGTGTAGTAGTAATTTAGTTGTAATTTATCTTGTATGTATCTTAGTAATGTTGGAAATACATGTGTATATTAGTAATCTAGGAAATATATGTGTATTATTATGTATATGTGTATACATGTGTAGCTTTTCTTTGATTAATTCACAACTCACTAAATTTCTTTGGGCTCACACTTGTTCCGATGCACCGCACAATTTTGAAGGGTTTGTCCACCACCCAAATGCAAATTTTTCGGGTGGCTTGATTACCATCGAAAATAGTTCTTAATGTATATTAGTAATTATTCTTAATGTATATCGATGACGTAGTAGTAGCGGGAACAAGATGTAATGTTCCATTTAGCCATGCCATGAGATTTGTAGAAAATTTAGCCTTGTCATGACACTTATAGATAATTATATGCCATTGTCAAATTTTACTTATCATTTTTATCACCTTGCCATGAGACTTGTCAAAATCACATGTAATTGCCATTTTCATCAACTAGCCATGAAACTTGTAGATATTCATGATTTTACTTGCCATAGTGATATACTTGGCCATGAGACTTATCAAAATCCCATGTAGTTGTCATTGCCATCAACTTGCCTAGAAACTTGTAGATATTCATGATTTTACTTGTCATATTGATGTATTTGTCTCGAACTTCTAGGATCTCACCGAGGATGCATTTATGGATTAGGAGCATGAGCTTGTGGAGCACTCGGCGGTGATGATCTCGCGATGGTCTTGTCGATGGAAACAATGAACTTGTAATATATTAGTGAAGTTTATGGCTTGTTGGTTATGCACTTGGTGATTGAATGGTTATACTTGTGAAGTTTGTTGCTTGTGTGGTGATGGTATGATATTTGAGAGTGTTTGTGATGATATTACTATTGTTTATTATGCATTTTGGTGTTGGTGATGTCCTTTATGATCATATATATTTTGTGTTTTAAATTTGTAGGAAATGAAAAGAAACAGAAAGAAAATGGGAAAATCTAGGGCCTTCACACGGCAAAGTACCAAATGGTCACTTTGCCGTGTGTATACACACGACAAAGGGCACATGTCGCAGCGGTCTGTGCTTGCGGTGTTGGGGCAGAGGGCCTTTGCCGTGTGTTGTTTACCACTGGCACACGGCAAAGGAGGCAGCTTTGCCGTGTGGTTTTTAGACGAGGCACACGGCAAAGCAGGAAATGTTGCCGTGTGGTGTTTGTAAGAGGCACACGGCAAAGGGAGCCCACACGGCAAATAAAACTAACACAACAAAGTATGAAAACACATGCCAAAGCGCCCACACGGCAAAGGTCCTCTGGTACCGTCAATCGACGGAACCGTCAACTGCCTTTACTTTGTCGTGCCCCCCACAAAACACACGGCAAAGGCTTTGCCGTATCTTTTGCGCCAGACACACGACAAAGGGCCTTTGCCGTGGAAAACGTTGTTGTGTGTCGGCAAAGCCTTTATCGTGTTCCAGAAGGCCGCCGCCGTAGTGCTAGTTATCTTACTTAAAAATCCAAAATTATAAAATAGGCTAGACAATATATATTATATTGTCAACCGCGTGTGCTCGATCTCAAGCCGGACGTACGTCTTTGCTGGGTTGCTCAGTCAAGGCGATACAAAGACTTTTTTTCAGATCAACAGGGGCAGCCCACCCCCGGTTCCATTGAAAGATCAACGAAACCTGAAGAAGCTCATGTCTTTTATAGAGGAAACTACAGGAGAGGTTCTTTTTAACAACCGATCCAAAACAGAATGACAGTTTAAAGCAGACTTTTTACGCAAAAACTAGTTACAAAGCCATAGGGGTGCATCCACATCGGCTGGGGAGGACTAGAGAGGGGAGGGTAGATTGCAACTTCCAGAGTGGATGTCGGCGTCTCCCATGTCCCTAGCAGAGCTGTCCTCTTGGGAGCTGGAGATGAGGGTTGATCAAGGTCTTCCATCTCATCAGCATGCCCCTTACTCAGCCACTCGTCAGCTCGAAACTTTAGTCCAGGATTTTGGAGAGGTAGGAACAGAACCTGTCACCCTCTTCCAACATCTCCTCCTTGACGATCAACCTCCAGTGTTTTATGAAAGTTAAGATCTTCCTCGGGACCTGATGCAAGTTAAGCCAAGGTAGACCATTAAAGATCATGTCATTCCTAAATTTCTAGAGACACCAGAGGGAGGCAACACATATATAATTTAAAACTGCATATTTCTTATTAGCAATCCAGAATCTAGCTACTGAGATGTAATCATTCCCAATATTAATGTTAAAGAACCTGGAAATGATCTCCCAAACCTGTCTAGCAACTAAGCACTAGAAAAAGAGCTGAGCAGCAGATTCATCCTCACTACAGAAAATGCAGTCTTTAGGTTTATTCATATGCCTCTTCTTCAAGTTATCTCTAGTCATTAATTTGTTATGAGCAAGTAGCCAAAGGAAAATATGTACTCTAGGGGTATGTGTAATTGCCAAACAGCAGGAATATAAATGGGTTTCACTCCTCCAAAATTAATGACAGCATACAAGGAAGTGGTGGAGTAACCCCCTTTATTTTCATACTACCAGATCAAAGCATCAATATTAGTATTAAAAGAGATACTAGAGGCAATCCCTTCCAAATCATACCACTAAGCAAGCAAATCATTGTTAAAATTCCTCCTAAAAGTGAGCTTAAGGGATGAGCCATCCCAAACCTGGTTAACAGTTTTGTTATGCTCATTACAAATGACATAAATTGGAAAGAACTGGACAGATAAAGGGGAGGTCCCAAACCAGGTATCTTCCCAGAACCTGACCTGTGCACCATCTCCAATCTTCCACCTATAACCAAACATAATACTGTCAACAGCCCAGCGGACCCCCTTCCAGAATTGAGAGACACCGGGTTTTTTGCTACAAAAAATATTAGGGTTTTTTTCTCCAGATTTTCCCTTCATCCTGGGAGTATCTTTTAATCCAAGAACCAAGAAGAGACAGGTTAACATTAGCCAGATCAGGGATCCCAAGGCCACCAAATTCCTTTTTTGCAGACTAACTTCCAACTAGCTAGATGGAGCTTCCTATGCCCTTCAAAGTCATTCCAAAAGCAATTAGCCATCTGAGAATTAATCAGGTCCAGGGCCCATTTTGGAAACTTGAAAAACGAGAGAAGATAAATAGGGATACTTGCTAAACAAGTTTAATTGAGAATAACTCTGGCTACATAGGAGAGGAGCTTCCCTCTCCAACCAGCAATTCTCTTGAGAATTTTATCAATTAGAGGTTGAATGTCTTCTCTTCTAAGTTTATCAAAGTGTAAGGGGATACCCAAATACTTAATGGGGAAAGCACCAACAGTACATCCCAAAATATCAGAGAAAGCAATGACATCAGATTCATTAAGACCTATATGGATAAATTCACTCTTGGAGTATTGATTTTCATCCCAGAAACCTGTTCAAAGAAGATCAGGACCCACTTAAGATTGGTAGTATAAGTGGGGTTGTTTTTGGAGAAAAGGATGGTATCATCTGCATATTGTAGACAGATGATACCACTAGGATAAAGCTCAGAACAAAGGCCTTTAATCAGGTCAGCATTATATGCTTTAATGAGCATTTTGGTCAAAACATCTACCACTAAATTAAAGAGTAAAGGGGAAATAGGGTCTCCTTGTCTGAGCCCCTTCCCAGTAACAAAGAAACTACCAATGGTGTTATTGAGCTTGACACCCACAGAACCCCCATGAGTAATAGCTTTAATCCAAGAAATAGTTTTAGGACTGAAGTTGAGATCTAGGAGAAAGTTGAGATCTACCTTATCAAAGGCTTTCTCATAATCTAGTTTTACGACAAGCCCCTGATTCTTGTCATGAGAAACATAGTGGATGACCTCATGAGCTGTCACCACACTTTCTAGAATAAACCTTCCTTTAATAAAGGCAGATTGATTGGAGGAAGTGAGTACACCCATTAGCAAGGCAAACCTATTAGTAAGGACCTTAGTAAAGATCTTAAAAACACAGTTAAGTAAGCTAACAGGGTGCAATTTTTTCATACTACTTGCTTCAGGATCTTCTGGGATGAGAGTCAAGATGGCAAAATTCAACCTAAACATGTCCATCTTGCCCTGGTGAAAATCCTCAAACATGGCCAACAGGTCTTGTTTGATTACATCCTAGAAGTGCTGGTAGAAAATAAAGGACAGGCCATCAGGACCTGGGGCTCCATCAGAGTAAGAACCAAAGACAGCTTGTTTGATTTCTTCCTTGGTAAAAGGAGCCTCAGGCTTATGGTTTTGCTCTTCAGAGACTTTTTCATTAGGAGAGAAAAAATCCTCAGAGAGCGTACAACCAGAAGGATCATTGTTTTGAAAGAGGTTTTTGTAGAAAGAGGTTGCTACCTGCATCATACCATCCTCATCCTTCATAGGCCCATCAGGCCCATCCAGAGAGTGTACTAACATTTTCCTCCTCCTTTGATTGGAAACAACATGGAAATAAGCTGTATTTCTATCTCCTTCTTTAATATCTCTATCTCTAGATCTTTGATTTGCCTTAGTTTCTTCTTTTAGCCAAAGCATATTCATTTTAGAGTAGATTTGTTTTAGTCTTGTCTGTTCTTTAGTAGACAACTCTACTGATTCAGACTTGACATCCAGCAGATCATATTCCTCCATGAGATCCTTTTTAAGGTTTCTAAGCTCAGCTTCAATATTCCTACTCCACCCTTTAGACCAACATCTAAATCTCCTAGTTTTCTTTTTCCAAACATCAACTGCATCTTTACCTTTAATTTGTTTAGACCAATTTTCAGAGGCAAGCTTCTTGAAATCACCTCTCATTAGCCACCATTTTTCAAATCTATAGATGGCAGACTTAGGCTTGACCCCACATCCAGATTCCCACAGAATGGGTGTGTGGTCACTGTCCAGTCTAAGGAGAGCTCTAATGGCATCCATGGGGAAAATTTGATCAAATTCTACACTATAGAAAACTCTATCAATGTTGGACATGATCAAGTCCACCCTATTATTTCCCTAGGTAAACTTCCTATTATTAATCTTGACTTCAAGAAGACTCCAAATATCAATCCATGCATTAAATTTATCACTCCATTTGTGATCAATGTTACCATTGCTCTTGTCACATTGAAATCTGACAAGATTAAAGTCACCACCAATAATGGTAGGACCTTGATAGTCAACAAAAAGACTATGCAATTCAGAAATAAAAGCCTCCTTCTTTTCCTCATAAGAAGAGCCATAAACTGTAATAATCCTAATTACAACATCTTTGGCCTTCAGCCTAGCAATAACAGCAATAGAGAAGTATCTAACTTGCCAACTAACTATATCAAAAAATCTAGATCTATACCTGCCACTATGCCTTCAGCAGAGCCAACAGCAGGTAAGTCTTTCCACTCAAAGCATCTATTACCCACCAAAGAATTTAAGTAATTGTTAGATATAGATTCTTTTTTTGTTTCTTGAAACCAAACATAATGGGCATGGGTCTTATTAAAAAGGTCTATAAGAGCAGTCTTCCTGCGAGGGGCTTGAATTCTCCTCGGATTCCAAAAAACACAATTCATTTATAATAGGTTTTCCTGGGGTGCTTGCGCTGCCTATGTTTACCAACCAGAGATCATCCTAATGCATCAGGAAAATCCTCTGTATACCCCTCATCCTCCAGATGTTTTCCAGGGGAGACATGCATAGAGGGGACATAAGTAGAAGGCATATTGTTATTATTATTATTAAGAGAAACAACAGAGGAACAATCATCTATATTTGGAATGTCAATACCAACAGTACTTTCCATTTCAATGAGCTTACTAGAAGCTAGCACATTAAAGGGATTTTGTTGGATTATACCTTTCATTTTTGTCTTGGTGGAGGTTGCCTTCTCAAGATTCCTTCTCATGGTGATTTCTTGAGCTTTCTGCAGCATAGTTTTTCCATCCTTGTCATTAAACCTGGAACTCTGCCTTGTACCAATCAAAGGGCCCCACTTGTTGATGTGATCTTTGCCTTTTACAGTAGCTCCAATCTTCAGTTCATGGTTTAAAAGTGTTGGAGATATGCCCAAGAGGCAATAATAAAGTGGTTATTATTATATCTTTATGTTTATGATAAATGTTTACATCCCATGCTATAATTGTATTAACAGGAAACATTAATACTTGTGTGTTTTGTAAACATAAAAGAGTCCCTAGTAAGCCTCTTGTGGAACTAGCTTGTTGATTAATTGATGATCATGGTTTCCTGATCATGGACATTGGATGTCGTTAATAACAAGATCATATCATTAGGAGAATGATGTGATGGACACACACCCATAGTAAGCATAGCATAAGATCAAGTCATTAAGTTCGTTTTGCTACAAGCTTTTCAAATGCATAGTAACCTAATCCTTCGACCATGAGGCTATGTTAATCACCATCACCGGATGAGTACTTTGATGACATCAAACGCCGCTTCGTAACTAGGTGGTTATAAAGGTGACATTGGGTATTCTGAAAGTATGTGTTGAAGCGCATGGACCAAGATTGGGATTTGTCCATCCATATGACGGATAGATATACTCTGGGCCCTCTCGGTGGAATGTCATCTAGTTAGCTTGCAAGCATGTGACTAGGTCACAAGGGATGACATAACATGGAACGAGTAAAGAGTACTTATCAGTGACGAGGTGGAACTAGGTATGGAGATACCGACGATCAAACCTCGGATAAGTATAGTATCGCATGACAAAGGGAATTGGTTTCGTATGTTAAATGGTTCTATCGATCACAAAGTCATCGTTAAGTATGTGGGAGCCGTTATGGATCTCTAGATCCCGCTGATGGTTATTGATCGGAGAGGTGTCTTCATCATGTCTGCATATTCACGAACCGTAGGGTGACACACTTAAGGTTCGAAGTTGTTTTAAGTAGATATGGAATATGCGTTGGAGACCGAATGTTGTTCGGAGTCTCGGATTGGATCCGGGACATCACGAGGAGATCCGGAATTGTCCAGAGAATAAGATTCATATATTGGGGATCATTTTCTAAGTTAGGAAATGTTCCGGAGTGTTTGTATGGAGATTCTAGAAGGTTTCGGAATGTTCTGGAAGGTTCTGGAAGATTTCTTGGAGTTTGCTTGAAAACCAAGAAAGGATCAAGGAGTCTTTGTGGGGCAAGACACGGATTCGTGGGGGAGGAGGATTCCTTCCCCCTCCCAATCCGCCGGCCAAGGAGGGAGGGGAGTCCTACTAGGACTCCCCCTCCCATGGCGCCTCCCTCCTTTAAATAGAGGGGAGGGGGCGCCAACCCCAATACCTCCCCCATAACAAACCCTAGTCGTCGCCTCTCTCCTCCTCCTTCGCTCTGCTCCGGCTTAGGCGAAGCCTTGCAGAAATCTCTACTCCACCATCACCACCACACCGTCGTGCTGCTGGGATTCCGTGGAGAAGATCTACTACCTCCGCTGCTCCCTAGAACGGGGAGAGGAAGGTCTGCTTCGACTCCGCACGTGTGACCGACTGCAGAAGCGCTGCCGGAACATGGCGCCGGAAGGATCGTCCACACGATCTTGAGATCGGCAAGTGATCGACTACATCAACCCCGAGATCTAATCTCGTAACGCTTTCGGATCTATGAGGGTTAGTACAGATCTATCTCGTTGCACATGTCTAATAGATTAGATCTTGGCTTTTATCTAGATTAGATCTAGGTTTTGTTCGTTCTTGCGGTAGAATTTTTTTGTTTTCCATGCTACGAACCCATCAAAAAGTTCCTCCTTGTAGAGCTCACTATCCGGATCTTCGTAAAATAGAGTGTTTTCATTAGCTAGCTCCATTTCCTAAATCAGGTTGATACAAGATTCTTCTGAGTGATACTTTTGCATCCAATTCATGACTTTGTCTTTTACCAGAGACTCCTCATATATAATGGGGAGCAGCTTACTAGAGCTAGGAAAAGTCTCATCATTGATCACATGACAGTAGGTTACCTCCTTAACCTTATCAGCTAAAGCAGCCAGAGATTTCTGGCTAGCAGCACTTTTGTCATTGCCTTTTTGTGTGCCAGCAGCAGAGGTACTGGTACTTTTACCACCCCATTAGTATCAGTATCCATTTTGTCTGAGATTTTCTTGGCCTCAGGTGGCTGTTCTTCCTGCTGATCTTCTTGTTGTTCAGTGTGCTCATCAGGGTTAGGAGGATGGATGTTATCAGGGTCATCATCCTCCACATTGACCACACTTGTAGGGCCTTCCACTGCAAAGTGTATCTGAAATAGAACTCCACCCACCTCAAAGATTCTGGTAGCAGGAATTTTATTGTGATCCCTACACTTAATCTTAACCCTGACAGTTTCATAAAAGGACCTAAACATGCCATACCAATCAACATCCAACATTATTCCAAAGGCAGTCACAAACTGCATCAGGGTTGGCCATTTGCACGAGGCTTGATTCAGACCTTTTATCTATAACCAGACATCTTGGAGCTCAGCATAGTAGTCCAAGGTACCATTCCAAACATGGACTTTAACAAAGACACCTTCCTTAGGGAGACCAAAACTAGGATACCCAGCAATCTCATCCACTTTGAGGTAAGGTGGAAATTTGACCAAGTAGGACCATTCATCAAGAGTCCTGATCTGCCAAGGCCAGTTTGTCCTATAGACAGTAGCTAAACTTTGATACAATTCTTCTTTTGTGATGCTTCCTTGATCCACATAAACCAAGACAACATTATTTGGAGGGGGTATCTTAGAGACCTGATATGGAAGCTCAACATGATAAAAACCGAGCCCAGATGCTACACTACCAACAAATTTAGCAAGTTGCTGCGGATGTTTCTTGATTGGACAGTTCTCCACCTCATGTTCCAAGGAACTACAGATAAAGCAGATCTTTGGAGCAGCACATGCAGCCTTGTGATGTCCTGGCTCACCACAGTTGTAGTAGATTACCTCAGCATAAACCTCACCTTTATCATTAGGAACAGAGCCTAAATCAGCAGAGGTAATTGAGTGAAGGGCACTGTCCTGAGATTTAGAGTCATCTCCTTTACTTGTATCCCTATTCTTTTGCTTCTGAGCTTTTCCAGGTTGCGAGCTGCGATTGTTCCCCTGATTCTTCTGCTGGGGAGGCTGCAGCGCCTGTTGTGGCATCCATTGCCCAGGAAAACCTGGAGGTGGTTGCTGCCACGGCCCTGGAAATTGTCCCTGAAACGCAGGATTCGAAGGCTCGCCATACTGCCAAGGTGGAAAACCATATGGGGGAAAGGAGCCGTACTGAGGGGGCATCATCTGCATCTGTTGATTTGGAGCAGGGTGTTGAAAACCATACTGAGGGGGCATCATCTCCCCTCTATTACTCCCACTTCTTCCCCTCCCCTGCCTCGACCTTTGTCTGCCATGGTACATACCTCCACGATCTGCTAGAATGAGGGATTGGGCTTCAACTGCCAACTCTCCTCTCTTAGAATATGATTGAAACTTGGAGTAAGCTCATCCCCAAGGGAAAGGGGAAAGCAGTCCGCCTCCACAAAGGAGCGGCTTTAGACCAGGTTTTTTTGGACCCAGACAAGGAGGGTGGGTGGGTTAGTTGTAGGAGCCCAAACCCTAGGAGGGCTATCTTCGTCTTCCCAGATTTGTCCAAAGAAAAATCCCCATGCTTTGTCAGCCTCCTCCTCATCCTCCACGCACATGAGCCCCATTCCACAAGGCTCACTTTCTAGCAGCGCTGATCCCCTGAACCTTGTCGTGCATCTAGGTGCTCGCACACCACCGCGCCTACATTGACCGAGTTCTGGTGGAGGGCCAGCAGAGTTGCCGATGCCATCACGACTTGGAACGAGAACTTCCCCTACTCCGGTTTCAAGGGGATTGAGAAAATTGGCCGTTCCCCCGCCGTTGATGACGATGGAGCCAACCTTGAAGCTGTCTTCCTAGCTATAGAGCCTCGAGGGTGACCATGTTTCCTCTTCTCCACTACTGCAGGGGGATCTAGGGTCCTGAATCCTGCAGCAGAGTGGGATGCTGGTCGCCGGAGAAGCTTTCGAGATTGCACAAGCTCCTCATGCTTCTTAGGGTGGTACATGGGCTCTTCCCCAATCCCACGATCCTCGCCAGTGAAATCGAAGGAGTCAATATTCCACTCCCCAATGTCAGAATCGCACATTTTCCTCTTGCCAATCGAGATTTTCGAGCTCCTTTCCTCCCTGAATTGATCTATTGATGAAGGATAGCACCTATCGCCGATGAAACTTCTCCCATGCCTTCCTCCGCCCGAAATCGAACCTTCTCTGCACCTGCAGCTCGGCTCATCTGCCTCTCCATAGGGTGGGACCGCCAGCGTCAAACGCCACACAGTAGATCTCCTCACAGGAAGGAGGCAGGCGAGCGGTGGCGATGGTGGAGTCGAGGTTGGAGAAACTGAGGAAGCAGTCGGAGCTGAACGGGTGGGTGTAGCAGCAGTAGCAGTGCCCACGGAGAGGTCCACGCATGGCGGAAACGCAAAACGCAGCCCTCCTCTCTCTGGTGGTGGGGTCGCCGCACAGTGCGCGCCACGCGCCCGCAGGACAGGAGTCCGACGGACAGGAGCCCGTGGAATATGGGGGGAGGCGAGACAGGGCCCGAGCAGGGGTACGGAGGGGAATCGCCATGGGAGCCCCCGAGGTCCTCGCCACACGTGCCGTGTCCGAGAGGGCCATCGATCTGTTGGACCGCCCAAATGCTCCAATCTCCATTGTTGTTGTTGGTGGTGGTGAGTGCAGCCGCCTCGGTAGCCTATGGGGACGTATTGAACTGGAGCTTGTGTTTGCATTGAACCAAGGCGATACAAAGACATGGCTGTTAGATGTTGTATAGGGTTTTCCCCTTTGTTATGTATGCAAAAACCGCATGTACAATATTGTCTTCTGGGCCTATATTAACACGCAACCGGTACGAGTCCAAGTACCGTTCCACGCAAACATCGACAACGGCTAGGTGGACATGGTTGTGGTCAGTGGCGGAGCTAGACAGAGACATATGGGGGGGAGATGCAAACTTTAGATGTTTGGGGGGCTAAATGCTAAAAAAAATACATCTAAGCTCGTCCTGGAAAAACAGATTACTTGAAAGTTGGGGGGGGGGGGGGGGGGGGGGTGGTGGCCCCCCGACATGCACATAGCTCCGCCTATGGTTGTGGTCATGGCCTCATGGGCTTGTTGTCCGACTTCAAGCCAGTTTGATTCACGGCAGATGAAAACACACGGGATTAAGTGTCATGACCACCTAAATTCTATACGATTTGGAACTTATAGAAATTTTCTTCAAGCAGAGTTTCAATTACAGAAAAAATAAAGAAATTGTAACACGAGGTTTGAGTGGACGAAACGTTTCCTCCGAATCATAGTGCAATGCAATCCTAGCTATGAAAAAAGTTCTAAGGATTCAATCATACGAATTAGACGATGCTCATTGAAAAAAATTCTCAAAAATAAAATCCTCCAAAATTGCTATGCTAAAAGTGTGCACACAGGCATGGCACATGCAATACATAGTTTCTGCTGAAGTGGTGGTGCACGTCGCCCAACAGAACATGTGACACGCTAAGCCAACCAATAATGTATGTTACGGCCGAGGTACGAAAGTCGATGCAAAGCCATGCATGCATGTGACCAGCGAGAGGTGCATTCACATTCACCTGACCTGAGGCGATGAACAATTGAACATGGGTTGTGAGCGAGGGCTAGTCATGTCGACCAACGTTTTGCGCCCTGTTGCTTGCTGCTGCTGACACACAAGAAACATCAACTCAACTCAAAATTGACCCATGCATGCATGCATGCATGCATGCGCACACAGCAAACCACGTAGTACGTAACTCGTACTCAGCGAGCCCTAAATGCACGGCAGGACATGTCTAGATGTACTTTTTTGGTCAAGTTAAACTTTGATTCACGCTTGGCTTTTTACACGCGCTGTTCCGTCACCTCGAAAGGAACCGCACGTAAACTAGTGTTTCTGAAGACGCCAAAGTAACTACTGCTGGTTCGTACGACGCAATAGTTGGTATCCTGCTTAACCGTGTACTGCACGTAACTTTTACTACTCCGTGCCATTGCTTTTATATTCCTACAATGCTAGCCGTGCTGGTGCATGAGTTGATGGTTAGTATTTTATACTCAAAATATGCAGCAATTACTAGTAAAACCCAAATAGACTTAAGCTTCGCTAGGGAAGAGAATGTCTCCTCGTAGTCAATTTCTTGAATTGTCAGAAATCTTTTGCGACAAGTCGAGCTTTGTAAACGATGACGCTGCCGTCAGCATCGGTCTTTTTCTTAAAGATCCATTTATTTTCTACAGTCTTCCGGCCTTCGGGAATATCTACCAAGGTCCATACTTGGTTGTCATACATGGATCCCATTTTGGATTTCATGGCTTTAAGCCATTTCTCAAACTCATAGCCTTCCATCGCTTCCTTGTAGGTCGTAGGCTCGTCATGTTCAATCAACATGACCATGTTTATAAATTGGACGTACCACTCAGGAGTAGTACACCTTTTTGTTAACCTTCGAGGTTCAATAGGTATCTCGTCATGAGTTTCACTGACTTATTTGTATCATTCTGGGGATATCCACTAGAAACTACTATATTCATTTTAAATAGAGCGCCATCCAAGTCCGTGAAGACAACACCATATGAGAAAATGGCACAAAGCCAAAGTTGTCTTTCCTGAAAGCCTACTCGATATCAGGGCCGGTCCTGTCATTTTAAGGGCCCAGGGCGAAACCAGAACTTGGGGCCCCTAATAAAACATCAAACTGGTAATTGATATATGCATAAAGTTAGCATGACCACTCAAAGTGCATTGGAAAACAGTAAGTATATTAAATACTTTATATGTATTACCATAATGATTTCTAACATTCCTATAAGCAAAGTTCCTCATGGTGCTGTCATTTATCAATCCAATCTAACAATTTGTTGTACAAATAAACACCAACATGGGTTGAGGATGTACATACATTTACAAGTGAAATTTCGATAGGCAGGGAAATTTTCAGTGATATGTCTTGAAATAAAGAAGTCCATGTGTTTGATCATCCAGAAACTAAATGTGAGTATATCTGGGTGGGCTGAGTTTAGTAAAAAGAAGTGGGATGGTAGTCACATGAACATGAGCTATATATTACTATAGTAGGTACCCGGCTTGTGTTGACACAAACTAAACAAGAAAAGTGCTCCCTCTATCCCAAATTAACTGATTAGCTTTCTCTAGATATTGATGTAGATATACACTAAAACATGTCTAGATACAATCGTATCTAAACAAAATTGAGTCAGTTCATTTGGGACGGAAGGAGTATCATCGTTTTAGTTAATTAGAGTGTCCCGGCCAACGCTGCAATGTGCTGTACTTGCTGGCACTAACAGTAGCAAGTAGGAGACGAGATCCAGCACAGCTAAAATCGATGCGGCACTACTATACTATACTGAATCAACAGTGGGTTATTTTGATTTGGTTCTAATTAATCCCAAATACACGAGATTAGACGTCTCCCCGGCTCTTCTCTTCTTGTCCAGAGGCAGGGAATGGCGCCAGCGCGCGCACACGACAGGCATGAGCGCGATCTTTGAGAAAACGGCGCCGCGCGCTGCACACTCACGAAAATTGCAAGAGCCGCATTGTCTCAATCGTGCGGCGATCTCATCTTCGGCGAATCAATCTGTTTTTTCTAAGACGAACGACCTTGGTACGGGCCTCGCACCTGTAGCCCTGTGTTCACGTTTGGTTCAGTACCTGGGCCCCCTCGGCTTGTGGGGCCCGGGGCGGCCGCCCTGCTGGTCCTGCCCCAGGGCCGAGCCTGCTCGATATACTGTTGTGCATACCAACTGGTCGGGGGCTCAAACCTCGACTGGACTGGTCGGGTGCTCAAATCCCGAAAGGTATTATTCGTGAAATTGATTTAAAAATGTATTTTTTAAAAAAAATAGCGATGATCTAGACACATCAGTCTCGAAATATAATGCACATTTTTAATATGAAAATAGAAATGTTATGTCATATTTATGTATATTATAAAAATAAAAGAGATAAAGAGTTTTTTTTACTAAAAAAATCTAACATTTTGAAAGAATATATTATTAATGTTTTCTTCAACTCACCCTCTTGCCTGCAATCTATAGTAAACCCATTCTAATCCCTCTCTCGCATTACCTGTAAGTTATCGTGTCATATAACATGACCACATTGTAAAACAATGTATTATATGTGATTGCAATGACACAACCTCTTTTTTTTTTAAAGAAGCCGGAAACTGTTAATATTGACTCAATGGTTGTCTATGCATACCAGGGGCGGCGCCAGGGGTATTCCTAGGTATTCAAATGAATACCAAAGATTTTGAAAAAACAACTAAAATGTTTGGCAATGAGGCGAAGATTTTAGCAAAATAGCGAAGATTTTAGCAAAATGAATACCGAGAAGCAAATTCCTGGAACCGCCACTGATGCATGCATACCGTAGGAACCCGGACTTATGCATGATAACCTCCAAACCAAATTCCCCGCACAAAAAAAAAAAAAAAAACCTCCAAACCAAATATGAGGCCGTTGATCGGCCCGGATTGTTGGCAGGTGTTCAGGGCCATCAATTGATATTTACCATTCGCAGATTAATGTCAAAATCGTTCGACCAAAACAAAAGCTCAAAAAGCGTACTCATAGGTAGAGCCAAAACGGCATGGTCTCCCTCTCCTCCGATCCTGGCAGGCGCGTCATCACGTGATCACGAGCATACGGTTGCCTGCTCAGCCCCTTTTCCTGCGCTCGATCCCGGAGGCCTGTAGCCGCAGAGAGCCAACCACGCAACATGCACGCACGCCGGCAGAGTCCGGCGCCAGTCCATATATACCGCCAGCTTTTTACTCCCTCTTTTCTCCCGATTGCTCGCCCGCTACCCATGCCAGCACGGACCCCAGCCAGCCCTACCGTCTGATCTGGCCACCCGGCCGGCCGACTTGAACTTATCATTGATACTACATGCATACATGGCTGCTGCTACCTGCTTCGCTGCCCTGCCACACGCCGCATGCAGTGTAGGAAGAGTGGCTAGCTACTACCGCTTATGTGCAACCAGCCACCCGCTTGTTTTCTTCCGGGATTGTCCCCTAACTTTGGCTCACCTGATCGTGGCCAGCCGCTAGCTAGCTCCACGTCCATGAACGACGAACCGTACGGTTGCGTCGCTTGTTGCATGCACGATGAGTAAGTGGCATGTCCCTTCGATCAGCTATATCACTGCTGTGGGTGATCCGTACGTGCATGCATGTGTACGTGCACTTTTTGGCTCGCCATTCTTCCTTTTTTTTTGAGAATTACCACTCTTTATTATGTACTCTACCTTTTAAAATATATGATGTTTTAAATTTATTTTCTAAAATACATGTATCTATACAATTTTTAGTGTGCCATTTTGCTCTAAATCTACACACTAAAATATGTCTATATACATGTGTTTACAAAAAAACTAAATCATCTTATATTTTAAAATAGAGGGACGTTCATAACGTATCTATAATTTTTGATGGTTTTATGCTAATAATATGCTTTTGACACTCCTTTTTTTATAAAGTTTATGATTTATTTGGACTAATCTATTAATAGTTGCAAAAGTGCACAATGTTCTTGTTTTACACTTTGATGTGTAGGAATTACCAAGAATACAAGTGGAAACCTTGTTGGAGTCAAATTGGGATTCTTTTCAGAAATCTGTCTCAGAACTCTTTTTTAAGATGGTCACGTTTCGAGATGAAGACGGCGTCAAACGGAAAACTCTTCAACTACAAAGTTGTTGCAAATTTCACGACAAATGTTCTGAACATAAAATTTAGCTGATTCCGAGTCCGGATGGGTCTTTTAGGTCCGATTTACTGCAGCCCAAGATGGGGTGACGGGAATCCGAGAAGCTATATAAAGGGAGGAAACCTAATTCGCCCAGGGGATCTCCACCCACGAATTTGCAGTCACCAAAGCCACGTTTTTGCCTTCCTATGGATCCCATCTCCATGGGGAGGGCTCCCAAGAATCCCTGAAGTAAGGGGGCTAAGGGGCGGGGCTCCCCCATGATACCGGCGGCGGGGAAGGAGTCCCCCGCGCTGCCGCCGCCCTCTTCACCATCTTCACCGCCATCTCCATCACCTAATCCTCCTAGTATGAAGTGGTTCATCCTCCCATATACCTCTGTACCGTCCTATGTAAACATGGTGTTTGATGCTATAAGTTATAATCATATGATCTATGCCATGTTTGCGTAGTTTCTTTGTTCTTAGATTGAATGGTTGAACGTCTTTGGTTTATTAGAGTTGTATGTTGATATGGTACGGTCCTTTGGTGTCCATTATATTTGTGCGCGCATGGATTAAACATCATAGGGTTTGTAGTATGTGTAAAAGGAAGGGGGGAGTTCTGCCGGAGTGACAGAAACCTGAGGACGCGAATCGGAACGTTGCACGTATGGGAGTAAGAGGACCATTAAACTTAAGGCTATGGTTGGAGAAACCTTAATGCATTGATTAGTACTTACAGATGTTTACTAACAATCCAATCATATAGTACATGTAATTCCAAGTAGTGAAGCGCATGTAGGTTTAGCCTCTCCCACATAGAAAACTGCATCGAAGACAATGAACCCGATCTATTCGCTATTTAAACTTGGACAAAGCCACCACTATTCCACACTCATGGTTCTGATAGTTTAATATATTTTATTGCTACAGCAACTAGCTTTACTTTCTTGTTATTTATTATCATGCAAAGCTATCTCTATTACTCGTATTGTTGCTCTAGTTTTATTTTCTAGATAATGCAAACGTTTAGTTTGTATAGAGTTGTATCAGTGGTTGATAGAACTTGAGAGAATATTTATCCTACCTTTAGCTCCTTGTTGGGTTCGACACTCTTACTTATCGAAAAGGCTACACACGATCCCCTATACTTATGGGTTATCAAGACCTTTTCTAGCGTCGTTGCCGGAGAGCAATAGCGTCTGGGTGAATATTCTTGTGCGCACTTGTTTGCTTTATCTCTAAGTAGTTTTTACTTTCAGTTTTAATTTGTTCTCTATCTTAGTATGGATAGGGAATGCGAATTAAGAAAAAAATAGTTGTACTTGTTACCTAAAAACATTTTTAAAAAGGAAAGTGATTAGAAAGATGAGTAATAATGGTTAAGTGGGGGTCGACCTTGAACACTTGTGTTCATGCCTATGAAACCAAAACAAATCTTTCCATGGAAGCTTTTCAGTTAAAAACTTGTAGAAATGCATGAAGCCTTGAAAAAGAAAGATATTTCTGGTATTGATCTTAATGCTTATTCATTCGAAAATACTTGAATCTTGATCTTATGCCTAACTTAAAGGCATTAAAGAAAAGTACTTATTAGGAGATAACCCAAAAGTTTTAGTTGAGTCTTGGAAGTTATTGCTTCAGTAATAACCTCTTCTTATCCTTTTTATTTGCTTTTGGTGCCAAGAGTAACCTCTAATGAGATAGAAGTAATGCTTGCAAAAGTTGTTGTGTCGAAACAGATTTTTTTACTTCGCTGTAAAAATTTGTATAAAATCTCTGTACGTCGGTTTGAGCTGTAATTTTTTGTGCTTCTGCCCCAGGTTGTTATCCAACTTTCGTTAGTTCAACACTTTTCGATTTGAGCAACAGAAGGTCTTCGAAAAATTTAGTTTCTATCTGCTGGTCTATTTTGATAGATTTCTATCATTATTTGCATTTGCTTCTTGTTGATTCCTTTTTGGGTTCTCTTTGGGGGAATTGAGCTTTTTAAGGGAAGTGCTACAGTATCTTGTGTTTTAATGGAAGTTTTATTGGTGTTGAAACTGAACTCAAAGATTTATTATCTTGAGTACACTAATGTTGCTAATGAAGATTATGTGAAGTTTTGTATGAAGGAAAAAATTTCAGGTGTTAAGGAAAGAATGATGTAATAAGATGAAGAATGGACTAAAGCTGAAGCTTGGGGATGCCACCCTGTGTCACCCCAAGAAATATCCAAGAAGTACAAGCGTCAAAGCTCGGGGATGCCCAAGGCATCCCCTTCTTCATCAATAAAAATCTCAGGTTCTTCCAAACATTTCATTTTTATTGTTTCATGCACAGTTGTGTTGTTCTTGGAGCGTTTTCGTTTTCATTTTTGGTTTTTGTTTGCTTGGTTTGCTTAGTTTGCTTGAACAAATTGGTTGGACCCCCTCTTTCATACATTAGTTTTCAAATAAGTGTGGTTTGGATTGGAAAAGAGTAGGAAAAGTTTATGTTTAAGTGGTAAAAGGAGCTCGTTTTTTAGGGTGGCCTATGCTTTGTCATGTCATGCTTGATTGTATTGGCTTTATTCTTAGTGATTTTTGCTGTAGCATGACATGTTATAAACAATTGAGATTGCTTAATGTGCCTTGAAAGAATCATGCGTTGTTTTAGCATATTAAAGCATAATATCATGGTATTCTCCTTTGATGCTTTATTTGGGTTGCCTTGGCGCATGCTCACACCATGTTATGACTATCCCAAGTCACCATAGCCTTTATGATCCTTTAGTTTTCGACTTGTAATATCACTTCATGCTTTAATTAATGATGTTTTGTCGCTTTGCATGATTATGGCCATTATTGCTCTTTTAGTTGGTCGCTCGCAGTCTTTTGCTAGCCTCCATAACCAAGTATGAGTTTCACTCATGCATCCAACTCCAAATAAAACCAAGTTATCCCAAAGAGTCCACCATACCTACCTATTTGAATTTGCTATTCCAAGTATATTCATGCTTTTATCTACCTTCTGAATTAAACTTGTTATGAGAAAACTAGTGATTAAAGCTCTCACGAACTTGATGGCACACTTTACTTTTCTTGCCCTTAATAAACTTAAACCATTGTGTCATCTATGTTGTATATGCTTGCACTTATATGTTGGGGATTAGCAGAACCATGTTGTTATGGGGAACGCTTTCAACATTGCACTTGTACATTGTACCTAGTTGATATCATGCTCTTTTGTCTATGGATGTCATCGGTGTGAAATGAAAGGGGAGCTTGTAAGTCCATGGAGTTATGTATGTGTGTTACAGAAATGCCTGGGCCGCCTGTCTAATCCATGCCTAATCATGGTGGAAACCTGCAGCGTAACCATAATGAGCAATCTATGAAGCATTCTTTTTATAAAAAAATAGATAGAGATTGAGAAAAAATTAAAAAAAGAGATGAGAAAAGAGAAAAGAGAGAAAAAAACACCATTTTCCGATGGTAAATAAGAACATTGCTGAGATGCTCATTGTCTGCTTGCCTTGTCATTTTGATATGGGCATTCTTCTGTATCATTGGGCAAGGGGTACCCCGTTGGTGGTTCTCTATGATACACATATACTTACTATGATAAGAACTTACCGGTAAGTAAACTTGAGTAGCATGAGGAGCGGCCCTCGTATTCAAGGGACATGAGATTTTCAACTTATACTTTGTCAAGCATATACTCCATAGTTTGTTCACTTTAACCTTAATCACTTCAAGATGCTTATGATAGGGGCAATGAGAGCTGAAAGCTAATAAGTACCATAATTTTTGGAAGCTTTTTATGAGACTTGAATCCCTGCTTTCTTCTATGAAGGCCTTTCTTCCACTTTTATATTGAGTCTCCACCTTCTATCTTTATGCACCAATTAAGAGAGCATAGTTGTCATTCTTAGTTCTATGTGCATTGTCCCAAGACTTGTTGATTGATGCATAACTTTTATATTGCTTGTTCCTAAACTATTTGTATCTAGTCACCCTTATGAACTTTGAAGGTGTCCTATGCATTTATGTTTTGCTACTCTATGAGGGACAAGCTAAATACCATTCTCATTATGCTTTCTTTATGTGAAACAAACAAACGTCTTGCAATGCATTGTTATTCATAAATATTTTGTTTATGCCTTTTCATATTACAACATAGTTGCTATGTCTTATTGTTAGAACTCTGTCTTTCATGATTCATGCTTACACTACCTTCATCCCAGCTATCAATGCTTTTACAATAATGATGATCAAGATTGTGTTGTCTGCATGTTACCTCAAAAATTATATTATTTTGATTGTTTACCTACTCGATGACGAGCAGGAACTAAACTTGGGGATGTTGATACGTTCATAACGTATCTATATTTTTTGATGGTTTTATGCTAATAATATGCTTTTGACACTCCTTTTTTTATAAAGTTTATGATTTATTTGGACTAATCTATTAATAGTTGCAAAAGTGCACAATGTTCTTGTTTTACACTTTGATGTGTAGGAATTACCAAGAATACAAGTGAAAACCTTGTTGGAGTCAAATTGGGATTCTTTTCAGAAATCTGTCTCAGAACTCTTTTTTAAGATGGTCACGTTTCGAGACGAAGACGGCGTCAAACGGAAAACTCTTCAACTACAAAGTTGTTGCAAATTTCACGGCAAATGTTCTGAACATAAAATTTAGCTGATTCCGAATCCGGATGGGTCTTTTAGGTCCGATTTACTGCAGCCCAAGATGGGGTGACGGGAATCCGAGAAGCTATATAAAGGGAGGAAACCTAATTCGCCCAGGGGATCTCCACCCACGAATTTGCAGTCACCAAAGCCATGTTTTTGCCTTCCTATGGATCCCATCTACATGGGGAGGGCTCCCAAGAATCCCTGAAGTAAGGGGGCTAAGGGGCGGGGCTCCCCCATGATACCGGCGGCGGGGAAGGAGTCCCCCGCGCCGCCGCCGCCCTCTTCACCATCTTCACTGCCATCTCCATCACCTAATCCTCCTAGTATGCAGTGGTTCATCCTCCCACACACCTTTGTACCGTCCTATGTAAACATGGTGCTTGATGCTATAAGTTATAATCATATGATTTATGTCATGTTTGCGTAGTTTCTTTGTTCTTAGATTGAATGGTTAAACGTCTTTGGTTCATTAGAGTTGTATGTTGATATGGTACAGTCCTTTGGTGTCCATTATATTTGTGCGCGCATGGACTAAATATCATAGGGTTTGTCGTATGTGTAAAAAGAAAAGGGGGAGTTCTGCCGGAGTGACAGAAACCTGAGGACGCGAACCGGAACGTTGCACGTATGGGAGTAAGAGGACCATTAAACTTAAGGCTATGGTTAGGAAGACCTTAATGCATTGTTTAGTACTGACGGATGTTTGCTAACAATCCAATCGTATAGTACATGTAATTCCAACTAGTGAAGCGCATGTATATTTAGCCTCTCCCACATAGAAAACTGCATCGAAGACAATGGACTCGATCTATTCGCTATTTAAACTTGGACAAAGCCACCACAATTACCACCACTATTCCACACTCATGGTTCTGTTAGTTTAATGTATTTTATTGCTGCAGCAACTAGCTTTGTTTTTTTTTGTTATTTATTATCATGCAAAGCTATCTCTATTACTCGTATTTTTGCTCTAGTTTTATTTCGTAGATAATGCAAACGTTTAGTATGCATAGAGTTGTATCAGTGGTTGATAGAACTTGAGAGAATATTTATCCTACCTTTAGCTCCTTGTTGGGTTCGACACTCTTACTTATCGAAAAGGCTATCAGTAGGTTATCAGTAGGTGAAACAAACTCTGACTCAATCAGAAAAATTAGGACTTACATCAAAGTTTAAAATCAAATGGTTCAAACTTAAAGCTTCCCTAGCATGTTCCCCCTCCAATCATGGAGACGATGTTGATGCAATAGGCCGGTAACATGCGCCGCTGAACCCTGCACTAGCCATATCGCCGCCGCCTGCAGATGTGGGGATCACATGGCAGGCTAGCTCGCCCCAACACATGTGGACCCTAAGGGCCCAGATCTATGACGATTGTGCCCGGCCAGCACCACCCCACCATCGCATACTGCTTGTTGCGTTGCCCCGCAGCCAGCAACCGCGTCCCCGCGTCGTCCTCGTCTGGCCATATCCGGACCTCCGCCACCCTGGGAGCACCATCACTGCTGGAGTTGGGTCCCCGACCCCGCCTCCTACAACGTGGGTGAAGACACACCGCCAATGCCGGTGCCACCCGGGCCACGCCCGGAGGTCCCTCCTAGTGGCGGCGACGGGGGAGAGACGGGGAGAGGGGTTAGTTGGCCGGAGGAGGAGGGAGGGCCCCCGTCGCCCTCAAGGGTGGGGAGGAGAAGGGTCGTTTTTTTTGCGAGCCTGTTTTTCTTCTGCCAACCCACACCCCACACACCAAGGGTGGGAAAGGATACGAGATCCCCTCCCCCTTCCCCCGTTGATCACCCCGAGTGCTGCTGGAGATGAAGAAGATAAACGTAGAGATCAACGGGCGACCAAGGATGATCTGACCTTGAGTCTCCTCGTAGATTGGAAAATCGCCTTTGGTGCCGCTGCTCCACTCGAAACCCTAGAAAACATGAGGGAAATATTATAGACCTCTTGCGATTCTTCCTCTCTCACCGACGAAGGCGCTAGCTCAATACTAACAGTACGTCATACGTAGTACAGTATATAATGTGCTGTGACATTTGTTGGAGCGCACGAGTATATTCCTTGGACGTACGTACGTCGCGGGAGCGGACCAAATCTAGACCGGGACGCTCGTATAGGAGTACTCCTGTTCGAGTCCGGCCGGCCGGCCGGCCGTGCAGTGGTCGATGATCAGTCGCGCTCGGGCAGATCCGGTGGTCCACTCGTCATACCGCAGCTGAATTGAATGAATAGATCTCGTGCTAGTAGTACATTTTTTGTTGCATGCGTCGAAATACCAGCTGTACTCTCCGTGAGAAGTCGCGTTCACCGCCAAGAGAGACATCCTACCGATGGCGACGGAACTCGAGAGGCGGTGGTCCATCTACCAGCCGAGACATGGAAATCCCTCTGAATATTTCATTGTTTGATTGAATCAACAAGTGGTACGTAGTTACCGTATGCTCCCTACTCCTGCCGATTTTTTGTTTTTTGTTTCTGAGTGCACTCCTGCCAGCCGAATACAGCGTACGTAAAAGACAAGTAAATTAAACGAGAGACGTACGTAGAGGCCCACCAAATATCCCAAATTTGGATTCGGTCTCGTAGCCCGTAGAGGCAAACAAATTCCGTGGGCCGCCCGCGCGCGCAGGAAGGACAACGAGGCCGCCTTCGCCCTCCCCGCCGGCCGTGTCTCCACGTAGATATACACCGCCATCCACCACACGCCCGGCCGGCGGACCGCCGCGGCCGAAAGCAACCGGGCGGCGTCTCCGCGCCACGCGCGGCGACTGGTCGCGGTCGGCCGAGATTAGCAGCCTGTGGACCTCTGCTGCTTAGCTTACCCATCCCCTTATCGTACCAGATAAGGCATCTGCCGCCCTAATAATTCGATCGCTTCGGCGTATGTACGCTCCCTTCCTGAACCTAATAAATCCAGCAGTTTCCAGAAATACATGCGCACCGCACCAGCAACTGGGTGACGTAGTAGTAATAAGCGGTGAGACATGCCGCGCATGCATGGCTGCATGCCGACGGGGCTAAACACGTGTTTTGGCCGTGAACCCACCTGGCGATCGGCGCACATAGTCCGTAGCCTAATATAGCAAAGGCTTATCCTTGCGATAGGTAGCTTGTTAGTATAGCCCCTGGCCGTGCGTGACATGGGCGTGCTCCCGGATGGGACAAAGCTTGGCTTAAATGGGCAATTAGGTCGGCCGGAATTGGAGACTGGCTACCTACCTAGCCAGTTAAGCGGCACACGGCACGGGGAGGAAGAAACCCAAGTCCCCAGCTAGCGAGCCAGGGTCAACTCTGCATGCGCCACCGCGCCGTGCCCGTGAACGATCATACAGTCAGGGTGGTCGATGTTGTGACGAGGTGAACTGGTCCTCACTGCAGGTGACGACATGACGCCTGACGGCCGGGGACCAGACGGATGGACCTGCACGGGTGAGTTCACCTAGGATGTGGCTGGTCGAGCGTAGGGAGGGAGGGTAGCCTGTTTGCTGCCGTTCCCGATAGATCGGACACGCGCTGGACCGTCGAAGCGGCGCTTGCTAACTGTGAAGTGTGAACTGGACGCTGGCAGCGGGGACGGGACGGGACGGGAGCTGCACGTTTTATTCCTCCGTCATTTCCAGTCAATTCGCCGTGGAGATACACCTGACCCTACGTGGGCCGGTTTCCTTTTTTTTAAGCATAATTAGCCATGAAACGACTAATAATATTCTGCCGCCGATTGACATAAATAATACAATTTTGTCTCACCCTAAGCTAGCAATGTTTTGATCTCCTCTATAACTGTCGAGTGCACCGATCTCTCCATTATGATCCCTAACCACTCATCCCAGCACCGGCATCCCCTTCAGCTCCAAAGGAAGGTTTACATCGGCCAATCGGTGGCGGGTTCCAATGCAGCTCTGGCACAGCTCGATCTTCTATGCAAGCATGGAAGGATCTGTCATCAGAGTCCAAATAAATCCCCCCCTTCACAATTTCCTCACCAGACTGATTTTCAATTAGAATTAGCGATTCCATATAGCTCATCAAAAATCTCTTTAGAGGCTTCCACGGGCGGGGAGGTTTATATCATGCACTACGTGGGCCGGTTTCTTGCCTTGCCCTACTTGAATTGTACGGAGGGCTTTACAAATGTGTGCTAGCTTTTGGTAGTGTCCTAAATTTACAGCCGGCCGGGTGCATGGACAGTAAAAAAAACATATATTTCCTATACAGATAGAAATGCACGGTTAAAAAAAACATAGTTTTTGCTAGTATACTGTTGGAAATGCACCGTGCGGTATACAGACATAGTACAGTGAATGTTTTGGATCCATTCATGTGGTCAGATACCAGTATTAATTAGGACTTCCAAATGAAGTGTTGCGCATCTCGATGCACTGGGAAAGGGCCTGGTGGTGTTGCTTACATCAGTCGACCTGGAAATAGCGGGCAGAGATGCTGCATGCATGACCTTCATGATTTTCACCTCCTGAATCCAAGGTGAAAGCACATGGGGGCGATCTGCCCACAGGCCGGTTTTTCAAGTTAATGGCCTAATGTGCAACCTTGATGTCCAATTATTTCAGCATCTAGTGTAGTATTACCTGAAGGTTTGGAGTTTGGAGTAGTATATGCAATTGACCAAAGTACGTAGTCTTAATGAAACATATTACTAGCAAAGCTACCACGCATAGATTCCGAGTAGAAAGTGCGAAAAAAGAAAGACCAAATGTCACGGTCAAATATTCCAAACCTCAATTTAAAAAGCATCAGGGCCAAACGGCTTGAAAAGAGCAGCGGAGAGAGGGACAGCAGCAAAGCAAAGCCACAAAATTAATGAACGTACATCACGCCCCGAGATCGGACAAGTGCGAATCCAGAGGGAGGTGGTGGTGAACAGGAGGGAAAGCGAGTTGGCTACAGAGAGTTACATCATCGCACGGAGAGCGTTCGTGCTGCTGCCGAGCGGCGCGTCAAAACTGGCAGCTAGCCAGATGGTGTCCACACTCTCTCCTTCGTCTCTTATCCCTTACTTCATCCCGGTCTTAACCTTGCTAAGCCTCTCTTAGCCTCCCTCCTCCCAAGAACACAAGAGCTTAGCCTAGACAAACGTCGGGCAGCTGGTGTGGGCGGCAGGCCGTCGGCGAGCATGGACTTCGAGGACGACCACGACGACGATGGCGACGAGGAGATGCCCATGTCGATGGCGATGCCGGTGAGCTCGAGCTACGAGACTCCGCCGCCGCTGTCGACCGGGAACAAGCCGCCTGGCGAGCCCGGCAGCCGTGCCAAGGCCACGGGCGGCGCCAGGTACCGCGAGTGCCTCAAGAACCACGCGGTCGGCATCGGAGGGCACGCCGTGGACGGCTGCGGCGAGTTCATCGCCGCCGGAGAGGAGGGCAGCATCGACGCGCTCCGCTGCGCCGCGTGCGGCTGCCACCGCAACTTCCACCGGAGGGAGTCCGACCTCCCCGCCGGCACCGAGGTCTCGACCTTCTCCCCGCTCGCCTACGGCGCCGTGCCGCCGCACCACCAGTTCTCGCCCTACTACCGCACCCCTGCGGGCTACCTGCACAACCACCAGCACCACCACCACCACCACCACATGGCCGCGGCGGCGGCGGCGGCCGCCGCAGCCGCAGGGCACCCGCGGCCGCTGGCGCTCCCGTCCACCTCCCACAGCGGCCGCGACGACGTGGACGACATGTCCGGGATGGCGGCGGGGCCCATGTCGGCGGTGGGCCCGCTGAGCAGCATGTCCCTGGGCGCCGGCCCGTCTGGCGGGTACCTCTCGGGGTCCGGCTCCGCCGGCCGGAAGCGGTTCCGCACCAAGTTCAGCCAGGAGCAGAAGGACAGGATGGTGGCGTTCGCGGAGCGCGTGGGGTGGCGCATCCAGAAGCACGACGAGGCGGCCGTGCAGAAGTTCTGCGACGAGGTGGGCGTGAAGCGCCACGTCCTCAAGGTGTGGATGCACAACAACAAGCACACCCTCGGCAAGAGGCCGCCCGGCAGCATCTAATTTCTGATCCCTCCGGCGCCGGCGACCCAGCATGAACACCGCACCTAGCATCCTGGCCCCAGAGCTGACCGACCGATCCACCGTGCGTGGCTAGGTACCTGCATGTGCTTTCTTCTTAGCTAGCTCTCGTTCGCGTCTGAAGTTCGCCGGTGCATGCCATGGCTAGCTGAATTAGGTTAATCTGTAGCGACCGTTCCTTGGTTCTTTATTACTAGTATTGTTTTTTTACTGTCGACTGTAATTCGATCCGTGCTATTGGCGCCATGGCCATTTTGGTTCTTGTTGGGAGAGGAATGTACCCGGTGTTGCAGCTTGCTACTAGCTGACGAGGAATTGTATCTGGGGATTGGGGTTGCATGGCCATGGATTCCGTGTCTGTGTTCTTAAAATTTTCTTTGGTTGTTGGGACCTGCGCTCATGGCGGGTATTCTTCGTTAACATTTGCTTAGTTCGCTACTGCATGCCAGCCCTGAAGAAGAAAACCACACACGGTACTTGCACAGTGTTTCTTTCTCCAGTATTCTTCTCACTTACGGGCTTATTTCTGGGCATTTGCTTGGGCATGATCCGGGCACGGATCGACGTACGCTGTCTGGCCCGGCCCGGCCCGCCCCCTCTCAGGTTGATCAAAGTAAGAAACAGATCAATGCTGCCATGTATTGCATGCCCATTTCCAGCACGTCTAATTTGTCCGTGGTCGTCCATGCAGCCGAACTGTACCGCTACACTCCATGACGTGCTGCACTGTTCGTTCTTGTCTCCACCAAACTTATTTGTCTTGGCGAGTTAATACGCGCAACCGTTCGCTCCAGTCCAGCCCGCGCATTAACTCCCAGAGAAATGTTGTGGTTCAGCTGACACGCGGGCAGCAGCGAGGGGTCGGTGACGACGGTCCGGACACGAGCACAGTGCGCGACGCATGCGGCCACGGCGCCCGTGTCGTTGCTCGCTCTTCCGCTTGAAGATGGGTTGTGGCTTCGTGCCATTAACTTCCCCTGCTAGCTGCGTGCTGGCTGTGCCTTTCCGTTTTTACTCTCGCCTAGTTCATCGCCTTTAACAACAGTACAAAATACATTCATGGGTGCGTGCGGTCGTCGTTGCATTCATTTCATCACGGGTAGCCATGGACGGACGGACGGACGGACCGAGCTAGGAGCTCGCTCGATGGGAGACATATTATGGCGACGACGTACTTTACCGTAGTTAATTATGGTGCATCTAGCTGTAGCTAGCACGGGTTTATTATGCCGGGAGGTAGCTAGGTACTGGGGCGTACGTAGATCGCGAGCGTAGCGACATGTCCGTGTAAGCTTTTCGCCGTACGGGCATGGCACGCACTGCACAAGGAAGGAACAAAACAATGACCACACATGCAGCTTCGCTTGCTAGCATGCTTTAGCTAGCAGTAGGTATGTGGATTGTGGAAGCCCGGACGCGACCGGACCGGAAAGGGGAGAGGCCGGCAGAACACTGCCTTGCATGCATGCATGAATATGACTATACCAGCGCTGAGCCGCTGACCGTACGTCGCGCCGAAGATGCAGACCGTGGGAGGAAAGAGGAGCAGAGAGCTGCCATAATGCAGCGATAGATCCTTTTTCAGTCTCGATCGAGCTAGGTCATGCATGTATTTCTATGCCTCATCGACGGTTGGACGCATGGACGCAGAGATCAGAAGGCATCCATGGTGGCGACTGACAAGTGGACCGGGCCCGTGGCACAGTGTCTACCACCTGGCGCCACGGAATCATGCATGCGGTGCCACCGCCACCGGTGGTGCGAAAGAGATCAGCTCGTCATGCACATACTACACATGCTCCAGCCTCCAGCGTGTCCGGCGACCCCGGCCCCTCTCCTGCATATAGCCCGAGCTGCATGCTTGGCGGTTCGCCTCGCGATGTTCACATGGCCGTCTCCGCTACAAACTTGCCCAAGGTCCTGCACGCGGCCTTCAATGGGGTGCTGGGCCGCTGGGGCAACGTGTGGTGGACAGGTGGAGAACGCTAATCTCGTACTCCAAGTCTCCAACCTACACACCCCGTGTGGTCCAGGTTCTGTAGACATGCAGGAGCAGCTAGCATTGTGTTGTGTGCCGAGACTACGCCATGTCCGCTAGCCGCACGCCCCGAAAGGCGAGTGCGGCATGTTTCTGTTTTGGGAGAGGTAGGAAGGATAGCAGCTTGTTCTTGCAGCCTGCTGCACGCTCTTGATCGTTTTTCCTCTAGGTGAATCATTGCATTGCATGCATGTGATATGCTAACCGTAGGCGTAATGTTGAGGCACGAATCAACGTTAACTGCATTTGTATGGACTATATGTTGCTGTTTTGCGGGATCACATCAATCAAGAGAAGCAAACGTTCCACCAACAACAATTAAGCCTGTGCACTAGTAAGACTATTTTTTTTTTGTTGTTGTTGCAAGTGCACTAGGAAGACTACCTCGACTCATGACTCCCTGAATTGTTACTATTTGCTCTCGAGCGGCTGCTCGAGCAACCTGTAATCATTCGTGGTTTCACTTTCACGTCCTGCGATTTTATTGGTTGGGATCAGTTAGTCGGTGCGTCAACCTTTTACCGCTTTTGCATCTGCAAGAGATGCACGTGTTCTGTAGCAAAGAAGCTAATAATGCAGCCAGGTACACTCTATTTGCACTTTCATCATTGCTTTGCTTGTCTCCACGTACTTCCCTGAAATCAATTCCATGGTTACCGTCAGGACCAGCGGAAAACACCATCTGTTGCGGAGACGGGCAGGGATAGCGCGCTCGTAGTACTGCTACTGCTCATCATTTACGGACGTCCAGATACCTCTCAGTGGTGAGTCCTATATGACCACGCGTGGTCCGTAAGTGATGGCATTGCTATTATGCCAGACTTACACTAACGAGGGCCTATTTTCCGCCGTCAATCGTAAAGTGTTAACCCAGCTATTGGGGTCCATAGAGCCCATCTAGCCCACCAACTCTAAGGGTACTTTCTCGGTTGCTGAAAAGAAGGTCCATTATTTTTTTCTCGAATGCTTTGAATCATTGCAATTTGGAGGATATAGATTTTACCGGAGACATTTTTACTTGGCGCCGAGGGAAGATCAGGGAGAGGCTTGACCGAGCCGTATGTGACCCAAGATGGAGTTCTTTGTTTCCGGTCGCCGGAGTGGTGAATGAAGACTTCGGAAAGTCTGATCACATACCAATTCTCATTAACATGGAGTTTCATTCTGAAATGTGTGTTACTCACGAAAAGGGGAGGTTTGAGGCTCGCTGGCTTTGTGAGGAATCAGTAGAGAATATAATTGAATCGGCCTGGGAAAGAGCAAAGTTGCTGCATGCGGATGGTGCGTTGAATGAACATACCAAGATGCATGAAGCTTTGCAGTGGGACAAAGAAATTTTCAAAGGACAACGAAGGAGACTACGTGAGCTCCAAAAAGAACTGAATGAAATAATGGCTGGACCATTGACAGACGATGTTGTGGTCCAACAAAGAGAAATTCAGTTGAAGATGGAGAACTTACTAGAGCAGGAGGAGTTGTATTGGCTGTAGAGGGGACGGGTTAACTGGCTTCGCCATGGCGATCAGAATACTGCTTTTTTCCATCGATCGGCCACTACAAGGAAGAAAAGAAATTTTATTAAAAGTCTGAAAGATGAGGCAGGGAATATTGTAGAAGACCAGGACCGGATCCGTTCTATGGCAGCAGGATATTTTGAGCATCTATTCACATCGGAGGTACAAAATCCTGATCAAACAGTAATTGACAAAGTACAACCTTGTGTGACCAGGGTGATGAATGATATAATACTAGCTCTCTACTCCAGGGAGGAGGTAAAAAAGGCGATGTTTAACATAGGTGATCTGAAAGCACCAGGACCAGATGGTCTCCATGCCATATTTTATAAGCGGTTTTGGCATATTATTGGAGAGGATTTGATGGATGAAGTGCTGAATGCAGTTAATACCAGGTCGATCCCAGAGGGATGGAACATCACCACTATTGTTCTGATTCCGAAAGTGGAAAGCCATGAATCTATAACATAGTTCCGTCCGATTAGTCTGTGTAATGTGGTGTATAAAGTGATCTCCAAGCTTATTTCCACTAGACTGAAAAGTATTCTTCCTGAGATTATTTCACCAACTTAAAGTGCATTCGTACCGGGTCGTCTGATCACCGACAATGTCCTGGTGGCTTTTGAGAGTTACCACGCTATCAAAAATAAGAAGGTGGGCAAATACAGTTCTTGTGCGGTGAAACTGGACATGCACAAGGCATACGATAGAGTGGAATGGTGCTTCCTACAAAGAATGCTTATATGCCTTGGTTTTGATCCTACATGGGTGGATCTTATCATGGCTTGTATATCTTCAGTAAGGTACCAAGTAAGGGTTAATAATTCTATTTCTGATGTTATTTGTCCTACGAGGGGTCTTCGGCAGGGAGACCCGCTCTCGCCATATTTGTTTTTATTGTGTGCAGAGGGTATCGTTAGCATTATGAAGTTTAAAGAGGCAGCGGGTAACTTAACGGGTGTCAAGGTATGTCGTGGAGCCCCTGTTGTGTCACATTTGTTGTTCGCTAATGACTCGTTGATGCTTATGAGGGCGGATGTGCGGAGTGCTAACAGCCTGCGCAAAGCTTTGGATGATTATTGTGCTGCTTCTGGCCAGCTGGATAGTGAAGCCAAGTCGAGCATCTTCTTCAGTCCTTGCACGGATGTTGACACATGCGCTGAGGTTTGCTCGGTTTTAAATATTATGAACGAAGCAATCACTGATAAATACCTTGGATTGCCACCCCTAGTTGGTGTGGACAGGTAAGATTGTTTTCAACACTTAATAGAAAAAATTATCAAACTTCTGATCGGTTGGAAGGAGAGGAATATGCCCTTTGGAGAAAAAGAGGTACTTATAAAAGCCGTCATTCAAGCTATTCGGGCATACGCAATGTCAGTTTTCAAGCTGCCCAAACAAATCATTAAAGGGATAATCATAGCAATACCCCAGTTCTAGTGGGGAGATGATGATCACCAGAAGCATATGCACGGGTATGCATGGTGGAAGATGTGTGTACCTAAGAGGGAAGGTGGCTGATGACCCACATGTATACGGGGTGTATCGCAGTATTTTCGATAAGTAAGAGTGTCGAACCCAACGAGGAGCAGAAGGTGCTGGCTAGTGGTATGGATCAGGAATTCTCTGCAAATACTTAGCAAACGATTTTTAGGGGTTTTTAATAAAGCAAGTAAATAAAGTACGAGTAAACAAAAGATAATAAGAATAAATGCAGCAAGTGGCCCAATCCTTGATGTAGCAAAGGACAAGCCGGTTGTATTACTTAAGATGACCAAACGTTCTCGAGGACACATGGGAAGACTGTCAAGTGCTTTCGCTTCATATAGTTGATTAATCTTCTTTAGCTTGCTAAGTGTTGTGTGGGTGAACCTGTGCTAATGTACCGACCTTCCTAGAACTAATACATACTTGTGATTATACCCCTTGCAAACATCCGTAAGTACAATAAAGTAATTAAGGTAGAAACCTAACCACAACTTTAAACTCTAAGACCCTTATGCCCCTTGTGCAATGGTTTCCTAACAGGGGTTCATGTTTCTGTCACTCCAGCAACCCCTACGATTAGTAGCCAAATACACAATGCATTCCCCTAGGCCCATATAGGTGAAGTGTCATGTAGTCGACGTTCGCATGACACCATTAGAAGAAGTACACCACAACTTAAATATCAAACTATTGAATCTTTCTCAACACAACTCCACTACTAACAACATGACTTCTCCCATATCCTCAAGAACAAAACGAACTACTCACAAGACATCATATGGATCATGATCAGAGATGGAATAATGATGTATAACAATCTGAACATAAACAATAATTCAATGGTTCACTCAATAGCATCAACTACAAAGAGTAATCAACACCGGAAAAGTTTCTCCTATGAACTAATGCAAGATTCAACGCAATTGTTATAGCAATATGGAGATGGTGATGAGGGTGCTGATGGTGATGGTGGTGATGATGATGATCCCGATGAAGTCCAACTTGATGGTGGTGTTGATGGCGACGATCTCCCCTCTCCGGGAAGGAATTCCTCCGGCAGAAATCTGTCTGCCAGAGAGATCTTTCTCTCTTGGTGTTTTCCGCCCCGCAGAGGTGACATAATCTTTCTATGGTTGCTCCCCGAGTCTTAGGGTTTCGGGAGAATAATATACGCTAGAGGGGAGTGCCTGGAGTGGGCCAGGGTGGCCACACCACCTGCTGGCGCGGCCTAGGGCTGCCCGCGCTAGGGGGTGGTGTGGGCCCCCTGTGGCCCATCTCCAGCCCCCCTTCTGGCTTCCTTCGTCTTCTGGAAAAATAGGATTTTTCGTATATTTTTCCGGATTTTCTGATCTTCGCGAATTTTGCCTCCAAACAGCACCTTTTCCATCAGAATCCTGACTGCAGCGATCCATGCTCCAAAAGTCATCAACCATGCAAAAACAGATGAAATAACATAAGTATCGCCTCTCAATACGAAATATATCAATGAATAAGAGTGAATTATGACATAGAATAGTGATGCAAAATGGACGTATCAACTCCCCCCAAGCTTAGACTTCGCTTGTCCTCAAGCGAAACTGAGCTCAATAAACATGGCCTCGGGTTTATGGAGTGAAGAGTCAATAAAAGAATACAGACAAGAAGCATCACATTCATCAAATACATAGATAATAATAGAAGACAACTCACTATTGTATAACTCAACTTGCAATGAGTAAAGGAAACATAGTAAAGATACATAAAGTAAATCATAATTGGTAATGGCAAACTTAGCTCTTGGTCGAAGAATAGTTAATAATTTGCTGGAGTTCACAAATAACTGGTTTTCAATGATAGCTTTCAAAGTAGTAAACATCAAGATAAGAGCAATGTGCAAAACAAGGAACATAAGAAACATGAATGAATAAATCATCATATGAATGAATGAAACACAATAACTCAAAATACTTGCTGAGGTAGAAGGGAATAGGTTTACTGACTCAACTAAAAAGTAAAAGAAAGGCCCTTCGCAGAGGGAAGCAGGGATTGCAAGTCTCATAAAGAGCTCCCAAAAATTATGATACTTACTAGCTTTCAGCTCTCATTTCCCCTATCATAGGCATCTTTTGGTGGTTAAGGTTAAAGTGACACAGCTAAGAGGATATGCTTGACGAGTTATAAATTGAAGTCCCATGCCCCTTACTTATGAGTACCGAACCTCATGCTACTCAACTTCAGTCACAAGCAAGCTCTTGTCATTGTAAATACATGTGTATCGTTGAGAACCGCCAACGGGGTACCCCTTGCACATGACACAGGAGCTATCCCATAATCAAAATGACAAGGCAAGCAGACATTGAGCATCTCAGCGATCTTTTTATTTGCTATTTGCATAGGTTTTTATTGAGGATGCTTCATAGAATGCTCACTATGGTTTGCTGCAAGTTTCCACCATGATTAGGCATGGCTTAGGCTAGCGGCCCAGGCGTTTCTCTAACACACATATAAACTCCATAATCTTACAAGTTCCACTTTTATTTCACACCGCCGGGATCCATAAGCAAAATAACATGATATCAACTAGGTACAAGTACCAATGAAGTGTTGAAAGCGGTCCACATGATACATGGTTCTGCTAACTTCAACTCATATAGCGCAAGCATATACGCAACAAAGAAGGCCCCAATGGTTCAAGTTTATTAAATGCAAGAAAAGTAAGGTGTGCCATCAAGTTCGTGAGAGCTTTAATCACTAATTTTCACATAACAAGTTTAATTTGGGAGGTAGATAAAACAAGAATTTACTTGGAATAGCAATAATGCTACTAGGTAGGTATGGTGGACACAAATGGCAAAGGTTTTGGTTTAAAGGAGTGGATGCACGAGAAGAATTCCCTCTCAGTACAGATTTTTGGCTAGCAAGGCTGGGTAGCAAGTATAAGAGTTGAAGGAAACAAACAAACATACAAGTGATAAAAACAAACATGCAATCTTCCTTAGAAGCACAAAAAATCTTAACTAGAGAATACTAAACTTATGAGCAAATCAAGAAAGAAAGATGATGAAATTATTTTTCTTTAGAGTACTTTTATCTTTTCTTTCAACTCTCAAAAATAGTTTTGCTACTGACCAAGCCAGGTTTGCCAAAACCAACTAGATTAACTCAATGATCCCAAAGTGCTACCAATACTAATAACAAGATCAATCATATAACCACGAATTGAAAACTAATATAAGCTATGCAAAAGAGTGAATGATAGAACTTCTCATTAATATTCCATAACGGCAACTCACACCAAGGGATACATATCTAACGAGAGAGGGGACACTTCCATAATGCAAACCATCCTACATAATAACTCCTCTATTCATGATATGACTCTACTAATAAGGTAAAAAGATAGAAGATAGTGATGTGATACCGTGGAACTCCCCCAAGCTTGGAACAAACCAAGGGGATGCCAAACCTGATGAAGAATTCCTCCTTTGGTGGTGGTATCTTCTCGATGAGATTCTTGATCAATTTCCCCAAGTCCTCGATCTCAAAGGTGAGATTGCGAATAAGCTACGAGTTTTGCTCAATGCGGCTCATGATCATCTCGGGTTGCGAATTCCAGCTCTTGTGATTCTTTTTCCGCTCTCCTTCCTTGTGGTCTTCTTTTCCTGCATGGTTATGGATAAAGGTATGGAAGGGACTCTTGGTGCTTGGAGAAGGTGTCCGTGGTGCCAAACAATGACGTGGAGGCTTCCCTCCAGTTGACATCCGTGCAGTCCTTTTGATCCTGGCAGGGTTTGCCACCACTCCAATGCTTGCAATGGTAGTGCCGGTGTGCTTTGCCTCCTCTTCACATTCACTCTTGATCTCCTTCGCCTGCCCGGTGTCTTGGAGGTCTTCCTCCATAGGCTCCTTTCCTTTATCCTTGGCGGACACCATTGTGCTTCTAAGCTTTCAAAGAGTATGTCCTGGCAGAAACAGATCGAAAAATAAACACGACGAAAACACGATATATGAACCTTGGGATATCCAGGGGTTATATATTACGAAGTTTCATAACAAAAGGAAGGTACTGGGAGAAAACGAGTCGGAGGCAGAGTCCGGGGTGGATTCACCACCTGGTGGCGCGGCCAAGGGTGGGCCCGCGCCACAGGGTGGTGTGAGCCACCCTGGCTCCGTTTCCGTCCCTCTTTTGCTTCTTAGCTTCCCTTATTGACTAAAAACTGCAAAAATATAGTTGGATAGTATTTTCGCGGAACTTTTCTTACCAAAACTGTTACCTATTTGAAAACGGACTCTGCAGGTCTCTGAATTTGGTATTTAGTAGATTCTTCCAGAGTCATCACTTAAATATTCATCAATAGCTTCATCTTCATACACTTATAACTTGAGTCATAAAACCTTTCACTTCCTTATTACACCATTATCTCCATTACCTGGGAATTTCTTTCACACAAAACTTCACACAGTTCTCATTAGCAACATTAGTATAAGTGAAGTGATAAAACCTTTTGAGTTTAACTTCAACTGAGAACCATCAAAACATAAGCTACTGTAAAAAATCCTTCTGAAAACCCAAAAAGAATTCAAAAAGGAAATCGAATAAAGAAGCAAATGCAAGAGTGGCAAAATCTGTCAAAACAGACCAGCAGGTAAAGATCAATTTTTTCGAAAATCTTCTGTTTCTCAAATCAAAAAGTGCAAAACTAATGAAAGTTAAATAACAACCTGGGGAAGAAGCACAAAAAATTACATCTCATTCTGACATACAGAGATCTCTCACGAATTTTGATGGTGAAGCACAAAAATCTGTTTCGGGACAACAACTTCCCAAATATTACTTCTCTCTCATTAGAGGTCGATCTTGACAAAAAAAACCAAACAAAACGGATAAGGAGAGGTTATTACCGAAGTAATAACTTCCAAGACTCAAAGAAACAAAAACAAACTGAAAGCAAAAATAAACTGGGTTGTCTCCCAAAAAGCTCTTTCTTTATAGCCATTAAGACGTGCATGATAAATTTGAAGATACTCACATAGGAATATGAATGGAAGTGAAAGAGAGCTTTAAGAAGCAAAAATACACACATTTAAGTCTAACCACTTCCTATGCAAGGGAATTTTGTAAACAAACAAGTTGTTGAAACCCGAGGCTACTTGCATAAGAAGGCAAAACAAGTGCAACATAAAAACTTTCAGCATAAAACGAGGAAACTTGATATTATTGAGATGCATAAAAACACTTTTCCCTCTCTCATAGTAACTTTCAGTATCATGCATAAACTTAACAATATAACTATCACAAGGACCATCGTAGCAATTATCACTTATTCTAACAGAAAACACAGGAATACTAGCTCTCATAACACTACTATGTGAAACAATATTAGAGGTATCCTTACAAAGGATAGTGTGCCCCTCTTCTTTATATTTAGTAACAAAGTCTTTCACATTTGCTATTATAGGTTCATCAACCATTTGTTTATCAGGTTCAATAGCTTTGCTTATACTTTCATTAACCATACTAGCTATCATAGAATGTTCCCTTATCTTAACTGGGAAAGGCATTTTCTCAATATAAGGTTCAGGTAAGACATGATTAGCAGTATTAACTTCAGTATTTCTTGCAGGAACACTCTTAGCAACATCTTTATAAGGTTTATAATACTTATTCCACTTCTTTTTAGGCATTTAAATAAAGGGAAGCAAAAGCCTTAAAATAAGAAGCAATAGCTTAAGAGTCTAGACCATAAGCATTTTTAATATTTTGAAAGTCATCAGTTCCCATAAAAGATTCAATGCATTCATAATCATAATTTATACCTCACTTTCTACCTTTGTCATTCTCCCAAGCTTCAACATTGTCTTGAATACGGTCCAGAAGATCCCATTTAGCTTCTTGTTCCATGCGAGTGAATGATCCAACACAAGAAGCACCCAATAAATCCTTATCATGAAGAGAAAGCCTTGCATAAAAGTTATTGATAATAATATTGTTGGGGAGCTCATGAATGGGACATTTGAGCATTAGTAACTTAAATCTCCCCCAAGCTTGAGCTGTACTCTCTCCATCAAGAGGCCAAAAGTTGTAGATTTGATTCCGATCTTTATGAATCTCACTAGGGGGATAAAACTTTGAATAAAAGAGAGGTACTATTTCCTCCCATTCCAGATCTTGACCATTCTTCAACAGCTTATACCATTCCTCAGCTCTTCCTTTCAGCGATAATGAGAATAACTTCTTCTTAACTTGATCTGTAGTAATACCTGCACACTTGAACAACCTGCATAATTCGTGTATAAAGAGCAAATGATCACCGGGATGGACAGTTCCATCCCCAACATAGTAGTTATCCATAACACGATCAATAATTCTTGTAGGTATTTTGAAAACATCATTCTCAACAGGTGGTGGCTTATCTACTACCTTAGCAGTGGTAGTAGCATTACCAAATAAGAAACTCAGCGAATTATCCATAACGAAAATAAAGCAACTAGCAGAAGTAAACAATACTCACAGTAGAAGTTTCCTTTACCAGTTCCACTCTCCAATAGCGCTTCACTCCCCGACAATGGCACCAGAAAATAGTCTTGATGACCCACAAGTATAGGGGGTGTATCACAGTATTTTCGATAAGTAAGAGTGTCGAACCCAACGAGGAGCAGAAGGTGCTGGCTAGTGGTATGGATCAGGAATTCTTTACAAATACTTAGCAAACGGATTTTTAGGGGTTTTTGATAAAGCAAGTAAATAAAGTACGAGGAAACAAAAGATAATAAGAATAAATGCAGCAAGTGGCCCAATCCTTTATGCAGCAAAGGACAAGCCGGTTGTATTACTTAAGATGACCAAACGTTCTCGAGGACACATGGGAAGACTGTCAAGTGCTTTCGCTTCATATAGTTGATTAATCTTCTTTAGCTTGCTAACTGTTTTGTGGGTGAACCTGTGCTAATGTACCGACCTTCCTAGGACTAATACATACTTGTGATTATACCCCATGCAAACATCCGTAAGTACAAGAAAGTAATTAAGGTAGAAATCTAACCACAGCTTTACACTCTAAGACCCTTACGTCCCTTGTGCAATGGTTTCTTAACGAAGGTTCAGGTTTCTGTCACTCCGGCAACCCCTACGATTGGTAGCCAAATACACAATGCATTCCCCTAGGCCCATATAGGTGAAGTGTCATGTAGTCGACGTTCACATGACACCATTAGAAGAAGTACACCACAACTTAAATATCAAAGTATTGAATCTTTCTCAACACAACCCCACTACTAACAACATGACTTCTCCCATGTCCTCAAGAACAAAACGAACTACTCACAAGACATCATATGGATCATGATCAGAGATGGAATAATGATGTATAACAATTTGAACATAAACAGTAATTCAATGGTTCACTCAATAGCATCAACTACAAAGAGTAATCAACACCGGGAAAGTTTCCCCTATGAACTAATGCAAGATTCAACGCAATTGTTACAACAATATGGAGATGGTGATGAGGGTGCTGATGGTGATGGTGGTGGTGATGATGATGATGATCCCGATGAAGTCCATCTTGATGGTGGTGTTGATGGCGACGATCTCCCCTCTCCGGGAAGGAATTCCTCCGGCAGAAATCTGTCTGCCAGAGAGATCTTTCTCTCTTGGTGTTTTCCGCCCCGCAGAGGCGGCATAATCTTTCTGTGGTCGCTCCCCGAGTCTTAGGGTTTCGGGAGAATAATATACGCCAGAGGGGAGTGCCTGGAGTGGGCCAGGGTGGCCACACCACCTGCTGGCGCGGCCTAGGGCTGCCCGAGCCAGGGGGTGGTCTGGGCCCCCTGTGGCCCATCTCTAGCCCCCCTTCTGGCTTCCTTCGTCTTCTGGAAAAATAGGATTTTCCATATATTTTCCCGGATTTTCTGATCTTCGCGAATTTTGCCTCCAGACAGCACCTTTTCCATCAGAATCCTGACTGTAGCGGTCCATACTCCAAAAGTCATCAAGCATGCAAAAACAGATGAAGTAACATAAGTATCACGTCTCAATACGAAATATATCAATGAATAACAGTGAATTATGACATAGAATAGTGATGCAAAATGGACGTATCAGTGGCATGGGATTTAGAGATTTACATTGCTTCAATTTGGCAATGCTTGCTAAACAATGCTAGAGGTTAATTTTAAACCCTAACTCTATATGTGTAAAGGTGCTACGAGAAAAGTATTTCCCTTTAGGAGATATTTTAAATTGTCAGCTGAAAAAGGGGAGTTCTTATACCTGGCAAAGCATTTGGGAGGGCATCCAAACTTTTAAAAGAGGTCATATCTGGAGGGTTGGAGACGGCTCCCAAATCAATATTTGGGATGATCCATGGATACCGAGTGCTCCTAAGAGGAAAGTTGCAACAAGGAGAGGGAATATAGTTTATACATCTATCTTGGAGCTTATTGATCACGAGATAGGAACATGGGATGAGGAGATCATTCGTGGTTTCTTTTGGCCCATCGATGCTAACGGTATTCTGAATATTCCTTTGCATATGGGTTTGATGGAGGATTTTGTTTCTTGGCATCTCACAAAATCAGGAACTTTTCCGGTGAAATCAGCATACCATTCGGAATGAGGGCACCAACATGGGGAGAAGCTAAGGAGGACGTCTGGATATGGTACATCATCGACCCTACCACTTTGGAAAACTTTATGGTCTCTCAACGTGCCAGCTAAGATCAAGATTCATTGTTGGAGGTCCTTATTGGGTGTGATACCGTGTAATGGTGTGTTGGCTAATTGACATATGCAAAATAGCTCTCAATGTCAGCTCTGCAAGTCCGACTATGAGAGTATCCGACACACCTTTTTATTATGCCCTAGGGTTTGGGAGATATGGAACTTTTGGGGCATGGAAAATCTAATATTGCATGTGTGTGAGATGGATGAACAGGGGTCGTCAGTTATTGAAGTTTTGTTGCGTGATAAATCGGCGAAAGCATCTTTGCTTGATGAAGTTGATCGGAATGACTTGCTTGCGATGTCCATATGGTACATCTAGTGGGAACGTCGGTAGGCGACACATGGGGAAGTGATCCAATCACCAGTGAGAACTGCTCAGGCCATCTCGACTTTAGTTCCGAACTACACCAAAGCAAGGAAGAAGAAGAAGGGGATAGCCAGACATGGGTGGCTAAAACCTCGAGAGGATTTTGTCAAGTTAAACCTTAATGCCAGCTTTGACCTAGACTCTGCTACCGGAAGCTCTGGCGTTATTATTAGAGATGAGAGAGGCTACTTTGTTGTTGCAAGCAAGACACATTCCCTTTGTCTCTGATGCTGCTACGACATAGGCTATGGCACTGAAAGATGGACTTATCTTGGCAGGCCAGGTGGGGTGTAACAAGCTGGATATTAACTCGGACTGTATGGAGGTCATCAACGTCATGTAGCACGGAGGAAACTCACTTGCCCCTGCAGCTGCTATCTATGAGGAAGTACCGCAATTTTACAACTACTTGCTTCAGTCATTGTCCTAGGGAAGCAAATTTAGCGGCATATTCATTAGCTAGGCATATAGATGGACCCATGTCGAATGTTTGGCATGAGGAGCCTCTTGATTTCCTTAGATCCATTCTAGCTGATAATGTAACAACATTGTAATCTGGTTGATGGGCTGCAAATTTCTGACGTACTCTTTTTCCTTACCAGGATACCTAAGAGGATTGAAAGGTTTTAATGAGGCGGCTTGCATGCTTAATATATAAAGTTGTTACCTTCAAAAAAAGTTTATAGAAAAAATACTACCCTCTCTGTCTTAAAATAGACGTCAGAAATTTTTGTAAAATTGGATGAATTTAAACAATATCTATTTTAAGTTTCTGAAATCTATTTTATGATGGAGGGAGTAGTTAATAACTATAATGCTCTATAGATATCATGTAAAAATGTAATTCAAAATGAGAAACTAACCCCTATTCCCGCAAAAAAAAACTAACCCCTATCCCATTCCCCCTCTCCCTCCCACATCCCCTCCGCTCCCCTTGACTAATCATTAGAGTTCAACCACATTATATCAATCATGTTAAACATAGTTTCGTCTTTCCTTGTATGTATACGGTACATGTATAGTTTGTTGGAATTTGGGGTATTTCGATATTGGCCTTTGGCTCATAACCAATACAAATTCTGAAATTCTCTTTTGGCCCATTAGGTGAGGCAGCTCATTGGATGTATTAGTAGTGCTAAAGTTTAGTCCCACATTGCTAGTGGAAGGTATGTTGCACCACCTTATATACTAGGATGTTCTACCACTCACTAAAGTGCGAGAAAATACAGAAGTTCTCGCGCACTCCTCCTCCGATACCGTTTGTCTCGCCACACCTCGCCTCATCATGTCAGGACACGCGTGCATGCCGCGAGTTGCGGGAATGAGCCGAGCCAAGCTAGATATCTCTCCGGAATATTTTCGCTTGTCGTTTCCGTCTAGCCAGTTTTCCTGGGATCTCCCTTATCGCTGCGCGTCCGGGTTTTCTCAGCTCTTGTCTCCACGAAGCTTCCTTTGAAAGTAAGAGGATCTTATCCTTTATAAACAGAGGCACAGAGACGATATGAGCACATACACACTTCCTTTTAGTTCCTTTAGGAAGTGCCTCTGTCTTCTCCATCCTGGCATACGGCTTGGACCGCAGATCAGGATAGTAAGCATCCAGAATCCCGCATCTCGAGAACCTGTATGGGTGAGGGGCGATCAGGTTTTTGGGGAGCGCTCAGCGCGACTACTGGCAACCACGACGCCGTCCGGCGATGAGTTCCCCGACGACAACTTCTTCCCGGACATCGATAACATGGTCGACAACATGAAAGTTACTGTTGCTCAGGTTGCACCGTACTTACCCCTAAACTACCTCTTTCAGATTCAGCTAGAATGTCTTGTTCTAGCGTTTGGAGTAGATCATGTGGATTTATCTACTCTGTTAACTTGCATGATTAGTTTAATCACTATTAATTTAATTTAATTACTGTTAATTTAATCATGTTTTACCAGTTTATTTAGATTAAATCATATGAATTGTTGCTCATATTTCCGATCGTAGCATAGTACACCACCGTGTCGGTCCCTCCCTTTGTACTGCAACCGATGGGCTCTTCCATCGCTGTATAACACCTACATGAACCCTTGAACAGGGATTTTATTTGCACCTAATCGATACGGTATCACCGCTATGGCATGTCACCTGATCCTAGTCCGAAATATATTCCCTAGGCATTTTTCATCAATTAGGAACTTTAGGATAGCTGGCTAGTACATCAATTTAGTAGATCACACCCCAAGGCTATAAATACATGCATGTGAGTGGAAATTGAGTGGGATTGTGCAACAACTAACTAGCTGGACCAACCCGTGGTTGGATGGTTAGGAGGACAGTGGTACCCCATCCCACCAGAGTTCAAACCCCAGGTTTGACGCTTTGGTGTCTTATAAAGACGGAATATTCTTTCAGTGGGAGGCGACGTTCCCGTCGATAGCGAGACGCATGTGGTGATTTCGTCAATTTCAAGACCCGCCAGCTCAGTCTCTCAGAGGTGCTCATATGGGTAGGGTGTGCGTGCGTGTGTTTATAGGGGTGAGTGTATGTACGCATTGTGAGCGTCTGCGTTTGTACTGTGTTTCTCAAAAAAAAACTAGCTAGCTCTGCAGTGGGATCGACGTAGGACTCAAATAGATGATGGCGTGGTGCGCTAGTCGTAAGTACTCCCTCCTATTTAAATTAGTTGATTCAAATTTGTGTAGATTTGAATGTCGAATCTAGACTTATTTTTATGCTAGATACATCTGAATCTAGAGAAACTAAGTCAATTAATTTGGATCGGAGGGAGTACCATTTTCATCCCCATGAATAAGTGTCATCCTCGGCTCAAACGCCATTTCTTCGCCATGTGTTCCTCGGTCTCGCCACGAGGCTTGTTCTCGAAATGTTTAAGAGAAAGGGCTCTCAAAAGTTGTTCACGTCATCCTTCGACAAGCTGCATATACTCCCAGCATATACTCGTGGCGAGATAGCACACAGAAGCCGAGCACAGAACTGTTTTACTACACACATTCACCGCCCAGACCAGACTGTTTTGCTTGCATAAATGGCAAATGGCGAGGTTGCGGTGGTAAAGCGCTAATAGCAACCACGACTGTCGCATGCATCATGCGTCTTGCGCATTGTTCCTGACCCTGACCAGACCAGACAGAATTAGAGATCCAGTCAAAGACGCTGTACCTGCGGGTCCCAGGCTCGAGCACGATCACACAGTATAATGGTAACTTACGCATTGATCGATCTGATCTTGTCCGTCTTGATCTGTGGCCTTCTCCACGTCACCGCCCCAGCAGGGCACGCGGGTCTGCTGTCAACGCTAGAAAATGATTAAAAAGTCAGCCCTAGCTTTTGTGCCGCTCCTGTCCAAGTTATGATGGATGGCGCAGTGTAAACAGTGTCATATATAGCTAGTAGGGCATGGTGCTAGTACGTGACATGTTTGCTTTGAAACATCTAATCGTCGTAGGCCCTACTAATCGCGATCGAGCCATTTCCCAAGTAGATGGCAGGATCTGCGATGCTTGTCGTTGTGGTCGCAGTCTAAACACTGACATGTTAATCTTCTGTTGCAGTGATAACAGTCGTCGATGAAGCTAATCCGTGGACCCTAAATTGAGTCTAGTTACAGAACTTGGACACTGATTGTTCTTCATTTGATATATATATTCCTCTGTCGACGTTATTAGCTACTGTACAGAGAACAGGTACCTTGTAATCAATCGGGCGACAAATGCAGGAACCGGAACTTTGTCAGTGCGAAAAACTGGTCGGCCGGCCGGCCGGCACCACTCTTCCTTTTCGTGCCGACGGAGGGCGGAGTAAAAGCGAGCTCAGGCAGAGGCGACAACGATACGGACATTTGGCCATGCATGCATGGTGCGTGCACGGACTTTGAATAATGAGCTTTGTCTTGTATTCTCCTCGCAGATCTAGCATAGCATCGGTCGCATGCTGCTGCACACATTGATGCCTCGAGTGCATGCAGCTTATTGGCTTGTGTAAAGCGATCGAGCGAGGGATGGAAAGAAAAGGTGGGAGACATGTATAAAGACATGCGTGGATGGATGGATTTGTAGACTCGATCGTCCTGTCATCCACGCGTCGTCGTTGCTCCTGCTCCTGCTTGCGTGCGTGCGTGCGTGGAAGGTCATTTCCTTCCCCGGGCTCTGAAGTTTTTTTAGCTTTGTCAGGACTCTTCCGGAATTTCTGGCGAGGAAGGCATGCAGCAGCTTTTGCACGATCGAAAGATGGCGCGCGCATGCACGATCGATCGTCCATGCATTGTCTCCTGCTCTCTGCCATCGGCCGGCCGCTAGCAGTGAAAGTATACGTACGCATACCGCATGCGTACTTACTTATCGTGGGCATTGTAGGTGCAGGATCGATGGACGTAAACGTATGGCACTGTCGAAGCAAACCACCTGCAGCAAGAACGTGGCCATCAACGTCGGTCCGTAGAAGTACGTGCACTCGATCGCGCACATGCACCCAGCTATTCATTCACTCGATCGATCGTGAACCACACAATGCTGCGAGCGTTTGACCGGAGTCCCTCCCGATCGATCGATCGATCGACCGGACTCGCCCGTCGTCGGCGAGATTTGTCGGCAGGCACGCACGGAATCTCTCCTTTACCCAGTCGCGAATCGCGGCCGCTCATGATGATGATGGCCGTCCGTCGTGGTGGTAGCCGGAGGGACGGGGCAAAGCGGACCGTGCACCCGGCGTCCCCCACCGGGCCGTACAAAAGCGGGGGATCGATTTGCCAACACGGACACATGCGAGCACGCAGAGGAGAAAGCCTGTTCCAAGGAGGAATCCGTCGCGCTCGCGGCCGGCCCCCGCGGCGGAGGGTCGTCTCGATCGGTGACGGCGATCGGGACGTATCGGACGCGGAAAGGCGCGCCTGATAGGGACAAAACGGTGCCTCAGTTTCAGGTCTGGGTTCCTGCTGCCTTTCGTCTAGCCTTTGGGTTTCAGGTTGCCGATTTGCTATGCGCCGTGTGCTGTGCCTAGTCTGCTTGGCTCGCGTCTGGACCGGCCAAGCTTGGTCTGGATGGTGGTCCGTGTGAATGTCTGACCGGCTGTCGGGATGGACTGACTGGGTTTATAAGGTCACGTACAATGCGATGATTTCGGTCTTCCCGTATAGTTTTCCCGTATATATTTTTGTCATATTGGATTTTTCTTTAGTTGGGGGTGAGAGAAATAAGAAAGAGAAGATTGTCTTCCGTTATCTAAGGGATGATCTATTAAAATAAGAGAATGCTATTTTCTCCATTGTATCACATGTCTTCCCTTACAAAACAATTTCTTACTAAAAATAGTTAGTTCTCATTAATTACTAGAGATGACAATAAGAGAAAATGCATTGTACAACTTGTATATACTATCTTCTCTAGATGATGTGGAAGATTGAGGTAAGGCATGTCTTCTCCATCATTGTATATGCCCTAAGGATTTTTCTCCGAGGGAGACATGCGATAAGGCCTTCCACAATGTGGTTGATGCCCAAAACAAAGGTCGCCACATCAGCAGCGATTCCAGTGAAAATAACTGAGGCACCGGTCTCACAGTGTATGTGATGCCCATAAGAAAAGCAGGGCCCACATCTAGATTGACCGAGCTAGACTTCACTTTCCTTGCAGCGACTTCTTCTCTTTCTTGTCGCATGACAGAAAAAAAATCCCCGCCTCTAGAACCAAATCGGTCTCTGTCCCTTGCTCCCCTTCCCAATTTCTCATCGTCCTTGCCCAAAATCAACGCGAGGCCGTGTAATTTCTGCCGATTCAGCGGATAAGCTCGGTGTGAAGCAGCAGATCCATTGATTCGAGGAGCCCCTAGTCGATTCCCTGAAATTATTTTGCGGCACCGTCTCGGCAGCGGAGGGCAGCGGCCGACCCATTGTCATTTTTCTTTTTTCTTTATTCTTTTTTATGTTGTATCTCTTCTAATTTTTTGTGTGCTTTCAATATTCTAGATTAAAAATATTTCCAATTTTGAATTTTTATGAATTTGAACAATTTCGAATTTGAATGTTTTTTTAAAATTGCACATTTTCGAATTCCTTTCAAAATTCAATAGTTTCGAATTTGAAGATTTTTCAAATCTGAATGTTTTTAATATATGAATATTTTTATTTCTAAAAGAAAATCAAACAATTTTTGAATATGAACTGAAAAAGAAACAATAAAAGATCTAGAAAATAAAAATAAAAACCAAAATAAAAAATAAAAAAACAAACTGACCACCCCCGCTATATGGGTCGAGCCCAAACGCCGACCGGGGGTATGGGTGCCCTGTAGGCACCGCTCTGGTCAGTGTATAGGATTCTCCGAGAGAGAAAGCATGTATCTAGGAAGGTTATGCAACCATGGGCTGTGGCTGCAACTTTGTTTGGCATTATATGGCTGGCCTTAGTTTTGGGCCCAAGGCTATATAATGCTGACCATTATTAGCCCACAAAGAAAAAATTGGACAATACTATATGCCGCTCGGGGCGGCGAATCCTATTCAACGCCCACAACAATGTGTATCTGGGGCGCCGCATACCCCTATTGTCGCATGGGTGGGGCCTAGGAACTTTCTTGCTGTTTCTTTTGTCGCAGGCAGCCACGCAGGTGAGCGCATTCGATCATTGTTTTCCTCATCGTTTTTTCTTTTCTGTTTTCTTCCCAAATACGGTTTTTCGCCGGGTTTGTTCATTTACCTTTTTAGTTTTTTTTTATGTCTTTTTTGAAAATGTGCAAATTCAAATACAATTCAGATTTGGAAAAATTCAGATTGTCAATATATTAGATTTTGAAATAAATTTAGATTTGAGATTTGATTTTTTTGTCAGATTTGAAAAAGTTCAGATCTAAAAAAGTTCAAATTTAAAAATTTGGCAGATTTTAAATTTATTCAAAATTTCAAATTTGTTAGAGTTTTTTTCTTCAAATTTGAAATTGTTCAGATTTAAAAACCTTAAACAGGACAAGGTACAAATTTTATATTTTTATTAGGGGTACAGCGTATAGATTTGAATGGAAGCAAACGAGTAGCAGAAAACATAGAATGGAAAAACTAGGTGGTCCAGCGAGGGAGCGCCAGCGTAATGGCCTGGCCAATGGTGTGCCCTTTTCAGGCAGCGCGAGCAGAACACGCCGCTAAGAGCGGCGTATAGGGCTCCCGCTCTGGGCGGCGTCGTGCAGGCACACATCACACCCGCGCGCCCTGCGGCAGCATGTTGGGCCCAATAAGTGTATGCTTCTTATTTTTCATTTTATCTTTTTTGTTTTGATTTTGGTTTTGGTTTTTCTTATTCAATTTTTAAAAACTGAACATTTCTTAATTATAAAATTTAACAATCTCAATCTTTTAAAAAATCATGAACCAATTTAAAAAAATAAATCATGACCCATTGGAAGCCTCTTCGAGCTTCTTGAAATGCATGACGGCGCGGTTGTAGTTTAGGAACCCCATCAGCCAGAACTCTTGTTTCTCCATTGACACGAGCTGGGTGAACTTATCCGTGGGCTTAAGAGCAACTCCAACATATGCGTGATATTGCGGCGCACTAAAAATAACCATCGATTTAGTGCGCGCGGCCGGTTTTGGAGTTTGAAGCAAATGGCCGCAAATACAACTATGACAATTATCTTGCCGATGGCATCTACCTAAGGTGGCAAACTTTTATGAAACCGGTTCACAAACCCAAAGGTAAGAAAGTTTCACGCCACACAAGCACGACTAGGAAAGATGTGGAGAGAATTTTTAGGATTTTGCAAGCCCAATTTGCTATTGTGAGAGGACCGGCTAGATTTTGGGATCATGAATATCTTTGGTACATCATGACCGTCTATGTCATCATGCATAACATGATCATAGAGGATGATCGTGGCAAAGATGTAGATCGCAGCCACCACTATGACTTGATGGGATTCCCGTGCAAGTGCATAGAAGAGAGCATATGGTGGCGCGTTTCATTGCCTCATATCATGCCATTCGTGACAATAAGATCCATGATAATCTTCAAAAGGATCTCATCGAGGAGTGATGAAAATGGTTTGAAGCACAACATTGAGCTCTCCTTTTATTTGTTGTTTGTTGTATTATTGGAAAACTTGTTGTATTTGTTGGTGAACAATTCCTATATTTGGTTTATTATTCATGTACTATTTAGTTGTGTTGTAATAATAACTAGATAATTTTTTGTTGAATTTATTTGGGTTTGTTTGATCTCCTTGGTCATGTAGTTCATTGTGAAACCTATTTGCGTTGGACCCGCACGCTGTATTTTCGCGCGCCTGATAGGGGACTATTTTGTGCTATATTTTCGTGCGCCTATTTTAGCGTGTCCGCTGGAGAAAAAACACCGCGCGTACTAAAACTGGATCGTGCATGCTGCGTAGCACTATGTCGAGCCAAGAGCATTTTCATTACTATAGAAAATGGTGGATAGTAAAATCGAAAATCGATCATGTCCTTCAAGTCGCATGTTGCTTTCTACCACATCGTTTTAAACGAAGTTTTACCATAATAAACGTTCCTCTTTTCATTGCAAAGTGGTATAGAGAATTGATCCAATATGGGTGGAATCATAAATAGTCTTTTGTTCAGTTTTGTGTATAGTAATCCACCGTGATATGATATCGTGCTTCTGGTGGAGTTGCTCTAAGGTTGCTGGCCAGCACAGAGAAATCGTCACATGCCTCGTTGTTGTTGGTCAATCCGTCACATGCCTCGTTGTTGTTGGTCAATCCATCATTCCAACAAAAGAAAACCCGAACACTACACAACTACACTCACGGGAATGCACACAATGTGTGCACCTGTCACGGGTCGTCTAGTAGTTTAACTTGTCTAAGCAAGTTAGTAATTTGGTGTCGGACTTGCATGTCGCGTATTTTCGTGAAAATCTAAGTCAGGTAAGGCTAATTATAGTGAGAGTAACTTAGGTAATAGTATAGTCCTACATGTATTGTTAACTAAGCATTTAGATGACACGTCATGCATTAAATGATAAAAGAGAACCTATAATAACTAGCTATGTTACCATAATATCACATATTTCAAAATAAAATGAGTCTACGTTGTAATAAATAAGGTTTTGTATAGTACTACATTTATATTATTTTCCACTATGGAGCTAGTAACTTAGACTAGTAACATATGCATGTTACTACTCTAAGTTACTTCGAAGTATGACTAGCCTAATACTAGTACATGAGGTGTGTGGACAACAGAAACGTGGGTTATGTAACACCGAGAAACAATTCAGAAATAATAAAGAAAAAGGGCATGGTATACCCTTAGAAATACTCCATCCGACCCAAATTAGTTGACTTAGATTTGTTTAGATTCGCATGTATCTAGACTTGTTTTAGTGCTAGATATATTCAAAATTAAAAACTAAGTCAACTAATTTGGGTCAAAGGGAGTACAAGATTTAGAGGGTGTTTTTTTGGTTTCTAAGTGACCCAACACCTTGTAGTAGCTCCACTCTGTCTTGTCACCGCCGGCGGCCTCGTACTCCCTCCGTCCGTAAATAAATGTACTTCTAGATTTTGCCTAAATCAAACTTAATCAAATTTGATCAACTTTATAGATAAATATAGCAATATATATTACATCAGCTTGACATATTATGAAACTAAATTTGAAAATAGATCTAGTAGTACCAATTTGTCATAAATATTGTTACGTTTCTCTAGAAAGTTAGTCAAATTTTACTAAATTTGACTTCGGCAAAACCTAGAAGTACACTTATTTGCGGACAGAGGGAGTAGGAGAGTAGGGTGTCGCTGCAGAAGGCGGGCGTCATCAGACTAGCCCCAATAAAGGTATCATAGGTAGTATCATGAATACCATGTTGACAAAATTCTGACGTGACATGCTAATTAACGATAAAAGAGGTTGTGTTGGTATCATAGGTAGATACAGTATCATAGCACGTAAAACTAGAAAAACTAATCTCAAATAAATCTTGTCCATAATTTTGCATTGAGATTCTACAAAACAATAAATATACTAAGACTATGATACTACTAATACTATGTATTGTAGAGATGGTATCATATACTAGTATCATATACATGATACTACTATACGATACTCCCCATTGTGACTAGTCTCACGGAGCCAGGATAAGGAGAGGTAGCACGTGTAGGATGTGCAGGGCTGCTCGTCCGACGGATCATCTTGTTGTGGCTGCCCGCCGCCAGGACTTTGGTCCCCTGCGCAATTCTCCTCGCGGCCGCCTCCGTGATGCTAGGTGTCGTCCGAACTGCAGAGCTATCATGGGTAAATTAGTTGAGTAGAGAACATACTCTTTTTCTTTTAAAATATAAGATGTTTTAGCTTTGTGAAAGGAGTGTATCTAATCCTCTTTTAGTGTGTAGGTTCATCTAGGTTTGAAGTGAAACTACACATTAAAAGAGGTCTAAATACACTCCTTTCACAAATCTAAAATATCTTATATTTTGAAACGGAGGGAGTATGTTCTAATGATGGGAGGAGCTTGAAGAGGGCTTACCGCGACGGCGCGACGCCATGTGTTGCGTGACAGGTCCACAGCCTTCCCGGTCACCTTGCTGACCTTGCGCCTCCACATCGATCAGCTTGACATAGACATTTCTATCAACGAGGGGACAGTGATATCGGTGATAGTCCAGGGTGGACTCTACCACTGCGTATGCATGCGTATGCACTCTTCTGCGTCGGCGGTGTCACGTACAGGTTGGCCTCCATCGCCATAGGCAACCATGTTCTCCCCGGCTTGTTTTTTCTTCGAGAGTACGCGAATGCGTACCTTAATTTTATAATTTTATAGAAGGCAAAATTCTAAGTTACAAGAAAGTGATCAAAGTGCAGCCACATAAGATCACTAGAACTCCAAACAAAACTAAGCCTAAATTCTCAAGTAATTCCTAAACCTCCTCCTCCTGCTCGCTCTCTTTAGATTTTCTTGAGCATGTGAAACTCCTCTGAAATGATCGAAGCCATGTGCCGTGCATTATATTGTCTTAGGGCATTGTTGAAGCACCAGCAATTCTGGTTTTTTCGAGAGTATGTGGCTGGCTTTACATACTAGTGTCGTGGTATTACCAACGAGTACGTCATGGAGGGGTCCTCACAGAGCGTTTTTAGAGAGGTGGGGGAAAGCGGTGAGTTGACAGGTACAAGGTAACACAACTTACCCAGATTCAGGTCCCACAACGGTGGCGGAACCCTACTCCTGCTATAAATCACTATGATGGCAATACATCGAGTTACATAGATCTGTTCGCTGTGCTAGGTGTTGTAAGTTGTCTAACTTGCCGTGCCCTAGAAGTTCCCACATGTCTGGCTTATAAAGGCACTAGAACCTAGCGTTATAGGGAAAGGACCTTGTCGGACAGGTTATAGAGTCCTACACTAATACTAACTAGTCTTCGTGTCTTGTACTCCAAGACTCCGGGTTGGTCGGTGACTGCACCATAGCCTTCCTTCTTCCGGCATGGATCTCCCTTATGATCCGTCCAACTGGGTCACCCAGCAGGCCATAGGCCTTACTACCAACTTTGGGCCACCCAGATTAGCCGGATTAGAAACATGTATTGGTGATACTCATTTAGCATATCCCTAACAGTAGCTGATACGTTGCTAACGTATCCATAATTTTTGATGTTCCATGCTTGGTTTTATCTACTTTCTTATGTTTTGTCCACACTTTGGAGTACTTTTCATATGATTTCTTGGACTAACCTATTAACAAGAGCCACAGTGCCAGTTGCCTGTTTTCTGCTATTTTTGGTTCCAGAAAGTCAGAAAATGAATATTCTCTGAATTGGACCGGACAAAAGCCAAAGTCGTTATTTTCCCGGAAGATTCACGGAGCCAGAAGGAGAGACGAAGGGGGGCCACAGGGTGGCCAAACCACCCCTAGGCGCGGGTCCCCCCAGGTCGCGCCAGGGCATGGTGTGCGCGCCTTGGCTGCCCAACGACCTTGCCTCTCCGCCTATAAGATGCCTCCCGATGCAGAAACCCTAAATCGTCAAGCCTCTAGCCACGAAAAGTTCCGCAGCGCCGCCGCCACCGAAGGGGAGATTCGGGGGATAGAAAGTCTCTATTCCGGCACCCTGCCGGGACGGAGAAGTGCCCCCGGAGCCATCTCCATCGATCTCCACCGTCATCTCCATCGCCGTTGCTGATTCCCATCGATGAGGAGGGAGTAGTTCTCTCTCGAGGCTAAGGATTCTACCGGTAGCTATGTGTTCATCTCTCTCTATGCATGATCTTATTGAGATCATGAGCTTGTAATCTATAGATCTACCTTGCTACTCAAGTGCTTTAATAGATCTCTGCTCTCCCCATGTGTGTGAAGTTGAGAGTGTGCACACCATGGTGGCACTTAGGCTAGAGATTTCAAATACTTGTTATGAGTTATATTTGGAGTTGGATGACTTTATGAAATTGTGGTGTTTGTTTGAACCATCTAGTTCTTAAGGTGACAGTGTGGGGTTATCTAGATGGGAAAGGCTTACTTTGAGGTGTGCTGTTATAGCCCTACTATGGATTAGAGTGTCCAACAGGAGAGTAGTTCAGCGTAGTTTTATAAAGAAGAATATATTTATATGAGAGTGTTCACTAGTGAAAGTATGATCCCTTGGCCTTGTTTCTAAGCACTGAAACACTGTTTGCTATTAGATCTATTACATGTTTGCTTGCTTCTATCTTTATTTCAGTTTTACTTTAGTATTTTCCACGCTATCAAGCTATTCTATCACCGTTACCACTTATAATTATCTATACCACTTGTATTTCACTATCTCTTCGCCGAACTAGTGCACCTATACACCTGACAAGTGTATTGGGTGTGTTGTGGACACAAGAGACTTCGTGTATCTTGATTGCAGGGTTGCTTGAGAGGGGATACCTTTGACCACTTCCTCCCTGAGTTCGATAAACCTTGGGTAATCCACTTAAGAGAAAACTTGCTGCTGTTCTACAAACCTCTTCACTTGGAGGCCCAACAACTGTCTACAAGAATAGTAGTGTGTAGACATCAGTAGCCCCCGGAGGACTTTGAGATCTTGTGATGTCTTGTCCTTTAGTATTGAATGCTCCATCTAGGCGATGTCGGCAATTTGTCAAGCAACATCTCGAAGTCTTTCCAAAGAACCCTTCAATCTTCTCCGTCTTCAGCATGTAAGTCGGAGAATCTTCAAGTCTTCAATCTTCCTATCCATAGTCGGATATGATCCATCCATGTTGGAATATTCAGACGTGACTACTCCCCTGCCACTGTCAGTAGGGTGATGTAGGCTACATCCTATGCTTCCTTGAAAGTCACATATGGTAGTGGTTAATCCTTAGCGATTTTCCCACATGTGAAATCCGAAACGTTAAGAAGCAAATAGGGAATGTGGAGAAATTACCGCGCATGTTCGCACACACGTTGTCAACGTTGTGACTGTTAGATCCTTATAGCACGAATCTTGACGCCATGGGTTATAAATAGTTACTCTGGCCGAAGATAATTCTTTTGCTTGCATTCTACCTACATCTTCTTCTTCCTCGTGCCGCGCGACCCTTCGATCTCTCAGCGAGAAAACCCTAGCAGAGAAATCCTGATGGCTCAATGCACGACGCCCAGAAAAGTGCTGGTGCATGGTTGATGTAGAGCTCGTTGGGAACCCCAAGAGGAAGGTATGATGAGGACAGTAGCAAATTTCACTTAGTTATGAAACCAAGGTTTAATCGAACCAGTAGGAGCAAGGAAACACCCCAAAGGTGTTGCTAGCCGAGCCTTGGCAGGGCGCACTACCGGTGCTAGTAGCAACGTGGAGACCTGCACAACACAACCACAGAACTTTGTCCCCAACTTGCGATGAGATTGTCAATCTCACCATGTTTTGCTGAAAACAAAGGATTAAACGTATCGAATGGAAGAAAGTAATAGTTTGAAGAAAGTAAACACAAAGAAGTAAACAGATTGTAGATTGAATGTAAAAGACAAGGACCGGGATCCATAGTTCACTAGAGGTGGCTCTCCTTAGATAGATAACATGCTGGGTGAACAAATTACAGCGGGGCAATTGACAAACATCGAGAAAGCAATACATGCATATACTAATCATCTTGACTCCTTTGATACTTGATCGGGCATTACAACATAATACATAGACCGCCATCCAACCGCATCTATGACTAATAATCCACCTTCAGGTTATCATCCGACCCCCCTCTAGTATTAAGTTGCAAGCAACAGATTATTGCTTTACGAACTACGTGTAAAGTAAACAATACGACTGTTCTATGAACAAAGGATTGTTGTTTTCTCCCTAGTAGCAACAGCACATCTAGTACCTTAGAGATTTCTGTCACTTCCCTAGATTACCAGAGGCATGAACCCACTATCGAGCATAAATACTAACTCTTGGAGTTGCTAGCATCTACTTGGCCAAGATAGCTACTAACAACGAAAAGCATGCAACATCACAAATAACAAAGACATGATAAAATCAATAATCAATCTAAAATAGCATCTCAATATCCATCGGATCCCCGCAAACACAACATGCAGAATTACAAATAGATGATCTTGATCATGAACGGAGCTCACAAGATCTAGACATGAAAGCACAAAGGAGGAGAACCAACCATCTAGCTACTACATGGATCCGTAGTCCAAGGATGAACTACTCACGCATCACACCGGAGGCTTGCATGGTGATGAAGAAGGCCTCCAGGGTGAATTCCCCTCTCCGGCAGGGTGCCGGGAAGAGCTTCAGATCCCTCTCGACCTAGGGATGGAGATGACGGCGGCTACAGACTCTTTCGTGGATTTTCTATCGGGCACTTAGGGTTTACATCCCAAGGGCATCTTATAGTCGGAAGGGGAGGCCGAGGGGGTGCCAGGGGCCACCACACCACCCCCTGGCGCGGGCCTAGCCTGGCCGCGCGGCCAGGTGGTGTGCCCGGCCTCTGGCCCCTCTCCGTCTCGTATTCTGGCATCTGATGACTTCTGGAAAAATAGGCACTTTGGCTTTTGTACCGTCCAATTCCGAGAATATTCATTTTCTGACTTTCCTGGAACCAAAAATAGCAGAAAACAAGCAGCTGGCACTGTGTCTCTTGTTAATAGGTTAGTCCAAGAAATCATATGAAAAGTACTCCAAAGTTGGAACAAAACACAAGAAAGTGGATAAAACCAAGCATGGAACATCAAAAATTATAGATACATTTGCAATGTATCAACATCCCCAAGCTTAACTCCTGCTCGTCCTCGAGTAGGTAAGTGATAAAAAGAAAGAATAATTTTTGAGGTGACATGCACCATCAAAGACTTGATCAAAGTATTTGTAAAACATTCAAAGCTAGGATCATAGTACTTCAATCATAACATGAAAGACAAAGTTCTAGCAATAAGCAAGGAAACTATGATGCAACATGAAAAGGCACAAACAAAAGATTCATGAATAACAATGCTTTGCAAGATGCTTGTTTGTTTCACATAAAGAAAACATAGCATAAAAGTATTCAGCTTGTCCCTCAATAGAGTAGTAAATATAAATGCATAGGACACCTTCAAAGTTCATAAGAGTGACTAGATACAGTAGTTTAAAACAAACAATATCAAAGTATGCATCAATCAACTAGTCTTGGGACAATGCACATAGAACTAAGAATGGCCACTATGCTCTCAAAGTAGGTGCATAAAGGTAGAAGGTGGAGACTCAATATAATGGTGGAAGAAAGGCCTTCATAGAAGGAAGTAGGGATTCAAGTCTCATAAAGAGCTTCCAAAAATTATGGTACTTATAGCTTTCAGCTCTCATTGCCCCTATCATAAGCATCTTGAAGTGATTAAGGTTAAAGTGAACAAACTATGGTGTACATGCTTGACGAAGTATAAGTCAGAAATCTCATGTCCCTTGTATACGAGGGCCGCTCCTCATGCTACTCAAGTTTAGTCACCGGTAAGTTCTTGTCATCGCAAGTACATGTGTATCATAGAGAACCGCCAACGGGGTACCCCTTGCCCGATGATACGGAAGAATCCCCATATCAAAATGACAAGGCAAGCAGACAACAAGCATCTCAGCAATCTTCTTATTTACCATGGGAATATGGTGCTTTTTTTTTCTCTTTCCTCTTTTCATATTATCTCTTTTTTTCTATTTTTTCTCAATATAGGACTCTTTTTTTATAAGAAGAATGCTTCATAGAAAGCTCATTATGGTTACGCTGCAGGTTTCCACCATGTCAGCATGGATTAGACCAGCGGCCCAGGCGTTTCTCTAACACATATACATAACTCCATGGACTTACAAGCTCCCCTTTCATTTCACACCGACGACATCCATATACAAAAGAGCATGATATCAACTAGGTACAAGTACCAAGTGCAATGTTGAAAGCGTTCCCCATGAAAGCATGGTTCTGCTAATTCCTGACAAATAAGTGCAAGTATATACAACATAGAAGACACAATGGTTCAAGTTTATTAAGGGCAAGAAAAGTAAAGTGTGCCATCAAGTTCGTGAGAGCTTTAATCACTAGTCTTCTCATAACAAGTTTAATTTGGAAGGTAAACAAAAGCATGAATATACTTGGAATAGCATAAGCTAGTAGGTAGGTATGGTGGACTCTTTGGAATAACTTGGTTCAGGGAGTTGGATGCATGAGTGGAACTCATACTTTGTTGTGGAGGCTAGCAAAAGACTGGGAGCGACCAACTAAGAGAGCAATAATGGCCATAATCATGTAGAGCGACAAAACATCATTGATCAAAGCATAAAGTGATACTACAAGTCGAAAACTAAAGGATCATAAAGGCTATGGTGACTTTAGATAGTCAAAACATGGTGTGAGCATGCGCCAAGTCAACCCAAATAAAGCATCAAAGGAGAATACCACTATACTATGCTTTAATATGCTAAAACAACGCATGATTCATCCAAGGCACATTAAGCACAATTGTTTGTAACAAGTCATGCTACAGCAAAGAATACTAAGCATAAATCCAAAACAATATCAAGCATGGCATGACAGAGCATAGGCCACAGTCAAAAACGAGCTCTTTTTACCACATAAGCATGAACTTTCCTACTCTTTTCCAAACCAAACCAAACTATTTGCAAACCAATGTATGAAAGAGGGGTCCAACCAATTTATTCAGAAAACTAAGCAAACCAAGCAAACGAAAAACCAAAACGAAACTAAAAAGAAGACGCTCCAAGAACAACACAACTGTGCATGAAACAATAAAAATGAAGCGTTTGGAAGAAACCTGGATTTTTTATTGATGAAGAAGGGGGTGCCTTGGGCATCCCCAAGCTTTGATGCTTGTACTTCTTGGATGTTTATTGGGGTGACACGCGTGGCATCCCCAAGCTTGAGCTTTAGTCCATCCTTCATCTCATTACTCATTCCTTCCATACACCTGAAATTTTTCCTTCATACAAAACTTCACACATTCTTTATTAGCAACATTAGTGCACTCAAGATAAAAGGTCTTAAGGTTTAGTTCTAAAACCAAATAAACTTCCATTAGAACACTAGCTAATGTATCACTTCCCTCAAAAATCTCAATTCCCCAAAAGAACTCAAGAAGGAACCAACAAGAAGCAAATGCAGAAAATGGCAGAAATCTGTCAAAACAGACTAGCAGGTGAAGCTGAATTTTTGCGAAGACCTTATGTTGCTCAAATCAAAAAGTGTTGAACTAACGAAAGTTAGATAACAACCTGGGGCATAAGCACAAAAATTCACGCCTCAAAAAGACGTTCATAGATTTTACACGAATTTGTACGGTGAAGCACAGAAATCTGTTTCGGGACATCAACTTTCCCAATCATTACTTCTCTCTCATTAGAGGTTACTCTTGGCACAAAAAGCAAATAAAAAGGATAAGGAGAGGTTATTACAGAGGTAATAACTTCCAAGACTCATCTAAAACTTTTGGATTATCTCCCAATAAGTACTTTTCTTTAACGCCTTTAAGTTAGGCATAAGAAGCAAAGAAAGAATCAAGTGTTCTCAAATGAAGAAGCATTAAGACCAAATTTTGTTTTCATAGGAGAAGCAAAATAAATCTTATCTCTCCTCTTAGGGAAGTGTTCTATACCTTTCTTGAGTGGGATTTGATATTTAATGGTGCCTTCTTTCATATCAATAATGGCACCAACAGTTCTAAGAAAAGGTCTTCCCAAAGTAATAGGATAAGAAGCATTGTATTCAACATCCAAAACATAGAAATCAACGGGGACATAAGCATTGTTAACCATAATAAGAACATCATTAAGACTCCCCTTGAGTTTCTTTTTAGCATTATCATCAAGTGGGACATTCAAATAACAATCTTCAAGTGGAGGCAAATCAAGCATATCATAAATCCTTCTAGGCATAATAGAAACACTACTATCAAGATCACATAAAGCTTTGAAATCAAAGTCATTCACTTTCATATTAATGATGGGTTCCCAACCATCTTCTTGTTTTATAGGAATAGAAGCTTTATGTTTCACCTTTTCTTCTTTAATATTTATGAGAGCATCTGTAATGTGTTTTGTAAAGGCCATGCTCATAGCACTAGCATTAGGACTTTTAGCAAGCTTTTGTAGGAACTTAATAACTTCAGAGATATTGCAACCATCAAGATCAAAGTCAAATTTATCATATAAAGTAGTAGAACTATTACTAGCCTCAACACTAGTGGTGGCAATAGTAGAAACACTAATGTTTCTAGCAATTTCATCTTCTCTTTCCCACTTAGCATGTAATTCAGCTAATAGTCTAACATTTTCATCAATTCTTACTTGTATAGCATTAGTAGCTGCAAAGGGATTATCATTAGTTTCAGGTTTAGCAGCCATTTTATTAATCAATGAAGATTGAGCTTCAGACGAAGATGATATATTTCTTTCAGCATTAGAGAGTTTCAATTGTAAACTAGGAATTTCCCTATTTAGACTGTCAAGTTGATTGCTAATGTTCTTCAAGATGACAGATTGTTCCTCCATAGTTTTAGTGAATAGTTTATTTTGCTCATATTGCATTTGCATGAAGTTTTTAGTGGTTCTTTCAACTTCTAAAATTCTTCCTTCACTAGGTAATCTAGGTTTACCATTATAGCCATAAGTATTATTAGGAGGGTAGGGCCTATAATTGTTATTACCATAAGCATTGTTGCCAAAATTGTTATTTCTTATGAAGTTCACATCAACTTGCTCTTCTTGAGCGACCAAGGAGGCTAAAGGAACATTATTTGGATCAATATGGGCTTTCCCATTAACAAGCATAGACATAATAATATCAATTTTATCACTCAAGGAGGAAGTTTCCTCAATAGAATTTACCTTCCTACCTTGTGGAGCTCTCTCAGTATGCCATTCAGAATAATTAACCATCATATTGTCCCGAAGTTTTGTTACAACACCCAAAGTGATGGTCATAAAGGTACCTCCAGCAGCAGAATCCAATAGGTTCCTTGAAGAATAGTTCAATCCTGCATAAAAAGTTTGGATGATCATCCAAGCAGTCAGTCCATGAGTGGGACAATTCTTTACCAAAGATTTCATTCTTTCCCAAGCTTGAGCAACATGCTCATTATCAAGTTGTTTAAACTTCATTATTTCACTTCTCATAGATATAATCTTAGCAGGAGGACAGTATTTTCCAATAAAAGCATCTTTGCACCAAGAATCAATACTATTCCTAGTTAAGGAATTCAACAATTCTTTAGCTTTTCCTCTCAAAGAGAAAGGAAACAATTTCAGCTTAATAATATCACCATCTATATCCCTATGCTTTTGCATCTCACAAAGTTCAACAAAGTTATTTAGATGGGAAGCAGCATCTTCATTATCAATACCAGAAAATTGTTCTCTCATAACAAGATTGAGCAAAGCAGGTTTTATCTCAAATAAAGTATCTTTAGGCACATGTGGAGCAATAGGTGTGCTCATAAAATCATTGTTGTTGGTGCTAGTGAAGTCACACAACTTAGTGTTTTCAAGAGTAGTCATTTTGTTTGGGTTTTCAAATAAGAAAGCAAACTTGTAAAACTAATTTTTGTGTGTTTTTGAATAAGAAAGCAAAAAAGTAAAACTAAGCAAAAAAAAGAAACTAAGCAAAACAAAAACAACAAAGTAAACAGATTGGTTATGAGGGACTCCCCTTGTGAAGATGTCCTTGACTCCCCGACAATGGCGCTAGAAAAATGCTTGATGGCTCAATGCACGGCGCCTAGAAAAGTGTTGGTGCGTGGTTGATGTAGAGCACGTTGGGAACCCCAAGAGGAAGGTATGATGAGCACAGCAGCAAGTTTCCCTCAGTTATGAAACCAAGGTTTAATCGAACCAGTAGGAGCAAGGAAACACCCCAAAGGTGTTGCTAGCCGAGCCTTGGCAGGGCGCACTACCGGTGCTAGTAGCAACGTGGAGACCTGCACAACACAACCACAGAACTTTGTCCCCAACTTGCGATGAGGTTGTCAATCTCACCGTGTTTGCTAAAAACAAAGGATTAAACATATCGAATGGAAGGAAGTAATAGTTTGAAGAAAGTAAACACAAAGAAGTAAACAGATTGTAGATTGAATGTAAAAGACAAGGACCGGGATCCATAGTTCACTAGAGGTGGCTCTCCTTAGATAGATAACATGCTGGGTGAACAAATTACAGCGGGGCAATTGACAAACATCGAGAAAGAAATACATGCATATACTAATCATCTTGACTCATTTGAGACTTGATTGGGCATTACAACATAATAAATAGACCGCCATCCAACTGCATCTATGACTAATAATCCACCTTCAGGTTATCATCCGAACCCCCTCCAGTATTAAGGTGCAAGCAACAGATTATTGCTTTACGAACCGTGTGTAAAGTAAACAATATGATTGTTCTATGAACAAAGGATTGTTGTTTTCTCCCTAGTAGCAACAACACATCTAGTATCTTAGAGATTTATGTCACTTCCCCAGATTACCAGAGGCATGAACCCACTATCGAGCATAAATACTAACTCTTGGAGTTGCTAGCATCTACTTGGCCAAGATAGCTACTAACAACGGAAAGCATGCAAGATCACAAATAACAAAGACATAGTAAAATCAATAATCAATCTGAAATAGCATCTCAATATCCATCGGATCCCCGCAAACACAACATGCAGAATTACAAATAGATGATCTTGATCATGAACGGAGCTCACAAGATCTAGACATGAAAGCACAAAGGAGGAGAACCATCCATCTAGCTACTACATGGATCCGTAGTCCAATGATGAACTACTCACGCATCACACCGGAGGCTTGCATGGTGATGAAGAAGGCCTCCAGGGTGAATTCCTCTCTCCGGCAGGGTGCCGGGAAAAGTTTCAGATCCCTCCCGATCTAGGGATGGAGATGACGGCGGCTATAGACTCTTTCCTGGATTTTTGATCGGGCACTTAGGGTTTATGTCCCGAGGGCATCTTATAGTCGGAAGGGGAGGCCGAGGGGGTGCCAGGGGCCACCACACCACCCCCTGGCGCGGGCCCAGCCTGGCCGCACAACTAGGTGGTGTGGCCGTCCTCTGGCCCCTCTCCGTCTCGTATTCTAGCATCTGATGACTTCCGGAAAAATAGGCACTTTGGCTTTTGTCCCGTCCAATTCCAAGAATATTCATTTTCTGACTTTCCTGGAACCAAAAACAGCAGAAAACAGGCAGCTGGCACTGTGGTTCTTGCTAATAGGTTAGTCCAAGAAATCATATGAAAAGTACTCCAAAGTTGGAACAAAACACAAGAAAGTGGATAAAACCAAGCATGGAACATCAAAAATTATAGATACATTTGCAATGCATCAAATCCCATCTCCTCTTTTCTTCCAATCCAACCCAATCGCGAGCAACAATAAAACTCCATCGATGACGGCGGCTCCCGAGGCTTCCAAGGAGCCATCAAAGGGTGTTTTTGTCCCGCCGGAGGGAGTGGTGATTCCAGTCTTTGCCGTGATGGAAACAACCGGCGATGACCAAAAAAGGGCGGCGCTCGAAGCCATGGAGGAGGAAGCTGACTCCCACAAGGGAGTGTGGAGGGGCTCTGAGCTTACTGCGGAGAAACTGAAGGAGCTCATCGCTGAGGGATACCTCCCCTCGATGGAGGGGCTGGTCTGGCTGCCGTTGCCAGCCGGCAAGGTCATTCCTTCTCCCCAAGCTAGAGAGAAGGTCTACCTCAATGTGTAGCTGGTACACGGCGTTTCCTTCCCAGTCTCTGAATTCTACCTTGAGGTGCTGAATCACTTCGAGGTTCTTCCTCACAACCTTTCTCCCAATAGCATCCTTGTACTTAGCAATTATGTTGCTCTATGCAAATGATACCTAGGGATTAAGCCTAGATTGGATTTGTTTATATATTATTTTCACTGTGAAGAGAGAGTCCGGAGATTCCAAGGATGAACTTCAGAATTGTGGAACCATTACTTTTAAGATCCTTCCCGACCGACTATTCCTCGATATCATTGGCCATGATTCTTGCAAGAACTGGCAGAAGACATATTGATACGGCCTAGACATCCCTCTGGTCGGTCGACAAGACTCGTACCCCGAGTTTGTCGATGGAGCTGCCGCTGAGGCCCCCCACATGGAGGTCCCAAGCCCTTCTCCCTTGTGACGACGAAGCCTCTGATGTCTACGCACGCTTCTATTCTTGTAGACAGTGTTGGGCCTCCAAGTGCAGAGGTTTGTAGAACAGCAGCAAGTTTCCCTTAAGTGGATCACCCAAGGTTTATCGAACTCAGGGAGGAAGTGGTCAAATGTATCCCTCTCAAGCAACCATGCAATCATGATACAAGAAGTCTCTTGTGTCCCCAACACACCCGATACACTTGTCAGGTGTATAGGTGCACTAGTTTGGCGAAGAGATAGTGAAATACAAGTAATATGGATGATTATAAGTGGTAATGGCAATCTGAAATAATAGTGGCAGCAAGCAAACATGTAACAGGACTGATTGTAAATGGTGTTTCAATGCTTAGAAACAAGGCCTAGGGATCATACTTTCACTAGTGGACACTCTCATATAAATATCTTCTCTTCATTATTCTACCCTAAACTACTCTCCGGTCGGACGATATAGGGCTATATCAACACACCTTAAAGTTCACATTCCCCATCTAGATAACCCCTCACTATCACCTTGATTGCTAGATGGTTCCAACAAACACCACAATCTCATAGAGACATCCAACTCAAATTATACTCATGATAAGTATTTATGTAACCTTAGCCAAAGTGCCACACGGTGTGCACACAGTCAACTTCACACACGTGGGGATAAGCAGAGATTAATTAAAGCACTTGAGTAGCAGAATAGATCCTAGATTACAAAGCTCATGATCTCAGTAAGATCACGCATAGAGAGAGATGAACACATAGCTACTTGTAGAGCCCTTAGCCTCGAGAGAGAACTACTCCGTCCTCATCATGGGAGTCAGCAACAGCGATGGAGATGGCGGTGGAGTCTATGGAGATGGCTCCGAGGGCACTTCACTGTCCCGGCAGGGTGCCGGAATAGAGACTTTTGTCCCCCGAATCTTCTCTTCGGTGGCGGCGGCGCTGTGGAACTTTTCATGGAATTCTGATCTGGTGTCTAGGGTTTTCATCCCGGGTGGAATATATAGGCGAAGAGGCGATTCCAGAGGTGGGCCAGGGTGGCCACACCACCTGGTGGCGCGACCAAGGTGACCCGCGCCACCCTAGGGTGTGCCTGCCTCCTGGCTCGCCTCCGTCTCCCCTTTGGACCCCGTGTTGTGTTGGAAAAAATAGGAACTTTAGGCTTTGTTTCGTCCAATTCTGAGAATATGTCTTTACTAGCTTTTCTAAAACCAAAAACTGCAGAAAACATGTAACTAGCACTGTGGCATATTGTCAATAGGTTAGTTCCAGAAAATGTATAAAAATACCTCAAAGTATAAACAAAACATAAGAAAGTTGATACAAAACAAGCATGGAGCATAAAAAATTATAGATACGTTTATGACGTATCAAGCATCCCCAAGCTTAACTCCTGCTCGTCCTCAAGTAGGTAAGTGATGGCTCAATGCACGGCGCCCTGAAAAGTGCTGGTGCGTGGTTGATGTAGAGCTTGTTGGGAACCCCAAGAGGAAGGTATGATGAGCACAACAGCAAGTTTCCCTCAGTTATGAAACCAAGGTTTAATCGAACCATTAGGAGCAAGGAAACACCCCAAAGGTGTTACTAGCTGAGCTTTGGCAGGGCGCACTACCGGTGCTAGTAGCAACGTGGAGACCTGCACAACACAACCACAGAACTTTGTCCCCAACTTGCGATGAGGTTGTCAATCTCACCGTGTTTTGCGGAAAACAAAGGATTAAACGTATCGAATGGAAAGAAGTACAAGTTTGCAGAAAGTAAACACAAAACAGTAAACAATTTATAGATTGAATGTAAAAGACAAGGACCGGGAGCCATAGTTCACTAGAGGTGGCTCTCCTTAGATAGATAACATACTGGGTGAACAAATTACAGCGGGGCAATTGACAAACATCGAGAAAGCAATACATGCATATACTAATCATCTTGAGTCCTTTGGAACTTGATTGGGCATTACAACATTATACATAGACCGCCATCCAACTGCATCTATGACTAATAATCCACCTTCAGGTTATCATCTGAACCCCCTCCAGTATTAAGTTGCAAGCAACAGATTATTGCTTTACGAATTGCGTGTAAAGTAAACAATACGATTGTTCTATGAATAAAGGACGTGCGGAATGCTCGCGGATGCTTGCTCGCAGACGCGGTCGGGCGCGGCTGCTGCAAGTCCGAATGCGGCCACGCTGAACCGGTCGAGGACGGACACAGCGACACGGAGACGGCGAGGACGACGAGGATGACGACGGCGTGGCAGCGGCGGCGAGCCCCCGAGCCACACGGTGGAGGTGACGCAGTGGAGGCGAGCCCCCAAGCTTCACGGTGACGGCGGCACGGTGGCGGAGAGCCCCCGAGCCTTACGGCGAGGGCGACCACGGCGACGAGCCCCCGAGGAACTTGGCGAAGGGGAGTCGGTGACGATGGCGCGGAGGCGGCGAGCCCCGGGCGACTTGAAATGGCGTCGTAGACGATGGCACGGAGGCAGCGAGCCCTCGAGCGACCTGAGACAGCGTCGGTGCCGATGAAGACGAAGTGGTCCCATGCGGAACGGAACTCCGGCCGAAGCTATCTGCCCCACGGTGGGCGCCAACTGACGTTGTATTGGGAACGGCAGTACCTGAGGAGGTTAGATAGAGGTGTGGGGACTAGCAGGGAAGCTATCGACGGCGTCCGCAGGCGGGATTGGGCACAAGCCAGTGTAGCGGGACACAGGAAGTACCCAGGTTCGGAGCCCTCGTGATGAGGTAAAACTCCTACTCCTGAATGTCTGACAGTATATGTGAATATAATCGGGCTACAAGGGTGCTCCTTGAGCTGTATCTGAAATGAACTGAGCTAGGCGTGTATCTGTACTTGTAAGAGCGATAGGAAGAGCTAGCTAGCAGGGAGTGAAGTGCTAGTGCGTGTGTGTGTGAGCTGATCGAGTGGGTGTGTTCCCTGTGAATGAGTGAGGCCCTCCCTTGGTTTATAAAGATGGCCCAAGGGACATAGTGGGACCCACTGCCTAACTAGTACTATTGCCTATGTCATCTGATTGTGGTACAATATGTCATGCATAGTGTATACTATTTGGCATGTCATCTGATAAAGTAGTATGGGCTTGGTCTTGTAAGTCTTCTCGTTGTCCTTCTTCCAGAGGATCCCATGCTACGAGTTGGAAGCGATTTGGAGTTGGTCATCTGGAGGAGGGCCAACCGGTTGGGTAGTAGCAGCAGCTGGAGGGAGCGATGATCGATCCGACTGGGGTGATGGCGACTGTGGTGGCTGGATGAGGCCCAGCCGGAGCCAGCTGGGCTCGGAGAGGCGGCCGGCCCACCTAGGGCAGAGGGACTCCAGCTGGGGGGGGGGGGCAAGCAGGGCGAGCCCATCCGGGATGGGCTCCAGCCGGGGAGGCCCAACCGGGGTGACGAGATAGCCGGCTAGGGAGGTGAGTGGGAGCTGGGCGGGCCACGAAGGCCGGCCCATCCGGGCGAGCGAGTAGCCGGGAGCGGCCCAACCGGGGAGCAGGTGCCCGGACCGGAGGAGAGGAGGCAGACGGGCCGGCTGGGGCGGCCCAGTCGGATGGGGAGGAGCTGGCAGGCGTGGCTGTGGGCCGGCTAGGAGGCTCCAGCCGGCCCAGAACGAATCCTGCTGCAGTCTTATTTATTTTTGTTGATGTAGATGTCTTTTTTGACTGTCTTGCTTGCTTCTTTGGGGTACCCGGGGATAATCCCCCCGACACTATCCCCCGAGCACGCGCTGATTTCACCCGGAGGGGGAAATTCGCACGAGCTCCACAGAAAACTTGACGTTGTTGTTGTAGCTGCAATGCTTGAATGGCATCCGGCTGGACACCTCCGGACGGGAAGCAACACAACCACCGCGGGGGCGCGCGAGCGCACCCGCGGGGTGTAGCCCCCGAGATTCGGAGTAGCTGACGAAGACAGGTGCTGCGAATCTTCTATTTCTTGCCTTTTTCGACACCTCGAACTTGTTATCCGGCTGAACGCCTTCAGCCGGACCGAAGAGCTTGATTACACCGGGGGCGCGCGAGCGCACCCGGTGGGTGTAGCCCCCGAGATTTGAAGTAGTTGGTGAAGACAGGTGCTTTGAATCTTCATCTGTACTTGAAATCCGACTCGGTGCAGTCGTGCAAAACAAACAAACAGAAGTAAACTTGTCGTCAGTACATCAACACATAGTACACATGCTATCAATCGGATACCAGTTTTATTTTCCAAAAAACTAGCTCGTGCTTTTCTGAACACTTAGTCACTTTCTCGTGCGCTCTGCTGTTTACGCTGTGTCCTTGCCGGCCAGCCGGGTTGCGGTCTGGAGCCGGAACCGAAGGGGGAGCTGACAGTACATTGCGCACGGTACTGGGGGCTGAGCAGCCGGAAAAAACCAACTAGGCACAAGGCCGGAATGTTTGATCTGTCGCACCCTTCGCCGTTTTTCCTGTGGGGTGCCTCGGGCTTTTGCTCTTGCTAGCCGGACAGCCGGGTTGCAGTCTGTAGCTGAGACGAAGAGTGGGCCTCTGGCACCATCGCACACTACTCAGTCGGTTTACGGGTTTAGCAGGCCGGGCCGGCGAGCCGCCGGGTAGGGGTTGGCGGCGCCGGAAAACTGAAAGCAGGAAGAAAAATAACATCTGGCGAGACCTCGAGGGTTGCTCGAGGTCGGAAAAACACTCACATTGTAGTTGTCGGTGTTGTAGGGTCGAAGGCGCGATTCCGCAGGCGTTGCGGCTGCCGAAACGGTCCAACTGGCGTTTCAGCCGGATAGCCTGGCTCCAGCCAGACAAGCAATCAAACACGGCGTAGCCGGATTCGGTCCCTAGCCGGCCAGACAACCAAACGCTCCAGGATGCGCCGAGCCGGCCTGGCCCAGCCGGAACGGGTCCGGCCGGTCCAACCGGCTACCAAACAGGGCGAAGTCGCGTGGAGTCGGCCCGGCTCAGCCGGAACAGGTCCGAATCGGGCGAATCGGACAGACAAACGGAGATCAGCCGGACCGAAACGGTATAGCCGGATCGGCGTAGCCGGATTTTTCTTGCCTTTTTCTCTCAGCCGGTTTTCTCTTAACCGGGCTAGTATAGTAGGATCTGAATTTTTCTTGCATCTTTCTAGCCGGATAAATCTAGTCTGATTTTTCTCCTTCATATTTTTCCTCTCTTTCTTTTTTCCTCACTCCTTTCTCCAATCGGATGGCTCTAACCGGACTCCTTTTTCTTTCTTTTGTTATTTTTTCTCTCAACAGGCTAACCCAACCGATGCCTCTTTTTTTTTCCAATCTACCGCGTCTCTCTTTCTTTTAACCGGCCCATCTCCACGTGCCTTTCTTCTTTTTCTTTCCATGTTTTCTTCTGGCTGACTAATAGCCAGCCGGTTGACTCTCCTCTCCTCATTTTTTTCTTCTTTCACTCATTTTTTCATTCATTTTTTTACTCCCTTTTCCAACCAGCAGACCCACCACTACTTCCTTCTATTTTCTTTTTACGTTTTCTAATCGGTCAACGCCACAACCTTTCCTCCTCACCCGGCTGGCCCCAGCCGGTCTCTCCTCTTCCTCTCTCCTCCTTTTCTCTTCCAAACGACTGTGAGTTAGCCGGACACGGCTCTTCCTAGTGTCTGCCCGTGCGCGCGGCTGGCAGTAGCTCGACCGGCTAGGGGTGAGGCTGCCTGGCGCAGTGGCGCGGAGGGGCGGTGCTGCGAGGCGGGAGTGGCGCGTGCGGTGACGGCAGGAACATCGCGGTGGTGCGACGGAGCGGGGCTTGCCGCAGGCGGCCGACATACGCGGACGGGCGCGAGGCCACGACTGGCGGCGGCGCTGACACGGCTGTGGAGAAGCGCAGCAGGGGGGGCCCGAGGGGATGCTGCAGGGGCGGGCGCAGGCGGAGGTGGCGCGGCGCATCCGAGGTGAGGTGCGGTGCTGTACTGAGGGGGAAGGCATGCGAGCACGCGAGGACGGCGGCGGTACTGCTCGTGCGGGCGTGCGAGGCTCGACGGTGGTCGCCGAGGAGGGGTGTCGTCGGTGCTGCAGGGGATTTGCGGCGGACACGGCCGCGGACACGTGGGCGGACGCGGCGACGACCACCTCCAGCGCAGGACGCCAGCCAGGAGGTGCGGACACGTCCGGGCCTGGGCGCGAGGACAGGCGTCGTAGGCGCGGGGACGTGCCGGTTGGCCGGCCGCTTGGCCCTTGGCCCATGGTACTTTTTCTTGACGTGTCGCCGGAGTCCTGTAGCGGGTGCGGAGATGGCGAGGTCGATCGCGAGGTTGGCGACGACGCGGACGGGACCGGGAGGAGACGCGCGAGCGCGGGGAGATGCTGCTGCTGCTTGCTGCCTTGCGTCGTGCACATGCGCGCGAGCACGGCCGGCTTGCCACAGCGAGGGAGGCTGCTGCCGGCGCGGTGACGCACAGACGTCCGGAATGCTCGCGGATGCTTGCTCGCAGACGCGGTCGGGCGCGGCTGCTGCAAGTCCGAACGCGGCCACGCTGAACCGGTCGAGGACGGACACAGCGACACGGAGACGGCGAGGATGACGAGGATGATGACGGCGCGGCAGCGGCGGCGAGCCCCCGAGCCGCACGGCGGAGGTGACGCGGTGGAGGCGAGCCCCCAAGCTTCACGACGACGGCGGCACGGTGGCGGCAAGCCCCCGAGCCTTACGGCGAGGGCGGCCACGGCGACGAGCCCCCGAGGAACTTGGCGAAAGGGAGTCGGTGATGATGGCGCGGAGGCCGCGAGCCCCGGGCGACTTGAAATGGCGTCGGAGAAGACGGCACGGAGGCAGCGAGCCCCCGGGCGACCTGAGACGGCGTCGGTGCCGATGAAGACGAAGTGGTTCCGTGCGGAACGGAACTCCGGCCGAAGCTATCTGCCCCACGGTGGGCGCCAACTGTCGTTGTATTGGGAATGGCAGTACTGGGGGAGGTTAGATAGAGGTGTGGGGACTAGCAGGGAAGCTATCGACGGCGTCCGCAGGCGGGATTGGATACAATCGAGCGTAGCGGGACGCAAGAAGTACCCAGGTTCAGGGCCCTCGTGATGAGGTAAATCCCCTACTCCTGCCAGATCTGACTAGGTGGAATACACGAGCTACAAGTGCTCCTCGAGCTGTATCTGCTAGCTACTGCCTTAAATGCACTGAGACCAACCCATTCTACTGAGGCCCTGCCCCTCCTTATATAGGCAGAGAGGCAAGGGTCTCGCTGGCTAGTCCGACTGGCGGGCCCCACAGGCGGGTCCCAGCCGACTAGTCATCTACAGTGTCCAGCATGGCTTATCTTTTCGGTGTATGAGCGGTATGGCTGTCGTAGGCACAGTGGACGCCGTGCGAGCCCGTCGTCAGCACATGCCACTGTTCCAGCGTCACCCACGCAAAGTCTTCGGCATGGGAAGGTGGTTGCCCGTCTTGTCATCGTACAGGGCGTACCGTGCACTGATACGCACGTCGTCCTGTCTCTCTGATTGGATCCGGCTATGTCGTCGTATCCGGCTGCCTCTTTCTGATCCGGCTACTGGGTGGTAGCCGGCCCATCCTGTCCTGTCCGGCTGCATCTGGTCAGCCGGACGCGATCCAACTGTCCCGTTTCTTATTCGGATGGGGTACCCAGGGATCATCCCCCTGACACCCCCTCCAGTATTAAGTTGCAAGCAACAGATTATTGCTTTACGAACTGCGTGTAAAGTAAACAATACGATTGTTCTATGAACAAAGGATTGTTGTTTTCTCCCTAGTAGCAACGGCACATCTAATACCTTAGAGATTTCTATCACTTCCCCAGATTACCAGAGGCATGAACCCACTATCGAGCATAAATACTAACTCTTGGAGTTGGTAGCATCTACTTGGCGAAGATAGCTACTAACAACGGAAAGCATGCAAGATCACAAATAACAAAGACATGATAGAATCAATAATCAATCTGAAAATATCCATCGGATCCCCGCAAACACAACATGCAGAATTACAAATAGATGATCTTGATCATGAACGAAGCTCACAAGATCTAGACATAAAAGCACAAAGGAGGAGAACCAGCCGTCTAGCTACTACATGGATCCGTAGTCCAAGGATGAACTACTCACGCATCACACCGGAGGATTGCATGGTGGTGAATAAGGCCTCCAGGGTGAATTCCCCTCTCCGGCAGGGTGCCGGGAAGAGCTTCAGATCCCTCCCGATCTAGGGATGGAGATGACAGCGGCTACAGACTCTTTCGTGGATTTTTGATCGGGCACTTAAGGTTTACGTCCCGAGGGAATCTTATAGTCGGAAGGGGAGGCCGAGGGGGTGCAAGGGGCCACCACACCACCCCCTGGCGCGGGCCAAGCCTGGCCACGCGGCCAGGTGGTGTGGCCGGCCTCTGGCCCTTCTCCGTCTCGTATTCTGGCACTTGATGACTTCCGGAAAAATAGGCACTTTGGCTTTTGTCCCGTCCAATTCCGAGAATATTCATTTTCTGACTTTCCTGGAACCAAAAACAGCAGAAAACAGGTAGATGGCACTATGGCTCTTGTTAATAGGTTAGTCCAAGAAATCATATGAAAAGTACTCCAAAGTTGGAACAAAACACAAGAAAGTGCATAAAACCAAGCATGGAACATAAAAAATTATAGATACATTTGCAATGTATTAGTAAGTGATAAAAAGAATAATTTTTGAGGTGACATGCACCATCACAATCTTGATCAAGGTATTCGTAAAGCATTGATAGCTGGGATCAAAGTACTCTAAACATAAGCATGAAAGATAGAGTTCTAACAATAAGACATAGCAACTATGTTGTAACATGAATAGGGACAAACAAAAGATCATGAATAACAATGCATTGAAAGACGTTTGTTTGTTTCACATATAGAAAACATAATAAGAGTGGTATTCAGCTTGTCCCTCATGGTATAGCAAAACACAAATGCATAGGACACCTTCAAAGTTCATAAGGGTGACTAGATACAAATAAGTTTAAGAGCAAGCAATATCAAAGTTATGAATCAATCAACAAGTTTTGGGACAATGCACATTAAACTAAGAATGACCACTATGCTCTCTCATTTGGTGCATAAAGATAGAAGATGGAGACTCAACATAAAAGTAAAAGAAAGGCCCTTCAAAGAGGGAAGCAGAGATTCAAGTTTCATAAAGAGCTTCCAAAAATATTGTACTTATTAGCTTTCAGCTCTCATTGCCCCTATCATAAGCATCTTGAGGTGATTAAGGTTAATGTGACACAAATATGAAGATATGCTTGACAAGTTATAAGTTGAAAATCTCATGCCCCGTGCTTATGAGTACCGAACCTCGTGCTACTCATCTTCATTCACAAGTAAGTTCTTGTCATTGTAAGTACATGTGTATCATAGAGAACCGCCAACGGGGTACCCCTTGCCCCATGATATAGGAGCTATCCCATATCAAAATGACAAGGCAATAGACAATGAGCATCTGAGCGATCTTTTTATTTGCTATTTGCATAGGTTTTTATTGAGGATGCTTCACAGAATGCTCACTATGGTTATGCTGCAACTTTCCACCATGATTAGGCATGGCTTAGGATAGCCGCCCAGGTGTTTCTCTAACACACATACAAACTCCATGAGCTTACAAGCTCCCCTTTTATTTCACACCACCGGGATCCATAAACAAAAGAACATGATATCAACTGAATAATAAGTACAATGTTGAAAGCGTTCCCCATGACAGCATGGTTCTACTAATTCACAACTTATAAAGTGCAATCATATAAGCAACATAGATGGACACAATGGTTCAAGTTTATTAAGTGCAAGAAAGTAAAGTGTGCCATCAAGTTTGTGAGAGCTTTAATCACTAATTTTCACATAACAAGTTTAATTTGGAAGGTAGATAAAAGCATGAATATACTTGGAATGGTGTAACACACCATGCATAGGAATTTATAGTGGACTCTTTGGAATAACTTGGTTTTCTTGGGGGTTGGATGCATGAGTGGAACTCATACTTGGTACAGGTGGAGGCTAGCAAAAGACTAGGAGCGACCAACTAAGAGAGCAATAAAGCCCAAATCATGCAAAGCAACAAAACATTATTAGTTAAAGCATAAAGTGATATTACAAGTCATAAACTAAATGATCATAGAGGCTAAGGTGACTGGTTCATAGTCTTAACATGGTGTAAGCATGTGCCAAGTCAACCCAAATAAAGCATTAAAGGAGAATACCACAATATTATGCTTTTGCATGCTAAAACAATGCATGATTCTTTCAAGGCACATAAGCAATCTCAATTGTTTGGAACAAGTCATGCTACAACAATAATCACTAAGCATAAAGTCAAAGCAGTATCAAACATGACATGATAAAGTCTAGGCCATAGTCAAAACAAGCTCCTTTTGTACCATTTATAAGCATGAAAACTTCCTACTCTTTTCCAACACCAATCGACTTATTTGAAACAACTCTCAAAGATAATAATCAATAAAGACCAGAGAGCATGTCTCACCCATCTACAAATAAGAAGTAAAAAGTTCTAAGCCAAAAGAATAAGAAAACTAAAGCTAAACGCAGTGCTAGCAAAGGAGAACACTCACGGAACAATAAGAGTGAAAACTAGAGTGTTCTAGGCAATGAATAACAGGGTGTGTTTCTCTCCAAACGAAGTGTGTTGGGTTCCAACCAACTTATTGCAACAAAGAAAGCAAAAGAAAACTAAAAGCAAAAAAGCTCCAAGAACAACACATAGTGCATAAGGTAATAAAAATAAAGTGTCTTGAAAGAAGACCTAAGATTATTGATGAAGAAGGGGATGCCCAAGGCATCCCCAAGCTTTGACGCCTGTAATTCTTGAATATTTCTTGGGGTGACACGGGTGGCATAACCAAGCTTGAGCTTTTGTCCATACTTCATCTCATCACATCATTCTCTCCCTACACTTGAAAATTTCCTTCATACAAAACTTCAAACAATCTTCATTAGCAACATTACTGTATTCAAGATAATAAGTCTTTGGGTTTAGTTTCAACACAAGTAAAACTTCCATTAAAACACAAGCTACTGTATAAATTCCTTCTAAAAGCTCAAGTGATCAAAGAGATTTCAAAGAGAAAGAGATTAAGAGGCAAATGCAAATAATGGCAGAAATCTGTCAAAACAGACCAGTAGGTAAAGACCGATTTTTTCGAAGACCTTCTGTTGCTCAAATCGAAAAGTTCTAAACTAACAAAAGTTGGGTAATAACCCGGGGCATAAGCACAGAAAATTACAGCTTAATCCGATGTACTGAGATTTCTCACGGTTGTTTACAGTGACGCACAAAAATTTGTTTAGGGACAGCAACTTCCCCATATCTTACTTCCCTCTCATTAGAGGTTATTCTTGGCACAAAAACCAAACAAAAAAGGATAAGGACAGATTATTACAGAGGCAATAACTTCCAAGACTCAACAAAACAAAAAAACTGAAAGTAAAAATATAATGGGTTGTCTCCCAAAAGCTCTTTATTTATAGCCATTAAGATAGGCATGATAATTTCGATGATGCTCACATAAGAAATATGAATTGAAGTAAGAGAGAGCATCAAGAAGCATATATGGAACAAATTTAAGTCTAACCCACTTCCTATGAAAAATAATCTTGTAAAGAAACAAGTCATGAAAGCACAAAGCAACAAGCATAGGAAAGCAAAACAAGTGCAACTTCAAAATTTTCAACATAAAGAGGGGAAACTTAATATTGTTGAGATACATAAAACCATGTTCCCCTCTCTCATAATAACTTTCAGTAACATCATGAATAAAATTAACAATATAAATATCACATAAAACATTCTTATCATGAGCCACATGCATAAAATAATTATTAATCTCCCTATAAGCATAGTCATTCTTATTAATCGTAGTGGGAGCAAATTCAACAAAATAACTATCATTATTATTCTCATTACCATAATCATCAAATATAGGAGGCATATTGTAATCATAATTAATTTTCTCCTCAATAGTAGGTGGACTGAAAATATCATATTCATCATTGTAATCATCATATATTGGAGGCATAGTATCATCAAAGTAAATTTTCTCCTCCATGCTTGGGGGACTAAAAATATCATGCTCATTAAAACCAGCTTCCCCAATCTTAGACTTTTCCATAGCATTAGCAATAATGGTGTTCAAATAATTCATACTAATAATATTGCTATGAGCATGCAAATAAAGTTTCATAGGTTTTGAATTTTCTCTTGAAACACGTCATGTCCTAACTCAAGATAAATACTATAAACCTCTCTAATTTTGTTGTTGTTTTCCATTAAGCCTAACTAGTGAAAATAAAAACAAGAAACAAAAAGATATAATTGCAGAATCTAAAGGAAATAACTTCGAGCACTCACACACCAGCAATAGTACTAGAAGATAGCTTAGTAGCCAGAGGATGTGAGTACCTTTTACCTTACCTCCCCGGAAACGGTGCCAGAAAATAGCTTGATGTCTACGCACACTTCTATTCTTGTAGACAGTCTTGGGCATCCAAGTGCAGAGGTTTGTAGAACAGCAACAAGTTTCCCTTAAATGGATCACTGATGGCCCAAAATATATCGAGCTCGTTGGGGAACCCCAAGAGGAAGGTATGATGAGCACAACAGCAAGTTTCCCTTAGTTATGAAACCAAGGTTATCGAACCAGTAGGAGCAAGGAAACACCTCCAAGGTGTTGTTTCCAACTTGGAATCCTGCACAACACAACCATAGAACTTTGCCCCCAACTTATAGTGAGGTTGTCAATCTCACCGGTTTTGCTGAAAACAAAGGATTAAATGTATTGTGTGCAAGATAGTAATAGCTTGCAGAAAGTAAACAGAAAGCAGTTAATAGTTGTAGATTGCTGGTAAAAGAAAGGACCGAGGTCCATAGTTCACTAGTGGTGATTCTCCTTAAGATTGATGACATGTTGGGTGAACAAATTACAACGGGGCAATTGACAAACATCGAGAAAGCATACATGCATATACTAATCATATTGACTTCTATGAGATTTGATTGGGCATTACAACATTATACATAAACCGTAATCCAATTGCATCTATGACTAATAATCCACCTTCAGGTTATCATCTGAACCCCCTCCAGTATTAAGTTGCAAGCAACAGATAATTGCATTAAGCATTGTGTGTAAAGTAAACAATACGATTGTTCTATGAACAAAGGATTGTTGTTTTCTCCCTAGTAGCAACAGCACATCTAGTACCTTAGAGATTTCTGTCACTTCCCCAGATTACTAGAGGCATGAACCTACTATTGAGCATAAATACTCCCTCTTGGAGTTGCTAGCATCTACTCGGCCAAGATAGCTACTAACAATGGAGAGCATGCAAGATCACAAATAACAAAGACATGATAGAATCAATAATCAATCTGAAATAACATCTCAATATCCATCGGATCCCTGCAAACACAACATGTATTATTACAAATAGATGATCTTGATCATGAATGGAGCTCACAAGATCTAGACATGGTGGCACAAAGGAGAAGAACCAACCATCTAGCTACTACATGGACCCGTAGTCCAGGGATGAACTACTCACGCATCACACCGGAGGCAGGCATGGTGATGAAGAAGGCCTCCAGGGTGAATTCTCCCCTCTGGCAGGGTGCCGGGAAGAGATTCAGATCCCTCCCGGTCTAGGGATGGAGATGACGGCGGCTACAAACTCTTTTGTGGAATTTTGATCGGGGTCCTTAGGGTTTCTGTATCGGAGGCGATATATAGGCGAAAGGGGAGGCCGAGGGGGTGCCCTAGGCGGCCACACCACCCCCTGGCATAGGCCAGGCCTGGCCGCGCGGCCAGTTGGTGTGGCCAGCCTCTGGCCCCTCTCCGTCTCATCTTCTAGCTCTGTGTCCCCCTCGGTGAAATATTAAATTTGGCTTTTGTCCCGTCCAATTCCGAGAATATTCATTTTTTGACTTTCCTGGAAACAAAAACAGCAAAAAATAGGCAGCTGGCACTGTGGCATCTTGTTAATAGGTTAGTCCAAGAAAGTGTATAAAAATACTCCAAAGTGTGGACAAAACATAAGAAAGTAGATATAAACAAGCATGGAACATCAAAAATTATAGATACGTTAGCAACATATCAATCACCCAAGGTTTATCAAACTCAAGGAGGAAGTGGTCAAAGGTATCCCTCTCAAGCAACCCTGCAATCAAGATACAAGAAGTCTCTTGTGTCCCCAACACACCCAATAAACTTCTCAGGTGTATAGGTGCACTAGTTCGGCGAAGAAATAGTGAAATACAAGTAATATGGATGATTATAAGTGGTAATTACAATCTAAAATAATAGTGGCAGCAAGCAAACATGTAACAGGACTAATTGTAAATGGCGTTTCAATGCTTAGAAACAAGACCTAGGGATCATACTTTCACTAGTGGACACTCTCATATAAATATCTTCTCTTCATTATTCTACCCTAAACTACTCTCCGGTTGGACGATGTAGGGCTGTAACAGCACACCTTAAAGTTTGCATTCCCCATCTAGATAACACCTCACTATCACCTCGAGCGCTAGATGGTTCCAACAAACACCACAATCTCATAGAGACATCCAACTCAAATTATACTCATGATAAGTATTTATGTAACCTTAGCCAAAGTGCCACACGGTGTGCACACAGTCAACTTCACACACGTGGGGATAAGCAGAGATTAATTAAAGCACTTGAGTAGTAGAATAGATCCTAGATTACAAAGCTCATGATCTCAATAAGATCACACATAGAGAGAGATGAACACATAGCTACTTGTAGAGCCCTTAGCCTCGAGAGAGAACTACTCCCTCCTCATCATGGGAGTGAGCAACAACGATGGAGATGGCAGTAGAGTCGATGGAGATGGCTCCAGGGGCACTTCCCTGTCCCGGCAGGCTGCCGGAACAGAGACTTCCGTCCCCCGAATCTCCTCTTCGGTGGCGGAGGCGTTGTGGAACTTTTCGTGGAATTCTGATTTGGTGTCTAGGGTTTTCGTCCCGGGTGGAATATATAGGCGAAGAGGCGATGCCAGAGGTGGGCCAGGGTGGCCACACCACCTGGTGGAACGACCAGGGGTGACCAGCGCCACCCTAGGGTGTGCCTGCCTCCTGGCTCCCCTCCGTCTCCCCTTTGGACTCCGTGTCGTGTCGGAAAAAATAGGAACTTTAGGCTTTGTTTTGTCCAATTCTGAGAATATGTCTTTAGTAGCTTTTCTGAAACCAAAACTAGAAGAAAACATGCAACTGGCACTGTGGCATCTTGTCAATAGTTTAGTTCCAGAAAATGTATAAAAATACCTCAAAGTATAAACAAAACATAAGAAATTTGATACAAAACAAGCATGGAGCATCAAAAATTATAGATACGTTTACGACGTATCAGCCTCCCACGCCGTAAGTCAGATAGAGTATCTGGTAGATGAAGGCATGACCAGCTTGGACCTAGCCATGTGCTGGTTCGAAAGGCGAATCAAACCTCTGTAGCACCGCACCAAGCTAATGCACGAGTATTCTAAGGAGAGGAAAGATCCCATGCAGATTCCCGAGGATAACTTCTCCAAAGTTCCATCAAGTTCCAGCTTAAGGACATAGTCAAGGTGAAGGACAGGAAGCGTGGCTTCATCATCACCTATGACATGTTCGAGTGTGACAAATGCCCAAATGTAACCAAATTTTCTTTATTGGTTTTTGTATATACTCCAAGTTCTCCGTATTGAATGCATCAATCATTTTAACATGTTTCTATCCCCATCAGTTGGCGAGCTTGAACGAGGAAAACATGGCCTCGCAAGTTTACGATCCGAAACTGAAGAATGTGCACATTGTGTCTGATGATGAAGCCTCTAAGGATCATCCAGCTCCGGCAACATGAAAGTGGAAGAGATCCACTTCTGACGCTGCTGTCGAGGGCAAGAAGAAGAAGAAGTGGGAGAGCGGAGTCTCCAAGAAATCCACTTCCGCCTTTGAGGCAGAGAGGAAGAAGTCCACTAGCATCCCCTTATCCAAGGCACCTGATGTAGTGTAAGTACTTTTCTTTCTTCGACTTTATTTTGTACCTACTCATTCCTGAACTTGTACCTCGTGTGTTTCAGGAAGAGATCCGGTGTTAGTCTGAAGCGCACCTCCAAAGATGCTGGAGGTTCCAAAAATATTCGTGAGACGTTGACCAAGTCATCCCTTGCCGTTGCTCCCTCTACTCCTACAGTCAAGCCTACATCAGGCTCCACTGGAACCATGTCCCCCATTACACCTAAGACCTTCGTCAAGGAGACAAACATCAATCCAACACCAGATGCCTTAGGTTCTGTTGGCGTGGATATTGTTCCTAGTGGTCAGGCGATGCAGAAGAGCACTTCCTCTCAAATGGATGAAGCTCCGGCTAAGGATGCCACTGAAAAAGAAAAGAAACTAGGAGCTGATGCAGCGGCAACAACAACGACCAAGTCGGGTCCCTCTATGATGTCTACTGCTATGATAACACAAAAGACAACTAGAGTTTCATCCGTACCGATGGCTAGTTCGCCTCCTATGCCCCTGACTCCTCTGACATTGAGTCTAGATGATCTTGTCTAGAAAGTAGATGTTATTTACAACAATGCCATGACCTTCCATGATGCATAGGCCACTGTAGCTAACAATCTCATGTGTCGTGGTGGTGTCACGGCAGATGCCATGGATAGGCTAAAGGTGGGGACTAAATGCACTAGGGGAATCTAGGGAGGGATAGTGTGGTGGTTCCACACACAGAAGCTTTGTATTTGAATCACTTCCAAGGATTACAAGTGCTCCTTGAGCTGTATCGGAGAGAGGAGGAAGAAGAAACTCTCTTACTCTCACCACTAGCTAGCCCTCAGTCACTTGCTAGAAGAACATAATTTCTAAAGACCCACCCAATCGAGATCCACCCCTTCTACAGAGGCCCTAGCCCTCCTTATATAGGGGCGACTAGGTCTCCACTTAGGGCATACGTGGAGGCATATTCCAGGGAATATGCCTCTTCCCAAAATAGCAAACCGACCGGGTCTCTTTTCCCCCGCGGCATCCATGCAGAGGCTACGTGAGCCTCTGTGGCGCCTGCGTCATCCGACATAGGCTTCGTCACCTTTGTCAGTGACGCCTCGGTGGTCCTGCCTCTGTCCGCTTCGCTCATGCTCTGCGCATAATTGATCCGGCCACACCTGTTCCTGCATACAAGTTAGATTCATCCCACCGACTTACTATATAAGTCGGCTGAGACCCAGTTAGGTGGACATCCCCTGGTCCGGGTTACTCCGTGATTCGGCCTGCCTTGAGGTGACTTAGCCAGCATCCGCTTTGACCTTGCCGTACCTCGGCTAACTCGGCCTTTATACCCCGGCGTGACCCTACCCGGGGGTATCCCCCCAACATTAGTCCCCGAAGCTGGTGCGGTCTTAGCTGCCTTAGCCGCTAAGGCCACAACAGGTTCAATTTCACCGAGCTTTGTGTTCTTTCTCCAACTTATCTCCTATCTCGGATTCCATGGATTTACTTTCCCCTGGCACATTCCAAGCTTTTACTTGCTGGCCGGGTTACCACATACCCATCCGGGTCATTATTCCTTCTCTCGCACGCTTCCCCACGTGGAGGCTAATCATTACTCTGCCTTATTTTAAGGGCCAGCTACAGTAACCGTCGTAGTTATTGTTAGAAGTTACCATTGCCCCTGTCACATCGTGCCTGCCTCCTCGTTAACTGTAACATAATGTCACGTCATGGGATCCGCTGCGCCCTGTGGCCCTTCGTGTGGCTCGTCGCTGATTGGCCAGTCCAGGTTATACACGGCCACACGGTGTGGCCCGCCCGCAAAATGCGATCCCACTACCCCTTACGGGAGTGGTTAAATAGGGGAGGGGCGCGCCCCTTGGGTCATTTCCCCGTTCCCGCGCCCCTCTGCCTTTGCCTTTTACTTTCCTTCTCCATCGATAGCACCGCCGCTGCCGCACCTGAAGAGCTGCGCCGCTGCCGTACTGCTTCCACACGCTCCAGCGCCACCGCCACCTCCGCACATCTCCTCCGCCACGGGTCCCCGCCAGTCCAGGCCGCTGCCTCCCTCCGCTGCTAGCGCAAGTGAGGAGAGCGACCTCGAAATGACCGAGGAGGAACTCACCGTCACCGAGCAGGAGATGGAAGAAGACGCGACGTACGCCGACCGCGGCGTGTGGGCCGGATCCTGGGTCTGCCAGGATGACCTGGATTGGCTCTATCACACCAGGCGCATCCCGGAGGGCATCACCGCACACCTTGCTTCCTCCGAGCTTGCCCCCTCACCCAATCCGGGTGAGTATGTGGTGTTCCTTTCTCATTTCCAACGCGGATTTGGTCTCCCAGTCAGTGACTTTTTCCACGACTAGCTAAACACATACGAGCTCCAGCCGCACCATCTTCCGGCTAATGCCATCACTTCTCTCTCCGCCTTTACCTCCACCATCGAATGTTATGCCAGACTGTAGCCCACGAAGGAGCTCTGGATCCGGTTCTTTGGCCTTTGCCAGAACATGATTCTGAATGTAGATCTAGATCCGGAGGACAAACAACTCACACAGTTCGGTGCTGCGTCAATTTCTCCCCGGAGGCTGTCCATCTTCCCCCGAGTCACTGGGCTGGACTCTTGCAAGGGATGGGCCCGGGCTTTCTTCTATGTCCGGAACAGCACCACCGAAGATCTGATCCGGCTGCGCCCCTACACTCCGGGTCCTCCTAACCCGGATTTGTGGGACGTTATCCCCAAGAAGCCCATAGTCTTGGCGAACCAAGTCAACAAGAGGTTCAAGGAGCTAAAGGAACTCGGATTGCGCAACAAGGACGCCATGATCACATTTGTCCGCAACCGGATCTCCCCCCTTCAGAAACACACTCATAAAGTGTGTCACATGAGCTGGGGCCGTGACCCCAACCGGACCTCGTCTTTCGAGTTGAGAAACACAAAGATCTACCACCGGGTCAAGGCCCTCTTCACCACCCACAAGGACTTCTCCTCTGAGTGGACGTGGGGAATGGAACATTTTTTCCGAGATAGGCTTCCTCCTTCGGTAAGTCTCGTGCCCCAAACTCTTTTCCGGATTGAATCATATGTCAGTCTTTCATCGTAGATTTTAATCCTGTTGCCTTTTCCTTCCTTTAGATGTTTCTTCAGCAAACCATTGAGGATGGCACCAAGCCTTCCCTCAAATGGGCGCCTGACCGAGATACCCCAGACGAGGAGGAACTAGATCAAGAGATGTTCTTTCCGATGTTGGATGCGACCAAGCGACCCACCGATAAACTCTCTTCCATTAGAGATTGGCCCGACGATGAAGATGATTCGGATGTTGAGGTGATAGAAGCATTTGACGCTGTCCCCCTTTCTTATGCTTTTCCGGCATCAGCTAATAACCCCGGTGGGCAGATCCTTGAAGATCCTCCCCTTGCCGTGGGTGATCCTGTTCTGGTCGTGCCGAAGAAGAAAAGGGGAGCCGCATCAACTTCTTCCTCCGGACCTTCTCAGCCAGCCAAAAGGCGAAAGAAGTCCGGGGACAAAACTACCACCAAGCCTGCAACCAAGGCCACAGCACGAAGGGCTCGGAAGCCCAAGGAGCCCCTGACCTCGGATGAGTAAGCCTCTTTTCCCTTTGCTATTTACTTGTTTTTCTTTTATTATAGCTTCTCATCCTACAATGTTTAATTCGGCAGGGCCGCGGTGGAGGTCCCACAGAGTGGATCCGGCATTGCCTCCCTGCTCCGACACAACCCTTCTCCCCCTCGTGGCGACAATTCACGCCCGCTGAGCCCAATCCCGGAGGGTTCAGCGGCTGCTCCGGGTTCCAGCCCACCTCGTTAAGAGGAGGGCAACCTTGGAGCGGGGGAGACTGGCTCTGCCGAGGAAGCGGCAACCACTACTTCGGCTCCGCCGCAACCAGCTACCACCGAGGTTCCCTCAGCACCTCCGCCGAAGAAGAAATCAGCACCACCACCAACACCAACTCCAGCAACAGCAGCAACAGCAAAAGCAACAGCAACAGCAGCAGTACCAAGCCCCTTCGCCTCGTCCGAGTCTTCTCAGTCTCGGCGAGAAAGCACCAAGGCCGCTCCCAAGGGTAAATCTGCTGCAACAACTTCCACTTCTCAGTAGCAGCCCAAGGGCAAAAAGGCTTCTGATGCCGCCAGGGCATCATCCATCGAGACTGGACAGCACACACTCGCGTCCATGCTTTCAAAGAAAACTCCACCACCGAAGGATGCCCCTGCCGAGCCAGCTGATGCGCAACTTGTTTTGCACACCAGCCCCGCCATTGCCCAGGTTGAGAGGAGGGAAGCACATGCCAAGGGTTTGGTGGCGCCCCATATGCTAAGCGGCGAACGATACCCTCCGACCTTGATCGAGTTTGTTAATAACTAGAACAAGGCAGAGTTCGTCTATGACGACGATCTCCCGGAGAAGTTCGGTCCCGCCGAATTTTCTGCACAGATGAATACTGCCGCCAAGGCAATTAACCTTGCGGATCGGATGATGGGGGTATGTTAATTCGTCTTTTCCTTAACATGTAGTAGACATTAGTGATATAACCATTAGTCCCCGAGCCTCCAGGGGAGTAACTTGTTACTCGGCCGGATGCTCCTTAGAGAACTAGCATAGCTCCTTAATAACTTCGAACATTCACACACCTAGAGCCGGGTTAAGTTCCACTTGGGCCGGATCTTGTACACTTCGAATATGCACACACCTAGAGCCGGGTTAAGTTCCACTTGGCCCGAATTTTGTACACTTCGAATATGCACACACCTAGAGCCGGGTTAAGTTCCACTTGGCCCGTATCTTGTACACTTCTAATATGCACACACCTAGAGCCGGGTTAAGTTCCACTTGGCCTGGATTTTGTACACTTCGAATATGCACACACCTAGAGCCAGGTTAAGTTCCACTTGGCCCGGATTTTGTACACTTCGAATATGCACACACCTAGAGCCGGGTTAAGTTCCACTTGGCCCGGATTTTGTACACTTCGAATATGCACACACCTAGAGCCGGGTTAAGTTCCACTTGGCCCGAATTTTGTACACTTCGAATATGCACAAGACTAAGCTTCCTTTTTGTACTCTTTTCAGGTGACCACCAACCGCCGGAGCGTTGAGTTTCAGCGTCTACTGGACACTCAAAAGATGCTGCATGCAAAACATACCGCATTTCTTGCCGAACACGATAAAAGGGGTAATTTTCCTTCCTTGGCATTTTTCTGTTTTTCTTCCTCTTTTTCTGCCTAACTGACCCATCATTCGGTTTTCGCAGCTGAGGTGGAAGCTAAGAATACCATCATGAGGAAGAACCTTGACCAGATAAAGGGTAAGTCAATTTTGCTCAACTTTGCTATGCTTTCTATCTCCTTATCTCCGTGGCTCGGCAAACATTCATACCTCGGCTTTGCCGGGTCAACAAACTATTTCAGCATCTCTTGAAGATAGTGTTGCCCGTGCCTGATATGATGCTGCATTTTCTCGAACAAGCAGGAAGCATCAGGCCGAGCTCAAAAAGAAAAATGATGAGCTTGCCCTCCTCTGAACCAAGGATGATGAGATTGCCAAGCTCAAGGCAGATATGAAGAAGTTGAAAGCGCAACACCAATCCGAACTTCAAAAAGCTGGCTAGGACTATACTGAAGAGCGCGAGCGCCTCAACCTCCAGATTGCCAAGGACCAAGAACTTCTCCAGGAGGCCGACGTCAAACTTGAGTCGGCAAACGCTGAACTTGTGCAGCTTCGCAAAAGGCGTGATGACTGTACCAAGGAGTTGACCCGGATCCACAGCCATATCTCACGTAAGTTCCTTTCCCTCATCCGGCATATTCCTCCGGGTTACTTCACGTGTCGTTTCTTTACCTGCTTCTCTTGTCTTGTTTTCAGGCAAATTTCCAGAGGGCAATGCCATTGCAAGCACCACTGTTGCTAAGTTCCGCCGAGAGAGGGGTACCCCCATTGCTCCTGACGCTGAAGAAATTCCCTATGACATGGAGGACCTGTTGGTCAGTTTGTCTTCTTGCATGGAAATCGTGAAGAAATATGGCAAGGATATCCTTGACGTGGCGATCCGGATCTTCAACACCTTTTGGCATGAAGAAGATACTCTGGAGGGGACCGCAGTTCTTGTTGATAAGTTGATGGAATGCGAGACCCATCTCGACCTTTGGAGGGCGTCCGCTGGACGTGCCGAAGCTGAGACCGTTCTCCACTACGTGCTTACGTGGTACGAGAAGATCGACCTCAACCTCCTAGCGCGCATGCGCACTGGATCCAGATGGTCCAGCGACCCGGAGTGGATAGCTCGGCACAAGGCTTGCGCCCATAGCCTCATCGAATATGCCCCCATTCATGAATGGAATGAGGGTCCAAGCTTCCTTGGTGCCACGGATGATGAAAACGCTGAAAACGTTGAAGATAGCTCGGATGAGGACGAAGAGGACGATGCCTCAGACATCGAAGACGGCGAAGATGATGCCGAACTTCCTCCTCCCGCTGCTCCTTGAGTGAAAAAACTTTAAAGTTTATCAGATCCCCGGTATGCCGGGTGCAATTGTATCAAGCACATCAGTTATGTTTTGCTACTAAGTTTTTATGCCGGATTAGCTTGGGCGTAGTCCCCGAGTTTCATTTTCTCGTTCTTCCAATTTCTTGGTTCAGCTCGTGTCTACCTTGGTTCGGTTTTATGACTTACGAGTCCGAGCTTCAAAAATTGTCTTAACAATACTTGGAAACCTTAGGATTAGCTCAAAATAATTCAGCATAATAAATCGAAAGTAAGCATAAGGTTAGTTCGAAAAACAAACGTCGGCTCGATTAAGTTCCTTTCCTTAGACGTTTTTCATGTGCTACGCAATTCCAAACTTGTTCTCTTGTTTGCCATGAAGCCAAATCTTGTGGGACAATAGCAAGTCGAAGAGTTAGGTTTTTAGTGCTCACACATTACTAATCCGGCTTAAGTAGAAAAACTTATGCCAGCCGACGTACAAATTGTAAATATAGAGGACAACTAAAATTACTAAGGCAGTCCCCGAGTTACTGCTCGAGGTGCCAAGATTTCATTGATAAGCTCATTGCCGGCGTACATACCGACATATGAGAGACTCGGATACAAACACTTCTCTGCTAAGTGTAGAAAGGACGAAGTAGAGCTACATTCCATGGACGTTTGGATTCCTCGCCGAACCTGTCCGCCTTGTTCTTCTCCTGTGGTTTTGCATCGATAAGGTAATAAGAATCATTGTGCAATGCTTTGCTCACAATGAATGGCCCTTCCCATGGGGGGGGGATAGTTTATGCATGCCAGCAGTACGTTGCACCAACCGGAGTACCAGATCGCCTTCCTAGAAAACCCGGGGGCTTACTTTCCGGCTATGATAGCGTCGGAGATTTTGCTGATATATGGCGGATCTGGACAATTCCAGTTCTCTCGCTTATTCCAGCAGATCAACATCATTTTGCCGGGCTTCTTGCACTTTGGCTTCTGTGTATTGGGTGACCCTAGGCGAATCATGCTCTATGTCGGCTGGTAATACAGCTTCTGCCCCAAATACCAGAAAAAATGGCGTATAGCCTGTTGATCGATTCGGAGTTGTTCTTAAACTCCACAGTACCGCTGGTAGTTCTTCTATCCAGCACCCCGCTGATCTCTACAGCGGCTCAACGAGTCAGGGTTTTATCCCGGATAATACTAATCCGTTGGATCTCTCCACTTGTCCGTTTGATGCGGGGTGGGCTACCGAGGCAATGTCCAGCCGGATCTTCTTATCCCGGCAGAATCGCGCAAATGCTCCTTCAGCAAAATTTGTGCCATTATCTGTTATTATACTGTGAGGATAATCGTATCTCAAGATGATGTCTTTGAGGAATGTCACGGCCGTAGCTCCATCACATTTTCTTATTGACTTTACTTTAATCCACTTTGTAAACTTGTCAACCATGACCAAAATGTGAGTCATGTTCCCTTTTGCTGGTTTAAACGGGCCAACCATATCCAAGCACCATACGGCAAATGGCCATGTAATTGGTATGGTCTTGAGCTCCGACATTGGCATATGTGTTTTTGTCGCATATCTCTGACAGCCGTTGCATTTTCTCACCAGGTCTTCTGCTTGTTCCAAGGCACTTGGCCAGTAGAATCCATGCCGGAAAGCTTTTGCTACCAAGGTTCTGGACGAGGCATGATGCCCACATTCCCCTTAATGTATATCTTGGAGGATGTCAAGCCCTTCTTCCGGGTCAATGCATCGCTGGAGGACATTGGTCACACTCCTTTTGTATAGCTCGAAATTGATAATTGTGTATGACTTTGCTCTCCTCTGAGTTTGCCTGGATAACACCTCCTCAGTGGGTAAAGTTACATCTTTCAGGAATCGAAATATGGGCAACGCCCAAGCTGGTACAGCTCGCGCTGGGAACACATCCTCATCAATTTCCATCTGATCTACCGGCATAACTTCAACCGGATTGGGCTGAACAGTCCCCGGGTCTTGCGAAGCAGTCCCTGGGTTCGCCGAGGCAGTCCCCGGGTTTTGCGAAGCGCTCCCCTCATCAATGTCCATGGGTACGGCTCTGGATTCCGGATCTTCCGGGACATAAATTGAGTCGGTTTCCGAGGACGGTCTGATAGATGGTTTTCTGAGGTGTTCCAATGCTACACCTGGTGGAATTGCTTGTCGGGTTGTTCCGAGCTTCGACAGTACATCAGCAGCCTCATTTTCCACCCGGGGTACATGGAGAAATTCGCATCCCTCAAAATAACCAGATATCTTCTGCACATGGAATCTGTATAATGCCATGTTTGGATCAAGAGCGTCCCACAGCCCCGACACCTACTGAACTACCAAATCCGAGTCACCAAAGCATTGGATCTGACGTATCCCAATTTCTTTTGCCACTTTGAGCCCATGCACAAGTGCCTCATATTCGGCGACATTGTTTGATGCTGCGAAATGGATCTGTAGCACATACTTCAACTGGTCATTCTTTGGCGAGGTAAGCACAACTCCGGCGCCTAACCCGGTTTTAGTTTTTGACCCGTCAAAGTGCATTCTCCAGTAGTTCGGATCTGGCAGCGGTGGTTCATATTGCACCTCGGCCCAATCCACAAAAAAGTCCGCCATAGCTTGAGACTTGATTGCTTCTCTTCTGTCATATTGTGGCGCGTAAGGAGCCAGCTCAATTGCCCATTTTGCAATCCTGCCACTTGCATCCTTGTTGCTCATTATCTCGGATATGGAAGCTTCACATATTACCTTGATTGGGTGCTCCTCAAAATAGTGTTTTAACTTCTTTGATGACATATACACTCCATATGCCACTTTCTGGTTGCGCGGATAATTTTGTTTTGAGGCTGATAATACCTCGCTCAGATAATACACTGGCCTTTGCACTGACTTACCCTCTTCGTCGCGCTCTACCACAATTACTGCACTTACAACTCGGTTGGTTGCGGCTATATAGAGCAACATTGGCTCCTTTGATAGTGGAGAGGCTAACACTGGTGAAGTGGCTAACATTTTCTTTAATTGAATAAAGGCTTCATTGGCCTGCGGCGTCCAAATGAACTTGTCTGACGTTTTCATGAGTTGATAGAGAGGCAGTGCCTTTTCTCCCAACCGACATACAAACCGACTTAACGATGCCAGGCAACCAGTGAACTTCTGGACATCGTTAAGACACTTCGGCAGTTCCATTCGCTCGATGGCCCGGATTTTAGTTGGATTGACTTCGATACCTCGGCTGGAGACAAGAAATCCGAGTAATTTTCTAGCTGGGACACCGAAGGTACATTTTTCCGGGTTAAGCTTCATTCGGAACCTTCTTAGGTTCGCGAACGTCTGCCTGATATCGTCAAGGAGCCTTTTGCTTTCCTTGGTCTTGATAACCACATCATCCACATACACTTGTACATTTTGGCCAATTTGGTCGTGCAAACATTTCTGCATACATCTTTGGTACGTTGCCCCTGCATTACGTAAACCAAATGGTATGGTGCGATACAATAAGCCCCATATGGGGTGATAAACGCAGTCTTTATTTGATCATCCGGATTCAGGGGTATCTGGTGGAAACCAGAATATGCATCAATGAATGACAACAGTTCACACCCAGTAGTGGAATCTATGACTTGGTCTATCCTTGGCAGTGGGAATGGATCTTTCGGACACGCCTTATTCATGTTCGTGTAATCGATACACATACGCCAAACCACTGCCACGTTCGGATCATCCTTCTTCTCCACCAGCACCGAATTAGACAGCCAATCCGGGTAAAGTACTTCCATGATAAATCCTGCAGCCAACAACCGAGCTATCTCATCTCCAATGACTTTTCTCCTATCTTCGGTGAAGCGGCGGAGAGGTTGCTTCACCGGCCTTGCTCCCGGTCTCACATTCAAAGAGTGCTCAGCCAACTCCCTCGGAACACCTTGCAAGTCCAGTGTGGACCAAGCAAAAATATCCCGATTCTCACGGAGGAAGTTGACGAGCTCGCTTTCCTATTTGTCATTTAACCCGACACCAATTGTTACAGTGCGCTCTGGGAACATGTCATCAACAGGCACTTTCTTGGTATCCTTTGTGGCTTGGAATGAGACACTACCATGCGGATTACTCAACGCCGGCATATATTGCTGCGCGGACTGAGCCAATGCCGCCACCTCCTGTATCTTTCTTTTCTCTTGTGCAATCATGAGTGACTCGGCTAGGTTAGACCCGGCTGACGCACACTCAATGGAACGCCTGAAATCACCAGCTATGGTGATCACTCCATTTGGCCCAGGCAATTTCATCTTCAGATAACTGATGTGGCAACTTGCCATGAACTTGTTCAATGCTGGTCTACCGAGTAACACGTGATACGCACTTTCTAAGTTCACAACTTCAAACTCCAAATTCTCAGTTCAGCAATTATCTCGCGTGCCGAACAATACGTCAACCCGGCCTTGCCTATGGGCTCACAAGAAATGCCTGGCACAATGCCATGGAAAGTTGTCCTTGTAGCCTGGAGCATGTTCTCTGAGATACCCAATTTGCGCATTGTATCCGCATACATGATGTTAATGCTACTGCCATTGTCAATCAGTACCTTTGAGAACCTCACATTGATGTTAGGCCCAATGAATGTCGGATCCAGCACTAGCGCATACAAACCAGGACTTGGCATAAGCTTGGGATGATCTTTGATGCTCCAGGTAATTTCCTGGTCCGACCAAGGCATATACCTTGTCACTGCTGGCATTACCGCATTCACCTCCATGTGTCGGCGCTACAAGCTCTTTCTATCTGTTTCTTCTGTGGTGAACACACAGTAACTCTGATGATGCTCTCTGTACTCATTCCTCCCCTTGTTTCCAGGGTACCTCTGATCCGGTTGATTTTGGTGCTCCACCTGATGCACTGCATCCCTTCTCTCATGGTTATCATACCTCAGCGAAGGGGGAGGAAACATTAGCTATTGCGTGTTTGCTCTGGAGAGCAATTGCTGCCGGGGTAACTCCCGCCGAGGTTGATCATTCCGAGGTGCCTGAGCATTCCCCGAACCACCTTGTTCTATCTTACGCATCCACTCACACTGCCTTGTTGTATGACCCGCTGGGTTACTCGGATTTGGCGTGTGAAATTTACACGGCTGATCCAGCATCGACTCGTATGTATACCTCGGACGGTCCTTCTTTTCTTGCCACTTTTTCTTCTGCTCTGGCGTCCAAGTTTTCTTTCCATCATTCCTTGGCGTCCATTGCTGCCCCCAGTTTTCTGACGTTGATTGCCCCCTGCTCCGGGTTGATCTTGATTCATAGCGGCTACTTGTAGCAAGCTGTACCGGTAATCCGGTCTGTCATCTATTCTTTTACCCCGGTAGTCATTCCTCCGGGATGACCCGGCCCCATCTCTCTAATAGTATTCCTCGTTTGACTCGTTCGACATGAGCCTAGGTTGAGTCGGATCACCCAAGGCGTATGAATCAGCAATTCAGATCGTCTCTGCCAAAGTAGTTGGCATATCCCTTTGCAATCTTTGCCACAACATGCTTGCATATCTGCACCCTTGCGCAAACCATGCTATGGCCTGTGACTCGATCACACCCTCACATGAGTTTTGCACGGTACACCACCGGGTTAAAAACTCTCGGTCGGACTCATTCGGTCTCTGCTTGCACATTGCTAGGGTCTGTGGCCTATTTGGCCTCTGATACGTACTTGAGAAATTGCTGACAAACATTTCCTCAAAATCGATCCAATAGTTGATACTTCCGGGTGGCAAATTGTTTAGCCATACCCTTGCTGGCCCCTCCAACATCTGGGGTACGTATCTCACAGCCCATCTCAAGTTGCCTATAGCAATTTTCATAGCAGTTGCATAGTTTATCAACCAATCCTCCGGCTTAGTACTGCCGTCATACATCTTTGTGCCTCTAGGTAACTGGAAGTTAGGTACCAGAGGCTCTTTCATGATCCGGGGCCCAAAACACGCTGGACCAGGTGGACCTTGACATTCAATTTGCTCCGACCTATATAGCCGATCCAGTTTCAGCCTGGCGTCATCAGGCATCAACTCACTGCTTCCTAATCTTGACCCTATCACATGATAGTCCGGCCTTGGGTATCCCGCGTTCACCGTTTCCGAATCGCCATCATTATATCGGTCTTGCTCTCGTGGAGCACCTCTCTGTTGCATACCTCGGCCGACACTTTGCTCTTGTCTTGGTATATTCCGCTGCTGCGGTTGTCCTGCACCTGCCGAATTTCGCTGTCCGTCATTGCCGTTTACAGCATTCCCTTGACCGGCATTGCCTTGGTCGTGGTTACCTCGGCCAGCTTCACCTCGGCTCACACTCCTTCGATCCTCATTTCTCTACACCTCTTTTCCTTTCCCTGCCCTTGCTGGGTCATACGGGACTATCTGCTTATTCCTCCTGGCCGAAGTTACGGCCTCTTCTCTTCTTGGACCACCATGAGGAGACGATGCGGCTCCATCGGATTTCTCCGGGTTACCCATCGCTGAATGAACGATCTTGGAGGCCCCAGCTCTCTCTGGGTTAGCCCTGAGCAATTCCTCATTTTGCCTGTTCGCGATCCGAACCAACTCATTGACCCTATCCTGTTGTCTTTGGCGGGCTTCACCCATCAGACCTTCTAACTCGGATGCAGCTGCATCTGCTGCCCTGAGGTTCTTTGCCGGGGTACTATACTTCGGCAGCCCCACGGACAAACAGTTTTCTGATTCCTCAATCCTAGTATCATCCTCTCTGTTCATTTCACTCATGAGATTTCTCCCCTTCACTTTATTTGCCTTTACGTACTCACACAGTGTCATGTTCAACGACTGCTGATCTGCGGCTATCTTTTTCGCACCCTCGAGTATTTTTTGCCTAGTCTCCTCTAGCTCGGCCTGTGCCTGAGCCAGATCTACTGCTGCTGCTACCGGGTTTGCCAAGCTATCCATCGCCTGCTACAACACATTCTCAGGCCTCTCTAGTGGAGGACCTCTACTTTTCCTCGGTGCCTTAGGTGTTACCTTCGGATCTGGTGCCGGATCTTTGCTTGCGCCTGCAGTTGGCGCAGTCATCATCACCTCTGCACGGTCCGGGAGCGAGCGATACGCGCCCCGTGCACGGTATCCCCCAACATCATGATTATTTGCATCGTGAGTCTTTGATCTTTACATTTCACTTTATAATATATCCAACTATTGCCCCTGAGCTCTTAGGTGGAAAACCATAAGTTATTGGCCTGAGTGCTCCAAAAGGAACTAAGTGTAAAACTTGATAGTGTAGCCTCCGAGTTTTTAGGTAAATGAATAATTCCGGCTATATGCTCTAGGAGAAGCATACATAGGTTAAAATTTGATACTATAGCCCCCGAGCCTCTAGGTGAAACTGAAAAGTCCCGGCTAGATGGTCTAGAGAAACTAAGCATGTTCCTTGTGAAGAATGAGAATAACCAGAGGAAGGCCGTCAATGAAAGGTTTGCCCAACTACAAAAAGAGTTGGATCTTGAAAAGGGCAAAATAACCTTTCTCAAGGAACATATTAAAACAACAAGCATCTATTCTCTTTTGACATCTCCTTGATCCATTATTTGTAGCTATTTCTTCCAAATACTCATAATGCTTCATTGTTCCGACTTGCAGAAGTTGTTGCCAAGGCTAAAAGCATTGTTGAAAAATCCAAGCACATCCAAGAATTGGATGATGAGAACAAGATCCTGAAGAAAGACCTGGTTGGTGCTATTAAGATGCATGAAGATGCGATGAAGGCCATGCAAGAATCTGCAAACATCGAGATGGAGTGCCTGAAGAAGGAGATTGAAGAGCTCAAGGAATATAACCAAGATGTGGCAGCACAAAATACTTGGAGCCTTGAGATGTACAAGAAACTTCAGAAGGAGCATGATGTCTTGGTGGAGACATGCAAACAAGCCGAAACCAGCATCTTTGGTAACTTTCTTCCGTCTTTATCAAATTCTGTAAGTTAGATTTTTTATATTATTGCAATACTCATGACCTTTATCTCTAACAAAAGCACAACCCCCATCGGTTTAACCAACATGGGCGAAGATGCTCTAGATTCAAAGGAATGCATGATTCTTGCTGGCAACTTCATCAACACTGCCATCACCCAGGCCAAGGAAATAGCTCAGCCCCTAGACATCAACATAAAGGAGGCAGACTCTATCGCCAAGTACTCGGAAATCCTCCACCGAGCCCCCGAGAAGATAAAGTTTCCAGAAAGCATACTCCATTCCGGCTAGCGCTAGGATGGCCTTGTCCTTGGTGAAAGCACACTACGATGAGGCCAACATGGATTTGGTAACCTCTGGTATACCGGAGATCGACGAGCAAGGCAACAAGATTGATAGCACTACTATCTAGAATTCCCTTGCCGGCTATGATACCAAGGTTGCCAAGGTAGACAAGGTAGATGTGGCGCCCCGCAAAAACCACTACTAGAAAATCGCTGTGTTTTTGTGTATTGCATCATCATGACCGCATGCTCATGTCATCATGCCACATTGCATTTGGGCATCGTCATCATCATGCATGGTTTTTTTAAAAACTATTTTCGAAAAGTCTGATTTTGTTTTCTAAACGCCCCTTCTTTATTTCGAAAAAAAACTCCGGTCTTTTCTGGATAGTTTTATTTGTCTAAATTTAATTACAAAGACCTATTTTAAAATAAAAATAAAAGTTGAAGTTTTTTTGGAGGCAGCCAGCCAGGCCCAAAGCCCAGCCGGCCACCTCCTTCCTAGCCTAAACCCTAATCCCACCTACTCCCTCCACCAGCCGCCACCCTCACCTGCTCCACACCTCACCAACCCCTCCTCCCTAATCTCCATCCCAGCCGCCAGCCTCACCCCACCGACCCGTCCGCACCTAACCTACACGCTGGCAACACCACCCGCACACGCTGCACTATAGCGAGCCACGCAAGCCTGCGTGTCGCACTGCCGCTCCCGCTCACGCCATCACGTGTACACACCCTGCTGTACACCGCTCACCAACCCCCGCATCGCCTGGCCCGTCCCGCGCACACAGCCCCGCTCCCCTGGCCCACCCTCTACCGATCGGACTCCAGTTCCACCTACCCCGGGTAGGACGCATGCAACCCCACGCGTGAGCACCCCGCCGTGCTCCCGACAAAACCCCCACCTGCCGTGCACGCCTTCCCGTACCCGGCCCCACCCCGACCCCAGGGAGCGTCGCCCGCTCCCATCACGCGACCTCGCCCCTGCATCCTTCCTCGCCTCGCGATCTCCTTCCTCGCCTCTCCCCTCGTCCGCCGCCGCGGGGCCTAGCGCTACCCCCTCGCTGCAGAGCAGCGCCGGTGTCGGCACCATGGCCGTCCTGCCGCTAGAGCTCCACCGCCCGGTACGCCGGCCCCGCGAGCTCGCAACCTTCGGAGTCCGGCCCCCGTGCGTCACCTTCATCCTCCCTGCTATGCCCGGCCGCCTCTTCCGAGCCCTCCGCCTACCTCGCGCAGTCTCCTCGCCTGACCTCCCTCCATTGATGCCGACACCGGCCGGCACCCGCGAAGCTCGCCGTCAGGGACTCCTCGGCAACGGCGCCTGCGCCCCTGCATCTCGCTGCCACGGGTCCACCTCGTCCTGCACCGCCCTGCAACCTCACCGCCGGCAGAGGTCGTCGTCCCCGCAGGTCCTTCCTCCTGCCGACCTCCGGCAACGGCTCGGCTTTGGCGCGTTCCACCCTGCTGCCGGCCTGCGTCTCGCCTCCTCCGCCTCGCCCGAGCACTAGCACCCAGTCTCTCTACGTGTGCCCGCAAGCAGCAGCCCATGTATGAGAGCATCGCTTCCCTGGTAACATCCAGTTGGACCGATTCTGTGAGTATCTGCACAATAGGTTGATGCCCGTGGTGACAAGACCTTCTTTACGAAATAAAGGACATCCTTTGGACTCGAAAGATTGTCTACACGGACAACAAGATCTTCGATGCAGAACTGCTCATGGATCGGTACCGATGCGAGAAGCGAGAAGCCCCGTCGCTGAACCCGAAGATCCCTGGACACCAAGATCTACTGGCGCCGAACCCAAGACCGACATCGTCACCCGAGCACTTCGACAAGAACGCCAAGTTCTCCTTCCTCGTAGATGCCAAGACCCGAACCTGGAGACCGCCAAGATCGCCACCAGAATGACAAGTACTTCACCCCGGAAGCCAAGACCGACTCGATGGCGCGGACCCGACAAGATCGACACTGACCAGGGCGGATCTGATGATCCCACGACGCCAAACCAAGTCCTTCCTGGAACGCCAAGCTCTCCTTTCATTGTCCGAGACCGATCCCGTCGACCCCGTTCCCCGTCGAACCCTGAGACCCAGCCCTAAACCCCCGGAACCCAAGATCGTCCGAACCCAGATGTGTGAACCTTTTCCCGAGCCCCTGTTTTATAAATGCTATATATAAAACCTGTTGCATAATAATTGTTCATCTCGCATGCATATCATAATCATGCCGGATCTTCTGCCGTAGTAATAAATATTGCATCCGGTGTTTGTTCTAGTGTTTGCTTCTTCGCGGATTAGACCGATGAGTGGATGCGAGTATCGACAAGATCTCCGGATATGAACCTTCGGCAGTGTTTCCCAGGCGAGCATCTCTCCCCCTTCTACCTATTTTGCATTTATAGTCTTTATTTCCTCCTATTGATCTATTGCTATCCGTGTCGTGATGCTTTAGTTTCCGAACACCAGTGATATCCCGTGCAGCCTCTATATTGCCTTGGACACCTCCTATTACCTGTGTTTGGTAGATAGCTGGACTTGCGAGTCGTAGTTGCGTGCTCAGGTGCGATCTCGTGTTGACAAGTGCCACAGTTGTTGGAATGCTGGTAGATGGATATCGGTGGAGCTGCTTAATGGTGGAGATGATCATGACTTTAAATACAACTGTTAAAATGCTAGATATAACTAATGCAGAGGCATCGGTGGGCAATAGATGTTATTTGGTTATTCCACGCTCACTTGTGTCCCGTAGGACCCCGAGTACTTGATACCTGTTCCTTGATTTTTCACACTATCCACATCCGGGAGGCCTTATGGACCCCCCCTGAGCCAGAGGATGATTCATTCTTATTTCTTGGGGCCACAAAGTAGTTTGGGGCTTTATTACTATCCTGTATTTATGCCATGCTTTAATGCTTTATTTAAGATTGTGCGAGGAGCACCTCTACTGTTTAGGGATCGCGGCACGATTTCGCGGTATCGACAAGCCCAGTCACATTTTCGGGTTCCCAGTCGTTTACAGCCGTTCTCGCAAACCCTGGGTCCGTCTCGGAGTCGGCCAACTTCGTTGCGGGTAGCTTATTGGGGTGGCCCCCTGAAATATTTCTGAATCCTGTGATCGCTTTGTCGTGAATGCCTCGTTGGGTTTTGATTTGGTTTTTCCGAGGTTGATCGAGTGTGTGTTGCTATTTGTGCACCCCTGCAGGGTAAATCTTTCTGAAAGCCGTGTCCGCGGTTATGGACGACTTGGAGCACAGTATCTCGATCATAGACAAGCATAACTAAAGTAGTGTTATAAACTTGACTTAATATGTGACTAGTAAGTTTATGCAACTATAACGGAATGGATATTAAAAATGCCAACAGCTGGTGGATCTGGGTTGTTTGTTATATATGCCTAGTAAGTATTGCAACTCCAATGGAATGTGATAAAAGTGCCAACAACTGCTGGGTTTGGGATTCCTCGGAACAATTATACCTGACTAGTAAAGGTTCCAACTACCACAGAATGGTAATTAAAACTGCCCACTACTTATGCTTTAGGATGACTCATGCTATCTATATCTGATTAGTAATTGCTGCAACTATAACGGAATGAGTAAAATTGCCAACTGTGTGAGTTCCTTGGTCCGACTTCCTCGTTTGGTCTCGAGGGGAAAATACCAGGATGGGTTTGCTTGGTGTTAGTTTCAGGTTGGATCCGAATAGGTCTTTCTTATCCCTCTCTGATAACCGCTAGTTGTATCGAGTCTCTATAGGTTGTTTAGTGCCGTTGCACTGCTGCTTCAGCCCACCATACCTATGTAGGCGAGAGCCGCTGAATTCTAGCCTCGCCATCTACTAGCCTCAGTACTGACGCTCCTCTTTCTCCTTTGCCCTTTGTCGGCACCCCTTTTGTTTTAGCAGGTTCGGCATCGTTACAGGGTTAACCTTCCGGCTTGGCCTGGGCAGGGTTATGGACGCCATTGGTTATTCTTCAGGGCTCTTAGCCCCATTTGCATCTTGTCCTTAGTCAGACGCTCTATCGTTTTCAAGGTGATTTGGATCTTTGGATATTATATCTGTATTCTTGACTCGTTGAGTCACTGTTGTATATATATCTGTTCTGTGGGTCCCATCGAGGACCGTTGTGTAATGTTATTACTTCGTTTTCCACCTGCACGAAAGTGCCTGGTGGGCGTCCTTGAATTGTTTCTATGCGGGTTTGGCGGAAAGGGCTAAAACTTGCATAGGGCCGATTCGAGGGTGTTACAAAGTGGTATCAGAGCTCAGCAGTTGCGATACTCCACAAGTCCAGCCTGTAGGATAACCTAGCTAATGGCCGAAGTAGAGTGTCAAAACTATTTTGGAAAATCGGTTGGATAGATCTGATTAGGTCTGATTTTACTCCTTACCCTCTACTATTCTCCTCTTACCTCCGCGTGTTTTGATGCTACTCTCTTATCTTTTCTTCAAGTCCAGGATTTCTCGTGGTTGGGTTTCTGTGGTACCTTCAGGGTTTCGCTTCCTCCTTTGGTAACAGAGCTTCTACATCCGGTCTTCATGCTATCTGAGGAATCCTTCATCTGTTGGACTTCTCTTTGTTCCTTGTTTGTGTCTTCCGGTGTTTTCCGACGCGACGAATCATCTACGCCAGATCCGATGCAGAGTCTGCATCACTACTTTGTTTCTGACCCTCGTTTGTCGAGATCTTCAGTCCAATTCCGAGAGTTGGTTGCATAATTCGACTATTCGTGTGCAGAGTAATGGTTTGGGTGCGCAATGGACTGATCACCATCCGACTACTCTTATCATTCGCTCACGTACATTGAATCGGTGGATCCAGCAATTTTACTCCGTCCACGGAAGCTAGAGGTGGCTTTATTTGTTGATACCTCTGCCTTCGCCTTTTGTTTCCGGAGTGTTCTCTCGACGATCACGGACAAGGACCTCTTGTTAGTGGTGTCGCGAGGATCTACACGAAGCGAGAAGATTCAGATCGCCGACCTTCTTCCCGGTACCATGAGGCGGATCTCGAGGGCGAGATCCTTTGTTAGTGGTGTCGAATTGTGGCGCCCTGCAAAAACCACTACTAAAAAATCGCTGTGTTTTTGTGTATTGCATCATCATGACCGCATGCTCATGTCATCATGCCACATTGCATTTGGGCATCGTCATCATCATGCATGGTTTGTTTAAAAACTATTTTCGAAAAGTCTGATTTTGTTTTCTAAACGCCCCTTCTTTATTTCGAATAAAAACTCCGGTCTTTTCCGGATAGTTTTATTTGTCTAAAATTAATTACAAAGACCTATTTTAAAATAAAAATAAAAGTTGAAGTTGTTTTTTTTGGAGGCAGCCAGCCAGGCCCAAAGCCCAGCCGGCCACCTCCTTCCTAGCCTAAACCCTAATCCCACCTACTCCCTCCACCAGCCGCCACCCTCACCTGCTCCACACCTCACCAACCCCTCCTCCCTAATCTCCATCCCAGCCGCCAGCCTCACCCCACCGACCCGTCCGCACCTAACCTTCACGCTGGCAACACCACCCGCGCGTGTTGCACTACAGCGAGCCACGCAAGCCTGCGTGTCGCGCTGCCGCTCCCGCTCACGCCCGCACGCGTACACACCCCGCTGTACACCGCTCACCAACCCCCGCATCGCCTGGCCCGTCCCGGGCGCACAGCCCCGCTCCCCTGGCCCACCCTCTACTGATCGGACTCCAGTTCCACCTACCCTGGGTAGGACGCACGGCACCCCACACGTGAGCACCCCGCCCCGCTCCCGACAAAACCCCCACCTGCCGTGCACGCCTCCCCGTACTCGGCCCCACCCTGACCCCAGCGAGTGTCGCCCGCTCCCATCACGCGACCTCGCCCCTACATCCTTCCTCGCCTCTCCCGTCGTCCGCTGCCGCGGGCCCTAGCGCTACCCCCTCGCTGCAGAGCAGCGCCGGTGCCGGCACCATGGCTGCCCTGCCGCCAGAGCTCCGCTGCCCGGTGCGCCGGCCCCGCGAGCTCCCAACGTTAGGAGTCCGGCCCCCATGCATCACCTTCATCCTCCCTGCTACGCCCGGCCGCCTCTTCTGAGCCCTTCGCCTACCTCGCACAGTCTCCTCGCCTGACCTCCCTCCATCGACGCCGACATCGGCTGGCACCCGCGAAGCTCGCCGTCAGGGCCTCCTCGGCAATGGCGCCTGCGCCCCTGCATATCGCTGCCCCGGGTCCACCTCGTCCTGCACCGCCCTGCAACCTCACCGCCGGCAGAGGTCGTCATCCCCGCAGGTCCTTCCTCCTGCCGACCTCCGGCAATGGCTCGGCTTTGGCGCGTTCCACCCTGCTGCCGGCCTGCGTCTCGCCTCCTCCGCCTCGCGTGAGCACTGGCACCCAGTCTCTCTACGTGTGCCCGCAAGCAGCAGCCCATTTGTGAGAGCATCGCTTCCCTGGTAACATCCAGTTGGACCGATTCTGTGAGTATCTGCCCAATGGGTTGATGCCCGTTTGCTACCAACGTTATTCAACACCGCCACCGGCAACCGAAGCCGTGGTGACAAGACCTTCTTTACGAAATAAAGGACATCCTTTGGACTCGGAAGATTGTCTACACGGACAACAAGATCTTCGATGCAGAACTGCTCATGGATCGGTACCGATGCGAGAAGCTCGAAGCCCCGTCGCCGAACCCGAAGATCCCTGGACACCAAGATCTACCGGCGCCGAACCCAAGACCGGCATCGTCACCCGAGCACTTCGACAAGAACGCCAAGTTATCCTTCCTCATAGATGCCAAGACCCGAACCTGGAGACCGCCAAGATCGCCACCGGAATGACAAGTACTTCACCCCGGAAGCCAAGACCGACTCGATGGCACGGACCCGACAAGATCGACACCGACCAGGGCGGATCTGATGATCCTCCGATGCCAAACCAAGTCCTTCCTAGAACGCCAAGCTCTCCTTTCGTTGTCCGAGACCGATCCCGTCGACCCCGTTCCCCGTCGAACCGTGAGACCCAGCCCTGAACCCTCGGAACCCAAGATCGTCCGAACCCAGATGTGTGAACCTTTTCCCGAGCCCCTGTTTTATAAATGCTATGTATAAAACCTGTTGCATAATAATTGTTCATCTCGCATGCATATCATAATCATGCCGGATCTTCTGCCGTAGTAATAAATATTGCATCCGGTGTTTGTTCTAGTGTTTGCTTCTTCGCAGATTAGACCGATGAGTGGATGCGAGTATCGACAAGATCTCCGGATATGAACCTTCGGCAGTGTTTCCCAGGCGAGCATCTCTCCCCCTTCTACCTATTTTGCATTTATAGTCTTTATTTCCTCCTATTGATCTATTGCTATCCGTGTCGTGATGCTTTAGTTTCCGAACACCAGTGATATCCCGTGCAGCCTCTATATTGCCTTGGACACCTCCTATTACCTGTGTTTGGTAGATAGCTGGCCTTGCGAGTCGTAGTTGCGTGCTCAGGTGCGATCTCGTGTTGACAAGTGCCACAGTTGTTGGAATGCTGGTAGATGGATATCGGTGGAGCTGCTTAATGGTGGAGATGATCATGACTTTAAATACAACTGTTAAAATGCTAGATATAACTAATGCAGAGGCATCGGTGGGCAATAGATGTTATTTGGTTATTCCACGCTCACTTGTGTCCCGTACGACCCCGAGTACTTGATACCTGTTCCTTGATTTTTCACACTATCCACATCCGGGAGGCCTTATGGACCCCCCTGAGCCAGAGGATGATTCATTCTTATTTCTTGGGGCCACAAAGTAGTTTGGGGCTTTATTACTATCCTGTACTTATGCCATGCTTTACTGCTTTATTTAAGATTGTGCGAGGAGCACCTGTACTGTTTAGGGATCGCGGCACGATTTCGCGGTATCGACAAGCCCAGTCACATTTTCGGATTCCTAGTCGTTTACAGCCGTTCTCGCAAACCCTGGGTCCGTCTCGGAGTCAGCCAACTTCGTTGCGGGTAGCTTATTGGGGCCCCCCCTGAAATATTTCTGAATCCTGTGATCGCTTTGTCGTGAATGCCTCGTTGGGTTTTGATTTGGTTTTTCCGAGGTTGATCGAGTGTGTGTTGCTATTTGTGCACCCCTGCAGGGTAAATCTTTCTGAAAGCCGTGTCCACGGTTATGGACGACTTGGAGCACAGTATCTCGATCATAGACAAGCATAACTAAATTAGTGTTATAAACTTGACTTAATATGTGACTAGTAAGTTTATGCAACTATAATGGAATGGATATTAAAAATGCCAACAGCTGGTGGATCTGGGTTGTTTGTTATATATGCCTAGTAAGTATTGCAACTCCAATGGAATGTGATAAAAGTGCCAACAACTGCTGGGTTTGGGATTCCTCGGAACAATTATACCTGACTAGTAAAGGTTCCAACTACCACAGAATGGTAATTAAAACTGCCCACTACTTATGCTTCAGGATGACTCATGCTATCTATATCTGATTAGTAATTGCTGCAACTATAACGGAATCAGTAAAATTGCCAACTGTGTGAGTTCCTTGGTCCGACTTCCTCGTTTTGTCTCGAGGGGAAAATACCAGGATGGGTTTGCTTGGTGTTAGCTTCAGGTTGGATCCGAATAGGTCTTTCTTATCCCTCTCTGATAACCGCCAGTTGTATCGAGTCTCTATAGGTTGTTTAGTGCCGCTGCGCTGCTGCTTCAGCCCACCATACCTATGTAGGCGAGAGCCGCCGAATTCTAGCCTCGCCATCTACTGGCCTCAGTACTGACGCTCCTCTTTCTCCTTAGCCCTTTGTCGGCACCCCTTTTGTTTTAGCAGGTTCGGCGTCGTTACAGGGTTAACCTTCCGGCTTGGCCTGGGCAGGGTTATGGACGCCATTGGTTATTCTTCAGGGCTCTTAGCCCCATTTACATCTTGTCCTTAGTGGGACGCTCTATCGTTTTCAAGGTGATTTGGATCTTTGGATATTATATCTGTATTCTTGACTCGTTGAGTCACTGTTGTATATATATATCTGTTCTGTGGGTCCCATCGAGGACTGTTGTGTAATGTTATTACTTCGTTTTCCACCCGCAGAAAGTGCCTGGTGGGCGTCCTTGAATTGTTTCTATGCGGGTTTGGCGGAAAGGGCTAAAACTTGCATAGGGCCGATTCGAGGGTGTTACAGAGTGGTATCAGAGCTCAGCAGTTGCGATACCCCACAAGTCCAGCCTGTAGGATAACCTAGCTAACGGCCGAAGTAGAGTGTCAAAACTATTTTGGAAAATCGGTTGGATAGATCTGATTAGGTCTGATTTTACTCCTTACCCTCTTCTATTCTCCTCTTACCTCCGCGTGTTTTGATGCTACTCTCTTATCTTTTCTTCAAGTCCAGGATTTCTCGTGGTTGGGTTTCTGTGGTACCTTCAGGGTTTCGCTTCCTCCTTTGGTAACAGAGCTTCTACATCCGGTCTTCATGCTATCTGAGGAATCCTTCATCTGTTGGACTTCTCTTTGTTCCTTGTTTGTGTCTTCCGGTGTTTTCCGACGCGACGCATCATCTACGCCAGATCCGATGCAGAGTCTGCATCACTACTTTGTTTCTGACCCTTCTTTGTCGAGATCTTCAGTCCAATTCCGAGAGTTGGTTGCATAATTCGCCTATTAGTTTCAGAGTAATGGTTTGGGTGCGTGATGGACTGATCACCATCCGACTACTCTTATCATTCGCTCTCGTACATTGAATCGGTGGATCCAGCAATTTTACTCCGTCCACGGAAGCTAGAGGTGGCTTTATTTGTTGATACCTCTGCCTTCGCCTTTTGTTTCCGGAGTGTTCTCTCGACGATCACGGACAAGGACCTCTTGTTAGTGGTGTCGCGAGGATCTACACGAAGCGAGAAGATTCAGATCGCCGACCTTCTTCCCGGTACCATGAGGCGGATCTCGAGGGCGAGATCCTTTGTTAGTGGTGTCGAATTGTGGTGCCCTGCAAAAACCACTACTAGAAAATCGCTGTGTTTTTGTGTATTGCATCATCATGACCGCATGCTCATGTCATCATGCCACATTGCATTTGGGCATCGTCATCATCATGCATGGTTTGTTTAAAAACTATTTTCAAAAAGTCTGATTTTGTTTTCTAAACGCCCCTTCTTTATTTCGAATAAAAACTTCGGTCTTTTCCGGATAGTTTTATTTGTCTAAAATTAATTACAAAGACCTATTTTAAAATAAAAATAAAAGTTGAAGTTGTTTTTTTTGGAGGCACCCAGCCAGGCCCAAAGCCCAGCCGGCCACCTCCTTCCTAGCCTAAACCCTAATCCCACCTACTCCCTCCACCAGCCGCCACCCTCACCTGCTCCACATCTCACCAACCCCTCCTCCCTAATCTCCATCCCAGCCGCCAGCCTCACCCCACCGACCCGTCTGCACCTCACCTACACGCTGGCAACACCACCCGCGCGTGCTGCACTACAGCGAGCCACGCAAGCCTGCGTGTCGCGCTGCCGCTCCCGCTCACGCCCGCACGCGTACACACCCCGTTGTACACCGCTCACCAACCCCCGCATCGCCTGGCCCGTCCCGCGCGCACAGCCCCGCTCCCCTGGCCCACCCTCTACCGATCGGACTCCAGTTCCACCTACCCCGGGTAGGACGCACGCCACCCCATGCGTGAGCACCCCGCCCCGCTCCCGACAAAACCCCCACCTGCCATGCACGCCTCCCCATACTCGGCCCCACCCCGACCCCAGCGAGTGTCGCCCGCTCCCATCACGCGACCTCGCCCCTACATCCTTCCTCGCCTCTCCCCTCGTCCGCTGCCACGGGCCCTAGCGCTACCCCCTCGCTGTAGAGCAGCGCCGGTGCAGGCACCATGGCTGCCCTGTCGCCAGAGCTCTGCCGCCCGGTGCGCCGGCCCCGCGAGCTCGCAACGTTCGGAGTCCGGCCCCCGTGCGTCACCTTCATCCTCCCTGCTATGCCCGGCCGCCTCTTCCGAGCCCTCCGCCTACCTCGCACAGTCTCCTCGCCTGACCTCCCTCCATCGACACCGACATCGGCCGGCACCCGTGAAGCTCGCCGTCAGGGCCTCCTCGGCAATGGCGCCTGCGCCCCTACATCTTGCTGCCCCGGGTCCACCTCGTCCTGCACCGCCCTGCAACCTCACCGCCGGCAGAGGTCGTCGTCCCCGCAGGTCCTTCCTCCTGCCGACCTCCGGCAACGGCTCGACTTTGGCGCGTTCCACCCTGCTGCCGGCCTGCGTCTCGCCTCCTCCGCCTCGCGTGAGCACTGGCACCCAGTCTCTCTATGTGTGCCCGCAAGCAGCAGCCCATGAGCATCGCTTCCCTGGTAACATCCAGTTTGACCGATTCTAGGAGTATCTGCCCAATAGGTTGATGCCCGTTTGCTACCAACGTTATTCAACACCACCACCGGCAACCTAAGCCGTGGTGACAAGACCTTCTTTACGAAATAAAGGACATCCTTTGGACTCGGAAGATTGTCTACACGGACAACAAGATCTTCGATGCAGAACTGCTCATGGATCGGTACCGATGCGAGAAGCTCGAAGCCCCGTCGCCGAACCCGAAGATCCCTTGACACCAAGATCTACCAGCGCCGAACCCAAGACCGACATCGTCACCCGAGCACTTCGACAAGAACGCCAAGTTCTCCTTCCTCGTAGATGCCAAGACCCGAACCTGGAGACCGCCAAGATCTCCACCGGAATGACAAGTACTTCACCCCGGAAGCCCAAGACCGACTCGATGGCGCGGACCCGACAAGATCGACACCGACCAGGGCGGATCTGATGATCCCCCGACGCCAAACCAAGTCCTTCTTCCCGGAACGCCAAGCTCTCCTTTTGTTGTCCGAGACCAATCCCGTCGACCCCGTTCCCCGTCGAACCCTGAGACCCAGCCCCGAACCCCCGGAACCCAAGATCGTCCGAACCCAGACATGTGAACCTTTTCCCGAGCCCCTATTTTATAAATGATATATATAAAACCTGTTGCATAATAATTGTTCATCTCGCATGCATATCATAATCATGCCGGATCTTCTGCCGTAGTAATAAATATTGCATCCGGTGTTTGTTCTAGTGTTTGCTTCTTCGCGGATTAGACCGATGAGTGGATGCGAGTATCGACAAGATCTCCGGATATGAACCTTCGGCAGTGTTTCCCAGGCGAGCATCTCTCCCCCTTCTGCCTATTTTGCATTTGTAGTCTTTATTTCCTCCTATTGATCTATTGCTATCCGTGTCGTGATGCTTTAGTTTCCGAACACCAGTGATATCCCGTGCAGCCTCTATATTGCCTTGGACACCTCCTATTACCTGTGTTTGGTAGATAGCTGGCCTTGCGAGTCGTAGTTGCGTGCTCAGGTGCGATCTCGTGTTGACAAGTGCCACAGTTGTTGGAATGCTGGTAGATGGATATCGGTGGAGCTGCTTAATGGTGGAGATGATCATGACTTTAAATACAACTGTTAAAATGCTAGATATAACTAATGCAGAGGCATCGGTGGGCAATATATGTTATTTGGTTCTTCCACGCTCACTTGTGTCCCGTAGGACCCGGAGTACTTGATACCTGTTCCTTGATTTTTCGCACTATCCACATCCGGGAGGCCTTATGGACCCCCCTGAGCTAGAGCTTGATTCATTCTTATTTCTTGGGGCCACAAAGTAGTTTGGGGCTTTATTACTATCCTATACTTATGCCATGCTTTACTGCTTTATTTAAGATTGTGCGAGGAGCACCTGTAATGTTTAGGGATCGCGGCACGATTTCGCGGTATCGACAAGCCCAGTCACATTTTCGGGTTCCCAGTCGTTTACAGCCGTTCTCGCAAACCCTGGGTCCGTCTCGGAGTCGGCCAACTTCGTTGCAGGTAGCTTATTGGGGTGGCCCCCTGAAATATTTCTGAATCCTGTGATCGCTTTGTCATGAATGCCTCGTTGGGTTTTGATTTGGTTTTTCCGAGGTTGATCGAGTGTGTGTTGCTATTTGTGCACCCCTGCAGGGTAAATCTTTCTGAAAGCCGTGTCCACGGTTATGGACGACTTGGAGCACAGTATCTCGATCATAGACAATCATAACTAAAGTAGTGTTATAAACTTGACTTAATATGTGACTAGTAAGCAGATGCAACTATAACGGAATGGATATTAAAAATGCCAACAGCTGGTGGATCTGGGTTGTTTGTTATATATGCCTAGTAAGTATTGCAACTCCAATGGAATGTGATAAAAGTGCCAACAACTGCTGGGTTTGGGATTCCTCGGAACAATTATACCTGACTAGTAAAGGTTCCAACTACCACAGAATGGTAATTAAAACTGCCCACTACTTATGCTTCAGGATGACTCATGCTATCAATATCTGATTAGTAATTGCTGCAACTATAACGGAATGAGTAAAATTGCCAACTGTGTGAGTTCCTTGGTCCGACTTCCTTGTTTGGTCTCGAGGGGAAAATACCAGGATGGGTTTGCTTGGTGTTAGCTTCAGGTTGGATCCGAATAGGTCTTTCTTATCCCTCTCTGATAACCGCCAGTTGTATCGAGTCTCTATAGGTTGTTTAGTGCCGCTGTGCTGCCGCTTCAGCCCACCATACCTATGTAGGCAAGAGCCGCCGAATTCTATCCTCGCCATCTACTGGCCTCAATACTGACGCTCCTCTTTCTCCTTTGCCCTTTGTCGGCACCTCTTTTGTTTTAGCAGGTTCGACGTCGTTAGTAGGGTTACCCTTCCGGCTTGGCCTGGGCAGGGTTATGGACGCCATTGGTTATTCTTCAGGGCTCTTAACCCCATTTGCATCTTGTCCTTATTCGGACGCTCTATCATTTTCAAGGTGATTTGGATCTTTGGATATTATATCTGTATTCTTGACTCGTTGAGTCATTGTTGTATATATATCTGTTCTATGGGTCCCATCGAGGACTGTTGTGTAATGTTATTACTTCGTTTTTCACCCGCACGAAAGTGCCTGGTGGGCGTCCTTGAATCGTTTCTATGCGGGTTTGGCGGAAAGGGCTAATACTTGCATAGGGCCGATTCGAGGGTGTTACAGTAGACAAGGTTGTTGTCTTTCTACCCGCTGAGGAGATGGACGACGATCAATCAACATCAAATTCCTCCTTTAGGACCATCTCCAACCTTGATGATATGTCCAAGGTTACTTCTCCCACTGCTAATGATGCAACATCAAAGTCACCTGCAGTAGAAGCCATAAAAACCTCTGTTGTATTAAATGTGTCTCTGCAATTTTTTGTATGTATGCGGAAAACAATGTAGAAGTAAGGCAGAAAATTTGGGTACAAGCCTCGTACTACTTATCTATGTCCGACATGTATATATTTTTTAAGAAAGTGCTGGCTTATCTATTATTCTGGTTCTTATGCTTGACCTTTCATGAGACGGAATACTCGCAGCATAGAACCATGTCCTTGGGTGATGATGCTTAACAGAACCGTCAAGAACCTCAAAACAAAATCGCCGAATTTGAGTGCCAAAATGTCACTACTCTGGAATCCACATAAACACAATAGAAAATGTGTAGACTGGAAAACTTAAGCTAACGCTCTTAGGCGGCATTTTCACAAGTGCAAATGCAAACTTGCACATAAAGGGTTTATACGATCAAAAAATGAACACTAAAGGAGGTAAAAGACGAGTGCACCAAATGCTTTATTTCATTGATCATATAATATATTTATTAGATAATAGAAAATATGCTAAGTTTAAAAGGGACATAGTTGTGCTATGTTCCATCGCCGATCAGTCTCCGGATAATCATCATCGGGTTCATGTCACTTATGCTTGCGATCTTTTCTTGGCCGAGAAAAACATGGCGTCGCAAGTTTATGATCCGAAATTGAAGGGTGTGCACATTGTGTCCGATGATGAAGCCTCCAAGGATAATCCAGCTCCGGCAATATGAAAGTGGAAGAGATACACCTCTGACGCTGCTGCCGAGGGCAAGAAGAAGAAGAAATCGGAGAGTGGAGTCTCCAAGAAATCCACTTTCGCCTTAGAGGCAGAGAGGAAGAAGTCCACTGGCATCCCGTTAGCTAAGGCACCTGCTATAGTGTAAGTACTTTTCTTTCTCTGACTTTATTTTGTACCTACTCATTCCTGTACTTATACCTTGTATGTTTCAGGAAGAGATCCGGTGTTAGTCTGAAGCACACCTCCAAAGATGCTGGAGGTTCCAAAAATATTCGTGATATGTTGACCAAGTCCTCCCATGCCATTGCTCCCTCTACTCCTACCGTCAAGCCTACATCAGGCTCCGCCAGAACCCTGTCCCCCATTGCACCTGAGACCTTCGTCAAGGAGACAAACATCAATCCAACACCAGATGTCTCAGGTTCTGTCGGCATGGATATTGTTCCTAGTGGCCAGGCGACGCAGGAGATCACTTCCTCTCAAATGGCTAAAGCTTCGACTAAGGATGCCACTGAAAAAAGAAACTAGCGGTGGTAGCAGATGCAGCGGCAACAACAACAACCAAGTCGGGTCCCTTTAGACCGTCTACTGCTATGATAACGCAAAAGACGACTAGAGCTTCATCCGTACCTCTAGCTAGTGCACCTTCTATGCCTCTCACTCCTCCAACGCCGAGTCTAGATGATCTTGTCTAGCAAGCAGATGTTATTTACAACATGGCAGGACCTTCCATGATGCATAGGCCATTGCAACAAACAATTTCAAGATTATTTGTATCGTGAGTATTCAATCTTTACATTTCACTTTATAATATATCCCACTGTTGCCCCCGAGCTCTTAGGTGGAAAACCATAAGTTATTGGCATGAGTGCTCCAAAAGGAACTAAGTGTAAAACTCGATAGTGTAGCCCCCGAGTTTATAGGTAGAATGAATAATTCCGGCTGTATACTCTAGGATAAGCATACATAGGTTAAAATCTGATACTGTAGCCTCCGAGACTCTAGGTGAAACTGAAAAATTCCGGCTAGATGCTCTAGAGAAACTAAGCATGTTCCTTGTACAGAATGAGAATAATCGGAGGAAGGCTACCAATGAAAGGTTTGCCCACCTACAAAAGGAGTTGGATCTTGAAAAGGGTAAAATTACCTTTATGAAGGAACATATTAAAAACAACAAGTGTTTGTTCTCTTCCGACATCTCCATGATCCATTATTTGTAGCAATTTATTCCAAATACTCATAATGCTTCATTGTTCCGACTTGCAGAAGTTGTTTCCAAGGATAAAAGCATTGTTGAACAATCCAAGCACATCCAAGAATTGGATGATGAGAACGAGATCATGAAGAAATACCTGGTTGATGCTGTTAAGACACATGAACATGTGATGAAGGCCATGCAAGAATCTGCAAACACCGAGATGGAGCGCCTGAAGAAGGAGATTGAACAGCTCAAGAAACATAACCAAGCTGCCGCAGCGTAGAATAATCCAAGCGTTGAGATGTATAAGAAACTTCAGAAGGAGCATGACGTCTTGGCGGAGACATGCCAACAGGCTCAAACCAGCATCTTTGGTAACTTTCTTCCGTCTTTATCAAATTCTATAAGTCAGATTTTTATATTATTTCAATACTCATGACCTTTGTCTCTAACGAAAACACAACCCCCATCGGTTTAACCAACATGGGCGAAGATGCTCCGGATTCAAAGGAATGCATGATTCTTGCCGACAACTTCATCAACACTGCCATCACCTAGGCCAAGGAAATAGATCAGCCCATGGACATCAACATCAAGGCGGTAGACTCTATCGCCAAGTACTCGGAATCCTCTGCTAAGCCCCCGAGAAGTTAAAGTGCCGGAAAGCATCCTCCATTCGGGCTAGCGCTAGGATGGCCTTGTCCTTGGTGAAAGCACACTACGACGAGGACGACATGGATTTGCTAATCTCCGATATGCCGCGATCAACAAGGAAGGCAACAAGGTTGATAACACTGCTATCTGGAATTCCCTTGCCAGCTATGATACCAAGGTTGCCAAGCTCGTCAATGCTGCTGTCTTTCTGCCTGCTGAGCAGATGGACGATGATCAATCAACATGAAATTCCTCCTTTAGGACTGTCTCCGACCTTGATGATATGTCCAAGGTTGCTTCTCCCGCTGTTGATGATGCAGCATCGAAGTCACCTGCAACAGAAGCCTTAAAACCTTTTTGTATTAAATGTGTCTCTGCAATTTTTTTGTATGTATGCAAAAAACAATGTAGAATTAAGGCAGAAAATTTACAAGCCTCCTACTACTTATCTATGTCCAACATGTATATATTTTTTAAGCAAGTGCTGGCTTATCCATTATTCTAGTTCTTATGCTTGACCTTTCATGAGACGGAAGTCTCGCAGCACAGAACCATGTCCTTAGGTGATGATGCTTAATAGCACCATGAAGAACCTAAGAACATAATCGCCGAAATGTCACTACTCCAGAATCCACATAAAAATAGCAGAAAACATGTAGACCAAAAAACTTAAGTTAATGCCCTTAGGCGGCATTTTCACAAGTGCAAATGCAAACTTGTGCATAAAGGGTTTATACAATCCAAAAATGAACACTAAAGGAGGTAAAATACTCAAGAAATATGAGTGAACCAAATGCTTTATTTCATTGATCGCAAACCATGAAGAAGGGGGTCAAGCCGGTGGATCTATTAGGTGTTGTTCGCAAACACCAAAAGACAGATGGTAACTCCTCCACCTAGGCTCTAGCTGCTCTATGCAGCAGCGCCTCTAAGCATGGCTTGATTCCTTGTAAAATGAGTCCATTGGCCCTTTCAACTTGCCTATTAGACTATGGATGTGCCATCGATGCTAGGTCAAGGCGAATGCCTTTATCGTGACAGTAAGCCTCTAGTTCTCTGAGTGATAAGTTGCTTCCATTATCGGTGATTATGCTATGTGGGAGACCAAATCTCACCACTAGATCCCGGACAAATTTCAGGGTTGTTGCCCTAGTGATCTTTCTATTGGGTTTAGTTTCAATCCATTTAGTGAATTTATAAACTACAACCAGCACATGCGTAAACCCACATGGTGCGGTCTTCAAGGGACCAACCATGTCAAGCCCCCAGACCGCAAACGGCCAAGTAATTGGTATTGTTAGCAATTCTTCAGCTGGAACATGTGGTTGCCTTGCATAGAACTGACATCCAATACAAGTCTGCACCAGCTTGTCGACATCCGTCTTAGCGCTCTTCCAGTAGGATCCTTACCGAAAGGCTTTGGAGACCAACGATCGAGGAGAGACATGATGCTAGCGATCTCCGAGATGAATCTCTTTAAGGATTTCCATACCTTGATGCTGGGAGACACATCGTAAGAATACTCCCGTTGTTTCGTTTGTATAGCTGGACATCTGTTATAGTATAACCTTTTGCTCTACGTACTATCTGCCGGCTTTAGACATCATCGGTGGGCAGTGTTCCGTCTTGAAGGTAGTCCATGAACGGTTTCGTCCAAGATGGTGAGGTCACTATAACTGAGCTAACAAATGAATCAACTCTATCCGGGTTGTCTGGGTCTGCTCCTTCCATGGATGGTGTTAGTAGATGCTCTAGGAATACGCCAGGTGGGATTGGTTTACGGGCTGATCCAAATTTTGGTAGCAAATTTTCCGCCGCATTATCCTCCCTCTTTGAAAGAACATTTTATGAACCCTAGTATTTTGTGTGTTAGATAACAATGCCAAGGATTATGAAATTGTGTGTTTAGTGCACAGAACAATGTTTCCACCCAAATATTGCTAAACCAGAGTTTTGGGGGCGGATTATCCACCCCTACCAAGGGCCGGATTATCCGCCCCGCCAAGATCACAAAAGTCAACAAGGCGCGTCATGCGGTAAGGGGGCGGAGTTTCTCCTCGAATTAACCAGCCAGGGTTGGAGAATTCGCCCAGGCCGGACAATCTGCCCCTCCAGGGGCCCGGATAAACCGCCCCTAGGAGTTTGCCAACTCCACCGAGGTGTGTCACACTGTATGGGGGGCGGAGTTTCTCCCTGAATTAACCGGCCAGGGCCAGAGCATTCGCCCAGGCTGGATAATCCGCCCCTCCAAGATTTTTTGGCAAAGGCAACCAAGGCGCATCACGCTGTGACGGGCCAGACTTTTAGTACGGATTGTCCGTGCTAGGGCCGGATGTTTTCCCCGACTAGATAATCCGGCACCTAAATCGTCCAACAGTAGGTTTTCGAGTGGGGCTATGAATAGCCCCTTAGATCCCCATTTTAGATCTCTTGGATCCTGCAAAAAAGCTCTGCCCAGTGCATATCGATTCAAGCGCAATCTCCATCTTCAACCACTCAAAGGCTCCGGGCTTTGGGGAATCAAAGGAGGAGACTTTGATCTACATCGGCATCCATCAAGATCTTCACTTCCCGTCCATTCACTTGGAGGATTCTTGATCTAGTGTTTCTTGCAAATCTCTAGATCTCAATTTCAGTTATTGATTAACTTGTTCTTGTGGAAGCTTGTTGTCATCATGGGAGCCTCCAATTCAGTTGTGGATGCGTGCCCTGTTAGAGTTGTAAATGCACTGGTTCCTGCCTAGAAGGGTGCCAAATAATGGAACGTGGATCAGGCCTTTGGTGGCGAGATCCATCAGATAACTGGGTGAGGCCTATTGTGGCATGGTCGTCTTAGTACCACCCACCCCTCCAACGCAGACGTACTTCCCTTAACAAGGAAGGAACTGCGGTAAAACAAATCATGTGTCTCCGCGTGCTCCACTATGGTTACCTCGTTCCACTCTCTCTGCCTTTACTTGCTTAGTAGTTAGGTTTACATATAGGGAAATTTCTCGTAGTTGCATATCTAGAGAATTTACCTTTGTGTTAAGTATAAAATTGAAAAAGAACTAAAAATTTGGTGTAGCACCTGTTCACCCCCTCTAGGTGCCCATACGATCCATTTCAATTAGTATCAGAGCCTCGGCTCTTTATTCGGGCTTTACCGCCTAAGAGAGTATGTGTAATAAGGGAGATGGTAGTGAGGCTGTGGACAAGTTCACCATAGATGATCTCAAGTCATTGGAAACAACCTTGGTGAAAACCATGGAGACCCAAATGCAAGAGATGCGTGAAATGATAGCATGTATCTTGCCTCCCATGGTTATTCCTCCATCTACTACTGATGCTTCAACTCCTATTTCTAAGGACAAGGCCAAGGCTAACTCCGAAGAAAAGGAGTTGGAAGGTGAAGATAAAAGTAATGGCTCCTCCTTCAAAAAGGAAAGTTGTAAGGAGGACTATAGTGAGGTCTCTCACTTATATTCACCTGATTCACTGGTCCCTCACCCTCATATAAATAATAGAGGTGATCCACCCAAGCTTACTGCATCTTCCTTTAATCAATGGCAATTCTTTGATGAAATCTCATGTGTGTAGTTCGTCCATTGAGCTATGGAGGATCATTGAAGGTAGTCTCCACATTGGGGATCCCAACAACTTGAAAAAAAGACAATTCGTTGATAGTCAACTCAACACAACCGTTCTACACATGATTCATATCAGTGTGGGTCCCACGGACATGCCATACATTGAACACTTCAACACTTCCAAGGAAGCTTGGGATGCCCTCACCGACCTGTTCATTGGAAATGAGAGCATGAGAAGAAATAGGTATGATGCTCTAAGAAATGAAGCCGAAGGGCTCTATATGTTGGATGGTGAGGACCACGAAGACATGTATAGAAGGCTGAAGGGCAGCACCACAACCTTTAGAAAGCATGGTACCACACATGTTGACGATGCATGGATCAAGAGGAAATATGTGAGTGCTCTCATGCCATTTGAGCCCACCGATGTGAAGAGCTTACAACATAGACACAACTATCACCAAATGACTTCCAACAAAGTCAGGCAAGAAATGGCTGCATTCAAAATTGTGGCAAAGAACGCCAAAGATGCTCGTGCCCGAGCAATCGAAATGCAAAAAGGTGTGAATGTTTAATTGAAGATCAATGTCATTGAGCAATATGAAGACGATATGAGTTTTGACATAGTCTCCATGAGCTGTCCCGAGGAGGTCAAGTGTGCTCATGGTGAGTACATGGTGTTCTACGCAAGAAATTTTTGGAAGGATCCGACCAAAGCAATCTGAACTTGAGCGTAAGAATGGGTCAAAAGGAAGGAAAGAAAATGGTCCAAAACTGACCATCTTGCTACAGTTGTGGTGACCGTATGCACTTCGTAGCCGAATGCCCCTATCAAAGTAGAGAAGACCATGGGGGAAGACTAATTCTCAAAGAAAAGTCAAAGGCTCCTCGGAAGAAGCCATTTTTCAATAAGAATGGATCTTACAAGAAATAACCAAAGATTGTGTTGGTAGCCCAAGAGGAGTATTCATCCGCTAGCGAAGATTAAGAAGTTGATGATAGTTCAAGAGAGGTGGCTGCAATATCCACTATGTCTACACCAACGCTTCACTCTTTGATTCTCCAAATACAACAAGAACATCACTTGCCTCATGGCAAGAGGTTCCGAGGTATCACCTTCCATCACTTCCTTTCCTAAGACTACCATGAATACCTATATGGATGATGTAGCTAGTATTAAGGTTGAGGAAGAAGTTATTGCATTGGATTGTTTTATAACTAACTTGCATGGTGAATGCAAAATGCATTTTGAGGCTCTCATGAGTCAACTTGCTCACTCGGAAGAACTCCTTGAAGAAAAGGGAAGAGTTGAAAGGGAGGATGCAATGGAAATTGCATCTTTGAAAAATGCATGATGACTGCAAGTGCACACATCATTTGTAGCTAGTTTTGAAATAAAGATATCGATTCCACAGGGAGCAGTAGGAGAAAGACTAAAATGCTTTTAACTACAACTAAACAAAGTAATTAAGAAATAACTTTAAGATGCAAGAAAAGTAGAGTTGCTTTTGGGTTTTTGGTTGAACGAGGTAATTTAAAGTAAAGCAAAACTTAATGCAGAAAGTAAGAACCACGTGTGTAATAGAACTTTGGAACTGCAATAGGGAAAAAGCGTTCTCGGGGAGTGGTGGATACACCGCTGGAAATTTAGACTAAGCAATCAAGATTATTATAACGAATATTCTCATAATATGTATGTATGTGGGAGGAGCTCCATATATGGACAAATAGGCAACAACAGCTGCTCACATCATCCTTCATAAACACAGCTAACGAATAAATGACATCAATCGCATTATCCTACTATTAAGGGATTTCTCCCGTGGCATGGACATGGCTTAATGAGTTCTCCTTGATTCCCCAAGTTAGCGTGTAAGGAATGACAACAACTTTATAGTCACAGTAAGCATTATCATCCCTGCATCTACCAACAAGTAATCCCCTTCATCGAGTCCCCATAGGAGGCAAATATTAAGGAGGTGCACAACTCCCAACATCAATATGAAGACAATTAACACATACACATTATGATGTATAACATAATAATCTCTATCTCATCTCAATCATATGCTAGGGCTTCTCCATCTCCCCAAGAACTAGAGATCTACTCAGACATGGAGGCAATCAACATCATGACAATGGTAATGGAAACAATCATAGATGAATAGTACTTGTATAAATCCACAACGAGTACGGGAATTACAACAATATCTAGACAAGATGTAGATGGGATGAATGGAGATGGTGGTGATGGAGCGAGGGATGGAGCAGGGCGAAGATGGATCCCCGGTGGATGAGTTCCCCCTCCAGATGTCTTCCGGAGGTGAGGTTTTGGTGATTTCTAGGTGTTCTGTATGTCGTCTCCCTGATCCAGTTGCACGGGGTGAAACTATTTGCGGAGGCGGTGGCGGCGCCAACTATACAAACGGAACTATACGACCAGATTTTTTTCCGGTTGTATAGTTGGCCGTTAAACCATCTGTCTCCTTTGTTCACTTCGGGTTTCTTCTGGTATTATTAATATTTCCCAAATAAGCAATTCACGTTGTTTTTTACTCCTTTTCTCCTCGGTACAACTGCTCCAAGAATTGTGTCCATTGGATCCATCATCTGTCCTGATCCTGGTGAAAATAGACATAAAAGGTGCGCACGAGCGCCGTAAAATACCAATATCCTATATCTACCATGCAAAATAATAATGTAAAACATGATGCAAATATGCACTCATCAACTTCCCCAAGCTTAGACTCTTACTCGTCCCGAGCAAGTTTAGCTTAACGGATGTGATCCCCATATTCATGAAGCTGAGTCGATAAAATAAATGAGGCAGTTGCAACATGTGTTTATCATATACGATACATAGGAATAAGTTCATGAATAGTACCTTACTTGAACCATGTGAATAGTATTAGCAGGCTTCCACACTTTAGTGATCAATAGTTCACAAAAGATGAATCTCAACATAATGTAAAAGTGTCCGGTTCACCCGAATGAGTTAGCGAGGTAGTCCCAAGTGTTTTAGGATCAACGTATTCTGTTGGGATTCAAAATCTCAAAAGTGTCTCTTTGTCATACTACAATATAGTGGTATATGCCTATTTTCTCTTTGCACACTCGCTATTTTTCTTCTTTATTTTCTTCTCTTTTGTGCATATGTTCACACTTTGGTTTAAGTGATGTGCAAAGGAGCTAGCCATACATTCCACTTTAGGTAGGAATTCAAAGTTTAACGATCTCAATTATCAAATTCCAATTGTATATGGAGCATTCTTATGAATTGAAGATTCTACCTCGACTTGTTCTCACTCTATTTTGGTGGCACTTTCATTTTCCTTTGTTCAAGGTTTCTTTTTTAACTTAACTACATAGATAGTTTTTCTTTGTAAATTAAACCATATACTTACAACGTATTGACCAAATTATCTTTATGTGTTCCATTAATACCAATGGTGTGGAAGACTCCTATTGCTATAATCAAGTGCAAGTAAAATTATACTCAATCCATTCATATATCCAATAGAACAAGCACAAACTTAATATTGCTCCATATATAATAATAAACTGGGAATTTCATAAAAGGGATCAACTTTTCCTAAAGGGAATTCTAATGATGCAAACTTTATTTCTAGTTTGAATTAATGCAAAACTAAAATAGTAATATAAAACTTATAAGGTAGATTACAAGGTCTCTCCCCAAGCTTCGAATCAAGCTAGGCGGGATCAAATAACTCCTTGTTGGTACCTATTCCTTCTCTTGGGTAGAAAGAGTGTTGCCCTCTTCCTTTATGTTGCCCTCTTTAACTATGCTTGCAAAGCGGATGCTGAGCTCGACCATGTCGTATTGAAGCTCCAAACATTTTCTTCTTGACGAATTTCTTATCATCTGTCAACTCAAAGATAGTTTTAATCAAGAAACCAACTCTACCATCGATGTCATCGAGCTTTTTCTCAAGGTCTTTGCTCATCATCAAGTAGGAGTCAATCCATTCTCCAATTGTTTCAACGCATGCCTTCGAAGCTTTTTCCAATTCATGGATCTTATCATGAATCTCGTCTTGCCGCACCGTCTTAGGTTTAAGAGGTGATGGACCAAGAGGTGGTTTATAATAGGATCCTATGTTGTAACGATAAAGAATAGGGAGATACTCATCCTTGTTCTTTCCCTGCTCAGCTTGCCTCATCATCTCCATCCTTTGCGGGAACATGTACTCCCAATTTGGGAGAGGCTTAATCTCCGGGCTGGATGATGATGATCCTTTAGGTTATACTTCTTCGATCCTCTTCACGGGCTTCTCTTCTTTCTTCTTCCAGATCTTGTTGACATGGAAGGGATGTATGGCTTCACTGCACACATGTTGTTAGAGGGGTTTGTATAGGGTTGGCGAGGATTTTTCGAGGCTGGAGGATGTAGCTCTACAAAATTTTAATGAAAAAGGTTAGATGTGAACAACCTTAAAAGGGGAGGTCAAAAAACCTAGCCGCCTTTCGTAACGAGCAACTATACGGGCGAGGCCCGTATAGATCCTGTTGTATAGTTATGAACCGACTATAGATTTCATCTACGGTGGAACCAACTATACGGCCAGAACTATACGGGCGGGAATTTTATTCCCGCCGTATAGTTGGTCGTTAAACTCTCTGGACTCTAAATAAACTTTTTGGAGATGGGTCAAAAACTATACGACCGCAGCTATACGGGTGGAATTTTTAATTCCGGCCGTATAGTTGGTCGTTAAACTCTCAGTACTCAGAAAATAGTTTTGTCAAAGGCATCAATATCTATACGATTGCAGCTATACAGGCAGAATTTTTAATTCTGGCCGTATAGTTGGTCATTAAACTCTCTGTACCTTTCGTGGATGGAAGGGGTGATGCCGCAACAACTATACGACCACAGCTATATGGCCGGAATTTTTATTCCCGCCATATAGTTGGTCGTTAAACCTTCTGTGTCCACCAAAAATTTTCTGCTTCTCCAAGGATTCTTTATTATCCTGAAACTTAACGAAATATCAAGCTTTGACAAAAAAAAATGTCAGCTTAGATTTTCGACCAATTTTGGCATTATCAATCTTCCTTCTTCTTCTTCGCTAGAGCATCAAATGTTCCTTATTTAACACAATGCTCAAATAAAACATTAATTAAAAATTTAAAAACTTACTCAAACCTTTACTTCGCATGGGTTTCCTCCCATGCAGCGCTTTTTTATGGTCAATAGCTGGGCCGTAGTGTTGGTCATTCCGTCTCGAGTCCATTCTTCTTGCAGATGCCATTCCTTGTATATCTTTGCTTAATCACTTCTTCTGGGGTGATCACTTGTATGGTGACTGCACTTATATCTTCTTTTACTTGATAATGCTTCAAGCATTGTCCATTTACCACCCATGCAAGAGAGCGTGTTTTTCCTTGGAGCTTCACTACTCCTGATGAATAAGCTTCTTCAACTATATATGGGCCTTCCCATTTGATATGAGCTTTCCTAGAAACAACTTAAGACGAGAATTGTAGAGCAACACTTTGTCTCCACTTTTAAAGGTCTTATTCTCTATTTTTCTATCATGCCATCTTTTTACTTTTTCCTTAAACAACCTAGAATTTTCATAGGCTTCACTTCTAAACTCATCTAAAGCATGAATATCTAATAAACACTTTTCTCCTACTGCTTTAAGATCATATTTAGGTTTTTGATTGCCCAAAAAGCTTCATGTTCCAATTCTAAAGGCAAATGGCATGCCTTACCGTACACCATCTTATAAGGTGTCATACCCATTGGGTTTTTAAATGCAGTACGGTATGCCCATAGAGTGTCATTCAACTTGTATGACCAATCTTTTCTTGATTTGTCCACCGTCTTCTCAAGTATGGTCTTTAGTTCTCTATTAGAGAGTTCCACTTGACCACTTGTTTGAGGATGATATGGTGAAGCAACGCGGTGAGTTACTCCATATTTGCTGAGGATTTTCTTGAAAGTTCCTTTCATAAAATGAGAACCACCATCAGTGATTAAAAATCTAGGAATTCCAAACGTGGGAAATATGACATCTTTGATCATCTTCACTGAGGTGGCTGCATCTGCATGACTATTTGGAATAGCTTCAACCCATTTAGTAACATAGTCAACAACAACAAGGATATGAGTATAACCATTCGATTCTATAAATGGTCCCATGTAATCCATTTCCCATACATCAAAGGGTTCACTTATGAGACTGTAGTTCATTGCCATTTGTTCTCTCCTACCTATATTACCTCTTCTTTGGCAGGCATCATAGTATTCCACATACCTGTGTGTGTCCTTGAGCAAGGTTGGGCCAGTAGAATCCGGATTGAAGTACCTTTGCAGCAATTCTCTTACCTGCATGATGCCCTCCACACGGACTGTCATGACAAGCTTTCGATATTGCATTCATTTCATGGTTAGGAACACACTTCCGAATCATTTCGCCAGGTCCATGACAATATAGATACAGATCATCCCAAAAGTAATATTTAAGATCATTAAAGAATTCCATCCTTTGATTTCTTGACATACCTGGAGGTATAAATTTTATTGCGAGATAATTAGCATAATCCGCATACCACGGGTCAACAATTTTAACGTTTGCTAAATATTCTCATGGAAATAATTCATTTATAGGTATGGGTTAGTAATTATTCCCCCATCCTAGAGAGATGATCTGCTATCGGATTATCTTTACCCCTTCTATCTACTATTTGAAGATCGTATTCTTGTAGTAATAAAATCCACCTAATCAACCTGGGCTTAGCATCCTTTTTCACAAGGAGGTGCCGCAAAGCTTGGTCATCCGTATGAATTATTATCTTAGAATTAATGATGTAGGATCTAACTTTATCGCAAGCATTAGCTAGGAACTCTTTTTCTCTAGTAGCATAATGTTTCTGAATCTTATTAAGAGGTCTACTAGTGTAATAAATAACATTCAAATTCTTTCCGTCTCGCTGTCCCAACATAGCCCCTAAAGCATAGTCACTAGCATCACACATGATTTCGAAAGGTTCATCCCATTTTGGAAATTGCATGATAGGTGCTGAAACTAATTAATCTTAAGGTTCTCAAAAGCTGCAATGCAGTCATGATCCAAGTAGAATGGAGTTTCTTTATCAAGAAGGTTGGTGAGAGGCATAGCTATTTTAGAAAATCTTTTATAAAATGCTTATAAAAACATGCATGTCACAGAAACATTTTTAAGTTTTTAATGTCCTGAGGTATTGGAAGATTTTCTATAGCATTTATATTAGTTTTATCTATTTCTATTCCCTTCTCCGAAACCTTATGCCCGAAAACTTTACCTTCTCTTTCCATGAAACAACATTGTTTCCAATTCAAAACCAAATTTGATTGCCTGCATCTCTGCAAGAATTTGGTTAGATTGTAGAGGCAATTATCAAAGGTTGTTCCACAAAGAACATAATCATTTGTTAGAACTTCTATAGTCTTCTCAACAAAATCATCAAAGATCTTTAGAACACATTCTTGAAAAGTTGCATCTACGTTACATAAGCCAAACAGAATTAATCTATAAGCATATGTGCCATAAGGGCAAGTGAAAGTTGGTTTCTCTTGATCTTCCGGTTGTATGGTAATTTGAGAATATCTAGAATAACCATCAATAAAACAGAAATAAGAATTATTACTAAGTCTTTTTAAATTTTTATCCATAAATGGTATAGGTTTATGATTTTTATGTGTCTCGCGGTTTAGCTTCCTAAAATCAATGCACATACGATATCCTACAACCTGCCTTACAGGAACTAGCTCACCATCCTCATTCATAGCAAAATCAAGACCTCCCTGTCTTGCTATGCAATGAGCCGGGCCAACCCATTTACTTTCAGAAATAGGATATATTATGCCATCATCTAATAAACGTATAACCTCTTTTCTTACTACTTCCTTCATTTTCAGATTAAGCCTTCTTTGTGTATCCACTATAGGTTCAGCATCATCAAGCATGGTAATCTTATGTGTTATGATAGATGGATCTATTCCTTTAATATCACTCAGTGCATATCCAAAGGCTTCACGATGCTTAACCAGAAGTGAAATAAGTTTATTTGTTTCATTCTCTGATAATTTCTTGCTAATAATAATAGGACATTTATTTTCATTATCTAAAAAATCATACCTCATATCGTCTAGAAGTTGTTTTAGTTCAATTAGTGGAGGCTCTTCATCTCCTTTTCTTACCAGTTCTTCACAGTCATGTGGATTTTGTGCTTCCGGAACTGAATCAAGGTAATCATCCATGTCTTCTCTCTCCTCATCATCTGGTGCTTCCTCCTAGTTAATCAGGCTCCTCTCTAATTCATCTTGTGGAGTACTAAAGTGAATTGCTGCCAACTCGGCAATCGTTTTCTCTTCCTTGGTATCTTCCACTTCATACGGCCTCTTCCTTAGTTTGGCGAAGTGGAATGTCATTTCCTCTTCTCCAAACATCAGTGAAATAGTCTCCTTCTTATTATTGATTCGAGATTTGGTGATGTAAACAAAAGGCCTTCCTAAAAGAATAGGACAAAAAGAATCTCCAGGCATATCAACAATACGAAAATCAAGGGGGTACATGAGTGATCCAATAAAGACATAGATACACCTTCCGGTTTTATATTAGTACTATTAGACAATTTAATAGTGGTGTCTACCAGTTCCACATCTGGATTATTTAAATTATACTGGAGTTCCTCATAAAGTGATGAACGTATAATATTTATAGTGGAAATTGGCTCACAAATTCCGTATAAGAAAGTTTCTCCACAATATATAGGAGTCATTTGTTTAGAAGTTTCATTAGCTTGTACCTTACCTTTGATGAATTATGAGGTTTCAAGGTCTAACATAACAACTTCATTGTTCACTATTCGTGCTTCCATAAGATCCTTTAATATAACATTATTTATATTGGTAGCTTTGGGGTTCCTTTCTGGTTTCTTCGATCTCTTCTTTATTTGTTCTTCCTCTCTTTGCCTTTTCTTGATGATCCCTTGAATAGGTGTTGAGGAGAACTCTTCCATCAGTGCTCTTGCATGCTTCTTTTTCTTCGAGGAGTTTGTGGGGTTCCCATTCTGTAGGTACCTGCAAATGCCTTGCATAATTCTCAATAATTTTCTTTACTGAGTAAGAATCAATACCGAGGGTTTTAATCATTGTATCTATCCTTTCATCTGCAAGGAAATCGTTAACGCAAGCATATTCAGAAAAACTATTTGTAATGTTTTCCTTTTCTTTAAGATTTTCTGTTGCCTCCCTCATTTTTATTATTAGATTCCAAGCTTCATCATAGGTATAAGATAGAAAACTGCCATTAGAAGCACTGTCTAGATTCATTCTATTTTCAATATTTAGCCCTCCATAAAAAGTATGAGTGGTTTACCAATCAGGCAAACGATGATGGGGGCAATTATCTAGGTAGCTTTTGTACCTTAGATATCCTTCATATAAGCCCTCACCAGGATTATTTTTGAAACTGATAATGATACCTCTCATCCTGTGAGCTTTGCTTTCTAAGTAATATTTTGATAGGAAATTGGTTTTCAATTCCTTCCAGGTCCTCGGTGCTTCTGCACAAAAAGATCTGTACCAGTCGCAAACATTATTAGAGAAAGTTTGTCTAAAGAATTGGGTTTTAACCATATCAAGATTACAGTCATCGAAAATAAAGGAACTGAGAAGGTCTTCAAAGAATTGTAAGTGTCCATATGGACTCTCTTCATTGGTTCCTGCAAATTTCTTAGAGTGCAATAGTTCAAATAATAAAGGTGGATCTTGATTCCATCCGGATTTATGCTTTTATTGACAGCTATAAAAGCGTCCATGGGCGAACCCATTTTTCTCACTACCTCAAGCTGGTTTAAATGCTGAGTGTTGTCCATTGTTGTGGTCTTGCAACTTAAGGAAAAATTAGTACAACGAAAGTAAATAACTGAAAGTAAAGTGACTTATAGCGCTAAGCTCCCCGGGAACAAAGCCAGAAAATAGCTTGATGACTGCAAGTGCACAGATCGTTGGTAGCTAGTTTTGAAATAAAGATATCAATCCCACAGGGAGCAATAGGCGAAAAACTAAAATGCTTTTAACTACAACTAAACAAAGTACTTAAGAAATAACTGTAAGATGCAACAAAAGTAGAGTTGTTTTTGGGTTTTTGGTTGAACGAGGTAATTTAAAGTAAAGCAAAACTTAATGCAGAAAGAATCACGTGTGTAATGGAACTTTGGAACTGCAATAGGGAAAAAGGCGTTCATGGGGAGTGGTGGATACACCGCTAGCAATTTAGACTAAGCAATCAAGATTATTATAACGAATATTATCATAATATGTATGTATGTGGGAGGAGCTCCATATATGGACAAATAGGCAGCAACCACTGCTCACATCATCCTTCATAACCACAGCTGACGAATAAACGACATCAATCGTATTATACCACTATTAAGGGATTTCTCCTGTGGCATGGACATGGCTTAATGAGTTCTCCTTGATTCCCCAAGTTAGCACATAAGGAATGACAATAGCTTTATAGTCACAGTAAGCGCTATCATCCCTCCGTCTACCAACAAGTAATCCCCTTCATCGAGTCCCCAGAGGAGGCAAATATTAAGGAGGTGCACAACTCCCAACATCAATATGAAGACAATTAACACATACACATAATGATGTATAAAATAATAATCTCTATCTCATCTCAATCATATGCTAGGGTTTCTCCATCTCCCGAAGAACTAGAGATCTACTCAGACATGGAGACAATCAACATCATGGCAATGGTAATGGAAACAATCATAATTGAATAGTGCTTGTATAAATGCACAACGAGTATGGAAATTACAACAAGACCTAGACAAGATGTAGATGGTGGTGATGCAGAGGGGGATGATGAAGATCGATGCCTTTGCCTCCCGGATCTGCATAGGGCGAAGATGGATCCCTGGTGGATGAGTTCCCCCTCCAGATGCCTTCCGGAGGTGAGGTTTCGGCAATTTCTGGGTGTTTTGTATGCCGTATCCCTGATCCAGTTACACTGGGTGAAACTATTTGAGGAGGCGGTGGTGGCGGCGCCAATTATACGACCAGAAATATATGGACAAAAAATTATTCCGGTCGTATAGTTGGTTGTTACACCGTCTGTCTCCTTTGTTCGCTTCGGGTTTTGTTCTGGTATTATTAATATTTCCCAAATAAGCGATTTACGTTGTTTTTGACTCCTTTTCTCCTCAGTACAACTGCTCTAAGAATTGTGTCCATTGGATCCATCATCTATCCTGATCCTGGTGAAAACAGACACGAGCACCATAAAATACCAAGATCCTATATCTACCATGCAAAATAATACTGTAAAACATGATGCAAATATGCACTCATCAATGCACTAGAAGAAGAAATTCAGGCCTCTCTTGAAGAGAGACTTGATTCAACTGAGGAGTCCAATGACAAACTCTTGGCCAAACTTGTGAAGTAACGGGATCATGCTATTTCTAAGGTAAAGAAGCTAAAACGAGAGAAGGTTGAATTTGGGGCTGCTAATGCTAGACTTTCCGAGAAGTATGAGGCACTTGGCATTGCTCACAAGGCTTTAGAGAGTGAATACTCTATTCTAAGTGAGTCTCATGACCAGCTCCAAACTCGACTAACCAAGTATGATATCCCTAGCACCTCTACACTGATTTTCAATCATGAAGACATTCTTCAAGAAAGCACAAGGTTGAAAGTTGAGCTTTCCAAGTCATCTTAGCCCAAAGGTAAGGAAGTCCTTGATGAGATCTTGAGCAAGAAAAGGAAAAACAATGGAAAGGAGGGACTTGGTTATGTTCCCAAGACCAAGAATAAGAACAATAAGAAAATTAAGACCAAGAATACTCAAGCAAAGACAAGCACTATTGAAAAGAACATCACAAAGGACAAAACTGATTATGTTGGTTTTGTAGGGTCTAATAATCCTCATTATGAGTTATTTCGTGATTATTATGGTGACGTTTATGTAGTTATGTAGGTCCTTATGATAATTACATTGCTTGGTCTATTTGGGTTCCAAAGACCCTTCTTACTAACATGAGAGGACCCATTTAAAAATGGGTACCTAAAACCAAGAAGTAATTTTCTTTTAGGGCTATGCTTCCGGTGGGTCGAAATGGGTGCTTGATAGTGGATGCACAAGTCATATGACTGGAAACAAGGAGATAGTCACGGATATGTGGCCTAATCATGATCAAATAACCGTATCCTATGGTGATAAGTCCAAGTCTAAGGTATTGGGTCATGGCAAGTGATGGCCCAAAATATATCGAGCTCGTTGGGGAACCCCAAGAGGCAGGTATGATGAGCACAGCAGCAAGTTTTCCCTCAGTACGAAACCAAGGTTTAATCGAACTAGTAGGAGCAAGGAAACACCCCAAAGGTGTTGCTAGCTGAGCCGTGGCAGGGCGCACTACCGGTGCTAGTAGCAACATGGAGACCTGCACAACACAACCGCAGAACTCTGTCCCCAACTTGCGATGAGGTTATCAATCTCACTGGTTTTGCTGAAAACAAAGGATTAAACGTATCGAATGGAAGAAAGTAATAGTTTGCAGAAAGTAAACACAAAGCAGTAAACAGTTTGTAGATTGATGGTAAAAGAAAGGACCAGGGTCTATAGTTCACTAGAGGTGGCTCTCCTTGAGATAGATAACATGCTAGGTGAACAAATTACAGCGGGGCAATTGACAAACATCGAGAAAGCATACAAGCATATACTAATCATCTTGACTCCTTTGAGATTCGATTGGGCATTACAACATTATACATAGACCGCCATCCAACTGCATCTATGACTAATAATCCACCTTCAGGTTATCATCTGAACCCCCTCCAGTATTAAGTTGCAAGAAACGGATAATTGCATTATGAATTGCATGTAATGTAAACAATACGATTGTTCTATGAACAAGGGATTGTTGTTTTCTCCCTAGTAGCAACAGCACATCTAGTACCTTAGAGATTTCTGTCACTTCCCTAGATTACCAGAGGCATGAACCCACTATCGAGCATAAATACTAACTCTTGGAGTTGCTAGCATCTACTCGGCCAAGATAGCTACTAACAATGGAAAGCATGCAAGATCACAAATAACAAAGACATGATAGAATCAATAATCAATCTGAAATAGCATCTCAATATCTATCGGATCCCCGCAAACACAACATGCAGAATTACAAATAGATGATCTTGATCATGAACGAAGCTCACAAGATTTAAACATGAAAGCACAAAGGAGGAGAACCAGCCATCTAGCTACTACATGGACCCGTAGTCCAGAGATGAACTACTCACGCATCACACCGGAGGCTTGCATGATGATGAAGAAGGCCTCGAGGGGGAATTCCCCTCTCCAGCAGGGTGCCGGGAAGAGTTTCAGATCCCTCCCGATCTAGGGATGGAGATGACGGCGGCTACAGACTCTTTCGTGGATTTTTGATCGGGTACTTAGGGTTTTGGTATCGGAAGCAATATATAGGCGAGAGAGGCCGAGGGGGTGCCTGGGGCGGCCAGACCACCCCCTGGCGCGGGCCAAGCCTGGCCGCGCGGCCAGGTGGTGTGGCCGGGCCCCAGCCCCTCTCCGTCTCGTATTCTGGCTCCAGGTGCCCTCGGTAAAATAATAACGTTGGCTTTTGTCCCGTCCAATTCCGAGAATATTCATTTTCTGACTTTCCTAGAACCAAAAACAGCAGATAACAGGCAGCTGGCACTGTGGCTCTTGTTAATAGGTTAGTCCAAGAAATCATATGAAAAGTACTCCAAAGTGTGGACAAAACATAAGAAAGTAGATAAAACCAAGCATGGAACATCAAAAATTATAGATACATTTGCAATGTATCAACATCCCCAAGCTTAACTCCTGCTCGTCCTCGAGTAGGTAAGTGATAAAAAGAAAGAATAATTTTTGAGGTGACATGCACCATCATAAACTTGATCAAAGTATTTGTAAAACATTGATAGCTTGGATCATAGTACTTCAATCATAACATGAAAGGCAAAGTTCTAGCAATAAGACAAAGAAACTATGTTGCAACATGAAAAGGCACAAACAAAAGATTAATGAATAACAATGCTTTGCAAGACATTTGTTTGTTTCACATAAAGAAAACATAGCATAGTAGCATTCAGCTTGTCCCTCATAGATTAGCAAACTTTAATGCATAGGACACCTTCAAAGTTCATGGAACATCAAAAATTATAGATACATTTGCAAGCATAAGAAAGTAGATAAAACCAAGCATGGAACATCAAAAATTATAGATACATTTGCAATGTATCAGCAAGGTTATGGTCACCCACGATATTTCTCTTGTGGATGTCATGCTTGCTGAGACCCTTGGTTATAATTTACTTAATGTTCGTGCCCTTGGTAAGATGGGCTTTGCAGTTTTCATTGATGATGATATTGTGGTACTCTTGTGGAGCAAGTCTCTCAAGGTCGCTTTTGTTGGGTACGTTGAAAATGACTTGTATGTGGTGGACCTTTCGGAGAAAACCACTGAAGGTCCGATGTGCTTATTCAGAAAGGCCGATGCGGGCTGGTTGTGGCATCCCCGCCTAGCCCACGTCAACATGAGAACTTTACAAAGTCTTCACAAGGGTGGCCACATCCTTGGACTAAAAGATAATGTTTCCTTTGCCAAAGATCATGTTTGCAGGGCTTGTGTTGAAGGAAAGATGCACGAATCTCCCATCAAAAGAAGACAATTATTTCAGCAAAGAGGATCCTAGAGCTTCTCCATGTGGATCTCTTTGGTCCTCCATCTCATGAAAGGCTAGGTGGGAAGAAGTATTTCCTGGCGATTGTTGATGACTATTCAAGATACACATGGGTTTACTTCTTCAAGCAGAAAAGTGAAACTCAACAAACCATCATCGACTTTGCCAATGAGGTGCATCATCAACACAATGTCCCCATATTTGCAATAAGAGGTGACAACGGCTCTGAGTTCAAGAACTACACCCTGAATGAATTCTTGAATGAAGAGGGGATAAGATATCAATATTCCGCTGCGTATACCCCTCAACAAAATGGTGTAGCTGAGAGGAAGAACCAAACCTTGATGGATATGGAAAGATCTATGTTGGCTGAATTCAAGTCACCGTACAACTTTTGGAATGAATCCATATCCACCGCGTGTCACTCGTCAAACCAGCTCTACCTCCGCAAGCTCTTGGACAAGACCCCATATGAGATACTTACCGGTAATAAGCCAAACATTTCATACTTCTGGGTATTTGGTTGTAAGTGTTTCTTTCTCATTAAAGGAGTTCGTTTATCTAAATTCGAGTCTAAGGCTTTTGAAGGTATTTTTGTTAGTTATGGTGCCGAATCCCACACTTATAGAGTCTACAACAAGACCACTAGGATTGTTGTGGAATCTTGTAGTGTGGTGTTCGAAGTGAATGATGGCTCCCATGTGGGGCAAGTTGATGTTTGTGATACAGATGTTGAAATACCCCAAGAATCCATAAGAAGAATGGGTGTGGGATTCTACCACCCCGTTGAGGAACCCCTTGTGGTAGATTGGGAAGGACAATGCTCTACTCAAGTAGAGCCCTCATGTACACAAGATCAACAAACCCCATCTGCTGAACCAACTACCTGACACAACAATCTTCTGAAGATCATCAAGTCGGAAGTCCCATGCCAGATTATCCGGCTAGGGAGGCCGGATTTTCCGGCCCCACATCACCTTCACCACCCAGGAACAACGTCATTGTTGCTGAAAATCCATCAAGCACATATATCTATGGTTGAACCCAAGAAGGTTATTGAAGCTCTTGAAGATCGAACTAGGTTGTGGCTATGCATGAAGAGCTCAACAATTTTGAGCGCAACAAAGTCTGGAAGCTCGTTGAGAAGCCAAAAGTTTCCCGCAATGTTATCGGCATAAAGTGGATCTTCAAGAATAAGCAAGTTGAGAATGGCATTGTTGTGAGTAACAAGGTTTGAGATGTCTATGATGGGCAAGTTGAGGTTCTTTGTTGGTTTTGAAATCAAGCAACTACGAGAAAGGACTTCTATTGATCAAGCAAAATAAATTCAAAACATGCTCAAGAGATTCAAGTTACCGATCTTAATGGTGTTGCTACCCCGATGCAAACGAAGTGTCACCTTGAATTAAATCCCAAAGGTAAAGATGTGGACCAAAAGGTATAGCGGTCCATGACCTGCTCTTAAACTCTAGTGTAGATTGGGTACAAAATGAAGAAAAAACATGCAGCAACATTCAAGGAATGGCTGCAAACTCAAGTGTAGATTTTTTGTAGATATTTTTTAATGTTTTTTCTTTGAGCTTGTACATAATCTATAATATGTACAACTTTTTTATATATAAAAATTGAAGTGGGATTCTCTCCCACTATTTCACCCTAAAAAAAGGTATACCGGTCCATGATCGGCTCTCTCCTTTACCTCCACGCATCTAGACCCAATATTGTGTTGAGTGTAAGTGTGTGTGAAAGATATCAAGTGGCTTCTAAAGAAAGTCACTTGGTGGCAGTCAATAGAATCTTACGATATTTGGTTCATTCCCCTAATTTTGGTCTATGGTATCCCAAGGGATCTAATTTCTCTTTATGTGGTTATACGTATTCCGATTGGGCTGGTGACAAGGATGATAGGAAGTCAACTTCTGGAGCTTATCAATTTTTTGGAAGGTTTTTGGTATGTTGGTCTTCTAAAAAGCAAAATTGCATCTCTCTCTACACAACTGATACGTTGGGAACGTATCTATAATTTTTGATGTCCCATGCTTGTTTTATATTTACTTTCTTATGTTTTGTCCACACTTTGGAGTACTTTTTATACACTTTCTTGGACTAACCTATTAACAAGATGCCATAGTGCCAGTTGCCTGTTTTCTGCTATTTTTGGTTCCAGGAAAGTCAGAAAATGAATATTTTCGGAATTGGATGGGACAAAAGCCAAAGTCAATATTTTATCGGAAGACACATGGAGTCCGAAGGAGAGAAGAAGGGGGGCCACAGGGCGGCCACACCACCCCTTGGCGCGGGCAGCCCTAGGCCACACTAGGGCATGGTGTGGGCCCCCTGGCCGGCCACCGACCTTGCCCCTTCGCCTATAAGAAGCCCCTAGGACGAAAACCCTAAATCGAACAGCCTCCAGCCACGAAAAGTTCCGCAGCACCGCTACCACCGAAGGGGAGATTCGGGGGACAGAAAGTCTCTGTTCCGGCACCCTTCCGGGACGGGGAAGTGCCCCCGGAGCCATCTCCATCGATCTCCACCACCATCTCCATCGCCGTTGCTAATTCCCATGATGATGAGGGAGTAGTTCTTCCTCGAGGCTAAGGGTTCCACCGGTAGCTATGTGTTCATGTCTCTCTCTATGCATGATCATATTGTGATCATGAGCTTTGTAATCAAGTAGATCTATTTTGCTACTCAAGTTCTTTAATAGATCTCTGCTCTCCCATGTGTGTGAAAGTGACAGCATGCACACCATGGTGGCACTTAGGCTAGAGATTACAATTACTTGTTATGAGTTATATTTGGAGTTGGATGTTTCTATGAAATTGTGGTGTTTGTTGGAACCATCTAGTGCTCAAGGTGATAGTGTGGGGTTATCTAGATGGGGAAAGTGGACTTTGAGGTGTGCTGTTATAGCCCTACCGTGGATTAGAGTGTCCAACCGGAGAGTAGTTAAGAGTAGTATCATAAAGAGAAGATATTTATATGAGAGTGTTCACTAGTGACAGTATGATCCCTAAGCCTTGTTTCTAAATATTGAAACACTGTTTGCAACTAGATCTATTACATGTTTGCTTGCTTCCATCTTTATTTCAGTTTTCCTTTAGTCTTTTCCTCGCCATCAAGCTATTTTCTGGCACCGTTACCACTTATAATTATCCATACCACTTGTATTTCACTATCTCTTCGCCGAAACTAGTGCACCTATACACCTGACAAGTGTATTGGGTGTGTTGGGGACACAAGAGACTTCTTGTATCTTGATTGCAGGGTTGCTTGAGAGGGGATACCTTTGACCACTTCCTCCCTGAGTTCGATAAACCTTGGGTAATCCACTTAAGGGAAAACTTGCTGCTGTTCTACAAACCTCTGCACTTGGAGGCCCAAAAACTATCTACAAGAATAGAAGTGTGTAGACATCAAGCTATTTTCTGGCGCCGTTACCGGGGAGGTAAGGTAAAAGGTACTCACATCCTCCGGTGTGAGTGCTCGAAGTTATTTCCTTTAGATTCTGCAATTTTGTGTTTTTGTTTCTTGTTTTTATTTTCACTAGTTAGACTTAATGGAAAACAACAAAAAAATTAGAGAGCTTTATAGTATTTATCTTGAGTTAGGACATGAAGTGTTTGAAGAGAAAATTAAAAAACCTATGGAACTTTATTTGCATGCTAATAGCAATGTTGTTAGTATGAATTTTTTGGACACCATTATTGATAATGCTACGGAAAAGTCTAATCTTGGGGAAGCTAGTTTTTATGAAAATGATCTTTTTAGTTCCCCAGCTTTGGAAGATAGCTATTCTATTACTTATGATGATACCAAACCTCCAATATATGATGATTACAATGATGAATATGATATTTTCAGTCCATCTACTATTGAGGAGAAAATTAATTATGATTACAATATGCCTCCTATATTTGATGACTATGGTGATGAGAATAATAATGATGGTTATTTTGTTGAATTTGCTCCCACTATGATTAATAAGAATGACTATGCTTATAGGGAGAGTAATAATTATTTTATGCATGTGGATCATGATAAGAATGTTTTATGTGATAGTTATATTGTTAATTTTATTCATGATGCTACTGAAAGTTATTATGAGAGAGGGAAACATGGTTTTATGTATCTCAACAATATTAAGTTTCCTCTCTTTATGTTGAAAATTTTGGAATTTCACTTGTTTTGCTTTACTATGCTTGTTGCTTTGTGCTTTCATGACTTGTTTCTTTACAAAATTCCTATGCATAGGAAGTGGGTTAGACTTATATGTTCTTTGAATTTTCTTCTTAATGCTCTCTTTTACTTCAATTCATATTTCTTATCTGAGCATCTTCTCAAACTATCATGCCTAACTTAAAGGTGTTAAAGAAAAGTACTTATTGGGAGATAACCCAAAAGTTTTAGATGGGTCTTGGAAGTGATTAACTCTGTAATAACCGCTCCTTATTCTTTTTAGTTGCTTTTTGTGCCAAGAGTAACCTCTAATGAGAGAGAAGTAATGCTTGGGAAAGATGATGTCCCGAAACAGATTTTTGTGCTTCACTGTAAAAATTCGTGTAAAATCTCTGTACGTCGTTTTGAGGCGTGAAATTTTGTGCTTCTGACCCAGGTTGTTATCTAACTTTAGTTAGTTCAACACTTTTTGATTTGAGCAACAGAAGGTTTTCGAAAAAATTGGTTTTTACCTGCTGATCTGTTTTGACAGATTTCTGCCATTATTTGTTCTTGCTTCTTCTTGATTCCTTTTTGGGTTCTTTTTGGGGAATTGTGCTTTTTGAGGGAAGTGATATAGTAGCTTTTGTTTTAATGGAAGTTTTATTGGTGATTGAAACTGAACCCAAAGACTTATTATCTTGAGTACACTAATGTTGCTAATGAAGATTGTGTGAAGTTTTGTATGAAGGAAAATTTTCAGGTGTAAGGAAAGAATGATGTAATGAAATGATGAATGGACTAAAGCTCAAGCTTGGGGATGCCACCCCGTGTCACCCCAAGAAATATCCAAGAAGTAGAAGTGTCAAAGCTTGGCGATGCCCAAGGCATCCCCTTCTTTATCAATAAAAATCCCAGGTTTCTTCCAAACACTTCATTTTATTATTTCATGCACAGTAGTGTTGTTCTTGGAGCGTCTTTGTTTTTTTTTAGTTTTCTTTTTCTTGGTTTGCTGCAATAAGTTGGTTGGATCCCAACAGTTCTTTTGGAGAGAGACACACTCTTCTTTCATTGTTTAGAACACTCTCGTTTTCATTCTTATTGTTTTGTGAGTGTTCTCTTTTGCTAGCACTATGCTTAGCCTTAGTTTTCTTGTGCTTTCAGCTTAGAACTTTTTAGTTCTTCTTTGTGGATTTGTGAGACAATCTCACTGATCTTTATTTATGATTATCTTTGTAAGTTGTTTCAAATAAGTTGATTTGGATTGGAAAGGAGTAGGAAAGTTCATGCTTAAGTGGTATAAAAGGAGCTTGTTTTTGACTGTGACTTAGGCTTTATCATGTCATGCTTGATATTGTTTTGGCTTTATGCTTAGTGATTTTTGCTGTAGCATGACATGTTATAAACAATTGAGATTTCTTAATGTGCCTTGAAAGAATCATGCGTTGTTTTAGCATATTAAAGCATATTATTGTGGTATTCTCCTTTAATGCTTTATTTGGCTTGACTTGGCGCATGCTCACACCTTGTTAAGACTATACCAAGTCACCATAGCCTCTATGATCATTTAGTTTTTGACTTGTGGTACCACTTTATGCTTTAATTAATGATGTTTTGTCGCTTTGCAAGATTATGGCCATTATTGCTCTCTTAGTTGGTCGCTCCCAGTCTTTTGCTAGCCTCCATAACCAAGTATGAGTTCCACTCATGCATCCAAATCCTAAAACCAAGTTATTCCAAAGATTCCACCATACCTACCTATTAGAATTTGCTATTCCAAGTATATTCATGTTTTATCTACCTTCCGAATTAAACTTGTTATGAGAAAACTAGTGATTAAAGCTCTCACGAACTTGATGGCACACTTTACTTTTCTTGCCCTTAATAAACTTGAACCATTGTGTCATCTATGTTGTATATGCTTGCACTTATATGTTGGGGATTAGCAAAACCATGCTGTCATGGGGAACACTTTCAACATTGCACTTGTACTTTGTACCTAGTTGATATCATGCTCTTTTATCGATGGATGTCGTCGATGTGAAATGAAAAGGGAGCTTGTAAGTCCATGGAGTTATGTATGTGTGTTAGAGAAACGCCTGGGTCGCCGGTCTAATCCATGCTGTCATGGTGGAAACCTGCAGTGTAACCATAATGAGCTGTCTATGAAGCATTCTTCTTATAAAAAAGAGTCAGATATTGAGAAAAAGAAGAGAAAAAGAAAAAAAGAGATATGAGAAAAGAGGAAAGAGAGAAAAAAGCACCATTTTCCCATGGTAAATAATAAGATTGCTGAGATGCTCGTTGTCTACTTGCCTTGTCATTTTGATATGGGGATTCTTCCGTATCATCGGGCAAGGGGTACCCCGATGGCGGTTCTCTATGATACACATGTACTTACTATGACAAAAAATTACCGATAACTAAACTTGAGTAGCATGAGGAGCGGCCCTCGTATTCAAGGGACATGAGATTTCCAACTTATACTTTGTCAAGCATATACTCCATAGTTTGTTCACTTTAACCTTAATCACTTCAAGATTCTTATTATAGGGGCAATCAGAGCTGAAAGCTAATAAGTACCATAATTTTTGGAAGCTCTTTATGAGACTTGAATCCCCGCTTCCTTCTATGAAGGCTTTTCTTTTACTTTTATGTTGAGTCTCCACCTTCCATCTTCATGCACCTATTGAGAGAGCATAGTGACTATTCTTAGTTCTATGTGCATTGTCCCAAGACTTGTTGATTGATGCATAATTTTGATATTGCTTGTTCTTAAACTATTTGTATCTAGTCACCCTTATAAACTTTGAAGGTGTCCTATGCATTTATGTTTGATACTCTATGAGGGACAAGCTGAATGCCACTATGCTATGTTTTCTTTATGTGAAACAAACAAACGTATTGCAAAGCATTGTTATTCATGAATCTTTTGTTTGTGCCTTTTCATGTTACAACATAGTTGCTATGTCTTATTGTTAGAACTTTATCTTTCATGGTATGTTAAAGTACTATGATCCCAGCTATCATTGTTTTACAAATACTTTGATAAAGTTTATGATGGTGCATGTCACCTCAAAAATTATTCTTTCTTTTTATCACTTACCTACTCGAGGACGAGCATGAGTTAAGCTTGGGGGTGTTAATACATTGGAAACGTATCTATAATTTTTGATGTTCCATGCTTGCTTTATATCTACTTTCTTATGTTTTATCCATACTTTGGAGTACTTTTTATACAATTTCTTGGACTAACCTATTAACAAGATGCCACAGTGCCAGTTTCCTGTTTTCTGGTGTTTTTGGTTCCAGGAAAGTCAGAAAATGAATATTCTCAGAATAGGACAGCACAAAAGCCAAAGTCAATATTTTACCGGAAGACACATGGAGTCCGAAGGAGAAACGAAGGGGGGCCACAGGGTGAACACACCACCCCTTGGCGCGGGTAGCCCTAGGCCACACCAGGGCATGGTGTGGGCCCCCTGGCCGGCCACCGACCTTGCCCCTTCGCCTATAAGAAGCCCCTAGGACGAAAACCCTAAATCGACCAGCCTCCAGCCACGAAAAGTTTCGCAGCGCCGCCGCCACCAAAGGAGAGATTCGGGGGACAGAAAGTCTTTGTTCCGGCACCCTTCCGGGACAGGGAAGTGCGCCCGGGTCCATCTCCATCGATCTCCACCACCATCTCCATCGTCGTTGCTAATTCCCATGATGATGAGGGAGTAGTTCTTCCTCGAGGCTAAGGGTTCTACCGATAGCTATGTGTTCATGTCTCTCTCTATGCATGATCATATTATGATCACGAGCTTTGTAATCAAGTAGATCTACTTTGCTACTCAAGTGCTTTAATAGATCTCTGCTCTCCCCATGTGTGTGAAAGTGACATCGTGCACACCATGGTGGAACTTAGGCTAGAGATTACAATTACTTGTTATGAGTTATATTTGGAGTTGGATGTTTCTATGAACTTGTGGTGTTTGTTGGAACCATCTAGTGCTCAAGGTGACAGTGTGGGGTTATCTAGATGGGGAAAGTGGACTTTGACGTGTGCTGTTATAGCCCTACCGTGGATTAGAGTGTCCAACCAGAGAGTAGTTAAGAGTAGTATCATAAAGAGAAGATATTTATATGAGAGTGTTCACTAGTGAAAGTATGATCCCTAGGCCTTGTTTCTAAACATTGAAACACCGTTTGCAACTAGATCTATTACATGTTTGCTTGCTTCCATCTTTATTTGAGTTTTCCTTTAGTCTTTTCCACGCCATCAAGCTATTTTCTAGCACCGTTACCACTTATAATTATCCATACCACTTGTATTTCACTATCTCTTCGCTGAAACTAGTGCACCTATACACCTAACAAGTGTATTGGGTGTGATGGGGACACAAGAGACTTCTTGTATCTTGATTGCAGGGTTGCTTGAGAGGGGATACCTTTGACCACTTCCTCCCTGAGTTCGATAAACCTTGGGTAATCCACTTAAGGGAAAACTTGCTGCTATTCTACAAACCTCTACACTTGGAGGCCCAAAAACTGTCTACAAGAATAGAAGTGCGTAGACATCAACCACTGAAGCGGAATATGTAGCTGCTGCAAGTGCGTGCACTCAATTACTATGGATGAGGCAAACTTTAAAGGAATAAGGTGCCAATTGTGACAAAGTGCCTCTTTTATGTGACAATGAAAGTTCCATTAAAATTGCTTACAATCCGGTGCAACACACAAGGACTAAACATATTGAGATCCACAATCATTTTATTCGAGACCATGTTTCTCGTGTAGATATTTACTTATCTTTTGTGAGCACGAAGAATCAACTTTCGAATATTTTCACAAAGCCACTTGATGAAGCAAGGTTTTGTTATTTGAGCAATGAGCTAAATATCATTGATTCAAGGAGCTTGACTTGATATCCCTTGCATACTCCCCTATATTTCTTCCTTTATTTGGTTTAGGTGTGGGCATGGATATATGGGGAGTGTGGTCCTAATTATTGGGCTAACCCTCCCCCCATAATGCCGAAAGTAGGATAAATCATTTCTCTTAATATCATTTTTGTGATACGTGAGTTTATTGATGAGTATTGGCTATGCAACCAAGATACATCTTCACGGTGTCATGCCATCTACTCCTACATGGTGGCTTGGGACACCACCCTCTTCTTTATGAAGAGTTGCTTCTTTGAGGTTCTTTAATTGGTTTTTATTTGCCCATCTTGTGTTATTATGGAAAACACGCCAACAATTGGCTTTTCACTCTCTTGGTTTTTGCAATTCTTGGTGTGTAGTGATACGTCCATTTTGCATCACTATTCTACATCATAATTTACTGTTATTCATTGATATATTTCATATTAAGAGATGATACTTATGTCATATGTTTTTCCATGGTTGATGACTTTTGGAGCATGGACCACTGCAGTCAGGATTCTGATAGAAAAGTGGCTGTTTGGAGGCGAAATTCGCGAAGATCAGAAAATCTGGGAAAATACATGGAAAATCCTATTATGCCAGAAGACGAAGGATGCCAGAAGGGGGAGTGGAGATGGGCCATAAGGGGCCCACACCACCCCCTTGCGCGGGACACCCTAGGCCACGCCACCAGGTGGTGTGGCCAACCTAGCCCACTCCTGGCTCTCCCCTTTGGCGTATATTATCCCCACGAAACTGTAATACCCGGGGGGCGACCACAGAAAGATTTCGCCGCCTCTGCGGGGCGGAAACTACAGAGAAAGAAAGATCTCTCCGGCAAACAGAATTCTGTCAGGGGAATTCCTTCCCGGAGAGGGGAGATCATCGCCATCAACACCACCATCAAGCTGGACTTCATTGGGATCATCATCATCATCACCACCATCATCTCCACCAGCACCATCATCACCACTCCATACCGCTGTAACAATTGGGTTGAACCTTGCATAGTTCTTAGGGGAAACTTTCCCGGTGTTGATCACTCCTTGTAGTTGATTCTATTGAGTGGAACCACTGAATTATTGTTATGTTCAGATTGTTGCCTATCATTATATCATCTCTGATCTTGATCCATATGATTTCTTGTGATTAGTTTCTTTAGTTTTTTAGGACATGGGAGAAGTCATGTTGTTAGTAGTGGAATTGTGTTGAGAACGATTCAATGGTTTGATATTTAAGTTGTGGTGTTATTCTTCTAGTGGTGTCATGTGAACATCGACTACATGACACTTCACCTTTATGGGCCTAGGGGGATGCATTGTGTATTTGGCTACTAATCGTAGGGGTTGCCGGAGTGACAGAAACCTGAACCCCCGTTAGGAAACCATTGCACAAGGGACGTCAGGGTCTTAGAGTTTAAAGCTGTGGTTAGGTTTCTATCTTAGTTACTTTCTTGTACTTGTAGATGCTTGCAAGGGGTATAATCACAAGTATGTATTAGTCCTAGGAAGGTCGGTACATTAGCACAGGTTCACCCACACAACACTTAGCAAACTAAAGAAGATTAATCAACTATATGAAGCGAAAGTACTTGACGATATTCCCATGTGTCCTCGAGAACGTTTGGTCGTCTTAAGTAATACAGCCAGCTTGTCCTTTGCTAAAAAAAGGATTGGGCCACTTGCTGCATTTATTATTATTGTCTTTTATTTACTCGTACTTTATTTATCTGCATTATCAAAAACCCCTAAAAATCCGTTTGCTAAGTATTTATAGAGAATTCCTGCTCCAAGCCACTCGTCAACACCTTCTGCTCCTCGTTGGGTTCGACACTCTTACTTATCGAAAATACTGCGATACACCCCCTATACTTGTGGGTCATCAAGACTATTTTCTGGCGTCGTTGCCGGGGAGTGAAGCGCTATTGGAGAGTGGAACTGGTAAAGGAAACTTCTACTATGAGTATTGTTTATTTCTGTTAGTTGCTTTATTTTCATTATGGATAATTCGCTGAGTTTCTTATTTTGTAATGCTACTACCGCTGCTAAGGTAGTAGATGAACCACCACCTGCTAAGAATGATACTTTTAAAAGACCTACAAGAATTATTGATCGTGTTATGGATAAAGATTATGTTGGAGATGGAACTCTCCATCCCAGTGATCATTTGCTCTTTATACATGAATTATGCGGGTTGTTCAAGTGTGCAGGTATTACAACAGATCAAGTCAAGAAGAAGTTATTCTCATTATCACTGAAAGGAAGAGTTGAGGAATGGTATAAGCTGTTGAAGAATGGTCAAGCTCTTGAATGGGAGGAAGTAGTACCTCTCTTTTACTCTAAATTTTATCCTCCTAGTGAGATTCATAAAGATCGAATCAAATATACAACTTTTAGCCTCATGATGGAGAGAGTACAGCTCAAGCTTGGGGGAGATTGAAGTTACTAATGCTCAAATGTCCTATTCATGAGCTCCCCAAACAATATTATTATCAATAACTTTTATGCAAGGCTTTCTCTTCATGATAAGGATTTATTGGATGCTTCTTGTGTTGGATCATTTACACGCATGGAAGAAGGAGCTAAATGGGATCTTCTAGACCGTATTCAAGACAATGCTGAAGCATGGGAGAATGACGAAGGAAGAAAGTCAGGTATAAATTATGATTATGAATGCATTGAATCTTTTATGGGAACTGATGACTTTCAAAACATTTAAAATGCTTATGGTCATGACTCTCAAGCTATTGCAACTTATTTTAAGGCTTTTGCTTCCTATATTAAAATTCCTAAAAAGAAATGGAATAAGTATCATGAGCCATATAAAGATATTGCTAATCGTGTTCCTGCAAGAAATACTGAAGTTTATACTGCTAATCCTGTTTTACCCGAACCTTACATTGAGAAAGTGCCTTTCCTAATTAAGATAAAGGAACATTCTATGATAGCTAGTTTCATTAATGAATGTATGAATAAAACTGTTGAACCTGATGAACAAATGGATGCTGAACTTGTAGTAGCAAATGTGAAAGATTTTGTCACTAAATATGTAGAAGATGGACACACTATCCTCTTTAAGGATATCCCTAATATTGTTTCACAAAGTAGTGTTATGAGAGCTAGTGTTCCTGTGTTTTCTGTTAGGATAAGTGATCATTGCTACAATGGTTCATGTGATAGTTATATCATTAAATTTATGCATGATACTGAAGGTTATTATGAGAGATGAAAGACTGTTCTTATGCATCTCAATAATATCAAGTTTCCTCGTTTTATGCTTAAAGTCTTTATGTTGCACTTGTTTTGCCTTCCTATGCTAGCAGCCTCTAGTTTCAACAATTTGTTTGTTTACAAAATTCCCTTGCATAGGAAGTGGGTTAGACTTAAACATGTGTATTTGTGCTTCTTAATGCTCTCTTTCACTTCAATTCATATTCTTATGTGAGCATCATTGAAATTATCATGTCCATCTTAATGGCTATAAAGAAAGAGCTTTTTGGGAGACAACACAATATATTTGCTTTCAGTTTGTTTTTGTTTCTTTGAGTCTTGGAAGTTATTGTTTTGGAAATAACCTCTCCTTATCCTTTTTGTTTGGTTTTTGTGTCAAGATCAACCTCTAATGAGAGAGAAGTAAGATTTGGGGAAGTTGCTGTCCCGAAACAGATTTTTGTGCTTCACTATAAAAAATTGTTAAAAATCTCAGAACATCGTACTGATCTGTGTTTTTTTGTGTGCATGACCCAGGTTATTACTTAACTTTTGTTAGTTTTGCACTTTTCGATTTGAGGAACAGAGGATTTTTGAAAAAATTGATCTTTACCTGCTGATCTGTTTTGACACATTTTTGCCACTCTTGCATTTGCCTCTTAAATCGATTTCCTTTTTGAATTCTTTTGGGCTTTTAGAAGGAGTTGTTTTAGTTGCTTATGTTTTGATGGATTTCATTTGAAATTGAACCTAAAAGGTTTATTACCTCGCTTGCACTAATGTTGCTAATGAGAATTGTGTGAAGTTTTGTGAGAAAGAAATTTCCAGGTTAGTGGAGAAAATGGTGTAATAAGATGGTGAAAGGTTCCATGACTCAAGAAATATGTGTATGAAGATGAAGATGTTGATGTTATTCAAGTGGGGCCTCTAGAAGAATTTACTAAATGCCAACTTCAGAGACCTGCAGAGTCCATTTTCGAATAGGTAACAGTTCTTGTAAGGAAAAGTCCGCGAAAAATCTGTCCGGTTATATTTTTGGAGTTTTTATCCAACAAGGAAACCAACGAAGCAAAAGAGGGACGGAAATGGAGCCAGGGTGGCTCACACCACCCCCTGGTGTGGCCCCTTGGCCGTGCCAGCAGGTGGTGTGGCCCCTTGGTCGTGCCAGCAGGTGGTGTGGCCACCACGGACTCCGTCTCCGACCCGTTTTCTCCCAGTACCTTCCTTTTGTTGTAAAAAGTAATATATAATACCCCGGATCCCCCGAGGTCGTATATCGTGTTCTCGTCGTGTTTTAGCTGTTCAGATGTCATTTTAGGGTTTGTTTTCAGAGGACTATGAGCTACGACGCTGGCGCGAGCTCCATTGCGACTTGGAGCGGAAGACCTTTGTAGGATGGGTGGAAGAAGAAAGGATCACATCTAGGCACAAGGATATGGATCAGAGCATCAAGGAGGAAGTGAAGGGCATGCCGGCAGGCATGAAAGGAGAAGGGCTGATACCTCCAATTCTAAACCTCAATTCCTGCCCTGCAGCGGTGGAAGCTCTATGGGCCACTGATGAGTTTTGCGGTAAGTACCGAGTCCTGAGGAGAAAGGTGGATATACTGCAAGAAGAGAATAACCGGCTCCACAAAATCCTGGAAGACTATCTCACTCCAATTGAGAGAACACCACCACCACCGAAGGGGCAATTCGTCATCATGTTTTGGCATCCCCTTGGTTTGTTCCAAGCTTGGGGGAGTGCCGCGGTATCATATCACTATCTTCTATCTTTTTACCTTTTTAGTAGAGTCATATCATGAATAGAGAAGTTATCATGTAGGATGGTTTGCATTATGGAAGTGTCCCCCCTCTCGGTAGATATATATGTATCCCTTAGTGTGAGTTGCCATTATGGAATATTAATGAGAAGTTCTTTCATTTACTCTTTTGCATATCTTATATTAGTTTTCAATTTCTGTTATATGATTGATCTTGTTGTTAGTATTGGTATCACTTTGGGATTGTTGAGTCAATTTAGTTGGTTTTGGCAAACCTGGCTTGGTCAGTAGCAACACTATTTTGAGAATTGAATGAAAAGATAAAAGTACTCTTAAAGAATATAATTTCATCATCTTTCTTCCTTGATTGGCTCATAAGCTTAGTATTGTCTAGTTTAAGATCTTTTGTGCTTCCAAGGAAGAATGCATGTTTGTTTTTATCACTTGTATGTTTGTTTGTTTCCTTTAACTCTTATGCTTGCTACCCATCCTTGCTAGCCTAAAACCTATACTGAGAGGGATGCTTCTCGTGCATCCAATCCTTAAACCAAAACCTATGCCATTTGTGTCCACCATACCTACCTATTAGCACTATTGCTATTCCAAGTAAATTCATGTTTTTATATACCTTCTGAATTAAACTTGTTATGTGAAAATTAGTGATTAAAGCTCTCATGAACTTGAAGGCACACTTTACTTTCCTGCACTTAAAAAACTTGAACCATTGTGTCCATCTTTGTTGCGTATATGCTTGCGCTTTATAAGTTGAAGTTAGCAGAACCATGTATCATGGGGAACGCTTTCAACATTGCACTTATTATTTCGTTGATATCATGATTCTTTTGCTTATGGATCCCGGCGGTGTGAAATAAAAGGGGAACTTGTAAGATCATGGAGTTTGTATATGTGTTAGAGAAACGCCTGGGCCGCTAGCCTATGATGGCCCAAAATATATCGAGCTCGTTGGGAAACCCCAAGAGGAAGGTATGATGAGCACATCAGCAAGTTTTCCCTCACTACGAAACCAAGGTTATCAATCCAGTAGGAGCAAGGAAACACCCCAAAGGTGTTGCTAGCTGAACGTTGGCAGGGCGCACTACCGGTGCCAGCAGCAACGTGGAGACCTGCACAACACAACCACAGAACTTTGTCCCCAACTTGCGATGAGGTTGTCAATCTCACTGGTTTTGCTGAAAACAAAGGATTAAACGTATCGAATGGAAGAAAGTAATAGTTTGCAGAAAGTAAACACAAAGCAGTAAACAATTTGTAGATTGATTGTAAAAGAAAGGACCGGGGTCCATAGTTCACTAGAGGTGGCTCTCCTTAAGATAGATAACATGCCGGGTGAACAAATTACAGCGGGGCAATTGACAAACATCGAGAAAGCATACAAACATATACTAATCATCTTGAATCCTTTGAGATTCGATTGGGCATTACAACATTATACATAGACCGCCATCCAACTGCATCTATGACTAATAATCCACCTTCAGGTTATCATCCGAACCACCTCCAGTATTAAGTTGCAAGCAACGAATAATTGCATTATGAATTACGTGTAAAGTAAACAATATGATTGTTCTATGAACAAAGGATTGTTGTTTTCTCCCTAGTAGCAACAGCACATCTAGTACCTTAGAGATTTCTGTCACTTCCCCAGATTACCAGAGGCATGAACCCACTATCGAGCATAAATACCAACTCTTGGAGTTGCTAGCATCTACTTGGCCAAGATAGATACTAACAACGGAAAGCATGCAAGATTACAAATAACAAAGACATGATAGAATCAATAATCAATTTGAAAATATCCATCGGATCCCCGCAAACACAACATGCAGAATTACAAATAGATGATCTTGATCATGAACGTAGCGCACAAGATCTAAACATGATAGCACAAAGGAGGAGAACCAGCCATCTAGCTACTATATGGACCCGTAGTCTAGAGATGAACTACTCACGCATCACACCGGAGGCTTGCATGATGATGAAGAAGGCCTCGAGGGTGAATTCCCCTCTCCGGCAGGGTGCCGAGAAGAGCTTTAGATCCCTCCCGGTCTAGGATGGAGATGACGGTGGCTACAGACTCTTTCGTGGAATTTTGATCGGGTACTTAGGGTTTCCATATCAGAGGAAATACATAGGCAGAAGGAGAGGCCGAGGGGGTGCCTGGGCTGGCCACACCACCCCCTGGCGCAGGCCAAGCCTGGCAGTGCGGCCAGGTGGTGTGGCCACCCTCTGGCCCTTCTCCGTCTCGTATTCTGGCTCCAGGTGTCCCCCGATAAAATAATGACTTTGGCTTTTGTCCCATCCAATTCCGAGAATATTCATTTTCTGACTTTCCTGGAACCAAAAATAGCAGAAAACAGGCAGCTGACACTGTGGCTCTTGTTAATAGGTTAGTCCAAGAAATCATATGAAAAGTACTCCAAAGTGTGGACAAAACACAAGAAAGTAGATAAAACGAAGAATGGAACATCAAAAATTATAGATACATTTGTAATGTATCAACATCCCCAAGCTTAACTCCTGCTCGTCCTCGAGTAGGTAAGTGATAAAAAGAAAGAATAATTTTTTGAGGTGACATGCACCATCATAAACTTGATCAAAGTATTTGTAGAACATTCAAAGCTGGGATCATAGTACTTCAATCATAACATGAAAAACAAAGTTCTAGCAATAAGAAAAACAAACTATGACGCAACATGAAAAGGCACAAACAAAAGATTCATGAATAACAATGCTTTGCAAGATGTTTGTTTGTTTCACATAAAGAAAACATAGCATAGTAGTATTCCGCTTGTCCCTCATAGAGTAGAAAATATAAATGCATAGGACACCTTCAAAGTTTATAAGAGTGACTAGATACAAATAGTTTAAAACATGCAATATCAAGGTATGCATCCATCAACAAGTCTTGGGACAATGCACATAGAACTAAGAATGGCCACTATGCTCTCAAAGTAGGTGCATAAAGATAGAAGGTGGAGACTCAATATATAAGTGGAAGAAAGGCCTTCATAGAAGGAAGTATGGATTCAAGTCTCATAAAGAGCTTCCAAAAATTATGGTACTTAATAACTTTCAGCTCTCATTGCCCCTATCATAAGCATCTTGAAGTGATTAAGGTTAAAGTGAACAAACTATGGTGTACATGCTTGGCGAAGTATAAGTTAGAAATCTCATGTCCCTTGAATACGAGGGTCGCTCCTCATGCTACTCAAGTTTAGTCACCGGTAAGTTCTTGTCATCGTAAGTACATGTGTATCATAGAGAACCGCCAACGGGGTACCCCTTGCCCGATGATACGGAAGAATCCCCATATCAAAATGACAAGGCAAGCAGACAACGAGCATCTCAGCAATCTTCTTATTTACCATGGGAATATGGTCATTTTTTCTCTCTTTCCTCTTTTCATAATCTCTGTTTTTCTCTTTTTTCTCAATATAGGACTCTTTTTTTATAAGAAGAATGCTTCATAGACAGCTCATTATGGTTACATTGTAGGTTTCCACCATGTCAACATGGATTAGACCAGCGGACCAGGCGTTTCTCTAACACATATACATAACTCCATGGACTTACAAGCTCCCCTTTCATTTCACACCGACGAGATCCATAGACAAAAGAGCATGCTATCAGCTAGGTATAAAGTACCAGTGCAATGTTGAAAGCGTTCCCCATGACAACATGGTTCTGCTAATCCCCAAAAAATAAGTGAAAGCATATACAACATAGATGACACAATGGTTCAAGTTTATTAAGGGCATGAAAAGTAAAGTGTGCCATCAAGTTCGTGAGAGCTTTAATCACTAGTTTTCTCATAACAAGTTTAATTTGGAAGGTAAACACAAACATGAATACACTTGGAATAGCATAAGCTAATAGGTAGGTAGGGTGGACTCTTTGGAATAACTTCATTTAAGGAGTTGGATGCATGAGTGGAACTCATACTTGGTTGTGGAGGCTAGCAAAAGACTGGGAGCGACAAACTAAGAGAGCAATAATGGCCATAATCATGCAGAGCGACAAAACATCATTGATCAAAGCATAAGGTGATACTACAAGTTGAAAACTAAAGGATCACAAAGGCTTATGGTGACTTGAGATAGTCATAACATGGTGTGAGCATGCTCCAAGTCAACCCAAATAAAGCATCAAAGGAGAATACCACAATACTATGCTTTAATATGCTAAATCAACACATGATTCATCCAAGGCACATTAAGCAATCTCAATTGTTTATAACAAGTCATGCTACAGCAAAGAATACTAAGCATAAAGCCAAAACAATATCAAGCATGGCATGACAAAGCATAGGCCACATTCAAAAACAAGCTCTCTTTACCACTTAAGCATAAACTTTTCTACTCTTTTCCAAACCAAAACAAACTATTTGAAAACCAATGTATGAAAGAGGGGGTACAACCAATTTATTCAGAAAACTAAGCAAACAAAGCAAATGAAACACCAAAACAAAAACGAAAAAGAAGACGCTCCAAGAACAACACAACTGTGCATGAAACAATAAAAATGAAGCGTTTGGAAGAAACCTGGGATTTTTATTGATGAAGAGGGGGATGCCTTGGGCATACCCGAGATTTGACGCTTGTACTTCTTGGATATTTCTTGGGGTGACACACGTGGCATCACCAAGCTTGAGCTTTAGTCCATCCTTCATCTCATTACTCATTCCTTCCATACACCTGAAAGTTTTCCTTCATACAAAACTTCACACAATCTTTATTAGCAACATTAGTGCACTCAAGATAATAGGTCTTTAGGTTCAGTTATAACACCAATAAAACTTCAATTAAAACACAAGATACTGTAGCACTTCCCTCAGAAAGCTCAATTCCCCAAAAGAACTCAAAAAGGAACCAACAAGAAGCAAATGCAGAAAATGGCAGAAATCTGTCAAAACAGACCAGCAGGTAAAGACGAATTTTTTCAAAGACCTGTTGTTGCTCAAATCAAAAAGTGTTGAACTAACGAAAGTTAGATAACAACCTGGGGCAGAAGCACAAAAATTCAATCCTCAAAAGGTGAAGCATAGAAATCTGTTTCGGGACAGCAACTTTCCCAATCATTAATTCTCTCTCATTAGAGGTTACTCTTGGCACAAAAAGCAAATAAAAAGGATAATGAGCAGTTATTATAGAGGTAATAACTTCCAAGACTCGTATAAAACTTTTGGGTTATCTCCCAATAAGTACTTTTCTTTAACGCCTTTAAGTTAGACATGATAATTTGAGAAGATGCTCACATTGGAAATATGAATTGAAGTAAAAGAGAGCATCAAGAAGAAAATTCAAAACACATTTAAGTCTAACCCTCTTCCTATCCATAGGAATCTTATATGCAAATAAATTCACAAAGAACAAAGCGACATGCATAGGAACGATAAAACGAGAGTAACTTCAAAACTTTCAGCAAATAGAGAGGTGTTTCAGTACCATGAAAACTTTTACAACCATATTTTCCTCTCTCATGATAATTTTCAGTAGCCTCATTAATAAACTCAACAATATAAATATCACATAAAGCATGCTTTTCATGATCTACAAACACTAGAGCTTTATTATAAACATTTTCAAAAGAATCCTTAGGAACATGACATTCGTCCTCCTTTGGTAAGTATGGGGGACAATCAAATAATGTAAGGGGTAAAGAGTTACTCTCATTAGAAGGTAGGAATGGGTAGATCCATTCTTCCTCCTCTTGATCATCACTCTCCTCCTCTTTTTCATCCAATGAGCTTCTAGTTTCAGCAATTTCTTCTTCCATAGGCTCCTGCAAGGCATTAGTCTCTTCCATTGGTGGAGAGCATCTATTAAGATATTCAAGAATATAGCCATTTTCTACCTTGTAATTATCAAAGCAAAATTTAAGTATATCATAAACCTCATATTTATAAGGTGAATCATCAGTATTTTCAAGCAAACTAGCAAGTTCAAATGCACCCTTCCAAGCAATAAATTCTTCAATTTGTTCCACATCATAAAAGTCATAATTCCCTTTAACATAAGAAGATATGGTAACATTATCATTATACTCACATTGAAAAGGGAGGTGTTTATACCTCCTACAGCAACAAGATTTATCAAAGCAATAAGTAACAATATAAGTAGAGCACATGTTTATAGCAAAGGTATACAATTTATCAATTTCTTCCCATAAGTGTTTCCCTTTTTGTGACAATAGGTGTTCCTTATAATAATATTTTTGTTCTTCCGTGAACCCACCTTGCCAATAAGATTCAGTTTCAAAGAAACCAACCATTGATAGAAAGCATGATAAAGCAAGACAATAACAGACCAATGAAAATAACAACTATAGTAGGAACTATTTTTTTGTGTGTTTTTGATGAAGAAACAAGCAAACAGAGCAAAAGTAAACTAAGCAAAACGAAAATAACAAAGTAAAGAGATTGGTTATGAGGGACTCCCCTTGTGAAGATGTCCTTGACTCCCCGGCAACGGCGCCAGAAAATATGCTTCATGGCCCAAAATATATCGAGCTCGTTGGGGAACCCCAAGAGGAAGGTATGATGAGCACAGCAGCAAGTTTTCCCTCACTACGAAACGAAGGTTATCAATCCAGTAGGAGCAAAGAAACACCCCAAAGGTGTTGCTAGCTCAACGTTGGCAGGGCGCACTACCGGTGCCAGCAGCAACGTGGAGACCTGCACAACACAACCACAGAACTTTGTCCCCAACTTGCGATGAGGTTGTCAATCTCACCGGTTTTGCTGAAAACAAAGGATTAAACGTATCGAATGGAAGAAAGTAATAGTTTGCAGAAAGTAAACACAAAGCAGTAAATAGTTTGTAGATTGATTGTAAAAGAAAGGACCGGGGTGCATAGTTCACTAGAGGTGGCTCTCCTTAAGATAGATAACATTCTGGGTGAACAAATTACAGCGGGGCAATTGACAAACATCGAGAAAGGATACAAGCATATACTAATCATCTTGACTCCTTTGAGATTTGATTGGGCATTACAACATTATACATAGACCGCCATCCAACTGCATCTATGACTAATAATCCACCTTCAGGTTATCATCCGAACCCCCTCCAGTATTAAGTTGCAAGCAACGGATAAGTGCATTACGAATTGCGTGTAAAGTAAACAATATGATTATTCTATGAACAAAGGATTGATGTTTGCTCCCTAGTAGCAACAACACATCTAGTACCTTAGAGATTTCTGTCACTTCCCCAGATTACCAGAGGCATGAACCCACTATCGAGCATAAATACTAACTCTTGGAGTTGCTAGCATCTACTTGGCCAAGATAGCTACTAACAAGGGAAAGCATGCAAGATCACAAATAATAAAGACATGATAGAATCAATAATCAATCTGAAATAGCATCTCAATATCCATCGGATCCCCGCAAACACAACATGCAGAATTACAAATAGATGATCATGAATGGAGCTAACGAGATCTAAACATGATAGCACAAAGGAGGAGAACCAGCCATCTATCTACTACATGGACCCGTAGTCCAGAGATGAACTACTCACGCATCACACTAGAGGCTTGCATGATGATGAAGAAGGCCTCTAGGGTGAATTCCTCTCTCCGACAGGGTGCCGGGAAGAGCTTCAGATCCCTCCCAATCTAGGGATGGAGATGACGACGGCTACAGACTCTTTCGTGGAATTTTGATCGGGTACCTAGGGTTTCCCTATCAGAGGCAATATATAGGCGGAAGGAGATGCCAAGGGGGTGCCTGGGCTGGCCACACCACCCCTGGCACGGGCCAAGCCTGGCCGTGCGGCCAGGTGGTGTGGCCACCCTCTGGCCCTTCTCCGTCTCGTATTCTGGCTCCAGGTGTCCCATAGTAAAATAATGACTTTGACTTTTGCCCCGTCCAATTCCGAGAATATTCATTTTCCGACTTTCCTGGAACCAAAAACAACAGAAAACAGGCATCTGGCACTGTGGCTCTTGTTAATAGGTTAGTCCAAGAAATCACATGAAAAGTACTCCAAAGTGTGGACAAAACACACAAGAAAGTAGATAAAACCAAGCATGGAACATCAAAAATTATAGATACATTTGTAATGTATCAGCCTAAGCCATGCCTAATCATGGTGGAAACTTGCATCATAACCATAATGAGCACTCTATGAAGCATCCTCAATAAGAACCTATGCAAATAGCAAATAAAAAGATCACTGATATGCCTATTGTCTGCTTGCCTTGTCATTTTGATTATGGGATAGCTCCTGTATCATGTGCAAGGGGTACCCCGTTGGCGGTTCTCTATGATACATATGTATTTACAATGACAAGAGCTTACTTGTGACTGAAGTTGAGTAGCATGAGGTTCGGTACTCGTAAATAAGGGGCATGAGATTTCGACTTATAACTTGTCAAGCATATTATGATCTATGTATTTCGTGAATGTGATGCTTCTTGTCCGTATTCTTTTATCGACTCTTCACTCCATAAACTTGAGGTCATGTTTATTGAGCTCAGTTTCGCTTGGGGACAAGCGAAGTCTAAGCTTGGGGGGAGTTGATACGTCCATTTTTCATCACTATTCTATGTCTTAATTCACTATTATTCATTGATATATTTCGTATTGAGAGGTGATACTTATGTTATTTCATCTATTTTTGCATGGTTGATGACTTTTGGAGCATGGACCGCTGTAGTCAGGATTCTGATAGAAAAGGTGCTGTTTGGAGGCAAAATTCGCGAAGATCAGAAAATCCGGGAAAATATACGGAAAATCCTATTTTTTCAGAAGACTCAGGATGCCAGAAGATGGAGTGGAGGTGGGCCACAGGGGGCCCACACCACCCCATGGCGCGGGTAGGACTAGGCCGCGCCAGGGAGTGGTGTGGCCACCCTGGCCCACTCCAGCCTCTCCTCTCTGGCGTATATCATCCCCCCAAAACCCTAAAACTCGGGGAGCGACCATAGAAAGATTCCGCCGCCTCTGCGGGGCGGAAAACACCAAGAGAGAAAGATCTCTCCGGCAGACAGATTTCTGCCGGGGGAATTCCTTCCCGGAGAGGGGAGATCATCGCCATCAACACCATCATCAAGCTGGACTTCATCGAGATCATCATCATCATCACCACCACCACCATCACCATCAGCACCCTCATCACCATCTCCATATTGATGTAATAATTGGGTTGAATCTTGCTTTAGTTCATAGGGGAAACTTTCCCGGTGTTGATTACTCTTTGTAGTTGATGCTATTGAGTGAACCATTGAATTATTGTTTATGTTCAGATTGTTATATATCATTATTCCATCTCTGATCATGATCCATATGATGTCTTGTGAGTAGTTCGTTTTGTTCTTGAGGACATGGGAGAAGTCTTGTTGTTAGTAGTGGAGTTGTGTTGAGAAAGATTCAATAGATTGTTATTTAAGGTGTGGTGTACTTCTTCTAGTGGTGTCATGTGAACGTCGACTACATGACGCTTCACCTATATGGGCCTAGGGGAATGCATTGTGTATTTGGCTACTAATCGTAGGGGTTTCCAGAGTGACAGAAACCTGAACCCCCGTTAGGAAACCATTGCACAAGGGACGTAAGAGTCTTAGAGTTTAAAGCTGTGGTTAGGTTTTTACCTTAATTACTTTCTTGTACTTACGGATGTTTGCAAGGGGTATAATCACAAGTATGTATTTAGTCTTGGATGGGGCGAGTAATTAACACAGGTTCACCCACACATAACACAGGTTCAGCCACACAACACTTAGCAAGATTAATCGACTATATGAAGCGAAAGCACTTGACAGTCTTCCCATGTGTCCTCGAGAACGTTTGGTCATCTATAGAGATACAACCGGCTTGTCCTTTGCTGCATAAAGGATTGGGCCACTTGCTGCATTTATTCCTACTGTCTTTTATTTACTCGCACTTTGTTTACTTGCTATATCAAAAACCCCTAAAAATCCGTTTGCTAAGTATTTGCAGAGAATTCTTGACCCATACCACTATCCAGCACCTTCTGCTCCTCGTTGGGTTCGACACTCTTACTTATCGAAAATACTGCGATACACCCCCTACACTTGTGGGTCATCAATCTACTATTACAACCGGTGGAATATGGCTATGGAGATGGAGAAGGGTTTTGAGATCTGGAGGTGGCTGGTAATCTATGGCAAAGACTTTTTGGAAAGGTCTAGCTTGTTTTCTAGTCGCCCGAGGCTTCTTTATATAGGGGTCCCTTCACGGAAGTTGTTCTGCTTGACCTAATGGTGGCGGCGCCAACTATACGACCGGAGCTATACGGCCAAAATTTTGCTTCGGTCGTATAGTTGGTCATTAAAGCGTCTGCCTCCGCTTTACGGCTCCTGGTTTCTTCTGGTTGTTGGAAATCTCGTATCTTTGACTTTAATGTAGTGATTCCCATCTTCAAACGACATCATCTATATAGGAAAAATATAAAAGAAAGGATTACATACCCCTCTAAATATTAGGCATTAGTGGCAGGGTTTAGAGAGATATTTCATCATAAGTATGAATAATATCCAGTTTAAATGTGGACGTAGATGGCTATATTTCAGAGCCATCAACCTCCACAAGCTTAAACTTGATCGTCCCCGAGCAAGAAAACCAAAATCAAAAAGGAACTCAGCATTTAAACTAAAATAACGAGATGGTAATCTTACTCATGATTGGTAGTCTCATGTTTCCTCCACTTCATAAATCTGAAAAATTTCATCATATATAGAGTAATAGTAAGCATATCATATGGGTTTTATGCATCCTTATAGTGCAGCAAAATTATCGTTAGCATGGATGATTCAAATGAGTAAACTTTATTCCATGTCATGTAATCGACTTATAGGCTTGCCTTCGAACAATAAAGTATAATCATGTAAATTAAGAGTGTGAGAGTTGTCATAAAAAGCATATACACTAGAGTATCTCAATTCTCCCACATCAATAAATCAAGACTTTTCAGTCACTACTTTTCTATTCATTGTCCTTCAAGAATTTCAGTTTTTAAGTAATTGAGAGCATGTCAAAGATTTTTATTAGTTTATCGGTCTGTGATGGACACTCGTGGCATCACTAAGGTTTTTGTTCCTTTTGCATAGTGATTACTCATAATAGCTAGAGGAGTGATTCCATCATGATTACAGCTACACGGGAGTGCCAAGAATCTTACCCACTATAGCATTGCTGCTACAAGTGTTTAATCAACTCATAGCCGAAATCTAGGAGTTTCCTCCATGAAGATCGTTCGTAGGCCAGCGAAGTTGTTGGCATCCCATGAAGTTTGACACGCATAAAGCTATATCATTATTACGATTAACAAGTCAAACTTTAGCATGCTCACAAAAACCGCTAAACATTAAGTCAATCAACATTTTTAGTGGTGTTGAGTGTCTCTAGAAATAAGCCTTCAAGACTAATCACTACAACAACCAAGCCTTCAATTATGAGACTTTTTCTTATTACAATTGTTTAGCAATTGTTAGGCAAGACTTGGTTAATTACGAGAGCTAGAAAAAAATGTACCCAATTAAATACCCATGCAAACAAAAAATCTTACTACAATAGAAAGACTCACTCCACCAATATAATATCTCAACATTTACTACTAACTAGCATGGGTTTCCCAAACTTCAAAAGTGGGGAGTCATAAGGCATACCTCTCATATTTGGTTCCACTTTTCTCTTCCTTTTTTATTTGTTTCTTAGAAAGTCGAAGTCGACCACTCTCCTGCAAATGCATGAAAACCTCGAGGCGGAAAGAAAAGAAAGAGGGAAAATAAGGAAAAATGGAGAAATGGAGAAATCTTTTTGTGGTTTTTAAGAGAGGGACTTTAAAGAATATAAAATTAGCGGCAAAGCTCGACTAGAAAATCTCGAAAGCAAATAGAAAGAACTAGAAAATAAAGTGTTGGGAAAACCAACACGAGTGCTTATAAACTCAAATAAAAACACAACCTCAAAATAAATAAAAGCAAATAAACGCCAAATAAAGATACATGAAGAAACTTCCCCAAGCTTAGGCTTTTGCTAGCCCTTCAAATCATTGTGGTGGCGGGAAAAAGTCGTTACTCCAGTTTGCAAATTGAGTTGAGAGGTTACTAGTTAATTCCCGGAGGTTCAAAGAGAGGCTATGCATCCTCCCCACAGTCCCTCCAAGTCCTTGGAAATCTTGATATGCGGTGAACCGGGTTTGTGGCTGCTCCTCTTGGTAAGGAACTTCTTGCTCATTCCATTATAGTATTGTTCAGGGGTATGTTCTAAGCCAGTAAAGGATGCGCGTAAGGCATGAACATCATTGTTTTGCAAATTAAAACATGCGTACCATTCATCTAATGTTTAAGTGTAGTTGTTGTTCATAAGTTGGAAAGAAATAGTGTCCTCTCCTTACCATTGTTTAATGGTGCTTTGCAACAAACTTAGAAATTCAATGGTTAAGCGGCGATAAGTAGGCACATCATTGTACACAAAGTTTTGTAGGCCAGCTCTATTGCAAAGTAAATTGAAGTCATCAGAAATACCAAGTTGGTTCAATATAATGGGGCAAGCCCACTTGGTGGCCTTCACTTCGCGGTTCTTGATCCTGTTGAAGCGATCATGTTGGGGATCATCCTTGAACCATATCCCCATGCGTTCTTGAGCGGCAGCCCGAGAAGCGCTAGTGGTGCCACGAGCACGAGTTTGGCTCCTTGTGTTCATCATCTAAAACATTGAAGAAAGGCAAAAATAAAACTTTTTGATCCAGCAACAGTAAGTGCATCATATTCCTCATCATAGGACACTAAAGAATCTCCTCAAAATAATAATCTAGGCAAGAAATTAATGGCAATTGGTTCATAGTAGGTCTCACCCTAGATTGATAATGACAATAGATCGAAGATGAATTTGCAAACAGTAATTGGAGGATCAGAGGAGAAACATACCGTAGATCACTTGTGTGCGAGGAAATCAAATGAAATTGAGTGGAGATGAAGATCTCTTGAGGTTTTGAAAGAGTTTTGAGGTACAAGAGAGAAAAAATATTGAAGTTTTGGACTTGGAGGCACCTTCCCGTGCGATTTTGTGGTCGGACGCAACTATACGGGCGTAAGTATACGGCCGGAACAATGCGTTCCCGCCGTATAGTTGGCCTTCTGTCAAAATACTAGGGTTTCCTCCTGGTGGCGCAGCTATACGGGCGCAACTATACGGCCGGAACAAAATGTTCCCGCCATATAGTTGGTCGTCAAACTATCTGTTCCTGGGAAATAAAATATACAAAGGCATCGATATCTATATGATCGAAACTATATGGCTGGAATTTTTATTCTTGCCGTATAGTTGGTCGTTAAACTCTCAGTCCATTAGAAAAGAATTCGTACGGAGGCACCGATATCTATACGCTATACGGCCATATTTTTTATTCCCGCTGTATAGTTGGTCGTTAAACTCTCAGTACATTTTAAAGAAATTTTTGTGATGGCACAAATATCTTTATAACCAGAACTATACGGCCGGAATTTTTGTTCCCACCGTATAGTTGGTCGTTAAACTCTCTATGTGCATCAAAAAAATTCTTTTTCTTCGAGAATTGCTTCTTTTCCTGTAACTTAGTGATATTCCTTGTTTATGATAGAAAATTGACAGTAAATATTGTCGACCAACAACAGCATGTATGTAGCATAATTTTAAGTACTACCGAACTTTTTTCCTCAAATGGAATTTTCTATCACTCTTTATTAAACATAAACTTAAACTAAAAACTTAAAAAAACTTTACACAAACCTTTATTTCACATGGGTTGCCTCCCATGGAGCGCTCTTTTATGGTAAATGGCTTGACCTTGACGATACTCACTTGGGCCAGATGAGTGGAACACCCACTCCAAAGTAATTGGCCTTCAAAGTGATGGCCTCCTTTTCATTATGCTTGGCTTTCTTCTTCCTGGGGAAATGAATAACAAAAGGATCCCGTGAAGGCAATTATAGCTTCACGTTCCCTTAATAGTTCTTAAGAAAGGACGGCCTAATATAATAGGAGCAATAGTATCTTTAGGCATGTCAACAATAACGAAGTCAATTAGAGTAGGACATCCTTTAATGTAAACTAAAGTGTTCTCCTTAATTCCTACAGCTTGTTTGTAGGTAGAATCTGCTAGATGCAATTTTAATTTAGTGATTTCAAAGGAGCCAAGATTTAACTTGTTAAAAAGACTCTTTGGAATTTTTGAGACGCTTGCACCTAGTCACAAAGTGTAGATATCTCATTGGTTCCAATTTTAATCTTAAAAGTAGGCTCAAATATGTCATCTAGTTTAACTGGTAACTTTTCAGCAATTTTCTTGTATTCTTCTTCAAGCTCGCATACCTTAATTGCTACTTGGTAAACAAAGTGTTGATAAATGGTTTCATCGATACCTTCACTTACTGGAATTTTGATGTTGATCCTCTTTACGAGGTCTTTGATGGTGTAGCTTGGTGAAAGGGCATTGTTATAATCAAGATCGTCAGGCTCCTCCCTTTGTATCCTCATCATTTTGAGTTCTTCAACATGATTGGGCTCAGCTTTACATGCAAATTTAGCTAGAATGAGAGTTTGACTCCTGGTTATCTTACCTAGATGTGCCTCAACGATCCTCGTTCTTTCTTGGAGGGCCTGCAAATCATTTCTCAAACTAACAGCTTGGTTAGATAATTTACCAAGCATAGCATCATGATTCTCTGTTATTTTAACAAGAATATTGTTTTGTTCATTTTGTGAGTCTATAAAATACTTTAGTGTTTCTTGGAGACTACCATTACTAGCTCCCATATTATTATTAGGATTACCTACATGACTAGAATAGTGCTTATGAAAATTCGGATTATAATTCTTCTTTCAAGCAGGGTTATAATCATTGCAAGCTATAAAGTCTATTTCTTCAATATTCGTTTTAGGGATAGCTCTTACCCGGGTTTCCTTACCTTTTACGGCTAATATGAGCTCATCCAACTTAGCATTGAGTTCTTCATTTTCTTGTGGTGAGATGGAGTTCAGCTTCTTTGTGTTTGATCTATCCACATGCCATTGAGCATGGTTGTCTTGCATATTGTCTAACAACTGCTTTGCTTCGGTAATATGTTTACCCATAAATGTTCCTCTAGATGCAGTATCAAGCATAGACTTAGACACAGCATTCTTTCATCCTCTCCCAGGCAAGCGCTAGTGGCTCACGCTCTTCCTGTCTAAAGCCAATAATATTAGATCGGAGTTGCATAGTCTTTGCAGGTGGGAAAAATTTAGTCATAAATAAAGAAGTACATCCCACCCATGATGTAATTGTATTTCTAGACAAAGATATCAACCATTCTTTTGCTCTCCCTCTTAGAGAGAAAGGAAATAGACACAATTTGACCACATCATGGCCAATGTCTTTTATACGCATCATATCACATATTTCAGTGAAAGTATTCAAGTGCATACTTGCGTCTTTAACAGCAGAACCTCCAAATTGGTTCTGTTGAACCAAGCTTAAATAATGGGGCTTAATTTCATAGTCATCAACAACAATTGTTGGCTGAGTAATAGGAGTACGCAAATAATCATTGTTGGGAGTAGCAAACTCCCCATGCTTCTTTTCAGCCATATTTCCTATGTTTTTGGGTTTTCTTAAACAAAGAATTATAATTGTAAAAGCAAGAATTTAAAGGCTAACTAATTTTTTTGGTTTATCAAATAAAGACTGAAAGCAAACTAACAAAATTAAAAACAAGAATTAAAACTAGCAAGGTTCCTAATAACCTCATCAGGGTAGCTATTGCTTCTCGGGAAACGGTGCCAAAAAAAGGGTTGATACCTTCGATCCAGATTATGGATGTAGTATAGCTTCTTTTTCCCGAGTAGACCTAGGTTATTGAATCCTCGGGAAGCGAATGCGGACTGAAGTTACTTTAACGGACCTTCAGGAGTTTTAAAATTCCTTTCGTGTTTTTACCGTACAAATAGCTTGCATCTTTTATTATTGTCGATGATGGAAAGAGAGGGCCTAGGGTGTTCGGTTTCACCTGTAGCTGTGCAAAACATCTGATAGGAATAAAAGATAGAAATAAAGTATGCATGTACTTGTTAGAGCAAGAAAAATTATATGTGGGCATTGCATCCATAATTGCTATTACCTCTGCAACCGCTTATAGCAATAACCTACTGGTCTGGCTTGTTTTCTCATCGCCCGAGGCTTCTTTATATAGGGGTCCCTTCACGAAAGTTATTCTGTGTGACCTAAGGGTGGCGGCGCCAACTATATGACCGAAGCTATACAACCAGAATTTTGCTCCGGTCGTATAGTTGGTCGTTAAAGCGTCTGCCTCCGCTTTACGGCTCCTGGTTTCTTCTAGTTGTTGGAAATATCATATCTTTGACTTTAATGTAGGGATTCCCATCTTCAAACGACATTATCTATGTAGGAAAAATATAAAAGAAAGGATTGCATACCCCTCTGAATATTAGGCATTAGTGGCAGGGTTTAGAGAGATATTTCATCATAAGTATGAATAATATCCAATTTAAATGTGGACATGGCTATATTTCAGAGCCATCAGAGGTCGCCCATTTATTTTTAAAAATAACGAACACACGACATCTTTTTAAAAACATTAAAACATAACTTGAAGGTACCAAGGAATGTTTAATAATATATTTTCTATAATTAACTTTGGCGTAGTGGTGACACACACAGTTTAAATCTATTGGAAGTCTTGAGTTTTTTCTTCTACTTTAGTAATATTGCATTACAGAGAAGCTGACATCACGGACCTACTAGCCTGCAGCATCCCTCGAGTTTATTGGTCGGGTTTGAAAAAAAAAGTTAAATACTTGTACAGAGAGGCCGGCATCGGGGACCTACCTACCAGAACATACTGTGCTGCACCGGGGACCCACAAGCCAGAACATACCAGAAAGCTGACATGGGGGGCCTAGAAGCAAGGACATACATGACTGCCTCATGGAGCAAAGTTGCAAAGCTCAAAACCATGGACGCGGCTGAAAAAAGGTCTATCATACACACATTTCATTTAAAGATAGACTAATATGTGGGTCCCACCAGTGCGTACTTATAAAGATGTTGTATCGGGCAACGTTTCCAAGTTCGAAACAAGGAGGCGTGAGCGAGAAAAAATTCCATAATGCACGTGTTTGTTCTAATGAGAGGCTGACATGGGGGGACCCAGCAGCCTGAAAAACGGCTGATGCAGCGAGCAACATTATCAAGTTTGAAACACAGAGCGCAAGTAGAGAAAAAATTCAATCATACAACCGATCCTCCTAATGAGAGGCTGACATATGGGACCCAGCTATGTGAACAGGGTAGCGCTAGAGTAGAAAAAAAAGTCCGTCATACCCACGATTCTTCTAATGTGAGACTGACATAAGGACCCCACCAACACGGCTGATACAGCAAGGAACACAATCAAGTTCGGAACATGGAGGCGCAGCCGAGGGAAAAAATTCTATCGGACACACGTTTCTTATAATGAGAGGATGACATGTGGGATCCAAGAGTTCGATTAAACGGTAGATGCATCAAGCAGCGCTATCAAGTTTGAAACAGGGTAGCACGAGCGAAGAAAAAATTCCATCATACACACGATTCTTATAATATGAGGCTCACATGGAGGATCCAACAGCGTGACTAGACAACAAATAGATCGAGAACCGTTATCGAGTTGAAATCAGGGAGGCAATAGCCAAGGTAAAATATTCCATTATACACACGTTTCTTCTAATGAGAGGATGACATGTGGGTCCTAGGAGGTTGATTAAACGGCAGATGTATCGAGCAACACTATCAACTTTGGAACAGGGTAGCGCGAGCGAAGGAAAAAATTCCATCACACACACGATCCTTTTAACGAGAGGCTGACATGTGGGACCTAGCAGCCTGACTAAACGGTAGACGCATCGAGCAACGTTTATCGAGTTCAAATCAGGGAGGCACGACCGAAAAGCATGGTCCGCTAGAGACACTGACGGCCAGGACCCACACGCCTCAAAATACTCGGTGAGTCAACATCACACGAAGAAATGAAAATATTGCTTCTTCCACGCGCTGGCCGAGCTTCCTCCATGTTTTTTGTGGATCCGTCGTAGTAGAGGGCCGTGAAACTGGAAAAAAATTCCATCGGCCATGGTCGAGCCGAGAATTTCCTTGCGAAAGACGCGCCTTATACGACGACCATCAGGCCAAGTCGTTGCTGAAGGAAACTTTTCTTGTAGTGCATCTTCACCGCGTGTTGTTGGAGATATGCCCAAGAGGCAATAATAAAAGTGGTTATTATTATATCTTTGTGTTTATGATGAATGTTTACATCCCATGCTATAATTGTATTATTAGTAAACACTAATACTTGTGTGTTTTGTAAACATAAAAGAGTCCCTAGTAAGCCTCTTGTTGAACTAGCTTGTTGGTTAATAGATGATCATGGTTTCCTGATCATGGACATTGGATGTCATTAATAAGAAGGTCATATCATTAGGAGAATGATGTGATGGACACACACCCATAGTAAGTGTAGCATAAGATCAAGTCATTAAGTTCGTATTACTACAAGCTTTCAAATGCATAGTAACCTAATCCTTCGACCATGAGGTTATGTTAATCACCATCACCGGATGGGTACTTTGATGACATCAAACACCGCTTCGTAACTGGGTGGTTATAAAGGTGTCATTGGGTATTCTGAAAGTATGTGTTGAAGCGCATGGACCAACATTGGGATTTGTCCATCCATATGACGGATAGATATGCTCTAGGCCCTCTCGGTGGAATGTCATCTAGTTAGCTTGCAAGCATGTGAGTAGGTCACAAGGGATGACATATCATGGAACGAGTAAAGAGTACTTATCAGTAATGAGGTAGAACAAGGTATGGACATACCGACGATCAAACCTCGAATAAGTAGAGTATCGTGTGACAAAGGGAATTGGTTTTCGTATGCAAATGGTTCTATCGATCACGAAGTCATTGTTGAGTATGTGGGAGCCGTTATGGATCTCCAGATCCCGATGATGGTTATTGATCGGAGAGGCGTCTTCATCATGTCTGCATATTCACGAACCGTAGGGTGACACACTTAAGGTTCGATGCTGTTTAGGTAGATATGGAATGTCGTTGGAGACCGAATGTTGTTCAGAGTCTCGGATTGGATCTAGGACATCACGAGGAGATCCGGAATTGTCCGGAGAATGATTCATATAATGGAGATCATTTTCTAGGTTCGGAAATGTTCCGGAGTGTTCATATGGGGATTCTAGAAGGTTTCGAAATGTTCCGGAAGGTTCTAGAAAGTTCTGTGGAGTTTACTTGAAAACCAAGAAAGGAAAAGGGGAATCTTGGGGGGGGGGAGGAAACCCCCCCAAGCCCCTCCTTGTGCGCCGGCCCAAGAGGTGGCCCTAGGGGTGGGAACCCTAGGCGCTACCCTTCCTCTATAAATGGAGGGGTGGAGGCGCCCCCCTTTGCCCCTTCCACTCCTTTCCCTAGCCACCTCTCTCCTCCTCCTTCGCTCTGCTCTGGCTTAGGCGAAGCCCTGCAGAATTCACTACTCCACCACCACCACGCCGTCATGCTGCTGGGATTCCGTGGAGAGATCTACTACCTCCGCTACTCGCTGGAACAGGGAGAGGAAGGTCTGCATCGACTCCGCACGTGTGACCGATTGCGGAAGCGCTGCCGGAACGCGGCGCCGGAAGGCTCGTCCACTTGATCTTGAGATCGGCAAGTGATCGTCTACATCAACCACGAGATCCGATCTCGCACAAGGCTTTCAGATCTACAAGGGTTAGTACAGATCTATCTCGTTGCACATGTCTAATAGATTAGATCTTGGCTTTTATCTAGATTAGATCTGGGTTTTGTTCGTTCTTGCGGTAGAAATTTTTTGTTTTCCATGCTACGAACCCATCACGTGCACCATTCATCATCATCATCATCATCTCCAATAACGTCTCCATCTCTCTCTCTCTCTCTCTCTCTCTCTCTCTCTCTCTCTCTCTCTCTCTCTCTCTCTCTCTCTCTCTTGTCTTAGATCTTGTAATTATAAGATTGAACATGGTTGTGACTTTATTAATATATTCATATATGTTTTGTTGTTCATCCATGTGTGATTGATTGATTAGGTTCTAGGTTGAGGTTTGATCTAGTGCGCTAAGTTATAATGTGTTTGTCATCCAAGTATTAAATTACATGAGTTACAAGATGAGTTCACGAGATCCCTTGGTCCTGAAGTGTATGTTTGCCTCGCGAGTGACTGATGTCTACGGACTTCTATTCTTGTAGACAGTTGTTGGGCCTCCAAGTGCAGAGGTTTGTAGAACAGCAACAAGTTTTCCCTTAAGTGGATCACCCAAGGTTTATCGAACTCAGGGAGGAAGTGGTCAAAGGTATCCCCTCTCAAGCAACCCTGCAATCAAGATACAAGAAGTCTCTTGTGTCCCCAACACACCCAATACACTTGTTAGGTGTATAGGTGCACTAGTTCGGCAAAGAGATAGTGAAATACAAGTGGTATGGATAATTATAAGTGGTAACGGTGCTATAAAATAGCTTGATGGCGTGGAAGAGACTACAGGCAAATATGAATCAAAAACTTTTGGGTTATCTCATAATAAGTACTTTTCTTTAACACCTTTAAGTTAGGCTTGATAGTTTGAGAAGATGCTCACATAAGAAATATGAATTGAAGTAAAAGAGAGCATCAAGAAGCAAATTCAAAACACATTTAAGTCTAACCCACTTCCTATGCATAGGAATCTTGTAAATAAACAAGTCATGAAAGCACAAGCAACAAGCATAGTAAAGCAAAACAAGTGCAACTTCAAAACTTTCAACATAAAGAGGGGAAACTTAATATTGTTGAGACACATAAAACCATGTTTCCCTCTCTCATAATAACTTTCAGTAGCACCATGAATAAAATTAACATTATAACTATCACATAAAACATTCTTATCATGAGCCACATGCATAAAATAATTAATACTCCCCACATAAACATAGTCATTCTTATTAATTATAGTAGGAGCAAATTCAACAAAATAGCTATCATTATTATTCTCATCACCATAATCATCACATATAGGAGGCATATTGTAATCATAATTATTTTCCTCCTCAATAGTACGTGGAATGAAAATATCATATTCATCATTGCAATCATCATATATTGGAGGTATAGTATCATCATAAGCAATAGAATAATTATCTTCCAAAGTGTGTTCATTTGTAAACATATCATCATTGGAAGGATCATGGATAGCACTAATATTATAGCAATTATTAATATCATAATTTTCAGAATTGGTACCGAAGAGATTTTCAATATCAAAAGTAGTGTGCTTTTCCCAATCATGATCACTACCATAGTTAATAGGCATAGGAACATCATCGAGTTCAGACTCATCAAAAACTATAATATGAGCAACATGCTTAGGGGAAAACACCGTTTCCTCTCTTCTTTTACTCCTCCTCTTCTTCGTTTTCTTCTTCTCTTTATGAGGGAGAGGCTTGAAAGGAAGCTTCTCCATATACCCTGGTTTATTATTAGAGACAATAGAAGAAACTTTGGAAGATTCCTTCTTTTCATTAATAAGATCAAAACACATATTAGTCCTATCATATTTTGGTAAAATCTCATCTTCTATAATATTTTGTATGTAAGTATTTGTGTGACAATTATCAACACAATAAAGATGACAACCATGCAGGATGCTATTCATATCAAAAGCACTCATATCTACCAAAGAAGTTTTTCTTGATAATTCTTCACACCCCAAAAATAATGTAAGTTCGTCATGCTGATTAGGAGGGATCATGTCATCACAATACAAAATTGCAGTACTCATTGGATTAGAAGGCTATTATTATGGCCTGAGCATTGAAAATTGAAATGACCCACTTCAAAGCAAAGTTCACAAATAAAAGGATAGAGGGCACACACTTTTTTACCAAGATCATTTAGAGCCCTATACCACGCTCTAGTTTTTCCATTCCTGTGGGTGATACACTTCTCAATTTGATTATTCCCACAAGGTCTATGTATTACACAAAAATTAACATGCTTATAAGAAATAGTACTTTTAGAGGTATGAGCATGTTTATTGCTAGCATTAATAACAATTTCATTTTCCATCCAAGTGTCTTTAAAAGGCTCATGATACATGTCCCATTTTTCTTTAGGAGGATTAATATGAGAAGCAAAGGCTCTACAACAATCAACAAGAATTTGAGGATTAAGACCATATTTAACACGAAGCTCTTGAGAATCAGCAGTTTCAGCAAAATACTTAATGCAATCATACTCATAGTTTATACCTGGTTGTTTACCTTTGTTGTTATCCCAATATTTGGTATTGCTTTGAATTGTTTCAAGAAGATCCCACTTAGCTTTGACCTCCTTACTCGTGAAGGATCCCTCTAAACAAGTATCTAGATAGTCCTTGTAATGTCCTGAAAGCCTTGCATAGAAATTATTAATAACAATATTACTGGGGAGCTCATGAATGGGACATTTGAGCATTAGTGACTTCAATCTCCCCCATGCTTGGGCAATACTTTCTCCATCATGTGGATGAAAATTATAAATGTAATTCCTATCTTTATTAATTTCATGAGGAGGATAAAATTTAGAGTAAAAGAGAGATTCAAGTTCCTTCCACTCCAAATGGTGAGGATCATCTAGTAGCTCATACCACTCCCTTGCTTTGCCCTTAAGTGAAAGAGGGAATAGCTTCCTCTTAACTTGGTTCATTGAAATACCTGCACACTTGAACAACTCGCATAATTCGTGTATAAAGAGTAAATGATCACCAGGATGGACAATTCCATCTCCCAAATAACAGTTGTTCATAACACGTTCAACAATTTTTATAGGTATTTTAAAAGAGATGCTTTCAGTATGTGGCTTTAAAATATCACAAGCATCATTAGAATTACCACATATGGGAGATAAAGTATCATTAGAGCAAATTTTCTTCTTTAAAGATGGGGAACTAAAAATATCATTTTCATAAAAACTAACTTCCCCAAGCTTAGACATTTCCATAGCATTAGTAACAAAGGTGTTCAAAAGGTTCATACTAATAACATTGCTATTAGCATGCAAAGAAAGTTCCATGGGTTTTTTAATTTTCTTTTCAGACAATTCATGTTCTACATTAGGAAAAAATACTAAAAAGCTCTCTAATTTTGTTGTTGTTTTCCATTAAGCCTAACTAGTGAAAACAAGAAACAAAAAGACAAAATTGTAGAATCTAAAGGAAATAACTTCGAGCACTCACACCGGAGGATGTGAGTACCTTTTACCTTACCACCCTGGCAACGGCGACAGAAAATAGCTTGATGTCTACGCACTTCTATTCCTGTAGGCAGTTGTTGGGCCGCCAAGTGCAGAGGTTTGTAGAACAACAACAAGTTTTCCCTTAAGTGGATCACCCAAGGTTTATCGAACTCAGGAAGGAAGTGGTCAAAGGTATCCCCTCTCAAGCAACCCGGCAATCAAGATACAAGAAGTCTCTTGTGTCCCCAACACACCCAATACACTTGTCAGGTGTATAGGTGCATTAGTTCGGCGAAGAGATAGTGAAATACAAGTGGTATGGATGATTATAAGTGGTAACGGTGCTATAAAATAGCTTGATGGCGTGGAAGAGACTAAAGGCAAACTGAAATAAAGATGGAAGCATGCAAACATGTAACATATCTAATTGCAAACGGTGTTTCAATGCTTAGAAACAAGGCCTAGGGATCATACTTTCTCTAGTGAACACTCTCATATAAATATATTCTTCTTTATGATACTACTCTTAACTACTCTCCGGTTGAACACTCTAATCGATGGTAGGGCTATAACAACACACCTCAAAGTTAGCTTTCCGCATCTAGATAACCCCACACTGTCACCTTGAGTACTAGATGGTTCAGACAAACACCACAATTTCATAAAGACATCCAACTCCAAATATAACTCATAACAAGTATTTGTAATCTCTAGCCTAAGTGCCACCATGGTGTGCACACTGTCAACTTCACACACATGGGGAGAGCAGAGATCTATTAAAGCACTTGAGTAGAAAGGTAGATCTATAGATTACAAGCTCATGATCTCAATAAGATCATGCATAGAGAGAGAGATGAACACATAGCTACCGGTAGAACCCTTAGCCTCGAGGAAGAACTACTCCCTCCTTATCATGGGAATCAGCAACGGTGATGGAGATGGTGGTGGAGATTGATGGAGATGGCTTAGGGGGTACTTCCCCATCCTAGCAGGGTGCCGGAACAGAGACTTTTTGTCCCCCGAATCTTCCCTTCGGTGGCGGCAGCGCTGCAGAACTTTTCGTGACTGGAGGCTAGACGATTTAGGGTTTTTGCATCGGGAGGCTTGTTATAGGCGAAGAGGAAAGGTCGGTGGGTGGCCGAGGGGCCCACACCACCTGGTGGCGCGGCCAGGTGTCACCCGCGCAACCATATGGTGTAGCCAGGCCCTGGCCCTCCTCTGTCTCATATTCTGGCTCCGTGAATCTTTCGGGAAAATAACGACTTTGGCTTTTGTCCGGTACAATTCCGAGAATATTCTTTTTCTGACTTTCTGGAACCAAAAATAGTAGAAAACAGGGAACTAGCACTGTGGATCTTGTTAATAGGTTAGTCTAACAAATCATATGAAAAGTACTCCAAAGTGTGGAAAAACATAAGAAAGTAGATAAAACCAAGCATGGAACATCAAAAATTATAGATACGTTTACAACGTATAAGTGACATGTGAGAATCATGCATACTACACATAGTGTGACAGCCCGGAAATCAAGTGGGGAACGTTTATTTTTTGAAGGAATCTCTTGTGGATAATGGATTCACACATATATTCGCCCATCTAGTACTAGTAAGACCGAAGCCTAGAAACCCTCTCTCATTCCATTCAAACCCTACAACTACAACCCCCTTTAGTTTAGTTCTTGTTCTAGTTTACTTTCAGTACTTTATTTACTTTGTTACTAGTTACTTTAAATCTCTCTTGTTTACTATTACTCTAGCAACTTATAGTGTAGACTATTTCCAAACACCATTTTGGGTACGGACGTGGCTGCATTGACAACGCAGTTGCGGGATTGTGTGGTTTCCATCTTGCAAAGCTCATTGGGGATCGATCTTACTAAGAAATAGTTGCCGCTACGAGTACTGCAATAACCCTGTTGTTCGACGCAGGAACCCAGCAATCAGTAGGCGAGCGAGGCAGATGCAAGGAAGGGTGCAAGGAAGAAGATAATGCTACCGAGGAGAGGGTAAAAGAACTAAAAGAAATCTACCTCCATTTATAAAGAGACAACGCTTACAGCTTGAACCGTTCGATGAAAAATCGAACCATCAGAAGCACACACGATGATAACACGTGGCAAAGAATTCCATAAGGAAAAAACTTAAGCAGTTATTACTGTGGTAAAAACGGAGAAACCTCGCATGACGCCTCAATCTTCGAAAGGAAAAGGGGGCGTGCAGTCAAAAAACTCTGCTGAACACGCCACCCACACATCATCATTACTGCCACATGGTCCCACATTTGAAACGTCCCAGCACGACGTGTCTCTCGGAAACCACGGTGCAAGATTCATCATCACTTACGTCATACGACGCAAATTGCAAAGGAAACCACGGCATTACAACAAGGGACAAAATATTCGAAGAAAAATCAAGTAAAAAGCTTGTTTGGTTAAAGAAAATTTCTCGGTAAAAGAGACTGGGATTACAATCGAATACAAAATATTTCGACTGTAGCCTCGGGATCTACTCCTATCGGGAGCACTGCCACGCACCTAACGAAGAAAAACAAACAAAGTATCATTAACAAGTTACTCCTATCGGGATCATCTGCAGAAACTAGAAAGTTTCATAAACAAGTCCAAGAAAAAACAAGTCAGCCGACAAAAGTCGAATATTGAAATCTCGGATCCCACTCGACGCGACAAAACTCCGAATGCCATGTCTAAAAACATGAAGGTAAGACCCCAGGATTCGTTTTGTGCGGCCTGGTAATCGCACAAGAATGCGCTCTAATAGTAAAATATCTGTAGCAATGATACGATGAAAAATCCTGATACCCGATAAAATAGAACTAGAATTCAGTATTCGATAAGACCTCAGCGGCTTGAACTGAATTACACTAGTTATAATTCCAAATTCAGGCCTGGGGACCTAAATTTGATGTAGGTCAATAGTGTTTTTGCTGTGGAGCAATTAATTGATTCCCGATCTGTCGGATGCATCAGGCCTATTGTACAAAATCCCTATAAAAAACTAAAACAATAGAAACAGATTAGAGCAAACAAAAACTAAAATATCTTTTGAGACTCAACCAAAATCTATGGTTTAGTTAGAGTCTCAGGGGCTACAGATATAGGTATGACTACTCAGGTGATGATTCATCACCCTGGTTGCACAAAGGCTCACATCCCATGAAGATTCAAGATGATGGCCCAAGAAGTATCCGATGAATTAGTTGTATTAGGAAAGGAAATATGAACCGACGATATGTTCGTGTTGTAATCATACATATGTAACCTATCCATATACAGATTTGAGACCTAGCCTATTTTATATAGGACGGGAGAAGCCTATGAGTGGATAACCGAAAAAACCCCAAGCGATCTATAATAGAACTGTTCATCAAGTAATCAGGCAACTTTGACTCCCTTGTTTGCCTGACATCGGACGGAATCTCCAGCGTTCTCTTTTCCACGAAACCGTAAGTCCATCATCATGGGCATTGCCAAGGTCACCCCTCGTCACCAACTAACACCATGAGGCCGGTAAGAAAGAAACCCTATCAAGAACATACATTTGCCTTCAGCATATTCCACTTGAGCTTGACGATAACGATCTTGTCCACCTCAAGATGGAATACCTTTCTTGATTGCGCTATCTTGGTGAAGTCTTGCAAATTTCTCCCCATACTCGCTATGGGAGACCCTCTCTTTCAGGCATATCTTCACAAATCCATGATCACCATACTGATGGCGATCCCCAAGCATATGATCTTTTCGAGATGACTCATCTTAAAGTTGCACTTTATTTCTTTTTTTCTTCATTATGTTGGTGCCTTGAAGGTACACTAGAGATATCACTCCATCTTATTCTTCAAGACACACTTTCCATAGGCTCAAATTTCCCATGACCAATCTTTGGATCACTCCTTGAACATCTTGGTCATCACTTGATGGTCTTTATTTTCTTCTTCTTTCAACACTGACACCACCACATGGTTCAAGCATTGTCTATGGACATATCCGTAAGTATAAATCAATGCAAACATTAGTCCATAGGGATTGTTATTAATTACCAAAACCACACATCGGGCTACATGCACTTTCAAACCTTTTATGTCTTATTTGAGGCTAGTATTCATTTCTCTAGAGTGCAACGTTCACTAGTGGAAACGAGGCCTTTGGTTGAGCCTGGAAATGGGCTTTAACACCGGTTCTTCTACGAACCGGTGTTAAAGGGGGGGCATGTACCAGCGTGGCCCGTGCAGCAAAAAGGAGCCCCCCTTTAACACCGGTTTGTGGCACGAACCGGTGTTAAAGGCCCCTGCACCAGTGGCCCGCGTAGCCCCCCCCTTTAACACCGGTTCATGGCTTGAACCGGTGTTAAAGCGGGGGGCTATATAAGACACCGCATCCCACACCCCACTCTTCCATTTTTTCACTATCTCATTTTGGAGCCTAGCAAGAGGGTGTGAAGTGTGCTAGTTTGTGTTTTTTTCGTATGCACAAGAGGTGTTCGGTGAAATGCCCGAGAGCTCAAAATAAGTTTTCTTGTTGCTCTTTCCTTCTCGGTCGAGGTCGGCAACTATACTTTCATGTGTCATTGATGTACTATATATATATAAATGGTCATCTCCCTATTATTTTTTGATATATACTATATATTAATGCAGATGAACCGGCAATGGATGTACGGTGACTGCCGCACTTCCGAGTACATTACGGGCCTCCAAAATTTCATCGTTGTGGCTAATGCAAACCATGGTCATAATGGTTTTATGTGCTATCCGTGTGTTCACTGTCAGAACAAGAAAGACTACTCAAATACCAGAACCATTCACGCCCACCTGCTTCGATCCAGTTTCATGCGCAGCTATAATTGTTGGACCAAGCACGGAGAAAAAGGGGTTGTGATGGAAGACAACAAAGAAGAAGAGGATGATGACAACTATCATAATATGTATCCTGAATATGATGATACTGCAACGGGGGTAGATAATGAAGATCAAGAGGCAGCAGATGGGCCTGCTGATGACGATCTTGGTCAGGCCATTACTGATGCAAAGGAAGAATGTGACACTGAAAAGGAGAAGGAGAAGCTGGAGCAGATGTTAAAGGATCACAAAACATTGTTGTACCCAACTTGCGAAGATGGCCACAAAAAGCTAGGTACCACACTGGATTTGCTGCAATGGAAGGCAGAGAACGGTGTGACTGACAGCGCATTTTCAAAGTTGTTGGTAAAAATGAAGAATCTTCTTCCAAGAAATAATGAGTTGCCTGACAGTACATACCAAGCAAAGAAGGTTGGCTGCCCTCTAGGATTAGACATGCAGAAGATACATGCCTGCATTAATGACTGCATCCTCTACCGCGGTGAGAAGTACGAGAATTTGGATGCATGCCCGGTATGCACTACACTGCGGTATAAGATCAGACGAGACGATCCTGGCGATGTTGAGGGCGAGGCCCCTAGGAAGAAGATTCCTGCCAAGGTTATGTGGTATGCTCCTATAATACCATGGTTAAAATGTCTCTTCAGAAATAAAGAGCATGCCAAGTTGTTGCTATGGCACATGGAAGACCGTAAGAAAGACGCGATGTTGAGACACCCCGCTGATGGGTCACAGTGGAGAAAACTCGAGCGAGAGTACCAGGACTTCGCATGTGACGCAAGGAACTTAAGTTTTGGTCTAAGTATAGATGGCATGAATCCTTTTGGTGAACAGAGCTGCAGTCACAGCACCTGGCCTGTGACTCTATGTATCTATAACCTTCCTCCTTGGTTGTGTATGAAGAGGAAGTTTATTATGATGCCAGTGCTCATCCAAGGCCCGAGGCAACCCGGCAACGACATTGATGTGTACCTAAGGCCATTAGTTGAAGAACTTTTACAGCTGTGGGCCAAACCAGGTGTACGTATGTGGGATGAGCACAAAGGGGAGCCATTTGACCTACGAGCATTGCTTTTCATAACCATCAACGATTATCCTGCTCTTAGTAACATTTCAGGGCAGACAAACAAGGGATACAATGCATGCACACACTGTTTAGATGAGACTGGAAGTGTATATTTGGATAAATGTAAGAAGGTTGTGTACCTAGGGTATCGTCGATTTCTTCCGAACCTGCATCCAGTAAGAAAGAAAGGCAAGCATTTAAAACGTCTGGCAGAACCCCGGAGGAAGCCTGTCCTCCGTACCGGTGAGGAGGTATTTGGTATGGTCAAGGACCTAGAAGTAATCTTTGGAAAAGGTCCTGGCAGTCTATCTGTTCTGAATGACAATGCCGGACACGCGCCCATGTGGAAGAAGCAATCTATATTTTGGGACCTACCCTATTGGAAAGTCTTAGAGGTCCGCTCTTCAATCGACGTGATGCACGTGACGAAGAATGTTTGCGTGAACCTGCTAGGCTTCCTAGGAGTGTATGGGAAGACAAAAGATACACCGGAAGCACGGCAGGACCAGCAACGTCTGAAAGACCCTGAAGAGCCTATGCATCCTGAGAACGAGAAGGGTAAACGATGCCACTTAACTCCTGCCACCTACGCTCTTACCAAAGCAGAGAAGGAAATCTTTCTTGAATGCCTGAGCAGTATCAAGGTCCCGTCTGGCTTCTCGTCGAATATAAAGGGAATAATAAATATGGCAGAGAAAAAATTCCAAAACCTGAAGTCTCATGACTGCCACGTGATTATGACACAATTTCTTCCGATTGCATTGAGGGGGCTTCTACCTGAAAATGTTTGAGTACCCATTGTGAAGCTATGTGCATTCCTCAATGCAATATCTCAGAAGGTAATCGATCCAGAAAGCCTACCAGGGTTACAGACAGATGTGGCCCAATGTCTTGTTAGCTTTGAGTTGGTGTTCCCACCATCCTTCTTCAATATTATGACGCATCTCCTGGTTCACCTAGTAGAAGAGATTGCCATTCTCGGTCCTGTATTTCTACACAATATGTTCCCCTTTGAGAGGTACATGGGAGTCTTAAAGAAATATGTTCATAACCGTGCTAGGCCAGAAGGAAGCATCTCCAAGGGCTATGTAACAGAGGAGGTCATTGAGTTCTGTGTTGATTTTATTCCTGACCTTAAGGCGATTGGTGTTCCAGAATCACGGCATGAGGGGAGACTGCATGGAAAAGGCACCCTAGGATGTAAAGCAATGATATGTAGGGACGGGCATTCTCTCAATCAAGCACACTACACGGTTTTACAAAGATCTATCTTGGTTGCCCCGTATATCAATGAACACAAGAATTTAATACGCATCAAACACCCGGGGCAGTCTGATGAATGGATTATAAGTGAACACATGGCGAGTTTTGGCGGCTGGCTGCAAAGACTTCTCACGAATAACACCATTGTTGCGGATCAGCTGTACTTGTTGGCCAGGACACCATCTTCGACTGTATGTACTTTCCAAGGGTACGAGATAAATGGGAATACATTTTACACGATAGGCCAAGATAAAAAGAGCACCAACCAAAATAGTGGTGTCTGCTTCGATGCAGCAGAAGACAATGGGCAAAAGACCACGTATTATGGGTTCATAGAGGAGATATGGGAACTTGACTATGGACCTAATTTTAAGGTCCCCTTGTTTCGATGCAAATGGGTCAAGCTAACAGGGGGGGTTGAGGTAGACAAGAAGTACGGAATGACAACGGTGGATCTCAACAATCTTATGAAGGTAGACAAGAACTTAGACGAACCATTCGTCTTAGCCAATGATGTAGCTCAGGTTTTCTGTGTGAAGGACATGTCTACCAAACCGAAAAAAAGAAAAAATAAGCAAACAGATACATCACACGATGAGCCAAAGCGTCACATAGTTCTTTCAGGGAAAAGAAACATCGTGGGAGTGGAGGACAAGACAGACATGTTAGAAGATTATAATAAGTTTGATGAAATTCCGCCCTTCAGAGTGAAGACTGACCCAACCATATTGTTAAACGGTGTTGATACTCCATGGTTACGGCCGACGCGATCATAAGATTGACTATATGTATTAATTGAGCCATTTTTGGCACACATATGTATCTCAACATGGAAATCAATGTCATATTTCTTCTGTTAATAGTATATGTATTAAATGAGCCATTTTTCTTCCTTCTATTTCTTCCCTCCATTTTTCTTCCCGCCATTTTTCGCGCCATTTTTCCCGCCATTTTTCTTCCCGCCATTTTTCTTCCCGCCATTTCTTCCCGCCAGTTCTTCCCTCTAGTTCTTCCCGCCAGTTCTTCACTATATATATATCTAGGGTTGGCCTCCATTGTCATTGCACATCTCTAGACTCATATCCGCAACCTCATCACTCTTTCCCATGGCTTCCACCGTAGCACTAACCCCCAGGGAGGCGGAGGCGCTTTGCGCCTCGAACTACCCCTGCCCGCCGGGCTACTGTGTCCCCATCGGCTGGATGTTGAGCGCCGGAGGTGTGCCGGTTCCTCCTGTCCCTCTAGGTGTGGCGCGCCGGATGGCCATCACGAACCACTACTACTTCGAGCTCACGCCGGAGCAGCGGAGGAATCCCAGATGGCATGCCAACTATTTCCCTACTTGGGAAGCCTTCTTCGTGGATCGGCGTGAGAGGGCGCTCGCCAGGCACGAGGAGGACGGCCCACCTCCTCCGAACTTCAACGAGGCCGGCCGTCGGCTATGGTGGCGCGGTCGGACTCTCCAGAGCGTCATGGCCTATGACACTGCCGTCGACTCTAACCCCCGTCTGCGCTACCCTCAAGTCCAGCCCACGCGTACTCAGCCTTCAAGGTTCAATTACGGCGACCCCGAGGACGACAGCGATGACGGTGGCGGCGAGTACGACGACTACAGTGGCGAGTATTACAGGTGTAGGCAGGAGCATGACTGAATCACTCCAACATTCCGAAACAAGTTCGGCTGATTATTACTTAATCTGGCCATGTATCTTAATTTTCAGTTCTTTTATGTATCTTAATTTTCAGTCGTGCTTTATGTAACTTACTATTAGTTGCATTCTGTATTTTAATTCCAGTTCTATCTCCTTCACAAAATGACCTATCTCATTCGAGGTTTATTGGCTTTCGGGTCAAATAACCAATGTTATGGCTAGAATCAAGGCATAGTTTGTGATAATATGGCCATATTGTGCATACATGTGCATCATGGCATGGCAAACAATGTTGCAAGAGGAAGTTTTCCTTTTTATCGCACCAAAAAGGCATTTTCCATTTTCCGAGCATAAAAACGGACGGTTTTGTGAAGCAACCACCAAATGGCTAATTCAAAAAACCACCACCACATTTTACAAAAATACTAGACCACCTTATATGGACAATGTACCAACAGGGGGATCTAAAACCTTTCCGTCCACCTCTGGTGAAAAAGACAAATTCCTGCCGAAACGGCAGGAAGTGGGTCAGATATGAACTACAGGTACATGATACGATGCTCATCATTTTTTACAAAAATCATTTTTAGGTTCACAATATGCTATTTTATCAAAAATCCAATGCAAGTTGAGCGAGGCTTTGTCAGATTCAAGTGTATACAAAAGATGCGGCATTTAAATATCCAATCAATTCAAAAATGTTAATACAAAATAAAATATGATTTGCTCTAATAAAATAGGGTTAGATTACTTTTTAGATGCTTAATATTTCTTATGTTCAAAGTTTTAGGATTTGACAATTTATTTTTGTTTGAATTGAATAATCAAAATTTATATGTAAGTGTTTTAATCATTTTGAAAATTTTCATCTAAATTAAATATAAAATGTTTTTACATGAATGGATAGATATTATTTTTCTGAAAATTATGATATATTATTCATATTTTTCTGAGTTGAAATGAATAAGATATGAATTTTCTAAATCCATATCCTATTTTTTGAATTATAAATGCCCCCACCCCTTTAATGCATGAAATAAATGCCCCCCCTTTAACACCGGTTCTAGCCACGAACCGGTGTTAAAGGGGGGGTGCGGGCGCGAAACGAATTCACCCCCCCCTTTAACACCGGTTCCAGCCACGAACCGGTGTTAAAGGGGGGTTATAACGCGCGCCTTCCCCTTCCTTCTTCCCCCTAGCCAGATCGAAAGCGCGCGCGCAGAGAAAAGCTGAGGAGAGCCCTCGCCGTCCAGCCCTCGCCGTCGCCATCCCGCGGGAGCACCGTCGCCCCCTCCCCGCGCGCGAGCCGTCGCTGTCGTAGTCGACGCCCCCCGCCGCGCCAGCACCGTCCGCCATCGCGCGCGCCCGCGTCGGCCGCCACCCCCGTCGCCGCCGCTTGGATCCGCCACGCGCCAACACCGAAGCCTCCGCCAACTCGGAGCCGCCGCCGCCAACCCCGCGTCCACGACCGCTGCCGCCGACCCCGTTCGCGAGAGTTGCCGCCACCGGCGGTCTGAGCTCTCTGTTTGTGTTTTGGAGATATTGGATATTGGTGATAAATGTTATTTGTGTGTATATTGGATAAATGTTGCATATATGTATATATATTGTTGTGTATGAATAATTTTATTTGTGTGTAATTGCATATATATATTGTTGCATATATGTTGTATATATTGTTGCATATATGTATATAATTAGTTATTAGTATTTTATAAGTGTGTAGTTTAGTGTGTATTATTAGTAGTTTAGTGTTAGTATTAGTTTAGGGTTTATTTAGTTTAGGGTTATTAGTTTAGGGTTTATTTAGTTTAGGGTTATTAGTTTAGGGTTATTTATTTAGTTTAGGGTTATTTAGTTTAGGGTTATTTATTTAGTGTAGTGTAGTGTATTTAGTTTAGGGTTATTTAGTGTATTTTATAGTTAGTATTAGTTTGGGGTCGTCACCTCGCTGCTCTGCAAGCGCCACCGCTGGCCGTCGTCGTTAACGTCGCTCCGGTGACTCCTAGGTAGTGGCGCCGCCCGTTTTAGGTAGGCCGCATCACGCTGAGGCGAACCCGCTACCTCGCACGCCCTAGGTCGCTCTCCAGCACCGCCAGCCGCCGCTTTCTGGAGCATCCTTCGGTCAGCCACTGTAGCTAGCCCCTCTCATATGCATCCGGGATTTCTCCGAATTAGGGTTTGGACCCCTCGGAACTCGTTTAAAATGATCAAGCATCCTTAGGGTTTTAATTTCATTTGTGTATTTATTTGTGTATTTTTGTATGAATAATATGTATATTTGTAGACCAAAATGTAAGTAATACTAGCTAGCTAGGTCTGCGTGTCTCTTTGATTCCGCTTCCAATTCCATTATATCATGCTTTATTGATTATTATTTTGATTGAACTCTCTATTCTCGTAAAGTGCGCGCATCAGGGACACGGCAATAACTTATGTGGGTACTATGTTTGCGAGTTCATTCGCAACAAGATATGTGCGACGGGCCAAGCCGCACTAGAACAACTTAGAGTAAGTAAACAAAGTACACAAAATTATTTTATTACCATCAATTGTGTTGAGTTTTATTCTTATATATATATTGACCCCATTCTTCATATATATTCAGATCGAATGGATGCGGGACCAACTCCTACCATTTGACCGCATACGAGCCATTCAAGAGGAATTGGCGGGGTTCATACTTGATGAGGTCGTCACGCCTGGCGGAGAACTCTTTAGATATCCACCAAAATGAACGTTGTATATATGCTTGAACGTGTTTGTCTTGTACTTGATGCTTCAACGTTTACGGAGAATACCACACAATGACGATGTTGTGTATAATAATAGTTGCTTAATTATTTATGTACTCGTATGTACCGATGACGATGTATGTGTATACTGCTCCCGATCGATTCCCCCTCCCCGTCCCCGCCGCGCCGCAGAAATACGCCCAGAACGGGGCAGGGGCAGAACTCTGCCGCGGCAGAGATTTAGGCCGTTTTCCTGCCGCGGCAGAGATTTATCTCCTTTTCCTGCCGCGGCACAGAACCTTTAACACCGGTTCGTGTTACAAACCGGTGTTAAAGGGGGGGCCCTGAGCCCTGCGGCAGCCCCACGTGTGCCACCCTTTAACACCGGTTCGTATAAGAACCGGTGTTAAAGGGGGGCCCTCTAACACCGAACCCTCAACAGCGGTTCTACAACTGCTGTTAGAGGGCCCTCCAAACCGGTGTTAGAGGGGGGGTATGCACTAGTGGTTTGTCCTGAAATTTTCTCTCAAATTCTATATTGTAAGCCTATAAACGTCCTGATTGTTTCTTTATGAAATATTTCTGTCATGGTTAGTCGTCTACTTCGTGCGTAGGCTGGTCAACTACCACGACCAAGTAGTAACGTCACGAAAGTGATGAATTCATCACTTCTACCTATACGGTACATGTCGTGTCTCACATTGATTGGTCCACATCTTGTCCTACAATTGACCCACGTGTTATCATTTAAATGGACCACCTGTCTACCTGTCTACGGCAGGCTACGACGGAAGGAAATTCGTCATGGCTGGCATGACGTCATAGACGATGTGCTGACGTAAGGAAGCGGCGATAACGGAATCAAGTCATGACAAAAAACGTCCCGATAGGGATGACATCATTAAAGGCCCCCATGATGTCACCAGGTGTTGCTAACATGAGCTCACGGTGTTGTCTGCCATGTCGCATCATCCATGATGAAATAATAACGTCATGGCAGATCTAGCCTAGGCTGGGCCGATCCCATTATCCATGACGAAATTTCAGAAATGTCATAGATGGTCATGACATTTTTAGACAGAAAAACGTCATAGATCCAATTAAGACATGCGGTTCATGATCTTATTTTCGTCGTAGAATTCGTCAGAGATGGCCATCTATGACGTGTTTCCTCTTATCATTGATGATATCAGAACGTCATGAACCATCTAAATTCTGGTAGTGTGAAGAAACAAGATAGTTACTGCCACAACCTGCTACTTATGCAGAGAGGAGATGCAATCCAGCAGCTAAAATCTCACCCTCTGACGCGTGGGGAGCATCGGTGCAAATCGCGTGGCAGCACGCAAAATGAACCGTCGTCGTACAATCTCCACTACACGTGGAAATCGAGGAGACATGGTTAAATATCTCAATTTACGCAGTGACTAGTCAAATCCTAGTCAATCTTTAGGACCCACAGTGACAGGTCCCATCAAACTATTCACAATAACGATTGATCTCACATGTTGGTCTTCACTGACTTCATCTTCACCAATGAAGAACTTACAACTCATTCTTCATCTACTAGTACATACTCAGTTTTGGTTCAAGTCTACGACTTGACCAAACACTCGGGGATACTCCTAATAGGAGCACTAGTCGCGCACCTGATGTGCTTCCGGGTCCAGTGTACAGTCTCATAAATATTGCACTTCGACTCCTCTTTCAAATCAACGATTCGACTGCGGACTCGGGGGCTACTCCCATAGGGAGCACTGACCGCACATTCAACAAGTACGAGAACTGGCTGCATTCGCATGGCCACGCGACTAAAAAAGTCCATGTCTGAGTCTGCGACTCGAACAAGCACTTGGGGGGCTACTCCCATATGGAACGTTGGTCGTGCACCCTATGAAAACATGAAAACATGAGGATATTCATTCACCCGAACCTCTGCATCTACTGCATCCGCAACATGGGTTTAACGCATCTACAATCAAAACCCCTGGCGACTCCGACTGATTATGACATCTAGTCCAGGGATGACGTCCCCTAGACTAACCGAATCACCTCCGCGGTGGTAATCGTTTGGATGATGCATCTGCAATTTAAATATATGGGCTCCAGATACCATATGCTGGCCTGGAACCCACATCCGCTGCATTCTACCAGTTAAGTACAATACCAACAGGTATGATGAAAAATCCTGATGGACCCGTGGGTATATAACTATTCACACTGGAATTCGACTCTGTAAGGCCTCTGCGGCGTGAGTCGAATTACACCAGCATTTTCCGAATTCGAGTCCGGGGACTCGAGTTTGAGTAGATGACATTATTTTTTCCCAGGAGTAATTAACTAGGTCACGATTCGTTACATGAGCTAGACATGTACATTAGCAATCTCTATGACCTCAACAATGTGACCCGATACATCTTTCGGATGAAGAGCACCTGATTCGGGAAATCGAAGACTTCATAGTCTCCACTCAAACCTACGATTCGAATGGACACTCGGGATCTACTGACATGAGTATTCCCTACGGGTGCCTAAGGTTTGCCTACCCGTTTCAGCCCAGTGGAGGCCCAACAAGATAGGTTGTGTCCGATATTGAAGCACATGAAGGCTCGGGTGGCCCATACCCATAAAGGATGCGACTCCTAGGAGAATACGACAAAACATAGATAGGAAGTTCAAAAGAAACTCTAATCTATAACTGACTCGGTGGTATCCTGAGACCCAGCTTCCTCATATAAAGGTTGGGAGGGAACCACGAGAAGGACCTACCAAAACCCTAGCACAAACACTCGCCAGATTACATCTATGGACCATCGCCATATGCATCAAGGCACCCTTGTTGTTGGGGGGATAACCCCGGGTAGGGTCACTCCAGGGTATAAGGGCCGAGTTAGCCGAGGTTCGGCAAGGTCAAAGCGGATACTGGCCGAGTCACCTCAAGGCAGGCCGGATCACGGAGTAACCGGGACATGGGGGTCGCCTAACATTGTCTCGTCCGACTCAAGGAGTAAGTCGGAGATACTTGTCTAGCTTATATGCAGGAACAGGTGTGGCCGGATCAACTATGATCCGGATCCTCGTTTGGCTTCTAGGAGAAGGAAGGAATCTCTCTGGTCAAAAAGAAGGCCCGGTGCATACTGGATGAGCGAATAAAGCAAGGGCAGGACCACCGGATCATGGCCGACAAGGGTGACGACGCTCACGTCGGCTGACGCAGGCGCCGCAGAGGCTACGTCGCTAAAGCAAGAGTGACACGGGGGAAAAGCACCCCTGTCTGGTTACTACTTTGGGAGGGGGCATATTCTTAGGAATATGCCTCCACGTATGCCCTAGGCCAGGACCGAATCACCTCTATATAAGGGGGGTTGGGGTTCTGGTAAGGGGGTTGGGTCTTTTCAGATACATAGCAAGGAGAACACTAGTGGATCTAGGATTCTTGGGCTAGTTAGTAGGCAAGAGTAAGAGAGTTTCTTCTTCCTCCTCTTGTCAATACAGCTCGAGGAGCACTTGTAATCTTGGAGATTGAACATCAATACAAAGCTTCTGTGTAGAGAATCACTCTACTATCCCTCCCTGGATTCCCCTAGCGCATATTAGTTCCCACCTTTAGCCTATCCATGGCATCTGCCGTGACACCACCATGACAGTTGGCGCCCACCGTGGGGCTAGCGGCGCTAGCAGGGGTGCCGGACGGGAAACTTCATCGGCACCGGCGAACGCATCGTCTTCGGGCTTGTTCAGCGCTTCGGAGTGCTGGATTACGTCAGCGACAACGCTGGCTGCTTCGGCACGCGCCCCCTTCCGCGCAACGGCGTATTCGTCAAGCTCGGTGCGCACAAGGTCTACGATGCTATGGACGTGTCTTGCATTCATCCGCCTCGCGTCGTCGATGCCGGAGAACCACCCCTCACTGTGGCTCGCGGGGCGCGTATCGCTCGCTCCCCGGACCATGTAGAGGTGATGATGACTGCGCCTAGCGCGTGCATGAGCAAGGATCCAGCGCCAGACCCGGAGGTAACACCCAAGGCACCGAGGAAAGCTAGGGGTCCTCCACTAGAAAGGCCTGAGAACGTGCTGAGGGAAGCTATGGATAGCTTGGCGAACCCAGTGGCAGCAGTGGTAGATCCGGCTCAGGCACAGGCCGAGCTGGAGGAGACTCGGCAAAAGATACTAGAGGGCGCAAAGAAGATAGCAGCGACTCAGCAGTCGTTGAACATGACGCTGCGTGAGTACGCGAAAGCGAACAAGGTTGATGCAGTAAGGGTAAAAGGTAAAAATCTCATAAGTGAGATGAACAGAGAAGGTGATGATGGACCAGAAGGGTCGGAAAACTATCTGTCTGTGGGGTTGCCGAAGTATAGTACCCCGGCGAAGAACCTCAGAGCAGCAGATGCCGCGGCGTCCGAGCTAGAGGGTCTGACGGGTGAAGCCCGTCAAAGACAGCAAGACCGGGTTAACGAGCTGGTTTGGATTGCGAACAGGCAGAACGAGGAGCTGTTGAGAGGTAACCCGGAGAGAGTTGGAGCTTCAAAGATCGTCCATTCGGTGATGGGTAACCCGGAGAGATCTGCTGGAGCCGCATCATCGCCTCATGGTGGCCCTAGGAGAGAGGAGGTGGTAACCTCAGCCAGACGGAACAAGCAGATCGTTCCGTATGACCCAACGCATGCAGGAAAAGAAAAAGAGGTGTGAAAAAACGATGATCGACGAAGTGTGAGCCGAGGTGAAGCTGGCCGAGGTAACCACGACCAAGGCAAGGCCGGTCAAGGAAATGCTGCCAACGGCAATGCCGGACAGCGAACTCGGCAGGAGCGGGTCAGCCGCAGCAGCGGAATGCACCAAGGCAAGAGGAAAGTGCCGACCGAGGTATGCAACAGAGAGGAGCACAACGAGAGCAAGACCGATACAATGATGGAGACTCGGAGATGATGAATGCGGGATACGCAAGACCGTACTATCACGTGATAGGGTCGAGATTGGGAAGCAGAGATTTGATGCCGGATGACGCCAGGCTAAAACTGGATCGCCTGTATAGGTCGGAACAGATCGAATGTCAAGGTCCTCCGGGTCCAGCGTGCTTCGGACCCCGGATCATGAAGGAAACGCCAGTACCCAATTTCCAATTACCCAGGGGCACGAAGACGTATGACGGCAGTACAAAGCCAGAGGATTGTCTAATAAACTACGCAACAGCTGTGAAAATTGTGACTGGCAACTTGAGATGGGCTGTACGATATGTACCGCAAATGTTGGAAGGTCCGGCTAGGGTGTGGCTGAACAATTTGCCACTTGGAAGCATCAATTGCTGGATAGATTTTGAAGAAATGTTTATCAACAACTTCTCAAGTACATATCAGAGACCGAATAGACCGCAGACCCTGGCAGTGTGCAAGCAGAGATCTAACGAAACGGACCGTGAATTCTTGACCCGGTGGTGTACCGTGAGAAACTCGTGTGAGGGAGTCATAGAGTCACAGGCTATAGCATGGTTCGCACAAGGGTGTAGATATGGCAGCGAGTTGTGGATGAAATTGCAAAGGGAAATGCCAGTCACATTAGCAGAGATGATCCAGATCGCGGATTCTTATGCTTTGGGTGATCTGACTCAACAAGGATCGCGTCGAACGAGTCAAATGAGGAGTACTATCCGAGGGACGGATCCGGGTCATCCCGGAGGAACGATTACAGGGGAAAAAGCAGAGACGATAGACCGGACCATCGTTATGGTTCGCAACAAGTTGCGGCCATGAATCAAGATCAGCCCAGAGCAGGAAGCAACCAACGCCAGAAAACGGGAGGGCAATGGACTCCTCGAAACGATGGCAAGAAGACGTGGACTCCGGAGCAGAAGAAGCAATGGCAGGAAAAGAAAGATCGTCCGTGGTATACCTATGAGTCAATGTTGGACCAGCCGTGTAAGTTTCACACGCCAAATCCGAACAGCCCGGCGGGTCACATGACAAGGCAATGTGAGTGGATGCGCAAGATAGAACAAGGTGGTTCGGGGAATGCTCAGGCACCCCGGAATGATCAACCTCGGCAGGAGTTACCCCGGCAGCAACTTCTTTCCGGAGCAAACACGCAGCAACTGATGTTGCCTCCCCCTCTGCCGAGGTATGACAACAATGAGAGAAGGGATGCAGTGCATCAGGTGGAAAACCAGCAACCACCGGATTAGAGGTACCCTGGAAACGAGGGAAGAAATGAGTACATGGAACATCACCAGAGCTATTGTGTGTTTACAACAGAGGAAACAGATAGGAAGAGCTTGCAGCGCCGACATATGGAGGTTAACGCGGTTATGCCTGCTGTGACGAGGTACATGTCTTGGTCAAACTAGGAAATTACCTGGAGCGTCAAAGATCATCCCAAGCTTATGCCAAGTCAGGGCTCGTATGCACTGGTGTTAGATCCGACGTTCATCGGACCAAACATTAATGTGAGGTTCTCCAAGGTACTAATCGACAATGGCAGTAGCATTAACATCATGTATGCGGATATGATGCGCAAATTGGGCATCTCGGAGAACATGCTCCAGGCTACAAGAACAACTTTCCATGGGATCGTACCAGGCATATCCTGTGAGCCCATAGGCAAAGTCCGGGTCGACGTGCTATTCGGTACGAGGGATAACTGCTGAACTGAAAATCTAGAGTTTGAGGTGGTAAACTTGGAGAGCGCGTATCATGCATTACTCGGGAGACCAGCACTGAGCAAATTCATGACAAGTTGCCACGTTAGTTATCTGAAGATGAAGTTGCCCGGGCCAAATGGAGCAATTACTATCACTGGGGATTTCCGACATTCTATTGAGTGCGCTTCAGCCGGGTCTAACCTAGCCGAGTCACTCGTAATTTCCCAAGAGAAAAGAAAAATTCAAGAGGTGGCGGCTTTAGCTCAGTCCGCGCAGCAGTATATGCCGGCGTTAAGTAACCCGCATGGAATTGTTTCGTTTCAAGCCGCGAAGGACACCAAAAAAATTCCAGTGGATAACATGTTTCCGGAGCGTATCGTGACAATTGGGGCTGGGTTAACTGACAAATAGGAAAGCGAGCTCGTCAACTTCCTTCGTGAGAATCGGGATATTTTTGCTTGGTCCACACAGGACTTGCAAGGTGTTCTGAGGGAGTTGGCCGAGCACTCTTTGAATGTAAGACCCGGAGCAAGGCCGGTGAAGCAGCCTCTCCGACACTTCGCCGAGGATAGGAGAAAGGTCATTGGTGACGAGATAGCTCGGTTGCTAGCAGCAGGATTTATCATGGAAGTGCTGTATCCGGATTGGCTCTCTAATCCGGTGCTAGTAGAAAAGAAGAAGGATGATCCGAATGTGGCAGTGGTTTGGCGTATGTGTATCGATTACACGAACCTGAACAAGGCGTGTCCAAAAGATCCATTTCCGTTGCCGAGGATAGATCAGGTCATTGACTCTACCGCGGGGTGTGAGCTGTTGTCATTCATTGACGCTTATTCTGGTTTCCACCAGATAACTCTGAACCCGGATGATCAAATAAAAACTGCCTTTATTACCCCGTACGGGGCTTATTGCTATCGCACTATGCCGTTTGGTTTACGAAACACAGGAGCAACGTACCAAAGATGTATGCAAAAATGTTTGCACAATCAAATAGGTCCAAATGTACAAGTCTACGTGGATGATGTGGTTATTAAGACCAAGGAAAGCGCAACGCTCCTTGACGACATAAGGCAAACGTTCGCGAACTTGAGGAGATTCCGGATGAAGCTTAACCCGGAGAAATGTACCTTTAGTGTCCTGGCTGGAAAATTACTCGGATTTCTCGTCTCCAGCCGAGGTATCGAGGTTAATCCAACTAAGATCCGAGCCATCGAACGAATGGAGCTGCCGAAGTGTCTCAACGAAGTCCAGAAGTTCACTGGATGCCTGGCGTCGTTGAGTCAGTTTGTATGTCGGTTAGGAGAAAAGGCACTGCCTCTCTACCAACTCATGAAAAAATCAGATAAATTGGTTTGGACGCCGCAGGCCGATGAAGCTTTTGCCCACTTGAAAAAGATGTTGGCCACTGCACCAATGTTAGCTTCTCCACTGTCGAAGGAGCCAATGTTGCTCTACATAGCCGCAACCAACCGAGTTGTAAGTGCAGTGATTATAGTGGAGCGAGATGAAGAGGGTAAGTCGGTGCAGAGGCCAGTGTATTACTTGAGCGAGGTATTGTCTGCCTCAAAACAGAACTACCCGCATTTTCAAAAGGTGGCATACGGAGTTTATATGGCGGCAAAGAAGTTAAAGCACTACTTTGAGGAGCATCCCATCAAAGTGATATGCGAATCCCCCATATCCGAGATAATGGGTAACAAAGATGCGAATGGCAGAATTGCGAAATGGGCAATTGAGCTAGCACCATACGCACCCCAGTATGATAGGAGAGAAGCGATCAAGTCCCAGGCTACGGCGGACTTTTTCGTGGACTGGGCCGAGGTACAATACGAACCACCGCCGCCAGATCCGAACTACTGGAGGATTCACTTTGACGGATCGAAAACCAAAACCGGATTAGGTGCCGGGGTTGTGCTTACCTTGCCAAAGAAGGATCAGATCAAGTACGCATTGCAGATCCATTTCGCGGCATCGAACAATGTCGCTGAGTACGAGGCTCTTGTGCATGGTCTCAAAGTGGCAAAGGAGATTGGCATACGTCGAATAATCTGCTTTGGCGACTCGGATCTAGTAATATAGCAAGTATCCGGAGTATGGGACGCCCTGGATCCAAACATGGCACTATACAGGTTTCATGTGCAGAAAATCTCGGGTTACTTTGAGGGATGCGAATTTCATCATGTACCTCGCGTGGAAAACGAAGCTGCCGACATGCTGTCGAAGCTCGGATCGACCCGGCAGGCAATTCCACCAGCTCAGAAAACCATCTATCAGGCCGTCCCCAGGAACCGATTCAATTTATGTCCCGGAAAACACGGAATCCAGAGCTGAACCCATGGACATTGACATGGGAGGTAGTGCGCCGAACCCGGGGACTACCTCGGCAAACCCGGGGACTACCTCGCTAGACCCGGGGACTGTTCAGCGTGATCCGGTTGAAGTTATGCCGGTGGATCGGATGGAAATTGATGAGGAGATGTTCCCTGCGCGAGCAGTACCAGCTTGGGCACTGCCTATATACCAGTTCTTGAAAGATGGAACGTTACCCACTGAGGAAGTGCTAGCCAGGCAAACTCAGAGAAGAGCCAAAGCTTACACAATCATCAATTCCGAGCTGTACAAACGGAGTGTAACCAATGTCCTCCAGCGGTGTGTTGATCCGGAAGAAGGACTTGACATCCTCCGAGATATACACCAAGGAGAATGCGGGCATCACGCCTCATCCCGGGCTTTAGTGGAAAAGGCGTTCCGACATGGATTCTATTGGCCAAGTGCCTTGGAGCAAGCAGAAGATCTGGTGCGAAAATGCAATGGTTGTCAACGGTACGCCACCAAGACACATATGCCTATGTCGGAACTCAAAACCATACCAATTACATGGCCATTTGCTGTGTGGTGCTTGGATATGGTTGGCCCGTTCAAGCCAGCAAGAGGAAACATGACGCACATTCTGGTCATGGTGGACAAGTTTACAAAATGGATCGAAGTGAAGCCTATAAGAAAATGTGATGGGGCTACGGCCGTAACATTTCTCAAAGACATCATCTTGAGATACGATTATCCTCACAGCATTATAACTGATAACGGAACAAATTTTGCTGAAGGAGCATTTGCACGATTCTGCCGAGATAAGAAAATCCGACTCGACATAGCCTCGGTAGCTCACCCCACATCGAACGGACAAGTGGAAAGATCCAACGGATTAGTGCTGTCCGGGATAAAACCCCGGCTCATCGAGCCGCTGCAAAGATCAGCGGGGTGCTGGATAGAAGAACTACCAGCGGTATTGTGGAGTTTAAGAACAACTCTGAATTGATCAACAGGCTACACGCCGTTCTTTCTGGTATATGAGGCAGAAGCTGTATTACCAGCCGACATAGAGCATGATTCGCCTAGGGTCACCCAATACACAGAAGCCGAAGTGCAAAAAGCCCGGCAAAATGATGTTGATCTGCTGGAAGAAGCGAGAGAACTGGCACTGTCCAGATCCGCCATATATCAGCAAAATCTCCGACGCTATCATAGCCGGAAAGTGTGCCCCCGAGTCTTTCGGGAAGGCGATCTGGTGCTCCGGTTGGTACATCGTACCACTGGCATGCATAAATTATCCCCCCCATGGGAAGGACCATTTATTGTGAGCAAAGCATTGCACAATGATTCTTATTATCTCATAGATGCAAAGCCACAGGAAAAGAACAAGGCGGACAGGTCCGGAGAGGAATCCAAGCGACCATGGAATGTAGCACTACTTCGTCCCTTCTACACTTAGCTAAAGATTGTATGTACCCGAGTCATCCTCATATGTCGGTATGTATGTCGGCAATGAGCTTATCAATGAAATAGCGGAGCCTCGAGCGGTAACTCGGGGACTGCCTTAATAAATGATTGTTGTTACTTCTTATGCGTTAGCTAGAATGACTCGTCTCGCTTAGCCCGGATTAGTAATGTGTGAGCACCGAAAAACCCAACCCTTCGACTTGCTGTTGTCCAACAAGAATTGGCTTCATGGCGAGCAAGGGAACAAGTTTGGAATTGCGTAGCACATGAAAAACTACTAAGGAAACGATCCTATTCCAGCTAACGTTTGTTTTTTCGGACTAACCCCGTATTTACTTTCAAGCTATTATGTTGAATTATTTTGAGCCAATCCTCCAAGTTTCTTAGTATTGTTAAAACGACTCTTAAGGCTCGGATTCGTAAGTCGTAAAACCGAATCAAGGCAGACACGGATCGAGCCAGAGAGTTGGACGAACAAGAAAATGAAACTCGGGGACTACGCCCAAGTTAATACGGCATACAAGCATAGTAGCAAAATATCATGTATTCAACATACAATTGCACCCGGCATACCGGGGATCTGATAAATTTTCAAGTTTTTTCAACTAAGGAGCGGCCGGAGGAGGAAGTTCGGCGTCATCATCACTGTCTTCAATATCTGAAGCAGCATCTTCTCCATCATCGCCCGACCCATCCTCCACGTTCTCCATCTGCTCCTCCTCGCCGGATTCCAGAAAGCTCGGCCCCTCAACCCAGTCATGGACTGGAGAATATTCGATGAGGCTGTAGGCGCAAGCCTGGCGCCGAGCTACCCACTCCGGATCATCGGTCCATTTGGATCCGGTGCGCCGACGGGTGAGGAGGCTTAGATCGATTTTCTCGTACCATGAAAGGATATGATGGAGAAGGGTATCTGTTGCGGCACGCCCGGCGGATTCCCTCTAGAGGTCAAGTTGAGTCTCAATCTCCATCAGTTTTTTGGCAAGGAGCGTGATCCTTTCCGGAGCGTCCTCGCTTGGCCAGAATGTGTTGAAGATCCGGATCGCAACGTCGAGGAGATCTTTTCCATAGTTCTTAATAGTTTCCACCCAAGCTGACACGCTGACCAACAGGTCCTCCATGTCTAAGGGGATGCTCTCACCATCAGGAGCGATGGGAGTACCCCTCTCTTGGAGGAATTTGGCAACAGCAGCACTTGCGATGGCAGTACCCTCCGGAAAGTTATCTGAACATGAGAAAAGGGAGGATGCTGAAGCAAAGGCATATGAGCTAACCCGGAAAACTAGGTCGGACAAGGGGAAGAAACTTACGTGAGATATGGCGATGGATCCAGGTCAACTCCTTGATACAACTGTCGCGTCTCTGGCGAAGTTGTTCAAGCTCCGCGAGCACCAACCCAAGCCGGACTTCGGATTCCTTGAGCAGATCCTGGTCCTTGGAGATCTGGAGGGTAAAGCGCTCACGCTCTTCGGTGAAGTTCTGGCCAACTTTCTGGAGCTCGGTTTTGTGTTGGGCCTTCATCTTCTCCATCTCGGCCTTGAGTTTAGCTATTTTGTTGTCCTTGGTCCGGAGGAGGGCGAGCTCATCATTCTTCTTCTTCAGCTCGGCTTGATGTTGTCCTGCTTGTTCAAGAAAATGCAGCATCATATCAAGCACGGGCACACTATCCTCAAGCGATGCTGAAATAGTGTGTTGACCCAGCAAAGCCGAGGAGTGAATGTTTGCCGAGCCAAGGATAAGAAAGAATGGAAAACACAACGATGTTGGCCGAAAGAGGACATACCTTGGATTTACTCCAAGTTCTTCCGCATAATCTTGTTTTCAGCCTCCACCCCAGCTGCAAAAAACCGAATAAGGAGGTTAGTCCGGCAGAAACAAACGAAACGGTGAGGTGTTAAGAGAGGAAATTACCCCTCTTTTCATGCTCCGCGCCAAGTGCAACGTGTTTTGCGCGCAAGATCTTGTGGGTATCAAGCAGGCGCTGAAACTCGGCGCTCCGACGGTTGGTGGTTACCTGACAAAGGCACATGCGTGTAAAGTTAGTTCGGTGCATATTCGAAGTGTACAAGATCCGGGCCAAGCGGAACTTAACCCGGCTCTAGGTGTGTGCATATTCGAAGTGTACAAGATCCGGGCCAAGCGGAACTTAACCCGGCTCTAGGTGTGTGCATATTCGAAGTGTACAAGATCCGGGCCAAGCGGAACTTAACCCGGCTCTAGGTGTGTGCATATTCGAAGTGTACAAGATCCGGGCCAAGCGGAACTTAACCCGCCTCTAGGTGTGTGCATATTCGAAGTGTACAAGATCCGGGCCAAGCAGAACTTAACCCGGCTCTAGGTGTGTGCATATTCGAAGTGTACAAGATCTGGGCCAAGCGGAGCTTAACCCGGCTCTAGGTGTGTGCATATTCAAAGTGTACAAGATCCGGGCCAAGCGGAACTTAACCCGGCTCTAGGTGTGTGCATATTTGAAGTTTACATGCAGCTACGTTGATCTTCTAAGGAGCATCCGACCGGGTAACAAGTTACCCTGCCGGAGGCTCGGGGACTAATGGTTATTACCTACAACATGTAAAAAAGAAACGACGTACCTCCATCATACGCCCAGCGAGGTTAATGGCCTTGGCGGCGGTATTCATCTGAGCGGAAAATTCAGCTGGGCCAAACTTTTCCGGGAGATCGTCGTTGTAGACGAACTCTGCCTTATTCCAGTTCATGACGAACTCGATGAGGCTCGGAGGGTACCGTTCGCCAGTGGGCATGTGGGGCGCCACCAAGCCCTTGGCGTGAGCTTCTTTCCTTTCAATCAGGGCAAGAGCTGGGCTAGTGTGAAGAACCATCTGCTGCGAATCGGCTGGCTCGGCAGGTGGATCCGTCGCTGCTGGTGACTTCTTTGGAAGCATCGACGACAAGGTTCGTTGCCCAGCCTCGACGGAGGTGGACTTGCCTTTGGCTTGCTGGGAGGATGTGACCACAGTGGATTTGCCCTTGGAAGCCGCTGGAGTGGTTCCTCGCCGAGCTTGGGATGACTCGGACGAGGCAGATGAACTTGGCACGGGAGCTTTGGTGGCCGGTGCCGGAGCTGTTGTTGGTTTCTTCGGAGCCGGGGCAGGCGCTGGTTCGGTGGCTGGTGCTGGAGCTGCTGCTGGTGCTGGAGTTGCGGTAGACTTGGTAGTTGCTGGTTGCGGCAATGCCGAAGTGCCGGACGCCGTTGCCTCGGCCGATCCGACCCCTCCCGATCCGAGGTCGCGTCCCTCTGAAGGAGGTACTACGGAACCCAGAGCGGCCGCAGAGCCCTCCGGAATAGGGCTCAGCGGGCGTGACTTGTCGTCACGGGGAGGGGAAGGACTGGACCGAAGAGGAGAGGAGATGCTCGATCCGCTCTGAGGGACCTCCACAGGAGCCCTGCAAGAGAAAATAATGTCAGGAGTGAAATCACATCTATGCAGGGAGAAGTGTGTTGCGCAGTGAAAGAGAACTTACGCATCTGAGGTCTCGGCCTCCTTAGGTTTCCGGGCCCTCCGTGCCCGGGCTTTGCCTGCCCGTTTGGAGGCAGTCTTGTCTCCGGCCTTCTTTTGCCTTTTGGAAGGCTGAGAAGGTTCAGAAGAAGAACTCGACGCGGATCCGCGCTTCTTCTTTGACGCCACCGGAACAGGCTCGCCCGTGGCAAGTGGAGAATCCTCGTGGATGTGCCCACCGGGGTTAGCTGATGCTGGGAAGGCAAAAGAAAGAGGGACAGCCTCAACGGGTTCAATCACATCGATATCCGAGTCATCCTCATCATCGGGCCGATCTCTAAGAGAAGAGAATTTACCGCTGGGTCGTCTGGTGGCATCGGGTGTGGGGAGGAACATCTCCTGGTCCGGCTCCTCCTCATCCGGGATTTCTCGGTCCGGGGCCCACTTAAGGGTCGGATCCGGGCCATCCTCGAGGGTTTGCTGGAGAAACAGTTGAGAAAAAAGCACAAGGAGCAAAGTCAAAAATATGATAAGAACCGACATGAAATTGATCCGAAATAAGTTTACCCCGTGAAGCTTACCACGGGAGGGAGCCTGCCACGGCAGTAATGCTCAATTCCCCACGTCCATTCGGCGGAGAATTCCTTATGCGTGGTGAAAAGAGCCTTGACCCGGCGGAAGATCTCCGTATTGCTCAACTCGAACGAGGAGGTTCGGTTGGGGTCACGACTGAAGCTCATATGGCACAACTTGTGGGTGCGTCGCTGAAGGGGAGAGATTCGGTTGCGCACGAATGTGATCATGGCATCCTCGTTGCACAATCTGAGCTTCTTCAGCTCCACAAACCTTTTGTTCACTTGGTTGGCCAGAGCCGTAGGTTTCTTGGCAACCTCCTCCCAGAAATCCGTGTCAGGGGGACCCGGAGCGTAGGGCAGCAACCGGATCAAATCTTCCGTGCCTTCATTCCGGACGTAGAAGAAGGTCCAGGCCCATCCTTTGCAGGAGTCAAGCCCGGTGACCCGGGGAAAGATTGAATACCTCCGGGGCAAGATCGAGGCAGCTCCGAACTGAGTGAGCTGTTTGTCCTCCGACTCGACGTGGATGTTGGGGACGACGTTGCGGCGGAGGCCGAAGAACCGGATCCACAGCTCCTTCGTGGGCCATAGCCCGGTGTAGCCCTCGATCAAAGAAACGAAAGCGGACAGAGAGGTGATGGCGTTCGTCGGGAGATGATGTGGTTGCAGGTGATAGGTCCGGATCCAGTCCCGGAAGAAATCACTCACTGGAAGCCCAAATCCCCGTTGGAAATGGGATAGGAAAACAACGAACTCACCCGGATTGGGTGAGGGGGCCAACTCCGAGGAGGGGAGACGAGCGGCGACGCCGGCGGGAATGCGCCGGGTCCGGTAGAGCCAGTCGATGTCATCCTCGCAGACCCACGAGCCAGCCCACGCGCCGTGGTCTGCCGCGCCGGCGTCCTCCTCCATCTCCTGCTCAACGACGATGAGCTCCTCCCCCGTCATCTCGATTCCGCTGTCCTCGCTTGTAACTACCTCGGTGAATTACGCTCCTAGTTACAAGCCTGGATGAGCAGAAATGGTTGAAATAGTACAGTGGGGCCCAAATGCCACTCACAGGTAGACCTTTCGGCCGTCCCAACCATTTCCAAACATCGGGACAAGAACGGGCGGCATAATTGGCAGGCGAAGGGATCAACTACATACACAAATGAGTATGTATGCAATCCACCATACAATGGTTCTCAGAGTCATTCCATCTAAAAAGAAAGGAAATATTGCAACGCCATACGGGAAGATCCAAATATCCTAGATAGATATAATAGTTTAGGATATCTCCTCATACATCAAACATCAGAGTATCAGGCGGAAGCGGAAGACAAAATCCGAGTACGGATAAGAAGCAAATCGGCATAAGATGCCCCATAAATAAACACATCCCGCCCACAGATCTCACGGATCCCCGTTCCCGGAATCTCTACACCGAAAGATCGTTGCCCACATCGTCCGTCTCCTCCACCCAGTATCCATCTTGCGAGTTTACCTGTTCATCTGAATCAAACAATTTATCGTGTGAGACCCTAGGGGTACTCAGCAAGTCTTTATGCCTCTAAAGGGGACACAACCTGGGGTGACGCAATTGCAGCAAAAGATAAACCCTAGCAATTCTATAGATACTCGCTAACCATCCGCCTAACCAGAGATAGACGGATGTCCGTGAATTAAGAACAACAGTTATAATGGTAATATTAACAGATCCATCCTCCTCCTCGCTTACCGACGAGGAAGCGGACGAACAACCCCCCATCCGTAGGCAGTTTTATCATCCATTCCATGAGTGTTGCACTATTTACTAGTCAGTTACTTAGTCAATATAAAAGCGGTACTTTAGTTATGCTTGTCTATGATCGAGAAACTGTGCTCCAAGTCATCCATAACCGCGGACACGGCTTTCAGAAAGTTTTACCTTGCAGGGGTGAACAAATAGCAACACACACTCGATCAACCTCGGAACAACCAAATCAAAACCCAACGAGGCAGTCACGACAAAGCGATCACAGGATTCAGAAATATTTCAGGGGGCCACCCCATTAAGCTACCCGCGACGAAACTGGCCGGCTACGAGACGGACTCAAGGTTTGTGTGGCCGGCTGTAAACGACTGGGAACCCGAAAGTGTGACTGGGCTTGTCGATACAGCGAAAATGGGTCACGGCCCTAAACAGTATAGGTGCAGTACCTCGCACAATTTAAATAAAGCAGTAAAGCATGGCATAAGTACAGGATAGTAAATAAAACCTCAAACTAGTTTGTGGCCCCAAGAAATAAGAATGAATCAAGCTCTGGCTCAGGGGGGTTCATAAGCCTCCCGGATGTGGATAGCGCGAATATTCAAGGAACATGAATCAAGTACTCGGGGTCCTACGGGACACAAGTGAGCCTGAAAAACCAAATAGCAAATATGGCTCACCGATGCCATTTTCATTAGTTATCCCATTACTACTCAGGTTAAGTTGTTTAGGTACCTCGTTATCCATCAGACACTCACATACCCTACACATGTTGTTCTACGACTCGCATGGCTCAAACAACTCCTGTAGTAGTGGCTCATGGGATGGAGGAACAAGCTTCGGTGGGGTTTAAAAGTAAAGGCTATACAATACTTGGGATTCAAATTAATGCAATCGCGACTCAATGATGCAAGAATAAGATAGAGGCAATAGGTACTATATGTATGCAAGCATGTGGTAGTGCTTGCCTGGCAGCTCAGTTGAAGCGAGAGAAGGATCTGGGTAGTGCTCCTGGGTCTCTGGATATATCCCCTGCTCAGCGTCTATTCGGAGAAGAACCAAACAACAAGGGCCCACATAAATAAAGTGCACAAGCATATGAATAAATGCATCAAGCAAACAATCATGCCATGATGAATGATGCACAATTTGCATGGCAATAAGGTAGCATGGCATGGGTGAGGTGTGGAATACAATAATAAAGCATTTTATTGAGTTTTTACCACATTTTAACCTCATATTAGTTGCTGTAAACTTTATATTTATATGATGCATGCTGCAAAACAGAACATGGAATGCATAAACAGAAAGGTCTCGTCGAGCTAATCATTTTAGACATATTATTTGTTAAATTTGGACTTATAAAACAGAAGTTATTAATTTATTAAGGAAAAAGGGCATTTTATTGTAATTTTAATCAACTTGGAATTTAATGTGTTCAAAATATATTTTGAAGGCCATATTGGAATTCCTCACATTTTTCTGATTTGAAAACATATATTATTTGTATTATTTGGGTTTATAATTTAAAAGTTATAAAAAAACAGATTTGAAATTTGAATTTAAAATAATTTGAAAAGATTTGAATTAAAACAGAAAAACAGAAAAACGGAAAATACTTTTTCTACTCAGGTTTAGCTAGCCACAGTCAATGACCAGTGGGTCCAGCGCTGACTCAGCAGCACAGCGCGCAGAAAAAGGTTTTTACACCGCGGGTCGAGCTAGCCTCAGCGACTGATGGGTGGGGCCACAGCATTTCCAGGGCCACACGCGGGCGTGCCAGCGGGGACGCGACACGTGGGGGATCCAGAGTACTGCGGGTTGAGGCTGGAGAAACAGGAGGGCCTAACTGCAAAGCGGTGCTACGGCTGACAGGTGGGCTTAGGCGGACCGCGGGTTGAGCATCAAAAAGGCGCAGGGGGTATGCGCAAAAGGGCGCCCGATGCACTGTTTCTCTTCTCTGAATTACTGACGACAGATCGATGCTCGTCTGACGCGGGCGCGACGCGCGGGATTCGATCCGGGGACCTGGCGTACGCGCGCGGAGGCGGCAGCCAGTGCGGTGGGGTGGGGGTTGTTGACAGAGAGCAGATCGGTGGCTAGGTGAGGCTCTTCGCGGCGCGGAGAACGTGCAGACACGCGAGCGGCGGCGCACGCTGGGCGTTCGACGAAACGAACGGCGCAAACGGGAAGCGACGCTGGACAGGGACTTGTCTAGGGTGGTCAGAGGCTCACCGAGGGGCTGTTGGAGGCGGTGGTTCGGGCAGGGGTGCAGACGATCGGCGGTGAGGCAGAGGCCGGCGGAGCTAGGGTTTCGCGTCGGAGCGGCGTCGGCCTGGTGGCTCTGGTCCTCCTCGACGGCGTGTACGGAGCGGATGCAGAGGACCTCCTCGTCCTCCTCGATCACCTCCACGTCGCGCTTGTCGTCTGGATCGAAGCAGCGCCGGTGGAGCAGACGGTGGCCGGCGTTGGGGGTAGACGGTGGTGGAGAGGAAGGAGAGAAGAGGGCGAGGCCCTGGGCGGATCTGGGAGAGGCAGAGGGGTTGTGGGGCGGGGGCAAGGCAGAGAGGGAGAAGGAGATGCCGTGGGGAGGTGGTGGAGGGAAAAAGGTGGCTCGGGTGCCACCTTTCCCTCTCCTCTTCACGTGCTTGGGTCGGGCAGGAACCAGGGCAGGGGCAGCTGGCAGGTGGGGACGGCAGGGTCTGGTGGGGAGGCTCGGCTGGAGGGGCCCTCATGGCAGAGAGAGAAGGAGAAAGGAGGAGAGGGGAAGAGGGAGCTCGGGTTAGAGCTAGGGTTGGTTAGTGGGAGGCTCGGGCTAGGGTTTCTGCTGGGGATGGGGTAGCTAGGTGGGGCCAGGGTGACCAGGTGTGGCCGAGCTAGGTGAGAGGGGAGAGAGGCCGAGAGAGAGGGGGAACTAGGGTTAGTTAGAGAGGGGCTCGGGTTAGGTTAGATGGGGGTGTGGTTTGGAGAGGGGGTGAAGAGAGAGGAGGGGTAAGGTGGCTAGGGTTTGTTTTTGTCAAGATCAAGCCAAGATCAAACAAAGCTAGCCAAAAAAAAGAGAAGGAGATCAAAGGTGGTAAGGGATAGAGAGAGAGGTTAGGTTTGTAGAAAGAATAAGGGAGAGAGGTTTAGAGATATGGGGATGATCCACTCAAGATTCAAATAAAAACTCAAAAGAGAAAGAAAGGTGATGCTTTGCATGGCCCATGCATAATATTAATGCTAGGTTCATCTTGTGAAAACAAAATAAATATCCATGGCATTTATACTTATGCATTTCAAAAATATGGAATAAACCAAGCTAAAAGGAGTGAAAGGATGCCCCATGTGGAGTAGTTGGAGATGACCATATTTGAAATAAAATGGGACTTGCTAGTGTGTACGTGCCACTAGGTATTTAATAAGCCCACAAAATATCCCAACATGATAATAACCCTTAAACAACACTTATGGAAGCTAGAAATAGGGTCCCACTCACCAGGCATGCAAAGGTGGCCATGTGGCTCTCATATATCAATAATGTGAAAACAACATGATGCTAAGATGAGAGCATGTGGGAATAGAATTGGATCCATCCCAACCCATATGAGCTAGAGGTAAAACCCAAAAGAAAAACAATTGCAAGCTCATGAATAATGGAATGGTGGAAAGATGGGGTGATGACAAGAAAGGTGGTGGAGTTAAATAAAAGATATGCCCCCAACTCAACTTGGACATTTAAACAATATATCAACAACCAAATACAATATCAAGAGGCAAATACAATTAATAATGCATATGAGATAAGAACCAAATGGAAAAGGGTTTTATATGATGCTCAAATGCAAGGTGGCATGATGACATGAGCATGATATATTTATGATGCAACAATATATGTAGGAAGTAGCATCTATATAGACTAGGCTAGTAGCATTGCAATTGTTAGACAATTGGGATGCTACATCGCTGGAGCTGGCGGCGGCGGGGCTCTGCGGTCTAGACTGACGAGGACCCGTGGCTAAACAGTGGTGCAGTAGTAACTGCGATGCGGAGGCACGGAGAAGGTGCGGCGGCGGCGCTGCTGCAACAGGCACTGGCGGCGGCGCGGTCGCGAGGAAGAAGAAGAGGAACGGGCGAGGGGGCGCGGAGATGGAAAAGTTCTAAAGAGCGTGCCCCTCCCCTATTTAACCGCCCCCAGTCATCAACGAGTGGGATCGTGTCGCGCTGGAGAGCCACACGATGTGGCCGTGTATCACCAGCATCGACCAATCAGAGAGAAGCCACACCGGGGGCCGCAGAGTAAATGTGATCCCATGACACGACGTGCAGTTGCGGTAAACGAGGAGACAGACGTGACGTAACCCCCGCACAGTAATCACTGACATTTACTTCGGCGGTTACTGCGCAGGCCCTTAAAATAAGGCAACGTAATGATTAATCTTTACGTGGGTTGGCGTACGAGAGAAGGAAGCAAGGCCCGGATCCGAGCCACAATGGTAACCCAGCCGGCAAGTGAAAACTTAAAATGTGCAGAGGGAAAATAAAACCATAGGATCCGAGCCAAAGTGGTGACCCGGCCGGCAAGTGAAAACTTGGAGCGTGTGAAGGGAACGTAAATCCATATAATCCGAGACAAAAAGTTAACCCAAAACTAAACGTCCGAAGCTTAGATACGAATGAACCTGATGTGGCCTTAGCGACCAAGGCCGCTAAGGCCGCACCAGCTTCGGGGACTAATGTTGGGGGGATAACCCCGGGTAGGGTCACTCCGGGGTATAAAGGCCGAGTTAGCCGAGGTTCGGCAAGGTCAAAGCGGATACTGGCCGAGTCACCTCAAGGCGGGCCGGATCACGGAGTAACCCGGACCAGGGGGTCGTCTAACATTGTCTCGTCCGACTCAAGGAGTAAGTCGGAGATACTTGTCTAGCTTATATGCAGGAACAGGTGTGGCCGGATCAACTATGATCCGGATCCTCGTTTGGCTTCTAGGAGAAGGAAGGAATCTCTCTGGTCAAAAAGAAGGCCCGGTGCGTACTGGATGAGCGAATAAAGCAAGGGCAGGACCACCGGATCATGGCCGACAAGGGTGACGACGCTCACGCCGGCTGACGCAGGCGCCGCAGAGGCTACGTCGCTAAAGCAAGAGTGACGCGGGGGAAAAGCACCCCTGTCTGGTTACTACTTTGGGAGGGGGCATATTCTTAGGAATATGCCTCCACGTATGCCCTAGGCCAGGACCGAATCACCTCTATATAAGGGGGGGTTGGGGTTCTGGTAAGGGGGTTGAGTCTTTTCAGATACATAGCAAGGAGAACACTAGTGGATCTAGGATTCTTGGGCTAGTTAGTAGGCAAGAGTAAGAGAGTTTCTTCTTCCTCCTCTTGTCAATACAGCTCGAGGAGCACTTGTAATCTTGGAGATTGAACATCAATACAAAGCTTCTGTGTAGAGAATCACTACTATCCCTCCCTGGATTCCCCTAGCACATATTAGTCCCCACCTTTAGCCTATCCATGGCATCTGCCGTGACACCACCACGACACTTGTAAACCTTCGGTTCATCTTCAATAGAGAGCAGACAAGTAGGAGTAGGGTTTTCCCTCCAGGGGCCTGAACCTTGGTAAACAGTTTGTCCCCATATTGCTTGCCTATTAGCCGAACGAGATTTCCAATGCACCCAAGTCCATAAACTATGGGCATTGACATGTTAACCCCACATCAACGACAACACCGTGTTTTTCGGTGGTGCTCATCTGCTACATCGACTAGTTTGTTTATGTTGAGAAACGTGCGAGGCAAAATAAAAAATTATGGCGCATAAGCAAGACGATATGTGTGGAGATAAATGATATATCATACCCTAATAGATCGAACTAGCGGTAGTTACACATTCGGCGAGCAGCTCGGCCGACAGCACATGCACTGACAAGTTGTAGCTACAGGTTGAGGAGGACGACGATGGCCCGATGGAGGCAGCTCGGCGTGGACGATATCAAGAAAGGGCCAACACATACAGGTATACTGGACGTGGGCTAACTCGGTACGGCTCGCGCCGAGCCAGAGAAAAGCTCGAGCTTTTCCGGCCGAGCCCGAGCCACCTCGTCACCGCGGCGAGCCTCCAAGTGGAGCTCGGCCCGAGCTTCCCCCAAACTCGGTCTAGCTCAGTCCATCTCGCGAGCCCGGTAGCGATAGACACTGACGGGTGGGGGCATCTTCCTGGGCAGCGTTGCAAGGCAGCGGCAAGACGGGGCGGCGTGGCGGCAGCAGTACGGCGCGGCATGGAAGCGGCGGTGCAGGACGGGGCTAGCACGGCGCTGCCGAGGGACAACAAGCGGCAGCAAGGGGCGGGGCTAGCAGGCGACAACAGCCATTCGGTGATAACATGGCGGCGGCGGCAGTGCGACGAGGAAGAAGATGCCCAAGATGCCGTTAGGAGATATGTATAGCGTATCTATAATCAATATAGAACGGACCAGGCCCTTTCTAAACCAGCCCAACTCCCATTAATTTAGCCCTTTGATAATTCAGAGAAAAAACCTGGCGAGCTGACGAGCTGGACCGGGCCGAGCCCAAGCCAGCCTGACATGGCTGTGGTCCAGCAACGCCAGTGGGCCGAGCCCAGCTCGCCCCGAGCCGGCAGAACTCACCCCGAGCCGGCAGAACTCGGGCTGAGCCCAGCGGACCGAGTTTGATGTCCAGGTATACATACAGGGCAGTTTGGGCGTGTCGTTGCAAAATTAGCGGCACGTCTTGTTTTACTTTTTTTCTTTGTTAAGCCTCCAAGTCGGATCCGGGAAAGAGTCTGTTCCCGGGAGTGTCTATTGAACAACTAGCTGTTTTACCATTTGAAAACAGACAGATTTTAGTAGCCAATTAAAAAGCAACAGCTGTACAACTCAAATAATGACTGAATGAGTAAATGTGTCTGTTTTTTCAATTAGTAAACAGACAGATTTGGTCTTTCTAGCCAGTTCGTTCATTTGTTGTGAGCTGACAGATTCAGCCCTTCTTGAGTATTCAGTTGTGATTACTTCAGCATGTGAAAAGATTACTAAAAATCAGCACCATCAAAAAAGCTTCACAGGCTCAAATATTTGTATCACTATCAGTTGGTGGGCTCCGTCCAACACAACTAAGAGACATCATCTAATAAAGACAGACTGATCTCCTCCACCAAGCCTACTTTAATTTTGGACCAGCTCAGTAGCATGCGCAAGAACCATCCAGGCAAACTATAACATTTTTTATCACCAAAAAGAAAAATATAATAGTACAGAACTTATGAATTACTTTGTTCATCAAAGGTTCAGAATACATGAAAATCGTATAAGTTCGATAAAAAATACAAAGGTTTGAATCACTATAAATGCACAAAATACATTTAGATATTGTTTTCTGTAACTCAGTGGCCACCTACATGTATTCACTGCCTATAGCACATAAAATAAGATCATGACAGAGCCTTCGATCACATGGAACATGATCAGCACATACAGTCCTGCATCGAGTTTGTCGATCCGCCAAACGATCCCAGGCAATCCTGAAACTACATGGAGCTCGGCTTCCATTTACTGACATAACCGTGAATCGAACTGCATGGAGGCCGAGAGCTTGACATGTCGCGTTATGAATCCTCTGTGATAAACATATGGGAGAAATGCATGACAATGTAACTAATAAATAGATAATGCTTAATCCAAAAAAAGTTTTACTCTCAAGCATGCTGAATATAACTTGTTATACACATTACCTCCGGCATGGTGAGGTTGGCAGTGAACCACCACCAGCTTCTAGACAAAATACGAGCCAGCATGAGCTTGTTGTATCAGTCAACTCTAAAACCGCTACAGAAATACAACAGTCTTGGATAAGAGTACTTGTAGGAGAAAAGATTCAGAAACAACAAATAAATCAGGGAAAAATGAATTCAGAAACATAAATGACAAAAAATAATAGCTTTTGGCTTGTTTAACCATACTTCTCTGAAATAATGTGTTATCTAGACATACTGCTGCATTGCTTTTATCTCATCTACATGTAAAAATGTATCTCATATATATGTTTTTCTTTTCTTCCTGGAATATATTTAAAGAGAATATAAAGGAAAAAACTAGTTTGCGAGGGCATGAGACATGCTCAATCACCAGGGAGCTTTTGCACCTACGGAAACATACTCAAGCTGTGCTCATGTGGAAAATATACAATAACAGGTTACTTCCTGCCACCGCCTCACACAAAAAAACCTACATACTATAATTGTAAAATCTCTCATATTTGCAGGTTGTTCGACATGGAAGGACCAGGATACTGAAAAAGCTGAACTGAACAATGAAAAATGAAAAAACAGGGAATGAGTGATTGAAAAAAATGAGAAACTTAAAAAACAAAGGAAGACATTAAAAAAGGGACTAAACTAAGAGATAGAGAGTTACTAAGAACTTGAAAAACGATGCAGAGAGACTGAAGAAAGATTAGACGTTGACTGAAGAAAATGACGAACAGATTATAAAAAATAAACTCAGAGATAAAAGAGATACAAAAAGGAGGAATGAAAAAATTAAGGACTAAAAAAAGAGATATTGAGAACATGAACTGAAGAAATCTGAGTTAAAAGAGATGCTGAAAAAAAAGGAATGAAAAACTTAAGGATTGAAAAATGAGATACTGAAAACATGAACATATGAACTGAAGAAATCCGAGTTACTGAATAACCAATGAAATGATTAAATCAGGAACTGAATAATAGAAATACGGAAGAACATACTTTTGTCAGAAATGAACATGTTGGATAAAAGCAGAAATGAAAGACCTGCATAAGAAGCATAGTTTCTCACATAACGAGGTACTTCGCTTAAAGCTATCAACATAGGATAGTCCAAAATCTGGTGCATCACTCAGATTGATAAACTCTGAGAAGGCTTCATAGGAAAACAATTCCCGGCTCTTTTAATCTTTCTATTCCTGCAAAAGAAGAAGACTAGGACAATGAACATCCAGTATACACAAAAATGATACATGTTCTCCTGTGAGAATTTTCACGCACGAAACAATATGAAGAAAACCGAACCATCAGCATCGACTAAAACAAAGAGATGACACATGTTCATCTTATCATTCAACTTAAGAATCTAAAGTAATCAAACTACACTAAGATGAATAAAAGCAACAGAAAATTTGACAGAACGCACGCCCGCTGCTATTGAGAAACACAAACCCATGCAAACACTAAGTCTTTGTAAAATTCTTAATCATAGATGGCACACCATTAGGGACTTAACCCCAAGTCAGAATAATCATTGGATAGCAAAGATTATACCAACAGAATATCTTTCAACCAGAGGTAACGTCAAGTTGCTATAAAATCAAATTCAACCAGAACCTGAATCACACTAAATGCTAAGCGAGCACCATATCTTGATCTATGTGACCTAGACAACCGAAAATGAGTGGGAATGAGAGGGCACGTACGAACCCATGCCAGGCGTGGCGGCCTCGACTTCCATAGACGAACGCCCCTCACACTAGCGAGGCGACAAATAATAAAGAGTAATAGAGCACAAACACACATAGGCCTACCAGTATTGCTGCCGTACGAGCGGCCCGATGCGGGATCCCTGGGGACCTCTCTGCCATGGCCTTCCCGCCTCTTCCCCGAGCGACTTGGAGATGAAGTTACACACCGAAATTTCAGAGAAAAATGGAGATAAGAAATGAGACAGTATTCGTGGGCGCGACCCAGAATGAGCCCAGAAAAGAACGCAAAAGGTGCACAGAGATTCGAACGAGATAAAAATGAACAATACATACACACAACTATCTCACTAGATAAAATCATCTATCAATATCAAGCATTATAACTCAAACAGAAAATCATGGGAAATTCACAATGCCCCCTAGCTAATCAAACGTGTGAGCACTACATAAACCCTAACTTACTGAAACCTCTATCGTAGGTGTGTATGTGCAAAACATCCATTTTTTGGAGATTAGCCTAACCTGAAAGTCAACTAAAATCCTAACATAATCACCAAATAGCAAACCTCCCGCGGAAATCAACTAGAACCCTGACATAATCTATAAGCTTGCGCACCTAAAACTGAAACTAAAAATCGGAGGGAGCTCACACAACATCAACACGAAGACTGAAACGAATGAGGACGAAAACCCCCAAACCCAAGATCCGAGCTCCCCCGCAACAGCCGCCGCGCTCCATCCAAAATGCGAGCTACACCTCACCGCAACATACCCACTGCGCTCCACCATGTCAGTGAATCGAGGCGACCGAGCCACCAGCGATACCATACAAAATGAAACAATGTGTAGACAGGCTAATACGAGCTGAAATCAATCCACAACAACGGACAACGGGGAAATAGGATTGGAATACCCGAATTTCAAGCGGCGGCCATGCCTTCCATGGACCCGAATCGAAGCTTTCTCCACTGTAGGTCGACCACACTCGTGAGTCGCGGCCCTCTCCATCCCCGCTATTGGTGGCTACAGGGTAAACGCTCTCTCCGTCGGCTGTATCCCCGCCTCGCAAAACACCGCCCCCTCCGGCACCGGCGGTGCTGGCTGCGGCGTCTCCTCTGCCCTCTCCGCCATAACTTCCGCCTCTCTCTCTCTCCCGAGGAACAGAGCGCTGGATACAGACTAAATGAAATTGAAAGAAAATACTGAGCCGGAAAAAGAAAAGAGAGAGGGGCACGCGCACTGAGATTCGGGACAGAGATCCGACGGGCTGGGCTCCTCTACAGTTGTGTTGCAACTGTACGGATACTGTAGCACTTGGGATCTATCGTCCATTGCAATCTAACGGCTCTCCTTCTTCTCACTTAATGCTGTTATTAATCGGAAAAACACACCGCAGCGATGGCGGGCAAAGTCGCCGAGGAACCCATAGACGAACGGCGGTGGTCCGCGTCTCGTGCCGGCCAGCTTGGCTGTCGTCAATTAGGTGAAGCCCACGCGCACGGCAGCCTGTGTCGTTAGAGGATCAGACTTGGGAGCTCGCGCGTCTCGTAGAGGGGTAGCACCGGAGCGGAACAAAACTTCGCCGGCATGGGCGTTGGTAGACCAGCAGTAGATGTTTGATCAATCCATGGTAGTACTTTAGAAATCTTTCAGTTTCTGTGCCGAATCAATAAAAGGGAAGACGTATTTTATTTCGCATCGAAATCCTCCATTGCTGCTAGTTAACTAGCTAGTTTTCTTTGCTGTGCTCATGTTCCAGCTAACTATCTTATGGAGCTCTGTCTTACGATGGCTCCTTGAGGATCATGTGCTCCAACTTAGTACTGCTGATTGCGGCATCTCAACCAGGCAGACGAGCTCCCAATCTCCCAAGGGGTCGTCACTATCTGTGACGGCTTCACCCGCGGGGCTAGGCAGACAACCGAGTTGGCCGATGCGCGGAGCATGAGAGGACCGCCATTGTTGCTTGACGGCTTCTCTGGCGAAAGGCGCGGTGTTTTACTTTCAATTAATTAAGGACCGGACTAGGTAGCATTCGGGTGCTAGTTTGTTCTTTGTAGCACTCGCCCCCAAAAGCAGCCGGTTTAGCACAGGAAACCAAATGCGGAGTTGATTTCGTACGTGAAATGTATTTTTTTTAAAACGTACGCGGAAAATTTAAAATGTCACAGCTCTTAAACCGTGCGTCCAAAGTGAGATTTGTTTTCATCGTTGGGCCACTTACGACGAGATTCTCGAAACAAGATCCAATTTGTATATATTTTGATTAAAAAAATTAATTCAAAATCAACTTAGTGTTAGGGAAAAACAACTTCGCACAAAATTTGGTTACTACTACTCCCTCCGATCCATATTACTTGACTCAAATTTGTCTAGATATTAAACTTGTCTAGATACATTCATATCTAGATGAATCTAAGTCAACTAATATAGATTAGAGGGAGTACTGTTTTTATATTTTATAGCCAACCTAGTTTCTAAGATACTCATTAAGTAACATCAGACATTAACTTCATAGTACAGAGACCCTGCAACTTGACATTATTAGTTGCCTATCATATTTTTTATATCGTTAATAACTTGGTTTTTTGGATAGACAACTTAGTACCACCAAAAATACAACTTCATAACAAACAGTGTGCAACTTAGTCACAGTGGTACGCGACTTCATGACAAATGGTACAAAAGTTCACAACCGTGATGCTAGCCGACTTAGTATTGCTGGCATAAGCTACGGTGGTCACTGTCCCGACATTGCCCACTACAGTAGCCTCTGCCTTGACGCCCCGGCAGCAACAACTGAGTAGACGACCACCAGGGGGATAACAAGGTGACCCACACCACAAAACGAGTCACGGTTCATCCGATCTCCATGGCAACAACATAACTCGAAGTTGTATTTAGTGCAGGCTATAATTGCTTATAATTGCTGCCACTCCTTGACATAAGTTGGCTACTCTCATGTAGAGCAAGAAAACTTGACACATGGGTATACAAATTAGCAATAGTGAGTATACAACTTAGCAATAGTGAGTATACAAATTAGTAGTAGTGGCTATGCGACTTAGCACATATGTGAAGCAACAGTTTATTGTCCACAAACATGATTTAGCAATAGTTGTTGCCACTTTGGCATAGAGATGCAACTTCACATATGGTGGTATTCAACTTAGCAATAGAGATATACAACTTATAATAATGGTATGCAACTTAATACACATTTGAAGCAACAATTTACTATTACAAATACAACTTAGTACTCTCTCCGTCCAGAAATAACTGACTTGATTTTGTCTAGATTTGAAAGTATCTAGACGTATTTTAGTGTATAGATACATTCGAATCTAGACAAACTCAACCAGTAATTTCTGGATAGAGAGAGTAGATGTCTAAAGAACAATTTTTTTGTGCAATCTACAACTTAGCTCATATATAAAACCAATAATACCATTTAAAAAATACAACTTAGCACATACCTACAAAATAATTTGTTGTGATCATGGTCGTCGCCGTGAGGTACAACTTCACCTCGCAGGGGACAAAATACAACACTCAACTAAGCCTAAAAGGTGTTGGGCATGAAAGAAAATATAAATTTGCTAAAGTTAATGGGCTAAAATAAAAAAACTCAGAAGAGATAAGGTTCCTCTCTCCAGAATTGTTTCCTTGGAATTCCCTCTGGTCTCGTCGCCGAATTCACATCGAATTCGTGGCCGGAGCTTTGCTGCAGCGAGCACCCTCTATGTGTTGTTGCTGCCTTATAGAGGAGGAGCGAGCAGGACGGCGTCGACCTCCACCACAAGTCAATGAAGGAGCAGGGACGCCAGCCTCCGTATAGAGGGCTCACCGTCAGGTCCCTCCGCACCGGCGAGCAGGAGGAGCACCCGCCGTGTGCTGCCGCCGCCTTACGGAGAAGGAGCGAGAGGGGTGGCGTCGTCCTCCACCACATGCCAATGAAGGAGCACCGACACCGGGCTGTGCACTGGGGCCTCATAGTCGGGGCACTCCGCGCCGGCGAGCAGGAGACATTATTGGGAGGGGGCGGGCTGTGCCGTGCACGTCGTCGCTGCAGTAGGGTGGTGTGGAGGTGGGGTTCTCCCAACGGCGGTTCCGCGCTCGCGACAGGGAAGAGGGGCGCGAGATCACCGGCGGCAGCACGTATGTATGGCTCATGTGCAGCAGTGCGTGGCCGCTATGGAAGAAATCGAGTGATGTCTCCGTTTTTGTCAGGACGTGGGCTGGTGGCGCCTAATCGTCTCGATCTACGGACAGGAAACGAGTGCTCGGATGAGCCAACGAGCATCCGAGTGTTTTTTAGCATCTGGGATTAATTAATGACAAAATTAACAGGATGAAGAAGTACCGTTAGATTGCAACGGACGGCAGATCTTACGTGCTACAGTACCCGTACAGTAATTGCTCAACAGCAGAGGAGCCGAGCCCAGATCCGACGGCCCAAAAAGTGCATGTTTTTCAATTGCAAAACAGCTAGCTGTTTTTTAGGAAAACTGTTCCCTATATATATCGCACCTTGCAGCCGATCAGACCCATAAATCCCCAACAGGCCAACCCTAACTTTCCCCCATCCGATTATAGCAGCAGGCAACTCGTCGACTTCAAGGTAATACCTCGCAGTTTTTCTCTACTAGAAGTAGTACGTCTCGTTCATATTCACGGTATCTCTGGAAGCCTGTTGTCATTGCTCATCTCATATGATCTGCTGCATCTTGCGATTACAATTGTTTTCTTGCGGATAAAATTGTTGCTGATCTCTAGATCTACTACTTTCAAACAAAAGCTGCATAACTGCATCCGCTGTGAATTTTAATTTGTATAGCGCAGTTAGTTTGTCTCATATGATTTGCGGATAAAATTGTTGATCTCCAGATCTACTACTTCCAAATAAAAGCTGGACAGATGCATCTAGTGTGGATTGATGCGCCGCACACGTATTCTGTTTTTTTTTCACTTTGATGCATCTCCTGTGAAAAAAGTCTCCAGCTTCATTGGTTCTATGTGTCGGATAGGTTAATTGAGAACTCTCTTTCTCTTTCATTGTGAACCGTGTAAAGTTCAATTATTCTAGGCAGTCTATTTTCAAACAAAAGCTGCACAACTGCATCCGATGTGAATTTTAATCTGTATAGCGCAGTTAGTTTGTGGCTCTCATCTCATATGAGTTGCGGATAAAATTGTTGATCTCCGGATCTGCTACTTCCAAATAAATGGTGGATAGATGCATATGCTGTGATTTTTTATACTTTCTTCGTCCCAAAATAAGTGACTTAGATTTGTCTAGACTCGCATGTATCTAGACATATTTTACTGTGAGATACATCCGAATCTAGACAAATGCAAGTCACTTATTTTTTGGATGGAGGGAATACTATAAAAGCTAGACAGTTGCGTCTGCTGTGGATTGATGCACCGCACATATTTTTTATTTTTTTTCACTTTGATGCATCTCGTGTGAAAAAAGTCGCCAGCTTCATTGGTTCTATGTGTCGGATAGGTTAATTGAGAACTCGCTCTTTCTCTTTCATTGTTAACCATGTAAAGTTCAATTATTCTAGGCAGTCTCTTTCTGTTACACGGATTCTACTATCGCTAGCTAGATAACTAGGTCTTGCTTGTACTATCTCTACTATCTGCAGGAATTCTTAGCCTTCCATGCGTTGTTCTATATAGAGCCTAATAAAGCTATTTTGGTCTAAAAAAAATTAATGTGCCCATTCATGCAGAATTAATGAAGCTCTTTGTGAAGACCCCCACCGGCCGGACAATCACCCTCATCAGGGTCCAGCCATCGGACACGCTGCATACTCTTCAGGCGAAGATTCAGAAACAACACCGGCTTGTCTTCAACGGAGTGGTGCTAGAGGACAACGAACGTACACTGGCTGACTATGGCATCAAGCATAAATCCAAGCTTGACCTCCAACAAGGTATGCAAATCCATGTCAGGGATACGCTGACAGGCTTGACCATCGCTGTCGAGGTTGATAGCTTGGACACAATCGGCGACGTGAAGTCCAAGATTCAAGACTTGGAGGGCTTTCCCAAGGGTCAGCAGTGCCTCATCTTTGCAGACACGCAGCTGGAAGACCACCGCACCTTGGCAGACCTCAACATTTGGAAAGAGTCCACTCTTCTCCTTGTCCTCCGCTCGGCTAGTCCTGGTGGTAGGATGGAGATCTACGTGAAGATGTTAGATGGAAAGACCGAAACATTTCAAGTTGAGAGCTTGGATACCGTCAACAGTTTAAACGTGAAAGTCTACGAAGTGTCAGGCATTACCCCGAGACGGCAACGCCTCATCTTTGCTGGTCTGCAGCTGGAGAGCGGTCGCACCCTAGCGGACTACAAAATTCAGAGGGACTCTACAATCGATTTGGTGCTCCGCCTTTGTGGCTGTTGAGATGGATGCCATGGTCTTTTTTTCCCATTGAAACTACCGTTCTATTACTTATTAATTGTAAGATGGTATATTAAGACTTATTAAAGAGTCCCTTCTCTACCTGTCTATTTCCGCATGCAGTACTTGCTCTAGTAGTGTCTTCGGTAGCACAGTTCAAGATACATGCAGTAATACTTGAGTTCCACAAGGGCTAAGTAATACAGGTCCTTACAATTCTCTCCATAGCTAAGTGGCTCAAGAATGCTTGTCAACAGGATACAGCCCTTTTTATGCTTCACTAGGGGTGTTATTGGTAGTGAACCAGGTCCGCCGAATGTAACAGTTGGGTGCACCAGATCTGTTCTACTTATCTTTCCTTTTTTTTATGCTATTCATAGTATGTATTCTACCCATCTTTTCTTATGTACACAACCGCTTTTTCGTTTTTCATGTTGAGTTCAACATGAAAATATGCGCATGGACTATGCGATTTTAATCCAGCAACCAGCTCCAAGTTTTGTGAACCGTATATCCTCAACTTCATGTTCTTCTATTCCAAACTTTTTGAGATGAATTCTGTCAAATTAGTCGCACTGGTTGACATTAAAAAATTCCCTTTTACTATTAGTTTCATCTCGCTGTCATCACTAGGTCTACATGAAAAAGATACGGATCCACAAAATGTTGTTCCATTCAGTCAAGCAATTTCTAGTTTCTTGTATCTGCTCAATTTTGTGTTGAAGTGTTGACTTATTTTAGTACAATTATTAAATATTAATTGCACACGGTTAATCGTTTGAAATTTTCCTTTACCACTAACTTCATTTCGCTATTCCACACAATACTTCTTCTTTTTGCTACCATCGCCGGTTTTTGCCTTTCCATGTCTAATATTATCGATCCTAAAAAGATTAGTTTTTTGGCCCCTCGTTGTCCGAAACATAACGATTGTGTGCTACACTGGTATGTAATCTAAACTAGTTGCATTCTCAATCCCCAATTTGCTTTCCACGTATTTGTTCGGTGCTGGTAATATCCATGCGTGATATATATAAAGTCATGGAACAAAGGCAATTGATTATAAAAATTTGGATTTGGGAGTTTATATTTTTTTTTGTCAATGGCTCAAAGTACACATGTAACTCCAGCCTATGTCTTAACTAGTAAGTTTGCACGTGCAACACACGTCTCAACTAATACAATTTTACTAAAAAGAATTGAGTTATTTCACCATTAATAATGATTTGCATATTAAAGCAATTAATTGTGACTCTTATTACACCTTTTAAAAGAAAATGCAGGGTTTACCATATTTAATCATATGTGAGTTAACTTTAACTAACCTAATCTGCCAAGTTTAACCATGCCTAATCTTCTTTGAGATATGACTTGAAGTTCTAATTTATTTTCAGTTATTATGCAAGTTTAGATAGGTTTATTGTTCTTAGTTGTCCACCAAAACAGAACGTCAAAAATATTCTCAACGTAACGTCATAGTGTCCCCAAGAGTATTTTTTAGTACCGAATGAGACAACTCCAATTTTTGTTATTTTGAGCATGAGCATTATACAAAGCTTATTTCAGGATCGACATAAAGCATTGCTTGCACGCTCAGGTTCATCACGGTTTAGACACCCAACAATTGCTTAAATTATTGTAAACATACAAAAGAAGAAGCCAACTTGCAACTTGATTACTAACGAGAGCTTGTGATCCTTCATTACAAAAACAAAGAGGCGAATGTCTTTTTTTTTTGACACAAAAGAGCCGAATGTCTTGCTTACAAAAGCTCCCCTCACAAACTAATGCTCAGATAATTGCCACTACCGTGAAAGGATATTGGTGTTCCTGCTCCCAGTGCACAACCAGAATTCAGATCAGGTATAGCAGAGAAGTGTGGAGTAATAGTGCACAATTCAGATAGCCAAAAACCAACTAACTAAAATTCTATTAGGTAGGTAGGTAATTAATATTAACATGGAAAAAGAAAGTGCTCCATATTTGAAATTGCACCAATGAGATGCATAGAAGAGAAGAGTAGGGGTACCTAAGCTCGACGAGGACGCAATTGAAGGTGAAGAGCTGCGCAGTCATATTCGCCATCCTTCTCATGATCTCTTCTAGTCCTCGATGTTGAGAAGCCAGCAAACTTTTCTGTTCATGCCTTCATTCAGTTATTTTCCCTCCTCGAGATGATGGAGGGGAACAACAGCGACGGTCCCAATGTGCTATATCCGGTGTGGCTGTATCGGCGAACCAACCTGGCTGCTTCCTGGCCATTCACCTGCCACTCCATGATGTAGCTGGGCTTGATGACCTCCCCCATAGACTTTCAGCATCTCCTGTGAGCACCGAGAACACCCTTGACATGGAGGGCCGTCTGTGTAGTGATCCCCGGGTGCAAATGAGTGTGGCGCCATCCCTAGCCGAGCAGCGATCCAACGAAAAACACACAATAATTGTAGAAATACCTGTGTACCAAACAAAATTGGAAAAAAGGAAACTACTCGTATATTTTCCAAGCCAATCTATTGGTAACCTCAGACCATGTAAAACTTGTGTGGTATAGCTTATAACAATGAAGACTTACTATATGCCATCACATACAGCCAAAACGTCCCTGAAAATGGCAAAAACAAATTAGAACATATGCAAGCTTTTTGTATAAGAAACAACCCGTTATCTAATAATTACTTATAGATGTAGTTCCTCTCACGGGGTCAGGAGCATGATCTTAAGCAGGGTGATTCTACTATTGATGAGTTCTATACTCAGAGTGCTGCTATTTGACGCCATCTTGACTCTCTTCGTACAGCTGTGTGTAACACCTGTTCCTGCTGTCTGATTGTGCGCGCGGATCTGGAGTTTCAGCGCGTCTTTGAGTTCTTGTCGTGGCTCCGCAAGGAGTTTGAGCCACGTCGTGCCCAGCTGCTTGCCCGTGGTCGTGTTCCACTCTCTGAGGTACTGGCTGAGCTTCGTGTGAGGAGACTCGTCTTCGTGGTGCTGGTCTTCTCGAGGTTCCATCTGTTCTTGCTGCTCGTGGTCCCCCCGTGCCGCCGGCTTCATCGCGGTCTCTAGCACCGCCACTACTCTCTGCTCCGCCGGCCCAGGGTCAGAGTCAGCCTCAGCAGTCTCGTGGTTCTCGTCCTCCCTGCGCCCACTGTGGCAAGCCTGACCACGATATCTCTGGCTGCTGGACGAGGGATCCCCGCTTACGTCAGCAGTACCTTGCTCGTCGACAGGCTGGCTCTTCAGGATCCTCTGCCGTTGCTTCTGGACCTCCTGCTGGTGCACTGTCTGATCAGGATATTATCCGTTGTCTTCGTAGTCTGCTCGCTGCTACAGGCTCTTCCTCGTCGGGTACTGCTGGTTCTGTGCCTACCTCTTCTGGCACCGCGCGACCATCACCTTCTACACAGTCAGGTACGTCATCCCCGTGGTATCTGGATTCTGGAGCTTCTTTTCGTATGACTTCTGCATCTTCTATTCTTTCTGCTCTTCGCTCTCTTATTTCTCATGTTCATGTTATCACGGCTGATGGTACCTCTCTTCCTGTTTCCAGTCGAGGCACCCTCTCTACTTCCTCTTTCTCTGTTCCTGATGTTTCTCATGTTCCTAGTCTTAAGATGAACCTTTTCTCTGCTAGTCAGCTTACTGATTCTGGTTGTCGTGTCATTCTTGACGCTGATTCTTGTGCTGTTTAGGACCGTCATACATAGGCTCTGGTTGGAGCTGGCCCTCGTAGCATTGAGTCTCCGGGGCTATGGGAGTTAGACTGGCTTCGTGTTCCTTCTTCCGCTAACACTTTCTCTGCCAGTTCTCCTGCGCTTGCTGCTTCTGTCACCGGCTCGTTTCAGCAGTGGCATCATCGGCGGGGTCATCTTTGTGGCTCCCGTTTATCGTCATTAGTTCGTCGTGGTCTTCTGGGGCCTGTCTCAGGAGATGTGTCTTTACATTCGTGTCAGGGTTGTAGATTAGGCAAACAGATTCAGCTTCCCTATCCTACTAGTGTGTCTGTATCTCAGCGACCTTTTGATTTAGTTCATTCAGATGTTTGGGGTCCAGCTCCCTTTGCTTCAAAACAGGGCCATCGATACTATATTTTGTTCATTGATGATTTTCACGGTACACCTAGTTGTTTTTTATGCGCTCTCGCAGTGAGGTGCTTGCTATTTATCAGCGCTTTGTGGCCATGGTTCGTACTCAGTATTCCACTCCTATTCGTGTGTTTCGTGCTGATTCTGCAGGAGAGTATATCTCCCAGCACCTGCGTGGCATTCTTGTTGAGCAGGGCACCCTTTCTCAATTCTCGTGTCCCGGCGCCCATGCTCAAAATGGTGTCGCCGAGCGTAAGCATCGTCATATTCTTAAGACTACCCGTGCTATGATGATTGCTTCCTCTCTTCCGCCGCATTTCTGGGCTGAGGCTGTCGCTACGTCGACTTACCTCATTAACATCCAGCCTTCCGCTGCTCTTCAGGGTGACATTCCTCTCGAGCGTCTCTCTGGTACCTGTCCAGATTACTCGACTCTTCGTTTATTTGGTTGCGTTTGCTATGTCCTTCTCCCTCCTCGCGAACGCACCAAACTGACCGCTCAGTCTGTTGAGTGTGTTTTTCTCGGCTACAGTGATGAGCATAAGGGCTATCGCTATTGGGACCCCGTTGGTCGTCGGATGCGCATCTCTCGTGATGTCACGTTCGATGAGATGATTCTAAAGGTGATTTCTAACTACAAGATGACTTTCTTTATTTGAAAACGGAATCCAAATAGCAACAAAAAGATGAATGGAAAGTCTTTCCTGATCGTTTTTCTCGTAGACCGCCCCTGATGTGACCCGTTAGCCCATATCTAATACTTAGTAGCGATGCCGAAGAACATAAGCGGTTGTTTAAAGCAGTGGCGGCGCATCCGCCTCCAGATGGGAAAGCGCCTTTCTCTCTATAAGAGCAGCGCGTTCCGAGGTGTGAAGTAGGAGAGATGCGTCCTTTCTATCCTCGGCCCACCTCTGGTACTTACCCAACGGATGATCTCTCTTTTCTTCTTTTTCCTGATACACCTTCCGCTGTCCCTTCTCCTCCACCTCCTCCTTCTGATGCGCCTCCTTTGTTTTCGGCGCCATCCTCTCCTCTATCTAGTTCCCCTAGTTCTCCCCGTTCTCCGGCTTCAGACCCTTCCTCCGTTGTTCCTTCTTCCTCCTCTTCTGATGAGTCATCTTCCGCGGATGAGCTTCCTTCTTCATGGCCTGTTCGTCAGCGTCGTGCTCCAGACCGTTACTCTCCTAGTCAGTATGGTCTCTCTGTCGTCTCCGAGCCGACTTCTTATCGGGATGCTGCGTGTCATCCTGAATGGCAGCTTGCCATGGCTGAGGAGATCGATGTGCTTGAGCGCACTGGCACCTGGGATCTTGTTTCTCCCCCTTCTAGTATTCGTCCTATCACGTGTAAGTGGGTCTATAAAATTAAGACCCGCTCTGATGGATCTCTTGAGCGCTATAAAGCGTGTCTTGTGGCTCATGGTTTTCAGCAGGAACACGACCGTGACTACGATGAGACTTTTGCCCCTGTGGCCCATATGACCACTGTGCGTACTCTTCTTGCTGTTGCTTCTGTTCGACGCTGGTCTGTGTCCCACCTTGATGTTCAGAATGCTTTTCTTAATGGCGAGTTGAGTGAGGAGATTTATATGCGGCCTCCTCCTGGGTATTCTGTTCCCGATGGGATGGTTTGTCGTCTTCGACGTTCCCTTTATGGCCTAAAACAGGCCCCTCGTGCTTGGTTTGAGCGCTTTGCCTCTGTGGTGACTGCTACTGGTTTCTCTCCTAGTTCCCATGATCCAGCGCTTTTTGTTCACACTTCTCCTCGTGGACGCACTCTTCTCCTTCTCTATGTTGATGATATGATCATTACTGGTGATGATCCTGAGTATATTGCCTTTGTCAAGGCTCGTCTCCCTGATTAGTTTCTTATGACTGATCTTGGTCCTCTTCGCTACTTTCTTGGGATTGAGGTTTCCTCCACTTCTGATGGTTTTTCTATCTCTCAAGAAAAGTATATTCAGGATCTTCTTGCTCGGGCTGCTCTTGCGGATGAGCGTACCGTTGAGACTCCTATGGAGCTTAATGTTAAGCTTCCTCCTACTGATGGTGATCCTCTTCCCGATCCCACTCGTTATCGCCATCTTGTTGGGAGTCTTGTTTATCTTGCTGTCACTCGTCCTGATATATCTTATCATGTTCATATTCTGAGTCAGTTTGTCTCAGCTCCTACCACTGTTCACTACAGTCATCTTCTCCGTGTCCTTCGTTATCTTCGTGGCATGATTACTCGTCGCCTTTTCTTCCCTCGTTCTAGCTCTCTCTAGCTCCAGTGCTACTCGAATGCTACGTGGGCGAATGATCCTACAGATCGTCGTTCACTTGCTGCTTACTGTGTGTTTCTTGGTGGTTCGCTTGTTGCTTGGAAGACTAAGAAACAGGTAGCGGTTTCCCGTTCGGGTGTTGAGGCTGAGCTGCGGACTATGGCTTCGGTGACCGCTGAGATGACCTGGTTACGGTGGTTGCTTGCAGATTTTGGGGTCTCTGTTACGACACCCACTCCACTTTTGTCAGATAGTACATGTGCTATCAGTATTGCACATGATCCGGTCAAGCATGAGCTGACCAAGCATATTGGTGTTGATGCTTTTTATACACGTGCTCAGGTGCAGGATCAGATTGTTGCGCTTCATTATGTGCCTTCAGACTTGCAGTTGGCAGATTTCTTTACAAAGGCACAAACCCGCGCACAGCATGATTTCTTACTCTCCAAACTCAGTGTTGTGGATCCACCATGAGTTTGAGGGGGGGGTGTTAGAGTATATATTTGTATCCTGTAGTTTCCCCACATGTTAGGGGGCTTTCTGTATATTTGCACTTGTACATGTACTATATATTCTGGCCTTTGGCCCTCTGGTAATACAAGCATCTATTACCCTAACAGTCGCATATTGTAGAAATTCTCCGACCTCAAAGCCACATTTGTTTTGTTGATGTGACGGATGCAAGGTATGCAGTGAGCCATTACAGATTAACAAAAATATGGTTGGCCAAAGTTATGCACAATATAGAGCAGAAAAAATGCAATACATGACAAACTGAAACGAACTTGTATTGGTAAGAGCAATCTAGACCAGACTAAAATGTTATACATGAAAATTTCAAAATAGAGAAACAAAAGAATTTTATGCTCAGGCATGAATGAGTGAACATGATATATTTCCAGACTTTAACCGAACAATTCCTTTAGATTTCAGACTTTAAGGAGCAGACAGGCATAATGCATAGTATGTTTGCGATTACCACTGCCATGTACGGTAGTTATATTTGGCCCTGAATTTGATATTATTACAAACACTAAACATGACATCACATAAGTAAACAATTCCATGAAAATGCATACATGTGAGAGTTGAAGGGAAAGAAAAAATTGTGGGATGAGTGAATGGGATTTATTTTGGGGCAGACAATCAATGTCAGAACACAAATAGGTGTGTACTGCAATTTTCAGATGGTAGAAAACTCAATCGCTTACCAGTCTATCAAATTGGAGGTATGCCCACGCCGAGGAGTAGAGGAGAGGGCCAGAAAGATCTTGGAGGGCCGGTGCCCAAATGGAGGTAGTTGGAAGGTCGCCAACTCGTTGAGGCGCCACTTGCGCGGTGGGATCGACGGCAAATCCCGGTGCTCGGTCGTGGGGTCAATTTGCACTTATTTGAATCTCCTGAAAAATCTTTGATCCTATCAAAAATTATAAAAAGCAAGTAGATATCAGCATATTTCACAACAAAAGTAATTAGCAACAATAAGTCATATTAACCAAAAGGTAGAACCAAAACCGGCAATGGAAAAGTTGAAAAAGTTGACTACTAAGATTCGTACAAAGCAACCAAACCAACATGAGTTTGATCAGTCAAACTGAAATAACACTACAGAAATATCATAGCATCCAACCAGTATCAAAATATATGTTTGACTATACAATCTCAGTCTTATACCCATATCATAGTTTGCCTGGATTAACTACTTTTTCTATAAAAACTGTTTCTACCATTAAGCTACCCCTCCCCCCCCCCAAAAAATCATCATGACAAATATATGCACATAAAACAACATCATATATACTCTTAGAATGAATTTCCTTAACCACGGTTATTTCATTCAAAGGCACTTGATGTAAAAAACTATCAGGAATTGAAAGAGTTGCATAATTAACTTCTACAAAGAAAATATCAGTGAAGATGCCTTTTGGCAGGTTTGCTCCTTTCCCCTCAGTGGCACGTTTTTCTTCCATATCTCTGCATCATGAATGTAGTCTATATCAGTAGGGAAGTGAAAAAAAGCAGAGAACTAAAATTACTAACCACTTTTGTCAGCGTCAGCGGGAAGATCAGCAGAATTTATATTTTTTAGGAAGAAAAAATTAACCGTACCACCGAATCTCAATAATAGTTTTATCCTCCGGAGATAGAACCATACTATTGGATGAATTTAGGCATTTCTGTCGGAGATTTGTCCCGCAAAGGAACTAGGGTCCAACGATCCCTGGTTCGTGAGGGGGCTGAACACGTGATTCCGAAGGAGTTTGGCGATGGCTACGGCAGCGGAATGGAGGCACGATAGAGAGTTGACACCAGGTTTTTTTACCCAGGTTCGGGACCCTCGTGAGGAGGTAAAGCCCCTATACTCCTGCTTGGTTGTATTGCTCACTAGCCTCGCGATGTTACAATGGTGGATGAAAGTCTAGGGTTTCAGATCTCTGGGATCCGTTCCTTTGCAAGGTAGGAGAAGGGCTCCTTATATAGGGCGGCATCGGGCCTCTCCCTGGTCCACGGACGGGGAGGGTTACAACAGTGCCATCTTCCCCGGCGCCGGTGTATGAGACTACTTTCCATGGACCAAGTCCTTTTGCCTGGACGCTCCTCCACCGGTTGATAAAGTGGCCTCCCTTTTTCCATTTTGTCTTAATCCGACGGTCTCTGCTTTTCCCTCCTTTGCACCCAAATGGCAATTGGGGGAACCTCGTGCTACGAGATCACATGTCCTTGCCCTGCGAAAGGAGGGTGGACCGGGTCTTCTTTTCCAAGGCGGTTGAAACTACGATAGTCCCGTACTTGCTATCCTTGCTGTCAGGGCTGTATCCCATGCTCCACGTGGTGTAGTTAATGTTCTACCACGGACACACCCAGGGGTATCCAAGGCTTGGGGGCGTTACACGAGGCCATGGCACTATCCCTCGGGAGGGTGCCTTTTGATGCCCGCCTGGTTTGGTCCCTCCAAAAGGCATCCCACCTCTAGAGGTTGAGGACTCCTAGGCTGCGGGGCGTGTTCAACGCGGGGACGTGGCACCCTGGGTGCCAGGGCTCCGACAGTAGCCCCCAAGCGCTTGGCCTGCACGTGTCCCCCCATGGGCCCGAAGGGGCAAGAGGCCTGTGAGGGTGTACGGGCTCCTACACTCATTTGGTCAACAGAAACTCGACTTGTTCGAATCTCAGTCGTGAAGCCCAACCGGCTATGGGCGCTCACCCGTAGATCTAGAGCGCACTATTCCTGCTCCGAGAGTTGTTCCACGACACGACGACGCGTAGGGCCTAGCGGTTAATACCGCACATGTGGCGCGGCGATATGTCTTTTCGACGGGCGCGGTTAAAAGGTGGGGAATGAATCTGTTTACTCCCACTCCGCTGATCTCTTCCTTTCTTGCGCTCTTGAGTTGAAGACCCCCCTGATACGTTGCAAACGTATCTATAATTTTTGATATTGCATGCTTGGTTTATATCTACTTTCTTATGTTTTGTCCATACTTTGGAGTAATTTTTATACACTTTCTTGGACTAACCTATTAACAAGATGCCACAGTGCCAGCTGCCTATTTTCTGCTGTTTTTGGTTCCAGGAAAGTCAGAAAATGAATATTCTCGGAATTGGACAGGACAAAAGCCAAAGGCAATATTTCACCGAGGGGGACACGGAACCAGAATACGAGACAGAGAGGGGCCAGGGGCCGCCCACACCACCTGGCCGCGCGGCCAGGCCTGGCCTGTGCTAACTCGTGTAATAATGAGCTCGTTGGGGAACCCCAAGAGAAAGGTATGATGAGCATAGCAGTAAGTTTCCCTCAGTTATGAAACCAAGGTTATCAATCCAGTAGGAGCAAGGAAACACCTCAAAGGTGTTGCTAGCTGGACTTTGGCAAGGCGCACTACCGGTGACAGCAGCAACGTGAAGACCTGCACAACACAACCATAGAACTTTGTTCCCAACTTACGATGAGGTTATCCATCTCACCGGTTTTGCTGAAAACAAAGGATTAAACGTATCGAGTTGAAGAAAGTAATAGTTTACAGAAAGTAAACACAAAGCAGTAAACAGTTGTAGATTGATGGTAAAAGAAAGGACCAGGGTCCATAGTTCAGTAGTGGTGGCTCTCCTTAATATAGATGACATGTTGGGTGAACAAATTACAGCGGGACAATTGACAAACATCGAGAAAGCATACAAGCATATACTACTCACCTTGACTCCTTTGATATTCGATTGGGAATTACAACATTATACATAGACCGCCATCCAACTGCATCTATGATTAATAATCCACCTTCAGGTTATCATCCAAACCCCCTCCAATATTAAGTTGCAAGCAACGGATAATTGCATCACGCATTGCGTGTAAAGTAAACAATACGATTGTTCTATGAACAAAGGATTGTTGTTTTCTTCCTAGTAGCAATAGCAACTCTAGTACCTTAGAGATTTCTGTCACTTCCCCAGATTACCAGAGGCATGAACCCATTATCGAGCATAAATACCCCCTCTTGGAGTTGGCCAAGTAGATGCTAGCAACTCCAAGAGTTAGTATTTATGCTCGATAATGGGTTCATGCCTCTGGTAATCTGGGGAAGTGACAGAAATCTCTAAGGTACTAGATGTGTTGTTGCTACTAGGGAGAAAACAACAATCCTTTGTTCATACAACAATCATATTGTTTACTTTAAACACAATGCGTAATGCAATTATCTGTTGCTTGCAACTTAATACTGGAGGGGGTTCGGATTGATAACCTGAAGGTGGATTATTAGTAATAGATGCAGTTGGATTACGGTCTATGTATAACGTTGTAATACCCAATCAAATCTCACAGGAGTCAAGATGATTAGTATATGCATGTATGCTTTCTTGATGTTTGTCAATTGCCCCGCTGTAATTTGTTCACCCAACATGTCATCTATCTTAAGGAGAACCACCACTAGTGAACTATGGACCCCGGTCCTTTCTTTTACCATCAATCTACAACTGTTTACTATTTTCTATTTACTTTCTGCAAGCAATTACTTTCTTCCACACAATACGTTTAATCCTTTGTTTTCAGCAAAACCGGTGAGATTGACAACCTCACTGTAATTTGGGGGCAAAGTTCTGTGGTTGTGTTGTGGAGGATTCGAAGTTGGAAACAACACCTTGGAGGTGTTTCCTTTCTCCTACTGATTCGATAACCTTGGTTTCATAACTGAGGGAAAACTTGTTGCTCTGCTCATCATACCTTCCTCTTGGGGTTCCCCAACGAGCTCGATATACTTTGGGCCAAAAATCAAGCTTTTTCTGGCGCCGTTGCCTGGGAGTCAAGGACATCTTCATAAGGGGAGTCCCTCATAACCAATTTCTTTACTTTGTTTTATTTGTTTTCCTTAGTTTATTTCTACTCTGCTTGCTTCTTTCTTTATCAAAAACACACAAAATTTTGTTTTACTAGTTTGCTTTCTTTATTATAACACAAAAGAGACTACTCTTGAAAATACTAAGTTGTGTGACTTCACTAGCACCAACAACAATGATTTCATGTGCACACCTATTGCTCCACCGGTTCCTGAAGCTACTTTCTTTGAAATTAAACCTGCTTTACTCAATCTTGTTATGTGAGAACAATTTTCTGGTATTGGTACTGAAGATGCTGCTGCTCATCTAAATAACTTTGTTGAACTTTGTGAGATGCAAAAGCATAGGGATATAGATGGGGATATTATGAAGCTTAAATTGTTTCCTTTCTCTTTGAGAGGAAAACCTAAAGAATGGTTGCAATCCCTAACTAGAAATAGTATTGATTCTTAGACTAAATGCAAAGATGCTTTCATTGGAAAATACTATCCTCCTGCTAAGATTATATCTATGAGAAGTGAAATAATGAAGTTTAAACAATCTGATAATGAACATGTTGCTCAAGCTTGGGAAAGAATGAAATCTTTGGTAAAGAATTGTCCCACTCATGGACTGACTTTTGGATAATTATCCAAACTATTTATGGAGGTACCTTTATGACCATTACTTTGGGTGCTGAACAAAGCTTCTAGACAATATGATGGTTAATTATTCTAAATGGCACACTGAGAGAGCTCCACAAGGTAAGAAGGTAAATTCTGTTGAAGAAACCTCCTCCTTGAGTGATAAAGTTGATGTTATTTTGTCTATGCTTGTTAATGGGAAAGCTCATATTGATCCAAATCATGTTCCCTTAGCCTCTTTGATTGCTCAAGAAGAGCAAGTTGATGTGAACTTTATAAGAAATAATAATTTTAGCAACAATGCCTATAGGAATAATTTTGGTAATAATAACTATAGGCCATATCCTCCCAATAATGGTAATGCTTATGGGAATTCCTACAACAATAATAGGAGTGCTCCCTCTAAACTTGAAGTTATGCTTAAAGATTTTATTAGTAAACAAATTGCTTTCAATAAAAATATTGAGGAAAAACTCTCTAATGCTGAAAGAAATATAGCATCATTGGCTGAAGCACAATCTTCTTTGCATAAAATGGCTGCTAAACCTGAAACTATTGATAATCCCTTTGCTGCTACCAATGCCATACAAGTTAGGATTGATGAAAATGTTAGATTATTAGCTGAATTGCATGCTAAGTGGGAAAGAGAAGATGAAATTGCTAGAAACATTAGTGTTTCTACTATCACTACCACTAGTGTTGAAGTTAGTAATAACTCTACTACTTTAGATGATAATTATGATTTTTATCTTGATGGTTGCGACATCTCTGAAGTTATTAAGTTCCTACAAAATCTTGCTAAAAGTCCTAACGCTAGTACTATGAATATGGCCTTTACAAAACACATTACTGATGCTCTCATAAAAATTAAAGATGAAACATAAAGCTTCTATTACTATGAAACTAGAAGATGGTTGGGAACCCATCATTAATATGAAAGTGAATGATTTTGATTTCAAAGCTTTATGTGATCTTGATAGTAGTGTTTCTATTATGCCTAGAAGGATTTATGATATGCTTGATTTGCCACCATTGGAAGATTGTTATTTGAATGCCCCACTTGATGATAATACTAAAAAGAAACTGATGGGGAGTATTAATGATGTTCTTATTATGGTTAACAATGCTTATGTCCCTGTTGATTTCTATGTTTTGGATGTTGAATGCAATGCTTCTTGTCCTATTACTTTGGGTAGACCTTTTCTTAGAACTTTTTATGCCATTATTGATATGAAAGAAGGCACCATTAAATATCAACTCCCGCTCAAGAAAGGTATAGATACTTCCCTAAGAAAAGAGAGAAGATCCCTTTGCCTCTCCTATGAAAAAAAATTGCTCTTAATGTTTCTTCATTTGAGAACACTTGATTCTTTTTCTTACTTCTTATGCCTAACTTAAAGGCGTTAAAGAAAAGTACTTATTGGGAGATAACCCAAAAGTTTTAGATGAGTCTTGGAAGTTATTACCTCTATAATAACCGCTCCTTATCCTTTTTATTTGCTTTTTGTGCCAAGAGTAACCTCTAATGAGAGAGAAGTAATGCTTGGGAAAGTTGCTGTCCCGAACAGATTTTTGTGCTTCACTATAAAAATTCGTGTAAAATATCTGTACGTCGTTTTGAGGCGTGAATTTTTGTGCTTCTGCCCTAGGTTGTTATCTAACTTTCGTTAGTTCAACACTTTTCGATTTGAGCACCAGAAGGTCTTCGAAACAACTGGTTTTTACCTGTTGGTCTGTTTTGACAGATTTCCGCCATTATTTGCATTTGCTTCTTGTTGGTTCCTTTTTGGGTTCTCTTTGAGGAATTGAGCTTTTCAAGGGAAGTGCTACAGTAGCTTGTGTTTTAATGGAAGTTTTATTGGTGTTTGAACTGAACCCAAAGACTTATTATCTTGAGTACACTAATGTTGGTAATAAAGATTGTGTGAAGTTTTGTATGAAGGAAAAATTTCAGGTGTATGGAGAGAATGATGTAAGTAGATGAAGAATGGACTAAAGCTCAAGCTTGGGGATGCCACCCATGTCACCCCAAGAAATATCCAAGAAGTACAAGCGTCAAAGCTTGGGGATGCCCAAGGCATCCCCTTCTTCATCAATAAAATCTCAGCTTTCTTCCAAACACTTTATTTTTATTGTTTCATGCATAGTTGTGTTGTTCTTGGAGTGTCTTTGTTTTTGTTTTTGGTTTTTCATTTGCTTGGTTTTGTTAGTTTGCTTGAATAAATTGGTTGGACCCCCTCTTTCATACATTAGTATTCAAATAGTTTGGTTTGGTTTGGAGAAGAGTAGGAAAAGTTCATGCTTAAGTGGTAAAAAGGAGCTTGTTTTTTACTGTGGCCTATGCTTTGTCATGTCATGCTTGATATTGTTTTTGCTTTATACTTAGTGATTTTTGCTGTAGCATGACATGTTATAAACAATTGATATTGCTTAATGTGCCTTGAAAGAATCATGCGTATTAAAGCATAGTATTGTGGTATTCTCCTTTGATGCTTTATTTGGGTTGACTTGGAGCATGCTCACACCATGTTAAGACTATCCCAAGTCACCATAGCCTTTATGATCCTTTAGTTTTTGACTTGTAATATCACTTTATGCTTTAATTAATGATGTTTTGTCGCTTTGTATGATTATGGCCATTATTGCTCTCTTAGTTGGTCGCTCCCAGTCTTTTGCTAGCCTCCATAACCAAGTATGAGTTTCACTCATGCATCCAACTCCAAATAAAACCAAGTTGTTCCAAAGAGTCCACCATACCTACCTATTAGCATATGCTATTCCAAGTATATTCTTGTTTTTATCTACCTTCCGAGTTAAACTTGTTATGAGAAAACTAGTGGTTAAAGCTCTCACGAACTTGATGGCACACTTTACTTTTCTTGCCCTTAATAAACTTGAACCATTGTGTCGTCTATGTTGTATATGCTTGCACTTATATGTTGGGGATTAGCAGAACCATGCTGTCACGAGGAACGCTTTCAACATTGCACTTGTACTTTGTACCTAGTTGATATCATGCTCTTTTGTCTATGGATTTCATCGGTGTGAAATGAAAGGGGAGCTTGTAAGTCCATGGAGTTATGTATGTGTGTTAGAGAAACGCCTGGGCCGCCGGTCTAATCCATGCCTAATCATGCTGGAAACCTGCAGTGTAACCATCATGAGCTGTCTATGAAGCATTTTTTTTATAAAAAAAGTGATAGATATTGAGAAAAAGAGAAAAAGAAAAAAAAGATATGAGAAAAGAGGAAAGAGAGAAAAAAGCACCATTTTCCCATGGTAAATAAGAAGATTGCTGAGATGCTCGCTGTCTGCTTGCCTTGTCATTTTGATATGGGGATTCTTCCGTATCATCGGGCAAGGGGTACCCCGTTGGCGGTTCTCTATGATACACATGTACTTACTATGACAAGAACTTACCGGTAACTAAACTTGAGTAGTATGAGGAGTGGCCCTTGTATTCAAGGGACATGAGATTTCCAACTTATACTTTGTCAAGCATATACTTCATAGTTTGTTCACTTTAACCTTAATCACTTCAAGATGCTTATGATAGGGGCAATGAGAGATGAAATCTAATAAGTACCATAATTTTTGGAAGCTCTTTATGAAACTTGAATCCCTGCTTCCTTCTATGAAGGCCTTTCTTTTACTTTTATGTTGAGTCTCCACCTTCTATCTTTATGCACCTATTGAGAGAGCATAGTGGCCATTCTTAGTTTAATGTGCATTGTCCCAACACTTGTTGATTGATGCATAACTTTGATATTGCTTGTTCTTAAACTATTTGTATCTAGTCACCCTTATAAACTTTTAAGGTGACCTATGCATTTATATTTGTTACTCTATGAGGGACAAGCTGAATGCCACTATGCTATGTTTTCTTTATGTGAAACAAACAAACGTCTTGCAAAGCATTGTTATTTATGAATCTTTTGTTTGTGCCTTTTCATGATTACAACATAGTTGCTATGTCTTATTGTTAGAACTTTATCTTTCATGCTATGTTGAATTACTATGTCCCAGCTATCAATGTTTTACAAATACTTTGATCAAGTTTATGATGGTGCATGTCACCTCAAAAATTATTCTTTCTTTTTATCACTTACCTACTCAAGGACGAGCAGGAGTTAAGCTTGGGGATGTTGATACGTTGCAAACATATCTATAATTTTTGATTTTCCTTGCTTGGTTTATATCTACTTTCTTATGTTTTGTGCACACTTTGGAGTAATTTTTATACACTTTCTTGGACTAACTATTAACAAGATCCCATAGTGATAACTGCCTGTTTTCTGCTGTTTTTGGTTCCAGGAAAGTCAGAAAATGAATATTCTCGGAATTGGACGGGACAAAAGCCAAAGTCAATATTTCACTAAGGGGGACACGGAGCCAGAATATGAGACAGAGAGGGGCCAGGGGCCGCCCACACCACCTGGCCACGCGGCCAGGCCTAGCCCGTGCCAGGGGGTGGTGTGGCCGCCCAGGGCACCCACTCGGTCTCTCCTTTTGCCTATAAGATGCCCTCGATACAGAAACCCTAAGTACCTGATCAAAAATCCATGAAATATTCTGTAGCCACCGTCATCTCCATCCCTAGATCGGGAGGGATCTGAAGATCTTCCCGGCACCCTGCCGGAGGGGAGAATTCACCCTAGAGGCCTTCTTCATCACCATGCAATCCTCCGGTGTGATGTGTGAGTAGTTCATCCTTGGACTACGGGTCCATGTAGTAGCTAGATGGTTGGTTCTTCTCCTTTGTGTTATCATGTCTAGATCTTGTGAGCTCCGTTCATGATCAAGATCATCTATTTGTAATCATACATGTTGTGTTTGTGGGGATCCGATGGACATTGAGATGCTATTTCAGATTGATTATTGATTCTATCATGTCTTTGTTATTTGTGATCTTGCATGCTCTCCGTTGTTAGTAGATATCTTGGCCGAGTAGATGCTAGCAACTCCAAGAGGGACTATTTATGCTCGATAGTGGGTTCATGCCTCTAGTTATCTAGGGAAGTGACAGAAATCTCTAAGGTACTAGATGTGCTGTTTCTACTAGGGAGAAAACAACAATCCTTTGTTCATAGAACAATTTTATTGTTTACTTTACACGCAATGTGTAATGCAATTATTTGTTGCTTGCAACTTAATACTGGAGGGGGTTCGAATTGATAACCTGAAGGTGGAATATTAGTCATAGATGCAGTTGGATTATGGTCTATGTATAATGTTGTAATGCTCAATCAAATCTCATATGAGTCAAGATGATTAGTATATGCATGTATGCTTTCTCGATGTTTGTCAATTGCCCTGCTATAATTTGTTCACCCAACATGTCATCTATCTTAAGGAGAACCACCACTAGTGAACTATGGACCCCGGTCCTTTCTTTTACCATCAATCTACAACTGTTTACTTTCTGCAAGCAATTACTTTGTTCCACACAATACGTTTAATCCTTTGTTTTTAGCAAAACCGGTGAGATTGACAACCTCACTGTAAGTTGGGGGCAAAGTTTTGAGGTTTTGTTGTGCAGGATTCCAAGTTGGAAACAACACCTTGGAGGTGTTTCCTTGCTCCTACTGGTTTGATAACCTTGGTTTCATAACTGAGGGAAAACTTGATGTTGTGCTCATCATACCTTCCTCTTGGGGTTCCCCAACAAGCTCGATATACTTTGGGCCAACAATCACCCCCTCTCCATGACACCCCCGCTTCTCGGTGGAGGAGAAGGGCAAGGCAGTGGTGGTCGAAGCGGTGGATATGTCGCCGGTGAAGCGCGGCCGTGGGCGTCCATGCGGAAGCGGCTGGGGAAGAAGCGACGGTCGCGGTACGGCTCTCGTTGTGTTTACACCTATGGAAGCGAGCGCGACCTCAGGGTAAGCTCCCCCAAGCGCGGGTGCGGCCGTCCTCGCGGGTGTGGCAGGGGTCGTCGTGCAGGGCGCGGTGGTGGGGCTAGAGTCGGATCTGGCCCGAGCACTCCTGCTGCCACCGAGGCCCCTTCTCCCATGATCGTCAAAATTGAGGATGACCCTGAGCCTAAAAGGGTCATTGATTTCATCGTCATCCTTGGGAACCCCGATTGGTTCCTCAAGGTGAGGCTCCCGACCCGCTTTGCCTTAGGAGTCAAGGCGCACCTCCCAGAGGAGGTGGAGCTGCGGCACTCCTACGGGGACCAAGGGTGGCGGGTGTGCGTGAAGACCCTCCCACCCAATGAGATGTACCTCTGCGATGGCTAGAGCCATTTCCTCGCTGATCACCGCATTCAGCGTGGTTTTGTTCTACGGTTCTGCTTCATCGGGGAGGGGGAGTTCTCCATCTCTGTGTTCGATACCCTGCTGTGCCGCCGGGTGGAATACCCTGCTCACCTCCCTTGAGGAGCTGGGGTCAGGCCCATTCGAGGCCCGCTGCCTTGACTCCCGAGCTACGAGCATTTTGGTAGTGTAGGGGTGACTGATACATTGCAAATGTATCTATAATTTTTGATGTTCCATGCTTGGTTTTATCCACTTTCTTGTGTTTTGTTCCAACTTTGGAGTACTTTTCATATGATTTCTTGGACTAACCTATTAACAAGAGCCACAGTGCAGCTGCCTGTTTTCTGCTGTTTTGGTTCCAGGAAAGTCAGAAAATGAATATTCTCGGAATTGGACGGGACAAAAGCCAAAGTGCCTATTTTTCCGGAAGGGATCAAGTGCCAGAATACGAGACGGAGAGGGGCCAGGGGCCGGCCACACCACCTGGCCGTGCAGCCAGGCTTAACCCGCGCCAGGGGGTGGTCTGGCCGACCACAGCACCCCCTCGGCCTCTCCTTCCGCCTATAAGTTGCCCTCGGGACAAAAACCCCAGCCACCCGATCAAAAATCCACGATAGAGTCTATAGCCGCTGTCATCTCCATCCCTAGATCGGGAGGAATCTGAAGCTCTTCCCGGCACCCTGCCGGAGAGGGGAATTCACCCTGGAGGCCTTCTTCATCACCATGCAAGCCTCCGGTGTGATGCGTGAGTAGTTCATCCTTGGACTACGGATCCATGTAGTAGCTAGATGGCTGGTTTCTCCTCCTTTGTGCTTTCATGTTTAGATCTTGTGAGCTCCGTTCATGATCAAGATCATCTATTTGTAATTCATACATGTTGTGTTTGCGGGGATCCGATGGATATTGAGATGCTATTTCAGATTGATTATTGATTCTATCACGTCTTTGTTATTTTAGATCTTGCATGCTTTTCGTTGTTAGTAGCTATCTTGGCCAAGTAGATGCTAGAAACTCCAAGAGTTAGTATTTATGCTCGATAGTGGGTTCATGCCTCTAGTAATCTGGGGAAGTGACAGAAATCTCTAAGGTACTAGATGTGTTGTTGCTACTAGGGAGAAAACAACGATCCTTTGTTCATAGAACAATTGTATTGTTTACTTTACACGTAGTTCGTAAAGCAATAATCTGTTGCTTGCAACTTAATACTGGAGGGGGTTCAGATGATAACCTGAAGGTGGATTATTAGTCATAGATGTAGTTGGATGGCGGTCTATGTATTATGTTGTAATGCCCAATCAAGTCTCAAAGTAGTCAAGATGATTAGTATATGCATGTATTGCTTTCTCGGTGTTTGTCAATTGCCCCGCTGTAATTTGTTCACCCATCATGTTATCTATCTAAGGAGAGCCACCTCTAGTGAACTATGGATCCCGGTCCTTGTCTTTTATATACAATCTACAATCTTTTACTGCTTTGTGTTTACTTTCTGCAAACTTTTACTTCCTTCCATTCGATACGTTTAATCCTTTGTTTTCCGCAAAACCCGGTGAGATTGACAACCTCATTGCAAGTTGGGGACAAAGTTCTGTGGTTGTGTTGTGCAGGTCTCCACGTTGCTACTAGCACTGGTAGTGCGCCCTGCCAAAGCTTAGCTAGCAACACCTTTGGAGTGTTTCCTTGCTCCTACTGGTTCGATTAAACCTTGGTTTCATAACTGAGGGAAAACTTACTGTTGTGCTCATCATACCTTCCTCTTGGGGTTCCCAACGAGCTCTACGTTGAAAGTCGAGTGCATCAAGATCTTTTCTGGCGCCGTTGCCGGGGAGTCAAGGACATCTTCACAAGGGGAGTCCCTCATAACCAATATCTTTACTTTGTTGTTTTTGTTTTGCTTAGTTTTTTTTGCTTTGTTTGCTTGTTTTGTTCTTCAAAAACACAAAAAAATTAGTTTTACTTGTTTGCTTTCTTATTTGAAAATCCAAAAAATGACTACTCTTGAAAACACTAAGTTGTGTGACTTCACTAGCACCAACAACAATGATTTTATGAGCACTCCTATTGCTCCACCTGTGGCTGAAAATACTTTCTTTGAGATAAAACCTGCCTTGCTCAATCTTGTTATGAGAGAACAATTTTCTGGTATTGGTAATGAAGATGCTGCTTCCCATCTAAATAACTTTGTTGAACTTTGTGAGATGCAAAAGCATAGGGATATAGATGGTGATATTATTAAACTGAAATTGTTTCCTTTCTATTTGAGAGGAAAAGCTAAAGAATGGTTGAATTCCTTAACTAGGAATAGTATTGATTCTTGGACTAAGTGCAAAGATGCTTTTATTGGAAAATACTATCCTCCTGCTAAGATTATATCCATGAGAGGTGAAATAATGAAGTTTAAACAACTTGATAATGAGCATGTTGCTCAAGCTTGGGAAAGAATGAAATCTTTGGTAAAGAATTGTCCCACTCATGGACTGACTGCTTGGATGATCATCCAAACTTTTTATGCAGGATTGAACTATTCTTCAAGGAACCTATTGGATTCAGCAGCTGGAGGTACCTTTATGACCATCACTTTGGGTGCTGCAACAAAACTATTGGATAATATGATGGTTAATTATTCTGAATGGCATACTAAGAGAGCTCCACAAGGTAAGAAGGTAAATTCTGTTGAAGAAACCTCCTCCTTAAGTGATAAGATTGATATTATTATGTCTATGCTTGTTAATGGGAAAGCCCATATTGATCCAAATAATGTTCCTTTAGCCTCTTTGGTTGCTCAATAAGAGCAAGTTGATGTGAACTTCATAAGAAATAACAACTTTGGCAACAATGCTTTTGGTAATAACAATTATAGGCCCTACCCTCCTAGTAATACTTATGGCTATAATGGTAAACCTGGATTGCCTAGTGAAGGAAGAATTTTAGAAGTTGAAAGAGCCACTAAAAACTTCATGCAAATGCAATATGAGCAAAATAAACTATTCACCAAAACTATGGAGGAACAATCTATCATCTTGAAGAACATTAGCCATCAACTTGAGAGTCTAAATAGGGAAATTCCTAGTTTACAATTGAAACTCTCTAATGCTAAAAGAAATATATCATCTTTGTCTGAAGCTCAATCTTCATTGATTAATAAAATTGCTGCTAAACCTGAAACTAATGACAATCCTTTGCAGCTACTAATGCCATACAAGTAAGAATTGATGAAAATGTTAGACTATTAGCTGAATTACATGCTAAGTGGGAAAGAGAAGATGAAATTGCTAGAAACATTAGTGTTTCTACTATTACCACCACTAGTGTTGAGGCTAGCAATAGTTCTACTACTTTAGATGATAAATTTGATTTTGATCTTGATGGTTGCAATATCTCTGAAGTTATTAAGTTCCTACAAAAGCTTGCTAAAAGTCCTAATGCTACTGCTATGAACATGGCTTTTACAAAACACATTACTAATGCTCTCATAAAGATTAAAGAAGAAAAGATGAAACATAAAGCTTCTGTTCCTATAAAACAAGAAGGTGGTTGGGAACCCATCATTAATATGAAAGTGAATGACTTTGATTTCAAATCTTTGTGTGATCTTGATAGTAGTGTTTCTATTATGCCTAGAAGGATTTATGATATGCTTGATTTGCCTCCTCTTGAAGATTGTTATTTGAATGTTCCACTTGATGCTAATGCTAAAAAGAAACTCATGGGGAGTCTTAATGATGTTCTTATTATGGTTAATGATTCCTATGTCCCTGTTGATTTCTATGTTTTGGATGTTGAATACAATGCTTCTTGTCCTATTACTTTGGGAAGACCTTTTCTTAGAACTGTTGGTGCCATCATTAATATGAAAGAAGGCACCATTAAATATCAACTCCCACTCAAGAAAGGTATAGAACACTTCCCTAAAAAGAGAGAAAAGATTTCTTTTGCTTATCCTATGAAAACAAAATTTGGTCTTAATGCTTCTTCATTTGAGAACACTTGATTCTTTCTTTGCTTCTTATGCCTAACTTAAAGGCGTTAAAGAAAAGTACTTGTTGGGAGATAACCCCAGAGTTTTACATGAGTCTTCGAAGTTATTACTTCAGTAATAACTGCTCCTTATCCTTTTTATTTGCTTTTTTGTGCCAAGAGTAACCTCTAATGAGAGTGAAGTAATGATTGGGAAAGTTGCTGTCCCGAAACAGATTTCTGTGCTTCACCGTAAAAATTCCTGAGAGAGTTCTTTACGTCGGATTGAGCTATAATGTTTTGTGCTTCTGCCACAGGTTGTTATCTAACTTTTGTTAGTGCAACACTTTTTGATTTGAGCAACAGAAGGTCTTCGAAAAAATTCTTCTTTACCTGCTGGTCTGTTTTAGCAGATTTCTGCCATTTTATGCATTTGCTTCTTGTTAGTTCCTTCTTGAGTTCCATTGGGGAATTGAGATTTTTGAGGGAAGTGTTCTAATGGAAGTTTATTTGGTGTTAGAACTGAACCTTGAGACTTATTTATCCTAAGTGCACTAATGTTGCTAATGAGATTGTGTGAAGTTTTGTATGAAGGAAAATTTTCAGGTATATGGAAGGAATGAGTAATGAGATGAAGGATAGAATAAAGCTCAAGCTTGGGGATGCCACGTGTGTCACCCCAAGAAATATCCAAGAAGTGCAAGCGTCAAAGCTTGGGGATGCCCAAGGCATCCCCTTCTTCATCAATAAAAATACGAGGTTTCTTCCAAACGCTTCATTTTTATTGTTTCATGCACAGTTGTATTTTTCTTGGAGCGTCTTCTTTTTCGTTTTTGTTTTGGTTTTTAGTTTTCTTGGTTTGCTTAGTTTTCTAAATAAGTTGGTTGGACCCCCTCTTTCATACATTGGTTTGCAATTAGTTTGGTTTGGAAAAGAGTAGGAAAGTTCATACTTATGTGGTAAAAAGAGCTCGTTTTTGACTGTGGCCTATGCTTTGTCATGCCATGCTTGACATTGTTTTGGCTTTATGCTTTGTATTATTTGCTATAGCATGACTTGTTATAAACAATTGAGATTTCTTAATGTGCCTTGGATGAATCATGCGTTGTTTTAGCATATTAAAGCATAGTATAGTGGTATTCTCCTTTGATGCTTTATTTGGGTTGACTTGGCACATGCTTACACCATGTTATAACTATCCAAAGTCACCATAGCCTTTATGATCCTTTAGTTTTCAACTTGTAGTATCACTTTATGCTTTGATCAATGATGTTTTGTCGCTCTGCATGATTATGGCCATTATTGCTCTCTTAGTTTGTCGCTTCCAGTCTTTTGCTAGCCCCCACAACAAAGTATGAGTTCCACTCATGCATCCAACTCCCTAAACCAAGTTATTCCAAAGATTCCACCATACCTACCTACTAGCTTATGCTATTCCAAGTACATCCATGCTTTTGTTTACCTTCCACTTGTTATGAGAAAACTAGTGATTAAAGCTCTCACGAACTTGATGACACACTTTACTTTTTGCCTCTAATAAACTTGAACCATTGGGTCCTTCTTTGTTGCGTATATGCTTGCGCTTTATAAGTTGAAATTAGCAGAACCATGTTTCATGGGGAACGCTTTCAACATTGCACTTGTACTTTGTACCCCGTTGATATCATGTTCTTTTGCTTACGGATCCCGGCAGTGTGAAATAAAAGTGGAACTTGTAAGATCATGGAGTTTGTATGTGTGTTAGAGAAACGCCTGGGCCGCTAGCCTAAGCCATGCCTAATCATGGTGGAAACTTGCAGCATCACCATAATGAGCACTCTATGAAGCATCCTCAATAAAAACCTATACAAATAGCAAATAAAAAGATCGCTGAGATGCTCATTGTCTGCTTGCCTTGTCATTTTGATTATGGGAAAGCTCCCGTATCATGTGCAAGGGGTACCCCATTGGCGGTTCTTAATGATACACATATACTTACAATGATAAGAGCTTACGCGTGACTGAAGTTGAGTAGCATGAGGATCGGTCTTCGTAAGTAAGGGGCATGAGATTTCGGTTTATAACTTGTCAAGCATATCCTCTTAGTTGTGTCACTTTAACCTTAATCACTTAAATATGCTTATGATAGGGGCAATGAGAGCTGAAAGCTATAAGTACCATAATTTTTGGAAGCTCTTTATGAGACTTGAATCCCTACCTCCTTTTACAAAAGGTCTTTCTTCCACCATTATATTGAGTCTCACCCTTCTATCTTTATGCACCTACTTTGAGAGCATAGTGGCCATTCTTAGTTCTATGTGCATTGTCCCAAGACTAGTTGATTGATGCATAACTTGTTATTGCTTGTTTTAAACTATTGTATCTAGTCACTCTTATGAACTTTGAAGGTGTCCCATGCATTTATATTTGCTACTCTATTGAGGGACAAGCTGAATACATTTATGCTATGTTTTCTTTATGTGAAACAAACAAACGTCTTGCAAAGCATTGTTATTCATGAATCTTTTGTTTGTGCCTTTTCATGTTGCATCATAGTCTCTTTGCTTATTGCTAGAACTTTGTCTTTCATGTTATGATTGAAGTACTTTGATCCCAGCTTTGATGTTTTGCAAATACTTTGATCAAGTCTTTGATGGTGCATGTCACCTCAAAAATTATTTCTTTTTATCACTTACCTACTCGAGGACGAGCAGGAGTTAAGCTTGGGGACGTTGATACATTGCAAATGTATCTATAATTTTTGATGTTCCATGCTTGGTTTTATCCACTTTCTTGTGTTTTGTTCCAACTTTGGAGTACTTTTCATATGATTTCTTGGACTAACTATTAACAAGAGCCACAGTGCCAGCTGCCTATTTTCTGCTGTTTTTGGTTCCAGGAAAGTTAGAAAATGAATATTCTCGGAATTGGACGGGACAAAAGCCAAAGGTCCTATTTTCCGGAAGGGATCAAGTGCCAGAATACAAGACGGAGAGGGGCCAGGGGCCGGCCACACCACCTGGCCGCGCGACAAGGCTTGGCCCGCGCCAGGGGGTGGTCTGGCCGACCCCAGCACCCCCTCGTCCTCTCCTTCCGCCTATAAGTTTCCCTCTGGACGAAAACCCTAGCCACCCGATCAAAAATCCACGAAAGAGTCTGTAGCCGCCATCATCTCCATCCCTAGATCGGGAGGGATCTGAAGCTCTTCCCGGCACCCTACCGGAGAGGGGAATTCACCCTGGAGGCCTTCTTCATCACCATGCAAGCCTCCGGTGTGATGCATGAGTAGTTCATCCTTGGACTACGGGTCCATGTAGTAGCTAGATGGCTGGTTTCTCCTCCTTTGTGCTTTCATGTTTAGATCTTGTGAGCTCCGTTCATGATCAAGATCATCTATTTGTAATTCATACATGTTGTGTTTGCGGGGATCCGATGGATATTGAGATTCTATTTCAGATTGATTATTGATTCTATCATGTCTTTGTTATTTGAGATCTTGCATGCTTTCTGTTGTTAGTAGCTATCTTGGCCAAGTAGATGCTAGCAACTCCAAGAGTTAGTATTTATGCTCGATAGTGGGTTCATGCCTCTGGTAATCTGGGGAAGTGACAGAAATCTCTAAGGCACTAGATGTTCTGTTGCTACTAGGGAGAAAACAACGATCCTTTGTTCATAGAACAATTGTATTTTTTACTTTACACGCAGTTCGTAAAGCAATAATCTATTGCTTGCAACTTAATACTGGGGGGGGGGGTTCGGATGATAACCTGAAGGTGGATTATTAGTCATAGATGCAGTTGGATGGCGGTCTATGTATTATGTTGTAATGCCCAATCAAGTCTCAAACGAGTCAAGATGATTAGTATATGCATGTATTGCTTTCTCGGTGTTTCTCAATTGCCCCGCTGTAATTTGTTCACCCAGCATGTTATCTATCTAAGGAGAGCCACCTCTAGTGAACTATGGATCCCGGTCCTTGTCTTTGATATACAATCTACAATCATTTACTGCTTTGTGTTTACTTTCTGCAAACTTTTACTTCCTTCCATTCGATACGTTTAATCCTTTGTTTTCCGCAAAACACGGTGAGATTGACAACCTCATTGCAAGTTGGGGACAAAGTTCTGTGGTTGTGTTGTGCAGGTCTCCACGTTGCTACCAGCACCGGTAGTGCGCCCTGCCAAAGCTCAGCTAGCAACACCTTTGGGGTGTTTCCTTGCTCCTACTGGTTCGATTAAACCTTGGTTTCACAACTGAGGGAAAACTTACTGTTGTGCTCATCATACCTTCCTCTTGGGGTTCCCAACGAGCTCTACGTTGAAAGTCGAGTGCATCAGTGACGCCATCTAATACTTTGTTCCCATGTGGGGCTTGCAATAAAGACTTGTTTTCTATGTTTGTAAGCAGATCTTTATGTTGGTTGTTTCTCCCTTGGCATGTTGATACGTCCAAAACATATCTACTTTCCCGAACACTTTTGCTATTGTTTCTTCTCTAATTTGTGTGATTTGGATACAACTAATGCGGACTAACGCTGTTTTCAGCAGAATTGCTTTGGTGTCTCGTTTTTGTGCAGGAAATCAACTTTTAAGAAAAATCCCGGAAAATATCGCAAAACTCCTATTTTACCAGAAGACTCATGGAGCCAGAAGACGAGACAAAGAAGGGCCACAAGGGGCCCAAAACACCTGGCCGCGTGGGCCAGGCTAGGTCGCGCCAGGAGGTGGTATGGCCTCCTCGGACTTCGGCTCAACCTCTCCTTTCGCCTATATAAGCCCTCTGACCTAAAATAGACGTGGGGGGGGGGGGGGGGTCGATGTTTTTCCAGATAGAGTTCCGCTGCGCTGCCACCACTAGAAACCGGCACTCAGAACCAGAAACTCTGTTCTGGCACCCTGTCGGGACGGGAAATTGGAGGAGATGATCGCCATCATCATCACCATGGCTTTTCCATCAACCATCCATGATTCCCCATCCATGAGTTAGTAATCCCCCTATGTAGGCTATGTGGATGGTAGGGATTGGATGAGATCGTTCATGTAGTTGCATCAGATTGTTAGGGCATGGTGCCTAGTATCTATTGTTGGTGCTTTTTGACATTGTTGCAACTTGTTATGCTTAATGCTTGTCACTAGGGCTCGAGTGCCATGATTTCAGATCTAAACATGTTATTGATTCATGAGGATATTATTGTTTATGATCTTACCTGCAAGTTGTATACACATATTATTGTCCGGAACCAAAGGCCTCGAAGTGACAAGAATCCGGATAACCAGAGGGGATGGCTATGATATGAGGATCACATGTGTTAATGCTTTGCTCCGGTACTCTATTAAAAGGAGCACCTTAATTGCCAGTAGATTCCCTTGAGGCCCTGCTGCAACGGGCTGGCAGGACAAAAGATGTTGTGCAAGTTCTCATCGCGAACACGTATGACTATATATGGAACACATGCCTATGATTATTTAGTACTAGGATGCTTTATCTTATTTATCTGCAAATGCCCTATGTCTTGATTGTTACATGAATTGTCTTGTCCATGCAATGCCCGTCCATCCATCCCTATGCCTACCGCGCTTTAATCCTATTGTTTACTGCAATTGTTACTACTGTCTTTACTTTTACTACTGCTATTACTATTACAAAACTGTTGCTACTAATAAACTGCTGTGAGCAACTGCTTCCAGGTGCAGCTGAATTGACAACTCAGTTGTTAAGGCTTATAAATATTATTTAGCTCCCCTTGTGTCAAATCAATAAATTGGGTTTTACTTACCTCATAGACTGTTGCGATCCCCTATACTTGTGGGTCATCAAGACTATTTTCTGGCACCGTTGCTGGGGAGCATAGCTCTATTTCTCAAGTTCACTTGGGATCATTATTGTTCATTGCTATCCATTCATCATGGGTAAAACTCGTGATGGAAAAGTTCCTATATTACCATCCACTACAAGGAGAGGTACAGTTCTGAACACGTCTGTTGCTCTTGATTCACCATTTGTGATGAGTAAGCTCCTTACACCACCACCACATACACATGTTACACATACTGCTACTTCTACTGAATCTGAAACTTCTGATACTTATGATGTTGCTTCTACTGTGCTTGATAAGAGTGGTTCATTAGGTCCTTTGCTAGATGCTATGATTGCTAGAACTATAGCTGGAAATACTGAAACTCTTAATGAAGATACTATTACACCTATTAGTTCACCTGAGTCTATAGAGAACTATGATATTGAAGATAGATATATAGAAATGACTGATGAATTTATTAAATAATGCCAAAACACTCATGGTAGAAGTGCTATTAAGAGTCTTCTTGAGAAACATACTATTAGACCTAAATTATCTCCTAATGCTAAGTTTGCTACATCTCCCATAAACATTAAAGATAAGGATTATGATTTCTCTCTTGATTTATCTTACATAACCATTGTTGAGAAAGAACCTTTTTGTGGGGCTAAGAATGAAAGTGATGTAGCACATATGATGGAGCTTTCTACCATGAGTGGCCTATTTTCTGATGATATTAAGATGCGCACCTACTTTGTTGCTAAAATTTTCCCTTTTTCACTAAAAGGAGAAGCCAAAGCTTGGTTTAATAATTTACCTCCTGGATCTATTGATAGCCCTGATTGCTTGATCGATACTTTCTTTCAGAAACATTTCCCTCCTAGTGCTAGACATGCCATTTTGTAGGAACTTTTTGATTTTAAACAAGGAAAAAAGGTTATATTGCCTGAATCATTGGCAAGGTTTTGTGCTTTAATTCATGCATAGTATGTGTGTCCATTACCTAAAATGAGCTTCTTGATATATATTATAATGGACTAACTAATGAATCTAGGACATACCTAGATAGTTGTGTTGATTGTGTTTTCAGGAAGAGAACTCCCAAAGAAGTTGAGGAATTAATGGCTAAAATAAGCAAGAATTATGATGACTGGACTTCACCTGAGTTAACTGTGCCCGAGCCAACACAAAAACCAAACAAGAGGGAAATGATTGAACTAAATGATGAAGTGATGAAGGAAGCTAAGAAATGTCTTAAGGAGAAGGGTATTAAATATGAAGATGTGAAGAATTTACCTCCTATAGAAGAATTATGTAAGCCAATCTCCCACTCATCCACTATTGAGGTACACTCTCTCCAACATTTTTATGAAGGTGATATTCCTTATTCTAAACCTCCTGATCAATGCTTAGAAGAATTTGATATTTTTGTTGTTAAGCAAGATAATTTTAATAAGAGGGTGCAGAAACATTTAATGGAAAACTCTAGAGCTATTATTGAGTTGAGAGATATTGTGGAAAGAACCTCCATGATGTTAAAATGCTTGTTAAACATTTCCAAATGGTTCAAACTCAAATTTATCGGCTTATTAAAGTACAAAAAGATTTGCTAGTTAATGCTTCAAAAGAAAATCCATATTGACTCCCACTAGTTCCACGAAAATCCAATGATCGTTTGAATTTTTTTTGTTGTAATAAAATTCCTTTTGTCTCGCGATATTTTACCTGTCCGAGATTCGATCACTCGATATCATCCATACCTTTTTTTAATCTCGTTCCTGACAAGTAGTCTTTTTCTTGTTCCTGTGATATAACATTCTAGTTATCAAATCACTTTCTTGCAAGCTATGTCAATGTGATTACACCGAGAGGGCCCTAAGTATATCTCTCCGTAATCTGGATGGACAAATCCCACCCTTGATCCATGAGCCTCAACTAACACTTTCCAAGTATCCGACAACACCTTTATAATCACCCTATTACGGTGTGACATTTGATGGAATCAAAGTACCTTTCCAGTGAAAGTGAATGACGTGATCTCATGGTCTAAGGACATTACGTTACTACAAATGTGATAACAATATAAACTTAAGGACATGATCGTATTGTTACATCTACTTTGGGTGACTATTCATCATATCATTCTCCAATGATATGACCTTGTGTTTAACAACATCTATTGTTCATGATCAAGAGACTTGTGATCATCAGTCAATCAACAAGCTAGTATTAAGCGAGGCTTTACTAGGAACCTTTTCTGTTTATAAATCACACATGTATTAATGTTTCCTATTAACACAATTATAGCATGAAAAATAAACATCTGTTATAAACCTGGAATAACATAATAACCAATTTCTTATTGCCTCTCAAGCATATTCCTTTCGGTCTCCCACTTGCACTAGAGACAATAATCTAGTTTACATAGTCATAAATCTAACAACCATAGAGTTCTGGTGCTGATCATGTTTTGCCTTTGGGTGACCTTTAGTCAATGGGTCTTCCACATTCAGATCTGTGTCTTCTTTGCAAATATCTACATCGCCATTCTGAACATGTTCCCGGATGGAGTTAAACCGACTTTAGCATCCTTAGGATCGACAAAACCTTTAGGTTGCATCATATACAACTCTTCCTAAATGTTTCCATTAAGGAACGCTATCTTGACATCTATCTGTGAAATTTCATAATCAAAAAATGCATCAATTGCTAGCATAATTCTAACAAACTTTAGCATCGCAACCGGTGAGAAAGTCTCATCATAGTCAATTCGTTGAATTTTTCGGAACCCCTTTATGACAAGTCATGCTTTATAGACAGTCACATTATCGTCAGCTTCCGTTTTCCTTTTGAAAATCCATTTATTCTCAACAACCTTTCGATCATGAGGTAAGTCCACCAAAGTCCAAACTTGGTTTTCGTACATGGATTCCATCTCGGATTGCATGGCTTCAAGCCATTTGTTGGAATCTGGGATCATCATCGCTTCATCATACGTTGCAGGGTCATCGCTTCATCTACCATGAAATTTAGGACTGGATGACGGTACAATTTAGGAGTTGCACATATCCTGCCCGACCTACGAGGTTTGGTAGTACTCTCTATGAGAGTTTCATGAGAAGGGGGAGGTACCTCATCATAATTTCCTTCTTACATTGGTGGAGTCAACACTGGATTAGATTCCAACGTTGTGCTACTTGCCACTTTAGGAAGAGAAGGTTCAATAACCTTATCGAGTTCTACCTTCCTACTACTCACACCTTTCGAGAGAAACTCTTTTTATAGAAAGGATCCATTATTGGCAACAAAAACCTTGCCTTCAGATCAGTGATAGAAGGTGTACCCAATTGTTTCTTTTGGGTATCCTATGAAGACGCATTTTTCTGCTTTGGGTTCGAGCTTATCAGGCTGAAGTTTCTTCACATAAGCATCACAGCCCCAAACGTTTAGAAATGACAGCTTAGGTTTGTTTCCAAACCATAATTCATATGGTGTCATTTCAACGGATTTTGATGGTGCCCTATTTAAAGTGAATGCAGCTGTCTCTAATGCATGACCGCAAAATGATAGTGGAAAATCGGTAAGGGACATCATAGATCATACAATATCTAATAAAGTTCGATTACGACATTTGGATACACCATTACATTATGGTGTTCTGGAGGGAGTGAGCTGTGAAACTATTCCACATTGTCTGATGTGCGTGCCAAATTTGTAACTAAGATATTCTCCTCCATGATCGGATTGTAGAAACTTGATCTTTCTGTTATGATGATTTTCTACTTCACTCTAAAATTCTTTAAACTTTTCAAATGTTTCAGATTTATGTTTCATTAAGTAAATATACCCATATCTACTTAAATCATCCGTGAAGGTTACAAAATAACTATATCCGCCACGTGTAGACACACTCATTGGACCACATACATCATTATGTATTTTTTGAATAAGTCGGTCATTCGTTCCATTGTTCTAGAGAATGGAGTACTAGTCATCTTGCCCATAAGGCATGGCTCACATGTCTCAAATGGTCCATCGGAAAGGAGATTCTTCATGCGTTTAACACCAATATGATCTAAACGGCAATGCCACATATATGTAGCAATATCATCATTCAACTTGATTCTTTTGGCATTCATATTATGAATATGTGTATTACTAATATCAAGATTCAAAACAAATAAACCATTTAACATAGGTGCATGACCATAAAATATATTATTCACATGAAAGGAACAACCATTGTTCTTGGATACAAATGAATAACCGTCTTGCATTAAACATGATCCAGACATGATGTTCATGCTCAACGCAGGCACATAATAACAATTATTTAGGTTTATTGCCAATCCCGATGGTAGATCAAGTGGCGTTGTCCTAACGGCGATCACATCAACCTTCAATCCATTGCCTACGCGCATCATCACTTCATCCTTCACTAGTGGTCGACCAATCCTTAGCACCTACTTCGAGTTACATATATTAGCAACCGAACCAATATCAATACCCAGGTACTACTTCGACTACTAGTTAGGTACACATCAATAACATGTATATCACATATACCTTTGTTCACTTTCCCGGCCTTCTTATCTGCCAAGCACTTCGGGCAATTCTGGTTCCAATGACTAGCCCCTTTTGCAGTAATAACACTTCGTATCAGGCTTAGGGCATCCCTTGGTCTTCTTCTTAGGCGCAGCAATAGATTTGTTTTCCTTCTTGAAACCTTTAGGCTTGCGTCTTTTATTGAAACTGGTGGTTTTATTGACCATCAACACTTGATGTTCCTTTTTGATGTCTAACTTGGCAGTCTTAAGCATAACTGCTAGTTCAGTAAGCGACTTCTTCGTACCATTCATCTTGTAATTAATTATAAACCCTTTGTAACTTGGTGGGAGCGATTATAGAACCCTGTCTGTCGTGAGATCAGCTGGAATCTCACATCTCAGTGTATCAAGGCATTGAGCGTATCCCGTGATCTTAATGACGTGCTCGTTCATAGAGTTATGCTCCTCCATCTTAGCACTAAAGAACTTATCGGAGATCTCATATCTCTCAACATGGATTTGGACCCCAAACATAGTTTTGAGTTCCTCCACCATGACATCAGCATCGGTAAGTTCAAAGTGCTTTTGGAGTTCAGGCTCCAGCGACTGGAGGATTGCACACCGTACAAGAGTGTAGTCATCGAATTTCATGTCATACGTGTCGTGCTCTTCTTGAGTCATGCTAGCTACAGGGGCGTCACCTAACGGACCGTCCAACACATAGGACTTCTTCATGCCAGTGAGGATAATCCTCATGTTGCAATGCCAATTGGTGAAGTTAGACCCATTGTCTTGCAGTTTTTCATTCTCAAGGAATGCATTAAAATTGAATGCAGGGGGTTCCATTATCTACAATTTATTTGCAAAGACTATTTAGACTAGGTTTAAAACAGATAGAGTTCAAGTAAATTCAAAAATTACTTATGAGAACTCCCACTCAAAATGACATCCCTCTAGTCATTTTAGTGATTACACGAACCAAATTCACTACGCCACGACCGATCATCACGCGTGGTGGCATAGCTCCAATGGCGAGCATCGTAGGGCATCATATCATCCATATGACTCGTGCTTTATCTTTCAGTTCATGTTCCGAGGCCATGTCTATACATGCTAGGCTCGTCAAGTAAGAACCTTAGTACCCACGTGTGTAAAACTATCTTACACCTATTGTGTGTGAATGTATAATCTATCACACCTGATCATCACATGGTGCTTCAAGACGATGAACTTTCTTAACGGTGCATACTAAGGAAGAACATATTATTATCTTGATATTTAGTGGGAGGGATCATCTTATAATGCTACCGAGGCAATCAAATACTACCGAGGCGATCAAATCAACGCAAAATAAGATGCATCAAAGGATAAACATCACATGCATATATAATGTGATATGATAGGTAGCAGCCGGTGAGTATCATAACCATGTAAGGGGTCTCTTGGGAGATCCTACTTGATAGAAATTTGGGGCGAAAATAAGAATTATTTGTCAGTGTTCGGCTAGCAAACATTTCTAGGTTCGACCTATCTCTTTAATGTAGCCAGCTAGTAGTTATAGTTAGTGTGAATAATAAAGAGACGAGTATCTCACCCTATATCACCAACATTTCTTCCTAGGAAGGAGGATCTACCATCCTCCGTGCTGCTCAGCTTGTACGGTGGCAGAGGCAGGCCAGATGATCGCAATAGCAGGCACAACATGCGGCATTGGATATTGGGATTAGTGAGTGGGCGCAACAACTTGGCGCCAAAAGGCAAATGTCCCAAGGGATCATTCTAGGTGAATGGTGGATTTCACCATCGTCGGGTCTAGGGTTCATGCGAAGGAGGAACTGAATTTGTGAATTTGGTCAACGCACTAAGGCGTTTAGTTTCTTGTTTCGCCTACGTGGTTGCAACGTTGGCGCTCGTGTCACGAACAAAGTACTGACATGGGGTTCCCGGTCGTTTTCTTCACGGGGCAGTTGACGGAATTTTTGAATTTGGTAGGGGTGGGATGAGTTTGCCTTTAAATGGGCCCTCTCGGTAACCCGGTGATTACAAGCAAATTGGACCCCGCGATACCTTGCACAACAACTTTGGGACCACAAAGTGTCTAGCCTGTTGCAATGTGCAAATGTAGCCAATATCTCTTCCTTACTCGCTTCTCTTTCTTCTTCTACATTTCCAAGAATAAGTTTTTTTACCTTTGTTGCTTCCTCTTGCTATTCTAGAACTCTTTGTTGACCTATTGTGTGCTTCTCCACAGTCCTTGGAAAAGGGAGTGGATACATGTAAGGAGGTCCCTTCCTTGGTGGGTTAATTACCACTCTAGCTACTGCTTGCACTTCAACTAGTTTATGTGGCGGATTATATTAAAGCAAATCTTTATTTGGTGCTTCAAGCAAGCCAAACCACTGATCAACACGGACACGTCCAAAATAATGGGGTTTGTTGCATAGAAAACAAAAAAATCCTATGGTTGAACCCACCAAGATCATATCTAGGAGATACATGTAACGGTTTCAGATGCACTCACCCTCGAAGACCGTAACACGGGATAACATTCCCGCAAACAAACATGGATGATGTAGAGTGTACATGACTGTCCTCAAGGACGCGCAGACGATCAACACCATAAGACGGCAGTGCCTCCGTAATCGGTCACACGTATAGTGTGTCGATGACTCCCGAACCCTCACTCCAACCGGGCAGCAGAAGTAGTAGATCCCCAGGAATTCCAACAGTGCTACTCCATGGTAGAGATGGTGGAGGGGAAGATCTCGAGTAGGGCTTCGCCTAAAAATATTTTCTAGTCGCAATGGACAAGGCTAGCAAGAGAGAGAAGATGCCAACCAAAGGGCATATGAGAGGAGTGGGCAACTGTGTGAGAGGGCGGAGGTCTCCACCTCATTTTATAAGAGAGAGGGGGCAGCCCCCTCCCTTGGCCGGTGTCATGGAGGTGCCCCATCCCCTCCTCTCATTCATGCGGGTGGACACTCCACTCACACAAAATCAATTTCCACTTCCTCCATTTATTCTCCACTAAAAAACAAAAGGTCTTTCAATTAAAGCACTTTAATTCTCTTGTTTTAATGCAACCTAATTTAATGAACACTTCATTTAATGAGTACTTCATTTAATAAACATATTAACATTTTCTTTCTTGCTTTGTTTTGATACCCCGAAACTATTTCGGCAGATTCGACAGAACAAATTCCTGCTATGTCCATTATCTTCTCCTATGTTCCCTATCCACTCAATTGTGTTGACTAACCTTAAGTGTGTCACCCTACGGGTTCAAGAACTATGTAGACATGATTGAGACTTTCTCTGATCAATATTCATTAGCAAGATCTTGAGATCCATAATGACTCCCACTAGTTCCACGAAAATCCAATGATCGTCTGAACCTTTTCTGCTGTAATCAAATTCCTTTTGTCTCGCGATATTTTACTTGTCCGAGATTCGATCACTCGGTATCATCCATACCTTGTTTAATCTCATTCCCAACAAGTACTTATTTTCTCGTTCCTGTGATACAACATTCTAGTGATCAAATCACTTGCTTACAAGCTATGTCAATGTGATATCACCGAGAGGGCCATGAGTATATCTCTCCATCATCTGGATGGACAAATCCTACTCTTGATCCACGAGCCTCAACTAACACTTTCCAAGTACTCGATGGCACCTTTATAATCACCCTGTTATGGTATGATGTTTGATGGAATCAAAGTACCTTTCTGGTAAAAGTGATTGATGTGATCTCATGGTCTAAGGACATTGAGTTACTACAAATGTGATAACAATATAACCTTGACAACATGATCATATTGTTACATCTACTTCGAGAGATTGTTCATCATATCATTCTCCAATGATATGACCATGTTATTAACAACATCCAATGTTCATGATCAGGAAACATGTGATCATTAGTTAATCAACAAGCTAGTATTAAGAGAGGCTTTACTAGGAACCTTTTCTGTTTATAAATCACACATGTAATAATGTTTCTTATTAACACAATTATAACATGAAAAATAAACATCTATTATAAACCTGTAATAGCATAATAACCACTTTATTATTGCCTCTCGGACATATTCCTTTCACAAAATTCTCGGCGTCGAGAGAAAGACGAGATTTAGTAAGTGATTTAGTGATGAGTGCTTTCTTTTATAAGAAGAGCGTCGACTTGGAAGTAGTAAATGAAATACTAACAACTGCATTGGTCGTAATAGATCGACTTGAATGCATCATCTTGCTCCAATATTCAAGTTCCATTTCAAGGGAGGATGGCATACAATGATACTTTCAATGTGTTCTATAAAAACCTGAAGGATTTGAAGACTAATATATTCATTAAAATTAAACTTATAAGAAGTTTCTCTTACTTTACCAGTTTCTTTATAAGTAATGAGACAATCGTATTCTACTTATATTCCTCCTTCGCCTCCTAAATCAAAACACGAAGTTTCTCTATTATGGAAAATTCTTTCTAAAAGTGCCCAAGTTTGTGTTAGAGTGACTTCCATAAAAGCTCCATCCAAAACTAGATCTATTTCATTTTTATTATCTTGACTATGTACTCCATAGAAAATATGAAGAACGTACCATTGAAGTAGATCATGATGGGTCATTTATTAGTCATACTTCTATACCTTTTGTAGGTTCTTACCAAACCTTCACCTGGGCGATTTTTGAAGTTTTTCTCATCTCACTCCACCTGACTTCACCTTGGGATTAAAGCAGGATATGAATTCTCCTTTTACATTATCCCAAGTACTTATTGATTCTTTAGGGAAATTCTATACTAAGAAAGAGTAGGGTTGGTTCTAGATTGGCTAAACAACTTAAGTTTCAATCCATCATTAGAATATCCTTTAAATTTAAGGGTCCAACATATCTCAGTAAAATGATTTAAATGACCATAAGGATCTTCATCAAGATCATCTCATTTAAACTTGTTCTCATGTAGAATGGCAACTAGACGAGGGTTGAGCTCGTACCCTTCAGTGCTTTTTCGGAAATTCTTTCACATAGGATCTATTAAACCTTCCAAGGTATTCAGTTGCATCGAGCTTGTTCATGTGCCCCAACACAGTCATGGTGTTTACCTGAAACTAGTAAATAGTTTTAGTAAAACAAATAATAAATTAGCAACTAAGAACAAATACAAAAATCGCTTAGCTCTCTGGCAATGGTGCTACAAAATAGCTTGATGACTGCAAGAGAACATGCACAATGTAGCTATTTTTTTTAAGTAAGAGTAACGAACCACAGAGAGCTATTTGGTTAGGGTCTTTATGCCCCTCGTCACTATATCTCAAGGATTACTTGTAAGCTGCCCTTGATTTCAAGTAAGAGTGATTAAAGAAGGTTGTTGTGTGCGTAAAGTAAAGACTAAAGAGTAAAGAAACAAGGAGACAAACACATTATAAAAGGTAATGAAACAACAGTAAGGCGAAGTGTTCTTAGGGATTGTAGGATCCATCTCTAGCATTGGTATTAAATATGATTAGGGTAAATCTATCTCTTTTCTTATGACATGTGTGGGGAAATCTCCATAAATGAATTTTTTTCACATAAATTCATCTGTTATTTCATCCCTAATAACCACTACGATGATCGTAAAAAAGTCACTATGATCCCTCACAATTAAGGGTTTCCCCATGGATATTGATATTAGATAAGTGAATATCTCCTTATCCCCTTGACCATATGAATAGCATGTCGGCACGTTATTTCACTTATCACTATATGTACTACCATAACAACGGTAATTCCCTCTATAGTCCCGAAGGCAAATATTACATGGTCGACTTCACATAATATCTAGAGAGAAAACCAACACATAATCATAAAACAAAGATATAGATCATCTTTATTTCACATCAGAATATTGCTAGGGTTTCTCCATCTCCCCGAGAACAGGGTAAACTAATAACTAATGGAAGCTATCAACAACATCATCATCGATATGTGCAATTAATACGATTAGATGGATGATAACCAATGCAAAACCATAATAGCAATTGGAATTACAAGAAGGTATGGTAAATGAGATGGGAATGGTGATGGTGATGAAGATGCATTGATTGGTGATAATGGAGATGATGCTTAGGCCTTCGATGATCCGTGCAATAGCAATGATGATGCCCTCTGCAAGGTCCCCTCCAGATCCCTTCTAGAGGTGAGGTTTCTATGTGTTATGGTGTCTCTGAATGTTGGATCTTAGATCTGTCTCCGTGTGGTGAAATTATTTGATGAGCCAAAGCGACCGCCACATGGTACGGACGCGTGGTACCAACAGGGATTGTCAGTACCAACTCTCGTTAAACCTTTTGGAGCTTCCCTTCATGGTGTCTTTCGTCCTAGGTGCGTGATAAATCATAATAATGACTTTTATTACTTCAGAAATATCATATTTTGTCCAATATGACAGACCAAAGTGATATATTCTTCAATGCCTCAATACTTCAGGATCATGTGGAAACATGCATAAAAGGTGCGGGTGAGCACCGTAAAATACCAAAATATTATTACTACTTATGCAAAAACATAAAGTAAATATGCTTCAAAATGCACTCATCAGTTGCCACCGCTCGCAGCAAAGGAAGCATACGCTTGCAGAAGAGGACGCCGCCATGTGTAGTAGACTCCACCGCTGTGTGTAGAAGACATCATAGTCATGTGGAGCAGATGTCGCAGCCCTGTGTAGCAGAGAAAGCTGTCGCTCTTAACAGATGCCACCGCTATGTGTAGCATACACCACCACTCATAGCAGCAGCCATCTGTAGCACCTATAAACATCATTTGTAGTAGGGTCAGCACCGGAGCCGGTGAGTCCCTCACCTTCGCTTGTAGAGAGGAATTGTATTTTTTTTCCCTTGATTGGACAAGAAGTGACCTCGTGACGGAGACGAGGGCCACGAGGTGGTGCTCGTAGGTCTATGTTCTAGCTATTAGAAATATGCCCCAGAGACAAATAGTGATAAGGAATATTATCATATTTCATAAAGTTTATGATTAAGTTTTATATCATGCTATAACTGTATTGAGTGGAAACATCAATACACGTGTGATATATAAACAACCAGGGGTTCCCAGTGAAACTCTAGTCACTGGTTCATTGGTCAATAGATGATCAACTTTCCTGATCATGTGGCATTTATGCTAGTTGGAAATGGAGTCAACTCATTCTGTGAATGAGATGATGAACCAATACCCAACCTAAACATCGTGACCCGATCATGTCAAAAAGTTCAAGTTACGATGATTAGAAATGGATCCTCGTAGACTATTCCTTAAACCGTGAGGCTATATCAATCACTGTCTCCTAAGAGTGCTTAGGTAGCATCAAACGCCACTTGGTAATACAGTGGTTATAAAGGTGTCTTCAGGAACTCGGAGGAAAGATATATGTCAAGAGCGGGATTTGTCCGTCCACATGACAGAAAGATACTCAAGGGCCCACTCGGAGAAGTTATATCCAATAGTTGCGCAGCGTGTGATTTGATCAAAAGGATATCACTTGTCGGAACGAGTCAAGTAGCATTGTTCGGTAACAAGATTGAACACGACATGGTGATGTCATTGATCAGATCTCGGGCAATGCAAGTATCGAGAGACAAAGGGAATAAGACACGACTGTCCCGGTTCAAACGACGAAAGATCTTCGTGGAACGCATAGGGGTCACATGCCATCCAGGTACCTCTATCGATCATTGGTGCGAGAGTGTGCTGACCATGTCTGGAGTGTTCCCGAACCGTGGGGTATCACGCTTAAGGGCTTGATGATGCTTAGCGAGTGTCTATAGGATCAGAAGAATCACCGAAGAATAGTAGAGAGAAAATCAGAAGGGTTTCGGTAAGTCCGGAGGATGTCCGGAGTGGAGGTGGAAGGTGTTCCATAGCCATGGAGGTTGAATAATATGTGAGTGAATGTTAAAATCATTTATTCATAATTATTTAATAAAGAGAAAATCAAGTAAAAGGTCAAAGGGCTTAATGGGCTAATTCCCGGAGGGGAGAGGGCCCATTAGGGAAAGTGAGAGGGAGAAGGGCCAGAGGGGGTGGCCGACGCCCTAGTGGGCCAGCCCCCCGCGCGGGTCCCATGGGGGTGGCCGGCGGTGCTACCCCTCCCCCTCTCCTCTCCTTTAGTCCCACCCCGGGACTTTGAGGGAGGTAGTACCTCCCCCCCTATATATAGTGGGGGTATTTGGCCAAATAAATACACACAATATTCAATAAAGGTCTTCTCACTTTTGGGAAGACCTCCAATTAATATTCCCTCTCTCTCTCTCTCTCGTGACCGTGGTCCCAAGTTCGAATTGCGCGAACGAGAGACATCTTCACCGCGGAGCGCCGTCGCGCTGCTGGATTCGGATCCAGGAGCTCTACTTCCACAACTGCTGCTAGATCAGGGAAGCGGGAGTCATCATCAGGCACTGGACGTGTGTAACTTCCGTCGAGGTGTCACACTTGAGGCACTCAAGTCGTTGGAGCCGTTGGAGCGCAAGGACTTCATCACGACCTTGAGGTCGGCTTCGGCTCGTCTACGTCGACCACGCTCTCCTGAGCGTTGACAATGCTTTTTGGTCTTCAAGGGTAAGTTCACGAAAATCCACTCCCATTACTGTATTACTAATAGATAGGTCCTAGCAGCAAAAGGGGTTCATGGGCGTAGGGTAAAATTTATTGTGTTCATGCGTGGAACCCCTTCAGTGGTATCAAAGCTAGATCTATGCGTAGTAATGCTAGTACAGGTAGAACACACGAGATGTAGCGTGTGGGCATTGATCTTTTAGTTTTTACCCTCCCACGCATACTTGTGTATACCGCAGTAATGTTGATGAAGCGGCCCCCAACCGACTTTACGCGTTCAATCGCGAGACTGGTCCACGCTTGACATACAGCTTGTACCGTATAAAGTGGCTCAGGGGGGTGTCTGTCTCTCTTGCATTAGTTGGTATGCCATTTGCAACGGAGGGCCCTGAAAGGGGTGTAGTAGAGACAACTACTTGATCAACGTTGTGCTGAAAGTTCGTAGGTAAGAACGGTTCTTGTGCGAAAGCCCATTCTGCCACGTAAAACATGCAAAGATAAAGTAGAAGCGTCTAACTTTGTTTTGCAGGGGGCGTTGCTTTGTGATATGGTTGTGGCTAAGATAAAGTGATTACCTTATGTTACATAGTAGTAGATAGTCACAGAGGTGACGGACTACCACGCAGGAAATACACCGGTACCCTGGTGTCTACGGCACGGTAACACTGGCGCCGGAATCCGGTGATGACGGATGGAGATCACGACGTGAAGGACCATATCACATCGCATTTACATTCAATGTTATTGTTTGTATATATTATTGTGTGCTAGTATTAGATACTCGACGGTAGCCTAATAAGATGATCCCTGTTAAAATTACCAATGCTTGTGTTCTCCCTTAGTGTGCACCACCAAGAAAGTTCTTCGGTATGAGGCGATCCATGGTACAAGCATGGGTGTTAGACATATCTATGTTCGCATACAGTGGGTATAAGCCATGTTGCACAGCGAATACACTAAGGTTGAATTGGCGAGCCTAACATATAGCAGACATGGCCTCGAAACACGGATGGTCGAAAGATCAAGCACGAGTCGCATGAATGATGTGACCGACGTTTAGCGTCCACCCTTGAACCCACATTGATGGCAGTGATGATTGGGGGAGATGTGGCTGATAGGGGTCATGCTATCACTAGGAACCCTTTTTGGGCATAGGTGTTTCTGAGTGGAGTTATTATTAACTCATTTAATTATAAACTTAGTCTAAATTCCTTTTTGCAATTATAAATGTAGAGATGGTTCTCCCTGAGATTACCTTCCCTATTGACAATTGGTTTATAAGGAGAAAAGCTCAAGTTAGATGGATCCAACTTTTCTGCGTGGGTCATGCGCCTTCATGATCTCCTTAGCAAGAACAAAGTAGCTGACTACATGATCTACAAGATGTACTTGGAGCCACCCTATTCTCATGAGACCCAGGGGCAGCGGAATCTCTGTTGCCGTTGTCGTGTGATGGCCATATTCATATCAGTAACGATGCGCCTCGATATGGAAGATGGGCTATGGCTGATGGTGGGAAGTCTTAATCCCCGAACGGTTATGCCACATCTGAGATCGCATTTCGTGGAACAAGTGCGCATATGGGAGTATGAGCTGATGGGGGACTTCCTCTCCAAAAAGATGGAGGAAGGCTCCTCACTGGACGATCACTTGTTGAGCATATACGATGCATACATGAGTCTGGCATACTACCTGGACAACTGGTTTGCAAGATCTTTTGCAATAGGAGTTATTCTGCGGTCGCTGCCACCAAGCTTCCAAGCACAAGTCAGGATTTTCATTATGAGAGGCGACACAGAAACACAGGATTTCCACGAGTTCATATCACATTTCAGAGATGTGATGGTTGAACCCGTTGTCACTGAGGTCATTGATGACAAAGGTATATATTTGATATACAATTTTATAAATGTTATAATCTTGCAAACACATTTGTAGTGTTAAGTATATTTGATACTTGTTCTATTTTACTGAAAACAGGTCCTTCTGCATGAGATGTGCTTGCTGGAGAGGTGACGATGCGTGTTGATGGCAAGCATGTTGATGATGGCCAACGACACTCTCCCTCGACATTTATCACTTAGTTTATGTTTAGGATGATTACTGTAAATCAAAAGATTGTGAACTTCTTTAGTGTGTCTCACACTTTGTGAGACGGTTATTCATATGATTTTGTAACAAACAGTTGTTCTACTTTTATGAATGATTTCTATTTGTGTTCATATCTTGTTTGATTATATGTAAATTATCCTGGTTGTTTGAAACTAATTGATAATGCATGAACATTTGTAAAATATTGAAATGCATTAAAATACCCAACTTAATGATATATTCATTTTGAATGAAAAACCATTGTTTAAATTCAAAGTTATGTGATAATATGTGAAAGTAATTCGATTTCTTATAACATATAAATCATGCCTAAGTTTGGGAAAAAACTTAAACACCGTGTATTACTTGAATACAAAGTGTTTTAATGAATTGTTAAAAGTAAATACATATTCGATGTATTGTGTTTTAACAAAAATGGAAATTATCATTATATGATTGTTTAAATGTGTAAAGAAGTTTACCAAAGGAAACATGAGTATGAAACTATTTGATTTGATCAAAGTGTTTCATCAACGAAGGGTATAAATATAAAAGAGAATCTAATTACTATGATTTGATCAATAGTAATGAAATTCAACTTTATAAGATTGGCATAAAACAAATTGTGGAATGCAAAGCATTTTTGAAACGTCAAAAATGCAAATCATCACAATGTGATATTAGATATCAAAATGGGTGAATAGATGGCACCAAATAAATCGTTGTAGTGTAGATGTAGAGACCATTAGTTAGAAATAGTTAGCACTCAATTAGAATGTAGTGAACCATTTGAATTCGCGAGACCGGCTCCATATCTAGTATGGATCATCGTAAAAGTTTTGGGGTTATTCGATATAACCAAAACAATAGCGAATAAGTCCTTGTAGAGTATTCATTGAAAACTTTCAATACAAAATCCATAGCTGAAACCAAAAGAGAAGCAAAAATCGTATTGCTTGGATTTTGGTACATTCTTGAGAAAGCTCACTTTTAGTGATATTTCTCGATTATGGAGCAATTGGTAGATAGTGAAAAACACGATGAGGATTAAAATCCCTGCATCAGAGTGTTGAGAAGCGCAACGGATAACGTTCCTGAACGATTCTGTTCACAAAGGAAAGAATCAATGATAATGATCATTGTGATTTTCCCCACTGGTGTGTTTTCACTACATGAAGTAGGATTCAAAATGTAACCCATATCTTGTATGGAGACATTTGTGAATCATTTGTCATGATTACCGGAATATGACATACCTACGAACTACTAAGGAATAATGGTAAACTAGAATTATGAGAAAACCCAAAGCAAAATTCCCTTGAGATTAGAAAGCAATTCGTTGCTGAATCTCACAAGTAAACGGGGTTACTTGAATTTTCCCAAATGACTACAAAGCCATAGTGGAAAAGGGGTGAATGACAAAAGCATAATTTGTTAAGTATTGGACGAATTCAAATGAATTTGATTCATGTGTGCTTAATGTCGAGTGGATTTAAAACTAGTAAAAGTACCAGTGTCTCATAGTAAATCTCTCACTTTGATATTTGATCAAAGGATTCAAAGTTGTTCAAAATATTGAGTAGATATGCAATTTGCATAAAATTGAGTGGGAGCTATGAAAGTCTTCCTAAAACAATATGTGAATGACATATTTTTGAGTGGGAGCAATATAAGTCTCAAATTCAAATATGTAGGAACATAGTTTGAGTAAGAGTAGTGACTCATACCCAAATATGTTAGGAACATATTTTGAGTGGGAGCTTATAGAGTGATTCTTAAGTGTGTTAAGACTAAAAGCGCGAGTAGCGATAAGTAATGATTTATAAGGTGTAGAAGTTAATAATAAGTGTATTATGATATTATGTAGTATTCCTTAAGGGATTCTAAAAATAGTTTCAGAATATAAGTTAATTAAGGAACTGGTCCTTAATGACTCAAGTTAGGAATAACATTAAGTTTAAACATCAATGGTTGAAAGAAAGAAAAGGATGATCATCATCCACTATGTTGAGACATAGGTTCTATCTTAGAAAACCATGATGATAACTTAACATAATATATGATCCAATAAGGAACGTTTAAAAGTGATTAAGTTTGAATCACGGAACGTTGAGCTGAGTTGGTCCGCAGTTTCTAATAGAGAACTGCAGACATATTTTCCAAATCCATAAAGGATGACATATCTTAAAACATAAAGGGTTATGTTATAAGGGAATATGTTGGAAACTCTTGTAAATACCTATTGAAGTCAAGTAGGAAGCAAGGTGAACTAAAACATCAAAAGTTGCACAAAGTGCACTCGTGTTTTGATGGTTACATTTATAATAATAGATAAGGGTACCATCTAAAGTGTTGTATAATGTTATGGTGGGGCTAGTTTGCTTTTAACGTAGAACGATGTGTCCCAGGGCACAGTGCCCATGAGAAAGCCCTCGAGGTTGATCTAAAGTCACTGTAGGCTCCTGGAATCAGGCCTCGTTCTGCTGCCATAGCGATGATGCACACACACAGATGTTATCATGTGATGATAAAGTATTAATGTCAATCAAGGTGACATTAGTAAGTTGCAAAGGATTTGGGACTGTAAAGTACAGGCCCAAGACTCAACCTCTTCCATGAGCAAGCATGTTCAGGGTACCGGATATGGTGCCAATGATTAAGAACAAATGCAGCTAGTGTATTTGTACTCTAGTGCAAGTGGGAGACTGTTGGAAATATGCCCTAGAGACAAATAGTAATAAGGACTATTATCATATTTCATAAAGTTTACGATTAAGTTTTATATCATGCTATATCTGTATTGAGTGGAAACATCAATACACGTGTGATATATAAACAACCAGGGGTTCCCAGTGAAACTCTAGTCACTGGTTCCTTGGTCAATAGATGATCAAGTTTCCTGATCATGTGCCATTTATGCCAGTTGGAAATGGAGTCAACTCATTCTGAGAATGAGATGATGAACCAATACCCAACCTAAACATCGTGACCCGATCATGTCACAAAGTCCAAGTTACGATGATTAGAAATGGATCCTTGTAGACTATTCCTTAGACCGTGAGGCTATATCAATCACTATCTCCTGAGAGTTCTTAGATAGCATCAAGCGCCACTTGGTAATACAGTGGTTATAAAGGTGTGTTCAGGTACTCGGAGGAAACCATAGAGGCAATATATGTCAAGAACAGGATTTGTCCGTCCACGTGACGGAAAGATACTCAAGGGCCCACTCGGAGAAGTTATATCCAATAGTTGCACAGTGTGTGATTTGATCACAAGGATATCACTTGTCGAAACGAGTCAAGTAGCATTGTTTGGTAACAAGATTGAACACGACATGGTAATTGTAGGGGTTCGTAGCATGGAAAACAAAAATTTTCTATCGCATACAAACAAACAAGCCAAGATCTATCTATTAGATTGTAGCAACGAGTCGATGGAATAACTCACCCTCGAAGATTCCAAAGTGTTTAACGAGAGCAGATTCTCGTGGGTGATGTAGTCGTACTCTTTCCGATCTCAAGATCGCGTAGACGATCCTTCCGGCGCCGCGTTCCCGCAGCGCTCCCGCAGTCGGTCACACGTTCGGTACTCGACGAAGACCTTCCTCTCCCATGTTCCAGCAGGCAGCGGAGGTTGTAGCACTCTCCTCGCGATTCCGGCAGCACAACGGCGTGGTACCGGAGGTAGAGGGGAGATCCCGCAGGGCTTCGCCTTAAGCCGGTGCGAGTATGGTGGAGCTTATGAGAGAGGCTATTAGTGGTCTAGTAATTAGACACACCAATTAGAGGGCTCTAAACCAATTAGAAGGCTCTAAACCGAATAGCTCTAAACCGGGGTCTAGATCTAGGGTTTAGTTTAGAGGATAGGAAACTTGTGTGTCTAGGAGGGGAGCCCTGCCCCTCCTTATATAGGTGGGAGGGCTGGCCGGCCAAGGGGAGGAGTTCCTCCCCAACTCGGCCTAGGGAGGTGCGCCGGCCAAGGGGAGGAACCCTCCTCCAACTCGGCCTCCACCTCTCCTCCTCTTTTCCCACTTCCCAAAACTGCCGTTTGACTTTCAAACTAGCCGTTTGACTTTTCAATTTAGGATTTAAATAAATCCTTTATTTGGGACAGCAAGAATACTTAGTACATGATGCAATCATTCCAATATGTAATGACACACTCATGTACCCTTCCCCCTCCGGAGTGCCGGACATTCCGGGACCTTCTAGAATGTTCCCGATGAAAACACCGGAATCATTCCCGAACTCCGAAACGGGTCTTTCCTTATATGAATCTTATTCTCCGGACCATTCCGGATCACCTCGTGATATCCCGGATCCCATACGAGACTCCGAACAACATTCGGTCTCTTTCTCATAATACCATAACTACTCAAACAACGTCGAATCCTTAAGTGTGTCTCCCTACGGTTCGTGAATTATGCAGACATGATCGAGACATTTCTTCGAACAATAACCAATAGAGGAATCTGGAAATTCATATGGCTCCCACATATTTCTACGATTACTTTGCGATCGAATGAACCACTTACATACGATACCAATTTCCCTTTGTCTCACGATATGTTACTTATCCGAGGTTATGATCGTCGGTATCTCTGCATACCTAGTTCATCCTCGTTACCGATAAGTACTCTTTTCTCGTTCCCGTGATATGTGATCCCTTGTGACCAAGTCACATGCTTGCAAGCTAATTGGATGACATTCCACCGAGAGGGCCCAGAGTATATCTATCCGTCATGTGGATGGACAAATCCCACTCTTGATCCATGTGTTTCAACCAATACTTTCCGAACACTCAATGCCACTTTTATAGCCACCCTGTTACGGTGTGGTGTTTGATGACATCAAAGCATCCATCCAGTAAAGGTGATATGCATGATCTCATGGTCGAAGGAATTAGGTTACTATGTATCAGAAAGCATATAGCAATTGAACTATTGAAATGACTTGATCTTTATGCTACGCTTATCTATAGGAGTATGTCCACCATATCATTCTCCTAACGATATGATCTTGTTGTTGATAACATCTCAATGTTCATGACAAAGAAACCACATCATCAATCAACCAACAAGCTAGTGAAGTATAGAGGCTATACTAGGGACTTCAAATTAAGTTTACAAATCACACAAGTATTAATGGTTTCCTTGTTAATACTATTATAGCATGAATGCAAACATTTATCATAAACACAAAGATATATAATAATAACTATATTTATTATTGCCTCTAGGGCATATCTCCAACAGTCTCCCACTTGCACTAGAGTCATCTAGATTACATGGTAATATACCGAACACCCATGGCAGTTTGGTGTTGGTCATGTTTTGCCCTCGGGAGAGGTTTAGTCAACGGATCCGCCACATTCAGATCTGTGTGTACTTTGCAAATCTTTATATCCCCATCCTGGATATGTTCTCGAATAGCGTGAAAACGTAGCTTAATATGCTTCAGCTTCTTGTGTGACCTTGGTTCTTGCGCATTGGCTATGGCGCCCATGTTATCACAGTAGATAGACATTGGGTCCAGCGCACTAGGAACCACACCCAGCTCTGTAATGAACTCTTTCATCCATATCGCTTCTTGTGAAGCCTCCGAAGCAGCCATGTATTCCGATTCAGTTGAAGATCTCGCCACAACGCTTTGCTTTGCACTCCTCCAGCTAACTGCTGCACCATTCAAAATAAATACGTATCCAGATTGTGATTTAGAATCATCCGGATCGGTGTTCCAACTAGCATCGGTGTAACCATTAACAACGAGCTGTTCATCACCTCCATAAGAAAGAACCATATCCTTAGTTCTTCTCAAGTACTTAAGGATGTTTTTGACCGCTGTTCAATGATCCACTCCTGGATCACTTTGATATCTGCTAGTTAAACTAACAGCATATGCAATGTCGGGTCTAGTACATAGCATGGCATACATTAGAGATCCTATGGCTGAGGCATAGGGAGTCTTACTCATCCTTTCTCTATCTTCTGCCGATGTCGGACTTTGAGTTTTACTCAAGGTCATATTGGGCAACATGGGCAAGAACCCTTTCTTGCTATCTTCCATTCCAAACCTCTTTAGAACTTTGTCCAAATATGTACTTTGTGACAATGATATTTGGCGTTTCGATCTATCTCTATAAATCTTTATGCCTAATATGTAAGCTGCTTCGCCAAGATCCTTCATTGAAAAACTATTATTCAAACACTCTTTGACACTATTAAGAAGGTCTACATCATTCCCAATCAACAATATGTCATCCACATACAGTATTAAGAATGCTACAGAGCTCCCACTCACTTTCTTGTAAATACAAGCTTCTCCATAAGTTTGTATAAAACCAAAACTTTTGATTACCTTATCAAAACGTTGATTCCAACTTCGGGATGCTTGCTTCAATCCATAGATGGACCGTTGAAGCTTGCATACCTTGTTAGCATCTTTAGGATCGACAAAACCTTTGGGTTGTATCATATACAACTCTTCATCAATGTCTCCATTGAGGAATGCTGTTTTGACATCCATCTGCCATATCTCATAATCATAATATGCAGCGATTGCTAACATAATCCTCACAGACTTTAGCTTCGCTACCGGTGAGAAAGTCTCATCGTAGTCAACTCCTTGAATTTGTCGAAACCCTTTTGCGACAAGTCGAGCTTTATAGACAGTAACATTACCATCAGCATCTGTTTTCTTCTTGAAAATCCATTTGTTCTCGACAGCCTTCCGGCCATCCGGTAAGTCCACCAAAGTCCATACTTGGTTTTCGTACATGGATCCAATCTCGGATTTCATGGCTTCTTGCCATTTATTGGAATCTGGGCTCATCATCGCTTCCTCATATGTCTCGGGGTCATCGGTGTTGTCCACCAACATGACATTCATAACGGAATCATACCAATCTGGAGTGGTACGAGTTCTCGTTGACCTCCGAGGCTCTGTAGCAACTTCAACCGAAGTTTCATGATCACTATCATTAGCTTCCTCTCTTATTGGTGCAGGCACCACAGGAACTTCTTCCGGTGCTGCGCTACTCGCAATTTCAAGAGAAGGTTCGACAACCTCGTCGAGTTCTACTTTCCTTCCAGTCACTTCTTTCGAGAGAAATTCCTTCTCTAGAAAGGATCCATTCTTGGCAACAAAGATTTTGCCTTCGGATCTATGATAGAAGGTATACCCAATAGTTTCCTTCGGGTATCCTATGAAGACGCATTTTTCCGCTTTGGGTTCAAGCTTGTCCGGCTGTAACTTCTTTACATAGGCTTCGCATCCCCAAACTTTAAGGAACGACAATTTAGGTTTCTTCCCAAACCATAATTCATACGGTGTCGTTTCAACGGATTTAGATGGTGCCCTATTTAAAGTGAATGCGGCTGTTTCTAATGCATAACCCCAAAATGATAGCGGTAAATCTGTAAGTGACATCATAGAACGAACCATATCTAAGAGAGTTCGATTACGACGTTCAGACACACCATTACGCTGTGGTGTTCCCGGCGGTGTCAATTGTGAAAGTATTCCGCACTTCTTTAAATGCTCGCCAAACTCGTAACTTAGATATTCACCTCCACGATCAGAACGTAGAAATTTAATCTTCTTGTTACGTTGATTCTCTACCTCACTTTGAAACTCCTTAAACTTCTCGAAAGTTTCGGACTTATGTTTCATGAAATAGATATACCCATATCTACTCAAGTCATCCGTGAAGGTAAGAACATAACGATAACCACTGCGCGATGCTACACTCATTGGACCACACACATCGGTATGTATGATTTCCAATAAGTCTGTAGCTCGCTCCATTATACCAGAAAATGGAGTCTTAGTCATTTTACCCATCAGACATGCTTCGCATCTTTCAAGTGATTCAAAATCAAGTGATTCAAGAAGTCCATCGGAATGGAGTTTCTTCATACGCTTCACTCCAATGTGACCAAGACGACAGTGCCACATATAGGTCAAATTATCGCTTGATTTCAAACGTTTAGCCTCAATGTTATTAATATGTGTATTTCTACTATCGAGATTCAATATGAATAGACCATCTATCAAAGGTGCATGTGCATAAAACACATTACTCATATAAATCGAACAACCATTATTCTCGGATTTAAACAAGTAACTGTCTCGCAATAAACAAGATCCTGATATAATGTTCATGCTTAATGCAGGCACCAAATAACAATTATTTAAGTATAAAACTAATCCCGATGGTAGATGAAGAGGTAGCGTGCCGACCGCGATCACATCAACCTTTGATCCGTTTCCTACGCGCATCGTCACCTCGTTCTTCACTAGCTTCCGTTTATTCTGCAGCTCCTGTTTCGAGTTACAAATATGAGCAACCGAACCAGTATCAAATACCCAGGCACTACTACGAGTACTAGTGAGATACACATCAATAACATGTATATCAGATATACCTTTCTTCTTGATGTTGCCGTTCTTCAAATCCGCCAAGTACCTTGGGCAATTCCGCTTCCAGTGACCTTCTCCCTTGCAGTAAAAACACTCAGTTTCAGGCTTAGGTCCAGCCTTGGTCTTCTTCGTCTGCGTGGTAACTTTTTTACCACCCTTCTTGAAGTGTCCCTTTTGCTTAGACTTGCCTTTCTTGAATTTGGTGGTCTTATTGACCATCAACACTTGGTGCTCTTTCTTGATCTCCACTTCTGCAGATTTTAACATAGCAAATAGTTCTGGCAACTCTTTGTTCATGTTCTGCATGTTGTAGTTCATCACAAAGTTCTTGTAACTTGGTGGTAGTGATTGGAGGATGCGGTAAACTCCCAAAGTATTAGGAATCACTATACCCAAACTTTGAAGTTTATTTGCGTGCCCAGACATCTTAAGCACATGCTCACTGACGGAGCTACCCTCTTCCATCTTGCAGTTAAAGAACTTTTCAGAAGCTTCATAACTTTCAATTGCCGCATGAGTCTCAAAAATTAATTTGAGATCCTCGACAATATCATATGGATCTGACTCTTCAAACCTTTTCTGAAGCTCCGATTCTAAACCATACAAGATAGCACACTGAACTATGGAGTACTGATTCTTCCGAGCAAGGTAAACATTCTTTACTTCATCGGTAGCATCAGCTGCAGGTGGGTCACCTAGCGGTGCATCCAGCACATAGGTCAAATTACCAGCTGTGAGGACAATCCTCAAATTGCGGAACCAATCCGCGAAGTTGCTTCCATTGTTTTTCAACTTTTCTTTCTCTAGGAACGCATTAAAATTGATGGTAGGGGCTGCCATTGATCTACAACATATTTGCAATAGTTTAGACTAAGTTTATGACAAATTGAGTTCAAATTAATTAATGAAATTAAACTAGGTGAACTCCCACTCAAAACAACATCCCTCACATTGTTTTAGTGATCACACGAACCAAATCCACTACATCAACACCGATCATCACGAGAGCTGATATAGTTTTAATGGCGAACAATCATCATGTTCATCATATCTACTATATGATTCATGCTTTGCCTTTCGGCGATCCGTGTTCCTGAGGCCATGTCTGTACATGCTAGGCTCGTCAAGATCAAACCTTAGCTTCCGCATAAGCAAATCTGGCTTGCTTACGTTGTATTCACCCGCGGAATCAAAGACACCCGATCATCACGTGGTGCTTCGAAGCAGCAAGCTTTGGCAACGGTGCATACTAAGGGTGAACACTTTAGAACTTGAAATTTATGTGCATGAGGGATCATCTTATAATGCTACCGTCGTCTACTAAGCAATACAAGATGCATAAAGGATTAACATCACATGCAATTCATAATATGTGATATGATATGGCCTTTCTTCTTTGTGCTTCCGATCTCCATCTTCAAGCACGAATATGATCTCCATCATCACCGGCATAGCATCAAGGTCAATGACGCTTCTCCATGGTTGTCGTCCACCAGCTTCAACTATTACAACTATTTTGAATAGACACGCAGGTCTTAACAGAAATTAAAGACAACCATATGGCTCCTGCCGGTTGCCAACTTACAATAAGGAACATTGCATACATCAAATATAATCACAATCATGGCCATATCACATCACTGCACACCCCTGCAAAACAAAGTTAGACGCTTCTACTTTCTTTGCATATTTTACGTGGTTTGGGGCTTTCCATAAGTGTCGTTCTAACTTACGAACAAGAACCACAACATTGATACTAGCATTGTTGATCACCCGTTGTAAATTGGATCTTTACTATGCTAGGAGAAACAGGCACCCGCAAAGCCACTTATGCAAAACGAGTTGCATGTCAATCGTGGAGCAAGTCTCATGAACGATGTCATGTAAGGTTAGCCCGGGCCGCTTCATCCCAACATACCGCAAGATGCAAAGTACACAAAAAGCAATCTACAATAAAAGCATCAATGCCCACAATGACCATTGTGTTCTACTCGTGCAACAGATCTACATATAGACACGGCTCTGATACCACTGTAGGGGTTCGTAGCATGGAAAACAAAAATTTTCTATCGCATACAAACAAACAAGCCAAGATCTATCTATTAGATTGTAGCAACGAGTCGATGGAATAACTCACCCTCGAAGATTCCAAAGTGTTTAACGAGAGCAGATTCTCGTGGGTGATGTAGTCGTACTCTTTCCGATCTCAAGATCGCGTAGACGATCCTTCCGGCGCCGCGTTCCCGCAGCGCTCCCGCAGTCGGTCACACGTTCGGTACTCGACGAAGACCTTCCTCTCCCATGTTCCAGCAGGCAGCGGAGGTTGTAGCACTCTCCTCGCGATTCCGGCAGCACAACGGCGTGGTACCGGAGGTAGAGGGGAGATCCCGCAGGGCTTCGCCTTAAGCCGGTGCGAGTATGGTGGAGCTTATGAGAGAGGCTATTAGTGGTCTAGTAATTAGACACACCAATTAGAGGGCTCTAAACCAATTAGAAGGCTCTAAACCGAATAGCTCTAAACCGGGGTCTAGATCTAGGGTTTAGTTTAGAGGATAGGAAACTTGTGTGTCTAGGAGGGGAGCCCTGCCCCTCCTTATATAGGTGGGAGGGCTGGCCGGCCAAGGGGAGGAGTTCCTCCCCAACTCGGCCTAGGGAGGTGCGCCGGCCAAGGGGAGGAACCCTCCTCCAACTCGGCCTCCACCTCTCCTCCTCTTTTCCCACTTCCCAAAACTGCCGTTTGACTTTCAAACTAGCCGTTTGACTTTTCAATTTAGGATTTAAATAAATCCTTTATTTGGGACAGCAAGAATACTTAGTACATGATGCAATCATTCCAATATGTAATGACACACTCATGTACCCTTCCCCCTCCGGAGTGCCGGACATTCCGGGACCTTCTAGAATGTTCCCGATGAAAACACCGGAATCATTCCCGAACTCCGAAACGGGTCTTTCCTTATATGAATCTTATTCTCCGGACCATTCCGGATCACCTCGTGATATCCCGGATCCCATCCGAGACTCCGAACAACATTCGGTCTCTTTCTCATAATACCATAACTACTCAAACAACGTCGAATCCTTAAGTGTGTCTCCCTACGGTTCGTGAATTATGCAGACATGATCGAGACATTTCTTCGAACAATAACCAATAGAGGAATCTGGAAATTCATATGGCTCCCACATATTTCTACGATTACTTTGCGATCGAATGAACCACTTACATACGATACCAATTTCCCTTTGTCTCACGATATGTTACTTATCCGAGGTTATGATCGTCGGTATCTCTGCATACCTAGTTCATCCTCGTTACCGATAAGTACTCTTTTCTCGTTCCCGTGATATGTGATCCCTTGTGACCAAGTCACATGCTTGCAAGCTAATTGGATGACATTCCACCGAGAGGGCCCAGAGTATATCTATCCGTCATGTGGATGGACAAATCCCACTCTTGATCCATGTGTTTCAACCAATACTTTCCGAACACTCAATGCCACTTTTATAGCCACCCTGTTACGGTGTGGTGTTTGATGACATCAAAGCATCCATCCAGTAAAGGTGATATGCATGATCTCATGGTCGAAGGAATTAGGTTACTATGTATCAGAAAGCATATAGCAATTGAACTATTGAAATGACTTGATCTTTATGCTACGCTTATCTATAGGAGTATGTCCACCATATCATTCTCCTAACGATATGATCTTGTTGTTGATAACATCTCAATGTTCATGACAAAGAAACCACATCATCAATCAACCAACAAGCTAGTGAAGTATAGAGGCTATACTAGGGACTTCAAATTAAGTTTACAAATCACACAAGTATTAATGGTTTCCTTGTTAATACTATTATAGCATGAATGCAAACATTTATCATAAACACAAAGATATATAATAATAACTATATTTATTATTGCCTCTAGGGCATATCTCCAACAGTAATGTCATTGATCAGATCTTGGGCAATGCAAGTATCGAGAGACAAAGGGAATAAGACACGTCTGTCCCGGTTCAAACGACGAAAGATCTTCGTGGAACGCATAGGGGTCACATGGCCGTCCAGGTCCCTCTATCGATCATTGGTGCGGGAGTGTCCCGACCATGTCTGGAGTGTTCCCGAACCATGGGGTATCACGCTAAAGGGCTTGATGATGCTTAGAGAGTGTCTATAGGATTGGAAGAATCGTCGAAGAATAGTAGAGAAAATCGGAAGGGTTTCGATAAGTCTGGAGGATGTCCGGAGTGGAGGTGGAAGGTGTTCCATAGGCACGGAGGTTGAATAATATGTGAATGAATGTTAAAATCATTTATTCATAAGTATTTAATAAAGAGAAAATCAAGTAAAAGGTCAAAGGGCTTAATGGGCCAATTCCCGGAGGGGACAGGGTCCATTAGGGAAAGGTGAGAGGGAGAAGGGCCAGAGGGGGTGGCGGCACCCTAGTGGGCCAGCCCCCCTGCGTGGGGCCCATGGGGGTGGCCGTCGGTGCCACCCCTCCCCCTCTCCTCTCCATTAGTCCCACCCCGGGACTTTGAGGGAGGTAGTATCTCCCCCCCTATATATAGTGGGGGTATTTGGCCAGATAAATACACACAATATTCAATAAAGGTCTTCTCACTTTTGGGAAGACCTCCAATTGATATTCTCTCTCTCTCTCTTGACCGTGGTCCCAAGTTCGGACTACGCGAACGAGAGACACCTTCACCGCGAAGCGCCGTCGCACTACGGGATTCGGATCCAGGAGCTCTATTTCCACAACTGCTGCTGGATCGGGGAAGAGGGAGTCATCGTTAGGCACCGGACGTGTGTAACTCCCCGCGAGGTGTCACACTTGAGGCACTCAAGTCGTTGGAGCTGTTGGAGCGCAAGGACTTCATCACGACCTTGAGGTCGGCTTTAGCTTGTCTACATCAACCACGCTCTCTGAGCGTTGACAACGCTTTTCGGTCTTCAAGGGTAAGTTCACGAAAAGCCTCTCCTGTTACTGTATTACTAATAGATAGGTCCTGGCAGCATCAGGGGTTCAGGGGCGTAGGCTAAAATTTATTGTTTTCATGCGCGGAACCCCTTCACTAGCTCCATCAGTAGAATGAATCTGTGGCGTTGTGGGCAGGGCAGCGCCAATGTGGTGTTCAGGTTTTGGGATGGTGGGAAGGGGAAATTCTTGTGGTGCAAGATCCTTGGAAGTCGACGAATGCGGTCATGCTGCAAGATCAAGATGCGTCGTGCCATGGCTCTAGCTGGACAATTCGGTAGCGACACCTAGATTGGATGAAGGAAGGAAACAGAGAAGGATATGGATGGTGGACAGAACGAGTAGCATTATTGGGGGGTATGGACAATGGCACTTGGTGGGACCAACACACGAGGGGTCCCCCGTTTTTTTGCCACACGTTCAAACGGCAGAGAACGGTAGCGATCTAGAGCATGGATCCCCATGGAATTAGCGTTTTCCAATATTTAAAGACAAAGTGAAGGCAAGAAGAGAACGACATAGGTCTGGTTGGGATACTTTGTTTGGATGGGTTTCCTATCAGACACCCACACAATCTTCAAGATTGATTGTTATGTAGTTGAACCTGTGATGGATTTGACCAGGTTGAGGATTGAATAGATTTTATGAACGAAAGAGAAATAATCCTTGACTGATGGTGGTAGTAGATCCGTGCGTTTCAATGTTGGGCGGAGGATGTGCTCTCGATCGAGGACAGAAGAAAGAAAAGCTGGAAGCGGTACCATAGCATATCATTGCTTGGGTTGCTTTTTTCATTTTGGATTTCACTTACCGGTGGCATGTGTGTTAATTTGGTGTCTATGGAGGGAAAAATCATCCCAAAAAAACTAGACCAAGGAAACACTCCTCCATTTATTATTACTGGGGTTATGCTAGAAAAGACCATCAGAGCGCCAGAATCACTCAAAAACTTGCATGTGGCCCTAGCATATGTGCACAAGTATGGTGGAAGGATCCTAGATCCAATTTATAGCTCCTTGGCGTGAGTCTATTCATGTGCATGTGATAACACTCACTGAAGTCCTAGACATCTAGAAGGAAACTCCCACTACGGGTCAACCAGAGGGAAACTGTTGGAATCTTGAGCTCAACCTTGATTTTCCATGTTGTTATGCCCCAAACAAACCAAAATAGAGAAAAAAGTCCATTGGTCAACCCTCGCATGGGGAAAGCTACAGGTAGACCTACATGGCCCACAAATAAGGGTTTTGCTAGAAAAATACCATCGGAACGCCAAAATCACTCAAGAACTTGCATGTAGCCCTAGAATATATGCACAAGTGCGTTTGAATGTCCCTAGATCCAGTTTCTAGATCCATGGGGCGACTCGGTTCACATGCATGTGGTAACACTCAGTACAGGTCAATGATGGCTCAAAATATATCGAGCTCGTTGGGAACCCCAAGAGGACGGTATGATGAGCACAACAGCAAGTTTTCCCTCAGTTATGAAACCAAGGTTATCGAACCAGTAGGAGCAAGGTGTTGTTTCCATCTTGGAATCCTCCACAACACAACCACAGAACTTTGCCCCAACTTATAGTGAGGTTGTCAATCTCACCGGTTTTGCTGAAAACAAAGGATTAAACGTATTATGTAGAAGATAGTAATTACTTGCAGAAAGTAAACAACAAACAGTAAATAGTAGATGGTTTATTAATGGTAAAAGAATGGACCAGGTCCATAGTTCACTAGAGGTGATTCTCCTTAAGATAAGTAACATGTTGGGTGAACAAATTACAGTGGGGCAATTGACTGACTCGAGAAAGCATACCATGCATATACTAATCATCTTGACTCCTATGAGATTCGATTGGGCATTACAACATTATACATAGACCGTAATCCAACTGCATCTATGACTAATAATCCACCTTCAGGTTATCATCCGAACCCCCTCCAGTATTAAGTTGCAAGCAACAGAGAATTGCATTAAGCAAAGTGTGTAAAGTAAACAATACGATTGTCCCATGGACAAAGGATTGCTGTTTTCTCCCTAGCAACAGCACATCTAGTACCTTAGAGATTCCTATCACTTCCCTAGATTGCTAGGGGCATGAACCCACTATCGAGCATAAATACTCCCTCATGGAGTTGCTAGCATCTACTTGGCCAAGATAGCTACTAACAACAGAAAGCATGCAAGATCACAAATAACATAGACATGATAGAATCAATAATCAATTCTAAAATAGCATCTCAATTTCCATCGGATCCCCGCAAACACAACATGTAATATTACAAATAGATGATCTTGATCATGAATGAAGCTCACAAGATCTAAACATGATATCACAAAGGAGGAGAACCAACCATCTAGCTACTACATGGACCCATAGTCCAAGGATGAACTACTCACGCATCACATCGGATGTAGTCATGGTGATGAAGAAGGCCTCCAGGGTGATCTCTCCCCTCCGGCAGGGTGCCGGGAAGAGCTTCAAATCCCCCCGATCTGGGGATTGAGATGGCGGCGGCTACAGACTCTTCCATGGATTTCTGTGGGATTTTGATCGGGTTCTTAGGGTTTTCATCCCGGGAGGCTTTTATAGGCGGAAAGGCAACGTCGGTGGAGGCTCGAGGGGCCCATACCAGGTGGCGGAGAGCCTAGGGCTAGGAGCGCCACCCTAGGGTGTGGTCGCCTCGTGGCCTCCCTTTGGCTGCCCTCCGGACTCCGTGTTGCTTCGGGTAAAATATTGACTTTGGCTTTTGTCCTGTCCAATTCCGAGAATATTTCCTTACTAGCTTTTCTGAAACCAAAAACAGCAGAAAACAAGCAACTGGCACTGTGGTATCTTGTTAATAGGTTAGTTCTAAAAAATGTATAAAAATACCTCAAAGTATGAATAAAACATAAGAAAGTAGATACTAAACAAGCATGGAACATCAAAAATTATAGATACGTTTACGACGTATCAGTCAACAGCAAGGAAACTAGTGGAACGTGGGCTCAACCTTTATTTTTCCATGTTGCTATGTCTTAAACAAACAAAACAGTCCATTGGTCAACCCTCGCACGGAGGAAGCTACATGGGTAGACCTGCGAGGCCACAGGTTAGGATTTCGCTAGAAAAACACCGATAAAGCGCAGAATCACACAAAAACTTGTGTGTGGGCCTAGCATATGTGCACAAGTGTGTGGTGGAAGGTCCCTAGATCCAATTTCTAGCTTCCTAGTGCGAGCTTGTTCACGTGCATGCGATAACACTCACTGAAGTCCATATACATGTAGAAGGAAATTCTCACTATGGATCAACCCCAGGGAAATTAGTGAAATCTTGGGCTCAGTCTTAGTTTTACATGTTGCTATGGCCTATACAAACTAAAATAGAGGAAAAAGTACATTGGAAAACCCTCGCATGGAGAAAGCTACAAGGATAGACCCGCGGAGATCATGTACTAGGGTTTCATTAGAAAAAAGTTGGAGCGCCAGAATCACTCAAAAATTGTGTGTGACCCTAGCATATGTGCACAAGTATGGTGGAAGGTCTCTAGATCCAATTTCTAGCTCTCTGGGACGAGTCTGTTCACGTGCATGCGATAGCAATCACCAAAATCCTAGACCTACAGTAGTAAACTATCATTGCGGATCAATCGGAGAAAAATTGGTTGAATCGTGGGCTCAACCTTAATTTTCCTTGTTGCTATGGCATAAACAAACGAAAATAGAGAAAAGGTCCATTGGTCCACTACGCATGCATGCGATAACACTCAGCAAAGCCGTGGAGGGAGAACCACACATAGCAGAACACGGCTAGCTGCTGGGGATTCTAAAATATGTATATGAGAAATGGATATATATATATATATATATATACATATATATATATATATACAGGGACATCACTGATGAAAATTGTCGGAAAATAAATGACTGGCAAAAAAACCTGTGGATGATTTTTTGAATATAGCCTTTGAGATGTCAAAAGCACATGGGAAATCCTTTGCCGTGTACGCTGGCACCAACACGGCAAAGCCCTGTTCGTTTTGAAATTCATGGCGCGGGAAAAAATAGCGGGAACGAACTATTACGTGTGCGTGAAGCTGTTATCGACATGGCCCTAAAATTTTGCCGTGTGTCCTCTACAGCATATGACAAAGAAGAACCATTATAACGGTTCTGTGAAGTGAGGCCGGGGGGAATTTGAACAAAAATAACCCAATTAAATATCAAATTTACGAAATAAACTCCGGCCACCGAAATTTCACGGATCTAACCCTTTTTTTAACGCCGTAGGCCATGGCGCCGCACCCTGAAGCGTAGCGCCAAGCTAGGTGGCGCCGCACCTCTGCCAGCGTGGCGTCGACGTGGTCTCGCGGGTCCCAGTTTCGTAAGTGTGGCGCCACACACTACGGCGCCGCACTGCTATGTGCGGCGCCACGGCGCGTGCTGCCACACTTTAGGTCTTGTACCAGCCGCGCGGCCGCCCCAGCCCGACCCAGGCTCACATTTTCCCCAACACAGGAACAGAGAAGCGGCGGGGCGGCAGCGGCTATACTCCTCCCTCAAATCCCTCCCCACATCTGCTGATTTTCTCCAAGATTTATGCTCTCAATCCCCTCTCCCAGGTATTCTCACGAAGTCCCCTCAATTTCATCCACAAATTTCTTACGTTTTGTCCTCATTTGTATTTTTTGGTGAAACCCTAAGTTGGATGTGATAGTGAAATTAATATGAAGCATTGCCATGTATGGTTGATCTTTAGTCTTAGTAGTATTTGTATAGCAATAGCTTAGTATTCAATGGTAGAACTTTGGTTGGTTATCTTACCATAGTATTTTAGCATACAAATCCAATATATATGTTAGTATGTGTGGTTCATAGTAGCAATCCTCATAATTGATTATGGTGAGACATTTGTAGATAGATTATGGTGGGACATTGGTAGATAGATTATGGTGGAACATTTGTAATGTTGCAAGCATAGTTTTGCTAAAGTGGACTATATGTAATGTGAGAATAATTGTTCTTATGGTATCTATTTGAAATATGTAGGATGAGTCTTCTCAATCCTCAGTACAATGTTCAACACCGTTTCTACAAGTTGTCAAAAAAGAGACAGGTACTAAAAAAACCACACGGTAGTTCCTATTGCTCCGATTTGTTGAGATGTAAATCTAACCTAGGCCATTGTATGTTTGCAGGAGCTTGTACCTCTTCGACTTAGATATCACGAGGTCTCATCGGCGAAGAACCTGACTTACGATCAGCGGTACACTCCGTACATTGAGCAACTAGGACTCCTCCCCTTTATCCACATGGTCACTCGGTCGACACCGAAGTTCAACCCCGCTGCGATCACCGCGCTTGTCGACCGGTGGAGGCCGGAGACACACACTTTTCACCTTAGGACCGGTGAGACTACGATCACTTTGCAGGACATGAGCATGATCCTGGCACTCCCAATCGAGGGAAACCCTGTGTGCATAAGCACAGATTCAGACGGGTGGCGGGAGCAGATGGTTAGCCTTATAGGAAAGGATCCACCCGAGGTTGTAAATGAGAAGGGAGTAACACTAAGGGTAGCTACCGGGGCTACTTTCAGTTGGATTAGACAGAATTTCAAGACCTGCCCCAAGGATGCTGACGAGGACACGGTCATGACGTACGCTCGTGTGTATGTGTGGTACATCATCACGAGGACTCTCTTTCCTGATAGCGGTGGGGATCGTGCTCAGTGGCATTGGCTTAAGGTGCTCACAGTTTTTGACTCAGATTTCAGCTGGGGTTCGGCGGCGTTGGCTTGGTTGTACCGTCAGGTAATCGCTTGTTTACAAAGTTTTCTATGTTTGCATGACCTCAAAAAATATTGTTTTACTAAACGGTGTATCACTTCATTTGCAGCTGGATGATGCCTGTCTTAGGAGCGCAACCGATGGATGCATCGGTGGTTGTTTGCTCCTTCTTTCGGTGTGGAGCTGGGAACGCTTCCCAGTTGGACGGCCGAGATTGTTGAGCTACAACCCTTATGTTGATGACGGCAATAACCTCCTGCTCCCTACATGGGCTTACAAGTGGGATGTGGTCTCCGATCCCCCAACCGACCCTTTGGCGGCGTACAGGAGGTACACCAACGAGTTTGACACGATAACCATGGATCGGGTAATTTAAGACATACCCAATCTAATACATAGTCATAGGTCAAACATAGAAACCTCGTTCCTCCTTCTCACAACCATGATAGACCTTCTCCTATTGTGTCGAACAAGGTCCTTTCCCTTTTGCCTTCCTCTTCCTCTCTTCTTCCTTTGCTTCCTCCTTTTCCCTTAGGTCCTTTCGTGCATTATGCCCTTCAGCATTGCATGTTCCACACCGCCCTCTCTCACATGGCTCTTGGAATTGGTTGTTGCCCGTTTCTCGGCCACCACCACTTCCCCATCCATCCATGTCACTCCTAAAGCGCTTTGTCTTGCGTCTTCCACGTTTAACGACCTTCCATTCTGGATCGGGCCATACTTGAATTCCATGGTACTCCGGCCATTGAGATTGGTCCAGGTATGGGTGAAATCTAGGAGCCCATGTCTTCTTAGTAGTCTCGATTGAGAATTCGGACTCTCTCACCGTAAGAGGATTATTCCAATCAAGATGTCGCCTTCGAGCTGCCGTTAGCAAGTGCGAGCAAGCAAGATGAAGCAACAATGGCCTACCACAAGTGCAGTCACAAGTTTTGAGCGAGACCTTGAAAGCTCGACCTTCGTGTTGGACACCATCAGTCGTGGTTCCTCCTGGCTCCGTAACTTGGTAAATTAGCTCGTCATTATCAAATTCCATGACAACTTGGGAGTCTGCTTTCTTTGACTGAAATTGCATCCAATCGTCAACCTTTGGTGGGAACTTGTATTTATGCTTGTCCTTGTAGTCTCCCGCAATCTGCCTATCCGTTTCAGCTGATTACTTTAGAAAATACTCATTCATCTTGTCGAATGTGTATTGGACTATTGCCGTGACGGGCAATGCGCGGACACCTTTTAGCAACTTGTTGAAGCATTCTGCCATATTGCTTGTCATTTGACTGTACCTCCGGCCACCCTCATCATAAGCTCGTGCCCACTTTCCCATATCTTCAGTGTTCCTAAGGAGGAACTCTTTGCCCCCCGCATTGAGTTCTTTGTTATGGAACAATTTGTTGTACAAGTTTGAGAAACGGCGCTCCGTGAAAGCGAGACAACAATCTTGTAGATCATCAGACAAGTCCTTGCTATTGCATGCCCTATAGAAGTTTGAAACAAAATGTCTCATGCACCATCGATGGTGCAATGGGACATGTCCGGGAATGTCAAGCATCACCGCATTGAGAATTCCTTGATGACGATCCGAGATGACACATAATTCCCTTTGAGCGGGTAAGACCTTCATTCTCAAAATATGGAAGAACCACTCCCAATTGTCATTGTTTTCCACCTCAACCAAAGCAAACGCCAAAGGAACCAACCGGTTGTTGGCATCGCTAGCTATTGCAATCAAGATAGTGCCCTTGTATTGTCCAGTCAAGAAGGTGCCATCAACGGATATAACAGGCCTGCAATGTTCAAAAGCCCGAACACATTGCTCGAAACCCCAAAATGCACGTCCAAATACTCGAACGGTTTTTTCGTTCATTATCCTTGTCTTGTTCCCAAAAGGTTCAATGATATGAATCATGCCCGGGTTAGCATTGGCCATCGCTAACAACAACCTAGGGATCCGGTTATAAGATTCCTCCCAATCACCATACAACATCTTGAATGCGGCTTGCTTCGCCTTCCATGCCTTCCCATATTTCACCTCGTAGTGAAAAAGGGATTTCACAAGCTCTTGGACCATTTTGATGGTCATTATTGGAAATGACTTGATGTTATTGGAAAGCCTATAAGCAATAAACTCGGAGGTGAGTTGTCGATGCTCGTGCTTCACATCCTTGCCATCCACTGTCGGGCCTCGGCACATGTGAGTTGATACACAACTAGATATGTGCCAACTTGGACCTCCCTTAAATGGTCTTGCACGCACAATCCAAGGACATCCATCCTCCTCGCATTTAACCGTGTAACACTTCTTCGCGTCCGAGTGCACCACCGTGTAAGGGCGATGATGCTTAACCGAGAAGTCCTTTATCCATTGCTTAAATTCCAACAAGGTCTTAAACCTCGATCCACGAGAAAATCCATTATTCTCTTGATTACCATCACGGTAAGAACTTGACATTGGTCCAAGCACTATGCCCTCACTGCCATCAACCGTGGCTTCATCCGCGAGACTAACATCACGGAACAAAGATACCATGTGGTCCCGCCCCAATACGTTCTCGTGGATTTCGGCCTCTCTAGCCGTGAACCCCTCCTCGTCAAGTTCTTCTTCGGGACCATCATCATCCGAGTCCGAAGCATAGCATCGAGTATACAGGATGTCACGGTCTATGCTCTCTTGCGTAATATATTTATCCAAATCTCCAACATTGTTGTCATGGAGCTCAACCTCATTCTCATCGTGCCAATAGTCATCATTTTGCTCTTCCAACACTTCATCTTGGTTCTTCGAAATCAGGCTCAATGTTTGGGTAAATGGAGGTTCAATCAATACCTCTTGGTTTATTGGTGGAGGACTCCTAGAACCCAATCGGGAGGTAGTACGGTTCAAATCCAAGTGCAAGTTATTCTCAAATTTCTTGGTGGCAAATAGTTCGAGAGCTTTGTCTAGCGACTCCGCCACCACCTCCTTGTATGCAACCCAATGGGGCTCGGAGAAGATACGCATGGTCTTCCAACGGGTGTGTATTCCAAAAGCCACATTATGCCTTCCCTCTAACTCAACAACATCATTTGGGTCCATCCATTTCAATTCAATCCTAACTTGCTCCAAGACCTCGGCGTAGGTGGGACTACGATCAAACACCAAGTCAAGCTCATCCGGGTCCGGTTTTATATTACCTCTCAAAAAGGCATCCTTGTCTACATGATGAACATGAACAATTCTTGACATTCCTAAAATAATCACAACAATAATACCATGGTCAACAATACCTATGCCAACTCAATACATACTCATTGGTGACATTAACACAATACCCATCCCTATGCCAAAATCTACCATACATCTTGCATATCAATCTAGGGTTTCATAGATATGGGTCAAACCAATAATTTAATGGGTGAAAACAAAGAGAAAGGGGAAGAATACCTCTAGGCACGTGGGGGGATCGAAATCCACGGGAAGAAGGCCTTTTGGAGGGAGGTATTTGAGGGAGGAGTATAGCCGCCGCCGCCCCCGCCGCTTCTCTGTTCCTGTGTTGGGGAAAATGTGAGCCTGGGTCGGGCTGGGGCGGCTGCGCGGCTGGTACAAGACCTAAAGTACGGCGCCACACGCCGTGGCGCCGCACATAGCAGTGCGGCGCCGTAGTGTGTGGCGCCGCACTTACAAAACTAGGACCCACGAGACCACGTCGACGCCACGCTGGCAGAGGTGCGGCGCTACGCTTCAGGGTGTGGCGCCATGGCCTACGACGTTGCAAAAAGGGTTAGATCCGTGAAATTTTGGTGGCCGAAGTTTATTTCGTGAATTTGATATTTAATTGGGTTATTTTTGTTCAAATTCCCGAGGCCGGGGGCCATTTTGCCATGCAGGCAGTTTTTTTGCGGTAAAAAACGCTGATATTAAATCGGACAAAATATAGAAAGGTCCTCAGAAGAAAGAAAATTACAGCCCAACCCCTCTGCATCTCGACCACACCGGAAACGACGCGGCGCTGTCGGTGGCGCGCCGTTGCTCATACTCCTCTCGACACCTTGGAACAAGAGCATCCCCAAGCCAGCGGGAAGTCGCCGAGCACCGATCCCGAAGGATCTACGCTGGAGGCCGCCGTCGTCGTCGCGCCGAACAACATCAGCACCTTTCGCTAGATCTTCACACGCCAGATCCACCGTCCCACGACATCCAGCGGAGGGGAAGACAAGCCTAACAGCTCCGCAGACCTGCAAACTCGACGAATGCAGAAGATCGACGACAGAACTCCCCGGAGCTCCGTCGTCGAGGGGAAGGTCCACCACCTGCAAAACCATTCCGACCACGGATCCTCCACCTCGACGTCGCCGGCTGGAAACCATACGCAACCCTACGCTATGTACACGGGGCGAATCAGGGTTCCCCCGTGCTCCCGCCGCCAGAGCGGCCGACGGAGGGCGAGGTGACCGCCGATTCGGCGTCGGCAAGGTGGGTTGCCTAGGGGGCTCAAACAATCGCCTTTATCTCGAGGACGGCCGTGCAGGTCCTTTTGTTGTGTATTTTCTTTCAATTCAGCGTGTGATTTGCGTTTTCCCTGGTATATGCCCTGTGTTTTTCTTTGCCATGAGTTTGTCTTTTACGATGTCGTCCGATTTTGCTTTGCAGTGTTTTTTCCAAGAATCCAGACGTCATTGACGACCTTTGCCCGGGAAGGAAAACACATGGCAAAGAAGTCGTTGCACGGCAACACCGCGTTTTTGGGTGGTGTCTTGTCTACTACTCCCTCTGTTTTAAAATATAAGATGTTTTAGTTTTGTGAAGAAAATGTATCTAAACCACTTGTAGTGTCTAGGTTCATTTAGATTTGGAGTGAACCTAGACACTAAAAATGGTCTAGATACATTTTCTTTACAAAGCTAAAACATCTTATATTTTGGAACGGAGGGAGTACATAGACTAGCTTGTTTTTGTTGGTGAACGTGCCACACAAAATAAAAATATATACCCTATAATGGAACGTGTTGTTTTACTTTTTTTTCTTCGTTAAGCCTCCACGTCGGATCCGGAAAAGAGTACGATAGGCTTTGAAATTCCCTATATATATCGCACACCTTGCAGCCGATCAGACCCATAAATCCTCAACAGGCCAACCCTAACTTTCCCCCATCGGATCATAGCAACAGGCAACTCGTCGACTTCAAGGTAATACCTCGTAGTTTTTCTCTACTACAAGTAGTACGTCTCATTTTTTAGCTACAAGCTGAAGATTCTCATTTTTTAGCTACAAGCTAAAGATTCTCATTTTTTTTTTCAAAATAGGGAGTAACCCCGGCCTCATCAAGCGATGCACACAGCCTTTTCTTATTTCATAGTTTAAATAATATCATTTATTACAATCACGGATCAGCTAAAGTTGAAACATGAATCAACCATCGAAAAATGAAAAGCAACAAATAGCTATCCATTTTGAAGTCTACTAATGTGCCGCCAACCAGTAGCCTGAAAATAGAAGTCCTGTGCAACCGTAAGCATCCGGTTGCATCCAATAACCATGAGGTCCCGCTGATCCACTGGGAGTAAGTATGCCCATAGTTGAATTCAGTGCGTAGCCAGTCGAATAACCTGCAGAAAATTTATACCAGTTTTTCTGTAAAGATAATATTGTTTCGACAAGTCCATATAGATCAACATAAAGCTAACACCCCAATACGGATTCTAGTTTTATTTCTTCTATCTATACCATTCAACCAATTACCAAACATATTAGTAATACTAGTTGGTGGTGGTAGATTGTAAGTAAAATAAATCATGCGCCAAATTATTTGTGCAAAAGGACAAGAAAGAAACAAGTGTTCAATGGTCTCCTTCGAATTACAAAAACAACACTATAAGTATCTTAGTGCTCTTTGTATTGAACTAGCTAGGAACGGCGCGGCAGCACGCCGGGCATGTGCTGTCACTCTTAGATGGTCATTGATCCTTAAGCAGCGCACTGCTATATGGTGACTGTTACCAGCAGAGTGTTCTCATCTCTGTTCTTAAAAAATAAGGGGAGAAAAGGAAGGTGCGTGCCTCCAGTTCTGATGTATGATGATTAAAACAAAAGTTCTTAGTATATACTTAAACCACTGTGGGTGCGTTCAGGTGACAAGGTAAAAAAACCTTTCATTTTCAGTTGCACCTCTTGGCAGACTGCACGTCCGACTGAACCCATTCAGGTTATACAAGGGAAAAAAACATTTCATTTTTAGTTGCACTGCTTGGCAGACTACATGTCGCACTGAACCCCAGGCATGTGCCCATTATGAGAGGAAACTCCTTGTCTATCAATTCCCTGAAGTAAGATAGCAATGTCTGAAGTGAAGTTAACAGTTGGTGCCGACCAAAGTAAAGTACCATCATCAGAGGCAACTCCTTATCTATCAATTCCCTGAAGTATGATAGCAATGTCTGCAGTGAAGTGACCAGTTGGTGCCGACTCAAGTAATGTATGAGCCCTGGCGGTATACGAATATGCATATGGATACATGCACAGGTCTGACAGAGTTGCAAAATAAGTGTCAGGTTCAGCGAGAAAATATAGCTGCGGATACCAGAGGATAAGCATCCGAGATAGCTCACTTTTATTATTACTGAGATTTCTTATGTTTTACACATCTTGCATCACATGAATAATGCGAGTTCTGCTTGTGATAAGCACAAAAACAATCGAAACACCGAATGATACTCCTGAACCTCTAAGTGTGTGAACTATAACATGGGAAGATTACATTTTGATAGCCCTTTATATATCTTGCCATTCAGTTGAATTTTTGCATGCAAGGTATGGAGCAGGCAACACTGCTGGTCGTCGAGCGTCCAAACAGAGCCAATTGTTGGGTCGGGTCCCGCAACCGCCGAGGAACTCGACCAACAGGAGCTAGCGAAAGGGGAGAGGTTGGGCGGGGAAGAATTCGTGCCGGCCTTCCCGACTACAGCCGCTCCATGCCACTCTCAGAGTCCTCGATTATAGCGGTCTCGCGTCTAGTGGCGGAGGCAAGAATAAATTTGAGGTATGGCGGAGTTGATAAATGAGAAAACGCAAGACTCCACTAGATAAATATTACTTTGTGTTAAATAAAGTATCGCAATCAAAATACCTCACTAAACGAAAATGACAGGAATAACCAATCAACAACTTTACTAATTGAACAAATGAAGGATCTTCAGAAATTGAAAACAATAGAAAAAAGGGATGAATTAGTAACCGTTGAACATGTACACATGAGACGAATCTTCCCTTCATTCACTGTCTCTTGCACACGTACTGGAAACTCAACCTCCACATCTTCTCGATCATGGGGCTCTTCTTCTTCTCCTTGTCCAACAATAACATCAAGATTCAGAGCTGGGTTCTAGATGCTAGTGTCACATGCTTTGGCAAAAAGGCTCTTTATATCTGTACAACAAAATCACGAGGGTGCAAAACTAAACAATTAGTCATTGTTGAGAAATTTAGAGCACTATACATGATGAGTATTATTTCAGTCAACAACGACAAGACTGTTTTCAGAATTCGAAGGGCACTTCAGTTCTGAAATCAAATACCTTTCATAATATACTTGCTCTTCTTCGGTACCATATCCTTATTCCACTCGCTGCCTTGCCTATCAAACCTTGTCTCATCGCCACGGTTCTGTGTTGCCCCTTGCCGTGCCACTTCCGCTCTCGACGATCGCAAGGGTTTCCTGGATTTCAGAAAAGGAAATTGTCGTAGGATCATGTGTCAATTCGCTTGGATGAGGACAGAGGCCAAAGTGCGGATCAGGCTACTAGGCACATGTACCGAGCGCAGCCTTTTCTTTCTTCTCGTATGTTTCCTCGCTCCTAGAACTGTACATGTCCACTAATGGCGACTACAGGCAAACCTGAAAACATATACAGAGTATTAGCCCTGAATTTTAGGTATGACAGCCACCAAACCTCGCCAGATTGCTAGCTCTGCCCCTGGTCGCATCTCCATCAGCCCTTGTTGCAAAACATGCTCCACTTAACGTGTCGCTTCCTCACCGCGCAGCAACCCTTGCTACTCTCCTCCAGTGCTACTACCCCTTCTGCTCCTTCAGAGGTCGCCGCTCGATGCAGAAGTCTGTGACCACCTCCGCCACACCCCGTCAGCAGCTTACGACGGCCGAGCTCCGGCCGACCTCGACACGAACCGTCGTTCCCTGCCGCCTCTACCTCATCGCCCAAGCAGCGCCGCCTACTACCGCGGTACCGCCTACCTCCGGACCCAAGACCTAGCTCAACCGCCCTGCGCGGCCGCCTGTAGCAGTGCCTCTCGACGCTAGGCCACAGCACGCGCATCTCCTACCTCCACTCGAAGACGGCCGCCGCATCCCCCCCCCCCTCTCCGCCGCAACAATTTCTCCATGCAAGAGGGCGCCCCGAGCCCGCGCCAGGACACCTCCCTCCACAACAACCACCGTCCTCCAGCGCCGATGAAGGACACCACCCCGAGCATGGCGATCCACGCTGCTTGCCACCGGTTTGGGTCCCTCACTCGAGGGAAGCACCCGGGAAACAAGGTTGCACCGCCATCAGATCCGTGCAGGGTTTGCACGGCGGAAGGCGCCGGTGGTGGCAGGGGAGGAGGGTTCGCACAGGAATAGGCAAGCCATGGCGGGCATGAAGGCGACGACCATAGCAGCCACCACCAGAAGCATCTGAAGATAAGAGGCCAGCCATATGAAGGGAAGTTAAGAAGAGAAGAACACCATGATATATATATAGGAAAAGGAATCTTCAAGAACACATCATCAGTGACGACTTGATACCACGCGTCGAGCAAGAGGGAGAGCATGAAAAGAAAAAGAGATGCCATATAAAAACAAAAGAGCATGATGCATATAAAAGCAAAACTATAAAAAACAAAAGAGCATGATGCATATAAAAGCAAAAAAACATGATGACATGTAAGGTAAAAATAAAAGAGCATGATGCTAAGAACAAAAGAGCATGATGCATATAAAAGCAAAACTATAAAAAAAGAGCACGATGCATATAAAAGCAAAAAAAACATGATGACATGTAAGGTAAAAACAAAAGAGCATGATGCTAAGAACAAAAGAGCATGATGACATATACGGAAAAAAATAACGACCATGGCTTAATGCCATATAGGAACAAAAACATGATGACAATATATTGCATGGAAACAAAATAACATGATACCACCGTTTATAATATTGCATCGAAACAAAATAATATGATACCAACGCTTATAATATTGTATCGAAACAAAATAACATGATGACCACACCGCTTATAATATCATCAAGAATGCACTGAAACAAAATAACACGATGACCACTTATAATATCATGTACCGAAACAAAACAACATGATGACCACCGCTTACAATATCACACCGAACCAAAATAACATGATGAAGGAATGGACCAGCCCAATGTGTCCGATTGACACAACAAGAAGAAAACAAAAAGCACATTTTAATATCACCAAAGGAACGCTGCTAGAGTCACCCAGGAATGTACCAAGTCAGAAAGGAATCATTCAACAACAAAGCTAAACACTCTAGACACACAAGAACGCACACGGAACAATGGCGGGACACATGTCGGCACACCAAAAATCCTCATGGGAGCCCAAAATTCTCACAAAAAAAAGAAGTCTAGAGGTTTAAGATCTTTAGATATGTTGTAGGGATTTGGTATAACAGGTCCGATGCATCCGACTGATCAGTAATCAGCTAATTGCTCCCAGGCAAAAACACCGTGAACCTACATCAAATTTAAGTCCCCGGGCTTGAACTCAGTATTTGCTAGCATAATTCAGTTCGGGCCGCCGAGGTCTTGTCGAATACTGAATTCCAGTGCTTTTATTTCGGGTACCCAACGCGTCCGTCGGCATTTTCCATCGTATCATGGATACGGATAATTTATTAACAGAGCGCATGCATGTGCGGTTATCAGGCCACACAAAGATCCTGGGGTCCTACCTTCATGTCTTGGACATGCCATTCAGACATATTATCGTGGCGGGCGCGGTCCGAGGCTTTTGAGATTTTATCGACTGGTTTGTTTGGCTGTTGGAATTGCTGAAGTTGTTAGCTTTATTTTATCGGGTGAGATATAGGCGCTCGCGATGGGAGTAACCGTCTGAGGATACATTCATGTAATTCTCATAGGTCTTTTTCTCGACTCTGTTGAAGTTTTTACATTGCTTGTTATCAGGTGCACTTTCAACGCATGAGGGTAATATTCATCCGAAGAGTTTCTCTACTTCGGGTCTTGTTTTTGTTTTGTCAACTCTGTTGGAGAGTATTTTTCTATCGGTTGCGTGGCCAGCGCTCTCGGTGGGAGTAGCCCCCAAGGCTATGTTTGTTGGGTTCGCAGCATAGAAAACAAAAAATTCCTACGATGAGAACTATTATACGCCAAGATCTATCTATTAGATACAAGCAACAGGTGGATATACATTCATAGATAACATACCCTCGAAGACAACAAAGCTTTGTTAACAAGATGGAACTCGTGGATGATGTAGTTGTACACTTGCCGATCTCAAGATCACAATGAAGTCCAACAGGTCCAGCAGGTTGATACGTCCATTTTGTATCACTATTCTATGTCATAATTCACTGTTATTCATTGATATATTTCATATTGAGAGGTGATACTTATGTTATTTCATCTATTTTTGCACGGTTGATGACTTTTGGAGCATGGACCGCTGTAGTCAGGATTCTGATGGAAAATGTGCTGTTTGGAGGCAAAATTCGTGAAGATCAGAAAATACGGGAAAATATACGGAAAATCCTATTTTTCCAGAAGACGAAGGAAGCCAGAAGGGGGGCTGGAGATGGGCCAAGGGGGCCCACACCACCCCCTGGCGCGGGCCATCCTAGGTCGCGCCACCAGGTGGTGTGGACGCCTTGGTCCACCCCTGGCTCTCCCCTCTAGTATATATTATTCTCCCGAAACCCTAAGACTCGGGGAGCGACCAGAGAAAGATTCCGCCACCTCTGCGGGGCGGAAAACACCGAGAGAGAAAGATCTCTCCGGCAGACAGATTTCTGCTAGGGGAATTCCTTCCCGGAGAGGGGAGATCGTCGCCACCAACACCACCATCAAGCTGGACTTCATCGGGATCATCATCATCATCACCACCATCATCACCATCAGCACCCTCATCACCATCTCCATATTGCTGTAATAATTGCGTTGAATCTTGCATAGTTCATAGGGGAAACTTTCCCGGTGTTGATTACTCTTTGTAGTTGATGCTACTGAGTGAACCATTGAATTATTGTTTATGTTCAAATTGTTATACATCATTATTCCATCTCTGATCATGATCCATATGATGTCTTGTGAGTAGTTCGTTTTTTTCTTGAGGACATGGGAGAAGTCATGTTGTTAGTAGTGGAGTTGTGTTGAGAAAGATTCAATAGTTTGATATTTAAGTTGTGGTATACTTCTTCTAGTGGTGTCATGTGAACGTCGATTGCATGACACTTCACCTATATAGGCCTAGGGGAATGCATTGTGTATTTGTCTACTAATCGTAGGGGTTGCCGGAGTGACAGAAACCTGAACCCCCGTTAGGAAACCATTGCACAAGGGACGTAAGGGTCTTAGAGTTTAAAGCTGTGGTTAGGTTTCTACCTTAATTACTTTTTTGTACTAACGGATGTTTGCAAGGGGTATAATCACAAGTATGTATTAGTCCTAGGAAGATCGGTACATTAGCACAGGTTCACCCACACAACACTTAGCAAGCTAAAGAAGATTAATCAACTATATGAAGCGAAAGCACTTGACACTTCCCATGTGTCCTCGAGAACGTTTGGTCATCTTAAGTAATACAACCGGCTTGTCCTTTGCTGCATAAAGGATTGGGCCACTTGCTGCATTTATTCGTACTGTCTTTTATTTACTTGTACTTTATTTACTTGCTTTATCAAAAAACCCTAAAAATCCGTTTGCTAAGTAATTGCAGAGAATTCCTAATCCATACCACTAGCCAGCACCTTTTGCTCCTCGTTGTGTTCGACACTCTTACTTATCGAAAATACTGCGATACACCCCTTATACTTGTGGGTCATCAAGACTATTTTGTGGCGCCGTTGCCGGGGAGTGAAGCGTTATTTCAGAGTGGAACTGGTAAAGGAAACTTCTACTATGAGTATTGTTTACTTCTGTTAGTTGCTTTATTTTTGTTATGGATAATTCGCTGTGTTTCTTATTTGGTAATGCTACTACCACTGCTAAGGTAGTAGATGAACCACCACCTGCTGAGAATGATGGTTTTAAAATACCTACAAGAATTATTGATCATGTTATGGATAACTACTATGTTGGGGATGGAACTGTCCATCCCGGTGATCATTTACTCTTTATACATGAATTATGCAGGTTGTTCAAGTGTGCAGGTATTAGTACAGATCAAGTTAAGAAGAAGTTATTCTCATTATCACTGAAAGGAAGAGCTAAGGAACGGTATAAGCTGTTGAAGAATGGTCAAGCTCTGGAATGGGAGGAAATAATACCTCTCTTTTATTCAAAGTTTTATCCTCCTAGTGAGATTCATGAAGATCGGAATCAAATATACAACTTTTGGCCTCTTGATGGAGAGAGTACAGCTCAAGCTTGGGGGAGATTGAAGTTACTAATGCTCAAATGTCCCATTCATGAGCTCCCCAACAATATTATTATCAATAACTTTTATGCAAGGCTCCCTCTACATGACAAGGATTTATTGGATGCTTCTAGTGCTGGATCATTTACTCGCATGGAAGAAGAAGCTAAATGGGATCTTCTGGACCGTATTCAAGGTAATGCTGAAGCTTGGGAGAATGACAAAGGTAGAAAGTCAGGTATAAATTACGATTATAAATGCATTGAATCTTTTATGGGAACTGATGACTTTCAAAATATTAAAAATGCTTATGGTCTAGACTCTCAAGCTATTGCTTCTTATTTTAAGGCTTTTGCTTCCTACATTGAAGTGCCTAAAAAGAAGTGGAATAAGTATCATAAACCTTATAAAGATGTTGCTAAGAGTGTTCCTGCAAGAAATACTGAAGTTTATACTGCTAATCATGCGTTACCCGAACCTTACATTGAGAAAATGCCTTTCCCAGTTAAGATAAAGGAACATTCTATGATAGCTAGTATGGTTAATGAAAGTATAATCAAAGCTGTTGAACCTGATAAACAAATGGTTGATGAACCTATAATAGCAAATGTGAAAGACTTTGTTACTAAATATGAATAAGAGGGACACACTATCCTTTGTAAGGATACCTCTAATATTGTTTCACATAGTAGTGTTATGAGAGCTAGTATTCCTGTGTTTGCTGTTAGAATAAGTGATCATTGCTATGATGGTTCTTGTGATAGTTATATTGTTAAGTTTATGCATGATACTGAAAGTTACTATGAGAGAGGGAAAAGTGTTCTTATGCATCTCAACCTCGTTTTATGCTGAAAGTTTTTATGCTGCACTTGTTTTTCCTTCCTATGCTAGTAGCTTATGGTTTCAACAACTTGTTTGTTTACAAAATTCCCTTGCATAGGAAGAGGGTTAGACTTAAATGTGTGAATTTTTGCTCTTAATGCTCCCTTTCACTTCAATTCATATTCCTATGTGAGCATCTTCAAAATCATCATGCCCATCTTAATGGCTATAAAGAAAGAGCTTTTTGGGAGACAACCCAACTTATTTTTGCTTTCAGTTTGTTTTTGTTTATTTGAGTCTTGAAAGTTATTACTTCGGTAATAACCTCACCTTATCTGTTTTGTTGGTTCTTGTGTTAAGATCAACCTCTAATGAGAGAGAAGTAATATTTGGGGAAGTTGCTGTCCCGAAATAGATTTTTGTGCTTCACCGTAAAAATTCGTGAGAGATCTATGTCTGTCGGATTGAGCTGTAATTGTTTGTGCTTCTGCCCCAGGTTGTTATTTAACTTTCGTTAGTTTTGCACTTTTTGATTTGAGCAACAGAAGAGTTTCAAAAAAATTGAGCTTTACCTGCTGGTCTGTTTTGACAGATTTAGCCACTCTTGCATTTGCTTCTTTATTCGATTTCCTTTTTGAATTCTTTTTGGGTTTTTCGGAAGGAGTTGCTATAGTAGCTTATGTTTTTATGGTTTTCAGTTGAAGTTGGACTCAAAAGGTTTTATCACTTCATATATACTAATGTTGCTAATGAGAACTGTCTGGAGTTTTGTGTGAAAGAAATTTCCAGGTAGTGGAGATAATGGTGTAATAAGGAAGTGAAAGGTTTTATGACTCACAATAAGTGTATGAAGATAAAGATATTCATGTTATTCAAGTGGTGCCTCCGGAAGAATCTACTAGATACCAAATTCAGAGACCTGTAGAGTCCGTTTTCAAATAGGTAACAGTTCTGGTAAGAAAAGTTCCGCGAAAATACAATCCAACTATATTTTTGCAGTTTTTAGCCAATAAGGAAAGTTACGAAGCGAAAGAGGGACGGAAACGGAGCCAGGGTAGCTCACACCACCCTGTGGTGCGGGCCCACCCCTGGCCACGCCACCAGGTGGTGTGGCCACTCCGGACTCCGTCTCCGACCCGTTTTCTCCCAGTACCTTCCTTTTGTTATGAAACTTCGTAATATATAATTCCCCGGATCCCCCGACGTTCGTGTATCGTGTTTTTGTTTCGATCTGTTTCTGCCAGGAACTATTTTTGAAAGCTTAGAAGCACAATGGTGTCTGCCAAGGATAAAGGGAAGGAGCCTATGGAGGAAGACCTCCAAGACCCCGGGCAGGAGAAGGAGATCAAGAGTGAAGCTGAAGAGGAGGCAAAGCACACCGGCACTACCATTGCAAGCATTGGAGTGGTGGCGAACCCTGCCAGGATCAGAAGGACTGCACGGATGCAGACTGGGGGGAACTCCTCGTCATTGTTTGGCTCCACGCTCACTTCCTCCACGCACCAAGAATCTTTTCCATACCCTTATCCATGAGCATCAATACCAGAATATGCCCAAAGGGAAATTACCCTCCAATTGGGATTTGCCTCGTTCTAGCCATGCAGGAAAAGAAGACTTCAAGGAGGAAGAGTAGGTAAAGAATAGCAAGAGCTGAAATTCTCAACCCGACATGATCATGAGCCGCATTGAGCAAAACTCACAGTTGATTCGTAATCTCACCTTCGAGATCAAGGACTTGGGGAAACTGATCAAAGATCTCATCGATAGGATACCACCACCACCAAAGGAGTAATTCGTTATCAGGTTTGGCATCCCCTTGGTTTGTTCCAAGCTTGGGGGAGTGCCACGGTATCACATCACTATCTTCTATCTTTTTACCTTATTAGTAGAGTCATATCATGAATAGAGAAGTTATCATGTAGGATGGTTTGCATTATGGAAGTGTCCCCTCTCTCGTTAGATATGTATCCCTTGGTGTGAGTTGCCGTTATGGATTATTAATGAGAAGTTCTATCATTACTCTTTTGCATAGCTTATATTAGTTTTGAATTCGTGGTTGTGTGATTGATCTTGTTGTTAGTATTGGTATCACTTTGGGATCATTGAGTTAGTTTAGTTGGTTTTGGCAAACCTGGCTCGGTCAGTAGCAACACTATTTTTGAGAGTTGAAAGAAAAGATAAAAGTACTTTAAAGAAAAATTATTTCATCGTCTTTCTTGATTTGCTCATAAGTCTAGTATTCTCTAGTTAAGATCTTTTGTGCTTCCAAGGAAGATTGCATGTTTGTCTTTATCACTTGTATGTTTGTTTGTTTCGTTCAACTCTTATACTTGCTACCCAACCTTGCTAGCCAAAGACCTGTACTGAGAGGGAATTCCTCTCGTGCATCCACTTTCTTACACCAAAACCTCTGCCATTTGTGTCCACCATACCTACTTATTAGCACTATTGCTATTCCAAGTAATTTCTTGTTTTATCTACCTCCCGAATTAAACTTGTTATGTGAAAGTTAGTGATTAAAGCTCTCACGAACTTGATGGCACACTTTACTTTCTTGCAATTAATAACCTGAACCATTGGGTCCTTCTTTGTTGCGTATATGCTTGCGCTTTATGAGTTGAAGTTAGCAGAACCATGTATCATGGGGAACGCTTCAACATTGCACTGGTACTTTGTACCTAGTTGATATCATGTTCTTTTGCTTATGGATCCCGGCGGTGTGAAATAAAAGTGGAACTTGTAAGATCATGGAGTTTATATGTGTGTTAGAGAAACGCCTGGGCCGCTAGCCTAAGCCATGCCTAATCATGGTGTAAACTTGTAGCATAACTATAGTGAGCATTCTATGAAGCATCCTCAATAAAAACCTATGCAAATAGCAAATAAAAAGATCGCTGAGATGCTCACTGTCTGCTTGCCTTGTCATTTTGATTATGGGATAGCTCCTGTGTCATGTGCAAGGGGTACCCCGTTGGCGGTTCTCAAAGATACACACGTATTTACAATGACAAGAGCTTACTCGTGACTGAAGTTGAGTAGCATGAGGTTCGATACTCATAAGTAAGGGGCATGAGATTTCAACTTATAACTTGTCAAGCATATCCTCTTAGTTGTGTCACTTTAACCTTAATCACCTTCAAGATGCTTATGATAGGGGCAATGAGAGTTGAAAGCTAGTAAGTACCATAATTTTTGGAAGCTCTTTATGAGACTTGCAATCCCTGCTTCCCTCTGCGAAGGGCCTTTATTCTACTTTTTAGTTGAGTCAGTAAACCTATTCCCTTCTATCTCAGCAAGTATTTTTAGTTGTTGTGTTTCATTCATTCATATGATGATTTATTCAATCATGTTTCTTATGTTCCTTGCTTTGCACATTGCTCTTATCTTGATGTTTACTACTTTGAAAGCTATCATTGAAAACCAGTTATTTGTGAACTCCAGCAAGTTATCAACTATTCTTCGACCAAGAGCTAAGTTTGCCATTACCAATTATGATTCACTTTATATATCTTTATTGTGTTTCCTTTACTCATTGCAAGTTGAATTATATAATAGTGAGTTGTCTTCTATTATGATCTATGTATTGATGAATGTGATGGTTCTTGTCCGTATTCTTTTATCGACTCTTCACTCCATAAATCTGAGGCCATGTTTATTGAGCTCAGTTTCGCTTAGACTTTTATCGAAGTCTAAGCTTGGGGGAGTTGATACGTCCATTTTGCATCACTATTCTATGTCATAATTCACTGTTATTCATTGATATATTTCATATTGAGAGGTGATACTTATGTTATTTCATTTGTTTTTGCATGGTTGATGACTTTTGGAGCATGGACCGCTGCAGTCAGGATTCTGATGGAAAAGGTGCTGTTTGGAGGCAAAATTCGTGAAGATCAGAAAATCCAGGAAAATATACGGAAAATCCAATTTTTCCAGAAGACGAAGGAAGCCAAAAGGGGGGGCTAGAGATGGGCCACAATGGGGCCACACCACCCCCTGGCACGGGCCAGCCTAGGCCGCACCACCAGGTGGTGTGGCCGCCCTGGTCCACCCCTGGCTCTCCCCTATGGCGTATATTATCCTCCCGAAACCCTAAGACTCGGGGAGCGACCACAGAAAGATTCCACCGCCTCTGCAGGGCGAAAAACACCAAGAGAGAAAGATGTCTTCGGCACACAGATTTCTGCCGAGGGAATTCCTTCTCGGAGAGGGGAGATCGTCGCCATCAACACCACCATCAAGCTGGACTTCATCGGGATCATCATCATCATCACCACCATCATCACCATCAGCACCATCATCACCATCTCCATATTGCTGTAATAATTGCGTTGAATCTTGCATAGTTCATAGGGGAAACTTTCCCGGTGTTGATTACTCTTTGTAGTTGATGCTATTGAGTGAACCATTGAATTATTGTTTATGTTCAGATTGTTATACATCATTATTCCATCTCTGATCATGATCCATATGATGTCTTGTGAGTAGTTCGTTTTGTTCTTGAGGACATGGGAGAAGTCATGTTGTTAGTAGTGGAGTTGTGTTGAGAAAGATTCAATAGTTTGATATTTAAGTTGTGGTGTACTTCTTCTAGTGGTGTCATGTGAACGTCGACTACATGACACTTCACCGATATGGGACTAGGGGAATGCATTGTGTATTTGGCTACTAATCGTAGGGGTTGCCGGAGTGACAGAAACCTGAACTCCCGTTAGGAAACCATTGCACAAGGGACATAAGGGTCTTAGAGTTTAAAGCTGTGGTTAGGTTTCTACCTTAATTACTTTCTTGTACTTACGGATGTTGGTAAGGGGTATAATCACAAGTATGTATTAGTCCTAGGAAGGTCGGTACATTAGCACAGGTTCACCCACACAACACTTAGCAAGCTAAAGAAGATTAATCAACTATTTGAAGCGAAAGCACTTGACAGTCTTCCCATGTGTCCTCGAGAACGTTTGGTCATCTTACGTAATACAACCGGCTTGTCCTTTGCTGCATAAAGGATTGGGCCACTTGATGCATTTATTCCTACTGTCTTTTATTTACTTGCTTTATCAAAAAACCCTAAAAATCCGTTTGCTAAGTATTTGCAGAGAATTCCTCATCCATACCACTAGCCAGTACCTTCTGCTCCTCGTTGGGTTCGACACTCTTACTTATCGAAAATACTGCGATACACCCCCTATACTTGTGGGTCATCATAGGTCCAGCTTCAGCACGTCCATCAGATCCAACTCTAGCAAGTCCAGACCACCAAGTCCAGCACCGCAAAGCATCAGTGCATCCGTGATCGCACACACATCCGCTACCCCGACAACCTCCGTCCCTCGCTCCAGCAAAGCAGTAACTCCTTTCCAGATAAAACTACCAGGAACATGTATCTCGCTAATCCGGCACCGTGGGGAATAACTAGAGGGGGAGAGAGATCCTTCAGGAGGAGGTGTGAGTGAGAAGTGAGAGGAGGGGCTCCTTTTATAGGAGGAGGGGGCAGCCAAGGTCCATAGCCAGCGGCCAAAGAGGGTTCACCCACCTCTTCCTCCATTCATGTGAGTGGAGCTCCCACTCACACAAATGGCTCTCCATTTCCTCCACTCAAAATCCCACTCAAATCCCATTAAATTTCCACCAAATTTAATGCAATCTCTCATTAAATAAAAATCATTTTATTTATTTATTCAGAATTTTGTTAATTACTTTAATTAACAAACATTCACATAAAATCCCTTGCAACATTTCAATATCACATGCAGAACCAGTTTCTGCAATTTCACCCGAAACAATTCCGGTTTCTATTGAAATGATTCCAGCGCTTTCTTAAATCTTTATCTGAAACATATTTGCTCCAAATGGTGTCGGTATCCCTTAAGTGTGTCACCCTATGGTTCGTGAATAATGCAGACATGATCGAGACCCCTCTCCGATCAATAATCAGCAGCGGGGCCTGGAGATCCGTACTGACTCCCACACATTCAACGATGACTCTTGTGATCGTGTGAACCTTTAACGTCGTAACTAAATCCATTTGTCTCGCGATATATTACATGTCCGAGATTTGATCATCGGTATCTCAATACCTAGTTTGATCTCATTGCCGACATGCACTTTTTTTGTTGTTCCCGTGATATAACATTCTAGTGATCACATCACTTGCTTGCAAGCTATTTCAATGTGATATCACCGAGAGGGCCCTGAGTATATCTATCCGTCATCGGGATGGACAAATCCCACTCTTGATCCATGAGCCTCTACATAACAACTTCGTAGCACTGAACCCACCTTTATAGTCACCTTGTTACGGTGTGACGTTTGATGTTATCACGATACTCTTCCGGTGTTAGTGATTAGCATGATCTCATGGTCTAAGGACTAGGATTACTTCGTATGATGTTATAGCAATATAAACATAATGACTTTGATCGTAATGCTATACTTCGGATGAATGTTCATCACATCATTCCACCAATGTTGTGACCTTGTTATTAACAACATCCAATGTCCATGATCAGGAAACCTTGATCACCTTGTTAATCAACGAACTAGTTTATATGAGAGGCATTACTAGGAACTTTGTATTTTGTTTATTAAACACACATGTATTAATGTTTTCAATTAATACAATTATAGCATGAAAAATAAAATTTTATCATTAACATGGAATAATATAATAACCACTTTATTATTGCCTCTCAGGCAGATTCCCTCCAATGTTCGGGTAGTTGTACCAGAGCATAGGCTCAAAGCATTGTCTTCTCTGTGTGGGGATTTTTGCTTGTTTCATTTGCCTATCACCTAGGAGTCGAGACAACATATTTTGATCAAAGCATCGTATATTTATCGGCAAACCGAATATTTTTAGTGTACTTTAACGAAGCCCCCGAGCATGGGATGCAAGGAAAGAATAGTATAAAAAGAGTGAGACTGAGTTTCAGAAACTTAGCTTTATTTATCACCAAATATGGAGATACATGTTTTGGCGTAGTCACCTGGCCGTTGGCATTATTGGAAGTAGAGTACGCAATCTTTTTGGATGAGAAGCCTAGTCATAGGCCTTACTGAATGTAAAGTACGGAAGGTAAAGTCCCAAGCATAAAAACGTACAGCTGCGCAATGTTCCACGGATTGGAGTACTTGCCTCTGGTCTTCTTGTGTTGGAGCCGATATGCTCCACCAAGGATTACTTTTGTGATAATGTGGGTTCCTTCCCATGGTGATTCCAGCTTGTGAGGACCGTCTTTATTGAGGCGAAGGACCATGTCCCCCACGGCGAAGGACATGGGACACAGTCGACGACTGTGATAATTCCACAGGTTCTGCCGGTATATCGTCACTCTTTGCAGGGCGACATCTCGAGCTTCGTCGAGTGTGTCAATGTCATCTTCAAGTGCTTCCTGGAAGCTTCTTCATTTTATTTGACAACTTGAGGAGAATCATGGGTTACTTCGACTGGAAAGACGGCGTCTGCATCATGGACCAGAAAGAAGGTTGTTTCTTGCGTGGCGATGTTTGGGGTGGTTCGTAGACTCCATAGGACGGAGGGTAACTTGTCTACCCAAGCGCATTTAGCTATGTCGATTAGTTCCAGCAATATTTTCTTGATTCCATTGGTGACGAGACCATTGGCATTATCTACCTGGTCGTTGGTTTATGGATGAGCAACCGAAGCATAACTCACTTTTATGCCCATATTATTGCATTACTAGTTGAACTCATTGGAGGTGAAGTTAGTTCCATTGTCCGTGATGATGCTATATGGTACCCCGAAGCGGAATACTATCGATTTAATAAAATTCACAGCCGAAGTTGCATCTTGGATCGTAACTGGCACTGCTTCAATCCATTTTGTATATTTGTCGACTACGACTAGCCGAAAGACGTGTCCTCTAGGCGAAGATTTGTGGAGCTTGCCCACCATGTCGAGTCCCCACTAAGCGAATGTTCAGGCTAGAGGTATAGGAGCTAATTCTGATGCAGGTGCATTGGGTTTTGTCATGAAACATTGGCACGCCTCACATGTCCACACAATATCCTTTGCATCCTGAATCATTGAGAGCCAATAAAATCCCGCTCGAAAGGCCCTGGCTGCAATTGCTTGGCTGCCGGCGTGATGGTCGCATACTCCTTCATGTATGTCCTTGACAATAACCATGCCCTCTTCGGGTGTGACATGTTATTGCAATATGCTTGAGACACTTCTTTTGTAGAGTTCTCGTTTTATGATTTTGAAGGCTTTAGACCGTCTTGTGATCCGTCAGCTTCGATTGTATCTTCATGAAGCTCTTCTCTCATCATGTATGCTATATATGGTTGCATCCATGTGGTCTCTACCATCATTACTTCCTCGGGCTCTAGTTCCTCATCGATAGCATTTGCTTCACTTTCTGATGCGGGTGCAGCCCCCGAGTCATCCTTTGCCTTGGCCTTCTTGCGTGCCTTAGGTGCTGCGACCTCATGGGCCTTTTTTATGGAGCGCCCGTTTATTTCCTCCCAAAAAACTCTAGGTGGCACAGGCAGGCAGAGGGATCCGATGTTCGCCATATTGTCAGCTTCCTCGTTGCTTTCCCTGCATATGTGTGATACTTCGCACCCGTCAAACTGGGCCTCCATGATGTTACACATGTCCCGATAAGCGATCATGTTGTCACTGACGGTATCATATTTGTTCATTGCTTGTTGCGCAACGAGATTTGAATCACCGAATATTTTGAGACGAGTTGTGCTGCAGGCTTTAGCCATACGCATGTCGTGCAATAGGGCCTCGTATTCAGCTTCGTTGCTCGATGCGTTTGGGAAGCTCATCCGAAGTATGTAGCATATTTTATCGCCTTGTGGTGATACCAATATGACTCCAGCACCTGCCCCTTCTATTCTTTTGAAACCATCAAAGTACATTGTCCACGCGCTAGAGAGGTCTAGCGAGCCTTCAAATTGGAGTTTCGTCCATTCAGTAATGAAGTCGGGTAGAACCTGAGACTTGATTTTTTTTCTCTTCTCATATATGATATCTCGAGAGGATAGTTCAATGCCCCCAAAGAGAAACACGTGATGTGGTGTCTGGATTATTGAGTATGTTGGAAAGAGGTGCCTCATTGACCACCACTATCGGGTTCTCTAAAAATTAGTGTCAGAGTTTCCGCATTGTCATGAAGACTCCATATGCGAGTTCCTGGTAATACCGATATCTTTGTTTTGATGGGAAAATCACTTCACTTAGGAAATAGACTGGCCTTTGGACACCATGAGTTTTTCCTTCTTTGGGTCACTCGACAACCAAAACCGTGCTCACTACTTGATTTGTGGCAACGATATAAAGTAACAAAGGTTCTCTCTCTTTTGGCAAAACGACGATAGGAGGTGTCGTAAGTGTTTTCTTGAGATCTTCGAAAGCTCACTGGGCTTCGCCCGTCCACTTGAATTTTTCTGACTTCTTCATGAGGGCGTAGAATGGAAGTGCTTTTTCGCCTAGCCGAGCAATAAATCGGCTTAGCGCCACGACTCGTCCAGCTAGCTGATGTACGCCATGAAGGTTCGTTGGCTTCTTCATTATAAGGATCGCTTGTATTTTCTCGGGGTTTTCCTCGATTCCCCTTGCCAATACTAGGTAACCAAGGAGTTGCCCCGTCGGGAATCCAAAGGAGCATTTTGTCGGGTTAAGCTTGATGCAGTATCTGTTGAGGTTATCGAATGTTTCGCGGAGATCGTTGATAAGGGTCGACTCTTGCCTTGTTGTGACTATGACGTCATCAATGTATACATGCACGTTTGTTCTAATTTGGCTTCCAAGACAATTTTTCATCATCCGCTGGTATGTGGCACCCGTGTTTTTTAGCCCGAATGACATTATAGTGTAGCAGAATACGTTGTAAGGCGTGATAAATGTTATTTTATCCTAGTCCTCCTCATTTACCCGAATCTGGGGGTATCCGGATTATGCATCCAGAAAGGAAATACGCTCGCATCCGGTCGTTGCATCGATGATTTGATCGATTCGCGGTAACAGGAAGTGATCCTTTGGATAGTGCTTGTTTAGTGCGGTGAAGTCGATACACATGCGCAATTATTTTGTGTTTTTCTTTGGAACACACACTGGATTATCTACCCATAATGCTTCCTTGATTTCCTTGATAAACTTGGTGTCTGTTAGGTGATGGAGTTCTCGTCCAATGGCCTTGCGCTTGGGTTCTACGAAGCGGCGAAGTGATTGTTTTACAGGCTTAGTGTTGGGATATAAGTTAACTGCATGCTTAGCGTGTTCCCTGGGGATTCCTGGCATGTCGGATGGTATCTATGCAAAATTCTCCCAGCGCTCATGGAGGAACTCGATGAGCGTGCTTTCCTATGCGGGGCCAAGGTTAGAAGCCACAAAGGTTGTCTTCTTCGGGTCCGTAGGGTGAACCTGAATTTCTCCGGTGTCCTTTGCGGTGTCAAAATCTTGATCAGGAGTGGCCCGTGCTGCCGGTAGAGGTTCTGCATCCGTTGAAATTCTTAGCTACTCTAACTCTGCTTTTATCCCGAAAGATTCGAAAGTTTTGTTGAATTCTCGGTCATAGTTGTCAGATCTGGTGAAGCTGCATCTCACGGTTATAATCCCGTTGGGTGCTGGCGTCTTCATTACTAAGTACGCATAGTGTGGTACTACCATAAATCATGTGAAAGTGGGGCGTCCTAGGATCGCATGGTACTGTGATGGCAAATTCATGACCTCAAACTCGAGTTTCTCATGCCTGAGGTTTTCCCTCGAGCCGAAGACAACATCAAGATAGATCTTGCCTAAAGTAATTTTGGCTTTACCCACTATCATGGAAGGATGTGTCCTTTGGCGTTAGGTTCATCAAGGAACAGTTCATTTCTCATAGAGTTTTGGTGTAGATAAGGTTGATGCTACTTCTTGCATCCATGAAAACCTTACTCATGTCGAACCCACCGATTTTTGCCTCCACTATTAGAGCCGAATGACCTAGTCATGGGACTCGAAGCGGGTGATCGGCCCTGCTAAATGTGATTTCCTATTTTGACCAGTGGAGATATTCGGGTGTAGGGGGTGGTGCTGCTGCCATATTGACTTGTCGCGTGATCAACTTATGAATCATGTTGGATGGGCGCCCTTTTTGGATCATCGACATTGCACCTTTGGACCTCAGGTACTCGTCCTCTTGGTTTCTGTTCACTGTGGGTTGTGGCTGACCTACTGGCGGCTGCACTTGTGCTGGAATATCCTCGATTTGCTGATTTGGTTGATTTTGCATTGCAGACTTCCTGCATTTTTTGGAATGTGCAACAATCCTTCATGAGGTGGTTTGAGCGCCTCTTCCCCTCAGAGTTGATGTAGAAGTGCATATTGCAGGGTCCCTCGAGCATCTGGATTGGAGACATTAGAGGCTCTCGAGCCCTTGGTTGTTACCGATGTACTAGTTGGCTTCCACCAGCGTCATCTATGTTACTATGGTATCCGCTGCCGCGATCGTCGTTTCCTCGGTTGTCATCGACTGAGAAACTAGCCGCAACGTAGCTTGGCCCGCTGTACCCATCGTTGCTTTGTCTTCTCATGTCATTACTACGCTTGTCTCGATCTTCCTTGGGTAAGCACCCCCATTTGTTTTTTACCGTGTCTTCCATGTCTGCCTAGCGATTGGCCATATCCATAACCTGAGAAATTGTTTTGGGTTTGAATTGTCCCATCTCCTCAATGAACTCTCTCCAGCGGAGGCTGTCATTGAAAGCATCAATCGCTCTTTCATCTGAGATAGCTTCATTTGAATTTTTAATGATGTTCCACCTTTGGATAAATGCTCATATTGGCTCCCAAGATTTCTTCTTGCATGCCCGTAATTGCTCTAAGGATGCAAGACATTTGAACGTGGATCTGAAGTTTTAGATGAACTTATCTTCAAGGTCATTCCAACTGCCGATGGATTCTTCGGGTAGCTCTCTGAGCCATGATCGGGCAGCGCCGCTCAGGTGCAGTTGTAGGCTTGGCATCACGGTATCCTTGGAGCCACCCTAGAGTCTGACGGCTTGTAGGTAATTGGCAAGCCAAGCTTCGGGTTCCTGGAGGTCATCGTACTTTTGGCGGTCGTAAGGAAGTTTGAAGTCCTTGGGTACCGGGGTCTTGCGAACCCATTGGGTAAAGCAACTTGCACCATACTATTCATACTCATCCTTGCTTTCACCATCGTAGTATCTTCAGCTGCTATGCTCCTCCCTGGACCTGTCAACCCTGCGATGTGTAATGTCATTTCTGGCATCATTCCATGGCTTAGAGTTCGAAAAGTGCACCCAATTTGGTGATTGTGATTGTCGGTGTGTCCCACGTGCCGAGGGATGCTCTGACGGCATGGTGATTTGTCGGGTTGCTGGGTGGTTCCTTGTTATCCTTGTGCGAGTGATGATCCTACCATGCCAAGGTTCATGAGAGCTGAACGATCGAGAGCCGCCCGGGGGTTGTCGGGTGCCGATTGAGTTGTGAGTAGGTATCTTTGGGTGGCAATGATGGTGGCTTGTGTTGTTTTGGGTTTTATGTGTCATGCCTGATCCACTGACATGAAGGATAAGTCTAAGTCTCGAGTCAGCTCATTTCTTTCGGCCTCCAGAATATGCTATAGCCTTGAGGTTCCTCTCCTTGGTGGTGTGCCTCTAGTTACGTTGCCAGACCCACGGGTGGAGCTTAGCTATGCCTGCCGGATGCTGGATTCATCGGCCAGCCTTCTCCTATCCTCGAGTTGCCTTTGCATCCTGGGTAAGTCCCCTTTTATGGTGGAGTAGGTACCGATAGGCCATCAGACCTTCGCGCGTGGCGTCCGCTGTCATTGGGACCGCACCAAAAACTGCATCCCTTGCTCTTTGTCACATTTCTGATGACAACCAAAGTGTTAGCCGCTCTCCGTCGTGTGTTCCTTCTCATCCTTGTGTGATATGGTTGGGGTGGGTCTCCTTTATTTCCATGGTTTCCTACAACAGTATCTGATAAAATATCATTGGGATCGAGGATCGGGTTATCGTTGGAGTCAAGTGGTGTCGATGTTCCCTCCCCGATGATTGCGCATACTTGATGATGTGTCATGTACCAGCTGCTATTGTCTCCATCGGATCCGTAAGAGACACTGTCGGAGAAACCAGTGAAATCCCATGGGTTCTGCTCTGGGTAGGTTTCGCATTTTTTATTCTAGAGTCGACACTTTCGTTGTCTTCATCGGGTTCGATGTTTGTTGAGTCTGAGCCGTGTGATGGCGTAAGCTAGGAGTCTGACTCGAAGGAGAGACTGACATATAGATCGGCCAGATCCCCTAGATCCGCAAAGTTTTTGCGACTTTATTCGCCTTTTATTGGCTAAGGTGCAGCTTCTTCAGATGAGCCGACAGAGGATGCAGGTATCGCCGTGGGCGCTGCTGTTGTGACCAACAGGCCTAAGTGGATCGAGGCCCATAGGCAGAGATTTTCGGGTTCCTCCACGCGGAAGTGGAAACTCCATATCGGTTCCCCCATTGAAGTCGATGGGAATCGAAATAAGGGTAGGCGGGTGTGAATCCGCTGCTGCCGGGTTGTTGCTTGGTGAAGAGGTGACCACCGAATCCATGGCTCCAGCGTTCATATTTCCCACAGACGGGGCCAATTAACGAGCGGTAACCTCGGCAATGCCCATGGTTATGGACTTAGGGTTTTGTGAAAAAGATAATACTGGGGATTTCATCGGCTGATCAGACAAACAAGGGAGTCAAAGTCGTTTGATTGCTATGGAAAATATGGTTATAGATTGCTCAAAGGTTTAGTACCTCTCCGTTGGCCCCTCCCTACCTTTATATAATAGGCTGGGTCCCAAATCCGTATACAGATAAGCTACAAGTTACAATTATAACACTAGTACAATGTCGGTTTCTACTTATTTCTTGATCACCAAGATAGCTTTTGTTCGTCGGATACTCTCCGAATTTTCATTTACTTTTTAGGGCCTTCATGGGTCGTAGGCCTTTGTATGCCTAGGGTAATTAATCACGGGGACCCAATTGGTCATGCCCATATCACATGGCTAGACATATTAGGGTCATATGCAAGATTTTGAGGGGATTGCTAACCTCCGAGGTTTTGTTTAGGCGATACCCTCCCTTATGGGCCCCACAGGTCTACCCCTCCTAGCTTTCTCCGTACAAGGGTGCACCAATAGAGTTTTTATATAACAATCGGTCTACAAGAAATGTTACATCCGATTTCAACAACCTACGGTTGTTTACCTATTTTTAGAATCCTCAAATTTAAAAGGGATTTTTATATGATTTTTTGAAGATTTGGACACCATTAAATAAATTTTATTTGGAAAACCTTGCAGCACATTATTAAAAAGACATGATGCATGATTAGGAATATGATAGGCATGTCATATTTGGACTCCTCTCATTTTCTGATCGATTTAGACATATTATTTGTCAAATTCTGATTTATAGATTTGTAGATATGAATTATTCAATATTAAATGGAAAAGGGGAAAACAGTAAAATTCATTTTATTGTTATTTGAATTCAAGATTATTATTACTTATTCTTCTTATTTACTTAAATGATTGTTTGGAATTCGAAAAATAAAGGCATGTGATATCATGCCCGAAGGGTTAATAGGAATGATAGGATACTACTATAACTTATTTCTCGGGAGCTCATTGGTAAGGAACGAAGAATTTAAATGTGTTGGAACCGGAGTATTCCGAGGATGGTGACCAACTGGGAAGTGTGACTTGGAGTGATTGATTTGACCTGAAATTAAGCGTTCTTAGAGATAAAGATATCCAGTGCGATTAACAGGTCAAAAAATTCAAATATTCTGAAATTTTCAAAAAAAATGGAAAAAAATTGGCACTATGCCGACGGCTATGCCGTCGGTGCAGGTCCAAGGCTTAGCCATCCGCGTAGCTGCTGCCAGCACCAAACAGCCGGTAGCCATTTAAGTGGGGCCCATTGGGGCTATGCCGATGGTTCGGTTTGACCGTAGGCCCACGAGCTATGCCGATGGCTTCCCCTACGCCTACCGCCAACAAGTCTGAGCCGATGTCGTATGACGCCGACGGCTGCCATCGGCATAGCCCTATATGCCGATGACAATTGGGTCTATGTCGACGGCTTTTGGCCATCGGCGTAGCGCATGTTTCCTATAGTGTCGTTCCATCAGCATAGTATGGTTGCTGAAACAGGAGCTTTTCTAGGACGCATATGTTACTTGTTGCCGCTGGATTGACACATGATAGGTTTGTGACAACTGACAAGAGTGTGCATTCTGAATTCAAGCATGCAATTGACTGATCATGAATCCCCCATAGAAAACTTCGGAATAGGCTTTCACCCCTCTTTATAATAAAGCTAATACCCAACATAGGTTTACAAGGTTTAACAGAAAGATAACACACAGTCTGTTGGGGCCACAACACAAGAAGGCCCAAAAGAAAGAGAGCTAATTCATGCTCTCAAAGCAGAACAATAGAGTGGGTACCACTAATGCAAAAAAAGGCAAGAATTTGAACACTGAGTGACATAGGTATGATTACTCAGGTGCTTATGATTCGCCACCCTATGACCAGATGAAGGCTTACGGCCCATGAAGGTTTCAGGTGACATCCCAAGGAAGCAACCGACAAAGGCTTTAATTGTATTAGGAAAGAGACTATGAACCGACATTATGTTGGTATTGTAATTACGCGTGTATGAAACCTATTCGCATACAGGTTTGAGACCCGGCCTATTATATATAGGACGGGAGAAGCTCAAGCGGGGGTACGAAAAATCTAGAAGACAACTTGTAATAGTGCAATTACTCGATATTCAGGCGACTTTGACTCCATTGTTCCCCTGACATCCGACGAAATCCCCAGCGTTCTCTTTTCCATGAAACCCCATGTCCATCACCATGGGCATTGCCGAGGTTACCCCTCGTAAATTGGCGCTGTCTGTGGGAAACCTGAATGCTGGAACCACGAATTCGGCCGAACACTCTCCACCAAGCATCAACTTGACAAAAGCAGATCCACGCTCGCCCACCCTTGTATTGGTACCCGCCGATTTCAATGGCGGATCCGATCTAATCATCGGAAGCCTCCGCTTCTAAGAAGACAACCTGCAAGAATCACACCCTTCGGCCCTAATCGCATTAGAACCATCGGTGGGAAAAGCTACGCCCACGGAGGTACCAGCATCTTCAGCCGGATCCCCCACGAACATCATAACACAGATTGAAGCAGGCGAAGAAGGTCACCAGCCAATCCCACCACACGAAGCAAACCCGACAAACTGAGAACCTAAAGAAAGCAGTGAAAACGTCAACTTTGAAGAAAGGATGGCGAAGATCTATCTAGAACTACGATCTCGGAATACTACCGGCACATCCGCAGAAGCAAAAGATGACGCCATTATGGCACGCATAACACGCCACCAAGTGTACATGATCAATAGAGATACCTCAACACCACGCGACGAAAACGGTAATCCTATCCTCAACCCCGATGATATTTTATCAGATGACCATGCAGGAAACCACAACAATGAAGGATACCACGGAAACGGAGGAGGAACAGCAGATAATCGCATAGTCCAAGGAAGAGGCGGAGAACCGCACACAAGAGAGAGACAAGGACATCGGCTACCAGCGTCGGCATGGCAAAAAGCAAGGGAGGCAATTTCGGGAGCGGTCCCGATGACAGCGGATGCTTCACATGAGGATTTACTAGCATACCAATATCTGCTCCACCACAAGAAGAGAGACCTACTTCAGATGCAAAGGCAACTTGATGAAAGAAAGAGGTTAGCTGATGAATCCAGCTTATGACGGGAACAATTAAGCTCTACTCGAGGATCAAGGAGTGTAACAGGAGCAGCACCACCAAGAAGGGCAACATCTCGACTACAGAACATCCCTAAAGCAGAAAGAAGTGGAATCATCCGAGATCTCGACCTATCATTCATGTCAATTGATCAAGCAGGAAACATGAAGGCAAAAACAGCTCAGGCAGCCATTGTGGCCGCGCAAACATATCTATAATTTTTGATGGTTTTATGCTAATAATATGTTGTTGACACTATTTTTGTATAAAGTTTATGATTTATTTGGACTAACCTACTAATAGTTGAAAAAGTGCACAATGTTCTTGTTTTACACTTTGGTGTGTAGGAATTACCAAGAATACAAGTGGAAACCTTGTTGGAGTCAAATTGGGATTTTTCCATAAATCTGTCGCAGAACTCTTTTTGAAGATGGTCATGTTTCGGGTCTAAGACGGTGTCAAACGGAAAACTCGTCAACTACAAAGTTGTTGGAAATTTTGCGACAAACGTTCTGGAGATAAAATTTAGCTGATTCCCTGTCCGGACAGGCCCACTAGGCCGATTTACTGCAGCCATGACGGGAATCCGAGAAGCTATATAAAGGGAGGAAACCTAATTTGCCCAGGGCACTTCCATCCATGAATTTTCTGCCACCAAAGGCATGTTTTTGCCTCCCCATGGATCCCATCTCCATGGGGAGGGCTCCCAAGAAGCCATGAAGGAAGGGGGCTAAGGGGCGGTGCTCCCCCATGATACCGGCGGTGGGGAAGGAGTCCCTCGCACCGCCGTCGGCGCTGCCGCCACTCTCTTCACCATCTTCACTGCCATCTCCGTCACCTAATCCTCCTAGTATGCAGTGGTTCATCCTCCCACACACCTCTGTATCGTCCTATGTAAACATAGTGTTTGATGCTATAAGTTATAATCCTATGATCTATGTCATGTTTGTGTAGTTTCTTTGTTCTTAGATTGAATGGTTGAACGTCTTTGGTTCTTTAGAGTTGTATGTTGATATGGTACAGTCCTTTGGTGTCCATTATATTTATGCGCGCATGGATTAAACATCATAGGGTTTGTAGTATGTGTAAGAGGAAGGGGGAGTTCTGCCGGAGTGACAGAAACCTGAGGACGCGAACCGGAACATTGCACGTATCCGAGTAAGAGGACCATTAAACTTAAGGCTATGGTTGGGGAAACCTTAATGCATTGTTAGTAGTTACGGATGTTTTCTAACAATTCAATCATATAGTACATGTAATTCCATGTAGTGAAGCGCATGTATATTTAGCCTCTCCCACATAGAAAACTGCATTGAAGACAATGAACCCGATCTATTCGCTATTTAAACTTGGACAAAGACACCACAATTACCACCACTATTCCACACTCATGGTTCTATTAGTTTAGTGTATTTTATTGCTGCAGCAACTAGCTTTACTTTCTTGTTATTTATTATCATGCAAAGCTATCTCTAGTACACGTATTGTTGCTCTAGTTTTATTTCCTAGATAATGCAAACGTTTAGTGTGCGTAGAGTTGTATTAGTGGTTGATAGAACTTGAGAGAACATTTATACTACCTTTAGCTCCTCGTTGGGTTCGACACTCTTACTTATCTAAAAGGCTACACAGGATCCCCTATACTTGTGGGTTATCAAGACCTTTTCTGGCGCCGTTGCCGGGGAACAATAGCATGTGGGTGAATATTCTTGTGTGTACTTGTTTGCTTTATCTCTAAGTAGTTTTTACTTTCAGTTTTAAGTTGTTCTCTATCTTATTATGGATAGGTAATGCGAATTACAAAAAAATAGTTGTACATGTTACCTAAAATCATTTTCAAAAAGGAAAGTGATTGGAAAGATAAGTAATGGTTAAGTGGGGGTTAACCTTGAACACTTGTGTTCATGCCTATGAAACCAAAACAAATCTTCCCATGGAAGCTTTTCAGTTAAAACCTTGTAGGAATGCATGAATCCTTGGAAAAGAAAGATATTTCTGGTATTGATCTTAATGCTTCTTCATTCGAAAATACTTGAATCTTGCTCCTATGCCTAGCTGAAAGGCGTTAAAGAAAAGCATTATTGGGAGATAACCCAAATTATTTTTATTTTCAGTAAGTTTTTATTTTTTTGAGACTTGGAAGTTATTGCTTCAGTAATAACCTCTCCCTATCCTTTTTGTGTGGTTTTTGTGCCAAGAATAACCTCTAATGAGAGAGAAGTAATACTTGGGAAAGTTGTTGTCCCGAAACAGATTTTTGTGCTTCACTGTGAAAAATCGTGAAAACTCCCTGTACGTCGGATTGAGCAGTAATTTTTTGTGCTTATGCACTAGGTTATTATATAACTTTCATTAGTTTATCACTTTTCGATTTGAGCAAAATAAGGTCTTCAAAAAAATCGATTTTTACCTGCTGGTATGTTTTGACAGATTTCTGCCGTTATTTGCATTTGCCTCTTAAAATATCTTTCTCCTTGAGTTCTCGCCAATCACTTGAGCTTTTAGATGGAATTGCTATAGTAGCTTGTGTTTTAATGGAAGTTTTACTTGTTTTGAAACTAAACCCAAAGACTAATTATCTTGAATACACGAATGTTGCTAATGAAGACTGTGTGAAGTTTTGGATGAAGGAAATTTTCAAGTGTAGGGAAGAACAATGTGATGAGATGAAGTATGGACAAAAGCTCAAGCTTGGGGATGCCACCCATGTCACCCCAATAAATATCCAAGAAGTACAAGCGTCAAAGCTTGGGGATACCCAAGGCATCCCGTTCTTCATCAATAAAAATCTCAGGTTTTCTTCCAAACACTTCATTTTTATTGTTTCATGCACAATTGTGTTGTTCTTGGGGCGTATTTGTTTTTGTTTTTAGTTTTATTTTGTTTAGTTTGCTTAAAAATTGGTTGGACCCCTGCATTCATATGTGGTTTTAAATAAGTTGATTGGTGATTGGAAAAGAGTAGGAAACTTCATGCTTATAAGTGGTACAAAATGAGCTTGTTTAGACTGTGGCCTAGACTTTATCATGTCATGTTTGATATTGTTTTGACTTTATGCTTAGTGATTATTGCTGTAGCATGACTTGTTCCAAAAAATTGAGATTGCTTAATGTGCCTTGAAAGGATCATGCGTCGTTTTAGCATTCAAAAGCATAATATTGTGGTATTCTCCTTTGATGCTTTATTTGGGTTGATTTGGCGCATGCTTACACCATGTTAAGACTATGAACAAGTCACCTTATCCTCTATGACCATTTAGTTTATGACTTGTAATATCACTTTATGCTTTAATTAATAATGTTTTGTCGCTTTGCATGATTATGGCCATTATTGCTCTCTTAGTTGGTCGCTCCCAGTCTTTTGCTATCCTCCACCTGTACCAAGTATGAGTTCCACTCATGCATCCAACCCCAAATAAAACCAAGTTATTCCGAAGAGTCGACCATAAATTCCTATGCATGGTGTCTTACACCATTCCAAGTATATTCATGTTTTTATCTACCTTCCAAATTAAACTTGTTATGAGAAAATTAGTGATTAAAGCTCTCACAAACTTGATGGCACACTTTACTTTCTTGCACTTAATAAACTTGAACCATTGTGTCCATCTATGTTGCGTATATGCTTGCGCTTTATAAGTTGTGAATTAGCAGAACCATGCTGTCATGGGGAATGCTTTCAACATTGCACTTATTATTCAGTTGATATCATGTTCTTTTGCTTATGGATTCTAGCGGTGTGAAATAAAAGTGGAGCTTGTGAGCTCATGGAGTTTGTATGTGTGTTAGAGAAACGCCTGGGCTGCTAGCCTAAGCCATGCCTAATCATGGTGAAAACTTGCAGCATAACCATAGTGAGCATTCTATGAAGCATCCTCAATAAAAATCTATGCAAATAGAAAATAAAAAGATAGATGAGATGCTCATTGTCTGTTGCCTTGTCATTTTGATATGGGATAGATCCTATATCATGGGGTAAGGGGTACCCCGTTGGCGGTTCTCTATGATACACATGTACTTACAATGACAAGAACTTACTAGTGACTAAAGTTGAGTAGCATGAGGTTCGGTACTCGTAAGTAAGGGGCATGAGATTTTCAACTTATAACTTGTCAAGCATATCTTCATATTTGTGTCACTTTAACCTTAATCACCTCAAGATGCTTATGATAGGGGAAATGAGAGCTGAAATCTAATAAGTACCATAATTTTTGGAAGCTCTCTTTATGAAACTTGAAATCCCTGCTTCCCTCTATGAAGGGCCTTTATTTTTACTTTTATGTTGAGTCTCTATCGTATATCTTTATGCACCAATTGAGAGAGTATAGTGGTCATTCTTAGTTTGATGTGCATTGTCCCAAAACTTGTTGATTGATTCATAACTTTGATATTGCTTGTTCTTAAATTATTTGTATTTAGTCACCCTTATGAACTTTGAAGGTGTCTTATGCATTTATGTTTTGCTATACCATGAGGGACAAGCTGAATACCACTCTTTTTATGTTTTTTATATGTGAAACAAACAAACGTCTTTCAATGCATTGTTATTCATGATCTTTTGTTTGTACCTTTTCATGTTACAACATAGTTGCTATGTCTTATTGTTAGAACTCCATCTTTCATGTTCATGTTTAGAGTACCTTGATCCCAACTATAAATGCTTTTACAATAATGATGATCAAGATTGTGTTGTCTACATGTCACCTCAAAAATTATATTGTTTTTATCATTTACCTACTCGAGGACGAGCAGGAACTAAGCTTGGGGATGTTGATATGTCCATAACGTATCTATAATTTTTGATGGTTTTATGCTAATAATATGCTTTTGACACTCCTTTTTGTATAAAGTTTATGATTTATTTGGACTAAACTACTAATAGTTGCAAAAGTGCACAATGTTCTTGTTTTACACTTTGATGTGTAGGAATTACCAAGAATACAAGTGGAAACCTTGTTGGAGTCAAATTGGGATTTTTCTATAAATCTGTCTCAGAACTCTTTTTGAAGATGGTCAAAACTCTTCAACTACAAAGTTGTTGAAAATTTTGCGACAAACGTTCTGGACATAAAATTTAGTTGATTCCCTATCTGGACGGGCCCGCTAGGCCCAATTTACTACAGCCTAGGATGGGGTGACGGGAATCCGAAAAGCTATATAAAGGGAGGAAACCTAATTCGCCCAGGGCACTTTCACCCACGAATTTGTAGCCGCCAAAGCCATGCTTTTGCCTCCCCCATGGATCCCATCTCCATGGGGGAGGGCTCCCAAGAAGCCATGAAGGAAGGGGCTAAGGGGCGGTGCTCCCCCATGATATCGGCGGCGGGGAAGGAGTCCCTTGCGCCGCTGTCGGTGCCGCCGCCTGATGTCTACACACTTCTATTCTTGTAGACAGTTGTTGGGCCTCCAAGTGTAGAGGTTTGTAGAACAATAGCAAGTTTCCCTTAAGTGGATCACCCAAGGTTTATCGAACTCAGGGAGGAAGTGGTCAAAGGTATCCCCTCTCAAGCAACCCTGCAATCAAGATACAAGAAGTCTCTTGTGTCCCCAACACACCCAATACACTTGTCAGGTGTATAAGTGCACTAGTTCGGCGAAGAGATAGTGAAATACAAGTGGTATAGATAATTATAAGCGGTAACGGTGATAGAAAATAGCTTGATGGCGTGGAAAAGACTAGTAACACTGAAATAAAGATGGCAGCAAGCAAACATGTAACAGATCTAGTTGCAAACAAAGTTTCAATGCTTAGAAACAAGGCCTAGGGATCATACTTTCACTAGTGAACACTCTCATATAAATATCTTCTCTTCATGATACTACTCTGAACTACTCTCCGGTTGGACACTCTAATCCATGGTAGGGCTATAACAGCACACCTCAAAGTCCTATTTCCCATCTAGATAACCCCACACTGTCACCTTGAGCACTAGATGATTCAAACAAACACCACAATTTCATAAAGACATCCAACTCCAAATATAACTCATAACAATTTGAAATCTCTAGCCTAAGTGCCACCATGGTGTGCACACTGTCAACTTCACACACATGGGGAGAGCAGAGATCTATTAAAGCACTTGAGTAGCAAGGTAGATCTATAGATTACAAGCTCGTGATCTCAATAAGATCATGCATAGAGAGAGAGATGAACACATAGCTACCGGTAGAACCCTTAGCCTCGAGAGAGAACTACTCCCTCCTCATCATGGGAATCAGCAATGATGATGGATATGGCGGTGGAGATCGATGGAGATGGCTACAGGGGCACTTCCCCATCCTGGCAGGGTGCCGGAACAGAGACTTTCTGTCCCCCGAATCTCCCCTTCGGTGGCAGCAGCGCTGCGGAACTTTTTCGTGGCTGGAGGCTTGACGATTTAGGGTTTCTATATCGGGAGGAATATATAGGCGAAGGGCGAGGTCGGTGGCCAGCCAGGGGGCCCACACCATGGCCTAGCGCAGCCTGGGAGGACCCGCGCCTAGGGGTGGTTTGGCCACCCTATGTCCCCCTTTCGTCTCTCCTTCTGGCTTCGTGAATCTTCCGGGAAAATAACGACTTTGGCTTTTGTCCGGTCCAATTCCGAGAATATTTATTTTCTGACTTTCTGTAACCAAAAACAGCAGAAAACAGGCAACTGGCATTGTGGCTCTTGTTAATAGGTTAGTCCAAGAAATCATATGAAAAGTACTCCAAAGTGTGGACAAAACATAAGAAAGTAGATAAAACCAAGCATGGAACATAAAAAATTATGGATACGTTAGCAACGTATCAACATCCCCAAGCTTAACTCCTGCTCGTCCTTGAGTAGGTAAGTGATAAAAATAAAGAATAATTTTTGAGGTGACATGCACCATCATAAACTTGATCAAAGTATTTGTAAAACATTGATAGATGGGATCATAGTACTTCAATCATAACATGAAAGACAAAGTTCTAGCAATAAGACAAAGCAACTGTGTTGCAACATGAAAAGGCATAAACAAAATATTCATGAATAACAATGCTTTGCAAGATGTTTGTTTGTTTCACATAAAGAAAACATAGCATAGTAGTATTCAGCTTGTCCCTCATAGAGTAGCAAACATAAATGCATAGGACGCCTTCAAAGTTCATAAGAGTGACTAGATACAAATAGTTTAAAACAAGCAATATCAAAGTTATGCATCAATCAACAAGTCTTGGGACAATGCACATAGAACTAAGAATGCCACTATGCTCTCAAAGTAGATGCATAAAGATAGAAGGTGGAGACTCAACATAAAAGTAAAAGAAAGGCCTTCATAGAAGGAAGTAGGGATTCAAGTCTCATAACTTCCAAAAATTATGGTACTTAATAGCTTTCAGCTCTCATTGCCCCTATCATAAGCATCTTGAAGTGATTAAGGTTAAAGTGAACAAACTATGGTGTATATGCTTGAAGAAGTATAAGTTGGAAATCTCATGTCCCTTGAATACGAGGGCCGCTCCTCATGCTACTCAAGTTTAGTCACTGGTAAGTTCTTGTCATCGTGATTACATGTGTATCATAGAGAACCGCCAATGGGGTACCCCTTGCCCGATGATACGGAAGAATCCCCATATCAAAATGACAAGGCAAGCAGACAACGAGCATCTCAGCAATCTTCTTATTTACCATGGGAATACGGTGCCTTTTTCTCTCTTTCCTCTTTTCATAATCTCTTTTTTCTTTTTCTCTTCTTTTTTTTCAATATCGGACTCTTTTTTTATAAGAAGAATGCTTCATATACAGCTCATTATGGTTACGCTGCAGGTTTCCACCATGTCAGCATGGATTAGACCAGCGGCCCAGGCGTTTCTCTAACACATATACATAACTCCATGGACTTCCAAGCTCGCCTTTCATTTCACACCGACGACATCCATAGACAAAAGAGCATGATATCAACTAGGTACAAAGTACAAGTGCAATGTTGAAAACGTTCCCCATGACAGCATGGTTCTACTAATCCCCAACAAATAAGTGCAAGCATATACAACATAGACGACACAATGGTTCAAGTTTATTAAGGGCAAGAAAAGTAAAGTGTGCCATCAAGTTCGTGAGAGCTTTAATCACTAGTTTTCTCATAACAAGTTTAATTCGGAAGGTAGATAAAAACATGAATATACTTGAAATAGCATATGCTAGTAGGTAGGTATGGTGGACTCTTTGGAATAACTTGGTTTTAGGAGTTGGATGCATGAGTAGAACTCATACTTGGTTACGGAGGCTAGCAAAAGACTGGGAGCGACAAACTAAGAGAGCAATAATGGCCATAATCATGCAGAGCGACAAAACATCATTAATCAAAGCATAAAGTGATACTACAAGTTAAAAACTAAAGGATCATAAAGGCTTATGGTGGCTTGGGATAGTCATAACATGGTGTGAGCATGTGCCAAGTCAACCCAAATAAAGCATTAAAGGAGAATACCACAATACTATGCTTTAATATGCTAAAACAACGCATGATTCTTTCAAGGCACATTAAGCAATCACAATTTTTTATAACATGCCATGCTACAGCAAAAATCACTAAGCATAAAGACAAAACAATACCAAGCATGACTTGACAAAGCATAGGCCACAGTCAAAAAAAGCTCCTTTTTACCACTTAAGCATGAACTTTCCTACTCTTTTCCAATCCAAACCAACTTATTTGAAAGAACTCACAAAGATAATAATAAATAAAGATCAGTGAGGTTGTCTCACAAATCCAAAAGGAAGAACTAAAAATTTCTAAGCTGAAAGCACAAGAAAACTAAGGCTAAACCCAGTGCTAGCAAAAGAGAACACTCACAAAACAATAAGAATGAAAAACTAGAGTGTTCTAGGCAATGAAAACGGAGTTTGTCTTTCTCCAAAAGAAGTGTGTTGGGATCCAACCAACTTATTCAAGCAAACTAAGCAAACCAAGCAAATAAAAACTAAAACAAAGATGCTCCAAGAACAACACAACTGTGCATGAAACAATAAAAATGAAGTGTCTAGAAAGACCTGAGATTTTTATTGATGAAGAAGGGGATGCCTTGGGCATCCCCAAGCTTTGATGCTTGTAACTCTTGAATATTTCTTGGTGTGACACGCGTGGTATCCCCAAGCTTGAGCTTTAGTCCATTCTTCATCTCATTACTCATTCCTTCCATACACCTGAAATTTTTCCTTCATACAAAACTTCACACAATCTTTATTAGCAACATTAGTGTACTCAAGATAATAGGTCTTTAGGTTCAGTTCCAACACCAATAAAACTTCCATTAGAACACTAGGTACTGTAGCACTTCCCTCAAAAAGCTCAATTCCCCAAAGAGAACTCAAAAAGGAACCAACAAGAAGCAAATGCAAATAATGGCAAAAATCTGTCAAAACAGACCAGCAGGTAAAGACGAATTTTTTCGAAGACCTTCTGTTGCTCAAATCAAAAAGTGTTGAACTAACAAAAGTTAGATAACACCTTGGGGAAGAAGCACAAAAAATTCATGCCTCAAAAGGACGTACAGAGATTTTACAAGAATATTTACGGTGAAGCACAGAAATCTGTTTCGGGACAGCAACTTTCCCAATCATTACTTCTCTCTCATTAGAGGTTACTCTTGGCACAAAAAACAAATAAAAAGGATAAGGAGCGGTTATTACTGAAGTAATAACTTCCAAGACTCATCTAAAACTTTTGGGTTATCTCCCAATAAGTACTTTTCTTTAACGCCTTTAAGTTAGGCATGATAGTTTAGGAGGATGCTCTCATAAGAAATATGAATTAATGTAAAAGAGAGCATCAAGAAGCAAATTCAAAACACATTTAAGTCTAATCCACTTCCTATGCATAGTAATCTTGTAAAGAAACAAGTCATGAAAGCACAAAGCAACAAGCATAGGAAAGCAAAACAAGTGCAACTTCAAAATTTTCAACATGAAGAGGGGAAACTTAATATTGTTGAGACACATAAAACCATGTTTCCCTCTCATAATAACTTTCAGTAGCATCATGAATGAAATTAACAATATAACTATCACAAGAAACATTCTTATCATGAGCCACATGCATAAAAGAATTAATACTCCCCACATAAACATAGTCATTCTTATTGATTGTAGTGGGAGCAAATTCAACAAAATAGCTATTATTATTATTTTCATCACCATAATCATCAAATACAGGAGGCATATTGTAATCATAATTAATTTTCTCCACAATAGTAGGTGGACTGAAAATATCATATTCATCATTGTAATCATCATATATTGGAGGTCTGATATCATCATAAGCAATAGAATAGTTATCTTCCAAAGTGTGTTCATTTGTAAACATATCATCATTGGAAGGATCATGGATAGCACTAGTAGTATAGCAATTATTAATATCATCATTTTTAGAATTGGTACCGAAGAGATTTTCAATATCAAAGGTAGTGTGCTTTTCCCAATCATGATCACTACTATAGGTAATAGGCATAGGAACATCATCGAGTTCAGACTCATCAAAAACTATAATAGGAGCAACATGCTTAGGGGAAAATACCGTTTCCTCTCTTCTTTTACTCCTCCTATTTTTCTTTTTCTTATTCTCTTTAGGAGGGAGAGGCTTGAAAGGAAGCTTCTCCATATACCCTGGTTTATCGTTAGAGACAATAGAAGAAACTTTGGAGGATTCCTCCTTTTCATTAATAAGAACAAAACACATATTAGTCATGTCATATTTTGGTAAAATCTCATCTTTTATAATATTTTGTATGTAAGTATTTGTGTGGAAATTATCAACACAATAAAGATGACAACCATGCATGAAGCTATTCATACCAAAAGCACTCATATCTACCAAAGAAGTTTTTCTTGATAACTCTTCACACCACAAAAATAATGTAAGTTCATCATGCTGATTAGGAGTGATCATGTCATCACAATACAAACTTGCAGTACTCATTGGATTAGAAGGGCTATTATTATGGCCCGAGCATTGAAAATTAAAATGACCCACTTCAAAGCAAAGTTCACAAATAAAAGGATAGAGGGCACAAACTTTTTTACCAAGATCATTTAGAGCCCTATACCACGTTCTAGTTTTTTCATTCCTATGGGTGATACAATATTCTTCTTCAATTTGATTATTCTCATAAGGTCTATGTATTCCACAAAAATTAACATGCTTATAAGAAATAGTACTTTCAGAGGTTTGAGCATGTTTATTGCTATCATTAATAACAATTTCATTTTCCATGCAAGTGTCTTTAAAAGGCTCATGATACATGTCCCATTTTTCTTTAGGAGCATTAATATGAGAAGCAAAGGATCTAAAACAATCAATAATAATTTGAGGATCAAGACCATATTTAGCACTAAGCTCTTGAAAATCAGTAGTTTCAGCGAAAGACTTAATGCAATCATACTCATAGTTTATACCTAGTTCTTTACCTTTGTTGTTATCCCAATCTTCGGTATTGCTTTGAATTGTTTCAAGAAGATCCCACTTAGCTTTGACCTCCTTACTTGTGAAGGATCCCTCTAAACAAGTATCTAGATAGTCCTTGTAATGTCCTGAAAGCCTTACATAGAAATTATTAATAACAATATTACTGGGGAGCTCATGAATGGGACATTTGAGCATTAGTGACTTCAATCTCCCCCATGCTTTGGCAATACTTTCCCCATCATGTGGATGGAAATTATAAATGTAATTCCTATCTTTATGAAGTTCATGAGGAGGATAAAATTTAGAGTAAAAGAGAGATTCAAGTTCCTTCCACTCCAAATGATGAGGATCATCTAGTAGCTCATACCACTCCCTTGCTTTGCCCTTAAGTGAAAAGGGAATAGCTTCCTCTTAACTTGGTTCATTGAAATACCTGCACACTTGAACAACTCGCATAATTCATGTATAAAGAGTAAATGATCATCAGGATGGACAGTTCCATCTCCAAAATAGCAGTTATTCATAACACGTTCAACAATTTTTATAGGTATTTTAAAAGGGATGCTTTCAGTATGTGGATTTAAAATATCACAAGTATCATTAGAATTGCCACATATGGGAGATAAAGTATCATCAGAGGAAATTTTCTTCTTTAAAGCTGGGGAACTAAAAAGATCATTTTCATAAAAACCAACTTCCCTAAGCTTAGACGTTTCCATACCATTAGTAACAAAGGTGTTCAAAAGATTCATACTAATAACATTGCAAATAGCATGCAAAGAAAGTTCCATGGTTTTTTAATTTTCTTTTCAGACAATTCATGTTCTATATTAGGAAAAATACTAAAAAGCTCTCTAATTTTTTTGTTGTTTTCCATTAATCCTAACTAGTGAAAACGAACAAAAAGACAAAATTGTAGAATCTAAAGGAAATAACTTCGAGCACTCACATCAGAGGATGTGAGTACCTTTTACCTTACCTCCCCGGCAACAGTGCCAGAAAATAGCTTGATGTCTACGCACTTCTATTCTTGTAGACAGTTGTTGGGCCTCCAAGTGTAGAGGTTTGTAGAACAACAGCAAGTTTCCCTTAAGTGGATCACCCAAGGTTTATCAAACTCAGGGAGGAAGTGGTCAAAGGTATCCCCTCTCAAGCAACCCTGCAATCAAGATACAAGAAGTCTCTTGTGTCCCCAACACACCCAATACACTTGTCAGGTGTATAGGTGCACTAGTTCGGTGAAGAGATAGTGAAATACAAGTGGTATAGATAATTATAAGTGGTAACGGTGATAGAAAATAGCTTGATTGTGTGGAAAAGACTAAAGTAAAACTGAAATAAAGATGGCAGCAAGCAAACATGTAACAGATCTAGTTGCAAACGAAGTTTCAATGCTTAGAAACAAGGCCTAGGGATCATACTTTCACTAGTGAACACTCTCATATAAATATCTTCTCTTCATGATACTACTCTGAACTACTCTCTGATTGGACACTCTAATCCATGGTAGGGCTATAACAGCACACCTCAAAGTCCGCTTTCCCATCTAGATAACCCCACACTGTCACCTTGAGCACTAGATGGTTCAAACAAACACCACAATTTCATAAATACATCCAACTCCAAATATAACTCATAACAAGTATTTGAAATATCTAGCCTAAGTGCCACCATGGTGTGCACACTGTTAACTTCACACACATGGGGAGAGCAGAGATCTATTAAAGCACTTGAGTAGCAAGGTAGATCTATAGATTACAAGCTCATGATCTTAATAAGATCATGCATAGAGAGAGATGAACACATAGCTACCGGTAGAACCCTTAGCCTCGAGAGAAAACTACTCCCTCCTCATCATGGGAATCAGCAATGGTGATGGAGATGGTGATGGAGATCGATGGAGATGGCTACGGGGGCACTTCCCCATCCCGGCAGGGTGCCAGAACAGAGACTTTCTATCCCCTGAATCTCCCCTTCAGTGGCGGCAGCGCTGCGGAACTTTTTCATGGCTGGAGGCTTGACGATTTAGGGTTTCTATATCAGGAGGAATATATAGGCGAAGGGGCGAGGTCGGTGGCTAGCCAGGGGGCCCACACCATGCCCTAGCGCGGCCTGGGAGGACCCGCGCCTAGGGGTGGTTTGGCCACCCTGTGGCCCCCCTTCGTCTCTCCTTCTGGCTCCGTGAATCTTCCGGGAAAATAACGACTTTGGCTTTTGTCCGGTCCAATTCCGAGAATATTCATTTTGTGACTTTCTGGAACCAAAAACAGCAGAAAACAGGAAACTGGCACTGTGGCTCTTGTTAATAGGTTAGTCCAAGAAATCATATGAAAAGTACTCCAAAGTGTGGACAAAACAAAAGAAAGTAGATAAAACCAAGCATGGAACATAAAAAATTATGGATACGTTAGCAACGTATCACCGCCGCCCTCTTCACCACCATCTCCATCACCTAATCCTCCTAGTATGAAGTGGTTCATCCTCCCACACACCTCTGTATCGTCCTATGTAAACATGGTGTTTGATGCTATAAGTTGTAATCCTATGATCTATGTCATGTTTGTGTAGTTTCTTTGTTCTTAGATTGAATGGTTAAACATCTTTGGTTCATTAGAGTTGTATGTTGATATGGTATAGTCCTATGGTGTCCATTATATTTGTGTGCATATGGATTAAATATCATAGGGTTTGTAGTATGTGTAAGAGGAAGGGGGATTTCTGCCGGAGTGACAAAAACCTGAGGACGCGAACCGGAACATTACACGTATGGGAGTAAAAGGACCATTAAACTTAAGGCTATGGTTGGGGAAATCTTAATGCATTGTTAGTAGTTATGGATGTTTGCTAACAATTCAATCATATAGTACATGTAATTCCAAGTAGTGAAGTGCATGTATATTTAGCCTCTCCCACATAGAAAACTGCATCGAAGACAATGAAGCCGATCTATTCACTATTTAAACTTGGACAAAGCCACCACAATTACCACCACTATTCCACACTCATGGTTCTGTTAGTTTAGTGTATTTTATTGCTGCAGCAACTAGCTTTACTTTCTTGTTATTTATTATCATGCAAAGCTATCTCTAGTACTCGTATTGTTGCTCTAGTTTTATTTCCTAGATAATGCAAACGTTTAGTGTGCGTAGAGTTGTATTAGTGGTTGATAGAACTTGAGAGAACATTTATCCTACCTTTAGCTCCTCGTTGGGTTCGACGCTCTTACTTATCGAAAAGGCTACACATGATCCCCTATACTTGTGGGTTATCAGCCATCACAATAGCCCTCGGCAAGTAGGACACACTCGATGATATCGATCACCACACCAGGCGCATCTCGTAGGATCCGAGCCACGAAGCAATACAAGAAACGACAACACCCAACAGAGGGGCAGCGGATCTAGAGATGAAAGCCGCAACCGACGATATCAGGATGGATACGACGAAGACGATAACGAGCTATGCGGGGCCAGTTGTTTCACGCAGAGGATTTGCAAGGCCTCAGTACCCAAGGACTTCAAACTTCCACACGACCGCCACAAGTACGATGGACTCCAGGAACCCGAGGCTTGGTTAGCAGATTATTTGGCCACTGTCCATTTACAGGGTGGCTCCACAACTACCGCAATGCAAAGCCTACAACTACATCTCACCGGCGCCACAATATCGTGGCTTAGGCAGTTACCCGAAGATTCCATCGATAGCTGGAACGACCTGGAAGACAAGCTCATCCGGCACTTCCAATCCATGTTTAAGTGACCAGCATCCTTGGAGCATCTAAGAGCGTGCAAACAAAAATCTGGGGAGTCCATAAGAGCATTCATCCAACGATGGAATATCATTAAAAACTCAGCTGAGTCCATGTCCGATGAAAGGGCCATCGACGCCTTCAACGACGGCCTCCGTTGCAGAGAATTCATAGAAGAACTGGGACGGGTCAAACCCAAAACAATTTCCTAGCTAATGGAAATAGCAAATCGTTGGGCTGATGGGGAGGATGCGCTGCATAATAAACGCGCGCGATCACCCGAAGAATACAGGGATAAGCGCGGCAATTATAGAAGAAGAAGGAATAACAATGGAAACATGGGACCAAGTTATATCGCAGCAGGTTTTTTGGGAGAAGGTAACAACAGAAGCAACAACCACAAGAGTGGATACCACCAGAATAGGGATGACGCTGTAGGCAGCTAGTCCGCACAGCGGTACCAGCCAAGAGCATGAGACCCACCTATGTCCGCAATGCAAATGTGGGAAGGACCCTGTAATATGCATTTTTACGTCGACTCAGCAGGCAGGCGACAATCCAACCATCTCATGAAAGACTGTCGAACGTTCTTGAAGATGCAGGAGCTATGTAATGCAAAGGCAACCGAAGCTGCAAATCGAGGATATGCATCCACGCCTGGTACACTAGCCATCGATGCACCACCACCACCAATGGCACCACCACAAAACAGCAACGATCAAAGCAACGAGTACCCTAGGTCAAAAGGGGCAATGTTCATGATCCAGAAAGGATGCCCATCCAACAGAATTCAGAAGCTCATCACAAGGCAAATCAATATGGCGGAGACAGCAACATCAACCACACCCGAATATCTCCACTGGTCAGAGCAAGAAATCACATTCAGCAGATCCGATCACCCACTTCGGGTCCCACGACAGGGTCACTCAGCCTTAATAGTCGAAGCACAAATTGGCGGGTTCGATATGAGCAAGGTCTTCATGGATGCAGGAAGTAGCATAAATATGATCTACGCAAAAACACTGAGAACAATAGGCTACCCCGTGGACAATCTCTCGCCAACAGAAACATCTTTCCATGGAATAGTACCAAGTAAAGCTGAAATCCCCTTAGGCAAAGTATCTCTTGATGTTGTTTTTGGTTCCAAGATAAATTTCAGGCGAGAAAAACTCGAATTTGAAGTTATGGATTGGCCATCACAATATCATGCAATCCTGGGATGACCAGCCTTTGCACGGTTTATGGAAGTGCCGCATTATGCATACTTAGTGATGAAAATGCCAGCATCAAAGGCAATTATCACGGTACAAGGAAGTTTCACACGAGCCGACAGCTGCGATAGGGAGTTCAACAAAATTTCTGAATATTTCGGGATGGCAATAGAGTTTGAACAACTCAAAACTTCAGCAAATGCACAACCTCTAGAAGTACTGTGTGTCAACCCTGATCAGGCTTTTGACACCCCAAAAGACAGAAAAGAAGTACAAATCCACCCATCTGACTCGATAAAAACAACATTCGTGGCCTCTAACCTTGATCTCGCATAGGAAAGCGCGCTCATCGAGTTCCTCTGTGAGCACTGGGAGATTTTCGCATGGCTACCTTATGACATGCCGGGAATTCCCAGGGAACTCGCTGAGCACACATTAAATCTAGATCCAAAGGCGAAGCCAGTAAAACAGTCGCTTTGTCGCTTCGTAGAGCCAAAGCACAAGGCCATTGGAAAGGAGCTCCATCGCCTCATTGATGCCAATTTTATCAAAGAACTAACGTAATCAGAGTGGCTCGCAAACCCAGTATGTGTTCCAAATAAAAACACTACAGAACTTCGGATGTGCATCAACTTTACTGCACTAAACAAGCATTGCCCGAAAGATCACTTCCCATTGCCGCGAATCGATCAAATAATCGATGCAACTGCAGGATGCGAACGTCTTTCTTTCCTAGACGCTTACTCAGGATACCACCAGATTAGGATGAAGGAAGAAGATCAGGACAAAACGGCATTTATAACACCCTACGGTGTATTCTGCTACACAGCAATGCCTTTTGGCCTCAAGAACGTCGGGGCAACATATCAGCAGATGATGCAGAAATGTCTGGGCAGCCAAATAGCCACAAATGTGCAAGTGTATATCGATGATGTCATAGTCACAGCAGGTCAAGGATCTGCGCTGATCAAGAACCTCGAAGAAATATTCAAAAATCTCAACAAGTTTAGCATCAAATTGAACCCGAAGAAATGTTGCTTTGGAGTCCCGGCAGGGCAACTCCTCGGATATTTGGTATCAGCCAGGGGAATCGAGGCTAATCCCGAAAAAATACAAGCAATCCTTACAATGAAGAAGCCAACAAATCTGCTAGCGTAAAGCAACTGGCAGGGCGAGTAGCGGTACTCAGTCGTTTTATTTCAAGGTTAGGGGGAAAAGCATTACCATTCTACACCCTCATGAGGAAATCAGAAAAATTCGAGTGGATGGAAGAAGCTCAGCGCGCCTTTGAACATCTTCAAAGAACACTTTCGACATCTCATGTCATCGTGTCACCAAAAGAGAAAGAGCATTTTCTCCTTTATATCGCTGCCACACATCAGGTGGTCAGCACGGTCTTGGTCGTAGAGCGACCCGAAGAAGGGAAGACCCACGGTGTGCAGAGGCCAGTTTACTTCCTAAGTGAGGTTCTATCGCCATCCAAACAAAGGTACTCACACTATCAGAAACTAGCATACGGGGTATTTATGATAGCACGAAAACTACGCCACTAGTTTTTGGAGCATCCAATCATAGTGGTCAATGAAGCGCCTTTGTCAAGCATCCTCAACAATCCATAAGCAACTGGACGTGTCTCGCTATGGGGCATCGAATTATCCCCACGGGATATCACGTATGAAAAGCGCAAAGCAATTAAGTCACAAGTTCTGCCGGATTTTATCACAGAGTGGATGGAGTTGCAATGTGCGGGTCCACCAGACCTTTCTAGTGCCTGGACAATGTACTTTGATGGATCAAAAAGAACGGAGGGAGCAGGAGCAGTAGTCGTACTAATATCACCTCAAGGAGACAAAATGCGCTATATACTTCGGATAAGCTTTGCAAATGCATCTAATAACGAAGCAGAATACGAGGCCTTGTTGCATGGCATGCGAATGGCCAAAGCTTGCGGTGCAACTCGCCTCAAAATCTTCGGAGATTCCAATCTTCTGGCACAACAGGCAATGAACAAGTGTGATGCCGTCAGCGAAAATATGATTGCTTATCGTGACCTATATAGCATTATGGAGGCTCAATTTGATGGGTGTGAAGTATCACATATAGGAAGAGCAAGCAATAAGGAAGCCGGCAATCTAGCAAACATCGGATCCTTGTGCTTACCAATACCACCCGGAGTTTTTTGGGAGGAGATAGTGGAGCGATCGATCAAAACAAAAAGAGTCTCCGAGGTTGTAGCACCAAAAACAGGGAAAAAGAAACATCCGCAAAAAGAGTCGGGGGCTCCTTCAGAAGCCAAGAACATGGAAGAAGCCGTCAAAGAAGAAGAACAAGAAATTGAAGAGGTTATGCTAATTGAGCCCACCTAGATGCAGCCGTACATAGCATATATGACTAAGGGAGAGCTACTAGAGGATGTGATAGAAGCCCGACGAATCACCCGATGATCGAAGGCCTTCGGGATAATCAAAGGAGAACTATACAAAAGAAGTATTTCGGGCGTGTTGCAGCGTTGCGTAACACCCGAAGAAGGAAAAATTATACTCAAAGATATACACGAAGGAGTTTGCGGTCACCATGCCAGTAGCCGAGCAATTGCTGCAAAAGCATTCAGAGCAGGATTTCATTGTCTTACTGTAGTTCAAGATGCAAAAGACATTTTCAGAACATGTGAGGCATGCCAACGCTTCGCAACAAAGCCTGGAGCACCCGCCGCTGAGTTGAATCCTATACCTCTGGCCTGGCCGTTTGCTCAGTGGGGACTCGATATGGTGGGAAAACTTCACAAATCATCGCCAGGAGGACACATCTTTCTGCTAGTAGCAGTCGACGAATTTACCAAATGGATTGAAGCAATGCCTATCACCACCTAAGATGGGACTTCAGCTGTGAATTTCATCAAATTCATAGTATTTTGGTTTGGCGTACTGAACATCATCATCACGGACAATGGGACCAACTTCACTTCCAATGAGTTCAAAGAGTACTGCCAGGAGATGGACATCAAAATAAGCTACACTTCGGTAGCTCACCCGCAAACAAATGGACAGGTAGAAAAAGGCAATGTACTAGTTACTGTGGGACTCAAGAAAAGACTACTAGCACCACTTGATAGAGCAAAAGGAGCATCGGTGGAAGAACTGCCATCTGTACTATGGAGTTTACGTACAACTCCAAATAATTCAACATAAGAGACGTCTTTCTTCTTGGTCCACGGCGCAGAAGCCGTGCTTCATGTTGAGGTGTCACACGAATCCCCAAGAGTAGCTGCATATGATGAAGAGGAATCAAGAGAAGCACTTTAAGATGATGTGGATGCACTTGATGAAACTCGAGATAAAGCCCTCCAAAGAGCAACTATGTACCAGCAAAACCTGGGCAATTACCATAGCAGAAGATTGCGGCCTAGGTCCTTTGCAGTAGGGGACATAGTTCTTTGCCTCAAACAATATGGCCACAAGAAGTTAGAAGCGCCATGGGAAGGACCATACATTGTCACAGAAGTTATTTCCGGAGGAGCATATCGACTACAAGACAAGAAGACATGAGTAAATTACTCAAATCCATGGAACATACCATAGCTATGACGCTTTTATGCATAAATAATGTGATAAGAGTTACAGTTCGGCTTATTAAGCCAGAATAACCAGGACAACGGCTATAGGCCATCTGTTCAAAGAATAAAGTATTATCGATTTTTTCGCTTTATATATCAAAAGAGATAAGTTATTGGTACCTTAATCTTTTTTATTGTTCAAAATATCAATGCTTTCCATCAAGCTAACAATGACTATGAGCCTCTATCCTCGGGGGCTACTCTCATCGGGAGCGCTGGCACGCACTCAATAGAAATCCAGTTGTGCGTAAAATATATTCATGATTGCAAACACCTTTGAGCTTTACATCAGTGTATCCTCAAAAAGGTATTACTCCCATCGGGAGCCAGTATAAAGCATTAAAACTATCTGATAAAATTACAAACCTTGACGGCCTAGCAGGCCAACAGCCAAAAAAGCCAAAAATCTCGGATCACACTCAGACGCAACAGAAAATCCGAATATCGTGTTCAGAAACATGAAGGTAAGACCCCAGGATTCGTCCTGTGTGGCCTGGTAATTGCACAAGAATGCACTCTTCCAGTAGAATATTTGTATCAACGATACGATAAAAAATCCCGACGGACGCGGTGGGTACCCGATAAAAATAGAAAACTAGAATTTAGTATTCGATAAGACCTCAGCGGCTCGTACTGAATTACGCTAGTAGAAAATTTCGGATTCGAGCCTGGGGACTTGAATTTGATGTAGGACAACCTTTGTTTTTGCCCATGAGCAATTAACTGATTCCTGATCCGTCGGAAGCATCAGACTCGTTGTACCAAAATCCCTACAAAGATAAAAAGGAAAAAGAGACTTTGAGACTCAACCTGAAACTGCGGTTCAAGTAGAGTCTTGGGGGATACTAACATAGGTATGATTACTCGGGTGCTTATGATTTGCCACCCTATGACCAGATGAAGGCTTACGATCCATGAAGGTTTCAGATGACAGCCCAAGGAAGCAACCGACAAAGGCTTTAACTATATTAGGAAAGAGACTATGAACTGACATTATGTTGGTATTGTAATTACGTGTGTATGAAACCTATTCGCATACAGCTTTGAGACCTGGCCTATTATATATAGGACGGGAGAAGCCCAAGTGAGGGTACGAAAAATCTAGAAAACAACTTGTAATAGTGCAATTACTCGATATTCAAGCGACTTTGACTATATTGTTTCCCTGACATCCGACGAAATCCCTAGCGTTCTCTTTTCCGCGAAACCCCAAGTCCATCACCATGGGCATTGCCGAGGTTACCCCTCGTCACTGAGTTAGAGGCATGACGAGGGAGTATCTTCTCAATAACCATATCATACAACGCGCCGAACACTAACCAGAAGAGGAGGCGGCCCTTCCCAGCATAGTTTGCCCAAGCTTCTAGGAATTCACCGAACCTGTGGGCCCACCAATCCAGGCCCAGCGCTTCTCTACTGAAGTTCCAAAGAAACCTGGCCATAGGACATGTGAATATTATGTGGGTACTCGATTCTGGGACCCCACATAGTGGACATAACTCATCCTAGGCCCATGTATTTTCATCCTTCCACCCTAGATGGAAGCCTGTCGTGTATTAGCTATCACAGGAAGATCTTCATCTTTAGGGGTAGAGGCGCCTTCCAAAACGGTTTTGTCCAAGTTAGGATGAGGCCCAAAAAGAGGGCGTGATAGACAGAGCTGGCTATGAAGGTCCGTGAGGGAGTTAGGCGCCACACTAGGGTGTCAGGGGTGCCCGAGAGGTTGTTCGGTAGGGTTGCCCTAAGCTCCAACCATGCTTCAGTCTCGGTCGGATGGAAGGTTCTATGGAACAAGATGTTCTATGTCCCCTCTTGTGTTCTAGTCGTGACCCAAAGAGATGATTCGGTGCAAATGGCAAACAGGCTAGGAAACACCTCCCAAAGAGGGCACTTCCTTAGCCACGAGTCCAATCAAAATAGGGTGCCCTCTCCATTGCCAATGGAGAAAGAGATGCGCTCATGGGAAACAGGTGCCCTCCCATCGACATGTCACGTTCGTTGTTGATCGTCTGCTCTCTCCCCTCGTGCATAATAATCCAAGAGTAAAATTCAGCCACGGTACTTGAACTTGCCACCCTCACGCAATACGGTCACCCACCTCCATAATATGAGACTTAAGGTACTCGAATACTGCTGGTGTTTCATCTATGTCAATGGGGCTAGGTAGAACTATGTATTTTCTTACTTGCCAATAGTCGACTAATCAAAATAGTGCGATTTTTCGCAAAATGCCCCCCCCCCCCCACACCCACACACCCACACCCACACACAAACACAATCCTGATTTTCTATTTGAAGGCTAGAACCTAGTTGACGCGGCAGAAGTGCTCCTCCCAACCGACGCGGTCGACCTCCTGCCGCGCCACGAGGCATGCGGCCTCGCCAGGCGAGGCGTCCAAGGTTGTGACGGTGAACCAAGCGCTCGACCGTGTTGTGCCGCTCGGACAACCCACGCGCCTTAATGAGTCCATGCCAAGGAAAAAATAGCATGCTATTTAATTTAGTGTGGCCTTTCTCCAGACTCTATTCCAGACTATGAAACTTATAGCGTGCTACCAGCGCGCTATTTTACAAAATAGTATTTTGCAAAAAAAATATAATAGGTATATTATGAATACCAAGGATTTCAGTATCTAATGAATTCCCTAGTGTAATACTTGTACATGCATAACCGATTCCGGCACTATCCAAGTTGGAGGAGAACTGACAGGGCTGAAGCTAGGCACAGTGTCCGGTGCTGCGGCAGGAGCCGGCGTTTTGACGAGGTCACTTAAGTTTAACAATCAAAAATTCCATCCATTATATGCGCGCTTACTCCACAACCACCAAAAAGAAATAACATACTAGCACTAATGCTACGATGTTTTAGCGCAATATAACAAGTTATTTGAAAAAATATCGCCGTAGCGAGCAAAATCATGAAAAAACAGCATGAGCTCTTCAAATACACTGTAGCGCGCTAAATAGCTTGAAATAGGGCGCATTTTTTCCCATGCCATGCGCTACTCGTTCCTTGCGTGCGCCCCATGCTCTCCATCGCCGCGTGCGACAGGGTGGGCGAGGACGCGGCCACCGCCGTGTCGGTACCCTGTGGCCTGTGCCGTCGAGATGGTCCACGCCCCATGTGTTGTTTCAGACAAGTGGGAGATGTAGGATTTTTGTGTCTTCAACTATGTCAAATATTTATTGTTATTGACCAGATTACCTCTTTTGTGGAATTGATGCATGGAATTTTATCTATGATAAATGGAACTGCTCATCAGTGGAATTGTTGACATGTGAGCTTACCACTTGCTAATTGATAGATTAGCGAACACTGGTGGAAAAATGGCCTCTAGTCCCGGTTCATAAGGGCCATTGGTCCCGGTTCCAGAACCGGGACCAATCACTCGGGACTAATGCTAGTCCCGGTTCGCGCACGAACCGGGACCAATAGGTATCCACGTGGGCGGGCGAGCTACGAGGGGGGTGGATCATTGGTCCCGGTTCGTGGGAAAAACCGGAACCAGTGGGTCCCCACGTGGCAGCACCAGAGACGGGCGGGGTGGATCATTGGTCCCAGTTTTTGGCACGAACCGGGATCGTTGGTCTCTGTGCCGCGGCAGGATTTTCGGGCTATTTTTTCTGCGGCGGCGGGGTTTTGTGCCACGGCAGGATTTCGGGCTATTTTTCTGCCACGGCAGGATTTTTTTTATAAATTTAATGGTACTACATATATACAGCAATAATGAAACCACGATATATATATTACACATCATGCATGATCACAAATATATACACCGTCTCATCCGTTTTCTTGGTCGAAACATATTATAATTACAAATGATACTCTCACACGAATTTGATCTAATTTACACTTCTTTTATACACTTCACCCTTCCAAATGAAGTGGGTAATAGTATTCTCCTTTTGGATCTATGACTTGTTCTAACAAGAATCCGGCAATTTCCTCTTGAATTGCTTGCACGCGTTCTTGTGATAGAAGACCGTCTCGCATCCGTTCGATCTAATATAAAGAAGGGGATCAATATATATGAATGAAACTAAACACAATTGGTGGTAATAAAATAAAGTTATGATTATTGTTTATCGTACTTCAATTTTTTTGATGTTCCGGTCTGCCCCCTTCTCTTTGGTCGTCTGGCCGACTTCCTGCCTCAAGCACTTTACGAGAACGGAGTTCAATCAAAATAATAATCAAGAATGATAATGGTGGTATTGAAACTAGAATCAAAGAGATGCGTGGATCTAGCAAGTAGTACTTATAGGCAATGGTTGAAATGTAAGCTCTGGCTTCCAAACACCCCTAGTTTTGGCGGTGAACCGTTTCCAAGCCCTCTGGAGGCATTCCTGCATGTCCACCCACTTTTCTAATGGTGTGCTTTTCGAGTCCAAGACTTTTACTACTCCGGTGTCAACAGAAATGATTAAAAGAATATAGTGGAAGCTTGACACACTAACAAAATATAACATGAGTCAATTATACGCTTAACATCTAGCAATCGAAAATAGAATGTGTACAAGACAGTAACACTCACGCAGCGTTGTAAGGAAATAGTATTTCCCTTCTGTTGCTAAAATACTTCAACGCTTTGAACAAGTTATCCTCTGTCTCTTTGGGATTTGTTTTTAGAGTAACTTCATGAACGAAATTACAGTCAACAAACCCAAGCTCAAAGATTTGTCCTTTGTTACATTCTTAAATCTTCATTCTGCATATATAATTAGTATAGTGATTAGTAAGATTATACAAGCAACGAATGAGATGAGCTAGAAAGACTTAATTACAGAAATTAATAATACTTACAAACAATAGGCACTGACGATAGCTTTGTCGAGGGCGTCTTGTTGGTAAAACTGAAATAATTCTAGAAATTCAATCAGTATGAAGCCGTCTCCATGACCGTAATGGTGGTGTTTATATGCAGCATAGATCCAGTTTTTGGAATCAGCACAGTCTTGGATGTACCATTTATGCAATCTTCGCATTTTTGTTAGTAGATCTTTGACTAAGTCGGGTTTGACGAGAGGAGCCCCGTATTGGTACACGTATGCTGTTTCTTGGTACCCCTCGAACTCATGCATACGGCTCATGTACTCAGTAATAGATAGTCCATATAATTGGGCTTTTTCTCCGTACAGTCAAACAAACTCCGGATCAATGTTCGGATCATGCTGCTCCTGGATCATCCACTCATTGGTATCATACACTTTGAGCGGTTCGATCGATTGATTTTTCTGTTGTCCGAGCTGGGCAACTTCTTTTCCGACTCTCCGCTCTTTTGCCTCAGCCGACTTGGTAATAGAGCGATTATAGTTTGATGTGAGCGCTATGGGTTGGTGAAGCTGAATCTTAAGCACGGCTGCTTTGGCTTTATCTTCTGCGGTGACCGGGAAAAATGCCTCTATCGGCTTTTTCTTGTTAGCCATGTCAATCTTCCACTTTTCATAATGGGCAGCTACAGCCGCATCAGTTTCCTCATATGTCTTCTCGCAAGATAGCTTCTTCATATTCTGATGAGGTACTCTTGGGAGGGGCGATTGCTTACGTTTCGGTGATTGGAACGTGCTCTTGCTGCTGCTGGTGGTGCTGCCCCCCTTAGTATACTTCCGCTTTTCTCTCTGAGGCTCAGGGGACGGAGACGGCTGACACGGCGGTGGAGATGGCTGAGGCGGAGATGGAGACGGTTGCGCTGAGCGGTGAGGCGGTGAAGGCGACGGTTGCGCTGGAGAATGGTGATGTGGCGGCGAAGATGGATTGCTGCTCTGAGGAGTGGGTGGCCTTGGCGGCACATAATTTGGAAGCATGATGCGCTCCTTTAGCCATAGAATAGTCCCCCCTTTGGCTTCTCCTAGTTGAGTCAGCTCCATATCTTCCCCTGCATGGTGGTCTAGCTTCAGCTCCTCAAAATCTTCCTTCACCTCATCCACCGTGACGACAGCGTACCCTTTTGGAACCGGTCTGCAATGCCAAGTTGGGTTAGGCCCAATTGGTACCTTCATGCCGATCGCCGCCGTCACCCTTAAGTTCATAACCTGCACCTTTAGCTCACAAGCTGTTGTCTCCGTGATATCATCCACTAGGTAGCGTTTAGGAGGAGATGTCGTCGGTGCATCATCATCAACATCATGGAGCTGCGTGGAAGAGACGCTGCTTTTCTTATTCGATGGGGCGCCGGTACCCTCGAATGCAGCTTCTACCACGTGCCGCTGAGATTGGCTGCTAGTACCTTGCTGGCTAAGTATGTCGAGTTGATCCTGGTGCCGCTTTAATAGTTCTTCTACATTACGCAGCCGGTCTGTAGCGGCCGCTTTCTCAGCTGCCTCCCTTTCCTTTCTCCTCTGATGGCTTTTATCGGGATATCTCTTCATTTCCGGGGGGAAGGCAACCTTCCACGACTTGGAGCCTGGTGTGCCTCGTGCTCGTCCGTCGTGTTCAGGATTTTTAAGGGCCCGTGTGAGTTTGTTGTTCTCTCTATCGGGAACGAACCGTCCCGTTGCAACATCATCTACTGCATTTTCAATATCATCGATGGGCAGTAGGGGATCATCTTTGTCCAACGTGCCCCCTTCTTTGTCCAACGTGCCCCCATGGCCGTAAAACTAGTTTCTCGCCCGTGGTGTCCATGTTGCGGGCTCTGGTCTGATCCCGGCAGCTATGTAATTGACCTCAAGTGCATCCCACTTAGGCATGCAACCGGCGTAGCTAGCAGGCCTCATGTTATGATGGTATAGTTTCTTAGCAGCGTTCTCCATATTTATCCTAGACCTTTCCTTAGCTTTCTCAGATGTCTTGTAGTTCACAAAATCCTCCCACTGGTGTCTTAACTTAGCATAGCTGTCTTCATCGAAATTCAGAGTCTTCTCTACCTTGACAAAGTTACGGTACAGTTTCTTCTTCCAGTTCTTGAATGCATCGGCCATCTTGCTGAGAGCAAACTTCTTGACTCTTTGCACAAGCTCCCTTCTTGCTCTCTCCTCCTCATCTGGAGTCACATCTGGTTCTGATAGGAGGAAATTAGTCATGAGCTTGTCAAAAAGCTTATCTTTGGCGTTGTCGCCGACATATGGGACTCCACCGCCGCTTGGCCGATTCCATTCTTGAATGGTGATCGGGATGTAGTCCCTCACAAGAACTCCACATTGCTTGACAAATTTTCTTGCGACATCGACAGGAGCTTGCGGTTCGCCATCTACACCGACCACGTCGATCCTATACCTCACAGTGTCATCCAACTTTTTTGTTGGGCCTCGTTTCGTTCTTACGGAAGAAGTTCTCGATCCGGAGGGCTAAAAGAAGAAAGAGTGTTAATATATGCATTATATATAGACAACAGCATTTTAATTACAAAAATACATATATACACCTCGCCGGTGTTTGCGAGATTTAATGTTCCGCCGGAGCCGTCGCCTTCTTCCTTATCGGCTTCTCCCCTGTCCTAGGCTTCGGCTTCTACCTCACCGGAGCCGTCTCCTCGGTTGAGAGACTCATCTCCCTGACCGGAATCGTTCAGAAACTCACTCGCGACATCGATATCGATATCGATATCTTCATTTTCGCAGATCATCCCTTGGAGGATGTTTTCCTGATGTGTTGGATCCATAGTATCTGCAAGTTAAACAATCAACACATGGCATCGATAATGATATGACAAGTTAAACATAGTTGAAATTTAACCCTAAGGCATGCTTGGCAATTTAAGTGGGATCCGAATGGTCCAAACCCTAGTACAGGAGAGACCCCAAAATCACCTACGAGGGGTTGATTTCAATCTCTTATTAAACTTGTAATTAAAGTTGTTGAACAATGCATGATTATGAGTCTATTGTGTAGATCTCATTTTTCTGAATATTTTGATATATTATACATATTTTTCTGACTTAGATATAATTAGTTATTGAATGTATAAGATTAAACTCTTTTCTGAAATTATTTAAACAAATATTAAACTTTTATTGCGTCAGCATAGGTAAAGGCTGACGTCACCTAAGGCCGGGAACCTTTTCTCACAGATGCACTGCCTACCCACAGTGACTGACTAGTGGGGCCAGGGCCACGTCGGGCTGCCACGCTGGTAGAGCTTACTCGACGCCCATGTCAGGGGCCACATGAGCGCCACCTTGGCGCCACATGGGATCGCCAGAGGGCACGTCGGCCGGCGGTGGTTAGCGGCACTAGAGTGCTTGTTGGAATGCGCAGAAGGTCGGGTTCGAACGAGCACGTCGTGAGGAAGCTAACGATGGTCGCGCCGCCCCTTATTGGCCATCGGAGCGTCGTCTGCGACGGCGGCCGACGGCGGCGGACAGTGGCGCTCGGCGACAAATGGTGGTGGAGCGAGAGAGAGACAGAAAGGAGAGGTCCTGGAGGACCAGCGGCTCACCACGAAGACGATGGACGGCTCGACGAGGCCGGAGGAGCTCGGAAGCAGCGGCAACCGCGACGGTCGGAGTCGGAGCAGACGGTGACCGTGGCGTCGATTTCCAGCGTGCGCTATCGATTCCTCAGACGGTGGTGGCACGGCGGCAGCGGGCATCGACGGCGTGAAGCGGCCGCTCTGAATTTGGGCAGCCTGCCGGCGTGATTTTGCTCCGCCGCAAATTTTCCTTAGCCGCGCGTCGATGTGCTCTGTGAATTGGGGGAGTTGGGGAGGAGGAAGGTCGGGGTTGTTAACTGTACAGACCATTGGTACCGGGTCATCCCAATAACCGGGACGAAAGGACCAACGGTCCCGGTTCGTGCCACCAACCGGGACCAAAGGTCTGGGGCACGAGCGTTGCTGTGCTGCCACGTGCACGGCCTTTGGTCCCGGTTAGTCCTACCACCCGGGACCAAAGGATCAACGGTCCCGGTTCGTGCCAACAACCGGGACCAAAGGACGGACCGAGATCATTGACCCGTTTTTTTAGATTTTGGCAAACCTTTTGGTCTTCCCGCCATTTTCAAATTTGTTTCTTCTTTAATTAATAAGATGTTTCAATTTAAGATGATTATTTATTTGGAATTTTAAAAAACTTTTAACAGGAAAAGTGCTTCAATTTAAATAACTAATCAAAAACCATTTTCTGTTTTCAAATATTTTTATTTGAACTATACAATTGTACTATTTACAATTAAAATTGCATTAACAAAATATTTATTGCATAATTTGGAATTTTAAAAAACTTTTAACAGGAAAAGTGCTTCAATTTAAATAACTAATCAAAGACCATTTTCTGTTTTCAAATATTTTTATTTGAACTATACAATTGTACTATTTACAAATAAAATTGCATTAACAAAATATTTATTGCATAATTTGGAATTTTAAAAAACTTTTCAAGATTTCAACTACAAGTACATGATATAATGCTTGTGAATTTTTTTAAAAATCATTTATAGGTTCACAACATGCTATTACATCAGAGATCCACTTCAAGTTCAGCGAGGCTCAGCCCCGGGCTAAGAAGCTAGAATCAGGGCATAGTTTGTGATAATGTGCCCATATTGTGCACACATGTGCATCTTGGGATGGCTTACGATGTTGCAGGAGGAAGTTTTCCCTTTCGACACACGAAAAATCTAATTTCCATTTTTGAGGTGCCGAAATCAGGGTGTTCTGTGAAGCAACCACCAAATTAAAGTTTGGCATTGGTACCAAACCATTTTTCAAAAATACTATACCACCTTATATGGACAATTTCCCAACCAGTGTATCTGTAACCTTTCTGTCCATCCCTCATGAAAAGACAAATTCCTGCTGAATAGGTAGGAGGTTGCCAAGATTTGAACTATAAGTACATGATATAATGCTTGTGAATTTTTTTAAAAATAATTTATAGGTTCACAACATGCTATTTCATCAGAGATCCACTTCAAGTTTAGCGAGGCTCGGCCCCGGGCTAAGAAGCTTCATGCCCGCCGTTTTGAATATAGTTTGAAACGGGCATAAGAAATTCAAAAATGATCCAAACAATGTGAAACCTTCGCGTGGTGTCATATTATGTGTCACAGTTGCAAGGAAAAATATTGAACTTGAAAAATTGCAAACATCATAAAAAATCCTTCACAAAATGACCTATCATGTTCGAGGTTTCATGGCATTTAGCTCAAACCACCAATGTTATGGATAGAATCAGGGCATAGTTTGTGATAATGTGCCCATATTGTGCACACATGTGCATCTTGGGATGGCTTACGATGTTGCAGGAGGAAGTTTTCCCTTTCGACACACGAAAAAGCCAATTTTCATTTTTGAGGTGCCGAAATCGGGGTGTTCTATGAAGCAACCACCAAATTAAAGTTTGGCATTGGTACCAGACCATTTTTCAAAAATACTATACCACCTTATATGGACAATTTTCCAACCGGTGTATCTGGAACCTTTCTGTCCATCCCTCATGAAAAAGACAAATTCCTGTCGAATCGGAGGAGGTTGCCAAGATTTGAACTACAAGTACATGATATAATGCTTGTGAATTTTTTTAAAAATCATTTATAGGTTCACAACATGCTATTTCATCAGAGATCCACTTCAAGTTCAGCGAGGCTCAGCCCCGGGCTAAGAAGCTTCATGCCCGCCGTTTTGAATATAGTTTGAAACGGGCATAAGAAATTCAAAAATGATCCAAACAATGTGAAACCTTCGCGTGGTGTCATATTATGTGTCACAGTTGCAAGGAAAAATATTGAACTTGAAAAATTGCAAACATCATAAAAAATCCTTCACAAAATGACCTATCATGTTCGAGGTTTCATGGCATTTAGGTCAAACCACCAATGTTATGGCTAGAATCAGGGCATAGTTTGTGATAATGTGCCCATATTGTGCACACATGTGCATCTTGGGATGGCTTACGATGTTGCAGGAGCAAGTTTTCCCTTTGGACACATGAAAAAGCCAATTTCCATTTTTGAGGTGCCGAAATCGGGGTGTTCTGTGAAGCAACCACCAAATTAAAGTTTGGCATTGGTACCACACCATTTTTCAAAAATACTATACCACCTTATATGGACAATTTCCCATCTGGAACCTTTCTGTCCATCCCTCATGAAAAAGACAAATTCCTGCCGAATCGGAGGAGGTTGCCAAGATTTGAACTACAAGTACATGATATAATGCTTGTGAATTTTTTAAAAAATCATTTATAGGTTCACAACATGCTATTTCATCAGAGATCCACTTCAAGTTTAGCGAGGCTCAGCCCCGGGCTAAGAAGCTTCATGCCCGCCGTTTTGAATATAGTTTGAAACGGGCATAAGAAATTCAAAAATGATCCAAACAATGTGAAACCTTCGCGTGGTGTCATATTATGTGTCACAGTTGCAAGGAAAAATATTGAACTTGAAAAATTGCAAACATCATAAAAAATCCTTCACAAAATGACCTATCATGTTCGAGGTTTCATGGTATTTAGGTCAAACCACCAATGTTATGGCTAGAATCAGGGCATAGTTTGTGATAATGTGCCCATATTGTGCACACATGTGCATCTTGGGATGGCTTACGATGTTGCAGGAGGAAGTTTTCCCTTTGGACACATGAAAAAGCCAATTTCCATTTTTGAGGTGCCGAAATCGGGGTGTTCTGTGAAGCAACCACCAAATTAAAGTTTGGCATTGGTACCAAACCATTTTTCAAAAATACTATACCACCTTATATGGACAATTTCCCAATCGGTGTATCTGTAACCTTTCTGTCCATCCCTCATGAAAAAGACAAATTCCTGCCGAATCGGAGGAGGTTGCCAAGATTTGAACTACAAGTACATGATATAATGCTTGTGAATTTTTTTAAAAATCATTTATAGGTTCACAACATGCTATTTCATGAGAGATCCACTTCACGTTCAGCGAGGCTCAGCCCCGAGCTAAGAAGCTTCATGCCCGCCGTTTTGAATATAGTTTGAAACGGACATAAGAAATTCAAAAATGATCCAAACAATGTGAAACCTTCAAGTGGTGTCATATTATGTGTCACAGTTGCAAGGAAAAATATTGAACTTGAAAAATTGCAAACATCATAAAAAATCCTTCACAAAATGACCTATCATGTTCGAGGTTTCATGGAATTTAGGTCAAACCACCAATCTTATGGCTAGAATCAGGGCATAGTTTGTGATAATGTGCCCATATTGTGCACACATGTGCATCTTGGGATGGATTACAATGTTGCAGGAGGAAGTTTTCCCTTTCGACACACGAAAAAGCCAATTTCCATTTTTTAGGTGTCGAAATCGGGGTGTTCTATGAAGCAACCACCAAATTAAAGTTTGGCATTGGTACCAAACCATTTTTCAAAAATACTATACCACCTTATATGGACAATTTCCCAACCGGTGTATCTGGAACCTTTCTGTCCATCCCTCATGAAAAAGACAAATTCCTGCCGAATCGGTAGGAGGTTGCCAAGATTTGAACTACAAGTACATGATATAATGCTTGTGAATTTTTAAAAAAATCATTTATAGGTTCACAACATGCTATTTCACCAGAGATCCACTTCAAGTTCAGCGAGGCTAAAGATGCCGGTGGCATAAGGACGCGTGGGTAACCTTTAGTCCCGGCTGGTGGGTGCAACCGAGACTAAAGATGCCGATGGGATAAGGACGCGTGGGTAATCTTTAGTCCCGGCCGATGGGTGCAACCGAGACTAAAGTTGTCGGTGGGATAAGGACGCGTGGGTAACCTTTAGTCCCGGCTGGTGGGTGCAACCGAGACTAAAGATGCCGGTGGGATAAGGACGCATGGGTAACCTTTAGTTCCGGCTGGTGGGTGCAACCGAGACTAAAGCTGTCGGTGGGATAAGGACGCGTGGGTAACCTTTAGTCCCGGCTGGTGGGTGCGACTGAGACTAAAGCTGTCGGTGGGATAAGGACGCGTGGGTAACCTTTAGTGCCGGCTGGTGGGTGCAACCGAGACTAAAGATGCCGGTGGGATAAGGACGCGTGGGTAACCTTTAGTCCCGGCTGGTGGGTGCAACCGAGACTAAAGCTGTCGGTGGGATAAGGACGCGTGGGTAACCTTTAGTCCCGGCTGGTGGGTGCAACCGAGACTAAAGCTATCGGTAGGATAAGGACGCGTGGGTAACCTTTAGTCCCGGCTGGTGGGTGCAACCGAGACTAAAGATGCCAGTGGGATAAGGACGCGTGGGTAACCTTTAGTCCCGGCTGGTGGGTGCAACCGAGACTAAAGCTGTCGGCGGGATAAGGACGTGTGGGTAACCTTTAGTCCCGGCTGGTGGGTGCAACCGAGACTAAAGCTGTCGGCGGGATAAGGATGTGTGGGTGGACGCACTGCTCGATGAGATAAAGCATGTAGCGCACGACGCCCTGTCGGAGGAACAAGACAAAGTAGAAGCGGCGTCGTGCCTATAAAAGGACCATCGATACGCCATGGCAAGCAGCTCAACAAGCCAACATAGGTAGAGAGAGTTTCATCCCCATGGATGGAGGGTTGGGAAATCTCTCGTGGCGGAGCTTCTCGAAGATGTCGTTGGTGCACACGCCCTACGGCATCTTCGGAAGCTCCGCCTCGGAAAAATTTCCCTGCAAGCCCGTGAAAGACTCCATCTCCTCTAACAGTGTTGGGGAAAGGGTTGGGAAATCTCCCGTGGCAGAGCTTCTCGAAGATGTCGTTGGTGCACACGCCCTACGACATCTTCGGAAGCTCCGCCTCGGAAAAAATTCCCTGCAAGCCCGTGAAAGACTCCATCTCCTCTAACAGTGTTGGGGAAAGGATTGAGAAATCTCCCGTGGCGGAGCTTCTCGAAGATGTCGTTGGTGCAAACGCCCTACGGCCTCTTCGGAAGCTCCGCCTCAGAAAAATTTCCCTGCAAGCCCGTGAAAGACTCCATTACATAAAGTTTTGATACATCACATAAAGTTTCCATACATTACATAGATTTACATAGGGTTTAGGGTTTAGGATATGAATCCTTCGTTGCGTATGTCGATCCCTTGCCTATGATCGCTTCTTAGGCCGTAACCATGGAGCATCTTCTTTGCTTAACGGGATGCTTGGGTCAGTTTTCATGGTGAAGGGTGGAATTTCATCAAACTTATCATAATCTACTGACATGTCTGTCTTGTCCTCGACTCCCGTGATGTTTCTTTTCCCTGAAAGAACTATGTGACGCCGGGGCTCATCATCTGATGTATTTGTTTCCTTATTTTTTTCTTTTTTGCGGTCTAGAGGACATGTCCTTCACATAAAAAACATGAGCCACATCATTGGGTAGGACGAATGGTTCGTCTCTGTAACCAAGATTCTTGAGATCCACTGTTGTCATTCCGTACAGCTGGTCTACCTTTACCCCTTCTCCATTCATGTTGACCCAACTGCACCGAAACAATGGGACCTTAAAAGTAGGTCCATAGTCAAGTTCCCATATCTCCTCTATGTAACCATAGTATGTGTCCTTTTTCCCAATCTTGCATGTTGCATCAAAGCGGACACCACTATTTTTGTTGGTGCTCTTTTTATCTTGGGCAATCGTGTAAAATGTATTCCCATTTATCTCGTACCCTTGGAAAGTCAATACAGTCGCAGATGGTGTCGCGGCCAACAAGTAGAGCTGATCTCCAATAGTGGTGTCATTCATGAGATGTAATTGCAACCAAGTGCCGAAAGTCTCCATGTGATTTTTTTAATCCAATAGTCATCCTTCCCCGGGAACTTGGAGCGTACAACATTCATGTGTTCCTCGATATACGGAGCCACGAAGGTAGAACTTTGGAGAACTATGTAGTGTGCTTGATTCAAAGAATGGCCGTCCCTAAATATCATTGCTTTCTTTCCTAGCGTGCCTTTTCCACTCAGTCTCCCCCCATACCGTGATTCAGGAACACCAATCGGCTTAAGGTCAGGAAGAAAGTCTACATAGAACCCAATGACCTCCTCTGTTCCATAGCCCTTGGAGATGCTTCCTTCTGGCCTAGCACGGTTACGAACATATTTCTTTAAGACTCCCATGAACCTCTCGAAGGGGAACATATTGTGCAGAAATACAGGACCGAGAATGTAAATCTCATCGACTAGGTGAACTAAGAGATGCGTCATAATATTGAAGAAGGACGGGGGGAACACCAACTCAAAACTGACAAGACATTGGACCACATCCTTCTGTAGCCTTTCCAGACTTTCACGATCGATTACCTTCTGAGATATTGCATTGAGGAATGCACATAGCTTCACAATGGCTAATCGAACATTTTCCGGTAGAAGCCCTCTCAATGCAACCGAAAGCAACTGTGTCATAATCACGTGGCAATCATGAGACTTCAGGTTCTGAAATTTTTTCTTTGCCATATTTATTATTCCCTTTATATTTGACGAGAAGCCAACTGGGACCTTGATACTGTAAAGGACTTCAAAAAGATTTCTTTCTCTGCTTTGGTAAGAGCGTAGCTACTTAAGTATTTACGTCCTTTATCAGTATGCTTGTTGTGTGGGTCTTTGATATGTTGCTGGTCCTCCCGTGCTTCTGGTATATCTTTTGTCTTCCCATACACACCCAGGAATCCTAGCAGGTTCACACAAAGATTCTTCGTCACGTGCATCACGTCGATTGAAGAACGGACCTCTAGGTCTTTCCAATACTCAAGCTCCCAAAATATAGATTTCTTTTTCCACATGGCCGTGTGTCCGGTAATGGGGTCTTTCGGAACAGATTGACCGCCAGGACCCTTTCCAAAGATTACTTCTAGGTCCTTCACCATACCAAATACATCAGCACCTTTAGGAAGCTTAGGCTTCTTCCGGTAATCCGCCTCACCGTTGAAATTCTTGCCTTTCTTTCTTACTTGATGATTGGTCGGAAGAAATTTACGACACCCCAGGTACACAACCTTCTTACATTTATCCAAATATGTACCTTTAGTATTATCTAAACAGTGCGTGCATGCATTGTATCCCTTGTTTGATTGTCCTGAAATGTTACTAAGAGCAGGCCAATCATTGATGGTTACGAACAACAACGCTCGTAGGTCAAATGGCTCATGTTTGTGCTCATCCCACACCTTTACACCTGGTTCTGCCCACAACTACAAAAGTTCATCGACTAATGGCCTTAGGTACACATCAATGTCGTTGCCGAGTTGCTTCGGTCCTTGGATGAGCACTGGCATCATAATGAACTTCTGCTTCATGCACAACCAAGGAGGAAGGTTGTAGATACATAGAGTCACTGGCCAGGTGCTGTGACTACAGCTCTGCTCCCCAAAAAGGATTCATGCCGTCTGTACTTAGACCAAACCATAAGTTCCTCGCGTCACCTGCAAAGTTCGAGTACTTTCTCTCGATGTTTCTCCATTGCGACCCATCGGCAGGGTGTCTCAGTTTCTGTCTTTCTTACGCTCTTCTTTGTGCCACGGCAACAACCTAGCATGCTCTTTATTTCTGAACAGACGTTTCAACCGTGGTATTATAGGAGCATACCACATAACCTTAGCAGGAACCCTCTTCCTGGAGGGCTCGTCATCGCCCTCAACATAACCAGGGTCATCTTGTCTGATCTTGTATCAACATGCATTGCATACCGGGCATTTATCCATATTCTCGTACTTCTCACCGCGGTACAGGATGCAGTCATTAATGCATGCATGTATCTTCTCCACATCTAATCCTAGAGGGCAGATAGTCTTCTTTGCTTCGTACGTTGTCTCGGGCAGCTCGTTATCCTTTGGAAGCTTCGGCTTCATTATTTTCAGTAACTTCTCAAATCTCTTGTCAGATAAGCCAGTCTCTGTCTTCCATTTCAGCAGTTCAAGTGTGGTACCGAGCTTTGTGCTGCCATCTTCGCAATTTGGGTACAACAACTTTTTGTGATACTTTTGCATGGCCTCCAACTTAAGCTTCTCCCGTTCTGTATCACATTGTTGCTTTGTATCAGAAATGACCCGACCAAGACCATCAACGGGCTCATCTGATGCCCGTTGTTCTTCTTCATTGCCGCCTCCCTCTTCTTCATTGTCTTCCATTGCAGTATCACCGTATTCTTTAGGGGACATAGGATAGCTGTCATCATCCTCCTCTTCTTCATTTTCTTCTAGCCTAGCCCCTCTTTCTCCGTGCATGGCCCAACAATAATATCCGGGCATAAAACCTCTCCGAAGCAGATGGCTTTGAAGGATTCTCGGGACAGAGTGCTCCGCCATGTTCCGACAGTCGACGCAGGGACAAGGCATAAAATTATCCACTTTGTTTGCCTTAGCCAAATCGATAAATTTATGGAGGCCTGCAATAAAATCGGAATGGCGTCGGTTGCCATACATCCATCGCATCCGTGCATCGATCTGCGTCATAATAATTAACCATTACAATAACATCGTGAATAGTAGATGACCACCCTACATGGACAGATGCAATATTTTTGTATCAGTTACAGATAAAGAAGATAAGGTTACTAACCTCAGCCGAGGAAACCGTATTGTGCGACTAAAGTGTGGCTCGGACATTTCGTCGAACACCTTGTGTGCAATCAAAGAAAAAAAAGCTAGCACCCACTCCTCACACATAATCCAGCAAAATTTGGTGGGCAAAGGGCTGGGCTTATATATAGCCAGGGGAGGGTTTTTGGTCCCGGTTATTGCCACGACCCGGGACCAAAGCCCCTCCCGCGCGACACGTGGCGGCCCAGCAGCTCGCACCCCACCCAGGTCATTGGTCCCGGTTGATGGCATGACCCGGGACCAATGACGTCGGTGGGGGGCGCGCTGCTAGGCCGCCACGTGTCGCGCGGGAGGGGCTTTGGTCCCGGGTCGTGGCAATAACCGGGACCAATGCCTTCGTCGCTTCGTCGTCCCCGTGCATAAATATGAGGCCACAACGCTCGCTTTCTCCATCGCCTCTGCCTCTCTGCAGTCCCTCTCCACCCCACCACTTTGCCTCTCTACCGCGCCGTCGTTTCGCCTCCCCTCCCTCTCCAATCTCCACCGCGCCGTCATGGAGGTGCCCACGCTCAACCACTATGAGGCGGCGCAGTTTGCGATCTACGGCATCCTCGCGCCGCCGCGCGCGACCCTTCCCGTCGGATTTCGCATCAGCGAGGGGGGTGTACCGGTGGCTCCGCTCCTCAACCCCCGCGGATACGAGATGGAGTACGTCATCGCGGAGCGTCGCCGCCAACTGCCCGCGTGTATTAGGGCGTTTCCCCGGTACGCGGCGGGCAGCGAGTATTGGCCCCGGCTGTTCAAGAAGGAGCGGAAGGCCAAGCTTGGCAACCGTTTCGTGGACGGGCGCCTGGTGCACCCGGATCGCCGCAACCAAGAAGGGCGGGAGTTGTTCTGGTCCGTCCCTGGACGGACCATCTACACTGCCATCGACGCCGCTATGCGCGCAGACGAGCTCCGTCTCCCGAACAACGCCGAAATCGTGGAGATTTCGTCCGACGACGACGAGGAAGCCGGCGGCACGGAGGACAACGGCTCGGAGGACAGCGGCAGTGGAAGTGTTGTCGACTAGAAATTTATAAAGTCGCATCTTTATTTGTATGGAAAAATTTGTGGTCTAATAATAAAATGTCTCAATTTAGACATTTGTCTCGATTAATTCGTGAAAGATTTGTTTTAAAAAATAGTGATCAATTTAATTTCTACCTCGAATTAATTTCTGCGCCGAATTAATTTCTGCGCCGAATTAATTTACATTAATTCCTTACCCGCAAAAAAAATTACATTAAATCCTGGACTGCTGACCGTCGCGGGGTTTTTGGTCCCGGTTCTTGGCATGAACCGGGACCAATGCCTCGCAGAGAGCCACGTGTGCGTCGCGGGGTCATTGGTCCTGGTTCGTGCCACAAACCGGGAACAATGCTTACAGATGAACTGAGACCAATGCCCTGGCGGCATGAACCGGGACCGGTGCCTGGCATTGGTCCCGATTACGAAAACGAACCGGGACCAATGGAATTTGGGCGTTGGACCAAAGACCCTCTTTCTACTAGTGGAAGGAATTATTTCTTGCTGGATTTACACATAAGCATAAAGCTTATGATTTGCTGGTCAATTAAATATGGAATAAGTATCTATGCTATACTGGAATATTTACCCGGGTAAATTTAATTGGAAAGGAGCTAGATTAAATGATCGGATTACAGCCCCGACCAATGATCTACATGACTAATTAGTTTAAATTAATCATGGTGCATGCCTCACACGTGCGTGTCCTGGGACATCACAATTAGAGTCTGTTAACCAAAGAAGATCGTATAGTGGTTAATGATTTTTCTAGACTCTATTTTGGAACAAGTTTGTATAAGCTTGGAATCTTATCTGTATACGGACTAAGACTCCGGTATTAGCAGTATAAGAAGGTCCCACCCCGTAGCCTCAAATTGCATTGCGAGCCGCACCACCGATAAGGCAGAGGTATACGGGGTAGGCGGAAATCCTAAATTTCTTTCATGTCGCTCATCTACGACGACCTCCCGTGCATGGAAGATGCCGACGATCTCCGCCGCGGCCATCCAGCGAACCACGTCTCCTTCGGCGTTAGCAGCACGCTGCTGGCCGGTGACGCGCTCCTGGCCCTCTAGTTCGAGCACGTCGCCCGGGGCTGCCCAGAGCACTGAGTGCCGGTTGGCTGACCCCCCGCTCTGCGTCCCATGCTCGTCATAGCCGTGGGCAAGGGGGGTGCTCGCGGCAGGGCAGGTCGTGGACATTGCCAGTCATGGTGCCGACGTCGGCCTTGCTATGCTGGAGTACATCCATGTGCACAAGACGGCGCGTCTCTTGGAGGCCGCGGCGGTACACTGGACGTGACGCGCGCGGAGGGGCGCTACCTACACCGTTGAGCTCGGCCAGCGTCGAAGCGCGAGGGCCAGCAGGGCCAGCCATCTCCGCGAACGCGAGGACCAGTAGCGTGATGTCGTCGTTCGCCGCGATTGCAAGAGCTCGCGGGAGCTCTCGGGATGAGGCTGGCGTGCATCTAGGAGGCGGCGTGTCCCCTCGGCCCGGATTGACGCAGGGGAGCTCCGGGAAGACGCGGTTCCGGCGGCGATGCCGCGCTTGGACAGGACGACGCGGTTGAGGCGGCGGTGGATTGCAACCTTGTCCTTTTACCATTTTTTCAATTTAGCCCAGCTATATTCTATTATTGGAAAACAATACTCCTGAAAGGTTTAGGAGGCTGACAAATGGGATCCACATAGTATGACGTAGACAAATACGTAGCTTTACCGAAACCCAGTGACCTGGATGAAACTTCAGCCGTATTCCAGTACCGTCAGTCTCATATTCCGAAGGTGGGTGACCATATCGCGCGAGAGTGGCAAGATTGATTACCGAGGCAGAATTTTATTCATAATCCAATAGTCATGCCCGGTCATCATCTGCTTAATTTCCATGCCTCAAACAGTTCGAACTAGTTCCTGCAAAGAAAATTAGTATCTACTCCTACTAACAAAGCGTGCGCTCTATAAAATTCTGAATTTTTGTAGCACACCCCTATGAACTGAGCATGCATCAACGATAGTGTAGGTTAATTGTTAGAGTCAATGCTTTATTAATTCGGTAGATTATAAAAAACCCTAGCCGCCGCCGCCCTCGTCCCGCGTCGCCCCCCGCGCGGGCGACGGGGACGACCTCCAATCGCCGCCGCCGGCCAGCCCCAACCCCTCTCCCTCCTCCCCGTCGCCGCCGATGGCGTCGCCAGGCAAAGCCTGGGCGCTGGCGACCGGGGGGGCTTCCCCCGCTCATGGAGGCGACGGCGCGAGCCGGGTGGCCATGGCGGGCGGCCTGCTCGGTGAGGGGCACGCCGGCGTGGCTCCTGCTGCGTGGAGACCTTGCGCCGGAGTGTGGACGGCGGTTGCCCCCGACGGCGGTGGTGACGGTCTGAGCTCTGCTATGGTGTTGGGAGACGTCGTCGGGATGGCGGAGGCGACGTCGCGTCAGAATAAGGGTGCCGGAGCTCGGTCCCCATCTCGGCAAGGCCACTTGTGGCGGCGCCGGCGAGCTGCTGGCCTGGTTTCCTCTCATATCTACGGATCTGGGGTGGGTGGTCTCTCCGGGCACGGTCGTTTTTCGACTCTGTCGTGGAGCTTTGGGAGTCGGAGGGCTGTTGTTGCTGTTGTCTTCCCCTCGGCCGGCCGTGGTGGCGAGGGAGTGGAAGGGGATGGTACAAACGTCTTCCTTGTTAGGGTTTTGTATGGTCTTTTTTTGAGATACGACTGTCGCGTCTTGAATCTTCTTCTGGCCGGCCATGGTGGCGAGGGGAGGAGGCGACTCGACGTGGCGTCGATGGTTGGGACCTTCTGCTCGGGGATCTTGGATTGGATGTACTGCCTGGTCTTCACCATCTCCTGCCTACCCGATGGTCTGGAAAAGTCTCTTAGCTCTCACCCCTTGGGGTGGGCACTCCTGCGGTGTTCAAAGCCCAATGTGGCGAAGGTGGCGGCGGTGATTCGATGGTGGCGGAAGATGTGCCGCTTCTGGTTCCGATCCCGGTATTTGGGTGGTGACGATGAGGACGATGGGCTTGATCGCGATTTGGAAGTACGGTGTGTGGTCTTCTCGGTCCATGTTGTATTTTCCTGTTTTTCTGGAGTCGTTTGTAATCGGTTTCGCCATTGCTGAAATTCTATCAGTTGTTATCTAAAAAAAACGATAGTGTAGGTTAGCGAAGACGATCGAGGGAGCAACAAATTATTTTAATGATAAGGGCACCTCTAAACCGATCCCCTAAAATCAGTTGGAGGAGTAATTTTTTACTCATCGGAGGAGTAAAAGTGGCGGCCGACTCCTAAATTTACACATCGGTCGCCACTCCCCAAAAAAACTCCAGCCTCCCCTCCTGCCACACCCATTCCCGTCGGCGTCGGCGCCGGTGACCGCCATACCCCGCCGCCCCCACCCCGGTCCCTGCGCGGCCCTCCGGCCCACCTCTCCATCGCTCGCCGCCTGTCGCCATCGCCGGAATCGACGGGGAGAGCGAGTTTTCACCGGACGCCACCCCGATTTGGAGCAAATCAGCCTCCGTCGATCTCAATTCGTCGCAATTGGGAGCCACCGGAGGTTGGGAAGGTGGTAGAAGGCATGCACCATCGCCCTCGGCACCTCCTCTGCCCTACCCGACGACCGCCAAGCCAACCTCGTCACCTCCTCCGCCTGTGAGGTGTTTGACCGAATAGCAAGGTGAGAATTTTTAGCTGAATTTGTTTGTTTGTTTTCCAATTTTGATGGACTTTGTCGTGTAGATGAAGAGGTTGAGGGAGTACCTCTTGGACAACTCATCGTCGGAGGATGATGATGATGACAACGACGTCGAGATGGCCATGGCATCATTTTGAACAATGAAGTTCGGCGGCCACGGGTAGGATCACAGTTTGGTCGCGCTTACATCAACCAGGTTAGAGCTGAGGGCCACAACAACATCATGCGTTATTATTTCAACGACAATGCCATCTATCTGGGGAAGCACTTTCGCCGGCGTTTCCGCGTGCAGAAGAGCCTCTTTCTCACCACTGCAAGAGCGGCGGAGAAGCATGATGATTGGTTCATTCTTCGGAGGAGTGCATCCGGTGAGATAAGTGCAAGCCCATTGATGAAGTGGCTTGCAGTTGTTCGAGTGCTTGCATATGGGTGTTCTGCAGCTGCCATTGATGATTATGTTCGTATTGGCGAAGATACCATCTTGGGGACTGTCCGGAGGTATACAATGGCTGTGATTGAGATATTCAAAGATGAGTATTTGAGGGCATCCAATGATGATGACATTGAGAGGCTCTTGGTGAGAGCAAAGAAAGAGGATGGTCGGGGATGCTTGACTCAATAGATTGCATGCATTGGACATGGAAAAACTATCCAGCTAGATGGAAAGGTCAGTACAAAGTCCATTGCAGATCCAACGATCATCCTAGAGGCGGTGGCAGGATCTATGGATTTGGCATTCCTTTTTTGAATTGCTTGGATCTCACAATGACCTCAATATGCTTTCTAGATCACCACTTTTCTCTAGCCTTGTTGCAGGTGATGCTCCTCATGTCAGCTATGAAGTCAACAACCGTGAGTACACCATGGGTTACTATCTTGCAGATGGCATCTATCCTCCATGGGACACCTTTGTGAAGACAATCCCAAGGACTCTCATCAACAATCCCAAGAAGGCTCACTTTGCCAAGGTTCAAGAGTCTACGAGGAAGGATGTGGAGTGTGCTTTGGTGTGCTTCAGAAGATATTTGGCATAATCAAAGTCCCTGCTGAGTATTGGAAGCCGAAGATGCTTTGTTAAATAATGAAGTGTTGCATCATCTTGCATAACATAATCATTGAAGATGAGCGTGGCATGCCCGAGAACTTCCGGTACATCTCCATTGGTGATATTGTAGAACCAGCCCATGATGCCAACAGGATAGAAGCCCATGCACGCATTGTGAACAAGGAGGTGCATGAACAGCTACAGCATGATCTTGTTGAGCATCACTGGGGTCTCCACGGTGCTACCTAGTTGTGTAGAACTATTCTCATGGTTCGTTGAATTTATTTGGTTTGTAAACTTAATATTTATTCATTCCTAAACATTTTATTTGATTGTATGTGAATTATACCAAATGTTTGGCTTTCAATAGTTTGATTTCTAGATAAAAAAAGTTTTACTCCTCTAAATTTAGGGGCCCGGTTAGGAACCGCCGAACTTTAGAGGACTACTTTTACTCCTATAAGGTTTACTCATCCGTTTACTCATCTAAAGTTTAGAAGATCGGTTAGAGATGCTGTAAGGAGGAGCGAATGGAGAGACAAGTCAGGGTGTTGTATGCCTGATGACCCACAAGTATAGGGGATGTATCGCAGTATTTTCGATAACTAAGAGTGTCGAACCCAACGAGGAGAAGAAGGTGCTGGCTAGTGGTATGGATCAGGAATTCTCTGCAAATACTTAGCAAACGGATTTTTAGGGGTTTTCGATAAAGCAAATAAACAAAGCACGAGTAAATAAAAGACAGTAGGAATAAATGCAGCAAGTGGCCCAATCCTTTATGCAGCAAAGGATAAGCCGATTGTATTACTTAAGATGACCAAACGTTCTCGAGGACACATGGGAAGACTGTCAAGTGCTTTCGCTTCATATAGCTGATTAATCTTCTTTAGCTTGCTAAGTGTTGTGTGGGTGAACCTGTGCTAATGTACCGACCTTCCTAGGACTAATACATACTTGTCATTATACCCCTTGCAAACATCCGTAAGTACAAGAAAGTAATTAAGGTAGAAACCTAACCACAGCTTTAAACTCTAAGACCCTTACGTCCCTTGTGCAATGGTTTCCTAACGGGGGTTCAGGTTTCTGTCACTCCGGCAACCCCTACGATTAGTAGACAAATACACAATGCATTCCCCTAGGCCTATATAGGTGAAGTGTCATGCAATCGACGTTCACATGACACCACTAGAAGAAGTATACCACAACTTAAATATCAAACTATTGAATCTTTCTCAACACAACTCCACTACTAACAACATGACTTCTCACATGTCCTCAAGAACAAAACGAACTACTCACAAGACATCATATGGATCATGATCAGAGATAGAATAATGATGTATAACAATCTGAACATAAACAATAATTCAACGGTTCACTCAATAGCATCAACTACAAAGAGTAATCAACACCGGGAAAGTTTCCCCTAAGAACTAATGCAAGATTCAACCCAATTGTTACAGCAATGTGGAGATGGTGATGAGGGTGCTGATGATGATAATGGTGGTGATGATGATGATGATGATCCCGATGAAGTCCAGCTTGATGGTGGTGTTGATGGCAACGATCTCCCCTCTCCGGGAAGGAATTTCCCTGGCAAAAATCTGTCTGCCGGAGAGATCTTTCTCTCTCGGTGTTTTCCACCCCGTAGAGGCGGCGGAATCTTTATATTGTCGCTCCCCGAGTCTTAGGGTTTCGGGAGGATAATATACGCTAGAGGGGAGAGCCTGGAGTGGGCCAGGGCGGCCACACCACCTGCTGGCGCGGCCTAGGGCTGCCCGCGCCAGGGGTGGTGTGGGCCCCCTGTGGCCCATCTCCAGCCCCCCTTCTGGCTTCCTTCGTCTTCTGGAAAAATAGGATTTTTCGTATATTTTCCCGGATTTTCTGAACTTCGCGAATTTTTCCTCCAAACAACACGTTTTCTATCAGAATCCTGACTGCAGCGGTCCATGCTCCAAAAGTCATCAACCATGCAAAAACAGATGAAATAACATAAGTATCACCTCTCAATATGAAATATATCAATGAATAACAGTGAATTATGACACAGAATAGTGATGCAAAATGGACGTATCAACCCCCCCAAGCTTAGAATTCGCTTGTCCCCAAGCGAAACTAATCTCAATAAACATGGACTCAGGTTTATGGAGTGAAGAGTCGATAAAAGAATACGGACAAGAAGCATCACATTCATCAATACATAGATCATAATAGAAGACAACTCACTATTATATAACTCAACTTGCAATGAGTAAAGGAAACACAATAAAGATACATAAAGTAAATCATAATTGGTAATGGCAAACTTAGCTCTTAGTCGAAGAATAGTTGATAATTTGCTGGAGTTCACAAATAACTGGTTTTTCAATGATAGCTTTCAAAGTAGTAAACATCAAGATAAGAGCAATGTGCAAAACAAGGAACATAAGAAACATGATTGAATAAATCATCATATGAATGAATGAAACACAACAACTCAAAATACTTGCTGAGATAGAAGGGAGTAGGTTTACTGACTCAACTAAAAAGTAAAAGAAAGGCCCTTCGCAGAGGGAAGCAGGGATTGCAAGTCTCATAAAGAGCTCCCAAAAAATATGATACCTACTAGCTTTCAGCTCTCATTGCCCCTATCATAGGCATCTTAGTCACCGGTAAGTTCTTGTCATCGTAAGCATATGTGTATCATAGAGAACTGCCAAGGGGTACCCCTTGCCCAATGATACGGAAGAATCCCCATATCAAAATGACAAGGCAAGCAGACAACAAGCATCTCAGCAATCTTCTTATTTTACCATGGGAATATGGTGCTTTTTTCTCTCTTTCCTCTTTTCATCATCTCTTTTTTATTTTTCTCTTTTTTTCTCAATATCGGACTCTTTTTTTTATAAGAAGAATGCTTCATAGATACTCGTTATGGTTACGCTGCAGGTTCCACCATGTCAGCATGGATTAGACCAGCGGCCCAGGCGTTTCTCTAACACACATGCATAACTCCATGGACTTACAAGCTCCCCTTTCATTTCACACCAACGAGATCCATAGACAAAAGAACATGATATCAACTAGGTACAAAGTACCAGTGCAATGTTGAAAGCGTTCCCCATGACAGCATGGTTCTGCTAATTCACAACTTACAAAGCGCAAGCATATACGCAACATAGGTGAGCACAATGGTTCAAGTTTATTAAGTGCAAGAAAGTAAAGTGTGCCATCAAGTTCGTGAGAGCTTTAATCACTAATTTTCACATAACAAGTTTAATTTGGGAGGTAGATAAAACAAGAATTTACTTGGAATAACAATAGTGCTAATAGGTAGGTATGGTGGACACAAATGGCAAAGGTTTTGGTTTAAAGGAGTGGATGCACGAGAAGAATTCCCTCTTAGTACAGATTTTTGGCTAGCAAGGCTGGGTAGAAAGTACGAGAGTTAAAGGAAACAAACAAATATACAAGTGATAAAGACAAACATGCAATCTTCCTTGGAATCACAAAAGATCTTAACTAGAGAATACTAAACTTATGAGAAAATCAAGAAAGAAAGATGATGAAATTATATTTCTTTAGAGTACTTTTATCTTTTCATTCAACTCTCAAAAATAGTGTTGCTACTGACCAAGCCAGGTTTGCCAAAACCAACTAAATTAACTCAATGATCCCAAAGTGATACCAATACTAACAACAAGATCAATCATATAACCATGAATTGAAAACTAATATAAGCTATGAAAAAGAGTGAATGATAGAACTTCTCATTAATATTCCATAACGACAACTCACACCAAGGGATACATATCTAACGAGAGAGGGGACACTTCCATAATGCAAACCATACTACATAATAACTCCTCTATTCATGATATGACTCTATTAATAAGGTAAAAAGATAGAAGATAGTGATGTGATACCGTGGCACTCCCCCAAGCATGGAACAAACCAAGGGGATGCCAAACCTGATCACGAATTACTCCTTTGGTGGTGGTGGTATCCTCTCATCTTCGTATGACTTCCAGGGTAAGGGCTTCCCATCAACAAAGGACATCGTGGTTTCCAACATCCTGAAACTTGTAGCAGCACTTATGCGTTTAAACCTAACCTCATACTCACAGTTTTGATTTTGAACGTCATAGAACTGTGCTTGCAGTTTGTTGGTTGTTTAGCGGAGTGAGAGGACTTCGTCTTTGAGTTCAGCAGTCTCCTTTTGGTGCTCGGTGGTGAGTTTGAAACAAATCTTATGGATGATATCCACTTCGCGTTCCGCCATCTTCTTGTACCTAAAGACTTCTTGCTCCAGTGCCTCCATCATGTCCTCTAGACTTCCTTCACCTTTAAGGCCTTGAACCTCTTTTATCCGGACCTCCCCATCTTTGAGCAACAGCTCCTTGGGATGAATCTTTAGCTCTCTCATGTATGGGTTGATGATATCTTCTAAGGAATCTCCCTTGGTTGATCTAGAGGAAGACATTGTGGCTCCAAATCTGGGACTCTACCTGGCAGAAACAGATCGAAACAAAAACATGACGAAAACATGATATACGAACCTCGAGAGATCCGGGGGATTATATATTACGAAGTTTCAAAACAAAAGGAAGGTACTGGGAGAAAACGGGTCGAAGGCGGAGTCTGGGGTGGCCTCACCACCTGGTGGCGCAGCCAGGGGTGGGCCCGCGCCACAGGGTGGTGTGGGCCACCCTGGCTCCGTTTCCGTCCCTTTTTCGCTTTGTAACTTTCCTTATTGACTAAAAACTGCAAAAATATACTTGGATAGTATTTTCGCAGAACTTTTCTTACCAGAATTGTTACCTATTTGGAAGCGGACTCTGTAGGTCTCTGAATTTGGTCCTTGATAAATCTTTCCGGAGTTATAACTTGAAAGGCATCAACATCTTCATTGTAAGAATCTCCAGCAATATAGTGTTTGAGTCGCTGCCCATTCACTACTTGTGTAGTATCATCTTTTAAAGAAGAAATTTTTATTGCTCCTGAACGGTATACTTCTTCAATAATGAAAGGTCCTTCCCATTTTGACAGTATCTTTCCTGCAAAAAATCTGAGACGGGACCTATACAATAGAACTTTCTCACCAACATGAAATTCTCTCTTAAGTATTCGCTTGTCATGCCATCTTTTAACTTTTTCCTTAAAGAGCCTAGCATTTTCATAGGCTTCACTCCTCCATTCATCTAAAGAACTTAAGTCAAATAATCTTTTCTCACCAGCGAGCTTACAATCTCTATTTAGTTCTTTAACTGCCCAGTAAGCTTTGTGTTCTAATTCTAAGGGTAGGGGACAAGCTTTCCCGTAAACCATTTTATAAGGAGACATCCCCATAGGATTTTTGTAAGCAGTTCTATAAGCCCATAAAGCATCATTCAACTTTTTAGCCCAGTTTTTCTAGATCTATTAACAGTCTTTTGCAAGATGGATTTAATTTCTCTATTTGATAACTCTACTTGCCCGCTAGTTTGGGGGTGATAAGCTGAAGCAATTCTATGATTAACATCATATTTAGCAAGGGTCTTTCTAAAACCATCATGAATGAAATGAGAACCCCCATCAGTCGTGAGATACCTAGGCACTCCAAACCTAGGAAAGATAACAACCTTAAGCATTTTTAGAGAAGTCTCCCCGTCAGCACTCTTTGTAGGAATGGCTTCTACCCACTTAGTAACATAATCAACGGCAACAAGAATATGAGTGTAACCTTTTGAAGGAGGGAAAGGACCCATAAAGTCAAATCCCCAACAATCAAAGGGTTCAATAACTAGAGAGTAATTCATAGGCATTTCATGGCGTCTAGAAATATTACCAACATGCTGACATTCATCACAAGATAAAACAAATTTTCTTGCATCTTTAAAAAGGGTAGGCTAGTAGAAACCTGATTGTAGCACCTTTTGTGCAGTTCTATTTCCTGCATGATGTCCCCCATAAGCACTACCATGACATTTACACAATATCTCCTTTTGTTCATATTCTGGAACACATCTTCGCATAATACCTCCACTCCCTCTTTGTATAAGTGTGGGTCATCCCAAAAATAATGCCTCAAATCATAGAAGAACTTCCTCCTTTGCTGAGCTGTAAAAGTTGGAGACAAATACTTGGAGACAATAAAGTTAGCATAATCAGCGTACCAAGGGCTCCCTCGCGAGCTTACCCCTACCGCAGCTAACTGTTTATTTGGGAAACTATCATTAACAGGCATAGGGTCAAAAGAGATGTTTTCCAATCGAGATAAATTATCAGCTATAGGGTTTTCAACACCCTTCCTATCTACTATATGTAGATCAAACTCTTGTAAAAGCAGCACCCATCTAATAATCCTAGGCTTAGCGTCCTTCTTCATCATAAGGTATTTAATAGAGCATGATCAGTATGAATGGTGACTTTTGAATCTACAATATAGGGCCTAAACTTATCACAAGCAAAAACGATAGCTAGAAATTCCTTTTTAGTAGTAGCATAATTCCTTTGAGCAGCGTCTAGAGTCTTACTAGCATAATGGATAACGTTTAACTTTTTATCAATTCGTTGCCCAAGGACAGCACCTATAGCAAAATCACTAGCATCACACATTATTTCAAAGGGTAAACTCCAATCAGGTGGTTGAACAATAGGGGCTGTAGTTAAAGCCTTCTTAAGAGTTTCAAAAGCTTCCTTACAATCATCATCAAAAATGAAGGGTACATCTTTTTGAAGAAGATTAGTGAGGGGTTTTGATATCCTAGAAAAGTCTTTAATAAACCTTCTATAGAAACCAGCATGACCAAGGATACTACGAATACCTTTGATGTATCTTTGACATGGCATCTTCTCAATTGCCTCAACCTTAGCTCTATCAACTTCTATGCCTCTTTCAGAAACTTTATGCCCGAGGAAAATCCCTTCATTAACCATGAAGTGGCATTTCTCCCAATTAAGAACAAGATTAGTTTCTTCACATCTCTGCAAAACTTTATCAAGGTTGTGCAGACAATTATCAAAAGAAGTTACATAGACAGAAAAGTCATCCATGAACACTTCTACAATTTCCTCACAAAAACCATGAAAGATAGCAGACATGCACCTTTGAAAAGTAGCAGGAGCATTACATAAACCAAAAGGCATACATCTATAAGCATAAGTTTCGTAAGGGAAAGTAAAAGTAGTTTTTTCTTGATCTTGTTGTTTAACAGCAAATTGAGAGAAACCAGAATAACCATCAAGAAAACAAAAATGGGTCTTTTTAGACAACCTTTCCAACATTTGATCAATAAAAGGAAGCGGGTAGTGATCTTTCTTAGTAACTTTATTGACTTTTCTAAAATCAATGCACATCATATAGCCTACTACTATTCTTTGAGGAATAATCTCATCATTATCATTAGGAACAACGGTAATACCTCCTTTTTTAGGAACACAATGAATAGGACTAACCCATTCACTATCAGCAATAGGGTAAATAATACCAGCATCAAGGAGTTTCAATACCTCATTCCTTACCACTTCCTTCATCCTAGGATTTAAACGTCATTGGTGCTCTACAACCGGCTTTGCATCTGGTTCTATGTTGATAGAATGCTGACATATAGTAGGTGAAATCCCTTTTAAATCATCCAGAGTATAGCCCATAGCTCCTCGGTGTTTCCTCAAAACCTCCAATAGTCTTTCTTCTTCCTTTCCTAAAAGTTTAGCGCTAATAATAACAGGATATATCTTTTTATCATCAATATAAGCATATTTAAGATCATCAGGGAGAGGTTTTAAATCGAAAACTAGATCCTTTTTAGGTGGCAACGTGGTACCCAAGTCTTCTACAGGCAAGTTATGCTTGAGCATCTTAGGCTGATCACGGAGAATCTTGTCAATCTCATTCCTTTCTTCCATGAAGATTTTACTTTCATGATCTTCCATAAATTGCTGCAAAGCATTGTTAGGAGCAAGAGAAATAGAAGCAAGTTGTTCAACTCTAAAATCCTCATTATGGGTTTCCTCTTCACAAGGTTTCTTAGAGAATTTCGAGTAATTAAACTCATAAGATTCCCCAGCAAACTTAGTCAAGATTTTCTCCCTTTTGCAATCTATAATAGCTCCACAAGTACTCAAGAAAGGTCTTCCAAAAATAATAGGATAAGTTTTACTAGCAGCTGAACCGAGTACTAGAAAATCAGCAGGGTACTTAATCTTACCGCAAAGAACTTCCACGCCTCGTACAATACCAATTGGAGAGATGGTCTCTCTATTAGCAAGGTGAACAACCACATCAATATCTTCCAATTCACAGGGACTGATTTCATGCATAATTTCTCTGTAAAGCTCATAAGGAATAGCACTAGAACCTGCACCAATATCACATAAACCATAATAGCAATGATCACCAATTCTAACAGAAAGCACATGAACACTAGCTTTTTTAGTTCTATTAGGATGTGAAACAATATTAGAAGCATCCTCACAAAAGACTGTGTGTCCATCTTCTATGCTTTTAGTGACAAGGTCTTTCACAATTGCTACCACAGGTTCAACGTTTATTTGTTCATCAGGTTTTACAGTTCTTTTTTCACTTTTGGTGGTTACATTAGTTATCATAAGATGATCCTTTACCTTTTCTGGGAAGGGAATCTTCTCGATATAAGGTTCAGGTAAGATGGGATCAATAATGCAATACTCAGCACTCCCAATAGGAACATAGTCAACAATATCTTTGTAAGGTGCATGGTATTTATTCCATCCCCTTTTTGGAATTTCAATATAAGAAGCAAAAGCTCTAAAGCAATTCGTAATAACTTGCAAATCAAGACCATAAGCATTACTAATATTTTGAAAGTCATCAGTTCCCATAAAAGATTCAATGCATTCATAATCATAATTTATACCTGACTTTCTACCTTTGTCATTCTCCCATGCTTCAGTATTGTCTTGAATACGGTCCAGAAGATCCCATTTAGCTTCTTCTTCCATGCGAGTGAATGATCTAGCACAAGAAGCATCCAATAAATCCTTGTCATGTAGAGGGAGTCTTGCATAAAAGTTATTGATAATAATATTGTTGGGGAGCTCATGAATGGGACATTTGAGCATTAGTAACTTCAGTCTCCCCCAAGCTTGAGTTGTACTCTCTCCATCAAGAGGCCAAAAGTTGTATATTTGATTCCGATCTTTATGAATCTCACTAGGAGGATAAAACTTTGAATAAAAGAGAGGAACTATTTCCTCCCATTCCAGAGCTTGACCATTCTTCAGCAGCTTATACCATTCCTCAGCTCTTCCTTTCAGCGATAATGAGAATAACTTCTTCCTAACTTGATCTGTAGTAATACCTGCACACTTGAACAACCCACATAATTCGTGTATAAAGAGTAAATGATCACCGGGATGGATAGTTCCATCCCCAACATAGTAGTTATCCATAACACGATCAATAATTCTTGTAGGTATTTTAAAAACATCATTCTCAGCAGGTGGTGGCTTATCTACTACCTTAGTAGTGGTAGTAGCATTACCAAATAAGAAACTCAGCGAATTATCCATAACGAGAATAAAGCAACTAACAGAAATAAACAATACTCACAGTAGAAGTTTCCTTTACCAGTTCCACTTTCCAATAGCACTTCACTCCCCGGCAACGGCGCCAGAAAATAGTCTTGATGACCCACAAGTATAGGGGTGTATTGCAGTATTTTCGATAAGTAAGAGTGTTGAACCCAACGAGGAGCAGAAGGTGTTGTCTAGTGGTATGGATCAGGAATTCTCTGCAAATACTTAGCAAATGGATTTTTAGGGGTTTTCGATAAAGCAAATAAACAAAGTACGAGTAAATAAAAGACAGTAGGAATAAATGCAGCAAGTGGCCAAATCCTTTATGCAGCAAAGGACAAGCCGGTTGAATTACTTAAGATGACCAAACGTTCTCGAGGACACATGGGAAGACTGTCAAGTGCTTTCGCTTCATATAGTTGATTAATCTTCTTTAGCTTACTAAGTGTTGTGTGGGTGAACCTGTGCTAATGTACCGACCTTCCTAGGACTAATACATACTTGTGATTATACCCCTTGCAAACATCCGTAAGTACAAGAAAGTAATTAAGGTAGAAACCTAACCATAGCTTTAAACTCTAAGACCCTTACGTCCCTTGTGCAATAGTTTCCTAACGGGGGTTCAGGTTTCTATCACTCCGACAACCCCTACGATTAGTAGCCAAATACACAATGCATTCCTCTAGGCCCATATAGGTGAAGTGTCATGTAGTCGATGTTCACATGACACCACTAGAAGAAGTACACCACAACTTAAATATCAAACTATTGAATCTTTCTCAACACAACTCCACTACTAACAACATGACTTCTCCCATGTCCTCAAGAACAAAACGAACTACTCACAAGACATCATATGGATCATGATCAGAGATGGAATAATGATGTATAACAATCTGAACATAAACAATAATTTAACGGCTCACTCAATAGCATCAACTACAAAGAGTAATCAACACTGAGAAAGTTTCCCCTAAGAACTAATGCAAGATTCAACCCAATTGTTACAGCAATATGGAGATGGTGATGAGGGTGCTGATGATGGTGGTGGTGATGATGATGATGATCCCGATGAAGTCCAGCTTGATGGTGGTGTTAATGGCGACGATCTCCCCTCTCCGAGAAGGAATTCCCCTGGCAGAAATCTGTCTACCAGAGAGATCTTTCTCTCTCGGTGTTTTCCGCCCCGTAGAGGCGGCGAAATCTTTCTGTGGTCACTCCCCGAGTCTTAGGGTTTCGGGAGGATAATATACGCTAGAGGGGAGAGCCTGGAGTGGGCCAGGGCGGCCACACCACCTACTGGCACGGCCTAGGGCTGCCCGCGCCAGGGGGTGGTGTGGGCCCCCTGTGGCCCATCTCCAGCCCCCCTTCTGGCTTCCTTCGTCTTCTGGAAAAATAGGATTTTCCGTATATTTTCCCAGATTTTCTGAACTTCGCGAATTTTGCCTCCAAACAGCACCTTTTCCATCAAAATCCTGACTGCAACGGTCCATGCTCCAAAAGTCATCAACCATGCAAAAACAGATGAAATAACATAAGTATCACCTCTCAATACGAAATATATCAATGAATAACAGTGAATTATGACATAGAATAGTGATGCAAAATGGATGTATCAATGCCGTGAACACGTCTGTGGGTGTGGGGCACCGAAATCTGCTACGGTCCTGCTCGTGAACGAGTGAATAAACATCATGTCGGCGTACCGTTGTTCTTGCGCTTGGTGTACTCTTCTCCTTTCTTACTGTGATAAACAAATGCTAGTTTCATAAAAATTGACCGTGTGCGCGTGCACATGATCTTCCCCTGTCTAATTTTCTTCTTCCCCTGGAAAATTGTTCAGGGGATTGCACACGGAAAGATGTGAAGAATAGGAAAAAGGCTGGCGGTGGAGATTCATTAGAGATCTCATTTAAAAAATATCCGACTCTCTTCGATCCAAATTAATGTTATTAGATTTGGCTAGATTCGGATAGCACTAAAATATGACTAGATGTCGTCAGATTGATGACAAGTACGCCATGAGGGGGTCCTCGAGGCGTGTGGAAGAGAGGGGTGTGATACGTACGGTGTTCTAGGATGGTGAGCACACAAGTGTACCCAGGTTCGAATCCGCTAGCTTTGGACGGATCCTCCTCCTGCTAGCAATCCAGTAATACGACAGAGATGGAATATGGGTTACAAGGGTTTCGCATGTGCATGTTGAGATTGTAGACTATTGTGGGGGTGCCCTAAAGGCTTACCCTAGGACGGCTTATATAGATATACGGCCTAGGGTTTACCGGAGAGACCTATCCAGTTATGACTAAGAGTCGGTTGCAGAGTACATCTTGAACTACAAGTAACATAACAGGCATATGTTGGTAAGTCTTTTGGGCCTTCCGTAGCCGGATTGGACTCCGTCTCTTTGCCCTGACTGGGCCGTCCGTGAAGCAAAGATCTAACCCGAAGTGGGTCACCCTGGTCAGTGAGGCACAGTGAGGATACCTCGAAAGTATATCCCCAACAGCAGCCCCCGGAAGCCTCCAAGATCCAAAGTCAGATTTCATCATCATCTAGCTTAATCTTCGGATTGCAGAATCTTGAAGGGTTCCTGAAACTTCAAAAGAAAGGATAGAATCCGGGTCTCAAAACGAGTCGGACCTATGAATACACTATTCGGTTTTCCAGCTTGAAATTCAAACTAAGCCGGAACTTGGTCTCTGACGTAACCTGACACCAGTCATGGTCAAGTCACGTCATTGACAAACATTCCCGTCAGCAGGACCGTTGGTGGGTCCGCCCTTTGCGGAACCGATGCGTCGTTTTAATGTGTGCGCGGAGATCAAGGCGGCGTGATCATAGTGTGAGGGCTACCCAGCTCCTTCCGTGACGCGTGGCACGGTTACTGTACACATTTGCACGAATCTTGGCGCGGATGCATGATATAAGGGGTTGAGATTTTCTTCCTCTTCTCTTCACCAGCATTTGCGCCTCTTCCTTCCTTCCAATGCCTCCCTCGAACAGAGCTCCTCTGCCTCCCCAAAATCTTCCAGCGCCGCCCATCCCAGGTCACCGGCCCATGGAACAATGGTTGAGACCTCATCATCCAGCGCGGCGGCGACGACAACGACGGCTTCGGTAGCAGAGAAGGAGACCTTCCGTAGGGTCTGGATCCCCTAAGTCTTGGATGACGCAAAGCTCTGTGTCATGGAGAACGAAGGACTCCTCCGCGCCGGTGAATGGCGGAGCGGCTATGGCCAAACCGTCCCTACTCCTCGCGCCGACGAGCGGGTGCACTTCGGCACTCACCTTGACAAAGGTTTGAGTTTCCCACCCTCAGATTTCTTTTCTGAGGTTATAGATCACTACGGAGTTCAACTCCATCATCTCCCCCTGAACTCACTCTTAGAGATGAGCGCTTACGCTTCTTTGTGCGAGGGGTATCTCGGCATTAGGCCAAGTCTCACTCTTTTTCGGTTTCATTTTCATACCTGGAGAAATCCATCACCGCCGGTAATCCATACATTACTGGGACTATTAGCTTTTCCGTTAGGAGAGAATGCGTCTATCCTCGGATTAATGCCAGTGAGTCGGTGAGACAGTGGCCATCCACTTTTTTCTATCACAAGGATATTCCTGCTCCCGGCAAAGCCAATGCTTTGCCAGCTTTTGTTGATGGTGTTGCCATGCCCCAAGAGTCCTGGGACGCAGACCCTCCGACTCTCAATGACAATCTTCTTCTTGCCAAGAGGCGGGTTGAATATCTGATGAAGCAAAAGGGACTTAAGGGGTTCGACTTGATTCACTGCTGGCTGGCACGCCGGATCCAGCCCCTCCAACACCATGGTGACCGGCTTATGCATTCCATCACCGCGTCCAAAAAGGATACTCTCCGGATCTGCCCCCATCCTTACACGGATAAGGAATACGAGTCCCAAATCAAGTGGTTGATAAGGGAGTGGATTGAGAAGAAAATCCCGGAACTGTCCTTGGACATGCATACGGCTGATGATCCTATGGTACCGGTAAGTTTCCAACAGCAACTCGAATTATGTGTTCATCTTTACATTATTGTCTCTTTTTGCAATACTGAGGTATCTCTTCTTTTGAGATTGCTGACCTCCCCGAGTTGGAGCTTGCTCCTCTCGAAAGATATCCTCCTGAGATCTCTCAAGATGATGGAGAACTGGTTCCACTGCCGAAGACCTTTACCCAAAAGCGTAAGGCTCTGACTCTGGCTATTGGCACCAAGGAAGTGCCCATTGTGAAGAGGTAACTTTCCTCACAAGGTTTCTGCATTATATTTCTTAATTCTTTCCGAGGTGTAATGTTCTTTGTTCTATTACCTCCTCAGAGCTAGACAGCTCACCAAGGGCAAGGGGAAAGGAGGCTCGTCGAAGTCCCTACGCCAGTCAAAGCTGAATTTGACTTCTCCTGCCACAGCACCTCCGACTCCTGCCCCTCAGCCTTCTGCAGTGCCGGAGATTACTCCATCTCCGACCGTCGCAGAAGATCCAGCTCAACAAGCAGAGCCAGCGATCCTCGGCTCGCAAACTGAAGTCACCATGAGTATCTCAGGTTTTGATAAGGGTGAACCCTCTTAGGGTAATGATCCCTCAGTAGAGGTCTTTGCTAAAAACCTCCTCAACAATCCGGGTCTTGCCAAACTTGGCATTACTCGAAAATCTATGGAAGAGATCCAACGGCTAGCCTAGCAATGCTTGGAAAGCCGGAACATTACTGCCGAAGAGGAGGCACAAGAAGCGGAGGATGTCAAGTACTCTGAAATCCTTGAGCAGATCCGTCTTTGCAACGAGGGGCTGAGAACCGGTGTGCTTCCGACACCACCAGTAATCCTGCTGACCGTCGCCGAGAAGGTTAGCACCGAGGTGTCTATGAGCTTAAGCAAGCTCACTCATGAACATCATGTAAGTCGAATTCCAACTAACCTTCTTTATTTTATTTCATATCATATCCTCTAGCCCCCAAGCATGAAGTTGGATAGACAATCCGGATTTATGCTTCCCTAGGATGCCAAAGAATGAACTAGTGTAGCCCCCAAGGCTCGTGCTGATATTAGTAAAAATATTAGCCCAAGTCTTTAGTAGACTTTTGACTCTGGGTATTCTGACTTGCAGAAAGTTAATTCGTATAACCAGGAATGGTTGAAGAATATCTACAACAAGCGGAGAGAGATCAGAGCTCTCTAGCTGGAAAATGCTCAGTTGAAAGTTTCAAAGGATGAGGCTGAAGGTAAACATTCCAGTCCTCAAACCTTGCCCTTTATTTCATAGTCGAATTATTTATTCAACTATTGTTCTTTTGCTTACAGCACTAGTAAAGCAATCATGTGCTATGATTGAAGAAGCCGAAAATCTGAAGACCCTGGAGGTGGAGAACACCGACTTACGTCGGGAACTGGACAAGCTGAAGGTGGATCACGAATGGAGCATTGCTCAAGTTCTTGAATCCTCTTCTATGGCCACCGAAGAACGTGATCGAAGGATCGTGTCCCAGGATCAAAAGATCTCGGATATCAACGATGCTTTGTTCAGAGAGAAGGACATCACCGAGGCACTCCGGGCTGAACTCCAGAGCCTATGGGAAGAGAAGACCAAAGTTGACGATGTCATCTTCGGTATGTTTACTTCTTTCTGACTTTCTGCTTTTTCTGACTCTTGGAGTTCGGATGTATTTACTAACCTTTTGCATTATATGAGCAAGTCCTCTGAACTTACTGGATTCTTCCTCCACCGAGTCTCGCACCAACTGGCTTACTCAAGTCGGTGATTTGCTTCACGATTTCCGCCAATCTTTGGAGGATATTGGCGAAGTACTCAAGGTTCCGGACATGCATAGAATGTCCGGCTTTGAAGTGCGAGATAGGGACAAGGAGATGCCCCAGCTCATCCAGGACTGGAACATGTCCTACGCGCGAACCATGGCGCAGAACGCTCTCACCATGGTTATGAGCCACCATGGAAGCATGGAAATCTGGCAAGTAACCAGAGGGTATTCGACTGTGGATGAAGACGGACGGGAGCAGGACATCAAAGCCATCATGGACTCCTATGCCAGATATGGGTGCCACGTAGCTGACTTAACCAGCTACGACACTGTTGGGTCCGCAGCATAGAAAACAAAAAATTTCCTACGGTGTGAACTACACGCCAAGATCTATCTACTAGGTACAAAGCAAACGGGTGGACATACATCCATAGAGAACTTACCCTCGAAGACAACGAGCTTTGTTAACGAGTAGGAATTCGTGGTTGATGTATTCGTACACTTGCCGATCTCAAGATCGTGAGGAAGTCCGAGCGCCGCAACTCAGCAGCGCATCCGCACTCGCACACACGTTCAAGCCACCGGACAACCTCCACCTCCTCGCTCCAGCGATCCAGAGGAAGCAGCAACTCCTTCCAAACGAAATGCCACCGGGAACATGTATCTCGCTAATCCGAGACCATGGGGCAATAATTCTAGATGGGGAGAGAGATCCTTCACAAGGAGGTGTGAGGATGAAGGAGGGAATGGGTGGACTTTTACAAGAGGAGGGGGGTTCCCCCTCTCTCCATGGCCGGCGCATGGGGGGGTGACCCCTCACCTCCCCCATTCATGTGGTGGTAACTCCTCCACATTAAAATGCCTCTTCACATTCCCTTTTAAAGTCTCCACTTTAAATGCATTAAGTTTCTCCAAATTTAATGCTCTCTCATTTAATAAAAACTCTTTTATTAAATTTATTCAGAATTTTGTTAATTACTTTAATTAACAAACATTCACATATAGCCCCTTGCAATATTTCAATATCACATGCAGAACCACCTTCTGCAATTTCACCCGAAACAATTTCCGGTTTCTATTGAAACAATTCCTGCGCTTTGCAATTCTTTCATCTGAAACATATGTGCTCCAAAATGGTGTCCGGTAACTCTTAAGTGTGCCACCCTACGGTTCGCGAATAATGCAGACATGATCGAGACCCTTCTCCGATCAATAATCAGCAGCGGGACCTGGAGATCCATACTGACTCCTACACATTCAACGATGACTCCTATGATCATGAGAACCTTTAACGCTTGTAACTAAATCCCTTTGTCTCTCGATATATTACATGTCCGAGATTCGATCATCGGTATTTCCATACCTAGTTTGATCTCGTTACCGACATGCACTCTTTTCTTGTTCCCGTGATATAACATTCTAGTGATCACATCACTTGCTTGCAAGCTATCCTAATGTGATATCACCGAGAGGGCCCAGAGTATATCTATCCGTCATCTGGATTGACAAATTCCACTCTTGATCCATGAGCCTCAACATAACACCTTCGTAGCACTGAACCCATCTTTATAGTCACCCTGTTACGGTGTGACGTTTGATGTTATCAAGATACTCTTCCGGTGTTAGCAATTAACATGATCTCATGGTCTAAGGATAAAGATTACTTCGTATGATGTTATAGCAATATAAACACAATGACTTGATCGTAATGCTATACTTCGGATGAATGTTCATCACATCATTCCACCAATGGTGTGACCTTGTTATTAACAACATCCAATGTCCATGATCAGGAAACCTTGATCATCTTGTTAATCAAAAAGCTAGTCTATAAGAGAGGCATGACTAGGAACCCTTTTTGTTTATTAAACACACATGTATTGATGTTTCCTATCAATACAATTATAGCATGTAAAATAAACATCTATCATATACAAGGAATACATAATAACAACTCTATTATTGCCTCTCAGGGCATATTTCCTTCAGTCTCCCAGTTGCACTAGAGACAATAATCTAGTTCACATAGTGATAAATCTAACACCCATGGAGTTCTGGTGTTGATCATGTTTTGCCCTAGGGAGTACTTTAGTCAATGGATCTGCTACATTCAGGTCCATGTGCACTTTACAAATCTTTATATCTCCATCCTTGACATGCTCGCGGATGGAGTGAAACCGGCGCTTAATATGCTTGGAATTCTTGTGAGACCTTGGTTCCTTGGCGTTGGCTATGGCTCCATTGTTGTCACAATAGATCACCATCGGGTCCAACGCACTAGGAACCACACCCAGTTCTGTAATGAACTCTTTCATCCAAACTGCTTCCTACGCTGCTTCTGAAGCAGGAACATATTCCGCCTCCGTTGTTGATCCAGCCACCACAGGTTGTTTGGAGCTCCTCCAACCAACTGCTACTCTGTTCAAGAGAAATACATATCCGGATTGAGACTTAGAGTCATCCGGATCAGTGTCAAAGCTAGCATCGGCATAACACTTAGCGACTAGCTCTTCTTCACCTCCGTATACAAGAAACATATCCTTAGTTCTTCTCAAGTACTTAAGGATATTCTTGACCGCTATCCAGTGTTCCGGACCTGGATCAGATTGGTACCTACTAGTCAAACTAATAGCATGTGCCACATCCGGTCTTGTACATAGCATGGCATACATTATAGAGCCTATGGCTGAGGCATAGGGGATCCTATCCATTATCTCTCTTTCTTCCGCCGTAGCCGGACTTTGAGTCTTACTCAATGTCTTGCCTTGCAACATAGGTAAGAACCCCTTCTTACTTCCGTCCATATTAAACTTCTTTAATATCTTATCAAGGTATGTACTCTGCGATAGCCCAATTAGGCGTCTTGATCTATCTCTATAGATTTTAATGCCTAATATATATGAAGTTTCACCAAGGTCCTTCATCGAAAATTTGCTGTTTAGATAACTTTTAACACTGTTTAAAAGATCTAAATCATTTCCAATCAATAATATGTCATCCACATATAATATCAGAAATGCCACATTGCTCCCACTCACTTTCTTGTAAATACAAGCCTCTCCATAAGTTTGGACAAATCCAAACTCTTTGATCACCTCATCAAAGCGGAGATTCCAACTCCGTGATGCTTGCTTCAGTCCATAGATGGATCGCTGAAGTTTGCACACCTTATTAGCATCCTTAGGATCGACAAAACCCTTAGGTTGTATCATATACAACTCTTCTTCCATATTACCATTGAGAAACGCAGTTTTGACATCCATCTGCCATATTTCATAATCAAAATATGCAGCAATTGCTAACATAATCCTAACCGACTTAAGCATCGCTACGGGAGAGAATGTCTCATCGTAGTCAACTCCTTGAATTTGTCGAAACCCCTTTGCGACAAGTCGAGCCTTATAGATGGTCGCATTACCATCAGCATCAGTTTTTCTTTTGAAAATCCATTTATTCTCAACGGCCTTTCGGTCGTGAGGTAAGTCCACCAAGTTCCAAACTTGGTTATGTACATGGATTCCATCTCGGATTTCATGGCTTCTAGCCATTTGTTGGAATCCGAGCTCATCATCGCTTCTTCATATGTCGCAGGGTCATCCATTTCATCAATCATGAAATTCATAACAGGATTGCCGTACAGTTCAGGAGCTGCACGTGTCCTGCTTGACCTGCGAGGTTCGGTAGTGTCCTATTTCGGAGTTTCATGATCCATATCATTAGCTCTCTCTTCATCAGGTGAAGTCAACTCCAAAACAACTTCCGAAGCTGCGCTACTCGCCATTTCATGAAGAGAAGGTTCAATAACCTCTTCGAGTTCTACCTTCCGACTACTCACACCTTTCGCGAGAAACTCCTTCTCACGAAAGGATCCATTCTTGGCAACAAAGACCTTGCCCTCGGATCTGTGATAGAAGGTATACCCAATCGTTTCCTTAGGGTATCCTATGAAGACGCATTTTTCCGCTTTGGGTTCGAGTTTATCTGGTTGAAGTTTCTTCACATAAACATCGCATCCCCAAACTTTAAGAAATGACAGCTTAGGTTTGTTCAAACCATAATTCATACGGTGTCTTTTCAACGGATTTAGATGGTGCCCTATTTAAAGTGAATGTAGCGGTTCCCAGTGCATAACCCCAAAATGAATGGCAAGTCAGTCAGAGACATCATAGATCGAACCATATCTAATAAAGTACGATTACGACATTCTGACACACCATTACGTTGTGGTGTTCCGGCAGGCGTGAGTTGTGAAACTATTCCACAATCTTTCATATGTGTGCTAAACTCGTAACTAAGATACTCTCCTCCACGGTCGGACCGCAAAAATTTGATCTTTCTGTTATGATGATTTTCCACTTCATTCTGAAATTCTTTGAACTTTTCAAAAGTTTCAGACTTGTGTTTCATCAAATAGATATACCCATATCTACTCAAATCATCCGTGAAAGTAACAAAATAATGATATCCACCTCGCGCCGACACACTCATTGGTCCACACACATCAGTATGTATGATTTCCAATAAATTTGTCGCCCGTTCCATTGAACCGGAAAACGGCGTTCTAGTCATCTTGCCCATAAGGCATGGCTCACATGTATCAAATGATTCAAAATCAAGTGATTCCAAAAGTCCATCAGAATGGAGTTTCTTCATGCGTTTAACGCCAATATGACCTAGACGGCAGTGCCACATATATGTAGATATATCATTATCAAGTTTAATCCTTTTAGCATCAACATTATGAATATGCGTAATACTACTATCGAGATCCAACAGAAATAAACCATTCAACATAGGTGCATGACCATAAAAGATATTATTCATATAAATCGAACAACCATTATTTTCAGACTTAAATGAATAACCACTTTGCATCAAACACGATCTGGATACAATGTTCATGCTCAGTGCAGGCACCAAATAACAATTATTTAGGTTTATAAACTAATCCCGATGGCATATGGAGAGGCAGCGTTCCGACGGCGATCACATCAACTCTTGATCCATTGCCGACCTACATCGAGACCTCACCCCTTGCTAGTTGTCGCTTGTTCCGCAGCCCCTGAACCGAGTTACATATATTAGCAACCGATCCCGTAACAAATACCCAGGTGCTACTGCGAGTACTAGTCAAGTACACATCAATAACATGTATATCACATATACCTTTGTTTGCCTTGCCGGACTTCTTGTCCGCCAAATACTTGGGGCAGTTGCGCTTCCAATGGCCAGTTCCCTTGCAATAGTAGCACTCGGTGTCATACTTAGGGCCAGCTCGGGGTTTCTTTTCAGGCGTGGCAACAGACTTGCCACCCTTCTTTCCCTTGTGCTTGCATTTCTTGTCCTTCTTGAAACCGGTGGTCCTATTGATCATCAACACTTTATGTTCTTTCCTAATCTCCACTTCTGCAGTCTTAAGCATTGACAGAAGCTCGGGAAGAGACTTCTTCATGCCCTGCATATTATAGTTCATCACGAAGCTCTTGTAGCTAGGTGGCAGAGATTGGAGAACACGATGTATGCCTAAGTCAATGGGAATCGTTATTCCCAAGGACACAAGCTTATCGGCGTACCCAGACATTTTGAGTATGTGCTCACTAACGGAGCTGTTTTCCTCCATCATGTAGCTAAAGAACTTTTCTGTAGCATTATAACTCTCTATGGCAGCATGGGTATCGAAAATCATTTTCAATTCTCCCATGGTATCAAAGGCATTGCCATTTTCGAAACGCTTTCGAAGTTCTGGCTCTAGCCCATACAGTATGCCTCAATGAACTAAGTTGTGGTCCTCCTGACGAGTTATATAGACATTCTTTTCCTCGTCAGGGGCATCAGGAGCTGGTGGGGGGCCTAGCGGCGCATCTAGCACATATTGCTTTTGTGCAGTAGTGAGGAGAATCCTCAAATTCATAGCCCAGTTGGTGAAGTTGCTACCATTCGCAGCAAGTTTCTCTTTCTCCATGAACACATTGAAATTAAAAACAGGTGGTGCCATCTACAACAGAATTTGTAAAGTATATTTAGACTAAGTTTATGATAGATTGAGTTCAACTAATCCAAATTACTAATGAACTCCCACTCAAAAATGACATCCCTCGTGTCCTTTTGTTGATTACATGAACCAAATCCACTACACCAAGTCCGATCATCACGTGAGTCGGTGTAGCTTCAAAGGCGAGCATCTATATGAGCATCATATCAACTATATGACTCATGCTTAACCTTTCGGTCCGTGTTCCAAGGCCATGTTTGTACATGCTAGGCTCGTCAAGTAAGAACCTTAGTATTTGCGTGTGTAAAATTGTCTTACACCCGTTGTATGAAAGCGTAGAGTTGAAAACAACCGATCATCACGTGATGCCTCAAAACACGATCCACAAAAACATGCATACTTAAGGAAGAACACATTTTATCTTGATATCTAAATGAGGGATCATCTTATAATGCTACCAAACGCGCCAAACTAGCAATATAAGATGCTAACATCTAATGTGTGAAGTGAGGTGATATGGTCCATGCATTTGATCTCTATCATTTGCATCGTGGTATGATCTCTATCATTCCTTTATGTGTAAGGCCAAGGTCTATGGAACTTACACGTTAAGTGAGTTGTAAGAGTATCTATTATACATCTACTTACAACAATACCATATCAAAACACTAGCCCAGCAACGATCTAAACTAGACGCCTCTAATTTATCAATTGCAAGTTTTACGTGGCTTAGGGCTTTCGGAGATAGAACCTGTCTAACCTACGACCATGAACCACAACGAGGATAACCAAGTTATTAGCAACTCGTTGTAAATTAGATATTGACTATAGTAGGAGAGACAGACACCCGCCAGCCACTTATGCAAAACAAGTTGCATGTCAGTCGTGGAACCGGTCTCATGTACGATGACATGTAAGGTTGGTCCGGGCCGCTTCATCCCACTATGCCACCAATATCCAAAGTACATAGAAGATGCAATAACATGATCATCATCGCCCACATATAAACATATGTGTACTACCCGTGCAAAGCACCTACGCATAGATCAGGCTCTGATACCACTGTTGGGTCCGCAGCATAGAAAACAAAAAATTTCCTACGGTGTGAACTACACGCCAAGATCTATCTACTAGGTACAAAGCAAACGGGTGGACATACATCCATAGAGAACTTACCCTCGAAGACAACAAGCTTTGTTAAAGAGTAGGAACTCGTGGTTGATGTAGTCGTACACTTGCCGATCTCAAGATCGTGAGGAAGTCCGAGCGCCGCAACTCAGCAGCGCATCCGCACTCGCACACACGTTCAAGCCACCGGACAACCTACACCTCCTCGCTCCAGCAATCCAGCCGAAGCAGCAACTCCTTCCAGACGAAATGCCACCGGGAACATGTATCTCGCTAATCCGAGACCATGAGGGAATAATTCTAGAGGGGGAGAGAGATCCTTCACAAGGAGGTGTGAGGATGAAGGAGGGAATGGGTGGCCTTTTATAGGAGGAGGGGGGTGCCCCCTCTCTCCATGGCTGGCGCATGGGGGGTGACCCCTCACCTCCCCCATTCATGTGGTGGTAACTCCTCCACATTAAAATGCCTCTTCACATTCCCTTTTAAAGTCTCCACTTTAAATGCATTAAGTTTCTCCAAATTTAATGCTCTCTCATTTAATAAAAACTCTTTTATTAAATTTATTCAGAATTTTGTTAATTACTTTAATTAACAAACATTCACATATAGCCCCTTGCAATATTTCAATATCACATGCAGAACCACCTTCTGCAATTTCACCCAAAACAATTTCCGGTTTCTATTGAAACAATTCCTGCGCTTTGCAATTCTTTCGTCTGAAACATATGTGCTCCAAAATGGTGTCCGGTAACTCTTAAGTGTGCCACCCTACGGTTCGCGAATAATGCAGACATGATCGAGACCCTTCTCCGATCAATAATCAGCAGCGGGACCTGGAGATCCGTACTGACTCCTACACATTCAATGATGACTCCTGTGATCGTGAGAACCTTTAACGCTTGTAACTAAATCCCTTTGTCTCTCGATATATTACATGTCCGAGATTCGATCATCGGTATCTCCATACCTAGTTTGATCTCATTACCGACATGCACTCTTTTCTCGTTCCCGTGATATAACATTCTAGTGATCACATCACTTGCTTGCAAGCTATCCTAATGTGATATCACCGAGAGGTCCTAGAGTATATCTATCCCTCATCGGGATTGACAAATCCCACTCTTGATCCATGAGCCTCAACATAACACCTTCGTAGCACTGAACCCATCTTTATAGTCACCCTCTTACGTTGTGACGTTTGATGTTATCAAGATACTCTTCCGGTGTTAGCAATTAACATGATCTCATGGTCTAAGGATAAAGATTACTTCGTATGATGTTATAGCAATATAAACACAATGACTTGATCGTAATGCTATACTTCGGATGAATGTTCATCACATCATTCCACCAATGGTGTGACCTTGTTATTAACAACATCCAATGTCCATGATCAGGAAACCTTGATCATCTTGTTAATCAACAAGCTAGTCTATAAGAGAGGCATGACTAGGAACCCTTTTTGTTTATTAAACACACATGTATTGATGTTTCCTATCAATACAATTATAGCATGTAAAATAAACATCTATCATATATAAGGAATACATAATAACAACTTTATTATTGCCTCTCAGGGCATATTCCCTTTAGACACTCCTTTCTTCACTCGCGTGGAGACGCCTCCTCTGCCTACCGAGGTAACAGCAGAAGTCTCCAATGACGAACAAACCATTTTGGATTTGAACGTCTCGGAAAGATATCAAGGCGAGGCTAATGTCTCTAGTGAGCCGGTAGCTCCTACCTCTCCCCCTTCATCATAGAGCATCAGAAAAAACAATGTGTTATTCTGAAAACAATTCGGGTTGTAAATAAGTAGTATAATACTTTTGCTAGTGCTAAGATTTGTTATTTCAATTTAGCACTTTTGGCTTTAATTTTATGAGCCTGAAATGTTTACATAAGCACTTATGTTTTTTGTCTATACTTATCGTTTATCTGGCTTTCCGCCTCGTCCCTTTCGTGAGCCGGCCAACCTTCAACACGGAAACTTTACCGAGCAATGGAGCTCAATTGCTAAACCAGTTTAAACTCGGAAACAAAGCCGGCTTCCAGTACCAACAATTCACTACTCAGAAAATGCCCGCATCCGGCAATCAGATAAATAACCAAAGTACAAACTAGAAAATTTAGATTTATACCCAAAGGTAGCAATTTTAGAATCGGAAATCTTAACCAAAACAAACATGAGCATAAAGTACTTTCAAGTATTCTAGGATTTTTGATTGTGACATGATCATTCGGAAATAAGATGGTAACATAAGGGTTCTCAGAAAAAATCAGGCAACCAATACTTTATTTCTCATTGAACAAGTACACATATATGATTACAAAGAAAGATAAATTAAGAATAAAAGAGACGTAGCTGAGCAATATTCCACGACCTGTCTAATTCTTCTGGGTCTGTACTGCCTCCAGCTCTCTTTCTTTTCTTAGTAGCAGGTCTTTCTGTGACTGGCCGCATATCGATTAGATAGTAAGAACCATTGTGCAATACTCGGCTAACTAAAAAGGGCCCTTCCCATACTAGGGAAAGTTTGTGCTTTCTTTCCTACACAAGTCGGAGAACCAAATCGCCCTTATTAAAAGACAGGTTTCTGACTCTCTGGCTATGATATTTGCGTAACTTCTGCTGATAAGTTGTTGATCTCATATCAACAATGACGCGAACTTCTTCGATTAAATCGAGATCATTTTGTCGAGAAAATTCGGCATCCTCTTCAATATACGCAGTAACTCGGAGAGAAGTATGAATCAAATCACTAGGAAGAACTGCTTCTGCACCATAGACCAAGAAGAAAGGTGTATATCCAGTTGACTTGTTCGGAGTTGTTCGTGAACTCCATATCACAGAAGGTAATTCCTCTGCCCAAGCCCCCGCAACACGTCGTAGTGGTGCTTCGAGTCTTGGTTTTAGGTCTTGTAGGATTAAACCATTTGCTCTTTCAACTTGTCCATTAGCCTGCAGATGTGCGACTGATGCAATGTCAAGCCGGATATTTTGTTTGTTGTAGAATTCGTCAAGCTCTCCCATAGAGAAGTTACTCCCGTTGTCCATGATAATTCTATGCGGATAGCCGTATCGGATTATGACATCCTCGACAAATCTTCTGGTTGTTGCTCCATCATAACTGGTGACGGGTTTAGCCTCAATCCTATAAATTTATCCACCATCACTAAGAGATGAGTAAATCCACTTGGATCCCATTTAAACGGTCCTACCATGTCAAGTCCCCAGACCGCGAAAGGCCATGTTATAGGTATTGTTCGCAGCTGATCAGCCGGAACATGAGCTTGTTTGGTACTTTTGGCAGCCTTTGCATGTCTTGACCAGCCGTTCAGCATCTGCCTTGGCTGTAAGCCAGAAAAAACCGTGTCAGAAAGCTTTTGCCACTAAAGATTTCGCTGCAGCGTGGTGACCGCATTCGCCTTCGTGGATTTCTCATAAGATTTCCACTCCTTCCGAAGATACACATCGCTGAAAGACCCTAGACACACTCTTCTTATAGAGCTCACCACTAATTATGGTATAGGCTTTTGCTCGTCGGATGATCTGCCGGCTCAGAACTTCGTCTTCGGGTAATTTGCCATCTACCAAGTAATCAAGGTAGGGTTGAGTCCAGCTGGGAATTACAGCCAGAACTGCTACTAAAGGGAAGTCGGATTTGGTCGGATATTCCTCGTCTACTCCTTTTATAGAGGGAACTTTGAGGTGCTACAAAAAAGCGCCATCCGGCACCTTTTTCGGTGCAGAGCCTATACGAGATAGTGCATCTGATTCCTCATTTTCTGTTCGAGGGATGTGTTGAACCTCAAACCCTTCGAACGATTTAGATAGTTCATCCATGACAGCTCTATATGCTGCCATGTGTTTATTCACATTACAGATATCCGACACTTGTTGGGCAACAAGATCCGAATCTCCATAACACATCAAACGTCGGATGCCGATATCCTTAGCAATCCAGATTCCATGCAGCAGTGCTTCATATTCGGCAATGTTATTCGTCGTCGTGAAGTGGATCTGCAACACATAGAAAAGTTTATCTCCTTGGGGTGATTTGAGCACCATGCCAGCCCCCGAGCGCCTTAGACTCGTCAAAGTGTAAGGTCTAGTGTTCTGACTCTGGGAGGGTCATATTCTCCGTTGTGTCTGTCCAATCAGCAACAAAGTCAGCGAGGATTTGTGATTTGATTGATGCATGAGGTTTATACTCAATGTCGAAAGCTAAAAGCTCTATGCCATATTTTGCGACATGTCCTGTAGCATCGCTGTTGTTGATTATATCTCTCATGGGAGTTGTGCTCACCATGGTAATTGGATGTTCCTGAAAATAATGTCGTAACTTACGAGATGCGAAAAACACACTGTAAGCCAGTTTTTGGTAATGCGGATACCGCTGCTTTGATTCAGTTAGGACTTCGCTGAGATAGTAAGTTGGACGCTGCACCAGGTGTTCCTGATTTTCCTCTGATCTCTCCACCACCATGACGACACTGACGACTATGTTTGTCATAGCGAGATAGAGCAACATCGGTTCCCGTGGTTCCGGTGTTGCAAGGATAGGAGCAGATGAGAGTACTGCTTTCAGGTCTTGTAGTGTAGCTTCAGCTTCGTCAGTCCAAATGAACTTTTTGGTCTTTTTCAGGAGCTTGTAAAGTGGTGCGGCTCTTTCACCGAGCCGGCTTACAAACCGACTGATTGCAGCAATGCAACCAGTTAGTCTCTGAACATCCTTCAGGCGAGTTGGCCTAGAAATATTGAGTATATCCTAAATCTTGTCTCGGTTCACCTCTATGCCTCTTTGAGACACGATGAAACCTAACAATTTTCCGGCTGGTATTCCAAAGGAACACTTCTTTGGGTTAATCATTATGTTGTATTTTTGTAGATTGGCGAATGTTTCCTCCAAGTCGGAAATTAAGGGTTCCTTATTTTTGGACATCACCGCAATGTCGTCCACATATGCATGTACATTGCGTCCGATTTGGTCGTGGAGGCAACGCTGCATAGTGCGCTGGTACGTAGCTCCTGCGTTCTTGAGCCCAAAGGGCATCGTAACAAAACAGAAGGTTCTGAAAGGGGTTATGAATGAAGTTTTGACTTTGTCTGATTCCTTCATCTGGATTTGGTGATAACCAGAATATGCATCGAGAAAACATAGGAGTTCCAAGCCTGCCGTAGAATCGATAACTTGATCAATTCTAGGCAGAGCGAACGGATCTTTGGGACAAGCCTTGTTCAAGGCAGTGTAATCAACACACGTCCTTAAATCAATTGTGTCCTTTTGAGGGACCATTATAGGATTGTCCGACCACTCAGTGTGGATGACCTCTTCTATGAATCCGGCTAACTCGAGTCAGGCTAGTTCCTTAGCTATTTCCTTATGCTTTTCATCGCTGAAACATCGTAGGGACTGTTTGACGGGTTTAGCGTTCGGGTGTACATTTAGAGAGTACTCAGCAAGTTCCCTAGGTACTCCGGTCATGTCAGATGGTTGTCATGCGAAGATATCTTGATTTGCTTAGAGGAACTTGACGAGTGCGCTTTCCTATGCGCTATCTAGGCATACACCTATTTGGGTCACCTTGGAGGGGTCACCATCCTTCAATGGCGTCTTCTTCGTCTCTTCCGATGCCTTGAACTTCGGATTCGGCTTTGTCACCTCCTTCTTTGTCGCGGGCATCTCGGACGAATCAATGGTTTTCTTGATCTTCTGGTACTCATGGGCGTGTAGCACGGCTTCAGCATAGGCGGCTTTTCCATCCTCTCACTCTCGCTCCTTCTTCGGGTCTCCTCTGATGGTGATCACGCTGTTGGGACCTAGAATTTTCATCATATTGTAAATGTAACACGGACGAGCCATAAAAGCCTAGTAAGCCGGACATCCGAATATAGCGTGGTACGCACTCTTGAACGGAACCACTTCGAAGGAAAGTGCCTCCGTCCGATAATTCTTTGGAGTTCCAAAGGTAACATCCAAAGTGATCTCTCCTAGGGAATTTGCTTGTCTTCCTAGGACAACTCCGTGAAAGATCACCGAGCTGTGATTCAGCTGTGTCTCCGAGATCCGCATCCGGCGTAGCATTTCGACATATAGAATATTGATGTTGTTACCGCCATCCATGAGAGTCTTGGAGAAACCATAGCCATCAATAAGTGGATTGACGACTAAGGCATATTTTCCTCGCATGTGCAACTTAGGCGGATGATCAGCACAGTCAAAGGTGATTGCCACTTCTGACCAATCCAAGAATTGTGGGATAGCCAGAACAGTTGTGTTGAGCTCATGCAGAGCTGCTTTCTTGACCTTAGCTGGTTGGGATCCAAGGAAGGTGGCGTAAGTGTCTTTCTTCGTTGGGAAGTTTTTCTTTCCATTCGGCTTGGGATTTGAAGGGCCAGCTTCCTCCATGTTGGAATCTTCCTTGGTATCCTTCTCTTTTTCGGGATTCTTCTTTCCCTTCTTCCACTTAGCCCTATAGCCAGTGGTATCGTCTTTCTTGATGTGGTCATTGAAATGACACTCGGCGTTTGTGTGAGATGAGCCCCCACTGGCATCTAAGTGATGCACATATGGGTTGTTGGCAATGTCGGCCTAGGAATAGGTTTTGCCAGGTTGCTGGTCTCCTCTACCCTGGACTCTTGATGTCCCACGACCGCGTTCGCGGCCATCGCCGTGCCCTCCTCATCCTCCAGACCCGAAAGTAGTAGTGACCACTACCATTTTCGTGTTGGATGTTTCTTCCGAGGTGTTCTTGCACTTTTGAGCTTGTTTCTTTGGTTGTTTTGCCAACTGTGGCACAGCTAGGGCATTCAGTAATCCCTCTGTGTCATCGTTGGCGTCTGCATACTTGCTCGTTGTTTCTATCATCTCTCCCAGATCAGTGACCTTGTCACACTTCAAGCGATGACGTAGTAAACCAATTGGGAGTCCTTCAATGAAAGCTTCAATCGTAGTTCGGTCATTTACTCCTTCATAGGAGTTCTTGGTGTCGATCCATCATATGAGATAATCTCGACAAGTTTCTTCAGCTTTCTAGGTGCAACATTGTAGGTCTCTGGCCGTATAGGGCCTCCGATATGTGCCTTCGAAATTCTGAAAGAACGCGATTTGCATGTCATACCAGTTGTGGATGGTATTCTCCGGAAGTTCATTGAGCCATGAGCATGCCGTCTTTTGCAACATAAGTGGGAGATATCGGGTTGCGACCAAGCTGTTCTCGCCTTTGGCGATGCAGCAAGCCTGGAAAAAATCCTGGAGCCAAGTATCTGGCCGGGCCACACCGTCATAGGCTTTGTAACATCCCAAAACTTTAATCCAAGCTTATCAAGATCCAAATCATCAAATTTAGGGTTAACAAAAACTTTTTCTATTTAAAGTATTTAAGCATGCATATAAGAAAGGCCTTATTTTGAAATCTTGGTGAATGGTCACCATTGATTGATCCATTGGTTGTAAAATGTTCCTATGGTAAATTAAACATCATCTAAATCATTCCCAATCAAATCCCAAAGAAAATCAAATCAAAAACAATTAGAAATGAGGAATGGTCATTTTGGTCATTTTAATCCACTACACTACTTTGAGTGTTCCTAGCACTCATTTCCCAACAGAAATAATTCTGGATCTTTGCACCCCTTGCTAGTACACATAATGAGGTACCAAGGCCCACTTTGTGATCTGCTAAAAACATTCAAATACTTATTTTAAATGACAGTTTAAAATTGAATTCAATGCATATGCCTAGATCACCCCTATTTCATAAACCATCCAATTGAACTCCATTTTCAAAACCCTTGCAACCAGAGACTACCTAGTACTAGTGGAGATCACTCAAAAATTTTGAACCCAAAATTCAATTTTTTGCTTCTTGTGGCCATTATGTCAAGCAGGTGGTAGGCACAAATCTTGCAAATCTTAAACCACTATAGTGAGCAGTAGTTTTGGTCACCATTTGGGCCTAACTTGGTCCCCTGGTTCCCCCAGCTAGAACCCCGGCCCTAACCCTCTCTCCCTCTCCACTGTCTACTCCAGTAGCTCGCCGCCCGAAGCCTTGCCCTAGGTCAACCACGGACCGCTCGCCCCAGCCCGTCCCGTGCTCTCCTTCGCTTGCTGGGAGACAAGCTCCATCACACCGCTTTGTCTCGACCAGCCCCCGACCAAAAACGAGCAGAGGACAAGCCTCAATTGCTCGCGCCCTTGCTGCTGTCCGCCATGTGGATCACCCTGGAGCGCCGCGCTCGCCAGAGCCGCATAGACCGCGCCTAGCTCTAGCTTTGCGTGTCAGCAGCCGCAGCAGGCCCAGCAACCGCCCAGACATTGTTGTTCGCCGCCTTGCGACCAACAGACCGGAGGAACAGCGTCGAACACCGCGTCTGTGCGTAGTTCATCGCACGCTCCTGACCAGTAGAGACGTCGCCTTGCCACGCCTTTAAGCCTCAGAGGACCGCCGGGGAATAGAGCGCCCAACGCTGCCCTCGCCCATGCCGAGAGAGCCCTGCAACGTCGTCACTGATAACCTCACCATCGCCTGTCCTGTCCCCTCGTCGACCCTATATAAAGCGGCCACCCTAGAACCATTTCTCCACACTCCCACACTCCTCACCTCTCACTGAATCTTACCCACCTCTCGCAGAAGCCGCTCGAGTTCTGTCTCGCCGGAATTGAAGCCGAAGCCGCCGCAACAGGAGGAGAAGGGCGTTTGCGATTTAGAGCACCCCAAGCTCCACCGCCACCGCGCATCGCCTTGCCATCGTCTACCAGCCTGTTTGCCTGCCTCGCCGACCTTGCTGGAGCCCTGGTATGCCCCCAATCGACCCCCACCACCGCGGCTAGGTCACGTTCTCGCCGGAGTGATCCGTCGTCGACGATGACTCACTACCGTTGGATCGTCTTTAGATCGTGTGGCCTAGGACGCTAGATACCGTTTCGGTTAAGTCGTGCCGCTGACCGGTGGAACCCGCCTGTCAGGCAGCCCGCTGCGCGTGCTGTGCGTAGCTGGGTCGGCCCAGTTAGTTCCCGCATGTGTGAAAGTTTCAAATTTAGTTTTTTCTATTTAGAGTTAATCTAGTTTCTGTCCACTAGTTTAAAAATCAATTCTGGGAGTTTGACAACTCCAAATTGCATGAAACCAATTTTGCCTGAAAGGTATTGAAATTATCTATCCATGCCCGTTGGATTTAGTTCAATTATAGTTATAGATCTCTCCTAGTAAAAATAACAAAACAGAAGCATTTGCACCTTGCAACATTTTTATAAAATCAACCAAGTTAGCTTTTGAGTTGATTCCAAGTCTCAAAAATCACATTTCATCATAGCTATCTGAATATGTAATAATATTAAGGTTTACATGCATTGACTTTGAACTAGTACCAAAATAATGCTATATAGGCATTTCTAGTCACTTTAAATCATTAAATGATGAACTTAAACCAAAGTAATTATGATCCAACCCTTAAATTACATTCCCACATGTTAGAATATGTGGTGATGACATGTGTCCACATGATCCCATATTTTAAGTGGTGAATATTAAATCTTAGTTAATTTTTCAATGAGTAGAAATTACTTTTCTAAAATAAAAAGGAGGAAACTATTGAATAAAACTTGTGATGCTTGTGATGATAATAGATCATCAATTGTGTGCCTTAGAGTACTAAGTAGACTAGTTAAGTATTGTTTGGTGATTGTGTACTCCGTATGTATTTATGGAAGATAGTATCGACCAAGCTTACGAGGAGGAGGAGTTCTACCAACAAGAAGAAGAAGAAGAAGGAGAAGAAAACTTCAACCACTGCACCAACCAAGGCAAGCTATTATTGGTAAGCTAACCCTTGCAAAACTAACTTTGGCAAGCCACCACTAACAATGCAAGCTAATCCTTGCAATCTAGATAACCCAAGTAAAGATGCTTTTGGCATGCTTTGATCATACCACTTGGACTAGTATTTACCCCAAGTCTTACTTTCAAGCTTTACTTCCTTTACTTTACACAAAGTCCCTTACTTGTTTTGAAGGTAGCATAAAGAGTATAAAACTTGACCTATTTAGATAAGCTTTAGATGTCATTCTATGGCATGAGATTGAACCCATCATCTTTCCACCTTAGTGAACACTCTTAACTTACTAGTTCAGAGTAGATCAAAACTTGAGTCACTTTAGGTGGGTACACTTGGTGAAAATGAATTATGAAAACCTTGGAATGAGGAGTTATTCTATTGAGATGTTTTGGACATGTCTTGAGAAACAAAAATGGTTTATGATGATGAAAATGTTGAGGCATGAGCCTTAGCCCTTTTATAAAACTGATGGTTGGATTCGGATGCTATACCATTCCAAATTTACCGTACAACCACAATACCTGAATTGGGCAAGGCTTAGCCGAAAGTTTATATGTATTAGTATTAGTTCCCTCGCGGGAGAGGTTTGAGATGAGGCTACCTCTCAATGTTGTCCACCAATGCAGTGCCCAAGATGACAGATGGTCATGGTTGGGAGGCCATGCTCATAGGAGAGGTGCTTATACTAGGGTGTGTAAAGGAAAGGTTATGTTTGATTATCTGCATACTAAGTATGATGATTCAGGGTTATCCCTGACAGATGTATTGAATCTTGTGGTGAAAGTGTACCACCTATGTAGAGTGTCAAACTATTCGAATAGCCGTGTCCGCGGTTATGGACAGTTGGAATGGCCATACTGTTTCGTTGTCAGATGTTTTCAAAATAACTTATGAATGAATGATGAATCTTGACTTGACCACAACAGGGTTGTGTTTATGACAATAGCCTCCCAACTTAAGTGGTTCTAGAATTTTATTTTATCTTTCTTTGCTTCAGAACTCAGCTTAGGTTTCCAACTTAACCTTATAGTTAATCTTAGATTTAGCACTTTAACTTAGAACTATACTACTTGTTAGTGGCAGTTTGCGAGTACTTAAAGAGTACTCATGGCTTTTGTCCCTGGCTATTCTCATGGCCAGACTATGAAGGAGACTATCAAGATGATGGCCAACAGGACGGCTATGATAACTAGGACTATCTGCCTTCGTCAGCATTGCCTGTGCCCCTGAAGATGGACCCCATCGCTACGCTTATCTTTTATTTTCGCTGCTTGTTGTATTAAGAATGGATCATGAGATCCTTATTTGTGTAAGACCTTATGTATGGTTTGTAATGGATGATGTACTATGATATCCAATCCGTTATGTCTCGCAAAAATGGTAATCCTGGGATTGCGAGGTATGGCATAACGGGCATCTGGGATTAAAAATATGGGTGTTGACAAGTTGGTATCAGAGCCATCCTGACCATAGGAGACCCTAGTTAGAATGGGCGTCCGAACCAAAAACTTAGTTTCAAAACCAAAAGTGAGTATTTACGAAAAACTATCTCCTCTCTTATCCTTGTGAAGTCATTATTTCTCAGAAATTCATGTTCCTCAAAATTCTTACATTACTACTTAAAAATTTGACACACTTGATCACTTCACTAATTTCCTCATCCTTAATTCTTGTAGATGGAGACTCGGTTTAGCAAGTTTTACCAGTTGGGAAACGGAGGTCAGCTGATCTTCGAGAGGGATCTGGATTCCTTATCAGAGTTATTGGGACGCCCGCATCCGGAGTTTCTTGGAGCTCAACTTCCAGGACCCCCAGGAGGAGACCTATAGTGGCTAGTCACCACGGATCTTAGAGGAAGCATCGAAGCACCAACTTCTGGAAGAATTCAGTTCTCCGTGAGAGAGAACAACTAGCTAGATGGATTAGCCAGGGCAATGCATGAAGCTCTCGCACGTCTATGTGCCCTCAGCGTCAACCAACTCCAGGGAACCCGTTTTGCTCACTATGCAAGACGTGACTTCATGGGAATGCCGATGGAGATGCCAAGTCACCCAGAGTTGAGGCGTCAAGTGGAGAATCTTGACTTCTTGCTGCACGACAGACAGTAGGAACTGGACAATGTTAGAGAGTTAGCCAACCAGAACCGTGCCATTGCCGACCAGAAGGCCCAGACTTTCGCACTCTCGTCCAAGATCGCCAGTCTCTTTGCCGCCAGCGTGCCAAGAAGGATCGCACCATCGCCCGTATTCGCAAGAAGGTGGCCGACCTCGAGAAGACCGTCAAGGAGCAAGAAGCTCAGCTGGCAGCCAAGGAAGAAGAAGATGAGGGTGAAGACATCCAGGGAGACATGGATTCTTACCTCAGCAATGATGATGACTTTCTGGAGGAGGATGTTGTGGACTTCTACACTAACGATGAGGACTCCCACTTCATCGACGATGAGTAGATGCACTAGAGCACTTTCGCAGCATGAGATGTATCGGTCCTACTGTATCGTAGCTTGTAGAATGGTTCTTCAAACCATATGTTTTACTTTGATTGTTGTGGTGTGTGTTGTATCATGTGCTTATTTGCATGAATGAAATGAAGTTAGTTGCAAAACCTGAGTCTAACTCAAAGTTTTAGCTTTGAAACCAAAACCATGAACCTTAGAATTTCCCTCTTACCCCTTTATCTACCTCAATCTTCAGATGACTCGTGGAAACCAAGGAGGGAGCAGCTCGTCGCAAGACCCAATGCTGCAGATCTTGCAGAATCTCATCGTAGACCGTGAAGCAAGTAGGGCAGAACGTCAAGCCAACTTAGCAACACTGCAGTAGATCGCCCAGATGGCTCTCAACAACCAAGGGCATGGAAATCAGGATCACCATGGATCCAAACTCAAAAAAATTCAGAATACCAATCCCCCAATCTTCAACCAATATGAAAACCCGTTAGATGCTGATGACTGGTTGCAGACGATGGAAAACAACCTAGAAGTTGCAGGAGTTGATGAAAAAGAAAAGGTTCTCTTTGCTACCCACTATCTGGCAAGAGATGAAAGAGCTTGGTGGACTAGTATCCGCAATATGAACCATGGTCAAGTTATGACATGGGAAGCATTCAAAGTCAAGTTCAACCGCACCCACGTGCCGCAGGGTCTAGTTAACCGAATGAGAGATGAGTTCCACGAATTGAAGCAAGGAAGAATGACTGTGGTGGAGTACCGTGACAGATTCCTGTCACTTGCCAGATATGCACCTGATGAGATCAACACGGAGGCCAAGAAGAAGGAGAGATTGTTGAACAGACTGCATGATGAAATGCAGACTGTCCTCGTCAACATCCATTTTCAGGATCTCGAAGACCTACTCGACTGCCATTCAGATGGAAGGGAAGATTAACCAGGCCAACAACAACCGCAAACGTCGTATGATGCAGCAATCTGGATCCAGCAGTCACCAGAAGTACCATCCCAACCCCTCACCGGGATATGCACTAAGGAACAACCGACCCCCAACGTCTTGCCCTAGCTACCCCAACCGTAGCGGAGGAAATGTGAAGTCCGGAGGAAACCATCACAACTCCGGCAATGCCAACAATTTCAACTGTGCACCTCCCAAGAGCAACAACAATAACAACAACAACACTGCACCTAGAACTAGCAGCAATGTTGTGCGTGTCATAGCAAAGGACAAGTCCCAGATCACTTGTTTCGAGTGTGGAGTGAAGGGTCACTACTCCAATGAGTGTCCCAAGAAGACTGCCGCCAATGCCACTGTGAATGCCCCAGCTCAATAGCAGCGTCGTGTTCAACCAGGAAGAAGGTTTGCCCCAGGGAACCCTCACAACCGCAACGGTTGTCTCTTCCACATGAACGCCAAGGAAGCCCAGGAAGCGCCAGATGTAGTGCTGGGTATGTTTTCTGTCAACTCAGTTTTAGCAAGAGTATTGTTTGATTCGGGAGCATCGCATTCATTTGTCCCCGAAGAATTTGCATGCACTAGTAAGATTCACCCAACCAACTTGAAGCATGTCATGATAGTTCAAATCCCCGGATCAACTACAAAAGATAGAAAAATTTGCAAAGTTGTGCCTATCAGAATACATGGGATAGATTTTTACGCCAACCTAATAGTACTTGGAACCAAAGCATTGGAAGTAGTACTAGGTATGGACTGGATGTCAAGGCATAAAGGACTGATAGACTGTGCTAAGAAAGCCATCACCATGACCAGTAGTTCTGGAGTCACAGTAGAGCATATATCTGAAACCTTACCTCATCAATTCAAGTGCAACAAGAGTCTAGCCCTACCCACCATAGACCAAGTAAGAGTAGTTTGTGAATACCCCCGACGTATTCCCAGATGAATTGCTAGGTATGCCCCCAGATAGGGATATTGAGTTCATTATCGAGCTAATCCCCGGAACCGGACCCATAGCCCAGAGACCCTATAGCATGAACCCCTCAGAGTTAGTTGAGTTGAAGAAGCAGTTAGATGCCATGTTAGCAACAGGCTTGATTCAGCCAAGCGCTTTGCCATGGAGATCACCAGTGTTATTCGTTGACAAGAAAGATGGAGGCAATCGTCTATGTACAGATTACGGAAAGTTGAATGACGTCACCATCAAGAACAAGTACCCCTTGCCAAAGATAGAGGATCTATTTGATCAGTTGACTGGAGCCCAGGTATTCTCAAAGATTGATCTTAGGACTGGTTATCACCAATTTAAGATTCGTGCAACGGATATTCTGAAGACCGCCTTTACTACTCTCTATGGTTTATACGAGTATATGGTTATGTCTTTTGGATTAACCAATGCCCCTGCTTATTTCATGAATCTCATGAATAAGATCTTTATGAATTTCCTAGATAAGTTTGTAGTTGTGTTTATCGACGACATCCTTATCTACTCCAAGTCAGAAGAAGAGCATGAGCAACATCTGAGAATCATCCTAGAAACCCTGAGAGAGCATCAGTTATATGCCAAGTTTAGCAAGTGTGAGTTTTGGCTGAAAGAAGTAGGATTCCTAGGACATATTGTGTCTGCCGGAGGAGTCTCTGTTGATCCCGCCAAGATCAAAGATGTCAAAGAATGGGAAGCCCCAACCACCCAAACCCAAGCCCGTGCATTTCTCGGATTAGCGGGATACTACCGCAAGTTCGTCGAAGGATTCTCGAGCATCGCTAGACCCATGACCCAATTGTTGAAGAAGGATAAGAAGTTTGAATGGACAGACAAGTGTGAAGCCAGTTTTCAGGAGCTGAAGAAGAGATTGATATCAGCCCCAATATTGATCATGCCAGACATCAAGAAGCCGTTTGATGTATATTGTGATGCATCCAAGATTGGTCTCAGATGTGTGTTGATGCAAGAAGGCAAAGTCATCGTGTATCTGTCTCAACAACTGAAGCAGCATGAGCAGAACTATCCGACCCATGATCTTGAATTAGCAGCCGTAGTGCTGGCATTAAAGACATGGCGTCATTATCTGATGGGTAATCGATGTGAGATTTACTCAGATCACAAGAGCTTGAAGTATATTTTCACTCAGAAGGAGCTGAATATGAGGCAAAGGAGATGGATAGAGTTAATCAAGGATTATGACCTTGACATTGACTATCACCCCGGCAAAGCCAATGTGGTAGCGGATGCTCTTAGCAGATTGCCGTGTAGGCTAAACACCATGATCAAGGAGAAGCAGCCAAGTTTGTATGAGGAGTTGGAGCAGTTTAGGACTGAATTGGTTAGCAAAGGATTCTTAGCTAGCATTGAACTTCAACCCACTTTGATTATCCAAATCAAGGAAGCCCGGAAGGGGAATGAAAGTATCGACGGTATCAAACGTTGTATTGGTATAGGAAAGGTACCTAGATTCACTGAAGACGAAGGAGTCTTGTGGTACAAAGGACGTATCTGTGTACCAGCTGATTCAGAGTTGAAGCAAGTTATCATGAAGGAAGCTCATGATACTCTTTATTCTATCCACCAGGGAGGAACAAAGATGTATCAGGATTTGAAAGAGCGATTTTGGTGGCACAAGATGAAGAGAGAAATCGGAAGCTACATCGCCAAATGTGACATCTGTCAAAGAGTCAAAGCAGAGCATCAGAGGCACGCAGGACTGTTGCAACCATTGCAGATTCCGGAATGGAAATGGGATTCCGTCGGAATGGACTTTATCACTGGTTTGCCTACTTCTAGTAGGGGAAATGACTCAATCTAGGTCATAGTTGATAGACTGTCCAAGGTAGCTCACTTTATACCTGTCAAGACTACCTACCAGAGTGCGAATCTAGCATAGCTGTACATTGCTAGGATTATTAGTCTCCATGGAACCCCCAAGACCATAGTATCAGATCGAGGAACCCAGTTTACCTCGAGATTTTGGCAGAAAGTCCAGGAAGGATTGGGAACCAAGTTGAATTTTAGCACCGCGTATCATCCGCAAACTGATGGACAGACTGAGAGAGTCAACCAGATCCAGGAGGATATGCTTAGAGCTTGTGTGTTGGAATATGGATCAAAATGGGAAGATTGCCTGCCTTTCGCAGAATTCTCATATAACAACAGTTATCAAGCTAGTTTGCAGATGGCACCATTTGAGTTCCTATATGGAAGGAAGTGCCGAACCCCTTCGAATTGGTCACAAGTAGGAGAGAGTCAGATCTTTGGACCCAACATTCTACGAGAAGCCAAAGAGAAGGTTCACAAAGTCCGTGAGCACCTCAAGACCGCCCAATCCAGACAAAAGAGTTATGCTGACAAGAGAAGGAGAGACCTGACTTTCAATGTCGGAGATTTTGTATATCTCAAGGTTTCACCATTGAAGGGAACTCAACGCTTTAGTCTGAAAAGGAAGTTAGCCCCCAGATATATCGGGCCCTTCAAAATTCTGAACCGTCGAGGAGAAGTATCGTATCAACTGGAACTGCCGGAAGAGATGTCAGCCATCCACAATGTGTTCCATATCTCGTTACTTCGCAAATGCCTAGAAGTGCCAGAGAAGACTGAAGTTTTCAAGAACATCGATCACAAAGCTGTGGAGATCAACAATGACCTGACCTTTCGGGAAGTGCCCATCCGTATCTTATAAGAAGCCTACAGAACCACCAGGACTCGGAGTATCAAGTTTCTCAAGATTCAGTGGAGCAACCATACTGAAGAAGAAGCTACCTGGGAGCGAGAAGATTACATTAGGACTGAGTTCCCAGATCTCTTTAGTTCCTAGTTTTCTTTCTTAAATCTCGGGACGAGATTTTGTTTAAGGGGGAAGGTTTGTAACATCCCAAAACTTTAATCCAAGCTTATCAAGATCCAAATCATCAAATTTAGGGTTAACAAAAACTTTTTCTATTTAAAGTATTTCAGCATGCATATAAGAACGGCCTTATTTTGAAATCTTTGGTTGTAAAATGTTTCTATGGTAAATTAAACATCATCTAAATCATTCCCAAGCAAATCCCAAAGAAAATCAAATAAAAAACAATTAAAAATGAGGAATGGTCATTTTGGTCATTTTAATCCACTACACTACTTTGAGTGTTTCTAGCACTCATTTCCCAACAGAAATAATTCTGGATCTTTGCACCCCTTGCTAGTACACATAATGAGGTACCAAGGCCCACTTTGTATTCAATGCATATGCCAAGCAAATCCCAAAAACATTCAAATACTTAATTTAAATGACAGTTTAAAATTGAATTCAATGCATATGCCTAGATCACCCCTATTTCAAAAACCATCCAATTGAACTCCATTTTCAAAACCCTTGCAACCAGAGACTACCTAGTACTAGTGGAGATCACTCAAAAATTTTGAACCCAAATTTCAAATTTTTGCTTCTTGCGACCATTATGTCGAGCAGGTGGCAGGCACAAATCTTGCAAATCTTAAAACACTATAGTGAACAGTAGTTTTGGTCACCATTTGGGCCTAACTTGGTCCCCTGGTTCCCCCAGCTAGAACCCCGGCCCTAACCCTCTCTCACTCTCCACTGTCTGCTCCAATAGCTCGCCGCCCGAAGCCTTGCCCCAGGTCGACCACGTACCGCTCGCCCTAACCCGTCCCACGCTCTCCTTCGCTTGCTGGGAGACAGGCGCCATCACACCGCTTCGCCTCGACCAGTCCTCGACCAAAAATGAGCGGAGGACAAGCCTCAATTGCTCGTGCCCTTGCCGCTGTCCGCCATGCCGATCACCCTGGAGCGCCGCGCCCGCCAGAGCTGCACAGACCGCGCCTAGCTCTAGCTTTGCATGTCAGCAGCCGCAGTAGGCCCAGCAACCGCCCAGACATCGTTGTTCGCCGCCTCGCGACCAACAGACCGGAGGAACAGCGTCGAACACCGTTGTCTGTGTGCAGTTCATCGCACGCTCCCGACCAGTAGAGACCTCGCCTTGCCGCGCCTTTAAGCCTCAGAGGACCACCGGGGAACAGAGCACCCAAACGCCGCCCTCGCCCATGCCGAGAGAGCCCCGCAGCGTCGTCACCGATGACCTCACCGTCGCCCGTTCTGTCCCCTCGTCGACCCTATATAAAGCGGCCACCCCAGCACCATTTCTTCACACTCCCACACTCCTCACCTCTCACTGAATCTTACCCACCTCTCGCCGAAGCCGCTCGAGCTCTGTCTCGCCGGAATTTAAGCTGAAGCCGTCATAGTAGGAGGAGAAGGGCGTTTGCGATTTAGAGCACCCCAAGCTCCGCCGCCACCGCGCCTCGCCTCTCCGTCGTCTACCAGCCTGTTTGCCCGCCTCGCCGACCTTGCTAGAGCCCTTGTATGCCCCCAATCGACCCCCACCGCCGCGGCTAGGTCACGTTCTAACCGGAGTGATCCGTCGTCGATGATGACTCACCACTGTTGGATCGTCTTTAGATCGTGTGGCCCAGGATGCTAGATACCGTTTCGGTTAAGTTGTGCCGCTGACTGGTGAAGCCCGCCTGTCAGGCAGCCGCTGTGCATGCTGTGCGTAGCTGGGACGGCCCAGTTAGTTCCCGCGTGTGTGAAAGTTTCAAATTTAGTTTTTTCTATTTAGAGTTAATCTAGTTTCTGTCCACTAGTTTAAAAATCAATTCTGGGAGTTTGACAACTCCAAATTGCATGAAACCAATTTTGCCTGAAAGGTATTGAAAGTATCTATCCATGCCCGTTAGATTTAATTCAATTAGAGTTATAGATCTCTCCTAGTAAAAATAACAAAACAGAAGCATTTGCACCTTGCAACATTTTTATAAAATCAACCAAGTTAGCTTTTGAGTTGATTCCAAGTCTCAAAAATCACATTTCATCATAGCTATCTAAATATGTAATAATATTAAGGTTTACATGTAGTGACTTTGGACTAGTACCAAAATAATGCTATATAGGCATTTCTAGTCACTTTAAATCATTAAATGATGAACTTAAACCAAAGTAATTATGATCCAACCCTTAAATTACATTCCCACATGTTAGAATATGTGGTGATGACATGTGTCCACATGATCCCATATTTTAAGTGGTGAATATTAAATCTTAGTTAATTTTTCAATGAGTAGAAATTACTTTTCCAAAATAAAAAGGAGGAAACTATTGAATAAAACTTGTGATGCTTGTGATGATAATAGATCATCAATTGTGTGCCTTAGAGTACTAAGTAGACTAGTTAAGTATTGTTTGGTGATTGTGTACTCCGTATGTATTTATGGAAGATAGTATCGACCAAGCTTACGAGGAGGAGGAGTTCTACCAACAAGAAGAAGAAGAAGAAGAAGGAGAAGAAAACTTCAACCACTGCACCAACCAAGGCAAGCTATTATTGGTAAGCTAACCCTTGCAAAACTAACTTTGGCAAGCCACCACTAACAATGCAAGCTAATCCTTGCAATCTAGATAACCCAAGTAAAGATGCTTTTGGCATGCTTTGATCATACCACTTGGACTAGTATTTACCCCAAGTCTTACTTTCAAGCTTTACTTCCTTTACTTTACACAAAGTCCCTTACTTGTTTTGAAGGTAGCATAAAGAGTATAAAACTTGACCTATTTAGATAAGCTTTAGATGTCATTCTATGGCATGAGATTGAACCCATCATCTTTCCACCTTAGTGAACACTCTTAACTTACTAGTTCAGAGTAGATCAAAACTTGAGTCACTTTAGGTGGGTACACTTGGTGAAAATGAATTATGAAAACCTTGGAATGAGGAGTTATTCTATTGAGATGTTTTGGACATGTCTTGAGAAACAAAAATGGTTTATGATGATGAAAATGTTGAGGCATGAGCCTTAGCCCTTTTATAAAACTGATGGTTGGATTCGGATGCTATACCATTCCAAATTTACCGTACAACCACAATACCTGAATTGGGCAAGGCTTAGCCGAAAGTTTATATGTATTAGTATTAGTTCCCTCGTGGGAGAGGTTTGAGATGAGGCTACCTCTCAATGTTGTCCACCAATGCAGTGCCCAAGATGACAGATGGTCATGGTTGGGAGGCCATGCTCATAGGAGAGGTGCTTATACTAGGGTGTGTAAAGGAAAGGTTATGTTTGATTATCTGCATACTAAGTATGATGATTCAGGGTTATCCCTGACAGATGTATTGAATCTTGTGGTGAAAGTGTACCACCTATGTAGAGTGTCAAACTATTCGAATAGCCGTGTCCGCGGTTATGGACAGTTGGAATGGCCATACTGTTTCGTTGTCAGATGTTTTCAAAATAACTTATGAATGAATGATGAATCTTGACTTGACCACAACAGGGTTGTGTTTATGACAATAGCCTCCCAACTTAAGTGGTTCTAGAATTTTATTTTATCTTTCTTTGCTTCAGAACTCAGCTTAGGTTTCCAACTTAACCTTATAGTTAATCTTAGATTTAGCACTTTAACTTAGAACTATACTACTTGTTAGTGGCAGTTTGCGAGTACTTAAAGCGTACTCATGGCTTTTGTCCCTGGCTATTCTCATGGCTAGACTATGAAGGAGACTATCAATATAATGGCCAACAGGACGGTTATGATAACTAGGACTATCTGCCTTCGTCAGCATTGCCTGTGCCCCTGAAGATGGACCCCACCGCTATGCTTATCTTTTATTTCCGCTGCTTGTTGTATTAAGACTGGATCATGAGATCCTTATTTGTGTAAGACCTTATGTATGGTTTGTAATGGATGATGTACTATGATATCCAATCCGTTATGTCTCGCAAAAATGGTAATCCTAGGATTGCGAGGTATGGCATAACGGGCATCTGGGATTAAAAATCCGGGTGTTGACACGCTTGAATGTGTCTTGAGATAGCAAATCCTTCAGGGATGTATGTTTGTCGAATTCATGGTCCGAAGCATTTTGGGCCCACATATATATCATCGTTCTCGTAGCGCCACGCCTCTATGTTGGAGTTAATCATGTGTCTCGCATCACTTGGTGACAGGGAACGCCGTCTTGGTTGTTCGCTATAGCTGCGGTACCTTGGAGCCGGACTTCGGCTTCTGCCACCACCTCCTCCGCCACGACGCCCTCCTTGGCCTCCTTGAGAGCCGTTGTGATGGCTGCTTAGTGGAGAGGGTGGAGCAGGTGGATTGTTTCCGGCTGATCGCCGACCTCAATCCGGAGCATCATTATTCCGGTTCTAGGGAGGGTCTTCATTGCGAGGAGCCCCCTACCGGCTTGACTCAGCACGGTGTCCGTAGTTCCTTCGTCCGTCACTCCCACCGCGATGGGGTTCAGCCGGACGGCTTGTGTGTCTAGGAGGTGGCATTCTTTGACGGTCCTCCTCCCGACGTTTCTCTTTGTCTTCTTCCCTGCAATCATTCGACTCTCATCGGGGAGGATTTCTTGGATACAGTGCAGTAATTGCCTCCTGCTCCGCAGCTGGGGCAATGTTGCGCCAGTCGCGTGCGGTTCGGTGGCACTGTCCTGAAGATCTGGTTCTTGAGTAGTTGTCTTCCTAACGGTCAGAACGGTGATGCTGCTCCGGAACCCGTTGGGGCCTTATGTCATTCCAGCAGGGATCCGTGCAACATTGGTCAGATTGAGAGACCACTTTTCCGCTCCCGAATTTCGTGACCTTCTGCTACTCCAGACCCTTGGTGAGTAGCTTGATGCCCAATCGGACTTGTTCTGGGCCTGGATTATTCGCCAGGATATCTCGAGCTGCGGCAGTGTTTTGTACTGGTGTTAGGTACACCAGATCTCCCTTGCTGTCGAGTCGAGGCATCCCTAGGTCTCCCTCAAAGAGAACCTTGTGGACTTTTGGAAATTGATTGTCACGTGTGTGTCGTTTCCAGGTCTTCTGATGATGTAGATAGATATACTTCTCCGCAGTAGCTATACGTTTCTTCTCTTCCTCGATGTTGTTGGCTTCATCCAGGAGTACTTGGCGACGCGCTTCTAGGGCCTGAGCCCTTTCCTCCAACTCTTCAGTAGTAAGTTCTACAACTGTAGGGATAGGTGTAGTTAACACAACCTCGATGAGTTTACGGGCACCTGCAGTGACCACGTGTCCATCCACCGAAGCTTCTTTAGGCTCTTCTGGGATAAGTGCTCCATCTGAGTCTTCCTCATAATCCTTGGCAATCACTTCCTCTGTTGGAAGTTCTTTTGCCGGGGTCTTGTTCTTCTTCTTTGCCTTCTTGGAAGCGCTGGTAGCAAAGACGGCTTTGGGTCCGTTTCCCAGAGTTAAGCTTTGACCGGTACTTTTGGACATCTGGACGTCGGGATTGTCTCCAAGATCCATATCATCCTACACTTTGGGAGAGTTTTCTCTGGACCCTTTGTCCATGGCTTCTCCTTCTTCTGCAGCTTTGGAGTTGAACTCCTCTTCATATTGCACGGAGAACTTTTGGAAATCCGTCAACGTCATCGAGTCATCCGAAGATGACGGTAAGTCGGTATTTGTCTCGATGGCCTCCAGCATCGAGTCTTTGTTGTCTCCAGCATCGGTGGAGCCAGATCCGGATCGAACATATCTGACAAAGTGCGACGCGTGAGTCCTGAGGTAGTTGCAGCTTTCCTTGTGGGCTTCCTCGAAAATCTTGATGGTCTTGAGAACCTCATCCATGTTTGTGCCTTGCAGCATCATGCGCCTCAACGTATGCCTCAGGAAAGGTTGGTCTGTTCCGGTATTAGCAGAGCCGGAACCGAGGTTGTTGCCCTGCTCCTCCTAGAATTCGACCTTAGCGGGTAGATCGATCTAGGATTCGGCCTCGCTAGGGAGGTCCACTCCAGATTCGACTTGCACCACAAGATCTGCTTTAGGTTCGGCTTTCTCCACTATCTCCACAACAGGTGTGAGTTGGGTGGGATTAGGGTTTTCTGAGATCCGGAACTCTGCCGCTTCCGTAGACAGAGTGGACCCAGAGATTTCTTATGCATCTATCATCACCGCTGGGGTGGGTGGGGTAGGTTCAGCGAAACCGATGTATACATCGATCTCGCCAAAAGACATGATGGTGTAGGCAGTCGCGGCCTCCCTAGCCAGAATCTAGGTCTTGTCGAGAACGATGAGAGGGACGTCGCTGGCATAGAGGACGCGATCGACAGCGATGGTCTCGCCGATTCCGATTCCTTGCAGATTCCGCTCGAAACGCAGATCCAAAGCTCACTTGCCCCACGGTGGGCACCAACTGTCGTCGGATTGATGACAAGTACACCATGAGGGGGTCCTCGAGGCATGTGGAAGAGAGGGGTGTGAGACGTACGGTGTTCCGGGATGGTAAGCACACAAGTTTACCTAGGTTTGAATCCGCCGGCTTTGGACGGATCCTACTCCTGCTAGCAATCCAGTAATACGGTAGAGCCGGAATATGGGTTACAAGGGTTTCGCCTGTGCGAGTTGAGATTGTAGACTATTGTGAGGGTGCCCTAAAGGCTTACCCTAGGACGGCTTATATAGATATTCGGCCTAGGGTTTATAGGAGAAACATATCCGGCTACGACTAAGAGTCGGTTACAGAGTACATCTTGAACTACAAGTAACATAACAGGCCTATGTCGGTAAGACTTCTGGGTCTTCCGTAGCTGGACTGGACTCCGTCTCTTCTTCCTGACTGGGCTGCCTGTGAAGCAAAGCTCTAACCCGAAGTGGGCCACCCTGGTAAGTGAGGCACAATGAGGATACCCGGAAAGTATATCCCCAACACTAGATACATCTGAATCTAAACCAATCTGAGAACACTAATTTGAATTGGTTATTTTTTAGTTCCCAAACATTTTGAAAACAGATCAGGATGTTGAAAGAGCATCTCATGTTTTCCTATGTTTTGCATGTTAGATAACAATATTATGGAGTCTTTTCATGTGCGCTAAGTGTGCAGGAAGTTTTGAGGGGGGGCCGGATTATCCGCCCCTCCAAGGGCCGGATAATCCGGCCTACCTCATCTCTCAAGGAGCCAAGGCGCGTCGCTCAGTGTCCAGGCGGATTTTCTCCCAGAAAATCCGAACTGGGGTGGTTTTTCCTCCCCAGGCCGGATAATTCGGGTTTCGCACGGGCCGGATAATCCGGCCCCTAGTTTTCGAGCAAAAGGAGCCAAGGCGCATTGCTCAGTATCCGGTCGGATTATCTACCGGAAAATCCGAACTGGGGCGGTTTTTCTTCCCCAGGCCGGATAATCCGGCCTTCGCATAGGGCCGGATAATCCGGCCCCCAGAAGTTGATCAAGGGCAAGTTCGGCGCGACGCTCAGAGAGGGGGCGGATTGTCTGCCGGATATTCTGAGTCTGGGGCAGAGTTTCCCCAGACCGAATAATCCGGCCCTCACTTGGGCCGGATAATCCGGCCCCCAAAGTGTGCAACGGCTGGTTTTTGGAAAGGGGTATAAGTACCCCTTCTTCCCCAACGTCCAGAATTCTTGATTCATTCGAATTTGACCAGACCATGTGCAAGAGCTCTAAATCTCGATCTCCCACTCCAACCACCCTAAGGTCTTGATCCTTGGTGGAATTGAAGGAGGAGAAGTTCATCATCAACATCAAGAATCACATCAAGAATCAAGCACTTCAACTCCTCTCCATTCACTTGGAGAAATCCCTGATCTAGTATTCTCGTTAATACCTAGGTCTTGTTATTGTATTTGACAACTTTGTTCTTGTGGAAGCTTGTTGTCATTTCGGGAGCCTCCAAGTTGTTGTGGAGTTGTTGCCCCGCTAGTTGTGTAAAGGCGCTGGTGCCCACCTCGAAGGGTACCTATAGTGGAAGGTGGATCAGGCCTGTTGTGGCAAGATCCATCGGAGAACAGGGTGAGGCCTTTTGTGGCGTGGTGGTCTTAGTACCGCCCACCCCTCCAACGCAGACGTACTTCCCTTAACAAGGAAGGAACTGCGGTCAAACAAATCCTGTGTCTCCGCGTGCTTCACTTCGGTTCCCTCGTTCCTCTTCCACTCGCTCCTTACTCGGTAGTAGATAGGTTTGCATATAGGGAAATTCCACACATTAGTTTATCTAGAGAATTTACCTTTGTGCTAAGCCTAAAATTGAAAAAGAATTAAAAATTGGTATAGCACCTATTCACCCCCCCCCCCTCTAGGTGCCCATACGATCCATTTCAATTGGTATCAGAGCCCCGGCTCTTAATTCGGGCTTAACCACCTAAGAGTAGTATGGGTACAAGGGATGATGGAAATGTGGTTGTGGATAAGGTCACAATGGATGATCTCAAGTCGTTGGAAACAACCTTGTTGAAATCCTTTGAGGCCAAGATGGAGGAGATGAATCAAATGATTGCTCGCCTTACATCATCCATAGCCCCATCTCCATCCTCCTCTGAGGCTCCCTCACCATCATCTAAGGAAAAGGGTAACACCGGATCCAAGGATGATGATGTGGAAGGTGAAAAACTAAATGGTTCCACCTCCAAAAAGGGAAGTGGTAAGGAGGAATATAGTGAGGTTCGCCACGTATATTCCCCCGACCCACCTATCCCTCATCCTCATATAAACAATAGGGGTGATCCACCCAAGCTCACTGCATCTTCTTTTAACCAATGGCAATTTCTAATGAAATCTCATGTTTGCAGCTCCTCTATTGAATTGTGGAGGATCATTGAAGAAGGTCTTCATGTTGGAGATCAAACCAATCTAACAAGAAGGGAAGTTGTGGATAGCCAGTTGAATGCCACTGCTCTCCACATGATACAGCTGGGTGTGGATCCCAAGGACATACCATGCATTGAACATCTCAACACGGCTAAAGAGGCGTGGGATGCTCTTACGGACCTTTTTGTTGGAAATGAAAGCATGAGAAGAAACCGGTATGATGCCCTTAGTAACGAAGCTGAGGGATTCTACATGTTGGATGGTGAAAACCATGAGGACATGTATAGAAGACTCAAGGGCATCGCAACAACATTTCGGAAGCATGGGGCCACTCACATTGATGATGCATGGATAAAAAGGAAGTATGTGAGTGCCTTAATGCCTTTCGAACCGACGGATTTGAAGAGCTTGCAAGGTAGACACAACTATCATCAAATGACATCCAATGAAGTCATGCAAGAAATGGCGTCATTCAAAGTGGTGGCAAAGAATGCTGAAGATGCCCGTGCTCGGGCCATTGGAATGCAAAAGGGTGTCAATATGGCTCTCAAAGCCAATGTTGCTGAGCAAGAGGATGATGAAGGAGCATTTGAGAGGATATCCATGGACTGCCCCGATGAGGTCAAACGTGCTCATGGTGAGTACATGGCATTCTATGCAAGGAACTTTTGGAAGGACCCTGCCAAAGCCAAGTCTGAACTTGAGCGCAAGAACGGGTCAAATGGAAGAAGAGAAAGTGGCCCAAGATTGAGAAGTTGCTTCAACTGTGGAGATAGACTGCACTTTGTAGCCGAGTGTCCTTATGAAAATAGAGAAGACAATGGTGGCAGGCTCATTCTTAAAGAGAAATCCAAAGTTCCTAAGAAGAAGCCATTTGCTAAGAAGAATGGTCCTTTCAAGAATTAACCCAAGATGGTCCTTGTAGATCAAGAGGAATACTCCTCCGCAAGTGAAGATGAAGAGGATGATGATAGTTCCCGCGAAGTGGCTGCTATAGCCACCACATCGACTCCCTCCTCTCTCTTCGACTCGCCGAACGAGAACGCCATCAACAACAACGCCACTTGCCTAATGGCAAGAGGATCCGAGGTATCGACTTCTCACTCCTCATTTTCTAAGACTAACATAATTTTAGATAAGGATGATCGGAAGTCAACTTCTGGAGCTTGTCAATTCTTGGGAAGATCTCTTGTATGTTGGTCCTCCAAAAAGCAGAATTGTATATCTCTCTCCACCGTCGAAGATGAATATGTTGCTGCTGCCAGCGCGTGTACTCAATTATTGTGGATGAGGCAAACTTTAAAGGAATACGGTGTCAATTGTGACAAAGTGCCTCTTTTATGTGATAATGAAAGTGCTATCAAAATTGCGTACAATCCAGTTCAGCACACAAGGACGAAGCATATTGAGATTCGGAATCATTTTATTCGTGACCATGTTGCTCGAGGTGATATTGATCTATCTTTTGTGAGCACGAAGAATCAACTGGCGGATATTTTTACAAAGCCACTTGATGAAGCAAGATTCTGCTATTTGAGGAATGAGCTAAATATCATTGATTCCAGGAGCTTGTCTTGAGTACCCATGCACCCACTCGTACATCTCAATCATTGTTTGGTCTCGATGTGGGCATGAATATAGGGGGAGTGTGGTCCTAACATATTGGGCTACCCCCCCCCCCATAATGCCAATAGCAAGTTATATCATTTCTCTTAATATCATGTTGTGATATGTGAGCTTATTGATGAGTATTGGTCGTGAACCCAAGATATATCTTCGTGGTGTCACACCATACACTCCAACAAGGTGGCTCCATCCACCACCCTCTCCTTCGTGGAGAATTGGATCTTTTTGGATGTTATTTGCTCTCTCATGTTCTTATGGGAATCACACTCAATCTTGGCTTTTATTTGATTTGGATTTTGCAATTTTGAGTGTCTAGTACCATCTCAGTTTGGCATTCTCAATCCTAAGCCTTCCCTACCCCTAAGACATCTATTCTTGCACACAAGTCCCTTGTACACCTTGTGGGGGTGTTGTCTAGGGATGCGCGGGCCTGGTTCTGTGTATAACAGAATCCCAGATTTTAGGCCGGATAATCCGGCCCAAGTATTGGCCGGATAATCCGGCCCTGGCGGATTCGATCTTAAAGGGCAGGGCTCGGGGAGAAGGGCTCATAACAAGCAGCACTTCTCCCCCAGCCCTCTCCTTCTCCCCAGCCGCCGCCTGCCGCCCCTCACCCTCCCCGGAGCCTCTCCGGCCACCGGATTTTCCGGGTCTTCCTAGATCTTCTTCTCCGCGCCTCCGGGTACATTCTCCTCCGCGTTCTTCCTCCAATGAGTGAGGGTAACTCCCTCCCTCCCCATCTTTGGCTAGATGTGTATCTTGTTGGATGGAACGTTGTCTAGAAGGATGTGGTTTCGCATTGAACTCGTAGTCTTACAGTTTCTAGGCCCGATCTACTTTTTTTGCATGCATTCATGGTGAAATCGAAAATTTCTGCCAGGGCCGGATTATCCACCCCTGGCCAGGCCGGATAATCCGGCCTGACAGATTCAAGTCTGCTTCAGTTTCACTATGGTGTATGTTTTGAGTAGTTTTGACCTATGAATTGTTTTGCCTACTTGTTCCATACTCTCTCCTGGACTTGTGTGTATGCTTATCCCCTTGCTATCGCCCTTATTCTCCTCACAGGTGGTTCCGGTGTTCCCAAGACATACAAGCGCCGTCCTCGCGGCAAGTACTTTCGAGACGACGGTCAAGGTAACCTAGTGGACGAAGTTGAATTGAGGAGAAGAAAGAACGAGGAAAGGCGCATGGCTGAACAATCCAAAAGGACTCGGAAGGGCGTGTCCAAGAGGAAGGGAAAGGAGCCCAAGATCAACTACAGGGCTTTGGATGCAGTCTCCTTTTCCGCCATCCGTCACCGTGACTTGTTTGCTGAGCTGCCTCGTGATGCTGAGCTAGGGGATTCCCGCTTTTGGTGTGCCGAACAGAAGGGGATTTATGAAGACATCTATGCCAGGCTGAACATTAGGCCTATGTGTCTGGCGCTTCGGGTGCTCCTCTGGCTCCTACACCTCCCACTCCATATGCTCGGTGGAACTCTTCCTCCGGGCTGAACTATGCTGAGCTGGAGCGTCACTTGTTCCCCTCTGCGCCTGCTGCTGATGCTGATGATGAGGAAGGTGACACTGAGGAGCTTGAAGATGAGGATGAGGAAGAGCATGAGGACGAGGACGAGGACTATGATGAGTGATCCCATGGGGCGCTAGCATCGCTCTTCTCCCTTTTTGGTGTCTCGATGCCAAAGGGGGAGAAGTAGTTCTATTAGGTTGTCCGTGGATTTGCATGGGTCGGGCATAAGCACTTGCACTTTTTATTCGTTATTTCTTGCTTATGCCCATTTAGCGTTGAACTTTTATATTCGTGGTTTGTGATTTGTGGTTGAGACTTTATGTGGTTGTCTGGATGATACCTATGGACTTCATATCATATCATGGATTATGCTCATGGTTATATCTATTCATATCCTACTGCTGGTGGTTTATCATGGAAGGCGCGCGCTCATAATGGTTATCCACTAATAATGATGATTTATGTCAAGGATGCCTATTCTCTACTTCGGTGGTATGTGTTTTTGCCCTTTTGTATATGGAATAGATTCACCGATTTGTGTGCATTTGTATTCCAATGCAAAACTCTATTATGCACACATTGAGGGGGAGTCCCTTCCATAGTTATCTCTGTTTGTCTTGTGTCTTTCTCCTGCAAATCCTGGTATTGTCATCTAACACCAAAAAGGGGGAGATTGAAAGAGCATCTCATGTTTTCCTATGTTTTGCGTGTTAGATAACAATATTATGGAGTCTTTTCATGTGCGCTAAGTGTGCAGGAAGTTTTGAGGGGGCCGGATTATCCGCCCCTCCAAGGGCCGGATAATCCGGCCTACCTCATCTCTCAAGGAAGCCAAGGCGCGTCGCTCAGTGTCCAGGCGGATTTTCTCCCGGAAAATCCGAACTGGGGCGGTTTTTCCTCCCCAGGCCGGATAATCCGGGTTTCGCACGGGACGGATAATCCGGCCCCCAGTTTTCGAGCAAAAGGAGCCAAGGCGCGTCGCTCAGTATCCGGTCGGATTATCTACCGGAAAATCCGAACTGGGACGGTTTTTCTTCCCCAGGCCGGATAATCCGGCCTTCGCATAGGGCCGGATAATCCGGCCCCCAGAAGTTGATCAAGGGCAAGTTCGGCGCGACGCTCAGAGAGGGGGCGGATTGTCTGCCGGATATTTCGAGTCTGGGGCGGAGTTTCCCCAGACCGGATAATCCGGCCTTCACTTGGGCCGAATAATCCGGCCCCCAAAGTGTGCAACGACTGGTTTTTGGAAAGGGGTATAAGTACCCCTTCTTCCCCAACGTCCAGAATTCTTGATTCATTCGAATTTGACCAGACCCTGTGCAAGAGCTCTAAATCTCGATCTCCCACTTCAACCACCCTAAGGTCTTGATCCTTGGTGGAATTGAAGGAGGAGAAGTTCATCATCAACATCAAGAATCAAGCACTTCAACTCCTCTCCATTCACTTGGAGAAATCCCTGATCTAGTATTCTCGTTAATACCTAGATCTTGTTATTGTATTTGACAACTTTGTTCATGTGGAAGCTTGTTGTCATTTCGGGAGCCTCCAAGTTGTTGGAGTTGTTGCCTCGCTAGTTGTGTAAAGGCGCCGGTGCCCGCCTCGAAGGGTACCTATAGTGGAAGGTGGATCAGGCCTGTTGTGGCGAGATCCATCGAAGAACAGGGTGAGGCCTTTTGTGGCGTGGTGGTCTTAGTACCGCCCATCCCTCCAACGCAGACGTACTTCCCTTAACAAGGAAGGAACTGCGGTCAAACAAATCATGTGTCTCCGCGTGCTTCATTTCGGTTCACTCGTTCCTCTTCCACTCGCTCCTTACTCGCTAGTAGATAGGTTTGCATATAGAGAAATTCCACACATTAGTTTATCTAGAGAATTTACCTTTGTGCTAAGCCTAAAATTGAAAAAGAATTAAAAATATGTATAGCACCTATTCACCCCCCCCCCCTCTAGGTGCCCATACGATCCATTTCAGATGTGGCAAATGAAAACTATTAATTGTAAACAATGAGTATTTTGAGCTACACAAAAAGAAAAGAAAAGGTTGTGCTACTAAACTCATACTGAGCCGTGGCAGCCACAATGCAGGCAGTCGGGAGGAGACGGTTGTAAACCCATCTAGGCTTTCATCGCCCTCGCCAGTGACACCGCTAGTCTGTTCCGTCACCATTGGCCTTGAGGTCTTGGACGTGTGGTGGACCAAGGCCCCTCGCTGGCAAGAGGGTTCTCATTTTTTGTTCTAGAGTCGTTTTTCAGTGTCTTCTTCATGACGGTGAGGATACAGTGACATCTTGAAGTTAGAATAAGGTCATTTCCACCCTATCCTCGCTTATATGGTGTGTCTAGCATTGACGAAAAGTGTGTGGAGTCGTTTGTCCGGCTGGTCTCCTCGGATCTGGACATTTTTCATGTTCGCTGGTGTGATTTCATGTCAGTCTCTTATGATCTATGGTTGTCATCTTTGCCGATGGTTGCTGCTCTCTAGTGTGCTGGTTCTTTGAGTGCTTAGCACGATGACTTCCCGTCTGCCTACTCCAGCAAACTCTACTACCGCAAGGTTTGCCCGGCTCCGGTGATGGAGGGCGAGGACGGTGGCGCGCATTCAGATCGTGTTAGTGTTTGTAGTCGTAGCTAGGTGATCCATTGACCTATGTATTTTTGTTTACTTTTAGTCTCTTTGTACTATTGTAGATGATTAATATTAATAGATCAGTAATTTTTCGCAAAAGAATGTAAAAAACGTGGATCTGAGTATCATATTTCGAATCTCCAAAAAATACCAGATACTATCATTTTTGTGTAGCCCATAATATAAAAAATCTTCCATTGTGATTTTGCATGCTTGTAGATATATTATTGACAATGTCCAGTATTGTTTTTAGTATCTTATAATGATTTTCGTACTTCCCATGTCTCAAAATAGATGTCGTAAATTTATAAAAACTTGGATGATCTATATATTAAATAGTGTATAGATTCATCTTAACTTGTTAAATCTGTGATGGCTATTTTAAGGTGGAGAAAGTATTATTTAATTTAGAGATCACTATTACTCACAGGCCAAAGAGACTTGAGACACAAACCTATGGCTGCATCAGCCATTATGATGATCAAACCTTCTCGACGATTGGATGATGATCTGCTCGCATGGCTTCCCGAAAGATTAGGTCGGTTCACAGTACGTAGAGCATATAACCTTACTTTTCAAGAGTCCCCTGAACAATGTGTGTTTGCTACTTCGAGATCGGCCCCTGATGGTGCAATCAGCTGTTGGAAACGAATTTGAAAGGCTGGAGTTTCACCTAAAGTGAAAACGTTTGCTTATAGAGCTACATCTAATGGCTTATCTCTGGAAAATATAAAAAGGACAGAGGCTTTGAGGTTACAAGCAACTGCCTTATTTGCGATAAAGAACAAGAGTACGTTGCACATGCTTTGTTCAAGTGCTCTCATGCAAAACATTTGTGGTCTACTATGAGAGATGTGTGGCCTTTACCTAATGACATGGATCTCTAGGTTGATCCTCACAAATGGTTTCAAACGGTTATTGAGCAAGTCCCGGTCGGAGTGGTGGATTTTATTTTACTGATTGCTTGGCGTATTTGGTATGCTCATAGCGAGGTTATCCATCATAAACCACTTCTATCAATTGAAGGCTCTAGGTAATTCTTGATCTGCTATGTTAAGACAATATTAAATCCTTGACCACGGAGGAAATCATTAAGGGCAAGAGCCCTATTTCCGATGGTATGGAAGCTGCAACGGCTTATCGAATTCTTGATTTGCAGGTGGCACGTTGGCATAAACCTTCTCCTGGCTTGGTTAAACTTAATTGTGATGGTTCTTATAAGAAGGAGGATGGTTCAGCAGGAGCGGGTCTGATCTTGCGTGATAAATTAGGAAGGATTATTTTCTCCTCATGTCGTCAGCTTTTTAACTGTGATGATTCCCTAGAAGCTGAAACGAGGGCTTGCGCAGAAAGCCTTCGTCTTGCTCTCAAATGGAGTGATAAACCGGTGGTGTTAGAGCTAGACTGCTCTGTCCTGTTAGATGCAATTGGTGGAAGATCGCAAGATAGATCATCTTTAGCTTTTCTTATTAAGGAGATTAAGGATTTAATTTAGGATAGTAGAAGTATTTCTATTGTAAAAGTGGATTGTGAACAAAATAGGGCTAGTCATAGTCTTGCGAATTTCGCGAGAACACGTGCCAAAACTGTAGTATGGTTTGGATCAGGACCTCAGGTTTTGTCTCAGGTTTTAGATCATGACCTCCTTATAAGTCCTATAGATTAATAAAACCACTTTTACCCCCCAGAAAAAGAGACTTAGAGACACAAATAATTTGACTGGATACTGTTGGCCGCACTCGATATGTTGCTTGTGTAGCCGGCACTATTAATCTGACGGGTGACCGTTCACTGGCGACTTGTTTGTTTGCTACGGGCGCAGCTCAGCCGGCTGCGTAATGATTTTCATGCTTAGATTGCTACAGTAGCGTCACTTTCCAACAGACAAAACGTACGACCGAGCTTTCTTATCTTCAGATTTCTAGAGCGTGCAGACACATGGTCAGTGTACTGCTCTGGAATCGCCAAAAAACTGAAGGACATTTCAGGGTACATGAGCAAGAAGGGGGACAAGAAATGTCATTGTCCTATACTTGATCAGTATGCTCAGTTCGACCTTCATTATTCTCTTAAACCGACTAGCAAAGCTCTTCTGCCTTCTACTGTTTTACACAACAGAGAAAACAACAAGAAATAGAAATTGTGAAATATGCACACACACATGGTAGTACTCCCTCTGTTTCAAAATATAAGATGTTTTAGTTTTATGAATAAAATGTATCTGACATCTTTTAGTGTCTAGATTCATCTAGATTTAGAGTGAACCTAGACACTGAAAGTGATCTAGATACAGTTTTTTCATAAAGTTAAAACATCTTATATTCTGAAACAGAGGGAGTAGTTGGTAACGGAAGTTTTGTTCGGAGCGACGACCGGTACGAGAAGGAGCCTCGTTGGTGGAAGGAGCAAAGCGTGACCTCACCCTAATATTTTGTTGGCAGGAGTGATGGGGGACATGAATAGCCTGGACATAACCAATACTATTACTTCTGACTATGTTCTTCAGGTGAATTCTAGTACTAATAAGTTTATATATTATTTTAGTATTAAAGATAGAGATACAACACATCTTATTATTACATGCAGAATTATTATCAAACCACGCGTTAAGATGCAAGAGAAGACTACTCCACCAATAGAGCTATACAATACACATGCATTACATGGAGAAACATACTTTGAAGAGGAATATAGATTGCGAGGACGACTTTAATTCAAGAAGGGGAGGATGATGAGGACATCCGTACTAATGATACACCCGCTACTCCTACGATTGACGATGACACTGCGAGTGGAGATTTCAGGACTTTGAAGCCATCATAATGTTGTAAAGGATGCTTGGATGAATTTCACAAGATACATACTCGTATTATTCGTCTAAAGCTTTATTTGATGATGTGTCACCTTATTGATGGGCTAGACCCGTGCATTTTCGAGCTAGATAATATAGGAAGTTTCTGGAGGCTGTTTGAGTGGAGGAAGGTTCATCTACATGTGTTTTCAGGTGGTCCATTAGGGTTGGACGAAAATCACCTCTCTTCCTCCATATAAATTCCCTCCTAGCCATAATTAGAACTTAGATTTTGTTTAGACTAAAAGTTAGCCATTATTGTAACTTCGTCAAGGCTTGAGTGTCGCAGAGACCTCATGTACTTCGCACCTATTCAGGATCTCACCGTTTTCAATAAAGCATTTCATCTTTATCTGTAATATCTTGATTGCAATATTAGTTCTTACTTGTTCTCGATTTCAGGTAGAAATTGAGACCCTCGCTGGTCAGGCTGATCGTGCTTCTGCAAGATCGATAACCTCTAGGAGATTGGCCTAGCGATTGCATTGGCGCTCGTGCTCGCATGTGTAGTCGGATCGTCAAGCCCGAACTCCGCCCAAATCGATTATCACCATCTCATCGAAAGATCGGACACCTTTGCCCTATCAAGTGGTATCAGAGCTCAGGTTGCTCGGTGAGATCTATTTATACCTAGTCTAGATCTGTTTTTATCTAGAGTCTAGAAAAAGCCTACGAAAAAATTGTTGTCCCAAAACCAGTCTTAGCCTTTTCGCTTTGATCACTTAGTTTTTGTCTGTTGAATTTTCGTTGAATCGTTCGTCGAGTCGCTAGTTTTAGCATCTAGTCTTTTAGAGTTCAAGTTCTAGTCACGTTTTGTCACGTCGCCTAATCTGCATATTCATCCATCTACCTTTTGTTTCCACATTACCACCATCTATTCCATCCCCGTGTGCCTTGTAGTCTGAATCCGGTTTCAAAGAAAATATTTGTCCGCATCCCACCACATCCTTTATTGTTAGAAAGTATTGGTCAGATCCATGGATAATCTCTGAAAGCAATATCGATCTGTTTGCTCTAAGTTGCAAGAAAAGTTCAATTTCCTGTAGCCGTATTAGCATCAAGTTCTTGGAACGTTTTGACCGACTGAGAAAAAAAAAGAGGCATAAAGGGACAGACTTCCGGTCGGTTGTTTTCAATGGCACGTTTTATCTATTGCTTTGGAAACTTGATCCGTGTTAACTTAAGAGAAAAAAACTGAGATAATACATACAAATGAGTAAATACCCTGATCTGGTTGTTTCTTGGGGAGTTATTGTTTGCTCGAAGTTCCAGGAGAACACAACCGTGCACAAGTCTGTTTGCAAGAGTTCCGATCGACCAAAAGAGAAGAAAAGAGAAGAAAAGGAGAGAGAAAAAAAGGTAGAAAAAAAGAAAAAATGGAAAGGACCAATATGTTTTTATCAGCTGGTTTGGAAAGTTAATTTTAGCTGATCTTGGAATGGAAAGGTTGGCTAGTTGGAGCATCAATTACAATTCTTGGATATATTGTACTCCTTCCGACCCATATTATTATTGTCAACTTTATCTAGATTCAGATGTAACTAGTTAAGAATTTAGACTAGATGCATTTGTATCTAGACAAAGTTGAGAACATTAATATGGATCAGGGGGAGTAGAAAATATTGATCCCTAAAATAGTGTGTTGTATTGCAATGACCCTTATGAGATTTATATAGAATTACACGGGGTAGGTGGAGACTTGGAGTACAAGATGTAGACTCCTAGTCTATCTTTAAACTATACACGTATATGTACTCTAACATCCCCTCAGTCGGAGCGGGAGTGAAGCGGACGCTTGCGACTGAATTTGAAGTCTTGCGCTTCCGTCGTCTTCACCTACTTGTCATCATCACCTGCGTGGACATGATCATGGATGGCACCTAGGGGCGGTGACTGCGTCCACTTCTGGTGTCTCTCTTCCCTTCCGCAGTCACAGCGGAAGTGACGTGGACGCAAGTGATGACGCGAACGCTGCTGACTGGAGTCCTTGAGTTGTTGTAGACATTGTTCTTGATGACGATGTCGAGGTAGTCGATCGTGATGTAGCCGTGGTCGAGGTTGTTGTGGTCATTATAGCCGCGCCGGAGACGCAAAAAATTGCGCGATTTTTGTCGTAGGATTTTAGATTCCGTGCGGCGGCGGCAGGTTTCTTGGTCATAGTGCGGCGGCGACAGTAATCTGCGACGGCAATAGGCTTTTGGTTGTAGGTTTTTTTGGAGGCGACGGCCGGAGCACAAGGCAAGCGGCGGCGGCAAGGATTTTATAGTGGTGGCGGCGGATCGCATAGGATCAGTGGCGGCGACGGGTTTTTGACCAGGCAGGCGAAGCGATTGTACGATCGTCTTAGTAGAGCGCCGGCATGTAGCGGCGGCGGTTTTAGACCACGTGATGTAGACCTTGACGATAATTTTTGTTGGTGATGTAAAACTCGACGAAATTTTGGTGTAGTCGTATAGCTTGACGTAGATGTTCGGGTCGATGTAGTCTGGCTTGATATAGTGCAGATCTTGGTGTCGGTGTAGTCACGCGCGAAGCAATGCAGATGTTCGGCTCGGTGAAGATGTAGAAGGCGTAGCTTGTCATGGACGTCCGATTAGTGTCTGACGATACGGAGTTGACGCAGATTGTCCCTTTCTTGTCATCTAGTTCCTGACGTTGGTGCTTTGAAGCTGCTGCAAGCGCTCGTGGATGCTGGGCTCGTAGACATCCGAACTCAGGATGGAGCAATGCACGTGGAGCGATCCGCTGTTATCTGTCCGTGTCGTCCTGCTCGGGAGATCGATGCTGGTGCCGTAGTTGACGCAGATCGCCATGTGCGCGTGAGCTCGGACAGGAGTGGTTTGGGCGTCGACTGAAGATTGTTTCACGGATTTTCCACTGGGACGGAGTCGTGGAGATCAGGGATTTTGGGATTTATCAGGTTAACTGCATCTAAACTAAGAAGAATATTGAAATTTGGATCTAATCTAAAAAACGGGAATTGATCTAAAGAATCAATCTGATCTTTGATCGAGACCGGGTGCCGCGCCTCCGAGGAGAAGATTAATCTCCCCGGGGACGGCGCGATGCGGAAGTGGTGAAAGAACCTAGGATCAGCGTCGCGAGATATCATGTAGAAAATATTGATTCCTAGAACATCGTGTTGTATTGCAATGACCCTTGTGAGGTTTATGTAGAGTTACACGGGATAGGTGGAGATTTAGTTTACAAAATGTAGACTCCTAGTCTATACATATATAGATACTCTAATATATATTACTGACTTCTTGATTTCTGCTCTTTGTTTCGACTAGTAATCGTGCACGTGCAACGCACGTGTAATAATGCATCATTCTTTTATTGGTGGAGCAAAGTCAGATTTTAAGTTTCTTTTGTTGGCAAACTTTCCTTAAGTTGATTAAAAACTCTCGGAGAACCATGTCTCCAGAGATACATCGCATTAGTTGTTTCTCAGCTCTAGCAAAAGGTTAGAGGACGCAAGATTGACCTAAGTCACCATTATTAAGAAAAGTATATGCTTCACCATCAAATGTCTAACCAAAAATGGTACAACAAGACATTTCTCAATATGCTTCACCATCCGATGTTACATGTTCCCTCCATCTCAAAAATGATGTCGCTGATCTGTCTAAATTCGGGTGTATCTATATACTAAAACACGTCTAGATACATGCAAATTTAGACGAATTCGCGACATCCTTTTTAGGATGGAGGGAGTAGTAAATTTGCACACTCGGCAGGGCAATGTCTATCTAACATTTCAGCATATTTCATATTATGCCTCTTGCGAGCGAACTGAGAATGTCTATAAACAAAATTCCCATGAATGAACAAAATTCTGGTGCTGGCTTGACAGCACCGTGATTTATTCATATCAGGCAGCCATCATATCCAAGATTTATTCATATCTGGTCATGAAGATAACATGCACACGCAAAGAATTTCGACATTGACTATGCATAGAATTTTGCACAAAGATTGTAACAGAAGGTCTTAAAACAAAGTGAAACATACATCTAAAGAATTGAGATGTTTTGTGTATTCTGAAAAATAGCAAGAGGCAACAAACAGATCTACCATCCATGGAAGAGAAGGGAATGAAGTTGTGTTGCTTCTGATGTGATCCAGTGTCCCTCTCTGACATTTTCATAATCTACACCTTTTCGTCATCATATCATGTGTGAAACCCAGAAAATGTGCATCTGCGGCATTATCTAAGTTTCGCTTCTCAAACTGAAACAGAAGTTGGAAATTATTGTCATATATTCATAAGTAGTACTTCCTCTGTTCACTAATATAAGATGTTGTGTTGCTTCTGATGTGAACAAAGGAAGTAGCGGATATGTGAACTAAGCACTTAGTACTTACAAGATAAGAGATCCCCAGGTATGCAATCAAATAATTAGAATTCATAATTTCCCATTCCATATAATAAGTACTTCTATTAAACTTCAGCACTTTTCTCACATAAATGCATAAATATACATGAGACATGTAGCTAAAGTCTAAAGAATAACAATGCACTGAATCAGAAGAGCTAAATGGCAGCTAAACATATTTTCTAGGGTGAATATTTATGTTCGACACCATAGAACTGCCAAAACATCCTGAATAATGCAGATCAGTTCCTCTACAAAAATAAAGAATCTCAAACATGTGGCAAACAAATCTGAAGGCAAACAAACTTACTAAAATTGGCACTGTACTGAACCTATGCAGTCAGCGCCACCAGGCTCCAGCGTCGGGGTTGTCCTCCCTGCATTCGAATCGGCATACCATTAGAATCCATTGGCTTTAGAATCAGCTTGGGAATAACTTGTGTAGGTGATGGACATCAAGAAGTATACGTACAGAGAAATAAGTTTTAAATAATTGAGGAAGAAAAGAAACTTCTCAATATGAAGAATGCAAGATTTGATCGAGACCGGGTGTCGCGCCCTCGAGGAGAAGATTAATCTCTCCGGGGACGGCGCTATGCGGAAGTGGTGAAATAAGCTAGGATCGGCGCCGCGAGGCTAACCGCTCTGATATCATGTAGAAAATATTGATCCCTAGAACATTATGTTGTATTACAATGACTTTGTGGGGTTTATATACAGTTACACGGGATAGGTGAAGACTGAGAGTATAAGATGCAGACTCCTAGTCTATCTCTAGCCTATACACGTATAGGTACTCTAACATATATTACTGACTTCTTGATTTCTGCTCTTTGTTTCGATAAGCGACTTCAAAAGTCATCGACGCCTCGTGTCCTTGTATACACTAATTATTTTTCCTTTTCTCCGTCGCAACTTCTCAGCTCAGATTTATCTGTTTGACTGTTGTCTGTTCTACAGAAAATAAAATTTGTTTAGTCGTGATTTTCATATGTGTCTTAGGCTTGCGTCTCTGGCATGGTCTAGCCTAGGACCAGCACTAGACAACTTTGAGCGTATTTTCAGCTTTACATTAACTAGCATGGTTGCAGCATATTTCTCCATATATATTAAGCCTATCTACAGCTCCACATATTTCTACATCGTGCAGTATTGATTGCCTGGTATCCGCTTTGTTCAATCTTCGGATTTACTTGATATTGTTGGTTGCCGATCGCCGCCTACTGTATGGTAAGAACTTGTAAAAAATTGGTATTTGCAATCTTGTGAGCAGACTTGCCACCACATCCTAGTAGTAGATAGGAACATATACTTGTTATTTGTCTCTTGTTTCTACTAGTTATGGCAGGTTCTGACGTTAAAAGTTCTTGGGCTTCGTCTATAGTTAAAGATGTGCCACCACCTAGCAAACCACGACGACCACCACGGGAGGTAAAAGGACATGATCATGTGAACGTATCTATGCCACGATTTAATGGTCGCTCTAAGCATGATCTATATATTGAACGGGAGCTTGAGATAAGTGACATATTTGTTTCTCATAATTATTCTGAGTGAAATAGAATAAAAGCTGCAATTAGTACATTCACTGGTTAGGTTTCTATATGGTGGAATAAATATTGTCGATTATATACCTACTATTTATTTTTTTGAACGAGTAACAGTCCCGAAGGACCTAGAGCTGCATATATTGAAATGTGGCAGGTACATAATAGCAAAGAGGCCCTTTTATATCTATCGCACTGGGCAACCTAAATGTTAAAGAAAAGGCCTATTTTCTTACAAAAAAAACCCTAGCACAAGAAGAAGAAAAGCAATCAGGTGTTATGGAAAGGGCTCCTCTGCCACCACTCTCGCCGGTGACCTCAAGGCAGAGCCGAGGTCAGAGACTACGCTCACGTGGGGCCTCCTGCCCGGCGAGGGACACAGACCGCCAGTCGCCAAGACACTCCCGGGGACGAAACCTCTTGGGGGTGAAGCAGAGCCGAGCTCCGGTGGAAAGATCCGAAAGGGCCTCCGAACTGGAGGTTGCAAGACGTGGTCGTCCTTCGACCAGCTGAGGCAGGGGCTCAGCGGAACACATCGTCGCCGAAGATGAGCCCCTACTGATGGACACCAAACGTTGCAGCTCAAGAAGATGCACGACCTGTAACCCAACTCCACACCTTCTTCCACCACCTCGGCGGCAAGAACGGGAAGAGACGGTGTTGGCCTTGCGCCATGGATAGCACCTTCCTCTAACAGCAATAGGCAACGCCAGGCACGCCCTTGCCCCCTCGCCACCTCGGCCGGCCGGGGAAGGAAGAGCAGCGTCAAACGCCTCGCCGTTCACCTACTCCCCCTCGCCTCCAAGGCCGGCCAGGAGGGGATCGACGACAGCGGACCCCTGCAAAAGAGGAAGGCTCCTATGGAGCCTGTTATTGGAGGAGAAGCCGCCAGCAGTGGCGCCCCTCGCCCTCGGCTCTACCCTCCAGAGCACCGCGAAGAGCACCGCCGCCATCAGCCATGCCAGGATCTCGGGTCGGAGATCTTGACAACTGCTACCTGCATAGCGCCATACTACGACAGGACGCCAAAACCTACTGCTAGAAAAACTACACCTAACCCTAGATCCGGCGCCTCCCTTTGTCCATCTCCAGCCAGGAAATCTGGCGGAGGGAACGCCGGGATGGCCCGGCCAGCGGCGGCTGACTCTCAACTGAGGGGGGAGAAGGAAGAGGGGGCCTCTTCAATAATGTGTATGCTTGGTATTATATACCTACTACTTGGCATGATTTGAAACTTGCTATGCGCTATAAATTTGTTCCATCATATTATACGAGTGGCATGGTTAGGAAATTGCATAATTTAAGTCAAAGTGGTTATACTACCTTAGAATATTATGATGCTTTAGAAACTACCTTGTTATATTTATTTATCGAAGAAAGTGAAGATGAATTTATAGATAGATTTTAGAGAGGTTTAAACCATGACATCCAGGACATACTTATGCGCCTATTCAGGATCCCACTGTTTTTATCTTAGATTTTTGACCGAGAAAAAAAAAGAGGCATAAAGGGACAGAGTTCCGATCGGTTGTTTACAATGGCACGTTTTATCTATTGCTTTGGAAACTTGATCCGTGTTAACTTAAGAGTAAAAAAACTGAGATAGGAGTAGTACGTACAAAGGAGTAAAGACCCTGATCTGGTTGTTTCTTGGGGAATTATTGTTTGGGGAATTGTTAATTCTCAGCTAGCTGTAAATTAGCTTAAGGCACAGCTAACTGATGAGCCGTACGATTAAGAACCTGAGATTCGTGTTTTCCTTCCAGCGCTGGTCGCTGTACGCGCTTCTTTTCTGCCGCTAGTTGATCAGTGTGAGCCAAGTATGGGGTTTCTTTTACATTCTCTTGGGCCTGTGGTAGCTGCATGAATGGGACTTTGGTGGTGGGTTGTTATCTTTTAAATTAGATTTTTTTATTGTTTTTCTTGTCTTTTTAATAGTTTTTGTTGTTGCCATGTGACTGCTGATCGGGGCTTGTTTAGCAGGCTACTTATATTTTTATCGTGCTAGACTATTGGACACGTGTACTGTATTTGGGACGTGTTGTCCCGCACGCCTTTTTCTCTTTTTGTCTGGTATGTATATAGGCCTAAAAATAGTAAAAAACGTGTAGTTGTAGTTTTTTCTCTATTCTTTAGCGTGGATATTTTTTCATAGTTGACTTTTTTTCTGAGAATTAGCTTAGCGTATATTCAGCTCGTGGTCCGTTCGATCTGGCTTGTATGCCGAGATTGTGTGGTATGTTAAGTTGTCTCGTGGGTTGTCCCTCGCATTATGTCATGTGTTTGTCTTTGTTGCTTGGCTCATGTTGTCCTGCGTCGCAGCTCGTACAGACTGGATATGAATTACAACTTTGGTATGGTTGTTGTGTTCTCACAAAAATTGTTTCGGCCCATGCTTTCTGTGCTCGATGTTTTTTCTCTCTACTATTGTGTAGTTGTGATACATCGGGTGGTAAAGATACGCCCAAAAAAAATTAGCGGCAATTAAGTGGACGTCATGTATAGGTTGTCCAAAAATAGTGTGTCATTATACCTTTCTTAGTTTTTTCTTCAGCATAGTTGTTCCTAGGATGGTACTGTTTTGCATTCATTCATTTTTGCATGTTGTTCCAAGAAAACAACATGTCCTAACCATTATTGTGCGTTAAGATCTTGTTTTGCATGTGTTTGAATTGTTTGGCTCAGGAAGGTTGTGTGGTCCGGCCTTTTTTGTCGTTGTGGGCTATTGAGTGGGTCATGGCCTATCTTTTGTCCTCCCTTGTATCGTGTTGGGTGGGTGGTGTACTATGAGTTTCAACAGGATGTGCAAATACCTTTTCTTAGGAAGTTGTACATCAGGTTGCAACTAAGGATTGTTTTGTGGCCCCTTTTTATTATTAGTTGCAACTAGACTTGCTATTGAATTTTCTTGGGGTAGTTGCAACTTGGGTTGCAACTCAGAATTGTTTCACGGTTTCATCTTACTATTAGTTGCAATTGGATTTGTGTATGGATTTTTGTTGGGAGTTGAAACTCTGGTCATAACTGAGGTTTGAAATAGCATTTCCTTGTTTGGTGTTCCCTTCGTACTATGAGTTGCAAATAGACATGCAACTGCCTTTTCTCCGGGAGTTGCAAATGAGGATTGTTTATTGTCCCCTTCTTACTATGAGTTGCAACTAGACTTGCAACCAAGTTGCAACTGAGGATTGTTTTTGTGGTTGCTCGTTTACTATGATTTGCAACTAGACCTGCAACTGGATTTTTCTCGGGAGTTGCAACTACGATTGAAAATGAGGATTGAAGTGTCATTTTCTTTGTTTTGTGATCCCTTTTTACTATGAGTTGCAACTAGACTTGCAATTGGCTTTTCTCGGGCGAGTTGCAACTTGGGTTGCAACTGAGGATTGTTTTCGTGGTTGCTCATTTACTATGGTTTGCAACTAGACCTACAACTGGATTTTTCTCGGGAGTTGCAACTACGGTTGAAAATGAGGATTGAAATGTCATTTTCTTTGTTTCGTGATCCCTTTTTACTATGAGTTACAACTGTACTTGCAACTGGATTTTATCGAAAGTTGCAATTGGGATTGGAACTGAGGATTGTTTCACCATCCTTTTCTTACTATGAGTTGCAACTGGACTTGCAACTGGCTTTTTCTCGGGCTGCAAATGTCATTTCCTTGTTTCGTGGTCCCTTCTTACTATGAGTTGCAAATGGACTTGCAACTGGCTTTTATCGGGCGAGTTGCAACTGAGGATTGTTTTCGTGGTCGCTCTTTTACTATGCTTTGCAACTAGACCTGCAACTAGATTTTTCTCGGGAGTTGCAACTAAGGTTGCAACTGAGGATTGAAATGTCATTTTCTTTGTTTCGTGATCCCTTCTTACTACGAGTAACAACTGGACTTGCAACTAGCATTTCTCGGGAATTTCAACAACTAAGGATCATTTTGCCATCCCTTTTTTACTATGAGTTGCAACTAAACTTGGAACTAGCTTTTTCTCGGGTTGCAAATGGACTTGCAAATGGCTTTTCTTGGGGAGTTGCAAATGAGAATTGTTTCATGGACCCATCTTACTATGAGACACAACTGGACTTGCAACATGATTTTCTCAGAGGAGTTGCAACTCGGGTTGCAACTGAGGATTGTTTCGTGGTCCTATCCTACTATGAGTTGCAACTGGACTTGTGTCTGGATTTTTATCGGGAGTCGTAACTCTGGTCACAACTAAGATTGGAAATTTCAGTTTCTTATTTTGCGGTCCCTTCTTACTATGAGTTGCAAATGGACTTGCAACTGGCTTTTCTCGGGAAATGGTAAATGAGGATTGTTTCATGGCCTTTTTTATTATGAGTTGCAACTAGACTTGCAACTGGTTGTTCTTGGGGGAGTTGCAACTGGGGTTGCAACCCAAGGATTATTTTGGTGGTCTGTTGTTTACTATGAGTTGTAACTGGACCTACAACTGAAGATTGAAATGTTATTTTCTTTATTTCGTGATTCCTTCATACTACGAGTTGTAACTGGACTTGCAACTGGCTTTTCAACTAAGGATTATTTTGTTATCCCTTCTTACTATGAGTTGCAACTAGCTTTCTTAGGGAATTGCAACTGAAAATTAATTTGTGGCACCTTCTTACTATGAGTTGCAACTGGCTTTCTCGGAGAGTTGCGACTGTTGTTGCAACCGAGGATTATTTTATGGTCTCTTCTTACATGTATGCGAGATATGACTCCTTGTTGCAGTGTTTCTAATTATTTATGGTATAAGAGTGTTGCATTTTAGATAATAAAAAAATAGGAATAGGTCCCTATGTATCTCTTAGGATATAGTTGTCGGTTGCAACATTTTGCGCAACTTTTTTTTTGTCAAGTGCATCACTAGTTGGAACCGATTTGGAGGTGGGTAGGTGTTTTGAGAGGCCACCATTGGGGAGACTGTTGTTTATTGTTCTTCCGTGATCCATTTCTACGAGTATGAGTTACAACTGGACTTACAACTAACGTTTCACGGATGGTTGCAACTGGGGTTGCCGATGATTGTCGTGGTCCCTTTTTATTATAAGTTGCAACTGGATTTTCAATTGACTGTTCACGAGTAGTTGCAACTGGAGTTGCAATCGACGATTGTCATGATCCCTTCTTATTACGAGTTGCAACTGATGATAACCGTATCTTTAACGGGAGTTGTATACCTTTTCTTAAAAAATATACATGTTTTGGTAGACTATTTAGCTTAACAAATCATATTTGGAATCGAAGTATTCCCTCCGTTCGAAAATAAGTTGTCTATATACATGTGAATCTAGAAAAATCTAAGTCCCTTATTTTATAGATGGAAGGAGTAGAATTTTTGCAATTAGAGCTGAGTTTATTAAATAGCAAAAACAGACCCTATGTTTTCCTGTTGTAAGTAGGGTTGTGACTGAGATACTTTTCCAATTACAAGTGGGCTCGTAACTAAGAGTTTGTTCTAGTTGCAAGTGGAGTTGCAATTGATATTCTTCACAGTTGCAAGTGAATCGTAACTGAGTTTTTTTAAAGTATAGTGGAGTTGCATCTAGAGTTGGAATTGAGATTTTCGTCAAGTGCATTTTCAGTTGCAACTAAGATTTTTAGTTATTTGCAAGTGAGGCAGCAACTCGGAATTTTTAGTTGCAAGTGAGGTTACAACTCAGTTTTAACTGAGTTTTCTCGGTTACGAGTAGGGTGGCAACTGGCACAGGTGGTGTACGAGAGAGAATTTTCACTTACAGGTGGGTAGTATTTTTCTAGTTAAAATTTTGAAAAATGTTTCTTTAAAGCTGGAGTCTTCCAAGTAATAGAAAAAAAGTGTGTCGGACAACATCTTTACGAACGGTACGAATTAAACGCACTAAGCACGGGAATCAGAAACTAACACTTGTTATATCTCTCCTGCTCTGCATGCATACAAGCCGAACGGTATGCAGTAGCAAACGGGCCGGCCGGCCGGGTGCGTGTACGACTTTCGTCGTTCGGGAATCAGGACGCATGCAAAATGAAGGAGCTGAACCAAGAGCCGTTCCCGCCCGCAGATATCGATAGGGTCGATAATTACCGTGCGCGCACGTGCTGACGTCAGTCAGCTGACTGAGAATTCTATTGTTTGCTTCAAGTTCCAGGAGAATACAACCGTGCACAAGTCTGTTTGCAAGAGTTCCAATCGGCCAAAAGAGAAGAAAAGGAGGGGGGAAAAAAGAAAAGGAGAGTGAAAAAAAGTTAGAAAAATTAGAAAGGACCAATACGTTTTTATCAGCTGGTTTGGAAAGTTAATTTTAGCTGATCTTGAAACGGAAAGCTTGGCTAGTTGGAGCATCAATTACAATTCTTGGCTGAATATATTACTGCCTTCTTGATTCCTGCTCTTTGTTTCGATAAGCGACTTCAAAAGTCATCGAGGCCTCGTGTCCTTGTATACACTAATTATCTTTCCTTTTCTTCGTCGCAGCTTCTCAGCTCAGATTTATCTGTTTGACTGTTGTCTGATCCACAGAAAATAAAATTTGTTCAGTCGTGATTTTCATCTGTGTCTTAGGCTTGCGTCTCTAGCACGGTCTAGCCTATGACCAGCACTTGACAACTTTGAACGTATTTTTAGCTTTACTAACGTGGTTGCAGCATATTTATTCATATATATTAAACCTATCTACAACTCCACATATTTCTACACCATGCAATATTGATCGCCTGGTATTCGCTTTGTTTAATCTTCGGAATTATTTGATATTGCTTGTTGCCGATCGCCGCCTATTGTATGGTAAGAACTTGTAAGAATTTGATATTTGTAATCTTGTGAGCGACTTGCCACCACATCCTAGTAGTAGATAGGAACATATACTTGTTATATGTCTCTTGTTTCTACTAGTTATGGCAGGTTCTGATGTTAGAAGTTCTTGGGCTTCGTCTATAGTTGAAAATGTGCCACCACCTAGCAAACCACGACGACCGCCACGGGAGGTAAAAAAGACATGATCATGTGAACATATCTATGCCGCAATTTAATGGTCGCTCTAAGTATGATTTATATATTGAATGGGAGCTTGAGATAAGTGACATATTTGTTTCTCATAATTATTCTGAGCGAAATAGAATAGAAGCTGCAATTAGTACATTCACTAGTTATGCTTCTATATGGTGGAATAAATATTATCGATTATATCCTAATTATATACATACTACTTGGCATGATTTGAAACTTGCTATACGCTATAAATTTGTTCTATCATATTATACGAGTGGCATGGTTAGGAAATTACAGAATTTAAGTCAAGGTGGTTATACTGTCGCAGAATATTATGATGCTTTAGAAACTATCTTATTATATCTATTTGTCGAAGAAAGTGAAGATGAATTTATGGATAGATTTTGGAGAGGTTTAAACAGTGACATCTAGGACATACTTATGCACCTATTCAGGATCCCAGTGTTTTTAATAAAGTTTTTATCTTTATCCGTAATATCTTGATTGCAATATTAGTTCTTACTTGTTCTCAATTTCAGGTAGAAATTAAGACCCTCGCTGGTCAGGCTGATCGTGCTTCTGCAAGATCGGTAACCTCCAGTAGATTGACCTAGTGATTGCATTGGCGCTCGTACTCGCACGTGTAGTCGGATCGTCAAGCCACCTAAATCGATTACCACCATCTCATCGAAAGATCGGACACCTTTGCCCTATCAAGAAGTAACCTGATGTGTTGCCAACTCTTGTCATTTAATCTACAGTCACATCCACCCTTGTTACCAAATTTAAATAAACTTCAATAATTCAAATGCCACAACAAAGGGGAGAAGGACCCGTATAAGATGAGCCACATTTGTATTTTGGCACCTATAGAATGAACGTGCAAGTTGTCGGTTGAAACTCAAAAGTTTTTTTTTCAAATAAAACTCCGGGCTTGTTTGATTCAAAGGAATGATATAGGAATTTTGTCCTTGGAAATTTTTCCTTTGTGTGCCGTTTGATTTGTAGGATTGAAATCCTGAGGAATGCATAGGAATTTTTCCTATAGGATTGCATTGTACTATGTTTTGAAGGAAAATTTTCCTCCACCCAAATCTCATGTTACAATTCTTATGTCTTTCCTGTGAATCAAACGCTACTTGAGAAAAATTCATGTAGATTTCAAATCCTGTAGGTTAATCCTATGGTTTTCATGTTCCTATGTTCTGAGAATCTTATGAATCAAACATCCCCTCAATAGTTTTCCAATTTATTTATGAAAGAATGTTTAATGACTAGCGTAAGATGCGAAGCCGCAAATATGTGGTATACGACTTGATTGTGACTCGTTAAACAACTCGTCGACGACTGATCCATATCTCTCGTACCGTCGAGGCAACACTAATTTTAGGATAGAGTGTGCGGTATGATATATGAATCTACCAAGTTGTTAAAGGAAGTAGCACAACTTTTTATGTTTTGGAAGAAAAGACTAGTGGAGGTATAATATTGTGGTAATATTCACTTACCTCTTTTACCTTGGCATAGATGTTCATTGCATCCATCTTGTCTTGGTGCTCTTAAGAGCAAATTGTCGTGAATGAGTTTATACAGTTTGAGAAGCTACGTAGTTTTTACTGTTCTGTCGAATACATGTATAGTTCCTTACGCGTCTGAGAGTAACGTGTCAATGTGTAGATTCCATATTTATAATACTAAGGTGAGTCTTTTTATAGGGGATGATAAGAAGAATCTGTGTGCGTGCGTGTGTGTTTTATTTCTTTGAAGAGTGGTGTGTGTAATTGTTTTTTAGCGGAACGTGTGTGTAATTGTGAAGCATGGAACCAAATCTTCGTCATTGCAACTGTGCAGCCCAATCCCGTAAGGCCTAGGTTATCTTTTTAGTACAACTTTTCCAAGAAAAAATGGAACTCAAAAATACCATTTTTATTTTATTTTTAAACGAAGGAAGCACCGGTGCCCATATGTACCAAATCTCCAATCATGAGGGATAATTACAAGATCATACCAACATCGCCAATGATTTAGGGCATAGAACACCAAACGCAACAGCACACCCAACTCTCTCGCATTTTCTGTGAGCACAACAGTGAGACCTTTCCCAGGTTATTCTCTTAAAAGTAGATTTAGACCAAAATGAAATTACAAAAGATCGAAGTTTACACAAGTATTCTGAATGTTCTCTTTCGGTTAGCTCTTAGTTTTTGCAGTTGAACTCACCGAAAGAACGAGCTCCATCGTACACATACAGTTTGTTCTCCAGCTTGCAATGAAGATGTAGGATTCTCACAACTCTACAGCCATTGTAAGAAATAAGAAGTTAAAAACCAATCAGCGGTCTTACAGGGGCTGCACACACCTGCAGTTCACAGAACTCTCTATTACAATATCTATAAGATAGAGTAGTCACGAGCAACAGACTGAGTATAGTTGCTAGTATTCAGGATGAATAGCATCTAATAACCGCAAAAACAATTAAATGTTCAATACCATTCCAAGAAATCAGATCTCAATAGAATTAGAAGAAGCTACATGGGCACTCAATTTCGTTTGCCAATAAAAACTGAAAATTGTTTCCAAGAGAAAAATTAGCTACAGGGATCATTCTATTTACAAAATTTACAGCATCACACCTATCATGTCGGGCTTATCATCATCACTGCAATCTACATCATACCATGTCAAATGCTTGTTTGCTCTGACAGGAAACCCGAGTTATTATCCGCAGCTCAGGAACAGCGAACAGGCCGAGTCATCGGTGACATCAAACCAACCAACAAGGAGCTATACATTGCGTTTGTGTCAAAATGCCGTACAGAGATTTGAAGTCTTCAGGTTTGAAGAACACTCCTGCTGTATAGGAATGGCCGGGCTGCAGAGCCGAGTCCTTTTCGGCTCTGATATTCTAACATGTGTTATTGCTGCTGTAAGTGCATCAACTATGCCACACTCATCCTGGTCCTCGGACCTCTGGCTTGACGAATCTGAAGCTGAGGACTCACAGTGTGACCTAATTCTTTCCCATGGAAGTTTGGGTGCTACAACCTTGTTAGTGACACATACATTAGGAGTTACTGCCTTCAGAGTACATTCTGTGTAGAACAACACCCATGGGTGACCTGGAATAAGTATCATCAAGAAATTAAAACCTTGAACTATAAACACCAAGTTAAGCTAGATGAAAAAAATGTCTGAACTTACTAAGAACTTGATCAGCGGTTATCCTAGAGGAGACATCTCGATCCAACATTCGACTAATAAGATTCCGTCCATAAACTGACATTGATTCCCATGGACCACTGTGGAAATCAAGCTCAACTGTCTTTATAGCTTCAAAGACATCATCTAGACAGCCACCTTGAAATGGAAGTGAACCAAGTAGTAGTACATGGAGTAGCACTCCAGCTCCCCATATGTCTACTTTCTCAGAATAGCTCCCTGACAGCACCTCAGGTGCCACATAGGCTGGGCTTCCAGCAATGCCAGATAATTTCTGACCTGTTTAGTGGAGAATGAAAACATCAGCTCATAAATCCTAGTAACAAGCATTTGTACATATTACTATCCAAGTAAATCCCTAAGTAGGTCTTGCGATATGAGATGAAGTGCAAGTCAAAACTATACAAAGATAGCAGACTGAACAAGAAAGCATCAAAGCTCTAAGCATCAGCATCCATTAGCCCTAAATTAGGTGGTGCTGCACACTTTGAACTTTTAAGATAGAAGTTCAAATAAATAATAAAAATATTGTCACATAGCATCATTTGCTAGGTTTATTTTTGGTATCAAGCCTTCTGGCCCTAGCTTATTACTGTCCATCCCTCAATGTTCATGCAGCTAATTCCTCTCATTCAGCTCCACCTTAGCACAATGGGATGCATGTTCTCTTCGCGTAGGGCGGTGTCAATGACATTTAAGACAACAAATGCATCACTGTAACATGACAGAAGAAACTCTGAAGTGAGTCGAGTTTGAGTATCACAAAAAAAACCAAAGAAAGCAGTGGCATACCGTATTGCATTAGTGGGTTACCTAGAGTTAGAACAGAGGATAGAGATATTGGAAACAAAAGGTAAATAGTGCAGAATTGCTAAAATCTAAATGTTACCTTACAAAACATAAACAGCACCCCCTGCAGCCATGCTGACAACTCCAACTCATAGACTATACGACTCCATGCAGACAGACACCACACCACTTCCTAATTCATCAAAATAACTTGGACCACATTGGCATATTCAAACATGACAAAGCCTGTTTGGTGTGCTCAAGAACACTATGCTGGCCCTCAGACTCGCCATAACAGGTACTTGCAGTTGCAGGAGAGTGCATAGAAATTTAAAATCAGCACAAGGATTAATTGCCCATCAGTATTAGATTGTCAACTTCCAAAATGCACGCAAAATAAACAAAATTAGTATCAGACCAACCACATGAACAATGAAACCAAATAACAACTAGCGTGATACTTAAATTCTCTTAGACACTACCTCCGTTCCACAATATAAGCCTTTTTAGCAAACTATTTTAACTTTCTAAAAAGGCTTATATTATGGAACGGAGGTAGTACCTAGCAAGAAGAAATGATACTGATAGCCACTTGGCACCAATCCACAACTCTAAAAAAACATTTTCACACATTAATGAGTATGTACAATACAAACCATTTCTTCATTTGCAGTCCCATGGAAAAAATTGAATCATTATGCGCAAGTGATTTAAACAAGACTCCCAAGCAAAAAAGATCCATCACTGCAGACTCGGCAAGGACACGTAACAAAAGCACATAAACCTTGATGCAAAACTAAGCCCATCTTACTAAACACAGCCATCGTAACCAAGTAACCCAAGTCAGTGAATATCAATTAGTACAAATCGCAAGTATAAAACATAAAACTGTCTGAAATGCTCAATACTTCAAGAGTGCGATAGTGGGTCTTAGACTGCAGAATACTTGCAGATGAATGTCTTCAGAAACTGTGGAATATTTAGGATTGCATTATCCATGGCCGCAGATTCTCAACTTCAAAACTACATTTAAATAACCAAATTCTCTAATCATATCGAACGAAAGGAGATGGGACATGAATAAACTTCCTACTAACTCATGATTCAATGTCTGGAAGGAGCTTGCACACATTTCTTTGATTAAGCACACAAGATATAGTATCAGTTTAGCAACTGCCAACAAACAATGACTCAGCAAACAAGGGAGCTGACAACTTGAAGACACATTTAGTTAGGAGACCAATCACTTATCTGGTAAGTTATATAATATATAATAGTAACATGAAATATTACTAGTATACACAGGTCAACTAGCTACAGCTATCAATTCAGATTGTTGCAACATCATGCCAATTATTAAAGATTACGCAAGCTTATACGGTCCAATGTGGGAATTCCAGACGATCATCTACTACTTCTAACCGACTTAGTTTGGCTATAATAAAGCGGCTTAAAATTGCAAATTGTGCTGATGAACGGCCACTGCTCTGGAAGATGGAAAACTCGAGTTACCCCCGACATAGACATAAGAGTATCCCTAGGGTTTCTGGAGCTTGGAAGTAAAAAAAAAAAGCATAAACTTTACCGTTGGTAACTCGCGCCGCCAATCCAAAATCTGCCAGTTTCATCTTGCCAGTCTTGGTGAGCAGAATGTTCTCGGGCTTGATGTCCCTGTGGATGACGCCCATTTCGTGGCAGTACTTGACGACCGACATGAGGTCCTTGATGACGACGGCGGCCCGGTGCTCGGAGAAGGTGCCGTCCCTGGCGATCTCGTCGAGCAGTCGTCCGCCGCTGCAGAGCTCCATGACGAGGTAGAACTTGTCGGCGTCCTCGAATACGGACTTGAGCGTGACGACGCCCGGGTGTCCCGAGAGGTGCTGCATGATCTCGACCTCGCGGTGGACCGTCTCCTCGCCGTTCTTGGGCAGGGCCTTGCAGGCGAACTCCTCGCCGCCGGCCCTGGCGCGGCAGATCCGGACGGAGCCGAACTTGCCGTGGCCGATCTCGGCGCCGAGCTCGTACTCGCTCTCGAGGCGCTTCTTGCGGCCTATCCGCGTGGCGGACTCGATGCAGCCCACCTTGCGCTTGAGGCCCCGGCCGGGGCTGTCGGGCGCGGCCCGCCCGCTGGCGGGCGGCGCCGTCATGACGACGCCGCCCCGGGCGGAGGCGGAGGCGGAGGCGGAGGCGGAGGCATCGGAGGAGGGGTTCTTTTTCTTCTTCTCGGGGCGCGGCTTGCGCTCCCGGCAGGTGCGCTTGCGGTCCGCGGAGGCGTCGTGGAGGGAGCCGGCGAGGGAGCGCGCGCCCTTGCGCTTCCGCGGGAGCGACTCCATCGGGGGAGGGGGAGGGGGAACCCTAGGCGGCGGCGGCGGGCCTGCGCCTCTTGCGGGTCATGGGGGGGATGGGGGTTGGATCGGGGAGGTTGGTGGCGAGATGGGAGATGGGGAGGGGCTCGAGGAGGAGGAGGTGGAGGTGATGAGATGGGGAGGGGGGAGGACGGTGGGGGCGCGCGTGGCGTGGGGCTGGCTTTGTTGGACTCGTGTCTGCTGCCGCGGGTGGGTGTCGGTTCGGGGGATCGGGAGCACGGGACGGAGGAAAGAGCAGGGGGCGGGTGGACGCGTACGGGGGGCGGCGTGATGGTGCCGGACGGGTGGGTGATGCGATGTGCGCGGCGAAATCACGCGACGGTCCCCGTCCCTTGACTCGCCGTTTCGGTTGCGGGTGCGGTCGCGCGCCGACGGTGATGGCGATGGTGCGATTTTTGTCCGGTGCTCTGGGATCTTTTTCCAGCCGGAAAAGAGGTTCGTGTGTTTTCACGGTGGGTTGGCAGACGGAGGAGGGTTCTGGAAGGATGGGGACGGTGCTGGACTCCCCTCCCCGTCTGGAGAGAATCTGTGTTGGACACGAGTTCATTACGACCGCGTCACGGGCTGTTCGTGCGGAGCAGAGCGGCACCGGGCGCACCGGGCTGGCTCCAGTCTTCGCATTTACTTTCGCACGGCGTATACCATTTGATTGTTGCACTGCTGCTGCATCGGGTAATCACCGTACGGCGACAACTGGATTCCGTACGTTTTTCTTTCTCGGAGCATCTCCACTCGGATCCAGAGTTACGTGGGACGGCGTTCAAAATCGCGCTCAGCCAGACCCTTTCCAAAAAAAAATCATGCCGGCACGGTCTATTTAGTTATCCGGCGCCACCAGGCTAAACCCGACACACAGGGGGCAAGCGGGGGCGCCGGATGGAGTTAAAAACGACGTGGGCCAGCCCTCACAGCGGGAGAAAGCTTTGTTCCCGTCCTTTCCGTTGCTTCCTGCTCCGTCTTACCGCCCTTTCCTGGCTATATGTACGCACCTCTCCCTCCCTCGCTCCCCCTCCCGCCGCCATTGCCGCCATGGAGAGCCTCAAACTATTTTTTTACGTGGTCGTGATGTAGATAGAGGAGCGTCGTCGCGAGCTGCCGGAGCGAAAGAGGATGATGGCCCGGTATGCGTCCACGAGCGCGTACTGGCTGAAGAGGTTCAAGAAGGAGCGGGCAAAGGAGCTCACGCTGTGCATACCATGTTGGTAAGTAAGAACGATTCTATCTTCGGCCCTAAGCCTAGTAAAATCATGCAAAGGATAAATTAGAAACGTCTAGTTTAGTTGTTGGTGGGCAAGTAATATGGCAATGTTATAATTTGTAGTATGGTTTGATACTTATGGAAATTATAACATACCAAAGTTTAAGTTCGTAGACCTTGGCCTTACACATATAGGAATGATAGGAATGATAAAGATCATACCACGATGCACAAGATAGTGATCAAGTGCAAGGACCATATCATATCACTTTTTGCATATGATGTTTGTTTGCATCTTATATTACTTGTATGGTGCTTTAGTAGCATTATAAGATGATCCCTTATTTAAATATCAAGATAAGAATATATTATTCCTTTAGTATGCACCGTCAAGAAAGTTCGTCGTTTTAAGACACCACGTGATGATCGGGTGTGATAGACTCTATGTTCGCATACAATGGGTGTAAGACAGTTTTACACACGCGGTTACTAAGGTTCTTACTTGGCGATCCTAACATATACATACATAGCCTCGGAACATGAACCGAAAGGTAAAGCATAAGTCATATGGTTGATATGATGACCATCTAGATGCTCGTCTTTAAAGCTACACAAATTCACGTGATGATCGGTCTTGATATAGTGGATCTGGTTCATGTAATCATCAAAAATACACGAGGGATGTTGTTTTTGAGTGGAACTTCATTTGTAATTGTGGATTAGCCGAACTCATAAAATTAGTTTAAATAAACTTTGCAAATTCTATTGTATATGGCACCACCTTTTTTAATTTCAATGTGTTCACGGAGAAAGAGAAACTTGCAACGAATGGAGCTTGAGGATTCTCCTCACTCTTGCACAAAAGAAATATGTGCTAGAAGTGTCGCTAGGCCCCCTACCACCTGATGATGCTTCTGACGATGTAAAAATGTTTACTTAAGTCATCAGGAGGACCACCAACATGGTTCATTATGGCATATTGTATGGGATAGAGCCAGAACTCAGAAAGCGTTTAGAGAATGGCAATGCCTTTGATACTATCGGTGAACTGAAAATGATTTTCGATACCCATGTTGCTGTGGAGAGTTATGATGCTTCAGAAAAATTGTTTAGCTGCATGATGGAGGGGAACAACTCCGTTAGTGAGCACGTACTCAAAATGTCTAGGTATGCCGATAAGCTTGTAGCTTTGGGACTTAGGCATACATCGTGTTCTCCAATCTATGCCACCAAGCTATAAGAGCTTCGTGATAAATTATAACATGCAGGGCATAAAAAAGTCTCTCACCGAGCTTTTGTCAATGCTTAAGACTGTTGAGTGGAGATTAGAAAAGAACAACAAGTGTTCATGATCAATAAGACCACCGGTTTCAAGAAGGACAAGAAGGATAAATTCAAGAAGGGTGGCAAAGATGTTGATATGCCTAAGAAGAAGACTCGGCTAGCCCTAAGCCTGATACCGAGTACTACTATTGTAAGGGGCTGACCACTAGAGGCGCAATTGCCACAAATATCTAACAGACAAGAAGGCCGACAAGATGAACAAAGGTATATTTGATATACATGTTATTGATGTGTACTTGACTAGTACTTGCAATAGCTCCTGGTATTTGATACTGGATCGGTTGATAATATATGTAACTAGAATCAGGAGCTACGAAACAGGCGATCACTAGCAAGGGATGAGGTCACGATGTGTGTCGGCAATGGATCAAGAGTTGATATGATCGCTGTCGGATGTTGCTGATACGTCCATTTTGCATCACTATTCTATGTCTTAATTCACAATTATTCATTGATATATTTCGTATTGAGAGGTGATACTTATGTTATTTCATCTGTTTTTGCATGGTTGATGACTTTTAGAGCATGGACCGCTGCAGTCAGGATTCTGATAGAAAAGGTGTTGTTTGGAGGCAAAATTCGTGAAGATCAGAAAATCCGGGAAAATATACGGAAAATTCTATTTTTCCAGAAGACTCAAGATGCCAGAAGATGGAGTGGAGGTGGGACACAGGGGGCCCACACCACCCCATGGCGCGGGCAGGCCTAGGACACGCCAGGGAGTGGTGTGGCCACCCTGGCCCACTCCAGCCTCTCCCCTCTGGTGTATATCTTCCTCTCGAAACCCTAAGACTCGGGGAGCGACCACAGAAAGATTCCTCCACCTCTGCGGGGCGGAAAACACCGAGAGAGAAAGATCTCTCCGGCAGACAGACTTCTGCCGAGGGAATTCCTTTCCGGAGAGGGGAGATCGTCGCCATCAACACCACCATCAAGCTGGACTTCATCGGGATCATCATCATCATCACCACCATCATCACCATCAGCACCCTCATCATCATCTCCATATTGCTGTAACAATTGCGTTGAATCTTGCATAGTTCATAGGGGAAACTTTCCCGGTGTTGATTACTCTTTGTAGTTGATGCTATTGAGTGAACCACTGAATTATTGTTTATGTTCAGATTGTTATACATCATTATTCCATCTCTGATCATGATCCATATGATGTCTTTTGAGTAGTTCGTTTTGTTCTTGAGGACATGGGAGAAGTCTTGTTGTTAGTAGTGGAGTTGTGTTGAGAAAGATTCAATAGATTGTTATTTAAGTTGTGGTGTACTTCTTATAGTGGTGTCATGTGAACATCTACTACATGACTTCACCTATATGGGCCTAGGGGAATGCATTGGATATTTGGCTACTAATCGTAGGGGTTGCCGGAGTGACAGAAACCTGAACCCCCGTTAAGAAACCATTGCACAAGGGACGTAAGGGTCTTAGAGTTTAAAGCTGTGGTTAGGTTTTACCTTAATTAATTTCTTATACTTACGGATGTTTGCAAGGGGTATAATCACAAGTATGTATTAAGTCTTGGATAGGACGGTACATTAGTACAGGTTCACCCACACAACACTTAGCAAGCTAAAGAAGATTAATCGACTATATGAAGCGAAAGCACTTGACAGTCTTCCCATGTGTCCTCGAGAACGTTTGGTCATCTATAGAAATACAACCGGCTTGTCCTTTGCTGCATAAAGGATTGGGCCACTTGCTGCATTTATTCCTACTATCTTTTATTTACTCGTATTTTGTTTACTTGCTTTATCAAAAACCCCTAAAAATCCGTTTGCTAAGTATTTGCATAGAATTCCTGATCCATACCACTAGCCAGCACCTTTTGCTCCTCGTTGGGTTCGACACTCTTACTTATCGAAAATACTGCGATACACCCCCTATACTTGTGGGTCATCAAAACTATTTTCTGACGCCGTTGCCGGGGAGTGAAGCGCTATTGGAGAGTGGAACTGGTAAAGGAAACTTCTACTGTGAGTATTGTTTACTTCTGCTAGTTGCTTTATTTTTGTTTTGGATAATTCGCTGAGTTTCTTATTTGGTAATGCTACTACCACTGCTAAGGTAGTAGATAAGCCACCACCTGCTGAGAAAGATGTTTTCAAAATACCTACAAGAATTATTGATCGTGTTATGGATAACTACTATGTTGGGGATGGAACTGTCCATCCCGGTGATCATTTACTATTTATACACGAATTATGCGGGTTGTTCAAGTGTGCAGGTATTACTATAGATCAAGTTAAGAAGAAGTTATTCTCATTATCACTGAAAGGAAGAGCTAAGGAATGGTATAAGCTGCCGAAGAATGGTCAAGCTCTGGAATGGGAGGAAATAGTGCCTCTCTTTTATTTAAAGTTTTATCCTCCTAGTGAGATTCATAAAGATCAGAATCAAATATACAACTTTTGGTCTCTTGATGGAGAGAGTACAACTCAAGCTTGGGGGAGATTGGAGTTACTAATGCTCAAGTGTCCCATTCATGAGCTCCCCAACAATATTATTATCAACAACTTTTATGCAAGGCTCCCTCTACATGACAAGGATTTATTGGATGCTTCTTGTGATGGATCATTCACTCGCATGGAAGAAGAAGCTAAATGGGACCTTCTAGATCGTATTCAAGACAATGCTGAAGCTTGGGAGAATGACAAAGGTAGAAAGTCGGGTATAAATTATGATTATGAATGCATTGAATCTTTTATGGGAACTGATGACTTTCAAAATATTAGTAATCTTTATGGTCTTGATTTGCAAGTTATTACAAATTGCTTTAGAACTTTTGCTTCCTATATTGAAATTCCAAAAAGGAGATGGAACAAATACCATGCACCTTACAAAGATATTGATGACTATGCCCCTATTGGAAGTGCTGAGTATTGCATCATCGACCCAATTTTACCTGAACCTTATATCGAGAAGATTCCCTTCCCTGAAAAGGTAAAGGACCATCCTATGATAACTAATGTAATCACTAAAAGTGAAAAAAGAACTGTAAAACCTGATGAACAAATAAACATTAAACCTGTGGTAGCAATTATGAAAGACCTTGTCACTAAAAGCGTAGAAAATGGGCACATAGTGTTTTGTGAGGATGCTTCTAATATTGTTTCACATCCCAATAGAACTAAAAAGGCTAGTGTTCATGTGTTTTATGTTAGAATTGGTGATCATTGCTATTATGGCTTATGTGATATTGGTGCAAGTTACAGTGCTATTCCTTATGAGCTTTACAAAGAAATTATGCATGAGATCGGTCCTTGCGAGTTGGAAGAGATTGATGTGGTTATTCACCTTGCTAATAGAGAGACCATCTCTCCAATTGGTATTGTGCGAGACGTGGAAGTTCTTTGTGGTAAGATTAAGTACCCTACTGATTTTCTAGTACTTGGTACAGATGCTAGTAAAACTTATCCTATCATTTTTGGTAGACCTTTCTTGAGTACTTGTGGAGCTATTATTGATTGCAAGAGGGAGAAAAACTTGACTAAGTTTGATGGGGAATCTTATGAGTTTAATTTTTCGAAATTTGCTAAAGAACCTTGCGAAGAGGAGACCCATAATGAGGATTTTAGGGTTGAACAACTTGCTTCTATTTCTCTTGCTCCTAACAATGCTTTGCAGCAATTTATGGAAGAGCATGAAAGTGAAATCTTCATGGAAGAAAGGAACAAGATTGACATGATTCTCCGAGATCAACCTATGATGCTTAAGCACGACTTGCCTGTAGAAGACTTGGGTACCACGATGCCACCTAAAAAGGATCCGGTTTTCGATTTAAAACCTCTCCCTGATGATCTTAAATATGCTTTTATTGATGATAAAAAGATATATCCTGTTATTATTAGCGCTAAACTTTCAGGGGAGGAAGAAGAAAGATTATTGGAGGTTTTAAGGAAACACCGAGGAGCTATGGGCTATACTCTGGATGATTTGAAAGGGATTTCACCTACTATATGTCAACATTCTATCAACATAGAACCAGATGTGAAGCCAGTATTGGAGCACCAACGACGTTTAAATCCTAAGATGAAGGAAGTGGTAAGGAATGAGGTATTGAAACTCCTTGATGCTGGTATTATTTACCCTATTGCTGATAGTGAATGGGTTAGTCCTGTTCATTGTGTTCCTAAAAAGGGAGGTATTACCGTTGTCCCTAATGATAATGATGAGCTTATCCCTCAAAGAATAGTGGTAGGCTATAGGATGTGCATCAATTTTAGGAAAGTCAATAAAGTTACTAAGAAAGATCACTACCCGCTTCCTTTTATTGATCAAATGTTGGAAAGGTTGTCTAAAAAGACCCATTTTTATTTTCTTAATGGTTATTCTGGTTTCTCTCAAATTGTTGTTAAACAACAAGATCAAGAAAAAACTACTTTTACTTGCCCTTATGGAACTTATGCTTATAGATGTATGCCTTTTGGTTTATGTAATGCTCCTGCTACTTTCCAAAGGTGCATGTCTACTATCTTTCATGGCTTTTGTGAGGAAATTGTAGAAGTGTTCATGGATGACTTTTCTGTCTATGGAACTTTTTTTGATAATTGTCTGCACAACCTTGATAAAGTTTTGCAGAGATGTGAAGAAACTAATCTTGTTCTGAATTGGGAGAAATGCCACTTCATGGTTAATGAAGGGATTTTCCTCGGGCATAAAGTTTCTGAAAGAGGCATAGAAGTTGATAGAGCTAAGGTTGAGGCAATTGAGAAGATGCCATGTCAAAGAGACATCAAAGGTATTCGTAGTATCCTTGGTCATGCTGGTTTCTATAGAAGGTTTATTAAAGACTTTTCTAGGATATCAAAACCCCTCACTAATCTTCTTCAAAAAGATGTACCCTTCGTTTTTGATGATGATTGTAAGGAAGCTTTTGAAACTCTTAAGAAGGCTTTAACTACAGCCCCTATTGTTCAACCACCTGATTGGAGTTTGCCCTTTGAAATAATGTGTGATGCTAGTGATTTTGCTGTAGGGGCGGTCCTTGGGCAACGTATTGATAAAAAGTTAAACGTTATCCATTATGCTAGTAAGACTTTAGACGCTGCTCAAAGGAATTATGCTACTACTGAAAAGGAATTTCTAGCTGTTGTTTTTGCTCGTGATAAGTTTAGGCCCTATATTGTGGACTCAAAAGTAACCATTCATACTGATCATGCTTCTATTAAATATCTTATGACAAAGAAGGACGCTAAGCCTAGGCTTATTAGATGGGTATTGCTTTTACAAGAGTTTGATCTACATATAGTAGATAGAAAGGGTGCTGAAAATCCTGTAGCTGATAATTTATCTCGCTTGGGAAACATCTCTTTTGATCCTATGCCTGTTAATGATAGTTTTCCAAATGAGCAATTAGCCGTAGTAGGGGTGAATTCGCGAGGAAGCCCTTGGTATGCTGACTATGCTAACTTTATTGTCTTCGAGTATTTGCCTCCAACTTTTACAGCTCAGCAAAGAAGAAAGTTCTTTTATGATTTGAGGCATTATTTTTGGGATGACCCACACTTATGCAAATAAGGGGTTGATGGTATTATGCGAAGATGTGTTCTAGAGTATGAACAAAAAGAGATATTGCGTAAATGTCACGGGAGCGCCTATGGAGGACATCATGCAGGAGATAGAACTGCACAAAAGGTACTACAATCAGGTTTCTACTGGCCTACCCTTTTTAAAGATGCAAGAAAATTTGTTTTATCTTGTGATGAATGTCAACGTGTTGGTAATATTTCTAGATGCAATGAAATGCCTATGAATTACTCTCTAGTTATTGAACCTTTTGATTGTTGGGGATTCGTCTTTATGGGGCCTTTCCTCCTTCGAAGGGTTACACTCATATTCTTGATGCCGTTGATTATGTTACTAAGTGGGTAGAAGTCGTTCCTACAAAAAGTGCTGGCGGGGAAACCTCTCTAAAAATGCTTAAGAATGTTATCTTTCCTAGGTTTGGAGTGCCTAGGTATCTCATGACTGATGGGGGTTCTCATTTCATCCATGGCGGTTTTAGGAAGACCCTCGCTAAGTATGATGTTAATCATAGAATTGCTTCAGCTTATCACCCCCAAACTAGCGGGAAAGTAGAGTTATCAAATAGAGAAATTAAATCTATCTTGCAAAAGACTGTTAATAGGTCTAGAAAAAACTGGGCTAAGAAGTTGAATGATGCTTTATGGGCTTATAGAACTGCTTATAAGAATCCCATGGGAATGTCTCCTTATAAAATGATTTATGGGAAAGCTTGCCACTTACCCTTAGAATTAGAACACAAAACTTACTGGGCAGTGAAAGAACTAAATAGAGATTGTAAGGTAGTTGGTGAGAAAAGACTTTTTGACTTAAGCTCTTTAGATGAATGGAGGAGTGAAGCCTATGAGAATGCTAGGCTCTTTAAAGAAAAAGTTAAAAGATGGCACGACAAGCGAATACTTAAGAGAGAATTTCATGTTGGTGAGAAAGTTCTATTGTATAGGTCTCGTCTCAGATTTTTTGCAGGTAAGCTACTATCAAAATGGGAAGGACCTTTCATCATTGAAGAAGTATACCGTTCAGGAGCAATAAAAATTTCTTCTCTAAAAGATAATACTACACAAGTAGTAAATGGACAGTGACTCAAACACTATATTGCTGGAGATTCTTACAATGAGGATGTTGATGCCTTTCAAGTTATAACTCCAGAGAAATTCATTGAGGACCAAATTCAAAGACCTGCAGAGTCCATTTCGAACTAGGTAACAGTTCTGGTAAGAAAAGTTCCGCGAAAATACAATCCAATTATATTTTTGCAGTTTTCAGTCAATAAGGAAAGTTACGAAGCGAAAAAGGGACGGAACCGGAGCCAGGGTGGCCCACACCACCCCATGGCGCGGGCCAACCCCTGGTCGCGCCACCAGGTGGTGAGGCCACCCAGGACTCCGCCTCCGACTCGTTTTCTCCCAGTACCTTCCTTTTGACATGAAACTTCGTAATATATAACCCCCGGATTTTCTGAGGTTCGTATATCGTGTTTTCGTTGTGTTTTTGTTTCGATCTGTTTCTGCCAGGTGTAATCTCAGATTTGGAGCCACAATGTCTTCCTCTGGAACATCCAAGGGAGATCCTTTAGAAGATATCGTCAACCTATACATGAGAGAATTGAAGATTCATCCCAAGGAGTTGTTGCTCGAAGGTGGGGAGGTCCGGATTAAGGAGGTTCAAGGCCCTAAAGGTGAAGGAAATCTGGAGGACAGGATGGAAGCATTGGAGCAAGAAGTTTTTAGGTACAGGAAGATGACGGAGCGCGAAGTGGACATCATCCACAAGATTTGTTCCGAACTCATCGCCGAGCACCAAAAGGAGACTTCTGAACTCAAGGATTAAATCTTCTCACTCCGCCAAACAACCAACAAACTGCAAGCACAGTTCTATGACGTACAAAATCAAAACTATGAGTATGATGCTAGATTTAAACGCATAAGTCCTGCTGCAAGTTTCAGGATGTTGGAAACCACGATGTCCTTTGTTGATGGGAAGCCTTTACCCTGGAAGACGGACGAAGATGAGAAGATACCACCACCACCAAAGGAGTAATTCGTCATCAGGTTTGGCATTCCCTTGGTTTGTTCCAAGCTTGGGGGAGTGCCGCGGTATCACATCACTATCTTCTATCTTTTTTTACCTTTTTAGTAGAGTCATATCATGAATAGAGGAGTTATTATATAGTATGGTTTACATTATGGAAGTGTCCCCTCTCTCGTTAGATTTGTATACCTTGGTGTGAGTTTCCGTTATGGAATATTAATGAGAAGTTCTATCATTCACCCTTTTGCGTAGCTTATATTAGTTTTCAATTCGTGGTTATATGATTGATCTTGTTGTTAGTATTGGTATCACTTTGGGATCATTGAGTTAATTTAGTTGGTTTTGGCAAACCTGGCTCGGTCAGTAGCAACACCCCTTTTGAGAGTTGAAAAGAAAAAGATAGAAGTACTCGAGAGAAAAATAATTTCATCATCTTTCTTTCTTGATTTGCTCACAAGTCTAGTATTCTCTAGTTAAGATCTTTTGTGCTTCCAAGGAAGATTGCATGTTTGTCTTTATCACTTGTATCTTTGTTTGTTTCCTTCAACTATTGTACTTGCTACCCAGCCTTGCTAGCCAAAAACCTGTACTGAGAGGGAATTCTTCTCGTGCATCCACCTCCTTTAAACCAAAACCTTTGCCATTTGTGTCCACCATACCTACCTAGTAGCACTATTGCTATTCCAAGTAAATTCTTGTTTTATCTACCTCCCAAATTAAACTTGTTATGTGAAAATTAGTGATTAAAGCTCTCACGAACTTGATGGCACACCTTATTGTCTTGTATTTAATAAACTTGAACCATTGGGTCCTTCTTTGTTGCGTATATGCTTGCGCTTTATGAGTTGAAGTTAGCTGAACCATGTATCATGGGGACCGCTTTCAACACTTCATTGGGACTTGTACCTAGTTGATATCATGTTCTTTTGCTTATGGATCCCAGCGGTGTGAAATAAGAGTGGAACTTGTAAGATCATGGAGTTTATATGTGTGTTAGAGAAACGCCTGGGCCGCTAGCCTAAGCCATGCCTAATCATGGTGGAAACTTGCAGCATAACTATAGTGAGCATTCTATGAAGCATCCTCAATAAAAACCTATGCAAATAGCAAATAAAAAGATCGCTGAGATGCTCATTGTCTGCTTGCCTTGTCATTTTGATTATGGGATAGCTTCTGTGTCATATGCAAGGGGTACCCCGTTGGCGGTTCTCAATGATACGCACATATTTACAATGACAAGAGCTTGCTCGTGACTGAAGTTGAGTAGCATGAGGATCGGTACTCATAAGTAAGGGGCATGAGATTTCAACTTATAACTTGTCAAGCATATCCTCTTAGTTGTGTCACTTTAACCTTAATCACCTAAAGATGCCTATGATAGGGGTAATGAGAGCTAAAAGCTAGTAAGTATCATAATTTTTTGGAGCTCTTTATGAGACTTTCAATCCCTGCTTCCCTCTGCGAAGGGCCTTTCTTTTACTTTGTAGTTGAGTCAGTAAACCTATTCCCTTCTATCTCAGCAAGTATTTTGAGTTGTTGTGTTTCATTCATTTATACGATGATTTATTCAATCATGTTTATTATGTTCCTTGCTTTGTGCATTGCTCTTATCTTGATGTTTACTACTTTGAAAGCTTTCATTGAAAAACCGGCTATTTGTGAACTCCAGCAAATTATCAACTATCCTTCGACCAAGAGCTAAGTTTTCCATTACCAATGATGATTTGCTCTATGTATCTTTATTGTGTTTCCTTTACTCATTGCAAGTTGAGTTGTATAATAGTGAGTTGTCTTCTATTATGATCTATGTATTTGATGAATGTGATGCTTCTTGTCCGTATTCTTTTATCGACTCTTCACTCCATAAACTTGAGGTCATGTTTATTGAGCTCAGTTTCGCTTGGGGACAAGCGAAGTCTAAGCTTGGGGGAGTTGATACGTCCATTTTGTATCACTATTCTATGTCTTAATTCACTATTATTCATTGATATATTTCATATTGAGAGGTGATACTTATGTTATTTCATCTGTTTTTGCATGGTTGATGACTTTTGGAGCATGGACCGCTGTAGTCAGGATTCTGATGGAAAAGGTGTTGTTTGGAGGCAAAATTCGCGAAGATCAGAAAATCCGGAAAAATATACGGAAAATTCTATTTTTCCAGAAGACTCAAGATGCCAGAAGATGGAGTGGAGGTGGGCCACAGGGGGCCCACACCACCCCATGGCGCGGGCAGGCCTAGGCCGCGCCAGGGAGTGGTGTGGCCACCGTGGCCCACTCCAGCCTCTCCCCTCTGGCATATATCTTCCTCCCGAAACCCTAAGACTCGGGGAGTGACCATAGAAAGATTCCGCTGCCTCTGCGGGGCGGAAAACACCAAGAGAGAAAGATCTCTCCGGCAGACAAATTTCTGCCAGAGGAATTCCTTCCCGGAGAGGGGAGATCGTCGCCATCAACACCACCATCAAGCTGGACTTCATCGGGATCATCATCATCACCACCACCATCATCACCATCAGCACCCTCATCATCATCTCCATATTGATGTAACAATTGCGTTGAATCTTGCATAGTTCATAGGGGAAACTTTCCCGGTGTTGATTACTCTTTGTAGTTGATGCTATTGAGTGAACCACTGAATTATTGTTTATGTTCAGATTGTTATACATCATTATTCCATCTCTGATCATGATCCATATGATGTCTTTTGAGTAGTTCGTTTTGTTCTTGAGGACATGGGAGAAGTCTTGTTGTTAGTAGTGGAGTTGTGTTGAGAAAGATTCAATAGATTGTTATTTAAGTTGTGGTGTACTTCTTATAGTGGTGTCATGTGAACGTCGACTACATGACACTTCACCTATATGGGCCTAGGGGAATGCATTGTGTATTTGGCTATTAATCGTAGGGGTTGCCGGAGTGACAGAAACCTGAACCCCCGTTAGGAAACTATTGCACAAGGGACGTAAGGGTCTTAGAGTTTAAAGTTGTGGTTAGGTTTTACCTTAATTACTTTCTTGTACTTACGGATGTTTGCAAGGGGTATAATCACAAGTATGTATTAAGTCTTGGATAGGACAGTACATTAGCACAGGTTCACTCACACAACACTTAGCAAGCTAGAGAAGATTAATCGACTATATGAAGCGAAAGCACTTGACAGTCTTCCCATATGTCCTCGAGAACGTTTGGTCATCTATAGAAATACAACCGGCTTGTCCTTTGCTGCATAAAGGATTGGGCCACTTGCTGCATTTATTTCTACTGTCTTTTATTTACTCGTACTTTGTTTACTTGCTTTATCAAAACCCCCTAAAAATCTGTTTGCTAAGTATTTGCAGAGAATTCCTGATCCATACCACTAGCCAGCACCTTTTGCTCCTCGTTGGGTTCGATACTCTTACTTATCGAAAATACTACGATACACCCCTATACTTGTGGGTCATCAAGACTATTTTCTAGCGCCGTTGCCGGGGAGTGAAGCGCTATTGGAGACTGGAACTAGTAAAGGAAACTTCTATTGTGAGTATTGTTTACTTCTGCTAGTTGCTTTATTTTCGTTATGGATAATTCGCTGAGTTTCTTATTTGGTAATGCTACTACCACTGCTAAGATAGTAGATAAGCCACCACCTGCTGAGAAAAATGTTTTCAAAATACCTACAAGTCATTCCTTTAAGTCGGAAAACAATGGTTATTCGATTTATATGAATAATATCTTTTATGGTCATGCACCTATGATGAATGATTTATTTCTTTTGAATCTCGATAGTAGTAATACACATATTCATAATGTAGATGTCAAAAGGATTAAACTTAATAATGATATATCTGCATATATGTGGCACTGCCGTCTATGTTATATTAGCGTAAAACGCATGAAGAAGTTCCATTCTAATAAACTTTTAGAATCACTTGATTTTGAATCATTTGATACATGTGAGCCATGCCTTATGGGCAAGATGACTAGAACCTCGTTTTCCGGTACAATGGAACGGGCGACAGATTTATTGAAAATCATACATACTGATGTATATGGTCCAATGAGTGTGTCAGTGCAAGGTGGATATCGTTATTTTGTTACTTGCACAGATGATTTGAGTAGATATGGGTATATCTATTTGATGAAACATAAGTATGAAACCTTTGAAAAGTTTAAGAAATTTCAGAGTGAAGTGGAAAATCATCGTAAATTTCTGTGTTCCGATCGCGGAGGTGAGTATCTAAGTTACGAGTTTGACACACACATGAGAAAGTGTGGAATAGTTTCACAACTCATACCTGCCGGAACACCACGGCATAATGGTGTATCAGAGTATCGTAATCGTATATTATTGGGTATGGTTCGATCTATGATGTCTCTGACTGACTTGCCACTTTAGTTTGGGATTATGCACTGGAAAACAACTGCATTCACTTTAAATAGGGCACCGTCTAAATCTATTGAAACGATACCGTATGAATTATGGTGTGAAAACAAACCAAAGCTATCATTTCTAAAAGTTTGGGGATGCGATGTTTATGTGAAGAAACTTCAACCTGATAAACTTGAACCCAAAGCGGAAAAATGCGTCTTCATAGGATACCCTAAAGAAACAATTTGGTATTCTTCTGTCATAGATCCGAGGGCAAGGTTTTCATTGCCAAGAATGGATACATTCTAGAGAAGAAGTTTCTCGCGAAAGGTGTGAGTAGTCGGAAGGTAGAACTCAAAAAGGTTATTGAATCTTCTATTCATGAAATGGCGAGTGGCGCAGCGCCGAAAATTGTTACAGAGTTGACTTCATCGAATGAAGAGGGAACTAATGATAAAGATCATGAAACTCTGAGTGAGGACACTATCGAACCTCGTAGGTCAAGTAGGACACATGCAGTTCCTGAACTGTTCGGAAACCCAGTCATGAATTTCATGGTAGATGGAAATAATGACCATGCGACGTTTGAAGAAGCGATGATGAGCCGAGATTCTAACAAATTGCTGGAAGGCTTTTAATCCGAGATGGGATCCATGTACGAAAACTAGGTTTGGACCTTGGTGGGCTTACCTCACGACCGAAAGGCCGTTGAGTATAAATGGATTTTCAAGAAGAAAACTAATGTTGATGGTAATGTGATCATCTATAAAGCTCGACTTCTCGCAAAGGGGTTTCGAAAATTTTAAGGAGTTGACTACAATGAGACTTTCTCTCCCGTAGCGATGATAAAGTCAGTTAGGATTATGTTAGTAATTGCTACATTTTTTGATTATGAAATTTGGCAGATGGATGTCAAAACCGCGTTCCTCAATGGTAATATTGAAAAAGAGTTGTATATGATACAAACAAAGGGTTTTTCAATCCTAAGGATGTTGGCAAGGTATGCAAGCTTTAGAGATCCATCTATGGACTGAAGCAAGCATCCTGGAGTTGGAATCTCCGCTTTGATGAGGTGATCAAAGGGTTGGGATTTGTCCAAACTTACGGATAAGCTTGTATTTACAAGAAAGTGAGTGGGAGCTCTATGAAGTTTCTAATATTATATGTGGATGACATATTATTGATTGGAAATGGTATAGATCTTTTAAATAATGTTGAAAGTTATCTAAACATCAAATTTTCGATGAAGGACCTCGGTGAAGCATCATACATACCAGGCATCAAGATCTATAGAGATAGATCAAGATGTCTAACCGGGATATCACAAAGTACATACCTTGATAAGATTTTAAAGAAGTTTAAAATGAACGGAAGTAAGAAAGGATTCTTACCTATGTTGCAAGGAAAGACATTGAGTAAAACTCAAAGTTCGGCTACAGCAGAAGGGATAGAGAGATAATGGATAAGATCTCCTATTCCTTAGCCATATACTCTATTATGTATGTCATGCTATGTACAAAACCAGATGTGGCACATGCTATTAGTTTGACTAGTGGGTACCAATCTGATCTAGGTTCAAAACACTAGATAGTGGTCAAGAATATCCTTAAGCACTTAAGAAGGACTAAGGACATGTTTCTCGTGTACGAAGGTGAAGAAGAGCTCGTCGCTAAGTATTATGTCGAAGCTAGCTTCAACATCGATCCGGATGACTCTAAATCTCAATCCGGGTATGTGTTTCTCATGAATGGAGAAGTCATTAGTTGGAGGAGCTCCAAACAACCCGTGGTGGCGGGATCAACAATAGAGGCGATTTGGTTGAAGGAGTTCATAACGAAACTAGGTGTGGTTCCTAATGTGTTGGACCCAATGGTGATCTAGCCAATGCCAAGAAACCAACGTCTCACAAGAATTTCAAGCATATCAAGTGTCGGTTTCACTCCATCGCGAGCATATCAAGGATGAAGATATAAAGATTTCTAAAGGACATATGGATCTGAATGTAGCAGATCCGTTGACTAAAACTCTCCCTAGGAAAAAACACGATCAACAACAGAACTCCATGGGTGTTAGATATATGACTATGTAATCTAGATTATTGTCTCTAGTGCAAGTGGAAGACTGAAGGGAGTATGCTCGAGAGGCAATAATAAAGTTGTTATTACCTTATTTCAAGTATATAATAGATGTTTATTTTGCATGCTATAATTATGTTAATTGGAAACGTTAATACATGTGTATTTAATAAACGAATATAGAGTTCCTAGTTATGTCTCTCATATAAGTTAGCTCGTTGAATAACAAGATGATCAAGGTTTCCTGATCATGGATATTGGATGTTGTTAATAACAAGGTCACAACATTGGTGGAATGATGTGATGAACATTCATCTAAAGTATAGTAATACGATCAAGTCATTATGTTTAAATTACTATAACATCATGCAAAGTAACTTTAGTCCTTAGACCATGAGATCATGTCAATCACTAACACCGGAAGAGTAACTTGATAACATCAAACGTCACACTGTAACAGGGTGATAATAAAGGTGGGTTCAGATACTTCGAAAATGTTATGTAGAGGCTCATGGATCAAGAGTGGGATTTGTCCATCCCGATGACGGAGATATATACTCTGGGACCTCTCGGTGATATTACATTGACATCGATTCCAAGTAAGTGATAAGATCACTAAGAATATTATATCACAAGAACGAGAAAAGAGTACTTGTCGGTAACAAGATCAAACTAGGTATGGAATACCGATGATCGAATCTCGAACATGTAATATATTGCGAGACAAAGAGATTTAGTTACGACGTTAAAGATTCACATGATCACTAGAGTCATCATTGAATATGTGGGAGTTAATATGGATCTTTAGGTTCCGCTGCTAATTATTGATTGAAGATGGGTCTCGATCATGTCTGCATTATTCATGAACCGTAGGATGACACACTTAAGGGACACCGACACCATTTGGAGCAAATAAGATACCAGAGAAAGATTATGAAAGTGCTGAAATTATTTCGATGGACGCCAAAATTGTTTCAGGTCAAATTGCTGAAAAGGATTTCAGATGTAATATCGAAGTATTGCAAAGGGGTTTATGCAAATGTTTGTTAATTAAAATAATTAATAAAATTTTAAATAAAATAAATAAAAGAATTTTGTTAAATGAGAGATGCATTAAATTTGGTGGAAATTTAATACATGTGAGTAAAATTTTGAGTGGAGAATTTTTATGTGAGTGGAGCCTCCACCCATATGAATGAAGGGAGAGCTGGGGGAACCACCTTGGCCACCGGCCATGGGAGGGGCTGCCCCCTCCCCCTAGAAAAGGCACCCTCCTCCTCCTCTCACTTTACACCTCCTCATGAAGGATCTCTCTCTTTTCCTCTAAAATATTCCCCATGGCTTCGGATTAGCGAAGTATATGTTTTCGGTGGCTTTTTCTGAAAGGATTTGCTGCTTCGATGGAGCGAGGACTCACAGATGGTCGGATACTGGATGTGTGTGCGATCACGAATGCACTGCTGCTTTGCGGTACTGACCGCCCCGTCCTGAACCGTTGTCCAGTGGTTTTTCCAAGGAATAAACTGTTCGGTGTTGTATTTGGAAAATTCGGGAATACCCGAAGCCCAAACACGGGAATACCCGAAGCCCAAACACGACCATTACAGTCGAATCAACCAGCAATCTGAAACACGGTCAGTTCAGCATCTTCTTTCTCATCAGACCCATCCTACTCGCACCGCCGCTGTCTGCTCGCCCAAATTCCGCGCCGCACAGCCGCCACGGCCAGCGGAGAGTCGCCAGGAACACCCGCCGCAAAAGCCTGCACCAGGCCCTCCTATGTCTCCCACCGTGCCGCCCACCGCCGTCCGCCTCGCGAACTCGCCAAAACCTCTGCTCCCCACCATCTCCTCCCCAGCAACTCGCCCCTCCTACCTCTCCATGTCGCCCCCTTCCCGTCCTCGTGCCTCACCCCTCGCCGCAATAGCAGCGGCCGGCGGAAGCAGCGCGTCCCCTTCCCTCCTTGCCGCCGACCCGAACCACCGTGACGCCGTCCTACTCGCGGCGCGCGGTGCCATGGCGAACTGCCTCGGCGAGACTCACCTCGACCTCGTCGTCCCCGGGCTCCGGCTCGCCGCCAAGGGCAAGGTGAGCAACACTCGACCTACCTGTGACAGGTGGTTCTCGAAGGTTTTGTTGAGTGACCCTTGTGTTTGATGGGCAGGTGAGGGATGTCTACGAGAGCGGGGAGCACCTGGTGCTGGTGACAACCGACCGTCAGAGTGCATTCGACCGCGTCCTTGCCTCCATTCCCTTTAAAGGGCAGGTAGGCTTATGCTCTTCAGCTGTTGCCATTATATTGGTATAAGCACAGTATTTTCTAATGTAAAATTGCTATAGCAAGGGCACTCTGTATGGGCATGCTCTCTGCATGAAGCAGCCTATAGCAGGTCATCCATTGATAATTTAATTCCAAATAAATCCATTTTAAAATAGCGCCGTTGCATGTTTCGAGTAATACAACAAGCTTAAAGCATTGGTTCATAGTCATAGTCATGTCTACAATCAGGCCATTTGTTCATGTAGCACAGCGTTGTTAAGCTGTCCCAGTGTACTGAAGTGCAGAACCTGAATACGCTGGAGTCAGGAAAAGGTCACTATAAGTTAGTACTAGTTTGTTGTGCTTTAACAAGAATGTTCATTTCAGGTTCTTAACGAGACAAGCCTTTGGTGGTTCAATAGGACCCATCATATCACTCCAAATGCAGTGGTCTCTTGTCCTGACAAGAATGTGACAATTGCCAAAAGGTGCACAGTTTTCCCAGTTGAATTTGTTGGTGAGACCTAAGGCGTTCTGCATCTCTTTGATTATTTGTCTTACTAGTTTGCAATTATACCAATCTTGATGGAAGTGCTAAGCAATTAGTTTGTTTTCAGTGAGGGGATTCGTTACTGGAAGCACTGATACATCACTATGGACAGTTTATAACAACGGCGTGAGGAATTACTGCGGAAATGCCATTCCTGATGGTATGCTAATACAGTATGGATGTTCCCCCTTTCTCTGTTGTGGATGGATGACTGGATTCCTTGTTGCAGGCATGGTGAAGAATCAAAAGCTGGTAGCAAGTATCCTTACGCCTACAACTAAAGCTGCTGATCACGATGTGCCTATCACTCCTGACGAGGTTTCTCCATTCTTTCTGAAATTCCTTTCTTCTTGTAGTCTAGAACATAGAAAATTACATGCTATAGGCTTACATCTACTCCAAGATAACCTTAGTTTACAGAGGGAGAGATTTACTAAATGTTTTTGGATTATCTTCTAACATTGGCATTCCATAAGTATCTCTCAGTATTTTGCCACTTTGGTCCAACCAGCAAGTAGTTTAGGGCTTTAGGCTCATCATTCTGTCATATAAAGAAGGTTGTTCTATTACATTTTTCTTACTTTTTGTTGAAGTTTATATTCGCTTGCTACAGTACCATGGCAAGAATCTGTGGGTTATACTTTTTTGGTGGTGGTGTGATCAATCACAGGAAAAATTTGGTGTTGCATCCTCCATTCTACCTTTTTTTTAGATGTCCATTCTACCTTTTATTCTGCACTGGATTGTACCTGCTGACATCACCTTCTTTTGTTACATTACCCCTTATACTTGTCACACTATTCTTCAGATAGTCAAGTCAGGGCTGATGTCCAAGGATGATTTTGATGAAGCAAGAAGCAAGGCCTTGAGCTTATTTGAGTATGGGCAGGTAAATTCTTATGTCAACTCTTTCTAGAAGCTCCCACGTCCATGCTTAGTGACCCTCCTTGGTTGACTTCACTAACGAAGCTTGAAGTTTAAGAATTGTGTTTCACGAGTGACACTGACCATGCTTGACATCTTAATGCTTAAGTTTGCTTTGTCAATGCATTCGGTTTTGATCCTTGTTCCTCCTCCACTTGACCATAGTTATTATTCGTAAACACGCCTATTTGCAGGTCTACTAGATTTGACACAATATAATCTCAGTCTAGACCCTAACATGCATATTAATTTTATTCACCGCTCACCCATAGCCTCTGTATCTGATTGTTCTCTTCTTGCAGCAAGTGGCATTAAAGAATGGAGTAATTCTAGTTGACACAAAGTATGAATTTGGGAAAACAGCTGATGGGACAATCATGTTGATTGATGAGGTTGTGTTTCTAACTTATGCATTCTTCTGTTATCCTGTTTCTTTTTTTTATGCTTTCCTTACCATGGAGCCAAATTCCATGAGGTCTCTGTCTTATGTATAAGCATGAACATGGTGGCCATACAATTAAGTTGTTGCTTCATCTTGTTTAAACTGCATGCCCATGTCTTCGACATGTAGATGTCTTCTGAAACGTGCTCTATCTAGCTGTTGTTTTGTCATTTTCACTACCGGTTCTTACTTTCTACAGACCTCTCAACGTAGAACCTCAGCTTTGGTGATTTTGATATGTCGAATGTCGTGTATGCCTAGACATTTACTCTTTGCACCGAGTAACTAACTATACATGGAAAAAGATCTGAATGACTTTACAGTGGCCATATTCTGTTACATCCTTACCTTGGCTAGATCTGTGCAAGGTACTTAAGTTAATAGGCCATGCTATTTGACTTCTTATTTTTCTATATACTAGAACGGAACCCGTGGTTTGCTACGAAAAACGCCTAAAATGCAATGGTTTACTGGAGAAACCTAAAACCTAGAGTAAGGTTTTGAGTTGGAGTGTCACCCCATACTGTTAATTGTGCCAATTGCTTGAATGTTCATCCCAGAATAAGAGTGTATTTTTATATTTGTGCCTTTTGCAATATTGCTGGTCACATGTATTAATGCAATAGTATTTTTGTCAAGTGCATGCTTCTTGCCGGGCCCAGGTGGAGGTCTCGCTCCCATCCAAGGTGCCTCGTCGTGGGACTTGGGCGTCTGTTGTTTCCGCTCCTGCTGGCTCTTTGGCCTCAGTGGATATGTTGTTGCAATCTGCTATGGGGGAGCAAGTCGAGTTGCTACACTCTCAGCATCTTAGCGTGGCTTCCCTTCGGCTTGAGGAGGTCGTCCGTCCTCTTCACGAGGTTGTCGACTCCTTGCATGGCTGGCTGCTTGCGATTGGGGGCTTTCTGGAGCGGGCAGAGGCTCCGTTGGGTAGACTCTCCCGGGTGCCTGCCGATCCTTTGGTTGGGTCTGATGTTGGCAAAGTGGGTGCGAGTGGAGCGAGCCTTTATGGTTGTTTCTCTCCTCGTGCTACGTCGAGCTCGGCGGTTGCGGCTCCAGTCATGCAGATCATGCCCGAGCTTCTGGAGCTGTGTGGTGGTAAAGTTCTTCCTTTTCCTGTTGAGGAAGTGAAGTCCGATTCGCGCGAAATCGCGGCTATGGCTTCTGCTGCGAGTCAGGCGACTGACTTTGTAAAGAGTGGTGATGTCGATGTTGTGGTCTCTCCCTCGCCTGACTCTGACAGCCATGTGGTTCCTAGAGGTGATGCGGTTGCTAAGTCAGGCTTGTTGACACCGGTGCCTGGGGCTATCGTCGCCAGAGAGGTTTGCGATTTTCTCGCCACCTTAGCTGTTGCCTACCCTAGATCCAGCAGTATGGCATCTGCAGTTGCTTGATGGGGTACTCCACTGTCATGGCCTGCCTTTGCGAGCGTTGTAGGGGTGTTGTTTTTGGAGTGATTATTCGTGTTGATTTGTGGTCTCCCGTGTTCGCTAGAGTGGGTGTGTCGCATTGTGGTCTCTTGTGGCCTGAATGGGTGCGTCCTGTTGTCCATGGCCTGTTAGGCTTGACTGGGGGGGGGGGGGGGGTGTGGGTGTGCTGGATGTTGGGGTTTGGCCCCGTTGTTGTTGGTTTTCGCCTGGTTTTCTCCTAAAAACTGGGCACTCTCTTAATAAATTGTCGGGGCAAAGCTTTTGCCTCCGTTTCAAAATAAAATAAAATAGTATATTTGTTTGTTGCTGTTTTGTTTTTTGCATGAGTAGTGGTCCCACATATGAGGATGATTGCACTTGTTTATATTAGTCTTTTGTAAGTTGTTTGTCACACATATATTATGTAAGTGAAGTGGAGGAAGGGTGAACTCATCCACCAACTCCAAACTTTATAAGCAGGAAGTATTTTATGAGATAGTTCCTGAGAAGTTGAGGTTTTACTTCTGGGATCTGGCAAAATCATGATGATATTCTCTTTGTAACAAGCAGGTACATACACCTGACTCAAGCAGATATTGGATTGCCAATTCATACGAGGAGAGATTCAAAGCTGGCCTTGAACCAGAAAATGTTGACAAGGTAGCCACGGTTATTTGTATATACAAACGCCAAAGGAGGCACTTTACCTTCCTGCAACTTTGTACTTCAGTAATACTATTTATGATGCAAATGCTGAAAGGGTGATTTAATTCTCACCAGGAGTTCCTAAGGCTGTGGTTTAAGAATAATTGCAATCCGTATGAAGATAAGGTACCTCATTTTCTTCCCACTCGACTGTTAACAGTGCTTAAGCATGTTTTCCATAGTGAGCCCACTATCAGTTGCAGTTTAATTATGGAAATGACGGTTAATGTTTTTTCAAATCATCAATTCTTTCAATTAGTTTATACTCATTAATTATTCTGAAACACAGGTTCTACCAGAAGCTCCAGAAGAACTAGTTTCTGAACTTGCTTGGCGGTATGTTAGTTTCTATAACTTTTCCTTGTCTTCCATCAGTGGGAAATTGCCCAACCATCAAATTGATGTCCATTTCTACGTATATGAAGCTGAAGAAGACATCATATCCTGTAGTACTCCGATAATCGTTTCCATGAATATCCACTGCAGGTACATATTTCTGTTTGAAACAATTACAAACACGAAATTCGAGATCCCAGAAACACAGGTATATACAGGACTGTTTCTATGTTTCTGGCTTAGTAGTAAACAAACACTTACACCTTGTTTTGTTAACTTCAGGAACCGATCCATGAAAGGATATCAAGGAATGTGGCAGAAGCCTTACGGAATTTATAATTGCTGACAGCCGCAAAAAGGCAACTTGTCCATGACAATAAGAGGGACACTTCTGGCACTAAGTTTCCGGTAGTTGCTATATGCACATGAGCTGATTAGTAATATCATCCCCGTTGAAGATTGGATCGATCTTCGTTGGAGCATGAATGCGTATGCCCGGTGATGTAATGTGGAATGGAATAGGAGATAAAACATTTAAAATTTGTGGTTGTTTATTACTTCTGTTCGGGTGATCATTTTGTATGCTCTGCCGGTAACTTCCCTATGTTTGCAGTGCCGGGGAAGATAAATGCAAATATGCAACTTTCTATTACCTTGTGTAAGAAGTGTAGAGTTTGTCCCAATTTTTCTTTGCAGAACTAACCAAAATCTCTTTGTGCTGCACTTCTTCAGACTTGAGACCACACATTTCCCAAACTATTTGCAAGATGGAATGTTGTCGTGTTGATTGGGAAGTTATCACAGGGAAGTTGTTCAGGCTTCCGTGTCACAGTTTTCTACGGAGAATACTAGAGGGATTTAAGCCCATAAGAACTAAGAACTGCTGGCTGTAAACTTGACTTGCTTTGCTCCTCCTAAAACCTTTTTTGATAGTAAAATAGATATAGATCTAAAGGGCCTAGGAGGGCAAGCATGGGCCGAATAATACACATACTCTGTCTACACTACACAGACGATCTCTTCTTTCATTTGCACTCAAATAAAAGTATTTTCTTTTGAGCTTATTTGCTTGAGCTGTAAAGAAAAGAGGAACGCAATTCAAACATAAATTTTTTTTTTGCGGAAAAAGATCCGGATCTATTTCATGAGTTCATAAGAAGTACAAAGTATTCTAAACATAATAAAAATTACATCGAGGTCTTTGGACCACCTAACGAATACTACTGCCGCCAGAGCGAGCCGCCGACGCGCCGCTGTCGCCGCTCCATTACCGGAGCCGGCATGCCATTGTTGATGACAGTCGGGAAGTCTTCGTGCATGTGCCACTAAGGACCAGCGCCCTAGAGATGAAGTTGTCGCCATTGAACCCTTGAATTGATCCGAAACTTGTAACACCAAACCTAAAACACACGTAGACTGAACGAGATCCAGAACACACGTAGACTGGACGAGATCCACCACTCTATGGAAGCGGCGACCAGACGAATCCCCACCCTCCTCAACGCCAGCAGCAGGATCGTCGCCGACGAGGTGGAAGAGGAGGCGGGTATACCTTATTCTTGTCCCGCACAACGCCGCCATAGCCACCATAACGACGATGCCGGATGACCAAACTCTAACTTTAGGGACCTTCCTACACCGCTGAACGCAGGTCCGAGGTCCCCACCTCCTCCCGCCGCCGGAACGGCAAGCAAAGGAGGCGGGGACCCGTTGATGCTCGGTCGCAGACGGCGAGGACAAAGTATTTCTCACGTGAGGGAAGCAATTCAAACATAAATTGACGCTTTAGGATCCTCTAAGCCTGTCTGTAGACCCTCTAAGGCATTTTTCTTGTATTCACTAGTGTATTTACGGAGATCGGAGGGGATTACCCAAATCCCGGAGTCTGTTCACCATGCCGGATTTGGACGGGATAATCTCAAGATATTCATGCAAATCCTCTTATTTTTAGCTAGATTAAAACTCCCAACTATACTAGTGTATTTTTTGAAAGAGTATTCGAGAGGATTGGACCTCAGGGATAAAAAGACGAGAGGAGTAAACAAGGCCGCCTAAGTGGGTAAGGTACTAAAAACAAACTCAAAACTAGCACTACTAACACAGGCTGTAGAGGATGTCCTCGAAAAAGAATACAATTAAAGATGTGCGTGGCCTTCCCACCAAGCACATATATGGACATGGAGCACTCTTTTCCACTCTAAAAAAGAATAGCCTGAGATGGCTTTCTTTCCATATCAGTAGGTAGCCTTCCTTGCATATGGCTACTTTCAAATGAGAAGATCAAAAAAGAACTCGATGTAATAGGCTCACTTCATTAATGCTTTCAAACTCGATTGTAAACTATTCCCACCTAAAAGATAAGCTTACTACTTCAAATAGGTAGATGGAAGGAAAGCCACATTTTCCATCTTATCCTTATATATTCCGCTCCAGCCATTGACAACAACTCACTCTTTTCGAAACTGCATTTTGAAAGCCAAACCCAAGAAAGACCATATCAACTACTTTCCAAATTGTAGATGAATCACGGAATTCAAATGGAAGACAAAAAGAAAAAGCAATTCAAACATATTGGAAAAACATTACAAATGCAAGAATAACAAGAGAACGAAAACAACTCCATATTCTACTGGCCTGCCTCTCTGATCTGCTATCCAATTAAAACTGTTCTTCGATTTCTGTTTGGGTGAGCATTTGGTATGCTCTTCTGCTGACTTCCCTCTGTTTCCATAGCTGGAGAAGATAAATGCAATATGCAGCTTTCTATTTGTCTTGTGTAAGAATTGCAGAATTCGTCCCAACTTTTCTTTGCAGAACAAACCAATTTGACTGTTGTCTTGTGAAAATCTCTTTGCGCTTCACTTGTTCAGACTTCAGAGTTGAGACCACACCGTTCCCAAATTGATTAGGAAGTGGTTCAGGCTTCACTGTCGCAACTTCCAGAAAAGTATGTCTGAACTATTTAGGTAACCCTCTGAGGATCTGATCCGTCATTCCGTGTCCCCATGCCACCAATCACATTATTAAAGCAAACAACCACCCGGCAACCCCAATCTGGACTCCACCAATCACATTATTAAAGCAAACAGCCACCCGGCAACCCCGATCTGGACTTGATTACGTTTCAAAAACAGGCACCAACGCCTCCTGGTCTCTTGCAGTTGCAGGAGCACCAAGCTCCAACAATGGCTGAGAGGGGCCGCGTGAAGGTGTTGGGCATGTGGGCGAGCCCGTTTGTCGCTCGGGTGGAGATGGCGCTCCGGCTGAAGGGCGTCCCCTACGAGTACGTTAGCGAGGACCTCGGCAACAAGAGCGAGGCGCTGCTCCGCTACAACCCGGTGTACAAGAAGGTTCCGGTGCTGGTCCACGACGGCAAGCCCATGGCCGAGTCTGCCGTCATCGTCGAGTACATCGACGAGGTGTGGAAGGACGGCTACCCCATCATGCCGGCCGACCCCTACGAGCGAGCTCAGGCCAGGTTCTGGGCCAGGTATGCCGACGAGAAGGTACTGTAATGCCGCCATCTACCCGGTAGAGTTCGAGGTAGACACACGACAGTTTCTCTAATGTCAGGATTGGGTTGGGTTTGTCTAGTGCAATGCCGCCATCTACCCGGTCTTCTCCACGGCCTCCGGCGAGGCGCAGCCCAAGTTGGTGCACGAGGCCCAGCAGTGCCTCAAGACTCTGCAGACGGCCCTGGAGGGGAAGAAGTTCTTTGGGGGCGACACCGTAGGCTACCTCGACATCATTGTGGGGTGGTACGCGCGCTGGGTGCCCATCATCGAGGAGCTGTCTGGCACCAGCATCGTCACCGAAGAAGAGCTTCCTCTGATGAAGGAATGGTTCGACCGGATCCTCGCCGTCGACGTGGTGAGGGAGACCCTGCCTCCGAGAGACAAGCTCCTGGCGCTCAACAAGATCCGCCGCGAGCAGCTTATATCCAGGGCCAGCGGCGTAGAGCGCCAGTAATTCCATTCCGGCTACGTAAGCTTCAATAAATAAGTGTTGCACACTTGCACATGGTTGGAACATCTTTCAGCTGTCCAGTTTCAGTTATATATCAAATCTTCCGAACTAAAAGGCTATATGCATCGATCGATGCAGATGCGGGATTTTCTTCTTTTCGAAAAAGAATTATATAATCTTCATCAATTGTGGTAGTGTTACACGATGCGAATGTGTACTGCCTGTGTATTTCCTCCAGTGTTAATCGGTGCGCACAACGTATTAAAATCCACGTCCGAGTAATGGCTATTTCAGTATCCTTTTCTAGAAAAAGAAGAGTTCCATAAGCTGGTGAACTTGCTAGAACAAAATTTGGGGATGGACCCTTAACAAGACCAACAGTGGTACGTTTAACCAACATTTCAGGAAAGATATCTTTTAGCTGTATAAGTAATTTTAGACCATGGCACAAAGTAGACAGGGTCTATATTTTCAGGACAATGACTACGGGATACATCTCGACCCTCATGCCACACTGGTCCGGTCACCCCGCCAGGGGCAGGCCGTTACCTTGCAATCTATTGTTTAACCTAACAATTTTGTCCTGTCTATTTTAGCTACTCATTTGTGCCTTTATATATTAGTTTCAAACTATAGAAGCAAACATGTAACATGACTGATTGTAGATGGTGTTTCAATGCTTAGAAACAAGGCCTACGATCATACTTTCACTAGTGGACACTCTCATATAAATATCTTCTCTTCATTATGCTACCCTGAACTACTCTCCGGTTGGACGATGTGGGGCTATAACAACACACCTTAAAGTTCGTATTCCTCATCTAGATAATCCCTCACTATCACCTTGAGCGCTAGATGGTTCCAACAAACACCACAATCTTATAAAGACATCCAACTCAAATTATACTCATGATAAGTATTTCTGTAACCTTAGCCAAAGTGCTACATGGTGTGCACACTGTCAACCTCACACACGTGGGGATAAGAGAGGTTAATTAAAGCACTTGAGTAGCAGAATAGATCTATAGATTACAAAGCTCATGATCTCAATAAGATCACAGATAGAGAGAGAGAGAGATGAACACATAGCTACTTGTAGAGCCCTTAGCCTCGAGAGAGAACTACTCCCTCCTCATCATGGGAGTCAGCAACGGCGATGGAGATGTTGGTGGAGTCGATGGAGATGGATCCGAGGGCACTTCACTGTCCCGGCAGGGTGCCGGAACAGAGACTTCTGTCTCCCGAATCTCCTCTTCGGTGGCGGCGACACTGCGGAACTTTTTGTTGGAGATATGCCCTAGAGGCAATAATAAATATAGTTATTATTATATATCTTTGTGTTTATGATAAATGTTTGCATTCATGCTATAATAGTATTAACAAGGAAACCATTAATACTTGTGTGATTTGTAAACTTAATTTGAAGTCCCTAGTATAGCCTCTATACTTCACTAGCTTGTTGGTTGATTGATGATGTGGTTTCTTTGTCATGAACATTGAGATGTTATCAACAACAAGATCATATCGTTAGGAGAATGATATGGTGGACATACTCCTATAGATAAGCGTAGCATAAAGATCAAGTCATTTCAATAGTTCAATTGCTATATGCTTTCTGATACATAGTAACCTAATTCCTTCGACCATGAGATCATGCATATCACCTTTACTGGATGGATGCTTTGATGTCATCAAACACCACACCGTAACAGGGTGGCTATAAAGGTGGCATTGAGTGTTCGGAAAGTATTGGTTGAAACACATGGATCAAGAGTGGGATTTGTCCATCCACATGACGGATAGATATACTCTGGGCCCTCTCGGTGGAATGTCATCCAATTAGCTTGCAAGCATGTGACTTGGTCACAAGGGATCACATATCACGGAAACGAGAAAAGAGTACTTATCAGTAACGAGGATGAACTAGGTATGCAGAGATACCGACGATCATAACCTCGGATAAGTAACATATCGTGAGACAAAGGGAAATTGGTATCGTATGTAAGTGGTTCATTCGATCGCAAAGTAATCGTAGAAATATGTGGGAGCCATATGAATTTCCAGATTCCTCTATTGGTTATTGTTCGAAGAAATGTCTCGATCATGTCTGCATAATTCACGAACCGTAGGGAGACACACTTAAGGATTCGACGTTGTTTGAGTAGTTATGGTATTATGAGAAAGAGACCGAATGTTGTTCGGAGTCTCGGATGGGATCCGGGATATCACGAGGTGATCCGGAATGGTCCGGAGAATAAGATTCATATAAGGAAAGTTCCGTTTCGGAGTTGGGGAATGGTTCCGGTGTTTTCATCGGGAACATTCTAGAAGGTCCCGGAATGTCCGGCACTCCGGAGGGGGAAGGGTACATGAGTGTGTCATTACATATTGGAATGATTGCATCATGTACTAAGTATTCTTGCTGTCCCAAATAAAGGATTTATTTAAATCCTAAATTGAAAAGTCAAACGGCTAGTTTGAAAGTCAAACGGCAGTTTTGGGAAGTGGGAAAAGAGGAGGAGAGGTGGAGGCCGAGTTGGAGGAGGGTTCCTCCCCTTGGCCGGCGCACCTCCCTAGGCCGAGTTGGGGAGGAACTCCTCCCCTTGGCCGGCCAGCCCTCCCACCTATATAAGGAGGGGCAGGGCTCCCCTCCTAGACACACAAGTTTCCTATCCTCTAAACTAAACCCTAGATCTAGACCCCGGTTTAGAGCTATTCGGTTTAGAGCCTTCTAATTGGTTTAGAGCCCTCTAATTGGTGTGTCTAATTACTAGACCACTAATAGCCTCTCTCATAAGCTCCACCATACTCGCACCGGCTTAAGGCGAAGCCCTGCGGGATTTCCCCTCTACCTCCGGTACCACGCCGTTGTGCTGCCGGAATCGCGAGGAGAGTGCTACAACCTCCGCTGCCTGCTGGAACAAGGGAGAGGAAGGTCTTCGTCGAGTACCGAACGTGTGACCGACTGCGGGAGCGCTGCGGGAACGCGGCGCCGGAAGGATCGTCTACGCGATCTTGAGATCGGAAAGAGTACGACTACATCACCCACGAGAATCTGCTCTCGTTAAACACTTTGGAATCTTCGAGGGTGAGTTATTCCATCGACTCGTTGCTACAATCTAGTAGATAGATCTTGGCTTGTTTGTTTGTATGCGATAGAAAAATTTTGTTTTCCATGCTACGAACCCCTACAGTGGTATCAGAGCCGTGTCTATATGTAGATCTGTTGCACGAGTAGAACACAATGGTCATTGTGGGCGTTGATGCTTTTATTGTAGATTGCTTTTTGTGTACTTTGCATCTTGCGGTATGTTGGGATGAAGCGGCCCGGGCTAACCTTACATGACATCGTTCATGAGACTTGCTCCACGATTGACATGCAACTCGTTTTGCATAAGTGGCTTTGCGGGTGCCTGTTTCTCCTAGCATAGTAAAGATCCAATTTACAACGGGTGATCAACAATGCTAGTATCAATGTTGTGGTTCTTGTTCGTAAGTTAGAACGACACTTATGGAAAGCCCCAAACCACGTAAAATATGCAAAGAAAGTAGAAGCGTCTAACTTTGTTTTGCAGGGGTGTGCAGTGATGTGATATGGCCATGATTGTGATTATATTTGATGTATGCAATGTTCCTTATTGTAAGTTGGCAACCGGCAGGAGCCATATGGTTGTCTTTAATTTCTGTTAAGACCTGCGTGTCTATTCAAAATAGTTGTAATAGTTGAAGCTGGTGGACGACAACCATGGAGAAGCGTCATTGACCTTGATGCTATGCCGGTGATGATGGAGATCATATTCGTGCTTGAAGATGGAGATCGGAAGCACAAAGAAGAAAGGCCATATCATATCACATATTATGAATTGCATGTGATGTTAATCCTTTATGCATCTTGTATTGCTTAGTAGACAACGGTAGCATTATAAGATGATCCCTCATGCACATAAATTTCAAGTTCTAGAGTGTTCACCCTTAGTATGCACCGTTGCCAAAGCTTGCTGCTTCGAAGCACCACGTGATGATCGGGTGTCTTTGATTCCGCGGGTGAATACAACGTAAGCAAGCCAGATTTGCTTATGCGGAAGCTAAGGTTTGATCTTGACGAGCCTAGCATGTACAGACATGGCCTCAGGAACACGGATCGCCGAAAGGCAAAGCATGAATCATATAGTAGATATGATGAACATGATGATTGTTCGCCATTAAAACTATATCAGCTCTCGTGATGATCGGTGTTGATGTAGTGGATTTGGTTCGTGTGATCACTAAAACAATGTGAGGGATGTTGTTTTGAGTGGGAGTTCACCTAGTTTAATTTCATTAATTAATTTGAACTCAATTTGTCATAAACTTAGTCTAAAACTATTGCAAATATGTTGTAGATCAATGGCAGCCCCTACCATCAATTTTAATGCGTTCCTAGAGAAAGAAAAGTTGAAAAACAATGGAAGCAACTTCGCGGATTGGTTCCGCAATTTGAGGATTGTCCTCACAGCTGGTAATTTGACCTATGTGCTGGATGCACCGCTAGGTGACCCACCTGCAGCTGATGCTACCGATGAAGTAAAGAATGTTTACCTTGCTCGGAAGAATCAGTACTCCATAGTTCAGTGTGCTATCTTGTATGGTTTAGAATCGGAGCTTCAGAAAAGGTTTGAAGAGTCAGATCCATATGATATTGTCGAGGATCTCAAATTAATTTTTGAGACTCATGCGGCAATTGAAAGTTATGAAGCTTCTGAAAAGTTCTTTAACTGCAAGATGGAAGAGGGTAGCTCCGTCAGTGAGCATGTGCTTAAGATGTCTGGGCACGCAAATAAACTTCAAAGTTTGGGTATAGTGATTCCTAATACTTTGGGAGTTTACCGCATCCTCCAATCACTACCACCAAGTTACAAGAACTTTGTGATGAACTACAACATGCAGAACATGAACAAAGAGTTGCCAGAACTATTTGCTATGTTAAAATCTGCAGAAGTGGAGATCAAGAAAGAGCACCAAGTGTTGATGGTCAATAAGACCACCAAATTCAAGAAAGGCAAGTCTAAGCAAAAGGGACACTTCAAGAAGGGTGGTAAGAAAGTTACCACGCCGACGAAGAAGACCAAGGCTGGACCTAAGCCTGAAACTGAGTGTTTTTACTGCAAGGGAGAAGGTCACTGGAAGCGGAATTGCCCAAGGTACTTGGCGGATTTGAAGAACGGCAACATCAAGAAGAAAGGTATATCTGATATACATGTTATTGATGTGTATCTCACTAGTACTCGTAGTAGTGCCTGGGTATTTGATACTGGTTCGGTTGCTCATATTTGTAACTCGAAACAGGAGCTGCAGAATAAACGGAAGCTAGTGAAGAACGAGGTGACGATGCGCGTAGGAAACGGATCAAAGGTTGATGTGATCGCGGTCGGCACGCTACCTCTTCATCTACCATCGGGATTAGTTTTATACTTAAATAATTGTTATTTGGTGCCTGCATTAAGCATGAACATTATATCAGGATCTTGTTTATTGCGAGACAGTTACTTGTTTAAATCCGAGAATAATGGTTGTTCGATTTATATGAGTAATGTGTTTTATGCACATGCACCTTTGATAGATGGTCTATTCATATTGAATCTCGATAGTAGAAATACACATATTAATAACATTGAGGCTAAACGTTTGAAATCAAGCGATAATTTGACCTATATGTGGCACTGTCGTCTTGGTCACATTGGAGTGAAGCGTATGAAGAAACTCCATTCCGATGGACTTCTTGAATCACTTGATTTTGAATCACTTGAAAGATGCGAAGCATGTCTGATGGGTAAAATGACTAAGACTCCATTTTCTGGTATAATGGAGCGAGCTACAGACTTATTGGAAATCATACATACCGATGTGTGTGGTCCAATGAGTGTAGCATCGCGCAGTGGTTATCGTTATGTTCTTACCTTCACGGATGACTTGAGTAGATATGGGTATATCTATTTCATGAAACATAAGTCCGAAACTTTCGAGAAGTTTAAGGAGTTTCAAAGTGAGGTAGAGAATCAACGTAACAAGAAGATTAAATTTCTACGTTCTGATCGTGGAGGTGAATATCTAGGTTACGAGTTTGGCGAGCATTTAAAGAAGTGCGGAATACTTTCACAATTGACACCGCCGGGAACACCACAGCGTAATGGTGTGTCTGAACGTCGTAATCGAACTCTCTTAGATATGGTTCGTTCTATGATGTCACTTACAGATTTACCGCTATCATTTTGGGGTTATGCATTAGAAACAGCCGCATTCACTTTAAATAGGGCACCATCTAAATCCGTTGAAACGACACCGTATGAATTATGGTTTGGGAAGAAACCTAAATTGTCGTTCCTTAAGTTTGGGGATGCGAAGCCTATGTAAAGAAGTTACAGCCGGACAAGCTTGAACCCAAAGCGGAAAAATGCGTCTTCATAGGATACCCGAAGGAAACTATTGGGTATACCTTCTATCATAGATCCGAAGGCAAAATCTTTGTTGCCAAGAATGGATCCTTTCTAGAGAAGGAATTTCTCTCGAAAGAAGTGACTGGAAGGAAAGTAGAACTCGACGAGGTTGTCGAACCTTCTCTCGAAATTGCGAGTAGCGCAGCACCGGAAGAAGTTCCTGTGGTGCCTGCACCAATAAGAGAGGAAGCTAATGATAGTGATCATGAAACTTCGGTTGAAGTTGCTACAGAGCCTCGGAGGTCAACGAGAACTCGTACCACTCCAGATTGGTATGATTCCGTTATGAATGTCATGTTGGTGGACAACACCGATGACCCCGAGACATATGAGGAAGCGATGATGAGCCCAGATTCCAATAAATGGCAAGAAGCCATGAAATCCGAGATTGGATCCATGTACGAAAACCAAGTATGGACTTTGGTGGACTTACCGGATGGCCGGAAGGCTGTCGAGAACAAATGGATTTTCAAGAAGAAAACAGATGCTGATGGTAATGTTACTGTCTATAAAGCTCGACTTGTCGCAAAAGGGTTTCGACAAATTCAAGGAGTTGACTACGATGAGACTTTCTCACCGGTAGCGAAGCTAAAGTCTGTGAGGATTATGTTAGCAATCGCTGCATATTATGATTATGAGATATGGCAGATGGATGTCAAAACAGCATTCCTCAATGGAGACATTGATGAAGAGTTGTATATGATACAACCCAAAGGTTTTGTCGATCCTAAAGATGCTAACAAGGTATGCAAGCTTCAACGGTCCATCTATGGATTGAAGCAAGCATCCCGAAGTTGGAATCAACGTTTTGATAAGGTAATCAAAAGTTTTGGTTTTATACAAACTTATGGAGAAGCTTGTATTTACAAGAAAGTGAGTGGGAGCTCTGTAGCATTCTTAATACTGTATGTGGATGACATATTGTTGATTGGGAATGATGTAGACCTTCTTAATAGTGTCAAAGAGTATTTGAATAATAGTTTTTCAATGAAGGATCTTGGCGAAGCAGCTTACATATTAGGCATAAAGATTTATAGAGATAGATCGAAACGCCAAATATCATTGTCACAAAGTACATATTTGGACAAAGTTCTAAAAGAGGTTTGGAATGGAAGATAGCAAGAAAGGGTTCTTGCCCATGTTGCCCAATATGACCTTGAGTAAAACTCAAAGTCCGACATCGGCAGAAGATAGAGAAAGGATGAGTAAGACTCCCTATGCCTCAGCCATAGGATCTCTAATGTATGCCATGCTATGTACTAGACCCGACATCGCATATGCTGTTAGTCTAACTAGCAGATATCAAAGTGATCCAGGAGTGGATCATTGGACAGCGGTCAAAAACATCCTTAAGTACTTGAGAAGAACTAAGGATATGGTTCTTTCTTATGGAGGTGATGAACAGCTCGTTGTTAATGGTTACACCGATGCTAGTTGGAACACCGATCCGGATGATTCTAAATCACAATCTGGATACGTATTTATTTTGAATGGTGCAGCAGTTAGCTGGAGGAGTGCAAAGCAAAGCGTTGTGGCGAGATCTTCAACTGAATCGGAATACATGGCTGCTTCGGAGGCTTCACAAGAAGCGATATGGATGAAAGAGTTCATTACAGAGCTGGGTGTGGTTCCTAGTGCGCTGGACCCAATGTCTATCTACTGTGATAACATGGGCGCCATAGCCAATGCGCAAGAACCAAGGTCACACAAGAAGCTGAAGCATATCAAGCTACGTTTTCACGCTATTCGAGAACATATCCAGGATGGGGATATAAAGATTTGCAAAGTACACACAGATCTGAATGTGGCGGATCCGTTGACTAAACCTCTCCCGAGGGAAAAACATGACCAACACCAAACTGCCATGGGTGTTCGGTATATTACCATGTAATCTAGATTAGATGACTCTAGTGCAAGTGGGAGACTGTTGGAGATATGCCCTAGAGGCAATAATAAATATAGTTATTATTATATATCTTTGTGTTTATGATAAATGTTTGCATTCATGCTATAATAGTATTAACAAGGAAACCATTAATACTTGTGTGATTTGTAAACTTAATTTGAAGTCCCTAGTATAGCCTCTATACTTCACTAGCTTGTTGGTTGATTGATGATGTGGTTTCTTTGTCATGAACATTGAGATGTTATCAACAACAAGATCATATCGTTAGGAGAATGATATGGTGGACATACTCCTATAGATAAGCGTAGCATAAAGATCAAGTCATTTCAATAGTTCAATTGCTATATGCTTTCTGATACATAGTAACCTAATTCCTTCGACCATGAGATCATGCATATCACCTTTACTGGATGGATGCTTTGATGTCATCAAACACCACACCGTAACAGGGTGGCTATAAAGGTGGCATTGAGTGTTCGGAAAGTATTGGTTGAAACACATGGATCAAGAGTGGGATTTGTCCATCCACATGACGGATAGATATACTCTGGGCCCTCTCGGTGGAATGTCATCCAATTAGCTTGCAAGCATGTGACTTGGTCACAAGGGATCACATATCACGGAAACGAGAAAAGAGTACTTATCAGTAACGAGGATGAACTAGGTATGCAGAGATACCGACGATCATAACCTCGGATAAGTAACATATCGTGAGACAAAGGGAAATTGGTATCGTATGTAAGTGGTTCATTCGATCGCAAAGTAATCGTAGAAATATGTGGGAGCCATATGAATTTCCAGATTCCTCTATTGGTTATTGTTCGAAGAAATGTCTCGATCATGTCTGCATAATTCACGAACCGTAGGGAGACACACTTAAGGATTCGACGTTGTTTGAGTAGTTATGGTATTATGAGAAAGAGACCGAATGTTGTTCGGAGTCTCGGATGGGATCCGGGATATCACGAGGTGATCCGGAATGGTCCGGAGAATAAGATTCATATAAGGAAAGTTCCGTTTCGGAGTTGGGGAATGGTTCCGGTGTTTTCATCGGGAACATTCTAGAAGGTCCCGGAATGTCCGGCACTCCGGAGGGGGAAGGGTACATGAGTGTGTCATTACATATTGGAATGATTGCATCATGTACTAAGTATTCTTGCTGTCCCAAATAAAGGATTTATTTAAATCCTAAATTGAAAAGTCAAACGGCTAGTTTGAAAGTCAAACGGCAGTTTTGGGAAGTGGGAAAAGAGGAGGAGAGGTGGAGGCCGAGTTGGAGGAGGGTTCCTCCCCTTGGCCGGCGCACCTCCCTAGGCCGAGTTGGGGAGGAACTCCTCCCCTTGGCCGGCCAGCCCTCCCACCTATATAAGGAGGGGCAGGGCTCCCCTCCTAGACACACAAGTTTCCTATCCTCTAAACTAAACCCTAGATCTAGACCCCGGTTTAGAGCTATTCGGTTTAGAGCCTTCTAATTGGTTTAGAGCCCTCTAATTGGTGTGTCTAATTACTAGACCACTAATAGCCTCTCTCATAAGCTCCACCATACTCGCACCGGCTTAAGGCGAAGCCCTGCGGGATTTCCCCTCTACCTCCGGTACCACGCCGTTGTGCTGCCGGAATCGCGAGGAGAGTGCTACAACCTCCGCTGCCTGCTGGAACAAGGGAGAGGAAGGTCTTCGTCGAGTACCGAACGTGTGACCGACTGCGGGAGCGCTGCGGGAACGCGGCGCCGGAAGGATCGTCTACGCGATCTTGAGATCGGAAAGAGTACGACTACATCACCCACGAGAATCTGCTCTCGTTAAACACTTTGGAATCTTCGAGGGTGAGTTATTCCATCGACTCGTTGCTACAATCTAGTAGATAGATCTTGGCTTGTTTGTTTGTATGCGATAGAAAAATTTTGTTTTCCATGCTACGAACCCCTACACTTTTCATGCAATTCTGATCTCGTCCTTAGGGTTTTCGTCCCGGGAGGAATATATAGGCGAAGGTGCAAGGTCGGTGGAGGCCCGAGGGGCCCACACCACCTGGTGGCACGCCTGGGGGGACCCTCCCAACCATAGGGTGTGGCCAGCCCCTGACCCTCCTCCGTCTCTGCTTTGGACTTCGTCTCGTGTCGGAAAAAATAGGAACTTCGGCTTTCGTTTCGTCCAATTCCGAGAATATTTCTTTACTAGCTTTTCTGAAAACAAAAACAGCAAAAAACAGGCAACTAGTACTGCGACATCTTGTCAATAGGTTAGTTCCATAAAATCTATAAAAATACCTCAAAGAGTAAACAAAACATAAGAAAGTTGATATAAAACAAGCATGGAGCATCAAAAATTATAGATACGTTTACGACGTATCAAGCATCCCCAAGCTTAACTCCTGCTCGTCCTCGAGTAGGTAAGTGATAAAAAGAATAATTTTTGAGGTGACATGCACCATCAAAATCTTGATCAAGGTATTTGTAAAGCATTGATAGCTGGGATCAAAGTACTCTAACATAAACATGAAAGATATAATTCTAACAATAAGACAAAACAACTAAGTTGCAACATAAAAAGATACAAACAAAAGATCATGAATAACAATGCATTGAAAGACATTTGTTTGTTTCACATATAGAAAACATAAAAGAGTGGTATTCAGCTTGTCCCTCATGTTACAACAAAACATAAATGCATAGGACACCTTCAAAGTTCATAAGGATGACTAGATACAAATAATTTAAGAACAAGCAATATCAAAGTTATGAATCAATCAACAAGTTTTGGGACAATGCACATTAAACTTAAGAATGACCACTATGCTCTCTCAATTGGTGCATAATGATAGAAGATGGAGACTCAACATAAAAGTAAAAAAAGAAAGGCCCTTCACAGAGGGAAGCAGGGATTTCAAGTTTCATAAAGAGCTTCCAAAAATTATGGTACTTATTAGCTTTCAGCTCTCATTGCCCCTATCATAAGCATCTTAAGGTGATCAAGGTTGAAGTGACAAAATATGAGGATATGCTTGACAAGTTATAAGTTGAAAATCTCATGCCCCTTGCTTACGAGTACCGAACCTCATGTTACTAAACTTTAGTCACAAGTAAGTCCTTGTCATTGTAAGTACATGTGTATCATAGAGAACCACTAATGGGGTTCCCCTTGCCCCATGACACATGAGCTATCCCATATCAAAATGATAAGGCAACAGACAATGAGCATCTCGGCGATCTTTTTATTTGCTATTTGCATAGGTTTTTATTGAGGATGCTTCATAGAATACTCACTATGGTCATGCTGCAAGTTTCCACCATGATTAGGCATGGCATAGGCTAGCGGCCCAGGCGTTTCTCTAACACACATACAAACTCCATGAGCTTACAAGCTCCCCTTTTATTTCACACCGCCGGGATCCATAAGCAAAAGAAAATGATATCAACTGAATAATAAGTGCAATGTTGAAAGTGTTTCCCATGACAACATGGTTCTGCTAATTCACAACTTATAAAGTGCAGGCATATAAGAAGCATAGATGGACACAATGGTTCAGGTTTACTAAGTGCAAGAAATTAAAGTGTGCCATCAAGTTTGTGAGAGTTTTAATCACTAATTTTCACATAACAAGTTTAATTTGGAAGGTAGATAAAAACATGAATATACTTGGAATGGTGTAACACACCATGCATAGGAATTTATAGTGGACTCTTTGGAATAACTTGGTTTTCTTGGAGGTTGGATGCATGAGTGGAACTCATAATTGGTACAGGTGGAGGCTAGCAAAAGACTGGGAGCGACCAACTAAGAGAGCAATAATGGCTATAATCATGCAAAGCGACAAATTATTATTAATGAAAGCATAAAGTCATATTTACAAGTCAAAAACTAAATGATCATAGAGGCTAAGGTGACTGGCTTATAGTCTTATCATGGTGTAAGCATGTGCCAAGTCAACCCAAATAAATCATCAAAGGATAATACCACAATATTATGCTTTTGTATGTTAAAACAACACATGATACTTTCAAGGCAGATTAAGCAATCTCAATTGTTTGGAACAAGTCATGCTACAACAATAATCACTAAGCATATGGTCAAAATAACATCTAGCATGACATGATAAAGTCTAAGTCACAGTCAAAACAAGCTTCCTTTTGTACCACTTATAAGCATGAAACTTCCTACTATTTTCCAACAGTAATCGAAAACTAAAGCTAAACGCAGTGCTAGCAAAGAAGAACACTCATAGAACAATAAGAGTGAAAACTAGAGTGTTCTAGGCAATGAATAATGGGGTGTGTCTCTCTCCAAAAGAAGTGTGTTGGGATCCAACCAACTTATTGCGGCAAAGAAAGCAAAAGAAAACTAAAAACACAGACGCTCCAAGAACAACACATAGTGCATAAGGTAATAAAAATAAATTGTCTTGAAAGAAGACCTGAGATTATTGATGAAGAGGGGGATGCCTTGGGAATCCCCAAGCTTTGACGCTCGTACTTCTTGAATATTTCTTGGGGTGACATGGGTGGCATCCCCAAGTTTGAGATTTTTTCCATACTTCATCTCATCACATCATTCTCTCCCTACACTTGAAAATTTCCTTCATACAAAACTTCACACAATCTTGATTAGCAACATTAGTGTATTCAAAATAATAAGTCTTTGGGTTTAGTTTCAACACAATTAAAACTTCCATTAAAACACAAACTACTGTAGCAATTCATTCTAAAAGCTCAAGTGATCAAAGAGAACTCAAAGAGAAAGAGATTAAGAGGCAAATGCAAATAATAGCAGAAATCTGTCAAAACAGACCAGCAGGTGAAGACCGATTTTTCAAAAATATTATGTTGCTCAAATTGAAAATTTTAAATCTAACGAAAGTTGGGTAATAACCTGGGGCATAAGAACAAAAAATTACAGCTCAATCCGACGTACTGAGATTTTTTACGATTGTTTTATAGTGACACACAGAAATGTGTTTCGGGACAGCAACTTCCCCATATCTTACTTCCCTCTCATTAGAGGTTATTATTGGCACAAAACCAAACAAAAGGATAAGGAGAGGTTATTACAGAGGCAATAACTTCCAAGACTCAACAAAACAAAAATAAACTGAAAGTAAAAATATAATGGGTTGTCTCCCAAAAGCTCTTTCTTTATAGCCATTAAGATAGACATGATAATTTCGATGATGCGCACATAAGAAATATGAATTGAAGTAAAAGAGAGCATTAAGAAGCAAATATGGAACACGTTTAAGTCTAACCCACTTTCTATGAAAAATAATCTTGTAAAGAAACAAGTCATGAAAGCACAAAGCAACAAGCATAGGAAAGCAAAACAAGTGCAACTTCAAAATTTTCAACATAAAGAGGGGAAACTTAATATTATTGAGATACATAAAACCATGTTTCCCTCTCTCATAATAACTTTCAGTAGCATCATGAATAAAATTAACAATATAAATATCACATAAAACATTCTTATCATGAGCCACATGCATAAAATAATTATTACTCTCTTTATAAGCATAATCATTCTTATTAATCATAGTGGGAGCAAATTCAACAAAATAGCTATCATTATTATTCTCATCACCATAATCATCAAATATATGAGGCATATTGTAATCATAATTAATTTTCTCCTCAATAGTAGGTGGACTAAAAATATCATATTTATCCTTGTAATCGTCATATATTGGAGGCATAGTATCATCAAAGTAAATTTTCTCCTCCGTGCTTGGGGGACTAAAAAGATCATTTTCATAAAAACTAGCTTCCCCAAGCTTAGACTTTTCCATAGCATTAGCAATAATGGTGTTCAAAGAATTCATACTAATAACATTGCTATTAGCACGCAAATAAAGTTCCATAGGTTTTTTAATTTTCTCTTCAAACACTTCATGTCCTAACTCAAGATAAATACTATAAAGCTCTCTAATTTTGTTGTTGTTTCCCATTAAGCCTAACAAGTGAAAATAAAAACAAGAAACAAAAATATATAATTGCAGAATCTAAAGGAAATAACTTCGAGCACTCACACACCAGCAACAGTACTAGAAGATAGCTTAGTAGCTAGAGGATGTGAGTACCTTTTACCTTACCTCCCCGGCAATGGTGCCAGAAAATAGCATGATGTCTACGCATGCTTATATTCTTGTAGACAATGTTGGGCCTCCAAGTGTAGAGGTTTGTAGAATAGTAGCAAGTTTCCCTTAAGTGGATCACCCAAGGTTTATCAAACTCAGGGAGGAAGTGGTCAAAGGTATCCCTCTTAAGCAACCCTGCAATCAAGATACAAGAAGTCTCTTGTGTCCCCAACACACCCAATACACTTGGCAGGTGTGTAGGTGCACTAGTTCGGCGAAGAGATAGTGAAATACAAGTAATATGGATGATTATAAGTGGTAATTGCAATATGAAATAAGAGTGGCAGCAAGCAAACATGTAACATGATTGATTGTAAATGTTGTTTCAATGCTTAGAAACAATGCCTAGGGATCATACTTTCGCTAGTAGACACTCTCATATAAATATCTTCTCTTCATTATGCGACCCTGAACTACTCTCTGGTTGGACGATGTAGGGCTATAACAACACACCTTAAAGTTCGCATTCCCCATCTAGATAACCCCTCACTATCACCTTGAGCGCTAGATGGTTCCAAAAAACACCACAATCTCATAGAGACATCCAACTCAAATTATACTCATGATAAGTATTTCTGTAACCTTAGCCAAAGTGCCACATGGTGTGCACACTGTCAACTTCACACACGTGGGGATAAGCAGAGATTAATTAAAGCACTTGAGTACCAGAATAGATCTATAGATTACAAAGCTCATGATCTCAATAAGATCACACATAGAGAGATGAACACATAGCTACTTGTAGAGCCCTTAGCCTCGAGAGAGAACTACTCCTCCTCATCATGGGAGTCATCAATGGCAATGGAGGTGGCGGTGGAGTTGATGGAGATGGATCCGGGGGCACTTCTATAGGGGTTCCACACATGAAAACGATAAAATTTTATCCTATGCCCCTGAACCCCTGATGCTGCTAGGACCTATCTATTAGTAATACAGTAATGGGAGGGGATTTTCACAAACTTACCCTTGAAGACCGAAAAACGTTGTCAACGCTCAGGAGAGCGTGGTTGATGTAGACGAGCCGAAGCCGACCTCAAGGTCGTGATGAAGTCCTTGTGCTCCTATGGCTCAATGACTTGAGTGCCTCAAGTGTGACACCTCACGGGGAGTTACTCATGTCCGGTGCCTGACGATGACTCCCGCTTCCCCGATCCAGCAGTAGTTGCGGAAGTAGAGATCCTGGATCCGAATCCCGCAGCGCGACGGCGCTCCGCGGTGAAGATGTCTCGCGCAGTACGAACTTGGGACCACGGTCACGAGAGAGAGAGAGAGAATATCAATTGGAGGTCTTCCCAAAAGTGAGAAGACCTTTAATGAATTTGTGTGTCTTTATCTGTCCAAATACCCCCACTCAAAGTCCCGGGGTGGGACTAAAGGAGAGGACGGGGAGGGGCAGCCGCCGGCCGGCCCTAGTGGGCCCCATGCAAGGGGGGGGGGGAGGGCTTGGCCCACCCAGCCACCCCCTTGCCCCTTCTCCCTCTCTCCTTTCCCTAATGGTCCCTCTCCCCTCCGGGAATTGGCCCATTAAGCCTTTTGACCTTTTAATTGATTTTCTCTTTTATTAAATAATTATGAATAAATGATTAAATCAATATTTAACATTCATTCACATATTATTCAACATCTGTGGCTATGGAACACTTCCACCTCCACTCCGAACATCCTCCGGACTTACCGAAACCCTTCCGGTTTTTTCTCTACTATTCTTCGGCGATTCTTCCGATCCTATGAACACTCTCTAAGCATCATCAAGCCCTTAAGCGTGATACCCCACGGTTTGGAAACACTCCAGACATGGTCGAGACACTCCCGCACCAATGATCGACAGAGGGACCTGGATGGCCATGTGACCCCTGTGCATTCCACGAAGATCTTTCGTCGTTTGAACCGGGATAGTCATGTCTTATTCCCTTTGTCTCTCAATACTTACATTGCCCGAGATCTGATCAATGACATCACCATGTCGTGTTCAATCTCGTTACCAACAATGCTACTTGACTCGTTCCGACAAGTGATATCCCTGTGATAAAATCACACGCTGCACAACTATTGGATATTACTTCTCCGAGTGGGCCCTTGAGTATCTTCCTGTCACATGGACGGACAAATCCCGCTCTTGACATATATTGCCTCTATGGTTTCCTCCGAATACCTGAACACACCTTTATAACCACTGTATTACCAAGTGACGCTTGATGCTATCTAAGCATTCTCGGGAGACAGTGATTGATATAGCCTCACGGTCTAAGGAATAGTCTACGAGGATCCATTTCTAATCATCATAACTTGAACTTCGTGACATGATCGGGTCACGATGTTTAGGTTGGGTATTGGTTCATCATATCATTCTCAGAATGAGTTGACTCCATTTCCACTGGCATAAATGCCACATGATCAGGAAACTTGATCATCTGTTGACCAATGAATGAGTGACTAGAGTTTCACTAGGAACCCCTGGTTGTTTATATATCACACGTGTATTGATGTTTCCACTCAATACAGTTATAGCATGATATAAAACTTAATCATAAACTATACTAAATATGATAATAGTCCTTATAACTATTTGTCTCTAGGGCATATTTCCAATAGTCTCCCACTTGCACTAGAGTACAAATACACTAGCTGCATTTGTTCTTAATCATTGGCACCATATCCGGTACCCTGAACATGCTCGCTCATGGAAGAGGTTGAGTCTTGGGTCTATACTTTACAGTCCCAAATCCTTTGCAACTTACTAATGTCACCTTGATTGACATTAATACTTTATCATCACATGATAACATCTCTGTGTATGTATCGCCGCTATGGCATCAGAACGAGGCATGATTCTAGAAGCCTACAGTGACTTTAGATCAACCTCGGGGGCTTTCTCATGGGCACTGTGCCCTGGGACACATCATTCTACGTTAAAAGCGAACTATCCCCACCATAACATTATACAACACTTTAGATGGTACCCTTATCTATTATTATAAATGTATTCATCGAAACACTACTGCACTCTGTGCAACTGTTGATGTTTTGTTCACCTTGTTTCCTACTTGACTTTAATAGGTATTACAGGAGTTTCCAACATATTCCCTTATAACATAACCCTTTATGCTTTAAGATATATCATCCTTTTATGGATTTGGAAAATATGACTATAGTTCTCTATTAGATACTGTGGACAAACTTAGCTCAACGTTCCATGATTCAAACTTAATCACTTTCAAACATTCCTTATTGGATCATCTATTATGTTAAGTTTATCATCATGGCTTTCTAAGATAGAACCTATGTCTCAACATAGTGGATGATGATCATCCTTTTCTTTCTTTCAACCATTGATGTTTAAACTTAATACTATTCCTAACTTGAGTTATTAAGGACCAGTTCGTTAATTAACTTCTATTCTGAAACCCTTTTATAATCCCTTAAGGAATACTACATAATATCATAATACACTTATTATCAACTTCTACACTTTATAAATTATTATTTATAAGTACTTGCACTTTTATTCTTAACACACTTAAGAATTACTCTTATAAGGTCCCACTCAAAATATGTTTCTACATATTTGGATATGAGTCAATACTCTTACTCAAACTATGTTCCTACATATTTGAATTTGAGACTTATATTGCTCCTACTCAAAAATATGTCATTCACATATCGTTTTCAGAAGACTTTTATAGCTCCCACTCAATTTCATGCAAATTGCATATCTACTCACTATTTTGAACAAGTTCAAATCCTTTGATGAAATATCAAAGTGAGAGATTTACTATGAGACACTAGTACTATTACTAGTTTTAAATCCTCTAGACATAAAACACACATGAATCAAATTCATTTGAATTCGTCCAATACTTGACAAATTGTGCTTTTGTCGTTCACCCCCTTTTTCCACTATGGCTTTGCAGCCATTTGGGAAAATCCAAGTAACTCCTTTTACTTGTGAGATTCAGCAACGAATTGCTTTCCAATCTCAAGTGAATTTTGCTTTGAGATTTCTCATAATTTTAGTTTACCATTATTTCCTTAGTAGTTCGTAGGTATGTCATATTCCGAGAATCATGACAAATGATTCACAAATGTCTCCATACAAGATATGGATTACATTTTGAATCCTACTTCATGTAGTGAAAATACCAGTGGGGAAAACATAATGATCATTATCATTGATTCTTTCCTTTGTGAAGAGAATCGTTTAGGAACATTGTCCGTCGCGCTTCTCAACACTCTGATGCAGGGATTTGAATCCTCATTGTGTTTTTCACTATCTTCCAATTGCTCCATAATTGAGAAATATCACCGAATGCGAACTTTCTAAAAAATGTACCAAAATCCAAGCAATACTAGTTTTGCTTCCCTTTTGGTTTCAGCTATGGATTTTGTATTCAAATTTTCCAATGAATACTCTACAAGGACTTATTCGCTATTGTTTTGGTTATATCGAATAACCCCAAAACTTTTACGATGATCCATACTAGATATGGAGCCGCTTTCACGAATTCTAATGGTTCACTATATATTCTAATTGAGTGCTAACTATTTCTAACTAATGGTCTCTACATCTACACTACAACGATTTATTTGGTGCCATCTATTCACCAACTTTGATATCTAATATCATATTGTGATGCTTTGCATTTTGACATTTCAAAACGCTTTGCATTTCACAATTTCTTTTATGCCAATCTCATAAAGTTGAATTTCATTACTATTGATCAAATCATAGTAATTAGATTCCCCTTTATATTTATACCCTTTGTTGATGAAACACTTTGATCATATAAAATAGTTTCATACTTATGTTTCCTTTGGTAAACTTCTTTACACATTTAAACAATCATATAATGATAATTGCCATTTTGTTAAAACACAATACATCGAATATGTATTTACTTTTTAACAATTCATTAAACACTATGTATTCCAGTAATACACGGTGTTCAAGTTATTTTGCCGAACTTTGGCATGATTTATATGTGACAAGAAATCAAATTACTTTCACATATTATCAATATAGCTTTTGAATTCAAACAATGGTTTCATTCATTAATGAACATATCATTAAGTTGGGTATTTTAAGGCATTTTAGTATTTTACAAATGTTCATGTATTATCACTTAGTTTCAACAACAAGGATAATTCACATATAATCAAACAAGATATGAACACAAATAGAAACCATTCATAAAAGTGGAACAACTGTTTGTTACAAACTCATATGAATAACCGTCTCACAAAGTGTGAGACACACTAAAGAAGTTCACAATCTTTTGATTACAATAATCATCCTAAAACATAAACTAAATGATAAATGTTGAGGGAGAGCGTCATTGGCCATCATCATCATGCTCACCATCAACACGCAACGTCACCTCCTCTCAGCAAGCACCTCTCATGCAGAAGGACCTGTTTTCAGCAAAACAGAACAAGTATCAAATATACTTAACACTGCAAATGTGTTTGCAAGATTATAACATTTATAAAATTGTATATCAAATATATACCTTTGTCATTGATGACCTCAGCGACATCTGGTTCAACCAACACATTCCTGAGATGTGATACGAACCGGTGGAATTCCATTGATTCCGTGTCACCTCTCAGAATGCAAGTCCTGACTTGTGCTTTGTAGCTTGGTGGCAGTGACCGCAGCACAACGCCATTTGCAAAATAGCCCATCATCCAGCTATCCAGGAAGTATGCAGGCCTCATGTACACATCATGCATGCGCTCCAAGTGGTCGTCAAGTGATGAGTTCTCCTCCATCTTAATGGAGAGGAAGTCTCCCATCAGCTCATGCTCCCATATGCGTGCTTGTTCCACGAAATGTGTCCTAAGCTGTAGCATTACCGTACGAGGGTTGACATCACCCACGAAAGGCCACAACTCATCCACCATTCCGAAACGCATTGTAACTGAAATGAAGGAGGCCATCTCTCGACAGAGATAGCGGTCTTCCCGCTGCTCTGGGGTCTCTAGGTCAATGGGCTGATCGAAATCCATCCCGTCGAGTATGTAGTCGACCACGTCATTCTTGCTAAGGAGAACGTGGAGACGCGCAACCCATATAGAGAAGTTTGATCCATCTAACTTGAGCTTTTCTCCTTTTAACCAATTGTCAATGGGGAAGGTAATCTCGGGGAGAACCATTTCTACATTTATAATTGCAAAAGGAATTTAGACTAAGTTTATAATTAAATGAGTTAATAATAACTCCACTCAGAAACACCTGTTTTTGGTTCCTAGTGATAACACGACCCCTATCAGCCACATCTCCCCCGATCATCACGGCCATCAATGTGGGTTCAAGGGTGGATGCTAAACGTCGGTCACATCATTCATGCGATTCGTGCTCGATCTTTTGACCATCCGTGTTCCGAGGCAATGTATGTACATGCTTGGCTCGCCAACTCAACCTTAGTGTATTTGCTGTGCAACATGGCTTACACCCACTGTATGCGAATGCAGATATGTCTGACACCCGATCATCACAGCTTGCCTCATACCGAAGAACTTTCTTGGTGGTGCACACTAAGGGGGAACACAATCGTTGGTAATTTTAACAGGGATCATCTTATTAGGCTACCGTCGAGAATCTAATACTAGCACACAATAAGATATACAAACAATAACATTGAATGTAAATGCGATGTGATATGGTCCATCACGTCGTGATCTCCATCGGTCATCACCGGATTCCGGCGCCAGGGTTCCGGCGCCGTAGACACCAGGGTACCAGTGTCATTCTGGTGTGATAGTCCGTCACCTCCGTGACTATCTACTACTACGTAACAAAAGGTAATAACTTTACCTTTGCCACAACCATATCACAAAGCAATGGCCCCCCTGCAAAACAAAGTTAGACACCTCTACTTTATCTTTGCATGTTTTACGTGGCTGAATGGGCTTTCGCACAAGAACCATTCTTACCTACGAACTTTCAGCACAACGCTGATCAAGTAGTTGTCTCTACTACACCCCTTTTGGGGCCCTCCGTTGTAAATGGCATACCAACTAATGCGAGAGAGACAGACAACCCCCCTAAGCCACTTTATATGGTACAAGCCGTATGTAAAGCGTGGACCAGTATCGCGAATGAACGCGTAAATTCGGTTGGGGGCCGCTTCATCAAGCATTACTGCGGTATACACAAGTACACACGGGAGGGTAACAACTAAAAGAGCAACGCCCACACGCTACATCTCGTGTATTCTACCCGTACTAGCATTACTACGCATAGATCTAGGTCTGATACCACTGTAGCGGTTTCGTGCATGAAAACAATAAAATTTTACCCTATGCCCTTGAACCCCTGATGCTGCCAGTACCTATCTATTAGTAATACAGTAACGGGAGAGGCTTTTCACGAACTTACCCTTGAAGACAGAAAAGCGTTGTCAACGCTCAGGAGAGCGTGGTTGATGTAGATGAGCCGAAGCCGACCTCAAGGTCGTGATGAAGTCCTTGCGCTCCTATGGCTCAACGAGTTGAGTGCCTCAAGTGTGACACCTCGTGGGGAGTTACACATGTCCGATGCCTGATGATGACCCGCTGCCCTGATCCAGCAGCAATTGCGGAAGTAGAGCTCCTGGATCTGAATCTCCCAGCGCGACTGTGCTCCGCGGTGAAGATGTCTCTCGCTCGCACAGTCCGAACTTGGGACCACGGTCACGAGAGAGAGAGAATATCAATCGGAGGTCTTCCCAAAAGTGAGAAGACCTTTATTGAATTTGTGTGTCTTTATCTGGCCAAATACCCCCACTATATATAGGGGGAGGGGAGGTACTACCTCCCTCAAAGTCCCGGGGTGGGACTAAAGGAGAGGAGGGGGAGGGGCAGACACCGGCCGGCCCTAGTGGGCCCCGCACGAGGGGGCTTGTCCCACCCGGCCACCCCCTTGCCCCTTCTCCCTCTCTCCTTTCCCTAATGGGCCCTCTCCCCTCCGGGAATTGGCCCATTAAGCCTTTTGACCTTTTAATTGACTTTCTCTTTTATTAAATAATTATGAATAAATGATTAAATCAATATTTAACATTCATTCACATATTATTCAACCTCCATGGCTATGGAACACTTCCACCTCCACTCTGGACATCCTCCAGACATACCGAAACCCTTTCGGTTTTCTCTCTACTATTCTTCGGTGATTCTTCCGATCCTATAAACACTCTCTAAGCATCATCAAGCCCTTAAGCGTGATACCCCACGGTTCGGGAACACTCTAGACATGGTCGGGACACTCCCGCACCAATGATCGAAAGAGGGACCTGGATGGCCATGTGACCCCTGTGCGTTCCACGTAGATCTTTCGTCGTTTGAACCGGGACAGTCGTGTCTTATTCCCTTTGTCTCTCAATACTTGCATTGCCCGAGATCTGATCAATGACATCACCATGTCGTGTTCAATCTTGTTACCAAACAATGCTACTTGACTCGTTCTGACCAGTGATATCCCTGTGATGAAATCACACGTTGCGCAGCTATTGGATATTACTTCTCCGAGTGGGCCCTTGAGTATCTTCCCATCACATGGATGGACAAATCCCGCTCTTGAAATATATTGCCTCTACGGTTTCCTCCGAGTACCTGAACACACCTTTATAACTACTGTATTACCAAGTGGCGCTTGATGCTATCTAAGCACTCTCGGGAGACAGTGATTGATATAGCCTCACGGTGTAAGGAATAGTCTACGAGGATCCATTTCTAATCATCATAACTTGAACTTCGTGACATGATCGAGTCACGATGTTTAGGTTGGGTATTGGTTCATCATCTCATACTCAGAATGAGTTGACTCCATTTCCAACTGGCATAAATGCCACATGATCAGGAAACTTGATCATATGTTGACCAATGAACTAGTGACTAGAGTTTCACTGGGAACCCTGGTTGTTTATATATCACACGTATATTGATGTTTCCACTCAATACAGTTATAACATGATATAAAACTTAATCATAAACTATACGAAATATGATAATAGTCCTTATAACTATTTGTCTCTAGGGTACATTTCCAACAACTTCCCCGTCCCGGCAGGGTGCCGAAACAGCGACTTCTATCCCCCGAATCTCCTCTTCGGTGGCAGCGGCGCTGCGGAAATTTTCGTGCAAATTCTGATCTTGTCCCTAGGGTTTTCGTCCTGGGGGAATATATAGGCGAAGGATCAAGGTCGGTGGAGGCCTGAGGGGCTCACACCAACTGGTCGCACGTCTGGGGGGACCCGCGTCACCATAGGGTGTGGACAGCCCCTCGCCCTCCTCCGTCTCTGCTTTGGACCCCGTCTCGTGTCAGAAAAATAGTAACTTTGGCTTTCGTTTCGTCCAATACCGAGAATATTTCTTTACTAGCTTTTCTGAAACCAAAAACAGCAGAAAACAGGCAACTGGCACTACGGCATATTGTCAATAGGTTAGTTCCAAAAAATATATAAAAATACCTCAAAGTGTAAACAAAACATAAAAAAGTTGATATAAAACAAGCATGGAGCATCAAAAATTATAGATACGTTTACGACGTATCAAGTACCAAACTATACTTCAGATTATAACATTAGCATATCATAACACTTGCCCAACAAAAAAAACAATACACTTTTAATTTATCTTTTGAAAATTTTACGTGGCTTAGGGCTTTCGAAGATAGAACTGTTCTTACCTATGAACATGGAACCACAACGCTGATAGTCAAATTATTAGCAAACCATTGTAAATCAGATATTGACTATAGTAGGAGAGACAGACACCCACAAACCACTTATGAAAAACTAGTTGCATGTCAAGCGAGGACATGTAAAGTTAGTCTGGGCTGCTTCATCCCACTATGCCACCAATATGAAAAATACATAAAGGATGCAATAACATGATAATCATCAGACACATATTCATATATGTTCTACCCATGCAGAGAATCTACACATAGACCTGGCTCTGATACTACTATTGGGTTCATAGCGTAGAAAACAAAAAATTTCTTACAATATGAACAACTAAGCAACAAGATCTATCCTCCTAGATACAATCAACAGGTGGATATACATCCATAGAGATCTTACCCTCGAATACCTAAAAGCTTTGTTAACAAAATCTGATTTTGTGGATGATGTAGTCGTACACTTGTTGATCTCAAGATCGAGTTGAAGTCCAGTGCCACAAAGTAGCAGTTCATCCGTGATCACACACACGTCTAGCATCCCGACAACCTCCAAGTCCTCGCTCTAGCAAAGTAGCGAGAGGAGCATATCATTCCAGAGAAACCATCGAGAACATGTACTTCGCTAATCCGAAGCCATGAAGAATTTACTAGAGGGGGAGAGATCCTTTACGAGGAGGTGTGAGAGTGGAGGAGGAGGGGAGCTCCTTTTATAGGGGGAGGAGGCAGCCCCATGCCATGGCCGGGGACCAAGATGGTTGCCCTGACATGTCCCTCATTCATGTGGGTGGATGCTCCACTCGCATAAATCCATCTCCACTCATATGTCCACTCACATGCATTAATTTCCCACCAAAATTAACGCCATCTCTCATTTAATAAAACTATTTTATTTATTTTATTCAGAATTTTCTTAATTGCTTTAAATAACAAAAATCTGCATAAAACCCCTTACAATACTTCGATATCACATTCGAAACCATTTTCAGCATGACCCAAAATAATTCCGGTGTCCATCGAAATAATCCTAGCACTTTCAAATCCTTTCTCTGGTATTATATCTGCTCCATTTGATGTCGGTATACCTTAAGTGTGTCACCCTACGGTTCGCGAAGAATAAAGACATGATCGAGACCCGTCTCTTATCAATAATCAGCAGCATGACCTAGAGATCCATACTGACTCCCACACATTCAATGATGACTCTAGTGATCGTGTGAACCTTTGACGTTATATAAATCCCTTTGTCTCGTGATATATTACATGTCCGAGATTCAATCATCGGTATCCCAATACCTAGTTTGATCTTATTGCCGACAAGTACTCTTTTCTCATTCCTGTGATATAACATCCTTAGTGATCTTATCACTTGCTTGCAAGCTATCTCAATGTGATATCACCGAGAGGGTCCTGAGTATATCTTTGCATCACCGGGATCGAAAAATCCCACTCTTGATCCATGAGCCTCTACATAAGAATTTAGGAGTATCTGAACCCACCTTTATTGTCACCCTATTACGGTGTGACGTTTGATGTTATCAAGTTACTCTTCTGATGTTAGTGATTGACATGATCTCATGGCCTAAGGACTAAAGTTATTTCTTATGATGTTATAGCAATGTAAACATAATGACTTTGATCGTATTACTATTCTTTGGGTAAATGTTCATCACATCATTGTACCAATGTTGTGACCTTGTTATTAACAACATCAAATGTCCATGATCAGGAAACCTTGATCATCTTGTTAATCAAAGAGCTAATTTATATGAGAGGAATAATTAGGAACTCTTTATTTGTTTATTAAACACACATGTATTAATGTTTTCCAATTAACACAATTATAGCATGAGAAATAAATTTTTATCATAAACATGGAATAAGATAATAACCAATTTATTATTGCCTCTCGGGCATATTTCCTTCACCAAGTTATTTTTAGTAGATTCCACCATACATACCTATATGTACCATTCATGCTATTCCAAGTATATTTATATGTGCTATCTTTGAATTTCCAAAATCTTCTTATTTGTGTATGCTCATAGCTCATGGAAAAGTAAGATGTGGGGTTAAGCCACGAACTTGACATGCACAAATGTTTAATTAATTAATTTCGACATTGAAAATGAAATAATATTATTGTTGACTTGAGATAGGGGATGAGGAGTTAATTAAAAACATGCTTACATGGTAGGCATTTTCAACTTGGTCACATATAGTTTATATCATCTTATTTGATTGTGGCTATCTAGCGGTGCCTAACTGACTTTGAAGAAACTTGCATTTGTGAGTAGATAGAAATGAGCATGGGGCCATCAACCTAAGCCATGTTTGCATAGTGGACATTTTTGACTAGGGCCTCAACCAAAGCAAAAGCTATGAAAATGGTGAAACACTATCAATTGAGGAACACCCCTAGTTGATTGTCTTTTTCATTAGAGTGTGGATAGTCATCGGTGGAAACATGTGGTGTGACTACACATACAAAGGGGAAAAGAGACACCTCAATGTTTATTTCATTGACGCTGATCAAATGTGAGGGGAATCATAACTAGAAGGGCACAAAGAGAAAATAATCATGGTTGGGGACATGAGGAAAGTCAACTTCTATGTCAACTATATAATATGAATATTAACACTTACATTAACTTTTTCTTTCACTAAAGATTCTTATGTAGGGGCAATGGAACTAAACTCTGCGATAAACCATTGACATGAGTTACACACTTCTTAAAAACTGTTTTCCTCTTATTGCTTTTCAAATATTTAACACATCTTTAACCGATGCTTACTTTCTACTTGTTTTTGAGTCCAAATCAGAAATATCTCTATTCCAAGAACAAGATAGGAACGATTCACACTTGCACAATAGTTTGCTTTGCTGTCCATATTACTTTTTCATTTACTATAGTGCAAGATTTGTTCAATATTATGCATACTTGAAGTTTATGCTATCTTTTACTTTATATGATTATTATTTCCGGATTGCTTGCTGTTATATACTTATCAATGAGTTGTCATACTTTGAGTAACAATAATAATTATTTCTCTATCTTTGTATCTATTGACAACAAACTACAAAACTTATATTAGTTTTATCACCTTTATGCTCGAGGACGAGCATAAGCTTGGGGATGTTGATGCATGTAAAATTCATAATGAAATTTATAGTTTATTGTGTTATATTCCAACATATTTGCATTATATGTACCGTTAATACCTTGAATTATATTGATTTTGGTTTTTTTTCTAAAGATCCTTTTATTTGGGTTATAACTCTACAGGATAGGAAAACTATGTTTTGTGTATTTTTGACTTTCAGGGACTTTCGTGACGCCAAAAGGACCTGAGATTTTTTCTACTGAAGTTTTTTTTGTCAAAATAGATACCTGGAGTAACAAGTCCCCACTTGGAGCCACTCGAGGCCTCGGGGGCCCACCTGGCATGACCAAATTCTCCTGCTGTGCCAGGTAGGGCCAATGGTGCCTAGAGCCTCCGATGTTGTCCATCTCCGCGTCATTCTTTTTGTCTTGACCTAAAACTGACCATATATATGACCCATTTTCCGATATCGAGAAAAGACGGATCACGAATCCAGAAACACGAAACAGATGTAGAACCTGCAAAGACTAGAAGGAGAAACGCTGCCGGAGTCATCCCGGTTGCATCGTCACCCTCTTCAACATCATCACCGCCGTCTCCAACATCAATAATTACATATAAATTCTATATGGCTCGTGCCACATTTCTTTATATTCTTTCATGAATTATTTCCTGCAGTTAAAGAAATAAGGCTTAAGTGTTTGTGTGGGCTCGGGAGGACATTCACAATGAATCTGAACTCCCCCAAGACAGAAGACACAAGGTTCAGAGTGCGTGGGCAAGCACCGCTCCTAGAGACTAGTTCTACCCAAGACAAGGAGCTATGGTTACAATAGATTACAACGGTACACTATACAGTACAGTTCAACGTATCTACTACTAAGTCAGAAGCATAAACTACTTAGTCAGGACTTCGTATTTCCTAAGATTCCCTATGGTTGCTATATGCATATGAGCTGATGAGTAGCATCATCCCCGTTGAAGATTGGACTCGTTTTCGATGGATCTCTCATATGACCGCTGATGTCGATGATTTAATGTTAAATAAGGCAGGAGATAAAATTACTTCCTCTGGTCAATAATAAGTGTAAATCAACAATACTTAATGTATGGATCACAGGGAGTATTAAAATCTGGGTGAGCATTTGTATGCTCCACTGCTGACCTGATTACGTTTGGAGTCCTGCAATATGCAACTTTCTATTATCCTTATCTTTTCTTCTCTTAAGAATTGCAGAGTCCCCCTCAATTTTTGTTTGTAAAATTTACCAATTTGACTGTCTCGTGCAAAATCGTTTTGCTCTTCACGTGCTCAGACTTCAGACCACACAACTACCAAACTATTTGGGAAGATGAGATATCGTAGTTTATGTGTTGTTCCAGGACCTCACTGTGAAAACTTACAGAAAAATATCTCTGCACTATTTTGAGTAGAGTAGTACTCCCTGTCTCAAAATAATAACTTGAGTTTTTCTAGATTCATATGTATCTATATACTAAAATATGTCTAGATATATGCGAATCTGGACAAACTTACGTCACTTATCTTGGGACTGAAAGAGTATATGATTTTCTTTGCCGAGGCCGAGGGAAAGTTGATTCCCTTGGTAGCCAAAAACGACCCGCAACCCAGATCTGGACCTTCTTTAAGCGGCATCAACCCCTCCTGGTCTGTTGCGTCACCATCAGCAGCACGAAGCTCCAAGGATGGTTGAGAAGGGCGTGAAGGTGTTCGGCATGTGGGCGAGCCCGATGGCCATCCGGGTAGAGTGGGCGCTCCGGCTGAAGGGCGTCGCCTACGAGTACGTCGACGAGGACCTCGCCAACAAGAGCGACGCGCTGCTCCGCCACAACCCGGTGACCAAGAAGGTTCCGGTGCTGGTCCACGACGGCGAGCCGATCGCCGAGTCCACCATCATCGTCGAGTACATCGACGAGGTGTGGAAGGACGGCTACCCGATCATGCCGTCGGACCCCTACGAGCGAGCTCAGGCCAGGTTCTGGGCCAAGTATGCCGACGAGAAGGTACACATGCTCTGTCCTGTAAAGCCACTGCTAGGTAGACACGACAGTTGCTCTAATGTCAGGATTGGGCTGACCGCTGGGTTTGTATAGTGCATTGCCGCCATCTACCCAGTCTTCACGTCGACCGGCGAGGCGCAGGCCAAGGTGGTGCACGAGGCCCAGCAGTGCTTGAAGACTCTGGAGAAGGCCCTGGAGGGGAAGAAGTTCTTCGGGGGCGGCGACTTCGGGTACCTCGACGTCATCGTCGGGTGGTACGCGCACTGGCTGCCGATCATCGAGGAGGTGTGCGGCGCCAAGGTCGTCACCGATGAGGAGCTTCCTGTGCTTAAGGCATGGTACGACCGGATCCTCGCCGTCGACGTGGTGAAGGAGACTCTGCCCCCGAGAGACAAGCTGCTGGCGCTCAACAAGGCTCGCCGTGAGCAGCTTTTATCGGCGTAGAGCGCCAGTGATTCCATTCCAGCTATGTAAGCTTCAGTACCACGGATAAATAAGTGTTAAACACTTGCATATTGTGCCACAAATGTTTGGAACGTCTTTCGGCAGTCCAGTTTCAGCTATTCGCTCTCGATTCATATTAATGGCCCCAACTTTATCTACATATATTCATATATATTCATGTGTATTTAGTTAAGTACTGTATTTAGACTTAGATGCACGAGTATCTAGATAAAATTAAGGCCATTAATATGGATCGGATGGAGTATAAAATCTTCATTTTCTTTTGAAGGGTGGCGGCGAGGGTGGGTATGGCTTTTGGCGGTGGTGCGGTCTCGGCCCGCCTCCTCGTTGTGGCTAGGACACCAGATCCTGGCCAGGTAGGTCCAGATCCGGTGACTGCGGCGTACCCCGTGCCATGGGCCGTCCTACCCGGCATCCTGAGCCTCGGCGGGTCTCAAACCAGGATGGGCATGGACCTACTGCTAGCTTCCTCGGGTGTGCCATTGGTGCGTTGTTGTGTGCCACTCCGGCATGCGGCGTGGTGTTCCTCAAACTGGTGACAGTCCGGTTTGCTCGGGTGAGCACGGTCGCGATAGCATTGCTACTTGCCGACAGGGATCTGCGGTGGCGGCGGATCCACTGGTGGACGAAGGAGTAGGGCCTAGTGCTAGGCTTGGCGGCGTCGGTGAAACCCTTGATGTAGTGTGGCGGCGGGGTTTCACGAGTCCATATGGGCTCGGCCGGGCCAGAGAGGGCCTGGTTTTCCCTTAATGCTACATCCGGTCGGCTATATCGTCCTCAGGCGGTGGAGGTAGTTCCCTCCCGCATGTTACTATGCCGCCAACCCCCGCCGAAGTTTATACTTTTCAGCCGTACCGGCCTCACATCGTAGGTCATGGTGAGACGATGGTGGTGACTACAAGACTGTTGTGGCGTGTGCTGGTGGGCGACAAGCTTGGTGGAGAAATCTGAAGCGTCCATGAGTGTGGTTTTTTGAGGGGGCGGAAGAAATCCTTGTCATCTAGACACCGACGTGGCATCGCCGTCCTTCCTGAAGGGCATCAGATGTCTCTCTTCTCCACCTCTTGTAGTGTATCGGGGGAAACCCTAGAACCAGTTCGGGCAGCAACGTCATTGTCATCTGATAGTTGGATTCCCGCATTAATCAGGGTTTTTGCAGTACTTGTAGCAATAAATGTTATTTATAAAGTTCGTCCCTTGGAAGCTTTGCGGATGGAAACAACACAACTCCGTAGCCACATTGTCAGTGAGGCCACGTTCGCACCCAAAACGATCTTTGAAAATATTCTACACTATAAGTTGCTAGAATAATAGTAAACAAGAGAGGTTTAAAGTAACTAGTAACAAAGTAAATAACAAAAGTAAACTAAAGCAATAGAGTGTTTACGAAATGTGTTGTGATGTGATTGAGGGGTTCTCGAGGAGTGTAGGATTCACCACTAGCATGGAAAAATTATGTATGATTAGGATAACATATATGTTTTGTCATGACATGTGTGGAGAGAGCTCCAAAATAAGATGTTCACTATAAGTCTCGTGAGCAGCCGCTTCTACGAGTCAAGTATTGAGGTAATCTATAAATAACCACTACGATGCTTGCGAGCAAACCACTTCTACAGACCATCACAATTAAGGGTTTTCCCATGGATATCGTAATGAGCTTAGTGAATCTCTCTCGATCCTCTTTTGACCGTGTAGGTTATAAGTCAATGCTTACAGTCACAAAATAGCACTAGACATACTCCTATACACGTCCCAAGGGTAGTTCCCTCTCTCGAGTCCCGAAGAAAAATGCTAAGTAGTCGACTTCACATACCATCTAAAGAGAGAGATCTAACACAATAGTATAAATCAATAGATCAAGGACCAAAGTTATATATCATCTTTATTTCAATGCATAATAATACTAGGATTTCTCCATCTCTCCCCAAGAACAAGGAAATTACTCATACATGAAGGGGATCAACATCATGGTAATAGTATCGATGATAAATGAAGGTACAATTGAATACAAGTACAAATCCACAATAGAATTTGGATTACAACAAAGTCAACAAAGGGGATCGATGTTGGAGACGTTGTTGATGAAGATGATGATGAACATCAATGCGCAGCCCTTCAAGATGCAAGCCTCCTCTTCCTCTTGGGTGGTGTGGCGGTGGAGATTTTGTGTGCGGCGGCTATGGAGGTGGAGGAGCGGCATGGCTACACCCCCAAGGCATGGATGGATTATTGTGTAGGCGGCTAGGGTTCCCCTCTCTAAATAGGCATTCAGCAGGTCGATTTCATGAACCGACGGAGATCGGGGCCGAATAGGCCCATTGGGCCTTCACAAATGTTGTTCCGTTTGACGAAACAGAGCCAATATAGGGTGGTATGGGCTGATGGTACAGGCGGGCTCTACCCGTACCGTAGGTCGTGAAACCTTTGTACTCTGGAATGATTTGGCCGTCATTTCTGCAAACGAACTCCGATTGGGGTGTTTCTTGGCTCATTGGATTCATATGGATGAGGGCTACAATACCATGGTCTTGGATAAGAAATGTGATATGATGGAAAAATATTAATTTTGACATCTCATATGGCTAAGTCTGACACATGTAACTTCTCCAAATTGAATCCACTTGGCTTCTTTTATCCATGATTGTCCATAGCACCTGCACACAAGTCAAATACAAGGAAAAGTAATAAAATCCTACTAAAACCACTAGTTGTGCAAAGTACATATGAAAATGAATGAGAACTAGTAATCAAGCATAATGGACATAGTTGTAGCTAAATATAGCATGTGATGAGTGACAATATGAATAATTTGTATGCTTAAATATGCATCATATTTGCACTTATCATCGTCGCTTTCCTACTTGGTATGATGCTTCGGAGAACTAGGAGCGGGGTGTATATTCTACGGAGGGCGCATCGGTTGCGGGTCATTCTTGTTTTCATCGAGCCTTACCGGACCGATGGTGCTATTCTTCCATTTGTATCTTATGATGGTAGAAGATGTTGATTGCATAAACTGCAACCAGAAGGCAAGTTCATCCTTGCACAATCCTTGTGAGACGAGGCTTGCATACCATTTGCAAGTGCATTTTTACATGTCCTTTGAATTATTTTACAAAACACTTTTCAAAAACTCTATCACCTACATTAAAAGCAAAATACCATTTTAAGAATTAAAATATGGATTGGTGGATAGTGGAACCATGATTGAAATACATGGAAGGTAAGCCATGTGGTCAGTCATTCAAAAGCGCCATATAAACCATGCTAACCACAGATCCTGAAATGGGACCGTGCTAACCAATGTAGACCTTCTTCATTTTGTTTGTCCTCGTATGCTTAATTGGGCTGAGGTCTAGAATGGAGATCAGCGGGTGGGATCCCATGACGCCCCTATCCTATGGTTTATGGTAACAGATGGGTATATTAGAAAGGAGGGTAATTGGGCATAGGTATCTGATACGTCCAAAACGTATCTACTTTCTCGAACACTTTTGCTATTGTTTATCCTCTAAACTTGTGTAATTTGCATAGAACTAACACGGACTGACACTGTTTTCAGTAGAATTACCTTAGTGTCTACTTTTTGTGCAGAAAATCAACTATTAGGAAAAATCCTGGAAAATATGCCAAAAATCCTATTTCACCACAAGACTCACGGAGCCAGAAGACGAGACGCAGGAGGGCCACGAGGGGCCCACACCACCTGGCTACACGGGCCAGGCCAGGCCGCGCCTGGGGGTGGTGTGGCCGCCTCGGTCATCCTCTCGGCCTCCCTCTTCACCTATAAGTTGCCTCTTGACCTAAAAACCAGGGGGGTTCGACGTTTTTCCAAAAAGAGTTCCGCTGTGCCGCCACCACCAGATTCTGCGAATCGGAACCAAAAACTCCGTTCTGGCACCCTGTCGGGACGGGGAATTGGAGGAGATCATCGCCATCATCATCACCCTCGCTTATCCATCAACCATCCATGATTACCCCATCCATGAGTGAGTAATCCCCCGCTGTTAGGCTATGGGGATGGTAGGGATTGGATGATATCGTTCATGTAATGGCATCAGATTGTTAGGGCATGGTGCCTAGTATCTATTATTAGTGCTTTTTGACTTTGTTGCAACTTGTTATGCTTAATGCTTGTCACTAGGGCCCGAGTGCCATGATTTCAGATCTGAACATGTTATTGATTCATTATGATAGTATTGTTTATGGTCTTACCTGCAAGTTGTATACACATATTGTTGTCCGGAACCAAAGGCCCTGAAGTGACAGCAATCGGGATAACCGGAGGGGATGGCTTTGATGTGAGGATCACATGTGTTCACGAAGTGTTAATGCTTTGCTCCGGTGCTCTATTAAAAGGAGCACCTTAATTGCCAGTAGTTCCCTTGAGGCACTGCTACAAACGGGCTGGCAGGACAAAAGATGCTGTGCAAGTTCTCATTGCAAGCACGTATGACTATATATGGAACAAATGCCTATGATTATTTAGTACTTGGACGCTTTATCTTATTTATCTGCAAATGCCTATATCTTGATTGCTATATGAATTGTCTTGTCCATGCAACGCCCGTCCATCCATCCGTATGCCTACCGCGCTTTAATCCTACTGTTTACTGCAATTGTTACTACTATCTTTACTTTTACTTTTACTACTCCTATTACTTTACTATTGCTAATACAAAACTATTGCTACTGATAAAATGCTGTGAGCAAGATTGTTTCCATGTGCAGCTAAATTGACAACTCAGTTGTTAAGGCTTATAAATATTCTTTGGCTCCCCTTGTGTCGAATCAATAAATTGGGTTTCACTTCCCTCGAAAATACTGCGATACACCCCCTATACTTGTGGGTCATCAAGACTATTTTCTGGCACTGTTGCCAGGGAGCATAGCTTTATTTATCAAGTTAACTTGGAATCACTATTGTTCGCTGCCATCCATCCATCATGGGTAAGTCTCGTGATGGCAAGGTCCCTATTTTACCATCCACTACAAGGAGACCTACGGTTCTGAACACCTCTGTTGCTCTTGATTCACCATCTGTTATGAGTAAGTTTCTTACACCACCACATGCACATGCTACACACACTGCTACTACTTCTGAATCTGAAACTTCTGATACTTATGATGCTGCTTCTACTGTGCTTGATAAAAGTGGTTTATTAGGTCCTTTCCTAGATGCTACGATTGCTAGAACTATAGCTGGAAATACTGAAACTCCTAATGAAGACACTACTACACCTGTTAGTTCACCTTAGTCTAGAGAGAGCTATGATATTGAAGACGGTTATATAGAGATGACCGATGAATTTATTAAAGAATATCAAAACACCCATGATAGGAGTGCTATTAAGAGTCTCCTTGAGAGGCGTACTATAAAACCCAAATTGTCTCCTAATGCTAAGTTTGCTGCATCTCCCATAAACATTAAAGATAAGGATTATGATTTCTCTCTTGATTTATCTTACATAACTATTGTTGAGAAAGAACCTTTTTGTGGGACTAAGAATGAAAGTGCTGTAGCACATATGACTGAGCTTTCTACCATGAATGGCCTGTTTTCTGATGATATTAAGATGCACACCTACTTTGTTGCTAAATTTTTCCCTTTTCACTAAAAGGAGAAGCTAAAACTTGGTTTAATAATTTACCTCCTGGATCTATTACTAGTCCTGATTGCTTGATTAGTACTTTCCTTCAGAAATATTTCCCTCCTAGTGCTAGACATGCTATTTTGTAGGAACTTTTTGATTTTAAACAGGGAGAAAAAGAGATATTGCCTGAATCATGGGTAAGGTTTTGTTCTTTGATTCATGCTCAGGCTGGATGTCCATTACCTAAAAATGAGCTTCTTGATATATATTATAATGGACTAACTAAAGAATCTAGGACATACCTGGATAGTTGTGCTGATTGTGTTTTCAGGAATAGGACTCCCAAAGAAGCTGAGGAATTAATGGCTAAAATAAGCAAGAATTATGAAGACTGGACTTCATCTGAACCGACTATACCTGAGACAACTACACCCGAGTTAACTGTGCTTGCGCCTATACCAACATCAAAGAAGAGGGGAGCTATTGAACTAAATGATGAAGTTATGAAGGAAGCCAAGAAATGTCTTAAGGAGAAGGGTATTAAAGCTGAAGATGTGAAGAATTTACCTCGTATAGAAGAATTATGTAAGCCAATCCCCCACTCATCCACTATTGAGGTACACTCTATCCAACATTTTGATGAAGGTGATATTCCTTACTCTAAACCTCTTGATCAATGCTTAGAAGAATTTGATATTTTTATTGTTAAGCAAGATAATTTTAGTAAAAGGGTGCAAAATCATTTAATGGAAAACTCTAGAGCTATTATTGAGTTAAAAGATATTGTGGAAAGAACCTCTAATGATGTTAAAGTGCTTGTTAAACATTTTCAAATGGTTCAAACTCAAATTGATCAGCTTATTAAGGTACAAAAAGACTTGCTAGTTAATGCTGCTAAAGAAAAACATGCTTATGAAATTAGAACTAGAAGTGGTGCTGCTACCCAGGATCCTCTATATCTTGAGGGGCATCCTAAAAGAATTGAGAAGGATTCCCAACAAACTGAAAATAGTGGTACTACTCCTAAGAAAAGGAAAAAGAAACATAAAACTATTGTAGAACCTTCTAAACCTGCTAAAGATCCTAATAGTATATCTGTCTCTGATGTTGAAACTGAAAGTGGTAATGAGGAAAATGATGCTCCTGATAAAGAAAAAGTTGAAGAAGAACCGGGAAGACACACTAAGAATACTAAATACATTAAAGAAGATTTTGTTGCTAAGAAACATGGTAGTGAAAGAGAGCCTCGGGTCCAAAAACCTATGCCTTTCCCTGATAAGAAACACAAGTCAAAGGAAGATGAACACTATAACAAGTTTTGTGAGTGGATGAAACTTTTATTCTTGCAAATTCCTTTGACTGATGCTATTAAATTGCCTCCTTATTCAAAGTATATGAAGGATATTGTCTCGAATAAAAGGAAGATCCCTAATGAAGAAATTTATACTTTGCTTGCTAATTATTCCTTTAATGGTAAGGTTCCAAAGAAACTTGGAGACCCAGGGATTCCAACTATTCCTTGCTCTATTAAAAATAGTTATGTTAGAACTGCTTTGTGTGATTTGGGAGCAGGAGTTAGTGTTATGCCTTTTTCTCTCTATAAGAGACTTCAACTATAAAAACTAATACCAACTGATATATCTTTGCAAATGGCTGATAAATCTACTACTATTCTTGTTGGTATATGTGAGGATGTACCTGTTTTCAAGTTGCTCATAATTGCTTGATATTAACTGACTTTGTTGTGCTTGAAATGCCTGAAGATGATAATATGTCTATTATTCTTGGGAGACCTTTTCGTAATACTGCAGGAGCTGTTATTAATTGTAATCAAGGAAAGGTGACTTTTAATGTTAATGACAAGGAGCATACTATCTATTTCCCCAAGAAGATTGATAGGACTTATGGTTTAAATTCAATTGAACATGTTGAGGGCATCCAAGTTGGAGAAATATATTGTCCCATACCACGAAAAAAATATGAAACTATTATGATTGGGACCATTGCTATCAAGGTTGACGTAACATAATAAGTGGAATACAAAGTTTTGTTTCATATAAAATTGTTTTGGTAACAATACCTTATCAACCTTGTTAACAAAGGGGTTTTAATGCACAAAACAATGTTTTCACCATGATTATCTTTGCTTACTTTTAGTTTATCCATTTTAGTTTTTTCTTTCGCTTAGTTTACTTTTCTATTGTTAGTTGCTTGCATATTAGAGTTTATTAGAACTTTTGAAGTTTTAGTTTTGTTTTGTCATTGCATCATTCCAAAAACATCTTTCTGTCAGAAAATCATTCATCAATACCTGAAAATTGCTAAAAAATAAAGTGTCTCGAAAAATTCCGGAAAATTCATATTAAATATTTACGTGAAGAAAGGGGCAGAGGAGTACCTGGAGTGACCCAGGGGGGGGGGGGGCACCAGGCAGGCACACCACCTGGTGGCGCAGCCACCCCAGGGGCGCGCCTGGCCATGGTGTGGGCCACCCTGGCCCTCCACTCACTCTCTCACTTGCCACTTCCTTCTCTCTCTCTCTCGAGAAAACACCAGTTCATTGCTCGAAATCACGTTCTTGCTGTTCTTGTCCATGATTTTTCGATCTCCTTGCTCAGCCCATCTTTGCTGCTGAAATTTGGAGCATTTGTTCTCTGGTATGTGACTCCTCCGCTTGTCCAAGTAGATTTGTGTTTAGTGGTTTATATCTTGAGTATTTTGCTGCTGTAGGTGACATGTTATGTGAGCTTGTAAGCTTGTTCAATGCTTAGAGAATTTGTTTTGATGCATGCTTAGGCTTCTTACATGTCCCTATGAGTAGTTCCCTTCATTATGTATTCACTTTGCAATCACTTGTATAATGGATGTTTAAATTTCAGAATATCAAATATGAACAACCACACTTTTGGAGAAATATTTGAGGGACACACCTAGGAGGGCAAGGACTTCAAGATCAGCCTCTCAGTTTAGTCCATCATACAATGAAGATCTTATTGCACCACGCTTTGGCAATGAAGGAGATGCTTACCCATCTACCTTCCCTTGTTTTACCTTTTTGCAAGATGCAGGGATGCTCAATGATTTCTTACTACTGGTTCAGAGGGTTGGTCTGACCACATACATGGAAGATGAGAGTGAGAAATATGCCGTGCTCACCAAAACTTTCGTGGAGTTTCGTTTTCACTAACACCCCTTATCAGTCAACTGTTTCTTTCAGAATTTATAATCAGCCTATTACCATGTCATTGGAAAGATTTTGCAGCATTATAGGTATAGACATGACGGGGATAGTGAAGAAGATCCAAGGTTGACCCGCTGATTTGCTGGAGCTCTATCGAAGTGTGACAAATGAAGATGGCCGTGTAGTTCAGCGCGGGAAGATAAGGAACATTCAACTCCCAGCTCTTAGATATTTTGCTTATTATCTTGCCACTAGCATACTTGGTAGGGAGAACACTAGTAATATTTCTAATTATCATTTAGCCTTCCTTGCTACTGCACTTAATAATGATACCAAGTATAATCTTAGCTCTCTCATTGCTTGCCGCCTAGCCGCTAGAGGACCTATTTATGGGGGCATTATTTCCTCACGTATGGTTGCTGCTTTAGAACTTTCTGTGGATCCCAATGATACTGTGTTGACACCACAAAGGCTTGATCTTGCTCCTATGAAAACACATCACTTTGTCACTGCTGACTCTAGTACGGAGGGTTTAGTATACATGATGTTGTTTACTGACAGAGACGAGAGGGAAATTCCTTTGCCACAATCCACTTTGTTCAGTATTTACAGGAGGCCATGGTCGCGTTCTAAGGATGAGGTGGACTAGCAGCTCCGCTTGCTTGGTTTCCACAGGCAACACCAAGAGGATGTGCCTTCTTACATCTATTCTGCGCACTACGGTGGGGCGTCATCGAGCTCGTATCAGGACGAGGGCACCTCCTCGCCGTACTATGGAGGCGCTCCATCTTGGCCAGCTTGGGATTGATACCCACTTAGGTCAAAAGCCTACGCTTGGGGGAAGGTACACCGACATCACACTCATCTACATATCATGTTTAGTCGGTACTTTGTATATCCATGTTTTGCTTTCTTTTGCTTTCCAAAACACAAAAATACCAAAAATATTTTCGTTATTTCTCTTTGTTTGCTTCTTTGTCTTTGTAGCCTTGGTTTGCTTTTTTTCCTTTTAGCTTTGTTTTGATTATTCGAAAAACCCAAAAAGATTTCGCTTTGCTTGTTCTTCCTTTTGGTTCTTACCTTTAAAAATCGAAACACCAAAAATATTTGTTGGTCTTCTTTGGTTTTGTGAAGTTCGTTGTAGGATTCAGCAGTCCTCAGTGGAATTTGGTTTCATGTTATTATTCAAGCCACACAAGTTAAGGGCAATAATGAGGATTAATGACAACTTGAGGTGTGGTAAGAGGCTGGTAACGAACTCTATTTGTTTTCATTTTTGTACATATACTCATCATTGTGGGCATGGTTAGTCTGTTCATGTAGGGTGTATGTTATTTATGGATGCTTAGTAGTTCTTGTTTTCTTATGATTAGCTCCAGCTTGCTAATGGTTTGTAGCATGTCATATTAATGTTTTCTTGCATTGTTCTATTCATAACTTGGTATGACACCGTGGTATCTTCCTCTGAATGTTTCACTTGAATTGACTTGGCACATTCTCACGCATGCATATGACTGAAACAATAAATCAGTTAAGCCCCGATAAATTATTTTGCCTCAGGGGTCTTGAATCACTTTCATGCCATGATTAGTCATGTTTTGTTGCAAGCATGATTATGACAGTTATTGCTCTCTCATTTGTCACTCCCTTACTATTGCTAGCCTTCACTTGCACTGAGTATGAGCTCTACTCGTGTTTCCAACTCCCCAAAACCAATATTGCCAAAAGTGTCCACCATACCTACCTATTAGCATCATTTGCTATTCCATGCATATTCAATATGCCTAGTTTTCTTCCAAATAAAATGTTTGCTTGATATGAGAAAGTTAGTTAGTAAAGCTCTCACGAACTAGATGGCACACTTTATTTCTTGCACTTAATAAACCTGAACCATTGTGACTGCCCATGAAAGTTATATGCTTGCAAATTATAGGCTGGGGATTAGTAGAACCGTGTTGTCACGGGGAACGCTTTCAACACCTGTAAATATATACCCAGTTGATATCATGCTCTTTTGTTTACGGATGTCGTCGGTGTGAAATAAAAGGGGAGCTTGTAAGTCCATAGAGTTATGTATGTGTGTTAGAGAAACGCCTGGACCGCCGGTCTAATCCATGCCTAATCATGGTGGAAACCTGCAGCAAACCATAATGAGAAATCTATGAAGCATTCTTCTTATAAAAAAAGAGAGAGATAGTTATTAAGAAAAAGAAAAAAAAGATGATGAGAAAAGAGGAAAGAGAGAAAAAGCACCATTTTCCCATGGTAAATAAGAAGATTGCTGAGGTGCTCGTTGTCTGCTTGCCTTGTCATTTTGATATGGGGATTCTTTCGTATCATCGGGCAAGGGGTACCCTGTTGGCGGTTCTCTATGATACACATGTATTTACTATGACAAGAACTTACCGGTAACTAAATTTGAGTAGCATGAGGAGCGGCCCTCGTACTCAAGGGACATGAGATTTCCAGTTTATGGTCTGTCAAGCATATAACTCGTATTGGACCTCACTTTCACCTTAACCATTTAAAGATGCTTATGATAGGGGCAATGAGAGCTCAAAGCTAATGAGTACCATACTTTCAGCATTTGGAAGCCTTTCAAACTTTTCAAAACCTTTTCATTCCCTTGTTGAGTCACCACCTATTCTATGAGCACTTTCGTGAGAGCATAGTTGTCATTCTTAGTGTGATGTGCTTGTCTCAAAACTTGATTAATTGTGTCATGACTTTGATGCTTGTATCTTTGATATCTTTACTTCTAGTCTTCACTTGAACTTCAGAGGTGCCTTGGCATTTATGTTTGCTCTACAATCAAAGGCAAGCGACCACTCTATCATACCTTTTTATGAACATTGCAATGTTGCTTATGTTTATGTTTCATGCTACTTACTATTTTTGAGTTGGAATCTCTTCATAGCTTGCAATAACTATTGAGTAACCTTATTTGCATTCTCCTTATTATGAATTGACCAAGTACTTGATCATATGCTGAGAATATATACATCTTATGAAGAAAATGTGTTCGTGAAAGTTTCTTTTATCGCACTCAGTTTTCAACTGAATTGCTTGAGGACAAGCAATAAGCAAAGCTTGGGGGGAGTTGATACATCCAAAACGTATCTACTTTATCGAACACTTTTGCTATTGTTTCTCCTCTAAACTTGTGTAATTTGGATAGAACTAATACAGACTGACGTTGTTTTCAGCAGAATTACCTTGGTGTCTAGTTTTTGTGCAGAAAATCAACTATCAGGAAAAATCCTGGAAAATATGCCAAAAATCCTATTTCACCAGAAGACTCACGGAGCCAGAAGACGAGACGGAGGAGGGCCACGAGGGGCCCACACCACCTGGCCGCACGGGCCAGGCCAGGCCACGCCTGGGGGTGGTGTGGCCACCTCGGTCACCCCCTCGGCCTCCCTCTTCGCCTATAAGTTGCCTCTTGTACTAAAAACTAGGGGGGGCTCGACGTTTTTCCAAAAAGAGTTCCACTGCGTCGCCACCACCGGATTCTGTGAATCGGAACCAGAAACTCCGTTCTGGCACCCTGCTGGGACGTGGAATTGGAGGAGATCATCGCCATCATCATCACCCTCGCTTCTCCATCAACCATCCATGATTACCCCATCCATGAGTGAGTAATCCCCCGCTGTAGGGTATGGGGATGGTAGGGATTGGATGAGATCGTTCATGTAATGGCATCAGATTGTTAAGGCATGGTGCCTAGTATCTATTATTAGTGCTTTTTGACTTTGTTGCAACTTGTTATGCTTAATGCTTGTCACTAGGGCCCGAGTGCCATGATTTCAGATATGAACATGTTATTGATTCATTATGATAGTATTGTTTATGGTCTTACCTGCAAGTTGTATACACATATTGTTGTCCGGAACCAAAGGCCCCGAAGTGACAGCAATCGGGATAACCAGAGGGGATGGCTTTGATGTGAGTATCACATGTGTTCACGGAGTGTTAATGCTTTGCTCCGGTGCTCTATTAAAAGGAGCACCTTAATTGCCAGTAGTTCCCTTGAGGCCCCGCTGCAAACGGGCTGGCAGGACAAAAGATGTTGTGCAAGTTCTCATTGCAAGCACGTTTGACTATATATGGAACACATGCCTATGATTATTTAGTACTTGGATGCTTTATCTTATTTATCTACAAATGCCATATATCTTGATTGCTATATGAATTGTCTTGTCCATGTAATGCCCGTCCATCCATCCCTATGCCTATCGCGCTTTAATCGTACTGTTTGCTGCAATTGTTACTACTATCTTTACTTTTACTACTGCTATTACTTTACTATTGCTACTACAAAACTGTTGCTACTGATAAACTGTTGTGAGCAAGATTGTTTCCAGGTGTAGCTGAATTGACAACTCAGTTGTTAAGGCTTATAAATATTCTTTGGCTCCCCTTGTGTCGAATCAATAAATTGGGTTTCACTTCCCTCGAAAATACTACGATACACCCCCTATACTTGTGGGTCATCAGTCTCTTGATCGAAACCCATTGCAAAGGGTGGGCAGCAGGGTGGTGGAGAGGCTAGTGATTAGCTAATTTTTAGACTGGGCCTCAAACCATGGAAGTCTACACGAGGATAAGCTACCCAGATGTGTAACAAGGATAAATACGTTTGTGGGTAAAGTAGCGCACTTCTCGAGAGTGTATAAAACGTGTCATGATACTCCCTGTTTTAGGAAAGAACTATGAATGCCGCGTGGAAAGGAGAAATTCAGTATAACCCATAAACACTGATGGCCCAAAATATATCGAGCTCGTTGGGGAATCCCAAGAGGAAGGTATAATGAGCACAACAGCAAGTTTTCCCTCAGTACAAAACCAAGGTTTAATCGAACCAGTAGGAGCAAGGAAACACCCCAAAGGTGTTGCTAGCTGAACATTGGCAGGGCGCACTACCGGTGCCAGCAGCTACATGGAGACCTGCACAACACAACCACATAACTATGTCCCCAACTTGCGATGAGGTTGTCAATCTCACCGGTTTTGCTGAAAACGAAGGATTAGACGTATCGAGTGGAAGAAAGTAATAGTTTGCATAAAGTAAACACAAAGCAGTAAACAGTTTGTAGATTGAAAGTAAAAGGAAGGACCAGGGTCCATAGTTCATTAGAGGTGGCTATCCTTAAGATAGATAACATGCTGGGTGAACAAATTACAGCGGGGCAATTGACAAACATCGAGAAAGCAATAGATGCATATACTAATCACCTTGACTCCTTTGGAACTTGATTGGGCATTACAACATTATACATAGACCGCCATCCAACTGCATCTATGACTAATAATCCACCTTCAGGTTATCATCCGAACCCCCTCCAGTATTAAGTTGCAAGCAACAGATTATTGCTTTACGAATTGCGTGTAAAGTAAACAATACGATTGTTCTATGAACAAAGGATTGTTGTTTTCTCCCTAGTAGCAATAGCACATCTAGTACCTTAGAGATTTCTGTCACTTCCCAGATTACCAGAGGCATGAACCCACTATCGAGCATAAATACTAACTCTTGGAGTTGCTAGCATCTACTTGGCCAAGATAGCTACTAAAAACGGAAAGCATGCAAGATCACAAATAACAAAGACAGGATAGAATCAATAATCAATCTGAAATAGCATCTCAATATCCATCGGATCTCCGCAAACACAACATGCAGAATTACAAATAGATGATCTTGAGCTCACAAGATCTAAACATGATAGCACAAAGGAGGAGAACCAGCCATCTAGCTACTACATGGATCTGTAGTCTAGAGATGAACTACTCACGCATCACACCGGAGGCTTGCATGGTGATGAAGAAGGCCTCCAGGGTGAATTCCCCTCTCTGGCAGGGTGCCGGGAAGAGCTTTAGATCCTTCCCCATCTAGGGATGGAGATGACGGTGGCTACAGACTCTTTCGTGGAATTTTGATCGGGTACTTAGGGTTTCCGTATCAGAGGCAATATATAGGCGGAAGGAGAGGCCGAGGGGGTGCCTGGGGCGGCCAGACCACCCCCTGGCGCGGGCCAGGCCTGGCCGCACGGCCAGGTGGTGTGGCCGGGCCCCAACCCCTCTCCGTCTCGTATTCTGGCTCTAGGTGTCCCCCGGTAAAATAATGACTTTAGCTTTTGTCCCGTCCAATTCCGAGAATATTCATTTTCTGACTTTCCTGGAACCAAAAACAGCAGAAAACAGGCAGCTGGCACTGTGGCTCTTGTTAATAGGTTAGTCCAAGAAATCATATGAAAAGTACTCCAAAGTGTGGACAAAACACAAGAAAGTAGATACAACCAAGCATGGAACATCAAAAATTATAGATACATTTGCAATGTATCAAACACCGACACACATAGAATTTTATAAACTAAAACTTACCTTCTCTAAAAACCTGATTTTGAAAACATGCATAAGCCTAGGATCTTGGATTCACGGCAGTAGAGTTAATGCATCAAACAACCACATAGTTAGAACTTGTTGAGTACGCTCGTAGTCAATCTATCCACCTTATCCTTACTTAGGTTTGAAGTCAATGATGATACTGAAAACATGGTACTCGGAGACTTAGGAGGCATCTACATGAAGTCAAAGTTAGCTGAACGAATTCAACGGAACCAGTTACTCAAAATAGTGATGGATGAGATCAATTTAAACTTAGATAAGATCCAATTCCTGAGGATAGGAACCATACCCTCAGAAGTTGCTAATATAGCAAATAAACAGCCTTTAGTTAATGAGATAAGACTAGAGGTAGATCTAGTGCTAGACTAGACTACAAGTTCCTTCTTTGGCTTTTAGTTTGAACAAAACCTTACCTAGCGAGCCCATTGCATCATGGAAGTTCTAAGGATTTTCTATGAGGATCTGTGATATGAATAATATAGTTATAATTTGGACCCGTGATATTTTTGTTGTACTACTCTGGTAGGTGTAATATCCATGGAACGGTGTTCCGTGAGTGTTATGCTAGCGATTTGCGTTCTACAACATGTAGTGGAGCGCCAGGTCACTGATGGCTCAAAATATATTTGAGATCGTTGGGGAACCTCAAGAGGAAGGTATGATGAGCACAACAGAAACTTTTCCCTCAGTTATGAAACCAACGTTACCGAACCAGTAGGAGCAAGGAAACACCTCCAAGGTGTTGTTTCCAACTTGGAATCCTGCACAACACAACCACAAAACTTTGCCCCCAACTTACAATGAGGTTGTCAATCTCACCGTTTTGCTGAAAACAAAGGATTACACGTATTGTGTGGAAGATAGTAATAGGTTGCAGAAAGTAAACAAGAAACAATAAATAGATTGTAGATTGATGGTAAAAGAATGGACCGGGGTCCATAGTTCACTAGTGGTGATTCTTCTTAAGATAGATGACATGTTGGGTGAACAAATTACAGCGAGGCAATTGACAAACATTGAGAAAGCATACATGCATATACTAATCATCTTGACTCCTATGAGATTTGATTGAGAATTACAACATTATACATAGATCGTAATCCAACTGCATCTATGACTAATAATCCACCTTCAGGTTATCATCCGAACCCCCTCCAGTATTAAGTTGCAAGCAACAGATAATTGCATTAAGCAAAGTGTGTAAAGTAAACAATATGATTGTTCTATGAACAAAGGATTGCTAGTTTCTCCCTAGTAGCAACAAAACATCTAGTACCTTAGAGATTTCTATCACTTCCACAGATTCCTAGAGGCATGAACCCACTATCGAGCATAAAGACTCCCTCTTGGAGTTGCTAGCATCTACTTGGCCAAGATAGCTACTAACAACGGAAAGCATGCAAGATCACAAATAACAAAGACATGATAGAATCAATAATCAATCTGAAATAGCATCTCAATATCCATCGGATCCTTGCGAACACAACATGTAGGATTACAAATAGATGATCTTGATCATAAACGGAGCTCACAAGATCTAAACATGGTAGCACAAAGGAGAATAACCAACCATATAGCTACTACATGGACCCGTAGTCCAGGGATGAACTACTCACGCATCACACCCGAGGCAGGCATGGTGATGAAGAAGGCCTCTAGGGTGATCTCTCCCCTCCGGCAGGGTGCCGGGAAGAGCTTTAGATCCCTCCCGATCTAGGGATGGAGATGAAGGCGGCTACAAACTCTTTCGTGGAATTTTGATCGGATGCTTAGGGCTTCTGTATTGGAGGCTTCTTATAGGCGAAAGGGGAGGCCGAGGGGGTGCCCGAGGCGGATGCACCCCCAGGCGTGGGCCAGGCCTGGTCGCGCGGCCAGGGGTGTGGCCCCCTCGAGGCCCTTCTCCGTCTCGTCTTCTGGCTCCGTGTTCCCCTAGGTGAAATATTGACTTTGGCTTTTGTCCCGTCCAATTCTGAGAATATTCATTTTCTGGCTTTTCTGGAACCAAAAACAACAGAAAACAAGGAACTGGCACTGTGGCATCTTGTTAATAGGTTAGTTCCAGAAAATGTGTAAAAATACTCCAAAGTGTGGACAAAACATAAGAAAGTAGATATAAAACAAGCATGGAACATCAAAAATTATAGATACGTTTGGAACGTATCAACATCCCCAAGCTTAACTCCTGCTCGTCCTCGAGTAGGTAAGTGATAAAAAGAAAAGAATAATTTTTGAGGTGACATGGACCATCACAATCTTGATCAAGGCATTTATAAAACATTGATAGCTAGGATCATAGTACTTTAACATATCATGAAAGATATAGTTCTAACAATAAGACATAGCAACTATGTTGTAGCATAAAAAGGTACAAACAAAAGATTCATGAATAACAATGCTTTGAAAGACGTTTGTTTGTTTCACATAAAGAAAACATAATGAGAATGGTATTCAGCTTGTCCCTCATAGTGTAGCAAAACATAAATGCATAGGACACCTTCAAAGTTCATAAGGGTGACTAGATACAAATAGTTTAAGAACAAGCAATATCAAAGTTATGAATCAATCAACAAGTCTTGGGACAATGCATATTAAACTAAGAATGGCCACTATGCTCTCTCAATAGGTGCATAAAGATAGAAGATGGAGACTCAACATAAAAGTAAAAAAAGGCCCTTCATAGAAGGAAGCAGGGATTCAAGTCTCATAAAGAGCTTCCAAAAATTATGGTACTTATTAGCTTTCAGCTCTAATTGCCCCTATCATAAGCATCTTGAAGTGATTAAGGTTAAAGTGAACAAACTATGGAGTATATGCTTGACAAAGTATAAGTTGGCAATCTCATGTCCCTTGAATACGAGGGTCGCTCCTCATGCTACTCAAGTTTAGTTACCGGTAAGTTCTTGTCATAGTAAGTACATGTGTATCATAGAGAACCGCCAACGAGGTACCCCTTGCCCGATGATACGCAAGAATCCCCATATCAAAATGACAAGGCAAGCAGACAATAAGCATCTCAGCTTTTTATTATTTACCATGGGAAAATGGTGCTTTTTTCTCTCTTTCCTCTTTTCTTATCTCTTTTTTTCCTTTTTCTCAATCTCTATCTATTTTTTATAAGAAGAATGCTTCATAGATTGCACATTATGATTACGCTGCAGGTTTCCAGCATGATTAGGCATGGATTAGACCAGCCGCCTAGGATTTTCTCTAACACACATACATAACTCCATGGACTTACAAGCTCCCCTTTCATTTCACACCGACGACATCCATAAACAAAATAGCATGATATCAACTGGGTACAATGTACAAGTGCAATGTTGAAAGCGTTCCCCATGACAGCATGGTTCTGCTAATCCCCAACGTATAAGTGCAAGCATATACAACATAGATTACACAATGGTTCAAGTTTATTAAGTGCAAGAAAAGTAAAGTGTGCCATCAAGTTCGTGAGAGCTTTAATCACTAATTTTCACATAATAAGTTTAATTCGAAAGGTAGATAAAACATGAATATACTTGGAATAGCAAATGCTAATAGGTAGGTATGGTGGACTCTTTGGAATAACTTGGTTTTATTTGGGGTTGGATGCATGAGTGGAACTCATACTTGGTATGGAAGCTAGCAAAAGACTGAGAGCGAACAACTAAGAGAGCAATAATGGCCATAATCATGCAAAGTGACAAAACATCATTAATTAAAGCATAAAGTGATATTAGAAGTCGAAAACTAAATGATCATAGAGGCTATGGTGACTTGGGATAGTCTTAACATGGTTTGAGCATGCGCCAAGTCAACCCAAATAAAGCATCAAAGGAGAATACCACAATACTATGCTTTAATATGCTAAAACAACGCATAATTCTTTCAAGGCACATTAAGCAATCTCACTTGTTTATAACATGTCATGCCACAGAAAAAATCACTAAGCATAAATCCAAAACAATATCAAGCATGACATGACAAAGCATAGACCACAGTCAAAAACAAGCTCCTTTTTACCATTTAAGCATGAACTTTTCCTAATCTTTTCCAATCCAAACCAACTTATTTGAAAATTAATGTATGAATGGGGGGGGGGGGTCCAACCAATTTATTCAAGAAAACTAAGCAAACTAAAACTAGAAACAAAAACAGAGACGCTCCAAGAACAACACAACTGTGCATGAAACAATAAAAATGAAGTGTTTGGAAGAAACCTAAGATTTTTATTGATGAAGATGGGGATGCCTTGGGTATCCCCAAGCTTTGACGCTTGTACTTCTTGGATATTTCTTGGGGTGACAAAGGTGGCATCCCCAAGCTTGAGCTTTTGTCCATTCTTCATCTTATTCCATTACTCTTCCCTACACTTCAAAATTTCCTTCATACAAAACTTCACACAATCTTCATTAGCAACATTAGTGCACTCAAGATAATAAGTCTTTTGGTTCAGTTTCAACACAAGTAAAACTTTCATTAAAACACAAGCTATTGTAGCACTTCCTTTAAAAAGTTCAAATGATCAAAGAGAAAGAGATTAAGAGGCAAATGCAAATAATAGCAGAAATCTGTCAAAACAGACCAGTAGGTAAAAACCAATTTTTTCGAAGACCTTCTGTTGCTCAAATCGAAAACTGCTAAACTAACGAAAGTTGGATAACAACCTGGGGAAGAAGCACAAAAAATTGTAGCTCAAACTGACCTACACATATTTTTCACGAATTTTTACAGCGAAGCACAAAAATCTATTTCGGGACAGCAACTTTCCCAAGCATTACTTCTCTCTCATTAGAGGTTACTCTTGGCACAAAAACCACACAAAAATGATAAGGAGCGGTTATTACAGAGGTAATAACTTCTAAGTCTCAACTAAAAATTTTGGGTTATCTCCCAATAAGTACTTTTCTTTAACGCCTTTAAGTTAGGCATGAGAAGCAAGAAAAGAATCAAGTATTCTCAAATGAAGAAGCATTAAGATTGATACCAGAAATATTTTCAACAAGGCAAGGTATCTCATCCAAATAAGTTCTAGAGGATCCTCTCTTAATGCTCTTGAGTTCACTATTTTCATCAAACGGGTTTTTAGGAACAATCCAATCAAAATTCTTTTCTAAGGCTTCATGCATCCTACAAGTTTAAAAGGTATTGGTATCTTAATTTCCTCCCCTTTAGATTCAGTTTTGTCCATCTTTTCTCATGTACCAATAACATCTACACATGAGGCTAGCATATTAAAATGTTCAAAGACTTTTCTAGCTTCCTTAGCAACATCATAGAATTCTTTAAGCAAGGTTTCCAGAATAAAATCTCTCTTTTAAGTGTCCTCAATTTCTTTAAGTTTAAGAAATATTACTTGCATTATGGGGTTAAGGTTAACAAACCTAGCTTCCAACATGTGAACTAAAGAAGCAGCAACAATTTCATAATTTGGAGCAAGTTCTGCTAGGGATCTATCCTCAATATCCTCATGCTTGCTAACATGATTAAAGAATTCTTCAATATTATCTTTCCCAATTATAGAGCCACTACCTATTGAAAGGTCTTTCAGGGTGAACTTAGGGATCAACATGGTGAGCTGGGAACTAGGTAACAACTATAGAAAGAACTAATTTTTGTGTGTTTTTGATAAAGAAACAAGCAAACAAAGCAGAAATAAACTAAGCAAAAAAAAACAACAAAGTAAAGAGATTGGTTATGAGGGACTCCCCTTGTGAAGATGTCCTTGACTCCCCGGCAACGGCGCTAGAAAAAGAGCTTGATGGCTCAAAATATATTCGAGCTCGTTGGGGAACCCCAAGAGGAAGGTATGATGAGCACAACAACAAGTTTTCCCTCAGTTATGAAACCAAGGTTATCGAACCAGTAGGAGCAAGGAAACACCTCCAAGGTGTTGTTTCCAACTTGGAATCCTGCACAACACAACCACAGAACTTTTCTCCCAACTTACAGTAAGGTTGTCAATCTCACCGGTTTTGCTGAAAACAAAGGATTAAACGTATTGTGTGGAAGATAGTAATAGCTTGCAGAAAGTAAACAGAAAACAGTAAATAGATTGTAGATTGATGGTAAAATAATGGACCAGGGTCCATAGTTCACTAGTGGTGATTCTCCTTCAGATAGATGACATGTTGGGTGAACAAATTACAGCATGGCAAATGACAAACACCGAGAAAGCATCCATGCATATACTAATTATCTTGACTCCTATGAGATTTGATTGGGCATTACAAAATTATACATAGACCGTAATCCAACTACATCTATGACTAATAATCCACCTTCAGGTTATCATCCGAACCCCCTCAAGTATTAAGTTGCAAGTAATAGATAATTGCATTAAGCAAAGTGTGTAATGTAAACAATACGATTGTTCTATGAACAAAGGATTGCTGTTTTCTCTCTAGTAGCAACAACACATCTAATACCTTAGAGATTTCTGTCACTTCCCAGATTCCTAGAGGCATGAACCCACTATCGAGCATAAATACTCCCTCTTGGAGTTGCTAGCATCTACTTGACCAAGATAGCTACTAACAACAGAAAGCATGCAAGATCACAAATAACAAAGACATGATAGAATCAATAATCAATATGAAATAGCATCTCAACATCCATCGGATCCCCGCAAACACAACATGTAGGATTACAAATAGATGATCTTGATCATGAACGGAGCACACTAGATCTAAACATGGTAGCACAAAGGAGAAGAACCAACCATCTAGCTACTACATGGACCAGTAGTCCAGTGATGAACTACTCACACATCACACCGAAGGCAGGCATGGTGATGAAGAAGGCCTCCAGGGTGATCTCTCCCCTCCGCCAGGGTGCCGGGAAGAGCTTCAGATCCCTCCCGATCTAGGGATGGTGATGACGGCGGCTATAGACTCTTTCGTCGAATTTTGATCGGGTGCTTAGGGTTTCTATATTGGAGGCTTCTTATAGGCGAAAGGGGAGGCTGAGGGGCTGCTCGAGGTGGCTGCACCCTCCCAGGTGTGGGCCAGGCTTGGCCGCGCGGCCAGGGGTGTGGCCCCCTCGAGGCCCTTGTCTGTCTCATCTTATGGCTCTGTTTGCCCCTCGGTGAAATATTGACTTTGTCTTTTATCCCGTCCAATTCCGAGAATACTCATTTTCTGGCCTTTCTGGAACCAAAAACAGCAGAAAACAGGCAACTGACACTGTGGCATCTTGTTAATAGGTTAGTTCTAGAAAATGTGTAAAAATACTCCAAAGTGTGGACAAAACATAAGAAAGTAGATATACGCATGGAACATCAAAAATTATAGATACGTTTGCAACATATCAGTCACCACAGCATCGAAGATTTATCTACTTGGCCCCCTTTCATGGCGGCGCAATGACGACACAATCTTCCCAATCTTTGTATGAACGCCATTTGCATCCTCGTGTGGCAGGCTTGATCTACTCAGATGTGGGCTGCCTCGGTGGTCTTGATCATGCGTCGGATATTATGCCCTTAACGTCGTAACCCTTTGTCGCCATCTATCTCTACTGGGCACAAGGTTGGAGGTCCGCATATGGAGTAAGGTCCATGTGTGTAGCTCTATGATGATGGATTGGCTAGTGGTGGCAACACTCTTTGAGACTTTGAATATTGTGGTTGTAGTTATAGAACTACAGGTCAAACTTTCATTGGTTGGGAAGACATTGATTGGAGTATGCTCAGGCTTGGTACAGGGGTGTTTTCCCCCTCGTCCCCCGTGTCGCTCCCGCAAGTGATTGGGGGCTCCCCGCGCCGCCACCTCCTCCCCCACCTACTGCGCCTCCTCCCCTCGTAGCCACCGGTTAGTGCTGATGCCGAAGCCGCTCGGTGTCGGTGGCAGCGGGGCGTTCCCCTCCCCTGCTCTCGGTGCCCGACGCGGGAGGGTCGCGACGAGCGATGGCGGTGCGCTTTGGGCAGAGTGCGACAACGTGCAGTGTGGCGTCCTGGCGGCGGGGCTTCGGTCGCGACGGCGGTGACGTGGTGCGGTGGCACGGAGGTCTTCGTGCGGGTCGGGCGTGGCTGGCGCTGGCCTTGGCCTCTACGACAGGGACGACCCGGCGCCCCGGCAGGCTCGGCCAGCGGTGTTCCGGCGTAGGTCGGGGGCGGCACGACGGCGGGCACCACCCTGGCGGTGCAGGCGGCGTGGTTGGATCTGCTAGGGTTGCTCACGCATATCTAGGTCCGATGGGCCTGATCTGGGCCTGGGCGGGCCGGATCTGCAACACAGCGCGTCGTCTCTGGTTGGACCTAGGTTGGGCTTGTGGTTTGGGTGGCTGCGCCTACGTCGCGTCTGCTACAACGCGACAGCGAGATCTTTATGGGCCTGCTCGGCCCGGCCTAGGGCGCTGAACCTAGGTGGCAACGGCTGGCCTTCATGCTGCAGTGTGGTGGCGAGGGCTTTACGATCCCTCTTTGGGTTCGGCCTGGTGTGCCCTTGCTGCCGTTTTCGACTGGCACCCGCTCTTCAGCGGTGGAGGATGCCCTCCAGTTGGCTATGTGGCTGCTGCCCTTCAGCTCCCAATGGCCAGGTTTACTCCTGCCGCTGAGTCCGGCCAGCTATCGCCTATGGCGGTGGAGGTTGTTCCCTCCCACGGGGCTGCGGTACGGTCACCTCTTGCCTAACGTTCCTTGGTTTTGATCCATATGGCCTTGCAATGTTTGCCTCGGGGAGACGGCAATGGTGTCCTCAAGACCATGGTGGTGCATGTTGGTGGGTGGCAAGCTTGGTAGAGCTCTTCGGTGTTGTGGGGTCAGGAGAAATCCTTGTCGGTGTGGCCGGCCCCGTCGCAGTGACACCTGCGGCCGCCACCTTCCTAGCACAGGGCGGCCGGGTGTACCCTCCTCCACTCCCCCAGTGTACCAGGAGAAATCCTAGGACCTGTTCGGGCAACAGCGTCATCGTCATCGTCGTCCCCTTCTTGAAGGTGATGCTTGGTAGATGACGACTCGAAGGCATCTGAGTGTGGTGGTAGTCTCCGGTGGGCACAGCGGTTGCGAGACACTAGCGCTTCTGTCGATCCGACGTTGTCAGCATTTATTTCTTTCTTTTTTCCTTTCTCTTGTTTTTCTTTTGGGATTTTGCTGTGATGTCTGCCCAATAGTGGTCTCGTGGTTGTGCCGGTTTGTACCTTGGGCGTTGTGTTGTCTGGCCCAACAGCGGTCTCACGTGTGTGCTTTATTTATAAAGCGGAGCGAAAGCCTGTTTCGAGGAGTATGCTCAGGCTTACTCCTTTGGTAAAAAGACATGAATCATGATCTTGTCTTAGTGGTTGGATCTATCAACGCGGATTTCCCACACGTATGTTGGGCTCCCGGCATCATCTTTGCCGCATATTTGTTGAAAATTCGTGCAAAGTCATCACCCGTAGCACATTTGCATTTAAACCCTCCTACTATCTCGGATTTAACCCACTATCCAGGAGAGAGGATGACCACCCAAGCCCTGAACTAAATAAACACGGACACCTCATTCTCCTCCCGATCTGGATCGGGGACCTCTCCCCTCGTCTCCTCCTCCTCCTCAATCTTCTTTCTTTCCAACCACCGCTGCCTAGGCCGTCCCCCGCTGCCCTCCTTGCATCTCTGCAAACTCGAGCTCCGGCCGCCCCACCTCACCCACCTTGCACCTCGACAGGCCACCCATCTCCAAGGCCGCACGAAGGACATACCTAGACCAGATCTGGGTAGGACGGTCGGCAAGGAGGGCCTGGATCGGAGCTCCATCTTTCCTTTTCGACTTTTTTTTGGCAAGATCCAGATTTCCAGCTTTCTACCTACTCTGTTCTTTTGATGTTTTTATTGGATTTTGTTTATTACGATGACACATATCAAGTTCATGTTCATGTATTTTGGCTGGATCTTGATTGAATCCGGGATGGGAATGTGAGTGAATCTTGAATTAGTTAATGTTTTCTCGTTTTTGGGATGAATCTTTGATGGATCTTTCAAAATTTGATGTTGGAAACGTGCATTGAAAAAAACCCATATCCAGTTCATATGATTTTGTTCTGAATCAGGAGTGATTCTTGTATGAATATTTATTAATCTTCTATGAAATTGTATCAATGTCTCTGATGTATAAATCCTATGAAGCATATACGAAACTTTCTCTGAATCTTCTATGAAACTTTTATCAAGAAATTTGAGTGTGAAATATATTCTCTTAATTTTGTATGAAAATTTCATGAATGCTGGATAAAACGCCCGTCAATTTACAGTTACAGGTGGCTTAATGAAACGATTGTTGGTATTTATCCAGTTCGTGTTGAATCTTGCTTGAATCTAACCCTTTTCTATTAATTTCGGTGGGAAACTGATATATTTCTATTTAATCTTCCATGAAACTATGAATTCGAAGGAAACATGTATGGGTCTGGTGAAACACTGATGTATTAGCTTGATTCAAACACAAAGCGTATGTAGATTGGAGTTTGTTTCAAAAAATACTAATCAAATTTGTTTGTTATTAGTGGTTTCAAAAAAAGATCCAGTGAAGATTCGTTCCAGTTTCAGTGAGTTTAGGATGCTGCTCGTTTAACTGAGTTCCTAGTTTCATCAAAAATAAATTATCTTAAAAAAATAGCGACTTGATAATGTATGAAACTTGTATTATCTTTAAAAAAAATTATCTTGGAAAAAGTGTATGAAACTTGTATGGATATTTGTAGAAGTATTCTTGAAAAAAATATATTATATGAAAGATTGTTGAATATTATTACAAAATAATTATGTAAGAAATTGTTTATTAATTTTGATAAATCTTTGAATAAGTTTGGCTTCATCCATAATCAGATGGAACATATTCGTCTTCCGTAAAAACCCCCTGAAAATAGAGCGGGTGTGCTGTAAGATTTGAGGGACCTAAGAAAATACTCCCTCCATCCCAAGGCTTGAAAAGTTAAGCTACGGAAGGTTTGACTAAACTTTTTGAAAAAATTATTAAGGACTATGATATTATATAGATATCACGTGAAAATATGTTTCATGATGTATCCAAGGGTATATATTTTATACTATAAATATTAATATTTTTCTCTAAAAATTTGGTCAAACTTTACATGGTTTGACTTTTTTAAAAAATTATACGCCCTAAGCCTTGGGACGGAGGTACAGATGTGGGAGTGAAATTTACAAAGTCTATAGCACGAATCTCAAAGTAATGGAGGGTACAGATGGTGTCTAGCAACTTACGGGGTATTGTATTCCTGTTGGATCTATATCGGCGTCAGCCTCATGCCCCATGCCGTTTATGGAGGCTGTTATTTTTGGAATACCTCTCTTGTTACCATCGGGCTGCTATCATTGGTGGTTTTGACATTATTTTCCTTATTAATAAATTATCCATGTATACTCTTTATATCTTGACCAACATTTTATAAGAAAAATGATACCACTCCTCCGGGGGATCTCGTGATTTTATCCCCCCGGTGGACGGTTCCTTGCAGGAACGCACCCGCGCCCGCGATTTTTCGCCGCCCGCGCTGCCGTCGCCGTGCCGCCATGCTGCCGCGTCCGCGCCGCCGTGCTGCCCGCCCCGCTGCTCCGTCTTGCTCGCAGCCGGCGTCGAGGACGATGGGGTCGCCATCGGCAGGGGCCTCGCCGGACACTGCCCTCTCCGCAGCCCTCTCTCCCAACTCCGGCGGGACCGACGATTGGAGATGGCGCATCCCGTGCATGCTACCTACGACGGATGGATTTGCTACCGACGGTCGGCACTGTTGCTACCCATGGCCAGGGACGTTGCTACCGATGGCGGGTGGCTTTTTGCTACCCTGGGTATAGACCGTTGCTATCGACGGCAGACGGCTCTGCTACCTTGGGTCTACGATGTTGCTACCATGAGTGCATGATATTGCTACTTGGGTGAAGCGGTGACTGTTTTTGCTACATACTCATTTATGTTTTGCTATGCATCCGTTTCGGTTTTGCTACCTTGTTGTTCTCCAAATGCTACATTTTTTCTGCGCCTATGAATTTCGGCGAGATCCCAGGGATGTCTTCGGCGAAAAAAAACTACACTAATACAAAAAAATTGCTACATTTGATTCTTTTGCTACATAGTTTCCGGCGAAACTCCGGCGAGGTCTCCGGTAAGGTCTACTGGCGAAAGTCTCCGGCGAGGTCGAATATGCTACACTAGCACAATTTTTTTGCTACACGGTCGCCTCCGGCGTCTCCGACGAGGTCCAGCCTGTTTTTCTATTTTTTAGACCGAACCGTTTTTTGCTATATGTAGTAAAAACGGAATATTATGTAGCAAAAGCGGGATGCAGTGTAGCAAAAGCGGAAAAAGAAGGGACACGTGTCAGCAGGAGGACCCGTGGGATCGGAAGTTTTGATCCGGGGGACGCGTAGCACTCCCCATATCGTATTGTTGCGAGGCCGAACATAATTCGATATCATCTTGATATTATACAGAAAAAATAAACTCCATCTTCATGTCATATACCATATTTACTGCATTCTTATTTCCTCGAATGTGAACAAAAACATGGGACCGTGTACATAAAAAGTGGACGCAGATGTGATCGTCCAAGGGTCCAGATGCCCCGTATCCAGGGGTTTGTCGGACTGGCGCGCCTTGGCCCGTACCTCGCCGTACAAGTAAGAGACGAAGCCCCAGAGGGAGAGCGCGAGGGCGACCCCTTTGGTGCCGTTGAATGGCTCGTGGAAGAACAGGACGGCGAGCACCTCGGTGACCGGGATGAGGACGGTCATGATAACGCCGGCGAGCAGGGCCGAGCCGTAGAAGACGGCGCCGATCGTCCCGAGGAAGAAGAACTGGTAAACAATGGCCGAACCGGCCAGCAGCAGGTAGTAGCCTGCCTTGCCGAGCCCGAACTCCCGAGCTTCTCCTGGGATTGCCTGCATTTGGTTCCCCATCTCACGTTATTTACATATGTTTCATGTCTTCAAGAAAGAAAAACCTTATGTTCAGACCAAATCCTTAGATTCTTCCAGTTTAAGTACTCCATTCTCTTGGTCAAGAAAGTACAATGAGATGACTAATTACACACCAAATGTTTAGATAAATCTGTGACCCATGAACTTGAAATTTGTATCTGTTCTTGGTTGTCTTAAGCCCGTAGCTTTTACGCATGCAAGAGATGAACTCATTTTCTGACTTCCACTTCCTCTCAGCCTCACCGAAAATCCTTTGGCATACGTATCAACTTATAGACAGAGAAGTCTTTGCTATGTGCAAAGGAACTACGTACACGCAAAGGCACTGGATCACATATTCTCCCAATCATGACATCATCTACACCGCTAGCATTTTCCTGTTCGAGGAAGAGTTATAACCCTGAGCAAGTTGCTCAAATGATTGAATTTTGCCGGATAAACCTACTGCTGCCGTCTACGGTCTACGAATACAACTTGGCAAGATGAAGGTTCGATCAGATTTGCTCACTCGCATTTATAGTTTGAGCGGTCGTTTCTAGATACTTGCTCCCTGGTATTTTGTTGTCACTATGTGAAAATTGCTATGTAGCGTTGCTATCTTTCAGAAACGTGCTCCTTCGAAAAAGCTTTAAAGCTTGATCAGGAAAGGGTCATTGCGGATAAATTATTGTTACATTTCTTAGTGGGCCAAATTTGTTTACCATATCTGCACAATTCGTCTTTTGCCCTTTTTACCAATAGTCCAACGATTAGATCACTGGGGAGGACAACACAAAACAAATTTCGCTCTTTTTTTCACGCCTAAATTTGACTATGGTTCAATTCTTTTGACGGCTTCTCTTAGAAGCTACCTTCCCAGTTTTCTAGGAAGCTGGTTCTAAAATTTTATGAGCCCTCCAAATCTGTATAGGTTCCTTCCAAATTTGAAAGCCTCATAAAAGTTTAGAATCGGCTTCCCTAAAAAGTTGGGTGATCAGTTTATCCGAGAAACCGCCAACCGCCAAAAGAACTGAACTTACGAGAAACGGTAATGTACGTTGTTGCTTTTAAAAAACAATTCTCCGGAGTTCAGACATCACTTCAGTTGATTAGATTTCACGTTGATTAGATTTCCTCTTAGATTCTTTCGCATTACATCGGAGTACTGTACATACGTGGCGGGATATGATAACAGAACGACAAGAGACTAGCGGCGGCCGGACATCGACAGACTTACGTGGAAATCGTTGTTGACGAGCATCCCGACGGCGCTGAAGGCAGTCGCCGTGAACCCGATGACGACCTGCATCTCCATGACGAGCGTGTACGTGACGGCGCAGCCGGCGCGAGCCGCGTGCCGCGCCTGGCTGAGCTCCATGACGGGCAGCACGAGCCCGTACAGCGCCGCGGCGCCGAGCGTCATGGCGAACCCCGCGCCGTACTGCGCCCGGGACACCCCCGCGGGGCGGTCCCCTCCAGCGTTCATCCCAAGCATGGCGGCGCCGACGCTGAGGAGCACCACGGCGTTCACCGAGAAGGCCGTGAACCGCTGGCGCACGAGCAGCAGCGCGAAGCCGGCCGTGAAGGCGAGCTGCGTGGAGATGAGGATGGAGGAGGTGGACACCGGGAGGTAGGCCAGGCCGTAGGCGTACAGGAGGTCGTCGAGGCCTGTCATGAGGCCGATGCCGACGGTCGCAGCCAGGAGCCGGGGCGACATGAGGAAGAGCGGCGTGGTGGCGGCAGAGCAACGCCGGCGGGAGAGGAACGAGGCGCTGAGCGGCGAGAGCAGGAGCGGCCACCCGGCGGTCTGGAGCAGGCTGGAGAGCCACTTGCGGTTGCCGCCGTGGAGGAAGTAGGCGCGGAGGAGGAGCGGGCCGCACGCCGAGCCGACGATCATGAGGAGGAAGTTGACGACCAGGAGGGGGTTGTGGTGGAGTGGTTTAGCGGCGGCACCGGCACCGGTAGGGAGCTGCTGCTTGGTGCTCCCGTTCTTGCATGCCTGCTGCTGCGCGCGGCGCTGGGTCTGGGCTGGGGTTTCTACCTCCATGATCAGGTGGCCTACCGAGGATGGTGGCGCCAGTGGCCGGGATGATGGCGCGTCGGTATGACAGTGTCAGTGCCCGCGTTATATACTGGAGAGCTGCAGAAATTTTCGCAAGGCTCCCATAAGATACGGTGCGCGGCGCGTAGCACGTAGTGTACTGGGGTATAGGTCCAGATAAGTGCTTTCTCAGAAATAAATTTACAGCCCCGCAATTTCTTTTTACAGAATTTCGTTTTTATGTTAGGAGAGTGATGTGTATCCCCGGACGATCGTCGTGTCGCGTCGTCCTGGTCGCCAGCCGTTGGATCGGACGCGTCCCCCGCGCGCCACGTCCACTCATCCCCTGAACATCGTCGTCTCCCTGAGTTTGCTGCATATGCACAGTTACCGCGCCTCTCGGTGTCGAAGGAGAGAGGGGCGACCGAGGCGGAGACGGAGGCGACCGTGGAGCGAGGCCGCTTGACGACGGCGAGTGCTGCTTTCAGGGACGGTGCCGCCAGCGCACAGGTCTTCCGGTTCGTCCTCTCGCTCTCCTTTCACCTCCGGGTTCTCTCCTAGCCGCCCGCGCTGATTTCCTCCCCTATTCTCTAACCCTAGATAGTCATCGTGTGTTGTAGGGCGAAAATCGAGGATGAAGACGTTGAAGAAGACCGCTCGGAAGGGGAAGAGCACTAGCGCCACCTTAGCCACGGGGGTGAGTTCATCTCCTTCACCGGTAGTTAGGGTTTTAGCATTGTTTTGTCCATTTTTGTTGCGTCCCCTGCCTGATGTTCCTGTATAGTTTACTCAGTAGGATTGTTGTCCTAGTCTCTATGCAACATATGTTAATTTGCTAGGTTTTGCTTCTGCAGCAACAAAATTTGTAAGCAACAGTAGTAACATCAGCATAACTAGTTTTGGTAGTTTTGCTACAATATTGGTTGATCTGGTCTACTTTTGAATTGTGATTTTCAACAATGTTGCTTTGATCTTGTGCCCTATTGATTTAGTTTTGCTATATTATACATGTGCCCTCCCCTTTAAATTGTTTTAGTAGCTTTTCAAGGTAGAGTTGTCCTTAGTTTTTGTTTTTCTACAATGCATCTATCTATTTAGATCTTTTGCTTCAGTGCAGCTGGTACATTGTATGCAACTGGTACATTGTATATTGAGTTTTGTTGTTGTGTTTGATGTTGTGCAGGAAGATAGGGCGAAGACATGGATGGCAAAAAATTGTGAAGCGTTTTGCGAACCCTGGCTAATGATCTTAATCCTGAAAAGAGAGCAATTATTGCTGGGAAGAGTGCGTTCCGACCCTATTTAGATGTGTCGCCATTCATGATTCCTAGTGGGATGATTGATTACATTTGTCGTGGAAATGGCCACGGCAGTCACTGCAGTAGGCAGCGATTGATTGAATCGGGGGCAAGAGCTGGCGGCCATCTGCGGTGCGAGATGGGGGCGGATGCACATGGGTTTACCCAGGTTCGGCCCCCCGGAGGGTAAAGACCTACTCCTGTTAGATTAGATTATTGGAGAGCGAGTTACAATGGTGGCGAGCTCGACGTCTAAGCAGCGAGTCACTTGAAGGGGTGTATGATGGAACGTAAGTCCTGAGGATATCCCAGGGAGGTTTATATATGAGGCACATCGCTAGGGTTTACAAGTTACAACCGAACAAGATATAGATTCAGAGGCTTTGACCTAATCCGACTAGGCTTCTGGTACGCTTCTGGGCCTCTAGTCTCCAGTCGCCGAGCCTTCCTCTTAATCGCATTCTAGTCAACGTCATGCAGGCCCACTCGTGAAACCTTTTGGCCGAATCGGAACATCCTGCAGGGTACATCCCATTGGTATATCCCCATCAGTAGTCCCCGAGGCCATCGTTGAATCAGACGCGGGTGGTCATTTGGCAGTGGGAGTAGGCGAGTCCAATTTGGACGCCCAGTCGAATCGGTGATGGACTCCACTGAAACCAAGGAAATTTTCCCCAGGCTCCCAGTCGCTGCTCCGGTGAATGTTACGGCTGCCAAGTCGCTGCTTCGGCGAGTGGACAGTGCTAGTTGCCAGTGAGTGGAATGGAGGAGTTGGACCGTCAACCTGGTCAAACTATCCGTTGGATATTCCAACGGTAACTTTGGCGTAATTACCGCAGGTAACGGCTATCCCGAATTTGGCGGGTAGCGCCCCCTTATAAGGGGAGTGGCGAATCAACCTTGCAGATCCTTCCCTGCATTCTTCATTCTCGTGCATTCATTCTTTCTGTCTTCCTTCGATTCGATCCTTTCGCACCGAGCGACTCCACATCCTTCCCAATGGCACCTCCAAAAGGTTCATGGGGGAAATCCAAGTGCACCTCGGCCCAGCTCAAGTCCTTCGAGGACGCCGGAGTCCTCCACAAGGGGAACTGGCAGGTTCCCGCTCCCTCCGAGACCGAGCCGAAGCCGCGAGCCAGCGAACTCATTTGTTTCCCCAGCCAGCTAGAGAGAGGTTTGGAGTTTCCCTCCTCACTCTTCTTCCGGCGCTTCTGTGCGTATTACGCAATCAAGCCGCCGGATCTTGGTCCGCACATCATCGAGCAGCTGGCTATCTTCGTCGCCTTCTGCGAATGCTACCTCGGCTACAAGCCGTATTTCCCGCTGTGGCTGGAGCTCTTCCACGGCCGCATCGGGCGCGAGGCGTCTGGCGGCTTGATGCTGGCAGCCGGCAGCTGATACGTCCATTTTGCATCACTATTCTATGTCTTAATTCACTATTAATCATTGATGTATTGAGAGGTGATACTTATGTTATTTCATCTGTTTTTGCATGGTTGATGACTTTTGGAGCATGGACCGCTGCAGTCAGGATTTTGATGGAAAAGGTGCTGTTTGGAGGCAAAATTCGTGAAGATCAGAAAATCCGGGAAAATATACGGAAATCCTATTTTTCCAGAAGACTAAGGATGCCAGAAGACGGAGTGGAGATGGGCCACAGTGGGGCCACACCACCCCCTCGCGCGGGCAGCCCTAGGCCGCGCCAACAGGTGGTGTGGCCACCCTGGCCCACTCCAGCCTCTCCCCTCTGGCGTATATCATCCTCCTGAAACCCCAAGACTCGGAGAGCGACTACAGAAAGATTCCGTCACCTCTGCGGAGCGGAAAACACCGAGAGAGAAAGATCTCTCCGGCAGACAGATTTTGCCGAGGGAATTCCTTCCCGGAGAGGGGAGATCATCGCCATCAACACCACCATCAAGATGGACTTTATCGGGATCATCATCATCATCACCACCATCATCACCATCAGCACCCTCATCACCATCTCCATATTGCTATAACAATTGGGTTGAATCTTGCTATAGTTCATAGGGGAAACTTTCCCGGTGTTGATTACTCTTTGTAGTTGATGCTATTGAGTGAACCGTTGAATTATTGTTTATGTTCAGATTGTTATACATCATTATTCTATCTCTGATCATGATCCATATGATGTCTTGTGAGTAGTTCGTTTTGTTCTTGAGGACATGGGAGAAGTCATGTTGTTAGTAGTGGAGTTGTGTTGAGAAAGATTCAATAGTTTGATATTTAAGTTGTGGTGTACTTCTTCTAGTGGTGTCATGTGAACGTCGACTACATGACACTTCACCTATATGGGCCTAGGGGAATGCATTGTGTATTTGGCTACTAATCGTAGGGGTTGCCGGAGTGACAGAAACCTGAACCCCCGTTAGGAACCCATTGCACAAGGGACGTAAGGGTCTTAGAGTTTAAAGCTGTGGTTAGGTTTCTACCTTAATTACTTTATTGTACTTACGGATGTTTGCAAGGGGTATAATCACAAGTATGTATTAGTCCTAGGAAGGTCGGTACATTAGCACAGGTTCACCCACACAACACTTAGCAAGCTAAAAAAGATTAATCAACTATATGAAGCGAAAGCACTTGACAGTCTTCCCATGTATCCTCGAGAACGTTTGGTCATCTTAAGTAATACAACCGGCTTGTCCTTTGCTACATAAAGGATTGGGCCACTTGCTACATTTATTCCTACTGTCTTTTATTTACTCGTACTTTGTTTACTTGCTCTATCGAAAACCCCTAAAAATCCGTTTGCTAAGTATTTGCAGAGAATTCCTGATCCATACCACTAGCCAGCACCTTCTGCTCCTTGTTGGGTTCGACACTCTTACTTATCGAAAATACTGCAATACACCCCCTATACTTGTGGGTCATCAAGACTATTTTCTGGCGCCGTTGCCGAGGAGTGAAGCGCTATTGGAGAGTGGAACTGGTAAAGGAAACTTCTACTGTGAGTATTGTTTACTTCTGTTAGTTGCTTTATTTTCGTTATGGATAATTGATACATTGCAAATGTATCTATAATTTTTGATATTCCATGCTTGGTTTTATCCACTTTCTTGTGTTTTGTTCCAACTTTGGAGTACTTCTATTATGATTTCTTGGACTAACCTATTAACAAGAGCCACAGTGCCAGCTGCCTGTTTTCTGCTGTTTTTGGTTCCAGGAAAGTCAGAAAATGAATATTCTCGGAATTGGACGGAACAAAAGCCAAAGTGCCCATTTTTCTAGAAGGGATCAGGTGCCAGAATACGAGACAGAGAGGGGCCAGGGGCCGGCCACACCACCTGGTCGCGCGGCCAGGCCTGGCACACGCCAGGGGGTGGTCTGGCCGACCCCAGCACCCCCTCGGCCTCTCCTTCCGCCTATAAGTTGCCCTCGGGACGAAAACCCTAGGGACCCGATCAAAAATCCACGAAAGATTCTGTAGCCGCCGTCATCTCCATCCCTAGATCAGGAGGGATCTGAAGCTCTTCCCGGCACTGCCGGAGAGGGGAATTCACCCTGGAGGCCTTCTTCATCACCATGCAAGCCTCCGTTGTGATGCGTGAGTAGTTCATCCTTGGACTACGGATCCATGTAGTAGCTAGATGGCTGGTTTCTCCTCCTTTGTGCTTTCATGTTTAGATCTTGTGAGCTCCGTTCCTGATCAAGATCATCTATTTGTAATTCATACATGTTGTGTTTGCGGGGATCCGATGGATATTGAGATGCTATTTCAGATTGATTATTGATTCTATCATGTCTTTGTTATTTGAGATCTTGCATGCTTTCCGTTGTTAGTAGCTATCTTGACCAAGTAGATGCTAGCAACTCCAAGAGTTAGTATTTATGCTCAATAGTGGGTTCATGCCTCTGGTAATCTGGGGAAGTGACAGAAATCTCTAAGGTACTAGATGTGTTGTTGCTACTAGGGAGAGAACAATAATCCTTTGTTCATAGAACAATCGTATTGTTTACTTTACACGCAGTTCGTAAAGCAATAATCTGTTGCATGCAACTTAATACTGGAGGGGGTTCAGATGATAACCTGAAGGTGGATTATTAGTCATAGATGCAGTTGGATGGCGGTCTATGTATTATGTTGTAATGCCCAATCAAGTCTCAGAGGAGTCAAGATGATTAGTATATGCATGTATTGCTTTCTTGGTGTTTGTCAATTGCCCCGCTGTAATGTGTTCACCCAGCATGTTATTTATCTAAGGAGAGCCACCTCTAGTGAACTATGGATCCCGGTCCTTGTCTTTTATATACAATCTAAAATCTTTTACTGCTTTGTGTTTACTTTCTGCAAACTTTTACTTCTTTCCATTCGATACGTTTAATCCTTTGTTTTCGGCAAAACACGGTGAGATTGACAACCTCATCGCAAGTTGGGGACAAAGTTCTGTGGTTGTGTTATGCAGGTCTCCACGTTGCTACTAGCACCGGTAGTGCGCCCTGCCAAAGCTCAGCTAGTAACACCTTTGGGGTGTTTCCTTGCTCCTACTGGTTCGATTAAACCTTGGTCTCATAACTGAGGGAAAACTTGCTGCTGTGCTCATCATACTTTCCTCTTGGGGTTCCCAACGAGCTCTACGTCGATCGTCGAGTGCATCAATAATTTGCTGAGTTTCTTATTTGGTAATGCTACTACCACTGCTAAGGTAGTAGATAAGCCACCACCTGCTGAGAATGATGTTTTTAAAATACCTACAAGAATTATTGATCGTGTTATGGATAACTACTATGTTGGGGATGGAACTGTCCATCCTGGTGATCATTTACTCTTTTACACGAATTATGCGGGTTGTTCAAGTGTGCGGGTATTACTACAAATCAAGTTAAGAAGAAGTTATTCTCATTGTCACTGAAAGGAAGAGCTGAGGAATGGTATAAGCTGCTGAAGAATGGTCAAGCTCTGGAATGGGAGGAAATAGTGCCTCTCTTTTGTTCAAAGTTTTATCCTCCTAGTGAGATTCATAAAGATCGGAATCAAATATACAACTTTTGGCCTCTTGATGGAGAGAGTACAACTCAAGCTTGGGGGAGATTGAAGTTATTAATGCTCAAATGTCCCATTCATGAGCTCCCCAACAATATTATTATCAACAACTTTTATGCAAGGCTTTCTCTGCATGACAAGGATTTATTGGATGCTTCTTGTGCTGGATCATTCACTCGTATGGAAGAAGAAGCTAAATGGGATCTTCTGGACCGTATTCAAGACAATGCTGAAGCTTGGGAGAATGACAAAGGTAGAAATTCAGGTATAAATTATGATTATGAATGCATTGAATCTTTTATGAGAACTGATAACTTTCAAAATATTAAAAATGCTTATGGTCTAGACTCTCAAGCTATTTCTTCTTATTTTAAGGCTTTTGCTTCCTACATTGAAGTGCCTAAAAAGAAGTGGAATAAGTATCATGAACCTTATAAAGATATTGCTAAGAGTGTTCCTGCAAGAAATACTAAAGTTTATATTGCTAATCATGTCTTACCTAAACCTTACATTGACAAAATGCCTTTCCTAGTTAAGATAAGGGAACACTCTATGATGGCTAGTATGGTAGATGAAAGTATGAATAAAGCTATTGAACCTGATAAACAAATGGTTGATGAACCTATTATAGCAAATGTGAAAGACTTTGTTACTAAATATGAAGAAGATGGACACACTATCCTTTGTAAGGATACCTCTAATATTGTTTCACAAAGTAGTGTTATGAGAGCTAGCATTCCTGTGTTTTCTGTTAGAATAAGCGATCAGTGCTATGATGGTCCTAGTGATAGCTATATTGTTAAGTTTATGCATGATACTGAAAGTTACTATGAGAGAGGGAAAAGTGTTCTTATGTATCTCAATAATATCAAGTTTCCTCGTTTTATGCTGAGAGTTTTTATGTTGCACTTCTTTTGCCTTCCTATGCTTGTAGCCTCTGGTTTCAACAACTTGTTTGTTTACAAAATACCCTTGCGTAGGAAGTGGGTTAGACTTAAATGTGTGTGTGTGTTTTTGCTTCTTAATGCTCTTTTTCACTTCAATTCATATTCCTGAGTGAACATCTTCAAAATTATCATGCCCATGTTAATGGCTATAAAGAAAGAGCTTTCTGGGAGACAACCCAATTTGTTTTTGATTTCAGTTTGTTTTTGTTTCTTTGAGTCTTGGAAGTTATTACTTTGGTAATAACCGCTCCTTATCCGTTTTGTTTGGTTTTTGTGTCAAGATCAACCTCTAATGAGAGAGAAGTAAGATTTGGGAAAGTTGCTGTCCCGAAACAGATTTCTATGCTTCACCGTAAAAAATCGTGAGAGATCTCTGTATGTCGGATTGAGCTGTAATTTTTTGTGCTTCTGCCCCAGGTTGTTATTTAACTTTGGTTAGTTTTGCACCTTTTGGTTTGAGCAACAGAAGATTTTTGAAAAAATTGATCTTTACCTGCTGGTCTGTTTTGACAGATTTTGCCACTCTTGCATTTGCTTCTTTATTCGATTTCCTTTTTGAATTCTTTTTGGGTTTTCAGAAGGAGTTGCTACAGTAGCTTATGTTTTGATGGTTTTCAGTTGAAGTTGAACTCAAAAGGTTTTATCACTTCACTTATACTAATGTTGCTAATGAGAACCGTGTGAAGTTTTGTGTGAAAGAAATTTCCAGTTAGTGGAGATAATGGTGTAATAAGGAAGATAAGGGTTTTATGACTCAAGTAGTAAGTGTATGAAGATGAAGATATCGATGATATTCAAGTGGTGACTCCGGAAGAACCCACTAAATACCAAATTCAGAGACCTGCAGAGTCCGTTTTCAAATAGGTAATAGTTCCGGCAAGAAAAGTTCCGCGAAAATACAATCCAACTATATTTTTGCAGTTTTCAGTCAATAAGGCAAGTGACGAAGAGAAAAAGGGACGAAAACGGAGCCAGGGTGGACTCACCACCTGGTGGCGCAGCCAGGGCACCACCCTGTGGCGCGGGCCCTCCCCTGGCCACGCCACCAGGTGGTGAGTCCACCCCGGACTCCGTCTCCGACCCGTTTTCTCCCAGTACCTTCCTTTTGTTGTGAAACTTCGTAATATATAACCCCCCCGGATCTTCCGAGGTTCGTATATCGTGTTTTCGTCGTGTTTTTGTTTCGATCTGTTTCTGCCAGGACATACTCTTTGAAGGTTTAGAAGCATAATGGTGTCCGCCAAGGATAAGGGAAAGGAGCCTATGGAGGAAGATCTCCAAGACCCCAAGCAGTTATGGAAGCCCTGCATCAACGGAAGCCCTACGAGTCACTAAGGAGTTCTGCGATAAGTACCGAGACTTGAGGAGGAAGGTGGACATGCTTCAATGGGAGAATAATAGGCTTCGCAAGATCTTGGAAGATTACCTCACGTCAACTAAGAAAATATTACCACCACCACCAAAGGAGTAATTCATCATCAGGTTTGGCATCCCCTTGGTTTGTTCCAAGCTTGGGGGAGTGCCGCGGTATCACATTACTATCTTCTATCTTTTTAACTTTTTAGTAGAGTCATATCATGAATAGAGGAGTTATTATGTAGTATGGTTTGCATTATGGAAGTGTCCCCTCTCTCGTTAGATATGTATCCCTTCATGTGAGTTGCCGTTATGGAATATTAATGAGAAGTTCTATCATTCACTCTTTTGCATAGCTTATATTAGTTTTCAATTCGTGGTTATATGATTGATCTTGTTGTTAGTATTGGTATCACTTTGGGATCATTGAGTTAATTTAGTTGATTTTGGCAAACCTGGCTCGGTTAGTAGCACACTATTCTTGAGAGTTGAAAGAAAAGATAAAAGTACCTTTAAGGAAAAATAATTTCATCATCTTTCTTTCTTGATTTGCTCATAAGTCTAGTATTCTCTAGTTAAGATCTTTTGTGCTTCCGAGGAATATTGCATGTTTGTCTTTATCGCTTGTATGTTTGTTTGTTTCCTTCAACTCTTATACTTGCTACCCAGCCTTGCTAGCCAAAAACCTGTACTGAGAGGGAATTCTTCTCGTGCATCCACCTCCTTTAAACCAAAACCTTTGCCATTTGTGTCCACCATACCTACCTAGTAGCATTATTGCTATTCCAAGTAAATTCTTGTTTTATCTACCTCCCAAATTAAACTTGTTATGTGAAAATTAGTGATTAAAGCTCTCACGAACTTGATGGCACACCTTACGTTCTTGCATTTAATAAACTTGAACCATTGGGTCCTTCTTTGTTGCGTATATGCTTGCGCTTTATGAGTTGAAGTTAGCAGAACCATGTATCATGGGGACCGCTTTCAACACTTCATTGGTACTTGTACCTAGTTGATATCATGTTCTTTTGCTTATGGATCGCGGCGGTGTGAAATAAAAGTGGAACTTGTAAGATCATGGAGTTTATATGTGTGTTAGAGAAACGCCTAGGCTGCTAGCCTAAGCCATGCCTAATCATGGTGGAAACTTGCAGCATAACTATAGTGAGCATTCTATGAAGCATCCTCAATGAAAACCTATGCAAATAGCAAATAAAAAGATCGCTGAGATGCTCACTGTATGCTTGCCTTGTCATTTTGATTATGGGATAGCTCCTGTGTCATGTGCAAGGGGTACCCCATTGGCGGTTCTCAATGATACACGTGTATTTACAATGACAAGAGCTCACTCGTGACTGAAGTTGAGTAGCATGAGGTTCAGTACTCATAAGTAAGGGGCATGAGATTTCAACTTATAACTTGTCAAGCATATCCTCTTAGTTGTGTCACTTTAACCCTAGTCACCAAAAGATGCCTATGATAGGGGCAATGAGAGCTGAAAGCTAGTAAGTATCATAACTTTTGGGAGCTCTTTATGAGACTTGCAATCCCTGCTTCCCTCTACGAAGGGCCTTTCTTTTACTTTTTAGTTGAGTCAGTAAACCTATTCCTATCTATCTCAGCAAGTATTTTGAGTTGTTGTGTTTCATTCATGCATATGATGATTTATTCAATCATGTCACTTATGTTCCTTGCTTTGCACATTGCTCTTATCTTGATGTTTACTACTTTGAAAGCTTTCATTGAAAACCAGTTATTTGTGAACTCCAGCAAATTATGAACTATTCTTCGACCAAGAGCTAAGTTTGCCATTACCAATTATGATTCACTTTATGTATCTTTATTGCGTTTCCTTTACTCATTACAAGTTGAGATATATATAATAGTGAGTTGTCTTCTATTATGATGTATGTATTGATGAATGTGATGCTTCTTGTCTGTATTCTTTTATCGACTCTTCACTCCATAAACCTGAGGCCATGTTTATTGAGCTCAGTTTCACTTGGGGACAAGCGAAGTCTAAGCTTGGGGGGAGTTGATACGTCCATTTTGCATCACTATTCTATGTCTTAATTCACTATTATTCATTGATATATTTTGTATTGAGAGGTGATTCTTATGTTATTTCATCTGTTTTTGCATGGTTGATGACTTTTGAAGCATGGACCGCTACAGTCAGGATTCTGATGGAAAAGGTGCTGTTTGGAGGCAAAATTTGCGAAGATCAGAAAATCCGGGAAAATATACGGAAAATCCTATTTTTCCAGAAGACTAAGGATGCCAGAAGACGGAGTGGAAATGGGCCACAGGGGGCCCACACCACCCCCTGGCGCGAGCAGCCCTAGGTCGCGCCAGCAGGTGGTGTGGCCACCCTAGCCCACTCTAGCCTCAACCCTCTAGCGTATATCATCCTCCCAAAACCCTAAGACTTGGGGAGCGACTACAGAAAGATTCCGCCGCCTCTGCGGGGCAGAAAACACCGAGAGAGAAAGATCTCTCCGACAGACAGATTTCTGCCGGGGGAATTCCTTCCCGGAGAGGGGAGATCATTGCCATCAACACCACCATCAAGATGGACTTCATCGGGATCATCATCATCATCACCACCATCATCACCATCAGCACCCTCATCACCATATCCATATTGTTGTAACAATTGGGTTGAATCTTGCTATAGTTCATAGGGGAAACTTTCCCGGTGTTGATTACTCTTTGTAGTTGATGCTATTGAGTGAACCGTTGAATTATTGTTTATGTTCAGATTGTTATACATCATTATTCCATCTCTGATCATGATCCATATGATGTCTTGTGAGTAGTTCGTTTTGTTCTTGAGGACATGGGAGAAGTCATGTTGTTAGTAGTGGAGTTGTGTTGAGAAAGATTCAATAGTTTGATATTTAAGTTGTGGTGTACTTCTTCTAGTGGTGTCATGTGAACGTCGACTACATGACACTTCACCTATATGGGCCTAGGGGAATGCATTGTGTATGAAGAAGCGATGATGAGCCCTGATTCCAACAAATGGCTAAAAGCCATGAAATCCGAGATGGAATCCATGTACGAAAACCAGGTTTGGACCTTGGTGGACTTACCTCACGATCGAAAGGCCGTTGAGAATAAATGGATTTTCAAAATTAAAACTGATGCTGATGGTAATGTAACCATCTATAAGGCCCGACTTGTCGCAAAGGGGTTTCGACAAATTCAAGGAGTTGACTACGATGAGACATTCTCTCCCGTAGTGATGCTTAAGTCGGTTAGGATTATGTTAGCAATTGCTGCATATTTCGATTATGAAATATGGCAGATGGATCTCAAAACTGCGTTCCTCAATGGTAATATGGAAGAAGAGTTATATATGATACAACCTAAGGGTTTTGTCGATCCTAAGGATGCTGATAAGGTGTGCAAACTTTAGCGATCTATATATGGACTGAAGCAAGCATCCCGGAGTTGGAATCTCCGCTTTGATGAGGTGGTCAAAGAGTTTGGATTTGCCCAAACTTATGGAGAGGCTTGTATTTACAAGAAAGTGAGTGGGAGCAATGTGGCATTTCTGATATTATATATGGATGACATATTATTGATTGGAAATGATATAGATCTTTTAAACAGTGTTAAAAGTTATCTAAACAGCAAATTTTCGATGAAGGACCTTGGTGAAGCTTCATATATATTAGGCATTAAAATCTATAGAGATAGATCAAGACGCCTAATTGGGCTATCGCAGAGTACATACCTTGATAAGATATTAAAGAAGGTTAATATGGACGGAAGTAAGAAGGGGTACTTACCTATGTTGCAAGGCAAGACATTGAGTAAGACTCAAAGTCCGGCTACGGCGGAAGAAAGAGAGATAATGGATAAGATCCCCTATGCCTCAGCCATGGGCTCTATAATGTATGCCATGCTATGTACAAGACCGGATGTGGCACATACTATTAGTTTTACTAGTAGGTACCAATCTGATCCAGGTTCGGAACACTGGATAACGGTCAAGAATATTCTTAAGTACTTGAGAAGGACTAAGGATATGTTTCTTGTATACGAAGGTGAAGAAGAGCTAGTCGCTAAGTGTTATGTCGATGCTAGCTTTGACACTGATCCGGATGACTCTAAGTCTCAATCCGGATACGTATTTCTCTTGAATGGAGCAGCAGTTAGTTGGAGGAGCTCCAAACAACCTGTGGTGGCTGGATCAACGACGGAGGCGGAATATGTTGCTGCTTCAGAAGCAGCGCAGGAAGCGGTTTGGATGAAGGAGTTCATAACGGAACTAGGTGTGGTTCCTAGTGCATTGGACCCAATGGTGATCTATTGTGACAATAATGGAGCCATAGCCAACGCCAAGGAACCAAGGTCTCACAAGAATTCCAAGCATATTAAGCGCCGGTTTCACTCCATCCGCGAGCATGTCAAGGATGGAGATATAAAGATTTGTAAAGTGCACACGGACCTGAATGTAGCAGATCCGTTGACTAAAGTACTCCCTAGGGCAAAACATGATCAACACCAGAACTCCATGGGTGTTAGATTTATCACTATATAAACTAGATTATTGTCTCTAGTGCAAGTGGGAGACTGAAGGAAATATGCCCTGAGAGGCAATAATAAAGTTGTTATTATGTATTCCTTGTATATGATAGATGTTTATTTTGCATGATATAATTGTATTGATAGGAAACATCAATACATGTGTGTTTAATAAACAAAAGGGTTCCTAGTTATGCCTCTCTTATAGACTAGCTTGTTGATTAACAAGATGATCAAGGTTTCCTGATCATGGACATTGGATGTTGTTAATAACAAGGTCACAACATTTGTGAAATGATGTGATGAACATTCATCCAAAGTATAGCATTACGATCAAGTCATTATGTTTATATTGCTATAACATCATACAAAGTAGTCTTAGTCCTTAGACCATGAGATCATGTTAATTGCTAACACCGGAAGAGTATCTTGATAACATCAAACGTCACACCGTAACAGGGTGACCATAAAGGTGGGTTCAGTGCTATGAAGGTGTTATGTTGAGGCTCATGGACCAAGAGTGGAATTTGTCAATCCCGATGACGGATAGATATACTCTGGGCAATCTCGGTGATATCACATTAAGATAGCTTGCAAGCAAGTGATGTGATCACTAGAATGTTATATCACGGGAACAAGAAAAGAGTGCATGTTGGTAACGAGATCAAACTAGGTATTTGGATACCGATGATTGAATCTCGGACATGTATTATATCATGAGACAAAGGGATTAAATTGTTGACGTTAAAGGTTCTCACGATCACAGAAGTCATCGTTGAATATGCAGGAGTCAGTATGGATCTCCAGGTCCCGCTTTTGATTATTGATCTGAGAGGAGTCTCAATCATGTCTGCATTATTCGCGAACTATAGGGTGACACACTTAAGGGTTGCCGGACACCATTTAGGAGCACATATGTTCGAGACAAAAGGTTTGCAAAGCGCAGGAAATGTTTCGATAGAAACAGGAATTGTTTCGATAGAAACCAGAAATGTTTCGGGTGAAATAACAGAAAGTGGTTCTGCATGTGATATTGAAATGTTGCAAGGGGTTTTATGTGAATGTTTGTTAATTAAAGTAATTAACAAAATTCTGAATAAAATAAATAAAAGATTTTTATTAATTGAGAGTTGCATTTAATTTGGTGGAAATTAAATACATGTGAGTGGGATTTTGGGTGGAGGCCATGTTTATGTGAGTGGAGGTTCACCACATGAATGAAGGAGGGGAGGAGTCCCCCCCTCATGTGCAGGCTATGGGAGGGGAGGGGTCTCCCTCCCTCCTATATAAAGCCCCCCTCTCCCTTCTCACTAACTACACCTCCTCGTGAAGGATCTCTCTCCCCCTCTAGATATTCCCCCATGGTCTCAGATTAGCGAGATACATGTTCCCGGTGGCCTTGCGTCTGGAAGGAGTTGCTGCTTCCGCTAATTCGCTGGAGCGAGGAGGTGGAGGTTGTCTGGTGGCTTGAACGTGTGTGCGAGGACAGATGCGCTCCTAATTTGCGGCGCTCGGACTTCCACACGATCTTGAGATCGGCAAGCGTACGACTACATCAACCACGAGTTCCTACTCGTTAACAAAACTCATTGTCTTTGAGGGTAAGTTCTCCATGGATGTATGTCCACCCGTTGCTCTGTATCTAGTAGATAGATCTTGGCGTATAGTTCTCATCGTAGGAATTTTTTTGTTTTCTATGATGCGGACCCAACAGTGGTACCAGAGCCTGATCTATGCGTAGGTGCTTTGCATGGGTAGTACACATATGTTTATATGTGGGCGATGATGATCATGTTATTGCATCTTCTATGTACTTTGGATATTGGTGGCATAGTGGAATGAAGTGGCCCGGACCAACCTTACATGTCATCGTACATGAGACCGGTTCCACGACTGACATGCAACTAGTTTTGCATAAGTGGCTAGCGGGTGTCTGTCTCTCCTACTATAGTCAATATCTGATTTACAACGAGTTGCTAATAACTTGGTTATCCTCGTTGTGGTTCATGTTCGTAGGTAAGACCGGTTCTATCTCCGAAAGCCCTAAGCCACGTAAAACTTGCAATTGATAAATTAGAGGCGTCTAGTTTAGATCGTTGCTGGGCTAGTGTCTTGATATGGTATTGTTGTAAGTAGATGTATGATAGATACTCTTACAACTCACTTAGCGTGTAAGTTCCATAGACCTTGGCCTTACACAGAAAGGAATGATAGAGATCATACCACGATGCAAATGATAGAGATCAAGTGCATGAACCATATCACCTCACTTCACACATTAGATGTTAGCATCTTATATTGCTAGTTTGGCGCTTTTGGTAGCATTATAAGATGATCCCTCATTTAGATATCAAGATAAAATGTGTTCTTCCTTAAGTATGCACCATTTTGTGGATCGTGTTTTGAGGCATCACGTGATGATCGGGTGTTCTCGACTCTACGCTTTCATACAACGGGTGTAAGACAGTTTTACACACGCGAATACTAAGATTCTTACTTGACGAGCCTAGCATGTATAGACATGGCCTCAGAACACGGACCGAAAGGTTAAGCATGAGTCATATAGTTGATATGATGCCCATATAGATGCTCGCCTTTGAAGCTACACCGACTCACGTGATGATCGGACTTGGTGTAGTGGATTTGGTTCATGTAATCACCAAAAGGACACGAGGGATGTCGTTTTTGAGTGGGAGTTCATTAGTAATTTGGATTAGTTGAACTCAATCTATCATAAACTTAGTCTAAATATATTTTACAAATTCTATTGTAGATGGCACCACCTGCTTTTAATTTCAATGTGTTCATGGAGAAAGAGAAGCTTGCTGCGAATGGTAGCAACTTCACCAACTGGGCTATGAATTTGAGGATTCTCCTCACTGCTGCACAAAAGCAATATGTGCTAGAGGCGCCGCTAGGCCCCCCACCAGCTCCTGATGCCCCTGACGAGGAAAAGAACGTCTATATAACTCGTCAGGAGGACCACAACTTAGTTCATTGCGGCATACTGTATGGGCTAGAGCCAGAACTTCGAAAACATTTCGAAAATGGCAATGCCTTTGATACCATGGGAGAATTGAAAATGATTTTCGATACCCATGCTGCCGTAGAGAGTTATAATGCTTCTGAAAAGTTCTTTAGCTGCATAATGGAAGAGAACAACTTCGTTAGTGAGCACGTACTCAAAATGTCTGGGTACGCCGATAAGCTTGTGTCCTTGGGAATAACGATTCCCATTGACTTAGGCATACATCGTGTTCTCCAATCTCTGCCACCTAGCTACAAGAGCTTCGTGATGAACTATAATATGTAGGGCATGAAGAAGTCTCTTCCCGAGCTTCTGTCAATGCTTAAGACTGCAGAAGTGGAGATTAGGAAAGAACATCAAGTGTTGATGATCAATAAGACCACCGGTTTCAAGAAGGACAAGAAAGGCAAGCAGAAGGGAAAGAAGGGCGGCAAATCTGTTGCCGCGCCTGAAAAGAAACCCCGAGCTGGCCCTAAGTCTGACACCGAGTGCTACTATTGCAAGGGGACTGACCATTGGAAGCGCAACTGCCCCAAGTATTTGGTGGACAAGAAGGACGGCAAGGCAAACAAAGGTATATGTGATATACATGTTATTGATGTGTACTTGACTAGTACTCGCAGTAGCACCTGGGTATTTGATACGGGATCGGTTGCTAATATATGTAACTCGGTTCAGGGGCTGTGGAACAAGCGACAACTAGCAAGGGATGAGGTCACGATGCGGGTCGGCAATGGATCAAGAGTTGATGTGATCGCCGTTGGAATGCTGCCTCTCCATATGCCGTCGGGATTAGTTATAAACCTGAATAATTGTTATTTGGTGCCTGCACTGAGCATGAACATTGTATCCGGATCATGTTTGATGCAAAGTGGTTATTCGTTTAAGTCTGAAAACAATGGTTGTTCGATTTATATGAATAATATCTTTTATGGTCATGCACTTGTGTTTAATGGTTTATTTCTGTTGGATCTCGATAGTAGTATTACGCATATTCATAATGTTGATGCTAAAAGGATTAAACTTGATAATGATATATCTGCATATATGTGGCACTGCCGTCTAGGTCATATTGGCGTTAAACGCATGAAGAAACTCCATTCTGATGGACTTTTGGAATCACTTGATTTTGAATCATTTGATACATGTGAGCCATGCCTTATGGGCAAGATGACTAGAACGCCGTTTTCCGGTTCAATGGAACGGGCGACAGATTTATTGGAAATCATACATACTGATGTGTGTGGACCAATGAGTGTGTCGGCGCGAGGTGGATATCGTTATTTTGTTACTTTCACGGATGATTTGAGTAGATACGGGTATATCTATTTGATGAAACATAAGTCTGAAACCTTTGAAAAGTTCAAAGAATTTCAGAATGAAGTGGAAAATCATCGTAACAGAAAGATCAAATTTCTGCGGTCCGACCGTGGAGGAGAATATCTTAGTTACGAGTTTAGCACACATATGAAAGACTGTGGAATAGTTTCACAACTCACGCCTGCCGGAACACCACAACGTAATGGTGTGTCAGAACGTCGTAATCGTACTTTATTGGATATGGTTCGATCTATGATGTCTCTGACTGACTTGCCACTGTCATTTTGGGGTTATGCACTGTAAACCACTACATTCACTTTAAATAGGGCACCATCTAAATCCGTTGAAAAGACACCGTATGAATTATGGTTTGGAAACAAACTAAGCTGTCATTTCTTAAAGTTTGGGGATGCGATGTTTATGTGAAGAAACTTCAACCGGATGAACTCGAACCCAAAGCGGAAAAATGCGTCTTCATAGGATACCCTAAGGAAACTATTGGGTATACCTTCTATCACAGATCCAAGGGCAAGGTCTTTGTTGCCAAGAATGGATCCTTTCTTGAGAAGGAGTTTCTCGCGAAAGGTGTGAGTAGTCGAAAGGTAGAACTCGAAGAGGTTATTGAACCTTCTCTTCATGAAATGGCGAGTAGCGCAGCACCGGAAGTTGTTTCGGAGTTGACTTCACCTAATGAAGAGAGAGCTAATGATATTGATCGTGAAACTCCGAAAGAGGACACTACCGAACCTCGCAGGTCAAGCAGGACACGTGCAGCTCCTGAACTGTACGGCAATCCTGTTATGAATTTCATGATTGATGAAATAGATGACCCTACGACATATGAAGAAGCGATGATGAGCCCTGATTCCAACAAATGGCTAGAAGCCATGAAATCCGAGATGGAATCCATGTACGAAAACCAGGTTTGGACCTTGGTGGACTTACCTCACGACCGAAAGGCCGTTGAGAATAAATGGATTTTCAAAAGAAAAACTGATGCTGATGGTAATGTAACCATATATAAGGCTCGACTTGTCACAAAGGGGTTTCGACAAATTCAAGGAGTTGACTACGATGAGACATTCTCTCCCGTAGTGATGCTTAAGTCGGTTAGGATTATGTTAGCAATTGCTGCATATTTCGATTATCAAATATGGCAGATGGATGTCAAAACTGCGTTCCTTAATGGTAATATTGAAGAAGAGTTGTATATGATACAACCTAAGGGTTTTGTCGATCCTAAGGATGCTGATAAGGTGTGCAAACTTCAGCGATCCATCTATGGACTGAAGCAAGCATCCCGGAGTTGGAATCTCCGCTTTGATGAGGTGATCAAAGAGTTTGGATTTGTCCAAACTTATGGAGAGGCTTGTATTTACAAGAAAGTGAGTGGGAGCAATGTGGAATTTCTGATATTATATATGGATGACATATTATTGATTGGAAATGATATAGATCTTTTAAGCAGTGTTAAAAGTTATCTAAACAACAAATTTTCGATGAAGGACCTTGGTGAAGCTTCATATATATTAGGCATTAAAATCTATAGAGATAGATCAAGACGCCTAATTGGGCTATCGCAAAGTACATACCTTGATAAGATATTAAAGAAGCTTAATATGGACGGAAGTAAGAAGGGGTACTTACCTATGTTGCAAGGCAAGACATTGAGTAAGACTCAAAGTCCGGCTATGGTGGAAGAAAGAGAGATAATGGATAAGATCCCCTATGCCTTAGCCATAGGCTCTATAATGTATGCCATGCTATGTACAAGACCAGATGTGTCACATACTATTAGTTTGACTAGTAGGTACCAATTTGATCCAGGTTCGGAACACTGGATAGCGGTCAAGAATATCCTTAAGTACTTGAGAAGAACTAAGGATATGTTTCTTGTATACGGAGGTGAACAAGAGCTAGTCGCTAAGTGTTATGTTGATGCTAGCTTTGACACTGATCCGGATGACTCTAAGTCTCAATCCGGATACGTATTTCTCTTGAACGGAGCAGGAGTTAGTTGGAGGAGCTCCAAACAACCTGTGGTGGCTGGATCAACGACGGAGGCGGAATATGTTGCTGCTTCAGAAGCAGCGCAGAAAGCGGTTTGGATGAAGGAGTTCATAACGGAACTAGGTGTGGTTCCTAGTGTGTTGGACCCAATGGTGATCTATTGTGACAATAATGGAGCCATAGCCAACGCCAAGGAACCAAGGTCTCACAAGAATTCCAAGCATATTAAGCGCCGGTTTCACTCCATCCGCGAGCATGTCAAGGATGGCGATATAAAGATTTGTAAAGTGCACACGGACCTGAATGTAGCAGATCCATTGACTAAAGTACTCCCTAGGGCAAAACATGATCAACACCAGAACTCCATGGGTGTTAGATTTATCACTATATAAACTAGATTATTGTCTCTAGTGCAAGTGGGAGACTAAAGGAAATATGCCCTAAGAGGCAATAATAAAGTTGTTATTATGTATTCCTTGTATATGATAGATGTTTATTTTGCATGCTATAATTGTATTTCTAGGAAACATCAATACATGTGTGTTTAATAAACAAAAGGGTTCCTAGTTATGCCTCTCTTATAGACTAGCTTGTTGATTAACAAGATGATCAAGGTTTCCTGATCATGGACATTGGATGTTGTTAATAACAAGGTCACAACATTTGTGAAATGATGTGATGAACATTCATCCGAAGTATAGCATTACGATCAAGTCATTATGTTTATATTGCTATAACATCATACAAAGTATTCTTAGTCCTTAGACCATGAGATCATGTTAATTGCTAACACCGGAAGAGTATCTTGATAACATCAAACGTCACACCATAACAGGGTGACCATAAAGGTGGGTTTAGTGCTATGAAGGTGTTATGTTGAGGCTCATGGATCAAGAGTGGAATTTGTCAATCCCGATGACGGATAGATATACTCTGGGCCCTCTCGGTGATATCACATTAAGATAGCTTGCAAGCAAGTGATGTGATCACTAGAATGTTATATCACGAGAACGAGAAAAGAGTGCATGTCGGTAACGAGATCAAACTAGGTATTTGGATACCGATGATCAAATCTCGGACATGTATTATATCATGAGACAAAGGGATTAAATTGCTAATGTTAAAGGTTCTCACGATCACAGAAGTCATCGTTGAAAATGCAGGAGTCAGTATGGATCTCCAGGTCCTGCTTCTGATTATTGATCTGAGAGGAGTCTCAATCATGTCTGCATTATTCGCGAACCATAGGGTGACACACTTAAGGGTTGCCGGACACCATTTAGGAGCACATATGTTCCAGACAAAAGGTTTGCAAAGCGCAGGAAATGTTTCGATAGAAACAGGAATTGTTTCGATAGAAACCGGAATTGTTTCGGGTGAAATTGCAGAAAGTGGTTCTACATGTGATATTGAAATGTTGCAAGGGGTTTTATGTGAATGTTTGTTAATTAAAGTAATTAACAAAATTCTGAATAAAATAAATAAAAGAGTTTTATTAATTGAGAGTTGCATTTAATTTGGTGGAAATTAAATACATGTGAGTGGGATTTTGGGTGGAGGCCATGTTTATGTGAGTGGAGGTTCACCACATGAATGAAGAAGGGGAGGAGTCCCCCCCTCATGCGCCGGCTATGGGAGGGGAGGGGTCTCCCTCCCTCCTATATAAAGCCCCCCTCTCCCTTCTCACTAACTACACCTCCTCGTGAAGGATCTCTCTCCCCCTCTAGATATTCCCCATGGTCTCAGATTAGCGAGATACATGTTCCCGGTGGCCTTGCGTCTGGAAGGAGTTGCTGCTTCCGCTGATTCGCTAGAGCAAGGAGGTGGAGGTTGTCCGGTGGCTTGAACATGTGTGCGAGGACGGATGCGCTGCTGATTTGAGGCGCTCGGACTTCCACACGATCTTGAGATCGGCAAGCGTACGACTACATCAACCACGAGTTCCTACTTGTTAACAAAACTCGTTGTCTTCGAGGGTAAGTTCTCCATGGATGTATGTCCACCCGTTGCTCTGTATCTAGTAGATAGATCTTGGCGTATAGTTCTCATCGTAGGAAATTTTTTGTTTTCTATGCTGCGGACCCAACATGTATTAGTCCTAGGAAGGTCGGTACATTAGCACAAGTTCACCCACACAACACTTAGCAAGCTAAAGAAGATTAATCAACTATATGAAGCGAAAGCACTTGACAGTCTTCCCATGTGTCCTCGAGAACATTTGGTCATCTTAAGTAATACAACCGGCTTGTCCTTTGCTACATAAAGGATTGGGCCACTTGCTGCATTTATTCCTACTGTCTTTTATTTACTCGTACTTTGTTTACTTACTCTATCAAAAAACCCTAAAAATCCGTTTGCTAAGTATTTGCAGAGAATTCCTGATCCATACCACTAGCCAGCACCTTCTGCTCCTCGTTGGGTTCGACACTCTTACTTATCGAAAACACTGCGATACACCCCATATACTTGTGGGTCATCAGCAGCGTCACGTTCCAATTGAAGCCGAAGGCCAACTTCGTCAAGCTCCTACTGCCGAAGAAGGCCACGAGCGAGTGGAAGAAGAGCTGGTTCTACGTGAAGGAATCCACTCCCTCCGGCGAAGTGGCGCTTCCCGAGTTTGTTGCCGAAAGGAGTGAGCATCGCCGACTGGAGCCAAAGAAACTCCTCGAAGATCAGAGGATGTCCGTCGCGGAGATGATGGATCAGATCCAGAGGTTGAAGGATCAGGGGTTATCTTCGATCAACCTTTACAACTGCTGGCTTGGGCGGCGTATGGTTCCGCTAGCGGCTCGGCCGCATTGGATGTATGAGTATAGAGGGAAACACGATCCCTCCCGGACCAGCAAAGAGTCGTGGGAGACCAAAGATTACAAGGCCGCCCAAAAGAAGATCACCGATGCGGAATTCACAACCGCATCGGTTGGGATCGCCCCGTATACTCCCGTGAAGAACGAAGCCCCCACAGTAGGTTTTCCTTCCAGTCGCAATCTCTGCATTGTAACTCGCAGTCGCGTCGTTCGATACTCATTGGTGATTGTTCTCAGTTGTTCTAGGTGCTGGAGGGTTGGCTCCCTCCGCTTGACGAAGAGGTTCCCCGGGAACTCGAAGAGGCCTCCGAGGGAGATTCCTCCAAAAGCGACGAGGACGAGGAGGAGGTTCCTCCCCCAGCGCCTGCGGCTTGCAAGACCCGCATGCAGAAGCAGCACGAGTTCGAGGCGAGTCGCAGCCTCGATGAACATGAAGGGGGCGACGAGATCACGAAAGAACACACGTCTCGGTGCACAGCCACGCCGGTGAAGCCTGCGCACAAACCAAAGTCGCCGGCGAAGAAGATAGTGTCACCGCCAAGGTCGGCGGTGGTGTTTGAGTCTGATGACGACTCCGATGACGAGGATGCCCCCTATTCTTCGCACAAGATCCCGGAGGATGCGATTCCAATGAAGGGTTTGGGGGACGAGGACACCGAGGCGACGGTAGAAGTTCCTCTAGCGGTGATCGCGCCTGAAGCTTCGAGGGCGCCGAACCAGGGGGCGGCTGAGGCCACGGCATCGAAATCGCCGCAACCTTCAAGGGCGGCCGCGTCTTCGGAGCCAGAAATTCTGGCGACCGCGGCTTCATCATCAAGGAAGCCTGTGGTGTCATGAGCTTCAGATGTCTTTGAGAGGGGTCTCACGCGCAAGCTGGGGCCGGAACTAGACAAGCCCGCCCACATCAGCACCGGGCTGCACGTTCTTCCAGTCGCCAAGTAAGTACTGACTTCTCCATTCCTAGTCGTGTCTCGTTTTTGTGCTGTCACTGTGTTGACTTTGGAGGTTTTGGCAGGTCTGGAGCCAAGAAGATTGGTCGCCCTTTAGTGGTGAAGATTCCGCCGGTCGCCACCACGGGAGAGGGCGACCTCCCCAAGAAGAGGAAATCTGTTGGAGATGCGGTGACTGCGGAGGACGCGGAGAGGCAGAAGGGCGGTGCCAACAATGTCGTGGCGATGGATAACACCAAGGAGTGCGATCTTGCTGCAGTCATCGAAGAAGTGGCGACGGAACGGTCAGAGCCAGTCATGGTCGCTCCTGCGACGGAAGCGCCGGCTCCGACGACCAGTGCCCCGGCTAGGGCATCGGCAACATTCCCACGCTTCATGGCGAGGGGGTTTCTAGGCATGGCGGACAACCAGTCGCCACAAAGCCCGAAGATCGTTGATGAAGATGTTGGGTCCCGTCGTGGGCGCACCTCCTTCATGGTCCCGTCGACTAACGCCGGAGAGCTCCACAAGATGCTTGGCGCCGCCATTCAGGTACGTCCAGTCCCCGAGTTCCTAGCTGCTGAATTTTAGCGGCTAGGTATTGAGTTTTTTCTACTCTCTAGTCCCCGAGTTCCTAGTAGCTGAATTTCAGCGGCTAGGAACTGAATTTCTTCTACTCTCCAGTCCCGAGTTCCTAGTCGCTGAATTTCAGTGGCTAGGAACTCAATATTGTTTTTGGTAAGTACTAAGTTTTGTTACTTTTGTAGGGTTTACAGAGGGAGTCGACCGATCGACAGGCCGCGAGGGAACGTCTGGAGCAGGATCTGCGCGTGGCCTAGGAAGCAAACCGGCGACTAATCGCTCGTGTATTAACAAGCTTGTTGGGGAACCCCAAGAGTAAGGTATGATGAGCACAACAGCAAGTTTCCCTCAGTTATGAAACCAAGGTTTAATCGAACCAGTAGGAGCAAGGAAACACCCAAAAGGTGTTGCTAGTTGAGCCTTGGCAGGGCGCACTACCGGTGCTTAGTAGCAATGTGGAGACCTGCACAACACAACCACAGAACTTTGTCCCCAACTTGCGATGAGGTTGTCAATCTCACCGGTTTTGCTGAAAACAAAGGATTAAACGTATCGAATGGAAAGAAGTAAAAGTTTGCAGAAAGTAAACACAAAGCAGTAAATAGTTTGTAGATTGTATGTAAAGAAAAGGACCGGGATCCATAGTTCACTAGAGGTGGCTCTCCTTAAGATAGATAACATGCTGGGTGAACAAATTACAGCGGGACAATTGACAAACATCGAGAAAGCAATACATGCATATACTAATCATCTTGACTCCTTTGGAACTTGATTGGGCATTACAACATTATACATAGACCTCCATCCAACTGCATCTATGACTAATAATCCACCTTCAGGTTATCATCCGAACCCCCTCCAGTATTAAGTTGCAAGCAATAGATTATTGCTTTACGAATTGCGTGTAAAGTAAACAATACGATTGTTCTATGAACAAAAGGATTGTTGTTTTCTCCCTAGCAGCAACAACACATCTAGTACCTTAGAGATTTCTGTCACTTCCCCAGATTACCAGAGGCATGAACCCACTATCGAGCATAAATACTAACTCTTGGAGTTGCTAGCATCTACTTGGCCAAGATAGCTACTAACAACAGAAAGCATGCAAGATCACAAATAACAAAGACATGATAGAATAAATAATCAATCTGAAATAGCATCTCAATATCCATCGGATCCCCGCAAACACAACATGCAGAATTACAAATAGATGATCTTGATCATGAACGGAGCTCACAAGATCTAGACATGAAAGCACAAAGGAGGAGAACCAGCCATCTAGCTACTACATGGATCTGTAGTCCAAAGATGAACTATGATGATGAAGAAGGCCTCCAGGGTGAAATCCCCTCTCCGGTAGGGTGCCAGAGAGCTTCAGATCCCTCCCGATCTAGGGATGGAGATGACGGCGGCTACAGACTCTTTCATGGATTTTTGATCGGGTACTTAGGGTTTTCGTCCCGAGGGCAATATATAGGCAGAAGGAGAGGCCGAGGGGGTGCTGGGGTCGGCCAGACCACCCCCTGGCGTGGGCCAGGCCTGGCCACGCGACCATGTGGTGTGGCCGGTCCCCATCCCTTCTCTGTCTCATATTCTGGCATCTAATGACTTCCGGAAAAATAGGCACTTTGACTTTTATCCCGTCCAATTCCGAGAATATTCATTTTCTGACTTTCTTGGTACCAAAAACAACAGAAAACAGGCAGTTGGCACTATGGCTCTTATTAATAGGTTAGTCCAAGAAATCATATGAAAAATACTCCAAAGTGTGGACAAAACACAAGAAAGTGGATAAAACCAAGCATGGAACATCAAAAATTATAGATACATTTACAATGTATCAACATCCCCAAGCTTAACTCCTTCTCGTCCTCGAGTAGGTAAGTGATAATAAGAAAGAATAATTTTTGAGGTGACATGCACCATCAAAGACTTGATCAAAGTATTTGTAAAACATTCAAAGCTGGGATCATAGTACTTCAATCATAACATGAAAAACAAAGTTCTAGCAATAAGAGAAAGAAACTATGATGCAACATGAAAAGGCACAAACAAAAGATTCATGAATAACAAGGCTTTGCAAGACGTTTGTTTGTTTCACATAAAGAAAACATAGCATAATAGTATTCAGATTGTCCCTCATAGAGTAGCAAATATAAATGCATAGGACACCTTCAAAGTTCATAAGAGTGATTAGATACAAATAGTTTAAAACAAGCAATATCAAGTTATGCATCAATCAACTAGTCTTGGGACAATGCACATAGAACTAAGAATGGCCACTATGCTCACAAAGTAGGTGCATAAAGGTAGAAGGCGGAGACTCAATATAATGGTGGAAGAAAGGCCTTCATAGAAGGAAGCAGGGATTCAAGTCTCATAAAGAGCTTCCAAAAATTATGGTACTTATAGCTTTAAGCTCTCATTGCCCCTATCGTAAGCATCTTGAAGGTGATTAAGGTTAAAGTGACACAACTAAGAGGATATGTTTGACAAGTTACAAACCAAAATCTCATGCCCCTTACTTACGAAGACCGAACCTCATGCTACTCAACTTTAGTCACAAGTAAGCTCTTGTCATTGTAAGTACATATGTATCATAAAGAACCGCCAACTGGGTACCCCACATGATACAGGAGCTATCCCATAATCAAAATGACAAGGCAAGCAGACAATGAACATCTCAGCGATCTTTTTATTTGGTATTTGCATAGGTTTTTATTGAGGATGCTTCATAGAGTGCTCATTATGGTGATGCTACAAGTTTCCACCATGATTAGGCATGGCTTAGGCTAGCGGCCTAGGCGTTTCTCTAACACACATACAAACTCCATGATCTTACAAGTTCCACTTCACACCGTCGGGATCCATAAGCAAAAGAACATGATATCAACGGGGTACAAAGTACAGGTGCAATATTGAAAGCGTTCCCCTTGATACATGGTTCTGCTAATTTCAACTTATAAAGCGCAAGCATATACGCAACAAAGAAGGACCCAATGGTTCAAGTTTATTAAGGGCAAGAAAAGTAAAGTGTGCCATCAAGTTCGTGTGAGCTTTAATCACTAGTTTTCTCATAACAAGTTTAATTTGGAAGGTAAACAAAAGCATGAATATACTTGGAATAGCATAAGCTAGTAGGTAGGTATGGTGGACTCTTTGGAATAACTTGGTTTAGGGAGTTGGATGCATGAGTGGAACTCATACTTGGTTGTGGAGGCTAGCAAAAGACTGGGAGCGACAAACTAAGAGAGCAATAATGGCCATAATCATGTAGAGAGACAAAACATCACTGATCAAAGCATAAAGTGATACTACAAGTTGAAAACTAAAGGATCATAAAGTCTTAGGTGACTTGAGATAGTCATAACATGGTGCGAGCATGTGCCAAGTCAACCCAAATAAAGCATCAAAGGAGAATACCACAATACTATGCTTTAATATGCTAAAACAACGCATGATTCATCCAAGGCACATTAAGCAATCTCAATTGTTTATAACAAGTCATGCTACATCAGAGAATACTAAGCATAAAGCCAAAACAATATCAAGCATGGAATGACAAAGCATAAGCCAAAGTAAAAAACGAGCCCTTTTTACCACATAAGCAATGAACTTTCCTACTCTTTTCCAAACCAAACCAAACTATTTGCAAACCAATGTATGAAAGAGGGGGTCCAACCAATTTATTCAGCAAACAAAAGCAAACGAAAAACCAAAAAAAAAACGAAAAAGAAGACGCTCCAAGAACAACACAACTATGCATGAAACAATAAAAATGAAGCGTTTGGAAGAAACCTGGGGTTTTTATTGATAAAGAAGGGGATGCCTTGGGCATCCCAAAGCTTTGAAGCTTGTACTTCTTGGATAATTCTTGGGGTGACACGCGTGGCATCCCCAAGCTTGAGCTTTTGTCCATCCTTCATCTCATTACTCATTCCTTCCATACACCTGAAATTTTTCCTTCATACAAAACTTCACACAATCTTTATTAGCAACATTAGTGCATTCAAGACATAAGTCTTAAGATTCAGTTCCAACACCAATAAACTTCCATTAGAACACTAGCTACTGAAGCACTTCCCTCAAAAATCTCAATTCCCCAAAAGAACTTAAAAAGGAAACAACAAGAAGCAAATGCAGAAAATGGTAGAAATCTGTCAAAACAGACCAGCAGGTAAAGACGAATTTTTCGAAGACCTTCTGTTGCTCAAATCAAAAAGTTCTGAACTAATGAAAGTTAGATAACAACCTGGGGCAGAAGCACAAAAATTTACGCCTCAAAAGACGTTCAGAGATTTTACACGGATTTTTACGGTGAAGCACAGAAATCTTTTTTGGGACAACAACTTTCCCAATCATTTCTTCTCTCTCATTAGAGGTTACTCTTGGCACAAAAAGCAAATAAAAAGGATAAGGAGCGGTTATTACAGAGGTAATAACTTCCAAGACTCATCTAAAACTTTTGGGTTATCTCCTAATAAGTACTTTTCTTTAACGCCTTTAAGTTAGACTTAAGAGGCAAGAAAGAATCAAGTGTTCTCAAATGAAGAAGCATTAAAACCAAATTTCTTGCCCTTACCTCTCTTACTTTTATTCTTAACCTTGGGGAAAATATGATTGTTTGGTGGAGAAGAAAGGTGCATGGTCCCTTTTCCCACATCTATTATTGCTCCAAGGAGTTCTAATAGGGACCTTCCAAGTGTAATTTATCCTTTTCCTGCACATTCAATAACAAGATAATCAGTAGAAACCATTTTCCCAAGGATCTTTGTAAACACTCCTTCAACTATTCCAATAGGTAATATGGTAGCATTATTAGCAAGAGATATTTCTTTTCCTCCTTCAGTAACCCCCCAAAGTTTCAAAGATTCGTAAATATCTTTGGTCATAAGACAAAATTCAGACATGATATCACAACGGGCTTGAAAAGTTTCAGTGTTTATCTCAATCTTTACTGTAGGGAGCCACTTTGATGGTTCAAAATTTATTAGAACATAATCATGATGCTCCCTAAGCGTATTATAGCAATCTTTTAATCTAGATGTGCTGGTCTCAAGAGTGTTTAATCTAGCAAATATGCTTGCAAAAGAAATATCAGTTTGGCCAGGCAAGTTGTAAGTAAGGATCAATTTCTTTATAGCATTAATAGCATCATCCTCATTACATTGGAGGAAATATCCTCCCACAACAGCATCTAAAGCATATCTATAGCAAAGAGCAATTCCAAGATAAAAGCTGCTAAGAAACAAGCTTTGAGTCATTTTAGGCTCACTTTTTTCATGTAGATCAGAGATTCTAGACCAAGCTTCCTTGAAGCTCTCCTCAATTCCTTGTTTAAAAGTGAAAATCATTTCCTCAGGTGACATAGTGACTAGAGCAAGGCTAGACATAGTGGCAATCTCAAGATAGGAACTAATTTTTTATGTTTTCAATAAAGAAAGCAAACTTGTAAAACTATTTTTTTGTGTTTTTGATAAAGAAACAAGCAAAAAAAAAGAAACTAAGCAAAAAAAACAAAGTAAAGAGATTGGTTATGAGGGACTCCCCTTGTGAAGATGTCCTTGACTCCCCGGCAACGGCGCCAGAAAAGTGCTTGATGGCTCGTGTATTAACAAGCTCGTTGAGGAACCCCAAGAGGAAGGTATGATGAGCACATCAGCAAGTTTCCCTCAGTTATGAAACCAAGGTTTAATCGAACCAGTAGGAGTAAGGAAACACCCCAAAGGTGTTGCTAGCTGAGCCTTGGCTGGGCGCACTATCGGTGCTTAGTAGCAACGTGGAGACCTGCACAACACAACCACATGACTTTGTCCCCAACTTGCGATGAGGTTGTCAATCTCACCGGTTTTGCTGAAAACAAAGGATTAAACGTATCAAATGGAAAGAAGTAAAAGTTTGCAGAAAGTAAACACAAAGCAGTAAACAGTTTGTAGATTGTATGTAAAGAAAAGGACCGGGATCCATAGTTCACTAGAGGTGGCTCTCCTTAAGATAGATAACATGCTGGGTGAACAAATTGTAGCAGGGAAATTGACAAACATCGAGAAAGCAATACATGCATATACTAATCATCTTGACTCCTTTGGAACTTGATTGGGCATTACAACATGATACATAGACCGCCATCCAACTGCATCTATGACTAATAATCCACCTTCAGGTTCTCATCCGAACCCCCTCCAGTATTAAGTTGCAAGCAACAGATTATTGCTTTACGAATTGCGTGTAAAGTAAACAATACGATTGTTCTATGAAAAAAAGGGTTGTTGTTTCCCCCTAGTAGCAACAGCACATCTAGTACCTTAGAGATTTCTGTCACTTCCCCAGATTACCAGAGGCATGGACCCACTATCGAGCATAAATACTAACTCTTGGAGTTGCTAGCATCTACTTGGCCAAGGTAGTTACTAACAACGGAAAGCATGCAAGATCACAAATAACAAAGACATGATAGAATCAATAATCAATCTGAAATAGCATCTCAATATCCATCGGATCCCCGTAAACACAACATGCAGAATTACAAATAGATGATCTTGATCATGAACGGAGCTCACAAGATCTAGACATGAAAGCACAAAGGAGGAGAACCAGCCATCTAGCTACTACATGGATCCGTAGTCCAAAGATGAACTACTCACGCATCACACCGGAGGCTTGCATGATGATGAAGAAGGCCTCTAGGGTGAAATCCCCTCTCCGACAGGGTGCTGGGAAGAGCTTTAGATCCCTCCCGGTCTAGGGATGGAGATGCCAGTGGCTACAAACTCTTTCGTGGATTTTTGATCGGGTACTTAGGGTTTTCATCCCGAGGGCAATATATAGGCAGAAGGAGAGGTCGAGGGGGTGCTGGGGTCGGCCAGACCACCCCTTGGCACGGGCCAGGCCTGGCCACACGCCCAGGTGGTGTGGACGGCCCCCAGCCCTTCTCCGTCTCGTATTCTGGCATCTGATGACTTCCGAAAAATAGGCACTTTGGCTTTTGTCCCGTCAAATTCCGAGAATATTCATTTTCTGACTTTCTTGGAACCAAAAACAGCAGAAAACGGGCAGCTGGCACTGTGGCTCTTGTTAATAGTTTAGTCCAAGAAATCATATGAAAAGTAATCCAAAGTGTAGACAAAACACAAGAAAGTGGATAAAACCAAGCATGGAACATCAAAAATTATAGATACATTTACAATGTATCAGCGACTCCAGGAGACTGTTGGTAAGTACTTGATTTGTTTTTTCGGCTGTGAACTATTGGTGTGCTGGCGTGTTGATGATTTGTCTCTTTTCTTTTCAGATGGTCTTCCGGCTGCGATTTCCAAGGCCCGTGAAGGGTACGTTCCAGTCGCCGAGCTGGACATGGTGAATGGGCAAATCACTCGCTAATCCAGGAGTTGGAGGAGGCGAAAGCGGCCTCAATTTCTTCTGAGGATCGAGCGAAGGCTGCAGTCACTGCAGCTGAAGAGGAGCACAAGGCCGCGGACTCGATCATCGTGGGGCTTCAGAACGATCACGCCGCCCTGGAGAAGCACGTCACCGAGAACTGTCACAAGCTTCTTGGTGAGTCTATGTTCTTTGCTTAACACGTTTGACGAGTCCCCGAGTGGGGAGATCCATAATGTCACTAACGTCTGATGTTACAGCTATGATAGGGCAATGTGACCCGATGGTTCAGACCTTCAATGCCTCATAGTGCGTGACTGCCATAGTGAACGCGGACACTGCCTCGGCATTGTACATCCAAGCAGTCCTTCAAGGGATGTCCCCCACCAAGGTTATTCCTGGGGGACTTACAGAAGTATGGCGCTATCTGGAGGAGGTGCCCGGTGTCGTGGAGTGGATGGCACGCTCGGCTTTCAGGCGCGAGGCCACCACGGCATTGAGCCTGGGTCTCGCCCACTTCCCCGACGACTTTGACCTCGACGACGTCACCAGCGGCTACCCTTCAGCGACTGGCATGGTGGAGATGTCAGAGCTACTGAAGCTGACTGCCAAGGCTGCCCCTTTTGTTGATCGGGTGTTGGCGATGGGGGACCTTCTGCCATACCAGGAGACGGTATTGGCGCCTGGCGACCCCAAGCCGGATCATCGTGACATGAAGTCGGAGCAACCCTTTCGGTCGGTGTTGTCGAAGTCGCTGATGACCTACCTGACAAAACCGTGGCAGCCTTTCGTTCGTGTCAAGGGTGGTGGTGGTGCTTTTTCGTCAGGACCTGCGGAATAGATAGTATCATTGGGCAGTTTGTAATATATGCCAAGTGGTGACTTTTGTAATATAAATAATATTTTGAGTAAGAGGAGTCAATCGACTCACAATGCGACCGTGATTGTGTGGTGTGTTTATTGTTGGTTGAGCGAGTCCCCGAGCGCGTCCGCCCTTTAATGGGGTATAACTCGATTGTATACATATGTGTTTTCTTTTATGGTGTTTTGTTTATCCTTTGACTCTCCTAAAGGGGCGAGTCCCCGAGCATGAATGGGTTTGTTTGTAGGCGAGTCCCCGAGCGTAGTGCTTTGCCGTATTGGGCGCGTTCATGTTGTAAGTTGTTAATGCGTTCCTTGTAACGCGTCTCTTCCCCTGGATCGGAGACCAGTCGCTGGGCGAGTCCAAGGCAGCTCTCTTGTTGTGTTCCCGAGCCGCGTGAGGGTTCCATTCTTGCGGAGTCCCCGTGCATGGTACTTAACCGTTCGAGTCGCTTTGCGCGAGGATGGGAAGGATAGGTCGCTGTGAGAAGCATATACCGGTCGTCTTGGCCCGGTGGGCCAGTCGAGCTAGGCGACTCTGATGGTGGCTCCGGGTTGGTGTTTTCGTGGACGTCCGAAGGCCTGAGTATATTCGGTGCTCTTGGGCTACACTACTTAGCCATGCCAGTCGCTCGACCAAAGGTTGACTTCCGGGGGTAGCGTATTGCTGATTGTACGAGTGCGAGTGGCACAAGGATATGGCGAGTAGACATAATTTTGTGAACCGAATGAATTTTATTATATATGTCAGCTGAGTACATGATTCGGTTCTATGTATAGAACTTCCGGAGGAGGTTTACATTCCATGGCCTCCCAACCTCGAGTTGGCCGTCGCCTTGTATGTCGATGAGGTAGTAGGCGTCATTGCCGAGGACTCGCCCTATGGCGAACGGCCCCTCCCATGGGGGGAGAGTTTGTGCATGCCCTTTTTGTCTTGAGCCAGTCGTAGGACCAGTTCGCCCTCCTAGAAGGTGCGAGTCCGGACTCGGCGGCTATGGTAGCGGCGGAGTCCCTGCTGGTAGATAGTTGTACGGGAGCGAGCCAGGTCGCGTGCCTCGTCGATTTGGTCGATGTTGTCTTGGTGGGCGGTCTCGTTTGTCGCCTAGATGTAATTGGCGACTCGTGGTGAGTCGTGCTCCAGGTCTGTTGGCATTATGGCTTCGGCGCCGTACACCATGAAGAAGGGTGTGAACCCGGTGGAGCGATTGACGGACGTGCGGATCCCCCATATGACTGAAGGGAGCTCTTCGACCCAGCATCCTGGGGTGCGCTCGAGGGGCACCTGGAGTCGTGGCTTGAGCCCGTGGAGGACGCTCTGGTTGGCACGTTCTGCTTGGCCGTGCGACTCCGGGTGGGCGACTGAGGCTAGGTCGAGTCGTATGCCGTGCTCTTCGCAGAATTCCGCCATGGCCCCTTTGGCGAAGTTGGTGCCGTTGTCTGTTATTATGCTGTGCGGGTAGCCGTACCAGTAGATGAGCTCGCGTAAGAACTTGGTGGCCGTCTTGCCATCGCACTTTTTGATTGGCTTCACCTCGACCCATTTGGTGGGTGAAGCCGGATGGGGCCTTCTTGAACAGGCCTACCATGTCCATGCCCCATACAGCGAATGGCCATGTGATGGGGATGGTCTTGAGTGCCGAACCAGGGAGGTGCGTCTGGTGGGCGTACTTCTGGCACCCGAAGCATCGTTGGACGATGTTGGTGGCATCGGCGTGCATGGTGAGCCAGTAGAAGCTGTGCCGCATGGCCTTGGCGACCAGCGACTTGGCGCCGGCGTGATGGCCGCAGTCGCCGGCGTGAATGTCCTGGAGGATCTTGCAGCCTTCTTCTAGCTGTACGCAGTGCTGAAACACGCCAGTCACGCTGCATTTGTGGAGCTCGCCGTTGATGATGACGAAGGATTTGCAGCGATGCACGATCATTCGTGCCTCCGTCTTGTTGCTTGGGAGGATCTTGTGCTCGAGGAAGGCGACGTATGGTGTCGTCCAGTCGCTAGGCTCCACAACCATGGTGACTAGGGCCGGCTCTGGTTGGAGTGGTATCCCGACGTCGATCTCCTTTGGTGGGCTGACCGAGGGTTTGTGGATGATGTCGAGGAAGACATTGCTGGTGGCGTTTGTCGGGCCGACCCGATGCGGGAAAGGGCGTCTGCCTCCTTGTTCTTGCGTCTGTCGATCCACTCGACGAAATAGCCATCAAAGTGTCCTCCCAGCTGGTCTACCGCTTGGCGGTACGCGATCATTGTTGGAGAGACGGCATCGCATGTTCCGGCGACCTGGCCGGCGACTAGGTCGGAGTCGCCGTAGCACCGTAGGCGGTTGATGTTCATTTCCTTAGCGGCCCGCATGCCGTGGAGGAGGGCCTCGTATTCTGCCATGTTGTTGGTGTAGGGCTTGAAGTTGAGGTGGAGCACGTATCGGAGCTTGTCCCCTTTGGGGGAGGTTAGTATGACCCCGGCCCCTGCACCGTCGGTGTTCTTCGAGCCGTCGAAGTGTAGCGACCAGTAGTGGAGATATGGTAGCTTCTCCGGCTGCTGCGCTTCTTCCCAATCTGCGAGGAAATCAGCTAGGGCTTGTGACTTGATTGCTTTACGGGGCTCGTATTTGATATTGTGGACACCGATTTCGACGGCCCACTTGGCGACTCGCCCAGTCGCCTCGCGATTGCGTATTATGTTCTGCAGCGGTGCGGATGAGACCATCGTGATTGGGTGCTCTTGGAAATAATGGGGGAGTCGTCGCTGAGCTCGGAATACCGCGTACACCAGTTTCTGGTACTGCGGGTAGCGCTATCGTGAGTCCATCAGGACTTCGCTGATGTAGTAGACGAGACGCTATATGGGGCGCTCCTTGCCCTCCTCTGGCCGTTCGACGACCATCACGGCGCTGACGGCTCGATTAGAGGCCGCCATGTAGACGAGCATTGGCTCTTTGTCGATTGGTGCGGCAAGTAGTGGAGCCATGAGTAGCACTTCTTTGAGTGCTTTGAGTGCATCGTCTGCCTCCGCATCCCATTGGAACATGGGGTTCTTTCACATCAGGTGATAGAGGGGCATGGCCTTCTCTCCTAGTCGGGGGATGAAGCGAGTAAGAGCCACGACTCGCCCGGCCAACTTCTAGACATCGCGCGGGCACTCGGGTTTTCCGAGTCACGCGATGGTGTCGATCTTGGTGGGGTTGGCTTTGATGCCTCGCTTGCAGAATACGTATCCCAATAGCTGTCTGGTGGGGACACCAAAGGTGCACTTTCATGGATTCAGCTTGATGTTGTACCTCCGCAGATTTGCGAAGGTTTCGGCCAGGTCAGCGAGCAGGTCATCCTGGTGGGTGGATTTTACCACCACGTCGTCGACGTAGACGTGAATGTTGCGGCCAATTTGGCTCACGAGGCACTCTTGCATGCACCTTTGATATGTGGCGCCGGTGTTCTTGATGCCAAACATCATGGCCATGTAGCAGAAGGCGCTGAATGGCGTGATGAACACCGTCTTCTCCTCATCCTCGACTGCCATCTTGATCTAGTTGTAACTGGAGTAAGCGTCGAGGAAGCACAACGACTCCGATCCCACGATCGAGTCGATGATCTGATCGATGCGCGGTAGGACGAACTCCTCCTTCGGATAGGCGCTATTGAGGTTGGTGTAGTCAATACACATTCTCCATGTGTTGTTCTTTTTTAGGACCAGGACTGGGTTCGCTAGCCACTTGGAGTGTTTTATTGGCCGAATGAAGCCTGCAACCAACAAGCGTTGTACTTCTTCGGCGATTGCTCGGCGGTGCTCTTCATTGAAGAGCGGCAGCGACTGCTTTACCGGTCACACTTTGGGGTCGGCGTGAGGTTTGTGCTCAGCGAGTTCCCTCGGGACACCTGGCATGTCGGAAGGTTTCCATGCAAAGATGTCGCGGTTCTCACGGAGGAACTCGATGAGCACGCTTTCCTATGCGGGGCTCATATGTGCCCCAATGGTGATCGTCTGGCTGGAGTCGTCCGAGACGAGCTCGACCGTGCGGGTATGCATGGTTGCCTCGAACATGGAGTTCGCGGCGGTTGGCTTCTTCAGTATTGTGGGGTCATCCTTGTTGATGTTGCCCGCGTATTTCGCAAGCTCCTCCACGTGGTCGGTCTCCGCGGCGATGATGGCGTCGGCGAGCTTAGCGCCTTTGTCCTCGCATTCCATAGCCATATCGGGGTCACCATGGACGGTGATGATGCCGCTCGGCCCTGGGAGCTTCATCATGTTGTACGCGTAGTGGGGGGTCGCCATAAATTTGGCAAACGTTTGGCGTCCTAGGACGTAGTGGTAGGGGCTGCGGAAGTTCACCAGCTCGAACTCGATTCGCTCGGTGCGGTAGTTTGCCAGTGTGCCGAAGGTGACTGGTAGTGTCACTTTTTCGATCGGGTATGCCTTCCGACCGAGGACGATGACGTGGAAGGTTGTCAAGGTCGGCTGGATTGCCGACTCTGGGAGATAGAGCCTTTTGAACGTGTCCAGATACATGATGTTGATGGAGCTCCCGCTGTCCATCAGTGTCTTGGGCAGCCAGTAATCGGCCACTTTGGGCCTGACCACCAGGGCGACTCGCCCTAGGTATTCGATCTTGGGAGCATGGTCCTGGCGACTCCAAGTGATGCTCTGCTCAGACCAGTTGAGGAAGCGTGGGATGTCGACCTATGTCACCACATTGACGGCGACTACGCGGGCGAGCACCTTCCTCTCGCGCTTAGTGCCGACCCCGGTGAAGGTGTGTAGCGAGCCGACGGCGTTGCCGAAGCTGCCGGTGTTTCCGTTGTCCCAAGGTGGGTTGTTGTTGGGGTCTTCCCTTGCTTGCCTTGCCTTTTTGATCTCTTTGAGAGAGTGGCAGTCCGCGGTGGTGTGGGTGGTAGGTTTCCCCTCCCTGCTGTTGTAGACGCAGGGCTGGTTGAGCAGGGCGGCGGGGTTGAATTTCGGCCTCACCGTGTTGTTGGCGTGGTAGTTTCCGCTATCACGGTAATTTCCTCCGTCGTGGCGATAGTTCTTGGGGTCGCGTTGCCCGTAGCCGGCGTTGGCGACGAAGTTGACTCGCCCGTCCGTGCAGCGCTTGCCGGTGATGCGGGTGTTGCTGTAGCGCATGTCGTGCTGTCGCCCACTGTCCTGGCTGCTGGTGCGGCGTCTTCCTCCCGACTCATCGTCGGAGTCTTGGTTGGGGTCCTCTTCCGTGTAGCGCTTGGCGATTTCGAGGAGGTCGGGGATGTTGTCGAGCGTCCGGTAGACCCGCTTGATCTTAGCGACCAGTGGTTCATACCGGCACGCGTTCTTGAAGCAATGTATCGCCGTGTCCGGGTGGATGTCGGAGGCGTTGATCCACAGTTCTTGCCACCTTTGAATCCAGTGGCGGGTCGACTCGCGTTGTCCCTGGATGCACCGCTCCAGGTCTTCAATCGTGGTGGTGCGGGTGTAGGAGCCCTCGAAGTGCCTGACGAAGGCGTCCCGCCTTTCCTCCCAGGAGTCGATGCTGTCAGCAGGGAGGGTGTTTATCCATTGTCGGGTCGCACCCTCCATCATCAGGGGGAGGTAGCGAGCGGCGAGCAGGTCGGTGTGGCTGGCGATTCCCATCGCCATGAGGTATGTATCTAGCCACACTGCTGGGTCGTACGTTGGATCGTACTTTTCGATCTCTTTGGGCACCTTGAGGTTGGCGGGGTACTTTTCCCCTCTGATCATAGGCCCGACGCATTGGGGGCCGACTCGGCTGAGCGATCCCCTGGGTTTGGGGCTACCGCGATTACTGAGGGTGTGCCTCAAGTCGTTGGGATGGCGCGCCTGCCAGGCCTGGTTGTTGACGATGTGCGTGCGGGCGTCGATGGGCTGCCCGTTGGCGGCGACCGTGTTGTTCACTGGTCGCGGTTCGTTGGTGGAGAGTGCAGGGTTGGCAGCCCGCAGCTGGTTCGCTAGTGGTTGTGGTGGTGGGCAGGTCACAGCGTTGGCAATGGTGGGGTGGCCGCTTGAGGCCGCCTTGCTTGCTGAGGAGCGGGAATACATCCGACCCCGTGGGTCGACTCCCGTGGCTTGTTACTCGACGACCCTGGCGAGTAGGGCCTTGGCGTACTGGATCTGCAGCGTGTTGTCTCCCTGGATGTCGAGGTTGGCGACCGCGGCGTCGGCCGCGACGACGTTGTCCATCGGGGTGGAGTAGAGTGGGAGTCCGTTGGCGTCGCGGGCTTGTGGCGAGATGATGATCCGCGGCTGGTCTGGTGGGGGCACACGGCCAATGGGTGGTGGAGGGGCTCCGGTCGCCGGTGCACCGGGTGGTGGTCGGTTGCTTCCGCCTGGTGGCGCGTTCTCGCAGTACTCGTGCTCGGCCGCGCGAGCGGGGTAGCTTTCGTCGTTGAAGTTCAGGACGCGGCCCTGGACATTGGAGTTCAGGCGGGTCCTGATGCGGCGCTGGTGATAGAGCGATAGCTCCCGCGCCATTTCCCCCTCAAGGCGATATTTCTCGCGCTCGGCGAGCCCATTGCGCTGCGCCTCCGCGAGTCGCAGGCGGGCCTCCTCCACCTCTGTGGCAGTGGCAGTCGGTGGGATCGGTGTGGAGGACGGATAGCGGGGCGGTCATGCCGCCCGCCATGTAGATCGCGTTAAAGCGATTGGATCTGGCGCGGAAGTCTTCAGGCGACTCCGAGCCAGAATCGGAGTCGAAGATCCCGAGGATGGAGGAGCCCTCGAAATCCTCCGGGTTGGAGACTCGCATGATGGAGTCTTCTCATGATGCCGCGATGATAGATCCGTCGACCGAGGCAGGGGTCGCGGAGTCAGCGTCGTCGTTTAGGGCCTCGTCGTTCGTGGCGGCGTTGGTCTCGGCCGTGTTGCTGGCGGCCGAGTTGTACTCGGTGACGAGGCTGCTGATGGAGCGGACCTGCTCCTCTGAGAGCAGATCACGGTGCGGCGGCGATCCGCCAATGATCACCGTCTCCGCTGGGTCGAACGCGCCGGTGAAGCCGACGAAGAGGTTGATGGAGCCGACCGGCATCACCGCGCCTTGAGTGACCGGGCGTGACGCCGGGATGTAGCTACTGGGCAGGATCTATAAGATCCCGCTGATGGCGATCATGCGGTCGGTGGCGAGCGGTCCGTCGATCGGTGAATAGGGTCTCGCCGCAGAACTCAGGCCAGTCCTGCTATGCCCCATGGTGGGCGCCACTGTCGTGGAAATGGCCACGGCAGTCGCTGTAGTAGGCAGCGATTGATTGAATCAGGGGCAAGAGCTGGCGGCCATCTGTGATGCGAGATGGGGGCGGATGCACATGGGTTTACCCAGGTTCGCCCCCCCCCGGAGGGTAAAGACCTACTCCTGCTAGATTAGATTATTGGAGAGCGAGTTACAGGGGTGGCGAGCTCGGCGTCTAAGCAGCGAGTCGCTTGAAGGGGTGTATGATGGAGCATAAGTCCCGAGGATACCCTAGGGAGGTTTATATATGAGGCACCTCGCTAGGGTTTACAAGCTACAACCGAACAAGATATGGATTCAGAGGCTTTGACCTAATCCGACTAGGCTTCTGGTACGCTTCTGGGCCTCCAGTCTCTAGTCGCTGGGCCTTCCTCTTAGTCGCATTCCAGTCGCCGTCCTGCAGGCCCACTTGTGAGACCTTTTGGCCCAATCGGAACGTCCTGCTGGGTACACCTCATTCGGCATATCCCCATGAACATTGCACTAAACACCAATCTTCATCTGCGGGAGTATAAAACACGCAAGAACATGATGTTTTTCACAAGAGATATAGTGAAGAAGGTGTTCGGAATTCGCTGCAACAATAGGCCTGTAGAGTTGCTAAATAAAAGTGACCACTGCGAGCATCGGGGCGTGTACAAAGGTGGTAGGCAACATGGCTAAGATAGCTACTGTAGTATATTTTCTCAAATCATGCGCCAACATGGATAAGGCAACTATAATCCATACATGGCACCTACTTTGCTTGACTCTCGTGGTTGCTCCTAAAAGCTCCAAGAACATTATCATTGAATATCTTGCCTCCATGTTTGACCCCACCAAGACCGATGAGTATGCTTGGGATGAACACCTTCTGGATTTAGCTATGGCATAGGTTGAACATATTCGGAAGCAGAAGTCCATGCCACTCAAGCTCACCAAGGGAGAGACAAAATTTGAGTTCTGGATCACTAGTCCATATGCCTTCCTTGGTGTATGTTATACATCTTCATTCTTACTATTTGTTTTGGGTTTACGATTCGTTTGACTTCTTGTTCGTGTGCCTTACTAGTTTGTTGTTCCCTTGTGTTTAATAGATTGCATACATGGAACAGTTGAGCTTCATGTCAGACTGCCGCCATGTATTCGAAGAGTATGCTTCGTGAAAAACAGCGACTTCAATTTCGTTGTGGAACACGACCTTGAGCTAAAGATATTGAACAATACTAGAGTTTGCGGTTGGTGCCCAATATGGCATTTGTAAGAACTGAATGCGTAACTTTTGTTGTATTTTGTGTTTGTTTATCCTCTTACTATATCTTCATTGTGTGCAGTTCCTCCCGCTGTTAAAAACTCCGTACTATACTGGTCCTGTCAATGATCAAGTACACCAAGCTCCTCCTGCTCCAGATGTTGATGAATCGGAAGTAAACCCTTTAGCCTCGTTGAATGAATGGATTGTGTTTCCCAGCAGCCAAGAACTAGAGGTATAAAATTTGAGGTATAAAATCTGCCGCATTACTGTTCTAGTATTTGTAGATTATCTTAGATAGTTTGCTAACTTAGGCTGAAAACATTGCTGCCATGTATGCATCAGCTTGTTGCAGTAAATTGTTTTTAGTAGCATTGAAGCTGCAATACTGTTTTAGTCTTGCTATATTAGGTTTTATATTTTGCTACTTTAGGTTTATATAATTGCTATCATGTTCTACATTCAATGTGCGACGCAGTAGCTTAAGGTGTTAGGGTACCGATGCTTCATCATCATCAACGCGGAAGAGGCGACGAGCGACTAAGCATCGGTACCCTAATGCCCTTCGAGGCTTAGTCGCTCATACGCCATGGCAGCGGCGATGGCGACGAAGCCGAGCCGCTAGATTAGTGATTCAAGTTATGTGAACACCAAACGATATGTTGTGTTGAATGACCTGTTTACTATTTTATTTGCTGACATGCTTATGTTTTGTTTCTGATGTTTTTGTTTCTTGTGTTCTGTGTACACATATAGATACATGCTCGCTTCAAGCACTTACATGAGAAGCATAAGGCCTTTTGGGCGGCTGATGTTGAAACAACAGTGCAGAATCTTGCAGTGGGGTTGAAACGGATGCATTCCTAGCATATGGATGCCCTTTTGGTTGACATTGATGCAGAATTGGAAGAAGGAGTTGGTCCTAGCATCATGTTTCCATCTGATGTGGGACTGGACAATGAAGAAGAACATGAAATGTTAACAAGGAGCATGAATACGATGGTCTGGACAAGTCTGATGATGCTGAAGCAAGAAATGATAAAGCAAAATACGACGTCACTGAAGCAAGAGCGCATGAAGAAAAAGAGGACGAGACAGAAGCAAGAGAAGTTGAAGCAAAATAGGATGAGACAGAAGTTAGAGGTGACAAACAACAAGAGTCTGAGGTGGACACACACAGTGACAGCCCGGATCCGCCACAGTCTGCTGTAGTATTGGATTCCTCACCCATGGGAGGAGTTGATGTCGTAGTGTAGCAATCTGTTGATAGCCCGATCATGTCACCACTGCGCCGTGACCCGTCCCCTTATCCTCCACATATAGATCCAGTAGCATGGAATCGTGCTCCTGAAGCTCCAGGGTTTGAGCTATGGTCGCAACAATATGTTGATGATAAAGGTGACACAGATGACATAACAACGGGTATACCAATTGTCAAGCTACCAGATTCTGCTGTCCCTTTTGTTGCTGAGATGACTAGTGTATTGAATCCAGCTGAAACATGTATGTTCCTTTATCCCTTGTAGCAATTTTACTTTTGCTTTTTATTAAGTGTTTTTGTAAACTTGTTTGCTACATTTTGTTCCTGCTAGTTCAAGATGGGAATGGACTGGCCTGGACCTGGCCTTGGACCTGGCCCTGTGACCCCAGGGCCAAATTCAGGGGCCATGGGTCAACCCATTTCGAGAAAATGTTACGGCCTCGCTGGCCCGTTGGGTATCCAGGGCTGACCCAAAATCCTGTCGCTTCTTCTGGCTCTCAACAGCAAGCGAGCTTGACCCTTTGCTTCTAGCTGCAACCCCAATTCTATTATATACACCAACAAAACACAATGTTGCTGCTCATTCAGATTCGCTGATTGGTTCAGCTATGTGTGTATCGGTAGTTTACTTGATTGTTGAAACATTGGAGAAAGCAAGTATGACCTATATTCAGAAATAATCGATTTTGCTATTGCATGAATCAATCAAACCTAGCTAAATTACATTACACCCTTGTTGTTGCACGTTCGATCAAAACCAGCTCTGCTGACTAGCTAGATCACTCTTCAAGAAGTATAACTCACATAGCAATTTTATGTCTGAATAATGTCTGGAAGAAAGCACGCGAGGGGATCATACCTTTCTGTCCAGCGAGCTTGGCGGCGATAGGAAAGACAACGAGACGGCGAGCTGGGAGGCGACCGGAAAGACGGCAAGCTGGGCGGCAACCCGGAAGACGACGAGACCGAGAGCTGGTAGGCGACTGGAAGACGGTGACCTGGGAGGCGACTGTGACTATGAGCCAGGCGGTGACCGGGACGACAACGAGCTGGTCGACGACCTGGACGGCGTGAGCTGGGTGGAGACCTGGAATACGACGAGCTAGGTGGCGACGAGTCAGGAGGATGAGCAGGTAGCAGCACCGCCGCCCATAGAGATGGACGGGGACGGGACAGGGCGGCGACTGGGCACAGAGCACCTTGTCTAGCTGTTCTACAAGCGAGATGGTCGATGGGTCGACCCCATCGACCCAATGGGTTAGTTGAAGCCGGTCTTGTTGACCCAAAAAACGTCCGAGGCTGACCCATGCGACCCAATGACCTCAAAAATTTGGGCCGGGTCAGTGACCCGGTGGGTCGACCCAGCCCATTCCCATCTTGACTGCTAGTCTCCGCTACATATGCCGCGCGTAAAACATCGACTTTTTTGGCTTTGCAAGGTATTGTGATCGTTGATGCTAATGCTAATGGTGATGGAAGCTCCGGGATGGTGACACACGAGAAGAATACATGGTTCAAGAGGGCAGCAAAGGATGAACTTACACCTCCGAAGATTAAGAAGATCAAGGTCTCTAAAAATCAGGATGCAATCTATTCCAAGTTTGTCACAAATGGAAGGACATTTAAGAGGCTCACAAACAAGAGGAAGGAGGAACTAGATAATGGCTTCTCTCCTCTCCTCCCCTCCACCCTTCTCTCCCTCTCCCTCACGGTGATTCATGGCGCCTAAGGAGACCCCCTATGGAGGGACTTCTTCACTGGGATTTCTCTCCCAGCCTGGCGGTCGAGGCGCAGGTGCGTCGACGGTTCAACTCTCACATCAATTTCTCCCCTTTGTTGGGTTCCAAGGAGTTCTTTCTGGTTGTGGCCTTTTCATCTGCTTGCTTTTCCCTATCTGAGGAATCGGTTGCTTTGGTTCTACAATGCTGCCTTGGTGGTTATCATTTGGGTTTTCGAGTTTACCAGCTCAGTGACAAAAGGTTTCGATTTTCGGTTTCTTCAAACCGTGTTGGACACTTTGTCTATGGTCTGAAGGACAGAATATGGCCAGATATTGTCTGCCATTTTTCGCTCTATCATGGAGATATTGGTTCTACCCATTCTAGGGTGAATGTTGCTACTGAGGCTTGGTTATCTGGTGACTTGTTTGGGAGCAGTTTTTCTGAGCGCAATCCGATGGCTATTCGTTCAAATTTGGATTTTCTGAAGCCTAGTTCATCTGCTCGTCTTAAGGTTCAGAATTCTCCTGCTAGGGAGGTTCCTCTGATAGCTTCTCATTGTAAGTCTGCCTTACTTGAATCTCTGCAAATTGGAAGTTTTGATCTACCGATTGTTAAAGATGCTGGTGGTTCCGATCAGTTGGGCACATGTGATATGTCTTGTTCTTCATTTAATCCGTCAGTTATTTCTCAGTCTCCTGACTCGGGTCCGGCGTTTATCTGCGGAGAGATTATGTGCAATGTTTCGCACATTTTTGAAGACACTAATTTTAAGCCGAAATTTGCGGGCTCCCAATTCTGAAAACTTTGGAAGCATAAATGGCTATCAATTCCAAAAGTTCTGCTTGAACATATTGTGGATCGCAGGCAAGCGACATATGAGGATCCGGAGATTGAGTCAGCTTTGAATTGTTTTTGGCTTACCAACGACTGATTTGATTCCCTCTTTATTGGGAGGATACCATGCAGAGAATAATTGTCCGTGTAATACGACTGTTAAGGCCTTGTTTGGTACTAGAGTTTAGAGTATTGGGTAAAACTTCTACCTTCACCCAATCACTATAAAACCCACCCACCGTATGAGTATTGAAAATTAAGAAAAATACACTAAAATTTGGAAAAAGGTGGGGATAGGCGGGGATTAAACTCGTTAACCCACCCACCGTATGAGTATTGAAAATTAAGAAAAATACACTAAAATTTGGGAAAAGGTGGGGATAGGCGGGGATTAAACTCGTTCAATACTCTTGTATCTAATACTCCCTCCATTCCAAAATAAGTGACGTGGGGTTGTCTAAATTTAGATGTATCTAGACATGTTTTAGTATATAGGTATATACGAATCTAGACAAACTCAAGTCACTTATTTTAGGACGGAGGGATTACATTTTTTAAAGTAAGTGGGGATTTGTAAGTAGGAATTTGACAATTGGTGGAAATTATTCCTACTAATTTCCTAAAAACTCTAGTACCAAACAAGGCCTGACGAATATAGGAGTGTGCCGACTCTTACCAATAATTTTGGTACCCAGGGATTCAGTCTACGTCTCTATCTAGAAAACAATTTTCTGTTGGATCTGGGCCGATTGGGCTTCTTCTAGACTCCTCTCTACTTGGTCCGACTGGTTTTTGTTACAGGTGTCTTGAACTCAATCATGGATGGCGTATGTGTAAAAATAAGATTAAATGTCTCGGCTGTTATGGTTGGGGCCATCGTGTTAAAGATTGCTTGGTGAATCCCCTTTGTGGGCTTTGCAAGTCCTTGGTCCATTTGGCTGCAAGTTGCCCGAAAGCCATCTGCTTCAACTGCAAGGAATCAGGACATTTTGGTAAGACCTGTAAAAGGAAGAAAATATGCAAGGAATCAGGCCACTAATGATCTGGTTAGTAATCTAATTGATGATGCCAATTCGCCTCCCGCTACTTCCTCTGTTCGGCCTGATTCACTTCCTCAGGTGTCCTCGGCTCCGTCGCCTATCCCCATTGCCTCGTCAAACAATATCAGTGATAACCCGGCGGCTTGGACACCCGAACCTGATGAGATTGCAGAAGTTGAAGCTGCGGCTGACCGCTTTGTCATTGGTGATACTGATGGGTCGCTTACCTTTGTCCGCGCCGGTGGCGAGAGCATGGAATTGGAAATAGACACTAATGGCTTTGTGATGGCAACTGCAACTGCTAGTAATTTTGTGAATTCAGAGATGCATGGTACGAATGTTGGTCATGCAAATCAGCCAGTCTTGTTTAGTATTGTCGAGGATATTCAGATTTCTATCTGCAAGTTCATGGACTTTATTCTGTTTCTCAGCAGCAAGAAGTATAATCAGATCGAGTGTCTCTCTGATTTTGCTGCTAATATCAACGATTTGAACTTGGTTGATCTGTCAACGGAGCTTGAGCTGCACCCTCCCTCACTCGAATGGATGAATGAGTCTGTTGCATTTGGTACTCAGTTTCAACGTCGTTACTTTGCTGCGGTGCTTAGGAAGATTCTGGTGGGTTCTTCACTTATTGACTCTTCTATTAAAACTGCAATCAACTTATTATCCGTAGCACTGCTCCTCTTGAACTTTGTGAGGTGGGTCAGAGTATGTTAGAGTTGGGCTTTGTCTCTGAGGTGGATATGCAAGCAGAGGTTCAATTTTCACTGGGTGCGTCTGATACTACTGGTTCTGAAAGGTCTGAGTGCTGCAGATGGTTCTAGTGTGGCAGAAGAAACTATTGTTACTGATGAAGTTCAGTCTGACCCGGCTCGTGGACGTGGTCATCGTCGCAAGCAAGCGAAACCAGCGGTTCCTAAATCCACAGATCAAGTGAAGCGGTGCACCCACAACAACAAGGAGGGATATTGTGCTATGGCTCTGCCCAATCAACCGTCGGGCCGCAAGGTCTCCAAGGTGCCAAAGTCCATCCCCGTGGGAGAAATGCAGCGCATTTGGGGTAGAAGATTGCCTGATCAACCCCGACGAACTCACTACAGCTGGACTCAATCAGCGCCGTGCTGATCAGTAGGCTTCTGTCAGTGTCTAAGAAGTAATGTTTAAGTGTTATTTTCAGTACTACCACTCTATTTTGTCTGTGCTTGTGATGAACCGTAATCGTTTGTGGAACTTTTCATGTTGGAATATTCGTGGGGTTAATGATCTTGAAAAATGGCCTGTTCTTCGGAACAAAATAGTGGAAAGTAATGCCTCCATTGTTTGCCTTCAGGAGACTAAGAGGATGTCTTTTGATGCAAATTTCATTCGAAAATTTGCTCCGCGGAGGTTTGATAAATTTGCATATATACCTTCTGAGGGTGCTTCTGGGGGATTATTGATTCTCTGGCAGTAATCTGTTTCATGGGCAGATTATTTTGGAAGGAAGCTTTGGTATCGCTGTCACTTTCACTTCATGCATTTGTGATGACCAATTTACTCTAGTAAATGTGTATGCCCATGTACTGGTATTGCTCGGAAGAATTTTGTTGCCTGGTTATTTTCTCTGGATATTGTCGATGATGCACTTTGGCTGCTGCTTGGAGACTTCAACTTCTACCGTTTTGCTGAAAATAGAAACCGTGATGGTGCCAACATGACTGACATTGTGACTTTTAACGAGATTATCAGCTATCTTGGTCTCATTGAGCTACCCATTAAGGGGAGGGCATTCACGTGGAGCAACATGCAACTTGATCCTTTGCTTGTTCAACTTGACTGGTTTTTTACGTCATCAGCTTGGACTCTAAAATTCCCCAACACATTGGTTAATCCTCTAGCTCGAACATCCTCGTATCACGTACCCTGCGCTGTTTCAGTTGGCACAGATATCCCCAAAGCAAAAGTCTTCCGTTTTGAGAATTATTGGGTGTGGTTGCCTGGTTTTCTTGATAAAGTAAAATCAATCTAAGCGCCTCTCGGCCAAATTTAAACGACTGAGAAAAGGTTTGAAACAATGGAGTTCCAGCTTTGAGGTGTTAAACAAACTAATTTCCAATTGCAACCCAGTCATTTTTAATTTAGACAGCTTTAAAGAGCAAAGACAGTGTTACACATTACTGAATGGAATTTCAGAATTATCGTTAAAAATAGATTGCAGCAACTCCTATTATGTAAACAGGATTATTGGAGAAAGCGCTGTATTGCGAGGTGGGCTCCATTAGGAGACGAAAACACTGACTTTTTTCACTCGATGGCGGCTATTCGCTACAGGAAAAATCTGATATCCACGTTGTCTCAGGATGATGGGTTACAAGCTTCAGAACATCACGAGAAGGCAGGTCTGCTCTAGGAATCATTTCGTAACAGATTGGGTGTTGCTCTCCCTATTGATGAATCATTCAACTTTGCCCAATATTTCCCCACTCTTGAAGGTTTGGATATGTTATCAGCCCCTTTCAAACAGGAGGAAATTGACCGAGTGGTAGCTCACATGCCAGGAGATAAGTCTACAGGCCCAGATGGCTTTTCAGGACTCTTTTTGAAAGTTTGTTGGCCTGTGGTAAAATATAACTTTTATGATCTTTGTCAAGATTTTTGGGAAGGGGCTGTGAATTGACAAAGTATCAATGATTCTTTCATTACATTGATTCCCTAAACCCTTTCCCCGGAAGGCCCGAATGACTATAGACCAATTTCTCTACTAAATATTTGCCTAAAGTTGATCACCAAGCTACTTGCTAACAGACTGCAAGAGAGGATACTTGAGATGGTGCACATTAATCAATATGGTTTTCTTAAAACACGTAATATCCAGGACTGTGTTGGTTGGGCTTATGAATATATTCACCAACGTAAGCAAGCCAGATCTGCCTCGGTGATTCTTAAACTGGATTTTGCAAAGGCGTTTGATACAATGGAACATGCAGCGATTTTAAAGATTTTTGAGAGTATTGGTTTTGATCCTCGCTGGTTGAAGTGGTTGAGGATGATCATGTCCACTGGCACCTCCGCGGTTCTTTTAAATGGGGTTCCGGGAAAAAAATAATGCAGGCGTGGAGTACGTCAAGACCGATCCTCTCTCGCCGCTTTTATTTGTGAGCGTGGCAGAGCTCCTTCAGTTAATGGTTAATAATCTTTTTCTTACTGGGTTTTAACTGTACCACTGGATATTCCAAATACGGACTTTCCGGTTGTTCAATATGTGGATGATACTCTCCTCATTCTGCAAGCATGCCCAATTCAGCTTGCTGCTCTCAAGGACCTTCTCGAAACCTTTGCACGTTCGCCTGGGCTTCGCGTGAATTATGCAAAATCTTCATTGATGCCAATAAACGTGACAGAGGATCACTTGGAGATACTTGTGGCCTCTTTTGGTTGTGCTACTGGTAAGCTTCCATTCCTTTATCTGGGGCTGCCCTTGGGTATCAGAAAACCAATGATTCAGGACATGTCACCGCTTGTTGGACTGGTTGAGAGACGTTTAAATGCCAGTGCTCGTTTTCTGGGATATGGGGGACGACTTGAATTTGTGCGATCAGTCCTATCTACCATCCCTACTCTCTTTATGTGCTCACTGAAAATCCAGAAAATAGTCATCAATATATGTAATCGTGCTCAGAGGCACTGCTTGTGGGCAAAAGAAGAGGAATCATCATCAGTTAATGCCTTGGCTGCATGGACACTGGTCTGTACACCAAGAAAACATGGTGGGCTAGGGGTTTTGAATATGGAGCTTCAAAATAAAGCACTACTTCTGAAACAACTACATAAGTTTTATTCTAAAGCAGATGTACCGCGGGTTAAGTTAGTTTGGTCTCTATATGGTAATAGGGTGCCACATGCACAATCTCGGAGAGGTTCCTTTTGGTGGAGGGACATATTAGGTTTAGTGAACGATTACAAAAGTGTTTCGAAATGTCAGGTTGCTAGTGGCACATCCATTCTATTTTGGAAAGATTTTTTGTCAACAGGCAGACTATTATGTGACAAGTTTGCTAGACTTTTTTCCTTTGCTATTGATGAGGATTTGTCAGTGGAAGATTTGGCACACATTGAGGACTTGAGCTCATGCTTCGCACCGCCACTTTCAGTGGAAGATTTTCAATAGATGAAGCAAGTTTCAAACCTTTTGAGTGAAACAAACTTACCACCTGGAGAAACTGATCGTAGAACCTTTGTGTGGGGAGACGAATACACTCCATCCAAGTACTATAGGTTCCTATTTGCGCAGCTTCCGAGGGATAAAGCCCTTAATCTGATTTAGAAATCTCGAACACTGCCAAAACTGGAAGTTTTATGCTAGTTACTGATGTTGGACAGGCTTAACACGCGTGACTTGATGTTGCGCAAACATTGGCATTTTGATTTGGACCCTGGATGTGTTCTCTGCTCCTCCAACGATTTAGCAACGAGAGACCACCTATTCTTTTGGTGCAATTTTGTGCAACGATGTTGGGAATGCCTAGGTATTCATTGGATGTGGTCGTCCACTTTCCCATAAGGTTTTCTAGATGCTCAGACGACTTTTATCGGTCCATGTTTTATGGAGATATTTGCGTCTGCCACCTGGAATATCTGGAGAATCTGAAACGACTTAATCTTCAAGAACGTGCCTCTCTCTTTGAACAGATGGAAAGTAGGTTTCCAAAATGATCTGCTCTTGCACAAGTTCAAGGTTAAACCATCTAATGTTCAACCACTTGTTCAGTGGCTGTTAGATACTTTTGTTTAGCTCCCTTCCTTTTTCTTAGAGATTTTTCCTGCCCTGATGTATTCTAGGCTGTTTTAGCCTTTGATACCTTTGTTTGTTTTGGTTATATATATACACACCGTAGGTGCTTCCCCTACGGTAAGGTTGTCAAAAAAAGAGGAAGGAGGAGGGTCAAGGGCAGCAAGTTTTCTGCCATCTATTGAATTTTTCTTCACTAGCTCTTGAATTCTGCTACAATTGTTTTATCTTTTAGCTCACTATATGTATATTAGTTGCTACACTGATTAGATGTATTGTGTTCTTTCCTGTTTTTTTCCCTATCATTAGTATTTTATTTCTACTAGAATTGTGTTATCCAGTAGCTTATATACTATAAAGTAGTTGCTACAATGCTTTCTGTCAATTGTGTCCTTTTCATGTTTTTCAGTATGCTTCAATACCTTTTTATTTTTGCTAAATTTTTGTTAGTTAGTAGCTTGTTTAGTACATATTAGTTGCTACATGGCTATACTGTCTTGGGTTATTCCTTCAATATGTGCAACATCTTTACTAGGGACAAATTATTTTGTTGTGCTTTCAAATGATGGTTTTTTTTGCTTGCTTGCAGGAGATGTTTTATGCAAATCGGATGCTACTTTAGCACTTACAAGAGCTTCAAAGAATCTCTGAAGCCACGAGCATTTCTTAGTTCTGAGATGATGGATGTGTGGATTGAGAAGGTCAACCACGAGGCTATGATTGTTTACAAAAACAGCCCACGCCAGAAAAGGATATATGCGTTCACGCATCATATTGTGGTGAGTAAGACCGTGCATAGTACTTTTTGGTTCATTTCATTTTGCTTCATTCATCTAACTCTGTTTTTTGCTACCCTAGATAACATGAAAAACTTATTGTTGATCCCAAGACATTCAACGCAGCAGGTTGTATGGATGAGTTCAATGAAGAGTGTGCGAAGTACAAGATTCTCAAATGTGATATTGTGAGTTAATTGTCCTTTTTTGTTGCTTTCTTCTTAATTTTTTGCTGATTTTCTCTTCATTTTTTGCTAGATCCTGTAATTCCCTTCATGCTGCTTAATCTGTTTTTTGTTCACATGTTGTGATGTAGCTTTACTTTCCTATTGTGAAAAATGAGTACTGAGCTATACCTACTATCAACTTAATGATGAAGCAATACCACATTTTTGATTCAATGGAGATGGACAAGGGGGCTGGTATCTTGGACGAACTTGCACGGAATCTTGTCAGTAGTGTAGCAGGACATATGGCATGCTATTTTCAGTAGCCTCCTTCCTTTATTATTTATTTATTTATTTAATTTAACCTTCCTTTTTTGCTTCAATGATGCAGTTTTTGAACTTCACCAATCTTGTCGACCAGTCAAAGAAAGCACCTAAAGTTGCTAAACACATGGAGCTATACCTTCTCAAGACCCTTGATCATCCGCAGCAAGTAACATTGTAAGTTTGCATCTTTTATCACATCCTTTTTTTCAAATGCTTCCATCATGAGTTAATTGCTCACATTAAGTTTGTAATTTGTTTCTTTTCTCCATTTTTCAGAATTCACTATGGGTTCTTTGGCATCCTCTTCATGGAGAATTTCAAGGGCAAGGTCATGGCAGAATTTCAAGAGCAAGGGATAACAAAGATTTGGTGGAGAAGCTCATGGAAGATGAGTTGAACCCAAAGTAAATTAGATTAGGTAACAGAAGTAGTGTAATGTCAAGTTGTTAGCTCGAACACTTTTGTTTGTCTTTTGCTTTTTCCTTTTCTGGGACCTTCAAGGTCAACTATGGATGTAACCATGAATGATGGTTCGGCGTACTCACAGATACTTTGTGTTGTTAATACAAATGCTAATGACAAGTTGGTGTTGATGCTTATTTCCTCCTTTTCTTTGCCATGTGCATGCTCCAATAACTGTACTTGTTTTTGATATATTAATCCTGAGATCCTTTATGTTTGTACTAAAAGAGCATGTTTGCTACATGGGTTATCTATAAATGCTACAAACCATGACCTTGACTGCTACAAAAGTAAATAGGAAATGCTACTTTGAAACTTATGACAACACATGATGGATTTTCGTTCCAGATTTTGTTTTTGTTTTTGCTACCTATGAACAACAGACATGCTAAAAATAGCTATGGTAAAAATGAACAAATGAAATTCTACTTGAGGTATTTCAAAAAATTATGAATTCTAGACATAACTGGTTTTTTGCTACATTTTAAGAGTAGAAATGCTAGTATAGTTGTACTTTTGTGCTCATAATTTAATCACAATTTGCTACCAAATAAGGTTACATGATGGCAATATTCAGAAATTTTGTTGCTTGCATCAGGATGGAAATAGCTTCAGACAGGAATATGTACACACAATATGGAGAACTTTCATGCTACTGAGAATCAAAATAATTGCTACAGTTGTTCACACATGTTGCTGCACACACACACACTCAATATTTTTCCTATGTAGTATATTTCCTATGATAACTTAATGACAATGGTAATATTTTTCCTATGTAGCACTTTTACATGTGAATGGTGATTGTACGTATGGAAGCAAGCTAGCAGCTCAGACCTAGAGATTCAAATCCATCTTCGCAGCATTTCCTGATAGCAAAGCTTGGAATATGACACATTGTTGCACCGTGTGACCCTCTTGATGGCAGTATGGGCACTTTTGCACCCTTGGCTTCCGCTTGGTTATTGTCTTGTTTGTTTTCTTCTCCTTGGGTTGTTTTTCACCTTCATGTGCTTAATTCCTTCTCTTCGCATTCTTTTCATCCTGGATCTTAACCAATGGATTTCTTCTAACTGACTTATCCTTTGGACGCCCCTTTGGCTTAACTCATGTTGGGTTCTTGAGCATGCTACTGGGAACATCATCTAGAGCTTCTTGTTATTGCCGTTGTGTTCTTGTAGGTTGTTGCGGAGGCAAGCCTTGTTCCAGAGCCACACCATTATGTCCTTCATCTTCCTGCGCATCATCTGGAGCACTCCTCATGGCAGCAACAATTTTTCTTGCTTCATCAATCATGGTAGACACAACCTGGTATGTTTCGTCGTTGAAGCATGCATCTGATGTCAAGTCATTAAACTTTCTACATAAGGAGTTGTACTTGAGAGTATTTGTGCCTGGCCCACCAAATCTGGTTGTATTTGTACCAGGATCAGGGGCATGTGTCGTTGCTATGGCAAACCAACGTTTGAGCATGTATCAGTCTGGTATTTGCTACACGTTCAGCTGCACCATCACCCTAATGATATGCGGGCATATCAGTCCACAAATCTCAAATGTGTTGCATCCACACAAGTATATTCCCTCATCAATGTTTGCTTCAACCCGATACGGTTTGAGACCGAATCTAGGGTTTGGTACAAGATCGAAACAAAGCATTTCTGCCTCTTCCTAGAGGGGATATAACCTTGATGCTTCAAGTATCTTATGGAATCTTCCAAAAACCTCTCTTGTGTAGAATTCAAGGCCCTGCTTTTCAATGCTCCAACTACAAGAAAAATAAATTTCACACATTGTCAAAGAATGCTTTCATAGTGAAGCAAACACAGATTATTGCAGCAAAAACATTACAGAACATTACTAAAGCAAAAACACATTATAGAAGCAAAAACATTATAGAACTCACCTGCCCCAAAAGAGGCGTCCTAATCGTATACATTATAAAGCCTGCATTGTATTCATGATCCAGCATTAGGTTCTAGCATAACTCATATTGCTACACGAAGTTCCATATATTGTCACTTGGCCGAACTAGTGTCTTGAACTAGCTATTAGACATTCGGATCTTCCAATGGTGCTTGTGAATGGGAAGAAACATTTCCTGAAATATACTGGTGCCCATGTGTTCCTTATTTTCCACATGTTTTGCAGGTGAGTGTTCTCATCCATCTCAAAGGTTTGCAGCATTGTCTGCCAGCAGACCTTGAACTCAGCAACTGTGTCAGTGCTATAAATACATGCGTAGAATGCTTATTTGAATGGATGACCCTCTCTTAGGTGAGGTCCGAGCTTTGTTCTTGTAAGACGTAGCACATGGAATATGTAGCATTTGTGAACTGCATCTGGAAACACATGTGAAATCGCCCTAGCAATTGCTTGGTCCTGATCAGTCATGATATGGTCAGGGCACAACCCATTTGCAGCTTTCTTCACTTGTTTGAAGACCCATTCAAAAGTCTCAATTGTTTCATCAGGCAGGAGAGCACATCCCAAAACTATCGTGTGTGTGTGTGGTTGTTGGTACCCACAAGTGGAGAAAAAGGAAGGTTGTACTTACAAAAGGTCATGTCGAAGAACACGCAGTCTTTTTACTTGGGGTACATCACCCTTGTCCTTCCATCAACCCAAAAGAGAGCTCGGACAGCGTTGTCCTTATCCAGCTTCTTCTCAAATAAGAACTCAGGGCATTCAACCTTTCTCATTTTGAAGTATTCAATCGTCATGCTCAGATCGCGCTCCGAAACTTCTTCTCATAGGATTGTTCTAATGTTGGAGACATCACGCTTCACATAGCCAAGGCTTCTAGGATCACCCCCATGAACACTTCTGAGGTACCCCATCATCTGCGTTGTAGTTATGTTCTTCTCATGCTAGGTTTGAATGAGCTGGAAATCCTCTTCGGAAACTTTCTGGTGAGAACGATAATATCTTTGCTTCCCAATTTGTTGCACCATTGGATGAGTATGCTCCTCGTTGAAAACTATGACAGTCCACTTTCCATCTCGCTTCCCAACAAGCATCTTTGCTTTACAACCAATCCGCATCAACCTATTTCTTTGCCTCGAGTCAGTGACATCCTTCTTTAGACTTGCTTGCTTGCTGCGAGGTTTTTGCGCAGATGTGTTGCTCATGTCGATTGTATCACCTTCTCTAGTTGCGGCAATACCAGTTGTCTTGCGTTGTAGTTTTGCTTCATCAACAGGCTTCCTGGTGTGCACGCACTCAAACACCCTGCTCATAATAGTGTCCTTCATTGCTCCCCTTTCCATGCTGTATTTTGTGTTTCCAATGTGTGTCCTAAAGCCAAGCTTGAAAGCATAATCATTATACAATTGTTGCGCCACGTCGAGGTCATCGAATGTCATACCAACAAAAGGAACAATCGGCTGTGAGCAAATCCCTTCCCTAGGTTCTTCAACAGCAATGGAAGCATTGTCACTTGCTGCACTTTGAGGCCCAGGTTGAAATTATGTCCTTTCAGCATAATCATCTTGTTGTCCCTCGTCATTTTCTTCTCCAATGTCAGCAACATAACCTTCCGGAGGGTGATTCAGGTCAAAACCACCAAGTATGCTATCAGCTACAAATCCTTGTATTTCAACATAAGGTTCAAAAATGGAAATCACAACCAATAAAATGCTACAAAATCTACTGATTTTGTTGCTACCAAATTGATGCTACAAAACAAGTTGCTAAGTAAAAGAGAATACTAATTGCAATGAAGACTACACTGAGGACTACAGAAGCAAGTTGCAGCATATCAACTGAATTTCCATGTTGTCATGAAGCAACAAAATCATGCTGGCTTCTCCCATATCAGCAGGATGCTTCTAAAGCAACTGCTTCTGCTACATTTAGTTTTTTTGCTACCAGAAACAAATCTATAGAAGCAAGTGCACCTCCTAACATCTGAAAACCCTAGCAGCAAACCCTAACATCTAAAAACCCTAGCATCAAAATTAGGGGTGGATATGAAGCTTACCGATGGAGTTGACTAGTCCTGCTCGGGGTCTTGATCGAAGAACACCCTAGGATTGTTGTACCGACCGCGCATCTGCTGCTGCAAAGGAGCGCCGGCACCACTGCTAGCCCAATCTGATCCATGTTGCCGACGTGTTGTAGGGTTTGAAGCAGAGCCCGAGGCAACGATTGGCGGAGGATTCATGTGGTGAGGATGTCTAGAGGTTTGGTAATGGATGAATGAACGGAGGTGAGCCATCGACGGGGCCGGAATTTTTTGTAGGGGTCGATGTGCTGCCGCCGTTCACCGACCACCGAGTACAGCGCGCGAGATTTTATCTGCTCTGTTTTTGCTATGAACTAACAGTTTTTTTGCTTCAGAAGCAAACACGGGAGGATGGGTGTGGCCAGCGGACGACAGTGATCGATTAGATCGGCTGGCTGCGGAACAGGACGATGGGACCACCCCATCGTCAAGGGGATGCATAGCGCGCGCCTTTATGTTATGCTTGTGCATACAATGGCATAGATTTTTTTAAGGGTGCATATAATTCTGAGTCGACTCAGATTTAACTTAACTCTCAGTAAGATGATTTCACTCGATCTTAGTTACAACCTCATTTTTAAACGAAAACAATTAAAAAAATTAAGTTACAACCTCGTTTAATTGCAACTATACATGGGCATTTTTTGGGCAGGATCGCGCTTCGGACTACGCTAGAAAAAGCCTGTTGCACAAAATTTCTATCTCACGCTTGGCCTGGACATCATGAAAGCCCTATGATGGTGATAGGTGAATTTAGGTTTGTACTACACATGGATCTTAATCAACGATTCCTGCCCACGTTTGCCTCTGACGATCAAAGACCTGATGGCTTTCATCAAGAACCTTTCAACCGACCTAACCTCAATTGATCTGACTTGTGGGCTACAAGATGGCTCTCTGTAGATCCCGAAGATCATACGTACATGCAATAAAGATCGGAGATCAGGATTACATGCAATACAAGATAAAGACCTAACATGACTAAGGAAGACTCTGCTACCATTGACGCCTATAAGTACTCGAAAATATTCATCCGAGAAGGACACACCATAATCACTCAAGTCTTCGCTAGTCATAGCTCTAGATTATCTCTCTCATCGGGTACCATTATAAACCCACAAAGATCATCTTGTAGACACATTGTACGATCTCTCGATTACTTTATGAATAAAGTCTGAAGAAATCCTCCCATTACACATATACCTTCGTCTTTGAGATCCAAACTTGTTGACCCGATCCAATTGCCGAACAAATAAACTCTCTTTCGTTTCTTGGAATTGATACTGTAGAGGGATCGTGAAAACTATCATTCGTCAGTTGGCATGCCACGTAGGTGGATCCGCCGTCATGTAGATCGAATCTACAAAAGAACTCCCACAAATCGCTCCTGCCCATAGGGAGCAACCTGGTACGGGACCCTCGCCACTAGAAAGTGGCCTTGGAGACGGGCGCGGCACAACGTCGCCCCAGGATAAGAAGCCTCGCCCCCACAACCACCGCTGCCAGGATGCCGAGGAGGTCTTGCATGTCGAGGAGGAACAAAAGCTCTCTGTAACCGGAGCACGGACGAAGGCTACGCGCCGGGCCGCGCTTGCATCAAGACCTCTGCCTCATCAACAGAGCATGTGGATGGAACCCATGATCAGGTTCTTAGAGTCAGATTGCCCAAGGTGGGGAGGAATGACAGGATACTCTGTATTACTCGTCTTGCAGGTAATCGCCAACGTCCCGTTCAGCCATGTCCTGATTGATGGAGGGTGTTTGTACACCCTCATCACGACGTGTACCCTAAATCGACTCCAGATCCTACGGGGCTCATGCGGCCAATCCAGAAAATGATAGTCGAGATAATACCAGGAGGCGTAGGCACCCTGTAACACCCTAAATCCACACACAATAATGATATTAAACATTGTTGCAAGTAATAAACTTCCACCAACTTTATGACCAACAAGACAAATAATAACTTCTAATTTAAGAAGGCATAGTTCCAGGTAAATTGTGATAAATGTGAGGCCGTGGTGTGAAGTATGTAATGGTGCTACCCCATATTCCCCATGCATGCCGTCCTCAAGATTTACCTAAAAATGAAAGCACCAAGGGTGAATATAAAATACTAAGAAAGTACATAAAGAAATAATAAGCATCACATAAAAAACGACACCCATAGTTATCCTGTAGCACATGTCATGGTGCAAAGAATACTCAGTATGCCTACATGCTCTTTGCTTTCACTTTTCTTTTGCGTATACCGGTATCACTTGAGTGAACACCCGTTGACATCCACTCACTCCAACTTATGGAGGTTGACGATAACGTGGTACTCGTCCCAACATCGACGGTCTCAAAGTGCCCACCTCAGTAGATCACAACACTATGATTTATCTTTAAGATGCTATGCAAAAGTGGAAGGGAAACCATATCTTTTTCTACAATCACTTTATCTGCATAAATATAAATAACAACATGTGCTAGAAAATAAAAGAGGAGTAAAGGGATGATGCAAAATATTATCCCAATATGCACTTCCCTTAACCGTGGGGCATGAACTGTGAACTATGACATTCCGAACCGGAAATAACACCGCCTATTATAGAAACATTTATCACATTCAATATAATTTGTTGCTTAAAAAACATACAAGCTGAATAACATCACTCCTATGCGCACTCAACCCATAAGCATTCTCACTATTCGTTGCAAATTATTCATGCGACAGCCCGAAAGGTAACATAAGGTATATCCTTACTACATATCCTACGCTTGGTAGAGGTTTTCTCTTTACATGTAGTTCATCGTACCATTCTATGGTTTATGCTGCACATCACCGTCTCTCAACTAATTAAAGGAAAATGCACACAGTGATTCACCACTTCAATATAGCAAGAGTGAATAATAAGGGTAATTTGTATGTGGGGCAATCCATCCCGCACCCAAACTATTAACTCTGTAACTAAGATACTGAATCGTGCAACGCTAACACTCAAACATCCTCACTCGCAATGCAATCAAATTTCAGGGCACGAACCAAGGTTCGAGGTCGAATCTCATCTATCGTTCTTGCAAAGTTACTAACAAAAAATCTTAAACTATTGATCTTTCAAAACACTTAGGGTTGCGTGTACAAGAAACACTCATGAACGAACAAAAGAGTCACTTTATGGATGAATAGAAACTTGATCCAGAAAACTAACTTTACAGATGATACAGAAAGGACAAGCTTGTCACCTAGAATAGCTATAAAGGAAAATACTTTTAGAAAAAAACATTTTTTAAGAACTAGGTTGCCTCCAAGGATAACAATGTGTTCACCATTCTTTATACTAAAAATTGGAAGAAGGGGAAAGAAGGACATTTGAAGTACATGATTATAAATACTTCATAATCATTGGAGATAAGCCACCATTGATAGTTTTACTACTATGTGATGGTCACATTTGTAGATGGTGCAAAAGAAAGAATAGATGAATGGGAATAAGGAGGCAAAGTAGAAGTTGTTTCTAAGGGGACATGGATATAAGAAAGTTCCTCTCAAATTGATTTGGATCCACTAGAGTCTCCATAACATTACTTTATCTACTCCAAACAGCACCATACAGATTAGCCAACCTAGCTTTATCCTTTCAAAAAACACCAATCACCTGGTCCGCCTATCTTTGCAAGATTAGAAAATTATTCTCTCAAATTTCTTTGGGACCGCAGACACATATCAAAATTTAAAACAAAATCTTGCAAAGCCAACTTTAATCTTCCACACTAACATCAAGAAACATTGATGCCAACACCGAACTGCTCAATTGTCTCCGTATGAGTCCATCAAAGCAACATAAACATCAAGATTGATCAATCCAAATGACTTCATCACGCTACATTCACACGTTTATCAAACCACCATAAATTATCAAATTTTACCCTTCCAATATTGAATTCATCAACCATGAAGAGTCTCTCTTCAACCGTAGTCAACTATTTACTACCAAGAATAGAAGGACAATAATACGTCCTTCCCATAGGCGCACCAACATAATAAAGATAAATGGGATCAACAATAATATATAATGGAAGCGTAAATGCAATGCATGACTCAACTCATCCTATTGTGCACCAGTGTGTCAAGTTTTAGGGTTATTTGTAAGTTTTTTTTCATACCACGGACCTAAAGCCCGCTCTAATACCAACTGTAACACCCTAAAGACAACCATCTCTTGGAGTGTTACCACATTTACTATGTGTATAAAATACCAAGACATTTCAGGAAAAAAATTCAACAAAGTCTCCTCTATTTATGAGGACATCCACAACATGCAGGTTATGAGAATACAAAAGCACTAAAATTTACCACCGGGAATAACAGGTGCATCATCCAAACATTTACCAAAACTCTAGTACCAAAAGGAAATAAGGAATCTACCATCCACACACAATAATGATATTCAACATTGTTGCAAGTAATAAACTTCCACCACCTCTATGACCAACAAGACAAAGAATAACTTCTAATTTAGGAAGGCATACTTCTAGGTAAATTGTGATAAATGTGAGGTCATGGTGTGAAGTACACTATTATCAATAGTTGCCTACATGGAACAACAAAGTTGCCTAAATGGAATAACAAGTTGCCACACTAACATAAAAAAACTATAGGAGCTTAGTTTTGCATGAGTCAAAAGTTAGCACATTTGGAAGGATAAAGTTGCCTAAATACAACACGAATTTTCACACTGACTGCCAAAGTTGCTTAGTACAACCTAAATGATTCACAAGTTATCACATCATAACAGTTGCATAAATGGAACATAAACTTGCAACACTCTGTGCAATAGTTGCCAACATGGAACACAAAAGTTTCCTAAATGGAACAATAAGTTGGCACACTAACAACAAAAAACTATAGGAGCTTAGTTTTCTATGTAGCATTGTTGTATAAATCTGAACCTCAAAAGTTGCACTGGTTCTTATGCTTGGGATGCAACTCAAGTGTAGACATTTTCCGGTGTGCTTTGGTTCTTCCTTTTGTCGTTGATTTCGCTGGGTTCCTAGGGATTGTAGGGGTAGGATCAGTAGGTGAACTGTTAGATTAGCTAACTGATGTCTTGCTTTTATTCTTTCGTGACTTGTTCAACTAAGAAATTTCAGTAGCTGCCCATATGTGCTTGTTCAAGATATTTGTTGATGCGTCTGATGCACTGGCTAAACAAGACACTTTCTAGAATGACATGTTCAAGTTTGCATGTCGCAATTGCTTCTGTGATTCAGGAGGCATAATGTCTGGCTGCTTCTCAGACGCGGGTGGTGATACATGGGAGACCGCCTAGTGAGTCCATCTTTTTAGAATGTATCTCTCAGGGATCTCATCAACACCAAGATGGGTTAGCATTTTCATGATGTGGTAGCAAGTCATGCCATCCCTATCCATCTTGGAAGACTCACATGAGTACATGGCATCAACCTTGTTAGCAGTTACTGATGACCCACAAGTATAGGGGGTGTATCGCAGTATTTTTGATAAGTAAGAGTGTCGAACCCAACGAGGAGCAGAAGGTGTTGGCTAGTGGTATGGATCAGGAATTCTCTGCAAATACTTAGCAAACGGATTTTTAGGGTTTTTTGATATAGCAAGTAAACAAAGTACGAGTAAATAAAAGATAGTAGGAATAAATGCAGCAAGTGGCCCAATCCTTTATGCAGCAAAGGACAAGCCGGTTGTATTACTTAAGATGACCAAACGTTCTCGAGGACACATGGGAAGACTGTCAAGTGCTTTCGCTTCATATAGCTGATTAATCTTCTTTAGCTTGCTAAGTGTTGTGTGGGTGAACCTGTGCTAATATACCGCCCCATCCAAGACTAATACATACTTGTGATTATACCCCTTGCAAACATCCGTAAGTACAAGAAAGTAATTAAGGTAGAAACCTAACCACATCTTTAAACTCTAAGACCCTTACGTCCCTTGTGCAATGGTTTCCTAACGGGGGTTCAGGTTTCTGTCACTCCGGCAACCCCTACAATTAGTAGCCAAATACACAATGCATTTCCCTAGGCCCATATAGGTGAAGTGTCATGTAGTCGACGTTCACATGACACCACTAGAAGAAGTACACCACAACTTAAATAACAATCTATTGAATCTTTCTCAACGCAACTCCACTACTAACAACAAGACTTCTCCCATGTCCTCAAGAACAAAGCGAACTACTCACAAGACATCATATGGATCATGATCAGAGATGGAATAATGATGTATAAAAATCTGAACATAAACAATAATTCAATGGTTCACTCAATAGCATCAACTACAAAGAGTAATCAACACCGGGAAAGTTTCCCCTATGAACTATGCAAGATTCAACGCAATTGTTACAGCAATATAGAGATGGTGATGAGGGTGCTGATGGTGAGATGGTGGTGGTGGTGATGATGATGATGATCCCGATGAAGTCCAGCTTGATGGTGGTGTTGATGGCGACGATCTCCCCTCTCCAGGAAGGAATTCCCCCGGCAGAAATCTGTCTGCCGGAGAGATCTTTCTCTCTTGGTGTTTTCCGCCCTATAGAGGCGGCGGAATCTTTCTATGGTCACTCCTCGATATACGACAGAGGGGAGAGGCTGGAGTGGGCCAGGGCGGCCACACCACCTCCAGGCGCGGCCTAGGGCTGCCCGCGCCATGGGGTGGTGTGGGCCCCTGTGGCCCATCTCCACTCCATCTTCTAGCATCCTTAGTCTTCTGGAAAAATAGGATTTTCCGTATATTTTCCCGGATTTTCTGATCTTCGTGAATTTTGCCTCCAAACAGCACCTTTTCCATAAGAATCCTGACTGCAGTGGTCCATGCTCCAAAAGTCATCAACCATGCAAAAAACAGATGAAATAACATAAGTATCACCTCTCAATATGAAATATATCAATGAATAATAGTGAATTAAGACATAGAATAGTGATACAAAATGGACGTATCAACTCCCCCCAAGCTTAGACTTCGCTTGTCCCCAAGCGAAACTGAGCTCAATAAACATGGCCTCAGGTTTATGGAGTGAAGAGTCGATAAAAGAATACGGACAAGAAGCATCACATTCATCAAATACATAGATCATAATAGAAGACAACTCACTATTATACAACTCAACTTGCAATGAGTAAAGGAAACACAATAAAGATACATAGAGTGAATCATAATTGATAATGGCAAACTTAGCTCTTGGTCGAAGAATAGTTGATAATTTGTTGGAGTTCACAAATAGCCGGTTTTCAATGATAGCTTTCAAAGTAGTAAACATCAAGATAAGAGCAATGTGCAAAGCAAGGAACATAAGAAACGTGAGTGAATAAATCATCATATGAATGAATGAAACACAACAACTCAAAATACTTGCTGAGATAGAAGGGAGTAGGTTTACTGACACAACTACAAAGTAAAAGAAAGGGCCCTTCGCAGAGGGAAGCAGGGATTGCAAGTCTCATAAAGAGCTCCCAAAAATTATGATACTTACTAGCTTTTAGCTCTCATTGCCCCTATCATAGGCATCTTTAGGTGATTAAGGTTAAAGTGACACAACTAAGAGGATATGCTTGACAAGTTATAAGTTGAAATCTCATGCCCCTTACTTATGAGTACTGATCCTCATGCTACTCAACTTCAGTCACGAGCAAGCTCTTGTCATTGTAAATACATGCGTATCATTGAGAACCGCCAACGGGGTACCCCTTGCACATGACACAGGAGCTATCCCATAATCAAAATGACAAGGCAAGCAGACAGTGAGCATCTCAGCGATCTTTTTATTTGCTATTTGCATAGGTTTTTATTGAGGATGCTTCATAGAATGCTCACTATAGTTATGCTGCAAGTTTCCACCATGATTAGGCATGGCTTAGGCTAGCTGCCTAGGCGTTTCTCTAACACACATATAAACTCCATGATCTTACAAGTTCCACTTTTATTTCACACCGCCGGGATCCATAAGCAAAAGAACATGATATCAACTAGGTACAAGTACCAAATGAAGTGTTGAAAGCGATCCCCATGATACATGGTTCGGCTAACTTCAACTCATAAAGCGTAAGCATATACGCAACAAAGAAGGACCCAATGGTTCAAGTTTATTAAATGCAAGAAAGTAAAGTGTGACATCAAGTTCGTGAGAGCTTTAATCACTAATTTTCTCATAACAAGTTTAATTTGGGAAGTAGATAAAACAGGAATTTACTTGGAATAGCAATAATGCTACTAGGTAGGTATGGTGGACACAAATGGCAAACGTTTTGGTTTAAAGGAGGTGGATGCACGAGAAGAATACCCTCTCAGTACAGGTTTTTGGCTAGCAAGGCTGGGTAGCAAGTATAAGAGTTGAAGGAAACAACCAAACATACAAGTGATAAAGACAAACATGCAATCTTCCTTGGAAGCACAAAAGATCTTAACTAGAGAATACTAGACTTATGAGCAAATCAAGAAAGAAAGATGATGAAATTATATTTCTTTAGAGTACTTCTACCTTTTCTTTCAACTTCTCAAAAAGGTGTTGCTACTGACCGAGACGGGCTTGCCAAAACCAACTAAATTAACTCAATGATCCCAAAGTGATACCAATACTAACAACAAGATCAATCATATAACCACAAATTGAAAACTAATATAAGCTATGCAAAAGAGTGAATGATAGAACTTCTCATTAATATTCCATAACGGAAACTCACACCAAGGGATACATATCTAATGATAGAGGGGACACTTTCATAATGCAAACCATACTACATAATAACTCCTCTATTCATGATATGACTCTACTAAAAAGGTAAAAAGATAGAAGATAGTGATGTGATACCGTGGCACTCCCCCAAGCTTGGAACAAACCAAGGGGATGCCAAACCTGATGAAGAATTACTCCTTTGGTGGTGGTAGTATCCTCTCATCTTTGTCCGTCTTCCAAGGTAAGGGCTTACCATCAACAAAGGACATCGTGGTTTCCAACATCCTGAAACTTGCAGCAGCACTTATGAGTTTAAATCTAGACTCATACTCACAGTTTTGATTTTGAACGTCATAGAACTGTGCTTGCAGTTTGTTGGTTGTTTGGCGGAGTGAGAGGACTTCGTTTTTGAGTTCAGCAGTCTCCTTTTGGTGCTCGGTGATGAGTTCGGAACAAATCTTATGGATGATATCCACTTCGCGCTCCGCCATCTTCTTGTACCTAAAGACTTCTTGTTCCAATGCTTCCATCCTGTCCTCCAGACTTCCTTCACCTTTAGGGCCTTGAACCTCTTTAATCCGAACCTCCCCACCTTCGAGCAATAACTCCTTGGGATGAATCTTCAATTCTCTCATGTATGGGTTGATGATATCTTCCAAGGAATATCCCTTAACTGATCTAGTGGAAGACATTGAGGCTACAAATCTGAGATTTTACCTGGCAGAAACAGATCGAAACAAAAACACGATGAAAACACGATATACGGACCTCGGTGGATCCGGGGGTTATATATTACGAAGTTTCGTATCAAAAGGAAGGTACTGGGAGAAAACAAGTCGGAGGCGGAGCCCTGGGTGGCCTCACCACCTGGTGGCGCGGCTAGGGGTGGGCCCGCGCCATGGGGTGGTGTGGGCCACCCCGGCTCCGTTTCTGTCCCTTTTTCACTTCGTAACTTTCCTTATTGACTAAAAACTGTAAAAATATAGTTGGATTGTATTTTCACAAAACTTTTCTTACCAGAACTGTTACCTAGATGAAAACAGACTCTGCAGGTCTCTGAATTTGGTCCTCAATGAATTTCTCTGGAGTTATAACTTGAAAGGCATCAACATCTTTATTGTAAGAATCTCCAGCAATATAGTGTTTGAGTCGCTGTCCATTCACTACTTGTGTAGTATTATCTTTTAGAGAAGAAATTTTTATTGCTCCTGAACGGTATACTTCTTCAATGATGAAAGGTCCTTCCCATACCTGCAAAAAATCTAAGACGAGACCTATACAATAAAACTTTCTCACCAACATGAAATTCTCTCTTAAGTATTCGCTTATCATGCCATCTTTTAACTTTTTCCTTAAAGAGCCTAGCATTCTCATAGGCTTCACTCCTCCATTCATCTAAAGAACTTAAGTCAAATAATCTTTTCTCATCAGCGAGCTTACAATCTCTATTTAGTTCTTTCACTGCCCAGTAAGCTTTGTGTTCTAATCTAAGGGTAGGTGACAGGCTTTCCCATAAACCATTTTATAAGGAGACATTCCCATAGGATGTTTGTAAGCAGTTCTATAAGCCCATAAAGCATCATTCAACTTCTTAGCCTAGTTTTTCCTGGACCTATTAACAGTCTTTTGCAAGATAGATTTAATTTCTCTATTTGATAACTCTACTTGCCCGCTAGTTTGGGGGTGATAAGCTGAAGCAATTCTATGATTAACATCATATTTAGCAAGGGTCTTCCTAAAACCACCATCAATGAAATGAGAACCCCCATCAGTCATGAGATACCTAGGCACCCCAAACCTAGGAAAGATAACATCCTTAAGCATTTTTAGAGAAGTCTCTCCGTCATCACTCTTTGTAGGAATAGCTTCTACCCACTTAGTAACATAATGAACGGCAACAAGAATTTGAGTGTAGCCTTTCGAAGGAGGGAAATGACCCATAAAGTCAAATCCCCAACAATCAAAAGGTTCAATAACTAGAGAGTAGTTCATAGGCATTTCATTGCGTCTAGAAATATTACCAACACGCTGACATTCATCACAAGATAGGACAAATTTTCTTGCATCTTTAAAAAGGGTAGGCCAGTAGAAACCTGATTGTAGTACCTTTTGTGCAGTTTTATCTCCTGCATGATGTCCTCCATAGGCACTACCATGACATTTACGCAATATCTCCTTTTGTTCATATTTTGGAACACATCTTCGCATAATACCATCAACTCCTTCTTTGTATAAGTGTGGGTCATCCCAAAAATAATGCCTCAAATCATAGAAGAACTTTCTTCTTTGTTGAGCTGTAAAAGTTGGAGGCAAATACTTGTAGACAATAAAGTTAGCATAATCAGCATACCAAGGGCTTCCTCGCGAGCTCACCCCTACTGCGGCTAACTGTTCATTTGGGAAACTATCATTAACAGGCATAGGGTCAAAAGAGATGTTTTCCAAACGAGATAAATTATCAGCTACAGGGTTTTCAGCACCCCTCCTATCTACTATGTGTAGATCAAACTCTTGTAAAAGCAGTACCCATCTAATAAGCCTAGGCTTAGCGTCCTTCTTCGTCATAAGATATTTAATAGCAGCATGATCAGTATGAATGGTTACTTTTGAGTCCACAATATAGGGCCTAAACTTATGACAGGCAAAAACAACAGCTAGAAATTCCTTTTCAGTAGTGGCATAATTCCTTTGAGCAGCGTCTAGGGTCTTACTAACATAATGGATAACATTTAACTTTTTATCAATACGTTGCCCAAGGACAGCCCCTACAGCAAAATCACTAGCATCACACATTATTTCAAAGGGTAAACTCCAATCAGGTGGTTGAACAATAGGGGCTGTAGTTAAATCCTTCTTAAGAGTTTCAAAAGCTTCCCTACAATCATCATCAAAAACGAAGGGTACATCTTTTTGAAGAAGATTAGTGAGAGGTTTTGATATCCTAGAGAAGTCTTTAATAAACCTCCTATAGAAACCAGCATGACCAAGGATACTACGAATACCTTTGATGTCTCTTGGATATGGCATCTTCTCAATTGCCTCAACCTTAGCTCTATCAACTTCTATGCCTCTTTCAGAAACCTTATGCCCAAGAACAATCCCTTCATTAACCATGAAGTGGCATTTGTCCCAATTAAGAACAAGATTAGTTTCCTCATATCTCTGCAAAACTTTATCAAGGTTGTGCAGTCAATTATCAAAAGAAGTTCCATAGACAGAAAATTCATCCATGAACACTTCTACAATTTCCTCACAAAAACCATGAAAGATAGCAGACATGCACCTTTGGAAAGTAGCAGGAGCATTACATAAACCAAAAGGCATACGTCTATAAGCATAAGTTCCATAAGGGCAAGTAAAAGTAGTTTTTTCTTGATCTTGTTGTTTAACAACAATTTGAGAGAAAGCAGAATAACCATCAAGAAAACAAAAATGGGTCTTTTTAGACAACCTTTCCAATATTTGATCAATAAAAGGAAGCGGGTAGTGATCTTTCTTAGTAACTTTATGGACTTTCCTAAAATCGATGCACATCCTATAGCCTACCACTATTCTTTGAGGAATAAGCTCATCATTATCATTAGGGACAACGGTAATACCTCCCTTTTTAGGAACACAATGAACAGGACTAACCCATTCTCTATCAGCAATAGGGTAAATAATACCAGCATCAAAGAGTTTCAATACCTTGTTCCTTACCACTTCCTTCATCCTAGGATTTAAATATCGTTAGTGCTCCACTACTAGCTTCGCATTTGGTTCTATGTTGATAGAATGCTGACATATAGTAGGTGAAATCCCTTTCAAATCATCCAGAGTATAGCCCATAGCTCCTCGGTGTTTCCTCAAAACCTCCAATAACCTTTCTTCTTCCTTCCCTGAAAGTTTAGCGCTAATAATAACAGGATATATCTTTTTATCATCAATATAAGCATATTTAAGATCATCAGGGAGAGGTTTTAGATCGAAAACCGGATCCTTTTTAGGTGGCATCGTGGTACCCAAGTCTTCTACAGGCAAGTCGTGCTTAATCATCATAGGTTGATCACGGAGAATCCTGTCAATCTCATTCCTTTCTTCCATGAAGATTTCACTTTTATGATCTTCCATAAATTGCTGCAAAGCATTGTTAGGAGCAAGAGAAATAGAAGCAAGTTGTTCAACCCTAAAATCCTCATTATGGGTTTCATCTTCGCAAGGTTCTTTAGCAAATTTTGAAAAATTAAACTCATAAGATTCCCCATCAAACTTAGTTAAGATTTTCTCCCTCTTGCAATCAATAATAGCTCCACATGTACTCAAGAAAGGTCTACCAAAAATGATAGGGTAGGTTTTACTAGCAGTCGAACCAAGTACTAGAAAATTAGCAGGGTACTTAATCTTACCACAAAGAACTTACACGTCTCGTACAATACCAATTGGAGAGATGGTCTCTCTATTAGCAAGGTGAATAACCACATCAATCTCTTCCAACTCACAAGGACTGATCTCATGCATAATTTCTCTGTAAAGCTCATAAGGAATAGCACTGGAACTTGCACCAATATCACATAAACCATAATAGCAATGATCACCAATTCTAACAGAAAGCAAAGGGACACTAGCCTTTTTAGTTCTATTGGGATGTGAAACAATATTAGAAGCATCCTCACAAAAGACTATGTGCCCATCTTCTACACTTTTAGTGACAAGGTCTTTCACAATTGCTACCACAGGTTCCATGTTTATTTGTTCATCAGGTTTTACAGTTCTTTTTTCACTTTTGGTGATTACATTAGTTATCATAGTATGATCCTTTACCTTTTCGGGGAAGGGAATCTTCTCGATATAAGGTTCGGGTAAGATGGGGTCAATAATGCAATACTCAGCACTTCCAATAGGAGCATAGTCAACAATATCTTTGTAAGGTGCATGGTATTTGTTCCATCCCCTTTTTGGAATTTCGATATAGGAAGCAAAAGCTCTAAAACAATTCGTAATAACTTGCAAATCAAGACCATAAATATTACTAATATTTTGAAAGTCATCAGTTCCCATAAAAGATTCAATGCATTCATAATCATAATTTATACCTGACTTTCTACCTTTGTCATTCTCCCAAGCTTCAGCATTGTCTTGAATACGGTCCAGAAGATCCCATTTAGCTTCTTCTTCCATACGAGTGAATGATCCAGCACAAGAAGCATCCAGTAAATCCTTGTCATGTAGAGGGAGCCTTGCATAAAAGTTATTGATAATAATATTGTTGGGGAGCTCATGAATAGGACATTTGAGCATTAGTAACTTCAATCTCCCCCAAGCTTGAGCTGTACTCTCTCCATCAAGAGGCCAAAAGTTGTATATTTGATTCCGATCTTTATGAATCTCACTAGGAGGATAAAACTTTGAATAAAAGAGAGGCACTATTTCCTCCCATTCCAGAGCTTGACCATTCTTCAGCAGCTTATACCATTCCTCGGCTCTTCCTTTCAGTGATAATGAGAATAACTTCTTCTTAACTTGATCTGTAGTAATACCTGCACACTTCAACAACCCGCATAATTCGTGTATAAAGAGTAAATGATCACCAGGATGGACAGTTCCATCCCCAACATAGTAGTTATCCATAACACGATCAATAATTCTTGTAGGTATTTTGAAAACATTATTCTCAGCAGGTGGTGGCTTATCTACTACCTTAGTAGTGGTAGTAGAATTACCAAATAAGAAACTCAGCGAATTATCCATAACGAAAATAAAGCAACTAACATAAGTAAACAATACTCACAGTAGAAGTTTCCTTTACCAGTTTCACTCTCCAATAGCGCTTCACTCCCCGGCAACGGCGCCAGAAAATAGTCTTGATGACCCACAAGTATAGGGGGTGCATCGCAGTATTTTCGATAAGTAAGAGTGTCGAACCCAACGAGGAGCAGAAGGTGCTGGCTAGTGGTATGGATCAGGAATTCTCTGCAAATACTTAGCAAACGGATTTTTAGGGTTTTTTGATATAGCAAGTAAACAAAGTACGAGTAAATAAAAGATAGTAGGAATAAATGCAGCAAGTGGACCAATCCTTTATGTAGCAAAGGACAAGCCGGTTGTATTACTTAAGATGACCAAACGTTCTCGAGGACACATGGGAAGACTGTCAAGTGCTTTCGCTTCATATAGCTGATTAATCTTCTTTAGCTTGCTAAGTGTTGTGTGGGTGAACCTGTGCTAATGTACCACCCCATCCAAGATTAATACATACTTATGATTATACCCCTTGCAAACATCTGTAAGTACAAGAAAGTAATTAAGGTAGAAACCTAACCACAGCTTTAAACTCTAAGACCCTTACGTCCCTTGTGCAATGGTTTCCTAACGGGGGTTCAGGTTTCTGTCACTCCGACAACACCTACGATTAGTATCCATATACACAATGCATTCCCCTAGGCCCATATAAGTGAAGTGTCATGTAGTCGACGTTCACATGACACCACTAGAAGAAGTACACCACAACTTAAATAACAATCTATTGAATCTTTCTCAACGCAACTCCACTACTAACAACAAGACTTCTTCCATGTCCTCAAGAACAAAATGAACTACTCACAAGACATCATATGGATCATGATCAGAGATGGAGTAATGATGTATAACAATCTGAACATAAACAATAATTCAATGGTTCACTCAATAGCATCAACTACAAAGAGTAATCAACACCGGGAAAGTTTCCCCTATGAACTATGCAAGATTCAACGCAATTGTTACAGTAATATGGAGATGGTGATGAGGGTGCTGATGGTGATGATGGTGGTGATGATGATGATGATCCCGATGAAGTCCAAATTGATGGTGGTGTTGATGGCGACGATCTCCCCTCTCCGGGAAGGAATTCCCCCGGCAGAAATCTGTCTGCCGGAGAGATCTTTCTCTCTCGGTGTTTTCCGTCCCACAGAGGCGGCGGAATCTTTCTATGGTCGCTCCTCGAGTCTTAGGGTTTCGGGAGGATGATATACGCCAGAGGGGAGAGGCTGGAGTGGGCCAGGGCGGCCACACCACCTCTAGGCGCGGCCTAGGGCTGCCCGCGCCATGGGGTGGTGTGGGCCCCCTGTGGCCCATCTCCACTCCATCTTCTGGCATCCTTAGTCTTCTAGAAAAATAGGATTTTACATATATTTTCCTGGATTTTCTGATCTTCGCGAATTTTGCCTCCAAACAGCACCATTTCCATCAGAATCCTGACTGCAGCGGTCCGTGCTCCAAAAGTCATCAACCATGCAAAAACAAATGAAATAACATAAGTATCACCTCTCAATATGAAATATATCAATGAATAATAGTGAATTAAGACATAGAATAGTGATGCAAAATGGACGTATCAGTTACCAAGTAGGTCCTAGAACCATACTTTGCACACCATGCCCTGTTTGGCACGAGCTTGTAGAGGTTGCCGCCAAAGGGCTCGACATTATACCTTCCAATCAACTCAAATTTGTTCCTAAATCTTAGGTAGATGTCTCTAGTGTACACTTTGGATGCATGGTTCTCAATAGGGAATGGCGACCATGGACAAAGCTCCAATTTATCTGTCCTATAGTCGCTGCCCCCTCTTTTACAAGAATGTGCACCTGAATCTTCTCATATTGCTTCACAAAGTTGAGGACTGACTTGGGTGGGTTCACATAGCGCTTGAGCACCGCATTGAACCCCTCGGTCCACTGGGTAGACTGCCAAAAAAAACTACCTAGGTGGGAAGGGTGGAGTTGAACACATACCAACTCCTAGGTTCATATATTATATATTCTTCACAAATTTCTTCTCCTCGTGTGACATTCCATGATGCTACCTCAAGTATTTAGTGAGCGATGATCTGTCTACTAGTGGATGATTATCCTCAGCAACAAAACTAATAACCTCCCATATGTCATCTATTAGCTTGAGGACCATCTTTGCTTTGCACTCTGTCTAAATGATAGATTCTCTCTTGCACTTTGGAGCCTGCTTTTTCTTCGGACCTTGTTGACCAATTTCTGCAATCAGGGATGAAATTTCTACAACATCTACATCAAGCTCATCTAAAGGCTCAGGGTCCGGGATAGGACCCACAAAAACCTATTGCTCAGCTCTGCTATCATATTTTTTTGGTTTCCTAAATTTGTTGCAAACAAATTGTTTCTTTTCCAACACAGGGACGGTGTCTACGCTTCGGCCCAAGCCTCTGACGACGGGCCTCGCTCCACTTTGTTAGAAGTTAGCATCCTTAATAGAATTCGGATCATACTTCAACACTCTCCATCTCTGCGCTGCCTCCCTGCGCACGGCATTCCTCTTGTTCCGCTCGACAAAGCCTGTCCCTATGAAAACGCCCAAAATCAGCGTTCTCAACGTGCCAACTTTTGGGCTTCTTTAAAACCCATGTGATGCAAAAACGCATGCGACCCAACATAACAAATGGGCTTATTTCTTCCGGCGTCATGCGAGAAACGGGAATACGGCCTAGCAAACATGCCCCAAGTGATTTTCTTGTTCGACGCAATAAGCGGCATGTACCATCATGTTCATGGATCTTTTCAGAACAAGAACAAATCTACTATTTTACTAGTTTGCAACTTGCAAGCTCATACTATCTGGTTTTTCCCGACAAAGAGCATATATTAATATCATGAAGATACCAATTACACCTAGTCTATACAACAACGCATTGCCCTATGGTTCTTACAGATGCACACAACCTAAAAATAAGAAGAATAACAATAAAAAAAGTCCCGCTATAGTGATCTATTTCTTGTAGCAGAAGAAGTAATACCACCAAAACAACATCAAAAGTCCAGCTCCTCCAAAAACGATGCCTCCAAGAAGAGAACAGTGCACAAGCGCTGTCGTCGCCCGATCATAAATCTTAGGTTTTCACCCTGGAGGAAGTCATCGCTCACAAAATAATGCCTTCAACAAGGCCTTTACCAGGCACAACCAATTAAGGCCGAACCTTGGATTTTCACCCTTAAAGGTAAGAATTTGAACTTCTCATGTGTTGTCGCCCCACTTACTATGTCGCTGCTCCAAGTCACGAATCACCAAGCCAATTCATCATCACCACAAAGACTTGAAGCACCATTTCTACTCCTCAGATATCGGCTTTCATGACATTCTCCGCCAGTTGACTTCACCATGGAATGAGAAAGTACCCCATGATGGTAACAACCAACAGAGCATTCACAACACTTCCTCTAAAACCAAACGTTCAGAGAAAAACATTGGTGCACACAACCGAATCCCACCCGATCCAGCAATCTCTAGGCTAAATCACCCAGTGGAGTTCGCCGACGGAGCCTTCTGGAACATGACACACCAGCTAGATCGATGGGGATAGGCATCCGACATATCATCATTTTTACACGAGTTGGAACCCTAGGACCACCACCTTTATTCAAGCCGATCTAGTTGCCCCATACCACCCGCCGACACCCTATTAGAAGTCGCTCTGAACCTCACCGACCAGGCCAGCATCGAGGAAGAAGACAACATAACTAGGGCAATCTTCCGCCAGATCCGGCCAAACCGCGCGGCGAGGAGGATCCCCCGCAGTCGGTCAACACACCGTATCGGAAGACCTGCCCACCAACCACGTTCCACATGTGCTGCCCGGTTGACGGCCCGCCTCACGCCTAGGAGACCGTCGGAGCTCGCCCGCCCTCACCCCCCGTCTTTGATAGGCTGGGCGTGGCCGCCACCGCCAATGAAGATGGCGGCAGTGGCTGTGGGGAGTAGATCAAGCGGGGGCTCGCTAGGGTGGGAGAGGGATCTCCAGAGTCACCCCGCGCGAGACGACCCGGGAGGGAGGGGAGGAGGGAGGCGAACGCGTTGTGGGCTGGTGGCGGCGGCCGACGCTAGTCGCTTGGGAGCTGGCGATCCGATTTTTCAGCGAACGCGGTGTCCAGCGTATTTTACAACATACTATCTGGTAGTATTACAAATAAAATTCCGCAGCTGCAAGTTGTGTACACAAGCACAATACATAAAAACCGTAAAAAAAGTTTATAGTATTTAAAGGTTTTGTTTTATTTTAAGAGATGTGCTATATAGAGCGCTCTTTTTTGAATAAAACGGGGAATATTGCCTCATTTTTATTTAAAGAAGCAGACGGGAATTGACCGGTTAATTAGCGGGAAACCGGCCTAAAACCGATACAGACATCCAGGCCGACCGTCGTGGAACACGACCGCCTCGAGGACACACATAGCCAACCTGGCCACCAACACAAACCGCACACACCGCCTAGAGATAGGGTCGTCGACGAGGTTTCCTACCGATGTCGTCGTCATCACTTCTCCACGAGCGAGCGATTCCGATTTCACCGAAGAGCAGCCATCAAGAAGACCCCGTTGTGGCGGCCTCGCGAAGTCCATGTCGACACATGCCAAACAATTGACCATTCGCGCAGACACTGACAGCTTCAATTCTGATGAAGATCTCCGACGAGGAGATATGCAAAACCCGCGCCGATGAAGATCATCACGACCAGGCCATCCACTACACGACATCGTCGCTGCAGGACACCAACCGCAGCTCCGACTTCATAGGGGAGGGCCAACGCGAAGACCCGTCGAACACGCCAGAACAGAAGCCGCCGGAACAGAAGCCGACTACCAAGGCTTTCACCCAAAGAGCTACAATATTTTGGGTCTAGGCTTTCACCCGAAGAGCTTGCTCCGAGGCAAGGCAAAGTCGAAGAAGACTCCACAGCGGCGCCTCCAAGAGGAACACGACGCCCACAGACGCCGCCACCGTTGGCCGGCAAGAGCCGGGCAGAACTTTCGCTCGGAGCTTCCAGACGCCTGACTCACGCAAACATCCGCACCACCACTGATATAGAGCGCTCTAAGTGTTGTTTTCTTGCTCGATGCAATATGGGGCGTACGTGCGCCATCAGGGTCGTCATGGATCTTTCCGGAAAAAAAAGATTATTTGCTATTTGCAAAGATCATACAATCTGGTAGTTGTTGTAAAAGTACGTCTGCAGGCTGCAGCAGCAAGTTATGCCTCACTCAGGCGTACACAAGCACAATGCATACACAGCATTACAAATCACAGGTCAGACTGTACAGGTCAGGAAGCCAGCTCCTGGGCTTGTTCCGACAAGGCCGTTAGTGCTTTCTTCTTGTTGGCCCGGGCCTCGGCGTACTCGCCGTAGGAGTAGGATGCGAGGCCCCAGAGCGAGAGCACGAGCGCCACGCCCTTCTCGCTGCTGAACTTCTCGTGGAGGAGGAGGACGGCCAGCACCTCGGTCACCGGGATGAAGGCGGCGATGAGGATGCCCGTGAAGAGCGTGTGGACGCAGAAGATGACCCCCACGGCGCCGAGGAAGAAGAACTGCCACAGGATGGCGCTCCACACCAGCACCGTGTAGTACCGGGCCACCCCCAGCTGGTACGCCCGAGCCTCCCTCGCGATCGCCTGCACGCACCAACGCACGCCAAACGTCATCGGTCAGTCATCAGTCCATTTACATACTCGTACATGCGTCATGTTCTACCTAGGCGTGCTCTATCTAACTGCGACATAATTTAGGATAAAAGGGTACGGAGAAAAGCATGCTCTGATTTGTTTTCTATATCTTGTGACGTTGGCACTTGTTACTGTACACTCTCAGGTAGCTGTCGGTGGAGCAAAGAAAAAGATGGTGATTAGCGAGGGCGAAAGTTTTTAAGAAGATTCGATCAAGGGAGAAAGTGGGATCGAGTGCGTGATTCGATCGACTTTCCACGACACACTTCGCATCTCTTTTTCTTGCGCTCAAATCAAAACCTAATTAATCTGCCTTTGCACGACTGTTCGACATTGGTTTTCCATATGCACGCGGCTGTTTGGACTAGTGGTGGGTCACATTTGGAGTGCCGTCCAGAAGCTGTGGGATCATCATGCAAGTGCAACCCCTAGCCTGACAGTATTACAGCATTAAGCAACCCAAACAGGGATTCTTTTCGGGTGGGATCATCCTTGCCCACTCTGATTCCTCCGTACACGTTTTTTCTCCGGTGAAATCGCGTGTTTCCACTTAAGCCAAAGGCCACTCGCCAAATGTCCCTTTTGAGTTGCAGCTACGATGATGGCATCCGGGAGAAAGGAGAGGATAGGAAACAACGGCAGCCGGCCTCCACCGCTGTGGGCATCGCACATCAGCTATTGTCCAGCCTTTTGCCACCTACCTCGGTCGGCACCTTAGAGCATCCCTAGTCGAACCCGTATAACTGCTTAGCCGGAGCCAAACTTTCATGTTTATCTTCTAAAACTGCACCTAGCCGAACTTCTAAAGCCTTTAAGACCAAAGTGTTTACTCCTCGGCCTCGCCGACTCCTAATGAATACTCGGCCATGCCTCGGATTTAAAATATCCTCGCCCCCACGTACGGCCACACATCCCCACGGCGCTGCATCGCCGCCGCCTTCCAGCCTAGCGACCAGCTGCTGCCTCGCTCCGCCGACCATCCTGCAGTACTCCACTTAGTCACCGCTCGTTGCCGTCGTCGGAATCGGGCCGCGCGACCTTGGGTTTCTACACCCACAAATCCGTCGTCGTCGGATTCGACGAACCCAGGCCGGGACAACGTCGTGTTTCGGCCGGATCTGGTCCGCCGCACACCGCTCGGTTTGTCTTCCTCCTCTTGTCGTCGTCACATCTCACCTGCTTTAGGGTTGTCTTCGTCTCCGGCAAACAGCGCCTCTATGCAGATTGCGAAGGTAGTTGGAGCGCCGGCACCGACGCATGCTGCATCCTCCTCTTATCACCCCGACACAGTTGGAAACATGTGAAGAAGGTGAATTTTGTCCCCTTTTCGCGAATTAGGTAGAAGATCCTATGACCATTGTGTTTAATTTTTCTTATCTTCTTTGAAATTCATAGCTCTATGTGGAAGAACAATAAAGAAGCAAAATGTCGGAGGATGGAGACAATGATTTATACTTTGCATGGCATCATCAAACACTTGTTGATAAGGCATTGTTCATGGAAAATGGAGCTAACCAACCATTCCAAGAATTTGGGGAGAAAATCCATGAGCGTTACAATTCAACTACAAGTGGAAAAACTAGATCAGTATCATCACTTATGAATAGGTGCCACTTTCTAGTTATGCGCTCTAATTTTGGAACAAATCGACGTTGGTGGATGCGGCTTTGGAGGAACCCAAGGGAGTACCACCGCCGGCTCTTCATGGAGAACCTCCCCCTCGTCGGCGGACATTGTTGGCGATGGCCAGCGTGGCAAGGAAGTTGGTGGCCCGAGTGGCGGGGGACTTTATTTGGTGGCTGGAGGTGGTGGTTGATACTTTAATTCCTACGTGGTGTGACTTTAGATTCAGTTCATATGTATGATGAACTTTGAATTCCTATTCCTGCGTGTGATGGTCACTTTGAATTTCTATTCTTTTGAGTGTTTGATTTATTTTTTTAAGCAAAATTCTATGGATAGCCGTGCCCTATATGCCGGTGCCGGTGCCGGCATCCCAATAGCCCTTTGCCGCTAGCGTTGCCGGCCATGTTTTGGGGGACGCCATGGAGTTGCTCTGAATATTTAAATAGACTTTCTCTGTACTAGCTAGGGTATGGGTATGCATACGCCTCGCGTGATCACTCCATGATTGATACCAACATTATTATGAGGACACGCGACGCAACCCTGGTCGATTCCCGTGAGTGACCATCCTTTTCTGATTGCTCGTACGACCAAGGAACACCTCAAATTCGATATGCTCGAGGCCACATCTTTTGAGCATGATCTTGTCACGATCTCAGAGACGAATCAGAGCTCCATCAATAATTGATCCGGTCACTCGATCGAGATGGACTCATCAAAGTAGCTATTGTCCTACTCCAGGAGTATTATCGATGATGCCAACCGCCGTCCGCCAGGAGCAACGGGTCAAAGGCCAATCTTTTGGAGGGCGGCGAGCGAGATCATTCGGGGAATTGAAGTGTTGATGGCTACTCTGCCCCCTTGGACGTTTCCATGCATGACCCAAGAATAATACTGTCACTAGCTAGCTGCACACGCCACCACTCAAAATTCTCCTGCTCCTACCGGTCTGAAAATTTTTATTTCTTAGTTTGGGAAGAAGTTTTACTCGTTTAACTAACTAACTGTATAAGTATGAGACATCTAGTCATAACAAGTTCGTAGTACTTGGAACCAAAGACGAGACGACGTGGATGTGATCAACTACTCGATCGGGCAAGGCAAGGAGAGTGTGGGCACCGTACCTGGAAGTCGTTGTTGACGACCATGCCGACGGTGCAGAAGGCGGTGGCGAAGAAGCCCATGACCAGCTGCATCTCAACCACCAGCGCGTACGTCACCACGCGCCCGCCGCCCGCGGCCCGCTTGTACGTCAGCTCCACGAGCGGCAGCACCAGCCCGTACAGCGCCGCGGCGCCGAGGCTGAGGGCGAACCCCAGCCAGTACTGGCCCCTGCTCACGCCCTTGGGGCGGTCGGACGAGGCGTGCAGGCCCAGCACCACGGCGCCCACCGTGAGCAGCGCCACGGCGTTCAGGGAGAAGGCCGTGAGCCGCTGCCGCACGATGAGGAAGGCGAAGAAGACGGTGAAGGCGAGCTGCGTGGAGATGAGGATGGCCGAGGTGGACACCGGCACGAACGAGAGGCCGTAGGCGTAGATGAAGTCGTCGGCGCCCGTGGCCAGCCCGAGCGCCGCGGCGGCCAGGAGGATGCGGGGCCGGGTGAGCACCAGCGGCGCGCTGGGGTCGCGCGCGCGCCGGGCCAGGTAGGACGCCAGCACGGGGACCAGCAGCAGCGGCCAGCCGCCCGTCTCCAGCCACGCCGACAGCCACTGCCGGTGCCCGCCCTTGCTGTAGTAGAGCCGGCTCAGGAGCGGCCCGCCCGTGGTGCCCAGAATGAGCATCCCGCAGTTGACCGCCACCAGGAGCCGCTGCATCCCCTTGCCGCGCCGCGCTGCTGCCGCCGCGGGGACCGCGTCCTTGGCCGCTTCCACGTCCATGCAGCCCTTACGTTACGGAGGGCAGGTGCGCGCCCGATCGATCGACTGATATGTATGTATGTGCGCCCTCGATCAATCGAGGCTGGCGGGCTGGAGTCTGTCTAGGAAGGACTCCAGTTTTGGAGCCTAGCGCGCACCGCGCTTTGGAGACAACGGTGACGCCGGCCGCCGGCTGGCTGGTTGGATATGAATTGAGAAAGTTTCTGGTACCAGCTTGGTGGCCGCTCATCGTATATATATACTGGATGGGTAATGGCGACGGACCTTAACAACCAAAATTTGGAGCTGAGGATCGTAACAGAACACATATCGTGCGTGAGCGTGACAGTGCCGGCACCTGCACGTTAAACAGGCTTATCCTCTTACTTGGATTGTTTTGGGACCGCTCGGTAAAAATAGCGTGGCATTCTTGTTTCATGGTAGTACTATATAAGATTTGGACATGTGTGGCAGCCGTTTGGCGAATGGGACCTTCATGATTGAGAATTACTCCTACTCTACAAATGGCTACGACGAACAGTGGCCGACAAACGTCCAGGTCCAGGGCCTTCTATGGTGCAGTGACCGCTGCCATGGTTGACTTGGCCGCACGATTGATGAATGAACAGCGGCTGGCACCATCTTATGCACTGACTGTTCTGGGTTTTGTGGAAACTGAAAAAGGTACCGGACGACCAGCATAATGCGCATCACCACCCGACTCAACAGAAACATTCATGTAAATTATTCACATTGTCTATTTCCCTAAAAAAAATGTCCTTGACATTCTCACTAAAATTTATTACTATCTTCGACCCAAATTAATGACTTAGATTTATGTATGTACTCACTCACTCCGACCCAAATTAATTACTCAGATTTGTCTAGATACGGCGTATCTTTCCTCAAAAAAAAAGATTAATTACTCCGACCCAAATTAAACTCTATTGTATAAATAATTGCACATCAATTAAATTTAGACTACTTTGACTAATCAAATCTTGCAAATTCCTCTAGACAACTTCACAGTTCTTGCGTATTTTTCATTTAATTTATACAATAGAGTTTATTAACAGATTACTGCCACAACATGCGGGGTATCCCTCTAGTAGTGAAATATGAAAAATACAACTCTTGTGATAAATTTCAACACAAATGTTCTCTTTATAAAGCAATTTTCGATCTAACCCTTCTGCTCAGCGCCATACGAAGAGATGTTGAAGTTGTACTGCTCAATTTCTCGGGTCAAGGCATTGTGGGCGCTACGAAGACAAGTCACTCTAACTAGTTGACTAGCTGATGTGGACTAGGTCAATGTCCTGGCTGAGGGTGTCATGATCAATAAGAAAAATGCAAATTCAGCGGCAATGTCGATTGGAACACCCGGTTGGCCTTGGGGACAACTATGTCCTAGAAGCTCAAGGTCTTTGCCTTGAGATTTTATGTAGGAAAAACGATACAGTCCCCCCGGGGGATCGCGCGTTCCGATCCCCCGGGTCGCTGCTCGCTCAACCGACGTGAAGGATCCGGATGGTCATGGGTGGGCCTGCTACCGTTCGTGTGTACCGCGGTACATGCTCGCTGCGCGCTGTGCGTTTGAAACGTGTCCTGCGCGGGGCCCACATCACACCTATCCTCACCTTATCTCTTCCCCCGTCTGTTCCTCTCTTCCTCAACCTCTCCTCTCCCATCGCTCTCTCGCCATGGTCCATGCCCAGTCCGACGGTTCCCCTCCGAACTCCACCATTCTCGCCAGATTGCTGCACTAGCTTGAGCTCTGGAGCATCTCCACATCAACGCTCTCCCTCACCGGACCCCCTCGCCACTGGCACCAACCTCTTCATCGTTGCAGCGTGAGTTCCGATCTCGCTATCGCCGGCGTTGTAGGAGGGGGAGGTGGAGAGGGGGTCGGTGCTGGAAGGAAGGCCAGCGGCACTTGCTACAAGCGGCAATGGAGATTGCTACCATCGGCGATTTTTTGCGCTACCATAGGCCAGGGGCGTGGCGGCGTGATTTTTGCTATCAAAGTCTTGCGGCGCTGGTACGTGCGGCGCTAGGATTTGCTACCGCAGGCCCGCGGTGCTGCTATGTGCGGCGCAAGGATTTGCTACTGCAGGTCGGCGGCGCTGCTATGTGTGCCGTCAAGGTTTTGCTACCTTGGCGTTGGGGTTTTGCTACCACAGGCCGGTGGCGCTGCTACATGACGTCGGCGGTGCTGCTGTGCACGGCGTTGGGATTTGCTACTGCAGGCCGGCGGCGCTGCTACAACCGGAGTCGGGGTTTGCTACATGCGGCGAGAGCTTTTGCTACGTGTGTTCGGTGGCGGCAGCGGCGCTCGCTGCTGGCCGCGTGTGGCCGGTGGTGTTGCCGGTGGTTGTGGGGCTCTGATACAAGGAGTGCCAGGCGTTGCTGCAAGGGGCGGGAGGCGCTGCTACCAGCGGTGGGTGCCGGTGTGCGACGACCGGAACGGCAAGGGTGGAGTGCTGCAAGGGGCTTCCTCGCCCGCGGTGGTTGCGGCTCACGGTGAGCTGTGCGTGGCACCCATGGAGCTTGGCGTGTGGGTGTTGGGTATAGGGGAGAAAGGGCGATTTTTCTTTTTCATGTAGCGGGTGGATACGTTACCCGGGATGAAAGATGTGGTGTGGTTAGAACACGTGAAAGGACACGTGTCAGCCTGTCCACCAGGGGATCAGGAGAAGTATCCCCAGGGGACGCCTAGCGCTGCCCTTTTATGTATGCCCAACCCATGAAAGAAACAGAAACTACCACCCCAAATGGAACAACAATTGAGACACGGTGATGTTAGGAATTAACATATGCACAAGAAACTGGCGACTTCACAGCATCAGGGCATTTCATTTGTCCAACACATGGTTGAAGATCGCGATTCGAAACATGTAAATAATTGGATGACGTGAAGGATTTTTCACACACATGAAGCCCAATAAACATAATAATAGGGAAAACCTTAAATATAAGAAAAATGAAACAAATCAAAACTTGTTTTACTTTTACATAGATATACATTGTGAAGATAAAAAAATGAGATTAAATCTCAAAAGGCCTGTGGCCGATCTTTATTAAGATTGGAGAAGAGATTTACAGCTTTACATCAAGCTCTGAGGTGGAGTAAAACAAATAAAACAAAGGCAGTATTCGTGGACGGGTACAAGAACACAAACCAGGAGACCTCTCGACAACATCAAGCTTACAACGAATTACAGCTTACAGCTTAGACTTCTACTACGCGTCCAGCAGCTCGCCACAACGAAATCTCCTCCCTGATGCCCTCGAAGACCTCTTCTGCCGAGTGCTGCACATGGTCAAAGACCCCTAGAGTTCATTTCCTTCATCCAAATCTTCCAGTGCATGAGGATTACGATCGTGTCGAAATCACGCCTGAGAGCCTTGGGCACCCTTTTCCTGACAAGAACCCACCAATCCTCTGTGCTAGCGAAGCTAGAATCCGGCACCGGGAAATCAGCAGCCGTCCACTGCTTGATGCACAACCAAACCCGTCTACTGAAGATGCACCAAACGAACAGATGCATGCATGTTTCAGGTCCAGTGAGGCAAAGCTGGCATGATCCGGCATTTGGCCATCTCTGAAGATTGTCAACGGTGAGGCAATGTTGATGAACCGTCAACCACATGATGAACTCACAGCGAGCAGGGGCCTTTGATTTCCAAATCTCTCCGGTGCAAGGGAAGCATATGTTGGTCGCGGAGAATAGCTTGTAAGCGATGCTTGTGGAAAAGCAGCCATCGCTTGTGTGGCACCACAACAATGTATCATGGGCATCGTTGTTAAGCCGAATTTGGAGCAGCTCGTCCTAGAGACGTAGGTATTGGGCGAGCGCAGCCGTGGATACGCCACCCTTAACGTCCTTGACCCAACGGTTGTTTTGCATCCCCTGCACCACCGAGATGCTGAAGTCTTTGACCAACAAGGCCAACATCGGGAAGGTGTCCGAGATGGAACCAGTGGCGGAGCTATGCACAGCCCAGGGGGGCCGCCGCCCTCCTAGCCCAAGAAAATTTTGACTAATACCCCTTCATATTTGACATTTTTTGACAAAAAAATAGCCTATATTTAGCCCATTTGCCCCCCCCCCCCTAACTACTTGGCCCAAGCTCCGCCACTGGATGGAACGCTTGTCCGGAAGCCATTTGTCAAACCAGAATCGAGCGCAGTTGCCGTCTTCGAGGCGCCTTTCACCAAGACAGCCGCGTCAACATCGTCCGGCAACGGGATCAAACTCCAGGGCCTGGGCGAGCTCGCCCAACGAAGCCATGGCCATCGACATCAAAGGGCACAACTGAAAAGGCGAAGGTTCAGGATACCCAGCCCCCCATTGCAGATTGGCATAGACACCCTAGTCCAGGGAAGAAGAGAGTTCCCACCATTGATCCCCTATTGGCCCTTCCAGAGAAAACCAGACACCATTTGTGAATAATGGCTAGGGCCCAAAGCAGAGCTCCAGTACAATAAGGAAGTGTAGAGGTAGAGCCATGAGGACGGATCTGGTGAGAACAAGACGACCTCCAGGGTTTAGCGGCTTAGGGATCTAGCCAAACAGCTTGTTAGAGAACGTGTCGATCAGTGGCCAGATATCTGCACATCGCAAGCGTCCAGTGGTGAGAGGCAGCCCCAGATATTTAATAGGGAAATGGCTCAGCTGGCAATGAAAAAGCTCATACACCGCAAACACCTCCTCTTCATTGTAGCGGATGCAGGTAATGGTGCTCTGGTTCAGATTGATCTGGAGGACAGAGGCATCGCCGAAGAGCTGCAAGATCACATTAATCACTTCACTGTCGGCCAGCTTCGGCCGGAAGAAAACCACGACGTCGTCCGCATACAGAGAGGCCCGAGGGACCCGGGGGTGAAGCTTGAGCCTATCTAAGAGGTTGTGATCCACGGCCCACTGAAGCATAGCCTGTAGCGCGTCCATAGCCAGAATAAACAGAGTCGGGGAAAGGGGGTCGCCCCAGCGTACGCCTCTCGCCAAGCAGAAGGAGGCGCTACGTTCACCATTGATGCAGATCGAGGTAGAAGTGTTGGAATTTGGGTGTGGGCCTTGGCCCATAGCCTAATACAAATTCTGAAATTCTCTTGGCCCATTCATGCCTAGCAAGGGGTGGCACCAAAGTTTAGTCCCACCTTGCTAGTTTAGAGGGAGTTGGACCAATATATATAGTGGAGTGTTTCACTACCTCCTAAAGAGAGTGAAGAGGAGTGGCATACACGCGCGCTCCTCCTCCTCCGCCGCCCGCCTCGCCACGCCTCGCCTCGTCACGACGCGCGCGCGCGCCGTGGTTTGCGGAATTGTGCCTCGGTGCCGATCTTATCTTTTTGCTGCTCGGGAAAATTATTGTGCGAGTTTTTTTCTGTCAGCCGTTTCCGGTTTTTACGGAAACGTGGGCTGTTACTACTCGGACGTGGACTACGCCCCACGTCTTACCCGACCGGCGCCTATATATAGACGGCCTTAGGCTAAAACCCTAATACGAGAAAATACACATCTCTCTGCCTCCAGAACCTTGCGCCGCCGCTACACCTTCTCCATCCCCTCTTCCGGCGTGCACCGGACGACGGGACAGTAGGCCTCCGGAACCACCGCCTCTCGTGAACCTGTACGGGTGAGGGGCGATCAGGTTTTTGGGGAGCGCGTCTGCGCGACTACTGACGGCATCACGTCGACCGACCACTCCTTCCCCGACGATGACTTCTTCCCGGACATCAGCAACCTCTACATCGACGCCATGGCTGACGACACTGGTGTCAACCTCAACCCCAACCTGAACGCGAACCCGATTCCTCCTCCAGCACCGTACGTAATCTGTTCCTATCTAGTTCAGTTTCTGTTGCAGTTTCTTGTACTAGCTCTTGGAATAGATGTGATCTGTTTGTTCTGGTTGAATATGATCTGTTCGTTTATTCTGCTAGTATACATGATTAGATTAATTCTAGCACTTATAGTCATGATTTATTATTACTTATTTCGGATTAAATATTATGGTAATTTGCTTATATTTTCAACAATCCAAAAACCTGATTATAGGCAACTGAATTCAACTGGTTTAGCCGCGGCTACAAGGCCGCCTCCTTTTGACGGTGTCAATTATAAGAGATGGCGCACGAGAGCAGTTCTATGGTTGAAAAACCTAGGCTGCTATAGCGCCACTCTTGGCAAACCTGAGGGAGACCTTTCTCCTGTTCAGGAGGAAGCGTTTCAGAAAGTCGACACCATGTTTATGGGGGCTTTGTTCAATATTCTTGGTGGCAACATTGTTGACACATATATGTCATTTGATAATGGCAAGGATGCGTGGGATGCACTGGACGCCAAGTTTGGTGTTTCGGATGCTGGCACTGAACTGTATATCATGGAGCAATTCTATGACTACAAGATGACTGATGACCGTCCCATCGTGGATCAGGCTCATGAGATACAGTCCCTTGCCAAAGAACTCGAGCAGTTCAAGTGTAACTTACCGGACAAGTTCGTGGCCGGAGGCATTATTGCCAAGCTTCCTCCTTCTTGGAGGAACTTTGCTACCTCTCTGAAACATAAGAGACAGGAGTTTTCTGTTTCGGATCTCATCGGATCTCTTCATGTTGAAGAAAAGGCGAGAGCAAAAGATACACGTCCTCGAGGCTTTGATGGAAGTTCTAGCGCACATGTAGTGCAGAAAAACAATTTCCAGTCCCACAAGTTCTAGAATAAGAACAGGTCTGATGGCAAAGGAAAGTTTGATGGCAAAAACAAGGCCGCACAGACTACCAACTTCAAGAAGAAGACTGAGTATAAGAAGAAAGGATCCTGCCATGTCTGTGGTGATCCTAATCATTGGGCTCCTAGCTGCCCCAATCGCTTTGACAAGCGTTCACATGGAAATAGTGGCAAGTCCGCTAATGTTGTCCTTGGTGATATTGAGATGAAGGATGCTGGGTACGGTATATTTCCCACTGTTCTTTCAGTTTGTAATTCACCTGATTGGTGGATAGACACTGGTGCAAATATACATGTATGTGCTGATATTTCCATGTTCTCTTCTTATCAGGTCGAACGGGCTGGCTCCGTGCTGATGGGAAACGGCTCACGTGCTTCTGTTCAAGGTGTTGGTACGGTGGATCTGAAGTTTACTTCGGGGAAGATCGTACAGCTGAAGAATGTGCAGCACGTTCCCTCAATCAATAAGAATCTCGTCAGCGGATCTCTTCTGTGTCGAGATGGTTTTAAGTTAGTCTTTGAGTCCAATAAAGTTGTAATTTCTAAGTGTGGACAATTTATTGGAAAGGGTTATGAGTGCGGAGGCTTGTTCCGCTTATCTTTGTCAGACTTATGTACTCAAGTTATTAATCATGTTTGCAATGATAGTGAGTCCAATATTTGGCATTCACGACTTTGTCATATTAATTTTGGGTGCATACGCGGCTTGCCGATATGAATTTAATTCCGAAATTTACTACTGTCAAAAGTTCCAAGTGTCAAGTATGTGTGCAAGCTAAGCAACCTCGCAAGTCTCACAAGACTGCTGAGGTACGAGATTTGGCACCACTGGAACTAATACATTCAGATCTTTGTGAGATGAATGGTGAGTTGACAAAAGGTGGAAAGCGATATTTCATGACTTTAATTGATGATTCCACTCGATACTGTTATGTGTATCTTCTGAAATCTAAAGATGAAGCTTTTAATCACTTCAAAATCTATAAAGCTGAATCAGAAAACCAACTTGATCGAAAGATTAAGCGACTTCGGTCTGATCGTGGTGGAGAGTATTGTTCCAACGAATTTGATTCTTTTTGTGCGGAGCATGGTATTATCCATGAGAGGACGCCTCCCTACTCACCTCAGTCAAATGGGGTGGCCGAAAGAAAGAACCGTACTCTAACTAATTTGGTTAACGCCATGTTAGATACATCGGGTCTATCCAAGGAATGGTGGGGGGAGGCAATAAAGACTGCGTGTCATGTCCTAAACCGTGTTCCCAAAAAGAACAAAACCATTACTCCATTTGAGGAATGGGAAAGGAAAAGGCTGAAACTCTCCTACTTACGAACTTGGGGTTGTTTGGCGAAAGTGAATGTGCCGATACCCAAGAAACGCAAGCTTGGACCAAAAACCGTGGATTGTGTCTTTCTGGGATATGCATTTCATAGCATTGGCTATAGATTTTTGATAGTGAAATCTCAGGTATCTGACATGCATGTTGGTACAATCATGGAGTCGAATGATGCGACTTTCTTTGAAGACATCTTTCCCATGAAAGATTCGTCTAGTTCATCAAATCAGGAGATGCCTAGTTTATCTAGTCAAGAATTAATCACAATTCCTGAACCCACCATTTCGATAGAACACCCTGATAATCCTGTTGAGGATAACAGTGAAGCTCCTACCAGAAGTAAGAGACAAAGGACTGCGAAGTCCTTTGGTGATGACTTCATTGTATACCTCGTGGATGATACTCCCACTTCTATTTCAGAAGCTTATGCATCTCAAGATGCTGACTACTGGAAAGAAGCCGTTCGCAGTGAGATGGATTCCATCATAGCAAACGGAACTTGGGAAATTACTGATCGTCCTTATGGGTGCAAACCTGTAGGATGTAAGTGGGTGTTTAAGAAGAAGCTTAGACCTGATGGTACTATTGAGAAGTATAAGGCACGCCTTGTTGCCAAGGGTTATACCCAGAAAGAAGGCGAAGACTTTTTTGATACTTATTCACCTGTGGCTAGATTGACCACCATTCGAGTACTGCTATCCTTGGCTGCCTCGCATGATCTTCTCGTTCATCAAATGGACGTTAAGACAGCTTTCCTAAATGGAGAGTTAGATGAGGAAAATTATATGGATCAGCCGGATGGATTCGTGATAGATGGTCAACAAGGCAAGGTGTGCGAGTTACTGAAGTCTCTGTATGGTCTTAAGCAAGCACCTAAGCAGTGGCATGAGAAGTTTGAAAGGACTTTAACTGATGAAGGCTTTATTGTAAACGAAGCTGACAAGTGTGTGTACTATCGCCATGGTGGGGGCGAGGGAGTCATCTTATGTATGTATGTTGATGATATACTGATATTCGGGACCAATATTAATGTTATCAATGAGGTCAAAGACTTTCTATCTCGTTGTTTTGAGATGAAAGATCTAGGAGTGGCTGATGTGATATTGAACATCAAGCTGCTGAAAGATGATGATGGTGGGATAACACTGCTTCAGTCTCACTATGTGGAGAAGATCTTGAGTCGTTTTGGGTATAGCGAATGTAGATCCTCTCCTACACCATATGATCCTAGCGTGTTGGTTCGAAAGAATCAGGGAGATCCTAAGGATGCTAAAGATCAGCTGAGATATTCTCAGATTATTGGCTCGCTTATGTATTTAGCCAGCGCTACGAGGCCTGACATCTCCTTTGCTGTAAGCAAGTTAAGTCGATTTGTCTCAAATCCTGGAGATGTTCATTGGCAGGCCCTTGAAAGGGTTTTGCGTTATTTGAAAGGCACTGCGAGCTATGGGATTCACTACTCCGGGTATCCAAGGGTACTTGAAGGGTATAGTGACTCAAACTGGATTTCTGATGCTGATGAGACTAAGGCCACGAGTGGTTATGTGTTTACACTTGGTGGTGGCGCTGTTTCTTGGAAGTCTTGCAAGCAGACCATCTTAACGAGGTCAACTATGGAAGCAGAACTCACAGCATTAGACACAGCCACTGTTGAAGCAGAGTGGCTTCGTGAACTCTTGATGAACTTACCTGTGGTTGAAAAACCAATACCCGCAATCCTTATAAACTGTGATCATAAAAATAAACAGTTCTAAGGACAATATGAAGTCATCAAGAAATGTGAAGAGGAGATTGAAATCTGTCAGGAAAATGAGAAACTCCGGAGTTATTGCATTGGATTATATCCAAACATCTAAAAATCTGGTAGATCCCTTCACAAAGGGTCTATCACGTAATGTGATAGATAATGCATCGAGGGAGATGGGTTTGAGACCCACTTTTTGAGTTGCTCACAGTGGTAACTCGCTCTATGTGATCGGAGATCCCGTGAAGTAGAGTTGGGAGACAAGCTGTTGGTCAACTGGGAGGAGAGTATCCTTATAGCATACTACCACTCCGTATAGATGCAATACTCTCCTATTCTGCATGGCAGGTTGGTATTTACCTTAATGTGTTCTGAGTGGCTTGTTTAAGCAAAGATGTTGTCCTGCAGAACATCTTTTGAAGAACACACCTATATGAGTCTGACTGTCAAACGTCGCAGTCCGTGAGAGTTGGGTGCTCTCTAATAAACTCATGAAAGGCCATGGAGTATGACGCATAAGCTCCAAACCGCGGAGAAGCTTCGCGGCAGCCCTGTATCGGTCTAGACCTTATGTAAAACTAGTGCGCACCAAACTTGTAGTTCAAGGCATAGTCCACTATTCAAGTTGCAATCTAGTGTAGCATGAAGTTCTAAGTGGAAGTTCAACTTAACAGTCTCCACCTCGCACTGGTATATAAACAATGCTCTGGAACTGATTGATGTGATGTGATGATATGTGCCTATGAGAATTTGTGGGGGATTGTTGGAATTTGGGTGTGGGCCTTGGCCCATAGCCTAATACAAATTCTGAAATTCTCTTGGCCCATTCATGCCTAGCAAGGGGTGGCACCAAAGTTTAGTCCCACCTTGCTAGTTTAGAGGGAGTTGGACCAATATATATAGTGGAGTGTTTCACTACCTCCTAAAGAGAGTGAAGAGGAGTGGCATACACGCGCGCTTCTCCTCCTCCGCCGCCCGCCACGCCACGCCACGCCACGCCTCGCGCGCGCGCGCGCGCCGCGGTTTGCGGAATTGTGCCTCGGTGCCGATCTTATCTTTTTGCTGCTCGGGAAAATTATTGTGCGAGTTATTTTTCTGTCAGCCGTTTCCGGTTTTTACGGAAACGTGGGCTGTTACTACTCGGACGTGGACTACGCCCCACGTCTTACCCGACCGGCGCCTATATATAGACGGCCTTAGGCTAAAACCCTAATACGAGAAAATACACATCTCTCTGCCTCCAGAACCTTGCGCCGCCGCTACACCTTCTCCATCCCCTCTTTCGGCGTGCACCGGACGACGGGACAGTAGGCCTCCGGAACCACCGCCTCTCGTGAACCTGTACGGGTGAGGGGCGATCAGGTTTTTGGGGAGCGCGTCTGCGCGACTACTGACGACATCACGTCGACCGACCACTCCTTCCCCGACGATGACTTCTTCCCGGACATCAGCAACCTCTACATCGACGCCATGGCTGACGACACTGGTGTCAACCTCAACCCCAACCTGAACGCGAACCCGATTCCTCCTCCAGCACCGTACGTAATCTGTTCCTATCTAGTTCAGTTTCTGTTGCAGTTTCTTGTACTAGCTCTTGGAATAGATGTGATCTGTTTGTTCTGGTTGAATATGATCTGTTCGTTTATTCTGCTAGTATACATGATTAAATTAATTCTAGTACTTATAGTCATGATTTATTATTACTTATTTCGGATTAAATATTATGGTAATTTGCTTATATTTTCAACAAGAAGCCCAAGAAAGTAGTATGCAGATCCAAAGCCGCCACATGGTGCCAAAACCTCAGCAGCGCAGCACATCGAGAAGAAACTCCTAATAGAGGGTGCCGAAGGCCTTCGAGATATCAATTTTCAGAAGGACCGTCGCTTCTTTCTTCCTGTGAAGGAACCGGGCAGTGTTCTAATAATTTGTGTAGATAATACTTTCATCCAATTTCGTGTTATTTCAGGAATATTTCAGCCTCCCCTATTTTTGTCTAGGACTCCATTTTCTGGAAGCTAGGACGCACGACGCTTTGGATACAACGGTGACGCCCGGCCGGCTGGCTTCGGATATCAATTGGGATAGTTTCTGCCCCGGCCCTGCCAAAGGACAAAGAATTGAGAAAGTTTCTGGTACCAGCTAGTACCAAATTTGGCGCAGAGAATCCTAACAGGACATATCGTGTGCGAGGCTCCTGCACATACAGGCACCTGCTCGTACACAGTCTTGTCCTGATACCTGGATACTTTTGGGGCTGCTCAGTAAAGATATTTGACATGTGTGGCATTCTTGCACACGTTTGGAGTCAAATGGGACCGTTTACGAGTGATGATTGAGCATTACAATGGCTACGAACAGTGGCCGACAAATTCCGTCCAGGGCCTATCTACGGAACAGTGAGTGCTGTCATGGTTGACTAGCTGCTCAATTTGATGAATACGCGGTGGCCCGCACAGGCACAGCATGCGCATGGCCAACCGAACGTTTGGGTGGCCATCTTAACAGCCCATTCTTTCTCTCTCGGAAAAATGTTAGCAGCACATTCTAGGACACCAAAATTGTGACAAATCTAGCCCTCGTTAGAAATTTCTGCCCAAAATGTCCTCATCAATTTTTTTTCTCTGATTCTTTTGGTCACCGCCGTACAAAGATAAGTTGAGGTTGTATTGCTCAATTCCTCGGGTCAAGGCGTTGTGGCGCTATGACGACCAAACGCTGCGCGGTTAGTTGAGTAGCAGACGTGTATCCATACAAAACTGACATGGACTAAGTTTTTTTTTACGAAAAGGACTTCTAGCATTATATTAAAAGAAACATACGACAGTACAAAACACCACAAGAAAAACAAAAATTATAATAAATTCTCGAGATGCCCTTCGTCTTCAACCTCCACACTATGTCGACGGCGCGTCGCCGCTATCGCTCCTCCCTAAGCAGGCCTGACGTAGTTGGTTGCGGACAGGAAGTCGCCGAACGGATCTAGAAGTCCACATCCATCCTAGAGACGAAGATGAAGAAGTAACAATCGATGAAGCTCCTTGACGACTCTACAGACCCCCGGAGCCAGAAGAAATCCCTTTGATAGAAACACCAATTGGCAAGATCCGAAGAGAATCAACGGATCTGACGACGCTAACCCTCACGGGTCCTTCGTTGACTCCGAATTAAACGCCCACGAGGTAGGGAGAGGCTGGAGAGACCTTATTCCAACATGCCATTGTCACCTCTACCTCGCCGATGCCGCTAGGGAGACAAAGCCAGGAGCAAATAGACCTAAAAAAAAGCAAACGATGAAAAGGACGGGTCCCCACTCCTCTATCCACCGGCGTGGCTGTCGGACTGAGGGGAGGAGGGGGACCGGAAGGTTGGATTTGGGAGGGCGGTGGCTGGCAGCGTGCGTTGGAGGACTAAGTTAACGCCGAACCTAGGGTATTGAGGCTCCTAGGCAGAACGCCATTGAGTTCACACAGCTCAACGACCAGGAAATTGCAAATCGAGTGGCAATGTCGATTTGCACGCATACAGGGGTGGCCTCGAAAACAGCCAGGGGCAGAGCCGGAAACAGCCCAAGGCTGGTGCTAATAAGGCTAAGTGGTGCTACTTGTCTTGGATTTTCATATTTACAGCGTTCAAATTGATCACATGCTTGTTTAATGCAGCTGTTAGGGTGGTGCTACAACACGGGTAGCACCATGCCCAGCTCCGCTCCTGAAAACAGCTAAGTCCTAGCTAGAAGCTCAATGTCATGGGTCTTGGACTTGAGATCTTATGTATTTCAAAACCATGAAAGAAGTAGAAACTGCCGGTACAATTGCAACAACAATGGACACACAATTACATTATGAATTAACGGATGCACAAGGAACTAACAAGTTCACAATATTGAGGGATTTCATTTGTCCAACAGATGATTCAAACGATTGCGCTTCGAACATGTTATATTGGACGAAGAAGGATGTTTCACACACAAATGAAAGCCCATTAAACACTAGGGGAACATTACATATATGGCAAAAATAAAACATATCCAATACTGTTAGTACTATTTTAGAAATGCATATATTGTGAAGATAAAAAAATCAGACTGGCTCTTTAATATTTTGTGTAGATCATACTTTCATCTAATATATCGTGTTATTTCAGAAATAATTCAGTTTCCCCTATTTTTTTTACCATTTCAACAACCTTCCATGTCGGTGGAACCTTGATGCTTCTATTACGTCGGAACTTCACCATAACGCGGACCTTGACATGGATCAGATGCCTGCAAAAGTTGTCTGAATTGCAGAAGATACAGATGAGATCAAGACAATAAATAAAATGGATCATCACTAAAATAGGCGACGCGTGGTCTCGCAGCCGACTAAATTACGCAAAACCTGCTGTACCTACCTAGCTGCAGATTTAGTCCGCTGCACACATTGGCCCAAGTATCCCTCCTTCCACTGGTGTACCTGCTAGCCATACCAGGCCTATCACCATCATCCTAAATAGTAGATCCAGCGTGCTTACCATCTTGATATCTGGTGGCAATATCTGCCACCGCACTAGAATACAAAACAAAATTGCAGAGTTGACATGGAGCTAGCTATTCGGCAAAAAGGAGATTTGGTTATTTTGCTACTCATGCGCAGCGCGTGCGTGGTCGCTAATTATCCAATGCAGTTCAAATGAAAGGGGAGTGTGAAACGATCTTGGTAGCTGGAAGTGTGATCTACTACTAGTATAAATTAGGTGGTGCGTGATCTGGCACTATCCGAAATAATCCATAAACTATGTATGCCGCGTGCCTTCAAATACACACACGCACAATTCTTGGTCTTCCATCCATTAATTCCAAGCATTGCTATCTGCAGCTGATGCGAAATGGACCAGCTTGCCATGGAGAGCGTCGTCGTTCCGTTGCTCGCCGAGAGGCCGGGGAAGAAGAGGGGAGCACTGGCGAGGGAAGTGGTGGAGGAGTCCAAGAAGCTGTGGGAGGTCGTCGGCGGGCCATGTTCATGAGGCTGGTGCTCTACAGCTTGAACGTCATCAGCCAGGCCTTCGCCGGCCACATCGGAGATCTCGAGCTCGCTGCCTTCTCCATCGCCAACACCGTCATCTCCGGCCTCAGCTTTGGCTTGCTAGTACGTCAACATACCATCCCTCTCGACTCTCGAGTAGCGTTAGTTAGCTAGTACGTAGTAGATTCGGCCGGCGATGAGTACTCCAGAAGTCCACACATGGTAGACTCATTCTTCAATCCAATGGCTTGGCAGCTCGGAATGGCGAGTGCTCTGGAAACACTATGCGGCCAGGCCTACGGCGGCAAGCAGTACTCCATGATCGGCATCTACCTACAGCGCTCATGGATCATCCTCCTCCTCTCCGCCGTGCTCCTAGTTCCGTTCTACATCTTCACGGAGCCGCTGCTCGTGGCGCTGGGCCAGCCCGCGGAGGTGGCGCGCCTGGCCGGCGAGCTCAGCATGTGCATGCTCCCGATGCACTTCCAGTTCGCCATCACCCTGCCGCTCAACAAGTTCCTCCAGAGCCAGCGCAAAAACTGGGTCATGGCAGCGACTGCGGCGGCGTCCCTCGTGGTGCACGTCGCCGCGAGCTGGCTGCTGGTGGTGTACTTCCGGTTCGGGGTGCTCGGCGCCGCCATGGCGCTGAACGTCTCCTGGGGCGTCAGCATGGCGCTGCAGCTCGCGTACGCCGTGGGCGGCGGGTGCCCGGTGACGTGGAGTGGGTTCTCGCCCTTGGCGTTCGTCGATCTGTGGGGGTTCGTCAAGCTGTCGGTGTCATCTGGCGTCATGGTATGGTATGTATCGGGATTCAGTTAACTGTCGGTGTATCAATTGAAGTGCTGTCACACCCATGGTCTCATTTTGTTTCCCCTACATTTGGCGTGCAGCTTGGAGAGTTCTTACTACAAGGTACTGCTCTTACTTACGGGGCACCTGAAGAATTCTCAACTTGCTGTGGATGCCCTTTCTATCTGGTACCTCTTCTACCTCACCATCCCTCCTGATTCCAGAAAAAAATCAGCACTAGACATACATTCAGATAATTTTTTTTGTCAAATTCTAAAATGGATTCGACCAAATTTAAGTAAAAATTCCGGTCTTTTGGCGAAATGAAAACCGAAATCACTGAGCCAATTTTTTAGCGACTTTGACTATGGCGAAATATTTCTGAAACCAGAATTGAAAACCCTCTATACAGATTACTTCTGTAGACATAATTCTCATGTCACTAACGGTTGCTTATCTGTATCCTGCAGTATGAGTGTTCAAGGATTGGAGATGATGATCCCTATGGCGTTCTTAGCAGGCACTGGGTAAACAACTAACTGCACTATATACTCTGCACTCCAGTTAGTAATTTGCCATCAGAAGAAGAATGGTTGGCTGAAATTTCCCTTGTGGATCGAAAGGGTGCGAGTTGCTAACGAGCTTGGCGCGGGCAATGGGAAAGGCGCAAGGTTTGCGACGATTGTGGCGACGACGACGTCGTTTCTGATCGGTCTCTTCTTCAGCTTGCTAGCACTCGCCTTCCACGACAAGATCGCGCTCATCGTGTCATCAAGCAAGGCCGTGATGGACGCTGTGGACAGCATTTCCGTTCTGCTAGCCCTCACCATCCTCCTAAACGGCGTCCAACCTGTTCTTTCAGGTAGTACTCTTTTCCACCCAGCAAATATTTGTGAGCTTGTAACCAATCAGACCAGAATATGAAATACAGTATAACGAAGCACTGACTCTGTATGTGTGTGTGTGTGTGTGTGCCTGTGACAAATTTTGCAGGAGTTGCTGTTGGGTCAGGGTGGCAAGCACTAGTGGCTTATGTAAATCGTAGGAAGCTACTACATTATTGGAGTTCCAGTTGGGGTTGGATCTTCAGTCTGTTGGATTATTAGACATAATTTCCACGATTAATTTCAGAATATAAATCATGACAAAACCAGCTACTAGCTCATGTAACTCGAACATACTAGATGTACTAAACAACAGGATGATCGGAAACAAACAGCAGCCTAACATGTACTCGCAGAACATGATGAATAACCAAACAGGATCACGTAGCACGTACCGTTCGGTTGTCGTAGTAGAAACTTTGGGGAAGAGTGATCGCAGCAGGTGGCGACGAAGACGGCGGTATGCAGCACCGCCTGACTTGGATGGAAGACGACCCGTGATGGAGAACTCGAGCAGTCGCGCAGAGCGCTTCCCAAAAACCTTATTCGCCCTCTCCCGTACAGGATCACAAGGGCGAGTGGTTCCGGAGACCTGCTCTCCCGTCCGCCGGTGCACGCCGGCAAGCGGGATGGAGAAGACTACGGTGACGGCACAAGTAGAGAGGATGGCAAAACCCTAGATTGGTTTTCGGTGGTTGTTGTGGCGGTAGCCGCGCAAGACTTTATATAGAGCGGCTCAGGAAACCCTAACGGAGGCGAACGTGGGCCGAGTCCACGTTACGCACGTTCGGGTCGGTTACAGTAGCCCACGATCCGGGAGCGACCCGAATAAGCTAACCGTTTGACACGTCTGTCAATTTTCCTGAGCAGCAAAATAAAGCTCGGCTCGGCGAGATTCCCGCAACCCGCGGCGCGCGCGCGTCGTGACGAGACGAGACGAGGCGAGCGTGCGTGCGAGCGGCGGCGTCGTCGGAGGAGGAGCGCGCGTGTGTATCCCACTTACTTACAAAGTGGTACAACACTCCTCCTTATAAGGTGGTGCAACTCTCCTCCAACTTTCCATGTGGGACTAAACTTTAGCTCCCACTACACTCCCATGTGAGCTGCCACAAACATGGGCCCAAACACATATGGGCTGCCACAAATTTGGGCTTTGAGATTTAGGGAAAATCTGAAATACTCATGGGCCTAAATGGATTAGCCCCATTATTTCTAACAATCCCCCACCAGATCTCAAATGCCCATTTGAAGATTTGCCAATCCTTGCTACTTGTTTATATACCAGTGTTTCAGCAGAGACTGTTAAGTTGAACTTCCGCCTAGAAACTTGAACTACGTCTATCAACAACTTGAACAATGGATGAACCTTGAATTGCAAGTTTGGTGCCAATAGATTTCGCTCAGAATCATAACTAGTACTTGGCTGTCAGTAGCCTACCCCGCGGGTTGGAGCATATGCGTCATACTCCCTGGTCTCTTCATGAGTTTACTAGAGATCACCCAGATCTCATAGACCGCGACGTTTACAGTCGAGCTCATATAGGTGTGTTCTTTCAAGAATGTCCTGTAGGACGGCATCTTTGCTAATTAAAGCCAACAGAAACACATTAAGGCATGTTGCCAACCTGCCTTACAGATTATGAGAGTCATGCATCTTCACATAGAGAGGGTTACAAAATACTCTCCTCAGTCAAACCACTATCTTGTTCTTCCCAGGTCCTAATTCACGGGATCTCCGATCACATAGGTTGGGTTACCACTAAGGTGTGACATCCATGGGTCTCAACCCCATCTCCCTCGATGCACTTTCTATCACATTTCGTGATAGTCCCTTTGTAAAGGGATCTGCCAGGTTTTTGTCTGTTTGAATATATGTAACAGTTATTACTCCGGAGTTTCTCAATTTCCTGACAGATTTCAAACGTCTCTTCACGTGTCTTGATGACTTCGCGTTATCCTTAGAATTGTTCACTTTGACAATAACAGTTTGGTTGTCACAATTCAAAAGGATTGCCGGCACAGGTTTCTCAACCACAGGCAAGTCCATCAAGAGCTCACGCAGCCATTCTGACTCAACAGTGGCTGTGTCTAAAGCAGTAAGTTCTGCTTCCATAGTTGACCTCGTCAATATGGTTTGTCTACGAGACCTCCATGACACTGCGCCACCTCCAAGGGTAAACACATACCCGCTCGTGGCGTAGAGTTCATCAACGTCAGAGATCCAATTCGAATCACTATATCCTTCAAGCACAGCAGGATTCCCTGAATAGTGAATCCCATAGCTCATTGTACCACATAGATAGCGCATGACCCTTTCAAGTGCATGCCAATGATCAATACCCGGGTTAGACATGAACCTACTCAACTTGCTCACAGCAAAAGAGATATCGGGTCTTGTAGCGCTCGCTAAGTACATGAGAGAACCAACAACTTGTGAATATTTCAGCTGATCTGTTGGTTCCTTCTTATTCTTTCGTAATGTCAAACTGGGATCATAAGGTGTTGGAGAAGTCTTGCCATCATTAAAGCCAAATCGGCTCAAGACCTTCTCAACATAATGAGATTGTGTTAAAGTAATCCCATTCTCGTTCTTAATAAGCTTGATGTTCAGAATGACATCAGCCTCTCCCAGATCTTTCATATCAAAACTCTTTGACAGGAAAGACTTGACCTCATTTATCACTTTCATGTTTGTACCAAAGATCAGAATGTCATCCACATACAAACATAATATAACGCTATCGCCCCCACCATGACGATAATAAACACACCTATCAGCCTCATTAATGACAAAGCCAGCAGAAAGTAGAGTTCTGTCAAACTTCTCATGCCATTGCTTAGGTGCTTGTTTCAGGCCATATAAAGATTTTAATAACTTACACACCTTTGTCTCTTCACCTTTTACCACAAACCCATCCGGCTGATCCATATAGATCTCCTCTTCCAACTCTCCATTAAGGAAAGCTGTCTTCACGTCCATTTGATGAACGAGAAGACCATAAGAGGCAGCCAGGGATAGTAGTACTCGAATGGTGGTCAGTCTAGCGACAAGTGAATAGGTGTCGAAGTAATCTTCGCCTTCTTTCTGTGTGTAGCCCTTAGCTACAAGACGCGCCTTGTACTTCTCAATAGTACCATCAGGCCTTAGCTTCTTCTTGAACACCCACTTACATCCCACAGGTTTACAACCATAGGGTCGTTCTGATAATTCCCAAGTTCCATTAGAAAGAATCGAGTCCATCTCATTTTGGACAGCTTCTTTCCAATCATCTGCATCTGGAGATGCATATGCCTCAGTAATGGATCTGGGAGTATCATCCACAAGGTACACGATGAAGTCATTACCAAAGGATTTTGCAACCCTCTGTCTCTTACTCCTCGTGAGAGGTTCATCGTCATCCTTCTCAAGAAATTCCTCATGTGGTTGTTCAGAATTCTCAATAGATGCACTAGATTCAGGAAGTATTTCAGAAGAAATCCTACCAATGCTATGCATATCTTTCATAGGAAAAATATTCTCAAAGAATGTTGCATCACGAGATTCCATTATAGTATCAACATGCATATCAGGTACCTCAGATTTAACCACTAGAAATCTATAGCCTACACTCCGTGGAGCATATCCTAGAAAGATACAATCCACTGTCTTGGGTCCGAGCTTGCGTTTCTTGGGAATCGGTATGTTGACCTTCGCCAAACACCCCCAAGTGCGCAAATACGAAAGTGATGGTTTTCTCCCAACCCACTCCTCATAAGGGGTCTTTTCTTTATTCTTGTTAGGAACTCTATTCAGGACATGACATGAAGTCAACAAAGCCTCCCCCCACCATGCCTTTGATAAACCAGCAGTGGCTAACATGGAATTCACCAAGTCAGTCAGCGTGCGGTTTTTCCTCTCGGCAACCCCGTTTGATTGGGGCGAGTAGGGAGGCGTCCTCTCATGAATAATTCCGTGTTCCTGACAGAATTCATCAAATATTTTGGGAAAATACTCACCACCACGATCCGACCTAAGACGCTTGATCTTTCTCTCTAGTTGATTTTCAACTTCGGCCTTATAGATTTTAAAGTAGTCTAAAGCCTCATCTTTAGTTTGCAACAAGTAAACATAGCAAAATTTAGTAGCATCATCTATTAACGTCATGAAATATCTCTTTTCACCTTTTGTCAACACACCATTCATCTCGCATAGATCAGAATGTATGAGTTCTAGAGGTGCCAAGTTTCTCTCTTTGGCAGCCTTGTGAGGCTTTCGAGGTTGCTTTGATTGCACACAACTATGGCACTTAGAACCTTTGGCAATAGTGAAATTCGGAATTAAACTCATGCTGGACATCCGAGATATCAAACCAAAATTAATGTGACATAAACGAGAATGCCAAATACTGGTATCATCATTAACACCACCACAAATATGATTCACGGATTTATTACAAAACTCTGAAAGTGAAAGTCGGAACAAGCCTCCGAACTCATAACCTTTACCAATAAATTGTCCATGTTTCGAAACAACGACTTTATTAGACTCTAAGACAACCTTAAACCCATCTCTGCAAAGAAGGGAGCCACTAACGAGATTCTTGTTCATAGTAGGGACATGCTGCACGTTCCTCAGCTGCACGATCTTTCCGGAAGTAAACTTCAGATCCACCGTGCCAACACCACGAACAGAAGCATGTGATCCATTCCCCATTAGGACGGATGAATCCCGAGCGACCTGATAAGAAGTGAACATAGAGATGTCAGCACACACATGAACATTAGCACCCGTATCAAGCCACCAACACGGTGATTGAAATACTGAAAGAACAGTAAATAAATTACCATACCCATCAGTATTGCTAGCGGTCACGACGTTGACAGTCTTGGCCTTTTTCCCTCTGCGGTCTGCGCGTTCTGGACAGTCCTTGGAAAAATGGCCGGGCTCTCCACAAGTGTAACAAGACAGTTCACTCTTGTCCCTGTTCGTCTTCTTCTTCTTGAAGGTTGTAGTCTTTACAGGCTTGTTAAAGGAGGGTTTGAAGTTCCCTTTGTTCTTGCCTACGGATTTGCCTTTCTGCACAAAGTTAGCAGTAGCAAGACCCTCTCCTTTCTCAGTAGTGTCTTTAGCCCGAGCCTTCTCCTCAACATCAAGGGACGCTATCAGATTTTCAACTGATATCTCCTGTCTCTTGTGTTTGAGAGTTGTGGCAAAGTTCCTCCATGAAGGGGGCAACTTAGCAATAATGCATCCCGCCACAAACTTGTCGGGTAAGGTACACTTAAGGAGTTCGAGCTCCTTGGCAATGCACTGTATCTCATGAGCTTGTTGAACCACAGGAAGGTCCTTAGTCATCTTAAAATCATGAAAGCTCTCCATGATATACAGTTCACTACCAGCATCTGCAGCACCAAACTTGGCATCCAGTGCATCCCAGAGCTCCTTTCCGTCTTTTATGTGCATAAACACATCACACAGACGGTCAGCAAGAATGCTCAGAATACATCCCACAAAGACAATATTAGCATCCTCGAACTTCTTCTGATCCTCGTCAGATATAGTTCCCTCAGGTTTGCCTTTACTGATGTGGAACACTTTCATCGTGGTCAGCCAAAGCTCAGCCTTGTACTGCCACCTCTTAAAGTGCACACCGGTAAACTTATCCGGCCTCAGTGCATCGGTAAAACCAGCCATTGTTAATTCAAGAAATTGCCTACAATAAGGTTTTTGGATTGTTGGATTATTAGGCATAATTTCCACGATTAATTCCAGAATATAAATCATGACAAAACCAGCTACTAGCTCATGTAACTCGAACATACTAGATGTACTAAACAACAGGATGATCGGAAACAAACAGCAGCCTAACATGTACTCGCAGAACATGATGAATAACCAAACAGGATCACGTAGCACGTACCGTTCGGTTGTCGTAGTAGAAACTTTGGGGAAGAGTGATCGCAGCAGGTGGCGACGAAGACGGCGGTATGCAGCACCGCCTGACTTGGATGGAAGACGACCCGTGATGGAGAACTCGAGCAGTCGCGCAGAGCGCTTCCCAAAAACCTTATTCGCCCTCTCCCGTACAGGATCACAAGGGCGAGTGGTTCCGGAGACCTGCTCTCCCGTCCGCCGGCAAGCGGGATGGAGAATACTACGGTGACGGCACAAGTAGAGAGGATGGCAAAACCCTAGATTGGTTTTCGGTGGTTGTTGTGGCGGTAGCCGCGCAAGACTTTATATAGAGCGGCTCAGGAAACCCTAACGGAGGCGAACGTGGGCCGAGTCCACGTTACGCACGTTCGGGTCGGTTACAGTAGCCCACGATCCGGGAGCGACCCGAATAAGCTAACTGTTTGACACGTCTGTCAATTTTCCTGAGCAGCAAAATAAAGCTCGGCTCGGCGAGATTCCCGCAACCCGCGGCGCGCGCGCGTCGTGACGTGACGAGACGAGGCGAGCGTGCGTGCGTGCGAGCGGCGGCGTCGTCGGAGGAGGAGCGCGCGTGTGTATCTCTCTTATTCCCACTTACTTACAAAGTGGTACAACACTCCTCCTTATAAGGTGGTGCAACTCTCCTCCAACTTTCCATGTGGGACTAAACTTTAGCTCCCACTACACTCCCATGTGAGCTGCCACAAACATGGGCCCAAACACATATGGGCTGCCACAAATTTGGGCTTTGAGATTTAGGGAAAATCTGAAATACTGATGGGCCTAAATGGATTAGCCCCATTATTTCTAACAATCCCCCACCAGATCTAAAATGCCCATTTGAAGATTTGCCAATCCTTGCTACTTGTTTATATACCAGTGTTTCAGCAGAGACTGTTAAGTTGAACTTCCGCCTAGAAACTTGAACTACGTCTATCAACAACTTGAACAATGGACGAACCTTGAATTGCAAGTTTGGTGCCAATAGATTTCGCTCAGAATCATAACTAGTACTTGGCTGTCAGTAGCCTACCCCGCGGGTTGGAGCATATGCGTCATACTCCCTGGTCTCTTCATGAGTTTACTAGAGATCACCCAGATCTCATAGACCGCGACGTTTACAGTCGAGCTCATATAGGTGTGTTCTTTCAAGAATGTCCTGTAGGACGGCATCTTTGCTAATTAAAGCCAACAGAAACACATTAAGGCATGTTGCCAACCTGCCTTACAGATTATGAGAGTCATGCATCTTCACATAGAGAGGGTTACAAAATACTCTCCTCAGTCAAACCACTAGCATCTTCATAGTACCATCAGGCCTTAGCTTCTTCTTGAACACCCACTTACATCCCACAGGTTTACAACCATAGGGTCGTTCTGATAATTCCCAAGTTCCATTAGAAAGAATCGAGTCCATCTCATTTTGGACAGCTTCTTTCCAATCATCTGCATCTGAAGATGCATATGCCTCAGTAATGGATCTGGGAGTATCATCCACAAGGTACACGATGAAGTCATTACCAAAGGATTTTGCAACCCTCTGTCTCTTACTCCTCGTGAGAGGTTCATCGTCATCCTTCTCAAGAAATTCCTCATGTGGTTGTTCAGAATTCTCAATAGATGCACTAGATTCAGGAAGTATTTCAGAAGAAATCCTACCAATGCTATGCATATCTTTCATAGGAAAAATATTCTCAAAGAATGTTGCATCACGAGATTCCATTATAGTATCAACATGCATATCAGGTACACAGATTTAACCACTAGAAATCTATAGCCTACACTCCGTGGAGCATATCCTAGAAAGATACAATCCACTGTCTTGGGTCCGAGCTTGCGTTTCTTGGGAATCGGTATGTTGACCTTCGCCAAACACCCCCAAGTGCGCAAATACGAAAGTGATGGTTTTCTCCCAACCCACTCCTCATAAGGGGTCTTTTCTTTATTCTTGTTAGGAACTCTATTCAGGACATGACATGAAGTCAACAAAGCCTCCCCCCACCATGCCTTTGATAAACCAGCAGTGGCTAACATGGAATTCACCAAGTCAGTCAGCGTGCGGTTTTTCCTCTCGGCAACCCCGTTTGATTGGGGCGAGTAGGGAGGCGTCCTCTCATGAATAATTCCGTGTTCCTGACAGAATTCATCAAATATTTTGGGAAAATACTCACCACCACGATCCGACCTAAGACGCTTGATCTTTCTCTCTAGTTGATTTTCAACTTCGGCCTTATAGATTTTAAAGTAGTCTAAAGCCTCATCTTTAGTTTGCAACAAGTAAACATAGCAAAATTTAGTAGCATCATCTATTAACGTCATGAAATATCTCTTTTCACCTTTTGTCAACACACCATTCATCTCGCATAGATCAGAATGTATGAGTTCTAGAGGTGCCAAGTTTCTCTCTTCGGCAGCCTTGTGAGGCTTTCGAGGTTGCTTTGATTGCACACAACTATGGCACTTAGAACCTTTGGCAATAGTGAAATTCGGAATTAAACTCATGCTGGACATCCGAGATATCAAACCAAAATTAATGTGACATAAACGAGAATGCCAAATACTGGTATCATCATTAACACCACCACAAATATGATTCACGGATTTATTACAAAACTCTGAAAGTGAAAGTCGGAACATGCCTCCGAACTCATAACCTTTACCAATAAATTGTCCATGTTTCGAAACAACGACTTTATTAGACTCTAAGACAACCTTAAACCCATCTCTGCAAAGAAGGGAGCCACTAACGAGATTCTTGTTCATAGTAGGGACATGCTGCACGTTCCTCAGCTGCACGATCTTTCCGGAAGTAAACTTCAGATCCACCGTGCCAACACCACGAACAGAAGCATGTGATCCATTCCCCATTAGGACGGATGAATCCCGAGCGACCTGATAAGAAGTGAACATAGAGATGTCAGCACACACATGAACATTAGCACCCGTATCAAGCCACCAACACGGTGATTGAAATACTGAAAGAACAGTAAATAAATTACCATACCCATCAGTATTGCTAGCGGTCACGACGTTGACAGTCTTGGCCTTTTTCCCTCTGCGGTCTGCGCGTTCTGGACAGTCCTTGGAAAAATGGCCGGGCTCTCCACAAGTGTAACAAGACAGTTCACTCTTGTCCCTGTTCGTCTTCTTCTTCTTGAAGGTTGTAGTCTTTACAGGCTTGTTAAAGGAGGGTTTGAAGTTCCCTTTGTTCTTGCCTACGGATTTGCCTTTCTGCACAAAGTTAGCAGTAGCAAGACCCTCTCCTTTCTCAGTAGTGTCTTTAGCCCGAGCCTTCTCCTCAACATCAAGGGACGCTATCAGATTTTCAACTGATATCTCCTGTCTCTTGTGTTTGAGAGTTGTGGCAAAGTTCCTCCATGAAGGGGGCAACTTAGCAATAATGCATCCCGCCACAAACTTGTCGGGTAAGGTACACTTAAGGAGTTCGAGCTCCTTGGCAATGCACTGTATCTCATGAGCTTGTTGAACCACAGGAAGGTCCTTAGTCATCTTAAAATCATGAAAGCTCTCCATGATATACAGTTCACTACCAGCATCTGCAGCACCAAACTTGGCATCCAGTGCATCCCAGAGCTCCTTTCCGTCTTTTATGTGCATAAACACATCACACAGACGGTCAGCAAGAATGCTCAGAATACATCCCACAAAGACAATATTAGCATCCTCGAACTTCTTCTGATCCTCGTCAGATATAGTTCCCTCAGGTTTGCCTTTACTGATGTGGAACACTTTCATCGTGGTCAGCCAAAGCTCAGCCTTGTACTGCCACCTCTTAAAGTGCACACCGGTAAACTTATCCGGCCTCAGTGCATCGGTAAAACCAGCCATTGTTAATTCAAGAAATTGCCTACAATAAGGTTTTTGGATTGTTGGATTATTAGGCATAATTTCCACGATTAATTCCAGAATATAAATCATGACAAAACCAGCTACTAGCTCATGTAACTCGAACATACTAGATGTACTAAACAACAGGATGATCGGAAACAAACAGCAGCCTAACATGTACTCGCAGAACATGATGAATAACCAAACAGGATCACGTAGCACGTACCGTTCGGTTGTCGTAGTAGAAACTTTGGGGAAGAGTGATCGCAGCAGGTGGCGACGAAGACGGCGGTATGCAGCACCGCCTGACTTGGATGGAAGACGACCCGTGATGGAGAACTCGAGCAGTCGCGCAGAGCGCTTCCCAAAAACCTTATTCGCCCTCTCCCGTACAGGATCACAAGGGCGAGTGGTTCCGGAGACCTGCTCTCCCGTCCGCCGGCAAGCGGGATGGAGAATACTACGGTGACGGCACAAGTAGAGAGGATGGCAAAACCCTAGATTGGTTTTCGGTGGTTGTTGTGGCGGTAGCCGCGCAAGACTTTATATAGAGCGGCTCAGGAAACCCTAACGGAGGCGAACGTGGGCCGAGTCCACGTTACGCACGTTCGGGTCGGTTACAGTAGCCCACGATCCGGGAGCGACCCGAATAAGCTAACTGTTTGACACGTCTGTCAATTTTCCTGAGCAGCAAAATAAAGCTCGGCTCGGCGAGATTCCCGCAACCCGCGGCGCGCGCGCGTCGTGACGTGACGAGACGAGGCGAGCGTGCGTGCGTGCGAGCGGCGGCGTCGTCGGAGGAGGAGCGCGCGTGTGTATCTCTCTTATTCCCACTTACTTACAAAGTGGTACAACACTCCTCCTTATAAGGTGGTGCAACTCTCCTCCAACTTTCCATGTGGGACTAAACTTTAGCTCCCACTACACTCCCATGTGAGCTGCCACAAACATGGGCCCAAACACATATGGGCTGCCACAAATTTGGGCTTTGAGATTTAGGGAAAATCTGAAATACTGATGGGCCTAAATGGATTAGCCCCATTATTTCTAACAATCCCCCACCAGATCTAAAATGCCCATTTGAAGATTTGCCAATCCTTGCTACTTGTTTATATACCAGTGTTTCAGCAGAGACTGTTAAGTTGAACTTCCGCCTAGAAACTTGAACTACGTCTATCAACAACTTGAACAATGGACGAACCTTGAATTGCAAGTTTGGTGCCAATAGATTTCGCTCAGAATCATAACTAGTACTTGGCTGTCAGTAGCCTACCCCGCGGGTTGGAGCATATGCGTCATACTCCCTGGTCTCTTCATGAGTTTACTAGAGATCACCCAGATCTCATAGACCGCGACGTTTACAGTCGAGCTCATATAGGTGTGTTCTTTCAAGAATGTCCTGTAGGACGGCATCTTTGCTAATTAAAGCCAACAGAAACACATTAAGGCATGTTGCCAACCTGCCTTACAGATTATGAGAGTCATGCATCTTCACATAGAGAGGGTTACAAAATACTCTCCTCAGTCAAACCACTAGCATCTTCATAGTACCATCAGGCCTTAGCTTCTTCTTGAACACCCACTTACATCCCACAGGTTTACAACCATAGGGTCGTTCTGATAATTCCCAAGTTCCATTAGAAAGAATCGAGTCCATCTCATTTTGGACAGCTTCTTTCCAATCATCTGCATCTGAAGATGCATATGCCTCAGTAATGGATCTGGGAGTATCATCCACAAGGTACACGATGAAGTCATTACCAAAGGATTTTGCAACCCTCTGTCTCTTACTCCTCGTGAGAGGTTCATCGTCATCCTTCTCAAGAAATTCCTCATGTGGTTGTTCAGAATTCTCAATAGATGCACTAGATTCAGGAAGTATTTCAGAAGAAATCCTACCAATGCTATGCATATCTTTCATAAGAAAAATATTCTCAAAGAATGTTGCATCACGAGATTCCATTATAGTATCAACATGCATATCAGGTACACAGATTTAACCACTAGAAATCTATAGCCTACACTCCGTGGAGCATATCCTAGAAAGATACAATCCACTGTCTTGGGTCCGAGCTTGCGTTTCTTGGGAATCGGTATGTTGACCTTCGCCAAACACCCCCAAGTGCGCAAATACGAAAGTGATGGTTTTCTCCCAACCCACTCCTCATAAGGGGTCTTTTCTTTATTCTTGTTAGGAACTCTATTCAGGACATGACATGAAGTCAACAAAGCCTCCCCCCACCATGCCTTTGATAAACCAGCAGTGGCTAACATGGAATTCACCAAGTCAGTCAGCGTGCGGTTTTTCCTCTCGGCAACCCCGTTTGATTGGGGCGAGTAGGGAGGCGTCCTCTCATGAATAATTCCGTGTTCCTGACAGAATTCATCAAATATTTTGGGAAAATACTCACCACCACGATCCGACCTAAGACGCTTGATCTTTCTCTCTAGTTGATTTTCAACTTCGGCCTTATAGATTTTAAAGTAGTCTAAAGCCTCATCTTTAGTTTGCAACAAGTAAACATAGCAAAATTTAGTAGCATCATCTATTAACGTCATGAAATATCTCTTTTCACCTTTTGTCAACACACCATTCATCTCGCATAGATCAGAATGTATGAGTTCTAGAGGTGCCAAGTTTCTCTCTTCGGCAGCCTTGTGAGGCTTTCGAGGTTGCTTTGATTGCACACAACTATGGCACTTAGAACCTTTGGCAATAGTGAAATTCGGAATTAAACTCATGCTGGACATCCGAGATATCAAACCAAAATTAATGTGACATAAACGAGAATGCCAAATACTGGTATCATCATTAACACCACCACAAATATGATTCACGGATTTATTACAAAACTCTGAAAGTGAAAATCGGAACAAGCCTCCGAACTCATAACCTTTACCAATAAATTGTCCATGTTTCGAAACAACGACTTTATTAGACTCTAAGACAACCTTAAACCCATCTCTGCAAAGAAGGGAGCCACTAACGAGATTCTTGTTCATAGTAGGGACATGCTGCACGTTCCTCAGCTGCACGATCTTTCCGGAAGTAAACTTCAGATCCACCGTGCCAACACCACGAACAGAAGCATGTGATCCATTCCCCATTAGGACGGATGAATCCCGAGCGACCTGATAAGAAGTGAACATAGAGATGTCAGCACACACATGAACATTAGCACCCGTATCAAGCCACCAACACGGTGATTGAAATACTGAAAGAACAATAAATAAATTACCATACCCATCAGTATTGCTAGCGGTCACGACGTTGACAGTCTTGGCCTTTTTCCCTCTGCGGTCTGCGCGTTCTGGACAGTCCTTGGAAAAATGGCCGGGCTCTCCACAAGTGTAACAAGACAGTTCACTCTTGTCCCTGTTCGTCTTCTTCTTCTTGAAGGTTGTAGTCTTTACAGGCTTGTTAAAGGAGGGTTTGAAGTTCCCTTTGTTCTTGCCTACGGATTTGCCTTTCTGCACAAAGTTAGCAGTAGCAAGACCCTCTCCTTTCTCAGTAGTGTCCTTAGCCCGAGCCTTCTCCTCAACATCAAGGGACGCTATCAGATTTTCAACTGATATCTCCTGTCTCTTGTGTTTGAGAGTTGTGGCAAAGTTCCTCCATGAAGGGGGCAACTTAGCAATAATGCATCCCGCCACAAACTTGTCGGGTAAGGTACACTTAAGGAGTTCGAGCTCCTTGGCAATGCACTGTATCTCATGAGCTTGTTGAACCACAGGAAGGTCCTTAGTCATCTTAAAATCATGAAAGCTCTCCATGATATACAGTTCACTACCAGCATCTGCAGCACCAAACTTGGCATCCAGTGCATCCCAGAGCTCCTTTCCGTCTTTTATGTGCATAAACACATCACACAGACGGTCAGCAAGAATGCTCAGAATACATCCCACAAAGACAATATTAGCATCCTCGAACTTCTTCTGATCCTCGTCAGATATAGTTCCCTCAGGTTTGCCTTTACTGATGTGGAACACTTTCATCGTGGTCAGCCAAAGCTCAGCCTTGTACTGCCACCTCTTAAAGTGCACACCGGTAAACTTATCCGGCCTCAGTGCATCGGTAAAACCAGCCATTGTTAATTCAAGAAATTGCCTACAATAAGGTTTTTGGATTGTTGGATTATTAGGCATAATTTCCACGATTAATTCCAGAATATAAATCATGACAAAACCAGCTACTAGCTCATGTAACTCGAACATACTAGATGTACTAAACAACAGGATGATCGGAAACAAACAGCAGCCTAACATGTACTCGCAGAACATGATGAATAACCAAACAGGATCACGTAGCACGTACCGTTCGGTTGTCGTAGTAGAAACTTTGGGGAAGAGTGATCGCAGCAGGTGGCGACGAAGACGGCGGTATGCAGCACCGCCTGACTTGGATGGAAGACGACCCGTGATGGAGAACTCGAGCAGTCGCGCAGAGCGCTTCCCAAAAACCTTATTCGCCCTCTCCCGTACAGGATCACAAGGGCGAGTGGTTCCGGAGACCTGCTCTCCCGTCCGCCGGCAAGCGGGATGGAGAATACTACGGTGACGGCACAAGTAGAGAGGATGGCAAAACCCTAGATTGGTTTTCGGTGGTTGTTGTGGCGGTAGCCGCGCAAGACTTTATATAGAGCGGCTCAGGAAACCCTAACGGAGGCGAACGTGGGCCGAGTCCACGTTACGCACGTTCGGGTCGGTTACAGTAGCCCACGATCCGGGAGCGACCCGAATAAGCTAACTGTTTGACACGTCTGTCAATTTTCCTGAGCAGCAAAATAAAGCTCGGCTCGGCGAGATTCCCGCAACCCGCGGCGCGCGCGCGTCGTGACGTGACGAGACGAGGCGAGCGTGCGTGCGTGCGAGCGGCGGCGTCGTCGGAGGAGGAGCGCGCGTGTGTATCTCTCTTATTCCCACTTACTTACAAAGTGGTACAACACTCCTCCTTATAAGGTGGTGCAACTCTCCTCCAACTTTCCATGTGGGACTAAACTTTAGCTCCCACTACACTCCCATGTGAGCTGCCACAAACATGGGCCCAAACACATATGGGCTGCCACAAATTTGGGCTTTGAGATTTAGGGAAAATCTGAAATACTGATGGGCCTAAATGGATTAGCCCCATTATTTCTAACAATCCCCCACCAGATCTAAAATGCCCATTTGAAGATTTGCCAATCCTTGCTACTTGTTTATATACCAGTGTTTCAGCAGAGACTGTTAAGTTGAACTTCCGCCTAGAAACTTGAACTACGTCTATCAACAACTTGAACAATGGACGAACCTTGAATTGCAAGTTTGGTGCCAATAGATTTCGCTCAGAATCATAACTAGTACTTGGCTGTCAGTAGCCTACCCCGCGGGTTGGAGCATATGCGTCATACTCCCTGGTCTCTTCATGAGTTTACTAGAGATCACCCAGATCTCATAGACCGCGACGTTTACAGTCGAGCTCATATAGGTGTGTTCTTTCAAGAATGTCCTGTAGGACGGCATCTTTGCTAATTAAAGCCAACAGAAACACATTAAGGCATGTTGCCAACCTGCCTTACAGATTATGAGAGTCATGCATCTTCACATAGAGAGGGTTACAAAATACTCTCCTCAGTCAAACCACTAGCATCTTCATAGTACCATCAGGCCTTAGCTTCTTCTTGAACACCCACTTACATCCCACAGGTTTACAACCATAGGGTCGTTCTGATAATTCCCAAGTTCCATTAGAAAGAATCGAGTCCATCTCATTTTGGACAGCTTCTTTCCAATCATCTGCATCTGAAGATGCATATGCCTCAGTAATGGATCTGGGAGTATCATCCACAAGGTACACGATGAAGTCATTACCAAAGGATTTTGCAACCCTCTGTCTCTTACTCCTCGTGAGAGGTTCATCGTCATCCTTCTCAAGAAATTCCTCATGTGGTTGTTCAGAATTCTCAATAGATGCACTAGATTCAGGAAGTATTTCAGAAGAAATCCTACCAATGCTATGCATATCTTTCATAAGAAAAATATTCTCAAAGAATGTTGCATCACGAGATTCCATTATAGTATCAACATGCATATCAGGTACACAGATTTAACCACTAGAAATCTATAGCCTACACTCCGTGGAGCATATCCTAGAAAGATACAATCCACTGTCTTGGGTCCGAGCTTGCGTTTCTTGGGAATCGGTATGTTGACCTTCGCCAAACACCCCCAAGTGCGCAAATACGAAAGTGATGGTTTTCTCCCAACCCACTCCTCATAAGGGGTCTTTTCTTTATTCTTGTTAGGAACTCTATTCAGGACATGACATGAAGTCAACAAAGCCTCCCCCCACCATGCCTTTGATAAACCAGCAGTGGCTAACATGGAATTCACCAAGTCAGTCAGCGTGCGGTTTTTCCTCTCGGCAACCCCGTTTGATTGGGGCGAGTAGGGAGGCGTCCTCTCATGAATAATTCCGTGTTCCTGACAGAATTCATCAAATATTTTGGGAAAATACTCACCACCACGATCCGACCTAAGACGCTTGATCTTTCTCTCTAGTTGATTTTCAACTTCGGCCTTATAGATTTTAAAGTAGTCTAAAGCCTCATCTTTAGTTTGCAACAAGTAAACATAGCAAAATTTAGTAGCATCATCTATTAACGTCATGAAATATCTCTTTTCACCTTTTGTCAACACACCATTCATCTCGCATAGATCAGAATGTATGAGTTCTAGAGGTGCCAAGTTTCTCTCTTCGGCAGCCTTGTGAGGCTTTCGAGGTTGCTTTGATTGCACACAACTATGGCACTTAGAACCTTTGGCAATAGTGAAATTCGGAATTAAACTCATGCTGGACATCCGAGATATCAAACCAAAATTAATGTGACATAAACGAGAATGCCAAATACTGGTATCATCATTAACACCACCACAAATATGATTCACGGATTTATTACAAAACTCTGAAAGTGAAAATCGGAACAAGCCTCCGAACTCATAACCTTTACCAATAAATTGTCCATGTTTCGAAACAACGACTTTATTAGACTCTAAGACAACCTTAAACCCATCTCTGCAAAGAAGGGAGCCACTAACGAGATTCTTGTTCATAGTAGGGACATGCTGCACGTTCCTCAGCTGCACGATCTTTCCGGAAGTAAACTTCAGATCCACCGTGCCAACACCACGAACAGAAGCATGTGATCCATTCCCCATTAGGACGGATGAATCCCGAGCGACCTGATAAGAAGTGAACATAGAGATGTCAGCACACACATGAACATTAGCACCCGTATCAAGCCACCAACACGGTGATTGAAATACTGAAAGAACAATAAATAAATTACCATACCCATCAGTATTGCTAGCGGTCACGACGTTGACAGTCTTGGCCTTTTTCCCTCTGCGGTCTGCGCGTTCTGGACAGTCCTTGGAAAAATGGCCGGGCTCTCCACAAGTGTAACAAGACAGTTCACTCTTGTCCCTGTTCGTCTTCTTCTTCTTGAAGGTTGTAGTCTTTACAGGCTTGTTAAAGGAGGGTTTGAAGTTCCCTTTGTTCTTGCCTACGGATTTGCCTTTCTGCACAAAGTTAGCAGTAGCAAGACCCTCTCCTTTCTCAGTAGTGTCCTTAGCCCGAGCCTTCTCCTCAACATCAAGGGACGCTATCAGATTTTCAACTGATATCTCCTGTCTCTTGTGTTTGAGAGTTGTGGCAAAGTTCCTCCATGAAGGGGGCAACTTAGCAATAATGCATCCCGCCACAAACTTGTCGGGTAAGGTACACTTAAGGAGTTCGAGCTCCTTGGCAATGCACTGTATCTCATGAGCTTGTTGAACCACAGGAAGGTCCTTAGTCATCTTAAAATCATGAAAGCTCTCCATGATATACAGTTCACTACCAGCATCTGCAGCACCAAACTTGGCATCCAGTGCATCCCAGAGCTCCTTTTCGTCTTTTATGTGCATAAACACATCACACAGACGGTCAGCAAGAATGCTCAGAATACATCCCACAAAGACAATATTAGCATCCTCGAACTTCTTCTGATCCTCGTCAGATATAGTTCCCTCAGGTTTGCCTTTACTGATGTGGAACACTTTCATCGTGGTCAGCCAAAGCTCAGCCTTGTACTGCCACCTCTTAAAGTGCACACCGGTAAACTTATCCGGCCTCAGTGCATCGGTAAAACCAGCCATTGTTAATTCAAGAAATTGCCTACAATAAGGTTTTTGGATTGTTGGATTATTAGGCATAATTTCCACGATTAATTCCAGAATATAAATCATGACAAAACCAGCTACTAGCTCATGTAACTCGAACATACTAGATGTACTAAACAACAGGATGATCGGAAACAAACAGCAGCCTAACATGTACTCGCAGAACATGATGAATAACCAAACAGGATCACGTAGCACGTACCGTTCGGTTGTCGTAGTAGAAACTTTGGGGAAGAGTGATCGCAGCAGGTGGCGACGAAGACGGCGGTATGCAGCACCGCCTGACTTGGATGGAAGACGACCCGTGATGGAGAACTCGAGCAGTCGCGCAGAGCGCTTCCCAAAAACCTTATTCGCCCTCTCCCGTACAGGATCACAAGGGCGAGTGGTTCCGGAGACCTGCTCTCCCGTCCGCCGGTGCACGCCGGCAAGCGGGATGGAGAAGACTACGGTGACGGCACAAGTAGAGAGGATGGCAAAACCCTAGATTGGTTTTCGGTGGTTGTTGTGGCGGTAGCCGCGCAAGACTTTATATAGAGCGGCTCAGGAAACCCTAACGGAGGCGAACGTGGGCCGAGTCCACGTTACGCACGTTCGGGTCGGTTACAGTAGCCCACGATCCGGGAGCGACCCGAATAAGCTAACCGTTTGACACGTCTGTCAATTTTCCTGAGCAGCAAAATAAAGCTCGGCTCGGCGACATTCCCGCAACCCGCAACCCGCAACCCGCAACCCGCGGCGCGCGCGCGTCGTGTCGTGACGTGACGTGACGAGACGAGGCGAGCGTGCGTACGAGCGGCGGCGTCGGAGGAGGAGCGCGCGTGTGTATCTCTCTTATTCCCACTTACTTACAAAGTGGTACAACACTCCTCCTTATAAGGTGGTGCAACTCTCCTCCAACTTTCATGTGGGACTAAACTTTAGCTCCCACTACACTCCCATGTGAGCTGCCACAAACATGGGCCCAAACACATATGGGCTGCCACAAATTTGGGCTTTGAGATTTAGGGAAAATCTGAAATACTCATGGGCCTAAATGGATTAGCCCCATTATTTCTAACACAGTCTAGGAGTTCTTGTACGTTCTATCCAATCAAGCCCTCCTTATAGTACATTTTTAATGGTATATTTTTAGACATGCGTGTGTGCATACTCACTAGCTCATCTTTCTTTGCAGGGGATTTGGACAGGGATGATAAGTGGTACTGCAGTTCAGACATTAATCCTCGCGTATATTACCGTGCAATGTGATTGGGACGAGGAGGTAATTTCTCTGTCTGGCTCTGCGTTTTAGAGTCGATTAGGCATCAGAACTTTTCTTTTGCAGGTAAATTAGGAATCAAAACTTTGACTTATTAAAATTTGCAGGCTCTTAATGCAAGTAAACGCATCCAAAGATGGACAAGCTCGAAATGAATTGGAGTGCGCATGCCCTCGTCTCAAGGAGCCGTTGATGATGATTAACCGAGATGAATTTTCTTTTGTAAAGATGGGAAATTTTATTAATTCTTGTTATATATTTAATTTTGTTCAAGTATTTACCAGAACTGTAATTAGTTTTCATAAAGTGGTCTATTCTGGATGGTCGGCTAAGACTGCATATTTGTTTAAGTGCATTACCTAGCCAAATCATGGGTGTTGGTTAACTATTTGGTGTCAATTGCGGGTAGTAGGGGTCTAGGGGAGGCTCAGCCCGAAGACATACAGTAATTATTACTACTCCCTCCGTTTTAAAATATAAAATATTTTAGCTTTGTGCAAAAAGTGTATCTAGATCTCTTTTAGTGTGTAAGTTCACTATAAACTTAGATGAACCTACACTCTAAAAGTGGTCTAGATACATTTACTTCACAAAGCTAAAACATCTTATATTTTAAAACAGAGGGAGTACATGTGTTTATCAAGTGGTAATATTCTCTTGCCACGGCCCACGGGATATAGCTGCCCCCTACACCCAACCAAACGATAGTTGGCGTTAAGATTTGTGACAAACCAGATTAAAAGTACATCTGCTACAAGACAAGATTAAGTTGAATGTAATAAAGGTAATATCGAGAGACCATACCAGTGTAATTAAAGATTTAGTTCTGTCCAATATTAAACTTCCCTAAGTTTGCCCGAATTTACAGAAAAATGCGTGAACGTTAGAATACTGTAATTTCGAACGAACATAGAACTTTAATTATTTTGCAGCGAGAGCGGCAATTTGCGCGCTTCATGCGCAACTTGAGAACCAGGTTTTCCATGTGCTCCTAATTCAGACCCAGTAAAGCTAGTTCCATTAGAGCACGCACCTGCACGAACAAGCAACTTGCTCCATGGTTGGCAGCCAAATTACAGATTCAGATCCAGTAATCCGCGTCAGCTAGCAAACACAACACAAGATCGGTCAACCGTCTGTTGCTACTAGCTCGTTGCAGCTTAGCTATGGCGGAGGGAAGAATATATTTTTAAGGCATCATTCGGCCTAGCTCGTCATGTGCCAGTTGATTCGGAGCACGCTCCAGCATCGTGTAATCTGAGATTATATTCTCCGGCTTCTAAGGAATCGTTTCTCACGGCGCTGCGCATTACCAGAACCATGCTACTCCCTCCATTTTAAAATATAAGATATTTTAGGTTTGTGAAAAAAATGTATCTAGACTTTTTTTAGTGTGTAGATTCACTCTAAACCTCAGTGAACCTATATACTAAAAGAAGTCTAGATACATTTCTTCACAAAGCTAAAACATTTTATATTTTGAAACAGAGGGAGTAGTTCCCACGGCGTTGCAGCTGGTTTCATGGTTAACATGTTCCCTTTGGACTTTGTCTGCTTGCTACACACATTCAAAAAAAATTGGCTTACACGGTGCGTAGTTTCGAAATACCATGAACTGAAACACTCATAGTAGTACTTCAAATTTTGAAATAAATAAAACTGACACGATTTTGGATTACTGGCCGCTTTACCATCCAGGGCAACTGGTTTCCGGACATCGAGTCATTTTTTTTCTTCCATTTGAGAATAACCTACATGTTTCGGGCTCGGGCTGTTCCCCGGTTGAGTAATTAGATCGATACTTCCAGCTAATCCTCTTCACATGCTAAACTAAAATAAAAACATGCTGCACGTACAGCCGTGCACTAAGAGATGACTTCCAAGCTACAACTAGCTAACAGTATATATATCGCAGCAGACGGCCCTTTTCAGCGACAACATGGTGGGAGCGGAGCGGCTATGTCGGGTGATTTCACAAGGAGGCGTGAAGTCACCTTTAGTTAGTCGTCGGTGTTTCTTCAGGGTATGACTACTTCGTTTTCTTTTTATCTTTGATATGCTTTGCAAGAGAGTTTCTTCATCATTTTATATTGATCCGTCTGTGTGGCTTTACTTATAAATCAGAGCAAAAGCCTGTTTAAAAAAATATTTTTAAAACCATTCGCCAAACTATGAAGAAAATTCACCATTTTGTTCCTAGTTTGGACGAACTTTTAAAATATGAGGTGCACAATCCACACTAATATATGTGGATTTATTTTTTTTAGATCAAAAGGGATTTCTCCCCTGTTCCATTTCATAAAGAAAAGAAACACCACACCCCACAAATTCAGGTCTTACAGTTCAGCGAAAGCTAAAAACTAGAGCTTACCACTAGGGAGTTTGTCTCTTACAACTCTTTTGATAGACTTAAAACTAGAGAGAGAAGAACTAGACAAGATCTCTCTGTCTGCATCAACTCAAAAGACAAACATCGGACTTAGAGAACACCCCAGATGACTCAGAACACTAAATGAATAGAGTCCTCCTCCTCCTCCTTGTGGTTCTGCAGATAGCCCAGCGCCACCTTCCCTCCATGTGTCTTCCCCAACGAGTTAGACTTCCAGGTAGAAATCCATCCAAAATCAGGGCAAGTCAGCATGGCGGGAGTCTCAGAGGTCTTTTGAGTTTTTGCAACAGGCGAGTTGTAAATCTTGCAGATTCTCCTTCTCCTATCTCCTGGAAAGCTACCTTCCAGTTTCTCAGATAAGAAAGCACTAGATTCCAAACCTGTTTCATATTTATCCAAGAAGATCTGTTAAAAACTAAACTATTCCTAACATTCCACGGCCCCCAAAGCACAACTGAAGTGACTATATTGAAATGTAAGAATTTCTTATTACATAACCATTTACAAGCTACAGATTCATAATCAGAAACTTGAATATGAAAAATCTTAAAGACATCAGACCAAAGAGATCTAGCAATAAGGCAGTCAAACATCAAATGATGCACAGACTCAACCTCTTTGCAAAACTCACACTCCAGGGGTTTTGGGATACCTCTAGCTCTTAAATTATCCCTAGTCATGATTTTATTCTGAGAGAGCAGCCATAAGAAAATCTGAACTCTTGGGGGAATTTTGAGTTTCCAAACAGCTGGCAAGAAAATTTGCTTAATACCTCTAAAGTTAATGGTAGAATACACATAACTAGAGAATAGACCCCTTTAGACTCATACTGTCAGATAAACTAGTCTTCCTGATCAGAAAAGTTAATAGACCTAGCTACAACCAATAGCTCATGCCAGCAAACATAAAGAGAACTTGCAATGATACCGGCAAAGTAAAGGGGTGTGTTCGAATGCCGTGTTGCTAGGCCTTGGACACAAACATGAGGGCTCAATATTCTTTGGGTTTAGCCTCAACTCGTGGACGGAACGTGACTATCTGTTGAGAGGTGTGACCGGGAGCGAAGCTTCCCTTTGAGCAAGCGAGGGCAGCTTACCTACCTTGATTTTTGACAAAAAAATCGCTTATATATATCGACATTTCTCTATATATGTACAAGTTTCTGTAATTTTTGTTTGCTCTGAAGAAAAAGAAAAGAGAAATAAGCAAATGGGCTGCGCTCGCGCTGTTTTGGTTGAACTGGCCTCCTTTCCGCTGGGCCGGAGGAGAGTAAATTAGCAGACTAGGACCGCAAATACTAAATGCCGCTCAATACGATACAGGAGGCACGCGCCGCACACAACGCGCCACATTTCGCTGGCCCATTTAGCTTTTATCTCTCTTTTTCCCATTACTTTCCTGATTTTCTTTTCCGTTTGCTTTTTTCAGTTTTATTTATTCTGGTTTTAAGGTTCATAAATTTATAATTTCTTCAATAAGTTATAACTTTTTGAAAAATAATCACGCCTCTTAAAAAATTGTTCATGAATTTGATTTTCGGTTCATGAATATCGAATATGGTTCATGATTTTTTGTCAAATGTTTATGGCCTCATATGGGCCTCGTATGGAGCGGCCCACGAGACCATCGCTTGAGGCGGTCCGCGCGAGTGGTGCTGCTAAGAGTGGCGTATAGGAGTTCCTGTACTGGTCGGAGGTGCTATGCACCGCTTGTAGAGACACCGGTTGCTAGCGCCACTAAAGTCGATGCTTGATGGACTGGCCCATTTACATGTCATTTTTTTGGTTCTGTTTTTAAGTGTCCGTTCGCTATTCTTGTGAGCGAATGCTTCAAAAAAGCTCATGTCCGTTCGTTATCTTGTGTCTCCCCCCTCCCCTTCGACCCTTGTGATCCTTTCGCCATCCTCGAGGCGAGGGGCGCCGTTGGACCCTCCTTCTAATCCTTCCCACGGTCGTCGCCACCGTCAAGGGCCGCCGGGCGAAGCTCGGGTGGTGCCGGCGGCGACGGACAGCCTTCTCCCGCGCGCTCGGAGGCGGGTTTAGGGGGGTGACAAAGGACCAACTTTGGCTAGGTGGTGGCGCAGCTGTAGTGTCGAGGGACGGGGCGACATGGTCGAGCAATAGTAGATGACGAAAGAGCGGTGATGTCCATGCCCAGATCAGGGTCCTTCTATCCCGATCTAGGTTGGGACGGGCATGCCTGCCCTTGTCCACTGTGTGTTCTACAGGCGGTAGTGATCTAGCTTGTGCAGCGATTGACCTGTTGTAGCGTGGTAGCGGGTGTTACGGGCCCGACCAGGCATGTCTTGATGGGGTTTGTTGCATAGAAAACAAAAGTTTTCTTACGGTTGCAACCACCAAGATCATATCTAGGAGATACATATGACGATTCAGATGGACTCACCCTCGAAGACCGTAACGTGGGATAACGTGGCTGATGTAGAGTGTACACGGCCTTCATCATGGACACGCATATGATCATCGCCTCTGTAATCGGTCACACGTATGGTGTGTCGGCGACTCCCGAACCCTCGCTCCAGCCGGACAACGGAAGTAGCGGATCCCTAGGAACTCCAACAACGTTACGCCATGATAGAGATGGTGGAGGGGAAGATCTGAAGTAGAGATCCGCCTAAGCACCTTTTCTACTGATAATTGACAAGGCTAGCAAGAGGGAGAATATGCCAACCAAAGGGCATATGAGAGAATGGGCAAGTGACTATGTGAGAGGGGGGTCTCCACCTCCTTTTATAGGGGGAGGGGCAAGCCAATCCCTTGGCCGGCGTCCAAGAGGGTGCCCCTTCCCCTCCTCTCATTCATGTGGGTGGACTCTCCACTCACATGATTTCAATTTCCACTTTCTCTCATTTATTCTCCACTCAAAAATCAAAGGTGTTTCCATTAAAGCAAATTAATTCACTCATTCTAACGCAACTCAATTTAATGAACACTTAATCTAATGAGTACTTCATTTAATGAACACTTCATTTAATGAACATTTTGATCATTGCTTTGTTTCGATACCCTAAAACCATTTCGGCAGATTTGACAGAACAAATCCCTGCGATGTCCATTATCTTCTCCTATATTCCTGATGGGTTCGTAGCATGAAAAACAAAAAAATTCTACCGCAAGAACGAACAAAACCCAGATCTAATCTAGATAAAAGCCAAGATCTAACTATTAGACATGTGCAACGAGATAGATCTGTACTAACCCTCGTAGATCCGAAAGCGTTACGAGATCAGATCTCGGGGTTGATGTAGTCGATCACTTGCCGATCTCAAGATCGTGTGGACGATCCTTCCGGCGCCGCGTTCTGGCAGCGCTTCCGCAGTCGGTCACACGTGCGGAGTCGAAGCAGACCTTTCTCTCCCCGTTCCAGCGAGCAGCGGAGGTAGTAGATCTTCTCCACGGAATCCCAGCAGCACGACGATGTGGTGGTGGTGGAGTAGAGATTTCTGCAGGGCTTCGCCTAAGCCGGAGCAGAGCGAAGGAGGAGGAGAGAGGCGGCGGCTAGGGTTTGTTATGTGAGAGGTCTAGGGGGTGGCGCCCCCTCCCCTCTATTTAAAGGAGGGAGGCGCCATGGGAGGGGGAGTCCTAGTAGGACTCCCCTCCCTCCTTAGCCGGCGGATTGGGAGGGGGGGAGGAGTCCTCGTCCCCCACGAATCCGTGTCTTGCCCCACAAAGACTCCTTGATCCTTTCTTGGTTTTCAAGCAAACTCCAAGAAATCTTCTAGAACCTTCCAGAACATTCCGAAACCTTCTAGAATCTCCATACAAACACTCCGGAACCTTTCCTAACTTAGAAAATGATCCCCAATATATGAATCTTATTCTCCGAACAATTCCGGATCTCCTCGTGATGTCCTGGATCCAATATGAGACTCCTAACAACATTCGGTCTCCAACGCACATTCCATATCTACTTAAAACAACTTCGAACCTTAAGTGTGTCACCCTACGGTTCGTGAACATGTAGACATGATGGAGACACATCTCCGATCAATAACCATCAGCGGGATCTGGAGATCCATAACGGCTCCTACATATTCAACGATGACTTCATGATCGATAGAACCATTAACATACGAAACTAATTTCCTTTATCACGCGATATTCTACTTATCCGAGGTTTGATCGTCGGTATCTCCATACCTAGTTCTACCTCGTTATTGATAAGTACTCTTTACTCGTTCCATGTTATGTCATCCCTTGTGACCTAGTCACATGCTTGCAAGCTACCTAGATGACATTCCACCGAGAGGGCCCAGAGCATATCTATCCGTCATATGGATGGAAAAATCCCAATCTTGGTCCATGCGCTTCAACACATACTTTCAGAATACCCAATGACACCTTTATAACCACCCAGTTACGAAGCGGTGTTTGATGTCATCAAAGTACCCATCCGGTGATGGTGATTAACATAACCTCATGGTCGAAGGATTAGGTTACTATGCATTTGAAAGCTTACAACAATACGAACTTAATGACTTGATCTTATGCTACGCTTACTATGGGTGTGTGTCCATCACATCATTCTCCTAATGATATGATCTTGTTATTAACGACATCCAATGCCCATGATCAGGAAACCATGATCATCCATTAATCAACAAGCTAGTTTAACAAGAGGCTTACTAGGGACTCTTTTATGTTTACAAAACGCACAAGTATTAATGTTTCCGGTTAATACAATTATAGCATGGGATGTAAACACTTATCATAAACATAAAGATATAATAATAACCACTTTATTATTGCCTCTTGGGCATATCTCCAACAGTCTCCCACTTGCACTAGAGTCAATAATCTAGTTAAAAATTTGTGCATTCAACACCTATGGCTTTCTGGTGTTGTATAGACACTATTGCTAGTGGTAAACATAATCTTCGGATCTGACACTTCCAGGTCCGTGTGTATTTGCATGTCCTTGCGTCTCTACGCATTACTCATTCTCCAATGAGATGGCATTGTATAAATTTGGTCCTTTGGTGAGACCTTTAGTTCCTTGGGATTAAATCATGTTGATACAATTCTCGTACAATGTATCTACATAGTATTATCCCGCTATGAACCACACCTAGTTTGATAACAAACTACTTGACGCAAATGCCCTCATTTGCTGCTACAATAGCAGTCATATACTTAGCCTTTTGTTGTAGTATCTGTCACAATGTTTTAACTTTGGTACTCAACCAAATCCGTTATGGAACTTCCTTTCCATTACATTGTGCCACCCATAGTTTAAATTGAGATAAACTTAATTTGTGACAAAACTAGTATCAATACAATAATTTACAATGAACTATTTGTCACCACTATATAAATAATATATTCTTAGTTATTCCAAAGATCATAGGAATATCCCTACTATTGTCCAACGATCATCTTATGAGTCATTCTGGTATATGCTCATAACATTTAGAGCATAGGACATATCTGGATGTGTACATCTCAAAGAATGATTGATCAAAATATTCTTGTGATTTCACCAAGTGTCAAAACACTTGAATCTCGTGTCAACACACTTGAATCTTGATTCAGTCCTTTCCGTGCGTCAAGAACCTTTCTTGTTGTTTCCATATTGAACTCATTCAACATCTTATCTATGTACATTTGGCAAAACCATATTAGCGCCTCAATCTATCCATATAGACATTGATGCCTAATTCTTGGGTTATGCCTAAGTCTTTCATCGAAATGAAATTCTTAACCTGTGTCAATAAAAGATACATCATTTCTAATCAACGATATGTATTTCATATAATGTATTAGAAATATGTCTTAGCGCTCCCACTTAATTTCTTGCAAAATGCAAACATCTTCATCGTCTCTGATGAAATTAAACCTTTTAACGATTTCATCACAGTGAAGATTCCAACTCCGCGATGCTCACTTCAACCATTGAAGTTTTGCATACTCTTTTAGCATCCTTTGAATTAACAAAACCCTTTGGATCGTGTCATGGACACATCCTAGGTAACCATTCTATTAGAAGAACTTGTTTTGTTCGTTCAACTACCATATACCAAAATATATGTAGTGGTTGCTACATTAATCCGTTCAGACTAAATATTGCTATGAAAGATCAAATCTTATCATAGTCAATTCCTTGAACATTGTCGTAAACTCTTTCCGACATGTCGACTATTTCATAGATGTGAAACATCCATGTCTATTTCTTTATAGATCCATATACGACTGTAAGGTCTTGCACCTTTCCAGAGGGTCTTTCAAATTCAAAGCTTGATTTCTCGTGTATGGAATTATCACGGATTTTATGGCTTCAAGCCACTTAACGAAGTCAGGGCCCATCATTGATTATTTGCATGTAGTCGGTTCATCATTGTCAAACAACAATGATTTAACTCTCAAATCTTGGCATTTGATTACTTACCCGACCTACTTGGTTCAATAGGAACTTAGATCTCCGTGACCACAACCTTTGAGGGACGTGAGCCATGAGCATTGTTGCTGCCTCCGGGACATTTACCGACGCTGCGCAACTCAGCACATATTAGCCAAAGTTCAACAACCTTGTAAAATTTCTATTGTCCTCCCACTTAACTTTTCACCAAAAATTCCTTCTCAAGAAACTCGACATTCTAAGCGACAAACACTTTTGTCTTCGGTGTTATGGAGGAATACCCAATAGTTATTCGAAATAACCTACAAAGACATGCTCATCCGACTTTGGTTGTAAACATTTTACTTATGCCTAGCATACCAAAAATTTAAGAAAGGACAACCTGGGTTTTATCCCAAACCATGACTTATATGGTGTCATTTCAACGGATCACCTCTTTTCAGTGTAAAAGCGGTAGTCACTAAAGCTTTAATCTTGAAAATATAATGGCAGTTTTATAAATGACACCTTTGATCTTACCATGTCAAACAAGGTTTCATTACATATCTTGAACACTCCATACTCCTATGGTGTTTTGGGAAATGCAAACCCATGGAACGATTCCTCAAATCTTAGGTGTTTTGCTAAACTTGTAACTCAAACATCTTTATTTATGATCCAATCATAAACTTTTTATTTTCTTGTTACAATGATTTTCCACTTCATCTTGAAAGTCTTTGAACATTTTCAAATGTTTCATACTTCTTCCTTATTGAGTAAGTATATTCATATACTCACTCAAATCTTCGGAGAAAGCATATGAAGTTGAAATCCATCGCCCACGACTACACATAATGGACTATATACATCAATATGTACAAATTCCAATCAGTTAGTCGTCCGTTCCTCTTTTGGCCTACGAACGGAGTTTTAATTATCTCTAGGAAAGTATCACAAGCATCATTTGATCAAAATCAAAGACTCCAAAAATCCATCAACATGGAGTTTCTTCATGTATCCCTTTCAATATAATTTAAACGGCAATGTCACTTTGCAAGTGATCTTTCAATCATTTGTCTTGCGACATTTTAGCATTAGTTTTATGGTCGTTATTTTCTCCAACCAGACTTGTATATCATCCATCTATTATGGAATACGGTAATTATTTGAACAACCTTTTGTCGTCATAATACCTGATCAAAATAACAATTATTGAAACAAATCTTGAAGGCAAGCTTTGATGTAAATGAGCAACACAACAACCCTTTGTTTGTTTTCGATGAACATCATCACATATTCTCTTGCTAGTTACTTAGGCCATCGCAGTTCATGAATTGTGTTGTCCTGTATGACACTTCATACCAACCAATTCGGTATCCAATACCGCAGAACCACATTGTTTAACAACCAAGGAATACAACCATAACATGTATCTTCTATATACCTAAGTTGGACATCTCCAATCTTTTCTTTTCTGCCAAATATTTTATAGATTCTCTTTCAACAATTCCTTTTCTTTTAAAAGAATCTATCAACATCAATAGTGGTGTCATTCACATGACACATAGTACAAAGTGTGTATAGTCAAATACTAATACCTTCGGACATGCACTTTGAAGTGGATCACCTTCATCAAATGTTTGGCATTCTTTCAAAAATCCATTCTTTAGTAATGTTTTAGTGTAGTAAACATTTTACTTACATCTTCTAGTCATCCTTATCATGACAATTTTCATGATCAAGCTGCTATAGCTTATAAAGGTGAATTGCGAGTATAATGTTTCTTTTCCAAAACCTTTTGGAGGATTAGGACGACTGGCGTCTCCAACCTTCACAAATTCTCATCAAATATGAGGACGTATACTCTATCATGTTGTAACCAACACAATGTTTTAGATATCATAATACCTTTCACATATGATGGTTTCTGAAACATTGCTTTCAGCTCTTAGATAAACTTGATATTAAAAACAATCTTTTGAGTATCAAGAATCATGGAGGCAAACATGATACATTAGATACTAACACTGGAATTGTTACTCTTGATTTAATACTATTTATTAAACTTCACAGAGTAAACGGAGTTTGCTGAAAGTTTGCAATATGACTTTTAAACTTTAGATTGACACTCAAAACAATACGGTACCAGTTCGTAAAGTAAATATCCAGAATTTCTATAGTTCTACTATCTCAACTATAACTAAGCGTAAGGTGGTGAACGGGTGCCAATGACTACAACAAACTATGCAAATTCACTTTGATTGTGTTTATGATAAATTGAGTTTGACTAATCCAAATTACAAAAGAACTCCCACTCAAAACAACATCCCTCGAGTTGTTTTAGTGATTACACGAACCAAATCCACTACACCAAGTTCGATCATCACGTGAGATGATGTAGCTTTAAAGGCAAACAATCAACATGTTCATCATATCATCCATATGACTCATGCTTCCCCTTTCGGTATTCCGTGTTCCGCAACCATGTCTGTACATGCTAGGCTCATCAAGGTTAACCTTAGTATCCGCATGTGCAAATCGGGCTTGCACCCGTTGTATGCACACGTAGAATCTATCACACCCGATCATCACGAGATGCTTCAAAACGATGAGTCTTAGCAACGGTGCCTACTAAGGACGAACACTTTATTACTTGATATTTAGTGAGAGGGATCATCTTATAATGCTACCATCGCGATCTAAGCAATACAAGATGCATAAAGGATTAACATCACAGGCAATTCATAATTAGTGTGATATGATATGGCCCTTTTTTCTTATGTCTTTGATCTCCATCTCCAAAGCATGGACATGATCTCCATCATCACCAGCATTGCGTCAAGGTCAGTGGCGCCGCTTCATGGTTGTCCATCATCACTAGCAACTATTACAACTACTTGGAATAAAGCTATTACAAGATGAATAGACACGCAGGTCTTAACAGAATTAAAGTCAACCATTAGGCTCCTGCCGGTTGCCATATTACAACAAGGATCATTGCATACATCAAATATAATCACAATCACATGATGGCCATATCACATCACAAAACCCCTACAAAAACAAGTTAGACGCCTCTAATATTCTTTGCATGTTTTACGTGGTTTGGGGCTTTCGAATAAGAACGGATCTTACCTACGAAACTGAACCACAACGTTGATACAGGTGCTATCAAGTGCAAAGTGTAGATTGGGTCTATACTATGATGGGAGAGACAGACACCCGCAAAGCCACTTGTGCAAAGCAAGTTTCACGTCAAGCGTGGAGCAAGTCTCATCTGCGATGACATGTAATGTTAGCCCGAGCCGCTTCATCCCACCATACCGCAAGATGCAAAGTACACAAATAGCAAAAGACGGCACGAGCACCAACGCCCGCAACATCATTGTGTTCTACTCGTGCAACAGATCTACGCATAGACAAGGCTCTGATACCACTGATGGGTTCGTAGCATGGAAAACAAAAAAATTCTACCGCAAGAACGAACAAAACCCAGATCTAATCTAGATAAAAGCCAAGATCTAATCTATTAGACATGTGAAACGAGATAGATCTGTACTAACCCTCGTAGAATCGAAAGCATTACGAGATTAGATCTCAGGGTTGATGTAGTCGATCACTTGCCGATCTCAAGATCGTGTGGACGATCCTTCCGGCGCCGCGTTCCGGCAGTGCTTCCGCAGTCGGTCACACGTGCGGAGTCGAAGCAGACCTTCCTCTCCCCGTTCCAGCGAGCAGCGGAGGTAGTATATCTTCTCCACGGAATCCCAGCAGCACGACGGTGTGGTGGTGGTGGTGGAGTAGAGATTTCTGCAGGGCTTCGCCTAAGCCGGAGCAGAGCGAAGGAGGAGGAGAGAGGCGGAGGCTAGGGTTTGTTATGAGAGAGGGCTAGGAGGGGGCGCCCCCTCCCTTTTATTTAAAGGAGGGAGGCGCGCCTGGGGAGGGGGAGTCCTAGTAGGACTCCCCTCCTATGGCCGGCGGGTTGGAAAGGGGGGGAGGAGTCCTCCTCCCCCACGAATCCGTGTCTCGCCCCACAAGGTTTCCTTTGACCCTTTCTTGGTTTTCAAGCAAACACCAAGACCTATTCTAGAACCTTCCAGAACATTCTGAAACCTTCTAAAATCTCCATACAAACACTCCTGAACATTTCCTAACTTAGAAAATGATCCCCAATATATGAATCTTATTCTCCGGATCTTCTCGTGATGTCCCGGATCCAATCCGAGACTCCGAACAACATTCGGTCTCCAACGCATATTCCATATCTACTTAAAACAACTTCGAACCTTAAGTGTGTCACCCTACGGTTCGTGCATATGCAGACATGATGAAGACACCTCTCCGATCAATAACCATCAGCGGGATCTGGAGATCCATAATGGCTCCCACATATTCAACGATGACTTCGTGATCAATAGAACCATTTACATATGAAACCAATTCCCTTTGTCTCACGATATTCTACTTATCCGAGGTTTGATCGTCGGTATCTCCATACCTAGTTCTACCTCGTTACTGATAAGTACTCTTTACTCGTTCCATGTTATGTCATCCCTTGTGACCTAGTCACATGCTTGCAGGCTAACTAGATGACATTCCACCGAGAGGGCCCAGAGCATATCTATCCGTCATATGGATGGACAAATCCCAATCTTGGTCCATGCGCTTCAACACATACTTTCAGAATACCCAATGAAACCTCTATAACCACCCAGTTACGAAGCGGTGTTTGATGTCATCAAAGTACCCATCCGGTGATGGTGATTAACATAACCTCATGGTCGAAGGATTAGGTTACTATGCATTTGAAACCTTACAGCAATACGAACTTAATGACTTGATCTTATGCTATGCTTACTATGGGTGTGTGTCCATCACATCATTCTCCTAATGATATGATCTTGTTATTAACGACATCCAATGTCCATGATCAGGAAACCATGATCATCCATTAATCAACAAGCTAGTTTAACAAGAGGCATACTAGGGACTCTTTTATGTTTACAAAACACACAAGTATTAATGTTTCCGGTTAATAAATTATAGCATGGGATGTAAAAACTTATCATAAACATAAAGATATAATAATAACCACTTTATTATTGCCTCTTGGGCATATCTCCAACAGTCTCCCACTTGCACTAGAGTCAATAATCTAGTTAAAAATTTGTGCATTCAACACCTATGGCTTTCTGGTGTTGTATAGACACTATTGCTAGTGGTAAACATAATCTTCGGATCTGACACTTCCAGGTCCGTGTGTATTTGCATGTCCTTGCGTCTCTACGCATTACTCATTCTCCAATGAGATGGCATTGTATAAATTTGGTCCTTTGGTGAGACCTTTAGTTCCTTGGGATTAAATCATGTTGATACAATTCTCGTACAATGTATCTACATAGTATTATCCCGCTATGAACCACACCTAGTTTGATAACAAACTACTTGACGCAAATGCCCTCATTTGCTGCTACAATAGCAGTCATATACTTAGCCTTTTGTTGTAGTATCTGTCACAATGTTTTAACTTTGGTACTCAACCAAATCCGTTATGGAACTTCCTTTCCATTACATTGTGCCACCCATAGTTTAAATTGAGATAAACTTAATTTGTGACAAAACTAGTATCAATACAATAATTTACAATGAACTATTTGTCACCACTATATAAATAATATATTCTTAGTTATTCCAAAGATCATAGGAATATCCCTACTATTGTCCAACGATCATCTTATGAGTCATTCTGGTATATGCTCATAACATTTAGAGCATAGGACATATCTGGATGTGTACATCTCAAAGAATGATTGATCAAAATATTCTTGTGATTTCACCAAGTGTCAAAACACTTGAATCTCGTGTCAACACACTTGAATCTTGATTCAGTCCTTTTAGTGCATCAAGAACCTTTCTTGTTGTTTCCATATTGAACTCATTCAACATCTTATCTATGTACATTTGGCAAAACCATATTAGCGCCTCAATCTATCCATATAGAAATACCAACCATCTGAACACACGCACACACAGGCTATACATTTGTCATTTGACTAGAATGACGCCACGGAACCTGGCTAAAAAACCAGTAGTAACCGCCACAAGACGGGTGCACCCAGAAACCATGTGTTGTCTCATATGCTCCAGGAGTAGGAAAGCCGATAGTTGGATCCAATGCGCCGCCATATAGATAGCCTGCAAAAAAGATGGAACTCTGGCCTTGTTAAAAATGCAGTTATTGTGACATTTCCAAATAGACTAGCATAGTGTCGAAATACCAATACGGATTATGCTTTTATCCATTTTTTCCACCCCATTAAGCCAATTCTCAAACATATTAGTAATATTGGTTAGGGGTGTTAAGTTATACGTGAAAAACACCATCCGCCAAAGAATTTTCACAAAAGGACAAGAAAGAAACAAATGTTCAATTGATTCGTCTTTGTCACAAAAGTAACATTTTTTACATCCATTCTAATTGCGCTTAGCAAGTTTATCTTTGGTTAATAGAACTTTTGTATTGAGAAACCACATAAATATTTTAATCTTCAATCGTATTTTGATTTTCCACAAGTATCGAGACGGAAAACGTGGGTGTCCGTTTAAAAGATGTCCGTACATGGATTTTACCGAGAAAACCCCATTCTCGAAATGCTTCCATATAAACGTATCCTTCTTGCTTGTCAAGGAAATAGCCATGAGCCCCTCGCATAGATGCAACCATGCATCCCATTTATTTCCTGTTAAACGACGTCTACAACTGATGTCTATAGGAAAACGAGATAAAACTGAGTTCACTAGGACGTGTTTCCTATGGACAATGTTGTAAAGGGATGTATATTGTTGAGCGAGAGGCATTTCTCCTAGCCACACATCTTCCCAAAATCTAGTACCTTTCCCGTCCCCAATTTTGGAAAAACCCTGGCAAAGAACTCATCTTTACTCCCATAAGTCCTTTCCAAAAAAGGTGAATTGGTTGGTTTGGATACAACTTGTTCTAAAGTTTTATTAGCCAGATACTTGTTATGTAGCAACTCTTGCCATACCCCTTCTTCTAACATTAGTTTATACAGCCATTTGCTTAATAAACACTTGTTCTTAAGCTCTAACACCTCAATGCCCAGGCCCCTTGGTCTTTTGGTTGGCATAGAATATTCCATCTAGTTAACCTATATTCTTAAGCTCACAGCTATTGGGGATATACTTTTCGGGTATCCTCACTATACCTCGCTGACCAGGGTGGCCCACTTCGGGTTAGAGCTTTGCTTCATGAGCGGCCCAGTCAGAGAGAAGAGGCGGAGTCTAGTCCGGCTACAGGAAAGCCCAGAAGACTTACCGGCATAGGCCCATAGTGTTACTTGTAGTTCAAGATGTATCTGTAACCGACTCTTAGTCGTAGCCAGATAGATCTCTCCTGTAAACCCTAAGCCAGATATCTATATAAGCCGTCCTAGGGAGAGCCTTTAGGGCACCAGACAATACCCTCACAATAGTCTACAATCTCAACTCGCACAGGCGAAACCCTTGTAACCCATATTCCGGCTCTGCCGTATTACTAGATTGCTAGCAGGAGTAGGATCCGTCCAAAGCCGGCGGATTTGAACCTGGGTAAACTTGTGTGCTCACCGTCGCGAAATCCCATACGTCTCACACCCCTCTCTTCCACACGCCTCGAGGACCCCCTCATGGTGTACTTGTCATCAATCCGACGACAGTTGGCACCCACCGTGGGGCAAGTGAGCTTTGGATCTGTGTTCCGAGCGGAATCTGCAAGAATCGGAATCAACGAGACTATCACCGTCGGTCACATCCTCTACGCTAGTGACGTCCCTCTCATCGTTCTCGACGAGACTTGGATTCCGGCTAGGGAAGCCGTGACCACCTACACCATCATGTCTTTCAGTGAGATCGATGTTTACATCGGTTTCACTGAACCTGTCCCACCCACCCCAGCATTGATGATAGAGGCAGAAGAAATTTCTTGGTCCCCTTTGTCCATGGAGGCGGCAAAGTTCTGGATCTCAGAAATCCCTAATCCCACCCAGCCTGCACCAGTTGCGGAAATAGTGGAGAAAGCTGAACCTGAGACAGATCTTGCAGTACAAGCCGAATCTAGAGTGGATCTCCCTAGCGAGGTCGAATCCCAGATCGATCCACCTGCGGAGGTCAAAATCCAGGAAGAGCAGGAAGATAAATTTGCTTCCGGTTCTGATGATGCCGGAACAGATAGGTCTTTCCTGAGATACACGTTGAGGCGCATGATGATGCAAGACGCAAGCATGGATGATATTCTCGAGACCATCAGGTGTTTCGAGGAAGCCGACCGCAAGAGCCGCAACTATCTCAGGAGGCACGCGTCGCACTTCGTCAGATATGTTGGATCCGGATCCGGCTCTGCCAATGCTAGAGACAGCACCAACTTAGTGTTGGAGGCGATCGTAACAAACACCGACTTACCCGCATCCTCGGATGACTTGATGACGTCGGCGGATTTCCAAAAGTTCTCCGTGGAATATGAAGAGGAGTACAACTCCAAAGCTGCAGAAGAAGGAGAAGCCATGGATGAAGGATCCAGGGAAAACTCTCCCAAAGCGCAGGACGACATGGATATCAGAGATAATCCCGAGGTCCAGATGTTCAAAAGTACCGATCAGAGCTTGACTCCGGGAAACGGACCCAAAGCCGTCTTCTACTGACGCTGCCAAGAAGGCAAAGAAGAAGAACAAGACCCTGACAAAAGATCTTCCGGCAGAGGAAGTGATTGCCGAGGAATATGAGAAACACTCGGATGGAGCACTTATCCCAGCCGAGCCCAAAGAAGAGTCGGTGGATGGACACGTGATCACCGAAGGTGCACGTAAACTCATCGATGCTGCACTAACCACACCTATCCGTACAGCTGCAGAACTTACTGCTGAAGAACTAGATGAAAGGGCCTAGGCCCTAGAAGCGCGCCGCCAAGTACTCCTGGATGAAGCTAAGAACATCGAGGAAGAAAAGAAACGCATGGCAACTGCAAAGAAGTACATCTCTCGACAGCATCAGAAGACCCGAAAATGTCACACGCGTGACGACCAATTTCCGGAAGTTCACAAGGTTCTCTTTGAGGGAGATCTAGGGATGCCTCGACTCGACAGCAAGGGAGATCTGGTGTATCCAACACCGGTGCAAAACACTGTTGCAGCTCGAGATATCCTGTCAAATAATCCAGGCCCATAACAGGTTCGATTGGGCCTTAAGCTACTCACCAAGGGTCTGGAGCAGCAAAGGGCCGTGAAGTCCGGAAGCGGAAAACTGGTCTCCCAATCTGACCAATGTCGCACAGATCCGGCCTAGAATGACGTAAGACCCCAATGTGCTCCAGAACAGCATCACCGTTCCGACCATCGGGAAGACAACTACTCAAGAACCGGATCTTCAGGACAACATCACAGAACTGCACATGACTGGCACAATGTTGCTCCAGCTGCTGAGCAAGAGGCAATTGTTGTGCTGTATCCGAGGAATCCTCCCCGGCGAGAGTTGAATGATCATAGGGAAGAAGACAAAGAGAAACGTCGGGAGGAGGACCATCAAAGAATGACCTCCTAGACCTACAACCCGTCTGGCTGAGCCCCACCATGGTGGGAGTGACGGATGAAGAAACGACGGAAACCGTGCTGAGACAAGCCGGCAGGGGGCTCGTCGCAATGAAGACCCTCCCTGGAACCGGAATAATGACGCTCCGGATGGAGGCCGGCGATCAGCCGGAAATAATCCAGCTGCCCCACCTTCTCCACCAAGTAGCCATCACAACGGCTCTCAAGGAGGCCAAGGAGGGTGCCGTGGCGGAGGAGGTGGTGGTAGAAGCTGAAGTCCGGCTCCAAGGCACCACAGCCACAGCCGTCACTCAGGACGGCAACCTTTGTCTCCAAGTGACGCGCGACACCGGATTAACTCCAACATAGAGGCGCGGCGCTACGAAAATGATAATATATACGTGGGCCCAAAATGCTTCGGACCACGCATAAGAGCAACAAAATTCCCAGAAGGATTTTCTATCTCAAGACACATCCAAGCCTACGACAGCATAGCTCGGCCAGATACTTGGCTCCAGGACTTTTTCTAAGCTTGCTGCATCACCAAAGGCGGAAACATCCTGGTCGCAACCCGATATCTCCCACTCATGTTGCGGAAGATGGCACGATCATGGCTCAATGAACTTCCAGAGAACACCATTCACATCTGGTATGACATGCAAAGCGTGTTCTTTCGGAATTTCAAAGGCACATACCGGAGGCCCTGTACGGTAGGAGACCTACAGTGTTACACCCAGAAAGCCAGAGAAACTTGCCGAGATTATCTCGGACGATGGATCGATACCAAGAACTCCTGCGAAGGAGTAAATGACCAAACTGCGATTGAAGTTTTCATTGCATGACTCCCAATTGGTTTACTGCATCATCGCTTGAAGTGTGACAAGGTCACTGATTTGCGAGAGATGATAGAAACAACGAGCAAGTATGCAGATGTTGACAATGACATAGAAGGATTACTGAACGTCCTAGTTGTGCCATAGTCGGCAAAACATCCAAAGCAGTGAGCTCAGAAGCGCAAGAACACCTCAGAAGAAAAGCCCAACACGGAAACGACAGTGGTTACTGCTACTTTCGGGTCTGGAGGACGAGGAGGACGTGGCGGTGGCCACGGACGCGGTCGTGGGACATCAAGAGTCCAAGGTAGAGGAGACCAACAACCTGGCAAAACCTACTCTTGGGACGACATTGCCAATAACCCATGCGTACATCATTTAGATGCCAATGGGGGCTCGTCTCACTCAAACGTCGAGTGTCGTTTTAATGACGACATCAAGAAATATGATACCGCTGGCTACAGGGCTAAGCGGAAGAAGGGAAAGAAAAATCCTGAAAAAGATAGAGTCTAAGGAAGATTCCGACATGGAGGAAGCCGATGCTTCAAATCCCAAGCCGGAGGGAAAGAAAAACTTTCTAACAAAGAAAGACACTTACGTCACCTTCCTCGGATCTCAACCAGCTAAGGTCAAGAAGGCAGTTCTTCATGAGCTCAACGCGACAGTTTTGGCTGTCCCTCAATTCTTGGACTGGTTGGAAGTTGCCATTACCTTTGACCATGTTGATCATCCGCCTAAGTTGCACAGGCGAGGAAAATACGCCTTAGTCATCAATCCACTTATTGACGGCTATGGTTTCTCCAAGACTCTCATGGATGGTGGTAGCAGCATCAATATTCTGTATGTTGAAACGCTACGCCGGATGCGAATCTCGGAGACCCAGTTGAATCATAGCTCTGTGATCTTTCACGGAGTTGTCCTAGGAAGACAAGCAAATTCCCTGAGAGAGATCACTTTGGATGTTACCTTTGGAACTCCAAAGAACTATCGGACAGAAGCACTTTCCTTCGAAGTGGTCCCGTTCAAGAGCGCGTACCACGCTATATTTGGACGTCCGGCTTATTGGGCTTTTATGGCTCGTCCGTGTTACATTTACAATATGATGAAAATTCCAGGTCCCAACGGCGTGATCACCATCAGGGGAGACCCGAAGAAAGCGCGAGAGTGCGAGGATGGAAATGCCGCCTTTGCTAAAACCGTGCTACACGCCTTTACATTTACGCACTTCTATTCTTGTAGACAGTTGTTGGGCCTCCAAGTGCAGAGGTTTGTAGAACAGCAGCAAGTTTTCCCTTAAGTGGATCACCCAAGGTATATCGAACTCAGGGAGGAAGTGGTCAAAGGTATTCCCTCTCAAGCAACCCTGCAATCAAGATACAAGAAGTCTCTTGTGTCCCCAACACACCCAATACACTTGTCAGGTGTATAGGTGCACTAGTTCGGCGAAGAGATAGTGAAATACAAGTGGTATGGATAATTATAAGTGGTAACGGTGATAGCAAATAGCTTGATGGCATGGAAAAGACTAAAGGCAAACTGAAATAAAGAAGGAAGCAAGCAAACATGTAACAGATCTAGTAGCAAACGGTGTTTCAAAGCTTAGAAACAAGGCCTAGGGATCATACTTTCACTAGTGAACACTCTCATATAAATATCTTCTCTTTATGATACTACTCTTAACTACTCTCCGGTTGGACACTCTAATCAACGGTAGGGCTATAACAACACACCTCAAAGTAAGCCTTTCCTATCTAGAAAACCCCACACTGTCACCTTGAGCACTAGATGAGTCCAACAAACACCACAATTTCATAAAGACATCCAACTCCAAATATAACTCATAACAAGTATTTGAAATCTCTAGCCTAAGTGCCACCATGGTGTGCACGCTGTCACTTTCACACACATGGGGAGAGCAGAGATCTATTAAAGCACTTGCGTAGCAAGGTAGATCTATAGATTACAAGCTCATGATCTCAATAAGATCATGCATAGAGAGAGAGATGAACACATAGCTACCGGTAGAACCCTTAGCCTCGAGAGAGAACTACTCCCTCCTCATCATAGGAATCAGCAACGGTGATGGAGATGGTGGTGGAGATCGATGGAGATGGCTCTGGGGGCACTTCCCTGTCCCGGCAGGGTGCTGGAACAGAGACTTTCTGTCCCCCGAATCTCCCCTTCGGTGGCGGCGGCACAACGGGACTTTTCATGGATTTCTGATTGACTCTTTAGGGTTTTGGTATCGGGAGGCTCTTATAGGCGAAGGAGGCAAGGTCGGTGGCCAGCCAGGGGGCCCACACCATGCCCTAGCGCGGCCTAGGCTGGCCCGCGCCAAGGGGGGTGTGGCCACCCTGTGGCCCCTCTCCGACTCTCCTTCTGGCTCCGTGAGTCTTCCGGGAAAATAGTAACTTTGGCTTTTGTCCCGCCCAATTCCGAGAATATTCATTTTCTGACTTCCTGGAACCAAAAATAGTAGAAAACAGGCAACTGGCACTATGGCATCTTGTTAATAGGTTAGTCCAAGAAATCATATGAAAAGTACTCCAAAGTTGGAACAAAACACAAGAAAGTAGATAAAACCAATCATGGAACATCAAAAATTATAGATACATTTGCAATGTATCAACCTCCACACACTCAGAGTCTCCCAACACACTCCCGAAGCTTTACAACAAATGCCCGAGCTTCGAGATCGACCTCTTCCATCTAGGGTTCAAAGAACCCAAGAGTAAAAAGATCCACAAAGGAAAACACGGGGGAATCAACTTTGCTTTGGTGAAAATCTAGATCTAGACCTCCTCCACCTAGCCTCAAAGTATCAAGGATATTGGAGGGCTAGGGAGGGAGATCTAGTAGAAATGAAGCTCAAGAACAATGGAGGAGAGAGATAAAAGAGTCAAACTCTCGTTGGAGAAGAAAGCTCTATTTATACCCTCAAGAGGGATCTTCCTGTTGCAGCCAGTTGCCAACCGGTAGTACCAGTCCTATGAGCGGTAGTACCGGATAACAGCGGTACTACCAGACAGGTACCGGACTGGGTACCGGGTTGGCGCTAGCTGCATCGACGTGGGTTCTGTCCCCCGCGGTGGCAGTGGCTATGGGAAGCGGTGCTACCGCTAAGCGGTAGTACCGCTCACCAGAGCGGTGGTACTGGACAGGGACGGTGGTACCGGTCAGTGGTACCGGGGAGAGCAGAGGGGAGGCGCAACTCGCCAAGACGCCTCAGACTCCCACGGTACCGCCAAGCGGTACTACCGGGCGCTGAGCGGTAGTACCGGTTAGGAAATCCAGTACTATCGGACTGCACAGAGCTAGAAACCACAGCCGCAAGGGCAGACACCTCCTGATATCTCTACCAGAGGGAAAGCTTGAGGTTTTGCAAAATAGAGATGATTCCACCCAAACTTTCCAACGCGTACCCCCTCTTCATAGTACGGTGTTCCTACGACTCAAGCAAAAAGCCCTAGAAAAACTATATCTTGAGAGAACATTTTAGAGGGGAACTGAATGCCCTTTTCTTCGTTAAAACCTGCGACTCACTTAGCAAACGATTAGTCCGACACATGTGTTGTCAACAAACATCAAAATCACATAGGATAGGAAATGCCCTTTCAATCTCCCCCTTTTTGGTGTTTGATGACAACACACATTTGCATGAAAGATATTATGATAGAGCACTTGGTTTGAAAAATAGAGACGGTCTCCCCCTCTATTTTACAAGCCAACAATAAGAGTAAAGACATAGAGAAAGGTGAGGAGTTCATACCTTTGCACAAAGTGAATAAACCTAGAATAATAATACAATAAATGGCATTCACACACGAGATGGATCCATATAACAATACACATAAGTCACATACGATAGATCCACAAGAAATCCACATAGTCTTGACTTACATAGCACACATAGGTAGCACACGGAGTTCACAAATAATAAGCGGTAATAAAAAGTTCACAAGCGACCAAATATCAAAGAAAGAATGAGCTTGTGACTTTCCCATGCAAATCCCGTACCCTACGGCCCTTCTCCCCCTTTGGCATCAAGACGCCAAAAAGGGAGTAGAGCAAGACTAGCGCCCCGAAGATCACTCCTCATCATCACCATGGGGGGAAGGACCACGGAAGGAGGAAGAGGCATCATCAAACTCTCAATTGCTATGCTTGGAGATCCACTGCTCTTCCGGAGTGATGTTGTTCTCGGAGCCTTCGGAGATGGTCAACTGTTGGGCTTCCATCAATTCTTTTTTACGAGCACCAGCTTTCTTGGCAGAGACATGGGATTCATACATGCGCTTTTGGTTGTCAACTTGGAAGCAAAACACTTTCTTGATCTTGGCTTCCATCCTCTTTGCCCATGAGGGCTACACATGCTCACGACGGGATACAACAAAGTCTTCGTTGCGGCTACTATCTTCATTACCCGAGTCCCCTTCAACCACATTGCCTTCTTCATCCACTTCTTGACCGGCTGCATTATGGGGCTTAGCGTGCCTCTTGATCAACAAGGCCTTGCTCTGATGTTTGACAAGGCGGAGAGAAGGGAGGTTCCGAGATATACGCTCGCTCTTGGAGATGATAAGAGCCATGATGTACGGGGCAAAAAGAGGCACCCGCCTAGTGCAAGTAGCAACAACCATCTCATTCCAAATGCAATCCATAACATCAAGGGGAACATCGGAGTCATGGTTGGAATGGACGTGGAACATGATATCCACCAAGAAGCCATGAATCTCATCTTGGTTGCCCGCACGAGGAGCAATAGTCTCATGAAGGATGTGGTACACAATATCATAAGCGGGGAGGAGGTCCTTGATCTTACCAGAAACACCGCGGCCACGAATATAGAGAGGAGCAAGGACTTCCTTCTTCATGGGATGCTCATTATCGTGACACCGAAAGCCGCACAATAGGTCAAAACCACGATCCTCGTAGCCAAGAATGGCGCCAAACTCCGCCAAGGTGGCCTGCTTCACACTTCCTTGAGTCATCCAGATGAAGGTCCTAGTCTGATTCTTCTTGAAGTGGACATTGGCATAGAACTGAGCAATGATGGAAGGATCATAATCCTGCTAGAACTGCATGATGGGAAGCAAACCAATATTGGTGCAAATCTCCTTCGCTTCCCCAAAGTAATCAAGATGCTTGTTCAGATGAGCCATGTCAATCCATTTCTATGGCAGCACAATCTTGTCATTGTTCATGATAACCTCGTTGTACACACGCTCTTGAAACTCAGTGTAGAACAAGCTCTCCTCCCTGTCACGGCCACGGTTCATACCATAAGGATTCTCAGACCGCATGGCAGCAAAGTCAGCATTAGACACATCACACAACAGCTGTGGCCCTGATGGCCCAGAACTTTGGATCTTGGTGCGACCGGAAGAGGGAGGAGGCGGAGGAGGAGGAGCCTCCCCATGGCCGAAAGACCGCTTGGAACCACCTCCATGACCACCCCGAGTCCTCAACTTCATGAGAGCACTAGGCTGAGGCAAGACCTCCTGCTCTGACTCTGATCCTTCCTCCTCAATCTCATGGCAAGACTTGGAGCGCTTCCTAGCACCCCAGAATCACCTGCACCGGTGTCCATGGAGGAGGAGAGGGAGAAGGAGCCTGCAAGGAGACCGGATCCGGTGAGGATCCGGTGGAGGAGGCGGCGGTGGCGGACTCCGACGACACTTTTCCCTAGCGGCGGCGGCGGGAGCGAGTAAGGGAAGTTGGGGGGAAATGAGGCACAGGAGGTGCCTCACCCCCCCGATCTACCCTATAACTACACGCCGACCGGCAGTACCGGTTACAGAAACCAGTAGTACCGGTGACCGGTACTGCCGCTAGGCTACCCGGTAGTACCGCACCAGAACCAGTTTCCAGGAATCACCCTGGGAACGGGTTCGGTATGGTAGTATCACGGTACGTCCGGTGGTATCGGTTGCACCAGAGGAAAAATACCAGATTTATGTGGAAGGTTCTTGTGCGGAAGGAAGGGGTTTTGAGGAGATAGAGAAAGGGGCTTGGGTTGAGATACCAAACAGATAGAGGGACTATTACACTCTAAAAAGAGAAGAAAACTTACAAGAACCAAATGGGAGTGCAAGTCACCAAAAACAAGAAAAACAAACATAAGACAAACAAGAGGAAAGCACGACCTCTCAAAGGAGAGGGTGGTGGCCTAGGCCACCATGTATGAGTATATTCGGCTTGGCACCGCGGAGATGAATCTTGGGTCCATTACCAAAACTCATCATTGAAGCTCACATATCACATAATGATATTAAGAGAATGATTTGGGTCACTTTGGGCATAATAGGGGAGTGATGGCCCAATAAGTTAGGACCGCACTCCCCCTATGTCCATGCCTACATCTAGATGGAATAACAAATGAAGCATGTGTATGGGTGCATGATCTCAAGCCACATTACTCGAATCAATGATATTTAGCTCATGCCTTAACTCTCGGAATCTCTTCTCATTAAGGGGCTTGGTGAATAAATCCGCTAGATTCTTCTTGGTGCTCACATAAGAGAAATCAATATCACCATTGTTCACATGCTCCCGGATGAAATGGTGATGAATATCAATGTGCTTCGTTCTTGTGTGTTGCACCGGGTTGTGGGCGATCTTGATGGCACTTTCATTATCACAAAGAAGAGGCACTTTGTCACATGTGACACTGTAATCCTTTAAAGTTCGCCTCATACACAAAAGATGAGCACAACAACTAGCAGCCACAATATACTCGGCTTCGGCGGAAGATAAGGAGACACAATTTTGTTTCTTTGATGACCAACACACCAAGGACCTACCAAGGAATTGGCAAGCCACGGAGGTTGATTTCCTTCCAACTTTGTCTCTCTCCCAATCCGAATCCGTGAAACCATGAAGAACAAAGCTTGAGCCCTTGTGGTACCATAAGCCAAAGTTTGGGGTATCAACTAAATATCTAAAGATTCGCTTGACCGCCACAAGGTGGATTTCTTTTGGGGCGGCTTGAAACCATGCACAAATACCCACACTTAACATGATATCCGGTCTAGATGCACAAAGATAAAGCAAAGAACCAATCATAGATCAATATACCTTTTGATTCACATCTTTACCCTTTATATCAAGTGTAAGATCACACTTGAGAGGCATGGGAGTCTTGGCTCCATTTAAGTCCGTCAACACGAACCTCTTGAGCATATCTTGAATGTACTTGGCTTGATTAATGAAGATACCTCCAATCAATTGTTTCACTTCAAATCCAAGGAAGAATTGCAATTCACCCATCATAGACATTTCGAACTCATCGGTCATTATCTTAGCAAAGACATCATTGAAGGCTTTGTTAGGAGAACCAAATATAATATCATCAACATAAATTTGGCATATGAAAAAGTTTCCTCCAACTCTATTAGTAAAAATAGTGGGGTCTATTAGCCCAACTTCGAAACCACGGTCTACCAACAACTTTCTAAGGTGCTCATTGATGGGTTCGTAGCATGGAAAACAAAAAATTTCTACCGCAAGAACGAACAAAACCCAGATCTAATCTAGATAAAAGCCAAGATCTAACTATTAGACATGTGCAACGAGATAGATCTGTACTAACCCTCGTAGATCCGAAAGCGTTACGAGATTAGATCTCGGGGTTGATGTAGTCGATCACTTGCCGATCTCAAGATCGTGTGGACGATCCTTCCCGCGCCGCGTTCCGGCAGCGCTTCCGCAGTCGGTCACACGTGCGGAGTCAAAGCAGACCTTCCTCTCCCCATTCCAGCGAGCAGCGGAGGTAGTAGATCTTCTCCACGGAATCCCAGCAGCACGACGATGTGGTGGTGGTGGTGGAGTAGAGATTTCTGCAGGGCTTCGCCTAAGCCGGAGCAGAGCGAAGGAGGAGGAGAGAGGCGGCGGCTAGGGTTTGTTATGTGAGAGGTCTAGGGGTGGCGCCCCCTCCCCTCTATTTAAAGGAGGGAGGCGCCATGGGAGGGGGAGTCCTAGTAGGAATCCCCTCGCTCCTTAGCCGGCGGATTGGGAGGGGGGAGGAGTCCTCCTCCCCCACGAATCCGTGTCTTGCCCCACAAAGACTCCTTGATCCTTTCTTGGTTTTCAAGCAAACTCCAAGAAATCTTCTAGAACCTTTCAGAACATTCCGAAACCTTCTAGAATCTCCATACAAACACTCCGAAACATTTCCTAACTTAGAAAATGATCCCCAATATATGAATCTTATTCTCCGGACAATTCCGGATCTCCTCGTGATGTCCAGGATCCAATCCGAGACTCCGAACAACATTCGGTCTCCAACGCACATTCCATATCTACTTAAAACAACTTCCAACCTTAAGTGTGTCACCCTACGGTTCGTGAACATGTAGACATGATGGAGACACATCTCCGATCAATAACCATCAGCGGGATCTGGAGATCCATAATGGCTCCTACATATTCAACGATGACTTCATGATCGATAGAACCATTAACATACGAAACTAATTCCCTTTATCAGGCGATATTCTACTTATCCAAGGTTTGATCGTCGGTATCTCCATACCTAGTTCTACCTCGTTACTGATAAGTACTCTTTACTCGTTCCATGTTATGTCATCCCTTGTGACCTAGTCACATGCTTGCAAGCTAACTAGATGACATTCCACCGAGAGGGCCCAGAGCATATCTATCCGTCATATGGATGGACAAATCCCAATCTTGGTCCATGCGCTTCAACACATACTTTCAGAATACCCAATGACACCTTTATAACCACCCAGTTACGAAGCAGCGTTTGATGTCATCAAAGTACCCATCTGGTGATGGCGATTAACATAACCTCATGGTCGAAGGATTAGGTTACTATGCATTTGAAAGCTTGTAGCAAAACGAACTTAATGACTTGATCTTATGCTATGCTTACTATGGGTGTGTGTCCATCACATCATTCTCCTAATGATATGATCTTGTTATTAACGACATCCAATGTCCATGATCAGGAAACCATGATCATCCATTAATCAATAAGCTAGTTTACCAAGAGGCTTACTAGGGACTCTTTTTATGTTTACAAAACACACAAGTATTAATGTTTCCTTTTAATACAATTATAGCATGGGATGTAAACATTTATCATAAACATAAAGATATAATAATAACCACTTTATTATTGCCTCTTGGGCATATCTCCAACAGTCTCCCACTTGCACTAGAGTCAATAATCTAGTTAAAAACTTGTGCATTCAACACCTATGGCTTTCTGGTGTTGTATAGACACTATTGCTAGTGGTAAACATAATCTTCGGATCTGACACTTCTAGGTCCGTGTGTATTTGCATGTCCTTGCGTCTCTACGCATTACTCATTCTCTAATGAGATGGCATTGTATAAATTTGGCCTTTGGTGAGACCTTTAGTTCCTTGGGATTAAATCATGTTAATACAATTGTCATACAATGTATCTTCATAGTATTATCCCGCTATGAACCACACCTAGTTTGATAACAAACTACTTGACGCAAATGCCCTCATTTGCTGCTACAATAGTAGTCATATACTTAGCCTTTTGTTGTACTATCTGTCACAATGTTTTAACTTTGGTACTCAACCAAATCCGTTATGGAACTTCCTTTCCATTACATTGTGCCACCCATAGTTTAAATTGAGATAAAGTTAATTTGTGACAAAACTAGTATCAATGCAACAATTTACAATGAACTATTTTTCATCACTATATAAATAATATATTCTTAGTTCTTCCAAAGATCATAGGAATATCCCTACTATTGTCCAATGATCATCTTATGAGGCATTCTGATATATGCTCATAACATTTAGAGCATAGGACATATCTGGATGTGTACATCTCAAAGAATGATTGATCAAAATATTCTTATGATTTCACCAAGTGTCAAAATACTTGAATCTCGTGTCAACACACTTGAATCTTGATTCAGTCCTTTCCGTGTGTCAAGAACCTTTCTTGTTGTTTCCATATTGAACTCATTCAACATCTTATCTATGTACATTTGGCAAAACCATATTAACGCCTCAATCTATCCATATAGACATTGATGCCTAATTCTTGGGTTATGCCTAAGTATTTCATCGAAATGAAATTCTTAACCTGTGTCAATAAAAGATACATCATTTCTAATCAACGATATGTCTTTCACATAATGTATTAGAAATATGTCTTAGCGCTCCCACTTAATTTCTTGCAAAAATGCAAGCATCTTCATCGTCTCTGATGAAATTAAACCTTTTAACGGTTTCATCACGGTGAAGATTCCAACTCCGTGATGCTCACTTCAACCATTGAAGCTTTGCATACTCTTTTAGCATCCTTTGAATTAACAAAACCCTTTGGATCGTGTCATGGACACATCCTAGGTAACCATTCTATTAGAAGAACTTGTTTTGTTTGTTCAACTACCATATACCAAAATATATGTAGTGGTTGCTACATTAATCCGTCCAGACTAAATATCGCTATGAAAGATCAAATCTTATCATAGTCAATTCCTTGAACATTGTCGTAAACTCTTTCCGACATGTCGACTATCTCATAGATGTGAAACATCCATGTCTATTTCTTTATAGATCCATATACGACTGTAAGGTCTTGCACCTTTCCAGAGGGTCTTTCAAATTCAAAGCTTGATTTCTCGTGTATGGAATTATCACGGATTTTATGGCTTCAAGCCACTTAACGAAGTCAGGGCCCATCATTGCTTCTTTGCATGTAGTCGGTTCATCATTGTCAAACAACAATGATTTAACTCTCAAATCTTGGCATTTGGTTACTTACCCGACCTACTTGGTTCAATAGTAACTTAGATCTCCGTGACCACAACCTTTGAGGCACGTGAGCCATGAGCATTGTTGCTGCCTCCGGGACACTTTCCGACGCTGCGCAACTCAGCACATATTAGCCAAGGTTCAACGACCTTGTCAAAGTTCTATTGTCCTCCCACTTAACTTTTCACCAAAATTCCTTCTCAAGAAACTCGACATTCTAAGCGACAAACACTTTTGTCTTCGGTGTTATGGAGGAATACCCAATGGTTATTCGAAATAACCTACAAAGACATGCTCATCCGACTTTGGTTGTAAACATTTTACTTGTGCTTAGCATACCAAAAAATTGAAGAAAGGACAACCTGGGTTTTATCCCAAACCATGACTTATATGGTGTCATTTCAACGGATCATGATGGAGCTCTTTTCAGTGTAAAAGCGGTAGTCACTAAAGCTTTAATCTTTAAAATATAATGGCAGTTTTATAAATGACACCTTTGATCTTACCATGTCAAACAAGGTTTCATTACATATCTTGAACACTCCATACTCCTATGGTGTTTTGGGAAATGCAAATCCATGGAACGATTCCTCAAATCTTAGGTGTTTTGCTAAACTTGTAACTCAAACATCTTTCTTTATGATCCAATCATAAACTTTTTATTTTCTTGTTACAATAATTTTCCACTTCATCTTGAAAGTCTTTGAACTTTTTCAAATGTTTCATACTTCTTCCTTATTGAGTAAGTATATACATATACTCACTCAAATCTTCGGAGAAAGCATATGAAGTTGAAATCCATCGCCCACGACTACACATAATGGACTATATACATCAATATGTACACATTCCAATCAGTTAGTCGTCCGTTCCTCTTTTGGCCTACGAACGGAGTCTTAATTATCTCCAGGAAAGTATCACAAGCGTCATTTGATCAAAATCAAAGACTCCAAAAATCCATCAACATGGAGTTTCTTCATGTATCCCTTTCAATATAATTTAAACGGCGATGTCTCTTCGCAAGTGATCTTTCAATTATTTGTCTTGCGACATTTTAGCATTAGTTTTATGGTCGTTATTTCTCCAACCAGACTTGTATGTCATCCATCTATTATGGAATACGGTAATTATTTGAACAACCTTTTGTCGTCATAATACCAGATCAAAATAACAATTATTGAAACAAATCTTGAAGTCAAGCTTTGATGTTAATGAGCAACACAACAACCCTTTGTTTGTTTTCGATGAACATCATCACATATTCTCTTGCTAGTTACTTAGGCCATTGCAGTTCATGAATTGTGTTGTCCTGTATGACACTTCATATCAACCAATTCGGTATCCAATACCGCAGAACCACATTGTTTAACAACCAAGGAATACAGCCATAACATGTATCTTCTATATACCTAAGTTGGATATCTCCAATCTTTTCTTTTCTGCCAAATATTTTATAGATTCTCTTTCAACAATTCCTTTTCTTTTTAAAAGAATCTATCAACATCAATAGTGGTGTCATTCACATGACACATAGTACAAAGTGTGTATAGTCAAATACTAATACCTTTGGACTTGCACTTTGAAGTGGATCACCTTCATCAAATGTTTGGCATTCTTTCAAAATTCCATTATTTAGTAATCTTTTAGTGTAGTAAACATTTTACTTACATCTTCTATTCATCCTTATCATGACAACTTTCATGATCAAGCTGCTATAGCTTATAAAGGTGAATTGCGAGTATAATGTTTCTTTTCCAAAACATTTTGGAGGATTAGGACGACTAGCGTCTCCAACCTTCACAAATTCTCATCAAATATGAGGACATATACTCTATCATGTTGTAACCAATACATTGTTTTAGATATCGCAATACCTTTCACATATGATGGTTTCTGAAACATTGCTTTCAGCTCTTAGATAAACTTGATATTAAAAACAATCTTTTGAGTATCAAGAATCATGGAGGCAAACATGATACATTAGATACTAACACTGGAATTGTTACTCTTGATTTAATACTGTTTATTAAACTTCACAGAGTAAACGGAGTTTGCTGAAGGTTTGCAACAGGACTTTTAAACTTTAGATTGACACTCAAAACAATACGATACTAGTTCGTAAAGCAAATATCCAGAATTTCTATAGTTCCACTATCTCAACTATAACTAAGCGTAAGGTGGTGAACGGATGCCAATGACTACAACAAACTATGCAAATTCACTTTGATTGTGTTTATGATAAATTGAGTTTGACTAATCCAAATTACAAATGAACTCCCACTCAAAACAACATCCCTCGAGTTGTTTTAGTGATTACACGAACCAAATCCACTACACCAAGTCCGATCATCACGTGAGATGATGTAGCTTTAAAGGAGAACAATCAACATGTTCATCATATCATCCATATGACTCATGCTTTACCTTTCGGTATTCCGTGTTCCGAGACCATGTCTGTACATGCTAGGCTCGTCAAGGTTAACCTTAGTATTCGCATGTGCAAATCTGGCTTGCACCCGTCATATGCACACGTAGAATCTATCACACCTGATCATCACGAGATGCTTCGAAACGACGAGTCTTAGCAACGGTGCCTACTAAGGATGAACACTTTATTACTTGATATTTAGTGAGTGGGATCATCTTATAATGCTACCGTCGCGATCTAAGCAATACAAGATGCATAAAGGATTAACATCACAGGTAATTCATAATTAGTGTGATATGATATGGCCCTTTATTTTTATGCCTTTGATCTCCATCTCCAAAGCATGGACATGATCTCCATCATCACCAGCATTGCGTCAAGGTCAGTGGCGCCGCTTCATGGTTGTCCATCATCACTAGCAACTATTACAACTACTTGGAATAAAGCTATTACAAGATGAATAGACACACAGGTCTTAACAGAATTAAAGACAACCATTAGGCTCCTGCCGGTTGCCATATTACAACAAGGATCATTGCATACATCAAATATAATCACAATCACATGATGGCCATATCACATCACAAAACCCCTGCAAAAAACAAGTTAGACGCCTCTAATTTTCTTTGCATGTTTTACGTGGTTTGGGGCTTTCGAATAAGAACGGATCTTACCTATGAAACTAAACCACAACATTGATACAAGTGCTATCAAGTGCAAAGTGTAGATTGGATCTATACTATGATGGGAGAGACAGACACCCGCAAAGCCACTTGTGCAATACGAGTTGCACGTCAACTGTGGAGCAAGTCTCATGTGCGATGACATGTAAGGTTGGCCCGAGCCGCTTCATCCCACCATACCGCAAGATGCAAATTACATAAAGCAAAAGACGGCACGAGCACCAACGCCCACAAAACCATTGTGTTCTACTCGTGCAACAGATCTACGCATAGACACGGCTCTGATACCACTGATGGGTTCATAGCATGGAAAACAAAAAAATTCTACCGCAAGAACGAACAAAACCCAGATCTAATCTAGATAAAAGCCAAGATCTAATCTATTAGACATGTGAAACGAGATAGATCTGTACTAACCCTCGTAGATCCGAAAGCGTTACGAGATTAGATCTCGCGGTTGATGTAGTCGATCACTTGCTGATCTCAAGATCGTGTGGACGATCCTTCCGGCGCCACGTTCCGGCCGCGCTTCCGTAGTCGGTCACACGTGCGGAGTCGAAGCAGACCTTCCTCTCCCCGTTCCAGCGAGCAGCGGAGGTAGTAGATCTTCTCCACGGAATCCCAGCAGCACGGCGGTGTGGTGGTGGTGGTGGAGTAGAGATTTCTGCAGGGCTTCGCCTAAGACGGAGCAGAGCGAAGGAGGAGGAGAGAGGCGGCGGCTAGGGTTTGTTATGTGAGAGGTCTAGGGGGTGGCGCCGCCTCCCCTCTATTTAAAGGAGGGAGGCGCCATGGGAGGGGGAGTCCTAGTAGGACTCCCCTCCCTCCTTGGCCGGCGGATTGGGAGGGGGGGAGGAGTCCTCCTCCCCCATGAATCCGTGTCTTGCCCCACAAAGACTCCTTGATCCTTTCTTGGTTTTCAAGCAAACTCCAAGAAATCTTCTAGAACCTTCCAGAACATTCCGAAACCTTCTAGAATCTCCATCCAAACACTCCGGAACATTTCCTAACTTAGAAAATGATCCCCAATATATGAATCTTATTCTCCGGACAATTCCGGATCTCCTTGTGATGTCCTGGATCCAATCCGAGACTCCGAACAACATTCGGTCTCCAACGCACATTCCATATCTACTTAAAACAACTTCGAACCTTAAGTGTGTCACCCTACGATTCGTGAACATGTAGACATGATGGAGACACATCTCCGATCAATAACCATCAGCGGGATCTGGAGATCCATAACGGCTCCTACATATTCAACGATGACTTCGTGATCGATAGAACCATTAACATACGAAACCAATTCCCTTTGTCACACGATATTCTACTTATCCGAGGTTTGATCGTCGGTATCTCCATACCTAGTTCTACCTTGTTACTGATAAGTACTCTTTACTCGTTCCATGTTATGTCATCCCTTGTGACCTAGTCACATGCTTGCAAGCTAACTAGATGACATTCCACCGAGAGGGCCCAGAGCATATCTATCCGTCATATGGATGGACAAATCCCAATCTTGGTCCATGCGCTTCAACACATACTTTCAGAATACCCAATGACACCTTTATAACCACCCAGTTACGAAGCAGCGTTTGATGTCATCAAAGTACCCATCCGGTGATGGTGATTAACATAACCTCATGGTCGAAGGATTAGGTTACTATGCATTTGAAAGCTTGTAGCAAAATGAACTTAATGACTTGATCTTATGCTATGCTTACTATGGGTGTGTGTCCATCACATCATTCTCCTAATGATATGATCTTGTTATTAACGACATCCAATGTCCATGATCAGGAAACCATGATCATCCATTAATCAATAAGCTAGTTTAACAAGAGGCTTATTAGGGATTCTTTTTATGTTTACAAAACACACAAGTATTAATGTTTCCTGTTAATACAATTATAGCATGGGATGTAAACATTTATCATAAACATAAAGATATAATAATAACCACTTTATTATTGCCTCTTGGGCATATCTCTAACACTCATACCATGCACAGGGAGCTTGCTTAAGGCCATAGAGTGCCTTATCAAGTTTGTAAACGTGTTTTCGAAACTTGGGATCCTCAAAACCTGGAGGTTGCTTGTCATACACCAACTCATTTAAGGGACCATTAAGAAATGCACTCTTAACATCCATTTGTTGTAACTTAAAGTTATCATGAGATGCATATGCAAGCAAGATATGAATGGATTCAAGACGGGCAACGGGGGCGAAAGTTTCACCGTAGTCGACACCCTCAACTTGAGAGAAGCCTTGAGCCACCAATCTTGCCTTGTTGCGAATGACCATCCCATTTGCATCTTGCTTGTTCTTAAAGATTCACTTGGTCCCGATGACATTACGACACTCCTTGGGTCTTTCCACTAATGACCACACTTTGTTGCGCTCGAAGTTGTGAAGTTCTTCATGCATAAGGAGACTTGAACTCTGCAATCATGGTCCTTGCCATATCCATAAGAGTTCGGTTCTTCCTTTCCGCCACACCATTTTGTTGAGGGGTATAAGGAGCGGAATATTGATGCTCGATCCCCTCATCACCAAGAAACTCATCAAGGGTGTAGTTCTTGAACTCGGTCCCATTGTCACTTCTGGCCAATATCTTCTTATTATGTTGGCGTTGCACTTCTTTGGCAAAATTGATGACGGTTTGTTGAGTCTCACTCTTCTTTTTTGAAGAAATATAACCATGTGTATCTTGAGTAGTCATCAACAACAACCAAACAATACTTCTTCCCCCCAAGACTATCAAAGGATGGAGGACCAAAGAGGTTCATGTGAAGAAGTTCCAAGATCCCATCGGAGTAAATGGTTGTAGTTGGGGGGTGAGCTGTCTCATGGAGATTTCCTTCGATGCATGCCATACACACACGATATTTGACAAAACGCATGTTATCTTTCAAACCAAGGATGTGGCCACCCGTGTGGAGACTTTGCAAAGACCTCATGTTGACATGGGCAAGACGGCGATGCCAAAGCTATCCCATGTCACCTATGGCCATTAGGCATGTCGCGGACGGTGTGGGTTTGTTATCGAAATCTACCACATACAAACCGTTCTCGGCATACCCAACAAAGGCTATAGAGAGAGTCTTGCTCCACATGATAACCACAACCTTTGGGGTAAAGTAGACATTAAAGCCCATAAGTGTGAGTTGATGAATGGAAAGTAAATTGTATGAAAGGGTTTTGACAAGCATAATGTCCACAATGGATATATCCAGAGTGACCACTACCTTACCCAAACCCAATACCTTAGATGTTGATCCATCTCCATAAGTGACACACATATTGGAAGTATTAGGACTTGTTTCATCAAGCATCTCATTGCTTCCGGTCATATGACTCATGGCACCACTATCAACCACCCATTTTCTCCCACCGGAAGCATAGCCCTACAAGAGATTAATTCTTGGTTTTAGGTACCCATCGTTGAATGGGTCCTCTTTTGTTAGTCAAAAGAATCTTAGGAACCCAAATGGACCAATTGTAATCATCACCATAAGTGGTGCCTACATATTTAGCATAGACATGACCATCATAAGATTTCATAAGAACGTAGGAAGGATTATATTTTCCCGCAAAGTCATTGTGAGAGGGTTCATCTCCACCCTTGAGGATACTTGGCTCCTTCTCTTTTGCCATCTCCCCCTCCTTCACAAAAGTAATCATTTTGGAAGGGGGAGTGGACAAAGTCTTCTTCTTTTTCTTGCTCTTGTTCTTCTTCTTAGACTTAGAAGCAAATCCAAGTCCTTCTTTAGCCACATTATCCCTTTGATTGCTCAAAAGGTCATTGAGGCTTTTCTCTCCTTGTATGCATGAGACGAGGCCTTTCTCAATGGTAACTTTCAACTTCTTGTTCTCCTCGAAAAGATCTCCATGCTCACAACAAGAGTTAGTAGAACATGAAACACTACTAGATGACAAGGTTGAAACATTTTTTGTCATTAGGGTTTGAAGTTGCTCATGTGACTTTGAAAGGGTAGAGAATTTGCTCAACAAGGCCTCATGGTCCTTCTTGAGTCTCTCCATTCCTTCCTTTAGTCTATCATGACTAACCAAGCTCAAGTTTTTCCTTTTTAAGCACATTAGTTAGGGCAATAGCATGATCACGTTCTTTAACAAGTTTTGAGATATTCAAGTTAAAAGATTCTTCATGGGCAACATAGGTTTCCTCAAGAGAAACTCTTTTCTTTTGCTCTTCCTCAAGAGCATCGTTTAAGGCAGCGATCTCCATGGAGGCCTCCCGAGCATGGCCAAACATTTTCGAGATGGAGTCATCCCTCTCTTCAATTATGTCGCGGGATTCACCTAGTTGACTCATCAAAGACTCAACACATATTTTAGCTTCACCCTCTAGATAATTCAAGCAACTAGTGGACTCCACTATCTCCTTCTTAATCTTAAGACTTATCTCATCATCAAGTGTAAATGCATCAATAATAGGGAGGATAGTGGATGAGGTGGTTACCATAGAGGCCTTAGCCATAAGACATATGGCCTTGGTGACGAGCTTATCCTCATTGGGAGAGTCAAAGAGGAAGGTTGGTGAACATGTTGATGTAGTAGTAGTAGCCATGAGACACGTAGACTTAGATGCCCACTTGTTCTCATTGGGAGAATCGAAGAGGGATGTCGGTGAAGGGGTTAAGGTGGTGGTAGCGGAGGTGATGGTAATTGTAGCAATGGCGACCACTCCAACAATCTCTCCATCATCTTCCTCATCACTATCATTATCATTGTTCTCTTCATATTCTTCGCGGGCCACCAACACATATTTTTGTGGCTCCTTCTTATTGGGGAAGTTCTTGTTTCCAAAGTTTTGTTTTGGACTTTCTTGACGAAGTTCTTGTTGGGAGTTGGTTTGAACTTAGATTTCAATATAAGTCTTCCACCATGGTCCTCTCTCTTCTCATATGGGCACTTGACAATGAAATGGTTGGTTCCTCCACAATTGTAACATGTCCTTAACTTGGGTCTTGAGGTAGTTGTGGTAGCCTTTGACACATTGCCCTTCCCTTGGTTCTTCCAAAACCTTCTAGAGACGAGAGTTAATTGCTCATGGAGAGCACACTTGATGTCTTCATCATCCTTCAATCTTACCCAGTGAGTCAACATCTTCTTCATAGACATGAGCCTTGGCGTTCAAAGCATGAGTGGGAGAGTCCAATCTCCGAGCACGAGCAAGAGCATCATCGGCTGTCTTGTTCATGACTCCAAGAGCCACAAACTCATTCAACACTTCATGGGATGACATGGCATAGAAGTCCGGTCTTGAGCGAATGTTGTTGGCCAACTCTCGTTGGAGGGGAAAGATGGCTTGCATGAACTTGTTCTTGATCCACTTGTCATCCACATCCCTACTACCATGACCGATCATCCTAACTGAAAGAGCCGTGACCCTTCGATAGAGATCCTCAGGAGTCTCATCCTCCTTCCCAACAAAAGCATCGGCTTCATAGTGCATTTCTTCAAACTTGGAGTTTTGAATGCTTTGATTACCAAGATAGACACGTTGAAGAGCATTCCAAGCTTCCTTGGCGGTGTCATAAGACCGAATGTGAGTCATTTGCTCATGAGTCAAGGCATCTTGGAGAATTGCCATTGCTGTGGCATTGAGTTGATTGTTGATTTCCTCGATAGGAGTCATGTTGTAGGGGTCGCGTGGATAGAAGCCGAACTCCACAACCTTCCAAAGATGCACACTAGAACTTTTGAAGTGAGAGCGCATGAGATATTGCCAATTGGTGAAATTAGATACATCAATCTTAGGTGGTGGACCACGATGATTGATACGTGGCATAGGAAGAGCAGCATGATTATAACTAAGCGGTGGTGGCATGTTTCCCATTAGGTTGCTTTTTGTCTTATTTCCCTCATCGTTGTTGGAAGAATCCTTGAGAGGATCTTCCACCGGCTTTGAACCACTTGATGGGTTATCAATGGTATCGACAACAACCACTTCCTTTTTACCAAGATATAATTCAAGCAAGTCTTTCATTTCTTAGCGAAGCGTATCCATGGATGCGGATAGCTCACTCTTAGAGACGGGTGTTACTTCGGAGGTGGTTTCACTCCCCTTAGGGTCGCCCATACTTCTCTTAGGCGGTTAAGCCAAAAAGAGCACCTTGCTCTGATACCAATTGAAAGATCGGTATAGGCGACTAGAGGAGGGTGAATAGGAGCTACTCAAATTTTAACTACTTTTCAAATTAAGGCTAAACGTAAAAGTAAGTTCTCTAGATGTGCACTAGGTGAGAGAACCTAAAGTACAAACAAGCAAGAAAGTAACAATAAGGAAAGACTAAAGGATAGAAGTAACCGAGAGTAGACACTGAGATGTTTTCCTGAAGTTCCTTCCTTTTGAAGGGAAGTACGTCTCTATTGGAGGGGTGGGTGGTACTAAGACCACCAGTGTCGGGGGGATGATCCCCAGATACCCCAACCGGACAAGAAACTGGGCAGTCAGATCGCGTCCGGCTGACCAGACGTAGCCGAACAAGGCAAGTCAGGCCGGCTACCGCATGGTAGCTGGATCGGCAAGAAGCAGCCGGCTACGGTGGCGTAGCCGGAACCAATCAAGGAGGACAGGACGACATGCGTATCAGTGCACGATGCGCCCTGTACGATGACAAGACCGGCAACTACTCGGCCATACCGAAGACTTTGCGGGGATGACGCAGGAACAGTGGCCCGATGCTGACGACAGGCTCGCATGGCGTCCACTGTGCCTACGACAGCCATACCGCTCATACTCCAATGGGACACACCGTACCGGACACTGTAGGTGACCAGTCGGCTGGGACCCGCCTGTGGGGCCCGCCAGTCGGACTGGCCAGTGAAACCGTTGCCTCTCTGCCTATATAAGGAGAGGCAAGGCCTCAGTAGTAAGGGTTGGTCTTCATTGCATTTAAGGCAGTAGCTAGAGAATACAGCTCGAGGAGAAATTGTAGTTCGTATATCCCTCATAGTCAGATCCGGCAGGAGTAGGAGTTTTACCTCATCACGAGGGCTCCAAACCTGGGTACTTCCTGCGTCCCGCTACGCTTGCTTGTATCCAATCCCGCCTGCGGACGCCGTTGATAGCTTCCCTGCTAGTCCCCACACCTCTATCTAACCTTCTTAGGTACTGCCGTTCCCAATACAACGACAGTTGGCGCCCACCATGGGGCAGATGGCTTCGACCGGAGTCACGTTCCGCATGGGACCCCGCACTTCAGCCGGTGAGCGCGTGGCCTCCGGCCTGGTGCTCACGCTCGGCAAATTCGACTACGTCATCGACAACGCTTCCTGCTTCGTCGAAACCTCCTTCCCGGCAAACGACACCGTCCTGCTCTTTGGCGACCTCCCCGTCTACGTCGCCACCGTTCCAGAGCGTTTCCCTAGGGAGATCGTCTCTGTCGTGGAGCTACCGCATCCTGGCGGTAGCGCCTCCGTCGTTCCCTGTGGCGTGGATGTCATGATGGCCGGCTCCAGCTCTCATCCCCGCCAACCGTCGGAGCGAGGCGCGGACGAGGTCGGAACTTCCGCGCTCCCGCAGCCTCGGAATCCGGTGGAGGATGCTATTGATCGGCTACTGACGCCGGTTAACCTCGGGGATAACCTAGAGGAGGCGGAAGCCAACTTCTCCATGGAGACACAGATCCTCCTCCAGGAGGCCATGGAGCTGGCGGCAACCCGCAAGCAACTCGAAATCACCCGGCGCGAGTATGACCGTGCGCACGGCTTCACTCCGGCTACCGTGGAGCCGAGCCGGCGCGGCCAGGTATGGCGCCGGGGCGGCGAGCTAGCCGGTAGGATGGAAAAGCATGGGGATCCGGATCCCGCGTCCGCCCTCATCCGGCCCACCTACAGCACGCCCATCAAGAACCTGCGCGCGGCGCGAGCCGCGGCAGAAGAGCTGCCCAATCTGGAGGGCGAGGAGCGAGTCCGCCAGCACGCTCGCGTGCAGGAGCTCCTATGCATCGCGGACGAGCAGGCTGATGCCAACCGGCAGATGCAGGAGGACCCAGCTACTCCAGGGGAGCAAGTTGCCTGCCAACAGCAGGGGCGCGCCACGCGACACCCAGCAGGCGTCCTCCCCTCAACCGGCTAAGGCCCGCAGCAGGCGTCGCAGCTCTGGCAACAAGGGCCAGCCGCGCTAGGAGCAAACGGTGAACATCAACCCACCGCCTCCCCCTCCACCAACCGGAGCACCTAGACTCGCCGGTTCCCGTCTCTCGGGCTGGGTGGGAGTGCCCAACCCGGATTGTCCGGATGCCCGTGACCGCATCGAGCTCCTCGCTCAAGCGCGCATCACGGAGGAAGAAGACTCTACTGGCCCGTTTTGTTTCGGACCCCGCATCCGGGACGAGCCGTTTCCAGATAAGTTCTCCCTGCCCATGGACACCCCCAAGTACGACAGCAGCATGAAGCCGGAAGATTGGTTGACCGACTATGCTACGACAGTCGGCATCGCCCATGGGAACAAGCGCATAGCCGTGTGCTACATCCCCCTTATGCTAACCGGGTCGGCAAGGACGTGGCTCAACAGCCTTGCACCCAACAGCATCAACGCCTGGCCGGACTTCGAGAAGGTGTTCGTCCGCAACTTCAATGGCACGTACAAGCGTCCAGGACACCCACGCAACCTGGCCTTGTGCATCCAGGGTGACCACGAGACTGACCGCGAGTACCTCGCCAAGTGGACGGAGCTGCGCAACACCTGCGAGGGCATCCTGGAGAGCCAGGCCATTAGTTTCTTCATCGAGGGTTGTTAAGAAGACACCATGCTTCGCCACCGGCTACTGTGTGATGAGCCGAAAACCATGGCGGAGCTCATGACGGTTGCAGACCAGTACGCCACGGTGGATGCCGCCATGAAGAATCCCCTCCGAGTAAATGTCGATGGGCGTCCGACTCCTACAGAGCCGGCTCGCGACCGTCCGAGCAATCCGGCTGGCGAAGCCGGATCCTCTAGGCACCACGGCAACGACAACCGGTTCCATGGGGACCGCCAAGCTAGACAACAGAAGCCTCGCTACCACGCGAGGCAGGTCAATGTTGTGGAGGGTGCGCCCGACGCACCGGCTAACGATGCAAGGAGGCAGAAGCCACGGCTCACCTTTGACCAGATGTTTGACGACCCGTGCAAGTGGCACAGCGGTCCCTTCAAACCGGCTACGCATACCACCCGGAATTGCAGCTGGACCCGCCAGCTAAAAGACCAGGGTAACCAACCTCGTCTCCCCCCGCCCCCTCCTGGTGGACCACCACCACCGGCTCAGGGAGCCGGCAATGATGGTAACAGCGGCAACGGCGGCAACAACAACAACGGCTACCCCCAGCCGCATGCCGCCTACCACATCTTTGAGACGGAGCTGGACGACAAGCACAGCCGCAGGCGACGCTCCAAGGAGGTCAACGCCATCGTCTCTCCGGTCCCCCAGTACCTGAACTGGTCGGAAACCCCCATCACCTGGAGCCGTGCAGACCAGCCAGAGCAGCTGCCGACTCCCGGGGGTTACGCCATGGTGCTCGAACCCCTCATCATCTCCAACACGCATACCTGCCGTTTTTCGCGCGTCCTCATCGATGGAGGCAGCAGCCTCAACCTCCTCTACCAGTCCTCACTGGAAAAGCTGGGCATTCGCGAATGCGACCTGCGCCTGACTACACGACGTTCCACGGCATACTGCTGGGGCTAGCATGCGCCCCGCTGGGTAAAATCCAGCTGGACGTCATCTTCGAGACCGAGGAGAACTTCCGCTATGAACCGATCTGGTTCGAGGTGGTAAACCTGACAAGCTCCTATCATGCTCTCCTCGGGCGCCCCGCCCTCGCCAAGTTCATGGCCGTCCCCTACTACGCATACCTCAAGACGAAGATGCCGGGACCCAACGGCATGATCACCGTCGCCGGCTGCTTCAAGCGGTCGATGGAGTGCGCCTCAGCCGGTTCCAAACTGGCAGAGGCCCTTAGCATAGCTGAGGAGAAGCGCGTGATCATGCGCAATGTGGCCATGGCCCAGCAAGACATACCGGCTAGCAGCAAACCGGCTGGAGAAGGAGCTTTCTAGCCGGCAAAGGAGACGAAGAGGATCCTGCTTGACCCCTCCGATCCGACCAAGTTCGTCACCATCGGTGCCAACTTGGACAGCAAATAGGAAGGCGTGCTCGTCGACTTCCTCCGTGAGAATCAGGACATCTTTGCATGGTCCCCCAAGGACATGCCAGGTGTGCCGAGGGAGTTCGCCGAGCACTCACTCCATGTGCGGCCGGACGCCAAGCCGGTCAAGCAACCTCTGCGCTGGTTCGCGGAGGAGAAGAGGAAGATAATCGGTGATGAGATCACCCGGCTCCTTGCAGCCGGGTTCATCATGGAAGTATACCACCCGAATTGGCTGGCAAACCCAGTCCTAGTGCTGAAGAAGAACAAGACCTGGCACATGTGTATCGACTACACTAGCCTGAACAAGGCGTGCCCGAAAGACCCCTTCGCATTGCCCCGTATCGATCAAGTCATCGATTCCACGACCAGCTGCGATTTATTGTCTTTTCTAGATTGTTATTCCGGTTACAATCAGATCCGGTTAAACCCGACTGATCAGATTAAGACATCGTTCATCACCCCCTACGGGGCTTTCTGCTACGTAACCATGCCTTTCGGTCTAAAGAATGCAGGCGCTACCTATCAGCGCTGCATGCAGAGGTGCTTGCACTCGCAGATAGGCCGAAACGTACATGCTTACATGGACGATGTGGTCATCAAGACCAAGGAGAAGCGCACCCTCCTTGAAGATCTAGGAGAGACATTTGCAACCTCCGCCAGTACCAGATGAAGCTGAACCCGGAGAAGTGCGTCTTCGGAGTGCCATACGGTCAGCTCCTCGGTTTCCTCGTATCACAACAAGGCATCGAGGCGAATCCGGAGAAGATCGCGGCCATCGAGAGGATGCAGCCGCCCAGGAGCCTGCTTGGAGTCCAAAAATTCACCGGATGCCTAGCCTCCCTCAGCCGTTTCGTCAGCCGGCTAGGGGAGAAGGCACTCCCGTTGTACCAACTGATGAAGAAGACGGACAAGTTCTCCTAGACTTCGCAAGCCGACGCCGCATTTCACGACCTCAAGCGCATGTTGTCCACAGCGCCGGTTCTAGCCACGCCGGCTAGCAAGGAGCCGATGTTGCTCTATATAGCAGCCATCAACCGGGTCGTCCGCGTCGTCCTGGTGGTGGAGCGCCCCGAGGAAGGCAAGGCTCAGCCGGTTCAGAGGCCCGTCTACTACCTCAGTGAGGTTCTCTCCCTCTCCAAGAAAAACTACCCCTACTACCAGAAGATGTGCTACGGCATGTACCTGGCATGCAAGAAGCTCAAGCACTACTTCCAGGAGCATCCGATTAAGGTCGTGTGCACCACACCCCTTTCGGAAATCATCGGCAACAAGGACGCTACCGGCCGAGTCGCCAAGTGGGCCATCGAGCTCGCCGCCTACTCCATCCAGTACGAGCCCCGTCTCACGATCAAGTCACAGGCGTTGGCGGACTTCCTCGTCGACTGGCCGAGACCTAGTATCTTCCACCGGTTCCGGATTCGGATCACTGGAAGATGCACTTCAATGGGTCGAAGATGCTCGGGGACTTGGGAGCCGGCATCATACTCACCTCGCCCAAGGGAGACCGGCTGGAGTACGTGCTGCAGATCCACTTCAAGGCCTCCAACAATGTAGCCGAATACGAGGCACTGGCGCATGGACTCCGGCTAGCCAAGGAGATTGGTGTCAACCGGATCCTTTGCTTCGGCGATTCGGATCTGCTGGTGCAACAAGTATCCGGAGAATGGGACGCCAGGGATGCAAACATGGCCCTCTACCGGTTCCATATCCAGAAGCTCAGCGCCTCCTTCGACGGGTGCGAATTCCATCACGTCCACCGTGCCAGCAACGAGGCAGCCGATTCGCTCGCCCGAATCGGATCCACCAGGCAGGCGATCCCGCCCGGGGTTTCCTTGGAGCACCTGCGCAAGCCCTCCATTAACCTGTCGCCAGAGTCGGACTCCATCATCTAGGCAGGGAGCGCTCCAGCTGACAGAGCGGCAGAAGCGGAGCCGGCGGAGCCTCCAAAGAAGAAGACCCGCACCAACTCCGGCAAGGCAGTACCCTCCGGATCGCAAGACCCGGGGGCTACCGGATCGTCAAGCAGCTCGGGGGCTTCCATCCCGGGTACGTCACCTGGACGACCCCCCGACAACCATCAACCGAAGAGCGGGAGCATCCTCGTCATTCGGGAAATGCCATCCTGGGCGCAGCCCTTCATGAACTACATCGCCAACGGGGAACTTCCGGATGACGAAGTGGAAGCCAGGCAAATCCGGCGCCGCGCGCACACGTACACCATCATCAACGGCGAACTGTACAAGCGCAGCGTATCCGGCATTTTCCAAAAGTGTGTCGATGTGGACACGGGCTACCGGCTACTCAAGGACATCCACCAGGGCGAGTGCGGGCACCACGCTTCGTCAAGGGCGATAGTCGCCAAGGCGTTTCACCATGGATTCTATTGGCCCACCGCCCTCGAAGATGCTGAGCAGCTGGTCCGTGCGTGCAATGGGTGCCAGAGCTTCGGGCAACTCAGGCACATGCTGACTTCGGTACTCAAGACCATACTGATTACCTGGTCGTTCGCGGTTTGGGGCCTCGACATGGTCGGTCCCTTCAAGCGAGCGCGCGCGGGCATGACCCATCTGCTAATGGCGGTGGACAAATTCATGAAGTGGATCGAGGCCAAGCCCATCCGGAAGCTAGACGGGGCGACAGTCGTCACCTTCTTCATCGACATCATCAATCGGTTCAGCTACCCCAACAGCATGATCACCGACAACGGCACGAACTTCGCCAAGGGGGCCTTCGCCCGATTCTGCAGCAACAAGGGCATCCGGCTAGACCTCGCCTCCGTCGCACACCCGCAGTCTAACGGGCAAGTCGAAAGAGCAAACGGCTTGGTGCTAGCCGGCATCAAGCCACGCCTCATCGAGTCGTTGGAGAGGTCACCCGGATGCTGGATCGAAGAGCTTCCGGCTGTGCTATGGAGCCTCCGCACCACGCCGAATAGATCAACCGGCTACACCCCTTTCTTCCTGGTCTACGGATTGGAAGCCGTCCTCTTCGTGGATATCGAGTTCGACTCCCTGCGCAAGCTCCTATACGACGAGAAGGCCAACCAGGAGGCGCGGGAGGACGGTGTGGACCTCCTAGAGGAGGCCCGCGAGCTGGCCTTGTCCAGGTTGGCCCTGTACCAGCAACGGCTACGCCGCTACCATTCAGGCCGGATCCGCCCAGTCACGTTCCGCGAGGGCGACCTGGTTCTCTGGCTGGTGCAAGACACGAAGGGCATGCACAAACTATTGCCACCTTGGGAGGGGCCCTTCATCATCAGCTGGGCACTGCCCAACGACTCCTACTACCTCATCGACGCACAGCAGCCGTGCAAGAACAAGATGGACAAATCAGACAAGGAGACCGAGCGTCCCTAGAACGCGGCCTTGCTGCGCTCGTTTTACACCTAGTTGCCAGACAGTGTATGTATCCCGCAAACCCTATAAATGAAAATGCGGAACCCTGTGGGATGCTCAGGGGCTCCTTGCTAGAAATGTGTTTATACCTATTTTCTGGTTATGGTTTTTCGGCTCCGGCAACCCCCACCCGATGGCTTGCCAGCTGGCCCGGTCTGCTAAGTTAACAAACCGGCTGAGTAGTGTACGACGATGTCAGAGGCCCACTCTTCGTCTCAGCTACAGACCGCAAACCAGCTGTCTGGCTAGCAAGAGCAAAAGCCCGAGGCATCCCACACGAAAGACGGGGAGGAGACGCGACAGATCGGGCATCCCGGCCTTGCAACTAGCTTAAGACAATCCGGTTACTAAGCCGTTAGTACCGTGTGCGATGTACTGTCAGCTCCCTTTGATTCCGTCCGCAGACCGCAACCCTGCTGCCCGGTAAGGACGCAGTGAAAACAGCAAAGTACACGGGAAAGCGACCAAGTGTCCAGAAAGGCACAAGCTAGTTTTCGAAAAAATAAATCCGTTTTCCGGCTACAATTTGGCAGACTAACCTATTAACATGTAAGGATGTATGTGTATGTATATTCTTGTACGACTACCTAGAGTCACAGTTCAGGAAGAAAAGATAAGAAGATTCGAAGTCCTTGCCTTCATCAAGCGCTCCGAATCTCGGGGGCTACACCCACTGGGTGCGCTCGCGCGCCCCTAGTGGAATCTTGTAGTTCCCGACCGGCTAAAGGCGTTTAGCCGGTCGTTCGGAGCCCAGGTGAGGGCAAGAGCAGGAGCAAGAGAAGACAAAGAAGATTTGAAGCACCTGGCTACGCCAGCTACTCCGAATCTCGGGGGCTACACCCAGTGGGTGCGCTCGCGCGCCTCCACTGGAATGTTAGTTCCCCCGGCTGAAGGTGTTCAGCCAGCGAAAGCAGCCGACTAAGACGATTCTAGTCAGATAAAGTTAGAAGATTTGGGGAAAAGAAGGAAGATTCAAAGCACCTGGCTACGCCATCTACTACGAATCTCGGGGGCTACACCCAATGGGTGCGCTAGCACGCCCCCACTAGAGGTGCAGTTCTTCCGGCCAAAGGCGTGTAACCGGATGAAGTAAGCCGAATAAAGTCAATCGGCGAAATGTTGAAAGAAGATGCAAAATGCACAAGTTGAAGGAAAGTCAAGCCAGTTCAAAATTAACAAACAAAGGAAAAAGGAGGCGAAGCTCCCATAAGTTTACCCGGCGGCAGAGATAGCCGGTACAGACAGACAAGTTTCAAAGTAAGATTGAACAAGACAAATACACCCGGCATCCCGGGGCAGCGACTAGACGGCAGGACCCTTGCCATGCGGAGCATCTTGACTGGCGGAAGTTTCAGGCGGAGGAGGAGGCGCGGTGCTTGACCCAGTTCCGGCGCCCGCAGTCGGCTGCGTCGGGGCTTCCACATCCGGAGTACCGACGGACTCCGAGTCGGTGAACACCTCGTCGGGGTCCATGTAGTCGGCGATCTTGATGGCGAAGCCTTGGAGCTCTGGATGGGCCTAGCGGATGGTGACAAGGTCGGCATCGGCGCGGAAGCCTCCGTCGATCTTCTCGACGTGGGCGTCCTTGTACCAGGAGAGCATGAGGGCTAGAGCCATCTCCGCTCCGGCTCGCGTCACCAAGTCCCGCAGCCGGTCCACCGTAGCCGGCACCTCCCCAACCTTCACGGCCAGCTATGCCATTGTCTCTGGAACCGGAGCATCTAGCCACAGGAACGAGAAGATGTCCTGCACCGCCTGACGAAGCTTGGCAGCTTCCTTGCCAAGAAGGACGACGAGCTCATGGGCCGTCGGCTGTGCTCCCGGCCAGTTCTTCTGCAGCCGGTTGTACGCCAGCAGGTCTATCCCAGGATAAAACGCTGTCAGAAAAAGAGAGTCAGATCCGGCTACTGGATTCGGAATGAAAGGGAGACGGAAAAGAGGAACTTACCCTTAGCTGTGTGGCCAACTTGCATCAGCTCCTCTACCAGAGCCTTCTCCTTCATCGCCAGCCATTTGATCTCCTTCTCTTGGTCCTTGTTCTGGGCCTCGAGAAGGTTAAAGGCTTCGATCCGGCTGGCGAGCGAGGCGTCATGCTCCTTGATGGTGGCCTCCAGACCGTCTACCTTCGTGTGCCAATCCTTGTTCTGCAGCCGTGGAATGGAGTTGGACTTGCTCAGCCGGTCGTTCGCTTTCTTTTAGCGATCGATCTCGCGCTGAGCGCACACGTGGATAGCTGCGACGAAATCGGCTATCAGCAAAAAAAAGGGCAAGCCAGATGAAACAACTTACTCTGGGAGGACCTGTTGGCAGCAGCAAGCTTCTTCTCCAAGAACCGGTTCCTGCCGGCTGCGGCCTCCAGCAGCCGGATCTCCTTCACCGCCAGTTCGAGGGTGGCGGCGAGGTCCGTCAACGAGGTGGCGGAGGAGGCGTCATCGTCCGCGGCGTTTATGGCCAAGGACTCCTTCACGGCAACCACCGCTGTCCTCCACTCTTCTCCCAGCTCGTCGTCAGAGTTGTCGTCACCGACAACCACAAGTTCCTTGCCGGCTGCGGCTCCCCACGCACCTGCGGAAGAACCACCCGACTGAGAACCTTCCGCTTCCGGTTGGGCCACCATGTCCGGCTGCGGACCCTCCGCTCCGGCTGAGGCAACCGATTCAGCTCGAGGTGGCGGCAGCGTTGGCGCCACAGGAGAAGGAGGGGTGCTAGCAGACATGGTCGGAGCGCGAGGTGGCGACCCGATCGGCGCTCGCGCCGGGCTCGCGGCTCCAAAGGAGACCAGCGTGCTAAGAAGGCAGAAGACGAGAAGAAGGAAATAAAAGCAAATAAGCCAAGGGCAGAAAGGCAGAAAAAGACACAAGCAGAAGATGATGAAAGAACAGGAGGAAGGACGTACCCCTGCACAACTAGAGGCGACCCCTTCTTCCGGCCCAGGCGACTCGGCGGAAGGGCGCTGGTCCGGCTCTTCTTGGGGGACGGCTCCTCCGCGGCAGGCCGACTGGAGCGGGAATGACTGGAGCCGCTCCCGCCAGCTTCGCCGTCCCTCGCAGGGCGCTGCGCCGGATCAGAGGTCGGCGCGGCCTCCTCCTCCTCGTCAACCTCCATGTGGGGGTCAGCAGCCAGTTAATCGTTCCAGCTGGGGAAGGCATCACCGTCCCCGTCTGACTCCTCGCCAGACCGCCGAGCACGTGGCTCGGGCAAGTCAGGCGTAAACGCCTCGAGGAGGGCTTCACCCTCCTCGCGAAGGATGCAAGGGAAGATCTGCCGAATACGAGAAGTTAGTCGGATACATCAAGAAAGAAAGGCAAGAAATACGAAAGAAAGCTCCGGCTAAAAGGACCTACCTAGGGCGTGCGGTTGTCCCGGTTGTAGGGCGCCAGGCTGAAGGTCCAGCTCTCCAGCAGCCGCTCCTTCGTGATCGTCCACACCCACTCCTTCAGGTTGTGGTAGCGGGGATCGCGGCGCGATAGCCGGGTCGGGTCCAGCCGGCCGGAGTAGAAGCACATTTTGTGCGCTCGCTGCTACAATGGCATCATCAGCCGGGACATCCAGCTGAGGGTGATGTCCAGGCCGGTTAGCCGGCAGGTGACGAGGGAGCGCATGCGCTGCAGCATCGTGTCCGACTCCGCCTTGTCGCCGTAAATCTTCAGCTCCTAGTGCTGCCAGCTAGACTCGACATCCTAGAAAGCTGGAAGGTTGATCCGGTCGATGTTGGTGACGTTCTTGACGTAGAAGTACGACTGCTGCCACAGTCATACCGTGTCATGCAGCAGGAACTTCAGGAAGCCGGTTTGCACGCGGGAGTAGATGGAGGCGCCACCGCAGACGACTAGCGGCCCCTTCATGAACTGCACCTACGGCCGGACTCGAAAGAGCCGACAGAAGAGCCCAAGATCCGGCTGGATCTCGAGATAGCTCTCACAGAAAGCCATGAAGTGCGCCAGCGTTCCGATTGTGTTGGCATCGAGATGGTGGAGACGGAGGTCGAAGAAGGCCAAGAACGTAAGGAAGAAGGGGTGCACCAACAACGCAAACCCGCACGCCAGATGCGAGAGGAAGATGACCCGCTCCCCCTTTGCCGGGTGCGGCGACACCTCTCCCGCCGGTGCCAGCCGCACCGCTACTTCCCTCTTCGGCGGAAGGACACGGGTAGCACGGTATTTCTGGATGTGGTCCTCCGTGACGGAGGAGCCCCACCAGCCTCCACGCTCGGCTGCCATCTCCGGTTGACAAGGAGGCACGGCGGCAGAGGAGTGGCGGTGGCCCGTACTGCCGATGACGACGAACGAGCGGCGCAGCGGGCTACAGCGGCAGCAGAGGAAGGGCGCAGAGGGCAGGAGCGCGGAAGGGAAGAAGGAAACTGGAGCGGGGGAGCGAAGGAAGGCAACCGCTCTCCCCGTGGCGTCCCTTTAAAGGACTGGAAGAGCAACCGTCCATGGTGCCACGTGGCGCGCATCCAGGCGACCTTCACCCCAACCACCGCCCAGATCCTGTCTGCCGACACGGGATGTGCAAAAGATCCGGGGGCGAGAACCAAAGCGCCGAGCAGCAGTTTCCTGAGGCGACGTGCGACGGGACATTACGCTGCCCGCCGTAGTGCAATGATGGCGCGTGTGCGCGTGGCCGGCGTTAGCACTGACGTCACGGGTAGCGCAACCGCCAGGCATAGCCGGACACAAACTCAAAACCAAGAGGGAGCGCGCGCACATTTTGCCTAAGGGCGGAATCCACACGTGCTCGGGGGCTAGTGTCGGGGGGATGATCCCCAGATACCCCAACTGGACAAGAAACTGGGCAGTCAGATCGCGTCCGGATGACCAGACGTAGCCGGACAAGGCAAGTCAGGCCGGCTACCGCATGGTAGCCGGATTGGCAAGAAGCAGTCGGCTACGGCGGCGTAGCCGGAACCAATCAAGGAGGACAGGACGACGTGCGTATCAGTGCACGATGCGCCCTGTACGATGACAAGACCGGCAACTACTCGGCCATACGGAAGACTTTGCGGGGATGACGCAGGAACAGTGGCCCGATGCTGACGACAGGCTCGCACGGTGTTCTCTGTGCCTACGATAGCCATACCGCTCATACTCCGATGGGACACACCGTACCAGACACTGTAGGTGACCAGTCGGCTGGGACCCGCCTGTGGGGCCCGCCAGTCTGGCTGGCCAGTGAGACCGTTGCCTCTTTGCCTATATAAGGAGAGGCAAGGCCTCAGTAGTAAGGGTTGGTCTTCATTGCATTAAGGTAGTAGCTAGAGAATACACCTCGAGGAGCACTTGTAGTTCGTATATCCCTCATAGTCATATCCGGCAGGAGTAGGAGTTTTACCTCATCACGAGGGCTCCGAAACTAGGTACTTCCTGCGTCCCACTACGCTTGCTTGTATCCAATCCCGCATGCGAACGCTGTCGATAGCTTCCCTGCTAGTCCCCACACCTCTATCTAACCTTCTTAGGTACTGTCGTTCCCAATACAACGACAACCAGCGCCACAGAAGGCCTCACCCTATTCTCCCAAGCACCCGCCTCACGACAAGTACCCGATCCACTAAGCGGTGACCTTGAAGGTGGCAACCGAAACCTTTACAAACTTGTTTTGAAGACCTCCACACACTCGGAATCTCCCAACACAATCCTGAAGCTTTACAAAAAATCCCGAGCTCTGAGATCGACCTCTTCCATCTAGGGTTCAAAGAACCCAAGAGTAAAAAGATCCACAAAGGAAAACACGGGGGAATCAACTTTGCTTTAGTGAAAACCTAGATCTAGACCTCCTCCACCTAGCCTCAAAGTATCAAGGAGATTGGAGGGCTAGGAAAGGAGATCTAGTAGAAATGAAGCTCAAGAACAATGGAGGAGAGAGATAAAAGAGTCAAACTTCTCGTTGGAGAAGAAGGCTCTATTTATACCCTCAAGAGGGATCTGCCCATTGCAGCCAGTTGCCAACCGGTAGTACCGGTCCTATGAGCGGTAGTACCGGATAACAACGGTACTACCGGACAGGTACCGGACTAGGTACCGGGTTGGCGCTAGCTGCATCGGCATGGCTTCTGTCCCCCACGGTGGCAGTGGCTCTGGGAAGCGGTAGTACTGCTCACCAGAGTGGTGCTACCGGACGGGGACGATGGTACCGGTCAGTGGTACCGAGGAGAACAGAGGGGAGGCGCAACTCCCCAAGACGCCTCAGACTCCCGCGGTACCGCCAATCGGTACTACCGGGCACTGAGCGGTAGTACCGATTAGGAAATCCGGTACTACCAGACCGCACAGAGCTAGAAGCCACAGCCGCAAGGGCAGACACCTCCTGATATCTCCACCAGAGGGAAAGCTTGAGGTTTTGCAAAATAGAGATGATTCCACCCAAACTTTCCAACGTGTACCCCCTCTTCATAGTACGGTGTTCCTACGACTCAAGCAAAAAGCCCTAGAAAAACTATATCTTGAGAGAACATTTTAGAGGGGAACCGAATGCCCTTTTCTTCGTTAAAACATGCGACTAACTTAGTAAACGATTAGTCCGACACATGTGTTGTAAACAAACATCAAAATCACATAGGATAGGAAATGCCCTTTCAGTGTGTTTTTTGCATCCTGTAAGTTACGGCATTATTTTTAGGAACACCCAATTACCGTGGTGAGCACCTCTCCCATGAGAGATATAATCAATAACAGCGAGGTTGTAGGACGCGTCGCAAAATGGGGCATACATCTTTTAGCTTTCAACATTGAGTATAAACCACAAACAGCAATCAAATCCCAAATCCTTGCTGACTTTGTTGTTGATTGGACAGAGACAAAGGAGAATATGACCCTCCCGGAGTCAGAATATTGAACCCTATATTTTGAAGGGACTAAGGCTCGAGGAGGCTCGGGGGCTGGCGTGGTGCTCAAGTCACCCCAAGGAGATAAACTTCTATACATGTTGCAGATCCACTTCACAGCGACAAATAACATTGCCGAGTATGAAGCACTGCTGCATGGAATCCGGATTGCCAAGGATATCGGCATCCGACGTTTGATGTGTTACGGAGATTCGGATCTTGTTGCTCAACAAGTGTCGGATATTTGTAATGCAAATAAGCACATGGCAGCTTATAAAGCTGTCATGGATGATCTATCTAAATCGTTCGAAGGGTTTGAGGTTCAACACATCCCTCGAGCAGAAAATGAGAAAGCAGATGCATTATCTCGAATAGGCTCTGCACGGAAACATGTCCCGGATGGCACTTTTTTAGAGCACCTCAAAGTTCCCTCTATAAAAGGAGTCGATGAGGAATATCCGACTCACCTTTAGTAGCAGTTCTGACTATAATTCCTAGCTGGACTCAACCCTACCTTGATTACTTGGTAGATGGCAAATTACCTGAAGTCGAGGTTCTGAGCCGGCAGATCGTCCGACGAGCAGAAGCCTATACTATAATTAGTGGTGAGCTCTACAAGCGGAGTGTGTCTGGGGTCTTTCAGTATTGCATATCTCCGGAAGAAGGAATGGAAATCTTAAGAGAAATCCACGAAGGCGAGTGTGGTCACCATGCTGCAACCAAATCTTTAGTGGCAAAAGCTTTTTGACACGGTTTTTTCTGGCTTACAGCCAAAGCAGATGCCGAATGGATGGTCAAGACGTGCAAAGGTTGCCAAAATACGCCAAACAAGATCATGTTCTGGCTGATCAGCTGCGAACAATACCTATAACATGGCCTTTTACGGTCTGGGGGCTTGACATGATAGGACCGTTTAAACGAGCTCCAAGTGGATTTACTCACCTCTTAGTGATGGTGGATAAATTCACCAAATGGATTGAGGCTAAACCCGTCAGTAGTTGTGATGGAGGAATAGCCAGAAGATTTGTCGAGGATGTTATAATCTGATATGGTTATCTGCATAGCATTATCACGGACATCGGGAGTAATTTCTCTATGGGAGAGCTTGCTAAATTCTGCAACAAACAAAATATACGGGCTTGACATTGCGTCAGTCGCACATCCGCAGGCTAATGGACAAGTTCAAAGGGCAAATGGTTTAATCCTACAAGGCCTAAAGCCAAGACTTGAAGCACCACTAAGACGTGCTGCGGGGGCTTGGGCAGAGGAATTACCCTCTGTAATATGGAGCTTACGAACAACTCCGAACAGGTCAACCGGATACACACCTTTCTTCTTGGTCTATGGTGTTGAAGCAGTTCTTCCTAGTGATTTAATTCACAATTCTCCTAGAGTTGCCGCGTATATCGAAGAGGATGCCAAGATTTCTCGACAAAATAATCTCGACTTAGTCGAAGAAGTTCGCGTCATTGCTGAAATGAGATCAACAGCCTGTCAGCAGAAGTTACGCAAGTATCATAGCCAGAGAGTCAGAAACCGGTCTTTCAATAAGGGCGATTTGGTTCTCTGGCTTGTGCAGTAAAGAAAGCACAAAATTTCCCAAGTATGGGACTGGCCTTTTTTGGTTAGTCGAGTATTGCACAATGGTTCATACTACCTAACTGATATGCGACCAGCCAAAGAAAGACCTGCTACTAAGAAGAGAAAGAGAGCTGGAGGTAGTACAAACCCGGAAGAATTAGACAGACCATGGAATATTGCTCAGCTACGTCCCTTTTATTCTTAGTTTATCCTTCTTTGTAATCATATATGTGTACATGTTCAAAAATAAATAAAGTATTGGTTGCCTCGAATTTTTCTGAGAAGTTTTTTACCATCTTATTTCCGAATGATCATGTCACAGTCGAAAATCCGAGAATACTTGAAAGTACTTTATGCTCATGTTTGTTCTAGTTTAGATTTTCGATTGTAAAATTGCTACCTTCGGGTAAAAATTTAAATTTTATAGCCTGTGCTTTGGTTATTTGTCTGATTGCTGGATGTGGGCATTTTTCGAGTAGTGAATTATTGGTACTGTAAGCCGACTTTGTTTCCGGGTTTAAACTGGTTTAGCAATTGAGCTCTGTTGCTCGGCAAAGTTTCCATGCTAAAGGTTGGTCGGCTCACAAAAGGGACGAGGTGGAAAGCTAGATAAACGATAAGTGCAGACAAAACACACAAGTGCTTATGCAAACATTTCAGGCACATAACATTAAAGCCAAAAAGTGCTGAATAGATAAAATAAAACTTAGCACTAGCAAAAGTATCATACTACTGATTTACAACCCGGATTGTTTTCAGAATAATACAATGTTTGTTCTGATGCTCTACGATGCAGGGGAAGAAGAAGGAGCTGCCAGCTCGCTGGAAACATCAGCCTCGCTTCGGTATCTTTCCGAGACATTCAAATCCGAGAAGGATTGTTCGTCGTCGGAAGCTTCACCGGTTTCTTCGATGGGCGGAGGCGGTGTCTCTACGTGAGTGAAGAAGGGAGTATCATAGCTGGTCAAGTCAGCTACGTGGCACCCGTATCCGGTGCAGGAGTCCATGATGGCATTAATATCCTACTCCTGACCGTCTTCATCCACAATAGAATACCCTCTGGTCACTTGACAGATCTCCATGCTTCCATGGTGGCTCATGACCATGGTGAGAGCATTCTGCGCTGCGGTTCGCGCGTAGGACATGTTCCAGTTCTGGACAAGCTATAGCATCTCCTTGGCCTTGTCTCGCACTTCAAAGTCGAACATGCTATGCATGTCCAGAACATTAAGAACTTCGCCAATATCCTCGATGGATTGGCGGAAGTCATGAAGCAGATCACAGACGTGTGTAAGCCGGCTGGTGCGAGACTCGACAGAGGCTGAGTCTAGTAAGTTCAGAGGACCTATGCATGTAATGCAAAATGGTTAATAAAAATATCCGACATCGAAAGAGTCGAAAGATGCAGAAAAGTTAGAAAGGAGGAAATATACCAAGAATGACATCATCGACTTTGGTTTTCTCCTCCCAAAGACTCTGGAGTTCAGCACGGAGTGCTTCGGTGATATCCTTCTCTCTGAACAATTCATTATTGAGATCCAAGATTTTATTATCTTGAAGCGCAATCTTACGATCACGCTCCATGGTGGCCATGGAGGTGGATTCGAGAACTTGAGCAATTCTCTTCTCATGATCCATCTTAAGCTTATCCAGCTCTTGGCGGCGGTCCTTGTTTTCCACCACCAGGGTTTTAAGATTCTCGGCCTCTTCAATCATTGCACAGGACTGCTTTACTAGTGCTGTAATCAAAGGAAAAATAGTTGGATAAACATTCGACTATGAAATCAAAGGCAAGGTTTGAGTATTGAAATGATTACCTTTAGCCTCATCCCTGGATACTTTCAGTTGAGCATTTTCAAGATGGAGAGCTTTGATCTCTCTCTGCTTATTGCAGATATTCTTCAATAATTCCTGGTTATATGAATTAACTTTCTATAAGTCAGAATACCTAGAGTCAGAAGTCTACTAAAGACTCGGGCTAATATTGTAACTAATATCAGCACGAGCCTTGGGGACTACACTAGTTCATTCTTTGGCATCCTAAGAAAGCATAAACCCGGATTGTCTATCCAACTTCATGCTTGGGAGCTAGAGGATATGATATAAAGTAACATAAAGAAAAATGTGAGTTGGAATTCCGACTTACATGTTATTCATGTGTGACCTTGCTCAAACACATGTTCACCTCAGTTGTAACCTTCTCGGCAAGGGTGAGCGGGATCACTGGTGGAGGTGGTAGCACACCAGCTCTCAACCCCTCATCGTGAAGGCAGACTTATTCAAGAAGTTCGGAGTACTTGACGTCCTCCGCTTCTTGTGCTTCTTCTTAGGCAGTAATGGTCTGGCTTTCTAAGCATTGCTGGGCTAGCCGCTGGATTTCCTCTGTAGATTTCCGAGAAAGGCCAAGTTTGGCAAGTCCCAGATTGCTTAGGAGATTGTCTTCGAAGATTTCTGTCGAGGGATCATTACTCGAAGAGTGTTCGCCCTTATCAAGACCTGAGTCACCCATGGTGACGTCAGTTTGCGATCCAAGGATCCCTGGCTCTGCTGAAGGAGTCGGATCTTCTACAACGGTCGAAAATGGAGTAATCTCCGGCGCTGCAGAAGATTGAGGGGCAGGAGTCGGAGGAGCTACGGCAGGAGAAACCAAGTTTAGTTTCTGCTGGCATAGGGGCTTTGAAGTAATTCCCTTCCCCTTGCCCTTGATAAGCTGTTTAGCTCTGAGAAGGTAATAGAACAAAGAACATTGCATCTCGGAAAGAATTACAAATAAAGTACAAAGGCGGAAATTGTGAGGAAAGTTACCTCTTCACAACGGGCACCTCCTTTGTGCCGATAGCCACTGTCGGAGCTTTACGCTTCCGAAGAACAATGTCCGGCAGTGGGACCAACTCTCCCTCATCTTGAGAAAACTCAGGAGGATATCCCTCGATAGGAGCAAGCTCCAACCCGGGGAGGTCGGCAAGCTGAAAAGAAGAAGTATCTCAGTATTGTGAAATAATATAAAGATGAGCACATAAAAAAGAGTTGCTGCTAAAGCTTACCAGCACAACGGGATTTTCCGCCGTGTGCATGTCCAGAGACAGCTCCAGAATTTTCCTCTCAATCCGTTCCCTTATCAGCCACTTGATCTAGCTTACATAATCTTTTGCCGTGTAGGCTTTGGGGCCGATGCGGAGAGAATATTTCTTCGACGATGTGATGGAGTGCATCAGTCAATCTCCATGATGTTGAAGAGGCTGGATCCGGCATGCCACCCAGAAGTGAACAAAGTCGGACCCTCTCAGGCCCTTGTGTTTCATCAAATACTCGATCCGCCTCTTGGCGAGAAGCAGATCGTCACAGAGAGCCGGAGCAACCTCATCCCAGGATTCTTGGGGCGTGGTGGCTCCGTCGACGAAAGCCGGCAAAGCAATAGCTTTGCCGAGAGCAGGAATATCCTTGTGATAGAAAAAAGTGGACGGCCATTGCTTGACCGACTCACTGTCCATGATCCGAGGATAGACGCGCTCTCGCCTAACAGAAAAACTAATAGTACCGGTAATATAAGGATTACCGGCAGTAATGGAATTTCTCCGGACATGGAAGTAGTACCAGAAAAGAGTAAGGCTCGGCCTAATGCCGAGATAACCCTTGTACAAAATGCATAAGCACTCATCTCTAAGATGGAGTTCGGAGGAAGATGATGGAGATGAACTCCATAGTGATCGATAACTTTGAAAAAGAAATCTGAGGGAGGAAAGCTCAAACCTCTATCAAGGTGAGTGCCGAAGTGCACTCGCTCGCCGTCGTGAGGGTTGGGGATGGTTTCGCCGAAGCCGCTCCACCAGTCACCGGCATGGAGGAGCCCTTCTTCTTCCACGCCGTGGAGCTTGGCGTCGTCGAGGATGCACATGATCCATACCCCGTGATTGCTCTCCTTCTCCACCGCTACTGCCGTCGCTGCCGTGCTGGAGGATGATGTAGAAGCCATTTTCCCAGAGTGTCGGTGACCTTGGATGGGCGGTGCTGGGAATTTCAGGGGAGCAGAGGAGCTCTAGGTTCGTGGGAGGAGTAGAGGAGAAGGAAACGATGCAAGGAACTGGTGAAGGAGATGGGAAAAGAATTCCTCACCACTTATAACCACCGGCCGTGTCAAGATTTGTGTAAACATTACAGTAAACGTGCCACGCATCGTGGAAAGAACTGGGTAACCCCCACGCAATGATTACGCCGCCTCGATCTCCACGCACACATTGAAATGGCGCCTCAGTTCTGCAAAAGGCGGACCTACCAATGTTCGTGCTGACAGGAAATGTATGTCAGGGACGTGACTTAACCATGACTGGTGTCCGATGACGTCAGAGACCAAGTTCCGGCTTAGTTTGAAATTCAAGCTGGAAACCCGAATAACTTACTCATAGGTCCGACTCATTTTTGAGACTCGGATCGTATCTTTTCTTTTGAAGTTTCAGGAACCCTTCAAGATTATGCAAGCCAAAGATCAAGTTAGACGATGATGAATCCGACTTTGGATCTTGGAGGCCTCTAGGGGCTGCTGTTGGGGATATACTTTCCAGGTATCCTCATTGTACCTCACTGACCAGGATGGCCCACTTCGGGTTAGAGCTTTGCTTCACGGGTGGCCTAGTCAGAGAGAAGAGACGGAGTCCAGTCCGGCTACGAGAAGGCCTAGAAGACTTACCGACATAGGCCCATAGTGTTACTTGTAGTTCAAGATGTACTCTATAACCGACTCTTGGTCGTAGCCGGATAGATCTCTCCTGTAAACCCTAGGCCGGATATCTATATAAGCCGTCCTAGGGAGAGCCTTTAGGGCACCAGACAATACTCTCACAATAGTCTACAATCTCAACTCGCACAGGCGAAACCCTTGTAACCCATATTCCGGCTCTGCCGTATTACTGGATTGCTAGCAGGAGTAGGATCCATCCAAAGCCGACAGATTCGAACCTGGGTAAACTTGTATGCTCACCGTACCGGAATCCCGTACATCTCACACCCCTCTCTTTCACACGCCTCGAGGACCCCCTCATGGCGTACTTGTCATCAATCCGATGACAGTTCATCACTTTGCCAAAAGAAACGTGAATGGTAGTAATCTAGTCTTTTTCTCACACCCTTTGTTATTTCGAGAAAAGACAACATAAACATAGGCATACTAGTTAGCACAAAATTAATTAGAACTAGTTGATCCCCGTATGATAACAATTTTCCTTGCCAACAGACTAACTTAGTCTCAAATCTATTTTCAACTGGATTCCATTCTGAGTTCCGAAGTCTCTTGTGATGTATAGGTACCCCTAGGTACCTAAATGGTAAGGACCTAGACTCACATCCGAAAATCTGTTTATAAGTTTGTTCTTGTTCAGCCGCCTGACCGAAACAAAGAAATATTACTCTTGTGAAAATTTATTTTTAGACCGGACAGTTGTTCGAAAATATAGAGAATGAGTTTCATATTGACCTCTTTTGAAAGCCATGTTCCATAAACAAGATAGTATCATCCGCATACTGTAGTAGTATAGACACTCCCCCTCGACTAGATGGGGTATTAGTCCAGCTACCTGGACATTTTCTTTTGCTCGAGCAATAAGAATGGCAAGCATATTAGCAATTATGTTAAAAAGCCATTTAACTTTGTCATATGATTTTTCGAAATAGTTTGGAAATAGTTTCCTATATCATCATTGACGTAAATGGCCACACTTCCATCCCACACAAAATTAGCAATCCATTTGCACCATAATGGATCAAAACCTTTCATATGAAGAACTTGTTGTAAAAAAGCCATTTAACTTTGTCATATGCTTTTTCGAAATCAATCTTAAACAGTACCCCGTCCATTTTTTCCTATGAATCTCGTGAATGGTTTCATGTAATACCACCACTCCTTCAAGGATATGCCGTACAGGCATAAACGTTTTTTGAGTGGGTTTAATAACCTTGTGAGCAATCACAAAGATACGGTTTATGGCAACCTTTGTAAATATCTTGAAACTAACATTGAGAAGACAAATAGGTCTGTATTGCTGAATTTGTACTGCATTCTCTTTTTTGGATAATAGGGTGACAACACCGAAATTCAGTTTGAATAGAGGCAGCTCGGTTGAATGCAACTGTGCAAATAAAGCCATCAAGTCTTGTTTGATCACTTCCTAGAAAGTTTGATAGAATTCCGTGGGGAATCCATCAGGTCTAGGCGCCTTATTGTTCCATGGCGGATATAGCATCAAAAACCTCTTGTTCACTAAACTGAGAGGTTAACATATCATTCTCTTCAGTTGACACTTGTGAGATGTCGTTAATTACATCTTCCATAAGATTAAAACTACTAGCAGTCGGCTCCCCAAACAGTTTCTTATAAAATTCAGATTTATATATACTTTCAGGTTCTCCTCTTCCACAATGGTCCCTTCATCTTGTTCAAGTTGATTTTTTTTCTTTTTTCTGTGTTTACCATTGGCAATAAGGTGGAAATAGCTAGTGTTATTGCTTCCTTCTTGAATGTGTTTAACTTTAGCACGTTGTGCCCACTTAGACTTCTCATCCTGTCTTAGCTTTGTCACTTGGTCATTTGCAAGTTTCAGATTTTTTTCTTTCTTCTTCAGATAGCAGAGTATTTTCAACCTTTAAATCCAACTCATCAATGATGGATAAACGCCTTTCCTTCTCCATTTTACATTTTCCACTCTGATTTTTTGCGCACCCTTGGAGAAATTGGCGTAAGTGTCTAATTTTGTGTTGCCAACGTTCAATAGGTGTGGTGCCAAGAGTTACTGGTGTCCATTCAGAAACAACCATGCTAAAGAAAGCATCATGTCTTAACCACGATAGTTCGAACGAGAATCTCGGATTATTTCTTTTATCAGCTTGAATCCCTGAGTCAATCAGGAGAGGAGCATGATCGGAACCTGACCGCGTAAGCGCTTGTACTGTCACAAGAGGGAACTTATGTTCCCATTCGACAGTAGAGAGAATACGGTCTAATTTCTCGTAGGTAGGTGTATCTCTATGATTTTTCCAAGTGAATTGTCTACCAGAGAGAACTATCTCTTGTAGATTTAGGCTTTCAATAATCACATTAAACATAAAAGCCCAGCGCGTGTTAAAATTATCATTATTTTTATCCTCTTTTCTTCTTAGAATATTAAAATCCCCCCAACAAGCAAAGGCAGTGCCTCGTTTTCAGGAACACGCACCATCTCTGCAAGAAACTCCTGTTTCAAACTATCTTGAGCCGCCCCATACACAGGGACAAGGATCCAAAGAAAACCATCATGGCGGCATTTCAGATGGATTTTAACACAAAAATCCCCCGAGTCAACCTTGTTAACTTGAAGTGTTTTAGTATTAATCTCAACGAGAATACCCCCGAACGACCATGGGGTGGTAAGCAGAATCATACAAAATCCAGCCCCGACGTCAGGTGTCTTAGGAAGGGAATTGTAAAATTAGACCGTCCCGTTTTCAACAGGGCAATAAAGTCTAGCTTCTTTTCCCTAATAATCTTAGAAACAAACATATGTTTTGCCATCCCGAAAACCTTCACTATTCCAAAACTTCCCCGTAAAACCTACATCTCACAAAGTTCTCTTTATTCTCACCCTAGTGCCCCGACAAACCGTGGATAGATCATACTATTTTTTCTTGCGCCCACGCGCTTGAGGAGGTTCTTTGACTAAACTCTCGCCAAGATCATTTAGTCCATTAATCTCCTCCTCAACCAAATCATCACATAAATTTGAAATCTTGGACATCACAAGACCTTCTTCCCCATTATTATTAGGAGTTTGCTTATAAATATTATGATCAAGTAATGTCAAAGTTCTATTTAGTTCATTGTCCTTAATCAGATTAGCTGCAATATTTCTTTGTAACTCCGAATCCCCCAAAGAAACCCAATCAATTTTGCTTTCTCAATAATATCAATATTGGGAAAAGACATGATTGAAAAGGTTGGATTTAGGTTTTTACCTTTGATGTCGTCACGGTGTTGCACCAGGTCCACTGCACGCTCCAACTGTGTTGCGTCAGCATTAGGTTGCGCCCTCACACGATCACTTGATCTTAGCTCATGAGCAGCCGACTTTAGGATGCCACCAAAAGCAATCACCTCGGTTAAAGATGGTTTCTGTTTTGCAAGAATACCGCCAGTTGTTGCTGCCTTATGAATAAAAGAATTGGCCTCGATGCCAACAGCTCCCTTCTTGTTTTTAGGGGTGTAGGGTGTTCCCAGTTTGAGCTTAGGATTACCATCGCCCCTCACCTCCATGTCCTCTATCTCGCCTTCCGCTGCTCTCTCTGCCGCGGCAGAGAGAAACTGTGCCGCGGTAGGAGTGGCATCCAGTCCGGGCTTTGCCGCAGCAGAGGGAGCATTCTTGGCAGCCTGCCTAGGCTCCGCGTCAGCCTGCTGAAGTGTCGCGGTAGGCAAACACTCCACCTCTTGAGAGACTTCAACCACCTCAACAACGATCTTCGAAACCACCATGTCTTTCTAAGAACCCAAATTATCTTGTAGTAGCGACATCTTCTTGGACCCTTCGTCCTTATTCACGTTCGCCAAATTTGCATCAATGCGAGTCGGCAGAATCAGATAAGGAAATCTCAGTCCACAACCGTTTCATGATTAGAAAACAAAGACAAATTACAATTTTTAGAGAAATCACTAGAAAGAGCATTATCATCCGATTAACACAATTATAACATGAGAAATAACCAATCTATTATATACTAAAAGCAATATAAGGATGTTTTTCGAGGCACCTGGTTGATCCACATCATCCAAATTATATTGACTATTAGATCTATAATTTAAAGATTAAAAAGTTACCTAGAAAATGGTTGGTACAAATAGCAGTCAACAATGTCACGTATAGCATGTATGTTCACATCAAAAAGAAAAAACTGCCGGAGATCTAGCCGGCCGTGAATCAACAAATTAGTCCAGATTAATGCGTGAAGCACTCACGACGGAGTCAAGTTTAAAAAGAAAGCCAAAACAATGTCACGATGAGGCATGCATGCTCCAAACCAATTTGACCAAAGGAAAAAAGAACTGTCGGAGATCTAGCTGACCACGAGCCAACAAACTGGTCCAAATTGATACATGAAGCCCAATTTTTTACAAACTGGTCCGGATAAAGCCCAATTTTTTTTAAAAAGGAGACGGAGGCAGCCATAGCATGGGTAGCTAAGACTCCTTCAAGGACATGTCAAAAAGAAAAAAAAACACGTCATCAAGGATTGATCACTATGAACCCAGAGGACAGCGCATGCATGCAAATAATGTCTACTAATTAATAATAAGAAAATATTAGATAAACAATATCCGCTAGAAAAATGAACTAATTTGAGATGGATAATTGGAGGCTAAACCGGAGACACCGTGTTAATAAACATCACTTAAGAAAGATGCATAGGTCTAAACTATAGACACCACGTTAATCCACATCACTTAAACTAATTAGATTTGTTCTATACATAACTGAAGACTATGATTTAATAGAGACTCACGATATATAATTGCATAACACGGTTGATCTGTAACACATGAAACCCCATCTGAGACGTGATGTTCATGGACTATTTAAACAAACAAAAAAGTCATTTGACACAGAAAGTTCTAGGCGCATAGAAAAATCCGGTGTGTCATAACTATTGAAGATAAAATGGTGTACCAATGTAGTTAATAGGAAAACAAAACGAGCCCATCTCTGATGTAAATAGTTTTTTTTATCACGTGGAGGCTCACGTACGAATTGTGCGTAAGATTGAAGCACAAACCAAGCTGAAGTTCAATTGTCATTAGCCAATCAATCTTTCAATTTTTTCCAAAAAAGTAAAAGTCTAATGATGTGTATTTAAATCTTGAGTCGAATAGATATTATATTTTCGATTTGTAGCAATTTTACCCTTTGGATTTTTTACACAAAAGCATGTGGGAGAACCCCTGCTCTGTCATTTTTTACATATTTTAAAGGGGTAGGAATATTTACATTATTCAGTAAATGGATATATTATGATTAATGTAAACAATAATGCAATTTTGATAGAACTTTTCTTGAGGGAGGCACACAATCAAATTTATATTTATACAATAACTTATTTATGACAACGATAATAACAATAGCAACGAGAACCACAACAACAAAATGACAATAAAAATAAATATAGTAGATTTATCATTTATGCTTATACAACATTTTTTGAGGTTTGCTGACACAACAATTTGATTGCATGTGGTCAGAATATTGCATTTTTGCACCAAGAAGAGGTTGGCTTGACTGTCTCTTGCATTTCCAGATTTCCACACCGACCATATCGACAAACTGAATTCTACATAGCAAGTCGCTTGATATTTCTAAAGTATGTTATTCTATCCACGAGTATAATTCATAATCCAGGGTTTCACTTCTGTTTATATGCAAGAACATCTAACTTCTCAGGTGATATGATACTATAAAACAGAGCTCTAAAATGTGGAACTTAAGATGAGGGGGTCATAGAACTACAGACTGCAAGTTATTCACTCAGTTTTATTGTTAATGTTTCTTTCAAGTATATAAAATTTTAATGGCAAGGATTTTTCATACATATGGTTATTTAGAAGTACTTTGAACCTTTGAAAATCTAAGAGGCTAATCTTTGTACTCACACAATAAATTGAGTACTTTTAACATGAGAAACTACGTCATTCAAGTTGGCACCATCATGTTACATGACATGCAAAATACATGTGAGTAGAGCCTAGACCAAGTGGAAAGAAAAAAAAACGACACAATACCTTTTCTTTTGAGTAATTGATGTTGTAAAAATTTGTATTTGATTTTTCTTATTTTTCTTTACATATAGAAAAAAAAGTAGTGGAAATAATAAATTTTAATATATTTACAACAAATGTGGCATATTTGTCATTACCGCAAAACCGCATTATTTCCTACCCCAAAATGCAAAATGTGAATATCCACAAACTATAAAATTATTTTGGACCACTACCGAGAAAATAAAGATGTCGTCCTCCCATTTGCGAGGGCCACTGTGCTAGTTTATCATAAATATAAAATAAGATTATCGTGATTGTATGTTATATTTGCTATACTAATATAGCAGGATGTAAGTTTGTTCTGAGAAATGCCACCGCGATATACATACGTGACTACTGGAAATGGAGCGAGCGGCACTATCTATAATCTATTGCTTGGTGGCGCCGACTTCTATACTCTGTCTGATCCGCTTAAATTATCACGGAGTTTAGACAAAGCTTTGTCTAAACCCGTGATTGGATCAGAGTGAATAGTTTCTGAGTAGCAACACGTAAAGGAGTCCAATAAGGCAATAATACTATAGTATGCTAAGCGCATGATCAACGAAGAAGTCAAAAGCAGTTGAGGCACCGAACGTGGGCAAGTAGCCTTGATGCTTGGTGGCTTGGTGCGTACGCACGCTCGACCCAAGTGATCACATTTTATATTTCTGCCCGACCAAGTCAAAAGACACAAGGTTGCGTGGACGCGCCCGCGCTACCAGTTTGCGCGAAAAATATCCGGTTCTTGTGCTGCACTCGGATGGCGAATGTATATCTTGAGGAGAACGGTAGCAACATGTAGTACAGGTATGGAGGCTGCTGTCGATACTCGGATATCACGGTCGAGTTGAATACGATGATAGATCGTCGTAGCTGAATTTCACGAGAACAAAGTAGTACTAGGACGAGGACGAGTTTGCATTATTTTTTTTATCAAACAGCCGAAATGCAGCCAAGAGCCAAGACCCAAGACCATTGTTTCCAGTTTGAACAAAAGAATTCGGAATACTGAAAGTTGATTCTCTACAAGCATATGACACAAGCACTGTACTTTACAGGTAAAAATTGTACTAGACGGTAGTAGTACAACGAAGGGATTGTGTCCTATCGCCACGAGGAAACTGCGCCGCCCCACCGCGAGGAAAATGTTAAATTGTTAAAATTTAACAATTTAAAAATCTGAAAGTGAAGGGAGCACCCATGTGCCAAACACACTTCCCAGGTTCTTGCGTCGTATTCGGATCACGAACAACAGGTGTCTTTTTTTTAGTACAGGTAGAGGCTGTCAATACTCGGAGATCACAGTCGAGGTATGTGCATTTAGTCACCGATTTTCAACCGTGAAACCAACAAGCATTCAATTTCATGAAAACAAAGTACTGGTGCTAGCTCAATAATTTTCTTGATCAAATCAGACCAAATGCTACCAAGATCATTTGTATCCAGTTTCAACAAAAGAATTCAGATTTTTCATACGTAGCTGTTTTCGTACCAAGTTACAACTGTAACACAGAACAATGTACGTACTTTTTACAGGTGAAAACTGTACGACGAATGGAAAATTGTACTACGCTAGTACAACGAAGCAGGGATTGTCCGACCACCCCACCGCGAGGAGCCGAACCGGACGTCCGCGCCGCGCACGGCGACGCGCGCCGACGCGCTCGCGCCGCTGTCCCTCCGCAGCAGCCGCCTGTCCTGCTCCGTCCTCCGAAGAAGCACCTCCTCGGCGCGCTCCCGCAGCCGCGCCGCGTCGGCCACGACGGCCTCGTCGAGTCCCGCCCACTTCCACTCGGGCGGGGACGCGGCGCTCTCCTCCACCCGCTTCAGCACGCACACCAGCTCCATCGCGTCGGCAAGGCCGAGCGTGTCGAGCCGCTCGCCCATCTCCCGGACCCTCGCGGCGATGTTGCGCTCGGCCGTGACGCGGTCCTCCTCGGCGAGCCTGACGGCCTCCCAGATGAGGGCATTGGCCTGGGGCGCGCAGGAAGGGGGCGGGGCCTGGCGGACCGCCGCGGCGACGGAGGCGAAGGCGGCGAGCTCGGAGACGAGGTGCGGGTTGGGGAGCGCGACGAGGTACTCGGCGTCGCGGGAGGCGTCCGGGGGGAGGAGGAGGACCTCGAGGAGGCGCGCGGAGAACCGGACCCAGGAGGCCGCGGCGAAGGAGCGGGCGAGCGGGAACGCGGCCAGCGCGAGCGGGTTGCGGCCCGAGGCCGGGTGCCGGACGAGGGCCACGAGGAGCTGGTCGCGGAGGATGAAGGCCCCGCGGGCGAGCAGGATCCTGAGCACCACGAGGCACTTGAGGGCCACGGCGGCGTCTCCGTGGCCGGATGAAGCGGCGCGCAGGCGGTCCGTGAGCGCGGACGCGAGCGCTTCCGTGGAGAGGCGCGAGCCGCGGCCGAAGGCGAGGAGCGCGTCCAGGTGGTGCCCCGACGGCGGGGCCGTGGACGGGTGGTGCGGCGTCGCGCGGAGGACCGCGCTGTGCGCGTCGGCGGCGGAGGCCGTGGAGGTGCTGGCGGTGGCTCCAGGGGAGAGGAGTGTCGCCGCTAGACGCAGGAGCTTGATGCCCATGGCGGCGTGCGAGGAGGTGGTGGCCTGGTTGGAATGAACTGCGTGCGAAGAGGTTGGGAATTGGGGAACGGAAATTGGAACGAAGCCGCCAGTTCTTCTGTATAATGCTTTGTGGTGCGGTGGCGGGATCAGCCGCGACGGACGGGGTAATCTGGGCCGTCGGATGGGTTTGACTCGATCACAGTACTCCGTGATCGCTTCGACACTTTGACGTGATCAAATTACGCCGACTAGCAGTACGGAGAGCATCACGGAGTGCATCATTGATTGATCTGGGAGAGAAGGAGAAGAGTCAACTTGTCCTCATCATCGCAACAAGTTCTTTCCTTTTCCCTCGCTCTCCGAGGAGGAGGTCAACCTCGAGGATGATGCTGTTCCGTTGCTACTCGAGTTTTCTAGAGATGTAGTGTAGCACCCTCTTCATCCATGGAAGTCAAGCTGGAGAATGCAAGAAGAGTATTTACTGGATGAAAGTAGCTAGGTGTCAGTTTCAACAAGTTAATACGCTCGATCTATCTAAGTCGCCAGCACATCTTGCTCATGACGGAAGATGACCTTCACGCGGATAACCTTCTCATCGATCCAAGCTGTACTTCTTCATTAGTTTTCTTGTAAGGCACGGTTTGACCGTACTAAACTGAATATTGAGAATAAACAATTATACCGTAGAACTTTTATTCACATGTACGGCACGGCAACACAATCGTGTCCTTGAGCCAGTGGACGTGTTGTGCTTGTGCTTCGTTGTGTTCTTCTCGCAGGAGACTGTATTCCTTAATAGCATACCCAACGGTGCAAAAGGTATTATGCTGTCCTTAGCTTTGCCGCGGACATCAAAGTCCAAAAACGAGGTCCCAACGAGGGCGTAAACCGTTCGCGGCCCCCTGACCGGCACATTCGCAGCATAAATCGGGGCAGCGTTTGCATTCACGTGTGTCCGCGAAGATGGTGTAAACGTCCTCCCGTCCACGCTGAGCCACATGACAACGACCCGTAACGACCTCCGCCGTTGAAACGGCTACGCCGGTCGCCTGACTCTGCTTCCTCGATGGTCCCGATGCGGCCGCTTCTCCTTGTTGACCGCGTCCGGAGACACTATCTTGCCATAGATGCCCTACCAGCCTCCCGCGCTTCTCATTAATGGTCGAAAATCATAAGAGGGTGCGCATATCGCATCTCCCTCCCCACAATCGACCATGTCCCCCAGTCTGCTCCCAGCATCCCCTCCCTCCCCCCAGCGCCCCACCAACCACACACCCACCGTCATGTACTCCGGCCGGCGCTGGCTTCACGAGTGGGGGGGCGCGCTCCTTGTATGAGGTGAACTATCGGCGCCTCCGGACTGCGTCTGCCCCAGCGGATGGGCGCTGAGCAGAGGTGGCATCTCGATTCCACCGGTGCCACGCGGCCAGGACCTGCATGCGGCCATCCGACACGAGTGGGCAGAGCGGTTCACGGCAGCACAGCGGTCAGATCCGGACTGGGATCCCAACAACCTACCCATCTAGGTCAAGTTCTTCCGTAAGCACCGGGAAAAGAAGCTCGCTAGGTACTACGGCGGTTGTATCCCGTCAACGGACAACGGAAATGCCGTGTGTAGGTTCTAGTGGAGTGTGCAGGACAGGCACGATGGCCTCCGTCATGGACTACAACGCGGAGGAGAACTACCCGCGCCTCCTACCGCCTACGCCGCTGCCTCTTCCCCCTACCACGGCGCCATTCATCGACGTCGGATAGGATGACGACGAGTATGCGTCGCTGGAGTACTTCGTAGTTTAAGTTTAAGCTATGTGTTCACTACAGGAATAAACACAGGCGCCGACGGTCGGCCCCCGTCGGCACAGCGCCATTTTGCCGTCGGCACAGGCTGTGCCGACGGTGGCTGTCGGCGTAGCCCCTCGGCCGTCGGCGTAGCGGTTCCCCCTCGGCATAGGCTTGAAGTGGGCCCCATGATGTCAGTCGACGGCCGTTGGGTAACAGTCTAACTCTGGAGCTACGCCGACGGCCAGGCCGTCGGCACATGCCTAGATTATTTCAAAAAAAATTATTTTTTCTAATATTTTTGAATTATTTAATTAATTAATCTCACAGGAATAGTTTTACTTCTAAGTATATTTAATCTTAAGTTAAATTATACTCGTAGTCAAATTTACCAATCGGTCACCCATCCTAACACTACTCCAGTCCTAGCACGCTTAACTTCTAAGTTCCTTCCACATGAGCTTCCGACAAAGAAATTACAACTTGTTGTTAATACTATGATATCAATCCTATTAACCATTAGACTATAATGTTAGACGTTATTATTTTTTTACATTCCATACAATTATTTAAATAAACAATAATGAATTAGTAATAATAATCTTGAATACAAATAAAAATAATTTTTTCTTTATTTTGCTTTTTTCCAGTTAATATTGAATAATTAATATATACAAATCCGTAAATCGTAATTCGACAAATAATATATCTAAATCAATCAGAAAAATGAGAGAAATGCAAATATGACATCCCTATCATCTAATTAGTTATGTATCATATCTTTTTAACATTAGACCAACTGAAACTATGTCAGGATTCATTAAACACCCGTTTTTGGCACTTGGAAAATAGAAAATGTTTTTTTGGTGTGACGAAAAGGAAATCTTCCTCCTGAAACATTGTTCGTCATTCCATGATGCACATGTATGAATAATATGGACAAGTTTTCACAAACTATGCCTTCATTCTAGCCATAACATTGGTTATTTGACTTGAAAGTCAGAAAACCTTCGAACAAGATAGGTCATTTTGTAAAGGTTTTTTTGAGACATAATCAATATACCATGTTTAATATTTTTTTATTCTAACTATGTCACATAATATGACACGATGCGAAGGTTTCGCATTGTTTGAATCGTTTTTGAATTTTTTATGCCCGTTTTAATCTATCGTCAAATTTTTTCGAACGGCGCGCATGAATATTCTTAACTCGGGGCCGAGATTCGCCAAAATTGAAGTGGATCTCTGATGAAACAGCATATTGTGAACCTAAAAATGATTTTTGTAAAAAATCATGACCATCCGATCATGTACCTGTAGTTCATATCTGACCCACTCTCTACCGATTCGGCAGGAATTTGTCTTTTTCACAAAAGATAGACGGAAAGGTTTGAGATCCTCCTATTAGGACATTGTCAATGTAAGGTGGTTTAGTATTTTTGAAAAATATGGTGGTAGCATTTTGAATCAGCCATTTGGTTGTTGCTTCGTAAAACCGCTCGGTTTTTGCACTCGGAAAATGAAAAATGCCTTTTTGTTTCGACAAAAAGGAAAACTTCCTCTTAAAACATTGTTTGTCATCCCATGATGCACATGTATGCATAATATGGACAGATTATCACAAACTATGCCTTCATTCTAGCCATAACAATGGTCATTTGACCTGGAAGCCAAGAAACCTCGAACGAGATAGGTCATTTTGTGAAGGTTTTTTTGAGACATAATCAATATACCAAATTTAATATTTTTTCTTTTAACTATGTCATATAATATGACACCACACGAAGGTTTTGTATTGTTTGGATTGTTTTTGAATTTCTTATACTCGTTTTAAACTATCGTCAAACTTTTTCGAACGACGGGCATGAAGATTCTTAGCTCGGGGCTGAGACTCTCTAAACTTGAAGTGGATCTCTGATAAAACAACATATTATGAATCTAAAAATGATTTTTGTAAAAAATCATGAGCATCCGATCATGTACCTGTAGTTCATATCTGACCCACTTCATACTGATTCGGCAGAAATTTGTCTTTTTCACCAGGGATAGATGGAAAGGTTTGAGATCCCCCTATTATGACATTATACATGTAAGGTGGTCTAGTATTTTTATAAAAATGTGATGGTAGCATTTTAAATTAGCTATTTGGTGGTTTCTTCATAAAATCATCCGTTTTTTGCACTCGGGAAATGGAAGACGACTTTTTGGTGCGATGAAAAAGAAAACTTCCTCCTGAAACATTATTCGCCATCCCATGATACACATGTATGCACAATATGTACACATTGTCACAAACTATGCCTTCATTCTAGCCATAACATTTGCCATTCGACCCGAAAGCCAAGAAACTTCGAACGAGATAGGTCATTTTGTGAAGGTTTTTTTGAGACATAATCAATATACCAAGTTTGATATTATTTCTTCTAACTATATCACATAATATGACACCACGCAAATGTTTCATATTGTTTGGATCGTTTTTGAATTTCTAATGCCCGTTTTAAACTATTGTTAAACTTTGTCGAAGGGCGGACATGAAGATTCTTAGCTCGGGGCTGAGACTCGCTAAACTTGAAGTGGATCTCTGATGAAACAACATATTGTGAATCTAAAAATGATTTTTATAAAAAATCATAAGCATCTGATCATGTACCTGTAGTTCATATCTAACCCACTTCCTACCGATTCGGTAGGAATTTATCGTTTTCACCAGGGATAGGCAAAAATGTTTAAGATCATCCTGTTATGACATTGTCCATGTAAGGTGGTCTAGTATTTTTGAAAAATGTGATGGTAGCATTTTGAATTAGCCATTTGATGGTTGCTTCATAAAACCGTCCGTTTTTTTGCACTCGAAAAATGGAAAACGGCTTTTTGGTGCGACGAAAAGGAAAACTTTCTCTTGAAACATTGTTCGGCATCCCATGATACACATGTATGCATAATATGGACACATTATCATAAACTATGCCTTCATTCTAGCCATAACATGGTCATTCGACCCAAAAGCCAAGAAACCTCGAACGAGATAGGTCATTTTGTGAAGGTATTTTTAGACATAATCAATATATATAAAATTTGATATTTTTTCTTCTAACTATGTCACATAATATGACACCACCGAAGGTTTCGCATTGTTTGGACCGTTTTTAAATTTTTAATGCCCGTTTTAAACTATATATAATGTTTTATGTTTCACTTAATTTTTGTTTACAAATATGTAATATTTAAGTGTAGATAGATAGATCTTATTTTTCTGCAAATTTTGATATATTATTTGTATTTTTCTGAATTAGAATGATCTAGTTATGATTTTTCAAAAATTAATAAGGTAAAAGGAAACATAGCTATGGCTAAAATTAAATGGAAAAAAATCTCGAGGCCTACGCCGACGACCTAGCCGTCGGCACAGACCAAACAGTATTTTCCAAAGAGCTGTGCCGACGGTCCTAACGCCGTTTCTGTCGCCGTGTCTGAACTAGGGCTACGCCGAGGGCTATACCTACGCCGAGGGCCATCGTCGGCACATCCCTCTCTACTATGCCGACGGCCACGCTACGCCGAGGGCTACCCTCGGCACCGTCATCTACGTCGACGGCCGTCCCTACGCCGACGACCAGGCTGGTTGGCTGGCCAGGGGAGGCAGCTACGCCGACGGCCCCGACATTTGGCCGTCGGCGTAGCTGGCCGGCTGTCGGCGCCTCAGTTCTTTCCTGTAGTGGTTACCGATGCATGTACCCTTTAATTTTCATTTTATGAGCTATGTAAGTTAATTTATATCAATGCATTACGAGAAAGAAAATATATTTGTTCTACCCCGCTGGACGCACCCGCGGATAGAGGAGGACAATGCACCCGTTCGCGCTTCAAACGGACAAAATTAGACACATTTGGAGTCGGATTTGCTCCCCACGGTATGCTCTAATATAATTGTGTCATGTTACCAACGCCTCATATCACGAGCGCTCAGTAATGAATTACGAGTACCTAGTATCTTTTTTTTAAGAATCGAAATGAATTGGAGTACGTATCTTTCTTTAGGGGCGGAAATGAATTATCTACCAATCATCTTCATAACGTTGGGTCATCTTCATAAGTAGAGGAGATCCAGAATGCTCGGCTGCGTGCTTCAAGTATTATGCATGGGCCATTGTTTTCTTGTTCATTTTTTAAATTTGCTTGAAAGACCCATCATCACTTTCACTTTCTTAATGTTGGCTGGGATTCTGTTGTTCAAGAAGATTTTGGCCGGCCATCGGTTACTTTACTCACAAAACCGGCTGGCCCATTTGAACCGAACAACTGGCCCACCAGCAGAGTCTTCTTCTTGTGAGGGAGGTGCCCATACAGTGCTAGCGAAGCCTACTGCCGAATTACCACCCAGGAAGCCTTTTGTCCACTTGATATTTTTTCCGAGGGTCCTCGTGATTCTTTTTTAGAAAAACACAAACGTTCTATTCTACTGTTTGAGATACAGGGAAACCGAGGTTTAAAAGATATTTTACGTTGGTCAACCGCGAACCAAAAGTCACTACCATCTACTACGTTGTTGCATACTCCAAAATTATTCATGTGCCTATCCAATATCACGTGGTCTGGGTTATCATCTAACCTTGTGTTTTGACGTCGTGATTGGGGCTCGGAATTGGCCTTTTGGAGATGGTCCAGCCGAATTCGATCGTTTGGGTGGCTTATGAATTGCACCACAGAAACTCGGCCCCAATTCCACACCCACATGCGCCCTGTGTAAGTCATTCTCATTCTTTTCCGATCTCCCATGCTCGAAAACGCTCGGAAAGTCAGCCCCGCGTACCCGTTCGCCCGGCCTCGATAGAACACAACTCGCGGGAGGAGCCAGCCGCCCGACAATAGGAAGACAGTGGCGGTGTTCCGGTGGGTCTTCCCTTCCTTCTTCCCATCCCCGCCCTGCTCCTGCTCGTCTTTCTCGTTCCCTGCGCCCTCAAAGCAGGCCAGCGATGGCCATGGCTTGCGCCCCCTCCACTGCCCTTAACCCTAACCCTATATCGAACCTGGGTCAAACGACGACAGTAGGGGAAGTGGCGGGCGAGGGAACTACGGCCAAAGACAATCGGAGGCAGCGACAATGGCCAAAGGTGACCGGCGGCCAGACCTAGCTTGTCCCTAGTGGCCTCTCCCTGCCCCCTTCTAGTTCATCTACAGAGCATGTTCTAATTGGAAAAATTGTACATAAAATATTATTATCCATGCCGTTATATTTTAAGGTTATTATGTGTGAAATATTATTTAAAAATATTGTATATACACAACTATATGTATACATGTACACAAGGATGTATTGTCAAAACTCAAGAAAACTTTCAATTCCATGGTCTGGACACCAAATAGGTTTTGGAATTGGGTGTTACCCTTTGATTCTGACCGTGAATTCGGTACACATCCAAACAACAGAATTGGAAACAGAGGTCATTTTATTTCTATCTTGGATTTAGAATATTCAGCTAATTCATTTTCGAACTAAAATTTTAACATCCAAACACAGTGTAAATTAAATATGAAGTGTATATGCGGAACGTTCTTGCCTTATTTCGATTGTGTAGCGCATCGATGACATGTTTTGCCTTTAATTCAACATATAATTTGCAGGATACTTGAACAATTTCAACCGTCTAGTTAATTGTCGGGATTCTGATTCCACTAAATAATGCTAGATTGCAAAGTATTATCATATCATGAGCATGCTGGATCTTTTCCGTAGTGCGGTGACCCACTACACCAGTGTATATTTTAGTGTATAAGTCATTGACATGACACTCACGGAAGTCTTCATCCATAAATATCACATCCCTCAGAGTTGTACAACAGAAATATTGCGGGTCCAATAGCTTTATTTATTCATACTGATGAGGGAAAATATGATGCATATTTAAGCACATATATATTCATATTGTCACTCATGTTATGCTATATCTAGCTACAATGATGCCTATTATGCATGATTACTAGTTCTCATTCATTTCATGAGTATTGCACAACTATTAATTTTTATTCGTATTTTATTATGTTTTCTTGTCTTTAACTTGTGTATTAAGAAACAGTAAAACTCACCTAGCTAGGAGCTTCCACAGCCATTTGGGAACCTGGACCGCCCGATTTGTCATCTAATGGTCTACAGTGATGATTAATCTTGAAACGTCATTGTGTTAATTATTTACTTCTTTGATCGCCCGGATGAATCCAGCCTTCGTTGCTGGGCTGCTGCTCCACAGAATGACCTAGGCCACAGCTGCTTTTTCGGGCCTAAACCTCTCACATCGGCCTACGGATTCGGCCTTTACAACTTCCTGACATATGTTAGCAGTACGGAGCTACAAGAAAAAGGCTACAATGTACATAAAAATAAAAATAAACAACAGCCTTTCCGTTCCTCTTTGTTCTCGTTGCGTCGTCATTGCTCCTACACCGGCGCCACCGAGGGTAATGGCATGGGAGCACTGCTACACCATTCGCAACATGGAAGAAGCATTGATGGGAGGCTACCGACTTCTGCGGGTTTGGATCTCCCTGTATTTCGTGTCTTTTTAGACCTTCTTTTGCTTCTTCTCCGGTGAAGGTGCCGACGACATTCAGATGGCAGAAAGACATCAGACCGGGCTCCCTAAATTCTTCGATCCACCGATTCTTTGATCTGCCGATTCTTCGATCCACCGGTGGTCCCAGCTTATCGTGTAGTTTCATATATGCTTCTGATTATGATGAAGGATACAGAGATGCAAGCTTCTGATGGTGGTGAATAAACTACATAGATGCAAGCTTCTTATAGTGGTGAAAAACTACAACAACGCCAACCATGCAACCTTCCAAAACTGAAGGTAGCCAAGCAATTCTTGAACTTAATGATTCCTCAAATGAGGTTAGATTAGCTGATCAGACAAGTGGGACATGACCCCATAGTACAGAAAATGTAACTATGTGTATTTTAGTTACTGAAAACTTATCCGAACAGTATGTTCTACTTTTGATTTAGTGGGATGATGCATATATTAGTTGAAGCAACGAAGGCAAGAATTAGCCAATGTCCCCCCTCTAAATTTTTATTAGGTTGCATTAGCTTTGTTTCAGTTGAGTCTTGATTTTTTTCTCATTAGAAAATCATTTAAAATAAATCAGGGTCAGTTCAACTAGCAGCCTGCCATGTCACTCCATTCAAATGCTAAAGTCTTTCCACTTGCTGAGTATGTATTGACAACGTTCTTCAGGTTAAATTAAATTGTTCATTATACATTCGAAGGATATCCATTTAATTACTATGCTTTTACTGATTATAAGCCAAATGCTTTCATTTCAGAAACACAATCTTACCAGCATGACAATGGTATTCCATCTCTCAGGTAACCTTAGGTTGCACCCACAACTTTTAGTTTATGGTTTACAATCTGCAGAGGCTACACTTGCTTCCATAAGAGTTTCATATTAGAAGCTTTGTTAGGTGTATTTTACATAAACCTGTAAATTGACCTTCTATTTCAATTGCATATGATATTGTTCATGTTGCACTATGCCAGGATAAGTGGATAACAAATAGGCTGATGTCAAGATACAGATAAATCCGAGAAATAGGTGAGCTCATTTTTTTCGATATGTCACCAGGGTTTAATAAGTTATCTTTGTTCCTTATACATTTGGTTTTGTTGGTATATCAACCTAAACTCAATTATATTGTCTATATTTATATGGAATCCATTTCTTCCATGAGGTACATCATTTGTTTCGGTGTGGCACTTCATATTGACATTCAGTTTTAACCATTAAAAATGAGCTGGACATCTTTAATTTCAGTGTTGCGCATCACATTGACTTCCATATTTATCCATTAAATTAATAAAGTGCATTAGCACTTAGCAATGCAAGAATTGAAGTTTTGCATAAGGTTACCTCATATTAGAGTTGAACTGTAGGCAAGAGTAGAAAACATGAGTCTTTAGAGAATATTATTTGTAATGTTTTGCTGTATTCCTTTTTTTGAATCTTTTCACGAATGTGATGTAGAGAAATATATAACATGTGTCATGGCATTGTAATTCAGATTGTTCAAATTTTACTAAATGTTTTTTTTTCAATATTTTCAAACATTTCTCTATTTTACCCCAAAGATGGGTGGGCGCAGCAACGCGTGCCTTCATGGTCTAGTAGGTGTGTGATGGATTATGGATAAAGCAAGACAAGAGGAGTTAAGAGGATGCAATATGGATGAGCTGCAGGCACCAGACTTAGCCATTTGAGGGGTGGAAAAAGTGAATTTTCCATTAACTCCAAATGAATATCCAAGGCCATGGTATTGTATCCCTCGTCCATACAAATCCAACAAACCGAAGAAAACCCAAATCGAAGTTCGTATGAAAAAATGGCAATCAAAATACGAAAATCATCAACAAGCGTAACGACTAGTGTTACGGGCCGGCACGGTCGTACCGCCCCGCCCGCCCGCCCCGTGGGTCTCGACACACGAAAAAAAATCCTTTCTAGACGCATTTTTTCACAGAATCCATCCCCGTTTGTCCCTAGACCTTCCTTAGGTCATAAGTAACATATTGGGGACTATTGGGGGCTCTCCTAGGCCTATATAAAGAGGAAAGAAATTAAGGGAGAAGATCCCATCCTCACGCACCTCCACGGCAGAGCTCTGCCTCCATGGCATCTCCATAGCCTCCACACCTCCAATATCTAGATCTCCATCAACACCTCCACACCATCCAAGAAAGAAGAAGAGGAGAGGGAGGCCATCACCACCACCACACACCGGGCGCCGACTTCATCACCATCTGCATCTCCATTGATATGTGCATTTTGTATCACTATTTTATATCATAATTTACTGTTATTCATTGATATATTTCATATTAAGAGATGATACTTATGTTATTTCATCTATTTTTGCATGATTGATGACTTTTAGAGGTGAACCACCGGAGTCAGGATCCTGATGGAAAAAAGCATTGTCCAGATGCAATATTTGTGAAGATCAGAAAATCCTAGAAAATATACGAAAAATCCTATTTTTCCAGAAGATGAAGAATGCTAGAAGGGGAGGTGGAGATGGGCCACATGGGGGGCCACACCACCCCTTGGCACGGCCCCCCTAGGCCATGCCACCAGGTGGTGTGGCCACCCTGGCCCACCTTCGGCATCGCCCTTCCGCGTATATATTCCCCTTGGAAACCTAAAGTTCAGAGAGTGACCACAGAAAGATTCTGCTGGCTCTGTGGGGCGGAAACTACAGAGAGAGAAAGAGCTCTCCGGCAGGCAGAAATCTGCCGAGGAAATTCCTTCTCGGAGAGGGGAGATCATCGCCATCAACACCGTCATGAAGCTAGACTTCATCGGGATCATCATCATCATCTCCACCATCATCTCCACCAGAACCATCACCACCACTCCGTACCGCTATAACAATTAGGTTGAATCTTGCATAGTTCTTAGGGGAAACTTTCTCGGTGTTGATTACTTGTTGTAGTTAATGCTATTGAGTGGAACCATTGAATTATTGTTCATGTTCAGATTGTTACTTATCATTATTTCATCTCTAATCTTGATCCATGTGATGTTTCGTGAGTAGCTCGTTTAGTTCTTGAGGACATGGAGAAGTCATGTTGTTAGTACTAGAATTGTGTTGAGAGAGATTTAACTATGGTTTGATATTTAAGGTGTGGTGCTATTCTTCTAGTGGTGTCATGTGAACGTCGACTACATGATACTTCACCTTTATGGGCCTAGGGAATGCATTGTGTATTTGGCTACTAATCGTGGGGTTGTCGGAGTGACAGAAACCTAAACCCCCGTTAGCAAACCTTTGCATAAGGGAGTGTAGGATCTCAGAGTTTAAGGCTGTGGTTAGGTTTTTATCTTAATTACTTTCTTGTAGTTGCGGATGCTTGCAAGGGGTATAATCACAAGTATGTATTAGTCCTAGTAAGGTCAGTACATTAGCATAGGTTCACCCACACAACACTTATCCAACCAGAGAAGATTAATCAATTATATGAAGCGAAAGCACTTGACAATATTCCCATGTGTCCTCGAGAATGTTTGGTCATCTTAAGTAATACAACCGGATTGTCCTTTGCTAAAGAAAGGATTGGGCCACTTGCTGCAATTATTATTATTGTCTTTTATTTACTCGCACTTTATTTATCTGCATTATCAAAAAAACCTAAAAATTCGTTTGCTAAGTATTTACAGAGAATTCCTGATCCAAACCACTTGTCAACACCTTCTGCTCCTCGTTGGGTTCGACACTCTTATTTATCAAAAGTACTATGATACACCCCCTATACTTGTGGGTCATCAAGACTATTTTCTGGCGCTGTTGCCGGGGAGTGAAGCGCTATTGAAGAGTGGAACTGGTAAAGGAAACTTCTACTGTTAGTATTGTTTATTTCTGTTTGTTACTTTATTTCAATATGGATAATTCACTTAGTTTCTTATTTCAGAATGCTACTACCACTGCTAAGGTAGTAGATGAACCACCACCTGCTGAAATTGATCCTTTTAAAATACCTACAAAAATTGTTGATCGTGTTATGGACAACTACTAATTTGGAGATGGAACTGTCCATCCCGGTGATCATTTGCTTTTTATACATGAATTATGCAGATTGTTCAAGTATGCAGGTATTACAACAGATCAAGTTAAGAAAAAGTTATTCTCTGTATCATTGAAAGGCAGAGCTGAGGAATGGTATAAGCTGCTAAAGAATGGCCAATCTCTTGAATGGGAGGAAATTGTACCTCTCTTTTATTCCAAATTTTATCCTCCTAGTGAGATTCATAAAGATCGAAATCAAATATATAACTTTTGGCCTTGTGATGGAGAGAGTACCGCCCAAGCTTGGGGGAGATTGAAGTTACTAAGGCTCAAATGTCCTATTCATGAGGTCCCTAATAATATTATTATCAATAACTTTTATGCAAGGCTTTCTCTTCATGATAAGGATTTATTGGATGCTTCTTGTGCTGGATCATTTACACGTATGAAAGAAGAAGTTAAATGGGATCTTCTAGACCGTATTCAAGACAATGCTAAAGTATGGGAGAATGATAAAGGAAGAAAGTCAGGTATAAATTATGATTATGAATGCATTAAAACTTTTATGGGAACTGATGACTTTCATAATATTAGTACTGTTTATGGTCTTGATTCTCAAGTTCTTGCAAATTATTTTAAGGCCTTTGTCTCCTATATTGAAATTCCCCAAAAGGAATGGAACAAGTATCATGCACCATATAAAAACATTGTTGATTGTGTTCCTACTAGAAATACTGAAGTTTGCACCGTTGATCATATTTTACCTGAACCTTACATGAGAAAATACCTTTCCCTGTTAAGGTAAAGGAGCATTCTATGATAACTAGTGTGGTTAACAAAAGTACAAAGAAAGTTGTAAAACCCAATGAAGAAATAAACGTTGAACCTGCAGTAGCAATTGTGAAAGACCTTGTGATGTCTACACACTTCTATTCTTGTAGACAGTTGTTGGGTCTCCAAGTGCAGAGGTTTGTAGAACAGCAGCAAGTTTTCCCTTAAGTGGATTACCCAAGGTTTATCGAACTCAGGGAGAAAGTGGTCAAAGGTATCCCCTCTCGAGCAACCCTGCAATCAAGATACAAGAAGTCTCTTGTGTCCCCAAAAAACCCAATACACTTGTCAGGTGTATAGGTGCACTAGTTCGGCGAAGAGATAGTAAAATACAAGTGGTATGGATAATTATAAGTGGTAACGGTGCCAGAAAAGAGCTTGCTGGCGTGTGGTTGACGTGGGAAAAGACTAAAGGCAAACTGAAATAAAGATGGAAGCAAGCAAACATGTAACAGATCTAGTTGCAAATGGTGTTTCAATGCTTAGAAACAAGGCCTAGGGATCATACCTTCACTAGTGAACACTCTCATATAAATATCTTCTCTTTATGATACTACTCTTAACTACTCTCCGGTTGGACACTCTAATCCATGGTAGGGCTATAACAACACATCTCAAAGTTTGCTTTCCCCAACCCCACACTGTCACCTTGAGCTCTAGATGGTTCCAACAAACACCACAATTTCATAAAGACATCCAACTCCAAATATAACTCATAACAAGTATTTGTAATCTCTAGCCTAAGTGCCACCATGGTGTGCACGCTGTCACTTTCACACACATGGGGAGAGCAAAGATCTATTAAAGCACTTGAGTAGCAAGGTAGATCTATAGATTACAAGCTCATGATCTCAATAAGATCATGCATAGAGAGAGAGATGAACACATAGCTACCGGTAGAACCCTTAGCCTCGAGAAAGAACTACTCCCTCATCATCACGGGAATCACCAACGGTGATGGAGATGGCGGTGGAGATCGATGGAGATGGCTCCGGGGGCACTTCCTCGTCCCGGCAGGGTGCCGGAACAGAGACTTTTTGTCCCCCGAATCTCCCCTTCGGTGGCGGCAGCGCTATGGAACTTTTCGTGGCTGGAGGCTTGACGAGTTAGGGTTTTTGTCCCGGGGGCTTCTTATAGGCAAAGAGGCAAGGTCGGTGGGCGGCCAGGGGGCCCACACCACCTGGTGGCGCGGCCAGGGCTAGCCCGCGCCACCATATGGTGTGGCCACCCTGTGGCCCCTCTCCGTCTCGTCTTCTGGCTCCGTGAGTCTTCCGGTAAAATATCAACTTTGGCTTTTGTCCCGTCTAATTCCGAGAATATTCATTTTCTGGCTTTTCTGGAACCAAAAACAACAAAAAACAGGCAGCTGGCACTATGGCTCTTGTTAATAGGTTAGTCCAAGAAATCATATGAAAAGTACTCCAAAGTGTGGACAAAACACAAGAAAGTAGATAAAACCAAGCATGGAAAGTATATAAAAATTGTAGATACATTTGCAATGTATCAACATCCCCAAACTTAACTCCCGCTCGTCCTCGAGTAGGTAAGTGATAAAAAGAAAGAATAATTTTTGAGGTGACATGCACCATCATAAACTTGATCAAAGTATTTGTAAAACATTGATAGCTGGGATCATAGTACTTCAACATAACATGAAAGATAAAGTGCTAACAATAAAACATAGCAACTATGTTGCAACATGAAAAGGCACAAACAAAAGATTCATGCATAACAATGCTTTGTAAGACGTTTGTATGTTTCACATCAAGAAAACATAGCATAGTGGCATTCAGCTTGTCCCTCATAGAGTACCAAACATAAATGCATAAGACACCTTCAAAGTTCATAAGAGTGACTAGATACAAGTAGTTTAAGAACAAGCAATATCAAGTTATGCATTAATCAACAAGTCTTGGGACAATGCACATAGAACTAAGAATGGCCACTATGCTCTCAAACTAGGTGCATAAAGATAGAAGGTGGGGACTCAACATAAAAGTAAAAGAAAAGCCTTCATAAAAGGAAGTAGAGATTCAAGTTTCATAAAGAGCTTCCAAAAATTATGGTACTTATTAGCTTTCAACTCTCATTGCCCCTATCATAAGCATCTTTAAGGTGATTAAGGTTAAAGTGACACAACTAAGAGGATATGCTTGACAAGTTATAAACTGAAATCTCATGCCCCTTACTTACGAAGACCAAACCTCATGCTACTGAACTTTAGTCACGAGTAAGCTCTTGTCATTGTAAGTACATATGTATCATAAAGAACCGCCAACGGGGTACCCCTTGCACATGATACATGAGCCATCCCATAATCAAAATGACAAGGCAAGCAGACAATGAGCATCTCAGCAATCTTTTTATTTGCTATTTGCATAGGTTTTTATTGAGGATGCTTCATAGAGTGCTCATTATGGTTATGCTGCAAGTTTCCACCATGATTAGGCATGGCTTAGGCTAGCAGCCCAGGCGTTTCTCTAACACAAATACAAACTCCATGATCTTACAAGTGGGGTTGTTCGTCTGTGGTACCAAAGTTGGTAGGCCGGCGCATGGCGGTACCTAAGTTGCCTGAAATTACCGCGTTTCGAAAAGTTGGGCCGCCAACTACTGAGAGGAGCCATTTCGAGGCAAACTCATCTCACCCCTGCCAAATTCAAACATTCCGTTAAACTGCCCCGTGAAGTAGATGGTCGGGACCCTCATGTCGGTCATCTTTCCGTGACACGGGCGCCAACGCAGCAACCTCTTAGGCAAATCGAGCAGCTAAGTGGATTGGATGCGTTGACCAATTTCACAAATCCATTCCCAGCTTTCCCCTAGCACCGGCGGCGTCGGAATCCACCCTCCAGGAAGCACGATCCCTTCAGACATTTGACTTCCGGCGCCAAGTTGCTGCGCCCAGTCGCTGATCCCGAGCTCCAATGGCGCATCCCGTAGCCGCCGTTGCGAGGCTCTAGCCCGCCTCCATCGCCGAGGAGCCGAGCAGCTCGGAGGATGGCAGATCCTACTATCAAGAAAGAAGAAGTTCTGTCTACAAGCGGGTGATCTATCCTTCTCTTTGCTATTCGCACTAGTTACAACTGTTAGCTGGCTACTGAACCTCAAATTGTTTGTTAGCCCAATGCTGACAAACATATTTTGTCCATAGTTTTCTGTCAAGTGGGATCTGCGCGGACCCCCCTTACCTTGTTACGGTAGTCCTGTATAGGTACGACTCTAAGGGCAAGAGGTATGGACACCATTGTTTCACGATGGAAGAAGCGCCTGCTCAGATCTACACTATATCTGGTATGGTTGCTGCTCTGCGTAATCATGTTGAATTATGGCCGAAGCAGACTGCAAAGTTCAGCTTCATGGATGAATGTGGCATCATGGTTCCTATAGCGTGTGACAGTCAACTAATTGGGTTGATGAAAAGATATGCTTCGGCTGCCATGTTTGAGCTGAAATGTGATGTACTAGATGTGAAAGCTGCTGCAACTGGGAGTCGCCCTTCTATTCTTGGACAGGGTGGTTGCTCGAACCCAATTAGCTCCTGTTAAGCAAAGGTCTCTTGGGGTTCGCATGTTTGTGCTGAATTCTAATTTTTGTATTATTTACTCTGTAGATATTGGGCAGTTATGCAACAGTCTTGTTTCTTTGACAGGAAGCACCGCAACGTTAGAAACATGACTGCCGGGTCAGTCATTTTGCTGCCCGAAGAAATTAAAAACGAGTGGAAAGATGTCATTTTGCTGCCCGAAGAAATGAAAAACGAGTGGAAAGATGATGCTGGACACGATTCTGGTGCCCATTGTCCCGACGATGCAGAGTACGTGAAGCTAAGGAAATTGGCACCGAGGAAGAGGAAGAAGGCATGAAATGAAGAAGCCATTGGACGTGAAGGCTTGGCACCCAGGCTGCGGAAGAAGGCTGCTGGCAATGAAGATGCATAGTAATGTGTTGAACTTGAACCTATATATGTAATTCTGTTAAATTCTGATTGCTCTCTGTGTGGCACGTTGCTGGGGAAACAATCTACCCACGTTCTCTGAGTAAAATGTACCGCGACTTAGGGTTTGGAAACGCCCGAGTCAGTAGTTGAATCCGAAATTGTGATTGTGCCACTGCTATCTGAAAATAAGGATCCACCGGTTCCACGATTGCTGTGGGGCAGGAGGTCTCCAAATACGACGGAATGTAAGTGGCTCATAAATAAATTATTTAAGCTGCCACACTCCATGAAGCAGCAACTTATTTCAGATGCTGCACAACAACGTGGCAACATAAACAACAATGTTCTCACCGATAATGTCCAGATGAGGAGGAAATGGGTACCACTTTCTAGCCTAATCTTGAGCCCGTCTATCTCACCGCCTCTCTGCTCCTGCATCCCCCGCATTTGGCGAAGCTCCCTGATCTCCAGTAACCGGGTGTACGTGCTTCCACTTTATAAATTATGGTTGTGCCATTTGCATGCGGCACAATCCACGTAGATTACGTTTAAACAAACCACCAGTGTTAGAATACACTAGTAGAAAAGGTGTCTTTGGTCCACGGTTATGTTTCCAATCCGGGACAGAGATCTAAATCGAGGCAGAAATTGATCTAAATCATAAATTCTTCCACAAATTAATGCGGGGTCAGAGCAATTTTTTTCCTCCCTAGAGTCCGGGACCAATAGTTCAGACCGCTAGGTCAACAAGTACAAATATTACAACTTAAAAGGCACGGAGCTTAAGCTAAATAGAACTAGTTGTCACACATCTCCTTGATCTTCCTAATCTTGTCCTGATGCACATCTTCCTGCGAGAGCAAGGATCGAATTGTCTGCTCCTTCCTTTTTGCATCTTCCTTGCACAGCTTCAATTGTTTCTCTACATTTTTCCTCATGCACTTGTCGATACTCGTAGTTGTGTACTACATGACTTTGGCCTGGTGGAGATCGTTCCTTGCTTGAGTCAGTTCTTGCTCTGCTTTAGCCTTCAGGGCCAACGCTGTGTCCCTCTCCTTCTCAACTTTGATAACCTTGTCTTGCACCCACCTGAGATCTCGCTTATGCTTGGTCGTGTCAACTGGTTCCCATAGCTTCATCTCAACACTGTCAAGAAGTGAGCTGAATACGGATTCTTTCAACTCGACAGTCATTTCCCATAGTTTGTCCAGCGTTTTCTGCATCGATTTGGGCCACTCTGGATCTACCCATTTGACAACACCGCAACTTCTGCTTTGCATCATTGCACGATGCCCTTGACACCATAGAAACCTCCTGCCTGCGTTTCGTCCTTCGAAGGCTACAAATTTAGCGGGCACATATCCATGTTTACATACCATAGGACTGTCTTCATCCTCTAAATCGTGATAGTCGGAGTCATACATCGTCTGGTTGGCCTAACACATCATACGCGCATGAGTAAACAGATTAGATCTAGCTCAAAAAATAGATAACTGGCCACAGATGATAGAAATAGAGATGAGACGACTCACATAGAAATCACCGTCCCTGTCGTCACGACGCGTTTCCTCGCCGTCTCCCCTTGAACCCATGGCGAGAGGGGTGGGGGTGGCTGCCGGAGAGGGGATTGGGATGGAGGCGCCGTCGGCTAGCGGCTACGGCAGGATGGGAGTGAAGTGGGGAAAGTGGCTTCGAGGGTAAGGAAGGGGGAGGAAGAGAAGTAATGGGGACGTGACACTGGGATGTGGCCCACTGAACTCGTGAGACGTGACACTCGCAACAGGGGAGTGCTCGGTGTTGCCAATTTGTCCAAAGCAAGCGTGGCCAATCATGCCGCAGAACAGCCTACTCGTGGATCGCTCTCATGAAGACCATCCCAATCGTCCAAGCGCCCCAATCGAACGGTATGTAACAATCGTCAAGCAGAACAACTGTGTTAGGGCGTGCCTTCTAGAAGACTCGGTCTAACAGCTACCCATGCAATGACACTGGGTGTGGTTCATGAAAAGAACATACATGCAATGACATCGGTGGATCCATGCGTGGTTTATGGAAGTAACAGACATGCAATGACTCTAGCTATGGTTAATGAAAAGAACACACATGCAATGACACTGGGTGTGGTTCATGAAAAGAACACACACGCAATGACACTGGTGGATCCTTATGTGGTTTGTTTAGAGGAACAGACATGCAATGACACCGGTGGATCCACGTGTGGTTCATGAGAAGAACACACATCCAATGACTCTGGTAGATCCTTATGTGGTTCATGAAAAGAACTAACATGCAGTGACACTGGGTGTGGTTCATGAAAAGAACAGACATGCACTGACACTAGGAGTGGTTCATGAAAAGAACAGACAGGCAATGACACTGGTAGATCCTTATGTGGTTTATGGACGGAACAAACATGCAATCACACTAGGTGGATCCATATGTGGTTTATGGAAGTAACACACATGCAATGACACTGGGTGTGGTTCATGAAAAGAACAGTCATGCAATGACACTAGTAGATCCTTATGTGGTTCATGAAAAGAATAGACATGCAATGACACTGGTGGATCCTTATGTGGTTTGTTTAGAGGAACAGGCATGCAATGACTAGCCGTGGTTCATGAAAAGAACAGACATGCAATGACACCGGGTGTGGTTCATGAAAAGAACAGACATGCAATGACTTATGTGGTTTGTTTAGAAGAACACACATGCAATGACAGTGGGTGTGGTTCATGAAAAGAACAGATATGCAATGACACTGGTGAATCCTCATGTGGTTTGTTTAGAAGAACACGCATGCAATGACACTGGGTGTGGTTCATGAAAAGAACAGACACACAATGACACTGGTGGATCCTTATGTGGTTTGTTTAGAGGAATAGACATGCAATCACACTAGGTGGATCCATATGTGGTTTATGAAAGTAAAAGACATGCAATGACTCTAGCTATGATTCATGAAAATAATAGACATGCAATGACACTGGTGGATCCTTATGTGGTTCATGAAAAGAACAGATAGGCAATGACACTGGTGGATCCTTATGTGGTTTGTTTAGAAGAACACACATGCAATGACACTGGGTGTGGTTCATGAGAAGAACACACACGCAATGACACTGGTGGATCCTTGTGTGGTTTGTTTAGAGGAACAGACATGCAATGACACCGGTGGATCCACATGTGGTTTATGGAAGTAAAAGACATGCAATGACACTGGTAGATCCTTATGTGGTTCATGAAAAGAACAGACATGCAGTGAAACTGGGTGTGGTTCATCAACAGAACACACATGCACTGGCACTAGGTGTGGTTCATGAAAAGAACAGACATGCAATGACACTGGTGGGCCCATCCTTATGTGGTTCATGAAAAGAACAGGCATGCAATGACACTGGTGGATCCTTATGTGGTTTGTTTAGAAGAACACACATGCAATGACACTGGGTGTGGTTCATGAAAAGAACACACATGCAATGACACTGGTGGATCCTTATGTGGTTTGTTTAGAGGAACAGACATGCAATGACACCGGTGGATCCACGTGTGGTTCATGAGAAGAACACACATCCAATGACTCTGGTAGATCCTTATGTGGTTCATGAAAAGAACTGACATGCAGTGACACTGGGTGTGGTTCATGAAAAGAACAGACATGCACTGACACTAGGAGTGGTTCATGAAAAGAACAGACAGGCAATAACACTGGTGGATCCTTATGTGGTTTAGGGAAGGAACAAACATGCAATCACACTAGGTGGATCCATATGTGGTTTATGGAAGTAACACACATGCAATGACACTGGGTGTGGTTCATGAAAAGAACAGACATGCAATGACACTGGTGGATCCTTATGTGGTTTGTTTAGAGGAACAGACATGCAATGCCACTGGTGGATCCATGTGTGGTTTATGAGAAGAACACACATCCAATGAACTCTAGTGGATCTATATTGGCCTAATTTGATGTATTCCACGATGTATTTCATTGTGCAAGACACTTTCCATTTTTATACTACTCAGTTTTGCCCTTGGTTTTATGTGGTACTACTTAGTTTTGCCCATCCCCTCTCTATGTTTCGTAGCAGCCCAAAACTGTGCTCACCCTGTCTGCTACTCCCTGATTGGTTGTCGCAGTTGTCTTGCGGATCGTGCACACCAACCGTTGATTCTGTGTGATCCAACGATGATCGTTGCACACCTCGTGCCCTTCACAGTACAGTGTGAGACAGCACGGACGTCTCCCTCCACGAGACTTCTACAGGAAGGAACATGATGCCGTCCATGGAAAAAGTCGTCGAGCGGTCATGTCAAGTTTAATCAAGTCTGAAAATCCTACTACTGCTACTACAACTCATGCACAGGGCAACAGGGTCATCGATTGCACGGTTGTCGACGGGACGCTGTAATTTATTGCCACTTGATTTTAATCAGACATATACCATTTATACGTAGCGCTCTCAATCTCACTTCCAATTGGGCCCTACCGCTGGTAAATTCCATGAGTCAAGGGCCCCCCTCGAGTAGATCTAACGTTGCTAGAAATTAGTTCCGAGCCACTTGCATGCAGTGGAATCGAGGTCTGCCATGAGCGTGTTTTCAATGCAGCTCTAAAGTGGAGATCGTGGCTGTTTCAAAAAAAGGGAACCGAAAAAGGGTGGAGATCGTGGTAGCCCCCCGCCCACCACACGTGCCCACTCGAGGACTACGAACGATCTGGTGTTTATAACCCCCCTCGACCTTCTTCTTCTTCCATGAGCTCGTGTCATTTCCCCCCAGTCTGTCTAGTCCCACGACCCCAATCTACACCTACCGCGCACGCCGAATCTCCCTCGTTTGCACTACCTCCTTCCCTTGGTGCGCCATGAAGCGTACGCGTGGAGAAGATCCGGAGGTGAAGCCAGTTGAAGGCGAAGCAGAAGATGGCTCGGTCGTCGCCAAGCAGACGGAGGCATCTTCTCCGGGCACGAACGCCGCTCTTTGCCGCGCCGTCGAGGGTGCAAAATCATCCGTCCAGCCAGTAGCCGTTGCCACCGAGCAGCAGTTGGTAGCCGTTGCCGCCGAGCAGCAGATGGTAGCCATCGCCGCCGAGCAGGCGGTAGTAGCCGTCGCTGCCGAGCAGCAGGTGGCCGACAATGTCGTGGTGCCAGCGGCAGATCTGGATGGGGGGCAGGCGGCAGGCGGAGGCAATCCGGTGATCTACATCGACGACCCCATCGTCGTTCAAGAAATCTTTGACGCAATCTCGGAGAATGATGAGTTCGAGGAGGAGGTTCCTGATGAGGAGTCCGAGGTACTACATTGCTAGCTTCTCTAGTCGCAGCCGCAGTTTTCACTGTTCATACATAGGATTTGCTCAATCGTGTACAGATTCTTTTCTCTTGAAGTAGGGTAGTATATAAATGATTCGATCGGTTGATTGATGCATCTGCCATCTAGTCACAAAACCCCAATCCGTCTAGTCACAAAACCCCAATCTGCTCATCTGCCATCTAGTTGAGTTTGCTAGTTGAGTGTTGATTTCGATACACTGCAGGCCTATAACATTACATTTCTATTCCTTACTGAGCCCAATGATTCAATTTTGCCCCAAAATAGTGCAAGGGCATCTGATGATGTCGTTTTCTTATGGATGGTTAATGGCCCTAAGGCAGCAATGCACATAAACAATACAGGTTGTGCTGTTGGTATCTTGGTTCTCCGACTCCATCGCTGAAAAAAATGAGGCCCTAATTTTTTCTCTCATATGGAACCTAAATATATAATGTTTGTATTGTTTCTGATCTATGAATGCGTTGTATGATGCATTTGTATATCCCTCAATATTTTTGGTACGATTACATTTCAATTTCTTATTGTGGCCAATGATTCAAATTTGCCCCAAAGAGAGGCAGACACATTGGTGTCAAATTTTTACAGGGATGAGTGAGCGAACCTGGGGCCATGTACACGATCAATATAAGATGTGCAATTGTTACTTGGTTCGCTTACGCCATCTCTGTAGAAACTTATGAGGATGCAATCTTTATTCTACATTCATAGAACTATGTATTTGAAATCTATTCCATGCATTCATAGTGTATAAGAATTACATTTTAGTTTGTCACCGAGGACGATGATTGAAATTTGCCCCAAAAGAGTTCAAGGGGAGACACGTATGATGGTATCGTGTTTTAGGGATGGGTTGGTGAACCTGAGGCAGCAATGCACATAAATAATATAGGTTGTGTTGTTGGTACTTTGGTTCCCCAACTCCATCTCTGAAACAAATTATGAGGCCCTTCATTTATTCTCATATGGAACTACATATATGATCCTTAAATTGTTTCTGATCTTTTAATGATTGGTATGATGCATATGTATATGAATGGTTTTGATCATAAGTATTTTTAACATGTACCTGAAGATTAATTGTTTGGTTTTTTATTCATAATTACAATATTTAGGCTTGTTTTTGTACCTGACTATGTATATCCCTGAATAATGTTTTGTACGATTACATTTCAATTTCTTATTGTGGCCAATGATTCAAATTTGCCCCAAAAGAGAGGCAGACACATCGGTGTCAGATTTTTTCAGGGACGAGTTAGTGAACCTGGGGCGATGTACAAGAACAATATAGGCTGTGCAATTGTTACTTGGTTCACTTACGCCGTCCCTGTAGAAACTTATGAGACCTTAATCTTTATTCTACATTCATAGAACTATGATATTCGAATTACCTATTCAATGCATTTAGTGTATAAGAATTACATTTTAGTTTGTCACCGAGGCCGTTGATTGAAATTTGCCCCAAAAGAGTTTAAGGGGAGACACGTATGACGGTGTCGTGTTTTAGGGATGGGTTGGTGAACCTGAGGCATCAATGCACACAAACAATATAGGTTGTGATGTTGGTACTTTGGCGCAATTTCATATTCTCATATGGAACTACATATATGATCCTTGAATTGTTTCTGATCTTTTAATGATTGGTATGATGCATATGTATATGAATGGTTTTGATCATAAGTATTTTTAACATGCACCTGGAGATTAATTGTTTGGTTTTTTATTTATAATTACAATATTGAGGCTTGTTTTTGTACCTGACTATGTATATCCCTGAATAATGTTTTGTACGACTATATTTCAATTCCTTATTATGGCCAATGATTCAAATTTGCCCCAAAAGAGAGGCAGACACATTGGTGTCAGATTTTTTCAGGGATGAGTTAGTGAACCTGGGGCGATGTACAACAACATTACAAGTTGTGCAATTGTTATTTGGTTCACCTACTCCATCCCTGAAGAAACTTATGAGGCCCCTAGATTTATCCTACATTCACTCTGATGCAATTATTTATCATTGTGTTGAGATGAAATGATATATGAACCGATCAAACTATTGTTGAGATGCTTTATCTTTGATATCCACGGATATATTGTATTACATATACATGTTGTCAATTCTTGAGTTGTAATACAATTCAATCATATGTATGAGTTCTAAGTTATGTTCTTAAAAATCAACAGGAGGATGATGATGAAGTGGACGATAGCAAGGTATCCAGGGACAACAAGAGCCGCTATGTGTTGAGGCGGTTACGGTGTGGGCTAATCCATTTCCACCGTAGGGGGAGACTGTTTTGCCCATTCTATGGCAGAGCAATCAACATGGACCTCAACAACATGATCCAGCATGCGGAGGGTGTTGGCAGAGGCGGAGGCAGAAGGCATAGGCCGATTACCTTGGCGCGGCACGCAGCCTACGGCAAATTCCTCCGGGAGTATGTCAGGACTGGCCTGTATCCCATCGACTAGGCTATTGATGCCTCCTGCTAATAAACCCCTGCCCTCCTAGGCGTCTCCGTGTCCCGGCCTCCTGCTGCAGCCCCTGCTTTTATTTTGTTCTAGTTAATTATTACCTGTGTGTGGCATGTAAGAAAATATATCCGTGGTGTCTCTGGTGAACCTTATATATTAATCTACTCCTTTATATGGAGTGCCTTAAAGTTTCTAGTGTTCAGTTATATTTACTGATCATGCTCATGCACACTACAAAATATTTCTAGTGCTCGATTATATTAAAATTGTCAAGAAATACATCAACAAGTTAAATTGGTCGAAATTTTGTATTGAAGTAACTAAATGTATCACACACATAATAAACTAGAAACTAAAATCTAGTTCAAACACATAATGTATCACCACCACTTATTGTCGTCCTTGACTTGCTTCCCCTTCAGCCGCTTGATGTCGCCACCGTCCCAAGATCCTTGCTCGTCCTGAAACCGCTTTCTGTCCTCCTCGCGCTTCTTCTCCTGGGCTAGCTTGCAACCAGGGCATAGCTCTCTCGCGAAAAACCCCGCCTTAACCATCCCATCTTTCATGGTAATGAGCTTACTATACAACTCGTACGCCATGTAGGCGTCTCTGGCTGCATAGTCGAGGCGCACCTGGCTCATCGGCTTCCACTCCCAGTAGTTGTGATCGAGTCGCTTCAATTTCTTTAGTTTTTCATAGGATTTATCGATGATTTCCGCTGCCAGATCACCCATGCCATCCTTCGCTGGGTATGATTTGATCTTGTACAGATTTTGGATGTCGATGTGGTGCCCCTCTGGGATTTTTATCAATGCACGAGAAAGCATAATTGTGTCATTTGTGATATCCACACTAGTGAAAGTTATCCCTTTCCTACACAAGAACTCGACCAGAGCCGGACAACGCATCTCAGTTAGTTTACTCCTGCACTTAGATGGTTCTAGGGATGCAAGGGGACAGGGGATGCAGAAGTGGTGATCTCAAATTTAAATTTCACATACCTGCAGAAGTGGTAAACGAGGACCTCCTCATGTATGGCGATTTGCACGACAGCAATCACTTGTGGAGGATTTTTTTTCTTATTTGCACGGGTGTACTCCAAGTATAGCCCCACAAACTTGTGCTTCTCTTTCTCAAGCAATTGCTCAAACCTGGCGAGAGTTGTCTCCACAGTCGCTTCATCATTTGTGTACACCACTGTCAAAGTCGTGGTGCCATGGGCAGGGACCAAGTGGGTCTCTGTTGTGCGTTTCCCATCGTCCATGCCTGCAAGGAAATGGGTGAAATGAACTACCTGCAAGGAACTGCCTTCGAGAGGAAGAAGAAGATGAATCGACGGTTCCAGAACAGAGGAAGAAGAAGCGCCCAGGAAAAACTGCAGAGGAATGACTGAGGAAGATGAATGACTGCAGAAGAAACGTGGTAACTGCAACTTTTGGTTCGAGAACTCACCGTGGTTACGTGGAGATCGTGGCAGTGCCGCCGGTTCAACAAGTGGGGCTAGTTCCTGCGAGAATATGAAATTAGATGTGCATTTTTCTATGCGAGAAATTGAGAGAAGTCATTTATATTTTGTCTTTCATAATTAAACACAATGAAGTTGGTACAGCCCAAGAGATTTGAACAAAAGATATTTGCTAGTATAACATAGAACAACACTTACAGGCCCAACATGGCAGAACTTGGAGAGCCCCAGAACTTGAGCTACCACAGATACTTCGGCAGAGGTGGCAGAATTGGTGCGGGTGCAACCACGGCGACGACGAGCTCGGATTCTAGAGGAGGAAAACAGAACCGAGCATGGTCGACAAGGTGATAGATCTCACCGGGAACCAATTCTCGTCCCCGACCGTGCCATGGGTGCGTCCATGGTGAGGACGAGCTCCGACTCGGGATGGGGAGGAGAGCGGGGCCGAGCAGCTTCGTCACTTCCCAGCTCTGCGCCATGGCCGCGACCATAGATTGCCGCTCCGGGGAAGAAGACGAGTAATGGAGGCGCCAACGCTGCAAGCCTACAGGGAGGAGAGCTGGGTCGAGCAGGTTCGTCCACATCCCAGCTCCGCGCCATGGCTGCGACGTCCCACAGATTGCTGCTCCGGGGAAGAAGAAGACACGTAATGGATACAGGCGCCAACGCTGCAAGCCTAATTGACACCTAAGTGACGGGAGCGACATGAGCGACATAACAGCGAGAACTAATAGGGGGGCCCAACTTGACGGCCGTTAGCCTGATTTTTTGTATTAAAACATAAAGTTGAATTCGTGCCAAAAAAGACCCTTTGAGTATTTGGCATGCCAATTATAGTCATCGCGGATGATATCAGGGAACTCGGGTACCGCGTTGCCTGGACACCCCAACTTTCGGGCCGCAAAATGATATTCTCCTTACAAGTCCCCCTTTTATTTCACACCGCCGAGATCCATAAGCAAAAGAACATGATATCAACGGGGTACAAAGTACAAGTGCAATGTTGAAAGCGTTCCCCATGATACATGGTTCTGCTAATTTCAACTTATAAAGCGCAAGCATATACGCAACAAAGAAGGACCCAATGGTTCAAGTTTACTAAATGCAAGAAAAGTAAAGTGTGCCATCAAGTTCGTGAGAGCTTTAATCACTAATTTTCACATAACAAGTTTAATTTGGAAGGTAAACAAAAGCATGAATATACTTGGAATAGCATATGCTAGTAGGTAGGTATGGTGGAATATTTGGAATAACTTGGTTTAAGGAGTTGGATGCATGAGTGGAACTCATACTTGGTTATGGAGGCTAGCAAAAGACTGGGAGCGACAAACTAAGAGAGCAATAATGGCCATAATCATGCAATGCGACAAAACATCATTGATCAAAGCATAAAGTGATACTACAAGTTGAAAACGAAAGGATCATAAAGGCTTATGGTGACTTGGGATAGTCATAACATGGTGTGAGCATGCGCCAAGTCGACCAAAATAAAGCATCAAAGGAGAATACCACAATAATATGCTTTAATATGCTAAAACAACGCATGATTCATCCAAGGCACATTAAGAAATCTCAATTGTTTATAACAAGTCATGCTACAACAAAGAATACTAAGCATAAAGCCAAAACAATATCAAACATGGCATGACAAAGCATAGGCCACAGTCAAAAACAAGCTCTCTTTAACACTTAAGCATGAACTTTCCTACTCTTTTCCAAACCAAACCAAACTATTTGAAAACCAATGTATGAAAGAGGGGGTCCAACCAATTTATTTAAGCAAACTAAGCAAAAGAAAACTAAAAACAAAAACAAAGACGCTCCAAGAACAACACAATAGTGCATGAAACAATAAAAACAAAGTGTCTAGAAAGACCTGGGATTTTTAATGATGAAGAAGGGGATGCCTTGGGCATCCCCAAGCTTTGACGCTTGTACTTCTTAGATATTTCTTGGGGTGACACGTGTGGCATCCCCAAGCTTGAGCTTTAGTCCATTTTTCATCTTATTACATCATTCTCTCCATACACCTAAATTTTTTCCTTCATACAAAACTTCACACAATCTTTATTAGATACATTAGTGCACTCAAGATAATAAGTCTTTGGGTTCAGTTTCAACACAAATAAAACTTTCATCAAAACACAAGCTACTGTAGTACTTTCCTCCAAAATCTCAATTCCCCAAAAGAACTAAAAAAATGAACCAACAAGAAGCAAATGCAAATAATGGCAGAAATCTTTCAAAACAGACTAGCAGATAAAGACAAATTTTTTCGAAGACCGTCTATTGCTCAAATCAAAAAGTGTTGAACTAACGAAAGTTAGATAACAACCTGGGGAAGAAGCACAAAATTCACGCCTCAAACCGACGTATAGAGATTTTACACGAATTTTTACGATGAAGAACAAAAATCTGTTTCGGGACAGCAACTTTCCCAAGCGTTACTTCTCTCTCATTAGAGGTTACTCTTGGCACAAAAAGCAAATAAAAAGGATAAGGAGCAGTTATTACAGAGGTAATAACTTCCAAGACTCATCTAAAACTTTTATGTTATCTCCCAATAAGTACTTTTCTTTAACGCCTTTAAGTTAGACATGATAGTTTGAGAAGATGCTCACATAAGAAATATGAATTGAAGTAAAAGAGAGCATCAAGAAGCAAATTCAAAGCACATTTAAGTCTAACCCACTTCCTATGCATAGGAATCTTGTAAAGAAACAAGTCATGAAAGCACAAAGCAACAAGCATAGGAAAACAAAACAAGTGCAACTTCAAGACTTTCAACATAAAGAGGGGAAACCTAATATTATTGAGATGCATAAAACCATGTTTCCCTCTCTCATAATAACTTTCAGTAGCATCATGAATAAAATTAACAATATAACTATCACATAAAATATTCTATCATGAGCCATATGCATAAAAGAATTAACGACGCGGCTTTGCTACACACATACATAGCTGTGCATAGGATTAGGACCGTTGGATATAGAGATCACCTGCATATGCTCTTTAAGATGCTAGTGGCTGGCTATTATATTGCGAAAACGGCGTCTAACGTTTAACGGTGTGTGTTCAATTTTTTTGCTGTGCATGCATGCAATACTAGGGTTTTGGACATAAAATTTTTAGAGCGTTGTTTGGCCTAGAAAATTTTAGCAGCTAAAAGGGGAATGTAGTAAGAACAAGGCTTATAATAGTTTTGCATGCAAATGCTCCATGGAAAATTCCTTGTGGTAGTATGCAAACCCTAACTATCTGGCTATAGAGTGTACTGCCTTATTTGGACAAACCCTAAAATTGTAGAGCGTTGTTTGGCTGAGAAAAATTTAGCACCTAATATGGGAATGTAGTGAGAACAAGGCTTATAAGAGTGTTGCAAACCCTAAGTTTCCAGCGGGAGAGTGTAGAGTCTTTTTTTGGGCAGGAGAGAATTAATTATTGGACGTGATTGTTGGTTCTTTTTGTTCTTCAAATCTAACATCATTTATCATCCTTAGTCATGCAAGTTTAGATCGTGGAGAGTTTTTGTGAGTGGATTGTGTGCTTTGTGCGTGAATTTATCCGAATTCAAGCAAGTGATCGTATAAATTTAGTCTTCAAAACTACAAACATTTATATTCTTTATGAATAGTGATATCAGTTAGAACCGATTTTAATTTTGTTAAGACGTCGTGCCTTGTAGGCATTTTAGCAGTTAAATTTTTTGAGATTCGTAGCTGTTTCAAATGCATAAGTCTATTTGAATGGCTAGTGATTACAATGATTTGGAAAGACTCCGTTATTTATAAATTATAAATGAAAATCCTCTGTTGACAAGTCATGCGATTCATTGTATCGTATGGAAAAGAACAATCTATGCCCCGAAACAAAATTTATGTAGATCGCCAATTGAATGATAGAAATATCTCAAAAAAAAATTATGAACGATTGAAACTTGGAAATTTGCATTTGAATAGTCTGCAGTACAATATTTATTAATAATTTGTTTTTGCGGAAACTACATTCGACCCTTAACAAACTATTAAATTTTAAAACAATCTCCATCTGCAAGGCCAGCGTCAGCGGATTTTGTGAAGAATGGTATCTAAGATAGTGCAAAGTGATCTGCGTCAATAGTACTGTAGACTTCTCCGTCCCTCACAAGGGTGTCAAGTATTTCCCTGATTACAAAAAATGTAGGTAGTTAATATTGACCAGATAAATTTCCTTTGAGTTACACAATAAAAATTATTTTAAAGTTACAATGATCACCTAATTTTTTCCTTATGCACCATTAATCCATCGCTAATGTGTCCAATGTGTAGTCCTTCTGGGCCAAAACTGAAACAGAGCTACACATGTGACCATGATTTTGGATTCGAGTCAATCTTAATAAAAAAATAAAAAATAAAAGGAAAAACATTATCGTAAAAAAATATGGATTGTATAATGAGGCATAGTTGTTTTTTTTGAAGTCGTATGAAACTCATGATCTCTTCTGTTGTGGGATGTCCGCTTGGATGAGGGGACTGGTTTGTATCAGCTATCTTGATTTCCTGCCAACAACCCGCGTACAAAACGTTCAGTTTTTCTTTTTCTTTGGTGGTTTGATTGAAACGATTTGGAAGAAGGAAAGGCAAAAATGATATAGAAAACCTTAACTCTTGAAAGGGAGTGCTTTGAGACATGCTCTATCTTTATAGAAAGAACAGTTTTGTTGGGCTTAGTTGAGATCTGCTTTGCCATGGTCTGTGACTCCTTCCAGGCCCGTAACAAGTCTTTTTGCCACATTTCAGCAACTCGAGCGTGCACAGTTTTAACCTGTTTCTGTTCGGCGCATAGAAAATACATTAGGAAAAAACTTAACCCATTGCCACCTTGGCGTTCATGTTAGGGGTATGTACCGGCTTAAAGACAAGGTCTATGTGCGTTGCAATCACGCTGAGGTGGTGATGGGTGATGTCGTTGTAGTTAGTGACTGGTTTGCATGCGTAACACTATATTTCGGGTATCGTTCCTTCCATGTTTACATGACCGACAATTGCTGCATACGCCCCCTCGCTGAAAAAAGTAGGTTGACATTCTTGAGTAAGACAAAATATTTCGTTGGAAGAAGACTGTTGTAGTATGTTCATTTGTGAAAAAAAGTACTACGAGAAAAATGAAAAACAGCTGGAGGATGAGTCTTATGGGATGCAGTCTATTTCTTCCAAATGTAAACCATATCGATGCTTTTATTGCACCTGAACAGTCCACAAATCTGAAAATCCCTTTGTACTCATCTGTTTTTTTCTCAAACACCTGTCCTATGACCTTAATCTGAAAAGGACAAGACCATGTTTGATGTGCGAACATCATACTCATATGTGCCTATGTGTCTGTGCACAAAAGTTTTAGAGAAAAGACAGAGACAAATTTTACGAGGTAAAAAAAGGACATCTGTACTTACTGATGATACGATAGAGTTGTTTATTAAAAAGGAATTATGATTCCTTGTTTGCCACTCGTCGTTTATTTGCTTTATGTTCACAGGCATCAGTGTTCTACGTTGCATTGTTTCATTGATTGCTTGATTGCCCTTGGCCTGAGTTTGATTCTTAGCATGGTCGTATGCTCGGGGCTCCTTGCCTGAGGATTAAGATTTTCGGATGCCGTTGGTAGGGGAAATTGTCCTTGTATTAGAACATTGAAGGGAAAAAACGAACCTAGAGGAACATGTTACACTTAGAGCAAACCTGGATGAAACTAGGGGATGAAACGGCTACTATCTGCAGCGATGCATCCATTTGATCTTGGGATTCCACAGGTTGGTCCATTGGTTGCCTTGGATCAATGGTGAGTGGTTCTGAATTTGATTAGAAAATATGGAAATCGTGGATCGCTAGTAGTTTTGTACGTAGTATGTATTGGCTTCGAAAATGTGCGGAATCCTGTCGATTCAGCAAGTAGTCTCTGCTTCTCGGTGAACTTGCTTACAACGTCGTTCAGCTCAAAAAGCAAATGTGAACTGGCATATGCTGATGGATTCGCAGCTAGACGCGAAGATGATATGCCGGCACGAATATCTTTCACCGAGCGGCTCTTGCGACCGACCCATGAGCCGTTGCCGCTGCTCATACTCGCTATACATGCAATGAAACCATGTCAAACAAAAAATGCATAAGTTGGTATGGAGTGAGTAAGAAAGTCATAAAGAAATTTCTTATGATTAGGGGAAACAATGGTACATACCTTGTTTATCCAATGATCAAGGAAATTTGATGAAAGAATGACTAAGTGTTGATATGGCAAAGACGGTTGTGGCTAAATGAGTAGCTAGTTCCCTTGTTTTGGGTTGTTGCTACTATAACTAAAGCAACGGCGGTTAGGGTTTTGTGCATGCAACTTTTGTGTAGCTGGCTAATTTGATGAAATAATGAACAAGGCTTACTTTGGTTAGGGTTTTGTGCATGTAGCCTTTTGTGTAGCTGGCTAATTTGCTGATAGAATGAATAAGGCTTAGTTCGCTTTGTGCTAGTGTGCATGTAGCTTGAGTGTAGCTGACTAAATTGATGAAAGAATGAATAAGGCTTATTTGGGTTAGGGTTTGTGCATGGAAAAAATTAGGGTTTGCAAGCCATGGTAGTAACGGTGTTAGTAACAACATATGCGGATCAAGCCATTTAGGTATGGAAACATGTCCTCCCTATATCAAAAGTGGAGAGAATCAACCGGTGGATACCCTATGCGTAGCTACGCCCGTGTTTAGCTGGCTATTTCTCAAAGAATTAATACTCTCCACATAAGCATAGTCATTCTTATTAATTGTAGTGGGAGCAAATTTAACAAAATAGCTATCATTATTATTCTCATCACCATAATCATCAAATATAGGAGGCATATTGTAGTCATAATTAATTGCCTCCTCAATAATAGGTGGACTAAAAATATCATATTCATCATTGCAATCATCATATATTGGAGGCATAGTATCATCAAAGTAAATTTTCTCCTCCATGCTTGGGGGACTAAAACGATCATCTTCATAATAACAAGCTTCCCCAAGCTTAGACTTTTCCATAGCATTAGCAATAATGGTGTTCAAAGAATTCATACTAATAACATTGCTATTAGCATGCAAATAAAGTTCCATAGGTTTTTTAATTTTCTCTTCAAACACTTCATGTCCTAATTCAAGATAAATACTATAAAGCTCTCTAATTTTGTTGTAGTTTTCCATTAAGCCTAACTAGTGAAAACAAGAAACAAAAAGACAAAATTCTAGAATCTAAAGGAAATAACTTCGAGCACTCACACCGGAGGATGTGAGTACCTTTTACCTTACTTCCCCGGCAACGACGCCAGAAAATAGCTTGATGTCTACGCACTTCTATTCTTATAGACGGTTGTTGGGCCTCCAAGTGCAGAGGTTTGTAGAACAGCAGCAAGTTTTCCCTTAAGTGGATTACCCAAGGTTTATCGAACTTAGGAAGGAAGTGGTCAAAGGTATCCCCTCTCAAGCAACCCTGCAATCAAGATACAAGAAGTCTCTTGTGTCCCCAACACACCCAATACACTTGTCAGGTGTATAGGTGCACTAGTTCGGCGAAGAGATAGTAAAATACAAGTGGTATGGATAATTATAAGTGGTAACGGTGCCAGAAAAGAGCTTGTTGGCGTGTGGTTGACGTGGGAAAAGACTAAAGGCAAACTGAAATAAAGATGGAAGCAAGCAAACATGTAACAGATCTAGTTGCAAACGGTGTTTCAATGCTTAGAAACAAGGCCTAGGGATCATACTTTCACTAGTGAACACTCTCATATAAATATCTTCTCTTTATGATACTACTCTCCGGTTGGACACTCTAACACATGGTAGGGCTATAACAGCACACCTCAAAGTTCGCTTTCCCCATCTAGATAACCCCACACTGTCACCTTGAGCTCTAGATGGTTCCAACAAACACCACAATTTCATAAAGACATCCAACTCTAAATATAACTCATAACAAGTATTTGTAATCTCTAGCCTAAGTGCCACCATGGTGTGCACGCTGTCACTTTCACACACATGGGGAGAGCAGAGATCGATTAAAGCACTTGAGTAGCAAGGTAGATCTATAGATCACAAGCTCATGATCTCAATAAGATCATGCATAGAGAGAGATGAACACATAGCTACCGGTATAACCCTTAGCCTCGAGGAAGAACTACTCCCTCATCATCATGGGAATCAGCAACGGTGATAGAGATGGGGGTGGAGATCGATGGAGATGGCTCCGGGGGCACTTCCCTCTCCCGGCAGGGTGCCAGAACAGAGACTTTCTATCCCCCAAATCTCCCCTTCGGTGGCGGCGGCGCTGTGGAACTTTTCGTGGCTGGAGGCTTGATGAGTTAGGGTTTTTGTCTCGGGGGCTTCTTATAGGCGAAGAGGCAAGGTCGGTGGGTGGCCAGGGGCCCCACACCACCTGGTGGCGCGGCCAGGGCTAGCCCACGCCACCATATGGTGTGGCCACCCTGTGACCCCTCTCCGTCTCGTCTTCAGGCTCCGTGAGTCTTCCGGTAAAATATCAACTTTGGCTTTTGTCCCATCCAATTCCGAGAATATTCATTTTCTGGCTTTTTTGGAACCAAAAATAGCAGAAAACAGGCAGTTGGCACTGTGGCTCTTGTTAATAGGTTAGTCCAAGAAATCATATGAAAAGTACTCCAAAGTGTGGACAAAACACAAGAAAGTAGACAAAACCAAGCATCGAACATCAAAAATTATAGATGCATTTGCAATGTATCACCTTGTCACTAAAAGTGTAGAAGATGGACACATTATCTTTTGTGAGGATGCTTCTAATATTGTTTCAGATCCTAGTAGAACTAGGAAAGCTAGTGTCCCTGTGCTTTCTGTTAGAATTGGTGATCATTGCTATTATGGTTTATGTGATATTGGTGCAAGTTCAAGTGCTATTCCTTATGAGCTTTACAAAGAAATTATGCATGAAATTGGTCCCTATGAACTAGAAGAAATTGATGTGGTTATTCACCTTGCTAATAGAGAGACCATCTCTCCAATTGGTATTGTAAGAGATGTGGAAGTTCTTTGTGGTAAGATTAAATATCCTGTTGATTTTCTAGTACTTGGTTCAGCTGCTAGTAAAACTTGTGCTATCATTTTTGGTAGACCTTTCTTGAACACTTCTGGAGCCATTATAGATTGTAAGAGGGAGAAAATTTTAACTAAATTTGATGGAGAATCTTATGAGTTTAATTTTCCAAAATTTGCTAAAGTTCCTTATGAAAATGAATTGCCTGATGAGGATTTTAGAGTTGAACAACTTGCTTCTATTTCTCTTGCTCCTAACAATGCTTTGCATCAATATATGGAAGACCACAAAAGTGAGATCTTCATGGAAGAAAGAAATGAGATTGACGAGATTCTCCTTTGTCAACCCAAGATGCTTAAGCATAACTTACCTGTGGAATATTTGGGTACCACATTACCATCTAAAAAGGATCCGTTTTTTTATCTAAAACCTTTACCTGATGATCTTAAATATGCTTACATTGATGATAAGAAAATATATCCTATTATTATTAGTTCTAAACTTTCAGGAAAGGAAGAGGAAAGATTATTAGAAGTATTGAAGAAACACCGAGGAGCTATGGGTTATACTCTTGATGATTTAAAAGGGATTTCTCCTACTATATGTCAGCATGCTATTAATATAGAACCTGATGCAAAGGGGGAATTAGTCAATGGGTTAACAAAGATTATTAGAAGTATTGAAGAAACACCGAGGAGCTATGGGTTATACTCTTGATGATTTAAAAGGGATTTCTCCTACTATATGGTATTATTTATCCTATTGCTGATAGTCAATGGGTTAGTCATGTTCATTGTGTCCCTAAGAAAGGAGGAATTACTATCGTGCCTAATGAGAATAATGAGCTTATTCCTCAAAGAGTATTAGTTGGTTATAGGATGTGCATTGATTTCAGAAAGGTTAACAAAGTTAGTAAGAAATATCATTACCCGTTGCCTTTTATTGATTAAATGTTAGAAAGGTCGTCTAAGAAGACTCATTTTTGCTTTCTTGATGGATACTATAGGTTCTCTCAAATTGTTGTTAAACAACAAGATCAAGAGAAAACCACTTTTACGTGTCCTTATGGAACTTATGCTTATAGGCGTATGCCTTTTGGTTGTGTAATGCTCCTACTACTTTTCAAAGATGCATGTATACTATCTTTCATGGTTTTTGTGAGGAAATTGTGGAAGTATTCATGGATAATTTTTCCGTATATGGAACTTCTTTTGATAATTGTTTGCACAACCTTGATAAAGTTTTGCAGAGATGCGAAGAAACTAATCTTGTTCTTAATTGGGAGAAATGCCACTTCATGGTTAATGAAGGAATTGTCCTTGGACATAAAATTTCTAAAAGAGGCATTAAAGTTGACAGAGCCAAAGTTGAAGTAATTGAGAAAATGCCCTGTCCTAGGGATGTCAAAGGTATTCGTAGTATCCTTGGTCATGCTGGTTTCTATAGAAGGTTTATTAAAGATTTCTCCAAGATATCAAAACCTCTTACTAATCTTCTCCAAAAAGATGTACCTTTTGTTTTTGATGATGATTGTAAGGAAGCTTTTGAAACTCTAAAGAAAGCTTGAACTACTGCTCCTATTATCCAACCACCTGATTGCAATTTACCCTTTGAAATTACGTGTGTAGGTGATGTTCTTGGACAACAAATAGATAAAAAGTTGAATGTTATCCATTATACTAGTAAGACTCTTGATGTTGCTCAAAAGAATTATGTTACTACTAAAAAAGAGTTCTTAGATGTTGTCTTTGCTTGTGATAAGTTTAGACCTTATATTGTTGATTCAAACGTTACCATTCATACTGATCATGCTGCTATTAAGTACCTTATGACAAAGAAAGATGCTAAGCCTAGGCTTATTAGATGGGCGTTACTTTTACAAGAGTTCGATCTACATATTGTAGATAGGAAAGGTGCTGAAAATCATGTTGCTGATAATTTATCTCAATTGGAAACATTTCTTTTGATCCTATGCCTGTTAATGATAGTTTTCCAAATGAACAGTTGGCTACAATAGAGGTAAGCTCGCAAGAGAATCCTTGGTATGGTGATTATGCTAACCTTATTGTTTCCAAGTATTTGCCTCCAACTTTTCCAGCCTAGCAAACAAGGAAATTCTTTTATGATTTGAGGCATTATTTTTGGGATGACCCACATTTATATAAAGAGGGAGTGGATGGTATTATGCGAAGATGTGTTCCAAAATATGAACCAAAAGAGATATTGTGGAAATGTCATGGTAGTGCCTATGGAGGGCATCATGTTGGAGATATAATCGCACAAAAGGTTCTACAATTAGGTTTCTATTGGCCTACCCTTTTTAAAGATGCAAGAAAGTTTATCTTATCATGTGATGAATGTCAACGAGTTGGTAATATTTCTAGACGCAATGAAATACCTATGAGTTACTCTCTTGTTATTGAACCATTTGACTGTTGGGGATTTGACTTTATGGGTCCTTTTCCTCCTTCAAAAAGTTATACTCATATTCTATTTGCTGTTGATTATGTTACTAAGTGGGTAGAAGCCATACCTACAAAAAGTGCTGATGGTGAGACCTCTTTAAAAATGCTTAAGGATGTTATATTTCCTAGGTTTGGAGTGCCTAGATATCTTATGACTGATGGAGGTTCACATTTCATTCATGGTGGTTTTAGGAGGACCCTTGCTAAATATGACGTTAATCATAGAATTGCTTCAGATTATCATCCCCAAACCAGTGGGCAAGTAGAACTATCAAACAGAGAAATTAAATCTATCTTGCAAAAGGCTGTTAATAGATCTAGAAAAAATTGGGCTATAAAGTTGAATGATGCTTTATGGGCTTATAGAACTACTTATAAAAATCCTATGGGAATGTATCCTTACAAAATGGTTTATGGAAAATCTTGTCACCTGCCTTTAGAATTAGAACACAAAGCTTATTGGGCAGTGAAAGAACTTAATAGAGATTTCAAACTTGCTGGTAAGAAAAGATTGCTTGACTTGAGTTCTTTAGATGAGTGGACAAGTGAGGCTTATGAAAATGCTAGACTCTTTAAAGAGAAAGTTAAAAGATGGCATGATAGGAGAATTCTTAAGAGAGAGTGTCATGTTGGTGAGAAAGTTCTATTGTATAGGTCTCGTCTCAGATTTTTTGCAGGAAAACTACTTTCAAAATGGGAAGGACCTTTTGTTATTGAAGAGGTGTATCATTCAGGTGCAATAACAATTTCTTCCTTAAGAGACAACACTATACAAGTGGTGAATGGTCAAAGACTCAAGCACTATATTTTTGGAGATTCTTACAATGAAGATATTGATATTATTCAAGTGGTGATGCTGGAAGAATTTATTAAAGACCAAATTCAGAAACCTGAAGAGTCCATTTTCGAATAGGTAACAGTTCTAGTAAGAAAAAGTCCGCGAAAAACTTTTCAATTTATATTTTTGCAGTTTTTATCTAACATGGAAGATAATGAGTCGAAAAAGGGACGAAAACAGAGCCCGGGGGGATCACACCACCACGTGGTGCGGGCCCACCTGGCCACGCCACCAGGGGGTGTGGCCACCCCAGAGCCCGTCTCCGACCCGTTTTCTCCCAGTACCTTCCTTTTGTTGTTAAACTTTGTAATATATAATCCCCCGGATCCCCCGAGGTCCGTATATCGTGTTCTCGTCGTGTTTTGATCTGTTTCTGTTAGGATCTATTCTCAAGTTTAGAAGCATGATGGTCTCCACCAACGATAAGAGCAAGAAGTATTCAGGTACAAGAAGATGGCTGAACGCAAAGTGGATATCATCCATAAGATAAGTTCAGAACTCATCGTTGAGCACAATTCAGAGTTGATTCGTACTCTCACCTTTGAGATTGAGGATTTGAAGAAATTGATTGAAAAGCTTATCAAGAGAATACCACCACCTTTGAAGGAGTAATTCATCATCAGGTTTTGGCATCCCCTTGGTTTGTTCCAAGCTTGGGGGACTGTCGTGGTATCACATCATTATCTTTCATCTATTTACCTATTTAGTAGAGTCATATCATGAATAGAGAAGTTATCATATAGGATGGTTTGCATTGTGGAAGTATCTCTCCTCTAGTTAGTTATCTATGTATCCCTTGGTGTGAGTTGCCGTTATGGAATATTAATGAGAAGTTCTATCATTTACTTTTTGCACATCTTATTTTAGTTTGCAATTTATGTTATATGATTGATCTTGTTGTTAGTATTGGTATCACTTTGGGATCATTAAGTAAATTTAGTTGGTTTTGGCAAACCTAGCTTTGGTCAATAGCAACACTATTTGAGGATTGAATGGAAAAGAGAAAAGTACTTTTAGAAATATAATTTCACTATCTTTCTTTCTTGATTGGCTCATAAGCTTAGTATTCCCTAGTTAAGATCTTTTGTGTTTCCAAGGAAGATTGCATGATTGTTTCTATCACTTGTATGTTTGTTTGTTTCCTTCAAATCTTATGCTTGCTACCCAGCCTTGCTAGCCAAAAACCTGTACTAAGAGGGAATGCTTCTTGTGCATCCAATCCTTGAACTAAAACCTATGCCATTTAAGTCCACCATATCTACCTATTAGCATTTTTGCTATTTCAAGTAAATTCTCGAGTTTTATCTATCTTCCAAATTAAACTTGTTATGTGAAAATTAGTGATTAAAGCTCTCACAAACTTTATGGCACACTTTATTTTCTTGTACTTAATAAATTTGAACCATTTTGACTATCTTATGAAGCTTGTATGCTTGCAAATTATAAGTTGGGAGTTAGCAAAACCATGTTATCACGGGGTCCACTTTCGACATTGTACTGATATCATGTTTTTTTATGGATGCCGGTGGTGTGAAATAAAATGGGAGCTTGTAAGCTCATGGAGTTTGTATATGTGTTAGAGAAACACTTGGGTGGCTAGCCTAAGACATGCCTAATCATGGTGGAAACTTGCAACATAACCATAGTGGCATTCCATGGAGCATCCTCAATAAAAACCTATGCAAATAGCAAATAAAAAGATCGCTAAGATGGTCATTGTATGTTGCCTTGTCATTTTGATATGGGATAGCTCCTGTGTCATGGGGCAAGGGGTACCCCATTGGCGGTTCTCTATGATACACATACACTTACAATGACAAGAACTTACCGGAGACCAAAGTTGAGTAGCATGAGGTCTGGTACTCATACTCAAGGGGCATGAGATTTTCAACTTATAATTTGTCAAGCATACAACTCATATTTTCCCTCACATTAACCTTAATCACTTCAAGATGCCTATGATAGGGGCAATGAGGGCTCAAAGCTAGTAAGTACCATAATTTTTGGAAGCTCTTTATGAAACTTGAAATCCCTTCTTCCCTCTGCGAAGGGCCTATCTTTTACTTTTTAGTTGAGTCAGTAAACCTATTCCTTTCTATCTCAAGCAAGCATTTGAATTGTTGTGATTCAATCATCCATATGATGATTTATTCAATCATGTTTCTTATGTTCCTTGTTTTGCACACTGCTCTTATCTGAGTGAATATTACTTTTAAAGCTATCATTGAAAACCCCATTATGTTTGACTCCTACAATTTGTTAACCGCTCTCTGACCAAGAACAAAGTTTGCCATTACCAATTATGATTTACTTTGTGTATCTTTATTGTGTTTCCCTTACTCATTGCAAGTTAAGTTATATAATAGTGAGTTGTTTTCTATTATGATTTGTGTATTGATGAATGTGATGCTTCTTGTCCGTATTCTCTTTATCGACACTTCACTCCATAAACCCATGGTCATGTTTATTGAGCTCAGTTTTCGCTTGGGGACAAGCGAGGTCTAAGCTTGGGGAGAGTTGATACGTCCATTTTGCATCACTATTTTATATCATAATTTACTGTTATTCATTGATATATTTCATATTAAGAGATGATACTTATGTTATTTCATCTATTTTTGCATGATTGATGACTTTTGGAAGATGAACCACCGGAGTCAGGATTCCGATGGAAAAAGCACTATCCAGATGCAATATTTGCGAAGATCAGAAAATCCTAGAAAATATACGAAAAATCCTATTTTTCCAGAAGATGAAGAATGCCAGAAGGGGAGGTGGAGATGGGCCATAGGGGGCCCACACCACCCCTGGCGCGGCCACCCTAGGCCGTGATAAGTTGCAAACATATCTATAATTTTTGATGTTCCATGCTTGGTTTTTATCTACTTTCTTATGTTTTGCCCACACTTTGGAGTATTTTTATACACTTTCTTGGATTAACCTATTAACAAGATGCCACAGTGCCAGTCGCCTGTTTTCTGCTGTTTTTGGTTCCAGGAAAGTCAGAAAATCAATATTCTTGGAATTGGACCGGACAAAAGCCAAAGTCGATATTTTACTTGGAAGACTCACAAAGCCAGAAGACGATACGGAGAGGGGCCACAGGGTGGCCACACCATATAGTGGCGCGGGCTAGCCCTGGCCGCGCCACCAGGTGGTGTGGGTCCCCTGGCCGCCCACCGACCTTCCCTCTTCGCCTATAAGATGCCTCCCGATGCAAAACCCTAAATAGTCCAGCCTCCAGCCTTGAAAAGTTCCGCAGCGCCGCAACCACTAAAGGGGAGATTCGGGGGACAGAAAGTCTCGGTTCCGGCACCCTGTCGGGACGGGGAAGTGCCCCCGGAGCCATCTCCATCGATCTCCACCGCCATCTCCATCACCATTGCCGATTCCCATGATGATGAGGGAGTAGTTCTCTCTCGAGGCTAAGGGTTCTACTGGTAGCTATGTGTTCATCTCTCTCTCTATGCATGATCATATTGTGATCATGAGCTTTGTAATCAAGTAGATCTACCTTGCTACTCAAGTGCTTTAATAGATCTCAGCTCTCCCCATGTGTGTGGAGTTGACAGTGTGCACACCATGGTGGCACTTAGGCTAGAGATTACAAATACTTATTATGAGTTATATTTGGAGTTGGATGTCTCTATGAAATTATGGTGTTTGTTGGAACCATCTAGTGCTCAAGGTGACAGTGTGGGGTTATCTAGATGTGGAAAGCGAACTTTGAGGTGTGCTGTTATAGCCCTACCATCGATTAGAGTGTTCAACCGGAGAGTAGTTAAGAGTCGTATCATAAAGAGAAGATATTTATATGAGAGTGTTCACTAGTGAAAGTATGATCCCTAGGCCTTGTTTCTAAACATTTAAACACCGTTTGCAACTAGATATGTTACATGTTTGCTTGTTTCTATCTTTATTTCAGTTTGCCTTTAGTCTCTTCCACACCATCAAAGTATTTTCTGGCACCAATTATGTGGCGCCCCGCAAAAACCACTACTAGAAAATCGCGTTGTTTTTGTGCATTGCATCATCATGACCGCATGTTCATGTCATCATGCCACATTGCATTTGAGCATCGTCGTGGTTTTGTCTTAAACTATTTTCGAAAAGTCTATTTTTGTTTTCTAAACGCCCCGTTATTATTTCAAATCAAATCCCGGGTCGCCAGAATATTTTGTTTTATCTACCAACGGTTTTCAAAAAACCCCGTTTTAAATAAACAAAATTTATATTATTTTTATAGGAGGCAGCTAGCCAGGCCCGAAAGCCTAGCCGGCCACCTCCAAATTAAAACCCTAACCTGTCTAACCCTAATCCCTTTATCTACCCCACTCTAATCCTACCCAGCCCCTCCACCTCACCCCGCCCAATAGCCATGCGACACCTCACCAACCCCCCTCCCTCTTCCCTCCACCTCACCCAACACACACCACACACACACGCCACCCAACACACACCACCCACACCTGATCCACCCGCGTACGCGCGCAGCGACCCAGCCCACCCGGCGCCTCCCACTAGTCCACGTCCACATGCCACCGACCCGACCACCTCGATCCCCACCCCATGCGCCGATCCCACCTGCCCTTTCTCCTCGGGCCCACGCGGAAGACACGGTCGCCCCGCGCGCCGCTCACCCTCTCTCTCTCCCCCGTTCGCCTCCTCCCCCTTGCGTCCTCCTCCTCGTGGTCGCGTCCCCGTCCCCGACCTCTTCGTCTCCTACCGCCAGCGTCTCCCGACCCGGAGCTCCTCCGACCGCCGCCTCCCTCCGGCCTCCTTCCCTCTCGCCGCCGCGGCCCCCTTCTCCTCTGGAGCCGACGCTGCCGCCCGCCACCTTCCAGCGCCGACACTGCCGTCAAGCACCCCGCCGGCCGCCTACGTTCCCCGCGACCTCCCTTCCCCGGCAACCGCCCCACCAGCGAGCGCGGGCCTGACGCTGCCGCGGCCTTCCTCAACTCGGTCGCCGCCGTCTGCAGCGTGACCCGCCTCGCCAGAGCACGGCCTGGCCCGGCCCGCGCCGCTGCCTCGCGGTTCCCCTCCTCGGCCGCACCGCTCGGCCTCGCTCCTCCCTCCTCGCCTCGCAGCACGGCGCCGTCCCGCCCCGGTCGACCCCCTCGCCGTCCCCCGCCGCGGTCTTCTCCGCCACCGGCGCCTCGTCCTCGCGCCTTCTCCCCAGCTCAACCCCGCCACCAGGCCGCCATCGCGCCGTCTGGCCATCCCTGTGGCCACTCTCTCCGTGCTGGCCTTCCTCGGCCTCGAGGTCCGCACGCCGTCGCCTGTCGTGAGCCCCTCGAGATCGCCGGCCTCCTCACCCCGCCCTCCTCTCCGGCGCCCCTGGCCGTGCTCGTCACGCCGCCCTGGCCGCCGTCCTTCTTCCGCGGGCCGCGTGCCTCCTTAGCCCCGCTGCTAGCCGCGACGACCCGCAGGCCGTTGCCAGGCATCGTTCCGCCGCCCCTCGGTCGCCTTCCGTCGTCCCTCCAGCCGCATGGTCTCCCGTCCTCGAGCTCGTCACCGGATGTGGCGCCCTTTCATGTGTCCTACACCGTGCGGCCACCTCCAGGTTGATGCGTGCCCACCTCCGCACTCATGCATGCTCGCATGGGTGCGCGTCATCTGTTTGACGTTTGTCTGCTTTCACACAGTAGCAGTAACCAGATGCCTCACGCGTGTGGCTTCTATTGCAGCTATGACCCGCTGAGATGCGTCCTGGTTTGCCGTGTTTCCGAGTGTTCAATTCATGTGTACCACCGTCCTGACATCAAGTTCTTCATTCCACCGGTGCGAACACAAGACCGTCATCGGCAGCCGACAAGATCTAATACACGGACGTTGCGACCCGAAGATGGCCATAAGGAACCCGGAGGCGATGACGCGGTACGGCAAGGTCTTCTTCTCGGAGCCGAACTCGATGGTCATCATGGTGGAACACCAAGGACTTCTACTCGGACCATCGTTGCCACACCCGAGTCCGGCACCGACACCCGAGATCCTCAACAATGACGCCAAGGTCTACACCATGGAACACCATGCTCTTCTTCACGGATGCAACAAGATCTACTTCCCGGATTCGAAGACCCCGGTACCCGATCCACTCAAGTTCGCCATCAACGACAAGATCGACAGCTTGGCACCCAAGTTCACCGTCGCGACACGACAAGTTCTCCATCTTGTATCCGATCCCCGTCGAACCTTGTCGAACCCCTGAACCCCCGGAGTCAGGATCTTCCGAACCCACATGTGTGAACCTTTTCCTGAGTCCCTATTTTATAAATGCTATATATAAACTGTTGCATATTAAATGGTTCATGCTTGCATCTCATCATGTGGGTTTCGGGCATTAAGTCAATGCATCGAATAATTAAATATGGAGTCTATATGCGGGCTATTCTGGTCTTATTCTGGACTCCATTTAAATTTGTGTAGCGAACCGATGCCATGTTTCACCCTGTTAATACAGCATTTAAATTGCAGGGTAGCTAAATAACTTGAACCGTTTAATTAAATGTCGGGACCCCGGTTCCGCTTAATATGGCCTAATTGCACCGCATCTGCATCATATCATAATCATGCCGGATCTTCTGCCGTAGTATTAAATATTGCATCCGGTGTTTCTTTTGGTGCTTTGCTTCTTCGCGGATTAGGCCGATGAGTTGATGCGAGTATAGACAAGCTCTCCAGTTATGATTCTCCGGCAGTGTTTCCCAGGCGAGCATCTCTCCCCCTTCTACCTATTTTGCATTTATAGTCTTTTTTCCTCCTGTTGATCTATTGCTATCCGTGTCATGATGCTTTAGTTTCGGTACACCAGTTATATCCCGTGCAGCCTCTATATTGCCTTGGACACCTCCTATTACCCGTGTTTGGTAGATAGCTGGCCTTCTGAGTCGTAGTTGCTTGCTCAGGTGCGATCTCGTGTTGTCAAGTACCACAGATGTTGGAAGGTTGACATATGCTTAATGGTGGAGATGCTTACTGGTGGAGATGATCATGACTTTAAATACAACTACTAAAATGCTGGATATAACTAATGCAGAGGCATCGGTGGGCAATAGATGTTATTTGGTTCTTCAACGCTCACTTGTGTCTCGTAGGACCCCGAGTACTTGATACCTGTTCCTTGATTTTTCGCACTATCCACATCCGGGAGGCCTTATGGACCCCCCCCTGAGCCAGAGCTTGATTCATTTCTATTTCTTGGGGCCACAAAGTAGTTTGGGGCTTTATTACTATCCTGTACCTATGCCATGCTTTACTGCTTTATTTAAGATTGTGCATGGAGCACCTGTACTGTTTTGGATCGTGGAATGTTTTCGCGGTATCGACAAGCCCAGTCACACTTTCGGGTTCCCAGTCGTTTACAGCCATTGACACAAACCCTGGGTCCGTTCCGGAGCCGACCAACTTTGTTGCGGCTAGCTTAGTGGGGTGGCCCCCTGAAATATTTCTGAATCCTGTGATCGCTTTGTCGTGAATGCCTCGTTGGGTTTTGAGTTGGTTTTTCCGAGGTTGATCGAGTGTGTGTTGCTATTTGTGCACCCCTGTAGGGTAAAACTTTCTGAAAGCCGTGTTCGCGGTTATGGACGACTTGGAGCACAGTATCTCGATCATAGACAAGCATAACTAAAGTAGTGCTATAAATTTGACTCAATATATCTGACTAGTAATCAGCTTCACTATAATGGAATGGATAATAGAAATGCCAACAACTGGTGGATCTGTGGTGATCTGTGTCATACTATACCTGCCTAGTAAATATTACAACTCCAATGGAATGTGATAAAAGTGCCAACAACTGCTGGGTTTTGGGATTCCTCAGGACAATTATATCTGACTAGTAAATGTTCCAACTACAATGGAATGGTAATTAAACTGCCCACTACTTATGCTTCAGGATGACTCATGCTACCTATATCTGACTAGTAAGTGCTTCAACTATAATCGAATAAATAAAACTGCCAACTATGTGAGTTCCTCAGTTTGACTTCCTCGTTTGGTCTCGAGGGGAAATACCAGGATGGGTTTGTTTGGTGTTAGCTTCAGGTTGGTTCCAAATAGGTCTTTCTTACCCCTCTCTAATAGCCGCCAGGGATACCGAGTCTCTATAGGTTGTTTAGTGCCGCTGCGCTGCCGCTTCAGCCCACCATACCTATGTAGGCGAGAGCCGTCGAATTCTAGCCTCGCCGTGTACTGGCCTCAGTACTGACGCTCCTCTTTTTCCTTTGTCCTTTGTCAGCATCCCTTTTGTTTAAGAAGGTTTGAGATCGACGTCATTAGCAGGGCTACCCTTCCGGCTTGGCCTGGGCAGGGTTATGGACGCCATTGGTTATTCTTCAGGGCTCTTAGCCCCATTTGCATCTTGTCCGTACTCGAACGCTGTAACGTTTTCAAGGTGATTTGGATCTTTGTATTGTATATCTGTATTCTTGACTCGTTGAGTCGCTGTTGTATATATATATATCTGTTCTGTGGGTCCCATCGAGGACTGTTGTGTAATGGTATTACTTCGTTTTCCACCCGCACGAAAGTGCCTGGTGGGCGTCCTTGAATCGTTTCTATGCGGGTTTGGCGGAAAGGGCTAAAACTTGCATAGGGCCAATTCGAGGGTGTTACAGAGTGGTATCAGAGCTCAGCAGTTGCGATACCCCACAAGTCCAGCCTGTAGGATAACCTAGCTAACGGCCGAAGTAGAGTGTCAAAACTATTTTTTGCAAAATCGGTTGGATAGATCTGATTAGGTCTGATTTTACTCCTTACCCCTCTGTTGTTCTCCTCTTACCTCTGCGTGTTTTGGATCTGATCTCTTATCTTTTCTTCGAGTCCAGGAATTCTCGTGGTTGGGTTTCCGTCGTACCTTCAGGGTTTCGCTTCCTCCTTTGGCAACGGTGCTTCTACCTCCGGACTTCATGCTATCTGAGAGATCCTTTATCTGTGGTACCATTCTTTGTTTTCCGACGCAACGACATCATCTACGCCAGATCCGATGCAGAGTCTGCATCACTCCTTTGTTTCCGAACCTCGCTTGTCGAGATCTCCAGTCTAATTCCGAGAGTTGGTTGCATAATTCTCCGATTTGTGTGCAGGGTAATGGTTTGAGTGCGCGATGGACTGATCACCATCCGACTACTCTTATCATTCGCTTTTGTATATTGAATCGGGGAATCCAGCAATTTTACTCCGTCCACGGAAGTTAGAGGTGGCTTTATTTGTTGATACCTCTACCTTTGCCCTTTGTTCCCGGAGTGTTCTCTCGACGATCATGAGCAACGACACCTTGTTGGTGGTGTCGCCGATTTCGAGATGGAGCAAGGATCATTGTTAGTGGTGTCGTGAGGATCGACACGAAGAGAGAAGATTCAGATCGTCGGCCTTCTTCACCGTACCATGAGGCGGATCTCGAGGGCGAGATCCATTGTTAGTGGTGCCGAATTGTGGCGCCCCGCAAAAACCACTACTAGAAAATCGCGTTGTTTTTGTGCATTGCATCATCATGACCGCATGCTCATGTCATCATGCCACATTGCATTTGAGCATCGTCATCATCATGCATGGTTTTGTCTTAAACTATTTTCGAAAAGTCTATTTTTGTTTTCTAAACGCCCCATTATTATTTCAAATCAAATCCCGGGTCTCTGGAATATTTTGTTTTGTCTACCAACGGTTTTCAAAAACCCCGTTTTAAATAAACAAAATTTATATTATTTTTATAGGAGGCAGCCAGCCAGGCCCGAAAGCCTAGCCGACCACCTCCAAATTAAAACCCTAACCTAACTAACCCTAATCCCTTTATCTACCCCACTCTAATCCTACCCAGCCCCTCCACATCACCCCGCCCAATAGCCATGCGACACCTCACCAACCCCCCTCCCTTTTCCCTCCACCTCACCCAACACACACCACACACACACGCCACCCAACACACACCACCCACACCCGATCCACCCGCCTGGCCCCACCCGCGTACACGCGCAGCGACCCAGCCCACCCGGCGCCTCCCACCAGTCCACGTCCACATGCCACTGACCCGACCACCTCGATCCTCACCCCACGCGCCGATCCCACCTGCCCTTTCTCCTCGGGCCCATGCGGAAGACACGGGCGCCCCGCGTGCCGCTCACCCTCTCTCTCCCCCGTTCGCCCCTCCCCCTCGCGTCCTCCTTCTCGTGGTCGTGTCCTTGTCCCCGACCTCTCCGTCTCCTGCCGCCAGCGTCTCCCGACCCGGAGCTCCTCCGGCCGCCGCCTCCCTCCGGCCTCCTTCCCTCTCGCCGCCGCGGCCCCTTCTTCTCTGGAGCCGACGCCGCCGCCCGCCGTCTTCCAGCGCCCACCCCACCATCAAGCACCCCGCCGGCCGCCTGCGTTCCCCGCGACCTCCCTTTCCTGGCAACCGCCCCGCCAGCGAGCGCCGGCCTGACGCCGCCGTGGCCTTCCTTAACTCGGTCGCCACCGTCTGCAGCGTGACCCGCCTCGCCGGAGCACGGCCTGGCCCGGCCCGCGCTGCCGCCTCGCGGTTCCCCTCCTCGGCCCCATCGCTCGGCCTCGCTCCTCCCTCCTTGCCTCGCAGCACGGCGCCATCCCGTCCCGGTCGACCCCCTCGCCGTCCCCCGCCACGGTCTTCTCCGCCACCGGCGCCCCGTCCCCGCGCCTTCTCCCCGGCTCAACCCCGCCACCAGGTCACCGTCGCGCCGTCCGGCCATCCCTGCGGCCACTCTCTCCGCGCTGGCCTTCCTCGGCCTCGGAGTCCGCACGCCATCGGCTGCCGTGAGCCCCTCGAGCTCGCCGGCCTCCTCACCCCGCCCTCCTCTCCGGTGCCCCTAGCCATGCTCGTCGCACCGCCCTGGCCGCCGTCCTTCTTCCGCGGGCCTCCTTAGCCCCGCCGCTAGACGCGACGACCCGCAGGCCGTTGCCAGGCGTCGTTCCGCCGCCCCTCGGTCGCCTTCCGTCGTCCCTCCAGCCGCATGGTCTCCCGTCCTCGAGCTCATCACCGGATGTGGTGCCCTTTCATGTGTCCTGCACCGTGCGGCCACCTCCTGGTTGCTGCGTGCCCACCTCCACACTCATGCATGCTCGCATGGGTGCGCGTCATCTATTTGACGTTTGTCTGCTTTCACACAGTAGCAGTAACCAGATGCCTCACGCGTGTGGCTTCTATTGCAGCTATGACCCGCTGAGATGCGTCCTGCTTTACCATGTTTCCGAGTGTTCAATTCATGTCTACCACCGTCCTGACATCAAGTTCTTCATTCCACCGGTGCGAACACAAGACCGTCATCGGCAGCCGACAAGATCTAATACACGGACGTTGCGACCCGAAGATGGCCATAAGGAACCCGGAGGCGATGACGCGGTATGGCAAGGTCTTCTTCTCGGAGCCGAACTCGATGGTCGTCATGGTGGAACACCAAGGACTTCTACTCGGACCATCGTTGCCACACCCGAGTCCGGCACCGACACCCGAGATCCTCAACAATGACGCCAAGGTCTACATCATGGAACACCATGCTCTTCTTCATGGATGCGACAAGATCTACTTCCCGGATTCGAAGACCCCGGTACCCGATCCACTCAAGTTCGCCATCGACGACAAGATCGATAGCTTGGCACCCAAGTTCACCGTCGCGACACAACAAGTCCTCCATCTTGTATCTGATCCCCGTCGAACCTTGTCGAACCCCTGAACCCCCAGAGTCAGGATCTTCCGAACCCACATGTGTGAACCTTTTCCTGAGTCCCTATTTTATAAATGCTATATATAAACTGTTGCATATTAAATGGTTCATGCTTGCATCTCATCATGTGGGTTTCGGGCATTAAGTCAGTGCATCTAATAATTAAATATGGAGTCTATATGCGGGCTATTCTGGTCTTATTCTGGACTCTATTTAAATTTGTGTAGCGAACCGATGCCATGTTTCACCCTGTTAATACAACATTTAAATTGCAGGGTAGCTAAATTACTTGAACCGTTTAATTAAATGTCGGGACCCCGGTTCCGCTTAATATGGCCTAATTGCACTGCATCTACATCATATCATAATCATGCCGGATCTTCTGCCATAGTATTAAATATTGCATCCGGTGTTTCTTTTAGTGCTTTGCTTCTTCGCGGATTAGGCCGATGAGTTGATGCGAGTATCGACAAGCTCTCCGGTTATGATTCTCCGGCAGTGTTTCCCAGGCGAGCATCTCTCTCCCTTCTACCTATTTTGCATTTATAGTCTTTTTTCCTCCTGTTGATCTATTGCTATCCGTGTCACGATGCTTTAGTTTCGGTACACCAGTTATATCCCGTGCAGCCTCTATATTGCCTTGGACACCTCCTATTACCCGTGTTTGGTAGATAGCCGGCCTTCTGAGTCGTAGTTGCTTGCTTAGGTGCGAGCTCGTGTTGTCAAGTACCACAGATGTTGGAAGGTTGACAGATGCTTAATGGTGGAGATGCTTACTGGTGGAGATGATCATGACTTTAAATACAACTACTAAAATGCTGGATATAACTAATGCAGAGGCATCGGTGGGCAATAGATGTTATTTGGTTCTTCAACGCTCACTTGTGTCCCGTAGGACCCCGAGTACTTGATACCTGTTCCTTGATTTTTCGCACTATCCACATCCGGGAGGCCTTATGGACCCCCCTGAGCCAGAGCTTGATTCATTTCTATTTCTTGGGGCCACAAAGTAGTTTGGGGCTTTATTACTATCCTGTACCTATGCCATGCTTTACTGCTTTATTTAAGATTGTACCTGGAGCACCTGTACTGTTTTGGATCGTGGAATGTTTTCGCGGTATCGACAAGCCCAGTCACACTTTCGGGTTCCCAGTCGTTTACAGCCATTGACACAAACCATGGGTCTATTCCGGAGCCGGCCAACTTTGTTGCGGGTAGCTTAGTGGGGTGGCCCCCTGAAATATTTTTGAATCCTGTGATCGCTTTGTCGTGAATGCCTCGTTGGGTTTTGAGTTGGTTTTTCCGAGGTTGATCGAGTGTGTGTTGCTATTTGTGCACCCCTGCAGGGTAAAACTTTATGAAAGCCGTGTTCGTGGTTATGGACGACTTGGAGCACAGTATCTCGATCATAGATAAGCATAACTAAAGTAGTGCTATAAATTTGACTTAATATATCTGACTAGTAATCAACTTCACTATAATGGAATGGATAATAGAAATGCCAACAACTGGTGGATCTGTGGTGATCTGTGTCATACTATACCTGCCTAGTAAATATTACAACTTCAATGGAATGTGATAAAAGTGCCAACAACTGCTGGGTTTTGGGATTCCTCAGGATAATTATATCTGACTAGTAAATGTTCCAACTACAATGGAATGGTAATTAAACTGCCCACTACTTATGCTTCAGGATGACTCATGCTACCTATATCTGACTAGTAAGTGCTTCAACTATAATCGAATAAATAAAACTGCCAACTGTGTGAGTTCCTCGGTTTGACTTCCTCGTTTGGTCTCGAGGGGGAATACCAGGATGGGTTTGTTTGGTGTTAGCTTCAGGTTGGTTCCGAATAGGTCTTTATTATCCCTCTCTAATAGCCGCCAGGGATACCGAGTCTCTATAGGTTGTTTAGTGCCGCTGCGCTGCCGCTTCAGCCCACCATACCTATGTAGGCGAGAGTTGCCGAATTCTAGCCTCGCCGTGTACTGGCCTCAGTACTGACGCTCCTCTTTTTCCTTTGTCCTTTGCTGGCATCCCTTTTGTTTAAGCAGGTTTGAGATCGACGTCGTTAGCAAGGTTACCCTTCCGGCTTGGCCTGGGCAGGGTTATGGACGCCATTGGTTATTCTTCAGGGCTCTTAGCCCCATTTGCATCTTGTCCGTACTCGGACGCTGTAACGTTTTCAAGGTGATTTGGATCTTTGTATTGTATATCTGTATTCTTGACTCGTTGAGACGCTGTTGTATATATATATATCTGTTCTGTGGGTCCCATCGAGGACTGTTGTGTAATGGTATTACTTCGTTTTCCACCCGCACGAAAGTGCCTGGTGGGCGTCCTTGAATCGTTTCTATGCAGGTTTGGCGGAAAGGGCTAAAACTTGCATAGGGCCGATTCGAGGGTGTTACAAATTACCACTTATAATTATCCATACCACTTGTATTTCACTATCTGTTCGCCGAACTAGTGCACCTATATACCTGACCAGTGTATTGGGTGTGTTGGGGACACAAGAGACTTCTTATATCTTGATTGCAGGGTTGTTTGAGAGGGGATACCTTTGACCACTTCCTCCCTGAGTTCAATAAACCTCGGGTAATCCACTTAAGGGAAAACTTGCTGCTGTTCTACAAACCTCTGCACTTGGAGGCCCAACAACTGTCTACAAGAATAGAAATGCGTAGACATCAGGCCGCGCCACCAAGTGGTGTGGCCACCCAGGACCACCTTCGGCATCGCCCTTCGCGTATATATTCCCCTCAGAAACCTAAAGTTCGGAGAGAGACCACAAAAAGATTCCGCCACCTCTGCGGAGCGAAAACTACAGAGAGAGAAAGAGCTCTCCAGCAGGCAGAAATCTGCCGAGGAAATTCCTCCCCGGAGAGGGGAGATCGTCGCCATCAACACCGTCATCAAGCTAGACTTCATCGGGATCATCATCATCATCTCCACCATCACCATCACCACCACTTCGTACTGCTGTAACAATTGGGTTGAATCTTGCATAGTTCTTAGGGAAACTTTCCTGGTGTTGATTACTTGTTGTAGTTGATGCTATTGACTGGAATCATTGAATTATTGTTCATGTTCAGATTGTTACTTATCATTATTTCATCTCTGATCTTGATCCATATGATGTCTCGTGAGTAGTTCGTTTAGTTCTTGAGGACATGGGAGACGTTATGTTGTTAGTAGTGGAATTGCGTTGAGAAAGATTTAATGGTTTGATATTTAAGTTGTGGTGCTATTCTTCTAGTGGTGTCATGTGAACGTCGACTACATGATACTTCACCTTTATGGGCCTAGGGGAATCCATTGTGTATTTGGCTACTAATCATGGGGTTGCCGGAGTGACAGAAATCTAAACCCCCGTTATGAAACCTTTGCATAAGAGAGTGTAGGGTCTCAGAGTTTAAGGCTGTGATTAGGTTTTTATCTTAATTACTTTCATGTAGTTGCGGATGCTTGCAAGGGGTATTATCATAAGTATGTACTAGTCTTAGTAAGGTCAGTACATTAGCATAGGTTCACCCACACAACACTTATCCAACCAGAGAAGATTAATCAAACTATATGAAGTGAAAGCACTTGACAATATTCCCATGTGTCCTCGAGAACGTTTGGTCATCTTAAGTAATACAACCGGGTTGTCCTTTGCTAAAGAAAGTATTGGGCCACTTGCTGCAATTATTATTATTATCTTTTATTTACTCACACTTTATTTATCTGCATTATCAAAAAAAACCTAAAAATCCGTTTGCTAAGTATTTACAGAGAATTCCTGATCCAAACCACTTGTCAACACCTTCTGCTCCTCGTTGGGTTCGACACTCTTATTTATCGAAAGTACTACAATACACCCCTATACGTGTGGGTCATCATCCATGAACATCTCCATCTCTCTCTTGTTTTAGATATTGAATTTGTAAGATTGAACATGAAGATCTCAATGATCTACCATTTGTATTTATATTCATCTATGTTTGAGTAATTGATCCGATTCTAGGTTGAGGTATGATCTAGTATGGAATCCTAGAATATGTGGTTTCATCTATTATATGTATTGCTCTCTCTTATAGTGACAAAGAGGAGATAGATGTGATCCTTCAGACAGAATTGTATTATTTGACTTGCATAGTGACAACGCGAGGTTGAAGGTAGTACACATGTGTGACAATCCGGTAACCATAGGGGGTCATTTATTCATCTAAAGATGTATCTTGCGCAATTGTAAAGGATGGCCACACAGTCGCCATGTAGTACTAGTGAGACTGAAAGTCTAGACACCGCCTTTTATTATATTCAATCCTATAATTACAATCCCCCTTGTTTACTTTCATTTTTAGTTTATTTTGTTCTTGTTTACTTGTTCCTAGTTACATTAAACCTCTTTCAAGTTATTGCTATTCTAGTAACTTATAGAATAGGCTATTTCCAAACCATGGTTTGAGTGCAAACGTGGCTGTGCCTAGGATAACGCAGTTGTAGGGTTGTGTTTTTTCCATCCGCAAAGCTTCATGGGATGAACTTTATATAAATAATATTTGCTGCTACAAGTACTGCAATAACCCTGGTTGATGCAGGAAATCCAGTCATCACATACCAAGAGCCAAAAATGTACAAAAGCTTTGAGATCCTCCTTGGTCCAATGAGGATTCACAACACGGTGGAAATTCAAATGTTGAAGGAATAGATTTCTAAGCAAAGGTAATGCTAAGAAAGTCATTGAAGAAGCTATACTATTTCTAGCTCAAATACCTATGCGTGCTCTAGTAAATCTTATATCTATATTCTACTTTATTTCTACTAATCTGAATGTTGTTGTTGATTTTACTCTCCATGTTGGTCTTCAGGTATTCTCACAACCTAAGAAAGGGGTTTAAGAAGATTGACTATGAGAGTACTGAGAAAGTTCTGTTGTGTCTATCTGATGCTCTTTTGAAAGTCGTTGATCAAAGATCCAAAACTTGTGCAGTTTTTCAAAAATGGGTTTTAAAAAAGGTAAGTTTTAGATTTTATAAATTCTAAAGTTGAGAGTCTTCATGGGTTATTTGAACTTCGTGGAGTTCATTTCCACGTTGCGATCATAATCTTTTCCTAGGATAGGGAGTAACATGTCACATTTATACACTCTCGAGAGGTGTGCTACTTTCCCACAAACTTCCTTGGCCTTATTACTCTTTCCATACTCCTTTAGGTATGGGGTCCGTTACCAAGTTTCAATGAGTCATGCCGAGTCCCCCTCCATGACCCCGCTGCCCACCCATTGTAAAAAAATCAGTCACGGAACCTACGTTCAATTACCATCCCTTCTAATATACTTAGTCGTTATCCTGAGACACAAGATATGGATGTCACGGGTTCCACCCACTGACCACCACTTTGGTTCAAAGCCCTACTAGGTATACAAGGACAAACAAAAGGAAGAATGTACTTCTAACTCAGCTTGCCCATAACAAGATATGTGGTTAGTGCGGTATTGTACAAAGCAAGAATGGCTGGCTACTGTTGTTCTTAATCCTAACTTTCATAGAAATCGCCACCATATGATCTTTTAACCATGTACGCATCCATGATTCCATCGCTCACCCTTCATTCATTTCATTCCAAAAATGGTATTGTGTTTGAATGCAAGTTATAATAATGTCTTGAAAACATTTTCAAAATTATGCCAAAGGACATGTAAGATTTCACTTGCAACTTGAATGCAAGTTTGCCCTCACAAAGGTGATGCAAGAATGAACTTGTCTGGTAAGTGTGAGATAATGCAGTTCGAAGGTTTTACTTAACACTGGACCTCGGGTTCTGGAATTCGCAACATCATCCGATAAGGACAACGCTTTGGTGGAAAATATGTGGTGCTCTAATGCAAATATATGTAATGCAAACTCTTCGTGTGTTGTGTTTGAACTTCTCTGATTTAACCTTTTTGTTTTTGGTGAATTTCTCAACTTTTAGTGTTTTATTATAATTTTCGTTGGTATATTATTTATTATTGTAATTCACAAGGTAATATCAAGAATTTTACTTTAAAATTTTCATATTCTTATGAATTGGGTTTGACATATTTATCCTTATTTTTATAATACTATTGTAATTTCTATGATTTTTAAAGTCTAGAAATTAGGTATTTCCACTCATAAATTCACAAAAATAAAAGTATCTGCAAAAATCCCAAAAATTACCTTTTGGATTCCTTGCATTTTTTACACACAAAATTATTTTTATTTTATTTTTTTGAGTTCATATGTGCCTTTTATGATTTATTTGGGTATAAGGTTAAATGTGAAATGACCAAAATGCCCCTATGGGCCTAGTCCCATTAATCAGACCATAACACCTCGTCTTGTCTTCGGCGCAACTCCGGTGCTCTCCACTATCAAGATGGTGCGCGCTCTACCGCGTCTACAATGCCTCCCTAGGATGCCCTGGCTGGTGTAGGGTGAGACACCTATCTAGGGTACTCCCCTGTGTCGCTAGTCTCCGCCACTATTGTTCTTCTTCCTCTTCTCAGTCAGCGTGAGATCGGCTCACCCTTTCTGAAAGTAATTTCTTCCTCCTCCCTTTTCTTCCTCCCCTCTTCTTCTACTATTCTAGATGGTTCTAGTTCTAGGGTTTGAGCTTGAGTACTGATACTGTAATGGGATTTCTAGGGTTTCTGGTATGTTCTAGATGCTTATAGGGTTTTCTAGGTGTTAGTTATGCATATAGTATTTTACATGGTCGACTATTCTTAGGATTAGATCTTTAGGCTTACTGATAGTTTGATTAGTGTCACTTGCTTCAGTTAGAAGGTGTCTATTTCATTAAGTGTCTACTAGTGGTACTTGCATATGTTAATTTAGGTAATTTGGTACTGATCTTTTCATTTCTAAGATCAATATTATTATGCTTACTGTAGTTAGTAAGTATCTACTAGTACTAAGTATTTTTAATGTGCTAGCCTACTAGATCTTCTTTGTTCTTGTTAGAGTTAGTTCTAATTAGTATACTTGCTTTGCTATTAGCTATGAATTTCACTCGGAGTAATTCAGTAGTAGCTGGTTTAGTTCATTGTTACTTGATCTTTTAACTCAAGTTCAATTTTGTAAGTGTGTTGGCTTAAATATTATTTTTTATTTCTTATGGAGGTGTTTTAATTTAGAATGCTTGTTCCTTATCTCCCTTCTCATCCTTAGGCATATCTTAGTATTCTATCTAGCGATGAGTGGTGAGATTGGGGATTAGTGTTATATTAGTGGTTAATTACTTGTTATTTATTATTCTTCTTTCTTCCTCTAGCTAGTGTCCATGGTTGTGTCAGTGTATAGGATTAGATGTGCCTATGGGGTTCTTCACATGGTGAAGATGCATAGTGCAGCCCTAATACAGTAGGTGCATTCTACGATCCTACTTCTTTTTCTATCTAGATCACTATGGACTCTACGATTCCTATTCAGTCATATCGGTTTGGTTTTGTCATGTACTGGCCTTTGGATAATGAAAAATGTAATTTCATTTACTAAAAAATGGATTTAGATTTAGATTTTTCTTATGAGGCCTTGCAATTTCATTTGATTGATTGTCCTTAGAAGTGGTTTCTCTAAGCTTTGATTGGTTTATTTATTTCATATATCATGATTCAAATTTCTAGTGTTCTTTGGTTCTTGATAGAATCCAAAGCCTGGGTTTTTCCATTGGTCATTGATCTTGTATTTTGGTTGCTGTTACTTCTATTAGTTTGGAATTTCCACTTGTTCTGTTAGAATTATGGGATAGTATACTAATCCTAGGGTTCTCGTGTATCATGGGTTTTTGTTGGTGTACTATGAGTTACTTGTTTCTAAGATTCCATTTAGTGATGTTTTCTTCAAGTTTCAATATGATTTTTGTCCATTATTTTTACTTGCCCATGCTCAGGCTTTGAGTTCGGGACTAGTTCCTTGACTTACTTCACCAGATTCTTACATAAAATGGTTTTACCTTAGGGCAAAACCAACACTTTAACATTAACCAATGCTTTTTGTTTGAGGTTTGTTTTCACAGGTTTTGAGGATATTCAAGTGGCAGCAAGGATAAGAAAATGTCGATAGGTTTAGTTTAGGTCCTTGTAGTTTGGAAATAGGGTTTCACTTTTTTCTTTTTGATTTCCTGACTTGTAATAGATCATGTACTCATATATATGAATAAAAATCCATTTGGTTTCATTATACTTGAGGTTACTATTTGAATTAAGTTATTTGAAATTTTTATATTTATGCATTTGTGATTCATATGTAAGTATGTGAGATTAGAATTTTGAATTCAAGTTTGACTTAGGTCAAACATCCATTTTGAACTCATTCAAATCATTTGAATTAATAGTTGAATATGGTTTCAATTCTTACTGGCCATTTGGTTGCAAAACAACCTCACTAGAACCAAATTCAAATAAAGTTTTAAAATTTCCAAACTAGCCCAAAAATTTCTATATGCATGCAAAACATCGAAACCACACTTCTACCCCTTCCTATTCTTTTATTCCCTGGATCATTAGACGTAGTATTAAATATTGCATCCGGTGTTTCTTGTTAGTGCTTTGCTTCTTTCCGGATAGGACGACGAGTTAATGCGAGCTACAACAAATACTCTGGTGTATGTTCGGAAATGTTTTCCAGTCGAGCACTCTTTTTTCTATGCTACCTATTTTATTGTATGACTTTACTTCTCTCTATTGCTATCCATGTTGTGATGCTTTAGTTTTCGTACCATTTATACTCTTTGCACCCTATATTTCCTTGGTCACTTCCTATTGTCTATTGTTTTATAGATAGTTGGTATTGCAAGCCGTAGTTGCTTGCTTAGGTGTTGATTCGAGTTGTCGAGCCCCAAAGTCGTTGAAGAAATTTCCACATGCTTTACATTGGAGATAACCATGGTCCTACTTACAACTTGTTAATTAAAAATATTACGAGTAGATATAATTAATCAAGAGACATCGGTAGGCAATAGTTAAGATTCACTTTTATCCTGCCCACTTCTGTCCAACTAGGATCAGAGTACTTGATTCCCGTTCCTTCACTATCACACTATATCTATATACGAGAGAATTTGTAGGATCCCCCTAGGGATAATCTTGATTTTAAGTTTGATTGGGGGGCTACAATTAGTTCGGGATTTATTATTATACTATACTTATGTCATGTTTTACTACTTTATTTACTTGTTACTGTAAGAGCGTTTATAATTCAGTATTGTTTAGGTGTGGAACATTTGTGTTGTTTGGACATGCCCAGTCACGCTTTCGGGTTTCCAGTCTTTTCCATCCGTTGGTGCAAACCTGGGTACATTTTGGAGATTGGCCGACTTCGTCACGGGTAACTTAGTTGGGTGGTCCTCTCTTGGGGTTCTAGAATTGATGTGTCATGGAACCTCGTTGCATTTTCCCTCCTTTGATTTTTATGGGGTGATCGTGTGTTTGTTGCTATTTGTGCATCCTTGTAGAGTAAATCTTTTCGGAAAGCCGTGTTCGAGGTTATGGACTATTTGGAGCACGGTTTGTCTACCATTGACAATTTGTACTAAAGTAACACTATAAACTTGACTAAACTTTCCTAGTAAATAGTGCAAATACAACATAATGATTAACTAAAAGTGCCAAGAACTGGTAATGTTTGGATGTTCTTACTTATATTATCTATATCTAACCAGTAAACAGTGCAACTACCACATTGAATTAATAAAATTATCACATGTGTGAGTGCCTCGAGTATTGCTTCCTAGTGGTTATTCTACATGGGTAATGCTACGGCTAGGTTATGTTTGGTTTTAGTACTAGGTTTAGTTCCCTATAGGGCTCTCTTACCACTCTCTAATAGATGGAAGTTGTATCGTGTCTCTATAGGGTTTTTGTGCATGCTTTGCTGGCGATTGAGCCCATCATACCCATGTAGGCTACAACAACCAAATTCTAAGTCTCGCTAAGTACTTGTCTCGGTACTTACCCTCATTTTCTTTTCCTTCCTTTATGTCTCCAATCGTTGGTCTGGCTTTGACACGTATGGGATTGATGACATTATCAAGGTTGCCCTTCCAACCTGGGCTAGGCAGGCTTATGGACACCATTTGTTATTCTTCACGACTATTAGTATCATTTGTATTCTTATCCATACTCCGATGTTGTGTCGCTTTCAATGTTATTTGGATCTTTGTAATATATATTTGTATAGTAATTGCTGTATATACATATATATGTTTCTTGTGGGTTCCATCGTGAACTATTGTGATGCTATTACTTTGTTTTCCGCCCGCATGCAAATGCTTAGTGAGTGTCATCGGGTCGTTTCTATGCTGGCGGGAATTGCTTAAATCTGCGTAGGGTCGATTCGTGGGCGGCTTGGTTGAGCTACTAGAGACTCTGAAAGGGTCTATTGCAAAATCTCGTTCTAAGCTAAAAATAACTATTCAATTTATTCTATTGTGGTGTTGAGTTGACAGGACAGAGGCTGTTGCCCGCCAGTCGAGGCTATGGAACCCACCGGCACAATCCATTTCGTCGCTGATGCCATGGACGACGGGGTAGAGGTATGCGTCCCATTAATGCCAATGTCTTGCCTTCCCACGCATCCCGACGCTTCTCGCCCCACTCTCGTATTTTCCCACTATTTCCTGCCCAGGCCACCGGCTATAACAAGTACTGAGCCACGGGGGAGGGGGATCCTGAAACATATCCATGCCTCGTGGGGTAGTCACCACCTGGGCCTAGCTTACACCCACCCGTCGCCAGACCCAACTACCACATTGTTGGATGGCAACGAGGACTAGGAGGAGGATATGGAGGAGTTCGACAAGGTCGATGAGGAGGCCGACGAGGAAGACAAACAGGAGGCCCTCGTCGTATCCTTCAAAACTACGCACTAGAAGGAGGCACGCACCATCAACCTCGAGGAGACAGACGGAGTGCTCGAGGGTCCCGTCATAGAGCTCTCCCGGAAAACCGTGACAAGGGAGGAGAGAGGCCATCAGCTCATGACCGCCAAGGAGCAAACCAAGGTGGATCTTCTTTCCTAGAGGGCTGCAACCGCCACCACTTGTGAGGCTACCTTTGTTGCCATGTTGGAGGTAACTCGGTAGTTGCACGAGGCTGCCAACACTACTAGGGAAAACGCTATGCGAGGCGCACCAAAATGCTATGCAAGGTGCATATCATATGCGCCTCTAGCGTCACGCCTCCAGTATTTTTTATGCGAGGCGCATATTGATATGCACCTCCCATACTCTGAATATGCGAGGCGCATATTGATCCGAATGCGCCTCCTATATTCTGCATATGCGAGGCACATATTGATCCGAATGCGCCTCCTATATTCTACATATGCGAGGCGCATATTGATCCAAATGCGCCTCGGATATTATTTTTGAATTTCAAAAAAAAATGGCGACCCGATCAGGATCTGGCCGAAATTTTGTCAGAGCTCGTCGGAGGCCGTGCCTGTGGACACAATCTACCACCGCAGGCATGTGCCGGAGGCCATGGCCATGGGGGTCGTCGAAGATGGTGGAGGAGGATGAGGCTGCCGGAGGTGGTCGTCGGAGGTGGAGGAGGAGGAGGTGGTCGGTGTGGTTGTGGAGGCCATAGACGAAGTGATCGCCGGAGGAGGAGCAGGAGGTCGCCGGAGGAGGAGAAGATCGTCGGAGGAAGAGGAGGAGGATTCCATCGGAGGTGGAGGAGGAGGAGAAGAAGGAGAGGTGGAGGAGAAGGATGAGAGGTGGAGGAGAAGGAGAAGGAGGAGAGGTGGTAGATGTGGTAGGTGACTATTTTAAATTTGAATCTTGCTTCACTTATGCCAGGCGCATATCATATGATATGCGTCTCGAATAGTTTTTTTATTTTTTCAGGAAAAAATCTTCTTTCGGCCATAACTTTTTACTATTTTCGATTTTGGGGATTATGTAAAATCCAGAATGGTCTTTAGTAGTTGAATTCGAGTAGGAAATTTCGAGACGATCGTTTTGATATATTAAACCTTTTTTCCGATATCGTATGCAAAAGTTAGGGCCATTTTACCGTTCCATGACCTTTTTTTTGCAAAATACATCAAAATTCATATTTTTCAATTGTGTCTACAACTATACCCTAAAATCTAACTACAACTCAAATGAATTATTTTTGTTGAAATTTTTATCATTTTTGTTTACTAGATCAGGGATTTCTCCAAATAAATGGAGAGGAGTTGATGCGCTTGATGCGTGATGACGATGACGATTCTCTCCTCCTTCATTCCCCCAAAGATCGAAGCCTTTGGATGGTTGAAGTGGGAGATCTAGAATGGGAGCTCTTGCAAAGTGTTTGAATAATTTTGAGTGAATCAAGAAGTCTGCACGTTGAGGAAGAAGGAATATTTATACCCCCTTCCAAATCCAAACCGTTGGAGTCTTTGGGGGCCGGATTATCCGGCCCAAGTGAGGGCCGGATTATTCGGCCTGGGAAAACTCCGCCCCAGACTCGGATTATCCGTCAGATAATCCTCCCCCACTCTGAGTGTCCCGTCGAGCGTGCCCTTGATCGCCTTCTGGGGGCCGGATTATCCGGCCCCATGTGAAGGCCGAATTATCCGGCCTGGGGAGGAAAAACCGCCCCAGTTCGGATTTTCCTGGAGAAAATCCGACCGGACTCCGAGCGACACGCCTTGGCAGCCTTTGGTCGATTTCTAGGGTGCCGGATTATCCGGCCCATGCGAATGCCGGATTATCCGTCCTGGAGAAGAAAAACCGCCCTAGTTCGGATTTTCCGAAAGATAATCCGACTGGACTCTGAGCGACGCGCCTTGGCAACCTTTGATCGATGAGGTAGGCCGGATTATCCGGCCCTTGGTGGGGCGGATAATCCGCCCCCCAAAGCGCCTGCACACTTAGCGCACATGAGAAAACTCCACAGTATTGTTACCTAACAAACAAAACACAGAAAAACATGAAATATTCTTTCAGTAGCATTTCAGAGAAATTGGCCACGTGTCACGCAACGGCCCAGTGTCAATTATATGTAAACAAAACCCGGTAGAATCAAAGTAAGACAACCTTGTTTACATCCCATAAGTGAAAGCCCAACACCGTCTAAGAAGCAAGGAGCGGCACCTACAGCTGCGTCCTTCGCATTGAGCCAGCCGTCAACTCGCGATTGTCCGTTGGTGATTGAGACGGGCTGCGTGTAATTTGTTTTTTTTTTAACTAACCGTGCAGTTTTAGTCTGTTTGACTTACCAGTTGCATTGATGAGCAATCTGCTGTCTCATGGAAAAGTAAAAGGGTTCAAAAAAGTGTTGAACCGGGAGAAACAATCCGTCATTTATTATTAGGTATAGATATAGATACGCATATGTGTACAATTGCATATAAGTGTGCAATCACACAGATTTTAATTTTTAATTGGATGGGTGTAGTTGTTTTCTTTATGAGTTTATTGTTGGGTTTCTGATTAGGCATGGAAAAAGAAGCCCAAAATAGAAAAACATAGAAGAAAATTTTGTCAATTGCTGATGACGGGATCGACCTAGAATTAACTTAATTCCCGATCGATCGAGCTGTAGCTCGGCCGCCTGTTGCCTTCTTTGATCTGTATTGTGTGATCCCTTCTATTTAATTAGCTCAGGCCAATAATAATCCTCCTGGTGCAATCACGGTGGCCCACCCACAACAATTCCATTTATATCCTCCTTTAACCATGCAGCACCATGCGCCCGCTCACACTTGAAACCAATCAACGGTGCTGCTACTTGTTGACTACCGAATAGACTTGTTGTTGGTGATATTCTGGTGAACTTGCGAACGTATTTAAACCGGTGGGACTCATTGTAGCGGAACGAGGTGGTACTAAACCAAGGCGGAGAACTGGAGATCGATGGATCTAGTCTAGGCTGAGGTATATGGGCTCTCCAGCGAGAACCTGCACCCGCGAGGACCAATATCGGGCAAGGAGGCTGGGCCGGGCTAATCTGCATGACATGGGTCGCACGTGAAGATCTCTAGCCCGGACAAAATCAACATGAAACACTAAAATCGAGCCGTTTTGCACGGACGAAATCATCAAGAAATACTAAAATCGAACCGTTTTGCACTTATCCGTGGCAGTTGATGTACTATGGGATTTAGTAAGAGGGTAAAAGGGTCCAAAAAAGTGTTGGACCGGAAGAAACAATCCGTTCTTTATTATTAGACTAGCACAAATGTCCGTGCGTTGCTACGGGTTATTTTTCTTTTAATTTATTTTTGTTCACCAAGAATTTGACTACTCAAAATGAGCCTTTGTAGGTGGTAAAATATTTAGGTAGTATTCTTGGTTGGTGGCAATTATATTAGCAACAATAGTCTCTCTCGGGTCCTTTTATTTTTCTGTAGTTAGTACATAGAAAGAATACATCAAGTCTCTTATTTTATATCCCAAATCAATAGATGCAAACAATCATATCAGTACTACATTTGTCCCTGACCAGCTGCTAGAGAGTAGGTCAAATTGCTGCATTTCCTTTTTCTGTTCCGCTCCATCTCCGTCTCTCCACCAATGGAGCAGCTCACAACGCCAACAAACACCATGATTACGTGCGTAAATATAGTGTAACATTAGTTGTCTCAGAACTAATATGTGTTTCAATTTACACTCACATGAACAAAAGATGCTAGGATCTGGTGATCAGTAAATGGTTGTCTATGAAATGAAACACAAACTATATATCTGTGTACGTTAGTTAGGTCAGATAAAACCGAACAAATAAAAAAGGAAATTGACAATTTACTATGCCAAATCACTATTATACTTTTATGGCGAAATAATACAAAAGCAAGTGAGATAAACTCATTGGACAATAAAAATCTATCACTGAGGACAGATGAAGGCAATCATGCTCCTAGTGGCACCCTTGTTTTACGAATCCAAATCAAATTCACTAAATTGTAGCGCCTATCGGTTTTGTATTCATGGCGACTACAATTCCACTCTCAACAAATGGCCTAAACATGTTACGCATTGATCTATGCCAGAATATTTCCAAAAGACTAAGACCATGCAGGTGTAGCCCCAAAGTTGTTCTCAGCGATAGTATCGCGAGTCCATTATTGCCGTATCCTTCAACTCAGAGTTGTTCAACAAAATTTGTACTCTCTTTGACCCATATTAATTGACTCGAATTTATCTAAATACGGATTTATGTAGTACTAAAACTTGTCTTGATACATTCGTATCTACACAAATCTAAGTCAAATAATATGGGTGGGAGAAGTATAATATTTCATTCTCTAGCCTAGAGAACCTGGCACTATTGATGTAGCTTGCTGACGAAAGGTAGCTTGCTAAAATTGAACCACCACTAAACAAAATCAGATGAGGTTACGACACACATAGGAAAGGGAAAAAAGTGCCAAACACATCGTGCCCTGCATGCAGTCTGGTTCAGTAGCGAAGAGATGTGGTCTATGCTGCAAGTTCTGAAGACCCTCACGATCATGCCCGCCTCGTGCAGCTCCTGCAACTAGTGCGTGCGGCCGCACGTCTGAAGCAGGTCCTCTTGGAACGCCTGCACTCAGGTGCTCACCGGGGACATGCATGATCTGGAGGCGGTCCCGGCCGTTGCGGTCATCGGAGCCCAGGACTCTATGCACCGTAGGATGCCTGCCGCAAAGCAGGCGGCTTCCCATCCGAGCACCTCGTGGCAGCCGTTGGGCTATTTTGCCAGCAACACTTTCCTGCTGGCCCCCTGTGAGCCGCCGGAGGCACCCGGGCTTCTTTCCACGATGCAGAGCAGCACGAAATTTGTGTCGACATGGTACAGGAAGTACGGCCCGCGCGGCGCCATCCCGCCCGCGCACCCCTTTGTTGTGCGGTTGCAAATCGGCAGATTGCTCTGTCACTACGGCCATCGGTGGACCCGTGCCGGAGGGCGCTGCTGGAACTGGCGATTGGTCACCTCCTCTATACTCCAACATTGGGGCGGCAAGTCAATCGGGATCGGGATCCGGTTAGCCCATTCGACCGTCGCACGGACAGAGGAACCGAGCGGAGGGCTACTCCTCGATCCCTGCGCGCCGTGTCCTCTGTGAGTCCGCGCGATTCCTCCGCTGCGGCACCGGCGCGAGCAGGCCCGTCCCTGAAAAGCACGACCTCGACCCAGCAGCCCCGCCCTCCTCCGGCTCTCTGCCCTCTCTCCGCCCGCTCCGCCCCTGAAGCACGGCCTCGACCTAGCACACAGCCCCCGGCCCTCCTCCGGCTCTCTGCCCCCTCTCCGTAAGCTCAAGTCCCATGGACTCGAGTGCCTCCGCTTTCTCTCCATCGCCGTCGCCTCCCTGCCGCGCCTCGCGCCCGAGCGGAGGAATGGGACTGGGGGCGCATCGGAGCCGGATCGATGGAATTGGCCGCCCCGCCCGCGCATCCCGCCCTCCACTGTCGGCCCTCCTTCTCTGCTCCACCGCAGAGCCGCAGCGCCTGGCAAGCAGCCTAATTCGGTGCGGCCGGCCCGACGCCCGATCCTCCTTGCATCCACCCACCCCCGCTCTCTCTAAGCTCTCCCCTCCATCTATCCGATTCAAATCACGGTGGTACTGGCTGGTTGATTTCTAGCAATTTGCGATGCTCGTTTATTCTATGGGCAACTGATTTCTATCAATTCGTCAGGTATATAAATCGGTCGAAGTTGATTCAAGGCAGCAAGGTGGACTATTCTTCTCTCTCCTCTTTGTTTACCGTAGTTTGTTTACTGGTAAATCAAACCTACCTTGTGCAATTAGAACTGGTAAATCAGGGCCCATAAAGAAAGCCCAACAGTGCAACGCAGTCATCGCGAGGCAGTTTGAGGACAGAAAAAAATAAGGTGTCACCGGATGTAATATGCGATGTGATTGGGTGGGAGGGTAAAAGCGTCTAAAAAAGAGTTGGACCGGAAGAAACCATCCGTCCTTTATTATTAGGTATAGATAGATTAGATTAGATTAGATATAGATTTTTTATTAGAGATATTAAAACTGAGTCAAAAAAGAGTACTCTCACGCATCCAGATTTCTCACCGTCCGATTTGCCTCACCAATTAATTTTGGCCTTTCGATGCCACCTCAAGCTCTCTCATGGGCTACTCCTCGGCCAAATATCCCGTCCTGCTACTCTGGACAACAAATCGAAGGCCCCTCTGGATCACTTATTCAGATGTCGTCCGATCGCAGATAGACGATCCTGATCTCTCAATCACAATTCCCACCAATGATCTCTGATCTCTCACCGCCGCCACGCTTGAACCCATTCAACCCCTGTCACCACCATGGTACATGTGGCAGCGCCGCAGAACTCCAAGCGCATGGAGACCGACAGACGCCAATGGATCCCGGACGAATCCTACCCATGCCCAAGACGATGCAACTACTACGGCGCCGTCATCAGGACGAGCGCGTGGTGCTGCGCTTATGCATGTGGCTGACGCCGGTTTTGGTGGCCCTGGTGTTCTCTAGGCACCAACATGCTGGGGTTGTTCAACGTGATGTACCACTCGCAGCTGCTGATCTTCGCCGTCTCCCGCATCGAGTTCACTGTGACCGGGCGTAACGCCAAAGAGAACATTGCAGCTGCGTGACCGATGGCATAGACATTCCGAGCACTAGCTTCTTGATTTCTTTCCAGATCCCAAGTAGGTGATTATTAGTTCGTCTTATTTTTCATCAATGTATTCATGAGAATTAAGCTATGCAAGGATCAAAACCGAGCTAACACTGAAATTCCATATAATTCGCTCATGCCTATGCCCACGGATATTAATATTCCTAACAAGAGACGAAATGGGAAGAAGTAGAATTTGTTCTCCTTATTCTCTAGGACATACTGTTCGTAGATGGGAGTTTTGAAGATATAGAGCAGGACTTGGAGTGGAGATGCATCAGGTATTGTTCTGACAAGAAGAAATAATACTCCACCCTGGAAAAGGTAAGGAAGCACAGATCAAAATCTACCATGTTCATAAAATTTTATACCTACTTCTTTTTGTCCTGATCGGTTTGGAAAAGGGTTCTGGTCCTGGATCATTGTTAGGAACTGGTTCAAGAACAAAACAAAAGCTACTAATTCCATTCAGATTAAGAAGCTAAAGAAGGTACAAGCTGTTAGCTTTTCAGTTTCAAATTAATGGGTGTGTTCTTTAAATGATTTTACCACCTTACATAGTAGGTCCCATCACCAAATGCGGCGATTAGCTGGTGGCAGTGTTGTCGAGGTCGAGACATGAGGAGTGCAGCAGGTGGTACTGGGTTGGGATGCTGGTGGTTGTTGTTCTGCCGGCTTGCATCCTTCTCCCGGAGATGTCCTGCACGACATCATCCGCACCACCATCATAGCGATGGTCATGATCTGCATAATAACATTTTATTTGGTCTATTTATCTTTTTGGAGAATAATGATTTGTTACTTATAGATGGAGAATTTGGTTGCATCTACAAAGATTTTGATATGAAAGCCTTTCTTTCCTGGTATATGTGGTTCTGCTGTTGATTTGATGACTGATCGGAAGTTCCACTAGGTAGATGTCGATCGTTCCATCCTTAGATCTTACAAAGGCCTAGCATTTGACCTTGATGATTAACCAACTATTGAGGAGTTGCACTTATCTTCAGAAAGTGTAATTTCATAATACTATTTTGTTTTCCATTTGTTTCATTTGTTTTGCTTCAAAGAATCATGCATGCACGATACAATTATTGTTTTTGCATGTAGCAAGTACTATATACATCACTCAAGTGTTGACTGGCACGGGCTATAGCACAACTCCTGGGGTACGTTACCATCTAGCATAGTGCCTTTCCTTCGTCTCCACATTTTTCCATTACTTAATGTACTTTTGAACTAGACATTTATGTAGTGATTATCATATTATGTTTTTTGGATGCCAGAAATGAAAAAGAACAACAAAAGATTTTCCTTGAGCTTGAGTGCTTCATGCCATGGTGTGGAATAAATCACACCCATGGGATTCGAGAAATACTATCCGTCTAGCGCTCTCGACTCTTGATCATGCTCTCCACTATGATCCACATATGAACCATCAAGCCTGCATCCTCCATCTGCAGCTCTTATAGAGTCCAAATGAGGAGCCGAAGGGGCAGCAACTGGAGCATCTTCAGATTTTGCAACCTGACTTAGGATGAAAAATAAAACACCAGGGAGCAGAACAATTGTAAGGATATCACTTACATGTCGGCTATGCATTTCTTGGCTTCATGTGTCACTAAGTAGTTGATTATTTGTCTTCTCTAATAATTTCATGTTCTTTGATTTTTGTTCATGATCATGATCATTTCCTTAGTACAATGTGTACTTCAACTTCTATATATTTCTCATCTTAATTTATTATTTACTTCAACCCATAAATTAACTATTGTAGGTCTTGGTTAGAAGAAGCAAAGGAGAAACTTAAATAGCTTGATGCAGATGCATTGTCCACAGAAAGACAGCTAGATGTAAAGAATGTTAAATGGCTAGCTTTGGGACTTGCACGTCTCAGCCTTATTGTCTTTGAAAGCTTGTGTTAACTTTCAATCCGTTCATCACATATATTTGTATTCGTATAGGGTATAACTGCTTGTTTCAAACAAACATAAAATTCAAAATTATTTTCTCACTTGGGAAGGTAATTATTTACCATAACTTCAATGTTTCCTACCATTCCATTGAAAAAATAGATGGGCGCGGCAACGCGCGCCATCATGATCTAGTAAAACTTAAAAGGCGATCCCGAGTGGAGAGGGGGGGGGTGCCAGGTTATAGGAGGCGCATGTATACGCCTCGCATATTATCAAGTATAGGAGACGCGTATTGCCATATGCGCCTCACATATTATCAAGTATATAGGAGACGCATATGACCATATGTGGCTCGCATATTCGACCACAGATCTCCTCCCGGGCCCACGCAACTTATGCGTGAAGTATTCCTCCCACATGCGCCTTGTCTATCTGATATATAGGAGGTGCATATTATTAGAATGCGCCTCGCATAATCTAGGGATGCTAGATTTCGTCCGTACATGGATTATAGTAGGCGCATCCTAATAATATGCGTCTCACCTATTTTTATATTAAAGGCACATGACAAGGAAGTGCACCTCGCCTATTTTATAGGACGCACATATGGTCTAAATGCGCCTCCTATAAGCATGTCTCCTATAGCCTTTTCTCTAGTAGTGCAAGGCGGTGGGAGGGACCAGGAGGCCCCAGCGGAGTGGCGAGTCAAGGAGAACGACGATGAGGACGGAACACCCTTGTGTTTATTTTCGTTGCTATATGTGGTTTCATCGCAATGAAAAAAATATCTATTTGTTAGAGGAGGTGAAAAGCGAATCGACGAGCGGCTGCGGTGTCTGTTTGACCACAAAGCTAGCCAAAAAAATGTAACAAAAAAATATATCTGAACGAACATATCTACAGGTGCAGTTGCGGTTGCGGTGCCCCGTTAGGCCCCAACCTTTGTCCACCCGTACCGGACAGCCACAGTCCATTTGTGGTGTTTGTTGGAGATGCCCTTAGTCATGTTCTCACGAATTTGGCTACAACAGAACGCATGACTAAGGTCTGAACATGACATGTGCCAAAGTTGCTTTACCTATAGTTGCAAACGAAATCCCAACACATTTCTGCAAATGAGTATCCTAATAATAGGTGTTACAGATTCTTTTCATGGGCACAGTTACTTGTGACACAGGAGTACGATGTTAGTACAAATTTCTTCCTGTACAAAAGGTTTCTGATGTTAAGTCTGTCATGGAGTAATGGCCAGAAAAATACTTTATGTTTATTTTGACAGCATGTTTTCCAAAACATGAAAAATGTGCAGGTGTGGCTTTGACACCAACTAGAGCTTTTTTTTGACACAATTACAGTAGGGAAAGGCTCCCTACTGTACCAACTAGAGCTTTGTATGCCTTTTGAGAGGAAAAAATTTGAGCCCCAAATATACGACAAGACATCACTCCGTCCTTGCTGAATTGTGTAATTCACTTGGATGCAAATCATTTCTATTTGGAGAAATTCTTGACAAGCTTATTCACCTACACCACTTGTTTGGCAGATATGTTCTATGTATATTTTAAGTTTGTCAAACTTAGAGAAAAATATGTCAACATCTACAACACTGTATGCTTTCATTAGATCCATCATAAAATATATTGTCGTTGTAAATATCAACATATTTTTCTAAAATTTTGGTTAAACTTAGAGAAGGTTGACATGGAATAAACCTAAAACTTAAATTGTTCTGGAACAGAGGGAGTAGAAGGTATTTTTCTAACTTTTTTCCAAGCAAACACCATATGTCATTTGTGCCTGCAATTTCCAACCCAGGCCGTGCAATGAAATCAGGAGGTTTTCGCTTTTTCCTAGGGGAGGCATCACATGTTCATAGAACCCACACCGTTCAGACTTCATTGCTCACATTCTAATAGATATACCCCTTCGATCTGATTTAGTTGTCGCAGGTTGAAGCAAAAATTTGCCTAAACCTTGTCTAAAACCTGCAACAATTAGATCGGAATGGATGTTGTATTAAAAATGTGAACAAGTCCAATATTGACACACTATGGGTCCGATAAACCACTTATTTGCCGCATCTGTTGATGCAATTTCTGAAGCATTATGCAAAGCAACGCATATATGATGCCCCACACCCAAAAAAACAAGATAAAATATCTCAAGTAAGCGAATAGGATGTGTAAAACAGGTGTGGTTAGTTGGCTCAATCTACCGGTTCTTTGTCGATGTCACATGATTCTGCACAAAGCAAAAGCACAAGTCCCATGTGTGATGATATGATGGATACACTAGTCTACTTTTCTGAAAGAAGATAAGAACATATGCTACGACAACCAGGTAAAATGGATCGGAAATCTTCCGTTAATCAAACACCATTTTATATACATGTTCCTAAAGAAAATTGAGTAACCGTCCAAAAATTCACAAACAGAAAATTTCCACTTGAGGACGAAAGCACCGTTTCCTTCCTGGCACGTAGCAGCACGCATCATTTGACCACGGCGAAAGAAGAGGCCCGGTCAAACTAAACATGTTGTCCGAGCGCGCACGCCTGGTCGTTGCACTCCACGGACTTGCCGCCGGCCCCGGCCGGCTTCCCGCCCTTGCTCGATCCGTCCGACTCGGCCACCCACCGCGTCGACCTGGACCCCCACGCCGCGGAGGAGAAAGTCCGCGACAGGAACGACGGCCACCGGCCGGACTGGCCCAGCCGGACGCTCCTCCCGCCGCGGCCGCTGCCCTCGCCGCCGATCCTGAACCCGCGGCGCGTGCTGCCTTGGCGGGCGGAGGTGAACGCGATGAGGCTGGTGGTCCGCCGGAGTTTTCCAGCCGCGACGACCTCCCGGAGCACGTTATCAGGTAGCCGCAGCGTGAACCTCTCGGCGCCGGCGCCCCTGACCGTGCCGGCCCGCGGGGCGAGCGAGTGCCCCGTCGAGTGCGACCGCGGGAACCGTGCGGGAGCGCGGCTGGACTTGGAGCGCAGCGCGCGCTTCACGCTTCCGATGCGCGTCAACTCGTCCGTCTCTTCTCGGATGATCCTCTCCTCCTCTGTCTCCTCCACGTCGATGACGACGGCCGGCGCTGCTTCCGTTGGCGACGCCGGGGGCGGCACTTCCTGCGGCTGCGTGGCGGGAGGAGCCGACAGCTCGGCGGGCACATCATCGCCGCTGGCGTTGGGGTCGAGGTTGGCGCGGCAGACAGGGCAGGTGACGTGGGACGCGAGCCAAGTGTCGATGCAGTCCGGGTGGAAGACGTGGGAGCACTTGGGCAGGAGGCGGAGCGTCTCGTCGTCGTCGAACTCGCTGAGGCACACGGCGCACTCGAGCGCGCCCTTGATGGCCTTGTGCTCCTTCACGTCGGCGTACGCCATGGTCGGGAAGGTCTCGAGGACGGCCGGGTCGAGCCCGCGCTGTCGCCGCGAGCGCCCCGCGGCCGCCGTGCCGACCGGGAGCCGGGAGTTGGTGTAGCCGAGGCTGTCGCCGTAGCAGTGGCGGATGTAGACGGAGAAGAAGCCGAGGAAGAAGAAGGCGGCGATGAGGACGACGATGACGATCGCCATGGACGGGCTGAAGTTGGTTGCATACCCGTTAAAGCCCGGCGGGGGCGGGTTCGGCTGCGCTGACGCGAAGTCAGCGACGGCGAGCACCACAAGGAGGAGGAGGAGGCGGCCATTGCCGCAGCGTGATGGTTCCATCGGTCGGGGTTGAGTGGTGTAATAACCGAGTAGGGCTGGACGCTTTATGGGGGATTTGTAGTTATCAATTGGGTGCAGAGTGGAGAGCGTTTATACTATCAGGTGGATGACGGCCGGCTTGTAAGCGTGTGGTGCCGGAAATCTGGAAAATTGCTACGTCCACAGCATGTTTGTTTGTTTGTCTTTTTCTGCTGGCAAATTAATTGTTTGTTTTGACTGATTTTCTGCCTCTTTGAAGCCTTCTGTTGGTTTCAGGTACTCACGTATTTCAAATTAATTTACTCTGGTTTATTTAAATTCGTATATTTCCACACTAAATCACGTTTAGATACATGTATATCTATATAAATCTAAGTCAATTTATTTAGAACAGAGGGACTAATAGGAAGACAGGAAACCCTTTCTTTACATACTCTTGTTCTTCTTCTCCCCATGTCGACAAAGAGTATACTTCTATTTTTTTTTACAGTCAAAAGAGTTATCTCTGGTTGTATATATACAAAAAAAATCACTTTTATGCCACACCGAATTATTCATGATGAAGAATTCGTCTTATAGCTATTCAATTTCATTAAAACTGTTATATTTTTTTTGTAAGCACGATCAAAGTTCAAAATTATTTAAATTTTTAAAAAGGTTAGAAGTACACTCTTTCCTGGGCTGAGAATCTTCAATAGTCCCATTTTCACACTTTTCCATGAGGATCATATGATTTGTTCGAATAACAAAATTCAAGTGTACAATTTTCTCTCGAGTGCAAGGGAACACTGCCCCCACCAGGTAAAGCGTACACTTTATTGCTAACCTATCCTTTTTTCTAATTAATCTTATAATAGTTGTATGAAGCGTCCTAACTACATCCATAATCATGTAGTACTATCCAAGATTCATGGGTTGGTTGTGATCCACAAGCAACATGCTTGATTACATACTGCATATTTTTTTACTTTTTTAGTCTAGTAGTACTATTAGAATTAAAGATGCACCTACTCCTCAATAAAAAGATGTCCCTACCCAGAATAGAAGTAAGACACCAACAAAAGATAATCGGGTAGCGTGCCTAAACCACTCAAACTTCAGTACACATACTATTTAAAAAAAAAAGATATTCCATCATGTTAAATGCGGGATCACAACAGTACCACTTCCATCAAACAACTATTCGGAACAAAAGTGAAGAAGTCCCTTCGAAGGGAACTAATGAATGTTACTAAAACAATTCATATCCATGACCAGTCCGTTGGATGATCGTTGGTGTACACAGACATTTTCATGGGAAGTGCAGTAGGTCGGGCAGAGAATCCGGTAGGTAGGGCCTCACTTCCTCTGGTCGTCGCTTCCTCGGAGGCTATCAACCGAACGCTGGAGATGCCCGGCTGCGCGCGCGCGCGAGAGCACGTGGCCGTTCCGCCCGTCGCAAGCGTGAGGTTTCTGTGGATATATTCTCGTTTCCTTTGGTTCTTTCCGTTCTACTCCGTGGTGCTACCTGCGAAGGCGAAGCTGACTTGACTAACGCCTAACGGGACCGGTCATCAGTGACCGTTGCTTCTCTTGTGCAATTTGCCATTTTGCGCCAGTAGGCGGATCTGATTGTATCTTGTCAAATCTGGCAGAGAGCAAGAAAGCTCTTGGGGTGTTTGACAAGCAAATCACCTAGAAGACGACCGGTGAAGGAGAACTGTTTTTATATATATGGTCTTGTCATTGTTATCCATGACCATTCAACGTTTCAATTCTTGACATTTGAATTACGACGTGCTTTTTAAAACTTCAACCGTGTTACAGTGCCGAGCCGCCACCCCTACCGCCTTGCCGCGCCATCAGGCCCTCTGTTGGTATGCATATCATGTTTCGTCCTGAAACTCGCGTCCCCTATTCTCACCCTTCCTCTTATTCTCCTTTTGCCGTCGTCGAGATGTGGCTATCTCATTAGACAACGTCAAGTTGGGTGTCGTGGTACCTTGATCAGGCCTCTATGATCATCGAAAGACTATGCGGACGCTCATTACATGTGCGCCTTGGGCAACCTCACTGTGCCTATGAGACCGTGCTAATCAGGTCAAGTTCTTTATCTTTGCTTGCCGAGTCTACTTCTTTATCTCCGATCGTCGTTCTGGCATTCGGCTCTCCCTCCTTTCACACAATCTCTTCCACCCGTCCTCTTCTTCCATATTTGATTCAACTATTCTTCCTCTACACCCCGTACAAAGAGCGAGCATCTGATAAGTCTAAAATGGTGCATGCCCTGAGCATACGAAAGAGCTCATGTTTGGTTTTGCCTACATTCGAAAATCGTCCAATTTGAATCCAAAGATGCACCTCCCCTCTAGTAGCTCTATTTTCGGGGCACCTAAAACCACCACACATATCCGCAATCATTGCCACTCCATCGTAGGGGTATGGAAGCTTCCATTCTTTGTCTTGGGACGTGTGCCCTTCTGCTGTTGAGCTGGAGGTTCATTTGTCCTTTAGTGGCCGTCACCTCACCTGCATCGAGGTAGCTCACATTGTGTAGGAAGATACTCTGTCCGTTCCATATTACTCCGTTCATATTACTCTGCCTATTAAATTTGATCAAAGTCAAGATTTAAAATGTCTCACCAACTATGTATATTAAAATATCAACATAAATAATACCAAATGTATACTATATGAAAGTATATGGTACTATGCTTCTATGATATTTATTTAGTTTTGTAAATATTAATATTTTTTATCTACAATTGGTCAAACTTTCTAAATTTGATTTTAACCAAACCATATATGCCGAGTATACACCAACCGGATTCACCTTTTTGGTATGACTCGTTAGAGTACGACGGTTCTGCTAGAGTAGCGGACCCTCTTGAACTCGTGAAAATTTCACAGAATGTCCCCTTTAGAAAAAGAAAATGCTCTCTCTCCAGCAAATACTCCTACCTATGTGTTTAGTTTCTTCAACAAAAAAGCAGCGCTCCTGTTAAAAAAAGCGCATTTACTATTTTTTGTGCAGCATAGTAAATATCTTTTGGCCTAAAACTTGATTCACACTCTACAAATCATGCACGTCCAAAAATCATTAGTAATAAAATCTCGGAGGGAGAAGACCTGGTTCATGGGCGCCGTGCGCACAATACATTATCCTACTAACATCAACACAGCTTACTACTGGCCCGCAATAAAAAATACAGCTTACTACTAAGCTCGGAATAATGCATTTTTTTTAACTCGAGGCAAGAGAATTTTGACGTGATTATGTGCATTTGAACTCGTCAAGCCAATCTTAATCCAGCTTCGTTCCAGGAGCACGCGGAGAGACAACGCGGCGGTTAATATAATCTACTAGCTTGTTAACGAAATAGATCGGATATCTCCAAGGGGGGCATGTGGATGGATGTAGGTAGGCAGGCAGCACGCGACGGAGAAAGTCGAGGTGAGTTCTAGAAAGGGTCGACCATAATTGGCCGGTCGGGGGCCATTAACCCATTTTCCTAATCAACATGGAGCTTAGACCAGAATCTTCCTTCCGCTGGGAGTCTGGGACCTGGTCGGGCGGAAACTCGCGAGGTACTAGTAGCTAGCAGTCGTCACGGCGTTGCTGGCGGCTGGGTGCTGCGAACCGCTCAGCCCAGGCGCGCGTGTGACGTGTGTGCCGCTGCCGCCGCCTGCTCCGACGTACGCGCACGGCAACTTTGCGCGCGCGTTCACGAGGCACCGAACCACGTACGAGGGCGAGGAAAAGAAGTGGGGACTCCCGTGTATCCATGATGTGTGTGGAGTATTTATCGGCCGGTCATGCGCGTGTGTGCGTCGCCCGTGTTCGGTACGTGGTGCCGGAGTCCCGCACGACACCGCTTCTAGATCGTGCCGCGACCTGCCTCTGCGTCAGGTTGAAGGGTTCATCTTTTTCCTGCAACACAAGATAGGGTCACGGGAGAGGAGAGAGACACTCCAAGGTGGCGGCTAAAACCCATACAGGGTTCCTTCACTCCGTCGACAACGTCACCGTTCTGTTTCATTTCTGGCGGTATTAAAGCATCTCCAGCAGGCGCGCTATAACATGCGCGCGCTAAAAAACCCGCAGAAATACAGCGCAGGAGCGGGCGCATGAAAACGCGGCGCGCTAATATTTTTGCCGTGAGCGGGCTTCTGCGGCATCCTACGCGGAAAATTTGGCGCCCGCTTCCAGCGCGCGCAATAAAGCGAGCCGCCCGCGCACACCCAACCGCCCGGGACATTCATCAGCCTCGCCCCGCCTTCGTCGCGCCGCTCCGCCGTCGCTCCGCCACCACCTAGCCACCCTCTCGCCACCGCCTTCCGGCCTCCGCCTCGACCTCGCCGCGCGTCACTCCGCGCCGCCTCCGCCCTCCGCCTCGGCCACGCCGCACGTCGCACCGCCGCCGCCCCGGCCCTCCGCCTCGATTTCGTCGCGCCATGCCTCCCCGCCGTCGCTCGAGCTCCGGCTACCGCGGTGTGCGCGCGTGTCCGAATGGGACATTCTACGTCGAGATCCGGAGAGGCGACGAGCGCATCGGGCTTGGCACGTTCGAGACGGCGCACGAGGCGGCGCGCGCGTACGACGCGGTCGCCTGGCGCCTCGGCCGTCCTCGGCGCTCCATGAACTTCACGGACGTCTGGACGCGCCAGCAGGCGGAAGACCTCGTGCCGCTGCCGTCGGCCGTCACGCGGGAGGCGAGGCAGCGGCAGCGCGAGCTCGAGCAGCGCCTCATCGTCGCCGAGCAGGGCAAGCGCATGCGCCTAGAGTGGGCGCGAAACTTCCCGGAGGACGTGGCCGCGGAGGTCGCCTTCTACGCCGACAAGAAAGAAGAGAAGGAGGCGCGGAAGGCGGCGAAGAAGCAAGATCGGGAGACGAGGAGGGCCAAGAAGAAGGAGAAGGCCGCGAGGAAGAAGGAGGAGAAGAAGAATGGTGTCGGTCCGTCGACCATCACCGTCGACTCTTCCTCGTTAGAGTACGAGTGGTCGTCGACTCCGGTGTCATCCACAACATTTGACTCCTCTGACTGGGAGTCCGATTAGTTCTAGTTTAGTCTAGTTCTAGTTAGTCTAATTTTAAATTCGGTTGTACGAATTTATATAATATATTAATATTTGTAGTCTATTTTTATTTTTTTGATCTATTTACATATGCAATTGTGTGAAAATATAGTTTTTAGGCTGCATTTTAGGGCATCTGCAAAAGGACCAATTCAGCGCTGCATTTTGGTGCGGCGGTTTACAGCACTAGGTGAACCTCTCGCCGGTGCCGCGCGCTGCATCCGTATAGCGCGTGCTGTAAACCCGAATATAGCGCGCCTGCTAGAGATGCTCTTAGGGCCACAAAAGCGTGGCGGACCATGGTCTCTTGCCAGTAGGGGGTCTTTGTGTTTTGTTTAGACTGTTTGCAGTACCTTCTTTAGTATATGAGGCAGCTACGTCCTAAAGTTAGAATAAGATCCTCTCTGTCTTGGTGTGTCTAACATCGATGGAGGGCGCATGTAGTCGTGTGTGCGACGGATCTCTTGGGATCAGGTCGTTTTTTATATTCGTTGGTGTGGTTTGATGACAGTATTTTTGGGTATATGTTTGTCATCTTCGGCGATGGTTGCTGCTCTGCGTGTCGGTCCTTGGGGGTTTAGCATGACGACTTCCCGTCCGTCTACTATAACAAGGTCTACTACGACAAGTTTTGCCCGGCTCCAGTGATGGAGGGGCGAGGACAATAGCGTGTCTTTGCCTCGTGCTAGTGTTTGTAGACGTTATTAGGTGCTCCAGTTCCCTACTTATAATTTTTATAACTTTAAAGATTCTTTGTAGTGTTGTTGATGATTATTAATAAATCAGTGTCATTTCAAAAAATGATAGGGTTCCAAAAAATTTGCAGCTTCTTTTTTTTCCTGAAATCAAAAGACTCAAACTGAGAGCATCCTCGCCTTAACAAGCCCTTTTTATTTTATTTTCTAAAAAAACCTAAAATTGCACAAACATAGATTGCATTTGACATTGTTAACATAGGGCAAAGTCAACATAGTTCTAATTTCTTTGAAAAAAAATATTAATATTGTGAAGATACCAATTACATCCAAACTCTGCGCCAACAAGATGCCCAAAAATATCGGGGCCAAAAAAAGAGAGAGAAAAGAAACAAGACTCCATCACGGTGTTCAACCACACCCGTACTACAAACGAGACTCTAAAAACAACACCTCCAACAAGAAAACAATATGCAAACGCTATCGCCATCCGATCGTAGATCTTGGGAGGAGTTGGAGACCGAGTTTTTAAAATAATGTCTTCACCAAGCTATTTCTAGACATAACCAATAAAGACCAAACATTGGGTTTGCACCCTCGACGTACTACGGATTAAACTAAACAAACTTAGGTTAAACTTAACCCTAAACATGCTATGGCTTGCGGTGGCGATGGTGGTTGCACGTTCTCGGACTCGATCTCGGCCTCTAACTCCTCCCAATCAGTGGAGGAGTTCTCATGAGAGGCCTCGATCTTGGGGATGGCGACTTAGCGAGGGTTTACATCGACTCGCGAATAATGGATGTCAAAGCCCAGGCTCGGGCTTGGGCAGCGCGGTGGCTCAACAACATCACTCCGCCGCTCGTGAAGACGATTCTGATCCATACTGTTCCTCTCAATTTGCATGAGCATGTATGGTGGGAGGTGGTTGCAATCCCCACTTACATCCCCGTTATGGGTAGTCACCATGCTGCAATGAGAGGCACTACAGACAAGGTTAGACAAACTTCTCGAGTTAAAATATACTTCCTCCGTCCCATGAGAGGCGCTACGGAGGTAGTATGAAATACGAAACAAGGTGAAATGGATGATTAGAGCTCATAAACTAATCACATGAAAATGGATCTTCATTTGGGTATGCGAGGTGGGATAAATATTTCGTATTTCCTATCTTTTAGTGTTTGATGTATATCTTGCCAATGCATCACATTTTGCAGTTTTTGTGCTGGTCCTTTATACTTTGAACTTATTTTTAGCACTATACGGTCTTACATAGCATACTTTTGCTAAATACAAGTTAAAGTGTTGTTTCTTATACAATAGTAATGTATATCGATGAAAATTATATTTGTATGGCGCTCTATTTGTTTTTTCTGATCAAATGTGTCTCCCGAGTTATAATGAATTTAATAAGTGTACAACGTATGTATGATCTCTACTTGGTATTGAATAGAATTTCTAATGTCGTGTTTGCATGTTGGAAAATAGGCATGGAATTAAATTAGGCTGGAAATTCCAAATCCAAGATGGATAGGAAATGGCCTCTGATTTCAATTCTGGCGTTTGTATGTGCATGAAATTTGCACTTGAAATCAAAGGATAGCGCCCAATTCCAAATCTTGTTTGGGTGTACAGACAAAAGAATTGAATGTTTTATTGAGTTTTGGCAATATAAACTTGGTTAGTTGTATGCAAAATAGTATGTGCATATATAAAGTTTATATATTATTTGTCTCACGTAACATCATGAAAATATCATGAATAAATTCACAATAACAACACACTTACAATAATTTTCAACCACATATGTAAATCATGCCACAAAATAGTTTTCAAGTACCAACAATAATCACAACACAGCTAATAATTATGTTTCTCATAAATAGCACAAGTAGTTAGTTTATATCTCTTACACATAGCAAACACACATCACAAAAGTGGAGAGTTTGCAAAGAACAAAGTACATAGTAATTCATAACAACATCCACTCATTGTAGCAACCATCAAGGCAAGGTCAACAGATAGTGCTTCTTGAACTTATCGGGGAGTGACAAAAAAGCTTTAAACAAGCGCTCATTAATGATCAGCTTTGCATAAGTTGTTATCATATCAGAATCCCTCAAACCATCAACTTTCTGGAATGCATCAAGCATTTCAGTTGGAGGAGTCACCTTTAGCATGGGAACTGGCTCAATTGTCTTCAAAGTATCATCAAAATATGTACTCATCTTTTCTATCATGCACAAGATAGCATCTCCCATGCGTTGCCTCTTTGTAGGCATCTCAGGAGCTTCTTCAGCAACATTTGAGTCCCGTTCTTGAACACTCCCAGCTCCTGTACTAGCACCTACATCGGTCGGATGATATTTTGAATATATAGCGACTATTGACTCCCAATTCTTCACTACATTGGTCCTATAACCACGTGCATCCTTGTTAGCCTACACAATGCAAACAAATATTAGATATGATAGTAAGGTTGCAAAATTAACCACAAATCAAAAATTTATTGTTACGTACCTCCACATATCGAGACCACACTTCGTCACTTTCAACCATCACCGTGTTTTTTCCCAATCCCATCCAAAGCCACTCGGAGCAAGCATCTTTGTAATGATCTCTAATTCTTGTCAAATGTTTTAATTCTTCCAACAATGTTATCCTATGTGATGTCAACATTACATGTCTCCTTAACATGCTTAATGCAAGCACTATATACATGTGGTTTCCAACCATTTTGAGCATGGTCACCATTGTTGCGATGCTCAAAAAGGACGGCCAACAATGTCGTGTCCATCTCACGAGTCCATGTGAGATAAGTCCTAGTAGTACCTTTCTTTTCTTTTGGTTCAGCCATGCTTCTACCAGTAAAATAATAAATTGATATGCATAATAGTATGGACGAAATAGTAAGCAAGGTAAATCATATATTAGTTTCCACATGTACAAATGATCACACAAAAGGGCATCATCATAAAGCTAGCACAAAAGGGGCACCATTAGCTAGCTATCTACTTCAATACTACTGATCTACTCCAACTCTAGCTCTCCATGCACCACAAGGTACTCAGCATACATATCATCAGCAAATTGTAGCCTAAAATGAGACCAAGCAACAGTTTGTTGGACACTTCTAATCAAAGTAGCATCATCTGCAGGTTCAGGAGGCATAGCTGCTAGTTCAATGTCAACTTCCTGCAATAACAAATTATCCCTCACATGCTGCTTATCCCTTGCATAGTTGTGTAACACACAACACGCATTAATAGGTCGAATCTGCAAATGTTTAGTTCATAGTCAACATTTATTGTTTCGTATTAATTATTTGAACACCATATGAGAACATTTTTAACTGTTCCTCCATGGGAAAGAAAGAAAAAGAGCGCAAGATGGCCCATTTTCCCCTCAATAAGCCAAAAGTTCTCTCGACAACATTTCTAGCATGAGCATAGCACAAATTATACAACTCCTTTTTATTTTGGGGTTGCTGTTGACTTGCAACCCACTCTTTCAAGTGATACCGATTGGATCTAAATGGACATAGAAATCTAGGCCCATTGGTATAGCCAGCATCAACTAGATAGTACTTTCCTATTTTCAAGTAAATAAGTTAGCTAGCAATTAAATATGAGAATTAAAAGCCAAGAGAAAGAGTCATACCCTATGGTACAAAAAATGCATCTTGGCGATCATTTCTCATAGCATCTTTTAGCACTCTAGAGTTTGATGCCTAGCCCTCCCAACCATGTAGAACATAGAGAAATTTTATGTTCCAATCAACTACACCTAATATTCGACTTCCAAATACTTTACAAAATTATTTTTAATGTACCGAGGAAATCAATATTGAAAATATACAGTAGGTTTGGAAGATTAAACTTCCTACTATGAAATTTGCATGCCAACAAATACCTTGTTTCTAAAAACCTCAAAAAATCAACAAAACAAAAATGTAGGACATGTCCTCTTACGTGTTACCTCTCTTGGAAAGAGCTAGACATGAGTTTTGAGAATTTTGGAAGGTCATGGACATATCTAGATCACACGTTATGATAAATGTTCACACATATTTCTGGCAGATGGGAACATCATAGTGCATGGTAACTAGTGTTGCCAGTGGGAGTTTCAAACTTTAGCAAAACATGTATTTCAAGGTTTTCAAGTGAGAGCAATGTTTTTTGTGGCTAAGAATGGCATCGCCCCATTTTTCACTTGATGTGCACCATGTTGTAAGCACAAGCCGAAGTTTATGTTTTTAAAGATTTTACTAGTAGAAAATTCTGCCCACTTAAGTGATTTTATGTTGATTTACACAAAGTAGGTAAAATATGACATATAGGTGCGTCATAGATTTGCTTCTAAATTTTCTTGGAAGTTGTTCAAGAAAAGTAACTTTCTAAACCTTATTTATGTTCAAGTGCTAGTGTTTGCGTATTTTTACATGTAGTGTCAAAGTTCAACCTAAAAGAAAGAGAGATCAGGGCATGGGAAACCTGACCCGGAATAAGCCTGATAAGATAGGTTTTAGGACCATGGGGTTGGCCCGGCTCCACATTCGCTACCAAGTGGCAGCTCGGGCCAAGGGAGAAGTCGGATTTGGGGAAAGGCCCGACTGATGCATGTAAAATGCATAAATGAAATTTGTAGTTTATTAATATATATTCCCACATATTTGCAACATATATAATATAATATCCATATTTTATATTGACTTTTGGGGATTTACTAACTATCCCTTTATTTTGGCTATAACTTTGCAAGACAGAAAAACCTTGTTTTGTGTATTTTTATCTTTCAAGGACCTAAACAAAGTCCAATGGAGCTAAAATTCTGGGAAAGTCACTATTTCAGAAAGAGTGATGACCTGGAGTGCTTGGACCTCACGAGAGGGCATACATACCCCGCAGCAGATCCACGGAGGGCTTCACCCCGAGAATCATCTCACACCAACAGGCAAAGATGGACAGGGTAGTGACGGAATTGGGATGGAGATGCAAGGCGGAGATCTGGTAGTGCTCCAAGACCACCATGAAGAAGGGAGAGAATGGGAGAACCAGGCCCGGAGGATGATGTGGTAAAAGAAGGGCTAGACGGAACCAACAAGACTCGCCGGATCTGTGGAGCCAGGCCATGCTTTGGTCACCCCCCACTCATTCCAATCCGAGGTTAGCTGCGAGCGGAATTTGTCGATCCCCAAATCAAAGAGGATGGTGGAGGGGATCAACACCTCACAAGTCTCCTCCTCTCCGTCCTCCACCCGGGAGAGCTCGACAGTAGCCAGCCTCGCCTTGGCAGCGGAGGGCGCTCGGCGGGACATTTCATGTTGGCGGAGTTGGAGACAGGGCGGAGGAGGAAGCAAAAGCGAAGGCGGCTCAGTGGTTGGAAGTAGGGATTACACCACAAGCGAGGGAACATCCCTATAAGGGCGGTCCTTACCATAGTGGGCCTGAGTCCCCGTACCGCTCCACATGGCCACGCAGGCATAATACCCGAGGAGCGGGCGCGACGCATGTCCCGGTGGTCCCAGCCGACCGCTAGGCCGCCCGACCCTACGCTTCCAGAGGGAGACGTGTGGACCGTGTTGGAATTATGCCCTAGAGGCAATAATAAAGATGTTATTATTATAATTCTTGTTCATGATAAAGTTTATATTCCATGCTAGAATTGTATTAAACGGAAACTTTAATACTTGTGTGGTTTATGAACAACACCGTGTTAGTAGAAGACAGCGAACCTACGAACTATGAGGAAGCGATGATGAGCCCAGACTCTGAGAAATGGCTAGAAGCCATGAACTCCGAATTGGGATCCATGAGCGAAAACCAAGTATGGACTTTGGTGGACCCTCCTAGCGACCGAAAGGCCGTTGAGTGCAAATGGATCTTCAAGAAGAAAACGGACGCGGATGGTAATGTTACCATCTATAAAGCACGGCTTGTTGCGAAAGGTTTTCGACAAGTTCAAGGTGTTGACTACGATGAGACTTTCTCTCCCGTAGCGATGTTTAAGTCTATTCGGATTTTATTAGCAATTGCTGCGTTTCATGATTATGAAATATGGCAGATGGATGTCAAGACTGCGTTCCTCAATGGCAACATTGATGAAGAGTTATATATGATGCAACCCAAAGGTTTTGTCGATCCTAAGGATGCTGATAAAGTATGAAAACTTCAGCGTTCCATTTATGGACTGAAGCAAGCATCTCGGAGTTGGAACCTTCGTTTTGATCAAGTGATCAAGAGCTTTGGATTTGTTCCAAATTGCTACGAAGCTTGCATCTACAAGAAAGTGAGTGGGAGCTCGGTGACGTTTCTGGTACTATATGTGGATGACATATTGATTATTGGAAATGACATCAACATGCTTAACGATGTGAAGAGTTATTTGAACAAGTGTTTTTCAATGAAAGACCTAGGTGAAGCTGCTTATATATTGGGCATCAAAATCTATAGAGATAGACAAAGACGCCTGATAGCTTTAAGCCAGAGTACATACCTAGACAAAGTTCTGAAAAGGTTCAGAATGGATAAGGCATTGAAAGGTTCAGTGCCTATGTTGTCAGGTAAGATATTGAGCAAGGCTTAGTGTCCAGCTACGGTAAATGATAGGGAAGCTATGAGCAAAGTGCCTTATGCCTCGGCCATAGGTTCCATCATGTATGCCATGCTGTGTACTAGACCGGATGTGTCCAATGCTCTTAGTTTGACGAGCAGATATCAAAGTGATCCAGGAGTGGAACACTGGACAGCCGTGAAGAACATCCTAAGGTACCTAAATAGGACTAAAGAAATGTTCTTAGTCTATGGGGGTGATGAACAGCTCGTCGTAAAAGGTTACGTCGATGCTAGTTTCGACACCGACAAGGATGATTGTAAATCTCAGACAGGATACGTGTATATTTTGAATGGAGGAGCTGTGAGCTAGAGAAGCTGCAAGCAAAGCGTGTTTGCGGGATCTACAGTAGAAGCGGAATACATGGCTGCTGCAGAAGCGTCAAGTGAAGGAGTTTGGATCAGAAACTTCATCACTGAGCTTGGCGTGGTTCCAAGTGCATTGGACCCACTGGAGATATTGTGTGACAACACTGGCGCCATAGCACTCGCTAAGGAACCAAGATATCATCCAAAGACCAAGCATATCAACCGCAAGTTTCATATAATTCGAGATTATATAGCAGATGGAGATCTGAAGATCAGCAAAGTACATACAGATCTGAATGTCGCAGATCCATTGACTAAACCTCTTCCACGTGTAAAACATGATCAGCACCTCAGTGCCATGGGTGTGAGATTGTTGCCAAATGTAAACTAGATTATTGACTCTAGTGCAAGTGGGAGACTGTTGGAATTATGCCCTAGAGGCAATAATAAAGATGTTATTATTATAATTCTTGTTCATGATAAAGTTTATATTCCATGCTAGAATTGTATTAAACGGAAACTTTAATACTTGTGTGGTTTGTGAACAACACCGTGTCCCTAGTACGCCTCTATGGACTAGCTCATTGATCAATGATGGTTAAGGTTTCCTAACCATAGACATGAGTTATCAATTGATAATGAGATCATATCATTGGAGAATGATATGGTGGATAGACCCAAACTAAGCGAAGCAATTAGATCGTGTCATCGTGTTCGTCTTTGCGAAGTTTTTCTTATGTCAAATATTGTATTCCTTAGACCATGAGATAATACAACTCCCTGGTATCGGAAGAAAGCTTTGAGGTCATCAAACGTCATCCTATGAGAGGGTGATCATAAAGGTGTCTCTCAGGTGATCGGAAAGTATCTGTTGGGTTGTATGTATCGAGATGGGATTTGTCCCTCCCAAGTCGGAGAGATATGCTTCGGGCCCACTCGGTAATCGATATCAACACCGCTTGCAAGCATGTGGTTAAGGAGTTAATCACAAAGTGATATCGGATTACGGAACGAGTAAAGTACTTGCTGTGAACGAGATTGAACTAGGTATGACGATACCGACGATCGAATCTCGGGCAAGTAAAATATCGCGAGACGAAGGGAATATATATATGGGATTGATTGAATCCTGGCATCGTGGTTCATCCGATATGATCATTTATGAATGTGTGGGAGTCAATATGGGTGCCCAGACCCCGCTGTTGATTATTGATAGAAGATCATGTCTGCATATTCTCGAACCCGCAGGGTCACACACTTAACGTGTCTCGACGCTAGGATAGATTGGATAATTGGTTTATGAATTTTTGTTCGGAGTCTCGGATGGGATCCGGGATATCACGAGAGGTTCCGGAATGGTCCGGAGAATAAGATTCATATAAGGCAGTGCAGTTTTTGGAGTTCGGAATAGTTCCGGGTTAATCGGTATTGTACCGAAAGCTTCTAGAACCTTCCGGAAGGGGACCAACGTGGCCCCACCTTCCGGGAGGGGGCATGGGCCTATGAGGGAGTGTCCTGGCCGCATTGGGCCAGGGGCACAAGGCCCCATAGGGCCCAGCCGATCCTAGATAAGTTTAAATCGTTTAAACTAGAGATAAGATAGGGTTTCTAGAAGGGAGAGTTTAAATCGTTTAAACTAGAGATAGGCTTGGAGGATGGGCAAGGGCTGGCCGCACCCCCCTCTATATATAGAGGGCTGGTGCGCCCCCTTTCCCCTATACACACCTCCCTCCAAGCCCTAGTAGCCCTGCTGCCTTCCTCTCTCCCTCCCGACTGTTTGCAGGCGAAGCCCTGCTGCAGAAATTCTCCACCATATACACCACGCCGTCGTGTTGTAGATCCAATCCATCTCTCCACCATACTTGCTGGTCCAAGGAAGGAGGAGACGTCGAGGTGCTGCACGTGTGCATCTCATGGAGGCACCGCCACTTGTGGTGCTAGATCGGATCGGATCGCGAGGAGGAGAAGCGAGTACGACTACATCACCCACGTTCCGACGAACGTTCCGTTGTGCGAATCTTCAAGGGTATGAAGATCTAATCCAATCTCTCTCGTTGTTTGCATCTCCTAGATTAGATCTTGGCTTTCCCTCTGTTCGCTTCCGTAGAAAATTTTGATTTACTATGCCGCGAAACCCTTCAGTGGTATCAGAGCTAGATCTATGCGTAGATGTGATTCACGAGTAGAACGCAACATGGTTGTTGCGAGCGTTGATGTTTTCTGTTGCAAGTCTCTTGTTTGTGTTCTTCTTATGACGCGGGATAGTGAGATTGAAGCGGTCCAGGCCAACCTTACGCGACGTCGTTCGCGAGACCGGCTCCGCACTTGACGTGTGGCTTGTACCACACATGCGGCTGGTGGATGTCAGTTTCTCTCACTATAGTTGTCATGGGATTAACACCGGAGTTTGGCAACCATAATATCACCGTTGTGGCTTTCTGTAGGTAAGAATCGTTCTTAGCATCTACTCCCATAAGCCACGTAAAACATGCAACAACAAAGTAGAGGCGTCTAACTTGTTTTTGCAAGGAGTGTTTTCTGTGATATGGTATGGCCCAAGATGTGATGTGTATATTGTATGCGATGATCATGTTTTGTAATATTTCACGACTTGCATGTCGATGAGTACACAACCGGCAGGAGCCATATGGTTGTCTTTATAATTGTGTATGACCTGCGAGTCAACTTCTTATACGCCATGTAATAGCTTTACTTTATCGCTAAGTAGTTAGCAATAGTTGTAGTTGCTATTCGTGGTGGAGGCAATCATGGTGGAGTGATGGAGATCATGCCGGAACGCACAAGATGGAGATCATTGCGCGAAGATTGGCTATACCATGTCACATAAAGTTATATGCATGTGATGTTTATCCTTTTATGTATCTTATTATGCTTAGATCGCGACGGTAGCATTATAAGATGATTCCTCACTTAAAGATCAAGATAAAAACTGTGTTCTCCCCAAGTATGCACCGTTGCGAAAGTTCGTCATGTCCAAGCATCACGTGATGATCGGGTGCTATTGACTCTACGCTCACATACAACGGGTGCAAGCCAGTTTTGCACACGCGGAAATACTTGGGTCTAACTTGACGAGCCTATCATGTATAGACATGGCCTCGGAACACAAGAACCGAAAGGTTAAGCATGAGTCATATGAATGATATGATCGACACTTTGTTGTCCACCATTGAAACCACATCTCTTCTCGTGATGATCGGATTAGGTGTGGTGAATTTGGATCGTGTTCACTAAACAACTTGAGGGATGTTGAATTTAGTGGGAGTTCATCTAGTAATTTGATTAAGTTGAACTATTTATCATGAACATAGTCTAAATTGTACTTGCAAATACTGTAGATCCAATGGCCAAGTCCAACTTCAACTTCAACGTTTTTGCTGAGAAAGAAAAGCTTAGAAACAATGGGTCTAACTTCACCAACTGGTTCCGCAATCTAAGAATCATTCTGTCTGGCGGACAAAAAGACTATGTCCTTGAGAAAGCGTTAGGTAACCCCCCTGCTGCAACTGCGCCGGCTGATGAGAAAGCTGTCTATCAGTAGCGCAAAGATGATTATGGTGTGATTAAGAGCACCATGTTGTTTGCTATGGAACCGGAACTTCAAAATCGTTTTGAAAACTATCCCGGGCCCTTTGAGATTCTCGAGGAGCTGAAAACCATGTTTCAGACTCAGGCCCGTTCTGAGAGATATGAGATCTCTGAGAAGTTCTTTAACTGCAAGATGGAGGAAGGGAGTTCCGTTAGTGAGCACGCCATTAAGATGTCGGGCTACACTCAACGCCTTGAGCAACTGGACTGCAAGATTCCAAAGGAGCTCAAGATTGACAGGGTTCTGCAATCACTCCCTCCCAGCTACAAAAGTTTTGTAGTGACTCATAATCAGATTGGTTCCACTGATACGATCACCGAGCTCTTCGCAAAGCTGAAGGCTGCGGAGGTGGACATCAAGAAGGATAATCATGTGTTGATGGTCAACAAGCCTTCCTTTAAGAAAGGTAAAGGTGCAAAGAAGCCCTTCAAGAAAGGCGGCGGCAAGCGCGTTGCCACTACTGAGAAGAAGCTCAAGTCTGGTCCCAAGCCGGACACTGAGTGCTTCTATTGCAAGGACAAGGGTCACTGGAAGCGCAACTGTCCGAAGTACTTAGCGGACAAGAAGGCTGGCACCATCAAAGGTATATTTGATATACATGTTATTGATGTTTTCCTTACTAGCCCTCGTTGTAGTGCCTGGGTATTTGATACCGGTTCAGTTGCTAATATTTGTAACTCGAAACAGGAGCTGCGGAATAGACGGCGGCTTGTGAGGGATGAGGTGACGATGCGCGTTGGCAACGGATCAAGAGTTGATGTGATGGCCGTCGGCACGCTCTCCTTAGTTTTACCTTCGGGATTAGTTTTAAACCTTAATAAATGTTATTATGTGCCTGCGTTGAGAATGAACATTATTTCTGGATCGTGTTTATTGCAAGACGGTTATTCATTTAAATCGGAGAATAATGGTTGTTCTATTTATATGAGTAACATCTTTTATGGTCATGCACCTCTTATGAGTGGTTTATTTCTTCTAAATCTCGAAAGGGATGAAACACACATCCATAACATTGAGGCTAAGAGATGCAAAGTAGATAGTGATAATACTACTTATTTGTGGCACTGTCGTCTAGGTCATATTGGTGTAAAGCGCATGAAGAAACTCCATTCTGATGGACTTTTGGAGTCTCTTGATTTTGAATCATTTGACACATGCGAACCATGCCTCATGGGCAAGATGATCAAAACCCCGTTCTCCGGTATGATGGAGCGAGCAACGGACTTGTTGGATATCATACATACCGATGTATGCGGACCGATGAGTGTTTCGACGCGCGGTGGATATCGCTATTTTCTCACTTTTACCGATGACTTAAGTAGATATGGGTATATCTATTTAATGAAACATAAATCTGAAACGTTTGAAAAGTTCAAAGAATTTCAGAATGAAGTGGAGAACCATCGTAACAGAAAGATTAAGTTTCTACGATCCGATCGTGGGGGCGAATATTTGAGTTATGATTTTCTCACGCATCTCAAAGCAAGTGGAATCGTTTCACAACTCACGCCACCCGGAACACCACAGCGCAAATGTGTCTGAACGCCGGAATCGAACCCTATTAGATATGGTCCGATCGATGATGTCTCTTACTGATTTGCCGTTATCATTTTGGGGTTATGCATTAGAAACCGCTGCATTCACTTTAAATAGGGCTCCATCTAAATCCGTTGAGACGACACCGTATGAACTGTGGTTTGGTGCTAAACCTAAGTTGTCGTTTCTTAAAGTTTGGGGATGCGAAGCTTACGTCAAGAAGTTGATGCCGGACAAGCTCGAACCCAAATCGGAGAAATGCGTCTTCATAGGATACCCTAAGGAAACTATTGGGTATACCTTCTATCACAGAACCGAAGGCAAAGTGTTTGTCGCAAAGAACGGTTCCTTTCTTGAGAAGGAGTTTCTCTCGAAAGAAGTGAGTGGGAGGAAAGTAGAGCTAGACGAGGTTATTGAACCTTCTCTTGAATTGGAGAGTAGCGCAGCACCTGAAATTGTTCTAGTGCCGCCTGCACCAACAATAGAGGAAGCTAATGACAAGGATCATGAAGCTTCGGACGATGCTGCTACTGAACGTCGCAGGTCGACAAGGTCGCGTGCCCCTCCTGAGTGGTACGGCAACCCTGTCTTGACTGTCTTGTTAGTAGAAGACAGCGAACCTACGAACTATGAGGAAGCGATGATGAGCCCAGACTCTGAGAAATGGCTAGAAGCCATGAACTCCGAATTGGGATCCATGAGCGAAAACCAAGTATGGACTTTGGTGGACCCTCCTAGCGACCGAAAGGCCGTTGAGTGCAAATGGATCTTCAAGAAGAAAACGGACGTGGATGGTAATGTTACCATCTATAAAGCACGGCTTGTTGCGAAAGGTTTTCGACAAGTTCAAGGTGTTGACTACGATGAGACTTTCTCTCCCGTAGCGATGTTTAAGTCTATTCGGATTTTATTAGCAATTGCTGCGTTTCATGATTATGAAATATGGCAGATGGATGTCAAGACTGCGTTCCTCAATGGCAACATTGATGAAGAGTTATATATGATGCAACCCGAAGGTTTTGTCGATCCTAAGGATGCTGATAAAGTATGCAAACTTCAGCGTTCCATTTATGGACTGAAGCAAGCATCTCGGAGTTGGAACCTTCGTTTTGATCAAGTGATCAAGAGCTTTGGATTTGTTCCAAATTGCTACGAAGCTTGCATCTACAAGAAAGTGAGTGGGAGCTCGGTGACGTTTCTGGTTCTATATGTGGATGACATATTGATTATTGGAAATGACATCAACATGCTTAACGATGTGAAGAGTTATTTGAACAAGTGTTTTTCAATGAAAGACCTAGGTGAAGCTGCTTATATATTGGGCATCAAAATCTATAGAGATAGACAAAGACGCCTGATAGCTTTAAGCCAGAGTACATACCTAGACAAAGTTCTAAAAAGGTTCAGAATGGATAAGGCATTGAAAGGTTCAGTGCCTATGTTGTCAGGTAAGATATTGAGCAAGGCTCAGTGTCCAGCTACGGTAAATGATAGGGAAGCTATGAGCAAAGTGCCTTATGCCTCGGCCATAGGTTCCATCATGTATGCCATGCTGTGTACTAGACCGGATGTGTCCAATGCTCTTAGTTTGACGAGCAGATATCAAAGTGATCCAGGAGTGGAACACTGGACAGCCGTGAAGAACATCCTAAGGTACCTAAATAGGACTAAAGAAATGTTCTTAGTCTATGGGGGTGATGAACAGCTCGTCGTAAAAGGTTACGTCGATGCTAGTTTCGACACCGACAAGGATGATTGTAAATCTCAGACAGGATACGTGTATATTTTGAATGGAGGAGCTGTGAGCTGGAGAAGCTGCAAGCAAAGCGTGTTTGCGGGATCTACAGTAGAAGCGGAATACATGGCTGCTGCAGAAGCGTCAAGTGAAGGAGTTTGGATCAGAAACTTCATCACTGAGCTTGGCGTGGTTCCAAGTGCATTGGACCCACTGGAGATATTGTGTGACAACACTGGCGCCATAGCACTCGCTAAGGAACCAAGATATCATCCAAAGACCAAGCATATCAACCGCAAGTTTCATATAATCCGAGATTATATAGCAGATGGAGATCTGAAGATCAGCAAAGTACATACAGATCTGAATGTCGCAGATCCATTGACTAAACCTCTTCCACGTGTAAAACATGATCAGCACCTCAGTGCCATGGGTGTGAGATTGTTGCCAAATGTAAACTAGATTATTGACTCTAGTGCAAGTGGGAGACTGTTGGAATTATGCCCTAGAGGCAATAATAAAGATGTTATTATTATAATTCTTGTTCATGATAAAGTTTATATTCCATGCTAGAATTGTATTAAACGGAAACTTTAATACTTGTGTGGTTTGTGAACAACACCGTGTCCCTAGTACGCCTCTATGGACTAGCTCATTGATCAATGATGGTTAAGGTTTCCTAACCATAGACATGAGTTATCAATTCATAATGAGATCATATCATTGGAGAATGATATGGTGGATAGACCCAAACTAAGCGAAGCAATTAGATCGTGTCATCGTGTTCGTCTTTGCGAAGTTTTTCTTATGTCAAATATTGTATTCCTTAGACCATGAGATAATACAACTCCCTGGTATCGGAAGAAAGCTTTGAGGTCATCAAACGTCATCCTATGAGAGGGTGATCATAAAGGTGTCTCTCAGGTGATCGGAAAGTATCTGTTGGGTTGTATGTATCGAGATGGGATTTGTCCCTCCCAAGTCGGAGAGATATGCTTCGGGCCCACTCGGTAATCGATATCAACACCGCTTGCAAGCATGTGGTTAAGGAGTTAATCACAAAGTGATATCGGATTACGGAACGAGTAAAGTACTTGCTGTGAACGAGATTGAACTAGGTATGACGATACCGACGATCGAATCTCGGGCAAGTAAAATATCGCGAGACGAAGGGAATATATATATGGGATTGATTGAATCCTGGCATCATGGTTCATCCGATATGATCATCGATGAATGTGTGGGAGTCATTATGGGTGCCCAGACCCCGCTGTTGATTATTGATAGAAGATCATGTCTGCATATTCTCGAACCCGCAGGGTCACACACTTAACGTGTCTCGACGCTAGGATAGATTGGATAATTGGTTTATGAATTTTTGTTCGGAGTCTCGGATGGGATCCAGGATATCACGAGAGGTTCCGGAATGGTCCGGAGAATAAGATTCATATAAGGCAGTGCAGTTTTTGGAGTTCGGAATTGTTCCGGATTAATCGGTATTGTACCGGAAGCTTCTAGAACCTTCCGGAAGGGGACCAACGTGGCCCCACTTTCCGGGAGGGGGAATGGGCCTATGAGGGAGTGTCCTGGCCGCATTGGGCCAGGGGCACAAGGCCCCATAGGGCCCAGCCGATTCTAGATAGATTTAACTCGTTTAAACTAGAGATAAGATAGGGTTTCTAGAAGGGAGAGTTTAAATCGTTTAAACTAGAGATAGGCTTGGAGGATGGGCAAGGGCTGGCCGCACCCCCCCTCTATATATAGAGGGCTGGTGCGCCCCCTTTCCCCTATACACACCTCCCTCCAAGCCCTAGTAGCCCTGCTGCCTTCCTCTCTCCCTCCCGACTGTTTGCAGGCGAAGCCCTGCTGCAGAAATTCTCCACCATATACACCACGCCGTCGTGTTGTAGATCCAATCCATCTCTCCACCATACTTGCTGGTCCAAGGAAGGAGGAGACGTCGAGGTGCTGCACGTGTGCATCTCACGGAGGCACCGCCACTTGTGGTGCTAGATCGGATCGGATCGCGAGGAGGAGAAGCTAGTACGACTACATCACCCACGTTCCGACGAACGTTCCGCTGTGCGAATCTTCAAGGGTATGAAGATCTAATCCAATCTCTCTCGTTGTTTGCATCTCCTAGATTAGATCTTGGCTTTCCCTCTGTTCGCTTCCGTAGAAAATTTTGATTTACTATGCCGCGAAACCCTTCAGACCGCGCTTCTAGGGGCTACTATCAGACCAAGGGCACCGGGGGTACCCTGAGTCCCTGGTCGGCTGGGCCCAGCCAGCGGTTCTTCCGGAATCCTCGGAGCCCCCTTGTAAGGGGCAAAGACAAAGGAGTTTGGATGCAAGAAGCGACAAATAGGACGAGGGCGAAGCATAGGATGCTGCACCCCGCTATGCTCCAAAAGGGTCCTTGGTAGTCAAAGGCGTCCCAGTAAAGGGCCCGACAGCTGGGGCGGTGTCTTCCCGTTTTGGTGCAAGGGGAGGCAGATGCGACGCACCTCGTAGGAGTAGACATCATCCATGACCAAGGGAAAGAGGAGGATAGGAGCCTCGGAAGTTGGATAGGCTAGGTCTAGAGAAAGTAGCCGGGTAGACCGAGTCTTCGGCAGGCGGCATTGTGGTGACCCTTCCCGCCTTTCGTTTAGGGGAAGAGGCCCGACCACCATATAAAAGGAGGCCTTCCTCTACCTTGGAGGAGGTCGATTCCTAGGGCTTGTAAACCTAGACATTGATTCTCCATTATACCCTCGTGAAGCGCAGCGAGCAATACAACCAAGCAGGAGTAGGGGCTTTACCTCCTCACGAGGGTCCCAAACATAGGTAAAAAACCGTGTAAACCTCTCTGCCGTGTGCGTGTGCCGCCATCCTCACCATATTGAGCATCTCAGAACGCGTGATTCAGCCCCCTCTCAAACTCAGGGCTCGTTCGACCCCTGTTACTTTGCGGGACACATCTCCGATAGTACGCGTCCTTGTTAGTGAGGTTTTCACTCCTTCATTAGTGTACCGTCGTCTCCTTTGCTCTAGCTCTTCCTCGCCTCCCCGCATATCTTGAGTCCACTTGCTCCTCCACCCTCCTATCGATGATGGTGTCCAAGTAGGGAAGGTCCGCCGGGAAGAGCTCAGCCACGCCTTCTAGTTTGTGCCACGCTCTAAAGAGCTCTAAAATCATCAATGGATAAGGCTGCGACAAACTCTAGAATCTGGTGGTCGGTGAGCCCAACAAGTGGGGCCTACCCTTGTCTGATACGGGGTGACTAAGCCGGCCACTCTCCCCCTTATGCTTATCCTTTCCCTCTCTACTTTATCCAGGCAGGGCCAGTGCCGCCTTTCTATCCTTTCTTCTTGGCCCTCCTTAATAACTATCAAATCCTTGCACTTCACCTAGACACCGGCTCCATTGCCATTGCTGCTATCTTTGCTTTATTTTATGAGGCTTTCCTTGGGGTTCAGCCTTCCATGGTGATGTTCCAGCACTTCTATCAGCTATGGCTCGTCACACCAGAACAGTGCTCGGGGTGCGTCTCCTTCCGTCCCGTCGAAAGAATGGAGGCGTTGTACATTCCCATGCACTGAACCTCTGGTTCGAGGTCCAAACAGTGTCGACGGTGGAGTCCGGCTCATTGGGACGTCTTCCATTTCCAAGCATGGATGAACGCGCGGTGGCGAGGCACCTCAGGGTTCTCCGCAATAGGGGCCAAACAGGAGGGATCGTCTTCAAGGAGTTAATAACGCATCGATTGCCCCACTCCAAGATCATCCTTTTGGTATATGGACCTACTCTGGCCCTAGAGACAGGATGAAGCTGCATCCGGAGGCTCTCACTTTAGATGCTGCTGACCTGAAGTGAAGATTCACCTCGGCGAGAAGTCTGCGCCCACCCCTCTAGAGACAGTGTTGCCGTTGTACCGTCGGTCAGAGGCCCATAGGACCGAGATCCTGGCAGAGATACCCTCCTTTGTAACTGATGACCCACAAGTATAGGGGGTGTATCGCAGTATTTTCGAGGGAAGTGAAACCCAATTTATCGATTCAACACAAGGAGAGCCAAAGAATATTTATAAGCCTTGACAACTGAGTTGTCAATTCAGCTGCACCTGGAAACAATCTTTCTCACAGCCGTTTATCAGTAGCAACAGTTTTGTAGTAGGAGTAGTAAAGCAACAGCAGTAGTAAAGCAAAGACAGCAGTACCAAAAGCAGTAAACAGTGGGATTCGAGTGCGGTAGGCATAGGGATGGATGGACGGGCGTTGCATGGACAAGACAATCCACATAGCAATCAGAACATAGGGCAATTGCAGATAAATAAGATAAAGCATCCAAGTACTAGACAATCCTAGGCATGTGTTCCATATATAGTCATACGTGCTCGCAATGAGAACTTGCACAACATCTTTTGTCCTGCCATCCCGTTTGCAGCGGGGCCTCTAGGGAACTACTAGCAATTAAGGTGCTCCTTTTAATAGAGCACTGGAGCAAAGCATTAACACTCCGTGAACACATGTGATCCTCACATCAAAGCCTTTCCCTTCCGGTTATCCTGATTTCTGTCACTTCGGGGCCATAGGTTCCGGACAACGACGTGTGTATACAACTTGTAGATAAGACCAAGAACAATAATATCATAATGAATAAATAACATGTTCAGATCTGAAATCATGGCACTCGGGCCCTAGTGACAAGCATTAAGCACAACAAGTCGTAACAAAGTCATAAAGCACTAATAAAAGATACTAGGCACCATGCCCTAGTAATCTGATGCCATTACATGAACGATCTCATCCAATCCCTACCATCCACATAGCCTACAGCGGAAGATTACTCACTCATAGATGGGGGAAACATGGATGGTCGATGGAGATGATGGTGAAGATCGATGGAGATGGATCCGGGGGCACTTCCCCGTCCCGGCAGGGTGCCGGAACAGAGACTTTATGTCCCCCGAATCTCTCCTTCGGTGGCGGCGGCGCAGCGGAACTTTTCGTAAAAACGTCGAACCCCCCAAAGTTTTTAGGTCAGAAGGCTTCTTATAGGCAAAGAGGGAGACCGAGGGGGTGCCTGGGGCCACCACACCATGCCCTGGTGCGGCCAGGCCTAGCCCGTGCCTGGGGGGGTGTGGCCAGCCCCTGGCCCTCCTCTATCTCGTATTTTGGCTCCTCGAGTCTTCTGGAAAAATAGGCACTTTGGCTTTTGTCCCGTCCAATTCCGAGAATATTCATTTTCTGACTTTTCTAGAACCAAAAACAGCAGAAAATAGGCAGCTGGCACTGTGGCTCTTGTTAATAGGTTAGTCCAAGAAATCATATGAAAAGTACTCCAAAGTGTGGACAAAACACAAGAAAGTGGATGAAACCAAGCATGGAGCATCAAAAATTATAGATACATTTGCAATGTATCAACATCCCCAAGCTTAACTCTTGCTCGTCCTCGAGTAGGTAAGTGATAAAAAGAAAGAATAATTTTTGAGGTGACATGCACCATCAAAGACTTGATCAAAATATTTGTAAAACATTCAAAGCTGGGATCATAGTACTTCAATCATAACATGAAAGACAAGGTTCTATCAATAAGACAAAGAGACTATGATGCAACATGAAAAGGCACAAACAAAAGATTCATGAATAACAATGCCTTGCAAGACGTTTGTTTGTTTCACATAAAGAAAACATAGCATAGTGGCATTCAGCTTGTTCCTCATAGAGTAGCAAACATAAATGCATAGGACACCTTCAAAGTTTACAAGAATGACTAGATACAAATAGTTTAAAACAAGCAATATCAAGGTATGCATCAATCAACAAGTCTTGGGACAATGCACATAGAACTAAGAATGGCCACTATGCTCTCAAGAAAGTGCTCATAGAATGTGTGGAGACTCAACAAGGAAATGAGCAGGTTTTGAAAAGTTTGAAAGGCTTCCAAATGCTTAAAGTATGGTACTCATTAGCTTTGAGCTCTCATTGCCCCTATCATAAGCATCTTTAATGTGGTTAAGGTGAAAGTGAGGTCCAATCTGAGTTATATGCTTGACAGACTATAAACTGAAAATCCCAAGTCCCTTGAGTACGAGGGCCGCTCCTCATGCTACTCAACTTTAGTTACAAGTAAGTTCTTGTCATCGTAAGTATGTGCGTATCATAGAGAACCGCCAACGGGGTACCCCTTGCCCGATGATACGGAAGAATCCCCATATCAAAATGACAAGGCAAGCAGACAATGAGTATCTCAGCAATCTTCTTATTTACCATGGGAAAATGGTGCTTTTTTATCTCTTTCCTCTTTTCATAAGTATCTTTTCTTTTTATTTTTCTCAATAGCTATCTCTCTTTTTTTATAAGAAGAATGCTTCATAGATATCATTATGGTTACGCTGCAGGTTTCCACCATGTCAGCATGGATTAGACCAGCGACCCAGCCGTTTCTTTAACACACATACATAACTCCATGGACTTACAAGCTCCCCTTTTATTTCACACCGATGACATCCGCAAACAAAAGATCAAGGTAGCAACTTGGTATATATTTACAAGTGTTGAAAGCGTTCCCCGTGACAGCACGGTTCTGCTAATCCCCAGCCTATAATTAGCAAGCACATAACTTTCATGGAGAGTTCACAATGGTTCAGGTTTATTAAGTGCAGGAAATAAAGTGTGCCATCAAGTTCGTGAGAGCTTTACTAACTAACTTTCTCATAACAAGCAAACATTTTATTCGGAAGAAAACAAGGCATATTGAATATGCACAGAAGTAGCAAATGATGCTAATGGGTAGGTATGGTGGACACTTTGGCAATATTTGGTTTAGGGAGTTGGAAACTTGAGTAAAACATACTCAGTGTAAGTGAAGGCTGGCAATAGTAAGGGAGCGACAAACGAGAGAGCAATAATGGCCATAATCATGCAGAGCGACAAAACATCATTGATCAAAGCTAAAGTGATACTACAAGTTGAAAACTAAAGGATCATAAAGGCTTATGGTGACTTGAGATAGTCATAACATGGTGTGAGCATGTGCCAAGTCAACCCAAATAAAACATCAAAGGAGAATACCACTATACTATGCTTTAATATGCTAAAACAACGCATGATTCATCCAAGGCACATTAAGCAATCTCAATTGTTTATAACAAGTCATACTACAGCAAACAATACTAAGCATAAAGCTAAAACAATATCAAGCATGGCATGACAAAGCATAGGCCACAGTCAAAAACAAGCTCTCTTTACCACTTAAGCATGAGCTCTCCTACTCTTTTCCAAACCAAACCAAACCAAACTATTTGAACACCAATGCATGAAAGAGGAGATCCAACCAATTTATTAAGCAAACTAAGAAAGCCAAGCAAACTAAAAACAAAAACGAAAAAGAATACGCTCCAAGAACAACACAACTGTGCATGAAACAATAAAAATGAAGCGTTCAAAAGAAACCTGAGATTTTTATTGATGAAGAGGGGGATGCCTTGGGCATCCCCAAGCTTTGACGCTTGTACTTCTTGGATGTTTCTTGGGGTGACACGCGTGGCATCCCCAAGCTTGAGCTTTAGTCCATCCTTCATCTCATTACTCATTCCTTCCATACACCTGAAATTTTTCCTTCATACAAAACTTCACACAATCTTTATTAGCAACATTAGTTCACTCAAGATAAATAAGTCTTAAGGTTTAGTTATAACACCAAATAAACTCCCATTAAAACACTAGCTACTTTAGCACTTTCCTCAAAAATCTCAATTCCCCAAAAGAACTCAAAAAGGAACCCACAAGAAGCAAATGCAGAAAACGGCAGAAATCTGTCAAAACAGACCAGCAGGTAAAGACGAATTTTTTCGAAGACCTTCTGTTGCTCAAATCAAAAAGTGTTGAACTAACAAAAGTTAGATAACAACCTGGGGCATAAGCACAAAAGGTTACAGCTCAATCCGACATACAGAGCTCTCTCACGAATTTTTACGGTGAAGCACAAAAATCTGTTTCGGGACAGCAACTTTCCCAATCATTACTTCTCTCTCATTAGAGGTTACTCTTGGCACAAAAACAAAATAAAAAGGATAAGGAGCGGTTATTACTGAAGTAATAACTTCCAAGACTCATCTAAAACTTTTGGGTTATCTACCAATAAGTACTTTTCTTTAACGCCTTTAAGTTAGGCACAAGCAAAAACTGAAATGGATAGAATAGAAGTAAGCAAAGATAATTATGGTGAAAACATTGTTTTGTTCAATGAAATCCTTTTGTTAACAAGGTTGATCAGGTATTGTTACCAAAACAATTTCATATGAGACAAAACTTTGTATTCCACTAATGATTATGTTACATCAACCTTGATAGCAATGGTCCCAATCATAATAGTTTCAAATTTTTCTCTTGGTATGGGACAATATATTTCTCCAACTTGAATGCCTTCAACATGTTCAATTGAATTCAAACCATAAGTCATTTCAATCTTCTTGGTGAAATAGACAATATGTTCCTTGTCATTAACATTGAAGGTCACCTTCCCTTGATTATAATTAATAACAGCTCCTGCAGTATTTAAGAAAAGGTCTCCCAAGAATAATAGACATAATATCATCTTCAGGCATAAAAGTTTGAGAGGATGCTCTCATAAGAAATATAAAGTGAAGTAAAAGAGAGCATCAAGAAGCAAATCCAAAACACATTTAAGTCTAACCCACTTCCTATGCATAGGAATCGTGTATGCGAATAAATTCACAAAGAACAAAATGACAGACATAGGAAGATAAAACAAGAGTAACTTCAAAACTTTCAGCACATAGAGAGGTGTTTCAATACCATAAAACTTCTACAACCATATTTTCCTCTCTCATAATAATTTTCAGTAGCCTCATGAAGAAACTCAACAATATAACTATCACATAAAGCATGCTTTTCATGATCTACAAGCACTAGAGCTTTATTATAAACACTTTCAAAAGAATCCTCAGGAACATAACATTCATCCTCCTTTAGTACGCATGGAGGACAATCAAATAATGTAAGGGATAAAGAGTTACTCCCATTAGAAGGTAGGCATGGGTAGCTAATCCATTCTTCCTCCTTTTGTTCATCACTCTCCTTCTCTTTTTCATCTAATGAGATTTCAGATTCATCAATTTCTTCTTCCATAGGATCCTGCAAGGCATTAGTCTCTTCCATTTGTGGAGAGCATCTATTAAAATACTCAAGAATAGGGCCATTTTCATCCTTGTAATTATCAAAGCAAAATTTAAGTATACTATAAACCTCATACTTATAAGGTGAATCATCAATATTTTCAAGCAAACTAGCAAGTTCAAAAGCACCCTTCCAAGCAATAAATTCATCAATTTGTTCTGCATCATAAAAGTCATAAATTCCTTTAGAATAGGAAGATATGGTATCATTATCATTATACTCACATTGAAAAGGGAGGTGTTTATACCTCTTTCTGCAACGAGATTCATCACAGCAATAAGTAACATTATAAGTAGAGCACACGTTTCTAGCAATGGTATACAATCTATCAATTTGTTCCCATAAGTGTTTCCCTTTTTGTGACAAGCGGTGTTCCTTATAATAATATTTTTGATCTTCCGTGAACCCACCTTGCCAATAAGCTTCAGTTTCAAAGAAACCAACCATTTACAACAAGCATGACAAAGCAAGACAATAACAGACCAACGAAAATAACAACTAGAGTAGAAACTACTTTTTTTGTATTTTTGATAAAGAAACAAGCAAACAAGGAGAAAATAAACTTAGCTTGAACAATAGTGAATCCAAGTGGACTTGATAAATAAAGCTATGCTCCCCAGCAACGGCGCCAGAAAATAGTCTTGATGACCCACAAGTATAGGGGGTGTATCGCAGTATTTTCGAGGGAAGTGAAACCCAATTTATTGATTCGACACAAGGGGAGCCAAAGAATATTTATAAGCCTTAAAAACTGAGTTGTCAATTCAGCTGCACCTGGAAATAATCTTGCTCACAGCAGTTTATCAGTAGCAACAGTTTTGTAGTAGGAATAGTAAAGCAATAGCAGTAGTAAAGCAAAGACAGCAGTAACAAAAGCATTAAACAGTGAGATTCGAGTGCGGTAGGCATAGGGATGGATGGACGGGCATTGCATGGACAAGACAATCCACATAGAAATCAGAACATAGGGAAATTGCAGATAAATAAGACAAAACATCCAAGTACTAGACAATCCTAGGCATGTGTTCCATATATAGTCATACGTGCTCGCAATGAGAACCTGCCAGCCCGTTTGCAGCGGGGCCTCTAGGGAACTACTGGCAATTAAGGTGCTCCTTTTAATAGAGCACCAGAGCAAAGCATTAACACTCCGTTAACACATGTGATCCTCACATCAAAGCCTTTCCCTTCCGGTTATCCCGATTTCTGTCACTTCGGGGCCATAGGTTCCGGACAACGACGTGTGTATACAACTTGTAGATAAGTGATGTCTACGCACTTCTATTCTTGTAGACAGTTGTTGGGCCTCCAAGTGTAGAGGTTTGTAGGACAGCAGCAAGTTTTCCCTTAAGTGTATCACCCAAGGTTTATCGAACTCAGGGAGAAAGTGGTCAAAGGTATCCCCTCTCAAGCAACCCTGCAATCAAGATACAAGAAGTCTCTTGTGTCCCCAACACACCCAATACACTTGTCAGGTGTATAGGTGCACTAGTTCGGCGAAGAGATAGTGAAATACAAGTGCTATGGATAAAAAACAACGGTGACAGAAAATATCTTGATGGCGTGGAAGAGACTAAAGGCAAACTGAAATAAAGATGGAAGCAAGCAAACAGTAACAGATCTAATAGCAAATGGTGTTTCAGTGCTTAGAAACAAGGCCTAGGGATCATACTTTCACTAGTGAACACTCTCATATAAATATATTCTTCTTTATGATACTACGTTGAACTACTCTCGGTTGGACACTCTAATCGATGGTAGGGCTATAACAGCACTCCTCAAAGTAAGCCTTTCCCTTCTAAAAAACCCCACACTGTCACCTTGAGCACTAGATGGTTCCAACAAACACCACAATTTCATAAAGACATCCAACTCCAAATATAACTCATAACAAGTATTTGTAATATCTATCCTAAGTGCCACCATGGTGAGCACGCTGTCACTTTCACACACATGGGGAGAGCAGAGATCTATTAAAGCACTTGAGTGGCAAGGTAGATCTATAGATTACAAGCTCATGATCTCAATAAGATCATGCATAGAGAGAGAGAGATGAACACATAGCTACCGGTAGAACCCTTAGCCTCGAGAGAGAACTACTCCCTCCTCATCATGGGAATCAGCAATGGTGATGGAGATGGCGGTGGAGATCGATGGAGATGGCTCCAGGGGCACTTCCCCGTCCCGGCAGGGTGCCGAAACAGAGACTTTCTGTCCCCCGAATCTCCCCTTCGGTGGTGGCGGTGCTGCGGAACTTTTCGTGGATTTCTGATGGATGATTTAGGGTTTTGGCTTCGGGAGGCTTCTTATAGGCCAGAGGGCAAGGTCGGTGGACCCGCGCCTAGGGGTGGTGTGGCCACCCTATGGCCCCCCTCCAGATCTCTTTCTGGATCCGTGAGTCCTCCGGGAAAATAGTAACTATGGCTTTTGTCCCGTTCAATTCCGAGAATATTCATTTTCTGACTTCCTGGAACCAAAAACAGCAGACAACAGGCAACTGGCACTATGGCATCTTGTTAATAGGTTAGTCCAAGAAAGCATATGAAAAGTACTCCAAAGTTGGAACAAAACACAAGAAAGTAGATAAAACCAAGCATGGAACATCAAAAATTATAGATACATTTGCAATGTATCAACATCCCCAAGCTTAACTCCTGCTCGTCCTCGAGTAGGTAAGTGATAAATAGAAAGAATAATTTTTGAGGTGACATGCACCATCAAAGACTTGATCAAAGTACTTGTAAAACATTTGAAGCTGGGATCATAGTACTTCAATCATAACATGAAAGACAAGGTTCTAGCAATAAGACAAAGAAACTAAGATGCAATATGAAAAGGCACAAACAAAAGATTCATGAATAACAATGCTTTGCAAGACATTTGTTTGTTTCACATAAAGAAAACAAAGCATAATAGCATTAAGCTTGTCCCTCATAGAGTAGCAAATATAAATGCATAGGACACCTTCAAAGTTCATAAGAGTGACTAGATATAATAGTTTAAAACAAGCAATATCAAGTTATGCATCAATCAACTAGTCTTGGGACAATGCACATAGAACTAAGAATGGCCACTATGCTCTCAAAGTAGGTGCATAAAGATAGAAGGTGGAGACTCAATATAATGGTGGAAGAAAGGCCTTTTGTAAAAGGAAGTAGGGATTCAAGTCTCATAAAGAGCTTCCAAAAATTATGGTACTTATAGATTTCAGCTCTCATTGCCCCTATCATAAGCATCTTGAAGTGATTAAGGTTAAAGTGAACAAACTATGGTGTACATGCTTGACGAAGTATAAGTTAGAAATCTCATGTCCCTTGTATACGAGGGTCGCTCCTAATGCTACTCAAGTTTAGTCACCGGTAAGTTCTTGTCATTGTAAGTATATGTGTATCATAGAGAACCGCCAACGGGGTACCCCTTGCCCGATGATACGGAAGAATCCCCATATCAAAATGACAAGGCAAGCAAACAACGAGCATCTCAGCAATCTTCTTATTTACCATGGGAATATGGTGCTTTTTTCTCTCTTTCCTCTTTTCATAATCTCTTTTTTTTCTTTTTCTCTTTTTTCTCAATATAGGACTCTTTGTTTTATAAGAAGAATGCTTCATAGACAGCTCATTATGGTTACGCTGCAGGTTTCCACCATGTCAGCATGGATTAGACCAGCGGCCCAGGCGTTTCTCTAACACATATACATAACTCCATGGACTTACAAGCTCCCCTTTCATTTCACACCGACGACATCCATATACAAAAGAGCATGATATCAACTAGGTACAAGTAACAAGTGCAATGTTGAAAGCATTCTCCATGACAGCATGGTTCTGCTAATTCCCAACAAATAAGTGCAAGCATATACAACATAGACGACACAATAGTTCAAGTTTATTAAGGGCAAGAAAAGTAAAGTGTGCCATCAAGTTCGTGAGAGCTTTAATCACTAGTTCTCTCATAACAAGTTTAATTTGGAAGGTAAACAAAATCATGAATATACTTGGAATAGCATAAGCTAGTAGGTAGGTATGGTGGACTCTTTGGAATAACTTGGTTTAGGGAGTTCGATGCATGATTGGAACTCATACTTGGTTGTGGAGGCTAGCAAAAGAATGGGAGCGACAAACTAAGAGAACAATAATGGCCATAATCATGCAGAGCGACAAAACATCATTGATCAAAGCATAAAGTGATACTACAAGTTGAAAACTAAAGGATCATAAAGTCTATGGTGACTTGATATAGTCATAACATGGTGCGAGCATGTGCCAAGTCAACCTAAATAAAGCATCAAAGGAGAATACCACTATACTATGCTTTAATATGCTAAAACAACGCATGATTCATTTAAGGCACATTAAACAATCTCAATTGTTTATAACAAGTCATGCTAAAGCAAAGAATACTAAGCATAAAGCCAAAAAAATATCAAGCATGGCATGACAAAGCATAGGCCACAGTCAAAAACGAGCTCTTTTTATCACATAAGCATGAACTTTCCTACTCTTTTCCAAACCAAACCAAACTATTTGCAAACCAATGTATGAAAGAGGGGGTCCAACCAATTTATTCAGGAAACTAAGCAAACCAAAGCAAACTAAAAACCAAAACAAAAACGAAAAATAATACGCTCCAAGAACAACACAACTGTGCATGAAACAATAAAAATGAAGCGTTCAAAAGAAACCTGAGATTTTTATTGATGAAGAGGGGGATGCCTTGGGCATCCCCAAGCTTTGACGCTTGTACTTCTTGGATGTTTCTTGGGGTGACACGCGTGGCATCCCCAAGCTTGAGCTTTAGTCCATCCTTCATCTCATTACTCATTCCTTCCATACACCTGAAATTTTTCCTTCATACAAAACTTCACACAATCTTTATTAGCAACATTAGTTCACTCAAGATAAATAAGTCTTAAGGTTTAGTTATAACACCAAATAAACTCCCATTAAAACACTAGCTACTGTATCACTTCCCTCAAAAATCTCAATTCCCCAAAAGAACTCAAAAAGGAACCCACAAGAAGCAAATGCAGAAAACGGCAGAAATCTGTCAAAACAGACCAGCAGGTAAAGACGAATTTTTTCGAAGACCTTCTGTTGCTCAAATCAAAAAGTGTTAAACTAACGAAATTTAGATAACAACCTGGGGAAGAAGCACAAAAAAGTACAGCTCAATCTGACATACAGAGCTCTCTCGCGAATTTTTATGGTGAAGCACAGAAATCTGTTTCGGGACAGCAACTTTCTCAATCATTACTTCTCTATCATTAGAGGTTACTCTTGGCACAAAAAGCAAAAAAAAAAAGGATAAGGAGAGGTTATTAATGAGATAATAACTTCCAAGACTCAACTAAAACTTTTGGGTTATCTCCCAATAAATACTTTTATTTAACGCCTTTAAGTTAGGCATGATAGTTTGAGAAGATGCTCACATAGGAAATATGAATTGAAGTAAAAGAGAGCATCAAGAAGCAAATTCAAAACACATTTAAGTCTAACCCACTTCCTATGCATAGTAGTCTTGTAAATAAACAAGTCATAAAAGCACAAAGCAACAAGCATAGGAAATTAAAACAAGTGCAACTTCAAAATTTTCAACATAAAAAGGGGAAACTTAATATTATTGAGATGCATAGAACCATGTTTCCCTCTCTCATAATAACTTTCAGTAGCAACATGAATAAAATTAATAATATAACTATCACATAAAACATTCTTATCATGAGCCACAGGCATATAATAATTATTACTCTCCACATAAGCATAGTCATTCATATTAATTGTAGTGGGAGCATATTCGACAAAATAGCTATCATTATTATTCTCATCACCATAATCATCAAATATAGGAGGCATATTGTAGTCATAATTAATTTCCTCTTCAATAGTAGGTGGACTGAAAATATTATATTCATCATTGTAATCATCATATATTGGAGGTTTGGTATCATCAAAGTAAAATTTCTCCTCCATGCTTAGGGGACTAAAAAGGTCATCTTCATAAAAACAAGCTTCCCCAAGCTTAGACTTTTCCATAGCATTAGCAATAATGGTGTCCAAAGAGTTATTACTAACAACATTGCTATTAACATGCAAATAAAGTTCCATAGGTTTTTTAATTTTCTCTTCAAACACTTCATGTCCTAACTTAAGATAAATACTATAAAGCTCTCTAATTTTGTTGTTGTTTTCCAATAAGCCTAACTAATGAAAACAAGAAACAAAAAGACAAAAATGCAGAATCTAAAGGAAATAACTTCGAGCACTCACACCGGAGGATGTGAGTACCTTTTACCTTACCTCCCCGGCAACGGCGCTAGAAAATAGGCGTTTGCCGTGGGAGGTTCTTCTTCCTTAATCCTCCGGTGTGAATACCTTTTACCTTACCTCCCCAGCAACGGTGCTAGAAAATAGCTTGATGTCTATGCACTTCTGTTCTTGTAGACAGTTGTTGGGCCTCCAAGTGTAGAGGTTTGTAGGACAGCAGCAAGTTTTCCCTTAAGTGGTTCACCCAAGGTTTATCGAACTTAGGGAGGAAGTGGTCAAAGGTATCCCCTCTCAAGCAACCTGCAATCAAGATACAAGAAGTCTCTTGTGTCCCCAACACACCCAATACACTTGTCAGGTGTATAGGTGCACTAGTTTGGCGAAGAGATAGTGAAATACAAGTGGTATGGATAAAAAACAACGATGACAGAAAATAACTTGATGGCGTGGAAGAGACTAAAGGCAAACTGAAATAAAGATGGAAGCAAGCAAACAGTAACAGATCTAATAGCAAACGGTGTTCCAGTGCTTAGAAACAAGGCCTAGGGATCATACTTTCACTAGTGAACACTCTCATATAAATATATTCTTCTTTATGATACTACGCTAAACTACTCTCCAGTTGGACACTCTAATCGATGGTAGGGCTATAACAGCACTCCTCAAAGTAAGCCTTTCCCATCTAGAAAACCCCACACTGTCACCTTGAGCACTAGATGGTTCCAACAAACACCACAATTTCATAAAGACATCCAACTCCAAATATAACTCATAACAAGTATTTGTAATCTCTAGCCTAAGTGCCACCATGGTGAGCACGCTGTCACTTTCACACACATGGGGAGAGCAGAGATCTATTAAAGCACTTGAGTAGCAAGGTAGATCTATAGATTACAAGCTCATGATCTCAATAAGATCATGCATAGAGAGAGAGATGAACACATAGCTACCGGTAGAACCCTTAGCCTCGAGAGAGAACTACTCTCTCCTCATCATGGGAATCAACAATAGTGATGGAGATGGCGGTGGAGATCGATGGAGATGGCTCCGGGGGCACTTCCCCATCCTGGCAGGGTGCCGGAACAGAGACATTCTGTCCCCCGAATCTCCCCTTCGGTGGCAGCAGCGCTGCAGAACTTTTCGTGGATTTATGATGGATGATTTAGGGTTTTGGCTTTGGGAGGCTTCTTATAGGCCAGAGGGCAAGGTCGGTGGGCGGCCAGGGGCCCACACCATGCCCTGGCGCGGCCTAGGTGGACTCGCGCCTAGGGGTGGTGTGTCCACCCTGTGCCCCCCCTCCGGCTCTCCTTCTGGCTCCACGAGTCCTCCGGGAAAATAGTAACTTTGGCTTTTGTCCCGTCCAATTCCGAGAATATTCATTTTCTGACTTCCTGGAACCAAAAATAGCAGACAACAGGCAACTGGCACTGTGGCATCTTGTTAATAGGTTAGTCCAAGAAATCATATGAAAAGTACTCCAAAGTTGGAACAAAATACAAGAAAGTAGATAAAACCAAGCATGGAACATCAAAAATTATAGATACATTTGCAATGTATCAATAACACCAAGAACAATACTATCATAATGAATCAATAACATGTTCAGATCTGAAATCATGGCACTCGGGCCCTAGTGACAAGCATTAAGCACACCAAGTCGCAACAAAGTCATAAAGCACTAATAAAAGATACTAGGCACCATGCCCTAACAATCTGATGCCATTACATGAACGATCTCATCCAATCCCTACTATCCCCATAGCCTACAACGGGGGATTACTCACTCATAGATGGGGGAAACATGGATGGTCGATGGAGATGATGGTGAAGATCGATGGAGATGGCTCCGGGGGCACTTCCCCGTCCCGGCAGGGTGCCGGAACAGAGACTTTTTGTCCCCCGAATCTCCCCTTCGGTGGCGATGGCACAGCGGAACTTTTCATGGAAAAACGTCGAACCCCCCGAAGTTTTTAGGTCAGAAGGCTTCTTATAGGCGAAGAGGGAGATCGAGAGGGTGCCTGGGGCCACCACACCATGCCCTAGCGCGGCCAGGCCCAGCCCGCACCTGGGGGGTGTGTGGCCAGCCCCTGGCCCTCCTCCGTCTCGTATTCTGGCTCCTGGAGTCTTCTGGAAAAATAGGCACTTTGGCTTTTGTCCCATCCAATTCCGAGAATATTCATTTTCTAACTTTCCTGGAACCAAAAACAGCAGAAAACAGGCAGCTGGCACTGTGGCTCTTGTTAATAGGTTAGTCTAAAAAATCATATGAAAAGTACTCCAAAGTGTGGACAAAACACAAGAAAGTGGATGAAACCAATCATGGAGCATCAAAAATTATAGATATATTTGCAATGTATCACTAACACCCTCAGGATTAGGGTTAAACGAACCTCAGAGCTACATCTGAGATAAACTTATCTCCAATCTCAGGAGCATATAGTGTAACTTTTGGTAACATCACAAAACATATAGACATCAATAGCATAAGTTTAAACTCTTAATAGAGTAAGATATCAGATTATTACAAACCTAGGGTCACAGACCCAAGATTACAACAAGAAACAAAAGCAAATTTGGTTTTCTAAACAAAAAACTTAACAAACAGCCTAAGAGGCAATAAATATAAGCGACGTCCCTCCCATAGTCTCAGGCTGCTGCCTGGGAACCCCAAACTACTCGTCGACTTCAACGTATAAATCACCATCGGTGGCACTGTCATTTGTAGCAAAAACAACAATGGCACAAGGCTGAGTACGAGAATTGTACTCCGCAAGACTTAGATAACCTAGTATCTACATGCTCTGGCTAGAGAGGCTTTATTTGGAGGTATTTTGCGTCAAGCACACTTTATTTTAAAATCAGAAGGATAGAGGCTCGTCTACTTAGAATCTTTTAAAAGAGATAAGAGCTCGAAACTCTATCTTGTAGATCGTATCTTGATAACCACCAAAAATCATTCTCTGAACTCACCAACTAGATTCACCCCCTCGATTCCCCTAGAAAGCAATCCTAAACCTCTTAGTTGCCAAGTTTTAACATTTGGTTATAGTTGTCTATGATCTTAGAATCCATCACCAAGTAGTCCATAAATGTGGACACGAATTTTGAAAAGATTTAACCCTATAGGGGTGTACAACTTTACCCACACTCACTGACCTTCTCTTAGTGCCACTAGATTAGCATGCTTCCGGGGGTTTCCGACAGAGGGTAGTCAGACATGACCTTTCTGTTCTTTCGCTTAATCCACGAGTCACTCGGAAATGGCTTATTGTCTGCTATAGTTGGACGCGCTCTCATCTCAGTCCCAATCTCTATGTACCAAGGATCCTTAGTTGGAAGTCGCACAGAACCCTTCACCTCGTCGACGTCGTATATGTAAATCAACTTCCAAATGCAGGGCGAATAACACTCGAACTACGAACTCATGGATCAAGCTAGGAAAGTTAGGGTCAAGGGGGGATTCCATGCCCAGTGTGGCTGTACACCCAACCTTGGTTATCAAGGCAAGAACTCGGGTCCTAGTGGTGGTGAGTATTGGACTACAAATACCACATCCCACTATGACCGCTTATATAAGCCTTAGCATACTTAACCTCCATCTCAGATCTCAAATCCTCAACATGCCATACCAGATTCATCTGCTTCTCCGATTCATAACCAGATGGGCCAGACTTGAATACTAAGCATGGCTAAGCTCAAACCATATCAGTAGCTCTTGTGACACTCATATTCCAGACCTAGGTGTGCTAGGAGTAGTGGATTGGGTAATATAGGATACAAGGGGGTAAACATGCAACATATATGATACTTTAACTATCAGCAAAAAACAACTTGGAATTGTATGCACCGTAGCAAGAATGTAAATACTCTATAAAACATAGGTTAAGAATAAAGGCTACGCCTGCCTTTCTGTCCTTCAGTGAAATGATAAGGATCTTCGGAAGTGTTGACTTCAGGCTCGTCTTTCGATCTTATCACGAAGAACCAACACCAGGAAGGAAGACAACAATCAACTTATAGTACCATTCAATGCTCAAGCACATTAATGATATGTTGCATTATAGTTATCATGTCAACCCTAAGAATAACATCAATTTAAATGAGTTCGGGATGCCTAGGGCATGACATTCCATTGACCCCATATGCAATTAGGGGGTTCGACGTTCCTCTAAAATAGATAGGGTTTAGGTTAATCAACAATGCATGATTATATTTTTAATGTGTACATCTTATTTTTCTGATTATTTTGATATATTATTTGTATTTTTATGATTTAATATGAATTATGATTTTTACAAGTTTATAACTTTTTTGAAATTTCTGAAATGATTTAAAGCCTTTATGATGTCAGCACAACGTTAGCGGAGTGGATAAATAACTTTCTTACAAAGGCTGAGCCAGCCTCGGTCACTGACCACTATGCCTGGGGCCACATTTGCTTGCCACCATGGCAAACCTTGCCCAAGGCCACGTCAGCATGACGTGGTAGACACATCGGCGACACCTCACCTCGATGGCCACCATGGCAGACGGTGGTCGTCTCCGGCGACTCGGCCAACTACAACAAGCGCGGGCGGGGGCAAATGAACAAGGGGAGTGACGCAAACCATCTAGTGGTGGCACTTCCCCCTCATGGTCACTAGAGCAACCTCCATAGCCAGCTTCCATAGAGGCGCTCTCGAATCAATGGTGCGGTGGCGCTACAGACTGCAATCGACATGGGGAAGGGTTTCTTGACACCGGGAGCTTACCAGAAGCGTGAAGGAGGGGTCAGCGAGGCGAAGGGAGGTTGGAATCGATGGCGGTGACGGTGGCCAGCGTCGGGGAAGGAGATGTCAATTCGGGCGATCGGGACCTCCTCGACTTGCGCGATATGGGGGAAGACGAACCTGTAGAGCAAGGAGAGCACGAAGGTGGGATCAAATGGCCAGGAGACAGCTAGATATGGCTGCTCCCCGTAGCTCAGACGATCTTGGGTTGCAGTAGATAAGGGAGAAGGAGAAATGAGCCTCATTCTTTGTGTGTACAGGGTCTTTATATGCAGGGAGAGCGGCGGCTCGAATCTTGGCACGTGACGGTCATCACAGCGACGACAAACGGCTCCGGTGACGACACGCAACTGCTGCTCCTCATCGTCCTTCTAGTGTGAGGAATAAGAAGAAAAGAAAGAGCCGAAGGGGTACCGGGCTGGGAATTGGGCCAGGTGGGCCACGAGAAAGGAAGAGGAGATTGTTTGGTTGCTAGGCTCTGACCACTCTGTCTCTCTTCTCATGTTTTTTTCTAAAAAACTCCTTTTCTAATTATTTCTCTCCATTTCCTCTTTGTTTGCACTCAAATCAAATTATTTTGAACAAGTTTGAGCTCGGGGCAGAGGTTCAGAAACCTTGTAAAGATTTTGAGCATTTAAACAGGAGGGCTCGCATGTGGATCCATTTTACCAAAATCAAAACCATTTTAAACAGGGTAGAGTTTGAGAAGGAAAACAATTTAGAGGTTAGGGTTTTTATCCCCTCTTGTATCCAAACCACACCAAAATACAAGGAAACATGCATGCCATGATCTTAAGTACTAAATAAACTTTATTACAAGCATGGGATGTTAAATACTTCAACGAATTGGGTGTGCTTGGGGCGCTTCAGGAGAGGCTGGTAACAGGTTCCTCTGCAACCGCTCGAGTGGCCGAGCGTGCCGGAGAGGCTACAACCTCGAGTAGTACCACTGCGAGGGACAAAGGGTCCTACGCGCCCTTGCGAGAATTGGGAGGAGGTGCGCAGGCAGCTACACCCCTCGCGAGGGGCTCGGTCGACGCAGACGTGGTGATGCTGGAGGAAGAAGCCACCCCCGAGCCCTCTCTTGTGAAGAAAGTGGTTGGTGAGGGGGCAACATCGAGCAGGACTGACACCCACAGCTTTAGGAGGGTGAAGCGCGAGCGCTAGAGGGCCAACGATGAGTATGTTATCCATCAGCGCTTCCCAGAAAGGTACTTCTTTTCTCCATTCACCTGATTCTTATGGCCTTATAGGGGCCTCCCAGCGGCAAAGAAATCTAAGGTGGATTCGGACGTCTCTGGCTCCAATGAGGGCGATGCGTTCGTCGGAGCACGCTCGGGGGGTGAGGCGCCAGGAGCGGATGATTCTACTAGGCCCATCGTGAAGGCTTAGGAGGTGCCTGCCCCTGAAGGTGAAGGCGTGGACCATGGACCTCAAGCTTCCATGATGGCTCCAGAGAATGCGCATGACTCGGCAGAAGCGGAGTGTCTTGCGGAGGTTTCCTGCCTCGCGAAGGAGAAGGAGGCCACAGAGTGGCCCGCCATCGACGACTCTGCCCGATTCTAGGCAACGGAGCGTCTCACGGAGGAGTCCTACCGTGAGGAAGAGCGTCGGGTGGCAATGAGGGTTAGTGTACCGGAGGGGAATTGGGTGGCCAAACTAGAAGACCCCTTCGCCCTCGACCTGCCCAAAGATCTAGTACCCAATGCGGAGGGCTCCGCTGAGAGCCCCCTGCGCTACGCGGCGGGAGATGGGAGTTCTCATGGCGCAGTCGGGGAAGGCCAGGAACCTGAGGGCCCCAGAGGTTCGCTCCTAGACCGCCCCCGCTTCACTAGGCGATGATGGTGTCCAGGGGTGAAGGCGGTCATCGGAGCTACACTGCCTCAGCCATTCAAGCCCTACACACGGGCTTGGACCAACTTAGCCTCTTGCTGGAGAGCGACAAGTCCTGGTTGGCGACGGAGTGTGGCCGCTTGGCAGCGTCGGAGCAGAGGCTTCGTGAAGTCGTGGCATATGAATGTGCGCCATGCTGCAGCCCTCAGGAAGCTGGAGCAGACCTTTGCGGACGTCCTTCAGGAGGCGGAGGAGATCTTGCGCGGTGCTAGGGAGCGGCCGGCCGGCGAGGCGGTGAGCGAGGAGCTGACCGGGCACCACTAGGAATCGGAAGCCGATTTCCAACTTCCCATCGGACCACACTAGCACCCTAGGATCCTTTTGGTCTGAACCGTGCGATCATGACCCACTGAAGCATGTGCATGGGTTTTCAGTTTGCAGATCTGCTTCCTAAAACTACTCCCCAAAATCACGTCCGATCTTGCTAGCGCTAATTAAGTAAAATTTATTAATGATTACTCCCAATTCGTTCTGACTTGTAGGAAACTATTTCGGGATTTTAAAGACATAAACTACTCTAGCTAATTTCAACGTATGCATTATGCTTCTTAGGAAAGAAAATTTGTTACAAATTCTAATAGAGTTTGCTTCCCATGTGATTGAAAGGCTCTTTGGTCATACAAAGATTTCTCTCTTAGATCAAACGAATCAGGTTCTAATGCAGCGAACAGAATTTTGCTTCCATGGTGAAGGCAACAAAATAATATTTCTGAAGGTATCATAGTACCACTTTAATCGACCAAACCTGTGGTTTCCACCATAACATGAATATATTTTCCAGCAATAAAAAATTACTTTCATTGTCGTAATCATATATGTTTCAAAGGAACTGGGATGTGCTTATGACGAAATAAATATTTGCTCCTATCAATGGAGATTTGCTTCCATGGATTATGCTACTTGCTTCCTACTCTACGTTCAATTCCATACAGCAAAAAATTGCAGCGAGGTCTCGATTTTGTCCCATCTAGTCATAATGCAAACACCACCATTGATGGTGACGATATGCTTCCTATGCTGGTAGTCATGCTTCATTCTGACCAGGGCATGTGTCCGGCTGGCGGTAGTCGTGCTTCCTTCATACGGCGGTCGTCATGCTATTTTTCAATGATGGGCGCGTGCTTCCTTCGTGTTCTTGCTATGCTTCTTCAGACGCGGTGGCCAATTTTGACCATGTTTCCTTAGTGGCCATGCTTCGTTTAGATGGTAGTTGTGCTTATTATGGATGGTGGTCGTGCTTCCTACATAAGGAAATTGATTTCACAACTGTTCAAAATGCAGGAAAATTGCACATTGGGACCTAGTTCGGTTCCTTTTACCTTCTTGAATTATGCTGTCGTTGGAGGGATCAAAGAGAGCTCCCGCGAGTGGTAGAAGCAGCGACCCATTGCTTCAGCTAAATTGAAGCCTTGTCAGCTTGGCTGAGCTGCCTCCGTCTCCGGCCGTCCGTCAGTTCTTCCCCGACGACGTCTCCCCACAGTGGAACGTTATGCCTGCCGGCGCACGAGATTGAAAGGTGGAGGTGTAGGACTATAATCAGATGAGCGTGTCGAGGGACTTGAGGGCCACGGCGGTGTCACCATGGCCGAAAAGCCAGGACGCGCTAGCAGTTCGTGAGCGGGGACGGACGCGAGAGCCGCAGGGAGAGGCGCGATCCCGATCCGTAGCTAACGCCAATGAGCGCACTCGGTTATGCGCCTACGTCGGGGCCGAGGTGCGGCCTCGCTCGCAGGACCATGATGTGCACGTCGACAACGGAGGCCTTGCAGGTGGCGGCAGCAGCCATGGAGGGGGCAGTGCGATGCGAGCGGTGGAGGGGAGGCTTAATTAGTGGGGAGACGTAATTAATGGTGGGCGGGGCAGATGCAAAACCGATGGCTCCAGCAAGATGAGATCGACGGCATCCGGGTGGTCCGACGATTTCTTTCCAATCGGATCCAGATAGTTAGTGTTTACCAGGGCAAAATAGTGAACTTGCACCCAATCGAACACCTTTTTTTTTTTTTGAGCGTCACCCCATCGAACACTTAAATGTTTGGCTTTATTTACTTCTCGATTGCACATGGTGTGGCCCAGTTCAAGTGTCCAACCCGGTTTATCTCTACTACTTATAAAGGAGAGAACCTGAACTTCTCTACATGCACCCCACATAGCCACACGGACATACTAAATCCCCACGATCAGGCTAACCGAAGACAATCAAACAACTAAGAATAGCCCAATTTTTTTCTTTGGTGCACTTAGCAAATAGCTTTAACGGACTGCACTCATCCCGCACGGGAAACATAAAAAAAGGAAACGGATCGCACCCATGGTCTACCATCCCTTATTAACAACCCATCGCTTAACAGACGCCAAAAAAAGAGGAAACTGATCGCACCCATGATTTCCTTCCCCTGAACCCCGGCCTTGCGACGCCGTCGCGCATGACGCTGCCCGGCAGCACCTCGCCTCCGTGGACGGCGCCCTCGCTGCCACTAGCAACCGTGCCTTCCTGGATGGTGAACTTGGTGCTCGGAAGCACCTTCGCCCTCCTGCATCGCACCGACGGGTGTGCGGCAGCTCCTTCGTCACCTCCTCACTGTCGTCACACCGTCACCTCCCCGCACCGCTTCCACCTTCACCATCCTGTAAAAACGGTGACGATCAATCTTTCAGTAAAAACTGATTGCTTCCATGCTACATGAAGATAGCTGGCTGATGATGCTGGTAGATGAATTGGTCCCAAGCCTGGAGTTGCCCCCAAAATCGCAAGATTACAGTACCACTGATAGTTTCATGGATCCCACCCCAACATGATTGGGTTACTGTCAATACTGATGGTTCTGTTGATCTCATCAATAAATTTGTAGGTTCCTGCTATGTTACTCGAGACTCTGAAGGAAAGATGACGAAGGAGGCGGCAAGTGGCACTCATATATCATTGACCCCTTCATCAGTGAGCTTCTAGCATGTATAAAAGGACTGGAAAGAGACAGATCATCGTCAGATCCCCCGAGTCGCACTGCAGATGGATTGTACCTCTTTGATAACCCTCTGGCAGGGTGCTGGCAGGTGAGGATGGAGGGTACTCATATTCTAGATGAATTAAAGACCCTCAGTCGTTCGTTCTAGACTTTCAAGCTTCTTTATTTAAATATATATGCAAATTGTGCAGCTCATACTTGTGCCAAATAAGCACTTAGTGTAGACTCTTTATGCTTCGACATAACACCTGGAATCTTGCTTCGGATTCTCCATACAGATTGTAATCATGTACCTTTGATTTGAATAAAATGGATTACAATGTAAAAAAAAGATAATTAACTAGCAGGTAAATATTATGTGCATATGGAAATCTTATAAGACAGTTCATGTTTTACTTTTTATACTGCACATTAGCTATATTTCCTCCTGTTCACTTTCAATGTTCAGTTCTAGATGAAATACAATCTACATTGTTTTTGCAAACATAATTGAGGACGCTGCATCTAGAATATGAATCCTATTATATAAGCAATTCGGTTGGTACACATGTGCCAAAGAATTGGTCTGAACAGAGTGAAGAACATTTTGGTCAGAATTCATATTGCTAGAGTCTAGAGTGGATACATCTCTACTCTGCCCTAAACAATATATAACTGATTCGTTGGTACCATTAGTCAAGTAAGAGTTCGTTTTGTTCTTTTTTGATGTGAATTGCGCCTTGTGGGCATTTAACTTCATGTCTACGTGAAATTATATTGCACCTCCAACACGGTACTCCACAACAATAAAACAGACAGTAGTTGGCATGCCAATATTTCCATTTTACGCCTGAATATTCAGATCATTAAATCAAAGGTTGATTCAGGGCAACTTTTCATATTCAATAGTATAGTACAAGGCAAACAATTTTCAAGTATCTTAAAAATTTCTCCAAATGCAAGCGGCACAGGTAGTAGTAAACCTCTAGCTGCAAGAAGTAATTCACCAAGCTAGCAATCATGAAAGTCAAGCAAGCAAAGGACAACCTACTGCACGCGAATTATTTCAGTGAAAAAAAAGTTTTTTAGTGTTCCTATTTCTGGAAAATGATGATTGTTTATTCTCGCAAAAAGTTGTTCTACGTGTTATTATTTCATTCCTTTGTTGTAGAAAGAAACACAACATATTGTTATATTCAGATGATGCCCGGTCCATAGCTGCTCTGATCGCAGCTTGCAGAACATCCACAACATGGGAAATCAATGGATGCAATTAGTTTGTACCTGTAGTGTTGCTTGAGTACTAATACGCTCCACTCAAACTGAAACATACTTCTAATGACTGTTGGCAGATGGGCTTACCTTTTAATACTGTGTCACTTGTTCCTTTTGATCCGTCTACTCCAACATGCCTGGACTGCCTCGATTCCTTCAATAGCATAAAAGATTGAGTGCAATCGCCATTCTCAATTGGTGTTTCTGTGGAAAGAAACCAACACGAGAATACGAAGTATGTGACTCGGGCAGTCAACGACATATGTGATGCAATGTAATGATAGATGTGATTCTCCTTTGGAAGCAGATATTAGCATAGCTGAGGGTGTCTTAGAGTCACATACACTCATTATCTAGCACAATTTGGACATTGTCGATATCTCACATTTCAAAAACACTTCAGCAGATGTCGATGCTAAAAATTGTAAAACTAAATTTCTATTCAAGTAAGCATGTGCAGCAGCTACCATTTAAGTCAACTTTACAAACTAAATTTCGTTTGTAAATATCTGGCGAACAAACTGGGTACCAATACTAGAAGTGTACCTATGTTATATCTGATGAAGTAAGAACAGTTTACACGGCCTACAGAATTGCAGTAACAATTCATAGATAAAAACATTTGTGATTATTAGAGTCAAGCTTGTGCACAATAGCTAAAGCGCTCGAGGCCTAGGCCCGTGGCGGTGGCGCGGCGAGGCATGAAACCGTGGCTACATTGGCAGCTTCAATGCGTGGGGCAATGACATCGGACAGAGCCGAATCGAGCAGTGGGAGGGGGGACAATAAAATACCAGCCGTCAGCGAGGTGGGGAGGGCGTCGACCATCAACTCCGGGAGCATGCCGTACTTGGGATACTCGAGGAGGCTCGCGATCTAGGATTCGGTGGATTTGAGGTCTGCGCATGCGCCTCTGCCTCTATCGGCGGGGAGGCATGGGAAGGGTGGTCGTCGCTGCAGCGACGGTGTGGCAGGGGGTAGGGGAGAGGAAGGTCGTTCCGGCTGCGTCAAAGGGCAGGGGTGGTGGCGGTACTCGCCGGAACAGCGCTCGCCGGCAAAGAAGGGAGAAGGTTCTAGCAGCTAGGAGGCAGTGGAGAGGGCAGCGACGCTGCTTGTACCGTGTGTGCAGGTGAGAGAGGAAGTTGAGATTAAGAGTGAGAGTCGGGGCGGTGTGTGTTACTATGTGTCTTTGACGACTCTTTTTTCACCAAGTCAGGGTGTGTGGATGTGTGTACTGCGTAGAGATCATCGATCTAGAGCCCGTCCTCAGTGAAGAGGACTTTATTTTTTTTTGAAATGTTCAAAATTAAAGATTCAAAAAATACCGAGACACGTGCAAAAAATCATGTGATTTTTTTTGTATTTTGGCCTTAGAAAAAAGAGAAAATTTCAGATCTGAATATGAATAGTGCAATTTTTTGGGAGCTGAACCATGCAATTTTGAATGGCCCTCTTTTTCAAAATTTGTCATATTTATCTTTTTTTCTTCGCTCGAAATGTAGGTTATTTTTCATTAAAAATTTGCAAACTTGTATTTCATATTGTTGGTTGTACATAGGTATTTTTTCGAAAATATTCGATAGTTTTTCAGAAATTCAAAATAGGCTCACCATCAAGCCCGTCCTCTAAACTCATTTTCCGATAGCAAGGGCTGATATGTGAGGTTTTGATAGGATAATATGAAAATTTGAAAGATCCATTTTCCTTTACGTTTTAGTTTAAGATTGTTAAGATATTTTCAACATCAAAATTCTATAATCATGCAGGTCATCATGTGGTTGTAGATGTTAAACATTGTATTATCAAAGTGAACTCTCCGAGAGTTCAATGATGGAAAATGGACATTATCGATCAAATAATGAGGTGATTCTTTATCAAATATACTAAGAAATAGTGAATAATGTTGCTTAATAGTTGTTTCTTAAACAATGATTAAACTGTATTTAATTGTTTCTTGAGGTAAATATTTATTTTGTGCTTCGTGGATTTTAACCGGTGTCGTGTTTTTGAATCGTCCGTTGCACGAGCATTGTTAGACCGTTAGGCTATGGTACATATTGGTTGCTGCTCTGGTGCGTTGGTCCTTTAGGGTCTTAGCACGACGACTTACCGTCTGTCTACTACAACACGCTCTACTATGACAAGCTTTACCCGGCTCCGGTGATGGAGGGGCGAGGACGGCGACACGCCTTCGGCTTGTGCCAGTGTTTGTAGTCGTCGCTAGGTGGTCCATTGACCTATTTATAATTTTTATTAGGACTCTTTATACTAATATTGATGATAATTAATAGATTGGTGAAATTTCAAAAAAAAAACATATAGATAAAAGTAAATATGATTCAAAACAGATATGTCATGCTTAAGAAACGTGCATTTGCACGTGCACGTTTACTAGTAGTAGAAAAGAAAAAGAAATGTTAGCCCAGTTTAGTAGAAAAGAAAAAAATGTTAGGCTAATTCAAGTATAGCATCTGGACTCTATGTATTGGCAGACGATAACACGATGATGGCCTCTGATCCGTTTCTTGTGGGCCACTCCGATTAGTTTTCCTTCTTTGTTTTGGACTCTAATTTTTTACTAGTAAGTACGAGGGAGCTAATTCACCTATAGCATCTGGACTCTAAAGCAACACGATGGCTATTTTTTAAATACGAAGAAGGCCCCTCGGTTGGAACGATTATTTTGGTTTGACCTTGGAAGAGGAGGAAAACCATCACCAACCAAACCATATCTTTTTTTTAAAACACCAACCAAACCTCTTTAATAGGAGTAGTAAAGATATCGTATTCGTCGTGCTTTTTTAGGGCAACTGGTACTCGCGACGCACTAGTGGCAATCTCGAAACAAAAATAAACTGAGATGGCTACGACCGTCGGGGGCGGCAGCACAGAATCGTCGGGGGCGGCGGAGTGGTCTGACCTTCCTGATGATCTCATCGGCGTGGTCCGGTCCATGGTTTCTTCCTCTGCAAGCAGTGGCGCGGTGGTGTGTTGCGCCTCCCGGCACCGCCCGCCGTCCCGCTGCTGCTCCTATCGCCCAACAGGGACGGCAAGACGAGGCACGTGTGCAGCCACGATGAGAGCTGGGTCTTGCGCGTCCCACACAACGTAGTCCAGATGCGGTTCGCGGGCTCCCACAGCAACAGCTGGATCGCCGCAGTCAACAACTTCCAACTCGTAATTGTGAACCTGTTCTCTGGCTCTCAGGTGGTGGCACCCTCAATGAGGCCGGACAGACTACACCAAAACCTCGTCTCCAAAATTATCTTCTCTCAAGACCCCACCTCTGACCGGTGCATGCTCGCTACCATCACGAACGATTGGCACGTTGCACTATGCAAACTTCGTAATGGTAGCGGGTGATCTACAAAAGGTTGGAACAAAAAGCGTTTCTGCGATATCGCCTTCTGTGGGGGTGACCTCTATGGCCTCGTGCACATTACAGAGGAACTGATAAAATTTGGAATTGGCATGGGGAAAGACGGTATGCCGGTGATCACAACTGCCCACCATCTAGCCATCAAAAAGCGTGACGGCACGAGACTGCGTGACGATTCCACCTACATCCTTCCGCTTCATGGCAAGCTATTAATGGCGGTTAGGAGCCGGTGGTTGGCCAACCGCGAGCATTTCTTCAAGGTTTTCAGGTTCGTCCCGTGTGACATCGGCGAGTCCTACGAACACAAGTGGGAAGAGGTGAGTAACTTTAGTGACTATGCCGTGTTCCTAGGGCCAATGTGTTCTATGGCCGTGCACGTGCCAGTGGGTGCAGAGCTCCGTGGTTTGGAGAGAAACCACATCTACTATCCCACCCCTACCTACTCTAGTGAAAAGAAGTTGCATGGTGATGAAGTGTACTCGGTGACATCGAATGATGGTGTGTGCATATATTGCCGGGAAGATGAAGACATCGGCGATGGTGTGAAGAGAACAAGATACTACATAGTGGGTTGGCATCATCTCACTATGTGGGTGTACCCTCCAAAACTTTAGCCTAACTAGGACATGCTTGCAGACATGAGAGGATGACGAATTGGTGACAGGCGGACCCAGGAACCGAGTGACGTTGAAAAGCAAATATTCTTAACCAGGTGCCTTCTACCTACCATCTGGAAATTTGCTAAATTTCCAGTCACTTTGGCCATTGACCCTGGATGCAATGATCATAATTGTTACAGTTCGTTGTTTGCTAAAAAAAACAATGTAAATAAGAGTTTGGCCTTCATGAAGGAGTGCTTAAAATAATTAGTTGAGCTACTTTGGTAATGTTGCAACAAGTCATAAACCTGTTCGTTCACAGTCATTTGAAATTTTAAAATCAAACAAAATTTGCAATGATATCTACTCCCTCCCTCCATCCAAAGGAATAAGACATCCTCGTTTAGCGTGCTTTTTCTTTGGCCAAGAATTACTCTAAATATATAAACAATGTTGGTATAAAATTAGCATCATTAGAAAGTGTTTTTCAATACGAATGCAACGGTACTAATTATGCACAATATAATCAAGATATTGTTCCTCAATTTTTTTGTTAAACTTTGTCTTGAAATACACGTGCTCCTTATTTCTTGAAACAGACATCCTCGTTTAGCGTGCTTTTTCTTTGGCCAAGAATTACTCTAAATATATAAACAATGTTGGTATAAAATTAGCATCAGTAGAAAGTGTTTTTCAATACGAATGCAACGGTACTAATTATGCACAATATAATCAAAATATTGTTCCTCAATTTTTTTGTCAAACTTTGTCTTGGAATACACGTGCTCCTTATTTTTTGAAACGGAAGTAGTATTATATATTAAAAGTAAATAACGAGCTAACAAAAATAAGAGAGATAGACAATAAAATCCCACAACAAACCGAAGAATCTATCCATTAAACTAAATAATTAATAGATCTTGGCCGATTAATGACCGATCAACTCCCACCCACGAGGATCTCAAATACTAATCTCACCCACACTTCCCAGTTCCCTCCCATACCCAACCGAAGCATAAAAGAAAAAAGTGACACCACACTAGTAGAAAATAGCTCATTGGCGGTGTTCCAAAAATCTGGTTAGTGACATTCAAGTGGAACACCAATGGTGGCGTGTGGGTCAAAGGCCACCAATAAACTATGCGCTAGTGGCATTTGGTCTCGTTTAAACGCCTTTAATAGAATTTCAATTTCTTTTGTTGCAATTACTGAATATAGCAACAATATCAGTAGAATATCCAGATAGTATTGATAGCAAAAAGAAATAAACGAGTTGTTCACTGCATGTTAGTAACAAACATTTCAAAACAAGTATGAAAACTATCAAGTAGGTTCACGGTCGCATGGAAGTTCTTAGAAAACTTCTCAAAACAAGTATCACTCGGAGTATGGTGACTCCGAATCTGACCCGGGGTCTGATAGGTTATATTGAACAATGATGTCTCTAAATTGTCGTGTACCAAACAACACCTTCAAGAAGGAGTGCGACGATGACGACACTGCTGCTCGGACTTCTCCTAGAATTTCTCCCGGTACACGTAGGGGAGTAGGGAGAGGGTACACCCGGCGCCCTTCAAGAACGAAGGCGGCACCCACATGTGTCACCGCGTCAGAGCCGGCCTAGTTGGCAAGGATTTCTCCCGACCCTCAAAGAACCACAACCCCGTCAAATCCTTGCACTCCACCAAACTTGCCGCCCACCAACATGCGCCACCACGATCTTGAATTCACATGTTGTCTTACCATGGCAAATGCTACGAGACCGGTCAGACCGCGAAACAGCCGTGGATACGGGAAGATAGTTCCTTAGCTGCGCGGGTGCCGACCGAACGCGGCAGCAGGAACACACCAGGCCCGGCCATGCCATGGATGGGCGCGTAAATTCCCCCGCCGCCACGCTGCTGCACATAGGCCATGTCACCGCTCCCCTCTTGTTTGGCACCAGAGGCCCGGCAGGACCCAGGCGGGCCCGTGAAGCTCCCGCCACCATACTACAGCAAGCGCAGCATCGTCACTGCCACCCTCACCACGAGCCGCTCAGTAGACCACCCGGAAGTGACGAGGACAAGCCCGACCTAGCCTGCCCTGACCTAGATCAGGCCCAAATCTGAGCCTGCAGGGCTCCGCTAGCCATCCCTCAGCACCACGCCACCAACCGGCCACGCCACTCGTCCCGCCACCATCCGGGGAAGCTCCGAAACGCCGCCAGCCTGCCCGCTCCGCCACCAGGGCCACTCCCCCAAGCCAAGCTCCTAGGGGCGGGAAGAAGATGTAGCCGCCACCGCCGGCCCTGCGGCACCGCGTGCTGTTACCATATTGAATTAGGTGGAAACGGTCGTACCCCGGACCGGGGGTATCGGGTACGTGTCATAGGATAGGGAAAACCCCCTATGTGGCATTACAGAGTTTGTACTGTATACGATCGGAGTACTACTTTGTATCGTATATATACACATATTACATCTCTAACACGTGCAACACCCGGCAGCGCCTGCCGACGGCATCGGCGGGAGGGATGTGGGGTGGGAGGAGCTTGGAGGCCGGGGATGGAGAGGGCCGCCCAGTCGCCTTGCTTGGGGAGGCGACGCGGGGGGTGCGTCTCGGTGCTTTTTTTTGTCCTCTGCGACGAGGCCTTTCAACTTGGCCAAAGTTAATCAAATGACTTTCGAAAAACTTAATACACAACGAAAGGAAGAGGGTGTACATGAAAGAGGACGTTTCACGTTCGGATGCAATTCATAATGCGTTTTTGGTGAGATCTGCAGGGTCTAATTTTAACAAGCAGTAGATTGGATCTAGAGGAAGGCCCCGACCTTTTTTTGCTTTTCGTCGCCGCGCGGATACCCGGAACGATGGCGAGCGCAGTACTGAAGCGTAAACATTGCACGTATACCGCTCCCGCCGCCCGCAAGCGTCCAGAGACGGGCGGGTCACCGTCCCAGGCGACCGACTGGTCCTCCCTCCTTCTAGATATCGCCGGCATCATCGCCGAGCGGCTGCTGGCGGAGGACGTGACAGATTACATGAGCTTCCGCGCCGTGTGCTCGCACTGGCGTGCCTCCACCACCAGCCCGTGCGATTCCACGCTGCAGGAAACCCGCTTCCGGCCACGCGGCTGGGTCGCGCTCTGCGACGGCGACGGCGTACGCCCTGCAGACGCCTGCGAGATCACCTTCTTCCACACGTCCACCAGCCGGCGCCTCCGCGTCCGCCTGCCCGAGCTCCAGAACCACCGGATCGTCGGCTTCACGGACGGCCTCCTCATCCTGCTCAACAAGGCCACCACGGCCCTCCGCGTCCTGCACCCGTTCACCCGTGTCTTCGTCGACCTCCCACCGCTCGCGCCTATCTTCCGCGACCTGGCCAAGCCCATGGAGTCGAGGGCCTGGATGAAAGCCGCGGTCTGCTGGGCCCCCACCTCGATCGCCGTCGTTGCCTGGTTCCCGGTCGTGCCGGTGGTGATCTACGCCGACCCCAGGACGCAACGTTGGTCTGTCATCCACCTAGGCCTTGAGCTTTGCGCCGCCTTGCCGTTCCAAGGCAGGCTGTTCGGCGTCAGAAAGGGGACGGGGGAGCTCGTGCAGGTGTACCCTCAACGCCGGCAGTATCCGGTGGTTGCTCGTGTTCCCAGCGTGTTCGGTTGCCCCTCGTTCTGTCGCCACTACCTCGTGGAATCTGGGGCACACATGCTCCTCGTCGTCCAGCACCGTGGCCTTCGCCGGAGCGAGGGGTGGCAGCCGTTCGCCTTCGCGCTCTTCCTGGTGAACGTCCACCGTAGAGGACTGATACCGTTGGGTGACCTCGGTGACCGGGCGCTCTTCCTCGGCAAAGACCGGTGCCTGTGCGTCCCCGCCGGGAAACTCCCCTCCATCAGCGCCAACTCCATCTACTTCACGCTGCCCAACCACGACCCTGTCGTGCTGCACTCTCTGAGCAGCGGCACGTTTGAGCGGACGTCGACGTTTGCACTCATACATGACATGAAGGAGAGGATTCGGCCCTCTGTACGGCCATTCACCCTAGCTGATCATCTCACGACGTATTGCCACCATCTTGAGTGGTAGGTTCCTTGTGCCTGTTACATGGTTCTTTTTCCACCGCACTGATGACCCCGTAGGTGCCACATGTAGTAATAATGTTCTGATAGCCTGAAATACATGTTTTTGCTTTCTTCCTGCAGGTCAAAGGGACTTATGTTTCATGAGTACTATATTATACCTTTTTCTTGGAAGAAGTTGTTGGGGGAAATGATGCTACAGGACTGTGAAATTCGAGTTCCAGCCTTGGGTCAAGACAAACTAGTGGGAAGCTTCATGTCAAGGAAATACTACAAGCTGACAACAACAGGTATCCATGTCCTTGTTGCACTTGCTTTTCAATGGAGTAAATGGCACTGGGGGTCATATAACTTGCTCTGTATGTGCAGATAAGTCACACATCTTGTAAAATAGACAAACATGTCACACTACTTATCAAACACGTGCACCGCAGGTCACAAACAGGTCAACCGGCCGGTTTTTTGCAAAAAAACGGCACGTGCGTTTCACGTGAGCATCTTAGGGCAGTCAATATCTTACGGAAAGCCCCCTAGTATTGCCAAATATTTTTACATCGGGTCTTAAATCAATTTTTTATTGGTTGGATTTAACCAGGTCGCTCCGTACGTCTCTGAATCAACAATTGGCTAGTTAATTTCCAATTTGAAGTTCCAATTTGTTACCAGTTGAGGATGACAGTGACAAGAGACACAAGAGTGATTCAGACGATGAAGAGTATAAGAAGAAAAAAAAAGTGGTGTACAAGTTCAAACCATTTAAGCCTATTGTTGACATGGATGATCCTCGGTTTAAAACTAGTATGGTATTTGACTCTTGTGTCTCTTGTTGTATCGGACATACAAATTGCAACTTCAAATTGGAAATTAACTAGCCAATTGTTGATTCAGAGACGTACGGAGCGACGTGGTTAAATCCAAACAATGCAAAATTGATTTAAGACCTGATCTAAAAATATTTGGCAATACTAGGGGGCTTTCTGTAAGATATTGACTGTCCTAAGATGCTCACGGAGACGCACATGTCGTTTTTTGTCAAAAACCGGCCGGTTGACTTGTTTGTGACCTGCGGTGCACGCGTTCGACAAGTAGTGTGACCGGTTTGTCTATTTTACAAGAAGTGTGACTTATCTGCACATACGCGACAAGTTGTATGACCCCCGGTGCCATTTACTCCTTTTCAATGTACTCTACCTGTGGACTGGACGTCCTAGGTTCGAACCTCCTAAGATTGTGTAGAAATTGCCTTTCCCTTGAGCCGTGCACTAGCACCCTGAGCTCACTATATGCCCCCCTTCAGTATTTCATTTTCTAGAACTTCGGTCATAACATAAATACAACTATAAATTTTCAATATGTGTGATTATCTCACATTCAAATCAAAACGGAGGTTAGAGATTTTGCAAACGTAGGAGTACAAATGATAGGCATGGATAGCCTGCGCACTTCATCCCTAAACCATTTTTATGAATGACCCCTAGGGTCTCCTCTTCTTTTATTGAAAAAAAAGGTCTCCTCTCCCCAACTACACTAGACTCGGAATAACAAAAGATGACGCATGCGAATAGAGATAACCTTCTTGATTTTCCATTCTCTACGTTTGGAGTTGGGTTTTGTATATCTTTACACGCTAACAACTAGATTTCCTGGCAAAAACTACCCTATACACGTCTAAAATATGTGTTTGGAATGACACCAAACTGGCGTTTATAGAGGATCTGAAGATTGGTGAGACGCATCTGTTAAATATAAATATACTGCCTAGCCCCTTTCCATCAGATCGGTCTTTTGAGATAATTGGCTAGTGCATAAATTATTTATGGTATCAGAGCCAAGAGGTGTTGAGTTCAAGACCCTGCTCACGCGATGTTAAAAAAAGGGAAAAAAGATTATGTGGCCTACTCCTATCTCACGCGCTAGACGTGAGGAGTGTTAAATATAAATATATTGTCTTATCCCTTTTCATCAGATCGGTCTTTTGGGATAATTGGCTAGTGCATAAATCCTTTAACATCCTCTTATTCATGTCTTATTTTTTTCCATTAGCTTTCGCTTTTCGAACTCCAATTTTACAGCCTTTGAGTTCTCGAAAATGCATTCATTCATTGTTCGTTCTGAGGTGGATTCTAGCGACTCATTTTGTTTGGATTTCGAGTCCAAACAGCCCAGTGATAGTGATGTTTTAGTCATATGCCCGCGTCCTATATCAGAACCATAAATACATGGATTGATCCACCCTACCAAACCAAATACTGGTAGTACTGAAGTTTCTTGCGATGGTGGTGGTTATATAGCTTGTAAGTTTTGAAGGGGTATATAGCTCAAACAAATATGAGTTTCTTTTCCAAGGTCTTTGATTTGTGCATACATAGTTTGCTTTGTGTAAAAACTGGCGAATCTCTTTGCTAAACAGTACTACGTGAATGCTTTCCTATTTGTATTAACTCATATGTTTAGAAGCACACTATAATACAATGGTTATATCTGTTTCAGGAGTTACATTTGCCTTGCACTGGAAATCGTCTCATTCTGGAGCAGTGCCAAAAATGTTAGTACTCCAACAATAGCAGAGAGTGTTATGTCATCTCATCTGTGAGAAGGACAAGTAACCCTTATACTACTTTGTTATTATCTCCTTAAGCTTTGATGCGGACCTTACATATACTACAAAGTTGCCATACGTATAGAAGTGACAATATGTATACGAAATATTGTTGTGAAGACGCACAACTTGACAGCCGAGCCAATTGTGGAACAACTTGTGGGCATGCAGGAAGTGAGGATCGTGTCTTGAGTGTAGAGAAGTACCAGCCACGACCCTATATTCGCCGAGATAGTCGAGGGCTACGAAATCTTGGTTTCCTGTTGCTCCCCACGAACAGCGGCGTGGTTGCGGCAGTGGGCGCGAGCGTCACCATTGTCTTCTTGAAATCCACCAGCATATTCTCCTGCCTCGGGGCTATCTGACCAAACATTACGGCGAGCTTCGCCAAACTCTCATGGATGTCGCTCAAGATCGCCTCCATCGATGAGGAGCCTCCACGGGATGTGAAGTCGATATAAGCTACTTGTGGATAGCAACTACAGCATGAGGAGGAAGAAGATCTAGAGAGAAAAGGAGGACAGAGGAATGAGGCAGAATTCTTCAGCTCGTTCGTTTCTGTTCGACCTTGGTTTGACTGTCGGTGCTATTCGTTTGTAGCTAACGAGCCATGCCACCAGCCCATCTAGCAGCCCACGTCCCATCTCAGCATGTCCAATACGCCTCCATATAAGATCATGATAATGAGTTGGAGGCCGAGATCATGTCCGGGAACGTGCCCCCACCCCCGCCGCCGCAAGCCGCCATCACAGAACACCCTGAGTGGTCTGGCTTGGCGGCCGCATTCGCGAGTCCACCTAGTCATAAAATGTTTAGGGTTTACATAACTAGAAAAACCCTGATAATAGACATTAAGTTAGTGGTGCGCTACTTTTTGTACAGGTCACCAGTATATCTAAAAAGAGTGGTGGCGTTTCTAAAAAGTTGAACGCCGCTGTTATTTCACTACTGGTGGCGTTCAAGTAATTTGAATGCCGCCAATATGTGGGACCTGCCTATGTTACTAAAAAATGTAGCCGCGGGATATCTCGGCCCATATTTACGTGGTCTACCGGGATCTCTTCTTGGCTACCCTAGGTTGGGACTAGCATTGGCGAGGGACTTTTGTCCTGAGGGAGCCAAGGTTACCGCGGAGAAAAATATGGAGCTCACGGTACCTTTCCTCCATACCGAGGTTGCCGAGGCCATCAAGTCCATGAAAGCCAACTCAGCCCCTGGCCTAGATGGGCTGTCGGTGATCTTCTTCTAGACCTTCTGGGAGAAGTTACGCCCGGTCATTATGTCGATGTTTCAGGAGTTCTACTCAGGGACTCTTGTGATGTCTAGGCTTAACTTTGGTGCGATTACCTTGATCCCCAAACTAGTGGGGGCCATGGATATTCGCCAATTTAGACCGATCACAGTGATTAATGTCATCCAACGCATCTTTGCTAAGCTATGCTCCATTAGACTCTCCCCGGTAATGGAATGCCTGACTCATCCACTTCAGTTTTCCTTCTTGAAGGGATACTTGATTCATTATGGAGTTCTTGCCCTCCATGAAATTATTCATGAGGTTAAGACACGCCATCAGAAAGGAGTATTCCTCAAACTAGACTTTCAGAAGGCCTATGACAAGCTGGACTGGGCATTCCTTAGACAAGTGCTGGAGCATCGAGGGTTGGACGATAGGGTGCTTTGTTAGATCATGCAATTTGTCATGAGTGGTAGCACCGCTATCAATGTTAATGGGGATGTGGGTCCGTATTTCAGACCCTCATGTGGAGTTAGACAAGGGGACCCGATTTCGACCCTTCTCTTAAACTCTATGGTGGATGCCCTGGCTGAGATCCTGGATAAGGCCAATACCATTGGCCACATCTCGGGAGTGGTAGGGCATCTTATCCCCGGAGGTGGCAGTACCCACCTTCAATATGCGGATGATACTATGATCATGGTGCAGGGCTCAGAACTTGACATCATTAACCTCAGGTTCCTGCTCATTTGCTTTGAGTCCATGTCGGGGCTCAAGATCAACTTCAACAAGAGCGAGGTGATGATCTTGGGCTTCTCTGACGAGGATAGGCAACACATTGTAGATCAACTGAACTATTGTTTGGCGGTTTCCCTATTACCTACCTAGGGATGCCCATGAGAGACTCTCGGGTGCTGATTAAGGACCTTGTGAAGGGAATATGCCCGAGAGGCAATAATAAAGTGGTTATTATCTTATTCCATGTTTATGATAAATGTTTATTTTACATGCTAGAATTGTATTGATCGGAAACATCAATACATGTGTGTTTAATAAACAAAAAGGGTTCCTAGTTATGCCTCTCTTATAGACTAGCTTGTTGATTAACAAGATGATCAAGGTTTCCTGATCATGGACATTGGATGTTGTTAATAACAAGGTCACACCATTGGTGGAATGATGTGATGAACATTCATCCGAAGTATAGCATTACGATCAAAGTCATTATGTTTATATTGCTATAACATCATACGAAGTAATCTTTATCCTTAGACCATGAGATCATGTTAATTGCTAACACCGGAAGAGTATCTTGATAACATCAAACGTCACACCGTAACAGGGTGACTATAAAGGTGGGTTCAGTGCTACGAAGGTGTTATGTTGAGGCTCATGGATCAAGAGTGGGATTTGTCCATCCCGATGACGGATAGATATACTCTGGCCCTCTCGGTGATATCACATTGAAATAGCTTGCAAGCAAGTGATCACTAGAATGTTATATCACGGGAACGAGAAAAGAGTGCATGTCGGTAACGAGATCAAACTAGGTATGGAGATACCGATGATCGAATCTCGGACATGTAATATATCGCGGGACAAAGGGATTTAGTTACTAGCGTTAAAGGTTCTCACGATCATAGAAGTCATCGTTGAATGTGTTGGAGTCAGTATGGATCTCCAGGTCCCGCTGCTGATTATTGATCGGAGAGGGGTCTCGATCATGTCTGCATTATTCGTGAACCGTAGGGTGACACACTTAAGGGATACCGACACCATTTGGAGCAAATATGTTTCAGATAAAGATTTAAGAAAGCGCTGGAATTATTTCAATAGACACCGAAACTGTTTCGGGTGAAATTGCTGAAATTGGTTCTGCATGTAATATTGAAATGTTGCAGGGGTTTTATGTGAATGTTTGTTAATTAAAGTAATTAACAAAATTCTGAATAAAAATAATAAAAGAGTTTTATTAAATGAGAGAGCATTAAATTTGGAGAAATTTAATGCATTTAAAGTGGAGACTTTAAAAGAGAATGTGAAGGGGCAAATTTATGTGGAGGGAGTTACCACCACATGAATGGAGGAGGTGAAGAGTCACCTCCTCCATGCGCCGGCCATGAAGGAGGGGCACCCCCCTCCTCCTATAAAAGACCACCCCCTCCTCACTTCTCACACACACCTCCTTGTGAAGGATCTCTCTCCCCCTCTAGTATTATTCCCCCATGGTCTCCGATTAGCGAGATACATGTTCCCGGTGGCTTTATCTGGAAAGGAGTTGCTGCTTCCGCTGCTTTGCTAGAGCGAGGGATGGAGGTTGTCGGGGTACCGGACGTGTGTGCGATCACGGATGCACCGCTGCTTTGCGGTGCTGGACTTGGTGGTGCTGGAGCTGGATCTGATGGACGTGTTGGAGCCGAACCTGCTGGACATCATCACGATCTTGAGATCGGCAAGTGTACGACTACATCAACTATGAGTTCCTACTCGTTAACAAAGCTCGTTGTCTACGAGGGTAAGTTCTCGTTGGATGTATGTCCACCCGTTGCTTTGTACCTAGTAGATAGATCTTGGCGTGTAGTTCACACCGTAGGAAATTTTTTGTTTTCTATGCTACGGACTCAACAGTGGTATCAGAGCCTGATCTATGCGTAGGTGCTTTGCATGGGTAGTACACATATGTTGATATGTGGGCGATGATGATCATGTTATTGCATCTTCTATGTATTTTGTATATTGGTGGCATAGTGGGATGAAGCGGCCCGGACCAACCTTACATGTCATCGTACATAAGACCGGTTCCACGACTGACATACAACTAGTTTTGCATAAGTGGCCGGCGGGTGTCTGTCTCTCCTATTATAGTCAATATCTGATTTACAACGAGTTGCTAATAATTTGGTTATCCTCATTGTGGTTCATGTTCGTAGGTAAGAACGGTTCTATCTCCGAAAGCCCTAAGCCACGTAAAACTTGGAATTGATAAATTAGAGGCGTCTAGTTTAGATCGTTGCTGGGCTAGTGTCTTGATATGGTATTGTTGTAAGTAGATGTATGACAGATACTCTTACAACACATTCAACATGTAAGTTCTATAGACCTTGGCCTTACACATAAAGGAATGATAGAGATCATACCACGATGCAAATGATAGAGATCAAATGCATGGACCATATCATCTCACTTTACACATTAGATGTTAGCATCTTATACTACTAGTTTGGCGCTTTCTGTAGCATTGTAAGATGATCCCTTATTTAAATATCAAGATAAAATGTGTTCTTCCTTAAGTATGCACCGTTTTATGGATCGTGTTTCGAGACATCACGTGATGATCGGGTGTACTCGAATCTACGCTTTCATACAAACGGGTGTAAGACAGTTTTACACACACGAGTACTAAGGTTCTTACTTGGCGAGCCTAGCATGTACAGACATGGCCTCGGAACACGGACCGAAAGGTTAAGCATGAGTCATATAGTTGATATGATGCCCATATAGATGCTCGCCTTTGAAGCTACATCAACTCGCGTGATGATCGGACTTGGTGTAGTGGATTTGGTTCATGTAATCACCAAAAAGACATGAGGGATGTCGTTTTTGAGTGAGAGTTCATTTCTAATTTGGATTAGTCGAACCAAATTTGTCATAAATTAAATCAAAGTGAATTTGCATAGTTTGTTGTAGTCATTGGCATTCGTTTTCTACCTTAGGCTTAGTTTTTATTTGAGATAATAGAACTATAGAATTCTGGATATTTACTTTACAAACTGGTATCGTATTGTTTTGAATGTCAATTTAAAGTTTGTAAGTCCTATTGCAAACTTTCAGCAAACTCTATTTACTCCATGAAGTTTAATAAGTAGTATTAAATCAAGAGTAAGAATTCCAATGTTAGTATCTAAAGTATGATGTTTGCCTCCATGATTATTGATATTCAAAAAGTTGTTTTAATATCAAGATAATATTGGAGCTGGAAATTGTTTCAGAAACCATCATGTGTGAAAGATATTGTGATATCTGAAACAATGTTTTTGGTTGCATTATGATAGAGTATAATTTAGCAAAATACATGTTCTCATATTGTATGAGAATTTGTGAAGGATGCAGATGCTAGGCATCCGAATCTACCAAAAAGGTTTTGGGAACTGATATTGTACTCACGATTATTCCTTATAAGCTATAGTAGCTTGATCATGAAAGTTGTCATGATAAGGATGAATAGAAGATGTAAGTAAAATGTTTACTACACTAATAGATTACTAAAGAATGGATTTTTGAAAGAACACCAAACATTTGATGATGGTGATCCACTTCAAAGTGCAAGTCCAAAGGTATTAGTATTTGACTATATACGCTTTGTACCATGTGTCATGTTGATGACACCACTATTGATGTTGATAGATTCTTTTAAAAGAAAAGGAATTGCTGAAAGAGAATCTATAAAATATTTGGCAGAAAATAAAAGGTTGGAGATGTCCAACTTAGGTATATAGAAGATATACATGTTATGGCTATATTCCTTGCTTGTTAAACAATGTGGTTCTTAGGTATTGGATACCGGTATTGGATACCGAATTGGTTGGTATGAAGTGTCATACAGGACAACGCAATTCATGAACTACAATGGCCTAAGTAACTACCAAGAGAATGAGTGATGATGTTCATCGAAAACAAATAAAGTGTTATTGTGTTTTTCGTTGTCATCAAACCAAGCCTTCAAGATTTGTTTAAATAATTTTTATTTTGTTCCAGTATTACAAGAACAATGGTTGTTCAAATAAATTACCGTATTCCATAAAGGATGGATGAACTTTTACAAGTCTAGTTGGAGAAATCACATCCATAAACACTATTGCTAAAATGTCGCAAGACAAATGATTGAAAGATCATTTATGAAGTGACATCGTTGTTTAAATTATATTTGAAAGAAAACATGAAGAAACTCCATGTTGATGGATTTTTGGAGTCTTTGATTTTGATCAATTGACGCATGTGAGACTTTCCTCGAGATAATTGAAACTCCGTCCATAGGCCAGAGAGGAACGGATGACTAGCTTATTGGAAATTGTGCATGCTGATGTGCATAGTCCATTATGTGTAGCCATATGCGATGGATCTTTTTGCTTCATATGCTTTCTCCGAAAATTTGAGTGAATATATCTGTATATTTACTTAATAAGGAAGAAGTATGAAACATTTGAAAATTGTTCAAAGACTTTCAAGATGAAGTGGAAAATCATTGTAACAAGAAAATAAAGAGTTTATGATTCGATCATAAAGGAAGATATTTGAGCTACATGTTTAGCAAAAACGCCTAAGACTTGAGGAATTGTTCCATGATTTGTGTTTCCCGATAAACCATAGGAGTATGGCATATTCGAGAGATGAAATCAAACCATGTTTGACATGGTAAGATCAAAGGTGTCATTTATAAAACTGCCATTATGTTTTAAAGATTGAAGCTTTAGAGACTACCGCTTTTACACTGAAAAGAGCACCATCGTGATCCATTGAAATGACACCATATGAGTTATGGTTTAGGATAAAACCCGAATTGTCTTTTCTTAAATTTTGGTATGCTATGCATAAGTAAAATTTTTACAACCAAAGTCGGATAAGCACGTCTTTGTAGGTTATCCCAAATAATTTGTTGGGAATTTCTCCATAACACCGAGGACAAAAGAGTTTGTTACTTGGAACGTCAAGTTTCTTGAGAAGGAATTTTTCGTGAAAAGTTAAGTGGGAGGACAATAGAACTTTGATAAGGTTGTTGAACCTTAGCTATATGTGCTAAGTAGCGCAGCACCGGAAAGTGTCTCGGTGGCGACCACAATGCTCATGGCTCTCGTGATTACAAAAGGTGTGATCTCAGAGATCAGAGTTCCTATAGAACCATGTGGGTCGGTAAGAATCAAATAGTAAGATTTGATAAGCAAGCCGTTATTGTTTTGACAATGATGAACCGACTACATGCAAAGAAGCGATGATGGGCCCTGACTCCATAAAATGACTAGAAGTCATAGAATCCGTGATAGTATCCATACACGAGAAATCAAGTTTCTGAACTTGGAAGACCCTCCGGAAAGGCGTGAAGCCTATCGGTCGTGTTTGGATCTATAAAGAAATAAGACATGGATGTTTAACATCTATGAAATAGTCGACATGTCGGAAAGAAGTTTACGACAATGTTCAAGGAGTTGACTATGACAAGATTTGATCTTTCATTGCGATATATAGTCTTGACGGATTAATGTAGAAACCACTACATATAATTTGGTATATGGTAGTTGAAAAAACAAAACAAGGTTCTTCTAATAGAACGGTAACCTAGGACATGTACATGACATGGTCCGAAGGGTTTTGTTAATTCAAAGGGTGCTAAAAGGGCATGTAAACTTCAATAGTTGAAGTAAGCATAGCGGAGTTGGAATCTTCACCATGATGAAACTGTTAAAAGAGTTTAAATTCATCGGAGATGATGAAGATGCTTGCATTTGCAAGAAATTAAGTGGGAGCGCTAAGACATATTTCTAATACATTATGTAGAGGACATATTGTTGATTGGAAATGATGTATCTTGAATTGACACAAGTTAAGGATTTCATTAAAATAAGATTTCGATGAAAGACTTGGGCAAACCCAGAATATTAGGCATCAATATCTATATGGATAGATTAAGGCGCTAATATGGTTGTGCCAGACATACATATATAAGATATTGAAAGGGTTCAATATGAGATATTGAAAGGGTTCAATATGGAAACAACAAGAAAGGTTCTTGCTGCATGGAAAGGATTGTATCAAGATTCAAGTGTTTCAACACTTGGTGAGTAAAATCACATGAAGATTTTGATCGATTATACCATGATATGTATATATCCAGAATGTCCTATGCTCTAAATGTTATGAGCATATACCAGAATGATTCATAAGATGATCATTGGACAATAGTAAAGATATTCTTATGAGCTTTGGAAGAACTAAGAATATATCATGTATAAGTGACAAATAGTTAAAGGTAGTTCATTGTAAAGTGTTACATTGATACTAGTTTTGTCACAAGATACAAATTAAATTTATCTCAATTTAGACTATCGGTGGTAGAATATAATGGAAAGGATGTTCCATGATGGATTTGGATGAGTTCCAAAGTTGAGATATTGTGACGGATACTACAACAAAAGGCTAAGTATATGACTGCTATAGTAGCAGCATAGGAGGGCATTTGTGTTAAGTAGTTTGTTATCAAACTAGGTGTGGTTCAAAGTGGGCTAATACTATGAAGATATATTGTGTGACAATAATATCAACATATTTAAACCCGAACGAGCTAAAGTTCTCACCAGAAGACCAAATTTATACAATGCCATCTCATTTGAGAATGAGTAATGCGTAGAGACGCAAAGACATGCAAATACACACGGACCTGAAACTGTCAGATCTGGAGATTATGTTAACCACTACCAATAGCGTATATGCAACACCAGAAAGCCATAGGTGTTCAATACGCAAAGTTTTTCAAACTAGATTATTGACTCTAGTGCAAGTGGGAGACTGAAGGGAATATGCCCGAGAGGCAATAATAAAGTGGTTATTATCTTATTCCATGTTTATGATAAATGTTTATTTTACATGCTAGAATTGTATTGATCGGAAACATCAATACATGTGTGTTTAATAAACAAAAAGGGTTCCTAGTTATGCCTCCCTTATAGACTAGCTTGTTGATTAACAAGATGATCAAGGTTTCCTGATCATGGACATTGGATGTTGTTAATAACAAGGTCACACGATTGGTGGAATGATGTGATGAACATTCATCCGAAGTATAGCATTACGATCAAATTCATTATGTTTATATTGCTATAACATCATACGAAGTAATCTTTATCCTTAGACCATGAGATCATGTTAATTGCTAACACCGGAAGAGTATCTTGATAACATCAAACGTCACACCGTAACAGGGTGACTATAAAGGTGGGTTCAGTGCTACGAAGGTGTTATGTTGAGGCTCATGGATCAAGAGTGGGATTTGTCCATCCCGATGACGAATAGATATACTCTGGGCCCTCTCGGTGATATCATATTGAAATAGCTTGCAAGCAAGTGATGTGATCACTAGAATGTTATATCACGGGAACGAGAAAAGAGTGCATGTCGGTAACGAGATCAAACTAGGTATGGAGATACCGATGATCGAATCTCAGACATGTAATATATCGCGGGACAAAGGGATTTAGTTACTAGCGTTAAAGGTTCTCACGATCATAGAAGTCATCGTTGAATGTGTTGGAGTCAGTATGGATCTCCAGGTCCCGCTGCTGATTATTGATCAGAGAGGGGTCTCGATCATGTCTGCATTATTCGCAAACCGTAGGGTGACACACTTAAGGGATACCGACACCATTTGGAGCAAATATGTTTCAGATAAAGATTTAAGAAAGCGCTGGAATTATTTCAATAGACACGGAAACTGTTTCGGGTGAAATTGCTGAAATTGGTTCTGCATGTAATATTGAAATGTTGCAGGGGGTTTTATGTGAATGTTTGTTAATTAAAGTAATTAACAAAATTCTGAATAAAAATAATAAAAGAGTTTTATTAAATGAGAGAGCATTAAATTTGGAGAAATTTAATGCATTTAAAGTGGAGACTTTAAAAGAGAATGTGAAGGGGCAAATTTATGTGGAGGGAGTTACCACCACATGAATGGAGGAGGTGAAGAGTCACCTCCTCCATGCGCCGGCCATGAAGGAGGGGCACCCCCCCTCCTCCTATAAAAGGCCACCCCCTCCTCAGTTCTCACACACACCTCCTTGTGAAGGATCTCTCTCCCCCTCTAGTATTATTCCCCCATGGTCTCAGATTAGCGAGATACATGTTCCTGGTGGCTTTATCTGGAAAGGAGTTGCTGCTTCCGCTGCTTTGCTGGAGCGAGGGACGGAGGTTGTCGGGGTACCGGATGTGTGTGCGATCACGAATGCACCGCTGCTTTGCGGTGCTGGACTTGGTGGTGCTGGAGCTGGATCTGATGGGCGTGCTGGAGCCGGACCTGCTGGACTTCATCATGATCTTGAGATCAGCAAGTGTACGACTACATCAACCACGAGTTCCTACTCGTTAACAAAGCTTGTTGTCTACGAGAGTAAGTTCTCGTTGGATGTATGTCCACCCGTTGCTTTGTACCTAGTAGATAGATCTTGGCGTGTAGTTCACACCGTAGGAAATTTTTTGTTTTCTATGCTGTGGACCCAACACCTTGCCCCCATGGTAATGAAGGTTTGGTCTAAGGCTGAACCATGGCAGGAACGCCTCACATCCAAGGGGAGTAAGACTATCCAGATCAACTCGTGCGTGTCCAGCCTCACCATGTATCAGATGGGCCTCTATCTTCTGCCTGAGGGGACCCATGCTGACTTTGCTAAAGAGTTGTCTAGGTTCTTCACTAGAAATACCATATGCTGAAGTGGGCAGATAACTACACCCCCAAAATCCTTGGGGGTTTAGGAGCTCTAGACTCGCGATGCTTCAATGTGGCCCTTTTGCTGAAGTGGGTATGGCGTATTCTCCGAGATGATGGTGGCCTTTGGCTACAACTCATTAAGGCCAAATACCTTCGGGGCTGCCCCCTGTTGGTGTGTGAGCATCGGTAGGGGTCCCGATTTTGGTGCGCCATACAAGACATTAAACATTTTATCCGCAGGGGTGCTCTCTTTGTGGTGGGCAATGGCCGAGAAGTCCTTTTCTAGCTAGATCCCTGGCTACATGGAGCCCCCTTTGCCAGGAATTCCCGGCTTTGTTTGCTATTTGTGCAGTCCCTGAGATGTTAGTGGTCGAGGCTTGTCAAGGAGGCCACTAGAACATCCCGTTCCGGAGGACCTTCAATGATGTTGAGGCTATTTACTTCCTAAGGCTACGAGGCTCTCTTCCCTTGTCCCTCTCAGAGGAAAGGGACAAGGTGTCATGGAGCCAGTCTCCCTCGGGAGATTTCTCTGTTAGTTCGTCGTACAGGACCCTCTTCAAGGGTCCGGAGCTGCCCTGGATGACCCACCTCTGGAGATCACCCTTACCCCTGAGTCTGCACATTTTCATGTGGCAACTGCTACGGGATCGCCTACCCTCAGGGTTAGAGGTGTCAAAACGTAACGTCTCGGGCAATGGGATGTGTCCCCTATGTCGGATGCACGATACATGCACCCACATTATGTTCGTGTGCCCGGCCGCTCGATTCATGTGGAACTTCATTCGGGAAGCGCTTGGGCTGGCTTGGCAGGCCCAAGACCTCGGCGAGTTCCTAGAGTCTGAGGCAAACCATACCGGCAGGAGGTGCCACCTCTTCTAATTGGTGTTTGCGGCCATTACGTGGACGCTTTGGAACATTCGTAATAAGATGGTGATAGAGAGGATCTTTGCTTATTTTGTGTCTGATTCTGTGTTTTCTTTACTTGCCTACCTACAGCAGTGGTACCCGTTGTGATGTAGCCCGACCTACGGTCGTTACCACATCAAGGTCTCCAACTTATGCTAAGTCGTCATGGACTCCAAAGGTGAATCCTATCCTCTTTGAGATCCCACTTCCTACCCCATTGAATGGTATACTACTTCATACTCCGTCCTATGACCATGATAGGTTCACACCGACAAGTACAGAGGCAAGGGAGGAAGCCCGAGGACTCACGCCCGACAAGACGAAGGCTTGGAAGAGAAGACGGAAGAGGCTTTGCCAAACCAGTGAATGCCCCGGCGCCGCCATACCCACCGTCGGAATTCCCGGCTCCATAACCGGTGGACCGGAACCCGCGCCGATCAAACCGGCGCCAGAACCGGTGGACCGAAAATCCAGCCAGAACACACTTCTGTATGCCATCCCGGTGAAGGACCAGAATAACCGGTGATGACCGGAATTTCCGGCGCGACCGGACTTATTGCCGGAAATGTTTGTCTGCACACGGATCTGGGTTTGATGCCCTGGAATATTCCCTTTACTTACCTTTTTCCTAGTTTATCCCCAAACTACCACCATGCTAGTGGTTGGCCTATAAATAGAGCCCCCACCCCTCATGTATCCCCAAACTACGATCTCTTTGCTGACAAGTATTTCGCCAAAATGAAGTGCATCGCCTCTGAACTTGCTGCCACTGGGAAACCCCTCGATGATGATGAGTTGTTCTACTACGTCCTTCAGGGCCTCGGGAGTCACTACAACAACCTCCGCACTGCCATCAACGCCAACCCAAACACCACCTTGTCGGAGCTGTTTATCCAAGTTCAGGCGTTTGACCGGCTTCACAAAGTCGAGGACCCCGGCTTCACCTCCTCCGTCAATGTTGTCCACCGTGACTCTCGCCAATGCCAGGATGATCGTCATCTGTTCTAGGATGACCACCCATGCTAGGACTACCGCCTGCGTCAGGAGGACTGTGGGCGGCAGGCAACTGTGACTACCGTCGCCAGGAGGACCATGGTCGCCTGGACTACCTGAAGGGAATATGTCCTGAGAGGCAATAATAAAGTTGTTATTATACATATTCCAAGTATATGATAGATGTTTATTTTGCATGCTATAATTGTATTAATTTGGAAATGTTAATACATGTGTGTTTAATAAACAAAAGGAAAGTTCCTAGTTATGCCTCTCTTATAAACTAGCTCGTTGATTAACAAGATGATCAAGGTTTCCTGATCATGGACATTGGATGTTGTTAATAACAAGGTCACAACATTTGTGGAATGATGTGATGAACATTCATCCAAAGTATAGCATTACGATCAAAGTTATTGTGTTTATATTGATATAACATCTAACAAAGTAATCCTAGTCCTTAGACCATGAGATCATGTTAATTACTAACACTAGAAGAGTATCTTGATAACATCAAACGTCACGCCGTCATAGGGTGATTATAAAGGTGGGTTCAGTGCTACAAAAGTGTTATGTAGAAGCACATGGATCAAGAGTGGGATTTGTCCATACCGATGACGGATAGATATTCTCTGGGGCCTCTCGGTGATATCACATTGGTTAGCTTGCAAGCAAGTGATGAGATCACTAGAATGTTATATCACAGGAACGAGAAAAGAGTACATGTCGGTAACGAGATCAAACTAGGTATGGAGATACCGATGATCAAATCTCGGACATGTAATATATCACGAGACAAAGGGATTTAGTTACTAATGTTAAAGGTTCTCACGATCACAGAAGTCATCGTAGAATGTGTAGGAGTCAGTATGGATCTCTAGGTCCCGCTTCTAATTATTGATTTGAGAGGGGTCTCGATAATGTCTGCATTATTCACGAACCGTACGGTGACACACTTAAGGGACACCAACACCCTTTGGAGCAAATGTGTTTCAGACGAATGAATTGCAAAGCACTGGAATTATTTCAATAGACACCAAAACGGTTTCGGGTGAAATTGCTAAAATTGGTTCTGCATGTAATAGTGAAATGTTGCAGGGGGTTTTATGTGAATGTTTTTTAATTAAAGTAATTAAAAAAATTCTGAATAAATTTAATAAAAGAGTTTTATTAAATGAGAGAGCATTAAATTTGGAGAAATTTAATGCATTTAAAGTAAAGACTTTAAAGAGGAATGTTAAGGGACACTTTTATGTGGAGGGGGTTACCACCACATGAATGGGGGAGGTGAGGGGTCACCTCCATGGGGCGTCGGCCATGGGAGGGGTACCCCCCTCCTCCTATAAAGGGCCACCCCTCTCACCCTTCTTCCTCACACCTCCTCGTGAAGGATCTCTCTCCCCCTTTAGAATTATTCCCCCATGGTCTCATATTAGCGAGATACATGTTCCTGGTGGCATTTCGTCTGGAAGGAGTTGCTGCTTCCGCTGCATCGCTGGAGCGAGGAGGAGGTTGTTCAGTGGCCTGAACATGTGTGTGAGTGCGGATGCGCTGCTGGTTTGCGGCACTAGGACTTCCACACGATCTTGAGATTGGCAAGCGTACGACTACATCATCCACGAGTTCCTACTCGTTAACAAAACTTTGTTGTCTTTGAGGGTAAGTTCTCCATGGATATATATCCACCCGTTGCTTGTATCTAGTAGATAGATCTTGGCGTATAGTTCTCATCGTAGGAAAAATTTTGTTTTCTATGTTGCGAACCCTTCAGTGGTATTAGAGCCTGATCTATGCGTAGGTGCTTTGCACGGGTAGAACACATAAGAGTATGTGGGCGGTGATGATCATGTTATTGCTTCTTATATGTACTTTGGATATTGGTGGCATAGTGGAATGAAGCGTCCCGGACCAACCTTACATGTCATCGCACATGAGACCGGTTCCACGACTGACATGCAACTAGTTTTGCATAAGTGGTTGGCGGGTGTCTGTCTCTCCTAATAGTTAATATCTGATTTACAACGAGTTGCTAATAATTTGGTTATCGTCGTTGTGGTTCCATGTTTGTAGGTAAGAACGGTTCTATCTTCGAAAGCCCTAAGCCACGTAAAACTTGCAATTGATAAATTAGAGGCGTCTAGTTTAGATCGTTGCTGGGCTTGTGTCATGATATGGTATTGTTGTGAGTTGATGTATAGTTGATACACTTACAACACACTTAACGTGTAAGTTCCATAGACCTTGGCCTTACACACAAAGGAATGATAGAGATCATACCACGATGCATATGATAGTGATTAAATGCAAGAACCATATCGTTTCACTTTACACATATGATGTTCGCATATTATATTGCTAGTTTGGCGTTTTAGTAGCTTATAAGATGACCCCTCATTTAAATATCAAGATAAAAATGTGTTCTTCCTTAAGTATGCATCGTTTATGTTTTGCCGCTTCAAGACATCACGTGATGATTGGGTGTACTTGAATCCACGATCATATTTCGGGTGTAAGACAGTTTTACACACGCGAGTAGTAAGGTTCTTACTTGGCGAGCCTAGCATGTACAGACATGGCCTCGAAACACGGACCGAAAGGTTAAGCATGAGTCATATAGTTGATATGATGCCCATATAGATGCTCGCCTTTGAAGCTACACCGACTCACGTGATGATCGGACTTGGTGTAGTGGATTTGGTTTATGTAATCACCAAAAAGACACGAGGGATGTTGTTTTTGAGTGGGAGTTTAGTTGAACTCAATCTATCATAAACTTAGTCTAAATAAACTTTACAAATTCTGTTGTAGATGGCACCACCTGCTTTTAATTTCAATGTGTTCATAGAGAAAGAGAAACTTGTTGCGAATGGTAGCAACTTCACCAACTGGGTTATGAATTTGAGGATTCTCCTCTCTGCTGCATAAAAGCAATATGTGCTAGAAGCGCCGCTAGGCCCCCCACCAGCTCCTAATGCCCCTGACAAGGAAAAGAATGTCTATGTGACTCGTCAGGAGGACCATAACTTAGTTCATTGCGGCATACTGTATGGGCTAGAGCCAGAACTTCGAAAGCATTTCGAAAATGGCAATGCCTTTGATACCATGGGTGAATTGAAAATGATTTTCGATACCCATGCTGCCGTAGAGAGTTATAATGCTTCAGAAAAGTTCTTTAGCTGCATGATGGAAGAGAACAAATCCATAAGTGAGCACGCACTCAAAATTTCTGTGTACGTCGATAAGCTTGTGTCCTTGGGAATAACGATTCCCATTGATTTAGGCATACATCATGTTCTCCAATCTCTGCCACCTAGCTACAAGAGCTTCCTGATGAACTATAACATGCAGGGCATGAAGAAGACTCTCCCCGAGCTTCTGTCAATGCTTAAGACTGTAGAAGTGGAGATTAGGAAAGAACATTAAGTGTTGATGGTCAATAGGACCACCGGTTTCAAGAAAGACAAGAAGGGTAAACAGAAGGGAAAGAAGGGCAGCAAATATGTTGATGTGCCTGAAAAGAAATCCTGGGCTGGCCCTAAGTCTGATACTGAGTGCTACTATTGTAAGGGGACTGGCCATTGGAAGCGCAACTGCCCCATGTTTTTGGTGGACAAGGAAGCCGGCAAGGCAAACAAAGGTATATATGATATACATGTTATTGATGTGTACTTGACTAGTACTCGCAGTAGCACCTGGGTATTTGATACCGGATCGGTTCCTAACATATGTAACTCGAATCAAGGGCTGCGGAACAAGCGACCGCTAGCAAGGGGTGAGGTCAAGATGCGTGTCGGCAATAGATCAAGAGTTGATGTGATCGCCGTCGGAATGCTGCCTCTCCACCTACCATCGGGATTAGTTATAAACCTAAATAATTGTTATTTGGTGCCTGCACTGAGTATGAACATTATATCTGGATCTTGTTTGATGCGATGTGGTTATTCGTTTAAATCAGAAAACAATGGTTGTTCGATTTATATGTGAAAAGGATACAGATGCCGCTTAGAGGGGGAGGGTGAATAGGCGGTTTAAAACTTCTACGATATGGGCTTAACAAAGGCGGAATAAAACTAGCATTTACTTTGTCAAGCACAAATCTTATATAAACTACGGTTGACCTATGTGCACCAACAACTTATGCTAAGAAATACAAGCAACTATGTGATAGCTAGATATAAGACTTCAAGCACGAAGGCTATCACAAAGTGAAGTGCATAAGTAATAGCTCGGGTATAGAGATAACCGAGGCACGCGGAGACGATGATTTATTACCGAGTTCCTCCCATAAAGGGAGTACGTCTCGTTGGAGGGGTGGGCGGTACTAGGACCACCACCTTACTCACATATGCAATAGAGAGCGTTCTTTAAGGCCAAATAAAGAACCACAACAACTACAAATACAAAAAAATCATGCCAATATGCAACCTACCATAGGTTGGAAGACGATATGTACGCATGAGTAAGAGATACTTGTTACCGAGATATCATTGTTGTTATGAAGTAGATAGGAGTTTCTTGATCATCCTTGCTTGTCTCTAATTATCATTGAGTTGTCACTTATTCCTTATGAAAGAGACAAGCATCCAATGCACCTCGAAGGTACCTAAAACAAAATTCAAGTACAATATGATCCCCAAACTTATTGGGTCCAAAGTAGTTAGAGCAACTACAATACATAGGAGAGACTCCACATAAATATGTGCATATTGATATGAATTGAATTTCATAAACATCTTAGCCAATTAGGATTTTGTGGAGTTTCCCCTATATATTGGATCAAGTAAAGCAAGCACGCCATAATATATACATTTATTAAATATGCATGCACACTACTTTCAAGAACCAAAGGAGATACAATTTGAACAAAATACCAAGTAAACCAAGAAGAAACACCAAAGTGTGACACGATAAAAGGTTGTTCAAATTATATCAAATAACCAAATCAACTCATGAAAGACCACTTGTTCAACAAATGAACTAGGCAAAAAACAAAGAGAAAGAGATAGACAAAAACACAAATGCTCAAGGATTTATCTCATTCTAAAATGTCAAAAAAGTTAAAAAGGAATGAGATAAAGCCAACTCCCAAAAAGAGAAAGTTTTAAAAAAACCACACCAAACTCTCAACACTTTTGAAGATGACACAAAGTACCAAAGGAATATTTATCTTCCAAAGACATAAAAACGATATGGAGCAAAATATGTTGTGAAGAAGCATAAAAGGAGTGTTCTACACAATATAGGAAAACTCCCCCATGATTAGTGCATTATTTAAGATTTTTCATTTGCATCTCTACCTACATCAAATAGAGAACTAAATGATTTCAAGTCAAAGAAATATCCAAAAATGAGATAACATGTAGAATTCAATAAAGGCTCAACACAAAAAAAAACAAGTACATGCTGTGCAAGCCAACATACACAAATAAACTTGATAACTCAAGATAAGTAAGTGGTTATGCACAACATATAAAAACACATGCACAAGGGGCGAGTAACTTTAAATGTAAATGAGTTGAGAACATGTTACCGCAAAGAGGAACAATGGATATATGATAGAGATAAGATAATATAAATCACTTGGCTTGATACAATATAATTGATGAAGTTCCCTTAATTCTTCATGATTTATCCAAGTCTCCAATGCCCTCCACCAACACCTATTGATCAAGTTTTAGCTTGTTGGTCCCCAACCAAGTTGGGTCCTAAGAAGTTAGTCACAATAGGCTTGGCAACCCAAATGGTTATTTTCTTAACACCACATTGGGCACCAACATATTTGGCAAACACATTTCCAACCTCATCCTTATGAAGAGAATAAACATCATCAATAATAATAGGGTTGGATGAGGAGTTACCAATAGTGCATGAAGAAGAGAGATGACCTTTCTCACGACATATGTAGCAAGTTCTTTTCTTCCATTTCTTCACACTTGATTTATCCACCATGGGAGTATTATCTTGATTCTTTTTGCGAAGTGGCCTTTCTTCAACTTGAGGTACACCATGACCTTGAACTTGAGGCCTCTTCCCTTTTTGCTTCTCACTGAGAGTCTTATTCTTCAATGGGCAAGATCTAACATGGTGCCCTTCAATTTTGCACTTGAAGCAAACAATCTTAGCCAAATTCTTGACATGTTATTGGCCCTTCTTCTTGTCTCTCTTAAACTTATTATTGTTAGTGGACTTGTTCTTGATATCGGATTTGAATCCAAGTCCACTCTTGTCATTGGGAAATTTTTGCACACTCAAGATCTTGTTGAGTGTGGCCCTCCCTTCCTGGCCCTTTTTCAAGTCCCTCTTCAAAGATGAGACTTGGGCCTTGAGCTCTTTGATTTCCTCTACATGGTTAGTATAAACACAAATACTAGAGGAAGTAGAAGCTTCATTGTTAGAGCAACAAGGCAAGGAATGTAATTCATTACAAGATGTAGCAATAATATGAGATGATGAATTACGAGGACTAGCACATGGGAGTACGACATTTGTAGTGGATGTAGTGCTAATGTCCACATGAGGCTCATTAGATGTTACCTTTGACACAATAGCCTCATGAGCTAACTTTAGCCTATCATGGGAGGATAGAAGATCCCCATGAGAGCTTGATAGCATAACATGACTTTCTTCCAATTTCCCATAATTGCTAGTTAGCAAAGCAAGTTGAGCCTTTAGCTCAACATTCTCCTTCAAAATAGATGCTTCAAAAGAAGTAGAGTTAGTAGCACAAGCATCATTATAATGAGAAATAGTAGAAGACAACTTGGAAATCTCATTATATTTTCTTTTGAGATCAATTGCCACCTCAAGAGCTTTATCACGGGTTTCCTTTACTTTAGACACTTCTAGAGTAAATGTCTCCTCAAGAGATTCTTTGGTTGCTTGTGCTTCTTCAAGAGCTTCATTTAGATTTGCAATATCATTAGCATACTCGCGCTCAAGGCTACTCATTTGGTCAATTGTGTTCTCATGCTCCTTAACTTGAGCTTCTAACTTATCGATACGTTCTTTGCTCTCAATAGCAAAACCCAAGATTTCAACAAAGTTAGAGCAAGCAATATTATTCTTAACAAGAGCATGATAAACAATCTCACCCTTTTCATGTAACAAATCAACATCAATCTCTTCTTCCTCATTATACTCATCCTCATCAGCACAAGAGGTATTGGGTTCCAAAGTAGGAGATACCTTTGAATCTCTAGCCATAAGGCATAGATGGGAACCGTGAGATGATGATAATGAAGAATTACTTGAGGCTTCATTCAAGATGTTGTCTTGACTCGTAGAAACTTCAGTTTCCTCTACATTGTTAGAAACACAACAACTAGAGGAAATAAAAGCATTTATATCATGGCAACAAGGAATATCAAGCATATCATCATGCGATTTACTCAAACAACTTACACATGATATGCAAGGACTATCAACACAAGCATGTAAGGAGTTTGTAGTGCTAGAAGTGTTAAAGTACAAAGATAGATCATTGCAACTAGATAGAGAGGAGGGATTACAAATAGTAAGCACACTATCCATATTGCAATTTCTATCACCACTTACCATATCATTACCTTGTGAAAAATCACATGTTGGTGAAGTGGTGGAAGATGAGAACTCATCTCGACCGGAAGTGGAAGCAACACAATCATCCTCAAAAATATTGGACACAACATATTTATCTTGAAGTTTTGTCCATAACTCATGAGCGCTCCAAAAAGGTATGACTGAAGAAGTAACTAGATGGCTCAAAGCATTAACAAGCACATTAGAAGCTTGAGCATTGAGATATAAGTTTTTCTCATCCTCACAAGATATATTAAGGAAATCCATTGGAGGAGAAAAACCTATATCTATGATCCGCTCCAAATTTGGGTCCATGGCCCGAAAATGATTAAGCATACACATTTTCCAAATCTCATAACATGTGCCATCGAATATGAAAATGTCATCGTGCACTAATCCCCTAGCCTACATCTTTACTCTCAAGGCGGTGAAGCCCAAAAAGAGAGACCAGGCTCTGATACAAATTGAAAAGGATACAGATGCCGCCTAGAGGGGGGGGGGTGAATAGGCGGTTTAAAAGTTTTACGATATGGGCTTAACAAAGGCGGAATAAAACTAGCATTTACTTTGTCAAGCACAAATCTTATATAAACTACGATTCACCTATGTGCACCAACAACTTATGCTAAGAAATACAAGCAACTATGTGATAGCTAGATATAAGACTTCAAGCACGAAGGCTATCACAAAGTGAAGTGCATAAGTAATAGCTCGAGTATAGAGATAACCGAGGCACGCAGAGGCGATGATTTATTACCGAGTTCCTCCCATAAAGGGAGTACGTCTCGTTGGAGGGGTGGGCGGTACTAGGACCACCACGCCACAAAAGGCCTCACCCTATTCTCCTGTGAAGCTCGCCACAAGAGGCCCGGTTCACTTCTTCACTATCGGTGCACTTGTCGGTGGCAATCCGTAACCTCTCACAAAGATTGGGGCACTTCTCCACAACTCAATTGGAGGCTCCCAACAAACAAGCTCACAGAAAGCTCCACAACTTAATTGGAGGCCCCAAGTAATCCACAAACCTGCAAAATAACTAAACCGTCTAGGGTTCCAAGAACCCAAGAGTAAAAAGCTTCTCACCTTTCACCCAATCAAATCCTCACCGAGAACTCAAACCTATGCACCAAATGCAATGGCAAGAACACAAGAAGTGCTCAAGTCCTTCTTTCCCAAATCCCACCAAAGCTACAAAAGCTAGTGGGAGAATAAGAGAGGAAGAACACAAGAGGAAATCCACAAAAGAAACTCGAAGATCTAGATCCCAATATGTTCCTCTCACATAGAGGGGAGATGGATTGGTGGAGTTGTAGATCTAGACCACCCCTTTGAAATCCCCCAAAAAGATTCAAGAAATATGGGAGGGATTGAGAGAATTTGCAAGCTCTTGAAGGTCAAAACAATGGAGGAGAGAGAGAATGCAAGCCGCCAGCCTAAGGAGGAAGAAAGGGTCTATTTATACCCCTCCCCAACGAAATATGACCATTTGGGACCTCCCAGACCGGATAATCCGCCCCTCACTCGGATATTCTGGGTTTCCGGGCCAAAATATGGCTAAGGACTTCGCGGCGTGACCCTCAGTATAGGGGACGGATATTTGGGCCGGATAATCCGCCCCTAGAGGCCCGGATAATCCACCCCTGTTACTGGGAGCCACGCCTCAAAGTCCTTAGCCGTTTTCCGAAAATTGGGCCGGATAATCCGCCCCCATGGCCGGATAATCCGCCCCCCTGAAAACTGGCAGAAACAGCAAAACTGAAACAATCATAACTTTTGCATCCGGACTCTGTTTTTGATGACCTTGGGATCGTTTTAAAGAGGACAATGAGATCTACAAGATCATCCATAGAAACATCATAGTCCAGAAATGTAGGATAGAACCAAATGACGAAAGGTTTGACCTCTCCCAAAAATACGAACCGATAAAACCTCCAACATCGAAAACGCAATAGAGAAAGCATATGAAATTCGTTTTCGACGAGCTTGAGCTTGTCATGGAGATTAACACAAGATCTAAATACTCACATGAGTAAGACCCAAATAAGAACCAAGAAAGATGATGCCAAGTATGCAAAGGTTTGATCTCTCACCGAGGGATATGATCAAGTTACTCACTCGAGAGCCCCTCTTGATAGTACGGTTATCTATCCTATAAACCGGTCTCCCCAACTAACACCACGAGACCAGTAAGAAAGAAACCCTATCAAGATCAAACAATTGCCTTGTGTATATTTCACTTGATGTTGATGATGACGATCTTCTACACCTCAAGATGGAACACCTTTCTTGATTGCGCTAGCTTGGTGAAGACTTGGAATTTGCTCCCCCATACTCCATTATGGAAGAGCCTCTCTTTTAGGCATATATTCACATATCCATGATCACCATAAGGATGGCAAGCTACACTTGAGATCATCTTATTATTCAAGACACACTTGCCATAGGCTCAACTTCTACTTGACCAATCTCCGGATCATTCCTTGAAACCTTGATCAACACTTGATCTTCTTCACTTTCTTCTTATTCCAACCTTGAAGCTAACATATGGTTCAAGCATTGCCTATGGACAAATCTTACAAGTAAAACTCAATGCAAACATAAGTCCATAAAGATTGTCATTAATTACCAAAACCACACATGGGGCACACATGTTCTTTCAATATGGATAATATCTTTTATGGTCATGCACCCATGATGAATGGTTTATTTCTGTTGAATCTCGATAATACTCATACGCACATCCATAATGTTGATGCTAAAAGAATTAAACTTAATAATGATATATCTGCATATATGTGGCACTGCCGTCTAGGTCATATTGGTGTTAAACGCATGAAGAAACTCCATTCTGATGGACTTTTGGAAGCATTTAATTTTGAATCATTTGATACATGTGAGCCATGCCTTATGGGAAAGATGACTAGAACACCGTTTTTTGGTTCAATGGAACGGGCGACAGATTTATTGGAAATCATACATAATGATGTATGCGGTCCAATGAGTGTGTCGACGCGAGGTGGATATCGTTATTTTGTTACTTTCACGGATGATTTGAGTAGATACGGGTATATCTATTTGATGAAACATAAGTCTGAAACCTTTGAAAAGTTTAAGGAATTTCAGAATGAAGTGGAAAATCATCGTAATAGAAAGATCAAATTTCTGTGGTCCGACCGTGGAGGTGAGTATCTAAGTTAAGAGTTTAGCACACACATGAAAGAGTGGGAATAGTTTCACAACTCACGCCTGCCAGAACACCACAACGTAATGGTGTATCGGAACATCGTAATCGTACTCTATTGGATATGGTTCGATCTATGATGTCTCTGACTAACTTGCCACTATCATTTTGGGGTTATGCACTGGAAACCGCTGCATTCACTTTAAATCGGGCACCGTCTAAATCCGTTGAAACGACACCGTATGAATTATGGTTTGGAAACAAACCTAAGATGTCATTTCTTAAAGTTTGGGGATGCGATGTTTATGTGAAGAAACTTCAACCGGATAAACTCGAATCCAAAGCGGAAAAATGCGTCTTCATAGGATACCCTAAAGAAACAATTGGGTATTCCTTCTATCACAAATCTGAGGGCAAGGTTTTCGTTGCCAAGAATGGATCCTTTCTAGAGAAAGAGTTTCTCACGAAAGGTGTGAGTAGTCGAAAGGTAGAACTCGAAGAGGTTATTGAACCTTCTCTTCATGAAATGGCGAGTGGCACAGCACCGGAAGTCGTTCTGGAGTTGACTTCACCAAATGAAGAAGGAACTAATGATAATGATCATGAAACTCCGAAAGAGGACACTACTAAACCTCACAGGTCAAGCAGGACATGTGCAACTCCTGAACTATACGGGAATCCTGTTGTAAATTTCATGGTTGATGAAATAGATGACCCTGCGACGTATGAAGAAGCGATGATGAGCCTGGATTCCAACAAATGGCTAGACGCCATGAAATCCGAGATGGAATCTATGTACGAAAACTAGGTTTGGACCTTGGTGGACTTACCTCATGACTGAAAGGCCGTTGAGAATAAATGGATTTTCAAAAGAAAAACTAATGTTGATGGTAATGTAACCGTCTATAAAGCTCGACTTGTCGCAAAAGGGTTTCGACAAATTCAAGGAGTTGACTACGATGAGACATTCTCTCTCGTAGCGATGCTAAAATCAGTTAGGATTATGTTAGCAATTGCTGCATATTTTGATTATGAAATATGGTAGATGGATGTCAAAACTGCGTTCCTCAATGGTAACATTGAGGAAGAGTTGTATATGATACAACCAAAGGGTTTTGTCGACCGTAAGGATTCTAACAAGGTGTGCAAGCTTCAGTGATCCATCTATGGACTGAAGCAAGCATCATAGAGTTGGAATCTCCGCTTTGATGAGGTGATCAAAGAGTTTGGATTTGTCCAAACTTATGGAGAGGCTTGTATTTACAAGAAAGTGAGTGGGAGCAATGTGGCATTTCTGATATTATATGTGGATGACATATTATTGATTGGAAATGATATAGATCTTTTAAACAGTGTTAAAAGTTATCTAAACAGCAAATTTTCTATGAAAGACCTTGGTGAAGCATCATATATATTAGGCATAAAGATCTATAGAGATAGATCAAGACGCCTAATAGGGCTATCGCAAAGTACATACCTTGATAAGATTTTAAAGAAGTTTAAAATGGACGAAAGTAAGAAGGGGTTCTTACCTATGTTGCAATGCAAGACATTGAGTAAGACTCAAAGTCCGGGTACGGCAGAAGTAAGAGAGATAATGGATAAGATCCCTTATGATTCAGCCATAGGCTCTATAATGTATGCCATGCTATGTACAAGACCGGATGTGGCACATGCTATTAGTTTGACTAGTAGGCACCAATCTGATCCAGGTTTGGAACACTGGATAGCAGTCAAGAATATCCTTAAGTACTTGAGAAGAACTAAGGAAATGTTTCTTGTATACGAAGGTGAAGAAGAGCTGGTCGCTAATTGTTATGTCGACGCTAGCTTTGACACTCATACGGATGACTCTAAGTCTCAATCCAAATACGTATTTCTCATGAACGGAGCAGAAGTTAGTTGGAAGAGCTCCAAACAACCCATGGTAACAAGGTCAACAACGGAGGCGGAATATATTGCTGCTTCAGAAGCAGCACAGGAAGCGGTTTGGATGAAGGAATTCATTACCAAACTGAGTGTGGTTCCTAGTGCGTTGGATCCAATGGTGATCTATTGTGACAATAATAGAGCCATAGCCAACGCAAAGGAACCAAGGTCTCACAAGAATTCCAAACATATTAAGCGCCGGTTTCACTCCATCCGGGAGCATGTCAAGGATGGAGATATAAAGATTTGTAAAGTACATACGGATCTCAATGTAGCGGATCCGTTGACTAAAACTCTCCCTAGAGCAAAACATGATCAACACCAGAACTCCATGGGTGTTAGATTTATCACCATGTAACTAGATTATTGTCTCTAGTGCAAGTGGGAGACTGAAGGGAATATGCCCTGAGAGGCAATAATAAAGTTGTTATTATACATATTCCAAGTATTTGATAGATGTTTATTTTGCATGCTATAATTTTATTAATTTGGAAATGTTAATACATGTGTGTTTAATAAACAAAAGGAAAGTTCCTAGTTATGCCTCTCTTATAAACAAGCTTGTTGATTAACAAGATGATGAAGGTTTCCTGATCATGGACATTAGATGTTGTTAATAACGAGGTCACAACATTAGTGGAATGATGTGATGAACATTCATCCGAAGTATAGCATTACGATCAAAGTCACTGTGTTTATATTGCTATAACATCTAACAAAGTAATCCTAGTCCTTAGACCATGAGATCATGTTAATCACTAACACTAGAAGAGTATCTTGATAACATCAAACGTCACACCGTGAAAGGGTGATTATAAAGGTGGGTTCAATGCTACAAAAGTGTTATGTAGAAGCTCATGGATCAAGAGTGGGATTTGTCCATCCCGATGACGGATAGATATTCTCTGGGCCCTCTCGGTGATATCATATTGGTTAGCTTGCAAGCAAGTGATGAGATCACTAGAATGTTATATCACAGGAACGAGAAAAGAGTACATGTCAGTAATGAGATCAAACTAGGTATGGAGATACCGATGGTCGAATCTCGGACATGTAATATATCGCGAGACAAAGGGATTTAGTTACTAATGTTAAATGTTCTCACGATCACAGAAGTCATCGTAGAATGTGTACGAGTCAGTATGGATCTCCAGGTCCCGCTTCTGATTATTGATCTGAGAGGAGTCTCGATCATGTCTGCATTATTCACGAACCGTAGGATGACACACTTAAGGGACACCAACACCATTTGGAGCAAATGTGTTTCAGACGAATGAATTGCAAAGCGCTGGAATTCTTTCAATAGACACCGAAACTGTTTCGGGTAAAATTGCTGAAATTGGTTTTGCATGTAATATTGAAATATTGCAGGGGGTTTTATGTGAATGTTTGTTAATTAAAGTAATTAATAAAATTATGAATAAATTTAATAAAAGAGTTTTATTAAATGAGAGAGCATTAAAGTTGGAGAAATTTAATGCATTTAAAGTAAAGACTTTAAACAGGAATGTTAAGGGACACTTTTATGTGGAGGGGGTTACCACCACATGAATGGGGGAGGTGAGGGGTCACCTCCATGGGGTGCTCGCCATGGGAGGGGTACCCCCCCTCCTCCTATAAAAGGCCACCCCTCTCACCCTTATTCCTCACACCTCCTCGTGAAGGATCTCTCTCCCCCTCTAGAATTATTTCCCCATGGTCTCGGATTAGCGAGATACATGTTCCCGGTGGCATTTCGTATGGAAGGAGTTCTTCTTCCGCTGCATCGCTGGAGCGAGGAGGTGGAGGTTGTTTGGTGGCCTGAACGTGTGTGCGAGTGCAGATGCGCTGCTGGTTTGCGGTGCTAGGACTTCCACACGATCTTGAGATCGACAAGCGTATGACTACATCATCCACGAGTTCCTACTCGTTAACAAAACTTTGTTGTCTTCGAGGGTAAGTTCTCCATGATGTATATCCACTCTTTGCTTGTATCTAGTAGATAGATCTTGGCGTATAGTTCTCATCGTAGGAAATTTTTTGTTTTCTATGCTGCAAACCCTTCACTACCATGGCCACCAGGATACGGCCATGATGATGGCGGGTACTAGGACCGGTGTTGTTATGAGTACGATTGTCATCGATGTTATGATGATGATTGTCTTCATCAAGATGATGGTGGATGCCGTCGTGACCGCCATCCCACCCCCTACATCGATACCACCTGCCAGATTTGCTACATTCACGGGCATCCTAAACATGACTATTGGTGGCGCTATGGAGATGATCCTAGTGATAATGGAGACCGTGGAAACAAAGGTGCAAACTTTTCCTCCAATGGCATTGACACAAATTGGTACTATGACAGCGGGACCACTGAACATGTCACCAGTGAGTTGAACAAGCTCACTACACATGATGCCTATAATGGTCAAGATTGAGTGCGCACAGGTGACGGCATAGGTATGCACAATAGCCATATTGGTCATTCAATTTTGTGCACCCCTCAAAATTCCTTTAATCTCAATGACATATTGCATGTTCCTAGTGCATCAAAGTATCTTTTATCTGTTCATCGATTTACTCTTGATAATCATGTATTTATTGAGTTTCATCATTTCTTCTTTTTAATCAAGGAACAAGAAACATGAAAAATTATATTTAGGGGCCCTTGATATGGAGGTCTTTATCCCTTGATGCCCATCTCCAATGAGTTCTCCAAGCATGCATTCCTCACAATAAAGTCGTCATCCTCTACATGGCATCGTCGCTTAGGACATCCATCCTCGTTCATGGTTCAACAAGTTTTTCGAAGAAATAAAATACCTTACACCCCAGAAAATACTCCATATGTGATTCTTATCATTTAGCCAAGAGTCATCAGTTACCATACTCCATCTCCACCAGTAGATTCACTGTTCCAAATATTTTCTGATGTATAGGGTCCTGCTCCTCTTTCTGTTGGGAAACATGCATACTCTGTAAGCTTTATTAATGATTTTAGCAAGTTTACTTAGATTTATTTGCTGAAAAAGAGTTCAGATGTTTATCAAGCTTTTCTTAATTACCAGCAGTATGTTGAGCACAAGTTTGATAGAAAAGTTATCACTATGCAAACTGATTCGGGGTGAATATGAGAAACTCAATGCCTTCTTCCAAAAAGTTGGTATTACACATCATGTCTCTTGTCCACATGCCCACCAACAAAATGGTTCTGCTAAAAGAAAACATTGTCATATAGTTTAAGTTGGTCTCTCCTTACTTGCAAATGCATCCATGCCTCTCAAATATTGGGATGAAGCTTTTTTCACAGCCATGTTTCTCATTAACTTGCTTCCTAGCAAAGTCATTAATCTTGAGTCTCCTGCTGAGCGTCTTCTCCATGTCACACCCAATTATGATGCTCTCAGAACTTTTGTTTGTGCTTGTTGGCCCAACCTTCGCCCCTATAACACTCGCATGCTTGCTTTTTGCTCTAAACAGTGTGTCTTTCTTGGCTATAGTCTCCTTCATAAAGGTGCCAAATGCTTATATGTCTCAAAAAAACATGTCTATATCTCTCGTGATGTCGTATTCGATGAAAATGTTTTCCCTTTTACAGTCCTACATCCTAATGCTGGTGCTCTTCTTAAAAAAGAAATCCTACTTCTTCCAACATCTACTTCCTATGAGGGTGCACATATTGATGATCATATGACTACTATTGTGCTTGTTAATGTTCCTATGTGTGATGATCCACATGAAAATGCAGCTGCTACAAAAAAATGTGCCAAATAGCGCTCTAGAGCCTCCACAATCATCTGCTGAAATCAGCTCAGATACAGACGAAAACAGCACAAGTTTTGAGGACGATTCAGGGGAATGTTCCCTTGTCAGCACGGATCCTAGGGGCGCTGATCCCGGGGAGGATTCTCCCGCCCCCACCTCGGCCACCGCGTCTGCCTGCCTCCACGTGCACCACGCGCTGCGTCGCGTGCCGACTGCGACCGCGCCTGCCCTAGACCCACATGTCGCCACTCCGTTGTGCCCACGTAGCGACACGCCGAATGCTGCCTCCCTTAACGCTAGCATCCGCAATAATGGCAGTTCAGGATCTTCTGTGGCGCCGTCTAGTGCCCCTGCTGCTACGCCACCACTATCACCCCTAGTCCTCGTACACGCCTGTAGAAAGGTATTACTAACTCGAAAAAATATACTGACAACATTGTACGATATGGCATGCTTGTTTCCACAGGTGAATATGAACCACGTAATTTACCTGCTGTTTTGAATGATCCACACTAGCGTGCTACTATGTAAGATGAATATGATCCTCTTATGACGAACAAGAATTGGACTCTTGTTCCCTCCAGTCCAAATAAGAATATAATTGACTGCAAGTGGGTTTATCGCATCAAACTACATGGTGATGGTACTATTGATCGTTACAAAGCACGGTTAGTTGCAAAATGTTTCAAGCAAACGTATGGTATTAACTATTAAGATACATTTAGCCCTATTGTCAAAATAGCCACTATCAAAATTGTTCTCTCTATTTCTATCTATCGTGGTTGGATTCTAAGGCAGCTAGATATCAAGAATGTGTTTCTCCATGGTGTTCTGGAAGAGAAGTATACATGAAACAATCACCTGGTTTTGAACATCCTGATGCTCCTCATCACATTTGCAGGCTTGATAAGGCTCTTTATGGATTAAAATAGGCTCCTCGAGCATGGTACTCTTAGTTGAGTGCAAAACTACAGGATTTTGGGTTTCTACCATCCAAAGCTGACACATCCTTGTTTCTTTATGATAAGTCAGGTATTACCATATTTGTCTTGATTTATGTTGATAACATTATTGTACTAACTCCTCAGATCATGCCATCTTGATTCTGCTCAAGGATCTCAATGACCATTTTGCTATCAAAGATTTGGGGGACCTTTACTTCTTCCTCGGTATTGAGGTAAAACAGACATATGGTGGTTTGCTCCTCACGCAAGAAAAATATGCACATGGTATTCTTGCTAAAGTTGGTATGCTTCAGTGCAAGGCTGCACCGACACCACTGTCACCATCTGAGCCTCTCTCTCTCTTCATGAAGGTACCTTACTCGGCCCTGATGACAGCTCTCAGTATAGAAGCATAGTTGGTGCTCTTTAGTATCTTACTCTTAGTCGCTCAGACCTGTCATTTTCTGTTAATAAGGTCTGTCAATACCTTCATACTCCTACTACTGCTCATTGGACAGTTGTTAAACGCATTCTTCGATATATCAAGGATACATCACAACTTGGTATAACTTTCAGAAAATCATCATCTACACATCTTAATGCTTTTTCAGATGTAGATTGGACAGGTTGTCTTGAGGATAGACGCTTCACAGGAGGTTTTGCTATCTTTATTGGTTCAAATTTAGTTTCCTAGAATGCCAGGAAACAGGCTATTGTATCACGTTAGAGCATAGAGGATGAATACAAAGCCTTGGCTAATGCTACTACAGAGGTAATATGGGTCGAAACGCTTCTCCATGAACTTGGCGTGACGCTTCGTGAGAAGCCCTGTTGATGGTGTGATAATCTGGATGCCACGTTCCTGTCTGCAAATCCAGTTTTTCACGGTTATACTAAACATATGGAGATAGGCTATCACTTTGTTCGCGAACGTGTTGCCAACAATAGCTTTGACATCAAGTTCATCTCTACCAAGGACCAGATAGCTGATGAATTTACAAAGGCTCTACCTGTCAAAAGTCTAGCTGGGTTTAAGCGTAATCTAAATCTCTCCCGAACTTTAGATTAAGGAGGTGTTAGAGCATGTAATCATATATGTATACGTGTACGGAGTAGTACTCAGACCGTACACGTACCCGTCTTGTACTACCACGCAGGGGGATTTTCCCTGCCTATATAACACGCAACCGATGACCGAGAGGGCATGCAGCATCGTTCCACCAAATTCAACAGAGCCATTTACCACGAGCTCTCTGCTACTACTTCAATCTTTGTCTAAACTTCAAGAAATTGTCTCGTTGCATTCTCGATTCATCCTGAGTCAAATTTGCAACTAACTCATTTTTCCCTGGATAGTGTTCTACGTACCCACGACATAGAATATACAACCATATCTCTCCAAGCTTTTGACATTCTGCATGTTCTCTGATTTCTGCCATTGTCAACTCCCCTTCATCTCCTGAACCTAATGGATTTAGTCACCGGCTTGAGTTTGGTGCTCGCCAACACTGTTTCAACAGCCTCTCACACTTGTGTCTAAGGTGTCAAGTAGGATCACACCTAGATCCCACCTCTAGCTATAAAATTTAAAATAAACTAGAAGTAGGATCTACTCTCTCCGTTTTAAAATATAAGATGTTTTAGATTGTGAAAGAAACATATCAATCTACTTTAGTGTGTAGGTTCATAACCCTACGTACTAAAAAGATATACATATACTCTTTTTATAAAGCTAAAATATCTTATATTTTGAAATGGAGGAGTAGCTGGGATCGTACTTGACACCCTGCCTGTGTCACATGTCTGGCCACCCGTGTTCTGGTCCGTCAAAGATTATTTTGAATGCTAAACAGGAACATGTGAGCGGGGAGGAGAAACAGAATATCATGCACATTGTTGATGTGGATTCTTCCGCATAAAACACAGTAGGGCTAGACCAAAGCATGAGTAGCTAGCTCTAATCCACGTCGGGATTCCGCTCTTGTCTTCGTGCTCATCGCTCCCCATCGCACGACAAATAAAGAACAAACGAGAGTTGGTTTCAAAAAGAGAACAACCGATGAAACGAATAAGACTGTAAAAAGTGGAGAGAGAGAAAAAAAACTACCAACTCCCTCGCCTCTGTTGAAAATATAAGCAATAATCCATATAGTTTAATTCGAATAATAAACTGATAAAGCATGATCATACATATAGTAATTAAATAGATCACGCAAACTAACAAAGTAGATGAATAGATTACATCTAAATAAGATAAACCTATGTATCTACACCAATCGCTAGAATAAACAACTCTAGCATAATTTGAAAGAGAAAGTTTAGGATCACATACGGTATAGCGACGGCAGAAGCAGCCGCGGCGGTAGCAGCAGCAGTAGCTGCAGCGGTGGCAGCATCGTCGTCAACCATGTCGTTGATGTAGAGGTTGCCGATGTCCGGAAAGAAGCCCACGTCCGAAAAGGAGTCGTCCGTGATGGCGTCAGTAGTCGCGCGGAAGCGCTCCCCAAAAACCTGATCGCCCCTCACGCGTACAGGTTCACAAGAGCCGGGGTTCCGGAGGCCTACTGTTTCGATCTGCGGTGCACGCCGCAAGCCGGGATGGGGAAGACGAAGGCGGCGGCGCAATATACTAGAAGGAGACACGTGTGGTAAGCAACGCCGATTAGGTTTAGCACAGACGCTTATATAGCGCAGGTCAGGAAGATCGTGGGACTCAAGCCATGTCCGAGTCGGTAACAGCCCACGTCCTATAAAGACTGGAAACGGCTGACTAATTAATGCGTCCGTTAATGACTCGTAATTAATCCACGATTAATTTTCCTGACTAGCAAAAATAAAGCTCGGATCGGCAAGATTCCCGCAACCCACGGCGCACGCACGTCGCGACGAGGCGAGGCGGGCGGCATCGGAGGAGGAGTGCGCGAGAGCTGCTCTTCTTCTCACATCTTAGTGAGTGGTGAAATAGCCTAGTATATAAGGATGTGTAACTCTCGCTCAACTAGCAATATGGGACTAAACTTTAGCACCACTAGCACAGCCATATGCCGCCATGCACAAAAGGGTCAAAGAGAATTTCAGAATTTGTCTAATAGGCCAATAGCCTAAACCTCACCAAATTCCAACAATCCCCCACAAAGTCTCATTGGCACATCATCTCAATTTTATTCTAGAATATTATTTTATATACCGGTGTGTAGTGGAGACTGTTAAGTTGAACTTCCACATTAAACTTCATGCTACACTAGCTAGCAACTTGAATAGTGGACTATACCTTGAACTACAAGTTTTCTCCACACTAGTTTCACACAAAATCTAGACTGGTACAGGGCTGCCGCAGGGCTTTCCCGCAGTTTGGAGCTTATGCATCATACTCTAGGGCCTTTCATGAGTTTATTAGAGAGCACCCAACTCTCACGGACTGCAACGTTTAACAGTCAGACTCATATAGGTGTGTTCATCAGTAGATGTTCTGCAGGACAACATCTCTGCTTAGAAAAGCCACTTATTAAAACACATTAAAATAAATATCAACCTGCCATGCAAAATAAAAGAGTATTGCATCTTTATAGAGATGTAAATATAATATGGGCATACTCTCCTCTCAGCTGATCAACAGCTTGTCTCCCAGCTCTAATTCATGGGATCTCCGATCACATAGAGTGGGTTACCGCTGCGAACAACTTATTATGTGGGTCTCAAACCCATCTCCCTCGATGCATTATCTATCACATTACGTGATAAGCCCTTTGTGAAGGGATCTGCCAAGTTCTTAGATGTTTGGATATAATCCAACGTAATAACTCCGGAGTTTCTCAGTTTTCTGACAGATTTCAATCTCCTCTTCACATGCCTTGATGACTTCATATTATCCTTAGAACTGTTTACTTTGACGATTATAGTTTGATTATCACAATTCATTAGGGTGGGTATTGGTTTTTCAGCCACAGGTAAGTTCATCAAAAGCTCACGAAGCCACTCTGCTTCAATAGTGGATGTGTCTAATGCTGTGAGTTCTTCTTCCATAGTTGACCTCGCTAAGACGGTCTGTTTGCAAGACTTCCAGGAAACAACGTCACCACCAAGTGTAATCAAATAACCACTTGTGGCCTTAATCTCATCAGCATGATATATCCAGTTTGAATCACTATAACCCTCAAGTACCCGTGGATACCCAGTATAGTGAATACCATAACTCGCAGTGCCTTTCAAATAGCGCAAAAATCTCTCAAGAGCATGCCAATGATCATCTTCAGGATTTGACACAAAACGACTCAGTTTGCTTACATCAAAGGAGATGTCAGGCCTCGTAGCGCTGGCTAAATATATGAGCGAGCCAATGATTTGAGAATATCTCAATTGATCTTTAGCATTCCTTCGATTCTTTTAAAGTGGCACACTTGGATCATAAGGCGTTGGAGAATACTTGCAGTCGCTATACCCAAAGCGACTCAATATCTTTTCCACATAATGGGACTGAAGCAGAGTAATCCCACCATTGTAGCTTGATGTTTAATATTACATCAGCCACTCCCAAGTCCTTCATCTAAAAGCAGCGAGATAGGAACTCTTTGACCTCCTCAATAACAGCGAGGTTGGTCCTGAATATCAATATGTCATCGACATAGAGACACATAATAACTCCCTCGCCCCCACCATGGCGATAGTACACACTTATCAGCTTCGTCCACAACAAAGCCTTCAGCGGTCAAAGTTCTTTCAAACCTCTCGTGCCACTGCTTAGGAGCTTGCTTAAGACCATATAAAGACTTCACTAACTAACCCACCTTACCTTCGTGACCATTTACTACAAATCCACTAGGTTGCTCCATATAAATTTCCTCGTCTAGCTCTCCATTTAGAAAAGTTGTCTTAACGTCCATTTGATGAACAATAAGACCATGTGAGGCAGCCAAGGATAGTAGTACTCGGATAGTGGTCAATCTGGCTACAGGTGAGTAAGTATCGAAGAAGTCTCCACCTTCTTTTTGGGTATAACCCTTGGTCACAAGACATGCCTTGTACTTTTCAATAGTACCATCAGGTCTAAGCTTTTTCTTGAACAGCCACTTACATCCTACAGGTTTGCACCGATAAGGACGATCAGTGACCTTCCAAGTTCCATTATCTAAGATGGAATCCATCTCACTACGGACAACTTCTTTCCAGTAGTCAGCATCTTGAGATGCATAGGCTTCTAAAATAGAAGTGGGAGTATCATGCACAAGGTACACAATGAAATCATCATCAAATGACTTTGCAGTCCTTTGTCTCTTGCTCCTTTTAGGAGCTTTATTGTCGTCCTCCACAGGATCATCATAATGTTCTATCGGCATAGTGGGTTCAGGAATTATAACAAATTTCTGACTAGATGAACTAGTCATCTCCTGATTTGATGAGCTAGACATACCTTTCATGGGAAAGATGTCCTCAAAGAAAGTCACATCATTCGACTCCATAACCGTACCAACATGCATGTCAGATACCTCAGATTTTACTATCAAAAATCTATAGCCAATGCTATGAAAAGCATATCCTAGAAAAACACAATCCACGGTTTTTGGTCCAAGCTTTCGCTTCTTGGGTATTGGAATATTGACTTTCGCCAAACATCCCCAAGTTTGTAAGTAAGAGAGTTTAAGCCTTTTCTTCTCCCATTCCTCAAATGGAGTCATGGTTTTATCCTTTACAGGAACACGGTTTAGGACATGATACACAGTCATTAGTGCCTCCCCCCACCATTCCTTAGAAAGATCTGATGTATCTAACATGGCGTTAACCAAATCAGTTAGAGTGCGGTTCTTTCTTTCGGCCACCCCATTTGACTAAGGTGAGTAGGGAGGCGTCCTCTCATAGATAATACCGTGTTCCGTACAAAATAGATCAAATTCATTTGAAAAGTACTCTCCACCATGATCCGACCTTAGCCGCTTGATTTTAAGATCAAGTTGGTTTTATACTTCAACTTTATAGTTTTTGAAGTAATTCAAAGCTTCATCTTTAGATTTCAGAAGATAAACGTAGCAGTATCTAGTGGAGTCATCAATCAACGTCATAAAGTATCTTTTTCCACCTCTTTTCAACACACCATTCATCTCACAAAGATCTGAATGTCTAAGTTCTAGTGGTGCTAAGCTTCTCGGTTCCGCAGCCGTACGAGACTTGCAGGGTTGCATTGCTTGCACACAAACTTGGCACTTAGAACCTTTAATAGTGGTAAATTTCAGAATTAAACTCATATTGGTTAGCCACGTCATGCAACCAAAGTTAATATGACAAAATTGTGAATGCCAAATATTGGATTCATTATTATTGCAAACATGATTAGTAACTTTAGTACGTGAGTTTGACAAAGATAAGTGGAACAGACCTCCGCACTCATAACCTTTTCCAACAAATTGTACATACTTAGAAATTACAACTTTATTGGACTCAAAAACCAACTTAAAGCCATCTCGACATAGAAGCGATCCGCTGACGAGATTCTTATTGATAGAGGGAACGTGCTGCACATTCTTCAGTTGTACGGTCTTCCCCGAAGTAAACTACAGATTTACCGTACCAATACCATGAACAGAAGCATGTGAGCCATTTCCCATCAGTATGAAGAAAGTCCTTGCGACCAGATAAGAAGAGAATATGGAAATATCAGAACATACATGTGTATTAGCACCCGTGTCAATCCACCATTCAGGAGAATGACATACTGAAAGGATAGAAGGTAAAATACCGTACACAGCGCCCTTCATCTTAGTATCGCTAATAACAACATTAGCGGTCTTACCGCTATTCCCATGTTGTTGCTTGTCAAAGTGATTAGGGCAGCTAGGAGCCCAATGATCAGGATCACCACAGACGTGGCAAGAGCTTTTCTTTTTATTATTTTTCCTCTTAAAGTTGGTTGAGTGAGTGGCCTTGTTTTTGCCATCAAACTTCCCTTTGCCATCAGATTTGTTCTTATTCTTGAACTTGTGGGATTGATAGTTTTTTTCTTCTGTACCAAATTGGCACTAGAAGCTCCCTCAAATCCTCGAGCACGTGTGTCCTTTGCTCTCGCCTTCTCTTCCACATGAAGAGACCCAATGAGATCCGTAACGAAAAACTCTTGTCTCTTATGTTTCAGAGAAGTAGCAAAGTTTCTCCACATGGGAGGAAGCTTGGCAATAATGCCTCCGGCCACAAACTTATCCAGTAAGATACACTTGAACTGCTCAAGTTCTTTGGCAAGTGATTGTATCTCATGAGCTTTCTCAATGACGGAGCGCTCATCAACCATCTTGTAGTTATAGAATTGTTCCATAACATACAACTCAGTGTCAGCGTCCGAGACCCCAAACTTGGCCTCGAGCGCATCCCACGCGTCTTTGCCATTATCAAATGATATGTATGTGTCAACAATATTATCCCCAAGAATACTGAACAGAGCCGCTATAAACATGGTATCGGCTTTCTTAAAGGTCGCTTCTTCCTCAGCAAAAAGATCACCTTCAGGTTTGCCAAGAGTGGCGTTATAGCAGTTTAGTTTTTTAAACCATAGAATTGCTCTATCGCGCCATCTCTTATAGTGCATACCATCAAACGAATGCGGCCTAGTAGCCACGGCTACACCGGTGAAATTTAGTTGCCTATGATCAGGTTTTTGATTGTTAAATATAAGCAATAATCCATATGGTTTAATCCGAATAATAAACTGATAAAGCATGATCATACATATAGCAATTAAATTGTTCACGCAAACTAACATAGTAGATAAACAGATTACATCTAAATAAGATAAACCTATCACATCTACACCAATCGCTAGAATAAAGAACTCTAGCATAATCTGAAAGAAAAAGTTCAGGATCACATACGGTATAGCGGCGGCAGCAGCAGCCGCGGCGGTAGCAGCAGCAATAGCTACAGCGGTGGCAGTAGTGTCGTCAGCCATGTCGTCGATGTAGAGGTTGCCGATGTCCGGGAAGAAGTTCTCGTTCAGAAACGAGTCATCTGTGATGGCGTCAGTAGTCGCGCGGAAGCGCTCCCCAAAAACCTGATCGCCCCTCACCCGTACAGGTTCACAAGAGGTGGGGTTCCGGAGGCCTACTGTCCCGATCTGCGGTGCACGCAGCAAGCTGGGATGGAGATGACAAAGGCGATGGCGCAATATACTGGAAGGAGACGCATGTGGTAAGCAACGCCGATTAGGTTTAGTGCAGACGCTTATATAGCGCAGGTCGAGGAGATCGTGGGACTAAGCCCACGTCCCATAAAGACTGAAAACGGTTGACTAATTAACGCGTCCGTTAATGACTCGTAATTAATTCGCGATTAATTTTTCCGACTAGCAAAATAAAGCTCGGCTCGGCGAGATTCCCGCAACACGTGGCGCGCGCGTCGTGACGAGGCGAGGCGTGGCGAGGAAAGACGGGCGGCGTCAGAGGAGGAGTGCGCGAGAGCTGCTCTTCTTCTCACACCTTAGTGAGTGGTGGAACAACCTAATATATAAGGAGGTGTAACTCTCACTCAACTAGCAATATGGGACTGAACTTTAGCACCACTAGCACAACCATATGTTGCCATGCACAAATGGGCCAAAGAGAATTTCAGAATTTTAATGGACCAATAGTCCAAAACTCACCAAATTCCAACAGCGTCGCCACCTCTAGGATGAGAGGGGAGCCAAACCCTACCGTCTCTCTGCCCCCTCCCCCCCTCTTTCCTCTCGTTGCCAACGGCCGCCAGAAAGCCGTGCGTGCCTCCAGTGAAGGGGGAGGCGGGGCTTGAGCCTCGATGCCTGGTGCGGCCCGAAGGGACGCCACGCCCTGGCGGTGAGCGACGCGATCCTCGCCGGCGCGTGAGAAGGAGCAGGTCGGCGCGGAGGTCCTCGGCGTAGCAGCGGGCCGGCTCGACTTGACGGTGGTGTGCACGCGAATCTGGGCCAGCGAGGAGGGGGCTGTGGAGGGGCGTGGTGCTGGCCCTCCCAGGTCGGATCTGGACCTACGAGTCTGGACCCTTCTGGGCCTGCTCTTGGTGGCAGATGGTGGGTTGTGGAGCGTCTTTGCATGCCATGCTCCTCTTGCGGCGGTGTTCTTCGGTAGGCGGCATTTCGACGGTGGCCTAGATGGCGGGGGCGAGGGAGCTACTGATTGGCGACAGTGGTGGCAGAGACAAGCCTGGTCGGCGGCCCCAAACCCTAGATCTTGGCCTGTTGGGCCCGTCCTAGGTTAGGGCGGGCTAGCTCGTACTCGGGTCGCTTCCATGGTTGGTCCAGGGAACTCTTCGGGTCAGGGGGAGCGACGACGCCACTGCGTCTGCTGTAGCGCGGCGGTGGGGGCTTCACAGGCCCACTCTGGGCTCGGTCTGGCCTAGTTGGCCTGGTATGCTTCCGCGGCTGCGTCCGGTCTGCTACCGCTATGGCGGTGGAGGTCGGTCCTTCCCATGTGGCAGCGACGCCGCTTTTTCTTGTCTTCGGTGGGTTTTCTCGGGCTGGCGAACCTCGTGGTGTTTGCCATGGTGAGACGCCGATGAAGACTGCAAGACCGTTTTGGCACATGTTGGTGGGCGGCAAGTTGGGTGGAGTGCCAGGATTGGATGGGGTTGTGGGCTTTGGGGGCCAGGAGAAATCCTTGCCGGCTAGGATGGCTCCGACGCGGTGACATCGGCGGGTGCCGCCTTCCTTCTTAAAGGGCGCCAGATGTACCTTCTTCTCACTCCCCTGCGTGTACCGAGAAAATCCCAGGAGAAGTCTGGGCAGCAGTGTCGTCATCGTCGCACTCTTTCTTGAAGGTGTTGCTTGGTACACGGCAACTTGGAGGCATAGGATCGTGGTAGGACTTTTTCGGAGGGCGCAGGGTTGTGAGTCTTCGTCGGTGGTCGCTCCGACGCTGTTGTGTTTTTTTTTCTCTTTCGTCCTTTTGTATCTTCTCTTGGGCTTCTACTTGTGTTGTTCTGTCCAGCATTGTTCGGAAAGTTGTATTGGTTGTTTGCTATATTAATATAGCGGGATGTCGAGCATGTTGCGAGGAGGAGACTGAAAAAATCTGCGAGATAGCATGTTTCGAGCAGCAAAAGGCGCACACCATCCCTAAAAATTAAGGAGCTGTTTGGATTGGAGCCCGAGGACGCCCTTCCAAAAAATTGGTCATTGACCGGGCGTTGTTGTCTATTTGGATCACTACCAATTATTTGGTGCGCCCAGCCCATATCAGAACTTCCCGTTCAATTCTACGCCAACTTTTTGGCAAACTGCTGGCGGCAGAATCCTTCGCCAATTTTTTTGGCTCGCCTAGGTTTGGCGGGGTTAGCGTTGGCACGAACCAAACTTGGGCATGTACAATGTTAGAGAAGGCATGTCTTCTCTTAGCTCTCCACATCATTTAGAGAAGACACAAGATATAACTTGTATAATGCATTATCTTTTATTGATGTCTCTAGCAATTAATGAGAATTAACTATTTTTAGTAAGAAATTGGTTGGCTAAGGGAAGCCATATGGTACAATGGAGAAAATAGTCTTCTCTTATTTCTAAGAGATCATCCTTTAGCTAAGGGAAGACAACCTTCTCTTTCTTATTTCTCTCTCCTCCAACTAGACAAAAATTCAACGTGACAAACATAAGGAAAAACTGATGTCACCGCATTGTACATGATCAGTAGCTTCCGGGACGCAACAATGCTCCTCTGGCTAGCTGCTCTGCCGCCGCTGCTGCAAATCTGCATATGCATCGATCGGTCATCGAGTACATGCATTTTTTTAGAGAATGGCCGAGAGTGGCAGGGAGCTATATCCGTAGTAGGCGGAACAGTGACGTGATCAGGCGCGAAGGCTGGATTCACTTCACTGACTGCGGCAATAGGGCGACACTGCTTCGCTCTCGCCTGCCGGGCCGGGCTGCTCATCCCTCGATCGTGGCGTCGGACCAGTTTATGCGTTCAGACACTCTGCAGCGCCTCAAGCAAAGCAGTGATGCTACTCCGCTACGCTAGCTAGCGGCACTGACAAGCAGAAAAGGCGAATCGATGGTTTCCATATCAAATCCATCCCCTCTGTTACTCCCTCCGACCCACGTTACTAAGATTTCGTCTTGATAGAAGATATAGTCAACTAATATGGGTCGGTGGAAGATTTTTTTTATCCGTAACATTCGTGCTCCACGTTCTTGTGGGTCCAGAATGAGAAAAAAATATGAAGGCAAGTACGGCCTTCACTTCACGGCGATGCATTTTAGGACGTGTTTGGTTGTAAATGTCTAAATTTCTCGTTTTTCTTTACTTGACTCGGTGGGTGCTGCGTGAGGGGAGATTTGATTTTGGCCAAATTTGGCAGTTGGTTTGGTAACTCATATCTAGTTTTTCTGTAATTGTGACAAGTTGTTTGGTTGGCAGCAAAACTGATTTTATCTCGTTTGATGAAAAAACATGCATATTTGGTTGCTCACCACTTCTCGGAATTGATGATCTTACCGCGTAGTACCAAATAGGCTGCAAACTGAACTAGCAGTTGCAAACAAGCAGCAAATTAAACTAGCAGTATCAAATTAGCACCCTAACTACTAGCAAATATGAGTTCACGATAATGTTACCTAGCTACAAGCAAATAACAGTTCACCATAATATTACCTAGCTACTACGAATGAACGTTTTACACCCACATTAGGGTTGTTCATGGAACACAAGGGCAGCAGTTCATCAATAAACCATCTTCTTCACGTCTTCTTCTTCTTATTCAGATCCTGTAGTTTTCTCTCATCGCCCACATATTAAGCGTTCATTGTTGTCTCATGTTCTTCCAAGCAACACAATCGTTATGGGGCAACACCATGGCCAACGTCAGTGTCGTTGTCGTCGGAACTATATCTTCCTCAGCCGGGAAGTATTCATCAGCGTCAAATTGCAAGATCCAGTTGTGCAAAATGCAACATGTAGGAACAAGCTTAACTTGAGTGGGGAAAGAGTGGAAAGGCTTCTGATCAATGATCTTAAACCTATTCTTTATAGCAGCGAAAACCCTCTCGACCATGACTCTAAGCTAGAGTACCTCAGATTGAAAAGTTCTTCCGGAGTCTTTGGATAGTTTCTAGCAGAGAACTCATTGAGATGGTACCTTGTTGACCTGAAGGGTGGAAGAATTCCAGGCCGGCAAGCATACCCGGCGTCTGCCAGGTAGAATTTGCCATCATGGAGCTTGAGACCATCAGGTCTGCTAAGCCTGTCAGTCAGAATCGTCGCATCATGGGCATATCCTTCCCACCCAGCAAGCACATATGTGAACTTCATGCCGAAATCAACAGCAACAAGCACATTCAAGCTAGGGTAGTGCTTTCTCCTCCTATATGCATCATATTCAACTTCGGACACTCTAGCCATCACATGAGTACCATCAATTGCTCCAATATAACCCTGGCATTACAAGAATGTTAGCCGGCTGTCTAATACAATCATCTAACAAAGAACATGCTAGAGTTGCTCACCTTGAAAAAGTGGAACCATCGACCATTGCCTTGTATCTTCGCAGGGGGTTTACCAGATGGTGTCTTGATCATCTCTTCTCTGAGTTCTCCAACGGCATACAGTACCTGATGGAAATGCTGGAAAATTGTCTTGGTTGATCTCCTCCATGTGTTGCGAATCACTCGGAATCTCTGGTTATGGCCTAGATCATGAAGAAACAGAGCCACTTATTCTTCAATAGAGGTGTTTATGTTGTCCTTAAGCAAACCCATAGACCTGAATGTCTGCACAAGATGGTTAAATGGGGCTCTTCTCATCCTGAGCATGGCGATAGCCTTCACATCGTTGTTGTTGTAGAGGTACTTCAGATTTTCCATACTCTCTCTATCGCGCTGCATCAGGGGATCATATTTCACTATCGGTGTGTTAGTCCCACCAGTCGCTCTTCTGTAGATCAAGGAATATCCATGCCTGAATCACAGCGACTAGGGCAGTTGTCTGGATGATAACCTTCAATTGTTGGCCCTAAACAGAGTGGCATTGCGTAAGCACTATAGGTACTTCTCTAATGTCGAGCTAACTATCTTGGTAAAAATGTTGGAGAGGAGGCACGGCCGCGGTTCTTACCTTCATGTTGGCGGACGTCGAGGACCTGCCAGACAGAGAAGAAGACGAGGGAAAAGCCGGTGCCACAGATCCGCAAGGCAGCAGATGCCAGAGTCGGACAAGACACGCCAGCTGATGCCGGAGTGGATGTAGCAGCTGCTACCGGAGATCTACAGCTCCGCCACCGTACAAGAGGAAAATAGGGAGGGATTTATCTCCCAGCAGGAGGTGGTAGCATACGAGGGAGGTGAACCTACTTTTCGCGTCATACGGCGCTTGCGCTTGCCACAACTTGTCCCGGTGGAAACGCTCGATTTTGAGTTCCTCCACAGCCAGGATGAGGGCAGCTTTAAGATCCGTGCGAGCCATACCCCGGTACACCACGACACACCAAACGGACTTATTTTTTCCCGACTAGTACGAGTACCGAAGATTGGACCAACCAAACACGCCCTTGTTTCCTTTTTCCCCGGCTGGATCCGTATGGTTCTTTCCCGGCCGGCCGTTGCCCCCATGAGGCCGTGCATGATGACCTTTCTGGCGACGGAAGTACGGCCCACTCCGAGGGCGACCAAATCATGGCCTAATCACGCGCAAATCAGCAACCTTCCAAACCCTCACATCAATCAAAATCCCTATATACGGCGCTGCTCCAACCTCTCGCCACCGCACCACCTCCTCCCACGAAACCCATTCCATTCAGATTCCCGAGCGCACGCATCACAGGAGCTAGCTAGCGCCCTTTCCCCTTCACGTGTCCATCCCGACCTGGGGGGCCATTACAAGCTAGCAAAGCAACCACACCAACCGTTGCCAACTTGCTGCCATGGACAAGACCTAGCTAGCTTGTAGGTTTTTTGTTCTCGGGAGTCGGGAGGGAGAGATCCTGGCGGGAGCTAAGGCATGGCATTGGAGGCCGCGGTGCTCTTCCGGGATGCTGCTGCTGCTGGTCTCTTCGGTCGCTGTGCCATGGCAGGAGCTGGAGGCGGAGCTTGGAATAGTCTGTTTGGTGGAGGTACCGGTGACGGGCTGGCGGGTTTGGACTGGGACGCCGCCGTGTGCTCGTCGATGCAACCGCCACATGGGTGGTTCCAGGAGCTGGATATCGCCGCTGGCGGCACTGCCGCTGCGTCGCAGGGGAGTCAGTCCGGCAGTCATCACGGGCAGATGGATGCGGGCGGTGTTTGTCAGGCCGATGCTGTGCCGGTGACGCCGGCTGCGGCGGGGCGGAGGAAGCGGCGGCGGACGAGGACGGCCAAGAACTCGGAGGAGGTGGAGAGCCAGCGGATGACCCACATTGCCGTCGAGCGCAACCGCCGCAAGCAGATGAACGAGTACCTCGCCTCGCTCCGCTCCCTCATGCCGCCATCCTACTCCCAAAGGGTAACATCATCAACACCATGCCATTGCTTTAGTTTCTTCGATCCCCAAAGTTTATATATATCCCATCAATTTGCTTGCATGAACGCGTCGTCGTTGCTGTGCATACAGGGCGATCAGGCATCCATCGTTGCAGGCGCGATCAACTTCGTCAAGGAGCTGGAGCAGCGGCTCCAGTCCCTCGAGGCGCACAAGCAATCCCAGCAATGCGCGGCCAACGACGTCGGCGAAGCACCACCGCCACCGCCGTTCGCCAACTTCTTCACCTTCCCGCAGTACTCAATGAGCGCTCCTACCCCAGCACCGGCACCTGCGCCGACCGACGAGGTCGCCAACACCGATGCCGAAGCTTCCGGATCAAAGCCGTCGACGGTGGCCGAAGTCGAGGTGACCATGGTGGAGAGCCACGCCAGCCTGCGGATGCTGTCCCGGCGGCGGCCGAGGCAGCTGCTGCGGCTGCTGGTGGCGCTGCAGGGCCACCGGCTCACCGTGCTGCACCTCAACATGACCACCAGCGCCGCCGGCCACATGGTGCTCTACTCGCTCAACCTCAAGGTACAACACCACCTACATACATTATTCTCCCCGTACGACTAAACAACTCGAGCTAATCTGATGTGCATGCATACGGCTCTCAGTCCAACGTTCTACAGTGTTCATCTCAGCTTAAAAAAAAACAGTGTCTATATCGGGTTAGCAATATCATACCAGTCCCGGTCTGAAACAAGCTGGCGCCTAGGTTTCCGCGCTTTTTGTATTTTGCGTTGTCTTGGACAACAGCGCCTCCTCCGAATTCTCACACCTGCCTACTTTAATCGACAGACCTCAAGCAAAACCTAGCTAGAGCTAGCTAAAACGTTGCATTGTTTAGTAGTAACTTATATACTACTATACTGACGGGATCGCACGGTGTACATTGTCGTCGTCTCGTCGTCAATGTATGCAGGTGGAAGACGACTGCCAACTCACCTCCGTGGATGAGATCGCCACCGCGGCTCACCAGATCGTCGAGAGGATCCAACAAGAGCAAGAGTGTGCCACCGTAGCTTAATTAGAGAGACAACCATCTTACCTTATGCAACATGCAAATTTTTAGTTATTGTTGTAGCAAGTAACGTGACTCTTCTTGTGGACAATAATAATAATGTTTATCTCTGCGTAGCAACTCAGTGTGTTGAATTGAATCAATGGATGGATTTGTCCGTAGTTGCATGCATGGTTGCTAGCTAGGTATGTGTATACTGTAGTATGTGTAATGCTTCTTGGGTTCAGAAAGCAGGTGGCACGGTTCCAACCCACTTGAAAGCTTGAGGAAGAGAACAATTCCATGCATGGTAGACACGGCAGGTGACATTCCCTTGTGGCCTACCGTGTTCCACAGGACGGGCACAATTATCAGGTGCTGTTTCTCAACCTTGTCCGGTTTATCCTGTGCCCCCCGTGAAGCAGAATCTCCTGCCAAAACGCCACAAGAAATGCATGGGCACCCTTTCATTCCAAACAAATATATTCAGAGTACCCTAAAAACAAGTCCGTTCCTGTAAAGGAAGCCATAGCCTTTCAGAGAAAGCAGCGAACACACATGCACGAACACAAGTCAGCAGGCAGGCAGGCACTGCAAAAGCAAAAGGATGCCAAGACAAGGAGAAGAGGAGGGCCGCAAAACACAGGACACAATCCGTGCCATGCCATCTCATTGACCCGAGAAGAAAAAAAGATTCTGGAACAGGGAGGGGGGCACTTCACCACCTCGCTAGTATGTAGCCTTTTACCATTTCTATGCAAGCATGATTGACCAAATAGCGGAAAAGGCTGCAGCAACACCTCGTTCCTGCCCTGGTCGATTCGACCGACAGGACGAAACACAGGCTCGCTCTCATGCAGCATGTCGCGTTGCGTCCCCGAGATGTTCTGCTCCGATCGATGTGAACATCGCATCGATCTCCCGGTAAAAAGGTGGGAGACACGCACGTACCTGAGGGTAAAAAATAAACAGCAGCCTCAGTGGACACATCGTCCGTCCAAAAGTTCGAGTTGGGGAAAGGTGTGCAACTCACAGTTCGTACTATATACTGTATGGTCTACATGTGGATGGAGCATAGATGTGTACCCGTGAATGCGTACACGTGTAGGTCCAAGCAAGGGGGCAACAGGTGGTATATCCGTACGATGCAGCGGCGATAGATTAGTACTGGTCCATATGCTTACAGACCTTTTGTAGCAACATGGACAAAATAAGTAGAGTGTCATGGCTGGAGATATGCCAAAACAGGTACAGAATTGCTCATTAATTAACCAGTCCCAACAGCGAGATTTGTTGTTATCCATCTGTTAGTAGAATAATAACCGTAGCTTGATACAGTAGTGGGCCTGGAAAACCAATCTCAAGTTCCCAGCCCAATGACATTGATCACGTCTCGGCGGGAGCTATAGTAAAACGACCTACAGATGTTGTGGACCTGTTCCAGGACTAAGTATAAAGATTATTATGATCGAACAACCTTTTTGTGTTCTCAGTTGAATACCTGAACCTTGGTAGAAGCGATAACGCGTATCAGGAGAATTATAATCAACTTTGTGTTGAATAATATAGATAATGGTAAACTAATAAACTTGTCCGAGGCGATCATTTGATATAACAGTCCCTCATTGACTCAGTTCAGAGGGCGCTCTCGTCAAACTAACCACACATAAGATGACAGTGCTAGACAATTTACCTTGTATAAAACCTTCGGAGAAGCCGCTACCTGTAATCAGGTCTTCGGGGCATTTGAAATTTCTTACATAATTACCAGTTAACCAACACTTCTAAGCTTACAACTCAGCAAACCTTCTAATCAGTAATCAAGAATGATGATAGTGTGCCTCCAAAGATTGGATGAAATATGATTAACTTCCATGTTCCACCAGTCCCGCTTAATCTTTCAGAATAACTGAGGTCTGAAAGAAATGACTAGAGGAAGCAGGTGCCACAGCCACAACTCACTGAAGAATACAAAACATTAACAGCCTCCATGTGATCTACTGTGTATTAAGTTAAACATACATACATATATAGAAGTAAGAAAAATGCCTCGCGCGTGAAAATATGTTAGAAGATAAAGGAAAGAAACAGAAGGCATGACCTATGCCAACACCAAAACGTATTTATGCATGAGTTAATAGTAAAGCCTAGGTTACCCTCAATGCATCAACCCAAGTAGCCTGTGCGGTAACCCAATGAAATAGCAAACAAACAACAAATAGACATTTAACGGATGCGCAATTTCATTTGTCCTGGTTTCTAATAAATAATTCCACTTAAAGGGGCTGGGAATAGGAATAGGAGAAGACAATAGTGAAGAAAGAGGATGAGAAAGGGGAAGAGGATGAGAAAGGGGGCATGTGTAGTCAAAGCACAAGTAGAATTTTCAGAAGTTGCCAATGGGCATAAAAGACAAATGAAAGTCTGTAATCCCCCTTGTGAAATATTTTCCCATGCAAAAAACTTCCTCTATGCTTTAGCTCCAGAACAAAATGATGTGCTTCGCTACATTTATCAACAAAGGAATTTGGAGGTACATGAATGATGAATCATAACTTAGAAGAAGTTTGTTGCTGAAGGCGCCTGAAACTTTAGTATATTTGTGCGATGCAGCGGCGATATAATAGTAATGGTCCATATGCATAGAGACCTTTTTAGCAATAGGGACAAAGTAAGTAGAGCATCATGGCTCGAGATATGCCAAAACAGGTTGTACGTCCAGACAAAAGTTGCTATTAATTAACAGCAGACATGGCATGCCAGATTGTCAGTCATTAGTTAGTAGAATAACTATAGCTTAATACAGTAGTGAGTCTGGACAACCAATCTCAAGTTCCCAACCCAATGCAATAGATCACATCTCAGCGGGAGCTATAGTAAAACGACCTACAGATGTTGTGGGCCTGTTCCAGGACTTCATAAAAAGATTATTATGATAGAATACTTCCTCTGTTCACTAATATAAGATGTTTTGGCAAACTAAGTTATATTTAATGAACGGAGGGAGTAGGAAACAAACAACAAATAGACATCTAATAGATGTGCAATTTCATTTGTCCAAGTTTTAAATAAATAACGCCACTTAATGGGAACGGGCATAGGAATAGGAAAAGACAATAATGAAGAAAGAGGACGAGAAGGGGGATGTGTAGTCAAAGTATCAATAGAATTTTCAGAAGTTGCCAATGAGGACAAAAGACGAACCTGCAACCACTTCTTGGTAAAAGACAAATGAGAGTTGATAATTCAGGTTGGTGAAATATTTTCCCATGTGAAAAACTTCCTCTATGCTTTAGCTCCAGAACCAAATGATGTACTTCGCTACATTTATCAACAAAGGAATTTGGAGGTACATGAATGCTAAATTATAACTTTGAAGAAGTTTGTTGCCGAAGGTGCCTGAAGCTTCAACATATTGATGGTTCAGATTTCTTTCAGGCACCGAAATTCCTTGTTCAGAGATCTCAACTATCAAGAAAGGAATTTGGATGTACTATAATCCAAAGAGAATACATTAACACTGTCAAAATTGATGTGCCAAAATTCTCCCGTGAAGCACAATAAACAAAGAGAGCAGATATGCCAAAACATGTTGTACGCCAAGACAGAATTGCTACTCCCTCCGACCCAAATTAGTTGATTTGCTTTTGTGTAGATTCGGAGGTATCTAGCACTAAAACAAGTCTAGATACATTCGAATCTAGACAAATCTAAGTCAACTAATTTGGGTCGGAGGGAGTATTAATTAACCAGTCTCAGCAGCAAGACATGACATGAAAGACTGTTGTTATTCATTGGGTTAGTAGAATAGCAATAGCTTAATATAATAGTGAATGGTGGGCAACCAATCTCAAGTTCTCAACCCAATGACATAGATCACATCTCGGCAGGAGCTATAGTAAAACGACCTACAGATGTTGTGGACCTGTTCCAGACTTCGTATAAAGATTATTATGATAGAACAACCTTTGTGTTCTCAGTTGAATACCTGAACCTTGGTAGAAGCAATAATGTGTATCAGGAGAATTATAATCAACTCTGTTGAATAATATAGATAACGGTAAACTAATAAACTTGTCTGAGGCGATCATTTAATATAACAGTCCCTCACTGACTCAGTTCAGAGGGCGTCCTCATCATACTGGCCACACATAAGATAACGGTGCTAGAACTTTACCTCGTATGAAACCTTCGGAGAAGACGCTACCTGTACTCGTGTCTTCAGGGCATTTGATATTTCTCATACGTAAATACCAGTTAACCAACACTTCTAAGGCGACAACCTCACCAAAGCTTCTAATCAGTAATCAAGAATGATACTGGTGGTTTACCTTCGGACATTGGATGAGATATGCTTAACTTCCATGTTCCACCAGAACGCTTAATCCTTCAGAACAAACTGAAGCAAAGGCCACAACCACAAATGACTGAAGGATACAAAACGTTAACAGCTTCCATGGTTTTCAGAGAGAGATTGACAAGAGGGTGAGATTCCTCTATCAAGTGATCTACTGTGTATTAAGTTATAGTGTTATACATACATATACAGAAGTAAGAAAAAAGGCCCCACGCAAGAAAATATGTTGGAAGATAAAGGTAAGAAATAAAGGCATGACCTATGCCAGCACCAAAATGTATTTATGTATAAGGATTTAAAAGTACAGCCTAGGTTACCATCAAGGCATCAACCAAAGTAATCTGCACAGCTGGATATACCCAACCAAATACATCATTAGTTTGCTAAAACATCTTATGTTAGTGAACGGAGGGAGTAGCAAACAAACAACAAATAGACATCTAATAGATGTGCAATTTCATCTGTCCAAGTTTTTAATAAATAACGCCACTTAATGGGACTGGATATAGGAATAGGAGAAGACAATAATGAAGAAAGAGGATGAGAAGGGGGATGCGCAGTCAAAACATTAGTAGAATTTCCAGAAGTTGCCAATGGGAACAAAAGACAAACCTGCAACCACTTCTTGGTAAAAGACAATTGAAAGTCTATAATCCAGTTGGTGAAATATTTTCCCATGTAAAAAAACTTCCTCTACGATTTAGCACCAGAAGAAAATGATGTACTTCGCTGCATTTATCAACAAAGGAGTTTGGAGGTACATGAATGCTGAATATAACTTTGAAGAAGTTTGTTGCCAAAGGAGCCTGAAGCTGATGGTTCAAATTTCTTTCAGACACCGATATTCCTTGTTCAGAGATCTCATCTATCAAGAAAGGAATTTGGAGGTACTCTCATCCAAAGAGAACATATTAACACTGTTAAAAAAGATGTGACAAAATTCTCTCATGAAGCACAATAAACAAAGCAAGTGGTAAACTCTCAGGTCTTATAGATGTTTTCTTTTAAGAGATTTTCCCAAAGCACATGTATGAATGCTGAGGTGCATGCAAGTGAACAATAAGGTGTAATTTGAGAAGACAGTTGTTAATTCTTGAATTCTGATGGAGAAACTTACTGATACTTGGGTGAGCCGATGGCACGTTCATTTGGCAATTGATATTCATGAGCTCTCTAGTGTAAATGTGCAATATAACTTGCAGAGCAGAGACATGGATAAGAATTTTGATGTAGCAGACCCATGCTTTTCTCATAATCAAAATGAGGATAACCATATTTTACCTACCAGAATCAGAAAAAATATCATTATCAACTCTCTAAGAATTTGGAAGTTTGTTCCTTGCTGTGCACTTGTACCCGGGTACAAATTGTCTTTCTTAGCAATTATGCAAAAAGATCAGATCATGCGACACCCTAGACCACATAAATGCGCCCCGGTAGCTCAAAATTCAATAGTCAAAGAAGGAAAAACATTCTAGTGAATCCTGATCGATCTCGGTCTAGCTCCACCCCTGTCCGGTGGGCCACCTGAACAGAAGAGACATACCAAGCCCATATATGGGCATGTGCACGCGGAGCAGCTGCACAGAGCCCCCAATTTTCCAAACTAGTACTTAGTGTTATAAACTTAAGAAATTAGTGAGGCTTAGACATTACAAAAAAAAACTTGGTGAAAATATCTAATTGTCAAAAAAACTGCTGATCACACGCATAATGGACGAAATTAATCGCCAAAATTAACACCTAGTGTCCACTCCATCTTGATTCTCCTCATTTTCTCTACGGTTAACATATTTTCCAAAACAACGCCTTTTCTATCAAGCCATAACCATGACGCTACAAGGATCACACATTTCATTCCCTTATGCTTGCTACATGCTACAAGGATGGCACGTTTCAGCTAATAGTTTCGTGATTTTCTTTTTTGGCAAGATGTAATTTGTTAAATTACGTTTACGCTTGAGGCCTAAGTTTTGATTTCGGACAGGGCCCCCATTGTCTCAGGTATGGCCCTGATCATGGTTTTAAAGGCGTCGCCTAGGCGTCCAGGCGCCCCTCCTCCGCCTTGGAAAAACGCCCGCTTTAGGCGCCTAGGCGTCCAAAGCGCCCGCCTAGGCGTCAGAGCGCCCCCCCATCGCCTTAAGACGCCTTAACGCCTTTAAAACCATGGCCCTGATAGATATTAAAAAAACACGCACCTAGCCGTCTAGCACATTCATCAGCACGGAATAGTTGTAAGAAAAATACGTAAATATAGGTTGTGTTGTGTTATCTTCTCTTATTCAGGGTGTTATTCTAGAAACCATTCAAAACGTGCGAACAGGGTAGGGATTGTCCCTGGTAGTTGAAACAGGGCTTGGGACTAGTTTTGTTAGCATTCACCATTGTTAGGATTGTTGAGAGAAAAATGGGCATACGTTAGCTGTAACGGAAAATAAATGATATGCATACAAAACTTAGTTATGCCAAGGAAATAACCAATTAACGATCAAGTTTAAGTATAACTTATAGTAATTGTTGTCAAGTTTATTTCCGTTGATCACTCTGTAAATATTTTTTCTATAACCTAACCAAATATGATTTTATTAGCAACGAAATAAGAGTTTTAATTAGAGTAACATCGAATGGCATAAATACAACCCGGCAGACACTAAAAAGGTTGTGGACAAACTGAAAAGGCAAGGCCAATCTTAGAGATGCTCACTATATCTAAGTGCCCAATGGGGGTATCAGATGAGGTGGATTGTGTTGGGATGTTTGTTACTTATTTCTTATTTGGATTATATCATCCTTATGCAAACAGGCCCTAAATATTTCAATAGTATCAAATATATAGGTTGTAATGTACCAAACTTTGTAAACTATAGGGAGGTCTTCACATGCTCACAGAAATACAAACACATCAGAGTGAACCGACTGGCGAGACAAGTGAGGTACGGTACCTCAATTTGGTGCACAATTCCTTTTTAACCACAGGAACAAACAGTATTGCTTTTTCAAGTTCATGTATACGCTGCCAACAAAAAAAGTCCACACCCAAAAACTGCAGTATGTTAGCTCAGTAGGGATCCAATTAACAATTATGCTAACTAGTTCCCAACAAATTTTTGGTAAATAAGCCTACAGTCTAGCAATACAATGTTTAATTTTTTTTAGCAATATCCACAATGTTTAATTACTAGTGCAAGCTCTTATTTGATAAGAACTCAATGATATACATGGTTCCTGCTGAACACATGCCTACCAATAGAATACTATCAGCAAGTCCTGATCTCCCCTAAACAATCAGCAAGGGTTGGCCCCAAACTACCAATTCATGATTTTATTACATTTGCACCATCCCCTGTTGGAAATAATAAACATTGACGTAGTTCGTATTTTCATTTTATACGATCTTTGTGTCGTCTCCCCAAATACAGATTCTTGATTTGTTTACATTCACACCATCCCCTTTTGGAAATAATAAACATTGACGTAGGCAACAGCCCAAAATATTGCAGTGCAACAGTACCCAATACATATTATGTCAAACTGTACACGAACTTAGTAAACTATACAAACCTTTTCACATGTTCCAAGGAATACCAACATGCGTTTGTTAGCTTTTAGACTCTTGGCTAGCATAGATTTTTGGTTCTTTTGCTTTGCAGGTTTACCCTTGTAAGCCTTTACGCCTTCCTGGCGTTCTTCTAACAATACAAAACAACACAGGTTTGGCGCATATTCGAGAAAAAGTACAAACATAAAAAAGTGAACGGACTGACAAGAGAAATCAGGTACCTCAATCTGGTGCAGCTTCCCACGGGAGCAAAAACAGCATTGCGCTTTTAAAGTTCATGAATATCCTGCCAACAAGAAGAGCTCACACACAAAAACTGGTATACATCAGGTCACAAGACGTGCAAATAAGAATGCTGCAAACTAGTTCTTAAGATATTCAGTTACTAGTGCAAGTTTATATTTGGTATGTGCTCAATGATACCCACTGTTCCATACTGAACACATGTCTACCAATATTTGTAAGCTATCTCCCAGTGTTGGTCCAACTACAGATTCTTGAATTTAGTACATTTGCATCACCCCCTTCTGGAAACAATTAACAATGAGGCAGGCACTAGTCCATTCTTTGCAAGATTGGTACATACGTATATTACATGAAGAAACCAATCTTCAGTTTCCTCCGCAAAATTCACCCGGCCAAAGCTTGACAGGTTGACATTATGGTAAAGGGAACTTGGGCATGCAAGCACGTCGACTCAAGAAATACTCATCACGCGATAATTACTCTTGTCAACTCACAGATTTCAGATAAGTTTTTCTCTCCGAGCCATTTCAGCTCTCTGCTATACACTTCCTATTAACAGACACATACACATTACCAGCTCCCGGCTTTGCTGAGGCTGCACCCCCTTGACAGCAAAATCACACCAACTCACAGTGGCAGCACGGTGCCAGTAGAGCGAACATTCCGTGAGAAGAAGAAAGCCCGACCACTGCTTGACATCGACCTGCCGATCCCGAACTTGCCTGTCTGGCAAGAGGATGAAGATGTCCCTGCTGCCTCCTTGTCCTTCACCCTTAAGATCTTCAGGCCAATCGGCAATTTGCGACTGGACTGCACAGCAGCATCCTGAACTTCAGGCACGGGCACGAGGAATAACGGCGAGTCCATGGAGGCCGAGCGCCGTATTGGCTTGGGCGTCGCGCTTCCATTCTCCTCTGCCACAGCTTCTGTGCCCTCGCTTTGGGTGTCCGAAGAGGCATCGGAATCCTCGGCCAGTGATTCTGACGGGGACATTTCGTCGAACACCTGGCCTTCTTCCGCCGCGGCATCCTCTGTCTCGGCATCGGTTGTTGCCGCAGCGAGGACGTTGGACGGAACGACGACGGGGGAGCGGCAAATCGGGCAGCTGACGTGGGCGCGGAGCCAGGTGTCGATGCAGGGCGCGTGGAACGGGTGCGTGCAGCGCGGGAGGAGGCGGACGAGCTCGCCGTCGTTGAACTCGCCGAGGCACACCGCGCAGTCCCCCCCGGACCCCACGCCGCGGTACTCCACGGCGGCTATGGACGCGATGGTGGCCTCGTCGAGCCCCACCGTGCGGATGTACCAGACGTGGTGCACCTCCCCTCCTCCTCCGCCGCCGCCGCCCGCCTCCTCGTCTCCGTCGTCGTCACCGAACCCTTCGCCGTGCGGCAGCGGGGCGGTGGCCGACCGCCGGCGGCGGCGCAGGACGCGGCGGCGGCGGTAGAGGAGGAGCGTGGCGAGCGCGAGCGAGAGGAAGAGGAAGGCGGAGAGGATGGAGACGGTGAGGAGGAGGCGCACGGGCAGGCGGTGGTCGACGGCGACCGGGGCGCGCGGGAGCGGCGGCAGCGGCGGCGGGGGCGCGGCGTAGTCGACGCAGTTGCCGCCGGGGCAGCGCGGGAGGCAGTCGACCGCGTTGTCCGTGCAGTTGAGCGTGACGGTCCCGTGGCCGCCGCTCGGGCTCGGCAGCGTCGGGTACATGGCTCGGTGCGGCCGGCGGTGAAGGCGGGGGCTGCTGCGTGAGATCGACGGTGCATCGGTGGGGGGAGATGACTCCGGTCTCCGGGTGCGCGAGTGGGCAGGGCAGTGGTGGGGGCGGAGACGTGGAGTGGATTGGTCGTTGTTGGGTTTGGTAAAAGTTCGGCGATCGTAGCAGCTACTCCCCACTCGGGGTGGAGCTGGCGAGCACACACAGGGAGGGAGCGTGAGACACTTCACATGCACGAACTGGTCTTCGCGCACTGACAGCTGGGTCCAGGGAGAGGACCGAGCGTTATGGCCCACGTGCCAGCGTACCAGACGATTTGGCCATAATGGCCGCCAGTGCGCGTAGCGGTCAATACCGGCTCCTAATGAGTGGAAAATACTCTTCATCACTAGCAAAAAAGTGGAAAATTACTCGGTCGTGCATGTACGTCCAGTCCACAGAGACTCGCCGGTGCTCTAGCACGTCGCGCTCACAGTCACAGCTTGCTAGGACAAACCCTGGCCGTCGATTTGTCAAGCAATGGTTGGGGTTTCTCGTACAGAGAGAGGCGAAAGGGATTTGCTAATGGTCCAGGCGTGGCTTCACCGGTAGATTACGGTTATGTCCATGGCCATTGGCCAGACAGCATCGACTGGGTAAATGTGAAGATAGTGACACTGTAACAACATATTGGTAATTTTGTCTGACCGGTCGGTTGTTTGTGCGCATTTTTCTCCGAGGAACAGAAATGGGTGGACTTTATTGGTTAATTTATATTTTCATTAACGTCGGCTCTGGGGAGGCAACACGTACGGAGTACACATTTTTTACTCAACCTATTATATTAATACCTCCAGTCTCAAAATAGATACAGTACATCCAAATTTGTTTTGCTACGTACTATGATACTCCGTCTTTGGTTGAGAAACTTTCTCCTAAAAGTAAAGCAATCAACCCATTTGCTTCATGGAGACTTGGAGCGGACCATTGAGTTATCCACACTCGGAATGTGCCCTTAAACACCAAACACCAGTCGTGCAATCGGACTTATGATAGCTAGCACGTTGGCCCACTTTACGCCTCGTCAACGCTCAAACATATGCCAATATCCTAATATATTATATTTTTTCTCTTGCATCCACTCGCAGCGCATCCTGAACCGAGCTCGGTGCCGCCTCTCAACCCTCAAGATCACCACTAGAATGACGAAAGTGGTCGAGGAGTTGGTGATGTAAATCACAAGACACCTAGCCATCGCGGTCTACAAAGTAAATTGTTTGTCCAAAGAAAAATAAGAAAACATTGGAAAGGGCCCGGCAACTGTTCGCCAGGATAGAACCGGGGACCACATATCTAACATGCTCCCTGACAAGGCCGAGGTTCGCCAACCATCGAAGCTGGAACCAAAGGACCAAGATGCACATGCACGCCATCTACCCCCGCAGGACATTGCCACCGAGACAAACTTGCAACACACATAGATAGAACGATATCCACCACTACAAGGGAGCATCGATCAAACAGTTCCTTATCCTACTAAATGCCACCGATGGGACAATTGTCGATTGACCAGAAGGGGGAACCTTATTGTTGTTCTGCGTAGTATCGCTGTTACTACCATAGTGTCGTTGTTGATTGACTGAACATTAACTTCAGGGGCCTGGCTACAACATAGAGCACATTTGTGGTCCCCGTCACCTCTGCCCATTGGATTTGACAATGTTTTTTACCAGAAAGTCTACCTATCTATCGATAATCATCCATAGTAGTACAAACAACCAAAAAAGCAGTAAAATGACAAATAAGTCATTGGACCATTTGGCGACAACTACAAACACTGAGACGAGCCGAAATCGCGTCGTTATCCTCAACCCTCCATCACTAGAGTCGAGCAAAACTTGTCGCAATAGAGCTTATTGTAGTAGCCAAACTGAAATTCGTCATGCTAAGACCCCAAATGACCAGCCCACTAGAGCAACAGCCCTCGACCAAAGATGAACTCATAGATCGGAAGAGCTAGACACGAAACCACACACCAACAAATATGAAAACCTACTACGTCACACGAGATCCGTCGAACACACAACTCCACACATCCTCCACCGATGCTGGACACACCACCAGAGTACGTAAGGATAGAGCGGGGAGTACCTTAGGGTATGTTTTCATTTGAGGCAAAACTGACCTTACCAAAATATTGTCACACCATGAGCTCTGAGTGTTGTTTGGTTGGGCACGGCAAGCCCACAGCCTAGTCCGCATGTGCAGTATAATTTTTGCGTAATTTTTGCCAATGACTAGACGAGTCTAGGACAGTAGATTCCTGCGCCAAAATATTGGGTGTCAATATTAGCAGGGTTTCTTGGGGCACGAACCAAACAGACTCTTATTATTGCTTCAAGATATTGCCTCCAACTCATCATCTCGAATAAAATAGTAAAAACATATACTAAACAAATAACGGAAAGCCTTCCACCAGCCCTGGATCACCGGACAAGGAGCGAACCAGCGGGCGTGCGCCACCGACGAGAACATGACTCTATACGTTTTTTTTTGAGAAACACAGTACAATCGTAGACGCTCACAACACGTACATGCACCCACCCCTATGAACGCACACACGCACATCCTACCCCTATGAGCACCTCCGATAGACTGAGCCGGCAGAGTGGGTCTTAAGAACATGACTCTATACGGTTTTTCTAGTGCGCAACTATCGCCTCACGTAAGTTGTTTGCCTTGGATTTGACAACGTTATTGACATGAAAGTCGCCGATGGAACAATCGCCTGCGTTTTCTTGCCAAAAGCTACATCGGTTGTACAGGTTCCATGGTGACATGGTCTGCATACTGTGCTTTTTTCGTGTTCTGAAATTTACGACGATTTTGAACACATTTCTTTTTTTTTAGGACAACCGATTTTGAATACATTACACACGACACCGAACTTGACATGAGAGCAAATTGAACTCGGGCTGGGCTAAGAGGAAGCCCACGTTTGCCTCGTACGGGCTGAACTGTAGCCCATCCGTTGGCGTCGTGATGTGCGCGGAATGGAGTATGCAACGGGCTGACTAGCCAGCCCACACCGCCGATTTCAAATCCGGTGGCCCGAAGCATGCCACGTGACCACGGCCGTCCACGTAGGCATGCATGAACTAATCCCTCAGTTTGCAGATAAGATTTTTCTCCTAATTTAGTACTACCGGTCCCACGCTAGCAATTAAATGCAGACTCGGCCCCTCACATGATTAAGCACAGCACCTACTGCATTCCCCACGAGCTAATCGACTCCTTGTTCCTCTCCTCCCCTTCGTCCACCCGAAGCTCCTGCTCGTCGAATCGGTCCTCCTCCATGGCGACGCTCGCCTTGCAGCCTACCGCCGCCGCCACCCTGCCCACCGCCCAGGAAGAACAACGGTACGGGCTGATTTTCTCTCTGATTCGCCTCAGTTCCAGGTTGATTTTGGGATGGAATTCGTTGACCCTTTTCTGATTATAGTCTTGGATGTTCCTTGTTTCGATGCAGCGCGAGCGAGACGACTGGTTTCGACGGCTCTGCTGCGGATCCGAGCGACATCGACTCCGGGTACGTTTCCTCCAGCAAAAACTGTGGTTATTTCGCCTGTTTCGAGAGGGTTTCGACTTTCGACTCGTGTACTTGTCTAAGATGGTTTGGTTTCTGTGGGCAGGTGGGTTTTTCTTGGGGAGTCTGATGTAGTTCCGCCGGAATTGGCCGCGGCAGCCGCTGCGGGCCGCCGACGCCTCGGCTTCTCGCCGCTGCCGATGATACCTATCTGGTAGGGATTTACCGAATTACTTCAGTAACAACAACATAGTGTACCTCTGCAATCTGTACGGTTCCCGTGAGATGAAACGCGACTGATCATCTCGTCTGTGATGTTCTCTTCTCAGGGTGCAGATGGTGCTTGGAGGCGTGGTCTACACGGCCGTGCCGTTCTACAAGAGAGCCAGGCAGATCGAAGGTGCATACTCCAATACTGGAGTGTACTTCCTGCATCTTACTCTTGATCCGCACAGTGCAATCACTATTCTTGCAAACAATGCCAAAATCAACCATCTTAGACTAGATTCATCTGAATCTAGACAAAGTTGAGAACATTAATATGGACCGGAGGGTCACCTGCAGTCTATTAGTCGTCCCTGAGTAGTTTTTTCGGCATCGGCATTTGATAATCAAGTTCTTACTGAAATTATCGGGTTGTGATGTTAGACAAGGCGATCGAAAACGTGGAAACTGCTTTGGATGTTTTGGAGCATGCCGCCGAGGTGACCGAGAAGCTGGCTGCTAATGTGGCCAGTTCCCTACCAGAGGATGGATCACTGCACAAGGTGGCATAGGAGATTGAGTACATTGCTGAGGTGGTGGATAAGGATGCACAGAAGGTTGAAGTCATCATTAAGAAGGTTCGTGATGACTTATTCTTGTTCCTGCTTGATGATAATTCTTGCTTACATTGTACATATTCAAACATGTTAAGGATACTGAACAAGTGCATGTGTGAATGCGATCGTAGTTACTTGTGCTTTCTCGTGGATTTTAGTGAAAGCTACTCCTAGGAATAACATATGCAAGGGCATTTTCCAGACCAATTCTGTCTGCTGCTAGATTTAAGTTAGCTGTTGCTTGTAAGGAACTGAGGAGGGTTGAATATTTTTTCTGGGATTTTCCTGTTTCTGCAAAGGAAATTAGTAGAAGACTTTCTGCTGGGGGAAAGCATGTGTTAACTTGGTGATGAAGATTGACCGTTTCTATGGTTTATCTCAAAACACGCTTTTGGTAGCTCGATTTGTAACTTTCTGCAGTCATCCAGCTGAAGTTAAATTGTACAGCACGAAATTCCAAATAAATTATATTATTTTCTTCCAAATTGTAAAAGATCGTTTTGTTTCTACCGACCCTAGTACCTTGGATTATGGAAACATCACGCTGACCTGCTGGTGTTGCAGATTGAAATGATCAGTGACCAGATCGACGCTGGAGTGGAGTCTGTCATCGAACAGCTCGAGAAGGAGTTCAAGCCAACCCCAGCACCCGACGCTGGATCAGATGCCCAGAAATGACCCTCAATTGCCCTCCTGGCCCCTGCTGTAAATATTGTTCTTTCTTTCTTTCCATGTTTCTGAATGCCAACATGTAAATATGTTCGTTGTGCCCTACCAAACTAGAAGTACCCCGTGGTTATAGTAAGACATGGGGATGTTGTGCTGCCCGCCGGGTGCTCGACTCTGGATGCCGATAGTAATAAGAACACTACATATAAAGAATCGACATGTGTGTGCGTCCATCATGTTCCATCCAATACATTATTCTCTAGACTACATTGTCCGATGAAGATATGTAACTGTATATCCACATTAACAGGTCATTTTCAGAGTTAGTCTGGCTTACCCCCCACAAATCACTTTCAGTGGGATGTGAGACCCCATATACTGATATTGTGTTCAAAGTTCAGTTTCCTCTTAAGAGGGACTTTGCTCGGATACGTCGTGTGGGGACAGTTTAGGTGCAGAGCAGTCCTTGTTTCCTAGAGTTCGATGAACGATCATCCAAGGAGGATAGATTTGGGTGAGTAGTGGAGAAGTCCTGGAAGACTTGAAGGGTGATTATTTAGCCTTATGGGCGGTGGCAACTGGCATCCCTCATTGGTAAGGCAACAACAGTTGATATGGATACGGAACTCGGGACACTGTTCACCTAGGCAAGTGTCCCTAGGTACGTGATATGAAGTTCAGGCTTCAGATGAATTTCATAGAGGCTAGGGTGGTTTACACTCCTAGAGTTTGTAATAGGCCGGCTCATGAGCTTGCGGCCATGGGTGTAGGTGAAGTTCAGGACCACCATGTTATATGGACGACAAACTTCCCTACCTTTATAACCCGTCTTACGACCGGCGATATTGCCGTGTCTTAATGGAATACGAGTGTTCCATATATAAAAAAAAGTGTCCCTAGGCACATCGCCTATGCCCGCGGACAGACCATGTCCATATGGCTGTAACGACGCACCAGCTGCATTTGTCGACGAAGTTGTCGGGCTCGAGCTAGACTGCGGCGAACCTGCACTCCTGCCAAGCGACCTGGCGTGGATATATACCAATCATTTAAGGAAGAAGGTGACGGGAAGAAGGTGAGGGTCTGTAACACCCTCGAATCGGCCCTATGCAAGTTTTAGCCCTTTCCGCCAAAACCCGCATAGAAACGATTCAAGGACGCCCACCAGGCACTTTCGTGCGGGTGGACGAAGTAATAGCATTACACAACAGCCCTCGATGGGACCCACAGAACAAATATATATACAACAACGACTCAACGAGTCAAGAATACAGATATATAATACAAAGATCCAAATCACCTTGGAAACGATAGAGCGTCCGACTACGGAGAAGATGCAAATGGGGCTAAGAGCCCTGAAGAATAACCAATGGCGTCCATAACCCTGCCTAGGCCAAGCCGGAAGGGTAACCCTGCTAACGACGTCGATCTTAAACCTGCTAAAACAAAAGGGGTGTCGACAAAGGACAAAGGAAAAAGAGGAGCGTCAGTACTGAGGCCAGTACACGGCGAGGCTAGAATTCGGCGGCTCTCGCCTACATAGGTATGGTGGACTGAAGCGGCAGCGCAGCATGCACTAAACAATCTATGGAAACTCGATTCAACTGTCGGCTATTAGAGAGGGATAAGAAGACCTATTCGAAACCACCTGATACTAACACCAAACATACCCATCCTGGTATTCCCCCCCCCTCAAGACCAAACGAGGAAGTCAAGCCGAGGAAAACTCACGCGGTTGGCAGGTTTATTTAATCTTTCCATGGCAGTTATCCAACTTACTAGTCATCTCAGATGTAAGTCAAATTATAACAGTAAACTTTAGTTATTGTTGTCTATGATCGAGAAACTGTGCTCCAAGTCGTCCATAACCGCGGACACGGCTTTTCGAAAAGATTTAACCCTGCAGGGGTGCACCAAAGTATCCACACGCACTTCGATCCTTTTTGCCAGATCAGTTAACATACACCCATCGGTATGTCGACGGGGCCTAAGTCATGACGTTTCCCAGACCCAAAGCAAGTACATGGGGGCCACCCCACTAAGCTACCCGCAATGAAGTTGGCCGGCTCCGGAACGGACCCAGGGTTTGCGTCAATGGCTATAAACGACTGGGAACCCGAAAGTGTGACTGGGCTTGTCGATACCGCGAAAACACTCCGCAATCCTAAACAGTACAGGTGCTCCACGCACAATCTTAAATAAAGCAGTAAAGCATGGCATAAGTACAGGATAGTAATAAAGCCCCAAACTACTTGTGGCCCCCGGTACAATACTTTGAAATCAGGTAGTAAGCCGATGGGGGTGCCCACACACCCCACCTATGGTTAGCGCGCTCGATCTCGGAACAGGTGTCAAGAACTCGGGTCCTAGGGGACACTAGTGAGCGGTTAAGAACCAAATATTGTCTATTACCCACCGGTGCCTCTGCATTAAACTACTATCAACATTAATTAATAAACTGTAATTCGAATCATGATCAACACCACCATTAAACATTCGCCAACCGCCCAACAACTGTGGAACATCGATGACGCGAGGCAACACCTGAGCAAGCAACTACGACTCGCAGGGCCAGCTGTCTAACAAGCAACAGGCAAAAGGAGGTGTCCAAGGCAATATAAGGGCTGCAAGGATTATATCTGGTGCGGAACTCTAAAGCATCGCGACACGGATAGCAATAGATCAACAGGAGGAAATAAAGACTATAAATGCAAAATAGGTAGAAGGGGGGAGAGATGCTCGCCTGGGAAAACATAGCCGAAGGTTCATATCCGGAGAACTTGTCGGTACTCGCATCAACTCATCGGCCTAGTCCGCGAAGAAGCAAACACTAAAAGAAACACCAGATGCAATATCTAATACTACGGCAGAAGATCCGGCATGATTATGATATGCATGCGAGATGAACAATTTAATATGCAACAGTCGATAATGTCATATTATAGGAATAATAGGGGTCTCGGATAGGGAATCACATTAGGGTTCGGCGAACTTGGGCTCCGAGGGGTTCGGGGTTTGACAGGGCGAAAATGGGGCGAAAACGGTTCGACGGGATCGGTCTCGGACAACGGAAGTAGATCTTGTCGCACGGTGTCCGGGTAGGCGAACTTGGCGGGTTGGGGGCGATCTTGTCGGGTCCGCGTATCGGGTCAATCTTGTCATCTGAGGTGAAGAACTCGGCGTCCCCGAGGAAGTACTTGGCGTATCCGTGTGGACGACCTTGGCGTCCGAGAGACGATCTTGTCGCATCCACGGTCTTCGGGTATGGGTCCTCAGGGCTCCCATGTAGGAGATCTTGTCGTACACGTCGAAGAACTCGGTTCAGGGTCGGGTGTCGGTGGAGTACTTGATGTTCCACATAGAAGATCTTTGGGTTCGGGTAGCAGATCTCGGCGTTCCGTGACGAAGGTCTTGATGGTTCCGACTTCGTTTGTCGATGTCGGACTTGGGTTACAGTGCTCGGGTCTTCGAAAGATCTTGTCAACGTCACTAACGCCCTTGTCCAACATATCGTTCTCGTCCACGGGAAAGCCTTGATTCGTGGTAGCACAATAAGGCCATCTTCACTTCACCGCACCACATACATCATCAAAGAGTCACTACAGACTACGGTGCAAAACACAGGGCCAAAAGATGTTAGGATCGCGAGACTGAGTCTGGCGCGCAGGGCAGGTTAACGTGCAGGAGACATGGACGAGGTCAATGGCCGGCGGCGACTGGTTGCAGAGGTCGGCGAGGCAGACGGTGAGCTCGAGCCGAGGAGGGAGTCGCCCAGGTCGCAGGGTCGTGGGCTCCTAGCCCAGCGAGCAGGGAGTCCCTGGCTAAGGCAAATGGGGGCTCGGGCCCGGTCAGATGCGCGGCGACCGGTGGTAGAGTCGCGCGGACGAGCGGCCGCTGACGGCGGGGTTGCGTCAGGGAGAGAGGTAGATGGGTGGCGGAGGATCCACGAGGAGGGCCTCGATGGGTCTGAAGGGGAGTGGCGGCAGAGGAGGGCTCGTTGCAGAACGGCGGCGACCGCGACCGGGTAGAGGCGGCGGAGGGCGCAGGGGCTTCGGGCGGCGGCGCGTCGACGGGAGGCGCTGTCGAGGGGGCCGACGGAGGAGGCGGTCGGCGACGTGGCCGAGACGGGAGGCTGCGCTACGGCGGAGCTCGCAGAGGAAGGCGGCTCGGCGGCTCGACGGCCAGATGCGGCGGGGGAGGAGGACGCGCGCCGGCGCGGGTCGGCGCGGTGGCCTGCTCGAGCGGCGACGGCGCTCGCAGAGGAGGGAGCAGGGCCTGGCGGCGGGCGAACTTGGGGTGGAGGCAGAGGTGCTCGGGGCGCGGGTGGCGGCCGGAGATGCCCCGGGTGGCGACGGTCGGCGCCGGTGAGGGGGAAGCAGCGGCGGGAGGTTGGTGGGGGATCGAGAGGGAAGAGGCGGCGCCGTGGGGCGATGCAGAGGCGAAGGGAATCGCGGTAGGGACAACGCGGTCGTGGTGGGGCCGAAGCGTGGGGGAGGAAAACGAGGCGGGACTGGCGGGCCAGGGGTGGGCCTGGGCGGTTGGTGGCGACCAGGTGGGGGTTGGGATGCGCGCCCAGGTTCGGTGGTCCGCGCGTTGGGGCGCGCGCGAGGGCGGGAAAAATTGGTGGTGTGCTGCTGCTGGCGGCGGGGAGAAGGAGCTGGTAAGGAGTGGGTCGGCCTGCCCAGGGGCTGAGGTGGCGCACAGGGATTGGAGGGAGGATTGGGCCAGGGTGAGGTGGCGTCCGATGATAGGCTGGGGTGAGGTGGCTGGGGATGGTTAGATTAGGTTTAGGTAGAAAAGGTTTTGGGTAGGCTGGTTTGTGTACTGGGGGTGGCCGACTGGGTCGGAACGGCCCGGTACGGCTGCCCCTAAAAATAAAATAAAAGTTTTTATTATTTAAAATGGGGCTTTTGCAAACCGTTGGCAGACAAAACAAAATATTCCGGAGACCCGGGGTTTTGTATTTGAATAAAGATGGGGCGTTTAGAAAATAAAAACAGACTTTTCGAAAATAGCTTTATGCAAACAAATGCAAGATGACATGACGATGCTCAAATGCAAGGTGGCATAATGACATGAGCATGCGGTCATGATGATGCAATGCACGAAAACAACGCGATTTTCTAGTAGTGGTTTTTACGGGGCGCCACAGGGTCGCATCGACGAAGGATGTCGTCTGGGTCCAGTTTGACTTCGACGAGTCTCCAGACGTGCGAGATGACGAGGGTATGCACCAGATTGAACGCGACCAACACGTGCGCTTCTACCCGAGGACCACACGCATCATGCGCGGGCTGTGGCGCTCGTCGTGCCAGACGTCTCAGCCTAGCACAGTCTCTGAATGTGGTGACCTAGCACGCCACTGCATGTTGTAGTGCGCAAGTTATTGACATAATACTCACGAAGCATCGTTTTTGCAAATCTTACATTGCTCGGAGTGATACAACAGAAACATTGCGGGTCCACAAACTTTTACATGTACATTATTCACGATCAGAAATTTACAAAAGCTTCGAGGTCCTCCTTCGTCCAATGAGGATTCACATGTGAATGCAAATTCAAACTCGCTATCTTGAAGACCAATGGTACCACTAAGCTTAGTACTATTTGAGATGAGCAACTTATCTATGGTGATACTACGCTGCTTGGCTCATCTATTCTATTTAATATATCTAAGCTTCTGCTTCTTTGTCTTCAACTCCATAGACTATGCGGTAGTCTATGCCTTCAATGCCTCCTGAGAGATCTGACTCCTCGTAGTAGATTCCGCCATCGTCTTCGAGTTTCTCGGTAGCTTTGTCGTTGAATTCTCATAGTCTAAGCAAGAGTTAAAAAGATATGGATGCGTACAAGTGTGTTAGTTCTACCTATTTGGGTGCTTGATGTACAACTATAGCAGTGAATCAGACATCCTAGACTTGTCCAGTTTTCGAGAATGGTTTTCTTGAAAATGTAAGTTATAGGTTTTAGATGTCCGTGTTCATGGGTTGTTAGAATTTCATGGAGTTCCTTTCCGCATTGCGATCATAGTTCTTTTCCAAAACAGCGAGTAACATGTCACATTTTATACACTCCGCATATGTGCGCTATTTTTACAATAAACGTCCTTAGTATTATTGCTCTCGGTCACACTCCGTTAGTTATGAGGCCAGTTACCAAGTATAGTCAAGTCATGCCGAGCACTACTTAATTCCGCAATCTACCATTTGTAATGAACCCGGTCAACGACAAACATTAATTGACATCTCTTGTGAGACACTAAAACCGTCACCCTAGAGCACATGATGGGGACGTTACGGGCTCCCACCCGATGTCATTCTTCGCTGGAAATATAAACCGACCTAGTCATTCGAAGATATACGAAAAAAGAAGATACCTCTGACTCACTTGTCCTGTACCAAAATCTGTGGACATCGTAGTCTATACGACTCCTTGAAATGACTAACTATAATTGTTGTTTAATTCCTAGGGTAACTTTCCCGGTATAATGGAACCTCCATCACAGGTTTTCCCCAACCCCTATCCCAACAATAATTCTATTGCCCACCATTTCACATTTCATTTTATTCATAAAAGAAAAATTGCTTATGAATGCAGGTGATAGTACTTTTGAAAAGTATTTTATTAAACTAAAGGATATGCAAGATTAAACTACCTGGTAAGTGCAAGATAATGCAGTTCAAAGGTTCTACTTGACCCTAGATCTCACATTCCGAAAATAGTGTCATTGTACGGTAAGAATAATGTTTTAAACACCAATTTGTTACTATTGTGCAATTATATGTAATGCAATATATTTGTGTGTTAGTATGAAACCTCCTTGATTGTCGACTTCTATTTTGTAGGTTATTTACTAAATTGCTCTTATAGGGTTTAAGTGTATTTTATTTTTATTTCAAGTTTGATACACTTTTATTTGTATTATTTTGAATGATTTAGGGTTCAAAGTGTAATGTTGAGTTTTGAATAACATTCCAACTTTTAGGAATATTTTTAGGGTTTATATGATTTTAAGGTATTTTAAATACCTAAATGATTATTTAAGTCCACAAATGATGTTTGAAATGTTTAGTCACACAAAATTATTTTTAATAAATCCACAAAAATGGGATTTCGATTCCCTGTATTTTTTTATTCCTAGGACTATTTTTATTTCTCTGAAACTGTATATATAAGTATTTGTTTATTGGATTTATTCAGTAATTATGAAATTACCAAAATGCCTCTAGTCTCTCGGGTCAGACCAACTAGTCAAACTAGAGCCGGATCGGTCGGTTTGGTTAAACTATCCTACACTCTCTATCTCTCTCCTCTCTCTCACATGCGCGTGCTCGCTCCCACAATTGTGCGTCACCGTTGTCATCGCTGTCCGATTCTGGCCGTCACAGGCCAGCTTGATTGCCGCTCTTGCTCTTAATCTCTTCCCCTCTTTTATATACCTTCGTATGCAACTAGATTTGTCCCTCGATATCTCAGCGGTGCCCAATTCGAACCCTAACTCTAGTTTTTGGTTGTCAGCGTCTCCGCCATGCTCAGGTGATTCCATGGCCTCCCACTGGCCCTGGAGTTCGTCCTCGATGACCCCTCACTATGGGTGTGGCATGTGTAGATGGAGATGCCCCTACCGTGGGTATTCACTGTGCCTCCGTCATGCGGTGCTGTCTTATTCCTCTTCGACTATCGTGGGAAAGTTTAGATCCCACCAGGACACTCACAGAGGTAAGTTCTAGGGTACTTAGTGGCTTAATTAATTTAATATCTTGCTCTCCGCTACTTAATTGAGATATGTGATGATTGATTGTTTTCGAACACACATTTATCTTGTTAACCGAATTCTTAGTGTGTGCTCTATCAGTCTTTAACAGTATAATGTTTACTAAATTTTGTGTTGGCTTTGTGAGTAACTGTGCGAAAACGATGGAGCAAAGAGAAGGGGAGATATCTTGGGCCAACAACCCATGCCCTTTGTTTCTCATGCGCTTTGGCATCAGTTCCCCGACCAGCCACACACCCCTACATTGTTTGTTCAAAAAGCTAATGAACTATCCTCTCCTTTTTGCGTTTTCAATGCCTCGAGGTCTTGGTCCCCTAAATTGTATGCCCAAAAAGAATCCGATGGTTTGAGGTACCGTTGAATCTTGTTGTGATTTCTTAGCTAGTACAATCACTTATACTTGTTCACTTGACCTTGGTGTTGTGGTCATGTCTCTATTTCCAATAGTTCAACTAATGCTACTACTTGTTGATGATCAACCGATCATGATCCAATGCAATTTTTTTTGCCTTGATACCTTTTTATGCATGGTCCGACTTGTCCAACTTCTTGTTGTTACTGTTTTATTTGCTCAAAGCCCTCAAGCTACAAAGGGATTTAGCACTAGTTCCTGGACTCTTTGATTGGATTCTAAAACAAATGGTTTCACCTCTGGTGGAACCAATATTTTAATTGTAACCATGGTTTTCTCTTTGGTGTTTGTTTTGCAGGTCAATAAGAAGATAAGAAGAGCAAGAAGTTTAGTTTTAGATAGGTTTTCCTTTATTTTTTCTTAGTTCGTAATAGGTTTTGGCCACATTTCGTATTTATATCTTTTTATTCTTCTTGTAACAAATCTTGTAAAAATACTATTGTTGTAAAGAATATCTTTATGAGCAATACACAATTTGTCTTGTAATCTTCTAAATATATTTGTATTTATTATGAATTATTGAAATTTGAACTCAAGTTGGATTATTCAAACTTAAAGTTTGAATTTAAATTGTATGTGACAAGAAATATCACTTGAATATCCCTTTACTGGGTGTAAGTGTATAGATCAAATACTCAAGTCGTTGTTTCGATTTAGGTTTGAAATATTCCCAAGTTCAAAAATGCAAAGGTCATGTTGATCATCAATTCAAATCCTAGTGTTGATCTTGTTGGGTTCGCAGCATAGAAAACAAAAAATTTCCTACGATGGGAACTATACGCCAAGATCTATCTACTAGATACAAGCAACGGGTAGATATACATCCATGGAGAACTTACCTTTGAAGACAGCAAAGCTTTGTTAACGAGTTGGAACTCGTGGATGATATAGTCGTACACTTGCCGATCTCAAGATCGTGATGAAGTCCTTCAGGTCCAGCAGCTCCAGCACCGTCAGGTCCAGCACCATCAAGTCCAGCACCGCAAAGTAGCGGTGCATCCGTGATCGCACACACGTTCGGTCCACCGAACAACCTCCGCCTCCTCGCTCCAGCGATGCAGCGGAAGCAGCAACTCCTTTTCAGATAAAGCCACCGGGAACATGTATCTCACTAATCCGAGACCATGGGGAATAACTAGAGGGAGAAGAGAACTTTCATGAGGAGGTGGTGCAAGATGAGAGGAGGGAGTGGGGGGGCTTTTATAGGGAGAGGGGGAAGCCCTAACCATGGCCGGCGGCCAAGGGAGGTGCCCCCACCTCTTCCACATTCATGTGGGTGGAGCTCCCACTCACATAATTAGCCACCCACTCAAAATTCCACTCACCTCCATTAAATTTCCACCAAATTTAATGCAAGTTCTCATTAAATAAAACACTTTTATTTATTTTATTCAGAATTTTGTCAATTACATTAATTAACAAACATTCACATAAAACCCCTGCAACATTTCAATATCACATGCAGAACCAGTTTCTGCAATTTCACCCGAAACAATTCCGGTTTCCATCGAAATGATTCCAGCGCTTTCTTAAATCTTTATCTGAAACATATTTGCTCCAAATGATGTCGGTATCCCTTAAGTGTGTCACCCTACGGTTCATGAATAATGTAGACATGATCGAGACCCCTCTCCGATCAATAATCAGCAGCGGGACCTGGAGATCCGTACTGACTCCCACATATTCAACGATGACTCTTGTGATCGTGTGAACCTTGAACGTCGTAACTAAATCCCTTTGTCTCGCGATATATTACATGTCCGAGATTCGATCATCGGTATCCAAATACCTAGTTTGATCTCGTTACCGACATGCACTCTTTTCTCGTTCCCGTGATATAACATTCTAGTGATCATATCACTTGCTTGCAAGCTATTTCAATGTGATATCATCGAGAGGGCCCAGAGTATATCTATCCGTCATCGGGATGGACAAATCCCACTCTTGATCCATGAGCCTCAACATAACACCTTCGTAGCACTGAACCCACCTTTATAGTCACCTTGTTACGGTGTGACGTTTGATGTTATCAAGATACTCTTCCGGTGTTAGCAATTAACATGATCTCATGGTCTAAGGATAAAGATTACTTCGTATGATACTATAGCAATATAAACATAATGACTTTGATCGTAATGCTATAATTCGGATGAATGTTCATCACATCATTTCACCAATGGTGTGACCTTGTTATTAACAACATCCAATGTCCATGATCAGGAAACCTTGATCATCTTGTTAATCAACAAGCTAGTTTATAAGAGAGGCATAACTAGGAACTTTCCTTTTGTTTATTAAACACACATGTATTAACGTTTCCAAATTAATACAATTATAGCATGCAAAATAAACATTTATCATAAACAAGGAATAAGATAATAACCACTTTATTATTGCCTCTCGGGCATATTCCCTTTAGTCTCCCACTTGCACTAGAGTCAAAGTTTGGAAAACTTTGCGTATTGAACACCTATGGCTTTCTGGTGTTGCATATACGCGATTGCTAGTGGTTAACATAATCTCCGGCTCTGACAGTTTCAGTTTCGTGTGTATTTGCATGTCTTTGCGTCTCTACGCATCACTCATTCTCAAATGAGATGGCATTGTATAAATTTGGTCCTTTGGTAGACCTTTAGTTCGTTCGGGTTAAAATATGTTGATATTATTGTCATACAATATATCTTCATAGTATTAGCCCACTTTGATCCACACCTAGTTTGATAACAAACTTCTTAACACAAATGCCCTCCTTTGCTGCTACTATAGCAACCATATACTTAGCCTTTTGTTGTCGTATCTGTCACAATGTTTCAACTTTGGAACTCATCCAAATCCATCATGGAACATCCTTTCCATTACATTGTGCCACCCATAGTCTAAATTGAGATAAATTTAATTTGTATCTTGTGACAAAACTAGTATCAATGTAACACTTTACAATGAACTACCTTTAACTATTTGGCACTTATACATGATATATTCTTAGTTCTTCCAAAGCTCATAAGAATATCTTTCCTATCGTCCAATGATCATCTTATGAATCATTCTGGTATGTGCTCATAACATTTAGAGCATAGGACATATCTGGATATATACATATCATGGTATAATCGATCAAAATCTTCATGTGATTTTACTCACCAAGTGTTGAAACACTTGAATTTTGATACAATCCTTTCCATGCAGCAAGAACCTTTCTTGTTGTTTCCATATTGAACCCTTTCAATATCTCATATATGTATGTCTGGCACAACCATATTAGCGCCTCAATCTATCCATATAGATATTGATGCCTAATATTCCGGTTTTTCCCAAGTCTTTCATCGAAATCTTATTTTAATGAAATTCTTAACTTGTGTCAATACAAGATACATCATTTCCAATCAACAATATGTCCTCTACATAATGTATTAGAAATATGTCTCAGCGCTCCCACTTAATTTCTTGCAAATGCAAGCATCTTCATCATCTCCGATGAATTTAAACTCTTTTAACAGTTTCATCATGGTGAAGATTCCAACTCCGTTATGCTTACTTCAACTATTGAAGTTTGCATGCTCTTTTAGCACCCTTTGAATTAACAAAACCCTTCGGACTGTGTATTGTACACGTCCTAGGTAACCATTCTATTAGAAGAACATTGTTTTGTTTGTTCAACTACCATACATCAAATTATATGTAGTGGTTGTTACATTAATCCGTCAAGACTAAAAATCGCTATGAAAGATCAAATCTTGTCATAGTCAACTCCTTGAACATTGCCGTAAACTTCTTTCCGACATGTCGACTATTTCATAGATGTTAAACATCCATGTCTTATTTCTTTATAGATCCAGACACGACCGATAGGTTTCACGCCTTTCCGGAGGGTCTTCCAAGTTTAGAAACTTGATTTCTCGTGTATGGATACTATCACGGATTCTATGACTTCTAGTCATTTTATGGAGTCAGGGCCCATCATCGCTTCTTTGCATGTAGTCGGTTCATTATTGTCAAAACAATAACGACTTGCTTATCAAATCATACTATTTGATTCTTACCGACCCACATGGTTCAATAGGAACTCTAATCTCCGAGATCACACCCTTTGTAATCACGTGAGCCATGAGCATTATGGCCGCCACCGGGACACTTTCCGGCGCTGCGCTACTTAGCACATATAGCTAAGGTTCAACAACCTTATCAAAGTTCTATTGTCCTCCCACTTAACTTTTCGCGAAAAATTCCTTCTCAAGAAACTTGACATTCCAAGTAACAAACTCTTTTGTCCTCGGTGTTATGGAGAAATTCCCAACAAATTCTTTGGGATAACCTACAAAGACGTGCTTATCCGACTTTGGTTGTAAACATTTTACTTATGCATAGCATACCAAAATTTAAGAAAAGACAATTCAGGTTTTATCCCAAACCATAACTTATATGGTGTCATTTCAACGGATCACGATGGTGCTCTTTTCAGTGTAAAAGCGGTAGTCTCTAAAGATTTAATCCTTAAAACATAATGGCAGTTTTATAAATGGCACCTTTGATCTTACCATGTCAAACATGGTTTGATTTCATCTCTCGAATATGCCATACTCCTATGGTTTTATCGGGAAACACAAATCATGGAACAATTCCTCAAATCTTAAGTGTTTTGCTAAACATGTAACTCAAATATCTTCCTTTATGATTGAATCATAAACTCTTTATTTTCTTGTTACAATGATTTTCCACTTCATCTTGAAAGTCTTTGAACAATTTTCAAATGTTTCGTACTTCTTCCTTATTAAGTAAATATACAGATATATTCACTTAAATTTCTGGACCAAGCATATGAAGCAAAAAGATCCATCGCATATGGCTACACATAATGGACTATATACATCTACATGCATAATATCCAATAAATTAGTCATCCGTGCCTCTTTGGCCTATGGACGGAGTTTCAATTATCTCGAGGAAAGTCTCACTAGTGTCAATTGATCAAAATCAAAAGACTCCAAAAATCCATCAACATGGAGTTTCTTCATGTTCTCTTTCCAATATAATTTAAACAGCGATGTCACTTCATAAGTGATCTTTCAATTATTTGTCTTGCGACATTTTAGCAATAGTGTTTATGGATGTGATTTCTCCCACTAGACTTGTAAAAGTTCATCCATCTTTTATGGAATACGGTAATTATTTGAACAACCATTGTTCTCATAATACCGGAACAAAATAACAATTATTAAAAAAAATCTTGAAGGCTAGGTTTGATGACAACAAAAAAAACACAATAACACTTTATTTGTTTTCGATGAACATCATCACTTATTCTCTTGCTAGTTACTTTAGACCATTGTAGTTCATGAATTGCGTTGTCCTGTATGACAGTTCATACCAACCAATTCGGTATCCAATACCTAAGAACCACATTGTTTAACAAGCAAGGAATACAGCCATAACATGTATATCTTCTATATACCTAAGTTGGACATATCCAACCTTTTCTTTTCTACCAAATATTTTATAGATTCTCTTTCAGCAATTTCTTTTCCTTTTAAAACAATCTATCAACATCAATTGTGGTGTCATTCACATGACACATAGTACAAAGCGTATATAGTCAAATACTAATACCTTTGTACTTGCACTTTGAAGTGGATCACCATCCTCAAATGTTTGGTGTTCTTTCAAAAATCCATTCTTTAGTAATCTATTAGTGTAGTAAAAATTTTACTTACATCTTCTATTCATCCTTATCATGACAACTTTCATGATCAAGCTACTATATCCTGTAAGGAAGAATTGCGAGTATAATGTTAGTTCCCAAAACCTTTTGGGAGATCCGGATGCTTAGCATCTCCATCCTTCACAAATTCTCATACAATATGAGAACATGTATTTTGCTAAATTATACTCTATCATAATGCAACCAAAAACATTGTTTCAGATATCACAATATCTTTCACACATGATGGTTTCTGAAACAATTTTCAGCTCCAATATAATCTTGATATTAAAACAAATTTTGAATATCAATAACCATGGAGGCAAACATGATACTTTAGATACTAACATTGGAATTCTTACTCTTGATTTAATACTTCTTATTAAACTTCATGGAGTAAATGGAGTTTGCTGAAAGTTTGCAATAGGACTTATAAAATTTAAATTGACATTCAAAACAATACGATACCAGTTCGTAAAGTAAATATCCAGAATTCTATAGTTCTATTATCTCAATTAAAACTAAGCATAAGGTAGTGAACAGATGCCAATGACTACAACAAATTATGCAAATTCACTTCGATTTAGTTTATGACAAATTGAGTTCGACTAATCCAAATTAGAAATAAACTCCCACTCAAAAACAACATCCCTCGTGCCTTTTTGGTGATTACATGAACCAAATCCACTACACCAAGTCCGATCATCACGTGAGTCGGTGTAGCTTCAAAGGCGAGCATCAATATGGTCATCACATAAACTATATGACTCATGCTTAACCTTTCGGTCCGTGTTCCGAGGCCATGTCTGTACATGCTAGGCTCGCCAAGTAAGAACCTTAGTATTCGCGTGTGTAAAACTGTCTTACACCTGTTGTATGAAAGCGTAGAGTTGAGTACACCCGATCATCACGTGATGTCTCAAAACACGAACCACAAAACGGTGCATACTTAAGGAATAACATATTTTTATCTTGATATCTAAATGAGGGATCATCTTACAATGCTACAGAAAGCGCCAAACTAGCAGTATAAGATGCTAACATCTAATGTGTAAAGTGAGATGATATGGTCCATGCATTTGATTTCTATCATTTGCATCGTGGTATGATCTCTATGATTCCTTTGTGTGTAAGGCCAAGGTCTATGGAACTTACACGTTGAGTGTGTTGTAAGAGTATCTATCATACATCTACTTACAACAATACCATATCAATACACTAGCCTAGCAACGATCTAAACTAGACGCCTCTAATTTATCAATTGCAAGTTTTACGTGGCTTAGGGCTTTCGGAGATAGAACCGTTCTTACCTACGAACATGAACCACAACGAGGATAACCAAATTATTAGCAACTCGTTGTAAATCAGATATTGACTATAGTAGGAGAGACAGACACCCGCCAGCCACTTATGCAAAACAAGTTGCATGTCAGTCGTGGAACCGGTCTCATGTACGATGACATGTAAGGTTGCTCCGGGCCGCTTCATCCCACTATGCCATCAATATCCAAAATACATAGAAGATGCAATAACATGATCATCATCGCCCACATATCAACATATGTGTACTACCCGTGCTAAGCACCTACGCATAGATCAGGCTCTGATACCACTGTTGGGTTCGCAGCATAGAAAACAAAATATTTCCTACGATGGGAGCTATACGCCAAGATCTATCTACTAGATACAAGCAACGGGTGGATATACATCCATGGAGAACTTACCCTCAAAGACAACAAAGCTTTGTTAACGAGTTGGAACTCGTGGATGATGTAGTCGTACACTTGGCGATCTCAAGATCGTGATGAAGTCCTTCAGGTCCAGCAGCTCCAGCACCGTCAGGTCCAGCACCATCAAGTCCAGCACCGCAAAGTAGCGGTGCATCCGTGATCGCACACACGTTCGGTCCACCGAACAACCTCCGCCTCCTCGCTCCAGCGATGCAGCAGAAGCAGCAACTCCTTTCCAGATAAAGCCACCGGGAACATGTATCTCGCTAATCCGAGACCATGGGGAATAACTAGAGGGAGAAGAGAACCTTCACGAGGAGGTGGTGCAAGATGAGAGAAGGGAGTGGGGGGCCTTTTATAGGGAGAGGGGGGCAGCCCCTCACCATGGCCGGCGGCCAAGGGAGGTGCCCCCACCTCTTCCACATTCATGTGGGTGGAGCTCCCACTCACATAATTAGCCACCCACTCAATATTCCACTCACCTCCATTAATTTTCCACCAAATTTAATGCAAGTTCTCATTAAATAAAACACTTTTATTTATTTTATTCAGAATTTTGTCAATTACATTAATTAACAAACATTCACATAAAACCCCCTGCAACATTTCAATATCACATGCAGAACCAGTTTCTGCAATTTCACCCGAAACAATTCCGGTTTCCATCGAAATGATTCCAGCGCTTTCTTAAATCTTTATCTGAAACATATTTGCTCCAAATGGTGTCGGTATCCCTTAAGTGTGTCACCCTACGGTTCGTGAATAATGTAGACATGATCGAGACCCCTCTCCGATCAATAATCAGCAGCGGGACCTGGAGATCCGTACTGACTCCCACATATTCAACGATGACTCTTGTGATCGTGTGAACCTTTAACGTCGTAACTAAATCCCTTTGTCTCGCGATATATTATATGTCCGAGATTCGATCATCGGTATCCAAATACCTAGTTTGATCTCGTTACCGACATGCACTCTTTTCTCGTTCCCGTGATATAACATTCTAGTGATCATATCACTTGCTTGCAAGCTATTTCAATGTGATATCACCGAGAGGGCCCAGAGTATATCTATCCGTCATCGGGATGGACAAATCCCACTCTTGATCCATGAGCCTCAACATAACACCTTTGTAGCACTGAACCCACCTTTATAGTCACCCTGTTACGGTGTGACGTTTGATGTTATCAAGATACTCTTTCGGTGTTAGCAATTAACATGATCTCATGGTCTAAGGACAAAGATTACTTCGTATGATACTAGAGCAATATAAACATAATGACTTTGATTGTAATGCTATACTTCGGATGAATGTTCATCATATCATTCCACCAATGGTGTGACCTTGTTATTAACAACATCCAATGTCCATGATCAGGAAACCTTGATCATCTTGTTAATCAACAAGCTAGTCTATAAGAGAGGCATAACTAGGAACTTTCCTTTTGTTTATTAAACACACATGTATTAATGTTTCCAAATTAATACAATTATAGCATGCAAAATAAATATTTATCATAAACAAGGAATAAGATAATAACCACTTTATTATTGCCTCTCGGGCATATTCCCTTCAGATCTAACTTAATTTCAACACTAGATGTTAATTCTAATCACTTTGTCTTCAAAACAAAGTTCAAAATTTTACCATTTTTAAATGCATGCCATGCAAATGCACAAACCTAAAATCTACCCTCTACCGTATCCTATTTTTCAGGATGTTACACCGAAGTCTACCGTCTCTGACACATCACCCACTAACGTGACCATCAGTAAGCCTTACGCCTATGAACTGCATGCTTGCGGTAACGAATATGAAGACAACAAGGTAGCCACGTCAGAACTAATTATTTTTCTACATAATCTTATTTTTTATGTTCATAGTAGATCGTTAGAAACAACAGTTATATCCTGCTTGATTCAGGTGAAGTGTTTGTATTCAATTGTTTTTTTGTTGTCGCGATTTATCACACACATGTACGACTAACTTATTTTCAGTATTGAACGATTTGCCTCATCAACGTTCTCTCTAACAGCTACGCGGGGAGGGGGTGTTGTTGTTATTTTTGTTGTCATGTCAAAGTGTTATCATTGCATCCAGGACCTAAAGGTCTAACAATGCTTAGGGCCAGCCCATTGGAGGTAACCCCCGCATATTTTCTGCGGATCCGTGTGCAGCCTCTTCAGGTGAGGCTTTCTGGTATGTGGGGATATACTGGCAAGAAAGACCCGATGAGAACTTCATCGGATGATCTTACCCTCAAGTTCTATGAAAAAAGGGTTCGGAACTTCACCATGCTGACCAAGAAAAGTTCAGCTCCCTCCTATTGCCGTGTAGAGCCATTTGGCAAGAAAAAACGTCTTCTAGAGGTAAATTTCCATTGGCTTCCTTGTTTCCCCTTACTAATTATGTGAATGCGCTTTTATTTTTTATGAGTATCCTCCCTTTTGATTGTTGGTCTTCTTTCATATAGGATTATGATCATCTATCTTTGCTTCCTCCTCTCCCCGAAAGCGGTGAGCTCCTAGCCAATCCTTCTATATCCGATGATCTTCCTATGGCTGGGACTGCTGCTGATGAGGAGATGGAGGCGTTTGTTGCTGAATCTTCATCGAGGACTCAGTCTCTTCCATCGGCTCGCTCTGGAAATTTTTCCGTGGTGCCCGTTGACAAAAAGAGAAAACGTTCTGACGTACGGAGACGATTGAAGACTCGGATGACTCCACTGGTTCAAAGCCTCTGCGCGCCGTCCCAGTTCCGTCGGCTCCTCCCTAGATGAATCTTTTTTGCTTTACGCATGACGTTTCTTCGTAAGTGCTCACTGCCCCTTTATTGATTTTTTGGATGAGCAAGTCATTGAGTTTTGTGTTTGCTTTTGCAGTGGTGATGACGGGGAAGATCCTCTCCTGTCTCCTCCTTCTGTTAAATATCCGCAGCCATCCACGAATCCAAAGGATTTGCACGCATATCCCGCGGATCAGATTATCTAGAAAGATGTTGCAATTTGCCGAAACCGCCGCCGCAGAAAAGAAGAAAATCAGTTGGCAAAGGCGTGGTGATATTTGAGAGACCTGTCGAGGTGGATATGCAAGATGTAAGTACTTCTTTGTTTTTTGACTTGGACATGATGTTCTCGCGTTTTGTATTTTGCAGCCTTTGATGCGTGAGATGGTTGCATGGCTTCCTACTTTATTAAGATCCATAATGAAGCCGAAGAGCTGAAAGGTATGTTATTTTCATCTTCAGGAAATTGAGCCATTCCGCCTCTCCTTTTTCTTGAGTTCTACCTTGCTTTTCAATTATCTAGCTCCTTCCGAAGAGTCCGGGGTTATCTGGGACGAGGCGATAAAGCGTGTCGATGCTATGGAGGTCAAAGTGTGGGTCGTCGAGAAGGATTTGGAGGAAACCAAGCAGAAGGCCAATGCTGATGCTGCAGAAAAGGCCAAGCAAGTTGCCACCCGAGACGAAGATCTTCAGAAGCGCTTGGAGGCCCTCAATGCTTCCTTGACCCGTGAGTTTTCTATCTTTGAAGAAAAAAATTATGTTTTACTTATCTTTCTTCCCTTTTGGTTCTCAGGCCTTTTTATATTTGTAGAATTGACTGGCCAGAATTTAGTGTCGGACGAAGATAAGAAGGTTGACCCCTTATTGGATGTTGTTGGCACTTTGGAGGCTAACAATGTTCGTGGGCGCAACCTCCTTGTACGCTCATGCCGCGCTTTCAAGAGCTTACATGACGAAGTTTTTCTATCAAAGGAAGTGTCGGCTGACTTGAACGATCTGGTTGCTGTCTTCGGTGCTAACCCAAGCCCGCTTGCTGGCTACAGCGTGACGCAGTCGAAGAGTGACGCTGAAACTTCGATGGCATTGGCGATGGCGCACGACTAGAAGGTCGACTGGCAGAAGGTTAGCTCCTATGTCCCAGTCAACCCCAATGGCCAAGCAGTTAATTTGAAGCCTTTAATTAAGAGGGCCAAGAAGTACTCTCGGCTGATTTTGGGCATAGGCATGGCTCCGGAAAAATCGGATGCCCCTTTTTCGACTGGTGCCCCTTCCTCGAATGTTGCCCTAGTTATTCCTGCAACTAGTGCTCCATCCGCTAATGCGACTTTATCTGTAGAGAAGACTGCTCCGTAGTTTGTTTTTTAGTCTTTAGTATCTTTTGCTTCCACTACTGTAATGAACTTGGCTTATCTTGTTTAAGCGCCTCCTTTTGCTAAGAGATAACTATTGTATATATATATGAATTATCCCTTGTATACTGAAGGCTCCATATCTTCGTGTGCCCTGCTAGATATTGTGTGATTCGGCGACTTCCTCTAAGCCTACCCAGACTTCGGATGCGATCCCATCTTTATCTAGGTTGGGTTCGACTAAGACTGCTGTTGTTCGTGCAGTAGGCCCGCCGTTGTATGCAGAGAAAATTGAGCAGGTGAACTTTTTTAATAAAAACTTCAGGTTGTCCAATCGATGGTGGATATTGCTCAATCAAAAACGTGCCAGACCCTGGATCGTGAATTGTATTTTTTGGAGGAAATTTTCAGGGCGAGTGAGAAGATGATGTGTAAGTCTTCCACGTTATTTTGCGTTACTTCCTGTTTGTTTGCAGAGTTTTTGATTTTTTATCCCTCTTTTTTCTGCAGGCATTCGATTGTGCGAGAGGGAAGAAACCCAACGTATGTGCAATCGAATCCAAGCTCGCTTCTCAAAATTTCGAAACGGATCGATCACCGTCGTTCCTATGCTATGACTTTGCTTCAAGATCGTGTATCGATGGAGCAGTTTGTCGAGTGCTGCCGCAGATCGTTGGACATTGTTTATAGTGTCATGTTTCCCCGGGATCCTCAGCCTCAGACTCTGGCTGATTTACTGGCGAAGTTTCGGCAGGGTGAGAGGATTCATCACTTTGTGAAGCTCCAACTTTTGGCGGGTGCCAACTTGCGCTTTGTTGGGTGCACGCGCACCATCCAACACTAGACTTGGATGATGTATCGTTGGGGCTACCTCCCCCCCCCCCCCCCCCGCCTGGCGGTAGGCTTGTCAATATGGCGCCTCATTATGCTACCGCCCTTAGTCTTGCTATTAGGATTGTCCAGAAGTGCCTAGAGGCAGACGAGGATTTCTTCATAAATTTTCCCATCTGACTGTTTTTCTTCATTGTGTAACTTTGTACTTTAGAGAAATATTGTGTGACACTATTGTATTTGTCAAAAAAGGTCGTATATTTATACGAGATTTTGCTTATTCGCGTAGGACACCCTTTATTTGTATATTATGTAGGACCCGTGTTTGGAGTAATTGTTGAAGCCCCCGTGTACTGAATTGATGAATAGAGCGGCGTAGATCTCGAAATCCCATTTTGGAAACTTTTCTTTTATTTATCATCGAATATTAGGGGATACATTTTTTGGCGTGTTTGCCTGGCTATTAGCCTTATTGAATATAAAACGTATAAAAATAAAAAAATCTTCCTAAATTCCGCGGCTTCCGTCTTGAGGTTCTCCATCACTCTCCGTGTCTATTTAAGGGGGTTTCATCTTTTCGACTGGAAGCGCCGTGTCTGCACAGCGGACTAGAGAGAAAAGTAGTTGGTTTACTGGATCGCTTACAGTTGGGAAATTGATGCATACACGTAGGCCGACGCCTTTTTTGGGGATGAGTATTGGGTTAGCTACCCATGTTGCTTCTGTTATCTCTGCGATTCGCCATGTATTTATGAGGTGAGGAACTTGTTCTCCAATGGCCTTGATTCGTCGGGTGGATTATTCATTGTCTGCTGCTTTTGATCTTGTTGGGTGCTCGTCGGGTTCCTTTTGGGCTTCTTGTGTTGTGACGGAGTTTCCAAGAGTTTCCTAATTTTCACAGGGAACGCCGACGAGTGCGCCTTCCTATGCGGGACCGAAAGTGGAGGACGGATAGGTTGTTTTTGCGGGTGCATGGTGCGCCTGATTTTCCGAGGTCTGCTTATTGGGGACATGTCCCTCGTGTAGTAGTTCTGCATCCACTATTTTCAGCTGACCAAATTCTGTTTCCATCTCGAAGGATTCTGATATTTTGTTGAATTCTTGACCATAGATGTCCGAGCAGCCGAAACTTCCTCTTATCGTTATAATCCCATTAGGGCCTAACTTTTTAACACCAGATATGCGTAGTTGGGTACTGCCATGAATCTAACGAAAGCTAGTCGTCCCAGGATAACGTGGTACTGTGATGGCCAATCCATGAATTCAAACTCTAGTTTTTCGCATATGAAGTTATTCCTTGATTCGAAGACTACATTGAGGTAAACTTTGCCCAAAGTAACCTCGCCTTTTCCCGGAACTATCCCGTGGAAAGTTGTGTTAGGTTTGTCAAGGACCAATTCATTGCTCATAAGGTTTGGCGTAGATGAGGTTGATGCTGCTTCCTGCGTCCAAGAAAATTTTGCTCATGTCGAACCCGCCGATTTGTGCTTCCACTATTAAGGCTAATTGACCCGGATGTGGTGCCCGAAGCGGGTGATCAGCTCTACTGAATGTGATTTCTTGTTCTGACCAATGAATATATTTGGGTGTGGGAGGTGGTGTTGTTGTTGCCATATTTACTTGTCTTGTAATTAGCTTTTGTGTCCTATTAGAGGGTCGCCCTTTCTAGATCATTGACATTGCTCCTTTCGACCTTGAATACTCATCTTCTTGGTTTACTGTGTTTTGTGGCTGCCCAACTAGCGGATGCATCGGTAGTGGCGGTGGTGCATCGATGGCCAAAGCGCCAGGTGTAGTGGCGTAACCTCGGTTTTTTGCCTCGGTTACTCTTGCATTGCATAGCTCCTACATCTTTAAAAATGTTCGGCAATCCTTCAGGAGGTGATTGGATCGGCTTTTGCCTATTGAGTCGACGTAAAAGTGCAAATTGTAGGGTCCTTCCAGCATTTGCCCTGTAGACATTGGTGGGTCTCGATTTCTTGGTTGGTATCGCTGCTATGGCTGGCTTCCACCGGCGTCGTCCCTACTGCTATGATACCCATTATTGTAATCGTCGCCTCTTCAGTTGTCTCCTCCGGAGAAACCAGTTGCGACATAGCTTGGTCCGTTGTATCCATCATTGCTTTGCCGCCTTCTATCATTATTGCGCCTATCCCTGTCTTCTTCGGGTGAACGGGCTCTCTTATTGTGTACCGCGTCTTCTCCATCGGCCTAGCGATTAGCCATGTCCATCAACTGTGAGATTGTCTTTGGCTTGATGATACATTGCAAATGTCTATAATTTTTGATGCTCCATGCTTGGTTTTATCCACTTTCTTGTGTTTTGTCCACACTTTGGAGTACTTTTCATATGATTTCTTGGACTAACCTATTAACAAGAGCCACAGTGTCAGCTGCCTGTTTTCTGCTGTTTTTGGTTCTAGGAAAGTCAGAAAATGAATATTCTCGGAATTGGACGGGACAAAAGCCAAAGTGCCTATTTTTCCAGAAGACTCCAGGAGCCAGAATATGAGACGGAGAAGAGCCAGGGGTTGGCCACACCACCCCCAGACGCGGGCTGGGCCTAGCCGCGCCAGGGCACCGTGTGGACCCCCCAGGCACCCCCTCGGCCTCTCTCTTCGCCTATAAGGAGCCTTCTGACCTAAAAACTTCGGGGGGTTCGACGTTTTTCTAGAAGGAGTTCCGCTCCATCGCCACCACCAGATTCCATGAAACAGCACCAGAAACTCCGTTCTGGCACCCTGCCGGGACGGGGAATTGGAGGAGATCATCGCCATCATCATCACCATCGCTTCTCCATCGACAATCCATGTTTCCCCCATCTATGAGTGAGTAATCCCCCGCTGTTGGGTATGGGGATGGTAGGGATTGGATGAGATCATTCATGTAATGGCATCAGATTGTTAGGGCATGGTTCCTAGTATCTTTTATTAGTGCTTTATGACTTTGTTGCGACTTGTTGTGCTTAATGCTTGTCACTAGGGCCTGAGTGCCATGATTTCAGATCTGAACATGTTATTGATTTATTATGATAGTATTGTTTATGGTCTTACCTGCAAGTTGTATACACACGTTGTTGTTCGGAACCAATGGCCCCGAAGTGACAGAAATCGGGATAACCGGAGGGAATGGCTTTGATGTGAGGATCACATGTGTTCACGGAGTGTTAATGCTTTGCTCCAGTGCTCTATTAAAAGGAGCACCTTATTTGCCAGTAGTTCCCTTGAGGCTTCGCTGCAAACGGGCTGGCAGGACAAAAGATGTTGTGCAAATTCTCATTGCGAGCACGTATGACTATATATGGAACACATGCCTAGGATTATCTAGTACTTGGATGCTTTATCTTATTTATCTGCAATTGCCCTATGTTCTGATTGCTATGTGAATTGTCTTGTTCATGCAACGCCCGTCCATTCATCCCTATGCCTACCGCACTCGAATCCCACTGTTTACTGCTATTGTTACTATTGTCTTTACTTTATTACTGCTGTTACTTTGCTATTCCTACTACAAAACTGTTGCTACTGATAAACTGCTGTGAGCAAGATTGTTTCCAGGTGCAGCTGAATTGACAACTCAGTTGTTAAGGCTTATAAATATTCTTTGGCTCCCCTTGTGTCGAATCAATAAATTGGGTTTCACTTTCCTCGAAAATACTGCGATACACCCCCTATACTTGTGGGTCATCACTTGACTCGTCCCAATTCTTCGATGAATTCTTACCGACGAAGGCCATCATTAAAGGCGTCGATTGCCCTTTCGTCGGATATAGCTTCAGCTGAGTTTTTTATAATGTTCCACCGCTGGATGAAGGCTCGTATTGGTTCTCTCGGTTTTTACGTGCATGTTCGCAATTGTTCCAAAGACGCGGGTTGCTTGAATATAGTGGAAATTTCAGATCAATTTGTCCTCAAGATCATTCCAGCTGCTGATGGAATCTTCGGGTAGCTGCCTTAGCCAGGATCGTGCAACGCCAGTTAGATGCAGCTACAAGCTCTGCATTGCGGTGACCTTGGAGCCACCCTATAATTTGACAGCTGCTAAATAATCTGCTAGCCAGGCTTCAGGTTCTTGGAGACCGTCGTACTTCTGACGATCATGGGGGAGTTTGAAGTCCTTTGGTACTAGAGTTTTGCGAACCCGTCGGGTAAAGCAACTAGCTCCACATAGTTCAGGTTCATCTTTGCTTTCCCCATCGTAATATCTTCGGTTGCTACGCTCTTCTTTGGATCTATCGATCCTGCGCTGTGTAATATCATCTATTGCATCGTTTTGTGGCTCAGAGCCTGAAAAGTGGACTCGATGTGGCGATCATGATCGTCGAGTGTTCCCCACCTACCGAGGGCTACTGCGACAGCGTGGGGATCTGTCGGGTTGTCGTGTGATTCCTTGTTCTACTTGTGCGGGATATGCTCCTACCATGCCGAGATTCATCAGGGCGGAGCGGTAGAGAGTTGCACGAGGATCGTCGGGTGCGGTTTGAGTTGTGAGCACGTACGTTTGTGCAGCTACAATTGCAGCTTGGGCTATTTTTGCTTTGATATGTCATGTTGGATCTACCGACATGAATGATAAATCGACATCTCGCGTCATCTTGTTTCTTTCAGCTTGGGGATATTTGTCAGCCATGAGGCTCCTCTCCTTGGCTACGCTCCTCCAGTTACGCTTCTTGATCCTGAGGTAGAACGTAGCTGAGCTCGCCGAAGGCTGGATTCGTCAGCTAGTCTTTTCCTTTCGTTGAGCTGCCTCTGCATCCTTAGCAGGTCTCTTTTTTATGATGAAGAAGGTATTGGTATGCCAGTAGATCTTCGCGCGTGGTATCGACTGTCATTTGGAACTGCACCTAAGATTGCTGCTCTTACTTTTTGCCATGCTTCGGCGGGTAGCCGGAGAGTTTGCCTCTTGCCTCTGCGTGGTTCTCCTCCTCCTAGGATTACGCGGTTGTTCGTCGGGTCTCCTTCATTTTCGTGATTCCCTTTGTTTCCGTGATCTCCTCCATTATCGCTTGACAAAATATTATTGGGGTCAAAAATAGGGTTACCGTTTGAGTCCTGCTAAGTTGAGGCGTCCCCGATGATCACACACACTTGGTGCTGAGTTATGTATGAACTGGTGACGTCATCGTCGGAACTGAGGGAGACACTGTCCGGGGGATCAGCGAAGTCCAACAGTTTCTGCTCTGGGTAAATTTCAGCCATCCTAATTCCAAAGTCGATACTCTTGTCACTTTTTTGGGTTCCATGTTTGTTGGACTTGATCCGCGTGGCGTGGTTGGCTGGGGGTTTGATCCGAAGGAGAGATCGTCATAAATACCATCAAGATCCCCTAGATCTGCCGTGTTTTCCTTGTTTTCTTCAGCTGTCTCGGCATGTATCGTGACTTCTACGGACGATCCGACGGATGATGCAGCTATCGCCGTAGGCGCAGTTTTTTTGACCAACGGTTCCGATGTGAAAACTTCCGATGATGAGGTCGAATCCACCATTGAAATCGACGGGTACCGAAATAGGGGTGGGCGGGCGTGGTGCCGCTTCCATTGGATTCTTGCTTGATGAACAGGGGTCCACCGAATCCATGACTCCAGCGTTCAGGTTTCCCATATACGACGCTAATTGATGAGGGGTAACCTCGGCAATGCCCATGGTTATGGACTTAAGATTTCGTGGAAAAGAGAACGCTAAAGATTTCATCGAATGTCAGGCAAACAAGGGAGTCGAAGTCGCCTAATTATTGATGAACCATGCTTTTATAGATCGCTTGGGATTTTTTTCGGTACCTCCTCGTAGGATTCTTCCGTCCTATATATAATAGGCCGGGTCCCAAAGCTGTATATGGATAGGTTACATATGTTCAATTACAATACCAATACAATATCGGCTCATCTTTCCTTTCCTAATATAACTAAGGTTCCCATCGGATGCTTCGTGGGCATTATCTTGAATCTTCATCGGACGTGAGCCTTTATACAACCAGGGTAGCAGATCATAAGTACCCGAGTAATCATACCTATATCAGTAATTTTTAGAAAATATAGATGACCCAAATTAGTAGTCTACCATGCCTCTACTCTAAGTTATCTTTCTTGGAAAAAAATACTCCAAATTGTTTTTGAGTCTTTCAATGGGGGGGGGGGATTCCCACCTGAATATATATTGCTTAAAAATGGTAAGTTTACAGAGTACAAAGGGAGAGGTGGTCTCGCCACATATTGGCAGCTATGCATGTCATTTTTTGAAACGGTGTGACCATAGGGTGAGATCATGAAGGAAATATGCCCTGAGAGGCAATAATAAAGTTGTTATTATGTATTCCTTGTATATGATAGATGTTTATTTTGCATGCTATAATTGTATTGATAGGAAACATCAATACATGTGTGTTTAATAAACAAAAGGGTTCCTAGTTATGCCTCTCTTATATACTAGCTTGTTGATTAACAAGATGATCAAGGTTTCCTGATCATGGATATTGGATGTTGTTAATAACAAGGTCACATCATTTGTGAAATGATGTGATGAACATTCATCCTAAGTATAGCATTACGATCAAGTCATTATGTTTATATTGCTATAACATCATACAAAGTAGTCTTAGTCCTTAGACCATGAGATCATGTTAATTGCTAACACTGGAAGAGTATCTTGATAACATCAAACGTCACACCGTAATAGGGTGACCATAAAGGTGGGTTCAGTGCTATGAAGGTGTTATGTTGAGGCTCATGGATCAAGAGTGGAATTTGTCAATCCCGATAATGGATAGATATACTCTGGGCCCTCTCGGTGATATCACATTAAGATAGCTTGCAAGCAAGTGATGTGATCACTAGATTGTTATATCACGGGAACGAGAAAAGAGTGCATGTCGGTAACGAGATCAAACCAGGTATTTGGATACCGATGATCGAATCTCGGACATGTATTATATCATGAGACAAAGGGATTAAATTGCTGACATTAGAGGTTCTCACGATCACAGAAGTCATCATTGAATATGCAGGAGTCAGTATGGATCTCCAGGTCCCGCTTCTGATTATTGATCTGAGAGGAGTCTCAATCATGTCTGCATTATTCGCGAACCATAGGGTGACACACTTAAGGGTTGCCGGACACCATTTAGGAGCACATATGTTCCAGAAAAAAGGTTTGCAAAGCGCAGGAAATGTTTCTATAGAAACAGGAATTGTTTCGATAGAAACCGGAATTGTTTCGGGTGAAATTGCAGAAAGTGGTTCTGCATGTGATATTGAAATGTTGCAAGGGATTTTATGTGAATGTTTGTTAATTAAAGTAATTAACAAAATTCTGAATAAAATAAATAAAAGAGTTTTATTAATTGAGAGTTGCATTTAATTTGGTGGAAATTAAATACATGTGAGTGGGATTTTGGGTGGAGGCCATGTTTATGTGAGTGGAGGTTCACCACATGAATGAAGGAGGGGAGGAGTCCCCCCCCTCATGCGCTGGCTATGGGAGGGGAGGGGTCTCCCTCCCTCCTATATAAATACCCCCTCTCCCCTCTCACAAACCACACATCCTCGTGAAGGATCTCTCTCCCCCTCTAGATATTTCCCCATGGTCTCGGATTAGCGAGATACATGTTCCCGGTGGCCTTGCGTCTGGAAGGAGTTGCTGCTTCCGCTGATTCGCTGGAGCGAGGAGCTGGAGGTTGTCCGATGGCTTGAATGTGTGTGCGAGGACGGATGCGCTGCTGATTTGTGGCGCTCGGACTTCCACACGATCTTGAGATCGGCAAGCGTACGACTACATCAACCACGAGTTCCGACTCGTTAACAAAACTCGTTGTCTTCGAGGGTAAGTTCTCCATGGATGTATGTCCACCCGTTGCTCTGTATCTAGTAGATAGATCTTAGCGTATAGTTCTCATCGTAGGAATTTTTTTGTTTTCTATGCCGCGGACCCAACAGTGGTATCAGAGCCTGATCTATGCGTAGGTGCTTTGCACGGGTAGTACACATATGTTTATATATGGGCGATGATGATCATGTTATTACATCTTCTATGTACTTTGGATATTGGTGGCATAGTGGGATGAAGCGGCCCGGACCAACCTTACATGTCATCGGACATGAGACCGGTTCCACGACTGACATGCAACTAGTTTTGCATAAGTGGCTAGCGGGTGCCTGTCTCTCCTACTATAGTCAATATCTGATTTACAACGAGTTGCTAATAACTTGGTTATCCTCGTTGTGGTTCATGTTCGTAGGTAAGACCGGTTTTATCTCCGAAAGCCCTAAGCCACATAAAACTTGCAATTGATAAATTAGAGGCGTCTAGTTTAGATCGTTGCTGGGCTAGTGTCTTGATATGGTATTGTTGTAAGTAGATGTATGATAGATACTCTTACAACTCACTTAACGTGTAAGTTCCATAGACCTTGGCCTTACACACAAAGGAATGATAGAGATCATACCACGATGCAAATGATAGAGATCAAATGCATGGACCATATCACCTCACTTCACACATTAGATGTTAGCATCTTATATTGCTAGTTTGGCGCTTTTGGTAGCATTATACGATGATCCCTCATTTAGATATCAAGATAAAATGTGTTCTTCCTTAAGTATGCACCGTTTTGTGGATCGTGTTTTGAGGCATCACGTGATGATCGGGTGTTATCGACTCTACGCTTTCATACAACGGGTGTAAGACAGTTTTACACACGTGAATACTAAGGTTCTTACTTGACGAGCCTAGCATGTACAGACATGGCCTCGGAACACGGACCAAAAGGTTAAGCATGAGTCATATAGTTGATATGATGCCCATATAGATGCTCGCCTTTGAAGCTACACCGACTCACGTGATGATCGGACTTGGTGTAGTGGATTTGGTTCATGTAATCACCAAAAGGACACGAGGGATGTCGTCTTTGAGTGGGAGTTCATTAGTAATTTGGATTAGTTGAACTCAATCTATCATAAACTTAGTCTAAATATATTTTACAAATTCTGTTGTAGATGGCACCACCTGCTTTTAATTTCAATGTGTTCATGGAGAAAGAAAAGCTTGCTTCGAATGGTAGCAACTTCACCAACTGGGCTATGAATTTGAGGATTCTCCTCACTGCTGCACAAAAGCAATATGTGCTAGAGGCGCCGCTAGGCCCCCCACCAGTTCCTGATGCCCCTGACAAGGAAAAGAACGTCTATATAACTCGTAAGGAGGACCACAACTTAGTTCATTACGGCATACTGTATGGGCTAGAGCCAGAACTTCGAAAGCATTTCGAAAATGGCAATGCCTTTGATACCATGGGATAATTGAAAATGATTTTCGATACCCATGCTACCGTAGAGAGTTATAATGCTTCTGAAAAGTTCTTTAGCTGCATGATGGAAGAGAACAGCTCCGTTAGTGAGCACGTACTCAAAATGTCTGGGTACGCCGATAAGCTTGTGTCCTTTGGAATAACGATTCCCATTGACTTAGGCATACATCGTGTTCTCCAATCTCTGCCACCTAGCTACAAGAGCTTCATGATAAACTATAATATGCAGGGCATGAAGAAGTCTCTTCCCGAGCTTCTGTCAATGCTTAAGACTGCAGAAGTGGAGATTAGGAAAGAACATCAAGTGTTGATGATCAATAAGACCACCGGTTTCAAGAAGGACAAGAAAGGCAAGCAGAAGGAAAAGAAGGGCGGCAAATCTGTTGCCGTGCCTGAAAAGAAACCCTGAGCTGGCCCTAAGTCTGACACAGAGTGCTACTACTGGAAGGGGACTGGCCATTGGAAGCGCAACTGCCCCAAGTATTTGGCGGACAAGAAGGCCGGCAAGGCAAACAAAGGTATATGTGATATACATGTTATTGATGTGTACTTGACTAGTACTCGCAGTAGCACCTGGGTATTTGATACAGAATCGGTTGCTAATATATGTAACTCGGTTTAGGGGCTGCGGAACAAGCGATAACTAGCAAGGGACGAGGTCACGATGCGGGTCGGCAATGGATCAAGAGTAGTTGTGATCGCCGTCGGAACGTTGCCTCTCCATATGCTGTCGGGATTAGTTATAAACCTGAATAATTGTTATTTGGTGCCTGCACTGAGCATGAACATTATATCCGGATCGTGTTTGATGCAAAGTGGTTATTCGTTTAAGTCTGAAAACAATGGTTGTTCGATTTATATGAATAATATATTTTTATGGTCATGCACCTGTGTTGAATGGTTTATTTCTGTTGGATCTCGATAGTAGTATTACGCATATTCATAATGTTGATGCTAAAAGGATTAAACTTGATAATGATATATCTACATATATGTGGCACTGCCGTCTAGGTCATATTGGCGTTAAACGCATGAAGAAACTCCATTCTGGTGGAATTTTGGAATCACTTGATTTTGAATCATTTGATACATGTGAGCCATGCCTTATGGGCAAGATGACTAGAACGCCGTTTTCCGGTTCAATGGAACGGGCGACAGATTTATTGGAAATCATACATACTGATGTGTGTGGACCAATGAGTGTGTCGGCGCGAGGTGGATATCGTTATTTTGTTACTTTCACGGATGATTTGAGTAGATACGGGTATATCTATTTGATGAAACATAAGTCTGAAACCTTTGAAAAGTTCAAAGAATTTCAGAATGAAGTGGAAAATCATCATAACATAAAGATCAAATTTCTGCGGTCCGACCGTGGAGGAGAGTATCTTAGTTACGAGTTTAGCACACATATGAAAGACTGTGGAATAGTTTCACAACTCACGCCTACCGGAACACCACAACGTAATGGTGTGTCAGAATGTTGTAATCGTACTTTATTGGATATGGTTCGATCTATGATGTCTCTGACTGACTTGCCACTGTCATTTTGGGGTTATGCACTGGAAACAGCTGCATTCACTTTAAATAGGGCACCATCTAAATCTGTTGAAAAGACACCGTATGAATTATGGTTTGGAAACAAACCTAAGCTGTCATTTCTTAAAGTTTGGGGATGCGATGTTTATGTGAAGAAACTTCAACCGGATAAACTCGAACCCAAAGCGGAAAAATGCGTCTTCATAGGATACCTAAGGAAACGATTGGGTATACCTTCTATCACAGATCCGAGGGCAAGGTCTTTGTTGCCAAGAATGGATCCTTTCTTGAGAAGTAGTTTCTCGCGAAAGGTGTGAGTAGTCGGAAGGTAGAACTCGAAGAGGTTATTGAACCTTCTCTTCATGAAATGGCGAGTAGCGCAGCACCGGAAGTTGTTTCGGAGTTGACTTCACCTAATGAAGAGAGAGCTAATGATATTGATCATGAAACTCCGAAAGAGGACACTACCGAACCTCGCAGGTCAAGCAGGACACGTGCAGCTCCTGAACTGTATGGCAATCCTGTTATGAATTTCATGATTGATGAAATAGATGACCCTGCGACGTATGAAGAAGCGATGATGAGCCCTGATTCCAACAAATGGCTAGAAGCCATGAAATCCGAGATGGAATCCATGTATGAAAACCAGGTTTGGACCTTGGTGGACTTACCTCACGATCGAAAGGCCGTTGAGAATAAATGGATTTTCAAAAGAAAAACTGATGCTGATGGTAATGTAACCATCTATAAGGCTCGACTTGTCGCAAATGGGTTTCGACAAATTCAAGGAGTTGACTACGATGAGACATTCTCTCCCATAGCGATGCTTAAGTCGGTTAGGATTACGTTAGCAATTGCTGCATATTTCGATTATGAAATATGGCAGATGGATGTCAAAACTGCGTTCCTCAATGGTAATATTGAAGAAGAGTTGTATATGATACAACCTAAGGGTTTTGTCGATCCTAAGGATGCTGGTAAGGTGTGCAAACTTCATCGATCCATCTATGGACTGAAGCAAGCATCCCGGAGTTGGAATCTCCGCTTTGATGAGGTGATCAGAGTTTGGATTTGTCCAAACTTATGGAGAGGCTTGTATTTACAAGAAAGTGAGTGGGAGCAATGTGGCATTTCTGATATTATATGTGGATGACATATTATTGATTGGAAATGATATAGATCTTTTAAACAGTGTTAAAAGTTATCTAAACAGCAAATTTTCGATGAAGGACCTTGGTGAAGCTTCATATATATTAGGCATTAAAATCTATAGAGATAGATCAAGATGCCTAATTGGGCTATCACAGAGTACATACCTTGATAAGATATTAAAAAGTTTAATATGGACGGAAGTAAGAAGGGGTACTTACCTATGTTGCAAGGCAAGACATTGAGTAAGACTCAAAGTCCGGCTACGGCGGAAGAAAGAGAGATAATGGCTAAGATCCCCTATGCCTCAGCCATAGGCTCTATAATATATGCCATGGTATGTACAAGACCGGATGTGGCACATGCTATTAGTTTGACTAGTAGGTACCAATCTGATCCAGGTTCGGAACACTGGATACGGTCAAGAATATCCTTAAGTACTTGAGAAGAACTAAGGATATGTTTCTTGTATACGGAGGTGAAGAAGAGCTAGTCGCTAAGTGTTATGTCGATGCTAGCCTTGACACTGATCCGGATGACTCTAAGTCTCAATCCGGATACGTATTTGTTGGGTCCGCAGCATAGAGAACAAAAAATTTCCTACGGTGTGAACTACACGCCAAGATCTATCTACTAGGTACAAAGCAAACGGGTGGACATACATCCATAGAGAACTTACCCTCGAAGACAATGAGCTTTGTTAACGAGTAGGAACTCGTGGTTGATGTAGTCGTACACTTGCCGATCTCAAGATCGTGAGGAAGTCCGAGCGCCGCAACTCAGCAGCGCATCCGCACTCGCACACACGTTCAAGCCACCGGACAACCTCCACCTCCTCGCTCCAGCGATCCAGCGGAATCAGCAACTCCTTCCAGACGAAATGCCATCGGGAACATGTATCTCGCTAATCCGAGACCATGGGGGAATAATTCTAGAGGGGGAGAGAGATCCTTCACAAGGAGGTGTGAGGATGAAGGAGGGAATGGGTGGCCTTTTATAGGAGGAGGGGGGGGGTGCCCCCTCTCTCCATGGCCGGCGCATGGGGGGGGGTGACCCCTCACCTCCCCCATTCATGTGGTGGTAACTCCTCCACATTAAAATGCCTCTTCACATTCCCTTTTAAAGTCTCCACTTTAAATGCATTAAGTTTCTCCAAATTTAATGCTCTCTCATTTAATAAAACTCTTTTATTAAATTTATTCAGAATTTTGTTAATTACTTTAATTAACAAACATTCACATATAGCCCCTTGCAATATTTCAATATCACATGCAGAACCACCTTCTGCAATTTCACCCGAAACAATTTCCGGTTTCTATTGAAACAATTCCCGTGCTTTGCAATTCTTTCGTCTGAAACATATGTGCTCCAAAATGGTGTCCGGTAAGTCTTAAGTGTGCCACCCTACGGTTCGCAAATAATGCAGACATGATCGAGACCCTTCTCCGATCAATAATCAGCAGCGGGACCTGGAGATCCGTACTGACTCCTACACATTCAACGATGACTCCTGTGATCGTGAGAACCTTTAACGCTTGTAACTAAATCCCTTTGTCTCTCGATATATTACATGTTCGAGATTCGATCATCGGTATCTCCATACCTAGTTTGATCTCGTTACCGACATGCACTCTTTTCTCGTTCCCGTGATATAATATTCTAGTGATCACATCACTTGCTTGCAAGCTATCCTAATGTGATATCACCGAGAGGGCCCAGAGTATATCTATCCGTCATCTGGATTGACAAATTCCACTCTTGATCCATGAGCCTCAACATAACACCTTCGTAGCACTGAACCCATCTTTATAGTCACCCTGTTACGGTGTGACGTTTGATGTTATCAAGATACTCTTCCGGTGTTAGAAATTAACATGATCTCATGGTCTAAGGATAAAGATTACTTCGTATGATGTTATAACAATATAAACACAGTGACTTGATCGTAATGCTATACTTCGGATGAATGTTCATCACATCATTCCACCAATGGTGTGACCTTGTTATTAACAACATCCAATGTCCATGATCAGGAAACCTTGATGATCTTGTTAATCAACAAGCTAGTCTATAAGAGAGGCATGACTAGGAACCCTTTTTGTTTATTAAACACACATGTATTGATGTTTCCTATTAATACAATTATAGCATGCAAAATAAACATCTATCATATACAAGGAATACATAATAACAACTTTATTATTGCCTCTTAGGGCATATTTCCTTCAGTCTCCCACTTGCACTAGAGACAATAATCTAGTTCACATAGTGATAAATCTAACACCCATGGAGTTCTGGTGTTGATCATGTTTTGCCCTAGGGAGTACTTTAGTCAACGGATCTGCTACATTCAGGTCCGTGTGCACTTTACAAATCTTTATATCTCCATCCTTGACATGCTCGCGGATGGAGTGAAACCGGCGCTTAATTTGCTTGGAATTCTTGTGAGACCTTGGTTCCTTTGCGTTGGCTATGGCTCCATTGTTGTCACAATAGATCACCATCGGGTCCAACGCACTGGGAACCACACCTAGTTCCGTTATGAACTCCTTCATCCAAATCGCTTCCTGCGCTGCTTCTGAAGCAGCAACATATTCCGCCTCAGTTGTTGATCCAGCCACCACAGGTTGTTTGGAGCTCTTCCAACTAACTGCTGCTCCGTTCAAGAGAAATACGTATCCGGATTGAGACTTAGAGTCATCCAGATCAGTGTCAAAGCTAGCATCGACATAACGCTTAGCGACTAGCTCTTCTTCACCTTCGTATATAAGAAACATATCCTTAGTTCTTCTCAAGTACTTAAGGATATTCTTGACCGCTATCCAGTGTTCCGAACCTGGATCATATTGGTACCTACTAGTCAAACTAATAGCATGTGCCACATCCGGTCTTGTACATAGCATGGCATACATTATAGAGCCTATGGCTGAGGCATAGGGGATCTTATCCATTATCTCTCTTTCTTCCGCCGTAGCCGGACTTTGAGTCTTACTCAATGTCTTGCCTTGCAACATAGGTAAGAACCCCTTCTTACTTCCGTCCATATTAAACTTATTTAATATCTTATCAAGGTATGTACTCTGTGATAGCCCAATTAGGCGTCTTGATCTATCTCTATAGATTTTAATGCCTAATATATATGAAGCTTCACCAAGGTCCTTCATCGAAAATTTGCTGTTTAGATAACTTTTAACACTGTTTAAAAGATCTAAATCATTTCCAATCAATAATATGTCATCCACATATAATATCAGAAATGCCACATTGCTCCCACTCACTTTCTTGTAAATACAAGCCTCTCCATAAGTTTGGACAAATCCAAACTCTTTGATCACCTCATCAAAGCGGAGATTCCAACTTTGTGATGCTTGCTTCAGTCCATAGATGGATCGCTGAAGTTTGCACACCTTATTAGCATCCTTAGGATCGACAAAACCCTTAGGTTGTATCATATACAACTCTTCTTCAATATTACCATTGAGGAACGCAGTTTTGACATCCATCTGCCATATTTCATAATCGAAATATGCAGCAATTGCTAACGTAATCCTAACCGACTTAAGCATCGCTATGGGAGAGAATGTCTCATCGTAGTCAACTCCTTGAATTTGTCGAAACCCATTTGCGACAAGTCGAGCCTTATAGATGGTTACATTACCATCAGCATCAGTTTTTCTTTTGAAAATCCATTTATTCTCAACGGCCTTTCGATCGTGAGGTAAGTCCACCAAGGTCCAAAACTGGTTTTCATACATGGATTCCATCTCGGATTTCATGGCTTCTAGCCATTTGTTGGAATCAGGGCTCATCATCGCTTCTTCATACGTCGCAGGGTCATCTATTTCATCAATCATGAAATTCATAACAGGATTGCCATACAGTTCAGGAGCTGCACGTGTCCTGCTTGACCTGCGAGGTTCGGTAGTGTCCTCTTTCGGAGTTTCATGATCAATATCATTAGCTCTCTCTTCATTAGGCGAAGTCAACTCCGAAACAACTTCTGGAGCTGCGCTACTCGCCATTTCATGAAGGGAAGGTTCAATAACCTCTTCGAGTTCTACCTTCAGACTACTCACACCTTTCGCGAGAAAATCCTTCTCAAGAAAGGATCCATTCTTGGAAACAAAGACCTTGCCCTCGGATCTGTGATAGAAGGTATACCCAATTGTTTCCTTAGGGTATCCTATGAAGACGCATTTTTCCGCTTTGGGTTCGAGTTTATCTGGTTGAAGTTTCTTCACATAAACATCGCATCCCCAAACTTTAAGAAATGACAACTTAGGTTTGTTTCCAAACCATAATTCATACGGTGTCGTTTCAATGGATTTAGATGGTGCCCGATTTAAAGTGAATGCAGCTGTTTCCAGTGCATAACCCCAAAATGACAGTGGCAAGTCAGTCAGAGACATCATAGATCGAACCATATCCAATAAAGTACGATTACGACGTTCTAACATACCATTATGTTGTGGTGTTCCGGCAGGCGTGAGTTGTGAAACTATTCCACAGTCTTTCATATGTGTGCTAAACTCGTAACTAAGATACTCTCCTCTACGGTCGGACCGCAGAAATTTGATCTTTCTGTTACGATGATTTTCCACTTCATTCTGAAATTCTTTGAACTTTTCAAAAGTTTCAGACTTGTGTTTCATCAAATAGATATACCCATATCTACTCAAATCATCCGTGAAAGTAATAAAATAACGATATCCACCTCGCGCCGACACACTCATTGGTCCACACACATAAGTATGTATGATTTCCAATAGATCTGTCGCCCGTTCCATTGAACCGGAAAACGGCGTTCTAGTCATCTTGCCCATAAGGCATGGCTCACATGTATCAAATGATTCAAAATCAAGTGATTCCAAAAGTCCATCAGAATGGAGTTTCTTCATGCGTTTAACGCCAATATGACCTAGACGGCAGTGCCACATATATGTAGATATATCATTATCAAGTTTAATCCTTTTAGCATCAACATTATGAATATGCGTAATACTACTATCGAGATCCAACAGAAACAAACCATTCAACATAGGTGCATGACCATAAAAGATATTATTCGTATAAATCGAACAACCATTGTTTTCAGACTTAAATGAATAACCACTTTGCATCAAACACGATCCGGATACAATGTTCATGCTCAGTGCAGGCACCAAATAACAATTATTTAGGTTTATAACTAATCCCGATGGCATATGGAGAGGCAGCGTTCCGACGGCGATCACATCAACTCTTGATCCATTGCCGACCCGCATCGTGACCTCATCCATTGCTAGTTGTCGCTTGTTCCACAGCCCCTGAACCGAGTTACATATATTAGCAACCGATCCCGTATCAAATACCCAGGTGCTACTGCGAGTACTAGTCAAGTACACATCAATAACATGTATATCACATATACCTTTGTTCGCCTTGCCGGACTTCTTGTCCGCCAAATACTTGGGGCAGTTGCGCTTCCAATGGCCAGTCCCCTTGCAATAGTAGCACTTGGTGTCAGACTTAGGGCTATCTCGGGGTTTCTTTTCAGGCGTGGCAACAGACTTGCCACCCTTCTTTCCCTTGTGCTTGCCTTTCTTGTCCTTCTTGAAACCGGTGGTCCTATTGATCATCAACACTTGATGTTCTTTCCTAATCTCCACTTCTGCAGTCTTAAGCATTGACAGAAGCTCGGGAAGAGACTTATTCATGCCCTGCATATTATAGTTCATCACGAAGCTCTTGTAGCTAGGTGGCAGAGATTGGAGAACACGATGTATGCCTAAGTCAATGGGAATCGTTATTCCCAAGGACACAAGCTTATCGGTGTACCCAGACATTTTGAGTACGTGCTCACTAACGAAGCTATTTTCCTCCATCATGCAGCTAAAGAACTTTTCTGTAGCATTATCACTCTCTACGGTAGCATGGGTATCAAAAATCATTTTCAATTCTCCCATGGTATCAAAGGCATTGCCATTTTCGAAACGCTTTCGAAGTTCTGGCTCTAGCCCATACAGTATGCCGCAATGAACTAAGTTGTGGTCCTCCTGACGAGTTATATAGATGTTATTTTCCTCGTCAGGGGCATCAGGAGCTGATGGGGGGCCTAGCGGCGCATCTAGCACATATTGCTTTTGTGCAGCAGTGAGGAGAATCCTCAAATTCATAGCCCAGTTGGTGAAGTTGCTACCATTCGCAGCAAGTTTCTCTTTCTCCATGAACACATTGAAATTAAAAGCAGGTGGTGCCATCTACAACAGAATTTGTAAAGTATATTTAGACTAAGTTTATGATAGATTGAGTTCAACTAATCCAAATTACTAATAAACTCCCACTAAAAAACGACATCCCTCGTGTACTTTTGGTGATTACATGAACCAAATCCACTACACCAAGTCCGATCATCACGTGAGTCGGTGTAGCTTCAAAGGCGAGCATCTATATGGGCATCATATCAACTATATGACTCATGCTTAACCTTTCGGTCCGTGTTCCGAGGCCATGTCTGTACATGCTAGGCTCGTCAAGTAAGAACCTTAGTATTTGCGTGTGTAAAACTGTCTTACACCCGTTGTATGAAAGGGTAGAGTTGAAAACACCCGATCATCACGTGATGCCTCAAAATACGATCCACAAAACGGTGCATACTTAAGGAAGAACACATTTTATCTTGATATCTAAATGAGGGATCATCTTATAATGCTACCAAACGCGCCAAACTAGCAATATAAGATGCTAACATCTAATGTGTGAAGTGAGGTGATATGGTCCATGCATTTGATCTCTATCATTTGCATCGTGGTATGATCTCTATCATTCCTTTGTGTGTAAATCCAAGGTCTATGGAACTTACACGTTAAGTGAGTTGTAAGAGTATCTATTATACATCTACTTACAACAATACCATATCAAAACACTAGCCTAGCAACGATCTAAACTAGACGCCTCTAATTTATCAATTGCAAGTTGTACGTGGCTTAGGGCTTTCGGAGATAGAACCTGTCTAACCTACGGACATGAACCACAACGAGGATAACCAAGTTATTAGCAACTCGTTGTAAATCAGATATTGACTATAGTAGGAGAGACAGACACCCGCCAGCCACTTATGCAAAACAAGTTGCATGTTAGTCGTGGAACCGGTCTCATGTACGATGACATGTAAGGTTGGTCCGGGCCGCTTCATCCCACTATGCCACCAATATCCAAAGTACATAGAAGATGCAATAACATGATCATCATCGCCCACATATAAACATATGTGTACTACCCGTGCAAAGCACCTACGCATAGATCAGGCTCTAATACCACTGTTGGGTCCGCAACATAGAAAACAAAAAATTTCCTACGGTGTGAACTACACGCCAAGATCTATCTACTAGGTACAAAGCAAACGGGTGGACATACATCCATAGAGAACTTACCCTCGAAGACAACGAGCTTTGTTAACGAGTAGGAACTCGTGGTTGATATAGTCGTACACTTGCCGATCTCAAGATCGTGAGGAAGTCCGAGCGCCGCAACTCAGCAGCGCATCCGCACTCGCACACACGTTCAAGCCACCGGACAACCTCCACCTCCTCGCTCCAGCGATCCAGCAGAAGTAGCAACTCCTTCCAGACGAAATGCCACCGGGAACATGTATCTCGCTAATCCGAGACCATGGGGGAATAATTCTAGAGGGGGAGAGAGATCCTTCACAAGGAGGTGTGAGGATGAAGGAGGGAATAGGTGGCCTTTTATAGGAGGAGGGGGGGTGCCCCCTCTCTCCATGGACGGCGCATGGGGTGGGGGGTGACCCCTCACCTCCCCCATTCATGTGGTGGTAACTCCTCCACATTAAAATGCCTCTTCACTATCCCTTTTAAAGTCTCCACTTTAAATGCATTAAGTTTCTCCAAATTTAATGCTCTCTCATATAATAAAACTCTTTTATTAAATTTATTCAGAATTTTGTTAATTACTTTAATTAACAAACATTCACATATAGCCCCTTGCAATATTTCAATATCACATGCAGAACCACCTTCTGCAATTTCACCCGAAACAATTTCCGGTTTCTATTGAAACAATTCCTGCGCTTTGCAATTCTTTCGTCTGAAACATATGTGCTCCAAAATGGTGTCCGGTAACTCTTAAGTGTGCCACCCTACGGTTCGCGAATAATGCAGACATGATCGAGACCCTTCACCGATCAATAATCAGCAGCGGGACCTGGAGATCCGTACTGACTCCTACACATTCAACGATGACTCCTATGATCGTGAGAACCTTTAACGCTTGTAACTAAATCTCTTTGTCTCTCGATATATTACATGTACGAGATTCGATCATCAGTATCTCCATACCTAGTTTGATCTCGTTACCGACATGCACTCTTTTCTCGTTCCCGTGATATAACATTCTAGTGATCACATCACTTGCTTGCAAGCTATCCTAATGTGATATCACCGAGATGGCCCAGAGTATATCTATCCGTCATCTGGATTGACAAATTCCACTCTTGATCCATGAGCCTCAACATAACACCTTCGTAGCACTGAACCCATCTTTATAGTCACCCTGTTATGGTGTGACGTTTGATGTTATCAAGATACTCTTCCGGTGTTAGCAATTAACATGATCTCATGGTCTAAGGATAAAGATTACTTCGTATGATGTTATAGCAATATAAACATAGTGACTTGATCGTAATGCTATACTTCGGATGAATGTTCATCACATCATTCCACCAATGGTGTGACCTTGTTATTAACAACATCCAATGTCCATGATCAGGAAACCTTGATCATCTTGTTAATCAACAAGCTAGTCTATAAGAGAGGCGTGACTAGGAACCCTTTTTGTTTATTAAACACACATGTATTGATGTTTCCTATCAATACAATTATAGCATGCAAAATAAACATCTATCATATACAAGGAATACATAATAACAACTTTATTATTGCCTCTCAGGGCATATTTCCTTCAGTATTTCTCTTGAACGGAGCAGCAGTTAGTTGGAGGAGCTCCAAACAACCTGTGGTGGCTGGATCAACGACGGAGGCGGAATATGTTGCTGCTTCAGAAGCAGCGCAGGAAGCGGTTTGGATGAAGGAGTTCATAACGGAACTAGGTGTGGTTCCTAGTGCGTTGGACCCAATGGTGATCTATTGTGACAATAATGGAGCCATAGCCAACGCCAAGGAACCAAGGTCTCACAAGAATTCCAAGCATATCAAGCGCCGGTTTCACTCCATCCGCGAGCATGTCAAGGATGGAGATATAAAGATTTGTAAAGTGCACACGGACCTGAATGTACCAGATCCGTTGACTAAAGTACTCCCTAGGGCAAAACATGATCAACACCAGAACTCCATGGGTGTTAGATTTATCACTATATAAACTAGATTATTGTCTCTAGTGCAAGTGGGATACTGAAGGAAATATGCCCTAAGAGGCAATAATAAAGTTGTTATTATGTATTCCTTGTATATGATAGATGTTTATTTTGCATGCTATAATTGTATTGATAGGAAACATCAATACATGTGTGTTTAATAAACAAAAGGGTTCCTAGTTATGCCTCTCTTATATACTAGCTTGTTGATTAACAAGATGATCAAGGTTTCCTGATCATGGACATTGGATGTTGTTAATAACAAGGTCACATCATTTGTGAAATGATGTGATGAACATTCATCCGAAGTATAGCATTACGATCAAGTCATTGTGTTTATATTGCTATAACATCATACAAATTAGTCTTAGTCCTTAGACCATGGGATCATGTTAATTGCTAACACCGGAAGAGTATCTTGATAACATCAAACGTCACACCGTAACAGGGTGACCATACAGGTGGGTTCAGTGCTATGAAGGTGTTATGTTGAGGCTCATGGATCAAGAGTGGAATTTGTCAATCCCGATGACAGATAGATATACTCTGGGCCCTCTCGGTGATATCACATTAAGATAGCTTGCAAGCAAGTGATGTGATCACTAGATTGTTATATCACGGGAACGAGAAAAGAGTGCATGTCGGTAACGAGATCAAACTAGGTATTTGGATACCGATGATCGAATCTCGGACATGTATTATATCATGAGACAGAGGGATTAAATTGCTGACGTTAAAGGTTCTCACGATCACAGAAGTCATCGTTGAATATGCAGGAGTCAGTATGGATCTCCAGGTCTCGCTTCTGATTATTGATCTGAGAGGAGTCTCAATCATGTCTGCATTATTCGCGAACCGTAGGGTGACACACTTAAGGGTTGCCGGACACCATTTAGGAGCACATATGTTCCAGAAAAAAGGTTTGCAAAGCGCAGGAAATGTTTCGATAGAAACAGGAATTGTTTCGATAGAAACCGGAATTGTTTCGGGTGAAATTGCAGAAAGTGGTCCTGCATGTGATATTGAAATGTTGCAAGGGGTTTTATGTGAATGTTTGTTAATTAAAGTAATTAACAAAATTCTGAATAAAATAAATAAAAGAGTTTTATTAATTGAGAGTTGCATTTAATTTGGTGGAAATTAAATACATGTGAGTGGGATTTTGGGTGGAGGCCATGTTTATGTGAGTGGAGGTTCACCACATGAATGAAGGAGGGGAGGAGTCCACCCCCTCATGCGCCGGCTATGGGAGGGGAGGGGTCTCCCTCCCTCCTATATAAAGCCCCCCTCTCCCCTCTCACAAACCACACCTCCTCGTGAAGGATCTCTCTCCCCCTCTAGATATTTCCCCATGGTCTCGGATTAGCGAGATACATGTCCTCGGTGGCCTTGCGTCTAGAAGGAGTTGCTGCTTCCGCTGATTCGCTGGAGCGAGGAGGTGGAGGTTGTCCGGTGGCTTGAACGTGTGTGCGAGGACGGATGCGCTGCTGATTTGCGGCGGTCGGACTTCCACATGATCTTGAGATCGGCAAGCGTACGACTACATCAACCACGAGTTCCTACTCGTTAACAAAACTCGTTGTCTTCGAGGGTAAGTTCTCCATGGATGTATGTCCACCCGTTGCTCTGTATCTAGTAGATAGATCTTGGCGTATAGTTCTCATCGTAGGTATTTTTTTGTTTTCTATGCTGCGGACCCAACAGATCAGATATGATATTCCCTATGGTCGACGAGGTGTCCTGATTGATTGCCCTAAACACCATTGCATTTCTAGCATTCCAAATTTTCCAAAGAATAATCAGCGCGATAGAATCCCATATGGAGTGAGGCAGTGCAGTCGGTAATGTTGTTGACCGGATGTTGGTGAAGTGGCGGCCGCTGGGGTTGATCTGCAGCTTTTACCATACGACAACCGTTGTAGGGCAGTCGAAGAACAGGTGTTGCCGATCTTCCATGGGAGCAAGGCACCTTGGGCATTATGTGGAGAGAATAATGTTCTTGTGAAAGAGATTAGCTCGTGTATTGAGCCTATCGAGCTGGAGAAACCACCCGAAGAGCTTGACCTTTATGGGCACCCTTGTCGACCATATGTGGAAGACGTGCTGGTCAAGGAGCGCCCTCTATAGTGACGCGTAGGCCCCCTTGAGGAGAAGCATGATCCGTCTAGCAGCGTTCTGTTGTCCTTGTCATCTGTTAGCACCACGTCCACTCCAAAATTTTGTATACAAAAGAGGGCATGCGCCTGTTCCATTTAAGAAAGCCACAAAGATACATCGTTCAGTTTTGCTCGTGGGGAACAACATCAACATCGCCCTAGCAAATACTTCAACATTTTTGAATATTGTTTTTCTCTATGCCACAATTTCTCTGGCCTCTTCAAATATGCAGAACAATACCACTCCTCATGTATTGCGAGTATTCATTAGTGGAGACTAACGACGCAATCACATAACTATATATTTCCGCAAGCATCTCTCCTTCGATTCCCAACGGTTCTACTTCTCCTCATCATACATCTTTAAGAGACTATTTCATCCTCTTATTAATTCACTGCCTAATATGTTTATTTTCTACTCTTTTTTGCACATGCATATGAATCCGTTACTTCCATAATTGTGTTATGTGATTAATTCAAGATGTATGTATGTATATACACATGTATACAAGACAAAATTGATAGAAATAAGTATCATGGTATATAGTTTGCTCGATTAATAGAAATGAGTAGTTTCAAATGTCTTCATCGAGATTCCAAACATCATGGGTCTATCAAATGCACATATTATCTATTTTTTTATTGCATTACAGTAATATTTCTTTTGCAGAATACTAATTTTTTTAAGTCTTCCATGTGTGAACAAGTGGCGTAGCTTGACAAACATTATTGAGAGGTCTAAGAACGTTAATCGTGCTTAAACTTTTAGTAATACTTAAAATCTTAGCATAAATATAAAAGACATTTAAACTAATTTATGAAGTAGGGGGAGGGGGCAATGGCCCCCCTCGACCGAGAAACTTTGCCAACTTAAACAAGATGTCTTTGGTGTCTTTTTCCCTAAGGCTCCCAAAATCTGTGAATTGACCCTGACAATACTGTATATATGGCTTTCGTAAAGTGCGTATCTTAAGACTATTGCGTCCTCGAACGTTCTGCCTTGCCTGACAACCACACCCGAGAACGCAGATGACTCTAGTTTGAATAATGACGCCACATAAAAGGAGGCCGTAGGTATATGCGTCCTATTTTGAAGAAACAAACATCAACAGGACGTGATGTGCTACCGTGATCGAGACCGAGCGTGAGACCGAGTCATACGTGTGGGCGTCCTGTTGTATCCTTTTCCCGGTCGGCAGTTGTTCGTGTTAGGTGAAGCTAGGACGTTCCAGCAGGTCAATGGATTAGGTGAGAAAGAACATATATGCGCCTCCGTCCATTCGTTTCTCGCACAAAGCACATCATCATGTACCTGTGCGAAAACGATGGAGCAAAGAGCAGGGGAGCTAGCTTGGGCTAACAACCCATGGCTTTAATTTGTTCCTTGATGCGCTTTGGCATCAGTTCCCTTCCCTGACCAGCCAGACACTCACACTGCAGAGTATTTGTTTGTTCAAAAGCTAACGAACTCTCGGCTCCTTTTACGTTTTCAATGAGCTCAAAGTCTTGATCCCCCGAATTGTTTGCCCAAAAAGCTCGCAGAAAACTCATATGTTCCGACCATCATAGAGAGGTCGGCAGTGAGCGAGCGGCGTTCACAATACTGCGCAGAGATGCGAACCAGCTAAGCCGGGCGCGTGCAGCTTTCTGGCTCCCGCGTTCCAGCTTTGAGTCGCACCCACGCCAATTCCGGTTCCATTCCCTTCACACGCCCACACGTCTTCTTTGTCACCCAGACTCACCGGATGTGTATATTGTTTGGGCAGAAATCATATCAAGAAAGTGAATACACCAGGATGAAAAATATAATCAGCAAAGGTAATAGACATATGGGCCAATTCTTTCTTTAACCACTATATATTATCACCGAATTTTGTTGTGAGGGGACGTGCGAATCTGATGTGTATAAATAAACCTTCCAACCTCCGGTCAGGTGTGCGTCAGTGTTACATTCATCGTCAACAGTGCTACGAGTGTAGTAGTTGGTACACTCATCGATCGTGATATATCGTTGCATCGTCTCCCTTCCTGCGCGCGCGCGCTAGCCTCTCGCTCTCGCTCCTTTAATTTGGTCGTCCAACAACCTGTCCCAAGGCCGATCGATCGATGGCGTCGTCGTCGTCCTCTGCCGCCCTCGTCATGCTGCTCCTCGCCACCTGCGCCGCAATGGCTGCGGCAGCCACGTCGTACACCGTCGGCGACGGGAAGGGCTGGGTCATCGGCGTCGACTACTCCGGCTGGACCAGCGGCAAGTCCTTCGCCGTCGGCGACAAACTAGGTGAGCCAGCTCGATCTGCACTAGCTACCTGCTAGTCATATACACATAAGTTCGTAGTACGTGGTGGGAAAATTATGTGAGCGTGTTTGGAAAAATTAATTGTTGGCGTGCAGTGTTCAACTACGCGAGCAAGGTGCACACGGTGACGGAGGTGAGCCAGAGCGACTACTCGTCCTGCTCCGGGACCAACGCGCTGGCCAGCGACGACAGCGGCGCGACCACCGTCACGCTCAACACCGCCGGCACGCACTACTACATCTGCAACATCCCCGGCCACTGCGCCGGCGGCATGAAGCTCGCCGTCACCGTGGGCGGGGGCAGCTCCAGCTCCGGCTCCGGATCGTCTTCCGGAGGAGGCAGTCTCACCCCGTCCGGCGCATCCTCCATGCAGCAGGTTCCGGCCATGGGCGCCGTCGTCGCCGCGGCAGCCGGGGCTCTCATCAAGGTCGCGCTGTTCTGACCGATGGACGTCGATCGTCGGCGTGCGACGTGTCGGGGAAGAGGCAGTGCGCGGGTTCTTGCCCGTCGATTTTATTTTCCAAGTTGAGCTTGTTTCTGCTACGTTCCTTTTTTTTCGATTTTTTCCTTCTCTGGTGTGGTGCGTCATTCTTCACCGTGCAGCTCATGTACGCAAGTTACTCCATGATGATGTATTTTGTGTGTGTCGCGCCGTGCCTGGGCATTGTGCGTTTCTGACAAAAATATTTCTTTTTTCCAGTCATTTTATTTACAGTTTTTTAAAGCATTTTATTTACAGTTTGTAACAAAGAAAAGTGGTAGTACGTACTTTGCGAGTTCTTCACTGGTACTCATGTCCTGATTCGTTGCTCGCCGAAACAAGATCAAATCGCGAGGGATGCAACATAGCTCCGTTGCATTGCACTTACCTGGGCCTTCGTAAGCCGACTGAAACCCAGCTCCTGCCGCTCGTCCAAAGAGCTGCAAATCGGCTACCCCCTGGATGACTCGCCTCCTTAATCGGGGTGAGAGAGCAATTTTGGTACAAACCACTCTGGCAGCAATTCTTTTTTTTTTTACAGAAACCACGTATTTCATTAATTGAATATCCAGTTACAAAAAGCAGCACGCGTGGAAACTAATAGATAGACAGACCGGGATAAAATGATTATCCTGAATTTTTGCAGTTGAAATTCTAAAAGATCGAGAAAATACAAAACAATCTCTAGAGTTTCCTGTACCACCGAAGCCAGCGGCCGTCGTCCAGATCTGGCGCCGCCGAGACGCACGCTAGAAGAGACGCCGAACCTCCACCAATGCAAGATCCAAAAAAGCACCATCACCAAAGAGGCTTTATGAGTCGATGAACATTCCTGCTGCACGCAGCGAGGCACATGTCGTTGTGGCATGTCAATCGGGGAATTTCCCCGTGCTGTCTTGAACCAAGATCCGCCGTGTCCTATCGTCGAAGTCAAGGAAGAACGGTAGATCCACCACCTTCGGACTAGCATCCTCGCTCCAGAGGACCCCGACCACCAACGCCATTGCGGATAACAATGAACGCCAGCGACACATCGAGAAACATATCTCGCTAGATCTGAAGAATGGCGAGAAGACGAAGTTGTCGATCTGAAGGATCGAGCAGCACACGTTGCCGTCAACTCTAAGACGTCGCCGCTGGTGTGGGAATAGAGTTGAGGCAGACTTATTTGCCTGAATGCCACTCCCACCACCCCAATGGTGCACCATTGCAGACAAGCCCTAACTCTATCTACTAGACCAGAGAAACGGGGTCCTCTCTCCCTCCTGCTGATGGAACGGCAATCGGAGGGAGAGGGGGCCAATAGCGTAGCCGGTGGAGATCTGGTAGGATAAAGCGCCACCGCCTCCTGGGAGAGAGAGGAGATAGACGACGGAATTGGGAATAGGGTTTGCAGCAATTCCTTTATATGCAATGATGTCCTTGGATGTGCCCCAAGGACATTTGACGCACTACAAGGTATTTGCTGATGGTTTGTGTGGAAGGGCATGCGAAACACCAAAGGTGGATACTGTCGCCTGGGAGGCGGCTGCTGCCCCGAAGCGCTATGCTGGCATGGGGTTATCTAATCTCAGGCTCCTGAAAATGGCGCTAAGGTGTAGATGGCTTATGTACCAACATGTCGAAGCCCTGGGCTGGTCTCAACATTTAGATCCCGAGACAAGCCCAGGCGATTTTCAAAGCAGCCACGACATTAATCATGGGGAACGGCGAATCCACGCTGTTCTGGATAGACCGGTGATTGGATGGGCAACAGATTGAAGAGTTCACGCCCAACCTATTAGATTTATGTCCACACGACTGCGCAACTCGCGTCGGGTGAGCAAGGCGATGGAGGGAGCCTAGCTCCAAGATTTTGGCCCAAAAGTCAATGAGGAGGCACTGAGGGAATTCCTCCTTCTATGGGACAGACTAGCTGTCGTTGAGCTGCAACCTGAACGTGATGCTTCCTTCATCTATCCGTGGACTGCAAGCGGGGCCTACACCGCCAAATCTGCTTATGATGCCTTCTTCGCTGGTAGAACAATCAATCCGGTTGCACAAAAGGTATGGAAATCCCGAGCGTCTTATAGCTACCGCTTCTTCGCGTCCTTTATGTGACCAAGAGGAGGAGACGATCCAACACTTGCTCCTGCGATGCGTGATGACACGTGGACTCTGGGATGACATCCTACCGAGGTGGAACAAACCAGAGTGGTAGCCTCTGGTGGATTCCCCTCTCCTATAGTGGTGGTCATCGCTAGCGATGGACCGGACGACCAGGCGCGACCTGTGGACCACGGTCTCGCTAGTCTTCTGGTGTATCTGGAGACACCGGAATGACGCTGTTTTCAACAGAGCGGGTCGTCTAACAAAAGCTAAAGGCTGAAGCGAGTTGTGGCGTGTGGCAAGATTAGCTAGAACTGATATATTTTACGGTTTTGCTAATTCTCAGGCGCCTGAGAATTAGTTAAGTCTCAGTCACCTTGATTACCGTCAGATTTGTGCCAAAATTCGTGTAGATTTCTTTCAGGTTTTGCTTTGTTTATACGAGCGATGCGGAATTTTCAGGCTGAGACTAGGCTGCAGCTGTTGCTAGGCGTTCGTGGGCTGCCGGCCTGGCTCGTGTTATGTGGGCTGCTGGCCTCCATGTCGCTAGAAATAAGAAAAGTTCAGCTTCAGGTGGATGATCGTTCTTTTGTTATTTTTTCCGTTGCATGTTGGTCTGTACACACGGTTCATCTTTTAGAAATTATTTCTTTAGTATTCCATCGGTTGAAAAATTGAAGGCATTCATATTAATTATTTTATTATTTTTCATATCATCTATTTTTATGTCTTTTTCTTGTGTTTTCATTTTTATTTGGTTTTATCTTTGTTTTTCTCTTTTATTTTCCCTTTTTCCATTCCCTTTCATTTTCTTCTCCTTATTATTACTAATTTTATATTACATTGTAATTAAAGTTTTCTTCTAAAAATGAAACTAGCATTTTTGTGGTTTTTCTATTTCTCTATTAGATTTTTCAATTGTAGTGCTGAGTTTTTCTGTTACAAGTATGTTGTAACTGACAAAATGTGTTTGCGACCATTGGAATTTGCGTCATGATTCTAGATGTCAATTGCAATTATGTTGAAACTGAGTTTTTCCAATTGCACCTAAGTTGCAACCGATCTCTATGTTTTGTGGCTGAGCTCTATGTCAATTGCTTGTAGCTAAGCCCCGTCGAGGATCAATTGCAACTTGATTGTAACTAAACCCTGTTGAAAGTCATGTTTTGCAACTTGCTTACCAATCGAACACTAGTTGCAACTTGGTTGTAACTCAGCCCTCGTCGATCCCTAGTTGCAACTAGTCGCCTAGTTGAGGGGCCAGTTGCAACTTACTTGTAAGTGAACCCCATCGAGTGCCAGTTACAACTTAATTGCAAATGGGGGCTGTCGAGGGGCCAGTTGCTTCTTGCTTGTAATTGAGCCCCCATCGAAGGTCAGTTGTAACTTGATTGCAATTGGGGTGTCGTCGAGGGGCCAGTTCCAACTTGCTTTGTAGCTGAGCCCTCGTCGAGCCCAGTTGCAATTTGATTGCAACTGGTCGCTCTATTGAGGGGCCAATTGAAAATTGCTTGTAACTGAGCCCCCATTAATCCCTAGTTGCAACTAATTGCAACTATGGTCATGTCGAGGGGCTAATTGCAACTCCATTGTAACTGAACTCCCGTCGAGTGCCTGTTGCAACTTGATTGCAACTGGTCGCCCTGTTGAGGGGCTGGTTACAACTTGATTGTAACTGAACCCCCATCAAGTGCTAGTTACAACTTGATCGCAAGTGGGGCCCGTCGAGGGCTAGTTGCAACTTACTTGTAACTGAACCTCTATCGAGTGCTACTTACAACTTGACTGCAACTGGGACCCATCAAGGGGTCAGTTGCATGTTGCTTGTAGATGAGCCCTCGTCGAAGGCCTATTGCAACTTTATTGCAACTCGGGCGCCGTCGAGGGACCAGTTGCAACTTCTTGTAGCTAAACCCCCATCGAGAGCCAGTTGCAACTTGATTGCAACTCAGGCGCCCTCGAGGGACCAGTTGCAACTTGCTTGTAGCTGAGTCCTTGTTAAGCCCCATTTGCAACTTGATTGCAAATGGGGCCCCATCGAGGGGCCAGTTGCAACTTTGTTGTAACTGAACCTCCGTCGAGTGCATGTTGCAACTTGATTGCAACTAGTCGCCCTATTGAGGGGCCAGTTGCAACTTGATTGTAACTGAACACCCATCGAGCGTTAGGTACAACTTGATTAAAACTAGGGCCCGTCGAGGGGCCAGTTGCAACTTACTTGTAACTGAACCGTCATCAAGTGCTAGTTACAACTTGATTGCAACTAGGGCCCCATCGGGGGGCAGTTGAAACTTGATTGACGGGGGCCCAGTGCAACTTGCTTGAAACAGAGCCCCTGTCGAGGGGGCGGTTGCAACTTGCTTGCAACTGAGTCACCGTCGAATGGGGCTAGTTGGGCCCTGTCGAGGGCCAGTTGCATCTTGCTTTTAGCTCAGCCCCCGTCGAGGGCCAGTTGCAACTTGTTTGTAACTGAACCCCGCCGAAGACCATTTTTTGCAACTTGCTTACCTGTCGAACGCTAGTTGCAACTTCCTTGTAACTGAGGCCCCGTCAAGGGGCTAGTTGCAACTTACTTCTAACTAAACCCCGTTGAAGGCCTTTTCTCCAACTTGCTTACCTGTCGAGGACAGTTGCAACTTGCTTGCAACTGGGGGCCCGTCGAGGGCTAGTTACAACATGATTGCAACTAGGACCCTGTCGAAGGGGAAGTTGCAACTTGATTGCAACTAAACCCCATCGAAGGTATTTTTTGCAACTTGCTTACCTATCGAGGGCTAGTTGCAACGCCGTCGAGGGGCCAATTACAACTGGGGCCCCGTGAGGGTCCAATTGCAACTTGCTTGAAACTGAGGCCCTGTTTAGGGGGAAGTTGCAACTTGATTGCAATTGAGCCCCCGTCGAATGGAGCCAGATGCAACTTGATTGCAACTGGGCTCCGTCGAGGGGCCAATTGCAACTTGATTGCAACTAGGCCCCCGTCAAGGGGCCAATTGCAACTAGCTTGTAACTGAGCCCCCATCGGGAGCCAGTTGCAACATGATTGCAACTAGGCCCCTGTTGAGGATGGCAGTTGCAACTTGATTGCAACTGAACCCCGTCGAAGCGTATTTTTTCCAACTTGCTTACCTGTCTAGGGCTAGTTGCGACCCCATCGAGAGGACAATTGTAACTTGCTTGCAACTGAGGCCCGTCTAGGGGGCAGTTGCAACTTGATTGCAACTGAGCCCCCGTCAAATGGGGCCAGTTTCAACTTGATTGTAACTAGGGCCCCGTCGAGGGTCCAGTTGCATCTTGCTTGTAGCTGAGCCCCGGTCGAGGGCCAGTTGCAACTTTATTGTAACTGAACCCCGTCGAAGGCTAATTTTTGCAACTTGCTTACCTGTCGAACGCTAGTTGCAACTTTCTTGTAACTGATCCCCCATCGAGGGGCCAGTTGCAACTTACTTGTAACTAAACCCCGTTGGATTCCATTTTTTGCAACTTGCTTACCTCAACTGGGATCCCGTCAGGGGAACAGTTATAATATGATTGCAACTTCCTTAACTGTCGAGGGCAGTTGAAACTTGATTGCAACTAGGCCCCCGTTGAGGGGCCACTTGCAAATTGATTGCAACTGGGCCCCTGTCGAGGGGCCAATTGCAACTTGATTAAAACTGGGCCCCGTCGAGGGGCCAATTGCATCTTGCTTGTAACTGAGGCCTCGTCTAGGGGCAGTTACAACTTGATTGCAACTGAGCCTCGTCGAGGGGCCACTTGCAACTTGATTGCAATTGGTGCAATCAAGCCCCGTTGAGGAGCCAGTTGAAACTTGATTGCAACTGGGGCCCGTCGAGGGGCCAGTTACATCTTGCTTGTAGCTGAGCCCCTGTCGAGGGCTAGATGCAACTTGATTGTAACTGAACCCCGCCGAAGGCCTTTTTTTCAACTTGCTTACCTATTGAATGCCTGTTTCACGTGGGTTGCGACCGAGGTTCCCAGTTACACGTCGGTTGCGATCGAGATATCCCAGTTACACGTCGGTTGCGACTGAGATTTTCTAAGTTACATGTCGAGTGAAATCTCAGTTGCACGTACGTTGTAACTGAGGTTTTACTAATTGCAAATAAGTTGCAACTGAGATATTGCTAGTTATACGTGAGTTGCAACTAATGTTTTAGCTAGTTACAAATAGATTGCAATTATGACTTTTCAAGTTGTACATGGATCTCCCGCAATCTATCTCTCTTACCTTATTTTTATCTTAAATAAGACGGTGGACCTCATGCTAATTTTTGGAAAAATAAAACCATTAAGTTGTTGATTATTTTGAAGGCTTACTCTTATTTGTGGACAGGTATGATTAGAAGCCCAAGCTAACCAACTCGCTGGAGCAGCCTAGGACCAAAATACAGAGACATGCAAATGGCCGACTCCAGCTTAGATAAGTCCAGGTGAATGTACGTAAGAAAGTATGGCCAGGAACCCAGGACAAAACAACGAAGGACACATTGACACGGCCGGTTAGCTGCAGACGTCAGGTGACTGAGATTTAATAAATCTCAGTCGCCTGAGATGTAGTCACGCCCTATATTTTATTTCTCGTTGCTTGATGGAGATTAGATCTCACTGCATTGAGGGGAGCTGCCACCCCTGTTGGCAGAGATCAGCCTTCGAGGCATTGATGGCCTTCTGGACTTTCGTCTATAAAATAATACACCGTTCGTGGTGTATTCTTAAAAAAAATGGTACTCATGTGTGTGAACCATATATTTATGCCTCTTTGTCCATCTGTTCTACAATATAAAGCTTGCTAAAAAGGTTTATACCGTGAAATAGAGAGAGTTCGAGATACGAATATAATACTATCTCGGTTTATCTTTTTTCCTGAATTGAGGGACACATCCCCCGATTTCATTACAAGAACAAAACCATATAAAACAAGGTTCAGTGATTTAAGGTGCAACCCTTCCAAACCATACAAGATTCAAAACACACATCAAAACTAACACAAAACGAAAACTAGATATTCTACAAGAATTTTAACAGCTCAGCTTACACAAGTAAAAAACTATTTTTACTTTAACTCTAACTTCCCTTTTTTTCATCTTCTCCCTCTTTGCCATCGTGTTGCACATCATTTCCGCCATAAAAATCTTCTTTGTCCGAAGCTCGTCAACCTCCTATCCTAAGCATCATCGGTTCTCAGCCTTTCATTTTACCGACGATTTCAGCTGCCACCAACAATAGTATTCTTGCTGCTTTGGGTTGCAAGCCCATTGCGACCTCCTATCTGAATATCAACCCGCGAATTCATCCAGCGAGTAGTTTGAGCTATAATACTAGTCGGATCAGATGCTGCATTTCTAGTTTTCCACAAACCCCAAATCATAGAGGACACCCTTACTAGTAGGAAACTTGAACACCCAACTAATAATATCCAAAACCGAAGTAATTTTTTTATAATATCTAGAGCACATTTTACAACATTCCAAGCATATTAGGCCACTGAGCAATGAACAAACAAATGATCTATACTCTCATTTTCACTACAGAAGAAACATTTAATGCTACCCTCCACCCCTATTCTTAAGAACATCTCTTGTTAGACTAATTTCCTTAATAAGAAGCCATAGAAATACCTTAATTTTCATAGGAACTTTAATAAACCACAAATCTAAAAAAGGGCACCTAATTTGATTAATTTTCAAGGCCGTGTACAAAGATAAATTGTAAAATTATCATACTTTTCTAATAATCATCTGCATTTATTGGAATTTTGGGGAATGGTCTCTACATTTAAAACACATTACATCTGACCAAGCTGAGGAGAAACGAACTGTGCTGATCTCCTTTCTCAACTCTTGTACCTTGGATCCTCTTGCTCAAGACAAGAGAGACTAGAGGATGAACCCCTCTGAAAATTTTTCAGTAAGAAATATGTATATGCTATGTAACTGGGGAGGTAATGAATGTGGGGGTGTTAGTTCAATATGGAAATGCGCTGCTCCCAAAAAAGGGAAGATTTTTGCTTGGCTAACGCTGAAAGGGAGAATTAAAGTGAGGACAGTTCTTCTAAAGCAAAATATTGTTAACAATGACCAATGCCCCTTTGGATGTCAGGAAAAGGAGAATGTTTGTCACTTTGTGTTTGAGAGCTGTCGTACCAAGCTCATCTTGGACAAACTGGAATTTCAGATGGACGTGTACGTGGAACTTCAGGATATTTTTGTCGAAGCAAAGAAAAGAACTCCAAAAAATAAAATGCAGGCTTGGGACATGGTCATCATTGCAATTTACTGGACTATCTGGATTTCAAGGAATAGGATGGTCTTTGATGACATCGAGACTCCTATCGATATGGTCGCTAAACAATGTGCTAATTTGGTGAGGCTATGGATGCTTAGAGCTAGCAGGAAAGAGAAAGAAGCGGTGATGATCTGGATTACAGACTGGCTAATCTGATTGTTTCTATTTTCTTTTCCTCTTTTTCTTCCTTGTTGTTTCTCTCATGTATGTGTAAAACCTTGAGCTGCCTTAGCTCTTTCTTTTAATAAAATTTGAGGTAGGGTGAGACCCCTTCCGATATTCTCAAAAAATCATCTACATTTATCTCTCTAGTACGTTAGCCTAACCCCATTACACACATTCTGTAACTCTTCCTATAGTACAGAAGTCCCCCCTGTAAAGTTCTTATGAACCTTGAACAATTTCACCCTTGTTCGAAGAGTTAAGCTACTAACATTCCAGTACTAAATGCTGGATTATAGAGGCTAGCAAATCTTATTTTAATAGGAATATTACCCACCTTCAAATCTTCCCAAACTTCGTGTATTGAAACGTTTACCCACTACCTTTATACAATAATTTAAAAAATACCATCTAACATCTATAATGCCCTAAAAGAAATGAGACCGACCAACTTTTGGTCTTAACATCAACTAGCAAATTCCTTTTACAGTATTTCTCTAAAATCAACTTTAACCATTAACCCTATTTATTTTCTATTTTCCATAACCATTTACACAAAAGAGAGATGTGCATATATAAGATCAACTATCCCAAGCCCCACTTAGTCAATTGGTTGGCACTCAATTTTCCAATTTACCAAGCGATATTTATTATCATTTTCCTATCATTCCACAACATTCTTTTTCTAGATAAATTCATTCTTTTTACACCTTTCGGCAAAAGGAACATGTATATAATTCAAGAGTTCCATTGCTAAGGATACCTCTAACCAAAGACAACTTCCCCCCACCGGATATAAATTTACATGGCCAAGTTCCTAATTTTTTCATTTTCTCTTCAGAATTTTTCTAGTCACTATTTCTAAGTCTAGAGCTATATATGAGCATGAATTCCTAAATACTTCATAGGTAAGGTCCCTTCCACACAAGTAAATACTCCCTCCATTTCAAAATATAAGATGTTTTAGCTTTGTGAATGGAGTGCATATAGACCCTTTTAGTGTGTACGTTCATCAAGATTTGGAGTGAACCTACACACTAAAAGGGATCTAGATACACCCTTTTCACAAAGCTAAAACATTTTATATTTTGAAACGGAGGGAGTATTTCTTAATACATATCACTATCATTTTTTATTGACCAAAACAAACTATCTCAGTCTTATGGAAAATAATATGCAAACCTAAAAGATGCTCAAAACAACATAGTAAAGTTTTGAAATTCCTAGCACTTCTTCATTAGCTTCAAAGAAAAAAGGCATAGTAATGGCATATTGTAGCATGGTTAAGCCTCCTCCAACTAAGTCCAAGACTACTCCTTTTAACAGATCACTATCATGTATGTGCCCTTTTAGCTAATATTTGCAAAACATCTAATGTAATATCGAAAAGAATTGGTGATAGGGGATCCCTCTGCCCCAACGGCGTGGCACCATCTCGGCGGCGGCAGAAGTGGTGCGGTGGTGGGCGATGTACGGGCGGTGGAGCGGCAGGCGATGGGGAAGAAGAGAAAAGGAGATGAACCTTCAGCGGCAGTTGGTGTGTGTGCGCTCGCGTTGTATCCCGCGTGCTGGAGCTGGCGCAGTAGATTTAGCGCGCGTCGCCATTTTTCCCGCTCACGGCAAAGTTTTTCTCGTGCGAGCTATTTTCGCACGTCTGCTGGAGCGACTCGACCACTTGCTCGCGTGCTAAACCATGGTTTTTACCGCATGCTTACCGTAGAGTAGTCATTCGTTCCGGTTACATCTCGCTGTCGCTGCACCTGCGTGGAAAGCATATATTTTTTCGAAATGGGGATTGCCCCGGCCTCTGCATCCAAGGATGCACACAGCCCGTTTATTAAAAAGATGTCCCAGAAAATATCTCCAAAGTATTATAAAGGCATATACCAGAATACTATGGTACGCAGACCAAGCATCTGATAGAACAAATGGGTCTCACAAGAGAGCTTGTAGAAACAACTAGACCTCAGTCAATCTATTAGAATGATGTAACATCCTAAAAATATTAATCAAGCTTATCAAGCTCTAATCACCTAAGTTTAGGGTTAAAAAAACTTTTATTATTAAACCTAATATGAGTGATTGTGTGAATTACATTATTGTGTGAATGCTTGCAATTGCCATGATTGATTGTTATAAATGATAAGGTTTAGTCTAAAGATGAATACTACATCTAGTAGGTCAATTACAAATAGAATCAAAAGAAAAGAAAATCAAATATAGATCATATGATCAAATGGTCATTTTGGCCAAACTTATCCACAAGACCACTTTGGGTGTTTCTAGTAGAGGATTTCTAACATAAACATTTCCCATTTTTTTCACCCCTTGCTAGACCAAGTAAAAGTGAATCCAAGCAAACTTTACAAAAGGACAGAAGCTATTGTCAAATATATTTAAGAGACATTGCAAAATTGAATCAAGTTCATATGCATAGATCACCACTTTTTAAAAACCACTTAAATCAATTTCCCTTGACAATCCCCAACAACCATAGACTACTAAGCAAGTAACAAGATCACTCACCAAAAATCATCCAAAAATTTGAAAGATGAACTCATGCGTCCATTTGGTCGAACACCTGGCAGACATAGTACAACCTCAACAACTATACACTGTTTTGAGCTATCAATTGCTCATCTCTTGTACTTCAATCAACCCATTCAATTGTCCATGATCATCCCTGGTACTTGGTCGTGCAAAGGACATGCATCACTAGCCACATTGACCAGTGTCATGCTTGTACCGAGCCGGCCATGCCGGTCGAGCACGAACCACTCGCTGCACGCCGTGTTGCCCATGCCCATGACGCCTAGTAGCTAGCCCTGACCTCACCGCCACCCCTGTCCACCCCTTGACCCAAGGCGAGAAGTGGAGACGTTGGAAACCGCGCGCCCATTTAAGCTTCTGCTATGCCGAGAGCACGATGGAGCGCCATAGCTGCCTCGCACGCACACCTCGCACCTCGCTCTCTCCGCTCATACCCGTAGTCACCATGGCACCAGTGACCTCCCAGACATGATCGTTCACCGCCTCGCGCCACGTGACCACCATACTAAGTGACGAACACCGTCGTACTGGAACAAAGTGCTGACATCGTCTGACCGACAGAGACCACCCCTTGCCATGTCGTTACTCGCATGACGATCGACATAGTCCACCGCACCGACCCATGCCCTCCGCCATGATGAACGCGACCTGTAGCAACATCACCGGAGAAGCCAGACCATGCCACCATGCCTCCCCTGGGTGTATAAATAGAGGCCACCCCAGACCTCAATCTCCACACCATCCCACTCCCCACTCACCCAGGAACCTAGTGACCCACAAGTATAGGGGGTGTATTGCAGTATTTTCGATAAGTAAGAGTGTCGAACCCAACGAGGAGCAGAAGGTGCTGGCTAGTGGTATGGATCAGGAATTCTCTGCAAATACTTAGCAAACGGATTTTTAGAGGTTTTTGATAATGCAGGTAAATAAAGTACGAGTAAATAAAATACAATAGGAATAAATGCAGCAAGTGGCCCAATCCTTTATTCAACAAGGACAAGCCGGTTGTATTACTTAAGATAACCAAACATTCTCGAGGACACACGGGAAGACTATCAAGTGCTTTCGCTTCATATAGTTGATTAATCTTCTTTAGTTTGCTAAGTGTTGTGTGGGTGAACCTGTGCTAATGTACCGACCTTCCTAGGACTAATACATACTTGTGATTATACCCCTTGCAAACATCCGTAAGTACAAGAAAGTAATTAAGGTAGAAACCTAACCACAACTTTAAACTCTAAGACCCTAACGTCCCTTGTGAAATGGTTTCCTAACGGGGGTTCAGGTTTCTGTCACTCCGGCAAAGATACCATTGCAAATGTATCTATAATTTTTGATGTTCCATGCTTGGTTTTATCTACTTTCTTGTGTTTTGTCCACACTTTGGAGTACTTTTCATATGATTTCTTGGACTAACCTATTAACAAGAGCCACAGTGCCAGCTGCCTGTTTTCTGCTGTTTTTGGTTTCAGGAAGTCAGAAAATGAATATTCTCGGAATTGGACGGGACAAAAGCCAAAGTCACTATTTTTCCGGAAGACATCTGGAGCCAGAATACGAGACAGAGAGGGTCTAGGGCCTGGCCGCGCGGCCAGGCCTGGCCCACGCCAGGGGGTGGTCTGGCCACCCCAGGCACCCCCTCGGCCTCTCCTTCCGCCTATATATTGCTTCTGATACGGAAACCCTAAGTACCCGATCAAAAAATCCACGAAAGAGTCTGTAGCCGCCATCATCTCCATCCCTAGATCGGGAGGGATCTGAAGCTCTTCCTGGCACCCTGCCGGAGAGGGGAATTCACTCTGGAGGTCTTCTTTATCATCATGCAAGCCTCTAGTGTGATGCGTGAGTAGTTCATCTCTGGACTACGGGTCCATGTAGTAGCTAGATGGCTGGTTCTCCTCCTTTGTGCTTTCATTTTTAGATCTTGTGAGCTCCGTTCATGATCAAGATCATTTATTTGTAATTATGCATGTTGTGTTTGCGAGGATCTGATGGATATTGAGATGCTATTTCAGATTGATTATTGATTCTATCATGTCTTTGTTATTTGTGATCTTGCATGCTTTCCGTTGTTAGTAGCTATCTTGGCCAAGTAGATGCTAGCAACTCCAAGAGTTAGTATTTATGCTCGATAGTGGGTTCATGCCTCTGGTAATCTGGGGAAGTGACAGAAATCTCTAAGGTACTAGATGTGCTGTTGCTACTAGGGAGAAAACAACAATCCTTTGTTCATAGAACAATCGTATTGTTTACTTTACACGCAATTCATAAAGCAATAATCTGTTGCTTGCAACTTAATACTGGAGGGGGTTCGGATGATAACCTGAAGGTGGATTATTAGTCATAGATGCAGTGATGGCGGTCTATGTATAATGTTGTAATGCCCAATCAAGTCTCAAAGGAGTCAAGATGATTAGTATATGCTTGTATGCTTTCTCGATGTTTGTCAATTGCCCCGCTGTAATTTATTCACCCAGCATGTTATCTATCTTAAGGAGAGCCACCTCTAGTGAACTATGTACCCCGGTCCTTTCTTTTACATACAATCTACAAAAATTTTACTGCTTTGTGTTTACTTTATGCAAACTATTACTTCCTTCCATTTGATATGTTTAACTTTGTTTTCAGCAAAACCGGTGAGATTGACAACCTCATCGCAAGTTGGGGACAGAGTTATGTGGTTGTGTTGTGCAGGTCTCCACGTTGCTGTTGGCACCGGTAGTGCGCCCTGCCAATGTTCAGCTAGCTACACCTTTGGGGTGTTTCCTTGGTCCTACTGCATTGATAACCTTGGTTTCATAACTAAGGGAAACTTACTGATGTGCTCATCATACCTTCCTCTTGGGGTTCCCCAACGAGCTCGTTAGTACATGAGTCAGCAGGCAACCCCTACGATTAGTAGCCAAATACACAATGCGTTCCCCTAGGCCCATATAGGTGAAGTGTCATGTAGTCGACGTTCACATGACACCACTAGAAGAAGTACACCACAACTTAAATATCAAACTATTGAATCTTTCTCAACACAATTCCACTACTAACAACATGACTTCTCCCATATCCTCAAGAACAAAACGAACTACTCACAAGACATCATATGGATCATGATCAGATATGGAATAATGATGCATAACAATCTGAACATAAACAATAATTCAATGGTTCCACTCAATAGCATCAACTACAAGAGAGTATTCAACACCGAGAAAGTTTCCCCTAAGAACTATGCAAGATTCAACCCAATTGTTACAACGATATGGAGATGGTGATGAGGGTGCTGATGGTGATGATGGTGATGATGATGATGATGATCCCAATGAAGTCCAGCTTGATGGTGGTGTTGATGGCGACGATCTCCCCTCTCTAGGAAGGAATTCTCCCGGCAGAATTCTGTCTGCCGGAGAGATCTTTCTCTCTCGGTGTTTTCCGCCCCGCATAGGCGGTGGAATCTTTTTGTGGTCGCTCTCCTGGTATTAGGGTTCTGTGGAGATAATATACGCCAGAGGGGAGAGCTGGAGGTGGACCAGGGCGGCCACACCACCTGGTGGCGTGACCCATGGTGGCTCGCGCCAGGGGGTGGTGTGGGCCCCCTGTGGCCCATCTCCACTCCTCCTTCTGGTAGTCTCCGTCTTCTGGGAAAATAGGATTTTCCATATATTTTCCTGGATTTTCTGATGTTCGCGAATTTTGCCTCCAAACAACACCTTTTCCATCAGAATCCTGACTGCAGCGGTCCATGCTCCAAAAGTTATCAACCATGCAAAACCAGATGAAATAACATAAGTATCATCTCTTAATATGAAATATATCAATGAATAACAGTAAATTATGATATAGAATAGTGATGCAAAATGGACGTATCAACTCCCCCCAAGCTTAGACTTCACTTGTCCCCAAGCGAAACTGAGCTCAATAAACATGGCCTCAGGTTTATGGAGTGAAGAGTCGATAAAAAAATACGGACAGGAAGCATCACATTCATCAATACATAGATCATAATAGAAGACTATTATATAACTTAACTTGCAATAGGTAAAGGAAACACAATAAAGATACATGAAGTGAATCATAATTGGTAATGGCAAACTTAGCTCTTGGTCGAAGAATAGTTGACAATTTGCTGGAGTTCACAAATAACTAATTTTCAATGATAGCTTTCAAAGTAGTAAACACAAAGATAAGAGAAATGTTCAAAACAAGGAACATAAAAACATGATTGAATAAATCATCATATGAATGAATGAAACACAACAACTCAAAATACTTGCTGAGATAGAAAGGAATAGGTTTACTGACTCAACTCAAAAGTAAGAGAAAGGCCCTTCGCAGAGGGAAGCGGGAATTTCAAGTTTCATAAAGAGCTTCCAAAAATTATGGTACTTATTAGCTTTCAGCTCTCATTGCCCCTATCATAGGCATCTTTAGGTGATTAAGGTTAAAGTGATCAAATATGAGGATATGCTTGACAAGTTGTAAGTTGAAAATCTCATGTCCCTTGAATACGAGGGCCGCTCCACATGCTACTCAAGTTTAGTCACCGGTAAGTTCTTGTCATAGTAAGCACATGTGTATCATGGAGAACCGCTAACGGGGTACCCCTTGCCCGATGATACAGAAGAATCTCCATATCAAAATGACAAGGCAAGCAGACAACAAGCATCTCAGCAATCTTCTTATTAACCATGGGAATATGGTGCTTTTTTCTCTCTTTCCTCTTTTCTCATCTTTTTTTTTCTTTTCTCTTTTTCTCAATCTCTATCTCTTTTTTTTATAAGAAGAATGCTTCATAGATGCTCATTATGGTTACGCTGCATGTTTCCACCATGACAACATGGATTAGACCAGCGGCCCAGGCATTTCTCTAACACACATGCATAACTCCATGGACTTACAAGCTCCCCTTTCATTTCACACCGACGACATCCATAGACAAAAGAACATGATATCAACTAGGTACAAAGTACCAGTGCAATGTTGAAAGCGTTCCCCATGACATCATGGTTCTGCTAATTCACAACTCACAAAGCGCAAGCATATACGCAACATAGATGGGCATAATGGTTCAAGTTTATTAAGTGCAAGAAAGTAAAGTGTGTCATCAAGTTCGTGAGAGCTTTAATCACTAATTTTCACATAACAAGTTTAATTTGGAAGGTAGATAAAAACATGAATTTACTTGGAATAGCAATAGTGCTAATAGGTGGGTATGGTGGACACAAATGGCATAGGTTTTGGTTTAAGGATTGGATGCATGAGAAGAATTCCCTCTTAGTACAGGTTTTTGGCTAGCAAGGCTGGGTAGCAAGTATAAGAATTGAAGGAAACAAACAAACATACAAGTGATAAAAAACAAACATGCAATCTTCCTTGGAAGCACAAAAGATCTTAACCATAGAATACTAAACTTATGAGCAAATCAAGAAAGAAAGATGATGAAATTATATTTCTTTAAGAGTACTTCTATCTTTTTCATTCAATTCTCAAAAATAGTGTTGCTACTGACCAAGCCAGGTTTGCCAAAACCAACTAAATTAACTCAATGATCCCAAAGTGATACCAATACTAACAACAAGATCAATCATATAACCATGAATTGAAAACTAATATAAGATATGAAAAAGAGTAAATGATAGAACTTCTCATTAATATTCCATAATAGCAACTCACACCAAGGAATACATATCTAGCGAGAGAGGGGAACTTCCAAAATGCAAACCATCCTACATGATAACTTCTCTATTCATGATATGACTCTACTAAAAAGGTAAAAAGATAGAAGATAGTGATGTGATACCGCGGCACTCCCCCAAGCTTGGAACAAACCAAGGGGATGCCAAACCTGATGACGAATTACTCCTTCAGTGGTGGTGGTGTTCTCTCTATGAGCTCTTTGATTAGCTTCCCCAAGTCCTCAATCTCGAAGGTGAGATTACGAATAAGCTGTGAGTTTTGTTCAATGCGGCTCATGATCATGTCAGGTTGCAAATTCCAGCTCTTGTGATTCTTTCCCCACTCTTCCTCCTTGAAGTATTATTTTCCTGCATGGCTAGAACGAGGCAAATCCCAATTGGAGGGTAACTTCTCCTTAGGCATATTCTGATATTGATGCTCATGGATAAGGGTATGGAAAGGATTCTTGGCACGTGGAGGAAGTGACCAAGGATCTGAACGGTAACGAGGGGGCTTCCCTCCAATTGACATAGTATTGGCAGGGTTTGCCACCACTCCAATGCTAGCAATGGTAGTGCTGGTGTGCTTTGCCTCCTCTTCATCTTCACTCTTGATCTTCTTCTCCTGCCCCAGGGTCTTGGAGATCTTCCTCCATAGGCTCCTTTCCCTTATCCTTGGCGGACACTATTGTGCTTCTAAACTTTCAAGAATAGTTCCTGGCAGAAACAGATTGAAACAAAAACACGACAAGAACACGATATACGAACCTCGGGGGATCCGAGGGATTATATATTACGAAGTTTCACAACAAAAGGAAGGTACTGGGAGAAAACAGGTCGGAGACGGAGTCCGGGGAGGCCACACCACCTGGTAGCGCTGCCAGGGGTGGGCCCACGCCACAGGGTGGTGTGAGCCACCCTGGCTCCGTTTCCGTCCCTCCTTCGCTTCGTAGCTTTCTTTGTTGGTTAAAAACTGCAAAAATATAACTGGACAGATCTTTCGTGGAACTTTTCTTACCAGAACTGTTACCTATTCGAAAACGGACTCTGCAGGTCTCTGAATTTGTTTATTAGTAGATTCTTCCGGAGTCACCACTTGAATGAAATCGATATCTTCATCTTCATACACATATTTCTTGAGTCATGAAACCTTTCACTTCCTTATTACACCATTATCTCCACTAACCTTGAAATTTCTTTCACATAAAACTTCACACAGTTCTCATTGGCAACATTAGTATAAGTGAAGTGATAAAACCTTTTGAGTCCAATTTCAACTGAAAACCATCAAAACATAAGATAGTGTAGCAACTCCTTCCGAAAACCCAAAAAGAATTCAAAAAGGAAATCGATTAAAGAAGCAAATGCATGAGTGGCAAAATCTGTCAAAACAAACCAGCAGATAAAGATCATTTTTTTTGAAAATCTTCTGTTGCTCAAATCAAAACGTGCAAAACTAACGAAAGTTAAATAACAACCTGGGGCAGAAGCACAAAAAATTACAGCTCAATCCGACATACAGAAATCTCTCACGAAATTATATGGTGAAGCACAAAAATCTGTTTCGGGAAAGCAACTTCCCCAAATATTACTTCTCTCTCATTAGAGGTTGATCTTGACACAAAAACCAAACAAAAAGGATAAGGGGAGGTTATTACCAAGGTAATAACTTTGAAGACTCAAAGAAATAAAAACAACTGAAAGCACAAAATAAATTGGGTTGTCTCCCCAAAAGCTCTTTCTTTATAGCCATTAAGATGGGCATGATAATTTTGATGATGCTCACTTAGGAATATGAATTGAAGTGAAAGAGAGCATTAAGAAGCAAAAATACACACGTTTTAAGTCTAACCCACTTACTATGCAAGGGAATTTTGTAAACAAACAAGTTGTTAAAACCAGAAACCACTAGCATAAGAGGGCAAAAGAAGTGCAACATAAAAACTTTCAGCATAAAACGAGGAAACTTGATATTATTGAGATGCATAAGAGCACTTTTCCCTCTCTCATAGTAACTTTCAGTATCATGCATGAACTTAACAATATAACTATCACAAGGACCATCGTAGCAGTGATCACTTATCCTAACAAAAAACACATGAATACTAGTTCTTATAACTCTACTTTTTGAAACAATATTAGAGGTATCCTTACAAAAGATAGTGTGTCCATCTTTTACATATTTAGTGACAAAATCTTTCACATATGCAATCATAGTTTCATCATCCATTTGTTTATCAAGTTCAACTGCTTTATTTGTACTTCCATTAACCATACTAGCTATCATAGAATGTTCCTTTATCTTAACTAGGAAAGGCATTTTCTCAATGCAAGGTTCAGGTACAATGTGATTAGTAGTATAAACTTCAGTATTTCTTGCAGGAACACTCTTAGAAACATCTTTATATGGTTCATGATACTTATTCCACTTCTTTTTAGGCACTTCAACATAGGAAGCACAAGCCTTAAAATAAGTTGCAATAGCTTGAGAGTCTAGACCATAAGCATTTTTAATATTTTGAAAGTCATCAGTTCCCATAAAAGATTCAATGCATTCATAATCATAATTTATACCTGACTTTCTTCCTTTGTCATTCTCCCATGCTTTAGCATTATCTTGAATACGGTCCAGAAGATCCCATTTAGCTTCTTCTTCCATGCGAGTGAGTGATCCAGCACAAGAAGCATCCAATAAATCCTTATCATGAAGAGAAAGCCTTGAATAAAAGTTATTGATAATAATATTGTTGGGGAGCTCATGAATGGGACATTTGAGCATTAGTAACTTTAATCTCCCCAAGCTTGAGTTGTACTCTCTCCATCAAGAGGCCAAAAATTGTGTGTTTGATTCCAATCTTTATGAATCTCACTAGGAGGATACAACTTTGAATAAAAGAGAGGTACTATTTCCTCCCATTCAAGAGCTTGACCATTCTTCAGCAGCTTATACCAGTCCTCAGCTCTTCCTTTCAGTGATAATGAGAATAACTTCTTCTTTACTTGATCTGTAGTAATACCTGCACACTTGAACAACCCGCATAATTCATGTATAAAGAGCAAATGATCACCGGGATGGACAGTTCCATCTCCAACATAATAGTTATCCATAACACGATCAATAATTCTTGTAGGTATTTTAAAAGCATCATTCTCAGCAGGTGGTGGTTCATCTACTACCTTAGTAGTGGTAGTAGCATTACGAAATAAGAAACTCAACGAATTTTCCATATTGAAAATAAAGCAACTAATAGAAGTAAACAATACTCACAGTAGAGGTTTCCTTTACCAGTTCCACTCTCCAATAGCACACCACTCCCTAGAAACGGCGCTAGAAAATAGTCTTGATGACCCACAAGTATAGGGGGTGTATCGTAGTATTTTTGATAAGTAAGAGTGTCGAACCCAACGAGGAGCAGAAGGTGCTGGCTAGTGGTATGGATCAGGAATTCTCTGAAAATACTTAGCAAACGGATTTTTAGGGGTTTTTGATAATGCAGGTAAATAAAGTACGAGTAAATAAAATACAATAAGAATAAATGCAACAAGTGGCCCAATCCTTTATTCAGCAAGGACAAGTCGGTTGTATTACTTAAGATGACCAAACGTTCTCGAGGACACACGGGAAGACTGTCAAGTGCTTTTGCTTCATATAGTTGATTAATCTTATTTAGTTTGCTAAGTGTTGTGTGGGTGAACCTGTGCTAATGTACCGACCTTCCTAGGACTAATACATACTTGTGATTATACCCCTTGCAAATATCCGTAAGTACAAGAAAGTAATTAAGGTAGAAACCTAACCACAACTTTAAACTCTAAGACCCTGACATCCCTTGTGCAATGGTTTCCTAACAGGGTTCAGGTTTCTGTCACTCCGGCAACCCCTACGATTAGTAGCCAAATACACAATGCATTCCCCTAGGCCCATATAGGTGAAGTGTCATGTAGTCGACGTTCACATGACACCACCAGAAGAAGTACACCACAACTTAAATATCAAACTATTGAATCTTTATCAACACAATTCCACTACTAACAACATGACTTCTCCCATGTCCTCAAGAACAAAACGAACTACTCACAAGACATCATATGGATCATGATCAGAGATGGAATAATGATGTATAACAATCTGAACATAAACAATAATTCAATGGTTCCACTCAATAGCATCAACTACAAAGAGTAATCAACACCGGGAAAGTTTCCCCTAATAACTATGCAAGATTCAACCCAATTGTTACAACGATATGGAGATGGTGATGAGGGTGCTGATGGTGATGATGATGATCCCGATGAAGTCTAGCTTGATGGTGGTGTTGATGGCGACGATCTCCCCTCTCCGGGAAGGAATTCCCCTGGCAGAATTCTGTCTGCCGGAGAGATCTTTCTCTCTCGGTGTTTTTCGCCCCGCAGAAGCTGCGGAATCTTTCTATGGTCGCTCTCCCGGTATTAGGGTTCTGTGGAGATAATATACGCCAAAGGGGAGAGCTGGAGGTGGACCAGGGCGGCCACACCACCTGGTGGCGCGGCCTAGGGTGGCCCGCGCCAGGGGGTGGTGTGGGCCCCCTGTGGCCTATCTCCACTCCTCCTTCTGGCAGTCTTCGTCTTCTGGAAAAATAGGATTTTCCATATATTTTCCCGAATTTTCTGATCTTTGCAAAGTTTGCCTCCAAACAGCACATTTTGCATCAGAATCCTGACTGCAGCGGTCCATGCTCCAAAAGTCATCAACCATGCAAAAACAGATGAAATAATATAAGTATCATCTCTTAATATGAAATATATCAATAAATAACTGTAAATTATGATATAGAATAGTGATGCAAAATGGACGTATCAGAACCTCACCGACCTTTCCCCGGAGCAAGGCGAGTACCACGATGCCAGAATTTAACCGGAGTCTGCCGCAACAATCGAGGAAGGAAGCCGTTGATTGCAGCCACCCTAGGAGCTGTCGTGACCGCGCCTTGAACCGTCGTCGACGACAACCCCATTCGCCCCCATCCCTGACCCTAGCTGGAGCCCCGGTAAATCCCCAAAGACCCCCACCGCCGCGTTAGGGTTTGTTTCTCACCGGAGCAGTTTGACGAAGACGACGAACTACAACTGTTAGATCCTAGTCTAATCGTAGGGCGAAGATTAAATGATACTGTTTTGGCTTAGTTGAGTCACTGATGCGTGGGACCGTTCTGTCAGCAGCCTACTGCACCATCGCATTGTAGTTGGGCCGACCCATTTCATTTCCCGCGCAGAGCCTAGTGATTCAAATAAGATTTTGCCAATTTAGTTAAAATCTTATTATGTCAGTAGATTAAAAATTCAATTCAAAGTGATATACTGAACCAAAATGCATGATTCTAATTTTGTTGGCAAGGTATTGAAATTATCTAATCACTCCTGTTGGATTCAAACCAATTGGATCTTTAGATCACCTATACTAAAAATAACAAGATAGAGACTTTTGACACTTCAAACATTTTTCTAAAATAACTATAAATGCTTTTGAGATGACTCCACCTCTCAAAAATCACATTTGCCATGATCTACATGTATATGTAAAAAGATTTGGTTTTACAAATATTAATCATGGACTAGTATTAAAAGAAGGTTATATGGGATTTTCTAGTCACTTAAATATTATTAAATAGTCATATTAAATCTTTTAATGCATGACCATCATTTTAAATCAGATTCCCAAGTATTGGAATATGTGGTGAGGACATGGTCCATATGATCCTATATTCTAGTTGGAGAATATTAAATCTTAAACAATTTCAATGAGTAGAAATTACTTTTCTTAAATAAGATTAATAAGAATGTGATAATATTACATGAAATGATTGAGATGATGCTAGATGATCTAGTATGAGCCTTGTGTGCAAAATAGAGGTAGTGAAATGTTGTTTGGTGATTGTGTACATTGATTGTATTTATAGACGCTAGTACCGACCCAGGATACAACGAAGTAGAGTACTTCGAGGAGGAGGAGGAGGAAAACTTCAATGACTGCAACAACTGCTCTGCTCAAGGCAAGCCATCACTAATGCAAGCTAGAACTATGCATGCTATCTATGCAAGACCCCGTATACCAGATGCACTAGGCATGGTTGGTTATGCAACTTTACCAATTCCCAGTTTTTCTCCAAGCTTTACTTTCCACTTTACTATAGTTCTTACTTAGTTAATGAATTATGATTAGTGGAAAATAAAATGGATCATATCAAAATCATAGGATTAGTCTTGGATACTTATACTAGATTAGCACCCTCAAATAGTGATTACCCTCAATATTAGTGGCTAGTGCTAAGCTAAAACTTGATCACTTTAGATGGGAATACTTGGTGAAAATGATTATGAAAACCTTGGAATGAAGATTCATTCTATTGAAATGTTTTGACATGTGTTGTGAAACACAATGGTTTGATGATGAAACTGATGAGGCATGAGCCTTGACTTTGATAAAAACTAATGGTTGGGTTCGGATGCGATACCATTCCAATTTTACCGTACAACCACAATACCCTGAGTTGGGTAGGGCTTGATTGGAAATTTATATGCCTTAGTATGGGTTCCCTTGTGGAAGAGATTGAGATGAGGCTACCTCATGATGAATATCCACCTATGCAGTGCCCGGGATGATAGATGGTCATGGCTGGGAGGCCAAGCTCATAGGCGAGGTGCCTATACTAGGGTGTGTAATTGAAAGGTTAAGATTGATTATCCGCATACCAAGTATGATGATTCAGGGTTATCCCTGACGGATGTATCGAATTTTATGGTGAAAGTGTACAATCTCTGAAGAGTGTCAAACTATTCAAATAGCCGCGCCCACGGTTATGGACGATTGGAGTGGCCATACTGTTCCATTGTCAGATGTTTTCAAAAGGATTTGTGACTTGAACACAACAGAGTTGTGGACATGAAAACTAGTTTCCCCCTTAAGTGATATAGAGAACTAAACTATGTCTTTACGCTTGAAACGCTTATGAAATAAACCTGGCTTTTTGCAAACAAACCTAGAGCTTAAGATTTCTATTAGTTTTTACCTTACTTATGTTAGTGTTAGTTTGCGAGTACTTAAAGAGTACTCATGGCTTTATCCCTGGCTATTCCCATGGCCAGACTATGAGGAGGATTACCCGGAAGATGAACAACAGGAGGTCTATGACAATTAGGATCATCTCCCATCGTCAGTATTGCCTATGACCCTGAAGATGGAGCCTACTACGTTTACTTTCCGCTGCTTTGATTGTATTAAGACTGGATCATGAGATCCTTTATTTGTAAGACCTTTATTATGGTTTGTAATGGATGATGTACTATGGTACCACTTCTGTTATGTCTCGCAAAAATGGTAATCCTGGGATTACGATGTACGACATAACAGGCATCCGGACTTAAAAATACAGGTATTGACAAATGATGCCACAAAGCCTGGCTGAAAAAATCCGAGGTAACCGCCACAAGACGGGTGCACCTAGTGACCATGGGTTATCGTTGATGTTCTAGGAGTAGGAAAGCCTAGAGCTAAATCCAATGTGCCATCATAATGATAACCTGTAAAAAAGAAGGAACTCCAGTCTTGTTAAAAATACAATTACTGCGACATTTCTAAATAGACCAACAAATGGCCGAGATGCCAATACGAAGTCTGCCCTTATTCACTTTGTCTACTCCATTTATCCAATTCCCAAACATATTAGTAATATTGGTTGGTGGAGGAAGATTATAAGTACAAAAAACCATACGCCAAATTATTTTTGCGAATGGACATGAAAGAAATAAATGTTCGATTGTTTCGTCTTTGTTACAAAAACAACATTGTTTACACGCATTCCAATTTTGCTTGGCAAGGTTATCCTTAGTTAAAAGAACTTTGTTATTCAGAAACCATATAAAGATCTTTATTTTCAAAGGTATTTTCAATTTCCACAAATATTTGGTTGGAAAATTTGGATGATCATTCATAAGGTCTTCATACATAGATTTAACAGAAAAATCCCATTCTCAGAGAGATTCCAAATAAACTTATCATGTTCATTCGTTAGGTTTACTTCCATCAACCTCTCACATAGGTGCAACCATGCATTCCATTTGTTTACATTCAAGTTCCATCGAAAGGTAATATGTAATGGATAGTGAGATAGGACGCCATGAACTAGAACATGTTTTCTATGGACTATAGAGTACAAGACAGGATATTGTTGGGCAAGAGACGTTTCCCCTAACCAAACATCCTCCCAGAATCTAATACCTTTCCCATTACCTATTTTGAAAGAGCCACAGGCAAAGAACTCATCTTTCACTCCCATTAATGCCTTCCAAAAAGGTGAATCAGTTGGTTTGGCTTCCACTTGTGCTAGTGTTTTATTTGCGAGGTATTTGTTGTGTAGCAACTCTTGCCACACTCTCTCCTCCGTTAATAGCTTATTCAACCATTTACTCAGTAAACACTTGTTCTTAAGCTCTAGAACCTCAATACCCAATCCACCCTGGTCTTTGGGTCTACATAGAATATTCCATCTAGATAGCCTATATTTCTTCTTGTGCTCATCACTTTGCCAAAAAAGGTGAGCGGTACAAATCTAATCGTTTGCTTACACCCTTCGATATTTCTAGAAACGATAGCATGAACATAGGAAAACTAGTTGGACCGAATTGATTAAGACTAGCCTATCCCCGTACGACAGAAGCTTCCCTTGCCAACATCCAAGTTTTCCTTCACATCTAGTTTCAACTGGGTTCCATTCAGAATTCCGTAGTCTTCGGTAGTGTATAGGTACCCCTAGGTACCTAAACGGTAGGGATCCTGATTCGCAGCCAAAATCTCCTTGTAAGTTTGTGTTTGATCAACAGCTTTGCCAAAGCAGTAAACCTCACTCTTGTGGAAGTTGATTTTTAAGCCCGACAATTGCTCAAAAATGCAAAGAATCAGTTTCATATTAACCGCTTTTTGGAAATCATGTTCCACGAATAAGATCGTATCATCAACATACTGTAAGATAGACACACCCCCTCCACCAGATGGGGTATAAGTCCCGTCAGCTGACCATTCTCTTTAGCCCTACTAATAAGAATAGCAAGCATATCAGCAATGATATTGAACGACATTAGGGAGAGGGGGTCCCCTTGCCTGAGTCCTTTTCTAGTCTGAAAATAATGGCCAATGTCATCATTGACATGAATAGCCACACTACCATCTCATACGAAATTATCAATCCACTTACACCAAATAGGATCGAAACCTTTCACATGAAGAGCCTGTTGTACGAAAGGCCACCTTACTTTATCATAAGCCTTTTCAAAATCAATTTTGAAAAGAACCCCATCTAATTTCTTTTTGTGGATCTCATGAATAGTTTCATGTAAGACAACTACTCCTTCAAGTATATGGCGTCCAGGCATAAAAGCTGTTTGAATAGGTCTAACAATTTTGTGAGCAATCACAGTAATTCGGTTTGTGGCAACCTTAGTGAAGATTTTGAAACTAATATTAAGTAAGCAGATAGGTCTATATTATTGTATTTGCACCACATTTTATTTTTTGGGCAGCAGGGTGACCACCCCAGAGTTAAGCTTAAACAGAGATAGGTTATCTATATGCAACCGTGCAAATAAAGCCAACAAATCATGCTTAATAACGCCCGAAAAGGTTAGATAGAATTCCGCAGGGAATCCATCTGGACCCGGCGCCTTGTTACGCTCCATCGAGAAGATAGCATCATACACTTCCCGATCGGAAAACATACTAGCTAAAATCTCATTCTCCTCTAAAGACACATGTGGAATGTCATGATTTAAATCTTCCATAAGAGAGAAATCATTGGGAGTCGGCTCCCCAAACAAGCACTTGTAGTATTCAATAATAAAGACTTTCAAATTTTCATCTTCTATAATAGTATCTTCTTGTTGTTCTAGTTGAATTTTTTTTCTTCTTTCTATGTTTTCCATTCGCAATAAGATGGAAATATTTAGTGTTATTACCATCCTCCTGAACATGTTTAACCTTAGCACGCTGAGCCCACTTGGACTCTTCGTCACTTCTTAGTTTACACATCTGTTCATTCGCGGTACGCAGAGCCTCCCTCTCGGTTTGGGTTAAAGGAGACGATTCAACCTTTATATCCAAATCATCAATGATGGATAAAATCTCTCTCTTTCTTTTTTGTATTTACCGCTTAGGTTTTTTTCCCACCCACGCAAGAACCTACGTAAGATGTTAAAGTACTATGATCCCAGCTATCAATGTTTTATAAATGCCTTGATCAAAATTGTGATGGTGCATGTCACCTCAAAAATTATTCTTTCTTTTTTATCACTTACCTACTCAAGGACGAGTAGGAGTTAAGCTTGGGGATGTTGATACGTTGCAAACGTATCTATAATTTTTGATGTTTCATGCTTGTTTTATATCTACTTTCTTATGTTTTATCCACATTTTTGAGTACTTTTACACATTTTCTGGAACTAACCTATTAACAAGATGCCATAGTGCCATTGCCTGTTTTCTTATGTTTTTGGTTCCAGAAAAGCCAGAAAATGAATATTCTCGAAATTGGACTTGACAAAAGCCAAAGTCGATATTTTACCGGAAGACTCACGGAGCCAGAAGACAGGACAGAGAGGGGCCAGGGGCTGGCCACACCACCTGGTGGCATGGGCCAGGCCAGGCCGCGCCAGGGGGTGGTGTGGGCCCCTCCGGCACCCCCCGGGCCTCCCCTTTCGCCTATAAGAAGCCTCCGATGAGAAAACCCTAAATCCGGAAGCCTCCAGCCACGAAAAGTTCCGCAGCGCCGCCGCCACCAAAAGGGAGATTCGGGGGACAGAAAGTCTCTATTCCGGCACCCTGCTGGGACAGGGAAGTGCCCCCGGAGCCATCTCCATCGATCTCCACCACCATCTCCATTGCCGTTGCTGATTCCCATGATGATGAGGGAGTAGTTCTTCCTTGAGGCTAAGGGTTCTACCGGTAGCTATGTGTTCATCTCTCTCTCTATGCATGATCATATTGTGATCATGATCTTTTTAATCAAGTAGATCTACCTTGCTACTCAAGTGCTTTAATAGATCTCTGCTCTCCCCACGTGTGTGAAAGTGATAGCGTGCACACCGTGGTGGCACTTAGGATAGAGATTACAAATACTTGTTATGAGTTATATTTGGAGTTGGATGTCTCTATGAAATTGTGGTGTTTGTTGGAACCATCTAGTGCTCAAGGTGATAGTGTGGGGTTATCTAGATGGGGAAAGCGAACTTTGAGGAGTGCTGTTATATCCCTACCATGGATTAGAGTGTCCAACCGGAGAGTAGTTCAGAGTAGTATCATAAAGAGAAGATATTTATATGAGAGTGTTCACTAGTGAAAGTATGATCCCTATACCTTGTTTCTAAGCATTGAAACACTGTGTGCAACTAGATCTGTTACATGTTTGCTTGCTTCCATCTTTATTTCAGTTTACCTTTAGTCTCTTCCACGCCATCAAGCTATTTTCTGGCATCGTTGTCTTATATCCATACCACTTGTATTTCACTCTCTCTTCGCCGAACTAGTGCACCTATACACCTGAAAAGTGCATTGGGTGTGTTGGAGACACAAGAGACTTCTTGTATCTTGATTGCAGGGTTGCTTGAGAGGGATACCTTTGACCACTTCCTCCCTGAGTATGATAAACCTTGGGTGATCCACTTAAGGGAAACTTGTTGTTGTTCCACAAACCTCTGCACTTGGAGGCCCAACAACTGTCTACAAGAATAGAAGTGCGTAGACATCAACATGCAAGATCACAAATAACAAAGACATGATATAATCAATAATCAATCTAAAATAGCATCTCAATATCCATCGAATCCCCGAAAACACAACATGTATGATTACAAATAGATGATCTTGATCATGAACGGAGCTCACAAGATCTAGACATGATAGCACAAAGGAGAAGAACCAACCATCTAGCTACTACATGGACCCGTAGTCCAAGGATGAACTACTCACGCATCACACCGGAGGCTTCCATGGTGATGAAGAAGGCCTCCAGGGTGAATTCTCTCCTCCGACAGGGTGCCGAGAAGAGCTTCAGATCCCTCCCGATCTAGGGATGGAGATGACGATGGCTACAGACTCTTTCGTGGAATTTTGATCGGGTTCTTAGGGTTTCTATATCGGAGGCATCTTATAGGAGAAAAGGGAGGTCGAGGGGTGCCCTAGGCGGCCACACCACCCCTGGCGCGGGACAGGCCTGGCCGCGTGGCTAGGTGGTGTGGGTGTCCCCTGGCCCCTCTCTGTCTCGTATTCTGGCTTCGTGTCCCCCTCGGTGAAATATTGACTTTGACATTTGTCCCGTCCAATTCCGAGAATATTCATTTTCTAACTTTCCTGGAACCAAAAACAGCAGAAAACAGGCAGCTGGCACTGTGGCATCTTGTTAATAGGTTAGTCCAAGAAAGTGTATAAAAAGCACTCCAAAGTGTGAAAAAAACATAAGAAAGTAGATATAAACTAAGCATGGAACATTAAAAATTATAGATACGTTAGCAACGTATCAACATCCCCAAGCTTAAGTCATGCTCATCCTCGAGTAGGTAAGTGATAAAAAGAAAGAATAATTTTTGAGGTGACATGCACCATCATAAACTTGATCAAAGTATACATTGATAGCTGGGATCATAGTAATTCAGCATTGCATGAAAGATAAACTTCTAACAATAAGACATAGCAACTATGTTGTAACATGAAAAGGCACAAACAGAAGATTCATGAATAACAATGCTTTGCAAGACGTTTTTTTGTTTCACATAAAGAAAACATAATAAGAATGGTATTCAGCTTGTCCCACATAGAGTAGCAAAACATAAATGCATAGGACACCTTCAAAGTTCATAAGGGTGACTAGATACAAATAGTTTAAGGACAAGCAATATCAAAGTTGTGCATCAATCAACAAGTCTTGGGACAATGCACATTAAACTAAGAATTGCCACTATGCTCTCCCAATAGGTGCATAAAGATAGAATATGGAGACTCAACATAAAAGTGAAAGAAAGGCCTTCATAGAAGGAAGTAGGGATTCAAGTCTCATAAAGAGCTTCCAAAAATTATTGTACTTATTAGCTTTCATCTCTCATTGCCCCTATCATAAGCATACTTAGGTGATTAAGGTTAAAGTGACACAACTAAGAGGATATGGTTAACAAGTTATAAGTTGAAATCTCATGCCCGTTACTTACGAGTACTGAACCTCATGCTACTCAACTTTAGTCACAATTAAGCTCTTGTCATTGTAAGTACATATGTATCATAGAGAACGGCCAGCGGGGTATGATGACCCACAAGTATAGGGGGTGTATCGCAGTATTTTTGATAAGTAAGAGCGTCGAACCCAACGAGGAGCAGAAGGTGCTGGCTAGTGGTATGGATTAGGAATTCTCTACAAATACTTAGCAAACGGATTTTTAGGGGTTTTTGATAATGCAAGTAAATAAAGTACGAGTAAATAAAAGATAATAAGAATAAATGCAGCAAGTGGCCCAATCCTTTCTTTAGCAAAGGACAAGCCGGTTGTATTACTTAAGATGACCAAACATTCTCGAGGACACATGGGAATATTGTCAAGTGCTTTCGCTTCATATAGTTGATTAATCTTCTTTAGCTTGCTAAGTGTTGTGTGGGTGAACCTGTGCTAATGTACTGACCTTCCTAGGACTAATACATACTTGTGATTATACCCCTTGCAAGCATCCACAAGTACAAGAAAGTAATTAAGGTAGAAACCTAACCATAGCTTTAAACTCTAAGACCCTGACGTCCCTTGTGCAATGGTTTCCTAACGGGGGTTCAGGTTTCTGTCACTCCAGCAACCCCTACGATTAGTAGCCAAATACACAATGCATTCCCCTAGGCCCATATAGGTGAAGTGTCATGTAGTCGACGTTCACATGAAACTAATAGAAGAAGTACACCACAACTTCAATATCAAACCATTAAATCTTTCTCAACACAATTCCACTACTAACAACATGACTTCTCCCATGTCCTCAAGAACAAAACAAACTACTCACAAGACATAATATGGATCATGACCAGAGATGAAGTAATGATGTATAACAATCTGAACATAAACAATAATTCAATGGTTCACTCAATAGCATCAACTACAAGGAGTAATCAACACCGGGAAAGTTCCCCCAAAGAACTATGCAAGATTCAACCCAATTGTTACAGCGATATGGAGATGGTGATGATGGTGCTTGTGGAGATGATGGTGGTGATGATGATGATGATGATGATGATGATCCCGATGAAGTCCAGCTTGATGGTGGTGTTGATGGTGACGATCTCCCCTCTCCGGGGAGGAATTCCCCTGGCAGAATTCTATCTGCCAGAGAGATCTTTCTCTCTCGGTGTTTTCCGTAGCGGAATATTTATGTGGTCCCTCCCCGAGTCTTTGGGTTTCGGGAGGATAATATACGCCAGAGGGGAGAGATGGAGGTGGACCAGGGTAGCCACACCACCTGGTGGCGCGGCCTAGGGTGGCCCGCGCCAGGGGGTGGTGTGGCCCCCCTGTGGCCCATCTCCACTTCCCCTTCTGGCTTTCTTCGTCTTCTGGAAAAATAGGATTTTCCATGTATTTTCCCGGATTTTCTGATCTTCGCGAATTTTGCCTCCACACAGCACCTTTTCCATCAGAATCCTGACTGCAGCGGTCCATGCTCCAAAAGTCATCAACCATGCAAAAACAGATGAAATAACATAAGTATCATCTCTTAATATGAAATATGTCAATGAATAACAGTAAATTATGATATATAATAGTGATGCAAAATGGGCGTATCAACTCCCCCCAAGCTTAGACTTCGCTTGTCCCCAAGTGAAACTGAGCTCAATAAACATGGCCTCAGGTTTATGGAGTGAAGAGTCGATAAAAGAATACAGACAGGAAGTATCACATTCATCAATACATAGATCATAATAGAAGACAACTCACTATTATATAACTTAACTTGCAATAAGTAAAGGAAACACAATAAAGATGCATAGAGTAAATCATAATTGGTAGTGGCAAACTTAGCTCTTGGTCGAAGAATAGTTGACAATTTGCAGGAGTTCACAAATAACTGGTTTTCAATGATAGATTTCAAAGTAGTAAACACTAAGATAAGAGCAAAGTGCAAAACAGAGAACATAAGAAACATGATTGAATAAATCATCATATGAATGAATGAAACACAACAACTCAAAATACTTGCTGAGATAGAAGGGAATAGGTTTACTGACTCAACTGAAAAGTAAAAGAAAGGGCCCTTCGCAGAGGGAAGCTGGGATTTCAAGTTTCATAAAGAGCTTCCAAAAATTATGATACTTATTAGCTTTCAACTCTCATTGCCCCTATCATAAGCATCTTTAGGTGATTAAGGTTAAAGTGACACGACTAAGAGGATATGCTTGACAAGTTATAAATTAAAGTCTCATGCCCCTTACTTACGAAGATCGAACCTCATGCTACTCAACTTCAGTCACGAGTAAGCTCTTATCATTGTAAATACATGTGTATCATAGAGAACCGCCAATGGGGTACCCCTTGCACATGATACAAGAGCTATCCTATAATCAAAATGACAAGGCAAGCAGACAATGAGCATCTCAGCGATCTTTTTATTTACTATTTGCATAGGTTTTTATTGAGGATGCTTCATAGAATGCTCATTATGGTTATGCTGCAAGTTTCCACCATGATTAGGCATGGCTTAGGCTAGCGGCCCAGGCGTTTCTCTAACACACATACAAACTCCATGACCTTACAAGTTCCCATTTTATTTCACACCGCCGGGATCCATAAGCAAAAGAACATGATATCAACTAGGTACAAAGTACCAATGCAATGTTGAAAGCGTTCTCCATGATACATGGTTCTGCTAACCTCAACTTATAAAGCGCATATACGCAACAAAGATGGACACAATGGTTCAAGTTTATTAAGTACGAGAAAAGTAAAGAGTGCCATCAAGTTCGTGAGAGCTTTAATCACTAATTTTCACATAACAAGTTTAATTTGGAAGGTAGATAAAAACATGAATTTACTTGGAATAACAATAGTGCTAATAGGTAGGTATGGTGGACACAAATGGCAAAGGTTTGGTTTAAGGATTGGATGCACGAAAAGAATTCCTCTCAGTACAGGTTTTTGGCTAGCAAGTATAAGAGTTGAAGGAAACAAACAAACATACAAATGATAAAAACAAACATGCAATCTTCCTTGGAAGCACAAAATATCTTAACTAGAGAATACTAGACTTATGAGCAAATCAAGAAAGAAAGATGATGAAATTATATTTCTTTAGAGTACTTTTTATCTTTTTCATTCAACTCTCAAAAATAGTGTTGCTACTGACCGAGCCAGGTTTGCCAAAACCCACTAAATTAACTCAATGATCCCAAAGTGATACTGACGAGGGTTTAACTCGTCAATGCCCATTGTTATGGACTTGGGTTTTGGAGAAGGAGGGAGCGCTAGAAACATCTATCGGCTAGCAAACAAGCACACAGGGGACAAAGGATTTTACCCAGGTTCAGGCCTCGTAGAGGTCCCTACTCCTGCTTGTCTTCTCATGGAATTATCGAAGGAGTCGAAAGTTACAATGGTGCGCAGATGCAATCTGGCAAGGGTTGTGGAAACTAGGGTTGCATGTGTCCTCCTCGCCGCCCCCTCCTAGCCTTTATATAGATATGCTAGGTCTCGGGTAGCAGGTCGAGTCGGTTACAAGTTAGGGTTTTCCCCTTCAAACTTTCTATCTTTAGCTTCTTCTTGTCCTTCAAGCAATCGAGAGTCCGTAGGTTACTCGAGTCCCTCCATCCGGCCTTTGGCGACACCGTGAGCCTGTATGTATTTGGACCGTATATACCAAGCTCGAGTACTTGTAGGGTATACCCATGTTAGTAGCCCCCGAGTGTCCAGTGGAATCGCAGATTCGACTGGGGACTTTTTGAAGCCTTCGAGTGCCTAAATGAGTACATTTCAATTGCTTTTATTTGTGTCATAGGGATTGTTGATATACGTGCCTGATATAACTGAAGTATCGGTATTAGTTAACCACCTTAGGGTGAAACAACGCAATCTACTCAAATTCGAGTCCCTGGACTCAAATCTGGAAAAGTGCTGGTGTAATTCGACTCAGGCCGCGGAGGTCTTACAAGAGTCGAATTCCAGTTATATGGGTGTGAGCACTTGACACGTCCGTCAAGGCATGTTCATTGTGCCTGTAGGCACGGATATGTTTCTGGTAGTGCGCAGTTAAATGCGTTGCCAGGCCTTATTCAGGTCTTACCTTCACGCCGTAGGCGCGACATCCGAATTTTATCATCGCGGAGACGATTCGGGTAACCCAGGAGACGCAGTCTCTTTGTAGGGGAAAAATTATGAGGCGGTGTCGCCATGAGTTTCGAGTGTGGATGTTATCAACACACAGTTTTTTGTACAAATAATCATAGGGTGCGCGACCAGCGCTCCCTATGGGAGTAGCCCCCGAGTGCCTGGTTGAGTCGAAGACTCAGGCAGGGACTAAAGAATTTTTGTGACTGCTGTCTTCTTTTGCTTGCTTGTTTCAGTCGATGACTTAGGCAGGTACTAAAACACTTTTGCGACTGCTGTCGTCTTTTGCCTGCTTGTTTCAGTCGATGACTCAGGCAGGTACTAAAATACTTTTGCGACTGCTGTTGTCTTTTGCCTGCTTGTTTCCGGCGCTCCGTATGGGAGTAACACATGTCCATAATCGAAATGTGTTTCGAGTGGTTGGGTTTGCTTTTGTGATTGTCCATGTTCCTGCAACAAGAAAAAGAAAAGTCATAGGGTGCGCGGCTAGCGCTCCCTATGGGAGTAGCCCCCGAGTGCTTGGTGGAGTCGAAGACTCCAGCAAGGACTAAAAATAGTCGAAGTTTTCCACTGCATAGCCTTGGTGACGTCAGTGCTGACGCTTGTATGACCTTAGTTGCCCGCTTGAGCAATTTTGATGGGACGTGACGATCGGTGGGTCCCACTTTCTGACTTTGATTTGACTGGGCGTGCGTAATCTTATTTTTAACTGTGCCTCCTCGATTTCCGCGCATAATGGTAGAAGTGGGGGACGGTTCGCGCTTCCTCTTCTCCACGTGTCCAACGCGATGCGTGCCACGCGTCCAATAGGGTTTTTGTCAGCCGTTGGATTGCATCTCCCAGGGGTTAAGTAGCGATGCTGCGGCGGTAATTTCCCATCTGCGCTCTTTCTTCCTTGCTGCCATCGCCATTGCTGTTGCTTTTCTGCTTTCCCCTGCGCCCATCTTCTACACGACACTGGACCAGCTCCGTTCATTCCCGAGCTACTTCCTTCGCTCACATCGCTGCCGCGCAATGGGGAAGAAGAAGGGAGGCGCTGTCGTTGATTCCGCGGCCACCGTTGCTGCGGTGAAGATGAAAGGTGGCCCCGCTGCTGTGGGCACCAGCACCGCCGCCGGCGGGAAGAAGAAGGTCGCGGACACCCACGTGACCAATGGCGCATGGCGCCCCTCTATCATCACAGCGTCGGATCTTCGTCTTCTTCGCCAAGATGGAGTTATCTCTGCGGCAGTCGCCGATGCGCGCGTCCCCAGCGGTGAGACCATTCCTGTTCCTCCCAATGGTTTTCGAGTGATGTTTCTTGCATTCATCATTCGTGGTCTTTCCTTGCCTCTTCACCCATTTCTTCGGGGTCTTCTTTGTTTCTATGGGCTCCAGCTCCATCAGCTGTCCCCAAATTCGCTCCTCCACATCACTTGTTTCATCACTCTCTGCGAGTGCTGGCTCGGAATCGAGCCACACTTTGGTCTTTTCAAGCGCATCTTTAAATTGAAGCGTTAGTCCGCATCTGGCTCTTTAGTTTATGACGTAGGTGGTTGCGGAATCCACGTCGACCCATCCGCCACCTACTTCGATATCAAGCTTACCAAGTCCGTCCAGGGATGGAGGGACAAATGGTTCTATGTGCGCGACCAGAAGGCCAAGGACGAGCACTTTGGACTCGCGCCTTTCGATCCCGCGACTACCTGCAAGAAGATGCGTTCTTGGAAGAACGTGATCATGCCTTCCGAACTCGCGGAGACAGACGTGCTATATCAGCGCGTCTGCGACCTCGAGAGTCACATAGGCGCAGAAGAGGGAGGCTGCTCCCTTGTCAGGACTTGGCTGCATCGTCGCGTCCAGCCTCTCCAGGCCAGGCTCCATCCCATGTTTCAATGGGGTGGCGCTGATGATGCCACTCGCGTGTCTGCTGATGGCATGTCCGCGAGTGAGGTAGATAAGAGGGTGCGACTGGTCACGAAGTACACCCTCAAGGATGTGCTTCCGAACGAGTCAGTCGTTCCTCCTTTCGATGCTTCGAATCCCCCTCCTGAGGTATAGTTGTGCTACGTAGTAGCTTATTTTCTTGATTGCGTTTTCTGTTGCTTATTTGTTATGTTTGCTGATCTTTACTGTTTGCATGCAGGAGTGGGCGGTGTCGCCTTGTATTCCTCCCCTCCCTGAGGGGATTATTCCTCGTGAAGCTTTGGAAGAGGACGAGTCTGAGTCGACTGTCCCTTCCGATGTGGAAGAGGAAGCCCCCGAGTCCGAGAGCCCGGATACTCGCAAGCGTTCGCGTAGCGGGGATTCCGACGCGTCGACTCCTTCAACTCTAGGAGGCGCGGCTGTTGGCGCGGAGTCGCCAATTCCCGCCGTTCCTGTGAGGGCTGTGGCACCGTCTTCTCGCAAGAAGATGCGATTGCCCAAGGAGTCTTCGTCGGAGTCGGCGGAGGCCATGTTTGATCTTGACAAATTTGACTGGTAATTTTGTTAGTGCATTCATTCTTCTCTGTTTTCTTCTTGCTGGCTTTGCCCTGGAGTTTGCCCTTTCTGAGTGCGGATTTTGTCTTGTAGTCAAGAGGCGTCGTCATCTTCTGGCAACATCGAATTTTTGAAGGAATCGGGAGTCGTGACTTCAAGGGCCAAGGTAGAGGTCGAGCGCGCTCCTTCTCCGGCGGCAGCCCACTCCGGGCACAATTCTTCGAGCTCTCCTCACGTAGGGGAGCATCGAGTAGTTGCTCGGATGACGGTTTAGCAAACTTCTTCGGAGTCGTTGGAGGACCATGTAAGTATAGCTTTCCTTCTTTTTTAATGTGGTAGTCAATCGCCTTTTGTTGCCCTCTCTGATTCCTTGCTTTGTGCAACAACTCCTTGTAAGGGAGGCCCCGCAAGTGGCAGAGCAGGTGATGGCGATGGGTCGCCAACATGCAATGCTGGAGACGTGTCATCACGTTGTCGAAAGTGAGTGTTCTATACTTATTCTTTTCGTCTTCTCTCTGTTTTGGTATAATCGACTGACAGCCAATTATTGACTGCCATGTAGCCGAGCATAACGCTTTACTGCGCGATGTCGCCACGTTGGAGAAGACGCTAGCCGCAGCTGTGAAGGGGCGCGACGAGGCAATCGCGGCTCGTGATGAAGCCCAGAAGCGCGAAGAGGATCTGCGCGCCTCCTTTGCGGCCAGGGAGAAGTTGTTCGAAGAGCAACTGTTCTCAATGCCAAGGCCCTCTCAGGTACCTTTACTGGTAGATATTTTATTGATGTTCTTCTCTTCCTCTATAGTGCCGGTGGCACTAGAAGTTTGATCCATGTGTGTATTTTGGTGTAGATGCTGGCGGCTTGAGTTTTGATCCACAAGCCCTTTGTCGTGATGACGCTCTAGCGGGCGCGGTATCTACGGTCGAGGATCGTAGCACCGCTGTCCAAAATACGTTGTCCAAGGCCAGGGCCACCCTAAGTCGCCTCCGGGAGGAGCTGATGCCGAAGGCGGAGCTGGTCAACAATGTGGAGGAGCTGGTGGAGTCGCTCGCTGGGGGTGTGCCTGCCACGTACAAGAACTCCCTCCGTGCAGTTGGCGCGACCATGTCGCTTGCCATGGTGCAAGCCCACGGAGTCGAAGTAGATCCTTCTGCGGTGTCGAAGACGATGCCTATTGGCGCGGATGGTCAGCAGGTAGTATTCGCTTCTTTTGCGACTGCCTATGCCAAATATGGCCATTCCTTGATAAACACTGTTTCCAAGTATTCGGAGGAGCTCAATCGTGCAAATAAGGCGGCAAAAACTTCGGCCTCAGGGGCCGGCGGAAAGTCAGTGGCATCTGATACTGCCACGGACTTGATGAAGCCCCCGAGGTCATCGAAGTCGAAGAAGCCAGCTGCCTCGTAGTTAGTTTCTTTGTAATAGTTGATGAATTGCTCTTTTGATTAGAGAACATGCCTGTTGGCGAATGTGTTTGTAGATACTTTTATGCTGATCCTGAATGCATCTGTTACTTTTGACTTTTGAGTTGGTTGCCTTATTTGCCTCTGGCTTGATTTTTGGTAGGGTACGTCAAGTGGTCCTGTGGGGGGAACCCCGGACTCGCCATCTCTTGAGGATACAATGGCACCACCATGCTCCAGGGTAGAGGAGCTTTCCTTGCTTTCACGACTTCGTGATCGCGTTAAGCAACTAGAGCGTGAGTTGCTCGTGATCCGCGGTAGCGCGGACGTGTGGAAGTCAAAGGTTGAAAAAGCCGCCGCCCGCGAGCAATATCTGCTTGGCGAGGTGACGCAGCTGGGCGACCAGTTTAAGTGTTAGTTTGCTCATCCTCGTCTTTTCCTTTGTAGTATATCGCAATGGTACGTTGTACTCATGTTGTTGATGCTTTTTCGTGTAGTTGTTAGCGCACGCCATCCACAGGAGGAGAGGGATAGGATTGCCATCCGTCTTCATGATCTCACCCAGGAGCAACTGCAGGAGAGTGGATACTTCTGGGTAGGTCATGATCGTGCGACTGCGTTGGCGACCCTGCAGGATCGCGCCTCGCGAGTGCTGCTCTTTCTGAAGAAGTCGCAGTCGTGTTTGAAGAACATCTATCGGTGATGTTCCCGCTGGATGATACTCCATCAAGCCTGCTGGCTCTCCTGACCAAATTTCAAGATATGTCCGCGGTTCGCGAGTGCGTGAGGTAGCAGTTGGTGGCTGGTGCCAAGGCTGCCCTTTCCATGGTGCGTTTGCACAGGCCTGATGTGGATGTCGCCGCCATTGCCTCTGGGCCACCGGTGCCACCAGTAGGATCTTCCTGGAACATGGTGTCGCATTATCAGGCGGTGGACCGGCCAGCCGAGGAGGTCGTCGACTTCTTCGAGGAACAGACTAATGTTCTTCTGTTGCAAGGGTAGCCAAATATGTATCCTGCACATAAGTGTACTAGTGTTGTAAAGCTCGTATACATTTGTAGATAATTTACTGTTGAATGTGTACAAATAGCTTTAAGCGTGGGGTGCGTTGCACTTATGCGAGTCCTTTTCATTAGCCTAGCCATCTTTGTATCGTTCCCTTGTCAACCTGTCAGGTACGTTGCAGCTGGGTTGAGTTTGTGTTAAGGGGTTCGATTGATGTGCCAGCTACTCAGGATGTCGCCTTATTGTTCGAAGAACATATGTGTATAGGGTGGCGTAGCCCCCGAGTATGAAAATTGACAAAGTAAAGGAGAACACGGAGTTTTGGGGCACTTAGCTTTTATTTATTCGAAGAATAGTACGAAGTACAATGTGCGGCTAAGTAGCCTTGGCTAAATAGCCTTATTTGCGATGCAAAAGTAAAGAAAAACGACTAAGGGTAGAAGCGTCGCAGTTGTGCGACGTTCCAAGGGTTGGAGTGTGTGACTCCTGTCTCTAAATCTTGAAGGCGATAGGCGCCACCTGGGATTACTTTTGTAATCACGTACGGTCCTTCCCAGGGGGACTCGAGCTTGAGATGCCCCTGCTGCTTCAGTCGCAGGACTAAGTCACCTTCGACGAAGGATCTGGGGCGAAGCCTTCTGCTATGGTAGTTGCGCAGGTTCTGCTGGTAGATCATAGATCTTTCTGAGGTGATTTCTCTTGCTTCGTCAAGGAGGTCGATGGAGTCTTCGAGTGCGAGGGATGACTCCTGCTCGCTGTAGGCGACTATGCGTGGCGCTTTGTACCGTACCTCGGCGGGTAGTACTGCCTCTGCTCCGTGTACCATAAAGAATGGTGTGTAGCCGGTGGCGCTGTTTGGAGTTGTACGCGGGCTCCAGAGTACGGATTGCAGTTCGTTTGGCTAGCAGCCCGCGGCTTGTTCGAGTGGTCGGAGGAGTCGCTTCTTGATGCCGCTGCAGACGAGCCCGTTTGCCTTTTCCACCTGACTGTTGGTCTGTGGGTGTGCTACTGAGGCATAGCTGATGTTGATCCCCAGGTTCTCGCAGAATTCTTGGAACTCCTTGGATGTGAAGTTCGTTCCGTTGTCGGTGATGATGTTGTGCAGCACGCGGAAGCGGTAGACGATGGACTCGAAGAACTTGACTGCGTTGTGCCCTGATTGCTTGGTCACTGGCATGGCCTCAATCCACTTGGTGAATTTGTCGACTGCGACCAAGAGGTAGACGTAGCCTCCTTGCGAGGACCTTGGAAGTTTGCCAACCATGTCGAGTCCCCACTGGGCGAAGGGCCAGGCCAATGGAATAAGCCGTAGTTCTGCGCCTGGTGCGTGTGGCTTGTCCGCGAATCGCTGACAAGCATTGCACTTTTGGACTATATCCTTGGCGTCGCGCATGGCCGTGGGCTAGTAAAATCCAGCTCGTAGAGCTTTGGCAACGAGGGCGCGACTGCCGGCGTGGTGCCCGCAGGTCCCTTCGTGGATGTCGAGGAGGACTGCTCTTCCATCGGCTAGGAAGACGCATCATTGTAACACGCCTGTGATGCTACGTTTATACAGTTCACCGTTGATAATGGCGAATGCCTTGGAGCGTCGCGCGATGTGTCGTGCGTCTGTCGGGTCGTCCGGTAGGCGCTTGCTCAGGAGGTACGTAATGTACGGCTACGTCCAGGATTGTTCGATCATCATGACGCTCATAGGTCCCTCGAGTCCTGTGTCGAGCTCTAAGTCATCTAGTGTCATTGGCTCATTGGGTGGCGTAGCCCCCGAGTCCGTTGCTGTGCTTGTTTTCTTCTCTGCGGCCTTTGTCTTGATGGAGCGTTCGCATATGCGCTCGAGAAATACCCCAGGTGGTATGGGTGCGCAGGTAGAGCCTATGTTGGCGAGCGTGTCCGCCTCCTCATTGCTTTCGCGACCTATGTGTCGCAACTCGCAACCATCGAAGTCTCCTTCAATAGTGTCGTAGAGCTCGTGGTATGCGATCATGTTGTCGTTCAGTGCATCACACTCGTGCATTGTTTGGTTGACGACCAGCTTGCAGTCGCCATATATGATTAGCCTCTTTGCGCCGCAGGCTTTTGCCATTCTCATCCCGTGTAACAGGGCCTCGTATTCAGCCTCATTGTTTGAGGTTGTGAACTGCATGGTCCCCTTGAGGCGATGTCAGTATGACACCTCCTCCTGCTCCATCTTTCCTCTTGGACCCATCAAAGTGCATTGTCCAGAGGTAGGACATGTCTGGCTTGTCCGGGAGTTTGTTTTCCATCCAATGTACGAGGAAGTCAGGGAGAACTTGCGACTTGATTGCATCGCGCTTTTTGTATGTGATGTCTCGTGGAGACAGTTCGATTCCCCAAAGCGCGACTCGCCCTGTGGCGTCAGGGTTATTGAGGATATGTCCCAATGGGGCGTCGTTGACTACCATGATTGGGTGTTCCTGGAAGTAATGGCGCAGTCGCCGGGTGGTCATAAAGACGCCGTACGCCAGCTTTTGATAGTGCGGGTACCGCTGTTTTGTTGGCGTGAGGACCTCGCTGAGGTAGTATACCGAGCGTTGTACGCCATGGACCTTGTTTTCCTCGGCCCGTTCGATGACGAGTACTGTGCTAACCACTTGGTTGGTGGCGAAGATGTACAGCAGCAGTGGTTCCCTTTCTCGTGGAGTTACCAATACTGGCGAGGTGGATAGTAGGCGCTTGAGGTCTTCGAATGCTTCTTGCGCTTCATTGGTCCACTCGAATTTGTCAGCTTTGCGGAGGAACTGATAGAAGGGCAGCGCCTTTTCTCCCATTCGACTGATAAATCGACTGAGGGCCGCGATTCGCCCGGCTAGTTGCTGAACGCCTCTTATGTTCTTTGGCTTCTCCATGGCCAGTATGGCCTTTATCTTTTTCAGGTTTGCCTCAATCCCTCTCGCGGAGATGAGATACCCGAGCAGCTGCCCAGAGGGTATGCCGAAGGCGCATTTGTCCGGATTGAGCTTTATCCGGTAACGATTGAGATTGGTGAAGGTTTCGTGCAAGTCGTCGATTAGAGAGGCTTCTTCCTTGGTTTTGATTACTATGTCGTCAACATAGACTTGGATGTTGCGACCTAGTTGCTCTTTGAGGCAAGCCTGCATGCACCGCTGGTACGTAGCTCCTGCGTTTTTTAGCCTGAAGGGCATTGTGTTGTAGTAGAACACGCCGAAGGGCGTTGTAAACGTGGTCTTCTCCTGGTCCTCTTCCTTCATTCGAATTTGGTTATAGCCTGAGTAGGCATCGAGGAAGCAGAGGCGCTCGCATCCAGCGGTGGAGTCGATGATTTGATCGATCTGTGGTAGCGGGAAGTGATCTTTTGGGCAGTGCTTGTTTAAAGAAGTGAAGTCCACGCACATCCGTAGGATATCCGTCTCCTTTTTTGGTACCAGCACCATATTGGCGAGCCAAGTGCTTTCCTTGATCTCGCGTATGAATTTGGCCTCGAGGAGTCTGTTGATCTCCATTCCGACTACCTGTGCCCATGGCTCAGACAGTCGCCTGATTGTTTGCTTGACTGGCCTTGCATCAGGGTTGACGTTGAGTGCGTGCTCGGCGAATTCCCTGGGAACTCCTGGCATGTCCGCAGGACACCAGGCGAAAATTTCCCAGTGCTCACGGAGGAATTCGACGAGCACGAGTTCCTATGCGGGACTCAAGTTGTTGGCGATGAGGGCCGTTTTAGCGGGATCTGATGGATGGACCTGCACCTTCTTTGTGTGCACAGATGAGTCGAAGGAGAGGTCAGGTGAGCTTGGCCTACTCAGGGGGGCAGACTATTGTCTGTCGTTTCCTTCAATCGCGCGAGCTCCTCCTGCATGCCAAAGGACTGGGAGATTCTGTTGAATTCCCTGTCACAACTGTCAGATCGCTCGAAGCTCCCGTTTATCGTGATGACGCCGTTGGGACCTGGCATTTTCATCTGCAGGTAGGCGTAGTGGGGTACTGCCACCTAGCGAACGCGACGCCTCCGAGGATGCAGTGGTATTGTGAGGGCCAGTCGACAACCTCAAAGTCGATGCGCTCGCGCCGGAAGTTCCTTGGCGTGCCGAATATGACGTCGAGGTTGATTTTTCCCAGGGGTATACGCCTTTCCCTGGGACGATGCCATGGAACATTGTGTCCGATGCCTCCAAGCAGGTTAGAGGGATCCTCATTGCTCGCAAGGTACTCGCGAATATGAGGTTGATGCCGCTTCCGCCATCCATGAAGATGCGACTCATCTCGAAGCCTCCAATTTGCGCCTCGAGCACGAGGGGACAATGACCTGGGCGAGGTACTTGAGGCGGGTGGTCGCGTTTGTCGAAGGTAATGCACGACTCACTACCACTGAGGTACTCAGTGGTGGATGGTGGCGAGTGCGTGGCCAAATTGACTTGGCGAGTGATGGCCTTCTGCACCCTATTGGAGGGGCGCCCCTTTTGGATCATCATGGTACCCATGGCCCGTGGGTATGGTTCGCCTCTGTGGTGCTGGTCTGGTGCAGCTCCGTTCGGGGGTGGCCCAGGTGGTGGTGGTGGTGCGTCATGTGCCACGGCGCCTGGAGCGGCTCTGTAGCCTCTTTCGACTGCATTGCGGTTCATCCGAACCAATCCCTCATGTAGTTTGAGGAACTCGCGGTAGTCCTTGAGGAGGTGGCTGGACTTTTTCTTGCCGTCATGCTTGTCGATGTAGAAGTGTACCGTGCATGGACCGGACAGTTTGTCCTCGATGGAGGTCGCGGGTGCTTCATCGTGAGTGCGGCGTTGCCACACTTGCGTGGTTTTCCTGGAGTCGCGGTATCCGCAGTTGCGGTTATCGTCGCGTCTATCGGCGTAGCCGGCTGCGACCATGTTGACGTCATCGCGATCGCCGTAGACGCGCATGCGACGCTTACTCTGGCGGTCGCGTCTTCGTTCGAGTTCTGCCTCCTCGTCAGAGTGAACACGGTTCTTCACCGAATCTTCTCCATCAGCCCACCGATTCGCGATCTCCATCAGGTGGTCGATGGTTTGGGGCTGTGAGCGGCCTAGATCCTCCCTGAGTTCCATGCGGCGGACACCACCGCTGAATGCATCAATCGCGCGGTCTTCCGAGATGTTCTCCGCGGAGTTCTTGATGATGGACCACCTTTGGATGTAGGAGCGCAGCGATTCGCCAGATCTTTGCTGGCAGCATCTCAGTTCTTCGATTAAGGCGGGGCGTTTGTACGTGCCCTTAAAGTTGCGCACGAAGCTGTAGACCAGCTCATCCCAGCTGCGAATGGATCCGCGTGGGAGGTTATTGAGCCATGCCCGGGCGGCGCCCTGCAGTTGTAGCTGCAAGCATTGCATGGCAGTACTTCGACTGCCTCCATGTAGTCTGACGGAGGAGATGTGATCCTCTAGCCAGATCTTGGGGTCCTGCAGACCGTCAAATTTCGGGTTCTCCGATGGGAGTTTGAACTCTTTAGGCATTCGCTTTTGCCTGATGGATCTGCTGAAGCATCTGGTGCCGCAGAGCTCCCCATCTTCTTCTTCCGAGTCAGTCGACCAAGCATGTCGTGCCCTTGACTTGTCGATCTTGCGCTGCGTGAGTTCATCGCGTGCATCGTAGTCGCGATCGTGTCGCCGTGAACGGCGGTGCCTAGACAGGTCATGACTGTCATCGTTGGACGAGGGCAAGGAGTAGCGCTTTGCTAATGCTTTGCCCTTTTTTGGGTCTGGTACCGGTTCCTTGTCGAGGGCGGCCTCGATTAGCCCCAGGCCCGCGATCGTAGATTGGTGCATGGCCGTTCGGGGATCTCCCGCCGGTGGCTGGTTATTGAGAAGGTACATGGTGGCCGCTCTCACCGCGGCTTGTGGTGTCCTGGGAACCACGTTGCCTCTCGTGTCGACTATCATAGAGCCGAAGTCGAGGACTTTCGTGGCGTCTATGCGTTCTTGTTCGGTGAGGTGAGCCATCCGCGATTGCCTTTTCCTGCCGAGGTGCTCGTTGCCTCTTGAGGAGGATCCTCCGTAAGAGGAGAGCCCAGCGCGACGAAGGCTCGACTCGTCCGCCGCCTTTTTACGCGCCTCGAGTTGCGCGATTGCTTGTTTTTGGCACTTGAATTCCTCTTTTAGGAGCCAGTGGTAGCCCATCCGCAGTTCCTGTGGGGACCCGAAGGGTAGAGGTGCACCTCGTAGGGCTTCGCGGCAGCGTTCCCACTCTTGCTCGTTGTGCCTGATCACGACGCGTTCGCCGGTTTGCTCGTTGATTATGCTGGGAGGTTCGACTGCTCCTCCATTGCCGTTGTTGCCGCCGTTGGTGGCGTTGGGCGGGTCGGTGCCGTTGCCGGTGTTACCACCGTTGCCGCGATTGGGTGGATCGGTGCCGTTACCGGTGTTGCCACCATTACCACGGTTGGCGGAGGTGTGGCCCGCGTTGATGACGGCGCACATGAAGTGATTTGGGAAGCTGTTGCTTCCACAACTTTCAGATCCAGAACCGTGGGTTCCATCTTTAGTGGCCAGATCGCTTAGATCGGAGACGCGACTGCTGTCGCTGACCATGTTCCCAACTACCGCCGGAGCATTGAGCTCACTGAGGGTGCCGATCGATGGAGGGAACCATGATGCTGGGGCAATCGCCGGTGCTGTCGGCTGATCGGGCATGCGAAGCATGCCCATCTGACCAACTTGGAAGCGGAAGCTCCCAATCGCCAGGCTGATTCCGTCGCCCACGGACTGGAAGGCCGGGCGAGTAGCCGGCGTGTGGACGGTGAAGTCGAAGGCGCCGAAAAGCTGGCGAATCTCCGCTATTGCAGAATTGTAGATCACGTTTGATGGGGCCGAAGAAACCGCAACATCAGCACTCCCAATTCCCACAGACAGCGCCAATTGACGAGGGTTTAACTCGTCAATGCCCATTGTTATGGACTTGGGTTTTGGAGAAGGAGGGAGCGCTGGAGACATCTATCGGCTAGCAAACAAGCACACATGGGACAAAGGATTTTACCCAGGTTCAGGCCTCGTAGAGGTCCCTACTCCTGCTTGTCTGCTCGTGGAATTATCGAAGGAGTCGAAAGTTACAATGGTGCGCAGATGCAATCTGGCAAGGGTTGTGGAAACTAGGGTTGCGTGTGTCCTCCTCGCCGCCCCCCTCCTAGCCTTTATATAGATAGGCTAGGTCTCGGGTAGCAGGTCGAGTCGGTTACAAGTTAGGGTTTTCCCCTTCAAACTTTCTATCTTTAGTTTCTTCTTGTCCTTCAAGCAATCGAGAGTCCGTAGGTTACTCGAGTCCCTCCATCCGGCCTTTGGCGACACCGTGAGCCTGTATGTATTTGGACCGTATATACCAAGCTCGAGTACTTGTAGCGTATACCCATGTCAGATACCAATACTAACAACAAGATTAGTCATATAACCATGAATTGAAAACTAATATAAGATATGCAAAAGAGTAAATGGTAGAACTTCTCATTAATATTCCATAACAGCAAATCACACCAAGGGATACATATCTAACGAAAGAGGGACACTTCCATAATGCAAACCATCCTACATGATAACTTCTCTATTCATGATATGACTCTACTAAAAAGGTAAAAAGATAGAAGATAGTGATGTGATACCGCAACACTCCCCCAAGCTTGGAACAAACCAAGGGGATGCCAAACCTGATGACTAATTACTCCTTCGGTGGTGGTGGTGTTCTCTCATTGTTGTCAGACTTCCAAGGTAAGGGCTCCCCATCAACAAAAGACATCCTGGTCTCCATCATCCTGAAACTAGCAGCAGCACTTATGCGTTTAAACCTAACCTCATACTCACAGTTTTGATTTTGAACGTCGTAGAGTTGTGCTTGCAGTTGGTTGGTTGTTTGGTGGAGTGAGAGGATCTCATCCTTAAGCTCAGCAGTCTCCTTTTGGTGTTCGGCGATGAGTTCGGAGCAAAGTTTATGGATGATATCCACTTCGCGTTCCGCCATCTTCTTGTACCTAAATACTTCTTGCTCCAGCGCTTCCATCCTGCCATCTAGACTTCCTTCACCTTTAGGGCCTTGAACCTCTTTTATCTGTACCTCCCCATCTTCAAGCAACAACTCCTTTCGATGAATCTTCAGCTCACACAAGTATGGGTTGATGATATCCGCTAAGGAATCTTTCTTGGTTGATCTAGAGGAGGACATTGTGGCACTAAAGCTGGGGCTCTAACTGTCAGAAACAGGAAACGAAAACACGACGAGAACACGATATACGAACCTCCAGGGATCTGGGGGATTATATATTATGAACTTTTACAATAAAAGGAAGGTACTGGGAGAAAACGGGTTGGAGACGGAGTCCGAGGTGGCCACACCACCTGGTGGCGTGGTCAGGGGTGGGCCCGCGCCACAGGGTGGTATGAGCCATCCTGGCTCCATTTCCGTCCCTCTTTCGCTTCGTAGCTTTCCTTGTTAAATAAAAACTGCAAAAATATAACTAGACAGAATTTTTGTGGAACTTTTCTTACCAGATCTGTTACCTATTCGAAAACAAACTCTGCAGGTCTCTGAATTTGGTATTTAGTAGATTCTTACGGAGTCACCACTTTAATAACATCAATATCTTCATCTTCATACACATATTTCTTGAGTCATGAAACCTTTCACTTTCTTATTACACCATTTTCTCCACTAACTTGGAAATTTCTTTCACACAAAAACTTCACACCGTTCTCATTAGCAACATTAGTATAAGTGAAGTGATAAAACCTTTTAAGTCCAATTTCAACTGAAAACCATCAAAACATAAGCTATTGTAGCAACTCCTTCCAAATACCCAAAAAAAATTCAAAGAGGAATCGATTTAAGAAGCAAATGCAAGAGTGGCAAAATCTGTCAAAACAGACCAGTAGGTAAAGGTTAATTTTTTTCGAAAATCTTCTGTTGCTCAAATCAAAAATTGCAAAACTAACGAAAGTTAAATAACAACCTGGGGCAGAAGCACAAAAAATTACAGCTCAATCCGAAGTACAGAGATCTCTAACGAATTTTTATGGTGAAGCACAAAAATCTGTTTCGGGGCAGCAACTTCCCCAAATATTACTTCTCTCTCATTAGGGGTTGATCTTGACAGAAAAACCAAACAAAAAGGATAAGGAGAGGTTATTACCGAAGTAATAACTTCCAAGACTCAACTAAATGAAAGCAAACTGAAACAAAAATAAATTGGGTTGTCTCCCAAAAAGCTCTTTCTTTATAGCCATTAAGATGGGCATGATAATTTCAATGATGCTCACTTAGAAATATGAATTGAAGTGAGAGAGAGCATTGAGAAGCAAAAATACACATTTTAAGTCTAACCCACTTCCTATGCAAGGGACTTTTGTAAGCAAACAAGTTGTTGAAAACAGAGGTTGCAAGCATAGGAAGGCAAAACAAGTGCAACATAAAGACTTTAAGCATAAAACGAGGAAACTTGATATTATTGAGATGCATAAGAACACTTTCCCTCTCTCATAATAACTTTCAGTATCATGCATAAACTTAACAATATAGCTATCACAAGGACCATCGTATCAATGATCACTTATTCTAACACAAAACACAGGAACACTAGCTCTCAAAACACTTTGTTAAACAATATTAGAGGTATCCTTACAAAGGATAGTGTGTCCTTCTTATACATATTTAGTGACAAAATCTTTCACATTTGCTATTATAGGTTCATCATCTATTTGTTTATCAGGTTCAATAGCTTTATTTCTACTTGCATTAACCATACTAGCTATCATAGAATGTTCCTTTATCTTAACTAGGAAAGACATTTTCTCAATGTAAGGCTCAGGTGAAACATGATTAGCAGTATAAACTTAAGTATTTCTTGCAGGAACACACTTGGCAACATCTTTATAGGGTGCATGATACTTATTCCACTTCTTTTTAGGCACTTCAATGTAGGAAGAAAAAGCCTTAAAATAAGTTGCAATAGCTTGAGAGTCTAGACCATAAGCATTTTTAATATTTTGAATGTCATCAGTTCCCATAAAAGATTTAATGCATTAATAATCATAATTTATACCCGACTTTCTTCCTTTGTCATTCTCCCATGCTTCAGCATTGTCTTGAGTATGGTCCAGAAGATCCCATTTAACTTCTTCTTCCATGCAGTGAATGATCCAGCACAAGAAGCATCCAATAAATCCTTATCATGAAGAGGAAGCCTTGCATAAAAGTTATTGATAATAATATCGTGAGGGAGCTCATGAATGGGACATTTGAGAATTATTAACTTCAATCTCCCCCAAGCTTGAGCTGTACTCTCTCCATCAAGAGGCCAAAAGTTGAATATCCGATCTTTATGAATCTCACTAGGAGGATAAAACTTTGAATAAAAGAGAGGTACTATTTCCTCCCATTCAAGAGCTTGACCATTCTTCAGCAGCTTATACCATTCTTCAGCTCTTCCTTTTAGTGATAATGAGAATAACTTCTTCTTAACTTGATTTGTAGTAATACCTGCACACTTGAACAAACCACATAATTCGTGTATAAAGAGCAAATGATCACCGGGATGGACAGTTCCATCTCCAACATAATAGTTATCCATAACACGATCAATAATTCTTGTAGGTATTTTAAAAGTATCATTCTCAGCAGGTGGTCGTTCATCTACTACCTTAGCAGTGGTAGTAGCATTACGAAATAAGAAACTCAGCGAATTATCCATAATGAAAATAAAGCAACTAACAGAAATAAACAATACTCACATTAGAAGTTCCCTTTACTAGTTCCACTCTCCAATAGCGCTTCACTCCCCGGCAACGACGCCAGAAAATAGTCTTGATGACCCACAAGTATAGGGGGTGTATCACAGTATTTTCAATAAGTAACAGTGTCGAACCCAACGAGGAGCAGAAGGTGCTGGCTAGTGGTATGGATCAGGAATTCTCTGCAAATACTTAGCAAACGGATTTTTAGGGGTTTTTGATAATGCAAGTAAATAAAGTACGAGTAAATAAAAGACAATAAGAATAAATGCAGCAAGTGGCCCAATCCTTTCTTTAGCAAAGGACAAGCCGGTTGTATTACTTAAGATGACCAAACATTCTTGAGGACACATGGGAATATTGTCAAGTGCTTTCGCTTCATATAGTTGATTAATCTTCTTTAGCTTGCTAAGTGTTGTGTGGGTGAACCTGTGCTAATGTACCGACCTTCCTAGGACTAATACATACTTGTGATTATACCCCTTGCAAACATCCGTAAGTATAAGAAAGTAATTAAGGTAGAAACCTAACCACAACTTTAAATTCTAAGACCCTGACGTCCCTTGTGCAATGGTTTCCTAACGGGGGTTCAGGTTTCTGTCACTCTAGCAACCCCTACGATTAGTAGCCAAATACACAATGCATTCCCCTAGGCCCATATAGGTGAAGTGTCATGTAGTTGACATTCACATGACACCACTAGAAGAAGTACACCAAAACTTAAATATCAAACTATTGAATCTTTCTCAACACAATTCCACTACTAACAACATGAATTCTCCCATGTCCTCAAGAACAAAACGAACTACTCACAAGACATCATATAGATCATGATCAGAGATGGAATAATGATGTATAACAATCTGAACATAAACAATAATTCAATGGTTCCACTCAATAGCATCAACTACAAAGAGTAATCAACATCGTACATGATCAGAGATGGAATAATGATGTATAAAAATCTGAACATAAACAACTTTTCCGGTGTTGATTACTCTTTGTAGTTGATGCTATTGAGTGGAACCATTGAATTATTGTTTATGTTTAGATTGCTAATGCTTCCATCTCTGATCATGATCCATATGATGTCTTGTGAGTAGTTCGTTTTGTTCTTGAGGACATGGGAGAAGTCATGTTGTTAGTAGTGGAATTGTGTTGAGAAAGATTCAATAGTTTGGTATTTAAGTTGTGGTGTACTTCTTCTAGTGGTGTCATGTGAACGTCGACTACATGACACTTCACCTATAAGGGCCTAGGGGAATGCATTGTGTATTTGGATACTAATCGTAGGGGTTGCCGGAGTGACAGAAACCTGAACCCCCGTTAGGAAACCATTGCACAAGGGACGTCAGGGTCTTAGAGTTTAAAGCCGTGGTTAGGTTTCTACCTTAATTATTTTCTTATACTTACGGATGTTTGCAAGGGATATAATCACAAGTATGTATTAGTCCTAGGAAGGTCGGTACATTAGCACAGGTTCACCCACACAACACTTAGCAAGCTAAAGAAGATTAATCAACTATATGAAGCGAAAGCACTTGACAGTATTCCCATGTGTCCTCAAGAACGTTTGGTCATCTTAAGTAATACAACCGGCTTGTCCTTTGCTAAATAAAGGATTGGGCCACTTGCTGCATTTATTCTTATTGTCTTTTATTTACTCGTACTTTATTTACTTGCATTATCAAAAAACCCTAAAAATCCGTTTGCGAAGTATTTGCAGAGAATTCCTGATCCATACCACTAGCCAGCACCTTCTGCTCCTCGTTGGGTTCGACACTCTTACTTATCGAAAATACTGCGATACACCCCCTATACTTGTGGGTCATCAAGACTATTTTCTGGCGCCGTTGCCGGAGAGTGTAGCGCTATTGGAGAGTGGAACTGGTAAAGGAAACCTCTACTGTGAGTATTGTTTATTTCTGTTAGTTGCTTTATTTTGATTATGGAAAATTCGCTGAGTTTCTTATTTCATAATGCTACTACCACTGCTAAGGTAGTAGATGAACCACCACCTGCAGAGAATGATGCTTTTAAAATACCTACAAGAATTATTGATCATGTTATGAATAACTACTATGTTGGGGATGGAACTGTCCATCCCGGTGATCATTTAATCTTTATACACGAATTATGCAGGTTGTTCAAGTGTCCAGGTATCACTACAGATCAAGTTAAGAAGAAGTTATTCTCATTGTCACTAAAAGGAAGAGCTGAGGAATGGTATAAGCTACTGAAGAATGGTCAAGCTCTTGAATGGGAGGAAATAGTACCTCTCTTTTATTCAAAATTTTATCCTCCTAGTGAGATTCATAAAGATCGGAATCAAATATACAACTTTTGGCCTCTTGATGGAGAGAGTACAACTCAAGCTTGGGGGAGATTGAAGTTACTAATGCTCAAATGTCCTATTCATGATCTCCCCAACAATATTATTATCAATAACTTTTATGCAAGGCTCCCTCTTCATGATAAGGATTTATTGGATGCTTCTTGTGCTGGATCATTCACTTGCATGGAAGAAGAAGCTAAATGGGATCTTCTGGACCATATTCAAGACAATGCTGAAGCATGGGAGAATGACAAAGGAAGAAAGTCAGGTATAAATTATGATTATGAATGCACTGAATCTTTTATGGGAAGTGATGACTTTCAAAATATTCGTAATGCTTATGGTCTTGATTTACAAGTTATTACAAATTGCTTTAAGGATTTTGCTTCTTATATTGTAATCCCAAAAAAGGGATGGAGCAAGTACCATGCACCTTATAAAGATATTGTTGACTGTGTTCCTGTTGGGAGTAATGAGTACTGCACTATTGATCACATCTTACCTGAACCTTATATCGATAAGATACCCTTCCCAGATAAGGTAAAGGATCATCCTATGATAACTAGTGTAATCACTAAAAGTGAAAAGAGAACTATAAAACCTGATGAACAAATAAACATTGAACCTGTTGTAGGAATTGTTAAAGATCTTGTCACTAAAAGTGTAGAAGATGGGCACATAGTCTTTTGTGAGGATGCTTCTAATATTGTCTCACATCCCAATAAAACTAAAAAGGCTAGTGTCCCTGTGCTTTCCATTAGAATTGGTGATCATTGCTATTATGGTTTGTGTGATATTGGAGCAAGTTCAAGTGCTATTCCTTATGAGCTTTATAAATAAATTATGCATGAAATCAGTCCCTGCAAGTTGGAAGAGATTGATGTGGTTATTCAACTTGCTAATAGAGAGACCATCTCTCCAATTGGTATTGTGCGGGATGTAGAAGTTCTTTGTGGTGAGATTAAATATCCTACTGATTTTCTAGGACTTGGTTCAGCTACTAGTAAAACTTATCCCATCATTTTTGGTAGACCTTTCCTGAGTACTTGTGGAGCTATTATAGATTGCAAAAGGGAGAAAATCTTGACTAAGTTTGATGGGGAATCTTATGAGTTTAATTTTTTGAAATTTACTAAAGAACCTTGTGAAAATGAAACCCATAATGAGGATTTTAGAGTTGAACAACTTGCTTCTATTTCTCTTGCTCCTAACAATGCTTTGCAGCAATTTATGGAAGATCACGAAAGTGAGTTCTTCATGGAAGAAAGAAATGAGATTGACGAGATTCTCTGCTGTCAACCTAAGATGCTTAAGCATAACTTGACCATGGAAGATTTGGGTACCATGTTGCCACCTAAAAAGGATCCGGTCTTCGATCTAAAACCTCTCCCTGACGATCTTAAATATGCTTACATTGATGATAAAAAGATATATCATGTTATTATTAGCTCTAAACTTTCAGGGAAGGAAGAGGAACGATTATTGGAGGTTTTGAAGAAACACCGAGGGGCTATGGGCTATACTCTAGATGATTTAAAAGGGATTTCTCCTACTATATGTCAGCATGCTATCAATACAGAACCAGATGCAAAGCCAGTAGTAGAGCACCAATGGCGTCTAAATCCTAAGATGAAAGAAGTGGTAAGAAATGAGGTATTGAAACTCCTTGATGTTGGTATTATTTACCCTATTGCTGATAGTGAATGGGCTAGTCCTGTTCATTGTGTTCCTAAACAGGGACGAATTACCGTTGTTCCTAATGACAATGGTGAGCTTATTCCCCAAAGAATAGTAGTAGGCTATAGAATGTGCATTGATTTCAGGAAAGTTAACAAAGTTACTAAGAAAGATCATTACCCACTTCCTTTTATCGATCAAATATTAGAAAGGTTGTCTAAAAAGACCCATTTTGTTTTCTTGATGGATATTCTGGTTTCTCTCAAATTGCTGTTAAACAACAAGATCAAGAAAAAACTACTTTTACATGCCCTTACGGAACCTATGCATATAGACGTATGCCTTTTGGTTTATGTAATGCTCCTGCTACTTTTCAAAGATGCATGTCTGCTATTTTTCATGGTTTTTGTGAGGAAATTGTGGAAGTGTTCATGGATGACTTCTCCATCTATGGAACTTCTTTTGATAATTATCTGCACAACCTTGATAAAGTTTTACAGAGGTGTGAAGAAACTAATCTTGTTCTTAATTGGGAGAAATGCCACTTCATGGTTAATGAAGGGATTGTTCTTGGGCATAAGGTTTCCGAAAGAGGCATAGACGTGGATAGAGCTAAAGTTGAGGCAATTGAGAAAATGCCCTGCCCAAGAGACATCAAAGGTATTCGTAGTATCCTTGGTCATGCTGGTTTCTATAGAAGGTTTATTAAATATTTCTCTAAGATATCAAAACCCCTTACTAATCTTCTTCAAAAAGATGCACCCTTTGTTTTTGATGATGATTATAAGGAAGCTTTTGAAACTCTTAAGAAGGCTTTAACTACAGCTCCTATCGTTCAACCACCTGATTGGAGTTTACCCTTTGAAATAATGTGTGATGCTAGTGATTTTCCTGTAGGTGTTGTCCTTGGGCAACGAATTGATAAAAAGTTAAACGTTATTCATTATGCTAGTAAGACTCTTGATGCTGCTCAAAGGAATTATGCTACTACTGAAAAAGAATTCCTAGCTGTCGTTTTTGCTTGTGATAAGTTTAAACCTTATATTGTAGACTCAAAAGTCACCATTCATACTGATCATGCTGCTATTAAATACCTTATGACGAAGAAGGATGCTAAGCCTAGGCTTATTAGATGGGTGGTGCTTTTACAAGAGTTTGATCTACATATTGTAGATAGGAAAGGTGCTGAAAATCCTGTTGCTGATAATTTATCTCGGTTGGAAAATATCTCTTTTGATCCTATGCCAGCTAATGATAGTTATGAACAGTTGGCCGCAATAGGGGTAAGATCACGAGGAAGCCCTTGGTATGCTGACTATGCTAACTTTATTGTCTCTAAGTATTTGCCTCCAACTTTCACAGCTCAGCAAAGACGGAAGTTCTTCTATGATTTGAGGTATTATTTTTGGGATGACCCACATTTATATAAAGAAGGAGTGGATGGTATTATGCGAAGATGTGTTCCAGAATACGAACAAAAGGAGATATTGCGAAAATGTCATGGTAGTGCCTACGGAGGACATCATGCGGGAGATAGAACTGCGCAAAAGGTGCTACAATCAGGTTTCTACTGGCCTACCCTTTTTAAAGATGCAAGAAAGTTTGTTTTATCTTGTGATGAGTGTGAGCGTGTTGGTAATATTTCTAGATGCAATGAAATGCCTATGAACTACTCTCTAGTTATTGAACCTTTTGATTGCTAGGGATTTGACTTTATGGGTCCTTTTCCTCCCTTGAAAGGTTATACTCACATTCTTGTTGCCGTTGATTATGTTACTAAGTGGGTAGAAGCCATACCTACGAAGAGTGCTGACGGGGAGACCTCTCTAAAAATGCTTAAGGATATTATCTTTCCTAGGTTTGGAGTGCCTAGGTATCTCATGACTGATGGAGGTTCTCATTTCATTCATGGTGGTTTTAGAAAGACCCTTGCTAAATATGATGTTAATCATAGAATTGCTTCAGCTTATCACCCCCAAACTAGTGGGCAAGTAGAGTTATCAAATAGAGAAATTAAATCTATCTTGCAAAAGACTATTAATAGATCTAGAAAAAACTGGGCTAAAAAGTTGAATGATGCTTTATGGGCTTATAGGTCTGCCTATAAAAACCCTATGGGGATGTCTCCTTATAAAATGGTTTATGGGAAAGCTTGTCACCTACCTTTAGAATTAGAACACAAAGCTTATTGGGCAGTTAAAGAACTTAATAGAGATTGTAAGCTTGTTGGTGAAAAAATATTTTTTGATTTAAGTTCTTTGGATGAATGGAGGAGTGAAGCTTATGAGAATGCTAGACTCTTTAAGGAAAAAGTTAAAAGATGGCATGACAAGCGAATACTTAAGAGAGAATTCCATGTTGGTGAGAAAGTTCTATTGTATAGGTCTCATCTCAGATTTTTTGCAGGAAAACTACTGTCAAAATGCGAAGGACCTTTCGTTATTGAAGAAGTGTACCGTTCAGGAGCAATACAAATTTCCTCTTTAAAAGATAACACTACACAAGTGGTGAATGGGCAGCGACTCAAGCACTACATTGCTGGGGATTCTTATAATGAAGATGTTGATGCTTTTCAAGTTATAACTCTAGAAAAATTTATCAAAAACCAAATTCAGAGACCTGTAGAGTCCGTTTTCGAATAGGTAACAGTTCTGGTAAGAGAAGTTCCACGAAAGATCTGTCCAGTTATATTTTTTGCAGTTTTTATCCAACTAGGAAAGCTATGAAGTGAAAGAGGGACAGAAACATATCCAGGGTGGCTCACACCACCCTGTGGCGCGGGCCCACCCCTAGCCGCGCCACCAGGTGGTGTGGCCACCCCGGACTCCGTCTCCGACCCGTTTTCTCCCAGTACCTTCCTTTTGTTATGAAACTTCGTAATATATAATCCCCCGGATCCCCCGAGGTTCGCATATCGTGTTCTCGTCGTGTTTTTGTTTCGATCTATTTCTGACAGGTAGAGTCCCAGTTTTGGAGCCACAATGTCTTCCTCTGGATCAGCCAAAGATGATTCCTCAGCGGATATCATCAACCCATACATGCGTGAGTTGAAGATTCATCCCAAAGAGTTGTTGTTTGAAGAAGGGGAGATACGGATAAAATAAGTTCAAGGCCCTAAAGGTGAAGGAAGTCTGAAGGACAGGATGGAAGCGCTGGAGCAAGAAGTATTTAGGTACAAGAAGATGGCGGAACGCGAAGTGGATATCATCCATAAGATTTGTTCCGAACTCATCACCGAGCACCAAAAGGAGACTGCTGAGCTCAAGGATGAAGTCCTCTCACTCCACCAAACAACCAACCAACTGCAAGCACAGCTCTACGACATTCAAAATCAAAACTATGAGTATGAAGTTAGGTTTAAACGCATAAGTGTTGCTGCTAGTTTCAGGATGATGGAGACCAGGATGTCTTTTGTTGATGGGGAGCCTTTACCTTGGAAGTTCGACAAAGACGAGAGGATACCACCACCACCGAAGGAGTAACTCGTCATCAGGTTTTGGCATCCCCTTGGTTTGTTCCAAGCTTGGGGGAGTGCCACGGTATCACATCACTATCTTCTATCTTTTTACCTTTTTAGTAGAGTCATATCATGAATAGAGAAGTTATCATGTAGGATGGTTTGCATTGTGGAAGTGTCCCCTCTCTCGTTAGATATGTATCCCTTGGTGTGAGTTGCCGTTATGGAATGTTAATGAGAAGTTCTATCATTTACTCTTTTGCATATCTTATATTAGTTTTCAATTCATGGTTATATGATTGATCTTGTTGTTAGTACTGGTATCACTTTGGGACCATTGAGTTAATTTAGTTGGTTTTGGCAAACCTGGCTCGGTCAGTAGCAACACTATTTTTGAGAGTTGAATGAAAAAGATAAAAAGTACTCTAAAGAAATATAAAAAGTACTCATAATCTTAGTATTATCTAGTTAAGATCTTTTGTGCTTCCAAGGAAGATTGCATGTTTGTTTTTATCACTTGTATGCCTGTTTGTTTCCTTCAACTCTTATACTTGCTACCCAGCCTTGCTAGCCAAAAACCTGTACTGAGAGGGAATTCTTCTCGTGCATCCAATCCTTAAACCAAAACCTATGCCATTTGTGTCCACCATACCTACCTACTAGCACTATTGCCATTCCAAGTAAATTCATGTTTTTATCTTCCTTCCAAATTAAACTTGTTATGTGAAAATTAGTGATTAAAGCTCTCACAAACTTGACGGCACACTTTACTTTCTTGCACTTAATAAACTTGAACCATTGTGCCCATCTATGTTGTGTATATGCTTGTGCTTTGTGAGTTGTGAATTAGCAGAATCATGTTGTCATGGGGAACGCTTTCAACATTGCACTGGTACTTTGTACCTAGTAGATATCATGTTCTTTTGTCTATGGATGTCGTCGGTGTGAAATGAAAGGGGAGCTTGTAAGTCCATGGAGTTATGCATGTGTGTTAGAGAAACGCCTGGCCGCCAGTCTAATCCATGTTGTCATGGTGGAAACCTGCAGCGTAATGATGGCTCGTGTATTAACAAGCTCGTTGGGGAACCCCAAGAGGAATGTATGATGAGCACAGCAGCAAGTTTCCCTCAGTTATGAAACCAAGGTTTAATCGAACCAGTAGGAGCAAGGAAACACCTCAAAGGTGTTGCTAGCTGAGCCTTGGCAGGGCGCACTACCGGTGCTAGTAGCAACATGGAGACCTGCACAACACAACCACAAAACTTTGTCCCCAACTTGTGATGAGGTTGTTAATCTCACCGTGTTTTGCTGAAAACAAAGGATTAAACGTATCGAATGGAAGGAAGTAATAGTTTGCAGAAAGTAAACACAAAGCAGTAAACAGTTTGTAGATTGTATGTAAAAGAAAAGGACCGGGATCCATAGTTCACTAGAGGTGGCTCTCCTGAAGATAGATAACATGTTGGGTGAACAAATTACAGCGAGGCAATTAACAAACATCGAGAAAGCATACAAGCATATACTAATCATCTTGACTCCTTTGGAACTTGATTGGGCATTACAACATTATACATAAACCGCCATCCAACTGCATCTATGACTAATAATCCACCTTCAGGTTATCATCTGAACCCCCTCCAGTATTAAGTTGCAAGCAACAAATTATTGCTTTACGAATTGCGTGTAATGTAAACAATACGATTGTTCTATGAACAAAGGATTGTTATTTTCTCCCTAGTAGCAACAGCACATCTAGTACCTTAGAGATTTCTGTCACTTCCCCATATTACCAGAGGCATGAACCCACTATCGAGCATAAATACTAACTCTTGGAGTTGCTAGCATCTACTTGGCCAAGATAGCTACTAACAACAGAAAGCATGCAAGATCACAAATAACAAAGACATAATAGAATCAATCATCAATCTGAAATAGCACCTCAATATCCATCGGATCCCCGCAAACACAACATGCAGAATTACAAATAGATGATCTTGATCATGAACGGAGCTCACAAGATCTAGACATGAAAGCACAAAGGAGGAGAACCAGCCATCTAGCTACTACATGGATCCGTAGTCGAAGGATGAACTACTCACGCATCACACTGAAGGCTTGCATGGTGATGAAGAAGGCCTCCAGGGTGAATTCCCCTCTCCGGCAAGGTGCTGGGAAGAGCTTTAGATCCCTCCCGATCTAGGGATGGAGATGACGACGGCTACAGACTCTTTCGTGAATTTTTGATCGGGGGCTTAGGGTTTTCGTCCCGACGGCATCTTATAGGCGGAAGGAGAGGCTGAGGGGGTGCCTGGGCTGGCCACACCACCCCCTTCACGGGCCAAGCCTGGCCGCGCGGCCAGGTGGTGTGGCCGCCCTCTGGCCCTTCTCCGTCTCGTATTCTGGTATCTGATGACTTGCGGAAAAATAGGCACTTTGGCTTTTGTCCCGTCCAATTCCGAGAATATTCATTTTCTGACTTTCCTGGAACCAAAAACAACAGAAAACAGGCAGCTGGCACTGTGGCTCTTGTTAATAGGTTAGTCCAAGAAATCATATGAAAAGTACTCCAAAGTGTGGACAAAACACAAGAAAGTGGATAAAACCAAGCATGGAACATCAAAAATTATAGATACATTAGCAATGTATCAACATCCCCAAGCTTAACTCCTGCTCGTCCTCGAGTAGGTAAGTGATAAAAAGAAAGAATAATTTTTGAGGTGACATGCACCATCAAAGACTTGATCAAAGTATTTGTAAAACATTCAAAGCTGGGATCATAGTACTTCAATCATAACATGAAGGACAAAGTTCTAGCAATAAGACAAAGAAACTATGATGCAACATGAAAAGGCACAAACAAAAGATTCATGAATAACAATGCTTTGCAAGACTTCTGTTTGTTTCACATAAAGAAAACATAGAATAATAGTATTCAGCTTTTCCCTCATAGAGTAGCAAATATAAATGCATAGGACACCTTCAAAGTTCATAAGAGTGACTAGATACAAATAGTTTAAAACAAGCAATATCAAGTTATGCATCAATCAACTAGTCTTGGGACAATGCACATAGAACTAAGAATGGCCACTATGCTCTCAAAGTAGGTGCATAAAGGTAGAAGGTGGCGACTCAATATAATGGTGGAAGAAAGGCCTTCATAGAAGTAGGGATTCAAGTCTCATAAAGAGCTTCCAAAAATTATGGTACTTATAGCTTTCAGCTCTCATTGCCCCTATCATAAGCATCTTGAAGTGATTAAGGTTAAAGTGAACAAACTATGGTGTACATGCTTGACGAAGTATAAGTTAGAAATCTCATGTCCCTTGTATACGAGGGCTGCTCCTCATGCTACTCAAGTTTAGTCACCGGTAAGTTCTTGTCATTGTAAGTATATGTGTATCATAGAGAACCGCCAACGGGGTACCCCTTGCCCGATGATACGGAAGAATCCCCATATCAAAATGACAAGGCAAGCAGACAACGAGCATCTCAGCAATCTTCTTATTTACCATGGGAATATGATGCTTTTTTCTCTCTTTCCTCTTTTCATAATCTCATTTTTTTCCTTTTCTCTTTTTTCTCAATATAGGACTCTTTTTTATATAAGAAGAATGCTTCATAGACAGCTCATTATGGTTACGCTGCAGGTTTCCACCATGTCAGCATGGATTAGACCAGCGGCCCAGGCGTTTCTCTAACACATATACATAACTCCATGGACTTACAAGCTCCCCTTTCATTTCACACCGACGACATCCATATACAAAAGAGCATGATATCAACTAGGTACAAAGTACCAAGTGCAATGTTGAAAGCGTTCCTCATGACAGCATGGTTCTGCTAATTCCCAACAAATAAGTGCAAGCATATACAACATAGACGACACAATGGTTCAAGTTTATTAAGGGCAAGAAAAATAAAGTGTGCCACCAAGTTCGTGACAGCTTTAATCACTAGTTTTCTCATAACAAGTTTAATTCGGAAGGTAAACAAAAGCATGAATATACTTGGAATAGCATAAGATAGTAGGTAGGTATGGTGGACTCTTTGGAATAACTTGGTTTAGAGAGTTGGATGCATGAGTGGAACTCATACTTGGTTGTGGAGGCTAGCAAAAGACTGGGAGCGACAAACTAAGAGAGCAATAATGGCCATAATCATGCAGAGCGACAAAACATCATTGATCAAAGCATAAAGTGATACTACAAGTTGACAACTAAAGGATCATAAAGGCTATGGTGACTTGAGATAGTCATAACATGGTGTGAGCATGCGCCAAGTCAACCCAAATAAAGCATCAAAGGAGAATACCACTATACTATGCTTTAATATGCTAAAACAACGCATGATTCATACAAGGCACATTAAGCAATCTCAATTGTTTATAACAAGTCATGCTACAGCAAAGAATACTAAGCATAAAGCCAAAACAATATCAAGCATGGCATGACAGAGCATAGGCCACAGTCAAAAATGAGCTCTTTTTACCACATAAGCATAAACTTTCCTACTCTTTTCCAATCCAAACCAAACTATTTGAAAACCAATGTATGAAAGAGGGGGTCCAACCAATTTATTCAAAAAACTAAGCAAACAAAAGCAAACTAAAAACCAAAACGAAAACGAAAAATAAGACGCTCCAAGAACAACACAACTGTGCATGAAACAATAAAAATGAAGCGTTTGGAAGAAACCTGGGATTTTTATTGATGAAGATGGGATGCCTTGGGCATTCCCAAGCTTTGACGCTTATACTTCTTGGATATTTCTTGGGGTGACACGCGTGGCATCCCCAAGCTTGAGCTTTATTCCATCCTTCATCTCATTACTCATTCCTTCCATACACCTGAAATTTTTCCTTCATACAAAACTTCACACAATCTTTATTAGCAACATTAGTGCACTCAAGATAAATAAGTCTTAAGGTTCAGTTCTAACATCAAATAAACTTCCATTAGAACACTAGCTACTGTAGCACTTCCCTCAAAAAGCTCAATTCCCCAAAAGAACTCAAAAAGGAACCAACAAGAAGCAAATGCAGAAAATGGCAGAAATCTATCAAAACAGACCAGCAGGTAAAGACGAATTTTTTCGAAGACCTTCTGTTGCTCAAATCAAAAAGTGTTGAACTAACGAAAGTTAGATAACAAAAAATTCACGCCTCAAAACTACTTTCAGATATTTTACACGAATTTTTACGGTGAAGCACAGAAATCTGTTTCGGGACAGCAACTTTCCCAATCGTTACTTCTCTCTCATTAGAGGTTACTCTTGGCACAAAAAGCAAATAAAAAGGATAAGGAGAGACTCATCTAAAACTTTTGGGTTATCTCCCAATAAGTACTTTTCTTTAACACCTTTAAGTTAGGCATAAAAAGCAAGAAAAAGAATCAAGTATTCTCAAATGAAGAAGCATTAAGACCAAATTTTGTTTTCATAGGAGAAGCAAAAGATATCTTCTCTCTCTTCTTAAGGAAGTGTTCTATACCTTTCTTGAGTGGGAGTTGATATTTAATGGTGCCTTCTTTCATATCAATAATGGCACCAACAGTTCTAAGAAAAGGTCTTCCCAAAGTAATAGGACAAGAAGCATTGCATTCAACATCCAAAACATAGAAATCAACGGGGACATAGGCATTGTTAACCATAATGAGAACATCATTAAGACTCCCCATGAGTTTCTTTTTAGCATTATCATCAAGTGGGACATTCAAATAACAATCTTCAAGTGGAGGCAAATCAAGCATATCATAAATCCTTCTAGGCATAATAGAAACACTACTATCAAGATCACATAAAGCTTTGAAATCAAAGTCATTCACTTTCATATTAATGATGGGTTCCCAACCATCTTCTTGTTTTATAGGAATAGAAGCTTTATGTTTCATCTTTTCTTCTTTAATCTTTATGAGAGCATTAGTAATGTGTTTTGTAAAGGCCATGTTCATAGCACTAGCATTAGGACTTTTAGCAAGCTTTTGTAGGAACTTAATAACTTCAGAGTTATTGCAACCATCAAGATCAAAATCAACTTTATCATCTAAAATAGTAGAACTATTACTAGCCTCAACACTAGTGGTGGTAATAGTAGAAACACTAATGTTTCTAGCAATTTCATCTTCTCTTTCCCACTTAGCATGTAATTCAGCTAATAGTCTAACATTTTCATCTATTCTTACTTGTATGGCATTAGTAGCTGCAAAGGGATTATCATTAGTTTTAGGTTTAGCAGCCATTTTATTCAAAGAAGATTGAGCTTCAACCAAAGACGCTATATTTCTTTCAGCATTAGAGAGTTTTCCTCAATAGTTTTATTAAAAGCGGTTTGTTTACTAATAAAGTCTTTAAGCATAACTTCAAGTTCAGAGGAAGCACACCTATTATTGTTGTAGGAATTTCCGTAAGCATTACCATTGTTGGGAGGATATGGCTTATAATTGTTGTTACCAAAAATTACTCCTATAAGCATTATTGCTAAAATTGTTATTTCTTATGAAGTTCACATCAACTTGCTCTTCTTGAGCAACCAAAGAGGCTAAAGGAACATTATTTGGATCAATATGGGTTTTCCCATTAACAAGCATAGACATAATAATATCAATCTTATCACTCAAGGAGGAGGTTTCCTCAACAGAATTTACCTTCTTACCTTGTGGAGCTCTCTCAGTATGCCATTCAGAATAATTAACCATCATATTGTCCATAAGTTTTGTTGCAGCACCCAAAGTGATGGTCATAAAGGTACCTCCAGCAGCAGAATCCAATAAGTTCCTTGAAGAATAGTTCAATCCTGCATAAAAAGTTTGGATGATCATCCAAGCAGTCAGTCCATGAGTGGGACAATTCTTTACCAAAGATTTCATTCTTTCCCAAGCTTGAGCAACATGCTCATTATCAGATTGTTTAAACTTCATTATTTCACTTCTCATAGATATAATCTTAGCAGGAGGATAGTATTTTCCAATAAAAGCATCTTTGCATTTAGTCCAAGAATCAATACTATTCTTAGTTAAGGAATTCAACCATTCTTTAGCTTTTCCTCTCAAAGAGAAAGGAAACAATTTCAGCTTAATAATATCACCATCTATATCCCTATGCTTTTGCATCTCACAAAGTTAAACAAAGTTATTTAGATGGGCAGTAGCATCTTCATTACCAATACTAGAAAATTGTTCTCTCATAACAAGATTGAGTAAAGCAGGTTTTATCTCAAATAAAGTATCTCCAGGCACAGGTGGAGCAATAGGTGTGCTCATAAAATCATTGTTGTTGGTGCTAGTGAAGTCACACAACTTAGTGTTTTCAAGAGTAGTCATTTTTTTGTGTTTTTGATAAAGAAAGCAAACTAGTAAAACTACTTTTTTGTGTTTTTGAATAAAGAAACAAGCAAACAAAACAAAAAGAAACTAAGCAAAACAAAAATAACAAAGTAAAGAGATTGGTTATGAGGGACTCCCCTTGTGAAGATGTCCTTGACTCCCCGGCAACGGCGCTAGAAAAGTGCTTAATGGCTCGTGTATTAACAAGCTCGTTGGGGAACCCCAAGAGGAAGGTATGATGAGCACAGTAGCAAGTTTCCCTTAGTTATGAAACCAAGGTTTAATCGAACCAGTAGGAGCAAGGGAACACCTCAAAGGTGTTGCTAGCTGAGCGTTGGTAGGGCGCACTACCGGTGCTAGTAGCAACGTGGAGACCTGCACAACACAACCACAGAACTTTGTCCCCAACTTGCGATGAGGTTGTCAATCTCACCGTGTTTTGCTAAAAACAAAGGATTAAACGTATCGAATGGAAGGAAGTAATAGTTTGCAGAAAGTAAACACAAAGCAGTAAACAGTTTGTAGATTGTATGTAAAAGAAAAGGACCGGGATCCATAGTTCACTAGAGGTGGCTCTCCTGAAGATAGATAACATGTTGGGTGAACAAATTACAGCGGGGCAATTGACAAACATCGAGAAAGCATACAAGCATGTACTAATCATCTTGACTCCTTTAGAACTTGATTGGGCATTACAACATTATACATATACCGCCATCCAACTGCTTCTATGACTAATAATCCACCTTCAGGTTATCATTTGAACCCCCTCCAGTATTAAGTTGCAAGCAACAGATTATTGCTTTATGAATTGCGTGTAATGTAAACAATACGATTGTTCTATGAACAAATGATTGTTGTTTTCTCCCTAGTAGCAACATCACATCTAGTACCTTAGAGATTTCTGTCACTTCCCCAGATTACCAGAGGCATGAACCCACTATCGAGCATAAATACTAACTCTTGGAGTTGCTAGCATCTACTTGGCCAAGATAGCTACTAACAACGGAAAGCATGCAAGATCACAAATAACAAAGACATGATAGAATCAATAATCAATCTGAAATAGCATCTCAATATCCATCGGATCCCTGCAAACACAACATACAGAATTACAAATAGATGATCTTGATCATGAACGGAGCTCACAAGATCTAGACATGAAAGCACAAAGGAGGAGAACCAGCCATCTAGCTACTACATGGATCCGTAGTCCAAGGATGAACTACTCACGCATCACACCGGAGGCTTGCATGGTGATGAAGAAGGCCTCCAGGGTGAATTCCCCTCTCCGGCAGGGTGCCGGGAAGAGCTTCAGATCCCTCCCGATCTAGGGATGGAGATGACGGCGGCTACAGACTCTTTCATGGATTTTTGATCGGGGGCTTAGAGTTTTTGTCCCGAGGGCATCTTATAGGCTGAAGGAGAGGCCGAGGGGGTGTCTGGGCTGGCCACACCACCCCCTGGCGCGGGCCAAGCCTGGCCACGCGGCCAGGTGGTGTGGCTGCCCTCTGGCCCTTCTCCATCTCGTATTCTGGCATGTGATGACTTCCGGAAAAATAGGCACTTTGGCTTTTGTCCCGTCCAATTCCGAGAATATTCATTTTCTGACTTTCCTAGAACCAAAAACAACAGAAAACAGGCAGCTGGCACTATGGCTCTTGTTAATAGGTTAGTCCAAGAAATCATATGAAAAGTACTCCAAAGTGTGGACAAAACACAAGAAAGTGGATAAAACCAAGCATGGAACATAAAAAATTATAGATACATTTGCAATGTATCACGTAACCATAATGAGCATCTATGAAGCATTCTTCTTATAAAAAAAGAGATAGAGATTGAGAAAAAGAGAAAAAGAAAAAAAGATGAGAAAAGAGGAAAGAGAGAAAAAAGCACCATATTCCCATGGTAAATAAGAAGATTGCTGAGATGCTCGTTGTCTGCTTGCCTTGTCATTTTGATATGTGGATTCTTCTATATCATCGGGCAAGGGGTACCCCATTGGCGGTTCTCCATGATACACATGTGCTTACTATGACAAGAACTTACTGGTGACTAAACTTGAGTAGCATGAGGAGCGGCCCTCGTATACAAGGGACTTGAGATTTTCAACTTACAACTTGTCAAGCATATCCTCGTATTTGATCACTTTAACCTTAATCACCTAAAGATGCCTATGATAGGGGCAATGAGATCTGAAAGCTAATAAGTACCATAATTTTTGGAGGCTCTTTATGAAACTTGAAATCCCTGCTTCCCTCTGCGAAGGGCCTTTCTTTTACTTTCCAGTTGAGTCAGTAAACCTATTCCCTTATATCTCAGCAAGTATTTTGAGTTGTTGTGTTTCATTCATTCATATGATGATTTATTCAATCATGTTTCTTATGTTCCTTGTTTTGCACTTTGCTCTTATCTTAGTGTCTACTACTTTGAAAGCTATCATTGAAAATCAGTTATTTGTGAACTCCGGCAAATTGTCAACTATTCTTCGACCAAGAGCTAAGTTTGCCATTACCAATTATGATTTACTTTATGTATCTTTATTGTGTTTCCTTTACCTATTGTAAGTTAAGTTATATAATGGTGAGTTGTCTGCTATTATGATCTATGTATTGATGAATGTGATGCTTCATGTCTGTATTATTTTATCGACTCTTCACTCCATATACCTGAGGTCATGTTTATTGAGCTCAGTTTCGCTTGGGGACAAGCGAAGTCTAAGCTTGGGGGGAGTTGATACGTCCATGTTGCATCACTATTCTATATCATAATTTACTGTTATATTTCATTGATATATTTCATATTAAGTGATGGTACTTATGTTATTTCATCTATTTTTGCATGGTTGATGACTTTTGGAGCATGGACCGCTACAGTCAGGATTCTAATGGAAAAGGTGATGTTTGGAGGCGAAATTCGCGAAGATCAGAAAATCCAGGAAAATACACGGAAAATCCTATTTTTCCAGAAGATGAAGAAAGCCAAAGGGGAAGTGGAGATGGGCCACAGGGGGCCCACACCACCCCCTGGCGCGAGCCACCCTAGGCCACGCCACCAGGTGGTGTGGCCTCCCTGGGCCGTGCCACCAGGTGGTGTGGCCGCCCTGGTCCACCCCTGGCTCTCCCCTCTGGCGTATATTATCCTCCTGAAACCCTAAGACTTGGGGGGCGACCATAGAAAGATTCCGCCGCCTCTGCAGGGCGGAAAACACCGAGAGAGAAAGATCTCTCTGGCAGACAGAATTCTGCTAGGGGAATTCCTTCCCAGAGAGGGGAGATCGTCGCCATTAACACCACCATCAAGCTGGACTTCATCGGGATCATCATCATCATCACCACCATCATCACCATCAGCACCATAATCACCACCATCATCTCGCTGTAACAATTTGGTTGAATCTTGCATAGTTCTTAGGGGAAACTTTCCCGGTGTTGATTACTCTTTGTAGTTGATGCTATTGAGTGGAACCATTGAATTATTGTTTATGTTCAAATTGTTATACATCATTATTCCATCTCTGATCATGATCCATATGATGTCTTGTGAGTAGTTCGTTTTGTTCTTGAGGACATGGGAGAAGTCATGTTGTTAGTAGTGGAATTGTGTTGAGAAAGATTCAATAGTTTGATATTTAAGTTGTCTTTGACAAAGCATAGACCACAGTCAAAAACAAGCTCTCTTACCACTTAAGCATGAACTTTACCTACTCTTTTCCAATCCAAACCAAACTATTTGAAAACTAATGTATGAAAGAGGGGGTCCAACCAATTTATTCAAGCAAACTAAGAAAACCAAGCAAATGAAAAACAGAAAACAAAGACGCTCCAAGAACAACACAACTGTGCATGAAACAATAAAAATGAAGTGTTTGGAAAAAACCTAAGACTTTTATTGATGAAGAAGGGGATGCCTTGGGCATCCCCAAGTTTCGACGCTTGTACTTCTTGGATATTTCTTGGGGTGACATGGGGTGGCATCCCCAAGCTTGAGCTTTAGTCCATTCTTCATCTCATTACATCATTCTCTCCATACACCTAAAATTCTTCCTTCATACAAAACTTCACACAATCTTTATTAGCAACATTAGTGCACTCAAGATAATAAGTGTTTATGTTCAGTTTAAACACCAATAAAACTTCCATTAAAACACAAGCTACTGTAGCACTTCCCTTGAAAAGCTCAATTCCCCAAAGAGAACCAAAAAAGGAACCAACAAGAAGCAAATGCAAATAATGGCAGAAATCTGTCAAAACAGACTAGCGGGTAAAAACCATTTTTTTCGAAAACCTTATGTTGTTCAAATCGAAAATTGTTGAGCTAATGAAAATTAGATAACAACCTGGGGAAGAAGCACAAAAATTCACGCCTCAAAACGACGTACAGAGATTTTACACGAAGTTTTACAGTGAAGCACAAAAATCTGTTTCGGGACAAAAACTTTCCCAAGCATTACTTCTCTCTCATTAGAGGTTACTCTTGGCACAAAAAGCAAATAAAAAGGGTAAGGAGCGGTTATTACAGAGGTAATAACTTCCAAGACTCATCTAAAACTTTTGGGTTATCTCCCAATAAGTACTTTTCTTTAACGCCTTTAAGTTAGGCATAAGAAGCAAGAAAAAGAATCAAGTGTTCTCAAATGAAGAAGCATTAAAACCAAATTTCTAGCCCTTACCTCTCTTAATTTTATTCTTAACCTTGGGGAACATATGATTGTTTGGTGGAGAAGCAAAGTGCATGGTGCCCTTTTCTACATCTATTATTGCTCCAAGGAGTTTCAATAGGGATCTTCCAAGTGTAATTTGTCCTTTTCCTACACATTCAATAACAAGATAATCAGTAGAAACCATTTTCCCTATGATCTTTGTAAACACTCCTTCAGCTATTCCAATTGGTGATATTGTGGCATTATTAGCAAGAAATACTTTTTCTCCTCCTTCAGAAAGTCCCCAAAGATTCAAAGATTCATAGATATCTTTAGGCATAAGACAGAATTCAGACATGATATCACAGCGAGCATGAAAAGTTTCATTATTTATAACAATCTTTACTATGGGAAGCCATTTTGAGGGTTCAGAATTTATTGGAACATAGTCATGATGCTCTCTAAGTGTATTATAGCAATCTTTTAAACTAGCAGTGTTGGTCTCAAGAGTATTCAATCTAGCAAATATGTTTATAAAGGAAGAATCAGATTTGCTAGGCAAGTTTTAAGTAAAGACCAACTTCTTTATGGCATTAAAAGTATCATCCTCATTGCATTGGAGGAAATCTCCTCCCACTACAGCATCCAAAGCATATCTATAACAAAGAGCAATTCCAAGGTAAAAACTACTAAGAAACAAGCTTTGAGTCATTTTAGGTTCTATTTTTTAATGTAAATCGGAGATTCTAGACCAAGCTTCTTTGAAACTATCTTCAATTCCTTGTTTGAAAGTGAAAACCATTTCCTCAGGTGACATAGTGATTGGAGCAATGCTAGACATAATGGCAAATTAAGATAGGAACTAATAATAATGTTTTTGTGTTTTTAATAAAGAAAGCAAACTAGTACAACTAATTTTTTGTGTTTTTGATAAAGAAACAAGCAAACAAAGCAAAAATAAACTAAGCAAAACAAAAATAACAAAGTAAAGAGATTGGTTATGAGGGACTCCCCTTGTGAAGATGTCCTTGACTCCCCGACAATGGCGCTAGAAAAAGTACTTGATGGCTCAAAATATATTCGAGCTCGTTGGGGAACCCCAAGAGGAAGGTACGATGAGCATAACAGCAAGTTTTCCCTCAGTTATGAAACTAAGGTTATCGAACCAGTAGGAGCAAGGAAACACCTCCAAGGTGTTGTTTCCAACTTGGAATCCTGCACAACACAACCACATAACTTTGCCCCCAACTTACAGTGAGGTTGTCAATCTCACCGGTTTTGCTGTAAACAAAGGATTAAACGTATTGTGTGAAAGAAAGTAAAAGCTTGCAGAAAGTAAACAGAAAACAGTAAACGGTTGTAGATTGATGGTAAAATAAAGGACCGGGATCCATAGTTCACTAGTGGTGGTTCTCCTTAAGATAGATGACATGTTGGGTGAACAAATTACAGCGGGGCAATTGACAAACATAGAGAAAGCATACATGCATATACTAATCATCTTGACTCCTATGAGATTTGATTGGGCATTACAACATTATACATAGACCGTAATCCAACTTCATCTATGACTAATAATCCACCTTCAGGTTATCAATCCGACCCCCCTCCAGTATTAAGTTGCAAGCAACAGATAATTGCATTAAGCATTGCGTGTAAAGTGAACAATACGATTGTTCTATGAACAAAAGATTGTTGTTTTCTCCCTAGTAGCAACAACACATCTAGTACCTTAGATATTTCTTTCACTTCCCCAGATTACTAGAGGCATGAACCCACTATCGAGCATAAAAACTCCCTCTTGGAGTTGCTAGCATCTACTCGACCAAGATATCTACTAACAACGGAGAGCATGCAAGATCACAAATAACAAAGACATGATAGAATCAATAATCAATCTGAAATAACATCTCAATATCCATCGGATCCCCGCAAACACAACATGTATGATTACAAATAGATGATCTTGATCATGAATGGAGCTCATAAGATCTAGACATGATAGCACAAAGGAGAAGAACCAACCATCTAGATACTATATGGACCCGTAGTCCAAGGATGAACTACTCACGCATGACACTGGAGGCTCGCATGGTGATGAAGAAGGCCTCTAGCGTGAATTCTCCCCTCCGACAGGGTGCCAGGAAGAGCTTCAGATCCCTCCCAATCTAGGGATGGAGATGACAGCGGCTACAAACTCTTTCGTGGAATTTTGATCAGGTTCTTGGGGTTTCTGTATCGGAGGCATCTTATAGGCAAAAGGGGAGGCCGAGGGGGTGTTCTAGGTGGCCAGACCACCCCCTGGCGCGGGCCAGGCCTGGCCGCGTGGCCAGGTGGTGTGGGCGGCCCTGGCCCCACTCCGTCTCGTATTCTGGCTCCATGTCCCCCTCAGTGAAATATTGACTTTGGCTTTTGTCCCGTCCAATTCCGAGAATATTCATTTTCTGACTTTCCTAGAACCAAAAACAACAGAAAACAGGCAGCTGGCACTATGGCATCTTGTTAATAGGTTAGTCCAAGAAAGTGTATAAAAAGTACTCCAAAATGTGGACAAAACATAAGAAAGTAGATATAAACCAAGCATGGAACATCAAAAATTATAGATACGTTAGCAACGTATCAGGTACCATGGCCCACGTGTTGTTGGGCCCTATCCATTGTCGGGCTCGACGAGCCTCGAGGAGATCTTTCATGGAGGAATCAGGGAGTTCCCCTCGCCAAGCAACACTTATTCAACTGGAAAGAATTCAACCTCAGGAAGTTGTCTCTCGCCAAGGCACAATAATGACCTCGGGCTGGACCACCGCCTTGGCTTGTGCTTGTTACCCAAGGAAGCATCTTCCCCTTCCACAATCCAGGAGTAGCCGACAAGCACTACCGCCTATAGGGACCACCTCCCTCTTTGAGGATTAGAGATCGGAACCACCACGCCTGATCACTCCATGATACGAGCCGCACACCGCAGGAAAAACATCTTACCTGCCCACTGTGTTGTCGCCATGTGGAAACCCTTCCCGCCCGAGGCGCGGGAAGAGGACCAGGGCGCCTATAAAACGGGGGAAGAGCATCATAGGAGGGGATCATATTCCTCCACCTGAAAACCCTAGCTTTCTCCTTACATGAGCGCTAACCCTGATCACACGATCAGATCCTTGTATCTTTAATCTCACCAAGCGGTACAAGCAATACAACCAAGCAGGAGTAGGATTTTACACCGCACGGCGACCGGAACCTAGGTAAAATCCTCATGTCATTCTTGTTGTGGTTTTACCATTCCTCGTGAAGTTACAGAGAGGTTTGGAGAGAGCGTGATTGGCCCCTTACATTCGATACTTCCCAACTTCGCGAGATACCATGCCGAGATAAATATCTGACAATATCCATCAGCGGGACATTAAAAATACCTTCCTACATGGACATCTTGATGAAGTTTTCTATAGTCATCAACCCTCCGGTGTTATTGATCCTCGCTAACCCACTCATGTGTGTCGGCTTATTAAATCCTTGTATGGTCTAAAACAGCCCACCCGATCTTGGTTTCAACATTCTATTTCCTTTGATCTCTCAATTGGATTCATCGAGTGTCGGGTGCCTCTTTATTCATTTTTCACAAAGGATCATCCATTTCCTATCTTCTCCTTTAGGTCGACGACATTATTCCCACTGCCTCATCTTTATGTCTATTTTCACTACTACCACTGAAGCTATGGCACGAGAATTTCCTATGAAGGATATTGGTCCTCTCCATCACTTTCTTGGCATTTCTCATACACGTACATCTAGTGGCATTCATCTCTTTCAACAACAATATATTCTTAACATATTAAATCATGCTGGTATGCGAGATTGTAATCCCGTGTCAACTGTCAACGATGGAAATCTTCAGGCAATAAGGGGGTGTCCCGAGTCGATTGTGATTCCTTTCGTGTGATACCTTTTATATAGGAATCATGATGTGATCCTTCCTTCTCTGGCTTGGGGCCCTCTTCTTCTCTAGCTTTGGCCCGGCCTCGATATGATGACACCCTTGTATGGAATGGATGTGAACTGTCGGTATGGCCAGTACGATGTAGAAGCTGGCCCCCGGGGGCCTCTCTCTTTCCCCTTCCTCTGACGTACCTCGCCCGAATATCTTTGTTCCATAGGTGGGGCTTGACGGTTGCTCGGTCCTGATAGCCTAGGTGGGGGACAATGGTTGTCTAGGGTGCGGTTGGTGCCCTATGGGTGAACTAAGAGGTGTCCTAGGGTTGAGGTAGACATGGTGCCCGTCCTTCCCCCTCTTTACCTAGGTCGTGGTTGGAGGTGCCTTATAGGCTAGGTTCCCTGGATCGGTGAATCGTCAGTAGGGTGGTGTAGTCCGACGGTGCTTGGCGCACCCTGTGGCGTCCCTCCTGGACTGCAGTTAGGTAGCCGATTGAAGGAGAGGGGGTAGCATCCCATGGGTGAGGCCAGCAGCACCCGCTGGCCCACTCTGCCAAGGATTCCAGTCGACGACGTCTCCTCTAGTGAGGTTTTTGGCTGGTGGTCTGATGGGGAGGGTGGCCCAAGGTAGTGACAGTATCCAGCAAGGGTGACCTTCGGCCCGGTTTGCCTCTGTAGGGGGAGTTTTGGCTCAGTTTCAGTCCATAGGCGGAGGATTCCGGTCTGATTTCACTTTGTAGGTGGAGGTTACGACTCGGTTTCAGTCTGTAGGTGGACCGATAGGCGCGAGGAGCATTCTAGGGAGGGGATCCGGACAACGATATGGGGGAGAGGAGTTATCCTCTCTTCTCTCTCCTAAAGGAGGATGAGGGGGACACATCTATCCTCTCCACCTTGGGGGTGGGAAGCCTTTATATATAGTTGGGTGGGAGATTATTCACCTTGGGGGAGACATCTATCCCATCCACCTTGGCTTTGTCTGCTACTTTAGCTGTTAGGCATCCTACACATGTAATCTTCATGTTTACTACATGAGTGCCATTGGGGTCTAACTTCTACTCTAGAGCTCCGATTGCACTATTGTTTTCACCAATGGGCTTTTGTCTTCATGTACTCTCCTTAGAGAGTGTCTTGGCAACTGAGGGATGGTGCCATCGGGCCGGTCCTTGGGGTAGCCACAAGGAGCTGCTACTCCCACACTATGGGAGTGGTGAGCTGACGGTTAGAGCGCCTCCAACGCTCATCCTGTCGGCAAGGTGGCCGGAGTGGGTGGACCATATTGGGGTGTCTTGCCCAGGTGTTCGTCGTGCCCATTCCCTCCTTGTTCCTTCATCTGCTCATGCTATTTCTCCTTCAGGCCCTGGAATAGGGGTGCCTCCTTAGCATCATCGCTTCCTGGGATAAAGTCACCATAGATTCCTGTAAGTATGTGTCCGGTCAGGATTGTATGCAAATTTGTGTTGACTATGTGTGTAGCCCAGAGTTTCTTGTTACCACATTAACCCCTCAATGACATGGGCGGTAGAGTATCGTCCGGTCGGGTCATCACACAATTTGACAAAGGGGTTGTAGGTTCGACCAGGGCAACAAAAAATTTATGGAAGCGATAAAGAAAACTTTGTAGGTCTGTGCGACACCTCGGCCCCATCACCTGTTTTTTCCAATGCGTCAGTGGTCCCCCCTTCGACTCATGGACATGAATGTTGTGGGTTTGTCTTGACTGATCGGCGTCCTCCAGGCATGCGGGTGGTCATGGTCCTTATTTCAGGACTAGATCAGGGCACCCTATCCCTCCTGATATCCTATTCCCTCCCTGAACTCCGCCCAGCCGTTGCTCGCTCATTGCATCACAAGTCTCTATTTTGTTAGAAACATGATTCTGTTGTGTTACTGTAACAAGATTGTATTGGTGCAAGGTACTCAAGTCACTGCTAGAGTTCCGAGATCACAATATGCATCTTAGAGGGGAAGTAAGCACTTCACTTGTCAGAATGTGCTTCATGCTTGTGATTTCGATATGAAGTTCACATATGTGCTAGCTGGTTGGGAAGGACCAGCCCATGATGCAACCATCCTTGCTGATAGGGTGTCTAGACCTGGTGGGATTCATATCCTTGATGAGAAGTTCTACCTAGCAGATGGTGGATATGGTTGTCTCTTTGGGGTTCTTCCACCCTTCAGGTCAACCAGGTATCATCTAAACGAGTTCACTAGAAGGAACAGACCAATGAATACCAGTGGCGGACCTAGGATTTTACACATGGGTATGCCCCACAAAATTTCGACGGCAATTTGATACAGTATATTTACTAATACAATAAATAACTGTACAATTTGCATTGTAAAACGCTAAATCAGTATATCATATATGTTTGCAATTTATTTAATTGAACTATTCGATCCTAAGATATTGTATACGATGAATCAATAACTTAAACAATCAGCTACTGATTCAAATTCTAATGTATTTACCTCCGAGCGGCTATCAATTCAAATATACTTATTTCGTAGGCTCGCGGCCGGCCAGCGAGTTATTCAACCTCGAGGCATTGTGGGGAAGGCGAGCGACGTGCCGGCGTCTGAAAACCTCGCAAGGTTGTGACATCCAGGTTGAGGTCGACAACGGCAGTTCCGATCGGCTCTCCACGAGTAGTGTCCCGAGTCCTGACCTGGCTGTGCAAGGTCCTTTACAGAGTGACGGCCTAATCCAAAAGCGACGGCGATCGGCGCGGCGGCGACCGGCGAGTCCACCGCTCCACAGAGCGAGGGCAAGCTCTGGGATTGGATCGGTAGATGTGAGATCAAACAACACCCTAACCGATCAGTTTTTGTTCTACTCTTTCTAACTGATTAGGCCGCATGTACGTCTCAGCTGCCCGGTTTTGCAGCAATCGATCAGGCTTTTTTCCCAAACTAGGCCGCACGCACACCCTCAGCTGACCCATTATACAACGATTGATCGGGCCATTTTTCCCCAGCTAATACGAGGTTGAGTCGCTCGGCCGCAGGTATGCCGCGGCATACCTGGCATACCCTGTAGGTCCGCCACGGATGAATACCAAGGAGATGTTCAATATTAGACACTTTAGGCTTAGTGTCACCATTGAAAGCACATTCACTGCTTTGAAAAACTAGTTCAAGATCCTTGATCAGAAGTCATCCCATCCTTTTCCCATCCAGGTAAAGCTAGTTGCTTGCATCTTTCATCTCCACAATTGGATCATGGGTATGATCTTGATGGTTTTGTACAGGATGAAGCAAGTGTAATTCCTAACAACGATGGCATTGGCCATTGTGTCGAGCTATTTGACAATGAAGCTTGGAAGAGTAAGAGGATGGAATGGGCAACGTGATGGGGATATGCCGAAGGGGGTATGCTCAGCAGTAGGTTTTGAGTGGGCCGGAAAACCTGCGAGTACGCCTGGAGGACAGCGACTGGACTCTGAGGAAAGGAGATGCCCATCGACTGTGACTAGGAGCCCAGAAGCGTAGCAGAAGCCCAGTCGGATTAGGTCAAAAGCCCCCGGATCCTTATCTTGTTCTGGGACAGCTTGTAAACCCTAGCGAGGTGCTTCATATATAAACCTCCCTAGGGTATCGTAGAGACTTACGTTCCATCATACACCCCCTCAAGCGACTCGCTGCCCAGCCGCCGAGCTCGCCACCCCTGTAACTCGCTCTCTCATAATCTAATCTAGCAGGAGTAGGTCTTTACCCTCCGGGGGGCCGAACCTGGGTAAACCCTTGTGCATCTGCCCCCATCTCGCACCGCAGATGGCCGCCAACTCTTTCTCACGAAACTCTCAATCGCTGCCTATGGCAGCGACTGCCGTGGCCATTTCCACGACAGTGGCGCCCACCGTGGGGCATAGCGGGACTGGCCTGAGTTCTGCGGCGAGACCCTACTCGCCGATCGAGCGGCCGTTCTCCACCGGCCGCATGATCGCCTTCGGCGGGATCTTGCAGATCCTGCCCAGCAGCTACATCCCGGCGTCGCGCCCGGTCACACACGCCGCGGTGATGCCGGTCGGCTCCATCAACCTCTTCGTTGGCTTCACCGGCGCGATCGACCCAGCCGCGACGGTGATCGTCGGTGGGTCGCCTCCACAACGCGATCTCCTTTCGAAGGAGCAGGTCCGCTCCATCAGGGGCCTCGTCGCTGAGTACGACTCGGCCGCTAGCGACGCGGTCGAGACCAACGTCGTCACCAACGACGACGCCCTAAACGACGACAACGACTCCGCGACCCCTGCATCGGCCAACGGATCCATCACCGCCGCGTCGCGGGAGGACTCCATCACACGAGTCTCCAACCCCGAGGATTTCGAGGATCCCTCCATTCTGGGGATCTTCAACTCTGACTCCGGCTCGGAATCCCCCGAGGATTTTTGCGCCAGATCCAATCGCTTCAACGCGATCTACATGGCGGGTAGCACGGCCGCCCCGCCAGATCCGTTCTCCACGCCGATTCCGCCAACCACGACGGCCACGGAGGTGGAACAAGCCTGCATGTGGCTTCAGGAGGCGCAACACAACGAACTCACCGAGCGCAAGAAATACCGCCTCAAACGAGAGACGGCGAAGGAGCTGTCACTCTATCACCAGCGCCGCATAAGGACCCGCCTGAACCCCGATGTTCAAGGCCGCGTCCTGAACTTCAACGACAAGGGCGACCCCACACGCGCCGCCGAGCATGAACACGGCGAGAACGCGCCGCCAGGAGGAGCCAACCCCGCGAGACCACCACCTGGAGCACCGGCGAATGGGGCCCCTCCACCACCCATGGGCCGTGCGCCCCCACCAGACCAACCACGGATCATCATCTTGCCTCAAGCCCGGGACGCCAACGGGCTACCACTGTACTCCACCCCGATGGACAACGTCGTCGCGGCCGATGCCGCGATCGCCAACCTCGATGTCCAAGGCGACGGCACGCTACAGATCCAATATGCCAAGGCCCTACTCGTCAGGGCCGTCGAGCAACAAGTCGCGGGAGTCGACCCGCGGGGGCGGATGTATTCCCGCTCGTCAGCAAGCAGGGCGGCATCAAGTGGCCACCCTACCGTGGCCAACGCAATAGTTTGCCCACCACCCCAACCCCTGGCAAACCAACCGCGGGCCGCCAACCCCGCGTTGTCGACCAACGAGCCGCGACCTGCAAACAACACCGTCGCCGCAAATGGGAAACCACTCGACGCCCGAACGCACATCATCAACAATCAGGTGTGGCGGTGGCGCCAACCCTACGACCTGCGACACACCCTCGCCAACCGCGGCGACCCGGAGCCAAGAGGCTCGCTCGGCCGAGTCGGGCCACAATGCTTTGGACCCATGATACGCGGGGAAAAATACCCCGCCAACTTCAAGGCCCCCAAGGAGATCGAGAAATACGACCCGACGTACGACCCCGTCGTTTGGCTGGATACATATCTCATGGCAATAGGGATCGCAGGCCACACCGACCTGCTCGCCGCTCGCTACCTCCCCCTGATGATGGAGGGTGCGACCCGGCAATGGATCAACACGCTACCCGCCGACAACATCAACTCCTGGGAAGAAATGCGGGACGCCTTCGTCAGGCACTTCGAGGGCTCCTACACCCGCGACACCACCATCGAGGACATGGAGCAATGCATCCATGGACAACGCGAGTCGACCCGCCGGTGGATCCAAAGGTGGCAAGAGCTGTGGATAAACGCCTCCGGCATCCACCCAGACACGGCGATACACTGCTTCAAGAACGCGTGCCGGTATGAACCTCTGGTCGCCAAGATCAAGAGGGTCTACCGGACGCTCGATAACATCCCCGACCTCGTCGAGATTGCCAAGCGCTACGCGGAGGAAGACCCCAACCAAGACTCTGACGACGAGTCGGGAGGAAGACGACGCACTAGCATCCACGACAGCGGGCGCCTACGCGACATGCGCTACAGCAACACCCGCATCACCGGCAAGCGCTGGACCGATGGGCGAGTTGACTTCGTCGCCAACGCCGGCTACGGCCAATGTGACTCCAAGAACTACCGCCGTGGCGGAGGAAACTACCGCGACAGCGGGAACTACCGTGCCAACAATGCGACGAGGCCGAAATTCGCCCCCGCCGCCCTGCTCAATCAGCCCTGCATCTACCACGGCAGGGAGGGAAAACCCGCCACCCACACCACCGCCGATTTCCACTCTCTCAAAGAGATCGAGAAGGCGAGACATGCAAGGGAAGACCCCAACAACAACCAACCGCGGGACAACGGCGGCGGCGGCTACACACCTTCACTGGGCTCGACACCAAGCGTGAGAAGAAGGTACTCGCCCGCGCGGTCGCCGTCAATGCAGTGACGCAGGTCGACATCCCCCGCTTCCTAAACTGGTCCAAGCAGAGCATCACCTGGAGTCGCCAAGACCACGTGCCAAGAATTGAATATCCAGGGCGAGTCGCCCTGGTGGTCAGGCCAAAGGTGGTCGACTACTGGCTGCCCAAGACGCTGATGGACGGTGGGAGCTCCATCAACATCCTGTACCTCGACACATTCAAAAGGCTCCAGCTCCCAGAAACAGCCATCGAGCCAACACTAGCGACCTTCCACGGCATCGTCCCCGGTCGGAAGGTGTACCCGATCGGGAAGGTGACACTACCAGTCACCTTCGGCAACCCGGCGAACTACCGCACGGAGAGAATCCTCTTCGAGCTGGTAAACTTTCGCAAACCCTACCACTGCGTCCTGGGCCACCAGGCATTCGCAAAGTTCATGGCGACCCCACACTACGCCTACAATACGATGAAGCTCCCCGGGCCGAGCGGCATCATCACCGTCCACGACGACCCCGATATGGCCGTGGGATGCGAGGAAAAGGGCGTCGAACTCGCCGATGCCATCATTGCCACGGAGACTGACCACGCAGAGGAGCTCGCGAAATACGCGGGCAACATCAACAAGGACGACCCCACCATCTTGAAGAAACCGATCGCCGCGAACTCCACGTTCGAGGCGACCACGCACACCCGTACGTCGAGCTCGTCCCAGGCGACTCCAGCCAGACGGTCACCATCGGGGCGCACATGAGCCCCGCATAGGAAAGCGCGCTCATCGGGTTCCTCTGTGAGAACCGCGACATCTTCGCATGGAAGTCATCTGACATGCCAGGTGTCCCGAGGGAACTCGCTGAGCACAAACTGAATGCCGACCCCAAAGTGCGACCAGTAAAACAGTCGCTACGGCCCTTCAATGAAGAGCGCCGTCGAGCAATCGCCGAGGAAGTCTAGCGCCTGCTAGCCGCAGGCTTCATCCGTCCAATTAAGTACTCCAAGTGGCTGGCAAACCCAGTCCTGGTTCTCAAAAAGAACAACACCTGGAGAATGTGTATAGACTACACCAACCTCAACAGCGCCTGCCCGAAGGAGGAGTTTGTCCTACCGTGCATCCATCAGATCATCGACTCGACCACGGGATCGGAGTCACTGTGTTTTCTCGATGCTTACTCTGGTTACAACCAGATCAAGATGGCGGTCGAAGACGAGGAAAATACGGCGTTCATCACGCCATTCGGCGCGTTCTGCTACACGGCCATGACATTTGGCCTCAATAACGCAGGCGCCACATACCAGAGGTGCATGCAGGAGTGTCTAGCGAGCCAAATTGGCCGCAACATTCACGTCTACATCGACGACGTGGTGGTAAAATCCACCCGCCAGGACGATCTGCTTGCCGACCTAGCAGAAACCTTCGCAAATCTGCGGAGGTACAACATCAAGCTGAACACCGGAAAATGCACCTTCGGTGTACCCACCGGACAACTTCTGGGGTACGTAGTCTCCAAGCGAGGCATTGAGGCCAACCCCACCAAGATCGAGACCATCGCGCGACTCGGGAAACCCGAGTGCCTGCGCGACGTCCAAAAGTTGGCAGGGCGAGTCGCGGCTCTCAGTCGCTTCATCCCCCGGCTAGGCGAGAAGGCAATGCCCCTATACCGCCTGATGCGCAAGAACCCAACGTTCCAATGGGACGCAGAGGCCGACAACGCACTGAAAGCACTCAAAGAAGTGCTACTCGTGGCACGACTACTCGTCGTGCCACTCGACAGAGAGCCAATGCTCGTCTACGTCGCGGCCTCCAATCGGGTCGTCAGCGCCGTGATGGTCGTCGAACGACCAGAAGAGGGCAAGGAGCACCCCATATAGCGCCCAGTATACTACATCAGCGAAGTCTTAACAGACTCACGACAGCGCTACCCGCAATATCAAAAACTGGTGTACGCGGTATTCCGAGCACAGCGGCGACTCCCGCACTACTTCCAGGAGCACCCAATCACGACGGTATCCTCCACGCCCCTCCAAGACATCATACGCAATCCCGATGCGACTGGGCGAGTCGCCAAGTGGGCTGTCAAGATCGGCGTCCACAACATCAAATACGAGCCCCGAAAAGCGATCAAGTCGCAAGCCCTGGCTGATTGCCTCGCCGACTGGGAAGAGGCACAGCAGCCAGAGAAGCTCCCATACCTCCACTACTGGTCGCTCCACTTCGACGGCTCCAAGAACGCCGACGGCGCGGGGGATAGGGTCATACTGACCTCCCCAAAGGAGACAAGCTCCGCTACGTGCTCCACCTCAACTTCAAACCCTGCACCAACAACATGGCGGAATACGAGGCCCTCCTCCATGGTATGAGAGCAGCCAAGGAGATGAACATCAATCGCCTGCGATGCTACAGCGACTCCGACCTAGTCGTCGGCCAAGTGGCCGGGACATGCGACGCTGTTTCCCCAACAATGATAGCATACCGCCAGGCCGTCGACCAGTTGGGAGGACACTTCGACGGCTATTCGTCGAGTGGATCGACAGGCATAAAAATGAGGAGGCAGACGCCCTTTCCCGCATCGGATCGGCTCGACAGGCACCACCAGTAGGCATCTTCCTCGACATCATCCACAAGCCCTCCGTCAGCCCACCGAAGGAGATCGATGTCGGGATCCCACTACAACCAGAACTGGCCTTAGTCGCCATGGTTGTGGAACCTAGCGACTGGACAGCGCCATACGTCGCCTTCCTGGAACACAAACTGCTACCGAGCAACGAGACAGAGGCGCGAATGATCGTGCGCCGCTGCAAATCCTTCGTCATCATCAATGGCGAGCTCCACAAGCGCAGCGTGACCGGCGTGTTCCAGCGCTGCATACAGCCAGAGGAAGGCCGCAAGATCCTCCAGGACATTCACGCCAGCGACTGCGGCCATCACGCCGGCGCCAAGTCGCTAGTTGCCAAGGCCATGCAGCACGGTTTCTACTGGCCCACCGCACACGTCGATGCCACCGACGTCGTCCAAAGATGCGTCGGATGCCAGAAGTACGCCAACCAGACGCACCTTCCTGATTTGGCACTCAAGACAATCCCCATCACGTGGCCATTCGCCGTATGGGGCATGGACATGGTCGGCCCGTTCAAGAAGGCCCCATCTGGCTTCACTCACCTCCTGGTCGTAGTCGACAAGTTAACCAAATGGGTGGAGGCCAAGCCGATCAAGAAGTGCGACGGCAAGACGGCTACCAAGTTCCTCCGCGAACTCATTTATCGGTACGGCTACCCACACAGCATCATTACAGACAACGGCACCAACTTCGCCAAGGGAGCCATGGCGGAATTCTGTGAGGAGCACGGCATCCGACTCGACCTCGCATCAGTCACCCACCCGGAGTCAAACGGCCAAGCAGAGCGTGCCAACCAGAGCGTCCTCCACGGTCTCAAACCGCGACTACACGTGTCCCTCGAGCGCACCCCAGGATGTTGGGTCGACGAGCTCCCCTCTATGATATGGGGGATCCGCACCTCCGTCAACCGATCAACCGGGTTCACGCCTTTCTTCATGGTGTATGGCGCCGAGGCCGTAACGCCAACAGACCTGGAGCACGACTCCCCTCGAGTCGCCAACTACGTCGAGGCGGCCAACAAAACCGCCCGCCAAGATAGCGTCGATCAACTTGACGAAGCACGCGACCTGGCTCGCTCCCGCACCGCCATATACCAGCAAGGACTTCGCCGTTATCACAGCCGTCGAGTGCGAACTCGCACCTTCCAGGAAGGCGACCTGGTCCTACTGTTGGAATTATGCCCTAGAGGCAATAATAAAGATGTTATTATTATAATTCTTGTTCATGATAAAGTTTATATTCCATGCTAGAATTGTATTAAGCGGAAACATTAATACTTGTGTGGTTTGTGAACAACACCATGTCCCTAGTACGCCTCTATGGACTAGCTCATTGATCAATGATGGTTAAGGTTTCCTAACCATAGACATGAGTTGTCAATTGATAATGAGATCATATCATTGGGAGAATGATATGGTGGACAGACCCAAACTAAGCGAAGCAATTAGATCGTGTCATCGTGTTCGTCTTTGCGAAGCTTTTCTTATGTCAAATATTGTATTCCTTAGACCATGAGATAATGCAACTCCCTGGTATCGGAAGAAAGCTTTGAGGTCATCAAACGTCATCCTATGAGAGGGTGATCATAAAGGTGTCTCTCAGGTGATCGGAAAGTATCTGTTGGGTTGTATGTATCGAGATGGAATTTGTCCCTCCCAAGTCGGAGAGATATACTTCGGGCCCACTCGGTAATCGATATCAACACCGCTTGCAAGCATGTGGTTAAGGAGTTAATCACAAAGTGATATCGGATTACGGAACGAGTAAAGTACTTGCTGTGAACGAGATTGAACTAGGTATGACGATACCGACGATCGAATCTCGGGCAAGTAAAATATCGCGAGACGAAGGGAATATATATATGGGATTGATTGAATCCTGGCATCGTGGTTCATCCGATATGATCATCGATGAATGTGTGGGAGTCAATATGGGTGCCCAGACCCCGCTGTTGATTATTGATAGAAGATCATGTCTGCATATTCTCGAACCCGCAGGGTCACACACTTAACGTGTCTCGGCGCTAGGATAGATTGGACAATTGGTTTATGAATTTTTGTTCGGAGTCTCGGATGGGATCCGGGATATCACGAGAGGTTCCGGAATGGTCCGGAGAATAAGATTCATATAAGGCAGTGCAGTTTTTGGAGTTCGGAATTGTTCCGGATTAATCGGTATTGTACGGAAGCTTCTAGAACCTTCCGGAAGGGGACCAACGTGGCCCCACCTTCCGGGAGGGGGCATGGGCCTATGAGGGAGTGTCCTGGCCGCATTGGGCCAGGGGCACAAGGCCCCATAGGGCCCAGCCGATTCTAGATAGATTTAACTCGTTTAAATCTAGGGATAGAATTTCTAGATAAGGGGAGAGTTTAAATCGTTTAAACTAGAGATAGGCTTGGAGGAGGGGCTAGGGCTGGCCGCCACCACCCCCTCTATATATAGAGGGCTGGTGCTCCCCCTTCCCCTTACACACATCTCCCTCCAAGCCCTAGTAGCCCTGCTGCCTTCCTCTCTCCCTTCCGACTGTTTGTAGGCGAAGCCCTGCTGCAGAAATTCTCCACCATATACACCACGCCGTCGTGTTGTAGATCCAATCTATCTCTCCACCCTACTTGCTGGTCTAAGGAAGGAGGAGACGTCGAGGTGCTGCACGTGTGCATCTCACGGAGGCACCGCCACTTATGGTGCTAGATCGGATCGAATCGCGAGGAGGAGAAGCGAGTACGAGTACATCACCCACGTTCCGACGAACGTTCCGCTGTGCGAATCTTCAAGGGTATGAAGATCTAATCCAATCTCTCTCGTTGTTTGCATCTCCTAGATTAGATCTTGGCTTTCCCTCTGTTCGCTTCCGTAGAAAATTTTGATTTACTATGCTGCGAAACCCTTCACCTACGATTGGCCCAGGACAAGAAGGGCATGCACAAGATCTCCCCTCCATGGGAGGGGCCATTCGCCATAGGCCGAGTCCTTGGCAACGACGCCTACTATCTCATCGACATACGGGGTGATGGCCAGTTGGAGGTCGGGAGGCCATGGAATGTCAACCTCCTCCGGAAGTTCTACACCTAGAACCACACAATGTACTCTGTCAGAATATATAAATGAAATTCATTCGGATCGCACAAATTGTGCCTACTCACCATACTCTTGTGCCACTCGCACTCGTACATGCAAGCAATACGCCATTCACGGAAGTCAACCTCTGGTCGAGCGACCGGCACGGCAAAGTAGTGCGGCACAAGGGCACCAGAAGTATTCGGGCCTTGTGTCATCCATGAAAAACGCCAACCCGGAGCCGCCATTGGAGTCGCCTAGCCCGACTGGCCCACCGGGCCAAGACATCCAATACACGCTTCCCACAGCGACCTGTCCCCCCCACCCTCGAGCAAAGCGACTCGAACGGTTAAGTACCACGTACAGGGACTCCGCAAAATGGGAACCCCACGCGGCTCGGGAACACACCTAGTAAGAGAACTGCCTAGGGCTCGCCAAGCGACTGGCCCTCCGGGCCAGGGGAGGAGACGCGTTACAAACAACGCATTCACAACCTGCAACAGGATCACGACCAATACGGTCTAGCACAATGCTCGGGGACTCGTTCACAAACGAATCCCACTCGCGCTCGGGGACTCGCCGCTCAGGAGATGCGAGGGATAAAAACAAACACGAAAACAAGTCAAACGCATAGAAATACACAATCAAGTTATACCCCATTAAAGGGCGGACGCGCTTGGGGACTCGCTCAAATTGTTGAACAAAACACTCCCTTAATCATAACACAAGTCGACCAAGTCCCTGCGACATGGATTACAAAAACATCACACAATGTTCGCCACTTGGCATCTATTACAACTATTACATTTGCTTACTCCACAGGCCCTGACGAAGAAGAAGCGCCACCACCCTTGACGCGCACAAAAGGCCGCCATGGGTTCACCGGGTACGAGGTCAGCGACTTCGCCAATGACGACCGGAAGGGCTGCTCTGACTTCATGCCGCGGTGCTCCGGCTCGGGGTCGCCAGGTGCTAGCACCGTATCCTAGTACAGCAGAAGATCCCCCATCGCCAAGACACGGTCGGCATAAGGAGTGGCCTTTGCAGTCAACTTCAGCACCTCCGACATCTCCACCGTGCCGGTCGCCAAAGGATAGCCACTCGTGACGTCGTCCAGATCGAAGTCGTCCGGGAAGTGCACGAGGCCCAAGCTCAACGTTGTGGCGGCCCCGCGCCTGAACGTGGAGCGCGTCATCCACTCCACAACCGTGGGCACCTCCACCAGATAGCGCCACATCTCCGTGAGCCCCCCAGGGATGACTTCGGTGGGAGACATGCCCGGGAGAGCCGCCTGGACACACAACGCCGAGGCCATGGCAGCATTCACCACGACAGTCACGCACTGCGAAGTGGTATACGTCTGCACCATCGGGTCGCTTTGGCCTACCATAGCTGGAAAGTCAGAAGTCAGTGAAACAATGAAACCCCCAAAAGCGGAGAACCGACAAAAGGATAAGGCAAATGACAGAAACTCACCAAGAAGCTTGCGGCAATTCTCCTTGATGTGCTTCTCCAAAGCGGCTTGGTCGTTGTGAAGCCCCACGATAATGGAGTCCGTGGACTTGCGTTCCTCTTCAGCGGTGGCGACGGCAGCCTTCGCACGTTCTTCCGAAGAAATTCAGGCCACCTTAGCATCCTCCAACTCCTTGACTAGGGAGGCCACTCGCTCATTCGCCGCGTCCAGTTCGGCGAGTGGGACATACCCCTCACGAGCCTTGGAGACCTCGTCCGGGAAACCATCTGCAAGTGGAGATGTCAGAGTATTGCACAAAACCATCTCATAACAAGCAAAGAAGAACAACGTCAAACACTCACCGATCCTCTCCTGAAGCCGCCGGTTCACCTCTTGCGCCTCGCGCAAATCACGCTCCAGGCGCTCTCGCGTAGCCTGCCGATCAGTCGACTCCCGCTGTAACCCCTGCAACACAACGAGACTAGCTAAGCATTGGGAGGAAAAGAAAGACCAGTTCCCAGCCGCTGAAATTCAGCGACCAGGAACTCGGGGACTGGAGAATACAGAAAAAATTAAGACCAGTTCCCAGCCGCTGAAATTCAGCGACTAGGAACTCGGGGACTGGAGAATACAGGAAAATTAAGACCAGTTCCCAGCCGCTGAAATTCAGCGACTAGCAACTCCGGGACTGGAGAATACAGGAAAATAAAGACAATTCCTAGCCGCTGAAATTCAGCGACTAGGAATTCGGGGACTGAACATACCTGAATAGCAGCGCCAAGCATCTTGTGAAGTTCGGTAGCGTCAGTCGACGGGACCGTGAAGGAGGTGCTCCCATGGCGGGCCTCAATCTCCGCGTCCACGATCTCCGGGAACTGCGGAGATTGCGCATCTGCACCGCCTGGAAACCCCCTCGCCATAAAGCGAGGGAACGTCACCGACGCCCTGGCAGGGGCGCTGGCCGCTGGGACCGGCACCTCCGGCGCGGACGCGGCTGGTGCTGGCTCTGATCGCGTCGCCTCCCCCTCTTCGACGAGCGGCACAGCAGCTGGCTCCGCGGCGCTTCCCCCGGTCGTGGCATCGTCAGCGCCCCCCTTCTGTTTCTTAGAGACTTCAGCAGACGCGACATCCTCAGAGGCCTTCCTCTTCTTGGGCATATCACCCTCCCTCGCGACAGTGGCCGGGGGAAACTTGGCAACCGAAGGGCGACCAATCTTCTTAGCCCCCGACCTGCACGAGCCCTTCTAGTCAGCACAACCACGACACGAAAGAAGCAAAGCAAATTGGGACAAGGAAGTATAACTTACTTAACGACTGGAAGAACGCGAAGCCCGGTACTGATATGGGCAGGCTTGTCCAACTCGGGACCCAGCTTGCGACTGAGCCCCCGCTCGAATACGTCCGAAGCCCATGAAACCGAGGGCTTCCTTGACGATGAAGCCGCAGTCGTCGGGATCTCCGGCTCCGACGCCACTGCCTTCGACGGCAGTGGCAACTTGGGCGGCACTACGTCGGTCGCTCCTTGGCTTGGGACCCCCGAGGTCGACGGCGCGATCGAAGCCAGGGGAGCTTCTACCACCACCTCCGCGTCCTCGCCCTCCAACCCCTTCGTCGGGATTGCGGCCCTCGGGACCTTGTGCGAGACTTCAGGAGACCCTTCGCCGTCGGAGTCGGAGTCTGACCCGAACACCACTGACGACCTGACCGGTGATGCAGGCCTTTTTGCCGGTGACTTGGGCCGGCTTGGGGGCTTCGATGGTGTAGCGGTGCACCGGGACGTCTGCTCCTGGGCGACCTCGTCGCCTTCTTCGAACTCGTCCAGGCTACGGCTCGCTTCGACCTCTCGTTGTTTCTGCATTCGGGTCTTGCAGGCCACGGGCGCTGGGGGAGCGAATTCTTCTTCTTCCCCGTCGCTATCGGAAGGATCCCCCTCGGAATCTTCCTCCAGTTCCTGGGGAACTTCTTCATCAAGCGGAGGGAGCCAACCCTCCAATACCTGAAAACGCTGAGAACCACTGCGAGTCAAAACACGCCAAGCGAAAATAATGAAATTGGAATACGAACGCAGCGATTGGAAAGAAGACTTACTGTAGGGGCTTCGTTCTTCACGAGAGTATACGGGGTGACTCCAACCGCTGCGCCCGTGAAATCCGCGTCGGTGATCTTCTTCAGGGCGGCCTTGTAATCTTCGGCCTCCCACGACTCCGTGCTGGTGCGAGATGGATCATGTTTCCCGCTGTACTCGTACATCCAGTGTGGACGAGCCGCCAGCGGAACCAGACGCCGCCCGAGCCAACAATTATAGAGGTTGATCGGAATCAACCCCTGGTCCTTCAGCTTCTAGATCTGATCCATCATTTCCACGACGGCCATCCGCTGATCTTCAGGGAGCTTCTTTGGCGCCAGTCGGCGGGGCTCGCTCCTCTCGGCGACGAATTCAGGAAGGGAGACCTCGCCGGAGGGAGTAGCTTCCTTGACGTAGAACCAGCTTTTATTACACTCGTTGGCGGCCTTCTTCGGCAGGAGGAGCTTGACGAAGTTGGCATTTGGCTTCAACTGGAAGGTGACCCCGCCTGCGGCCAGCATCAAGCCGCAGGACGCCTCGCGCCCGATGCGGCCATGGAAGAGCTCCAGCCACAGCGGGAAGTATGGCCTGCAGCTGAGGTAGCACTCGCAAAAGGCGACGAAGATCGCCAGCTGCTCGATGCTATGCGGACCAAGATCTGAGGGCTTGATCGCGTAGTACGCGCAGAAGTGGCAGAAGAAGAGCGAAGTAGGGAACCCTAAGCCCCTCTCGAGATGGCTGGTGAAGCAGATGAACTCGCCGGGCCGCGGTTTCGGCTCGGTCTCGGAAGAGGGGGGAACTCGCCAATTCCCCTTGCGGAGCACCCCGGCGTCCTCGAAGGATTTCAGCTGGGCTGTGGTGCACTTGGATTTTCCCCACGAGCCTTTGGGAGGCGCCATTGAGTGAAAAAATAGGTCGGGAGAGAGCAGAAAGGAAGAGCAAATGAGGAAGGATGAAGAATGCGAAGCAGGATCGCGAAGCTGATCCATCACTCCCCTTATATGGGAAAGGTCACCCGCCAAAATCGGGATAGCCGTTACCCACGGTAATTGCGTCGTAGTTACCGTTGGAAATTCCAACGGATAGTTTGACTAAGGTTGACGGTCCAACTCCTGTGGTCCACTCGCCACTCGCCAATCTCTCTTCTCGCCGAAATGACGACTGGGCAGCAATGATGTTCATTAAAGTGACGAGTGGGGCTGTGGGGAAATTCTCCTAGGCATTAATAGAGTCCATCGCCGATTCGACTGGACGCCCAAATTGGGCTCGCCTACTTCAAGCACCAAAGGACACCCGCGCCTGCATCAACGATGGCCTCGGGGACTACTGATGGGGATATGCCGAAGGGGGTATGCTAAGCAGTAGGTTTCGAGTGGGCCGGAAGGCCTGCGAGTACGCCTGGAGGACAGCGACTGGACTCTGAGGAAAGGAGAGGCCCATCGACTGGCGACTGGGAGCCCAGAAGCGTAGCAGAAGCCCAGTCGGATTAGGTCAAAAGCCCCCGGATCCTTATCTTGTTCGGGGGCAGCTTGTAAACCCTAGCGAGGTGCTTCATATATAAACCTCCCTAGGGTATCGTAGAGACTTATGTTCCATCATACACCCCCTCAAGCGACTCGCTGTCCAGCCGCCGAGCTCGCCACCCCTGTAACTCGCTCTCTCATAATCTAATCTAGCAGGAGTAGGTCTTTACCCTCCGGGGGGCCGAACCTGGGTAAACCCTTGTGCATCTGCCCCCATCTCGCACCGCAGATGACCGCCAACTCTTCCTCACGAAACTCTCAATCGCTGCCTATGGCAGCGACTGACGTGGCCATTTCCACGACACAACGACAATGTGAATGACAAAGGTCCCTCCTGGATCTGAGAAGAAGAGCAAGAGAAGATGAAGAAGAAGAAGCAAGTATACCTCGCCTCCCCCCCTCCCGACCCCACCACCCTTCCAAGACAAGATTCATGATCCACCTGTTCGTAGAAATGTAGAACTTTTTGTTGATTCATAGTAGCTAGGGGTGACTTGTGACGATAAAATGCTTGAGATGATGAGTACTACATTGCATTGTGATAGAAAGGTGAGATCACTCATGAAGAGAAGAGGTGAGCACAAATCTAGACTGGTGCCAACCAAACACACATTCTTGTTTCACCGGACATTTGAGCTTGCATGCAGGTCACCAAACAGGCTGCGGAAACAACTCTATTGATGCGACTTAGGCTACCAAACAGATCGCAGAACATGCCCAAAACCTGTTTTTAACTGGCTCTGCCATTTCTGGCACTCCCCGGCTAGACCGAAATTCGGTTGCAGGCTACCAAACGCGTCCTCTCCGTAGAAATTTCGTTTTGTAGTTCATCCTCGGTCGTTGCCAATTCCCGTCCTCTATCAATCTATGCTATCACTATCTCCTCCCTTTATGCTCTGGGTGCCCTCGACGTGTTGGTTCGTGAGTTGTTTGCTCAGAGGCTCGTGGAAAACACGAGCTCCGAATCCGATCCCACGGAGGTGCTCCCATATGTGTGTAGTGCGGTTGCCAGCGCGCGGAACAAGTACAGGACTCTGCACAGCACAGGCAGAGATGCCGACCAGATAGGCTAGCGCTGCAGTGAAACCTTTGCGTCGCCTCTGATTGGAGTTTGGAAGCTTTGAGTCACGCCAAAGCCGTTCCCAATCCCATTCCCTTCACACGATGCACCCACGACGATTCAAAAGAGGGCATAACATAATCTGGCATGGGTTCGGTGGGTTCTGAACTGCAAACTTGTGATTGTTAGTTGTGTATAAATATACCCTCCGACCTGCTGTCAAGTGTGGAACACCAAGTCAGAAACAGTGTGAGTTGAGGATTTTGCTCGATCGATCATGGCGTCCTCTCCTCCTGCCGCTCTCGCCACGCTGCTGATCGCGAGCTGCGCCGCGGCGGCGGCGGCCACGACGTTCGACGTCGGCGACGGGCATGGCTGGGACACCGGCGTCGACTACACTGACTGGACCGTTGGCAAGACGTTCGCGGTCGGTGACACGCTAGGTGAGAGTACTAACTACTAACTACTCCTAGCTAGTCAGCACACGCTATAGGGTGAACTGGTACGCACGCACGTGTCTGAAAAATCTACCGTGCAGTGTTCAACTACACGAGCAAGGCGCACACGGTGACGGAGGTGAGCCAGAGCGGCTACGACGCCTGCTCCGGCGGCAACTCGGTCAGCAGCGACGACAGCGGCGCGACCAGCGTCACGCTCACCACACCCGGCGTGCACTACTTCATCTGCGACGTCCCCGGCCACTGCGCCGGTGGCATGAAGCTCGTCGTCACCGTCGTTGCCGTCGCCGCCGGGGGAGACGTCGGCTCGACCACGGGAAGCGCCATCCCTGCCACCGACGCCGGGGGATCTTTGGTGCCCACCACGACGAGCACCCTCGTCGACGCGGCTGCTGGGGTTCTGATCATGCTCGCTCTGTTCCGATGAAGCCCGTCGTCGATCGTTGGTGAGTATGATCAGTGTGTCAGTGTACTCGTACGTTTGCATAGTTAAGTTCACTTTGTGTTGTGCTATTTTTCGTACTACATTGGTTTGTAATGTGGCCTGTGTGTGGAGCTGGAATGTGGTTCTTCGTGATGCCTGAGAATTGGTACTATGAGGTTTGCGAAGCTAAAGTTTCTTGTGGTCTGTGTAAAGTCTCGGTTCAACACGCGTCCCAACTTCCATCGCTATAACTCTTTGTTCCTGGGGCACGTGGAGTAGATTCCACACTAACATATTCCTTTCGTAGAAAAGAAATCCGATGCAGGGAAATATCTTTTTTCACGGTGGCTATGGTGCTAATTAACTTTTGCGTTTTGCATAGCAATTCCCTGCCTATGCTAGGGCTTTTGGTTAGTAGGATTTTAAAAAATACGAATATCAGTGAAAAACGAAGGATCGGGAAAGCATGTCATATGGATTCTATAGGAATTTGATCTAAGGAATAGATGCATGACATAGCTCGTTTGAAATAGGGGGAACAACACGCCGAGGAGACCGGAGATTACGGCCCAATCAGCTTAGTTCACAGCTTATCCAAACTCTTCTCCAAAATCATCGCCAACCGGATGAGAAATAGAATGAACGAGTTGGTGAGTGTTAACCAATCATCGTTCATATGAGGGAGAAGCTTACACGACAACTTCATCCTGGTTCGTCAGGTTGCCAGGAGGATTAATCAGAGGAGGAAAAAATGTGTGCTTCTTAAAGTGGACATCTCCCGAGCTTTTGATTCGCGCTCCTGGGGTTTCCTCTTTGAGGTGCTTCGGCACATGGGTTTTGAAGAGTTATTCATCAAATGGATTGCGCTTCTACTGAACACTGCCAACACCAAGATTCTGGTAAATGGAGTGTCAGGAGTGAGGATACAGCATGCATGAGGTCTGCACCAAGGAGATCCTACATCGCCAATGCTTTTTGTGCTGGGCATGGAGGTACTCACCAAAGCAGTGACAAAGGCAGTGGAACATCAATTGCTACAAAATCTGGCAAGCATTTTCCCTCTGCAGCGAATCTCTATATATGCAGATGATGTTTTTCTTTTCTTCAGGCATGAGCATCACGAAATAGCAGCAATCAGAGAGATCCTACGAGTCTTTGGAGAGGCATCTAGCCTGTGGGTCAACTATAGAGAGACCACAGTATCACTGATACGTGGTAACGATGAGGATGAGCAGGGAGTTAAAAGAGGGGATGGGATGTGAACTTGCAAAGTTTCCTATCAGGTACCTTGGCCTGGAGCTCGCTTTACGCCCCCTGAAGAAAGCGGAATGGCAACCCTTGCATGATCAGGTGATCCACTATGTGCCTACGTGGCAGAGAGGCATGATTGTGAGGGCGGGAAGACTGATCCTTATTAGATCGGTCATCACCACGAGACCCATCCATCAGCTACTGGTTGCAGAGGTACCGAAGTGGCTTATGGAGGAAATTACGAAGTGTGGCTGAGAGCGTTTTTCTAGGCAAGGAAAAAAGAAGTTAATGGTGGCCAATGTCTTGTCTCTTGGGAAAACATCTACAAACCTATCTGCTATGGGGGATTGGGAGTGAAAGATCTAAGGAAAGTAGGCTTAGCCTTAAGAGTGAGATGGGAGTGGCCGAGTCATGCTGACCCTACCAGGCCTTGGGGAGGACTACCCTTGAGTAAATATAAGGAGGTGATCGAGGTGTTTCAGACCCTAACTCACTTCGAGGTTGGGAATGGAAGGAGGACCTTCTTTTGGAAGGATCGATGGATAAAATGGGAGGGCACCTGAGGAGATTGTGCCGGAAGTGGTGGCAGCAGTTACGACTAGATGCAAAAACAAAAGGACAGTGGCAGAGTCACCTGTGGATAACTAGTGGATTGAGGATTGCTCACACAATTTGTCCACATAAGGGTGTGTTCAAGCTATACAACTATGGCAGGAATTAGAGGGAGTGCATAGATATGTCGAGGAACCAGATAAGTTCACCTGGAAAGGAGCAGCGACAGGATGATATACAACAAGAGATACCTACAACATGCCGTGTCAAGGGGGAATTGTCTGTAGCATCTACAAGGCTCCCCTAAAATGGAAAATCTTCATTTGGCTGGCCACAAGATATAGGCTATGGACCTCGGACAGGAGATTCTGCCACAGTGTACAGGAGAGCACAGAGGCTTGCTTTACCTGCTTGCAAGATGAGGACAATGTGGACGATATCCTGACTCAATGCCCCTATGCAAAAATCATGTGGCTAGGTTGTCTCTAGAGCGTGGGTTTGCAGTTCGAACCGCCGTAGAGGAATTCAACCTGAAGAGGTGGTGGACGGAGGAAAGAAAGAGGATTGGAAGATGGACATGAGACGGTTCGATATGCTGGTAATACTGGTGGCTTGGATGCTGTGGAACTAGAGAAATGCGAGAGTGTTTGGAAACGTCCAACAACAGTAGCTCATCAGTAAGATACGAGAGGAGTTTCAGCTATAGGAGATAGCTGCAACTCGAGAGAGAGGGTTCATGCCGCGAGAATAGGCTTAGATGTAATATGTGTGTGTGTGTGGTGTGTTGAGTTTTCCTGGATCTGTTGCTTGCATCTTTGATCTAGGACTCTTGTATATTTTTTGCTCTCTTCTATAAAGATAAGGTACGATTTTGGCGTACTCTCTAAAAACGAAATAGAGGGGAATCCATAACTTTAGATCTAAGAAAATACTGTGAACTTGTATGTTAAGTAGCCCATGGGAAAATTCTTATGGTTTACAATCCTACAAACTAAAAAACCTATATAGGTCTTTTTCTAAGAAATAGAATCCTTTGGAATATGAAACTCCTTAGAACCAAGAAGCCCTACATACTCTTTGGGCTTCCAAGTGTGTTGGTAGTGTGATTCAGACCCACGGGTATCATTTTTTGAACTTCATGTTGTAAACGACCAAGAGCCGGTCCAAATTGATCTTGTAACAGATCTGCAACCGAACGAATACGTTTATTTTTCAAGTGACTCATATCGTCATCGTCAAGTACATTTGTTCCAAATTTCAATCAAATCAAATGATCCTTAGCGGCCAATACATCTCGTGGTAACAAAGATGTATTGTTCTGAGGTATATCAAGAGGGATCATAAAGACAACAGTTTTTCCCTGTCAGCTATAGGAAGGAAGGACACTTAAAGAGAATCAAACAAGGAAGAAAGTATCGCCTATAGTACTACTCTATGGATAAAGCTCTCAAGTTGATAGGGAAAGCACCGTAAAGATCAATTAGTGAGCGACTGAGTCGATACAACTAAAAAACGGTTTACTTATCTTATCCCACGATATGGGGTCAAATTTAGGAATCCGTATACCTATTCTTAAATAGAACCATTCATATGCTACATACCTATATATTATATGTGGGTATACTGAGAGCGACATACCTAGTATGTCATACTTCTTTATTACTAAAAATAGATAATAATCCACCCTTCAATAAGAAAAACTCTTTTGTTTGTAAGAAAAGAATGAGAGAGATATGGGATGACAAAGCATCTAGAAAATAAACGATTAATTTCTATCAATAAACCCGCTAAATCACCAAACCATAGAGTACTTAGCACAGGTGCTGCATAGGATATGTTTTTATATCCCACATTGAAATTCCTCCTTCCTTGTTGGAATACGTATATGATCAGGAAATCTTGCCCAAGATTGTTATCCTTTGTCAGGTTAAGGTGATGTGGGAGGTTCAATTGGAAAAACCGAAAACAAAGGAGAAGAAATCGAGAGGCGCGGACATAGTAGACAAAAATAATGGTCGGTTGGATCATGCTAGTGCCATCATTTCTTCTAGATAGCTATGAAACTCTCGCGATCTAAAAACTAAGATAACCCTTGATGTACAATTGCAACATACAACGACATAGCATATAACTATAGAATTTACTTTCCCTAACTTCACTTTGAAAGGATAAAACCATTGTAAGAAATGAGCCTAGATCTCTTGAATGTCCGAGTATGCAACGCCTTGCCACTAAATTTAAGAACTTCTAGACTCAAATTGAGGTTATATTCATATTTTGGGATCTTACTTGTAGGTTTCTTTGAACAAAAGCTCAGAGGTTTAAACTGGGATTATGTAAGGATCAAAACAACTCCTTCAACATTTCTATGAAATTATGCCATCCCAAGTGTAGCCTAATCTTCTTAGTGTTATAAATTATACATAACAAGATCAAACCATTACTCAAATGGCGTTTAAGTATGAACACATTCCTCTCTTTTCTCAGTGGCATGAATATTTGGAAAATTTAGAAGTCAAGAAGCAAGTAGGCTTGTAGTATCATTGGAATGTAAGCCCAACAATTAAGCCTAACAGGCAAGCACAGGATAGGGGCTTGTAATATGCCCACAGACTAGCCAGACACCATGTCTGAATAAGAGCATGCCAAGAAGAAGAAACATATATGACCCAAAAGAGAAGGAAAACATTTCGTGTTTACATTTCCTAGGAGCATATGTATATTCTATGCTTAGATGCGTGGATACTAAGTTCACACGGTATTGCTAAATCGCACCTATACATCTGGAAAAGGTACAAAAACTCACAGATATGTGCAACATGTTTCTCTGTAAAAGCCATAATATGATTAGGAAGCGTCATAATGTGGCGTCTTGAGGGCATAGGGATTCTTGACTCATGCCGCTTGAATGTGGTCTTGATGCTAAAATGGGTCTGGCGCATCCTTAGAAATGATGGGGGCCTTTGGCTTCAGCTCATCAAGGCCAAGTACCTTCGTGGCTGGCCCCTTTTAGCTTGCGAGCGTCGGGAGGGTTCCCAGTTCTGGCGGGCCATTCAAGATATTAAACACTTCATAGAGCCAGGAATCTCCTTTGCCATTGGCGACGGGCGAGAGGTGCGGTTGTGGCTCGATCCATGGCTCCTGACGTCCCTGTTGTGCGAGTTGTTCCCCTGCGTTGTACGCCATAACCGCCTCCCCTACGATCCTTGTTGCCGAGGCCTTCCGAGAGGGCCACTGGAACATCTTGTTTCGGCGGACCTTTAGCATGGCCGAGGCAGAGGAATACCAGCGCCTGACGGCTGCCCTTCATGCCTCCTTGTCCAAGGAGAAGGACGCGGCCTCCTGGCGGTTGACCCCGGGTGGGAAGTTCTCGGTGAGCTCGGCCTACCGGGCCCTCTTCCAGGGCCCGGAATTGCGGTGGACCTCGCCACTGTGGAAGGCCCCTATTCCCCTTAGTATTCGCATTTTCATCTGGCAGCTTCTTCGTGATCGCCTGCCGTCTGGGGTAGAGGTGGCTAAGCGCAGTGGCACGGGCAACGGTTTGTGTCCCCTCTGTGGGACTCCGGAAACATATGCCCATATTATGTTTTCCTGCTCCGCTGCTCAGTTCCTTTGGAGTTTCGTCAGGGAGGCGTTGGGGCCTTCTTGGCAGGCCCAGGAGCTCGGTGAGTTCCTGCAGGCCGAAGCAAACCGTGCCGGAAGGAGACGTCGCCTCTTCTAGCTTGTGTTCGCGGCCCTAGCCTAGACCTTATGAAACGTGAGGAACAAGATGGTGATTGAGAAGATTTACCCCTCCGGTGTGTCTGACTCGATTTTTTCTCTTATCGCCTTCCTGTAGTAGTGGTCTCCGCTAGTGCGACAGCGTGACCGGGAGGCTTTCAACGACACTCTTCTGGCCCTGAGGACGGCGGCGCTACCCTTCTCGGCACCAGGTTCCCTATGATGATGTCCCCAGGCGGCGGCCGAGGTGTGGTTGTGGCTCTCCATCTCTTTTTTAGCTTTGAGCTTTGATGTGTTGTGGCCCCAGCGTTTATGCACCTTTTTCCTTTTTGGCCTCGGCCGGTTACCTCGGTTGGATGCTCATATGAATCTGAATTTTTGCTTTATTTATAAAGCGGGGCGAAAGCCTGTTTCGAGAAGCGTCGTACAAATGGAAGAAGATACAGCTTACGTGTATGACACAGGGTGTGGCAAGAGGCTATTTTCGATTTGCAGTGCGCACACACCGGTACTATCAACATTTACAAGACGACTAAATAAACATAATATGAAAATATATTGCACGGCAATATCTAATTTATTACTATAACACTGGGGTTCAGAAGAGACACCGCGAGAATGCTAAAATTGAAAGGGCTAAAAACATCCTATAAAAAAAGCAAAAAACATGGCACGTACGGTTTGGCTAAGTCTGCAGTGAAATGCGGCAAATATCTCCTTCGAAACCGTCTAGAGCTTCGTCTCTTCTTAGCTCCGGCGATGATTAAACCTGAATAATTGTGGGCATCACGGCCTGACACCTGCCACCTGAAAATAAAGTCTCACTTAGCCTGTACTTCAACTCAGTACCATCGGAACCAAAGCTTAATCAGCCAAGCTAATCAAAGCGTTTTAAGTACCACCTTTGATGCCCCTTATTTCGCCTCAGCATCTTCGCATCACGGAGCACACGTGCTGATTGGACCCACCACAGCAGCCGACTAGCAAGTGGGTCCGAGTAACACCACGGTGAACAACCGAACACGGCTAGGGGCCTTGGCGAAACATTTGGATACGACACGACATGACTAGGGGTGGACTTAGAGCTCGAGGCTTGAGGATCGGCTCAGGCTCGGCTCGGCTCGAAGTTTTGACAAGCCAAGCCTAGCCTTTGCTAATGAGGCTCGAGGCTCGACAAGCCAACTCGACGAAGTTTGCAATACGGCTCGATGCAAATCTAACAATTTACAATTATAATCAACAATTTAGCATATACAGGTTCATAACATACTCTAACAAGTCTCACAAGGTATTAATAACCATAACAATGGTATACATCATAAGTTCATCTCTCCGTCATTGTTGCTCGTCAGTTTTGTTAACTGTCACGACAAACCCTATATTTTGGAATGCATCTATCTAAGAAGGATATATACATCAATGTTCCTAACTTATGCCATATTGTCATGTGTGATATTGCTTTAGCTACTATTAATCTTGAATTATGATATGAACTTTTGCAAATTCCAACTACAAATGTAAAAATCGGATCAACATAGTACATTTTTTTAGAAGTCAGGGAGAATGGTGCTACTGACACTTCTTTTTTTTGCATACGGGAATCATGATTCATGTCATTTAGCATTGGGGTTATACCTGCATCTTGCTTACCTATAATACAATTCTTTCCAATCAAAGTGTCACGTGATACTTTGGTACTGTGTCATCTCCTCTAGTTTTTTGGCAAAGTACGACAGTTATGTGGCCATTGAAATGCAGAAAAGTCGGTGTAATATGCTAGACGATAACCCTGTTGGAAAGCTCAAGCCCAACGACAGTGTTTTTGCACAACACTACTATTAGTCTGTCAGACTAAGCCAAAACTATGGCGTTGACTGCTGTTGCAGCTACTTGCGGCTGCCACCATGGCCGTCGCCGGCACAGACCAAGGCGTCATCGACGGGAGGAGGCCGCCAAACAGCAAAAACTCCACCCACACCGGCTGCTGCAGGTCGTTTGCCTCTGTAACCTCTCCGGCCACACGCAGCGCTGCCTCGCCTTCAACGGTCGCACCTACCTGGCGGAATACGAGGACTGGATACACGGTAAATCAGACCAATCTGGTAGAAAATCTGTTATAGTACATATGATTGTCTAGTAGAAATTGATGTAAGATCGAATTAATTGCACAAATTGAAATAGGATCAATCCAATTAAATAGAAGGAAAGACCACGGGACATACCCGTCTATGCCAATAACAACAATAGCTTGTCTGCGCCACTGCTATTCCTCGGTGACAGGTAAGGGCTCGCGACTGCTCGAGGAGATTCGAGTGGCAGAGTGCCGGTCCGCGGCGGACGGAGGGCCGCGAGACCATGGGGAACGAATCGGGAGGATAAGGGGGGAAACGTAGCCATGGAGAAGGACTGGAGAAGACGAGGGCGGTGGCAGCCGTCGTTGGTGGTGGTAGCCGTCGGTGGGGGCGCGACGGCGCAGAGGGAGAGGAGAGCTATGTGAGACCGTGAGAGGAAGCGTACGCGCGGGGACAAGTCAACTCAGTGCTGGTGCTCTGACTCGACGAGCCTCCCGAGCGAGCCACGAGCTTCCACGAGCGAGCCACGAGCCCAGTATTTTGAAAACTTTGTTAAGGCAATAGATAGTTGTATTACCAGAGGGTCAAAGGTCAGAATATATAGTACAAGTACAGGTGAAAATATATAGAAAGCCCCTTAATATATGGGGAAACTACAATATAAAATATATACTTTAACACCCCCCTCCCTCAAACTCATGGTGGATCCACACCACTGAGTTTGGAGAGTAAGAAATCATGCTATGCGCGGGTTTGTGCCTTTGTAAAAAAATCTGCCAACTACAAGTCTGAAGGCACATAATGAAGCGCAACAACCTGATCCTGCACCTGAGCACGTGTATAAAAAGCATCAACACCAATATGTTTGGTCAGCTCATGCTTGACCGGATCACGTGCAATACTGATAGCACCTGTATTGTCTGACAAAAGTGGAGTGGGTGTCGTAACAGAGACCCCAAAATCTGCAAGCAACCACCATAACCAGGTCACCTCAGCAGTCACCAAAGTCATAGCCCGCAACTCAGCCTCAACACTCGAACGGGAAAACGCTACCCGTTTCTTCGTCTTCCAAGCAACAAGCGAACCACCAAGAAACACACAGTAAGCAGAAAGTGAACGACGATCCGTAGGATCATTCGCCCACGTAGCATCCGAGTAGCACTGGAGCTGGAGAGAGCTAGAACGAGGGAAGAACAAAGGCAAAACGCTCAAACCAGGCACGAGGGAAGAACAGAGGCAAAACGCTCAAACCAGGCACGAGGGGCCTGTTTCAGGCCATAAAGGAAACGTCGAAGACGACAAACCATCCTATCGGGAACAGAATACCCAGAAGGAGGCTGCATATAAACTTCCTCACTCAACTCGCCATTAAGAAAAGCGTTCTGAACATCAAGCTGAGACACGGACCAACGTCGAACAGAAGCAACAGCAAGAAGAGTACGCACGGTGGTCATATGGGCCACAGGGGCAAAAGTCTCATCATAGTCACGGCCATGCTCCTGCTAAAAGCCACGAGCCACAAGACGCGATTTATAGCGCTCAAGAGATCCATCAGAGCGGGTCTTAATTTTATAGACCCACTTACACGTGATAGGACGAACACCAGAAGAGGGAGAAACAAAATCCCAGGTGCCAGTGCGCTCAAGCGCAGCGATCTCCTCAGCCATGGCAAGCTGCCATTCAGGATGACACGCGGCATCCCAATAAGAAGTCGGCTCGGAGACGACAGAGAGACCATACTGACTAGGAGAGTAACGGTCTGGAGCACGACGCTGACGAGCAGGCCGTGAAGAGGGAAGCTCATCCGCGGAAGACGACTCATCAGAAGAGGAGGAAGAAGGAACAGCGGAGGAAGGGTCCGAAGCCGGAGAACGGAGAGAACTAGGGGAACTAGACGGAGGAGAGGATGGTGCCGAAAACAAAGGAGGCGCATCAGAAGGAGAAGGTGGAGGAGTAGAGACAACAGGAGGTGTATCAGGAAAAAGAAGAAAAGAGAGATCATCAGCCGGGTAAGTACCAGAGGTGGGGCGAGGATAGAAAGGACGCGTCTCATCGAACGTGACATCACGAGAGATGCGTATCCGACGACCAACGGGGTCCCAACAACGATAGCCCTTATGCTCATCACTGTAGCTGAGAAAAACACACTCAATAGATTGAGCGGTTAGTTTGGTGTGTTTGCGAGGAGGGAGAAGGACATAGCAAACGCAACCAAATAAACGAAGAGTCGAGTAGTCTGGACAGGTACCAGAGAGACGCTCGAGAGGAATGCCACCCTGAAGAGCAGCAGAAGGCTGGATGTTAATGAGCTAAGTCGACGTAGCGACAGCCTCAGCCTAAAAATGCGACGGAAGAGAGGAAACAATCATCATAGTACGGGTAGTCTCAAGAATATGACGATGCTTACGCTCGGCGACACCATTTTGAGCATGGGCGCCGGGACACGAGAACTGAGCAAGGGTGCCCTGCTCAGCGAGGACGCCCCGCAGGTGCTGGGAGATATACTCTCCTGCAGAATCAGCACGAAACACACGAATAGGAGTGGAATACTGAGTACGAACCATGGCCACAAAACGCTGATAAATAGTAAGCACCTCACTGCGAGAGCGCATAAAAAACAACCAGGTGTACCATGAAAAATCATCAATGAACAAAATATAGTATCGATGGCCCCCTTTTGAAGCAAAGGGAGCTGGACCCCAAACATCTGAATGAACTAAATCAAAAGGTCACTAAGATACAGACACACTAGTAGGATAGGAAAGTTGAATCTGTTTGCCTAACCTACAACCCTGACACGAATATAAAGACACATCTCCTGAGACAGACCCTAGAAGACCACGACGAACTAATGACGATAAACGGGAGCCACAAAGATGACCCAGCCGATGATGCCACTGCTGAAACGAGTCGGTGACAGAAGCAGCAACCGCAGGAGAACTGGCAGAGAAAGTATCAGCGAAAGGAACGCGAAGCCAGTCTAACTCTCATAGCCCCGGAGACTCAATGCTGCGAGGGCCAGCTCCAACCAAAGCATGTGTACGATGGTCCTGAACAGCACAAGAATCAGCGTCAAGAATGACACGACAACCAGAATCAATAAGCTGACTAGCAGAGAAAAGGTTCATCTTAAGACTGGGAACATGAGAAACATCAGGAACAGAGAAAGAGGAAGTAGAGAGGGTGCCTCGACTGGAAACAAGAAGAGAGGTACCATCAGCCATGGTAACACAGACAGGAGAAATAAGAGAGCGAAGAGCATAAAGAATAGAAGACGCAGAAGTCATATAAAAAGAAGCTCCAGAATCCAGATACCACGGAGATGATGTACCTGACTGTGTAGAAGGTGGTGGTCGCGCGGTGCCAGAAGAGCTAGGCACAGAACCAGCAGTACCCGTCGAGGAAGAGCCTGTAGCAGCGAGCAGACTACGAAGACCACGGATAATATCCTGATCAGACAGTGCAGCAGCAGGAGGTTCAGAAGCAACAGCAGAAGATCCTGAAGAACCAGCCTGCCGATGAGCAAGGTACTGCTGTCGTAAGCGAGGATCCCTCGTCCAGCAGCCAGAGATATCGTGGCCAGGCTTGCCACAGTGGGCACAGGGAGGACGAGAACCACGAGGCTGCTGAGGCTGACTCTGACCCTGAGTCGGCGGAGCAGAGAGTAGCGGCGGTGCTAGAGACCATGACAAAGCCGACGGCATGGGGGGACCACGAGCAGCAAAAACAGATGGAACCTCAAGAAGACCAGCACCACGAAGACGAGTCTCCTCAGCACGAAGCTTAGCCAGTACCTTAGATAGCGGAACACGACCACGTGCAAGCAGCTGGGCACGACGCGGCTCAAACTCCTTGCGGAGCCGTGACAAGAACTCAAAGACGCGCTGAAACTCCAGATCCGTGCGCACAATCAGACAGCAGGGACAGGTGTTACACACAGCTATACGAAGAGAGTCAAGCTAACGCCAAATAGCAGCACTCTGAGTATAGAACTCATCAATAGTGGAATCACCCTGCTTAAGATCATGCTCCTAACGAACCACAGACAGATAAAGAGCATCTCCAGACGGCTGATAGCGCTGACGAAGAAAAGCCCACTGAGCAGCAGCAGTGGGAAGACCCATGAACTCAGTAGCATACTGAGGCAGAACACTGGAAGTGAGAACAGCAGCAGCACGAACATCCTCATTTATCCACTAAGTGTAGTCAGCTAGATCCAGCCGGTAGGTCGCAACAGCAGTAGAATGCTCCTGGACCTTCCGATCATAATCATCTCGAGCAGTATCATCAGCACTCTGGGCTGCATCCTTGACTGCCTGAGTGGCATCGGAGGCAAGGGCAACGGGCGTCGGTGCAATAGGTGTCGTAGGCGCAATGGGGCGTGGTGGACAGGAGACCTCACCGGAAAGCACACCCCAAAGGCGAAGACCGCGCATATGGACGCACATGAAGGCAGCGAAATCAGGATAATTCGCGCCATCAAAAATCATCGGGCAGCGAGGAATCGCAACATATCCCGACGAGGAAGACATAGTTCTGTCGATTTTTTTCTCAGATCCGATCTAGATCGGACGAAAACTGGGCGGCCGGGCGTGGCAGCGGAGAGCTGGGGTGAGCGGAGAGCTGGGGTGAGCGGCGGCCGGGGACGGGCGGCCGGAGGAGGCGGCGACGGCAGACGGGCGACCGGAGGAGACGGCGGCGAAGGCGGAGGCGGCGGCGGACGGGCGGCCAGAGGAGACGGCGGCGGAGGCGGAGGTGGCGGCGGACGGGCGGCCGGAGGAGACGGCGGCGGAGGCGGAGTCGGCGGCAGCGGCCGGGGCGACCGGAGGAGGCGACGGTGGATACGGAGGCGATGACAGCGGCCGGGGCGGCCGGAGAGAAGGCGGCGGCGGCGACCGGAGACCTCACCGGAAAGCACATCCTAAAGGCGAAGACCGCGCATATGGACGCGCATGAAGGCAGCAAAATCAGGATAATTCACGCCATCAAAAATCACCGGGCAGCGAGGAATCGCAACATAGCCCGACGAGGAAGCATAGCTCTGTCGATTTTTTTCTTCTCAGATCCGATCTAGATCGGACGAAAACTGGACGGCCGGGCGCGGCAGCGGAGAGCTGGGGCGAGCGGTGGCCGGGGACGGGCGGCCGGAGGTGGCAGCGACGGAGGCGGAGTCAGCGGCGGCGGCCGAGGCGGAGGCGGACGGGCGGCCGGAGGAGACGGCGGCGGAGGCGGAGTCGACGGCGGCGACCGGGGCGACCGGAGGAGGCGACGGCGGAGACGGAGGCGGCAGCGGCGGCCGGGGCGGCCGGAGAGGAGGCGGCAGCGGCGACCGGGGCGAGCGGCGGCGGCGGCGGCCGGGCGCGGCGGCGGGATGCCGGGGCGAGCGGCTGCGAGGGAGAAAAAAGCCTTACGGCTCTGATACCATGTTAGGGTAATAAATAGTTGTATTACCAGAGGGCCAAAGGCCAGAATATATAGTACAAGTACAGGTGCAAATATACAGAAAGCCTAACATATGGAAAAACTACAATATACAAATATATAACTCTAACAAACTTTAGGTACCAAGCCGAGTCAGGGTTGGCTCGAATTTTTTCGAGCTTGATCGAGCCGAGCCACGATCCGGTTCGGCTCGGCTCGATTCCACCCCCTAGGCAGGACATCAAAACGACAGGCGTGTGGCACAGGCACAGAGCAAAGAGAGGCCTACACGCCGCGCAAACCCCCCAGCTCCGGTGAACGAAATGCTCCTCGCCGAACCAGATTTGCAGAAAAGCCGAGCGAGCGAGCGAGCCTCCTTTTATTTTTGTTGATTTTCCTCTTTTGTCCCCCCACGCGGAAAAGCGGAAAAAGAGGGTGGTTCCCGCGTAGTTTCCTTTCCAGCTCCAAAGGCGCAGTGGTGGACGGTGGATGATCGACAGGCAGGCCATCTCAGAACCTAAATCCTGTGACGGTATTTTCCCGCGGGCGGAACGGAATGGGATTCCTGCGATGATCGCCTCCTGTCCTGTGATAATTGTCAAAGGGGCGGCTGCCTAAAAAGGGCCTAAAACAGCGCTGCGAAAAATAGACTGCTACGATGATGGAGATCGAAAGTCCACCGAATCTGCCTTTCCGGCCGGCATCCTGAGCTGCGCGGCCACGACGCGCACCGGCAAATTCCTTCTCGGTGGTTGGTTACGAAAGCAACAGCAAATTCATTGCGAGACGACTGATCGCCGCCAGCGACGGGCTACCGGACGGGCAGGGCAGCCAGTGACGCGGTGCCTGCACGACCGCCCTGGCTCGCCGTACCCTGCCGTGGATGACGCACCGTCGCGTCCGTACGGCGGTACCGGTGCCTGCTCGTGCACGAGACGAGAGCGGCAGCGCTGCCGCGGCAGCACATGGTTTTTATCCCCACCCCGGTCGATCGATCGGCGCCGCAAGCCGGCGCGCGCGCGCGCACCCGTGCTGCCAGCCAGCCAGCAGCTAGCATAGCAGGTAGCAAGGCACGTGCTGCCAGCCCCAGCCCCACCCTACCGCCCTCGACATTTCGCCATCGTCGACGATCGCTCGCTCCTTCCCCACCGACCCGCTGGCGTATTCTACGGATGCTCCCTCCTGCACCCCCAGCTCCAGCTGGCCTCCTCCTCCTCGAGTTACCAAAGGGAGGAAGCAAAAGAAAAGGAATTCGTTCGCAGCCTCGAGATACCGTTGGAGCGAGCGTGTAAAGATTTTTTAAAAGAGACCAGATCTGGAGAGCCACAGTGCGTCGCCCGCCCAGATCCACCCGTCTGCGCGCTCGATCGATCGATCGTACGCTGGGCCGCGATGTACGAACGAGCACGACCATCTGCGAGCTATGTAGATAAACATGCGTACGCTGTTCGAGATCTGATCCGCGGGACACAGAGCCGAAGAAGATCGATAGCTACTTGACGGAGCTGCAAGTACAGACGAAGGATGATACAGCAACATGCGGTGGGAGGAAGGAATTAACGGGGGGATTGTACATACAATGGAGAACACCACCAACAGCCAACCAATCTGTCCAAGTACAACGCCACGCACCCACACACACACGACACAGAGTGTCCTACTGATCACTGACGAATCGAATGCCGAATGGAATCGAAGTAGTAGTAAGAAAAGAGGAAAAAAAAAAGAGTAACAACTCAGCACAAAAAAAGGAGAATAAATGAGTCCCTCGAATGGACGGATAATAAATTAAATACGTATCGCAGTTGCAGCGGCAGCCAGCCGATCTGCGGGGCGGCGGCTCATCAGTAGAAGGCGGCGGCGGCGGCCACGGCGGCGGTGGCGACCCACGCGGCGGCGGGGTGGACGCCGGTGGCGGCGCTGGGGGGAGGGGGCATGTCGCTGCCGGACGGGCCGGGGGCAGGGCCCATGGGCGACGGCGCCGGTGGCGAGCTCATCTCGGGGGTGGGGGCCATGGCCATGGGAGCCGGAGCAGGGACCGGGGCCGGGACCACGGGGGCGGGAGCTGGTGCCATGGGAGCCGGCGCCGGGGGAGGGGTGGCGGGGGCCACGGCAGGGGGAGGAGAGATCGGCGCCGGGGTCGGTGGCGGCATCATCGGAGGCGGGGACATGGGGGCGGGCGTCGGGGTGGCCGCCGGGGCCTGGGCCGCGGTCGCGGCGAAGAGCATGGTCAGGGCCAAAGCCACGAGCTGGATGCGCGCCATTGGAGCGAGTGTGAGAGCCGGGGAGCGAGAGGAGCTTGTGCTTGTGCTTGGGTGTGTGAGCCTTGCTTGCTTGAGGTGGTGGTGTACTGTAATGGTGTCCGAGACGGTACTGGCGACCGAGGTTATAAAGGGGTAGAGGACGGGATTACGATTCGGAATTACAGGTAGTGTCAGGGGGCTTTGTGATATTTGTTTGTGCAGAGCGGCTGTCGGATCTGTGTCTAACGGCCGTGATGCGCCTCTGTTACAGCCTGTTGGTTCGGAAGCCTCGATTCTTTCTCTGACTTCTGAACGGCAAGTTTTTAAAATGTCGCGTGGACAGCTGGAGAAAACTATTTTCACAGAAATTCTTGACAAAAATATGGCAAGTATTTGTTATTTTCCATTTTTTTTGTTTCACGCGTACGTAATGCTAGTCGGTGGTGAGCTGGGTTTCTCTACATGTTTGGTCTTTGCCTAATTTTGTTTTCCTGAGTTGGCAACGTATGCCCAGAAATTCTCCTCCAAAACAGTATTATGAAAAAGAGAAATATGGCATTACTCAGAAATTCAATTTGGCTCACTGGTGCAAATAAACTCATTATTTAAAATTATTTTTCAAAATATCAAAAAAATTAGAAAAAAAAATTCACACGTAGATTCGGCCATTCTATGTCCGCACACAAGTTTCCAGAAAAATAACATTTTTCGTGTCCCGTATGAAAAGAACAAATTAGGATGCTCTAACATGATTATTTTTGGATATTTTTTGTCCTTTTACATAAGTCACATAAATTTTCTTTTTTGATAACTTGTCGTACGAACACAAATGTCCGGATATACATGCAAAATTTTCTTTCATATTTTTTTTACATTTTGTAATTTGTTTTTTATAATAAATTCATTTTCACCCGCGATCCAAAACACCTACTTTCCTTTTGTTTTCACGCGTAATTTGTTCGCTGGTGAGCTGAGTCTCTCTGCATGTTCGGTCTTGCCCAATTGTGCTTTTTGGAGTTCGCAGAGGGTGCCCATGTTTTCTTTACATTTGAGCAATGACTTGCAAAAATATTCGCTCGGGGAAAACCCAAAGAGTTAAATGTCATTGAGTTTGCTTAGCAAGTGCAATACTGTACGACGGCAATACGAGTTTACGGTCATTGAAATTGTATCGGAGCGTCACTCACGGTCACCGCTCGTGTTGTAGAGACGTATTTACCTCGTGTTGTAGAGACGTATTTACTGACGTGGTGAGCTAGGGACCCCTGTCAGGTAACTTAACATATAGAGGTAAAAAATTATGTGAGGCTCTTTTTGCAAAACCATCGTCCTCTCGTTGTTCGTGTCTATGCTCTATCCCCACCAAGACATGTCCATGGCGCCGAAAAAATCCGGCGACACCGATGGAGCACGCCGGCATGCGCTCCGTCGCCTCCCAATGCCGGTGCGAGATCCTACTACCGTCGTTACACACACGCCGCCGGGCCGCGTCCCAGCCCCTCACTGGTTGGATTACCAAGTGCGATCGTGCAATGTGGTACAAGTAGGCCGGGTTAGTACGGTTGAAGGAAATCGTCTGAGTTGGCCATGGAGTCGGTGGTCGGCCAGGCGGACCGGAGCAACTTCAGGAGGTGTTGCGCCTTGCGCTTGGCGCGCTCCGAGCAGCCTCCCTGCACCATCAGCGGCAGGTGGCTCATGGCGCCCGCCCGCATGGCCTCCACCTGCAGCGACTCCGACCCACTCACCATGTCCACCAATGCCCTCGTAGCGTGCTCCGCCGCACATCCTCGCGAACCAACGTCCCTCTGACCATAGACCACCTCCAAGACAATGCCCCAAGAGGGGGAATGCGACGCCGAGTAGCGCAGCTCCAGATGGCAATGCGTACCAGAAACATGTAAACCCGACGGGTACCCGCACTAAATGGGGAGGGATTAGTTGAGAAAAGGACCCGCGAGTCTGCTTGCTTGCTGGTAAACATTCAAACCCATTGGGTCTAGCCGAGGCGGTCTGGAGGTGGCAAACCCCTACCCACAGACCAGACAAATTCTACTAATCCTAACCCAAACATCACGTCCACACACACGGACACACCACATCCTTACGTCCCACGCGGGTCAGATGGACACAATCACACGCACGCACCCCTCCCCAAGTCCAAATCGCTAGTTCCCAAACATGAATCACCACCAACCCTTGAGCCCACATCTTGCACGCCCGCATCTTTTCCTCCGCTCTTGTGCACTGCCACACGGTTGCACGCCCGCACCTTCTCTACCGCTGCACCTCCCTCTATTGTTGTCGATCCAATCCCATCGCCTCCCCACCTCCCTGCACCACTGCCCACGACCCGCTGCAGCACCTTCTCCATGGAGGTCGGGCCTGTCATGGCACCTCCCTTCGTTATCGCTCAAGCTTGAAGAGGGGAGCTTGTCTTAGCACTGACCAACACCACTGCCTCGAGAGGATACACCGACTTCCCAGATCCCGATGCCGCATGTGCATCTTGGCGGGTACCCATCGGGTCCCACAAACCCAATGCGTCATGGATCTGGTTGAAATCCGGACCCATCAACGGGTATGGGGCTAGGTCGCGAAGGCGGGAAGGAGGGGCGGGTGTGGGTATGGGGTGCCAAACCCAGCCTCGAACCCGACGGGTGTCATACAGAAGCGTAGCTACCATCCGATCTGGAAGACCAAATCTCAGGTTTCCCCTAGAGCAATTGGGGAAAGGGAAGTGAGGAATGCTACATTGACGCCTTCAATAAGGAAATGATGCCCATAGGCACCACCGTCGACTACTCTGACAACATTTGGTGTATGGATTATACTGGCAAACTCATCCTCACAAGCCCAACATGGAAATGTTGTGCCACCATGCCATCCTCACTATCATTGCCTCCACAGCCAACCTCACCTCCCAGCGAGACCGACGTGCTGCCAACCCTCCTTCCTCTTCCCTGTGATGGAAGGTAGGACGCAACAACCACAACGACACCATTCCTCTCCCTTCGGTAGGATCCAACACCTACAAAGCGCTATCGTCTCCCCTCTAGAGGATGCAACGCTCGTACCGTGCCATCGGCTGCCAACTGAAGGATTAAATGCCATCAACTACGATGTTCATATCCCTCCAACCACCATCACCTTGCTCCACAATGCAGTGCAGCAACGCGGGATAGCCAACCAGTCCCTACCTCTTCGACCTTCTTCCTCTTCCCTACATTAGGTGGAAGGATGCAACACCCCTCTTGTGCCATTCATCTCCCATAGTTTGTAGGTCCGAACAAGCATACGATGACCATGGGGATGGCAGGCCCACAACACCGACCCCACCTACATAGTATGACGAACTACCCAGATTGTGCCACCCCATTCCTCCTTCCTCCCACGCAGCTTCTAGCCAATAGAAACAACCCACCATGCACCTCTTGAGCAGCTAGGAGCCAAGAGCCAGAATGGCACCTACCATCCGCCACGAGCAGAGAGCTCTAGCGCGACTGCTGACCACAGCCCATAACAGGCCTAGGGTGGGCCTAGATCGAGATCGTGCATGTAGGGGTTCCGCATATGAAAACAATAAAGTTTTACTCTATGCCCCTGAACCCCTGAAGCTGCCAGGACCTATCTATTAGTAATACAGTAATGGGAGGGGCTTTTCGCGAACTTACCTTTGAAGACCGAAAAGCATTGTCAACGCTCAGGAGAGCTTGGTTGATGTCAGGTCCCGCTGCTGATTATTGATCGGAGAAGGGTCTCGATCATGTCTACATTATTCGCGAACCGTAGGGTGACACGCTTAAGAGTTGCCGGACACCATTTTGGAGCACATATGTTTCAGATGAAAGAATTGCAAAGCACGGGAATTGTTTCAATAGAAACCGGAAATTGTTTCGAGTGAAATTGCAGAAAGTGGTTCTGCATGTGATATTGAAATATTGCAAGGGGCTATATGTGAATGTTTGTTAATTAAAGTAATTAACAAAATTCTGAATAAATTTAATAAAAAGAGTTTTATTAAATGATATAGCATTAAACTTGGAGAATTTTAATGCATTTAAAGTGGAGAATGTGAAGAGGCATTTTAATATGGAGGGGTTACCACCACATGAATGGAGGAGGTGAGGGGTCACCCCCCCATGCGCCGGCCATGGAGAGGAGGGGCACCCCCTCCTCCTATAAAAGGCCACCCATTCCCTCCTTCATCCTCACACCTCCTTGTGAAGGATCTCTCTCCCCCTCTAGAATTATTCCTCCATGGTCTCGGATTAGCGAGATACATGTTCCCGGTGGCATTTCGTCTGGAAGGAGTTGCTGCTTCCGCTGGATCGCTGGAGCGAGGAGGTGGAGGTTGTCCGGTGGCTTGAATGTGTGTGCGAGTACGGATGTGCTGCTGAGTTTTGCAGCGCTCGGACTTCCTCACGATCTTGAGATCGCCAAGTGTACGATTACATCAACCACGAGTTCCTACTCGTTAACAAAACTCGTTGTCTTTGAGGGTAAGTTCTCGTTGGATGTATGTCCACCCGTTGCTTTGTACCTAGTAGATAGATCTTGGCGTGTAGTTCACACCGTAGGAATTTTTTTGTTTTCTATGCTGCGGACCCAACAAAGGGTACGTTCCCCTTTTTCGTCTCCCTTTCTTTCCGAATCCGGTAGCCAGATCTGACTCTCTTTTTCTGACAGCGTTTTATCCCAGCATAGACCTGTTGGCGTACAACCGGCTGCAGGAGAACTGGCCGAGAGCGCAGCCGACCGCCTAGGAGCTCATCGTCCTTCTTGGCGAGGAAGCTGCCAAGCTTCATAAAGCGGCACGGGACATCTTCTCGTTCCTGTGGGCGGATGCTCCGGTTCCGGAGACGATGGCGCAGCTGGCTGCAGAGGTGGGCGAGGCGCCGACTGCGGTGGACCGGCTGCAGGATTTGGCGGCACGAGCCGGAGCGGAGATGGCTCTGGCCCTCATACTTTCCTGGTACAAGGACGCCCGTGTCGATAAGATCGACGGAGGCTTTCGCGCCGGCGCCAACCTTGCCGCCATCCGCTAGGCTCATCTGGAACTCCAGGGCTCCGCCATCAAGCTCGCCGACTACGTGGACCCCGACGAGGTGCTCACCGACTCGGAGTCCGTTGGTACTCCTGATGCGGAGACTTCAACGCAGCCGGCTGCGGGCGCCGGAACTGGATCGAGCGCCGCGCCGCCTCCTCCGCCTGAAGCTACCGCCAGCCAAGATGCTCCTCACGGCAAGGGTCTTGCCGCCTAGCTATCACCCCGGGATGCCGGGTGTATTTGTCTTGTTTAATCCTGTTTGAACCTTGCCTGTCTGTACCGGCCGCCTCTGGCGCCAGGTAAACTTATGGGAGCTTCGCCTCCTCTTTTTCTTTCTGTGTTAATTTTGAACTGGCTTGATTTCCCTTCAACTTGTGTACTTCGCATTTTCTTTCAATATTTCGCTGATTGACTTTATCCGGCTGACTTCGCCCGGCTACACGCCTTTAGCCGGGGGAACTGCACCTCCAGTGGGGGCGCGCTAGCGCACCCATTGGGTGTAGCCCACGAGATTCGGAGTAGCTGGCGTAGCCAGGTGCTTCGAATCTTCATCATCTTCCCAAATCTTCTAACTCTTATCCGATTAGATCCGTCTTAGTCGGTTGCTTTCGCTGGCTGAACACCTTCAGCCGGGGGAACTAACAATCCAGTGGGGGCGCGCGAGCACACCCACTGGGTGTAGCCCCCGAGATTCAGAGTAGCTGGCGTAGCCAGGTGCTTCGAATCTTCTTTGTCTTCTCTTGCTCCTACCCTTGCCCTCACCTGGGCTCCGAACGCCTGGCTAAACGCCTTTAGCCAGTCGGGAACTACAAGATTCCACTGGGGGCACGCGAGCGCACCCAGTGGGTGTAGTCCCCGAGATTCGGAGCGCTTGATGAAGGCAAGGACTTCGAATCTTCTCCTCTTTTCTTCCTGAATTCCGACTCAAGGTAGTCGTACAAGAATATACATGCACATACATTCTCACATGTTAATAGGTTAGTCTGCCAAACTGTAGCCAGAAGGCGGGTTTGTTTTTTGAAAACTAGCTTGCGCCTTTCTGGACACTTGGTCGTTTTCCCGTGTGCTCTGCTGTTTTCGCTGCTTCCTTGCCGGGCAGCCGGGTTGCGGTCTGCAGTCGGAGTCGAAGGGAGCTGACAATACATCGCGCACGGTACTGATGGCTTAGTAACCGGATTGTCTTAAGCTAGTTGCGGGGCCGGGACACCCGATCTATCGCGTCTCCTCCCTGTTTTTCATGTGAGATGCCTCGGGCTTTTTCTCTTGCTAGCCGGACAGCCGGGTTGCGGTCTGTAGCTGAGACGAAGAGTGGGCCTCTGACATCGTCGCACACTACTCAGTCGGTTCGTTAACTTAGCAGGTCGGGCCAGTCGGCAAGCCCCCGGGTAGGGGTTGCTGGAGCCGGAAAATCAGAACCGGAAAATAGATGCAAAACACATTTCTAGCAAGGAGCCCCCGAGCATCTCGTAGGGGTCCGCATTTTCATTCATAGGGTTTGCGGGATACATACACTGCCTGGCTACTAGGTGTAAAATGGGTGCAGCAAGGCCATGTTCCAGGGACGCTCGGTCTCCTCGTCTGATTTGTTCATGAAGGGTTTTGCCCAGGATGGCACTTCCCGAATGACGAGGATGCTCCCGCACTCCGGTTGATGGTTATCGGGGGGTCGTCCGGATGAAGTACCCGGGACGGCAACCCCCGAGCTGCTTGATGAGCCGGTAGCCCCGGGGTCTTGCCAACCGGAGGGCACTGCCTTGCCGGAGTTGGTGCAGGTCTTCTTCTTCGGAGGTTCTGCTGGCCCCGCCTCTGTCGCCCCATCAGTCGGAGCGCTCCCCGCCCATATGATGGAATCCGACTCGGGTGATGGGTTGATGGAGGGCTTGCGCACGTGCTCCAAGGAGACCCCGGGTGGGATCACCTGCCTGGTGGATCCGATTCGGGCGAGCGAATCGGCTGCCTCGTTGTTGGCGCGGGGGACGTCATGGAATTCGCATTCGTCGAAGGAGGTGCTGAGCTTATGATATGGAACCGGTAGAGGGCCATCTTTGCATCTCTGGCGTCCCATTCTCCGAATACTTGCTGCACCACCAGATCCGAATCGCCAAAGCAAAGGATCTGGTTGACACCAATCTCCCTGGCTAGCCGGAGTCCGTGCGCCAGTGCCTCGTATTCGGCTACATTGTTGGAGGCCTTGAAGTGGATCTGTAGTACGTACTCTAGCTGGTCTCCCTTGGGCGAGGTGAGCACGATGCCGTCTCCCAAGCCCCCAAGCATCTTCGACCCGTCGAAGTGCATCTTCCAGTGGTCCGAATCCGGAACCGGTGGGAGATACTGGGTCTCGGCCCAGTCGACGAGGAAGTCTGCCAATGCCTGCGACTTGATCGTGAGCCGTGGCTCGTACTGGATGGAGTAGGCGGAAAGCTCGATGGCCCACTTGGCGACTCGGCCGGTGGCGTCTTTGTTGCCGATGATTTTCGAAAGGGGTGCGGTGCACACGACCTTAATCGGATGCTCCTGGAAGTAGTGCTTGAGCTTCTTGCATGCCAGGTACACGCTGTAGCACATCTTCTGGTAGTGGGGGTAGTTCTGCTTGGAGAGGGAGCGAACCTCGCTGAGGTAGTAGACGGGCCTCTAAACCGGCTGAGCCTTGCCTTCCTCGGGACGCTCCACCACCAGGACGACGCTGACGACCCGGCTGATGGCTGCTATATAGAGCAACATCGGCTCCTTGCTAGCCGGCGTGGCTAGAACTGGCGCTGTGGATAGCATGCGCTTGAGGTCATGAAATGCGGTGTCGGCTTGCGAAGTCCAGGAGAACTTGTCCGTCTTCTTCATCAGTTCGTACAACAGGAGTGCCTTCTCTTCTAGCCGGCTGACGAAACGACTGAGGGAGGCCAGGCATCCGGTGAACTTTTGGACTCCAAGCAGACTCTTGGGCGGCTGCATCCTCTCGATGGCCGCGATCTTCTCCGGATTTGCCTCGATACCTTGTTGTGATATGAGGAAACCGAGTAGCTGACCGGATGGCACTCCGAAGATGCATTTCTCCGGGTTCAGCTTCATCTGGTATTGGCGGAGGTTGCCAAATGTTTCTCCTAGATCTTCGAGGAGGGTGCGCTTCTCATTGGTCTTGATGACCATGTCATCCACATAGGCATGCACGTTTCGGCCTATCTGCGAGTGCAAGCACTTCTGCATGCAGCACTGATAGGTAGCGCCTGCATTCTTTAGACCGAAAGTCATGGTTACGTAGCAGAAAGCCCCGTAGGGGGTAATAAATGATGTCTTAATCTGATCAGCCGGGTTTAACCGGATCTGATTGTAACCGGAATAGCAATCTAGAAAAGACAACAAATCACAGCCGGCCGTGGAATCGATGACTTGATCGATACGGGGCAAAGCGAAGGGGTCTTTCGGGCATGCCTTGTTCAGGCTGGTGTAGTCGATACACATGCACCATGTCTTGTTCTTCTTCAGCACCAGGACTGGGTTCGCCAGCCAATCCGGGTGGTACACTTCCATGATGAACCCGGCTGCAAGGAGCCGGGTGATCTCGTCACCGATTATCTTCCTCTTCTCCTCTGCGAATCAGCACAGAGGTTGCTTGACCGGCTTGGCATTCGACCGCACATGAAATGAGTGCTCGGCGAACTCCCTCGGTACACCTGGCATGTCCATGGGTGACCATGCAAAGATGTCCCGATTCTCACGGAGGAAGTCGACGAGCGCGCCTTCCTATTTGCTGTCCAAGTTGGCACCGATGGTGACGAACTTGGTCGGGTCGGAGGGGTCGAGCAGGATCCTCTTCGTCTCTTTTACCGACTGGAAGGCTCCTTCTCTAGCCGGTTTGCTGCTAGCCGGTATGTCCTGCTAGGCCATGGCCACATTGCGCATGATTACGCGCTTCTCCTCGGCTATGATGAGGGCCTCTGCCAGTTTGGAACCAGCTGAGGCACACTCTATCGATCGCTTGAAGCAGCCGGCGATGGTGATCACGCCATTGGGTCCCAGCATCTTCGTCTTGAGGTATGCGTAGTGGGGGACGTCCATGAACTTGGCGAGGGCGGGGCGCCCGAGGAGAGCATGATAGGAGCTCGTCAGGTTTACCACCTCGAACCAGATCGGTTCACGGCGGAAGTTCTCCTCGGTCCCGAAGATGATGTCCAGCTGGATTTTACCCAGCGGGGCGCAAGCTGGCCCCAACAGTACGCCGTGGAACATTGTGGTAGTCGGGCGCAGGTCGCGTTCGTGAATGCCCAGCTTCTCCAGCGAGGACTGGTAAAGGAGGTTGAGGTTGCTGCCTCCGTCGATGAGGACACGCGAGAAATGGCAGGTACGCGCGTTGGAGATGATGAGGGGGTCGAGCACCATGGTGTAGCCCCCGGGAGTCGGCAGCTGCTCCGGCTGGTCTGCACGGCTCCAGGTGATGGGGGTTTCCGACCAGTTCAGGTACTGGGGGACAAGAGAGATGATGGCATTGACCTTCTTGGAGCGTCACCTGCGGCTGTGCTTGTCGCCCAGCTCCGTCTCGAAGATGTGGTAGGCGGCGTGCGGTTGGGGGTAGTTGTTGTTGTTGTTGCCGCTGTTGCCACCATTACCATCATTGCCGGCTCCCCTAGCCGATGGTGGTGGTCCACCAGGAGGGGGCGGGGGGAGACGAGGCTGGTTACCTTGGTCTTTTAGCTAGCGGGTCCAGCTGCAATTTCGGGTGGTATGCGTAGACGGTTTGAAGGGACCACTGTGCCACTTGCACGGGCCGTCAAACATTTGGTCGAAGGTGAGTCGTGGCTTCTGCCTCCTTGCATCGTTAGCCGGTGTGTTGGGCGCACCCTCCACAGCATTGACCTGCCGCGCGTGGTAGCGGGGCTTCTGTTGTCTGGCTTGGCGGTCCCCATGGAACCGGTTGTCGTTGCTGTGGCGTCTGGAGGATCCGGCTTCGCCAGCCGGATTGCTCGGACGGTCCCGAGCCGGCTCTGTAGGAGTCAGACGCCCGTCTGCATTTACTCGGAGGGGCTTCTTCATGGCGGCATCCACCGTGGCGTACTGGTCCGCAACCGTCATGAGCTCCGCCATGGTTTTCGGCTCGTCACACAGTAGCCGGTGGCGAAGCATGGTGCCTTCTCGGCAACCCTCGATGAAGAAGCTGATGGCCTGGCTCTCCAGGATGCCCTCGCAAGTGTTGCGCAGCTCCGTCCACTTGGCGAGGTATTCGCGGTCGGTTTCACGGTCACCCTGGACACACAAGGCCAGGTTGCGTGGGCGTCCCGGACGCTTGTACGTGCCATTAAAGTTGCGGACAAATACTTTCTCGAAGTCCGGCCAGGCATTAATGCTATTGGGCGCAAGGCTATTTAGCCACGTCCTTGCCGACCCGGTTAGCATGAGGGGGACGTAGCGCACCGCTGTGCGCTTATTCCCATGGGCGATGCCGACTGCCGTAGCATAGTCGGTCAGCCAATCTTCCGGCTTCATACTGCTGTCTACTTGGGGGTGTCCCTAGGCAGGGAGAACTTATCCGGAAATGGCTCGTTCCGGATGCGGGGTCCGAAACAAACCGGGCCGATAGAGTCTTCTTCCTCCATGACGCGCGCCTGAGCGAGGAGCTCGATGCGGTCACGGGCATCCGGACAATCCGGGTTGGGCGCTCCCACCCGGCCTGAGAGCCGGGAACCGACGGGTCTAGGTGCTCCGGTTGGTGGAGGGGGAGGCGGTGGGTTGTTGTTCACCGTTTGCTCCTGGCACGGCTGACCCTTGTTGCCAGAGCTACGACGCCTGCTGCGGGCCTTAGCCAGCTGAGGGGAGGACGCCTGTTGGGTGTCACGCGGCGCGCCCCTGCTGTTGACAGGCAGCTTGCTCCCCCTGGAGTAGCTGGGGTCCTCCTGCATCTGCCGGTTGGCATCAGCCTGCTCATCCGCGATACGGAGGAGCTCCTGCACGTGAGCGTGCTGGCGGGCTCGCTCCTCGCCCTCCAGATTGGGCAGCTCTTCTGCCACGGCTCACGCCGCGCGCATGTTCTTGATGGGCGTGCTGTAGGTGGGCCGGATGAGGGCGGGCGCAGGATCCAGCTCCCCATCCTTCTCCATCCTTCCGCCTAGCTCTCTGCCCCGGCACCGCACCTGGCCGCGCTGGCTCGGCTCCACGGTAGCCGGAGTGAAGCCGTGCGCACGGTCATACTCGCACCGGGTGATCTCGAGTTGCTTGCGGGTTGTCGCCAGCTCTATGGCCTCCTGGAGGAGGATCTGTCTCTCCATGGCGAAGTTGGCTTCCGCCTCCTCCGGGTTATCCTCGAGGTTAATCGGCGTCAGGAGCCGATCAATGGCATCCTCCACCGGATTCCGAGGCTGCGGAGGCGCGTAAGTTCCAACCTTGTCCACGCCTCGCTCCCGCGGTTGGCGGGGATGAGAGCTGGAGCCGGCCATCATGACCTCCACGCCGCAGGAATCGACGGAGGCGCTACCGCCCGGATGCGGTAGCTCCGCGACAGAGATGATCTCCCTAGGGAAACGTTCCGGAACGGTGGCGACGTAGACGGGGAGGTCGCCGAAGAGCAGGATGGAGCCGTTCGCCGGGAAGGAGGTTCCGGCGAAGCAGAAAGTGTTGTTGATGATGCAGTCGAATTTGCCGAGCGTGAGCACCAGGCCGGAGGCCACGCGCTCACCGGCTGAAGTGCGGGGTCCCGTGCGGAACGTGACTCCGGTCAAAGCCATCTGCCCCACGGTGGGCGCCAACTGTCGTTGTATTGGGAACGACAGTACCTAAGAAGGTTAGATAGAGGTGTGGGGACTAGCAGGGAAGCTATCGACGGCGTCCGCAGGCGGGATTGGATACAATTAAGCGTAGCTGGACGCAGGAAGTACCCAGGTTCAGAGCCCTCATGATGAGGTAAAACTCCTACTCCTGCCTGATCTGACTATGAGGGATAGGTGAACTACAAGTGCTCCTCGAGCTGAGTTCTCTAGCTACTGTCTTAAATGCACTGAGACCAACCTTTACTATTGAGGCCTTGCCTCTCCTTATATAGGCAGAGAGGCAACGGTCTCACTGGCCAGTCCGACTGGCGGGCCCCACAGGCGGGTCCCAGCCGACTGGTCATCTACAGTATTCGGTACGATATGTCCCATCGGAGTATGAGCGGTATGGCTGTCGTAGGCACAGTGGACGCCGTGCGAGCCTGTCGTCAGCACCGAGCCACTGTTCCTGCGTCATCCCCGCAAAGCCTTCGGTATGGCCGAGTAGTTGTCAGTCTTGTCGTCGTACAGGACGTACCCTGCACTGATTCGCACGTCGTCCTGTCTCCTTGATTGGTTCCGGCTATGTTGCCGTAGCCGGCTGCTTCTTGCCGATCCGGCTACCACGCGATAGCCGGCCTGGTCTGCTTTGTCCGGCTGCATCTGGCCAGCCGGACGCGATCCGACTGCCCTGTTTCTTGTCCGGTTGGGGTATCTGGGGATCATCCCCCCGACAAGGATAGTTTTCACGATGTGATTGTAGTCTCGCTTCCAAAGATCGAAATAGAGTTTATTTGTTCGGCAATCGGCTCAGGTCAACAGGTTTGGATATCAAAGATAGAGACAACAATGATGAGAAGGAGTTCCTTTAGACTTTATTCATGGGAAGATCAAGAGATTGTACAAGTGTTTACAATATGAATCTTGACAGGTTTATAAAAGTACTCAGCGAGAATATATGAATCTAGGGCTTAAGACTAAGGCTAAAGGCTACGGTACGGGCGTAGATGGCGTGTCCTCTTCATGTGATTGCCTTGCATGTTAGTTTGATATTCAATCTCCCTTCAATGTACTTCTGGTGTCCGGACTCCTTCGGGAAGTCTTGTTACAACACGGTAGGTCAGGTCGGTTGAGAGCTTCTGGACGTGGGCCTCCTAGTTGGGAGAGCTAAGGTCTTCATGGGCAGGAAAGTGGGGGTAAGGCCCATGTAGCGTACATGCCTTACTCCACCCATCACCGACAAGTAGGATCTCAACCACTAGTGAAAGCCTCAATTCCTTACAAAATTTTGGGAGCAAATAAGAAATTTAAAAGCTTCGGGTGACTCCTATAGCCTAAAGTCCCTCAAACTCCAAGAGTAACAAGGTCGAAGGGAAAAGTTGATTGCTCAAAAGATACGAGAGAAAAATATCTTTGATATAGTTATCTTCTCTCTCAAATCCCTCATGAATCTCTTGATGAATCAAATAATTAAGGTGGGAGAGAGCGTGTGGAGCTTGGAATCTCATATCTAACTGGGAATTGAATAGCTGATCTAACCCTTGGAAAGGGTAAAGGATTATATATGAGGGATAAAAACTAACCATTTTAGGGCACTTAATAGGGTGGGGGCCCTCCAGGCTCAGAGGTGTTGGACAATCCAATACCTGGTAAGACTGGCCTTTGGTACAACAGTAAGCAAAAGTCCCTAGACATAGGCCATGAAATGTGTGGCTAGTGTCTGGCACCTTGGGTACACCACCTCGGTTACAGGCTCCTGACAGTCCGGTACACGAAAGCGGGAGTAACCAAAGGTCGTCATACATGGCCCGACCTGTGTCTGGCAACCAACCGCAGGATTTTGAGTGGATGGATTATCCGGCCAACATTTCATCTTGTTGACTTCTGTTGTTGGACATATCTTCGGTACGATTTTTCTGTAGATGGGAAGGCAATATGGTGAGGAAAATAACTTCAGCAAGTGCTTAACACTCTTCATCCCCTCTTAACAGTGCGGGATCCCTATGCTCAATAAACGAAAAAATGTAACTTCATTTTTTCGCTCCCTGGGGGGGGGGGGGGAGAGGGTCATTGATCAACAATACTCGAACAAATGGAACTAAAAAGTGCAGCCTCAATAGTTTCTTTAATATGTCGTCACCAAAACCAAAAATAGCCTTTCACTGTGTCTAGATCTTTGAGGTGAAAACAATTTATATATCCATCGTGAGGAAGAGAGCACAGGGACATATGTATATCTAGCCCAAAACATTCTTGTGCGAGATCGTTGGCCAGGCTCCCCCAATTATGAACACGGGTTGAACATTCAGTATCGGTTGGCAGAGTCATGTCTACACCTACAAGTCCGGCTGCGCATAACCGAACCGAATTAGAAAAAATCTAACTGCAACCGAAATTTCGGTTTTTTCAGTTTGTGGTTAAGGATACACTTAGCAAAACTGATAACCGTTTGGCCCTAGGTTAATTCGGTTTTGAATCGAAAAATCTTGTTTTTTATCGAAACTAACCGAACTGTCTTACGCAGTAAAAAAAAGACCATAATATGCCCAGTCCAACTTAGCTAAAACAGGTCATATAGGGTCCAAAGTAATGTGAATACCGAAACTTCTTGTACCTTATTGGCTACCACGTGCAAACTTTTGTTTCTTGACCCAAGGGCGTTAGTTCAAGTCCTTGTGTAAGGTCTAATTTTTATTTTGCTTATTTTCTTTATTTCTCTCTTGCAATACACTCAGTTTGGTCATATAAAATACTAAGTTATTTTTTTGGCAGAAATTCATTATTTTTCTCTTACAACACATAGAGTACCGCCATATAAAATGCTAAACTGATACGTACGATCATGCGAGTTATTTGTTATTAAAAAAATCGCGTCAACTATGGTTAGTTTGGTTATTACCGAAACCGAACCGATATTTAATGGTTATTACCGAAACTGAACCATATTTTCGTACAAAACCGTATTTAGCGAAGTATTGAAACCATATTTTTACCGTATAATCGTATTAACCGAACCGAATTAACCAAATTAACCGAACGCGCAGCCGGACCTACAAGACTCCACCCTTTCGAAAGACGGTTCTTATCTTTTGCGAAACTAAAGTGGATAAAAACAAATACAGTAATACTCTTTTTTTTATGTACATAGGTCATGGATACTAATCAGAAAAAAAACATCATCATTCTCTGCTGCATTTTCACATATATAGGCGCATATGCAGTGCACAAAGGGTGATTGGCCCACACGTCTCAAGTACTCGAAGAAACAGAAGCTTACTAAGACTAAGCGGTCAGCTGTCGTTGCTACAATATTCATTGGCGGCCACTTATAGAAAAGCGTATTTAGGAAAGACAGCCATAAAACAGAGCTTTATTTGATCATTTCATGAATGATAGCATCAACCAGCTAAGATTAGTTGCCTATATAATCAATACCTCCGGAATGAAATCATTGGTTCGGTGCTAATCGGTTAATTGATGGAGCGCACGTTGTGCTCCCTGATTCTATATTCAACCGCGTAGGCAGACGATGCGTCGCTATCAGCGTTTCTCCATCGAAAAAACTGGGTTTACGAGATAACAAAATAAGCATCAAATCACGCTATAAGAGGACTATGAATTAGCCATCGTTTACATACATGCGCATCGACTGGTTTGCAAGTTTCGGTCCCCTTGGTGTGCTCCTCTAGAAGAAGATACTAGCGTTCTTGGTCCCCTACGGAAAATGTGTTTATTTGGAGTTTTGGACGGACAGTGGGTTACAGCCAGACGCTTTCATCAGAAATCTAAAGCTCCACTCGTCCACATTGCTCGATCTGGTCCATAGGAGGACGTACCCATTGCGCCAAACCTTTGCCGAAACCTAATGCTGCCGTTTCCTTCAAAACGTCCATCTTGTTCCGTAAGATAAATCCAGAGATTTCCGACCTAACCGGCGGTCCCTTCCAAAACCCGACGCTCCACTCCAAGTCTCCAACGTTCATCTTCTTGAACCAAAGGTACACACAAACTCGCATGCGCTTTGTCTGGTTCGTCCTAACAACCATGTGGAAAGTATCAAATTCGGAGTGCCAAAGGGAGGTCCCTGTCTTGGAAGTACAAGGGTTTTCCAACCGGAATATATATGGGCGAATTGCAATGCCCTGCAAAAAAAATAAAAAATCAGTGTAATTTCTCGTTTGATTTAGTGCTAAGTCAGACAAATCTCCCTATATCACAAGACCGTTGACCCTTATTACAAATTATAAGTTGGAATTTGTTTGCCCAGAAGATAATCCAAATAATACTGCCGGAAACATTATCCGCGCGCGGAATGACATCTGATTCGATCCCATTTAAGAATGGGCAATGTGCCAGAAATGAAATACGTTGGTCCGATCAAGATGCATGGGCTGTGGCCAGGGTGGAAGATTCCGGCCGGCCAACCAGCATCGGCGGTGTACAGAGCTACTTGACGCCGACGTGCCAACTAAGCGGAGACAGGCCCCCGTCCACCTTCCGAGTGAAACCGACTACGTGGTGCCCGAGTTCGCTACGTGACGACCACAAAAGTCGCAGGTCGTCTTCCCGTGGTCTGTACGCGCATGAAGTACGTAGTGCTGTACAGTGCGTAACTGGGGATGCCTCGTGGGCCACTAGGCCAGTTTTTCCGGCCACTAAAAGCATTTACAAAGGCGCAAACAAGTTCTCATACGAACATGGTATGGTAGCAAATCACATCAGGTGAAACTGAACATGTACTGTTTCCATACCGATTCTTACGTAGTTCCCGTGTTCCGAATCGGCTGTGTTTTTTTAGTAGTCTGGTTGCAAGACCACGACATAATTCCTCTTGGATCATCAAAAGTGAGCGAGGAACCAGCTCGACATGGTTATACTACTACACTACAGTGGTTCATCGGTCATCAACCGAATGATTGGGAATTTCCCCAGAAAGCTTTCGAAACTCCACCATCCATCCATAGGTTTAGAGGCGGTTGGTACTAGTACTAGCAAAGCAACCGCTCGCAAAAAAATAAGATGAGCAAAAAATCAGAAAGACAGCCACCGCTTGCAAAGCATATGCCCCACAGCCTTAAGAAGATCTGGACCCCCTAACACGACAGCTAGGTTCGTTCAGCTAAAGGCACTGATCACCTAGCTTCATTTTTCGTCGCATTTCCCTCCGTTTGGAAGGTAATGGATTGTTAGGTGGCTGCCAATGATTTGGTGATTACCTGGCCGTGATAGGAGGAGCTGGCCGCGTTGCTGCCGTTCAGGTGAGATGGACATGAGGACTCGACCACATGCCAGGTTCAAGTCCGAGCACCGGCTGGCCCCCAGCCATGCCATTGATGACTTGCTACCCGTCGATTCCTGTTTCGGAAGCTGTAGCATTTCTCGCGCTGCACATGTATGTAGAGATTTTCTCCGTACCAACCGCCGTCACGGTCAGTCCAGTGCACGATGAGCATGTCAGTATGGCAATGGCACGACACGGTCTGTCGTGATCACTACACGCAAGAACTCGCACGGGTATGTTAGTTCCAAGTACGAATATTTCAGAACTGAATTTTGGTCCATAATGACAAAACGATATCTTTCCACGGCCAATGTTCATTATGGGACTGTTTGTTGTGCCATAAAAATACAAATTAAGTTGTAAAACGATGGCATTTCCATGCCACACTATTATAGAAAAAACAAGAGCTTGGTAGACATATTCGCAGGTCATACCAAGAACGAAAGAACGGACACCTATGGACTAGGTTCCCTCGAGCTTCTTGTCCCACAACTGAATGGCTAGCAACTTCAGTCTACATGTTCTTCATGCTTCTTATGTGTGGAAACAAAAGTGTGATCTGCGTGTGTTATTATTAGACAAAGCCTTGTGTACCAGTTGCCACTAGCTCCCCACGGTCGATTTTCACAGAGACGCGCCTGACTTCCAGCTCGAAGCTTGTCACACTTTGCGGTACGCTTGTCAAAATCTCGGAAAGTGAGATCAGCCAACAGCTCACCAAAATGAGCAAAGCTGACATTATTCTGATGCTTGACTGACTACTCTAATCCAGTCTATGGGGTTGCTTTGAGCAGGATGGAAGAGAACGGAGCAATTCTGTACCCTGATCCGGTAAAGGGCACCCCTTCCGGTACAATATCATTTGGCGATTCCAGGTTAGTATCCACCTGCAGAAAACCACAATAGCAGTTTCAGGCTAATTGTCACACTCCACTCGTAGCAAGTTCAGAACTAAGCCTCTTGCTTCCAAATTTGCGAAAATCTTAGTATCTCTTGGAAAAGATTGTGAAGAAAATATTGGTAGATTTGTCCAAGAAATAGCTGTAGTAGAACAGGAGGAACTACAGGCAGTACTATTACATGATTAGAGTTTGACTATGCTAGGACTACCGAGTTTCAAAAGTTTAACAAGACAAGAAAGTATACATACCACACGGTTCCAGCGTTTAAGATGAGGTCCTGGGGGAATTACAGCATCCACAAAATAGTCATGGGCATTGAATGCCAGATAGATATCTCCACCAGAATTTTCGTCATGTATCCTACATTAAAATGCCAAAAGAAACATTCAGGAATTTGTTGCAGCCAAACTACAACAATACTTTCATATAGTCAAAATGAAGTACATAACCGAAACTGATAAACAAACTTCCTTACGTGAATGCCAAGAATTTGCTTTCCATGTTATCCCAACAATTCTCGTGCCAGGTGACATCATTCTACAACCAAGAAAGATCACAATGCAGTGAATACCTTCGCAAGAACATCTAAACCAAGCATTGCATCCTACAAAAACTAGGAACTGTCTTCTCCAATGTTCAATGCATAATTAGAGACCAGGGAGATGACATAACTGTCTTCTTCAATGTTCAATGCATAATTAGAGACCAGGGAGATGACATACTTAGCAAATACTCAACAGACACAGCTAACAGTTTCTTAGTGAAGGAAGAAAATGTTAATTTCAATAAACTAGTCAACTCCAAGAATAACAGTACAAATTTGAACATACCTTATTAAGAAACCTATCCCGTTTCAGTATTGGGTTGTTCTGGCGAAACTTGATCATCTCTGAGAAAAACCTGAAATGGCCATTTCTTCTTTCTTTCAACTATATAACACAAACACGAGGGAAACAAGTTAGCATATAGCTCCGGCACACCCGTAAAAGCACATTTGTAATGGAAAAGCAAGAAAATCATATAACCTGTCCCCACTGGAAATTATTTATGCGGGTATCATGTCCGTAACTATTATTATTTCCATAACGTGTATGACCATATTCGTCTCCCATCAACATCATTGGGGTGCCCTGTTACAGAAAACAGTACTAATTTATACAAAATGCAATACTATGTAAAAAAAAAACTGTGGAGTGATCAGTAATATTTACTTGAGATATCATTAATGCCACGTGGAAATTCTTCATTTGCCTCGAACGGAGAGCTAACACATTCAAATCATTTGTTTCTCCTGTTAGGTGAACAATACCATAAGTTGTTAACAACATTGAATATGTCAATATTCACATTACATTAGAGTTAAGTGAAATAAGTTCAACTATTTTCCTTCGGAAAAATGATAACCTTCCATGGTTGTATTTGAAAAGGTACTACCACACTTCTATAGTTATTCACTTGTACAGTTATTCAGTCTAATCTTGATACAGAAGCTTCAATGATTGTCAACTATGAGTAGTCTTTGAGTTCCGTCAAATTGTCAAGCATACTAGTACAGAACAAGTTTTCAACAAAAGAATAATTTTCCTCGTTCTCCTGATTACTGTAAGATATCTTCAGAAATAACATCTCTTTTCACTTGCTAATTTCAATGTGAAGAGCAATACATGATATTGGGTATAGCTGGTACCTTCAACACCACAGTTCCAGCTAAAATTATCATTGCAACCATCGCGTCCACTTTCTCCATTAGCATCGTTGTGCTATAATTTTGGTCAAAGAGAAAGCATATTAACATAGATACCAGTACTTGCATAGGAAGGAACCTGAATTTATACTGTTTGGTATACTCGAGTTACCTTTAAATTGTATGAAACAAGGTCACATAAGGTAAACCCATCATGTGCGATTATAAAGTTCACACCGTGATAAGGCTTCCGCTTATTCACCTGCCAAGCAAAATCACACAAGGGGAATTTAACTTCACATATTTCCTGTTTTGAACCACGTGATCCAAAATCTTCCACAAGTAGTTCCTGTTTTGAACCACGTGATCCAAAATCTTCCACAAGTAGGAGTCTCAAAGCTTATATACAGAGGCTCCTAGTACCTCCATACAGGTACAACTGGATTTGACACCTTGAAATGTCATCTCTAACTGATTATAGTCAATACCATTAAAGGTTTCGATGGATCGATGAGAAATTAATGAGGATGAGCATTAAGCTGCACTCTGATGATGCTAAGAAATTAGGTGCATAGTTTCAACAACACTGAAGGCTTATCCCAGGAATCATTAAAGCACAAAGACTGTAAAAGATACAATGAAACACAACTCCAAAAGAAAGTACGTTTAAGGATGAGATAACTAAGCAAGTAAGTTCCTCGGTGGATCGATAAAACACAAACAGCAACCTAGTCAAGGAAAGAGTAAAGAAAAATACCTGGTACAGATCAGCAGATCCAGACACGCGAGTTGCCAACACCCCCTTCATACCAGGGTCACCCTGAGAAAACTCCAAAATGATTAGCGACGTCCTATCATTGCTAAGTGCTTGCAGAAACAAGATTGAAGTCAAATATATAACCAAAGTAATCAGTACAATGCTTATTTGCAAAAATGCACTGTAAATTCAGAGCTAAAGTTGTCAAAATCCATTGATGCTAAAAAGGATAGATCTTGATGTTGAGGGCTTTTGATGATCTAAGCATTATGCTCTAGAAGGTGTGAGCAAGTGAAGGCAACAGTAGTCCATGAAGAATTGGGCCAATAAAAACGAACAGGCATAGAAGCCGTGTATATTCTTGAAATTTCGGTGTTCTTCTGTTGTAATCTTTCTCTATTTTGGCTGTTCTGGCCTTTTATCTTTCTGCATTTTATTTGTATTTGTAGCTTGGTTTTGGTTGATGCCAATATAAGGTAGAGGATCCTCAATCTTTCACCTCAACAAAACGGGTGTGAATTGATTGACCTAAAGATCTGGCTTAAGAAACAGTAATAATCAGGATTAGAAGACCAGTCGCCACCTTATTATACCAAAATGCACTCATTTTTGGCAAGGTACTACTTCTGTTAACAGGTCATCTTTGTGCAAAACATACCTTGATGAACCTTCGCATATCATCTCTGTACTTTCCATTCCATTCAGCCCACCTACAATAAATAGCATAATAGCATAATAGCATTTGATTGTATCTTAGAAATATAGGCAACAATCTACAATAACATTGAATATATTACGGCTCTCCATGGCTCTCCATATCTTCGAAAATATTGGCAACAAATCAGGCAACAACAAGAACCACCACCAATATCATACGAAAAGGAGTACACTATTAGAGTCGTTGAGTAATTTATGAATGGCCATCTGAATATTTTATATCAGCTATAAAAGAAAAAAATAAATGACAGTTTGTGTAATATTACTATCACAGTGTAAAAACAGTTTAGTGCTAACCATGAAACGTAAGTAGGGAAAATACAAACGAACAATTCTTATCTGTCACAGATAGTCATAGTGCAAACTTACCTGTCCCAGTTAGGGAATTGCCCTACTAGATAAAGGCCACCACAATCCCAAGGTTCAGCAATGACCTTACATCGAGATAACACAGAGTCTTTGGCAATTTCCTGAGACCAAAACAATAAACAATCATACAAAAACACCAAAAAACATCGTAGGCTGGTAGTTTTACAAAAACACCGATGTAAGCTGTCAAATAATCAGATATTGATGGACTGGATTTAGAGAGTCTTGAGAAGGTGGGATTCATCACATACAATTTTCCTAACTGTAAGGGGTCATTCATAAGGTTACACATTCGTAGGACACCAAGGTCTGTAAATGTAGTTCATTCATTCAACAGCTAATGTTGAAATTTTGCATGATTGCACTAAATGTGTGCCCAGCAAACAACTGAGAAGGAGCAAGTACGATATGCAATATAGTAAAATCCATAGAATTCAAGCTGACATCCACAATTTGTTTACATGAATTCACTACTGGGTCATGATTTGTATTCAGTCAACCCTAGATTTAACTTATACCTAGTAATTTATGTAAGAATTAATTGCTTGTGCATTTATGATATGAATAAAATTCATTTGTCTGGCTAAGAAGAGGAAAATGGTAGGTCTGATGTAAAGTTAAACAATGCAATTCTGCAACTATAAATTACCCTGATGAGTGGAGGAGCATCAAGCGGACAGCCATCCGGTCCACGACAAAGAACACTTGCAAGGTCAAACCGAAAACCATCTATGTGATACTCCTTAACCCTAGAAGCATCAAATATTAATGCAAATAAGAAAAAACACTTAAATTATTACGAATTTTTTAAAAGAGATCATAAGAAAATACTTCGTGCGATTTTTTTAAAAGAGATCATAAGAAAATACTTTGAATGGATTTTATATCAAAATATTAATGAACTACTACAGTGCAGGTTCATAATTTTTTGGTTGCCTTGCAGTAATAGATATAATATAGGACTTGACAGAGCATATGTAATCTGATGAGGACATCCCTAGTGATGTCACTCAATGCAAGGTTGACAACACAAAACTTCATAGGAAGTTTTGCAACCTGATGCTTCTACACTTTGTAAACTTCATGCAAATTGGATGCTATCTGATGCTTCTACACCTTAGCCGGATATCGTGAGCACTAACAAGCGAGAGGAAACAGGAATGGATGGTAAGTCAAGCTCCATTTGGTCGGATTGCAACAGCGAAAGTAGTCTGAACAACCATGTTACTGAAGGCTCGGTTCAGAGGCACAGTGAGCAACTGGTCTAACCAGAACTCAATGTCGGTTAGACTGGTAATACCTAATTGTGGCTCCTGTTCTGAGCAAAGTGGCTCAGCCCAAGAGGGCTTGTAATGGGCTTGGCCCCTAATCACTTTGCTGGTGGGAGTATAGAGGGGGGAGCCCATCTCTTCTCTAGGGTTAGACAATGTTCTCCGTGAGCTTCAAACCTCTGGGTTACAGCTTATATGCCACCCTAGGATTCGGAGTTCCTCCACCATTGTTTCTGTAATTCCTGCCATATGCAAGAACTGAAGGATTCAAGCAGAAATCATTGCATCCCATCAATGTTTTTTCTTCGTGAGTTCTTTCATCAAAGGTTGCGGCACTGGGGCACGTTATTGACCTCGATTGATCAAGCAACTCAAGTCATGTGTTCTATGCCATGAAGGCCAGCCCTCCCTGTATGATAATTCATAAGTTGCCCCCATCAACGGTATCTTGTCACAAACCAGGTGATCTGCTAGTGATGAACTAATAAGTGCAGTGTGTACTGTAAAACAGAGGCGGTTTTCTTTAATTTCAGTCTATCAGGAACATCTTGGTTTGTCATATAGATCTGAGAGTTCAATTCCATATACAAATTTGCTTCTTTGGTAGCAATTGACCATGGGACTGGAACACAAGTAAAAACAGGTGCCATCGGAGCAGTGACTATAATGGTTACTGAAGACAAAAGAGATGAGAAAGATGAAAACAGAAATATGCATCAAATCAAAATGCAGATGGCGTGTCTGAAAAAGAAGCATGCAAGCCTTGCCATACCAATGCCTCAAGCTGTCGAGTATGAGTTCCATGACAACAGGATGGTTGCAGTTTAGTGTATTTCCTGGATTAAAACAAGTGTACTGTTAGACTTACAAGTAGACACAAGTTCCACTCACTTGAATATATTAAACATACCAGACCATTAAATATCTAGGTATCCAAATGTTAGGTCAATCAGACAAGTAGGCTTTTGCAATATAACAAGGTTTTTCGCATGGGTAGCAATGTGGAAGGCTCACTGCTAATTCAAGGCTTGACACATATAGTGGCTGCAGCCAGATAATGATCAACTGACCACTCTTATCCCTTCTACCAGTCAATATAGCAGCTAACATGACTGCAAGGTTCAGTCTGCTGGCATGTTGGCATGCAGAAGAAAATAATAAAACATACTCCCTCCGTCCCAAAATAGATAACGCAGGTTTGTCAAAATTTGGATGAATCTAAACATTTATCATTTCAAGTACATCAAAACAAAGTAGCGGCCACAGATACAGTTCAATTGCCTAGAAACACATAATTGCAAGATGAATTCATGAAGTACACGGTAATAAGCGCATCAGCAAAACAAGATACATTAGCATCCCTAAATCCGGAACATAAAATAAACATAAAATAGAAAACATCAGATAGCATCCAAGGACATGTTTACCTAGCACAAGAACAACTAAAATAATTAAATAACAAGTTTAGGAACCATGGTTTTACCACATCCCGAGAAGTTCAGCAGTTGTGCATTGTTGTTTGGGTCTAGCATGTAATAAACCTGCATGAAAGGAGGTAGTGTTTTTGGTAAATTCATCCAAAACATGAAGCAGGTTACACTTCCAAACACATGTAGCTTAAACCGGATTAATGTAACCTTGTATCTAGATACTGGTCCATTATAAAATTAACAAGCAAAAGGCTGGAATAAGCAAAATACACCAAAACTGAGTTAAGCAACCCTAGTCAGATTAGGGTCATCTAACCTAGTTTTATTAACCTGAACAAAATACAGTCTACATGTTAGAACTTAGAAAAGATAGCGACAAGCAGATAGGTTCCCTTATCAGATAACTCAAATAGATATATAAATCACCTTGTTATCAATGCCACGAAAAGAAGTAACATAAGGGTTAGCATCATCTGATTCATTCGTGTGGTTGTAGACAACATCCAGAATAACCTATACAAAATTATGATACCATTAAACATTTTTATCATGTGTGGGATGAATAAGACTGCCACAATAGGTTGCCACGTCTACTGGATGTCCATACCTCTATCCCAGCATTATGCAATGCCTTGACCATCTGCTTGAGCTCTCTGGAAGCAGCAATTGGTCCACCACCGGCACTTGCATAGCGGGTCATCGGAGCAAAAAAGTTGATTGTAGAATAACCCCATGTATTGACCTGATTGCAATTCAGAAGATGAAAAGTCACTCCACAATGATTCCACTGATTAATTGTGAAAATATCATGAATGAATGAAGCGTGTCAGAATTTACCATGTGGTCCCTTGGGTTGGGGTATCTCTTGAACTCCAGCTCATCAAACTCAAAAACAGGAAGTAACTCCACCGCATTAACTCCAAGTTCCAGCAAATGAGGGATCTACAGAACCGCAACTATTGCAAGCATTAGTCATCATTAAATAATACTCCCTACGTCTAGAAATATAAGACGTCTTAGCTTTGTGAAAGGAATGTATATAGATGGCTTTTGTGTATAGATTCGGAGTGAACCTATACAATAAAAGACATCTAGATACATTCGTTTCACTAAGCTAAAAAGTCTTATATTTCTGAACGGAGGGAGAACTAGGTAGATAATACGCATATCAGGTTCCTAATATTGGAACAAAAAATGGTGGAAACGTATGTGTTGCGACAATAACCTTTAGTAAAGACAAAATAAATAACTGCGATCATAAACCACACAAAAAAGAAGATATTAAAACTTACTTTGTCGATGAAACCTAGATAGCTTCCACGAACAGCTGGGTCAAGCCCACTTGACTCGTCCGCAGTGTAAGCGCGAACATTCATTTCATATACAACTAGATCTGTCTAGATTAAAGAACAGAATGAAAGCAGTGAACTTCATGTTTGGGATGCTTTCTGCTTCTATTAAATGATCATAGTACCTCAGGCAAATTTGGAAGCTGGTAATCGACACCCCAGTCAAATGGAGAGCTATCAAAATCATATGTTCCAAAAGGCTGACTTGGCTTGTCATTGTCAACCCCAAAGTAATTTCGACCAGAAACTAATTTCGCATAAGGGTCAAGAAGAATAATGTTGCTATCAAACCTATGGCCCTGTTCCCATCCTTGAGGACCATTAACACGGTATCCGTAACAAACTCCAGAAGTAGGCAATCCCTGAAAGTACAGAAGGTTTCATTCTGCATATAAACATACATAGAAGCAAAATAGGCCAAGACCGAAATACACAGATGGAAAACTACATAGATTCCTCTTCCTAGGAATAAATACAATACAGAACATTCTCAGCCAAGACCAATAGTCCAAACCAAACAGATGTGAAACATGCTAGAAGCTTCTTCTTTTTTGTTAAATGGGATTTTCTCCCGATTTCATTACAGAAACCAGCAAAGTCTTTTCAGGGAACTGAAACATGCTAAAAGTGACACAGTAAAATGGTGAAATATATGAACATGTACTACTTAGTAGTGCATTTTATTTCTTTTATGAATGGATTCACGTGACAAAACCTGTGTTTTCAATGATATTATTTTCATAAAACGAAATCTTGTTTTGAAGAATATGTAATTATAATAAGAATATACATGAGATGAATGCTGGATTGCGGTTCATATATGTCATCTACACCAAGTCATCAATATTGAAAAAATAGTGACTTATCTTCAAAGGTACATAACATCAAAACTTCATAACAATACCTCCACTGACACATGCCATACATCTCCAGTCTTGTTCTCCTGGCAATCTAGAGCAAACTCCACAATTTTTGCATTTTCTTCATCCTGGATCCCTCTGAGGGACAATCCAGTATGTCAGATGATGAGACAAATCATATCCATTAAAAGAGAATGTAAGATGACAAGCTGAAGCACAATGCTGCTCTTTTCAACCAGGCCAACGCCCTAGACTAAGGGCCCGTTCGGTTCACGGGAATTCTGAAGGAATTTCACCGGTATAGTTTCCTTTGGAAAGTTTTCCTGTAGGGCCATTCGATTCAAAGGAATGCACTCGAGCTGTTCCCTTGGAAAGTCTTCCTATCCCGTACTTTTCAGAGGAAAAAGAACATCCACTCAGAAACGCTGGCAGCAAAGTTTCCCGTGGACCGAACGCCCGTCCATTTTTTAATCCCACGTGCAGTTTTGCCTTTTACAGCTAACCCAATTCCCGTACATGTTAGCATTCCTTTGTTTCTCAAACCCATTGACCGAACGGGGCCTGACTAACAAAATGGGGAAACGGAGGAACAAATAAACATTGGCTTGTGCATTCACTTTGCAAAATGTTTTGATACATTACAGTGCTGCTTAAAAAAATATCATTACATCTTAATGCTGCTACAAAGACAGTGGGAATGGAAGCAGTGAGAGTTATCAGGGTTGGAAGAGTAAGCTTCCGAAGCAACCAGAAGCCCAGAACCACATGGGCTCACCTCTGAGGAAAAGAGGAGTTCATTAATCTAGCAAACACTTAACTTTTTTAGAACAAGTTGCTAATGACCTACAGCTACAGGTGTTATATATCATATCTATCACAAGGTTGGCTTCTGGAGTGATTTGCAGAAAGCCTGTTATGAAAAATGCTGCAGCAAGGGTCTAGGATGCTGAAAGAGAAGGCATTCTCAGAGATTTTTTTAACAGACCACAAGGATGGGCTCTTCTAAGTCGTCCTATAGCCAATTGATCAAAGTGTGACAAATGGGCATGTTTTGGCTTTGCAAACAACTTGTAAGAAGGTTGGTGAGTCCTAGCCTCTTTTTTAGGTTGTTATCCTGTAACTTTACCAAACAAAGCTTGGGGCCATACCCTTCTAAAAAGAAAGGAAACAGTTAACTTAAACGGCACCAAAAGCAACAACGCTGCACAATTTAGGAAAGCAGTCTGTACCTCGTAGTAAGCTTGATGCAGAGGGTGACAGCAGAAGCATGCTGAGAGAAAATCGCAAAGTTCAGACCACTTCCAACTTGCGACACTCCTAATGGGGATGCTTTACCGGAAGAATATTTCAAGGGCATTTCAGTACCCGCCATCGTAGGTTGCCTTTCCTGGTGGTTGTTACAGAACGAACAAATGTTAACACAAATAACACGGCACAGAATACTGGATAAGAAGATGTGGCATGATAATGTTTATGAGTACACAACAAATGTGATTAGCACAATTCTTTACCTCGAGACATGCCACATGACAACGAATGTAATAACAAACAGACAATTCAGTGCACTGGTAGCTTAATGGATCGATCGGAACGAATACAGTACTGTACAGCCATAGGCATGATGTGAGCGCTGGAGCACGGTGTCCTACCTCGGTCACACTTTTCCCAGCATTCGCGCTCTGAGCTCTCGCCGTCGTGATCCGCGCGGCCCCAAATCGCTGTGCCTGCACCACGACAAAATCCGCTTTGATCAATCCAACAATTAGAACGGAGGCACGCCACGAAGACGGAATACCGAAAACAGAGACACTCGCCTTTCCAAACTGCGCTCCTCCGCACCCAGACCTAGTCGCGACCACACTGCACAGGAATCCCGGCGAACACGTACACCATTCAGCGCGGCCGAACGGCACGGATCGATACAATGCAGCGTGGCGAAACGAACGGAAGGAGAAAAACTGACCGGTTCGGGAGCGCGGAGCGGCCCGAGCTGCTTCGGCGTGCGGCGGCGGCGGAGCGCAGCGGGGAGCGATTTGTAGAGACCGCCGAATCCATCCAAATGGGGGTGGGCGAGGTAGCAGGAAGGGTTTGATTCGGGATCGAGGCTAGTTATAGCGCCGGGTCATGGGGCGCCTCTCCAAGGTTCGCGGCTCTGGAGGGAGGGGAGTGGAGTGCCGAACTGGCGATGGGGAGGGGGAGTCGGAGGAGGATGATGCGGTGATCTCACCTTGGGGAGAGCGCGCGGAGGTAACGGACGGAGGATGGGGGACACGTGGTGTCGCATGCGCGGAGCGGCCGCGGCGGATAGGGAAGTGAACGGGAGACCTCTCTTCCGGCCCGACTAGGAGGAAGCCCGTTGTGTTGTGTGTTCGCAGGAGACCATACCGCCACGTGCTTCTCGGCTCATCGCCGAGTGGGGTGTCAGCTGGGATCCACTAAAATCCCACGGCTAGTGAGCAAATAAGTGTACATATAGGAAATACTACTCCCTCCTTTTATGTAAATTAGTTGAGTAAATTTATCAAGATACGGATGTATCTAATACTAAATTATGTCTAGATACAATTAAATTTTAACAAATCTAATTTAACTAATTTGGGTCAGAGGGAGTAGTCAAATTAATTCTCTCTCTTCTTTTACGAGGCTTCACCAATATAAATAAAAGAGAATGAGAATTGGTAGATGAGGATGAAGTGAGGGTATGATTACGAGGAGCTAACTGCATTTATTAACTGCCTTGATAATATAGATGTACATTCTTTTTGGGACAAATCTTGAGTGCTAGATGTACACTTATTTGTGGACGGAGGGAGAATTTGCTAAAATCTGAACACTAAATTTTAGCAAATAAACTAGAAGTGGGATTTTGGTGAGATCCCACTTAGCACATTATCGCTGAGCACATCGGGTGTGTAGTACGATATTGATGAAAATTTATAAAAAAGACAAGGGCCTGTTTGATCTCAAAGATTTTCATAGGAATTTACATGATTGAATCTCTAGGATTTTCTCTAGGTGAGTTGTTTTATTTGATTGAATCGTGTAAATAAAAATCTAAGTATATTCGTTTATAATTTATTGTGATTTTTCACATCCATTGAAATCTCTTGAAAATAATTATTTGTTTTCACATTAATAGTTGTGGAGAAAGTATATCATGTCATATTCAACTGAGCATATGTCTCCTTTCTCTATCTTGTTTTTTGAATAAAAAAGACACTAAATAAGTAAATGTCTAGAACTAGCTAGGGTGTTGGGCACAATCTTATCCCCTCACGCTCATTTTTCTTTCCGTGTTTATCTTTATGAGACCACGGTTGTTGTTTTATCTTTCAGGCTGTGTCTCTCTATTTTCCCTACTCCGGGTCTTTTTTGAGAACTTTGGTGCTTCTATTTTCACTAGTACCCATCTTTTGTCTCACAATACAAGTGTAAATAACATTTTCTCGAGCATGATTAACAACTTGTCGAGTATGTTGGTATTGGTAATTATATGTGACAACATGCAATTATGCAAATGATCATGATGTTCAATGTGTTCCTTCCAAGATCAGTAGCCCAACTCTTTACCATGGTTTTCCTACTAACTTGTGGCAATCCACCAGAATTATAGGAAATTATCCAACTAATGAAACATGCAAGAGGGAGCCGAGAAATCTTATTCATTTGGAATTCTCCCAAAGCGGTGTGACCATAACCGGTGTAGCGGGGATTAAAGGGAAAGGGGAGCACCCAAAAGAGGTAGTGATGCAGGAGATTGAGGAGTAACTGCCAAGCATGACCAGAGGGACATGGAAATAAATCTAGAAGCTACGAAGGAACCACATGAAACTAAAACCGAACAAGAAATCAAATGGAACAGAAAACTCGAAGGCGAGGACGCATGAGGAAGAGCAATAGACAAAAAATTAGTGGATCTACACTACCTAGATACCTAAAATTGGGCTAATCTCCATAACTTTAATATGGTGTATCCCATGAGACCAATTGATTTAGTTATTTATAATGGGCTAGTTATTTGTTTAGAAAAATAGCAGGACTCTACTATCTGGGATTTTATTAATTACCAACAATCGTTACATCGGTTACAAGTTTATCAACAATAAAGCTATATAAGGGGGCTCGTCGACCCAATAACAAGAGTTTTTATCTAGAAAACAAGTGAAAGGGAAAGAGCGTCGCCTAGAGGGGGAATAGGCGTTTTAAAAATATTACGGTTTAGACTCTAATAAATGCAGAATAAAACTTAACGTTTAATTTATCAAGCCAAAATTTATATTACGTAAGCCAAAATTCACTAAGTGCACCAACAACCTATGCTAAGCAAGACAAGCAACAAGGTGATAGCAAGATATAATACTTCAAGCGCGATAGCTATCACAATGTAAATTGCATAAGTAAAGGGCTCGGTTGAGAGATAATCGATGGACGCGGAGACGATGATTTGTTTTCCGAAGTTCACTTCCAAAAAAGCTACGTCTCCATTAGAGAGGTGTGATGGCGCAATATACTTCGAACGCCACAAATGGCTCACCTTGAGGTGTGGTGGCTCGATGCTCACCCAACACCACACAAGGCCTCACCCTAAGATGCGAAGGCACGCAACTCACCGATGTCAAATGCTCACCCTATTCTCCTGTAAGCTCTCCACAAAGGCCTACTCATGATCCACTATGGGACACTTGAGGACGATCATCGAATCCGTACAAGACTTAGGGCAATCTTCACAACTCAATTGGAGGGCTCCCAAGAAACACCATAAAGGCTCCATAAGGCTACAATAAGCCACAAGCTTGAGAAATCCCCACAGCTCAATTGGAGGCCTCAAGAACACACCACAACTCTCTACAACCGTCTAGGGTTTCAAGAATCCAAGAGAAACAATCCCAAGAGCTTGAACTCGCCGAAACTCCGAGGAGAACTCAAACCTATGCACCAAATGCAAGAGGAAGTCCTTCTCTCTCAAATTCCGCCAAAGCTACAAAAGCTATTGGGGGAATAAGAGAGGAAGAACACAAAACTCTCCAAGATCTAGATCCCAAGGATTTCTTCACAAAAAAGGATTTGGTTTGGTGGGGGTTGTAGATTTAGATCTCCTCTCTCAAATCCCTCAAAAAGATGCATGCAAGAATCATAGGAGGGGGAAGGGAAGAGGGCAAGCTCTTCAAGGTCAACAATGGAGGAGAGAGAGAAGGGCAAGAACCAAGAAAAGTAAGCTGGCCACGAAGGGGAAGAGGATCCCCTTTTAAAGGGATCCCCGATCTGCCCGTTACGGACAGAATCGTGCACGGTCGGTAGTACCGGTGGGCAGCCGGTACTACCGCTGGCACCTAGCCAACGGTCACAAACAGCGGTGCGAGAGAAAAAACGAGCTTGGCCGGTACTATCGGCAGAAGTTCCGGCCCAAGTTCCGACAAATATGATACCTCAAAACAGAAGTATAATGATTAGAATTCGAGTGCCGGCGGAACTTGGATAGGAACTAGCGCCGGAAATACTGGGTCGCGAGGTCCTGACCAGAACTACCGGGGCCTAGCGGTAGTACCGCTCAAGAGAGGTGGCTAGGTAGTACTGACCGAAAGTTCCTGTTAGGGATGACCGAAACTTCCTACCAGTACTACCGGACCAACTTCCGGTGTTAATTCCATTAAATAGAGCACTCTCAAACAGAGAGTTACTAAACATGAGCGGAATTTCAACCGGAACTTGAGCCGGAACTACAGCTAGGCCAGCCCCGCAGAAAACTATGGGCGGAACTACCGACGCCTGGCTGGTACTTCCGGCTAGGGAAACTTTAGAATCAAAACTGCAATAACTTTTGCATTCGAACTCCAAACGAGATGAAACCAATTTTGTTTGAAATATTGGGTATCACCAAGGGAGAAAATACCATGAATATATATGTGAGATATCTCCCAAAGTGTGGAGCCGGAAAACCCGCAAGATCAAAAACGCAATAAGATATGCAAGGGAAATCCGTTTTTGATGAATTAGAGCTTGTTATTATGATAACCACAAGCTCCAGATGCTCACATGGACAAGAACCAAACGACAATCAAGAAAGATGATGCTATGTATGCAAAGGTTTGAGCTCTCTCCGAAAGATACGATCGAGTCACCCACTCGAGAGCCCCTTTTGATAGTACGGCTATCTATCCTAAACCCGGTCTCCCAACACTACAAGAGACCGGTAAAATAGAAAGCCTATCAAGATCATTGCCTTGAGCATTCCACTTGAGCTTGATGTAAACCTTCTTGTCCTTCTCAAGATGGATCACCTTTCTTGATGAAGACTTGTGAAATGCTCCCCCATACTCCATGGGGAAACCTCTTCTTTGAACACGTCTTCATCACTCCATGATCGCCAAGGATATCAAGCTTCACGCATGAGATCTTCTAGAGATGGTGCATCGTGAGCTTTCACTTCATTTCTTGATGATGTCCTAAAGATGGCCATGAGGAACTCCATCTTCTTCTTCAACCTTGAACCCAACACATGGTCCAAGCGATGCCAATGGACAAACCTACAAGTGAAACTCAATTTACACATTAGCCCATAGAGATTGTCATTAATTACTAAAACCATGCATGGGGGCATACATGCCCTTTCAACAAGTCCTAGCTAGCTCATGTAAATCTCCATTTGCTTCCCTCGAACAGTGCTGAAAGATTACTTACCAATGATTATTGTCAAATCAATACAATCTACAAAAACCGCCAATGTCTCGCCTCAATGATATCCATAGAGTTAGATTCAGCTAACATATTATTGCACCCCACCATGTTGGCTAGGGTAAGTCCTTAATGCATAGCAATAGCTTGAGCCAATGCCACATTTGGCAATAACATAGTTGAAGCAACAACGAAACATCATTTATAATCACGAAGGATCACTCCCACTGAACCTGCTAAACTATCAAAGTGAAAAGAACCATCCAATTTCAACTTAACTTGCCTTGGGTCTGGTTAACTCCAATGTGCTTGTGTGATACTTGGCTTTGATGGAGCATTGGCTGAATTTGCATATATCGGAAGGATCGACATTCTTCATTGATTAATTGAGGTTGTTTCATCCTGAGTTGGTCCTTACCCACCAAAAATACGAACAGTGGGATGACCGAAACTTCCTACCGGTACTACCGGACCAACTTCCGGTGTTAATTCCATTAAATAGAGCACTCTCAAACAGAGAGTTACTAAACGTGAGCGGAATTTCAACCGGAACTTGAGCCAGAACTACAGCTAGGCCAGCCCCGCAGAAAACTATGGGCGGAACTACCGACGCCTGGCCGATACTTCCGACTAGGGAAACTTTAGAATCAAAACTGCAATAACTTTTGCATCCGAACTCCAAACGAGATGAAACCAATTTTTTTCGAAATATTGGGTATCACCAAGGGAGAAAATACCATGAATATATATATGTGAGATATCTCCCAAAGTGTGGAGCCAGAAAACCTGCAAGATCAAAAACGCAATAAGATATGCAAGGGAAATCCGTTTTTGATGAATTAGAGCTTGTTATTATGATAACCACAAGCTCCAGATGCTCACATGGACAAGAACCAAACGACAACCAAGAAAGATGATGCTATGTATGCAAAGGTTTGAGCTCTCTCCGAAAGATACGATCGAGTCACCCACTCGAGAGCCCCTCTTGATAGTACGACTATCTATTCTAAACCCGGTCTCCCAACACTACAAGAGACCGGTAAAATAGAAAGCCTATCAAGATCATTACCTTGAGCATTCCACTTGAGCTTGATGTAAACCTTCTTGTCCTTTTCAAGATGGATCACCTTTCTTGATGAAGACTTGTGACATGCTCCCCCATACTCCATGGGGGAACCTCTTCTTTGAACACGTCTTCATCACTCCATGATCGCTAAGGATAGCAAGCTTTACGCATGAGATCTTCTAGAGATGGTGCATCGTGAGCTTTCACTTCATTTCTTGATGATGTCTTGAAGATGGCCATGAGGAACTCCATCTTCTTCTTCTTCAACCTTGAACCCAACACATGGTCCAAGCGATGCCAATGGACAAACCTACAAGTGAAACTCAATTTACACATTAGCCCATAGAGATTGTCATTAATTACCAAAACCACACATGGGGGCATACATGTCCTTTCAACAAGTCCTAGCTAGCTCATGTATAACTCCATTTGCTTCCCTCGGATAGTGCTGAAAGATTACTTACCAATGATTATTGTCAAATCAATACAATCTACAAAACCCACCAATGTCTTGCCTCAATGATATCCATAGAGTTAGATTCAGCTAACACATTATGCACCCCACCATGTTGGCTAGGGTAAGTCCTTAATGCATAGCAATAGCTTGAGCCAAGGCCACATTTGGCAATAACATAGTTGAAGCAACAACAAAACATCATTTATAATCACGAAGGATCTCTCCCACTGAACCTGCTAAACTATCAAAGTGAAAAGAACCATCCAATTTCAACTTAACTTGCCTTGGGTCTGGTTAACTCCAATGTGCTTATGTGATACTTGGCTTTGATGGAGCATTGGCTGAATTTGCATATATCGGAAGGATCGACATTCTTCATTGATTCATTGAGGTTGTTTCATCCTAAGTCGGTCCTTACCCACCAAAAGTACGAACAGTCAACAAATATCACCTCTTTCAGTTTGACACTGTCAAAACCTAGGAGGCTATTACCTTGTGACGAGGGGTAACCTCGGTAATGCCCATGGTTATGGACTTAGGGTTTCGTGGAAAGAGAACGCTGGGGATTTTGTCGGCTGATCAGACAAACAAGGGAGTCGAAATCGTTTAATTGTTTTATGAATAAATCGATTATAGATCGCTCAAGGCTGTTTTCCGTACCTCTCCGTTGGATTCTCGTAGCCTATATATAATAGGCTAGGCCCCGAGGCTATATACGGATAGGTTACAAGTTACAATTACAACAGTAATACAATGTCAGTTTCTATTTCCTTACCTGGCAAGCTATGCCTTCCGTCGAATGCTTCCTGGGCCTTCCTCTTAGGAATCATGGATTGTGACCCTTTATGTAACCAGGATAACTAATCATAAGAACTCGAGTAATCGTACCCATGTTACCTTGCTTAGTGAGGAGAAATTCCAGAACATAAGATCTAGAACAATCGATAATCATTGCTTCATCCATCAAAGATTGAATACAAAAAGCATCCCATAAGGCGGTAATAGTAGTGCATTTGAATAAAATATGCATGACATCTTCGGCACCTTGATTACAAACCAGACACTCGCCACTTGTTCCCACATTCCTATTAGCCATAATATATTTGAGTGGTAAAATACCATGGAGAGCTCGCCATATGAACACTTATTTTTCTTGGAATTTTCATCTGCCACACGGACTTCTAAACTAGTTTATATGTTGAACTACCAGGCAAAGATAGCTAGACCACACTCGGTCCAAACTAATGTTTCCATTGCAAATAATATCCATAGCAAATAGTGTACCTCCCATGTTTGGTAAATTTCTAGGAAATAAAATCCTCGAATCATTGATTGTTCAAAGAAATTTGAAGTACACATCAATAGAACATAATAGATCACGTAATAGGGCTTCATCCCATTGACCGGTCATTCGACTGATTAGCCGATATACCTTGGAATAAACCACAACACCTCCAGGAGAGATTATTTTCATGTCTTCACTTGATGGAATTCAATATGCTCCCTATTACCGGCTCTCCAGATATAACTACGCTTAAAGGTCATCAATCCCGCAATCAAGCTTTTCTAGGTAAAAGATTATCCCGCCTTCAATAAATCACCATGTGGATAGTATTTCGCTCGCAGGATCCTAGCACAAAGAGATTATGGCTCGTTGACATGGCATCAAACTTGCTTAGCTAGCATAGCAAATTAAAGGAATGAAAATGACGGAAGCCCATACCACCTTATTTCTTAGGGTAACAAAGTTTCCACCGCGCCATCCGGTGCATTTTCTTGCTATTATCATCATTTTCCCACCAAAATTGAGAAATAGCATCCATCATCCTCCCACAAATTCCAATTGGTATTTGAAATGCTAACACTGCATAAACCGAGATGGCCTACTCAACAACCTTTAACAAAATTTCCTTCCCTTCAGTAGATAATTTTTTTCCTTTTAACCACTAATTCTCTGAATAATCCGCTTAATAAATTGGATGAAACAATCGCTTCTATCAGCTCCCGCAAGAGCTAGGAGTCCTAGATACTTATCAGAGAGTTCTTGAGTATCAATATGAAGTGTTTCACATATTTTTGCTCTTACCAAGACATGTGTATCAGGAGAAAATAAAATGCTCAACTTAGCCGAACTCACCAACTGGCTCGAATTTGCACAATATGTATCTAAAACTTGTTGTAAGGAAGTGCATTATTCATGCCTGCCTTCACGAGGATCAGGAAATCATCAAAAAAGTAAATGTGAGACTACTGGTGTATTTCTGCATACTCTTCCCCATCGATGCGACCAACTTCCTTCATGTAGCAAGAGACTTGATAAACCTTCCGCACATATAAGGAACAAATATGGAGAGAGAGAGAGAGAGTCTAACCTCTTGCTCTTTATGTTATGCACACACTCATAGGTATTCAACACATTATCATTTATTATAAGATGCCCGGGAACAAAAGCACATTTCATAGGAGTAATCACATCAGGAATAATTTGTTCCAAAGGAAGAGTCAATATCTTGGAACTTATTTTGTAAATCACATTACACAAACTTATAAACCGAATTTAAGTCACAAGTTCTGGGTTATCTACTTTTGGGATGAGGACAATTGTGGTATCGTTCCCCCCTTCAGATAGTATCCTAGTGGTCATTGCCTTCAACATGAGTGATTTGGTCTCCACATATAGCCTAGAATTTTTTAAACACTGCATGTAAACCGTCGGGATTAGGAGCTTTAAAATCTCATATACTAAAAGTCGCTTTCTTGACATCTTCTGGTGTGAAAATCTCCAGCAGTTTCTCGTTCGTGCTTTGAGTAACTTTCGGTTGAATTTGGTCAGGAACAACATGATCTGTGGCCTTAACCTCAGACATAAACAAGTTAGAAAATAATGACAAATGATTGGTTTAAGTGAATTGGCACCTTCACCCCATTCACTTTGCTCGCCTTTAAGTCTCCTAATAAAAAAGTTCTTTCGACGTGTTGATGCAAATTGATGAAAAAATGAAGTACTCCTATCTCCTTGCATGAGCCAGTTAACACGCAAGTGATTGAAGCCAATGGACTTCTTACTGTTCTAGTAGCATCTCTATCAATTCAGCCATCTTCTTTGCACTTTTGTGTTTTCTTCACTTATTGGCCCACTCATGGCCTTTTTTATAAATTCCTCTAGGCTCTACGGATTCATTTTTCCGGCTTGTTAAGCACACGGTAGCACATTCGTGCAAGGCCTTGTGCATTCGGATTAACTTGGCTAACATGCCTCCTTCATTTGAAACACACTAGCTGCATGCAGCCATGCTTGTTCTACCGGCTCTTGGAAAATTTTCTGATATAGCCACTTCACCTCAAACCTTCTTGTTGAAGAACTCTGGTTAGGAGGGATGCTTTGACATTCTGTGTGCAAGAGAACTTGATGGTGGTCTGATTTGGCATACTCCATGTGTTTCCTCCAATGCCCCCGAATGCATGTCATTCCATGCACTGTTAACCACCACCTGATCCAACCTCTGTTGGATCCTAGCTTTTTTCCATGTGAACGGATCCCCCAAGTCACTCAAACCACAATCATATAATGCTTGGAAGGCCTGCGTATAACTTTGTGGACGTGAGTTTCCACCTTCTTTCTCATGCAAAAAAAATATCAATGAAATCACCAATTATTGCTCATGGCATATCATACTGCCCCATGAAGCTCATGAATATTGTCCCAAGTTTTATGTTTGTCTTGTCATCTTGCCAGTTAACCTCCAAACATTATCCGGACTTTCTATTATGTGGACATCCATATACTTTGGAGCTGAGAAAATTTGTTGGACATTAATTTCTCGTTTCTCAAGAAGAAGCAGTCCACCACTCCTACCATCGATCATATTAACAATATTAAAATCCATTTTCAATCTTCTTTTAAGACATTCTATCATATAACTATCTAAGTGTGTCTCTCACAAGAACAACACATCACGGTTGCTGTGCTTTTCAGCATCCAAAAGCGATTGAACTGTCGGGTCATTCCCCAAACCCTGACAGTTCATACCTGTGATCCTCATTGAACCAGGCGGCTCCCCTCATCGAAACCCGTCAAATTAGCTTTATCATTAGAACTAGCATCACCCTTTGTTTTATTCATTTTTTGCATTGGGTCCCTCAATGTATTATGACTAGGTGGCACCTCTGGTTGGAAGTGAGTGACCATTGCTCTCGTCGAATTAGTGAGAACCAGAGATCGTTCAGATTCATTAACATTTGACTCAACTCCACGTCGAGAGTTATGATTCAATGATGCTTTTTTACTGCTTAAATCATTATCATCTTCTGGCATATTATCCTTCTCCTCTAGCATCGATTCATCTTGGAGAGAGTCTGAACGTGCATTGCCACAACTAGATGCAAAGCCACCTCTACTTGATCCTCAAAAAACTCCCATTCCACGCCTAGGTCGGCTTCCTTCCCTAATTGTCCATGCAACTTGAAGATCCTTGAACACTAGAGCCTGTGGCGGATGTAGACCGCCACCATGATCCTTATATTCATGTCCCATGTGCCCACACACCTAGAACTAGTTAGGTAGTTTTTCATATTTGAATAGAAAAGTCTACCTCTTCCATGCTCGGATCAAAGAAACTATGCTTTTCCTGAGGCTTTCTCACATCCAATTTGATTCTCACACGATAAAAGTTCCCTTCATAATCATTAGATATCCCCTCGGATTATATCCAAACTCCCACCTTGGGGGAAAGATATCTGAGCATAAGTGCATAGCCAATTGGAAGATCATGAATTCTAATCCATATGTCAATGTGGGAAAGGTCAATGGTGGATGGTTTTGTAAACCCATCATACCGGACAATCAATACCTAATTACCTCATATAAGGGCCCCCCCTTCCATGACCCTCTCCTAATCACAAGACATGAAAACTAAAAATATGAAGATTGTCCTCAAGAGATCTTGTCTTCACATCTTGCGCCATGTCCCATGCAAATTACATGTTTTTGATGAACCAGAAGCTCGAGTACTCCACCTTAGTATAAACCTTGGTTATAGCCAACCACCTAGTTAGCTTTGCCGACAACGATCCCTCCTCCCCCAAAGACCACGTCGTCCAGATCTTCCTCTCTAATACCCATATGCTTCATCATTTCTTCAATGTCCTCACCTCCTCCACCGAATGATCCGATGATGCAAACTTCGCCATGGTGTAGAACCAATCTCACGGGAAGAAAAACCTAGAATTTCTCTTTCTCCCCGCACATGAGGACCAGTGCCGAGGGGCAACACGAAGATCAACCCGAACAAACCGAGATCAACAATAATGGAGAGAAAGCAGGGCGATTAGGGAAGAAAGCCTCAAAGACGGCGTTGCTGCAAGAGAACTCATAAACCCTAATTAGAGGGAACTTATATTCTTTAGATGCTTCCATCGGTTTGTTCGAACAAGAAAACAAACTAGAAGTAATATGCTTCAAAATATCGTGCTTCCATCAACGGTGGAACTTTTTTTTGAGATAAAACACAATATATTAAGCAAGCAAGTCGCCTCATTAAAAATCTTTCAGTCCCCTTAAGTGCCCTGGGAAGAAAAGAGTGCGTATGAAACTTGCTATTTCAAAATCATACAAAGTTTACATCATTCATGAGGGTTTGCAGAAGAAAGTCAGGGGGATCATCGACCCAATTACATAAAATCCTAGAATTAAAGCACTTCCTAGCTATCTCATGTGCCACCTGATTGGCTTCTCTGGGGTAGGATTTGAAATCAACATTTCCTATAGATGTCGTCATATCATAACAATTAGCATAGATTGCCGAGGACTCCAACCACCAGGCTTGATCTCCAAACAAAGCTTGCACAGTTTCTAGAGAATTTGATTCAGCAATAACATTATTACATCCCATCCCGTTAGCCAGACTTAGGCCTCTTTCATCGCCCATGCTTCAGCCATAACTGCAGTAGGAACATGTGCTAAAGTACAACACGAAGTAGCTATAAACTTGCCTTGATAATCTCTTAGAACCGCTCCAATTGCCTCAGTTTTGGACTCCACACAAAATGGCGCATCCACATTTACCTTTACTTGGCGAGTGAGAGGGGGTCCACCTTTTATCTAATGCCCGATGCTGATTTTTAGGCATGCTTGCATTCGCTATGATAAAAAATATAGACATCTTACATTTGCTCACAGGTGAGACGGCCTCCTCTCTTGTTCTTCTCTGGAGGATCCACCACAAACTAGCAAGTGGTTGTGATTATTTCTTTAACCTTCACCATGTAAAATCCTGGCATAATCTCATCTAGTTGTCTAAGAAGGAGTTCAAGAACCACATAACCTAATCTATCAGTTTGCACCATTTCATCTACTCTTTCCAGCAACCCTAAGTTTATCCAGACTTATTTTGCTACGGCACACTGAAAGAGGAGGTGGAGTACGTCTTCCGCTCCTTGGTGAAATAAAGGACATTCGCCATTCGATGTAATATGTCTATTAGCAAGTATAGAATTTAGGAGCATGATTCCATGAAGGGCACGCCAAATGAAAATTTTAATCTTACTCGGTAATAGCAGTTTCCAAAGGGTTTTCCATACCGGGTTGTTGTCATATCCTTCTGGCTGGGCGAGCACCCCCACACTAGGGCCAAACTGGTGATTCCATTGAACATAATATCCATACCTTATAGTATATAGTATATTGACCATGTCTTGTGAATCTCTAGGCAATAAAATCTTCAAAACCTTGGTTATTGATAGGAATTTGTAGGATTATGTTTGCATCCACGGGTGAAAAAAGTTTATGTAGGAGTTGTTCATCCCAGCTTCTTGTCAACGGGCTAATTAGTTCAAAAACCTTGGTATATACTGACCCTCTGCATTGTGATATAACCTTCCTGTTTAGACTAATGGGAATCCAGAGACTAGTCCAAATGTTTATTTTCTCACCATTACCAACTCTCCAAATGTAACCCCTCTTGAAGGTATTAAGGCCAACTAGCAAACTTTGCCAAGTAAATGATGCTCCTGATTTTGGACCACCTTTAAGGATATCTCCATGGGGATAATATTTAGCCATAAGTACCTTTGCACATAGAGATTCTAGAACAAAAATTAATCTCCAAACCTGCTTTACAAGCATAGCCAAATTAAAGGAGTGAAAATCCATGAACCCCATACCTCCCTCTTTCTCAGGGTAACAAAGTTTCCACCAAGCATGTCAGTGCATCTTCTTGCTATCTTCATCATCTCCCCACCAGAATCGAGAAATAGCATCCATCATCTTCTTACACACTCCTTTTGGAATTTGGAACACTAACATAGCAAAGACTAGAATCGCTTGTGTCATACCTTTAGCAGGATTTCTTTCCCTCCTATAGACAACATTTTATCCTTCCAGTCGTTAATGCGTTGAATAATTCTCTCCACAAATGCAAAAAACAATCACTTTTATCAACACCTATCAATGCGGGCAGGCCTAAGTATTTTTCTGTCAAAGCCTGAATATCAATTTGAAGATCCTCACATATTTCTGCCCTTATTAGTGTATTGGTATTAGGAGAGAAAAAATACTAGACTTTGCCACACTCACCAGTTGTCCCGAGTTTGAACATTAAGTATCTAGAGCATGTTGCAACGAAGTTGCATTAGACAAATATGCTTTCATGAGGATCAAGGAATCGTCAACAAAGAGTAAATGTGAAACTAATGGTGCATTTCTGCATACCCGCACCCCATCAATGCCACCAACTTCTTCTTCGTGCAAAAATAGACTAGATAACCCTTCTACACATAATAAGAACAAATAGGGAGATAGAGGATCCCCTTGGTGCAACCCCCTTGCGGGGTTGAAAGATCACGGATGTCGCCTAGAGGAGGGGTGAATAGGCGGTTTAAAACTTTTACGAGATGGGCTTAACAATGGCAGAATAAAACTAGCATTTTTTCTTTTGTTAAGCACAAAGCCTAGATATACTAAGGTTCACCTATGTGCACCAACAACTTATGCTAAGCAAGACAAGCAACAATGTGATAGCAAGATAGATACTTCAAGCATAAAGGCTATCACAATGTAAAGTGCATAAGTAAAGAGCTCGGGTATAGAGATAACCGAGGCACGCAGGGACGACGATATTTTACCGAGTTCCTCCCAACAAGGGAGTACGTCTTGTTGGAGGGGTGGGCAGTACTAAGACCACCAACGCTACAAAGGGCTCACCCTATTCTCCCGAGCACCCACCACGCGGCAAGCACCCGTTCCACTATGGGACACTTGAGATTGGTCACCAAACCCATACAAGATTGGGGCTATCTCCACAACTTAATTGGAGGCTCCCAATAATCGCCACCAATGCCTCAATCTTGGGGAGAGTATCACAACTTAATTGAAGGCCCCAAGAACAAGCCACAAAGGCCACACAACTGTTTAGGGTTCCAAGAACCCAAGAGGGACAAGCTTCTTGAATATCACCAACCAAATACTCCAGGGAGAACACAAACCGATGCACCTAATGCAAATGGAAAGAAAACCACAAAGATTCCCCAAATCTTCACTCTCAAATTCCAACAAGGCTACTAAAGCACTTGGGGGAATAAGAGAGGAAGAATCAAAGAGGAACACAAAATCCCCCAAGATCTAGATCCCAAAGGTTCACTCACAAAGAGATGATTTGGTTTGGTCAAATTGTAGATCTAGATCTCCTCTGTCTTCCCCTCAAATATTGGCAAGAATCATTGGAGGGGAGAAAGAAATCAAGCACAAGAGTAGTCAAAACAATGGGGCAAAATGGCTTGAGAAAAGAGAAAGAATGACTAGTCAAAAAGAAGAGAGAGAGAGAGGCCCAGATTTTTCTGTCCGTTGGGGGCATTTTTCGGCCTGGGTCGGTAGTACCAGAACGGCCTAGTACTACCGCTGCCGACCAGGCGAAGCAAAGTAGCAACCACGCGGGCGCCTGAGCGAGTGAGGTCAGCGTGCGGCTGGGCGAGCGAGCGAGCTAGCGACATAGGGGATCGGGGCAGTGAGCGAAGCGCCAGCGGACGCGCGAGGCTGCCTGTTGGGTGAGCGGCGACGGTGGGAACCTGGTGAGCTGGAGTGGGCCGAGCGAGGCGAGCCGACCCAAGCAAGCGGCAGGGGGAATCAGCGAGCGGGCGAGGGAGATCGGGCGGGGCAGCGAGGCGGGAGACACGGCGATGCACGTGCGAGGTGGAAACGAGCAAAGCGGAGCAAGCGAGTTGGGAGCAGGAGGCTGGGCCGGCCCGGTACTACCACTTTGGGCCGGTCCGGGCCGATGGTAGTACCACTTTGGGCCGGTAGTGCCGGTTGGGCCTACCGGGCGGCACAGAGCCACAACGCGTGGGCAGGGCCAGACAGTAGCGACCCGGTACTACCGGTCAGCCCAGAGAAATCCTTTTTTCCTTTTTCTTTTTAAAACAATAAGAGGCAAATAATCAAACTGCTATATCTTGAGCTAGGGAACTCCGATTGACCTGAAACCAATTTTGTTGGAAATATTGGATATCACCAAGTGAGAATGTATCAAGTATTATAATGTGAGATACCTGACTCGGTGAGCATCCATAAACCCTCCAAGAACAAAATCGCAACACAATATAAAAGGGAGATCTGATTTTGATGAACAAGAGCTTGTTATGAAGATTACCACAAGCTCTATATCTTCACATGGATAGGACCAACAAACAACCAAGAAAGATGATGCTAAGAATGCAAAGGTTTGAGCTCTCCCCGAAATATATGATCAAGCTACTCACTCGAGAGCCCGTCTTGATAGTACGACTATCTATCCTAAACCCGGTCTCCCAACTAACCACATGAGACCGACAAAAGGAAAAACCTATCATGAATACCTTTGCCTTGAGCATACTTTGACCTCGTATCCATCGATACAAATCACCGAGGATGGCAAGCATCAAACATGAGATCTTCTAGAGATGGCGCATTTTGAGCTTGCACAACGCATCTTCCTCTACATTTCATCTACCTTGAAGCCAACACACGCTCCAAGCGATGCCAATGGACAATTCCTACAAGTGAAACTTAATACACACGTTAGTCCATAAAGATTGTCATTAATTACCAAAACCACGCATGGGGGCCCACATGCTCTTTCAGGGGTGAACATCTTAGGTTCTTCTGAATTAAACCGAACTTGATACCGAAAAAGTAACACACGCCATCATCAAAGTAATCCCTCTCTCGGCAAACCCCAAGATTATCATCATGTTTCCTAGGAATACCCATTCCACTCTGGCATACGCTTTATGCATATCAAGCTTGACCGCATAAGATCTAGTCACCACTGGTCTCTTATTCTTAATTGAATGAACGCACGCATAAGCCACAATCACATTGTCAGCTATAAGTCTACTAGGAACAAACACACTCTATGTAGGGGATATTACCTTAGGAAGAATCTCTTTTAGCCTTAGATCTAGCATCTTTGAGATAATTTTGTAAATCACGTTACATAAACTTATTGGTCGATATTGAGTAACCATCTCTGGATTATCAATCTTTGGGATTAGGACCATTGTGGTATCATGATACATTGCAAATGTATCTATAATTTTTGATGTTCCATGCTTGGTTTTATCTACTTTCTTGTGTTTTGTTCCAACTTTGGAGTACTTTTCATAGACTTTCTTGGACTAACCTATTAACAAGATGCCACAGTGCCAGTTGCCTGTTTTCTGCTGTTTTTGGTTCTAGGAAAGTCAGAAAATGAATATTCTCGGAATTGGACGGGACAAAAGCCAAAGTTCCTATTTTCCCGGAAGACTCACAGAGCCAGAAGGAGAGTCAGAGAGGGGCCAGGGCCTGGCCACACACCCCAGGCGCGGGCAACCCTAGGTCGCGCCAGGGCATGGTGTGGGCCCCCTGGCCGGCCACCGACCCTGCCTCCTTCGCCTATAAGAGCCTCCTGATACCAAAACCCTAAATCATCAATCAGAAATCCACGAAAAGTTCTGCAGCGCTACCGCCACCAAAGGGGAGATTCGGGGGACAAAAAGTCTCTCTTTCGGCACCCTGCCGAGATGGGGAAGTGCCCCCAGAGCCATCTCCATCGATCTCCACCGCCATCTCCATCACCATTGTTGATTCCCATGATGAGGAGGGAGTAGTTCTCTCTCGAGGCTAAGGGTTCTACCGGTAGCTATGTGTTCATCTCTCTCTCTCTATGCATGATCTTATTGAGATCATGAGCTTGTAATCTATAGATCTACCTTGCTACTCAAGTGCTTTAATAGATCTCTGCTCTCCCCATGTGTGTGAAGTTGACAGTGTGCACACCATGGTGGCACTTATGCTAGAGATTACAAATACTTGTTATGAGTTATATTTGGAGTTGGATGTCTTTATGAAATTGTGGTGTTTGTTGGACTCATCTAGTACTCAAGGTGACAGTGTGGGGTTATCTAGATGGGAAAGGCTTACTTTGAAGTGTGTTGTTATAGCCCTACCATGGATTAGAGTGTCCAACCGGAGAGTAGTTCAGCGTAGTATCATGAAGATGATATATTTATATGAGAATGTTCAGTAGTGAAAGTATGATCCCTAGGCCTTGTTTCTAAGGATTGAAACACCGTTTGCTATTAGATCTGTTACATGTTTGCTTGCTTCCATCTTTATTTCAGTTTTACTTTAGTCTTTTCCACGCCACCAAGCTATTCTCTATCACCATTACCACTTATAATTATCCATCCCACTTGTGTTTCACTATCTCTTCGCTGAACTAGTGCACCTATACAGCTGAAAAGTGTATTGGGTGTGTTGGGGACACAAGAGACTTCTTGTATCTTGATTGCAGGGTTGCTTGAGAGGGATACCTTTGACCACTTCCTCCCTGAGTTCGATAAACCTTGGGTGATCCACTTAAGGGAAAACTTACTGCTGTTCTACAAACCTCTGCACTTGGAGGCCCAACAACTGTCTACAAGAATAGAAGTGCGTAGACATCAAGATATTTTCCGACGCCGTTGCCGGGGAGGTAAGGTAAAAGGTATTCACACCGGAGGATTAAAGAAGAAGAACCTCCCATGGCAAACGCCTATTTTCTGGCGCCGTTGCCGGGGAGGTAAGGTAAAAGGTACTCACATCCTCTGGTGTGAGTGCTCGAAGTTATTTCCTTTAGATTCTGCAATGTTGTCTTTTTGTTTCTTGTTTTCACTAGTTAGGCTTAATGGAAAACAACAACAAAATTAGAGAGCTTTATAGTATTTATCTTGAGTTAGGACATGAAGTGTTTGAAGAGAAAATTAAAAAAACTATGGAACTTTGTTTGCGTGCTAATAGCAATGTTATTAGTATGAATTCTTTGAACACCATTATTGCTAATGCTATGGAAAAGTCTAACCTTGGGGAAGCTAGTTTTGATGAAAATGATCTTTTTAGTTCCCCAACTTTGGAAGATAGCTATTCTATTGCTTATGATGATACCAAACCTCCAATATATGATGATTACAATGATGAATATGATATTTTCAGTCCACCTACTATTGAGGATAAAATTAATTATGATTACAATATGCCTCCTATATTTGATGATTATGGTGATGAGAATAATAATGATAGCTATTTTGTTGAATTTGGTCCCACTACGATTAATAAGAATGACAATGCTTATATCAAGAGTAATAATTCTTTTATGCATGTGGCTCATGATAAGAATGTTTTATGTGATAGTTATATTGTTAATTTTATTCATGATGCTACTGAAAGTTATTATGAGAGAGGGAAACATGATTTTATGCATCTCAATAATATTAAGTTTCCCCTCTTTATGTTGAAAATTTTGAAGCTGCACTTGTTTTGTTTTCCTATGCTTGTTGCTTTGTGCTTTAATGACTTGTTTCTTTACAAGATTCCTATGCACAGGAAGTGGGTCAGACTTAAATGTGCTTTGAATTTGCTTCTTGATGCTCTCTTTTACTTCAATTCATATTTCCTATGTGAGCATCTTCTCAAACTATCATGCCTAACTTAAAGGCGTTAAAGAAAAGTACTTATTGGGAGATAACCCAAAAGTTTTAGATGAGTCTTGGAAGTTATTATTTCAGTAATAACCGCTCCTTATCCTTTTTATTTGCTTTTTGTGCCAAGAGTAACCTCTAATGAGAGAGAAGTAATGATTGGGAAAGTTGTTGTCCCGAAACAGATTTCTGTGCTTCACCGTAAAAATTCGTGTAAAATCTCTGAACATCTTTTCGAGGCGTGAATTTTTGTGCTTCTGCCCCAGGTTGTTATATAACTTTCTTCAACACTTTTTGATTTGAGCAACAGAAGGTCTTCGAAAAAATTCGTCTTTACCTGCTGGTCTGTTTTGACAGATTTCTGCCATTTTCTGCATTTGCTTCTTGTTGGTTCCTTTTTGAGTTCTTTTGGGGAATTGAGATTTTTGAGGGAAGTAATTCAGTAGCTAGTGTTCTAATGGAAGTTTATTTGGTGTTATAACTGAACCTTAAGACCTATTATCTTGAGTGCACTAATGTTGCTAATAAAGATTGTGTGAAGTTTTGTATGAAGGAAAAATTTCAGGTGTATGGAAGGAATGAGTAATGAGATGAAGGATGGACTAAAGCTCAAGCTTGGGGATGTCACGCATTTCACCCCAAGAAATATCCAAGAAGTACAAGCGTCAAAGCTTGGGGATGCCCAAGGCATCCCCTTCTTCATCAATAAATATCCTAGGTTTCTTCCAAACGCTTCATTTTTATTGTTTCATGCATAGTTGTGTTGTTCTTGGAGCGTCTTCTTTTTCGTTTTCGTTTTGGTTTTTCGTTTTATTTTGTTTGCTTAGTTTTCTGAATAAATTGGTTGGACCCCCTCTTTCATATATTGGTTTTGCAAATAGTTTGGTTTGGTTTGAAAAAGAGTAGGAAAGTTCATGCTTATGTGGTAAAAAGAGCTTGTTTTTGACTGTGGCCCATGCTTTGTCATGCCATGCTTGATATTGTTTTGGCTTTATGCTTAGTATTCTTTGTTGTAGCATGACTTGTTATAAACAATTGAGATTGCTTAATGTGCCTTGGATGAATCATGCGTTGTTTTAGCATATTAAAGCATAGTATAGTGGTATTCTCCTTTGATACTTTATTTGGGTTGACTTGGCGCATGCTCACCCATGTTATGACTATCTCAAGTCATCATAGCCTTTATGATCCTTTAGTTTTCAACTTGTAGTATCACTTTATGCTTTGATCAATGATGTCTTGTCGCTCTGCATGATTATGGCCATTATTGCTCTCTTAGTTTGTCACCCCCAGTCTTTTGCTAGCCTCCACAACCAAGTATGAGTTCCACTCATGCATCCAACTCCCTAAACCAAGTTATTCCAAAGAGTCCACCATACCTACCTACTAGCTTATGTTATTCCAAGTATATTATGCTTTTATTTACCTTCCAAATTAAACTTGTTATGAGAAAACTAGTGAATAAAGCTCTGACGAACTTGATGGCACACTTTAATTTTCTTGCCCTTAATAAACTTGAACCATTGTGTCGTCTATGTTGTATATGCTTGCACTTATTTGTTGGGAATTAGCAGAACCATGCTTTCATGGGGAACGCTTTCAACATTGCACTTGGTACTTGTACCTAGTTGATATCATGCTCTTTTGTATATGGATGTCGTCGATGTGAAATGAAAGGGGAGCTTGTAAGTCCATGGAGTTATGTATATGTGTTAGAGAAACGCCTGGGCCGCTGGTCTAATCCATGCTGACATGGTGGAAACCTGCAACGTAACCATAATGAGCTGTCTATGAAGCATTCTTCTTATAAAAAAAGAGTCCGATATTGAGAAAAAAGAGAAAAAGAAAAAAAGAGATATATGAAAAGAGGAAAGAGAGAAAAAAGCACCATATTCCCATGGTAAATAAGAAGATTGCTGAGATGCTCGTTGTCTGCTTGCCTTGTCATTTTGATATGGGGATTCTTCCGTATCACCGGGCAAGGGGTACCCCGTTGGCGGTTCTCTATGATACACATGTACTTACGATGACAAGAACTTACCGGTGAATAAACTTGAGTAGCATGAGGAGCGACCCTCGTATTCAAGGGACATGAGATTTCTAACTTATACTTCGTCAAGCATGTACACCATAGTTTGTTCACTTTAACCTTAATCACTTCAAGATGCTTATGATAGGGGCAATGAGAGCTGAAAGCTATAAGTACCATAATTTTTGGAATCTCATTATGAGACTTGAATCCCTACTTACTTTTACAAAGGCCTTTCTTCCACCATTATATTGAGTCTCCATCTTCTATCTTTATGCACCTACTTTGAGAGCATAGTGGCCATTCTTAGTTCTATGTGCATTGTCCCAAGACTAGTTGAGTGATGCATAACTTGTTATTGCTTGTTTTAAACTATTTGTATCTAGTCACTCTTATGAACTTTGAAGGCGTCCTATGCATTTATGTTTGCTACTCTATGAGGGACAAACTGAATGCTATTATGCTATGTTTTCCTTATGTGAAACAAACAAACGTCTTGCAAAGCATTGTTATTCATGAACCTTTTGTTTGTGCCTTTTCATGTTGCAACATAGTTTCTTTGTCTTATTGCTAGAACTTTGTATTTCATGTTATGATTGAAGTATTATGATCCCAACTATGAATGTTTTACAAATGCTTTGATCAAGTTTATGATGGTGCATGTCACCTAAAAAAATATTCTTTCTTTTTATCACTTACCTACTCGAGGACGAGCAGGAGTTAAGCTTGGGGGTGTTGATACATTGCAAATGTATCTATAATTTTTGATGTTCCATGCTTGGTTTTATCTACTTTCTTATGTTTTGTTCCAACTTTGGAGTACTTTTCATAGACTTTCTTGGACTAACCTATTAACAAGATGCCACAGTGCCAGTTGCCTGTTTTCTGCTGTTTTTGGTTCCAGGAAAGTCAGAAAATGAATATTCTCGGAATTGGACGGGACAAAAGCCAAAGTTCCTATTTTCCCGGAAGACTCACGGAGTCAGAAGGAGAGTCGGAGAGGGGCCAGGGCCTGGCCACCCCCCCTCCCAGGCGCGGGCAACCCTAGGCCGTGCCAGGGCATGGTGTGGGCCCCCTGGCCGGCCACCGACCCTGCCTCCTTCGCCTATAAGAGCCTCCCGATACCAAAACCCTAAATCATCAATCAGAAATCCACGAAAAGTTCTGCAGCGCCGCTGCCACCGAAGGGGAGATTCGGGGGACATAAAGTCTCTGTTCCGGCACCCTACCGGGACGGGGAAGTGCCCCCGGAGCCATCTCCATCAATCTCCACCGCCATCTCCATCACCATTGTTGATTCCCATGATGAGGAGGGAGTAGTTCTCTCTCGAGGCTAAGGGTTCTACCGGTAGCTATGTGTTCATCTCTCTCTCTCTATGCATGATCTTATTGAGATCATGAGCTTGTAATCTATAGATCTACCTTGCTACTCAAGTGCTTTAATAGATCTCTGCTCTCCCCATGTGTGTGAAGTTGACAGTGTGCACACCATGGTGGCACTTATGCTAGAGATTACAAATACTTGTTATGAGTTATATTTGGAGTTGGATGTCTTTATGAAATTGTGGTGTTTGTTGGACTCATCTAGTACTCAAGGTGACAGTGTGGGGTTATCTAGATGGGAAAGGCTTACTTTGAAGTGTGTTGTTATAGCCCTACCATGGATTAGAGTGTCCAACCGGAGAGTAGTTCAGCGTAGTATCATGAAGATGATATATTTATATGAGAATGTTCAGTAGTGAAAGTATGATCCCTAGGCCTTGTTTCTAAGGATTGAAACACCGTTTGCTATTAGATCTGTTACATGTTTGCTTGCTTCCATCTTTATTTCAGTTTTACTTTAGTCTTTTCCACGCCACCAAGCTATTCTCTATCACCATTACCACTTATAATTATCCATCCCACTTGTGTTTCACTATCTCTTCGCTGAACTAGTGCACCTATACAGCTGAAAAGTGTATTGGGTGTGTTGGGGACACAAGAGACTTCTTGTATCTTGATTGCAGGGTTGCTTGAGAGGGATACCTTTGACCACTTCCTCCCTGAGTTCGATAAACCTTGGGTGATCCACTTAAGGGAAAACTTACTGCTGTTCTACAAACCTCTGCACTTGGAGGCCCAACAACTGTCTACAAGAATAGAAGTGCGTAGACATCAAGATATTTTCCGACGCCGTTGCCGGGGAGGTAAGGTAAAAGGTATTCACACCGGAGGATTAAAGAAGAAGAACCTCCCATGGCAAACGCCTATTTTCTGGCGCCGTTGCCGGGGAGGTAAGGTAAAAGGTACTCACATCCTCTGGTGTGAGTGCTCGAAGTTATTTCCTTTAGATTCTGCAATGTTGTCTTTTTGTTTCTTGTTTTCACTAGTTAGGCTTAATGGAAAACAACAACAAAATTAGAGAGCTTTATAGTATTTATCTTGAGTTAGGACATGAAGTGTTTGAAGAGAAAATTAAAAAAACTATGGAACTTTGTTTGCGTGCTAATAGCAATGTTATTAGTATGAATTCTTTGAACACCATTATTGCTAATGCTATGGAAAAGTCTAACCTTGGGGAAGCTAGTTTTGATGAAAATGATCTTTTTAGTTCCCCAACTTTGGAAGATAGCTATTCTATTGCTTATGATGATACCAAACCTCCAATATATGATGATTACAATGATGAATATGATATTTTCAGTCCACCTACTATTGAGGATAAAATTAATTATGATTACAATATGCCTCCTATATTTGATGATTATGGTGATGAGAATAATAATGATAGCTATTTTGTTGAATTTGGTCCCACTACGATTAATAAGAATGACAATGCTTATATCAAGAGTAATAATTCTTTTATGCATGTGGCTCATGATAAGAATGTTTTATGTGATAGTTATATTGTTAATTTTATTCATGATGCTACTGAAAGTTATTATGAGAGAGGGAAACATGATTTTATGCATCTCAATAATATTAAGTTTCCCCTCTTTATGTTGAAAATTTTGAAGCTGCACTTGTTTTGTTTTCCTATGCTTGTTGCTTTGTGCTTTAATGACTTGTTTCTTTACAAGATTCCTATGCACAGGAAGTGGGTCAGACTTAAATGTGCTTTGAATTTGCTTCTTGATGCTCTCTTTTACTTCAATTCATATTTCCTATGTGAGCATCTTCTCAAACTATCATGCCTAACTTAAAGGCGTTAAAGAAAAGTACTTATTGGGAGATAACCCAAAAGTTTTAGATGAGTCTTGGAAGTTATTATTTCAGTAATAACCGCTCCTTATCCTTTTTATTTGCTTTTTGTGCCAAGAGTAACCTCTAATGAGAGAGAAGTAATGATTGGGAAAGTTGTTGTCCCGAAACAGATTTCTGTGCTTCACCGTAAAAATTCGTGTAAAATCTCTGAACATCTTTTCGAGGCGTGAATTTTTGTGCTTCTGCCCCAGGTTGTTATATAACTTTCTTCAACACTTTTTGATTTGAGCAACAGAAGGTCTTCGAAAAAATTCGTCTTTACCTGCTGGTCTGTTTTGACAGATTTCTGCCATTTTCTGCATTTGCTTCTTGTTGGTTCCTTTTTGAGTTCTTTTGGGGAATTGAGATTTTTGAGGGAAGTAATTCAGTAGCTAGTGTTCTAATGGAAGTTTATTTGGTGTTATAACTGAACCTTAAGACCTATTATCTTGAGTGCACTAATGTTGCTAATAAAGATTGTGTGAAGTTTTGTATGAAGGAAAAATTTCAGGTGTATGGAAGGAATGAGTAATGAGATGAAGGATGGACTAAAGCTCAAGCTTGGGGATGTCACGCATTTCACCCCAAGAAATATCCAAGAAGTACAAGCGTCAAAGCTTGGGGATGCCCAAGGCATCCCCTTCTTCATCAATAAATATCCTAGGTTTCTTCCAAACGCTTCATTTTTATTGTTTCATGCATAGTTGTGTTGTTCTTGGAGCGTCTTCTTTTTCGTTTTCGTTTTGGTTTTTCGTTTTATTTTGTTTGCTTAGTTTTCTGAATAAATTGGTTGGACCCCCTCTTTCATATATTGGTTTTGCAAATAGTTTGGTTTGGTTTGAAAAAGAGTAGGAAAGTTCATGCTTATGTGGTAAAAAGAGCTTGTTTTTGACTGTGGCCCATGCTTTGTCATGCCATGCTTGATATTGTTTTGGCTTTATGCTTAGTATTCTTTGTTGTAGCATGACTTGTTATAAACAATTGAGATTGCTTAATGTGCCTTGGATGAATCATGCGTTGTTTTAGCATATTAAAGCATAGTATAGTGGTATTCTCCTTTGATACTTTATTTGGGTTGACTTGGCGCATGCTCACCCATGTTATGACTATCTCAAGTCATCATAGCCTTTATGATCCTTTAGTTTTCAACTTGTAGTATCACTTTATGCTTTGATCAATGATGTCTTGTCGCTCTGCATGATTATGGCCATTATTGCTCTCTTAGTTTGTCACCCCCAGTCTTTTGCTAGCCTCCACAACCAAGTATGAGTTCCACTCATGCATCCAACTCCCTAAACCAAGTTATTCCAAAGAGTCCACCATACCTACCTACTAGCTTATGTTATTCCAAGTATATTATGCTTTTATTTACCTTCCAAATTAAACTTGTTATGAGAAAACTAGTGAATAAAGCTCTGACGAACTTGATGGCACACTTTAATTTTCTTGCCCTTAATAAACTTGAACCATTGTGTCGTCTATGTTGTATATGCTTGCACTTATTTGTTGGGAATTAGCAGAACCATGCTTTCATGGGGAACGCTTTCAACATTGCACTTGGTACTTGTACCTAGTTAATATCATGCTCTTTTGTATATGGATGTCGTCGATGTGAAATGAAAGGGGAGCTTGTAAGTCCATGGAGTTATGTATATGTGTTAGAGAAACGCCTGGGCCGCTGGTCTAATCCATGCTGACATGGTGGAAACCTGCAACGTAACCATAATGAGCTGTCTATGAAGCATTCTTCTTATAAAAAAAGAGTCCGATATTGAGAAAAAAGAGAAAAAGAAAAAAAGAGATATATGAAAAGAGGAAAGAGAGAAAAAAGCACCATATTCCCATGGTAAATAAGAAGATTGCTGAGATGCTCGTTGTCTGCTTGCCTTGTCATTTTGATATGGGGATTCTTCCGTATCACCGGGCAAGGGGTACCCCGTTGGCGGTTCTCTATGATACACATGTACTTACGATGACAAGAACTTACCGGTGAATAAACTTGAGTAGCATGAGGAGCGACCCTCGTATTCAAGGGACATGAGATTTCTAACTTATACTTCGTCAAGCATGTACACCATAGTTTGTTCACTTTAACCTTAATCACTTCAAGATGCTTATGATAGGGGCAATGAGAGCTGAAAGCTATAAGTACCATAATTTTTGGAATCTCATTATGAGACTTGAATCCCTACTTACTTTTACAAAGGCCTTTCTTCCACCATTATATTGAGTCTCCATCTTCTATCTTTATGCACCTACTTTGAGAGCATAGTGGCCATTCTTAGTTCTATGTGCATTGTCCCAAGACTAGTTGAGTGATGCATAACTTGTTATTGCTTGTTTTAAACTATTTGTATCTAGTCACTCTTATGAACTTTGAAGGCGTCCTATGCATTTATGTTTGCTACTCTATGAGGGACAAACTGAATGCTATTATGCTATGTTTTCCTTATGTGAAACAAACAAACGTCTTGCAAAGCATTGTTATTCATGAACCTTTTGTTTGTGCCTTTTCATGTTGCAACATAGTTTCTTTGTCTTATTGCTAGAACTTTGTATTTCATGTTATGATTGAAGTATTATGATCCCAACTATGAATGTTTTACAAATGCTTTGATCAAGTTTATGATGGTGCATGTCACCTAAAAAAATATTCTTTCTTTTTATCACTTACCTACTCGAGGACGAGCAGGAGTTAAGCTTGGGGGTGTTGATACATTGCAAATGTATCTATAATTTTTGATGTTCCATGCTTGGTTTTATCTACTTTCTTATGTTTTGTTCCAACTTTGGAGTACTTTTCATAGACTTTCTTGGACTAACCTATTAACAAGATGCCACAGTGCCAGTTGCCTGTTTTCTGCTGTTTTTGGTTCCAGGAAAGTCAGAAAATGAATATTCTCGGAATTGGACGGGACAAAAGCCAAAGTTCCTATTTTCCCGGAAGACTCACGGAGTCAGAAGGAGAGTCGGAGAGGGGCCAGGGCCTGGCCACCCCCCCTCCCAGGCGCGGGCAACCCTAGGCCGTGCCAGGGCATGGTGTGGGCCCCCTGGCCGGCCACCGACCCTGCCTCCTTCGCCTATAAGAGCCTCCCGATACCAAAACCCTAAATCATCAATCAGAAATCCACGAAAAGTTCTGCAGCGCCGCTGCCACCGAAGGGGAGATTCGGGGGACATAAAGTCTCTGTTCCGGCACCCTACCGGGACGGGGAAGTGCCCCCGGAGCCATCTCCATCAATCTCCACCGCCATCTCCATCACCATTGTTGATTCCCATGATGAGGAGGGAGTAGTTCTCTCTCGAGGCTAAGGGTTCTACCGGTAGCTATGTGTTCATCTCTCTCTCTCTATGCATGATCTTATTGAGATCATGAGCTTGTAATCTATAGATCTACCTTGCTACTCAAGTGCTTTAATAGATCTCTGCTCTCCCCATGTGTGTGAAGTTGACAGTGTGCACACCATGGTGGCACTTATGCTAGAGATTACAAATACTTGTTATGAGTTATATTTGGAGTTGGATGTCTTTATGAAATTGTGGTGTTTGTTGGACTCATCTAGTACTCAAGGTGACAGTGTGGGGTTATCTAGATGGGAAAGGCTTACTTTGAAGTGTGTTGTTATAGCCCTACCATGGATTAGAGTGTCCAACCGGAGAGTAGTTCAGCGTAGTATCATGAAGATGATATATTTATATGAGAATGTTCAGTAGTGAAAGTATGATCCCTAGGCCTTGTTTCTAAGGATTGAAACACCGTTTGCTATTAGATCTGTTACATGTTTGCTTGCTTCCATCTTTATTTCAGTTTTACTTTAGTCTTTTCCACGCCACCAAGCTATTCTCTATCACCATTACCACTTATAATTATCCATCCCACTTGTGTTTCACTATCTCTTCGCTGAACTAGTGCACCTATACAGCTGAAAAGTGTATTGGGTGTGTTGGGGACACAAGAGACTTCTTGTATCTTGATTGCAGGGTTGCTTGAGAGGGATACCTTTGACCACTTCCTCCCTGAGTTCGATAAACCTTGGGTGATCCACTTAAGGGAAAACTTACTGCTGTTCTACAAACCTCTGCACTTGGAGGCCCAACAACTGTCTACAAGAATAGAAGTGCGTAGACATCAAGATATTTTCCGACGCCGTTGCCGGGGAGGTAAGGTAAAAGGTATTCACACCGGAGGATTAAAGAAGAAGAACCTCCCATGGCAAACGCCTATTTTCTGGCGCCGTTGCCGGGGAGGTAAGGTAAAAGGTACTCACATCCTCCGGTGTGAGTGCTCGAAGTTATTTCCTTTAGATTCTGCAATGTTGTCTTTTTGTTTCTTGTTTTCACTAGTTAGGCTTAATGGAAAACAACAACAAAATTAGAGAGCTTTATAGTATTTATCTTGAGTTAGGACATGAAGTGTTTGAAGAGAAAATTAAAAAAACTATGGAACTTTGTTTGCGTGCTAATAGCAATGTTATTAGTATGAATTCTTTGAACACCATTATTGCTAATGCTATGGAAAAGTCTAACCTTGGGGAAGCTAGTTTTGATGAAAATGATCTTTTTAGTTCCCCAACTTTGGAAGATAGCTATTCTATTGCTTATGATGATACCAAACCTCCAATATATGATGATTACAATGATGAATATGATATTTTCAGTCCACCTACTATTGAGGATAAAATTAATTATGATTACAATATGCCTCCTATATTTGATGATTATGGTGATGAGAATAATAATGATAGCTATTTTGTTGAATTTGGTCCCACTACGATTAATAAGAATGACAATGCTTATATCAAGAGTAATAATTCTTTTATGCATGTGGCTCATGATAAGAATGTTTTATGTGATAGTTATATTGTTAATTTTATTCATGATGCTACTGAAAGTTATTATGAGAGAGGGAAACATGATTTTATGCATCTCAATAATATTAAGTTTCCCCTCTTTATGTTGAAAATTTTGAAGCTGCACTTGTTTTGTTTTCCTATGCTTGTTGCTTTGTGCTTTAATGACTTGTTTCTTTACAAGATTCCTATGCACAGGAAGTGGGTCAGACTTAAATGTGCTTTGAATTTGCTTCTTGATGCTCTCTTTTACTTCAATTCATATTTCCTATGTGAGCATCTTCTCAAACTATCATGCCTAACTTAAAGGCGTTAAAGAAAAGTACTTATTGGGAGATAACCCAAAAGTTTTAGATGAGTCTTGGAAGTTATTATTTCAGTAATAACCGCTCCTTATCCTTTTTATTTGCTTTTTGTGCCAAGAGTAACCTCTAATGAGAGAGAAGTAATGATTGGGAAAGTTGTTGTCCCGAAACAGATTTCTGTGCTTCACCGTAAAAATTCGTGTAAAATCTCTGAACATCTTTTCGAGGCGTGAATTTTTGTGCTTCTGCCCCAGGTTGTTATATAACTTTCTTCAACACTTTTTGATTTGAGCAACAGAAGGTCTTCGAAAAAATTCGTCTTTACCTGCTGGTCTGTTTTGACAGATTTCTGCCATTTTCTGCATTTGCTTCTTGTTGGTTCCTTTTTGAGTTCTTTTGGGGAATTGAGATTTTTGAGGGAAGTAATTCAGTAGCTAGTGTTCTAATGGAAGTTTATTTGGTGTTATAACTGAACCTTAAGACCTATTATCTTGAGTGCACTAATGTTGCTAATAAAGATTGTGTGAAGTTTTGTATGAAGGAAAAATTTCAGGTGTATGGAAGGAATGAGTAATGAGATGAAGGATGGACTAAAGCTCAAGCTTGGGGATGTCACGCATTTCACCCCAAGAAATATCCAAGAAGTACAAGCGTCAAAGCTTGGGGATGCCCAAGGCATCCCCTTCTTCATCAATAAATATCCTAGGTTTCTTCCAAACGCTTCATTTTTATTGTTTCATGCATAGTTGTGTTGTTCTTGGAGCGTCTTCTTTTTCGTTTTCGTTTTGGTTTTTCGTTTTATTTTGTTTGCTTAGTTTTCTGAATAAATTGGTTGGACCCCCTCTTTCATATATTGGTTTTGCAAATAGTTTGGTTTGGTTTGAAAAAGAGTAGGAAAGTTCATGCTTATGTGGTAAAAAGAGCTTGTTTTTGACTGTGGCCCATGCTTTGTCATGCCATGCTTGATATTGTTTTGGCTTTATGCTTAGTATTCTTTGTTGTAGCATGACTTGTTATAAACAATTGAGATTGCTTAATGTGCCTTGGATGAATCATGCGTTGTTTTAGCATATTAAAGCATAGTATAGTGGTATTCTCCTTTGATACTTTATTTGGGTTGACTTGGCGCATGCTCACCCATGTTATGACTATCTCAAGTCATCATAGCCTTTATGATCCTTTAGTTTTCAACTTGTAGTATCACTTTATGCTTTGATCAATGATGTCTTGTCGCTCTGCATGATTATGGCCATTATTGCTCTCTTAGTTTGTCACCCCCAGTCTTTTGCTAGCCTCCACAACCAAGTATGAGTTCCACTCATGCATCCAACTCCCTAAACCAAGTTATTCCAAAGAGTCCACCATACCTACCTACTAGCTTATGTTATTCCAAGTATATTCATGCTTTTATTTACCTTCCAAATTAAACTTGTTATGAGAAAACTAGTGAATAAAGCTCTGACGAACTTGATGGCACACTTTAATTTTCTTGCCCTTAATAAACTTGAACCATTGTGTCGTCTATGTTGTATATGCTTGCACTTATTTGTTGGGAATTAGCAGAACCATGCTTTCATGGGGAACGCTTTCAACATTGCATGGTGTGGGCCCCCTGGCCGGCCACCGACCTTGCCTCCTTCGCCTATAAGAGCCTCCTGATACCAAAACCCTAGATCGTCAATCAGAAATCCACGAAAAGTTCCACAGCGCCGTCGCCACCGAAGGGGAGATTCGAGGGACAGAAAGTCTCTGTTCCGACACCCTGTCGGGATGGGGAAGTGCCCCCGGAGCCATCTCCATCGATCTCCACCGCCATCTCCATCACCATTGCTGATTCCCATGATGAGGAGGGAGTAGTTCTCTCTCGAGGCTAAGGGTTCTACCGGTAGCTATGTGTTCATCTCTCTCTATGCATGATCTTATTGAGATCATGAGCTTGTAATCTATAGATCTACCTTGCTACTCAAGTGCTTTAATAGATCTCTGCTCTCCCCATGTGTGTGAAGTTGACAGTGTGCATACCATGGTGGCACTTAGGCTAGAGATTACAAATACTTGTTATGAGTTATATTTGGAGTTGGATGTCTTTATGAAATTGTGGTGTTTGTTGGACTCATATAGTACTCAAGGTGATAGTGTGGGGTTATCTAGATGGGAAAGGCTTACTTTGAGGTGTGATGTTATAGCCCTACCATGGATTAGAGTGTCCAACCGGAGAGTAGTTCAGCGTAGTATCATGAAGATGATATATTTATATGAGAGTGTTCACTAGTGAAAGTATGATCCCTAGGCCTTGTTTCTAAGAACTGAAACACCGTTTTCTATTAGATCTGTTACATGTTTGCTTGCTGTAACACCCTCAGAATCGGCCCTATGCAAGTTTCAGCGCTTCCCGCCAAACCCGCATAGAAACGATTCAAAGGTTCCCACCAGGCACTTGCGTGCGGGTGGAAAACGAAGTAATATCATTACACAATAGTCCTCGATGGAACCCACAAAACGTATATATACAACAGCGACTCAAAGAGTCAAGAATACAGATTTACAGTACAAAGATCCAAATCACCTTGAAATCGATACAACGTCCGAGTACGGACAAGATGCAAATTGGGCTAAGAGCCCTGAAGAATAACCAATGGCGTCCATAACCCTGCCCAGGCCAAGCCGGAAGGGTAACCCTGCTAACAGCGTCGAGCTCAAACCTGCTAAACAAAAGGGGTGCCGACAAAGGGCAAAGGAAAAATAGGAGCGTCAGTACTGAGGCCAGTACATGGCGAGGCTAGAATTCGGCGGTCCTCGCCTACATAGGTATGGTGGACTGAGCGGCAACGCAGCATGCACTAAACAACCTATAGAGACTCGAGATAACTGTCGGCTATCAGAGAGGGATAAGAAAGACCTATTTGGAACCAACCTGATTCTACCACCAAACATACCCATCCTGGTATTTCCCCCTCGAGACCAAACGAGGAAGTCAACCGAGGAACTCACACAGTTGGCAGTTTTATTTATTCAGTTATCGTTGCAGCAATTACTAGTCAGTTATAGATAGTCATCCTGATATAATAAGCAGTGGGCACTTTTAGTTAACCATTTCGTTGTAGTTGCAACACTTACTAGTCAGATGCAATTGGCATGAGATATCCCAACCCAGCAGTTGTTGGTACTTTTATTTAGCCATTCCGTTGTAGTGGAGCTGATTACTAGTCATGTCGGATACAAGTCAAATTATAACAGTAAACTTTAGTTATAGTTGTCTATGATCGAGAATTGTGCTCCAAGTCGTCCATAACCGCGGATACGGCTTTTCGAAAAGATTTAACCCTGCAGGGGTGCACCAAAGTATCCACACGCACTTCAACCCTTTTTGCCAGATCAGTTAACATACACCCATCGGTATGTCGGCGGGCCTAAGTCATGACGTTTCCCAGACCCAAAGCAAGTACATGGGGGCCACCCCACTAAGCTACTCGCAACGAAGTTGGCCGGCTCCGGAACGGACTCAGGGTTTGCGTCAATGGCTGTAAACGACTAGGAACCCGAAAGTGTGACTGGGCTTGTCGATACCGCGAAAACACTCCGCAATCCTAAACAGTACAGGTGCTCCACGCACAATCTTAAATAAAGCAGTAAAGCATGGCATAAGTACAGGATAGTAATAAAGCCCCAAACTACTTGTGGCCCCCGGTACAATACTTTGAAATCAGGTAGTAAGCCGATGGGGGTGCCCACACACCCCACCTGTGGTTAGCGCGCTCGATCTCGGAACAGGTGTCAAGAACTCGGGGTCCTACGGGACACCAGTGAGCGGTTAAAAACCAAATATTGTCTATTACCCACCGGTGCCTCTGCATTAACCTACTTTCAATTTTAGTTATTAAACAATAATTAAAGCCATGATCATCTCCAACATAAAGCATACGGCAGCCTTCCAACAACTGTGGTACTGGACGACACGCAACAGCACTTGAGCAAGCGACTACGACGCGCAAGTCCAACTATCTACCAAACAACAGGTAATAGGATGTGTCCAAGGCAATATAAGGCTGCAAGGGATATCACGGGCACGAAAACTAGAGCATCGCAACACAGATAGCAATAGATCAACAGGAGGGAATAAATACTATAAAAGTAAGATAGGTAGAAAGGGGGAGATGCTCACCTGAAAACATTGCCGAAGGTTCATCCGAAGATCGGGTCGACACTCGCATCAACTCATCGGCCTAATCCGTGAAGAAGCAAAGCACTAGAAGAAACACCGGATGGACTATTTAATACTACGGTAGAAAATCGGGCATGATGCATGTATGATGTATGACATGGCAAAGGTGCGATGCATTTAGGCAATATTAAGCGAGACCTAGGGTCTCGACAATTAAATATATGGTTCTATTTGTTTAGATACCCCGCAATTTAAATGTTATCTTATCAAGGCAAATATAACGGTTCGCTACACAAAATTAAATGGAGCCAATATTAGACTAGATTTGCCCGCATATGGCCTCCATATTTAATTATAAGGTGAATCGGCATAAGGCCCCAACCCACATGACAATATGTATGCAAGCATGGCAATTTTATATGCAACAAGTAATATTATTTATAAAATATAGGTCACGGAAAAGAGGGTCACACTTTGGGGTTTGGCGAACTTGGGGCTCGGAGGGGTCACACATTGGCGTCGGCGATCTTGGTTCAATGTGGTTCAGGTTTGGTCTTAGGACACCGGGATCGGTCTTCGGGTTCCGAGGAGAAGCACTTGAGTGGCATAGCCTTCGGGTCATCGGGTCCGGGGATCTTCTGGTGCCATGGGTTCTCTCCGATCCAGGGCTTCACGGCGCAGAAGAACTTGGTTCAGCATCGGTTCTCGACGTGGTGCTCTCGGGTTCGGACATGCTGTCGAAGAGGATCTTGATGTGCCACTACCGAGAGGACCGAAAGCCAACAGGAGCAACAACTAGGCACCACCGCACTTTCAAGCAGCAAAACACCACGGAACAGCAGTGCGGTGGACCCAAACCACCCCTGTGACTTAAATCCCTGCAGGACAGAGAACTCGCTCGCGGGCGTGGTTGGCGGCGCCGCTCGGGCGGAGGACGGCGACGAGAGGGCGTAGGACGAGCACGGGCCGCAGGGGACAAAGACGAAGGAGACGGGGTCACGCTGTCCAGAGACGAGGAAGGTCCAGGACAAGGAGGACGCACGGGGCACGCGGGAGAGGGTGGAGGCCGACGAGGATGCCCAGGTGCCGGCGGCGATGCCGCTGATGGGGAGGCGGGCTCGGCCTCAAGGCGGCCAGGGATCGTCGAGGGAGGGAGACCATGGCCGGCGGGGTCGCGCAGGGTGCCGGGGACGACGAGGAGGCGCCAGGAGACGGCGACAGCAGGCGGCCGGACCAGGGTGGTGGGCGAGCTTGCCGAAGGGAGGAGGCACAGCACAGGGAGGCCGGGTCCTGCGGTGGCATCGGAGACGAGGGCGCCCCCTGGCGGCGTCGGCGAGCTTCGGGGCGCTCGCGCACGGATGCTGAGCCGGAGGGGAAGACGGAGACGGAGGCGGGAAGGTGGCGGCAGCAGAGGCCGACGGGGCCGACGCGGAGCTCCGGTCTGCGATGAATCGCGCGAGACAGAGAGGAGAGGGAGGTCCGGCGCCGGAGCTTGAGGCCGAAGGGGGGTGAGCGACGGAATGGCGACGGAGGGCCGCGGAGCGAGCGGGGAACGGCGCGCGAGGCTAGACCGAGAGCACGCAGCGGCGACGGTGGCCAGGAGCACCGAGAGAGGCGGCGGGATGAGGTCGAGCCGGAGGCGCTACAAGACGGGTAGGAGGGCCCGCTGACGAGACCCGCGAGAGGGGAGGAAGGAGCAAGCCGACGACGGGGTTCTTGGCGAGCAGAGGAGAGAGGCAGGCGGGGGGTGAGGAAGACGATGGGGAGGTAGGGGAGAGAGGGAGCGGGGGAGGCGTGCCTGGGGGGCGGGCTACCGCGGGGTGGGCCCGGGAGCAGGTGGCGGGATGGTTGGCGGCTGGTGGCCCTGGGCGACGCGGGAGTGGGCGCCCAGGTGGCAGGGTGGGGCCCGACTCGGGCGGGAAAAGCGGCAGGTGGGGTGGAGTCTGGGCGGGAGTTCCAGGGGAACCAGGTGGTGTGTGGGGCTGAGGTGGAGGGCTGGGGCGATGTGGCGAGCACTGATTGGATGGGGTGAGGTGGAGGGGTGGAGGAAGGGGCTGGGTAGACTAGAATTAGGTAGGAAAAGGTTTGGGGTAGCTAGGATTTTATCTGGAGGTGGCCAGCTGGGCTTTCGGGCCTGGCGGGCTGCCTCCTAAAAACAATTTAAATTTTTTATTTATTTAAAACGGGGCTTTTGCAAACCGTGGGTAGACAAAACAAAATAATCCGTAGACCCAGGTTTTGTGTTTGAATAAAGACGGGGCGTTTAGAAAACGAAAACAGATTTTTTTGAAAATAGTTTCAGACGAACAGATGCATGGTGATGACGATGCTCAAATGCAAGGTGGCATGATGACATGAGCATGCAGTCATGATGATGCAATGCACAAAAACAACGCGATTTTCTAGTAGTGGTTTTTTTGCGGGGCGCCACAATTCGACACCACTAACAATGGATCTTGCCCTCGAGATCCGCCTCATGGTACCGGGAAGAAGGGCGGCGATCTGAATCTTCTCGCTTCGTGTCGATCCTCGCGACACCACTAACAAAGGGGCGTTGTCCGTGATCGTCGAGAGAACACTCCGGGAAACAAAGGCGAAGGTAGAGGTATCAACCAATCAATCCACCTCTAACTTCGATAGAAAGAGAGAACCGATGCATTCTCATCCACTTCAATGTACACAAGTGAATAGAGTGAGTAGTCGGCATGGGGGCCAATCCATCACGCACCCAAACTATTACTCTGCACAATCAGTAGAAAAGCGTGCAACCATTCTCGGAATCAGACTGAAGATCTCGACAATCGAGGTTCAGAAACAAAGGAGTGATGTAGACTCTGCATCGGATCTGGCGTAGATGATGTCGTCGCGTCGGAAAAAACACCGGAAGGCACGAGAAGGAACAAAGAGAAGTCCACCAGACGAAGGATTCCTCGGATAGCATGAAGACCAGATGTAGCAACACCGTTACCAAAGGAGGAAGCGAAACCCTGAAGGTACGATGGAACCCAACCACGAGAAACCCTGGACTCAAAGAGAGAGAAGAGAGCGGATTCAAAACACGCAGAGGTGAGAGGAGAGCAGCGGAGGGGTAAGGAGTAAAATCAGACCTAATCAGAACTATCCAACCGATTTTGCAAAAATAGTTTTGACACTCTACTTTGGCCGTTAGCTAGGTTATCCTACAGGCTGGACTTGTGGGGTATCGCAACTGCTGGGCTCTGATACCACTCTGTAACACCCTCAAAATCGGCCCTATGCAAGTTTCAGCGCTTCCCGCCAAACCCGCATAGAAACGATTCAAAGGTGCCCACCAGGCACTTGCGTGCGGGTGGAAAACAAAGTAATATCATTACACAATAGTCCTCGATGGAACCCACAAAACGTATATATACAACAGCGACTCAAAGAGTCAAGAATACAAATTTACAATACAAAGATCCAAATCACCTTGAAATCGATACAACGTCCAAGTACGGACAAGATGCAAATTGGGCTAAGAGCCCTGAAGAATAACCAATGGTGTCCATAACCCTGCCCAGGCCAAGCCGGAAGGGTAACCCTGCTAACGGCGTCGAGCTCAAACCTGCTAAACAAAAGGGGTGCCGACAAAGGGCAAAGGAAAAAGAGGAGCGTCAGTACTGAGGCCAGTACATGGCGAGGCTAGAATTCGGTGGTCCTCGCCTACATAGGTATGGTGGACTGAGCGGCAGCGCGGCATGCACTAAACAACCTATAGAGACTCGAGATAACTGTCGGCTATCAGAGAGGGATAAGAAAGACCTATTCGGAACCAACCTGATTCTACCACCAAACATACCCATCCTGGTATTTCCCCCTCGAGACCAAACGAGGAAGTCAACCGAGCAACTCACACAGTTGGCAGTTTTATTTATTCAGTTATCGTTGCAGCAATTACTAGTCAGGTATAGATAGTCATCCTGATATAATAAGCAGTGGGCACTTTTAGTTAACCATTCCGTTGTAGTTGCAACACTTACTAGTCAGATGCAATTGGCATGAGATATCCCAACCCAGCAGTTGTTGGTACTTTTATTTAGCCATTCCGTTGTAGTGGAGCTGATTACTAGTCATGTCGGATACAAGTCAAATTATAACAGTAAACTTTAGTTATAGTTGTCTATGATCGAGAACTGTGCTCCAAGTCGTCCATAACCGCGGATATGGCTTTTCGAAAAGATTTAACCCTGCAGGGGTACACCAAAGTATCCACACGCACTTCAACCCTTTTTGCCAGATCAGTTAACATACACCCATCGGTATGTCGGCGGGCCTAAGTCATGACGTTTCCCAGACCCAAAGCAAGTACATGGGGGCCACCCCACTAAGCTACCCGCAACGAAGTTGGCCGGCTCCGGAACGGACTCAGGGTTTGCGTCAATGGTTGTAAACGACTGGGAACCTGAAAGTGTGACTGGGCTTGCCGATACCGCGAAAACACTCCGCAATCCTAAACAGTACAGGTGCTCCACGCACAATCTTAAATAAAGCAGTAAAGCATGGCATAAGTACAGGATAGTAATAAAGCCCCAAACTACTTGTGGCCCCCGGTACAATACTTTGAAATCAGGTAGTAAGCCGATGGGGGTGCCCACACACCCCACCTGTGGTTAGCGCGCTCGATCTCGGAACAGGTGTCAAGAACTCGGGGTCCTACGGGACACCAGTGAGCGGTTAAAAACCAAATATTGTCTATTACCCACCGGTGCCTCTGCATTAACCTACTTTCAATTTTAGTTATTAAACAATAATTAAAGCCATGATCATCTCCAACATAAAGCATACGGCAGCCTTCCAACAGCTGTGGTACTGGACGACACGCAACAGCACTTGAGCAAGCGACTACGACGCGCAAGTCCAACTATCTACCAAACAACAGGTAATAGGATGTGTCCAAGGCAATATAAGGCTGCAAGGGATATCACGGGCACGAAAACTAGAGCATCGCAACACAGATAGCAATAGATCAACAGGAGGGAATAAATACTATAAAAGTAAGATAGGTAGAAAGGGGGAGATGCTCGCCTGAAAACATTGCCGAAGGTTCATCCGAAGATCGGGTCGACACTCGCATCAACTCATCGGCCTAATCCGTGAAGAAGCAAAGCACTAGAAGAAACACCGGATGGACTATTTAATACTACGGTAGAAAATCGGGCATGATGCATGTATGATGTATGACATGGCAAAGGTGCGATGCATTTAGGCAATATTAAGCGAGACCTAGGGTCTCGACAATTAAATATATGGTTCTATTTGTTTAGATACCCCGCAATTTAAATGTTATCTTATCAAGGCAAATATAACGGTTCGCTACACAAAATTAAATGGAGCCAATATTAGACTAGATTTGCCCGCATATGGCCTCCATATTTAATTATAAGGTGAATCGGCATAAGGCCCCAACCCACATGACAATATGTATGCAAGCATGGCAATTTTATATGCAACAAGTAATATTATTTATAAAATATAGGTCACGGAAAAGAGGGTCACACTTTGGGGTTCGGCGAACTTGGGGCTCGGAGGGGTCACACATTGGCGTCGGCGATCTTGGTTCAATGTGGTTCAGGTTTGGTCTTAGGACACCGGGATCGGTCTTCGGGTTCCGAGGAGAAGCACTTGAGTGGCATAGCCTTCGGGTCATCGGGTCCGGGGATCTTCTGGTGCCATGGGTTCTCTCCGATCCAGGGCTTCACGGCGCAGAAGAACTTGGTTCAGCATCGGTTCTCGACGTGGTGCTCTCGGGTTCGGACATGCTGTCGAAGAGGATCTTGATGTGCCACTACCGAGAGGACCGAAAGCCAACAGGAGCAACAACTAGGCACCACCGCACTTTCAAGCAGCAAAACACCACGGAACAGCAGTGCGGTGGACCCAAACCACCCCTGTGACTTAAATCCCTGCAGGACAGAGAACTCGCTCGCGGGCGTGGTTGGCGGCGCCGCTCGGGCGGAGGACGGCGACGAGAGGGCGTAGGGCGAGCACGGGCCGCAGGGGACAAAGATGAAGGAGACGGGGCCACGCTGGCCAGAGACGAGGAAGGTCCAGGACAAGGAGGACGCACGGGGCGCACAGGAGAGGGTGGAGGCCGACGAGGACGCCCAGGTGCCGGCGGCGATGCCGCTAATGGGGAGGCGGGCTCGGCCTCAAGGCGGCCAGGGATCGTCGAGGGAGGGAGACCATGGCCGGCGGGGTCGCGCAGGGTGCCGGGGACGACGAGGAGGCGCCAGGAGACGGCGACAGCAGGCAGTCGGACCAGGGTGGTGGGCGAGCTTGCCGAAGGGAGGAGGCACAGCACGGGGAGGCCGGGTCCTGCGGTGGCATCGAAGACGAGGGCGCCCCCTGGCGGCGTCGGCGAGCTTCAGGGCGCTCGCGCACGGATGCTGAGCCGGAGGGGAAGACGGAGACGGAGGCGGGAAGGTGGAAGCAGCAGAGGCCGACGGGGGCCGACGCGGAGCTCCGGTCTACGATGAATCGCGCGAGACGGAGAGGAGAGGGAGGTCCGGCGCCGGAGCTTGAGGCCGAAGGGGGGTGAGCGACGGAATGGCGACGGAGGGCCGCGGAGCGAGCGGGGAACGGCGCGCGAGGCTAGACCGAGAGCACGCAGCGGCGACGGTGGCCAGGAGCACCGAGAGAGGCGGCGGGATGAGGTCGAGCCGGAGGCGCTACAAGACGGGTAGGAGGGCCCGCTGACGGGACCCGCGAGAGGGGAGGAAGGAGCAAGCCGGCGACGGGGTTCTTGGCGAGCAGAGGAGAGAGGCAGGCGGGGGGTGAGGAAGAGGATGGGGAGGTAGGGGAGAGAGGGAGCGGGGGAGGCGTGCCTGGGGGGCGGGCTACCGCGGGGTGGGCCCGGGAGCAGGTGGCGGGATGGTTGGCGGCTGGTGGCCCTGGGCGACGCGGGAGTGCGCGCCCAGGTGGCAGGGTGGGGCCCGACTCGGGCGGGAAAATCGGCAGGTGGGGTGGAGTCTGGGCGGGAGTTCCAGGGGAACCAGGTGGTGTGTGGGGCTGAGGTGGAGGGCTGGGGCGATGTGGCGAGCACTGATTGGATGGGGTGAGGTGGAGGGATGGAGGAAGGGGCTGGGTAGACTAGAATTAGGTAGGAAAAGGTTTGGGGTAGCTAGGATTTTATCTGGAGGTGGCCAGCTGGGCTTTCGGGCCTGGCGGGCTGCCTCCTAAAAACAATTTAAATTTTTTATTTATTTAAAACGGGGCTTTTGCAAACCGTGGGTAGACAAAACAAAATAATCCGGAGACCCAGATTTTGTGTTTGAATAAAGACGGGGCGTTTAGAAAACAAAAACAGATTTTTTTGAAAATAGTTTCAGACGAACAGATGCATGGTGATGACGATGCTCAAATGCAAGGTGGCATGATGACATGATCATGCAGTCATGATGATGCAATGCACAAAAATAACGCGATTTTCTAGTAGTGGTTTTTTTGCGGGGCGCCACACTTGTTTCCATCTTTATTTCAGTTTTACTTTAGTCTTTTCCACGCCACCAAGCTATTCTCTATCACCATTACCACTTATAATTATCCATCCCACTTGTGTTTCACTATCTCTTCGCTGAACTAGTGCACATATACAGCTGACAAGTGTATTGGATGTGTTGGGGACACAAGAGACTTCTTGTATCTTGATTGCAGGGTTGCTTGAGAGGGATACCTTTGACCATTTCCTTCCTGAGTTCGATAAACCTTGGGTGATCCACTTAAGGGAAAACTTGCTGCTGTTCTACAAACCTCTGCACTTGGAGGCCCAACAACTGTCTACAAGAATAGAAGTGCGTAGACATCATATCATTCCACCCTTCAGGTATAATGCCAGTATTTAGTGCCTGCAAGATCTCCATTGTAATCTCCTCTCCAAATAAAGGCTATAATTTCTTATAGAACACTGCATGTAACCCATCCAGACCTGGACCTTTGAAGTCCCTAATACCAAACACTGCCTTTTTCACATCCTCTACAGTAAAGGGTGCAGTTAACTTATCGTTCATCGGCTGGGTAACCTTCTACTAAATTTTTTGGAGAACATCCAGATATGTTTCTTGCACCTCCAAAGCAAACACATTAGAAAAATAATCAAGAACAAATGGTTTCAGCAAATCAGTACCTTCCACCCAATAGCCAGCATCATCTTTCAATTTTTTAATGAAGTTCTGTTTGCGCCGCGCTGTAGCAAGATTATGGAAGAACGACGTATTTCTATCGCCAAACTTCAGCCAATTTGCTCTAGACCGCTGCATCTAGTGGACTTCCTCCTGTTCAAGAAGTAACTCAATCAGACTAGCCATTTCTTTCGCTAATGTTTCATTTTCCGCAGAATTTGGCCCGCTCATTGCCTTGTCAAACTCCCTTTGAGCCTTGCGAAGACGTTTCCTAGGCTGATTAAGAACAGAACTGTCCCACACATGTAAAGCACCATGAAGATGTCCAAGCTTCAGTACAAGAAAAGTTTCCTTCCGCAACGACTTGGCCCGATGATCGTCGTAGAAGGCGCGTCTTCCGCGACAAAATTCTCGGCTATGCCGTGGCCGATGGAAATCTTTTTTTTCCGGCTTCGCGGCCCTCTACTACGACGGATCTGCTAAAAACATGGAGAAAGCTCGACCAGCGCGTGGCAGAATCAAGATTTTCATTTTCTCATGCGATGTTGACTCGCCGAAGTCTTTTGAGTCGTGTGGGTCTCGGACATCAATGTCTCTAGCGGACCATATTTTTCAGTCGCGCCTCCCAGATTTAAACTCAATAATGTTGCTCAATGCGTCTGCCGTTTAGTTAGGCTGCTAGGTCCAACATGCCAGCCTCTCATTAGAAGGATCGTGTGTATGATGGATTTTTTCCTTCGCTCGCGCTACCCTGTTCTGGAGTTGATAGCGCTGCTCGATGCATCTACCATCTAATCAACCTCCTGGGACCCACATGTCATCCTCTCATTAGAAGAAACATGTGTATGATGGGATTTTTCCCTTCGCTGACGCTACCCTATTTGGAAGTTGATAGTGCTGCTCGATGCATCTACCGTTTAACCAACCTCCCGAGCCCCACATGTCATCCTCGTCATCCTCTCGTTAGAAGAAACGTGTGTATGATGCACTGTTTTCCTTCGCTCGTGCTACCATGTTCCGAACTTGATAGCGATGTTCGATGCATCTACCGTTTAATCACGTTGTTGGGCCCCACATATCATCCTCTCATTAGAAGAAACGTGTGTATGATGGATTTTATACCCTCTGTCGCGCCTTCGTGTTCCAAACTTGATAGCGTTGCTCGCTGCTTCAGCCGTTTATACATGCTGGTGGGCCCAACATGTCAGCCTCCTCTGTGCAGGAAACGTGTGCATGCTAGACTTTTTTCTTCTCTCGCGCCTCCCCATCTAGAACTTGGCAACGTTGCTCTATACAACACCTGTATAAAGTCTCCCTATTGGGTCCACATGTCAGCCGTCTATGTAGAGTAAACGTGTGTATGTTGGAATTTTTTTGGTCGCGTCTGTCGGTTTGACCTTGGTAACGTTGTTCTATGCGGCAGGCGTGTATGGTCTTGCTGCTGGGGCCCACGTGTCAGCCTCTCTTGACAAAAAAGTGTCGATCTTGGTCTTTTTTTCCGGTCGTTACTGTTGTACAAGTACTTTTTAAATGCGCTCGTTAAAGTTGATCTCATGTATGGTAAAGTTGATGGGCGGTAGCTGCAGGCAGGTGGGTCAGCCATGTCAACCTCTCAGTACAAAAATATTGCTATAGATAAACTGCATGCCTTGCCACTACACAAGAAAATTGTTATGCTTTTATAAAACGTAAAAAATGTGTACTAACATCATATATAACTTATTTATTTTTCTTCTTAAAAATTTGCTTGTCCATCTGCTACGCATGATTGCTAGCAGCTCAACTAAAAAATGTTAAGTATAAATAATATAGTAGGTAGTACTTAAAAAATATATATAGGCGGAGTTTTTTTAGGGGTGGGTGGATGGTGCCCAAAAAAGGCCGAATGAAGAAAAATGCGCCAAGCATGAATTGATGGGATATTTTCATGGGCTCTCGCTCAATCTAACTGGACTATTTGCATGCCGAATGACCCAAAACATGGTCGAGTTAGAAGGACTTGGGCTATAATAAGGCCGGATGGATTAATTTTCTGGGCTCGATAGTTAAATCCCAAGGTACGTGCTAGGGCTCGGCCGGATTCGAAACAAAGCCATCAATAAGGAAAAAAAGGTATAAAATATGAGCGCCTAGATCCCAAGCGCCTAAGAACTTGTTATGTTAAGGCGCTGACGTCACCCTACTAATTTTGCTAATACTCAGTTATAACCTAGTAGTTGCAACTCATTAAATTCCAAGTTACAAGCTAGTTGCAACAATGTGTAGCCCTCACGTTGCACGAATCGCGAGGTAAATCCAATGGCGAGAGAGGTGACTCTTGAGAACTAGCAAATCCGATAAAATATTCACAGATATTTCTGTGAAAATTGTGGACAAACACCCCACGCCTGCCAAAACTTTCTGCCAAGACCCCAAACTTTCCTAAGCCCGCCCTCGATCGAGCGACCAGCCCCCATCTCTTAAAATTTTGCGCCGTTCTTATAGAAGATGCACCGAATTAGAACCAGGCCGCAAACTTCTGCACACCTTAAAAAAACTTCTCGACGCCTTTCTATCAACAGTGCCAGCCTACCACCATTGGCTGCACCGTTTTTCACGAGACGCACCGGTCGGCAGTCTGCTGGGCAATCCCCACGCTTCGCCTGCTTGATTCAGGCACTGGACATTCTTCTTGGCTTTGGTTTGTTCTCCACCTCTCCTAGAAATAGTTAAAGCTTGTGACTACTAGATTTACAAGGTGCTTGCAGATTTAGGTAAGTACGTTCTTTAGATAAATCTATAGTAATGATTTGGACAGAAGAGTTCGAAAACATCTTAAAAAGGACTTAGCAGAGATCCTGTGCAAGCTTTTGACCTGATATATTCCCCATCCTTTCTTTGATACGATGGAGCATTTGGCTGTTGATGTACCTGATGAGGAAGTACTTAGAGGTACAGTACAATATAGATGGATGTACCCTATAGAACGTCGACTTCACATTTCCAAGGAGCGGGAAGATATCCATAGACAGTTTGATAAGTGAGTGTTATGCAAAGATATCTTCACATATAAGACAGTAGAAAAGTTAAATATATTCAGATGTCTGACTTGGCTATGTTTTGTAGGTTCTTCGTAGAAATAAAAGTACCAGCAAATTTCGTTCCACCAATAAAAAGACCAGATGGACTAAGATCTAAGGATCATGTAAGACGCTCAAATTGCACTGTGAATTGTCTATGAATTATCCAGATGGGATAACCTCTTTTCTATTTTGTAACGCTAGATTTTGGAGCTTGAATTTCCGGCCCTTATCTATGGTCCTGATAGGAGTATAACAATAGCTTCAGCTTGCATTTCCAACGGTGTATGCCATAGCGCTGATGTACCTTCTGTGGAGTCTGTCGCAGCTGGAGGTTGTCCTGATGAACCTGCACTGGATTGCATTTAGATTCGAAATCCTGCACTTGACATTGTCGCCCAATGAAAAGAAGGTTGTGGATCTGGTAATAACGCCTTCTGTAGAACAAGATGCTGGAGGTGATGATTTCCTATGGCAATCCCTACCATTCTATGACTTGTACGAGTAGTTATCGTAATTTAATTGAATTGCATGTCCCTCTCTATCAATGAAAATGGCAAATCTTTTGCCTTGTTTCAAAAATAAACAAATATTTGCATGTATCCTTGTGTTAGTCGATGCAAAGAAGATATTGTTTTCTGTTCAAGTCATGTGAACAAATATGTTTGTATGTAGAGACATAAATGCGGATTGGGTGATAAAATCAGCATAAAATTGCCAGATCAATAACACAAGCATAATGGCATTGCAAGAAAAGGAACAGAACCATCTTTTCACCGTGCTTGTGAAAAGGAGATGAGCCAGGAACCACGCCTACAAGTGGCAGAGGCCAATTCTCATGCAGCTCAGCTAGCATTGGTTTATCATTGATAATACTTAAGCATCTGAATATTATGATTACACACTAGGAGTAGTTCCAGTTCCACACTACAGTTCAACAGGCAAAAGTGTAAGAAATGCATAAGGTAGCTCCATAATACAGGTTCCAGGGAAAATCATATAAATCATAAGAAAAAAGCTCTGCATCATAGTTCACCACCTTTAGGTGCAACAGTCTCTACAAATTATACACCCAAATCATCGCCTCCTTCAGGTGGCACGATAATTTCGGGAGTGGGATCAGCAACACTAACAGCAGCGCCAACATCGGTAGCATGAGTCTCCATAATAGGTGAACTATCGAGCACCACAATGTCCTCTAGAGGCTCTTCCCTGCAAGCTCCAGCCGCACAAGTCTTCGTGGATGGTAAAACTAATCCACCACCTCCATCATCTGGCACGACGATGGCAGGTGTAGGCTCATCAGTACCAGCTGCAGCTGCAACTACATCAATCTCCACAGAAGGTAAACAAGGTGGCGTCTTAGGTGTAGCGATCTGACATCCATTTTGTACTTCGTCATCAGGAAACTAAGAGTCTTCTTCAACTTTGTACTTCTACGGTTACAAGATAAACAGAGATTACATCGAAAGCATCTACGCGGGACGACAAGAACATATGTCATTCTATTGATTTACCTTGTCATCTGGGATAGCAGAAGTCACAAGATTGGAACCTATTTCATCAAGAATCCTCTTTTTCGCTCCTTCCCCTATCTCCTTATGCAGCAAGTTGTAATATTGATTACATGATGTTGATTGACAAAAATATGCAAATGTTCAAAAGTTTGTGCTGTCAAACTACCAACTTCGAACAGATCCCCATTGTTCTTAGTTATGGGATCTAGCCTAGAAAACAAGCTTCTATGCAATCCTTGTCTACAAAACAAGGATGCATACCCGAGATAAGAACTACTCTCTACACATGACAATGCTGCGCAATCGACAATAAAAATTTAACCGCATCATCAACTCTATCATGTAAGTTCGGAGTGAATCTAGATAATACACTCATTTAACATAAGCTAAAACATCTTATATTATGAAATGGATGAATAGGTACGAGTGTTCTAGTATTTCACAAATCGACATTGCTGCCGCGGGATAGAGATGACGGATGCTCCACTACCCTACAGAAGGTTGACGCGTCGATCTCGCCGCCACTTGTAGAGGACAGAGCCAAGGAGCTGGTCGGCAACAATATGGAGCGAGAGGCCAGGGGGCGATAGTGTATGGGAAGAAGGGACTGAGTAAAATAGGTTGTGTGTGCGTGGGGGGAGGCCGGTGAGGGAGTTAAATCCAGCTTGTCTCGAAAGGAACACACTACCACGTGCACCAGCGTGTGCAAAACTCCCTCCCTCTCTCTTCCACGGCAGCTAGTGACAGTAGTACTCCAGCTAGCTTCATCGAGTTCTCTGGTACTCCTACTAGTAGACCTTTACTACTACTACTAGGTAGACAAGTAATGCTTGTTCATAAGAAGAAAAAAACTAGACTAGCACATCGTCATACAGTATTGCCTTGTCAAATCACTGGCGATGCCATGATGAGCGACATGTTTTTACTGGTAAACCTGGAAACATCGAGTTCCTTCCACCGCGTGCAGTTTCTAAGCGAAGTACTTACCAACACGTCCAACTTAAGCTTACAGGACCCAAACTGCAGTGAAAAAGAAACAAAACTACGAACCTGCAAGGAGCAATACTATCAGTACTACTATTATACAACATTTTGGGAAGAAATTATGTATGACATAGTAGTAGTAGAGTACAGTTGTACTCCTAATAAGGTTCTTTTACAAGCTTGGTGAAATATACATACTAGAGAAACTACCAAGTGTACAAAAGGGTTTTTTGGTCATACGGAGTATTTTACAAGCCTGACCGGGTGCGAAATTAAATGTTGAGTACTCGTACATCAACTAAAAAATAGCCAAAAGAAAGAGTTCAACAGAAGGTCGAGACCAAATGAGCTATCCTTGAACAGGCTCGTTCCACTCCAAGGCATTTGAGAAGCTTGGGATGAACCAAAATGGAGTCTCCGACCATATCCAGCGAGTGTTGGTTTGGAAACCAACAGCTGCGTCACCATTCAGACTGAAGCAGAAAATTTCAGGATGCAGCCTGTACTCGTAGCCAATTTCTTGGTGTGATGTGTAAACACAGTTCCTTCTCGTCAGATGTCCTGGCGGATCATTTGCATCGCCAACTGCAATGATAATCGGATAGTTCACGCCAAGTAAAAGGAATATGATCCAAGGTCAGTAACCCTTTTCCATTGGTTGGTTGGAGTTAACTAGCTTGTGTTCATCGATAACACCATGCGCTCAAACCCAGAAGGATAGGTGCGAACTGTGCGACCATAGTGTACAACAGTAGTCTCATCAGCAATTGCATTGCCTGAGACACCATATATATAGACTAGAAGAAGTCTTGAACCACCAGCAGATCTTGCTAACCACCACCTACCAAGATAATTCTCCTCATCGTCGTCAACAAACCCATGTGTCAGGTACAACACATCGTGTGGCGACAGGATAATGATAGGACCTTCAAAGGGAAAGGAAATGTAACATGGAAATAATATTGATATTGATATGATATTGTAGAAGTTGATATACAGTACTTGACGAGGGTTTAACTCGTCAATGCCCATTGTTATGGGCTTGGGTTTTGGAGAAGGAGGGAGTGCTGGAGGCATCAATCGGCTAGCAAACAAGCACACAGGGACGCAAGGTTTACCCAGGTTCAGGCCTCGTAGAAGCAGAGGCGCTCACATCCCGTAGTGGAGTCGATTATTTGATCGATCCGTGGCAACGGGAAGTGATCCTTTGGGAAGTGCTTGTTTAAGGAGGTGAAGTCTACGCACATCCATAGGATATCCGTGTCCTTTTTAGGCACGAGCACTATATTAGCGAGCCAGGTGCTTTCCTTGATCTCGCGTATGAAATTTGCATCGAGGAGTCTGTTGATCTCCATACCGACCGCTTTTGCTCTTGGTTCAGATAGTCGCCGTATCGTCTGCTTGACTGGCCTTGCGTCTGGATTCACGTGAGTGAGTGCTCAGCGAATTCCCTGGGAACTCCTGGCATGTTCGCTGGACACCAGGCGAAGATTTCCCAGTGCTCATGGAGGAATTCGACGAGCGCAAGTTCCTATGCGGAACTCAAGTTGTTGGCGATGAGGGCCGTCTTGGTCGGGTCAGTTGGGTGTACCTAGACTTTCTTTGTGTGCACCGATGATACGAAGGATAGGTCGGTAGAACTTGGCCTGCTTAGGGGAGGCAGACTGTTGTCTGTCGACTCCTTTAGTTTTGCGAGTTCCTCTTGTATGCCGAAGGACTGGGAGATTCTGTTGAATTCCCTGTCGCAGCTGTCGGATCTCTCGAAGATTCTGTTGATTGTGATGACGTTGTTTGGGCTTGGCATCTTCATCTGCAGATAGCCGTAGCGTGGTACCGCCATGGACCTCGCCAACACGACACGTCCGAGGATGCAGTGGTACTGTGAGGGCCAGTCGACGACTTCAAAGTCGATGCATTCTCGCCGAAAATTTTGCGGCGTGCCGAAGATGACGTCGAGGTTAATTTTGCCCAGGGGATATACTCCCTTCCCTGGGACGATGCCGTGGAACATCGTGTCTGACACTTCCAGACATGTCAGCAGGATCCGCATTGCTCGCAAGGTACTCGCGAACATGAGGTTAATGTCGCTTCCGCCGTCCATGAAGACACGACTCATCTCGAACCCGCCTATCTGTGCCTCGAGTACCAGAGGACAATGGCCTGGGCGAAGTACTTGGCGCGGGTGGTCGCTTTTCTCGAAAGTGATGCAGGACTCGCTGCCACTGAGGTACTCAGTGGTAGATGGCGGGGAGTTCATCGCCAAATTGACTTGGCGAGTGATTGCCTTCTGTGCCCGATTTGAGGGGCGACCCTTTTGGATCATCCCCATGTTCCCCAGTGGTCGGGGGTACACCTCGCCTCCATGGTTGTGGGCTGGTGCAGCCACATGTGGTGGTGGTCTGGGTGGTGGTGGAGGAGCTCCATGTGCCACATCGCCTGGGGTAGCTTGCTGGCTCGAGCTTGATGTCGAGCTCGTTGGGGAACCCCAAGAGGAAGGTATGATGAGCACATCAGTAGGTTTCCCTCAGTTATGAAACCAAGGTTATCGAACTAGTAGGAGCAAGGAAACACCTCCAAGGTGTTGTTTCCAACTTGGAATCCTGCACAACACAACCATAGAACTTTGCCCCCAACTTACAGTGAGGTTGTCAATCTCACCGGTTTTGCTGAAAACAAAGGATTAAACGTATTGTGTGGAAGAAAGTAATAGCTTGCAGAAAGTAAACAGAAAACAGTAAATAATTGTAGATTGATGGTAAAAGAAAGGACTGGGGTCCATAGTTCACTAGTGGTGATTCTCCTTAAGATAGATGACATGTTGGGTGAACAAATTACAGCGGGGCAATTGACAAACATCGATAAAGCATACATGCATATACTAATCATCTTGACTCCTATGAGATTTGATTGGGCATTACAACATTATACATAGATCATAATCCAACTGCATCTATAACTAATAATCCACCTTCAGGTTATCATCCGAACCCCCTCCAGTATTAAGTTGCAAGCAACAGATAATTGCATGATGCATTGCGTGTAAAGTAAACAATACGATTGTTCTATGAACAAAGGATTGCTATTTTCTCCCTAGTAGCAACAACACATCTAGTACCTTAGAGATTTATGTCACTTCCCCAGATTACTAGAGGCATGAACCCACTATCGAGCATAAATACTCCCTCTTGGAGTTGCTAGCATCTACTCTGCCAAGATATCTACTAACAACGGAAAGCATGCAAGATCACAAATAACAAAGACACGATAGAATAAATAATCAATCTGAAATAGCATCTCAATATCCATCGGATCCCCGCAAATGCAACATGTATGATTACAAATAGATGATCCTGATCATGAACGGAGCTCACAAGATCTAAACATGATAGCACAAAGGAGAAGAACCAACCATCCAACTACTGCATGGACCCGTAGTCCAAGGATGAACTACTCACGCATCACACCGGAGGCTTGCATGGTGCTGAAGAAGGCCTCTAGGGTGAATTCTCCCCTCTGGCAGGGTGCCGGGAAGAGCTTCAAATCCCTCCCGATCTAGGGATGGAGATGACGGTGGCTACAGACTCTTTCATGGAATTTTTGATCTCGTACTTAGGGTTTCTGTATCGGAGGCATCTTATAGGCGAAAGGGGAGGCCGAGGGGGTGCCCTAGGCGGCCACACCACCCCCTGGCACGGGCCAGGCCTGGCTGCGCGGCCAGGTGGTGTGGGCGGCCCCTGGCCCCTCTCCGTCTCGTATTCTGGCTCTGTGTCCCCCTCGGTGAAATATTGACTTCGGCTTTTGTCCCGTCCAATTCCGAGAATATTCATTTTCTGACTTTCCTGGAACTAAAAACAGCAAAAAACAGGCAGCTGGCACTATGGCATCTTGTTAATAGGTTAGTCCAAAAAGTGTATAAAAGTACTCCAAAGTGTGGACAAAACATAAAAAAGTAGATATAAACCAAGCATGGTACATCAAAAATTATAGATACGTTAGCAATGTATCACAGCTCCATAACCCTGGTTGATCGCGTCGAGATTCATCCGGGCCAAGCCCTCGTGGAGTTTTAGGAACTCACGGCAATCCTTGAGAAGGTGGATGGACTTTTTCTTGCCATCGTGCTTGTCGATGTAGAAGTGCACGTTGCATGGTCCGAACAGTTTGTCTTGGATGGATGTTGCAGGTGCCTCTTCATGAATGCAGTGTTGCCACACTTGCGTCGTTTTCCTAGTGTCGCGGTATCCACCGCTGCGATATCCGTTGTTGCGGTTGTCGTCGCGCTTGTCGGTGTAGCCTGCTGCGATCATGTCGACTTCGTCGTGGTCCTCGTATCCATGCATTCGACGTTTCCCTTGGCGGTCACGTATGCGCCCGAGGTCCTCGTCGTCGTCGGAGTAGGCACGGTTTTTCACCAAGTCCTCTCCATCGGCCCACCAATTCGCGATTTCCATCAGGTGGTCGATTGTTTTGGGCTTCGAGCGGCCTAGCTCCTCCTTGAGCTCTCTGCAGCATACGCCGCCGTTGAACGCGTCGATTGCGCGATCCTCGGAGATGTCTTCTGCGGAGTTCTTGATGATAGACCATCTCTGGACATACGAGCGCAGCGACTCGCCATATCTCTGGTGGCAACCTTTCAGCTCTTCGATTGATGCGGGCCTTTTGTAAGTGCCCTTGAAGTTGCACACAAAGCTATAGAATAACTCTTCCCAGCTGCGAATGGATCCGCGCGAGAGATTGTTGAGCCATGCGCGAGCGGCGCCCTGCAGCTGTAGCTGCAGGCATTGCATGGTCATGCTTCGACTCCCGCCGTGCAGCCTGACGGAGGAGATGTGATCCTCCAGCCAAATCTTTGATGTTGGGTCTGCAACATAGAAAACAAAAAATTTCCTACGGTGTGAACTACACGCCAAGATCTATCTACTAGGTACAAAGCAACGGGTGGACATACATCCAACAAGAACTTACCCTCATAGACAACGAGCTTTGTTAACGAGTAGGAACTCATGGTTGATGTAGTCGTACACTTGCCGATCTCAAGATCGTGATGAAGTCCAGCAGGTCCGGCTCCAGCACGTCCATCGGATCCAGCTCCAGCACCACCAAGTCCAGCACCGCAAAGCAGCAGTGCATCCGTGATCGCACACACGTCTGGTACCCCGACAACCTCCGTCCCTCGCTCCAGCAAAGCAGCGGAAGCAGCAACTCCTTTCCAGATAAAGCCACCGGGAACATGTATCTCGCTAATCCGAGACCATGGGGAAATAATACTAGAGGGGGAGAGAGATCCTTCACAAGGAGGTGTGAGTGAGAAGTGAGGAGGGGTGGCCTTTTATAGGAGGAGGGGGGTGCCCCTCCTTCATGGCCGGCGCATGGAGGGGGTGACCCTTCACCTCCTCCATTCATGTGGTGGTAACCCCTCCACATTAAAATGCCCCTTCACATTCTCTTTTAAAGTCTCCACTTTAAATGCATTAAATTTCTCCAAATTTAATGCTCTCTCATTTAATAAAACTCTTTTATTATTTTTATTCAGAATTTTGTTAATTACTTTAATTAACAAACATTCACATAAAACCCCCTGCAACATTTCAATATTACATGCAGAACCAATTTCAGCAATTTCACCCGAAACAGTTTCGGTGTCTATTGAAATAATTCCAGCGCTTTCTTAAATCTTTATCTGAAACATATTTGCTCCAAATGGTGTCGATATCCCTTAAGTGTGTCACCCTACGGTTCACGAATAATGTAGACATGATCGAGACCCCTCTCCGATCAATAATCAGCAGCGGGACCTGGAGATCCATACTGACTCCTACACATTCAACGATGACTTCTGTGATCGTGAAAACCTTTGACGCTAGTAACTAAATCCCTTTGTCCCGCGATATATTACATGTCCGAGATTCGATCATCGGTATCTCCATACCTAGTTTGATCTCGTTACCGACATGCACTCTTTTCTCGTTCCCGTGATATAACATTCTAGTGATCACATCACTTGCTTGCAAGATATTTCAATGTGATATCACCGAGAGGGCCCAGAGTATATCTATCTGTCATCGGGATGGACAAATCCCACTCTTGATCCATGAGCCTCAACTTAACACCTTCGTAGCACTGAACCCACCTTTATAGTCACCCTGTTACGGTGTGACGTTTGATGTTATCAAGATACTCTTCCGGTGTTAGCAATTAACATGATCTCATGGTCTAAGGATAAAGATTACTTCGTATGATGTTATAGCAATATAAACATAATGACTTTGATTGTAATGCTATACTTCGGATGAATGTTCATCACATCATTCCACCAATGGTGTGACCTTGTTATTAACAACATCCAATGTCCATGATCAGGAAACCTTGATCATCTTGTTAATCAACAAGCTAGTCTATAAGAGAGGCATAACTAGGAACCCTTTTTGTTTATTAAACACACATGTATTGATGTTTCCGATCAATACAATTCTAGCATGTAAAATAAACATTTATCATAAACATGGAATAAGATAATAACCACTTTATTATTGCCTCTCGGGCATATTCCCTTCATTCGAGTCCTATAGGCCATCAAATTTCGGGTTCTCCGATGGGAGTTTGAACCCTTTAGGCATTCGCTTCTACCTGATGGCTCTACTAAAGCATCTAGCACCACAGAGCTCTGCTTCGTCGTCCCCCGAGTCAGTCAAACGAGCGCGTCTTGCGTGCATTTTGTCGACTTTGTGCTGCATGATGTCATCACGTGCGTCGTATTCGTGATCGTGCCGCTGTGAGCGACGACGTCGAGACAGGTCATGGCTATCATCGCTGGACGAGGGCGAAGAGTAGCGTTTGGCCTGAGCCTTGCTTTTCTTTGGCTCTAGTGTTGGCTCTTTGTCGAGGGCAGTCTCGATTAGGCCCAGGCCTGCGATGGTAGATTGGTGCATGGCGGTTTGCGGATCTCCAGCCGGTGGCTGGTTGTTGAGGAGGTACATGGTAGCCACTGCCACCACAGCTTGCAGCGTCTTCGAGAGCACGTTGCCCCGCTTATCCACCGTCATAGAGCCGAAGTCGAGGACTTTCGCGGCTTCTACGCGCTCCTGGTCAGTAAGGTGGGCCAGTCGAGATCGTCTTTTGTTGGCCAGGTACTCGTTGCCTTTGGAGGAGGATCCTCCATGGGAGGAGAGCTGAGCTCACCAAAGGCTCGACTCATCCACTGCCTTTCTATGCACCTCGAGTTGCGCAATTACTTGCTAGTGGTGTTTGAATTCTTCCTTCAGCAGCCAATGGTAGCCCATCAGCATGTCTTGCAATGAGTTAGGGGGTAGAGGATTGCCCCGTAGAGCTTCTTGATGACCCACAAGTATAGGGGGTGTATCGCAGTATTTTCGAGGGAAGTGAAACCCAATTTATTGATTCGACACAAGGGGAGCCAAAGAATATTTATAAGCCTTAACAACTGAGTTGTCAATTCAGCTGCACCTGGAAACAATCTTGCTCACAACAGTTTATCAGTAGCAACAGTTTTGTAGTAGCAATAGTAAAGTAATGGCAACAGTAAAAGTAAAGACAGTAGTAACAATTGCAGTAAACAGTAGGATTAAAGCGCGGTAGGCATAGGGATGGATGGGCATTGCATGGACAAGACAATTCATATGACAATCAAGACATAGGGCATTTGCAGATAAATAATATAAAGCATCCAAGTACTAAATAATCATAGGCATGTGTTCCATATATAGTCATACGTGCTCGCAATGAGAACTTGCACAACATCTTTTGTCCTGCCAGCCTGTTTGCAGCGGGGCCTCGAGGGAACTACTGGTAATTAAGGTGCTCCTTTTAATAGAGCACCGGAGCAAAGCATTAACACTCCATGAACACATGTGATCCTCACATCAAAGCCATTCCCTCCGGTTATCCCGATTGCTGTCACTTCGGGGCCTTTGGTTTCGGACAACAACGTGTGTATACAACTTGCAGGTAAGACCATAAACAATACTATCATAATGAATCAATAACATGTTTAGATCTAAAATCATGGCACTCAGGCCCTAGTGACAAGCATTAAGCATAACAAGTGGCAACAAAGTCAAAAAGCACTAATAATAGATACTAGGCAGCATGCCCTAACAATCATATGCCATTACACGAACGATCTCATCCAATCCCTACCATCCCCATAGCCTACAACGGGGGATTACTCACTCATAGATGGGGGAAACATGGATGGTCGATGGAGAAGCGATGGTCATGATGATGGCAATGATCTCCTCCAATTCCCCTGTCCCGGCAGGGTGCTAGAACGGAGTTTCTGGTTCTGAATCAAGGAATCTAGTGGTGGCGGCGCAGCGAAACTCTTTTTGGAAAAACGTCGAACCCCCCTGGTTTTTAGGTCAAGAGGTGATGGCCCAAAATATATCGAGCTCGTTGGGGAACCCCAAGAGGAAGGTATGATGAGCATAGCAGCAATTCCCTCAATTATGAAACCAAGGTTTAATCGAACCAGTAGGAGCAAGGAAAGACCCAAAGGTGTAGCTAGCTGAACTTTGGCAGGGCACACTACCGGTACCAGCAGCAACATGGAGACCTACACAACACAACCACAGAACTTTGCCCCAACTTGCGATGAGGTTGTCAATCTCACCGGTTTTGCTGAAAACAAAGGATTAAACGTATCGAGTGGAAGAAAGTAATAGTTTGCAGAAAGTAAACGGAAAACAGTAAACAGTTGATTGTAAATTGATAGTAAAAGAAGGGACCGGGGTCCATGATGACCCACAAGTATAGGGGGTGTATCGCAGTATTTTTGATAAGTAAGAGTGTCGAACCCAACGAGGAGCAGAAGGTGCTGGCTAGTGGTATGGATCATGAATTCTCTGCAAATACTTAGCAAACAGATTTTTAGGGGTTTTCGATAAGGCAAGTAAACAAAGTACGAGTAAATAAAAGACAGTAGGAATAAATGTAGCAAGTGGCCCAATCCTTTATGCAGCAAAGGACAAGCTGGTTGTATTTCTTAAGATGACCAAACATTCTCGAGGACACATGGGAAGACTGTCAAGTGCTTTCGCTTCATATAGTTGATTAATCTTCTTTAGCTTGCTAAGTGTTGTGTGGGTGAACCTGTGCTAATGTACCACCCCATCCAAGACTAACACATACTTGTGATTATACCCCTCGCAAACATCCGTAAGTACAAGAAATTAATTAAGGTAGAAACCTAACCACAACTTTAAACTCTAAGACCCTTACGTCCCTTGTGCAATGGTTTCCTAACGGGGGTTCAGGTTTCTGTCACTCCGGCAACCCCTACGATTAGTAGCCAAATACACAATGCATTCCCCTAGGCCCATATAGGTGAAGTGTCCTGTAGTCGATGTTCACATGACACCACTAGAAGAAGTACACCACAACTCAAATAACAATCTATTGAATCTTTCTCAACGCAACTCCACTACTAACAACAAGACTTCTCCCATGTCCTCAAGAACAAAACGAACTACTCACAAGACATCATATGGATCATGATAGAAGATGGAATAATGATGTATAACAATCTAAACATAAACAATAATTCAATGGTTCACTCAATAGCATCAACTACAAAGAGTAATCAACACTAGGAAAGTTTCCCCTATGAACTATGCAAGGTTCAACGCAATTGTTACAGCAATATGGAGATGGTGATGAGGGTGCTGATGGTGATGATGGTGGTGATGATGATGATGATGATCCCGATGAAGTCCAGCTTGATGGTGGTGTTGATGGCGACGATCTCCCCTCTCCGGGAAGGAATTCCCCCGGCAGAAATCTGTCTGCTGGAGAGATCTTTCTCTCTCGGTGTTTTCCACCCCGCAGAGGCGGCGGAATCTTTCTATGGTCGCTCCCTGAGTCTTAGGGTTTCGGGAGGATGATATACGCCAGAGGGGAGAGGCTGGAGTGGGCCAGGGTGGCCACACCACCTCCAGGCGCGGCCTAGGCCTATCCGCGCCATGGGGTGGTGTGGGCCCCCTATGGCCCACCTCCACTCCATCTTCTGGTATCCTTAGTCTTCTGGAAAAATAGGATTTTTCGTATATTTTCCCGGATTTTCTGATCTTCGCGAATTTTGCCTCCAAACAGCACCTTTTCCATCAGAATCCTGACTGCAGCGGTCCATGCTCTAAAAGTCATCAACCCTGCAAAAATAGATGAAATAATATAAGTATCACCTCTCAATACGAAATATATCAATGAATAATAGTGAATTAAGACATAGAATAGTGATGCAAAATGGGCGTATCAACTCCCCCCAAGCTTAGACTTCGCTTGTCCCCAAGCGAAATTGAGCTCAATAAACATGACCTCAGGTTTATGGAGTGAAGAGTCGATAAAAGAATACGGACAAGAAGCATCACATTCATCAAATACATAGATCATAATAGAAGACAACTCACTATTATATAACTCAACTTGTAATAAGTAAAGGAAACACAATAAAGATACATAAAGTGAATCATAATTGGTAATGGCAAACTTAGCTCTTGGTCGAAGAATAGTTGATAATTTGCTAGAGTTCACAAATAACTGGTTTTTCAATGATAGCTTTCAAAGTAGTAAACATCAGGATAAGAGCAATGTGCAAAACAAGGAACATAAGAAACATGATTGAATAAATCAACACATGAATGAATGAAACACATCAACTCAAAATACTTGCTGAGATAGAAGGGAGTAGGTTTACTGACTCAACTACAAAGTAAAAGAAAGGCCCTTCAAAGAGGGAAGCAGGGATTGCAAGTCTCATAAAGAGCTCCCAAAAATTATGATACTTACTCTTTCAGCTCTCATTGCCCCTATCATAGGCATCTTTAGGTGATTAAGGTTAAAGTGACACAACTAAGAGGATATGCTTGACAAGTTATAAGTTGAAATCTCATGCCCCTTACTTATGAGTACCGATCCTCATGCTACTCAACTTCAGTCACGAGCAAGCTCTTGTCATTGTAAATACATGCGTATCATTGAGAACCGCCAATGGGGTACCCCTTGCACATGACACAGGAGCTATCCCATAATCAAAATGACAAGGCAAGCAGACAGTGAGCATCTTGGCGATCTTTTTATTTGCTATTTGCGTAGGTTTTTATTGAGGATGCTTCATAGAATGCTCACTATAGTTATGCTGCAAGTTTCCACCATGATTAGGCATGGCTTAGGCTAGCGGCCCAGGCGTTTCTCTAACACATATATAAACTCCATGATCTTACAAATTCCACTTTTATTTCACACTGCCGGGATCCATAAGCTAAAGAACATGATATCAACTAGGTACAAAGCACCAAATGAAGTGTTGAAAGCGGTCCCCATGATACATGGTTCGGCTAACTTCAACTCATAAAATGCAAGCATATACGCAACAAAGAAGGACCCAATGGTTCAAGTTTATTAAATGCAAGAAAGTAAAGTGTGCCATCAAGTTCGTGAGAGCTTTAATCACTAATTTTCACATAACAAGTTTAATTTGGGAGGTAGATAAAATAATAATTTACTTGGAATAGCAATAATGCTGATAGGTAGGTATGGTGGACACAAATGGCAAAGGTTTTGGTTTAAAGGAGGTGGATGCATGAGAAGAATACCCTCTCAGTACAGGTTTTTGGCTAGCAAGGCTGGGTAGCAAGTATAAGAGTTGAGGGAAACAAACAAACAAACAAGTGATAAAGACAAACATGCAATCTTCCTTGGAAGCACAAAAGATCTTAACTAGAGAATACTAAACTTATGAGCAAATCAAGAAAGAAAGATGATGAAATTATTTTTCTCTTTAGAGTACTTCTATCTTTTTCATTCAACTCTCAAAAATAGTGTTGCTACTGACCGAGCCAGGTTTGCCAAAACCAACTAATTTAACTCAATGATCCCAAAGTGCTACCAATACTAACAACAAGATCAATCATATAACCACAAATTGAAAACTTATATAAGCTATGAAAAAGAGTGAATGATAGAACTTCTCATTAATATTCCATAACGGCAACTCACACCAAGGGATACATATCTAACGAGAGAGGGGACACTTCCATAAGGCAAACCATACTACATAATAACTCATCTATCCATGATATGACTCTACTAAAAGGGTAAAAAGATAGAAGATAGTGATGTGATACCGCGGCACTCCCCCAAGCTTGGAACAAACCAAGGGGATGCCAAACCTGATGACGAATTACTCCTTCGGTGGTGGTGGCATCCTCTCGATGAGCTTCTTGACCAATTTCCCCAAGTCCTCAATCTCAAAGGTGAGTGTACGAATCAACTCCGAGTTGTGCTTGATGCGGTGCATGATCATGTCGGATTGTGGATCCTAGCTCTTGTGATTCTTTTTCCGCTCTTCCCTCTTGGAGTCTTGTTTTCCTGCATGGTTATGGATAAAGGTATGGAAGGGACTCTTGGTGCTTGGAGAAGGTGACCGTGGAGCCAAACTGTGACGAGGAGCTTTCCCCCCAGTCTGCATCCGTGCAGTCCTTCTGATCCTAGCAGGGTTCGCCACCACTCCAATGCTTTCAATGGTAGTGTTTGTGTGCTTTGCCTCTTCTTCATCTTCACTTTTGATCTCCTTCTCCTTCCCGGGGTCTTGGAGGTCTTCATCCATAGGCTCCTTCCCTTTATCCTTGGCGAACACCAGTGTGCTTCTAAACCTTCAAAGAGTATGTCCTGGCAGAAACAGATCGAAACAAAAACACGACGAAAATATGATATACGAACCTTGGGAGATCCGGGGGAATATATATTACGAAGTTTCATATCAAAAGGAAGGTATTGAGAGAAAACGAGTCGGAGGCGGAGTCCGGGGTGGACTCACCACCTGGTGGCGCGGCTAGGGGTGGGCCCGTGCCACAAGGTGGTGTGAGCTACCCCGGCTCCGGTTCCGTCCCTTTTTCGCTTCGTAACTTTCCTTATTGACTAAAAACTGCAAAAATATAGTTGTATTGTAATTTCGCGGAACTTTTGTTACCAGAACTGTTACCTATTTGAAAACAGACTCTGCAGGTCTCTGAATTTGGTATCTAGTAGATTATTTCGGAGTCACCACTTGAATAACATTAATATCTTCATATTCATACACTTATTACTTGAGTCATAAAACCCTTCTCTTCCTATTACACCATTGTCTCCACTTCCTGGAAATTTCTTTCACACAAAACTTCACACAATTCTCATTATCAACATTAGTATAAGTGAAGTGATAAAACCTTTTGAGTCCAACTTCAACTGAAAACCATCAAAACAAAATCTACTGAAACAACTCCTTCCGAAAACCCAAAAAGAATTCAAAAAGGAAATCGAATAAAGAAGCAGATGCAAGAGTGGCAAAATTTGCCAAAACAGACCAGCAGGTAAAGATCAATTTTTTCAAAACTCTTCTGTTGCTCAAATCAAAAAGTGCACAACTAACGAAAGTTAAATAACAACCCGGGGCAGAAGCACAAAAAATTACAGCTCAATCCGACATACAGAGATCTCTCATGAATTTTTACGGTGAAGCACAAAAAATCTGTTTCGGGACAGCAACTTCCCCAAATATTACTTCTCTCTCATTAGAGGTTGATCTTGACACAAAAACCAAACAAAACGGATAAGGAGCGGTTATTACCGAAGTAATAACTTCCAAGACTCAAAGAAACAAAAACAAACTAAAAGCAAAAACAAATTGGGTTGTCTCCCATAAAGCTCTTTCTTTATAGCCATTAAGATGGGCATGATAATTTTGAAGAAGCTCTCATAGGGATATGAATTGAAGTGAAAGAGAGCATTAAGAAGCAAAAACACACACACATTTAAGTCTAACCCACTTCCTATGCAAGGGATTTTTGTAAACAAACAAGTTATTGAAACCAGAGGCAACTTGCATAAGAAGGTAAAAGAAGTGCAACATAAAAACTTTCAGCATAAAACGAGGAAACTTGATATTATTGAGATACGTAAGAACACTTTTCCCTCTCTCATAGTAGCTTTCAGTATCATGCATAAACTTAACAATATATCTATCACAAGGACCATCATAGCAATGATCACTTATTCTAACAGAATACACGGGAATACTAGCTCTCATAACACTACTATGTGAAACAATATTAGAGGTATCCTTACAAAGGATAGGGTGTCCCTCTTTTTCATATTTAGTGACAAAGTATTTCACACTTGCTATTATAGGTTCATCAACCATTTTTTATCATGTTCAATAGCTTTACTCATACTTTCATTAACCATACTAGCTATCATAGAATGTTCCTTTACCTTAACTGGAAAAGGCATTTTCTCAATATAAGGTTCAGGTAAAACATGATTAGCAGTATAAACTTCAGTATTTCTTGCAGGAACACTCTTAGCAATATATTTGTAAGGTTCATGATACTTATTCCACTTCTTTTTAGACACTTAAATATAGGAAGCAAAAGCCTTAAAATAAGAAGCAATAGCTTGAGAGTCTAGACCATAAGCATTTTTAATATTTTGAAAGTAATCAGTTCCCACAAAAGATTCAATGCATTCATAATCATAATTTATACCTGACTTTCTACCTTTGTCATTCTCCCAAGCTTCAGCATTGTCTTGAATACGGTCCAGAAGATCCCATTTAGCTTCTTCTTCCATGCGAGTGAATGATCCAGCGCAAGAAGCATCCAATAAATCTTTATCATGTAGAGGGAGCCTTGCATAAAAGTTATTGATAATAATATTGTTGGGGAGCTCATGAATGGGACATTTGAGCATCAGTAACTTCAATCTCCCCCAAGCTTGAGTTGTACTCTCTCCGTCAAGAGGCCAAAATTTGTATATTTGATTCCGATCTTTATGAATCTCACTAGTAGGATAAAACTTTGAATAAAAGAGAGGCACTATTTCCTCCCATTCCAGAGCTTGACCATTCTTCAGCAGCTTATACCATTCCTCAGCTCTTCCTTTCAGTGATAATGAGAATAACTTCTTCTTAACTTGATCTGTAGTAATACCTGCACACTTGAACAATCCGCATAATTCGTGTATAAAGAGTAAATGATCACCGGGATGGACAGTTCCATCCCCAACATAGTAGTTATCCATAACACGATCAATAATTCTTGTAGGTATTTTGAAAACATCATTCTCAGCAGGTGGTGGCTTATCTACTACCTTAGCAGTGGTAGTAGCATTACCAAATAAGAAACTCAGCGAATTATCCATAACGAAAATATAGCAACTAGCAGAAGTAAACAATACTCATAGTAGAATTTTCCTTTACCAGTTCCACTCTCCAATAGCGCTTCACTCCCCGGCAACGGCGCCAGAAAATAGTCTTGATGACCCACAAGTATAGGGGGTGTATCGCAGTATTTTTGATAAGTAAGAGTGTCGAACCCAACAAGGAGCAGAAAGTGCTGGCTAGTGGTATGGATCAGGAATTCTCTGCAAATACTTAGCAAACAGATTTTTAGGGGTTTTCGATAAGGCAAGTAAACAAAGTACGAGTAAATAAAAGACAGTAGGAATAAATGCAGCAAGTGGCCCAATCCTTTATGCAGCAAAGGACCAGACGGTTGTATTTCTTAAGATGACCAAACGTTCTCGAGGACACTTGGGAAGACTGTCAAGTGCTTTCACTTCATATAGTTGATTAATCTTCTTTAGCTTGCTAAGTGTTGTGTGGGTGAACCTGTGCTAATGTACCGCCCCATCCAAGACAAATACATACTTGTGATTATACCCCTTGCAAACATCCATAAGTACAACAAAAGAAATTAAGGTAGAAACCTAACCACAGCTTTAAACTCTAAGACCCTTACGTCCCTTGTGCAATGGTTTCCTAACGGGGGTTCAGGTTTCTGTCACTCCGGCAACCCCTATGATTAGTAGCCAAATACACAATGCATTCCCCTAGGCCCATATAGGTGAAGTGTCATGTAGTCGATGTTCACATGACACCACTAGAAGAAGTACACCACAACTTAAATAACAATCTATTGAATCTTTCTCAACACAACTCCACTACTAACAACAAGACTTCTCCCATGTCCTCAAGAACAAAACGAACTACTCACAAGACATCATATGGATCATGATCAGAGATGGAATAATGATGTATAACAATCTGAACGTAAACAATAATTCAATGGTTCACTCAATAGCATCAACTACAAAAGAGTAATCAACACCGGGAAAGTTTCCCCTATGAACTATGCAAGATTCAACGCAATTGTTACAGCAATATGGAGATGGTGATGAGGGTGCTGATGGTGATGATGGTGGAGATGATGATGATCCCGATGAAGTCCAGCTTGATGGTGGTGTTGATGGCGGCGATCTCCCCTCTCCGGGAAGGAATTCCCCCAGCAGAAATCTGTCTGCCGGAGAGATCTTTCTCGCTTGGTGTTTTCCGCCCCGCAGAGGTGGCAGAATCTTTCTGTGGTTGCTCCCCGAGTCTTAGGGTTTCGGGAGGATGACATACGCCAGAGGGGATAGGCTAGAGTGGGCCAGGGTGGCCACACCACCTCCAGGCGAGGCCTAGGCCTGCTCGCGCCATGGGGTGGTGTCGGCCCCCTGTGGCCCACCTCCACTCCATCTACTGGCATCCTTAGTCTTCTGGAAAAATAGGATTTTCCATATATTTTCCCGGATTTTCCGATCTTCGCGAATTTTGCCTCCAAGCAGCATCTTTTCCATCAGAATCCTAACTGCACCGGTCCATGCTCCAAAAGTCATCAACCATGCAAAAATAGATGAAATAACATAAGTATCACCTCTCAATACGAAATATATCAATGAATAATAGTGAATTAAGACATAGAATAGTGATGCAAAATGGACGTATCAGTCCATAGTTCACTAGAGGTGTCTCTCCTTAAGATATATGACATGTTGGGTGAACAAATTACAGCGGGGAAATTGACAAACATTGAGAAAGCATACAAGCATATACTACTCACCTTGACTCCTTTGAACATTATACATAGACCGCCATCCAAGTACTGCATCTATGACTAAAAATCCACTTTCAGGTTATCATCCGAACCCCCTCCAGTATTAAGTTGCAAGCAACGGATAATTGCATTACGAATTGCATGTAAAGTAAACAATACGATTGTTCTATGAACAAAGGATTGTTGTTTTCTCCCTAGTAGCAACGACACATCTAGTACCTTAGAGATTTCTGTCACTTCCCCAGATTACCAGAGGCATGAACCCACTATCGATCATAAATACTAACTCTTGGAGTTGCTAGCATCTACTTGGCCAAGATAGCTACTAACAACGGAAAGCATGCAAGATCACAAATAACAAAGACATGATAGAATCAATAATCAATCTGAAATAGCATCTCAATATCCATTGGATCCCCGCAAACACAACATGCAGAATTACAAATAGATGATCTTGATCATGAACGGAGCTCACAAGATCTAGACATAATAGCACAAAGGAGGAGAACCAGCCATCTAGCTACTACATGGACCCGTAGTCCAAGGATGAACTACTCACGCATTACACCGGAGGCTTGCATGATGATGAAGAAGGCCTCCAGGGTGAATTCCCCTCTCCGGTAGGGTGCCAGGAAGAGCTTCAGATCCCTCACGATCTAGGGATGGAGATGACGGCGGCTATAGACTCTTTCGTGGAATTTTGATCGGGTACTTAGGGTTTCTGTATCGGGGGCATCTTATAGGCGGAAGGAGAGTCCGAGGGGGTGCCTGGGCTAGCCACACCAACCCCTGGCGCGGGCCAGGCCTGGCCGCGTGGCCAGGTGGTGTGGCCTCCCTCTGGCCCTTCTCCGTCTCGTATTATGGCTCCTGGTGTCCCTCGGTGAAAAACTGACTTTGGCTTTTGTCCCGTCCAATTCCGAGAATATTCATTTTCTGACTTTCCTGGAACCAAAAACAGCAGAAAACAGGCAACTGGCACGGTGGCATCTTGTTAATAGGTTAGTCCAAGAAATCATATGAAAATTACTCCAAAGTGTGGACAAAACATAAGAAAGTAGATAAAACCAAGCATGGAACATCAAAAATTATGGATACGTTTGCAACGTATCAACATCCCCAAGCTTAACTCCTGCTCGTCCTCGAGTAGGTAAGTGATAAAAAGAAAGAATAATTTTTGAGGTGACATGCACCATCATAAACTTGATCAAAGTATTTGTAAAACATTCAAAGCTGGGATCATATTACTTCAATCATAACATGAAAGACAAAGTTCTATCAATAAGACAAAGAAACTATGTTGCAACATGAAAAGGCATAAACAAAAGATTAATGAATAATAATGCTTTGCAAGACGTTTGTTTGTTTCACATAAAGAAAACATAGCATAGTGGCATTCAGCTTGTCCCTCATAGAGTAGCAAACATAAATGCATAGGACACCTTCAAAGTTCATAAGAGTGACTAGATACAAATAGTTTAAAACAAGCAATATCAAAGTTATGCATCAATCAACAAGTCTTGGGACAATGCACATAGAACTAAGAATGGCCACTATGCTCTCAAAGTAGGTGCATAAAGATAGAAGGTGGAGACTCAACATAAAGGTAAAAGAAAGCCCTTCATACAAGGAAGTAGGGATTCAAGTTTCATAAAGAGCTTCCAAAAATTATGGTACTTTTTAGCTTTTATCTCTCATTGCCCCTATCATAAGCATCTTGAAGTGATTAAGGTTAAAGTGAACAAACTATGGAGTATATGCTTGACAAAGTATAAGTTGGAAATCTCATGTCCCTTGAATACGAGGGCCGCTCCTCATGCTACTCAAGTTTAGTCACCGGTAAGTTCTTGTCATCGTAAGTACATGTGTATCCTAGAGAATCGCCAACGGGGTACCCCTTGCCCGATGATACGGAAGAATCCCCATATCAAAATGACAAGGAAAGCAGACAACGAACATCTCAGTAATCTTCTTATTTACCATGGGAATATGGTGCTTTTGTCTCTCTTTCCTCTTTTCTCATATCTCTTTTTTCTTTTTTTTCTCATTTTTCTCAATATCTGACTTTTTTTTATAAGAAGAATGCTTCATAGACAGCTCATTATGGTTACGCTGCAGGTTTCCACCATGACAACATGGATTAGACCAGCGGACCAGGCGTTTCTCTAACACATATACATAACTCCATGGACTTACAAGCTCCCCTTTCATTTCACACCGACGACATCCATAGACAAAAGAGCATGATATCAACTAGGTACAAAGTACAAGTGCAATGTTGAAAGCGTTCCCCATGATAACATGGTTCTGCTAATCCCCAACAAATAAGTGCAAGCATATACAACATAGAGGACACAATGGTTCAAGTTTATTAAGGGCAAGAAAAGTAAAGTGTGCCATCAAGTTTGTGAGAGCTTTAATCACTAGTTTTCTCATAACAAGTTTAATTCGGAAGGTAGATAAAAACATGAATATACTTGGAATAACATATGCTAATAGGTAGGTATGGTGGACTCTTTGGAATAACTTGGTTTTAGGAGTTGGATGCATGAGTGGAACTCATACTTGGTTGTGGAGGCTAGCAAAAGACTGGGAGCGACCAACTAAGAGAGCAATAATGGCCATAATCATGCAGAGCGACAAGACATCATTGATCAAAGCATAAAGTGGTACTACAAGTTGAAAAATAAAGGATCGTAAAGGCTATGGTGACTTGGGATAGTCATAACATGGTGTGAGCATGTGCCAAGTCAACCCAAATAAAGCATCAAAGGAGAATACCACAATACTATGCTTTAATATGCTAAAACAACGCATGATTCTTCCAAGGCACATTAAGCAATCTCAATTGTTTATAGCAAGTCATGCTACAGCAAAGAATACTAAGCATAAAGCCAAAACAATATCGAGCATGGCATGACAAAGCATAGGCCACAATCAAAAACAAGCTCTCTTTACCACTTAAGCATGAACTTTTCCTACTCTTTTCCAATCCAAACCAAACTATTTGAAAACCAATGTATGAAAGAGGGGGTCCAACCAATTTTATTCAGCAAACTAAGCAAACCAAGGAAACAAAAAACCAAAACGAAAACGAAAAACAAGACACTCCAAGAACAACACAACTGTGCATGAAACAATAAAAATGAAGTGTTTGGAAGAAACCTAGGATTTTTATTGATGAAGAAGGGGATGCCTTGGGCATCCCCAGGATTTGACGCTTGTACTTCTTGGATATTTCTTGGGGTGACACACGTGGCATCCCCAAGCTTGAGCTTTAGTCCTTCCTTCATCTCATTACTCATTCCTTCCATATACCTGAAATTTTTCCTTCATACAAAACTTCACACAATCTTTATTAGCAACATTAGTGCACTCAAGATAATAAGTCTTTAGGTTCAGTTCCAACACCAATAAAACTTACATTAAAACACAAGCTACTGTAGCACTTCCCTCAAAAAGCTCAATTCCCCAAAAGGACTCAAAAAGGAACAAACAAGAAGCAAATGCAAATAATGGCAGAAATCTATCAAAACATACCAGCAGGTAAAGATAAATTTTTCGAACACCTTGTGTTGCTCAAATCGAAAAGTGTTGAACTAACGAAAGTTAGATAACAACCTGGGGTAGAAGCACAAAAATTCATGCCTCAAAAGGACGTACAGAGATTTTACATGAGTTTTTACGGTGAAGCACAGAAATCTGTTTCGGGACAGCAACTTTCCCAATCATTACTTCTCTCTCATTAGAGGTCACTCTTGGCACAAAAAGCAAATAAAAAATGATAAGGAGTGGTTATTACTGAAGTAATAACTTCCAAGACTCATCTGAAATTGTTGGGTTATCTCCCAATAAGTACTTTTCTTTAACGCCTTTAAGTTAGGCATAAGAAGCAAGAAAAAGGATCAAGTATTCTCAAATGAAGAAGCATTAAAACCAAATGTCTTGCCCTTACCTCTCTTACTTTTATTCTTAACCTTGGGGAATTTATGAGTGCTTGGTGGAGAAACAAAGTGCACGGTGCCCTTTTCCACATCTATTATTGATCCAAGGAGTTTCAATAGGGATCTTCCAAGTGTGATTTGTCCTTTTCCTACACATTCAATAACAAGATAATCAGTAGAAGCCATTTCCCTAGGATCTTTGTAAACACTCCTTCAGCTATTCCAATGGGTAATATTGTGGCATTATTAGCAAGAAAATTTTCTTCTCCTCCTTCAAAAAGCCCCCAAATATTCAAAGATTCATAAATATGTTTGGGCATAAGATAAAATTCAGACATGATATCACAGCGAGCATGAAAAGTTTCATTGTTTATAGCAATCTTTACTGTGGGAAGTTATTTTGAGGGTTCAGAATTTATTGGAACATAGTTATGATGCTCACTAAGTGTATTATAGCAATCTTTCAAACGAGCAGTGCTGGTCTCAAGAGTATTCAATCTAGCAAATATGTTTATGAAGGAAGAATCAGATTTGCTAGGCAAGTTGTAAGTAAAGACCAACTTCTTTATGGCATTAACAACATCATTCTCATTGCATTGGAGGAAATCTCCTCCCACTACTGCATCTAAAGCATATCTATAGCAAAGAGCGATTCTAAGGTAAAAGCTGCTAAGGAACAAGTTTTGAGTCATTTTAGGTTCAGTTTTTTCATGTAGATCAGAGATTCTAGACCAAGCTTCTTTGAAACTCTCCTCAATTCCTTGTTTAAAAGTGAAAATCATTTCCTTAGGTGATATAGTGATTGGAGCAATGCTAGACATAATGGCAACTTAAGATAGGAACTATTTTTTTGTGTTTTTAATAAAGAAAGCAAACTAGTAAAACTAATTTTTTGTGTTTTTGATAAAGAAACAAGCAAACAAAACAAAAGTAACCTAAGAAAAACAAAAATAACAAAGTGAAGAGATTGGTTATGAGGGACTCCCCTTGTGAAGATGTCCTTGACTCCCCGGCAACGGCGCCAGAAAAATAGCTTGATGGCCCAAAATATATCGAGCTCGTTGGGGAACCCCAAGAGGAAGGTATGATGAGCACAGCAGCAAGTATTCCCTCAAATATGAAACCAAGGTTTAATCAAACAAGTAGGAGCAAGGAAACACCCCAAAGGTGTAGCTAGCTGATCTTTGGCAGGGCGCACTACCGGTGCCAGCAGCAACATGGAGACCTACACAACACAACCACAGAACTTTGCCCCCAACTTGCGATGAGGTTGTAATCTCACCGGTTTTGCTGAAAACAAAGGATTAAACGTATCAAGTGGAAAAAAGTAATAGTTTGCAGAAAGTAAACAGAAAACAGTAAATAGTTGATTGTTGATTGATAGTAAAAGAAATGACCGGGGTCCATAGTTCACTAGAGGTGGCTCTCCTTAAGATAGATGACATGTTGGGTGAACAAATTACAGCGGGGCAATTGACAAACATCGAGAAAACATACAAGCATATACTACTCATCTTGACTCCTTTGTGATTCGATTGGGCATTACAACATTATACATAGACCGCCATCCAACTGCATCTATGACTAATAATCCACCTTCAGGTTATCATCCGAACCCCCTCCAGTATTAAGTTGCAAGCAACGGATAATTGCATTACGAATTGCGTGTAAAGTAAACAATACGATTGTTCTATGAACAAAGGATTGTTGTTTTCTCCCTAGTAGCAACAACACATCTAGTACCTTAGAGATTTCTATCACTTCCCCAGATTACCAGAGGCATGAACCCACTATCGAGCATAAATACTAACTCTTGGAGTTGCTAGCATCTACTTGGCTAAGATAGCTACTAACAACGGAAAGCATGCAAGATCACAAATAACAAAGACATGATAGGATCAATAATCAATCTAAAATAACATCTCAATATCCATCGGATCCCCGCAAACACAACATGCAGAATTACAAATAGATGATCTTGATCATGAACGAAGCTCACAAGATCAAGACATGATAGCACAAAGGAGGAGAACCAGCCATATAGCTACTACATGGACCCGTAGTCCAAGGATGAACTACTGACGCATCACACCAGAGGCTTGCATGATGATGAAGAAGGCCTCCAGGGTGAATTCCCCTCTCTGGCAGGGTGCCGGGAAGACCTTCAGATCGCTCCCGATCTAGGGATGGAGATGAGGGCGGCTACAGACTCTTTCGTGGAATTTTGATCGGGTACTTAGGGTTTCTTTATCGGGGCATCTTATAGGCGGAAGGAGAGGCCGAGGGGGTGCCTAGGCTGGCTACACCACCCCCTGGCGCGGGCCAGGCCTGGCCGCACGGCCAGGTGGTGTGGCTGCCCTCTGTCCCTTCTCCGTCTTGTATTCTGGCTCCGGGTGTCCCTCGGTAAAAAACTGACTTTGGCTTTTGTCCTGTCCAATTTTGAGAATATTCATTTTCTGAATTTCCTGGAACCAAAAACAGTGGAAAACAGGCAACTAGCACTGTGACTCTTGTTAATAGGTTAGTCCAAGAAATCATATGAAAAGTACTCCAAAGTGTGGACAAAACATAAGAAAGTAGATAAAACCAAGCATGGAACATCAAAAATTATGGATACGTTAGCAACATATCAAGAGGCAACTTATAGGCGAAGAGGGAGGCCGAGGGGGCAGCTGAGGCGGCCACACCACCCCAAGGCGTGGCCTGGCCTGGCCCGTGCGGCCAGGTGGTGTGGGCCCCTAGTGGCCCTACTCCGTCTCGTCTTCTGGCTCCATGAGTCTTCTGGTGAAATAGGATTTTTGGCATATTTTCTAGGATTTTTCCTGATAGTTGATTTTCTGCACAAAAACTAGACACCAAGGTAATTCTGCTGAAAACAGCATCAATCCGTGTTAGTTGTATCCAAATCACACAAGTTTAGAGGAAAAACAATAGCAAAAGTGTTCGGGAAAGTAGATACGTTTTGGACGTATCAACTCCCCCCAAGCTTAGCTTATTGCTTATCCTCAAGCAATTCAGTTGAAAACGGAGTGCGATAAAAGAATCTTTCACGAACACATTTACTTCATAAGATGTATATATTCTCAGCATATGATCAACTACTCAGGCCATTCATAATAAGGAGTAAGCAAATAAGTTTACTTAATAGTCATTGCAAGCTATGAAGAGATTCCAACTCAAAAATAATAAGTAGCACGAAACATAAACATAAGCAACATTGCAATGATCATAACAAGGTATGATAGAGTGGTATCTCGCTTGCCTTTGATTGTAGAGCAAACATAAATGCCAAGGCACCTCCAAAGTTCAGGTGAAGACTAGAAGTAAAGATATCAAAGATACAAGCATTAAAGTCATAAAACAATTAACCAAGTTTTGAGACAAGCACATTACACTAAGAATGACAACTATGCTCTCAGGAAAGTGCTCATAGAATAGGTGGTGACTCAACAAGGAAATGAAAAGGTTTTCAAAAGTTTGAAAGGCTTCCAAATGCTGAAAGTATGGTACTCATTAGCTTTGAGCTCTCATTGCCCCTATCATAAGCATATTTAAATGGTTAAGGTTAAAGTGACGAAACTAAGAGGATATGCTTGACAAGTTATAAGTTAAAATCTCATGCCCCTTACTTACAAGTACCGAACCTCATGCTACTCAACTCAGTCACAAGTAAGCTCTTGTCATTGTAAGTACATATGTATCATAGAGAACCGCCAACGGGGTACCCCTTGCACATGATACAAGAGCTATCCCATAATCAAAATGACAAGGCAAGCAGACAATGAGCATCTTAGTGATCTTTTTATTTGCTATTTGCATAGGTTTTTATTGAGGATGCTTCATAGAATGCTCATTATGGTTATGCTGCAAGTTTCCACAATGATTAGGCATGGCTTAGGCTAGCGGCCCAGGCGTTTCTGTAACACATATACAAACTCCATGATATTACAAGTTCCCCTTTTATTTCACACCGCCGGGATCCATAAGCAAAAGAATCATGATATCAACGAGGTACAAAGTACCAGTGCAATGTTGAAAGCGTTCCCCATGATACATGGTTCTGCTAACTTCAACTTATAAAGCGCAAGCATATACGCAACAAAGATGGATGCAATGGTTCAAGATTATTAAGTGCAAGAAAGTAAAGTGTGCCATCAAGTTCGTGAGAGCTTTACTAACTAACTTTCTCATAACAAGCAAACATTTTATTCGGAAGAAAACAAGGCATGCTGAACATGCACGGAATAGCAAATGATGCTAATAGGTAGGTATGGTGGACACTTTTGGCAATATTGGTCTTAGGGAGTTGGAAACACGAGTAAGGCTTATACTTAGTGCAAGTGAAGGCTAGCAATAGTATGGAAGCGACAAACGAGAGAGCAATAACTGTCATAATCATGCCTGCAAAAAAATAGAACTAATCATGGCATGAAAGTGATTCAAGACCCCTGAGGCAAAATAATTCATCGAGGCTTAACTGATTATTGTTTCAGTCATATGCATGCACAAGCATGTGCCAAGTCAATTCAAGTGAAACATTCATAGGAGGGTACCACAGTGTCATACCAAGTTATGAATAGGCAATGCAAGCAAAGATTCATACGACATGCTACAAACTATTAGCAAGCTGGAACTAATCATATGAAAGCAAGAACTACTAAGCATCCATAAATAACATACACCCTACATGAACAGACTAAGCATGCCCACAATGATGAGTATATGTACAAAAATGAAAACAAATAGAGTTCGTTACCAGCCTCTTACCACACCTCAAGTTGTCATTAATCCTCATTATTGCCCCTCACTTGTGTGGCTTGAATAATAACATGAAACCACATTCCACTGAGGACTGCTGAAACCTGCAACAAACTTCACAAAACCAAAGAAGAAGAACAAATATTTTTGGTGTTTTTAATTTTTAAGGGCAAGAACAAAAAGGAAAAACAAGCAAAGCAAAATATTTTTGGGTTTTTTGAATAGTTCAAACAAAACAAAAAGGAAAAAAGCAAACCAAGGCAAAAAGAAGAAGAAGCAAACAAAGAGAAACAACAAAAATATTTTTGGTCTTTTTGTGTTTTAGAAAACAAAAGCAAAGAAAGAACAAAAACTAAAAAGAGAACGAAGCATGGACATACAAAGTACCGACTAAACATGATATGGAGATGAGTGTGATGTCGGTGTACCTCCCCCCAAGCTTAGGCTTTTGGCCTAAGTGGGTATCAATCCCAAGCTGGACAAGATGGAGCGCCTCCGTAGTATGGCGAGGAGGTACCCTCGTCCTGGTACGAGCTCAAGGACGCCCCACCATAGTGCGCAGGGTAGTCGTAAGAAGGCACATCCTCCTGGTGCTGCCTGTGGAAACCAAGCAAGCAGAGCTTCTCGTCCACCTCCTCCTTGGAATGCAACCATGGCCTCCTGTGAACACTGAACAAAGTAGACTGCGGCAAAGGAATCTCCCTTTCATCCCCGTCAGTAAACAACATCCTGTATACTAAACTGTCCGTATCAGAGTCAGCAGTGACAAAGTGATGTGTTTTCATGGCAACAAGATCAAGCCTTTGTGGTGCCAATATAGTATCATTAGGATCCACAGAAAGTTCTAACGCAATAACCATACATGAAGCAATAATGCCCCCATAAATAGGTCCCATAGCAGCTAGGCGGCGAGCAATGAGAGAGCCAAGATTATACTGGGTATCATTTTTAAGTGCAGCAGCAAGGAAGGCTAAATGATAATTGGAGATATTACTTGTGTTCTCCCTACCAAGAATGCTAGTAGCAAGATAATAAGCAAAGTATCTAAGAGCTGGGAGTTGGATGTTTCTTATCTTCCTGCGCTGAGCTACGCGATCATCGTCATTTGTCACACTTCGATAGAGCTCCAGCAAATCAGCGGGCCGCCCTTGGATCTTCTTCACGGTCCCTGTCATGCCTATACCTATAATGCTGCAAAATCTTTCCAACGACATGGTAATAGGCAGATTATAAATTCTGAAAGAAACAGTTGACTGATAGGGGGTGTTAGTGAAAACGAAACTCTCAACGAAAGTTTTGGTGAGTATGGCATATTGCTCACTCTCATCTTCCATGTATGAGGTCAAACCGACCCTCTTAACCAGTAGTAAGAAATCATCAAGGATCCCTGCAGCTTGCAAAAAGGTATAACAAGGAAAAATAGATGGGTGAGCATCCCCCTCATCTCCTTCATTACTAAAGCGTGGTGCAATGAGATCTTCATTGTATGAAAGCCTAAACTGGGAGGCTGGTCTTGAGGGCCTTGACCTCCTAGGTGTGTCCCTCTCAAATATTTCTCCAAAGGTGTGGTTGTTCATCTTTGATATTCTGAAATTTAAACATCCATTACACAAGTGATTGCAAAGTGAATATATAATGAAGGACACTACTCATGGGGACTTGTAAGAGTCCTAAACTGCATTAAAACAATATCTCTAAGCATTGAACAAGCTTACAAGCTCTCATAACCTATCACCTACAGCAGCAAAATACTCAAGATATAAACCACTAAACACAAATCTACTTGGACAAGCGGAGGAGACACATAACAAAGAACAAATGCTCCAAATTTCAGCAGCAAAGATGGGCTGAACAAGGAGATCGAAAAATCATGGGCAGGAGCAGAAAGAACGTGATTTCGAGCAAAGAATTGATGTTTTCTCGGGAGATAGAAAGAAGTGGGAAGTGAGAGAGTGAGTGGAGGGCCAGGGGTAGCCCACACCATGGCCAGGCGCGCCCATGGGCTGGCCGCGCCACCAGGTGGTGTGCCTGCCTGGTGGTTCCCCTGGTACTCTCCATGCACTTCTCTGCCCCTTTTTTCACGTAAAAAATTAATATGAATTTTCTGGAATTTTTTGAGACACTTTATTTTTGAGCAATTTTCAGGTATAGATGAATGATTTTCTGACAGAAAAAGTTTCTGGAAAGATGCAATGACAAAACAAAACAAAAACTTCACAAGATCTAAGACACTCTAACATGTAAGCAACTACCAACAGAAAAGTAAACTAAACAAAGGCAAAAACTAGAAAAGATAAAATAAAAGTAGACAAAGATAATCATGGTGAAAACATTGTTTTGTTCATTGAAATCCTTTTCTTAACAAGGTTGATCAGGTCTTGTTACCAAAACAATTTTATATGAAACAAAACTTTGTGTTCCACTAATGATTATGTTACCTCAACCTTGATAGCAATGGTCCCAATCATAATAGTTTCATATTTTTCTCTTGGTATGGGACAATATATTTCTCCAACTTGAATGCCCTCAACATGTTCAATTGAATTTAAACCATAAGCCCTATCAATCTTCTTGGGGAAATAGACAGTATGCTCTTTGTCATTAACATTAAAAGTCACATTTCCTTGATTACAATTAATAACAGCTCCTGCAGTATTAAGAAAAGGTCTCCCAAGAATAATAGACATATTATCATCTTCAGGCATTTCAAGCACAACAAAATCAGTTAATATCAAGCAATTATGAGCCACTTGAACAGGTACATCCTCAAATATACCAACAGGAATAGTAGTAGATTTATCAGCCATTTGCAAAGATATATCAGTTGGTATTAGTTTTTCCAGTTGAAGTCTCTTATAGAGAGAAAAAGGCATAACACTAACTCCTGCTCCCAAATCACACAAAGCAGTTCTAACATAACTATTTTTAATAGAGCAGGGAATAGTTGGAATCCCTGGGTCTCCAAGTTTCTTAGGAACCTTATCATTAAAGGAATAATTAGCAAGCAAAGTAGAAATTTCTTCATTAGGGATCTTCCTTTTATTCGAGACAATATCCTTCATATACTTTGAATAAGGAGGCAATTTAATAGCATCAGTCAATGGAATTTGCAAGAATAAAGGTTTCATCCACTCACAAAACTTATTATAATGTTCATCTTCCTTTGTCTTGTGTTTCTTATCAGGGAAAGGCATAGGTTTTGGACCCAAGGCTCTCTTTCACTACCATGTTTCTTAGCAACAAAATCTTCTTTAGTGTATTTAGTATTCTTAGTGTGCCTTTTAGGTTCTTCTTCAACTTTTTCTTTATCAGGAGCATCATTTTCTTCATTACCACTTTTAGTTTTAGCATTAGAGACAAATATACTATTAGGATATTTAACAAGTTCAGAGGATTCTACATTAGTTTTATGTTTCTTCTTTCTTTTCTTAGGAGTAGTACCACTATTTTCAGCTTGTTGAGAATCCTGCTCAATTCTTTTAGGATGCCCCTCAGGATATAGAGGATCCTAGGTAGCAGCACCACTTCTAGTTCTAATTTCATAAGCATGTTTTTCTTTAGTAGCATTAACTAGCAATTTTTTTTGTACTTTAATAAGCTGATCAATTTGAGTTTGGACCATTTGAAAATGTTTGACAAGCATTTTAACATCATTAGAGGTTCTTTCCACAATATCCTTCAACTCAATAATAGCTCTAGAGTTTTCCATTAAATGATTTTGCACCATTTTATTGAAATTATCTTGCTTAACAATAAACATATCGAATTCTTCTAAGCATTGATCAGGAGGTTTAGAGTAAGGGATATCACCTTCATCAAAATGTTGGAGAGAGTGTACCTCAATAGTGGATGAGTGGGAGATTGGCTTACTTAATTCTTCTATAGGAGGTAAATTCTTCACATCTGCAGCTTTAATTCCCTTCTCCTTAAGACATTTCTTAGCTTCCTTCATCACTTCATCATTTAGTTCAATAACTCCCCTCTTCTTAGATGATGGTATAGGCGCAGGTATAGCTGGTTCAGGTATAATTGTTTCAGGTATAGCTGGTTCAGGAGGAGTCCAGTCTTCATAATTCTTGCTTATTTTGGCCATTAATTCCTCAGCTTCCTTGGGGGTCCTATTCCTGAAAACACAATCAGCACAACTATCCAGGTATGTCCTAGATTCTTCAGTTAGTCCATTATAAAATATATCAAGAAGCTCATTCTTAGGTAATGGACATCCAGTCTGTGCATGAATCAAAGCACAAAACCTTGCCCATGATTCATGCAATATCTCTTTTTATCCCTGTTTAAAATCAAAAAGTTCCTGCAAAATAGCATGTCTAGCACTAGGAGGAAAATATTTCTGCAGGAAAGTACTAATCAAGCAATCAGGGCTATCAATAGATCCAGGAGGTAAATTATTAAACCAAGTTTTAGCTTCTCCTTTTAGTGAAAAAGGGAAAAATTTAGCAACAAAGTAGGTGCGCATCTTAATATCATCAGAAAATAAACCACTCATGGTAGAAAGCTCAGTCATATGTTCTACCGCACTTTCATTCTTAGTCCCACAAAAAGGTTCTTTCTCAACAATAGCTATGTAAGATAGATCAAGAGTGAAATCATAATCTTTATCTTTAATGTTTATGGGAGATGCAGCAAACTTAGCATTAGGAGACAATTTGGGTTTTATAGTACGCCTCTTAAGGAGACTCTTAATAGCACTCCTATCATGGGTGTTTTGACATTCTTTAATAAATTCATCGGTCATTTCTATATAACCGTCCTCAATATCATAGCTCTCTCTAGACTCAGGTGAACTAACAGGTGTAGTACTGTCTTCATTAGGAGTTTCAGTATTTCCAACTATAGTTCTAGCAATCGTGGCATCTAGGAAAGGACCTAATGAACCACTCTTATCAAGCACAGTAGAAGCAGCATCATAAGGATCAGAAGTTTCAGATTCAGCAGTAGTAGCAGTGTGTGTAGCATGTGTATGTGGTGGTGTAAGGAGCTTACTCATAACAGATGGTGAATCAAGAGCAACAGAGGTGTTCAGAACCGTACCTCTTCTTGTAGTGGATGGTAAAATAGGAACCTTGCCATCATGATACTTACCCATGATGGATGGAGGGCAGCGAACAATAGTGATTCCAAGTGAACTTGATAAATAAAGCTATGCTCCCCGGCAACAGCGCCAGAAAATAGTCTTGATGACCCACAAGTATAGGGGGTGTATCGCAGTATTTTCGAGGGAAGTGAAACCCAATTTATTGATTCGACACAAGGGGAGCCAAAGAATATTTATAAGCCTTAACAACTAAGTTGTCAATTCAGCCGCACCTAGAAACAATCTTGCTCACAGCAGTTTATCAGTAGCAACATTTTTGTAGTAGCAATAGTAAAGTAATGGCAATAGTAAAAGTAAAGACAGTAGTAACAATTGCAGTAAACAGTAGGATTAAAGCGCGGTAGGCATAGGGATGGATGAACGGGCGTTGCATGGACAAGACAATTCATATGGCAATCAAGACATAGGGCATTTGCAGATAAATAAGATAAAGCATCCAAGTACTAAATAATCATAGACATGTGTTCCATATATAGTCATACGTGCTCGCAATGAGAACTTGCACAACATCTTTTGTCCCGCCAGCCCGTTTGCAGTGGGGCCTCGAGGGAACTACTGGAAATTAAGGTGCTCCTTTTAATAGAGCATCGGAGAAAAGCATTAACACTCCATGAACACATGTGATCCTCACATCAAAGCCATTCCCTCCGGTTATCCCGATTGCTATCACTTCGGGGCCTTTGGTTCCGGACAACAACGTGTGTATACAACTTGCAGGTAAGACCATAAACAATACTATCATAATGAATCAATAACATGTTCAGATCTGAAATCATGGCACTCGGGCCCTAGTGACAAGCATTAAGCATAACAATTTGTAACAAAGTCAAAAAGCACTAATAATAGATACTAGGCACCATGCCCTAACAATCTGATGCCATTACATGAACGATCTCATCCAATCCCTACCATCCCCATAGCCTAGAGCAGGGGATTACTCACTCATAGATGGGGGAAACATGGATGGTCGATGGAGAAGCGATGGTGATGATAATGGCGATGATCTCCTCCAATTCCCCCGTCCCGGCAGGGTGCCAGAACAGAGTTTCTGGTTCCGAATCGTGGAATCTGGTGGTGGCTGCAGCGGAACTTTTTTTGGAAAAACGTCGAACCCCCCTGGTTTTTAGGTCAAGAGGCAACTTATAGGCGAAGAGGGAGGTCGAGGAGGAAGCCGAGGTGGACACACCACCCCCAGGCACGGCTTGGCCTAGCCTGCACGGCCAGGTGGTGTGGGCCCCTCGTGGCCCTACTCCGTCTCGTCTTTTGGCTCCTTGAGTCTTCTGGTGAAATAGGTTTTTTGGCATATTTTCCGGGATTTTTCCTGATAGTTGATTTTCTGCACAAAAACTAGACACCAAGGTAATTCTGCTGAAAACAGCATCAGTCCGTGTTAGTTGTATCCAAATCACACAAGTTTAGAGGAAAAACAATAGCAAAAGTGTTCGGGAAAGTAGATACGTTTTGGACGTATCATTTCTCGACAGCGGACCCACTCGTTGTCGTTGAGCCTGATCAACATGCGCTCTCCGGTGTTCTCATTCGTCGTGAAGTGCGTTTCTCCTCCCGTCCCGTTATTGGTGGGTGCACCGTTGGTGGGGCCACCGTTTGCGACTGGTATACCGTCGTTGGTCGGTCCAGTGCCAGTGCTGGTGTTTCACGATTGACGCTGGTGTCGCCCGCGTTGATGACGATGCACATGAAGTGATTGGGAAGCTGTTTCTCCCACAACTTTCAGATCCGGAGCCATAGGCTCCATCTTCTGTGGCCAGGCCACCCAGATCGGATCCGCGACTGCTGTCGCTGTTCGTGATCCTAGCTGTTGCCGGGGCGTTGAGTTTGCTGAGGGTGCCAATTGGTGGCGGGAACCACGATGTTGTAGCAATCGCGGGTGTCGTTGGCTGGTCAGGCATGCGAAGCGTGCCCAGTTGACCGACCTGGAAGCGGAAGCTCCCGATCGCCAAACCGATCCCATCGCCCACGGACTCGAAAGCCGGGTGAGTGGCCGGCGTTTGGACAGTGAAGTCGAAAGCGCTGAAAAGCTGGTGAATCTCTGTTGTTGTGGAGTTGTAGATTGTGGTTGATGGGGCCGAAGAAGCCGCGACATCAGCTCTCCCAGTTCCCACAAACGACATCAATTGACGAGGGTTTAACTTGGCAATGCCCATTGTTATGGGCTTGGGTTTTGGAGAAGGAGGGAGCGCTGGAGGCATCAATCGGCTAGCAAACAAGCACACAGGGACGCAAGGTTTACCCAGGTTCAGGCCTTGTAGAGGTCCCTACTCCTACTTGTCTGCTGTTGGAATTATCGAGGGAGTCGAAAGTTATAGGGGTGCGCAGATGTGATCTAGCGATGGTTGTGGAAACTAGGGTTATGATTATTCTCCTCGCCGCCCCCTCCTAGCCTTTATATAGATAGGCTAGGTCTCGGGTAGCAGGTCGAGTCGGTTATAGATTAGGGTTCGTCCCTTTGAACTTTCTATCTTAAGCTTCTTCTTGCGCTGCAAGCAATCGGAGTGTCCGTAAGTCACCTGAATCCTTAATTGGGCCTTGACAACGCCGTGGGCTTCTGCCATATCTGGACCGTATATGCCAAACTCGAGTACCTATAGGGTATACCCATGTTAGTACTATTTTCAAAAATCTTGATTATACTTAAGATGTTTGATTGCATAAAAAATGCCAACCTAGGGAGATGCTATGGAAGTTCTAATTCTTTTCAAAATGGGGATATGCTATGGAAATTCTCCTAGAGACATGGTTTGATTCATAGGATCAAATGAAATAGGAAATAATCCTATAGGATCTTGAATGTAAAGTTCATAGGGAAAAAAGCAAGGTTGGATCCTACAAGATTTTGGTGTCTTATGTACCAAAGGAAAACCAACAAGGAGTATTTCTAGGAGGTTTAATATCTTATCTTATCTTACCACTATATAGTGTATGAATAACTCTGAATATTGACTGTTGGATCAGGACTTGCGAATCCCAACATTGCCAGCCATTGGATCTTCTTTTCCATTCTAGCATCTACTTGAAGATTCTATTGATAGTCTTTAGCACAATGAACGCTATGCACAATCCTCAAAACACACTTCTCCATCATTCTAGAATCTTCTCCTTCATTTTTCAAGACCATGTTAACAAAATTTACAAGTAATAGTACCTAATAAACGTTGACTTCTACATGATAGAAAATACAAGAACTAAATATGCACCCATACTTTATAGATGTCGATCAAAATTTCTATTTTTTTGAGATTTACCTAGTATTATAATTCTATATAGCTATGATATGTCATATGTCTAGTATCCGAGTCTCACGTAAATACTACTAGTAGATACCATATTTTCCATGGATCTACTAGTACTAGGAGACAAGGCAATACTATCAGCAGAACTCAATCCTATGAATCAAATTACTTATATGTAAAAAAACTTAGTAAGGATTGCATTCCTCTGAAATTCCTAGGGAATTTGTACGAATCAAAGAGGCTAAAATTCCTATGAAATTCCTACTAACCAACGAAACTTCAGAAAAAATAGCTTACATTGATTCAGGAATAATATCCGGATCTCACATAAGTACTTACTACTAGTAGATACCATAGTTTCCATGGGATGTACTAGGAGACAAAGCAATATTATCAACAAAACTCAATCATATGAAACAAACTACTTATATGTAAGAACACTTCCTAAAGATTGCATTCCTCTGAAATTCCTAGGGGATTCCTTCGAATCAAACAAACTTAAATTTTAATGGAATTCCTACTATGAAAGTTCAAAAAAAAATAGCTTGCATCAATTCAGGAACAAAGCAAATAAAATACGTAGGGAGGAGAATTTACCAAGTTCCAGAGACTTCCATGCATAAACACAGCCGTTCTAGGTCATAGCGATCACACGATCGTGTTGGATAATAACATCGCAGTATCTGAAGTAGCCCTGGAACTCGGTCACACAAACTGACCATCCATGACTAGCATTCCCGTTAATGACAGCAATCTTGAATTCGAAAATCGTGACTAGAGAGAAATTTTTGTATCCCCCAACAGCTGTCAGAACTTGGCAAATGACTGTCTTCTACAGTTTAGTACATCGACCTTCATCAGCATCATCCTGAAATGTAAGTTCAGAACTTTCGGTCGGTTCAAACCCTGACACTTGCGGAATAACAATCTTGCGATGAGTGTACACGTTGACAAGGTCCCATGTGAAATCGGGCCCAACTGTGATGATCCAATCTCCATTGTCGCCTGCTCGCTGCTCATCAAAACCATTTGGCATCACAACATCGGAGGAGAACCTATCTAGCGACGTTAGCTTGCATGGGCTACCCGCCACTTCGAATCAGTCTTTGGATTCCCACGGTCTCACCTTCGGGTGAGAATGAAGAACACATGGGAGGCCAAACAGATGAGAAGAAGGTGTAGTTCCACTCTCTTTTGCTGATTGAAGAATATGTTTGGACGAACCAACGAGGCTTGCGGTGGTGGTGGCGTTGCAATGGTTGATGAGTACTTGAAGAGGGCCTTCGGTGAACACCTTCTGAAACTGCTCAGGATCTTTACAGACCTTGCTCGATCTCACCATGGAAGGAGGCTGTGGATGGTGTTTTGGGGGCTTTCTTTGGGGTGGTGATACGTTCCTAACGTATCCATAATTTTTGATGTTCCTTTCTTGGTTTTATCTAGTTTCTTATGTTTTGTCCACACTTTGGAGTACTTTCTATACACTTTCTTGGACTAATCTATTAACAAGATGCCATAGTGCCAGCTGCCTGTTTTCTGATGTTTTTGGTTCCAGGAAAGACAGAAAATGAATATTCTCGGAATTGGACGAGACAAAAGTCAAAGTCAGTTTTTCACCGAGGGGGACACGGAGCCAGAATACGAGACGGGGAGGGGCCAGGGGCCGTCCACACCACCTGGCCACACGGGCCAGGCCTGGCCCGTGCCAGGGGTGGTCTGGCCGCCTAGGGCACCCCCTCGGCCTCCCCTTTCGCCTATAAGATGCCTCCAATACAGAAACCCTAAGTACCCGATCAAAATTCTACGAAAGAGTCTGTAGCCACTGTCATCTCCATCCCTAGATCGGGAGGGATCTGAAGCTCTTCCCGGCACCCTGCCGGAGGGGAGAATTCACCCCGGAGGCCTTCTTCATCACCATGCAAGCCTCCGGTGTGATGCGTGAGTAGTTCATCCCTGGACTACGGGTCCATGTAGTAGCTAGATGGCTGGTTCTCCTCCTTTGTGCTATCATGTTTAGATCTTGTGAGCTCCGTTCATGATCAAGATCATCTATTTGTAATCATACATGTTGTGTTTGCAGGGATCCGATGGATATTGAGATGCTATTTCAGATTTATTATTGATTCTATCATGTCTTTGTTATTTGTGATCTTGCGTGCTTTCCGTTGTTAGTAGCTATCTTGGCCAAGTAGATGCTAGCAACTCCAAGAGTTAGTATTTATGCTCGATAGTGGGTTCATGCCTCTAGTAATCTGGGGAAGTGACAGAAATCTCTAAGGTACAAGATGTGTTGTTGCTACTAGGGAGAAAACAACAATCATTTGTTCATAGAACAATCGTATTGTTTACTTTACACACAATGCGTAATGCAATTATCTGTTGCTTGCAACTTAATACTGGAGGGGGTTCGGATGATAACCTGAAGGTGGATTATTAGTCATAGATGCAGTTGGATTACGGTCTATGTATAATGTTGCAATGCTCAATCAAATCTCAAAGGACTCAAGATGTTTAGTATATGCATATTGCTTTCTCGATGTTTGTCAATTGCCCCGCTGTAATTTGTTCACCCAACATGGCATCTATCTTAAGGAGAGCCACCACTAGTGACTATGGACCCTGGTCCTTTCTTTTACCATCAATCTACAACTGCTTTCTATTTACTTTCTGCAAACTATTACTTTCTTCCACATAATACGTTTAATCCTTTGTTTTCAGCAAAACCGGTGAGATTGAAAAGCTCACTGTAAGTTCGGGGCAAAGTTCTGTGGTTGTGTTGTGCAGGTTTCCACGTTGCTGCTAGCATCGGTAGTGCGCCTTGCCAAAGGCCAGCTAGCAACACCTTGGAGGTGTTTCCTTGCTCCTACTAGTTCGATAACCTTGGTTTCATAACCGAGGGAAAACTTGCTATTGTGCTCATCATACCTTCCTCTTGGGGTTCCCCAACAAGCTCGATATATTCTGGGCCATAAGGTGGCGTGGGGTAGGGGAGGGAGGGAAGATCATTGGCATGAGCTGGCGGCCGGGGTGCAATGGAGAAGACAAAGGCTGATGGTGCGTAGTAGTACTACTAGTAGTACTACAGAAGGTGGGTGAGTGGGGGTGGGGCTCCAATTGAGGCTAGTTGCATAAACCTCCAAAAATTAGAGCCATAGTTGCAAAGAGCTCCAACTGTTGAGCCCCAGGTATGTAAGAAATAATGTTAAGAGGGTTAATCGAAAAAATTGTGCTATGTGCAACATTTGTATCCAAAAGTAATTGTAGTAGTTTCTTGCAATTACACTATCCTGATTATCTGGACTTCCCAGCAATTTCGAATCCAATTGTTGTAGGTTTGTGCAATTTCCACCCTCCTCGTGTTTCGAGGAAGCTCTATGACCCTATGTTTAAACAAAAAAAATGATCAAATACAAAAAAAAGACCATCTCTCAGGGCTCGTTTGATTTGCAGGATTCTCAAAACATAGAAAAAGGAAAGTACAGGAATTTGGATCAAGTATGTGTTTGAATCACAGGGAAAGCAAAGCAATTATACCATGAGGTTGGAGTGGATGGAAATTTTCCTAAAAAATAGAGGGCAAAGGAATACTTTGAAGGAATCTTAATTCCCGTGTTTTTCCTATTCCTATATTTTTCCTATTCTGCGTTCCAAACAGGACATAATTCCTACATATTGGAATCCTATGAATCAATAAAAACAGCGTAGAATTATTTCCTAAGGGAAAAGATCCTTCACAAAACCTTTCAATTTTCTTTGAATCAAAGAAGGAATAAAAAAAGTTTTCCTCTCTCAGGAAAAAAAGGAACTCCACCTCTTAGAGAAAAAAAGGAACTTCACCTCTTGGAGAATTCACTATGACGAGAGTAGCTACTAGAGTATATGTCTAATACTAGCTGTAGGGTCCAAACGTAGCATGTTATTACTAGTAGAGTAGTATACTAGTACAGTAGTACATATCAGTCTTTGCAAGTGCCTCGGAGGAAACAAAATAAAGCTCTGCAGGTAATAAATGGCCATGGAAATTTTCAAGATACACAATCTTTTACTTGTTCATTTTGATCTTGGCGACAGCCGGAGGATAGAGGAGTACTAGCTGCTTCGTGTCTTGAGCCATCGAGCTGGAGTAGAAATTTGGATATCTAAAAACCTGAATTATCCTATCAAACCAATGCTCGTTGTATGCAGCTTGACCAAACAGACTTACTGTACTACTTTACTGCGCGTCCGAAAAATTATAGAGTAAAGAAGTACTAGTACAGTAATGTTACACAGAGAGTTTCACATTCATCTTGTAGAGCCAAAAGCAGAAGTTGTGTCAATATAATACTGTTGTAGTCACGTCTAGGTTGCCTTACAGGAAAAAAATAGTACGATGAGCAACAAGATCTATCTATTTTTGTACTCCTATTTGCGTATACTAGTAGTACTACGTACTCAGGAACGGCACGAGCGTGTGCTCCACTAGTGCGCCTCCGCACGTAGGGTAATCCAGTACGGAGAAGATTGCCACCGCATGGTCGCGTGATTATTATGCATTGATCCATGCTCTAGTCATGGGCACATGCCGTAACAGTAAAAATATTATGAAAAATAGATTAGTCATAAATAATTACTCCCTCCATCCTAAAATAGTAGTTATTGACTTGGCTTTGTCTAGATACACATGTATTTCGACGCATTTTAGTACTTAGATGCTCCCCCATTTCCAAATTAGAAAGCATACTAGGTTTTGTCGAAGTTAGTATTTATAAAGTTTGACCTACTATATGTACAAACATACTAACTTACATAATATCAAACACATATAATATGAAAACATGGTTCGTGATGATTCTGATAACATTGAGTTGATGTCGTAGATATCCATATTATTTTCTAGATATTTAGGCAAAATTTTAGGGCAGCCTATCCTGCACGCTGGACCCACGTCGATGTGTCGTCCACACCAGCGTAATTTTGACGGCAATCTTAGTTCAAGACTTAAATAAAGTCAAATTGACAAGTTTGGGCATAAAATTCTGTAATCACTGAGTTAGATGACTAAAATTGAAGCACCGTAAGAATGGTTAGTGTGTTTATCTCTGGTCCATATCGTAGAAGTGAACAATTACATAAAATTCATACTAAACCCCTAAATATTCCGTAATAACATTAGCAGCAAACTTAGTTTACATCCAAAATGCATCCTTCCTAGTACCAAAATAGAACCTACATGCGACTACTAGTAAACTGGACTAGTAAAATAGTACCACTAGTAGTACTATTTATCTGCTAATACACCATTACAGTCTTGATCATCAGTCGTAGTTTAAGATTATTTTTTCCTGTCGATGAAAATCCAGAAAGATACATGGATGGATTGTCCAACCTTCAACAGGAACCGTGGCAGCACCCCGAGGTACGTCCTGAGCTTGTCGGACGGGAAGTTGGCCGGCGATGAGCTGCTCATCAGCTCGATTACCGCATTAAGGCTCTCAACCATCGACAAGTCCGCCGACCCCGGCGGGCCAGGCGCGCACAGTTTCACCGTGTACCGCGGCCACAAGCACCTGTCGTGCCTGATGCACACCAAGGACACGACAGTGGCCGGGCCGAGCGCGCTGATGGTCTGGTCGAACATGGCAACGTCATCCCCGCAGAGGAAGCGTGTGAATCTCCTCGTGCTTGTTGGTGGTGGAGTCGGAATGAGGCAAAAGAAGGCGCTGCCATAGATGGCCCTGGTTACTATGACCCCGTGGGCCTCCTTTATGTGGGGAAGGAGCCATGCCAGCGAGGCAATGAAATCACATGCGGAATCCATATAGGAGCACAGGCCGTGCGAGCACACGATCTTGTGCTCGTCGAGCTTATCAAAGGTGACCAAGCTAAAGCAGCTGTCGTAGGGGCACTCAATCATCGCCTCAGACTAGACGACGTCCATAGCAGTCGGCTCACGGTCAAATCCGCCGACGCGGTACACAAACTTGTGGGAGTGGTTATAGAGGGAAGATCGGCTCGCCGACGTAGTGTTCAGCAGCCAGAAATCCGGGTTGGGTGAGTATCCTATAGAGTATACCGATTGAGTTTCCTACTATACTGGTACGATTGTACAGGAATACGCTAGGCATCGGCACACCGGCGGCGGCTGCACTTGGCCACTTTTTTCTTAGACAATGTCCACACGATGTACATGCTTCGTCAAAACAAAAAGGCTGCAGAAAGTTGACAGGTGAGTAATAAAGCAGGTGTCACGATGTACTGTATGAGATAGTACAGTACAGACAGAGGGAGAGACCGAGGCAAGAAGATCCAGGTCAGTGAGAGGCAAGAAGATCTACTCCTGGAGAGAGATGAAAAGCTTGCGGTCTGGTGCAGGGTGTACAGTGCTGCAGGGGAGAGACCGAGGACTGCATGCATGTACACCAATCTGTAATTAATTTTTTTGGTCTTATCAAATTTAAATGGCCTTAATAATCCCAGACAGAGGGAGTACTAGTAATAGTAGTAGTACATATTAGAACAAATCAGACAAACTAGTACTACATTTATTAGTGGTACTTTTTTGAGAAATTATAATTAGTAGTAGTACTTAGATATGTGAAAAATCAATCCAAGTTACTACTCCAATAGAGAGTACGATCACTCTGTTTTATGGATTCTTGTTTACTATACATACTAGTAGTAAAAGCTAGAATGTAGATTATTTTACAACAAATTTTGGCTCTACAATATCTAGCATACGCGCTAACCTCAAAAGACACTTCATTGCTTAGTTTCAGGGATATTGTGCTAAATGCATGGACTTGGATGTAATTTTAATTTTTATGAGATCCTTGATGTAACTTGTACTTCCACCGACCTCATGTTAACTAAAGCACCTCACTCCTACGGGACCTACCACAATTAAAAATAATTGCACTGCCCCGATTATCAGACAAAGTGGAACATGGTTTCTTTTAATTCCAAAGTTTTTAGAAATATGATGTTTCAAGCTTCCCAGCTAACTTTGCACACTTTAGTGACTTTTTGCCGATTTAACGAAATTAGGTCAAACATTTGCTACACAAGTAAGGCCAATTGATTACTATTGAATTAAATGTATTTTTAGAGGTAGATGGGTGATGTAGTAAACAATGTTGTTGCTGTTAGTTTCCAACTATCACGAAAGAACATTTAATTCTCAAATTTTCGAGTGATTACGAGATTGTTCTTTTACATAAAGAAACTCCGAAGAATATGGATCTAAATACCACAAGACAAATTTTCAGACATAAAGAGTGGACCAACATGTTGTACTGACGATACCCATGTTTTATGAGCTTTCAAACTTCCAAGCTAACTCCGCTAACTTGAATGACTTTATGCCAATTATTTATCGAATTTAGGTCAAATTTGAACTACAAGTAAATTGGAGGTTGCTTTGAAAGTTTTATGAAAACTCTTCTTGAGGTACCTATTCAGGGGTCAATTAATATATCATAAACCACCGAGAGTTTTGATGACACATTCAACTTCTTGTTAAGATTTTGCATCTTGACAGTTTAACAAAATTAGGTCAAACTTGAGCTACAAGTAAGCGCGAAAGATCGCTCTAGAATTAAATGTCTGTCGATATTTGAATGACTTCTAGCTAACTCTCTGCCCATTTGAATGAGTTTATGTCGATTTATTGAAATTAGGTCAAATTTGAAACTACAAGTAAATTGTAGGTTGCTTTGAAAGTTCTACGAAAAAGCTTTTGGGGGTACCCATCGAGGGGTCACAATCAATATGTCAGAAACCACCGAGAGTTTTGATGATAGTTTCAACTTCTTGCTAAGATTTTGCATCCTGACAATTTAAAAAAATTAGATCAAACTTGAGCTACAAGCAAGTAAGCGCGATATATTTCTCTTGAATTAAATGTCTTTTCAAGGGTAGATGGGTGCATCTTCTTGTAGTAAACAATGCTGTCAGTATGAGTTTCCAACTATCAGGAAAGAACATTCTCAATTTTTCAAGTGATATCGAGATTATTCTCTCCTATAAAGGAAGTCCGAAGAATATGGATCTGAATCCCACAAGCCAAATTTTCACACATATATAGTGGACCAACATATTGTACTTACGATTTCCCGTGTTTTATGAGTTCTCAAACTTCCTATAGCTTATAGCTCTGCCCACTTGAATGACTTTATATGTCGATTAATCAAAATTAGGTCAAATTTGAACCATATACTACAAGTTTTGTAGGTTGCTGTGAAAGTTTTACGAAAAAGCTTCTAGAGGTACCCATCGGGGGGTCACAATCAATATATGAGAAACAACCGAGAGTTTTGACAACTAGTTTGACTTTATGCTAAGATTTTGCATCATGACACTATTTAACGAAATTGGGTCAAACTTGAGCTACAAAGTAAGTGCAATAGGTTGCTCTTGAAATATATGACTTTTCAGAGGTAGATGGGTGCATTTTCTTGTAGTAAATAGTGTTGTTGGTGTGATTTTCTAGCTATCAGGAAAGAACATTCAATTCTTAATTTTCCGAGTGATGACGAGCGAGGTTGTTCTTTTCCATAAAGAAATGTCCGAAGAGTATCGGATCTGAATGCCAGAAGCCAAGTTTATCGACATATATAGTGGACCAACATGTTGTACCAACGATTCCCATGTTTTATGAATTTTCAAACTTCCTAGCTAACTCTGCCCATTTGACCGAATGACTTTATGTCGATTTATCGAAATTAGGTCAAATTTGAAACTACAAGTACATTATAGGTTGCTTTGAAAGTTTTACAAAAAAACTTTTGGAGGTACCCATCGATGGGTCACAATTAATATATCATAAAAGACTGAGAGTTTTGACGATAGGTTCAACTTCTTGCTAAGATTTTGCATCTTGACAATTTAATGAAATTAGGTCAAACCTGAGCTACAAGTAATTAAGCGTGATAGATTGCTCTTGAATTAAATGTATTTTCAGAGGTAGATCGGTGCATCTTGTTGTAGTAAACAATGTCGTTAGTGTGAGTTTACAACTACCAGGAAAGAACATTCAATTCTACATTTTCCAAGTGAAGACGAGCGAGGTTAGTTGTTCTTTTCCGTAAAGAGAAGTCCAAAGAATATTGGATGTGGATGCCACAAGCCAAGTTGATAGACATATATATATAGTGGATCGACAACATGTTGTACCAATGATTCCCATGTTTTATTTATGAGTTTTCAAACTTCCTAGCTAACTCTACCCATTTGACCGAATGACTATATGTCGATTCATCGAAATTAGGTCAAATTTGAAACTACAAGTAAATTGTAGGTTGCTTTGAAAGTTTTATGAAAAATCTTTTGGAGGTACCCATCGAGGGGTCACAATTAATATATCATAAAACACTAAGAGTTTTGACTATAGGTTCAACTTCTTGTTAAGATTTTGCATCTTGAGGATTTAACAAAATTAGGTCAAACTTGAGCTACAAGTAAGTGTGTGATGTCTACGCACGCTTGTATTCTTGTAGACAGTGTGGGCCTCCAAGTGCAGAGGTTTGTAGAACAGCAGCAAGTTCCCCTTAAGTGGATCACCCAAGGTTTATCGAACTCAGGGAGGAAGTGGTCAAAGGTATCCCTCTCAAGCAACCCTGAAATCAAGATACAAGAAGTCTCTTGTGTCCCCAACACACCCAATACACTTGTCAGGTGTATAGGTGCACTAGTTCGGCGAAGAGATAGTGAAATACAAGTAATATGGATGATTATAAGTGGTAATTGCAATCTGAAATAAGAGTGGCAGCAAGCAAACATGTAACAAGACTGATTGTAAATGGTTTTTCAATGCTTATAAACAAGGCCTAGGGATCGTACTTTCACTAGTGGACACTCTCATATAAATATCTTCTCTTCATTATGCTACCCTGAACTACTCTCCAGTTAGATGATGTAGGGCTATAACAGCACACCTTAAAGTTCGCATTCCCCTTCTAGATAACCCCTCACTGTCACCTTGAGTGCTAGATGGTTCCAACAAACACCACAATCTCATAGAGACATCCAACTCAAATTATACTCATGATAAGTATTTATGTAATCTTAGCCAAAGTGCCACATGGTGTGCACACTGTCAACTTCACACACGTGGGGATAAGCAGAGATTAATTAAAGCACTTGAGTAGCAGAATAGATCTATAGATTACAAAGCTCATGATCTCATAAGATCACACATAGAGAGAGATGAACACATAGCTACCGGTAGATACCTTAGCCTCGAGAGAGAACTACTGCCTCCTATCATGGGAGTCAGCAACAACGATGGAGATGGCGGTGGAGTCGATGGAGATGGCTCCGGGGGCACTTCCCCATCCTAGCAGGGTGCCGGAATAAAGACTTCTGTCCCCCGAATCTCCTCTTCGGTGGCGGTGGCGCTGCGGAACTTTTCGTGGAATTCTGATCAGGTCTCTAGGGTTTTCGTCCCGGTGTACTTTAGGCAAAGAGGCAAGGTCGGTGGGCGCCCGAGGGGCCCACACCACCCCCTGGTGTGGCCTGGGCTGGCCCGTGCCACCAGGTGGTGTGGCCACCTCATGCCCCATCTCCATCTCGTCTTCTAGCTCCATGAGTCTTCTGGTAAAATATTGACTTTGGCTTTTGTCCGGTCCAATTCCAAGAATATTTTTTTCCAGCTTTTCTGTAACTAAAAACAACAAAAAAACAGGCAACTGACACTACAGCATCTTATTAATAGGTTAGTTCCAGAAAATGCATAAAAGTATCTCAAAATGTAGACAAAACATAAGATAGTTGATATAAAAAAGCATGGAACATAAAAAATTATAGATACGTTTACGACGTATCAACATCCCCAAGCTTAACTCCTGCTCGTCCTCGAGTAGGCAAGTGATAAAAAGGAATAATTTTTGAGGTGACATGCACCATCACAATCTTGATCAAGGTATTTGTAAAACATTGATAGCTGGGATCATAGTACTCTAACATAGACATGAAAGATATAGTTCTAACAATAAGACATAGCAACTATGTTGTAACATGAAAAGGTACAAACAAAAGATTCATGAATAACAATGCTTTGAAAGACGTTTGTTTGTTTCACATATAGAAAACATAATGAGAATGGTATTCAGCTTGTCCCTCATGGTGTAGCAAAACATAAATGCATATTACACCTTAAAGTTCATAAGGGTGACTAGATACAAATAGTTAAGAACAAGCAATATCAAAGTTATGAATCAGTCAACAAGTTTTGGGATAATGCACATTAAACTAAGAATGACCACTATGCTCTCTCAATAGGTGCATAAAGATAGAAGATGGAAACTCAACATAAAAGTAAAAGAAAGGCCCTTCATAGAAGGAAGTAGGGATTCAAGTCTCATAAAGAGCTTCCAAAAATTATGGTACTTATTAGCTTTTAGCTCTCATTGCCCCTATCATAAGCATCTTTAGGTGATTAAGGTTAAAGTGAACAAATATGAGGATATTCTTGACAAGTTATAAGCTGAAAATCTCATGCCCCTTACTTACGAGTACCATTCCTCATGCTACTCAAATTTAGTCACAGGTAAGTTCTTGTCATTGTAAGTACATGTGTATCATAGAGAACTGCCAACAGGGTACCCCTTGCCCGATGATACAAAAGCTTTCCCATAACAAAATGACAAGGCAAGCAGACAATGAGCATCTTAGCGATCCTTTTATTTCCTATTTGCATAGGTTTTTTTGTTTCCTATTTGCATAGGGTTTTTTATTGAGGATGCTTCACAGATTGCTCACTATGGTTATGCTGCAAGTTTCCACCATGATTAGGCATGGCTTAGACAAGCCGCCCAGGCATTTTTCTAACACATATACGAACTCCATGAGCCTTATAAGCTCCCCTTTCATTTCACACCGTCGGGATCCATAAGCAAAAGAAAATGATATCAACTAAATAAAGTGCAATGTTGAAAGCGTTCCCCATGGCAACATGGTTCTGCTAATTCACAACTTACAAAACGCAAGCCTATACGCAACATAGATGGGAACAATGGTTCAAGTTTATTAAGTGCACGAAAGTAAAGTGTTCCATCAAGTTCGTGAGAGCTTTAATCACTAATTTTCACATAACAAGTTTAATTTGGAAGGTAGATAAAAACATGAATATACTTGGAATAGCAGTAATGCTAATAGGTAGGTATGGTGGACTCTTTGGAATAACTTGGTTTTATTTGGAGTTGGATGCATGAGTGAAACTCATAATTGGTACATGTGGAGGCTAGCAAAAGACTGGGAGCGACCAACTAAGAGAGCAATAATGGCCATAATCATGCAAAGCGACAAAACATAATTAATTAAAGCATAAAGTGATATTACAAGTCGAAAACTAAATGATCATAGAGGCTATAGTGACTTGGTATAGTCTTAACATGGTGTGAGCATGCGCCAAGTCAACCCAAATAAATCATCAAAGGAGAATACCACAATATTGTGCTTTTATATGCTAAAACAACGCATGATTCTTTCAAGGCACATTAAGCAATCTCAATTGTTTGTAACAAGTCATGCTACAGCAATAATCACTAAGCATAAAGTCAAAGCAATATCAAACATGACATGATACAGTCTAGGCCACAGTCAAAACAAGCTACATTTTGTACCACTATAAGCATGAAACTTCCTACTCTTTTCCAACACCAATCGAAAACTAAAGCTAAACGTAGTGCTAGCAAAGGAGAACACTCGCAGAACAATAAGAGTGAAAACTAGAGTGTTCTAGGCAATGAATAACATGGTGTGTCTCTCTCCAAAAGAAGTGTGTTGGGATCCAACCAACTTATTTAAGCAAACCAAACAAAATAAAACTAAAAACAAAGACGCTCCAAGAACAACACATAGTGCATAAGGTAATAAAAATAAAGTGCCTTGAAAGAAGACCTGAGATTGTTGATGAAGAAGGGGATGCCTTGGGCATCCCCAAGCTTTGACGCTTGTACTTCTTGAATATTTCTTGGGGTGACACGGGTGGCATCCCCAAGCTTGAGCTTTTGTCTATATTTCATCTCATCACATTATTCTTTCCTACACTTGAAAATTTCCTTCATACAATCTTCATTAGCAACATTAGTGTATTCAAGATAATAAGTCTTTGGGTTTAGTTTAAACACAAGTAAAACGTCCATTAAAACACAAGCTACTGTAGCAATTCCTTCTAAAAGCTCAAGTGATCAAAGAGAACTCAAAGAGAAAGAGATTAAGAGGCAAATGCAAATAATGGTAGAAATATGTCAAAACAGACCAGCATGTAAAAACCGATTTTTTCAAAGACCTTATGTTTCTCAAATCAAAAGGTGATAAACTAAAGAAAGTTATATAAAAATCTGGGGCATAAGCACAGAAAATTACAGCTCAATCTGACGTATAGGGATTTTTCACAATTTTTTACGTTGAAGCACACAAATCTGTTTCGGGACAGCAACTTTCCCAAGTCTTACTTGTCTCCCATTAGAGGTTATTCTTGGCACAAAAACCACACAAAAAGGATAAGGAGAGGTTATTACAGAGGCAATAACTTCCAAGACTCAACAAAAACAAAAATAAACTGAAAGTAAAAATATAATGGGTTGTCTCCCAAAAGCTCTTTCTTTATAGCCATTAAGATAGGCATGCTAGTTTCGATGATGCTATCATAAGAAATATGAATTGAAGTAAAAGAGAGCATAAAGAAGAAAATATGGAACAAATTTAAGTCTAACCCACTTCCTATGAAAAATAATCTTGTAAATAAACAAGTCATGAAAGCACAAAGCAACAAGCATAGGAAAGCAAAACAAGTGCAACTTCAAAATTTTCAACATAAAGAGGGGAAACTTAATATTATTGAGATACATAAAACCATGTTTCCCTCTCTCATAATAACTTTCAGTAGCATCATGAATAAAATTAACAATATAACTATCACACAAAACATTCTTATCATGAGCCATATGCATAAAATAATTAATACTCTTCACATAAACATAGTCATTCTTATTAATTGTAGTGGGAGCAAATTCAATAAAATAGCTATCATTATTATCCTCATCACCATAATCATCAAATATAGGAGGCATATTATAATCATAATTAATTTTCTCCTCAATAGTAGGTGGACTTAAAATATCATATTCATCATTGTAATCATCATATATTGGAGGTATAGTATCATCAAAGTAAATTTTCTCCTCCGTGCTTGGGGGACTAAAAATATAATGCTCATCAAAACCAACTTCCCCAAGCTTAAACTTTTCCATAGCATTATCAATAATGGTGTTCAAAGAATTCATACTAATAACATTGCTATTAGCATGCAAATAAAGTTCCATAGGTTTTTTTATTTTCTCTTCAAACGCTTCATGTCCTAACTCAAGATAAATACTATAAAGCTCTCTAATTTTGTTGTTGTTTTCCATTAAGCCTAACTAGTGAAAATATAAACAAGAAACAAAAAGATATAATTGCAGGATCTAAAGGAAATAACTTCGAGCACTCACCCACCAGCAACCGTACTAGAAGATAGCTTAGTAGCCAGAGGATGTGAGTACCTTTTACCTTACCTCTCCGGCAACAGCGCCAGAAAATAGCTCGATGTCTACGCACGCTTCTATTCTTGTAGACAGTGTTGGGCCTCCAAGTGCAGAGTTTTGTAGAACAGCAGCAAGTTTCCCTTAAGTGGATCACACAAGGTTTATCGAACTCAGGGAGGAAGTGGTCAAAGGTATCCCTCTCAAGCAACCCTGCAATCAAGATACAAGAAGTCTCTTATGTCCCCAACACACCCAATACACTTGTCAGGTGTATAGGTGCACTAGTTCGGCGAAGAGATAGTGAAATACAAGTAACATGGATGATTAGAAGTGGTAATTGCAATCTGAAATAAGAGTGGCAACAAGCAAACATGTAACAAGACTAATTATAAATGGTGTTTCAATGCTTAGAAACAAGGCCTAGGGATCATACTTTCACTAGTGGACACTCTCATATAAATATCTTCTCTTCATTATGCTACCCTGGACTACTCTCCGGTTGGACGATGTAGGGCTATAACAGCACACTTTAAAGTTAGCATTTCCTATCTAGATAACCCCACACTGTCACCTTGAGCGCTAGATGGTTCCAACAAACACCACAATCTCATAGAGACATCCAACTCAAATTATACTCATGATAAGTATTTATGTAATCTTAGCCAAAGTGCCACACGGTGTGCACACTGCCAACTTCACACACGTGGGGATAAGTAGAGATTCATTAAAGCACTTGAGTAGCAGAATAGATCTATATATTACAAAGCTCATGATCTCGTAAGATCATGCATAGAGAGAGATGAACACATAGCTACCGGTAGATCCCTTAGCCTCGAGAGAGAACTACTCCCTCCTCATCATGGGAGTCAGCAATGGCGATGGAGATGGCGGTGGAGTCGATGGAGATGGCTCTGGGGGCAATTCCCCATCCCGGCACAGTGCCGGAACAGAGACTTTTGTCCCCCGAATCTCCTCTTCGGTGGCGGCGGCACTACGGAACTTTTTGTGGAATTCTGATCTGGTCTCTAGGGTATTCATCCCGATGTACTTTTATAGGCGAAGAGGCAAGGTTGGTGGGTGTCCGAGGGGCCCACACCACCCCTGGCGCGACCTGGGATGGCCCGTGCCACTAGGTGGTGTGGTCACCTCGTGGCCCCTCTCCGTCTCGTCTTTTGGCTCCGTGAGTCTTCTGGTAAAATATTGACTTTGGCTTTTGTCTGGTCCAATTCCGAGAATATTTATTTTCTAGCTTTTCTGAAACCAAAAATAGCAGAAAACAGGCAACTGGCACTGCGGCATCTTGTTAATAGGTTAGTTCCAGAAAATACATAAAAGTATCTCAAAATGTAGACAAAACATAAGATAGTTGATATAAAACAAGCATGGAACATCAAAAATTATAGATACATTTACGACGTATCGGCGTGATAGATTGCTCTTGAATTAAATGTATTTTTAGAGGTAGATTGGTGCATCTTGTTGTAGTAAACAATGTCGTCAGTGTGAGTTTCCAACTATCAGGAAAGAACATTCAATTCTACATTTTCCGAGTGAAGACTGGCGCGGCTAGTTGTTCTTTTCCGTAAAGAGAAGTCCAAAGAATATTGGATGTTTATGCCACAAACCAAGTTTACATACATATATATTGGACCAACATGTTGTACCAACGATTGCCATGTTTTATGACTTTTCAAACTTCCTAGCTAACTCTCCCCATTAGAATGACTTTATGTCGATTTATCGAAATTATGTCAAATTTGAAACTACAAGTACTAGTAAATTGCACGTGCCTTGCACGTGAGAATTAGATAATAGACATCTATCATATCATCACTATATAAAATTATAATAGGTAAAGCAGAAAAAATATAATAGGTAAAATTTGAACTACTACAAGTAAACTATGTAGGTTGCTTTGAAAGTTTTACGAAAAAGCTCTTAGAGGTACCCATCGGAGGGGGCGCGGGGGGGGGCAATTAATATACTATCAGAAACCACAGAGAGTTCTGACGACGGGTTCATCTTCTTGCTAAGATTTTGTGTCTTGACAGTTTAATGAAATTATGTCAAACTTGAGCTACAACTAAGTGCAATAGATTGCTCTTGAATTTAATGAAATTAGGTCAAAATTGAACTACAAGTAATAAATTGTAGGTTGCTTTGAAAGTTTTATGAAAAAAGCTTTTGGAGGTACCCACCGAGCGGTTAATTAATATATCAGAAACCACAGAGAGTTTTGTTGAGTGGTTCGACTTCTATTTAAGATTTTGCATCATGAAAATTTTGAACACCTTTTGAAAACAATCACATGAAATAGGGAGAGAGGGGAAATGATTTTTCTATTCTCTATGTGCAACCCACAAGCTTGAGATGCACCTTAGGCTTAAAGATACAAACTCTATTTTCTCAATAATGTATATGGTGAACCTTAGCGGATGCCACATACTTTTGTACACATTGTTGATGCCCTTATATTAGGGACAAAGCAAATAGTATATTAGTAGTACACTAGTAGTAGTACTCATTTCTTATCTTAGACATATGCTCACCTCTGTCCACACATTGTACATGCTGAGAGAATAAAATGTAGGCAGGGTAAAAAAGGGTAGCAGCGAAGAGGAGTTGAAGGCGGTTCGATGTCAGAGCAAAGTTATGATGGGTTCCTGACACGAGGTACTCCTGCAACCACTCTACTAGTAGTAAATTTCAGGACCTATTGATAGTTATGAGATTCGACACATTTTTATGGCTTTTATTGATGGTTTTCTCCTGGATTTGATCATTTTCTGGTTTTACTTAACGCTAATACTTCGGTAGCAAAGAAAACTTGGATTTTAATGTGTGTTTCAGGTTCTAAACGTCAACAAAAGGATTTAACTAGAGAAATACAATATTCTGGAGAAAACAAACAAGTCCCACTTTGGAAGCACGCGAGGGGAGCTCACAGACGGCGTGACGACAAACTATACGGCGGGAATGGCCATATAGTTGTCGCGACCTTTGTCTTGTCAAAAGGGACAACTTCCATGAAGGGACGGAGGACAAAAACAGAACATAGCAGCCGCCACACCATCCAGAAGGGAGAAAGAAGAGATCCGGAGAAGAAGGAGAAGGTGTTCTTCATCTCGCTCCACGATCTTCGACCTCCTAGCCAATACACCCCATAGCCACTACTTGTACTTGAGAGAGAGAGGGATCTCCACCTTGCAAGACTAGGGTTTGAGATTGTTTCTTCCCATATTGAATTGTGTTGGATATTTTCTATTCTTATTATGGATCTCCATAGTAATACCAAGACGAATTCCCTTTATTCAGTTATATTGATGATCTGCTCTTCTCTCATGTGTGAGTAATTCCTTTGGGCGTGGGAGATGTAGGGGATTGGTGAGATGTGATGTGCCTTCGTATATTTTCCGCTAATTTGTGATTGATTCTAAATATTATAATATGTGTGCTTGACTATCTATGGGATGCCTAATGCTTGTTGTCCAATTAAGGGCCCAGACAACATGATTCCTTGTTCTACACAGATAAGATCTTGTACGCTAGTGGACCGGCGACCCCTGGGTGACACAAGGATATCAATGAAAAGCTAGTTGACTCGAGGATAACGAGTAACCATCGTGCTTATTGCATTAGTCCGATCTAAGGAGCTTAATTGCTAAGAAACCTGAAGGGTATTAATCGTCTAGTGTCTGACCATGGTTTTGGTAACAGGTTAGTAGGATTATTGAAGTTGGGATGAAATCTACCAAGAGGAGTTCTGGATAATTATGGGTTATTCTCTGATGTCTACGCACTTCTATTCTTGTAGACAGTTGTTGGGCCACCAAGTGTAGAGGTTTGTAGAACAGCATCAAGTTTTCCCTTAAGTGGATTACCGAAGGTTTATCGAACTCAGGGAGGAAGTGGTCAAAGGTATCCCTCTCAAGCAACCCTGCAATCAAGATACAAGAAGTCTCTTGTGTCCCCAACACACCCAATATACTTGTCAGGTGTATAGGTGCACTAGTTCGGCGAAGAGATAGTGAAATACAGGTGGTATAGATATAAGACAACGGTGCCAGAAAATAGCTTTGATGGCGCGTGGAAAAAACTAAAGGCAAAAAGATGGAAGCAAGCAAACATGTAATAGATCTAGTTGCAAACGGTGTGTCAATGCTTAGAAACAAGGCCTAGGGATCATACTTTCACTAGTGAACCCTCTCTCATATAAATATCTTCTCTTTATGATACTACTCTGAACTACTCTCCGGTTGGACACTCTAATCCATGGTAGGGCTATAACAGCACTCCTCAAAGTTCGCTTTCCCCATCTAGATAACCCCACACTGTCACCTTGAGCGCTAGATGGTTCCACCAAACACCACAATTTCATAGAGACATTCAACTCCAAATATAACCCATAACAAGTATTTGTAATCTCTAGCCTAAGTGCCACCATGGTGTGCACGCTGTCACTTTCACACACATGGGGAGAGCAGAGATCTATTAAAGCACTTAAGTAGCAAGGTAAATCTACTTGATTACAAAGCTCATGATCACAATATGATCATGCATAGAGAGAGAGATGAACACGTAGCTACTGGTAGAACCCTTAGCCTCGAGGAAGAACTACTCCCTCATCATCATGGGAATCAGCAACGACAATGGAGATGGTGGTGGAGATCGATGGAGATGGCTCTGGGGGCACTTCCCCATCCCGGCAGGGTGCCAGAACAGAGACTGTCCCCTGAATCTCCCCTTCGGTGGCGGTGGCACTGCGGAACTTTTCGTGGTTGGAGGCTGATCGATCTAGGGTTTTTGCATCGGGGGCTTTTTATAGGCAAAGGGGCAAGGTCGGTGGCCAGCTAGGGGGCCCACACCATGCCCTAGCGCGGACTAGGGATGCCCGCTCCAAGGGGTGGTGTGACCTCCATGTGGCCCCCCTTCATCTCTCCTTCGTACTCCATGTGTATTCCGGTAAAATATTGACTGTGGCTTTTGTCCCGTCCAATTCCGAGAATATTGATTTTCTAACTTTCCTGGAACGAAAAACAGCAAAAAACAGCAAAATACTCCAAAGTGTGGACAAAACATAAGAAAGTAGATATAAAACAAGCATGGAACATCAAAAATTATAGATATGTTAGCAACTTATCAACATCCCCAAGCTTAACTCCTGCTCATCCTCGAGTAGGTAAGTGATAAAAAAGAATAATTTTTGAGGTGACATGCACCATCATAATCTTGATTAAGGTATTTGTAAAACATTGATAGTTGGGATCATAGTACTTTAACATAACAGGAAAGATATAGTTCTAACAATAAGACATAACAACTATGTTATAACATGAAAAGGTACAAAGAAAAGATTCATGAATAACAATGCTTTGCAAGACGTTTGTTTGTTTCACATAAAGAAAACATAATGAGAATGGTATTCACCTTGTCCCTCATGGAGTAGCAAAACATAAATGCAAAGGACACCTTCAAAGTTCATAAGGGTGACTAGATACAAATAGTTTAAAAACAAGCAATATCAAAGTTATGCATCAATCAACAAGTCTTGGGACAATGCACATTAAACTAAGAATGGCCACTAAGCTCTCTCAATAGGTGTATAAAGATAGAAGATGGAGACTCAACATAAAAGTAAAAGAAGGGCCTTCATAGAAGGAAGCAGGGATTCAAGTCTCATAAAGAGCTTCCGAAAATTATGGTACTTATTAGCTTTTAGCTCTCATTGCCCCTATCATAAGAATCTTGAAGTGATTAAGGTTAAAGTGAACAAACTATGAAGTATATGCTTGACAAAGTATAAGTTGGCAATCTCATGTCCCTTGAATATGAGGGCCGCTCCTCATGCTACTCAAGTTTAGTTACCAATAAGTTCTTGTCATAGTACGTACATGTGTATCATAGAGAACCGCCAACGGGGTACCCCTTGCCCGATGATATGGAAGAATCCCCATATCAAAATGACAAGGCAAGCAGACAACGAGCATCTCAACAATCTTCTTATTTACCATGGGAGAATGGTGCTTTTTTCTCTCTTTCCTCTTTTCTCATTTTTTTCTTTTTTTCTTTTTCTCAATCTCTATCCCTTTTTTATAAGAAGAATGCTTCATAGATTGCTCATTATGGTTATGCTGCAGGTTTCCACCATGATTAGGCATGGATTAGACCGGCGGCCCAGGCGTTTCTCTAACACACATACATAACTCCATGGACTTACAAGCTCCCCTTTCATTTCACACCGACATCCATAGACAAAAGATCATGATATCAACTAGGTACAATGTACAAGTGCAATGTTGAAAGCGTTCCCCATGACAGCATGGTTCTGCTAATCCCCAACATATAAGTGCAAGCATATACAACATAGATGACATAATGGTTCAAGTTTATTAGGGCAAGAAAGTAAAGTGTGCCATCAAGTTCGTGAGAGCTTTAATCACTAGTTTTCTCATAACAAGTTTAATTTGGAAGGTAGATAAAACATGAATATACTTGGAATAGCAAATGCTAATAGGTAGGTATGGTGGACTCTTTGGAATAACTTGGTTTTATTTGGAGTCGGATGCATGAGTGGAACTCATACTTGGTTATGGAGGCTAGCAAAAGACTGGGAGCGACCAACTAAGAGAGCACTAATGGCCATAATCATGCAAAGCGACAAAACATCATTAATTAAAGCATAAAGTGATATTTCAAGTCGAAACCTAAAGGATTATAGAGGATATGGTGACTTGGAATAGTCTTAACATGGTATGAGCATGCGCCAAGTCAACCCAAATAAAGCATTTAAAGGAGAATACCACAATACTATGCTTTAATATGCTAAAACAACGCATGATTCTTTCAAGGAACATTAAGCAATCTCAATTGTCTATAACATGTCATGCTACAGTAGCGACGACACTGAAATATTACAGATGATACTCACTGTGTGCTCTGTATTCTGAGGGCACATGAGGATAGGATCCACCTGTTCTTTGAATGTAATTTCAGTGTCCGGATATGGAACTACCTCCAAATTGATTGGTCTCATGACACTGGAGATCTACAAAGTAAGGTTGGTTTTGCAAAGAGAAGCTTTGGCAAACCTTTTTTTATGGAGTTCATGATCACTGCTTGTTGGAATATATGGCTCTTGAGAAATGGGAAAAATTTCAGAGATGAGAGGCCATCCTTTGCTAAATGGAAGACCCAGTTTGTACATGACATTCTTCTACTACAGTATAGGATCAAAGCAAAGAACAAGGACCAGCTGCTTGATTGGATTGGACAACTTCCATAGTTTTGCTTGTTTTGTCTGTTTTTTCTTAATATGTATATATTCTTTGATGGGTTTGCCTCTCAACAAACCCTTTGTTGTAATTTTTGTATTTAGAACCTTTTGGTCTTTTTAATAAAATGCTATGGGGCTATTGACACACAGTCCTTGGTCAAAAACATGTCATGCTACAGCAAAAATCACTAAGCATAAAGCCAAAACAATATCAAGCATGACATGATAAAGTCTAAGCCACGGTCAAAAACAAACTCCTTTTTACCACTTAAGAATGAACTTTTCCTACTCTTTTCCAATCCAAACCAATCTTATTTGAAAACTGATGCATGAATGAGGGGGTCCAACCAATTTATTCAAGCAAACCAAGCAAACTAATACTAAAAACGAAAACGAAGACGCTCCAAGAACAACACAATTGTGCATGAAACAATAAAAATGAAGTGTTTGGAAGAAACCTGGGATTTTTATTGATGAAGAAGGGGATGCCTTGGCACAAAAACCACACAAAAATGATAAGGAGAGGTTATTACTGAAGCAATAACTTCCAAGAATCAACTAAAACTTTTTGGTTATCTCCCAAGAAGTACTTTTCTTTAACGCCTTTAAGTTAGGCTTGATAGTTTGAGAAGATGCTCACATAAGAAATATGAATTGAAGTAAAAGAGAGCATCAAGAAGCAAATTCAAAACACATTTGAGTCTAACCCACTTCCTATGCATAGGAATCTTGTAAAGAAACAATTCATGAAAGCACAAAGCAACAAGCATAGTAAAGCAAAACAAGTGCAACTTCAAGACTTTCAACATACAGAGGGGAAACCTAATATTGTTGTGATGCATAAAACCATGTTTCCCTCTCTCATAATAACTTTCAGTAGCATCATGAATAAAATTAACAACATAACTATCACATAATACATTCTTATCATGAGCCACATGCATAAAAGAATTAATACTCTCCACATAAACATAGTCATCCTTATTAATTGTAGTGGGGGCAAATTCAACAAAATAGCTATCATTATTATTCTCATCACCATAATCATCGAATATAGGAGGCATATTGTAATCATAATTAATTTTCTCCTCAATAGTAGGTGGACTTAAAATATCATATTCATCATTGTAATCATCACATATTGGAGGTATAGTATCATCAAAGTAAATTTTCTCCTCCATGCTTGGGGGACTAAAAAGATCATTTTCACAAAAACTAGCTTCCCCAAGCTTAGACTTTTCCATAGCATTAGCAATAATGGTGTTCAAAGAATTCATACTAATAATATTGCTATTAGCATGCAAATAAAGTTCCATAGGTTTTTAAATTTTCTCTTCAAACACTTCATGTCCTAACTCAAGATAAATACTATAAAGCTCTCTAATTTTGTTGTTGTTTTCCATTAAGCCTAACTAGTGAAAACAAGAAACAAAAATACAAAATTGTAGACAGTTGTTGGGCCTCCAAGTGCAGAGGTTTGTAGAACAGCAACAAGTTTTCCCTTAGGTGGATTACCCAAGGTTTATCGAACTCAGGGAGGAAGTGGTCAAAGGTATCCCTCTCAAGCAACCCTGCAATCAAGATACAAGAAGTCTCTTGTGTCCCCAACACACCCAATACACTTGTCAGGTGTATAGGTGCACTAGTTCAGCGAAGAGATAGTGAAATACAAGTGGTATGGATATAAGACAACGGTGCCAGAAAATAGCTTTGATGGCGCGTGGAAAAGACTAAAGGCAAAAAGATGGAAGCAAGCAAACATGTAACAAATCTAGTTGCAAATGGTGTTTCAATGCTTAGAAACAAGGCCTAGGGATCATACTTTCACTAGTGAACACTCTCATATAAATATCTTCTCTTCATGATACTACTCTGAACTACTCTCCAGTTGGACACTCTAATCCCTGGTAGGGCTATAACAGCACTCCTCAAAGTTCACTTTCCCCATCTAGATAACCCCACACTGTCACCTTGAGCGCTAGATGAGTCCAACAAACACCAAAATTTCATAAAGACATCCAAATCCAAATATAACTCATAACAAGTATTTGTAATCTCTAGCCTAAGTGCCACCACGGTGTGCACGCTCTCACTTTCACACACGTGGGGAGAGTAGAGATCTATTAAAGCACTTGAGTAGCAAGGTAGATCTACTTGATTACAAAGCTCATGATCACAATATGATCATGCATAGATAGAGAGATGAACACATAGCTACCGGTAGAACCCTTAGCCTCGAGGAAGAACTACTCCCTCATCATCATGGGAATCAGCAACAGCGATGGAGATGGTGGTGGAGATCGATGGAGATGGCTCCGGGGGCACTTTCCCATCCCGGCAGGGTGCCGGAACAGAGACTTTCTGTCCACCGAATCTCCCCTTCGGTGGCGGCGGTGCTGCGGAACTTTTCGTGGCTGGAGGTTGTTCGATCTAGGGTTTTTGCATCGGGGGCTTCTTATAGGCTAAGGGGCAAGGTCGGTGGCCGGCCAAGGGGCCCACACCATGCCCTGGCACGTCCTAGGGCTACCTGCACCAAGGGGTGGTGTGGCCGCCCTGTGGCCCCCCTTCGTCTCTCCTTTGGACTCGACGTGTCTTCCGATAAAATATTGACTTTGGATTTTGTCCCATCCAGTTTCGAGAATATTGATTTTCTGACTTTCCTGGAACCAAAAATAGCAGAAAATAGGCAACTGGCACTGTGGCATCTTGTTAGTAGGATAGTCCAAGAAAGTGTATAAAAATACTCCAAAGTGTGGACAAAACATAAGAAAGTAGATGTAAAACAAGCATGGAACATCAAAAATTATAGATACATTAGCAACATATCATTCTCCTACACATATATCTATGAGATTATAATTGTTACATTTACCATTCATCCACCTGGCACATTCACTATCACCATGAACTGAATCTCCCCGCGCCTTCTTTCGTCATCTGCAGGAAACAACAAGCAAGCAAAGTTGTTCTTTATTTTTATGCTTTTTATTTCTGAAGTTTACATTCTAGTCTTATTTAAATCTATCGCATTTAATCAAAACCCATTCTTATTTCAACACTTGTAGTCAATTCACTCGAAGACCTGTGACAACTTTGGGTGTGATAGAGACTTCAGCAATAAACACTTACTTTTGGGCTCCCTGTGGGATCGATATCTGAACTTTGAAACTAGCTACAAACTATTTGTGCTCTTGCAGATATCACCTATGCACGCAAAACAAATTGTGTGTTTTCTCTCTCATTCGCTGCCTCTCACCATCCATCCTCCCTCTCTCCTACCCTTTCCCCTCGCGCACTAGCCCGACTGATCTCTCCCTCATCCACAGTATGGTGGTGCGCATGTGTGCTTTGGTACGACGGCTCTGTGTCTCTGGCATGTTCGGCAGCCGCGTTGGTGTGGAGTAGGGACAAGGAGTACATAGGAAGGAAACCACTTTGGTCCTTGGTGGCAAAAAATTCAAACTTTTCCGGTTTTCGAAATTTTCACTTGATTCCCAAACATCGGGAGGGAAGGTTACTCAAAAGATCAGCCATTCACAGTACTTCTTATCTTATATATATCTTGTCTTATCTCTTACAATACCATACCATACCACTATATAGTGTACGGATAACTTCGAACATTGACCGTTGGATCAAGACCGGCAAATCCAAACATTGCTAACCGTTGGATCTTCTTTTCCATTCTTAGCATCTACAAAGATTCTACTGATAGTCTTTAGCATGATGAACGCTAGTATGCGCAAACCTCAAAACACACACTTCATTGCTCAGTTTTAGGGTCCTTGTGCTAAATGCATGGACTTGGGTGCAATTTTCATTTTTATGAGGTCCTTGATGTAACTTGTACTTCCACCGACCGTGTTAACTCTCAAGCAGCTCGCTCCTACGAGACCTACCATAGTTAAAATAAAATGCAACCGCCCCAATTATCAAACAAACTGGACCACAATTTCTCATACGTAATACCCAAGTTTTTAGTACTAGGATTTTTCAAGCTTCCTAGCTAACTCCACACACTTCAGTGACTTCTTGTCGATTAATGAAATTAGGTCAAACTTGAGATACAAGTAAGCGCGATAGATTGCTCGTGAATTAAATGTATTTTTTGAGGTAGATGGGTGCATCTTCTTATAGTAAACAATGTCTTAAGTGTGAGTTTCCAACTATCAGGAAATAAAATTCTCAGTTTTCCGAGTGATGGCGAGATGGTTCTTTTCCGTAAAGAAACCTCGAATAATATGGATCTCAATGCCATAAGCCAAGCTTCTAGACATATTAAGTGGACCAACATGTTTTACTTACGATTCCCATATGTTTTTTGAGTTTTCAAACTCCCTAGCTAATTAACTTCGCCCACTTGAATGACTACATGTCGATTTATCAAAATTAGGTCAAACTTGAACTATAACTAAATTTTAGGTTGCTCTAGAAGTTTTACAGAAAAGCTTTTGGAGGTACCATACCGATCGGGGGGTGTCACAATCAATATATGAGAAACAACTGAGAGTTTTGACTTCTTGCTAAGATTTTGCATTGCATGACACTATTTAACAAAATTGGGTCAAACTAGAGCTACAAGTAAGCGCGATAGATTGTTGTTGAAATATATGACTTTTCATAGAGGTAGACGGGTGCATTTTCTTGTAGTAAACAGTGTCGTCGGTACGGTGTGATTTTCCAACTATATCAGGAAAGAACATTCAATTATTCTCAATTTTCCAAGTGATGACGAGCGAGGTTGTTCTTTTTCGTAAAGAAATGTCTGAAGAATATTGGATCTGAATGCTAGAAGTCAAGTTTATCGACATATATAGTGGACCAACATGTTGTACCAACGATTCCCATGTTTTATTTATGAGTTTTCAAACTTCCTAGCTAACTCTGCCCATTTTACCGAATGACTTTATGTCGATTTATTGAAATTAGGTCAAATTTGAAACTACAAGTAAATTGTAGGTTACTTTGAAAGTTTTATGAAACATCTTTTGGAGGTACCCATCAAGGGGTCACAATTAATATATCGCAAAACACCGAGAGTTTTGATGATAGGTTCAACTTCTTTCTAAGATTCTGCATCTTGACAATTTAACGAAATTAGGTCACACTTGAGCTACAAGTAAGCACGATAGATTGCTCTTGAATTAAATGTATTTTCAGAGGTAGATCGGTGCATCTTGTTGTAGTAAACAATGCCGTCAGTGTGAGTTTCCAACAAACAGGAAAGAACATTCAATTCTACATTTTCTGAGTGAAGACGAGTGAGGCTAGTTGTTATTTTCCATAAAGAGAAGTCCAAAGAATATTGGATGTGGATGCCACAAGCCAAGTTGACAGACATATATAGTGGATCAACAACATGTTGTACTTGCGATTCCCATGTTTTATGAGCTTTCAAACTTCCTAGCTAACTCTACCCATTTTAATGACTTTAAGTTGTTTTATCGAAATTAGGTCAAATTTGAAACTACAAGTAAATTGTAGGTTTTGCTTTGTAATTTTTACGAAAAAGCTTTTAATTTGGAGGTACCCATCGAGGGGTCACAATTAATATATCTGAAAACAATAAGAGTTTTGATGATAGGTTCAACTTCTTGCTAAGATTTTGCATCTTGACAATTTAACAAAATTAGGTCAAACTTGAGCTATAAGTAAGTGCGATAGATAGCTCTTGAATTAAATGTCATTTCAGAGGTAGATGGGTGCATTTTCTAGTAGTAAGCAGTGTCGTGGGTGTGAGTGTCCAACTCCTATGAAAGAACATTAAATTCTACATTTTCTGAGTGAAGACGAGCGAGGTTAGTTGTTCTTTTCTGTAAAGAGAAGTCCAAAGAATATTGGATGTGGATGCCACAAGCCAAGTTGACAGACATAGATAGTGGATCGACAACATGTTGTACTTGTGATTCCCATGTTTTATGGGTTTTCAAGCTTCCTAGCTAACCCGCACATTTGAATAACTTTATGTCGACATCTCGGAATTAGGTCAAAATTTAAACTACAAGTAAATTGTAGGTTTTAGTTTGATAGTTTTACGAAAAAGCTTTTGGAGGTACCCATTGAGGGGTCAAAATTAATATGCCAGAAACCAGCGAGAGTTTAGACGATAGGTTCAACTTCTTGCTAAGATTTGGAACCTTGAAAATTTTGAACCCCTTTTAAAAACGATCACATGAGAAATAAGGAGAGAGGGGAAAGGATTTTTCTATTTTCTATGGGCAACCCATAATCTTTTGAGGTGCACCTTAGGCTTAAAGATAACTTTATTTTATCCATACTATATAAGGTGAACCTTAATTAGCGGATGCCACATAGGCCTTAAGGTGTGCCTTTTTACACATTGCGGATGACCTTAGGGCATCACCTACGTATGTAAAAAAACTTGTTGATAAGATGGATCCTAACATGACCATGAAATGAATATGAGTTGGAAATTGCAAATTTGCATGATTGTATTAACATCATCCTCCCAACATGATGTAATTTATCTCATAATTTTTTCAAACTCCTAAGTATGATATCCATTCTTCTTCGAGATCCTGAGCATTGGGAGTACGACCATGGATGATCAGTTGAGGTGTTGGATTGAGGGAGTATGGCCTTGGATTTCTGAACACAGAGGGGGTACGTCCTACCAAATTTCTATTATTACATGGGCATGACCAAATTCAAAACCAAAATAAAGCGGTAAAATATCCCGCGTATCCGTACATAGTTCGTGCCCCAAAATTTCAGATACTTCGAAATTCCATTCGACCCCTATTAAATTCGGTGGGTGGGGGGCTTCACTCGTAATTTTCCTAGTATAGTGCTAGCAGTACCTAAACCCACACCCCCTCTCTCCTCCAGGAATACGTCACCGGCCGGAATATCCCCGCTGCACTTTAGCTGGCGTACCCGCCACACCTGATCTGCTCAACGAACCCTCTTGTCTGGCGTGCTAAGCACATCATCGACCGCCTAGGATCTACTCCACAAACACCATGGTCCAACATTCTGCTCGTATCCTCGCCCGCTGATGATTGCATATTTGCATCATGTTTTATGTTATTATTTTTCATTGTAGATGTAGGATCTTGGTATTTTACGACGTTCGCACGCACATTTTATATCTGTTTTCACCAGGATCAGGACAGATGATGGATCCAATGGATACAATTATTGAAGCAGTTATACTGAGGAGAAAAGGAGTCAAAAACAACGTAAATCGCTTATTTGGGAAATATTAATAATACCAGAAGAAAACCCGAAGCGAATAGAGGAGACAGAGAGCATAACGACCAACTATACGGGCGGAGGAAATATTCCCGCCGTATAGCTCCGGCCGTATAGCTGGCACCGCCTCCGCCTTGTCAAATAGTTTCACCCCATGCAATTGGTTCGAGGAGACGACATATAGAACACGAGAAATCGCAGAAACCTCACCTCCGGAAGGCATCTAGAGGGGGAACTCATCCACCGGGGATCCATCTTCGCCCTGCACAGATCCAGGAGGCTAAGACATCGATCTTCATCATCCACCACTGCATCACCACCATCTCCATCCATCCCATCTACCTCTTGTATAGATCTTGTTGTAATTCCTATACTCATTGTGGAGTTATACAAGTACTATTCATCTATGATTGTTTCCATTACCATTGCCATGATGTTGATTGCCTCCATGTCTGAGTACATCACTAGTTCTTGGGGATATGGAGAAACCCTAGTATGAGATTGAAATAAGATAAAGTCTATTATGATATTCATCTATGTGACCATGATTCTCTACATTTGATGTTGAGAGAAGTCGACCTCTCAATATTTGCCTCTCGTGAGGACTTGATGGAGGGAACTACTTGTTGGTAGATGGAGGCGTGCTAGCGCTTACGGTGAATATAAAGTTGTTAGCAATCCTTACATATCAACTTGGGAAGCCGAGGAAACTCACAGAACACTATCCATGCCATGGGATACATCCTACGGGATTGTGTCCCTTAATAGCGCAGTAATTCGATTGATGTCGATTGATGTCTGTTGTGGTTATGAGGATGACGTGTGCAGCGGTTGCTGGCAAATCATCCATATACGGAGTTCCTCCCACACATACATAGTTGAGAATGTTCATGATAATAATCTTTATCTTAGATCTTTACAATACTTGTGGTGTATCCGCTACTCCCTGAGAACGCTTTTTTCCTATTGCAGTTCTAATCTCTCTTACATACGCGATACTTACTTTCTGTATTAAGTTACTTTGCTTTACTTTACTATTGCTCATATACCAAAAACCCAAAAATACCTTTTTACACAATACTCGCATTTTATCTTGTTACTTAGAACTTTATATAGCATTGCCATTGTAATATTTATTCCAAGAGTTATTAGACTTTAGACTCCTGCTCCCCGTGGGATCAATATCTTTATTTTGAAACTAGCTACAAATGATCTGTGGTCTTGCAGTCATCAAGCTATTTTCTGGCGCCGTTGCCAGGGAGCTAAGCGTTGTAGGTCTTTTAGTTTTTGCTTATTTATTTTTGTCTTGCTAAATTTTGTTTTGAGTTACAGGTATCCACCAACATGATGGAGTTTGAGCATATGACTAGTGCTAACCCACTCAACCACTTTGGTAAGCCCTATGATATTTATAAAAAGACAACTCCAATGAGAAGACAAGGTGGTTTGAAATAAATCCTCTATTATTTAATATTCTACATAAGAAGCAATTTATCGGAGATAAAGAAGATCTTGATCCATATGAGCATATTGCATGTTTTAAAGATATATGTGGCACTTTTCTATTGACGGGATATACTGCCAACGAGGTAAGGGTTAAACTTTTTAGTCAAACTTTGACAACTACAACTCTCTCATGGTATAGATATCTACCCCTGAAGCCACTACTACTTGGGATAATCTAGCTTGCGAATTTCTATCAAAATATTATCCATTGTCAAAATCTTTTGGAATCAGGTGTCTTATAATGAATTGGAAGAATCATGCTAATGAAGGACTAGTAAGAGCCTATATTAGATTTAAAGATTTATTAAGATTATGTCCTCATCATGATTTGCCTGAATTGTATTTACTACATATCTTTTATGGCGGTTTAATTGAACCTAATAAAATTGAACTAGACTCTTTCGCTGAAGGAGACTTTATGAATCTTCCTATACCTAAAGCTTGGGATTTACTTAATAGAATTCGTGATCATAGAGTTTCATGGAATTTTGGTCTAGGAAGTGAAGGAGGCATAGAAATAGAGCATGATTATATTCATGATTATAATAAAAAAGGCCACGTTAAAGAACTATCTAAAGAACTTTATTTAGATTCCAATATTGTGTTACAAGTTGTTAAAGCTTTTATAGAACATATTAAAGCTCCAAAGGAGGGCCCAGACAAGTATGATCCACCACCCAAACCAGAAAATAAAAAAGAAGATGAAGCAACACTAGCCTCCGTAGAACCAATTTATGAAGTGCCTTTCCCTAACACTGCATAAAAGCATATTCTTGAATATGAGCAGGTCAAAGCAGTATAGGAAAAGAGGGAAGAGGAAAGCATACCAGAAGTCGTGGGACATCTGGAAGAAACCAAAGATTAAAAGGTAACCAAGGAAGCAATTATGGCTATGTACTCACACTGCAACATAGTTGAACTTGATGTAGAGACTTCCGTATTGGTTGAAGGTAAAATAAAAGTAAAAGATGTGGGTAAGCCTATTCTTCCCTGCATATATAAATAAACCTCTCATTACGTTTTATGTGATCTTGGCACCGAAGGCAATGTTATATCTTATGATTTCTACCTAGAAATAAAAGAAGAAATAGAACCGGCTACAATTTAAAATACTGACATGACAATTATGTTAGCCAATAAGAACCTTAGAATTCCAATGGGAATAGTTGATAATGCAACTGTCATAATTGGCAACAAAAAAATTCCTATCGACTTTGTAGTTGTTGATATGCCAGCTGACACTCTTTGCCCTATTATATTTGGAAGAAGTTTTTTGGGTGATATAGGTGCCTATGTCAATTTCAAGAAGGAGATTGTGATGCTTAAGCTTGGGGGAACAGAAAATAAATTCCATTTCTCCAAATTTAAAGACAGGCCTCCACCAATACAAGAGGAAGAGAGAACTATTGAGGAAATGGCGACTCTTTTATTAGGTAATCAAGAAGAAGAAATAGATGAAGATCCAAATTATGAAGAAATAATTATCGAGGACAAGTCCCTGGGAGAACTAGAAAATGAATTCGACTCACTACCCGTTTTGGGACCTCCAACTGATGAGGCTTTTGAAGAGCCAGAGAAGAGAGGGGATGAGGAATTACCACCCCCAGAATTGAAGACTCTACCAGATAATCTTAAATACAGGTTTTTAGATGATACCAATAAATTCCCTGTTATTATTAGTGCTAAAATTTCAGGAGAAGAAGAAGAAGAACTCATGAGTACACTTAAGGAGCATCGTCGAGCCTTTGGGTACTCAATGGATGACTTGAAGGGAATTAGTCCCATGATAGCTATCCATCGGATATTCATGGAAGAAGGTGCAAAACCAGTTGCGGCATTCAATAGAAGACTGAAGCCTGAAATGAAAGAAGTGGTAAGAAATGAAATTGTATGCCTACTAGATGCTGGTATAATTTATCCCATTAAAGAAAGTGAATGGGTAAGTCATGTTCATTGTGTTCCTAAGAAGGGCGGTTTTACTATTGTCCCTAATGAAAAATGAACTAATACCTACTAGAACTGTTGTTGGGCATAGGATGTGCATAGACTTCAGGAAATTAAATAAAGAAACTAGGAAAGATCACTATCTGTTACTGTTCATAGTTCAAACTTTAGAAAGGTTAGCAAACCATACTCATTTTTGTTACTTGGACAGATACTCTGGTTTCTCTCAAATAGCCGTTCATCCGGATGACCAACTTAAAACAACTTTCGTAAGTCCTTACGGTTTACATGCTTACCGACGTGTGCCCTTTGGTTTATGTAATGCTCCAACTACTTTTCAAAGATGCATGACTGCTATTTTTGCTGATTTTATAGAACTTATAATGGAAGTATTTATGGATGACTTTTCCGTCTATGGAACTTTGTTTACTAGTTGTTTAGATAATATCAAAAGAGTTTTGCAGCGTTGTGAAGAAACTAATCTCGTCCTAAACTAGGAGAAGTGCCATTTTATGGTCCAAGAAGGTATAGTCCTTGGACACCAGGTATCAGGTAAGGGAATTGAAGTTGATAGAACTAAGGTTGAAGCAATAGAGAGAATGCCAACACCAAGGGATATTAAAGGTATAAGAAGTTTTCTTGGTCATGTGGGCTTTTATAGAAGGTTCATTAGAAATTTCTCTGAAATATCTAAACCTTTGACAAAACTCTTACAAAAGGGAATTAGATTTAATTTTGATGATAAGTGCCTTGAAGCCTTTGATAAACTCAAAAATGTTTTATCTCGCGCTCCTATTATTAAACCACCTATCTGGTATACAACCTTTGATTTAATATGCGAAGCTAGTGATGATGTTGTAGGAGTAACTCTAGGACAACAGATTGGTCGTAGATTTAATATTATACATCATGCTAGTAGAACTCTCAATGGTGCTCAAAAGAACTACCCTAAGGAAGAAAAGGAACTATTTGCTATGTTTTTCTCCTGTGATAAATTTCGTTCCTATATAGTTGATGCAAAGGTAAGAGTTCACACGGATCGTGATGGCTTAAAAGAGCTCCTCGAAAGGAAAGAACATAAGCCAAGGCTGACCCGTTGGATTCTTTCACTTCAAGAATTTGAGCTGCAGATTATGCAGAGGCAGGAAATAAAAATGCTAGATGTACTGTCCATGATTGCCCCGCAAGACACTAATCTTATTGAGAGGAACTTTAGTCCTGGTGATTTTCGTTAACGAGAATTATTGAATGAACTAAGGTCAATTCCTCCAAAAGAGAAGACATCTTTGTTATGGGAGGAATCCTCCACCCTAGAATAAACAATGGTAAGTACAAGGTAAGTGTTCTTACCCAAATAAGTGATTTATTTTCACAGTTTTTACTCTTAAAAATCTGCCTTTGAATTCCTTGCATTTTTCTGGAGTTTTAGAGAGGTTTTCCCAACTATACGGGTGGAGCTATACGACCGGAGAGGAAGCTCCTGCCATATAGTTGGTTGTTAAACTCTTTGTATAATCTTCGCGAAATTATTTTCGATATCTGAGCCTATACGGTCGTAACTATACGACCAGAGCAAAAATTCTAATCATATAGTTGGTCGTTAAACTATCAGATAGTTTTGCTTTTTGGTGTTTGTATCTATACGGTCACAACTATACGACTGGAGCAAAAAATTCGGCCGTATAGTTGGCCGTTAAACTCCCAGACACTTTTGATTTTCGTGTCTGTATCTATACGGTCACAACTATACGACCGGAGCAAAAATTCTGGCTGTATAGTTGGTCGTTAAACTCTCAGACACATTTCGTTCGATCTTTCGTTTATTCATCTAAAAGAATCGGTTCTGAATCATGATTTAATCGACCTGGACTCGAGATATTTGGAAATATCTGCCCGGAACCAACTATACGGCTGGACCTATATGGGTCGCGCCCGTATAGTTGGTCATTACGCGTCAGGTTACTTCCAAATCCGTGATTTCTTTTTCTGTTCCGTTTGGATTTTTTCTTGGACGACAATTCGGTGTTTTTCGCGAGTTCTACCGACCTCTAACCCCTCTTATATACTGCCATTGTCTCTCTCTATAATCATAATCTCCAGGAACAAATCTAGCAATGCGCTACCCCGTCCCAGGCCGTGGAAAACCCATGGGGATCACTGCTCCATCCAAGGACCGCTCAAGTAGCCCGTCCATGGAGGATGACGACGAGGAGGTGGAGAGGTTTAGCCCAAGGTACAGGGAGTATGTTGAGATAAGCCACTTCAACAACAATCCCGACGATGATGTGGTTGATGTCTACATCCGGCGTGACGTCTATGATCCACCGGGGATCAATTGGGCGGCGATGAAGAAAGCTCAACAAGAGAGAGAAGATCGCAAACCGCATGGAAAAGGGCGCGTGGAGACGGTCAAGTTCATCACTACGGATCAAATGTCGCACAAGCGTAAGGAATTATCTAACATTGGTGCAGGTGCTAGCAAGAGAGACAATGTGCCACCCGCAAAGCCAACCATTGGTGCTCGCATTAAGGTCAAGCCTCAAGAAGGGTGGAGGTATGATTTCCACTTCCCCGATCCATCAATTATGGATGAGGACGAAGAAGCTGCACCTAGGACCAAGGATCACGGACGGGCATTGCAGATATATTAGAAGCAGGAGCTACTCCATCGTGTTGAAGACCGCCACCGTCTCGATGAGATGGAAAAGAAGGAAGATCTCTTTCCATTGGTGACTAAGCTTGTTTATAGGATAGACACTCTGCAGTCCGATTTGTGAAGGTGCTACAGCCGCATAGGCACTTTGGAGGAGACCAACAAGAAGCTACACACCGCGGTGTTACATGCCATGGTGCCACGTTAATCTACAACAATCACGGTATCTGATACGTTGCAAACGTATTCATAATTTTTGATATTCCATGCTTGGTTTTATCTACTTTCTTATGTTTTGTCCACACTTTGGAGTAACTTTCATATGATTTCTTGGACTAACCTATTAACAAGAGCCACAGTGCCAGCTGCCTGTTTTCTGCTGTTTTTGGTTCCAAGAAAGTCAGAAAATGAATATTCTCGGAATTGGACGGGACAAAAGCCAAAGTCAATTTTCACCAAGGGACACTAGGAGCCAGAATACGAGACAGAGAGGGGTTGGGGCCTGGCCACACCACCTAGCCGTGTGGGCTAGGCCTGGCCGCGCCAGGGGTGGTCTGGCTGCCCCAGGCACCCCCTCGGTCTCCCTCTTCGCCTATAAGTTTCCTCCTAACCTAAAAACCCAGGGGGGGTTCGACGTTTTTCCAGAAAGAGTTCCGCTGTGCTGCCACCACCAGATTCCGCAATTCAGAACCAGAAACATCCGTTCTGGCACCCTGCTAGGACAGGGAATTGGAGGAGATCATCGCCATCATCATCACCATCGCTTCTCCATCGACCATCCATGTTTCCTCCATCTATGAGTGAGTAATCCCCCGTTGTAGGCTATTGGGGTGGTAGGGATTGGATGAGATTATTCATGTAATGGCATCAGATTGTTAGGGCATGGTGCCTAGTATCTACTATTAGTGCTTTTTGACTTTGTTGCAACTTGTTATGCTTAATGCTTGTCACTAGGGCCTGAGTGCCATGATTTCAGATCTGAACATGTTATTGATTCATTATGATAGTATTGTTTATGGTCTTACCTGCAAGATGTATACACACGTTGTTGTCCGGAACCAAAGGCCCCGAAGTGACAGAAATCGGGATAACCGGAGGGAATGGCTTTGATGTGAGGATCACATGTGTTCACGGAGTTTTAATGCTTTGCTCCGGTTCTCTATTAAAAGGAGCACCTTAATTGCCAGTAGTTCCCTTGAGGCCCCGCTACAAACGGGCTAGCAGGACAAAAGATGTTGTGCAAGTTCTCATTGCGAGCACGTATGACTATATATGGAACACATGCCTATGATTATTTAGTACTTGGATGCTTTATCTTATTTATCTGCAAATGCCCTATGTTCTGATTGCTATATGAATTGTCTTGTCCATGCAACGGCCGTCCATCCATCCATATGCCTACCGCGCTCTAATCCTACCATTTACTGCAATTGTTACTACTGTCTTTACTTTTACTACTGCTATTACTTTACTATTGCTACTACAAAACTGTTGCTACTGATAAACTGCTGTGAGCAAGATTGTTTCCAGGTGCAGCTGATCTGACAACTCAGTTGTTAAGGCTTATAAATATTCTTTGGCTTCCCTTGTGTCGAATTAATAAATTGAGTTTCACTTCCCTCAAAAATACTGCGATACACCCCCTATACTTGTGGGTCATCAAGACTATTTTCTGGTGCCGTTGCCGGGGAGCATAACTTTATTTATCAAGTTCACTTGGAATCACTATTGTTCAAGCATAATCATAACCAATCTCTTTACTTTGTTATTTTTGTTTTGCTTAGTTTATTTCCGCCTTGTTTGCTTGTCTCTTTATCAAAAATACAAAAAAAAATAGTTCCTACTCTAGTTGTTATTTTCGTTGGTCTGTTATTGTCTTGCTTTATCATGCTTTCTATCAATGGTTGGTTTCTTTGAAACTGAATCTTATTGGCAAGGTGGTTTCACGAAAGAACAAAAATGTTATTATAAGGAACACCGCTTGTCACAAAAAGGGAAACACTTATGGGAAGAAATTGATAAATTGTATACCATTGCTATAAACATGTGCTCTACTTATAATGTTACTTATTGCTTTGATAAATCTTGTTGCTGTAGGAGGTACAAACACCTCCCTTTTCAATGTGAGTATAATGATGATGTTACCATATCTTCTTATGTTAAAGAAAATTATGACTTTTATGATGTGGAACAAATTGAGGAATTTATTGCTTGGAATGGTGCATTTGAACTTGCTAGTTTGCTTGAAAATATTGATGATTCACCTTATAAATAAGAGGTTTATGATATACTTAAATTTTTCTTTGATAATTAGAAGGAATAAAATGGCTATATTCTTGAATATATCAATAGATGCTTTCCACAAATGGAAGAGACTAATGCCTTGCAGGATCTTATGGAAGAAGAAATTGATGAACCTGAAAGCTCATTAGATGAAAAAGAGGAGGAGAGTGATGAACAAAAGGAGGAAGAATGGATTAGCTACCCATGCCTACCTTCTAATGAGAGTAACTCTTTATCCCTTACATTATTTGATTATCCCCCATGCTTACCAAAGGAGGATGAATGTTATGCTCATGTTATCTGTGATAATCCTTTATTTGTGCCTAACTTCGAGATGCATGGTACTAAAGAGTTTTTCTTAGAAATTGTTTATGATAAAGCTCTAGACGATGGTCCTATATTTAATTATCAGTCATCTTGTTATATAATTGTTAAAAGTGGGTTTGAAGGTTTGAATCCCACTATTTTTGAGCTTGATAAAAATTATGTTTTTGTAGAACATGAAAAGCATGCTTTATGTGATAGTTATATTGTTGAGTTTATTCATGAGTCTACTAAAAATTACTATGAGATAGGAAAATATGGTAGTAGAAGTTTTCATGGTATTGAAACACCTCTCTATGTGCTGAAAGTCTTGAAGTTACTCTTGTTTTATCTTCCTATGCCTGTCACTGTTCTTTGCGAATTTATTTGCATACAGGATTCCTATGCATAGGAAGTGGGTTATACTTAAATGTGTTTTGAATTTGCTTCTTGATGCTCTCTTTTACTTCAATTCATATTTCTTATGTGAGCATCCTCCCAAACTATCATGTCTAACTTAAAGGCGTTAAAGAAAAGTACTTATTGGGAGATAACCCAAGAGTTTTAGATGAGTCTTGGAAGTTATTACCTCTGTAATAACCTCTCCTTATCCTTTTTATTTGCTTTTTGTGCCAAGAGTAACCTCTAATGAGAGTGAAGTAATGATTGGAAAAGTTGTTGTCCCGAAACAGATTTCTGTGTTTCACCATAAAAATTTCTGAGAGAGTTCTGTATGTCGAAATGAGCTGTAATTTTTTGTGCTTCTGCCCCAGGTTGTTATCTAACTTTCGTTAGTTCAACCCTTTTTGATTTGAGCAACATAAGGTCATCGAAAAAATTCGTATTTACCTGCTGGTCTGTTTTGACAGATTTCTGCCATTTTCTGCATTTGCTTCTTGTTGGTTCCTTCTTGAGTTCTTTTGGGGAATTGAGATTTTTGAGGGAAGTGCTACAGTAGCTAGTGTTCTAATGAAAGTTTATTTAGTGTTAGAACTGAACCTTGAGACTTATTTATCTTAAGTGCACAATGTTGCTAATGAGATTGTGTGAAGTTTTGTATGAAGGAAAATTTTCAGGTGTATGCAAGGAATGAGTAATGAGATGAAGGATGGACTAAAGCTCAAGCTTGGGGATTCCACGCGTGTCACCCCAAGAAATATCCAAGAAGTGCAAGCGTAAAAGCTTGGGTATGCCCAAGGCATCCCCTTCTTCATCAATAAAAATTCCAGGTTTCTTCCAAACGCTTCATTTTTATTGTTTCATGCACAGTTGTGTTTTTCTTGGAGCGTCTTCCTTTTCGTTTTTGTTTTGGTTTTTAGTTTGCTTGGTTTGCTTAGTTTTCTGAATAAGTTGGTTTGACCCCCTCTTTCATACATTGGTTTGCAATTAGTTTGGTTTGGTTTGGAAAAGAGTAGGAAAGTTCATACTTTTGTGGTAAAAAGAGCTCGTTTTTTACTGTGCCTATGCTTTGTCATGCCATGCTTGATATTGTTTTGGTTTTATGCTTAGTATTATTTGCTGTAGCATGACTTGTTATAAACAATTGAGATTGCTTAATGTGCCTTGGATAAATCATGCGTTGTTTTAGCATATTAAAGCATAGTATAGTGGTATTCTCCTTTGATGCTTTATTTGGGTTGACTTGGCGCATGCTCACACCATGTTATGACTATCCAAAGTCACCTTAGCCTTTATGATCCTTTAGTTTTCAACTTGTAGTATCACTTTATGCTTTGATCAATGATGTTTTGTCGCTCTGCATGATTATGGCCATTATTGCTCTCTTAGTTTGTCGCTCCCAGTCTTTTGCTAGCCTCCACCACAAAGTATGAGTTCCACTCATGCATCCAACTCCCTAAACCAAGTTATTCCAAAGAGTACACCATACCTACCTACTAGCTTATGCTATTCCAAGTATATTCATGCTTTTGTTTACCTTCCACTTGTTATGAGAAAACTAGTGATTAAAGCTCTCACAAACTTGATGGCACACTTTACTTTATTTCCTCTAATAAACTTGAACCATTGGGTCCTTCTTTGTTGCGTATATGCTTGCGCTTTCTAAGTTGAAATTAGCAGAACCATGTACCATGGGGAACGCTTTCAATATTGCACTTGTACTTTGTACCCCGTTGATATCATGTTCTTTTGCTTACGGATCCCGGCGGTGTGAAATAAAAGTGGAACGTGTAAGATCATGGAGTTTGTATGTGTGTTAGAGAAACGCCTGGGCCGCTAGCCTAAGCCATGCCTAATCATGGTGGAAACTTGCAGCATCACCATAATGAGCACTCTATGAAGCATCCTCAATAAAAACCTATGCAAATAGCAAATAAAAAGATCGCCGAGATGCTCATTGTTTGCTTGCCTTGTCATTTTGATTATGGGAAAGCTCTCGTATCATGTGCAAGGGGTACCCCGTTGGCGGTTCTTAATGATACACATATACTTACCATGACAAGAGCTTACTCATGACTGAAGTTGAGTAGCATGAGGATCGGTCTTCGTAAGTAAGGGGCATGAGATTTCGGTTTATAACTTGTCAAGCGTATCCTCTTAGTTGTGTCACTTTAACCTTAATCACCTTCAAGATGCCTATGATAGGGGCAATGAGAGCTGAAAGCTATAAGTACCATAATTTTTGGAAGCTCTTTATGAGACTTGAATCCCTACTTTCTTTTACAAAAGGTCTTTCTTCCACCATTATATTGAGTCTCCACCTTCTATCTTTATGCACTACTTTGAGAGCATAGTGGCCATGCTTAGTTCTATGTGCATTGTCCCAAGACTAGTTGATTGATGCATAACTTGTTATTGCTTGTTTGAAACTATTGTATGCATTTATATTTGCTACTCTATTGAGGGACAAGCTGAATACTATTATGCTATGTTTTCTTTATGTGAAACAAACAAACGTCTTGCAAAGCATTGTTATTCATGAATCTTTTGTTTGTGCCTTTTCATGTTGCATCATAGTTTCTTTGCTTATTGCTAGAACTTTGTCTTTCATGTTATGATTGAAGTACTTTGATCCCAGCTTTGATGTTTTGCAAATACTTTGATCAAGTCTTTGATGGTGCATGTCACCTCAAAAATTATTTCTTTTTATCACTTACCTACTCGAGGACGAGCAGGAGTTAAGCTTGGGGATGTTGATACATTGCAAATGTATCTATAATTTTTGATGTTCCATGCTTGGTTTTATCCACTTTCTTGTGTTTTGTTCCAACTTTGGAGTACTTTTCATATGATTTCTTGGACTAACCTATTAACAAGAGCCACAGTGCCAGCTGCCTGTTTTCTGCTGTTTTTGGTTCCAGGAAAGTCAGAAAATGAATATTCTCGGAATTGGACGGGACAAAAGCCAAAGTGCCTGTTTTTCCGGAAGAGATCAAGTGCCAGAATACAAGACGGAGAGGGGCCAGGGGCCGGCCACACCACCTGGCCGCGCGGCCAGGCCTAGCCCGCGCCAGGGGATGGTCTGGCCGACCCCATTACCCCCTCGGCCTCTCCTTCCACCTATAAGTTGCCCTCGGGACGAAAACCCTAGGTACCCAATCAAAAATCCACGAAAGAGTCTATAGCCACCGTCATCTCCATCCCTAGATCGGGAGGGATCTGAAGCTCTTCCCGACACCCTGCCGGAGAGGGGAATTCACCCTGGAGGCCTTCTTCATCACCATGCAAGCCTCCGGTGTGATGCGTGAGTAGTTCATCCTTGGACTATGGATCCATGTAGTAGCTAGATGGATGGTTTCTCCTCCTTTGTGATTTCATGTTTAGATCTTGTGAGCTCCATTCATGATCAAGATCATCTATTTGTAATCCATACATGTTGTGTTTGCGGGGATCCGATGGATATTGAGATGCTATTTCAGATTGATTATTAATTCTATCATGTCTTTGTTATTTGAGATCTTGCATGCTTTCCGTTGTTAGTAGCTATCTTGGCCAAGTAGATGCTAGCAACTCCAAGAGTTAGTATTTATGCTCGATAGTGGGTTCATGCCTCTGGTAATCTGGGGAAGTGACAGAAATCTCTAAGGTACTAGATGTGCTATTGCTACTAGGGAGAAAACAACGATCCTTTGTTCATAGAACAATTGTATTGTTTACCTTACACGCAGTTCGTAAAGCAATAATCTGTTTCTTGCAACTTAATACTGGAGGGGGTTCGGATGATAACCTGAAGGTGGATTATTAGTCATAGATGCAGTTGGATGGTAGTCTATGTATTATGTTGTATTGCCCAATAAAGTCTCAAAGGAGTCAAGATGATTAGTATATGCATGTATTGCTTTCTTGGTGTTTGTCAATTGCCCCGCTGTAATTTGTTCACCCGGCATGTTATCTATCTAAGGAGAGCCACCTCTAGTGAACTATGGATCCCGGTCCTTGTCTTTTACATACAATCTACAATCTTTTACTGCTTTGTGTTTACTTTCTGCAAACTTTTACTTCTTTCCATTCGATACGTTTAATCCTTTGTTTTCCACAAAACACGGTGAGATTGACAACCTCATCGCAAGTTGGGGACAAAGTTCTGTGGTTATGTTGTGCAGGTCTCCACGTTGCTACTAGCACCGGTAGTGCGCCCTGCCAAAGCTCAGCTAGTAACACCTTTGAGGTGTTTCCTTGCTCCTACTGGTTCGATTAAACCTTGGTTTCATAACTGAGGGAAACTTGCTGCTATGCTCATCATACCTTCCTCTTGGGGTTCCCAACGAGCTCTACATTAACACCGCCATCAAGCAATTTTCTGGGCGCCGTGCATTGAGCCATCACCCGCCTGGTTTGATTCCAAGCTTGGGGAGATCTTTAAGACCTTGTAATCTATCTTATAAGTTTTATTATTCTTGCATTAGTTCAAACTATAAATAAAGTTTGCATCATTAGAATTCCCTTCAGGAATAGTCGATCTCTTTTATGAAATTCTGAGTTTATTATTATATATGGAGCAATATTGAGTTTGTGTTTGCTTTATTGATATATGAATGGCTTGAGTATAATTTTACTTGCACTTGATGATAGCAATAGGATTCTTCCACACCATTGGTATTAATAGAACATCTAAAGATAATTTAGTCAATATGTTGTAAGTCTACGGTTTGATTTGCAAAAGAAAAATTATCTACACAATTAGTTGAACAAGAAACCTTGAACAAAAGAAAATAAAGTGCTATCAAAATAGAGTGGGAACAAGTCGAGGTAGAATCTTCAAGTCATAAGAATGCTTCATATACAGTTGGAATTTGGTAATTGAGATTGTTAAACTTTGAATTCCTACATGAAGTGGAATATATGGCTAGCTTCTTTGCACATCGCTTAAACAAAAGTGTGAGCATATGTATATACAAAAGAAAAGGAAAAGAAGAATAAAAAGAGTGAATGTGCAAAGAGCAAGTAGCCATATACCACTGTATTGTAGTATGACAAAGAAATACTTTTGATATTCTAAATCCCAAGTGAATACGCTGATCCTAAAACACTTGGGACTACCTCGTTTACTCATTCGGTTGAACCACATTCTTTTACATTATGTTGAGATTCATCTTTTATGAACTATTGATCACTAAGGTGTGGAAGCCTTCTAATACTATTCCGATGGTTTGAGTAAGGTATTATTCATGAACTTATTCCTATGTATCGTATATGATAAATACATGCTGCAATTGCCTCATTTATTTTATCGACTCGGCTTCATGAATATGAGGATCACATCCATTAAGCTAGAACTTGCTCGGGGCGATCAAGAGTATAAGCTTGGGGAAGTTGATGAGTGCATATTTGCATCATGTTTTATGTTATTATTTTGCATTGTAGATGTAGGATCTTGGTATTTTACGGTGTTTACACACACATTTTATATCTGTTTTCACCAGGATCAGGACAGATGATGGATCCAATGGATACAATTATTGAAGTAGTTGTACTGAGGAGAAAAGGATTTAAAAACAACATAAATCGCTTATTTGGGAAATATTAATAATACCAGAAGGAAACCCAAAGCGAACAGAGGAGACAGAGAGCATAACGACCAACTATACGGGCGGAGGAAATATTCCCACTGTATAGCTGGCGCCGCCTCCGCCTCGTCAAATAGTTTCACCCCGTGTAATTGGTTCGAGGAGACGACATATAGAACACCAGAAATCGCAGAAACCTCACCTCCGGAAGGCATCTGGAGGGGGAACTCATCCACCGAGGATCCATCTTCGCCCTGCGCAGATCCAGGAGGCTAAGGCATCGATCTTCATCATCCATCGCTGCATCACCACCATCTCCATCCATCCCATCTACCTCTTGTCTAGATCTTGTTGTAATTCCTATACTCATTGTGGATTTATACAAGTATTATTCATCTATGATTGTTTCCATTACCATTGTCATGATGTTGATTCCCTCCGTGTCTGAGTAGATCATTAGTTCTTGGGGATATGGAGAAACCCTAGTATGAGATTGAAATAAGATAAAGTCTATTATGATATCCATCGTTGTGACCATGTGTTAGATTCTCTACATCTTGATGTTGAGAGAAGTCGACCTCTCAATATTTGCCTCTCGTGGGGACTTGATGGAGGGAACTACTTGTTGGTAGACGGAGGCGTGCTAGCGCTTACGGTGACTATAAAGTTGTTAGAAATCCTTACGTATCAACTTGGGAAGCCGAGGAAACTCACAAAACACTATCCATGCCATGGGATACGTCCTACGGGATTATGTCCCTTAATAGCGCAGTAATTCGATTAATATTGATTGTTGTCTGTTGTGGTTATGAGGATGACGTGCGCAGCGGTTGCTGGTAAATTATCCATATATGTAGTTCCTCCCACACATACATAGTTGAGAATGTTCATGATAATAATCTTTATCTTATATCTTTACAATACTAGTGGTGTATCCGCTACTCCCTGAGAACGCTTTTTCCCTATTGCAGTTCTAATCTCTCTTACATACACGATACTTACTTTCTGTATTAAGTTACTTTGCTTTACTTTACTATTGCTCATATACCCAAAACCTAAAAACACTTTTTTACACAATACTCGCATTTTATGTTGTTACTTAGAACTTTATCTATCATTTCCATTGTAATATTTATTCCAAGAGTTATTAGACTTCAGATTCCTGCTCCCTGTGGGATCGATATCTTTATTTCGAAACTAGTTACAAACGATTTGTGCTCTTGCAGTCATCACCCGCCCAAGATATGCTTCCCCGTGATCGACACCCACTACGACCATAGCACCTTCGGCGACCTCGACGTGACCCGTGAGGATGAGTAGGAGGTCTAGACGCCACCCCGACTGAGGTAAAACCAGATCTTCGTGCGTGATTTGTTTGTTGGCAATGTACTGTATTCGTGCTAAATTTCCTAACTAACAGGTTATTTACTTGATATACACCTGTTATATACTAAATTAACCCGTTGTGGTTACGATTAAACTCCACACATTGAACTGTTTTATGTACTGTACTATTTCTTTGTGAATTATTAGTCACTTAACATATTTGTTTATATTCTCTGCTGTACCTATCCACATGAGATATGATTATATAATATCTCTCTCATTCGCTGATTTATGAACTATAGTATTTTCATCGTGCTATTGTCATGCTATCCTATACTACACGTTACACACGTCATACTCTTTGACCATTATGCACTATCGATTTGATCCCACTTAACCTGCGGCTCAAACTGTATGCTGTTATTATGCAAGGAGCAGCCTCAGTTTGCACACAATATCATAGAGTGAATGACTCCTATAATCACGTAAGACCCCATCACTTTTGTTTCACTTCATACCAACGTATATCATGTTGGAACCTGTTTGTATTTACAGTTGGCCTTACCTTTATGCAGAGGAGCAACAATGGAGTACATACTCCGCCCGTCCACATGAGCCACCGTAGATCTCATGTAATACCTACCGTAAGGCCCTCCATCCGATGTTTGGTCCTTGCCACGTTTTTTGTTTGCTTAAATTTACTATTTGTCTTTCTTGTCTTCATATTTTTTTGCCAAAAATTAGCGTCAAACATTTTAGCCCCACTATGGTATGCTTTTGTTCCATGTGCTTAGTTCAATTTCCTAGATATGGAGAGGCCGGGTGTATTGCATCTGAGTTGTCTGATAATAAGAACAAGGCCACACTAGCGATAAGATCCACACATGTATCATAAGGAACTCTGTGCACTTCATCTCACTCTTGTATCTACTGTGTATCATAGTTACATGAACTGGCTATTTTAATACGAGGCACTTGATGATTCCGTTTGTTGTTCTCAGGCCGCCGAAGCGTTAAAATTATCTGGCTATTCATGAAGAATTCAATGTATGATTGCTTGATTCATTGTTTGTCTGAAATTATCTAGCTAGCATATTCGAGGCTCACAATTGATGTGTTTTTGTTGGCTGAGTTACTCTTTTTTGTCTATGATTAAATCAGTGGCAGATTTCATCGTGTAGTGCCTGGCTAGTTTATATATGAGAAACATAATGGCTTAGTTTTCATATTCGTTTTATTCATGTTTTGCACATTCTAGTTTGAACAGTCTGCATCAGGTACTTTGGTTGATTGCTTGCATTGTTATTCAAAATGAACTTGTAGTTTGTTTCCCAAGTCTGTTATTTAAGTAACTTGTTTTGTCTTGGTCTCAGCCATCTTCAAGTAGAGCAGTCATTTCACAGAGCAGCACATGCTCGCATCGCTCCATGGTGCCAGCTGGTCCACTTATTCAAGAAGAAATAGATGTATGAGCCACCACTATTAATTGCTTCCTTCCTTATATATTACCGCATTGACACATTTAAAATTCATGGTGGTGTGATTGCATGGTAATGCTGTTATAACTTGTTTTGTGTTTGTTTCAGGCTGCAAATGACCCTATGAATGCCAAACAAAGACCTGCTTCTCCAAGTTTAGATTTTGTTTCACACAACAACAGTGACAATACCTATTGCTCATGGCACACCGCTTCGACTAATCCTCTTTTTCTAGCCAAAAGATTATTTGAGGATGCCCTCCAAGATGCACGTGATATTGTTGAGCAAGAAGCCAACAAAACAGATACAGTAATCACCATAGTACACAAAGACTTATATGAATTGAAAAACAGGCAAACTTTGACGCAGAACATACTTAATAATCTCATCGGTAGCTCTCATGGGAAGCCAGTTGTTACATGTCTCGGGATACAAGCTCCATAGAGACCTTTTCTGTAACACCAGCTATGGTGTTTTTTTAGTTGTCTGGACTCTGATGCAACTTTTATGCTCCATTTTATTACTATCAAGTTTACTGAGGATTGTAATAATCTACTGTAATTTGCAGTTGTAAGTTGTTTGAGGATTGTTACAAACTGAGCATCTATTAGAAGAACTACACTCACATGAAAAAATAGTGAAATTCTAAGAGGTGCAACACACGATCTACTGGAACAGGGAGAACATCCATTGTATTACACGGGCACCATAAAACTTGCAAATTCATAGACGTTCACTCAACAAAGTGAACACATAAAGAGCTGACCTGAAGAGAATGCATCAGGAGCAGACCCACACAATCCATCAATCTGATGGATAGCCGTCGTAGTAATCGTAGTGGGTGGTACCATCCTCGCCATAAGGCGACACCATCTGCAGCTCAAAATGCTCGACGATTCTGCAATATTCTGCTAGCAATCGATCAAGTTCGAAAGGACGGTCATTGATCCATAATCCTCCTACTCCATACCCATATACAACCCTTGGCTCCTCTTCCCATGCAAGAGCCTCAAAGTTGTAAGATCTAATCTCGGATAGGTCCGCATAGTATATGCTGCCGGCCTGCACCATGGGTACCCTAGCATTGTCGATGCAGTCGCACCGATTGTCAGCAACGAAGAGAGCACGACTTCCGATGCCTCTGACCGGCTGAAGGACACGGTTCTGGGTATCAACTCGGTAAACAACCGGCCTGCCGCCATAGACCGGTCCACTCACAATGAACAACAACTCCCCGTCGGACTCGACGAGGTAAAAAACGATTCTCTGGGAACTGACAGCCCATAACAGGGCCTGGAACGGTGGGATGCATCCCCAGGGTTATTGCGGAGCGCTGCAGCTGGACATTTCCATGAGCAGCATCACACATAACCGAGAGGACAGACCCATATCTACCTACGACAAAAACATCACTGGCGTAAGTAGTCATGCTCCAGAGTTCCGCGAAGTCATATGGCAAGTACCACCCTTCACCAAAGACCAGTCGACTCCCTTCCTCCGTGCTCTCATCCGCCCACTGAATGGTGGTGTTCTGATGGTTTGATGTAAACACCATCAATGACGGGAACATTGTCACAGCGACAGAAGCCACCTGCTCGGTCGGTATCACCCCCCTCAGGCGCTTGATAGCGCCCGAGAAGGGGTTGTACAACCGGGTCTTGTACGGTTGCACCCTTTGTCCAAGCACAAGGAGGCCGCCAGTTGTGCTACCAACATAAAAGTACCTTCCAGAGAGAGAGGAAGGATACATAGAGATTCAGTCAAGGTAAACAGGCTGAAATTCAATCAAGATAAACCATGGATCAAAACCCTGGGAAACAAGTAGACGAAGAAATAGAACTTGAAAAACAGATAGTATAGGATGTGAATGCAAAAAAAGGATCGCATATATACAGATGAATATAAAGAAAGCACCTGCGAATAACCCGGCTAATCTTCTTCTCAAGGTGGCGGCCAATTCTCACATTCAGCAATGTGATGGCAGTGTCGTCTACCTGATACTCCTCCGACAACTGGTGTTCTAGAACAATCCAGTTGGCTGGCATAAAGCGCTCCTCCGTGAAATAGCGTTAGGCGTTGTAGACTGCCCGAAAGGCGACCCAGTAGTCGAAATCGTCCATCAAAAGGAATATGTCACCTATCTTCTGGACGAGTCCCTCAGGGAGACCATCCCATGGCGAGTCCTCCTGCTTCTTGCCGGCCATGGATGATGTCGTTCGTGTGGTCTCGGTCCCACCGACTCGCATAGTAAGCGGTTCTAGAGACACACATTTAAACAAAGGCCTGGGAAAGCCAAGCGAATCGTGTGGAAACGAGACGACGACATGCACATAGGAACCACAAGCACGTTTCATCAAACTAGCACGGGCACGCGCATGCGCACTAATTACGGTACAACGATCGTCCACACCAGCGTACGACTCCTGGGAGCACGCGAGTGTGTAGGTGTAGGATGATACTAGTAGTAGTAGTAGTATCATAACCTCGTTGTATTTAATTATCCCAAAATCTAAGAAGAAAACGTGTGCTCCCTAGTCCCTCAGGGCACACACAAACGCAGGGCATTTTCCATTTTTTGTATGGCATTTTTCATTTTTCAATTTCGCTTTTTGGTTGTGCCCTTGGATGCTCACCGTGTGGCCAGATGGGGTGTATGCTCCGTGGAGCTAAAAACCTCATGTTCTCTCAATAGCACAGTCGTTAATTAATTATTTTACAACCTCAATTGCTAGGCCAAATGACCAATTAATACTCCTAGTTTTGCTCAATTACTCCTCTAGTTGACCGTAAAATATGAACCACCACGTCGTGTAATGCTCCTGGCCGATCATATTGTTAAAACGGGAGTGCATCCATTGGATTGCATGTTTTTAATTAGATACGATGGCCACGTGCATTGGCTGGATTTTAGGATTACTACTGCATGCAATAACTGGCTATAAAGCGAGTAAGTGGAGTTAATTCTCCGAACTAGTACTACTCCGTCCTAGTAATACCGAACACAGGGAGTACCTCAAGTATGGTTACATGGATGATCAGTTGATATGACTCTCGACCATGAATTTCTAACCATATAGCCATACGTTCTACCACCTTTTTTACTACTACTACTAGTAGTAGTACATGGATGCTAGAAAAATTCAAAATCTCAATCGAGCGGCAAAATCACACACACCAACTTCGAAGCATTTTCCGCCTAACCATTTCAAAAACTTTGAGCCAAAATCTCCCACCGAGGGAATACCATTTTTAAATTATTATTATTAGATGGACGCGAACCAAATTCAAAATCTCAATCGAGTGCAAAAACCACACACCCACTTTGAAGTATTTCCCGTCCCTCCATTTCAAAAACTTTGAGGCACAATCTCCCACGGGGGTACCATTTTTGTATTATTATCAAAGGATGAGCGCTAGTCAAATTCAAAATCTTCATCGAGCGGCAAAACCGCACACTGACTTTGAAGCATTTCCCGCCCCTCTGTTTCAAAAACTTTGAGGCAAAACCTCCCACCTGGGGAGTACCATTTTTGTATTATTATCAGATTGGCGCTTGTCAAATTCAAAATCTCAATCGAGCGACCAAACCATACACTGACTTTGAAGCATTTCCCGCCCCTCAGTTTCGAAAACTTTGAGGCAAAATATCCCACCAGGGCAGTACCATTTTTATATTATTATTAGATGGACGGTCGCTAAATTCAATATCTCAATCAAGCGGCAAAATCACACACCGATCTTGAAGCATTTCCCGCCCCTCAGTTTCAAAAACTTTTGACTTCAAAATTCCCATTCTACCGATTGTTCTGACGCCCTATGGGCAAGCTAAAGTCGGTAGCTTGGGGGCACGATCGTAATTTATGTTTATGTTCACCTTCTTAGTATGGATTCGCCCAGATTTTCCCGCTGATCCTTCCAAAAATCCCAGCCCCTCTCTCCCACGCCCTCACCTCCACGACCACCATGCGCACTGGCCGGCGGCAATTACATGGTGGCCATGGCCGCCTGAGCTGTGGTCTCGTGCACTGCCGTGGAGCCGCTTCACCGATGCTCACTCACTGGATCTGGTTCACCGGGTCTCTCTGCCACTGCACCGGAGCTACAATGTCGTTCACCATGCCAATGACGTCATTGACCGCCCAAGTTCTGCTTCCCGGACGCCGGAAGCTACCCAACCGTACCGGATCCACTTCACCTGTGTACATCAGACGTGATCTAGTTTAGGGAGTTCCATGCCCACCGCTCTAGACCAGTTGCTCGGCCGTCGCCGTTCACTGCACTAGATCTGCCTCAGCGGCACTCTCGTCCACCACACTCAAGACGGCATTGACCGCCCAAGATCTGCTTCCCTGACGCCAACAGCCACCGCAACCACAGCACCCTCGGTGACCTGGACGTCACCCGCACGGTACTGATGATGCTTAGACGCCTCTCCGATCAAGGTTAACCAAATCTGCAACCCATTTTTGTTTTGTCAGCAGTATAGCAGGTTCAAGCCTATCGCAGTGAACTGCATTTTTGTCATCATGCTCGTACATACAAGTCGGTGGGCATGCATGTTCTTCGTGCTAGTACATACAAGGTCATTAGACATGTTGGTTTGTATTCGCTGCTCTACAAATTTCAAGTCATGGACTGTCTGTTATTTTGTCATACACATGTTCTTAGCTAGTCCATACAACAGTAATTGCATGCTACCGTGTAATTCTTAGCTAGTGTGGATTCCCTGCTCTACATTTGCTGAATCTATCTGGTTCATCCCGAGATCAGTTCCTGCTATTATTTCCTCCTTGGCATTGTTCTGCTATCCTATAGTAGCCATTTAAACTCTTCGTACTAATTCGATTATAATTTTATTGTTGCCATCTGGTTCTTCAAAATCTACATATAGCCTATTCTACATATAACTCAAAATGGAACAATGAAAATGTTTGTTTGCATAGCCTATTCTCCAGGTTCACAAGGGATGCCATTAATTCCTTATATGGTGCTGGTTCATCGTGACAACGGCATAACTGTCCTCTACTATGTAGTTCACTCGTGGTTTGCATTCCTGCTCTAGAAGTTCTCTTATGATGCCATTATAATTTCTATCTGGTTGATTCTTAGCTATGACAGTAACTACATGCCATTGTGTAGCTCACCGCAAATTCTGAGTCACCCAACGACTCTATGCATTCCAGGAGATGCCACTGCTTCCATATATATTTGCTGAAATGACCTCGCTTGTTTATATTTGCTGAAATTCTAAGAAACACTTTGCTTGATTGCTCATTTCATTCTAGGCACACTTGTCTAATGCTTGTTTGTCCTATTCTACAGGTTCATGAGCAACGCCATTATATCTCACATCTGGTTCTGGGTCTGGTTCGTCCTAAGACATGGCATAACTATCCTCTACAATATATAGTTCATTCATGGTTTGCATTCCTGCTCTACAAGTTCTCGTATGATGCGGTTATAATTTCTATCTGGTTCATTCTTCGCTATGATAGTAACTGCATGCCATTTTGTGGCTCAGCGCAAATTCTGAGTCACCCAACATCTCTTGCATTTTAGGGTATAGAAATGCTTCCACATATATTTGTTGAAATGACCTAGCTAGTTTATTTTTTCTGAAATTCTAAGCCACACACACATTTTTTGATTGCTCGTTTCACGGTAGGCACACTTGTTTAATGCATGCTTGCTTGTCCTGTTTGTTTGACGTATTGGTCAATAATTGAACCATTGACTAGTTGTAAACTCACCTCAGGCCTTTATCAATCTATGGGATCTTGGTACCTACAAGTCCATAGATCGAGACGAGATACGAACAAATAAAAGATACAAATCACGAATCCAAACAAAATACAATTCTCCCATGATCTAGATGCACATAATTGCTGCAAGGTTTCTCCCTACCCCGTAGCCCGTGAGGACTACTCACTCATAACAAATAGATCGGAGATAGAAAACATCATGCAAATACTTAGATTAAAATCAAATATTCTTACAATGGTCGCCAAATCACAAGGAGATCTGGAAGTACAAAGCAATGGCTATGGCTAGTGGATGGATGGATGGTGGAAGTGATGAACAATGGATGAATTATGGATGAACAATGGTGTGGATCTCCTTTGGGGGGTGTTGTGATGCAATCTGAGAATGATGGCCCTCTGGTCGGCGACTGGAGCCTCGAAATATATAGGCGTCTTCATGAAAGTTGTAGGGTTTGACGAGATGAAGCCGTTGCCACCTGGTATGGGCAGGCAGTACGGGCAGACCGCACCATACCAGTGGTCATTAAGCATGCTGACGCCCTGGTTGGCTTCTCCAATTACTTGGTTGTGTGTACTTCCTCAAAATCCTTTATTATGACTCCTTATTTTTCCTTAAAAGCAGCGATTTCATGTACAAGATAAATCAAAGAAGGGATTTGCATATCTTTGCAATTATTAGTCATTAGTGGCAAAAGTTGAGAGTTTCTTTGGCAATTTCTTGACCAAAAACAACGTTTAAACGTAGTGGAAGATGGCAAAAATCAGAGCCATCAATACTCCATTCTGCCCAAAGGTCTTTATAGACAAGCGTCTCAAGCGAGTGCACCCCATCCCCATGATCCTTGAATTCATGGCCTAGGTGGACACACACTTGACACCAGTTCGTTATGTTTTCATATTTAACAAAAAACAACTCCCTCTTAATAGCTCAGATCATCGAAACCACCAATATCAGCGGCTTCCTTACATCTAACTTGACCCTTGCATGATAAAAGTTGCCCTCAAAATCATTATAACTTTCTTCTATCGCCATCCATTCTCCCACTTAGAATGCTAGAGATTTTATCATTGGATCATAGCCTACCGGCAAGTCATGAATCTAGATCCATGCATCATTATGAAAAATCTCAATAGAAGAGGGTTTGGTGAATCCATCATATGGGGCAATAAGCACAGGGCTACCGCGAAATTGCCATGGCCATCCTTGCATCACCCTCTCCCAATCCCCTAAGCATGAGAATTGGAAGGTGTGAAGATTACTATCCAACAATTTGGTTTTAACCTCTTGTGTAATATCCCATGCCGAACACATGTTTTTGTAGAACCAAAATCTCGATTACTCTCCTTCTGTATAAACCCTAGCTATGGCAAGCCATCTAGTCGCCTTAGCCGGTGGCTGTCCTTCTTCTTCGAATACCACTTCATCGAGATCCTCCTATGAATTCCTAGGCGCTTCATCATATCATTGATTCCTCTGTTCGAGGGGCCCGATCCCGAGCCCTTCTCAACCATGTTTACGAGCCAAACTTTCCGCCAGCGGGAAACCCTAAAACCCTCGCCCCACCCTAGCCCGGTAGCCAAGACCAGAGGGTAACCCAGAGATCACCCTTGGCATCCCTAGCACCCAGAACAAGGATCGAAGGGGAAGGATCAGGACAGAGGTCTCAACGCCCGCCGCCGCCCGCGAGAGAAAAAGAAACCCTAGCTAGAGGGAACACGTTAAATTGGACGCTTGTTTTAATGGACTTGCGAAACGCAGCTTCCATCAACAGTGGATCTTCCTTCCACCACATACTGACAATAGCATCAACGGGAGTGTGTGTGCACAACATGGTTCTTCGAGGGCTTGCTTGAGTCTCTCCCCTCTCCCTTCTCCTCTCATGCTCCCCTCCTTTGAGAGTCCCCCGTGATATCTCGAGCCGCTCCCGAGCCCTCCCCGATGGCGTTGTCGTACAAAGATGGTGGAGGAGAGGCGCCGGAGTAGGTGGTAGGTCTAGGTTTAGTGTTTTTGACAGCTTGTCGGTAGTTTGGAGTAGGGTAGCAAATTTTCTGGCCTAGATCTGCTGCATCCTGCGGTGGTGCCTGCTCCTGGCTGCGCTCCGGTGGACGGAGGCGACAGTGAGCTTCTTCACCCCAGGGATGTTCACAATAAGGGTCAAGGTTCGTGGTCGCTGGGCTCTGTCCAGATGCACCGCTTTGCTTCGCTTCCCCTCTCTAGCCGTCCATGGAGGCAAGGAGAGGGGGATTCAGGCGGTGGTGCGGACGGTGCTGGAGGCTGGCGGGGCTTTGCCTGGGTGGCACTTCGCGCGGCGCCAGCAGGCGACTACATCTTCTCTTTGTCAAGCTTCTGAGGTGGGAGTTCATGAAGAGGGCTTTGGCAGTGAGGCCTCTTCTCATCAATAAGCGCCGCCTCTTCCAGTGCGGCAGCCCAATCTTGTGCAGTTCTTCTCGGCCGGACATGGTGGCGAGGGAGAAGACGACGGTGACATTGTTACTGTTGTTGGCTGGGGGTGGTTCTGAAGGTCGTTGGAGACTGCGACCCGTGCAGCAGTAGCTAAGCGGAGCCATTGTGAGGCAGCCGCTATCTTCGGTCGTAAGGTCGGACCTACTGCGCTTGAGCTCCGTTGTGGCTCAAGCATCATCTTCCTCCTTAACTGGAGGATCTATTTGGATCTCGGCGTGGCGATGTGCGTTGAGGCTGCCCCAAGTGGTTTCGTCCTCGGTGGTTGCGGTGACGACCGCGCATGGAGATCAAAGTTTGTCCACGACAAGATTGGACTCGACCGCGTTTCTACGCGCTTTCCTAGGGTGCTAGTTGTAACTGTCAAGGGCCTAGGCGTTATTTTTATGGTTTTTGTGCTCCACTTTGTAATTATATCCGCACCGCCGTTTTAATGCAGTCTCCAGGTCCTTCGGGACCTTTCCCATTAAAAAAAAAACAAATACTGACAATTGTTTCAGTATTGTGGGTATAAATTTCTCCCCGTGATCAAAACGATGACCTACCTATTCGGGCTGATTTCTTTGGGTGCCCAAGCACATAGGCCGAATTACCACATTGGGCTGAAAGGTCTTCGGCTAGGAGCAGGTAGCGGATCAAGTCGGAGAGAATGAAATTCGGCCCGTCCGAAGAGGCCACTGGCCCGTTCAGCCCGATCCATCACTATCAACGGCCGTCGCTAACCCTGACCATATGCGTAGCGACCGTGCGGCGAAGCTCCCTCCCGTTCCTCTTTCCTTTTTTAAAATCCTTCTAGACTTCGGCCGGCCGCCGCCACGGTCCACGGACCACGGAGTCATTCGACTCGGAAGAACCAGAGCGTTTTAGGGCTTCCTTCCCCGCCGCCGGTGAGACCTCGCGCGGAGCCGTCCTCCGCCTTCTTCACCTCCACAACAACCCTACCGCCCTAACGCCTTACCCAAGGTTAGTTTCGCCGGATTCCTCTACTCGTCCGCATTCGTCGGTCTGTTTCGCGCCAAAATAAAAGCGCCTCTGCTTGCACCGAGCTGATTGAAGAATGCGGCTGCCCAGGTTTCGGGTCGGTGGCTGGAGTCCCGCCCTCCCCACTCCATGGCGCTCCGGTTCGAGGTTGGTCGGAGTTTTAATTTGATTACATGTGCTTCCTTCTCTCTTGGGGATTACGTTTTTTATACAGTACTTCGGTTTGTGCCTCTTGATTCCTGGGATGAGAAACAGCCTCGGCGGTCTGTTTGTCCGGACCACGGAGTGTGGAGTTTAGTCGAAGTCAGTGTGGTGACGAAGTAGATAAGACTGTACGGCTTCTGTACTCTTATATAGTTGATAAATTGGCATGACGCTAGGATGAGTATATTGTTTCAGACGAGTTTCTGCAACCACAGATTCTCAATTGCTAATAATGTTTTATTTTAAACTTATTATCGATACTGACTAGTCCAGAAAATGGCAGTTGGGCATAGTACTGAAACGTACTGTCCTAGGCACGTGTTTGTAACATTTACATATTGTCCTTTTGGGGAGACATACACATTGCATTTACCTAGTACTGTAGATGGTGCACTTACTGTATCTTGGTATTTTCTTATGGTGAAATCTTTAACTGTTTCACTCCATAAGCGGCGGTAAGGAAAAAAGTTTGAAAAGTGGGCCAGATGTGACTAGCACGTGGCACATGATGTCAGAATGGTACAGAGGTCTGGTGCGGTGGTACCACTGTCAGCTCATATCGGGCTTCCTTCAGAGTTCAGACCTCATCACCTCTGTGGAACAAAATGATGGAAGGTGGCTAGTTGAATCAGTAGACCTTAATTGGGAATACAAATGTTGAAGTTTGAAATAGTAGACCTTAAAGATGAGGCATTAAAGATAATGATGAATCTGAAGTGAAAATCATTTTATTTTGTGCTTGCAGGTATTAGGAAGATTTAATCGTGCTCGTGCAGCTCGGTTAACTCTGCCACACTTTACTTGTCAAACGCCACTTTTTATGCCTGTTGGAACTCAAGGTATTTATATTTTTGGATCTCGTGCCATCTCAGTTCTGCCATTTGCTAGTTCAGTCCGAACTGGATTCTTTTCTTATATAAAATATGAGCTTGCTGTTTTTTTGTATAACTGAGTTTATAAGCAATTACCTGAGGTGACTTGACTGGATAATGCTGGATTTATACTGTAATTTAGAGATTTTGGATGTGACAGATAATTTTGTTGAATTATGTGTGTGATTCTCACATCTCACAATTTGCTCTTGTTTCATTTTTCCATTCTTTTTACTCAGGTACAATTAAAGGCTTGACTACAGACCAGTTAGAGACTATAGGTTGCCAGATTATACTTGGAAATACCTACCACCTTGAACTTCGTCCAGGTTCTCAACTCATTGATGACTTGGGTGGCCTTCACAAGTTTATGAATTGGAAAAGGGCATTGCTGACTGACTCTGGTGGTTTCCAAATGGTTGCTCCAAATCATTATTCTCTTTTCACACAGATGTTATAGTGTACCATTTGAACATGCAGAACTAACTCAGCTAAGCCGTTACTTAATAAAGTGTGTTATTTCGTTGTAAATAAATAATCCTATACTGTACAGTGTCGCTTAAATCTTGTTTCGACAATTGGTGATTTGTAGCAGTTGCCTAATGATATGCGATGGGTAATATTTCTGTTTGGTGCTACCAGAAATTAGTTGATCTGCAACTGCAACATCAAGTCTTGGTTCCACCTATTCAAGAAAAATTCAACATGTAGTTGTTTGCTAGATACTAAATAAATGGCATGCTTTGTTTCATCTGTGGTCTTTACATTAGCACCGTTCTAGCTGTGAAGATTACCATTGATACAATGACACGATCACTTTTTTTCTTCATTCCGCTTTCAGTTATTTAGGTTTGCTTCTGACATTTTACTAATTAGTAAACATGGTTTTAGGTCTCTCTGCTGCATTTAGCTGACATTACTGAGGAAGGAGTTACATTTCAGGTACTCTTGCAGCTACTTGTTCTTCACTAAAGTAAACTTATATTAGGTTTCTCCCGCCACATGAATATATGATGCAACTTTTGATCTTTCATGCATATCCTACAGGAAAATTAAATTACTCAGATATTAGAAATTTAGGGTATGACACTGTTTATAATTTTTGGTTCGTTAAGGTCGTTTTAGGGTTGGCAAATATTAAGATTTTGGGTTGCCCTCTTCAAGCTCAGTTGTCATTAACTTATGTCTTCAGTATACTACACTTTCTATTTATTTACGAGTTCAATTGTATTTTCCTTATCCGTACATATCTTGTTGTTTTACATTGTGCAAACTGTAATTCCCATTATGAAAAATTCAGAACAGTAATTCAGAAATGATCTTGTGAGACTGATGTAGGATTAACTGATGGTATTTTGACAAATATGTGTTACTTGTTTGGTTGGAAAATATTGAATAATGAATAATCAAGTGTCATGTCTCTGCATTGTATCATCATGTACAATTTCTAATGCTATCTTTTTTCTAGTCCATTTACTATGTTAATTTCCATGTGGATGCTAGAAGCATAAAGCTTCTTTAGCTTTCTTTGTGGAAATATATTCCCCATGAATCTCATGATGCATTTATTATTTCTGTGTCCTTGGATAAACTTCACTGCTGCAGAGAGCTGCTTTCTGTGTTGCACATTTCTAATTTTATTATTCTTTTGTGCCCAATCTGCAGTCACCTGTTGATGGGAAACCCATGCTCTTGACACCTGAGGAATCGATCCATATTCAGGTCCGTCCTTTTCTTAATGAACTTCGGAAACTCATTGAGTCATTGTGAATAATCACAAAATCTTGATTTGGCATGTTAATACTTGTGTACACATCCCTCATATTTGTGGGACATGGATGCAGAACAACATTGGAGCTGATATAATCATGGCTCTTGACGATGTTGTGAAGACCACAATTACTGGCCCGAGGATAGAGGAAGCTATGTACCGCACCCTTCGTTGGATTGATAGGTGCATATCTGGTATGATTATTGGTTTGTCTGATTGTTGTCCAAATTATATATTTATTTGGCTTCTATAATCAATTATTTACCATCTTTAAGGTAGAGCTCATCATAGTTTCAGTTACCTCTACTTATGCTATGAATTTAGGATATATTGGAAACCTTTTGAAACTGTGATAATCATGGTTAACTAAGGACTGGTGGTTTGTCTTGCTGATGTTCAAATGTAGCTCATAAGAAACCAGATGTCCAAAATTTATTTGGGATTGTTCAAGGAGGATTAGATCCAGTTCTTAGGTGAGTTTGTCTGGCTTCTTGGTACATGCATAAAAGGTAGACATTCATGTAATCAATAAAGTTTGACGTGTTAACTTCTAAAATTTTAAATTCCAGAGATATTTGCGTGAGGGGCTTGGTCGAGCGGAACCTTCCTGGGTATGTCAGACTATGTTCACAGGATTACGGCTTCACAAACAAACTTTCTCTCCTTTTCTTACAGGAAGCCAAAACTTGTTTTCTGTTTCCGATGATCTATATCTGTGTGTGTTTTTATTTCTATCCATGGCTCCGTGCTGTTAATTCAACAGTTCAGTGGCTGATTCTTTGAATTTTTTGTTGCTAGATATGCTATTGGTGGTCTTGCAGGTGGTGAAGATAAAGATTCATTTTGGCGCGTTGTTGCCCAGTGCACTGCTGGATTGCCTGAGGATAAACCCCGATATGTAATGGTACGTTCTAAATTTTCCTCGCCTTCTCAGCGTTCTTTTATGATATGTGTTGAGAAATAAAGTTTAATATTTCTTGAAGTGCTCATGTTAAGCCGAATATAGTATTGTGTCCGCATATGATTCAATCTTGTTGTTGATATTGCTCTTATACTGATATGCAGGGTGTTGGCTATCCACTTGATATTGTAGTATGCAGTGCTTTGGGTGCAGATATGTATGACTGTGTTTATCCAACACGCACAGCTCGCTTTGGGACCGCACTTGTGCCTGAGGTAGGAAACTTATATCCCATTTGACAGGTCTATGCAATTCAGAGAGGCTCACTATTTGCGTGTTTTCTTTAGAACCGATGTCAATTTTTCTAGTCTTTGCTTGAAGCTTTCTATTGAACTTTGGCATTCACAGCACTTGCTCTTGGGTTAGCCTTATATGGGTGAGAACATTAATTAAAATATACAACCATAGTTCAGCTAAATTCTGAGATCACTTTCTCTGCACTTTCCTCACTTGGCATCACTCTAATGAACTCACATGAGAGACGTGGCCATGTGAGTGAGTGGGAGGGGACACTGTTTCTTCCAGAAACCCCATAAGCTTGACAAGTCGGTAAATCATTTGATGGTGGTGCAAAAGGGACCCTGGAATTTGCGCTTGCTGGGTACATTTTCTATATTAGCTATGCTTGTCGTAGAAGTAGGCATGTTTATAGGAGGTCTAGGCTTTCTTCTAAGTTTGTAAGCTAGTACTAATTTAGTTTATTGGCCCCTTTAATTTAATTAGCATTGATAATTTATGCAACCTTTTCTGTATCTCCTTAGGGTGTTCTAAAGTTGAAACAAAATGCAATGGCAACTGATGAACGGCCCATTGATCCTTCCTGTTCATGCATGGTATGGCTTCAAAACCACTAGGAACAAAGTGGTAAACCAGTCGATATCATTATCATCTTTGGAGTTCTGTAACATGGTTATCTTGTCAGGTCTGCAAGAACTATACACGTGCTTGCTTGCATTGCCTCGTCACAAAAGATCCTATGGGTTCTCAACTGCTGTCATATCATAATTTATCTTTTATGATGCGGGTATGCTAATGGTTTTTTACGGAGGTCTTCATTTTCTAAGCACTATCATCTATTTCTTGATCATTCACCTTTTTTATTTCAGTTAAGTAGAGATCTCCACATGTCAATTCTTGAAGGCCGATTTCCAGAGTATGTTATCTCATTTGACATAAATATGCCTGATTTGTCGGTGAAAGTGTGTTGGTGAATAAGGAATTTTTCTGACATGTTGCAGGTTCGTGAGAGGATTCTTGAGGGTGCAGGTTTGTCTTGTTCTGTCTTCTGTTACGCATATAAGAAATCACACGTACTTGAAATAAGCTACCTCCTTAATCTATTTGCTACCCAATATCTACGAAACCCAAAACTATACTCTGTTTATTATTTTCTTTCTTGATAGTTTGTGTTACCTATAAGTGCTAAAATCATCATGACAGTTCCCCAAGGGCGACGTTCCAAAGTGGGTTCATAACGCAATGGAGGTTGCCGGCATTGACATATCGGAGTGCTGCACTCCCACCAAATGCCAGCATGATGCAATGGAGGATACTGGCGTTGACATATCAGAGTTCTGCCCACCGACCAAATGTCCCTGACACGAAACGTTTAGGGGACAGGTACCACGATGCGAGTTGACGACAGGAAGGGCAGTCGCACAAAAGTGACCCCTCATATTTAACATGACAAGTTTTCACGAGGTTTTAGTCATAGGTGTAGGCCTCGCTCTCATTGCTTCGGCATAGAATTTTCCAACAGTATGCTGAAACTAGCTGATAGGTTGTGGTAGTCACGAAGATTTTGTTTCTCCTAGAATTTTGCTGGGGATTTTCCAAGGAAGATGTTGTCCATGGCTGGATGTATTTTCATTGTTATTGTTTGCAAGCAGCTGCAGAATATGTTTACTGTTAAGGACAGTCTAAGAAAGTTTGTAAAAGCAGTATTATACTCATGAAAGTTGTTGCAAGGGAATACATTTTTCTTTCAGAAAACGGATTACATTTGGTTCATTGAAGATTGCAGTTTTCCATTAGGGCTTTGCAGTGTGACCTCTCAAGGCTTCACACACTCTTTTTGTGCGAACTATGGTCTTATTCACACTCTTTTTAGGTTTACATGTGCATTCTGTTGAATACAGTGTCATGTTGAGTGGCCACCACAAGTGTCTACTGACAAGTGCTCTCCGATGGTGCTGCTTGTTTTACAAAGAACATGGGGAATGTCGCGTGGGAAATGTGGCGATCTTCATGAAAAATGACTTGTGCTGGTCATCCGGATCGTTCAATTCTCATCCGACGGCACAAGAATCAGCAACGAGTATCTTCTGTCGCCACTTGTCAACCTCACACTGGCTGCCAGCTCCCATCCAAAACGCTCGCTATGCCTTGTGGGATCCACCGGCGACGACGCTGCTCAGCTCAACCACACCTCTCTCAGCTCAGGTGAGCACCCACCCAGATTCCAGTGACTGCGACTGGTCCCCACGCCGCTCCCAGGTATCCCTGGAAACAAAACGTGTGTGCGACACAGCACTCCTTCTTAACACACTGCCAGGTGGGCCTCCTATGGCAGCGGGCGAAAATAACAAGGCGTTCGTATCCCAGATTCCGTCGTCAGTATCTAAGCTAAAATATTTATTTCAGAAAAAAAAGCAGCATTATAAGTCTGAAACCACCGCCCGCCTCCTGGACCACTCCGCCCCCCGTTCTCTCGCCGCCGGCGCCGATGGAGCGCCTCCGGATCGCCGTCTCCCACCGCCCGCCTCTGCTCCTCCCTGCACCCAACAGTATCCGCCGCCGCCAACTCCACCTCCCAGCGCCCCGGCCCCTCCCACTCGCCTCCAGCTCCATCTCTTCCCGGCATCGCCTCGCCCCCGCCCTCCGCCGGCACACCCCGCCTCTCCTCGCCTCCCAAACACCTGTCCCCGACTCCGAGCCCGAGCCAAGCGCGCCACCCGCCGGCGCCAAGCTCGTCCCTCTCCTCCTCTCCCTGGCGGCGGGCCTCGCGGTGCGCTTCCTGGCGCCGCGGCCGGCCGAGGTAAGCCTGCAGGCGTGGCAGCTCCTCTCCATCTTCCTGTCCACCATCGCGGGGCTGGTGCTGGGTCCGCTCCCCGTGGGCGCGTGGGCCTTCCTCGGCCTCACCACCGCCGTGGCCACGCGGACGCTCCCCTTCGAGGCGGCCTTCTCCGCCTTCACCAACGAGGTCATCTGGCTCATCGTGATCTCCTTCTTCTTCGCGCGAGGGTTCGTCAAGACGGGGCTGGGCGACCGCATCGCCACCTACTTCATCAAGTGGCTCGGGAGCAGCACCCTGGGGCTGTCCTACGGGCTCACCATCAGCGAGGCGTGCATCGCGCCGGCCATGCCCAGCACCACCGCCAGGGCCGGGGGCGTGTTCCTGCCGATCATCAAGTCGCTCTCGCTCTCGGCTGACAGCAAGCCTAACGACCCGTCGTCGCGGAAGCTCGGCTCGTATCTTGTGATGACCCAATTCCAGGTGAGTGTGTCATCAATTCATCATTGTTCATGGAATCACTTAATGCGCTTGCTTAGTGACTTGGTTGTAGATTAATCGATGTTACAGTCCTGGCACCGAGTTGCTAATTCTCACTAAACTTATGCATTTCGCCCAGCCAACATTTGGTTCGGAAAGGGTTCAGTGCTGACCGTGTTACCTCGATCACTTTAACTTTTCACAGAGCTCTGCTCTAGCTCTGATCTGCACAATTAGAAACTGTAGAAGGTTGTATGAAACATTAACTTGTTTCTGTTTGGTGATAGTATGATTTGCCTAGGTGGAATGCACGCGGCTATATGTGTCACGTGGTTGCTTGTTGGGTCAGAAATTATTTAGTATGCTCTGCAGGTGAAATTAACTTAAGAGCTCTAGCATGTTGAAGTGTAATTTTGTGCATTCAGCTTGGTGGTTTCATCAAGTCTTTTCAAAGGGAGTATCCTATTTTTGGAGGATTCTACAACGAGACTAGTACAATGTTCACTTGAGTTCTGACTTGATTATATCACTTAAATTGGTAAAGTTGAACATAGTTAAAATGCTGAACCCACCAAGACGTAGTAGGAATCAACCCAATTCACTGCCAGACCTGGTTCAGCCATTTCAGCGCAATGTTTAGTTAGCCTATTTGAATGCGTTATAAAGTTATCTTGTAATGTTGATCCCCATTTGAATTAGGACAAATAGAAACCTATATGCTTGAGTGCTTGGAGGTGTGATTAATCCCGCCTAATTAGTTTGGCTGAAGACTTACCAACATATACGGATAAACAGTCGGTTGACCAATTTGCTTGAGTTAATTATGAAAATGCATGGGTTATTCAGTGTTCATGGCCTATCCAAAATGAGTTAGGCCTAGGCTAATTTGGACCCTGGGGCATTTCTTCATAAACATATACTCACAAGTTATCACAGTTGTATGAAATTTTCAAATAGAAAGGGACTGATGGCTTTGTGCATTTGAAGGTTTCTTCAAGTCAAATTCACAAAATTGAGAAATAGTTATTCAAGATGAACTTGGATGTCATGATATATGAGTGCCCACTTATACTCTTTTGGTGGGACATGTCGAATGTTCCCAAAGGCCTCAAACAAAGAAATGTGTTAGTTCAAAACATATGGTACTACACTGTTTGGGTCAAGGAAAACAATTTAGAAATAAAATACGGTATCTGATATTTAAAAAAGTGAGAGAAGGAGATCAGAGAAATATATATAAAGCAACCTTCTGAGTGCAAGAATTCTTTCCCTGTTTCCTAGGGAAAGCAGCTGATTATGTGAAACTACTGAGGCTTTTAGTGTGTAAGTGATGAATCTTTCAGATATAGATTCTTTTGAGTCTTTCCAAAATGAGTTTGGCCTAAAAAGCTAATTTGGACCCTGGTTCTTTACAGTCTTCAAAAAATATGCTCACAAGCTATGATAGTTGTATCAAAATTTCAAACAAATAGGGGGCTGATAACTTGAAACATTTGAAGGCATCTTCGAGCCACATTTGCAAAATTGAGAAATGGTCATTCAAGATGAAAATTGATTTCGTAATAGATGAGTGGTCGCGTTTAGTATTTCAGCCAGAGATGCCGAATGTTCCAAGAGGATTCAAATAAAAAAGGCATGTTAATTCAAAGGAAAACTTTGTCACTACTCCATGCCGAAACTAGGTTAATTCAGAGGAGTAGTGGCACATCCCTAATTCAAAGCGTGTGCTACAAAGTTTGGGTCAAGAAAACAATTTAGAAAGGCGGTATCTGCTACAGTAATTAAAAAAGAGAGAGAAGGGGATCAGACAAACATATGAGAAGCAGCTTTTCAAATGCAAGAATTGTGTGAATGTTCCTAGAGAAGCAAAATGATTCTTTGAGTGCCTTGAGGCCCTTAGAGTAAGTGATGAATCTTCCAGGTTTAGATTCGTATGGTTCATTCAAAATGTATAAACGGTGAATATTTACATGGAGTAACACGATATGCTTGTGGTGTGCATAATGTTCCTGCATATTGTTGTCACACTCCCAAAATCCACTCAATGGCCAACCCACATGGGATTGGACCACATTCAAGGTCATAGAATCCTGGTTATTGTTTGGTCATCACTTCATTTATATGTTTCATGTTTGGATCTAACAGGCAATATATCATAGGTGCAGCTCGTTGGTAGACCATGAGTGTGTATGTTGTTGTTGTTCTGTGCATGTGTGTGGGGTGGGGTGGGAGGGTGTGGTATTTTACTCTCTTATACTCATTGAAAAATTATCAGAGGTTTTCACCTAATAACTACTTTGCTTTCTGTTCCTTGACAGGCTGCTAGCAACTCCAGTGCTCTCTTCCTGACTGCTGCTGCACAAAATCTGTTGTGCTTGAAGCTAGCAGAAGAGCTTGGTATCATAGTTGCAAATCCGTGGGTATCATGGTTCCAGGCTGCTAGTTTGCCAGCTATTTTGTCTCTACTAGCAACACCATACTTGCTGTACAAAATCTTCCCCCCTGAAATAAAGGACACACCTGAGGCCCCAGCATTAGCGGCAGAGAAGCTGAAGCGCATGGGTCCAGTGACTAAGAATGAATGGGTTATGATTGGTACAATGATTCTTGCGGTCTCATTATGGGTTTTTGGGTAAGCTTCTGTATCATTATTAAACCGCGCCATAATACTGACTTGCAGTATCTATATAATCATGCAATTTGTGATATCTTTTACTATGTGGTTATCTCTATTAATTATTTTCATGGGTTACTGCTCCCTCTAAATTGATACTCCCTCCATTTACTAATGTAAGACCTTTTAGATATTTGAAAGTGGACTAGATATACTCCAAAGTGAGTGAACCTACACACTAAAATATGTCTAGAATGTCTTACATTAGTGAACGGAGGGAGTAGCACATATCTTTGTTGAAGCAATGCACTTGTTTAATTGTTTAGTTGGCAGGAAATTGGGGCAAATCCTTGCTTCAGAAAGAACTGTTAAATTGATAGGCACCTAGTTATGTATGCCTGGAAAAAATCACATTTCATTTCATTTATGAATTTGAAATGTGTTACCATTAATGACAAAACTTTCTGTTATATAAATATGTCCATAACTCAAAAGTATGGAAATTACGTAACCAATGCTTAAGATATTTGCACTGAAACAACCTTTAACCTACAGGATGAATCAAAAGAAACCATTTGGATCCTGCTTCCAATGATGTCAGTTCATCTAGTCACTAGTCATCAGAACTGCTTTTCGGTGCTTGTAGTAAAAACCCATATCTCAGTCTCAGACACAACTCCGTATATCCCTTTCTACTCCCAATCCTAATCCCAGTTCTACCATGTTCATTTGAAACACCACCCTGTTCAGCTTTGCTGCATGTTCATTCCAGTTCACTGAATACACTATGGAATAATCTATTAGTGATGACTGATGACCAGCACTGCGGGTCTGACAGAGCTTTAGAAACATGCCTAGTGTCGAAGGCAATCTCTTGAATATCATGTCCGCACTTCGCAATCTCTTGAATATCATGTTCAGTGACACATATTAGGTTATAGCTAGCCTAGAGATCAAGGTTTACAGGTCGACCTGTCGCAAGTTGTCGCTAGGGTACCGACAAGTAGACAAGTCTTGACAAGTCTCGACAAGTGCTAGACTTGTCGATGTGCTGTCGACAAAGAACTACTAAAAAACACCAAGTAACTAGCCTATTAATCTTGGTATACTGTAAGTCTGTAATATATTTTGATGGCATAGGGAGTGAAGAGCAACCTGATACTGTGACAATTGCGTCCAGTGGGCAGGGCCTCCACTTCTCCACGAGCCAACAGCCTCCACTTCTCCACGAGCCAACAGGGGGGAGGCGGAGGTGGAGGTGGTGCAGCCTTCAGAGGTGCTCACGACCCAGGTTGGAGTGGGAGAGCAGGGGTGAGGTGGAGGCGGAGGCGGCGGTGCCGGCGAGCCAGCAGCGGCCAGAGGAGAGGCAGCGCCAGGGGAGGGGCACCAGGGGAGAGGCGGCTGGGGGAGGGACTCACGGGTGTAGGGTTTCACGTGAGGCTTCTTATATCCCAGCCCTTTAAGTTGTCGATCGACTAGTTCACAGAGACAAGTCTAGGTTTGTTGCCGACAAGTCAACTTGTCGCTCGACAAGTTAAACTTGTCTTGTCGTTCCACCTTGTCGACATCAGGATTGCGACAGGTCGACTTGTCGTGCGACAAGTCTAGACTTGTCGAACAACACTTAATCCTTGCTAGAGATCAATATTCTAGGACACCTTAGCTCCAATCAGCTAATCAAACAACTCGATGTGGGGTTTTGGATATTTTCTCTTGATGGCTACCGTGCTAATAGCACGATAATCCACAGACTTTTCTCCCACTACCACTCCCTTGGTTGTAAACATCATTGGCGCTCCCCAAGTTGAGCACTAAGTCAAACCAAACATTTGGATAACACCGTCCAACTGCTTATTGAATTCTTCTTGAAGTCTTCTTGAAATGGTCGTCATAATTGATAAGGAAACCTAGAGATAGGTCAGAGTGCCATGAATAAGATCAATCCGAAACTCCACGTCCCGCTCTCAGAGAACTTGGAACAGGCATAGAATTTTGGTCATAAGCATATAAGAGATCTGTGTTATACCCTACAATCCTCTGCAATATTTCTTGTCTGTATTGGACTATTGGTCATGATGTCTCACTGTATAATCCATTTCCCAATTTCTGTGTAGGGATGCTATTGGTGTATCTAGTGTTGTTGCTGCGATGCTTGGGCTCTCTATTCTTCTCCTGCTTGGTGTGCTAGACTGGGATGACTGCTTGAGTGAAAAGTCAGCCTGGGACACGTTGTCCTGGTTTGCAGTTCTAGTCGCAATGGCAGGACAGCTAACAAACCTTGGAATTGTGTCGTGGATGTCGGCATCCGTCGCCAAGCTGCTCGGATCTTTCTCGTTGAGTTGGCCCGCAGCTTTTGTTGTTCTTGAGGCCTCCTACTTCCTCGTTCACTACCTATTTGCAAGCCAAACTGGACATGTCGGAGCTCTATTCTCTGCGTTTCTAGCGATGCATGTAGCGGCCGGTGTTCCTGGCGTGCTGTCTGCGCTTGCTCTGGCTTTCAACACGAATCTGTTTGGCGCTCTGACTCACTATAGTAGCGGGCAAGCTGCGGTATACTTTGGAGGTAAATTTTCTGCGTCGATTCGTTCAGTTTCTGAATTTTCAAATGAAACTTCCCTGCATTTGCATACGAGTGTTAGATGGAAAAAAAACAATAGGTGGATTTTCGCAGATAAACATGTTGAATGAGAAAACAAATTATTTTCCTTTTATCTTTCTATACTAGTATTTATTTATTCATTAGATTAAAAGGGATCTCTCCCTGGCTCCATTTTAACTACTCCCTCCGTCCTGAAAAGGATGTCACAAATTTATCTAAATTTGGATTTATCTAGTAAAATTGGATGTATCTAGTAGTATATACTAAAGAGTGTCTAGATACATCCAAATTTAGCAAATCTGTGACATCCTTTTCAGGATGGAGGGAGTAGTATTTATTTATCATGCTAAATCAGTAAGTCAGATGACATCGATAGTCTCACCTAGTTAGTAACCTGTTGCTTTCATTGTGCAGCGGGGTATCTGGAGCTTCCAGATATATTCAAGCTTGGGTTTGTGACAGCCTTGATTAATGCTTTGATATGGGGAGTTGTTGGAACCTTCTGGTGGAAATTTCTGGGACTCTACTGACAGTTGCAGCACCGTAAGTTGACCGGAACTTTGCCGAGCTCACTGAACCATGGTTCAGGAGTGGTAGTCCATGGACGGTCTGCTGATCAGTTGATGATAGGGTAATGGCAGATTAATCTGTGTTGAGCCTTTGTCATCTTCTTCTGTCCCATCCTGTACAGTTGAATTAGAGCCAGAACAGTTTGATGCTGAAATAAGGTCATATCTTGTTTCAGTGTTCTTAACTGCTGGTGTGTTAATCTATTTCTGAATTTCTGGCATTGTTTTGCCTACTACTCTTACATCATTTCTTGCCAGATTAGTGTGATCCGATGGAAGAATCGAGCACTTGAAGTAAACAATCCATGGCATCGTGAGTAAAAGAACCATATGGAGCAAGATTTTTTTTTCCCGGACAGGGTGGTGATAAAAATATATTTGCAGCTAAAATGTATGGCGAATGTCGCAAACCGTGCTAAGATCAAGAAGAGCACGACAACCCCAGTAACCTTCTCCAACGTCTTAGCAGGGAACCTTTCCTTTTCTGAGGGAAACAAACTTGGCAAGCTCATGCGCCACGGAATTATTACGCCTTTTTAGTTACTTCTTTGGTTGATGTTCGGATGTTTTGTGGGCTGTGTGTATCGTTGTTATACAGAGGCCTGGTTTATAAGTAACAAAGCGCAAATGCGCCACCAAATTAGCCTCTAGGATAGTACTCAAAATTCACCTCAGGAAAACCTGAAACCAAAATATCGCAATAATAGAGAATCGCTGCTGCAGCTGTAGCCGAGAATCCTCCATCCTTCGTTGTTTCGACCGCCTCTTATTGTCAGATTGTATAGTAAAGCGATTGCAGGCCATACGTTGAGCTAGAAGTAGCCCCCCTTGAAGAGCACAAGCTTCGGCTGTCATTGCGTCCGCCCCGAACCGAAGATCTGTGGTATGAGCAGCGATGCATTTACCTTTAAGATCACGGACGATAACACCAGCACTTCCATGTCCTTGATCAACGCTGTAAGCTGCATCAACATTGAATTTAGCAGGGAACCTTTCTTGTTTTTCTTTTACACTGTCCATTAAGCGTGCTTCGGCCCACGCTCCACCAATCGGGAACCGAAATTGCAGCGCCACGCCAACGGAGCTGGAGGGCAACCGAACGCCCCGCCATGAATCCGTGCCTACGCTACTACTAGTACGTCCCATCCCGCGCGCACAGTTACGTCGCACTGTTCGAGACGCGAGGTCGATGAGCCGGCCGTATGGTCCTCCTCCAGCAGCAGCAGCCGGTGGACCACCTGATCGTAACCAACTCGAAAGGCAGCGATAGGATGGTCCCGTGCGCGCGTGTACCGTCCACTCCACGGACGGACGGACGCGACGGGTGCTCGCGGCTTGCCGCCACGCACGCACGTACACGTACGTACGTCCGTTACGTCTCCGGACCAAACAAAAGCCTCGTCAGCTCCTGTTGGTGCGTGCGGCCTCCTGTCGAGGCATATATCTCCTCTCTCCGGTCGCGTCGCGCATTTACCCCATCCTCGGTCGGATAGTTCACCGTGAGCTGCCACGCACGGACGCGAACGTGAATGTGTTGACGTGCTGTCGAGCGAGACTAACTCATACGGAAAGAATGTTACGGGATGACGTGGCAATCAGTAATTGGGGTGGGAGATTCACGGGAACAACTGCCGCGGGAAGCCTTCCAATCACACGGTTCCACATACGTCCGTAGCAATTTTTCCGTAAGTACTCTCCGTAGGTGTAGGATTATGCGTCTCGACCATACCAGGAAACCAAAGATTGATGCAACGGCAGTTCCCCACGGCTCAGAACGGCAGTTCCCTGCTTAACTTGCCACTGCGGATCGATAGCACTTTGTGTTGGCTAGGCGAACGCACTTCGCCCTTGAGCGTACGTCACGAAAGTGCGTAACGGCGCCAACCCCAGCCTCCCAAAAGTCTCTAGCTAGGGTTCTTTCTAGGGGCCCGAGATCAAAAGAAACTTTTGCGCCTACCCACACAAAAAAGAAAAAACGGAAAAAAGATGATCTGCGCGATCATGACGCCCGAGAGGCCTACCAAATCTCCCGCGTACTATTAGCGGGAACCTGACGCCGTTCTCGGCGTCCTGGTTTCGGGACAGTTATACAAAAGAAAAGAACCTTTTTCTCTCCTGCTCGATACGCACGACGGTAGTAGAATCTTTTCCGAAAGGGAAGTGCTAGTATGCGTGCGGGTGAGGTCGACGGTGCAGCCGAGCTCTTGTTTGGGCCCCATGTCAACTGCTGCCCATCGATCCCTGGCTAGTACGCCTATCTAGCTGGGCGCGTAGTTTTTTACCGTCTGAAAAAGAGGAGGAACTTTTCTGCGAGCTGCGCTGTGAGTCTGACGACGCGGAGTCGGGAGAATGGCTCGAAAGGCGGGGCGGGGCGGGGCGCGCTTTCTCCGGCGACGCGCGCGCGCGGGGGCGGGCGTGCCCATACGACGGCACGGCAGCAACGCAAGGCAACGCGCGCAAAGGCCCCTGCCGCGCGCGGCAGCAGTGCCCATGCGGAAAAGCGGAAAGCCCTGCCGCGGCAGCCAGTTTTTCACCCCCTCCCGCGTTTCCTCTTCTCGTCGGGATGGTACGTGCCATCGCTCGCCCGGCAGGAAAAGCTGGCTAGCTATAGACTAGGTAGGGCGCTAGCTAGGCTAGAAAGCAGGGAAGCTTTTGCTCCGGGAAGGAATCCGGGCCGGGGCCATGGGCTATGGTGGGTGCGTGTGGGGCACGCACGTCGGTTCGTGCACGCACAGGACGTGTAGCGCTGCCGATCGACCGCATGGACGTGGAGAAAAGGAGGGTGATGTGATGGACCCGAGCGAGCGAGCGAGCGCCGCGCCTACACTGGCCGGGGTCGAGACCTTTTGGGCAGGTGCCGCCGCTTTGCTTGGCCCCCTGCTGATCCCCGCGCGCTCTGTCTCTCTCTCTCTACACCACGTCCTTGTTATTACAGAGAGAGAGAGAGAGAGAGAGAGAGAGAGAGAGAGAGAGAGAGAGAGAGAGAGAGAGAGAGAGAGAGAGAGAGAGAGAGAGAGAGAGAGAGAGTGCTTTCATTTCATCTTGGTTTACTGGATGATTCCCTAGTGACAGGTTGGAAAGAGGTACTACTAGTAGTACGTGGACTAGTGTGACGGGATTGGGGGAGGCCCATTATGCTATGCGAGGATGCTGTTGGCTCTCGGGGACAAGGTAGCCAACGTGTACTACCGGAGAAGACGGGGTCCAGGTCTCTGAATACGACTAAAGGTTCATTGGACAAACTAGTATGCGTCATGAATACTCCGGGACGGACTCTTTTCTACGGCCGCAGGCGTACATGGCCTACTACTAGTACCTTGTTGACTGGCATGTACGCAGCGGTACCTAAGCATTCATCGTGGTTTAGTTTACCGTAGAGGTAGAGCTGTCAGCTGTGGTGTACGTAGCCGTTTTCACAAAGATATGGTACTGATACTTTACAATTCACAGAGTCGTCATATTTTGGTGTGCTGGACATTTGTCCCGTGTACTTGAGCGCTTCGATCTTCACCCCCCTGCTGCCAGCTCAACGTGGAAAAAGCAGAGAGACGCTGGAGCCACAAAGTTTCCCTCTCGTCTTTGGGGTTTTGCGGCCCGATCCCTTGCTCCTCTGTTGAGAGATCGCGCCTTTTCGGCCCATCCATGCATGCAGGTGCTCTCTGCACTGCAAGGCTGTTCTACTGTGCGCGCGCCTAAAACGCAGCTGTACCAGCAGTAAAATTCAATCGCTTAATTGTTCCTACCCTAGGAAAACAGCGTCTGCTAGTAGTAAAATCGGAACTGTAAAAATAATCCGAGTCGATGGCCATGATCCGTCGCGCTGGCTGAGCGGGTGAAACTTGTAGCGGTAGGAGTAGTGTGTGTAGGCAGGCAACGGCTACAGGGACGGGGAGGGAGCCGGGCAGAGGCTAGTGGGCCTGCCACAGTGCCGCTAGCTTTCGCAGAATCCACAGTCGCTGAAGCCGCGGGGGACCAGGCGAGGCTCAGCCTGCTATGCCTGCGCCTGCGCCTGCGCGTGCGCCCGGATGCCATCAGCGGGCGGCAGGCGCGGCGCATATGCGCGTCTGCTACGCTACGACTAGGAGAGATCGATCGGCGGCTGCTGCTAGCTAGCTTTCCGTTCTCACCCATGCCGGGAGCTTGGGTTGGCGCCATCGCGATCAGACCCCCTTCTAGTTCCACGCAAAATTCAGGTCCATTCGTACCAGGGTTATGCTATGTAGGAGTACGCCACCGGGACCGTGCGTGCCGGCGATGAACTGGCGGCGAATCTATCGCTGCTAAGTTCGCTGCCACGGTGGGAGGATTCGCGCCTTGGTAGCGGGTGGCACGGCGTGGGTTGCAGCCAATGAGCCAAGGCACGGGCGGGGCGAGCCGAGACAAAGGAGGTGATGTTGCCCGCGCACACACGGCGCAACCGTGGAGAGGCGCATCCATCGATCGACGCGGACCGCGGGTCGTGAGGACGGCAACATATACGGCTGGAACATGAAGACGGTTGAGGAGCCGAAAGGAGACCGGAGCGACTGATCGATATCGAGCGAAAGCGTACGCGGGTTCGCGGCGGCTACGCGCGCGCACAGTACTCGACACGGGGGCTGGCTCGGTCGCTCTCTCCTATCCTGTTGCCGCGGTTCCTCTGTGACGGCGACGAGACCGGCGGTGGACCGATCGATCGATGGAGAGCGCTCCCTGTTTCTGATTGTCGCTGCAGGGCGCACGTCGCGTCGCCACCTCTGTTTGTCCCGGAATCTCTCGCGCCACGGTTCCCGGCCAGACGCGGCCTCTCTTGTCCTCTCCGGCATGCAGCAGAGCAGGGGCAGGGCGGGAGACAGACCCGACCCAACGGGCGCCGGGCACGTGTGCATCTGCTGTAGGAGTAGTACGTGATGGAGATGCGAGGAGGGGAGTGGGATCGGTCGTCTGCTCACAACTTTTCCGCACGCAGCACCGGCGATTGACGAATACGGTCTCGATAACTGTAAATATACGCTCTAATTCGGGAGCCTCCTGCGTCGTGAACTCTGAAGCTTGTATTCTATTCCTAGTTACAGGGTTGTTTGTAGCATCTCGTCGAGGACCTGTCACCGCAGTGCTGCACGCCTGCTTTATCTGGCATACCGCCCATCTTTCCAGTTCGGTCGTCCATGCGTATCCACACATGTCCCAACTTCATTAGCACATACGCTGATCACGGGACGCAAACACGACTAAAATACCACGCACGATCTATCGAATTATACAAAGCTAAAGTTTCGACACTACGTAAGAAATACTGTTACCTCTGTAAGAGTATACAATTGTCAGCACTGCGTACGAGAAACACACCAAGGCTGTTTACACATAACCACCGGAACATCCATCCAAAACGATCCAGCTTTTGGGACGGATCGCTTTCGGGGGCGAGGGTTTTGTTTATCCGAGCGGATGGATTAGAATACGGCTAGTCTCCTTCCTGCGTGCGATGGGATCTGATGGGGATTTGGGCAAAAGACTAAAATACTCCTCCTAGCTCGGCTCTACTATATGCAGATAAGAAAACGGAGGGATGTGTCGCAAAAGCCGGGACTACTTTTTCCACGGCGACTAACTAGCCGCGATCGAAAACGATCCGGGTCGCTATCCGCTGAAACGGGGCGCAGAATCTTCGGTGATTATACTATGCTTATTAGGGCATGTACAATGCTGGAGAAGTCATGCCTTCCCTTAACCTTCCACGTCATCTAGAGAAGACACTATATACAAATTACACAATGCATTCTCTCTTATTGCTATCTTTAGCAATTAATGAGAGCTAACTATTTTTAGTAAGAAATTGTTTTTCTAAGAGAACACATGTGGTACAATGGAGAAAATAGGCTTCTCTTATTTCTAAGAGATCATCCCTTAACTAAGAAGAAGACGATCTTCTCTTTCTTATTTCTCTCACCTCCAACTAAACAAAAATCCAATGTGACAACCATAAGGAAAAGCTGACATCACCGCATTATACGGGCCTTACAGCAGAAAACTTACCACGTACTAGTACGTACTACTCCAGGCTCCAGCGCTGGCAATTCATACACAGTGCAGGGGTGTGGCTGCAAAACGGGACGTGGAGAGAAATTTACTGCTACCACAGTAGGCGGCAGCATTCCCCAAGGAAAAAGCTGCAGGTCCGTATAGTTTGGTTTTTACCGGGCGGGGTCCCCTGCCTTTCTGATCCCCGACCAATCGAAGCGGCCCGCCTTTTCCCCCTACTGCCGCCGCTGGGCCCCAGGCCGCTGCCTGCCCTCTCGCGCTTGTCCACGCCACGCCTCGTCTCGTCTGGGCCGCGCGCACGGGACGAACGAACCGCCAGCCACCGCCGATGTCGAATCCATCTGCAACACGTACCGTCGTCGTCGTCGTCGTCGTCGTCCCACAGTTTCGCGTCGCTCACGCTGCGGTTTGGCGTGGTTTAGGTTCGATGTCACGGACTCACGGCCGCCGGCGCGAGCGAGCCATGCCTGGATGGCTGGCTTTGGCTTTTTTTTTTCTATATGGGGATCGGGGAGGAGTTGTTGCTCGTCTTGCCTTGGTGCATGGGACTGACGGCCTGACCGGCTGACCCTGACCTTGACCACCGCCCCCCTCGTCAGCCTAGGAATTCTAGATCAAGTTGGGAACGTATTTGGTACGCGAGGGAAAGAGAAGAGGAGATGTACCAGCATGGTACGGCTAGATCGTGGCAAAGGCGAAAAATCTTCAGGATGCTGGTACGATGAGACTATCGACTCAATTGCACGAGCATCTTAGCAAATCTTGGAAAATGGGTAAACCCCGTAAATTTCAATTTTTGTTAAAAAAGATCGCAACGAATAGATACCATAAAACCGGATAAACAACAAAATATTTTCAAGACCCCGTGCAATAAATATCGGAGTCGATTTTGAGGTGAACAGAAAACGAGTTAATGCTCAGGTCAGCACCAGCAACAATGCTTTGTGTCACTCAGTCAACAATCCCAAAGTGGGTTCAAGTGTCCTTAGAGACACAAGGAGGAAAGTGGAGCCTATAGGGCACCATTCCTAAGAGTGGGTCCCATATTATTTTGTGGGTCTTTTCTAGTATGTATTCTCGCACGCCACTTTTTCTTACCGCAAAAGGTCTTCAATGTACCTGATATTGTTTTCCTTTTTCCCCGGGATCTGTTAGAGATGCTCTTAAAATGAGATGTCATGGTTTTATTATGATTAATGGGAGTGACACCACCATTTTTCAATTGTCCTTGAAACAAACCTTGTGGAGAGCCCCTATGTTCTTCTCCGTGTCGGGCGAAGGCTTGCTCGTGGGATGGGGAAACCACGGCGGCTTTTGGCATTATAACTCAGGGCCTTATGGACAATGGAAGACGATGCAACGCTAGAGGCGACGTGGATGGAGGTTGAAGTGGAGGTGGTATGGAACGGACCGAGGCGACGTGGATGGAGGTTGAAGTGGAGGTGCTATGCAATGGACCGAGGCGCTGCAACTGGCCCGATCTGGCCTTGGCTTGGGCAGAGATAGTCGTGGCCAATTCGGAAACTGGCCGACTACTCTCTTCTTCTTGGCGCGTGATCTGGGAAAGGAGGTGGCTTCCTGTGCACCTGGGGGTGTAGGTGGCATGGAGGTCCTATGCATGGTGGAGATGTTGCGGTCTTGGAGCGTGTGTGTGACTAAATCGTGATTAAGGCCTTAGGCATGGTGGAGGTGTAGGGAAGAGGGTTGTTGGCTGGTGAAGGTTTGGGGCCGTTTGTTCCTCATGCTTTAGTCGACGTCCTCCAGAAGCATGCGTGGAGGTTACAAGGGTTTGTTTAGAGCAATGGCTGCACGCAAAGCTAGATCTATTTCATTCTTATTATCTTGATTAAGTCCTCCATAGAAAATATGTAAAGCATACCATTGTGGTAGATCATGATGGGGACATTTATTAATCATACTCCTATGCCTTTTGTAGTATCTTAACAAACCTTCACCTAGGTGATTCTTAAAGTTTTTAATTACTCGTCTCGTTCCAGCTCACTTCACCTTAGGATAAAAGAGGGATATGAATTCTCTTTTTAGCTTTTTCCAAATACTTATCGATTCTGTAGGGGAAATTCTATACCAAGTAAGAGCAGTGTTGGTTAGATATTGGCAAAACTATTTAAGTTTCAGTTCATCATCAGAATAGCCTTTCAATTTAAGGGTCCAATATATCTGAGTAAAATGATTTAAATGAGCATAAGGATTTTCATCAAGATCGTCTCCGGTGAATCTTCTTTCATGTAGAATGGCAATTAAACGAGGGTTGACCTTGTACTCTTTAGTGCATTCACTCGGGAATTGTTTCACATAGGCTCTATTAAACCTCCCGAGGTGTTTGTTGTGTCGATCTTGGTTCATTAGTTCGAGCGCAGTCATGGTGTTTCCTTGAAACTAGTAAACAAAATTAGTAAAACAAATAATAAATTAGCAACTAAGAACAAAGACCAAAAGCGCTTAACTCTCCGGCAACGGTGCAAAAAAATAGCTTGATGGCTACAAGTGCACATGAATATTGTAGCTAGTTTCGAAAGTAAGAGTATCGAACCATGCAAAGCTATATAGTTAAGGTCTTAATGCCCCTCGTCCTATCTATCAAAAAATACTTGTAAGGTGCCCTTAATCTCAAATAAGAGTGTTTTAAGAGGGTGGTTTTATGCGTAAAGTAAAGACTAAAGAGTAAAGGAACGAAGAGACAAACGTGATGTAAACAATAATGAAACTACAGTAAGGCAAAGTGTTCTCAGAGATTGTAGGATCCACCTCTATTGGTATTCATCATGATTAGGATAAATCTATGTATTCCTTCATGACATCTGTGGGGAGAGCTCCATAAATGAATGATCACATAAAGCTATATGTTATTTCATCCCTAATAACCACTGTGATGATTGTAAGCAAGCCACTCTGATCTCTCATAGTTAAGGGTTTCCTCATGGATATTGATATGAGTTTACTGAATCTCTCCTTAACCTAATTGACCATATGAATAGCACGCTGACACGGTTATGTCACTTAGCACCGTACGTACTACTATATACCCAATGATAATTCCCTCTCTAGTCCCGAAAAAATATTACATGGTCAACCTCATATAATATCTAGAGACAAAACCAACATATAATTATGAACCAAAGTTATATATCATCTTTATTTCATATCATAATATTGCTAGGGTTTCTCTATCTCGATAAGAACAAGGTAAACTACTCACTCATGGAGGTAATCAACAACATCATCATGGATATATGAAATGAATACATTAGATGAATGATAACAAGTGCAAATCCACAATAGTAATTGGAATTACAACAAGATGGGGGTAAAAGATATGGAGATGGTGATTGCCATGGATATGACTTATTAGGTTCCCATAATTGGTATACCTGGTACATACTTATATTATGCCCAATGCCCGCAAAGAAACAGAAGCCCTGGAACCAAACGTATTGATCAAGATAGAATTACCAACCGATATAGTCAAGTATTTGTAATCAAACTTGTAACCGGTCTGTGTGGACACTTAGGCCCAGCCTCTCATATATAGGTTGAATCTACTATGAGTTAGATCACATCTAGCGAATCGACGACTGTAATCCTCTGTTTTTCATAATCAGACAGAACTTTAACTCTCTTGTTTGTCTGATAGGCCAATGAAATCACCAGCGCTCTTCTTTCCATCAAACCCAAGTCCATAACAATGGATATTGTCGAGGTTACCCCTTGTTCTCGATGGTGCTTATTGACCCAAATAAATAGGAAAAAGGTCTAGGGACTAATAGTGAATTTGCGCATTTCATTTTAGGACAAGAAATTGAGGGGGAATTTGAACTTTTTGTGATTCAGTGATAACAATTGTGAATTTGATCTAGAGTTGAGTTTGACTCAAGTCAACCCTAGGATTGGAATTCAATTTGTAAATTTGAAGTGTTAAGGAGTCATTGGAATGAGTAGTTACTTTAGAATTGGACACTTAATCCTAAAACCACACACAACTAACCAAGCAAGTGTTGGAATTATGCCCTAGAGGCAATAATAAAGATGTTATTATTATAATTCTTGTTCATGATAAAGTTTATATTCCATGCTAGAATTGTATTAAGCGGAAACATTAATACTTGTGTGGTTTGTGAACAACACCGTGTCCCTAGTACGCCTGTATGGACTAGCTCATTGATCAATGATGGTTAAGGTTTCCTAACCATAGACATGAGTTGTCAATTGATAATGAGATCATATCATTGGGAGAATGATATGGTGGACAGACCCAAACTAAGCGAAGCAATTAGATCGTGTCATCGTGTTCGTCTTTGCGAAGCTTTTCTTATGTCAAATATTGTATTCCTTAGACCATGAGATAATGCAACTCCCTGGTATCGGAAGAAAGCTTTGAGGTCATCAAACGTCATCCTATGAGAGGGTGATCATAAAGGTGTCTCTTAGGTGATCGGAAAGTATTTGTTGGGTTGTATGTATCGAGATGGGATTTGTCCCTCCCAAGTCGGAGAGATATACTTCGGGCCCACTCGGTAATCGATGTCAACACCACTTGCAAGCATGTGGTTAAGGAGTTAATCACAAAGTGATATCGGATTACGAAACGAGTAAAGTACTTGCTGTGAACGAGATTGAACTAGGTATGACGATACCGACGATCGAATCTCGGGCAAGTAAAATATCGTGAGACGAAGGGAATATGTATATGGGATTGATTGAATCCTAGCATCGTGGTTCATCCGATATGATCATCGATGAATGTGTAGGAGTCAATATGGGTGCCCAGACCCCGCTGTTGATTATTGATAGAAGATCATGTCTGCATATTCTCGAACCCGCAGGGTCACACACTTAACGTGTCTCGACGCTAGGATAGATTGGATAATTGGTTTATGAATTTTTGTTCGGAGTCTCGGATGGGATTCGGGACATCACGAGAGGTTCCGGAATGGTCCGGAGAATAAGATTCATATAAGGCAGTGCAGTTTTTGGAGTTCGGAATTGTTCCGGATTAATCGGTATTGTACCGGAAGCTTCTAGAACCTTCCGGAAGGGGGCCAACGTGGTCCCACCTTCTGGGAGGGGGCATGGGCCTATGAGGGAGTGTCCTGGCCGCATTGGGCCAGGGGCACAAGGCCCCATAGGGCCCAGCCGATCCTAGATAAGTTTAAAATCGTTTAAACTAGAGATAAGATAGGGTTTCTAGATAAGGGAAAGTTTAAATCGTTTAAACTAGAGATAGGCTTGGAGGATGGGCAAGGGCTGGCCGCACCCCCCTCTATATATAGAGGGCTGGTGCGCCCCCTCCCCTTACACACCTTCCTCCAAGCCCTAGTTGCCCTGCTGCCCTCCTCTCTCCCTCCCGACTATTTGTAGGCGAAGCCCTGCAGCAGAAATTCTCCACCATATACACCACGCCGTCGTGTTGTAGATCTAATCCATCTCTCCACCATACTTGCTGGTCCGAGGAAGGAGGAGACGTCGAGGTGCCGCACGTGTGCATCTCACGGAGGCACTGCCACTTGTGGTGCTAGATCGGATCGGATCGCGAGGAGGAGAAGCGAGTACGACTACATCACCCACGTTCCGACGAACGTTCCGCTGTGCGAATCTTCAAGGGTATGAAGATCTAATCCAATCTCTCTCGTTGTTTGCATCTCCTAGATTAGATCTTGGCTTTCCCTCTGTTCGCTTCCGTAGAAAAATTTGATTTACTATGCTGCGAAACCCTTCAGTGGTATCAGAGCTAGATCTATGCGTAGATGTGATTCACGAGTAGAACACAACATGGTTGTTGCGGGCGTTGATGTTTTCTGTTGCAAGCCTCTTGTTTGTGTTCTTCTTATGACGCGGGATAGTGAGATTGAAGCGGTCCAGGCCAACCTTACGCGACGTCGTTCGCGAGACCGGCTCCGCACTTGACGTGTGGCTTGTACCACACATGCGGCTGGTGGATGTCAGTTTCTCTCACTATAGTTGTCATGGGATTAACACCGGAGTTTGGCAACCATAATATCACCGTTGTGGCTTTCCGTAGGTAAGAATCGTTCTTAGCATCTACTCCCATAAGCCACGTAAAACATGCAACAACAAAGTAGAGGCGTCTAACTTGTTTTTGCAGGGAGTGTTTTCTGTGATATGGTATGGCCCAAGATGTGATGTGTATATTGTATGCGATGATCATGTTTTGTAATGTTTCACGACTTGCATGTCGATGAGTACACAACCGGCAGGAGCCATATGGTTGTCTTTATAATTGTGTATGACCTGCGAGTCAACTTCTTATACGCCATGTAATAGCTTTACTTTATCGCTAAGTAGTTAGCAATAGTTGTAGTTGCTATTCGTGGTGGAGGCAATCATGGTGGAGTGATGGAGATCATGCCGGAACGCACAAGATGGAGATCATTGCGCGAAGATTGGCTATACCATGTCACATAAAGTTATATGCATGTGATGTTTATCCTTTTATGTATCTTATTATGCTTAGATCGCGACGGTAGCATTATAAGATGATTCCTCACTTAAAGATCAAGATAAAAGCTGTGTTCTCCCCAAGTATGCACCGTTGCGAAAGTTCGTCGTGTCCAAGCATCATGTGATGATCGGATGCTATAGACTCTACGCTCACATACAACGGGTGCAAGCCAGTTTTGCACACGCGGAAATACTTGGGTCTAGCTTGACGAGCCTAGCATGTACAGACATGGCCTCGGAACACAAGAACCGAAAGGTTAAGCATGAGTCATATGAATGATATGATCGACACTTGTCCACCATTGAAACCACATCTCTTCTCGTGAAGATCGGATTAGGTGTGGTGAATTTGGATCGTGTTCACTAAACAACTTGAGGGATGTTGAATTTAGTGGGAGTTCATCTAGTAATTTGATTAAGTTGAACTATTTATCATGAACATAGTCTAAGTTGTACTTGCAAATACTGTAGATCACATGGCCAAGTCCAACTTCAACTTCAACGTTTTTGCTGAGAAAGAAAAGCTTAGAAACAATGGGTCTAACTTCACCAACTGGTTCCGCAATCTAAGAATCATTCTGTCTGGCGGACAAAAGGACTATGTCCTTGAGAAAGCGTTAGGTAACCCCCCTGCTGCAACTGCGCCAGCTGATGAGAAAGCTGTCTATCAGTCGCGCAAAGATGATTATGGTGTGATTAAGAGAACCATGTTGTTTGCTATGGAACCGGAACTTCAAAATCGTTTTGAAAACTATCCCGGGCCCTTTGAGATTCTCGAAGAGTTGAAAACCATGTTTCAGACTCAGGCCCGTTCTGAGAGATATGAGATCTCTGAGAAGTTCTTTAACTGCAAGATGGAGGAAGGGAGTTCCGTTAGTGAGCACGCCATAAAGATGTCGGGCTACACTCAACGCCTTGAGCAACTGGACTGCAAGATTCCAGAGGAGCTCAAGATTGACAGGGTTCTGCAATCACTCCCTCCCAGCTACAAAAGTTTTGTAGTGACTCATAATCAGATTGGTTCCACTGATACGATCACCGAGCTCTTCGCAAAGCTGAAGGCTACGGAGGTGGACATCAAGAAGGATAATCGTGTGTTGATGGTCAACAAGCCCTCCTTTAAGAAAGGTAAAGGTGCAAAGAAGCCCTTCAAGAAAGGCGGCGGCAAGCGCGTTGCCCCTGCTGAGAAGAAGCTCAAGTCTGGTCCCAAGCCGGACACTGAGTGCTTCTATTGCAAGGACAAGGGTCACTGGAAGCGCAACTGTCCGAAGTACTTAGCGGACAAGAAGGCTGGCACCATCAAAGGTATATTTGATATACATGTTATTGATGTTTTCCTTACGAGCCCTCGTTGTAGTGCCTGGGTATTTGATACCGGTTCAATTGCTAATATTTGTAACTCGAAACAGGAGCTACGGAACAGACGGCGGCTTGCGAGGGATGAGGTGACGATGCGCGTTGGCAACGGATCAAGAGTTGATGTGATGGCCGTCGGCACGCTCTCCTTAGTTTTACCTTCGGGATTAGTTTTAAACCTTAATAAATGTTATTATGTGCCTGCGTTGAGCATGAACATTATTTCTGGATCGTGTTTATTGCAAGACGGTTATTCATTTAAATCGGAGAATAATGGTTGTTCTATTTATATGAGTAACATCTTTTATGGTCATGCACCTCTTGTGAATGGTTTATTTCTTCTAAATCTCGAAAGGGATGAAACACACATCCATAACATTGAGGCTAAGAGATGCAAAGTAGATAGTGATAATACTACTTATTTGTGGCACTGTCGTCTAGGTCATATTGGTGTAAAGCGCATGAAGAAACTCCATTCTGATGGACTTTTGCAGTCTCTTGATTTTGAATCATTTGACACATGCGAACCATGCCTCATGGGCAAGATGATCAAAACCCCGTTCTCCGGTATGATGGAGCGAGCAACGGACTTGTTGGAAATCATACATACCGATGTATGCGAACCGATGAGTGTTTCGACGCGCGGCGGATATCGCTATTTTCTCACTTTTACCGATGACTTAAGTAGATATGGGTATATCTATTTAATGAAACATAAATCTGAAACGTTTGAAAAGTTCAAAGAATTTCAGAATGAAGTGGAGAACCATCGTAACAGAAAGATTAAGTTTCTACGATCCGATCGTGGGGGCGAATATTTGAGTTATGATTTTCTCACGCATCTCAAAGCAAGTGGAATCGTTTCACAACTCACGCCACCCGGAACACCACAGTGCAATGGTGTGTCTGAACGCCGGAATCGAACCCTATTAGATATGGTCCGATCGATGATGTCTCTTACTGATTTGCCGTTATCATTTTGGGGTTATGCATTAGAAACCGCTGCATTCACTTTAAATAGGGCTCCATCTAAATCCATTGAGACGACACCGTATGAACTGTGGTTTGGTGCTAAACCTAAGTTGTCGTTTCTTAAAGTTTGGGGATGCGAAGCTTACGTCAAGAAGTTGATGCCGGACAAGCTCGAACCCAAAGCGGAGAAATGCGTCTTCATAGGATACCCTAAGGAGACTATTGGGTATACCTTCTATCACAGAACCGAAGGCAAAGTGTTTGTCGCAAAGAACGGTTCCTTTCTTGAGAAGGAGTTTCTCTCGAAAGAAGTGAGTGGGAGGAAAGTAGAGCTAGACGAGGTTATTGAACCTTCTCTTGAATTGGAGAGTAGCGCAGCACCTGAAATTGTTCCAGTGCCGCCTGCACCAACGATAGAGGAAGCTAATGACAAGGATCATGAAGCTTCGGACGATGCTGCTACTGAACGTCGCAGGTCGACATGGTCGCGTGCCCCTCCTGAGTGGTACGGCAACCCTGTCTTGACTGTCTTGTTAGTAGAAGACAGCGAACCTACGAACTATGAGGAAGCGATGATGAGCCCAGACTCTGAGAAATGGATAGAAGCCATGAAATCCGAATTGGGATCCATGAGCGAAAACCAAGTATGGACTTTGGTGGACCCTCCTAGCGACCGAAAGGCCGTTGAGTGCAAATGGATCTTCAAGAAGAAAACGGACGCGGATGGTAATGTTACCGTCTATAAAGCACGGCTTGTTGCGAAAGGTTTTCGACAAGTTCAAGGTGTTGACTACGATGAGACTTTCTCTCCCGTAGCGATGTTTAAGTCCATTCGGATTTTATTAGCAATTGCTGTGTTTCATGATTATGAAATATGGCAAATGGATGTCAAGACTGATTTCCTCAATGGCAACATTGATGAAGAGTTGTATATGATGCAACCCGAAGGTTTTGTCGATCCTAAGGATGCTGATAAAGTATGCAAACTTCAGCGTTCCATTTATGGACTGAAGCAAGCGTCTCGGAGTTGGAACCTTCGTTTTGATCAAGTGATCAAGAGCTTTGGATTTGTTCCAAATTGCTACGAAGCTTGCATCTATAAGAAAGTGAGTGGGAGCTCGGTGACGTTTCTGGTACTATATGTGGATGACATATTGATTATTGGAAATGACATCGACATGCTTAACGATGTGAAGAGTTATTTGAATAAGTGTTTTTCAATGAAAGACCTAGGTGAAGCTGCTTATATATTGGGCATCAAAATCTATAGAGATAGACAAAGACGCCTGATAGCTTTAAGCCAGAGTACATACCTAGACAAAGTTCTGAAAAGGTTCAGAATGGATAAGGCATTGAAAGGTTCAGTGCCTATGTTGTCAGGTAAGATATTGAGCAAGGCTCAGTGTCCAGCTATGGTAAATGATAGGGAAGCTATGAGCAAAGTGCCTTATGCCTCGGCCATAGGTTCCATCATGTATGCCATGCTGTGTACTAGACCGGATGTGTCCAATGCTCTTAGTTTGACGAGCAGATATCAAAGTGATCCAGGAGTGGAACACTAGACAGCCGTGAAGAACATCCTAAGGTACCTAAATAGGACTAAAGAAATGTTCTTAGTCTATGGGGGTGATGAACAGATCGTCGTAAAAGGTTACGTCGATGCTAGTTTCGACACCGACAAGGATGATTGTAAATCTCAGACAGGATACGTGTATATTTTGAATGGAGGAGCTGTGAGCTAGAGAAGCTGCAAGCAAAGCGTGATCGTGGGATCTACAGTAGAAGCGGAATACATGGCTGCTGCAGAAGCGTCAAGTGAAGGAGTTTGGATCAGGAACTTCATCACTGAGCTTGGCGTGGTTCCAAGTGCATTGGACCCACTAGAGATATTGTGTGACAACACTGGCGCCATAGCACTCGCTAAGGAACCAAGATATCATCCAAAGACCAAGCATATCAACCGCAAGTTTCATATAATCCGAGATTATATAGCAGATGGAGATCTGAAGATCAGCAAAGTACATACAGATCTGAATGTCGCAGATCCATTGACTAAACCTCTTCCACGTGTAAAACATGATCAGCACCTTAGTGCCATGGGTGTGAGATTGTTGCCAAATGTAAACTAGATTATTGACTCTAGTGCAAGTGGGAGACTGTTGGAATTATGCCCTAGAGGCAATAATAAAGATGTTATTATTATAATTCTTGTTCATGATAAAGTTTATATTCCATGCTAGAATTGTATTAAGCGGAAACATTAATACTTGTGTGGTTTGTGAACAACACCGTGTCCCTAGTACGCCTCTATGGACTAGCTCATTGATCAATGATGGTTAAGGTTTCCTAACCATAGACATGAGTTGTCAATTGATAATGAGATCATATCATTGGGAGAATGATATGGTGGACAGACCCAAACTAAGCGAAGCAATTAGATCGTGTCATCGTGTTCGTCTTTGCGAAGCTTTTCTTATGTCAAATATTGTATTCCTTAGACCATGAGATAATGCAACTCCCTGGTATCGGAAGAAAGCTTTGAGGTCATCAAACGTCATCCTATGAGAGGGTGATCATAAAGGTGTCTCTTAGGTGATCGGAAAGTATCTGTTGGGTTGTATGTATCGAGATGGGATTTGTCCCTCCCAAGTCAGAGAGATATACTTCGGGCCCACTCGGTAATCGATGTCAACACCACTTGCAAGCATGTGGTTAAGGAGTTAATCACAAAGTGATATCGGATTACGGAACGAGTAAAGTACTTGCTGTGAACGAGATTGAACTAGGTATGACGATACCGACGATCGAATCTCGGGCAAGTAAAATATCGTGAGACGAAGGGAATATGTATATGGGATTGATTGAATCCTGGGATCGTGGTTCATCCGATATGATCATCGATGAATGTGTAGGAGTCAATATGGGTGCCCAGACCCCGCTGTTGATTATTGATAGAAGATCATGTCTGCATATTCTCGAACCCGCAGGGTCACACACTTAACGTGTCTCGACGCTAGGATAGATTGGATAATTGGTTTATGAATTTTTGTTCGGAGTCTCGGATGGGATCCGGGACATCACGAGAGGTTCCGGAATGGTCCGGAGAATAAGATTCATATAAGGCAGTGCAGTTTTTGGAGTTCGGAATTGTTCCGGATTAATCGGTATTGTACCGAAAGCTTCTAGAACCTTCCGGAAGGGGGCCAACGTGGTCCCACCTTCCGGGAGGGGGCATGGGCCTATGAGGGAGTGTCCTGGCCGCATTGGTCCAGGGGCACAAGGCCCCATAGGGCCCAGCCGATCCTAGATAAGTTTAAAATCGTTTAAACTAGAGATAAGATAGGGTTTCTATATAAGGGAAAGTTTAAATCGTTTAAACTAGAGATAGGCTTTGAGGATGGTCAAGGGCTGGCCGCACCCCCCTCTATATATAGAGGGCTGGTGCGCCCCTCCCCTTACACACCTTCCTCCAAGCCCTAGTTGCCCTGCTGCCCTCCTCTCTCCCTCCCGATTGTTTGTAGGCGAAGCCCTGCAGCAGAAATTCTCCACCATATACACCACGCCGTCGTGTTGTAGATCCAATCCATCTCTCCACCATACTTGCTGGTCCGAGGAAGGAGGAGACGTCGAGGTGCCGCACGTGTGCATCTCACGGAGGCACCGCCACTTGTGGTGCTAGATCGGATCGGATCGCGAGGAGGAGAAGCGAGTACGACTACATCACCCACGTTCCGACGAACGTTCCGCTGTGCGAATCTTCAAGGGTATGAAGATCTAATCCAATCTCTCTCGTTGTTTGCATCTCCTAGATTAGATCTTGGCTTTCCCTCTGTTCGCTTCCGTAGAAAATTTTGATTTACTATGCTGCGAAACCCTTCAGCAAGTCCAAGAATTTAAACACACACTTGGAATTCAAAATTGTGATTTGAATAGTTCAAACTTGAATTCCCAAGTGAATAATACAACACTAACAAAATATAATTGGAAGCTTACCAAACACACTAGTAGTATTGGAATTAAAAATTGAGTTTTTTTAGTTCAAACTTGAATTCCGGTAGTAGAAAAGCCAATAATAAAGGAAATACAATTGGAAGCCTCAAATCAAAGTAATCTAGACTTTGTTCATGATTCAAATGGATACATGTTTGAGATTTACAAGGTTTTAATAAAGAAAAATAAACAAACTACAAAGAAGCAAAGAAAACTTTAAGCACTAAACCTATCTATTCCTATCTACTCTTCTTGAACCTTGCTGAAACCACACTAAATCGTCTACATTCTTATCCTTGCTAACACTTGAAACATCAACATATTATACACTATCTATCTTCTCAGCAAACCTTCTTCAACCTATGAACACAAACATCACGAAAAACAATAGTTAGTGTTAAAATGTTGGTTCTGCCCTAAGGCAAAACCATTCGATGTAATAATCCTTGTAAGTAGAGTTCGGGAATAAATTAAAACAGTGCTTCACTATGAACATTTGAACCTAATAGATGAGCCCAAAAACCTGTAGAACAGACCACCAACAACACCTTAGAACTATCGTCACTTCAGTTAAGAACACATAATAATCTGGTAGTCATCTACCAAAATCCTAACTAGATCATATAGGGAAATTAAACCAATAGGAGTGCTAGAGACCACAATATAACACATTCAACCAAAGGAAACCCCTGGCTTAGGATTCTATTAGGAACATGTAGAAATCTAGAAAACTAAAACATTATAAATCAAATTTATAAACCAATAGAAACCTTAGTAACAATTAGGCAAGAACAATCACCAAAGGGATCATCAAGGCAATGAATTCTGCTAAGAACCCTAGAAACCTAGAATCTAAATCATGATGAATCAAAATTATAAACCGATCAAACTTCAAAGTAATGGAAGTTGTGAACATTCATCCAAGTATAATTGCAAGGGGCCATGGATATAAACCAAATCAAATATGAAAACTAATTAATAAAAACTTGTCAAGTTCCAAAACCAGAAGATGACAAAGGACAAATCGACATGCCTGATTAGGAATATGAAGATACATACCCCCTGCATATGCAAACAAAGAACTTATACGCCAATTTTGGCAGACACACATAATTTAGACTCAACATGGGCTTAACCACCGAAAGCAACATGCCACCTATGAGTAAGTTAACCAACATAGGCGGTTTCACACATGCACCAGCAAGTGAATCACCTAAATTCATGGCATAGGTGTCCATACCACAACCATTTAGGAACACTATAAATAGAGGACCATCTGAGACCCAGAGCTCACAACTCACTAGTCTTGCCCATACTAAACACACACACACACACTAGTTTAGAGATAGATCTGGGAGGCAGAAGAAGAAGGAAGAGGAAGAGGAACTTGAAGAACACTTAAAGAGCTAGAGGAAGAAGAAGGAGAAGCTACTACAGATCTTCATCAAGCAAGCTTAGGAAACTACAAAGTTTTTAGCTTAAAAACTTTTAGGATGGGTAGAATAAAAATTAAGGGAAAAGGTAGAATATTATCAATAATACTAATATCTAGAACCAACAGATCATTTGTGATAATGATCTTGTTGCTAGGAACAAAGCACAATCATAGACACTCGATTACTATACACTCAATTAAGAGGCATCCAGATCATAATCAAGTGCCTATACCCTATGCACAATCATTAAACCTTGATTGAATAACTGATTGATTGAACTGAGTGTGATTCAAAGAATAGAATGAAAGAAAGTAGTAATTAACTAAATTACATTAACCAACAACAACCTATGATGAATTACAATAACTATGCTAGTTGTCAATTGATCCATGAAATGAAATCATAAACAACATCCTCTCCATCCCCTGGGAATTGTAAATCTAGAGGATGAAGAATACACTATCAATGACAACACCTCAACAGTGTGTCTGCATTAAGAAACAAACCATAATTCGGACTATAAAAAAACCATCAACCCAATTGAATTATAGATTCTGACTCTAGGTAAAGGAATTAATATAGGACAAATGATAAACCTAGGTAACTGAAATGGATCGTATGGGCACCTAGAGGGGGGTGAATAGGTGCTACAACAAATTTTAATACTCAATTTTAGGCTTAGCACAAAGGGTAAATTCTCTAAATAAACTATTAGGTGGAATTTCCCTATATGCATACCTATCTACTAGCGAGTAAAGAGCGAGTGGAAGAGGAACGGGTAAACCGAAGTGAAGCACGTGGAGACACAGGATTTGTTTGACCGCAGTTCCTTCCTTGTTATGGGAAGTACGTCTGTGTTGGAGGGGTGGGCGGTACTAAGACCACCATGCCACAATAGGCCTCACCCTGTTCTCCGATGGATCTCGCCACCAAAGGCCTGGTCCACCTTTCCACTATAGGAACCCTTCGAGGTGGGCACCGACGCCTTTACACAACTAGCGGGGCAACAACTCCACAACAACTTGGAGGCTCCCGAAATGACAACAAGCTGCCACAAGAACAAAGTTATCAAATACAATGAACAAGATCTAGGTATTGACAAGAATACTAGATCATGGATTTCTCCAAGTGAATGGAGAGGAGTTGAAGCGCTTGATTCGTGATGATGATGAACTTCTCCTCCTTCAATTCCCCCAAAGATCAAGACCTTCGGGTGGTTGAAGTGGAAGATAGAGAATGAGAGCTCTTGCACAATGTCTACGCACTTCTATTCTTGTAGACAGTTGTTGGGCCTCCAAGTGCAGAGGTTTGTAGAACAGCAGCAAGTTTTCCCTTAAGTGGATCACCCAAGGTTTATCGAACTCAGGGAGGAAGTGGTCAAAGGTATCCCCTCTCAAGCAACCCTGCAATCAAGATACAAGAAGTCTCTTGTGTCCCCAACACACCCAATACACTTGTCAGGTGTATAGGTGCACTAGTTCGACGAAGAGATAGTGAAATACAGGTGGTATGGATAATTATAAGTGGTAACGGTGATAGAAAATAACTTGATGGCGTGGAAAAGACTAAAGGCAAACTGAAATAAAGATGGAAGCAAGCAAACATGTAATAGATCTAATAGAAAACGGTGTTTCAGTGCTTAGAAACAAGGCCTAGGGATCATACTTTCACTAGTGAACACTCTCATATAAATATCTTCTCTTTATGATACTACTCTGAACTACTCTCCGGTTGGACACTCTAATCGTTGGTAGGGCTATAACAGCACACCTCAAAGTTCATCTTTCCCATCTAGAAAACCCCACACTGTCACCTTGAGTACTAGATGAGTCCAACAAACACCACAATTTCATAAAGACATCCAACTCCAAATATAACTCATAACAAGTATTTGTAATCTCTAGCCTAAGTGCCACCATGGTGTGCACGTTGTCACTTTCACACACATGGGGAGAGCAGAGATCTATTAAAGCACTTGAGTAGCAAGGTAGATCTATAGATTACAAGATCATGATCTCAATAAGATCATGCATAGAGAGAGAGATGAACACATAGCTACCGGTAGAACCCTTAGCCTCGAGAGAGAACTACTCCCTCCTCATCATGGGAATCAGCAATGGTGATGGAGATGGCGGTGGAGATCGATGGAGATGGCTCCGGGGGCACTTCCCCATCCCGACAGGGTGTCGGAACAGAGACTTTCTGTCCCTCGAATCTCCCCTTCGGTGGCGACGGCGCTGTGGAACTTTTCGTGGATTTCTGATTGACGATCTAGGGTTTTGGTATCAGGAGGCTCTTATAGGCGAAGGAGGCAAGGTCGGTGGCCGGCCAGGGGGCCCACACCATGCCCTGGCGCGGCCTAGGTGGACCCACGCCTAGGGGTGGTCTGGCCACCCTGTGGCCCCTCTCCGTCTCGTCTTTTGGCTCCGTGAGTCTTCCGGTAAAATAGGAACTTTGGCTTTTGTTCCGTCCAATTTCGAGAATATTCATTTTCTGACTTCCTGGAACCAAAAATAGCAGAAATAGGCAACTGGCACGGTGGCATCTTGTTAATAGATTAGTCCAAGAAATCATATGAAATGTACTCCAAAGTGTGGACAAAACATAAGAAAGTAGATAAAACCAAGCATGGAACATCAAAAATTATAGATACATTTGCAATGTATCAACATCCCCAAGCTTAACTCCTGGTCGTCCTCGAGTAGGTAAGTGATAAAAAGAAAGAATAATTTTTGAGGTGACATGCACCATCATAAACTTGATCAAAGTATTTGTAAAACATTCAATGCTAGGATCATAGTACTTCAATCATAACATGAAAGACAAAGTTCTAGCAATAAGCAAAGAAACTATGATGCAACATGAAAAGGCACAAACAAAAGATTCATGAACAAACAATGCTTTGCAAGACGTTTGTTTTTTTCACATAAAGAAAACATAGCATAATAGTATTCAGCTTGTCCCTCAATAGAGTAGCAAATATAAATGCATAGGACACCTTCAAAGTTCATAAGAGTGACTAGATACAATAGTTTAAAACAAGCAATATCAAGTTATGCATCAATCAACTAGTCTTGGGACAATGCACATAGAACTAAGAATGGCCACTATGCTCTCAAAGTAGGTGCATAAAGATAGAAGGTGGAGACTCAATATAATGGTGGAAGAAAGGCCTTTTGTAAAAGGAAGTAGGGATTCAAGTCTCATAAAGAGCTTCCAAAAATTATGGTACTTATAGCTTTCAGCTCTCATTGCCCCTAACATAAGCATCTTGAAGGTGATTAAGGTTAAAGTGACACAACTAAGAGGATATGCTTGACAAGTTATAAACCGAAATCTCATGCCCCTTACTTACGAAGACCGAACCTCATGCTACTCAACTTTAGTCACGAGTAAGCTCTTGTCATTGTAAGTACATGTGTATCATTAAGAACCGCCAACGGGATACCCCTTGCACATGATACGGGAGCTTTCCCATAATCAAAATGACAAGGCAAGCAAATAATGAGCATCTCAACGATCTTTTTATTTGCTATTTGCATAGGTTTTTATTGAGGATGCTTCATAGAGTGCTCATTATGGTGATGCTGCAAGTTTCCACCATGATTAGGCATGGCTTAGTCTAGCGGCCCAGGCGTTTCTCTAACACACATACAAACTCCTTGATCTTACAAGTTCCACTTTTATTTCACACCGCCGGGATCCGTAAGCAAAATAACATGATATCAACGGGGTACAAAGTACAAGTGCAATGTTGAAAGCGTTCCCCATGAAACATGGTTCTGCTAATTTCAACTTATAAAGCGCAAGCATATACGCAACAAAGAAGGACCCAATGGTTCAAGTTTATTAGATGCAAAAAAGTAAAGTGTGCCATCAAGTTCGTGAGAGCTTTAATCACTAGTTTTCTCATAATAAGTTTAATTTGGAAGGTAAACAAAAGCATGAATATACTTGGAATAGCATAAGCTAGTAGGTAGGTATGGTGGACTCTTTGGAATAACTTGGTTTAGGGAGTTGGATGCATGAGTGGAACTCATACTTTGTTGTGGAGGCTAGCAAAAGACTGGGAGCGACAAACTAAGAGAGCAATAATGGCCATAATCATGCAGAGCGACAAAACATCATTGATCAAAGCATAAAGTGATACTACAAGTTTAAAACTAAAGGATCATAAAGGCTATGGTGACTTGAGATAGTCATAACATGGTGTGAGCATGCGCCAAGTCAACCCAAATAAAGCATCAAAGGAGAATACCACTATACTATGCTTTAATATGCTAAAACAACGCATGATTCATCCAAGGCACATTAAGCAATCTCAATTGTTTATAACAAGTCATGATACAGAAAAGAATACTAAGCATAAAGCCAAAACAATATCAAGCATGTCATGACAAAGCATAGGCCACAGTCAAAAACGAGCTCTTTTTACCACATAAGCATGAACTTTCCTACTCTTTTCCAAACCAAACCAAACTATTTGCAAACAAATGTATGAAAGAGGGGGTCTAACCAATTTATTCAGAAAACTAAGCAAACCAAAAACCAAAACAAAAACGAAAAGAAGACGCTCCAAGAACAACACAACTGTGCATGAAACAATAAAAATGAAGTGTTTGGAAGAAACCTGGGATTTTTATTGATGAAGAAGGGGATGCTTTGGGCATCCCCAAGCTTTGACGCTTGTACTTTTTGGATATTTCTTGGGGTGACACGCGTGGCATCCCCAAGCTTGAGCTTTAGTCCATCCTTCATCTCATTACTCATTCCTTCCATACACCTGAAATTTTTCCTTCATACAAAACTTCACACAATCTCTATTAGCAACATTAGTGCACTCAAGATAAATAAGTCTTAAGGTTCAGTTCTAACACCAATAAACTTCCATTAGAACACTAGCTACTGTAGCACTTCCCTCAAAAAGCTCAATTCCCCAAAAGAACTCAAAAAGGAACCAACAAGAAGCAAATGCAGAAAATGGCAGAAATCTGTCAAAACAGACCAGCAGGTAAAGACAAATTTTTTCGAAGACCTTCTGTTGCTCAAATAAAAAAGTGTTGAACTAATGAAAGTTAGATAACAACCTGGGGCAGAAGCAAAAAAAATTACAGCTCAATCCTACATACATAACTCTCTCACGAATTTTTACGGTGAAGCACAGAAATCTGTTTCGGGACAACAACTTTCCCAATCATTACTTCTCTCTCATTAGAGGTTACTCTTGGCACAAAAAGCAAATAAAAAGGATAAGGAGAGGTTATTACAGAGTTAATAACTTCTAAGACTCATCTAAAACTTTTGGATTATCTCCCAATAAGTACTTTTCTTTAGAGCCTTTAAGTTAGGCATGATAGTTTGAGAAGATGCTCACATAAGAAATATGAATTGAAGTAAAAGAGAGCATCAAGAAGCAAATTCAAAACACATTTAAGTCTCACCCACTTCCTATGCATAGGAATCTTGTAAAGAAACAACTCATGAAAGCACAAAGCAACAAGCATAGTAAAGCAAAACAAGTGCAACTTTAAGACTTTCAACATAAAGAGGGGAAACTTAATATTGTTGAGATACATAAAACCATGTTTCCCTCTCTAGTAATAACTTTCAGTAGCATCATGAATAAAATTAACAATATAACTATCACATAAAACATTCTTATCATGAGCCACATGCATAAAATGATTATTACTCTCCACATAAGCATAGTCATTCTTATTAATTGTGGTGGGAGAAAATTCAACAAAATAGCTATCATTATTATTCTCATCACCATAATCATCAAATATAGGAGGCATATTGTAATCATAATTAATTTTCTCCTCAATAGTAGGTGGACTGAAAATATCATATTCATCATTGTAATCATCATATATTGGAGGTTTGGTATCATCATAAGCAATAGAATAGCTATCTTCCAAAGCTGGGGGGACTAAAAAGATCATTTTCATAAAAACTAGCTTCCCCAAGCTTAGAATTTTCCATAGCATTAGCAATAATGGTGTCCAAAGAATTAATACTAACAACATTGCTATTATCATGCAAATAAAGTTCAATAGGTTTTTCAACTTTCTCTTCAAACACTTCATGTCCTAACTCAAGATAAATACTATAAAGCTCTCTAATTTTGTTGTTGTTTTCCATTAAGCCTAACTAGTGAAAACAAGAAACAAAAAGACAAAATTGCAGAATCTAAAGGAAATAACTTCGAGCACTCACACCGGAGGATGTGAGTACCTTTTACCTTACCTCCCCGGCAATGGCGCCAGAAAATAGGCGTTTGCCGTGGGAGGTTCTTCTTCTTTAATCCTCCGGTGTGAATACCTTTTACCTTACCTCCCCGGCAACGGCGCCAGAAATAGCTTGATGTATACGCACTTCTATTCTTGTAGACAGTTGTTGGGCCTCCAAGTGCAGAGGTTTGTAGAACAACATCAAGTTTTCCCTTAAGTGGATCACCCAAAGTTTATCGAACTCAGGGAGGAAGTGGTCAAAGGTATCCCCTCTCAAGCAACCCTGCAATCAAGATACAAGAAGTCTCTTGTGTCCCCAACACACCCAATACACTTGTCAGGTGTATAGGTGCACTAGTTCGGCGAAGAGATAGTGAAATACAGGTGGTATGGATAATTATAAGTGGTAACGGTGATAAAAATAACTTGATGGCGTGGAAAAGACTAAAGGCAAACTGAAATAAAGATGGAAGAAAGCAAACATGTAATAGATCTAATAGAAAACGGTGTTTCAGTGCTTAGAAACAAGGCCTAGGGATCATACTTTCACTAGTGAACACTCTCATATAAATATCTTCTCTTTATGATACTACTCTGAACTACTCTCTGGTTGGACACTCTAATCGTTGGTAGGGCTATAACAGCACACCTCAAAGTTCATCTTTCCCATCTAGAAAACCCCACACTGTCACCTTGAGTACTAGATGAGTCCAACAAACACCACAATTTCATAAAGACATCCAACTCCAAATATAACTCATAACAAGTATTTGTAATCTCTAGCCTAAGTGCCACCATGGTGTGCACGTTGTCACTTTCACACACATGGGGAGAGCAGAGATCTATTAAAGCACTTGAGTAGTAAGGTAGATCTATATATTACAAGCTCATGATCTCAATAAGATCATGCATAGAGAGAGATGAACACATAGCTACCGGTAGAACCCTTAGCCCCGAGAGAGAACTACTCCCTCCTCATCATGGGAATCAGCAATGGTGATGGAGATGGCGGTGGAGATGGCTCCGGGGGCACTTCCCCATCCCGGAAGGGTGCCGGAACAGAGACTTTCTGTCCCCCGAATCTCCCCTTCGGTGGCGGTGGCGCTGCGGAACTTTTGGTGGATTTCTGATTGACGATCTAGGGTTTTGGTATCGAGAGGCTCTTATAGGCGAAGGAGGCAAGGTCGGTGGCCGGCCATAGGGCCCACACCATGCCCTGGCGCAGCCTAGGTGGACCCGCGCCTAGGGGTGGTCTGGCCACCCTGTGGCCCCTCTCCGTCTCGTCTTTTGGCTCCTTGAGTCTTCCGGTAAAATAGGAACTTTGGCTTTTGTCCCGTCCAATTCCGAGAATATTCATTTTCTGACTTCCTGGAACCAAAAACAGCAGAAAATAGGCAACTGGCACGGTGGCATCTTGTTAATATGTTAGTCCAAGAAATCATATGAAAAGTACTCCAAAATGTGGACAAAATATAAGAAAGTAGATAAAACCAAGAAGGGAACATAAAAAAATATAGATACATTTGCAATGTATCACCCTTGCGTGTGTCCACTCCCATGCACAGTATGTTACGCTCGAACCAGTTCAGCTGCTTGATCTCACGGGCAACAGGAGGCATAGGGGGCCTGCGAGCATTCCTCATGAGGCCCTCAGGAGAAGAGGAGGGGTGAGAGGTCTTCCGAACCTTGTTGTAGATCTTCTTGGCCTTATGCACCGAGTCAATGTGGAACTCCTCAGCAGGAAGCAGGTGCGTGATGAGCATCATAATGTAGGGTGCATAGGGAATGGACAGACAGTTGAACATAGCATCAGTCAACCCATGGTAAATGAAGTCCATGACATCCAGCCTGTACTGCACCGACTCGTCCTCGCAAGAGGCAACCTCATGAGAAAATTGAAGTAGCTGAACAAGGTGACCACGGATGCTGTCATTGTTGCCCCCACTCGGAGTAATGGAGTCACGGAAGAGACCCACTAAGGCAGCATAGATGGGAGCAAGGCCAGCCAGAGTGCCCATAATTCCATTGTCCACAGTGCAAGGAGAGAGAGTTGCATCTTTGTTGGGCTTCAGCTGGGTGATGATGCGGTGGCCACTGGCTCTATCCCTGCTATGGAAAGAGTATCCAAGAACCTCAACAAACACGTGAAAATCAGCAGTCATAGGCCTGTCATGAGTCATCCACTTCATAGTGCGACGCTCATCCCCACAAATAACCAAAGTGGAGAAGAACTGCTTCACCACCTCAGCGTCAAAGGAGCACTAGAGACATGAGATGGTGCAGCCCCATCCTCTCAGCCACAAACATCGCATCCACAAGATGAGCCTTCTCCAAAGCATCAGCAAGTACCAGTGGGTGCATAGGCCTAATGTTCAGCCTGGCATACACATTTTCATAGATTCCCTTCTGTTCTGCACACCAAAAACGAGTATCCCCCAGCTCATCATCACGAGGCAGCTCAGCAAACAAGTCACGGTGACGGATGGAGGAAAAGGTGACCGCATCCGAAGTCCTGTAGTTGATCTTAGGCTCCTTGCCCTTCCTCTTGGACACCCCCTTTCTAGTCCTCTTAGCTTGTTCAGCCATGCGCTTCTCTTCGTTCTTTCTCCTCCTCAACTCAACTTCGTCCACTAAGTTACCCTGTCCGTCGTCCCGAAAGTATTTGGCGCGGGGGCGGCGCTTGTAGGTCTTGGGAACACTAGAACCACCTGTGAGGAGAATAAGGGCGACAGCAAGGGGATAAGCATACACATAAGTCCAGGAGAGATCATGGAAAAAGTAGTCAAAAAGTTCAGAGGACAAATCTACCCAATTGATGACCCACAAGTATAGGGGGTGTATCGCAGTATTTTTGAGGGAAGTGAAACCCAATTTATTGATTCGACACAAGGGGAGCCAAAGAATACTTATCAGCCTTAACAACTGAGTTGTCAATTCAGCTTCACCTGGAAACAATCTTGCTCACAGTAGTTTATCAGTAGCAACAGTTTTGTAGTAGGAATAGTAAAGTAACAGTAGCAGCAAAACAAAGATAGTAGTAACAAAAGCAGTAAACAGTGGGATTCGAGTGCGGTAGGCATAGGGATGGATGGACGGGCGTTGCATGGATAAGACAATTCACATAGCAATCAGAACATAGGGCAATTGCAGATAAATAAGATAAAGCATCCAAGTACTAGATAATCATAGGCATGTGTTCCATATATAGTCATACGTGCTCGCAATGAGAACTTGCACAACATCTTTTGTCCTCCAAGCCCGTTTGCAGCGGGGCCTCTAGGGAACTACTGACAATTAAGGTGCTTCTTTTAATAAAGCACCGGAGCAAAGCATTAACACTCCGTGAATACATGTGATCCTCACATCAAAGCCTTTCCCTTCCAGCTACCCCGATTTCTGTCACTTCGGGACCATAGGTTTCGGACAACGACGTGTGTAAACAACTTGTAGATAAGACCCAAAACAATACTATCATGATGAATCAATAATAAGTTCAGATCTGAAATCATGGCACTCGGGCCCTAGTGACAAGCATTAAGCACAACAAAGTCATAAAGCACTAATAGAGATACTAGGCACTATGCCCTAACAATCTGATGCCATTACATGAACGATCTCATCCAATCCCTACCATCCCCATAGCCTACAGCGGGGGATTACTCACTCATAGATGGAGGAAACATGGATGGTCGATGAAGATGATGGTGGAGATCGATGGAGATGGATCCGGGGGCACTTCCCCGTCCCGGCAGGGTGCCGGAACAGAGACTTTCTATCCCCCGAATCTCCCCTTCGGTGGCGGCGGCGCAGCGGAACTTTTCATGGAAAAATGTCGAACCCCCCGAAGTTTTTAGGTCAGAAGGCTTCTTATAGGTGAAGAGGGAGACCGAGGGGGTGCCTGGGGCCACCACACCAGGCCCTGGCGCGGCCAGGCCTAGCCTGCGCCTGGGAGGGTGTGGCCAGCCCCTGGCCCTCCTCCGTCTCGTATTCTGGCTCCTGGAGTCTTCTGGAAAAATAGGCACTTTGGCTTTTGTCCCGTCCAATTCCGAGAATATTCATTTTCTGACTTTCCTGGAACCAAAAACAGCAGAAAACAGGCAGCTGGCACTGTGGCTCTTGTTAATAGGTTAGTCCAAGAAATCATATGAAAAGTACTCTAAAGTGTGGACAAAACATAAGAAAGTGGATAAAACCAAGCATGGAGCATCAAAAATTATAGATACATTTGCAATGTATCACCAATGCATACTCCATAGTCAAACTGAACCAGAATCGAATCTATCAGGCCGGATTATCTGGCCTGGCCAAGGGCGGATAATCTGGCCCTGGCAGGAAATTTCAATTTCACCAAGATTGAATGAAAAAAAGTAGATCGGGCCTAGAAACTGCAAGACTACGATTTCAATGCGAAAACACATCCTTCTAGACAATGTTCCACCCAACAAGTAACACATCTAGCCAAATATGGGGAGAGAGGGAGTTACCCTCGCTCATTGGAGGAAGAACGCGGAGGAGAAGGTACCCGGAGGCGCGGAGAAGAAGATCCGGGGAGGCCCGAAAAATCCGGTGGCCGGAGAGGCTCTGGGGAGGGTGGGGGACTGCAGGCGGCGGCTGAGGAGGAGGAGAGGGTTGGGGGAGAAGTGCTGCTCGTTATGAGCCCTTCCCCCCGATCCCTGCCCTTTAACACGAAATCCGCCAGGGCCATTCTTTTGCACACAGAACCAGGCCCGCGCATCCCCAAACAACACCCCCACAAGGTGTACAAGGGACTTGTGTGCTAGAATAGATGGCTTAGGGGTAGGGGAAGGCTTAGGATTAAGAGAGCCAAACTGAGATGGTACTAGACACTCAAAATTGCAAAATCTAAATCAAATAAAAGCCAAGATTGAGTGTGATTCCCATAAGAACATGAGATAGCAAAGAACATCCAAAAAGAGCCAATTCTCCTCAAGGCAGAGGGCGGTGGCCGAGGCCACCTTGTTGGAGTGTATGGTGTGACACCACGAAGATATATCTTGGGTTCATGACCAATACTCATCAATAAGCTCAAATATCACAAAATGATATCAAGAGAAATGATTTATCTTGCTTTTGGCATTATGGGGGGAGGGTTATCCCAATGAGTTAGGACCACACTCCCCCTATATCCATGCCCACACCTAGACCAAAGAAGGATTGAGATGTACGAGTGAGTGCATGGGTAATCAAGACAAGCTCCTGGAATCAATGATATTTAGCTCATTCCTCAAGTAGCAGAATCTTGCTTCATCAAGTGGCTTTGTAAAAATATCCGCAAGTTGGTTCTTCGTGCTCACAAAGGATAGATCAATATCGCCGCGAGCAACATGGTCTCGAATAAAATGATTCCGAATCTCAATATGCTTCGTCCTTGTGTGCTAAACAGGATTGTACGCAATTTTGATTGCACTTTCATTATCACATAAAAGAGGAACTTTGTCACAATTAACACCGTATTCCTTTAAACTTTGCCTCATCCACAATAATTGTGTAAGCGCTGGCAGCAGCAACATATTCAGCTTCGGTGGTAGAGAGAGATATACAATTCTGCTTTTTAGAAGACCAACATACAAGAGATCTTCCCAAGAATTGACAAGCTCCAGAAGTGGATTTCCGATCATCCTTATCACCAGCCCAATCTGAGTCAGTATAACCACATAAAGAGAAATTGGAGCCCTTGGGATACCAGAGACCAAAGTTAGGGGAATGAACGAAATATCGAAAGATCCTCTTGACCGCCACTAAGTGGCTTTCTTTAGGAGCTGCTTGATACCTTGCACACACTCCCACACTCAACACGATATCGGGTCTAGATGTGCAGAGGTAAAGAAGAGAGCCGATCATGGACCGGTATACCTTTTGGTCCACATCTTTACCATGTGGGTTAAGTTCAAGATGACATTTTGTTTGCATCGGAGTGGCGACCCCATTTAGATCCGTCATCTTGAATCTCTTGATCATGTCTTGGATGTACTTTTCTTGATTAATAAAAGTTCCTTCTCTAAGTTGCTTGATCTCGAATCCAAGAAAGAACCGTAATTCCCCCATCATAGACATCTCAAACCTGTCAGTCATAAGCTTTGAAAATTCATCATTAAAAGCTTTATTAGTAGAACCAAAAATGATATCGTCTACATATAGTTGGCATACGAAGAGCTCCCCCTTAACCTTCTTAGTAAAAAGAGTGGGATCGATTTGCCCAACTTCGAAGCCACGATCTAACAAAAGCTCTTTAAGGTGCTCATACCACGCACGTGGGGCTTGTTTAAGGCCATAGAGTGCCTTATCGAGTTTATAGACATGGTTCAGAAAGTTAGGATCCTCAAAACCCGGGGGTTGCTTTACATATACCAACTCATGTATAGGACCGTTAAGGAAGGCACTCTTGACGTCCATTTGCTGCAACTTAAAATTGTTATGGGCAGCATAAGCAAGAAGGATATGGATGGACTCAAGGCGAGCCACTGGAGCATAGGTCTCACCAAAGTCAATGCCCTCAACTTGGGAGTATCCTTGTTCCACAAGTCTTGCCTTGTTCCTCACAACAATGTCATTCTCGTCTTGCTTGTTTTTGAATATCCACTTGGTGCTGATAACATTGCGGCAATCTTTGGGTTTCTCCACGAGTTTCCAGACTTTGTTGTGCTCGAAATTATTCAATTCTTCATGCATAGCAACAAACCAGTCTGGATCTTCAAGTGCTTCAAAGACCTTCTTAGGTTCCACCATAGAGATATGAGCTTGATGCTCACCAAAACTGGCCAATTCTCTTCTTGTAGATACCCTTCGTCGAAGATCACCAACAACCTTGTCGAGGGTGTGACCCCTCAACTCAAGGTTACGATCAGCCCGAGCCTTGCGACGAAGTTCAATAAGTTTGTTGTCTCTTGGAGGAGTAGATTCATCACTTGAATCTTCATTGGAAGCATTTACTCGACCTTGATCAGGAACTGGAATATCAGCAGCAGGTGGTAGTGACGCGTGCCCTTGAGGTGAGTCAGTAGCCGTAACATGAGGCTGCTGAACCGGTGAGTCAGGGCCGGATAATCCGGCCGATGGAGAGGCTGGATAATCCGGCCTGGGAGTATTTGTAGCAGCTTCATCAGGAAGCCTGGGGATTGCTTCAATTGGCGCGGGGCCGGATAATCCGGGGCTTGCCGGAAAATCCGGCCTGGAGCTTGCGTTGATATCTTCACCACCAAGAGCAATATGGTTAGCTGGAGCAGGGTGGCCGGATAATCCGGTGCCAACCGGATAATCCGGCCTGGATTTTTCTAGAACAACTTGACCTTCAGCAGTTGATGGAGATGGTGCAGAATTTTCTCCCGTGATGGGAACTTGTTGGGAATGTGTAGATGAGGGCTCTTCATGGGAAGAGCATTGTCCTTCCCGATCCGCCACAAGGGGTTCCTCAATGGGTCGGAAAAATCCCATGCCCATTCTTCTTATGGCATCTTGGGGTATTTCAACATCTGCATCACAAACACCAACTTGCTCCGCACGGGAACCGTCATTTTCCTCGAACACCACACTACAAGATTCTACAACAGTTTCGGAGAGCTTATTGTAGACTCTATAAGTGTGGGATTCGGCACCATAACCAACAAAAATACCTTCTAGAGCCTTAGATTCAACTTGGATAAACGAACTCCCTTGATAAGAAAGAAACACTTACACCCAAATACCCAAAAGTATGAGATGTTTGGCTTGTTACCGGTAAGTATTTCATACGGAGTCTTGTCCAAGATCTTGCGGAGGTATAATCGGTTGGATGAATGACAAGCAGTAGAGATTGCTTCAGCCCAGAAGTTATATGGAGATTTAAATTCGGCTAACATTGATCTTGCCATATCTATTAGAGTTCGATTCTTCCTCTTGGCTACACCATTTTGTTGAGGGGTGTACGCAGCGGAATATTGATGTCTTATCCCCTCTTCACTTAGGAACTCATTTAAGGTGTAGTTCTTGAACTCGAAGCCATTATCACTTCTTATAGCCAGAATGGGGACGTTGTGTTAACGTTGAACCTCGTTGGCGAAGTCAATGACTATTTGTTGAGTTTCACTCTTCAACTTGAAGAAATAAACCCAAGTGTATCTTGAGTAATCATCAACAATCACTAGACAATACTTCTTCCCACCGAGGCTTGCATGAGATGGAGGTCCGAAGAGGTCCACATGAAGGATCTCCAAAATCCTTTTTGATGAGATAATAGTTTTCCTTCGATGAGGTGAGTCATGCATTTTCCCTTCAAGACACGCCCTGCAAACACGATATTTGGCAAAGGAGACATTTTCTTTTAGTCCAAGGATGTGGCCACCCTTGTGGAGACTTTGCAAAGTTCTCATATTGACGTGGGCTAGTCGGCGATGCCATAGCCAACCCGCGTGAGCCTTTCCGAAGAGACACATCGGGCCTGTAGTGGTTTTCCCCAAAAAGTCCACCACGTACAGGTCATTTTCGACATATCCCACGAAAGCGACTTTTAGAGACTTGCTCCACAAGAGTACCACCAAATCAGCATCAATATAAACTGCAAAGCCCATCTTACCAAGGGCGCGAACTGAAAGTAAGTTGTACCCGAGGGTCTCAACAAGCATGACGTCCACGAGAGAGATATCGTGAGCCACCACAACTTTGCCGAGACCCAATACCTCAGATTTTGACTTGTCACCATAGGAGATGGTTATGTGATCAAGGTTTGGCCGCATCTCCATGATGATCTCCTTGCTTCCGGTCATATGACTCGTGCAACCGCTATCGAGTACCCATTTAGAACCACCGGAAGCATACCCCTGCAAGAAAATTACTTCTTGGTTTTAGGTACCCATTTTTCAATGGGTCCTCTCATGTTAGTAACAAGGGTCTTGGGAACCCAAATAGACCAAGGAATGTAACAATCATACGGGCCTACATAACTAGCATAAACATCACCATAATAATCGTAATATAGTTCAAAGTTAGGATTGTTGACCCCTACAAAACCATCATAATTAGTCTTATCATTGGTAATGTTGCTAGTCTTTGGTTGAGCAGTCTTTCTCTTCTTCTTCTCCTTGTTTTCTTGCTCTTTGTCTTGGGTATGTAACCAAGACCTTCTTTACTATTGTTTGTCCTTTGCCTGCTCAGTATCTCATCAATAACTCCTTTACCTTTGTGTTGAGAACTTCTCGCAAGGTCTTCTTTTCCAGAGGATGAAGTGGAGGTACTTGGCACATCATACCGTTTCAATTGAGTTTGGAGCTGGTCATGAGACTCATTTAAAGTAGAATGATCACTCTTCAATGCCTTGTGAGCACTTTCAAGATTATCAAACTTCTCCAAAAGTCTAGCATGAACAACCCTAAAGTCAATCTTTTCTTTCTTTAGTTTCTTTGCCTTGGAAAGAGCATGGTCACGTTCTTTGATGAGCTGAGCTACAGCTTCTTCTTGTGACTCCTCAATGGATTCGAGTATCTCTTCCAAAGATACTCGAGCTTCCTCTTCCTCTTCCAAGGCATTCTTCAAAGAGGCTATCTCCAAGGCATCTTCTCTTTCAATTCTGCCCTTTTCTTCAAGAAGATCTTCGGCTTGAGCAAGTTTTCTCATAAGAGCATCAAAATGGAGTTTGTGCTCACCTTGTAGGTTAGTGAAAAAGGTATCCAAAGCAATAACTCCTTCTTTCATTTTAAGACTATCATGATCATCCATATCCAAAATTATGTTAGTCTTAGGAAATGAAGAGCTAGAAGTTGATACCTCGGACCCTCTTGCCATTAGGCAAGTGGCGTTGTTGTTGATGATGTTCTCGTTTGGCGAGTCGAAGAGAGATGAAAGATTCGATGTGGTGGCTATAGCAGCCACCTCGCGTGAACTATCATCATCCTCTTCATCTTCACTTGCAGAGGAGTATTCTTCTTGTGCAACTAAGACGATCTTGGGTTGCTTATTGAAGGGGCCATTCTTCTTAATAAATGGCTTCTTCTTAGGTGCTTTAGATTTCTCTTTAAGAATGAGCCTGCCACCATTGTCTTCTCTATTTTGATACGGACACTCGGCTACAAAGTGCATTCTATCTCCATAGTTGTAGCAAGTTCTCAATCTTGGGCCACTTTCTCTTCTTCCATTTGACCCGTTCTTGCGCTCAAGTTATGACTTGGCTTTGGCAGGGTCCTTCCAAAAGTTCCTTGCATAAAATTCCATGTACTCACCATGAGCATGTTTGACTTCATCGGGGCAGTCCATGGAGGTCCCCTCAAAAGCTCTTTCATCTTCCTCTTGCTCAACAACATTGGCTTTGAGAGCCACATTGACACCCTTTTGCATTCCAATGGCCCGAGCACAGGCATCTTCAGCATTCTTTGCTGCCACTTTGAATGATGCCATTTCTTGCATGACTTCATTGGATGTCATTTGATGATAGTTATGTCTACCTTGCAGGCTCTTCAAGTCCATTGGCTCGAAAGGCATTAAGGCACTCACATGTTTCCTTTTTATCCATGTATCATCAATGTGAGTGGCCCCATGCTTTCGAAATGTTGTAGCGATGCCCTTGAGTCTTCTATACATGTCCTCATGGTTTTCACCATCCAACATGTAGAATCCCCCAGCTTCATTACTAAGGGCATCATACATGTTCCTTCTCATGCTTTCATTTCCAACGAAGAGATCCGTAAGAGCATCCCAAGCTTCTTTAGCTGTGTTGAGATGTTCAATGTGTGGCATGTCCTTGGGACCCACACCCAGCTGTATCATGTGGAGAGCGGTGGCATTCAACTGGCTGTCCACAACTTCTCTTCTCGTTAGGTTGGTTTGATCTCCAATATGAAGACCCTCTTCAATAATCCTCCACAATTCAATAGAGGAGCTGCAAACATGAGATATCATTAGGAATTTCCATTGATTGAAAGAGGATGCAGTGAGCTTGGGTGGATCACCCCTATTGTTTATATGAGGATGAGGGATAGGTGGGTCGGGGGATTATACGTGGCGAACCTCACTATATTCCTCCTTACCACTTCCCTTCTTGGAGGTGGAACCATTAAGTTTTTCACCTTCCGCATCATCATCCTTGGATCCAGTGTTACCCTTTTCCTTAGATGATGGTGTGGGAGCCTCAGAGGAGGATGGAGATGGGGCTATGGATGATGTGAGGCGAGCAATCATTTGATTCATCTCCTCCATCTTGGCCTCAAAGGATTTCAACAAGGTTGTTTCCAACGACTTGAGATCATCCATTGTGACCTTATCCACAGCCTCATTCCCATCATCCTTGGTACTCATACTACTCTTAGGCGGTTAAGCCCGAATTAAGAGTCAGGGCTCTAATACCAATTGAAATGGATCGTATGGGCACCTAGAGGGGGGGTGAATAGGTGCTACACCAAATTTTAATACTTTTTCAATTTTAGGCTTAGCACAAAGGGTAAATTCTCTATATAAACTATTAGGTGGAATTTCCCTATGTGCAAACCTATCTACTAGCGAGTGGAAGAGGAACAGGTAAACCGAAGTGAAGCACGCGGAGACACAGGATTTGTTTGACCGCAGTTCCTTCCTTGTTAAGGGAAGTACGTCTGCGTTGGAGGGGTGGGTGGCACTAAGACCACCACGCCACAATAGGCCTCACCCTGTTCTCCGATGGATCTCGCCACCAAAGGCCTGATCCACCTTTCCACTATAGGAACCCTTCGAGGCAGGCACCGACGCCTTTACACAACTAGCGGGGCAACAACTCCACAACAACTTGGAGGCTCCCGAAATGACAACAAGCTGCCACAAGAACAAAGTTATCAAATACAATGAACAAGATCTAGGTATTGACAAGAATACTAGATCAGGGATTTCTCCAAGTGAATGGAGAGGAGTTGAAGCGCTTGATTCGTGATGATGATGAACTTCTCCTCCTTCAATTCCCCCAAAAATCAAGACCTTCGGGTGGTTGAAGTGGAAGATAGAGAATGAGAGCTCTTGCACAATGTCTGGACAATTTTGAATGAATCAAGAGTTCTGAACGTTGGGGAAGAAAGGGTATTTATACCCCCTTCAGAAACTAGCCGTTGGGCACTTTGGGGGAAAGTGATGGCCGGATTATCTGGCCTGGGGAAAACACCGCCCCAGACTCGGAATATCCGGCAGATAATCCGCCCCCGATCTGAGCGTCACGCCGAGCTTGCCCTTGATCAACTTCTGGGGGCCGGATTGTCCGGTCCTATGTGAAGGCCGGATTATCCGGCCTGGGAAGGAAAAACCGCCCCAGTTCGGATTTTCCGTGAGAAAATCCAACCGGATATCGAGCGACGCGCCTTGGCTCCCTTTGCTCAAAAACTAGGGGCCGGATTATTCGGCCCATGCGACAGCCGGATTATCTGGCCTGCAGAAGAAAAACCGCCCTAGTCCGGATTTTCCGGGAGAAAATCCGACCGGGTACTGAACGACGCGCCTTGGCTCCCTTTGAGCAATGAGGTAGGCCGGATTATCCGGCCCTTGGTGGGGCGGATAATCCGGCCCCCCTCAAAGCTTCCTGCACACTTAGCGCACATGAATAGTCTCCACAGTATTGTTATCTAACATGCAAAACATAGGAAAACATGAAATGTTCTTTCAGTAACATCCAACCATTGACAAGAAGTCACTGTCACCACAATGAGCAACAAAAGAGCTCTTCAATCTCGAGGACCCATATATATGCGGAGGAGGAGTTGTGACCATTCTTACACGCGCACTTCGCATCAACCTAGGTAACATCCAACCGTTGACAGGAAGTCACCGTCTCGGTCTCTATTCTAAGAGCATGTGGTATGGTTTCTAAAACTCATGGTAGATACTTTTTCGATATACTTAGAGCGGATCACTTGATCCTGGCTCCTTCGCCTTACGGTTTATTCTCTATCGAGGATGGACGTTTGCATTTTGACATGCAGGTTGAGGCTAATCTACCCCAACAAGAAATACCCATGGGAGAAGGAGAAGATGAAGAAGTAGAACAAGGAGGACCCGAACAAGATGAGCAGCCACCAAACTACACCACCACCTATGAATATATCTATGCACTCGAAGGAAATATTCAAAATATGAACAACCTCTCCATCAATCTTCAAGATGCTACTGCAAGCCTCGACACCCAGTTCCATGATTGGAGCAAATAATGGAACGTCGAAGACTATCCACCGCCACCATAATGAGCAACAAAAGGGCTTGCAAAAGCCTGAGCTTGGGGATATGTTCCCCTGGCAAATTTATTTGTGTAACAATGAGGTTGTACTCCAGCTCCTTGAGAGCTTTGAAACACCCGTGTTGGCTTGTTTCAACACTTTTCTTCTTTCCTTTGATTTTTAGTTTGCTTTTGTTTTTCGTTTTTTTTTAAATCCTTGCTTGGTCGCAAGTTCTTTTCTATCCTTTAATCCCTATCCTCGAAAATCCAAAAAGATTTTTCCGTTCTTCTTTTTTCGTAAATGTGGATTCACACTTTGCCTCTTTGCTTTAATATTATTATGAGAATAATCGTGTTTGAGTTTGAAGCAACACATCCCTATAAGGAAGAGGATCATGAAGTCACTTATGAGAGGCATGTCCTATGTCTCCCACTTATGAAGTTTGAGTTGTTTATCTTAGTTGGTTGATTTGCTAAGATGCCATGCTAGTGGGAAGTAATTTAATATGGTTAGAGTAAAGCTTTTTATTAGTGTGATGATTAGTTGCTGAAGCTCTTGCTCTAATTCTTTTAGCTAACCGAGTCTTGCCTTAGAAATAATATTGCCAAACAAGTACAATAAGAAAAAGGCTGAAATTTATGACTTGTTTGATGAATGATTGTCTTGAGAGTATACCCTTGAATATACTTAACCCTATAGATATTTTGATAGTATTGACGACACTCATGAAAGGAGTTGTTTGATTGAAATAAAGTCTAGTAGTAATTGTGATGCATGCCAAAGCTAACCTTGTGGATCAAACCGCGGTACTAGCTCAAAAAAAAAGAGACGAAGTAAGACTATTTTGTTTTATGTCTCTAATGCACACCTTTGGGATGCCAACAACTCCGCTAGCTTTTGAACGATCTATGGTGTAACTCCGGATTTTGGCTATGATTTGATGACATGAGTGGCATACGTGTCAATATATGGACTAAAGTATTGGTACTCTCTATGAGGATCCACATAACAAGTCCTTGGCATGGTCTCATTACTACTCTACAAATTTTCTTGAAAAGCAATGATTGGATTAGAAGTGTTTTTGATAGACTTGATTTATTGATGTGGGTGTAAATAAGACACTTCATTATTATACTACTTAGGACATAAAACTCTCTTACTCAATTATGCTAATTAAACATCCTAGTGTCCCCTGGCAAGCTGAGAGTTAACTAGAAGAATTGGATTGATTCATACACTTCTAGTTACTTATACTTATATTAAACTTTACTTTGATTGTCTTGACTTTCTGAAGCTTGTATAGTACTCTTGTCATCTCTCTAACTTTGATAAGCCTCGCAAATGAATGAAGTGCTGAGTGCATATGACTATCAATCGTAAGTGAATTCTTATTCTCGTTGTTTCAAGTTTAAACGCTAAATTTATTATAGTTATTTTGTTTCTTCTTGCTCAAGGGTGATCAAGGTTTGAGCTTTGGGGAAGTTGATGGCTCCAAAATTAGCCATATTCCACTGCGTTTAGACATTGTTTTTGGTCAAAAAATTGACAAGAAACTCTCAGTCGCCACTAATGACTAATAATTGCAAAGATATGCAAAACCTTTCTTTTAATTATGTTGTGCAGGAAATCATGAGTTTTAATGCGAAATCAGGAGTCATAATGAAGATTTTTGAGAAAGTCTACACGGCCAAGTAATTGGGAAGCCATTCCAGGGCGTCAGCAAGCTCAATGACCACTGGTACGGACAGGGCCCGCCCGTACCGGGTGGCGTTGGCTTCGTCTCGTCAAACCCTACGACTTTCGTGAAGACGCCTATATATTTTGAGGCTCCAGCCGCCGACAAGAGAGCCGCCATTCTCAGATTACATCACAACACAACCAAAGGAGATCCATGCCATTGTTCATCCATTGTTCATCACTTCCATCATATATCCCCTCCATTAGCCATAACCATTGCTTTGTACTTTAGATCTTCTTGTGATTTGGCGACAATTGTAAGAATATTTAATTTCAATCTAAGTGTTTGTATGATGTTTTCTATCTTCGATCTATTTGTTATAAGTGAGTAGTCCTCACGGGATGCGGGTTGGGGAGAAACCTCGCAACGATTATGTGCATCTAATTTATGAGAGTATTGTATTTTGTTTGCAATTGAGATTTGTATCTTTTGTTTCTTTGTCTCTTGTCTCGATCTGTGGACTTGTAGGTACCCAAGATCCCATAAATTGATAGAGGCTTGAGGTGAGATACTTGGCTAGCGACGATCTCATAGGAACCCCGCTGATAGAAGTGGTAGTACGGTCTTCGCTTAGCGACCAATTCGGGATCATAATAACATCACCACTTAAAGTTTTAATCTGTGTTTTACACTTAATAATCTTTTGTAGCCCGTTGCTTCGGTGTGTACTCGATTGGATTAAAAGACTATTGCTATGCCCGCTGCATCACGAGGGCTCTAGTATATTAGGATATGTTGCCCACAAGAGATTATCTCCATTCAAACATTACACATGACTATGCTTATTATTATCTTTTATCCCAAATGATGTGTAGATGCAGGTGGATCTTCAACCTTGGCCTATACCCATCCATTGATTCAACCCATTATAACGTAAAGTAGATTGGTCCGATAAACTAAGGTAAAATAAACAAACAAAGTCTTGTAGACGTGTCCTTTTTATTTCCTTTTAGCATTGTTTTCCAAGGTTCAATTAAACCTAGGTATTCTAGGTAAAATGCTATTATACTACATCCGCGAACCCAGATCAAAGGTATCAATCATTTTTCTGGCGCCGTTGCCGGAGAAGCAATTTCGCTATCCTGGTTAGGTCACTAGAGACCTTGTTTTTAGTTTTCTTATTAGTTTGTAGTTTATTTCTTGTTATTAGTTTACTTTCTTGTTATCTATTTGAAAACCCCCAAAAAATAGTTACTTGTTATTTTGTTTTCATTACATAAAAATTACCAAAAATATAAGAGCCATGGCTCAAAAGAGATTTGGGGAGTATGCTACTCCCACTGATGATTTTATTCGTGCACCGATCACGCTGCCCTCTGTTGATGCGGAAACATATGAAATAAAGCCTAACCTTTTAAGTTTGGTTCAACAAAACCAATTTGGGGGCTCATCTGCTGAAGATTCAGGTTTGCACTTAAACACTTTCACTGGAATTTGCGACATGATGTGTATTAAGGATGTAGATCCAAATGCTGTTAAATTAAGATTGTTTCATTTCTCTCCTAGAGGAAAGGCTAAGGATTGACTACTAGCTCTACCAAAGGGCACTATTAATTCTTGGGAGGAATGTAATAACTTATTTATGACTAAATTTTGCCCCCAGCTAAAACTATGTAGCTAAGATCCAACATTACATGTTTTAGATAAGAAGACCGTGAGCCACTAACGCTTGCATGGGAAAGGATGAAAGAAGCCGTAATGAACTATCCTAGTCATGGGATGGAAGAATGACTTATATTACATTTGTTTTATAATGGTCTTAACCCAATGTCTAAGTCTATGCTAGATACTACAGTAGAAGGAACAATCATGGGAAAGCAAGTGAGTGTTGTAAAGAAGTTACTTGATGATATGCAAAACAACCATACCCAATAGCATGTGGAAAGAACCTTGAAGAGAGTAAGTTCAATTGCCCACCTAATTGGGCCTCACCGGAGGAGGCCTAGGAGGGGGCCACGCCCTAGGAGGGGCCAAGGGGTGGCCGACGACCCTAATGAGCTTGTCCCCACGTGGGGCCCATGTGTGGGGTTGGCCGGTGCGACTCCACCACCTCCTCCCTTGATTAGTCCCACCCTGGGACTTTGAGAGAGGGAGTACCTCCCTTCCAACCTATATAAAGAGGGGCACCCCTCTGCCCAAGTCCATCCCATCAATTGGCTATTACCTTTTTCTCTCTCCCTCTCCCTTACATGTGGTTCGCAAGTTTGGAACTGCCCATTCGGGCATTGGGGTTTCTCCACCATACGCATGTCGTCGTGCTACTGGACTCGGTTCGAATCAATCTTCTTTCGCTGCTTTGCTAGCCCAGAGCCCGGGAGACGTCTCTACACCGTATGTGTGTAAGGACACGAGGCACAACCACTTGTGGTGCTTTTGCTTCGAGCTTGGAGCTTGGAAATCGACACGATCAGGAGGTCAGCTACGTCGTACAAGGAGCAAGGGGTGACTTGCGAGGAGTTTTGCGACCTTGAGGTCGGCTACGAGTACGACTACATCATCTATGTTCCCTGCAGAACGTTAACCGTGTTCGGTCTTCAAAGACATGAACGCCGAATCCCCACTCGTTACTTTACATCTGGATATATAGATAGATCTTGGCTAGGTGTGTTTATCGTAGGATTTTTTTTCTGCCATGGAACTCCTTCATTCTTCCTGACCCACGTCCCCAAACCCTAGATATGATAGGTTTCCACTTACTCCCCATGTGAATGTCACAACCAGGTCCAACCCAACTAGCTCTCAACCCTCTAGTATGCAACCCCACAAACTATCACCGAGCTAGAGACAGTCCGAGTCACTACCAAGTCACCACTCGTTCCAGGTCGCACTCCGAACTGATAGTCAGTAGCGGCCTCTACCAAGGCGTGTTAGTTCCTAGACGCTATATAGTCGATATGACTTGCCTTCGTCAATGTGCCGATCTGGCCAATTCCCTTTGCTTCACGATATTGGTGCTAGGCTACGGGTGACTCAGTGTCATATCCCATGTAGCAAAGCATCTCTTCTCATCCAGTGATATGTGGTACCTATGAGACTAATACTTAGTCGTACAGATTCGGTTAACACTTTACCGAGAAGCACGTGGCCATGCTGTTTGAACCATATCACCTAGAGAGGGTCCAGAGAGTATCTCTCCGTGTCAGAGGAGCAAACCCCATTTTGTTAATCTAGCTCATCCAGCTTGCTTCTGAGTCGACCTGATCAGCTAGGTACGAACAACGTTTGGCAGAGTCAAAGTTGATTAGCCCACAACTTTGAAGCGTGCGACTACTCACGTCTAAGGGTTCTATTGTTTGAGTTGGTGTTATGACAAATAAATCATGCCGACTCGACGTTGGGTCAATCCGACTGGCCTAGCTCTTTTACTAAGTTCGTGGTTGGCAGATTGGCACCTTCGTACCCATGACAAGTGGAACTTTGTCATCTACCGACTTTTACATTAGTCTAGGTCAAGTGTCTTGCTTAACTTGTGACTGAGGACAAAATATTAACGAATAACTTAGAGCGATCGGTTGCACAACCGAATCACATGTTCGGTTGCACTCACGAGTTATACATTACAAGGCAACTTATGTTTACAAGGATCTATGGTCGCCTCTAGGGCACATAAACTCAACGGTTTAAACATCCTTATCAGGGTGTGGGATTTCACTGGCCCAAACCTAGGATATAGCACATGTGCGCTCCAATTTCCCGCTCACCCGAAAGTTTTACTAGACCGTGCAAATTTCTAGGATCTGCATGAGATGTTTTTTCACGTGGAAAATAGAAACTAGCGGTTATTTTTCGGGCCGAGATCTTTAGCGGTATCAGCTAGAGATGCTCTAAGTTTGGAGAGCGGCTCCTAAGCCGGAGGTCCACTCTTGTTGCGTTTGGTGGCCTATGATGACGTGGACGACGAGCTCCTCGTTTGTGTGGTTTTTCTATTTTTTATAAACCGGACAATGTATATTCACACGGGTTCTTGACCTGATGTTTTTTTTAGAGCATCTCCAGCAGCGGCGCTAAAAATTGGCGTTGTATAAGTCGTTTGTCGCGCGCTGTATCACGTTTGTCGCGCGCAATTCCGGTTGTAAAAGACAGAAGCGCTAAAAACAGGTTATAGCGCGCGCGGCAAAAAAAAGTGAAATGGCAGGCGCTATAAATTTTTAGCGCGCGCGCAGGAACAACAAAATCACATACAAATGACAAAACAAAGATCAAACACACACAATAAATCAAAAATAAATAGTTCAAATATTCATACAACATCAACACAAATGAATAGTTCAAAGTACCGATACAACAACAACACATACAACAATCATACAACAAATGTATGGCAATGGAGGACACTACATACCTTGGTGGGGAGTAGCGCCGGTGGTGGCGCGGAAGCGACGGCAGCGGCGGTGGACGGCCGGGGCAGCGCCGGATCTGTGCTCGCGGAGCTCGAATCGGCGGGGAGTGGCGCCGGTGGTCGCGCGGAAGCGACGGGGGAGCGGCGGCGGTCGTCGATTAGCGGCGGGAGAAGCTTCGGCGCGGCGGCGACGAGGACGGGGTAAGCTTCGGCGCGGCGGCGGCAACAAGCGACGGCGCTATCGGCGCCGACGGGATTTGGAAATGGGGAGAGAGAAAGCGCGGGCGCGGGGGAGAGGGGGGAGGGGGATTTCAGCTCTGCGCGCGAGTGTGCGTTTCCAGCGCGCCGAACCAGGAGCTCCAGATGTGGCGCTCGCGATAACGCATATACTGCACGCTGGAATTTTTTTACCGCGCGCTAGTTTGCAGTCGCTGCTGGAGCGCCGAAAACAAGACACCGCGCACTAAACAAGCGGTTTATTGGGCGCGTACAATTTTTAGCGTCACCGGATATGCTCTTATAAACTGTGTTAAAGCGGAAGATGTCGACTGCCATAGTCATCGAAAACAAATTATGATTAATGGAGCCAGGTGCGAGGCCCTATTTTCTATTGAAAAAAATTCCGATTTTCTAAATACAGTGGGGACCTGGTGCCTGTAACAACAACAAAAAATCTTCGATTGTGAGCGCTGTCCGAGGTGCTACGTGCACGCAGTACTCCGTGCTCGCCACGCCTGGTCCGTCCGCTCTGTTTCGCCTCTGAGCAGCTGAGCGGCAAAGAGCCAAAAAAACGGCCCCGTTTTCCCTCGCAAATTGCCGTGCGACGCGTGCTGGACTGCTGGTTAACCATGGTTAGCACCTGACCGCACCACCGGTCCCCACCTAACCCAAGGGCGCGCCGAGCCGTGACCTTGCCCGGCCCGGCCCGGCCCGTCTGTCTCTCTCTGCTCTCGCCCTCCTTTATTAAACGCACACGGAAATGCAGGACGCAGTGTTGGGAAAACAGAAAGGAAAAGCAGGAGAAGAAACGGAGCAAGACTTCCACTCCACACTCCTCCACTCTCGCCTCTCTCTCAGTCCCCCTCCCAATTTCTTCCTTGGATCGTAAGAAACGCGCGAGAAATTCGCGGCTGCAGGGGAACATTTTGATCGGGGTTGCTTGAAGGGCGGGCACATGGTGTTGTTTATGGATCAAAGCGTGCTCCGGAGAAGGGGGAGGGATCAGCAATGGAGGCGCCCGTGCCCTGCTTCTTCTTCTTCCAGTTCTTTGCTCAGCTTCTTCTCGCAGTAATCGACGAAGTTTGTGGCGGTGCTGCTCCTGCGCTGTGAAGTTCCGGTGGAACTCAGTCATGAAGCGGCCTGTCGGCGGAAGCCCCTCCTCCCTCCTCCAGACGGCCAATCCGAACGGTAAATTACTCCTCCCTCACCACCATGTTTCCCTTTTCGGGGTTGCCGGAATCCGTCGTGTAGAGTCGAAAGATGCCCAAGAAGGTTCTGAGTCTTTGTGCCGTGCGTGTTTGAACTTTGAATTAGATATGGATTACGGGGTGGTCGGGATGGACGCGGAGGTGGAGGCGGAGGAGGAGATGATGGCGTACGGCGGCGGCAGAGGGGAGAAGAAGCGGCGGCTGAGCACGGAGCAGGTGCGCGCCCTGGAGCGGAGCTTCGAGGTGGAGAACAAGCTGGAGCCGGAGCGCAAGGCCCGGCTGGCGCGCGACCTCGGCCTGCAGCCGCGCCAGGTCGCCGTCTGGTTCCAGAACCGCCGCGCGCGCTGGAAGACCAAGCAGCTCGAGCGCGACTACAACGCGCTGCGCCACTCCTACGACGCGCTCCGCCTCGACCACGACGCGCTGCGCCGCGACAAGGAAGCCCTCCTCCTCGAGGTAAGGCCGTCCTGCCAGTGCCAGGGCTCTGTCGCCAATCTTCTTATGACGAGGGCAATGGCTGATTTGTTGTGTGCTTGTGTGACAGATCAAGGATCTAAAGGGGAAGCTGGGGGACGAGGACGCGGCGGCCAGCTTCACGTCGGTGAAGGAGGAACCGGCGGCCTCCGACGGCCCGCCGCCCGCGGGCGTGGGATCGTCCGACAGCGACTCCAGCGGGGTGCTGAACGACACGGACGCGACCGGCGCCACGCCCGTGGCGCCGGGGGAGGAGCCAGCACCGGATGCGGGGATGCTCATCGGTGGGCCCGGCGCGGCGGTGGCGGGGCACGGGCACGTGTTCTTCCACGGGAGCTTCCCCAAGCTGGAGGAGGACGAGACGGGGTTCCTGGACGACGACGAGCCCTGCGGCGGGTTCTTCGCCGACGAGCCGCCGCTGGCGTGGTGGACCGAGCCCACGGAGCCCTGGAAATGAGGCGTGACGGGAGAGACACCTTGCGCGCGGGGGAATAAAAAGGATAGCGAAGGAAGCAGGGGCTTTTCTGCAAATTTTGTAAATTGTATTTTTATCCAGTCGTTTTCTGTCAATTCTAGCCCTCTCTAGGCCAGTAGTAGTACTATAGCTCTTCTTTCTTCTACTTAAAAAAAAAACCTTGCCTGTTAACCTAAAAAATCTAGCTGGGGTCGTGTGAAATGTGAGAGGGAGAGAGAGAGGGTGAAAGGAGACAAAGGGAAAAGGACAGTGAAGGGGAGCAGTGTAGCGGAAGGGAGAGCAACCAACGGACGGCCACGGAACAGCGTCGCTGTCCCGCGGGCCCCGGCAGGCCACGTGAAGCGCAGGCATTGGGCCTCCCATTGACCGGGCTTGATGGGAAAGGAGCAGAGTGGTAACCGACAGCCATCCGCTCCGCGACGCCAACCTGCCTGGTCCACCACCACCACGCATGGCGGCCCTCCTCCGCGAAAGCGATCGTCGACGGCGACCCGCCCGGGCACGTCGCTGGCTCCCCCGTTGAAGCCTGCGACCCCGTGCACTTCTGATGCACGTATCGACACGCTGTAGACCTGTAGTACCTCGCACATCTTGATGTATGATGATCAGCTCTCATGATGCGAAGCTTTTCGGAGTCCTATCCTGTTTCGGAGATTCTGGGGGTGTGGTCTAGCGCGTCATCGAGTGCATTTGGAAGATTATGGTGAGGGTAATGATGGGCAATTCGACGATACACTGCTGCCGCACGGGCGCGAGGGTCGTCGGAATCGTGGCCACCGGCCGCCGCGCGCCGCGGAATATTCTGTCGGAATGATTACCGGCACCGGGTTAAATAAGACCCGCAGCGTGCTTACCCAGTTAAACACCCGATGGCCTGAAGCCTCACGCTGGTAACAGCAGCAGTACTTACTAATAGTACTAATTTAAACACCCCAGTCCAGGAGAGTACAGTATGCACTGCTGAGCGCTTTGTCAAGTTCTCCAGCTAGATCATCAGTGGTTGTTTACGCCTCTCGAGGCAGATTCCTCCCTGCTACATCGACCGTGGACGCTCTATTTTAATCTGGCACAAATCCACTGTGTGGCGAGAGGATATACAGACAGACAGCTTCAGGTGCTCTCCAAAGCATCACATCTGGCTCCCTCTGTCACGCACTGTGGAACGATTCCGATAAGGATTCACGCCCTTCTGCTTGTTCTTTACGGGGCACGGACTTGATACGCATCGCCAGCGAGACAAATGAATCGAGATTGAGGTGTCTTCGCACTCTTGCAGGTGGAAAACAAACCCTGGGGAGAACCTATGGTTCAGAGCGACAGCTTGCGATGGCGTGACAGACGACCGGGTCCAGGAGTATTTGTACCTCTTGGTAGCCAGCGCGGACAGACAGAGATGCTCAGAATCGCATCCGAGAGATTAAGTTTCAGAATCGACATATTTGACTCATCACGAAAATGAAATTTCAGAGTGATTCGTCTGAGAGTGTGTCTCTCTGGCTTGCGAGGAAATCGCCAGGGCTGGTGTTGACGGCCTCGATCGATCGGAAAAAACTTGTGTGAGCTACTACGTGACATGCATGTAGTTTGCTCCTCTGTCCACATCTCTCAAAGTTGATTTTGCAGTTGTTCTGTATTCATGGCCTATCGAAACTCGTCAACCATTTCCCTATATCTTGTGGCTACGAGTTCACGACAGCAATGCCCCGAATGAGTATGATGGTGGACAATGTGTGCACAGCCGAGCTTGCAGACTTGCTGGAACTGAACCTCGAGGTTGCAAATAAAAAAATAACAACCACTTGCTCGTTAAAAGTTCCGCTGTAATAATAACAGTGAATAGAATTTTGTGAGTTTTTTTAGTGAAACATGACAGATTTTCATTTTTTATATAGTATAGTACTCCCTGCCTAAACTAATACAGTATTTATTTTGGAAGAGAGGAAGTACAGTAGGAAACTAGACAGTCTGATGTGGTAGTGGCCTCGACCAGGCCGGTGGCCCCTTCAGTCGAGCCCGAATCACGGACGGAATCCGATCCACCATACTGTCCGGTCCAAGCCTTGCAGCAAGCCCACCTGATCACGATCTTCACCGGGGTCGGTACCGCCTCGACCTTCGACTTCAAGCAACCGCTCGCCGAGGGCCCAGACCATGCCAGTGCTTCCCTCATCTCAGATTCTCAGTCCGTCGCCGCTTTCTCCAGTGGAAAACCACCTCGCATGACGAATTGACGATGATTCCGTGGATGGACAGTCATGTCTCATGTGACTCCTGGAGGACCAAACATGAGTCCTACCGTGGCTACTTTGGGTTGCAGTATCCGAAGGAACAATCAACAATTCTTACAAGTTTGAACGTGTAAGTAAGAGAGAAGAAAGTTGTACGAGGTTCAGATTCAGTGTATTGTCCTGTACAACATAGTCCGCGTCAACCTGCAGGTTTGTCTGTATACAGTATAGATGTACTGAAACTGAATTTTCGTCACGTACACGAGATTGCAAAATGGATAGACGTACTACATGGAAAACATGCTTCTACGTCGTAGGCCCCACTATTCCAAATTCTGAAAAGCATGTTTAGCACGGAGTATGAGATAAGCAGACGTAGGTAGCATGGTTTGTCTGTACAGTTCGGCTTTGCAAAAGAAGGAGTAGGTACAATTTCTATGTTTCTGAAAAAACCTCTAAAAATGGGAAAAAATGTTCCCTAGGCAATATATAGCCAATCTATGCAAAAATAACCCATATGTGGTTTGGACAAAATCCACTTAAAATCCTAGTTGACTTTCTACCCTATTTCTTCCCCCCTTTTGAAAACTATGAAAATGATTTGGTAAATACTAACTACCAGGGTCCGATCAGAGACAAACCGCCGGACCTTCCTGATGTCGTCGATCTTGTCTTGAATCAGACCATTGGTTTTGCATCCGTCCATCCCCTAATTACACATATTGATTTTTCTCCTCTTACTTTCAAATGCCTCCATCAATTCAGCGAACGCAGCACGACTCTGATCTCCATTCTCCCCTTCCCGCACCGCTCTGCTTCCTCCGTCGCTGGTCCCCTCTCCTACTACCGGCGCACGGTGCCGCAGGAAATCGCCGTCAACTCTCGCTCATAACGAGCCTCCCCCTGAATCTGACCACGTCGACGATGGAGGATGGGCAGGCTGGTACCTTAGGAACTCCATCTGTAGGGGTTCGCGTATGAAAACAATAAATTTTTACCCTACACCCTTGAACCCCTAATGCTGCCAGGACATATCTATTAGTAATGCAGTACCGGGAGGACTTTTCGCGAACTTACCCTTGAATACCGAAAAGCATTGTCAACGCTCAGGAGAGCGTGGTTGATGTAGACGAGTCGAAGCCGACCTCAAGGTCGTGTTGAAGTCCTCGCACTCCTGCGGCTTCAACGACTTCTAGTGTCTCAAGTGTGACACCTCGCAGGGAGTTACATGCATCCGGTGTCTGGCGATGACTTCCGCTTCCCCGATCCAGCAGCAGTTGTGGAAGTAGAGCTCTTAGATCCAAATCCCGCAGGGCGACGACGCTCCACGGTGAAGATGTCCCTCGTTCGCGCAGTCCGAACTTGGGACCATGGTCACAGGAGAGAGAGAATATCAATTGGAGGTCTCCCCAAAAGTGAAGAAACCTTTATTGAATATTGTGTGTATTTTCTGGTCAAAATACCCCACTATATATAGGGGAAAGGGGAGGTACTCCCTCCCTCAAAGTCCCAGGGTGGGACTAAACAAGGGAGGAGGTGGGGGAGGCGCCGCCGGCCACCCCCACCATGGGCCCCATGTGGAGGGCTGGCCCACTAGGGAGCCAGCCACCCCCTTGGCCCCTCCTAGGGGTGCGGCCCCCTCTTGGGCCCTTTCCCCTTCGGGATTTGGCCCATTAAGCCTTTTGACCATTTAATTGATTTTCTCTTTATTAAATAATTATGAATAAATGATTAAATCAATACTTAACATTCATTCACATATTATTTAATCTCTGTGGCTATGGAACATCTTCCACCTCCACTCTGGACATCCTCCAGACTTACCGAAACCCTTCCAGTTTTCTCTCTTTCTATTCTTCGGTGATTCTATCGATCCTGTAAACACTCTCTAAGCATCACCAAGTCCTTAAGCGTGATACCCCACGGTTCGGGAACACTCCAGACATGGTCGGGACACTTCCGGACCAATGATCAACAGAAGGAACTAGATGGCCATGTGACCCCTATGCATTCCACAAAATCTTTCGTCGTTTGAACCGTGACTATTGTGTCTTATTCCTTTTGTCTCTCGATACTTGCATTGTCCGAGATCTGATCAATGACATCACCATGTCGGGTTCAATCTCGTTACCGACAAATGCTACTTGACTCGTTTCGATAAGTTATATCCCTGTGATCAAATCACACGTTGCGCAACTATTGGATATAACTTCTCCGAGTGGGCCCTCGAGTATCTTTTCATCACGTGGATGGACAAATCCCACTCTTGACATATATTGCCTCAACTGTTCCTCCGAATACCTGAACACACATTTATGATCACTGTTTTACCAAGTGACGTTTGATGCTTTCAAAGCATCCTCGGGAGACAGTGATTGATATAGCTTCACGGTCTAAGAAATAGTCTACTAGGTCTATTCTAATCACCGTAACTTGAACTTCGTGACATGATCGGGTCATGATGTTTATGTTGGATATTAGTTCATCATCTCATTCTGACTCCATTTCCAACTGGTATAAATGCCACATGATCAGGAAATCTTGATCTTCTGTTGACCAATGAACCAGTGACTAGAGTTTTATTGGGAACCCCTGGTTGTTTATATATCACACGTGTATTGACATTTCCTTTTAATATAGTTATAGCATGATGTAAAACTTAATCATAAATTTTAATGAAATATGATAATAATCCTTATTACTATTTGTCTGTAGGACATATTTCCAATACCATCATGGTGATGATTCCAGGTCAATGTAGCATCGACATGTGGAGGCTCCTTCCGGTAAGTGCACCACGCACAGGCAGCTTCACCGACCAGGTCACCACATCCACGCGGTTGTGAGCGTGCCACCAAGCCCAGCTTTCTACCCCTCCGTTTAGAAATATAAGACATTTTAGCTTTGTAAAATGAATGTATCTAGACGCTTTTTAATGTATAGCTTTACTCTGAACCTCTACGAACATATACACTAAAAGACGACTAGATGCATCTGATTCACGAAGCTAAAATGTCTTATATTTCTGAAGGGAGGGAGTAATTGCTACCCGGTCTTCTCCTTCGTAGTGCGGTAGTGCCTCCTGCCCTTCTCCACGTGCTAGCTCCTTTTTTTTCTTTTGAGAATACACATGCTAGCTCCTTGTGGCTGCTTGCCTCCATCTGCTTGTCATGGTGATTTCATGGCTGCACTGATAAAACCAGTTGTGAAAGCAAACATCAATACATATTCAAATAAAATTTTGTTTTATGGAAGCACACTATGAAACATGCTTCCTCGTTCCAAATTACATGTTCCCCACAACGTACAGTACATATTTGCTTCCTACAAGCTAGAATTAGAGTGCTTCATAGTAGCATATTTTCTTCTACACATAGATTGTTTCCTTCTCCTATGCTTCTATTGTGCATACCATTCTGCTTCACACAATTCCTAACATGCTCCTATGAATTTGGCATATGTTCTTATTGTATAACAGATAATATTCATCATGGATGTCAGGTGATTATTGGCATCCATCACATGCACGCCGAAGGTTGCGGCACCACGGACCACGCCAGCCCTATTTTCGTGGTCCGAGACATCGACATGTGGTGCATTCTTCGGCCGACGACCGTCAATCGACAAGTATGGTGCAGCCTTGCGGATCAATGGTTACAACAAATCAAATAGCGAGGACAACGTTGACCGGCTTTTCGGTCAACTTAGTTTGATGGAAATAGGAATAGGAAACTCTACTTGCCTATGTAGGAAGCAAGTACTAGCTGGAACAATGTAAACGCATGTATTTGTTCATAGAAGCAAAGTTTAGTTTCATAGGAAGCAAATTAAGATGACATTGGAAATAAAATGTTTTTCATATGGAAGCAAAACTATATGGATATTTATGTTAAATTGAAGAAAATAATAACATTCCCATGGAAGCAGATTCTTCATTGTAAGGAAGCACAAGTTCAGTGTATCTGAAGCAAAAATCCGTTTCACATGAAGTAGATTTTCCAAACATTAGAAGCGTGATTTGTTTCAGTTCAATTCAAAGAAGATTTGCAGAACATTGGAAACAATATGTGTTTCCTAAGGAAGCACGCTGAATTATATGAAATCTGGGAATTCATTTTTGCTTGAATAAATGGCTTCCTCGAATCCGTAATTATTTTCCTAAATGTAAAAATGATGAGTTCTCAGGAATTAATTCCATGTCATTAGTACTAACATTTAATGTGGTGTGATTAGCGGAAGCAGTTACTCCGCCGATTTGGAAAAGTCCGTATACAAATTAACCACCAGACACTCATTTGTTGGGTCAATCCGACGGGTCAGAGAGACCCAATTGTACGGCGTACTGCTAGTCTGATGGGAAGCAAAGAATTGGCATCCGATCCCTAGCGCTGCCCATATGATTTTTCTAAACCTTGGCAATGACCAAGATAGGTACTCTAGAACGTTGCATTTGCTTGATCAAAATTTGAATTTAACTTTCACATGGTTTTGAATTTCTACATATACCAAGTTTTGGATTTGCCAAAATCTTGAACATGAAAGTTGTTGCATTTTTCATCCTACATCCATCGGTGAAAACCTCATCTCCATCTGTTGCACCAGCTGTGAGAACGGTCTCGATGCCTACATTGGCATGGTCATCACCAATGCCAACATCGGCTTCTGCGTGCCCAGAGCACCGCCACTTTGTGCTCGCTGTTGTTTAGATCCCCTCGCTGATAAACCGTATCCAGTGTGCATCCCCGCATCCCCCGCCTCTCCACAGGGGCAATCGCCACCGCTCCCCGCTCCAAGGGACGACATTGTGCCGCGTCCCCATGACATAGTGGACGTGAGACCCTCTGTTAGTGCACACATCGCCATTTTGTGTCTCTGATGACTAGAGCCCCACCCCACACATCGTCGAACCATGCATGAGACACTCCGCCACCTCGAATCATCGACATCATCATCCACACGCTCGCCCGAGCCGCCATGGCATTGCCCCCTCGAGTTCCTATAAAACGGACACACAAGCCTCAGAGAACCTTGCCCCTCACTTCTCTCTCCCTCAATTGATTTCCCATCGAAAGACACCATCTTGGGAATGCCACGTTCACCAACGATGAGCTTGCCTAGCCGCACTGAAACCCGGCTGATACCCTCGTCATGGATACGATCCCAAGCACCTAACCCCCCTATCCTACTCGCATGACTCTCAACTACCTCCAGCCGGTCCTGCCTAAGCAAGGGGAGTTCGAGAAAGTCGTCTCCGACGACCTCCCAATCCCTTCTCGCCACCGGAGTTTGACCCACCGTTTGACTCACTAGAGTTATTGGGATACGTGCTACGCAAAACAATAAATTTCTAGCACATAAACCTGACCAGTTATGCAGGAGAGAGGTAACAGACTAACGGATCATGCCCTCGTAGATCGATTTAGCGTAAGTTGTGTATGACGAGGTTGATGAAGACACACGTCGATCCCCGCAATAAGACTTGTCAAGTTGTGATGATGTATTATCCCACGAACGGCTCCCACGATCAAGTGTCGCACGTGCAACACCTGTATGTTATCCACATGTACGATATTAGCAACACCATGTCGAAGTGTTTTCAAGCACATGAAGTGGTGGAGCCAGCCGGGTCGGAGAGCCTAGGCAAAACGTGAAGAAACCGAGATGAACTACCATTTGCCCATGGAAGCATCTAAGTGTTGATGTAGTTTCCATTGAATTTTTCAGCTGAGCCCGGGCAGCTGCCCCAGCTCGCCAGGAGCTGGCTCCGCCACTGAGCACAAGGTTGAAGAGAAACGTGTCGATGAAGATCTGGCAGCGCTTTCACGATATGAGTAGATTAGATCTAACTGGAGGTAGAAATTGGTCAGCGCTTCCGCGGTGATGATGAACAAGATCTCTGTGTGGCGATAAGGATGAAGGCATGAGGAGAACTTTCGTGTGAGGGTGGCGAAAGCGGCCAGCGGGGCGGCGATGGTGGCAGCGCGGCGGCTAGGGCAAGGGAGGTTTGGGCTTGGGTTTCCTTGGCATGTCCCTTGCTGAAAGGGTAATTGCCCATATGTGTGGTTTGGTGATTAATGACAATCCCTATGGACTAATGTTTTCATTGAGTTTTATATGAAGGAATATTCCATAGGTCATTCTTGTAGTTCATATGTTGGATTCAAGTATGGATGCCATGAAGATAAAGATATACCTTGAGTTTTGGCATCAAGATCATCAAATTGAAGAGAAGAATATGATATGTTCAAGATCTTGAGAGTGTGATCTCAATAGAAGAATTCAAGATCTGGCTCTAAGCCGGTGTCATGATAGCCTCATTAGTTGAGCTATGGTTGACTAAGATTTAGAGCATATAATCAAATGAAGAATTCTTTATGTACCTGAAGATATTGAGATGGAGCATGAGAAGATACTTGGTTGACCAATACAAAGAGTGAAGAGTGATTTCAAGTTGGTCAACACATGACGCATAAAGAATGTACCACATGGATCTTGTGGTATGGTAAGCCTTGTCATTTATGCATCATGAACTAACCCATTATATATGTGCCTTTGCGTTTTCCATATGGGATAGGTATCTTTCCATGGGAATGCTTCAAAAGTGAAGATCTCATATAGCCCATGAGAGGATGACATCAAGTGGTGATCGTCATCAAAGTTTGAGAAGGGCAAGTTCAAGATAAGCAACTCGAGAAGATCATTTGCTTGAAGCTTGCCATCCATATTGGTGATAATGGGCATGTGAAGATGTGTCTTAATGAAGCTATCCCATAGTGATGTATGGGGGAGCATATTACGAGTCTTCACGAAGCAACAATGATCAAGTGACGTATTCCGGCTTAGATGGAGCTTGAAGCGTTGTCGTCAAGATCAAGCGAGATGCGCAAGGCAAAGTTATGGCCTTGCTAGGTTTTCCTTTTACCGGTCTCAAGGTGGTTGTTGGGAGACCGGGTTATAGGATAGATAACCGCACTATCAAGAGGGGCTTTCGGTTGGGTAACTTGATCACATTGTCTTAGGGAGCTCAATCCTTTGCATACTTTGCATCTTCCTATTTTGTTGCTTCTTGGTATTTTCTCTATGTGAGGTTCTTGAGCCTGTTGCTAGCTCTTCAACAAGCCCAAGTTCATCGAAAATGGAATTCGTATGCATCTTATATGGCGTTTTCAAGTTTGAAGGTTTTACCGGTTCTTCTTATAGGGAGGCTCCATACCTTTCCTCATTTGGTTCTATCTTTCTTTGTTGGAATATGATTTTTTTCATGCACCATATTGTAGATCTTGTTGTCCTCGTCAAAACAAGCCCAAGATCATCGAAATCGGAGTCCGGATGCAAACGTTATTCCATTTTTCGTGAAGTCAGTTTCATCCCGGTTGTGGATCCGGTTCAACCGAGCCCCACACCGGACGGTCCGGTTCCAGCTCCGATAGACCGGATCTCAGACCGGATTTTCCGGTTTTCGCGACCGAGTCTATTCCGAGTTGGCAGACAGAGGTATTTCGGTTTGTAGGTCGGTCCTCCGGCCTGGGGACCGAGTTTCCCGGTTCTGGGCCCGGTCCAACCGACTTTGGAACCGAGTTTTCGCTCTTTTCTCTCCAACGGCCATATTTGCTTTTCCCTATAAAAGGGGGTTCTTCTCCCAACGTTTTTGGGTGTTCTTGAGCACGAAATTGACCTCCATTGTTGACCCTCTTGAGCTTGGCTCCTCCACCTTCCCTCCTATGATTCTTGCATCTTTTTGAGGGCTTTGGAAGAGGAGATCTAGATCTACAATCCCCACCAATCAATTCCTCCTCTAAGTGAGGGGAACCCATTGGATCTAGATCTTGTAGTCATTTTTTGATTTCCACCATTGTTCTTCGTCTCTAATTCCTCCCTAGCACTTGTTGCTTTGGTGGGATTTGAGAGTGAGGGATTTGAACACCCTTGATGTTCTTGCTTTGCATTCTTGCGTAAGTGTTGAACTCTCCATTACGATTTGTTCGAGTGAGGGACTATGAGCTTGTTGCTCTTGGAGGGTGACCTCCTAGTTGGCTTGGCGGTTGGTGCCGCGGTGTCCTCTTCGTGGAAGATTGTGAAGGAACCCGAGCTTCTCCTTCGTGGAGCTTGTGAAGTGGTTGGAGCTTGCCATCTCCGGTGTGGAGGAAAAGCTAGCCATAAGGAAAGGGCATATTCCTTCGTGGGATAGACTCGGAGAAGAAGTGAGCCTTCGTGGCATTGGGAAATCCTTCGTGGAATCCCACACCTCTCCAACGTGACGTACCTTACTTGTAAGGGAACACGGGAATACATCTTCGTCTCCGCGTGCCTCAGTTATCTCTATACCCGAGCTTACTTTCCTTGTGATGGTCATCGAGCTTGAAGTACTTATATCTTACTTATCACTTGTGGTATATTTATCTTGTGCTATCTTGCTTAGCTTATCTTGTTGTTGGTGCACTTAGTTGACCCTAGTGTATTTAGGTTTTGTGCTTGTAAAATAAACGTTAGTTTAATTCCGCATTCTATCAAGCCAAAGCTTCACTTGCCCCTTGCCCCTTTTGCAAACGGAGTAGGGGAGTACTTGTCTCGGGAGGACTCCTTCCCCAAACCTCAATACCTAGGGAGTTGGGGTTAGGCCTAGGGAAGACCCTAGCCGACTCGTCTAGGGTCTCCTTTCTTGCCCGTGGCCTAGTGGGCACATACGACCCCATGGACCATGGTGCCCACCAGGTTTTGATCTTCTTAGATTTTTCCAACGTTCCAAAAAATCCCGGACACCTCCGACTTATTCTGGAACCTTCTTAAATCCATTCCAATGTCTTCCACAAAATGTCTAGAACCAGTACATACACTCTAGGTAATATTCTGGACGCTTCTGTTATATTCACACTCTCTGAAACATCCTTTCGGAATTCCATCAATCATATCATCATTCACACACACATTCTATATGTCGCTAAGCTCTTAAGTGTTTGACCCTATGGGTTCAAATATGTGTGGACATGTGGAACATCTTCGGCAACAATGATCAATATCAGGATCTTGATAGCCATGTTTCTCCCCACACATAACACAAAGATCTCCATCGTGTAAACCTCATGTATTACTTATCAGTATATGTTGCATTGCTTCTCGATACTTTGCATAACTAGAGGTGAAACACAAATGTTATCGTCGTTTCCTGGCATGTACTCATCTACTCATACTACATTATCGGTATTCTCATTATTAACAATTTGATCACATGTTCGGCCATACGATGACAAACATCATAATACCTGAGTGGGCCCAAAGTGTATATCTCCATCGTCATGAGTAGCAATTCCCATAACTAAAACATATAGAACATCAACATACTTTCCGGAATGAGCGAAGATCAACTTTATGGTCACCCCATAACGAAGCAATGTTTAACGATCTCGTACATCCATATAGTATCCAAGTCCACATAAGTCTTATGGTAAAACAATCTTCAGTGACGGTAATACTTTGTCATTGAGAAACTACAGATAAAAATATTAACGGTACGTTCCACAGTATATCAAATAGGTTCTATCCAAAAACACCATTACACAAACAATGTCAATCTCCTGTATCATATCAAACCTTTGCAACACTTTGTATTTGTCCATAGTTAGGAAACCAGAAACATCTATGATACATGAACTGGTCTTAGAGGCAAGGCCGGGGATATCTTTTAAATGGTGTTTGCAGTTCCACATATGTATTAAGGTTTTCCTCCAAACACTCATTATCTGGAACTAGTACTACTATGACATAGAACAATAAACTTAATCTTAAAACATAAATATAAATAATAATTTATTTATTATTGCCTCTAGGGCATATTTCCAAGAAGAGTACCCTCAAGACCCTGTCCCACCCCACCTCCCTCTCTCTAGGCCGGTGGGTGGGGATTTTGTTGAGTCCGGGAAGAAAAAGGGAGATAACGGTCCGACCGTTGTGGTAGGCCCCACCTATCAGTGATTTTCCATTTTATCCGTCCAATTTTCTATTTTAATTTGGAAAATGAAATTATTGAAATTTTCACTCAATCCAAAAGGCCATATCTTAAAAAAAATAGAATGAGTTGATTCCTTTTGCATTGGACTCTAAATAAAATTCCGTTCAAAATGGCATTGGTTTTGATATTTATATATTTTACTTGCTATTCAAGATGTTCAATGGATTTAAGTGTAAGTTAATCTCGTGTGCATAGCCATTTTAATAGATATAAACCTCCAACCAACTTGTGAAGTTGATCTCGTGTACAAACCTATCTGTGAAGGCAAGCCATCTACCCCTTATCTAAAATTTTCTCACATTAAAATAAGGTTTATTCTAGCATTGAATCTATGTGTTGTGTGCATATTAAATTGTCATATTTGCATGGTGATCACCACATTGATTCAAACTCTAACTATGTCATGATACTAACCAAGGTTCGAAAAAGCGCTAGGCATATGCGAGACGGTTGGAATTCGCCTAGAGGCTAGGCGGCGCTTAAGCATCCTAGGTGCAGCCTAAGCGGACGTATACTTTTTACGATCGAGTATGTATATGAGTTATTATATGTAAATACACATTGACTAGAACATGTAAATTAGTAAAATTACTAACAACTATTATTGGAATATGACTTATTTGCCTCGTCGGAGTCAATAATAGCTACTCCCTCCGATCCAAATTAATTGACTTGGATTTATCTAGATTCCTGTTCTTTGGCGGACAATACAGGCGATCAAACATGTACGTCTGCCGGCCCATCCAGAAACATGGTATGTTTCCTAAACTTCTTCCTGCGTTTACGATATTTCTTTTGTTTACATTCTCATCTTTGATTTTTTCTTCACGGCTGTGTTCGTATTTTTCAGCTGCGCAACGAGTACGCTGTCTGGAAGTATGCTGTGTGTATGTAGGCTCTTCGTGAGAGGTATGTATCCTTCTTTCTTCCCACCTGTATTCGCGACCTCGGATTACGCGTTTGATTATTTTAGAGGCTTGTTTTTTTACTTTGTTTTGCAACGTTCGGCACAAGACTCGGGCTTCCTTAATTTTAGCTTTGTTTTCCTTGCGGTAAGTATCCCGTTTTTACCTCTATTTTCTTCGTTCGCCCCTTTCCTGACTGATGATTCAGATGATCTAGATCACCTATTTTTCGTACTTTTCCTATCACGTGTCATTTCCTAACCCATGACAGCTCTTTTCATTGTTTCCGGAACATTCGCCGTATTTGTTGCATGTGTGCTAATTATTTTCGACTTAATATTTTTCGGCGGGCGCGGTTTTCCGCGTCCACGCGTGTTTTCGCCATGCTTTTCTCGAGCGTGCAATGATGGGAGGACTATAACACTTTTCTTGAGTTATTTTTTTCAAGAACCAAATCTTTTCTATTTAGTAGTCTAAGTTTCTCGAGGAGGATAAGTAATTCGGTCGTTGTGATCGGACTCTATTATGGATTTCTGACGCGACAAATGATGGCTGCATCGGTGTGGTGGTTGCCTCTTGCTTTGTCAATATGGCATATTTGGGTGTTCAGAGCTGGGTTGGAGAGGCCTCCTTCCTCCCGTGAGAAAACAGAGGCGGCGGCTAGGGTGAAAACCCTAGCAGCCGCCACAATCTGCTTCATCCTCGTCGTCTACAACTGCAAATCGACGGGTCCCCGCCTCCTCTGCTTGCCGTTCCGGCGGTGGAAGGGGGTGGGGACCTCGAACCTGCGCTCGGCGGTGTAGAAGGGTCCTTAAAGTTAGAGTTTGGTCAACCAACATCGTCGTTATGGTGGCTATGACAGCGTTCTGCGGGACAAGAATAAGGTATACCCGCCTCCTCTTCCACCTCGTCGGCGACGATCCTGCTGCTGGCATTGAGGAGGGCGGGGATTCGTCTGGTCGCCGCTTTCATAGAGTGGTGGATCTCGTCCAGTCTATGTGTGTTATGGATCTCGTCCAGTCTACATGTGTTTTAGGTTTGGTGTTACAAGCTTCGTATCAATTCAAATTCAAGGGTTCAACGGCGACAGCTTCAGCTCTGGGGCACTGGTCCTTAGGGGCACGTGCACGAAGACTTCCCGACTGTCATCAACAACGTCATGCCGACTCCGGTAAGGGAGCGGCGACAGCGGCGTGTCGGTGGCTCGCTCTGGCAGCAGTAGTGGTTGTTAGGTGGTACAAAGATCTTGATGTAATTTTTTTATGTTTCGGATGCTTTGTACTTCTTATGAACTCATGAAATAGATCCAAATCTTTTCCCCGAAAAAAAAAAGAGCTGGATTGAAGAGAGCGCTTCAGCGAATGACAACTACACCGCTGTGGCGCCTTCCTTTTGCGTCGTCGACACACAATCTTTGAGTGAGCAAAGCTGTGAGCCTGTGACAAAGGTACCGCCTCGGCGACTCTCCATATCTGGGAGGAAGATAGCGCTTCCAAAGCGTTCCCTCTCCCTTAGTCAACGAAAGATGACAACAGTGCGGCATTGGGTCTCTCTTGCGTCGGTGAGCGAACAGAGGACTCGACGGCTGTCGGCGTTTGGATCCTAGAGACAGCCCTCACCCAAGGTACAACTCTCCCCTCGCATCCTGTCTTCTTTGACTTAAATTGCTTCGCTCTAATCATATTTACACGACCGCGAGAGTTTTCTAACCGCTCACTAATTCTTGGACGTTTCTCTTGGGTGTCTCCGTCTATCGTCGGCAACTCGGGAGCACGGGGGCTACCACCGGAAACGCGGATGCAGCTGCTGATAGAGGCGAATAGGTTATTGTTCAAAACAGTGTGTACCGCGTGAGGCTTTAGCGCAGCTTCTCTCTTACGATGACGCCTTAGGCTCCTCATCAATGGAGTACATCTGTCGACATGTACAGATCAACATGTGCACTCTGTGTGGACAGAGCCGTGATGATCAACAAGGCCATAGAAGGCCCAAGCGTCAGAGTCGTGATGATCAACAAGTCTAGAGAAGACGCTGCAAGTTTCATTTTTGCGGTCGTCTTCTTTCTAAATCGGTCAGCTGTTATTCTCTACTCTGTTGTATGTAAGTTAGTCTACTTAATTCATGCATACTTTATTGTACTCCCTCCGGTCCATATTAATGTTCTTAAATTTGTCTAGATTCAGATAAATCTAGTCAAAATCATTAATTAAGTACATCTAAATCTAGATAAAGTTGAGAACAATAATATGGACCGGAAGGAGTACGTCAACATGTTCGTATTTATCGGTGATAATGAAATTTGTTCTATTCCACCCGTGATGCTGACTAAGTTTTTTTTATTGCATCTTCGATTATTCTGACTTAGTGAAAAGAGTGTATTTAGACCTCTAAAAAGACGGTATTTAGACCTCTTTTAATGTGTAGGTTCATTTAGGTTTGAAGTGAACCTACCAGTGACGGATCTAGTGGGGGTGCCATAGGTGCCATGGCACCCTCTCCAAAAGTATATAAGCTCTTTTAGCTTGTATTTTTTGGACTAATTCTTGCTCAAATCAGAGTCTAATAGGGAGTTTTTCAAGCTTGGCACCCCCGTCAATTTTGTCCTAGATCCGCCACTGGAACTTACACACTAAAAGTTATCTAGATTCACTCCTTTCACAAAACCAAAACATCTTATATTTTAAAACGAAGGGAGTAGCATGCACGCAAAAGCGACGAAGCGAGAGCGATAAAATGCGGTGTCTCATGGTTATGTGATGTGTGAAGAATCAGCCGTATGGACAGAGTGTGTTGTGACGCAACTCTCGAACGACGTGCCCCTCATACGGGGAGTACGCTAGTCACCATTTTTCGTGTACGTGGGCTGAATATGGAAGTCCAAGAGTTAACTTATGTATGTTTCGTTAAACTGTTGTACATGTTTGATCAAACGTTCGGCCTAATAGCCGCACCCCGGGCGCATAGAGGAATCTGGTTAGTATAATACAACATGATTTTTGCTAGAGAAAACAATATCTTTGTTTTCTTGCTAAGACTTTCGCTTGTTCCCTAGGTGAGGCGTTGTTTGCCCATGGCCTAGTGCCCAAGTGTGCTAAAATGTTCGGCCTAATAGCCGCACTCTTGTCAAAGGCTAGACATAGGTGGCTCTGTAGACTTGTGCGTGTGGGAACAAGATGCATTAGAAACTCAACTAACAATTGTGCTAACTGTATATTCAACTATGCACTAATGATTGGTACTTGTATTATTTCATCAATTATGTGGAGTTACATTAATCTTGACTAAAAAGATAATCACCTCCATTGACTTTATTAAGACGAGTAGTGACACTTCTCAAACAACCTTGCTGCATCACCTTCGCGTATGTGGGTAATCCTAGGCTATGTAACCTACCGATGCTTGTGAAATGCATACATAATATTTGTAGTTTATTGTGTTATATTCTATCATATTTGTATCATAGCATGAGTTAATATCATGATTATCACTAATTTTAGGGATTTGTGAAATAATTCGCATTATTTTGGTTTTAACTTTGGAAGGCAAAAAACCATATGTTAGGATTTTGGATTTTCGAAAGCTTTGAGACTCCAAAAAGGAAAGCTCAAAGAGCATGCTTCGAATTTTTTAACACGCTTTGTCCTTTTTCTCTTTACGCTTGAACTAACTTCCGTCCTCTTCTATGCACTATCTCCTCATTTCCCACCAAGCGGGAAAGACCCGCAAGATTGTTCGTCCGTAGTAAGGTTTTCACCACCGCTATACTTCTGCCAACCATACCCACGTACAATTGATTCCACTATGCAGACGATTTCAACCTCACTATTTTAATCTATATGGCATGCAAGGCTAGTCCAAACATAATTTGCTCCTAAGTCAGAATAAGTATTGAATATTTTATACTGAACTTTTACACGTTTATAGAACTTACTTTAGCATGTTGTAGTTTCACTGAGTATAATTTTCTATTACTTATTCGCATATCTAACCACATAACAAAGTTAATAAATATTAGTTATCACGTTATTTGTTATATAGTTGTAATGATTTTTTTTTGGAAAACACTAAAATTGTTCTAAACTTCAATAGTATTTTGTGACATCATTTTATTCATTATTACTTTTTTGACAACTGACATAAACCATTTTTGTATAGATATTATGGTAGAGATTTCTGAAGTATATGGTCTAAAAAAAATATCTTAATAGAGGTTTCTGTCGTGTGATTCGTAAGAATATTTATGGAAACTTGTAGAGTATAAATTGAACTTTTGGCATGGTATATTCTTTACTGATTTTTTCATGGTCAAATGTATCTTGCGAGTTACAATTGGTTTAGTACTAAGTTGACGACGTGTGCATACTCCATACTTGGTAGTGAAAATAGAAGAAACTAATAGTAACCACCCATTAATACATTATGCATTGATTCTACTACTTTTGCGTACATGTGTATTTGATATGATCCTCTACAATGTGTTTGGTATCAAGCATTTTTGCAAGTTTCCAAAGAAAATGCAAGGAGTTGAGCGTGATATTATAGTTAAGCTAGATTTTAGTACAACCTATAGGATTTTTATGGAAGAAAGACTAGCGGCCTAACTAGAATTGTCACCAATGATTGGAATTGTTTGGTCCTATGTACATAGCACACACCATTGGTATTCCAGCGCCTACAAATTAACTCTTTCTTTATTGGACGTAATATGTAATATTGTAGTAATTGCTAGTACATTTAAGTACTGGGACACTCCCATTCTCGAGGCACATGGTGGTAAAACTCTATTTACCCGGCGTATGGCCGGGGCCTTATGGTATGGACGCCTCACACGACTCTGCTCATGTAGCCACTTATATGTTATTCCCGAGGTAGGCAGAAACTCGACATCAAGGTGGCACCTTTGCACTACAACGTAGCCTGGTTGCCCTACACCCTAAAACCGATAGACCACATGTTTATTCTTCGGTTTGAATGCCTTCACACTAAACCATCAGCTCAGTCCTATAGCCTACCCTACCTTTTTTTTTATCTAGGTTGTCCTCTTGGCACCACCGCTTTCTCCTCTCCTCTGTTGTCGACAAGTTCACTTAGCAAGCTTAAACTGGCCATACAGAGTATCATACACTAGTATCATGATTATATGATACTATTGTATGATATTATCTCTATAATATGTGTAGCATCTTCTAGTATATTATAGTTTTATTCTATCTATTCCTTTGTAGAATCCCAACGCTAATTTGTGTACGAGATGTATTTGCCAATAAATTTTCTAGTTCTACCTGCTAAGACTCGGTATCATGATATGATATCACTATCACATCTTTCTTCATTAATTATTGTTTCACATTAGATTTGTGGCAACCTGGTTGGTACTTATCTCAACTGTGTGACCCATGAGCTTGGTGTTTGTATGAATCCGTAGTAATAAATTTAATAAGGCAATAAAGACTATATGCATCAGTCAATGCTTGAGTCGGGGCTTTATCCCCTTTGTGTGACCCCTTGGAATCGCTGCATTCGCATCTAGTACGTCATTGACAACTTCACCAACAACCATAATGCACCCTTAACTCCACTCCTAGTGTAGCTTTCAGATCGTAGCATGCTCTGCCTTTGCAACCCTAACCTCGACGATGAGGTGGGCATCATTGCTCCCGCCTCTTTCACCGGTTCCACGGTGATACTGAAACATCGATGCAAATAACTGCGAGGAAAGTCGCCCCAATAACAAGCCACTTGTTTAAGTGGGACTTAGGTCCAAAGAAATTTCAAATATTCTTGATTTATCAGTGATTTAATATGGCAATGCCATACACCGATCCTACATTATTCTGTTTCAGAATAGTGCTAGCGAAATAGTCCCTGGCCGGTCCGGTGGCATTGGACCAAAGCCAAGCCGCAGTTTACGGGGACTTTACCGTGAATCTCGTTGCCGTAAAGCCGCCGCTGGTCTTTTAAGCTCAGCTAATCCTGTCCTAATCTCCACGTCGCAGCAGCCTTTGAAGAAGATTCCCGGCGCAAACGGATTTGTTAACGACCCTGCCGTTGCGGCACCGCGGCGCCAGCCTGTTCCAAGCAGCGAGTGAGCGTTCAGGGCAAAGATTTGCAAATAAAAGAGTCCGGGCCAGACGAGTGGACTCGGGCCTCGGGGTCGAATGATTGCACGGGCAGGCACTGCACCGCACCGACCACTATTGCTGAATCCCAGCAAGCCAGCTCGCTAATTCGGGCAGGAGGGGAATGATGGTTGCAGCAAAAGCGGCCTACTTTAATCGATTACAGAGGGTTTCTTTGTGACCCTCGTGTGCAAGAATTTAGCTAGGGCCCTTTTGATATCTTTCAAAAAGCATACTTACAATATAGTACTAGTACCGTTGTTAGTTAGGCAATTGAGTCAGCTCGATGGGCAATGGTTCAGAGCAGGTGTATATTCTCCGATGCTCCTCTTTTGTTTAATTAAGAAGTGTGAGGCAGTTGTGGTGGTTAGAAACTTAGAATATCAGTTGCTGACTGGCTGCAGACCTGCCTGTTGGAATTTGGTGAGTTTTGGACCGTTGGTCCATTAGGCAAATTCTAAAGAAAAAATTGGTTTATTTATGCATGACAGCATATGGCTGTGCTAGTGGTGCTAAAGTTTAGTCTTATATTGTTAGCTAAGGGAGAGTTCCACCTCCTTATATACTAAGCTGTTCCACCACTTATTAAGGTGCAAGAAGAAGAGCAGCTCTCGCGCAGTCCTCCTCCGACGCCGCCCGCCTCGTCACGACGCGCGCGCGCGTCGCGGGTTGCGTGAATCGAGCCGAGCTTTATTTTTTGCTAGTTGGGAAAATTAATCTTGGATTAATTACGAGTAATTAACGGACGCGTTAATGAGTCAGCCGTTTCCAATCTTTATAGGACGTGGGCTGTTACCGACTCGGACGTGGGCTGAGTACTACGGTCTCCCTGATTTGCTCTATATAAACGCCTGCGCTAAACCTAATCGGCATCGCTTACCACACACGTCTCCTTCCAGTCTATTGCGTCGCCGCTTTCGTCTTCCCCATCCCGGCTTGCGGCGTGCATCGCAGATCAGGACAGTAGGCCTCCAGAACCCCGTCTCTTGTGAACCTGTACGGGTGAGGGGCGGTCAGGTTTTTGGGGAGCGCTCAAGCGCGACTACTGGCTTCCACAACGTCTTCCGACGACGAGTTCCCGGACGGCGACTTTTTCCCGGACATCACCGACCTTTTCGACAACCTCAACATGAGCGACGACGCTGCTACCGCTGCAGCTACTGCTGCTGCTACCGCCACGGCTGCTGTTGCCGCTGTTTTACCGTACGTAACACTGAACTTCTTATTTCAGATTCTGCTAGAGTTCCTTATTCTAGCGTTCGGTGTAGATGTGATAGATTTATCTTATTTAGATGTAATCTGTTCATCTACTTTGTTGATCTGCATGATTAGTTTTGGTACTGTATGTATGGTCATGTTTTATCAGTTTATTATTCGGATTAAATCATATGGATTATTGCTTAAATTTTCAACAATCCAAAAACCTGATTATAGACAACTGAATTCCACTAGTGTAGACGCGGCTACTAGGCCTCCTTCATTTGATGGTATGCACTATAAGAGATGGCGCGCGAGAGCAATTCTATGGTTTAAAAACCTAAACTGCTATAGCGTCACTCTTGGCAAACCTGAAGGAGATCTTTCTGCTGAGCAGAAAGCGACCTTTAAGAAAGCCGATACCATGTTTATGGCAGCCCTGTTCAGTATTCTTGGGGACAATATTATTGATCCATATATGTCATTTGATAATGGCAAAGACGCGTGGGATACACTCGAGGCCAAGTTTGAGGTCTCGGACGTTGGCACTGAGTTGTATGTCATGGAGCAATTTTATGACTACAAGATGGTTGATGAGCGCTCCGTCATTGAGCAAGCTCATGAGATACAATCACTTACCAAAGAACTTGAGCAATTCAAGTGTACCTTACCGGAAAAGTTTGTGGCCGGAGGCATTTTTGCCAAGCTTCCTCCCATGTGGAGGAACTTTGCTACTTCTCTGAAATATAAGAGACAAGAGTTTTTCGTTACGGATCTTATTGGGTCTCTTCATGTGGAAGAGAAGGCGAGAGCAAAGGACACACGTGCTCGAGTACTTGAAGGAGCTTCTAGTGCCAATTTGGTACAGAAGAAAAACTTCCAATCCCACAAGTTCAAGAATAAGAACAAGTCTGATGGCAAAGGGAAGTTTGATGGCAAGAACAAGGCCACTCACTCAACCAACTTTAAGAGGAAAAATGATAAGAAGAAAGGCTCTTGCCACGTCTGTGGTGATCCTCATCATTGGGCTCCTAGCTGCCCTAATCGCTTTGACAAGTGGCAACATGGGAACAGCGGCAAGACCGCTAATGTTGTTATTAGCGATACTGAGATGAAGGACGTCGGGTAGGGTATTTTACCTACTATCCTTTTAGTATGTCATTCTCCTGATTGGTGGATTGACACGGGTGCTAATACACATGTATGTTCTGATATATCCATGTTCTCTTCTTATCAGGTCGCAAGGACTTCCTCCGTGCTGATGGGAAACGGCTCACGTGCTTCTGTTCATGGTGTTGGTACGGTAAATCTGAAGTTTACTTCGGGGAAGACCATACAGCCGAAGAATGTGCAGCACGTTCCCTCCATTAATAAGAATCTCGTCAGCGGATCGCTTCTATGTCGAGATGGTTTTAAGTTGGTATTTGAGTCCAATAAAGTTGTAATTTCTAAGTATATACAATTTGTTGGAAAGGGTTATGAGTGCGGAGGTCTGTTCCGCTTATCTTTGTCAGACTCATGTACTAAAGTTATTAATCATGTTTGCAATGATAATGAGTCCAACATTTGGCATTCACGACTTTGTCATATTAACTTTGGTTGCATGACGCGGCTAGCCAATATGAGTTTAATTCTGAAATTTACCACTGTCAAAGGTTCTAAGGGCCAAGTTTGTGTGCAAGCAAAGCAACCCCGCAAGTCTCATACGACTGCGGAACCAAGAAACTTAGCACCTCTAGAACTTATACATTCAGATCTTTGTGAGATGAATGGTGTGCTGACACGAGGTGGAAAAGATACTTTATGACGTTGATTGATGACTTCACTAGATACTGCTATGTTTATCTTCTAAAATCTAAAGATGAAGCTTTGAGTTACTTCAAAAACTATAAAGCTAAAGCAAATAACCAACTTGATCTTAAAATCAAGCGGTTAGGGTCGGATCGTGGTGGAGAGTACTTTTCAAATGAATTTGATATATTCTGTACGGAACATGGTATTATCCATGAGAGGACGCCTCCCTACTCACCTCAGTCAAATGGGGTGGCCGAAAGAAAGAACCGCACTCTAACTGATTTGGTTAACGCCATGTTAGATACATCGGGTCTTTCCAAGGAATGGTGGGGGGAGGCGCTAATGACTGCGTGTCATGTCCTAAACCGTGTTCCCGTAAAGGATAAAACCATTACTCCATTTAAGGAATGGGAAAAGAAAAGGCTTAAACTCTCTTACTTACGAACTTTGGGATGTTTGGCGAAAGTCAATATTCCAATACCCAAGAAGCGAAAGCTTGGACCAAAAACCATGGATTGTGTTTTTCTGGGATATGCTTTTCATAGCATTGGCTATAGATTTTTGAGAGTAAAATCTAAGGTATCCGACATGCATGTTGGTACGATTATGGAGTCGAATGATGCGACTTTCTTTGAGGACATCTTTGCCATGAAAGGTATGTCTAGCTCATCAAATCAGGAGATGACTAGTTCATCTAGTCAGGAATTTGCTATAATTCCTGAACCCACTATGCCGATAGAACACTATGATGATCCTGTGAAGGATGACAATGAAGCTCCTAAAAGGAGCAAGAGACAAAGGACTGTAAAGTCATTTGGTGATGATTTCATTGTGTTCCTTGTGGATGATACTCCCACTTCTATTTCAGAAGCCTATGCATCTCAAGATGCTGACTACTGGAAAGAAGCTATCCGTAGCAAGATGGATTCTATCTTAGCTAATGGATCTTGGGAAGTCACTGATTGTCCTTATGTGTGCAAACCTATAGGATATAAGTGGGTGTTCAAGAAAAAGCTTAGACCTGATGGTACTATTGAAAAGTACAAGGCACGTCTGATTGCCAAGGGTTATACCCAGAAAGAAGGTGAAGACTTCTTCGATACCTACTCACCTCTTGCCAGATTGACCACTATTCGAGTACTACTATCCTTGGCTGCCTCACATGGTCTTCTCGTTCATCAAATGGACGTTAAGACAGCTTTTCTAAATGAAGAGCTAGATGAGGAAATTTATATGGAGCAGCCTGATGGATTTGTAGTAGATGGTCAAGAAGGAAAGGTGTGTAAGTTAGTGAAGTCTTTATGTGGTCTTAAGCAAGCTCCTAAGTAGTGGCACGAGAAGTTTGAAAGAACTTTAACCGCTGAAGGCTTTGTTGTAAACGAAGCTGATAAGTGTGTGTACTGATACATTGCAAATGTATCTATAATTTTTGATGCTCCATGCTTGGTTTTATCTACTTTTCTTGTGTTTTGTCCACACTTTGGCGTACTTTTCATATGATTTCCTGGACTAACCTATTAGAAAGAGTCACAGTGCTAGTTGCCTGTTTTCTGCTGTTTTTGGTTCCAGGAAAGTCAAAAAATGAATATTCTCGGAATTGGACGGGACAAAAGCCAAAGTTCCTATTTTCCCGGAAGACTCAGGGAGCCAGAAGAAGAGTCGAAGAGGGGCCACAGGGTGGCCACACCCCCCAGGCGCGGGTACCCCCAGGCCGCGCCAGGGCATGGTGTGGGCCCCCTGGCTGGTCACCGACCTTGCCTCCTTCGCCTATATATTCCTCCCGATACAGAAACCCTAAATCGTCAAGCCTCCAGCCACAAAAAGTTCCGCAGCGCCGTCGCCACCGAAGGGGAGATTCGGGGGACAGAAAGTCTCTATTCCGGCACCCTACCGGGACGGGGAAGTGCCCCTGGAGCCATCCCAATCGATCTCCACCACCATCTCCATCACCATTGCTGATTCCCATGATGAGGAGGGAGTAGTTCTCTCTCGAGGCTAAGGGTTCTACCGGTAGCTATGTGTTCATCTCTCTCTCTATGCATGATCATATTGTGATCATGAGCTTGTAATCAAGTAGATCTACCTTGCTACTCAAGTGCTTTAATAGATCTCTACTCTCCCCATGTGTGTGAAAGTGACAGCATGCACACCATGGTGGCACTTAGGCTAGAGATTACAAATACTTGTTATGAGTTATATTTGGAGTTGGATGTCTTTACAAAATTTTGGTGTTTGTTGGAACCATCTAGTACTCAAGGTGACAGTGTGGGGTTATCTAGATGGGAAAGACTTACTTTGAGGTGTGCTATTATAGCCCTACCATCGATTAGAGTGTCCAACCGGAGAGTAGTTAAGAGTAGTATCATAAAGAAGAATATATTTATATGAGAGTGTTCACTAGTGAAAGTATGATCCCTAGGCCTTGTTTCTAAACATTGAAACACCATTTGCTATTAGATCTGTTACATGTTTGCTTGCTTCCTTCTTTATTTCAGTTTGCCTTTAGTCTTTTCCCACGTCAATCACACGCCAGCAAGCTATTTTCTGGCACCATTACCACTTATAATTATCCATACCACTTGTATTTCACTATCTCTTCGCCGAACTAGTGCACCTATACACCTGACAAGTGTATTGGGTGTGTTGGGGACACAAGAGACTTCTTGTATCTTGATTGCAGGGTTGCTTGAGAGGGATACCTTTGACCACTTCCTCCTTGAGTTCGATAAACCTTGGGTGATCCACTTAAGGGAAAACTTGTTGTTGTTCTACAAACCTCTGCACTTGGAGGCCCAACAACTGTCTACAAGAATAGAAGTGCGTAGACATCAAGCTATTTTCTGGCGCTGTTGCCGGGGAGGTAAGGTAAAAGGTACTCACATCCTCCGGTGTGAGTGCTCGAAGTTATTTCCTTTAGATTCTGCAATTTTGTATTTTTGTTTCTTGTTTTCACTAGTTAGGCTTAATGGAAAACAACAACAAAAATTAGAGAGCTTTATAGTATTTATCTTGAGTTAGGACATGAAGTGTTTGAAGAGAAAATTAAAAAACCTATGGAACTTTATTTGCATGCTAATAGCAATGTTGTTAGTATGAATTCTTTGGACACCATTATTGCTAATGCTATGGAAAAGTCTAAGCTTGGGGAAGCTAGTTCTTATGAAAATGATCTTTTTAGTTCCCCAGCTTTGGAAGATAGCTATTCTATTGCTTATGATGATACCAAACCTCCAATATATGATGATTACAATGATGAATATGATATTTTCAGTCCACCTACTATTGAGGAGAAAATTAATTATGATTACAATATGCCTCCTATATTTGATGATTATGGTGATGAGAATAATAATGATATCTATTTTGTTGAATTTGCTCCCACTATGATTAATAAGAATGACTATTCTTATAGGGAGAGTAATAATTGTTTTATGCATGTGGCTCATGATAAGAATGTTTCATATGATAGTTATATTGTTAATTTTATTCATGATGCTACTGAAAGTTATTATGAGAGAGGGAAACATGGTTTTATGTGTCTCTACAATATTAAGTTTCCCCTCTTTATGTTGAAAGTTTTGAAGTTGCACTTGTTTTGCTTTACTATGCTTGTTGCTTTGTGCTTTCATGACTTATTTCTTTACAAAATTCCTATGCATAGGAAGTCGGTCATACTTAAATGTGTTTTGAATTTGCTTCTTCATGCTCTCTTTTATTTCAATTTATATTTCTTATGTGAGCATATTCTCAAACTATCATGCCTAACTTAAAGGCATTAAAGAAAAGTACTTATTGGAAGATAACCCAAAAGTTTTAGATGAGTCTTGGAAGTTATTACTTCTGTAATAACCGCTCCTTATCCTTTTTATTTTGCTTTTTGTGCCAAGAGTAACCTCTAATGAGAGAGAAGTAATGATTGGAAAAGTTGTTGTCCCGAAACAGATTTTTGTGCTTCACCGTAAAAATTCGTGTAAGATCTCTGTATGTCCTTTTGAGGCGTGAATTTTTGTGCTTCTGTCCCAGGTTGTTATCTAACTTTTGTTAGTTGAACACTTTTCGATTTGAGCAACAGAAGGTCTTCAAAAAAATTCGTCTTTGTCTGCTGGTCTATTTTGAGATAAAAGAGGAAAGAGAAAAAAGCACCATATTCCCATGGTAAATAAGAAGATTGCTGAGATGCTTGTTGTCTGCTTGCCTTGTCATTTTGATATGGGGATTCTTCCGTATCATCGGGCAAGGGGTACCCCGTTGGCGGTTCTCTATGATACACATGTACTTACGATGACAAGAACTTACCGGTGACTAAACTTGAGTAGCATGAGGAGCGGCCCTCGTATTCAAGGGACATGAGATTTCTAACTTATACTTCTTCAAGCATATACTCCATAGTTTGTTCACTTTAACCTTAATCACTTCAAGATGCTTATGATAGGGGCAATGAGAGCTGAAAGCTATAAGTACCATAATTTTTGGAAGCTCTTTATGAGACTTGAATCCCTACTTCCTTCTATGAAGGCCTTTCTTCCACCATTATATTGAGTCTCCACCTTCTACCTTTATGCACCTACTTTGAGAGCATGGTGGCCATTCTTAGTTCTATGTGCATTGTCCCAAGACTAGTTGATTGATGCATAACTTGATATTGCTTGTTTTAAACTATTTGTATCTAGTCACTCTTATAAACTTTGAAGGTGTCCTATGCATTTATATTTGCTACTCTATGAGGGACAAGCTGAATGCTATTATGCTATGTTTTCTTTATGTGAAACAAATAAACGTCTTGCAAAGCATTGTTATTCATGAAACTTTTGTTTGTGCCTTTTCATGTTGCATCATAGTTTCTTTTTCTTATTGCTAGAACCTTGTCTTTCATGTTATGATTGAAGTACTATGATCCCAGCTTTGAATGTCTTACAAATACTTTGATCAAGTCTTTGATGGTGCATGTCACCTCAAAAATTATTCTTTCTTTTTATCACTTACCTACTCGAGGACGAGCAGGAGTTAATCTTGGGGATGTTGATTTCTTGGACTAACCTATTAACAAGAGGCACAGTGCCAGTTGCCTGTTTTCTGTTGTTTTTGGTTCCAAGAAAGTCAGAAAATGAATATTCTCAGAATTGGACGGGACAAAAGCCAAAGTTCCTATTTTCCCGGAAGACTCACGGAGCCAGAAGGAGAGTCGGAGAGGGGCCACAGGGTGGCCACACCCTCCCAGGCGCGGGTACCCCCAGGTCGCGCCAGGGCATGGTGTGGGCCCCTTGGCTAGCCACCGACCTTGCCTCCTTCGCCTATATATTCCTCCTGATACAGAAACCCTAAATCATCAAGCCTCCAGCCACGAAAAGTTCCGCAGCGCCGCCGCCACCGAAGGGTAGATTCGGGGGACAAAAAGTCTCTGTTCCGGCACCCTGTCGGGACGAGGAAGTGCCCCCGGAGCCATCTCCATCGATCTCCACCACCATCTCCATCACCATTGCTGATTCCCATGATGAGGAGGGAGTAGTTCTTGAAGGGAATATGCCCGAGAGGCAATAATAAAGTGGTTATTATCTTATTCCATGTTTATGATAAATGTTTATTTTGCATGCTATAATTGTATTAATTGGAAAAGTTAATACATGTGTGTTTAATAAACAAAATACAAAGTTCCTAGTACTGCCTCTCATATAAACTAGCTTGTTGATTAAGAAGATGATCAAGGTTTCCTGATCATGGACATTGGATGTTGTTAATAACGAGGTCACAACATTGGTGGAATGATGTGATGAACATTCATCCGAAGTATAGCATTACGATCAGAGTCATTATGTTTATATTGCTATAGGAGTTGAAAATTGTTTCAGAAACCATCATGTGTGAAATATATTGTGATATCTGAAATAATGTTTTTGGTTGCATTATGATAGAGTATAATTTAGCAAAATACATGTTCTCATATTGTATGAGAATTTGTGAAGGATGGAGATGCTAAGCATCCGGATCTCCCAAAAAGGTTTTGGGAACTAACATTATACTCGCGATTCTTCCTTACAGGCTATAGTAGCTTGATCATGAAAGTTGTCATGATAAGGATGAATAGAAGATGTAAGTAAAATGTTTACTGCACTAATAGATTACTAAAGAATGGATTTTTGAAAGAACACCAAACATTTGATGATGGTGATCCACTTCAAAGTGCAAGTCCAAAGGTATTAGTATTTGACTATATACACTTTGTACTATGTGTCATGTGAATGACACCACTATCGATGTTGATAGATTCTTTTAAAAGAAAAGGAATTGTTGATAGAGAATCTATAAAATATTTGGCAGAAAAGAAAAGGTTGGAGATGTCCAACTTAGGTATATAGAAGATATACATGTTATGGTTGTATTCCTTGCTTGTTAAACATTGTGGTTCTTAGGTATTGGATACCGAATTGGTTGGTGTGAAGTATCATACAGAACAACACAATTCATGAACTGCAACGGCCTAAGTAACTGGCAAGATAATAAGTGATGATGTTCATCGAAAACAAATAAAGTGTTATTGTGTTTTTCGTTGTCGTCAAACCTAGCCTTCAAGATTTGTTTTAATAATTGTTATTTTGTTCCGGTATTACGAGAACAATGGTTGTTCAAATAATTACCGTATTCCATAAAGGATGGATGAACTTTTACAAGTCTAGTGGGAGAAATCACATCCATAAACACTATTGCTAAAATGTCGCAAGACAAATGATTGAAAGATCACTTATGAAGTGACATCACTGTTTAAATTATATTGGAAAGAAAACATGAAGAAAATCCATGTTGATGGATTTTTGGAGTCTTTGATTTTGACCAATTGACGCCTGTGAGACTTTCCTAGAGATAATTGAAACTCCATTCATAGGCCAAAGAGGAACGGATGACTAGCTTATTGGAAATTGTGCATGCTGATGTGCATAGTCCATTATGTGTAGCTATATGCGATGGATCTTTTTGCTTTATATGCTTTCTCCAGAAATTTGAGTGAATATATCTATATATTTACTTAATAAGGAAGAAGTATGAAACATTTGAAAATTTTTCAAAGACTTTCAAGATGAAGTGAAAAATCATTGTAACAAGAAAATAAAAGAGTTTATGATTTGATCATAAAGGAAGATATATGAGTTACATGTTTAGCAAAACACTTAAGATTTGAGGAATTGTTCCATGATTTGTGTTTTCTGGTAAACCATAGGAGTATGGCATATTCGAGAGATGAAATCAAACCATGTTTGCCATGGTAAGATCAAAGGTGTCATTTATAAAACTGCCATTATGTTTTAAGGATTGAAGCTTTAGAGACTACCGCTTTTATACTGAAAAGAGCACCATCATGATCCGTTGAAATGACACCATATAAGTTATGGTTTGGGAAAATAAAGAGTTTATGATTTGATCATAAAGGAAGATATATGAGTTACATGTTTAGCAAAACACTTAAGATTTGAGGAATTGTTCCATGATTTGTGTTTTCCGGTAAACCATAGGAGTATGGCATATTCGAGAGATGAAATCAAACCATGTTTGCCATGGTAAGATCAAAGGTGTCATTTATAAAACTGTCATTATGTTTTAAGGATTGAAGCTTTAGAGACTACCGCTTTTATACTGAAAAGAGCACCATCGTGATCCATTGAAATGACACCATATAAGTTATGGTTTGGGATAAAACCCGAATTGTCTTTTCTTAAATTTTGGTATGCTATGCATAAGTAAAATGTTTACAACCAAAGTCGGATAAGCACGTCTTTGTAGGTTATCCCAAAGAATTTGGTGGGAATTTCTCCATAACACCGAGGACAAAAGAGTTTGTTACTTGGAACGTCAAGTTTCTTGAGAAGGAATTTTCCGTGAAAATTTAAGTGGGAGGACAATAGAACTTTGAAAAGGTTGTTGAACCTTAGCTATATGTGCTAAGTAGCGCAGTGCCGGAAAGTGTCCTGGTGGTGGCCACAATGCTCATGGCTCCCGTGATTATAAAGGGTGTGATCTCGAAGATTAGAGTTCCTATTGAGCCGTGTGGGTCGGTAAGAATCAAATAGTGTGATTTGATAAGCAAGTCGTTATTGTTTTGACAATGATGAACCGACTACATGCAAAGAAGCAATGATGGGCCCTGACTCCATAAAATGACTAGAAGTCATAGAATCCGTGATAGTATCCATACACGAGAAATCAAGTTTCTGAACTTGGAAGACCCTCCAGAAAGGCGTGAAGCCTATCGGTCGTGTTTGGATCTATAAAGAAATAGACATGGATGTTTAACATCTATGAAATAGTTGACATGTCCAAAAGAATTTTACGGCAATGTTCAAGGAGTTGACTATGACAAGATTTGATCTTTCATAGCGATATTTAGTCTTGACGGATTAATGTAGCAACCACTACATATAATTTGGTATATGGTAGTTGAATAAACAAAACAAGGTTCTTCTAATAGAATGGTTACCTAGGACGTGTACATGAGACGGTCCGAAGGGTTTTGTTAATTCAAAGGGTGCTAAAAGGGCATGCAAACTTCAATAGTTGAAGTGAGCATAGCGGAGTTGGAATCTTCACCATGATGAAAATGTTAAAGGAGTTTAATTTCATCGAAGATGATTAAGATGCTTGCATTTGCAAGAAATTAAGTGGGAGCGCTGAGAAAAAATTCCATTACATTATGCAGAGTACATATTGTTGATTGGAAATGATGTAACTTTTATTGACACAAGTTAAGAATTTCATTAAAATAGGATTTCGATGAAAGACTTGGGCAAAACTGGAATATTTGGCATCAATGTCTATATGGATAGATTGAGGCGCTAATATAGTTATGCCAGACATACATATATGAGATATTTAAAGGGTTCAATATGGAAACAACAAGAAAGGTTCTTGCTGCATGGAAATGATTGTATCAAGATTCAAGTGTTTCAACACTTGGTGAGTAAAATCACATGAATATTTTGATCAATTATACCGCGATATGTATATATCCAAATATGTCCTATGCTCTAAATGTTATGAGCACATACCAGAATGATTCATAAGATGATCATTGGATGATAGTAAAGATATTCTTATGAGCTTTGGAAGAACTAAGAATATATCATGTATAAGTGACAAATAGTTAAAGGTAGTTCATTGTAAAGTGTTACATTGATACTAGTTTTGTCACAAGATACAAATTAAATTTATCTCAATTTAGACTATGGGTGGCACAATGTAATGGAAAGGATGTTCCATGATGGATTTAGATAAGTTCCAAAGTTGAAACATTGTGACGGATACTACAACAAAAGGCTAAGTATATGACTGCTATAGTGGCAGCAAAGGAGAGCATTTGTGTTAATTAGTTTGTTATCAAACTAGGTGTTGTTCAAAGTGGGCTAATACTATCAAGATATATTGTATGACAATAATATCAACATATTTTAACCCAAACAAACTAAAGGTCTCACCAAAGGACCAAAATTTATACAATGCCATCTCATTTGAGAATGAGTGATGCGTAGAGACGCAAAGACATGCAAATACACACGGACCTGAAACTGTCAGATCCAGAGATTATGTTAACCACTAGCAATCGCGTATATGCAACACCAGAAAGCCATAGGTGTTCAATACGCAAAGTTTTTCAAACTAGATTATTGACTCTAGTGCAAGTGGGAGACTGAAGGGAATATGCCCGAGAGGCAATAATAAAGTGTTTATTATCTTATTCCATGTTTATGATAAATGTTTATTTTGCATGCTATAATTGTATTAATTGGAAACGTTAATACATGTGTGTTTAATAAACAAAATACAAAGTTCCTAGTACTGCCTCTCATATAAACTAGCTTGTTGATTAAGAAGATGATCAAGGTTTCCTGATCATGGACATTGGATGTTGTTAATAACAAGGTCACAACATTGGTGGAATGATGTGATGAACATTCATCCGAAGTATAGCATTATGATCAGAGTCATTATGTTTATATTGCTATAACATCATATGAAGTAATCTTAGTCCTTAGACCATGAGATCATGTTAATTGCTAACACCGGAAGAGTATCTTGATAACATCAAACGTCACACCGTAACAGGGTGACTATAAAGGTGGGTTCAGTGCTACGAAGGTGTTATGTTGAGGCTCATGGATCAAGAGTGGGATTTTTCCATCCCGATGACGAATAGATATACTCTGGGCCCTCTTGGTGATATCACATTGAAATAGCTTGCAAGCAAGTGATGTGATCACTAGAATGTTATATCACGGGAACGAGAAAAGAGTGCATGTCGGTAACGAGATCAAACTAGATATTTGGATGCCAATGATCGAATCTCGGACATGTATTATATCGCGAGACAAAGGGATTTAGTTACGACGTTAAAGGTTCACACGATAACAAGAGTCATCGTTGAATATGTGGGAGTCAATACGGATCTCCAGGTCCCGCTGCTGATTATTGATCGGAGAGGGGTCTCGATCATGTCTGCATTATTCGCGAACCGTAGGGTGACACACTTAAGGGATACCGTCACCATTTGCAGCAAATATGTTTCAGATAAATATTTAAGAAAGCGCTAGAATTATTTCAATAGACACCGAAACTGTTTCGGGTGAAATTGCTAAATTGGTTCTGCATGTAATATTGAAATGTTGTAGGGGGTTTTATGTGAATGTTTGTTAATTAAAGTAATTAACAAAATTTTGAATAAAATTAATAAAAGAGTTTTATTAAATGAGAGAGCATTAAATTTGGAGAAATTTAATGCATTTAAAGTGGAGACTTTAAAAGAGAATGTGAAGGGGCATTTTAATGTGGAGGGGGTTACCACCACATGAATGGGGGAGGTGCCTCCTCCTATAAAAGGCCCCCCTCTCACTCCTTCTTCCTCACACCTCCTCGTGAAGGATCTCTCTCCCCCTCTAGTATTATTTCCCAATGGTCTCAGATTAGCGAGATACATGTTCCCGGTGGCTTTATCTGGAAAGGTGTTGCTGCTTCCGCTTCTTTGCTAGAGCGAGGGATGGAGGTTGTCGGGGTACCGGACGTGTGTGTGATTACGGATGCACCACTGCTTTGTGGTGCTGGACTTGGTGGTGCTAGACTTGCTGGAGCTAGATCTGATGGACGTGCTGGAGCCGGACCTGCTGGACTTCATCACGATCTTGAGATCGGCAAGCGTACGACTACATCATCCACGAGTTCCTACTCGTTAACAAAACTCGTTGTCTTCGAGGGTAAGTTCTCCATAGATGTATATCTACCCGTTGCTCTGTATCTAGTAGATAGATCTTGGCGTATAATTCTCATCATATGAATTTTTTTTGTTTTCTATGCTACGAACCCCAACAGTTCTCTCTCGAGGCTAAGGGTTCTATCGGTAGCTATGTGTTCATCTCTCTCTATGCATGATCATATTGTGATCATGAGCTTGTAATCAAGTAGATCTACCTTGCTACTCAAGTGCTTTAATAGATCTCTGCTCTCCCCATGTGTGTGAAAGTGACAACATGCACACCATGGTGGCACTTAGGCTAGAGATTACAAATACTTGTTATGAGTTATATTTGGAGTTGGATGTCTTTATGAAATTGTGGTGTTTGTTGGAACTATCTAGTACTCAAGGTGACAGTGTGGGGTTATCTAGATGGGAAAGATGAACTTTGAGGTGTGTTGTTATAGCCCTACCATCGATTAGAGTGTCCAACCGGACAGTAGTTAAGAGTAGTATCATAAAGGAAAATATATTTATATGAGAGTGTTCACTAGTGAAAGTATGATCCCTAGACCTTGTTTCTAAACATTGAAACACCATTTGCTATTAGATATGTTACATGTTTGCTTGCTTCCTTCTTTATTTCAGTTTGCCTTTAGTCTTTTCCCACGTCAACCACACGCTAGCAAGCTATTTTCTGGCACTGTTACCACTTATAATTATCCATACCACTTGTATTTCACTATCTCTTTGCCGAACTAGTGCACCTATGCACCTGACAAGTGTATTGGGTGTGTTGGGGACACAAGAGACTTCTTGTATCTTGATTGCAGGGTTGCTTGAGAGGGATACCTTTGACCACTTCCTTCCTAAGTTCGATAAACCTTGGGTGATCCACTTAAGGGAAAACTTGCTGCTGTTCTACAAACCTTTGCACTTGGAGGCCTAACAACTGTCTACAAGAATAGGAGTGCGTAGACATTAGTATTATCACCATGGTGGGGGTGAGGGAGTTATTATGTGTCTCTATGTCGATGACATATTGATATTCGGGACCAACCTCGCTGTTATTGAGGAGTTCAAAGTGTTCTTGTCTCGCTGCTTTGAGATGAAGGACTTGGGAGTGGCTGGTGTAATCTTAAACATCAAGCTACTGAAGGATGACAATGGTGGGATTACACTTCTTCAGTCCCACTATGTGGAAAAGATATTGAGTTGCTTTGGGTATAGAGACTGCAAGTCTTCTCCAACGCCTTATGATCCGAGTGTGCTACTTCAAAAGAATCGAAGGGATGCTAAAGATCAATTGAGATATTCTCAAATTATTGACTCGCTCATGTATTTAGCCAGCGCAACGAGGCCTGACATTTCCTTTGCTGTAAGCAAACTAAGTCGATTTGTGTCAAATCCTGGAGATGATCATTGCCATGCTCTTGAGAGAGTTTTGCGCTATTTGAAAGGCACTGCGAGTTATGGTATTCACTATACTGGGTATCCACGGGTACTTCAGGGTTATAGTGATTCAAATTGGATATCTGATGCTGATGAGATTAAGGCCACAAGTGGTTATTTGTTTACACTTGGTGGTGGTGCTGTTTCCTGGAAGTCTTGCAAGCGGACCATCTTAACAAGGTCAACTATGGAAGCAGAACTCACAACATTAGACACAACCACTGTTGAAGCAGAGTGGCTTCGTGAGCTTTTGATGGACTTACCTATGGTTGAAAAACCAATACCTGCCATCCCGATGAACTGTGATAATCACACTATGATCGTCAAAGTAAACAGTTCTAAGGATAATATGAAGTCATCAAGGCATGCGAAGAGGAGATTGAAATCTGTCAGGAAACTGAGAAACTTCGGAGTTATTGCGTTGGATTATATCCAAACATTTAAGAACTTGGCAGATCCCTTCAAAAAGGGCCTATCACATAATGTGATAGATAATCCATCGAGGGAGATGGGTTTGAGACCCACACAATGAGTTGTTAGCAGTGGCAACCCACTCTATGTGATCGGAGATCCCATGAATTAGAGCTGGGAGACAAGCTGTTGATCAGCTGAGAGGAGAGTATGCCCATATTATATTTACATCTCCATAAATATGCAATACTCTCTTATTCTGCATGGCAGGTTGATATTTATCTTAATGTGTTCCAAGTGGCTTTTGTAAGTAGAGATGTTGTCCTGCAGAACATCTATTGAGGAACACACCTATAGGAGTCTGACTGTTAAACGTCGCAGTCCGTGAGAGTCGGGTGCTCTCTAATAAACTCATGAAAGGCCCTGGAGTATGACGCATAAGCTCCAAACCGCGGGGAAGCCCTGCGGCAACCCTGTACTGGTCTAGATTTTGTGTGAAACTAGTGTGCAGAAAACTTGTAGTTCAAGGCATAGTCCACTATTCAAGTTGCTCGCTAGTGTAGCATGAAGTTTAATATGGAAGTTCAACTTAACAGTCTCCACTACACACCGGTATATAAAACAACATTCTGGAATGGAAATGAGGTGATGTGCCAATGAGACTTTATGGGGGATTGTTGGAATTTGGTGAGTTTTGGGCCGTTGGCCCATTAGACAAATTCTGAAATTCTCTTTGGCCCATTTGTGCATGGAAGAATATGGCTGTGCTAGTGGTGCCAAAGTTTAGTCCCACATTGCTAGCTGAGTGAGAGTTACACCTCCTTATATACTAGGCTGTTCCACCACTCACTAAGGTGTGAGAAGAAGAGCAGCTCTCGCGCACTCCTCCTTCGACGCCGCCCGCCTCGCCTCGCCATGCCTCGCCTCGTAATGACGCGCGCGCGCCTCGGGTTGCGGGAATCTTGCCGAGCCGAGCTTTATTTTTTGCTAGTTAGGAAAATTAATCTTGGATTCATTACGAGTAATTAAGGGACACGTTAATGAGTCAGCTGTTTCCAATCTTTATGGGACGTGGGCTGTTACCGACTCGGATGTGGGCTGAGTCCCATGGTCTCCCTGGCTTGCTCTATATAAACGCCTGCGCTAAACCTAATCAACATCGCTTACCACACACATCTCCTTCCAGTCTATTACGCCGCTGTCTTCGTCTTCCCTATCCCGGCTTGCGGCGTGCACCGCAGATCGGGACAGTAGGCCTCCGGAACCCCGCCTCTTGTGAACCTGTACGGGTGAGGGGCGATCAGGTTTTTAGGGAGTGCTCAAGCGCGACTACTGGCTTCCACAATGTCTTCCGACGACGAGTTCCCGGACGGCGACTTCTTCCCGGACGTCACCGACCTCTTCGACAACCTCAACATGAGTGACGACCCTACTACCGCTGCAGCTACTGCTGCTGCTACCGCCGCGGTTGCTGCTGCCGCTGCTTTACCATACGTAATACTGAACTTCTTATTTCAGATTCTACTAGAGTTCCTTATTCTAGCGTTCGGTGTAGATGTGATAGATTTATCTTATTTAGATGTAATCTGTTCATCTACTTTGTTGATCTGCATGATTAGTTTTAGTACTGTCTGTATGATCATGTTTTATCAGTTTATTATTCGAATTAAATCATATGGATTATTGCTTAAATTTTCAACATTGGCTGCAGACCCAATTGATGAAAAGAAGAGAGAGTTAAATACAATAGAGCATTTGATCATTCCTTTGCAAAACTCTTAGCGGAGACATCAGAATAAATAAGAGCTACCAAATGTTTCAGCTCATTCTGATATTCACGTTTTCCCAATTCTTTCTGGCCATCCGATGGATCCAAGGGAGGACACTCATCGCGATAGCAATGAATCCCCCACTCCCGGAGACGGGCCCACAGCAGGGTCGTGTTGTAGGTCGGCTCCCTCCCCATCTCCAATTTCCAATCTTTGAGGCATGGAATGATTGTTTGTTACATTCATTGGAACGAAATTCTTGTAAGTTAAGGATGAAGACATCATTAGTTGTTTTCAAGTATTCAATCATCAAAGAGTTATCCTATAATTTGTAAGCTTTTGTTATAATTTGTTAGTTATCCTATTATTTGTAAGCTTTTCTAGCTAGTATAATTTTGCCATCTTCTGTCCTATATACTTAGGATGTTGCTTATTTGACACAGTATACTCATATATGTCGAACAATTTCCTGTTATGATCTCTTGTATGAATCGGTGATATCATGCTAAAATTGTGTCATAGCTTGTATATAAAATTAGGATTATATAATGTTATAATCGATTATATATGCCAAAAACTAGACTTTAGAACACGTTTGAAATCTTGAATACATAATCTCAAAATCCTGAACCCGCCCCTGCGCCTGGTTCGAAGAAGAAGACATGCAATCTTCCATGAGCATGAGAAGTTCAAACCGTACCGCATCCATATTGATCGAAATGACCTCTTTCTTCAAAAGAGATGGAGTTTCATCAATACGGAGTGCAACAAATTTTGCGGTGCACATGCGCATGTGGAGGCTTGACCCATGAGCGACATCGGACTTGGGGACAGGGTAATATCTTATTCATTTTGGTTTACATACATTGCATATGTAGCATATTTTGTGGATTCTCATCCTTTGTATAGGTCACTCAAGCTATGGAGTACTTCAAAGAGAAGTAGGACAACAAGCCATTCACGTTGATCAATTGTTGGATGACGATCAAGAAATATCCGAAGTGGGAAACGAGTTTAGCCCCCTACCAAAAGAGTCTTGATGTCTTGAAGCAGCATGAGAGTGAATCATCGGTCATTGATCTTCACGAGGATGGACCAAGCACGATATCCCAAACAATGACCTTGTCGTCCGGCCAAGGGGCCACAAGTCCAAGCAAGATCTCAACCGCCAAGTCACATCATTTGTATTACAAGATTCATTGAATGAACTCATGGCCGAGAAGGAGGAGGAAAATGTCAAGAGGGAGGGGAGAGGCAACACTGGGAGAAAGATGCCACCATTGAAAGCTTATTTGACCTCACAAAAAGAGTTCTTTAGATTGAAGAGGCCGATGCTTGGTCAAGAGCCATGGAGGCCACACCAAACTCATGGCCAGGAGGCCAAACTCATGATGATAGACTTGATCATCTTGAAACCGGCTCAAAAGGGTTTGGTTTGAGAAGAAGCAAAATGACATTTGCAAGCACCGAGCATGATCTCTCTTCTTTTATGCATTATATATGGAACTTGTGTTATTTTGAACTATGATTCGGTTGCATGGCATGTTGAACTCGACGATATGCTAATTAGTGGTAATTTACTTTTTTCGATAAAGGGCGCTTTATTACTTAAAATGGTTTAAGCATTACACATGGCCTCTGCATAACTGAGATGCACACAGCCGCCAAAGTTTACAAGTCCAAACAGAAAAATAAATAAGCGAAATACATATCATATTGAGAAATTGTAAGACGCCTAAAATGTTGATGGAGGACCGATCTGAAGATTATGATGCCATCCATGTCGGGTAAACAGATCCCGCGCCATATCCTCCAGCCGCGTACACACCTCCATAAAAAGGTCGTGATACTCCGCACGATGCAAGACTAACCAAGAACGCAGTGTGCTGGTACATCGGTAAATAACCTGCATAAGAGAATAGTTTACATCATCAAAAACTTTATCATTTCTACACAGCCATAGCGACCATATAATAGCAATTGCTCCACCCCGAAGAAGTAACTTAAACTTGTTATCTATCCCATGTAACCAGTTCCCAAAAATATTGGCAATACTACTTGGTGGATACAAGCCTGAAGCTGCTTGGGTAACTGACCATATAGATCTAGCAAAATTGCATTGGAAAAACAGGTGTTTGATTGTTTCATTATGATGACAAAAAACACATTTAGGATTCCCATGCCAATTTCGCTTAATAAGATTATCTTTAGTAAGAATAACTCCTCGATGAAGATACCACGCAAAATTTTTGTTTCTAGAGATATCTTCATCTCCCAAATCATTCTATTATCTAGAACAGGTATAGCTGGCTGGGCTAGCGCATTGTATAATGAACTGACAGAGAAAGAACCTTTCTCACTTAAGTTCCATCGAAATTCGTCTGGTCCATGTGACAGTTGTACATTTGCTAGACGATGTTGCAATGCAATCCAAGAGTCAAGCCTAGTTCCAATCAAATCACGTCTGGAAGTCACATTGGGTGAGAACGATTCCAAAACAGTGGAAATCGTTTCATCCTTGTAACGGACATAGAATACAACGCGGGATATTATTCATGGAGTGTAGCATTACCCAGCCACTTATCCTCCCAGAACCTTATCTGAGATCCATCCTTAATAGAAAAAGTTCTGAAGCGGAAGAAATTTTTCTTCGTTGCCATCAGACCGGCCCAAAAGTGAGAGTCACCTGGTTTCCAAACCAGCTGTGATAATGCTCTTGAACTGATATATTTTCTTTTAAGTAGGGTTTTCCACACTCCATCTTTAGTTAGTAACTTGAAGAGCCATTTACCAAGAAGAGTTGTATTCTTGATCTCAAGATCATGAATACCCAACCCACCTTGATCTTTGGGGCGGCAAAGCACACTCCATTTAGCCACTCTACACATTTTTTTCTCACTATCTCCTTGCCAAAAGAATCGTGATCAGAAATAATCCAATCTCTGTAAGACTCCTTTTGGTAGTTGGAAAAAGGATATCATATACAGTACCATATTACTTAGTACTGGATTGATGAGTGCCAATCTTCCCCCTATGGAGAGCAGTTTACCTTTCCAGCTGCTCAATCTTAGTTGAAATTTTTCCTCGACAATCTTCCATTCAACATTTGTGAGTCTCCGCTAGTGAACCGGGATTACCAAATACCGAATCGGAAAAACGCCCTGACTACATCCAAAGAGATCAGCATAGAGACTAACAACTTCTTGAGCCTCGCCAAAACAAAACATTTCACTTTTCTGGAAGTTAATTTTCAACCCTGAGAATTGCTCAAAAGCTGAAAGGATCAGTTTCAGATTTTTCACTTTTTCTAGGTCATGTTCCAGAAATAAAATTGAATCATCGGCATACTGAAGGATTGATAAACCTCCATCTACTAGATGGGGAATCACACCTTCAATTTGGCCATCGGATTTGGCACGCTCAATCATGACAGCAAGTGATGACCCACAAGTATAGGGGGTGTATCGCAGTATTTTTGATAAGTAAGAGTGTCGAACCTAACGAGGAGCAGAAGGTGCTGGCTAGTGGTATGGATCAGGAATTCTCTGCAAATACTTAGCAAATTGATTTTTAGGGGGTTTTGATATAGCAAGTAAACAAAGTACGAGTAAATGAAAGACAGTAGGAATAAATGCAGCAAGTGGCCCAATCCTTTATGCAGCAAAGGACAAGCCGGTTGTATTACTTAAGATGACCAAACGTTCTCGAGGACACATGGGAAGACTGTCAAGTGCTTTCGCTTCATATAGTTGATTAATCTTCTCTAGCTTGCTAAGTGTTGTGTGGGTGAACCTGTGCTAATGTACCGACCTTCCTAGGACTAATACATACTTGTGATTATACCCCTTGCAAACATCCGTAAGTACAAGAAAGTAATTAAGGTAGAAACCTAACCACAACTTTAAACTCTAAGACCCTTATGTCCCTTGTGTAATGGTTTCCTAACAGGGGTTCAGGTTTCTGTCACTCCGGCAACCCCTACGATTAGTAGCCAAATACACAATGCATTCCCCTAGGGCCATATAGGTGAAGTGTCATGTAGTCGACGTTCACATGACACCACTAGAAGAAGTACACCACAACTTAAATATCAAACTATTGAATCTTTCTCAACACAACTCCACTACTAACAACATGACTTCTCCCATGTCCTCAAGAACAAAACGAACTACTCACACGACATCATATGGATCATGATCAGAGATGGAATAATGATGTATAACAATCTGAACATAAACAATAATTCAACGGTTCACTCAATAACATCAACTACAAAGAGTAATCAACACGGGGAAAGTTTCCCCTATGAACTATGCAAGATTCAACGCAATTGTTACAAAAATATGGAGATGGTGATGAGGGTGCTGCTGCTGATGATGGTGGTGATGATGATGATGATCCCGATGAAGAACATCTTGATGGTGGTGTTGATGGCGACGATATCCCCTCTCCGGGAAGGAATTCCCTCGGCAGAAATCTGTCTGTCGGAGAGATCTTTCTCTCTCGGTGTTTTCTGGCCCACAGAGGCGGCAGAATCTTTCTGTGGTTGCTCCCTGAGTCTTAGGGTTTCGGGAGGATAATATACGCCAGAGGGGAGTGCTAGGGGTGGACCAGAGTGGCCACACCACCTGGTGGCGCGGCCTAGGCTGGCCCGCGCCAGGGGTGGTGTGGGCCCCTGTGGCCCATCTCCATCCCCCCTTCTGGCTTCCTTCGTCTTCTGGAAAAATAGGATTTTCCATATATTTTCCCGGATTTTCTGATCTACGCGAATTTGCCTCCAAACAGCACCTTTTCCATCAGAATCCTGACTGCAGCGGTCCATGCTCCAAAAGTCATCAACCATGCAAAAACAGATGAAATAACATAAGTATCACCTCTCAGTACGAAATGTATCAATGAATAACAGTGAATTATGAAATAGAATAGTGATGCAAAATGGATGTATCAACTCCCCCCAAGCTTAGACTTCGCTTGAACCCAAGCGAAACTGAGCTCAATAAACATGGCCTCAGGTTTATGGAGTGAAGAGTCGATAAAAGAATACGGACACGAAGCATCACATTCATCAAATACATAGATCATAATAGAAGACAACTCACTATTATATAACTTAACTTGCAATAAGTAAAGGAAACACAATAGAGATACATGAAGTAAATCATAATTGGTAATGGCAAACTTAGCTCTTAGTCGAAGAATAGTTGATAATTTGCTAGAGTTCACAAATAACTGGTTTTCAATGATAGCTTTCAAAGTAGTAAACATCAAGATAAGAGCAATGTGCAAAACAAGGAACATAAGAAACATGAGTGAATAAATCATCCTATGAATGAATGAAACACATCAACTCAAAATACTTGCTGAGATAGAAGGGAGTAGGTTTACTGACTCAACTACAAAGTAAAAGAAAGGCCCTTCGCAGAGGGAAGCAGGGATTACAAGTTTCATAAAGAGCTCCCAAAAATTATGATACTTACTAGCTTTCAGCTCTCATTACCCCTATCATAGGCATCTTTAGGTGATTAAGGTTAAAGTGATCAAATATGAGGATATGCATTGACAAGTTGTAAGTTGAGAATCTCATGTCCCTTGAATACGAGGGCCGCTCCTCATGCTACTCAAGTTTAGTCACCGGTAAGTTCTTGTCATCGTAAGCATATGTGTATCATAGAGAACCACCAACGGGGTACCACTTGCCCGATGATACAGAAGAATCCCCATATCAAAATGACAAGGCAAGCAGACAACAAGCATCTCAGCAATCTTCTTATTTACCATGGGAATATGGTGCTTTTTTTCTCTCTTTCCTCTTTTCATAATATCTTTTTTCTTTTCTTTTTCTGTTTTTTCTCAATCTCTATCTCTTTTTTATAAGAAAGAATGCTTCATAGATGCTCGTTATGGTTACGCTGTAGGTTTCCACCATGTCAGCATGGATTAGACCAGTGGCCCAGGCGTTTCTCTAACACACATGCATAACTCCATGGACTTACAAGCTCCCCTTTCATTTCACACTGAAGACATCCATAGACAAAGAACATGATATCAACTAGGTACAAAGTACCAGTGCAATGTTGAAAGCATTCCCCATGACAGCATGGTTCTGCTAATTCACAACTTACAAAGCGCAAGCATATACGCAACATAGGTGAGCACAATGGTTCAAGTTTATTAAATGCAAGAAAGTAAAGTATGCCATCAAGTTCGTGAGAGATTTAATCACTAATTTTCACATAACAAGTTTAATTTGGGAGATAGATAAAACAAGAATTTACTTGGAATAGCAATAATGCTAATAGGTAGGTATGGTGAACGCAAATGGCAAAGGTTTTGGTTTAAAGGAGTGGATGCACGAGAAGAATTCCCTCTCAGTACAGGTTTTTGGCTAGCAAGGCTGGGTAGCAAGTACAAGAGTTGAAGGAAACAAACGAACATCCAAGTGATAAAGACAAACATGCAATCTTCCTTGGAAGCACAAAAGATCTTAACTAGAGAATACTAGACTTATGAGCAAATCAAGAAAGAAAGATGATGAAATTATTTTTCTTTAGAGTACTTCTATCTTTTCACTCAACTCTCAAAAATAGTGTTGCTACTGACCGAGCCAGGTTTGCCAAAACCAATAAAATTAAATCAATGATCCCAAAGTGCTACCAATACTAACAACAAGATCAATCCTATAACCATGAATTGAAAACTAATATAAGCTATGAAAAAGGGTGAATGATAGAACTTCTCATTAATATTCCATAACGGCAACTCACACCAAGGGATACATATCTAACGAGAGAGGGGACACTTCCATAATGCAAACCATCCTACATAATAACTTCTCTATTCATGATACGACTCTACTAATAAGGCAAAAAGATAGAAGATAGTGATGTGATATCGTGGTACTCCCCCAAGCTTGGAACAAACCAAGGGGATGCCAAACCTGATGATGAGTTACTCCTTTGGTGGTGGTGGTGTTCTGTCATCATCGTCCAACTTCCAGGGTAAGGGTTTCCCATCAACAAAGGACATCGTGGTTTCCAGCATCCTGAAACTTGTAGCAGCACTTATGCGTTTAAACCTAACCTCATACTCACAGTTTTGATTCTGAACGTCGTAGAGCTGTGCTTGCAGTTTGTTGGTTGTTTGGCGGAGTGAGAGGACTTCATCCTTGAGCTCAATAGTCTCCTCTTGGTGCCCGGCGATAAGGTCGGAACAAATCTTATGGATGATATCCACTTCGCGTTCCGCCATCTTCTTGTACCTAAAGACTTCTTGCTCCAGTGCTTCCATCCCGTCCTCCAAACTTCCTTCACCTTTAGGGCCTTGAACCTATTTTATCCGGACCTCCCCATCTTCAAGCAACAACTTATTGGGATGAATCTTCAACTCACTCATGTATGGGTTGATGATATCTTCTAAGGTATCTCCCTTGGCTGATCCAGTGGAAGACATTGTGGCTCCAAATCTGGGACTCTACCTGGCAGAAACAGATCGAAACAAAAACACGACAAAAACACGATATACGGACCTCGAAAGATCCGGGGGATTATATAATACGAAGTTTCATATCAAAAGGAAGGTACTGAGAGAAAACGAGTCGGAGGCGGAGTAGGGGATGGACTCACCACCTGGTGGCGCGGCCAGGGGTGGGCCCGCGCCACAGGGTTGTGTGAGCCACCCTGGCTCTGCTTCCATCCCTCTTTCGCTTCATAGCTTCCCTTATTGACTAAAAACTGCAAAAATATAGTTGGATCGTATTTCCGCGGAACTTTTCTTACCAGAACTGTTACCTATTTGAAAACAGACTCTGCAGGTCTCTGAATTTGGTCCTTGATGAATTTCTCCGGAGTTATAACTTGAAAGGCATCAATATCTTCATCTTCATACACTTATTACTTGAGCCATAAAACCCTTCTCTTCCTTATTACACCATTATCTCCACTTCCAGGAAATTTCTTTCACACAAAACTTCACATAGTTCTTATTATCAACATTAGTATAAGTGAAGTGATAAAACCTTTTGAGTCCAACTTCAACTCAAAACCATCAAAACATAAGCTACTGTAGCAACTCCTTCTGAAAACCCAAAAAGAATTCAAAAGGGAAATCGAATAAAGAAGCAAATGCAAGAGTGGCAAAATCTGTCAAAACAGACCAGCAGGTAAAGATCAATTTTTTCGAAACTCTGTTGTTGCTCAAATGAAAAAGTGCAAAACTAATGAAAGTTAAATAACAACCTGGGTCAGAAGCACAAAAAATTACAGCTATATCCGACATACAAAGATCTCTCATGAATTTTTACGGTGAAGCACAAAAATCTGTTTCGGGACAATAACTTCCCCAAATATTACTTCTCTCTCATTAGAGGTTGATCTTGACAAACTGAAGTAATAACTTCCAAGACTCAAAGAAACAAAAACAAACTGAAAGAAAAAACAAATTGGGTTGTCTCCCAAAAAGCTCTTTCTTTATAGCCATTAAGATGGGAATGATAATTTTGAAGATGCCTCACATAGGAATATGAATTGAAGTGAAAAAGAGCATTAAGAAGCAAAAATACACACGTTTAAGTCTAACCCACTTCCTATGCAATGGAATTTTGTAAACAAACAAGTTGTTGAAACCAAAGGCTACTTGCATAAGAAGGCAAAACAAGTGCAACATAAAAACTTTCAGCATAAAACGAGGAAACTTGATATTATTGAGATGCATAAGAACACTTTTCCCTCTCTCATAGTAACTTTCAGTATCATGCATAAACTTAACAATATAGCTATCACAAGGACCATCGTAACAATGATCACTTATTCTAACAGAAAACACACGAATACTAGCTCTCATAACACTACTTTGTGAAACAATATTAGAGGTATCCTTACAAAGGATAGTGTGTCCCTCTTTCTCATATTTAGTAACAAAGTCTTTCACATTTGCTATTATAGGTTCATCAACCATTTGTTTATCAGGTTCAACAGCTTTATTTGCACTTTCATTAACCATACTAGCTATCATAGAATGTTCCTTTATCTTAACTGGGAAAGGCATTTTCTCAATGTAAGGTTTAGGTAAGACATGATTAGCAGTATAAACTTCAGTATTTCTTGTAGGAACACTCTTAGCAATATCTTTATAAGGTTCATAATACTTATTCCACTTCTTTCTAGGCACTTCAATATAGGAAGCAAAAGCCTTAAAATAAGAAGCAATGGCTTGAGAGTCTAGACCATAAGCATTTTTAATATTTTGAAAGTCGTCAGTTCCCATAAAAGATTCAATGCATTCATAATCATAATTTATACCTGACTTTCTTCCTTTGTCATTCTCCCATGCTTCAGCATTGTGTTGAATATGGTCCAGAAGATCCCATTTAGCTTCTTCTTCCATGCGAGTGAATGATCCAGCACAAGAAGCGTCCAATAAATCTTTGTCATGTAGAGGGAGCCTTGCATAAAAGTTATTGATAATAATATTGTTGGGGAGCTCATGAATGGGACATTTGAGCATTAATAACTCCAATCTCCCCCAAGCTTGAGCTGTACTCTCTCCATCAAGAGGCCAAAAGTTGTATATTTGATTCCGATCTTTATGAATCTCACTAGGAGGATAAAACTTCGAATAAAAGAGAGGCACTATTTCCTCCCATTCCAGAACTTGACCATTCTTCAGCAGCTTATAACATTCCTCAGCTCTTCCTTTTAGTGATAATGAGAATAACTTCTTCTTGACTTGATCTGTAGTAATACCTGCACACTTGAACAACCCGCATAATTCGTGTATAAAGAGTAAATGATCACCCGAATGGACAGTTCCATCCCCAACATAGTAGTTATCCATAGCACGATCAATAATTCTTGTAGGTATTTTTAACACATCATTCTCAACAGGTGGTGGCTTATCTACTACCTTAGCAGTGGTAGTAGCATTACCAAATAAGAAACTCAGCGAATTATCCATAACGAAAATAAAGCAACTAGCAAAAGTAAACAATACTCACAGTAGAAGTTTCCATTACCAGTTCCACTCTCCAATAGCGCTTCACTCCCCGGCAACGGCGCCAGAAAATAGTCTTGATGACCCACAAGTATAGGGGGTGTATCGTAGTATTTTCGATAAGTAAGAGTGTCGAACCCAATAAGGAGCAGAAGGTGCTGGCTAGTGGTATGGATCAGGAATTATCTGCAAATACTTAGCAAACGGATTTTTAGGGGTTTTTGATATAGCAAGTAAACAATGTACGAGTAAATGAAAGACAGTAGGAATAAATGCAGCAAGTGGCCCAATCCTTTATGCAGCAAAGGACAAGCCGGTTGTATTACTTAAGATGACCAAACGTTCTCGAGGACGCATGGGAAGACTGTCAAGTGCTTTCGCTTCATATAGTTGATTAATCTTCTCTAGCTTGCTAAGTGTTGTGTGGGTGAACCTGTACTAATGTACCGACCTTCCTAGGACTAATACATACTTGTGATTATACCCCTTGCAAACATCCGTAAGTACAAGAAAGTAATTAAGGTAGAAACATAACCACAACTTTAAACTCTAAGACCCTTACGTCCCTTGTGCAATGGTTTCCTAACGGGGGTTCAGGTTTCTATCACTCCGGCAACCCCTACGATTAGTAGCCAAATACACAATGCATTCCCCTAGGCCCATATAGGTGAAGTGTCATGTAGTCGATGTTCACATGACACCACTAGAATAAGTACACCACAACTTAAATATCAAACTATTGAATCTTTCTCAACACAACTCCACTACTAACAACATGACTTCTCCCATGTCCTCAAGAACAAAACGAACTACTCACATGACATCATATGGATCATGATCAGAGATGGAATAATGATGTATAACAATCTGAACATAAACAATAATTCAACGGTTCACTCAATAGCATCAACTACAAAGAGTAATCAACACCGGGAAAGTTTCCCCTATGAACTATGCAAGATTCAACGCAATTGTTACAACAATATGGAGATGGTGATGAGGGTGCTAATGATGATGGTGGTGGTGATGATGATGATCCCGATGAAGTCCAGCTTGATGGTGGTGTTGATGGCGATGATCTCCCCTCTCCGGGAAGGAATTCCCCCGGCAGAAATCTATCTGCCGAAGAGATCTTTCTCTCTCGGTGTTTTCCGCCCCGCAGAGGCGGCGGAATCTTTCTGTGGTCGCTCCCCGAGTCTTAGGGTTTTGGGAGGATAATATACGCCGGAGGGGAGTGCCAGGGGTGGACTAGGGTGGCCACACCACCTGGTGGCGCGGCCTATGCTGGCTGGCGCCAGGGGGTGGTGTGGGCCCCCTGTGGCCCATCTCCAGCCCCCCTTCTGGCTTCCCTCGTCTTCTGAAAAAATAGGATTTTCCGTATATTTTCCCGGATTTTCTGATCTTTGCGATTTTTGCCTCCAAACAACACCTTTTCCATCAGAATCCTAACTGCAGCGGTCCATGCTCCAAAAGTCATCAACCATGCAAAAATAGATGAAATAACATAAGTATCACCTCTCAATACGAAATGTATCAATGAATAACAGTGTATTATGACATAGAATAGTGATGCAAAATGGACGTATCAGCGAGCATATCAGCCACTATGTTAAATAACATTGGTGATAATGGATCTCCCTGTCTCAAGCCTTTTTTGTCTGGAAATATTTACCAACATCGTCATTGACTTTAATGGAAACACTACCTCCCGACACAAAGCTATTAATTAACGCTTGCCACCCAGATGAAAAACCTTTCACTCTAAGCGTCTATTGAAGAAAAAGCCATTTGACTTTATCATAGGATTTTTAGAAGTCAATTTTTAGAATTACTCCATTTAAATTTTTCCTATGTAGTTCATGAACTATTTCATGTAAGGTCACCACACCATCAAGTATGTTGCGACCTTGCATAAAGGCAGTTTGTGATGGACGAACTACATGATCCGCTACTGAGTTTAATCTGATAGTTGCAACTTTGGTGAAAATCTTAAAACTAACATTAAGAAGACAGATTGGTCTATATTGTTGGATCCGTTCTGCTTCGTTAATCTTAGGCAATAAGATTATCTCTCCAAAGTTCAATCGAAACAAATCTAATTGACCCGCGTGCAAAGCACTGAACATGTCGAGAAGATCTGTTTTGATAACATCCCAAAAAGTTTGATATAGCTTAGCTGGGAATCCATCAGGACTAGGGGCTTTGTTATGTTCCATCTAGAAAACAGCGTTCTTAACCTCCTCCTTAGAATAGGGATCCGTCAATAGGTCATGTTCCTCGATAGAAACCTGAGGCACATCATTTGTTTGGGATTCATCTAGAGAGATGGATCCATCTTCTGTTTCCCCAAACAAACATTTGTAGTAATTTGTAATGTAAGATTTCAGCTGCTCATGTCCCTCAATCGTCCCCTCATCTTGTGTTAAAGATCGAATCAGTTTCTTCTTGTGTCTGCTATTAGAAACACTATGGAAGTACCTAGTATTCGAATCCCCATGCAAAATAAATTGGACTTTGGAATGTTGATACCATTTGAGTTCCTCTTCACACAACAGTCGTGCTAACTCTACATTCACTTGGCTTTTCAGGTCAATTTCATGCGCAGTTAACAAGCGATTTTCTGCTATAGCTTCAAGGTCATCAATAGTAGATGATAGCCATTGTTTTTCCTTTTTAAGGATACCGGTTGTGTGACGCGCCCAGCCCCCAAGGTGTTTGCGTGTCAGACGCACTTTATAGTTCCACCTCTAGATTGGGGTGTTACCCGGTACCGGTCTTTCCCATACTGCTTTGACCATATCATGGAAACCTTCCCGATGTAACCATCCAAGTTCAAATTTGAACGGACGGGAACATCGTATACTAGGTAATCCAATGGTCAACAGGATGGGAGCAAGGTCAGACAGCGCCTCAATATGTTCTAGAGCACGAACCGAAACTCGGGGAAAATGTCCCAATCTGAGTCCATCAATACGCGATCTAGTTTTTCGTATGTAGGTTCTGGTAGACAGTTAGCCCAAGTAAATTGACGGCTAATCATAGTTACTCCCTTCAGGTCAAGGCTATCGATGACAGTGATACATTGTAAATGTATCTATAATTTTTTTATGTTCCATGCTTGGTTTTATCCACTTTCTTGTGTTTTGTTCCAACTTTGGAGTACTTTTCATATGATTTCTTGGACTAACCTATTAACAAGAGCCAGAGTGCCAGCTGCCTGTTTTTTGCTGTTTTTGGTTCCAGGAAAGTCAGAAAATGAATATTCTCGGAATTGGACGGGACAAAAGCCAAAGTGCCTATTTTTCCAGAAGGGATCAAGTGCCAGAATACGAGACGGAGAAGGGCCAGAGGGCGGCCACACCACCTGGCCGCGTGGCCAGGCTTGGCCCGTGCCAGGGGGTGGTGTGGCCATCCCAGGCACCCCCTCGGCCTCTCCTTCCGCCTATATATTACCCTCGGGAAGAAAACCCTAAGTACCTGATCAAAAATCCACGAAAGAGTTTGTAGCCGCCGTCATCTCCATCCCTAGATCGGGAGGGATCTGAAGCTCTTCCTGGCACCCTGCCGGAGAGGGGAATTCACCCTGGAGGCCTTCTTCATCACCATGCAAGCCTCCGGTGGATGCGTGAGTAGTTCATCCTTGGACTACGGATCCATGTAGTAGCTAGATGGCTGGTTCTCCTCCTTTGTGCTTTCATGATTAGATCTTGTGAGCTCCGTTCATGATCAAGATCATCTATTTTTATTCATACATGTTGTGTTTGTAGGGATCTGGTGGATATTGAGATGCTATTTCAGATTGATTATTGATTCTATCATGTCTTTGTTATTTGTGATCTTGCATGCTTTCCGTTGTTAGTAGCTATCTTGGCCAAGTAGATGCTAGCAACTCCAAGAGTTAGTATTTATGCTTGATAGTGGGTTCATGCCTCTGGTAATCTGGGGAAGTGACAGAAATCTCTAAGGTACTAGATGTGCTGTTGCTACTAGGGAGAAAACAACAATCCTTTGTTCATAGAACAATCATATTGTTTACTTTACACGCAGTTCGTAAAGCAATAATCTGTTGCTTGCAACTTAATACCGGAGGGGGTTCGGATGATAACCTGAAGGTGGATTATTAGTCATAGATGCAGTTGGATGGCGGTCTATGTATTATGTTGTAATGCCCAATCAAGTCTCAAAGGAGTCAAGATGATTAGTATATGCATGTATTGCTTTCTCGGTGTTTGTCAATTGCCCCGCTGTAATTTGTTTACCCAGCATGTTATCTATCTAAGGAGAGCCACATCTAGTGAACTATGGATCCCGGTCCTTCCTTTTACATACAATCTACAATTGTTTACTGCTTTGTGTTTACTTTCTGCAAACTTTTACTTCTTTCCATTCGATACGTTTAATCCTTTGCTTTCCGCAAAATACGGTGAGATTGACAACCTCATCGCAAGTTGGGGACAAAGTTCTGTGGTTGTGTTGTGCAGGTCTCCACGTTGCTACTAGCACCGGTAGTGCGCCCTGCCAAAGCTCAGCTAGTAACACCTTTGGGGTGTTTCCTTGCTCCTACTGGTTCGATTAAACCTTGGTTTCATAACTAAGGGAAACTTGCTGTTGTGCTCATCATACCTTCCTCTTGGGGTCCCCAACGAGCTCTACATCAACCACGAGCCATCAAGCACTTTTCTGGGCGCCGTGCACTGAGCCATCAAGCATTTTTCTGGCGCCGTTGCCGGGGAGTCAAGGACATCTTCACAAGGGGAGTCCCTCATAACCAATCTCTTTACTTTGTTGTTTTTGTTTTGCTTAGTTTCTTTTTGCTTATTTGCTTGTTTTGTTCTTTCAAAAACACAAAAAAATTAGTTTTACCAGTTGGCTTTCTTATTTGAAAACCCAAGAAAATGACTACTCTTGAAAACACTAAGTTGTGTGACTTCACTAGCACCAACAACAATGATTTTATGAGCACACCTATTGCTCCACCTGTGGCTGGAAATACTTTCTTTGAGATAAAACCTGCTTTGCTCAATCTTGTTATGAGAGAACAATTTTCTGGTATTGGTAATGAAGATGTTGCTTCCCATCTAAATAAGTTTGTTGAACTTTGTGAGATGCAAAAGCATAGGGATATAGACGGTGGTATTATTAAGCTGAAATTGTTTCCTTTCTCTTTGAGAGGAAAAGCTAAAGAGTGGTTGAATTCCTTAACTAAGAATAGTATTGATTCTTAGACTAAGTGCAATGATGCTTTTATTGGAAAATACTATCCACCTGCTAAGATTATATCCATGAGAAGTGAAATAATGAAGTTTAAACAACTTGATAATGAGCATGTTGCTCAAGCTTGGGAAAGAATGAAATCTTTGGTAAAGTATTGTCCCACTCATGGACTGACTGCTTGGATGATCATCCAAACTTTTTATGCAGGATTGAACTATTCTTCAAGGAACCTATTGGATTCTGCTGCTGGAGGTACCTTTATGACCATCACTTTGGGTGCTGCAACAAAACTTCTAGACAATATGATGGTTAATTATTCTGAATGGCATACTGAGAGAGCTCCACAAGGTAGGAAGGTAAATTCTGTTCAGGAAACTTCCTCCTTGAGTGATAAGATTGATATTATTATGTCTATGCTTGTTAATGGGAAAGCCCATATTGATCCAAATAATGTTCCTTTAGCCTCTTTGGTTGCTCAAGAAGAGCAAGTTGATGTGAACTTCATAAGAAGTAACAACTTTGGCAACAATGCTTATGGTAATAATGCTTATAGGAACAATTTTGGTAACAAAAATTATAAGCCATATCCTCCCAGCAATGATAATGCTTATGGAAATTCTTACAACAGTAATAAGAGTGCTCCCTCTGAACTTGAAGTTATGCTTAAAGAGTTTATTAGTAAACAAACTGCTTTCAATAAAACTATTGAGGAAAAACTCTCTAATGCTGAAAGAAATATAGCATCTTTGGTTGAAGCTCAATCTTCTTTGAATATCTCTGAAGTTATTAAGTTCCTACAAAAGCTTGCGAAAAGTCCTAATGCTAGTGCTATGAACATGGCCTTTACAAAACACATTACCGATGCTCTCATAAAGATTAAGGAAGAAAAGATGAAACATAAAGCTTCTATTCCTATAAAACAAGAGGATGGTTGGGAACCCATCATTAATATGAAAGTGAATGACTTTGATTTCAAAACTTTGTGTGATCTTGATAGTAGTGTTTCTATTATGCCTAGAAGGATTTATGATATGCTTGATTTGCCTCCTCTTGAAGATTGTTATTTGAATGTCCCACTTGATGATAATGCTAAAAATAAACCCATGGGGAGTCTTAATGATGTTCTTATTATGGTTAAGGATTCCTATGTCCCCGTTGATTTCTATGTTTTGGATGTTCAATACAATGCTTCTTGTCCTATTACTTTGGGAAGACCTTTTCTTAGAATTGTTGGCGCCATCATTGATATGAAAGAAGGCACCATTAAATATCAACTCCCACTCAAGAAAGGTATAGAGCACTTCCCTAAAAAGAGAGAAAATATTTCTTTTGCTTCTCCTATGAAAACAAAATTTGGTCTTAATGCTTCTTCATTTGAGAACACTTGATTCTTTCTTTGCTTCTTATGCCTAACTTAAAGGCGTTAAAGAAAAGTACTTATTGGGCGATAACCCAAAAGTTTTAGATGAGTGTTGGAAGTTATTACTTCAGTAATAACCTCTTCTTATCCTTTTTATTTGCTTTTTGTTCCAAGAGTAACCTCTAATGAGAGTGAAGTAATGATTGGGAAAGTTGTTGTCCCGAAACAGATTCTTGTGCTTCACCGTAAAAATTCGTGAGAGATCTCTGTATGTCGGATTGAGCTGTAATTGTTTGTACTTCTGACCCAGATTGTTATATAACTTTCGTTATTTCAACACTTTTTTATTTGAGCAACAGAAGGTCTTCGAAAAAATTCGTCTTTACCTGCTGGTCTGTTTTGACAGATTTCTGCCATTTTCTACATTTGCTTCTTGTGGGTTCCTTTTTGAGTTCTTTTGGAGAATTGAGCTTTTTGAGGGAAGTGCTACAGTAGATAGTGTTCTAATGGAAGTTTATTTGGTGTTATAACTGAACCTTAAGACTTATTTATCTTAAGTGCACTAATGTTGCTAATGAGATTGTGTGAAGTTTTGTATGAAGGAAAATTTTCAGGTGTATGGAAGGAATGAGTAATGAGATGAAGGATGGACTAAAGCTCAAGATTGGGGATGCCACGCGTGTCACCCCAAGAAATATCCAAGGAGTACAAGCGTCAAAGCTTGGGGATGCCCAATGCATCCCCTTCTTCGTCAATAAAAATCCCAAGTTTCTTCCAAACGCTTCATTTTTATTGTTTCATGCACAATTGTGTTGTTCTTGGAGCGGCTTATTTTTTGTTTTTGTTTTGGTTTTTAGTTTGCTTGGTTTGCTTAGTTTTCTGAATAAATTGGTTGGACCCCCTCTTTCATACATTGGTTTGCAAATGGTTTGGTTGGTTTGGAAAAGAGTAGGAAATTTCATACTTATGTGGTAAAAAGAGCTTGTTTTTGATTGTGGCATGTGCTTTGTCATGCCATGCTTGATATTCTTTTGGCTTTATGCTTAGTATTCTTTGCTGTAGCATGACTGGTTATAAACAATTGAGATTGCTTAATGTGCCTTGGATGAATCATGCGTTGTTTTAGCATATTAAAGCATAGTATAGTGGTATTCTCCTTTGATGCTTTATTTGGGTTGACTTGGCGCATGCTCACACCATGTTATGACTGTCACAAGTCACCATATACTTTATGATCCTTTAGTTTTCAACTTGTAGTATCACTTTATGCTTTGATCAATGATGTTTTGTCGCTCTGCATGATTATGGCCATTATTGCTCTCTTAGTTTGTCGCTCATAGTCTTTTGCTAGCCTCCACAACCAAGTATGAGTTCCACTCATGCATTCAACTCCCTAAACCAAGTTATTCCAAAGAGTCCACCATACCTACCTACCAGCTTATGCTATTCCAAGTATATTCATGCTTTTGTTTACCTTCCAAATTAAACGTGTTATGAGAAAACTAGTGATTAAAGCTCTCACGAACTTGATGGCACACTTTACTTTACTTGCCCTTAATAAACTTGAACCATTGTGTCGTCTATGTTGTATATGCTTGCACTTATTTGTTGGGAATTAGCAGAACCATGCTTTCATGGGGAACGCTTTCAACATTGCACTTGGTACTTGTACCTAGTTGATATCATGCTCTTTTGTATATGGATGTCATCGGTGTGAAATGAAAGGGGAGCTTGTAAGCCCATGGAGTTACGTATATGTGTTAGAGAAACGCCTGGGCCGCTGGTCTAATCCATGCTGACATGGTGGAAACATGCAGCGTAACCATAATGAGCTGTCTATGAAGCATTCTTCTTATAAAAAAGAGTCCTATATTGAGAAAAAAAAAGAGAAAATAAAAAAAAGAGGTACTATGAAAAGAGGAAAGAGAGAAAAAAGCACCATATTCCCATGGTAAATAAGAAGAATGATGAGATGCTCGTTGTCTGATTGCCTTGTCATTTTGATATGGGGATTCTTCTGTATCATCGGGCAAGGGGTACCCCGTTGGCGGTTCTCAATGATACACGTGTACTTACGATGACAAGAACTTATCGGTGACTAAACTTGAGTAGCATGAGGAGCGGCCCTCGTATACAAGGGACATGAGATTTCTAACTTATACTTCGTCAAGCATGTACACCATAGTTTGTTCACTTTAACCTTAATCACTTCAAGATGCTTATGATAGGGGCAATGAGAGCTGAAAGCTATAAGTACCATAATTTTGGGAAGCTCTTTATGAGACTTGAATCCCTACTTCCTTCTATACAAAAGGCCTTTCTTCCACCATTATATTGAGTCTCCACCTTCTATCTTTATGCACCTACTTTGAGAGCATAGTGGCCATTCTTAGTTCTATGTGCATTGTCCCAAGACTAGTTGATTGATGCATAACTTGATATTGCTTGTTTTAAACTATTGTATCTAGTCACTCTTATGAACTTTGAAGGTGTCCTATGCATTTATATTTGCTACTCTATTGAGGGACAAGCTGAATACTATTATGCCATGTTTTCTTTATGTGAAACAAACAAACATCTTGCAAAGCATGTTATTCATGATTCTTTTGTTTGTGCCTTTTCATGTTGCATCATAGTTTCTTTGCTTATTGCTAGAACTTTGTCTTTCATGTTATGATTGAAGTACTATGATCCTAGCTTTGAATGTTTTGCAGATACTTTGATCAAGTCTTTGATGGTGCATGTCACCTCAAAAATTCTTCTTCTTTTTATCACTTACCTACTCGAGGACGAGCAGGAGTTAAGCTTGGGGATGTTGATACATTGTAAATGTATCTATAATTTTTGATGTTCCATGCTTGGTTTTATCCACTTTATTGTGTTTTGTTCCAACTTTGGAGTACTTTTCATATGATTTCTTGGACTAACCTATTAACAAGAGCCACAATGCCAGCTGCCTGTTTTCTGCTGTTTTTGGTTCCAGGAAAGTCAAAAAATGAATATTCTCAGAATTGGACGAGACGAAAGCCAAAGTGCCTATTTTTCCGGAAGGGATCAAGTGCCAGAATACGAGACGGAGAAGGGCCAGAGGGCAGCCACACCACCTGGCCGCGCGGCCAGGCCTGGCCCGCGCCAGGGGGTGGTGTGGCCAGCCCAGGCACTCCCTCAGCCTCTCCTTTCGCCTATATATTGCCCTCGGGACGAAAACCCTAAGTACCCAATCAAAAATCCATGAAAGAGTCTGTAGCCACCGTCATCTCCATCCCTAGATCGGGAGGGATCTGAAGCTCTTCCCGGCACCCTGCCGGAGAGGGGAATTCACCCTAGAGGCCTTCTTCATCACCATGCAAGCCTCCGGTGTGATGCGTGAGTAGTTCGTCCTTGGACTACGGATCCATGTAGTAGCTAGATGGCTGGTTCTCCTCCTTTGTGCTTTCATGATTAGATCTTGTGAGCCCCGTTCATGATCATGAACATCTATTTTTATTCATACATGTTGTGTTTGCGGGGATCCGATGGATATTAAGATGTTATTTCAGATTGATTATTGATTCTATCATGTCTTTGTTATTTGTGATCTTGCATGATTTCCGTTGTTAGTAGCTATCTTGGCCAAGTAGATGCTAGCAACTCCAAGAGTTATTATTTATGCTCGATAGTGGGTTCATGCCTCTGGTAATCTGGGGAAGTGACAGCAATCTCTAAGGTACTAGATGTGCTGTTGCTACTAGGGAGAAAACAACAATCCTTTGTTCATAGAACAATCGTATTGTTTACTTTACACGCAGTTCGTAAAGCAATAGTCTGTTGCTTGCAACTTAATACTAGAGGGGGTTCGGATGATAACCTGAAGGTGGATTATTAGTCATAGATGCAGTTGGATGGCGGTCTATGTATTATGTTGTAATGCCCAATCAAGTCTCAAAGAGTCAAGATGATTAGTATATGCATGTATTGCTTTCTCGGTGTTTGTCAATTGCCTCGCTGTAATTTGTTTACCCAGCATGTTATCTATCTAAGGAGAGCCACCTCTAGTGAACTATGGATCCCGATCCTTTCTTTTACATACAATCTACAACTGTTTACTGCTTTGTGTTTACTTTCTGCAAACTTTTACTTCTTTCCATTCATTGGGAAACAAATATAGATTTAGGTGTCAAATCTCGTTTTCGAGATTTATTACATTTTTTACCAGAAGAAGATTTCCGACTAGAAGCAGTTAATTCTTATACTGAACTTAATCTGATCTCATCAAGACCAACTTCCAGAACTTCACCAACTAGATGAGGTAGGAGCTGACCATCTGTTGTGGCATTCGCATCCTCATCATCAGAGTAAGTGGAAACAATAGAGGTCGAGGCTTTTGGAGCAACCGTTAGAAGGTCAAATTCCATCCGCTTCAAGACCTTAGAAGAAATAGAAACATCTCTAGCATTCTTACGAAGACTAATGCCTACCTTATTAAGTTTAGAAGAAATTTGTGTAGATGAAAAAGATAGAAAAGACTTAGAGGACGAGGATGTACCGCTAGAATCCAAGTTCTTGTCTGCTTTCCTATGCATGGACTTTGACAACGAATCTTCATTAGTTGCATTAGAACCATCTGAACATACCGGGTGATGACCACTCCTGCATAGTGCTATCATAGGAATCTTCTTGCCGATGTTGGAGGTAGCTTGTGCTGAAACTTGTTGGAGGGGAATAACAGTGGGCGTCTCCTGCGGATCATACTGTAGCAGCATAGACATCTGTGAAGCAGAGGAAAATGGCCCAACAGCCTGCGTGTCTCCCTCCATATCTGTCACCTGGGCAGTAGAGACCTGTGTCGCAACGACCTGCTCTTGAGCGGTCTCCTTGGGCAGCTGGGTAGCAGCATGCGACCCATATGCCGACGTCGTGCAGCCCTGCAGGTCAGCAGCTGGCGGCCCGCTAGGCGATGTTGTTGGCCCCTTTGGCGATGTAGGCAGCATGTCGACCTGGTCGGTAGACAGTGGCTCACCTCTAGCAGGCTTCCTTAAAACCGCCGTCTCGGACTGATGCGCAGGCGGCTGCTCAATCTGCGAAGCGACCAAGTTTGGAGTACTCTGACAAGCAAACGGTGACCCCCAAAACTGATCAGGTGGGACATCCCCTGAGCCCAACTTTGCTTGTGCTAAAATCTCTTTTCCCCTTGATGTTTGTGGATACGGGTTTAAAGGAGTGACAACAATAAAAGCCTGCGCCGTCTTGGTTGCCGAAGAGCCTCCAGAAACACCCTGGCTAGAAGAAGTATCCACCTCCATATTTGACACCTGTGGGATAGAAGAAGAGTCCTTTCCAATATAAGCATCTTTATCAGCATCATTACAATCATCTTCATCCTTAGGATCATCACTCTTACGCCTCCAGAAAAAAGACGTGAACCCCGGATCTAGAATAAAATCATATGCCTCCTACCTAAAGATAAAGTCATATCCTTTGAGCTTCAAAGTTGCATTGACACCAATATAATGGCCCTTTGAATCCACACTTTTCTGCAGAGCTTTGGGGTTCATATTAGCCACACAGATACGAACAATATTGCGGCTATGCAGGGTCACCAGATCCACATCCACAGTAATTCCCAGAAGAGAACCAATAGCCCAGAGTCCATGGAAATGACGGATAGTATGGGGAACACCCTCCACATAAACCCACAGCCGTGGTAGCACAAACTTATGGGGAATGTCTTTGACTTCCCAAGTACTGATCACAATTCTAGCATCATGTGATATCACTGGCATTTGAATCCCATCGACTCTCTGTAGGTCCTCAAAAGAAGGGAAACTGACCAAAAACGCATCATCTCCATGCGGGAGGGCCTCCCACTTCTATTGGGTGTTGAGAGGACAAATCCTGGTCATCTGAGATTCAATGACAGATGCAGGTACAGCTGATCCGACAATAGTCACCTTCGCCACCGGGGTTCTCTTAGGTGCCAAGTTAGCCTTGAAGATACTATCAGGGAGCTAATTAAAAGGCGTGCCATCTATACCATTGTCTGCAACAATAGCTGAAGGTCTAAGCAGCCTAAGCATCGGACATCGTCTGGGCAACTACTCGGGTATCTTATCTCCGCGAGAGGGATCAAGGCGAACCCGAAGAAAATAAAAGCCATACTGGCCATGGAGAAGTCGAAGAAAATAAGAGGTGTCCAGCAGCTGGCTGGGCGAATCGCAGCGCTCAGTCGATTTCGGTCGAATGGGCGAAAATACACTGCCCTTCTACCAACTCCTCCGCAAAGCTGACAATTTCGAATGGACTAACGAGGCATAGGAAGCATTTGAAGACCTCAAGCGCCTACTATCCACCTCGCCAGTACTGGTGACCCCACGCGAAAGGGAACCACTGTTGCTATACATCTCTGCCACCAACCAGGTGGTCAGCACGGTGCTCGTGGTAGAACGAGGCGAGGAAAACAAGGTCCATGGGATACAGCGTCCAGTCTACTACCTCAGCGAGGTACTTACGCCAACAAAACAGCGGTACCCGCACTACCATAAACTGGCGTACATCGTCTTCATGACAACCTGGTTACTGCGCCACTACTTTTAGGAACACCCAATTGTGGTAGTCAACGACGCCCCGCTTGGGCATATCCTCAACAATCTCGATGCCACCGGACGAGTCGCGCTTTGGGAATCGAACTGTCTCCACGAGATATTACGTATGAAAAACGTGATGCAATCAAGTCACAAGTTCTCCCTGACTTCCTCGTGCATTGGATGGAGAACCAGCTCCCCGAAAAACCAGATATGTCCTATCTCTGGACAATGCACTTCGACGGTTCAAAGCGAAAGGATGGGGCCGGCGCAGGTGTCATACTGACATCGCCCCAGGGAGACAAGCTGAAATATATCCTACGAATGCAGTTCACCGCCTCCAACAATGAAGCTAAATACGAGGCCCTACTACACGGGATTAGGATGGCAAAAGCCTGCGGCGCCAAGATGCTCATAATATATGGCGACTCCAAGCTGGTCGTCAACCAGACAATGCACGAGCGCGATGCACAGAACGACAACATGATCACCTACCGCGACCTCTATGACACACTTGAAGGGGACTTTGACGGTTGTGAGCTGCGGCACATAGGCCGCGAAAGCAATAAAGAGGCGGACACACTCGCCAACATAGGCTCTACATGCGCTCCCATACCACCTGGGGTATTTCTCGAGCACATCTGCGAACGCTCCATCATGCCAAAGGCCGCAGAGAAAAAAACAAGCACAGCAACAGACTCGGGGGCTGCGCCGCCCAATGAGCCAATGGTACTCGACGACCTGGAGCTTAACACAAGACTCGAAGGACCAATGAGCGTCATGATGATCTAGCCATCTTGGACTCAACCGTACATCACGTACCTCCTCAGCAAAAGGCTACCGGACGACCCGACTGACGCACGACACATTGCGCGGCGATCCAAAGCATTCGTTGTTATCAACGGCAAACTGTACAAACGCAGCATCACAGGAGTACTCCAACTATGCGTCTCCAATGCTGATGGAAGGGATGTTCTAGTCGACATCCATGAGGGGACTTGCGGGCACCACGCTGGCAGTCGAGCCCTCGTCGCCAAAGCTCTACGAGCTGGATTCTACTGGCCTACGGCCAGGCGCGACGCCAAGGACATCGTCCAAAAATTCAACGCTTGCCAGCGATTCACGGACAAGCCACACGCACCTAGTGAAGAACTCCGGCCAATTCCATTGGTCTGGCCCTTCGCGCAATGGGGACTCGACATGGTCGGCAAGCTCCCAAAATCCTCACGAGGAGGCTACGTCTACCTCCTGGTCGCAGTTGACAAATTCACCAAGTGGATAGAGGCCATGCCAGTGACTAACCAGTCAGGATACAGCGTAGTCAAGTTCTTCGAGTCCATCGTCTATCGCTTTGGAGTACCACACAACATCATCACGGATAACGAGACGAACTTCACATCTAAGGAGTTCCAAGAATTCTGCGAGAATCTGGGAATCAACGTAAGTTATGCCTCCGTAGCACATCCACAGACCAATGGTTAGGTCGAAAAGGCCAATGGGCTTGTTTGCGGCGGCATCAAACAGTGACTCCTCGGGCCACTCGAACAAGCCGCAGGCTGCTGGCCAGACGAGCTGCAATCGCTACTCTGGAGCCTGCGCACAACTCCAAACAGTATCACGGGGTACACCCCGTTCTTCATGGTGCACGGTGCTGAAGCGGTGCTACCCGCCGAGGTATGATACAAAGCACCACGAGTGGTTGCTTACAGCAAGCAGAAGTCAACTCTTGCACTCGAAGACCCCGTCGACCTCCTTGATGAGGCACGGGAAATCGTCGCGGAAAGATCAACAATCTACCAGCAGAACATGCACAACTACCACAGCAGAAGGCTACGCCCCAGGTCCTTCGTCGAAGGAGACCTGGTCCTGCGACTGAAACAACAAGGACATATCAAGATCGAGTCCCCCTGGGAAGGACCATACGTGATTACAGAAGTGATCTCAGGTGGCGACTATCGCCTTAAAGATTTCGAGACAGGAATCGCATACTCTAACCCCTGGAACGTCGCGTAGCTACGACGCTTCTACCCTTAGTCGTCTTTTATTTTTTACAAATAAGGCTACTCAGCCAAGGCTACTTAGCCACACATTGTACCTCGTACTATCCTGCGAATGAATAAAGCTAAGTGCCCCAAAACTCTGTGTTCCTTTTATTTTTGCAAAATATCCACTCGGGGGCTGCGGCACCCTATACACATTTGTTCTACGAACTAACGCGATATCCTGATTAGCTGGCACACAAATCGAAACCCTTGACAAACACCAACCTAGTTGCAAGGCACCTGACAGGTTGGAAAGGGGCTGAGATAAACACAAGTCAGGCTAACGAAAAGGAATCGCATAGTGCAACGCACTCGCAAAACATACACCTAACAAAATCTTTATATACATCAATGTTAATCAATTATACACAGCATATATATGAACTTTACAACACTAGTACAACTATGTGCAGGATACAAACTAAACTACTATTGCGGCAAAGGAATGTTGGTCTGCTCCTTGAAGAAGTCGACGATTTCCTCCGCTGGACGATCCACCGCCTGGTAGTGAGGAACCATGTTCCAAGTCGAACCTGCTGGCGGTCCAGCCGCAATTGCTGCAACGTCCACATCAGGCATGTGCAGTCGCACCAGCGACAGAGCAGCCTTGGCACCAGCCACTAGCTGTTGCCGTACACACTCGCGAACTGCATTCAAATCTTGAAATTTGGCAAGAAGGGCCAGCAGGTTCGATGGAACAATGTCCAGCGGGAACATCATCTGGTAAATATTCTTCAAGCACGATTGCGACTTCCTCAAGAAGTGAAGCACTCACGACGCACGATCCTGCAGGGTCACCGGTGCGACTGCGTGATCATGATCCACCCAGAAGTATCCACTCGCCTAAAGCTGCTCTTGGGTCAGGTCAATCATACAAATGGCAATCCTATCCTTCTCATCATGCGGATGGCGTGCACTGACAACTATAGCAAGCAAAAGTAAAATAACAAGACAACGAACTACTGCGAGTGACTACAAGGAAAAGAAAAGGAAGAAGAGAGCTAACACTTAAACTGGCCGCCCAACTGCGTCACCTCCCCTAGCAGATATTGCTCTCGGGCGGCGGCCTTCTCCGCCCTAGACTTCCATACATCCGCGTTACCACGGAGCACAGGCAGTTGATGACCCACAAGTATAGGGGGTGTATCGTAGTATTTTCGATAAGTAAGAGTGTCGAACCCAACGAGGAGCAGAAGGTGCTGTCAAGTGGTATGGATCAGGAATTCTCTGCAAATACTGAGCAAACGGATTTTTAGGGTTTTTTGATAAAGCAAGCAAACAAAGTACGAGTAAATAAAAGACAGTAGGAATAAATGCAGCAAGTGGCCCAATCCTTTATGAAGAAAAGGACAAGCCGGTTGTATTACTTAAGATGACCAAACGTTCTCGAGGACACATGGGAAGACTGTCAAGTGCTTTCGCTTCATATAGTTGATTAATCTTCTTTAGCTTGCTAAGTGTTGTGTGGGTGAACCTGTGCTAATGTACCTCCCCATCCAAGACTAATACATACTTGTGATTATACCCCTTGCAAACATCCATAAGTACAAGAAAGTAACTAAGGTAGAAACCTAACCACAGCTTTAAACTCTAAGACCCTTACGTCCCTTGTGCAATGTTTTCCTAACGGGGGTTCAGGTTTCTGTCACGCCGGCAACCCCTACGATTAGTAGCCAAATACACAATGCATTCCCCTAGGCCCATATAGGTGAAGTGTCATGTAGTCGACGTTCACATGACACCACTAGAAGAAGTACACCATAATTTAAATAACAATCTATTGAAATCTTTCTCAACACAACTCCACTACTAACAACAAGACTTCTCCCATGTCCTCAAGAAAAAAACGAACTACTCACAAGACATCATATGGATCATGATCAGAGATGGAATAATGATGTATAACAATATGAACATAAACAATAATTCAATGGTTCACTCAATAGCATCAACTACAAAGAGTAATCAACACCGGGAAAGTTTCCCCTATGAACTAATGCAAGATTCAACTCAATTGTTACAACAATATGGAGATGGTGATGAGGGTGTTGATGGTGATGAGGGTGGTGATGATGGTGATGAGGGTGGTGATGATGATGATGATGATCCCGATGAAGTCCAGCTTGATGGTGGTGTTGATGGCGACGATCTCCCCTCTCCGGGAAGGAATTCCCCTAGTAGAAATCTGTCTACCGGAGAGATCTTTCTCTCTCGGTGTTTTCCGCCCCGCAGAGGCGGCGGAATCTTTCTGTGGTCGCTCCCCGAGTCTTAGGCTTTCGGGAGGATGATATACGCCAGAGGGGAGAGGCTGGAGTGGGCCAGGGTGGCCACACCACCTCCTGGCGCGGCCTAGGGCTGCCCGCGCCATGGGGTGGTGTGGGCCCCCTGTGGCCCATCTCCACTCCGTCTTCTGGCATCCTTAGTCTTCTGGAAAAATAGGATTTTCCGTATATTTTCCCGGATTTTCTGATCTTCGCGAATTTTGCCTCCAAATAGCACCTTTTCCATCAGAATCCTGACTGCAGCGGTCCATGCTCCAAAAGTCATCAACCATGCAAAAACAGATGAAATAACATAAGTATCACCTCTCAATACGAAATATATCAATGAATAATAGTGAATTAAGACATAGAATAGTGATGCAAAATGGACGTATCAACTCCCCCCAAGCTTAGACTTCGCTTGTCCCCAAGCAAAACTGAGCTCAATAAACATGGCCTCAAGTTTATGGAGTGAAGAGTCGATAAAAGAATACGGACACGAAGCATCACATTCATCAAATACATAGATCATAATAGAAGACAACTCACTATTATATAACTCAACTTGTAATAAGTAAAGGAAACACAATAAAGATACATAAAGTGAATCATAATTGGTAATGGCAAACTTAGCTCTTGGTCGAAGAATAGTTGATAATTTGCTGGAGTTCACAAATAGCTGGTTTTTCAATGATAGCTTTCAAAGTAGTAAACATCAGGATAAGAGCAATGTGCAAAACAAGGAACATAAGAAACATGATTGAATAAATCAACATATGAATGAATGAAACACAACAACTCAAAATACTTGCTGAGATAGAAGGGAGTAGGTTTACTGACTCAACTACAAAGTAAAAGAAAGGCCCTTCAAAGAGGGAAGCAGGGATTGCAAGTCTCATAAAGAGATCCCAAAAATTATGATACTTACTAGCTTTCAGCTCTCATTGCCCCTATCATAGGCATCTTTAGGTGATTAAGGTTAAAGTGACACAACTAAGAGCATATGCTTGACAAGTTATAAGTTGAAATCTCATGCCCCTTACTTATGAGTACCGATCCTCATGCTACTCAACTTCAGTCACGAGCAAGCTCTTGTCATTGTAAATACATGCGTATCATTGACAACCGCCAATGGGGTACCCCTTGCACATGACACAGGAGCTATCCCATAATCAAAATGACAAGGCAAGCAGACAGTGAGCATCTCAGCGATCTTTTTATTTGCTATTTGCATAGGTTTTTATTGAGGATGCTTCATAGAATGCTCACTATAGTTATGCTGCAAGTTTCCACCATGATTAGGCATGGCTTAGGCTAGCGGCCCAGGCGTTTCTCTAACACACATATAAACTCCATGATCTTACAAGTTCCACTTTTATTTCACACCGCCGGGATCCATAAGTAAAAGAACATGATATCAACTAGGTACAAAGTACCAAATGAAGTGTTGAAAGTGGTCCCCATGATAGATGGTTCGGCTAACTTCAACTCATAAAGCGCAATCATATACGCAACAAAGAAGGACCCAATGGTTCAAGTTTATTAAATGCAAGAAAGTAAAGTGTGCCATTAAGTTCGTGAGACCTTTAATCACTAATTTTCACATAACAAGTTTAATTTGGGAGGTAGATAAAACAAGAATTTACTTGGAATAGCAATAATGCTACTAGGTACGTATGGTAGACACAAATGGCAAAGGTTTTGTTTTAAAGGAGGTGGATGCACGAGAAGAATTCCCTCTCAGTACATGTTTTTGGCTAGCAAGGCTGGGTAGCAAGTACAAGAGTTGAAGGAAACAAACAAACATACAACTGATAAAGACAAACATGCAATCTTCCTTGGAAGCACAAAACATCTTAACTAGAGAATACTAGACTTATGAGCAAATCAAGAAAGAAAGACGATGAAATAATTTTTCTTTAGAGTACCTTTATCTTTTTCATTCAACTCTCAAAAATAGTGTTGGTACTGACCGAGCTAGGTTTGCCAAAACCAACTAAATTAACTCAATGATACCAAAGTGATACCAATACTAAAAACAAGATCAATCATATAACCACGAATTGAAAACTAATATAAGCTATGCAAAAGAGTGGATGATAGAACTTCTCATTAATATTCCATAATGGTAACTCTCACCAAGGGATAATATCTAACGAGAGAGGGGACACTTCCATAATGCAAACCATACTACATAATAACTCCTCTATTCATGATATGACTCTACTAAAAAGGTAAAAATATAGAAGATAGTGATGTGATACCGCGGCACTCCCCCAAGCTTGGAACAAACCAAGGGGATGCTAAACCTGATGACGAATTACTCCTTTGGAGGTGGTGGTATCCTCTCATCTTCGTCCGTCTTCCAAGGTAAAGGCTTCCCATCAACAAAGGACATCGTGGTTTCCAACATCCTGAAACTTGCAGCAGCACTTATGAGTTTAAATCTAGCCTCATACTCACAATTTTGATTTTGAACGTCATAGAACTGTGCTTGCAGTTCGTTGGTTGTTTGGCAGAGTGAGAGGACTTCGTTTTTGAGTTCAGCAGTCTCCTTTGGGTGCTCGGTGATGAGTTCGGAACAAATCTTATGGATGATATCCACTTCGCGCTCCGCCATCTTCTTGTACCTAAAGACTTTTTGTTCCAATGCTTCCATCCTGTCCTCCAGACTTCCTTCACCTTTAGGGCCTTGAACCTCTTTAATCCGAACCTCCCCACCTTCGAGCAATAACTCCTTGGGATGAATCTTCAATTCTCTCATGTATGGGTTGATGATATCTTCCAAGGAATCTCCCTTAACTGATCCAGTGGAAGACATTGAGGCTACAAATCTGAGATTTTACCTGGCAGAAACAGATCGAAACAAAAACACGATGAAAACACATTATACGGACCTCGGGGGATCTAGGGGGTTTATATAATACGAAGTTTCATATCAAAGGGAAGGTACTGGGAGAAAACGAGTCGGAGGCGGAGTCCGGGGCAGACTCACCACCTGGTGGCATGGCCAGGGGAGGGCCCGTGCCATAGGGTGGTGTGAGCCACCCTGGCTCCGTTTCCGTCCCTTTTTCGCTTCAGAACCTCCCTTATTGACTGAAAACTGCAAAAATATAGTTGGATTGTATTTTCGCGGAACTTTTCTTACCAGAACTGTTACCTAGTTGGAAACAGACTCTGCAGGTCTCTGAATTTGGTATTTAGTGGATCCTTCCGGAGTCACCACTTGAATCATCAATATCTTCATCTTCATACACTTATTACTTGAGTCATAAAACCCTTCTTTTCCTTATTACACCATTATCTCCACTACCTGGAAATTTCTTTCACACAAAACTTCACACAGTTCTCATTAGCAACATTAGTATATATGAAGTAATAAAACCTTTTGAGTCCAACTTCAACTGAAAACCATCAAAACAAAAGCTACTGAAGCAACTCCTTCCGAAAACACAAAAATAATTCAAAAAGGAAATCGAATAAAGAAGCAAATGCAAGATTGGCAAAATCTGTCAAAACAGACCAGCAGGTAAAGATCATTTTTTTAGAAAATCTTCTGTTGCTCAAATAAAAAAGTGCAAACCTAATGAAAGTTAAATAACAACCTGGGGCAGAATCACAAAAAATTACAGCTCAATCCGACATACAGAGATCTCTCACGAATTTTTATGGTGAAACACAAAAATCTGTTTCGGGACATCAACTTCCCCAAATATTACTTCTCTCTCATTAGAGGTTGATCTTGACACAAAAACCAAACAAAACGGATAAGGAGCGGTTATTACCGAAGTAATAACTTCCAATACTCAAAGAAACAAAAAACAAACTGAAAGCAAAAACAAATTGGGTTGTCTCCCATAAAGCTCTTTCTTTATAGCCATTAAGATGGGCATGATAATTTTTTAAGAAGCTCTCATAGGGATATGAATTGAAGTGAAAGAGAGCATTAAGAAGCAAAAACACACACACATTTCAGTCTAACCCACTTCCTATGCAAGGGAATTTTGTAAACAAACAAGTTATTGAAACCAGAGGCAACTTACATAAGAAGGCAAAAGAAGTGCAACATAAAAAAATTCGGCATAAAACGAGGAAACTTGATATTATTAAGATGCATAAGAACACTTTTCCCTCTCTCATAGTAACTTTCAGTATCTTGCATAAACTTAACAATATAGCTATCACAAGAACCATCATAGCAATGATCACTTATTCTAACAAAAAACACGGGAATACTAGCTCTCATAACACTACTTTGTGAAACAATATTAGAGGTATCCTTACAAAGGATAGGGTGTCCCTCTTTTTCATATTTAGTAACAAAGTCTTTCACATTTGCTATTATAGGTTCATCAACCATTTGTTTATCAGGTTCAACAGCTTTATTTGCACTTTCATTAACCATACTAGCTATCATAGAATGTTCCTTCGTCCTAACTGGGAAAGGCATTTTCTCAATATAAGGTTCAGGTAAAACATGATTAGCAGTATAAACTTCAGTATTTCTTGAAGGAACACTCTTAGCAATATCTTTATAAGGTTCATGATACTTATCCCACTTCTTTTTAGGCACTTCAATATAGGAAGCAAAAGCCTTAAAATAAGAAGCAATAGCTTGAGAGTCTAGACCATAAGCATTTTTAATATTTTGAAAGTCATCAGTTCCCATAAAAGATTCAATGCATTCATAATCATAATTTATACCTGACTTTCTACCTTTGTCATTCTCCCAAGCTTCAGCATTATCTTGAATACGGTCCAAAAGATCCCATTTAGCTTCTTCTTCCATGCGAGTGAATGATCTAGCACAAGAAGCATCCAATAAATCTTTATCATGTAGAGGGAGCCTTGCATAAAAGTTATTGATAATAATATTGTTGGGGAGCTCATGAATGGGACATTTGAGCATTAGTAACTTCAATCTCCCCCAAGCTTGAGCTGTACTCTCTCCATCAAGAGGCCAAAAGTTGTAATTTGATTCCGATCTTTATGAATCTCACTAGGAGGATAAAACTTTGAATAAAAGAGAGGCACTATTTCCTCCCATTCCAGAGCTTGACCATTCTTCAGCAGCTTATACCATTCCTCAGCTCTTCCTTTCAGTGATAATGAGAATAACTTCTTCTTAACTTGATCTGTAGTAATACCTGCACACTTGAACACCCCGCATAATTCGTGTATAAAGAGTAAATGATCACCGGGATGGACAGTTCCATCCCCAACATAGAAGTTATCCATAACACGATCAATAATTCTTGTAGGTATTTTGAAAACATCATTCTCAGCAGGTGGTGGTTTATCTACTACCTTAGCAGTGGTAGTAGCATTACCAAATAAGAAACTCAGCGAATTATCCATAACGAAAATAAGCAACTAACAGAAGTAAACAGTACTCACAGTAGAAGTTTCCTTTACCAATTCCACTCTCCAATAGCGCTTCACTCCCTGGCAACGGCGCCAGAAAATAGTCTTGATGACCCACAAGTATAGGGGGTGTATCGTAGTATTTTCGATAAGTAAGAGTGTCGAACCCAACGAGGAGCAGAAGGTGCTGGCTAGTGGTATGGATTAGGAATTCTCTGCAAATACTTAGCAAACAGATTTTTAGGGTTTTTTGATAAAGCAAGCAAACAAAGTACGAGTAAATAAAAGACAGTAGGAATAAATGCAGCAAGTGGCCCAATCCTTTATGAAGCAATGGACAAGCCGGTTGTATTACTTAAGATGACCAAACATTCTTGAGGACACATGGGGAGACTGTCAAGTGCTTTCGCTTCATATAGTTGATTAATCTTCTTTAGCTTGCTAAGTGTTGTGTGGGTGAACCTGTGCTAATGTACCGCCCCATCCAAGACTAATACATACTTGTGATTATACCCCTTGCAAACATCCGTAAGTACAAGAAAGTAATTAAGGTAGAAACCTAACCACAACTTTAAACTCTAAGACCCTTACGTCCCTTGTGTAATGGTTTCCTAACGGGGGTTCAGGTTTCTGTCACTCCGGCACCCCCTACGATTAGTAGCCAAATACACAATGCATTCCCCTAGGCCCATATAGTTGAAGTGTCATGTAGTCGATGTTCACATGACACCACTAGAAGAAGTACACCACAACTTAAATAACAATCTATTGAATCTTTCTCAACACAACTCCACTACTAACAACAAGACTTCTCCCATGTCCTCAAGAACAAAACGAACTACTCACAAGACATCATATGGATCATGATCAGAGATGGAATAATGATGTATAACAATCTGAACATAAACAATAATTCAATGGTTCACTAAATAGCATCAACTACAAAGAGTAATCAACACCGGGAAAGTTTCCCCTATGAACTAATGCAAGATTCAACTCAATTGTTACAGCAATATGGAGATGGTGATGAGGGTGCTGATGGTGATGAGGGTGGTGATGATGATGATGATCCCGATGAAGTCCAGCTTGATGGTGGTGTTGATGGCGACAATCTCCCCTCTCCGGGAAGGAATTCCCCCAGCAGAAATCTGTCTACCGGAGAGATCTTTCTCTCTCGGTGTTTTCTGCCCCGCAGAGGCGGCGGAATCTTTCTGTGGTCGCTCCCCGAGTCTTAGGGTTTCGGGAGGATGATATACGCCTGAGGGGAGAGGCTGGAGTGGGCCAGGGTGGCCACACCACCTCCTGGCGTGGCCTAGGGCTGCCCGCGCCATGGGGTGGTGTGGGCCCCCTGTGGCCCATCTCCACTCCGTCTTCTGGCATCCTTAGTCTCCTGGAAAAATAGGATTTTCCGTATATTTTCCCGGATTTTCTGATCTTCACGAATTTTGCCTCCAAATAGCACATTTTCCATCAGAATCCTGACTGCAGCGGTCCATGCTCCAAAAGTCATCAACCATGCAAAAACAGATGAAATAACATAAGTATCACCTCTCAATAGAAATATATCAATGACTAATAGTGAATTAAGACATAGAATAGTGATGCAAAATGGACGTATCAGCAGTTCACGCTCCAACTGCTTCACGCGGTCATGGAGTCGCGAGAGCAGAGACAACTCATCCACCCTTGAGCGCGACTGCGCCAAAGTATCATCAGGGGGTGGCATATTCCGAGGTTTACTCAAAGGACCACTCGATGTGCCCTATCACAAGTCAAGCAAGAGACAATAAGAAGACTAAGGCAATGCATAGACAAAGGACTCGAGTGCATTCAAGAATAATAAAGTATCAGCAGATACACTCGCCAAAAGGCATGTTCTCGACAAAAGAAATAAGCTATTTAACTATTACAGACACGACTACTGAGGAGCAACTGTCTTCTTTGACTTGGACTTCGGTTTTGGGGGCCTCATTGAGTCTGTGGCAGTATCAGACGCCACAGACTTTCCACCGGCCACTGACGTCGCAGCCTTCGCCGCCTTCTTGGCTCGCTGAAGCTCCTCAGAGTACTTCGCAACTGTATTGATTAGTTGCGGCCCGTACTTGAGACAAGAAGTTGCGAAAGGAGCAAAGACTATCAGTTGGCCATCCGCGCTGACATGCATCACCTTGGAGACCGCTGCAGGAGCAACTTCGACTCCATGGGCTTGAACCATCGTGAGTGACATTGAAGCGCTAGCCGCACGGAGTGAGTTCTTGAAGCTCGCATGAATGCCCCCAGCCAGGGACTCCACCAGCTCATCCATATTTTCGATTAACTCAGCCTTGGGTGCCAGCTCCTCACGGAAGCGACTGAGCACGCCCTTGGCCTTCGTGAGCATACCATGGGTAGCAGCACTGCGATCCTCGATTGCCGAGATGGCACCTGCCAGGGCATCGTCACGATGGAGTTCCTGGGGGTCGAAGCTCAGACCGCTGGCATCTACACAAGAATCAAGTATTGGCACAAAAGTCAGCACATCAACAAATTTGAAAGAAGGGACACGACAAAAATCTAGACAAGGGAATACCTGAGAGAGCCTTGGCAATCGAGAAAAGCTGTTCTTCGAACAACTTCTCCCTAGCTGCGATGGAGGCGCCCAGATCCTCTTCGCGTTTCCGCGATTCGTCCTGTGCTGTGATTGCCTCATCGCGACTCTTCATCGCCGCGGCAAGCGTCTTCTCGAGGGAAGCGGTGTCTCGAAGGAGTGCATTATGCTCAGCTGTGACATAAACAAAAATAAACCATCAGTCGAATATATCACAAGGATGCAGGGGCAGCGAGAGACCGCGGATGATGAACGCTAGGAACATCACCCGAAAACCGGCAGGAGGAGAAGGGATTACCTCACCACCGGGGACATGTGCGTCAGCGACTGCGGAAGATATAACTCCGTCCTAGCGTAGGAGACGGAGCTTAGAAGACTTGATCACGGACGCGTGCCACGTGCCATTGGTGACTCGAGTGCCCGCACCCTTCTTTTTTCCGGCGACGGCGGTGCTGGTGCCCGCAGCGGCGGAGCCACCCTTCTTCTTGGCAGCAATGGTGGCGGCGACGGAATCAGCCGCGACATCTCCTTTCTTCTTCCCCATCTTACGGTGGCGATGTGACCGGAGGAAGTAACTAGGGAATACACGGAGCTGGTCCAACGCCGCGAGAAAAAATGAACACAAAGGAGCAGAGGAGTAGCAGCAATGGCGACGGAGGCAAAGGCAGAGAAAAGAGCAAATGTGAAAATTTACCGTCGCAACACTGCTACTTAACCCCCTGGAAGATGCAATCCAACGGCTAGGAAAAACCCTATCAGACGCGTGGCGTTCATCGTGATCAACACGTGGAGGACCTGAAGCGTGAACCGTCCCCCACTACCCCCATTACACGCGGAAATCGAGGAGGCACAATTAAAACAGAGATTACACACGCCCGGTCAAGCTAGAGTCAGAAAATGGGACCCACCGCTCGTCACGTCCCGTCAAACCTGCTCACGCGGGCAACTGAGGTCGTCACATCGTCAACACTGATGTCATCCAAAATTGAGCAGCAGAAGACTTTGACTACTTTAGTCCTTGCTCGAGTCTTCGACTCCATCAAGCACTCGGGGGCTACTCCCATAGGGAGCGCTGGTCGCGCACCCTACGATTTTTCTTTTTCTCTTCTACAGGAATATGGACATTTAAAACATACCCAACCACTCGAATCAACGATTCGACTATAGACATGGGTTACTCCCATAGGGAGCGCCAGAAATAAATTCGACTGAAACAAGCAAACAAAAGACGAAAGCAGTCGCAAAAGTTCTTTAGTCCCTGCATGAGTCTTCGACTCAACTAGGCACTCGAGGGCTACTCCCACAGGGAGCGCTGGTCGTGCACCTTGTGATTATTTGTACATCGTACTGTGTGCCGATAACATCCACACTCGAAGCTTATGGCGACATCGCCTCCTGATGTTTCCCTACAAAGAGACTACGTCTCCTGGGTCACCCGAATCATCTCCGCGATGAAAAAATCCGGATGTCGCGCTTGCAGCGTGAAGATAAGACCTGAGTAAGGCCTGGCAACGCATTTACTGCGCACTACCAGAAATATATCCATGCCAACATGTACGATGAACATGCCTTGACGGACGCGTCGAGTGCTCACACCCATATACTGGAATTCGGCTCCTCTAAGACCTCCGCGGCTTGAGTCGAATTACACCAGCACTTTTCCGGATTCGAGTCCGGGGACTCGAGTTTGAGTAGATTGCGTTGTTTTACCCTAAGGTAGTTAACTGATACCGATACATTGGTTAAATCAGGCACGCACATCAACAATCCCTACGACACAAACAGAGTAGTCGAAAATATACTCATTCATGCACTCAAAAGGCTTCATAAAGTCCCTAGTCGAATCTATGATTCCACTGGACACTCGAGGGCTACTGACATGGGTATACCCTACAGATACTCGAGCTTGGTATATACGGCCTGAATACGGCGGAAGCCCACGGTGTCGCCAAGGCCCAAATAGAGAACTCGAGTAGCCTACGGACTCTCGATTGCTTGAAGAACAAGAAGAAGCTAAAGATAGAAAGTTCAAAGGGAAAAAAAACCTAACCTGTAACCGACTCGACCCGCTACCCGAGACCTAGCCTATCTATATAAAGGCTAGGAGGGGGCGGCGAGGAGGACACACGCAACCCTAGTTTCCACAACCTCGCCAGATTGCATCTGCGCACCATTGTAATCTTCGATTTCTCTGTTAATTTCACGAGCAGACAAGCAGGAGTAGGAACCTCTACGAGGCCTGAACCTGGGTAAATCTTCGAGTCCCCTGTGTGCTTGTTTGCTAGCCGATTGATGCTTCCAGCGCTCCCTTCTTCTCCAAAACCCAAGTCCATAACAATGGGCATTGGTGAGTTAAACCCTCGTCATTGGTTGTGCCAAATTATTGCAAACAAGACAGTAATGCTAGACCGAACAGTTTTTTGTTGCATGAGTATCTACGGAGCACTTCCAGCACTTTACTTTCTTTGGCTTGCTAGGTTTAGCCACTGCCGCTGACTCCTGAACCACAACATCAGCAACCACCGGAGTACTTACCATTTGAGGCGCAAACATCAAACCAGGAGGTGGTGGCGCAAAAAAGTTCTGCCCCTGCGTATACTGGGGCTGAACCGGAGGTACCTGAGGTGGTACAGCGGGGCTTTTCTTTTTCTTCCTCTTGTTCTTGGCAGTGGTTGGCACAAAAGCAGAGGTTTGCACTGCAGGCTGTTGCATATGCAGGAACAACTATTGAAATTGATGAGCCGGAATAATCAGATGGAACACTGGCCGCGGAAATGCCCTGGAGGTTGAGCAAGCTGCTAACCCATCTGCTGCGAAGCTGACATGTATGCCGGCGGTCCCGAACGATGCGACGGCGGCTGCAGCGGCATCAAAGGCGATTAGAGAGGCATCATCAGCGGCTGAAACGGCATCGGCGGTGCGGGCGCCGTGTAACCTCCAACCACACCTTGCTGCGCAGCAGGTGTTGGCGCCTCCTGGCCGGCGCCTGGGACTCCACTCGACGAGGATGTAGCAGACGCGGCCGCAGTCACCGGCAGCATGGTCGATGGCATTGCTGTGCCGGGCTGTCCCACACCGGCCGGTGCCGAGGCCGGGACATGGCAGGTGCAGGTGCCGCAACCTCAGCAAAGAAGCGGCGAGGGAACCCGGCGGCGGAGAAGTTGACGGCATGAGATCTAGCCGATGTAGCGTAGGACGGTGAAGGAGTCGGAAGCGAGACGTCCGGGATACGGGTAGGGCGAAAAAGTACGAGACTCACGTCGTACGTAACTAGACAACAATTGCCCTAGCCCCGTTGCATGCTGTGGGCCCCTCGATCGCCCCACCTAGGGAGGCCCTGAGTAGTGGGAGAAGTAACTGCCTCTGCAGTCACCGCTGTGTCCACCTCCATCGGCCTCGCCACATCCGCGTGGTTTGCCGCCCGTGGAAAGAACTGTCCCAGCACCGGCGGGGGAGAGAAACGTCGTCCAGGAAGTGGACCGCTCCAGCGACCCATCCTCGGCGGCCAAGTCAGCCGTAGTCCGGTAGGCGAGGACGAAGAGCAGCGATTCCGCTCAACCAGCGCGCGATGAACCGAGGCAGGCAACACCGATCGAGATCCCGCCGAAGACCTGCACAAAACAGAAACCTCACCTGAAGAAGCTCGACGCGGCGGACGCTTCTCCTAGAAACGCGATTCCTGCGTCGGGTATCCCGCTCCGCGCCAGAAATCCGAGAGAATCTCAGGCTGTGATCTCCGCTTCCGGTGAACCACCGTAGTCCATTCAGACTCCTCGGCCAGGACGTCCTCCGCGATGCACACAACGACATGATCTTCTTCCTTGCCTTCCTCAGAGATGCACGAAAACGAGATCCCTCCGGCGAGCCCAGCAGGCTAGACGTAGTGAGAACCGGCGCAAGGGTGAGGCGGCGCCGCCGAGATGTCGAGCGCACTCCGGCTTCCATGGCAGACGCTCCTCCAATCATACATCTAAAACCAACAAGCGCTACACACTTTTATTGCAGTGGTAATTTACTTGGTAGTGAATTTGTTGTTTGTTGTTATTTTCATCCATATATGTGTCACTTTAGGAAAAACTGACCAAAATAGCATGAGCGGACCAATAGGTCGTGCCGCTGGACACCCACCAAACATGCCAATACCGGACAATGGCCATCTTCCAGTCCGCAGACTAACCCCAAACCCATTCGAACAAGTTCCTGGCCAGCCCGCTGAAGATGCCCTAATTGACACTAAAAATTTCGTTCTTTAGAGCATCTCCACTCGGGGGCCCTAAAGCCCCCTAAAGGGCTATGGGGGTGCCGACGCTCAAACTCGCGCCCAGCCCGGCCCATCAAACTTATTTTTGCGCCGACATGGCTCATTTAGTTATCCGGCTCCCCCAGGCCGAACCAATCTTAGGGGAGAGAGGCAAGCGGGGGCGCCGGATGGAGCTGAAAACAACGCGGGCCAGTCCTGGCAGTGAGGTAGGCGCATCCTTCCCGCCCTTTTCAACCCTTCCCGTCAAGGTTTCCTGCCCTTTCCCGCTATAACCAGGGCGGCCGCCATTGCAATCCATAGATCCACACCTCTCTTTCTCACCATGGACAACCCACACTGGGCCTTTCTCACCCTCGAGGAGACGGAGGCGTTATGTGCCTCTAGCTACCCATGTCCATCGGGCTACCGGCTGCCCCTCGACTGGGCGCTGAGCGTTGGAGGGGTGCCCGTCCCTCCCGTGCCTCGCGGTTCCGCCCGTCGGGCGGCCATCACGAGCCACTACTACCTCGAGCTCACGCCGAAGTAGCAGACGGATCCTAATTGGTGCCCCGACAACACCGCGACCTGGACCACCTTCTTCGCTAATTGGCGGGAAAGAGAGCTCGCCAGGGACGAGGGCGACATCCTTCCTCCGGTCAACCACAACGAAGCCGACCGACGAATGTGGTGGTCGAACTGGACGCTCGCCGGTGTGATGTGCCACATCGCCGAAGGGGATCACCCTCACCTGCGGTACCCGTATTTTCAGCCTCCGCGGAGCCCTATCAGAGGCACCAGCAGCGCCCTTGTCGCCAGTCAGGGCATCCCACCTCCGGGTGGCCAGCCTCCGAGGTCTGAGTGGCAGGTGCCACCGGAGTACGCTATGGCGGCGCGCCAGCTTGGGCGCACCGGCGACCCGGAGGAGTTCCCAGGCCAGCTCGCGGCCATGCGCGCCTCTTTGGATCACGCCGAGGACGGCACGACAAGCTGCGGCCGCCGGTCTACGCTGATCGACAGCCTACGCTACCCGCATCAAACCGCAGAAGGACTCAGGTTCCAGCCGCGCGCGCCAAGCGACAACGACGACCCCGAAGCCGTGTACTAAGGCCTAGGCAGGATTACGACTAGTTTTACTTTTTCGTGTATTAAATAAATCGTCGAATAAAAATTTTCGTACTATTTTATGGACGTATGACTAGGAGTCGTGTCCCGCCAAATCGTGAACCAATCTGGCGGAACCAAATCGGGCCGCACCGTATGGGACGAGTGGAGATGCTCTTAGCTTAAATTAAAAAAAAACTAAAAACTTCGTTCTCCCTCACATCGAATTTCGTTGCAGTACCTAATTGTTCTCGAAGGAAGATCCACAACGAATCAAGTGGAAGATGACTAAACATTGTCTGACAGACCCAGTCGCGAGTCAATTCGCTGTACCTTTTGGGTCCAACCTCTGCTGCATTTCTTCCCCCTGTCCGCCACTGCGTATCCTTTTCGCTTTCACCCCGGTCAATCAGCGCGCCTTCCTCAACGGCGGTGACATGGATCCCACCCACGGGCTGCCCACACTGACTTGTATGCAAATGGGCGTAGACTATCACCCTCAAAAATGAGAAATGGCCAAGTAGGTGTGTACTACACTGCAGCACAGGGGATCCCACACTGTGGACTGTTGTGTGGAGTGACAGAGAGAGAGGAGAGGAGGCCATTAAACAAAGCTCGAATGATTGACCCATAAGAGCCCAATTAATGACCCAGATGAGATGACAGCGGTTTTACAGAGTAACAGCTCACCCCCCCTAGTACTCCGCTTTTTATCTCTTCTCGAACGAACTCCCCTTTTATTACTCTCTCTCTCTCTGTCCACCGTCACCATCTCACCTCCTCCTCCGCCCATTCACCGCCCGAATCCAGGGCAGAGGGCGGGACACGGCGAGGCGGAACCCCGCCTCGTCGCCGGCGATGACCGACGGCGAGGCCTCCGGCGCGTACAGGGACTTCAAGGCGCTGGTGGAGGCCGCGGACCGCAAGTTCGCGCGCGCGCGGGACCTGCCGCTCTACGGCGGCGGGGACCACCACAGCCGGAAGGCCTTCAAGGCCTACACGCGCCTCTGGCGCCTGCAGCAGGAGCGGCGCCGGGACCTCGTCGCGGGCGGGCTGCGACGCTGGGAGATCGGCGAGGTCGCCTCGCGGATCGGCCAGCTCTACTACGCGCGCTACCTACGCACCGCCGAGCCGCGCTCGCTCGTCGGCGCCTACGTCTTCTACGAGGCCATCTACAGCCGGGGCTACTTCGCCGCCCCCGCCTCCGCCTCCGCCCCCGCCTCTGCGGGAGGAGGAGGAGGAGGGAAGCACCAGGGCCTCCTGATCCGCTACAAGGAGCTGCGCTTCATCGCCCGCTTCCTCGTCGTCGCCATGCTCATGCGCCGAGCCGAGGCGGTGGACCACCTCGCCGGACGCCTGCGCTCGCTCGTCCAGGAATCCAAGTCGGCCTATCCCGTAAGAAGCTTTTCTCCTCTGTGTGCTTCGAATGCGAATTGGGGAGCCAATGACGCGTTTAGGTCTTATTTTTTGGGTTATAACTCTCCTGTGTACTCTCGAAAAAACTCTGTGAAGGAGGAGAATGTAGTACTAGTATGTTTGTTTTTCATTTCCAAGTGGTGTTCGTCAGTTGTTTTGCCAGGAGTTGCTGCTATTCATCAGTTGATTAGTTTTTTTTGTGCAATTCAGTTTGAGTTACTTTGTCAATCAATTCTGCTCATGTGACACTTTTGTTGCTTCCTGTTCCTCTGCTGTTTAGTTACACAAGAAGGGTAAGTTTAGATTTCAGTACATTGAGGATTAATGATCATAACAAGAGAGAGTTCCCTTATCTATAACTTTGTGAAGGAGATGGTTGCCCTATTAGAGAACCTTTAGTTTTTAATTTAAGTTTTTATTAGTTTTCTCCCCTACCTGCCAAGGTTGATGGTAGGAAAAACTGCACTGAATTTTGCTGGTTTCATTCGAGTAATGGAACCGTGGTTCCCCCCTGAGGGACCCTATTGATCTAAAAAACTTGATAGAATTTTTTTTCCCAAGCGGTGTTCTCGTCAGTTGTTTTGCCAGAAGTTGCTGCTATTCAATTGAGTAGTTTTGTTATTGTGCAATTCAGTTTGAGTTACTGTCTCAATCCTTTGTGGCCGTGTGCCACTTTCCTATATTTTTTGTTGTTTCCTGCCCCTCTGTTGTTTAGTTATAGAAGAGCTTAAGTATCCCTCTGTGTTCGTTTATGTTTGACTATATTGAGATTGATGATCATAATTGAAAAGGGTTGTATACATTAGGAAATTTTACAAGCACTGATATATATATAATTGTGTAAATTAGGAATGGAGCAACACATCAATGGACCTGTGCATGAGGCGACACTAACGAATATTTTATTGCTATGCCTACCTGAAAGCATGTTGGAGTTTGTTTGTGTGTTAGCCACTTATTTACCCCAACCGGGCTTCAGTTTTTGTCCATTTCAGTATGCTAGGACATGTTCAGCCTGTTTTGCTTATCATTTCATTCTGTCATCATAACTTACACCGGGACCTCTTCTTAGAAAACCAACTTCAAGGAATGGAAACAAGTGCTTCAAGAGCTTGAGAGATTCTTGAAAGCTGATGGAGCATACAAGGGATCTAGATCACTTAGATATGACAATTTGTTTGATTCTTATGCATCAAACCTTGCATCTATAGCAAGATTCCATTCGAAAAGAGTACTGAAACTGAAGGAAGCTGTATTAACAAGTTATCATCGAAATGAGGTTACTTATATATACCCCCCTTCATCAGTACTTCTACTATTCTTCTAGTTCTAGCTTATTTTAAATTCTATGTTGATCAGTTGAGAATGCCCCTCACAGAATTTTGTCATATGCAATGCAGGTCAAGTTCACAGAGCTAACTTTAGACACTTTCAGAATGTTACAGTGTTTAGAATGGGAGCCCACAGGGTCTTATCAAATAGCTGTTAAAGAACTTACAGAAAATGGAACTATGAGTGATCAGAGTGGACCCTCTGGCCTGATCGATATTCACCTTTCTACAGAAATGTCTGATGGAAGTCTTCCTTCAAATCCTCAAAAAGCAATCATATATCACCCTACAGTGTCTCATCTTATAGCGGTAGGCAGCTTCTCAATTGTTTTTACGTCCCCTTATAAGTTCAGATTTTGCATATCTGTACGAGGCATGCGTAATACCAGTATAATCACATATTCTTTTCATGGAAATTGCAGTGTTGATTAAATCGATAAAGATGCTTCATGCCTACCATTTGGCAGACTGGATGTTGATAATATGCTTTCTTGATTTGTTTGTGTTGTAGACGTAAGAAACGATAGAGTACATATTGTTGATATGCAATAAAATAGTGACGATAAATTGTGTTGAACTGAGCGCAAGTTAAGTAGAATCGGTTCGAAAATAAGTTGATTATAAAGGGAGGATTTCCTGCATTCTTGCTGCAACATGGTTGGCAAGCGGCCTTTGCTCCTCACTATGAGCTGGTTGTGTTCTTGGGCTTCTTTTGTGCATTTTCAACCCTGGGGTACATGTATTTTGTGATATGTTCATTATGCTGTGTTACTGATGGAAATTAGAAGATTTTCAGCTCTGCGATGCTGCAGTTCTGCTTTACCAGTTTAGCTATTTGCTGCATTCCGTGTAGTATATTAATATTTCTCTGTTTGAAGTTTCATATGATATACCAATGTGCATGGGAGTGTATACCTTCTCTCCTTTTACGAGAATAAAATGAAATAGGAATTAAATACCTGAGTCGTGAATAAAGGCATTCCCTAAACACACTTTAACTCCCAATAATTGCCGATAGCACATTCACTGGTGATATTGTGTTCAGAACACATCTTATAAATAGGCATAGTGATGTTATACGTGGTTGTTAGCAGAAATGAACATCAGAATTTTGAGCACCGGCACTGCCAAATTGCCAAGTGCACATGGAGATGTTCAGACTTTCAGACAAATTGCTAATAATAATTTAGAAATTACTATATTACTACATCTTGTGAGACATACTCCAAGTCACATGGACAACAACATATAATTTTGATCTGCACAGCATCTTCTCTCTTTTTTGGCCACCAGAATCTGGAATCCTGTTAATGGATGGTAATTGCAGGTTCTTGCCACAATCTGCGAGGAGCTTTCTCAAGATAGCATTTTGCTCATTTATATATCAGCGTCAGGTTCCTTTTTTATCCGGCATTTTAATATATGTTCCACTCTTGTTTTAATTAGGTTTCTCTTCTAACTTCCACCATTACACTTCCAGGCTTTGCTGACCAGAATGCTTTTCAAAAGTATGCATCTAGCTCCTCATCAAGTGCAAGGCATGCTTCTACTTTCTCCATCAATAAGCCAAATTCACATACCGGTTCAGATAGTCATCTATGGCTTGGTCCTCGTGGAAGTGGCGGTATGATCCTGCTTTCTCATTTGACTGTTTTACCGAACTATATCTCATGGCAATGTCAGTTATCAATTAAGTCCTCTTGTTATGGCGGGACTAGATTGTGAAATCATATCTTATTTTTTGAGGATGGATAGCCTGCTTTTGTCATGCTGACAAGATTATCATTTTGTCAGGTCCAAACAATCTTTATCCAGAAGACCTGATACCATTTACAAGATATCCACTTTTCCTTGTAATCGACAGTGAAAATAGCCATGCATTCAAGGCAGGTTTGTCAGAACTTAATCTTGGCTTGGTAGAAAAAATAGTTACCATGATGCGTGAGCTTTCAGTTGTTTCTTTAACTACCAGACTGTATATTTGTATCTTTCTCTCTCGTTGTAGTTCACATCATGATTTATTGCATTCATTCAATCTGAAGGGACAGATACTTGCTTGTTTTCCAAGTGGAAGCATCTCTATACTTAAGTTGGTATTTTTGTACAATGGGTCTCACACATCATGTCTTCTTGATCTTTAAGCCACTAAACAAGGATTAAGATGGTTATCAGCCTGTTAGTTGGTCATCTGTGATGCATAACATAGTCTGAACCTAGAAGGTTGGTTTCTAGTACTAGTGAGCTTGGTATTATGGATCTCTCTCTGTTGATACTTAAAATATATAGCCATACCTTCATACAGTAAACACTCAAATTTGCCCTTGCAGTAGCCTGTAAAGCCATCCTATGGACTTCTTATTTCTTTGGTTCCTTTTTTTGCCTTGCACATAGTTATATTTGAACTCATAATGGATTGGTAAAAAGTTTCTAGAACAAGTTTTTTGTATAACAACCCGTTTTATCTCAAAATCAGGATCACAAATGGTAGTGAGTTCTAATTTCTTTAAGTGTTTCTTTCTCCATTCTGTTTGTAATAATAAGGCAGAACAAATTTCCTTGAGCGAATTATCATTTGCTTGTATGATTACCAGGCCATACATAATGCAGAGAAGGGAGAGCCAGCTGCCTTACTTCTTTCTCCTAGGATAGCATCGGCAATGCCTGGTGCAGAATCTGTGTGTAATGGAGGCCAATTTACATACTTCCTGACTGCTCCGATGCAAGCCTTCTGTCAATTAGCTGGAATAACTTCAGACATTGACGTTGTACGTTCTTTTAGGTTTTGTGTTGCGTATTCCCGAGATATTTGTTTTCGGCGGTCTGATTTCGTTTGGTCTTGGTTTCAGGATACATATGCCAATGCTGAAAACATACTTTTGTCTGCTTTGGAGCAATATGAAGAAACCCTCTGCACGTCTGTTGGATTGGACATTGTTTGGGGACAAATTTTACCTGATCCATTTCTCAGGCGCCTGATTCTCAGGTACATTAGTGCATACCTTCCTCCGGAGTTTCTGGCAGTTGCATGTTAGTTTGGTAGTATAAATGTAAATGTATCTTGAAGCATGAACTGTGTGTCCATATTATCTGCATGCATACTCTTTTTGCGGGATAAAAGAACATGTTTACATTCGAAGTTCATCCCGTACGTGCCAACTATATTTTATCCTGGCAATATAGTTGGCTAGCTAGATAAATTATGTTACGCTTTCTTGGTTTTATGTCTGTATATTTTGAATCAGTTGTACTCCCTCCATCTAGAAATAAGTGACTTGGATTTTTCTAGATTCGTATGTATCTAGACGCGTTTTAGTGTGTAGATACATGCGAATCTAGACAAATCCAAGTCACTTATTTCTAGACGGAGGAAGTATCTTATTTGCCCTGCATTCTTGACACTATTGATTTCTTTATGTGAAGTGTTAATATTCTTCCTTATTTCTTGTCAGGTTTATTTTCTGTCGAGCAGTCCTCTTCTATTTTCATCCTGAGGAGCATGGTGGACATCTACCAACCTGCTTACCCAGTCTTCCCGAGTCGGTTTCCCCAACCGCTAAAGCCATCAGGACTCCCATCCTTCTGCTTGCAGAAAACCTTGTTGTCAGCAATCGGTTTCATTTCGGCAACAGGACAATGTGATCAAAAGCAATAACACATGCTTTCTGTAGATACCTCCATGGTAAATATGGTCCAGCTATTTGTTGATTGTTTAGCATTTATACGGCTAACTGAGGATGAGTCAGTGTCAGCGAGCTAGCCATCTGAATTATGATAATAGATGATTCTGTATGCTGCTTCATCTCCGTTGAGCATCTGTAAAAGTTTGCGTAGGTGTTACTTTGCTTTGCTCTTAGGTAGTGTAGAGTTTCTCTTTCGACTTGTGTCGAGAGAGGGCAGTTTGTAAGCTGGAAGAGGCATTTTTAGTACTCTAGAAGGCAGATTCATTTTTTTAGGTTTAGCTTAGTATTTTAAGAGTATTTTAGTTCCATCTTCTGCATTGTTCTCCATTTGTCTTGTGCTCCCAATGTTTGCAATTGGTGCTTGGCTTTCTTGAACGGTTCTGCATACCTCTCAAATTTGTCTGTTCTGTCCTTTTATTGGGTATTGGCATAGGACAAATGCTCGTATGATTTAGTACTAAACAAATGCTCTAAATTTGTTGTGAAATTCATGCATCTCAAACAGGTAGTGCAGTAGAACGAGTGCCACATCTTTTGTTTTGCTGTTCTTTCTCACACTTGTGCTGTGTCTCACACTGAACTTGGTGCTGTGCGAGAGAGGCGCTGGGTTCGGCTAGGGCACCACAAGATGATTTTGTGGATTTGTTTTGTGAGATTTTTTTCCTGAATGTAGGAGCATGCATAACTTGAGTTGCTGTGGTTGCATCTGGTCGATTTGGAGAACATGTAACTGGTTTTTCGACAAGGGGTAATAATATTAATATCAGGATGATATCAATGACACCTGAACTCTGCAACGACACGATACTGTGAGCCTAGTCAAGAGATCAAAGATCAAAAAAAAATTATTGCCGAGTTTACTGCTACTGTTGATTATCTGACAATTTATTGTAACTGTTTGAATCCCTGATGATTTTGTAGGGATGAAAGTTAGATCTAGGATAGCTGAAGTTATGTGTACTCCCTCCGTTTCGAAATATAAGATGTTTTAGCTTTGTGAAGAGAGTGTATCTAGACCGCTTCTAGTGTCTAGGTTCATTTTGATTTGGAGTGAACCTAGACACTAAAAGGGGTCTAGATACACTCCTTATACACTCCTTTTACAAAGCTAAAACATCTTATATTTTAGAACGGAGGGAGCATGTGTCAACCTAGTAAAAATGAAAGTCTTTCGAAACGAAGGTAGGAAAAATATGCATCTTACTACCTCCAGTAGAGAGACATGAACTATCAGACCAACTGTTATATTAACATTGAAGCGGATGCTCCTGGTTGTCTGGCGTTATCCAAGGGGAAACAAATGTAGAGCTCTGGTTAAAGTTTGGCTTGTGCACTCTAAGTTTGTGGGAAACAAATTTAGAGCTCTGGTTAAAGTTTGGCTTGTGCACTCTAAGTTTGTACGCATTATCCAAGGGGAAACAAATATAGAGCTCTGGTTAAAGTTTGGCTTGTGCACTCTAAGTACCAAAAACTTGTGTTATTCGTCAAGGTGCTAAGCATAGGTAGACTGGAACGCGCATGTTCATGAATCATGATGTGCACCAGCCGAGGGCCCGAGGATACTGAACCAGAAATTGGAGAGACGCATCCTTTTATACAGCAATGTGCAGACAACAGAACAAATCTTTCATCAATAATTAGATAAATGGATGGAAGAGAATGGATCATATATTTGCCCTCGACAAAATCGTAGTCACCAGCACCTTCTCATGGAATTGTCTGAAGTGCAAGGCCCTCCGGTTGTAGTTCATGTCTTGCCAATTGGTAATTCCTTCTTGAAGCTTCTTCTCCCCGTGGCGGATCCCAAGCGTCGACTGGCCGTCACCGCTATCCTTGGTCAGAAGCCTGGCCCCGCCATGCCCGGAAGCGGAGCTGTCTGCCGGTGCTTGATCTACCTCCTTCGGAGGCCCTTCACCGACCTCAGCGTGACTCTTCTTGCTGCATCTCAGCCAAGTGGTTCCGTCCCAGGACTGGAATGCGGTGGTCGCGGCTGCGGGTTGTTCGTCGCTGGCGTGCTTGTACTTGATCGCGTTTTCGCGTTTCCTTTTAGGGTGTTCTGTGTAAAAGTGCAGGTCCTGGTTGTCTATTGTATCTTTAGTTGGGACCTTTCTGTAATTGTACACCCACTGCCGATGAAATGAAGCTTCTGGTCCTTTGGGACCGTTCCGTTAATTTTTTTTCCGGTAATTCCTGAGAAGCCCCAAGATTCGAGATTTAATGCTACCAGGTGGCTGTTGATCAATATATTTTCACATTTTACATATTTTTGTTGCCAACCAAGGGTGGGTAGTTCCCGGATTACCTTATAAGAAGAAATATTTTTCAGTTTATTAGGAAAACCAGGAGAAACCCTAAACAATGGCCTAATGGACGAGCCTCTGGCACGGCCAGTCTACTGACGAAGGCAACAAACGCAATTCAAACTCAGCACATGCAAATGAAGGCAGGACATCTCCGTAGGGGTTGTTGATCAACGCAGAAGAATGCAAATAGGTGGCGCCGGATCTTTCGGCCGACCCTTCCCGATGGCGTCGGTCTCGACCCCGAGCACTGTTCATGGCGGAACCATCTCGGGATCCGGCCATGGCAGATTCTCGAGCACTCGAGGCCCTCGTAGCTCCCACCTGGGACTAGTAGACGCCCTCTCCACCCCCCACCCTCATCCCTTCGCTCCCAACTCCCCCCAACCAACACCTACCGAAGCACATCTGCCCTCGCACGATTCAAAATCCTCAACCTCATCAGCAGCAGTAAACCGCGTTTGCGCGCTGGAGCGGAAGACATAGGTTGTGGATGGCGGATTTAGAGGAAGCAAAGATCAGTTCGAGGGAGAAGGATGGAGTGGAAGCGCTGTTGCATTTGAGGGAGGTGATTCCAGGAGAAGATCTAGAGACATCAGGGGAGCTCTACAGGGATTTGACAATCGCGACCCATCGTGCGCTGGCGGAACCACAAAATCGCCGGTACGCGGCGATGAAGGAGGTGTTCGCCAGATGCAGATCCAGGGGTTGGTCACTGCAGATTTTGAGGAATGCACGAGGAGAGGTGAGAAGAGCCCGGCAGTTCAAGAAGCAACAGCGACAGCAATGCGGAGGGATGCATCGGGGGGAGAAATCTCGGAGGACAGGCCAGTCATGGTGATGGAGAGTAATACAGCTACGGGGGACCACCGACTGGTGGAGATGGCTCCAATACAAGCAGCGCACCTGATGGGCCAGGATCCTGCAGTGATCCTCTCTCAGACCTCCATCCCCGAGCAATCTCCGGATGCTCTCCGAATACGAACAAGTATTGGAGAACGCAGGTGTGAAGATTCAGCAGCAATTGCCGCACTGAATCCTGGGATTGTTTCTGATCCAAGGCCGCCCACACCGCCACAAATCATTAAGCCCAAGCCTCGGAATGGGCGGATGCTGATCAGAGAGAGAAATTTGGGGGCTGCAGCGAGAAGGAAAACATCTGTCTGAATTTGAGCTGCAGTCCGGGACAACAGTCGATAGCGCCTTTGGAGAATACACTGTCGGACGGAGGGTTGCAGAATTTTGGGGTAGGTTCACTTGCAGTCCAGCTCCATCCGTCTAGGTTCCCAGCTCCTAGCCGCAGCTGGCCTGGATTAGGAAAGACAAGTTGTCCCTCTCCCAGTTCTCGGCGGTGGATCTCCACCCTGCGCCACCGTCTTGCGGGTATTTCCGACAACCATTTGATCTACCTGACATAGTGTGGGGAGGATCAGACATGTCAGGAAGAGGAAGATGGAAAGTGCAGGGAGGTAGACCAGAGCTTCCACCACAACAACAGCAGATTCAACATCAGTAGGGGGGGACTGGCAGCAACAGCAGCAATTTCCTCACCAAATGCAGCAGCAGAACTTCCCCCCACAGATGGGGTTTGGGTATGGTTTCCCCCCTCCCTGGAACTTTTAGCAGTAAATACATGCTCCTTTCGTTGGTTCAAGTCAGTGGATGAATCCACAACATAATTGACAACCTCAACATCAGCACACCGTGCCCCTGGTCTGGTGAATCCTCAGGGGATGGCACCTTTGCCTCCTCAAAGTTCGGCCGTTCAAAATCAGGGGTATGCACCTGCTCAAGGGACACAGACCTCCCAGCAAGGGCAGCAACAGCTTGTGATTCCTGCTGTACCCCCATAGTTTGGAGCAGTGAAGAGCAGTCAAAATAGGAACCAGAGGAAAAACAAGAACAATGGGAAAATACCAAAAGTAATGGGGGAAAGAAAAAGAGGTGCTGAAAGGAAAAGATTGTTATGAAAACTGCATCTGCATAAACTATGGAGACCCAGGTCATCAGCAGTCTGCTTGTACCAAGGCTGTGGTTTTCTTCATCTGCAATCAACCTACTCACAAGGTAGAGGATTGCTACTCTAGGAAACAGCCACTGCCTAGTGCTAAGTTGATTGGAGGAGCACATCAGAATCTAGAGTTCTATCATATTGAAGGACAAGATTCAGCTGGTCCTGAAGTGCAAAATGTTGGTATTGTTTATACTGAAGCTGGAGAGATAAACAAAGAGGAGTTGGCAAAGGAATTCTCTACCATCTACAAAACCAATTGGCCATGGTTGATCAGAGGCATTGATAATTAGACCTACCTGGTAAAATTTCCTCCACACATGAAAGTAGATGATGTGGCAGGATACCCATGTTTTGGGTTGGTCAAAGAAGGTGTCAGAGTCAATGTGGAAGTGTGGAATGGTGAACTGGATGCAGAGTTTGAGGCTTAGGAAGTTTGGGTGCAGCTTAGAGGTTTAAACCCTAAATGGTGCAAATGGAAGATCCTAGCACAATTCACTTCTATCCTGGGGATAATGATACATGTGGACTAGCAAGGAGCTTTCAACACTTTCTATGAGGTAGTCAGAGTGAAGGTGTTATGCAAGGACCCCGGCAGTATCCCTCAGGAACAAATGTTTGAGAAGAATTCTAAGTTCTATAGGATTGCCATCTTAGTTGAACTGCCTGTTGAGAAAGCTGGTGGGAATGATCCTGAGGAACCAAAGGGTCCTGGTGATGGCAAAGGGTTTGAGGAAAAAGAAAATGACATGGATACAGATGCTACAGGCAGCAATGAAGCTGCTGATTCAAAAAAAGATCCTCCCAGTGCAGGAAATGGTTCCTCTGCAAATAAAACCCCAAGTTCTTCTCGCAGAACAACTGAGACGTCTGGAAAACATGAGGTGCAGAGTAGGAATGAGGATGTTCTCTCACCAGAAGATGACATAACTAATGAGCTGGTCCAGATACAGGGAGAGATGGTGGCCTGGCTAACTGCTGAAAAACCTGAAGAAGACCTTTGCTACAATCTGTTAAGAGAAATGGAATTGGTCAATGAAGAAGGAAGATTTGCTTATGATCAGAAAGTTGTTTTCAAGATGCAGGGTGAGGGAGAGATACTTCAACAAACATCTGAAAACCTTCCCCATGTTGCTGAAAACAATCTGAATAAAGTAAGTGGGGTCCAATTCAAGGGACTAGGCAATGTGACAGGCTCCAGAAACATGATGGCAAAACAATTCTTGAGTTAGCACAAGGTAACAAGAAAAGGAAGAATCTAGAAATGGCAGTAGTTTCTAAGCTCAAAGGTATATCCAAATCCAATCCTTTTTCTGTCCTTCAAGAAAAAACCTTACTAGATATGGCTGATAAGATAGGTGTGAATATTGAGACAACAAATGATACTACTAATATTGAAACTCCTTTTGTCTTACACTCTAGGATAAATTGTACTACTTTTAATACATTAGATGGTTTCTCCCTTGGTATAGTGGGTGCACCTCATGGATGCACAAAAGCTGCCGGGGTTGATTTCTGTTCTCCTGTTTCCTTCTGTTCACTGTCTCAGACCAGTGTGGTCTCACCCACTGGATCAGGAAAAGACAAGGAACATTTTCCCCTGGAGGATGGATCTCCACCTCCTACCCCTGATGTCCTCTATAAATTTGAGGATTTAGATGATTATAGTGATAGATTGTGGACAAAAGTAGGTAAGCACAAACAGGGCAAGCACCCTAGGAAAATTGTCTATCATGATTAACTTAAGTAGTCTCTCTTGGAATATTAGAAGTATCTCTACAAAAGGTAGGAAAGAGTGCATTCATGACATTTTCTCTAAAACCCATGCATCTATTATATCTTTTCAAGAGACAAAAAAAATGTTCTCTACTTCCTTTTTAAGTTCCATTAGCTTAAATAGGAATTTTCCTAGAATTTCCTCCCAGCCAAAGGGACTGCAGGAGGAATTCTGGTTGGAGTGGACCTTGACTTGTTTGATATATTGTCCTGGGAGATCAAAAATTTCTCAGTCTCATGTGTCATCCAAACCAAGGTAGATTACAAAATTTTGAGACATATTTCTGTTTATGGTTCACCTTATGAGGAGGGAAAAGGGGAATTTATCTCAGAACTGCATAGCCTATTCGTGGATAATCCTCTGCCCACCCTGATTAGTGGAGACTTTAATTTGGTTAGATACCAGGGGGACAAAAGTAATGGTATTGTCAACCAGAAATGGTGTGACAAATTCAATGCTTGGATTGATCTCTGGGGTCTTTTAGAAGTTAAGATTGGCAACAGGAAATTCACTTGGGCTAATAATCAAGAGAACCTGATTATGTCTACCATTGATAGGGTTTTCTGCAATATTGAACTAGATGCACTATTTCCTTTAGCTAGCACTCAAGCCTATACCAGATTGGGTAGTGATCATACGCCACTCCTTTGGGATTCTAGGGTAGGTCTCACTCCTATAACTACTAGCTACAAGTTTGAAAAGTGGTGGTTGCTTAGAGAGGATTTCTCTGATCTAGTCACCAAAATCTGGGATGCTCCTACCATAGGGAAAACACCCCTAGATAGGTGGCATAAGAAAGTTAGGAGATTTAGAAAGAAAACTAAGGGTTGGAGTACAAATATTGAAGCTGATCTCAGACAGCTAAGAAAAGAAATGATGGAGGAGTATGATTGCCTTGATATAAAGGCTGAAACAGAACCTCTATCAGATCATGAATTAGATAGGTTGAGGGTGCTTAACTCTGAGATGCAAGCTATATGGCTCAAAGAAGAAGTGAAAGCCAAGCAGAGATCCAGAGATAGAGACATTCTTGAAGGTGACAGAAACACTGCATACTTTCATGCAGTGGCAAACTAGAGAAGAAGGAAAACTCTTATTCATTCACTAGAAGGAGAGGATGGACCCACATCTGACTTGGGGGGAATGTTAGATATAGCTGCAAGCTTTTACAAAAATCTTTTTAGCCCTGAGGACAGAGGGGGATTTTCTTTAAGTGAGAACTTCTTCAATGACAATGAGAAAGTATCACTAGAAGGGAATTCTTTTTTGGACTTACCTTTTTCTGAAGAGGAGGTTAGGAAAGCCCTATTTAGCTCCTATTCTGATGGGCCCCCTGGTCCTGATGGGCTTTCTTTTATGTTCTATCAAAGGTTCTGGAATGTGGTTAAAAAAGACATAATGGATATGTTTCATGACTTCCACCAAGGAAATCTGGACATATACAGACTTAATTTTGCCATGCTTACCCTCATCCCAAAAGAACCAGATGCTTCTAGTATGAAATTTTTTAGACCAATTAGTCTGCTTAATTGTATTTTTAAGCTTTTCACCAAAGTCCTAACTAATAGGCTTGCCCTCCTCATGGATCTGCTCATTTCTCCAAATCAAACTGCCTTTATAAAAGGTAGGTACATTTTGGAGAGTGTGGTAACTGCACATGAGGTTCTTCACTCTATTCATCAGGGGAAAGAGAAAGGGGCAATTCTAAAACTTGATTATGAAAAAGCATTTGACATGGTAAACTTAGATTTCTTAGATGAGCTCCTTCTTAGAAGAGGATTTAACCCCTTATTTAGGAATCTGATTTCTTAAGTTACCAGAAAAGGCTATGCTGCTGTTAAGATTAATGGGGTGGAAGGAGACTCCTTCATTACAGGAAGAGGTCTCAGACAGGGTGATCCCCTGTCCCCACTCCTTTTTGATTTCGTGGTAGATGTTTTCTCCAGGATGCTACATAAAGCATCTACTCAGGGGCTCATTGAAGGGCTCTGCCCTCAATTTGTCCCTGATGGGGTGATTAGTCTGCAATATGCAAATGACACCATCCTATTCGTTGGCAACAATCTAGAGAATGCCAGGAATCTTAAATGGGTCATGACCTGCTTTGAAAATGTTTCTGGCATAAAAATTAATTATGGAAAAAGTGAGTTGATCCCCATCAATCTAGATGATGAAGAAACTAATGGTTTCCAACAGATTCTTGGATGTGTTGTGGGAGATTTTCCTATTAAATATTTGGGCGTTCCTTCACACTACGATAAACTTAGAAGAGAGGACCTCCAACCAATCATTGATAATATCCTCAAAAGGATATCTGGATGGAGGGGGAAACTTCTTTCTCATGCTGCAAGGGTGCTGCTAGTTAGAACCTGTCTAGCTAGCATCCCAGTCTATCTCCTTTCCTTCTTTAAATTCCCTAAATGGGCCTTGCAACTCATCAATTCTCAGATGTCATATTGCCTGTGGAATGACTCCAGAGAAGATAGGAAACTCCATCTTGCAAAATGGCATCTGGTTTGTCTCCCCAAGGATCAGGGTGGCCTGGGGATACCTTCTCTCAGAGATGTAAATATTTGTTTGCTTGCATCCTGGTTGAAGAGATACATTAATGGAGAAGGGAAACTTTGGAAAAACTTGGTAGATAACAAATATAATACCAAAAACCCAAACATTTTTTCCTATAGAGAGCTGGGATCCTCCAGATTCTGGAAATGATTCCTATGGGCTGTTAGGGCAGTTAGATTTGGCTACAGATGGGTAATTGGTAATGGTAAACAGATAAAATTTTGGGAGGATACATGGTTTGGCACCTCTCCTCTCTCTGCTCAATTCTGGGATTTTTACAGTATTTGTAATGAACAGCTTGCCACTGTTTCAGAAGTGTGGGATGAGGGGGTCATAAAACTCTCATTCAGAAGAAACTTCAGCCCTATCATGATAGAACAATGGTATGAGATTGAGCAAATTTGTTTAAACATCTCTTTCTCTGTCAATTGTGATTCTCTTATCTGCGAACACACTGCTAATGGGATCTACTCTGCTAGCTCTTTATACAAAATCATTAGCTTCAAAGGTGTGATCCCCATTTACATTCCTTCTATCTGGGATTTAGTGGTTCCTCCTAGGGTGCATATATTTCTTTGGCTGTTTGCTCATAACAAACTAATGACAAGAGACAACCTGAGGAAAAGATGCCTAGAGAAACCATTAGATTGTGTGTTTTGTAGTGAAGATGAATCTGTTAATCACCTGTTTTTTGATTGTGTGGTGGCTAAAGAAATATGGAAATTTACTTCTACCTTCTTTGGCCTCCCATTAGGCTCCGATTTTGATTGCATAGCCAAATTCTGGGTTGCAAATAAAAACATTCCGTGCTGAATACTGTCTGTGCTTTGATTATCTGGAGTATCTGGAAATCAAGGAATGCACTTATATTTGACAACCAGATTTGGATATGTATCAAACAGGTTTGGTGGCTCATTATGCGAACGATCAAGAAATGGCGTCTACTGTACAAGGAACACATGCTGGAAAAAATGGATATGTTCTCGGAGGAGATCATGAATCTGCTCCGATCGCCAAGGCCCCTCGAGTGGAGATGAACCCTGGAACTATCTCCATGGCATCATTGGCGGAATCTCTGCACTCGGAGGTCTCTCCTATCCTCCTCACTCCCAAGAGCTGTGACAAAGTGGTGCCTGCCTCTCCCCCCACACCTTACTGGCATGACAAGTGGGCGAAACCTCAGGGGCTGCTGGCTACAAGTGAGACGAAGGTGAAGCTCAGGGAGATATGCATGAGTTTTGGAGTCTGAAAAGCCTCCTTTTCGGTCTAGTTTGGCATACTTCAGGAAGACTTTTCCCTGTAATCTTTTAGTTTTTGGACATCGATGTGTTGTGTGGTTTTGTATAACTGCTCTGACAGTTTGTTTGGTTTCATTTCTATGAAATGGGACCGGGGCTCCCCCGTTTGGGGCCCTTTTGATTTAAAAAAAGAAGAAGAATGCAAATATGCTAGAACACTCAGACGATCATTCAAGGAGAATGCAAATACATCATTTGCAATGAATTCATAAAGTACAACTGTACAATGCTAATACATGTCTCTAGATAGCACCTGAAAAGCCTAGCTACACTTCTATGATTGATATAAGAAAGGCTAGAAGCACTATTGAACCTATAAATTGTCACAACGAGAAATAAAAGTTACTCCTAAACATTATTTGTGGAGTTTTCTAGGCCCTTGAAGCTAAATACTCCCTCCATTTCAAAATATAAGATGTTTTAGCTTTATAAAGGGAGTGTATCTAGACCCCTTTGGTGTGTAGGTTCACTCCAAACCTAAATGAACCTACACACTAAAAAAGGTCTAGATACGCTTCTTTTACAAAGCTAAAACATCTTATATTTTGAAACAGAGAGAGTAACACATTTTGAGCAATAGACTTTTCAACTAGCAAAATGCCTGGATTCTGCCTTTTGGAAGTTCTAAGACGATTAGTTTATACTATATGTGAAAACATCATCATGTTTCAATTTGGAAGAGCTAATGATGATACCTCGCATGTGTTGTACTTTCAGTTTTCAATTCTATTTAGATGCTAAGCATGTTCTGTTTTGAGTGGCAATAATTTGGCGTGATAGATGGTCAAAACATCTTAAAGCAGACCAAATTAAAATTTGGTTTATTTTTTCCTTTGAAGCTTAGTGATGAAGGTTGTTTTGTCAAGGAATCTGTGAACATTGTGTTAGACCCAGCACAAGACGCATTTAGGAACTTGTTAACCTTTCCAAAGAAGCAACCCCTAATGCAGCCTTTGGCAATCAGTACCAGAGGCCTCGATTTCTCTATTATTCCTCAACAATTAGCAATAAGCAATACTCGTAGACCTGAAACCATTCTTACGTAGGCACAGAACCGCGACACGACCAAAACTATGTCAAACATATGGATCACTCCCACGTAGTATCAGAGGCTCTCGTGAGACACACACCTAGAGGCCTACCGTAGATCAGAAGTCCAGCACCCGGAGCGGCGCGACGTGGTTCCTGAGCGGAGGCGGCGAGCCGTTGGCGACGCGGCAGTTGGCCCGTATCTCCCCCTTGCTGGGGTTCTGTAGCTCGCCCATCTTGACCATCCCCTCGGCGAAGGCCCTGAAGAATGCGTCCTGGTCCTCGCTGAACCTCTTGACCATGGCCCGGGTGAAGGGGTTGTCGGAGAAGAGCGTCTGGTCGGAGTTGAGGAAGCCGCGGAGGTGGACGAGGTCCTTGAAGTACTGGTTGTCGAAGACGACTGGGGTGGCGTCCATGCCGGCGGTGACGTTCTGGTCGACCGTGAGCGGGCAGAGCGCGTTGAGCGCGCCGCGGTAGGCCGGGTCCATGTGCGGGTCGGGCCGTCCGGAGCCCGACTGGTTGTAGAGGCGGAACATGACGGAGAAGCAGCGGGCCTCGCCGATGGAGTGGGAGCCGGAGAGCGCGACGAGGTCGATGACGCTGAGGTTGTAGCCGGCGAAGAGGCGGATGAGCGCCGTGGCGTTGGCGCGCGGGCTCGGCATGATGTTGTCCGAGTCCTCCTGGCTCGCCGTCAGGCTGTCCTCGTGCCCCAGCCTCACGTCCCAGCGGGGCCCACCGGTCTGCGAGAGGAGTGGGGATAATCAGAGTCAAATGAAGTCAACATGCTGACTCCATAGTCAATCAAAACTTTACGCATTAAGTAGATTCGATGCTAAATTAATGAAAATCAAGACTCATCAGCCGTTTTATTGTCTTCTGCAGGAAGCAATTCAGCTGGTTAATACTCCTTGAAGAAACGCCATGACGTCACCAAACTTAAACACGACAACAAACTCGAAACGAAAATGAAACATGCCAAAGACAAAGGTATCATCCATCGCCATCGCCTGCACCAATCAAAGCATCCCGAATCTCACTGGGAAGAAAAAACGTATGGCTGGCATCGCGACAACACTCGCAAAGGAAGCAGGCGAAGTACCGAAACGATCCCGCAGCATCATTATCACCTTCTGATCCGACAGAAGGTGTGAGAGGAGGGGGCAAAAGATCTCCGATGGACGATATGCAGGCCCAGCCTCTATACTCAATGCCTGTCGCAAGGGCAAGGGCAAGGGCAAGGACCAGTTTGATAGCGCCAGAGGGGGGTAGGTGTGTCGGCACGAAACGTCCAGGGTTACTATGCCTGTAGCCCAGGCCGTTGGCCCTTCCGTGGGCGAGCCCACCTCGCGTGGCCTTTTCCGGCGTCGATCAATGCGCCTGCCTGCCTACGAGGAGTCATGTGCAGGTGCAGGTTCAGTGCAGGATGCGGGAGGGTGACGCTGACGCCACCCCTGTCAGTGTGGTGGTTACGGGGAGCAAGGGGCACACATGCTGCCGTCCCTGTCAAACATTTCCGGCCTCACCATTTCAGAGAACATTCAGTGCACCGGGTTCCACGCACAAACTAATTGTGCTCTAGATTCCCAACTTGCCAAACAGGGTCGAGTAAATTCAATTGGAAGGTTTTCCCAAAATGAAGCGATTCGGAGTCGCTCGTTGGGCCGTCCATCCTTGTCAAAGATGGAGGCAACAAAGTGGGAAAATGGCGAGGGGAGGACGGTGCGTGCGAGAGACGCTGACCACAACCTAGTAGTAGTAGGCGCCTCGCGAAGAAAGCTGGACCAAACCGCACACGGCGAGCGCCCCCCAACCAAGCACAAACAAATCGCTGATACGCATTCCCCCAAGGACGAGGAGGCAAATTAATTCATAATTGATTAAAGACAAATTTAGACTACTAGTAATGTTCTTCTCACTCTTTCTCATTTTGAAAGACCGGGGGATTCTGGATTCGAAAACCGCCGGCCGGGAGAATAATTGCACGGGAAACGCCAGACAATGTTAAGACAAGCCGTGCGCATCGGCATCGTCCCCGTGTCGTCTCGTCTAGCGAACGAGAAAAGCGAGGGAGAATCTGCGACGCGGCGGCGGGACACGCGGGCTGTTCGAGCAGCGAGCGGGCCACGGGGAAGGCGGCGTGGAGCACGTACCAGAGAGACGGCGTCGCGGGCGGCCATGACGATGATGTCGGCGCAGGAGACGACGCCGGGGCAGCGCTCCTCCACGGCGTCCTTGAGCTGGTCCACCACCTCGAAGGAGCGGAGCGAGTTGATGTTGGAGAGCGCTTCCTTCTCCCCCGGCACCGTCGGCGTCGCGTCCATCAGCACCGACCCGTCGCATTCCTGTCACCACCAGAGGAAATCGGAGAGAGGAAACCGATCAGAGACCGCCACGCGGCACGGCGGTAGTAGTAGCAAGCGGAGCAGAGCAGCCCGCGGAGAAAACGGGATCGATCGCGCGCGCGCGCATCGACGCGGGGAGGGATCAGGGGCTCACGTTGACGAAGCAGTCGTGGAACTGGAGGCGCATGACGGAGGCGACGCTGCGGGGCTCGCGCGCGAGCGCGCGCGCCATGGCCTCCCGCACGATCTCCTCCGCGCGGGGGCACGTGTCGGCGTAGTACCCGACCCTGAGCTCCTTCACGGCCGCGTCGGCGCGGCGGCCGAACGCGTACGCGAGACACACGGCGACGGCGAGGAGCAGGCAGGCGCGGCCGACGCGGGGGAGAAGCGCCATGGCGATGGGGGGCAGGACGTGGTCGAAGTGGAGAGAGAGTCTGGGCGTGGGACGGGCTCTGGCTACGGGATTCTGCTCTGCTCTGCCGTGGCTTCGTACGGGTAGACGACGGTGAGAGGCCCAGGCCGGTAGTTATAAAGGGGACACGGCCACACGGGCGTCTCGGTGCAGAGCAGTGCAGGGGGAGGGTGAGGAGGCAGTGGTACTGGTGGTGGGAGGGGAAGGGGTGGCTGTGGCTAGGCTTGGCCTGCGAGTTGGTGCGTGCGGCGCGGCGGTGCGGTGTAGGTCGGGCGGGCGTCGCTTGCGTGGGCCGTCGGGTCCGGGGGTGGCTGTGCCGTCAAAAATATCCGGCGGGGTCGCGCTCGCTGATAGGATGGCACGGCCGGCTGTTTGTTTGGCTGGGGAAAGGGGAGCATCGACTTGGACTTTTCGGGCTTGCTCTCCCGATGCGCACTGTGGTTTGCTGCCACGCGCCGACACTGGATTGACTGTTCTTCCATCCATTGGAAAAAGTACAAAATAATCTTGATTTTGTAAACAAAAAGTAAACCCAACCCCAAACTCCTAATCCCAATCCCAAAAGTAATGGAACGTGTTATCGGATCATGCTCCATTACCTTTTTATGTGGGAACACCATCACGTCAATCCAAACATAAGTTTAAATTTGAACTTGGATGGCTGGAACGTGATGGGTTCCATGATTTGATGAAGACTATTTGGGAAAGACCGGTTAGCGGTGTAACACCCATACAGCGATGGAACAACAAAATACGTGCCCTACGCAAGTTCCTTAGTGGTTGGGCCAGACACACCGCCAAAATCCTTAAAAAAGAGAAAATACGCCTTTCAACCATCACTAATGATTTAGAGGCTTCTGCAGAAGACAGGCTATTATCTGCACAAAAGATTGAGCTTAAAAAGCAATCAAATGTGGAAATTTCCAGACTTTTTCGCGAGGAGGAACTCAAATGGTACCAACGCTCTAAGGCAAAATCCGTCCTTGAAGGAGATGCGAATACAAGATACTTCCATGCAGTTGCCAATGGCAAGCATAAGAAGAAACATATTCACTCTTTAATTCAGGATGAAAGTATGATTGAGGGCCAGGAGCAGCTAAAATCTTACTATATTACTAGTTATTACAAGGACTTGTTTGGGGCATCGATAGAAAATTCTTTCTCGTTGGATGAGTCCCAAACAGGGGATATCCCTCAGATTTCGATTGAGGAAAATAACTTTTTAACCACCCCTTACATCGAGGAGGAGGTCAAGAAATCTGTTTTTTAAATAAAACATAACAAAGCACCAGGGCGTGATGGCTTTCCAGCAAAATTTTATCAACAGTTCTGGGAAGTTATCAGAAATAATTTGATGCTTTTGTTTTCTTTTCTGCATGTTGATCAGCTAGAACTTTTTAGACTAAATTTTGGTAACATCATTTTACTTCCTAAGGTTAATAATACATAACTTATACAACAGTATCGACCAATCTACCTTCTTAACGTTAGTTTTATAATATTCACAAAAGTTGCTATGATTAGACTGAACTCAGTAGCTGATCATGTTGTACGCCCATCTCAAACTGCTTTCATGCAAGGACGAAACATCCTAGATGGTGTAGTAATCCTTCGTGAGACAATGCATGAATTACACTAAAAAACGGAATGATGTATTGTTCAAGATTGACTTTGAGAAGGCTTATGATAAAGTTAATTGGTCTTTTCTCCAGCAGACACTCCGTATGAAAGGTTTTTCAGAGAAGTGGTGCAATCTCATACAATCTTTTGTGACTGGGGGTAGTGTAGCCATCAATATCAATGATGGCACTGGCAAATACTTCCAGGCCAAAAAAGGGCTAAGACAAGGTATATAGTAACTGATATGTTGGCTATCCTGATCGAGAGAGCTAAGGCTGCCGGCCAAGTTGAAGGACTAGTTCCCTATCTTGTTGATGGTGGTATTTCTATTCTTCAATACGCTGATGATACTATCATTTTTATGGAACATGATCTAGAGAAAGCTAAGAATCTGAAATTAATACTATCAGCATTTGAGCTTCTCTCTGGATTGAAAATCAACTTCCATAAGAGTGATTTGTATTGTTTTGGCGAGGCTGAGAATGAGGCCCACCTATATGCTGAACTATTCAGCTGTATCTTGGGGCAATTTCCAATCAATTATCTGGGAATCCTGATTCATTATCAGCGTCTCACGATTGCTGAATGGAAACTCGTTGAGGAAAGACTACAAAAACGTCTTAATAGTTGGAAGGGTAAATTACTATTACTTGGTGGAAGACTTGTTCTCATAAAATCAGTACTACCTCTGTTTGGGATTATAGGTCTCGAGAGCTTTTTTATATTGTTTGGGATTATAAGGTCTATCGCATTTATTAGTCTTTCTCGTCCAATGCATGTTCTTCTCTTTCTCTCACTTCTCTCATGCATGTAAGACTATTGGTGCATGCATAGATTAATAAGAGAGAGTTATGATGTGTCTTGGTATTAGCAACTTGGCCCTTAGGACTAATAATCCCAAACAGAGGTAGTACTCACAAACATGGTACTGTATATGATCTCGTTCTTCCAACTACCAAAAGGTGTCTTGAAGAAAATGGACTATTTTCGATCAAGATTCTTTTGGCAACGTGATGGCAAAAAAAAAGAAATATCGACTTGCCAGATGGAATATGGTTTGCCGACCGAAAGAATACGGTGGACTAGGCATACATGATTTGCAAGTCAAAAACACCGCACTTCTAGGTAAATGGTTGTTTAAACTACTAACAGAAGATGGTATCTGGCAAACCATTCTCTGGAGGAAGTATGTAGACTCTAAGGCGGTGTCTCAAGTGGTTTGGAAACCTGGAGATTCACACTTTTGGGCTGGACTTATGGCGTCCAAAAAACACTTCTTTCAGTTTGATATGTTTAATATTAAGGATGGATCGCATATTAGATTCTGGGAAAATAAATGGCTTGGCCAAACTTCCCTTCGTCATCAATATCTAGCTCTCTACTCAATTGTTAGACATAAAGAAGATACACTTTCCAAAGTTTTGGAATCTAACCCCCCTAATGTGTCGTTTAGACGAAGCCTCATTGGGCCTAGACTTGTATCATGGAACAATCTTTTATTAAGACTATCCACGGTACAGCTGTTGGAGGGGGTGGACGAGTTCAAATGGAATTTACTTAAGAGTGGTAAATTTTCGGTTGACTCAATGTATAGAGCTTTGATCCAACCTGATATTCCTGTCGATAATAATAATAAAATTTGGAAAATGAAGTTACCCCTTAATATGAAGATATTTGCTTGGTACCTTCGTAAAGGAGTAATTCTTACTGAAGATAACCTTGTTAAGAGGAATTGGCATGGAAGTACACAATGTGTATTTTGTCATCAAAATGAGACAACACGACACTTATTCTTCCAATGTAAATTTGCTCGTACTATATGGTCAATCATCCAAGTAGCCTCTAGTTTATCTCCTCCGCGATCGGTTGCCAATGTATTTGGAAATTGGTTATATGAGATTCAGGATAAATATGAGACTTTATTTAGGGTGGGAGCTCTTGCCATTATTTGGTCCCTTTGGCTATGTAGAAATGACAAGATTTTTAATAATATAGTTTCTTCTTCTTTGCAGGTGATCTATCGCGCAACGGCTATCCTCCGATCATGGATTCCGCTCTAGCGTATGGAGTTTCACGACTTGTTTGCGGAGGGGTGTACGCGACTGAAGGACGCGGCGAGGGATATTTTCTCCCGACATGGATGGCAGCGTGATTTGCGGATTGAACTGTCATAGCCGCAGGCTGTTCTATTTTATTATATGGATTGTAATGCTCGTACTTTAGTTTGGTTCTCATTATGTGGTCGGTCGGCTATGTGCATCCTAGATATACAGAGGCCGGGTGTAAACATTGCTCATGAGTAATAAAGCGCCCATTTCTAAAATAAATCCCAAATCAGAATAGTGAACTTTCTGATCCTGGTCTACTTTAAACCCTGCATTAGTAGGTTCACCCGGAAAGCAACAACCCCGATTGGGATAAATTTCTAGTCTCACTGATAGTGTAGACCTAATAGTCATATCCATCATCCTCCATCGACCTCTCTAAAATTCCTCAATCTCCCGCTGGTGGTCGAGACTCACACCACCCGAGCTCGAGCACAGTGCCACGCTAGGCGTGATCTCTCTGCCTCGCCTCCGGTAGGCACACCCCGACAACTTTGCCAGTGCACCACAGTCTTGACGTGGTCCCGCACGTGGTGACCTGGATGAGGTAAGGGAGGTGCACACACAACCCAAGGCCTACCCATAGAAAATAGTCAGTGAGGGCAAAAAATGTTGGAGGGGGATTTCTATTGCTAATTCAAAAATTCTTTATGTCTTCCTTTGAAATTTAGAAGGGTTTTCCAAATTCGAGTGGGGCCTAGCCCCACCCCCACACATACTCAGCTCTTCTTAGGACCGCTCCTGTGCACAACAAATCTCCCTCATCTACCGCTGCCTTTTTCCACTCCTTCCCTTGTTGCCCGCCTTCTCCACTCCCTCACATCTTCCCTCAACGCTCCCACTAGTTGTTCCCGCGACTAGTGCTCCTATGACGTTGACCTCTGATCGCTGGCGAAGCAATGCAAGCCTGTGTGGCCATGCAGTACCAGCCGCTAGTCGATACCTTAGCGGCGGGTCTGGAATCTTATAGCCACAACAAAAGATGGTGTGTTCTAGTCAGGATGCAAGCTCCAATCCTCATCAGCTGGCATGACCGCCATCCTCTACCGCTGCTTTTCCGTGCTTGAGGCTCGAGGAGTACGATTCTTTACACACGGTCCGTCCCAGACCTCGGTCGCCACGACTGTCAGTGGACCATGTTGGAAATATGATCAATTTACTATGTGAATTAATCCATAAAAACATTAGGTAGAACATGATTAATAATACAGGAATAAAGTAGTCATGGAATCTAATCTATAGATAGTAAAAAGCAATTCTAAACATATTGCTACACACGATATATGAGACATAATTTGTATGAGAAGACATATGATCTAAACAAGATGGAAGATCGCATATGGTGCAGAGGAGGAACCGTTTGCGTTGATGTTGGTGTTGGTGTTCATGTTGGTGTTGGTGTTGATGTCGGTGTTGGGGAAGAAGTTGTCGTTGAGAAGAAGCCGTCAGCGTCCGTGAAGGAGACCGTGATGAAGGCAATAGTCATCGCTCCCTAAAAACCGTATCGCCTCTCTCCCGTACAGGATCGCGAGAGATGGGGTTCTAGAGGCCTACTGTCTCGGCTCGCGGTGCATGTCACAATACGAGATGGAGAAAACTTGAAGACTATGTGGTGCTTAGGAACTAGAGGCGCAGCATGTTGTGGCATGTCTGAGGAGAGGAGCAACCTCCCTCCCTCTCTCTCTCTCTCTCTCTCTCTCTCTCTCTCTCTCTCTCTCTCTCTTTGTTATAGACACATGACGATCATGCAGATATGCATTGTGGTAGGTGAAACGAAGGGCCGGGAGGCGAACCGAACAAGCTGTGGCCGAAACCAAGAAACCTCCACCGAGTTTGTTTAAAACTCCACTACCGCAAAAACACATTAGTTTCTATCCGTGTTAGTTCATATTCTGCGTGGCAAAAGAGAGACAACTCGCACGCGAGGCATAGGTGGATCCTTGGGTCTTTCCGTGATGGCAGCTGCCCATAATAACAGAGCCGAACCCTATATGCGCCCTTTTGGAAGCATGAACATGATCTATAAGGGCGCCTGTCAAACAGAAGCCAAAAGGTGAAGGGAGTATGCCCGAGAGGCAATAATAAAGTTATTATTATCTTATTCCAAGTATATGATACTCCCTCCGTTCAGAAATATAAGACATTTTAGCTTTGTGAATCGAATGTATCTAGACATATTTTAGTGTATAGGTTCGTAGAGGTTCAAAGTGAACCTGTCGACTAAAATACGTCTAGATACATTCATTTCACAAAGCTAAAATGTCGTATATCTCTAAACTGAGGGAGTAGATGTTTATTTTGCATGTTATAATTGTGTTAATTGGAAACATTAATACATGTGTGTTTAATAAACCAATATAGAGTTCCTAGTTATGCCTCTCATATAAACTAGCTTATTGATTAACAAGATGATCAAGGTTTCCTAATTATGGATATTAGATGTTGTTAATAACGAGGTCATAACATTGGTGGAATGATATGATCAACATTTATCTGAAGTATAGTAATACGATCAAAGTCATTATGTTTAAATTACTATAACATCATGCAAAGTAACTTTAGTCTTTAGACCATGAGATCATGATAATCACTATCACCAGAAGAGTAACTTGATAACATCAAACATTACACCGTAATAGGGTGACAATAAAGGTGGGTTTAGATACTCTGAAAGTGTTATATAAAGGCTCATGGATCAAGAGTGGGATTCGTCCATCCCGATGATGGAGAGATACACTCTGGGCCCTCTTGGTGATATCATATTGACATATCTTGCAAGCAAGTGATAAGATCACTAAGAATGTTATACCACAGGAATGAGAAATTAGTACTTGTCGATAACGAGAGGTGTATAGGGATTACCGGGTTTAACGCACCTCCAAACGGCCGAGTTCACACAAATCGCAAGGTGGCCTATACCGAGAGTGGCCCAGCTAAGGCGGACTGAGGTTGCGAGTGCATAACCCTAAGAGAATCTACAACAAAAGCGCTAAAATGGCATGCTAAAAATTGTTTGCAGCGTTGTTTTAGCGTCTACAGTGCGCGCGGGTGTGCGGCGCTCCACCGGACGCTGCAAATTTACGCGCGGCAAAACAACACTCCACCGGAAGCCGCAAAATTCGGCGCGCTCGGCGGCACAAACACATTTCAACACACCCATCTCAAAAAAGAAGATCAAACACATACAATAAAATCAACAAAAAATCAAAACCAAAGAACAAATACTATATTTACAAGCAAACAAGAGTTCAACGATGATGAAATTAAACACGGTAATAAAAACTAGTACTACTTTATACTAAAATATGCTTAAACACGATAATGAAACTAATCGGAGTCCTCCCACAAAACTAGCGTTGATGACCAAAGGTCCATCCAATGCGGGTTGTCCTCCAGGATCGTGGAATTGTCCAGCTGCGTGAGGATGTAGGCGCGCCTTCTCGGTCCTCCTCGCGTGGCGGTTTTCCCGCCTTTGCTCCGTTCTCTGCTCATCTTCAGCGTAGAAGGAGACCTCGGCTTGGACGTCCTCCGGGAAGCGCTCCGCCCATAGCAGGCGGCGATGCTCGTCCTCCTCGGCAATCAGGAGACGGCGCAGCTAGGCGTGATGGCAGCGACGTTCCTCGTCGGTGATGAGGCCACCTGCTCGCGCGTGTGGACGTCGTGGAAGATCATCGATCGGGGAGGCCGGCCGAGGCACCACACCACCGTGTCGTACGCGCGCGCGGCCTCGTGCGCCGTATCGAAGGTCCCGAGCCCGTTGCGCGTCTCACTGGAGCGGATCTCCACGTGGAAGTTCCCCGTCGGGCGCACTTGGATGCCGACGTAGCCGGAGGAGTTTTCGTGGCGGCATCTCGGCATCTGTGGTGGTGTGGGCTTGCGTGGAGCGTGGAGGCGAAGCGGCAGAGCGGGTGTGGCACGCGCAGAAGAGGGGAAAGTTTCTGGGTGGTTGGTTTGTGTGCGCACACTATGACTTTGCCGCGTGCTAGCACGAGCGGTAGATATAGCGCTCAGGATTGTGCAAAATGGCGCGCACGGTAGAACTTTTCACACGTCAGCTGAAGCGGGCAAAACTCGACAAATTTTTTAAATAATACATTTTTTATTGAATTTGAGAAGTGTTGCATGAATTTAGGAATTTACAAATCTAGAGATTTGTCGGCCTGGGCCTGGCCGAGTAGGCTCTCGACTGACGTGCAACATGCAATCGGTCAGGCCGTGGCCGATTAGATCAATCGGTCAGGGCATAGCCGAATGAGTGTGGTCCAATTGTTGGGGTTCCGCGTATGAAAACAATAAAATTTTACCCTACGCCCCTGAACCCCTGAAGCTGCCAGGACCTATCTATTAGTAATACAGTAACGAGAGGAGCTTTTCGTAAACTTACCCTTGAAGACCGAAAAGCGTTGTCAATGCTCAAGATAGCGTGGTTGATGTAGACGAGCCGAAGCCGACCTCAAGGTCGTGATGAAGTCCTCGCGCTCCTTTGGCTCCAACGACTTGAGTGCCTCAAGTGCGACACCTCTCGGGGAGTTACACACGTCCGGTGCCTGACGATGACTCCTGCTTTCTCGATCCAGCAGCAGTTGCGGAAGTAGAGCTCCCGGATCCAAATCTCGCAGCGCGACGGTGCTCCGCGGTGAAGATGTCTCTCGTTCGCGCAGTCCAGACTTAGGACCATGGTCATGTGAGAGAGAGGGGGAGAGAGAAAATATCAATTAGAGGTCCTCCCAAAAGTGAGAAGACCTTTATTGATTATTGGTGTATTTTATTTGGCCAAATACCCCCACTATATATAGGGGGAGGGGAGGTACTACCTCCCTCAAAGTCCCGGGGTGGTACTAAAGGAGAGGAGAGGGAGGGATGGCACCGCCGGCCACCCCCATGGGCCCCGCGTGGGGGGGGGGGGGGACTGGCCCACTAGGGCGCCGACCACCCCCTTGGCCCCTTCTCCCTCACTCCTTTCCCTAATGGGCCCTCTCCCTCCGAGAATTGGCCCATTAAGCCTTTGACCATTTAAATTGATTTTTCTCTTTATTAAATCATTATGAATAAATGATTAAATCAATATTTAACATTCATTCACATATTATTCAACCTCCGTGGCTATGGAACACTTCCACCTCCACTCCGAACATCCTCCGGACTTACCGAAACCCTTCCGGTTTTCTCTCTACTATTCTTTGGTGATTCTACCGATCCTATAAACACTCTCTAAGCATCATCAAGCCCTTAAGCATGATACCCCACGGTTCGGGAACACTCCAGACATGGCCGGGACACTCCCGCACCAATGATCGACAGAGGGACCTAGATGGCCATGTGACCCCTGTGCGTTCCACGAAGATCTTTCGTCGTTTGAACCGGGAGAGTCGTGTCTTATTCCCTTTGTCTCTTGATACTTGCATTGACCGAGATCTGATCAATGACATCACCATGTCGTATTCAATCTCATTACCTAACAATGCTACTTGACTCGTTCCGACAAGCGATATCCCCGTGATCAAATCACACGCTGCATAGCTATTGGATATAACTTCTTAGAGTGGGCCCTTCGAGTATCTTCCCGTCACATGGACGGACAAATCCCGCTCTTGACATATATTGCCTCTATGGTTTCCTCCGAGTACCTGAACACACCTTTATAACCACTGTATTACTAATTGGCGCTTGATGCTATCTAAGCACTCTCGGGAGACAGTGATTGATATAGCCACACGGTCTAAGGAATAGTCTACGAGGATCCATTTCTAATCATCGTAACTTGAACTTCGTGACATGACCGGGTCACGATGTTTAGGTTGGGTATTGGTTCATCATCTCATTCGCGGAATGAGATGACTCCATTTCCAACTGGCATAAATGCCACATGATCAGGAAACATGATCATCTGTTGACCAATGAACCAGTGACTAGAGTTTCACTAGGAACCCCTGGTTGTTTGTATATCACTCGTGTATTGATGTTTCCACTCAATACAGTTATAGCATGATATAAAACTCAATCATAAACTATATGAAATATGATAATAGTCCTTACTAATATTTGTCTCTAGGGCATATTTCCAACAGTCTCCCACTTGCACTAGAGTACAAATACACTAGCTGCATTTGTTCTCAATCATTGGCACCATATATCCGGTACCCTGAACATGCTTGCTCATGGAAGAGGTTGAGTCTTGGGCCTGTACTTTACAGTCCCAAATCCTTTGCAACTTTACTAATGTCACCTTGATTGACATTAATACTTTATCATCACATGATAGCATCTGTGTGTATGCATTGTCGCTAACAGAACGAGGCCTGATTCCAGGAGCCTATAGTGACTTTAGATCAACCTCGAGGGCTTTCTCATGGGCACTGTGCCCTGGGACACATCATTCTACGTTAAAAGCGAACTAGCCCCACCATAACATTATACAACACTTTAGATGGTACCCTTATCTATTATTATAAATGTATTCATCGAAACACTAGTGCACTCTGTGCAACTTTCGTTGTTTTTTGTTCACCTTGCTTCCTACTTGACTTTAATCGGTATCTACAGGAGTTTCCAACATATTCCCTTATAACATAACCCTTTATGTTTTAAGATATGTCATCCTTTATGGATTTGGAAAACATGTATGTAGTTCTCTATTAGACACTGCGGACAAACTTAGCTCAACGTTCTGTGATTCGAACTTGATCACTCTTAAACATTCCTTACTTGGATCACATATTATGCTAAGTTATCATCATGGTTTACTAAGACAGAACCTATGTCTCAACATAGTGGATGACGATCATCCTTTTCTTTCTTTCAACCATTAATGTTAAACTTGATACTATTCCTAATTTGAGTTATTAAGGACTAGTTCCTTAATCAACTTCTATTCTGAAACCCCTTTCAGAATCCCTTAAGGAATACTACATAATATCATAATACACTTATTATCAACTTCTACATCTTATAAATCATTATTTATAAGTATTTGCACTTTCATTCTTAACACAATTAAGAATTACTCCTATAAGCTCTGATGACCCACAAGTATAGGGGGTGTATCGCAGTATTTTCGAGGGAAGTGAAATCCAATTTATTGATTCGACACAAGGGGAGCCAAAGAATATTTATAAGCCTTAACAACTGAGTTGTCAATTCAGCTGCACCTGGAAACAATCTTGTTCACATCAGTTTATCAGTAGCAACAGTTTTGTAGTAGGAATAGCAAAGTAACAGCAGTAGTAAAGTAGAGACATCAGTAACAATAGCAGTAAACAGTGGGATTCGAGTGCGGTAGGCATATGGATGGATGGACGGGCGTTGCATGGACAAGACAATTCACATAGCAATTATAACATAGGGCAATTGCAGATAAATAAGATAAAGCATCCAAGTACTAGACAATCCTAGGCATGTGTCCCATATATAGTCATACGTGCTCGCAATGAGAACTTGCACAACATCTTTTGTCCTGCCAGCCCGTTTGCAGCGGGGCCTCAAGGGAACTACTGGAAATTAAGGTGCTCCTTTTAATAGAGCACCGGAGCAAAGCATTAACACTCCATGAACACATGTGATCCTCACATCAAAGCCATTCCCTCCGGTTATCCCGATTTCTGTCACTTCGGGGCCATTGGTTCCGGACAACAACGTGTGTATACAACTTGCAGATAAGACCAAAAACAATACTATCATAATGAATCAATAACATGTTCAGATCCGAAATCATGGCACTCGGGCCCTAGTGACAAGCATTAAGCATAACAAGTCGCAACAAAGTCATAAAGCACTAATAAAAGATACTAGGCACCATGCCCTAACAATCCGATGCCATTACATGAACGACCTCATCCAATCCCTACCATCCCCATAGCCTACAGTGGGGGATTACTCACTCATATATGGGGGAAACATGGATGGTCGATGGAGAAGCGATGGTAATGATGATGGCGATGATCTCCTCCAATTCCCCGTCCCGACAGGGTGCCAGAACGGAGTTTCTGGTGCTGTTTCGTGGAATTTGGTGGTGGTGGCAGAGCGGAACTCCTTCTGGAAAAATGTCGACCCCCCCTGAGTTTTTAGGTCAGAAGGCTTCTTATAGGCGAAAAGGGAGACCGAGGGGGTGCCTAGGGGGCCCACACCATGCCCTGGCGCGGCCAGGCCCAGCCCGCGCCTAGGGGTGGTGTGGCCAGCCCCTGGCTCTTCTCCATCTCGTATTCTGGATCCTGGAGTCTTCTGGAAAAATAGGCACTTTGGCTTTTGTGCGGTCCAATTTCGAGAATATTCATTTTCTGACTTTGCTGGAACCAAAAACAGCAGAAAACAGGCAGCTGGCACTGTGGCTCTTGTTAATAGGTTAGTCCAAGAAATCATATGAAAAGTACTCCAAAGTGTGGACAAAACACAAGAAAGTGGATAAAACCAAGCATGGAACATCAAAAATTTGGATACATTTGCAATGTATCAAGCTCCCACTCAAAAATATGTCATTCACATATTGTTTTAGGAAGACTTTTATAGCTCCCACTCAATTTTATGCAAATTGCATATCCACTCACTATTTTGAATATATTCAAAATCCTTTGATCAAATATCAAACTTGGAGTTTTACTATGAGATACTAGTACTATTACTAGTTTTAAATCCTCTAGACATTCAGCACACTTGAATCAAATTCATTTAAATTTGTCCAATACTTGACAAATTGTGCTTTTGTCATTCACCCCCTTTTCCACTATGGCTTTGCAGTCATTTGGCAAAATTCAAGTAACCCCTTTCACTTGTGAGATTCAACAACGAATTGCTTTCTAATCTCAAGTGAATTTTGTTTATAGGATTTCTCATAATTTAGTTTACCATTGTTTCTTTAGTAGTTCGTAGGTATGTCATATTCCAAGAATCATGACAAATGATTCACAAATGTCTCCATACAAGATATGAATTACATTTTGAATCCTACTTCATGTAGTGAAAACTCTAGTGGGGAAAACACAATGATCAATATCATTGATTCTTTCCTTCCGTGAAGAGAATCGTCCAGGAACATTGTTCGTTGCGCTTCTCAACACTCTGATGCAGGGTTTTGAATCCTCATCGTGTTTTACACTATCTTCCATTTGCTCCATAATCGAGAAATATCACTAAAAGTGAGCTTTCTCAAGAATGCACCAAAATCCAAGCAATACCAGTTTTGCTTCTCTTTTGGTTTTAGCTATGGACTTCGTATTCAAAGTTTCCAATGAATACTCTACAAGGACTTATTCGCTATTGTTTTGGTTATATCGAATAACCCCAAAACTTTCATGAATTCAAATGGTTCACTACATTCTAATTGAGTGCTAACTATTTCTAACTAATGGTCTCTACATCTACACTACAATGATTTATTTGGTGCCTTCTATTCACCCATTTTGATATCTAATATCATATTGTGATGCTTCGCATTTTGATGTTTCAAAATGCTGTGCATATTCACAATTTCTTTTATGCCATTCTTATAAAGTCGAATTTCATTACTATTTATCGAATCATAGTAATTAGATTCTCTTTTATATTTATACCCTTTGGTGATGAAACACTTTGATCAAATCAAATAGTTTCATATTCATGTTTCCTTTGGTAAACTTCTTTACACATTTAAACAATCATATAATGATAATTACCATTTTCGTTAAAACACAATACATCGAATATGTATTTACTTTTAACAATTCATCAAACACTTTGTATTCAAGTAATACACGGTGTTCAAGTTAATTTGCCGAACTTTTGCATGATTTATATGTGACAAGAAATCGAATGACTTTCACATATTATCATTATAACTTTGAATTTAAACAATGGTTTTCATTCCGTAATGAAATATCATTTAAGTTGGCTATTTTTTAAGGCATTTTAATGTTTTACAAATGTTCATGAATTATCAATTAGTTTCAAACAACAAGGATAATTCACAAGTAATCAAACAAGATATGAACACAAATAGAAATCATTCATAAAAGTAGAACAACTGTTTGTTATAAACTCATATGAATAACCGTCTCACGAAGTGTGAGACACACTAAAGAAGTTCACAATCTTTTGATTACAATAACTATCCAAAAACATAAACTAAGTGATAAATGTCGAGGGAGAGTGTCGTCGGCCATCATCATCATGCTTGCCATCAACACGCAACGTCACCCCCTCTCCAGCAAGCACCTCTCATGCAGAAGGACCTGTTTTCAGCAAAACAGAACAAGTATCAAATATACTTACTGCAAATGTGTTTGCAAGATTATAACATTTATAAAACTATATATCAAATATATACCTTTGTCATTGATGACCTCTCCGGTGATTGGTTCAACCTTTACATTCCTGAAACGTAATATGAACTCCTAGAAATCCAATGTTTCTGTATCACCACTCATGATGCTACTTCGGACATGTCCTTCGTAGCTGGGAGGCAACGATCGAAGCAGTACGCCTATCGCAAATGGATCATCCATCCAGTAATCCACGAAGTAAACCAGTCTCATGTGTGCATCAAGCATGCGCTCCAAGTGACCCTTCAGACATGTATGCTCCTCCATCTGTATGGAAAGGAACTCTCCAAGCAGCTCGTGCTTCCACATGCGCACATGGCCTATGAACTCTGCTCTCAGCTGATCCACCATTGAATATGGATCAAGATCACCCATGAGCGGATGGAGTTCATCCACCATCCCGTAACACATTATTATCTGAATGTAGGTGGACATCTCTTGACGATAGTAGCGGTCTGCCAGCTCTTGTGGGGTCTCATAGTGGTCTAGTTCAGTCAAATCCATCGTGCGGCGTATGTAGTCTACCACATGATTCCTAGTAAGAAGATCATTCAGGTGCACAAGCCAACTAGGTAAGTTGGATCCATCAAGTCTAAGTTTCTCACCCTTTACCCATTCCTCAATGACAAAGTAAGCTTCACGGTGAGCCATCTCTACATTTATAATCGCAAAAAGGGATTTAGACTAAGTTTATAATTAAATGAGTTAATAATAACTCCACTCAGAAACACCTATCCCCATCAGGGTTCCTAGTGATAACACGACCCCTATCAACCACATCTCCCCCGATCATCATGTCCATCAATGTGGGTTCAAGGGTGGACGCTAAACGTCGGTCACATCATTCATGCGACTTGTGCTCGATCTTTCGACCATCTGTGTTCTGAGGCCATGTCTGTACATGCTAGGCTCGCCAACTCAACCTTAGTGTATTCGTTGTGCAACATGTCTTACACCCACTTTATGCGAACGTAGATATGTCTGACACCCGATCATCACGACCTGCCTCATACCGAAGAACTTTCTTGGTGGTGCACACTAAGGGGGGACACAATCATTGGTAATTTTAACAGGGATCATCTTATTAGGCTACCGCCGAGTATCTAATACTAGCACACAATAAGATATACAAACAATAACATTAAATGTAAATGCGATGTGATATGGTCCTTCACGTCGTGATCTCCATCCGTCGTCACCGGGTTCCGGCGCTAGGGTTCCAGCGCCATAGACACCAGGATACCGGTGTCATTCTGGCGTGGTAGTTCGTCACCTCTGTGACTATCTAATACTACGTGACTTAATGTAATCACTTTACCTTTGCCACAACCATATCACAAAGCAACACCCCCCTGCAAAAAAAGTTAGACGCCTCTACTTTAGCTTTGCATGTTTTACGTGGCTGAATGGGCTTTCGCACAATAACCGTTCTTACCTACGAACTTTCAGCACAACGCTGATCAAGTAGTTGTCTCTACTACACCCCTTTCGGGGCCCTCCATTGCAAATGGTATACCAACTAATGCAAGAGAGACAAACACCCCCCTAAGCCACTTTATACGGTACAAGCCGTATGTCAAGCATGGACCAGTCTCGCGAATGAACACGTAAAGTCGGTTGGGGGCCGCTTCATCAAGCATTACTGCGGTATACACAAGTACACGTGGGAGGGTAACAACTAAAAGATCAACGCCCACACGCTACATCTCATGTGTTCTACTCGTACAAGCATTACTACGCATAGATCTAGCTCTGATACCACTGTTGGGGTTCCGCGTATGAAAACAATAAAATTTTACCCTATGCCCCTGAACCCCTGAAGCTGCCAGGACCTATCTATTACTGTATCAGTAACGGGAGGGGCTTTTCGCGAACTTACCCTTGAAGACCGAAAAGCGTTGTCAACGCTCAGGAGAGCGTGGTTGATGTAGACGAGCCGAAGCCGACCTCAAGGTCGTGATGAAGTCCTCGTGCTCCTTTGGCTCCAACGACTTGACTGCCTCAAGTGCAACACCTCGCAGGGAGTTACACACGTCCGGTGCCTGACGATGACTCCCGCTTCCCCGATCCAGCAGTAGTTGTGGAAGTAGAGCTCTCGGATCCGAATCCCGCAGCACGACGGCGCTCCGCAGTGAAGATGTCTCTCGTTCGCGCAGTCCAGACTTGGGACCACGGTCACGTGAGAGAGAAGGGGAGAGAGAAAATATCAATTAGAGGTCCCCAAAAGTGAGAAGACCTTTATTGATTATTGGTGTATTTTATTTGGCCAAATACCCCCACTATATATAGGGGGAGGGGAGGTACTACCTCCCTCAAAGTCCCGGGGTGGGACTAAAGGAGAGGAGGGGGGAGGAGGTGGCACCGCTGGACACCCCCATGGGCCCCGCACGGGGGGCTGGCCCACTAGGGCGCCGGCCAGCCCCTTGCCCCCTTCTCCCTCTCTCCCTTCCCTAATGGGCCCTCTCCCTCCGGGAATTGGCCCATTAAGCCTTTGACCATTTAAATTGATTTTTCTCTTTATTAAATAATTATGAATAAATGATTAAATCAATATTTAACATTCATTCACATATTATTCAACCTCCGTGGATATGGAACACTTCCACCTCCACTCCGGACATCCTCCGGACTTATCAAAACCCTTCCAGTTTTCTCTCTACTATTCTTCGGTGATTCTACCGATCCTATAAACACTCTCTAAGCATTATCAAGACCTTAAGCGTGATACCCCACGGTTCGGGAACACTCCAAACATGGTCGGGACACTCTCGCACCAATGATCGATAGAGGGACCACTCGGTGAGGCCTAGACCGAATGGACCACTCGGTCAGGCCCAGGCCGACTTCACCTAATTTGGCTTACCCCTGACCAAATCCTGCATGATCAATGAGACCTAAACCTAGACAGTTGCATCTCCGCTAAATGCGACGTGTTAACCTAAATCAGTTTTCGGCTCCCGCCATTTCTCCCGCAACTTTTTCGCGACGTTTATCTCCTGCCACTATCTCCCGCCACAATTTCCCGCCACTATTTCCTGCCGTTTTCCCGCCTATTCTTCCCAGTGCCTCTATAAATCCGGGCACCGAGATGTTCTCTCTTCACCTAGTTCATCTGTTCCTCCTCTTTCTCTCGCATTTCTTCTCCTCTCCATCATGAGTGTGCCTTATTCGGACCTAGAGTATTGGCCTAGGAAGATGAAATATGCTAGGTTGCCACAAGGGGTGACACATGAGCGCTGTTGGTGCGGCCATATCGCCAAGGTCAAGGAGTTAATCGATTTCTCCACCTGCATGGGCATGAAGTTTTTCATGTGTCGCAACTATGATTCCTCCGGCAAGCCCGCCCCGGCAAGCAAGTTCGTCGTACGATATTCCTCCGATATGTTCCCAGAGCATGGTTAATATGAATGATTCATGTTATTATGTGTTCTTTTATTCATTCCATTAATTTGCTTGTAGTCTCCTCCTCCACTTTGCAAGTGGTACCATTGGATTGACAAGGAGCAACCAGCCTAGGTCGTGCAGGAGATTGCGGACAGGATCCGGCGTGCAAGGGAGAGCTTTCTTAATGAGGAACGTACTGAAAGGATAGCCGCGAATGAGAAGAAGGCTTGAGAGAGAGAAATGAAAGAATTAAGAGCGGAACAAGCTCGAAACCGCGAGCTAAACAACAAGAGAAGGGAGGAAGAGGAGCGATAGGAATAGATGCACAAGGAGGCCCGTGAGGCGAAAGGAAGAGATTAAGAGAAAGGGCTGCAGAGGCGCAGGCGGCAGAGGAACGTGGGGACAAGATCAGGAAGTACCCGCGCTAGACTTAGGGCAGGTAGACATATGTATCAGTATCAATGTATCTTCACTTCAGTTGTAGTGTCCTGATGTATCTTAATTTCAGTTGTAGTGTGATGATCGGCTCAACACGTCAATCTTGTGGGGGAACCCCAAGAGGAAGGTATGATGAGCACATCAACAAGTTTTCCCTCAGTTATGAAACCAAGGTTATCGAACCAGTAGGAGCAAGGAAACACCTCCAAGGCGTTGTTTCCAACTTGGAATCCTGCACAACACAACCACAAAACTTTGCCCCCAACTTACAGTGAGGTTATCAATCTCACCGGTTTTGCAGAAAGTAAACAGAAAACAGTAAATAGATTGTAGATTGATGATAAAAGAATGGACCAGGGTCCATAGTTCACTAGAGGTGATTCTCCTTAAGATAGATGGCATGTTGGGTGAACAAATTACAGCGGGGCAATTGACAGACACCGAGAAAGCATACGTGTATATACTAATCATCTTGACTCCTATGAGATTTGATTGGGCATTACAACATTATACATAGACCGTAATCCAACTGCATCTATGACTAATAATCCACCTTCAGGTTATCATCCAAACCCCCTCCAGTATTAAGTTGCAAGCAACAGATAATTGCATTAAACAAAGTGTGTAAAGTAAACAATACGATTGTTCTATGAACAAAGGATTGTTGTTTTCTCCCTAGTAGCAACAACACATCTAGTACCTTAGAGATTTTTGTCACTTCCCTAGATTACTAGAGGCATGAACCCACTATCGAGCATAAATACTCCCTCTTGGAGTTGCTAGCATCTACTCGGCCAAGATAGCTACTAACAATGGAAAGCATGCAAGATCACAAATAACATAGACATGATAGAATCAATAATCAATCTGAAATAGCATCTCAATATCCATCGGATCCCCGCAAACACAACATGTAGATTACAAATAGATGATCTTGATCATGAACGGAGCTCACAAGATCTAGACATGGTAGCACAAAGGAGAAGAACCAACCATCTAGCTACTACATGGACCCGTAGTCCAGGGATGAACTACTCAAGCATCACACCGGAGGCAGTCATGGTGATGAAGAAGGCCTCCAGGGTGATCTCTCCCCTCCGACAGGGTGCCGGGAAGAGCTTCAGATCCCTCCTGATCTAGGGATGTAGATGGCGGCGGCTACAGACTCTTTCGTGGAAGTTTGATCGGGTACTTAGGGTTTTCGTCCTAGAGGCAATATATATGCGAAGGGGCAAGGTCGGTGGAGTACCAGGGGGCCCACACCCCCTGGTGGCATGGCTAGGGCTGGCCGCGCCACCACCAGGTGTGGTCGCCCTGGCTCCCCTCTTCGTCTCCCCTCCGGACTCCGTATTCCTTCTGGTGAAATATTGACTTGGGCTTTTGTCCGGTCCAATTCTGAGAATATTTCCCTACTAGCTTTTCTGAAACCAAAAATAGCAGAAAATAGGCAATTGGAACTGTGGCATCTTGTTAATAGGTTAGGTCCAGAAAAAGTGTAAAAATACTCCAAAGTATGGACAAAACATAAGAAAGTAGATATAAAACAAGCATGGAACATCAAAAATTATAGATACGTTTGCAACGTATCATAGTGTCTTGATGTATCTTCATTTCAGTTGTACTATCATGATGTATCTTCATTTTAGTTGCAGTGTTGTGATGTATCTTAAGTTCAACATTAGTTTGTACTTGTCAGTTAATTTCAGAGACAATGTATCTTACTTCTTCCCACCAAAATGTTTCCCGCCATTTTTTGTTCGTTTACCCTATAAAAACCCCTCCTCACGAAGTTGTCTAAGCACAACATTCATGTTTTAGGCCAGTATGTTTCCCGGTTTTCCCTATGACCGCAGTTTTGAGACAAACATTTCCGTGTTGACCTTTTTCATTTGGCCAGGAACTTTAGGATAGACAATAATCCAGCCCATTGGAGGAACTCCTTGCTAGTGATTTACTTCTCACTGAGCTGGGTGAGACATTACGTAAAAAAGGGTGGTCGAAGAGGACCCCAGAGGAGATACAACAAGAGCTTCTTCGGATCAATGCTAGGTAGGACAAGCAAAGATTCTTCAACAAAGAGGCAAGGCAGAGGGAAGCCAAGCACCCTTGGCTATGGATACAAGAGAGTGAAGATGAAGACGATCTCTTCATGCTGCCGGTCGGTGGTACTAGGGATAAAGTAGAGCGTGACAAGGCGCAGACCTTGAAGAAGGTGCAGGCCAAGAAGAGCAATGACAAGTTAGAAGAGAGTGAAGATGAAGATAGTTCATCACATATTACAAATGGAAACATTTTTTTTTGGAAATGGGCGCTTTATTATTATCCATAATGTTTACACCCGGCCTCTGCATAGCTAGGATGCACACAGCCGATCAAGCTCAGAGAAAAAACCAGAACAAAAGAAACAACGTTACAAAAGTGATACAAAACGACGGCACACGTCGATCTAAGGCATGTCTATCCGCAGGTCACGCTGCCATCCATGTCGGGAGAAAATATCCCTCGCCGTGGCCTCCAATCGCGTACACCCCACCGCAAATAAGTCGCGAAACTTCATACGTTGGAGAGTAGTCTATGATCGTAGGATAGCCGTGGCACGATAGATCACCTGAAGAGAAGAAGACACAATGTTATTAAAAATCTTGTCATTTCTACATAGCCAAAGCGACCAAATAATGGCAAGCGCTCCCACCCTAAATAGAGTCCCATATTTATCGTGTATCCCGTGCAACCAATTACCAAATATATTGGTAACCGAACGTGGAGGAGATAAACCAGAGGCTACATGGATGATTGGCCATATAGTATGAGCAAATTTGCATTGGAAGAATAAATGCCGAATTGTCTCATTATGATGACAAAAAACACATTGTGTACTTCCTTGCCAATTCCTCTTAACAAGATTATCCTTTGTGAGAATAACCCCTTTACGAAGGTACCAAGCGAAAATCTTCGTTTTAAGTGGTATTTTCATGTTCCAAATTTTAGAATTATCAACCGCTGGAATATCCGGTTGGATCAATGCTCTATATAATGAGTCAACCGAAAATTTACCACTTTTCAGTAGTTTCCATTTGAACTCGTCCGTCCCCTCAGACAACTGTATCGTGGATAATCGTAAAAGAAGGTTATTCCAGGATACGAGTCTAGGGCCTAAGAGACTTCGTCTGAAAGACACATTAGGAGGGTCAGATCCCAATACTATCGAGAGGGTATCTCCTTTGTGCCTAACCATCGAGTATAGAGCTGGGTATTGTTTACGAAGAGAAGTTTGGCCAAGCCATTTATCTTCCCAGAACCTAACCTGTGATCCATCCTTAATATTGAAGACACCAAAGCAGAAGAAATGTTTTTTGGACACCATTAGTCCAGCCCAAAAATGTGAATCACCGGGTTTCCAAACCACTTGAGACACAACTTTGGAGCCAACATATTTCTTCCATAGAATGGTTTGCCAAACACCATCTTCTGATAGAAGTTTGAAAAGCCATTTACCAAGAAGTGCGGTGTTTTTGACTTGCAAATCATGTATGCCCAGTCCACCATATTCTTTTGGTCGGCAAAGCACATTCCATCTAGTCAGTCGATATTTCTTTTTTTCACTATCCCCTTTCCAAAAGAATCTTGATCGGAAATAATCCACTTTCTTCAAGACACCTTTCGGCAATTGGAAAAACGAGATCATATACAATACCATGTTGGTGAGTACTGAGTTTATGAGGACCAGTCTTCCACCAAGGGATAGCAATTCACCTTTCCAACTATTAAGACGATTTTGGAGTCTTTCCTCAACAATTTTCCATTCAGCAATCGTGAGACACCGATAGTGGATCGGTATTCCCAGATAGTTGATTGGAAATTACCCCTGACTACAGGCGAAAAGTTCAGCATATAGGTGGGACTCATTCAGAGCCTCGCCAAAACAATACAAATCAGTTTTATGGAAGTTGATTTTCAATCTAGAGAGTTGCTCAAACACTGATAGTATTAACTTCAGATTCTTCGCTTTCTCCAAGTCATGTTCCATAAATAAGATTGTATCGTCTGCGTATTGAAGAATGGATAGACCACCATCAACTAGATGAGGAACCAATCCTTCAATTTGGCCATCAGCCTTAGCTCTCTCGATGAGGATAGCCAACATATCAGCCACTATGTTAAATAGTATAGGCGATAGTGGATCTCCTTGTCTTAGACCTTTTTTGGTCTAGAAGTATTTGCTAGTGTCATCATTAACATTGATGGCAACGCTACCACCAGCCACAAAATACCGTACGAGAGCACACCACTCCTTAGAAAAACCTTTCATGCAGAGTGTTTGCTGAAGGAAAGACCAATTAACCTTATCATAAGCCTTCTCAAAGTCAATTTTGAACAATACACCATTCAACTTCTTTGAGTGTAGTTCATGAATTGTTTCATGCAAGATTACTACCCCATCTAGGATATTCCTTCCTTGCATGAAAGCAGTTTGAGATGGGCTTACAACATGGTCAGCGACCGAATTTAGTCTAATCGTAGCAAGTTTGGTGAAAATTTTAAAGCTAACGTTAAGAAGGCAGATTGGACGATATTGTTGTATCCATTCTGCGTTGTTAACCTTAGGTAGTAAAATTATGTTGCCAAAATTGAGTCTAAAAAGGTCAAGCTGCCCGGCATGTAGGAACACAAACAAGTGCATGAGGTCCTCTTTGATAACTTCCTAGAATTTTTGGTAGAATTCCGCCGGAAAGCCATCCGGTCCTGGTGCCCTGTTATGTTCCATCTGAAAAACGGCTTTCTTAACCTCATCCTCCATATACGGAGCAGTTAGAAAGTCGTTTTCTAGAACAGAAACCTGAGGAATATCAGCCGTTTGGGACTCATCCAGCGAGAAGGAGTTCTCTGGTGGTGTCCCAAACAGAGATTTATAATAACTAGTAATATACGATTTAAGTTGCTCCTGCCCCTCAATCATACCTTCATCCTGGATAAGAGAGTGAATAAGTTTCTTCTTATGCTTGCCATTAGCCACATCATGGAAGTATCTTGTGTTCGCTTCTCCTTCCAGAATGAATTTTGCTTTAGAGCGTTGATACCACTTGAGTTCCTCCTCTCGGAGCAGTCTGGCAATTTCTGCATTTGATTGGTTTTTAAGCTCAATCTCTTGTGCAGTTAAGAGCCTGACTTCCACAGAAGCCTCTAAATCATTAATAATAGATGAAAGGCGTATTTTCTCTTTTTTAAGGATACCAGCAGTATGTCTGGCCCAACCACGAAGGAATTTGCGTAAAGCACACATTTTGTTATTCCATCGCTGTAAAGGTGTTTGACCACTAACAGGTTTCTCCCAAATAGCCTTCACGAGATCAGGAAAACCCTCACGTTCCATTCATCCAAGTTCAAATTTGAAGCTATGTTTGGATTTTCGTGGTGGTGTTCCAACAGACAATAAAATAGGAGCATGATCCGATAAAGCCTCAATACGTTCTAGGGCCCGAACAGTTACCATAGGGAATTTATCTTCCCATTTGGTATCCGTAAGCACCCTATCCAATTTTTCATATGTAGGCTCAGGAAGACTATTGGCCCAAGTGAACCGTCTTCCAATCATTGTAACCTCTCGTAAATCCAAGCTTTCTATGACAACATTGAACATGAAAGGCCAATGATCATCGAAACGACCCCCTCTTTTTTCGTGAGGGAATCTGAGCAAGTTGATATCTCCACCTATGAGAATAGAATACGGATTGTCCTTAGCCAGATTGACCAACTCTCGTAAAAATTCTGCCTTAAAAACCTCCTGGGCAGCCTCGTATACAGCGACTAGAGACCATAGAAAATCATCAGCCTTGTTACGGATATGGAGTTTAATAAAAAAACTCCAACCGAACTGGCCAAGACTTCCATAGTCTCATTTCGGACGCCTAACAGGATTCCCCCGGATCAACCCCGCGGCGGACGTGATACCAACGTGAACTCCACTCCACCAGAAAGGCGATTGAGTTGAGTTTGGGAGAAATCACGTCTACCAGTCTCAGAAATACCCAAGAAATCCAAATTGTGATCTCTCACGCAATCAGCAAAGAACAAATATTTAGCCAAGTCACGAAGACCTCTGCTATTTGAGAACATGCCATTCATTGAGAAACAATGGGAGATTTGGATACCCGAGACCTTTTACGAGATTTATGGCCCTTTGATTTTCGACCAGAAGCTGTAAGCTCAAATAATGAACCCAACTCTGTCTCATCAAAGCCCACCTCTGATACTTCACCAACTAAGTGAGAGAGGAGTTGACCATCTACTGTGGCATGCAACTCCTCCTCCTCAATCGGTGAAGGATCAGGAACAATATGAGTCTTAGGAGTAACCGTTAAACGGTCAACCTCCATTCGTCTCAACACAGAAGTAGAAAAAGAAACATCCTTAACAGATCTACCCATACTAACTCCAAAACTAGCCATTTTTTCAGCGATAGACGAATTGGAGAAAGATAGGAAGGACTTTGACGAATTCATTATACCTTGCGAGTCGAGGTTCTTCTCTGCCTTCCTCCGCATGGCCTTGACCATCGAGTCCTCATCCGTAGCCGAAGCCCCAGAAGCATCAATACCATGCCTAGCATTCCTCCTCGCGGCATGTCCTGGCTGCCCCTCCTGGGCTACCAGACCACGCCCAACGTCCACCGGCCCTCCAGAAGCATCGCCATGTGCCAGCACAACATGGGTCGTCACAGACCCAGGCTCCCTACACAGCCCAAGGCCGCCTGCCTGGATCGAAGGGGGGCCAGCAGGCGTGTCCAGGACAATAGGCGGTGAAGACGAAGAAACATCACGATCGACCAGCCCCTCCTGGGCCAGTCTCCGCGACGAAGAACCCGGCTCCCCGCTCAACCCAAGGCCACATGCCTGGATCAACGAGGAACCAGTCTGCGTGACTCATGGTAAAGTCGGCGATAGCGGAGGGGCACCATGGTCGACCGACCCCACCTGGGCCAGTCTCCGCGCCGTGGACTCGTGGTCCAGCCCCTGAAGCACCGGCTCCAGCACAAGACCCTCCTGACGAGGAACGGATCGACCCAACACATTGGGCCTACAGCGAGCAGGGGACATCGACCGTTGAGAAGTCCGAGCCCCAGCAGCAGCCGCCTGCAAAGCAGCCTGCAGCTGAGAAGGAGAGACTTGAGGAGAAGTCACTGTAGAAGCAACACCACGAAGAGGAGAGCCTAACGGAAGCGACTCAAGAATTTCCTTTCCACGCGACGTAGAAGGATTGGGGTTAAATGGAGTGACCGCGATCAAAGGTGCAGAACCCTGTGATGAAAGCTGAGCCCGGTGGATTGAAAACGGTGGCACCGAGTCCCCCTGACTAGTCAGGGCCGAAGAAGAGTCATCCTCAGTATCCTGTAAACCACCGGTCGAATCAGACATATCCATAGCATCATCGGGGCCCTTCCCATTTGTATCATCATCATGGTCCTCATCTCTCTTCCGCCATAGGAAAGGAACAAACTCTGGCTCTAGAGCATAACCTGCAGGCTCCAAACAGAAACGAAGCTCATAGGCCTTGAGTTGGACCACAACATCCGTCTTAAGATAATGACCCAAAGCGTCACTCAGCTGCGAGAAAACCGAGGTGTCAGTCATTGCAACCAGGATCCGAATGACTCCACGTCGTCTCAAACTGAAGAAGTCAACATCTTGAGTGAGCCCCATGAGCCCACCGATAGCCCACAGACCCTAGAAGGACCGCAAACAATGAGGAACCCCCTCAACATGCAACCAGACCTGCTTGAGCTCAAACTTGTGGGGCACCTCCATCGCACGAAAAACAGAGAAAGCCAGCTGAGAATTGCCCTGAGGCACAGACACCTGAATCCCATCCACCCTGTCGAGATCCTCAAAAGACGAGAAACTCACAAGGAAGGCAACCTCTCCATGTGGCAAAGCCTCCCACTTACACTGATCACGCACCGGGCATCTCCTGGCAATTTGATGCTGAACAACATCCGCAGTCACCATCTGTCCAGAAACACTCACCAGAGCTATGGAGGACTGAGACATCCCCAGATGATCACGAACCACAATATCAGGAATCTGAGATAACAAAGTCCTTTCATTGCCAATACCGGCCATGTAAGGAGTAGGACGCGGCTGCTTGAGGACAGGGCATCTCAAAGTGGGGTGATTGCAGTTATCACAAATATAACAATAACGAACAGCCTTGCAATCCTTAGTCGCATGAGTATTGACCGCGCACTTCCAGCAACGAACAACCTTAAGATTCTTCTTACCCACCGAAGCAACTGGTGCAATAGGAACAACCTCCGGAGCGGCAGCCACAGGCACATCGGTATCAACGGTCCCCTGCACACCATACTGGTAGGTCTCCCGTTGGCCCGAAGCCTGGAAGGGGGCTCCCGCTGCCACAACGGGGTACCCATACTGTCCAATAGACTGCTGATGAAACTGCGGCTAGAACTGAACAGACTGCAAACCCACCTGCTGATCCACCTGAGGCTTCTTCTTTTTGTTCTTCCGTTTCGGCACAACTACACCCGCAGCTCCGACTGCAACATTAAACGGCTGGGGTGTCGCAGCATGCGGATACATCCCTTGTTGATGAAAGGGAGCTCCAGTATTGGGCTGACCTCGAAACGGAGGCTGCAACAACAGCTGACCAAATGGTGCCATGAAAGGCGGCGGCGCACCCATCCCCTGCTGGAATGCTCTCGGCGGTGGCATCCCCGGCGGCCCGGAGAACGGCGATGGCCTGTTGGTGAACGGACCAAGATGCTGCTGCATAGGGCCGGTAGGCCTAGTCCCAAGAGCGGCAGAGTTAGGCGGCCCGCCTGCCGGCACAGGCGCAGCATGCCACATCGGTGCATGCACAGGGGCACGAGGGGCCTGCATCCCATGCGCAGAAGCAGCAGCAGAAGGATCCGGCGGCCTAGCAGCCGTGGCCGCCGCTGCAGGCGCAGGCCCGCCCGGTCGGCTAGGGGCGCCAGCCATCGAACACGACCCACGCACGGCCTGGGCAAATGTGCGGGAGGCCGTCGAGGGGTCCGCAGTCGGCGGAGAAGATGAATGCGCCGGCAGACGGGCGGTAGGCGGTGAAGCAGAAGAATTTGGCGGAGAGGAGGACAGCGACGGTGGGCGATCGTGAGGCGGACGGGTGTGAGGCGGCGAAGCAGGAGGTTCTTGCGTAGACGACTCACACGAAAGCAACGAGGTTGGGAGACCCCCACACGTACGACCCAGCCCTAGAACCCAGGCCACCGAGCGCCACGCTGAGACCGACTCGGTTTCGGTGCCGGCCCCACATGCATGCGTCTGTGCGTGATCCACGTCCGCACGCGTCAAAAACGCCCGCGACGAGCGTGCGATCCCGGCCCGTCATCAGCGCGTGTGATCCGCTCTCAAAAAAACGCCCCGAGAACGGGGGGCGCGGACGATCGACGAGGAGGCAATGGGCCACGCCATGGCCGCATCCAAGGTCCCCGGCTGAGGATAAGACCCACCGGCGACGTCGTGCCCCCCCCGCTGAGCCACCGGAGGCAGAGGAGGTGACCGGGGTGGAGAGGACGGCGAGCCACGCTCCCAGAACCTCGAAGCCGCCGTCAAAACATAGTTCATCACATATTATAAATGGAAACATAGTTCACCACATATTACAAATGGAAACACAGTTCGTCACATATTACAAATTAAAACATAGTTCGTCACATATTACAAATAGAAACATAGTTCGTCACATATTACAAATTAAAACATAGTTCCTCACATATTACAAATTAAAACATTGTTCGTCACATATTACAAATGGAAACATGTGAGCAAGGCAGGTGAAGCCCTAAGTTCGCCCGCATCCTCTACCTCTTCGGGCCCGGGTACCCCGTCCTCGCGTAGATACTACGCATGTACCGAACTTGGGACAACGACTAGCCCTATGGCTAAAATCATTGCATAGAAAACACTACCGAGTTAGGCCTCCGGCTTCTGATTCATCCATGTCATTCTGGATGCGCCTACACTGGCGTCTTCCTCTGCCTGTTCGCTTTAGAGAAGGGTGAGGGATGTACTGCCTTTCACCAGGGTTTACCGTGTTGAAATTGCCCACTACTCGAAATCATGATATCTCATCGGTCCAGGTATTTACCACAGATTCTTTCAGGTAGTAGGGAGACACGAACGAGATTGCGTCCGATCCCAGCTGTCCACAAGCAGTAAGCACACGCGAGAAACGCAGGTGAAGCTACTTTGGTTTATTGCACGTGCACTCACAGGTTGGCCATTGCTCATTTCCAATCTTCACATCATGCGTCCTTAGCTCATTACCACACCCAAACTTATCGGTGGGTAATCGCACCTCAAACCTTCTTTCTTCATTACTGATGGCCACGACAGTGTGTGTCAGAGCTTTTGCCATCTTTTTATCCATGTAGTCCATAATATTTTCACAGAAATGTGTGTTCAGATTGTTCAAGATATGCAACTGAGCTCTCCGTCGTCCGCCTCTGAAATATTTGATCGTGTCATACAAAATACCCTCGACAATAGCTGTAGGTGGCAGAGCCCTGTTACCTCTGAGGACAAAGTTATATGACTCAGCTAGGTTTGTAGTCATGACACCATACCTAGATCCATGAGTGTCGTGTAGCAAAGACCACCTCTCCAAAGGCTCATGCTCTATCCACTGTTGAAAGTTTTTAATCTCTCTCCCGAGCCTTCTCCTAGTACCAGGCGGATCAAATCTTGACAAGTCACAAAGCCCTACATGGTCTTCCTCCACATGCGCTTCTCTAGTAGCAGCCTCTGCAGCTACTGCTGCTTGATGTGCAGCTATAGCTACGGTTTGGGCCACTTTCCTCGCCCTGACATATTTCCGAGTGAAGTCATCGAGATGTGCATGTGTGAAATCATACTTCTATTCTTGGTTCTGCTTGCAGAGTTTTTTGAAAAGATTCATCAGGTTCTTGTTCCCGAACTGTGAGAAAAAATTAGCTCCCAAATGGCGCATGCACCAACGGCTCTGCATGTCGAGCCAAGGTGTTTGTTCTCCAGGCCCTGGCTGTGTCAAATGCTTGACCGTATTTAGTATACCTGTATGCCTATCATGAACTATGCACACATTAGGCTTATCTTTCACAACTGCTATCTTGAGCTGCCTGAAGAACCGTGCCCAACTTTCAGTGTTTTCGCCCTCAACAAAAGCAAAGTCGAGTGGGACATTTCGATTGTTGCCGCCTTGACCAATGGAGGTAAGGATCTGACCCTTATACTTGCCAGTGAGAAACGTGCCATCTACACATATAACTGGTCGGCAATGAGTGAAAGCTTGGATGCATACAGAGAAAGAGAAGAACACTCGATGAAGCACCTTTACGGATGGGTCCTCTGGTATCCTATAGTATTGGATGTCGGCATATGTGCCTGGGTTCCTATCCTGCAGTGTAAGGAGTTGTCTGACTACAGAGTCGTACGCGTCTCTAAACAAACCAAACCTATCCTCAAGATCCCTTTGCTTTGCCCTCCAAGCCTTTCTGTAAGAAATGTTGTATTTAAACCTGACCCTTACTTTATTGATTATAGCCTTCACTTCCACCGCTTTTCTCTCCATTATCTCTGTGTAAAACAACCGAGCCAGAAGCATGGAGGAGAGATTACGATGATCTGTAGGGATAGATGAAAGCCGATATGTGTGCATCACCATGTCGCTCACCAACCAATCTGTGTCATATTTAGGAAGATATACATGCACCCTAGCTGGACAATTTATATCCATGCATTCCATTGTCAAGTATTTTTTAGTTGATACGGTTGTACTGAGAACCCTCTGTGTAGACAATGCCCAAGCAATGATTGTATCTTGCAAATGTTTCTTGTCTGGATATCTGGCGCCATGCATAATTTTATTATTGTGATATTCCCACGCAGAATCATGACCGCTGTTAACGGTCATGACATCCGAGATGTTTTGATTCTAGGACACAGGATTCGGCACGTCCTCTTTGTTGCCTTCTTCATCGGAATCATCAGAATCACCACTTTCACCATCCATGTAATCCTCATCCTTCATCAAGTCCTGCATGTGCCCACATTCCTCGTCCGCATCTACCTCTCCACTATCGTATCCTCCACCTACATCCTGACTGCTCTGCCCTGGTTTGTAACCACCACCTCCTCCTCCTATCTGACTGCTCTGCTCTGATTCATAACCACCACCTCCAGCATTGGATATATAGTACATATCGCCACTAGATTCAACACGGGAAGCACTAGTCCAACATGGTGTATGTGTCCGTCCTGGCAACCTTTTAACCACTTAAACCAGTCTTTGTTATGATCTACATGCTTCAAAATCTAGAAAATATTCTTGGTCGACTATGTCCACAATGCTTGGACACTGACGATGTATGTTTCGAGATTATATCCTAAATAGTTCGTCAACCATTATTTCAACTGACTAACACTCCATGTTTGAGGGGCAGTCAAATCCAACTCCGTACAATAAAACTCACGCAAATCTGCTCCATAATCATAGTATTGGATATTACAAGGACCGTAATAAAACACGAACTTCACTACATTGGATATCTCTACCGACATAAAAAAATCAAACTAAATAATTAATTATCGACAATGCATAAAACTATGTACAACTATCCGTAAATATTCTAAATAATATACTAATAGACTGCCTAATATTCCTACAAATCCACCTGTCAAATCTTTTTACAAATCCACCTGCCAAATACTAGAATGGCCAGAAATATTAACTAAACCACCGGATAAATTTGAACACTAATCCACCTCCCAATTATTCTAATAGCCTCCTAACCATAGCCCGAGTAGCCGCATAACCATATACAATAACTGTGATTAACGAGAGATTCGAGTTTACCTTTCAAGCGTGAGAAGCCACTCGGTACAGCAACCTCGGTTCACCAGACAAGCAGCACGGTGCAGCTCATACAGGCCCCTGCTCCAAGCTCCACCACAGCACCACCATTGCCATTGCTCCACCGCAGCACCATCACCATTCCTCCAAAAAAACCACCACCAAATCGAGTCCCGAGCTAACCCATCAGTAGATAGGGCTTCCCTACCTCTCTAGTGGTTTTAGAAGGAAGATTTGGTGGTTAATCTGGGCTAAATTAGGCAAAACTGCTGCAGGAAAATGAGCTCGCGCGAGGCAGGAGGGAGAGGAAGAAGCAGCGCACGGGAGGAAGAAAGAGAGGAGCGGGAGCAGTGCGCGTAGCGTGGTCCTGGTGGCCTCCTTTCGGCCAGGGCATGGCCGAACGGACTTATCAGCCAGAGCGTCGCCGAATGGGCCACTCGGCCAGTGGGCCCCGCAACCCCACGATGGCACCTGCATTCGGTCAGGGCGTCGCCGAATGGACCTGAATCGGCCAGGCCCACGCCGATTACTCTACTCGGTCAGGGCTACGTCGAGTGGATTTGAATCGGTCTGTAAATTTCTAAATTCATGCAATACTTCTCAAATTCAATAAAAAATGTATTATTTAAAAAAAATCGCCAAAACTCGCACGCGCTAAATCGGTTTTTTCTGCGCGGCCCTATTTTAGCACTTGTGTTGGCCTAGATCACTCCATCTGGCCGCCGCCACCACTCCCCGTCTCCGTCTCCAACTCGTCGTTCCCCTTCCTCTCCCCCCACCACTCGCCATCTCCGTCTCCAACTCCAACTCCAATTCCAACTCATCTGGCTTGAAATCGCAACCTGGCCCTTGAAGTTGCGCTAGATCCATCGTAGAAGTGCCAAGCCAATCCAAAGATGGATTTTTATGGCTATATGTCACAGCGACCGCATGTTTGTGGTTGCTGTGCCTGAAACGCTCGATAGTTCGTCAGTTAACAGACAGACAACTCGTCAGTTAACAGACAGACAACTGAATGGATTTTGTGCTGCTAATGCGTGCAGCTTTTCTGTGCTTCTCTATTCTCTTAATAGATTGATTACAAAGCTGTAACTACCTCCCGATAGCAGTGCTAGTGATCCACTGTAGTCGCGCCATCCCACGACCTGGATCAGAGCAGCTCGCGATCGGGAGTAAAACTAGGCGAAAAACTAGGACGTGCGTCGAAGCAGTCCATCCACGACTAGCACGAGCAGGAACCTAAACGTTGCCACACATTGCTTATTATAGAAGAACAGAAGTGAATCTAAACTACGTGACAGTGAGCTTATGAGCCTAACATTTCTCCCCCCTAAGCTCAATGTCCCTTGCTGAACTCTGAGACTCCAAGCTTCTGACGTAATTCAACAAAACGAACATGCCCCAAGGCCTTGGTTAGAATGTCAGCAATCTGATCATGAGTCCCCACATGAGCATCTTCCACCTTTCCTTCTTCGATGTGTTCACGGATGGAGTGGAACTTCACATCAATGTGTTTACTACGATCATGGTGCACAGGATTCTTGGCCAAAGCAATTGCTGACTTGTTGTCGATCAGGAGCTTGAACTTGGAAGGTTCTTTTCCCTGCATCTCACCTAGTAGCCTGCTGAGCCAAATTCCTTGGTTAGTTGCAGAAGATGCTGCAATGTACTCTGCTTCACAGGAGCTGGTTGCCACCCCCTGTTGCTTCTGCGAACTCCATGTCACCAGGTTATTGCCAAGAAAGAAAACTTGACCTGAGGTACTTTTTCTATCCCCTGCATCTCCTGCGTGATCACTGTCGCTATACCCAAGTAGAACCGAAGAAGAATGCCCAGCTTTGTATCTGCAACCAAAATCTTTGGTGCCCTGAATGTACCGGAGGATCTGTTTGACAGCAGCCCAATGGTTAACACTTGGCTTCTCCATAAAACGGCTGACCATTCCCACCGCATGAGCAATGTCTGGCATGGTATTCACCAGATATCTCAAGCTTCCAATTATGCTGCGATAGAGTGTGGGATCAAATGCCTTGCTGCCATCTTCCTTGACCAGTTTTAGCCTGCATTCCATTGGTGTACTGCAGCTGTTACAACCGATCATCCCTGCTGTTTCTAGGATCTTTACTGCATAGCTTCGCTGGCATAGGGTAATTTCACCACCAGCTTGACTCACCTCAATCCCCAGGTAATAGCTCAGTTGACCAAGATCACTCATTTTGAAGAGTTCCTGCATCTGTGACTTCAATTCCTGAATTGCACTAGCATCTGTCCCTGTGATGATAAGATCATCCACATAGACACCTACCAACAAAAATGTGGTGGAGTCGCCACGCCGGTAGACTGCATGTTCTAGTGGGCTACGGGTGAAGCCAAGCTTGTCAAGTGTGTCATGTAACTTGGCATACCAAGCTCGTGGAGCCTGTCGCAAACCATATAGAGCCTTGCTCAACTTCAACACTTGCTGCTCTTTGCTAGTAGCAATGTACCCTGGCGGTTGTGAGACATAGACTTCCTCTGCCAAGTCACCATTGAGAAATGCAGATTTTACATCCATGTGATGCACTTCCCACCCACAGTGAGCTGCCATTGCCAGGAGAAGACTCACTGTCTCCATTCAAGCAACTGGTGTGAAAACCTCTTCAAAATCTACACCTTGGCGTTGTGCATAGCCCTTTGCCACCAGTCGCGCCTTGTGCTTGACAATTTTCCCTTCAGGATCTCTCTTCACCTTGAATACCCATTTTAATCCAATGGCTTTCTGACCTGCAGGCAGTGAGGTATACTCCCAGGTCCTGTTCTCACCAATGGAGTTCATTTCATCATCCATGGCTGCCTTCCAGGCTGTGTCACCGAGAGCCTCATCAACATTGCTTGGCTCCTCGGCACTCAGAAACTGTCTGCATCGCAAGCATCGTCGTGCATGGGCGGTGTTGCCCACCTTATGTCAGTCGCAGCTGCTGGTGTGTGAGGTTCTGACGATGGCGATGGTGTCGTGGCAGGGCCTGTGGGTGTCCCAGGAGCTGGAGAAGGGGATACCACCACCATGCCTGCGCCAGTGTCCAGTTCTTCATGGCCGTCCTCTGTGCTGCATGTCACAGAGAAGGTGTCGTGCATAGTGCGCGAGCTGAATGCGCTCTGCACCTCCTCGCCTTGCGCTGTGCTCATGGTAGGTGAGCCCGGCGTGCTCCATTCCCACGGGCGGTTCTCCTTGAAGATGGCATCACGGGTGATCACCACCTTCTTCGTCGCTGGGTTGTAGGCACGGTAGGCCTTGGACCCGGACTCGTACACAACGAACACCATTAGAGTAGAGCGATCTGACAGCTTCATGATGCCCGGGCCGGTGCTCTTCACATGAACCGTGCACCCAAATGTCCGCAGATGCGAGACATTGGGCTTGCGGCCGTGCCACGCTTCATACGGCGTGACACCCTCGAGGCTCCTCGTTGGCGCGCGATTGAGGATGTAGACCGCGGTAGTCACAGCCTCTGCCCAGAAGAACGACGGCATACCCATGCTCTTGATCAAGAAGTGCGCCATCTCGACCACTGTCTGATTTCTGCGTTCGATGACGCCATTCTGTTGAGGAGAGTAGGGTGCCGTGGTGTAGTGCTTTACGCCGAGCTCCTCGCAGTATGCGCGGAACTCGCCGGAGTTGAACTCCCCACCGTGGTCGGAGCGGAAGGCGCGCAGCTTGCAGCTGCCCTCCAGCTCTGCCATCTTCTGGATCTTCTTGAAGCGTTGGAACCCCTCATCTTTGGATTTGAGGAGCTCTATCCACATGTAATGAGAATGATCATCAACAACGAGCAAAAAATACTTGTTACCGGCAGGAGATGTGGGCGTGATCTGCCCGCAGATGTCGGTGTGGACGAGCTCGAGTCCGTGCTCCGCGCGGAATGCCGTTGCCTGAGGGAATGGCGTGCGGTGTTGCTTGCCAAGGGCGCAACCGTCACAGTACTCCTCGACACGGTCGATCACTGGCATTCCCCGTGCCAGCTGCTCCGTGGACATGGTGCGCAACGCATGGAAGTGCAGATGCCCCATGCGAGCGTGCCAGCGCCAGGACAAGTCATCGCCCTTGGCCAGCAGGCATGCCGGTGCGTCGATGGTGAGGACGCCGGTGTACAGACGGCTCCCCGTGCGCTTGACACGAGCGAGCAAGTGCTCTGTTGGGTCGTGGATGATCATGACGCCGCCCTTGATGCCGATCACGCAGCCTCCCTCATCCAATTGCCCGACGGAGATGATGTTGCTCCTCAGGCTAGGAATGTAGAAGACGTTGGAGAGCGCGCGATGCTCTCCACTCTGGCTGCGGAAGACGACGGTGCCACGGCCGCGGATCGCGACGAGTGAACCATCTCCGAACTTCACTGTGCCTTGCACAGTGTTGTCCATCGTGGCGAACATGTGCCGCTCGCCAGTCATGTGGCTGCTAGCACCGGTGTCGAAGAACCACACGCCATCAGGGGAGGGAATAGGAATTACCTTCTCCTCGTTCAGGAACACGGTCTGTGTCGCCATGATCTCATTCACCTCCGCCATGAGCAGACCGCCCTTGTGATCATCGCCGTGCTGCACCAGGTTCGCGGTCTCCTACGGCTGCTTTTGCTTCTGCTCGCGGTCACGTTGAGCTTTGCGGCATTCCTTGGCCCAGTGGCCAGGCTTGCCGCAGTACCGGCAATTGCCCTTTCGGCGTTCGCCGGAGCCACCGCTGTTGCCTCCGCCATCTTGCGCTGACTTGGTTCCGTCCCCGCCCGGCGATTTGGGTTTGCCCTGAGGCTTCCCCTTTTTCTCGCCGCCGGACGAACACCCTGTGCGCACGTTCTGGCGCGCGGCCCACTCCTCTTCTGTGAGCAAAATCTTGCCCACGCCATCGGAGACCTCGTCGTCGAGATCGTACCCCTCCTCGGCGGTGATGAGACGGCCAGTGAGGTCCTCAATCGTGAGGGTGCGGAGGTTGACCGTCTGCTCGATCGCCATCGCCATCATCCTGTACTTGCGCGGGACGACTCGGAGGTACTTGAGGACCGCCTTGTACTCGTCGACAGGGTCGCCGAGCAGTTCGAGATCGTTGACGATCGCCGTCAGACGCAGTGCAAAGTCTTCGATCGATTCCCCATACTTGAACCGGAGATCTTCCCATTCGCTGCGCCGTGTCTGCGCCTTTGCCTCCCGGATCCTCTCCGAGTCGAGACGCATCGTCTTGATGGTCTCCCAGGCAGTCTTGGCGCAGTCCTTAGCCGCCAGTGTCCGCACCAGCTCCGGCGGGACGGCGGGAAGGAGAGCCGCGAGCGCTGCGCGGTCGTCTCCCTCCTCGTCCACACCAAATTCAATGTCATCCCAGAGGTGCGCAGCTTGGAGCTGAACACGCATCACCATAGCCCACTCCGCGTAATTGGTATGCGTGAGAGTGGGATACTGGTTGTTGCTGCTGCCCTCTCGGACCACGCGCTCGCGGACGATAATTTCGCCACCGCCGCGGATCTGACTTCGACCTCGACGCGGAGCCGGGGACACGGAGGTACGGCGCCGCTCCGGCGGCTTGGACCCACCGTCTGCTGCGCTCGCCACCTGCGTCCCCTTGTTCTTCTCCGCTGCTGCCGCTCGCTCGGCTGAGGTCGCCATCGCCGGATCCTCTCGGGGCTCTGATACCAAATGTGGTTGCTGTGCCTGAAACGCTTGACAGTTCGTCAGTTAACAGACAGACAACTGAATGGATTTTGTGCTGCTAATGCGTGCAGCTTTTCTGTGCTTCTCTATTCTCTTAATAGATTGATTACAAAGCTGTAACTACCTCCCGATAGCAGTGCTAGTGATCCACTGTAGTCGCGCCATCCCACGACCTGGATCAGAGCAGCTCGCGATCGGGAGTAAAACTAGGCGAAAAACTAGGACGTGCGTCGAAGTAGTCCATCCACTACTAGCACGAGCGGAAACCTAAACGTTGCCACGCATTGCTTATTATAGAAGAACAGAAATGAATCTAAACTACGTGACAGTGAGCTTATGAGCCTAACAATGTTGCCGACGCCCAAGAAGCTGGAGCCGACCCCCTCCTCGAGAGCTGCCTCCTCGACCGCTATCTCTTCATCGGCACCAGCACCAACGCCACCACCGCCCACCACGAATTCACGGATCAGGACGACGAAAATCGCCGCATCGTCATCCAGGTGAGCTTGTTCGTCGCACGTCCACCTCGACTCTCCAACATCCTCATCAAGTGCACCGGCACCCAGTTGAATGAGCATCCCGTCGTTGTGGCGACCTTCGGCGGCCTCGTCCTCCTCAGCATCTCCTACCTCCATAATTGGTCGGCGCGATCCCAGTTCTTCCTCTACCAGCCCGGCGCTCCTTCGCTGCACCCGATCCCGCAACCGCAACCCAGCGGCGATATTAAGTGTTTGAACGCCCAACACTTTGCTGCCTGCATCCTGCCCCACCCCCACGGCGGCAACGGCGACTACCTCGTCACCGCACTAGTCAATGAAGAGCCAGGGGAGCTCGACCTCTTCCTCTACAGCTCGTTGACACAGACCTGGACAGTCAAGAGGCCCGTCCTGATGATGGCACCCGTCGACGACGGTGCCTGCTTCATCCACATTACTTACTATGCGATCCCTGTCGGTGGCTCCATGGTCGCCTTCGTCGACATCTGGACCGGCATCCTCTTCTGCGACGTGCTCGACGGCGAGCACCCAAAGCTCCACCACCTCTCGCTGCCATCAACAGGTCTCACCAAGGAATCAGTACCCCACGTGTCATCTGTATCGACACCTCGCGACGTGCTCATCCGAAAAGTATCTGCTGGCTCCGGGTCCGGCCACCGCCTCCGCATCAAGTTTGTCGAGGTGGTGTGCAGACCAATCTTTGAGAGCTGGCGTGCTACCTCATGGAGCACCACCACCGCCGTGCCAACCCCTTGGTGCCAGCTCGAGGGTTGGCGCAAGCACTCCGATGTCTGTGATCTGGACTTCTCAGTGGCTGACGGTGTATGCTATGATGGACTGCTTCCCGAGATGTCGGAGTGGGACAACGATGATGACGGGGAAGACGACGACCAGCGCACTCTTGGTGAGCTCTACGTAAATATGCCCAGGATGAGCTTGCACCAAGACAACGTTGTCTGCTTCGTTGCCACGCGCTACATGAAGAAGACGGGGACTTGGATCATTGCTCTTGACATGGCAAACAAGATACTGCTAGGAGTCTATCGAAGCGTGAGATTAGCAAAAGAAGTGTCCTACAGCACCATCTCCAGCCATGTTGATATGACCGCTCCTCCAGGTAAATGCATCTTACTACTAGTATTATTTTCTTACAAGCTTTTAGTCAAGTGTGCCTGCTTTATTTAGCACAATATAATGGTTTTACTGCCAATGACGTACATGGACCGGAAAGCCATCAAGCTCGTACCATATATTGCTGTAGTCCGTTCTGTAGTTCTGTCTTTGACCAGGATCCAAGCTTTTATATAGTAGACACACAGTGTTGACGCTGCTTTCTTAATACATACTCCCTCCGTCCCATGATATATTTGGTTGCAATCTTATACTATAATGGGATGTAGGGAGTAGTAAAGATCTTGTCTAACCTGACAAATCCCCTTGTTTGTCCAACTAACTGGCAACAATACACAAAGCAAGTTAAGTTACAAACCAGGGCACACACGCACTGTTGACGCTGCTTTCTTAATACATATATATATATATACTCCCTTCGTCCCATGATATATTGGTTGTAATCTTATATAATGGGATGGAGGGAGTAGTAAAGATCTTGTCTAACCTGACAACACTAGTAGAAAACACACCTTTGGTCCAGGGGTATTAGCCCCGTTTTTGCTACAAACCGGGACTAATGCCCCGGTCCAACGGCTAGAACTGGCCCCAAGGGGTGGCAGGCACTAGTCTCGGTTCGAACGGGACCTTTAGCCCCGGGACGTGTAACAAACCAGGGCTAAAGGGTTTCAGGCAGGCCAGGTCGGGCGCCAGACCCTTTAGTCCCGGTTTGTTATACGACCCGGGGCTAAAAGTTGACCTTTAGCCCCGGTTTTAGACACGAACCGGGGCTAAAGGTCTGGCTATATCTTCTTCCCCTGCTCGAGCTACCATTCAAGCTGGTGGCTCTCCTCTCTCTCTCTCTCTCTCTCTCTCTCTTGCTTCAAGATCGAGTTCATGCCCTTTTTTCTCTCAAGATTTGTCTATATTTTGTGGTGCCCTGTCTATCCAAAGGTTCTAAAAGGTGAGCAACTTCATCCTTTGAACTCTCATTGCTATATTAGCTCATTTCATGCTCTATCTTATAGATGGATTTGTGGATTTAGTTTGGTAGTAATTTTTGCAATGATAGCATGAGATCGATGTTTAGATTCTATCTATCTTGTATTAATGTAAGGAACTCTAAAGTAAATATCACAATATGTGGATTCTATCTATATACATCTTGTTTTGGCACATAGTCTCGAAATTTGATTTTAGAAGCACACACATGCGTGAGTTCATCATTCTAACTAGCTAGCTGGGCAAAATATCCTTCTTCGTCTACCTGCGTTCAACAAACTGAAAAAATTATAACAAATATAGGGTTAATTCATAAAAGCTTGATAAGAAGACATCACAATTCACATATTAGGGAGTGCCTCTATGGCGAGCTCCTCGAAGATGTCTGAGGACGGGATCCTAAGACATCTTCGAGAAGCTCTGACGTAGTGGTGTCCCTGCTCTCCCACACCATCTTTCGGTTTATATCATCTCTAGCTAAATCAGTATGCTGGTGGAGCTAACTAATTTCACATATTAGAGAGTGACATCTTCGAGAAGCTTCGTCGTAGTGGTGTCCCTGGTCTTATACACCATCTTGCAGTTCTTCACAAGAATGCATACCTATTTATAGATTAAGCAGCACAACATAGTGTCGGACACTGATGACATAATATCGACAAACTCACCCTGGCATAGTGCTGCCACCCACCTAAAATAGTGTCGGCATTTAATTTACTGGCTTAGTGCTGCCCACTAAGGACATAGTGTCGACATGTTGTCTCCACATCCACATTTAGTCCCGGTTGGTGCCTCCAACCAGGACTAAAGGTTCATCATATCTTTAGTCCCGGTTGCTGGTTTTAATTTTGTTTTTTAGATTAGTACTAATTAATTATGATTATGCTGCCACCCACCCAAAATAGTAGAGTCATTTAATTTACTGGCTTAGTGCTGCGCACTGAGGACATAATGTCGACATGTTTTCTCCACATCCACATTTAGTCCCGGTTGGTGCCTCCAACCGGGACTAAAGGTTCATCATATCTTTAGTCCCGATTGCTGGCTTTAATTTTGTTTTTTTAGATTAGTACTAATTAATTATGATTATGTTTAATGTACTTAATTAATTATATAATGCAGATGAACCGGCAATGGATGTACGCTGACTGACTCTCTAACGAGTTCATTAAAGGCGTGCATTATTTTCTTCTTGTGGCCGAGGCAAACAAGCAGAATAGTTTTATGTCTTGTCCATGTGGTGTCTGTTGGAATCATAAAGAATACTCTTCCTCAAGAGTCCTTCACAACCACCTATTTTGGTCCGGTTTCATGACCGGTATAATTGTTGGACCAAGCATGGAGAAAGAGGGGTTATGATGGAAGACAACAAAGAATAAGAGAATGACAACGACTACCCTAAATACGATGGTACTACAATGGAAGACAATGATGAAGAAGAAGATGAAGAACGGGCATCAGATCTGCCCGATGATGATCTTAGTCGGGCCATTGCTGATGTCTAGGAAGAATGCGTAACTGAAAGGGAGAGGTTGAAGTTCAAGAAGATGTTAGAGGATCAAAACAAATTGTTGTACCCAAATTGTGAAGATGGACACAAAAAACTGGGTAGCACACTGGAATTGCTGTAATGGAAGGCAGAGAACGGTGTGACTGACAAAGGATTTGAAAAGTTGCTGAAAATAATGAAGAAGTTGCTTCCAAAGGATAACGAACTGCCCACCAGTACCTACGAAGCAAAGAAGGTTGTCTGCCCTCTAGGATTAGAGGTGCAGAAGATACATGCATGCATTAATGACTGCATCCTCTACCGCGGCAAGGAGTACGAGAATTTGGATGCATGCCCCAGTATGCACTGCATTGCGGTATAAGATAAGACGAGATGACCCTGGTGATGTTGAGTATGAGCGCCGTATGAAGAGGGTTCCTGCCAAGGTGATGTGGTATGCTCCATGGTTACGAATTAGAAGAAAACCCTAACATGTGTGGATGTTGGTGATGTACAATATTATTAAACCTTTATTTTTAATGATCTTCTTATATGTATATGGATATGAACTATCTCGATCTCAATAGGTAGTATTGCAACTTGTTGTGGCCAAACATTTATTAATATTAAAATGTAGAAATTAGTCATAATCATATCTAGCCTAGTACACAGCTTCTGGGTCGTCTTCGGAATCGTCATCGTCATCGTCGTCGCTCGTAGCACGCGGATGGATCCTCAGCCCTTCCTCGTAGCACGCGGATGGATCCTCCGGCCTCGGATTCACGACGCGCGAGGGAGGGAGCTCCCGGATGACGACCCCAGTACGCCCTAGGCCTTCACCACTACCACCATTCTTGTGGCTATGCTGTTGGTAAAAGTGCGGGTACCTCAGGCGAGGATGGTCTCCCATGGCGATGTAGCGCATCACACCGGTGATAGTCCGGTTCGCCCACCACAGGCGGCGACCAGCCTCGTTGTGTTTCACTGGGGGCGGGCCGTCACCCTCGTACCTGGTGAGCTCCCTTTCCCGCCGGTTTGTGAAGAAGGCATTCCAGGTGTCGAGGTTGTCGGGATCCCAATGGGGATCCATCCGCTGCTCCGGCATGAGCTCGAGGTAGAAGTGGTTCGTGATGGCCGCCTGGCGGGCCGAACCTTGAGGCACAGGAGGAATAGGAACCCCTCCAGCGCTCAGCATCCAGCCAGCGGGCAGTCGGTACCCCGGCGGGCATGGGTAGCTGGAGGCGCACAGCGCCTCGGTCTCCTCGAGCGTCAGAAAAGCCTAGTAAGCGGTGTCCATTATTGTGAGAGAGAAGGTGTGGATGTGTGGATGGACATGGCGGTCGGCCTAGATATAGAGGGACATGGCGGGAGAACATGGCGGGAAGCGGGGGAAATAGCGGGAGAACATGGCGGGAGAACATGGCGGGAAACGGGGAAATGGCAGGAAAATATGTTTTAGTCCTAGTTAATAGTTTTAGTATTAAATATTATATTTCTAATGAGTCTATTATTTTTTGTGAATATTTTATTATATTATATGTATTTTTCCATTTTTAAATAATAAGCTATATTTTTATTATTTTTGTGAACATTTGTACTAAATATAATACTTGTTAAACAATAGATAATTTCATTTAAGTTGTATAATAAAGTATGATAATAGATTTAAATTATAGATCTTCTTTTTCTGAAAATTTTGATATATAATACATAATTTTCTGAAAACTATAAACTATTTTTGGTTTTGGCGCCAAAAACAACCTTTAGCCCTGGGTTGTAATACAAACCGGGGCTAAAGGGTTTAGCCCCGGTTTATATTACCACCCGGGGCTAAAGGGGTGTGGCGCGCGGGAAGTGCGCGGGCCGAAAACACCTTTAGTCCCGGGTTGTAATACAAACCGGGGCTAAGGAGGGGGGGGGGGGGGGTATAAATACCCCACCCCCATCCCGGGTCATGGCACGACCCGAAGAGCCACACCATTCGTTCCCAGATCGAGGAGCTCGCTGCCGCCGCCTGCGCCGTCGTCCTGTCTCCGCGCCGCCCGCGCCGTCGTCCTGTCTCCGCGCCGTCCCACAGTCGCCCGCCGCCCGCGCCGTGTCCCGTCTTCGGACGCGCCACCCGCACCGTCTCCCGCGCCGCCCGCACCGCCTCACCGTCAGGTACGGTGATCGCCGCCCTCAATTAGGTTAATTATGTGTTAATTTTGTTTAGTATTAATTAGGTTAGTATTAGTATTAGTATTAGTACTTAGTATTTAGTATTAGTATTACTATTAGTATTTAGTATTAGTATTAATATTAGTATTAGTATTAGTATTAGTATTAGTATTAGTATTAGTATTAGTATTACTATTAGTATTAGTATTAGTATTTAGTTAGTATTTAGTATTAGTATTAGTATTAGTATTAGTATTTAGTATTAGTATTAGTATTAGGTTAATTGTATAGGTTAGTATTATCTAGGGTTAGTTAGGGTTAGTTAGAATACTTAGTTAATTAGGTTTAGTTTGGTTAGTGTTAGGTTTAGGGTTAGTGTTATTAGTTTAGTTAGTTAATTATGTTTTATGATTGTAATTTATTGCTATTATTTAGTTATGCTGCATCCATCTCGTCCGAGCCTACTGGACTCCGTCGGGGATGTCCGAGTCTGGGCTCCGCCGGGTTGGCACTGAGAGGTGCTCCCTGTCAGGACTCATACCTTGGTGAGGAATCCGAGTATCATCGTCGACCCGGAGCTTCTTTGGTGGCGTCCACGAGGTCCAGGAGCGGTGTAGAGGGAGCCAGCCCTCGAGGAGGTGGTACGTCATTGTATCAGGGAGGAGGACGAGCATGTACGACGGTACATGTATCTTTTGGAGACTAGGTTCTCCAATATCTGGCAGGTTCACGGATCTCACCCGAGCTATTCTCCGGTGATGGTTCCTCTTCTGTGGCTGTAGAGCTCCCGTAGCACAGAACGCGGCAGCCGCGTTCGCTAATTTGATATGAGCGAGATGTATTAATAATGTACTTTATATTATGAGCGAGATATATTAATAATGTACTTTATCTTATATTATTGTACTTTATCTTAATCACTAAGTACTGTATCCGAGTTGTCGCAGTTGTAATATTCTTTTACTTAATGCAATATTCTTTTTCTGTATTAGTTAAGCTATGGACGGTAGACAGAATGAAGAGGAGCTTCTCAACATTATAGAAGAGGGTACTGGGGGGGGTCTTATTATGATGGCTCTGAATATCTTAATTTGTCTAGAGGAGACGATTGTAGAGAAAATAGTGGAGACGATGGTGCTGACCATGGTGGAGACCATGGTGAAGACACCATAATAATGACAAACTCCGTCGAGGTATATAAAGCCTCTATCGATCGTTCACTAGTATAGATGCACTAATTGATTTGTATATATGTACTGACGAATGTTTCTTCTCTTAGACCTCCGCTTCCGGCCAATCTTCTACAAAGACAAGAGGCCCGACACACAAGTTAGCCGCTGATGTCCGTTTCAGCATTGACTTAGTCTCTCCGCAGGGTCAACCGCTGGAGCCAAAAGAAGCTGCGAATGCATTTACAAGTCAATGTGGAGTGATTGTTAGAGACAAAATCCCGATCACCACGCGAAATTGGAACAAGCCAGGAAAGAAAAAGGATCCAGCTGGGGCTAGTTTTGTAGATGACAGAGCGAAAGATACGATGTGGAATTCTCTCATGACACATTTCACCCTACCAGTCTTGGAGACTGATGAGCTCACACAGCAAATGACGAGGAAAGTCAAGCACTTTGCTCTTAAGAAGATGGCCGGACTATTCAAGGAATGGAAAAAAAGATTGTACCACAAGTATGTCTTGAAGAAAACAACTCCTCCATTCGTTGGCCCACTAGAGTTGCAGCAGGATAACTGTGCCGCATTTGTGGAATACAAGACCTCGGAACCAGCTAAGGCAATATCAGCAAAAAATAAGTTAAATGCAGCAAAAAAGAAATATCACCATCATATGGACACAGGTGGCTACAGGAGTGCCATGCCTAAGTGGGATAAAGCTGAGGCTGACCTGGAGGCTAAAAGGGTCACTCCAGCTACGTCTAGTTGGCCCTTGAGGTTAAGAAATTGGGTATTTGAGCATGGGGCATCATTAGACCCAGAAACATGCGAGATTGTTGCAGCCGAAGAAATTTCTTCACCCAAGAAAGAACTTATTAAAGTGATAAAAGAGGTTGAAGAGGGAACGTTTGTTCCCGACATAGAGAACGATGAGCTGACAAAGGCTCTCGGGAATCCTGAAAAGGCTGACGAACAAGAGGGTTCGGACCTTCTTATCCATAGATTATCGGGTTTCCCGAGCACCGTGACACGTATAGAAGCCGATCGAGAAGAACAAAGCGGCAAAAAGAGGAGGATACAGAGCGGTTCGCGAGGTTTGAAGCCATGCTGCAGGAGCATCGCCAGGAGCTTAATGAACTTAAAGGACTCCGACAGCAAGATCCTACACCGGACAGTACGGTCGGCCCGTCGCAACAGAAAAGCAGCGTGGCTTCCACGGAGGGCCACAGTAATGATGCAACCAGTTCCTCCCAAGAGGGCTTACGACCTGACCGATGAGGAGACCGATGCGGTCGTACGGGCCGAAGTGGATGCTCATTTTAAAAAGAAACAACCTGAGCCAGAGGTCCAAATAAAACCGGAAACCAAGGAGCACTTTAGGAAATTACTGACGCAGCCAAACCAAGCTCAGTTAAATGCGCCAGATGACTATACACGATGTCTTCAGAAGACACTGAAACAGAAGAGATCAAGCGGCAGAGGAAGCATCACAAAAGAGGTTCCCTAGCAGGAGGAACAAGCAAAACAATCGAGTGGTAGCGGAAGCATCAGAAGAGACGTCCCCCAGCTGGGGAAACAAGCAAAACAATCAAGTGGTAGCCGAAGAACCAAAAGAGATATTCCCCAGCTAGGGAAACAAGCAAACCAATCACTCCCCCCACTCTAGGTGAACATACCCGAACCTCAACTATATGAGGAACCTATGGATCTGGAAACGGCTAGGATATTGGTCGAGCAATGTGGTATGCCTATTCATGAAATTATTCACGGCGATATGCCCAAGGCTGAGGTAGCACCCAAATTTGTTAACAGGGAGCCTCTGGTCAGTTCTGAGAGGCTTCGGGATATGCCAACACAAATGCGACGATTCCATAAATGATACATGAAAGCATCAAAAGAACAGCGAAATTGGCTCTTACTGAAAGTTCGAAAATCGCATTACTTCACTAAAGACGAGGTCCCTATTGAATTTACAGAATTATTTCAGTTATTCAATCTAAAGGAACTCGACAAAACTATCCTCCGTTCGTATTGTCTGTAAGTGATTACTTTATTTATATAATTAGGTCTCTATCTCATCTTGTTCAATTTATTGCCGGTAAGTATACTCACTATATTCTTTTGTACGCTATATATAATGATGCAGAATGAAGATGCTCGATTGTAAAAGAAATGCTATCAATGGATTTGGGTTCATTGACCCACATCGAGTTTATGGAGCTATACTAAAGGATAAACCACTGGAGACCGAGCACAACTTGTTGCGGTTTCTCACGAAACAACATTTCTGTAATGAAATACTATTTTCTTACCACGATGGCAAGTGAGTTTTTGTACAGATTAACTTTTGCTTACTCGATGTTCAGTGTAAATGATGAGTTACTGACGTATGTAAACCTTGCGTAGGTACCACTGGATTCTTCTAAGCATTTCACTTGACTTGGGAAGAGTTCATATCATGGACTCACTAAATAAAGACATTGAAAACTACTGCAGCATTATCGATGCGCTCCAGAGGTAATTTCAACCATTATCGCACTATATCGGTTTCTTTCATTTATTTTCTGAGATATCAAGTAGTTATTAACTCATACATTAATTTTTTTTGTCGGGTAGGATTTGGACACAGTTCAAGAACCATGTCCACGGTCAATGGCGTGAGGAGCTATTTTTTAAATCACTCTCGGTAAGTAGTACGAGCTAAGTTTGCCCACTATTTAATTCTAGTTTATGTATATTTATCATGCTAGCGTTATTATTTGATTGGATTCTATTCTTGTAAAGTGTGCGAGGCAGCCACAGGGAACTAATCTATGTGGATTCTACGTGTGCGAGTTCATTCGCATCAGTATTGAAAAGCCCTCGGAAAATGTTCGAGAAAGTAAACAATATATTCACCCTTTATTTTTATTACAAAATATTGTGTTGAGTCTAATTCATACGATCTCCTTTTTATATAGTTGGACGCGATGCGGGACAAGCTCCTACCAGAGGACCGCCTAATAGCAATCCAAGAGGAATTTGCTGCATTTTTTGTCGACAAGGTCATAGACCCACGCGGAGAATACTCTATACATAGACCCTAAAGCATCCATGTAATGATCTCTATATATCAAATAGACATGCTCTAGACCCGGTTGGGACTCCGTGTATGCTTATAAGAGAAATTATATTATATATTGCGTCAATGTGTACAAGTACTGTGTAGTAGCGTTCTGTATGTATACGAAAACTTGTTTCTAATGAAAACATAGAATGAAAAATAATTGAACACAAAACACAAAATGAAAAGAAAAACACAAAACCCTAAAACCTCATCCCCTGCCGCGGCAGCAAATGATCCAAAATGCTGCCGCGGCAGGGAACCTTTAGTCCCGGTTTGTAACATGACCCGGGACTAAATGTCCTGCCGCCCAACACACCTCACAGGTCACGTGGTTGGACCTTTAGCCCCGGTTTGTAACAGAACCGGGGCTAAAGCTTGGACCTTTAGTCTCGCTTTTGCAGTCCCGGTTCACAATTCGGAGCTAAAGGCCCTTACGAACCGGGACAAATTGCCCGTTTTCCACTAGTGCAAATCCCCTTGTTGTTTGTCCAACTAACCGGCAACAATACACAAAGCAAGATAAGTTACAAAACCAGGGCACACAGTATTATACAAAATGAATAGGGCATTTATAGTTGGTACTATTGATTGTTTCATCATTCTATAAGTGGAATATGTTGGTTAATATATTGGCTACGTATTTACTGGTGCAGTTGTAAAGGGAGACATTAAACGTCTAGGAGTGCACCTAGAGTCATATCCGCAGAAGAAGATTTGCCATGAGCAGATGGTGTCATCCATGATTGGTGAGCAAGTAAATTGCATCATGGAAACTCAAGATGGTGACGATATGGACCTGGATTACGAGTGATTTGACGAAGCTTCTATGGCAAAATGGGCTTTTCGAAATGCAATACCTGCTTTTACTTTAGCTATGGTGATAACTTTTAATATTAGTTATTAAGAGTATCCGAGATGACTGAGTGTTAGGGCATCTCTAACCGATCCCCTTAAATCGGTTAGAGGCCGATCCCCTTAAATCGGTTAGAGGAGTAAAAAGCGGCAGGAGATGTACCTAATCGATCCCAAAAACGGTTAGAGGAGTATATTTTTAGGGGCGTGCTAGGCGTCCGCCGGGGGATAACTCCCCCCGATCCCCTGGGTCGACAGGCCGCCACGTGTCCTCAGAAAACACCCCAATCCCGCTTTTGCTACAAAATCTCACATATTTGCTACAACAAATCCCGCTTTTGTAGCAAAAACGGTTCGACCTAGAAAATACAAAAATAGACTGGATCTCGCCGGAGATCGTGCAGCAAAAAAGTTATGCTAATGTAGTAAAACAGACCTCGTTGGAGACTTTCGTCAGAGACTTTTGCCGAAGACCTTGTAGCAAAAACTTTACGCTATTGTAGCAAACCAGAAAACATATGTAGCAAAAAAAATCTATTGTAGCAAATCCAACTTCGCCGGTGACCTCGCCGGAGAAACATCACCGGACTCTCGTCGGGAAAAACCTCGCCTGAGACGTTGAAGCAAAAAAATTACGCTATTGTAGCAATACCACAAAACAGATGTAGCAAATTTTCTCTCTAATGTAGCAAAAGGGGACATCGTCGGAGACATCGCCGGAGACCTCGTAGCAAAACCATATAAATTGGTTGTAGCAAAAATATTGCATGAAAGTAGCAAAAAATATATGAATACATAGCAAAATAATATACTAAGGTAGTAAAACATCATAGCAAAGACGGACACAAAAGTAGCGACACCGGCCAACTAGACTAGCATGCGCTCTAAACTGCAACACCACACACCGTATGTAGCATTGTCGTCACTGGGTCCATGGTTCCATGTTACCGCGTCGTGGTACCAACGTCCATGGCTGCTCCATCCACAGGAGCACCTCCACAGTGAAGTCCATCTCCGACGACAACGGGGAGTAGCACTGTCGTGGTCTTCTTGTCGTCGGGCGCCTCCGACGGGATCTAGCTTGGTGCGGCGGAGGCCAGGCTTCGGCGGCCTGGCCTGGCCCGACTGCGGTGGCGGCTACCTTCCCTGACGGCGGCGGCGGCGGGTTCCTTCCCCGGCACGGGCACGGGCAGGGATCCATTTCGGTGGCGGCGGCGGCTCCATCTCCGGCGAGTCTGGTCGAGTGCGCGGCGGCGGCTCCATCTCCGGCGAGTCTGGTCCAGTGCGCGGTGGTCTAGTCCGATGGCGGCGGCGGCTCCATCTCCGACGGGAGCAGAGGTAATTGGGGAGGAGATGCGGTGCGGGCCTGATAGTTGGAGAAGAACCGTGCGGGCCTAGTTCACTTGACGCGAGCAGCCAGAGCGCGACCCGGGGGATCATTTTGTTCGATCCCCCGGCGGATACGTATCATTTCCCATATTTTTACTCATCGGAGGAGTAAACCGAGCGGCCGACTCCTAAATTTACTCCTCGACCACCAATTCCGAGAAAAATTCCCGCCTCCCGCCCTCCACCTCCCGCCCTCCGTCGTTCTTTCCCGACCGCCTCCCCGGCGACGCCGATGTCGCCGACTCCACCCGAAATCTACGAACAGCTCTCCGGCGCACCTTCTTCGACCATCCCCGGCGTCTCCGACGCCCCGACGCAGCCACAATCAGAGATCTCCGCCGTGACCGCAGGTCGGAAAAGGTTGGGGGCCAACAACGTGGTCCGGCCGACTGACACAGCCGTCAAGGTGTCCGAAAAGGCCGGCGGCAAGCGTGTGGAGGCTCCCGAGTTGGCGTTGCATCCTCTCCTTGCTACTGTGGCCGGCCGGCGGCAGAGCAAGCCAACTCCAGCCAAACTGGCGCTCGTGGAGGTGGTGGCCAAGGAGAAGAGGAAAAAGGCCGCGACGGTGCATCCAAAGGCTACACCAGCCCCTTCGACGCACAAGGCCTCGCCGGAGAACCCTCCCCTAGGCAGGACACCATGGGCGGCCGTCGTCAACATTGACGAGCACGAGGTGTTTGATGGATCGTCGACAAAGTAGAAAATTTATTTTTCTCCAGCCGCGTACACACCTCCATAAAAAGATCGCGAAACTCCACACGATGTAGTGCCAACCAAGTCCGAAGGGTATTTGTACACCTATAAATAACATACATAAGAGAACAGTTAATATCATTAAAGACCTTATCATTTCTACATAACCATAGCGACTATATAAAAGCAATCGCTCCGACCCGAAGAAGTATCTTATACTTGTTATCTATACCATGCAACCAATTCCCAAAAATATTGGCAATACTACATGGTGGAAACAAGCCAGAAGCTGCTTGGGTGACTGACCATATAGACCGTGTAAAACTACAAAAACAGGTGTTTAATTGTCTCATCATGGTGAAAAAACACGCAACTCGGATTCCCATGCCAATTCTGCTTAATAAGGTTGTCTTTTGTAAGAATAATCCCTCGACGAAGATACCAAGCAAAATTTTTGTTTTTAAGGGGTATCTTCATCTTCTAGATCATCCTATTATCTAATACTTGTATAACTGGCTGGGTCAAAGTATTGTATAAAGAGCTAACAGAGAAAGAACCATTCTCAGTTAGATTCCATCAAAATTCATCTGGCTCTTCTGACAATTGTACATGTGCCAGCTGATGTAGCAACATGATCCAAGAGTCAAGTCTGACACCAGTCAAATTCCTTCTGAACGTTATATTGGGTAAAAAAGATTCCAACACAGTGGCAATCATTTCCACCTTATAACAGACAATGGAATACAACGCAGGATATTGTTCTCGGAGGGTAGCATTACCTAGCCATTTATCCTTCCAAAACCTTACGTAAGACCCATTATTAATAGAAAATGTGCCAAAGCAAAGAAAATGTTTTTTTGTCGCCATCAGGCCAGCCCAAAAGTGAGAGTCGCCCGGTTTATAAACTATTTGGGACAATGTTTTTGAACCAACATATTTTCTTTTAATAAGAGTTGCCATATTCCTTCTTCAGTTAATAACTTGAAGAGCCATTACTAAGTAGGGCTCTATTCTTAATCTCCAGATCATGAATAACTAGCCCACCATATTCTTTGGGTCGACATAGCACACTCTATTTAGCCAATCTATATTTTTTTATTATCACCTGCCAAAAGAATCTTGATCAGAAATAATCTAACCTTTTCAAGACAACTTTTGGTAGTTGAAAGAAAGATAACATATATAGTACCATGTTACTAAGTACTAAAGTTATGAGTACCAATCTCCCCCTATAGAGAGTAGTTTGCATTTCCATCTACTCAGACGCAACTGTAGTCTTTCTTCCACGATTTTCCATTCAGCATTTGTAAGTCTACGGTAATGCACCGGAATGCCCAAATATTTGATCAGAAAAACGCCGTGACTACAGCCGAAAAGTTTATTGTAAAGACCAGCCGCCTCCTGGGCTTCCCCGAAACAAAACAATTCACTTTTATGGAAGTTAATTGTTAATCCCGAAAGTTACTCAAAAACTGAAAGTATAAGTTTCAGGTTCTTTGCCTTTTCGAGGTCATGTTCCATAAAGAGAATTGTATCGTCCGCATATTGAAGTATAGATAAACCACCATCCACAAGATGGGGAATCATACCTTCAATTTGACCCTCTGACTTGGCACGCTCAATCAGGATAGATAACATATCAGCCACTAAATTAAATAGCATTGGCGATAATGGATCTCCTTGTCTTAGCCCTTTATTGGTCTCGATGTAGCTACCAACGTCATCATTGACTTTGATGGCAACACTACCTCCGACCATAAAGCTATTAATTAAAGCACACCATTCAGCTGAAAAATAGTAATAACATCATCCACAAGATAGTAATAACATCATCACGTCATCAGTTCATTACGGTACTAAGAGAGCCTTGCTTACACGCTTTTGATTATCAGATCCTTGCTAGCTACTAGGTGCTATACGAATTCAGACAACCATCCGTCGTAGCAACCTCGCGGCCAGACGCCGGAGTGATGTAAACGCGTGAGTGCGGAAAGACTAGTAAGACGCCAGCGATAGCACAAGCGAGGGCGGCGATGCCCGACGTCGCGGAGGACCATCGGATTGTGCGGCGAGGCAAGCGTCATGGGAAAGGACCGGGGATAAAATTGATCTTGCGGTTAGAATTGGTGGTGTAGCCCTTGCAGGGTTACCAGTATGAATTATACTACTCATGTTTTTAGCACTAGTATAAAATAGTCTGGGCCTTTGGATCCCTGAAAATAGACGGCTCTTATTCTTTTGAGGGTACCTTAAAAGAACTCAAAAAGAAAAGCTCCCTAGCCATACCTCCGAAGAATAAAGCCATCACAATAACTCCTATCTTTGTTTAGCAAGTCCATAAGGATAGTTCCTGGTTCAGAGTTTAGACGGGGAACTCCGGGGTGTGGCGCTGGCATGGCGCGCCTCGTCGTGGTGAACAACCTGCATTCCTGGCTACACTTTTGTGTAGTTTTCACCCAACGGAGGCTCTAGTGTCATCTGTGTGCCTTCGCTAATTGGTAATAATGGACACGACGACGCCTCAATACAAAACATGGTGATGGCGCTCAACCAATGACACTCTGAGCCTCGGTAGGCGCTGCCACGGCGGAGGCGAGAAGGGAGAAATAAGTCGGCTAGATCGTCGAGGGAAACTGAGTAGAGCACAAATTCAGATGCGTCTCATGGATCAGTTGATGGATCTGCGGATTTGCCGATGCTTTGACAGGTATGTATTATCCTTCATCTTCATGACTGAGTTTTTAAACTTGTCCTATAAAGCTTCAAGAATCAGCATATTGCACATATTGGCTGGACATAGTATTATGATTAGCAGTATAACATCAAAATAGTGCTAGACCCTGTTGCTTATCCTTGAGGGGGCCGAACCATAGGGGAGGCCTGGCCACCCATCGCCCCTCCCTGGATCCGCCTCTGCACAGGACTGACATCTGCAGCATTGGTCGTCCCTTGTTTGTCCCTAGTCGACTGCGCGGCAAAGAACAGATCAATGGGAGGCCGGTGCACTGCTTGTTTATGAAATCACTCTATCTAGTATTAGTATTAATAGAGTATAGCCTTAGGTACTTTGACATGATGTAGAATATCAAATGTGCTATCATGCATAAACATATTACAATGGATCGAAGTCTATGAGGGCATGTTTGGTTGCTCGTGGATTTTAGTCACACATGTAGATCATGGCTCCTCGGAAGCTGTGCGCGACAATGCAACCTCTCGTGCCAAAATGGCCATTCGTTTGGTTCCATGTATTCTCATTTTTCTAAGGGTTTGGAAGCCAATACCTAGTTGTTTGGTTCAACGCATTATTGGTTTTCACCAAATTGCACTTGTTTGGCTACTTGCATTGTCCCTGGTAGCCTTACCTCCTCACTGCTCAGGTGGGCTTAACCAACATTAGCAGTCATGGCATGTGTGCTACAGCACGAGTTCACGAACAACTGTCCGTGATGCAACACAAGTTCATCACAAACGGAGGGGTTATAACTGAATACCACCTTCCAAAATATACAGACCAAAGTTCAGGGATCACCGCAACGAAAGTTCATCACCCTAGCTACTACAAAATACACATCACAGTCATCATCATCAACACCACCACCAGCACCTCCTCGAACAACTCAGTCCACTACTCAGAGGTAGTGCTTGTTCAGGAAGGCCGTGAACCAGCTCATCCTGTGCTTAGGGAGAATATCATTTTGCGGCCTGAAAGTTGGGGTGTCCAGGCAACGCGGTACCTAAGTTCCCTGAAATCATCCGCGATGACTACAGTTGGTGTGCCAAATACTCAGAGGGTCTTTTTCGGCACGAATTCAACTTTATGTTTCAATACAAAAAATCAGGCTAACGACCGTCAAGTTGGGCCCCTCCTGTCAGTTCTCGCCGTTATGTCGCTCCTATTGCTCTCGTCGCTTAGGTGTCAATTAGGTTTGCAGCGTTGGCGCCTGCATCCATTACGTGTCTTCTTCTTCCCCGGAGCGACAATCTGTGGGGCGTCGCAGCCATGGCGTGGAGCTGGGACGTGGACGAACCTGCTCAGCCCAGCTCTCCTCCCTGTAGGCTTGCAGCGTTGGCGCCTGCATCCATTACTCGTCTTCTTCCCCGGAGCGGCAATCTGTGGTTGTGGCCATGGCGCAGAGCTGGGAAGTGACGAAGCTGCTTGGCCCCGCTCTCCTCCCCATCCTGAGTCGGAGCTCGCCCTCACCGTGGACGCACCCATGGCACGGTCGGGGACGAGAATTGGTTCCCGATGATATCTATCGCCTTGTCGACCATGCTCGGTTCTGTTTTCCTCCTCTAGAATCCGAGCTCGTCGTCGCTGTGGTTGCACCCGCACCAATTCTGCCACCTCTGCCAAGGTCTCTGTGGTAGCTCAAGTTCTGGGGCTCTCCAAGTTCTGCCATGTTGGGCCTGTAAGTGTTGTTGTATGTTAAACTAGCAAATCTCTTTTGTTCAAATCTCTTGGGCTGTACCAACTTCATTGTGTTTAATTATGAAAGACAAAATATAAATGACTTCTCTCAATTTCTCGCATAGAAAAATGCATAGCTAATTTCATATTCTCGCAGGAACTGGCCCCACTTGTTGAAGAAGCGGCACTGCCACGATCTCCACGTAACCACGGTGAGTTCTCGAACCGAAAGTTGCAGTTACCACGTTTCTTCTGCAGTCATTCCTCTTCCTCAGTCATTCCTCTGCAGTTTTTCCTAGGCGCTTCTTCTTCCTCTATTCTGGAACCGTCGGTTCATCTTCTTCTTCCTCTTGCAGGCAGTTCCTTGCAGTCAGTTCCTTTCACCCATTTCCTTGCAGGCATGGACGATGGGAAACGCACAAGAGAGACCCACTTGGTCCCTGCCCATGGCACCACGACTTTGACAGTGGTGTGCACAAATGATGAAGCGACTGTGGAGACAACTCTCGCCAGGTTTGAGCAATTGCTTGAGAAAGAGAAGCACAAGTTTGTGGGGCTAGACTTGGAGTACACCCGTGCAAATAAGCGAAAAAATCCTCCACAATAGATCGCTGTCGTGCAAATCGCCATACATGAGGAGGTCCTCGTTTACCACTTCTGCAGGTATGTGAAATTTAAATTTGAGACCACCACTTCTGCATCCCTTGTTTCCTTACATCCCTAGAACCATCTAAGTGCAGGAGTAAACCAACTGAGATGCGTTGTCCGGCTCTGGTCGAGTTCTTGTGTAGGAAAGGGATAACTTTCACTAGCATGGATATCACAAATAACATAATTATGCTTTCTCGTGCGTTGATAAAAATCCCAGAGGGGCACCACATCGACATCCAAAATCTGTACAAGATCAAATCATACCCAGCGAAGGATAGCATGGGTGATCTGGCAGGGGATATGATCGATAAATCCTATGAAAAACTGAAGAAATTGAAGTGACTCGATCACGACTACTGGGAGTGGAAGCCGATGAGCCAGGTGCGCCTCGAGTATGCAGCCAGAGACGCCTACATGGCGTACGAGTTGTACAGTAAGCTCATTACCATGAAAGATGGGATGGTTAAGGCGGGGTTTTTCGCGAGAGAGCTATGCCCTGGTTGCAAGCTAGCACAGGAGAAGAAGCGCGAGGAGGACAGAAAGCGGTTTCAGGACGAGCAGGGATCTTGGGACGGTGGCGACATCAAGCGGCTGAAGGGGAAGCAAGTCAAGGACGACAACAAGTGGTGGTGATACATTATGTGTTTGAACTAGATTTTAGTTTCTAGTTTATTATGTGTGTGATACATTTAGTTACTTCAATACAAAATTTCGACCAATTTAACTTATTGATGTATTTCTTGACAATTATAATATAATCGAACACTAGAAATATTTTGTAGTGTGCATGAGCATGATTAGTAAATATAATTTCACACTAGAAACTTTAAGGCACTCCATATAAAGGAGTAGATTAATATATAAGATTCATCAGATACACCACGGATATATTGTCTTACATGCCACACACAGGTAATAATTAACTAGAACAAAATAAAAGCAGGGGCTGCAGCAGGATGCCGGGACACGGAGACGCTTAGCAGGACAGGGGTTTATCAGCAGGAGGCAGCGACAGCCTAGTCGATGGGATACAGGCCATTCCTGACATACTCTCGGAGGAATTTGCCGTAGGCTGCGTGCCGCGCCAAGGTAATCGGCCTATGGCTTCTGCCTCGGCCTCTGCCAACGCCCTCCGTGTGCTGGATCATGCTGTTGAGGTCCACATTGATTGCTCTGCCACAAAATGGGCAAAACAGTCTCCCCTACGGTGGAAACGGATTAGCCCACACCGTAACCGCCTCAGCACGTAGCGGCTCTTGTTGTCCCTGGATACCTTGCTATCGTCCACTTCATCATCATCCTCCTATTGATTTTTAAGAACATAACTTAGAACTCATACATATGAATGAATTGTATTACAACTCAAGAATTGACAACATGTATATGTAAGACAATATATCCGTGGATATCAAAGATAAAGCATCTCAGCAATAGTTTGATCGGTTCATATATCATTTCATCTCAACATAATGACAAATAATTGCATCAGAGTGAATGTAGGATAAAGATTGCGGCCTCATAAGTTTCTTCAGGGATGGAGTGAGTGAATCAAGTAACAATTGCACAGCCTATATTGTTGTTGTACATCGCCCCAGGTTCACTAACTCGTCCCTGAAAAAATCTGACACCAATGTGTCTGCCTCTATTTTGGGGCAAATTTGAATCATTGGCCACAATAAGAAATTGAAATGTAATCGTACAAAACATTATTTAGGGATATACATAGTCAGGTACAAAAACAAGCCTAAATATTGTTATTATAAATAAAAAACCAAACAATTAATCTTCAGGTGCATGTTAAAAATACTTATGATCAAAACCATTCATATACATATGCATCATAACAATCATTAAAAGATCAGAAACAATTCAAGGATCATATATGTAGTTCCATATGAGAATAAATCTAGGGTCTCAAAATTTGTTTCAGAGATGGAGTTAGAGAACCAAAGTACCAACATCACAACCTATATTGTTTGTGTGCATTGCTGCCTCAGGTTCACCAACCCATCCCTAAAACACGACACCGTCATACGTGTCTCCCCTTGAACTCTTTTGGGGCAAATTTCAATCATTGGCCTCGGTGACAAACTAAAATGTAATTCTTATACACTGAATGCATGGAATAGGTAATTCGAATATCATAGTTCTATGAATGTAGAATAAAGATTAAGGCCTCATAAGTTTCTACAGGGACGGCGTAAGTGAACCAAGTAACAATTGCACAACCTATATTGGTTTTGTACATCGCCCTAGGTTCACTAACTCGTCCCTGAAAAAATCTGACACCAATGTGTCTGCCTCTCTTTTGGGGCAAATTTGAATCATTGGCCACAATAAGAAATTGAAATGTAATTGTACAAAACATTATTCAGGGATATACATAGTCAGGTACAAAAACAAGCCTAAATATTGTAATTATAAATAAAAAACCAAACAATTAATCTTCAGGTACATGTTAAAAATACTTATGATCAAAACCATTCGTATACATATGCATCATACCAATCATTAAAAGATCAGAAACAATTCAAGGATCATATATGTAGTTCCATATGAGAATAAATCAAGGGCCTCATAATTTGTTTCAAAGATGGAGTTGGGGAACCAAAGTACCAACAACACAACCTATATTGTTTGTGTGCATTGCTGCCTCAAGTTCACCAACCCATCCCTAAAACACGACACCATCATACGTGTCTCCCCTTGAACTCTTTTGGGGAAAATTTCAATCATCAGCCTCGGTGACAAACTAAAATGTAATTCTTATACACTATGAATGCATGGAATAGATAATTCAAATATCATAGTTCTATGAATGTAGAATAAAGATTACAGCCTCATAAGTTTCTAAAGAGATGGCGTAAGCGAACCAAGTAACAATTGCACAGCTTATATTGATCTTGTACATGACCCCAGGTTCGCTCACTCATCCCTGTAAAAATTTGACACCAATGTGTCTGCCTCTCTTTGGGGAAAATTTGAATCATTGGCCACAATAAGAAGTTGAAATGTAATCGTACCAAACAATATTCAGGGATATACAAATGCATCATACAACGCATTCATAGATCAGAAACAATACAAATATTATATATTTAGGTTCCATATAAGAGAAAAAATTAGGGCCTCATTTTTTCAGTGATGGAGTCGGAGAACCAAAATACCAACAACACAACCTATATTGTTTATGTGCATTGCTGCCTCAGGGCCACTAACCGTCCCTAAGAAAACGATACCATCAGATGCCCTTGCACTATTTTGGGGAAAAATTGAATCATTGGGCTCAGTAAGGAATAGAAATGTAATGTTATAGGCCTGCTGTGTATCGAAATCAACACTCAACTAGCAAACTCAACTAGATGGCAGATGAGCAGATTGGGGTTTTGTGACTAGACGGATTGGGGTTTTGTGACTAGATGGCAGATGCATCAATCAACCGATCGAATCATATATATACTACCCTACTTCAAGAGCAAAAGAATCTGTACACGATTGAGCAAATCCTATGTATGAACAGTGAAAACTGCGGTTGCGACTAGAGAAGCTAGCAATATAGTACCTCAGACTCCTCATCGGGGACCTCCTCCTCGAACTCATCATTCTCCGCGATTGCGTCGAAGATTTCTTGAATGGCGATGGGGTCGTCGATGTAGATCACCGGATTACCTCCGCCTGCCGCCTGCCCCCATCCAGATCTGCTGCTGGCACCACGACGTTGTAGGACACGACGTTGTCAGCCACCTGCTGCCCGGTGGCGATGGCTACTACCTTCTTCTCGGTGGTGATGGCTACCACCTGCTGCTCGGCAGCAACGGCTACCAACTACTGCTCGGCGGCGACGACTACCACCTGCTGCTTGGCGGCGACGGCTACTGGCTGGACAGATAAGTTCTCACCCTCGACGGCGCGGCGACATGCGGCGTTCGTGCCCGGAGAAGACGCCTCCGCCTACTTGGCAACGACCGAGCCATCTGCTGTTGCGCCTTCAACTGGCTTCACCTCCGGATCGTCTCCACGCGTACGCTTCATGGCACACCAAGGGAAGGAGGTAGTGCAAACGAGGAAGCTTCGGCGCGTGCGGCAGGTGTAGATTGGGGTCTTGGGACTAGACAGACTGGGGGAAATGACACGAGCTCATGGAAGAAGAAGGTCGAGGGGGGTTATAAACACCGGACCGTTCGTAGTCCTCAAGTGGACACGTGTGGTGGGAGCGGGGCGGGGGGCTACCATGATCTCCACCCTTTTTTCCGGTTCCCTTTTTTTTGAAATAGCCACGATCTCCACTTTAGAGCTGCATTGAAAACACGCTCATGGCAGACCTCGATTCCACTGCATGCAAGTGGCACAAAACTAATTTCTAGCAACGTTAGATCTACTCGAGGGGGGCATTGACTCATGGAATTTACTAGCGGTAGGGCCCAGTTGGAAGTGAGATTGAGAGCACTACGTAAAAATGGGATATGTCTGATTAAAATCAAGTGGCAAAAAATTGCAGCGTCCCGTCGACAACCGTGCACTCGATGACCCCGTTGCCCTGTGCATGAGTTGTAGTAGCAGTAGTAGGCTTTTCAGACTTGATTAAACTTGACATGATCGCTCAACAACTTTTTCCATGGACGGCATCGTGTTCCTTCCTGTAGAAGTCTCGCGGAGGGAGACGTCCGTGCTGTCTCACGCTGTACTGTGAAGGGCACGACGTGTGCAACAATCATCGTTGGATCACACAGAATCAACGGTTGGTGCGCATGATCCGCATGACAACTGTGACAACCAATCAGGGAGTAGCAGACAGGGTGAGCACAGGTTTGGGCTTCTACGAAAGATAGAGAGGGGGGGGGGGGCAAAACTAAGTAGTACCACATAAAACCAAGGGCAAAACTGAGTAGTATAAAAATGGAAAGTGTCTTGTACAATGAAATACATCGTGGAATACATCAAATTATGCCAAGATAGATCAACTAGAGTTCATTAGATGTGTGTTCTTCTCATAAACCACACATGGATCCTGCAGTGTCATCGCATGTGTGTTCTTCTAAACAAACCACATAAGGATCCACCAGTGTCATTGCATGTTTGTTCTTTTCATGAACCACACCTAGTGCCAGTGCATGTCTGTTCTTTTCATGAACCACACCCAGTGTCACTGCATGTCAGTTCTTTTCATGAACCACATAAGGATCTACCAGTGTCATTGGATGTGTGTTCTTCTCATGAACCACACGTAGATCCAACGGTGTCATTGCATGTCTGTTCCTCTAAACAAACCACATAAGGATCCACCAGTGTCATTGCGTGTATGATCTTTTCATGAACCACACCCAGTGTGATTGCATGTCTGTTCCTCTAAACAAACCACATAAGGATCCACCAGTGTCATTGCGTGTCTATTCTTTTCATGAACCACACCCAGTGTCATTGCATGTGTGTTCTTCTAAACAAACCACATAAGGATCCACCAGTGTCATTGCATGTATGTTCTTTTCATGAACCACACATAAGGATCCACCAGTGTCATTGCATGTCTATTCTTTTCATGAACCACACCTAATGTCATTGCATGTGTGTTCTCCTGACAAACCACATATGGATCCACCAGTGTCATTGCATGTCTGTTCCTCTAAACAAACCACATAAGGATCCACCAGTGTCATTGCATGTCTGTTCTTTTCATGAACCACACCCAGTGTCATTGCATGTGTGTTCTTCTAAACAAACCACATAAGGATCAACCAGTGTCATTGCCTGTCTGTTCTTTTCATTAACCACACCTAGTGTCATTGCATGTGTGTTCTTCTAAACAAACCACATAAGTCATTGCATGTCTGTTCTTTTCATGAACCACACCCGGTGTCATTGCATGTCTGTTCTTTTCATGAACCATATCTAGAGTCATTGCATGTTTGTTCCTCTAAACAAACCACATAACGATCCACCAGTGTCATTGCATGTCTATTCTTTTCATGAACCACACCCATTGTCATTGCATGCGTGTTCTTTTCATTAACCATAGCTAGAGTCATTGCATGTCTGTTACTTCCATAAACCACACATGGATCCACCGATGTCATTGCATGTTTGTTCTTTTCATGAACCACACCCAGTGTCACTGCATGTCAGTTCTTTTCATGAACCACATAAGGATCCACCCAGTGTCATTGGATGTGTGTTCTTCTCATGAACCACATGTGGATCCACTGGTGTCATTGCATGTCTGTTCCTGTAAACAAACCACATAAGGATCCACCAGTGTCATTGCATGTCTGTTCTTTTCATGAACCACACCCAGTGTCATTGCATGTGTGTTCTTATAAACAAACCACATAAGGATCCACCAGTGTCATTGGATGTCTGTTCTTTTCATGAACCACACCCAGTGTCATTGCATTTGTGTTCTTCTAAACAAACCACATAAGGATCCACAAGTGTCATTGCATGTATGTTCTTTTCATAAACCACACATAAGGATCCACCAGTGTCATTGCATGTCTGTTCTTTTCATGAACCACACCCAATGTCATTGCATGTGTGTTCTCCTGACAAACCACATATGGATCCACCAGTGTCATTGCGTGTCTGTTCTTTTCATGAACCACAACTAGAGTCCACCAGTGTCATTGGATGTGTGTTCTTCCCATGAACCACACACGGATCCACCAGTGTCATTGCATGTCTATTCTTTTCATGAATCACAGCTAGAGTCATTGCATGTCTATTACTTCCATAAACCACAAATGGATCCACCTAGTGTGTTTGCATGTCTGTTCCTCTAAACAAACAACATAAGGATCCACCAGTGTCATTGGATGTGTGTTCTTCTCATGAACCACATCCAGTGTCATTGCATGTGTGTTCTTCTAAACAATCCACATAAGGATCCACCAGTGTCATTGCTTGTCTGTTCTTTTCATGAACCACATAAGGATCCACCAGTGTCATTGCATGTCTTTTCTTTTCATGAATCACAGCTAGAGTCATTGCATGTCTGTTACTTCCATAAACCACATATGGATCAACCTAGTGTGATTGCATGTCTGTTCCTCTAAACAAACCACATAAGGATCCACCAGTGTCATTGTGTGTCTGTTCTTTTCACGAACCACACCTAGTGTCATTGCATGTGTGTTCTTCTAAACAAACAACATAAGGATCCACTAGTGTCATTGCCTGTCTGTTCTTTTCATGAACCACACCCAGTGTCATTGCATGTGTGTTCTTCTAAACAAACCACATAAGTCATTGCATGTCTGTTCTTTTCATGAACCACACCCGGTGTCATTGCATGTCTGTTCTTTTCATAAACCATATCTAGAGTCATTGCATGTCTGTTCCTCTAAACAAACCACATAAGGATCCACCAGTGTCATTGCATGTCTGTTCTTTTCATGAACCACACTAGTGTCATTGCATGCGTGTCCTTTTCATTAACCATAGCTAGAGTCATTGCATGTCTGTTACTTCCATAAACCACACATGGATCCACCGATGTCATTGCATGTATGTTCTTTTCATGAACAACACCCAGTGTCATTGCATGTCTGTTCTTTTCATGAAACACACCCGGTGTCACTGCATGTCTGTTCTTTTCATGAACCACATAAGGATCTAACAGTGTCATTGGATGTGTGTTCTTCTCATGAACCACACATGGATCCACCGGTGTCATTGCATGTCTGTTCCTCTAAACAAACCACATAAGGATCCACCAGTGTCATCGGATGTGTGTTCTTTTCATGAACCACACCCAATGTCATTGCATGCGTGTTCTTTTCATTAACCTTAGCTAGAGTCATTGCATGTCTGTTACTTCCATAAACCACACATGGATCCACCGATGTCATTGCATGTCTGTTCTTTTCATGAACCACACCCAGTGTCATTGCATGTCTGTTCTTTTCATGAAACACACCTGGTGTCACAGCATGTCTGTTCTTTTCATGAACCACATAAGGATCTACCAGTGTCATTGGATGTGTGTTCTTCTCATGAACCACACGTGGATCCACCAGTGTCATTGCATGTCTGTTCCTCTAAACAAACCACATAAGAATCCACCAGTGTCATTGCATGCCTGTTCTTTTCATGAATCACACCCAGTGTCATTGCATGTGTGTTCTTCTAAACAAACCACATAAGGATATACCCGGTGTCATTGCATGTATGTTCTTTTCATGAACCACACATAAGGATCTACCAGTGTCATTGCATGTCTGTTCTTTTCACGAACCACACCCAATGTCATTGCATGTGTGTTCTCCTAACAAACCACATATGGATCCACCAGTGTCATTGTATGTCTGTTCTTTTCATGAACCACAACTAGAGTCCACCAGTGTCATTGGATGTGTGTTCTTCCCATGAACCACACATGGATCCACTAGTGTCATTGCATGTCTGTTTTTTTCACGAATCACAGCTAGAGTCATTGCATGTCTGTTACTTCCATAAACCACATATGGATCCACCTAGTGTGATTGCATGTCTGTTCCTCTAAACAAACCACATAAGGATCCACCAGTGTCATTGGATGTGTGTTCTTCTCATGAACCACACATGGATCCACCAGTGGCATTGCATGTCTGTTCTTTTCATGAACCACACATAAGGATCCACCAGTGTCATTGGATGTGTGTTCTTTTCATGAACCACACCCAGTGTCACTAAATGTCAGTTCTTTTCATGAACCAAATAAGGATCCCTGTGTCATTGGATGTGTGTTCTTCTCATGAACCACACGTGGATCCACCGGTGTCATTGCATGTCTGTTCCACTAAACAAACCACATAAGGATCCAGCAGTGTCATTGCGTGTGTGTTATTTTCATGAACCACACCCAGTGTCAATGCATGTGTGTCCTTCTAAACAAACCACATAAGGATCCACCAGTGTCATTGTATGTCTGTTCTTTTTATTGAACCACATAAGGATGGGCCCACCAGTGTCATTGCATGTCTGTTCTTTTCATGAACCACACCCAGTGTTAGTGCATGTCTGTTCTATTCATGAACCACACCCAGTTTCACTGCATGCCTGTTCTTTTCATGAACCACATAAGGTTCTACCAGTGTCATTGGATGTGTGTTCTTCTCATGAACCACACATGGATCCATCGGTGTCATTGCACGTCTGTTCCTCTAAACAAACCACACAAGGATCCACCAGTGTCATTGCGTGTCTGTTCTTTTCATGAACCACACCCAATGTCATTGCATGTGTGTTCTTCTAAACAAACCACATAAGGATCCACCAGTATCATTGCCTGTCTGTTCTTTTCATGAACCACAACCAGTGTCATTACATGTGTGTTCTTCTAAACAAACCACATAAGTTACTGCATGTCTGTTCTTTTAATGAACCAACCCGGTGTCATTTCATGTGTGTTCCTCTAGACTGACCACATAAGGATCCACCGGTGTCATTGCATGTCTGTTCCTCTAGCAAACCACATAAGGATCCACCAGTGTCATTGGATGTGTGTTCTTCTCATGAACCACACGTGGATCCAGTAGTGTCATTGCATGTCTGTTCCTCTAAACAAACCACATAAGGATCCACCAGTGTCATTGGATGTGTGTTCTTTTCATGAACCACACCCAGTGTCATTGCGTTCATGTTCTTTTCATTAACCATAGATAGAGTCATTGCATGTCTGTTACTTCCATAAACCACACATGGATCCATCGATGTCATTGCATGTCTGTTCTTTTCATGAACCACACCCAGTGTCATTGCATGTCTGTTCTTTTCATGAAACACACCCGGTGTCACTGCATGTCTGTTCTTTGCATGAACCACACAAGGATCTACCAGTGTCATTGGATGTGTGTTCTTCTCATGAACCACACGTGGATCCACCGGTGTCATTGCATGTCTGTTCCTCTAAACAAACCACATAAGGATCCACCAGTGTCATTGCATATCTGTTCTTTTCATGAACCACACCCAGTGTCATTGCATGCGTGTTCTTTTCATTAACCATAGCTAGAGTCATTGCATGTATGTTACTTCCATAAACCACACATGGATCCACCGATGTCATTGCATGTCTGTTCTTTTCATGAACCACACCCAGTGTCACTGCATGTCAGTTCTTTTCATGAACCACATAAGGGTCCACCCAGTGTCATTGGATGTGTGTTCTTCTCATGAACCACACGTGGATCCACCGGTGTCATTGCATGTGTGTTCCTCTAAACTAACCACATAAGGATCCACCAGTGTCATTGCATGTATGTTCTTTTCATGAACCACACCCAGTGTCATTGCATGTGTGTTCTTCTAAACAAACCACATAAGGATCCACCAGTGTCATTGCCTGTCTGTTCTTTTCATGAACCACACCCAGTGTCATTGCATGTGTGTTCTTCTAAACAAACCACATAAGGATCCACCAGTGTCATTGCATGTATGTTCTTTTCATGAACCACACATAAGGATCCACCAGTGTCATTGCATGTATGTTCTTTTCATGAACCACACCCGATGTCATTGCATGTGTGTTCTCCTGACAAACCACATATGGATCCACCAGTGTCATTGCATGTCTGTTCTTTTCATGAACCACACCTAGAGTCCACCAGTGTCATTGGATGTGTGTTCTTCCCATGAACCACACATGGATCCACCAGTGTCATTGCATGTATGTTCTTTTCATGTATCACAGCTAGAGTCATTGCATGTCTATTACTTCCATAAACCACATATGCATCCACCTAGTGTGATTGCATGTCTCTTCCTCTAAACAAACCACATAAGGATCTACCAGTGTCATTGGATGTGTGTTCTTCTCATGAACCACACATGGATTCACGAGTGTCATTGCATGTTTGTTTCTATAAACAAACCACATAAGGATCCATGAGTGTCATTGCATGTCTGTTCTTTTCATGAACCACACATAAGGATCCACCAGTGTCATTGCATGTCTGTTCTTTTCATGAACCACACCCAGTGTCATTGCATGTGTGTTCTTTTCATAAACCACAGCTAGAGTCATTGGATGTCTATTCTTTTCATGAACCACACCCAGTGTCATTGCATGTCTGTTCTTTTCATGAAACACAAACGGTGTCACTGAATGTCTGTTCTTTTCATGAACCACATAAGGATCTACCAGTGTCATTGGATGTGTGTTCTTCTCATGAACCACGCGTGGATCCACCGATGTCATTGTATGTTTGTTCCTCTAAAAAAACCACATAAGGATCCACCAGTGTCATTGCTTGTCTGTTCTTTTCATGAACCACACCCAGTGTCATTGCATGTGTGTTCTTCTAAACAAACCACATAAGGATCCACTAGTATCATTGCCTGTCTGTTCTTTTCATGAACCACACCCAGTGTTAGTGCATGTCTGTTCTTTTCATGAACCACACCTAGTGTCACTGCATGTCAGTTCTTTTCATGAACCACATAAGGATCTACCAGTGTCATTGGATGTGTGTTCTTCTCATGAAACACACGTGGATCCACCGGTGTCATTGCATGTCTGTTCCTCTAAACAAACCACATAAGGATCCACCAGTGTCATTGGATGTGTGTTCTTTTCATGAACCACACCCACTATCATTGCATGTGTGTTCTTCTAAACAAACCACATAAGGATCCGCCAGTGTCATTGCGCCACAAATGTGTTTCACTTCTGTGGCGCATATCCTAGCATGCGCCACAGAACTTGGGGGTGGGCCCCACAGAGGGAATCTTATTCACCCACTTCTGTGGCGCACATGGTAGAAATGCGCCACAGAAGTTTCATCATCTGTGGCGCATTTCCTCCATATGCGCCACAGATGAGGGCGTCCAGATCCATATGTTAAAAAGGTGACATGAGCTAGCTTTCTTATCTATCTATCCCACCACCACCCATTTCACATCTCTACCTCCTCCCAACTCGTCTTCCTCCTCCCTCACACCCCATCTTGCCCATAGTTTCTCCATTTTCTTATATCTAAACCTACTTTAATCCATAAATTGGTAAGTAGAAGCTTCGCTCCAACTTCTAGATCTAAAAGTTCCTTACTTTTCCCTCTCACATCTCTCTATTTGTTTACTAATTTCCTCTCCACCAACTTGCATTGTAGATCTATTTGTCCATACTCTCTCATCGCGCGGTCTCGTCTCGCTATTATTGTGTCTACTATAGCTAGGTGAGTACTTGGCCATCATGAACATGTAGGTGAAGCTTGTCGCGCGGGCGGTGTGTGTGTGCGATCCATGGCGAGACGATGCTTGTGTGTGGTGCATGAATGTTTGCAATGGGAGGAAGTTTTTTGTTGTTTTCTTGTTGTTGTCGGGCCCGGCCGGTGTGGTTCATCGATGTTTGCCGAAATGTTGATTCATTTCCATTTCGGCAAATTTTTGCACTACCCATATGTCCTAATTTTAGGAAAGGTCATGCCGAAATTTTTCCGGCTAGCATTCATGCATGTGTGTGTTCATATGGTGTGGTTCTCACCTATATTCTCTATTTTGACCGCTCAGGCAACCATGGTCCTCACGATGAGCGAAGGTCGAATTGCTAGGTACAAGAAAGGCGCGAAGGAGGACATGATTCTGAACAACAAGACCATGATAAGATGTCCATGTCGAACATGCAAACTGCAGGGCTGGATCGACCCTGAATCTGGACAATTGGAGGGTCACTTGCTTAGGCGCGGTTTCATGCGCGACCTCAATGAGGCGCCGGCAGGACATGGTGGTGGTCATGAAGACGTGGGCGAGCGAGAAGACGAAGAGTCTACCGGGCATGATCATCATGATGAAGGAGATGCCATCGGGCATGATCATCATGACGAAGGAGATGCCGGCGGGCATGATCAGCATGGAGAAGGAGATGCCGATGGGCCGAAAGCAAGAAAGGACCTTAAATTGCTTGGCATAAAGAAAGATCTTCAGTACCCTGATAGTGATGATGATGATGATCATCATCATCATCAGGAAGGGACTCAAGGTTGCCGCAAAAGAGTTAAGAAGAATGAGGTGGTGCTTCGCGCTGCCTGCTTCACTCTGAGTCTGGAGGAGCTCGAGCAGTTTTTCAGGTGCCTCTTAGGAGTGAAAGTTCCTCACGGTTACTCGGGAAAGATAAGCAGATATCTGGACGTGGCGAAGAAGAGGTTCAGCAGTATGAAGTCTCACGACTGTCACGTGCTGATGACGCATATACTCCCTGTTGCGATCCGTGGGATAATGGACGAGCATGTCCGTGAGACGTTGTTTGGCCTCTGTAACTTTTTTGACGTCATATCTAGGAAGTCGATCGGTGTGAAGCAGCTCGACAGGCTACAGGAAGAGATCGTGATGATACTATGCGAGCTTGAGATTTACTTCCCGCCCGCATTCTTCGACATCATGGTGCATCTGCTTGTACATGTCGTGGACGACATCATCCAGCTCAGGCCGACATTCCTGCACAACATGATGCCATTTGAAAGGCTAAACGGTGTCATCAAAGGATTCGTTCGCAACAGGTCTCGTCCAGATGGAAGCATAGCCAAGGGCTTTATGATCTACAAGTGCATCTCCTTCTGCCAGAATTATCTAACCACCGAGAACGAGGATGTTGGAATACCCACAAAGAAGCACCTCGGTAGGCTCGGTGGATATGGTCACCGTGAGGGCTGCCGCTCACTACATGTCGGCATTGATGGTCGACGCACTGATTTTGAAAGGGCACACCGAGTCACGCTACAACACATTGAAGTGGTCGGCCCTTGGGTCGAAGATCATAGAAGCTTAATCGAGCAGGAGTACGTCGACCAGGGCCAGCCGAGGAAGAAGGGAGATGTAACCAGAGAGCACAACTCTAGCTTCACGGGTTGGTTCAAGAAAAGGCAACTGGACAATCCCCCACAGACGCCTTCTACGGAAGATCAAAAACTCATATTCTCCTTGTCGCAGGGCCCAGGGCACAACCTAAGGACCTATCAGTCATACGACATAAACGGTTACAGATTCTACACCGAGGAAAAGGACAAGAATAGTGAATACCAAAACTCAGGAGTAACTATGTTATCCTTTGCTGATGACGAGACTACTATGATGGAAAGATTCTACGGAAGGATCGAGGAGATATGGGAGCTCGACTACTATGGAGAGATCGTACCTATGTTCTGTGTTAGATGGGACAAGAACGTGGAAAAAGAAGGCCGCTATTTCACCACAATGGTTATACCAGATGCCAAATCAACAAAGAACGCCTCCGCAAAAAATGAGCCTTGGGTACTCGCTAGCCAAGTTGATCAATGCTTTTTTATTACCGACCCGTCAAAGCCCAACCGTGTTGTAGTTAGGAGGGGCAAGAGGAGCATCATCGGAATGGAAGGAGCCGCCAACGAGCAAAACTTCGACAAAAATGGCGACCCGAAGATCGAAGAGGAATTCGACAAGTACTTCGACATGCCTACTACTACTAAAGTAAGAAGGAAGACCACACTGCCTACTAAAGGTTGTCCATTCACAAGAAGAAATCTCAAAGTGCACGGGCTAAAGTATTCAACCGCGACGAAAAAGGGCAAGAAGATTGTGAAGAGACACTAGCAATTGTGTGACTTTTTGGTGTATTAATTCGTGTGGGTATTAGTTAGAGACTAAAACATATAATGTGATAATCGTGTGGGTATACAAATTCACATTTGTGTGTGACAAAGCAAACACATAAATATATATGTATGAATAAATATGCATATGTGTTCTTGCTTTTTTTGAATAAATATGCATATATGTATATGTTCTTGCTTTTTTTGAATAAATATGCATATGTGAATAAATATGCATATATGTATATGTTCTTACTTTTTTTGAATAAATATGCATATGTATGTAATTAAAAATATTAAAAAAAAAGAAAAAAAATGTGTGAGACAGCCAGGATTCGAACCTGGCTGCCCTAGGTGAGAGCAAGCGAGCAAGACCACTAGGACAAGTGTCAGATCTTGTCATACTACGAGACGCCACGAGTTTTACTATGTCAAGAAGTTCTGTGGCGCATTCCTTAAGAATGCGCCATAGATGTTCCAACTTCTGTGGCGCATTCTGTGGGAATGCGCCACAGAACTTTCACACTTAGCCATAGAACGGTTCGATCGGCCTCTCCCCCTAATCCCCCTTTCTCTCTCTTAATCCACACTTAGTCAATCGATCCGTCGTCGCCTCTATATATAGTCGCAACCCTAGCGCCGGAGCCGCCGTGGAGGAGAGCCCGTGGAGGACGAGCCCGTCCGCAGCGCCATCACCACCGTGCCAGAGCCTGTGGAGGAGAGCCGCCCCCCAGCGCCAGAGCCCGTGGAGGAGGAGCCTGCCCGTGGAGGAGGAGCCAGTCCGTGGAGAGCCACCTTGCCGTCCGCCGTCCACCTCGCCGTTCGCCATCCACCTCGTCACCATCCGCCACCATCCCTAGGTAATGCTGCACTATTGCTTCTGCACCATCCGCCGTACACCGTCCACCATCCCTGTGTCCACCGTTTCTATATAGCACACAGAGCCAAATTTACTTTTGTTTAGCAGCAGGGGGAGTGTTCCTCACTTCTCATAACATTGTTCTGTTACCAATGCAATATACAAGCATTCATTCTTCAGGGGGATATTTTTTTAGAATTGGTCTATTATCTTGTTAGAAGGTGTTGCTTCTACCTGTCGAATGCACCTTTGTGTGCTATTTATAATTATAGGTCAATACTATGGTTATCCAAGTATATCACCTGAAAAAGTTACGAATGCTGTCGTTAAGGATGTCTTGCTTATTTGTTTGTCCAGAGGCATTAAAGCATAATAAGTATAAAATATTTTTTATGGTGCTGGATTGCTTGTTCATCTTAACTTTGCTGGGATTGAAGAGTCTTAACGAGTTTACATAATTCATGGTATTGCCAATTATGGGCTCTTTAGATTCCATTTGGTGGTGATTGGAATTTACTTTATTTACATGATGGAAATTTGTTATACTGCTATGTGAAACATGGGCTATACTGCTATGTGATTGGAATTTACTTTTTTTACCTTGTGCTATACTGCTATGTGAAACATGGGCTAAGAATTAGTAACCTAAACATGGGATATGTTATTGGAATTTACTTTTTTTACCTTGTGCTATATCTATAGCAAAGGGTTTTGATGTCTAAGGATATTAAATCCAGTATCAATGCTCAAGATAAGAATTATGTTGGGTTCTCTCACTTTTGGTCAAGTTTGATGGAAGTGAAGGATGTTTTTATAGATGTTGTAGAAGGATCATTGGAGATGTAAGAAATACTAGGTTTAGGGAGGATGTGTGGGTCGTCATAGATGAGAATTTGGTTATAGTGGTTTCTGCTTTGCTTACTGCGAGTCTGCTAAGCTGTTTACTATGCAACTATTGGTCATAGATGAGAATTTGAGGCACGGTATTAACCGCCAACCCATCCAAAGATCAGCCATTTCTCAGTAAAAACTCGTTGTTGCTAATTTATGTTTCTGAAAGATTTCTGTCTTCTAGTTCATGACTTATCCCATGTAAATGGCAACCATGTGTATGCCCTGATATAGGTGGTTATATCAGGTTCACAGCTTTGTGTTTTGTTTGAAGTGGTAATTTTCCATTAACATCGAGGGACAACACCTTCTTAGTAGTTGACCTGTATCTGTGTCATCTATTTAATTGACCTGTACCTGGATTTATTAGGATGTTAAACTGTTATCTGCTGTTCGGCAAGTACTACCGTTACACTTCAGCCTAGTACTATAGCAATTACTACACTTCTGTTACACTTCTGCTGTTCAGCAAGTACTTCTGTCGTTACACTACTATATCTGTTATATATATACATGGGGATGTGATGTGATGATGGACTGGTACTATATCTGTTATATATATACTGTGCATGTGGATGATGGATATGATGGATGCTGGGGTCAATGCATGTGGCTATCAATATGGGGATGGGGTGTTTTGTCTTGCAGGGATTTTATTTGAGTTACCCATTTCTCCCGAAGTGTCGATTCACTTCCGTTTCGGTTGAGAAATGGGCACTCCTAGGTCAAAAATTAGCAAAGGTCATGCCGAATTTTTCGGCCGAGATTTGTGCTAACATTTTGCCTCTTTTAAATAGAGTAGTGCAAACATGTCGGGCAACAAGGAGTCTGGCCCTTCTAAGCACATGATCAGCGTCGAAGAACAAGCTAGACAGGCCAACCAGTCATTCTGGCAGGGGTCCCAACAGGAGGAGGAGGAGGAGGCGATGAGGATGACACCACCACTGGAGGAGGAGGCGACCGTCGCCAGAGCTGCTGGGGCCAATGAGGGCGGAGATCCTGATTACGAGGGGGACGAAGACGACTATGATGGAACTAGTGAAGGCGGCGGCAAAGAGGATGACACCACCGATGGCGGCGCCCGCACCGATGGCGGCGAGAGGACGGATGGCGGTAGCGGCAACCCAGCCGCTTCTCAGAAGAAGAAGAAGAAGGAACAGAAGGAGCGAAAGGTGCCAGTGCTCGCCACTGTCTGTGATGAGTTCACTGAGGTCACAGAAAGTGGCCAACCCATTGCGCCAGAGGCGATTGCTAAAGGGTACGGCCTGCAACTCGGGTGCATCGTCCGGGAAAGCATGTCTATCAACACGAAGTACATCAGACATGCTGACCATGCAGCTTTGGTCGATAACCTCCTTAAGAAGCTTCACAAGCGATATAGATTCCCAGAGCAGTTTAGAAACCTCGAGAGAAATAAGAACCCGGTGAACAGACTAGCCCTCACGAAGATGAGCAATGCCTTGAGCAGCTGGAAAACCCGGGTGAAGAATAGCATTGACAAAGGTGAAAGCTGGGAGGTTATTAGTAAGAAAAATCTGATGCTCGACGAAGAGGAGTTTAGGATATTCAAGGCGGATATAGCTACCGCTGACGCTATAAAATGGACTCAATGGGGAAGGAGTATGCGGGAACAGAACATAGGTAACCACCACCTTGGAAGCGGCGGTTACAGGGGGAAACATGCCATTTGGGACAACGAGGATGCCGAGCTTGAACGCCTTGGTAAAGACAACCCTTGGCTTAAAATCACGGACTTGCAGCTTAGGCAATTTGTACGGGCCCGCTACTACCTGGACAAGGAAACAGGGGAGTTCATCACCGACAATTCGGAGGTGAAGGAATTCGAGAAGAATCTGGTAAGGAATTTATCGCCGATCTCAAGTCTATTGCATTCTAATTAAGATAATGAAGACAAGAATCTAAATGGGTTCACCTTTCCTTGTCTCTGCAGGAGGAGGAACTAAACGCTACTGCCATAGAGTCGTCCCAGGATTCGACGAAGCCGTGGGACACGGTTTTCAATAGGGCGACCAATGCTTACAAGAAGAGGGACAAGCGGTTGCCACCGTCCTCAGCTGGCCGTGTGTCCGGCTTCGGTACGAGCATGAAGTTCAAGGAGTTCTACAAAGAGGACGCCGGGAAAAGAAGGGACAGGAAGAACCAGGATAAAGCTGTTGTTGCAGAGCTGAAGATGAAGGTGCAGACACTGGAAGAGAAGGCGGTGGACCAGAAAACGGTGGACAAGTTAGTGGAAGAGAAGCTCCGCTCGATGATCCCTCCTGAGTTTTTTGAGGGGCTTACTGCTTGGAATGCGGGAGGTCGACAGGGGCCGATACATCTGCCCAGCTTAAGGGGCAGCAACTCGGGCATCAATGTTACCGTGTCGCCGGACCTGGTGACCCCGCCGGCCATCAACGTCAGGACACATCCCCTCGTTTTGGTCACACCGACGCCCCCTCCCGTGAAAGATACCAATAAGGTGCAGCCGACGGCGGCGGTGCTTCGTGAGGCACCCAAGCAGGAGATTGCAAATGATGATAGGCCGGCCGCCGGCATCCGCCGTGTCTCTACATTAGCTGAGATCCACGCCATCACCAAGGTAACTAATTAGTTAGTGCACATCATCTCCTTTATGCCTTTGATGCATGACTGTTGCCATCTCATGACGCCCAACAACATGTTTTTGCCTCAGGACACTTCTTGCGTACTCCTGCTTAAAGATGTCGGCGGTGAGTTGAAGGATGTTGCCAAGGGCACTCTTATACAACCGGCGAGCCGCACGATGCACAACAATCCAATGGATGATGACGTGATGAAGGTCAGGTTGGCTCGGGTGTTGCCAGGGTGCGATGACATGGACCCCCCCATTCAACCTCAGGGAGCCGACAAACACAAGACCCTTGGGGAATGCTACAACTGGCCCTTGACATGGCCGAAGACCCAGATTCGTCTTGCGGGGGGAGCACCGGCGCCACCTCTCGACCGATCATCGCCCGACCACCACCTCGGAAGCCAGTAGCCGCCGTTGTCGCCACCACCAGCCGTCACCATCAACTCTTGGCAGCGTGTGCACCGCCACATGGCAAAGACATTGTGCCACAACCGCCGTCCCCCCGCTACCACCACCACATGATGGCACCCATGAAGATGATGATTTATTGGTCAACGTTGACGACTTCATCAACACTAGTGCTGCCAAAGGATTGTATATGGCTTCTGTGGATGAAGAACCCTTCGCAGCTCGCGACGACCATCAAGCTGATCGGCCCAATACATGCACGCAACGCCTGGTCTTCCATGGTCTTTCTCAAGAGACGCCTCCGGCCGCCGATCCACCACAAGAGAAACCGGGATTGGTTTTCAGCCCCAACACACTCCGAAAGGCGACTGATGAGCAGATGGCAATGGCTGACACTGTTGTGAAGAAGAAGCACTACAGGAAGAGAGGTAATAATAATAAGAAGGGTGCGAGCCAGCCTCTTCCGAAGAGGATCCGGGGTCAGGACGCCGTCGTCATACCATCCACACAATTTGGCTTGCCCCGAGTGCATGTAGCTGGTGATCCGATATTGACTCCGGATATGATCCACATTGCGGTTGGAGCCATGTTAACTTTGCACGAGGGTGTCAAGACACTAGAGGCCCTCCTTCTTAAAGAGGACGATCCAAATTACCCGGTTTTCACGGCCAAGGTGCCATTGGATGTGGGCTTCGTCGATGAACCCCCCGCGGATATATTCTTCATAGCGTTCGAGGACATATTCAAGCTATTTCTCACGAAACTACTAGACTATAACTTGGTCCGCCTATACGCGCTCAATCTGGCGCTCACGATCAAGAGAGAAAGTACCCCGGAAATCGCGATAGTGGATCCCTACTACATGCGGGGCAGCCAGTTGGTCGAAGGATCAGAGACACGGACCAAGGCGACGACGTACCTCGAGAAGTTCATGGTGGACAACAAGAGGAAGGGCACACTTCTTTTGCCTTTCTTTCCCAAGTAAGTACACACACTTGCTCATCGTCACCGTAACTTATGCATTTCTTATAGATTTCTTTCCTTTGCTCTTTTTCCAACATTCCGTTCCAATTGTGTTGTATAGAGAGAAATACTGCACGCTCATCGTCCTTGCCCTGAGGTATTCGCTAGCCCCGTATTTCGACTCGGGGAGTTTGACAAAGAAGAAAGACTACACTAGAATAAGGGGTGTTCTCAATGAGGCTCTCGAGGGCTACACCAAGAAGGGATGCACTTTCGTAGATAGGGGGAATGTATCAAGGATGGCAAACACGTGTTCAACCACGTGCTCGACTTCCCCTACGTCAAGCAGTCGACTGCTGGTGCCAAGGAGGCCTTCTACGTCCTCCATCACCTTAAAGGCTATGTTCGGGATTGCCATAACCTAACGCTGCCATCTAGTCTCCGAGGATGGGCCGAAACTTTGGCGAAAATCTACGATGCTGATCTTAGAGAAGACTTCCATCGCATTCAGATGAAGTTGTCGCAAATCATCATTGAAGATGTCAACACAAGGGGCGGTGCCCTACAACAAGCCAGAGGGTTGAGTAAGAGGGAGATCGAAGAACGCCTCCATAAGCAGGGTGACACAAGGCCGTGGATGACAAAAGAGGGCTATCTACCATTCCCGAAGCCGTGCCAGAAGAGGAAGTCTTCATCGTGATCGATGTGTGCCTCTAGCATGATCCAGTGTGTGTATATTCTTGATGGACGCCTCCTGTATTAGTGTGTGTGTGTCATAAACTTTACTATCTCGGTCGTGGTCGAAATGGTCATTGTTGTTAGACTTAAACTACCTTGTGGTCGTGCTGTCGTTGAACTTATTGCTTCTATGATGATCTAACTTTTAGGTTTATGGATCCTTTGTTTTATATTCTATGAACATATATATATATATGGATGTGAACCCTTTATTCATTCTTTTCATTGTATTTTTACTAATATGCCTTGTCGTCTATAGAGATGGCGACGAGGTGGTATGTGGTGTACATGGGTAGGGTTCCCGGAGTCTACGAGGAGTGGGAGGATTGCCACAAACAAGTGAACAAGTTCAGCGGCAACATCTACAAAGGATACGCGACTAGAGAGGAGGCGATAGCCAAGTGGAGGACCACTTGTGGAAGAAGAACTGGATGAAGATATTGGTCGGGCTAATGCTCTTGCTCACCATTATCACATATGTATTCTATTTGATCCTAGTGTAGGCGGCGGTGGCCACTTCATATTTGTAATGTGAGATGATATGAACTTTGTATTCGGCGCTTGTGTAAAAATTTGGCACTTGACACTATATATCTATCTCGATCGGGCTCTAAGTGTTTGTATTATATATATGTCGGTTTTCATGCATATACTACTTGTGCAATGTATTTTATACTCATCTAGATAAATCCTGTATATATACCTGATTATACACCAGGAAAGTATTTTACTTTGAATACATGTTACACAATCAATGGCGCATATAATTATATAGTTAGTGGCGCATGGCATATCTGTGGTGCATACACATAAATGCGCCACAGAAGTTCTTCCTGTGGCGCATATGAAGGAATGCGCCACAGAAGTATGGAACTTCTGTGGCGCATATCCATATGCGCCACAGGAAGTAGTTATTAGTGGCGAGGTAACAGTGGCGACAAAGATATGCGCCACAGAAGTCCCCTTTTCATGCGCCACAGATAGGCTGTTTCCTAGTAGTGATTCATGTACCACACCCAGTTTCACTGCATGTCTGTTCTTTTCATGAACCACATAAGGATCTACCAGTGTCATTGGATGTGTGTTCTTCTCATGAACCACACGTGGATCCACCGGTGTCATTGCATGTCTGTTCCTCTAAACAAACCACATAAGGATCCACCAGTGTCATTGCGTGTCTATTCTTTTAATGAACCACACCCAGTGTCATTGCATGTGTGTTCTTCTAAACAAACCACATAAGGATCCACCAGTGTCATTGCCTGTCTGTTCTTTTCATGAACCACACCTAGTGTCATTGCATGTGTGTTCTTCTAAACAAACCACATAAGTCACTGCATGTCTGTTCTTTTAATGAACCACACCCGGTGTCATTGCATGTGTGTTCCTCTAGACAGACCACATAAGGATCCACCGGTGTCATTGCATGTCTGTTCCTCTAACAAACCACATAAGGATCCACTAGTGTCATTAGATGTGTGTTCTTCTCATGAACCACATGTGGATCCACCGGTGTCATTGCATGTCTGTTCCTCTAAACAAACCACATAAGGATCCACCAGTGTCATTGCGTGTCTGTTCTTTTCATGAACCACACCCAGTGTCATTGCATGCGTGTTTTTTTCATTAACCATGGCTAGAGTCATTGCATGTCTGTTACTTCCATAAACCACACATGGATCCACCGATGTCATTGCATGTCTGTTCTTTTCATGAACCACACCCAATGTCATTGCATGTCTGTTCTTTTCATGAAACACACCTGGTGTCACTGCATGTCTGTTCTTTTCATGAACCACATAAGGATCTACCAGTGTCATTGGATGTGTGTTCTTCTCATGAACCACACGTGGATCCACCGGTGTCATTGCATGTCTATTCCTCTAAACAAACCACATAAGGATCCACCAGTGTCATTGCATGTCTGTTCTTTTCACGAACCACACCCAGTGTCATTGCATGCGTGTTCTTTTCATTAATCATAGCTAGAGTCATTGCATGTCTGTTACTTCCATAAACCACACATGGATCCACTGATGTCATTGCATGTATGTTCTTTTCATGAACCACACCCAGTGTCACTGCATGTCAGTTCTTTTCATGAACCACGTAAGGCTCCACCCAGTGTCATTGGATGTGTGTTGTTCTCATGAACCACACGTGGATCCACCGGTGACATTGCATGTCTATTCCTCTAAACAAACCACATAAGGACGCACCAGTGTCATTGCATGTCTGTTCTTTTCATGAACCACACCCAGTGTCATTGCATGTGTGTTCTTCTAAACAAACCACATAAGGATCCACCAGTGTCATTGCATGTCTGTTCTTTTCATGAACCACATCCAGTGTCATTGTATGTGTGTTCTTCTAAGCAAACCACATAAGGATCCACCAGTGTCATTGCATGTATGTTCTTTTCATTAACCACACATAAGGATCCACCGGTGTCATTGCATGTCTGTTATTTTCATGAACCACACCCAATGTCATTGCATGTGTGTTATCCTGACAAACCACATATGGATCCACCAGTGTCATTGCATGTATGTTCTTTTCATGAACCACAGCTAGAGTACACCAGTGTCATTGGATGTGTGTTCTTCCCATGAACCACACATGGATCCACCAGTGTCATTGAATGCCTGTTCTTTTCATGAATCACAGCTAGAGTCATTACTTATCTGTTACTTCCATAAACCACATATGGATCCACCTAGTGTGATTGCATGTCTGTTCCTCTAAACAAACCACATAAGGATCCACCAGTGTCATTGGATGTGTGTTCTTCTGATGAACCATACATGGATCCACCAGTGTCATTGCATGTTTGTTCCTCTAAACAAACCACATAAGGATCCACGAGTGTCATTGCATGTCTGTTCTTTTTATGAACCACACATAAGGATCCACCAGTGTCATTGCATGTCTGTTCTTTTCATGAACCTCACCCGGTGTCATTGCATGCGTGTTCTTTTCATGAACCACAGCTAGAGTCATTGGATGTCTATTCTTTTCATGAACCACACCCAGTGTCATTGCATGTATGTTCTTTTCATGAAACACACCCGGTGTCACTGCATGTCTGTTCTTTTCATGAACCACATAAGGATCTACCAATGTGATTGGATGTGTGTTCTTCTCATGAACCACACGTGGATCCACCGGTGTCATAGCATGTCTGTTCCTCTAAAAAACCACACAACGATCCACCCGTGTCATTGCCTGTATGTTCTTTTCATGAACCACACCCAGTGCCATTGCATGTGTGTTCTTCTAAACAAACCACATAAGGATCCACTAGTGTCATTGTCTGTCCGTTCTTTTCATGAACCACTCCGAGTGTCAGTGCATGTCTGTTCTTTTCATGAACCACACCCAGTGTCACTGCATGTCAGTTCTTTTCATGAACCACATAAGGATCTACCAGTGTCATTGGATGTGTGTTCTTCTCATGAACCACACGTGGATCCACCGGTGTCATTGCATGTCTGTTCCTCTAAAAAAACCACATAAGGATCCACCAGTGTCATTGCGTGTGTGTTCTTTTCATGAACCACACCCAGTGTCATTGCATGTGTGTTCTTCTAAATAAACCACATAAGGATCCACCAGTGTCATTGCATGTATGTTCTTTTCATGAACCACATAAGGATGGGCCCACCAGTGTCATTGCATGTATGTTCTTTTCATGAACCACACCCAGTGTCAGTGCATGTCTGTTCTATTCATGAACCACACCCAGTTTCACTGCATGTCTGTTCTTTTTCATGAACCACATAAGGATCTACGAGTGTCATTGGATGTGTTCTTCTCATGAACCACACGTGGATCCCCCGGTGTCATTGCATGTATGTTCCTCTAAACAAACCACATAAGGATCCACCAGTGTCATTGCGTGTCTGTTCTTTTCATGAACCACACCTAGTGTCATTGCATGTGTGTTCTTCAAAACAAACCACATAAGGATCCACTAATGTCATTGCTTGTCTGTTCTTTTCATGAACCACACCTAGTGTCATTACATGTGTGTTCTTCTAAACAAACCACATAAGTCACTACATGTCTGTTCTTTTAATGAACCACACCCGGTGTCATTGCATGTGTGTTCCTCTAGACAGACCACATAAGGATCCACCGGTGTCATTGCATGTATGTTCCTCTAACAAACCACATAAGGATCCACCAGTGTCATTGGATGTGTGTTGTTCTCATGAACCACACGTGGATCCACCGGTGTCATTGCATGTCTGTTCCTCTAAACAAACCACATAAGGATCCACCAGTGTCATTGCGTGTCTGTTCTTTTCATGAACCACACCCAGTGTCATTGCATGCGTGTTCTTTTCATTAACCACAGCTAGAGTCATTACATGTCTGTTACTTCCATAAACCACACATGGATCCACCGATGTCATTGCATGCCTGTTATTTTCACGAACCACACCCAGTGTCAGTGCATGTCAGTTCTTTTCATGAATCACAGCTAGAGTCATTGCATGTCTGTTGCTTCCATAAACCACATATGGATCCACCTAGTGTGATTGCATGTCTGTTCTTTTCACAAACCACACATGGATACACCAGTGTCATTGCATGGGTAGCCGTTAGACCGAGTCTTCTAGAAGGCACGCCCTAACACAGTTGTTCTGCTTGACGATTGTTACATACCGTTCGATTGGGGCTCTTGGACGATTGGGATGGTCTTCGTGAGAGCGATCCGCGGGTAGGCTGTTCTGCGGCATGATTGACCTGCTCTAGACAAACTGGCAACACCGGGCACTCCCCTGTTGCGAGTGTCACGTCTATGAGTTTAGTGGGCCACATCCCAGTGTCACGTCCCCATTACTTCTCCTCCTCCCCGTACTTCTCTTCCTTACCCTCGAAGCCACTTTCCCCACTTCACTCCCATCCTGCCGTAGCCGCAAGCCGACGGTGCCTCCATCTCAATTCCCTCTCTGGCAGCCACCCCCTCCCCTCTCGCCATGGGTTCAAGGGGAGACAGCGAGGAAACGCGTCGTGACGACAGGGACTGTGATTTCGATGTGAGTCGTCTCATCTCTATTTCTATCATCTGTGGCCAGTTATCTATTTTTTGAGCTAAATCTAATCTGTTTACTCATGCACGTATGATGTGTTAGGCCAACCAGACGATGTATGACTCCGACTATCATGGTTTAGAGGATGAAGACAGTCCTCTGGTATGTAATCATGGATATGTGCCCACTAAATTTGTAGCCTTCGAAGGACGAAATGCAGGCAGGAGGTTTCTACGGTGTCAAGGACATCGTGCAATGATGCAAGGCGGAAGTTGCGGTGTTGTCAAATGGGTAGATCCAGAGTGGCCCAAATCGATGTAGAAAACGCTGGACAAACTATGGGAAATGACTGTCAAGTTGAAAGAATCCGTATTCAGCTCACTTCTTGACAGTGTTGATATGAAGCTATGGGAACCAGTTGACACGACCAAGCATAAGCGAGATCTCAGGTGGGTGCAAGACAAGGTTATCAAAGTCGAGAAGGAGAGGGACGCGGCGTTGGCCCTGAAGGCTAAAGCAGAGCAAGAACTGACTCAAGCAAGGAATGATCTCCACCAGGCCAAAGTCTTGCAGTACACAAGTACGAGTATTGACAAGTGCATGAGGAAAAATTCAGAGAAACAATTGAAGCTGTGCAAGGAAGATGCTAAAAGGAAGGAGCAGACAATTCAATCCTTGCTCTCGCAGGAAGATGCGCATCGGGCCAAGATTAGGAAGATCAAGGAGATGTGTGATAACTAGTTCTATTTAGCTTAAGCTCCGTGCCTTTTTAAGTTGTAATATTTGTACTTGTTGACCTAGCGGTCTAAACTATTGGTCCCGGATTCCAGGGAGGAAAAAAATTGCTCTGACCCTGCATTAATTTGTAGAAGAATTTGTGATTTAGATCAATCTGCCTCGATTTAGATCTCTATCCCGGATTGGGAACATAACCGTGGACCAAAGACACCTTTTCTACTAGTGTATTCTGACATTGGTGGTTTGTTTAAACGTAATCTACGTGGATTGTGCCGCATGCAAATGGCACAACCACAATTTATAAAGTGGAAGCACGTACACCCGGTTACTGGAGATCCAGGAGCTTCGCCAGATGCAGGGGATGCAGGAGCAGAGAGGCGGTGAGATAGACGGGCTCAAGATTAGGCCACAAAGTGGTACCCATTTCCTCCTCATCTGGGCATTATCGGTGAGAACATTGATGTTTATGTTGCCACGTCGTTGTGCAGCATCTGAAATAAGTTGCTGCTTCGTGGAGTGTGGCAGCTTAAATAATTTATTTATGTGCCACTTATATTCCGTCGTATTTGGAGACCTCCTGCCCCTCAGCAATCGTGGAACCGGTGGATCCACAATTTCGGATTCAAATACTGACTCGGGCGATTCCAAACCCTAAGTCGCCCAGCAACGTGGGTACATTTTACTCAGAGAACATGGGTAGATTGTTTCGCCCAGCAACGTGCCACACACAGAGCGATCAGAATTTAATAGAATTACATATATAGGTTCAAGTTCAACACATTACTATGCATCTTCATTGCCAGCAGCCTTCTTCCGCAGCCTGGGTGCCAAGCCTTCTCATCCAATGGCTTCTTCATTTCCTGCCTTGTTCCTCTTCCTTGGTGCCAATTTTCTTGCTTCACGTACTCTGCATCGCCGGGACAATGGGAACCAGAATCGTGTCCAGTGATGGCTCGTGGTTGATGTAGAGCTCGTTGGGAACCCCAAAAGGAAGGTATGATGAGCACATCAGCAAGTTTCCCTCAGTTATGAAACCAAGGTTTAATCGAACCAGTAGGAGCAAGGAAACACCCCAAAGGTGTTACTAGCTGAGCTTTGGCAGGGCGCACTACCGGTGCTAGTAGCAACGTGGAGACCTGCACAACACAACCACAGAACTTTGTCCCCAACTTGCGATAAGGTTGTCAATCTCACCGTGTTTTGCGGAAAACAAACGATTAAACGTATCGAATGGAAAGAAGTAATAGTTTGCAGAAAGTAAACACAAAGCAGAAACAGTTAATAGATTGTATGTAAAAGACAAGGACTGGGATCCATAGTTCACTAGAGGTGGCTCTCCTTAGATAGATAACATGCTGGGTGAACAAAGTACAACGGGGCAATTGACAAACACCGAGAAAGCAATACATGCATATACTAATCATCTTGGCTCCTTTGAGACTTGATTGGGCATTACAACATAATACATAGACCGCCATCCAACTGCATCTATGACTAATAATCCACCTTCGGGTTATCATCTGAACCCCCTCCAGTATTAAGTTGCAAGCAACAGATTATTGCTTTACGAACTGCGTGTAAAGTAAATAATACGATTTTTCTATGAACAAAGGATTGTTGTTTTCTCCCTAGTAGCAACAGCACATCTAGTACCTTAGAGATTTCTGTCACTTCCCCAGATTACCAGAGGCATGAACCCACTATCGAGCATAAATACTAACTCTTGGAGTTGCTAGCATCTACTTGGCCAAGATAGCTACTAACAACGGAAAGCATGCAAGATCACAAATAACAAAGACATGATAGAATCAATAATCAATCTGAAATAACATCTCAATATCATTGGATCCCCGCAAACACAACATGTATGATTTACAAATATATGATCTTGATCATGAACGGAGCTCACAAGATCTAAACATGAAAGCACAAAGGAGGAGAACCAGCCATCTAGCTACTACATGGATCCGTAGTCCAAGGATGAACTACTCAGCATCACACCGGAGGCTTGCATGGTGATGAAGAAGGCCTCCAGGGTGAATTCCCCTCTTTGGAAGGGTGCTGGGAAGAGCTTCAGATCCCTCCCGATCTAGGGATGGAGATGACGGCGGATACAGACTCTTTCGTGGATTTTTGATCGGGTACCTAAGGTTTTTGTCCCGAGGGCAATATATATGTGGAAGGAGAGGCCGACGGGGTGCCGTGAGCGGCCACACCACCCCCTGGCATGGGCCAGGCCTGGCCGCGCGGCCAGGTGGTGTGGTGGCTCCCTGGCCCTTCTCTGTCTCGTATTTTGGCACTTTATCCCTTCCGGAAAAATAGGCACTTTGGCTTTTGTCCCGTCCAATTCCGAGAATATTCATTTTCTGACTTTCCTGGAACCAAAAACAGCAGAAAACGGGCAGCTGGCACTGTGGCTCTTGTTAATAGGTTAGTCCAAGAAATCATATGAAAAGTACTCCAAAGTTGGAACAAAACACAAGAAAGTGGATAAAACCAAGCATGGAACATCAAAAATTATAGATACATTTGCAATGTATCAACATCCCCAAGCTTAACTCCTGCTCGTCCTCGAGTAGGTAAGTGATAAAAAGAAAGAATAATTTTTGAGGTGACATGCACCATCAAAGACTTGATCAAAATATTTGCAAAACATTCAAAGCTGGGATCATAGTACTTCAATCATAACATGAAAGACAAAGTTCTAGCAATAAGCAAAGAAACTATGATGCAACATGAAAAGGCACAAACAAAAGATTCATGAATAACAATGCTTTGCAAGACGTTTGTTCGTTTCACATAAAGAAAACATAGCATAATAGCATTTAGCTTGTCCTTCATAGAGTAGCAAATATAAATGCATAGGACACCTTCAAAGTTCTTAAGAGTGACAAGATACAATAGTTTAAAACAAGCAATATCAAGTTATGCATCAATCAACTAGTCTTGGGACAATGCACATAGAACTAAGAATGGCCACTATGCTCTCAAAGTAGGTGCATAAAGATAGAAGGTGGAGACTCAATATAATGGTGGAAGAAAGGCCTTTATAAAAGGAAGTAGGGATTCAAGTCTCATAAAGAGCTTCCAAAAATTATGGCACTTATAGCTTTCAGCTCTCATTGCCCCTATCATAAGCATCTTGAAGTGATTAAGGTTAAAGTGAACAAACTATGGTGTACATGCTTGACGAAGTATAAGTCAGAAATCTCATGTCCTTGTATACGAGGGCCGCTCCTCATGCTACTCAAGTTTAGTCACCGGTAAGTTCTTGTCATCGTAAGTACATATGTATCATAGAGAACCGCCAACGGGGTACCCCTTGCCCGATGATACGGAAGAATCCCCATATCAAAATGACAAGGTAAGCAGACAACGAGCATCTCAGCGTTCTTCTTATTTACCATGGGAATATGGTGTTTTTTTCTCTCTTTCCTCTTTTCATAGTATCTTTTTTTTTTATTTTCTCTTTTTTCTCAATATAGTACTCTTTTTTTATAAGAAGAATGCTTCATAGACAGATCATTATGGTTACACTGCAGGTTTCCACCATGTCAGCATGGATTAGACCAGCGGCCCAGGCGTTTCTCTAACACATATACATAACTCCATGGACTTACAAGCTCCCCTTTCATTTCACACCGACGACATCCATATACAAAAGAGCATGATATCAACTAGGTACAAGTACCAAGTGCAATGTTGAAAGTGTTCCCCATGAAAGCATGGTTTTGCTAATTCCCAACAAATAAGTGCGAGCATATACAACATAGACGACACAATGGTTCAAGTTTATTAAGGGCAAGTAAAGTAAAGTGTGCCATCAAGTTCATGAGAGCTTTAATCACTAGTTTTCTCATAACAAGTTTAATTTGGAAGGTAAACAAAAGCATGAATATACTTGGAATAGCATAAGCTAGTAGGTGGGTATGATGGACTCTTTGGAATGAATTGGTTTAGGGAGTTGGATGCATGAGTGGAACTCATACTTGGTTGTGGAGGCTAGCAAAAGACTGGGATCGACAAACTAAGAGAGCAATAATGGCCATAATCATGCAGAGCGACAAAACATCATTGATCAAAGCATAAAGTGATACTACAAGTTGAAAACTAAAGGATCATAAAGTCTATGGTGACTTGAGACAGTCATAACATGGTGTGAGCATGCGCCAAGTCAACCCAAATAAAGCATCAAAGGAGAATACCACTATACTATGCTTTAATATGCTAAAACAACGCATGATTCATCCAAGGCATATTAAGCAATCTCAATTGTTTATAACAAGTCATGCTACAGGAAAGAATACTAAGCATAAATCTAAAACAATATCAAGCATGGCATGACAAAGCATAGGCCACAGTCAAAACGAGCTCTTTTTACCACATAAGTATGAACTTTCCTACTCATTTCCAAACCAAACCAAACCAAACCATTTGCAAACCAATGTATGAAAGAGGGGGTATAACCAATTTATTCAGAAAACTAAGAAAACCAAGCAAACGAAAAACCAAAAGGAAAACGAAAAAGAAGACGCTCCAAGAACAACACAACTATGCATGAAACAATAAAAATGAAGCGTTTGGAAGAAATCTGGGATTTTTATTGATGAAGAAGGGGATGCCTTGGGCATCCCCAAGCTTTGACGCTTGTACTTCTTGGATATTTCTTGGGGTGACACGCGTGGCATCTCCAAGCTTGAGCTTTAGTCCATCCTTCATCTCATTACTCATTCCTTCCATACACCTGAAAATTTTCCTTCATACAAAACTTCACACAATCTCATTAGCAACATTAGTGCACTTAAGATAAATAAGTCTTAAGTTTCAGTTCTAACACCAAATAAAATTCCATTAGAACACTAGCTACTGTAGAACTTCCTTCAAAAAGCTCAATTCCCCAAAAGGACTCAAAAAGGAACCCACAAGAAGCAAATGCAGAAAATGGCAGAAATCTGTCAAAACAGACCAGCAGGTAAAGACGAATTTTTTAGAAGACCTTCTGTTGCTCAAATCAAAAAGTGTTGAACTAACGAAAGTTAGATAACAACCTGTGGCAGGAGCACAAACAATTACAGCTCAATGCGACATACAGAGCTCTCTCACGGATTTTTACGGTGAAGCACAAAAATATGTTTCGGGACAGCAACTTTCCCAATCATTACTTCACTCTCATTAGAGGTTACTCTTGGCACAAAAAGCAAATAAAAAGGATAAGGAGAGGTTATTACCGAGATAATAACTTCCAAGACTCTTCTAAAACTTTTGGGTTATCTCCCAATAAGTATTTTTCTTTAATGCCTTTAAGTTAGGCATAAGAAGCAAAGAAAGAATCAAGTGTTCTCAAATGAAGAAGCATTAAAACCAACTTTCTTGCCCTTACCTCTCTTATTTTTATTCTTAACCTTTGGGAAAATGTGATTGTTTGGTGGAGAAGAAAGGTACATGGTCCCCTTTCCCACATCTATTATTGCTCCAAGGAGTTCTAATAGGGACCTTCCAAGTGTAATTTGTCCTTTTCCTGCACATTCAATAACATGATAATCAGTAGAAATCATTTTCCCAAGGATCTTTGTAAACACTCCTTCAGCTATTCCAATTGGTAATATGGTAGAATTATTAGCAAGAGATATTTATTTTCCTCCTTTAGTAAGCCCCCAAAGATTCAAAGATTCATAAATATCTTTGGGCATAAGACAAAATTCAGACATGATATCGCATCGGGCTTGAAAAGTTTCAGTGTTTATCTCAATCTTTACTGTAGGGAGCCACTTTGATGGTTCAGAATTTATTGGAACATAATTGTGATGCTCCCTAAGCGTATTATAGCAATCTTTTAAGCTAGTAGTGCTAGTCGCAAGAGTGTTCAACCTAGCAAATATCTTTGCGATAGAAATATCAGTTTGGCTAGGCATGTTGTAAGTGAGGATCAATTTCTTTAAAGCATTAGTAGCATCATCCTCATTACACTGGAGGAAATCTCCTCCCACAACAGCATCTAGAGCATACCTATAGCAAAGAGCAATCCCAAGGTAAAAACTGCTAAGGAACAAGCTTTGAGTCATTTTAGGCTCAGTTTTTTCATGTAGATCAGAGATTCTAGACCAAGCTTCCTTAAAACTTTCTTCAATTCCTTGTTTAAAAGTGAAAATAATTTCCTCGGGTGACATGGTGATTGGATCAAGGCTATACATGAAGGCAACTTAAGATAGGAACTAAATTTTTTGTGTTTTTCAAATAAGAAAGCAAACTTGTAAAACTAATTTTTTTGTGTTTTTGAAAGAACAAAACAAGCAAACAAAGAAAAATAAACTAAGCAAAAAAAACAACAAAGTAAAGAGATTGGTTATGAGGGACCCCCCTTGTGAAGATGTCCTTGACTCCCCGGCAATGGCGCCAGAAAAGTGCTTGATGGCTCGTGGTTGATGTAGAGCTCGTTGGGAACCCCAAGAGGAAGGTATGATGAGCACAACATCAAGTTTCCCTCAGTTATGAAACCAAGGTTTAATCAAACTAGTAGGAGCAAGGAAACACCCCAAAGGTGTTACTAGCTGAGCTTTGGCAGGGCGCACTACCGGTGCTAGTAGCAACGTGGAGACCTACACAACACAACCACAGAACTTTGTCCCCAACTTGCGATGAGGTTGTCAATCTCACGTGTTTTGCGGAAAACAAAGGATTAAACGTATCGAATGGAAAGAAATAAAAGTTTGCAGAAAGTAAACACAAAGCAGAAACAGTTTATAGATTGTATGTAAAAGACAAGGAATGGGATCCATAGTTCACTAGAGGTGGCTCTCCTTAGATAGATAACATGCTGGGTGAACAAAGTACAACGGGGCAATTGACAAACACCGAGAAAGCAATACATGCATATACTAATCATCTTGACTCCTTTGAGACTTGATTGGGAATTACAACATAATACATAGACCGCCATCCAACTGCATCTATGACTAATAATCCACCTTCAGGTTATCATCCGGACCCCCTCCAGTAATTAAGTTGCAAGCAACAGATTATTGCTTTACGAACTGCATGTAAAGTAAACAATACGATTGTTCTATGAACACAGGATTGTTGTTTTCTCCCTAATAGCAACATTACATCTAGTACCTTAGATATTTCTGTCACTTCCCCAGATTACCAGAGGTATGAACCCACTATCGAGCATAAATACTAACTCTTGGAGTTGCTAGCATCTACTTGGCCAAGATAGCTACTAACAATGGAAAGCATGCAAGATCACAAATAACAAAGACATGATAGAATCAATAATCAATCTGAAATAGCATCTCAATATCCATCGGATCCCCGCAAACACAACATGTATGATTTACAAATAGATGATCCTGATCATGAACGGAGCTCACAAGATCTACACATGAAAGCACAAAGGAGCAGAACCAGCCATATAGCTACTACATGGATCCGTAGTCCAAGGATGAACTACTCACGCATCACACCGGAGGCTTGCATGGTGATGAAGAAGGCCTCCCGGGTGAATTCCCCTCTCCGGCAGGGTGCCGGGAAGAGCTTCAGATCCCTCCCGATCTAGGGATGGAGATGACGGCGGCTACAGACTCTTTCGTGGATTTTTTGATCGGGTACCTAGGGTTTTCGTCCCGAGGGCAATATATAGGCGGAAGGAGAGATCGAGGAGGTGCCGAGAGCAGCCACACCACCCCCTGGCGCGGGCCAGGCCTGGCCGCGCGGTCAGGTGGTGTGGTGGCTCCCTGGCCCATCTCCGTCTCGTATTCTGGCACTTGATCCCTTCCGGAAAAATAGGCACTTTGGCTTTTGTCCCGTCCAATTCCGAGAATATTCATTTTCTGACTTTCCTGGAACCAAAAACAGCAGAAAACAGGCAGCTGGCACTGTGGCTCTTGTTAATAGGTTAGTCCAAGAAATCATATGAAAAGTACTCCAAAGTTGGAACAAAACACAAGAAAGTGGATAAAACCAAGCATGGAACATCAAAAATTATAGATACATTTGCAATGTATCATCCAGCATCATCTTTCCACTCGTTTTTAATTTCTTCGGGCAGCAAAATGACATCTTTCCACTCGTTTTTAATTTCTTCGGGCAGCAAAATGACTGACCCGGCAGTCATGTTTCTAACCGTGCGGCGCTTCCTGTCAAAGAAACAAGACTGTTGCATAACTGCCCAATATCTACAAAGTAAATAAAACAAAAATTACAATTCAGCACAAACATGCGAACCCCAAGAGACCTTTGCTTAACAGGAGCTAATTGGGTTCGATCAACCACCCTGTCCAAGAATAGAAGGGCGACTCCCAGTTGCAGCATCTTCCACATCCAGTACATCACATTTCAGCTCAAACATGCAAGCCGAAGCATACCTTTTCATCAACCCAATTAGCTGACTGTCACACGTTATAGGAACCATGATGCCACGTTCATCCATGAAGCTGAACTTTGCAGTCTGCTGCGGCCATAATTCGACATGATTATGCAGAGCAGCAACCATACCAGATATAGTGCAGATCTACGCAGGCGCTTCTTCCATCGTGAAACAATGGTGTCCATACCTCTTGCCCTTAGAGTCGTACCTATAGAGGACTACCGTAACCAGGTAAGGGGGGTCCGCGCAGATCCCACTTGACAGAAAACTATGGACAAAATATGTTTGTTAGCGTTGGACTAGCAAACAATTTGAGGTTCAGTAGCCATCTAGTAGTTGTAACTAGTGCGAATAGCAAAGAGAAGGGTAGATCACCCGCTTGTAGACAGAACTTCTTCTTTCTTGATAGTAGGATCTGCCATCCTCCGAGCTGCTCGGCTCGTCGGTGGCGGAGGCGGGCTAGAGCCTCGCAACGGCGGCTACAGCATGCGCCATTGGAGCTCGGGATCAGCGACTGGGCGCAGCAACTAGGCGCAGCAACTTGGCGCCGGAAGTCAAATGTCCGAAGGGATCGTCCTGCCTGGAGGGTGCATTCCGACGCTGCCGGTGCTAGGGGAAAGCTAGGAATGGATTTGTGAAATTGGTCAACGCATCCAATCCACTTAGCTGCTCGATTTGCCTAAGAGGGTGCCGCGTTGGCGCCCGCGTCACGGACAGATGACCGACATGAGGGTCCTGACCGTCTACTTCACGGGGCAGTTTAACGGAATGTTTGAATTTGGCAGGGGTGAGATGAGTTTGCCTCGAAATGGCCCCTCTCAGTAGTTGGCGGCCCAACTTTTCGAAACGCGGTAATTTCAGGTAACTTAGGTACCGCCATGCGCTGGCCTGCGAACTTTGGTACCACAAACGAACAAGCCCGTGCTTAGGGGTCATGACAAGGTACCTGGTTGCCTGTCCACTATGATCCATCAGGTGGCTGAGAACATGGTGTATCGCGGTCACAGAGACGAGCGCAACGGGAATACGAGGACCGTAGATAATCTTCATCTAAGCATAGTTCTCAATGGGCTTTTTGATCAACTCGGTGTCTGATGGCTGAGCCTACATGAGAATAACAGTTAGTTCAAGACATGTAGTTCATATGTGAGCTTTAGAACTACTGATGCAAGTGCAAATATATCAAACCATGATGTGCACACATAGTAGTCAGCATCGTCCATGATGATAGAAGAGGTCTCCTCTACCCAACGCACGGTCTCTAGCCTCTTGATCCTCAGCACCTAAATCCACCGAACTCTCTAGTGCCTCATGTGGTTGTACACCTGGTTCCCAGAGACTGAACGACCACAAAACTTGAAGACATCCTTTGTAATCAAGCGCATGTTGACTTGTCTGAACCCCCGAACTACTGAACCACCTTTCTCGATCAACTAGACGACCCGATTCAGGACGAAGGTGGACAAAGATGTTGGCCATGACATGTCCAACTTCTTCCTGGTCACCGCATCAGGCATTGACACATAACATAGAGGCCTCACAGAGGTTGCTGACAGATCAGGGGACGCAACCTTATGCTACGACACCAGAGATACGTAATTTTTTCAGTTCTAGGGGGAAAACTACACTTGCAACACTAGTCCTACGTACAACACATGGAAATCCTCATAGTACAACATGAATACTAACGGCGAAAATGGACCATGATTTACTACAACGGATCATAGACAAACACATGAACTGTGAGCCAGAACATGGCAACAGATCTAAACTGTGACAACTAGGGTTGGTTGTTTCTTACCATGATCTCAATATTGACCAACGAGGAGGACATGTCCAAGATGGCCGAGGACGAAGGCTTGCCAGAGATGAGCTAGACCCACCGGAGTAGGAGGCACCGCTTACCTGCCCATCGGCGAGGAAGATGATTTGGAGGGAGATCTCAAAATTGGGGGAAATGGTGGCGAGGATTTTGGAGGCGAAGGAGCGGTGGTGTTTATAGCTGCTGCGAATCGACGGGCGGTAACCCAATTTCACCCGCCAGATTTTCCTAGCTCCCGCCATCCATCCCTTGCACGCGCGCATGCATCTTCTTCCCCCGCGAGCGAGAGAAGAACTTGGCTCCGTGGAAACACCTGATTTGGGCGTTCCTCTAGGGCCAGGCTGAGGGACGTTTTAAAACTCATGCGGTGCAAAGATTCCTCCTAGTGTGCAGAACCAAATGCCCTTATTTTTTCACGCACCATGCAACCAAACATGTCCTGACTGTAAGCAAGAATTCTTAGCTATCACTAAGAAATTATAACACATACATTCTTTTTTTCTCTAGTGAGGTAACAAAGGAATTGATAAACACCATAGTAGATCATGAAATTGCTATCACAATTCATTACTACTACACTACAACAGAATCAACTTCTGGTGACGGTTCTCCACCATAGACGGGCGATGGTTTTGCCTTTCTACTCCCGATGATAGTTGCTGATAAATCGACTTTTTTCGAAGCGGTTGGCCGAACCATCTCTGAAAGTATACACCAGACGGTTCATATGAAGGGCCACCTCTGTTAATATGATTTACGCGTACGGTTTAAATAATGAACCGCCAACGGCTTGGGAGATGGTTGCTCATATGAACCGGCTCTAATAGGCCGGGGTCGGCATTTCTACAGACGTCCCAGCAAGGTTGGAGTTTTTTTCTACGACGAACCTACTCCAGATGTGAGGATACGATTAAAAATATAAGCTTCCACCTCTAGACCGGAGTGTCTGGATTTCTCGGTCTGGTCTATGTTTTCGTTTTCCTGCCTAGAGCCACCGGAATAAAACTCGGAGACTCCGGGTGGGTGGCTTTTGCAGATGTGCTTCATTTTATCAAATTACTGTTGAAACCCTTTACAAATACCACATAATTGAACTAAAGCAAAACGTAATTAAGTGGATCTGCAGTGCTCGGTACATCATGATGATACACAAATGAAGGGTTCAACTTACTCAACTGATAACCACACCTACATAGACTGATCATATCATCTTATTACTACATGTTGTAAGAATTCTGCAAAGTTAATACCGATGCGAGTGCCATCAAACATTATGAAGCAGAAAATGATGACTGGTCCGACTTGAAATTCACTTCGAGAGCAAATTTATTCCAGCTTTCCTTCTCCAAGACTACTCTGCCTTTTCTACCTCTATACCATTTTGCGTAAGCATGTTTCAGGGGTGGAATCATTACCGAGAGTCGACCCGGGGAGGGGATGTCGAGGTGGTTATGAAAACCATTTCTAATCTTCTACAATTTTCAAGAAAATTATGTTAGTGTCACATACAAAAATAAAATGTGAGAACATAAATTTGAATGGTTTCGTAATAAAATGTAAGAATTCTGCAAAGTTATTACATAAATTTGAAGTGTTCGATGTCTGACATTGTACCTCGTAAGCTGATGGACAACAAGAACACCAACATGGTCATAGTGCGTTCTTGCAAAAGCAATAGCGGTAGCATTATGTTTAGGAAAGAGGCTCATTGTAGGAGGTTTAATCGGTTCACCAAGGATTTTGTCACGTCCTGCAAATTCAGCATGAAACCATGCCACTAAATTTTTAGTTGTGCAGAATATAATATAATATTATCTTATCTATGCATTTGAATGTTGTTTGTGTGGATAAATTCCCAGAAAGCAGGGAACAAGAAACAAAAGTAATATTGTAGCTCTATGAACTTGAATCTGGAAAGTATGTGCATGTGTATCAGAGATGTAGTTTCGTATCCATGTACAATCTGATTGCACAACTACATGGATAATTAATTTGATAGCAACATACAAACTATTAGATTTAGGGCATACAAATATAACCGGGTCATTGATTAGCTTCTTTTCGCGTGGGCCTTTGTTACATACAATAGTCCTGAAGAATTTCTTGTCACCATCCAAATACACAACAATCCTTTCACCATATTCTATTCCATAGTGCAGGATAAGATCATCCTAGTGTTCACCAGATATCAATGTAGTTTGCTCTACTTTTTCGAGCTGAAGGTGATATATATAGCCATTTGGAATGATGATTTTCATCATGCGAGTAGTCAATTCATTGAAATGTTACCTGATACAGCAAGGAACATACTACAAAATATAGCATTCATTTTAGTGACATATATAAGAACAAATTGGAGATGTTTATTTTTTGTGTGATTTTTTATACTCAAATATTCTTTACTCTGCCAAACAAACCATACCATGGAATCTTTGCTCCGCTATGCATATTTAGTACTAATAATGAGCTTGGTATGTTCCTCATTTTGCAAGGTCCATCATTGCAGAGGCATACTAGGCAAAGAACCTACAAAATATTATGTCAACTTGGGAAATAAATTATATTACCTTCCTTCCAAAATTGTAAACCTTAGTAGAAGTTCAACAAAATGCAAGCTTACATTTTGGACGTATTTATATGAACTAACAGAATGTTTAGCCTTAAATTACAAATCAAATAACATGGAACCTAAATTTAAGTGCAAACCAATAAAGGAAAGAACTAAATACCAAGTAATTTAACTAATTAGTAAGTAGGAAACAAAGAAAGATCTGAAGTGGAACCATTTTCTAGGAGAGGGCAACGACGCAACACGGGTGACATGGGTATGATTAACCGAGTTATTACGATTGGTTACCCTAGGCTTATAGCCTGCAAGGCCCAAGAAGGAACCAAGGAAGGCCCAAGAAGCATCCGACGAATCATATATCTTGCTAGACAAGAAAAGTGCAGGAACCGATGTTGTATTAGTAATCATAACCTCTAATCTATCCATATACGGCCTTGGGACCCAACCTATTATACAAAGGCTAGGAGGAGCCACCAGAGAGGTACCAAAAAGCCTTGAGCAATTTGTAATTAGTTTGTTCCTAAGCAATCAGACGACTTCGACTCCCTTGTTTATCTAACCAGCCGACAAAATCCCCAACATTCTCTTTTCCACGAAACCCTATGTCCATAACCATGGACATTGCCGAGGTTACCCCTCGACAACGGGGGAGGCGCCGGTGATAGATGCCGCAACTCTCGAGAGTGGAGGAGCCGGCGAAGGTGGGAGAGTACAACACACGTGGGAGCGGGCTAGGGTTGAGGGTGGCACCGGTGAAATGGTGCGCTCAGCAAAGCGGGGGAAGGAGGGCGATGCTGGTGGGAGATGGCCCAGCCCGAGGAAGGAGATGCCCATGCTGAAGGGAGAAGGAGCGGCATGGGGGAGGGGGAGGGGGTGTTGGGTTCGCAGCATAGAAAACAAAAAATTTCCTATGATGGAAACTATTATATGCCAAGATCTATCTACCAGATACAAGCAATGGGTGGATATACATCCATAGAGAACATAACCTCGTAGACCGATAAAGCTTTGTTAACGAGATGGAACTCCTGGATGATGTAGTCGAACGCTTGCCGATCTCAAGATCGTGTGGAAGTCCTAGCGCCACAAATCAGCAGCGCATCTGTCCTTGTACACATGTTCAGGCCACTGAATAACCTCCACCTCCTCACTCCAGCGATGCAGCGGAAGCAACAACTCCTTCCAGACGAAGTGCCACCGGGAACATGTATCTCGCTAATCCGAGACCATGGGGGAATAATTCTAGAGGGGGAGAGAGATCCTTCACGAGGAGGTGTGAGGAAGAAGGAGTGAGAGGGGGGAATTTTATAGGAGGAGGGGGTACCCCTCCCCATGGCCGGCGCCCCAAGGGGGGTGACCCCTCACCTCCCCCATTCATGTGGTGGTAACCCCGTCCACGTAAATATGCCCCTACACATTCTCTATTAAAGTCTCCACTTTAAATGCATTGAATTTCTCCAAATTTAATGCTCTCTTATTTAATAAAACTCTTTTATTAATTTTATTCAGAATTTTGTTAATTACTTTAATTAACAAATATTCACATAAAACCCCCTGCAACATTTCAATATCACATGCAGAACCAATTTCAGCAATTTCACCCAAAACAATTTCGGTGTCTATTGAAATAATTCCAGCGCTTTACAATTCATTTGTCTGAAACATATTCGCTCCAAATGGTGTTGGTATTCCTTAAGTGTGTCACCCTAAGGTTCATGTATAATGCAGACATGATCGAGATCCCTCTCAGATCAATAATCAGAAGTGGGACCTGGAGATCCATACTGACTCCCACACATTCAACGATGACTTCTGTGATCGTGAGAACCTTTAACGCTAGTAACTAAATCCCTTTGTCTCGTGATATATTACATGTCCGAGATTCGATCATTGGTATCTCCATACCTAGTTTGATCTCGTTGCCGACATGTACTCTTTTCTTGTTCCCGTGATATAACATTCTAGTGATCACATCACTTGCTTGCAAGCTATCTTAATGTGATATCACCGAGAGGGCCTAGAGTATATCTATCCGTCATCGGGATTGAAAAATTCCACTCTTCATCTATGATATTGAACATAACACCTTCGGAATACCCAAACCCATCTTTATAGTCATCCTGTTACAGCATGACGTTTGATGTTATCAAAGTATTCTTCCGGTGTTAGTAATTAACATGATCTCATGGTCTAAGGATAAAGATTACTTCGTATGATGCTGTAGCAATATAAACATAATGACTTTGATCGTAATGATATACTTTGGATGAATGTTCATCGCATCATTCACCAATGTTGTGACCTCATTATTAACAACATCCAATGTCCATGATCAGGAAACCTTGATCATCCTGTTAATCAACGACCTAGTTTATAGAGAGGCATAACTAGGAACTTTCTATTTGTTTATTAAACACACATGTATTAAGGTTTCCGTATTAATACAATTATAGCATGCAAAATAAACATCTATCATATACTTGGAATACATATAATAACAACTTTATTATTGCCTCTCAGGACATATTCCCTTCACTCTCCCACTTGCACTAGAGACAATAATCTAGTTTACATAGTGATAAATATAATACCCATGGAGTTCTGGTGTTGATCATATTTTTCCCTAGGGAGAACTTTAGTCAATGGATCTGCTACATTTAGGTCCGTGTGTACTTTACAAATATGTATATCTCCATCCTTGGCATGCTCGCGGATGGAGTGAAACGGGCGCTTAATATGCTTGGAATTCTTGTGAGACCTTGGTTCCTTAGCGTTGGCTATGGCTCCATTATTGTCACAATAGATCACCATTGGGTTCAACGCACTAGGAACCACACCTAGTTCTGTTATGAACTCCATGATACAAACCGCTTCCTGCGCCTCTTCTGAAGCAACAACATATTCTGCCTCCGCCGTTGATCCAGCCACCATTGGTTGTTTGGAACTCCTCCAACTAATTGTTGCTCCGTTCAAGATAAATACATATCTGGATTGAGACTGAGTCGTCCGGATCGGTGTCAAAGCTAGCATTGACATAACACTTAGTGACCAGCTCTTCTTCACCTCCATATACAAGAAAAATATCCTTAGTTCTTCTTAAGTACTTAAGGATATTCTTGATCGCTATCTAGTGTTCTGAACCTGGATCAGATTGGTACCTACTATTCAAACTAATAGCATGGGCCACATCCAGTATTGTACATAGCATGGCATACATTATAGAGCCTATGGATGAATAATAGGGGATCTTATCTATTATCTCTCTTTCTTCCGCGTAGCTGGAATTTGAGTCTTACTCAATGTCTTGCCTTGCAACATGGGTAAGAACCACTTCTTACTTCCGTCCATATTATACTTCTTTAATATCTTATCAAGGTATGTACTTTGTAATAGCCCAATTAGGCGCCTTGATCTATCTCTATAGATTTTAATGCCTAATATATATGACGCTTCACCATGGTCCTTCATCAAAAATTTGCTGTTTAGATATCTTTTAACACTATTTAAAAGATCTACATCATTCCCAATCAATAATATGTCATCCACATATAATATCAGAAATGTTACATTGCTCCCACTCACTTTCTTGTAAGTACAAGCCTCTCCATAAGTTTGGACAAATCCAAACTCTTTGATCACCTCACCAAAGCGGAGATTCCAACTCCAGGATGCTTGTTTTAGTCCATAGATGGATCGTTGAAGCTTGCATACCTTATCAGCATCCTTAGGATCAACAAAGCCCTTAGGTTGTATCATATACAACTCTTCTTAAATATTACCATTGAGGAAGTCAGTTTTGACATCCATCTACCATATTTCATAATCAAAATATGGAGCAATTGCTAACATAATCCTACCCGACTTTAGCATCGCTACGGGAGAGAATGTCTCATCATAGTCAACTTCTTGAATTTGTCGAAACCCCTTTGCGACAATTTGAGATTTATAGATGGTCACATTACCATCAACATTAGTTTTTCTTTTGAAAATCCATTTATTGTCAACGGCCTTTCGGTCGTGAGGTAAGTCCACCAAGGTCCAAACTTGGTTTTCGTACATGGATTCCATCTAGGATTTCCTGGCTTCTAGCCATTTGTTGGAATCCAGACTAATGTGCTCGTTATTGACGTGGGAGTCTCTTCTTCTTTTGATCCCCGACAACGGTGCGGGTAAAAGTACTTGCTGACTTGTGTATTAACGAGCTCGTTGGGGAACCCTAAGAGGAAGGTATGATGAGCATAGTAGTAAGTTTTCCCTCAGTACGAAACCAAGGTTATCAATCTAGTAGGAGCAAGGAAACACCCCAAAGGTGTAGCTAGTTGAACGTTGGCAGGGCGCACTACCGGTGCCAGCAGCAACATGGAGACCTGCACAACACAACCACAGAACTCTGTCCCCAACTTGCGATGAGGTTGTCAATCTCACTGGTTTTGCTGAAAACAAAGGATTAAACGTATCGAATGGAAGGAAGTAATAGTTTGCAGAAAGTAAACACAAAGCAGTAAACAGTTTGTAGATTGTATGTAAAAGAAAGGACCAGGGTCCATAGTTCACTAGAGGTGGCTCTTCTTAAGATAGATAACATGCTGGGTGAACAAATTACAGCGGGGAAATTGACAAACATCGAGAAAGCATACAAACATATACTAATCATCTTGACTCCTTTGAGATTCGATTGGGCATTACAACATTATACATAGACCAACATCCAACTGCTTCTATGACTAATAATCCACCTTCAGGTTATCATCCAAACCCCCTCCAGTATTAAGTTGCAAGCAACATATTATTTCTTTACTAATTGCGTATAAAGTAAACAATACGATTGTTCTATGAACAAAGGATTGTTGTTTTCCCCCTAGTAGCAACATCACATCTAGTACCTTAGAGATTTCTGTCACTTCTCTAGATTATCAGAGGCATGAACCCACTATCGAGCATAAATACTAACTCTTGGAGTTGCTAGCATCTACTTGGCCAAGATAGCTACTAACAACGGAAAGCATGCAAGATCACAAATAACAAAGACATGATAGAATCAATAATCAATCTGAAATAGCATCTCAATATCCATTGGATCCCCGCAAACACAACATGTAGAATTACAAATAGATGATCTTGATCTTGAACGGAGCTCACAAGATCTAGACATGAAAGCACAAAGGAGGAGAACCATCCATCTAGCTACTACATGGACCCGTAGTCCAGAGATGAACTACTCACACATCACACCGGAGGCTTGCATGATGATGAAGAAGGCCTCCAGGTGAATTCCCCTCTCCGGCAGGGTGCCGGGAAGAGTTTCAGATCCCTCCCGATCTAGGGATGGAGATGACGGCGGCTACAGACTCTTTCGTGGATTTTTGATCGGGTACTTAGGGTTTTGGTATCAGAGGCAATATATAGGCGGAAGGAGAGGCTGAGGGGGTGCTGGGGTCGGCCAGACAACCTCCTGGCGTGGGCCAGGCCTAGCCGGGCCCCAGCCCCTCTCCGTCTCGTATTCTGGATCCAGATGTCTTCCGGTAAAATAGTGACTTTGGCTTTTGTCCCGTCCAATTCCGAGAATATTCATTTTCTGAACTCTTGGAGCCAAAAACAGCAGAAAACAGGCAGTTGGCACTGTGGCTCTTGTTAATAGGTTAGTCCAAGAAAACATATGAAAAGTACTCCAAAGTGTTGACAAAACACAAGAAAGCAGATAAAACCAAGCATGGAACATCAAAAATTATAGATACATTTGCAATGTATCAACATCCCCAAGCTTAACTCCTGCTCGTCCTTGAGTAGGTAAGTGATAAAAAGAAAGAATATTTTTTGAGGTGACATGCACCATCATAAACTTGATCAAAGTATTTTTAAAACATTCAAAGCTGGGATCATAGTACTTCAATCATAACATGAAAGACAAAGTTCTAGCAATAAGATAAAGAAACTATGATGCAACATGAAAAGGCACAAACAAAAGATTCATGAATAACAATGCTTTGCAAGACGTTTGTTTGTTTCAAATAAAGAAAACATAGCATAATAGTATTCAGCTTGTCCCTCATAGAGTAACAAGTATAAACGCATAGGACACCTTCAAAGTTCATAAGAGTGACTAGATACAAATATTTTAAAACAAGCAATATCAAGGTATGCATCAATCAACAAGTCTTGGGACAATGCACATAGAACTAAGAATGGCCACTATGCTCTCAAAGTAAGTGCATAAAGATAGAAGGTGGAGACTCAATGTATAAGTGGAAGAAAGGCCTTCATAGAAGGAAGTAGGGATTCAAGTTTCATAAAGAGCTTCCAAAAATTATGGTACTTATTTGATTTCAGCTCTCATTGCCCCTATCATAAGCATCTTGAAGGTGATTAAGGTTAAAGTGACACAACTAAGAGGATATGCTTGACAAGTTATAAACCGAAGTCTCATGCCCCTTACTTACGAAGACCGCACCTCATGCTACTCAACTTGAGTCACAAGTAAGCTCTCGTCATTGTAAGTACATATGTATCATAAAGAACCGCCAACGGGGTACCCCTTGCACATGATACAGGAGCTATCCCATAATCAAAATGACAAGGCAAGGAGACAATGAGCATCTCAGCGATCTTTTTATTTGCTATTTGCATAGGTTTATTGAGAATGCTTCATAGAGTGCTCATTATGGTTATGCTGCAAGTTTCCACCATGATTAGGCATGGCTTAGGCTAGTGGCCCAAGCGTTTCTCTAACACACATACAAACTCCATGATCTTACAAGTTCCACTTTTATTTCACACCGCCGGGATCCATAAGCAAAAGAACATGATATCAACGGGGTACAAAGTACATGTGCAATGTTGAAAGCATTCCCCATGATACATGGTTTTGCTAACTTCAACTTATAAAGCGCAAGCATATACGCAACAAAGATGGACGCAATGGTTCAAGTTTATTAAGGGCAAGAAAAGTAAAGTGTGCCATCAAGTTCGTGAGAGCTTTAATCACTAGTTTTCTCATAACAAGTTTAATTCGGAAGGTAAACAAAAGCATGAATATACTTGGAATAGCATAATCTAGTAGGTAGGTATGGTGGACTCTTTGGAATAACTTGGTTTAGGTAGTTGGATGCATGAGTGAAACTCATACTTGGTTGTGGAGGCTAGCAACAGACTGGGGGCGACAAACTAAGAGAGCAATAATGGCCATAATCATGCAGAGCCACAAAACATCATTGGTCAAAGCATAAAGTGATACTACAAGTTGAAAACTAAAGGATCATAAATGCTTATGGTGACTTGGGATAGTCATAACATGGTGTGAGCATGCGCCAAGTCAACCCAAATAAAGCATCAAAGGAGAATACCACAATACTATGCTTTAATATGCTAAAACAACGCATGATTCATCCAAGGCACATTAAGCAATCTCAATTGTTTATAACAAGTCATGCTAAAGCAAAGAATACTAAGCATAAAGCCAAAACAATATCAAGAATGGCATGACAAAGCATAGGCCACAGTCAAAAACAAGCTCTCTTTACTAGTTAAGCATGAGCTTTTCCTACTCTTTTCCAAACCAAACTATTTGAAAACCAATGTATGAAAGAGGGGGTCCAACCAATTTATTCAGCAAACTAAGAAAACGACAAACCAAAACAAAAACGAAAAAGAAGACGTTCCAAGAACAACACAACTGTGCATGAAACAATAAAAATGAAGCGTTTGGAAGAAACCTGAGATTTTTATTGATGAAGAAGGGGATGCCTTGGGCATGCCCAAGCTTTGACGCTTGTACTTCTTGGATATTTCTTGGGGTGACACGCGTGGCATCCCCAAGCTTGAGCTTTAGTCTATTCTTTATCTTATTACTCATTCCTTCATACACCTAAATTTTTTCCTTCACACAATCTTTATTAGCAACATTAGTGCACTCAAGATAATAAGTCTTTAGGTTCAGTTCTAACACCAATAAACTTCCATTAAAACACTAGCTACTGTAGCACTCCCCTCAAAAAGCTCAATTCCTCAAAAGAACTCACAAAGGAACGAACAAGAAGCATATGCAGAAAATGACAGAAATCTGGCAAAATAGACCAGTAGGTAAGAGACGAATTTGTTCGAAGACCTTCTGTTGCTCAAATCGAAAAGTGTTGAACTAACGAAAGTTAGATAACCACCTGGGGCACAGGCACAAAAATTCACGCCTCAAATTGACGTACAGAGATTTTACACGAATTTTTATGGTGAAGCACAAAAATCTGTTTCGGGACAGCAACTTTCCCAATCATTACTTCTTTCTCATTAGAGGTTACTCTTGGCACAAAAAGCAAATAAAAAGGATAAGGAGCGGTTATTACTGAGGTAATAACTTCCAAGACTCATCTAAAACTTTTGGGTGATCTCCCAATAAGTAATTTTCTTTAACGCCTTTAAGTTAGGCATAAAAAGCAAGAAAAAGAATCAAGTGTTCTCAAATGAAGAAGCATTAACAACAAATTTTGTTTTCATAGGAGAGGCAAAAGAAATCTTCTCTCTCTTCTTAGGGAAGTGTTCTATACCTTTCTTGAGTAGGAGTTGATATTTAATGGTGCCTTCTTTCATATCAATAATGGCACCAACAGTTCTAAGAAAAGGTCTTCCCAAAGTAATAGGACAAGAAGCATTGCATTCAACATCCAAAACATAGAAATCAACAGGGACATATGCATTGTTTACCATAATAAGAACATCATTAATACTCCCCATGACTTTGTTTTTAGCATTATCATCAAGTGGGACATTCAAATAACAATCTTCAAGTGGAGGAAAATCAAGCATATCATAAATCCTTCTAGGCATAATAGAAACACTACTATCAAGATCACATAAAGCTTTGAAATCAAAATCATTCACTTTCATATTAATGATGGGTTCCCAACCATCTTCTTGTTTTATAGGAATAGAAGCTTTATGTTTCATCTTTTCTTCTTTAATCTTTACGAGAGCATTAGTAATGTGTTTTGTAAAGGCCATGTTCATAGCACTAGCATTAGGACTTTTAGCAAGCTTTTGTAGGAACTTAATAACTTCAGAGATATTGCAAACATCAAGATCAACACCATAATTATCATCTAAGGTAGTAGAGCTATTAATAGCCTCGACACTAGTGGTGGTGATAGTAGAAACACTAATGTTTCTAGCAATTTCATCTTCTCTTTCCCACTTAGCATGTAATTCAGCTAATAGTCTTGAAGGAAATATGCCCTGAGAGGCAATAATAAAGTTGTTATTATGTATTCCTCGTATATGATAGATGTTTATTTTGCATGCTATAATTGTATTGATCGGAAATGTCAATACATGTGTGTTTAATAAACAAAAAGGGTTCCTAGTTATGCCTCTCTTATAGAGTAGCTTGTTAATTAACAAGATGATCAAGGTTTCCTGATCATAGACATTGGATGTTGTTAATAACAAGGTCACAACATTTGTGAAATGATGTGATGAACATTCATCCGAAGTATAGCATTACGATCAAGTCATTATGTTTATATTGCTATAACATCATAAGAAGTAATCTTTATCCTTAGACCATGAGATCATGTTAATTGCTAACACTAGAAGAGTATCTTGATAACATCAAACGTCACACCTTAACAGGGTGACTATAAAGATGGGTTCGGTACTACAAAGGTGTTATGTTGAGGCTCATGGATCAAGAGTGGAATTTGTCAATCCCGATGATGGATAGATATACTCTGGGCCCTCTCGGTGATATCACATTAAGATAGCTTGCAAGCAAGTGATGTGATCACTAGAATGTTATATCACGGGAACAAGAAAAGAGTGCATGTCGGTAACAAGATCAAACTAGGTATTTGGATACCGATGATCGAATCTCGGACATGTATTATATCATGAGACAAAGGGATTAAGTTACTAGCGTTAAAGGTTCTCACGATCACAGAAGTCATCGTTGAATATGCAGGAGTCAGTATGGATATTCAGGTCCCGCTTCTGATTATTGATCTGAGATGAGTCTCAATCATGTCTGCATTATTCGCGAACCATAGGGTGACACACTTAAGAGTTACCGGACACCATTTTGGATCACATATGTTTTAGACGAAAGAATTGCAAAGCACAGGAATTGTTTCGATAGAAACCGGAATTGTTTCGGGTGAAATTGCAGAAAGTGGTTCTGCATGTGATATTGAAATGTTGCAAGGGGTTTTATTTGAATGTTTGTTAATTAAAGTAATTAAAAAATTCGGAATAAATTTAATAAAAGATTTTTATTAAATGAGAGAGCATTAAACTTAGAGAATTTTAATGCATTTAAAGTGGAGACTTTAAAAGGGAATGTGAAGAGGCATTTTAATGTGGAGGGAGTTACCACCACATGAATGGTGCAGGTGAGGGGTCACCTCCATGAGGCGCCGGACATGGAGGGGGTACCCCCCTCCTCCTATAAAAGTCCCCCTCTTCCTCCTTCTTCCACACACCTCCTCGTGAAGGATCTCTCTCCCCCTCTAGAATTATTCCCCCTGGTCTCAGATTAGCGAGATACATGTTCCCGGTGGCATTTCGTCTGGAAGGAGTTGCTTCTTCCGCTGCATCGCTGGAGCGAGGAGGTGGAGGTGGTCCGGTGGCTTGAACGTGTGTGCGAGGACAGATGCGCTCGGACTTCCACACGATCTTGAGATCAGCAAGTGTATGACTACATCAACCACGTGTTCCTACTCGTTAACAAAACTCGTTGTCTTCAAGGGTAAGTTCTCGATGGATGTATATCCACCCGTTGCTCTATATCTAGTAGATATATCTTGGCGTATAGTTCTCATCGTAGGAATTTTTTTGTTTTCTATGTTGCGGACCCAACAGTGGTATCAAAGCCTGATTTATGCATAGGTGCTTTGCACGGGTAGTACACATATGTTTATATGTGGGCGATTATGATCATGTTATTGCATCTTCTATGTATTTTGGATATTGGTGGCATAGTGGGATGAAGCGGCCCGGACCAACTTTACATGTCATCGTACATGAGACCGGTTCCATGACTGACATGCAACTTGTTTTGCATAGGTGGCTGGCGGGTGTCTGTCTCTCCTACTATAGTCAATATCTGATTTACAACGAGTTGCTAATAACTTGGTTATCCTCGTTGTGGTTCATGTTCGTAGGTAAGACCGGTTCTATCTCCGAAAGCCCTAAGCCACGTAAAACTTGCAATTGATAAATTAGAGGCATCTAGTTTAGATCGTTGCTAGGCTAGTGTCTAGATATGGTATTGTTGTAAGTAGATGTATGATAGATACTCTTACAACACACTCAACATGTAAGTTCCATAGACCTTGGCCTTACACACAAAGGAATGATAGAGATCATACCACGATGTAAATGATCGAGATCAAATGCATGGACCATATCATCTCACTTTACACATTAGATGTTAGCATCTTATACTGCTAGTTTGGAGCTTTTTGTAGCATTGTAAGATGATCCCTCATTTAAATATCAAGATAAAATGTGTTCTTCCTTAAGTATGCACCGTTCTGTGGATCGTATTTCGAGACATCACGTGATGATCGAGTGTACTCGACTCTACGCTTTCATAAGAACGGGTGTAAGACAGTTTTACACACGCGAATACTAAGGTTCTTACTTGGCGAGCCTAGCATGTACAGACATGGCCTCAGAACACGGACTGAAAGGTTAAGCATGAGTCATATAGTTGATATGATGCCCATATAGATGCTCGCCTTTGAAGCTACACCGACTCACGTGATGATCGGACTTGGTGTATTGGATTTGGTTCATGTAATCACCAAAAGGACACGAGGGATGTCGTTTTTGAGTTGGAGTTCATTAGTAATTTAGATTAGTTCAACTCACTCTATCATAAACTTAGTCTAAATAAACTTTACAAATTCTGTTGTAGATGGCACCACCTGCTTTTAATTTCAATGTGTTCATGGAGAAAGAGAAACTTGCTGCGAATGGTAGCAACATCACCAACTGGGCTATGAATTTGAGGATTCTCCTCACTGCTGCACAAAAGCAATATGTGCTAGAGGCGCCGCTAGGCCCCCCACCAGCTCCTGATACCCCTGACAAAGAAAAGAATGCCTATGTGACTCGTCAGGAGGACCACAACTTAGTTCATTGCGGCATACTGTATGGGCTAGAGCCAGAACGTCAAAAGCGTTTCGAAAATGGCAATGCCTTTGATACCATGGGAGAATTGAAAACGATTTTCGATACCAATGCCGCCGTAGAGAGTTATAATGCTTCTGAAAAGTCCTTTAGCTGCATGATGGAGGAGAACAGCTCCGTTAGTAAGCACGTACTCAAAATGTCTAGGTACGTCGATAAGCTTGTGTCCTTGGGAATAACGATTCCCATTTACTTAGGCATACATCGTGTTGATGATCAATAAGACCACCGATTTCAAGAAGGACAAGAAAGTCAAGCACAAGGGAAAGAAGGGTGGCAAATCTGTTGCCACACCTAGAAAGAAACCATGAGCTAGACCTAAGTTTGATACTGAGTGTTACTATTGCAAGGGGACTGGCCATTGGAAGCGCAATTTCCCCAAGTATTTGGCAGACAAGAAGGTCGGAAGGCAAACAAAGGTATATGTGATATACATGTTATTGATGTGTACTTGACTTGTACTCGCAGTAGCACCTGGGTATTTGATACGGGATCGGTTGCTAATATATGTAACTCGGTTCAGGGGCTGCGGAACAAGCGACAACTAGCAAGGGATGAGGTCATGATGCGAGTCGGCAATGGATCAAGAGTTGATGTGATCGCTGTCGGGACGCTACCTCTCCATATGCCATCGGGATTAGTTATAAATCTGAATGATTGTTATTTGGTGCCTTCACTGAGCATGAACATTGTATCCGGATCGTGTTTGATGCAAAGTGGTTATTCCTTTAAATCTGAAAACAATGGTTGTTCGATTTATAAGAATGATATTTTTTATGGTCATGCACCTGTGTTGAATGTCTATTGGATCTCGATAGTAGTATTACGCATATTCATAATGTTGATGCTAAAAGGATTAAACTTGATAATGATATATCTGCATATATGTGGCACTGCCGTCTAGGTCATATTGGCGTTAAACGCATGAAGAAACTCCATTCTGATGGACTTTTGGAATCACTTGATTTTGAATCATTTGATACATGTGAGCCATGCCTTATGGGCAAGATGACTAGAACGCCGTTTTTCGGTTCAATGGAACGGGCGACAGATTTATTGGAAATCATACATACTGATGTGTGTGGACCAATGAGTGTGTCGACGCGAGGTGGATATCGTTATTTTGTTTACTTTCACGGATGATTTGAGTAGATACGGGTATATCTATTTGATGAAACACAAGTCTGAAACCTTTGAAAAGTTCAAAGAATTTCAGAATGAGGTGGAAAATCATCATAATAGAAAGATCAAATTTCTACGGTCCAACCGTGGAGGTGAGTATCTAAGTTACAAGTTTAGCACACACATGAAAGAGTGTGTAATAGTTTCACAACTCATGCCTGCCGGAACACCACAACATAATGGTGTGTCGGAACGTCGTAATCGTACTTTATTGGATATGGTTCGATCTATGATGTCTCTGACTGACTTGCCACTGTCATTTTGGGATTATGCACTGGAAACCGCTGCATTCACTTTAAATTGGGCACCATCTAAATCCGTTGAAACGACACCGTGTGAATTATGGTTTGGAAACAAACGTAAGTTGTCATTTCTTAAAGTTTGGGGATGCGATGTTTATGTGAAGAAACTTCAGCCGGATAAACTCAAACCCAAAGCAGAAAAATGCGTCTTCATAGGATACCCTAAGGAAACGATTGGGTATACCTTCTATCCCAGATCTGAGGGCAAGGTTTTTGTTGCCAAGAATGGATCCTTTCTTGAGAAGGAGGTTCTCGCGAAAGGTGTGAGTAGTCGGAAGGTAGAACTCGAAGAGGTTATTGAACCTTCTCTTCATGAGATGGCAAGTAGCTTAGCACCGGAAATTGTTTCGGAGTTGGCTTCACCTAATGAAAAGAGAGCTAATGATATTGATCATGAAACTCCGAAAGAGGACACTACCGAACCTCGCAGGTCAAGTAGCACACGTGCAGCTCCTGAACTGTACGGCAATCCTGTTATGAATTTCATGGTTGATGAAATGGATGACCCTGCGACGTATGAAGAAGCGATTATGAGCCCGGATTCCAACAAATGGCTAGAAGCCATGAAATCTGAGATGGAATCCATGTACGAAAACCAGGTTTGGACCTTGGTAAACTTACATCACGATTGAAAGGCCGTTGAGAATAAATGGATTTTCAAAAGAAAAACTGATGCTGATGGTAATGTGACCATCTATAAGGCTCGACTTGTCGCAAAGGGGTTTCGACAAATTCAAGGAGTTGACTACGATGAGAATTCTCTCCCGTAGCGATGCTAAAGTCGGTTAGGATTATGTTAGCAATTACTGCATATTTCGATTATGAAATATGGCAGATGGATGTCAAAACTGCGTTCCTCAATGGTAATATTGAAGAAGAGTTGTATATGATACAACCTAAGGGTTTTGTCAATCCTAAGGATGCTGATAAGGTATGCAAACTTCAGCGATCCATCTATGGACTGAAGCAAGCATCCTAGAGTTGGAGTCTCCGCTTTGATGAGGTGATCAAAGAGTTTGGATTTGTCCAAACTTATGGAGAGGCTTGTATTTACAAGAAAGTGAGCGGGAGCAATGGGGCATTTCTGATATTATATGTGGATGACATATTATTGATTGGAAATGATATAGATCTTTTAAATAGTGTTAAGAGTTATCTAAACAGCAAATTTTCGATGAAAGACCTTGGTGAAGCGTCATATATATTAGGCATTAAAATCTATAGAGATAGATCAAGGCGCCTAATTGGGCTATCGCAGAGTACATACCTTGATAAGATATTAAAGAAGTTTAATATGTACGGAAGTAAGAAGGGGTTCTTACCTATGTTGCCAGGCAAGACATTGAGCAAGACTCAAAGTCCGGCTATGGCGGAACAAAGAGAGATAATGGATAAGATCTCCTATGCCTCGGCCATAGGCTCTATAATGTATGCCATGCTATGTACAAGACCGGATGTGGCACATGCTATTAGTTTGACTAGTAGGTACCAATCTAATCCAGGTTCGGAACACTGGATAGCGGTCAAGAATATCCTTAAGTACTTGAGAAGAACTAGGGATATGTTTCTTATATACGGAGGTGAAGAAGAGCTAGTCGCTAAGTGTTATGTCGATGCTAGCTTTGACACCGATTCAGATGACTCTAAGTGTCAATCCGGGTACGTATTTCTCATGAACGGAGCAGCAGTTAGTTGGAGGAGTTCCAAACAACCTGTGGTGGCTAGATCAATGACGGAGGCGGAATATGTTGCTGCTTCAGAAGCGGCACAGGAAGCGGTTTGGATGAAGGAGTTCATAACGGAACTAGGTGTGGTTCCTAGTGCATTGGACCCAATGGTGATCTATTGTGACAATAATGGAGCCATAGCCAACGCCAAGGAACCGAGGTCTCACAAGAATTCCAAGCATATTAAGCGTCGGTTTCACTCCATTCACGAGCATGTCAAGGATGGAGATATAAAGATTTGCAAAGTACACACGGACCTAAATGTAGCAGATCCGTTGACTAAAGTTCTCCCTAGGGAAAAACATGATCAACACCAGAACTCCATGGGTGTTAGATTTATCACTATGTGAACTAGATTATTGTCTCTAGTGCAAGTGGGAGACTGAAGGAAATAGGCCCTGAGAGGCAATAAGAAAGTTGTTATTATGTATTCCTCGTATAGGATAGATGTTTATTTTGCATGCTATAATTGTATTGATCGGAAACGTCAATACATGTGTGTTTAATAAACAAAAAGGGTTCCTAGTTGTGCCTCTCTTATAGACTAGCTTGTTGATTAACATCATACGAAGTAATCTTTATCCTTAGACCATGAGATCATGTTAATTGCTAACACCAGAAGAGTATCTTGATAACATCAAACGTCACACCGTAACAGGGTGACTATAAAGATGGGTTTAGTACTACGAAGGTGTTATGTTGAGGCTCATGGATCAAGAGTGGAATTTGTCAATCCCGATGATGGATAGATATACTCTGGGCCCTCATGGTGATATCACATTAAGATAGCTTGCAAGCAAGTGATGTGATCACTAGAATGTTATACCACGGGAACAAGAAAAGAGTGCATGTTGGTAACAAGATCAAAGTAGGTATTTGGATACCGATGATCAAATCCCGGACATGTATTATATCATGAGACAAAGGGATTAAGTTACTAGCGTTAAAGCTTCTCACGATCACATAAGTCATCATTGAATATGCATGAGTCAGTATGGATCTCCAGGTCCCGCTTCTGATTATTGATCTGAGAGGAGTCTCAATCATGTCTGCATTATTCGCGAATCATAGGGTGACACACTTAAGAGTTACCGGACACCATTTTGGAGCACATATGTTTCAGAGGAAAGAATTGCAAAGTGCAGGAATTGTTTCGATAAAAACCGGAATTGTTTCGGGTGAAATTGCAGAAAGTGGTTCTGCATGTGATATTGAAATGTTGCAAGGGGTTTTATGTGAATGTTTGTTAATTAAAGTAATTAACAAAATTCTGAATAAATTTAATAAAATAGTTTTATTAAATGAGAGAGCATTCAACTTAGAGAATTTTAATGCATTTAAAGTGGAGACTTTAAAAGGGAATGTGAAGAGGCATTTTAATATGGAGGGAGTTACCACCACATGAATGGAGGAGGTGAGGGGTCACCTCCATGAGGTGCCGGCCATGGAGGGGGTACCCCCCTCCTCCTATAAAAGGCCCCCCTCTTCCTCCTTCTTCCACACACCTCCTCGTGAAGGATCTCTCTCCCCCTCTAGAATTATTCCCCCATGGTCTCGGATTAGCAAGATACATGTTCCCGGTGGCATTTCGTCCTTGAAGGAGTTGCTGCTTCCGATGCATCACTAGAGCGAGGAGGTGGAGGTTGTCTGGTGGCTTGAACGTGTGTGCGAGGACGGATACGCTGCTGATTTGCGGCGCTCGTACTTCCACACGATCTTGAGATCGGCAAGTGTACGACTACATCAATCACGAGTTCCTACTCGTTAACAAAACACGTTGTCTTCGAGGGTAAGTTCTCGATGGACGTATGTCCACCCATTGCTCTGTATCTAGTAGATAGATCTTGGCGTATAGTTCTCATCGTAGGAATTTTTTTGTTTTCTATGATGCGGACCCAACAAGTCTAACATTTTCATTAATTCTAACTTGTATGGCATTGGTGGCTGCAAAGGGATTCTCATTAATTTCAGGTTTAGCAGCCATTTTATTAATCGAAGAGGATTGAGCTTCAGACAAAGATACTATATTTCTTTCAGCATTAGAGAGTTTATCCTCAATAGTTTTATTGAAAGTAGTTTGTTTACTAATAAATTCTTTAAGCATAACTTCAAGTTCAGAGGGAGCACTCCTATTATTTATGTAGGAATTTCCATAAGCATTACCATTGTTGGGAGGATATGGTTTATAATTGTTGTTACCAAAATTATTCCTGTAGGCATTGTTGCTAAAATTGTTATTTCTTATAAAGTTCACATCAACTTGCTCTTCTTGAGCAACCAAAGAGGCTAAAGGAACATTATTTTTATCAATTTGGGCTTTCCCATTCACAAGCATAGACATAATAATATCAATCTTATCACTCAAGGAGGAGGTTTCCTCAACAGAATTTACCTTCTTACCTTGTGGAGCTCTCTCAGTATGCCATTCAGAGTAGTTAACCATCATATTATCCAGAAGCTTTGTTGAGCACCCAAAGTAATGGTCATAAAGGTACCTCCAGTAGCAGAATCCAATAGGTTCCTTGAAGAATAGTTCAATCTTGCATAAAAAGTTTGTATGATCATCGAAGCAGTCAGTCCATGAGTGGGAAATTCTTTACCAAAGATTTCATTCTTTCCCAAGCTTGAGAAACATGTTCATTATCAGATTGTTTAAACTTCATTATTTCAGTTCTCATAGATATAATCTTAGCAGGAGGATAGTATTTTCCAATGAAAGCATGTTTGCATTTAGTCCAAGAATCAATACTATTCCTAGTTAAGGAATTCAACCATTCTTTAGCTTTTCCTCTCAAAGAGAAAGGAAACAATTTTAGCTTAATAATATCACCATCTATATCCCTATGCTTTTGCATCTCACAAAGTTCAACAAAGTTATTTAGATGGGCAGCAACATCTTCATTACCAATACCACAAAATTGTTCTCTCATAACAAGATTGAGTAAAGTAGGTTTTATCTCAAAGAAAGTAGCTTCAGGCACAGGTGGAGCAATAGGTGTGCTCATAAAATCATTGTTGTTGGTGCTAGTGAAGTGACACAACTTAGTGTTTTCAAGAGTAGTCATTTTTTGTGTTTTTGATAAAGAAAGCAAACTAGTAAAACTATTTTTTGTGTGTTTTTGATAAAGAGACAAGTAAACAAAACAAAAGTAAACTAAGCAAAACAAAAATAACAAAGTAAAGAGATTGGTTATGAGGGACTCCCCTTGTGAAGATGTCCTTGACTCCCCGGCAACGGCGCTAGAAAAATTCTTGATGTGCTCGTTATTGACGTGGGAGTCTCTTCTTCTTTTGATCCCCGGCAATGGTGCTGGTAAAAGTACTTGCTGACTTGTGTATTAACGAGCTCGTTGGGGAAACCCAAGAGGAAGGTATGATGAGCACAGCAGTAAGTTTTCCCTCAGTACGAAACCAAGGTTATCAATCCAGTAGGAGCAAGGAAACACCCAAAAGGTGTAGCTAGCTGAACATTGGCAGGGCGCACTACCGGTGCCAGCAGCAACGTGGAGACCTGCACAACACAGCCACAGAACTTTGTCCCCAACTTGCGATGAGGTTGTCAATCTCACTGGTTTTGCTGAAAACAAAGGATTAAACGTATCGAATGGAAGGAAGTAATAGTTTGTAGAAAGTAAACACAAAGCAGTAAACAATTTGTAGATTGTATGTAAAAGAAAGGAACAGGGTCCATAGTTCACTAGAGGTGGCTCTCCTTAAGATAGATAACATGTTGGGTGAACAAATTACAGCGGGGCAATTGACAAACATAGAGAAAGCATACAAGCATATACTAATCATCTTGACTCCTTTGAGATTCGGTTGGGCATTACAGCATTATACATAGACCGCCATCCAACTGCATCTATGACTAATAATCCACCTTCAGGTTATCATCCAAACCCCCTCCAGTATTAAGTTGCAAGCAACAGATTATTTCTTTACGAATTGCGTGTAAAGTAAACAATATGATTGTTCTATGAACAAAGGATTCTTGTTTTCTCCCTAGTAGCAACAGCACATTGATGACCCACAAGTATAGGGGGTGTATCACAGTATTTTCGAGGGAAGTGAAACCCAATTTATTGATTCGACACAAGGGGAGCCAAAGAATATTTATCAGCCTTAACAACTGAGTTGTCATTTCAGCTGCACCTGGAAACAATCTTGCTCACATCAGTTTATCAGTAGCAATAGTTTTGTAGTAGGAATAGTAAAGTAACAGCAGTAGCAAAGCAAAGATAGTAGTAACAAAAGCAGTAAATAGTGGGATTCGAGTGCGGTAGGCATAGGGATGGATGGATGAGCGTTGTATGGACAAGACAATTCACATAGCAATCAGAACATAGGGCAATTGCAGATAAATAAGATAAAGCATCCAAGTACTAGAAAATCCTAGGCATGTGTTCCATATATAGTCATACGTGCTTGCAATGAGAACTTGCACAACATCTTTTGTCCTGCCAGCCCGTTTGCAGCGGGGCCTATAGGGAACTACTGGCAATTAAGGTGCTCCTTTTAATAGAGCACCAGAGCAAAGCATTAACACTCCGTGAACACATGTGATCCTCACATCAAAGCCATTCCCTTCCGGTTATCCCGATTTCTGTCACTTCGGGGCCATAGGTTTCAGACAACAACGTGTGTATACAACTTGCAGATAAGACCAAGAACAATACTATCATAATGAATCAATAACATGTTTAGATCTGAAATCATGGCACTCGGGCCCTAGTGACAAGCATTAAGCACAACAAGTTGCAACAAAGTCATAAAGCACTAATAAAAGATACTAGGCACTATGCCCTAACAATCTGATGCCATTACATGAACGATCTCATCCAATCCCTACCATCCCCATAGCCTACAGCGGGGGATTACTCACTCATAGATGGAGGAAACATGGATGGTCGATGAAGATGATGGTGGAGATCGATGGAGATGGTTCCGGGGGCACTTCCCTGCCCCGGCAGGGTGCCGGAACAGAGACTTTCTATCCCCCGAATCTCCCCTTCGGTGGCGGCGGCACAGCGGAACTTTTTGTGGAAAAACATCGACCCCCCCGGAGTTTTTAGGTTAGAAGGCTTCTTATAGGCGAAGAGAGAGACCGAGGGGGTGCCTGGGGCCACCACACCATGCCCTGGCGCGGCCAGGCCCAACCCGCGCCTGGGGGTGGTGTGGCCAGCCCTTGGCCCTCCTCCGTCTCGTATTCTGGCTCCTGGAGCCTTCTAGAAAAAATAGGCACTTTGGCTTTTGTCCCGTCCGATTCTGAGAATATTCATTTTCTGACTTTCCTGGAACCAAAAACAGCAGAAAACAGGCAGCTGGCACTCTGGCTCTTATTAATAGGTTAGTCCAAGAAATCACATGAAAAGTACTCCAAAGTGTGGACAAAACACAAGAAAGTGGATAAAACCAAGCATGGAGCATCAAAAATTATAGATACATTTGCAATGTATCACACATCCAGTACCTTAGAGATTTCTATAACTTCCCCAGATTACTAGAGGCATGAACCCACTATCGAGCATAAATACTAACTCTTGGAGTTGCTAGCATCTACTTGGCCAATATAGCTACTAACAACGGAAAGCATGCAAGATCAAAAATAACAAAGACATGATAGAATCAATAATCAATCTGACATAGCATCTCAATATCCGTCGGATCCCCGCAAACACAACATGCAGAATTACAAATAGATGATCTTGATCATGAACGGAGCTCACAAGATCTAGAGATGAAAGCACAAAGGAGGAGAACCAGCCATCTAGCTACTACATGGACCCGTAGTCTAGAGATCATGAACGGAGCTCACAAGATCTAGAGATGAACTACTCACGCATCACACCGGAGGCTTGCATGATGATGAAGAAGGCCTCCAGGGTGAATTCCCCTCTCCGGCAGGGTGCCAGGAAGAGCTTCAGATCCCTCCTGATCTAGGGATGGAGATGACAACGGCTACAGACTCTTTCGTCGATTTTTGATTGGGTACTTAGGGTTTTGGTATCGGAGGCAATATATAGGCGGAAGGAGAGGCCTAGGGGGTGCTCGGGTCGGCCAGACCACCCCTGGCACGGGCCAAGCCTAGCCGTGCGGCCAGGTGGTGTGGCCGGGCCCCAGGCCCTCTCCGTCTCATATTCTGGCTCTAGATGTCTTCCGGTAAAATAGTGACTTTGGCTTTTGTCCCATCCAATTCTGAGAATATTCATTTTCTGACTTCCTAGAACCAAAAATAGCAGAAAACAGGCAGCTGGCACTATGGCTCTTGTTAATAGGTTAGTCCAAGAAATCATATGAAAAGTACTCCAAAGTGTGGACAAAACACAAGAAAGTAGATAAAACCAAGCATGAAACATCAAAAATTATAGATACATTTGCAATGTATCACGGACTCATCATTGCTTCTTCATACGTCGCAGGGTCATCTATTTCATCAACCATGAAATTCATAATAGGATTTTCATATAGTTCATGAGCTGCACGTGTCCTACTTGAGCTGCGAGGTACGGTAGTGTCCTCTTTCGGAGTTTCATGATCATTATCATTAGTTCCCTCTTTATTCGGTGAATTCAACTCTACAACAATTTCCGGTGCTACGCCACTCGTCGTTTCATGAAGAGAAGGTTCAATAACCTCTTCAAGTTCTACCTTCCGACTACACACGCCTTTCGCGAGAAACTCTTTCTCTAGAAAGGATCCATTCTTAGCAACAAAAACCTTTCCCTTAGATCTGTGATAGAAGGAATACCCAATTGTTTCTTTAGGGTATCCTATGAAGACGCCTTTTTCTGCTTTGGGTTCGAGTTTATCAGGTTGAAGTTTCTTCACATAAACATCGCAACCCCAAACTTTAAGAAATGACAGCTTAGGTTTGTTTCCAAACCACAATTCATACGGTGTTTTTTCAACAGATTTAGATGGTGCCCGATTTAAAGTGAATGCAGCAGTTTCTAGTGCATAACCCCAAAATGATAGTGGCAAGTCTATCAGAGACATCATAGATCGAACCATATCCAATAAAGTACGATTCCGACATTCCGACACACCATTACATTGTGTTGTTCCGGCAGGTGTGACTTGTGAAACTATTCCACAATCTCTCATGTGTGTGCTAAACTCGTAACTAAGATACTCACCTCCACGGTCAGACCGCAGAAATTTAATCTTTCTATTATGATGATTTTCCACTTCACTCTGAAATTCCTTGAACTTTTCAAAGGTTTAAGACTTGTGTTTCATCAAATAGATATACCCGTATCTACTCAAATCATCCGTGAAAGTAACAAAATAACAATATCCACCTCGCGCCGACACACTCATTGGACCACATACATCTGTATGTATGATTTCCAATAAACTGTTGCCCGTTCCATTGAACCGAAAAACGGTGTTCTAGTCATCTTGCCCATAAGGCATGGCTCACATGTATCAAATGATTCAAAATCAAGTTATTCCAAAAGTCCATCAGAATGGAGTTTCTTCATGCGTTTAACGCCAATATGTCCTAGATGGCAGTGCCACATATATGCAGATATATCATCAAGTTTGATCCTTTTAGCATCCACATTATGAATATGCGTAACACTATTACCGAGATCCAACAAAAATAAACCATTCATCACAGGTGCATGACCATAAAAGATATCATTCGTATAAATCGAACAACCATTATTTTCAGAGTTAAAGGAATAACCACTTCGCATCAAACACGATCCGGATACAATGTTCATGCTTAGTGCAGGCACCAAATAACAGTTATTTAGATTTATAACTAATCCCGATGGTAGGTGGAGAGGTAGCGTTCTAACAGCGATCACATCAACTTTTGATCCATTGCCGACACGCATCTTGACCTCACCCCTTGCAAGCTGTCGCTTGTTCCGCAGCCCCTGATTCGAGTTACATATATTAGCAACCGATCTAGTATCAAATACCCAGGTGCTACTATGAGTACTAGTCAAGTACACGTCAATAACATGTATATCACATATACCTTTCTTTGCCTTGCAGGCCTTCTTGTCCGCCAAATACTTGGGGCATGCAGTTGCACTTCCAATGGCCAGTCCCCTTAGAATAACAGCACTAGGTATTAGACTTAGGGCCAGCATGGGATTTTTTTCCAGGCGCGGCAATAGATTTGCCCCCCTTCTTGTCTTTCTGTTTACCCTTCTTGTCTTTCTTGAAACCAGTGGTCTTATTGATCATCAACACTTGACGTTCTTTCCTAATCTCCACTTCTGCAGTCTTAAGCATTGACAGAAGCTCAGGGACAGCCTTCTTCATGCCCTGCATATTATAGTTCATCACGAAGCTCTTGTAGCTAGGTGGCTGAGATTGGAGAACACGATGTATGCCTAAGTCAATGGGAACCGTTATTCCCAAAGACACAAGCTTATCGGTGTACCCAGACATTTTGAGTACATGCTCACTAACGGAGCTGTTCTCTTCCATCATGCAGCTAAAGAACTTTTCAAAAGCATTATAACTCTCTACGGCAACATGTGTATCGAATATCATTTTCAATTCACCCATGGTATCAAAGGCATTGCCATTTTCGAAACGCTTTTGAAGTTTTGGCTCTAGCCCATATAGTATGCCGCAATGAACTAAGTTGTGGTCCTCCTGACGAGTCAAATAGACGTTCTTTTCCTCGTTAGGGGCATCAGGAGCTGGTGGGGGGCCTAGCGGCGCTTCTAGTACATATTGCTTTTGTGCAGCAGTGAGGAGAATCCTAAAATTCATGGCCTAGTTGGTAAAGTTGCTACCATTTGCCGCAAGTTTCTCTTTCTCCATGAACACATTGAAATTAAAAGCAGACGGTGCCATCTACAACATAATTTGTAAAGTTTAGACTAAGTTTATGGTAGATCGAGTTCAACTAATCAAATTACGAATGAACTCCCACTCAAAAACAACATCCCTCGTGTCTTTTTGGTGATTACATGAACCAAATCCACTACACCAAATATGATCATCATGTGAGTCGGTGTAGCTTTAAAGGCGAGCATCTATATGGGCGTCATGTCAACTATATGACTCATGCTTAACCTTCCGGTCCGTGTTCCGAGGCCATGTCTGTACATGCTAGGCTCGCCAAGTAAGAACCTTAGTACTCACGTGTGTAAAACTGTCTTACACCCATTTATGATCATGGATTCAAGTACACCCGATCATCACGTGATGTATTGAAGCGGTAAAACATAAAACATTGTGTACTTAAGGGAGAACACATTTTTATCTTGATATCTAAATAAGGGATCATCTTATAATGCTACTAAAACGCCAAACAAGCAATATAAGATGTAAGCATCAAATGTGTAAAGTGAAATGATATGGTTCTTGTACTTGATCACCATCATGTGCATCATGGTATGATCTTTATCATTCCTTTGCATGTAAGGCCAAGGTCTATGGAACTTACACGTTAGGTGTGTTGCAAGAGTATCAACTATACATCAACTTACAACATTACCATATCATGACACCAGCCTAACAACGATCTAAACTAGACGCCTCTAATTTATCAATTGCAAGTTTTACGTGGCTTCGGGCTTTCGAAGATAGAACCGGTCTTACCTATGAATATGTGATACGTTGCTAATGTATCCATAATTTTTGATGTTCCATGCTTGATTTTTATCTATTTTCTTATGTTTTGTTCCAACTTTGGAGTACTTTCTATACACTTTCTTCGACTAACCTATTAACAAGAGCCACAGTGCCAGCTGCCTGTTTTCTGCTGTTTTTGGTTCCAGGAAAGTCAGAAAATGAATATTCTCGGAATTAGACGGGACAAAAGCCAAAGTCAGTTTTTCACCAAGGGACACCCGGAGCCAGAATACGAGACGGAGAGGGGCCAGGGGGCCGCCACACCACCTGGCCGCACGACCCAGCCTGGCCCGCGCTAGGGGGTGGTCTGGCCGCCTTCGGCACCCCCTCGGCCTCCCCTTTCGCCTATAAGATGCCTCCGATACAGAAACCCTAAGTACCCAATCAAAATTCCACGAAAGAGTCTATAGCCACCGTCATCTCCATCCCTAGATCGGGAGGGATCTGAAGCTCTTCCCGGCACCCTGCCGGAGAGGGGAATTAACCCTGGAGGCCTTCTTCATCACCATGCAAGCCTTCGGTGTGATTATGTCTAGCATTGCTCTAGCTACTATGTCACCTGAGGAAATGATTTTCACTTTTAAACAAGGAATTGAAGAGAGTTTCAAAGAAGCTTGGTCTAGAATCTCTGATCTACATGAAAAAACTGAACCTAAAATGACTCAAAGCTTGTTCCTTAGCAGTTTTTACCTTGGAATTGCTCTTTGCTATAGATATGCTTTGGATGCTGTAGTGGGAGGATATTTCCTCCAATGCAATGATGATGATGCTGTTAATGCCATAAAGAAGTTGGTCTTTACTTAGAACTTGCCTTGCAAATCTGATTCTTCCTTCATAAACATATTTGCTAGATTGAATACTCTTGAGACCAGCACTGCTAGTTTAAAAGATTGCTATAATGCACTTAGAGAGCACCATGACTATGTTCCAACAAATTCTGAACCATCAAAGTGGCTTCCCATAGTAAAGATTGCTATAAATAATGAAACTTTTCATGCTCGTTGTGATATCATGTCTGAATTATGTCTTATGCCTAAAGATATCTATGAATCTTTGAATCTTTGGGGACTTTCTGAAGGAGGGGAAGAAATATTTCTTGCTAATAATGCCACAATATTACCCATTGGAATAGCTGAAGGAGTGTTTACAAAGATTAGGGAAAATGGTTTCTACTGATTATCTTGTTATTGAATGTGTAGGAAAAGGACAAATTACACTTGGAAGATCCCTATTGAAACTCCTTGGAGCAATAATAGATGTGGAAAAGGGCACCATGCACTTTGCTTCTCCACAAAACAATCATATGTTCCCCAAGGTTAAGAATAAAAGTAAGAGAGGTAAGGGCAAGAAATTTGGTTTTAATTCTTCTTCATTTGAGAACACTTGATTCTTTTTCTTGCTTCTTATGCCTAACTTAAAGGCGTTAAAGAAAAGTACTTATTGGGAGATAACCCAAAAGTTTTAGATGAGTCTTGGAAGAACCGCTCCTTATCCTTTTTATTTGCTTTTTGTGCCAAGAGTAACCTCTAATGAGAGAGAAGTAATGATTGGGAAAGTTGCTGTCCCGAAACAGATTTCTATGCTTCACCGTAAAAAATTGTGTAAAATCTCTGTACGTCCTTTTGAGGCATGCATTTGTACTTTTGCCCCAAGTTGTTATCTAACTTTCGTTAGTTCAATACTTTTAGATTTGAGCAACAGAAGGTCATCGAAAAAATTCGTATTTACCTGCTGGTCTGTTTTAACAGATTTCTGCCATTATTTGCATTTGCTTCTCGTTGGTTCCTTTTGAGTTCTTTTGGAGAATTGAGCTTTTTGAGGGAAGTACTACAGTAGCTTGTGTTTTACTGGAAGTTTTATTGGTGTGGAAACTGAACCTAAAGACTTATTATCTTGAGTGCACTAATGTTGCTAATAAAGATTGTGTGAAGTTTTGTATGAAGAAAAATTTCAGGTGTATTGAAGGAATGAGTAATGAGATGAAGAATGGACTAAAGCTCAAGCTTGGGGATGCCACCCCGTGTCACCCCAAGAAATATTCAAGAGGTACAAGCGTCAAAGCTTGGGGATGCACAAGGCATCCCCTTCTTCATCAATAAAAATCCCAGGTTTCTTCCAAACACCTCATTTTTATTGTTTCATGCACATTTGTGTTGTTTTTGGAGCGTCTTCTTTTTTGTTTTTGTTTTTGGTTTTTGTTTGCTTGGTTTTCTTAGTTTGCTGAATAAATTTGTTGGACCCCCTCTTTCATACATTGGTTTTCAAATAGTTTGGTTTGGATTGGAAAAGAGTAGGAAAGTTCATGTTTAAGTGGTAAAGAGAGCTTGTTTTTGACTGTGGCCTATGCTTTGTCATGCCATGCTTGATATTGTTTTGGCTTTATACTTAGTATTCTTTGCTGTAGCATGACATGTCATAAATAATTGAGATTGCTTAATGTGCCTTGGAAGAATCATGCGTTGTTTTAGCAAATTAAAGCATAGTATTGTGGTATTCTCCTTTGATGCTTTATTTGGGTTGACTTGGCACATGCTCAGACCATGTTATGACTATCCCAAGTCACCATAGCCTTTATGATCCTTTTGTTTTCAACTTGTAGTATCACTTTATGCTTTGATTAATGATGTTTTGTTGCTCTGCATGATTATGGCCATTATTGCTACCTTAGTTGGTCGCTCCCAGTCTTTTGCTAGCCTCCATAACCAAGTATGAGTTCCACTCATGCATCCAATTCCTAAAACCAAGTTATTCCAAAGAGTCCACCATACCTACCTATTAGCATATGCTATTCCAAGTATATTCATGTTTTTATCTACCTTCCGAATTAAACTTGTTATGTGAAAATTAGTGATTAAAGCTCTCACAAACTTGATGGCACACTTTACTTTCTTGCATTCCATAAACTTGAACCATTGCATCCATCTTTGTTGCGTATATGCTTGTGCTTTATAAGTTGAAGTTAGCAGAACCATGTATCATGGGGAACGCTTTCAATATTGCACTTGTACTTTGTACCCCGTTGATATCATGTTATTTTGCTTATGGATCCCGGCGGTGTGAAATAAAAGGGGAACTTGTAAGATCATGGAGTTTGTATTTGTGTTAGAGAAACGCCTGGGCCGCTAGACTAAGCCATGCCTAATCATGTTGGAAACTTGTAGCATAACCATAATAAGCACTCTATGAAGCATCCTCAATAAAAACCTATGCAAATAGCAAATAAAAAGATCGCAGAGATGCTCATTGTCTGCTTGCCTTGTCATTTTGATTATGGGATAACTCATGTATCATGTGCAAGGGGTACCCCATTGGCGGTTCTCTATGATACATATGTACTTACAATGACAAGATCTCACTTGTGACTGAAGTTGAGTAGCATGAGGTTCGGTCTTTGTAAGTAAGGGGCATGAGATTTCAGCTTATAACTTGTCAAGCATATCCGCTTAGTTATGTCACTTTAACCTTAATCACCTTCAAGATGCTTATGATAGGGGCAATGAGAGCTAAAAGCTAATAAGTACCATAATTTTTGGAAGCTCTTTATGAAACTTGAATCCCTACTTCCTTCTATGAAGGCCTTTCTTTTACTTTTATGTTGAGTCTCCACCTTCTATCTTTATGAACCTACTTTGAGAGCATAGTGGCCATTCTTAGTTCTATGTGCATTGTCCCAAGACTTGTTGATTAATGCATAGCTTTGATATTGCTTGTTTCAAACTATTTGTATCTAGTCACTCTTATGAACTTTGAAGGTGTCCTATGCATCTATGTTTGCTACTCTATGAGGGACAAGCTGAATGCCACTATGCTATGTTTTCTTTATGTGAAACAAACAAACGTCTTGCAAAGCATTGTTATTCATGAATCTTTTGTTTGTGCCTTTTGATGTTACAACATAGTTGCTATGGATTATTGTTAGAACTTTGTCTTTCATGCTATGTTGAAGTACTATGATCCCAGCTATCAATGTTTTACAAATACTTTGATCAAGTTTATGATGGTGCATGTCACCTAAAAAATTATTCTTTCTTTTTATCACTTACTTACTCGAGGACAAGCAGGAGTTAAGCATGGGGATGTTGATACGTTGCTAACGTATCCATAATTTTTGATGTTCCATGCTTGGTTTTTATCTACTTTCTTATGTTTTGTTCCAACTTTGGAGTACTTTCTATACACTTTCTTGGACTAACCTATTAACAAGAGCCACAGTGCCAACTTCCTGTTTTCTGTTGTTTTTGGTTCCAGGAAAGTCAGAAAATGAATATTCTCGGAATAGGACGGGACAAAAGCCAAAGTCATTTTTTCACCAAGGGACACCCAGAGCCAGAATACGAAACAGAGAGGGGCCAGGGGCCCACCACACCACCTGGCCTCACGGCCCAGCCTGGCCCGCGCCAGGGGGTGGTCTGGATGCCTCCGGCACCCCCTCGGCCTGCCCTTTTGCCTATAAGATGCCTCCGATACAGAAACCCTAAGTACCCGATCAAAATTCCACGAAAGAGTCTGTAGCCGCCGTTATCTCCATTCCTAGATCGGGAGGGATCTGAAGCTCTTCCCGGCACCCTGCCGGAGAGGGGAATTCACCCTAGAGGCCTTCTTCATCACCATGCAAGCCTCTGGTGTGATGCGAGAGTAGTTCATCCTTGGACTACGGGTCCATGTAGTAGCTAGATGGCCAGTTCTCCTCCTTTGTGCTATCATGTTTAGATCTTGTGAGCTCCGTTCATGATCAAGATCATCTATTTGTAATTCTACATGTTGTGTTTGCGGGGATCCGATGGATATTGAGATGCTATTTCAGATTGATTATTGATTCTATCATGTCTTTGTTATTTGTGATCTTGCATGCTTTTCGTTGTTAGTAGCTATCTTGGCCAAGTAGATGCTAGAACCTCCAAGAGTTAGTATTTATGCTCGATAGTGGGTTCATGACTCTAGTAATCTTGGGAAGTGACAGAAATCTCTAAGGTACTAGATGTGTTGTTGCTACTAGGGGGAAAACAACAATCCTTTGTTCATAGAACAATCGCATTGTTTACTTTACACGCAATGTGTAATGCAATTATCTATTGCTTACAACTTAATACTGGAGGGGGTTCGGATGACAACCTGAAGGCGGATTATTAGTCATAGATGCAGTTGGATTACGGTCTATGTATAATGTTGTAATGCCCAATCGAATCTCAAAGGAGTCAAGATGAGTAGTATATGCATGATTGCTTTCTCGATGTTTGTTAATTGCCCTGCTGTAATTTGTTCACCCAACATGTCATCTATCTTAAAAAGAGCCACCACTAGTGAACTATGGACCCCGGTCCTTTCTTTTACCATAAATCTACAACTGTTTAATGTTTTCTGTTTACTTTCTGCAAAGTACTAGTTTCTTCCACACAATACGTTTAATCCTTTGTTTTCAGCAAAACCGATGAGATTGATAACCTCACTGTAAGTTGGGGACAGAGTTCTGTGGTTGTGTTGTGCAGGTCTCCACGTTGCTGCTGGCACCGGTATTGCGCCCTGCCAAAGTCTAGCTAGCAACACCTTTGGGGTGTTTCCTTGCTCCTACTAGTTCGATTAAACCTTGGTTTCATAACTGAGGGAAAACTTGCTGCTGTGCTCATCATACCTTCCTCTTGGGGTTCCCCAACGAGCTCGAGATATCTTGGGCCAATCAATATGGAACCACAATGATGATAACCAAATTATTAGTAACTAGTTGTAAATCAGATATTGACTATAGTAGGAGAGACATACACCCGCTAGCCACTTATGCAAAACTAGTTGCATGTCGAGCGTGGAATAGGTCTCATGTGCGAGGACATGTAAAGTTAGTCCAGGTCGCTTCATCCCACTATGCCACCAATATCCAAAATACATGAATGAAGCAATACCATTATCATCATATCCCACATACTCATATGTGTACTACCCGTGCAAAGCATCTACGCATAGATCAGGCTCTGATACCACTGTTGGGTTTGCAGCATAGAAAACAAAAAATTTACTACGATGGGAAATATTATATGCCAAGATCTATCTACTAGATACAAGAAACGGGTGGATATACATCCATAGAGAACATACCCTTGTAGATCGAAAAAGCTTTGTTAACGAGATGGAACTCGTGGATGATGTAGTTGAACGCTTGTTGATCTCAAGATCGTGTGGAAGTCCTAGTGCCACAAATCAGTAGTGCATCCGTCCTTGCACACACGTTCTAGCCACCGAACAACCTCCACCTCCTTGCTCCAGCGATGCAGCGGAAGCAGCAACTCCTTCCAGATGAAATGCCACTGGTAACATGTATCTCGCTAATCCAAGACCATGGGGGAATAATTCTAGAGGGGGAGAGAGATCCTTCACGAGGAGGTGTGAGGAAGGAGTGAGAGGGGTGCCTTTTATAGGAGGAGGGGGGTACCCCTCCCCACGGCCGGCGCCCCATGGGGGTGACCCCTCACCTCCCCCATTCATGTGGTGGTAACCTCCTCCACATAAATATGCCCCTTCACATTCTCTATTAACGTCTCCACTTTAAATGCATTGAATTTCTCCAAATTTAATGCTCTCTCATTTAATAAAACTCTTTTATTAGGTTTATTCAGAATTTTGTTAATTAATTTAATTAACAAATATTCACATAAACCCTCCCCTGCAACATTTCAATATAGTATCACATGCAGATCCAATTTCAGCAATTTCAGCCGAAACAATTTCGGTGTCTATTGAAATAATTCCAGCGCTTTGCAATTCATTTGTCTGAAACATATTTGCTCCAAATGGTATTGGTATCCCTTAAGTGTGTCACTCTATGGTTTGCGAATAATGCAGAGATGATCAAGACCCCTCTTAGATCAATAATCAGAAGCGAGACCTCGAGATCCATACTAACTCCCACACATTCAATGATGACTTCTGTGATCATGAGAACCTTTAAATCTAGTAACTAAATCCCTTTGTCTCATGATATATTACATGTCTGAGATTCGATCATCGATATTTCCATACCTAGTTTGATCTCATTGCCGACATGTACTCTTTTCTCGTTCCCGTGATATAACATTCTAGTGATCACATCACTTCCTTGCAAGCTATCTTAATGTGATATCACCGAGAGGGCCCAGCATATATCTATCCATCATCGGGATTGAAAATTCCACTCTTGATCCATGAGCTTCAACATAACACCTTCAGAATACCCGAACCCATATTTATAGTCACCCTGTTACGGTGTGACGTTTGATGTTATCAAAGTATTCTTCCGGTGTTAGCAATTAACATGATCTCATCGTCTAAGGATAAAGATTACTCTGTATGATGCTATAGAAATATAAACATACTTACTTTGATCGTAATGCTATACTTTTTATGAATGTTCATCACATCATTCACCAATGCTATGACCTCGTTATTAACAACATCCAATGTCCATGATCAGGAAACCTTGATCATCATGTTAATCAACGAGCTAGTTTATAGATAGGCATAACAAGGAACTTTCTATTTGTTTATTAAACACACATGTATTAAGGTTTCCGTATTAATTCAATTATAGCATGCAAAATAAACATCTATCATATACTTGGAATACATACAATAACAACTTTATTATTTCCTCTTAGGCCATATTCCCTTCAGGGGAGTGGCGTGGTGCGGCGGCGAAGGGGGCTGAGTGGGTCGATTTGAATGGGGGAGGGGAACAGGTACAAGCAGCCAAGTTTTGCGCGCCAAATCCGGACCAGACAGAAATGTCCATGTGGAGTAAATGACATAGAACGACCACATTTGGGGCCTCTGCTGCTCATCCCCTCTTCTCGTTGTTAGTGCTTCTCTTTGTCGTAGATCTCCCGTGGCGGCTCACCGGTGGCATGGTATCCCGAGGCGACGCCAAAGAATCAACGGACACAACAACCTCCTTTGGAAACGAGGTGAGTGCGTCACTCTCTCTTCCAATCTCCTCTGTCTAGGATTAGGGTTCATACCGATTTGGGAATTTTAGATTTAAATCCGATTTCCATTTAGTTATACTGTAAATTTGAATTGTTAGCGTCCAACTACCATGTATGACTCTGATTACAACCAAATAGACGATGGAGTTAACCCCATGCGATGCATATGTGGAGCCGTTGCCGTCAAATCTATTGCTTTTGAAGGATGTTGGACTGGCAGGAGATTCTTGGCCTGCGCAAGATAGATCAATGTAATTAACCAGCTTAATTTTTAGTTGATGCTCTCTGATTTCTCTTGTAGGTTGTTATTTTCCATTTGTATTGTAGATAATTGTTTTGTATTTTCTTACATATCCTTCTCTGTCATTTCTCTTGTAGTTTGGTGAAACTTGTGACTTTATGCATTGGGTCGATGTTGTCTGTCCAAATGCACTTAACAAATCCCTCTCTAAAATTTGGGATATGTATACTGAACTCAAAGATGGTAGAGTGAGGGATGCTCTGGACCATCTTGAAGTGAAGTTTAATTTTCAAGATGAGATTGCAAAGCTCCATGCTGATTTTAGGAATGCCCAAGATGAGCTTAAGCAGACTGTGGAGGAGAAGCAGCTCACCCTAGCACTGAAGGCCAAAGCTAAACAAGGTTTGATTTAAGCAAGGGCACAAATGTTTGAGGGTCAAGGCAGAGAAGGATAGAGATAGGTTCAAGGAAGAGAAGAAAAAGTTGGCGTGCATGATTGATGATCTACTGACCCAAATGAAAGGACACAGGTCCAAGATCAGGAAGATGAAGGAGTTATGTGATGAGATTCTAGGTTAAACTGATGTTGTAATATCTCATGGATAAAGTTTTTAACTATTAGTTAATTGTGAGTTGAACCCTTAGTTATTTGTGTGTTGAACCCACTTATGAAGCAAGTTCATATTTACCTTAAATTTTTGAGAATCTTTAGTATTTTTTAATATTGTTCCCTATTAAACGACTATAGAAACGGCTAAAATACTATCCTTGCACGAAAACTCTATTTAAATTCACATTACTCATTCTCAATATTAGAGTAAGGCATTGATACAATTTCATGAAAAGAAAAGTTTAAACAAGATATCGGTAGGATGTTCGACCGTAAATCAGTAACCATCTCAGAAGATAACCCACTTATGAAGCAAGTTCCATTTCAGTTCCACATATCGAGTTTTCCGATTGACGTGGGCATACCTTACAAGTACTCGAGCTTGGCATATAAGGTCCAATCTGGCATAAGCCCACGACGTTACCAGGGCCCAGTCAAAGATTCGTGTGACCTAAGGAGACTCCGACTGCTTGCGGCACAATAAGAGCTTAAGATAGAAAGTTTAAAAGGGACAAACCCTAACTTGTAACCGACTCGTCATGCTACTCGAGACCTAGCCTATCTATATAAAGGCTAGGAGGGGGTAGCGAGGAGGACAATCACAACCCTAATTTCCACAACCTCGCCAGATCGCATGTGCGTACTCCCTGTAACTTTCGACTCCCTCGATAATTCCAAGAGAAGACAAGTAGGAGTAGGGTCCTCTACGAGGTCAGAACCTGGGTAAACCTTGCATCCCTATGTGCTTGTTTGCTAGCCGATTGATGCCTCTAGCGCTCTATCCTTCTCCAAAACCCAAGTCCATAACAATGGACATTGATGAGTTTAACCCTCGGCACCAATTTACCTGAAGGATATATACTGAAAATATGAGGCCTTGAAGAAACTCTACAATTATTGATAAGCCTAAGATTTTTTATATTTTTTCGTACGAAAAGTCAATATCTAGAATTTCGGCCATTTCCCGACCACCTATCTGTGCACATAGAGCCCTTCTGCGCCGCCCCACCCGCCCACCCGTCCAAATGGGAGGCATGTCGTGCCTCAGTGCGCTGTTGCCGGTGGTGGTGGCATGGGACGCGCGTTGATGCCTCGCCTGCTCTGCCGTTCCCCACTCCGTGCCCCATGGCCGGAACCCGCCTAGGACGCTCCATCGGGCGTCGCCCGTGCCGAAGGTAGCTCGGCCTCATCCGGATTTGGCCGACCAACTCCTTATCCGGTGAGGCCGAGAGCTCCTGCTCTGCCGCTTCCGTTCCAGACGCTGCTCCGCTCATATTGTTTGGCGTGCCTATATACTTCACGCCACAGCGGGAACCCATGTGGAACACACATCATCACCTTGGCTGTGCCGATGGGATGTCGTCCCCGTCCTGTATTGGGAGACCAACGGTGCACGACGACGAGGTCGGGAGCTCCCGTTCTCGCTGATGTGCCTATGTTTTGTGTGCCACAGCGGGAGCCCGCGTGCGACACGCCACAACTCTTGGCCACGCCAAACATATCTCAACCCCTTCCTGGCTTGGGCGATCAACAGTCCATGACGGCAAGGCCGGGAGCTCCCGTGCTGCCACTCCCATGCCCGTAGTCGTCCCCGGCTACAGAGAAGCACATATCCGGGCGTCGTCGCAGATGACCACGTGGGAGCTCCGGGCGTCGTCGCATGTACCCGTTGCCATTCCGGACTATGGTGGAGCACGTATCCGGGCGCCGTTGCCGATGTCCACCTTGCTTTCGCGGCAACGCGTCTCCTGCTCCGACGGTGTCACAACCCCGCTCGCATTTGGCCGAGGCACAGCTCATGACGGCGAGGCCGGGAGCTTCCACGTCGCCATCTCCATACGCACTACGATCGCTGACTACGACCGAGTCTATGATCCATCACCGGTGTCCACATCGCTTGCGCGGCCACGCCTTGCCCGATCCGATGATTTCATCGCTCCCATGCCCGTTGTCGACCGTGCCGCGCATTTTATGTTGAACGACTAGTAGGCACATAAGTTTTTATGTTGAACGACTTAGCATAATTATGTGTTATATATATATATGAACGAACGTCATGTGTGCAAATATATGTGTTATATATTAACCATGTTGAAATCTTACTATTGATTTATTATCTAATGTATTAAATTAATTATCAAAAAGTTTTTTACTATTGATTTATTATCTAGTAAATTAAAAATAAAAACTTAAAAGGAAAAAAATCAAGTAGAGAACTCGAACTTCAGCGGGTAGTAAAGGAGGATCAGCCTCCTCAACACCACTTGACTATGCTTGAGAATGTGATGAAATTGCATCTAAAAGTTTTATAAACCAATGAAATTGCCACTTGGCTGGAGTGATGCTTTGCTTTTTTTGTTCAAAACTTCTGTAGAGGGCTTGTTTTCAAACCACCTCCAAAAATAAATTATTAGAGGTGGCCTAATCTTTGGGCCTTCGCCCCGCTGCTTACAGATGACTCATAATTTGAACCGCTATCAATAAGACGATTTTTCGTGGACGGTCGGGTTTTCTTCCCACCTCTCGAATTATCAGAGTAGTATATTTGTTTGAACCGCCTCTGAAAAGGTATTATTGGAGGGAAGTAAATTATTGACGGAGGCTTTTTCACAAAAAACACATGCGGAAATGGGTTTAGTAGGTGGTTCGATTTTTTTCGGCAAAAAAACACTCCAGGTGGATGCTAGAAAGCTCGATTCTGTAGTAGTTCTACCAAGTTACTCCATCTAATCCACACCATCCCCCACACGCATCTCGCATACATGCTTGATCAAAACAAGTAATAAATAACGGGTAACAATATGCATTTACTCATACATCAAGAACATGATAAAGATTCATATCTCATAAATCATCCAATAAAATAAGGATCCACCACATAGAAATTACATAATTTGGCCATAATGATGATAGACATCTCACAAGGTCCAGAGGTCAAGCTACTGCCACAAACCCATAGTCCAGAGGTGGACTACTCCCTTTTCATCATGGTGGCGGTGTTGGTGATGTTGGAGAGGTTGGCGAAGAGATTGGTGATGGCTCCAACAATGTTTCCCCCTTCAATCTTCACAGATACAACCTTTGTTTTGTGGTTTTGTGTTTCTCCATCGCCTCCTCGATTGAACGCCTCAGGGGGTCTTTATATAGGACGTTTTAGGTCAGGAAGGTCAATCTGGGACGAAGATGGACAACATCGGAGCCTCGAGGCTCAAATGAGCTAGGGTGGCGCGGTCTGGCCATGGGCCCGCGCCACTTGGTCTTGTTTGGGCCCTAGTGGCCCACTCGTGTGCTTCTTTATCTCATGTTATTTCTTTGGGAAAAATAATAACGCTAGAAAAGGCCTCGCTCCGTTTGAGTTCCGGAAGGTCCCTGAAACGTCAAAATACACAAAAGAGGTGATTCCTATTCTGAAGAGTTATAACCCAAATAAGTGGTATCGATGAAAAATCCCCATAAATCAATACAAAACATGATTATAACATCTAATAACATGTAAATATGTTGGAATATACAACAATAAACTACAAAGTTCATGCATGAATTTTGCATGCATCATTATCACCAAGCTTAACCCATGCTCGTCCTCGAGTATGAAGGTGATAAAACTAAACAAGGTGATTGATTAAATGAAAATAACAAATAGTGATACTTAAGATCAATGATTCAAACTTTAATGAACAACAACATGAAAATGATATATCAAGTGGTACTTCTAGTTCACTTGAAAGACATTCAAAAATAAATCACGAAGTGCAAAAACAAATGAAAGTACTATGGACAATAAGCATGCATGTGCTTGTGTTGTTCAGAACTTTTTCTTTCTTTCTTTTGAACAAGTGGCCACTGATATTAAGTAGGGAGTATATATGCCAAGACTTTGATGCTAAAAGAGAAAATAAGTTTTGATTGTGCGACTCATGTCAACGGTAGTGAAGAGAATTATGGTTTACATGTTTGATTACTTACAAGTTGAAAGTCTCATGCTCTGTAGTTAATAGTACCTACACATCACGCTACTCAACTTTATAATTACCATAGATTTTCATTGTATGCATATTGATTTAACCAGGTGCTCGCAAAGGGGTACCTCCATGCCACCTGTACAATGCTCCTGAGGTAAGTGGATGTCCTGATGACTGTGACCGTGACTACCTGGTCATCATGATGGGTCGCCATGAAAGGTATGAGAATTGTGGATGTGAGCGCTATGATGACCGTAGAGTTGGTGGAAGTCGCTATGATGATCGCCCTCACCGCCGTGACGATGGTGTCCGAGATGATGGGATCGCCATGGTCATGCTACTAATCCCTATGTTAATGTAACATGTCAGGTATGCAGGATACATTGGGCATCCTGCTAGTGAGTGTTGGTGGAGGTTCCAGAGTGATCGTCGTGATGATGTTGGTTCTCCCTATCGTGATGATGATGGTGATCATGGTAACAAGGGTGCCAACATGATATATGGTGTGGATACAAACTTGCACTCTGACACAGGAGCTACCAACCATGTCGCCAATGAGATGAGCACGCTCTCATTCCATGAGAAGTACACATTACGTGATCAAGTCTACACGGTCAATGGTAATGGTATGCAAATTTTCCAAATTGGTCATTCAATGTTGCACACTCCCCGTAGTTCCTTACATATTAAAAGTATTCTTCATGTTCCTGATGCCTCCAAAAATATTTTGTCAGTACATAAGCTTACACTTGATAATGATTTCTTCCTTGAGTTTCACCCATGCTTTTTCTTGGTTAAGGACCATGCCACAAGGAGAACTCTATTTAAGGGCCTTTGTCTACCGGGTCTTCCAAGAAAGCCTTCATCACAATCAAGTCATCGTCTTCTATATGACATCACCGCCTAGGACATCCTTCTTCCTTTATGGTGCAAAAAATTCTTAGGAAACATCATATTCCTCATTCACCTGAAACAAACCATATATTTGTGATTCTTGTCAACTAGCTAAGATCCATCAGTTACCATATCCTATCTCTACTAGTATTTTCACTGTTGCTTTGCAGCAAGTTTTCTCTGATATATGTGGGCCCACACCGGCTTGCTTCTGTTGGCAAACATTTATATTATGTAAGCTTTATTGATGATTTTAGTAAATTTACTTGGATATATTTACTCAAGAAGCGTTCTTAAGTTTATCAAGTCTTTCTCAATTTCTAACAACTTGCTGAAAGAAAGTTTGATAGGAAAATCATTATTATGTAAAAATGATTGGGGTGGTGAATATGAAAAACTCCATATTTTTTTCCAAAAAGTGGGTATTACTCATCATGTTTCTTACCCACATTCACATCAACAAAATGGTTCTGTAGAACGTAAACATCATCACACTGTTGAACTTGCTCTTGCTTTACTTGCAAATACATCCATGCCTCTCAAGTTTTGGGATGAAGCTTTTCTCACCGCCACATTTCTTATAAATTTTCTTCACAACAAAGTTATAAACTTTGACACCCCTATCGAGTGTATTCTCCACACCAAACCCAACTATGAGTCTCTCAGAGTCTTTGATTGTACTTGTTGGCCCAATTTGCCTCCGTACAACAAAAAAGTTGGTTCCGTTCAACTAAATGCGTGTTTTTAGGCTATAGTTCTCGCCATAAAGGGGTCAAGTGTCTTGACACTAAAACAAGTCGTGTCTATATTTCAAGAGATGTCACTTTTGATGAAAACATTTTCCCCTTCGCTGAGTTAAATCCAAATGCTGGTTCTCGTCTTAAAAATGACATCCTTGTTTTGCCTTCAAGTAATGGGGAGACACACATAGATGATAATATGGATTTGCCAATTATACCAAATGTTACTAACTATGATCAGCTTCCTTTAGAACATACTATGGTTGCAGATGAAGTTGCCGTACAGGAAGAAGCTGCACAAAATGGTAAAGAGATGAGTGAAAACGATGAAGAAATCAGACCAGAAGATGCCAATGGTTGTGCTAGGTCTGATGCTGATATCGTATCTGCCTTGGATCATGTGTGTACGGATCCCAAGGAGGATTCTGCCCCTGCCACACATGCGCCCAATGGAGCGAGCTCCTGCCCGTCGGTGTCTATTGTATGCATCTACATGCGTCGACCGTTTTGTCGCTCGTTGTTGCCTGTATGTGGAGTTAACGCGTGCTTGTCCCGGTCCCGGCCCCGCTCACTGTCTCCTCTGTTGTCTCCTGCTACGCAATGAGATGGGGAAAGCAACGTGCGCTAGACGATGGAAAGTGAGGCAACGATAGAAAGTGATGATGGTGCTATTTAAAGCGATGGGAGCCAAGACACCATCCACGAGAAAAATGTTTTGGAGCCACAAAACAACAATACGACTAATACAAAAAATGTCATCTCTAATTCTTCTACATCTCGACAAGCTGAGCCGCGGACATGTGTTCAAAAAGGTATAAGAAATCCTAAGCAATACACTGGCATCACTATTTTCTATGGTTTGTTTACCTTTACAGGAGAGCTATGCACACTCTCAGAAGCTCTCTCAGATGATCGTTGGCATCATCTGATGGCATAGGAATGTAATGCCCTTCTTGAGAACAACTTGGAGGCTTGTTCCACCAAATTCTACCAAGAATCTTATTTATTGTAAATGGGTGTATCATGTTAATAGAAATGTTGATGGTATAGTGGATAGATACAAAGCACGGTTGGTTACAAAAGGTTTCAAACAACGGTATGGCAGAGATTATGAAGACACCTTCAGCCTTGTTGTGAAGTCACCACTATTAGACATGTTCTTTCAGTTGATGTTTCTCGAGGCTAGAGTTTGAGGCAACTGGATGTCAAGAACACGTTTCTTCATGGCATTATGGAGGAGGAGGTTTACATGGTGGGATTCATTGCATGGAAAACAAAAAATTTCCTACGGTTGCAACCACCAAGATCATATCTAGGAGATACATGTAACAGTTTCAGATGGACTCACCCTCGAACACCGTAACGCGGGATAACGTTCTCGCAAAAAAATGTGGATGTTGTAGAGTGTACATGACCGTCCTCAAGGATGCGATGACAGTGCCACACGTGTAGCACCTCCGTAGTCGCTCACACATACAGTGTGCTGACGACTTCTGTCCCTCGCGCTAGCTCGGTAGCGGAAGTGGTGGATCCTTTGGAACTCTGCCAACACTACGACATGGTGATGGTGGTGGAGAAGATCTTGAGCAGGGCTTCGCCTAAGCACCTCGCTTGTGTCATTGGACAAGGCTAGAAGCGGAGGAAGATGCCAACAAAAGGGCATATGAGAGGAGAGGTGAGTGTGTGTGTGAGAGAGAGGAGAGGAGAGGAGAGGGACTTTTATAGGTGAGGGGGCATCCCAAGGGGGCTAAGCTCACAGCCATATGGCTGTCCCAACTCTTCCCCAATTATGTGGGTGGACTCTCCACTCACATAAAAACACTCTCCACTTTCTCCCATTTATTCTCCACTAAAAAATCAAGAGTCTCTTCATTAAAACCATTTTTAGTTCACTTGAATTAATGTCACTCATTTAATGCACACTTCATTTAATGAGTACTTCATTTAATGAACACTTCATAAATTAACACATTAACAATTCAATCTTTGATGTTATTCCGATACACCGAAACCATTCTGACAGATTTATCATAACAAATTCCTGCGATGTCCATTATCTTCTCATGCGTTTCCTATCCACTCAATTACGTCGACTACCCTTAAGTGTATCTCCCTACGGGTCGCGAACTGTGTGGACATGATCGAGACATTCTCTGATCAATAATCATTAGCGGGACCTGGAGATCCATAATGACTCCCACCAGTTCATGCGATGACTTAGTGATCGCGTGACCTTTTATTCGCTATCCAATTCCTTTTGACTCGTGATATTTTACTTGTCCGAGATCCGATCATTCGGTATCATCCATACCTAGTTCAATCCCATTATTGACAAGTACTCTTTTCTCGTTCCCATGATATAACATCTTAGTGATCATTATCACTTGCTTATAGGCTATGTCAATGTGATATCACCGAGAGGGCCCTAAGTATATCTCTCCGTCATCAGGATGGAAAAAGTCCCACTCTTGATCTACGAGCCTCAACTAACACTTTCCAAGTATCTGACGACACCTTTATAATCACCCTGTTACGGTGTGACATTTGATGCAATCAAAATACTCTTCCGGAGTGAGTAATTGACGTGATCTCTTGGTCTAAGGATTAGGATTACTTTGAATGACGTTATAGTAGTGTAAACATAATGGCTTAATCGTGTTAGTACACTTTGGAAGTATGTTCATCACATCATTCAATCAATGTTGTGACCTTGTTATTAACAATATCAAATTTCATGATCAGGAAACCTTGATCATCTGTTAATCAATAAGCTAGTGTAATGAGATGCATCACTAGGAACATTTTCTTTGTTTATTAAACACACATGTATTAATGTTTCCGGTTGACATAATTATAGCATGAGAAATAAACATTTATCATACACATGGAATAATATAATAACCACTTTATTATTGCCTCTCGGGCATATTCTTTTCATTACATGAGACAACCCCCAAGTTTTGAAGACACTCAAACTCCACACTATATATGCAAACTTGAAAAGACTCTTTATGGTCTCAAGCAAGCCCCGAGAGCATGGTATTCCAGGTTAAGTACAAAACTAAAATCACTTGGTTTTGTTCCCTTAATAGCAGAAACTTCATTTTTTTCTTTACAAAAAGTCAGGCATTATGATATTTGTTCTAATCTATGTTGATGATATAATAGTCACTAGCTCATCAGATCAGACCATCTCTACTCTGCTGCATTATCTTAGGAATGATTTTTCTCTCAAAGACTTGGGAGATCTACACTTCTTTTTGGGTATTGAAGTAAATAATATGAATGATGGCTTACTTCTCACAAAGGAAAAATATGCTATATATTTGCTTACAAGAGTTGGTATGAAATTCTGCACTCCATGTCCTACACCATTATCCTCTACTTCGAAGTTGTCTCTAAATGAGGGTACTCTTCTTGGTCCTGATGACATTACTAAATATAGAAGTATTGTGAGTGTTCTGCAATATTTGACTTTGACACGACCTGATATTTCCTTATCAGGAAATAAAGTTTGTTAGTTCTTACATGCTCCAACGACCTCTCATTGGATAAATGCTAAGAGAATTCTGAGATATATTCAGGGTACTTTGAAAGTTGGACTGACTTTTCAGAAGTCTCTTCTAGTCTACTTAGTGCCTATTCCGATGAAGACTGGGTAGGTTGTCTTGATGACAGTTAATCTCTTGGAGTGCCTAAAAACAAGCCACAGTGTCAAGGTCAAGTACAGAAGCTGAATACAAAGATTTAGCAAATGCCACAACTAAGTTAATATGGGTAGATGCTCTTCTTGGTGTGATAATCTAGGAGCCATATTTGTCTGCAAGTCCTATCTTTCGTGCTGAGTGGCAGGCAAACTGTTGGATATTAGATTTATATCCAGCAAAAATCAAGTAGAAGGTGGTTTCAAAAAAGCCTTGCGAGTCAAAAATCTAGATGAGTTTAAACGTAATCTCAATCTTTGACAAGGTTGTGATTAAGGGGGTTGTTAAATGTAATGTGTCTCAAGGTTGCAATACACATGGTATGTTGTATGGAGTAGTTCTCCAACACGTATTCGTATAAGGTTTTATATCCACCACGTTGGGGTTTTCCCAACACATATAAACATGCAACCGAGCCCAGGGAGAGGGTATCGTTCCAGCCAAACTTTGACACACAGTTCCATGGCCTCCCCAACCTAGGACCTATTTTTACTAAACATGTTCGTTGATTGCTACAATTCTTCTTCTAAGAAGATTTTGAATGCAATTCTTTGCTTTGACCCTGACATCATATTTTCAAGTAATATCACACCACCGTGCTGCTCAAAGTATTCAGTTTCTATGTTTTGTAGCTTTCTTCTCTGTTGAATCAAGCATGCACATTCAAAAGCAATCACAAAGACAACGATTCCAACACTTGACTAGTATAACTTACTAACCACATAAATGGTAGCATTTTGTTTAATAACAAAGAGGAAAGTATTGGTTGAGCTGCTTTGAACCACTTTCAACAACTACACCCTTGTCTTATCTTTCTATTTTTTAATTATTTTCAATAATCATTATTTATTATTATCATAGGTCACACTGTATAGATGAATTTTGTAGTAGGTTTTGTGGCTTTTGGCTTCGTAATTATCTAGGACAATATTTATTATTATGATGTGATGTTTTTTCTTAAATAACATTCCACCGCATGATTATAACCACATTATGAATCAACTATAATGGAATATGGCACAGTAAACTACAAAGATCATAGATGCATTTTACATGCATCACACTCTACATGCGACTACCCACTTCCAGAATCTTTCATCGTCGCCATCGTATTTCCCATCCCATCTTCCAGCATACACTCAAGGACAGAAAAGCAGGCCTCCAGAACCCCCACCTCTGGTAGACATATACGAGTGAGGGGCGATTAGGTTTTAGCGCTCGAACGCGACTACTGGCAACATGACGTCGTTTGACGACGAGTTCTTCCCGGATATCAACAACCTCTTTAGCAACCTCAACATGGGTGACAATGTGAACGTCGTTGCCGCTATTGTAACTTAGGCTGCACCGTACATGATCCTGAACTTTATCATTCAGCTTATGTTAGAGTTCTTTATTCTAGCGTTTGGAGTAGATCCGATCGATTTATCCTGTTTAGATGCAATCTATTTATCTACTTTGTTAGTATGCGTGATTAGTTCAGTTACTCTTCGTATGCTTATGCTATATAAATTATTTATTTGGATTAAATTGCATGAATATTTGCTTATATTTTCAAGAGTCCATAGTACTTGAAAAGTAGTTAGTGGTTAATTAATCTCTTATTATATGACTATATTGTGTTGTGGCATTTTTGTGAGATCTTCTTAGTGATCCATCTCCCTCTTGCTAGCGTCCTTTCTGTACTAAGCATGGTATGTTGTTTGTACATCCAAACTTTTGTCAGCCAAAGCTGTTGTATTTTTTTTACGGGGAACTGCAGGCGCTCTGTTTTTGCATTATAGAAGAGGAAAAACCCCCACAAGAATACAATGGAGTTCACATAAAAGGAAAACAAAAGGAAGAAAGGAAAAAAAGCCTCAAAGCGACAACACGTAAATGGCCTCACAGGCTCACACACAAGAGCAAAAACTCAGCCAACATACAACAAGACTCTAAGTGGCGTCACTAAACTCCTGGCTATTGCCACGCTAGCGCGATCAACTAAATGTCAGCACGGATCACCACCGCAAGTGCTGATAAGGACTCGTCTTGAAAATTCTTCACCCTCGGTATTTCCACAGATGTCAGATTGTGTAAATGGACATGGTTATGTCTAGCTTCTTTTGCACCTCCATCTTACCCCGACGAGCCTTGGCCCACCAACAGTTGACAGTGTTGGATGAAAGGGCAAATCGAACTGCTCTTGGGTGGAAATTCTGAAACTGTGCCCAAACTTCCTTGGCGAAAGAGCAATTTTTTTCGCGAGAACGCAAAAGCCTTGCGTTTCGATTCATTGATAGAAAAAGAGAGAGAGCATTGTACAACATATACAAAGGCTCGCGGGGATCCAGCACCCCATACAACTCTACCCACTAGCACTATAGGGCCGTGGGGATCAAGGCACGCAGGCCAGACGCCCCAGCAGCCACCCAGGCCCTAGCCTCAGACCGAATTGTATCCAGAAGACCACCTAGGCTGGGTGCCGCATTGTCGAAAACTACCGCATTTCTCAGCTTCCAAATCCACCACGCCGACAGCATGATGAGTGAGGAAATGCCCTTGCGAAGAGCGCGGGGGGTAGATCTCGACACCTGCAACCACCAGTCCACGAAGTCGTCTTCCCCATCCGGGGGGAGGGCCGTGGACCGGGTCCATGAGAGCACCTCATTCCAGGTCGCCTTGGAGAAGGGACATCCGACGAGGAGATGGGTCATGGTTTCAGCCGATTGGTCACACAGGGGACAGCGCGGGGGGTGGGCGAGGCCCCGTCTCGCTAGCCGCTCAGCTGTCCAACATCGGTCCTGGCATGCCAACCAGATGAAGAACTTCACCCGCGGGGGCGCCCAGGCTTTCCAGTTCAGCTTCCAGGAACGTGAGGCAATGGATCCCTAGAAGAGAAACTCGTAGCAAGATTTGGCCGAGTATTGGGCATCGCTGGTCCATCTCCACAGCAAGGAGTCCGGTTCGTCTACCAGCGCGTGATAACGCAGCTGGGTCCAGAGTTGGACGTATTGCCACAGGGCAAGCGGGCTGAGCGCGCCCTGTATGTCGGCAATCCAGTGGCGCCCCACCAGGGCCTCCCGAACAGTGCGGCGCTCTCTGGCGCGCTTGGGGACCAGCGCGAGTAGCCCGGGTGCCAAATCACCGATGGTCTTCCCCTCAAGCCATCTGTCCATCCAAAAAAGAGCCGTGGCTCCATCACCTACTTACATCCTGGTAGAGGCGTCGAACACCTGGTTTTCCGTCTTGGAGAAGTGCATGTCCAAATCGTGCCAGGGTCGCAGCGGGTCGGTCCGCCTCCTCCAGATCCAACGAATCCTCAGACTGATCGCCATGCGAGAGAGGTCGGGGATCCCCAAGCCTCCAAAGCATTTCGGCCTGCACACCCTGTCCCAGTTCACGTGGCAGTGGCCGCCATTTGCATTTGCCCTCCCAGCCCATAGGAAGCTTCTCACTATCCGCTGGATCTGCTTGAGCGTCCGCTTGTTGAGCCCCAGCACTATGACCTGGTGGAGCGGGATCGCCATGAGCACCGACTTAATCAACGCTAGACGCCCAGCCTTCGCCATCATCCCAGCCTTCCAGGTAGGAAGTCTATTCGCGATGCTATCCACCAGGGGTTGGAGGGCAGCCGCGGACACCCGTCGCAGCGACAGGGGGATCCCCAGGTACCTGATGGGGAACAACGCCACCTGGCACCCCATCACCGTCGCTGCGTGGAGTGCAACCTCAGGGGAGCATATGATCGGCGAGACCGAACACTTGGTGTAGTTGGTGTGCAATCCAGATGCCTCCCCGAAGAGGCCCAACAGCGCGCGGACTGAGCACAGCTCTGCCTCATCCGGGTGACAGAAGATCACCACGTCATCCACGTAGAGGGAGACAGAGGTCACCAACCCACGCGCAGTAATCTGCTTCAGCATGTCGTACTCAACTGCCATGGACATCACCCTGTTGAGTGTGTTGATGAACACCACAAACAACATTGGCGACAGGGGATCGCCCTGTCTCAGGCCCCTCCGGTGCCATATTGGGGGGCCTGGCTCGCCATTGAGCAACACCCTGGTGCTTGCGGTCGAAAGCAGGATGGCCACCATCTCCCTGAAGCGGGGGCCAAACCCCACTTTCTGCAGCACCTCGAACAACAACGCCCAGGAGACCGAGTCAAATGCTTTGGCTATATCGAGCTTTAACATGATACGGGGTTCCTTTAACTTGTGCAGATGGTGTGCCGTCTGCTGAACCAACATGAAGTTATCATGAATGCAGCGCTTCTGGATGAAGGCGCATTGGTTCAGGTCAACCAAACCTCCAAGCCTGGAGGCCAGCCTGGAAGCCAACAACTTCGCCCCAAGCTTGGCGAAGATGTGGATTAGGCTAATCGGCCTAAACTCACCCAGCGAGGATGCGTCGCTCCGCTTGGGCAGCAGAATGATCAGGGCCTGGTTTAGGCCCTGGAAACCGTGCCCGTTCATGGAGTGGAACTTGTCCAAAGCGGCCATAAAATCAGCCTTCACCACACCCCAACAGCTCTGTAGGAATTCAGCAGTGAACCCGTCTGGGCCTGGCGCCTTACCGTGAGGTAGTCGCTTGATCACCTCCCACACCTCCTCCTCCGAGAAGGGGGCATCCAAGTCTGACAGGTCTTCCGAGTTAGCCCCTAGGAAGTCTAGGTCCAACGAGAACTGTCTCTCGACCGCAGTGCCGAGCAGATCCTGGAAGTGGCCATATGTCGCCTCCGCCATGGCCGCGTGGTCGACAACGACCGCGCCATCAACTTGTAGGCTGCGGATCACGTTCTTCTGGCGACGGTAAGAGGCGTGCTGGTGGAAGAATGCCGTGTTTGCATCACCCTCACCCAGCCATCTTAGCTTGGCTCGCTGTCGTGCCATTGTGCGCTCCAGGGATGCCAGACCCAGGTAAGTCTGCTTCAGCCTAGCGCGAAGGGCGCGCTCATCCGGGGAAAGCTGCCTATACTCCATAGCAATATCAAGCCGGTAAACCACTTCCCGGGCCGCAGCAAGCTGAAGTTGACAGAGCCCACCTTCTTGTCAGCCCAGCTCATCAGCTGCCGCGCCGTGCGTTTTAGCTTAGCAACAAGCCTCCGGAAGGGGTCAGGGTCGCCGTCGATCATATCCCAAGCGCTGGCTACGATGTCACTGAAGCCATCGAGCCTCATCCAGAATCGCTCAAACTGGAACCGTCCTCTCCCGGCCGCAACCGGTGTACAGTCCAGGAGTAGCGAGCAGTGGTCCGAGATGACAGAGGAAAGGCAGCGCAGAGAACAACTATCGTGCAGCTCATCCCAGTCTGAGGTACAGAACACCCGGTCAAGTCTGACCAGAGTCGGTGTCTCCCGCTCGTTAGACCAAGTGTATCTCCTTCCGTGGAGGTAAACCTCCTTCAGCATGCAGTCATTCAGCAGTCTCCGAAAGCGGCCCATCATGCGGCGGTTGAGGTTATTGTTGTTCTTGTCCTCATCACGGTAGATCATGTTGAAGTCCCCGCACAGCATCCAAGGGCCCGGCCGTAGCCGACGAACCTCTCGGAGCTCCGCAAGGAAGGCGATTTTATCAGCCTCATCCTGGGGGCCATAGACGCAAGTTAACCACCACGGGCAACCTCCCGGGGGAGATACCTTGGCGGTTACGCTGTTCACGTCAAAGTGCGCGCTATCAAGCTGCACCACCCTTCTCTTCCACGCAACGATTATACCCCCCTAGTACCAATCGCAGGCAAGCAGAAGTAAGCGTCAAAGTCCGCTCCGGGGGTTTCCATTACAACCGAACGCGATACAACAGCAAGTTTAGTCTCCTGCATACACACAATGGAGGCATTCGTCGTAACGACAATGCTCCTAACACCCGCACGACGTGCACGGTCGTTAAGGCCGCGCACGTTGGACACCAAAATCATAGGATCGTACGACATCGGGACAACGTGAAGCACCCGAAAGGACCAGACGGTCAGACCACCACGAGGCGGCCACCCGACGCCCCAGACGACTCCACCGTGGGCGACGCACACCCCCTAAGCGCCGAAAGGGTCCACCCGTAGAGCTCTCCGATTGCTTCAATCATATCGTCGGTGAGTGGCGACTCAAACAACCGGTGAAAGGCCTCCAGGGCAGCATCCGAGGGAGCCTCATCACCAGAAACAAGACCAAGCTTCCTTAGCAGGTTGCGGATGGCCCTCTGCTCTGAGTTAAGCCCCCCCGGCTTCCTGGCGATCCTCGAACTCCTACGCGGCTGAAAGTTGAGGGCCACAATCCTCCGCTGTACTGGCGGTGCCTGCAACAGCGCGTCGGAACGCGGCTTGGCAGCGGCCAGGAACTCTCCCAGGGTCTTCGGGCGCGGCACCGGGGTGGCCACTGGGGTAGAGCTCCCTTGTGCAGGGAGGCGACGGCCGTAGACCTGCAACTGCGGCGAGGCGGGCGCGGCGGAGGGGGACGCCGGCCGCGGGGCGATGGCGAGGGGGGGCGGGGTGGCCGCTGATCTAGCGCCAGCCTGCGTGTCCACGTTGAACAACCATCGCGGCATCCCGAGCTCAGGCTCGGGGGCAGGGGAATGCGCTGAGTCAGCGGCATCGCACAACTGAAGGCCAGAGTGGCGGTCACCATCGAACAGCACTAAGGCGGACGAGGTCGGAGAGGGGTGGGCCGAATCCTGTCCTGCCAGTCCGACCACCACCCCCGACAACTCCAACTGCCCATGGGCCGGGCCAGACGAAACGCTGTCCAGTCCATCCACAGAAGGCATGTGCTGGGCCAGAACGGCGCCCGCAGGGGTCGTGGAGCAGGCCTGGGCCGGATGGGGCCCAGATGGAGGCGAGCTGTACAGGGCGACGGGCAAAATCCCCACGGCGTCCCCCACCCCACCAAACTCCTCGGCAGGAGGACGAGGGGCCACGTCAACCGTGACGGTGCCGGGTCGCAGCACAGCAGGTCCCCCTCCACCCTCGTCGCCAACCGTGCAGGTGGGACCGAGGCCCGATCGAGCCCGCGCAGCGCGGCCATAGCCGCAGCAGCACGCTCCTTGCGTCTTTGCTTTTGCCGCCACCGCTTTTGGCTACGCGACAGGCGCAGCGCCAGCGCCACCTCACCCCCAGTACCTCCGGCCTCCCCAGTTTGAATGGGGAGGGAAGCTTCCCCCTGCGACCGGTCTCCCTGCACCAGCTGGCCTCCTTGGCGCGACGCGGGGGAGACGACCGGCCGAGCAGAGCGAGCGTCAGCGGCGACCGGGGAGGGCGCTTTGCGACCAGCACGGCCCCGCTTTCGGCGCCGCGAAGAAGCGGGCGTGGGACCAGCTGGCGCGTCCAGCGCAGCACCCGAACGATTGTGGCGGGGCCCACCATGGTGCCCACCGCGAGGCAGCGCCCCGCCACCGTCTCCCGCGCCGGCGTCGCCGTGAGGAAGGCCGTCGGGCGCGCCGCGGTCGTAGGAGAAGCGCCACGAGGTGGGGTACCCCGGCGTCGCACCCTCTCCACCCTCGCCGCCCGGGATCGGCTGGCGGCGCCTGTAGTCGGTGAAGCTTGTGATGTGGACCATCAGGGGGTGGATCATGGTGGAGATCTGCGGCGGGGTAATAGCGCTCGCCGGCGCCGCCATCGTCGCCGCCGTCGGCGCCGCATCCGGTTCGACCACATGGAAATCGATCACCTTAGGGATGAGAGCCTGGTCCAGGCACCAGGCAGACAGCCTGAACACCTCCATGTCAGCACGGGAGCGGGTGAGGGGGTCGAGGCGCTCCACCCAAGAGTGCGGCGCCAGCGCCACCTCCGTCGCCGTGATGCTCCACGCGCTCGCCGGAACACCCTCGATTTCGAGGTTGACATGCACCCCCAAGCTGCCAGCGGTGGCATTCGTCCTTCGCGACCACGGCTGAACCCGCAAGCGGAAGTATGGCGATTGCACGATCCCATCGTCCAGGACGCGGCGGCGATCCTCCATGGCAGCGAAGTAGATGAGCATGGTCCCGCCGCCGTGGCGGTGGACGGAGAACACCTCAGGCGGGAACCCGTACAAGCCCTCAATCGCGTCCGCTACCATCGCCGGCGAGGCATCCAGGCGCTCCCCAACGAAGCTGCCCACCAGTGCGAACTGCAGCGCACGCTCAGCCTCGTCGAGCTCAGGTGACCTCGCAAAGACGCACGCCGACCGCGCCGGCCGCCGAGCAAGCTCGCCGCCAGGTGCCACCAACGGAGCAGGGCCATGGGATTGGCACGGGCGCAAGCGGCGGGGGGGCCACCATAGCGCGCTCGTCCGTACGGATCGCCGGGGAGACAGCGGCCGCGCGGGTCATGGCAGAACGCCCGCCCAGAGCGCCCGTGCGGCCATCACGGGACCCCGGCGCTGCTGCCGCGTTGCCTCGCGCAGCGGCAGGTGCCCCACGCAGAGACGCCGCAGGCGCACCCCGGCGCGCGGAAGCACGGCCGCCAGCAGAGGGGTCCTGGGTGCGGCCCCCCGTCGCCGCCTCCGGAGCCATGACACGGCTGCCGGATGCCGCGGAGGACCCCCGGGCACGCCCAGCAGCAGCCGTTCCCGGCGCTTGAGCGCGCGCGGCGGGGGCGGAGCGAGGCGCGTCTCCATGCGGCCCCTGCTGCGAGCCGGCAGCACGCTTGCTCGCCGGCTGGTCGCCATCGTCTGATGGGGTGCGAGGGCGGGGCAGCGTGCACTGCCGCGACATGTGTCCAACCTCGCCGCAGCGAATGCACACAGGGCCGACGGGGCAGCCTCTTGCCCGGTGACCAATTCAGAGCTAGATGAGCCGCTCTCTCGAACTGTTGGTCATAAAGACTACAACTATCATTATGGGGAAGGCCTCTTGCTCTTAACCTCTCAGCGGTCCAATTCCTATTTCGCAACAAGCCTTTGATGCTAGAAAGGAACTGAATTGGCTTACATGGAAAGAAGGAATTGCTACCCTCGTAGAGTTAATTAATTGTACTAAGCTGATAGCGCACTGATTGAATCAGCCCCTGAACATACCCCTGATGAGTAGTGGGGACGCATGTCCTCACGGGCGCGACATCAGAAAAATTGCTGTTTTCGAACTTGGTGGATAACCTGGTTGCTCGAACATTTCACTACAACTTTTGGTCAATGGATGATACCACACAGATAATTGATCATGAATTATAGGGGACAATATATTGGAGAAATATTTTGAACACCGTAAATAGAATCTGAAGCGAAAAATTATACTCCCTCCGTTCATAAATATAAGATGTTTTAGCTTTGTGAATCGAATGTATCTAGACGTGTTTTAGTGTATAGGTTCGTAGAGATTCGGAGTAAACCTATACATTAAAAGATGTCTAGATACATTCGTTTTACAAAACTAGAATGGCTTATATTTTCGAACGGAGGAAGTACAAGCAAGGAAAGAAGAGTTACCAAATCTTTGCATCTTGAAGATGGTACAACATATAACAACCGTAAGTCCTAACTATACAATTGACATAGTTGAAGAGAAATATAAAGGCTATAAAAATGATTACTTATCTTCGGAAACATTTTTTTTACAATATGCTCACTTAACGCCCTGATTGTAGACCCTTAGCAGCATTTTTCTTAATGCTGAAATATTCATCACTGACAATCGTTGAACTGGCCAGATCTGAAGGCTCCCCAAGCAAGCTCTGGTTCTCTTCAGAATTCTGTTGTGCCCACGGATGCTGCACCACCTTCCTTAGCCTATCAAGTTTATCTGCGACTTCTTTCATCGTTGGCCTGTTCTCACCGCACATCTCCAAGCAGTGCTTTGCTAGCTCCACAACCCCTTTAAGGCCTTGTTTGGTATTAGAGTTTTTGTGGGGATTAGTGGGGATAATCCCCACCAAACCCTAAATCCCCACTTACTTCTAAAAATACATTTGGTACTAGAGTATTGGGCGAGTTTAATCTCCGCTTATCCCCACTTTTCTCTAAATTTTAGTGTATTTTTTTCAATCCCCAATACTCTACCCCTACCTAGTGAATTGTGGGTGAGGTTTATGGGAATTGGGTGAGGATAAAAGTTTCACGCAATACTTTAGGGGATTATCCCTACTAATCCCTACAAAAACTCTAGTACCAAACAAGGCCTAAGAAATTCCGCGTTGTTCTCACCCTTGATCTGATCGTCCAAGATTTCTTCAAGCTTGTTCCCCATCACCGCAGACATACAAATCATTAATAGGCTCTTCTCACCGTCAGGTGCATTGAGGTTTTTTTTTTGCCCGTGAGCAGCTCTAGAAGAACAACCCCAAAACTATACACGTCACTCTTTTCTGTCAATTGGCATGTCTGCATGTACTCCGGGTCGAGGTATCCGCATGTCCCCTGTACAACTGTGACAAACTGTGACTCCTGACTCCTCGTTTGGTGCCAGGATGGACGCACCAAAGTCGGAGACTTTAGCTCTGTAGTCGCCGTCGAGAAGGATGTTGGAGGACTTGACATCGCCAACACGGGCTCAACCAGCCGCGGGCGTGGCGGCAGCAACGACTCCTCCAGCTGGCGCGGCGAGGGCAGCACCAACCAGCAGCCGTGGCTGGGGTACTTTGCTCCGATGAGCGCCCCATTCCCACCGCCCCGTGCCCCTGGCTGCCTCCCAACTCCGCCAGCGGCTTGGGCCCCCGTCCCGGGACGCACGCTCAAGCCTACCCTGCCATGTACTCCATGCCCTCGCCTGCGCCCTCGACGCCCGTGTGGGACCACAACGCCATGATTGCTCAGGCTCCCTCCTACGGCTCCCTCCTACGGCTCGGCGTTCCCTCCACACGGCGGCGACTGGATCATGGACTCCGGTGCCTCGTCTCATGTCACCGGCAACCAAGGTAACTTGACCTCGTCTCATTCCCCTTTAGCACAAAATTCTAAACATATTATCGTCGGCAATGGTACTCGTCTTCCTGTCACAGCCACCGGTACAACACATCTCACCTCCCGCCCCTTCCATCTCAATGATGTTCTTGTATCCCCTCATATTGTCAAAAATCTGATTAGTACTCGTCGCTTCGTTCACGATAACACTTGTTCCATTGAATTTGACCCCTATGGCTTTACTGTGAAGGATTTCAGCACCAAGACCCCCCTGATGCGGTCCAATAGCGATGGAGACTTGTACCCCTTCTTTGGCACATCTGGCGGCAGCTTCTCCAGCGCATTCTCCATCACAAACGACACTCTCTGGCACCGGCGTCTTGGCCATCCAAGCCCCCAAGCTCTCGCGCATTTACCATTAGATTTTCTTCAACCTTGTAATAAAAACACCACTAGCTCTTCTCTCTGCGAGGCCTGTCAATTGGGCAAGCACACACGGCTGCCATTTTCCTCCTCTCAATCTAGTGCTAGTGCTCCCTTTCATTTAGTGCATTGTGATTTGTGGACTTCCCCAATAATTAGTTGTTCAGTTTATCAATACTACCTCGTAATCCTCGATGATTATTCCCATTTTTCTTGGACTTTCCCTTTGAGGAATAAATCAGATACTTGTGACACACTCATCCGTTTCTTCTCCTTTGTCCTCACTCAATTTCATGTCCAAATACGATGCATGCAATGTGACAATGGCGGCGAGTTTCTCAACACCCACCTCCGAGACTTCTTTTCCTCTCACGGTGTAATCTTTCGCCTTTCCTGCCCTCACACTTCCCCACAAAATGGCCGCGCCGAACGCATGCTACACACTACCAATGACGTAGTTCGAACCCTCCTTTTCCAAGCCCACCTACCGCCTGAGTTTTGGGTCGAGGCTTTGCATACAGCCACTCATCTCTTGAACATCCGTCCCTCCCGAGCCATCCACCACTCTACTCCACACTATTTACTTTTCCATCAACACCCCACTTATGACCACCTCCGGACTTTCGGTTGCCTTTGCTTCCCGAACACTTACTCCACGACGCCACACAAGTTAGCTCCACGGTCAACTCGATGTGTTCTCCTTGGCTATCCTCGCGAGCACAAGGGGTACCGCTGTTTGGATCTCCAGACACGCAAGGTCATTGTCTCTCGGCACGTCACGTTTGACGAAAATTTCTTCCCCTACGAACCAGGCACACAACTGGCCACACCGCCCACTTCCGCACCTAATCCTCCCCCACCTGATCGTATCTTCCCCGATCTCCGCGCCCAATCATCAGGCAGCCAACCCATCCGCCAAGACACCACGTGCCCCACGACCCACGCAGCCCCCACACCCACCCAACAACTGCCACATACACCTCCAACATCCTCGTACTCACCCGACCCGACCCACCCGACCGCGTCAGGTGGCGCGCCCCGCACCTCGGTCCCTCCGCCCCGCACGCCTAGCTCGCCTGCGACCAGGACCACCGCACCCAGCTCTCCCAGGCCCACCGCATCCACCTCGCGATCTGCTCCCTCCCACCTGTCCCCCCCAGCGGCCAATCTTCGCATGCCAGCTCAGCCTCCACTCCCGCCAGTTGCTGTTCCCGTACGTCCACCCAACAACGCACACCAGATGGTTACTCGCGGCAAAACTGGATATCGCATGCCTAAACAGATTTTTGACCTCACTGTCACCACACCCATCTCCCCTATTCCATCCTCGTACCGTTCGGCTCTCAAAGACCCCCATTGGCACGCTGCTATGTTAGACGAATTTAACGCGCTAATTCGAATGACACTTGGTCTCTAGTTCCTTGTCCTGCAGGTGTCAATGTCGTCACCGGAAAATGGATCTTTCGCCACAAGCTCAACTCGGATGGATCCTTGGCGCGGTATAAAGCTCGATGGGTGGTTCGAGGTTTCACCCAGCAAGCTGGTGTGGATTATGGTGACACCTTCAATCCGGTTGTGAAACCGGCAACGATTCGTGTTGTCCTCAGCATCGCCACCTCTCTTGATTGGCCCATTCATCAAATGGATGTCAAGAATGCCTTTTTACACGGGGAGTTGGCAGAGACAGTTTACTGCAAGCAGCCCTCAGGTTTTGTTGACTCCTCGCTTCCCCAACATGTTTATCGTCTCAACAAATCCCTCTATGACCTTAAGCAAGCTCCCCGTACTTGGTTCCTTCGTTTCACCAACTTTCTCCACACCATTGGCTTCACCACATCAAAATGTGACACTTCTCTGTTCATTTTACATCATGCCTCAGATGTCGCCTACCTACTCCTCTATGTGGATGATATCATTTTAACAGCCAACCCCTCGTCACTTCTCCATAAAATTATTGCCGCGCTTAGCCACGAATTCTCCATGACCGACCTCGGCGACATCCACCATTTCCTCGGCATAAATGTCACTCGCACACCTCGAGGTCTCTTCCTCAGCCAACAACAATATGCCCCGGAAGTTCTTGACCGAGCCAATATGCTTAATTGCCATCCCATTTCTACCCCTGTTGACACCAAATCAAAAATGTCTGCCAACGATGGAAAGATCTGTACCGATCCCACCCTCTACCGAAGCCTGGCTGGTGCCCTCCAATACTTGACCCTCACACGCCCGGATCTCTCCTATGCCGTGCAACAGGTCTGTCTTTTTATGCATGACCCGCGAGACACACACTTCCAACTCATCAAGCGGATCCTTCGCTACGTTCGTGGGACATCACATTATGGGCTCCAGCTCCATCGACGTTCCTCCCATGAGCTGGTTGCATACTCGGATGCGGACTGGGCCGGGTGTCCCGATACTCGCAAATCCACGTCCGGATTTGGAGTCTTCCTCGGCGACAACCTCGTTTCCTGGGCTTCCAAGCGCCAGAACACGGTGTCACGGTCCAGCGCGGAAGCAGAATACCGCGCCGTCGCCAATGTGGTCGCCGAGTCATGTTGGCTTCGGCAGCTGCTACAGGAGCTGCATCAACCCATCACGCGTTCAACAGTTGTCTACTGCGACAATGTCAGCACGATGTACCTTTCATCTAACCCCGTGCAGCACCAGCGAACAAAGCACGTGGAGATCGACTTACATTTCGTCCGCGATCAGGTGGCTCTCGGAGAAGCGCGTGTACTACATGTTCCCACCAGTTCGCAATATGCAGACATATTCACCAAGGGACTGCCGACGTCCATCTTTGAAGATTTCAGATCCAGCCTGAATGTGCTCCCCAGCCCAGTTCAGACTGCGGGAGGCTGTTGAATTATATTTGTACACTTCTGTACCGTTGTATTCAGTTCCTAGTATTCAGGTTAGAACTAGTCTTCAGGGTGTGCATGCGCCTGTGCGTGCACACGATCTCACGATCTCTGAACCTTGTATAAGTACCAACGTCTGGCAGTAATGAAAATCACGGGGAACAATTCTATCAAACTTCTCACAACTTGCTGGTCGCTGAACCTGTTGGTGGCTTGCTGCAGTTCTTCTTCTGAGAAGATTTTGAATGCAACACCTTGCTTTGACTTCATCTCCTCAAATAGTATAAGACCACCGTGCTGTCGAAAGTAGTTTTCCTTTATCTTCTGTAGCTTTCTTCTCTCTTGGATTAAGCATGCACTAGCAACAACAATCACGAATACGACGAGTCCAACACTTGCACCTGCATGATATCGAACCAAGGTAAATTTATCAGATCCTTTCTCTACTAAGTGGATTTAATTTCTACGAGCGGTGCGCATCATTTTTCTTGAAATCAAAGAGTGCTCACTTGGAGGACTATAGCAACCGGTACCAATCTTTTTTGGCTGGTGTGTCGTCGCTAATCATCATTCTACTGCAGACGCCGCAGCACAAGCTCCACGAGCTATGCAACAGTTTATCTTTTTGACGAATCTGGCCCTTTTGAAGGACTTCAGACTCGTCTCACCCCTGGTCTCAACTATGGGTGTGTTTGGGAGAGCTCCGCTCCAACCAACTCCACTTCACAGCTAAACTTCACTCCACCTCCGGGGCACTAAAATTGTGTTTGGCTAACAAACTAGCTCCCGATCTAGATTAGTGAGTGGTTGTCATGAAAAGTCTGAACTACCCTCTAACATGTTTTCTCCTCGTCATCGTTTCTATGGATCATTAGTATGTATCATTAATTTCTCCGCTCTTTGTTCGCATCGCTCTGTTGATAGAATCGCTAGTTCGGTGCATGAATTTACACGTGAATGTGGAACCTGATGGATCAAATCAAGTGTCTCTTTCGTATGTTCTTGTTAGCACCGGTCAATCCTTGGTGCAGGCCGAGTTGTACTATGAGATTGGTCCGCTTCACTCCAGGTAAAATGTGGATTTGGGCTGGACAACTTCGCTTTATCTACCGGCGAATATGTGAAGTGGAGATGTCCCAAACACAATCTAAACCGGAATCTAGCCTCCAGGATTGACGGCGAAACGTGTGGCGCTGGCGCCGAGCTTATGCATTTCAGCTCAATTCTCTTTCCACGGAACTCTTGATTACCGAATCATTAGGAGAAATTGCATGGATTCACACATGCATGTTACCGCAAACAAAACTGTTCGGCTTCACGCTATTTACTATCGGCCCTAAGATGTCATGTTTTCATATTGTTTTGAGGAGGAGCCGTCGTTGAAATCTCACAATATTGCCAGATTTATCAAAACAACTTTCTCAAAAAGTATATCATATGGGACGACTAGTTACTAGATATGACGATTTTTCTCGATATGTAACCAAATTTTCCCATTTAAATAAGTTTCTTCCAATTTTTCAGAAGTAACTCAAATTTGAACTATGAGTGTGCTATAGTTTTTTCGGTTAAAAGATCCTAAAAATTCCACAAAATAAGTTAAAGTTACGATAATAAGATTGTATGTATTACCCACAAATAAAGTTAAAATCAACCATTTTATATGAATGGCCAGGCCGATAATTTTGACCTCATTTTGAAAATTACCAATCAAATTAAGACCCCGTCGTGGGTTTGGACGAAGAACCGATGACTGCGCTAGGCGCACTCAATATCTGGTGTCCCCAAAACATGGATGATCTAGATTTCATGTGGATTAAACTATTGGCCATGTCATCAAATCCACAGTCCAAAACAGGTCATAGGGGTTAAAGAATAAGAAAATATAGTTAGAGGCAGTGGCGGATCCATGTGCAACCAAGGGGTTGCATTGGATACCGGGTAAATTTGATTTTCTTTGTGAAATAGTGAATTTTCACCATATGTGTTACCCCTAAAAAATTGTTTTTGGTGGTTTTGGCACCACCGTGCACCCTGGTCTTCACCTCTCTGGCTCCGCCACTGGTTAGAGGGGGAAATTAAACAAAAAACAGTTTAGCAAAAAAAAAAGAAATGAGCAGACTAATAGTTTAGGATGGAAATAAAGCTTATCCCTTTTCCCTATCGATGTCCATCCACATTAGAGAGAAGAACGCACCTACAACTGGCACTGCCGGAAAATGGGGAGACTTCTGAATTGGTACGCAGAAGCCATCTGTCATATGATTTCCCGGGTAGCATGAGCAGCTGTAATTTCCTGGCGTGTTTTCGCAGATTCCATGGCCGCAAGGATTAGCATTTTCAAGGCACTCATCAACATCTGGGGTAAGAAAACATTTGTTAGATTCAGCTAGCTAAACTATGAGTACACATGGCTAGCTGGCCAGGTGTGCCCACAACCCACCCGGGTTCGAGTCCTACTTGACTCCATTAATCCCCGGGTGTCTCACCACTCTGCTTATAACCAAAATGCCAAGGGGTCCCTCCCTCCTTGGAACTTTCTCTAAACTATGAGTACACTCACCATCTATTCCTTATATACATGAGAATGAGATGAAGTCAAATGTACAAGGAGGAAAAAGGAAGGAACCTTGGCACCCAGCCGGTTGCCCTTGTACCCTTGAGAGCACTTGCAGTGGTAACCTGGCACTGTGGCTGCTGACACATGCGTAGGAGCTCATGTTCTTTCTAGCTACCTCGCAAGACCACAGGCTTATTTTCCAGTTCGCGACAAGAGGAACTAGCCCTTTGTATGTGTCCGTGAACACTGGATTCAACATAGCTTGTGTTGAAACTGAAAGCCGCTTTTTCCATCAGTGCCATGTAGTTGCAAGGCGTGGCTTGCCATATCTCAGTGGTGTCGTAATTTTCGTTGAAATAGGCTTCATAATATTGTACTCCCTCCGTCTCAAAATAAGTAACGTGAGTTTGTCTAGATTTAGATGTATCTAGACACGTTTTAGGATATAGATACATGCAAATCTAGACAAACTCAAGTCACTTATTTTAAGACGGAGGGAGTATGTCTTTCGGGACATCGGCTTGACAGCAGCCGACACCAGAGCATTTGCCATTCTCTGGGGTGACGTCCTTGCATGTGGAATAGCAACCTATTACATACTGCACGCAAAATAAAAATTCATATGAGATGGGATGTCTCTAACCAAACTAATTAACAAATAGTTTAAACTAGTTCGAAAGGAAACCCTTCTTTTATACTACTGTTTCTAGAACAAATGCATATCTATTAAGAATAACTAATGGAAAGGGTATTTTTTTTTCCAAATCAAATGAATCAATACAATATCTTCTCTATTGTGTTGTAGCCAAACTTGTGTGGAGGATTTAGCACCAGATCTAAATGCCAGATTTGGAATTTCTGAATATTTGCAAAGTTTATTCCTAGTTTATTTGTTTGTACTTTTTTTGACAAGGAAAAATATTAATATCACGGAGATACTAATTACACCTAGCCTCTGCAATAACTCAATGTCCTAATGGCATTACCGATAAACACAGCCAAAAAGGAGAAGAAGAATTAAAAAGAGAGAAGTCCCACTACAGTGATCTATTCCTTATAGCAGCAGTTCTGACACTACTAAGACTACATCAGAAGTCTAGTTTCTGCAAAAGCGACATCCCCAAGAAAAAATAGTGCACAAGCACTGTTGTTGCCCGATTATAGATTATAGGTTTTCACTCTCAAGAAAAGTTCTCGCTCATAGAACAATGTCAGGAACAACCAATTAAGACCAGACCTTGGATTTTCACCCTGATGGTAAGACTATGAGCTTCTCCTGTGCTGCTGCCCCTACTTTCTATGCCGCTGCTACGATTCACGAACCATCAAGTCAGTTCCTCATCACCACAAATATTCGAAGCACCATTGCTAATCCTTAGATCTCAGCTTCATGACATTCTCTACCTCTGAATTCACCATGGACAGAAAGATGTATCCCCTGATGGTAACAGACAGTAGAGCTCCGAACGCTCCCTCTAAAACTAAACAGTCAGAAAAAACATGGGTGCGCACGACTGAATCCATCCGATCCAGCAATCTACAGTCATGAGGCGCCCATGGGAGTTGCCTGATGGAGTTTTCCGAAACTTGACACTATGGCCTGATCAACAAGGACATGCAGCAAGCAGATCTTCATCTTATCGCGAGAGGAACCCTAGGACTGCATCCACCTTTATTCAGAGCCAGTAGGCCCCCACGCCGCTGGAGGGCCGGAAAGTCCGCCACCCTAGCACCAACCGCATCCACTGGGAGGGGGGAGGGGACTAGAAGATGGCGCCAGCGAATCTGCCCGAGCAGCCCATGGGGGGAGTTCTGATTTGGTTGTACATGAAGAACTGTCTTGCCGTTAATACTGTAACTCCTCCATGACGTGAGGATTGTGGAATAGCAGGAACGAAGTTGTGTTTAACAGTAAAGCCTGCGTTAATATGAAACAATTCGAGACATGATCCCTACCTATATCAGGAACTGAAATTATGCTTTACAAAGAAATGTAGGTAGACTTACTAGAAAATTTGACGGTTCTTATGGTGAGGAGGGTTAGAAAAAACCCTCTATATACCTCTACCAGGGAACGGGGGATAGAGAAACCCAAAATCTAAAGAGAAAAAGTGCCCCCCTTAGTCGCTTGGAGCATACACAAATATAAATTGCCAGGGTATTTTTCATTTTTTCCTTCGCAATTTTGATTCTTTTGGACTTTTTCCGGGCTTTTCTCCATACCCTGGATCTTCATCATGTGGCCAGGCATTGCATCGCTTGCGCTCGCGCAAAAGCGCTCACGTTCCGCGCTAGCTATATAACGTATACCAGGAGCAGGGCTTTGATATCATACAAAGCTCATAAGAATGTACTGGGTGGATGAGGTAGGAAGAATGCAAATATGCTCAGAACTATCAGAGAATATCAGAGAATGACACGTGAAAAGTCCGGTTTTCTATATGTTATTTGCAAGTTTTGTAAAAAAGAGGAGAGCCCTAGAAACCCTAGCCAGCTCCCGGGTCGCCTCGGGCGATTCTAGAGGACTCCCCGTGCTGCCACCCAAAGCCTCCTCTCCACCCCGTCGCCGTCAGAGGAGGCCATCTGCGGACGGTGGCGGTGGGGTACCCCCAATAAAATCGTTTTTTTTTTGCTCTAGCATATGCTCGATTTCGCCGCTGGCGACGATGGTCTGCGCTTGGCTGAGTTCAAACCACTGGCCATGCGGGAGTTCTGGTGGATCATCATCTCACGGCAATTCCTTGTCCGACCATCCATCCCAAGCCAATCGACAGCGACACATGCGTCCGCCGCTTGTAGGTCCGCCCAAGTTTGGTCGATTGATCACACTGGTTAGTCACGACAGGCGCCTCCGTTCGGATTGAAGCCTCGGGCATGCCATCCGACCGTCGACATATGGCTACCGCTGGAGTGCTCATGGTTGCTCCTCGCCTTTCCGATCCAATGCGCCGCCATGGCCCCGATAGTTTCGATGTTGTGCAGTAAGGAGGATCAGAGAATTCAAAGGCTCTAAAGGAGAAGCACAGTCAACGGGGCAGCTTGCTTTGCATGTGCACGGTTTTATATCGTGTGGCGATGTCCACATCAAGACCATGCATGTGAATGTGGGATGCCTAGCATGTGTTAGGAATGGACGAGGGTAATATGATGCCTCGCTGCAGAAGACTAGATTGGGTGTGGAGGTTCCATCTTACATGATCGTGTCGAGTCGAGAAGATCTCAGAGAGTTCTCGCATCAGACTGGAAGAACACTGGCCATATGCCACATGAGGAGGATCTCGTCGCGGCCAGGAGAGCTAGCTCAGGGACTACCTGGACCATCGGCATGTGCAACACGGAGCTCCACAAGGGGAGGCTGCAGGTAATACCTGAACCATATGGAATGAAATTCGATGCCATGCTTGTTGTGGCTCTGATCATGATTGCCTGATATCGCATATGTGGTGCTATGGGTGGCCTGGAGTATACATGCTTTCCTTGTAGTTAGTACTGTCCATGCAGTCCACAAATATATTATAAGTGCCGATGTTGTCATATGTACAATGTCGGGATCATTGCTGTATTAATATCCTTTCAATAGGGTGTTACAGGAGCAGCAACAGCAGAGGATTGTTGAGCCAAGCTCTTGTAGTTTTATGTACAGGGTACCATAGATAGGTTGTGGCATATTGTTCTTGTAGATTCTTGTAGTTTCTTACACCAGGTATGCTTGGCTGCCAGCTTCTAAATCTTGATATTTGTTGCTGCTCCCAGCTCGCAATAAGACACACTTGATATTACTTATCATGGCACTAGGCACAACTTTGATCAACTAATTACCCGCAAGTTGTGTGTTTTGCATTTGATTGCTAATGTGCCACACAAATATTCATAATCGCTTATAATCCCATTCTGCTACTAAAGCTCGGTTCAGGAATGAAGGGCAGATAAGGCACATTAGAAAATCTACAACTGATTATCTTAGGGCTGTTGAACCAACTACAATACCATTGGCGCTTTCAGTTTTGAAAGAATGATCAAACATTTGAAATCTAACTAGGAAGAAAAGCAGGACACCTCTACTCCGACAAATTTGTTTGGAACTTCACCTTTATAAGACCAGTAGCTAAAATATCAGTGACCAGGCGAATGGTCTTCAAGTTGACCTGCTCAGTCTGGAATATTTCCAACATATCAATAAAGACTGACATTTCAGCACGCTCAGGAGCAAAAAGCATGATCACCCAGTTTGAGCCAATACAGGTTACACATGCAAAAACAGATCATATTTATCTACCATTACGAACGGTTCACTTCCAGCGATGAATAATTAAGTAGAACAAACTGGTAACCTCCAGCAACGAATATTCATGTAGAACAGTCAAGTTAAGGAAGTGCATTTGATTTGGAAAAGATGGCTCAAACAAAAATGTAATAACACTCCAGATCGGTTAAAACTTAAAAAGTACAAGTTATAGAGGGAATGCCGATTTGTCGCCTCATGGTTATAAAGGGAATGCCGATTTGTACTACCTAGAGCCTGGGTGTGTACCACCAAACGGACTAGTCTTGATGTCAGGTCCAGAGCATGTAGAGCAAATGATGCTAGCACATAAAGGGAGAAAGAAATGTGATTTGTTCATTATGACGAATGGTCCACCATCAGATGATAGTGCCGATGGCATGAGTGAAGAGGTTGCTTGTATTGCCAAGTTTCTGCATATTTGATCAAGTTTTTGGCTACATTACTTCTACTATGTTGATTGTACTACCTTTTTATGCTTTTGAGCAGGGCCAGTTCAGCCAAAACATAGATTTATGGGAGCCCACAGAAGTCAAGTGGGGCGTGAAAGAAGATGGGTCATCACAAGGACGTATGTGCATGTGGCATATCTGCAAATCTTTAAAAAAGATCTACCCTTAATATTGCCAGATTAATATCCAATAATTCTCGAGAGCCATCCTTTTCTCGAACCAAGCCACTTTGTGACTGCTACTGTTTTCCTGTTAAAAATTCTTTGAATGTGTGTTACATGCCTGGTTCGACACACATTACATACATTTTTTTCTTTCATTCTTTCAAAGATGAAGCGTTGGATGTATAAGAATACTCTACTTACATATCGTGTAACATCCTCTATGTACTGTGACTGTCCTGAGTTTGGTTCCCAGGCTTTCCTTTATTTTTTTGTCAAAAATAACTATAATAGTCCGGCCGGAAGACATCGGCAACTAATCTGATTGCCGTCAGGGTTTATGCCGAAACATCCATCCAGCACAATAAACCACAAGGATCAATGGTGCAATTGCAACAGTCCGTATACTTTTGAAGTGATGCTCACATAGTACCACTAATCGACATGCACTATTATAAAAGCATGAGCATGTTTGACCTTGAAGTAAGTTGACACAGGCAGGATGATATTATGATTACATTATCTTCTGCTAAGACTAATAGAAAACATGGCGATATCAGATGAATCGTCAGTTGAACTAACCATGACAAAAGCACTACATGACCAATTACACCATGTTCAGAACAAACTTCACGAATTTTCCAACTACCAAAACAAATCACTGTTTAATAAACTAACTTGTATAATTTTTTCCTTCAGCAGTCACTGTGATCATCTCACAATTTGGCTACCAAATTATCTGCCTTCCTTTTTGCATATTCATGAATTACTTGTAGCTGCGCTCTCTCTATGGTGCAAATATAACTCTGCAGGCAACATTTTATTTTCCTGGCGTGAGATCACTTTGCTGACCCTGAAATTAAATAAAACTGGAGATAAGATGTTGCATGTTTACAAAGAGGTATCAAGCAGCTGTGTATTCATAAATTCCCTCGTTTAAAGGTAAAGCAGCATGAAAAGAGAAAATAAATGCACTAAAGCACAAATACAAGTTTCTGTATCTTTCAAAGCAGGAAGATAGTTCAGTTGGCAAAAGGAGGAAATCAGATTAGGAGGTCACAGGTGCTTTCTCAACAGAAGGTGACTAAAACTCTTAAGAAACAACACAATGCGATCACAGGCAGAGTTTTAATGTTTGGACAACTTCAGAGCAACATCGTTAATACCCCTGTCACATAAAAATCATTTAATATTAAACTTTTAACTGTAGAGTGAAACATAACTGTGCCACTAGAGTTGCAAATAGCATAATGGAAAATAATGTCTAAACTCCTGCATCAAAATTTTCAAAGCATGAACCCGGGGTATTCTTTACAAGATAAACAACAATGGATATTTGCAGTATTACAGCTAGTTTATTTGCTATAATGAACATGTGCAAATCTTCTTGCAAGAGGAGAACATTCAAGTCGCTCACCGCAAAGCTGTAAGTAGATCCAAGATTACATCATTTCTTGCATTTGTAAAACAAGCACCACAAAGATACAAGAGAGGAAGTTGAAAGCAAGAACATGAAACTGACTACTCCATTTAAATAGTTGACTTATTATAATTATAGCATGATTGTGACAGAAGATAGATGCTGGCGAGAAGAGAGCCTACATAGATTAACCAATAAGTACATGTTTTACATGAATAATAATTTTCTCTGTATTATGTTCATCCTTCTTACCAACTTACCAATTAAACTATAATCCCAGATCAAGTACCCCGATCTGTACTTAAGAAGGTTTTGCCTGCTTGTTGTCCTACACAAGAAAAAGGGCCATTGTAGAAAAAACTTCACACCCTGAAACCTAGCTAATGCATGTGAATATGTAGATTACTTCACAAGGGAATCAACCATCGAAAGGTTTCTCCCTCTCCTAACTAATGCAATATGGTAGATGGACTAAGATTGTTTTCTGAACTGCAAAGCATGGTTCATGGTTGTCAAATTGGATTGAGTCTAATATAAATCTCAGTCTATCTAACATGTCCATACCCAAACATGGCATGTTCCATTGTTCCAATGTCTGAGTCGCTAGGTAAATCAGATGTTGCTTCACACAATCAAGAAATGCTGATCGATAACAGCTGTGTTTCAAAATTGCATGTGTCATCTCAGCACTATTGCATCAATAAATTTGCAGCAGTACAACAGCACACGGCTTGATCTACAATTCAGTTAATAGCTTCAACATATAATATCGATTAACTTCGAAAAAATTGGATTGGCATTTTAATCATGGCGATATAGAATATTTGACACGCCAGAGTAGCAACCTTTTTACTCAAATTTGAACCCAAAAAAAAGCCAACTGAATCAGTAAGTTGCAACATCATGATTCAAGTTTACAAGATCGTGCTGAATTGTGTGGAAGAGTAAGTGCACCATACCAGTGTTTGAGGTGCTCTGCACTGCCAGGTGGATATCACCGGCGTGGAGGTGGCGGTGAAGTTCAGGGACGACGCCGGCGCGGGGGTTTGTACTTTGGAGAGGGAGATCCTGGGCGGTGCCGGTCCGGAGCACCTGACTCCTGGGCGAGGCGAGCAACTTCCGGGAGGCGAGGCTGGCGCCCTGCTACGCGAGGCGGCCGAGGCAGCCGCGGTGCAGGACAGTGGGCGACGCGTCGGGTGGAGAACTGATTTGGGCGGCGCATCGGGCGAGCGGCGGCGCGCATCGGCGACAGGTGGCGATGGTTCAGGGAGGCAGAGGATTGCGACGCCCAAATCTAGCTCGCCGAGCGGGGTATCCACTGGACGTGCATGGTGGTTTTGTACCCGGGAAATTACCAGTATACCCTTTATTGTGTTAATTGAATATCTGTAATTGAAAAGCCTAATCGGGCGGCCAGAACAAATTCAAGTAGAAGTATCGGTAAGTAGTAGGTAGTACTCGCCAATCACGGTAACACAGTAAAAAGAGAGAAATTACTCACAGAAGAGCTCGTCATATAAGCGAGAGCGTTGCACCCGATGTGGATAACAAAGTTATCCACTTCCGATATCGAGAAGGGTGTATTGGTGAAGTTCACCCATGCATCGGAGTAATTCATACTGCGAGTGGCTGGGAAATAGCTAAGCCTGTGCATACACGGGTTGAGCGGGTTTGGCTGGTTTCTCAACCCGTTGAAAAATTATCTGGTCAAACTGGGTTGGATTGGTTTCGGCTAGTTGGTCTCACGCATATTCGCGGTTTGGTTTGGGTTGGTTTCACAGTTTATACGGTTTGAAACCAGGGACACGTACGTCGGGCAATATGATCTGGTTGAATATGATCTGTTCGTTTGTTCTGCTAGTATACATGATTAGATTAATTCTAGCACTTATAGTCATGATTTATTATTACTTATTTTGGATTAAATATTATGGTAATTTGCTTATATTTTCAACAATTCAAAAACCTGATTATAGGCAACTGAATTCAACTGGTTTAGCCGCGGCTACAAGGCCGCCTCCTTTTGACGGTGTCAATTATAAGAGATGGCGCACGAGAGCAGTTCTATGGTTGAAAAACCTAGGCTGCTATAGCGTCACTCTTGGCAAACCTGAGGGAGACCTTTCTCCTGTTCAGGAGGAAGCGTTTCAGAAAGTCGACACCATGTTTATGGGGGCTTTATTCAATATTCTTGGTGACAACATTGTTGACACCTATATGTCATTTGATAATGGCAAGGATGCGTGGGATGCACTGGACGCCAAGTTTGGTGTTTCGGATGCTGGCACTGAACTGTATATCATGGAGCAATTCTATGACTACAAGATGACTGATGACCGTCCCATCGTGGATCAGGCTCATGAGATACAGTCCCTTGCCAAAGAACTCGAGCAGTTCAAGTGTAACTTACCGGACAAGTTCGTGGCCGGAGGCATTATTGCCAAGCTTCCTCCTTCTTGGAGGAACTTTGCTACCTCTCTGAAACATAAGAGACAGGAGTTTTCTGTTTCGGATCTCATCGGATCTCTTCATGTTGAAGAAAAGGCGAGAGCAAAAGATACACGTCCTCGAGGCTTTGATGGAAGTTCTAGCGCACATGTAGTGCAGAAAAACAACTTCCAGTCCCACAAGTTCAAGAATAAGAACAGGTCTGATGGCAAAGGAAAGTTTGATGGCAAAAACAAGGCCGCACAGACTACCAACTTCAAGAAGAAGACTGAGTATAAGAAGAAAGGATCATGCCATGTCTGTGGTGATCCTAATCATTGGGCTCCTAGCTGCCCCAATCGCTTTGACAAGCGTTCACATGGAAATAGTGGCAAGTCCGCTAATGTTGTCCTTGGTGATATTGAGATGAAGGATGCTGGGTACGGTATATTTCCCACTGTTCTTTCAGTTTGTAATTCACCTGATTGGTGGATAGACACTGGTGCAAATATACATGTATGTGCTGATATTTCCATGTTCTCTTCTTATCAGGTCGAACGGGCTGGCTCCGTGCTGATGGGAAATGGCTCACGTGCTTCTGTTCAAGGTGTTGGTACGGTGGATCTGAAGTTTACTTCGGGGAAGATCGTACAGCTGAAGAATGTGCAGCACGTTCCCTCAATCAATAAGAATCTCGTCAGCGGATCTCTTCTGTGTAGAGATGGTTTTAAGTTAGTCTTTGAGTCCAATAAAGTTGTAGTTTCTAAGTGTGGACAATTTGTTGGAAAGGGTTATGAGTGCGGAGGCTTGTTCCGCTTATCTTTGTCAGACTTATGTACTCAAGTTATTAATCATGTTTGCAATGATAGTGAGTCCAATATTTGGCATTCACGACTTTGTCATATTAATTTTGGGTGCATGACGCGGCTTGCCGATATGAATTTAATTCCGAAATTTACTACTGTCAAAAGTTCCAAGTGTCAAGTATGTGTGCAAGCTAAGCAACCTCGCAAGTCTCACAAGACTGCCGAGGTACGAGATTTGGCACCACTGGAACTAATACATTCAGATCTTTGTGAGATGAATGGTGAGTTAACAAAAGGTGGAAAGCGATATTTCATGACTTTAATTGATGATTCCACTCGATATTGTTATGTGTATCTTCTGAAATCTAAAGATGAAGCTTTTAATCACTTCAAAATCTATAAAGCTGAATCAGAAAACCAACTTGATCGAAAGATTAAGCGACTTCGGTCTGATCGTGGTGGAGAGTATTTTTCCAACGAATTTGATTCTTTTTGTGCGGAGCATGGTATTATCCATGAGAGGACGCCTCCCTACTCACCTCAGTCAAATGGGGTGGCCGAAAGAAAGAACCGTACTCTAACTGATTTGGTTAACGCCATGTTAGATACATCAGGTCTATCCAAGGAATGGTGGGGGGAGGCGATAAAGACTGCGTGTCATGTCCTAAACCGTGTTCCCAAAAAGAACAAAACCATTACTCCATTTGAGGAATGGGAAAGGAAAAGGCTGAAACTCTCCTACTTACGAACTTGGGGTTGTTTGGCGAAAGTGAATGTGCCGATACCCAAGAAGCGCAAGCTTGGACCAAAAACCGTGGATTGTGTCTTTCTGGGATATGCATTTCATAGCATTGGCTATAGATTTTTGATAGTGAAATCTCAGGTATCTGACATGCATGTTGGTACAATCATGGAGTCGAATGATGCGACTTTCTTTGAAGACATCTTTCCCATGAAAGATTCGTCTAGTTCATCAAATCAGGAGATGCCTAGTTTATCTAGTCAAGAATTAATCACAATTCCTGAACCCACCATTTCGATAGAACACCCTGATAATCCTGTGGAGGATAACAGTGAAGCTCCTACCAGAAGTAAGAGACAAAGGACTGCGAAGTCCTTTGGTGATGATTTCATTGTATACCTCGTGGATGATACTCCTACTTCTATTTCAGAAGCTTATGCATCTCAAGATGCTGACTACTGGAAAGAAGCCGTTCGCAGTGAGATGGATTCCATCATAGCAAACGGAACTTGGGAAATTACTGATCGTCCTTATGGGTGCAAACCTGTAGGATGTAAGTGGGTGTTTAAGAAGAAGCTTAGACCTGATGGTACTATTGAGAAGTATAAGGCACGCCTTGTTGCCAAGGGTTATACCCAGAAAGAAGGCGAAGACTTCTTTGATACTTATTCACCTGTGGCTAGATTGACCACCATTCGAGTACTGCTATCCTTGGCTGCCTCGCATGATCTTCTCGTTCATCAAATGGACGTTAAGACGGCTTTCCTAAATGGAGAGTTAGATGAGGAAATTTATATGGATCAGCCGGATGGATTCGTGATAGATGGTCAACAAGGCAAGGTGTGCAAGTTACTGAAGTCTCTGTATGGTCTTAAGCAAGCACCTAAGCAGTGGCATGAGAAGTTTGAAAGGACTTTAACTGATGAAGGCTTTATTGTAAACGAAGCTGACAAGTGTGTGTACTATCGCCATGGTGGGGGCGAGGGAGTCATCTTATGTCTGTATGTTGATGATATACTGATATTCGGGACCAATATTAATGTTATCAATGAGGTCAAAGACTTTCTATCTCGTTGTTTTGAGATGAAAGATCTAGGAGTGGCTGATGTGATATTGAACATCAAGCTGCTGAAAGATGATGATGGTGGGATAACACTGCTTCAGTCTCACTATGTGGAGAAGATCTTGAGTCGTTTTGGGTATAGCGAATGTAGATCCTCTCCTACACCATATGATCCTAGCGTGTTGGTTCGAAAGAATCAGGGAGATCCTAAGGATGCTAAAGATCAGCTGAGATATTCTCAGATTATTGGCTCGCTTATGTATTTAGCCAGCGCTACGAGGCGTGACATCTCCTTTGCTGTAAGCAAGTTAAGTCGATTTGTCTCAAATCCTGGAGATGTTCATTGGCAGGCCTTTAAAAGGGTTTTGCGTTATTTGAAAGGCACTGCGAGCTATGGGATTCACTACTCCGGGTATCCAAGGGTACTTGAAGGGTATAGTGACTCAAACTGGATTTCTGATGCTGATGAGACTAAGGCCACGAGTGGTTATGTGTTTACACTTGGTGGTGGCGCTGTTTCTTGGAAGTCTTGCAAGCAGACCATCTTAACGAGGTCAACTATGGAAGCAGAACTCACAGCATTAGACATAGCCACTGTTGAAGCAGAGTGGCTTCGTGAACTCTTGATGAACTTACCTGTGGTTGAAAAACCAATACCCGCAATCCTTATGAACTGTGATAATCAAACTGTGATCATAAAAATAAACAGTTCTAAGGACAATATGAAGTCATCAAGACATGTGAAGAGGAGATTGAAATCTGTCAGGAAAATGAGAAACTCCGGAGTTATTGCATTGGATTATATCCAAACATCTAAAAATCTGGCAGATCCCTTCACAAAGGGTCTATCACGTAATGTGATAGATAATGCATCGAGGGAGATGGGTTTGAGACCCACTTTTTGAGTTGCTCACAGTGGTAACCCGCTCTATGTGATCGGAGATCCTGTGAAGTAGAGTTGGGAGACAAGCTGTTGGTCAACTGGGAGGAGAGTATCCTTATAGCATACTACCACTCCGTATAGATGCAATACTCTCCTATTCTGCATGGCAGGTTGGTATTTACCTTAATATGTTCAGAGTGGCTTGTTTAAGCAAAGATGTTGTCCTGCAGAACATCTTTTGAAGAACACACCTATATGAGTCTGACTGTCAAACGTCGCAGTCCGTGAGAGTTGGGTGCTCTCTAATAAACTCATGAAAGGCCATGGAGTATGACGCATAAGCTCCAAACCGCGGAGAAGCTTCGCGGCAGCCCTGTATCGGTCTAGACCTTATGTGAAACTAGTGCGCACCAAACTTGTAGTTCAAGGCATAGTCCACTATTCAAGTTGCAATCTAGTGTAGCATGAAGTTCTAAGTGGAAGTTCAACTTAACAGTCTCCACCTCGCACCGGTATATAAACAATGCTCTGGAACTGATTGATGTGATGTGATGATATGTGCCTATGAGAATTTGTGGGGGATTGTTGGAATTTGGGTGTGGGCCTTGGCCCATAGCCTAATACAAATTCTGAAATTCTCTTGGCCCATTCATGCCTAGCAAGGGGTGGCACCAAAGTTTAGTCCCACCTTGCTAGTTTAGAGGGAGTTGGACCAATATATATAGTGGAGTGTTTCACTACCTCCTAAAGAGAGTGAAGAGGAGTGGCATACACGCGCGCTCCTCCTCCTCCGCCGCCCGCCTCGCCACGCCTCGCCACGACGCGCGCGCGCTGCGGTTTGCGGAATTGTGCCTCGGTGCCGATCTTATCTTTTTGCTGCTCGAGAAAATTATTGTGCGAGTTATTTTTCTGTCAACCGTTTCCGGTTTTTCCGGAAACGTGGGCTGTTACTACTCGGACGTGGACTACGCCCCACGTCTTACCCGACCGGCGCCTATATATAGACGGCCTTAGGCTAAAACCCTAATACGAGAAAATACACATCTCTCTGCCTCCAGAACTTTGCGCCGCCGCTACACCTTCTCCATCCCCTCTTTCGGCGTGCACCGGACGACGGGACAGTAGGCCTCCGGAACCACCGCCTCTCGTGAACCTGTACGGGTGAGGGGCGATCAGGTTTTTGGGGAGCGCGTCTGCGCGACTACTGACGGCATCACGTCGACCGACCACTCCTTCCCCGACGAGGACTTCTTCCCGGACATCAGCAGCCTCTACATCGACGCCATGGCTGACGACACTGGTGTCAACCTCAACCCCAACCTGAACGCGAACCCGATTCCTCCTCCAGCACCGTACGTAATCTGTTCCTATCTAGTTCAGTTTCTGTTGCAGTTTCTTGTACTAGCTCTTGGAATAGATGTGATCTGTTTATTCTGGTTGAATATGATCTGTTCGTTTGTTCTGCTAGTATACATGATTAGATTAATTCTAGCACTTATAGTCATGATTTATTATTACTTATTTCGGATTAAATATTATGGTAATTTGCTTATATTTTCAACAGTGAAGTCGTTCCAGGTCACCGTTAGCAGCGCCAGCGCGAGCCCGTCGACGGAACCCACCGCCGGCGTCCAATGAAACACGCCGGGCTGCTGAGCCGAGATGGAACTGCCGCAGTGAGTCACGTTCTGCCCGTCTTGGTGCCTACTGAAACGAGCTTCTGTCTCAACCTCAACCACACGTTCTCCAAGATGCCTTCCCCTCCTCTCTCGCCGCTGGATGATTACTTTCATTGGATATGAGTGAATACGACTGATTTGAACGGTTTCCACGGTTTCGAACCATCTCAACCCAGCTAATCTCTATCGACATGCGGTTTGAATCTACAAACTGGGAAAACCGAGCTAAACTGCCTGTACGGTGCGGGGCGGTTTGGTGTCACGGTTTAGCTGGTTTGGAACCAAATTATGCACAGGATTAGAAATAGCACTGCCAGGACATGGTCGTCTTCATCCAGATCTTGCTTTTGGGCACGGAGATCTTGGTCACCTCGATATTCCCGTTAAGGGTCTTCGTGGTGCCGTTGATGATCGTGCAGTTGAGCTTAAAGCCACTGTGCAACGCGCACCGCTCGCCGATGCCGAACGGGAACGGGATGTCGACGTCGCCGCAGTTCGCCGGGCAACCAGGACGCTGGCCTGCCGGTACATCAGGCGTGGCCAACGCGGAAATCGCCGAAAGGCAGAGAAAAACATTGCCACAAAGAAGAAGCCGAGAACAACCCCGTTTCATCTATGCCGGTGATTGGGTGGGTGTGGCTGTTTGCTCCCCCGAGCTCGTAGCTGACGATGGTGCAATTGTTGGCTATAAATAGATGACTGAACAAGTAGTAGTACTTCCCGTGAATGGCCGATTGGTTGACTACCACTTAGACTTGGGTTAATGATGAAGTGACACAAGAAAATTAAGCTTAATAGTTGTTTTATCTTTTTAAATAAGATAAAATCTTTTCCATTTCATTGATAAACAAGAGAAGAACGAGCCAGTTTATAAGAAAAACTGGCTAAAGATCGCTTCAACCACGAAAGGCAACACAACAACTAATATCGATTGGAGAAAGTATGATAATTACAAACAAGCATAAGACTAGTGACAGTGGGGTACCACAGGTAGTATCATGCACGTAAAAACTCATGTCTTAATACAACTAATTATGAGAGAGATGATAATAGTATTACAAATACACCCAAGGTAACTCACAAAATTTATTTTCATGTCCCAAGGACCCTTTATATTGAGTTAGTTAACAGGGGCAATTTGGTCTATCCGTGGTGAGAGCGAAAGACGTGGACAAATGCAACTACTTCATTTGTCCATTAATATAAAACACTTTGGTGAACCAAATTGGATATCTTAAAAATTAGTTGGGGTTGCCAACTCTAAGTTGTACTTATGACACTATCCACTACGAAAATAGTAACATGAACTAGTACATATGCATGTTATTACTATAAGTTACTTTCCACTATAAGCCCTTAGATTATCTCTCGAATCATGGCTCCTGTGACTCTTTCATAGAATGACAACAATTTCCGTTTGCCCTAAAAACTGTGGGTAGTCTACTCTAACCACAACTCGTAGTTGACAATATACAATTAACTTCATACTTCAAAAGTTTTGACAGTGTTAGTTCTTTTAAGTTGAGCTGAGATCACTAGGTTTAAGCACAAGTCGGAGTTTTTTAAAACTTAAGGACGAGGCCCGACGTTAAATTAATAATGCCAAATTGGTGACAGATACATGAGTGCTCAACCAGATTACAACCAACGCCCAACACACACAAGAATAAGTAGAGAGCACAAAGTGAGCTCGGCACTGAAGGTAAACTGGGTCGAATCAGAAGAGCTAGATGGAAAGCAAGAAACTCCTAAGGAGAACTACGTCGACAAAGGAAGAGTAACATGCTGGGCACCAGAGCATTGCTTCCTCGCCTACTGTCTTTGTCCCCGAAGGGAACCCCTATCCCTAGACGAGAAAAAGACACCATCATCGGCGGACTAGAGCTCACCCTTGAGCTCGAGCCGGTACACCAGCAGACGCTGCACCCTGCTTGTTGGCCCAAAATATATCGAGCTCGTTGGGGAACCCCAAGAGCAAGGTATGATGAGCACAACAGCAAGTTTTCCCTCAGTACAAAACCAAGGTTATCAATCCAGTAGGAGCAAGGAAACACCCCAAAGGTGTAGCTAGCTGACGGTTGGCAGGGCGCACTACCGGTGCCAGCAGCAACGTGGAGACCTGCACAGCGCAACCACAGAACACTGTCCCCACCTTGCGATGAGGTTGTCAATCTCACCGGTTTTGCTGAAAACAAAGGATTAAACGTGTCGAATGGAAGGAAGTAATAGTTTGCAGAAAGTAAACACAAAGCAGTAAACAGTTTGTAGATTGTATGTAAAAGAAAGGACCAGGATCCATAGCTCACTAGAGGTGGCTCTCCTTAAGATAGAAAACATGCTGAGTGAACAAATTACAGCAGGGCAATTGACAAACATCGAGAAAGCATACAAACATATACTAATCATCTTGACTCCTTTGAGATTCGATTAGGCATTACAATATTATACATAGACCGTCATCCAACTGCATCTGTGACTAATAATCCACCTTCAGGTTATCATCCGAACCCCCTCCAGTATTAAGTTGCAAGCAACAGATTATTGCATTACGAATTGCGTGTAAAGTAAACAATACGATTGTTCTATAAACAAAGGATTGTTGTTTTCTCCCTAGAAGCAACAACACATCTAGTACCTTAGAGATTTCTATCACTTCCCTAGATTACCAGAGGCATGAATCCACTATCGAGCATAAATACTAACTCTTAGAGTTGCTAGCATCTACTTGGCCAAGATAGCTACTAACAACGAAAAGCATGCAAGATCACAAATAACAAAGACATGATAGAATCAATAATCAATCTGAAATAGCATCTCAATATCCATCGGATCCCCGCAAACACAACATGCAAAATTACAAATAGATGATCTTGATCATGAACGGAGATCACAAGATCTAGACATGATAGCACAAAGGAGGAGAACCAACCATCTAGCTACTACATGGATATGTAGTCCAGAGATGAACTACTCACGCATCACACCGGAGGCTTGTATGATGATGAAGAAGGCCTCCAGGGTGAATTCCCCTCTCCGGCAGGGTGCCAGGAAGAGCTTCAGATCCCTCCTGATCTAGGGATGGAGATGACTGCGGCTATAGACTCTTTCGTGGAATTTTGATCGGGTTCTTAGGGTTTTCGTATCAGAGGCAATATATAGGCGGAAGGAGAGGCCGAGGGGGTGCCTGGGGCGGCCAGACCACCCCCTGGCGTGGGCCAGGCCTGGCCGCCCGGCCAGGTGGTGTGGCCAGGCCCCAGCCCCTCTCCGTCTCGTATTCTGGCTCCAGATGTCTCTCGATAAAATAATAACTTTAGCTTTTGTCCCGTCCAATTCCGAGAATATTCATTTTCTGACTTCCTAGAACCAAAAACAGCAGAAAATAGGCAGCTGACACTATGGCTCTTATTAATAGGTTAGTCCAAGAAATCATATGAAAAGTACCCCAAAGTGTGGACAAAACACAAGAAAGTAGATAAAACCTAGCATGGAACATCAAAAATTATAGATACATTTGCAATGTATCAACATCTCCAAGCTTAACTCCTGCTCGTTCTCAAGTAGGTAAGTGATAACTATAAAGAATAATTTTTGAGATGATGATACGTCCATTTTGCATCACTATTCTATGTCTTAATTCACTATTATTCATTGATATATTTCATATTGAGAGGTGATACTTATGTTATTTCATCTATTTTTGCATGGTTGATGACTTTTGGAGCATGGACCGCTGCAGTCAGGATTATGATGGAAAAGGTGCTGTTTGGCGGCAAAATTTGCGAAAATCAGAAAATCCGGGAAAATATACGGAAAATCCTATTTTTTCAGAAGACTCAGGATGCTAGAAGATGGAGTGGAGGTGGGCCACAGGGGCCCCACACCACCCCATGGCGCGGGCAGGCCTAGGCCGCGCCTGGGAGTGGTGTTTCCACCCTGGCCCATGTGGCGCCCCGCAAAAACCACTACTAGAAAATCGCTGTGTTTTTGTGCATTGCATCATCATGACCGCATGCTCATGTCATCATGCCACATTGCATTTGAGCATCGTCATCATCTTGCATGGTTTGTTTGAAAACTATTTTCGAAAAGTCTAGTTTTGTTTTCTAAATTCCCCATCTTTATTCAAACACAAACCCGGTTCTCCGGATTATTTTGTTTCGTCTACCAACGGATTTCAAAAGCGCCGTTTTAAATAAACAAAATTTTAAATTATTTTTTTAGGAGGCAGCCAGCCAGGCCCGAAAGCCCAGCCGGCCACCTCCAGATAAAAATCCTATCTAACCCAGAGCACCCAAACCCTTTTCTACCAAATACCCTACCCTTATTTTCGTACCCAGCCCCTCCACCTCACCCCGCCCAATCGCTGCGCGACACCTCACCAACCCCTCCCTTTTCCCCCCACCTCACCCAGCCGACCAACCCCCACCTGCCCTCACCCCACAGCCAGCCGCGCGGGCCCCACCCTCCTGGAGTGGACAGACCCCCTACTCCCTCTTTTTCCGCGCCGCACGCGCCTCCACCAGCCGCCCTTACCTTTTCCCGCTCGCCCCACCTACCCTGGCCCACCGCCCGCACTCCCATTCCCACCTGCCGCCTGACCCGTCCACCGTTCCACGCCACCTGATCCGTAGCCTCGAATCCCGCGCCTCCCTGTGGCCCCACCACTCCCGTGACCGCGCATGTTCCTCTCTCTCCCCGCGTCGCAACCCTCTCTCTCTCTTCCCCGTGTCGGCACCCTCCGCCACCGCTACTGCTTGCCCGCCACCTCGCTCCTCCCCTCTCCGGTGCCATCCTCCACCCCGTCCCCTTCTCCACCGCGCTCCTCTTCCCCCGGCTCGACCCCGCCGCCAGGGTCGAGGCCACCATCGACCGCCACCATGGGGCCCCGCCTTGGTCGCCGTGCCCCTCCTTGCCGCCCCTCTCCCTCGCTCTCCGGCTAGATCCCGCCGCCTCCATCTTCCTCTCTGGCGCCGCCGGCTGCCGCCGGGCAAGCCCCGCCGCCCAGGATCTCCGCATCGCGCCTTCCCCGTCGGACCGCCGCTGCAACCTCCGCCTCGCCTCGGCCGTCCGCGATCTCGCCGTGCCCGCCTTCCTCCGGTCAGCGCCACCTTCTGCCTCCCGCAAGCGCCGCCGCCACCTGCAAGATCTCTGGACGCCGCTGGTGGTTACTACCGCGTCGTGCCCTCTGCCGGCGCCGGCCCGCGCGTCGCAGATGACCGCCGTCGGGTGCGCCTCCTTGCCCGCGTCCCCGGTCACCTTTGCGCGTCTCCTCGAGCCGCCGTCACCTTTTCCTCGGCCTGCGCGAGCCCGACCCCACGCGACCTTGGCTGCTCCGTCCCTGCCGCAGCTGTGGCTATCTCCTGTTCGCGTCGTCACAATCTGTGAGGGTGCAGACGTTACACGCTGGTGCTACAAAGCAACCAAGGTCCTAGCCCGTCTCCATGCTCCCTGTGTGTGGAGATGTTCCGTCCCGATGTTTAGTGTGTTGCCATCGACAAGTCCTTCCGAGCAGACGTGTTGGCCGAGACTATGTACACGGGCGCCCAATGACAAGATCCCCTTCTCGAACCCTCGACACGCCAAGAACTCCTGCCCGGAACACCAAGTTCGTCGAGACCCTGAAGACCCGTTCCCGGAGGCGAAGTCCGAACCCAATGACAACCAAGCTCTTCTTCCCGGAACGACAAGTGCTTCTACACGGATCCGATGGTCCAGACTCCGAAGACCGATGTCGCCGAGCCCGAACCCCATCGAACCCTCGGAACCCCAAGATCTTCGGACCTTGATGTGTGATCCCTTTCTCGAAACTCTATTTTATAAATGATAAATACTTGTCGCATTAATTGTTCATCCTTGCATGCATATTGGGTGTTTGGATCTGTTTCGGCAATTCACCTAAATTAAATATGGAGTGTTCATGCGGAATATTGTTGTCTTATTCCGGACTCCATTTAAATTGGTGTAGCGAACCGATGCCATGTTTCACCCTATTAATACAACATTTAAATTGCGGGGGTTCTAAACAACTTGAACCATATAATCATTTGTCGGGACCACGGTTCCGCTTAATATGGCCTAATTGTACCGCATCTGCATCATATCATAATCATGCCGGATCTTCTGCCGTAGTATTAAATATTGTATCCGGTGTTTCTTTTAGTGCTTTGGTTCTTCGCGGATTAGGCCGATGAGTTGATGCGAGTATCGACAAGTCCTTCGGATGTGATCCTTCGGCCGTGTTTCCCAGGCGAGCATCTCTCCCCCTTCTACCTATTTTGCATTTATAGTCTTTATTTCCTCCTGTTGATCTATTGCTATCCGTGTCGCGATGCTTTAGTTTCCGAACACCAGTTATATCCCGTGCAGCCTCTATATTGCCTTGGACACCTCCTATTACCTGTGTTTGGTAGATAGCTGGCCTTGTGAGTCGTAGTTGCTTGCTCAGGTGTGATCTCGTGTTGTCAAGTGCCACAGTTGTTGGAACGCTGGCAGATGTTATTGGTGGAGATGCTTACTGGTGGAGATGATCATGACTTTAAATACAACTATTAAAATGCTAGATATAACTAATGCAGAGGCATCGGTGGGCAATAGATGTTATTTGGTTGTTCCACGCTCACTTGTGTCCCATAGGACCCCGAGTACTTGATACCTGTTCCTTGATTTTTCGCACTATCCACATCCGGGAGGCCTTATGGACCCCCTTGAGCCAGAGCTTGATTCATTTCTATTTCTTGGGGCCACAAAGTAGTTTGGGGCTTTATTACTATCCTGTACTTATGCCATGCTTCACTGCTTTATTTAAGATTGTGCGAGGAGCACCTGTACTGTTTTGGATCGTGGAATGTTTTCACGGTATCGACAAGTCCAGCCACACTTTCGGGTTCCTAGTCGTTTACAGCCATTGACACAAACCCTGGGTCTGTTCCGGAGCCGGCCAACTTTGTTGCGGGTAGCTTAGTGGGGTGGCCCCCTGAAATATTTCTGAATCCTGTGATTGCTTTGTCGTGAAAGCCTCGTTGGGTTTTGAGTTGGTTTTTCCGAGGTTGATCGAGTGTGTGTTGCTATTTGTGCACCCCTGCAGGGTAAAACTTTCTGAAAGCCGTGTCCACGGTTATGGATGACTTGGAGCACAGTATCTCGATCATAGACAAGCATAACTAAAGTAGTGCCATAAACTTGACTTAATATGTGACTAGTAATCAGATCAAGTATAACGGAATGGATATTAAAAATGCCAACAACTATTAGATCTGTGGTGATCTGTGTCTTACTATACCTGCCTAGTAAGTATTGCAACTCCAATGGAATGTGATAAAAGTGCCAACAACTGCTGGGTTTTGGGATTCCTCAGGACAATTATATCTGATTAGTAAATGTTCCAACTACAATGGAATGGGGATTAAAATGCCACTACTGATGCTTCAGGATGACTCATGCTATCTATACCTGATTAGTAAGTACTGCAACTATAATGGAATGAGTAAAATTGCCAACCGTGTGAGTTCCTTGGTACGACTTCCTCGTTTGGTCTCGAGGGGGAAATACCAGGATGGGTTTGTCTGGTGTTAGCTTCAGGTTGAATCCGGATAGGTACTTCTTACCCCTCTCTGATAACAGCCAGTTGTATCGAGTCTCTATTGGTTGTTTAGTGCCGCTGCGCTGCCGCTTCATCCCACCATACCTATGTAGGCGAGAGCCGCCGAATTCTAGCCTCGCCGTGTACTGGCCTTAGTACTGACGCTCCTCTTTTTCCTTTGCCCTTTGTCGGCACCCCTTTTGTTTTAGCAGGTTTGAGATCATCGTCGTTAGCAGGGTTACCCTTCCGGCTTGGCCTGGGCAGGGTTATGGACGCCATTGGTTATTCTTCAGGGCTCTTAGCCCCATTTGCATCTTGTCCGTACTCGGACGTTGTATCGTTTTCAAGGTGATTTGGGTCTTTGTATTGTATTTCTGTATTCTTGACTCCGCTGAGTCGCTGTGGTATATGTATCTGTTCTGTGGATCCCATCGAGGACTGTTGTGTAATGTTATTACTTCGTTTTCCACCCGCACGAAAGTGCCTGGTGGGCGTCCTTGAATCGTTTCTATGCGGGTTTGGCGGGAAGCGCTGAAACTTGCATAGGGCCGATTCGAGGGTGCTACAGCCCACTCCAGCCTCTCCCCTCTGGCGTATATCATCCCCACGAAACCCTAAGACTCGGGGGGCGACCACAGAAAGATTCCGCCGCCTCTGCGGGGCGGAAAACACCGAGAGAGAAAGATCTCTCTGGCAGACAAATTTCTGCTGGGGGAATTCCTTCCCGGAGAGGGGAGATCGTCACCATCAACACCACCATCAAGCTGGACATCATCGGGATCATCATCATCATCACCATCAGCACCCTCATCACCATCTCCATATTGTTGTAACAATTGGTTGAATCTTGCTATAGTTCACAGGGGAAACTTTCTCGGTGTTGATTACTCCTTGTAGTTGATGCTATTGAGTGAACCATTGAATTATTGTTTATGTTTAGATTGTTATACATCATTATTACATCTCTAATCATGATCCGTATGATGTCTTGTGAGTAGTTCGTTTTGTTCTTGAGGACATGGGAGAAGTCTTGTTGTTAGTAGTGGAGTTGTGTTGAGAAAGATTCAATAGATTGTTATTTAAGTTGTGGTGTACTTCTTCTAGTGGTGTCATGTGAACATCGACTACATGACACTTCACCTATATGGGCCTAGGAGAATGCATTGTGTATTTGGCTACTAATCGTAGGGGTTGCCGGAGTAACAGAAACCTGAACCCCCGTTAGGAAACCATTGCACAAGGTACGTAAGGGTCTTAGAGTTTAAAGCCGTGGTTAGGTTTCTACCTTAATTACTTTCTTGTACTTACGGATGTTTGTGTTGGAATTATGCCCTAGAGGCAATAATAAAGATGTTATTATTATAATTCTTGTTCATGATAAAGTTTATATTCCATGCTAGAATTGTATTAAGCGAAAACTTTAATACTTGTGTGGTTTGTGAACAACACCGTGTCCCTAGTACGCCTCTATGGACTAGCTCATTGATCAATGATGGTTAAGGTTTCCTAACCATAGACATGAGTTTTCAATTGATAATGAGATCATATCACTGGGAGAATGATATGGTGGACAGACCCAAACTAAGCGAAGCAATTAGATCGTGTCATTATGTTCATCTTTGCGAAGCTTTTCCTATGTCAAATATTGTATTCCTTAGACCATGAGATAATGCAACTCCCTGGTATCGGAAGAAAGCTTTGAGGTCATCAAACGTCATCCTATGAGAGGGTGATCATAAAGGTGTCTCTCAGGTGATCGGAAAGTATCTGTTGGGTTGTATGTATCGAGATGGGATTTGTCCCTCCCAAGTCGGAGAGATATACTTCGGGCCCACTCGGTAATCGATATCAACACCGCTTGCAAGCATGTGGTTAAGGAGTTAATCACAAAGTGATATCGGATTACGGAACGAGTAAAGTACTTGCTATGAACGAGATTGAACTAGGTATGACGGTACCGATGATCGAATCTCGGGCAAGTAAAATATCGCGAGACGAAGGGAATATATATATGGGATTGATTGAATCCTGGCATCGTGGTTCATCCGATATGATCATCGATGAATGTGTGGGAGTCAATATGGGTGCCCAGACCCCGCTGTTGATTATTGATAGAAGATCATGTCTGCATATTCTCGAACCCGCAGGGTCACACACTTAACGTGTCTCGACGCTAGGATAGATTGGATACTTGGTTTATGAATTTTTGTTCGGAGTCTCGGATGGGATCCGGGATATCACGAGAGGTTCCGGAATGGTCCTGAGAATAAGATTCATATAAGGCAGTGCAGTTTTTGGAGTTCGGAATTGTTCCGGGTTAATCGGTATTGTACTGGAAGCTTCTAGAACCTTCCGGAAAGGGGCCAACGTGGTCCCACCTTCCGGGAGGGGGCATGGGCCTATGAGGGAGTGTCCTGGCCGCATTGGGCCAGGGTCACAAGGCCCCATAGGGCCCAGCCGATCCTAGATAAGTTTAAATCGTTTAAACTAGAAATAAGATAGGGTTTCTAGAAGGGAGAGTTTAAATCGTTTAAACTAGAGATAGGCTTGGAGGATGGGCAAGGGCTGGCCGCACCCCCCTCTATATATAGAGGGCTGGTGCGCCCCCTCCCTCCCAACACACACCTTCCTCCAAACCCTATTTGCCCTGCTGCCCTCCTCTCTCCCTCCCGACTGTTTGTAGGCGAAGCCCTGCTGCAGAAATTCTCCACCATATACACCACGCCGTCGTGTTGTAGATCCAATCTATCTCTCCACCCTACTTGCTGGTCCGAGGAAGGAGGAGACGTCGAGGTGCCGCACGTGTGCATCTCACGGAGGCACCGCCACTTGTGGTGCTAGATCGGATCGGATCGCGAGGAGGAGAAGCGAGTACGACTACATCACCCACGTTCCGACGAACGTTCCGCTGTGCGAATCTTCAAGGGTATGAAGATCTAATCCAATCTCTCTCATTGTTTGCATCTCCTAGATTAGATATTGGCTTTCCCTCTGTTCGCTTCCGTAGAAAATTTTGATTTACTATGCTGCGAAACCCCTTCAGTGGTATCAGAGCTAGATCTATGCGTAGATGTGTTTCACGAGTAGAACGCAACATGGTTGTTGCGGGCGTTGATGTTTTCTGTTGCAAGCCTCTTGTTTGTGTTCTTCTTATGGCGCGGGATCGTGAGATTGAAGCGGTCCAGGCCAACCTTACGCGACGTCGCTCGCGAGACCGGCTCCGCACTTGACGTGTGGCTTGTTCCACACATGCGGCTGGTGGATGTCAGTTTCTCTCACTATAGTTTCTCTCACTATAGTTGTCAGTTTCTCTTATACGCCATGTAATAGCTTTACTTTATCGCTAAGTAGTTAGCAATAGTTGTAGTTGCTATTCGTGGTGGAGGCAATCATGGTGGAGTGATGGAGATCATGCCGGAACGCACAAGATGGAGATCATTGCGCGAAGATTGGCTATACCATGTCACATAAAGTTATATGCATGTGATGTTTATCCTTTTATGTATCTTATCATGCTTAGATCGCGACGGTAGCATTATAAGATGATTCCTCACTTAAAGATCAAGATAAAAACTGTGTTCTCCCCAAGTATGCACCGTTGCGAAAGTTCATCATGTCCAAGCATCACGTGATGATCGGGTGCTATAGACTCTACGCTCACATACAACGGGTGCAAGCCAGTTTTGCACACGCGGAAATACTTGGGTCTAACTTGACGAGCCTAGCATGTACAGACATGGCCTCGGAACACATGAACCGAAAGGTTAAGCATGAGTCATATGAATGATATGATCGACACTTCGTTGTCCACCATTGAAACCACATCTCTTCTCGTGAAGATCGGATTAGGTGTGGTGAATTTGGATCATGTTCACTAAACAACTTGAGGGATGTTGAATTTAGTGGGAGTTCATCTAGTAATTTGATTAAAAGTTGAACTAGTTATCATGAAGTCTAATTTGTACTTGCAAATATTGTAGATCACATGGCTAAGTCCAACTTCAACTTCAACGTTTTTGCTGAGAAAGAAAAACTTAAGAACAATGGGTCTAACTTCACCAACTGGTTCCGCAATCTGAGAATCATTCTCTCTGGCGGTCAAAAGGACTATGTCCTTGAGAAAGCGTTAGGTAACCCCCCCCCCCCGCTGCAACTGCGCCGGCTGATGAGAAAGCTGTCTATCAGTCGCGCAAAGATGATTATGGTGTGATTAAGAGCACCATGTTGTTTGCTATGGAACCGGAACTTCAAAATCGTTTTGAAAACTATCCCGGGCCCTTTGAGATTCTCGAAGAGTTGAAAACCATGTTTCAGACTCAGGCCCGTTCTGAGAGATATGAGATCTCCGAGAAGTTCTTTAACTGCAAGATGGAGGAAGGGAGTTACGTTAGTGAGCACGCCATTAAGATGTCGGGCTACACTCAACGCCTTGAGCAACTGGACTGCAAGATTCCAGAGGAGCTCAAGATTGACAGGGTTCTGCAATCACTCCCTCCCAGCTACAAAAGTTTTGTAGTGACTCATAATCAGATTGGTTCCACTGATACGATCACCGAGCTCTTCGCAAAGCTGAAGGCTGCGGAGGTGGACATCAAGAAGGATAATCATGTATTGATGGTCAACATCCCTCCTTTAAGAAAGGTAAAGGTGCAAAGAAGCCCTTCAAGAAGGGCGGCGGCAAGCGCAATGCCCCTGCTGAGAAGAATCTCAGGTCTGGTCCCAAGCCGGAAACTGAGTGCTTCTATTGCAAGGACAAGGGTCACTGGAAGCGCAACTGTCCGAAGTACTTAGCGGACAAGAAGGCTGGCACCATCAAAGGTATATTTGATATACATGTTATTGATGTTTTCCTTACTAGCCCTCGTTGTAGTGCCTGGGTATTTGATACCGGTTCAGTTGCTAATATTTGTAACTCGAAACAGGAGCTGCGGAATAGACGGCGGCTTGCGAGGGATGAGGTGACGATGCGCGTTGGCAACGGATCAAGAGTTGATGTGATGGCCGTTGGCACGCTCTCCTTAGTTTTACCTTCGGGATTAGTTTTAAACCTTAATAAATGTTATTATGTGCCTGCGTTGAGCATGAACATTATTTCTGGATCGCATTTATTGCAAGACGGTTATTCATTTAAATCGGAGAATAATGGTTGTTCTATTTATATGAGTAACATCTTTTATGGTCATGCACCTCTTGTGAGTGGTTTATTTCTTCTAAATCTCGAAAGGGATGAAACACACATCCATAACATTGAGGCTAAGAGATGCAAAGTAGATAGTGATAATACTACTTATTTGTGGCACTGTCGTCTAGGTCATATTGGTGTAAAGCGCATGAAGAAACTCCATTCTGATGGACTTTTGGAGTCTCTTGATTTTGAATCATTTGACACATGCGAACCATGCCTCATGGGCAAGATGATCAAAACCCCGTTCTCCGGTATGATGGAGCGAGCAACGGACTTGTTGGAAATCATACATACCGATGTATGCGGACCGATGAGTGTTTCGACGCGCGGTGGATATCGCTATTTTCTCACTTTTACCGATGACTTAAGTAGATATGGGTATATCTATTTAATGAAACATAAATCTGAAACGTTTGAAAAGTTCAAAGAATTTCAGAATGAAGTGGAGAACCATCGTAACAGAAAGATTAAGTTTCTACGATCCGATCGTGGGGGCGAATATTTGAGTTATGATTTTCTCACGCATCTCAAAGCAAGTGGAATCGTTTCACAACTCACGCCACCCGGAACACCACAGCGCAATGGTGTGTCTGAACGCCGGAATCGAACCCTATTAGATATGGTCCGATCGATGATGTCTCTTACTGATTTGCCGTTATCATTTTGGGGTTATGCATTAGAAACCGCTGCATTCACTTTAAATAGGGCTCCATCTAAATCCGTTGAGACGACACCGTATGAACTATGGTTTGGTGCTAAACCTAAGTTGTCGTTTCTTAAAGTTTGGGGATGCGAAGCTTACGTCAAGAAGTTGATGCCGGACAAGCTCGAACCCAAAGCGGAGAAATGCGTCTTCATAGGATACCCTAAGGAAACTATTGGGTATACCTTCTATCACAGAACCGAAGGCAAAGTGTTTGTCGCAAAGAACGGTTCCTTTCTTGAGAAGGAGTTTCTCTCGAAAGAAGTGAGTGGGAGGAAAGTAGAGCTAGACGAGGTTATTGAACCTTCTCTTGAATTGGAGAGTAGCGCAGCACCTGAAATTGTTCCAGTGCCGCCTGCACCAACAATAGAGGAAGCTAATGACAAGGATCATGAAGCTTCGGACGATGCTGCTACTGAACGTCGCAGGTCGACAAGGTCGCGTGCCCCTCCTGAGTGGTACGGCAACCCTGTCTTGACTGTCTTGTTAGTAGAAGACAGCGAACCTACGAACTATGAGGAAGCGATGATGAGCCCAGACTCTGAGAAATGGCTAGAAGCCATGAAATCCGAATTGGGATCCATGAGCGAAAACCAAGTATGGACTTTGGTAGACCCTCCTAGCGACCGAAAGGCCGTTGAGTGCAAATGGATCTTCAAGAAGAAAACGGACGCGGATGGTAATGTTACCGTCTATAAAGCACGGCTTGTTGCGAAAGGTTTTCGACAAGTTCAAGGTGTTGACTACGATGAGACTTTCTCTCCCGTAGCGATGTTTAAGTCCATTCGGATTTTATTAGCAATTGCTGCGTTTCATGATTATGAAATATGGCAAATGGATGTCAAGACTGCTTTCCTCAATGGCAACATTGATGAAGAGTTGTATATGATGCAACCCGAAGGTTTTGTCGATCCTAAGGATGCTGATAAAGTATGCAAACTTCAGCGTTCCATTTATGGACTGAAGCAAGCATCTCGGAGTTGGAACCTTCGTTTTGATCAAGTGATCAAGAGCTTTGGATTTGTTCCAAATTGCTACGAAGCTTGCATCTACAAGAAAGTGAGTGGGAGCTCGGTGACATTTCTGGTACTATATGTGGATGACATATTGATTATTGGAAATGACATCGACATGCTTAACGATGTGAAGAGTTATTTGAACAAGTGTTTTTCAATGAAAGACCTAGGTGAAGCTGCTTATATATTGGGCATCAAAATCTATAGAGATAGACAAAGACGCCTGATAGCTTTAAGCCAGAGTACATACCTAGACAAAGTTCTGAAAAGGTTCAGAATGGATAAGGCATTGAAAGGTTCAGTGCCTATGTTGTCAGGTAAGATATTGAGCAAGGCTCAGTGTCCAGCTACGGTAAATGATAGGGAAGCTATGAGCAAAGTGCCTTATGCCTCGGCCATAGGTTCCATCATGTATGCCATGCTGTGTACTAGACCGGATGTGTCCAATGCTCTTAGTTTGACGAACAGATATCAAAGTGATCCAGGAGTGGAACACTGGACAGCCGTGAAGAACATCCTAAGGTACCTAAATAGGACTAAAGAAATGTTCTTAGTCTATGGGGGTGATGAACAGCTCATCGTAAAAGGTTACGTCGATGCTAGTTTCGACACCGACAAGGATGATTCTAAATCTCAGACAGGATACGTGTATATTTTGAATGGAGGAGCTGTGAGCTGGAGAAGCTGCAAGCAAAGCGTGATCGCGGGATCTACAGTAGAAGCGGAATACATGGCTGCTGCAGAAGCGTCAAGTGAAGGAGTTTGGATCAGGAACTTCATCACTGAGCTTGGCGTGGTTCCAAGTGCATTGGACCCACTGGAGATATTGTGTGACAACACTGGCGCCATACCACTCGCTAAGGAACCAAGATATCATCCAAAGACCAAGCATATCAACCACAAGTTTCATATAATCCGAGATTATATAGCAGATGGAGATCTGAAGATTAGCAAAGTACATACAGATCTGAATGTCGCAGATCCATTGACTAAACCTCTTCCACGTGTAAAACATGATCAGCACCTCAGTGCCATGGGTGTGAGATTGTTGCCAGATGTAAACTAGATTATTGACTCTAGTGCAAGTGGGAGACTGTTGGAATTATGCCCTAGAGGCAATAATAAAGATGTTATTATTATAATTCTTGTTCATGATAAAGTTTATATTCCATGCTAGAATTGTATTAAGCGGAAACTTTAATACTTGTGTGGTTTGTGAACAACACCGTGTCCCTAGTACGCCTCTATGGACTAGCTCATTGATCAATGATGGTTAAGGTTTCCTAACCATAGACATGAGTTGTCAATTGATAATGAGATCATATCATTGGGAGAATGATATGGTGGACAGACCCAAACTAAGCGAAGCAATTAGATCGTGTCATTGTGTTCATCTTTGCGAAGCTTTTCCTATGTCAAATATTGTATTCCTTAGACCATGAGATAATGCAACTCCCTGGTATCGGAAGAAAGCTTTGAGGTCATCAAACGTCATCCTATGAGAGGGTGATCATAAAGGTGTCTCTCAGGTGATCGGAAAGTATCTGTTGGGTTGTATGTATCGAGATGGGATTTGTCCCTCCCAAGTCGGAGAGATATACTTCGGGCCCACTCGGTAATCGATATCAACACCGCTTGCAAGCATGTGGTTAAGGAGTTAATCACAAAGTGATATCGGATTACGGAACGAGTAAAGTACTTGCTGTGAATGAGATTGAACTAGGTATGACGGTACCGATGATCGAATCTCGGGCAAGTAAAATATCGCGAGACGAAGGGAATATATATATGGGATTGATTGAATCCTGGCATCGTGGTTCATCCGATATGATCATCGATGAATGTGTGGGAGTCAATATGGGTGCCCAGACCCCGCTGTTGATTATTGATAGAAGATCATGTCTGCATATTCTCGAACCCGCAGGGTCACACACTTAACGTGTCTTGACGCTAGGATAGATTGGATACTTGGTTTATGAATTTTTGTTCGGAGTCTCGGATGGGATCCGGGATATCACGAGAGGTTCCGGAATGGTCCTGAGAATAAGATTCATATAAGGCAGTGCAGTTTTTGGAGTTCGGAATTGTTCCGGGTTAATCGGTATTGTACCGGAAGCTTCCAGAACCTTCCGGAAAGGGGCCAACGTGGTCCCACCTTCCGGGAGGGGGCATGGGCCTATGAGGGAGTGTCCTGGCCGCATTGGGCCAGGGGCACAAGGCCCCATAGGGCCCAGCCGATCCTAGATAAGTTTAAATCGTTTAAACTAGAGATAAGATAGGGTTTCTAGAAGGGAGAGTTTAAATCGTTTAAACTAGAGATAGGCTTGGAGGATGGGCAAGGGCTGTCCGCACCCCCCCTCTATATATAGAGGGCTGGTGCGCCCCCTCCCTCCCAACACACACCTTCCTCCAAACCCTAGTTGCCCTGCTGCCCTCCTCTCTCCCTCCCGACTGTTTGTAGGCGAAGCCCTGCTGCAGAAATTCTCCACCATATACACCACGCCGTCGTGTTGTAGATCCAATCTATCTATCCACCCTACTTGCTGGTCCGAGGAAGGAGGAGACGTCGAGGTGCTGCACGTGTGCATCTCACGGAGGCACCGCCACTTGTGGTGCTAGATCGGATCGGATCGCGAGGAGGAGAAGCGAGTACGACTACATCACCCACGTTCCGACGAACGTTCCGCTGTGCGAATCTTCAAGGGTATGAAGATCTAATCCAATCTCTCTCGTTGTTTGCATCTCCTAGATTAGATCTTGGCTTTCCCTCTGTTCGCTTCCGTAGAAAATTTTGATTTACTATGCTGCGAAACCCCTTCAGTTTGCAAGGGGTATAATCACAAGTATGTATTAGTCTTGGATGGGGCGGTACATTAGCACAGGTTCACCCCACAACACTTAGCAAGCTAGAGAAGATTAATCAGCTATATGAAGCGAAAGCACTTGACAGTCTTCCCATGTGTCCTCAAGAACGTTTGGTCATCTATAGAAATACAACCGGCTTGTCCGTTGCTGCATAAAGGATTGGGCCACTTGCTGCATTTATTCCTACTGTATTTTGTTTACTCGTACTTTGTTTACTTGCTTTATCGAAAACCCCTAAAAATCCGTTTGCTAAGTATTTGCAGAGAATTCCTGATCCATACCACTAGCCAGCACCTTCTGCTCCTCGTTGGGTTCGACACGCTTACTTATCGAAAATACTGCGATACACCCCCTATACTTGTGGGTCATCAAGACTATTTTCTGGTGCCGTTGCCGGGGAGTGAAGCGCTATTGGAGAGTGGAACTAGTAAAGGAAACTTCTACTGTGAGTATTGTTTACTTCTGCTAGTTGCTTTATTTTCGTTATGGATAATTCACTGAGTTTCTTATTTGGTAATGCTACTACCACTGCTAAGGTAGTAGATAAGCCACCACCTGCTGAGAAAGATGTTTTCAAAATACCTACAAGAATTATTGATCGTGTTATGGATAACTATTATGTTGGGGGGGGGGGGGGACTGTCCATCCCGGTGATCATTTACTCTTTATACACGAATTATGCGGGTTGTTCAAGTGTGCAGGTATTACTACAGATCAAGTTAAGAAGAAGTTATTCTCATTATCGCTGAAAGGAAGAGCTGATGAATGGTATAAGCTGCTGAAGAATGGTCAAGCTCTAGAATGGGAGGAAATAGTGCCTCTCTTTTATTCAAAGTTTTATCCTCCTAGTGAGATTCATAAAGATCGGAATCAAATATACAACTTTTGGCCTCTTGATGGAGAGAGTACAGCTCAAGCTTGGGGGAGATTGAAGTTACTAATGCTCAAATGTCCCATTCATGAGCTCCCCAACAATATTATTATCAATAACTTTTATGCAAGGCTCCCTCTACATGACAAAGATTTATTGGATGCTTCTTGTGCTGGATCATTCACTCGTATGGAAGAAGAAGCTAAATGGGACCTTCTAGATCGTATTCAAGACAATGCTGAAGCTTGGGAGAATGACAAAGGTACAAAGTCATGTATAAATTATGATTATGAATGCATTGAATCTTTTATGGGAACTGATGACTTTCAAAATATTAAAAATGCTTATGGTCTAGACTCTCAAGCTATTGCTTGTTATTTTAAGGCTTTTGCTTCCTATATTGAAGTGCCTAAAAAGAAGTGGAATAAGTATCATGAGCCTTATAAAGATATTGCTAAGAGTGTTCCTTCAAGAAATACTGAAGTTTATATTGCTAATCATGTTTTACCTGAACCTTATATTGAGAAAATGCCTTTTCCAGTTAAGGTAAAGGAACATTCTATGATAGCTAGTATGGTTAATGAAAGTACGAGTAAAGCTGTTGAACCTGATAAACAAATGGTTGATGAACCTATATTAGCAAATGTGAAAGACTTTGTCACTGAGTATGAAGAAGAGGGAGACACTATCTTTCGTAAGGATGCCTCTAATATTGTTTCACAAAATAGTTTTATGAGAGCTAGTATTCCTGTGTTTGCTGTTAGGATAAGTGATCATTGTTACGATGGCTCTTGTGATAGTTATATTGGTAAGTTTATGCATGATACTGAAAGTTACTATGAGAGAGGGAAAAGTGTTCTTATGTATCTCAATAATATCAAGTTTCCTCGTTTTATGCTGAAAGTTTTTATGTTGCACTTCTTTTGCCTTCCTATGCTCGCAGTTTCTGGTTTCAACAACTTGTTTGTTTACAAAATTCCCTTGCATAGGAAGTGGGTTAGACTTAAACGTGTATTTTTGCTTCTTAATGCTCTCTTTTGCTTTAATTCATATTCTTATGTGTGAGCAGCATTGAAATTATCATGCCCATCTTAATGGCTATAAAGAAAGAGCTTTTTGGAAGACAACCCAGTTTATTCTTGTATTCGGTTTGTTTTTGTTTTTTCTTTGAGTCTTGGAAGTTATTAGGTAATAAATGCTCCTTATCCTTTTTGTTTCGTTTTTGTGTCAAGATCAACCTCTAATGAGAGAGAAGTAAGATTTGGGGAAGATGCTGTCCCGAAACAGATTTTTATGCTTCACTGTAAAAATTCGTGAGAGATCTCTGTACGTCGGATTGAGCTATAACTTTTTGTGCTTCTGCCCCAGGTTGTTATTTAATTTTCGTTAGTTTTGCACTTTTTGATTTGAGCAACAGAAGATTTTCGAAAAAATTGATCTTTACCTGCTGGTCTGTTTTGACAGATTTTGCCAATCTTGCATTTGCTTCTTTATTCGATTTCCTTTTTGAATTCCTTTTGGGTTTTTGGAAGGAGTTGCTACAGTAGCTTATGTTTTGATGGTTTTCAGTTGAAGTTGGACTCAAAAGGTTTTATCACTTCACTTATACTAATGTGCTAATGAGAACTGTGTGAAGTTTTGTGTGAAAGAAATTTCCAGAAAGTGGAGATAATAGTGTAATAAGGAAAAGAAGGGTTTTATGACTCAAGTAATAAGTGTATGAAGATGAAGATATTGATGATTCAAGTGGTGACTCTGAAAGGATCCACTAAATACCAAATTCAGAGACCTGCAGAGTCTGTTTCCAACTAGGTAACTGTTCTGGTAAGAAAAGTTCCGCGAAAATACAATCCAACTATTTTTTTTGCAGTTTTTAGTCAATAAGGAAAGTTTCGAAGCAAAAAGGGACGGAACCGGAGCCGGGGTGTCCCACACCACCCCATGGCGCGGTCCCACCCTTGGCCGCGCCACCAGGTGGTGAGGCCACCCAGGACTCCGCCTTTGACTCATTTTCTCCCAATAGCTTCCTTTTGATACGAAACTTCGTAATATATAACCCCCGGATCTTCCGAGGTCTGTATATCGTGTTTTCGTCGTGTTTTTGTTTCGATCTGTTTCTGCCAGGACATACTCTTTGAAAGTTTAGAAGCACAATGGTGTCTGCCAAGGATAAAGGGAAGGAGCCCATGGAGGAAGACCTCCAAGACCGCGGGAAGGAGAAGGAGATCGAGAGTGAAGGTGAAGAGGAGCAAGGCCAACGTCCGCACACCGGCACCACCATTGCAAGCATTGGAGTGGTGAAACCTGCCAAGATCAGAAGGACTGCACGGATGCAGACTAGGGGGAAAGCTCCTCATCACAGTTTGGCTCCACGATCTCGTCCTCCACGCACCAGGAATCCTTTCCATACCCTTATCCATGAGCATCAATAGCAGAATATGCCCAAGGAGAAATTACCCTCCAATTGGGATTTGCCTCCTTCTAGCCATGCAGGAAAAGAAGACTTCAAGGAGGAAGAGTGGGGAAAGAATAGCAAGAGCTGGAATTCTCAACCCAAAATGATCATGAGCCGCATTGAGCAAAACTCGCAGCTTATTCGTAATCTCATCTTTGAGATTGAGGACTTGGGGAAACTTATCAGAGAGCTCATTGAGAGGATACCACCACCACCGAAGGAGTAACTCGTCATCAGGTTTGGCATCCCCTTGGTTTGTTCCAAGCTTGGGGAGTGCCGCGGTATCACATCACTATCTTCTATCTTTTTACCTTATTAGTAGAGTCATATCATGAATAGAGGAGTTATTATGTAGTATGGTTTGCATTATGGAAGTGTCCCCTCTCTTGTTAGATATGTATCCCTTGGTGTGAGTTGCCGTTATGGAATATTAATGAGAAGTTCTATCATTCACTCTTTTTCATAGCTTATATTAGTTTTCAATTCATGGTTGTATGATTGATCTTGTTGTTAGTATTGGTAGCACTCTGGGATCATTGAGTTAATTTAGTTGGTTTTGGCAAACCTGGCTCGGTCAGTAGCAACACCTTTTTTGAGAGTTGAAAAGAAAAAGATAGAAGTACTCTAAAGAAAAATAAATTCATCATCTTTCTTTCTTGATTTGCTCATAAGTCTAGTATTCTCTAGTTAAGATATTTTGTGCTTCCAAGGAAGATTGCATGTTTGTCTTTATCACTTGTATGTTTGGTTGTTTCCTTCAACTCTTATACTTGCTACCCAGCCTTGCTAGCCAAAAACCTGTACTAAGAGGGTATTCTTCTCGTGCATCCACCTCCTTTAAACCAAAACCTTTGCCAGTTGTGTCCACCATACCTACTTAGTAGCATTATTGTTATTCCAAGTAAATTCCTGTTTTGTCTACCTCCCAAATTAAACTTGTTATGTGAAAATTAGTGATTAAAGCTCTCACGAACTTGATGGCACACTTTACTTTCTTGCACTTAATAAACTTGAACCATTGGGTCCTTCTTTGTTGCGTATATGCTTGCGCTTTATGAGTTGAAGTTAGCTGAACCATGTATCATGGGGACCACTTTCAACACTTCATTGGTACTTGTACCTAGTTGATATCATGTTCTTTTGCTTATGGATCTCGGCGGTGTGAAATAAAAGTGGAACTTGTAAGATCATGGAGTTTATATGTGTGTTAGAGAAACGCCTGGGCCGCTAGCCTAAGCCATGCCTAATCATGGTGGAAACTTGCAGCATAACTATAGTGAGCATTCTATGAAGCATCCTCAATAAAAACCTATGCAAATAGCAAATAAAAAGATCGTTGAGATGCTCACTATTTGCTTGCCTTGTCATTTTGATTATGGGATAGCTCCTGTGTCATGTGCAAGGGGTACCCCGTTGGCGGTTCTCAACGATACGCATGTATTTACAATGACAAGAGCTTGCTCGTGACTGAAGTTGAGTAGCATGAGGATCGGTACTCATAAGTAAGGGGCATGAGATTTCAACTTATAACTTGTCAAGCATATCCTCTTAGTTGTGTCACTTTAACCTTAATCACCTAAAGATACCTATGATAGGGGCAATGAGAGCTGAAAGCTAGTAAGTATCATAATTTTTGGGAGCTCTTTATGAGACTTGCAATCCCTGCTTCCCTCTTTGAAGGGCCTTTCTTTTACTTTGTAGTTGAGTCAGTAAACCTACTCCCTTCTTTCTCAACAAGTATTTTGAGTTGTTGTGTTTCATTCATTCATATGATGATTTATTCAATCATGTTTCTTATGTTCCTTGTTTTGCACATTGCTCTTATCCTGATGTTTACTACTTTGAAAGCTATCATTGAAAAAACCAGCTATTTGTGAATTCCAGCAAATTATCAACTATTCTTCGACCAAGAGCTAAGTTTGCCATTACCAATTACGATTCACTTTATGTATCTTTATTGTGTTTCCTTTACTTATTACAAGTTGAGTTATATAATAGTGAGTTGTCTTCTATTATGATCTATGTATTTGATGAATGTGATGCTTCTTGTCCGTATTCTTTTATCGACTCTTCACTCCATAAACCTGAGGTCATGTTTATTGAGCTCAGTTTCGCTTGGGGACAAGCGAAGTCTAAGCTTGGGGGAGTTGATACGTCCATTTTGCATCACTATTCTATGTCTTATTCATTGATATATTTCATATTGAGAGGTGATACTTATGTTATTTCATCTATTTTTGCATGGTTAATGACTTTTGGAGCATGGACCGCTGCAGTCAGGATTCTGATGGAAAAGGTGCTGTTTGGAGGCAAAATTCGCGAAGATCAGAAAATCCGGGAAAATATACGGAAAATCCTATTTTTCCAGAAGACTCAGGATGCCATAAGATGGAGTGGAGTTGGGCCACAGGGGGGCCACACCACCCCATGGCGCGGGCAGGCCTAGGCCGCGCCTAGGAGTGGTGTGGCCACCCTGGCCCACTCCAGCCTCTCCCCTCTAGCGTATATCATCCCCACGAAACCCTAAGACTCAGGGGGCGACCACAGAAAGATTTCGTCGCCTCTGCGGGGCGGAAAACATCGAGAGAGAAAGATCTCTCCGACAGACAGATTTCTGCCGGGGGAATTCCTTCCCGGAGAGGGGAGATCATCGCCATCAACACCACCATCAAGCTGGACTTCATCGGGATCATCATCATCACCATCAGCACCCTCATCACCATCTCCATATTGCTGTAACAATTGGTTAAATCTTGCTATAGTTCATAGGGGAAACTTTCCTGGTGTTGATTACTCCTTGTAGTTGATGCTATTGAGTGAACCATTGAATTATTGTTTATGTTTAGATTGTTATACATCATTATTCCATCTCTGATCATGATACATATGATGTCTTGTGAGTAGTTCGTTTTGTTCTTGAGTACATGGGAGAAGTCTTGTTGTTAGTAGTGGAGTTGTGTTGAGAAAGATTCAATAGATTGTTATTTAAGTTGTGGTGTACTTCTTCTAGTGGTGTCATGTGAACATCGACTACATGACACTTCACCTATATGGGCCTAGGGGAATGCATTGTGTATTTGGCTACTAATCGTAGGGGTTGCCGGAGTGACAGAAACCTGAACCCCCGTTAGGAAACCATTGCACAAGGGACGTAAGGGTGTTAGAGTTTAAAGCTGTGGTTAGGTTTCTACCTTAATTACTTTCTTGTACTTACGGATGTTTGCAAGGGGTATAATCACAAGTATGTATTAGTCTTGGATGGGACGGTACATTAGCACAGGTTCACCCACACAACACTTAGCAAGCTAGAGAAGATTAATCAGCTATATGAAGCGAAAGCACTTGACAGTCTTCCCATGTGTCCTCGAGAATGTTTGGTCATCTATAGAAATACAACCGGCTTGTCCTTTGCTGCATAAAGGATTGGGCCACTTGCTGCATTTATTCCTACTGTATTTTGTTTACTCGTACTTTGTTTACTTGCTTTATCGAAAATCCCTAAAAATCCGTTTGCTAAGTATGTGCAAAGAATTCCTGATCCATACCACTAGCTAGCACCTCCTGCTCCTCGTTGGGTTCGACACTCTTACTTATCGAAAATACTACGATACACCCCCTATACTTGTGGGTCATCAGATGACATGCACCATCATAAACTTGATCAAAGTATTTGTAAAACATTCAAAGTTGGGATCATAGTACTTCAATCATAACATGAAAGAAAAAGTTCTAGCAATAAGACAAATAAACTATGTTCCAACATGAAAAGGCACAAACAAAAGATTCATGGATAACAATGATTTGCAAGACGTTTGTTTGTTTCACATAAAGAAAACATAGCATAATAGCATTCAGTTTGTCCCTCATGGAGTAGAAAATATAAATGCATAGGACACCTTCAAAGTTCATAAGAGTGACTAGATACAAATAGTTTAAAACAAGCAATATCAAGGTATGCATCAATCAACTAGTCTTGGGATAATGCACATAGAACTAAGAATGGCCACTATGCTCTCAAAGTAGGTTCATAAAGATAGAAGGTGAAGACTCAATATAATGGTGGAATAAAGGCCTTCATAGAAGGAAGTAGGGATTCAAGTCTCATAAAGTGCTTCCAAAAATTATGGTACTTAATAGCTTTCAGCTCTCATTGCCCCTATCATAAGCATCTTGAAGTGATTAAGGTTAAAGTGAACAAACTATGGTGTACATGCTTGACAAAGTATAAGTTAGAAATCTCGTGTCCCTTGAATACGAGGGCCACTCCTCATGCTACTCAAGTTTAGTCATCGGTAAGTTCTTGTCATTGTAAGTATAAGTGTATCATAAAGAACCACCAATGGGGTACCCCTTGCCCGATGATACGGAAGAATCCCCATATAAAAATGACAAGGCAAGCAGACAACGAGCATCTCAGCAATCTTCTTATTTACCATGGGAATATGGTGCTTTTTTCTCTCTTTCCTCTTTTCATAATCTCTTTTTCTTTTCTTTTTCTCTTTTTTCTCAATATAGGACCCTTTTTTTATAATAAGAATGCTTCATAGACAGCTCATTATGGTTACGCTGCAGGTTTCCACCATGTTAGCATGGATTAGACCAGCGGCCCAGGCGTTTCTCTAACACATATACATAACTCCATGGACTTACAAGCTCCCCTTTCATTTCACACGAACGACATCCATAGACAAAAGAACATGATATCAACTAGGTACAAGTACCAGTGCAATGTTGAAAGCGTTCCCCATGACAGCATGGTTCTGCTAATCTCCAACAAATAAGTGCAAGCATATACAACATAGACGACACACTGGTTCAAGTTTATTAAGGGCAAGAAAAGTAAAGTGTGCCATCAAGTTCGTGAGAGCTTTAATCACTAGTTTTCTCATAATAAGTTTAATTCAGAAGGTAAACAAAAACATGAATATACTTAGAATAGCATATGCTAATAGGTAGGTATGGTGGACTCTTTGGAATAACTTGGTTTAGGGAGTTGGATGCATGAGTGGAACTCATACTTGGTTGTGGAGGCTAGCAAAAGACTGGGAGCGACAAACTAAGAGAGCAATAATGGCCATAATCATGTAGAGCTACAAAACATCATTGATCAAAGCATAAAGTGATACCACAAGTTGAAAACTAAAGGATCATCAAGGATATGGTGACTTTGTATAGTCATAACATGGTGTGAGCATGCGCCAAGTCAACCCAAATAAAGCATCAAAGGAGAATACCATAATACTATGCTTTAATATGCTAAAACAACGCATGATTCATCCAAGGCACATTAAGCAATCTCAATTGTTTATAACAAGTCATGCTACAGCAAAAAATACTAAGCATAAAGCCAAAATAATATCAAGCATGGCATGACAAAGCATAGGCCACAGTCAAAAACAAACTCTCTTTAACACTTAAGCATGAACTTTCCTACTCTTTTCCAATCCAAACCAAACTATTTGAAAACCAATGTATGAAAGAGGGGGTCCAACCAATTTATTCAGAAAACTAATCAAACGAAAAACCAAAACGAAAATGAAAAAGAAGACGCTCCAAGAACAACACAACTGTGCATGAAACAATAAAAATGAAGCATTTGGAAGAAACCTGAGATTTTTATTGATGAAGAGGGGGATGCATTGGGCATCCCCAAGCTTTGACGCTTGTACTTCTTGGATATTTCTTGGGATGACACACGTGGCATCCCCAAGGTTGAGCTTTAGTCCATCCTTCATCTCATTACTCATTCCTTCCATACACCTGAAATTTTTCTTTCATACAAAACTTCACACAATCTTTATTAGCAACATTAGTGCAATCAATATAATAAGTCTTTAGGTTCAGTTCTAACACCAATAAAACTTCCATTAAAACACTAGCTACTGTAGCACTTTCCTCAAAAAGCTCAATTCCCCAAAAGAACTCAAAAAGAAACCAACAAGAAGCAAATACAGAAAAATGGCAGAAATCTGTCAAAACAGACCAGCAGGTAAAGACGAATTTTTTCAAAGCCTTATGTTGCTCAAATCAAAAAGTGTTGAACTAACTAAAGTTATATAAGAACCTGTGGTAGAAGCACAAAAATGCACGCCTCAAAAGCACGTACAGAGATTTTACACGAATTTTTACGGTGAAGCACAGAAATCTGTTTCGGGACAGCAACTTTCCCAATCATTACTTCTCTCTCATTAGAGGTTACTCTTGGCACACAAAAAGAAAATAAAAAGGATAAAGAGTGGTTATTACTGAGGTAATAACTTCCAAGACTCATCTAAAACTTTTGGGTTATCTCCCAATTACTTTTCTTTAACGCCTTTAAGTTAGGCATAAGAAGCAAGAAAAAGAATCAAGTGTTCTCAAATGAAGAAGCATTAAAACCAAATTTTGTTTTCATAGGAGAGGCAAAAGAAATCTTCTCTCTCTTCTTAGGGAAGTGTTCTATGCCTTTCTTGAGTGGGAGTTGATATTTAATGGTGCCTTCTTTCATATCAATAATGGCACCAACAGTTCTAAGAAAAGATCTTCCCAAAGTAATAGGACAAGAAGCATTGCATTCAACATCAAAAACATAGAAATCAACAGGGACATAGGCATTGTTAACCATAATAAGAACATCATAAGACTCCCCATGCGTTTCTTTTTAGCATTATCATCAAGTGGGACATTCAAATAACAATCTTCAAGTGGTGTCAAATCAAGCATATCATAAATCCTTCTAGGCATAATAGAAACACTACTATCAAGATCACATAAAGCTTTGAAATCAAAATCATTCACTTTCATATTAATGATGGGTTCCCAACCATCTTCTTATTTTATAGGAATATAAGCTTTATGTTTCATCTTTTCTTCTTTAATCTTTATGAGAGCATCAGTAATGTGTTTTGTAAAGGCCATGTTCATAGCACTAGCATTAGGACTTTTAGCAAGCTTTTGTAGGAACTTAATAACTTCAGAGATATTGCAACCATCAAGATCAAAATCAAAATTATCATCTAGAGTGGTAGAACTATTACTAGCCTTAACACTAGTGGTAGTCATAGTAGAAACACTAATGTTTCTAGAAATTTCATCTTCTCTTTCCCACTTAGCATGTAATTCAGCTAATAGTCTAACATTTTCATCAACTCTAACTTGTATCGCATTAGTAGCTGCAAAGGGATTATCATTAGTTTCAGTTTAGCAGCCATTTTATTAATCAATGAAGATTGAGCTTCAGACAAAGATGATATATTCCTTTCAGCATTAGAAAGTTTCAATTGTAAACTAGGAATTTCCCTATTTAGACTCTCAAGTTGATGACTAATGTTCTTCAAAATGGTAGATTGTTCCTCCATAGTCTTAGTGAATAGTTGATTTGCTCATATTGCATTTGCATGAAATTCTTAGTGGCTCTTTCAACTTCTAAAATTCTTCCTTCACTAGGTAATCCAGGTTTTCCATTATAACCATAAGTATTACTAGGAGGGTAAGGCCTATAATTGTTATTACCATAAGCATTGTTGCCAAAATTGTTATTTCTTATAAAGTTCACATCAACTTGCTCTTCTTGAGCAACCAAAGAGGCTAAGGGAACATTATTTGGATCAATATGGGCTTTCCCATTAACAAGCATAGACATAATAACATCAATCTTATCACTCAGGGAGGAGGTTTCCTCAACAGAATTTACCTTCTTACCTTGTGGAGCTCTCTTAGTATGCCATTCAGAATAGTTAACTACCATATTATCCAGAAGCTTTGTTGCAGCACCCAAAGTAATGGTCATAAAGGTACCTCCAGCAGCAGAATCCAATAGGTTCCTTGAAGAATAGTTCAATCCTTGTGAAGATGTCCTTGACTCCCCGGCAACGGCACCAGAAAATATTGCTTGTTGGCCCAAAATATATCGAGCTCGTTGGGGAACCCCAAGAGGAATGTATGATGAGCACAGCAGCAAGTTTTCCCTCAGTACGAAACCAAGGTTATCAATCCAGTAGGAGCAAGGAAACACCCCAAAGGTGTAGCTAGTTGAACATTGGCAGGGTGCACTACCGGTGCCAGCAGCAACGTGGAGACCTGCGCAACACAACCACAGAACTCTGTCCCCAACTTGCAATGAGGTAGTCAATCTCACCGGTTTTGCTGAAAACAAAGGATTAAACGTATCGAATGGAAGAAAGTAATAGTTTGCAGAAAGTAAACACAAAGCAGTAAACAATTTGTAGATTGTATGTAAAAGAAAGGACCGGGGTCCATAGCTCACTAGAGGTGGCTCTCCTTAAGATAGAAAACATGCTGGGTGAACAAATTACAGCGGGGAAATTGACAAACATCTAGAAAGCATACACACATATACTAATCAACTTGACTCCTTTGAGATTCGATTGCGCATTACAACATTATACATAGACCGCCATCCAACTGCATCTATGACTAATAATCCACCTTCAGGTTATCATCCGAACCTCCTCCAGTATTAAGTTGCAAGCAACAGATTATTGCATTACGAATTGCGTGTAAAGTAAACAATACGATTGTTCTATGAACAAAGGATTTTTGTTTTCTCCCTAGTAGCAACAGCACATCTAGTACCTTAGAGATTTCTGTCACTTTCCCAGATTATCAGAGGCATGAACCTACTATCGAGCATAAATACTAACTCTTGGAGTTGCTAGCATCTACTTGGCCAAGATAGCTACTAACAACGGAAAGCATGCAAGATCACAAATAACAAAGACATGATAAAATCAATAATCAATCTGAAATAGCATCTCAATATCCATCGGATCCCCGCAAACACAACATGCAGAATTACAAATAGATGATCTTGATCATGAACGGAGCTCACAAGATCTAGACATGATAGCACAAAGGAGGAGAATCAGCCATCTAGCTACTACATGGATCCGTAGTCTAGAGATGAACTACTCACGCATCACACTGGAGGCTTGCATGATGATGAAGAAGGCCTCCAGGGTGAATTCCCCTCTTTGGCAGGGTGCCGGGAAGAGTTTCAGATCCCTCCTGATCTAGGGATGGAGATGACGGCGGCTACAGACTCTTTCGTGGAATTGTGATCGAGTTCTTAGGGTTTCCGTATCAGAGGTAATATATAGGGGGAAAGAGAGGCCGAGGGGGTGCCTGGGGCGGCCAGACCACCCCCTGGCGTGGGTCAGGCCTGGCCGCGCGGCCAGGTGGTGTGGCCAGGCCCCAGCCCCTCTCCGTCTCGTATTCTGGCTCCAGATGTCTCCCGGTAAAATAATAACTTTGGCTTTTGTCCCGTCTAATTCCGAGAATATTCATTTTCTGACTTCCTAGAACCAAAAACAACAGAAAATAAGCAGTTGGCACTGTGGCTCTTGTTAATAGGTTAGTCCAAGAAATCATATGAAAAGTACTCCAAAGTGTGGACAAAACACAAGAAAGTAGATAACCCAAGCATGGAACATCAAAAATTATAGATACATTTGCAATGTATCACACCCCGCCAAGACGCGTACCCCGCCAAATCAGACATCATCTCCAGGAAGCTTCACCGCCACCACCGACACACCAATGCCGACAAAGAGACATGTCGTGGGCTCCAACACGACGCCTTCAGGAAGGATGCGCCCCCCAAGAGTTTCGCCGCCGCCCGATCCAAGGGGATCAAGGGTTTTCACCCGGAGCAACATGAGGGATAGGGCAGAAGCCACGATGACGTCTTCAAAAAGAAAGCGGCGCCCACAGGCGTCACCGCCGCCGGCCCCGGGCGCGGGGGGCAGGTTTTCACCCCGGCAAAAAGTCCGTATCTGAACCAGAGAGTGGTCAATTGCTACTTAACCACATCCACTACAAGCCACTCCCCAGTCATCACGCCGCCCCCGGGGCCGTAATCCCCGGGCAACACTCGAGCCGTGACCTTTGCCGGAGCACCACGGCTCCCACCGACCAAGGCCACCACCCTGGCAACAACAGGAACTCGTCCCTCGCCAGTCATCAAAGAAGACAAGCCGCACACGCACGACCGATCACCCCAGCCACCGGAACGAGCACATCTCCACGGCCACCTGCCCACGTCATCCACCCGTCGCCCGCACCACAAAGCTCCTCCCCACCACACGCCATCTGAGCCCAGGAGGAAGCTCACCGGCAGGTGGCACAACACCGAACAGCATGACCCGTGCGAGCTGTCCACGATCTAGATCTGGCCGTAGCTCGATATCCATTTGAAAATAGGGGCACCGGTGGACAAGCCCCGAGCACAGGCTCCCTAGCCGTGCTAGAGTTCTCCCATGCCTCAATCTGGTTGCCCCCCACTCCAACCTCCGGAGAACGCCTCAAAATTTCACCGTCAGTGGAGAAGAACACGTAGTACGGATTCAGAGAGGGGAGAGGAGAAGGCAAGGCTGGAGAAAGAGGAGGTGGAGAGGCCCCGCCGCCGCTGGCCCCCGGGTCGGGCTAGGGTTCAAGCCGCCCCTGAGTCGCCCACACGGGAGCGACACGGGAGCCCGAGAGTATGGCCGTGTCTACCTTTGGAGAAAGTCTCACTATATTGATCGTCTAGAATTTTGCACCCATTTTTGGCACAACTTGGAGTTGCCAACATACAATTAGTTTTGGACTTCAACAAACAACACGCGGAGTTGCCTGGCAGCCTAATGAGGCAATAAACGATGGGAGATTAGAAACAATGCTCCGGGACATACCCAGTGGGTAGTATTTCATCTCAAAAGTTCTAGTGGGTAATATTTGTGAACGACCAAAATAGTCGAGAACGACAAGCGAACATCAAGCGTAGTTTGGCGACTCACATTGTCCTTGCTGCCTAAATCATCTCTTGGCGTATTATCACTGTAATTCCAAGGGTCCTGCAAAGACTAGCCAAGTCCAAGTCTTCACGTCTCTCCAAGCAACGAATGTTCTATTACACGGTTTGGGGTCAATAGTCTTGACTGTCCCGGGAAAGTCTTCGATTGCCAGGAAGTGAATAGTACTATTGTGCCAATACTTGTTTTTCATATAAAAACTACTTCCCTCCCGCTAAAAAGGCTTATATTGTAAAACCCAGGGATACTTTCTTATTAGACTGATCACAGGTGCAGAGTATCATATACTGATGCTTCTATGTGTCTCTCTCAACCAAACTACAAACATAAGGACGCCGAGGATTGACTGGTATCTCTTTCTGCCCTCCGAACCGAAGGGATACAGCCTAATCCTAAACATCCTCATGATTTCAATTTGGTAAGTTTGGGAGTGGGTGAGACACCAAAGCACATTAAAAGAATGAGAAAAGGACTATTCTAAGTTTAGAACTTCCAGCACTCCAAGCCAATGAAACCGGGTGTTGAGTGTTGGCTGGGTTAATCTGTCCCTACTGCAATGAGGAATTTCAAAAAAAAAAAGAAAAACGACCAGATTCCGGCACTGCTTAGACAGACATCCTCACGACACAATTCCTAGCAGTACGTATAGTACCTGCATGCAGGGGACTCCATGTGACGTCTTACCGACGACAACGGCAGTGTGATTTTGTCCCTCGTGATTTCTTCTCGCAGGTTGCAATCACGAGCACGGAATGTTAGCGTTCACTTGGCTCAGCTCAGCACTCATTCTGGATGTTCATGCGCTCACGGCTCAACTATAAGAAGAGAGCCCATTCTACGTATAGTACCTGCATGCAGGGGACTCGACGTGACGTCTTAGCGACGACAAACGGAACTGTGAGCGCGGAAGCTCACGGCAAGTTTGAGGGGCCGTTTGGAACGCAGAAAAATCGTACAATAGGAGAAGTGAAGGAATTCCTTAGGAAGCTTAAGTGTGGTGGTCTGGGATTGATCTGAGAGCCTTTGCCGATCGTTTTGCCGATTTCTGCCTCTGCGTCTAGACTTGCGGAAAAGTTGGCTTACGGGGAACTATACGGACAGACTTGGACGAAATTGATTGGTTGATTTTTTATCCCATGCTTAAAAATCGGAAACGGTTTGTATCTTCCACCCTCAATGTCACGTCTGCGTCCGTAAGTTGTTTTTGTAAATTTTGTCCCGTAGATGTAGCATTACTCGTTGGTGTCGGGCTAGCAGGTGGCCCTTTACTCGGACTGTACATGCGTTGACCTTGAGGAACATAGCGGAAAAAGAAATGAGAAACCCTCCTCCCTCACCACCAATGGCCACCCCGCCGATGCAGTAACCGTCGCCCGTTAGACTTCGGCTCGTGTTCGACAACCGCCACCTTCTCAGGTGGGCGCAGCGGGAGGACGGCCTCCGCCGCTGCTAGCTTCTACTCGGATCCGATCTCGCCACTGTTGTCGATCTCTCCGCCCATGTCGCCGCTCGCTTCCACATCTGCCGCTCCTGTCCCGGTGGCATCGCCCTCATGGTGGAACACTCTCGGTCCTCCCCCCCCCCCCCCCCCCCACACACACGTCCCTCCGCCCTTCCTTTTCCCTATTTGTGTGACCCATGGAGCATTTTGTCAAATTTTCCTTCGCGTGTTTGGTTTTAATCGAAGGCTTCCCAAGTGTGGGGAACTAATTGATGTGGTTGTCTCAAAGTGTGATGGTCTCTCATAGACGTTTGCCTGAGGGTTTCTGAGCAGTTCTTAGTTGCTTATGGATTTTTTTCACATTATTTTGTTGATTATTACTAGCTTTCTGTACTAATGAGGTTCATTGATTGTATCTCCATGAAGATGGATGGATTTCCCTTGGCACCATTCGAGTCGACTTGCATCTTCAGGGACAAGGATATCATAAGGTATTTGTTCAAAAATTGAATCTCTGAGTTCGGGGCGAATCTTTGGACCGTGGGTTTTTGGCTATGCCGAACACCCATGCCAATTTCACCCGATGCTAATGCTATTCTTCATTGAAGTGTATCTCTTCCATTTCCTTCTGGATTAAAAATTGACTGATTATCATGGCCATGAATAAGTGAGATGTGAACACATGAGACATCTGCATGGCAGTTAACTTTGTTCCTGTGAAGAACAAGTAGCACATATTATGGAAAAACTTGAACGAAATCAAACATTTTACTAGAAGACATAGAGCTAGACTTTCGCAAGAATCATAGGATTGTGGAGGTAGGAACTCTTCTTGTCTTGTGGGATGTAACAAGTTGGATTTCCACTAGCCTGTTGAGTCGTGTACTTATATGGCGATGATAAGGAAATTTATGGTGAACAAACATCTTCACTTGGCTAGCAAAGAAAACTTCTCCATTTTGTATTTCCGTTTCAATACAGCCATGTGTGTAACTTCTTGTGGAAATGCTGTTATATACCACAATGCTCCCTCCCCTTCTCCTTGGATTGCAGGGTTAAATAGAAAACTTGCAAGAATATAGTACACAATAATGACGTACACTGCATTGAAGATCCAGAGATAGTAGAAAAGCAGCCGCTTCCAACTGATGATAAAATTCTTGCAATCGAGTATCAAATTGACTGTAGTAAGCACCAAGAGGTACATTGTGATCATCAGTCTGAAGACAATTCAACATCCAACCATAATCTAGAAAATGGGCATACAAGTTTGAAGAGGAAATGGCGAGATGGAGATGCAAGAATACCTGAGAGCTCAAACTATCCTCCTTTTTTTGTTCTTGTCCATATCACATGCGGTGCTCCATATGGTAATATCATCTCTTCTATTGGGCTTTGCATATTCCTTTTCCTCCACACTTGGACATTTGGCTTGCTTATTGTGGTAGATTCATACGACGATTTGGTATTCGTTGATGATACATTTGTTGGGGCATGTGAATATACAACTAATCATACTGTTCTAAATGAAATAACATATGCACCTTGTTGTTCCCGGTTTGGTTTAATTTCCAACTTAGTCCATTTATGAGGCCAATTGATCATAATACTGAGACTAATTTGGCATTTTTTTCTAGGCCTACCGAATGTACTAAAATAAGGTGATTTATTGTATGTCCTTCGGGTTGGATCACAAATGGGATTGTCATTTGTTTAACTATTTTCTATCGTTAATAAAAAAATATTCATGTCCTTTTTTAGTACGGAGCTGTAAAATGATTTAGTTGGACTGTAGTCTTCCAGTAGAAATAGAGGGCTTCAAAATTGGTAAGTTTGTTTGTTAGTGCCCATATCATATATGTACAAGGCAATATAAGCTGCGCAGTGATCCACTAGTAGAAAAAGAGCCTTTCGTCCATCCCAGTTCGGAGCATTAGTCCCGGTTGTGGTTGGACCCGTGACTAATGCTCACATAAGTCCCGGTTCCAATGGCTAGAATGCCAATAATCTTTAGTCCCGGGTCAAACAGGCCCTTCATTCCCGGCTGGAGACACCAACCGAGACTAAAGGGGTTGCGACAGGCTACGGCCGGTGCCAACCCCTTTAGTCCCGGTTCGTAGGTGTGACATTTAGTCCCGGTTCGTATTCCCAACCAAGACTAAAGAAAATGGGCAAAAAATTCTCAAGTTCTGTCGCGGCAGGAAAATGGGCACAAATCCTGCCGCGGCAGGAGAACGACTCCACCCTCCCCCCCCCCCCCGGTTGGCAGGAGATCGACTTTTCTAGTTTCAAAATCATGCTAAAAATTATAAAAATTTCCAAAAATAAAATCCTTCGAACTGTAGTTACATTAAGTGATTTAGTTGTTACGAAAATTAACAAACATAAATTTCGACATAATTTGCAAAAAAAATGTCATGAAAAATTGAAATGGTCATAATTTTTGCATATGATGTCAGAAAAAACATACAGCCTATCAAAACGTGCAGAAAAAAATTTCTCTTCGATTTCAACAGCCTTAGACCGTTTTGGATTCTTAAAATTCGAAAAGAAAAAAAGTTATTTCAAAATTTAGTTTTTTAGTAATTTTTTTATGTCATATTTGAATTCATCACATTTTTCTAATAATAATGGATATATTATTTGTCGAAATTCTATTTACAGATTTGAAGATATTATTTATGTCATATTAAATGAATAAATGGCAAAAAAATGAAATATTAATTTGATTTTTTTATTTTCATTGGAATAAAATATTATTATTACTTATTTATTGTTGTTTACTTAAATAGTTGTTCGTAATTTTAAAAAATAAATACAGTTGACATATTGATATGAGTTAATAGGATTGATACACAGTCTTGACAACAAGGTATAAGGGTCCTTCACACGATGTAAGAGATGGAATGGGGAAGTTAAGCGTGCTAGGAGTGGAGTAGTGCTAGGATGGGTGACCATAAGTCTAATTTGACCTAAGATTAAGTATAGTTAGTGTTAAGAATAAGATGTGAGAAATTAACGAGTAAGATAATTTAAAAGTTAAAAAATTTTGAAAAAAAATCAAAAAAAATTTTAAAAAAAAATCATTTAGTCGACTAAAGGTCCCGCGCGCTCGACGCAGCCCCGTGAGGGCCTTTAGTCCCTCCGTTCCGAAATATAAAGGCCCTTACAAACCGGGATTATAGGCCCGTTTTCCACTAGTGATCCGTCAAGAACAACTTGTTTATTATGTCAGTAGTTGAAAAAAATAATGTGTAGGAAAGAGAGCGGATGTAGTACTCTCTCCATTTCGAAATATAATATGTTTTAGTTTTGTGAAGGTAATGTATGTAGACCCTTTTAGTGTGTAGATTCGAAGTGAACCTCTCTGAACGTACACACTAAAAGACGTCTAGATATATTATCTTCACAAATGTAAAACATCTTATATTATGAAACGGAGGGAGTATTTCTATATTTCTCTAGGAAGATGGATTTAAGCATTAGAAAATCTTACCTCTTTTTCTATCAATTGTTGTTTGTTTTACACCCATGATTTTTCTTATTTTCTTTATACTACTTAAATAATGGAAGGTATTAAATTGTGAATATATTTTACTTCATTTTATCTTATGTACGAGAAGAACTTCTTGCAACCTTCTATATTTATATTAGATTTTTAATTTTTTAAGAATCAAATTGTACTAAGAATAAATCACATGCAAGAAAATCACTTTCCTTATGATCCTGTGGGGTTAGGATATGGGTCTCTCACAGAGTATCAAAGTTTGGTCAATTTACATGTTGTGCCTCTCGCCATGCAGTCCTGAGGCAGAGAAGTCCATGCTCACCCTCTGCATTATGGTCTCTGTCATTAGATTTCTAATAGGATCTGAGACTTATGAATGGATCAGTGAGATTTTAAGGTTTACTTAACTTCTCTAAAATGCTCACTGTTACAGGTATGCGTCGAGTTTAGTGATTTACAGAGGATGCCGTTGTTTTTGTATCATCTTGGAAATTATGCCCGATTGGCCATGTTAGTTCTCATATCCTGTAGTTTGAAGTTATACAGCATATCTTTTCATACACGTGCTGGTGTCACTGATCTATTTGTCAGATTGATTTGATAGTTAGAAATTTATTATTCTTTGCTTAATGCATCTTGGTACTTATTTTCTCCGTTTTACAATTATCGTAGTATGCCGCAACGGCTGTTCTTTTCCTTTTCAAGCTATCTAATATACCTTTGTTCGGTACATGTTTCTTCACCATACTTTTGTTGACTTATATTTCTCTGCATGGCCTATGAATTTTTTATTCGAGAAAACACAAAAATTGCATTCCATTTCAATGAACAGGTAGAAGACATCAAGGGTACAACCTCCAGAAGGAGGGACACACACACGACCGTCCTCACCAAGTGACTACAACTTGAAAAGGAGTTTCCCTCGACTATAGACCGCAACGAAATTAGGCCTCACCTAGCCTTGCCTCCAGCCAAGAATGGAGAGGCATCGAGGCTCTGATTAGCAGGGCAGCGTCACCGCTGTTGCCAGACGTCTCTAGGGACGGTTCAGCTCCAGGACTACCCTAGCCAACGTACTCCGCACCCATGTTGCCTAGAGGATCGACAGGAGGCATGGATCGACTGGAACTGGTGTGGAATCGTCGGGGAAGTGATGGCTCTGGCAGATCTTGCTCACCATTTGTCCGCGCACACTGTGGCACACTACGCCAAAGTGGTGCATCATCAACCTCTAGCGGTCACATCAGGTACTCCACTTGCAGCCAAAGCAGCGCCCTCAAGAGGGGAACGATGCTAAGATGTCCCTGCTGCCCAGTCTGGTAGGCTGGACCTGGGGTTTCCCCTATTGTTCGAGGACGAAGTTTGATCAAGGTCATGCCAGCGCCTCCAAGGAGGTAACGACACCCTCGGGCGTCGCCATTGATAGCGCAAGCAATTGCCGTGTGGGGATTTCTTACCGACCCAAAAACAAGGACCTCCAAAGGTCGTCGATGCAGGGACATACCGGAGGTGGCGTTGTAAGCTGCTAGCGAAGATCTTCGCACTGGGGGAGAGCCTAGGAACTTGTCATTGCAGGAGTGGGGCACCGACCAGCGCATCACCATCGGTCACCAGTGGGAACGCATTGAGAAGGCGGGAGCCACCTGCACCGTGCCGTTGTAGGCTATGGCTGTTATTTCACCTAGCCCGCAGCTTCCACCGCCGGGATCCACCGGGGCTATAGTAGAGTAGCCATCTCCCATGGGGCCACTCCTCGCATGCTCGCCTTCCCGGCATCCTCTGCCCAGTGTCCTCCACCAGCGGTGGATGGAAGGGGTGGGAGGAGCGAGATTATAGCAGGGGAACCATCCAGCTCGAGGGACACCACCGCCAGCATCGTCTCCTGGCGTATCATGGAAGCAGCCTGCCCGACCCAGATCGGGCCCGAGCGGCACCGCCAATAGGTGCGTCGCCACCGCTCCGCGCAGCCTACGGCCTCCGCCATATTCCGCTCGAACTCCATGCTGCCTCACACTCATGCAACGTCGCCTCTCCGTGCAAAGGGGCTTCGCCAGGGTGCGCCACCTACCGCCTTTGGTGGCGACGGCGACCAGGGATGTAGGGGAGGCAGGGGGAGCAGTGGCTATTTTCTAGGGTTTGGGGGCGCCTTCGGCGTCACCCGCGCGAGCGACTCGGGAGACCGGGGGTATCACCGTGGCCTGTAAGTTTTAGTTATGATCTTTAAAACAATAAACGATCGAAAATATCCCCTAATGAATTTATTGATTGCACCATTTTTTTAAAAGAGGTATTACGCGTGAATACAATCCTTTGTCCACATGCGTCATTATGGAAGGGAAATATTTTTCGACTTTTGCACCCGTTTGAGTGGATTGTTTTATAATTTTGGTTTAAACAAATTATTAATTTTGCTGGCGAGGAAGAGAAAACGGCGATATGTTGAGCTAATAAATTAGGAGTGTAAAACCTTATGTTTTACGGAAATACTATAAACTAGAAGTAAAAAGGGTGCACTTGATTGATTTATCTAGAGATTCCAAAGGAGAACTTTTAGATGCTTCTTGGATAAAAAGAGATTGGTAAACTTGGCCTGGTCCTAATTACTTTTGCACCTTCTTCAACATATCTTGCTTCTTGCGAGAAACAATTAGGTGGACTTTTGCTCTCTTGGCTTTTAGATTGCAAGTTTATTTGTTACTTAGTTATCAGTACTTTGTTCGGCTTATCAAAGTACTATAGGTTTGTAATCAGATAATTTACTAAGGTTGGGAAGGATTATCTTAAATAATCAAATCATAGAGTTTTGAAGAACAATGCAATATTTGGAATCTGATTCATAGTTCAATAGTTGTGTACTTTGAAATTACTGATTTGAATAAGATGTTTAGTATATCATGGTCCAGGGACCAACTCCAAATGTTGCATTAAGTTTGGCCCTAATTACATTAATCATTTTTGAGTCATTTACATTTAGCTTTCCCTTTTACTCTTGAACAACTGATTAGGTTGTATCTTAAGTTAGTTCTTCTATCTAAAAGTGTTCTATGGTTAGCTGGATGTCACTTTCCTCACACATAACATACGGATATGAAATTATAGGAGTTTAATTCTTGCAAGTTTTTATTTACATTTCAAGTAAACTTATGTGTCATAATGTCATTGGTCAGTGCGTACTCATGTCTATGACTCTATGGCTACAATTTGGTTTAAAAGATTCCTTCAACAATAAACACATCCTTCATATTGTTACTTCATAAGCCCATAAAAAATGCTCATTTGGAAGTGCTATATACAGTCAGAGAATAAATACAGGCTCCAGGCTAATGATGCTGTGAACCCCGTGATTTTAGTAACTTGGCATTCCATCGTTACACTATTGACCAAAAGAACATGGTGTTGCACTGTCAAGCTTCCATCAGATTATTTAGATTTTAGTTATCTTCTGAACTGCATGGGCGATTCAAGGTAACTGCCTAGGTGAGGTCATTGATGGCAGTGGTTTGGAGGTGGCCTGGGTGAGTGCGGTCTTTTCAGTTGTATCTCCTATCCTTCTTTAATTTTTGTTCTCATATCATGGTTTCTTTTTGTGGAACACTGTTGCTGATACTGTTTGTGTTATGTTGTGGTGATTGGATGATTTTAGTCGCTGGATGGTGGCAAGAGACACCTATGGGAGTGGTTTTTATCGATTAACTGGTCAGTTAAGATCATGCACTCACCTCTTGATGTCCTGTTTTCTCTTCAAAACCATTTTGCATGTTTTTGTTGTTCCTTGTGCATTGTCACTCATATATACCTACCACCACTACTGGTGCTAAGAAAGCTAATGTATTTAATATTATAGCATGCAATCCATCGAACCTAGAGTAAGTAACATATCAGATTAGATACAATATTTGTTTGATATCATATATGTCATTTTTAAGTTGTTGAACTCTTAATAGGTGTTCGTAGATAGGCAGCAAAGGCATCTGAAAATATTAGCTCGATTTGTCATTACTGCAACCATGTTTTGATTATATATTCTCTTCCTGTATGTCATCTATTGAGCAATTGTGCCGGTGGCAGTTTACCCAGGCTGGTCCTCAAGATGGAGGTGTTCACTCTTTCAACTGACATATCACATGTGTGTCACAGTTGCCTACATATTATGCAGCCATGTGCTGGTGACAGACTATGCAGCCTGATAGCTGGAACTCTGCTTTGTTTAGATTTTATGATGTGGTTTAACTGATCAAGGGTACTAGGTGACCTATCACTGGTTTCTATCTATAATTCCTCTAAACTACAAGCCGAGTAAATGACCCAGGCTACTCGGGGTATCCACACTAGATGTACTACGGTTGTTAGATTTATGCACAAAATAATCTGGTTTGTCTAATCGGGCTGGTGCAATGAGAATTTTGTTATTGTGATATTTCCTATCGCATGAGCCAACACCAGGAGTTTGTCTGTTGGTGTGTAGCTCTGTCCAGAGATGCTCAAAGTCAACAAAGATATGTGAGCTGGTTACAAAGTTTGTGATATATCGCTAAGTAGTAGAGATTTGGTTTCCGATGCTTTGATGCTTCATAATGATAATTCGGGAGCTTCAACATCCTCGCTCTGTTTTACATTTTTCTTGCGTTTAATTATTTATCCCCTTCAAGCTGATTTAATAATTTCTTGCAGAAATTTCCGCAGTAAGTTTGAGGGAACTATACTTATACTATCGTCATTGTCGCACACTCTACTCTGGCAAGCCCTGAGATGATTTTTTTTTGATAATTGTAATGTTGCACTCTCTCGGTAAAAATTAATGAGTTGATTATTTGGTAATTATAATATGCACCTTGTACTCAAAATTTACTCGCAGAAACAGTGTTTGATATGTAACTTTGCTGCATGAATATGAGCAATAGTATAAACTCTGAAATAATTGGTGATGTCTTTGTTTATCATAGAAATATTAGTAATGATGTGAATTCCAATATCTTGAACCCCAATGTCAAGTGTAATTTTAATAAGATTTCTTATATTCCAATATATGAACTAGGATGGATAAGTTGATTTTAAAGATGCATCGGCTGGTCTGTGCTCTTTACTCTGGTGAGTTGGCTTAGCGAGTGAGGTGGAGCATGCCCTTGCGCTTGCCGTCGCTCACTTGTTCTACAAGTTTGGTCTTTGCGGGGGACACACTACATCGCCGGCGCCGGCGAGAGCGTGCGAGTGAGGTGGAGCATGTCCTCGCGCTCGCCGTGCTGGCCTGTTCTACAAGTTTGGCCTTTGCGGGAGACACACTACATCACCGGCACCGGCGATGTGCATGTGCCCAAAAATCGTTTGGTGTGCCATGAATTACCTCAAGACTCATGTCCAAACAACTACCATGGGTTCATGGACACCAAACTTTGAGCGTTGCTAGATTGCTCTTGGTTAAGTGGACCTCTCGGTAGTTACATTGTGGGCTCATCAAATGGAAGTTTTGTTTTTGAAACGGAGTAAAAGCTTTGCTCCAATCAATGAATTAAGAGTGAGTGTAACACCAAAGATAAAGTGTTTTTTTTCGAAATGGGGGTAAACCCCTGGGATGCACACAGCCCTTTATTAATAGTTCAAGTGAAATATCGTATAGTTATTACAGCTCATATCACAGAATGGAGGATGCGCAGATCAACCATCTGGTAAACAAAAGGGTCTCACAAGAGAGAGAAGAAAACGCAGCTAAGCAGCTGTTAACCTACTAGAATGCCGCCAGGAAGGCTGGCTGAAAAAATCCGATGTAACCGTCACAAGACGGATGCAGCCAGAGACCATCGGTTGGCGCAGGTACTCTGGGAGTAGGAAAGCCCAGAGTTGAATCCAGTGGGCTGCCATAAGAATAACCTGCAAAAATGAAGGAACTCCGGAGTTGTTAAAAATACAGTTGTTACGACTTTTCCAAATGGACCAACAAATGGCCGAAATGTCAATATGAATCCTCCCCTTATTCGCTTTGTCTACTCCGTTTAACCAATTCCCAAACATATTGTTTATATTAGTTGGTGGAGGAAGATTATATGTGAAGAAAACCATCCACCATACAATCTTAGCGAAAGGACATGTAAGAAATAAATGTTCAACTGTTTCAGCCTCGTCATAGAAGCAACATTTTTTACAACCATTCCAATTTCGTCTAGCAAGATTATCTTTGGTAAGTAGGACTTTATTATGCAGGAACCACATAAAAAAATTTATTTTCAAAGGGATTTTTATCTTTCACAAATATCTTGTGGGGAACCGCGGATGCTCATTCATAAGATCTTCATACAAGGATTTAACTGAGAAAACCTCATTCTCAGTTAGGGTCCATATGAATTTCTCCTGGTGAAGAGACAACGATGTCCTCATCAACCTCTCACATAGGTGCAGCCATGCATTCCATTTATTTCCAGTTAAAGTTCACCTGAACCCAATATTTAAAGGACTTTGAGAAAGGACATCATGCACTCGCACGTGCTTTCTATGTACGATATTATAAAGAGATGGATATTGTTGGGCGAGAGACATCTTTCCTAACCACTTATCCTCCCAAAATCTAATACCTTTCCCATCACCAAGTTCGAACCTACCGCGGTTAAAAAAATCAACTTTCACACCCATTAAACCTTTTCAAAAGGGAGAGTCAGTTGTTTTACTTCTACTTGAGCAAGTGTTTTATTAGCCAGATATTTGTTGTGGAGCAACTCTTGCCACACCCCTTCTTCTGCTAATAACTTGTAAAACCACTTACTAAGTAGGCATCTGTTTTTAATCTCTAGCACTTCAATGCCTAACCCCCCTGATCTTTGGGTCTACAAATAATGTTCCATTGAGTAAGTCTATATTTCTTCTTTTGTTCATCGCTTTGCCAAAAAACTTGAACGATAGAAGTCCAATCTTTTGCGCACACCTTTCGGGAGTTCTAGAAAAGACAGCATGAACATAGGAATACTCGATAGGACCGAGTTAATTAGGACCAACCTATCGCCGTAGGATAACAACTTACCTTGCCAACAACCCAGCTTACCCTCACACCTACTTTCCACCGGGTTCCATTCAGAGTTGCGAAGTTTTCTGTGCACTACTAGGAAACAGCCTATTTGTGGCGCATCAAAAGGGGACTTCTGTGGCGCATATCTTTGTCGCCACTGTTACCTCTCCACTGATAACTACTTCCTGTGGCGCATATGGATATGCGCCACAGAAGTTCCAGACTTCTATGGCGCATTCCTTCATATGCGCCACAAGAAGAACTTCTGTGGCGCATTTACGTGTATGCGCCACAGATATGCCATGCGCCACTAACTATATAATTATATGCGTCACTAACATGTATTCGAAGTAAAATACTTTCCTGGTGTATAATCAGGTTTTTATACAGGATTTATACAGGATTTATCCAGATGAGTATAAAATACATTGCACAAGTAGTAGATGCATGAAAACCGACATATATATAATACAAACACTTAGAGCCCGATCGAGATAGATATATAGTGTCAAGTGCCAAATTTTTACACAAGCGCCGAATACAAAGTTCATATCATCTCACATTACAAATATGAAGTGGCCACCACCGCCTACACTAGGATCAAATAGAATACAACTGTGATAATGGTGAGCAAGAACATTAGCCCGACCAATATCTTCATCCGGTTCTTCTTCCACAAGTGGTTCCTCCACTTGGCTATCGCCTCCTCTCTAGTCGCGTATCCTTTGTAGATGTTGTCGCTGAACTTGTTCACTTGTTTGTGGCAATCCTCCCACTCCTCGTAGACTCCTGGAACCCTACCCATGTACACCACATACCACCTCGTCGCCATCTCTATAGACGACAAGGCATATTAGTAAAAATACAACGAAAAGAATGAATAAAGGGTTCACATCCATATATATATATATATATGTTCATAGAATATAAAACAAAGGATCCATAAACCTAAAAGTTAGATCATCATAGAAGCAATAAGTTCAACGACAGCACGACCACAAGGTAGTTTAAGTCTAACAACAATGACCATTTTGACCACGATCGAGATAGTAAAGTTTATAACACACACACACTAATACAGCAGGCGTCCATCAAGAATATACACACACTGGATCATGCTAGAGGCACACATCGATCACGATGAAGACTTCCTCTTCTGGCATGGCTTCGGGAACGGTAGATAGCCCTCTTTCGTCATCCACGTCCTTGTGTCACCCTGCTTACGGAGGCGTTCTTCGATCTCCCTCTTACTCAACCCTCTGGCTTATTGTAGGGCACCGCCCCTTGTGTTGACATCTTCAATGATGATTTGCGACAACTTCATCTGAATGCGATGGAAGTCTTCTCTAAGATCAGCATCGTCGATTTTCGCCAAAGTTTTGGCCCATCCTCGGAGACTAGATGGCAGCGTTAGGTTATGGCAATCCCGAACATAGCCTTTAAGGTGATGGAGGACGTAGAAGGCCTCCTTGGCACCAGCAGTCGACTGCTTGACGCAGGGGAAGTCGAGCACGTGCTTGAACACGTGTTTTCCATCCTTGATACATTCCCCTATCTACGAAGGTGCATCCCTTCTTGGTGTAGTCCTCGAGAGCCTCATTGAGAACACCCCTTATTCTAGTGTAGTCTTTCTTCTTCGTCAAACTCCCCGAGTCGAAATACGTGGCTAGCGAATACCTCGGGGCAAGGACGATGAGCGTGCAGAGCAAAGGGCTCCTTCCACCAGCCACCAGGGCAGGGCAGTGTAGAGCATATACCTCTGATGGGCAGGGCATTTGATCAGCATCTTTAAATAAATAAACTGGACAAAAACAAACAAAACCTAATAAATATCCCAGGAACCCTCCCCTATGTGACCTTGCCGGCGTTTGGGTCACTAGAAAATTAAAGAAAGAGCAAGCTCCATCCATGAGATCTCCCAGCCAACTAGCCACACAACAACAACAACAAGAAATCAGTACCATAAGATTGATGACCCAGTACCCAGGTAAAGCAATCAGTACTAGCTAGAAGGTACTTAAACCAGTGTGCATAGAGGGCATCCAAAGACAGAGAAGTCTTCAGCAGCACATACTCAGGCAGAAAGATTTGCAAGAGGGACTAAAATGATATGTGATTTTTATTGTTGTTCTTGTTAGTACTTTGAGGGATTAAAATCTCTATCTGCCAACCAACTGTTCCATTCTGATGAACCATAATTTATCTTACTGAAACAGGAGGAAGGAGGTAACATCACAGTTAATTGATTTCATCCAGCAACTTACATTCCCTTTGTAGCCTCTATTTTGTTTGCTTTGCACACTAAAAAAAGATGAATACACCACCCAGGAAACATACTTCCTTAATTTTCTACATTGCATTGCACACTAAAAAAACATGAATATGCACTTGCATTGCATCTAGCAAAAGCATGGCTCTGTCAAGAATGGATCTGTCAAAGATTAGGTCACACAAGGGCCACTAACACCATGCAGTGACCACTAACTAAACTATTTCCTGATCAACAAGACTCGGCCATGTCACTTGTAGAAAGACATAGAACGACGAGTGCAGGGTGGACGGCGATTACCTAGGGTGGCTTGCAAGGTGGACGGCAAGAAGACGGTGGACGGCGAGGTGGCTTCTGGCTGTGGTGGCGAGCACCGACCGTGCCCTTCCCCTCCTTCTACGGGCGGGGCTTCCTCCTCCTTCCTGAAGCTTGGCGACGCGGTGCTCCCTGCTGCGAGCGGGGTATCCTCCTTCCTGAATCTTGGCGGCGTGATGCTGCCTCCTCCTGCGGACGGCGAGGTGGACGCTGCGGACTCCGGCGGCGGTTCCTCCTCCACGGGCTCCGGTGGCGGGGGCTTCTCTCGTCCTCCACGGGCTCCGGCGGCGGGGGCTAGGGTTCCTTGGAACGCGCGGTTGCTGGGGAAAACAGAGAGAATTGGATCGAGAGAGAGAAATGAGGGATTAGGGGGAGATCAGGCCGAACTGTCTATTTGGCTAAGTGTGAACGTTCTGTGGCGCATTCGCACTGAATGCGCCACAAAAGTTGGAACTTCTGTGGCGCATTCTGTGGCAATGCGCCACAAAACTTTTGGACATAGTCCAAAACAGCGCGGTATCGTAGTATGACAAGATCATATACTTGTCCTAGTGGTCTTGCTCGCTAGCTCTCACCTGGGGCAGCCAGGTTCGAATCCTGGCTGACTCACACTTTTTTTTCCTTTTTTTTAAATATTTTTAATTACACACATATGCATATTTATTCAAAAAAAGCAAGAACATATACATATATTTATTTAAAAAAAGCAAGAACATATACATATATGCATATTTATTCAAAAAAAGCAAGAACACATATGCATATTTATTCAAAAAACCATCCCAAATCATATATATATGTGTGTTTGCTTGTCACACACAAATGTGAATTTGTATACCTACACGAATATCACATTATATGTTTTAGTCTCTAACTAATACCCACACTAATATCACATTATACCCACACGAATTAATACACCAAAAGGTCATATAATTGCTAGTGTCTCTTCACAATCTTCTTGCCTTTTTTCGCCGTGGTTAAATACTTTAGCCCGTGCACTTTGAGATTTCTTCTTGTGAATGGACAACCTTTAGTAGGCAGTGTGGTCTTCCTTCTTACTTTAGTAGTAGTAGGCATGTCGAAGTACTTGTCGAATTCCTCTTCGATCTTCGGGTCGCCATTTTTGTCGAAGTTTTGCTCGTTGGCGGCTCCTTCCATTCCGATGATACTCCTCTTGCCCCTCCTAACTACAACACAGTTGGGCTTTGACGGGCCGGTAATAAAAAAGCATTGATCAACTTGGCTAGCGAGTACCCAAGGCTCATTTTTTGCGGAGGCGTTCTTTGTTGATTTGGCATCTGGTATAACCATTGTGGTGAAATAGCGGCCTTCTTTTTCCACGTTCTTGGCCCATCTAACACGGAACATCGGTACGATCTCTCCACAGTAGTCGAGCTCCCATATCTCCTCGATCCTTCCGTAGAATCTTTCCATCACAGTAGTCTCGTCATCAGCAAAGGAATCCTTTGATGACACCGTTTAGCCTTTCAAATGGCATCATGTTGTGCAGGAATGTCGGACCGAGCTGGATGATGTAGTCCACGACATGTACAAGCAGATGCACCATGATGTCGGAGAATGCGGGCGGGAAGTAAATCTCAAGCTCGCATAGTATCATCACGATCTCTTCTTGTAGCCTGCCGAGCTGCTTCACACCGATCGACTTCCTAGATATGACGTCGAAAAAGTTACAGAGGCCAAACAACGTCTCACGGACATGCTCGTCCATTATCCCACGGATCGCAACAGGGAGTATCTGCGTCATCAGCACGTGACAGTCGTGAGACTTCATACCGCTGAACCTCTTCTTCGCCACGTCCAGATATCTGCTTATCTTCCCCGAGTAACCGTGAGGAACTTTCACTCCTAAGAGGCACCTGAAAAACTGCTCGAGCTCCTCCATACTCAGAGTGAAGCAGGCAGCGCGAAGCACCACCTCATTCTTCTTAACTCTTTTGCGGCAACCTTGAGTCCCTTCCTGATGATGATGATGATCAGCATCATCATCACTATCAGGGTACTGAAGATCTTTCTTTATGCCAAGCAATTTAAGGTCCTTTCTTGCTTTCGGCCCATCCTTGGTCCTCTTCGGCATGTTCAGTAGAGTGCCAAGCAGACTCTCGGTAACGTTCTTCATGATGTGCATTACATCGAGGCTATGGGGAGTGTGAAGGACCTTCCAATACGGCAGGTCCCAGAAAACATACCTTGCTTTCCATACACCCAGCAGCGGCTTTGTCCTCGGTCGTTTTTTTCCAGGCGCAGGGCAATCTACCCAATTATTCAAAAGCTCCTCGATTTCTTCGCCGCTCCTCGGACGCGGGGCTCTTTCGAGCTCTTCCTTACCATTGAACAGGTCACTACGTTTTCTCCACGGGTGATCCATGCGGAGCCACTTTCGAGTACCTTGGAACACGGTTTTCGAAGACTCGAGATCCCTTGGTAGCTGGAGATGCGGTGTATCATCCATGCACTTGACGCATGCATTGTGTCCATGGTTCACCTGGGCCGATACATATGCGTAACCAGGATAGTCTTGCACGGTCGTGAGCAACGCGACTCTCAGATGGAAATATTCTTTAGTGTAGGCGTCCCACGTACGGGCCGGCGTCTCCCACAAGCTGGCTAACTCCTCTCTCAATAGCCCGAGATACAGATGCATATCGATACCTGGTTGTTTCGGCCCCTGAATAAGAATGCTCATGTGTACATACCTTTGCTTCGTGCATAGCCACGGGGGGAGGTTGTATGGCCATACAAACACGGGCCAGGTGCTATGCGTGCTACTCTGGTTTCCAAAAGGATTGAGTCCATCGGTGCTCATACCCAGCCTGACGTTCCTTGCATCGCTCCCGAACTCTTCGAACTCGATGTCTAATGCGTTCCACTAGCTAGCGTCTGAAGGGTGTGTCAGGATCTTGCCCTTCTCTGGATCATCTTCGGGTTTCTCTCTTTCCGCGTGCCATTGCATGAGCTTTGCTTCCTTAGGATCTACGAAATATCGCTGCAGACGAGGGGTGATAGGAAAGTACCATACCACTTTTCGAGGAACTTTCTTGTTCCCTCTCTTGTACCGTCCTTCGCCACACACCGGACAAGTGGTTCTATCCGCGTACTCGTTCCTATAAAGTGCACAATCATTGATGCATGCGTGGCATTTAATGTGTGGTAGGTCGAGAGGGCACACGATTTTCTTGGCCTCCTCGATACTTGTTGGCAATGTGTTCCCCTTAGGAAGTCGGTCGTGCCAGTATTCCATGTTCGCGTTGAAGCTCACATCAGTCCATTTGTGTTCGGCCTTCATCTCTAGAGCCTTGAGCGTTACACTCAAACGTGTATCCTCGGGGCGACACCCAGGATACAATGGAGTCATCCCGTCTACCTCCATTTGGGCCAGTTTGGCTTTCTCTCTGGCTGCAGCTTTGTCGTTGCTCGTCTCCTTGAGGAGCAGTTCTTGAACATGCGGGTCCTGCAAGATTGAAGTTAGCAGCGTCTGTGTGTTCGCGTCTTCTCCTTCTTCATGATCATGCCCGTCGTCATCTCCTTCTCCATGTTGATCATGCCCGCCGGCATCTCCTTCGTCATGATGATCATGCCCGCTGGCATCTCCTTCGTCATGATGATCATGCCCGGTAGACTCTTCGTCTTCTCGCTCGCCCACGTCTTCGTGACCACCACCATGTCCTGCCGGCGCCTCATTGAGGTCGCACATGAAACCGCGCCTAAGCAGGTGACCCTCCAATTGTCCAGATTCAGGGTCGATCCAGCGCTGCAGTTTGCATGTTCGACATGGACATCTTATCATGGTCTTGTTGTTCAGAATCATGTCCTCCTTCGCGCCTTTCTTGTACCTAGCAATTCGACCTTCGCTCATCGTGAGGACCATGGTTGCCTGAGCGGTCAAAATAGAGAATATAGCTGAGAACCACACCATATGAACACACACATGCATGAATTCTAGCCGGAAAAATTTCGGCATGACCTTTCCTAAAATTAGGACATATGGGTAGTGCAAAAATTTGCCGAAATGGAAATGAATCAACATTTCGGCAAACATCGATGCAACCACATCGGCCGGGCCCGACAACAACAAGAAAACAACAAAAAACTTCCTCCCATTGCAAACATTCATGCACCACACACAAGCATATCGTCTCGCCATGGATCGCACACACACACCGCCCGCGCGACAAGCTTCACCTACATGTTCATGATGGCCAAGTACTCACCTAGCTATAGTAGACACAATAATAGCGAGACGAGACCGCGCGATGAGAGAGTATGGACAAATAGATCTACAATGCAAGTTGGCGGAGAGGAAATTAGTAAACAAATAGAGAGATGTGAGAGGGAAAAGTAAGGAACTTTTAGATCTAGAAGTTGGAGCGAAGCTTCTACTTACCAATTTATGGATTAAAGTAGGTTTAGATATAAGAAAATGGAGAAACTATGGGCAAGATGGGGTGTGAGGGAGGAGGAAGACAAGTTGGGAGGAGGTAGAGATGTGAAATGGGTGGTGGTGGGATAGATAGATAAGAAAGCTAGCTCATGTCACCTTTTTAACATATGGATCTGGACGCCCTCATCTGTGGCGCATATGGAGGAAATGCGCCACAGATGATGAAACTTCTGTGGCGCATTTCTACCATGTGCGCCACAGAAGTGGGTGAATAAGATTCCCTCTGTGGGGCCCACCCCCAAGTTCTGTGGCGCATGCTAGGATATGCGCCACAGAAGTGAAACACATCTGTGGCGCATATTTTAACATGCACCATAGAACTTGGGTGAATTAGATTCCGTGGTGGAGCCCTCCTCCATGTTCTGTGGCGCATGGGTAAATATGCGCCACAGAAGTTTCCTCTTCTGTGGCGCATATTACAGAATGCGCCACAGAACTTGGATCATCCCCCCCCCCCCCCGCCGGCGGGTCCCACCAATCTTCTGTGGCGCATGCTCTGGAAAATGCGCCACAGAACTACCAAACTTCTGTGGCGCATGCTTTCCAGTGCGCCACTGATGTATTCCTGTGGCGCATAGATTTGCTCATGCGCCACTAAACATGTTGTCTATCTATAGGCTGTTTCCTAGTAGTGGTGATAAATAGGTACCCCAAGGTATCTAAACGGTAAAGATCCGACCTCACAACCGAAAATTTCCCTATAAATTCCTTCTTGTTCGGCAGCCTTGCCAAAACAAAAGATTTCACTTTTGTGGAAATTAATTTTGAGCCCATATAGTTGTTCAAAAATGCACAAGATAAGTTTTATATTGACCGCTTTCTACAGATCATGCTCCATGAAAGAAATAGTGTCATCTGCGTATTGCAGGATAGAGACCCCCCCCTTCAACCAGATGAGGGATTAGGCTAGAGACTTGTCCATTCTCTTTTGCTCTAGCAACTAAAATGGCAAGCATGTCGGCAACAATATTGAAAAGCATTGGCGATAGAGGATCACCCTCGCAAGCCCTTTTTTGTCTGAAAGTAATGGCCTATGTCATCATTGACACGAATGGCTACACTTCCATCCCGTACGAAATCATCAATCCACTGACGCCAAAGTGGATCAAAACCTTTCATACGTAAAACTTGTTGTAGAAAAGGCCACTTGACCTTGTCATAAGCCTTTTCAAAATCGATTTTGAATAATACCCCATCTAGATTTTTTCTATGGAGTTCGTGAATCGTCTCATGTAAGACTACCACCCCTTCGAGAATATGACGTCCAGGCATAAACACCGTCTGGGTGGGTTTGATAACTTTGTGAGCAATCACAGTGATGCGATTAGTGGCAACCTTAGTAAATATTTTAAAACTGACATTAAGTAAGCAGATAGGTCTATATTATTGTATCTGCACTGCATTCTCTTTTTTGGGCAGTAGGGTGACAACACCAAAAATTAGCTTAAACAGAGGCAAATTAGCTATGTGCATCTGTGCAAACATAGCCATAAAATCCTGTTTAAGAACTGTCTAAAAAGATTTATAGAACTCAACTGGAAAGCCATGGCCCCGGTGCCTTATTATGTTCCATAGATGATATAGCATCATATACCTCCTGTTCACTGAAAGGGCTGGTTAAAATTTCATTTTCTTCATATGAGACCTGTGGTATATCATCCATACGGTCCTCAAAGAGTTCAAAACTGTTAGGAGTCGGCTCCCAAAACAACTTCTTATAGTATTCAGAGATGTAGACTTTAAGATTATCATCACCAAAGATAAAGTGTACTTAATATTACACAAATAGCCTACTCTCCTTGAGACCCTGACATCTGTTCACCCATTTGCTTGGTGCCCGCGATGACCCATTTTTTGTCTCACTTAATCTTAGCTAATAGAACCGAATGTGGGGGTTTCGCCTCATTGCAAATTTCCCTAGAGATAAGAAGGATGATGGAAACAAGATCCTTTCGTGTCATCATGGAAGTCCACCATTCCAAATCCCAAATAAAGTTATCCGCACGGCTTTCTATCTATGGTAGTAGTCTAGTAGATTAGTCAGTGCCACACATTACGCCATGCCGATGCATAGATGAAAATACCCGCAAGTCTACCGTTGTGCTCACACCGCCAAAATGATATGCACGCGGAGAGGCGAAGCTCGCCTATTCGTCTAGTACTGTTTACGCAGGAAAATTTTCCTTTGCAGTGTTTGGAACGCAGGAAAAAAAACACAGGAACGAGCGTAGGAATTCCACGGGATAGGAACTCGATTCCTTTGCTATTGCAGGAATTTTACAGGAATCCAGACATCCAATCTGACCTCTTTTTCTTTTGTTCCCTCCCGAAGTCCGAGGCACCTCAGCCACTGCCAAAGCCAAACATGCGAGATCAGACCATGTACTATGTGTGTCTAAAGCGGTTCAAAGGCCTTTATGGTTCGATTCCACAAATAGCAAGGAACCGATTCAATAGCTCTGACAGAAAAAGCGACTCAAATTTTTGGTTCGATTCATGGTACAAAATCTGACGGACTGGCCTACGGTACAGAGAAAGAGAGGAAAGAGATACATCTCTGACTGCATGCAAAAAGGGTAGTGTATGTGTCAGTTTGGGCCCATATAGGAATCGAACCTACATAGCAAGAAAATTAGACCGACTCAAAAATCTGACAGCTTTTCCATTGAACCGGCGTGACAAAGTGCATGGTCTCAGAGAGCTATTGTCGTCGACAGCCCCAACCGCAAAGCTACTCTGTGTCGTTGCTGCTCCAGGCCGCCGGGCTTCCTCGCCGCAGTCATCGCTTTCCATAGCCGCATGAGGCCTCAAAATCACGTTGCCCTGTTCTTTTCAATGAAGGGACCATACAACGCGAAGCTGCTGCTAGCCTGCTTCCTAGCGTGGGGATTCTAGATATTGGCATGAGATTGGAGAAAAGCTACGGTGGGTACGGTGAAGATGCGATGGAAGAGGATAAGAAACACGTGGTAGAAAAAACACAGCTTTTCAGATGGCCAACAACCAGTATCCTTTACGGGATAAAGAAATACGTAGGTATTAGTAGCACGATAAGCACACATATTAATTCACCTTTTACTAATCTAATTTCCTTAAGCAAACATCGTTAGTCTGGTTTTCTCCCCACGTTCCAAACGGTATTTTGTGAAAAAAAAATCCTATGTTTCTCTTTCCTCGGGTTTCCACGTGTCTTCCTTTCCCATTCCTCTGCTTTTCATATTCCTACATTTTTCCTAGCCCGTGTTCCAAACTGAGTAGTTTCTCGAGTTTTACTCTAGTAAAGTGTTCTAGCGTAGATGAATCAGCCAAGTTAATGCAAGCATGAACAGCAATAGAGTTTGAGCAGAGAAACTGAGATCATTAGAAGGATTACTAACACAAGCATCCGCCTTACAAAACATGAAGTCCTAAAAACAGAGATATGGACTCAGCAAGCAAAAATATGGACTCACCGTGTTCTGGAAAGGGAGGCGAGGTCATTTTGGTCGTCGTCATGGTTGGGGAAGGCTAGGCGAAGTCAGAGGTGACAACTGTGTGCTCCTCTGCTGGACAAGTTGCACATGTACGAAAATTGAGTATTTCATTTCTGTTGGAATACTTTGGGCAAATAGGAAATTTCTGTTCAGTAAGGAGTATGGAGATAAACTAAGAACATCAAGAACACAATCATAAGATAAACCACATTAAGCAAGATCATCCAAGAACACTAATTAACTTGATTTGGAAACAAAACACTTAATTAATAATGGCAACAAGTAGAATACCAGGAAACCTTTTATGTGCATGCATCAAATCAAGATAATAATCCAACAACTACTTATAATGCTAGCAAATTATGCCAAGATGGATTCATGAGTCCATACACTTCTGCACCCATAGACACAATGCTTGAGTGACAATTGTAAGGATCATATGCATATTAGTGTGGATATTGTCGAAGATTGTCTCTGCAGGGTACCTCTCGAAGTAGGATGGAATCGAACACTAGGGGCTGAACATGATGTCCACAAACTTTCCCGAAGCCTGGCGAGGAAACAATGAAGAAAGCATGACAGAGGGACACGGAGAGCTTACCTAGGTTCAGGACACCGTGTGGTATAAAACCCTACTCCTGCATGTCCAGATTCCTTGCACTGTGTAACGCCCTCGAATCGGCCCTATGCAGATTCCAACGCTTCCCGCCAAACCCGCATAGAAATGATTCAAAGATACCCACCAGGCACTTGCGTGCAGGTGGAAAACGAAGTAATAACATCACACAATAGTCCATGATGGAACCACAGAAACGTATATATACAACAACGATTCCAAGAGTCAAAAATACAGATATACAATACAAAGATCCAAATCACCTTGAAACGATACAACATCCGAATACGGATAAGATGCAAATGGGGCTAAGAGCCCTGAAGAATAACCAATGGCGTCCATAACCCTTCCCGGGCCAAGCCGGAAGGGTAACCCCGCTAACGACGTCGATCTCAAACCTGCTAAAACAAAAGGGGTGCCGACAAAGGGCAAAGGAAAAACAGGAGCGTCAGTACTGAGGCCAGTACACGGCGAGTCTAGAATTTGGCGGTCCTCGCCTACATAGGTATGGTGGGCTGAAGCGGCAGCGCAATAGCACTAAACAACCTATAGAGACTCAGTAAAACTGGCGACTACTAGAGAGGGATAAGAAAGACCTATTCGGATCCAACCTGATACTAACACCAAACATACCCATCCTGGCATTTCCCCCTGGATACCAAACGAGGAAGTCAATACTGAGGAACTCACACAGTTGGCAGTTTTATTCATTCCATTATAGTTGAAGCTCTTACTAATCAGATATAGATAGCATGAGTCATCCTGATAGCATAAGTAGTGAGCAGTTTTAATTAACCATTCAGTTGTGGTTGCAGTACTTACTAGTCAGATACAATTAGCATGTGACATCCCAAACCAAGCAGTTGTTGGCACTTTTATTTCATTCCATTGGAGTTGCGATACTTACTAGGCAGGTATAACATGACATGGTACACCCCAGTTCCACCAGTTGTTGGCACTTTTATTTACTCATTCCATTGTAGTGAAACTGATTACTAGTCACATATTAAGTCAAATTTACAGCACACTACTTTAGTTATGCTTGTCTATGATCAAGATACTGTGCTCCAAGTCGTCCAAAACCACGGACACGGCTTTCAGAAAGATTTACCCTGCAGGGGTGCACAAATAGCAACACACACACGATCAACCTCGGAAAAACCAAATCAAAACCCAACGAGGCTTTCACGATAAAGCAATCACAGGATTCATAAAATATTTCAGGGGGCCACCCCACTAAGCTACCCGCAACGAAGTTGGCCGGCTCCGAGACGGACCCAGGATTTGTGACAATGGCTGTAAAGGAGTGGGAACCCGAAAGTGTGACTGGGCTTGTCGATACGGCGAAAACATTCCACGTTCCAAAACAGTACAGGTGCTCCACGCACAATCGTAAATAAAGCAGTAAAGCATGGCATAAGTACATGATAGTAATAAAGCCCCAAACTACTTGTGTCCCTAAGAAATAATAAATGAATTAAGCTCTGGCTAAGAGGGATCCAAAGGGTCTCCCGGATGTGGATAGTGTGAATAATCAAGGAACATGTATCAAGTACTCGGGGCCTACGGGACACAAGTGGACATGAAAAACCAAATAGCATATAATGCCCACCAGTGCCTCTTTCATTAGTTATCCCAGCAATTTAATAGTTGTATTTAAAGTCATGATCCTCTCCACCGTAAAGCATATGACAACATTCCAACAACTGTGTGGTACTTCACGACACGGGATCGCACCTGAGCAAGCGACTACGACTCGCAAGACCATCTATCTACCAAACAACAGGTAATAGGAGGTATCCAAGGCAATATAAAGGCTGCACGGAATATATCTGGTACAGAACACTAAAGCATCGCGACACGGATAGCAATAGATCAACAGGAGGAAATAAAGACTATAAATGCAAACTAGGTAGAAAGGGGGAGAATGCTCGCCTGGGAAAACTGCCGAAGATACATTATCCGAAGAACTTATCGGTACTCGCATCAAATCAACAGCCTAGCCCGTGAAGAAGCAAAGCACTAGAAGAAACACCGGATGCACTATTTAATACTACGGCAGAAGATCGGGCATGATGCATGTATGATGTATGGCATGGCAAAGATGCGATGCCACTAGGCAATATTAAGCGGAACCGGGGGGTCCCGAAAATTAATTAATGGTTCATGTTGTTTAGATACCCCGCTTTTTTAAATGTTCTCTTAATAGGCAAAACATGGTATCAGTTCTCTACACAATTTTAAATGGAGCCAATATAAGACTAGAAAAGCCCTCATATAGTCTCCATATTTAATTATGAGGTGGATCAGCTAAAAGCCCCTAAACCACAATATGTATGCAAGCATGACGATTTAATATGCAACAAGATATATGTCATATATTATAAAAATAGGGGATCGGATCGGGATCACACATGGGTTCGAAGATCTTGGGTTCCGAGGGTTCGGGATCAGTCTTCGGGGCCACAGCCTTCGGATCCATGAAGGCGATCTTGGCGTTCCAGGGTCTCTTCGGGTCGGGGGCCTTGGCGGGATCAGTCTTCGGTTCCGGAAAGGAGTTCTCGGTGCTCCGTGTAGGAGATTCGGAGATCATGGCGTTAATTGAGCGGAGTGCTTGGTTTTTGGTGACGATGGTCCAACGCGGTTGGGCCGGTGTCGATCCTTCATCAGGAGTGTGGCTCTGGCACCACGTCAGCACCACCACACCATCTTCACACGACCAGAGTTGGGGTCTTCCAAGTGGCCTCGGGATCATGGCATCAACAAATCAGATCAAGGTGAGCCGAGAAGGGCCTTGGCAGGAGTGGCAGCGATTTCACCAAACAGTTAACCCACCACTGCTACAAAGTTTAGCCAAACGTGAATGCCTTGAATGGTGCAGCAGCAGCACCTTGTGTCTTCACAGCCACGTGTGGGACACCAGAACTTGCAGGTAACACACCGATATCACTTAACAGGGGATATTGAGCAGCATCATAGATCACGACGCCGTAGAGACAGAGAGGATGGAGGCCGCGGCGGCGTGCGGTGCTCGCAGGAGGGTGCACGGGACGGCCGGAGACAGGGAAGGCAGGTCCGGCGCCAGAACAGGGCACGGGTCGATATCAGGCGCACGACGGCGGCACGTACTGGAGCACCTGGTGGCGTCAACTCTGCTCAAGGTTGGGCGAGGCGGCCGGCGGTTGTAGGGGATGGAGCTCGTCGGAGGCGCGCGACCATGGCAAGGACGAGGCCACGGGAAGGAGACCGCAGGGCTTGGCGAGGTGGGGCCTGGCATGGAGGGCGGCGGAGCTTGGAGCTTGCAGGGACGATGAGGTCGACCCGGAAGGAGGACGATGGGGACGTGGTGACGCTGCTCCTACGGCGACCTGCGGGAGAGGGCTCGGGTGACGCGGAGCTCGCGAGGAGGCCCATGCGCGCATGGTAGAAGACGACGAGGAAGAGGCACCCGCGACAGAGGAGGCGCAGGAGGGCGCGGCTTGACGGCAGGGAGAGAGGCGGCATCGGTGGGCTTCACGAACGATAGCGACAGAGGTGCCATGGACGGGGAGGCGCCGAGGACAGCGGCGACCGGAGCATGGCGGGCGCGTTGTTGCAAGGGAGAGGATGACGAGGACCTCCATCGAACCAGAGCACCAAGAGGCCGTGGTCCTACGCGCGGACGGAGGTGCGGAAACTCGTCCGGCGAGGCGAGCTCGAGCGGCAGGGGCTCCTGGTGGTGGCGCTTGTAGAGGCCGCGTCGGGAGGAAGGAGGTGGGGATGAGATCGAGAGGACAGGAACGTGTCACGTCGGTGGGGCGGTGGGGTCACGCGTGCTGCGTGGGACGTACGCGCGGCAGGGGCGGTCGGCTTGGCGGTTAGCGACGAGGTGGACCAGGGCTCACGCGAGCTGGTCGACGCGGTCGGGTGGCGTGTAGTGCAGGGGTAGACGGGGTGTGTTGTTTGCGGTGGGGTGGCTTGGGTTGGGTCCGACCGGGTGGGGTTAGTTGGCCGTGTACCATGGGCAGGGTCGGGCGGTCGCGCGCGCGGGCGGTGCGGGACACTTCGTGCGACGCAGGGCTGGTCGCTGTGGCGTGGCGTGGCGTTGCCGTGCCGGGGTGGGCCAGGTGTGGATGGACACGGTTTGTGTAGCGCGGCTGCTGCGTGCGGGTGCCGTTGTAGGTGTGGCTCCCAGCTGCGGTTCGGGCAGGAAGCTAGGGTCAGGGTTAGGTCTAGGGTTAGGTGGGTCAGGGTTTAGTTTGGAGGTGGTCGGCTGGGCTTTTGGGCCTAGCTGGCTGCCTCCCAAAATAATATAAGTTTTATTTATTTCAGTTATAAATACTATTGTAAGTAGATTTTAGACAAACAAAATAATAAGGTAGTCCCAGAGTTTTAATTTGAAGTAAGGTCAGGGATATTTAGAAAACAAGGATAGACTTTTGGATAAAATAGTTTTTGGCAAAAAGATGCATGATTACATGACGATGCTCAAATGCAATATGGCATGACGACATGAGCATGTGGTCATGATGATGCACAAAACAAAAACATCAAGCGATTTTCTAGTAGTGATTTTATCGGGGTGCTACACACTGCTTGACGAGGTTTATAGTACAAGGTGCTAATCAAGCGATCAGATCTAGGGTTCCTAGCTAGGAGGAAGCTAGGGTTTCCATAGGTGGATGAATATTGGATCCCCCTCTAAGATGCTACCCTTCCCCTTTATAGGTGCCCTGGTCGGGAAGGGTTCCCACAGGGCGATCAAGTTGGGGGAAGGTAGGGCACAATTGTCCTCTCTCGTGGACCCGGTCCACCACAGGGCACCGTGGGCTTCTTGCCTTCTGCCTCTTGCACACGCCTCTAGCACCAGAAGGAAAGGTGGCCCCAACATGGTGCAGGTCATGTCGGCCACTCCTAGCTTGGTGAGGAAGAAGATGCTTTCCTTGTGGAAGGGGTAAATCAGTGGTCCCCTCTCTTCCTCAACATGATGGTGCTACCGCCTAAATGTGCTTCGTGCGATCCTTCGGTGAGGTGTCCTTCCCTCCTCAAGGGCCCTTGGCGGAGGTGCTCCCTGAGGAGCTTTCTTCTAGAGGGTGCTTGCAGAGATTGTACGGTGACATCCCTCTTGAAGAGGTATGCCTTCTAGAGAGCCCGACAACAGGTGGGTCGTGGTACCCCAATATCCACTGGCTTGACAGTAGGCCCCGGGAGTCTGGGTCGCGTACATCTCAAAGGTGAAGGGCTAGGGGCCCCAAGAGATGTTGGGCCCGCTAGCCCAAGACTAACGGTTCATGCTCGGGACGGACAATCACCTCCGTGAAGGCCAAGCGGCGGGGGTTCCTAAGACGTTAGATCTGGCAATTCCTGCTCTGTAGGTTGCTTCTTGGTAACCGCTCAGTGGCATCCCATAATCAGAATTCAGGGCATTGGGGTTTCATCTTCTCCGCCTCTCCGCCGCCATTTTCCCTCTCCGTGCTTGGCTCATACTTGTTCCTTGTGCTTGTGCGCCTCTTCTCTTGCTTTGCTGCTCTAGTGATGGATCCCGAGAAGGGAAAAGCTCCCCCGCCCATCGAGGATGAAGAGGGGAGCCTACGGAGATCTTCCACGCCCACGATGAATCTCGGATATACTCCATGAAGGACCTAGCCAAGTACCAGTAATTGTTGGCAGGGAAGTTCAATGAGCATTGGCCCACTATGATTCACCATGGTGCGGTGAGTGCTAAGCATCTCGTCGCCACTGAGGTTCCCCTCTTTGTGCACACGCTCTATGTAGGACTAATTCCCCCTTCTATGCATTTCTTCTTGCCCTCCTTGCGACTATAAGATCCAACTGTTGCACCTACAACGAAGCTCCATCACTACCATTGCCATCTTCGCTTTCTGCTGCGAGGCTTTCCTGGGGATGCGCATGACCGTGCGGGGAAATGCTCTGGGTGTGTCTCCTTGCGCACCAAGCAAGAAACCCTTGCCAAGGAGTGGACAAAAAAGGTGGAAGACCATCACGTGCACTGGGTTTGGGTGGATGTTCGTGAGGTAAACCCACTTTTGGCCATCCCACAAGTGCCAGCGGAGAAGATTCCCAAGTGGAGAAGCAAGCCCTTCTCTGGTGAAGAGGCAGGGAAGGGTGCTGAGCATATCAAGGCTCTTTAAGAGGGAGGATTATCAGCCGAGATCATTGTCCGGGAGTTTCTCCGATGCTGAATCGCACCTCTCCAAGATCACCAAAATGGCATGTGGGCCTATGCGGTGATGCTGGCCGGATGAAGCTTGAGGAGGGCTCCTTGGAGGAGCCTCTTGTGAGCAAGGCGATGAAGATGCTAATTGCCATGTCCAGGGTGTAGTATCCTTTGAAAGATGCCTACCCTCTGTACTGGTGGCGAACGTAGGAGACGGCTAAGGCCCTGGTAGGGATGCCCTGCTTTGACGCCTCCGGGCTGATTTGAAGGGGTTCTTTGGCAGAAAACAAAAAAATTCCTATGGCAGAACACACCTAGCCAGGATCTATCTAGGAGTAATATTGTAACATAGAGAGAGAGACAGTGGTAACATACCCTTGTAGACCGTAAGTATTTAATGCTCATGCAGAATGTGGATGATGTAGTCGTACTCATCCGACCTCAAGGTCGTGAAACTCCTCGCAAGTCACCCCTTGTCCTGGTCCTCGTACGATGATCCGGTGCCACAAGTGGCAGCACCCCTGAGGTATCGCACATGTACGGTGCAAGACGACAATTTCCTACGGCAGAACACACCTAGCCAGGATCTATCTAGGAGTAATATTGTAACATAGAGAAAGACAGTGGTAACATACCCTTGTAGACCGTAAGTATTTAATGCTCATACAGAATGTGGATGATGTAGTCGTACTCATCCGACCTCAAGGTCGTGAAACTCCTCGCAAGTCACCCATTGTCCTGGTCCTCGTACGATGATCCGGTGCCACAAGTGGTAGCACCCCTGAGGTATCGCACATGTACGGTGCAAGAACTCCCGGATCTATGATCCCTGCCGAAATTGCGGAAGTAGATCTCTAGGCCGGAATCACCGCAGCACAACGGCGTTCCATAGCGAAGCAGTCTCCCACTTGTGCAACCCTTACTCTGGACCGCAGTCACGAGAGGAGGGAGAGAGAAAAAATTCTCTAAGGAAGAATTCCTTAGAGAATATTGGGTGGAAACTAGTGCTCCTTTTCCCTCCTATATGGACCTTCTTATATAGGGGAAAAGAGGGCACACCCTCTACTAAAATTTTATGTCATCCCCCTAGTTAAGATGTGAATTTGACCCCCGAATTTACCTAAATTTGCCTATATGACCCCTCCAATTTATTTTATGTGAAATTTTCCCCCTTTTGTCACATTCTTGGATCCGCCCCTAGAAGGAGTGGATCAGGATCACCTGCCCCGCGCCGTGGTGGTGTTTGCCTGTCGCTGCTGTGACAAATGGATGTAGGTCGCCAGCGGCCTAATGCTGCTAGTAAAGAATTGGCTAGAGATTGTCAACAAGTATGAGTACAACGATATGATGGAGTTAAATATTCAGGCAATTAGCCTGAAATGACTTAATAATTTGCTAATGATCATCATACCCTTAGGGTGGGTTTGGTTTTGGAATAAAGTGGAATGAAATGTCATGGTTCTATTCCACCAGAATGGAATGGTTTCATCATCTTGTTTGGTTAGGAAAACAAGATGTAATGGAACGGTTTTGTTCGGTGTTTGGTTGACGGAATTGGAATATTGGAATCATTTCATTACGTGTTTGATTAGGAAACTGGACATCATAATGTGTCCTATATTGCTAAGACATTCCATGCATTTGAGCCTAAACTCGTTGTTTTTCCTAAAATCAGAACTGACATGAGAAAATCAAAGAAAGCGCAATACATGTTCTTCTCATCCTACAAAATCGAGTCGGCAGTGAGCAAAATTAGTATAGAGGGTCAACATCAGAGTTGCCGCCAAGCAGGGTTCCCAAGCCACGCATAGGTCCAGCTGCCGCAAACTTGGTCTCCTTCGCCGCACATGGTTCCAGACGTTGTTGCGCCCGCCTGGATAGCTCTCACCGCCGCCACGACTGCTTCATGTTGCCACATCGGATTTCGGACGCCGACGCGCCTGCTAGGCTGCTTTCCTTTGTCTACTTAGCCTTATTTCACCGCCACCGCCCGTGCTAGCTTGTTGCCATGGTTGTCCCGCTGCAGTTGGGGGAGACGGTGGAGAGGGACAAATGAAGGAGAGGAGAAGGGTTCGATTGTGGTTGATGTTGATGCTTATGTTCATTCGAGAGCGGGATGATGTAGTCGTTAGCGAGCCATTCTACCACATTCGACCGGCTTGGTGGAATGAGCGAGTTACAGATCTAATTCATATATTACTTTCTGGGACCGAGTTGGTCCTGTTCCTCCACCATAACCAAATGCTAGAAATAGCTCTAGGTGCGGAACGGTTTCCATTCCACACCATCTCATTACCAAACACACCCTTACTTATGAAGGTATGTAGAGCAATCTTAGCTTTTGATGTGTTCAAGTTTAGGGAGAGTTCGGGGTTGTACTGGAACAATCCTGAGTTTTGCATTTGCACTTAGACAAACCACATATGCAGACAACAAAACATGCCAAAATTGCACCAAAACTTAATACTGACAGCTAAATAGCACTCAGAACATGACCTAAACTCGGTTTCCACTCAGGCAGTCCCACCGGCCAAAACTGAAAAGCAGGAGAAAAGAGTGCAAGAAACATGGGCCTTCCTTACTCCGCTCCACCAGGAAGGACGGGGCCTTAGAGCATGTACAATTCTAGAAAAGACGAGTTTTCTCTTAGCCCTCCACATAGTCTAGTAGTATCATAGTTGCATACTATTTAATTATTTGTAGAATCCCAGTATAAATATGTGTACATGATCTATTTGGTATTAAAATATCTAGTTTTATGTGGTATAATACCGTATCATAATATGATACCACCACCATCTCGTTTTTCATTAATTAGCATGTCACATCAAATTTTTGCCAATGTGGCATGCATGATACTCCCACTATGACTAAACTTAGAGCATCTCCACTCGTGCCCCCCATACGGCGTCCGACGCGACCGATTTTGGCCCGTATGAGGGGCAGCTAGATAGGTCAAATAATGGGGGGTTGGCTCCGAGCCGTGCCCCCATACAAAAAATTCAAAAAATTAAAATAACTAAAAATTCGCTAAAATACAGAACTGACGACGAATTCATAGACACTTCAAACAGCTTTGTACAAAATTTAAATAAATAAGAAAAAACTAAAACCTACTGGAGGCCACGGCCACGCCCGCCTAGGCCAAGGAGACGGTACATCACCGCCGCGTAGTCCATGAGCTCGTCGTCGTCGCTGGGTTCCTTCTTCGACGGCGACATCTCCTAGAAAACACTATCGGTGGGGATTTTTGGCTAGGGTTTGGACGGGGACATCGTGGTCAAGAGGATGGTTGTGTGAAGGAACAACGCCGACGAGGCTATTTTAATAGCGGGGGAGGTGAGTGGAAGAGGCGCATTAACCCCGGCGCGTGCCCCGGTGATAGGACGTGTCGACGCTTCCGACTGACGCCTATCGTTGCAAGGCTATGGCACAACTCAGGCCATTATTCGCGGCGCGACTGGCGAGGAGGAAGATGGAGCGGTGATGCCGCAACTGCTTACAAGGCTGGCCCATGACGACCGAACCGTTCCTGCGCGTTCGACCCACTCCCCTTCCAACCAAAACCCGCAGACTAGGTTCGGCCTAAGGGCACTGAATAACTACTTGGGCCATGCCGGTGCCAAAACCAAATTGATTGGCCGGCTGGACGTCCATTTAGCGCCGGCACTCCAATAGGTCATTGCAGGGCATTTAGGGGCCCCGAGTGGAGATGGTCTTGGGAAGCTTTCACCGTAGGTGGTTCTGCTCGTTGGTCTCTCATATTGCAACTCTTCGGAAAAAAGAACCGCCACGGAGGCATGGACCAATTCAGGTACCGTACTGTCTACAGAGAGTACAGACCCGCCTGCCACTTGTGAAGACTTGTCATTGCAGGGCTTTTAGGGGCCCGAGTGGAGATGCCCTTCCTACGGTGGTTCTGCTAGTTGGTCTCTCGTGATTGCAACTCTTCGGAAAGAAGAACCGCCACGGAGGCATGGACCAATTCAGGGTACCGTACTGTTTACAGAGAGTACACAGACCCGCCTGCCACTTGTGAAGACTTGGGATGCTGCTGCCACACCAACCGGCCGGAAGCACCACACCTAAATTGAGTCCTAGCACTACAAAATATTTTCTGCAGTTTTCAGACCGAAACAACGCACGAGTAATTTCATCGCAGCTACTCCATAAGGTACATTATAACACGGACGCGTTGAGTCAACGTCCCAATGTCATGTTATCCAACTGGACGTGCAACTTGGGACAGTCCTTTTTCGTCTGGTTGTACCCGTAAGCTGGGAAGTCGGGATAATATTCTCCATGGCGACCGAAACAACGCGTGCAGTGTAGTCTTCACGACTCCGTTATTGTTGTCACCGGCAAACTGAGTATATACAAAACTGCCCTCATGACTAAGGACCCAATTGTTCCATTATGCTCTGGCCACCAACGGCAGCTAGCGGAGGAAGGAATGGGTAAGCAGCGCTGATCAGCTGATGTAAACATCAAACGATAGGTACATGACAAATGACAACAAAGAATTAACCGGAGGAAGTACGTACGTCTCGCGGCTCAGCCAAGTCCACACAAGGCAGACTTGCTAGGTCCAAGTCCACACGCATGTCTCTCTCTAATGCATGTGTCCAACATATTAGCTGGCACTATTCCTGATAACGAGAGGACTGGGGTCACATCCATATTGAATGACTAATTTTCAAAAAGATTAAAATCATCCTTGGTGGGTGATAGGGCAGCACCTTGCAGATGTTGGTCGAGAGCTTCGCACATGATTTTACCAAACCGGGCAGTGTGCGTTTTTTTTTGGATGTGTGCTTTTTAGACGATCGCATACTATTAATATAATGGGGTTGTCTAGATCTGTCCGAGAACTTTTTATCTGAATCGGCAGAACCAATCCCACTATTTGTGATAACTAGCAAGGTGGCCCTCGCAAATGCGAGGGCATCATCTTTAGGGATTTTAGAGTATCGGCTCATGATTATTCACATTATGCTCTATACATAATATATCATCCATTCCAAATTAATTGATCTAGCTTTACCTGACACATGTATCTAGACATCTAGACGCGTTTTAGGTGTACATATATGCATATCTAGACAAAACTACATCAATTAATTTTGAATTGTGGGAGTAATATGTTTCTATCACCATCCGCGATACTGCGGTAAGATATTAGCATTTTCTAATGTTGAAGTATGATCCAAATTCTATTAAAGAGACTAACTTCTGATGGAGCGGAGCGAGGCCCATCGTCGGAGTCTTACGGATCGTCGAAGACCTAGGTTTCCACCATTATATATACCTCTTGTAAGCCACCGGCTCGGATGAGTTGCATCTATGAAAACCCCCGGAGTTGTGTAAACACTCCCCGATATAGTGAAGTTTCGCTGGCTGGTGCCCATGGTTTTTTTCTCTCTTTGTTGGTAAGGTTTTTCCACCTTAAATCTATGCCCCGTTTGTTGTGATTTCTTTTCGTTCTTCGTTATTTGCTTGTCGCAAGCTAACATCTAATTCATGTTCAAATATCTAAACATCATCTAGTTATGTTTTGGTAGACCCCCGTCGTTATTTCATCCAAAACATATAGACTACATATAGATTGACATTACACTATATCATATACCAAAGACCATCAATGTTGCTAACATTAAGAATTGACCTAATGTCATATAAAAACTAATTAATCTAGATTCAACAGTAACATATCATGTGCATCGACACTTTCTTTGCCAGTCAAAATGGTCCATGAGCTATAAATTTTGTGTAACTCCGTTAGGAACCTAGTAGCTGAAGTATTATGGCATTATGGGCTAACATCTATTTTATCTTGAATGTAGAAAGTCAATTTGAATAGTTGTATATAAAAAACCTAATTTACCATTACTCGATCTATGGAGTTTTTCTTAATACTTAGTCTACCTAAGTTTAGCCATACATCTACGGTCGGTTAGTTCAGGTTTTCAAAGCGCTTACTCGACCAAACTTACTACCTATTAGACTCATAATGTTTACATATGATGACAAATATAGTCGTATGTTTTTTCTATTATTTGTAAAAAAAAGGTAATTTGCTAGTTATTTCTAATTTTAAAAATGTACATTGTGATGGCGGCAATAGTACTCGGTAGTACTTAAGTTTATCATGTAGTACATGAATGTGCAAATATTAAGAGTCATATATGTGGGGCGAGGGCATCTTCCGTAGTTTTTGAAAAATGAATGAGATATATTTGTATAGTATATCATTTATTTCATTTCTGGGATAGAAAATAATATGGATCCAGCTTAAATGTTTGGCAAGATGAATAAGTATTGTCAGATTGCCAAAATGGCGTATGATTTTCACAAGGTTTTTAAGTACACATATCATTTCCAAAAAACAATTTCATGTATAATAGATTAATGTAATTCATGTGTAACAGATAGATGTTAGAATTAATAGATTACCGAGATCATGGTGAGTTAGAGCTAAAAAGTAAATGTTTTGGTGTATGTGACTATTTTGAGTTAGAGCTATATGTATATGGGAAAAACTCTCTATCTAAGAAAATACGCAATAAGATGTTAACTATTTTTATATTGTCATTGGAATTTTCACGAATTCTATTTTTCTTATGCTACTTAGTGGGAATTTTCTAACTTTTACCTCGTAAAATAGTAAGTGGCGGGTAGATTGTTCATAATGTCAATCTCCACTGATTTCCCTCATTCATAATTAAGATGTCAGTAGATCGGATAAACCTCTAGTGTGTAGTATAAGTATCTTCTAAATATATTAGGCTTGTATGCTCTTTGCTACTCCGTTCTAGCAATTATAACAGTGTTTTAGGAAATATCTGAAAGCTCCATTAGTGACTTAGTGTTTCCGCCTTGGTCTACTACATGGACCTGGTGGTTCTCATGGCTGTCATTTTGTGATTTTATTTCTAGCATTGCTGTTGGAATAAGGAGCAGTTTTTTGATAGCATGTTGTGCAACGACGTTCCTATGAATAAACAAAACTAAAGGATCTTAAAGTACATCCAATCCTTGGTAGATTTTCTAGGAGTTGATTTTCTACAGTTTCATCATGGGAAGTAAGGATAAACGCCTAGATGTAGATGAAGAATCTAGACATTGACTTCGAGGAAACTTGCAAGCTAGAATTTCTAGTTTTATGAGGATCATTGTCGCCTTTTTTGGGTTGTTCCTATGATGTGATTTTCTAATGAACCAATATAGCCATTTTAAAAATAAAATAAGAGGTACAATTCATTCATAAGGGGGATCGTCTACCTTCTCCGTATTTATTTACATGGCATCCTCATTTACGCAATTCAGCTTTGATTGCTAATTCAATTGGATATACATGTGTGACGGGTTAAAATAATACCATTAGCACTTTTCAAAAATATGAATATGAATTTAATACTATAGTATTTTTTTGCAGCATATAATCCACATTTCATTGACGAAATTAAAGGCCTAAGTTTAACCTAGCTTGAAATACATGTGCATCATGTAAATAGGGATGTAGTGAGTAATTAGTAGATGGAGCGAGTAGTTTCCTTTTGAAATAAGTGGCCGGCCTAGGACACTTCGCTAAACATTTGCTATAGTAAAAAGGTAATAATTTGACGATCAATCACAAGGTACGTATGTGAATCAGTAATGGACAGTAAAATTATGGCAAAGCCGGTAGGCATCAAACCCATCGACCAAATCACGTATACTTTCTTTTGGGAAATTGGGAATTCTTCTAGTATACTGTTGACCTGCTAACAAAGTAGGATCCGTGAATGCCCTACTTTTTATTTTGTACACGTGCACCTCTTGTTCAATCTTACGGCCAGAGTCCGATTCACATCAAGTTGATGACATCAGCAATGACATAGTATGCCTTTTGTTGGCGTCATTAAATCTGACTCGTGAGGCAGTCTTTCCTGTTTCTTTGATGTTGCCGTACCAGCGCAGGCCGGGCGTGCACGTAAAATCAACGTGTACATATTAAATGTACGTCTGTTTTAAATCTCTATCGTAGGTATTCACGGTTAACACAAATTTAACGGTTTAGATTATTTAGCCTATGTGGATCAACGTGGTGGTTCTATTGGACAACCTTATATTGCTTTTAGTATATAATAGATAGATTCTTAGTTGCAGCCTAGTTACAACTTATAGAATTTCTAGTAATTCTCAGTTGCAACCTAGTTACAACTCTTAAACCCTCTGTCAGTGATGCTCTTCATATCATTGTATACATGTTAGCAATTCTAATTGCTAGAGAAAAGGAAAATGGCCAGGTTGGAGATCTCGTCCCTAATCTTGTTGAGTGAGGACTTCCAACTCTGCTATATGCGGACGATACTATTTTATTTAGATAAGGTTGTCAACATGAAACTTATTCTTTGCATTTTGGGAAAATTATCGGGCCTTAAGTTTAACTTCTACATAAGCAAGATTTTTTGTTTTGGCAAGGCTAAAGAGGAAGACCAATACAAACAACTATTTTTTCATGAATCTGACTCTTCTGTTTTTAGATACTTAGGAGTCTCTATCCATTCCAGAAAACTTAAGAACTCTGAATGGTACCTAACTGAGAGCCATTTTGAAGGCATGAAGAAATCCTACGTTCTAGAGATAGCGTTAGGTGACGCCCCTTCTATTAGTGCATCTGTCGATGAATGCATTGTCTATGACAATCGCTTTGATGACTACACTCCGGTTTAGTGCGTGATCCTCCAATCATCGTGGGTCCCGTGGGACGATGGTGGCCACTGCAAGACGTGGTGGTGTGTGCTGGTGGACGACGAGCTTGGTGGAGCAATACAAAGCATCTGTGAGTGTGCTTTTTTAGGGTTCAGGAGAAATCCTTGTCGTCTAGTCACCGACGCAGTGATGCCTGCGAGTGTCACCATTCTTCCTAAAGGGCGTCGGGTGTATCTCTTTCCCACCTCTTGTTGCGTACTAGGAGAAACACTAGGTAGGCACATTAATTCCACGAAAAAAAAGGTAGGCACATTAATTGTGACGAATCACAAGTCAGTGGCAGTCAACCAGCTGCTCGATCGTAGTACGCACGAGAACAACTTGCTACGCCTCTTATTTATAGCGCAAATACCACGGTAGCACCGTCCTCACCTAATAAGCTCCGGTTTACACATCCACACCGTACCAGACCTACCTGCTTATCGGCCATGATGAAGCTGGGGTGTTCTCCGCTTCTTCTCTACGGCCATCTTCTTGTCTACCTTGTGACGGCTTGGTTGCTGGCCACGGCCGATGTAGCAGCAGGTCAGCGTCCCGGCTGCCCGGCCAAGTGCGGCGACGTCGACATCCCGTTCCCGTATGGCGTTGGCGATGAGTGCTCGTTCCACCCCGGCTTTACCCTCAGCTGCAACGACACCAAGAAGCCTTTTGCGGGGACTGTCGAGGTGACCAAGATCTCCGTGGCTGACGGCAATTCTTGGATGAAGGCCCACACGATGTCCTGGCGGTGCTCCTTCTCATCCATGGACACGCGATACTTTGATGGCTGGCTGAACCTCACCGATACACCTTACTGGATATCGGAACTGGATAACAAAATAATCGTCATCGGTTGCAATACTCTCGCTTATATGAAGAGCTCCTCTGTAAGTATTTCGACAATTTCACTAGTAGTACCTATATTCAGCGGATCCTGCTTCGTAGTGATTAAGAGAGAGTAAACATCCCCAGCTCCATATTCATTAGAAATCGAAGCCTATAGCAAGAGTTTTCAATTTGATACATATATTCCTTATTACAGAGAACTAACAAGCCTGCACACTAAGCGAACAAGGGCTAATCTTAGAAACTTCTAAATAAAATTGTAGTCATGTCATGGGCAACCCATGGAATAAACTATTTGCCTGGCGAAGCTAGCTCCAGCAGTTAGAAGACATGACTTTTAGGTGGTACCTGAAGTTTCCAACAGCTTACAGAAAGACTTGTTGAGTATCTGCCTCAAGTTAATAATAGCATGATGGAAACACTTCCAATTTTCTTTTCCTCGATCCTTTTTTAGAATTTTATTTCTCGATTCATCCTATTCTCTGGAGAAGATTCTTTCAATTAAATATGGTGAATAGACTTGCAACACTTGCTATATAGACAGTAGAAACAAATATAACATAATTTCTGAATTATATCAATTTTATTTTGGTTCACCTGCAGTATGTAATAGGTTGTTATTCAACCTGCGCCGACGGCAACCTCGAGAATGGCATGTGCTCTGGTGCCGGCTGCTGCCAAGCCGATGTCCCAAAAGACATACGGTTTTTTTCTGGCTATTTCAACGAAACTTACGAAATCACATCGCAACACACTCCTTGCAGTTACTTGGTAGTGATGCAAAAGGAGGCTTTCACATTCAACACCAGTTATGTCGAATCGACAAAGTTTTATTACGCATACAATGGTACAGTTCCGATTGTCCTAAACTGGGAAATAAGACCTTGGACATGCGAGGTAGCTAGGCAGAACATGAGCTCCTACGCATGTATCAGCAGCAACAGCGAATGTCTAGATTCCCCCAACGGGAAAGGTCACCGCTGCGTTTGCTCCGATGGGTACGAAGGCAACCCTTACATCACTGATGGATGCAAAGGTTCCATACAATCCTCTCTCTGAACACATTTGCAGCCTCTACATTAAGTCATTGATCACTTGTCTGCACAATTTAGCAATTTTTCTTTTGGGTTGCAAGATAAACAGCTTAGCCTGGTCATAGTGGGGAGTATATCATATACTAGCTAGTGTCATGTGTATAATACAAGTGTATGATAATAATATATGATAGTAATCTTTATAATTCGTACTACTCTGCATTACATAGTAATATTATATATAGTCCAATCCTATTTATATACTTTTAGAATCCCAATACAAAATTGTGTACATCATCTATTTGATATTAATTTTTCTAGTCCTTTGTACAATAATATCATATCATTATATACCACCATATTCTGTCTTCGTTAGTTCTTCACATCAGCTTTTTTCCAACATGAAACTCATTATACTACTCCCTCCGTCTCGAATACTTGTCACAGCTTTATCATCATGCATATGCATGTAGACGTATTTTACTATATAGATAAATATGAATCTAAACAAATAAGACAAAGGGAGCACATATGATACTCTTAATATGAGAGGCCTTAGCTACTACTTGAACTGAAAACTGTTGTTTTCTTTTCAGATACCAACGAGTGCCTCGCGAATCCTAATCCTTGTGGCCTTGAGATCTGCCACAACACGCCGGGGAATTACAGCTGCTCATGCCACCGAGGATATTATATGACAAATGGTGTTTGTGTGTTTGAGAAACCTTCTCGTTTTCCAGCGATGCCTGTTATAGGTAAGTGTGTTTCTTCTATGAGCACTAAAGTAGTATCAGTTGTAGACGATTAATTAGACATTGTAGGGAAAATACAAAGCTTGTAAAATATATAGTCCGCTATATCATGTAGTAGAAAGTAGGGGTGATAAAGGGTCGGATCAGATTATCCTTGAACCATATCTTTATCATATTTTGTCCCTTAGATGCGAGGTGGAGCGGATAATGACTCATTAAGGATTCAAAAGAGGATACATCAGACTATGAATTTGAAATGAAAATCCCAGGCTCGGATCGGGAACCAAAATAGTTGGACAAATGCTCTCATAGGCATAGAATTATATTTTTACAAAAAAAAACAGATTAATTAACAAAGTAGAGACATAACATAGATTAAAATAGTATGAATATGCATTGAATATCTGAATTATCAATCTACGGTGCTTCAATTCGAAGGCAACCATGATGGCAAATTTAACTCGGTAACTCACTAACTGCTAACTGGACCAAATTGGTCTTGACTTTTGGGTCGAAAATTGAAAATCTAGTTTAAACTAGTAAGATAATACTACTTAATTTCTGGATAATCCATATCCATATGCTATTTGTTATATCATATCTTATAGCGTATTCGTCTTTCTTTACATATTCGGATATTCTTATCCGCTAGATTCTTTCAAACCTTGTAGGTATTTTCAAATGGAACATAGCCGAATTTGGTGTTGAAACTTATTATGTTTCTCTTTTGTTGTAATTATGATGTTTTTCCTATGACTCAAATATTTTGAAGTTTGGCCGGCAATATTGGAATATTACCAACATCACTGACACGATTCAAGATAATTATCAAATATACTCATATAATGTATACTTATTTTCATTATAAACAATGTGTTTTCGCACAAATTGATGGTCCTGAATTGCTGCACCGGAGATCGATCGTGTGTATGTTCAAAACAGTGCAAGTACGAGTTTTCTCTTTCTCTTCACCAAAATACTTTTAGGTGTTCAATTAATACTGATTTATTTCGTACAACATGAAGGTGCGAGTGTGGGACTTGCCGTCTTGGTGATTGCTGTAGCATGTGCGTGTCTGGTCCAAGAGAGAAGAAAGCTACAGAAGATGAAACAGGACTACTTTCGGCAGCATGGTGGTCTGATATTATTTGATGAGATGAAGTCAAAGCAAGGTATTGCATTCAAAATCTTCACCGAAGAAGAACTGCAGCAAGCCACGAACAGGTTCAGTGAACGACAAGTACTTGGTCAGGGGGGACAAGGAACCGTGTACAGGGGATATCTTAAGGGCAACGTCGAAGTAGCGGTCAAGAGGTGCACGACGATCGACGAGCAGCACAAGAAAGAGTTCGGTAAAGAGATGCTAATCCTGTCCCAGATCAACCACAGAAACATCGTGAAGCTCCTGGGGTGCTGCCTCGAAGTGGAAGTTCCCATGTTGGTGTATGAGTACGTCCCAAACGGCACGCTCTTCCATCTCATACATGGCGACCAGGGACGGCGTATCTCCTTGCCTACTCGGTTGGGGATCGCTCACGAGTCCGCCGACGCGCTCGCGTACCTACACTCATCGGCGTCGACGCCGATCATCCACGGTGATGTCAAGTCCTCCAACATCCTTCTTGATGGCGATAACAGAGCTAAAATCTCTGACTTTGGCGCTTCCATCCTGGCACCAGCTGACAAGTCACAGTTCGTCACACTTGTACATGGGACCTGCGGGTACCTCGATCCAGAGTACATGCAGACCAACCTGTTGACTGATAAGAGTGACGTATACAGCTTCGGGGTCATTCTTCTGGAGCTTCTTACATGCAAGAAGCCGTTTAATTTCAATCTCGATGCCCCTGACCGTGAAAAGAGCCTATCTATGATGTTTACATATGCGATGAAGGAGAATAAGCTCGAGGAGATCTTGGACGACGAGATCAGGGACGAGGACAACATGGAGATTCTTGAGGAGATCGCGGAGCTAGCAAAGCAGTGCTTACAGATGTGCGGTGAGAACCGGCCATCTATGAAGGAAGTCGCGGAGAAACTTGATAGTCTGAGGAAGGTGATGCAACATCCGTGGGTGCAACAGAACCCTGAAGAGATGGAAAGCTTACTCGGGGAACCATCGTCCATAGTCAGCTCGACGGTTGTCAGTGGTGAATATTTCAGCATCGAGAAGAAAGCTGTGAACAGTCTGCAATCTGGTCGTTAAGAAATATAAGTGGGGAACCCTCATCGCTGTATTCTGTTTTATTTTGTATTCAGAAATAAGTAAGTTAGATAAATAAGCATGTGGTCCATTGTCGTAGCTTGATTCATTATAATTACTTTTCATTTTGCCAATTGTACATGTACGGATTATGGTCTTTTATATGGTTGTACATCTTCCGGAGAGATATGCAAATATGTACGTGCAAGCTACTCTTCCATCAGTTTGGAAAGTCGATCTGCCTTTGAAATTTGATTTGGCATGGTAAACGCTAGCTTGCACCGCCTCCAAATCACTAATCGTCTTATCGATGACCAAATATCTTCTTCCAAGGTTGCTTGCAACGCGAGGGTAATAGCCTCACGCTTTGCATCTTACTTGCTGCCCGTGTGGCCCCTCTCGGTGCTGAAGTTGCCGCGTTCAACGATCCTCCTTGATCATGGCGTCTGCGAGGCCTTGCGCCTGGCTTCTCTGACCTAACGCCTTCTGCAATTTAGCTCCGACTTTCGATACGCTGGGTGTGGGGATTGTGGACGGAAGGCTCGGCCCGGCAGATGCCACTGTAATCTTGACCGCGGCAAAGCGCTCCACTGTTATAATATACTCCCTCCGTTTTAAAATATAAAATGTTTTAGCTTTGTGAAATGAGTGAATCTAAACTCTTTTTAGTGTTTAGATTCATTCTAAATCTAGATGAACCTACACACTAAAAAGAGTCTAGATACATTCCATTCACAAAACTAAAACATCTTATATTTTGAAACGGAGAGAGAGTATAATTGTATTATATTTGTATAAATATATTGTATATGTATAGTTTTGTATATGTCTGTGTTATTGTAGGACACGAGCTCTAACCTTGTAATCTCTTACATAGTATTGATCACTGTTCAAAAAATCCCCCGAGTAAGCGATTAATCGCTACCAGAAACCTAACCGTGTCGATTACCACTAATCGGTCATGTTAATCCTTTAGCCTAACTAATAGCTCTGACGGACCGATTACTAGGTATTCTTTATTAACTACCAAACTTGGTCAAAAAAGTTGCAAAATTTTCAACGCATATCGCCCGTCTAGAGGAGGAGGATAAAAGGAATGAGGACACACGTTGTCAGCTGGTTGATTCTGAGTCGCTCGTGACCTTAAATATTAAGCAAGAGATGAAAAGCGTACATGTTTTAATCAGCTTTTTGGCTCAAGAGAAGTAGGGTCGGGCATATCGAGTGTTAATCTGTGTAGGTTGCACCAATTAATAGTCGACCGATTAAATCGGTTAATCGTCCAAATTCCGATTAGTTGCTACTCCCAAGCCAACCGAGCAGTTAACGATTACCGATTTACTTACCATTGGTATTGATCAATACACGGCACCACAAGCCGAGACCACCAAACCCTACTGCCCCCGCCGCCATGTCGATATCTGACAACGGCGCCTCCAAGGCCGTCGCCAAGAAGGTCACGGAGTAGGAGGCCGAGGCCGCCAAGCCCAAGTTGGCCCTCGCCACCGCTTCCGGCTTGAGAGCGGGGTGTTTCTCCCTGACCTCGTTGCATGGCAAATCCATCGACCTCCACTCCATCAAGGGGCACATCCCCGTTGAGCTCGTGCTTGACACCGACATGCATCGCCAGTGGCGCACCTTCTTCCACGCTGCTATCAGAAAGTACACCCTTCTCGGTCACCTCGACGCCGAAGCCACGGCTGCACCGACACTGGAGTGATCGCTCCTCGATGCCACAGTCGTCTCCTAGCTCTACAGATCTGTTTCCCTCAGCATCCTCGACACCGTCATGACGCCCGGCGATGACCCCTCACCATCAATCTCTAGAACAGCATCAATGGCCTCTTCAATGATCACAAGATCAATCGCCAAATCCACCTCGCGGGCGAGTTGGGCGACCTCAGCATGGGAGAGATGACCATGACCGACTACCTCAAGAAGGTCAAATCTCTCTCCGACGGGCTTGCAGATCTTGGTGCACCGGTTGCAGACGCCAAGATGGTGGTCCACTGTCTCAACAGCCTCTCCGAGCAGTATGAAGCCGCCGCTGATCTGAGCTCCCTCATGCTTGGGATCACCTTCTCACCTTGTCGCTCCCTGCTGCAGCTTCAGTATATGAAGCGCAAAAATTGCCGTGTGCGTAACACTGACACGCCCCTCTACACCAACACCGGCAACTTCGGCAAGAGCACCGTCAAAGGAAAGAAGAAGAAGCAGGCCACCAAGGGGGTCGCTCCCGTCCTGGTGCCGCTACCCTCTCCCGCGACCATGGCCCCTGCTCTTCCTACTTTGCCGACACCGCAACTCCCTTGGAACGGCGCCATCCAGATGTGGCCTTATGGCCAAGGGGCTACATGCACGCCCGACCAGCTACGCGCCACGTCACGCGCCCTCTCCACATGTGTTCTATGTGCAGGGGCCCTACGGAGTGATGCCCCCATCGTACGGCTACGGTTATGCAGCCACGTTGCCCCCATATGAGCTCAGCACCACTGCGCCATCATCACCAGCTCCATCGGTGGCATCATGGGATCAAGCCGCACTGATGCACTAGTTCCAGACGATAGGGCTGCAAGCACCTCCCAGAGAATGGGTCATGGACACCGGCACCTCCTCCCATTTCGTGTTGATCTCAGTATGCTCACCTCTGTGTCTCCTCCTTCCTCGTCGTCTCGTGATATCATTGTCGGTAACGGTTCCTCTCTTTCGATCACCGCTACCGGTCATGCACGCTTCCCCATCTCCAATTCCTCTCGACCTCTTTATCTTCGCAATGTTTTGGAAGCTCCTAACATAGTCAAGAATCTACTGTCATATTGTCAGTTCACCACCGATAATAGTATTTCCGTCGAATTTGACCCTCTTGGTTTTTTCGTGAAGAACCTTCTTACCAAGACCGAGATTCTCAGATGCAATCGCTTCGGAGCTCCGTACCCTGTCCGCACCACTTCCACCAGCCGGCTTCGCCGCCGTTGATTCAGCAGCTCTACGGCATTGTCGGCTTGGACATCCTGGTCGACCAATCATGGACTCCTTAGCTCGCTCTACCAGTCATGGACTCCCTAGCTCGCTCTTCGGTTATTCATAGGAAAAAGAAGAGAAGTCAGACTAGCTTGTGTCATGCTTGCCAGTTAGGTCATGAAGTTCGTCTTCCTTTTTCTTCTACCAGTCGTGTAACCACTACTCCGTTTCAAATAATTCACTGTGATTTGTGGACATCACCTGTTGAGAGCATCTTTGGCTTTAAATATTATCTCGTTTGTCTCGATGATTTTACTCAATATGCTTGGGTTTATACTCTATGGTCTAAGTCATAAGTTTTATCTCACTTATTGTCCCTGCATGCTTTGGCTCTTACACATTTTCGCGCGTGCTTGCAAGCCATTTAGTGTGATAATGGTCATGAGATCGATAATTCTCTTCTCATTTCGTTTTTCCAACGCCACGGAATAGCACTTCACTTTTCATGTCCATATACCTCGCAACAGAACGGTAAATCTGAATGGATTATTCACACTCTTAATAACATCACCCGCACGCTCCTCATCCAAGCTAGCATGCCGCCGCGTTTTTGGGTAGAGGCCCTTCACACCATTGTTATGCTACATAATAGGTTACCCACTAAGGCAATCTTGGATTGCATTCCTTTCCATGCCCTACATGGTGTGGATCCTTCTTATGCTGGTCTCCGGGTCTTCGGATGTCTATGTTACCCCAACATCACTATTGTTGCACCACACAAACTTGCGCCATGCTCCTTGCCCTATGTGTTCCTCGGGTATCCATGCCAACATCATGGATATTGATGCCTTGATGGTTATACCCAAAAGGTCATCATCTCCCGGCATGTCATGTTTGATGAGTCTAGCTTTTCCTTTGCCTCCACCATGTCCTCCACATTCCCTACTCCTTTCCTGCATACATATGATTTCTTGCAGGCATTCGAGAAGCTGATTCCATCGACACCATTCATTGTTCCCGCTACGGGGACCTCAGTCGCGGCCACGCCTCCTAGACCACGCCTACCAGCGCCTGTCGTGGTCGCGCGACAGCCTTGCCACGGGTGATTTTCCTGCTGCGGACGCACCACATGTTCTTCAACCGCGGGACCCGCCTCCTCCGCAGTCTCACACCATGGTCACTCGTGCTAAGGACGACATAATGCAGCCAAAGACGATTTTTGATCTTCATGTTGAGGGTTTATCTCCGATTCCGAAGACATATCGTGGTGCACTCAAAGACCCCAACTGGCACTCAACTATGGTTGAGAACCTCGGTTATCGACCTCGCAATGCTAATATTGTTACATGCAAGTGGATCTACCATCACAAGGTGAGGTCTGATGGTTCTCTGGAACGATACAAAGCTCGTTGGGTCTTGCGAGGATTTACTCAACATGAAGGTAATGATTTTGATGAAACTTTCAGCTCTATCGTCAAGCCATCTACTATTCGCATAGTGTTATCTCTTGTGCTCTCTAGTGACTGGCCAATTCATCAACTTGACGTCAAGAAAGTGTTCCTCAATGGCACTCTCACTGACGAGGGTTTAACTCGTCAATGCCCATTGTTATGGACTTGGGTTTTGGAGAAGGAGGGAGCGTTGGAGACATCTATCGGCTAGCAAACGAGCACACAGGAGACAAAGGATTTACCCAGGTTCAGGCCTCGTAGAGGTCCCTACTCCTGCTTGTGTGCTCGTGGAATTATCGAAGGAGGCGAAAGTTACAATGGTGCACAGATGTAATCTGACAAGGGTTGTGGAAACTAGGGTGGCGTGTGTCCTCCTCGCCGCCTCCTCCTAGCCTTTATATAGATAGGCTAGGTCTCAGGTAGCAGGTCGAGTCGGTTACAAGTTAGGGTTTTCCCCTTCAAACTTTCTATCTTTAGCTTCTTCTTGTCTTTCAAGCAATCGAGAGTCCGTAGGTTACTCGAGTCCCTCCATCCGGGCCTTGGAGACACCGTGGGCCTGTATGTATTTGGGCCGTATATACCAAGCTCGAGTACCTGTAGGGTATACCCATGTCAGTAGCCCCCGAGTGTCCAGTGGAATCGCAGATTCGACTAGAGACTTTTAAAGCCTTCGAGTGCCTGAATGAGTATATTTCGATTGCTTTTATTTGTGTCATAGGGATTGTTGATATACGTGCCTGATATAACCGAAGTATCGGTATCAGTTAACTACCTTAGGGTGAAACAACGCAATCTACTCAAATTCGAGTCCCCGGACTCGAATTCAGAAAAGTGCTGGTGTAATTCGACTTAGGCCGCGAAGGTCTTACAGGAGTCGAATTCCAGTTATATGGGTGTGAGCACTTGACGCGTCCGTCAAGGTATGTTCATCGTGCATGTAGGTACGGATATGTTTCTGGTAGTGCGCAGTTAAATGCGTTTCCAGGCCTTATTCAGGTCTTACCTTCACGTTGTAGGCGCGACATCCGAATTTTATCATCGCGGAGACGATTCGGGTGACCCAGGAGACGTAGTCTCTTTGTATGGAAAAAATTATAAGGCGGTGTCGCCATGAGTTTCGAGTGTGGATATTATCAACACACAGTTTTTTGTACAAATAATCATAGGGTGTGCGACCAGCGCTCCCTATGGGAGTAGCCCCCGAGTGCCTGGTTGAGTCGAAGACTTAGGCAGGGACTAAAGAACTTTTGCGACTGCTGTCGACTTTTGCTTTCTTGTTTCAGTCGATGACTCGGGCAGGTGCTAAAACACTTTTGCGACTGCTGTCGTCTTTTGCCTGCTTGTTTCAGTTGATGACTCGGGTAGGTGCCAAAGAACATTTGTGACTGTTGTCGTCTTTTGCCTGCTTGTTTCCGGCGCTCCCTATGGGAGTAACACATGTCCATAATCGAACTGTGTTTCGAGTGATTGGATTTGCTTTTGTGATTGTCCATGTTCCTGCAACAAGAAAAAGAAAAGTCATAGGGTGCGCGGCCAGCGCTCCCTATGGGAGTAGCCCCCGAGTGCTTGGTAGAGTCGAAGACTTCAGCAGGGACTAAAATAGTCGAAGTTCTCCACTGCATAGTCTTGATGACATCAGTGCTGACGCTTGTATGACCTTAGTTGCCCGCGTGAGCGATTTTAACGGGACGTGACGAGCTGTGGGCCCCACTTTCTGTCTTTGATTTGACTGGGCGTGCGTAATCTTATTTTTAACTGTGCCTCCTCGATTTCCACGCGTAATGGTAGAAGTGGGGGACGGTTCGCGCTTCCTCTTCTCCACGTGTCCTACGCGATACGTGCCACGCGTCCAATAGGGTTTTTGTCAGCCGTTGGATTGCATCTTCCAGGGGTTAAGTAGCGATGTTGCGTCGGTAATTTCCCATCTGTGCTCTTTCTTCCTTGCTGCCATCGCCATTGCCGTTTGCTTTTCTTCTTTCCTCTGCGCTCATCTTCCGCACGACGCTGGACCAGCTCCGTTCATTCCCAAGCTATTTCCTCCGTTCTCATCGCCGCCGCGCAATGGGGAAGAAGAAGGGAGGCACTACCGCTGATTCCGCGGCCACTCTCGCTGCAGCGAAGAAGAAGGGTGGCTCCGCTGCTGCGGTCACCAGTGCCGCCGCCGCCAACAAGAAGGTCGCGGGCACCCGCGTGACTAATGGCGCATGGCGCCCCTCTATCATCAAGGCGTTGGATCTCCGTCTTCTTCGCCAAGACGGAGTGATTTCTGCAGCAGTCGCCGATTCGCGGGTCCCCAGCGGTGAGACCGTTCCTATGCCTCCCGCTGGTTATCGAGTGATGTTTCTTGCATTCATCATTCACGGTATTTCCTTGACTCTTCACCCCTTTCTTCGGGGTCTTCTGTGTTTCTATGGGCTCCATCTCCATCAGCTGTCCCCAAATTCTTTCCTCCACATCACTTGTTTCATCACTCTCTGCGAGTGCTGGCTCGGAATCGAGCCGCACTTTGGTCTTTTCGAATGCATCTTTAAATTGAAGCGTCAGTCTGCATCTGGATCTTTAGTTTATGACGTAGGTGGTTGCGGAATCCATGTTGACCCATCCGCCACCTACTTCGATATCAAGCTTACCAAGTCCGTCCAGGGATGGAGGGACAAATGGTTCTATGTGTGCGACCAGAAGGCCAAGGACGAGCACTTTGGACTCGCGCCTTTCGATCCCGCAACTCCCTGCAAGAAGATGCGTTCTTGGAAGAACGTGATCATGCCTTCCGAACTCGCGAAGACAGACGTGTTATATCAGCGCGTCTGCGACCTCTAGAGTCGCATAGGCGTAGAAGAGGGAGGCTGCGCCCTTGTCAGGACTTGGCTGCGTCATCGCGTCTAGCCTCTCCAGGCCAGGGTCCATCCCATGTTCCAATGGGGTGGCACTGATGATCCCACTCGCGTGTCTGCTGATGGCATGTCCGCGAGTGAGGTAGATAAGAGGGTGCGACTGGTCACGAAGTACACCCTCAAAGATGTGCTTCCGAACGAGCCAGTCGTTCCTCCCTTCGATGCTTCGAATCCTCCTCCCGAGGTACAGTTGCGCTACGTAGTAGCTTATTTTCACGATTGCGTTTCCTATTTGTGTTTGCTGATCTTTACTTTTTGTATGCAGGAGTGGGCGGTGTCGCCTTGCATGCCTCCCCTCCCTGAGGGGATTATTCCTCGTGAAACTTTGGAAGAGGACGAGTCTGAGTCAACTGTCCCTTCTGATGTGGAAGAGGAAGTCCCCGAGTCCGAGAGTCCGAATACTCGCAAGCGTTCGCGTAGCGGGGATTCCGACTCGTCGACTCCTTCCACTCTAGGAGGGGCGGCTGTTGGCGCGGAGTCGCCAATTCCCGCCGTTCCTGTGAGGGTTGTGGCACCGTCTTCTCGCAAGAAGATGCGATTGCCCAAGGAGTCTTCATCGGAGTCGACGGAGGCCACATTTGATCTTGACAGATTTAACTGGTAAGTTTGCTAGTGCATTCGCTCTTCGCTTGTTTTCTTCTTGTTGGCTTTGCCCTGGAGTTTGCCCTTTCTGAGTGCGGATTTTATCTTGCAGTCAAGAGGCGTCGTCATCGTCTGGCGATGTCGAATTTTTGAATGAATCAGGAGTCGTGACCTCAAAGGCCAAGATAGAGATCGAGCGCGCTCCTTCTCCTCCGGCGGCGGCCCACTCCGGGCATAATTCTTCGAGCTCTCCTCACGTAGGGGGGCATCGAGTAGTTTCTCGGATGACGGTTCAGCAATCTTCTCCGGAGTCGCTGGAGGACCATGTAATTATATCTTTCTCTTTTTTTTATAATTTGGCAGTCAACGCCCTTTGTTGCCCTCTGCTGACTCCTTGTTTTGTGCGACAGCTCCTTGTAAAGGAAGCCGCACAGGTGGCAGAGCAAGTGATGGCGATGGGTCACCAGCATGCAATGCTGGAGACGCGTCACCGCGTGGTTGAGAGTGAGTGTTCTATACTTATTCTTTTCGTCTTCTCTGTATTTTGGTATAATCGACTGACGGCCAAATTTTTGACTGCCATGTAGCTGAGCATAATGCTTTACTGCGTGATGTCGCCACGTTGGAGAAGACGCTGGCCGCAGCTGTGAAGGGGCGCGACGAGGCAATCGCGGTTCGTGATAAATCCCAGAAGCGCGAAGAGGATCTGCATGCCTTCTTTGCGGCCAAGGAGAAGTTGTTCGAAGAGCAACTGTTCTCAGTCGCCAAGGCCCTCTCAGGTACTTTTATGGGTAGATATTTTATTGATGTTCTTCTCTTCCTCTGTAGTGCCGGTGGCATTAGAAGTTTGATCCATGTGTGTATTTTGGTGTAGATGCAGGCGGTTTGAGTTTTGATCCACAAGTCCTTGGTCGCGATGACGCGCTGGCGGGCGCGGTATCTGCGGTCGAAGATCGTAGCGCCGCTGTCCAAAGTACGTTGTCCAAAGCCAAGGCCACCCTGAGTCGCCTCCGGGAGGAGCTGATGCCTAAGGCAGAGCTAGTCGACAATGTGGAAGAGCTGGTGGAGTCGCTCGCTGGGGGTGTGCCTGCCACGTACAAGAACTCCCTCCGTGCAGCTGGCGCGACCATGTTGCTTGCCATGGTGCAAGCCCACGGAGTCGAAGTGGATCCCTCGGCAGTGTCGAAGACGATGCCAGTTGGCACAGATGGTCAGCAGGTAGTATTCGCTCCCTTTGCGACTGCATGTGCCAAATATGGCCATTCCTTGATAAACACTATTGCCAAGTATTCGGAGGAGCTCAATCGCGCAAAGAAGGCGGCGAAAACTTCGGCCTCAGGGGTCGGCGGGAATTCAATGGCATCTGATACTGCCACGGACTTGATGAAGCCCCCGAGGTCATCGAAGTCGAAGAAGCCAGCTGCTTCGTAGTTAGTTTCTTTGTAATAGCTGATGGACTTGCTCTTTGGATTAGAGAACATGCATGTTGGCGAATGTGTTTGTAGATACTTTTATTGATCCTGAATGCCTCTGTTACTTTTGACTTTTGAGTTGGTCCCCTTATTTTTGCCTCTGTCTTGATTTTTGGTAGGGTACATCAAGTGGTCCTGTGGGGGGAACCCCGTACTCGCCATCTCTTGAGGATGCAATGGCACCATCATGCTCCAGGGTAGAGGAGCTGTCCTTGCTTTCGCGTCTTCGTGATCGCGTGAAGCAACTGGAGCGTGAATTGCCTGTGATCCGCGGTAGCGCGGACGTGTGGAAGTCAAAGGCTGAAAAAGCCGCCGCCCGTGAGCAATATCTGCTTGGCGAGGTGACGCAACTGGGCGACCAGTTTAAGTGTTAGTTTGCTCATCCTCGTCTTTTCCTTTGTAGTTAATCGCAATGGTACGTTGTACTCATGTTGTTGATGCTGCTTCATGTAGTTGTTAGCGCATGCCGTTCGCAGGAGGAGAGGGATAGGATTGCCATCCGCCTTCATGATCTTACCTAGGAGCAACTTCAGGAGAGTGGATACTTCTGGGTAGATCATGATCGTGCGACTGCGTTAGCGACCCTACAAGATTGCGCCTCGCGAGTGCTGCTCTTTCTAAAGAAGTCTCAGTCATGTTTGAAGAACATCTACCGGGCGATGTTCCCACTGGATGATACTCCATCAAGCCTGCTGGCCCTTCTGACGAAATTTCAAGATATGTCCGCGGTTCGCGAGTGTGTGAGGCAGCAGCTGGTGGCTGGTGCCAAGGCTGCCCTCTCCGTGGTGCGTTTGCACAGGCCTGACATGGATGTCGCCGCCATCGCATCTGGGCCACCGGTGCCACCAGCAGGATCTTCCTGGAACATGGTGCCGCACTATCAGGCGGTGGATCGTCCAGCCGAGGAGATCGTCGACTTCTTCGAGGAACAGACTAATGTTCTTCTGTTGCAAGGGTAGCCAAATATGTATCCTGCATATAAGTGTACTGGTGTTGTAAAGCTCATATATATTTGTAGATAACTTATTGTTGAGTGTATACAAATAGCTTTATAAGCATGGGGTGTGTTGCACTTTATGCGAGTCCTTTTTGTTAGCCTGGCCATCCTTGTATCGTTCCCTTGTCAACCTGTCAGGTGCGTTGCAGCTGGGTTGAGTTTGTGTTAAGGGGTTCGATTGATATGCCAGCTACTCAGGATGTCACGTTATTGTTCGAAGAACATATGTGTATAGGGTGGCGTAGCCCCCGAGTATGAAAGTTGACAAAAGAAAGGAGAATACGGAGTTTTGGGGCACTTAGCTTTTATTAATTCGGAGAACAGTACGTAGTACAATGTGCGGCTAAGTAGCCTTGGCTGAATAGCCTTATTTGCGATGCAAAAGTAAAGGAAAACGACTAAGGGTAGAAGCGTCGCAGTTGTGCAACGTTCCAAGGGTTGGAGTGTGCGACTCCTGTCTCTAAATCTTGAAGGCGATAGGCGCCACCTGGGATTACTTCTGTAATCACGTACGGTCCTTCCCAGGGGAACTCGAGCTTGAGATGCCCCTGCTGCTTCAGTCGCAGGACTAGGTCACCTTCGACGAAGGATCTTGGGCGAAGTCTTCTGCTATGGTAGTTGCGCAGGTTCTGCTGGTAGATCGTAGATCTTTCTGCGGCGATTTCTCTTGCTTCGTCAAGGAGGTCGACGGAGTCTTCGAGTGCGAGGGATGACTCCTTCTTGCTATAGGCTACTACGCGTGGCGCTTTGTACCGTACCTCGGCGGGTAGTACTGCCTCTGCTCCATGTACCATAAAGAATGGTGTGTAGTCGGTGGCGCTGTTTGGAGTTGTACGCAGGCTCCAGAGTACGGATTGCAGTTCGTTTGTCCAGCAGCCCGCGTCTTGTTCGAGTGGCCGGAGGAGTCGCTTCTTGATGCCACTGCAGATGAGCCCGTTTGCCTTTTCCACCTGACCGTTGGTCTGCGGGTGTGCGACTGAGGCATAGCTGATGTTGATCCCTAGGTTCTCGCAGAAATCTTGGAACTCCTTGGATGTAAAGTTCGTTCCGTTGTCGGTGATGATGCTATGTGGCACGCCGAAGCGGTAGACGATGGACTCGAAGAACTTGACTGCGATGTGCCCTGATTGCTTGGTCACCGGCATGGCCTCGATCCACTTGGTGAATTTGTCGAATGCAACCAAGAGGTAGACGTAGCCTCCTTGCGAGGACCTTGGAAGTTTGCCAACCATGTCGAGTCCCCACTGGGCGAAGGGCCAGGCCAATGGGATAGGCCGGAGTTCTGCGCCTGGTGCGTGTGGCTTGTCTACGAATCGCTGGCAAGCATTGCACTTTTGGACTATGTCTTTGGCATCGCGCATGACCGTGGGCCAGTAAAATCCAGCTCGTAGAGCTTTGGCAACGAGGGCACGACTGCCGGCGTGATGCCCGCATGTCCCTTCATGGATGTCGAGTAGTACTGCTTTTCCATCGGCTAGGGAGACGCATCGCTATAACACGCCTGTGATGTTGCGTTTATACAGTTCGCCGTTGATAACGGCAAATGCCTTGGAGCGTCGCACGATGTGCCGTGCGTCTATTGGGTCATCCGGTAGGCGCTTACTGAGGAGGTACGTAATGTACGGCTGCGTCCAGGATTGTTCGATCATCATGACGCTCATTGGTCCCTCGAGTCCTGTGTCGAGCTCCAAGTCATCGATTGTCATTGGCTCATTGGGTGGCATAGCCCCCGAGTCTGTTGCTGCGCTTGTTTTCTTCTCTGCGGCCTTCGGCTTGATGGAGCGTTCGCATATGCGCTCGAGAAATACCCCAGGTGGTATGGGTGCGCAGGTGGATCCTATGTTGGCGAGTGCTTCCGCCTCCTCATTGCTTTCGCGACCTATGTGTCTTAACTCGCAACCATCAAAGTCTCCTTCGAGTGTGTCGTAGAGGTCGTGGTATGCGATCATGTTGTCGTTTAGTGCGTCGCACTCGTGCATTGTTTGGTTGACGACCAGCTTGGAGTCGCCATATATGATTAGCCTCTTTGCGCCGCAGGCTTTTGCCATCCTCATCCCGTGTAACAGGGCCTCGTATTCAGCCTCGTTGTTTGAGGCTGTGAACTGCATTCGTAGGACGTATTTCAGCTTGTCCCCTTGAGGCGATGTCAGTATGACACCTGCTCCTGCTCCATCTTTTCTCTTGGACCCATCGAAGTGCATTGTCCAGAGGTAGGACATGTCTGGTTTGTCTGGGAGTTGGTTTTCCATCCAATGTACGAGGAAGTCAGGGAGAACTTGCGACTTGATTGCGCCGCGCTTTTCGTATGTGATGTCTCGTGGAGACAGTTCGATTTCCCAAAGCGCGACTCGCCCTGTGGCGTCAGGGTTATTAAGGATATGTCCCAATGGGGCGTCGTTGACTACCACGATTGGGTGTTCCTGGAAGTAGTGGCGCAGTCGCCGAGCGGTCATAAATACGCCGTACGCCAGCTTCTGATAGTGCGGGTACTGCTGTTTTGTTGGCGTGAGGACCTCGCTGAGGTAGTATACCGGGTGTTGTACGCCATGGACCTTATTTTCCTCGGCCCGTTCGACGACGAGAACTATGCTAACCACTTGGTTGGTGGCGGAGATGTACATCAGCAGTGGTTCCCTTTCTCGTGGAGTTACCAATACTGGCGAGGTGGATAGCAGGCGCTTGAGGTCTTCGAATGCTTCTTGCGCTTCATTGGTCCACTCGAATTTGCGGCTTTGCGGAGGAGCTGATAGAAGGGCAGCGCCTTTTCTCCCATTCGATTGATAAATCGACTGAGGGCCGCGATTCGCCCGGCCAGTTGTTGAACGCCTCTTATGTTTTTTGGCTTCTCCATGGCCAGTATGGCCTTTATCTTTTTCGGGTTTGCTTCAATCCCTCTCGCGGAGATGAGATATCCGAGCAGTTGCCCAGAGGGTACGCCGAAGGTGCATTTGTCCGGATTGCGCTTTATCCGGTAGCGATCGAGATTGGCGAAGGTTTCGCGCAAGTCGTTGATTAGAGAGGCTTCTTCCTTGGTCTTGATTACTATGTCATCGACATAGACTTGGATGTTGCGACCAAGTTGCTTCTTGAGGCAGGCCTGCATGCACCGCTGGTACGTGGCTCCTGTGTTTTTTAGCCCGAAGGGCATTGTGTTGTAGCAGAACACGCCGAAGGGCGTTGTAAACGCGGTTTTCTCCTGGTCTTCCTCCTTCATTCGAATTTGGTTATAGCCTGAGTAGGCGTCGAGGAAGCAGAGGCGCTCGCATCCAGCAGTGGAGTCGATGATTTGATCGATCCGTGGTAGCGGGAAGTGATCTTTTGGGCAGTGCTTGTTTAGAGAGGTGAAGTCCATGCACATCCACAGGATATCCGTGTCCTTTTTTGGCACCAGCACCGTATTGGCGAGCCAAGTGCTTTCCTTGATCTCGCGTATAAATTTGGCCTCGAGGAGTCTGTTGATCTCCATTCCGACTGCCTGTGCCCGTGGCTCAGACAGTCGCCTGATTGTTTGCTTGACTGGCCTTGCGTCAGGGTTAACGTTGAGTGCGTGCTTGGCGAATTCCCTAGGAACTCCTGGCATGTCCGCAGGACACCAGGCGAAAATTTCCCAGTGCTCACGGAGGAATTCGACGAGCGCGAGTTCCTATGCGGGACTCAAGTTGTTGGCGATGAGGGCCATTTTAGCGGGATCTGATGGATGGACCTGCACCTTCTTTGTGTGCACAGATGAGTCGAAGGAGAGGTCAGGTGAGCTTGGCCTACTCAGGGGGCAGACTGTTGTCTGTCGTTTCCTTCAATCGCGTGAGCTCTTCCTGCATACCGAAGGACTGAGAGATTCTGTTGAATTCCCTGTCACAACTGTCAGATCGCTCGAAACTCCCGTTGATCATGATGACGCTGTTTGGACCTGGCATTTTCATTTGCAGGTAGGCGTAGTGAGGTACTGCCATGAACCTAGCGAACGCGACGCGCCCGAGGATGCAGTGATATTGTGAGGGCCAGTCGACAACTTCAAAGTCGGTGCGCTCGCGCCAGAAGTTCTTTGGCGTGCCGAATATGACGTCAAGGTTGATTTTGCCCAGGGGGTATACGCCTTTCCCTGGGATGATGCCATGGAACGTTGTGTCCGATGCCTCCAAGCAGGTTAGAGGGATCCTCATTGCGCGCAAGGTACTCGTGAATATGAGGTTGATGCCGCTTCCGCCATCCATGAAGACGCGACTCATGTCGAAGCCTCCAATTTGCGCCTCGAGTACGAGGGGGCAATGACCTGGGCGAGGTACTTGAGGCGGGTGGTCGCGTTTATCGAAGGTAATGCACGACTCACTGCCACTGAGGTACTCAGTGGTGGATGGTGGCGAGTGCATGGCCAAGTTGACTTGGCGAGTGATGGCCTTCTGCACCCTGTTGGAGGGACGTGGATCATCATGGTACCCATGGCCCGTGGGTATGGTTCGCCTCCGTGGTGCTGGTCGGGTGCAGCTCCGTTCGGGGGTGGCCCATGTGGTGGTGGTGGCGCGCCATGTGCCACTGCGCCTGGAACGGCTCCGTAGCCTCTTTCGACTGCATTGCGGTTCATCCGAACCAACCCCTCATGTAGCTTGAGGAACTCGCGGCAGTCTTTGAGGAGGTGACTGGACTTTCTCTTGCCATCATGCTTGTCGATGTAGAAGTGTACCATGCATGGCCCGGACAGTTTGTCCTCGATGGAAGTCGCAGGTGCTTCATCGCGAGTGCGGCGTTGCCACACTTGCGTGGTTTTCCTGGAGTCGCGGTATCCGCTATTGCGGTTGTCGTCGCGTCTATCGGCGTAGCCGGCTGCGACCATGTTGACATCATCGTGATCGTCGTAGACGCGCATACGACGTTTACTCCGACGGTCGCGTCTTCGTTCGAGTTCTGCTTCATCGTCAGAGTGAACGCGGTTCTTCAGCGAATCTTCCCCATCGGCCCATCGATTCGTGATCTCCATCAGGTGGTCGATGGTCTTGGGCTTCGAGCGGCCTAGCTCCTCCCTGAGTTCCATGCGGCGGACGCCACCATTGAATGCATCAATCGCGCGGTCTTCCGAGATGTTTTCCGCGGAGTTCTTGATGATGGACCATCTTTGGATGTAAGAGCGCAGCGATTCGCCAGATTTTTGCTGGCAGCATCTCAGTTCTTCGATTGAGGCGGGGCGTTTGTACGTGCCCTTAAAATTGCGCACGAAGCTATAGACCAGCTCATCCCAGCTGCGAATGGATCCGCGTGGGAGGTTATTGAGCCATGCCCGGGCGGCGCCCTGCAGCTGTAGCTGCAAGCATTGCATGGAAGTACTTCGACTGCCACCGTGCAGTCTGACGGAGGAGATGTGATCCTCCAGCTAGATCTTGGGGTCCTGCAGACCGTCAAATTTCGGGTTCTCCGATGGGAGTTTGAACCCTTTAGGCATTCGCTTTTGCCTAATGGATCTGCTGAAGCATCGGGCGGCGCAGAGCTCCCCATCTTCTTCTTCTGAATCAGTCGACCGAGCACGCCGTGCCCTTGACTTGTCGATCTTGCGCTGCGTGAGTTCATCGCATGCATCGTAGTCGCAATCGTGTCGTCGTGAACGGCGGCGCCGAGACAGGTCGTGACTGTCATCACTTGACGAGGGCGAGGAGTAGCGTCTTGCTAACGCTTTGCCCTTTTTTGGGTCTGGTACTGGTTCTTTGTCGAGGGCGGCCTCGATTAGTCCCAGGCCCGCGATCGTAGATCGGTGCATGGCCGTTCGGGGATCTCCAGCCGGTGGCTGGTTATTGAGAAGGTACATGGTGGCCGCCGTCACTGCGGCCTGTGGCATCCTGGGAACCACGTTGCCTCTCGTGTCGACTATCATAGAGCCGAAGTCGAGGACTTTCGCGGCGTCTATGCGTTCTTGTTCGGTGAGGTGACCAATCCGCGATTGCCTCTTCCTGGCGAGATGCTCGTTGCCTCTTGAGGAGGATCCTCCGTAGGAGGAGAGCCCAATGCGACGAAGGCTTGACTCGTCCGCCGCCTTTTTACGCGCCTCAAGTTGCGTGATTGCTTGTTTCTGGCGCTTGAATTCCTCCTTTAGGAGCCAATGGTAGCCCATCAGCAGTTCTTGCAGGGACCCGAGGGTAGAGGTGCACCTCGTAGAGCTTCGCAGCAGCGTTCCCACTCTTGCTCGTTGAGCCTGATCACGACGCGTTCGCCGGTTTGCTCGTTGATTATGCTAGGGCGTTCGACTGCTCCTCCGTTGCCGCCGTTGGCAGCGTTGGGCGGGTCGGTGCCGTTGCTGGTGTTACCATTGTTGCCGCGGTTGGCGGAGGTGTCGCTCGCGTTGATGACGACGCACATGAAGTGATTTGGGAAGTTGTTGCTTCCACAACTTTCAGATCCGGAACCGTAGGTTCCATCTTTAGTGGCCAGATCGCTTAGATCGGAGTCGCAACTGCTGTCGCTGACCATGTTCTCAACCACCGCCGGAGCATTGAGCTCGCTGAGGGTGCCGATCGATGGAGGGAACCATGATGCTGGGGCCATCACCGGTGCCGTCGGCTGATCGGGCATGCATAGCGTGCCCATCTAACCAACTTGGAAGCGGAAGCTCCCAATCGCCAGGCTGATTCCTTCGCCCACGGAGTCGAAGGCCGGGCGAATAGTCGGCTTGTGGACGGTGAAGTCGAAGGCGCCGAAAAGCTGGCGAATCTCCGCTGTTGCAGAGTTATAGATCGCGTTTTATGGGGCCGAAGAAGACGCAACATCAGCACTCCCAGTTCCCACAGACGGCGCCAATTGACGAGGGTTTAACTCGTCAATGCCCATTGTTATGGACTTGGGTTTTGGAGAAGGAGGGAGCGCTGGAGACATCTATCGGCTAGCAAACAAGCACACAGGAGACAAAGGATTTACCCATGTTCAGGCCTCGTAGAGGTCCCTACTCCTGCTTGTCTGCTCGTGGAATTATCGAAGGAGTCGAAAGTTACAATGGTGCACAGATGTAATCTGGCAAGGGTTATGGAAACTAGGGTGGCGTGTGTCCTCCTCGCCGCCTCCTCCTAGCCTTTATATAGATAGGCTAGGTCTCAGGTAGCAGGTCGAGTCGGTTACAAGTTAGGGTTTTCCCCTTCAAACTTTCTATCTTTAGCTTCTTCTTGTCTTTCAAGCAATCGAGAGTCCGTAGGTTACTCGAGTCCCTCCATCCGGGCCTTGGCGACACCGTGGGCATGTATGTATTTGGGCCGTATATACCAAGCTCGAGTACCTGTAGGGTATACCCATGTCACTCACCGAGACGGTGTATGCTCGTCAGCCTTCAGGTTTTATTGATCCCAATTTTCCTAATAAGGTGTGTCGTCTCAACAAATCTCTATATGGTTTGAAGGAGGCGCCCCGAACATGATTTTAGCGGTTTGCATCATACATTATTGTTGTTGGGTTCATTGGCTCCAAGTCTGATATCTCGTTATTCGTTTATCGGTGTGGTGCTGACATGGTCTATCTCCTGCTCTATGGGGATGATATAATCCTGACATTGCTGCATAGTTTGATTGCCTCTCTTCGTACTGAGTCTAGTATGAAAGATATGGGTGATATTCATTATTTTCTAGGCATCTCAGTCAAGCGTAGCAAGGAAAGTTTATTCCTCTCGCATGAGAAGCATGCTTTGGATCTTCTTGACAGAACTGATATGTTGTAATGCAAATCCATCTCCCCACTCCTATTGATACCGCCTCCAAGATTTTGCCCAAGTCAAGTGATCCAGTGGAAGACCCCACCGAGTATCGTAGTATTGCAGGAGGACTTCAGTACCTTACTTTCACTCGGCCCGACATCTCTTATGCAGTGCAACATATTAATCTTCATATGCATGATCCTCGGGCTAATCATTTGCTCCTTGTGAAGCATGTTCTCCGCTACATCCGTGGCACCACCAACTATGGTCTCACCTTGTTTCAGCGCGGATCAAACAAACTGACGGCGTACTCTGACGATGATTGGGCGGGTTGTTCAGACACTCGCAGGTCCACCTCTGGCTATTGTGTCTTTCTCGGTGGTAACCTGGTGTCATAGTCTGCTAAGTGGAAACACACAGTCTCGCGCTCCAGTGCTGAGGCTGAATACAGGGCAGTTGCAAATGTGGTGGCTGCGACATGTTGGCTTTGGTAGCTTCTTTAGGAGCTTCATCGACCAGTGGCTGGTGCTACCATGGTTTTTTGTGATAATGTGAGCTTTGTCTACGTGACTCAGAATCTTGTTCATCACCAGCGCACTAAGTATGTGGAGATTGATGTGCATTTTGTGCGAGATCGTGTCACCACCGGCAAGGTCCAGATTCTTCATGTTTCGAGTTCTTCTCAATTCGCGATTATCTTCACAAAAGGATTGACATCCCCTCTATGCTTGGATCTTTGGGATAGTCTTAACATTCGTAGGACGCCGTTTTCCACTAAGGTAGGGAGTTAGAATATATAACTGTATTGTATTTGTATAGATATATGGTTGTATATGTGTAGTCCTGTATATGTCCGTGTTATTATAGGACACGAACTCTAGTCTTGTAATCTCTTACGACCCTGCTACACGGGCGACTTCCCTATGGATTGTAAAATCGGGCGGACGTTCCGACATGGTCAAATCCCACAGCTAAAATTGGGACCTGGTTCCCTCCTAACCATTGGTTAGGTTAAACTAACCTTAAAAAAAGCCCAATGGGCCAAATGGTTAACCCCTGGAATCCACTTGGTACTTTAGGTTTGATCCAGATTTCTCGATGGTTCCCGTCACTCAGCTCGTGAAAAATAAAAAAGGGTTCCTGAGGCCCTGTGACCTGAGTCGCCAACTCCTTCCTCCTGCCTCCCCACGTCGCCGCATCGCCACCTCCTGCTTCACGAATCATGAGCGTCGTGTTGTGCCGTGCCATCGCCTCCTGCCTCCCCGTGTATCCACCTCTTGCCTCCCAAGCGCAGCGTCGTCTCCGTCTCCTGCCTTCCCACGCGCCACCGCTTCCTGCCGGATCTTGGACCACACCGGCGGCTGCAGACTTCTCCGGTGAGCGGTGAAGCTACAGGGGCTTCCAATGCCGACGGCAACCTCAGGTTAGTACACCTTCTGAATTTCTCCGGTGAGTGGTGACGTTTCTGAATTTCCTTCAGTTAGTACACCTTCAGCTAGTACACCTTTAGTTATTACAGTATATGATAGATGGAGTGAGTTGGAAGGACATTTGGCAGCCTGCAACATCCTTTGGTTTCAACAGCCAGGCTGTTTGAGCCAATTGTCCTTACCTGCTAGCCTTGACGAAAGAAAAGAATGGGGAGCAAAAATCTTGCTCTCTCAGCTGAAAACTAGATTCTTGTGTAGCTGTCGTCACTCCTAGATGAATCTGTAAAGGTTGATTCCTAGATGAATCTGACCAGAAATCCTTCAGTTAGTACAGGATATATAGTGATCGCACCCTGTAAATCGAGATACTTGTTCAGCTGTTTGCTTATATATGCCTGCTACCAAGTTTAAATTGAGATACTTGTTCAGCTGTAAAGAGGTTATTTAAATTTCAGTTCATTCGCTATGCTCCTATGTTCAAGAGTGCTTATATATAATTATATGATGTGCAGGTGTACCTTGAATTGGGGGATGGATGAAGGTGCAACGTTAGAGTCAAGATACATGGGGGCAAGACGATCTGAAGATGTTGGCATCTCAGAGATGAGAACAGAAGAGGATTATGGGGATTATGAAGAGATTCAAGTTGAAGAAGATGAGGAAGACGAAGATGAAGACAAGGATTATAAGCTACAAGAGGATTTTGGTGATGAGGAGGACATCCGTGAAGGGCCAGCTGTAGTTGCTCGAGGACGGAAGTTTAGATCTAAGTCTTGGCGAGAATTTGTGCCAATACGGGTTGATGGGGAAGTTACCTCAAGAGAGTGCAAGCATTGTAGCACGGTAATTAGTGCCAAGCAAGGGCATGGCACAAGCGGATTGCGCAATCACTTGATCCGATGCAAAGCTAGGGCACCTGTGGTTGGAGCTCTAAATCAAATGAATGCAACCCTCATGACACCCGATGGAGTCAACCACTTGTGGAAATGGGATCCTGAAGTTGCAAGAAAAGCGCTGGTGAGAATGGTTGTGCTTCATGAACTCCCATTATCAATTGTTGAGTATGAGGGCTTTCGGAAATTTGTCTTCAGTTTGAATCCAAACTTTCACATGATATCAAGAAGGACTTTGAAGAATGATATCATTAAAGAATTTGATGAGCACAAAAAACATTTGAAGAAGCTACTTGGTGCTTCCAAGTCTAGGATATCATTGACCATGGACATGTGGACTTCTAATCAGACAATTGGGTATATGGTAATTACCGCAGACTTCATTAATGACTGCTGGAAGTTAGAGAAGAGAATAATCAAATTCAATGCCTTGGAAACACCCCATACAGGAACAGCTATGTTCAATATGGTTTTGAAGTGCATTTGTGATCTGAACTTTGAGGACAAGCTATTTGCAATAACATTAGATAATGCTTCTAACAATGCCAGAATGGTACAGATGATGAGGGAAAATTTGGTTGCCAAGAATATGTTAGTTGGGGAGGGAAAATTCTTGCATCAACGGTGTGCAGGCCATATCCTAAATTTGGTATGCCAAGTAGGGATTGACTATTTGGATCCTATATTAACAAATATCCGTGAGACAACCAAGTTCATAAGAGTTACTGCCAATTGGAAAGAAACATTTAAGAACATTGTTACACAAAAAGGCATTTCTTGTGAGAAGAGCCTTTGTCTTGATGTTCCCACAAGATGGAACTAAACCTTCACAATGATAAAAGTAGCATTGAGGTATAGAAGAGCTTTCGATGAATTAGAAAGGCAAGATCCCCTATATTCATATGCACCTTCTGCCCAAGAATGGGAAGAGGCAAAAGCAGTCTACAAGTTGCTTGCAGTGTTCTATAAAGCTACTAAGGTGATATCTGGTTCGAAGTATCCAACTACAAATCTCTATTTTCAGCAAATGTGGCAAGGTAAGGAACCTTTGGATAATGAGGCATCTCGGGAGAACTCTCCATTTCCTGCAATGATCGCGCCCATGCAAAAAAATCTCAACAAGTATTGGAAAATGTCTTGGGTTGCACTTTTAATACCTGTAATCCTAGATCCGAGGTTCAAGTTCACCTATCTTGAGTTTCGGTATCCTCAGGTGTTTGGGAATAGTGATGTAAGTAAGCTTGCTAGTCTGAAGCAGATATTTAAAGAGCTATTCGAAGAGTATGCTAAGTTGAACCTCTCCGAAACTACACAAACACAACAAGGAGGTGATGATATGGACATGGACATGGAGGGCAATGACCCAATGTCATATTGGGACCGCCATCTTAGTCTTAAGATAAGCTCAACAAGTCTGGGGTCCTCTGAGCTTGATGCTTACAAGTTAAAGCCTCCACTAGCTCGGACGGACAACTTCGATATCCTGGATTGGTGGAAAGCCAATTCACTTGAGTATCCCATACTTGCTAGCATGGCTAGAGATGCCTTAGCTGTTCCTGCTTCTTCCGTTGCATCTGAGTCAGCGTTCAGCACAGGGCGTAGAGTTATATCAGATTTCAGAAGCCGATTGACCTCTGACACTGCTGAAGCTCTAATCTGCCTACAAGGCTGCTTTCGTATATCAAGTGAGAAATCTGTTGTTTCTTTCTGTTGTTCCTGCTTCTTGTAGATATGTTTTTTCTTTCTATTTGAATACTGTGTAGCACTTTTTATTGTTGTGTTTTGTTGTGCCATTTTATCCTATGTAGGTACAACCAGTCTTAGCACATTGTCTGTATATGACATACTTGGTGAGGAAGGTCTCTCTATTTCATCGGCCGAAATATGTTAAAAGGTTAGCCATGTTTCTGTTAGTAGCTTAGTGACCCCTTATGTGATTGACACGTTATGGACAAGAAAACACCTTTTTAATCTGTGGATCATAATTTGAGATCCCACTAATTACTTTGATCTGCTATGGACAAGATAATTTGAGATCTCACTAATTACTTTGATCTTCTATGGCTATTCATGTTTCAATTAGCCTCCAGATGTATAGAAATGGAGTTGTCTCACATGAAAAATTAATTAAAATTGCTTGACTAGGTCTATTTATTACACAATGTCCAATTCCTAGATCTAATCACATATGTTTAGAATGATATGCTTGAGTCATTAGTATATACATTCTATGTAGGAACAAACTCAGTTTGTGAACTAATTGATGCTTTTGTTTTACTCCAGCAGGCTCAAGGATCGTAAGTGCAAGGAGAGTCTTCAATAATGTTGCCACGCTGCATAGAAGCTGATAGGTTTTATCGGTTTATTTATTTGGTTATAACAGTAGTCTGTTGAAAATGAGATTGGTTATAACAGTAGTCTGTTAAGAATGAGAAATCAATTGCATGTTTTATTGGTTTATTTATTTTGTTATAACAGTAGTCTGTTGAGAATGAGATTGGTTATAACAGTAGTCTGTTGAGAATGAGAAATCAATTGTGAATGCCAAATGCTATTTATTTTCGAATGCATGTACTTTGTCAATACTGTAATGGCAACAAGCCATGAATGTTCTTAAAGTTTTTGGACTATTTTGTTGTCGATTCATGCATATTTTTTGTCATATGTTTGTGAAATTTTGAATATACTTGTGAATTGTTAAATTTTTAGCATATGTCATAGCGTTTTTTTTCACTGAGCTCCGAGCCGGCCCAGCTAAGCGACTGTTTTCTATTATGTTGTAATATGTGCTCATATTCTAACTAGTTATCCTAGCTTACCGGTGCATATTTTTGAAAAAAGGTTCGCACCTAAATAACCAACGGTTAGCCGTTTCTGACATAGTAACCTAATAGTTAAACCATTTTTATCTTTAACACAAAATTGTTAACTAGGTTTGAGTCCGGAATGAAAATGGTTAACCAACTCCCATCCTTACCCACAGCTGGCCAAGCGAGTGGCGTAGGAAGACCTTTCCAAATTTGCATACCGGAGTTTCAGATTAGTAAACCGACACTAAATGACAAAAAATAAAGCTAGCTGAGATCAAACCAAAAAAATTAAAATGTTTTATTTGTTAAATCGTTTGTCCGATTTAGGATTCGTTTTTATGGTTGGACTAATAGCGACAAGATCTTCGAAACTAGATCTCATGTTGATATGTTCTGATAATTTTTTCGAACTAAAACTTATACACAGGTTATCCACGCCATACTATATAAGTTACCCACCTTATAAAACGTACATAGTCACCGTTCTGAGAAAATTGCATCGCTCGGCAGGCGTTTCCACAGCCTAAACGAGTGATGCCCCACCCAACCACCATAATAAATGTGGTCTTATACTCCACCCAACCACTATCCTAAGTCATAGTGAACAAATGTAACACGTAACAAGTAGTCTAGCGCTCGGCTTTATCATCGCTAACGCGTTGACGTGATGAAATCATGGTATCCTAACACCTAGGCTACCGCGTCTTAATTAAACTAGAATATAGCTCATATTTAATTAATTAAACTAAAATATATAGGGCAACCAAAATTTTATGAGGCAAAACAAATATAAAAGTTACCCACATAAGAAATGCGAGAATGTCTTTACGCAACCCATTTATATGGTGGAAAACTTATATGTACCATGATGGACAACTTAACTACTATGACATGGATAAGTCATGTGTTAGGGGTGGGTAACATGACTTTGTTTGTCCTAAAAGTTATCCACCAGTAATACGAGAGTTATTCAGGCTTCAGTATGTAAATTATCCACTAAATAATATGTAAGTTATCCACCGCTATAAAAATTATCCATAGATAAAATATAAAAATTATTCTAGCAGCTCAGTTTCGTCGCCCGCTGCTCGTCGCCGCTCTCGCGGGCGTATGAGCGACTCAACTTTGAAAGGCTACCGCGTCAAACATCAAGCATAATTTTTTATATTCAATTTAAGCTCCTTTTTCATACGATATAATAAATAAGGTCTTATATGCTACCACCCACCACCTTAAGTCGTAGTGAACAAACGTAAGGCACAGTCAGTAGTCTAGTGACTCGACTTTATCGTTCGTCGCCGCTACTGTGCGTACGGATGATGGAGCCTCAAAGGGTGATAGAGTACCAAGTCTTCATCGCTCGTCTATGGTAACACATCGACGACAGTAAAGTCTCGGTACCCTAACACCTAGACTACCGCGTTCCAATTAAACTTGCTCAACACGTATGAGAGAATGTATTTACTCAATATATTTATATGGTGGGTAACTTATGTGTTACATGGTGGATAACTTACATATTATGAAATGAATAACTCACGTGTTAGATGCGTAACTGTTTGGTCCGAAATATTTTTTTCATCAGAACATATCAACATGAGATCTAGTTTTAAAGATCTCGTCTCGACTATTACAACGGTGCAAACGGATCTTAAATTGGAATGGTTTGATCTATAGGACATTTTAAATTTTCGTTTTCATTCTAAGCGACTATCAGTGCGTGTTCACATGTCCCGTCAGATTTGGCCGACCATCCCATCTCTTATATATGATCAATACAAGACACCACAAGCCACAAGATGTGTGGTTTGTCCTATCTTACACTCACTGCAGTGCGTTGGTTCTCCTTCGCAAATCAGGCTACGCAATGGATCAAGTATGATTGAACCGCACTGTAGGCGATGTCACGACCGAGCACCAGGATCACACAGCGGAATCCACCTACAGTACAGGCGACGTCGACGCCGCGACGACGTGGTCCACGCGGAAGGGTCAAGCAGAGCTAGACGTAATCAGTCTCGGAGCGGAATTTGAAAAACAATTGCTGCACAGCGATCAATCATGCATGCATGCAACTCGCTGACAAAAAAGAAGTCCTTAATTTGCATGTGCTGAGTCAGTGATCCACCGACGGCTGCCAAGCTGCAGGACCCAACCACACGACCCATGCGTAGACCGTGGAAACGTCTCTCTCAAATTGGGACTCCGTTCTTTGAAAGGAAATCCAGGTCCCACTAGGATCGATTCACCGGAGACTCGAGCCTTCCATTCTCCCGGGCCGATCCAAACGGGTGGTCGAAACGGTCAATTTCTGTCCGATTAAGACGGCAGCGGTTGTTTTTGGCCCCCTGTCCGGCCGCGCCTGGCCAACAAGGTCACGCCGTTTTTTCGAATTTTAAACTGAGACAATTGGTGCTAAAACTGAAAAAGTCCGTACATATATAAACATAATTTTATATTCAAAATAAAAAAATGAAATTTAAACTGGCCCTAGCCCTATCAACCGATCTCCCCCGGTCGCCGCTGCCCCGTTCATCTATGGATCGAGGTCGATGTACTCAGGCGGCGCCCAGAGGAGCGCCGGTGGCAGTCCCGGAGCTGGCGGGCTGGTCGATCACCTGGCCAGACCACGCAGGCACGCATCCACCCCAGCTTGGGTGGAGAAGACCACCCCGACGCGGGCAGAGCAACCCGTCCCTGCAGCGGCAGCGGTGGCAGCCCCGCATTCACCTGCGCCACCAGGCCGGTGAGCTGGACGGCTTCCTGATATCCATCCCACATGCCGTCCTCCTCCTTCGCGCTGACCGCGATGGCCTACTCAAGGAAGGCATCCTTGTGGCAGCCCCGCGCCAGGATCTCCTGGTACTCCTCGGGAAGGTGCGCGGTGGCGAACGCGGTCTCCTCCTCTTCCTCCTTCACGATGATGTCGGGGTCGGCGTCGGAGTGGTTGACGGCGTCGTCGTCAGGGGCTCGAAGGCAGGGAGGGCGCGGGACCCCCATGGATCGAACTCTCCACGGTAGGAGCTCGCGCGCCATGTCGTGTGCTCCCACTCCAGGAACTGCCTCCAGAACATCTTGTTCTAGTAGGCGCGGTCGTACCGGAAGGCCGGTGGGAGCTTGCGGATGCGGCAGGCGATCTCCTCCTCTAGGCCCTTGCCTTCCTTCGGCGCGGGCGGCACCGACACCCGATCCCGGTTGAGGTGCCAACCCGTGGGAAGGGAGACATCGTGGTGGGCGATGCCTCTCCCCTCCCTCCATCGTTGCTCGCACTCCGCCACGCGGAAGTAGCGGCGGTCACGACCTGGCCCCTCCTCCTACTGGCGTGCGACGGGGAAGCCGACGAAGTCCTGCGGCCGCGGCCGCAGCGACACAACGGGCGGTGTGCTGGAGGCCCACGCGATGGCGAGAGGAGGGGAGTGCGGCATCGACGCGGTGCATGGGCCTGCTTAAGTAGCCCCTGCCCGTGCGAGCTTGTGCAGGTTCTCGTGCCTTCGCCATCAATGCTGGCGCGGGAACTCAGGCGGCGTCCCGTCCCGTTGACATTGATGGCGAAGGCTACCGCAGTTGCGTCTGACTCGGTGTCGCCGGTCAGGCTGCCGCCCGGGCCTCTGAATCGGTGTCGCGATTGCGTCTGAATCGGTGTCGCAATTGCCTCTGACTCGCTGTCGCGTTATGGTCGCTGACGGGTGGGCCAGTAGCGCACACGGGAAGAACACACCCTCAACCCGCTCGTGTCCGGGCCAGCGCATCGGTCACGCAAATTTGGTGCGCCGATGGGTCGAGCCGGTCGCATCGATCCGGATGGGTCGTGCCGCTGGAAGACCGTGCACGTCCCGCATATCCGCACGGACGCGTTCGGACTAGTTGAGTCGGCCCGGTGGAGATGGCATAAGAGAGTGGCGCTTGAGCGTGCTCTTACACAACTCAATGTGAGACCGTTTGCGAAATCCAGGTCCCACTAGGATCTGAATCCAGGTCTCACCACTCATGTCTTGGCACCCACGCAAATTAGCTGCCGGTTGCCAAAGGGGTTGGATAGTGTGCTGGGCCCTTACCAACAAACTCTGCTATTTTGACATGTCCACATCCCGTAACAGAGTACACGTAAAGTAACAAAATATGGTGTCCATTTTTACTCATATGGTTTATTCTTTCGAGCAACTAGGGGAGCATTTTCTATTGATTTCTATGCCACTACAAAAAGCACAAGATGAGTTTTCAGAGTTTTTATATTGGCCTCGTCATTTTGACTGATTTCCTCGGTCGCAAGATGGCATTTGGAGGTATTTTCATGCACTATCGAAAGCTAAATAATGCGATGGGAAAGGAACCGACACGCCCCGAGGCCCCTGAGCCCAAACAATGCTACAGCTACAGACTAGTTTTTACGGAATCCCTCTTACGGACTGACGAATTCATAAGAAACTTTGCCGAGTGCAACTTAAAACACTCAGCAAAGCCTTAACGCCATCCGTTGGTCGCGCCCACCGCAACCCCGTATTCGCCGAGTGTCCCGGGTTTAACCGGCAAAGGCTTTACCGAGTATCCGTGTTTTAGACACTCGGCAAACTCGTCTTTACCGGCGTGTTATTTGCTGTGTGTTGTTTGCCGAGTGTATATGCACGACAAGATTATGCCGAGTGTTTTTTAGGCAAATACACGGCAAGATTATGCCGAGTGTATATGCACGACAAGATTATGCCGAGTGTCCTTCGCAAATTAGGCTACGCAATGGATCAAGCATGATTGAACCGCACTGTAGGCGATGTCACGACCGAGCACCAGGATCACACAGCGGAATCCACCTACAGTACAGGCGACGTCGACGCCGCGACGACGTGGTCCACGCGGAAGGGTCAAGCAGAGCTAGACGTAATCAGTCTCGGAGCGGAATTTGAAAAACAATTGCTGCACAGCGATCAATCATGCATGCATGCAACTCGCTGACAAAAAAGAAGTCCTTAATTTGCATGTGCTGAGTCAGTGATCCACCGACGGCTGCCAAGCTGCAGGACCCAACCACACGACCCATGCGTAGACCGTGGAAACGTCTCTCTCAAATTGGGACTCCGTTCTTTGAAAGGAAATCCAGGTCCCACTAGGATCGATTCACCGGAGACTCGAGCCTTCCATTCTCCCGGGCCGATCCAAACGGGTGGTCGAAACGGTCAATTTCTGTCCGATTAAGACGGCAGCGGTTGTTTTTGGCCCCCTGTCCGGCCGCGCCTGGCCAACAAGGTCACGCCGTTTTTTCGAATTTTAAACTGAGACAATTGGTGCTAAAACTGAAAAAGTCCGTACATATATAAACATAATTTTATATTCAAAATAAAAAAATGAAATTTAAACTGGCCCTAGCCCTATCAACCGATCTCCCCCGGTCGCCGCTGCCCCGTTCATCTATGGATCGAGGTCGATGTACTCAGGCGGCGCCCAGAGGAGCGCCGGTGGCAGTCCCGGAGCTGGCGGGCTGGTCGATCACCTGGCCAGACCACGCAGGCACGCATCCACCCCAGCTTGGGTGGAGAAGACCACCCCGACGCGGGCAGAGCAACCCGTCCCTGCAGCGGCAGCGGTGGCAGCCCCGCATTCACCTGCGCCACCAGGCCGGTGAGCTGGACGGCTTCCTGATATCCATCCCACATGCCGTCCTCCTCCTTCGCGCTGACCGTGATGGCCTACTCAAGGAAGGCATCCTTGTGGCAGCCCCGCGCCAGGATCTCCTGGTACTCCTCGGGAAGGTGCGCGGTGGCGAACGCGGTCTCCTCCTCTTCCTCCTTCACGATGATGTCGGGGTCGGCGTCGGAGTGGTTGACGGCGTCGTCGTCAGGGGCTCGAAGGCAGGGAGGGCGCGGGACCCCCATGGATCGAACTCTCCACGGTAGGAGCTCGCGCGCCATGTCGTGTGCTCCCACTCCAGGAACTGCCTCCAGAACATCTTGTTCTAGTAGGCGCGGTCGTACCGGAAGGCCGGTGGGAGCTTGCGGATGCGGCAGGCGATCTCCTCCTCTAGGCCCTTGCCTTCCTTCGGCGCGGGCGGCACCGACACCCGATCCCGGTTGAGGTGCCAACCCGTGGGAAGGGAGACATCGTGGTGGGCGATGCCTCTCCCCTCCCTCCATCGTTGCTCGCACTCCGCCACGCGGAAGTAGCGGCGGTCACGACCTGGCCCCTCCTCCTACTGGCGTGCGACGGGGAAGCCGACGAAGTCCTGCGGCCGCGGCCGCAGCGACACAACGGGCGGTGTGCTGGAGGCCCACGCGATGGCGAGAGGAGGGGAGTGCGGCATCGACGCGGTGCATGGGCCTGCTTAAGTAGCCCCTGCCCGTGCGAGCTTGTGCAGGTTCTCGTGCCTTCGCCATCAATGCTGGCGCGGGAACTCAGGCGGCGTCCCGTCCCGTTGACATTGATGGCGAAGGCTACCGCAGTTGCGTCTGACTCGGTGTCGCCGGTCAGGCTGCCGCCCGGGCCTCTGAATCGCTGTCGCGATTGCGTCTGAATCGGTGTCGCAATTGCCTCTGACTCGCTGTCGCGTTATGGTCGCTGACGGGTGGGCCAGTAGCGCACACGGGAAGAACACACCCTCAACCCGCTCGTGTCCGGGCCAGCGCATCGGTCACGCAAATTTGGTGCGCCGATGGGTCGAGCCGGTCGCATCGATCCGGATGGGTCGTGCCGCTAGAAGACCGTGCACGTCCCGCATATCCGCGCGGACGCGTTCGGACTAGTTGAGTCGGCCCGGTGGAGATGGCATAAGAGAGTGGCGCTTGAGCGTGCTCTTACACAACTCAATGTGAGACCGTTTGCGAAATCCAGGTCCCACTAGGATCTGAATCCAGGTCTCACCACTCATGTCTTGGCACCCACGCAAATTAGCTGCCGGTTGCCAAAGGGGTTGGATAGTGTGCTGGGCCCTTACCAACAAACTCTGCTATTTTGACATGTCCACATCCCGTAACAGAGTACACGTAAAGTAACAAAATATGGTGTCCATTTTTACTCATATGGTTTATTCTTTCGAGCAACTAGGGGAGCATTTTCTATTGATTTCTATGCCACTACAAAAAGCACAAGATGAGTTTTCAGAGTTTTTATATTGGCCTCGTCATTTTGACTGATTTCCTCGGTCGCAAGATGGCATTTGGAGGTATTTTCATGCACTATCGAAAGCTAAATAATGCGATGGGAAAGGAACCGACACGCCCCGAGGCCCCTGAGCCCAAACAATGCTACAGCTACAGACTAGTTTTTACGGAATCCCTCTTACGGACTGACGAATTCATAAGAAACTTTGCCGAGTGCAACTTAAAACACTCAGCAAAGCCTTAACGCCATCCGTTGGTCGCGCCCACCGCAACCCCGTATTCGCCGAGTGTCCCGGGTTTAACCGGCAAAGGCTTTACCGAGTATCCGTGTTTTAGACACTCGGCAAACTCGTCTTTACCGGCGTGTTATTTGCTGTGTGTTGTTTGCCGAGTGTATATGCACGACAAGATTATGCCGAGTGTTTTTTAGGCAAATACACGGCAAGATTATGCCGAGTGTATATGCACGACAAGATTATGCCGAGTGTCCTTCGCAAATTAGGCTACGCAATGGATCAAGCATGATTGAACCGCACTGTAGGCGATGTCACGACCGAGCACCAGGATCACACAGCGGAATCCACCTACAGTACAGGCGACGTCGACGCCGCGACGACGTGGTCCACGCGGAAGGGTCAAGCAGAGCTAGACGTAATCAGTCTCGGAGCGGAATTTGAAAAACAATTGCTGCACAGCGATCAATCATGCATGCATGCAACTCGCTGACAAAAAAGAAGTCCTTAATTTGCATGTGCTGAGTCAGTGATCCACCGACGGCTGCCAAGCTGCAGGACCCAACCACACGACCCATGCGTAGACCGTGGAAACGTCTCTCTCAAATTGGGACTCCGTTCTTTGAAAGGAAATCCAGGTCCCACTAGGATCGATTCACCGGAGACTCGAGCCTTCCATTCTCCCGGGCCGATCCAAACGGGTGGTCGAAACGGTCAATTTCTGTCCGATTAAGACGGCAGCGGTTGTTTTTGGCCCCCTGTCCGGCCGCGCCTGGCCAACAAGGTCACGCCGTTTTTTCGAATTTTAAACTGAGACAATTGGTGCTAAAACTGAAAAAGTCCGTACATATATAAACATAATTTTATATTCAAAATAAAAAAATGAAATTTAAACTGGCCCTAGCCCTATCAACCGATCTCCCCCGGTCGCCGCTGCCCCGTTCATCTATGGATCGAGGTCGATGTACTCAGGCGGCGCCCAGAGGAGCGCCGGTGGCAGTCCCGGAGCTGGCGGGCTGGTCGATCACCTGGCCAGACCACGCAGGCACGCATCCACCCCAGCTTGGGTGGAGAAGACCACCCCGACGCGGGCAGAGCAACCCGTCCCTGCAGCGGCAGCGGTGGCAGCCCCGCATTCACCTGCGCCACCAGGCCGGTGAGCTGGACGGCTTCCTGATATCCATCCCACATGCCGTCCTCCTCCTTCGCGCTGACCGTGATGGCCTACTCAAGGAAGGCATCCTTGTGGCAGCCCCGCGCCAGGATCTCCTGGTACTCCTCGGGAAGGTGCGCGGTGGCGAACGCGGTCTCCTCCTCTTCCTCCTTCACGATGATGTCGGGGTCGGCGTCGGAGTGGTTGACGGCGTCGTCGTCAGGGGCTCGAAGGCAGGGAGGGCGCGGGACCCCCATGGATCGAACTCTCCACGGTAGGAGCTCGCGCGCCATGTCGTGTGCTCCCACTCCAGGAACTGCCTCCAGAACATCTTGTTCTAGTAGGCGCGGTCGTACCGGAAGGCCGGTGGGAGCTTGCGGATGCGGCAGGCGATCTCCTCCTCTAGGCCCTTGCCTTCCTTCGGCGCGGGCGGCACCGACACCCGATCCCGGTTGAGGTGCCAACCCGTGGGAAGGGAGACATCGTGGTGGGCGATGCCTCTCCCCTCCCTCCATCGTTGCTCGCACTCCGCCACGCGGAAGTAGCGGCGGTCACGACCTGGCCCCTCCTCCTACTGGCGTGCGACGGGGAAGCCGACGAAGTCCTGCGGCCGCGGCCGCAGCGACACAACGGGCGGTGTGCTGGAGGCCCACGCGATGGCGAGAGGAGGGGAGTGCGGCATCGACGCGGTGCATGGGCCTGCTTAAGTAGCCCCTGCCCGTGCGAGCTTGTGCAGGTTCTCGTGCCTTCGCCATCAATGCTGGCGCGGGAACTCAGGCGGCGTCCCGTCCCGTTGACATTGATGGCGAAGGCTACCGCAGTTGCGTCTGACTCGGTGTCGCCGGTCAGGCTGCCGCCCGGGCCTCTGAATCGCTGTCGCGATTGCGTCTGAATCGGTGTCGCAATTGCCTCTGACTCGCTGTCGCGTTATGGTCGCTGACGGGTGGGCCAGTAGCGCACACGGGAAGAACACACCCTCAACCCGCTCGTGTCCGGGCCAGCGCATCGGTCACGCAAATTTGGTGCGCCGATGGGTCGAGCTGGTCGCATCGATCCGGATGGGTCGTGCCGCTGGAAGACCGTGCACGTCCCGCATATCCGCGCGGACGCGTTCGGACTAGTTGAGTCGGCCCGGTGGAGATGGCATAAGAGAGTGGCGCTTGAGCGTGCTCTTACACAACTCAATGTGAGACCGTTTGCGAAATCCAGGTCCCACTAGGATCTGAATCCAGGTCTCACCACTCATGTCTTGGCACCCACGCAAATTAGCTGCCGGTTGCCAAAGGGGTTGGATAGTGTGCTGGGCCCTTACCAACAAACTCTGCTATTTTGACATGTCCACATCCCGTAACAGAGTACACGTAAAGTAACAAAATATGGTGTCCATTTTTACTCATATGGTTTATTCTTTCGAGCAACTAGGGGAGCATTTTCTATTGATTTCTATGCCACTACAAAAAGCACAAGATGAGTTTTCAGAGTTTTTATATTGGCCTCGTCATTTTGACTGATTTCCTCGGTCGCAAGATGGCATTTGGAGGTATTTTCATGCACTATCGAAAGCTAAATAATGCGATGGGAAAGGAACCGACACGCCCCGAGGCCCCTGAGCCCAAACAATGCTACAGCTACAGACTAGTTTTTACGGAATCCCTCTTACGGACTGACGAATTCATAAGAAACTTTGCCGAGTGCAACTTAAAACACTCAGCAAAGCCTTAACGCCATCCGTTGGTCGCGCCCACCGCAACCCCGTATTCGCCGAGTGTCCCGGGTTTAACACTCGGCAAAGGCTTTACCGAGTATCCGTGTTTTAGACACTCGGCAAACTCGTCTTTACCGGCGTGTTATTTGCTGTGTGTTGTTTGCCGAGTGTATATGCACGACAAGATTATGCCGAGTGTTTTTTAGGCAAATACACGGCAAGATTATGCCGAGTGTATATGCACGACAAGATTATGCCGAGTGTCCTTTGCAAATTAGGCTACGCAATGGATCAAGCATGATTGAACCGCACTGTAGGCGATGTCACGACCGAGCACCAGGATCACACAGCGGAATCCACCTACAGTACAGGCGACGACGTCGCCGCGGGGAAGGGTCAAGCAGAGCTGGACGTAATCAGTCTCGTCGGAGCGGAATTTGAAAGCTGCAGGACCCAGCCACACGACCCATGCGTAGACCGTGGAAACGTCTCTCTCAAATTGGGACTCCGTTCTTTCAAAGGAAATCCAGGTCCCGCTAGGATGGATTCACCGGAGACTCGAGCCTTCCATTCTCCACCGGGCCGATTCAAACGGGTAACTGATACGGTCAATTTCTGTCTGTTTAGGACGGCCGTGGTTGCTTTTAGAGAGTGCCTTCCATTCTTCTGGTTTATTAGCAGTTAAGAGAGTGCCGGTTGAGTGTGCTCTTACTAGTACAACTCAATGTGAGACTGTTTGCGATAGATCTGAAGACATGCGTAGCAGTAGCTTCTTCGCGTCCATACCTCTATTTATTTGTACTAGCCCACAGCGCAGGCAGGAGCATCATCAGCAAGAGTGCGAGACCCAAGGCACACTAGACAGTCACACTTTACAAGGCTACCCACCACCCGTTGGTTGGTCTTCCGGACCTTGTGAAAACAACGGGCAATGCTGAAGTTGGGGTGTTCTCGGCTTCTCCTCGGTGGACATGTTCTTCTTCTCTGCCTTTCAGCGAGCTGGATGCTGGCCGCCGCCGATGTGCCGGCAGGCCACCGTCGTGGCTGCCCGGCCAAGTGCGGCGACGTCGACATCCCGTTTCCGTTCGGCATCGGCGACGAGTGCGCGTTGGACGGCTTCCAGCTCAGCTGCGAGACCGTGAAGGGCGTCAACAGGCCCTTCTCCAAGGATTTCGAGGTGACCAACATCTCCGTGCCTGAAGGCACGGTCCGTGTGAAGACGCTCATCTCCTGGCAGTGCTATGACCCGGCCACTGGCAATACGGCCTACTCCGATGCATCTTCGAACTTCAGTGGTACAAATTTTTGGATATCGGAGGCGGAGAACAAAGTTATCGTCATCGGCTGCAACACGCTCGCTTATATGCTGAGCTCCTCTGTAAGTACTCTCTGCTGTGTTCGTTGATATTCTGCATCAGATGCATGGTTTCGGATGGCTTTAGCTAAGGCTAACGGCAACACATCACAATAATCCCATATGCCCTGCGTTGCGTGCATGCAGTATGTGATAGGTTGCCTGTCGACATGCGAAGAGCCCCTTGAGAACGTCCTATGCTCCGGCAATGGCTGCTGCCAGGCGGAAGTCCCCAAAGACGTGAGGCTTTATCGCGCCTATTTCAACGTAGACTACGACAACAGCCAGACATGGCGGAGCCAAAACAGCAGCTGCAGCTACATGGCTGTCATGGAAAGAGCAGCTTTACACTTCCGCCCCAGCTATGTCACAGGCAGGGTGTTCAGTGACACATACGGCGGGAAAGTCCCGGTTGTCCTAAACTGGCAAATACGACCGTGGACGTGCGAGGTAGCTAGGCAGAACGCGAGCACCTACGCATGTGTTAGCAGCAACAGCGAATGTCTGAATTCGACCAACGAGCAAGGCTACCGCTGCCGGTGCTCCGATGGGTACCAAGGCAACCCTTACATCACGGATGGATGCCAAGGTTCCTGCTGCTTCCGATCCTCTTTCCTGCCTTGCAGTTGCAGTACAGTCTTCTCTCCCAATATTACATCATGTCATTATTGATCGACAGTTTTATTGCAGACATCGATGAGTGCCTTGTGAATGCCAATCGCTGCGGCCTTGAGATGATCTGCACCAACACGCCGGGGAACTACAGCTGCTCATGCCACCCTGGAAAGAATGGCCGTTGCGTGCCGCCACCAAGTACTGCTGTGACTGTGAGCACTCCTCCGGCGATGCTTGTTGTAGGCAAGTTCTTCTCTTCGACAAACCTTTATTTGAGATATGTTCCTTTTTCATTGTATCGTCTAGGCGTTTAGCGTGCAGCCAAATAAACTTAGCATGCCAATTTTTAGTGGACGTTATCTTTCTAAAAATAAAACAGTGAACAAATAATTATAAACTATAAATACCAAGAAATAAAACTCTTCGGACGAATAGTAGCAAGTGAATCACATCGGAGTGAATCCATCCGCTCGCTATAAGAGCTTATTACGCTGAGTCTCTGCATAGAGATGCATATAGCCGCAAGAAAATATAGAAAATGGTGCTATACAGGAAGACATAAATAAAGATCCTGTAGAAGGTGATGGAGGTCTAATCCGTATATTATATATGTTGCTATTCATGTGGACAAAAATATCTCTCTCGAAATATGCTTTCGCCCCGCTATATAATATAGCCAACCACCGATACAAGAAAGAGAACACCGCTGGGGCAAAACAGCACACTCTGAGCCCAAAACAAACAAAAAAGAAAGGAAGAGAAAAACAACGCCGAGAATGACGGTTCGACGAAAACGGAGATGCTTCTCCACCGCTGCGCCCTCCGACGAAGTTCCACCACGCTGCTATCACTCCAAAGCACCGTGCACCAAGCAACAGCTCCAAGAAGGAAAGCGGCGACGACGACGCTGCTGCCCAGATCGTTCCTAGGTATACCCCCGGAACACATCCTAGGATTTCCCCCCGGTCCAGAACGGGGGGGTGGGGAAGAGGAGTCTCCGACACCCTTCAGGAAGGAAGGTGACACCCACAGGCGTCACCGCGTCGGTGCCGAAACAGGGATTTCTCCCGACCCCCCAAAAAAACCACACCCCGGGCCCTCCGGAGCATCCACCAAACATGTCGCCCACCAGCGCGCGCCACCACGGTTTTGCAAACACCACCGTCGTCTCACCGTGGCCCTCGTCGCGAGGCCGGTAGAGGCGAGGAGCAAGGGACCCGGGCGAGGGCTAGTGGTACAGCGACACCCGGGAGGGAACTACCCCCACCACCTCCGTCGCCGGGAGGCGGTAGCCGGCCAAGTGTAGCAGCAGGACACACCAGGCCCGCCGGCCCGGCCGAGCCCCAAGAGGGCCCATGAAGTACCGCCGCCACATTGCAGCAGGGGCCCCGCCGCCGCCACCAACCCCTGTCCAAACCCTGCTTGCACGTCCGAGGGAGCCGCAGTCACGCCAGGTACGGCCCGCCCCGGCCCAGATGAAGCCCAAGTGGGCTCAGATCTGGGCAGGTTGGGCTGTGCCGGCCACGCGCCGGCGGCCAGCGCTGGCACCCGCCGCCCCCTGTGACCAACGGCCACGCCGTCGCAACACCGCCACCCGGTCACGGGAATCACGCCGCCGAGCCGGACCGTCCACCGCCGAGAAGCACCGCCATCGTCGGGAGGCCCCGCCCTCCGTTCGCACGCGCGGGTAGAGGACACCCCGCCGCCGCCAGCCCCGCGCGGGAGAAGCCCGGCGACTACTGCCGGTGGCGGCGGCCGGAGAGAGGGGGAGGAAGGGGAGCGGTGAGGGTGCGGCGGCGAGGATTCGCCCGTCGCCTGCGAGGGGGCAAGCGAGCGAACAGGTTTTTTTTTCTGCAAAATCGTGTAACTAGTCGATAGAGTCTCTTCCGACAAAAATATCCCTCACTGATCCCTCTAAACATGTGACCACGAATGGTGAGTGCATCGGTAAATTGCTAGTCAAGGAAAAGAATTATTTACTGTTAAAAAATATATATCATTTCTACATAGTCAATATGTAACCATATATACAACAGCAAGAGTATATTCTATACTTGTGATTTATTGTACGTAACCAATTATCAAATATATTTGCAACACTACGAGTCGGGTACAAATTAGAAGCCACTTGTTTTTTTAAGCTTTTTTTTTTTGCGAAATTCCACCGATCTATTAATAATCATCAAAAGTAGTACAAAGAGTCCCAAAAGTAATAAAAATTACAAATAGGTCATTGGACCACCTAGCGACGACTACAAACACATGCACGAGCCGAAGGCGCGCCGCCGTCCTCGCCCCTCCATCACCGGAGCCGGGCAAAGCTTGTCGTAGTAGAGCTTGTTGTAGTAGACGGACGGGAAGTCGTCGTGCTAAGGCCCCAAAGGACCAGCGCACCAGAGCAGCAACCATCGCCGAAGATGAACAATGTAGATCGGAAGAGACTGACTTCAAAACACACGTACGAAAAACGACCGGATCCCAAGAAACCCGTCGGACACATGACTCCATGCGCCCTCCGTTGATGCTAGATGCACCACCAGAGCAAGGATAGGGCGGGAAGGACCTTATTCTGACCTCGGGACGTAGCCGCCGCATCAACATCCTAAGAAGACACTGAAAATAGTCTAAAAAAAATACTAAAACCTCCCGCCGGCGAGAGGCCGTGGTCCGCCACGCCTCCAAGGCCCTAAGGCCGCCGGAGACGGGACGGACCGGTGGCATCGCCGGCGAAGAGAAGGAACCCTAGATGGGTTTGCCGCTGCCGCCTCCTAGAGGAGCTCCCGTACGTACCGGTTGGTTCCTTTTTTTAAGCCACTTGTTGAATGATCATATAGGAGGCACGCCATTAAGAAATTTTTCAAGATGGTCTAATGGCGACGAAGAAAGATTTCTTCAAAAAAGCCTTTCGTTCATAGAGTTTGTCCAAAAAAAATATTTGACCTTGTCATATGCCTTTTCAAAGTCAAATTTAAGTATAGCCCCATTTAATTTTGTTGGTGTAGTTCAGGACCGTCTCGTGTAGGTCACCGCCCCATCTAGGACGTTCTTTCCGAGCATGAAGGCCATATGAGTGGTCGAATCGCATGGTCTACCAACGAATTCAACCTAATAGTTGTGGTCTTTGCGAATATTTTGAAGCTAACACTGGAATAAGACATATCTACATGTTTGTTGGATCCTTTATATGTCATTAATATCAGGTAGCAAAATTATCTCACCGAAATTGAGACGAAACAAGTCAAGTTGTTTGGCGTGAAGAAATTCAAAAAAATCTAAAAGGTCCAACTTAATTACATTCCAAAAGTTTTGGTAAAACTTAGCGGGAAAATCTTCTGGACCTAGGCCTTGTTGTGCTCCATTTGGAAAACCGTCTTCCTCAATTCTTCATCAATACTTAGAACGTGTAGTAAGAAAGGCATTCGCCTCATCGATTACCTAGGTGATATCATCTGCTCGGGTCTCATCGAGAGTGAAGTTTCTTTCCTGCGGTGCACCAAACAAACCTTTGTAATATTTTTTGATATATAGATGACTTCAGTTGATCATGGCCTTCGATCGTTCCCTCATCTTGGTCGAGAGTATGGATAAGTTTCTCCCTATGATTTACGTTTCCTCCGATTAGATTACGTAGATGTTTATAAGCATAGGTCACTTGTTTGTTTGATTCGGTTCATTTGGGAAGCGGCAGGTAGAAAATGTTCTGCTTGGGAGAGTTATTCACTGTCACTTGCACATATTCATGTTAATCATCAGACTGTAAAACATGTGCCCACGTGCAAATTGTTCCATTACCTCCAACAACGGGTTTTATATCCTATAAAATAAATGCTCTTGCATCATACTGATAGTAAAAATAGTTACTACAAGGAGAAAATATCAAATGTATTATTAATTAACATAATATGACTATCCTATTGTATCCTCAGAAAAATATAGGTAAAAAATAGGAACTACATCTATCTAGAGGTCGATTAAGATTTTAATAATCTAACCAATTTGAAATTGAAACTTTGTTTTGTTATGGAACATAACCAAAAAATAGATATGTGATGTCTGATTAGAGCAAAATAACAAGCTAAATAGGAATTGGATATATGCAGAAGTAATTAAGATTAAAATATGTAATCTAACAAATTAGCAAGACATGGACTGAAAGAATATTACTTCCTCCGTTTCAAAGCTTAAGACTTATAGTTTTTTTCTAAAAGTCAAACTATTTAAAGTTTGACCAAGTTTTTAGAAAAAATATTAATATTTATAATACGAAATCCATACCCTTGATACATCATGAAACACATGATATCTATAGATATCATAGTTCATGATACTTTTTTCTAAAAGTTTGGTTAAAATTTCCGTATCTTGACTTTTCAAAATAACATAAGCCTTAAGTTTTTTTTAAAAAAATGTAATGCGCTAGGGAAAACCCCTACAACATTTTTTTTGAAATAATAAGAGTTTAAATCCGCATCCGTGAGGATTTGAACCAGGGTAGCTCAGTTGTGCATCCACTTTCGTGAGCTAGTCTCACTTCTTTAAGCCTTAAGCTTTAAAGAGGAGTTAGTACGTACTTACATGTTCGTCAACCAAGGAAAACTTGGAATGACCCTTGTTGGCAAAAAGAAATTATTTTTACAAAGCTCCCCTAGAAGCAAACTACACAGTTGGTCATTAGGATAACCGGTATCATTTACACCCTCCATTCCGTGAAAGTAGGTGTATTAATTTCGTCAAAAGTCTAACCATGTAAAGTTTTACCAAACTTAAAAAATACTATCAACCTCGATACAGTGTTAAATCACTCCTATTAGCTAAAGTTTAATTGTTTATTTTAATAAACTTGGTCAAACTTTATGTGGGTTGACTTTTAAAATAATCTACTCTAATAATGGATGGATCCTAGTATTCTCATAAAGCTCCAAGTTTGGAAATCTTGATTTAACACGTCACAAAGCTTGACCAGTCAGTAAAAAAATCATAGATGATAGTCACTGAGCAGAATTTAATAAATTGCGAAAACCTATAATAGCATGTCATCCCATCAATGGTTATATCAACTTATGTACGAACAATCCCACATGGTAAATCAAGATAGCTCGATAGTGTCCAGAAGCTTGTGATACACGCCACACAACAAAAATGACTGTGCAACACGTAATAGCAAAAAAGAACCAGGAAACATAGAGTATAACATGTACAAGGCACACACACTGTTCATTGACTACTAAAACTCGAAACTAGGGATCCAGATGACAACTTAATGACCCACTAAAGTCCAAGGTGGTGGATATTGATAGGTATCCGATTCTTGTGAGATAAATATTACTCAAAGTGGGAACTGATTTAAGTTGAAAATAGTTAACTATCAAATAAAGAAAGCAAATAAACTATGATGGGTTATTCACTGTAATTCATAATGTGTTCATTACATAAAGGCTTATACAAGTTCTTAAAAAACATAAAGGATAACATGTTATTTGTCAAGCACTGATTATGTGATATATATGGTGGACAATAAAAGTAAAACAAGATGACGTGGGTCTTCTAATGCAATAAAGAGATTCCAAGTCAATTTGCAATATTGAAGTGGCAAGAAAGCAAACTTTAGTTGTACGCCTGCACAGTTGATTACGATTAACCGATAGTATTGTGTCATTAAGACCATGTATTATATTTAAAAAATCATACTGGGACTAAAGACATAAAATTATTGGAGACTATAGTTAGCCACAATACCAAGTCAATAAAATGCAGATCAGTTGTGCGTTTGTAAATTTTAAAGTTAACATCTTCAAAAATACGTTAGTACTGTAAGATCAATGAAAGTAGAACTTTTACAAATAGCATCTCTTTAGATAAATCCATAACTTTGAAATTAAGAGAAATATTTAAAACTTAATTATATTTCACAAATGTAAGGACATAATACAATGCATAATGGAAATTTTATTGTGTGTCACAAGATGATTTTTGTGGCAGACTAAAACACGAACAAAGTTAAGAGTAGTCAACACCTTTATGTATAGTGATATCGTAAATTTAGATGATACAAAATATTATTTCATAGAGATACAACTAAAGAGAGTATACACAGAAAAACATATTTAAAAAAACATAACATTTAGTCAAATATTCACAAAAGCTGGCACTTTATACATCAACCATTTACGAACTAATCGATAAAAGAATGTATCAAGTAGTAGTTTAGCTTTACCATGATCATATTACGAAATGATCTATTATGATTTTCATAAATCTACCATTCATAAACTTAAATATAGTTTTGGTCTCTTATTTCATAGCTTAAGATGGGGTGGGTAGTAGCACAATTTTCAAGGAAAATCCCAAATTTACATGCAACACCAATTATTAGTTGTAACCCATAATTAGTCATATCTTGGGCCTCGAATATGTGGGGACAAAGTGAATGTGAGGCACAAAATCAGTGGTGCATGATCTGTTGAAGTATCAGTTTGACTCATATATACAGCTTTGCAAAAACATTCTAAACTATTACCATCAACCAAAATTTCAAAAAAAAATTAACTATCATAATCAAACGACAAAGTGTGGTGAATGTACTACTATTATCGCTATTAATTTATAGTTATATAGCATGAATTATAAAATATATGGATTCATACGACAAACGCGATTTTGAAAAATAAACACAAGAGATAATTTAGATGTTACAACCCATATTCACGGGCCACTTTTCTTTTTGATAGACATCCGACAAAATGCTTTTTAAGGGAAAAAACATCGCATCATAATAACAAAGATTGCCCTAGATAATAACAAAGCCACAAAACCTACTACAAAATTCACATATATAGTGTGACCCGTGATAATAATAAAAGATAATCATTGAAAATAATTTAAAAATAAAAAGATAAGACAAGAGTATAGTTGTTGAAAATGGTTCAAAGCAGCTCAGCCAATACTTTCCTCTTTTGTTCTTCAACAAAATGCTACCATTTATGTGGTCAATAAGTTATACTTGAATCAATAATCTTGCAGGTCCAAGTGTTGGAATCGTTATCTTTGTGACTGTTGTTGCATGTGCATGCTTGATTCAACAAAGAAGAAAGCTACATCACATGAAAAGTGAATACTTTGAGCAGCACGGTGGCGTGATATTACTTGAAAAGATGAAGTCAGAGTCAAAGCAAGGCATTGTGTTCAAAATCTTCTCGGAACAAGAACTGCAGCAGGCCACAAACATGTTTAGTGAAGAACGGGTCCTAGGTCGGGGAGGCCATGGAACTGTGTATAAGGGAATACTCAAAAACAATGTTGAAGTTGCGGTCAAGAGATGCAAGACGATCAACGAGAAATACAAGAAAGAGTTTGGCAAAGAGATGATAATCTTATCCCAGATCAACCACAAAAACATTGTCAAACTTCTCGGTTGTTGCCTCGAAGTGGAAGTCCCCATGCTGGTGTACGAGCTGGTCCCAAATGGCACCCTCTATCATCTCATACACGACAACCATGGCCAGCGAATCTCCTTGGTTGCTCGCCTGGGCATCGCCCACGAATCTGCCGAGGCCCTCTCCTACCTTCATTCGGGGGTTTCGACGCAGATCCTCCACGGCGATGTCAAGTCCTCCAACATCCTCCTTGATGCCGACCACAAAGCCAAGGTCTCCGACTTTGGTGCCTCCATCTTGGCACCTAATGACGAGTCACAATTTGTCACCTTGGTACAAGGGACATGCGGGTACCTTGACCCAGAGTACATGCAGACATGCCAATTGACAGATAAGAGTGACGTGTATAGCTTTGGGGTTGTTCTTCTAGAGCTACTCACGGGTAAGAAGCCATTCAATCTTGATTCCTATGGTGAGGAGAAGAGCCTATCAATGATGTTTTTGTCTGCAATGAAGGCAAACAAGCTTGAGGAGATATTAGATGATGAGATCAAAGACGAGGACAACATGGATATTTTTTATGAGATTGCAGAGCTAGCGAAGCAGTGTTTGGACATGTGTGGTGAAAACAGACCACCAATGAAAGAGGTCGCGGAGAAGCTTGATAGGCTCAGGGAGGTAATACAACAGCATCCGTGGGTGCAACAACAACAGAACCTTGAAGAGATAGAAAGCTTGCTTGGGGAACCATTGGCCAGCTCGCCCACGGCCACTGTGAGTGGTGAATATTTCAGCATTGAGAAGAAAGTTGTTAACCGTCTGCAGTCAGGTCGTTAGATAACCACGCTATATCTTGTTTTTCTTTCTAAAAAGGATACTTTCTCTATTTCACAATATAATCCTGTTTAATAAACTGTTTTATAGCTTGCTAAAAAGATCATGTTACCAAACTGAGGTTGTATTAAATAATCAATTGTCATATCTCGCTTGGTTTTTCCTTTTCACTCTGCTAACTGTATACGACTTCCGGTAATCATATGGCCCTACATCAATTGAACGACACAGCTTCCAAAATCAATTTGCGGTCATAAATTATTGGTACTGTAGCAAAAATTAATCCCGTGGAGCCTATGATCATTCTTTTGATTCAAACCTACTGGAGTATTCGCAGGTGGGATGGTTTTCTAATTTTGTTTAGCTTATTTATCGGTTTCTTTTTTTATGGTGAAACGGCTGCTACGTCCTGAAATCAGAATAAGTTTCTCTCTATCCTATCTTCGCTCCGATGGTGCGTGTAGCACCAGTAAAAGGTACGTAGAGTCGTGTGTCCAACAGATCTTCTATGATCCGGTCGGTTTCGTATTTGTTGGTGTGGTTTCAAGTCAACCTATTCCGCTCATTATTGGCGATGGCTACCACTTTGGTGCCATGGTTTTCTAAGGTCTTAAAATGATGGCTTCTCGCTTGTATACAATAAAAATCAATTGTACGACAAGTTTTCCACGACACCAATGATGAAGGGCGAGGACGGCGGCGCGTCTTCGGCCCACGCTAGTATCTATAGTCGTTAATAGATGGTCCATGGATCAATATGTAATATTTATTATCATTAGGGATTTTTATACTACTATTGATTATTATTAATAGGCATGTGGAATTTTCCAAAAAAAGGCTACTAGGCACCTTTATGAGCCTCCATGGTGTTTAAACCTCTTAAGCCTGTTAGAGCCAGCTATGTACCTTTTTTTCAAAATCAGGCGCTGCAGTTGCGTGTCACGAGCTCTTCTTTAGGTCCATCTTAGCTCGCTCTAATGTCTGCTAAACTGTGCATATATTGTACCTATATGCAATTGTACTCTACCCCTATATAATACAAAGCCACCCCAATGTGAGAGGTGTGCAATACCCTACCAATATACACTTTTATGGTATCAGAGCCGCCCATGCGCTAACCCTAGATCGACCTCGAGATCGACGCCAGTGCCGGTCCTTCTGCTTCCGCAACTTCCCGATGACTTCCTCATCGATGGTGTTGCGGACCTCCTCTACGCTCTCCTATGGTTCGTCTGTCTTCCAAGGTTCGATTAAACCTAGGGAAAAAGCTATTATACTACATATGTGAATCCGGATCGAAGGTATCAACGGGCCTCTCTATTGCGGCATCACTTCGACGACCACAACGACGGCATGTCGTGGATCTCTTAGGCCAGTTTTGCGGCACATAGAAGCCGAGGTTTCTGCCCTGGGCATGGTGGTGGTGCCCCCTCCTCCGTCGGAGGTGGTCCGCTGGGGGCGACGGGTGGTGCCGGCTCCATGGCTGCTTGCTGGCCGGAGTAGGCGTCCTGGGAAGGCAGCTACGACTTGATCTTCGGACCTAGTCACTCCATAGTCACCATGCATCCATCGGGTCACTCTCAGTGACCGCATTGTGGATTAGGTAATGGAGTTACATTGCTATCGGTGAAAACTGAGCTGACTCCGGTCATGGAAAATGATGGCAGAGTTTCTGCATCGATCCCCTTGTCGAAGGGATCTTTGATGAAGCTCTCTCATCTTCGAACATTCTACTTTAGGGGAAACCTAGATCTAGGTCTCCCGGATAGGAAGATGGTGACGCTATGCACCGTTCTCCCTCATGGGGCATCATCTTTGGAGTAGCTGCTACTCAAAGGGGAAGAAGGTGGAGCAGCTTTGTCTTGCATAGTCTCTTCGACAGAGATGTCAAGTCATGCCTAAGCACCATGTTCTACACTCAATCATGCCCGGTTCGGTAGATGCTACGCACGCAAATCTTCCGAAGGTTTATATCTCAGTCGGATGGCGGGACTCGGTGGCATGGTTCGAAGGGGTTTCGGTGGTGACCGTGCATGCATCGGATGGACAAGTGCGGGGCAGTGGCACTGTTTGGCATCTTGGTGGCGTTGACGGCAGGCCTGACAAGGGAACTACTTTGATTCTTCTTGAGATGGGCTAGAGGAATACGATGAGAACAAAAGATTGAGCGTGCATGATGGTGTGTGCTACGGATCAGCTGGACCGGTTGGTGCTCATGGATCGTCGTGGGGCAGATTTGGGACTTCTGGTATGATGATGATGTGCGTATGTGTGCGGTTAGAGTGTTCTAACATGGACACACCCTTCATCAAGTTGTTTTAGAGAGATGTCTTCGGTTGATCTTTGTATTCCCTTTGTAAGGTGAAAGAACATTTTATGTTCCCCTATATTTTGTGTGTTAGATAACAATATCATGGAGGTTTCTAATGTGCTCTAAGTGTTGCAAGAAAGTTTTTGGATGTTTGGGGGCCGAATTATCCGCCCCCATCATGGCCGGATAATCCGGCCTGGCCATCTTGGCCAGGGTTGGCTGCGCGCGAGCTTCAGTCTGGGGGTGGACTTTCCCCCGGACAGTCCGGCTCTAGGGTGGATTTTCTCCCAGGGCCAGATAATCCGGCCTTCCTCTAGGGCTGGATAATCCGGCCCAATGGAATTTGTCCAAGGGAGCGTCTGCGCGAGCTTTTGTCTGGGGGCGGATTTTCCCCCGGACAATCCGTTCCTGGGGCGGATTTTTCCCCTAGCCGGATAATCTGGTCCTCCCCTAGGGCCGGATAATCCGGTCCCCAGGAGAAGATGACAAGGACCGCCCTGCGTGAGCTTCTGTTCGAAGGCGGATTATTTGCCAGATAATCCGAGTCTGGGGCGGAGTTTTCCCTAGTCCGGATAATCCGGCCCTCACTTGGGCCGGATAATCCATCCCCAAAGGCTCCAACAGCTCAGTTGGGATAGGGGGTATAAAATTCCCTTCATCCCCTTCGGTCAGAACCCTTGATTCATTCGAAAAATACCAGACCTATTGCAAGAGCTCTCTCTCTCTAGATCTCCCACTTCAACCACCCGAAGGCTTCGATCTTTGGAGGAATTGAAGGAGGAGACAACCTACATCGTCATCATGAATCAAGCGCATCAACTCCTCTCCATTCACTTGGAGAAATCCCTGATCTAGTATTCTCGTTAATATCTAGATCTTGTGTTTTGTTATTGATAACTTGTTCTTGTGGCAGCTTGTTGTCATTACGGGAGCCTCCAATTTGGTTGTAGAGTTGTGCCCCGCTAGTTGTGTAAAGGCGTTGGTTCCTGCCTCGAAGGGTACCTATAGTGGAAAGGTGGAGCATGCCTTTGGTGGCAGGATCCATCGGAGAACAGGGTGAGGCCTATTGTGGCGTGGTGGTCTTAGTACCGCCCATCCCTCCAACGCAGATGTACTTCCCTTAACAAGGAAGGAACTGCGGTACAACAAATCATGTGTCTCCGCGTGCTTCATCACGGTTTCCTCGTTCATAACTTTACTCACCCTTACTCTCTATTAGTTAGGTTTGCATATAGGGAAATTCTACATAATAGTTTATCTAGAGAATTTACCTTTTGTGTCAAGCCTAAAATTGAAAAAGCATTAAAATTTGAAGTAGCACCTATTCACCCCCCCTCTAGGTGCCCATACAATCCATTTCAATTGGTATTAGAGCCCCGGCTCTTTATTCGGGCTTAACCGCCTAAGAGAAGTATGGGTACTAAGGAAAATGGAAATGAGGCTGTGGACAAGGTCACAATGGATGACCTCAAGACGTTGGAAACAACCTTGTTGAAATCCTTTGAGACCAAGATGGAGGAGATGCAACAAATGATTGCTCGCCTCACATCATCTATAGCCCCATCTCCATCTTCCTCTGAGGCCACCACTCCTCTTTCCAAGGATAAGGGTCACACCGGATCTAAGGAAGATGAAGTGGTAGGTGAAAAACATAATGGTTCCGCCTCCAAGAAGGGAAGTGGTAAGGAGGACTATAGTGAGGTTCCTCAACTATATTCTCCCGACCCACCTATCCCTCATCCTCATATAAACAATAGGGATGATCTACCCAAGCTTACTGCATCTTCATTTAATCAATGGCAATTCTTAATGAAATCTCATGTATGCAGTTTGTCTATTGAGATTTGGAGGATTGTCGAAGATGGTCTTCATATTGGAGACCCCACCAACTTGACTAGGAGAGAAGTTGTGGATAGTCAACTAAATGCAACGGCTCTCCACATGATTCAGCTTGGAGTGGGTCCCAAGGACATGCCCCACATTGAGCACTTCAACACCACGAAAGAAGCTTGGGATGCACTCACCGACCTATTTATTGGAAATGAAAGCATGATAAGAAATAGGTATGATGCCATTAGCAATGAAGCTGAAAGATTCTACATGTTGGATGGTGAAGACCATGAAGATATGTATAGAAGGCTCAAGGGCATTACAACAACATTTAGAAAGCATGGAGCCACTCACATTGATAAAAATGAAATATTAGAGTGCTCTAATGCCATTTGAGCCAACAGACTTGAAGAGCTTGCAAGGTAGACACAACTACCATCAAATGACTTCCAATGAAGTCATGCAAGAAATGGCGTGATTCAAGGTTGCAGCTAAGAACGCTGAAGATGCCCGTGCTCGGGCTATTGGAATGCAAAAAGGAGTCAATGTTGCTCTAAAGGAAAATGTTGTTGAACAAGATGAGGATGAAAGAGGATACGAGGGTGTCTCAATGGGCTGTCCCGAGGAAGTTAAGCGTGCTCATGGTGAGTACATGGCTTTCTATGCTAGGAATTTTTGGAAGGATCCAGCCAAGGCCAAGTTGGAACTCGAGCGCAAGAATGGGTCAAGTGGAAGAAGAGAGAATGGCCCAAAACTGAGAACATGCTACAATTGTGGAGATAGGTTACACTTTGTGGATGAATGTCCATATCAAAATATAGAAGACAATGGTGGTAGGCTCATCCTTAAAGAAAAGTCCAAGGCACCTCGAAAGAAGCCATTTATCAAAAATAATGGTCCTTACAAGAAGCAACCCAAGATTGTCTTGGTGGCACAAGAAGAATATTCCTCTTCAAGTGAAGACGAAGAGGATGAAGATAGTTCTCGTGAGGTGGCTGCTATAGCCATCACATCTACCCTGTCATCACTCTTCGACTCTCCAAATGAAAACGTCATCAACAATAATGTCACTTGCCTTATGGCAAGAGGGTTCGAGGTATCATCTTCTATTTCTTCATTTCCTAAGACAAACATAAATATGGATATGGATGATCATACTAGTCTTAAGATAAAAGAAAAAGTTATTGATGTGGACAATTTTTTCACTAACTTGCAAGGTGAGCATAAACTTCATTTTGATGCTCTTATGAGTCAACTTGCTCATTTCGAAGCTCTTCTTGAAGAAAAGGGTAGAATTAAAAGAGAAGACGCCTTGGAGATAGCCTCCTTGAAGAATGCCTTAGAAGAAGAAGAGGAAGCTCGAGTATCCTTGGAGGAGAAACTCAAGTCAATTGAGGAATCCCATGAAGAGGTTGTTGCCTAGCTCATGAAAGAACGTGACAATGCTCTTGCTAAGTTAAAGAAACTAAAGAAAGAAAAGGTTGGGGCTGCTCATGCTAGACTCTCAAAGAAGTTTGATAAACTTGACATTGCTCACAAGGCATTGGAGAGTGAACATTCTACTCTAAATGAGTCTCGTGATTAGCTCCAAACTCAATTGGACAAGTATGATATGCCCAACACCTCCACTATATCTTGTGGACATGAAGACATTATTGAGGAAAATGCAAGGCTAAAAGAAGAACTTGTAAAGGGATATCAACATAAAGATAAAGAAGTCGTAGATGAGGTGCTTAACAAACAAAGGACAAACAATGGGAAAGAAGGTCTTGGTTATGTCCCCAAGACAAAGAAGAAGAAGAAGAAGAGCAAAACTGCTCAACCAAAGATAAGCACCACCTCTAATGACAAGACTATGGTTTTGCAGGGGCTAATAATCCTAACTATGAGTTATATTGTGATTATTGTGGTGATGTTTATGCTAGTTATGTAGGTCCTTATGATAGTTACATTTCTTGGTATATTTTGGTTCCCAAGACCCTTGTCACTAACATGAGAGGACCCATTGAAAAATGGGTACCTAAAACCAAGAAGTAACTTTCTTGCAGGGCTATACTTCTGGTGGGTCTAAATGGGTATTCGATAGCGGGTGTACTAGTCATATGACCGGAAGCAAGGAGATCATCTTGGATATGCGGCCAAACCATGATCACATAACCGTCTCCTATGGTGACAAGTCCAAATATGAGGTATTGGGTCTTGGCAAAGTTGTGGTTGCTCACGATATCTCTCTCGTGGACTTCATGCTTGTTGAGACCCTTGGTTACAATTTACTTTCAGTTCGTGCCCTTGGTAAGATGGGCTTTGCAGTTTTTATTGATGCTGATTTGGTGGTACTCTAGTGGAGCAAGTCTCTAAAATTCGCTTTCATGGGATATGTCGAAAATGACCTGTACGTGGTGGACTTTTCGGGGAAAACCACTACAGGCCCGATGTGTCTTTTCAGAAAGGCCGACGCGGGTTGGCTATGGCATCGCTGACTAGCCCACGTCAATATGAGAACTTTGCAAAGTCTCCACAAGGGTGGCCACATCCTTGGACTGAAAGAAAATGTTTCCTTTGCCAAAGATCGTGTTTACAGGGCTTGTGTTGAAGGAAAAATGCATGATTCTCCCCATCGAAGGAAGACCATTATTTCATCAAAGAGGATTTTAGAGCTCCTCCACGTGGATCTCTTTGGTCATCCATCTCATGCAAGTCTCGGTGGGAAGAAATATTGCCTCGTGATTGTTGACGATTACTCAAGATACACATGGGTCTATTTCTTCAAGTTGAAGAGAGAGACTCAACAAACGTTCATCGACTTTGCCAATGAAGTTCAACGTCAACACAATGTCCCTATATTGGCAATAAGAAGTGATAACGGCTTTGAATTCAAGAACTACACCTTAAATGAATTTCTAAGTGAAGAGGGGATAAGACATCAATATTCCGCTGCATACACCCCTCAGCAAAATGGTGTTGCTAAGAGGAAGAAACGGACCTTAATGGATATGGCCAGATCTATGCTAGCTGAATTTAAGTCTCCTTATAATTTCTGGGCTGAAGCAATCTCTACCGCGTGCCATTCATCCAACCGGCTCTATCTCCGTAAAATCTTGGACAAGACTCCTTATGAAATACTTACCGGTAACAAGCCAAACATCTCATACTTCCGGGTATTTGGTTGTAAGTGTTTCTTTTTCATTAAAGGAGTTCGTTTATCTAAATTTGAGCCTAAGGCTTTAGAAGGCATCTTTGTTGGTTATGGTGCCGAATCCCACACTTATAGAGTCTACAATAAGCTCTCCGGAACTATTGTAGAATCTTGTAGTGTGGTGTTCGAGGAAAATGACGGCTCCCGTGCGGGGCAAGTTGATGTTTGTGATGTAGATGTTGAAATACCCCAAGATTCCATAAGAAGAATGGGTGTGGGATTATTCCGCCCCATATAGGAACCCCTTGTGGCGGATCAGGAAGGACAATGTTGTACTCAAGTGGAGCCCTCATCGACACACAAGCTCAACATTCTCCAACCATTGGAGAAACTTCTACACCAACCACACAAAATGCTGAAGATCAAAATGCTCCTGAAAGCTCCAGGCCGAATTATCCGGTGGACACCGGATTATCCGGCCAACCCACCTCAGCTGACCAAAATGATCAACCTATTGAAGAAACTGCTGCAAGTCCCAGGCCAGATTTTCCGGCCGACCCCGGATTATCCGACCACTCTCCAGTTCGAGCAAGATCTAGTCCAACACACGAAGATGTTTCAAGTTCTCCTAGGCCGGATTATCCGGCCTCACCCTCGGCCGGATTATCCGGCCCTGAAACTCCTAAAGAGTAGCAGCCTCCTGTTACAGCCGTTGATCAACATCAAGGGCAAGGTTCATCATCTCCTACTACTGCTAATCAAGCTACAGATCAAGGCCAAGCTAATGATTCCAACAAAGACTCAAATGATGAAGTTATTCCCCAAGAGACAACAATCTAATTGAACTTCGTCACAAAGCTCGTGCAGATAGGAACCTTGCGTTTAGGGGTCACACTCTTGACAAAGTTGCAGGTGATCTTCGATGAAGGGTATCCACAAGAAGGGAGTTGGCAAGATTCGGAGAGCATCAAGATCACATCTCAATTGTGGAACCCAAGAAAGTGTTTGAAGCTCTTGAAGATCCGGACTGGGTTGTTGCTATGCATGAAGAGTTGAATAACTTTGAGTGCAACAAGGTTTGGAAATTAGTAGAGAAGCCCAAGGATTGCCGCAATGTTATCGGCACAAAGTGGATCTTCAAGAATAAGCAAGATGAAAATGGCATTGTTGTAAGGACCAAGGCAAGACTCGTGGCACAAGGCTATTCCCAAGTGGAGGGCATCAACTTCGGCGAGACTTATGCTCATGTGGCTCGCCTTGAGTCCATTCGCATCCTTCTTGCTTATGCTTCTCATAACAATTTTAAATTACAGCAAATGGATGTTAAGAGTGCTTTTCTTAATGGTCCTGTACATGAGTTGGTATATGTAAAGCAACCCCCGGGATTTGAGGATCCTAACTTTCCGAACCATGTCTACAAACTCGATAAGGCACTCTATGGCCTTAAACAAGCCCCATGTGCGTGGTATGAGCACCTTAAAGAGCTTTTGTTAGACCGTGGCTTCGAAGTTGGGCAAATCGATCCCACTCTTTTTACTAAGAAGGTTAAGGGGGAGCTCTTCGTATGCCAACTATATGTAGACGACATTATCTTTGGCTCTACTAATAAAATTTTTAATGATGAATTTTCAAAGCTTATGACTTTCAGGTTTGAGATGTCTATGATGGGGGAGTTATGGTTCTTTCTTAGATTTGAGATCAAGCAACTTAGAGAAGGAACTTTTATCAATCAGGCAAAATACATCCAAGACATGCTCAAGAGATTCAAGATGACGGATCTTAATGGTGTCGCCACTCCGATGCAAACAAAATGTCACCTTGAACTTAATCCCCATGGTAAAGATGTGGACCAAAAGGTATACCGGTCCATGATCGGCTCTCTTCTTTACCTCTGCGCATCTAGACCCGATATTGTGTTGAGTGTAGGGGTGTGTGCAAGATATCAAGTATCCCCTAAAGAAAGCCACTTAGTGGGGGTCAAGAGGATCTTCCGATATTTGGTTCATTCCCCTAATTTTGGTCTATGTTAACCCAAGGGCTCCAATTTCTCTCTATGTGGATATACTGATTCAGATTGGGCTGGTGATAAGGATGATCGGAAATCAACTTCTGGAGCTTGTCAATTCTTGGGAAGGTCTCTAGTATGTTGGTATTCTAAAAAGCATAATTGTATATCTCTCTCCACCGCCGAAGCTAAATATGTGGCTGCTGCTAGTGCATGTACTCAATTATTATGGATGAGGCAAACTTTATAGGAATACAGTGTCAATTGTGACAAAGTGCCTCTTTTATGCGATAATGAAAGTGCAATCAAAATTGCATACAATCGGGTACATCACACAAGGACGAAGCATATTGAGATCTAGAATCATTTTATTCGGGACCATGTAGCTCGAGGCGATATTGATCTATCTTTTGTGAGCACGAAGAACCAACTTGCTGATATTTTCACGAAGCCACTTGATGAAGCAAGGTTTTGTTACTTGAGGAATGAGCTAAATATCGTTGATTCAAGGAGCTTGTCTTGATTACCCATGCACTCACTCTTACATCTCACTCTTATTTGGTCTAGGTGTGGGCATGGATATAGGGGGAGTGTGGTCCTAATTGATTGGGCTAACCCTCCCCCCATAATGCGGAAAGCAAGTCAAATCATTTCTCTTTATATCATTTTGTGATATGTAAGCTTATTGATGAGTATTGGACATGAACCCAAGATATATCTTCGCGGTATCATACCATGCACTCCAACAAGGTGGCTGATGTCTACGCACTTCTATTCTTGTAGACAGTTGTTGGGCCTCCAAGTGCAGAGGTTTGTAGAACAGCAGCAAGTTTTCCCTTAAGTGGATCACCCAAGGTTTATCGAACTCAGGGAGGAAGTGGTCAAAGGTATTCCCTCTCAAGCAACCCTGCAATCAAGATACAAGAAGTCTCTTGTGTCCCCAACACACCCAATACACTTGTCAGGTGTATAGGTGCACTAGTTCAGCGAAGAGATAGTGAAATACAAGTGGTATGGATAATTATAAGTGGTAACGGTGATAGAAAATAACTTGATGGCGTGGAAAAGACTAAAGGCAAACTGAAATAAAGATGGCAGCAAGCAAACATGTAACAAATCTAATTGCAAATGGTGTTTCAATGCTTAGAAACAAGGCCTAGGGATCATACTTTCACTAGTGAACACTCTCATATAAATATCTTCTCTTTATGATACTACTCTTAACTACTCTCCGGTTGGACACTCTAATCCATGGTAGGGCTATAACAGCACACCTCAAAGTTCATCTTTCCCATCTAGAAAACCCCACACTGTCACCTTGAGTACTAGACGGTTCCAACAAACACCAAAATTTCATAAAGACATCCAACTCCAAATATAACTCATAAAAAGTATTTGCAATATCTAGCCTAAGTGCCACCATGGTGTGCACGCTGTCACTTTCACACACATGGGGAGAGCAGAGATCTATTAAAGCACATGAGTAGCAAGGTAGATCTATAGATTACAAGCTCATGATCTCAATAAGATCATGCATAGAGAGAGAGAGATGAACACATAGCTACCGGTAGAACCCTTAGCCTCGAGAGAGAACTACTCCCTCCTCATCATGGGAATCAGCAATGGTGATGGAGATGGCGGTGGAGATCGATGGAGATGGCTCCGTGGGCACTTCCCCGTCCCGGCAGGGTGCCGGAACAGAGATTTTCTGTCCCCCGAATCTCCCCTTCGGTGGCAGCAGCACTGCAGAACTTTTCGTGGATTTTGATTGACTCTTAGGGTTTCTGCCTCGGGAGGCTTCTTATAGGCGAAAGGGCACGGTCGGTGGAGTGCCAGGGGGCCCACACCATGCCCTGGCGCGGCCTGGGCTGGCCCGTGCCAAGGAGGGGTGTGGCCACCCTGTGGCCCCTCTTCGACTCTCCTTCTGGCTCCGTGAGTCTTCCGGGAAAATAGTATTTTTGGCTTTTGTCCCGTCCAATTCCGAGAAAATTCATTTTCTGACTTCCTGGAACCAAAAACAGCAGAAAACAGGCAACTAGCACTATGGCATCTTGTTAATAGGTTAGTCCAAGAAATCATATGAAAAGTACTCCAAAGTTAGAACAAAACACAAGAAAGTAGATAAAACCAAGCATGGAACATCAAAAATTATAGATACATTTGCAATGTATCAGTGGCCTCGGCCACCGCCCTCTTCCATGAGAAGAGTTGGATTTATTTGGATCTTTTTGGTTGTTCTTGCTCATCTCATGTTCTTATGGGAATCACACTTAATTTTGGCCTTTGGTTGATTTAATTCTTGCAATTTTGAGTGTGTAGTACCATCTCAGTTTGGTTCTCTTAATCCCAAGCCTTTCCCTACCCCTAAGCCATCTTTTCTTGCACACAAGTCCCTTGTACACCTTGTGCGGGTTTTATTTGGGGACACGCGGGCCTGAATCTGTGTATAACAGAATTTCAGACTTTAGGCCAGATAATCCGGCCCAAGTGTAGGCCGGATAAACCGGCCCTGGCGGCTGCAGTCTTTAAGGTCTGGGATCGGGGGGAAGGGCTCATAACGAGTCATGGCCCAAAATATATCGAGCTCATTGGGGAACCCCAAGAGGAAGGTATGATGAGCACAACAGCAAGTTTTCCCTCAGTTATGAAACCAAGGTTATCGAACCGGTAGGAGCAAGGAAACACCTCCAAGGTGTTGTTTCCAACTTGGAATCCTGCACAACACAACCACAGAACTTTGCCCCAAGTTACAGTGAGGTTGTCAATCTCACCGGTTTTGCTGAAATCAAAGGATTAAACGTATTGTGTGGAAGAAAGTAAAAGTTTGTAGAAAGTAAACACAAAATAGTAAACAATTGTAGATTGATGGTAAAAGAAAGGACCGGGGTCCATAGTTCACTAGTGGTGGTTCTCCTTAAGATAAATGACATGTTGGGTGAACAAATTACAGCGGGGCAATTGACAAACATCGAGAAAGCATACATGCATATACTAATCATCTTGACTCCTATGAGATTTCATTGGGCATTACAACATTATACATAGACCGTAATCCAACCGCATCTATGACTAATAATCCACCTTCAGGTTATCAATCCGAACCCCATCCAGTATTAAGTTGCAAGAAACAGATAATTGCATTACGCATTGCATGCAAAGTAAACAATACGATTGTTCTATGAATAAAGGATTGTTGTTTTCTCCCTAGTAGCAATAGCACATCTAGTACCTTAGAGATTTCTGTCACTTCCCCAGATTACTAGAGGCATGAATCCACTATCGAGCATAAATACTCCCTCTTGGAGTTGCTAGCATCTACTTGGCCAAGATATCTACTAACAACAAAGAGCATGCAAGATCACAAATAACAAAGACATGATAGAATCAATAATCAATTTGAAATAGCATCTCAATATCCATCGGATCCCCGCAAACACAACATGTAGGATTACAAATAGATGATCTTGATCATGAACGGAGCTCACAAGATCTAGACATGGTAGCACAAAGGAGAAGAACCAACCATCTAGCTACTACATGGACTCGTAGTCCAGGGATGAACTACTCACGCATCACACAAGAGGCTTGCATGGTGATGAAGAAGGCCTCCAGGGTGAATTCTCCTCTCTGGCAGGGTGCCGGGAAGAGCTTCAGATCCCTCTCGATCTAGGGATGGAGATGACGGCAGCTACAGACGCTTTCATGGATTTTTGATCGGGTGCTTAGGGTTTCTGTATCGGAGGCATCTTATAGGCGAAAGGGGAGGACAAGGGCTGCTCTAGGCGGCCACACCACCCCTGGTGCGGGCCAGGCCTGGCCGCGCAGCCAGGTGGTGTGGGCGGCCCCTGGCTCCTCTCCGTCTCGTATTCTAGCTCCGTGTCCCCCTGGTGAAATATTGACTTTGGCTTTTGTCCCGTCCAATTCCAAGAATATTCATTTTCTGACTTTCCTGGAACCAAAAATAGCAGAAAACACGCAGTGGCACTGTGGCATCTTGTTAATAGGTTAGTCCAAGAAAGTGTATAAAAAGTACTCTAAAGTGTGGAAAAAACATAAGAAAGTAGATATAAAACAAGCATGGAACATCAAAAATTATAGATACGTTTGCAACGTATCAACATCCTGATGGCTCAAAATATATCAAGATCGTTGGGGAACCCCAAGAGGAAGGTATGATGAGCACAATAGTAAATTTTCCCACAGTTATGAAACCAAGGTTATCAATCTAGTAGTAGCAAGGAAACGCCTCCAAGGTGTTGCTAGATGGACTTTGGCAGGGCGCACTAGCGGCGCCAACAGCAACGTGGAAACCTGCACAACACAACCCCAGAACTTTGCCCCAACTTACTGTGAGGTTGTCAATCTCACCGATTTTGCTGAAAATTATTGTGTGGAAGAAAGTAATAGTTTGCAGAAAGTAAACAGAAAGCAGTAAACAGTTGTAGATTGATGGTAAAAGAAAGGACCGGGGTGCATAGTTCACTAATGGTGGCTCTCCTTAAGATAAATGACATGTTGGGTGAACAAATTACAGCGGGGCAATTGACAAACATCGAGAAAGCATACATGCATATACTAATCATCTTGACTCCTATGAGATTTCATTGGGCATTACAACATTATACATAGACCGTAATCCAACCGCATCTATGACTAATAATCCACCTTCAAGTTATCATCCAAACCCCCTCTAGTATTAAGTTGCAAGCAAGAGATAATTGCATTACGCATTGCGTGTAAAGTAAACAATACGATTGTTCTATGAACAAGGGATTGTTGTTTTCTCCCTAGTAGCAACAACACATCTAGTACCTTAGAGATTTCTGTCACTTCCCCAGATTACTAGAGGCATGAATCCACTATCGAGCATAAATACTAACTCTTGGAGTTGCTAGCATCTACTTGGCCAAGATAGCTACTAACAACGGAAAGCATGCAAGATCACAAATAACAAAGAAATGATAGAATCAATAATCAATCTAAAATAGCATCTCAATATCCATCGGATCCCCGCAAACACAACATGTAGAATTACAAATAGATGATCTTGATCATGAACGGAGCTCACAAGATCTAAACATGATAGCACAAAGGAGAAGAACCAACCATCTAGCTACTACATGGACTCGTAGTCCAGGGATGAACTACTCACGCATCACACAAGAGGCTTGCATGGTGATGAAGAAGGCCTCCAGGGTGAATTCTCCTCTCCGGCAGGGTGCCGGGAAGAGCTTCAGATCCCTCCCGATCTAGGGATGGAGATGACGGCAGCTACAGACGCTTTCATGGATTTTTAATCGGGTGCTTAGGGTTTCTGTATCGGAGGCATCTTATAGGCGAAAGGGGAGGCCAAGGGCTGCTCTAGGCGGCCACACCACCCCCTGGTGCGGGCCAGGCCTGGCCGCGCAGCCAGGTGGTGTGGGCGGCCCCTGGCTCCTCTCCGTCTCGTATTCTAGCTCCGTGTCCCCCTGGTGAAATATTGACTTTGGCTTTTGTCCCGTCCAATTCCAAGAATATTCATTTTCTGACTTTCCTGGAACCAAAAATAGCAGAAAACACGCAGTGGCACTGTGGCATCTTGTTAATAGGTTAGTCCAAGAAAGTGTATAAAAAGTACTCCAAAGTGTGGAAAAAACATAAGAAAGTAGATATAAAACAAGCATGGAACATCAAAAATTATAGATACATTTGCAACGTATCAACATCCTGATGGCTCAAAATATATCAAGATCGTTGGGGAACCCCAAGAGGAAGGTATGATGAGCACAATAGTAAATTTTCCCACAGTTATGAAACCAAGGTTATCAATCTAGTAGTAGCAAGGAAACACCTCCAAGGTGTTGCTAGCTGGACTTTGGCAGGGCGCACTAGCGGCACCAACAGCAACGTGGAAACCTGCACAACACAACCCCAGAACTTTGCCCCAACTTACTGTGAGGTTGTCAATCTCACCGATTTTGCTGAAAATTATTGTGTGGAAGAAAGTAATAGTTTGCAGAAAGTAAACAGAAAGCAGTAAACAGTTGTAGATTGATGGTAAAAGAAAGGACCGGGGTGCATAGTTCACTAATGGTGGCTCTCCTTAAGATAAATGACATGTTGGGTGAACAAATTACAGCGGGGCAATTGACAAACATCGAGAAAGCATACATGCATATACTAATCATCTTGACTCCTATGAGATTTCATTGGGCATTACAACATTGTACATAGACCGTAATCCAACCGCATCTATGACTAATAATCCACCTTCAAGTTATCATCCAAACCCCCTCTAGTATTAAGTTGCAAGCAATAGATAATTGCATTACGCATTGCGTGTAAAGTAAACAATACGATTGTTCTATGAACAAGGGATTGTTGTTTTCTCCCTAGTAGCAACAACACATCTAGTACCTTAGAGATTTCTGTCACTTCCCCAGATTACTAGAGGCATGAATCCACTATCGAGCATAAATACTAACTCTTGGAGTTGCTAGCATCTACTTGGCCAAGATAGCTACTAACAACGGAAAGCATGCAAGATCACAAATAACAAAGAAATGATAGAATCAATAATCAATCTAAAATAGCATCTCAATATCCATCGGATCCCCGCAAACACAACATGTAGAATTACAAATAGATGATCTTGATCATGAACGGAGCTCACAAGATCTAAACATGATAGCACAAAGGAGAAGAACCAACCATCTAGCTACTACATGGACTCGTAGTCCAGGGATGAACTACTCACGCATCACACAAGAGGCTTGCATGGTGATGAAGAAGGCCTCCAGGGTGAATTCTCCTCTCCGGCAGGGTGCCGGGAAGAGCTTCAGACCCTCCCGATCTAGGGATGGAGATGACGGCAGCTACAGACGCTTTCATGGATTTTTGATCGGGTGCTTAGGGTTTCTGTATCGGAGGCATCTTATAGGCGAAAGGGGAGGCCAAGGGGGTGCCCTAGGCGGCCAGACCACCCCCTTGCGCGGGCCAGGCTTGGCCGCGTGGCCAGGTGGTGTGGCAGCCCTCTGGCCCCTCTCCGTCTCGTACTCTGGCTCCGTCTCCCCCTCGGTGAAAAACTGACTTTGGCTTTGGTCCCGTCCAATTATGAGAATATTCATTTTCTGACTTTCCTAGAACCAAAAACAGCAGAAAACAGGCAGCTGGCACTGTGGCTCTTGTTAATAGGTTAGTCCAAGAAAGTGTATAGAAAGTACTCCAAAGTGTGGACAAAACATAAGAAAGTAGATAAAACCAAGCATGGAACATCAAAAATTATGGATACGTTAGCAACGTATCACATCCCCAAGCTTAACTCCTGCTCGTCCTCGAGTAGGTAAGTGATAAAAAGAAAGAATAATTTTTTAGGTGACATGCACCATCATAAACTTGATCAAAGTATTTGTAAACATTGATAGCTGGGATCATAGTACTTCAACATAGCATGAAAGATAAAGTTTTAACAATAAGACATAGCAACTATGTTGTAACATGGAAAGGCACAAACAAAAGATTCAAGAATAACAATGCTTTGCAAGACGTTTGTTTGTTTCACATAAAGAAAACATAGCATAGTGGCATTCATATTGTCCCTCATAATGTAGCAAATCATAATTGCATAGGACACCTTCAAAGTTTATAAGGGTGACTAGATACAAATAGTTTAAGAACAAGCAATATCAAAGTTATGCATCAATCAACAAGTCTTGGGACAATGCACATAGAACTAAGAATGGCCACTATGCTATCAAAGTAGGTGCATAAAGATAGAAGGTGGAGACTCAACATAAAAGTAAAAGAAAGAGCCTTCATAGAAGGAAGTAGGGATTCAAGTTTCATAAAGAGCTTCCAAAAATTATGGTACTTATTAGCTTTCAGCTCTCATTGCCCCTATCATAAGCATCTTGAAGTGATTAAGGTTAAAGTGAACAAACTATGGAGTATATGCTTGACAAAGTATAAGTTGGAAATCTCATGTCCCTTGAATACGAGGGACGCTCCTTGATACATTGCAAATGTATCTATAATTTTTGATGTTCCATGCTTGGTTTTATCCACTTTCTTGTGTTTTGTTCCAACTTTGGAGTACTTTTCATATGATTTCTTGGACTAACCTATTAACAAGAGCCACAGTGCCAGCTGCCTGTTTTCTGCTGTTTTTGGTTCCAGGAAAGTCAGAAAATGAATATTCTCAGAATTGGACGGGATAAAAGCCAAAGTGCCTATTTTTCCGGAAGGGATCAAGTGCCTTAATACGATACAGAGAAGGGCCAGGGGCCGACCACACCACCTGGCCGCGCGGCCAGGCTGGGCCTGCGCCAGGGGGTGGTGTGGTGGCTCCCGGCACCCCTCGGCCTCTCCTTCCGCCTATAAGTTGCCCTCGGGACGAAAACCCTAAGTACCCAATCAAAAATCCACGAAAGAGTCTGTAGCCGCCGTCATCTCCATCCCTAGATCGGGAGGGATCTGAAGCTCTTCCCGGCACCCTGCTGGAGAGGGGAATTCACCCTGGAGGCCTTCTTCATCACAATGCAAGCCTCCGGTGTGATGCGTGAGTAGTTCATCCTTGGACTACGGATCCATGTAGTAGCTAGATGGCTGGTTCTCCTCCTTTGTGCTTTCATGTTTAGATCTTGTGAGCTCCGTTCATGATCAAGATCATCTATTTGTATTCATACATGTTGTGTTTGCAGGGATCCGATGGATATTGAGATGCTATTTCAGATTGATTATTGATTCTATCATGTCTTTGTTATTTGTGATCTTGCATGCTTTCCGTTGTTAGTAGGTATCTTGGCCAAGTAGATGCTAGCAACTCCAAGAGTTAATATTTATGCTCGATAGTGGGTTCATGCCTCTGGTAATCTGGGGAAGTGACAGAAATCTCTAAGGTACTAGATGTGTTGTTGCTACTAGGGAGAAAAGAACAATCCTTTGTTTATAGAACAATCGTATTGTTTACTTTACACGCAGTTCGTAAAGCAATAATCTGTTGCTTGCAACTTAATACTGGAGGGGGTTCAGATGATAACCTGAAGGTGGATTATTAGTCATAGATGCAGTTGGATGGCGGTCTATGTATTATGTTGTAGTGCCCAATCAAGTCTCAGAGGAGTCAAGATGATTAGTATATGCATGTATTGCTTTCTCGGTGTTTGTCAATTGCCCCGCTGTAATTTGTTCACCCAGCATGTTATCTATCTAAGGAGAGCCACCTCTAGTGAACTATGGATCCCGGTCCTTTTACTTTACATACAATCTACAATCTTTTACTACTCTGTGTTTACTTTCTGCAAACTTTTACTTCTTTCCATTCGATACGTTTAATCCTTTGTTTTCCACAAAACACGGTGAGATTGACAACCTCATCGCAAGTTGGGGACAAAGTTCTGTGGTTGTGTTGTGCAGGTCTCTACGTTGCTACTAGCACCGGTAGTGCGTCTTGCCAAAGCTCAGCTAGTAACACCTTTGGGGTGTTTCCTTGCTCCTACTGGTTCGATTAAACCTTGGTTTCATAACTGAGGGAAAACTTGCTGCTATATTCATCATACCTTCCTCTTGGGGTTCCCAACGAGCTCTATGTCGAAAGTCGAGCGCATCACTCCTCATGCTACTCAAGTTTAGTTACCGGTAAGTTCTTATCATAGTAAGTACATGTGTATCATAGAGAACCACCAACGGGGTACCCCTTGCCCGATGATACGGAAGAATCCCCATATCAAAATGACAAGGCAAGCAGACAACGAGCATCTCAACAATCTTCTTATTTACCATGGGAAAATGGTGCTTTTTTCTCTCTTTCCTCTTTTCTCATATCTTTTTTTTGTTTTTCTCTTTTTCTCAACATCTATCTCTTTTTTATAAGAAGAATGCTTCATAGATTGCTCATTATGGTTACGCTGCAGGTTTCCACCATGATTTGGCATGGATTAGACCGGCGGCCTAGGCGTTTTTCTAACACACATACATAACTCCATGGACTTACAAGCTCCCCTTTCATTTCACACCGACGACATCCATAGACAAAACAGCATGATATCAACTAGGTACAAAGTACAAGTGCAATGTTGAAAGCGTTCCCCATGACAGCATGGTTTTGCTAATCCCCAACATATAAGTGCAAGAAAATACAACATAGATGACACAATGGTTCAAGTTTATTAGGGCAAGAAAAGTAAAGTGTGCCATCAAGTTCGTGAGAGCTTTAATCACTAGTTTTCTCATAACAAGTTTAATTTGGAAGGTAGATAAAAACATGAATATACTTGGAATAGTAAATGATAATAGGTAGGTATGGTAGACTCTTTGGAATAACTTGGTTTTATTTGGAGTTGGATGCATGAGTGGAACTCATACTTGGTTATGGAGGCTAGCAAAAGATTGGGAGCGACCAACTAGGAGAGCAATAATGGCCATAATCATGCAAAGCGACAAAACATTATTAATTAAAGCATAAAGTGATATTACAAGTCGAAAACTAAATGATCATTAAGGCTATGGTGACTTGGGATAGTCTTAACATGGTGTGAGCATGCTCCAAGTCAACCCAAATAAAGCATCAAAGGAGAATACCACAATACTATGCTTTAATATGCTAAAACAACACATGATTCTTTCAAGGCACATTAAGCAATCTCAATTGTTTATAACATGTCATGCTACAGCAAAGATCACTAAGCATAAAGCCAAAACAATATCAAGCATGCCATGACAAAGCATAGTCCACAGTCAAAAACAAACTCTCTTTACCACTTAAGCATGAACTTTCCTACTCTTTTCCAATCCAAACCAAACTATTTGAAAACTAATGTTTGAAAGAGGGGGTCCAACCAATTTATTCAAGCAAACGAAGAAAACCAAGTCAATGAAAACCAAAAATAAAAACAAAGACGCTCCAAGAACAATACAAGTGTGCACGAAACAATAAAAATGAAGTGTTTGGAAGAACCTGAGATTTTTTATTGATGAAGAAGGGGATGCCTTGGGTATCCCCAAGCTTTCATGCTTGTACTTCTTGGATATTTCTTGGGGTGACACGCGTGGCATCCCCAAGCTTGAGCTTTAGTCCATTCTTCATCTCATTACATCATTCTCTCCATACACCCGAAATTCTTCCTTCCTACAAAACTTCACACAATCTTTATTAGAAACATTAGTGTACTCAAGATAATAAGTCTTTGGGTCCAGTTTCAACACTAATAAGATTTCCATTAAAACACAAGCTACTGTAGCACGTCCCTTGTAAATATCAATTCCCCAAAGAGAACCCAAAAAGGAACCAACAAGAAGCAAATGCAAATAATGGCACAAATTTGTCAAAACAGGCCAGCAGGTAAAAACCATTTTTTTCGAAGACCTTCTGTTGCTCAAATCGAAAAGTGTTGAACGAACGAAAGTTATACAACAACCTGGGGCAGAAGCGCAAAAATTCACGCCTCAAAACAACGTATAGATATTTTACACGAATTTTTACAGTGAAGCACAAAAATCTGTTTCGGGACAGCAACTTTCCCAAGCATTACTTTTCTCTCATTAGAGATTACTCTTGGCACAAAAAGCAAATAAAAAGGATAAAAAGAGGTTATTACTGAGGTAATAACTTCTAAGACTCATCTAAAACTTTTGGGTTATCTCTCAATAAGTACTTTTCTTTAACGCCTTTAAGTTAGGCATAAGAAGCAAGAAAAAGAATCAAGTGTTCTCAAATGAAGAAGCATTAAGATTAATACCAGAAATATCTTCAACAAGGTAAGGTATCTGATCCAAATAAGTTCTAGAGGATCCTCTATCAATGCTCTTGGGTTTACTACTTTCATCAAACGGGTTTTCAGGACCAACCCAATCAAGATTCTTTTCTATGGTTTCATGCATTGCTATAAGTTTGAAAGGTATTGGTATCTTAATTTCCTCCCCATTAGGTTCGGTTTTGTTCATCTTTTATCGTGTACCAATAACATCTACACATGAGCCTACTAGCATATTAAAATGATCAAAGACTTTTCTATCTTCCTTAGCAACATCATAGAATTCTTTAAGCAAGGTTTCTAGAATAAAATCTCTCTTTTCAGGGTCCTCAATTTCTTTAAGTTTAAGAAACATTACTTGCATTAAGGGGTTAAGGTTAACAAACCTAGCTTCCAACATGTGAACTAAAGAAGCTATAGTAATTTCATAATTTGGAGCAAGTTCTGGAAGGGATCTATCCTCAATATCCTCATGCTTACTAACATGATTAAAGAATTCTTCAATATTATCTTTTCCAATTATAGAGCCACTACCTATTGGAAGGTCTTTCAGGGTGAACTTAGGGATCAACATGGTGAGCTAAGAAAGAGGTAGCAACTATAGAAAGACTTAATTTTTTTGTGTTTTAATAAAGAAAGAAAACTTAGTACAACTAATTTTTTTGTATTTTTGATAAAGAAACAAGCAAACAAAGCAAAAATAAACTAAGCAAAACAAATAAAACAAAGTAAAGAGATTGGTTATGAGGGACTCCCCTTGTGAATATGTCCTTGACTCCCCGGCAACGGCGCCAGAAAAAGTGCTTGATGGCCCAAAATATATCGAGCTCGTTGGGGAACCCCAAAAGGAAGGTATGATGAGCACAGCAGCAAGTTTTCCCTCAGTTATGAAACCAAGGTTACCAAACCAGTAGGAGCAAGGAAACACCTCCAAGGTGTTGTTTCCAACTTGGAATCCTGCACAATACAACCACAGAACTTTGCCCCCAACTTACAGTGAGGTTGTCAATCTCACCGGTTTTGCTGAAAACAAAGGATTAAACGTATTGTGTGGAAGAAAGTAAAAACTTGTAGAAAGTAAACAGAAAATAGTAAACAGTTGTAGATTGATGGTAAAAGAAAGGACCGGGGTCCATAGTTCACTAGTGGTGGTTCTCCTTAAGATAGATGACATGTTGGGTGAACAAATTACATCGGGGCAATTGATAAACATCGAGAAAGCATACATGCATATACAAATCATCTTGACTCCTATGAGATTTGATTGGGAATTACAACATTATACGTAGACCATAATCCAACTGCATCTATGACTAATAATCCACCTTCAGGTTATCAATCCGAACCCCCTCCAGTATTAAGTTGCAAGCAACAAGTAAACAATACGATTGTTCTATGAACAAAGGATTGTTGTTTTCTCCCTAGTAGCAACAACACATCTAGTACCTTAGAGATTTCTGTCACTTCCCCAGATTACTAGAGGCATGAACCCACTATCGAGCATAAATACTCCCTCTTAGAGTTGCTAGCATCTACTCGGCCAAGATATCTACTAACAACGGAGAGCATGCAAGATCACAAATAACAAAGACATGATAGAATCAATAATCAATCTGAAATAGCATCTCAATATCCATCGGATCCCCGCAAACACAACATGTAGGATTACAAATAGATGATCTTGATCATGAACGGAGCTCACAAGATCTAGACATGGTAGCACAAAGGAGAAGAACCTACCATCTAGCTACTACATGGACCCGTAGTCCAGGGATGAACTACTCACGCATCATACCGGAGGCTTGCATGGTGATGAAGAAGGCCTCCAGGGTGAATTCTCCCCTCCGGCAGGGTACGGGAAGAGCTTCATCCCTCCCGATCTAGGGATGGAGATGACGGCGGCTATAGACTCTTTCGTGGATTTTTGATCGGGTAGTTAGGTTTTCTGTATCGGAGGCATCTTATAGGCAAAAGGGGAGGCCGACGGGGTGCCCTAGGCGGCCACACCACCCCCTGGTGCGGGCTAGGCCTGGCCGCGCGGCCAGGTGGTGTGGGCGGCCCCTGGACCCGCTCCGTCTCATATTCTGGCTCCGCGTCCCCCTCGGTGAAATATTGACTTTGGCTTTTGTCCTGTCCAATTCCGAGAATATTCATTTTCTGACTTTCCTGGAACCAAAAACAGCAGAAAACAGGCAGCTGGCACTGTGGCGTCTTGTTAATAGGTTAGTCCAAGAAAGTGTATAAAAAGTACTCCAAAGTATGGACAAAACATAAGAAAGTAGATATAAAACAAGCATGGAACATCAAAAATTATAGATACGTTTGCAATGTATCAACAAGCAACACTTCTCCCCCGACCCTCTCCTCTCCCCATCCGCCGCCTGCCACCCCCACCCTTCCCGGAGCCTCTCTGGCCACAGGATTCTTCGGCCCTCCCCGGATCTTCTTCTCCGTGCCTCCAGGTACCTTCGCCTCGACGTTCGTCCTCGAGTGAGTGAGGGTAACTCCCTCTCTCCCCATCTTTGGCTTGATGTGTCACTTGTTGCGTGGAATGCTGTCTAGAAGGTTGTTGTTTCGAGTAGAAATTATAGTCTTGCAGCCTCTAGGCCCGATCTACATTATTGCATCCAATCTAGGCGATTCTGAAATTTTCTGCCAGGGCCGGATAATCCGGCCTGACAGAATAAAAACTTCTTTAGTTTCGAGTGGATTTTGTGCATAGTGTTTGATTGGACTATGGACTGTTTGCCTACTATTTCTACATTCTCTCTTGGGCTTGTGTGTGTGCTTATCCCCATGCTATCCTTCCTTGTCATTTCACAGGTGGTTCCAGTGTTCCCAAGACCTACAAGCGCCATCCTTGTGGTCTCTATTTCAGGGAAGATAGTGAGGGTCGTACTGTGGACGAGGTTGAACTGAGAAGAAGAAAGAAAGAGGCTGACCGCATGGCTGAGAAGGAAAAGAGGGATAGAACCAGGAAGGGTGTGTCCAATAGGAAGGGCAAAGAGCCCAAGATTGACTACAAGAAGATGGACCCTGTGACTTACTCTTCCATTTGTCACCGTGATCTGTTTGCTGAGTTGCCACATGATACTGAGCTGGGTGATTCTCGTTTTTGGTGTGCTAAACAAAAGGGTATCTATGAAGTGTTTATGCTCGGCAGAAGATTCGGCCTATGCATCCTCTAATTATTGCTGAGGCCATGGAGAAGCCTCACCTTGTTGATGCTATGTATGTGCCTGAGTGGATGGGGCTGCACCATCTCATGGCTCTCCAATGCTCCTATGATTCTGAGATTGTGAAGCAGTTCTTCTCCACCTTGGTTATTTGCGGTGATGAGCATCGCACCATGAAGTGGATGACTCATGACAGGCCTATGCAAGCTGATTTTCGTGTTTTTGCTAGGGTTCTTGGTTATTCCTTCCACAGCAGGGATCGTACTAGTGGCCACCATATCATCACCCAACTCAAGCCCAATAAAGATGCAATCCTCTCCTTGCACAGTTGACAATGCTATTGTGGGCACCTTTGCTGGTCTCGCTCCTGTGTATGCCAGCTTGGTGGGTCTCTTTCGTGATTCTATCACCCCAAGTGGAGGCAACAATGACAGTATCCGTGGCCACCTGGTTCCGCTCCTTGCCTTTTCTCATGAGGTTGCATCGTGTGAGGATGAGTCTGTTACTTACAAGCTGGATGTCATGGACTTTATTTACCATGAGTTGATTGATGCCATGTTCAATAGGTTGTGCATCCCATATGCACCCTACATTATGATGTTGATCAAGCACCTTCTTCCCTCTGACGAATTTAATATTGATGTTGAGCACAAGGCAAAGAAGATCTACACCAAGGTTCGGAAGACCTCTCACCCATCTTCTGCCCCTGAGAGTCTCATGAGGGATGCTCGTGCCAGTGCTCCTCGGCCCCCAGTGCCTCCTATTTATCGTGAGATCAAGCAGCTGAATTGGTTCTAGCGGAATATTCTTTGCATGGGGGTGGACACTCGCAAGGGACAGTATGAGGCATACAAGCAGCGCCACGAGATGGCTCACACTCAGCAGCTCATTCTCCACCATGTGTCTGGCACATCAGGCGACCCCCCTACTCCTACTACTGCCACACCATATGCTCGGTGGAATTCTTCTTCTGGGCTTAACTATGGAGAGCTTGAGCGTCACCTGTTCCCTTCCGCGGCCACTGCTGATGATGAGGATGAATACACCGAGGAGCTTGAGGATGAGGACGAGGACAGGGACGAGGACGAGGATGAGGACTACGAGTGATCCCTTGGGGTGTTAGCATAACTCTTCTTCCTTTTTGGCGTCTCGATGTCAAAGGGGGAGAAGTAGTTCTATTAGGTCTCCGAGGATTTGCATGGGTCGGGCGCAAGCATTTGCACTTTATCTATTCGTTGTTTTCTCGCTTGTGTCCATTTAGCATTGAACCTTTATTTGTGATTTGCTTTGTATGAAACTATGTGTTGGTGTGGATTTATCTCTTGGATTACTCATATGGATTCATCTATCATATTGGATATATTTCTCGAGGAAGGCATTTATATTGGTTATCACATTGGTTATACTGGCTATCTTGAGGACGCCTCTCTCTCGGTGGTATGATTATGCTGTTCATATTCCAATGAAATAGACTCGTACCTATTTGTGTGCATTTGTATTCAAATGCAAATATTTAGTATGCACACATTGAGGGGGAGTCTCTTTCATGTATTTAATATTGGTGGTCATATGAGCTTTCTTGCAAATCCTAGTATTGTCATCTAACACCAAAAAGTGGGAGATTGAAAGAACATTTTATGTTCCCCTATATTTTCTGTGTTAGATAACAATATCGTGGAGGTTTCTAATGTGCTCTAAGTGTTGCAGGAAAGTTTTTGGGTGTTTGGGGGCCGGATTATGCGCCCCCATCATGGGCCGAATAATCCGGCCTGACCATCTTGGCCAAGGCTGGCTGCGCGCGAGCTTCTGTCTGGGGGCGGATTTTCTCCCGGACAGTCCGGCTCTGGGTTAGATTTTCTCCTAGGGCCGGATAATCCGGCCCTAGGGAATTTTCCCAAGGGAGCATCTGCACGAGCTTATGTCTGGGGGTGGATTTTCCCCCGGACAATCCGTTGCTGGGGCAGATTTTCCCCCAGCCAGATAATCCGGTCCTCCCCTAGGGCCGGATAGTCCGGTCCCCAGGAGAAGATGACAAGGACTGCCCTGCGCAAGCTTCTGTTCGAAGGCGGATTATTTGCCGGATAATCCGAGTCTAGGGAGGAGTTTTCCCCAGGACGGATAATCCGGCCCCCAAAGGCTCCAACGGTTTAGTTGGGATAGGGGTATAAAATCCCCTTCACCCCCTTTAGTCAGAACCCTTGATTCATTCGAAAAAGACCAGACCTATTGCAAGAGCTCTCTCTCTAGATCTCCCACTTTAACCACCTGAAGGCTTCGATCTTTGGGGGAATTGAAGGAGGATACAACCTACATCGTCATCACGAATCAGGCGCATCAACTCCTCTCCATTCACTTGGAGAAATCCCCGATCTAGTATTCTCGTTAATATCTAGATCTTGTGTTTTGTTATTGATAACTTGTTCTTGTGGCAGCTTGTTGTCATTACGGGAGCCTCCAATTTGGTTGTGGTGTTGTGCCCCGCTAGTTGTGTAAAGGCGCCGGTTCCCGCCTCGAAGGGTACCTATAGTGGAAAGGTGGATCATGCCTTTGGTGGCGGGATCCATCGGAGAACAGGTGAGGCCTATTGTGGCGTGGTGGTCTTAGTACCGTTCACCCCTCCAACGCAGATGTACTTCCCTTAACAAGGAAGGAACTGCGGTAAAACAAATCCTGTGTATCCACCTGTTTCATCACGGTTTCCTCGTTCCTCACTTTACTCGCCCTTACTCGCTAGTAGTTAGGTTTGCATATAGGGAAATTCTACATAATAGTTTATCTAGAGAATTTACCTTTTGTATCAAGCCTAAAATTGAAAAAGCATTAAAATTTGAAGTAGCACCTATTCACCCCCCCCTTCTAGGTGTCCATACAATCCATTTCATAAGGTTTCGTTGAATAATAAATAAAGCAAGATGTGTGCATCTTTTTGATGAAGAGGCCGGGGTATCACCTCCATTTTGAAAAAAACGAATAACAAGGAGAGTTGGATCGACACGTTTGTACTTAGTAGTTGCAACGAAATTACAGTACAGTTACAATACATGTCTTATTATGACGTGACATGTAGTTCCTCGCCATGTGTAACAGCATCCCAAGTCTTTGCACGTTTTTTGGAAAGGGGAGTATAACCCCAGCCTCTACATCGGTTGATGTACACAACCTTTTATTAAATATTTATCATCCAAAGGTATTACACATTATAGGTCGCTTAAAGTTGATACATGAATCAACCTGCAGAAAATAAGAAGCATATGAGTACTAAGCATCCTGTAGTCAACTAAAAAGCTGACAGCCAGACTAACTGAAGTTATCCCGTGCGACCATAAGAAGCCGACTGCACCCTCTTGCGGTTGTAGCAGTGCCCAAAGCTATACACAATGTGTCACCGTGTGAATAACCTTCAAAAGATTATTATTTTTTGATTAGTTAAAAATAATACCATTTATGCATCTTTAAATAGACCAACATAAGGCACAAACACCAATACGAATTCTAGTCCTAGATATTTTCTCAACTCTAATTAGCCAATTTCCAAACATTTTTGTTATATTAGATGGATGGGGTAAATCATAAGCAAAATTAACAATGCACCACAATAGGCGGCCAAAATGGCATAAAATAAACAAATGATCTATGGTTTCATGTGACCCATAGAAAATAACACTTACTACGTCCTACCCAATTCCTTTTAAAAGTTATACTTTGTAAGAAGTACTTTGTTATTTAGAAACCACATAATTTTTTAATCTTAAGTGAGATTTTAAATTTTCAAAGATATTTTCAAAAAAGATCGTTCGTAAGGTCTTCATACATGGATTTAATTCAGAACACCCCATATGTTGTTAGGTTCCACACCAACCTATTAGTATCCTCTGATAGTTGTATCATCATAAGCTTTTGGTATACGTGTAACCAATCATTTCACTTATTACCACTAAGTACTCTTCTGAATCCAATATTTAGAGGCACTTGAGCTAAAACCTGTGCCATGGTAACATTATTCTGTTGCACAATATTATATAAAGATGGATATTATTGTGCTAAAGGTGTATCGTCCAACCATGTATCCCACCAGAACCTAGTATTAGCATCATCCCCAATTTCTTTACCTGCATAAGTCCTTTCCAAAATGGTGAGTGGTCGCTTGGAGTTCAGACAACGTTCTTTGACTCAAATGTTTATTGTTTAATAGCTCTTGTCACATCTCTTCTTCATTTAGTAGTTTTAAAAGGCATTTCCTTAGTAGGCATCTATTTTTGATTTCCAATACCTCAATACGTAGACCACCCTAATCTTTGGGTCTACAAATTATATTCTATTTCGTTAATCTATACTTTCTCTTATATTTATCACTTTGCCAGAAAAAAGGGACTTATAAAAATCCAATCGCTTCCTTACCCTTTTAGGTATCTTCATAAACGATAGCATAAACATAGGTAAACTCATTAAAATAGAATTGATTAGAACCAAGCGATCACCGTAAAGATAACAACTTACCCTTCTAGCAACCCAACTTCTCTTCTAGTCGAGTTTCCACGGGGTACCGATCTAAATTGTTAAGCTTTCTATAATGAATGGGTACTCCTAATAAGTACCTAAAAAAGGCAAAGACCCAACCTCACCACCAAAAAATTGTTTGTACTAATGTTTCTCGTCTTTAGCTTTGCCAAAACAGAAAATCTTGATTTTGTGAAAATTAATTTTTTACCCCGAAAATACATAGTACTCCCTCCGTCCGAAAATATATGGCGTCTAAGGATTGGTCAAAAGTCAAACCTTACTAACTTTGACCAAATATTTAAAAAAAATATCTACATCTACAATATTGAATGGACATATTAAAAAAAATATACTTTATGATAAATCTATTGATATTAATTTAGTATTATAAATTTTTATATTTTTTGTATAATCATGGTCAAACTTAAAAAATATTGACTTTTGAATAATCCTTAGACGCCTTATATTTTAGGATAGAGGGAGTATTAGTTTCATATTTAGGGCTTTCTGAAGATCGGCATATTATAAGATTGACCAAATCTCTGTACGTGACTTGTAGTCTGAAGACCGAACGTTTTACTCGACCAACTACGACACCGAGATCTAGTCCATACCAGCAGTTTTTTCTGCCCGAGTTCAGAGTTGCAATCACGAAGGACCGTGGCACATCGAAAGCTTCTCGGTGTCGAGAACTACTCCCTCTGTCTAGAAATATAAGGCGTTTTAGTTTATAAAATAAATGTATCTAGACAACTTGTATTCATAGATTCGGAGTGAACCTATACACTAAAAAAAATCTAGATACATTAGTTTCACAAAGATAAAATGCTTATAAACAAAGTGAGTAATAGCTTAACTCCCCGATGCTGACAATGGTTAACTATATAGCAGATGCGAAGGCAAGTGGAGATTTGCTCTTTTTTTAAATGAAAACCATATTTACATACTTTAAGAAATTTCTGAAAAAGACATCCGGGTATAGCCAAAGATGCATCCTATATACGTGCAAAATATCAGTTTCAAATATTTTGTATTATAAGCTAAAAGAATGACAAAGGCGTGGAGCAGTGAGAGATCGAGCAGAATACTAGTGCATGGCCACGCCCATCCGGCTGGGCTTCTTTCTTTGCTAATGGGCCAAACGAACTAGCAGAGCTCCCAGGCCAGGCGGTCCAGGCGACGAGAGCTGATGACAGGAGATCGATCGACGACTTGTTGATCCTATCGGGAAGGGCCGAGTGACCGAATCGGGACAGAATCACGCCATCACGGAATCGGGACGGTCAGGGTCTCTCGGGACGGACATGCTGCCTCATCCTAGCGATAGAGGGCCTGCGCTGCGCCCATCGCCCCTGCAGCCTGCACGCTCAGGCTCGCCTCTGTGACCTCTGTCCATCGCCAATCCTCGTGCTAGTCGCCTTGTCCGATTGTCTTGCTCCTAATCTGTAACTGTAAGTTCTCTTCCAGAGACAATTCTGATCTTCTCTTTAATACTTTAATTAGGGTTTCACTTTTATCTTTTAAGATTTATAAATTTTATTACCATTAATCTATTATACTATTATAGGTGTTGCAATGCCACCGAGACAATTGTCTGGTGCTGCGAAGAAGAAAAAAAAGAAAGCGGAAGAATCAGTTGATTGTATCGCAGAGAGGTGCTTTAAGTAAATATTTTTCAACAACCACTAGTGTTAATCCTAACAATAATAATCAAAGCCAAGAATCTGATGTGGAAGCGGAACAAGATGATGAGCATAATTCAAATGCAGATCTTGAGGCTAATGATCAATCCTTGGATAATAGTAAGTAGCTAACTAGTGTCAATTTTCCAAGTGTAAGTAAAGTAAGTAACTGACTATAACTTTTGTTTTAGATACAGATATTGATGTTAATGTTAACGAGGACAGTACAGGGGGAGAAAATTTACAGCCTTCATCTGATTCTCATAATGGTGCGGAACAAGATGAGTCTGTCTTATCTATCTATGATCCTAGAACATGGGATAATCTTGACAACTACAAAAGAGATATTTTAATTGAAAAGGGGCCTATGAGAGAATTGGGTTTGGAGTTCCGCGTGGGTGCCGGTGGAAGACATTTTTCTTATGCTTACTACTCCAGAAACTTAGCTAACCGTGAGGTTGTTGATAGAAAGTGGTTGGTTTACTCCAAGGAGGTAAACAAAGTTTATTTTTTTGTTGCAAATTGTTCAAAACAAATAAGAGCAAGTACTCTTTGCTAGCATCTGATGGATTGGGAGATTAGAAGCGTCTTAGTTCAAGACTCCAAGACCATGAGAGAGGTTTTGAGCATTTGACAAATATAAATACATGGAATGAAGTAAGGTTGAGGTTTAAGCAAAAAACAAATAGTTGATGATGACATGCAACGTGGGATTGCAAAGGAAAAGGAGCGTTGGAGACAGGTTTTGCAAAGAATAGTTTCTGCGGTGAAGTTCCTTGCAAAATGTAATTTGACCTTTCGTGGATCAAGTGAGAAGTTGTATGAAGACAATAATGGTAATTTTCTAGCCACGATTGAAATGATTGCTGAATTTGATCCTGTGATGCAAGAGCATATTAGGCGCATTCAAAACAATGAAATTCATCATCATTATCTTGGCCACAATATTCAAAATGAGTTGATCTCACTAATTGCCGATGTCGTGAAAAAGGTAATCTTAAAGATCATCAAAGATTCTAAATATTTCTCTGTTATCTTGGACTGTACCCCAAATGTGATTCATGAAGAACAAATGGCGCTAATTGTGCGTTGTGTCAATATTTCAAGTAACATTCCGAGAGTGGAGGAATTTTTCCTAGAATTCTTAAAGGTTGATGACACATCAGGATTGGGGATTTTTAATGTATTATTGGATATGTTGGACTCTCTTGATCTGAATATCGATAATGTGAGGGGGCAAGGTTATGACAATGGTTCTAACATGAAGGGCAAAAATCAAGGTGTTCAGAATCGTCTGCTTCAAGTAAACCCGAAAGCATTATATATGCCATGTGCATGCCATAGTCTAAATCTCACTCTTTGTGACATGGAAAAATCTTGCGAACAAGCTATTTCATTCTTTGGCAAAATATCACTTGTTTGAGACTTTAGTTGGTATGGTCATTTGGCACGAGATTCTATTTTCTGTAAACATGGTGAGCAAAATGTTACAGGAAAAAATGGTGTGCATTGATGCTACTCTCAAGCATATTGAGGGGGTCATTTCATAGATGAAGGCTTCAATGCTAGTATTGAGAGTGCCAAAATCCTTGCATCTTCTATAGACATAGAGCCAAATTTCCGTACAAAACGTCAAAGTAAAAGGAAGAAGCATTTTAATAAAATCAATGATAAAGATGAAGAGGTACAACAGTCAGCTATTGAATCCTTCAGAGTTACTTACTTTCTTGTCATTGTTGACACTGCAATTGCTTCGTTGACTAGTCGATTCGAGCAGTTGAATGCATTTGCAAAGATAGGTTTCTTATTTAACACAAATAATATGAAGTCCATGGATGAGAGTAAGCTACAAAAATCTTGCACTACTTTTGCAGAAACATTTACTCATAAGAAGAAGTGTAATGTCGATCTTGATGATTTTTTTCTCTAAGTTAAAAGTGTTGCAAGTAACTTTGCCGGATAAATTGATGTCAGCGCCTGAGATTGTTCAATTTGTTACAGCCGTTGATTGCTATCCAAATGTCTCGGTTGCCTACCAGATACTCTTGACTATACCTGTGACTGTAGCCTCAGCTGAAAGAAGTTTCTCTAAACTGAAGCTACTAAAAAATTGTTTGAGATCAACTATGTTACAAGACAGATTGAATTGCTTGGCTACGTGTTGTATTGAAAAGATTGTATTGGACAACATTGATCTTGATATTATCCTTGACGATTTTGCATCGAGAAATGCGAGAAGAAGTTTTTCCCGAAGCACTAAAGAATGATGGTCAATCGACTCATTGAGATTTGGGTTCTTATTTGAGGTAATCAAACTATGAGGAAATACTAGTTAGATTTTGCTACCATTTCTATTTCTATTATTTGTATCGTAATGTGACATTGCTTTTGCTTATAAACATCTCAGACTATGAACGTATGGTTAGATATTAACTTTTTACTTTTTGCAACTGAAAAATAAGCATATACATGTCTATATATCTAGTTATACGTATATATATATTGGCCATTGGGGCCCATTTGTCGGTTTCGCCCAAGGGCTCCGAAAAAAATAGAGACGGCCCTGACGACCAGTTGGTTGAATCAGTATTGAAGCATTGCCAATGCAGGTTAAGAAGCGCAGCCATGGGCTCGTCGACCCACCGCGGCGAGGCCAACAGTCGAATGCTGCATGCATGGGACCGAACAGTGGGATGGAGGGTGGATTGACACCCATATGCACTGTATGCCCGTGTAGCTTCCGGGCTAGCTAGAGATGGAGACCATTTGACGCTTGAGGTACTTAACGGGAGAGAACAACGATTCTAGTATGCATGCTAGATCGTGTGCATGCCTCTCTCCATTGATCTCTTGCTTTGAGATTCGTGCAGTGGTATATCATCAAGTTTCATTGTTTTTTATAAAATCTGGACTAATTGTGACATGGGTATACCCTACAGGTACTCGAGTTTGTTATATACGGTACAGATACGGCAGAAGCCCACGGCGTTGCCAATGACCAATAAAGAATTCGAGTGGCCCACGGACTCTCAATTGCTTGCGAGACAAGAAGAAGTTTAAGATAGAAAGTTCAAAGGGAAAACCCTAATCTGTAACCGACTCGACCTGCTACCTGAGACCTAGCCTATCTATATAAAGGCTAGGAGTGGGCGGCAAGGAAGACAATCACAATCCTAGTTTCCACAACTCTCGCCATATTGCATCTGCGCGTCCATGTAATCTTTGATTCCTTCATTAATTCCAAGAGCAGACAAGCAGGAGTAGGGACCTCTACGAGGCCTGATCTTGGGTAAAACTTGCGTCCCTGTGTGCTTGTTTGCTAGCCGATTGATGCCTCCAGCGCTCCTTCCTTCTCCCAAACCCAAGTCCATAACAATGGGCATTGACGAGTTGAACCCTCGTCAATTGGCGCCATCTGTGGGAACTGGGAGTGCTGATGCCGCAGCTTCTTCGGCCCTGTCAACCGCATCTACAACTCTGCAACAGCGGAGATTTGCCAGCTCTTCGGCGCGTTCGACTTCACCGTCCACACGTCGGCCACTCGCCCGGCTTTCGAGTCTGTGGGCGATGGAGTCAGCCTGGCGATTGGGAGCTTCCGTTTCCAGGTTGGTCATCTGGGCACGCTTCGCCTGCCTGACCAGCCAACAACACCCACGATTGCTCCAGCATCGTGGTTCCCGCCACCAATCGGCACCCTCAGTGAGCTCAACACCTCAGCAGCAGCTGGGACTACGGACAACGACAACAGTCGCGGATCCGATTTGGGTGACCTAGCCACAGAAGATGGATCCTACAGCTCCGAATCTAAAAGTTGCGGGAGCAACAACTTCCCCAACCACTTCATGTGCGCCGTCATCAACGTGGGCGATACCACCGCCAATCGCGAAAACACTGGCACCGGATCTGGCACCGGACCGCCCAATGGCAGCACGCCCAACAGTGGCATACCAGTCGCGAACGGCGGCCCCACCAACGGTGGTAACGGCGCGCCCGTCAATAACGGGACAGGGGGAGAACCGGCGCTCATGATGATGAGAACACCGGCGAGCGCATGCTGATCAAGCTCAATGACAACGAATGGGCCCGCTGTCGCGAAGCTCTACGGGGCAATCCTCTACCCCCCCAACACACCGCAAGACATGCTAATGGGCTACCATTAGCTGTTAAAAGAGGAATTCAAGTGCCAGCAACAGGTGATCGTGCAACTCGAAGTGCGTAGAAAGGCGGCGGATGAGTCGAGTCTTCGACGAGCTGGGCTCTCCTCCCACAGAAGATCCTCCTACAAAGGCAACGAGTACGTTGCCAACAAGAGGCAATCTCGACTGGCCCACCTCACCGAGCAAGAACGCGTAGAGGCTGCAAAAGTGTAGCATCCCAATTGTCTAACAATTGCAATGCTACTAGCCTAGTCTATATATATGCTACTTCCTATATATAATTGTTGCATCATAATGATATCATGCTCATGTCATCATGCCACCTTGCATTTGAGCATCATATAAAACCCTTTTGATTTGGTTCTTCTCTCATATGCATTGTTAATTGTATTTGCCTCTTGATATTGTATTTGGTTATTGATATATTGTTTAAATTCCCAAGTTGAGTTAGGGGCATATCTTTTATTCCAATTCCACCACCTCTCTTTGTCACCACCTTATAATTCCACCATCCCATTAAACCATGAGCTTGTAGTTCTTTCTTTTGAATTTATTCTCTAGCTCATGTGGGTGGGGTGGATCTAATCCTATAAATTCTTTTGCTTGGCTTTATTCCACTTCTTGGGAATGCATAAGAATAATGCCATATCATCATTATTGTTTTCACAAGGATAATACATGGCATTTATTATTTTTGCATGGGCCATGCAAGAGCATCACCACCTTTAACCTTTTGTTCTCCTCTTGGGTTTATTGGTTCCTTTCTTTGTGGGTCATCTCCACCCCTCTCTCCTCACTCTTGTCGCCTCATGCTTTGGTCATGATTCAAACCCTACCACCACATCACCCTCTCTCTCTAATCCTCTCTCCTAAAACCTAACACCTCATCTAAACCCTAACTCTAGTTTCCTCTCTTTTCTTCTAACCCTAGTTCTAAGCCAACCCTAACCACACCTCTCTCACCTCTCCCTCTCTCTACCATGATAACCCCACCTGGCTACCCCTCTCCCTGGTCCCACACCCCATCTATCCCCCCTCTTAGCCAAGTCCTAGCTGACCCGAGCTCCTCCTAACACTAGACTAAGTTACACCCGAGCTCCCTACCCTCTCTCTTCTCTCTACCTGCCGGGTAGCCCCACCGCCACGCCGTCCCCACCTGGCAGCCTTACCTGCCCTGCCCTGGCTGCCCAGGTCGAGCCCCAGCTCGACCACGTGCTCGAGGAGAAGAAGAAAAGGGCCGAAGCCACTTTTCCCTACCCCGTGCCCACATGCTACCTCGCCTCTCTCCCTCGCTTTACCCTTCACCCCACGGCTCCTCTGCCTCTCCCAGATCCGCCCAGAGCCCTGCCTCTCCTCCCCTTCCTCTTCACCGTCGCCAGGTCTTGCCGCCAGTCACCACCGTCTACCCCTGCGTCTCGTTGTTCCGGCCGGCGTGCGCGTCTTGGAGGTGGTCTGGGAGACCAAGGAGACCTCCCTACTGCTCCCTGTACACGCCGACACGGAGGAGGAGCGCCACAGCCGCCAGCACCAGCGCCGCCCGATGCAAACCCTAGCTGCGCCGGCCATCTGCGTCCTCGCCCCTTCGTCGCCCCCTGCACGATCCGGCCGCACCGATCTCTCCGCGGTACGACCCTCTCCCTCCCGGACAACCTCCGCCTCGCTGTCGTCGTCTAGATCCGTCGTACTTTTCGTCAAACACGCTGCGCGCGCCGTCGGTCACTTTGTTGGCTCGCTCCCGCGTCGCGCAGAACCACACCTAGCCGCCCGCCGCTCCTCTGTCACCACCCGTAACCAGTCGCACTGGCTACCACCCGCAGCGCACGCGCCCGCGACGCGAGTTCGAACCCCACGCGCCGCGCCCTGCGTCGGTCGCGCACCGACCTGTCCGCGCGTTTGCAGGAAGAGAAACAGGGGTCTGTTGGCCTTTTTCCGTATACCCCCTTTCTTTTTCTTCGCCTCAACCCGCGGTACCATCGAGCCCCACCGTCAGCCTCTGCATCCGTTTTGCAGTTAAGCGCCCCTAGTTCTTCTAGCCTCAACCCGCGCTCCCTTCGCCGCGACACGTGGCTAACCCTCCCCTCTCGCTGTCATGTGGGCCCGGCCCCACCGACGGACCCACCGGTCAGCGACCTGGGCTAGCTAAGGCCGCGGTACAGAAAACCCTTCGGTGCGCCTGTTACCGCCAGATCAGCCCGGACCCACTTGGCGGTGTCTGTGGCTAGATCTGTGTGAGTACAAAATGGTTTCTGCTTACTGTTTAATTAAAACCTTTTTCAAAATTGTTTAAATTCAAATTCAAATCTGTTTTTAAATAACTGTTGAAATATAATTCCAAATAATACATATGATATATGTTTTTGAATCAGAAAAATGTGAGAATTTAAAATATGCCCTTCAAAATATATTTTGAACACTTTAAATTTCGAGTTGAATAAAATTACAATAAAATGCCCTTTTTCTTAATTAATTAATAACTTTGGTTTTATAACTCCAAATTTGACAAATAATATGTCTAAATCGATCAGCGCGACGAGCCCGTTCTATCTGTGCATTCCATGTTCTGAATTGCAGCATGCATCATATAAATATAAAGGTTACAGCAACTTATTTGAGGATAAAAGGTGACTAAAACTCCATAAAATGCTTTATTCTTGTATTCCACACCTCACCCATGCCATGCTATATTGTTGCCATGCAAATTGTGCATCATTCATCATGGCATGATTGTTTGCTTGTCGCATTTTAATTCATATGCTTGTGCACTCTATTTATGTTGGCTCTTGTTTGTTTGGTTCTTCTTCGAATAGACGCTGAGCAGGGGATATATCAAGAAAACCAGGAGCACTACCCAGATCCACCCCTCGCTTCAACCGAGCTGCCAGGCAAGCACTACCACATGCTTGCATACATATAGTACCTATTGCCTCTATTTTATTCTTGCAGCATTGAGTCGCGATTGCATTAAACTGAATCCCAAGTACTGCATAGCCTTTACTTTGAAACCCCACTGAAGCTTGTTCCTCCATCCCATGAGCCATTACTACAGGAGTTGTTTGAGCCATGCGGGTCGTAGAACAGCATGTGTAGGGTATGTGAGTGTCTGATGGATAACGAGGTACCTAAACAACTTAACCTGAGTAGTAATGGGATAACTAATGACAGTGGCACCGGTGGGCAATATCTGCTATTTGGTTCTTCATGCTCACTTGTGTCCTGTAGGACCCCGAGTACTTGATTCCTGTTCCTTGACTATTCGCACTATCCACATCCGGGAGGCCTTATGAACCCCCCTGAGCCAGAGCTTGATTCATTCTTATTTCTTGGGGCCACAAAGTAGTTTGGGGCTTTATTACTATCCTGTACTTATGCCATGCTTTACTGCTTTATTTAAGATTGTGCGTGGAGCACCTGTACTGTTTAGGACCGTGACACGTTTTCGCTGTATCGACAAGCCCAGTCACAATTTCGGGTTCCCAGTCGTTTACCGCCGTCCACACAAACCCTAGGTCCGTTTCGGAGCCGGCCAACTTCGTTGCGGGTAGCTTAGTGGGGTGGCCCCCTGAAATATTTCTGAATCCTGTGATCGCTTTGTCGTGAATGCCTCGTTGGGTTTTGATTTGGTTTTTCCGAGGTTGATCGAGTGTGTGTTGCTATTCGTGCACCCCTGCAGGGTAAATCTTTCTGAAAGCCGTGTCCGCGGTTATGGACGACTTGGAGCACAGTTTCTCGATCATAGACAAGTATAACTAAAGTACCGTTTTTAATTTGACTAAGTACCTGACTAGTAAATAGTGCAACACTCATGGAATGGATAATAAAACTGCCAACGGATGGGGGAATGTTCGTTCGCTTCCTCGTTGGTAAGCGAGGAGGAGGATGGATCTGTTAATATTACTGTTATAACTGTTGTTATTAATTCACGGACATCCGTCTATCTTTGGTTAGGCGGATGGTTAGCGAGTATCCCTAGAATTGTTAGGTATTATCTTTTGCTGCAATTGCGTCACCCCAGGTTGTGTCCCCTTTAGAGGCATAAAGACTTGCTGAGTACCCCTAGGGTCTCACACGATAAATTGTTTGGTTCAGATGGACAGGTAAACTCGCAAGATGGATACTGGGTGGAGGAGACGGACGTTGTTGGCAACGATCACTCGGTGTAGAGATTCCGGGAATGGGGATCCGTGAGATCTGTGGGCGGGACGAGTTTATTTATGGGGCATCTTATGCCGATTTGCTTCTTATCCGTACTCGGATCTTGTTTTCCGCTTCCGCCTGATACTCTGATGTTTGATGTATGAGGAGATATCCTAAACTATTATATCTATCTAGGATATTTGGATCTTGCCGTATGGCGTTGCAATATTTCTATTTCTTTTAGATGGAATGGCTCTGAGGACTGTTGTATGGTGGCTTGCATACATACTCATTTGTGTATGTAGTTGATCCCTTCGCCTGCCGATTACGCCGCTCGTTCTTGTCCTGATGTTTTGGAAATGGTTAGGACGGCCGAAAGGTCTACCTGTGAGTGGCATTTGGCCCCACCGTACTATTTTAACCATTTCCGCTCATCCAGGCTTGTAAGTAAGAGCGTAATTCACCGAGGTAGTTACAATTGGTATCAGAGCCATCCCGCCCTTCAGGGTCTCAGCCAAATGGTCGTTGTCAGTCTAGCAAATATTTTGGTAGCTATGTATACTAGGGAAAAACAAAACGTGAGAGTAGGCCTGCTTCCACTTTTCTTCTTACCCACCCACCCACCCTTTTCTGGTAAGGAAGTGTAACATTTTCAATCCTCTTCTTAAAATTCAAACTAGGATTCACGTGTTCTGGGTTTCCGTAGTACCATAGAAAGTGTGTGTGTGTGTAATTCCTTGTCTATCTGTTGCATCCAATTTGTTATCAAAATCTGCCTTTGGTTATCAACTGTTGGTACATTCCATACTGACAGGCTTTTGAAAACCGGCGCGATCTATCCGACTCCTTGTTAACCGGTGCCATCTTCTTAAGGGTGTTCTTCCTTCCAGCATGCTTTCACAGAATGTGGAGTTGCTAATCTCTACCTGATAAGTGATTTTGCGCATCTATTGGTATTTTAATGCCGAAAAATGCGGAAAAAATTTCTTTGATACATCTGTGTTTCCACACTCCTTTCCAGTCGTGTGTGAAACATTATCTATCTCCCTTTTATCAGCATGTCCATGCTAACTCATTCTTTTGTCACCGGCGCTTAATCCTGGAGTTTTATTTCATCTCCAATTCTCTTGGGCTAATTACATAACATGTGTCGATCCGATGTTGGTGATTGTAATTTGGTTCTCAGCATAGCTATAGGACACTTATCATGAGTGGAATATGGAAAATGCTATCAACACTATCCTCCAAATGGTGACGGTTATCTCCTGTGATTTTGAGTACACCATGATCATATCTATGCATATTCAAGCATCTTTGGCAATCCGGAGTTTCTCAAAGCACTACGGCGGTCTATCATCTGTCCATCATGCTGCACATCTTTTTGAACTCCATATCTGCAAAATTCTCTTTGAGACGAGGGAATTGCATCTTTTCGTCTCTGGTAGCTTTGCTTGAGGTATGAGCTATCATCGTTTCTTTATCCAAGATCTCTTTATCTTTGTAACCGGTGATCCAATCGACAATGTGAACCAGGTGACATCTCTTTTTCTTCCGAAGGACCAGATAATCTATTCTTCCAGTGCATCTTCTTCAACACGAACCCGTGCTCTTAATATTGATCTTTCTAAGAGCGTTGAGCTCAGGAAGTGTTCGAGCATTTGTTCGTTTCTCTCGCCTTTTGAACTTGGTATTCTAGGAATATCTTGTTAATCCATGGTGGTATATGTTGATAATATGCTTGCCTATTCCATATCAATGGAAGAACATGGAAGATCATCTGTGTCCCTTTCTCTCAAGCTTTGTTAACACTGCCGTGTGCAAAGTTCCCAAAGTGGAAATTCTGGCTTCTTGAAGTCACCTATCTCGACCACGTCCTTCTGCTAAATACATTACTTCAACTCTGGAATCAACAAGTCCATTGTTAATTCCATCCTCCATCTTCAACCAATCTGGAGTTATTCCTTGTTGGCAAGTTATCATCGTCGTTCCGCTAAAGATTTTCCTCAAGACCGCTAAACCTCTCTCAATCTTTTCAAGAACAACATGGAGTTCTTTTCACCTCTATCTCGTTAAGTAATCTCTTGAAACCCTCTCGCTCTATCGTCTATGCTCAATCCACCGGAGGCCATGCAGACCTTCCAGATCTTGTATTCCTTCTGTTCAAGTTGGTGCTATCTTTTCTGTAGCTGTTGAATCTTGCAGTTCTTCTCCGTAATCTTCCTTCATATCTTTCTGGTGGCTTGGTACTTCAGACATGACGACAACATTATCATCTTTATCTATCTATGAATCCGGCGAATCGTTTGCATCTATCCTTGTTTTCTAACGAAGTTCCATGAGTTATTGTCAATACCTTCAGTCTGTTTCGGTAGTTGGGTTGCATGGTTTTCTTATTCATGTGCGGAGTAATGCTTTGAGTGCGGGATGGAGTAGCTACCATACCACTACTCTTATCATTCGCTCTTGTACATTGAATTGGTGAATTAATGTGATTTCACTCATTCCACGGAAGTTAGAAGTGGCCTTTATCCCTCGATACTTTTACTTCCGTCTTTGTTTTTCCGGAGTGCTCTCTCGAAGAAGGTAATCAATAATCTCTTGTTGGTGGTCTGTCTATTCTAGATGGAGCAAAATCTTCAATTATCTGGTGGAAACAAACGCAAACTCCTTTCTGTCCTCGTCATTCTACCGATGCTCGGCATCCGCAAACAAGATGAAAGGAAACTATCTCTCTTTGTTTCATCAATTCTTTTTCTATGGTAAAGCCAATTATGGTTGATGCCATCAGCCGCAAATCTATTGTGTTAGCCTCAAGGCTAAAGAAAGCAATAAGTATATCTACAATAAACTCCAGATCCTCCATATTCTTTGCTTCTCGGGATTCCACCATGATTTGGCTTCACATCCGTCTCTGGAAGTTATATCCGCGCACCTCAATTGCGTGATCTGTTGGGTCTTACCAGCGCAAGAAGAATCTAATCCGACGATGTCTAACTAAATCTTTCTGTTGATATCAAGGGACTCTATTGTTTGAAGGCAATATTGTTTCCGAACTTCATTTCTCAAATCCGAGAGAAGATACGATGCTATTGTCATAGTGGTTCAAAACCTCTCCAATCTAGCTCTTTTTCTTCCGGCGAGATAAAGATTCATCCTCTCTCGTATCAGTAAATCTTTAATCTTAACAGTGTGTCTTTCTTTATCCATGATACATCATCTTTTCCTTTTCTTTCATAAGTGGTTCTAGTCTTTTATCTTGTTTCTCGAAAAAACGGAGCTATGTTCATCCTACCTTCTTGCCTCACGACAATCCTTCAACTCTCCTAACCCGTTGTTTCTCAAGCAAAACGCAAGACTCGCAACAAGTCTAGCAAGTTTTGCAAGGTGTAGTGGTCGCACCATTCCGTTGTTCATCAACTTGGGAACATGAGGGTCACCTTCGTTCCGAACAACCGCCTCTCCTTGTGTTGTTTTCCTTTTCCTAGGAATCTCGGGGCGAGATTCTTGTTTAGTGGGGGAGAGTTGTAGCATCCCAATTGTCTAACAATTGCAATGCTACTAGCCTAGTCTATATATATGCTACTTCCTATATATAATTGTTGCATCATAATGATATCATGCTCATGTCATCATGCCACCTTGCATTTGAGCATCATATAAAACCCTTTTGATTTGGTTCTTCTCTCATATGCATTGTTAATTGTATTTGCCTCTTGATATTGTATTTGGTTATTGATATATTGTTTAAATGCCCAAGTTGAGTTGGGGGCATATCTTTTATTCCAATTCCACCACCTCTCTTTGTCACCACCTTATAATTCCACCATCCCATTAAACCATGAGCTTGTAGTTCTTTCTTTTGAATTTATTCTCTAGCTCATGTGGGTGGGGTGGATCTAATCCTATAAATTCTTTTGCTTGGCTTTATTCCACTTCTTGGGAATGCATAAGAATAATGCCATATCATCATTATTGTTTTCACAAGGATAATACATGGCATTTATTATTTTTGCATGGGCCATGCAAGAGCATCACCACCTTTAACCTTTTGTTCTCCTCTTGGGTTTATTGGTTCCTTTCTTTGTGGGTCATCTCCACCCCTCTCTCCTCACTCTTGTCGCCTCATGCTTTGGTCATGATTCAAACCCTACCACCACATCACCCTCTCTCTCTAATCCTCTCTCCTAAAACCTAACACCTCATCTAAACCCTAACTCTAGTTTCCTCTCTTTTCTTCTAACCCTAGTTCTAAGCCAACCCTAACCACACCTCTCTCACCTCTCCCTCTCTCTACCATGATAACCCCACCTGGCTACCCCTCTCCCTGGTCCCACACCCCATCTACCCCCCTCTTAGCCAAGCCCTAGCTGACCCGAGCTCCTCCTAACACTAGACTAAGTTACACCCGAGCTCCCTACCCTCTCTCTTCTCTCTACCTGCCGGGTAGCCCCACCGCCACGCCGTCCCCACCTGGCAGCCTTACCTGCCCTGCCCTGGCTGCCCAGGTCGAGCCCCAGCTCGACCACGTGCTCGAGGAGAAGAAGAAAAGGGCCGAAGCCACTTTTCCCTACCCCGTGCCCACACGCTACCTCGCCTCTCTCCCTCGCTTTACCCTTCACCCCACGGCTCCTCTGCCTCTCCCAGATCCGCCCAGAGCCCTGCCTCTCCTCCCCTTCCTCTTCACCGTCACCAGGTCTTGCCGCTAGTCACCACCGTCTATCCCTGCGTCTCGTCGTTCCGGCCGGCGTGCGCGTCTTGGAGGTGGTCTGGGAGACCAAGGAGACCTCCCTACTGCTCCCTGTACACGCCGACACGGAGGAGGAGCGCCACAGCCGCCAGCACCAGCGCCGCCCGATGCAAACCCTAGCTGCGCCGGCCATCTGCGTCCTCGCCCCTTAGTCGCCCCCTGCACGATCCGACCGCACTGATCTCTCCGCGGTACGACCCTCTCCCTCCCGGACAACCTCCGCCTCGCTGTCGTCGTCTAGATCCGTCGTACTTTTCGTCAAACACGCTGCGCGCGCCGTCGGTCACTTTGTTGGCTCGCTCCCGCGTCGCGCAGAACCACACCTAGCCGCCCGCTGCTCCTCTGTCACCATCCCGTAACCAGCCGCACTGGCTACCACCCGCAGCGCACGCGCCCGCGACGCGAGTTCGAACCCCACGTGCCGCGCCCTGCGTCGGTCGCGCACCGACCTGTCCGCGCGTTTGCAGGAAGAGAAACAGGGGTCTGTTGGCCTTTTTCCGTATACCCCCTTTCTTTTTCTTCGCCTCAACCCGCGGTACCATCGAGCCCCACTGTCAGCCTCTGCGTCCGTCTTGCAGTTAAGCCCCCCTAGTTCTTCTAGCCTCAACCCGCGCTCCCTTCGCCGCGACACGTGGCTAACCCTCCCCTCTCGCTGTCATGTGGGCCCGGCCCCACCGACGGACCCACCGGTCAGCGACCTGGGCTAGCTAAGGCCGCGGTACAGAAAACCCTTCGGTGCGCCTGTTACCGCCAGATCAGCCCGGACCCACTTGGCGGTGTCTGTGGCTAGAACTGTGTGAGTACAAAATGGTTTCTGCTTGCTGTTTAATTAAAACATTTTTCAAAATTGTTTAAATTCAAATTCAAATCTGTTTTTAAATAACTGTTGAAATATAATTCCAAATAATACATATGATATATGTTTTTGAATCAGAAAAATATGAGAATTTCAAATATGCCCTTCAAAATATATTTTGAACACTTTAAATTTCGAGTTGAATAAAATTACAATAAAATGCCCTTTTTCTTAATTAATTAATAACTTTGGTTTTATAACTCCAAATTTGACAAATAATATGTCTAAATCGATCAGCGCGACGAGCCCGTTCTATCTGTGCATTCCATGTTCTGAATTGCAGCATGCATCATATAAATATAAAGGTTACAGCAACTTATTTGAGGATAAAAGGTGACTAAAACTCCATAAAATGCTTTATTCTTGTATTCCACACCTCACCCATGCCATGCTATATTGTTGCCATGCAAATTGTGCATCATTCATCATGGCATGATTGTTTGCTTGTCGCATTTTAATTCATATGCTTGTGCACTCTATTTATGTTGGCTCTTGTTTGTTTGGTTCTTCTTCGAATAGACGCTGAGCAGGGGATATATCAAGAAAACCAGGAGCACTACCCAGATCCATCCCTCGCTTCAACCGAGCTGCCAGGCAAGCACTACCACATGCTTGCATACATATAGTACCTATTGCCTCTATTTTATTCTTGCATCATTGAGTCGCGATTGCATTAAACTGAATCCCAAGTACTGCATAGCCTTTACTTTTAAACCCCACTGAAGCTTGTTCCTCCATCCCATGAGCCATTACTACAGGAGTTGTTTGAGCCATGCGGGTCGTAGAACAGCATGTGTAGGGTATGTGAGTGTCTGACGGATAACGAGGTACCTAAACAACTTAACCTGAGTAGTAATGGGATAACTAATGACAGTGGCACCGGTGGGCAATATCTGCTATTTGGTTCTTCATGCTCACTTGTGTCCCGTAGGACCCCGAGTACTTGATTCCTGTTCCTTGACTATTCGCACTATCCACATCCAGGAGGCCTTATGAACCCCCCTGAGCCAGAGCTTGATTCATTCTTATTTCTTGGGGCCACAAAGTAGTTTGGGGCTTTATTACTATCCTGTACTTATGCCATGCTTTACTGCTTTATTTAAGATTGTGCGTGGAGCACCTGTACTGTTTAGGACCGTGACATGTTTTCGCTGTATCGACAAGCCCAGTCACATTTTCGGGTTCCCAGTCGTTTACCGCCGTCCACACAAACCCTGGGTCCGTTTCGGAGCTGGCCAACTTCGTTGCGGGTAGCTTAGTGGGGTGGCCCCCTGAAATATTTCTGAATCCTGTGATCGCTTTGTCGTGAATGCCTCGTTGGGTTTTGATTTGGTTTTTCCGAGGTTGATCGAGTGTGTGTTGCTATTCGTGCACCCCTGCAGGGTAAATCTTTCTGAAAGCCGTGTCCGCGGTTATGGACGACTTGGAGCACAGTTTCTCGATCATAGACAAGTATAACTAAAGTACCGTTTTTAATTTGACTAAGTACCTGACTAGTAAATAGTGCAACACTCATGGAATGGATAATAAAACTGCCAACGGATGGGGGAATGTTCGTCCGCTTCCTCGTTGGTAAGCGAGGAGGAGGATGGATCTGTTAATATTACTGTTATAACTGTTGTTATTAATTCACGGACATCGTCTATCTTTGGTTAGGCGGATGGTTAGCGAGTATCCCTAGAATTGTTAGGTATTATCTTTTGCTGCAATTGCGTCACCCCAGGTTGTGTCCCCTTTAGAGGCATAAAGACTTGCTGAGTACCCCTAGGGTCTCACACGATAAATTGTTTGGTTCAGATGGACAGGTAAACTCGCAAGATGGATACTGGGTGGAGGAGACGGACGTTGTTGGCAACGATCACTCGGTGTAGAGATTCCGGGAATGGGGATCCGTGAGATCTGTGGGCGGGACGAGTTTATTTATGGGGCATCTTATGCCGATTTGCTTCTTATCCGTACTCAGATCTTGTTTTCCGCTTCCGCCTGATACTCTGATGTTTGATGTATGAGGAGATATCCTAAACTATTATATCTATCTAGGATATTTGGATCTTGCCGTATGGCGTTGCAATATTTCTATTTCTTTTAGATGGAATGGCTCTGAGGACTGTTGTATGGTGGCTTGCATACATACTCATTTGTGTATGTAGTTGATCCCTTCGCCTGCCGATTATGCCGCTCGTTCTTGTCCCGATGTTTTGGAAATGGTTAGGACGGCCGAAAGGTCTACCTGTGAGTGGCATTTGGCCCCACCGTACTATTTTAACCATTTCCGCTCATCCAGGCTTGTAACTAAGAGCGTAATTCACCGAGGTAGTTACAAAAAGTCCTCGACTTCGGCTCTATGATGGTGGATACGCGGGGCAACGTGCTCCCAAAAAACGCCGTAAGCCGCGGTGACGGCAGCCACCATGTACCTCCTCAACAACCAGCCTCCGGTTGGAGATCCACGAGCTACCATGCACCGATCTACGATCATGGGCTTGGGGCAAATCGAGGCCGCCCTCGACAAAGAACCAATACCAGAGCCAAAGAAAAGCAAGGCTCTGGAAAAGTACTACTCGTACTCCTCCAGTGACGACAGTCACGATCTATCACGGCGACATCACTCATGGCGGCATGACCGCGACTACGACACGCACGATGAACTCACGCGGCGCAAAGTCGATAAGATACGGGCAACACGTGCTCGTTCGACTGACTTGGAAGAAGACGAGACTGAGCTCTGCGGCACCAGATGCTTCAGCACGACCATCAAGCAGAAGTGAATGCCTAAGAGTTTCAAACTCCCGCTAGAGAACCCAAAATTTGACGGCCCGCAGGACCCGAAAAAATCTGGTTGGAGGACCACATCTCCTCCGTTAGGCAACACGGCGGGAGTCGAAGCTACAGCTGCAGGGCACCGCTCGCTGATACATGCAAATGTATCTATAATTTTAGATGTTCCATGCTTGGTTTTATCTACTTTCTTGTGTTTTGTCCACACTTTGGAGTACTTTTCATATGATTTCTTGGACTAACCTATTAACAAGAGCCATAGTGCCAGTTGCCTGTTTTCTGCTGTTTTTGGTTCCAGGAAGTCAGAAAATAAATATTCTCGGAATTGGACGGCACAAAAGCCCAAGTTACTATTTTCCCGGAAGACTCACGGAGCCAGAAGGAGAGTCGGAGAGGGGCCACAGGGTGGCCACACCCCCCCCTTGGCGCGGGCTAGCCCAGGCTGCGTCAGGGCATGGTGTGGCCCCCCTGGCCGGCCACCGACCTTGCCTCCTTCGCCTATAAGAGCCTCCCGATACCAAAACCCTAGATCGTCAATCAGAAATCCACGATAAGTTCCGCAGCACCGCCACCACCTAAGGGGAGATTCGGGGGACAACAAATCTCTGTTCCGGCACCCTGCCGGGATGGGAAAGTGCCCCCGGAGCTATCTCCATCGATCTCCACCACCATCTCCATCACCATTGCTGATTCCCATGATGAGGAGGGAGTAGTTCTCTCTCGAGGCTAAGGGTTCTACCGGAAGCTATGTGTTCATCTCTCTCTCTATGCATGATCTTATTGTGACCATGAGCCTATAATCTATAGATCTACCTTGCTACTCAAGTGCTTTAATAGATCTCTGCTGTCCCCATGTGTGTGAAGTTGACAGTGTGCACACCATGGTGGCACTTAGGCTAGAGATTACAAATACTTGTTATGAGTTATATTTGGAGTTGGATGTCTTTATAAAATTGTGGTGTTTGTTGGACTCATCTAGTACTCAAGGTGACAGTGCGGGGTTTTCTAGATGGGAAATATGAACTTTGAGGTGTGCTGTTATAGCCCTACCATCGATTAGAGTGTTCAACCGGAGAGTAGTTAAGAGTAGTATCATAAAGAGAAGATATTTATATGAGAGTGTTCACTAGTGAAAGTATGATCCCTAGGCCTTGTTTCTAAGCACTGAAACACCGTTTGCTATTAGATTTATTACATGTTTGCTTGCTTCTATCTTTATTTCAGTTTGCCTTTAGTCTTTTCCACGCCATCAAGCTATTTTCGATCACCGTTACCACTTATAATTATCCATACCACTTGTATTTCACTATCTCTTCACCGAACTAGTGCACCTATACACCTGACACGTGTATTGGGTGTGTTGGGGACACAAGAGACTTATTGTATCTTGATTGCAGGGTTGCTTGAGAGGGATACCTTTGACCACTTCCTCCCTGAGTTCGATAAACCTTGGGTAATCCACTTAAGGGAAAACTTGCTGCTGTTCTACAAACCTCTGCACTTGGAGGCCCAACAATTGTCTACAAGAATAGAAGTGCGTAGACATCAAGCTATTTTCTGGCGCCATTGCCTTGGAGGTAAGGTAAAAGGTATTCACACCGGAGGATTAAAGAAGAAGAACCTCCCACGGCAAACGCCTATTTTCTGGCGCCGTTGCCGGGGAGGTAAGGTAAAAGACTCACATCCTCCGGTGTGAGTGCTCGAAGTTATTTCCTTTAGATTCTGGAATTTTGTCTTTTTGTTTCTTGGTTTCACTAGTTAGGCTTAATGGAAAACAACAACAAAATTAGAGAGCTTTATAGTATTTATCTTGAGTTAGGACATGAAGTGTTTGAAGAGAAAATTAAAAAACCTATGTAACTTTATTTGCATGCTAATAGCAATGTTGTTAGTATGAACTCTTTGGACACCATTATTGCTAATGCTATGGAAAAGTCTAAGCTTGGGGAAGCTAGTTTTTATGAAAATGATCTTTTTAGTTCCCCAGCTTTGGAAGATAGCTATTCTATTGCTTATGATGATACCAAACCTCCAATATATGATGATTACAATGATGAATATGATATTTTCAGTCCACCTACTATTGAGGAGAAAATTAATGATTACAATATGCCTCCTATATTTGATGATTATGGTGACGAGAATAATAATGATAGCTATTTTGTTGAATTTGCTCCCACTACAATTAATAAGAATGACTATGTTTGTATGGAGAGTATTAATTCTTTTATGCATGTGGCCCATGATAAGAATGTTTTATGTGATAGTTATATTGTTAATTTTATTCATGATGCTACTGAAAGTTATTATGAGAGAGGGAAACATGGTTTTATGCATCTCAATAATATTAAGTTTCCCCTCTTTATGTTGAAAATTTTGAAGTTCCACTTGTTTTGCTTTCCTATGCTTGTTGCTTTGTGCTTTCATGAGTTGTTTCTTTACAAGATTCCTATGCATAGGAAGTGGGTTAGACTTAAATGTGTTTTGAATTTGCTTCTTGATGCTCTCTTTTACTTCAATTCATATTTCTTATCTGAGCATCTTCTCAAACTATCATGCCTAACTTAAAGGCATTAAAGAAAAGTACTTATTGAGAGATAACCCAAAAGTTTTAGATGAGTCTTGAAAGTTATTACTTCAGTAATAACCGCTCCTTATCCTTTTTATTTGCGTTTTGTGCTAAGAGTAATCTCTAATGAGAGAAAAGTAATGATTGGGAATGTTGTTGTCCCGAAACAGATTTATGTGCTTCACCGTACAAATTCGTGTAAAATCTCTGTACGTCCTTTTGAGGCGTGAATTTTTGTGCTTCTGACACAGGTTGTTATATAACTTTTGTTAGTTAAACACTTTTTGATTTGAGCAACATAAGGTCTTCGAAAAAATTCATCTTTACCTGCTATTCTGTTTTGGCAGATTTCTGCCATTTTCTGCATTTGCTTCTTGTTGGTTCCTTTTTGAGTCTTTTGGGGAATTGAGATTTTTGAGGGAAGTGATACAGTGGATAGTATTTTAATGGAAGTTTTATTGGTGTTGTAACTGAACCTAAAGACTTATTATCTTGAGTGCACTAATGTTGCTAATAAAGATTGTGTGAAGTTTTGTATGAAGGAAAAATTTCAGGTGTATGGAAGGAATGAGTAATGAGATGAAGGATGAACTAAAGCTCAAGCTTGGGGATTCCACGCGTTTCACCCCAAGAAATATACAAGAAGTACAAGCGTCAAAGCTTGGGGATGCCCAAGGCATCTCCTTCTTCATCAATAAAAATCCCAAGTTTCTTCCAAACACTTCATTTTTATTCTTTCATGCACAGTTGTGTTGTTCTTGGAGCGTATTTGTTTTTTGTTTTTGATTTTCATTTGCTTGGTTTTCTTAGTTTGCTGAATAAATTGGTTGGACCCCCTCTTTCATACATTGGTTTTCAAATAGTTTGGTTTGGTTTGGAAAAGAGTAGGAAAGTTCACGCTTAAGTGTAAAGAGAGCTTGTTTTTGACTGTGGCCTATGCTTTGTCATGCCATGCTTGATATTGTTTTGGCTTTATGCTTAGTGATCTTTGTTGTAGAATGACATGTTATAAACAATTGAGATTGCTTAATGTGCCTTGGATGAATCATGTGTTGTTTTAGCATATTAAAGCATAATATAGTGGTATTCTCCTTTGATGCTTTATTTGGGTTGACTTGGCACATGCTCACACCATGTTATGACTATCTCAAGTCACCATATCCTTTATGATCCTTTAGTTTTCAACTTGTAGTATCACTTTATGCTTTGATCAATGATGTTTTTGAAGGAAATATGCCCTGAGAGGCAATAATAAAGTTGTTATTATATATTCCTTATACATGATAGATGTTTATTTTACATGCTAGAAATGTATTGATTCGGAAACATCAATACATGTGTGTTTAATAAACAAAAAGGGTTCCTAGTCATGCCTCTCTTATAGACTAGCTTGTTGATTAACAGGATGATCAAGGTTTCCTGATCATGGACATTGGCTGTTGTTAATAACAATGTCACACCATTGGTGGAATGATGTGATGAACATTCATCCGAAGTATAGCATTACGATCAAGTCATTATGTTTATATTGCTATAACATCATACGAAGTAATATTTATCCTTAGACCATGAGATCATGTTAATTGCTAACACCGGAAGAGTATCTTGATAACATCAAACGTCACACTGTAACAGGGTGACTATAAAGATGGGTTCAGTACTACGAAGGTGTTATGTTGAGGCTCATGGATCAAGAGTGGAATTTGTCAATCCAGATGATGGATAGATATACTCTGGGCCCTCTCGGTGATATCACATTAGGATAGCTTGCAAGCAAGTGATGTGATCACTAGAATGTTATATCACGGGAACGAGAAAAGAGTGCATGTCGGTAACAAGATCAAACTAGGTAATATATCGAGAGACAAAGGGATTTAGTTACAAGCGTTAAAGGTTCTCACGATCACAGGAGTCATCGTTGAATGTGTAGGAGTCAGTACGGATCTCCAGGCCCCGCTGCTGATTATTGATCGGAGAAGGGTCTCGATCATGTCTGCATTATTCGCGAACCGTAGGGTGGCACACTTAAGAGTTACCAAACACCATTTTGCAGCACATATGTTTCAGACGAAAGAATTGCAAAGCGCAGGAATTGTTTCAATAGAAACCAGAAATTGTTTCAGGTGAAATTGCAGAAGGTGGTTCTGCATGTGATATTGAAATATTGCAAGGGGCTATATGTGAATGTTTTTTAATTAAAGTAATTAACAAAATTCTGAATAAATTTAATAAAAAGAGTTTTATTAAATGAGAGAGAATTAAATTTGGAGAAATTTAATGCATTTAAAGTGGAGACTTTAAAAGGGAATGTGAAGAGGCATTTTAATGTGGAGGGGTTACCACCACATGAATGGGGGAGGTGAGGGGTCACCCTCCCATGCGCCGGCCATGGAGAGAGGGGGCACCCCCTCCTCCTATAAAAGGCCACCCATTCCCTCCTTCATCCACACACCTCCTTGTGAAGGATCTCTCTTCCCCTCTAGAATTATTTCCCCATGGTCTCGGATTAGCGAGATACATGTTCCCGGTGACATTTTGTCTGGAAGGAGTTGCTGCTTCCGCTGGATCGCTCGAGCGAGGAGGTGGAGGTTGCCGGTGGCTTGAACGTGTGTGCAAGTGCGGATGCGCTGCTGATTTGCGGCGCTCGGACTTCCTCACGATCTTGAGATCGGCAAGTGTACGACTACATCAACCACGAGTTCCTACTCGTTAACAAAGCTCGTTGTCTACGAGGGTAAGTTCTTGTTCGATGTATGTCCTCCCGTTGCTTTGTACCTAGTAGATAGATCTTGGCGTGTAGTTCACACCGTAGGAATTTTTTGGTTTTCTATGCTGCGGACCCAACAGTTTTGTCGCTCTGCATGATTATGGCCATTATTGCTCTCTTAGTTTGTCGCTCCCAGTCTTTCGCTAGCCTCCACAACCAAGTATGAGTTCCACTCATGCATCCAACTCCTTAAACCAAGTTATTCCAAAGAGTCCACCATACCTACCTACTAGATTATGCTATTCCAAGTATATTCATGCTTTTGTTTACCTTCCGAATTAAACTTGTTATGAGAAAACTAGTGATTAAAGCTCTCACGAACTTGATGGCACACATTACTTTTCTTACCCTTAATAAACTTGAATCATTGTGTCGTCTATGTTGTATATGCTTGCACTTATTTGATGGGAATTAGCAGAACCATGCTATCATGGGGAACGCTTTCAACATTGCACTTGGTACTTGTACCTAGTTGATATCATGCTCTTTTGTCTATGGATGTCATCGGTGTGAAATGAAAGGGGAGCTTGTAAGTCCATGGAGTTATGTGTATGTGTTAGAGAAATGCCTGGGCCGCTGGTCTAATCCATGATGTCATGGTGGAAACCTGCAGCGTAACCATAATGAGTTGTCTATGAAGCATTCTTCTTATAAAAAAGGTCAGATTAAGAAAAAAGAGAAAAATAAAATAAAAAAAGAGATATGAGAAAAGAGGAAAGAGAGAAAAAAGCACCATATTCCCATGGTAAATAAGAAGATTGCTGAGATGCTCGTTGTCTGCTTGCCTTGTCATTTTGATACGGGGATTCTTCCGTATCATCGGGCAAGGGGTACCCCGTTGGCGGTTCTCTATGTTACACATGTACTTACGATGACAAGAACTTACCGGTAACTAAACTTGAGTAGCATGAGGAGCGGCCTTCGTATTCAAGGGACATGAGATTTCTGACTTATACTTTGTCAAGCATATACTCCATAGTTTGTTCACTTTAACCTTAATCACTTCAAGATGCTTATGATAGGGGCAATGAGAGCTGAAAGCTAATAAGTACCATAATTTTTGGAAGCTCTTTATGAAACTTGAATCTCTGCTTCCTTCTGTGAAGGCCTTTCTTCCACCATTATATTGAGTCTCCACCTTCTACCTTTATGCACCTACTTTGAGATCATAGTGTCCATTCTTAGTTCTATGTGCATTGTCCCAAGACTTGTTGATTGATGCATACCTTGATATTGCTTGTTTTAAACTATTTGTATCTAGTCACTCTTATGAACTTTGAAGGTGTCCTATGCATTTATATTTGCTACTCTATTAGGGACAAGCTGAATACTATTATGCTATGTTTTCTTTATGTGAAACAAACAAACGTCTTGCAAAGCATTGTTATTCATGAATCTTTTGTTTGTGCCTTTTCATGTTGCAACATAGTTTCTTTGTCTTATTGCTAGAACTTTGTCTTTCATGTTATGATTGAAGTACTATGTTCCCAGCTATCCATGTTTTACAAATACTTTGATCAAGTTTATGATGGTGCATGTCACCTCAAAAATTATTCTTTCTTTTTATCACTTACCTACTCGAGGACGAGCAGGAGTTAAGCTTGGGGATGTTGATACATTGCAAATGTATCTATAATTTTTGATGTTCCATGCTTGGTTTTATCTACTTTCTTGTGTTTTGTCCACACTTTCGAGTACTTTTCATATGATTTCTTGGACTAACCTATTAACAAGAGCCACAGTGCCAGTTGCCTGTTTTCTGCTGTTTTTGGTTCCAGGAAGTCAGAAAATGAATATTCTCGGAATTAGACGGGACAAAAGCCAAAGTTACTATTTTCCCGGAAGACTCACGGAGCCAGAACAAGAGTCGGAGAGGGGCCACAGGGTGGACACATCCCCCTTGGCGCGGGCCAGCCCAGGCCGCGCCAGGGCATGGTGTGGACCCCCTGGCCGGCCACCGACCTTGCCTCCTTCGCCTATAAGAGCCTCCCGATGCCAAAACCCTAGATCGTCAATCAGAAATGCATGATAAGTTCCGCAGCGCCGCCGCCACCGAAGGGGAGATTCGAGGGACAGAAAGTCTCTGTTCTGGCACACTGCTAGGATGGGGAAGTGCCCCGGGAGCCATCTCCTTCGATCTCCACCACCATCTCCATCACCATTGCTGATTCCCATGATGAGGAGGGAGTAGTTCTCTCTCGAGGCTAGCTATGTGTTCATCTCTCTCTATGCATGATCTTATTGTGATCATGAGCCTGTAATCTATAGATCTACCTTGCTACTCAAGTCCTTTAATAGATCTCTGCTCTCCCCATGTGTGTGAAGTTGACAGTGTGCACACCATGGTGGCACTTAGGCTAGAGATTACAAATACTTGTTATGAGTTATATTTGGAGTTGGATGTCTTTATGAAATTGTGGTGTTTGTTGGACTCATCTAGTACTCAAGGTGACAGTGCGGGGTTTTCTAGATGGGAAAGATGAACTTTGAGGTGTGCTGGTATAGCCCTACCATCGATTAGAGTGTTCAACCGGAGAGTAGGTAAGAGTAGTATCATAAAGAGAAGATATTTATATGAGAGTGTTCACTAGTGAAAGTATGATCCCTAGGCCTTGTTTCTAAGCACTGAAACACCATTTGCTATTAGATCTATTACATGTTTGCTTGCTTGTATCTTTATTTCAGTTTGCCTTTAGTCTTTTCCACGCCATCAAGCTATTTTCGATCACTGTTATGACTTATAATTATCCATACCACTTGTATTTCACTATCTCTTCGCTGAACTAGTGCACCTATACACCTGACAAGTGTATTGGGTGTGTTGGGGACACAAGAGACTTCTTGTATCTTGATTGCAGGGTTGCTTGAGAGGGATACCTTTGATCACTTCCTCCATGAGTTCGATAAACCTTGGGTAATCCACTTAAGGGAAAACTTGCTGTTGTTCTACAAACCTCTACACTTGAAGGCCCAACAACTGTCTACAAGAATAGAAGTGTGTAGACATCACTCGCGCATGGCTTAACAACCTCCCACGCGGATCCATTCGCAGCTGGGAAGAGCTAGTCTACAGCTTCGTGCACAATTTCAAGGGCACTTACAAAAGGCTCGCATCAATCGAAGAAGTGCGAAGCCGCTAGCAAAGATATGGCGAATCGCTACGCTCGTACATCTAGAGGTGGTCCATCATCAAGAACTTCACAGAACATATCTCGGAGGACCGTGCAATCGACATGTTCAATGGAGGCGTTCGCCGTATAGAGCTCAGGGAGGAGCTGGGCCGCTCGAAGCCCAAAACGATTGACCACCTGATGGAAATCGTGAATCGGTGGGCTGACGGAGAAGATTCGGTGAAAAACCGTACCTACTCTGATGACAACGACGACCTCGGGCGCAGACGCGACCACCGAGGCAAACGTCGGATGCGTGTTTACGATGACCGCGACGAGGTCAATATGGTCGCAGCCGGCTACGCTGACAAACGCGACGACAACCGCAGCAGCGGATATCGCAGTGGTGGATACCGCGACAGGGAAAACCACGCAGGTGTGGCAGCGCAGCACTAGCGAAGAGGCACCCGCAACATCTATCAAGGACAAACTATCCGGACCATGCAACATGCACTTCTATATCGACAAGCACGATGGCAAGAAGAAATCCAGCGACCTTCTCAAGGACTTCCGCGAGTTCCTCAAACTCCACAAGGGCCTGGCTCGGATGAATCGCGACGCGGTCAACAGGGGCTATGGAGCCGCCCCAGGCACTGTGGCACACGGAGCTCCTCCACCACCGCCCGGACCACCACCACCCGCGGCCGCGCCGGTCCAGCACCACGGAGGCGAGCCATACCCACGAGCCGTAGGCAACATGGGGATGATCCAAAAAGGGCGTCCCTCAAATCGAGTGCAGAAGGCCATTACTCGCCAAGTCAACTTGGCGATAAACTCTCCACCTTCCACCACTGAGTACCTCCATGGAAGCGACTCCTGCATCACCTTCGATAGGCGTGACCACCCATGCCAAGTTCCACGTCCAGGCCACTGTCCCCTCGTACTCGAGGCGTAGATCGGGGGCTTCGATATGAGTCGCATCTTAATGGACAGCGGCAGCGGCATTAACCTCATGTTCGCGAGTACCTTGCGAGCAATGAGAATCCCTCTGACTTGTCTGGAAGTTTCAGACACGATGTTCCACGGCATCGTCCCAGGGAAGGGCATATATCCCCTGGGCAAAATCAACCTCGATGTCATCTTCAGCACGCCGCAAAACTTTCGGCGAGAGCGCATCGACTTTGAAGTCGTCGACTGGCCTTCACAATACCACTACATCCTCGGACGTGTCGTGTTTGCAAGGTTCATGGCAGTGTCGCACTACGCCTACCTGCAGATGAAAATGCCAGGTCCAAACGGTGTAATCACAATCAATGTTAACTTCGAGAGGTCCGACAGCTGGCACAAGGAATTCAACAGAATCTCCCAGTCCTTCGGCATGCAGGAGGAACTCGCAAGATTAAAGGAGTCGACATACAACAGTCTGCGTCCCCTGAGCAGGACAAGTTCACCCGACCTGTCCTTCGACTCGTTGGTGCACACGAAGAAAGTCTAGGTCCACCCAACGGACCCGACCAAGACAGCCCTTATCGCCAACAACTTGAGTCCCGCATAGGAACTCGCGCTCATCGAATTCCTTCGTGAGCATTGGGAGATCTTTGCCTGGTGTCCAGCGGACATGCCAGGAGTTCCCAAGGAATTCGTCGAGCGCTCACTCAACATGAATCCAGACGCAAGGCCAGTCAAGCAGACAATTCGGCGACTGTCTGAACCACGAGCAAAAGCAGTCGGAATGGAGATCAACAGACTCCTCGATGCAAAATTTATACGCGAGATCAAGGAAAGTACTTGGCTCTCTAACACAGTGCTTGTGCCTAAAAAATACACGGATATCCTGTAGATGTGCGTGGACTTCACCTCCTTGAATAAGCACTTCCCAAAGGATCACTTCTTGTTGCCGCGAATCGACCAAATCATCGACTCCACCGCGGTATGTGAGCGTCTTTGCTTCCTCGATGCCTACTCAGGCTACAATCAGATTCGAATGAAGGAGGAGGATCAGGAGAAAACGGCGTTTACGACGCCCTTTGGTGTGTTCTACTACAACACGATGTCCTTCGGGCTAAAAACGCAGGAGCCACCTATCAACGGTGCATGCAGGCTTGCCTCAAGAACCAACTTGGTCGCAACATCCAAGTCTATGTTGACAACATCGTCATCAAAACCAAAGAGGAAGCTTCACTAATCGACGATCTATGCGAGACATTCGCCAACCTCGACCACTAGCGGATCAAGCTAAATCCAGATAAATGCGCCTTCGGCGTGCCATCTGCGCAGTTGATGTCTACGCACTTCTATTCTTGTAGACAGTTGTTAGGCCTCCAAGTGCAGAGGTTTGTAGAACAACAGGAAGTTTTCCCTTAAGTGGATCACCCAAGGTTTATCGAACTCAGGGAGGAAGTGGTCAAAGGTATCCCCTCTCAAGCAACCCTGCAAACAAGATACAAGAAGTCTCTTGTGTCCCCAACACACCCAATACACTTGTCAGGTGTATAGGTGCACTAGTTCGGCGAAGAGATAGTGAAATACAAGTGGTATAGATAATTATAAGTAGTAACGGTGCTAGAAAATAGCTTGCTGGCGTGGAAGAGACTAAAGGCAAACTGAAATAAAGATGGAAGCAAGCAAACATGTAACAGATCTAGTTGCAAACGGTGTTTCAATGCTTAGAAACAAGGCCTAGGGATCTTACTTTCACTAGTGAACACTCTCATATAAATATATTCTCTTTATGATACTACTCTTAACTACTCTCCGGTTGAACACTCTAATCGATGGTAGGGCTATAACATCACACCTCAAAGTTCCCTTTCCCCATCTAGATAACCCCACACTGTCACCTTGAGCTCTAGATGGTTCAAACAAACACCACAATTTCATAGAAACATCCAACTCCAAATGTAACTCATAACAAGTATTTGTAATCTCTAGCCTAAGTGCCACCATGGTGTGCACACTGTCAACTTCACACACATGGGGAGAACAGAGATCTATTAAAGCACTTGAGTAGCAAGGTAGATCTATAGATTACAAGCTCATGATCTCAATAAGATCATGTATAGAGAGAGAGATGAACACATAGCTACCGGTAGAACCCTTAGCCTTGATAGAGATCTACTCCCTCATCATCATGGGAATCGGCAACGGTGATGGAGATGGCCGTGGAGATTGATGGAGATGGCTCCAGGGGCACTTCCCCGTCCCGACAGGGTGCCGGAACAGAGACTTTCTGTTCCCCAAATCTCCCCTTCGGTGGCGGTGGCACTGGGGAACTTTTCGTGGCTGGAGGCTTGACGATTTAGGGTTTTTGCATCGGGAGGCATCTTATAGGCGAAGAGGCAAGGTCGGTGGGCGCTAAGGGGCCCACACCACCTGGTGGCGCGACCAGAGCTAGCCCGCGCCACCATATGGTGTGGCCACCCTGTGGCCCCTCTCCGTCTCGTCTTCTGGATTCGTGAGTCTTCCGCTAAAATATCGACTTTGGCTTTTGTCCGGTACAATTCTCAGAATATTGATAAAACCATATGCACTATGGCACTTGTTAATAGGTTAGTCCAAGAAAGTGTATAGAAAGTACTCCAAAGTTGGAACAAAACACAAGAAAGTAGATAAAACCAAGCATTGAATATCAAAAATTATGGATACGTTTGCAACATATTAGCAGTTACTCGGGTATCTCATCTCTGCGAGAGGGATCGAAGCAAACCCGAAGAAAATAAAGGCCATACTGGCCATGGAGAAGCCGAGGAACGTAAAAGGCATTCAGCAGCTGGCTGGGCGAATCGCGGCGCTTAGTCGATTCATCAGTCGAATGGGCGAAAAGGCACTGTCCTTCTACCAAATTCTCCGCAAAGCTGACAAGTTCGAGTGGACAGAGGAGGCGCAAGAAGCATTCGAAGAGCTCAAGCGTCTATTATCCACCTCGCCAGTACTGGTGACTCCACGCGAAAAATAGCCACCGTTGCTCTACATCTTCGCCACCAACCAGGTGGTCAGCATGGTGCTTGTGGTGGAACGAGCAGAAGAAAACAAGGTCCACGGGGTCCAGCACCCGGTATATTTCCCCAGCGAGGTGCTCAAACCAACGAAACAGCGGTACCCACACTACCAGAAGCTGGCATATGGCATCTTCATGACATCTAGGCGACTGCACCACTATTTTTAGGAGCACCCAATCGTGGTGGTAAGTCCATATCAAAATGACAAGGCAAGCAGACAACGAGCATCTCAGCAATCTTCTTATTTACCATGGGAAATTTGGTGCTTTTTTCTCTCTTTCCTATTTTCTCATATCTCTTTTTTCTTTTTTTCTCTTTTTTCTCAATATATGACTCTTTTTTTATAAGAAGAATGCTTCATAGACAGCTCATTATGGTTATGCTGCAGGTTTTCACCATGACAGCATGGATTAGACCGGCGGCCCAAGCGTTTCTCTAACACATATACATAACTCCATGGACTTACAAGCTCCCCTTTCATTTCACACCGACGACATCCATAGACAAAAGAGCATGATATCAACTAGGTACAAAGTACAAGTGCAATGTTGAAAGCATTCCCCATGACAACATGGTTCTGCTAATCCCCAACAAATAAGTGCAAGCATATACAACATAGACGACACAATGGTTTAAGTTTATTAAGGGCAAGAAAAGTAAAGTGTGCCATCAAGTTTGTGAGAGCTTTAATCACTAGTTTTCTCACAACAAGTTTAATTCGGAAGGTAGATAAAAACATGAATATACTTGGAATAGCATATGCTAGTAGGTAGGTATGGTGGACTCTTTGGAATAACTTGGTTTTAGGAGTTGGATGCATGAGTGGAACTCATACTTGGTTGTGGAGGCTAGCAAAAGACTGGGAGCGACCAACTAAGAGAGCAATAATGGCCATAATCATGCAGAGCGACAAAACATCATTGATCAAAGCATAAAGTGGTACTACAAGTTGAAAACTAAAGGATCATAAAGGCTGTGGTGACTTGGGATAGTCATAACATGGTGTGAGCATGTGCCAAGTCAACCCAAATAAAGCATCAAAGGAGAATACCACAATACTATGTTTTAATATGCTAAAACAACGCATGATTCTTCAAAGGCACATTAAGAAATCTCAATTGTTTATAACAAGTCATGCTACAGCAAAGAATACTAAGCATAAAGCTAAAACAATATCAAGTATGGCATGACAAAGCATAGGACACAGTCAAAAACAAGCTCTCTTTACCACTTAAGCATGAACTTTCCTACTCTTTTCCAACCCAAATCAAACTATTTAAAAACCAATGCATGAAAGAGGGGGTCCAACCAATTTATTCAGCAAACTAAGAAAACAAAGGAAACAAAAAACCAAAACAAAAACAAAAAAGAAGACGCTCCAAGAACAACACAACTATGCATGAAACAATAAAAATGAAGTGTTTGGAAGAAACCTGGGATTTTTATTGATGAAGAGGGGTATGCCTTGGGCATCCCCAAGCTTTGACGCTTGTACTTCTTGGATATTTCTTGGGGTGACACGCGTGGAATCCCCAAGCTTGAGCTTTAGTCCATTCTTCATCTCATTACTCATTCCTTCCATACACCTGAAGTTTTTCCTTCATACAAAACTTCACACAATCTTTATTAGCAACATTAGTGCATTTAAGATAATAAGTCTTTAGGTTCAGTTCCAACGCCAATAAATCTTCCATTAAAACACGAGCTACTGTAGCACTTCCCTCAAAAAGCTCAATTCCCCAAAAGAACTCAAAAAGGAACCAACAAGAAGCAAATCCAAATAATGGCAGAAATCTGTCAAAACAGACCAGAAGGTAAAGACGATTTTTTTCGAAGATCTTCTGTTGCTCAAATCGAAAAGTGTTGAACTAACGAAAGTTATATAAACCTGGGGCAGAAGCACAATAATTCACGCCTCAAAAGGACGTACAGATATTTTACATGAATATTTATGGTGAAGCACAGAAATCTGTTTCGGGACAGCAACTTTCACAGTCATTACTTTTGTCTTATTAGAGGTTACTCTTGGCACAAAAAGCAAATAAAAAGGATAAGGAGCGGTTATTACAGAGGTAATAACTTCCAAGACTCATCTAAAACTTTTGGGTTACCTCCCAATAAGTAATTTTCTTTAATGCCTTTAAGTTAGGCATGATAGTTTGAGAAGATGCTCACATAAGAAATATGAATTGAAGTAAAAGAGAGCATCAAGAAGCAAATTCAAAGAACATTTAAGTCTAACCCACTTCCTATGAATAGGAATCTTGTAAAGAAACAATTCATGAAAGCACAAAGCAACAAGCATAGGAAAGCAAAACAAATGCAACTTGAAGACTTTCAACATAAAGAGAGGAAACATAATATTATTGAGATGCATAAAACCATGTTTCCCTCTCTCATAATAACTTTCAGTAGCATCATGAATAAAATTAACAATATAACTATCACATGAAACATTCTTATCATGAGCCACATGCATAAAAGAATTAATACTCCCCACATAAACATAGTCATTCTTATTAATTGTAGTGGGAGCAAATTCAACAAAATAGCTATCATTATTATTCTCATCACCATAATCATCAAATATAGGAGGCATATTGTAATCATAATTAATTTTCTCCTCAATAGTAGGTGGACTGAAAATATCATATTCATCATTATAATCATCATATATTGGAGGTTTGGTATCATCATAAGCAATAGAATAGCTATCTTCCAAAGCCGGGGAACTAAAAAGATCATTTTCATAAAAACTAGCTTCCCCAAGCTTAGACTTTTCCATAGCATTATCAATAATGGTGTCCAAAGAATTCATACTAACAACATTGCTATTAGCATGCAAATAAAGTTCCATAGGTTTTTTAATTTTCTCTTTAAACACTTCATGTCCTAACTCAATATAAATACTATAAAGCTCTCTAATTTTTTGTTGTTTTCCATTAAGCCTAACTAGTGAAAACAAGAAACAAAAAGACAAAATTGCAGAATCTAAAGGAAATAACTTTGAGCACTCACACCGGAGGATTTGAGTACCTTTTACCTTACCTCCCGGCAACGACGCCAGAAAATACTTGCTGGCGCGTGGTTGACGTGGGAGCTTCTTCTTCTTCAGTCCCCGGCAACGGCGCCAGAAAATAGCTTGATGTCTACGCACTTCTATTTTTGTAGATAGTTGTTGGGCCTCCAAGTGCAGAGGTTTGTAGAACAGCAGCAAGTTTTCCCTTAAGTGGATCACCCAAGGTTTATCGAACTCAGGGAGGAAGTGGTCAAAGGTATCCCCTCTCAAGCAACCCTGCAATCAAGATACAAGAAGTCTCTTGTGTCCCCAACACACCCAATACACTTGTCAGGTGTATAGGTGCACTAGTTCAGCGAAGAGATAGTGAAATACAAGTGGTATAGATAATTATAAGTAGTAATGGTGCCAGAAAATAGCTTGTTGGCGTGGAAGAGACTAAAGGCAAACTGAAATAAATATGGAAGCAAGCAAACATGTAATAGATCTAGTTGCAAACGGTGTTTCAATGCTTAGAAACAAGGCCTAGGGATCTTACTTTCACTAGTGAACACTCTCATATAAATATATTCTCTTTATGATACTACTCTTAACTACTCTCTGGTTGAACACTCTAATCGATGGTAGGGCTATAACAGCACACCTCAAAGTTCGCTTTCCCCATCTAGATAACCCCACAGTCACCTTGAGCTCTAGATGGTTCAAACAAACACCACAATTTCATAAAGACATCCAACTCCAAATATAACTCATAACAAGTATTTGTAATCTCTAGCCTAAGTGCCACCATGGTGTGCACACTTTCAACTTCACACACATGGGGAGAGCAGAGATCTATTAAAGCACTTGAGTAGCAAGGTAGATCTATAGATTACAAGCTCATGATCTCAATAAGATCATGTATAGAGAGAGAGATGAACACATAGATCGATGGAGATAGCTCCCGGGGCACTTCCCCGTCTCGGCAGGGTGCCGGAACAGAGACTTTCTGTCCCCCGAATCTCCCCTTCGATGGCGGCGGTGTTGCGGAACTTTTCGTGGCTGGAGGCTTGACGATTTAGGGTTTTTGCATCAGGAGGCATCTTATAGGCGAAGAGGAAAGGTCGGTGGGCGGCCAGGGGGCCCACACAACCTGGTGGCGTGACCAGGGCTAGCCCGCGCCACCATATGGTGTGGCCACCCTGTGGCCCCTCTCCGTCTCGTCTTCTGGCTCCACGAGTCTTCTGGTAAAATATCGACTTTGGCTTTTGTCCTGTCCAATTCCAAGAATATTGATTTTCTGACTTTCCTGGAACCAAAAACAGTAGAAAACAGGCAACTGGCACTGTGGCACTTGTTAATAGGTTAGTCCAAGAAAGTGTATAGAAAGTACTCCAAAGTTGGAACAAAACACAAGAAAGTAGATAAAACCAAGCATGGAATATCAAAAATTATGGATACGTTTGCAACGTATGAGCAGTTACTCGGGTATCTCATCTCTGCGAGAGGGATCAATGCAAACCCGAAGAAAATAACGGCCATACTGGCCATGGAGAAGCCGAAGAACGTAAAAGGCGTTTAGCAGCTGGCTGGGCGAATCGCGACGCTCAGTCGATTCATCAGTCGAATGGGCAAAAAGGCACTGCCCTTCTACCAACTTCTCCGCAAAGCTGACAAGTTCAAGTGGACAGAGGAGGCGCAAGAAGCATTCGAATACCTCAAGCGTCTATTATCCACCTCGCCAGTATTGGTGACTCCACGTGAAAAAGAGCCACTGTTGCTCTACATCTCTGCCACCAACCAGGTGGTCAGCACGGTGCTTGTGGTGGAACGAGCAGAAGAAAACAAGGTCCACGGGGTCCAGCGCCAAGTATATTTCCCCAGCGAGGTGCTCACACCAACGAAACAGCGGTACCCACACTACCAGAAGCTGGCATATGGCGTCTTCATGACAGCTAGGCGACTGCACCACTACTTTCAGGAGCACCCAATCGTGGTGTAAATGACGCCCCGCTCGGGCACATACTAAATAATCCCGATGCCACCGGACGAGTCGCGCTCTGGGGAATCGAACTGTCTCCACGAGACATAACATACGAGAAGCGCGACACGATCAAGTCGCAAGTTCTCCCGGACATTCTTGTGCACTGGATGGAAAATCAGCTCCCTGACAAGCAAATATGTCCTACCTCTAGACAATGCACTTCCACGGGTCCAATCGAAAGGACGGAGCTAGCGCAGGTGTCATACTGTAATCGCCCCAAGGAGACAAGATGAAATACATCCTGCAAATGCAGTTCACTACCTCCAATAATGAAGCTGAGTACGAAGCTCTAATCCATGGGATGCGGATGGCGAAAGCCTGTGGCGCCAAAAGGCTCATCATCTACGGCGACTCCAAACTGGTGGTCCACCAAACGATGCACGAGTGCGACGCACTGAGTGACAACATGATCGCCTATCGTGACCTCTACGACACACTTGAAGGAGACTTTGACGGCTGTGAGCTGTGACACGTGGGTCGCAAAAGCAATGAAGAGACGGATCTCCTCGCCAATATTGGCTCCACCTGCGCCCCCATACCACATGGGGTATTTTTCGAGCGCATCTACGAATGCTCCATCAAGCCAAAGGCTCCAGAGAAGAAAGCAAACGCGTCAACGGACTCGGGGGCTACGCCACCCAACGAGCCAATGACACTCGACGACCTGGAGCTTGATATAGGACTCGAAGGACCAATGAACGTCATGATGATCAAGCCATCTTGGACACAACCCTACATCACGTATCTACTTAGCAAGAGGCTGCCAGATGATCCGACTGACGCGCGGCAGATAGCACGACGATCCAAGGCATTCGCCCTCATTAACGGAGAACTGTACAAGCGCAGCATCATAGGAGTACTCCAATGGTGCGTCTCCAACGGGGACGGAAGGGCCATCCTCCTCGACATCCACGAAGGCACTTGCGGGCACCATGTTGGCAGTTGCGCCCTCGTTGCCAAAGCTCTACGAGCTAGATTCTACTGGCCCACGGCCATGCGCGACGCCAAGGACATCGTCCAGCGCTGCAACGCTTGCCAGCGATTCACGAACAAACCTCACACACCTCGCGTGGAACTCCGACCAATACCATTGGCTTGGCCCTTCGTGCAATGGGGACTCGACATGGTCGGCAAGCTTCCAAAATCCTCGCCAGGAGGTTACGTCTACCTCTTGGTCGCAGTCGACAAGTTCACCAAATGGATCGAGGCCATGCCGGTGACAAATCAATCAGGGGCCAGCGCTGTCAAATTCTTCGAATCCATTATCTACCGCTTCGGAGTGCCACACAACATCATCACGGACAATGGGACAAACTTCATATCTAAGGAGTGCTAGGAATTCTGCGAAAATCTAGGAATCAACATAAGCTACGCCTCGGTGGCTCACCCGCAGACCAACGGTTAAGTCGAAAAGGCCAACAACCTCGTCTGTGGTGGAATAAAGAAACGACTCCTCCAGCCACTCGAACAAGCCGCTGGATGCTGGCCAGACGAGCTGCAATCCGTACGCTAGAGCTTGCGCACAACTCCAAACAGCGCCACAAGATACACCCCGTTCTTCATGGTGCACGGTGCTGAAGCGGTGCTACCCGCAGAAGTACGCTACAAAGCCCCGCGGATAGTCGCTTACAGTGAGCAGGAGTCAACTCTTGCACTTGAAGACTCCGTCGACCTCCTTGATGAGGCACGGGAAATCACAGCGGAGAGATCAACGATCTACCAGCAAAGCCTCCACAACTACCACAGCAGAAGGCTATGCCCCAGATCCTTCGTCGAAGGAGACCTGGTCCTGCGACTAAAGCAACAAGGGAATCTCAAGCTCGAGTCCCCTTGGGAGGGACCTTACATGATTACAGAAGTAATCTCAGGTGGCGCCTATCGCCTTAAAAATTTCGAGACAGGAGTCGCATACTCCAACCCCTGAAATGTCGCGCAGCTGCATCGCTTCTACCCCTAGTCGTTTTTTATATTTACAAATAAGGCTATTCAGCCAGGCTACTTAGCCAGACATTGTACCTCGTACTATTCTGCGAATAAATAAAGCTAAGTGCCCCAAAACTCTGTGTTTTCCTTATTTTTTTTGCAATTTTATCACTTGGGGGCTGCGCCACCCTTTACACTTTCGTTCTACGAACAAATCACAGTATCCTGAGTAGCTGACAGAACATCAATCGAACCCTTGACAAACACCAACCTAGTTGCAACACACCTGATAGGTTGGCAAGGTGCTGAGATAACACAAGTCAGGCTAACGAAAAGGAACTGCAGAGTACAACACACTCGCAAAATATAAAAGCTAGCAAGCTCTTCACATATCAATGGGTATTAATTACACCCAACATAATTATACGAACTTTACAACACTTATACAATTATGTGCAGGATACAAAACATGCTATTGCTACAAAATAAGAACGTTCATCTACTCCTCAAATAAATCGACAACATCCTCTACTGGCCGATCAACCGCTTGATAGTGCAGAACCATGTTCTAGGTCATACCTTCTGGCAGAGGCGGCGACCCAGCTACAACAGACGCAATATCTACATTTGGCCTATGTAGTCGCACCAGCGACAACGCAGCCTTAGCACCAGCTACTAACTGCTGCCGCACGCACTCGCGAACCGCATTTAAATCCTGAAACTTCGCTAGAAGAGCCAGCAGTCTTAAAGGGACGGTGTCCAACGAAAACATCGTTTGGTAAATATGCCTAAGGCACGACTGCGCCTTCTTCAAAAAATGAAGTACTCGAGAAGCACGATCCTGTAGGGTCGCAAGCGCAATCGCATGATCGTCATCTACCCAAAAGTACCCACTAGCCTGCAGTTGCTCCTGGGTCAGGTCATTCATTCGAATGGCAACCCGGTCCTTTTCATCCTGCGGATGGCGAGCACTGACAACTACACCAAGCAAAATGGAAAGTATGAAGACAAGGCATCACCGCGGCTGACTAAAAGAAAAGATGAGAGGGCAGAAAGCTAACATTTGAACTGCTCACTCAGCTGCGCCACCTCCTCCAAGAGATACTTCTCACGGGCGGTGGCCTTCTCCGCCTTCGACCTCCATACATCTGCGCTACCGCGGAGGATGGGCAACTCACGCTCCAATTGCTTAATGCGATCGCGCAGTCGTGAAAGCAACGACAACTCCTCCACCTTTGAGCGCGGATGCGCCAAGGTTTCATCGGTGGGCGGAGGATCATGAGGACCACTCGAAGGACCACTCGATGTACCCTATCACAAACCAAGAAAGAGCAAATGAGGGGACAAGAATACATTGATAAAGGCATAAATGCATTCAAGCACAGCAAAGTCTCGACAGGGACACTCCCACAAAAGCATTGTTCTAACAGAAAAGGCTAAAACACTACAGCTACTACACATGCAGACTAAGGAGCGTTTTGCTTCTTCGACTTGGACTTTGGCTTCGGGGGCTTCATCGCATCCATGGTAGTCTCTGATGCCACGGACTTGCCGGTGGTAGCCCCAGACGTCGCGGCCTTCGCCGCTTTCGCTCGCCGCCGCTCCTCGGAATACTTGGCGACTGTCTCGATAAGTTGAGGACCATATTTTGCGCAGCTACCAGCGAAGGGAGCAAACACTACCTGCTGGCCTCCGGCGTCGACAGGCATCGCCTCGAAAATAGCGGCGGGATCCATCTCCACGCCATGGGCTTGCACCGTCGCGAGTGCCATGGTGGCGCCGACGGACCGCTGTGATTTCTTGAAATCCGCGGGAATACCTCCAGCGAGGGATTCCACTAGGTCTTCAAGGTCGTCGATCAGCCTGGCCTTGGGAGTTAAATCCTCACGGATGCGACTAAGCACATCCTTGGTCTTCTCCAGCGTCACCTGGAGGGAAACACTGCGGTCTTTGACTGCCGCGACGGCGCCTGCCAATGCTGCATACACAAAAGTGTTAGCACAATAACATGATGTTGAAGCAAAGAGCAATGAAAAATCAGCTGAAAGAATACCTGAGAGGGACCTGGCAATCGAGAAAAGTTGCTCTCGAACAACTTCTCCCTCTCAGCAGTGGAAGCGCGGAGGTCCTCTTCTCACTTTCGCGACTCCTCCAGAGCTGCGATTACTTCATCGCGATTCTTCGTCGCCGCGGCAAGCGTCTTCTTGAGTGTAGCAGCACGACGAAGCAGTTCATTGTGCTCAACTACAATGCACAGGGTGTATCATCAATCAAATTCATAAATTTCACGAAGATAAAGACGAAGCCAAAAACTAACCTTCGACAACGCGATGGCGATTGTCCAGCAGCGCATGCTGTCGGCCCATGACAAGGACTTGCTCCGCCAGGCGAGCAACTTCCTTCACGATGAGCTACATCAGAAGAAAACAAAGGATCATCAAACAGCACCAAGTATAAATTTGACTGCCAAAACAACAAAAGGATGCTTACGTGATCCTCCAGAGACTCCGAAGATGACTGCCGCGTAGTCGTCCGGGCAACCATCTGGTGTTCCCCAGCATTTGGGGAACTCGACGAATTGTGCCTGGAGTGGGCTGCCAATGGAGGAGAAGGAGACCGTTCGGCCACTTCCTTGGCCTTGGAGTCTGCGACTCTGGACTCCTTCACAAATTGGACATCGTCAGAAGACGACGATGCCACTCGACTACAAAACACATCAAGCAAAAACTTCAGGGAAAAAGCATCTCCAAAAAGAAACCAAAACAAGGTCGTGAATGCAGAACTCACCAGCTAAATTTATCAAGGTCAAAGGATTGCTCCTCCGACTCCGACGACTCCTTCGACAGTCGCAGCTTCTTCTAGGCAGGAGGAGCCATGGCGCGCACGGGAACGGCGGGAATTGGCTCCTCTGCAGCAGCAGAGGGACCTTCCGGCGTTGTCGGGGAAGTAGTGTCCGAATCCTTGCTGCGGGAACGCTTGCGAGTGTCCCGGTCGCTGGACTCGAGGGCTCCCTCCTCTTCTTCAACTGGGACGGTCGATTCTGACTCGTCCTCTTCATCCACTTCGCAAGGGATAACCCCTTCAGGACGAGGGGGCAAATTGGAAGACACCTTCCAGTCCTGCAATCAGAAAATACATCACTATATATCAAGTACCTGGTGGCAATTGACAAAAGAACTACTTCGTAGTACAATTCTACCTCAGGAGGAGGGTTAGAGGCGTCGAAAGGAGGCACGACTGGTTCGCCCGGGAGATCCTCCTTGGCGGTGTACTTGGTCACCAATCGCACCCTCCTATCCACCTCACCCGCAGAAATGCCCTCGGCAGACACGCGAGTGACATCATCAGTGTCGGTCCAGCCGTACATAGGGTGCACTCTGGCCTACAGAGGTTGGACGCGGCAGCGCAGCCACGTGCGAATGAGAGCGGCACCACCCTCTTCTTTACCTATGAGGATTTCGAGATTGCAGACGCGCTTGTATAGCACCTCTGTTTCCTCGGACTCGCCAGGCATCACGATGTTCTTCCAGGAGCGCCTCCTCTTGCAAGGTGCTGAAGGATCGAAGGGAGCGAGTCCGTAGTGGTCTCCGTCGGCCTTCTGGTCATGGATATAAAACCACTTGTCCCTCCACCCTTGTACGGACGCGGTGAGCTCGATGGCAAAATAGGTGACAGAAGAGTCGACGTGGATCCCACATCCCCCTATGTCATAGACTACCGAACCGGACGTCGATTGGCCTTTCAGCTTAAAAAGCCTCTTGAAGAGGCCAAAGTGTGGCTCGATTCCGAGCCAGCACTCGTAGATAGTGATGAAACAAGAGATGTGGAGAATGGAATTTGGGGACAGCTGGTGAAGCTGGAGCCCATAGAAACAAAGGATACCACGGAAGAAAGGATGCAGAGGGAGAGAAAATCCTCGGATGATGAATGCAAGGAACATCACCCGGAAACCCGGAGGAGGACAAGGGATTACCTCCTCACCGGGCACTCGCGAGTCGTCTTCCGCGGGAGGAAGAACTCCATCTCGACGATGAAGCTGTAGTTTGGCGGGCTTGATGATGGACGCTCGCCAGGCGCCATTGGTGATGGAGGTGCCCGCACCCTTCTTCTTCCCGGCGCCGGCAGCGCTGGTGCCCATAGTGGTGGTACCGCCCTTCTTATTGGCGGCGACAATGGTGGTCACGGATCCAGCGGCGACGCCTCCCTTCTTGTTGCCCATCTTTCGATGGCGGTGTGAATGGAGGAAGTAACTGGGAAAGACACGGAGCTGGTCCAGAGCCGCGAAGATGAAGTGCGCAAGGAAGCAGAGAGCAGCAGCAATGGAGACGGAGGCACGAGCAAAGAAGATAGATGGGGAAAATTACCGCAGCTGCGCTTCTACTTAACCTCCTCGCGGATGCCATCCAACGGCCAGCAGAAACCCTACTGGACGCGTGGCGTACATCGCCATCGACACGTGGCAAGGGTGAACCACGAACTGTCCCCCACTATCTCCATTACGCACGGAAATCGAGGAGACGCAGTTAAAACAGAAGATTACACACGTCCAGTCAAATCGAAGTCAGAAAGTGGGACCCCCGCTCGTCATGTCCCGTCAAAGCCGCTCACGCGGGTAACCGAGGTCATCACATCGTCAGCACTGACGTCATCGATTCCAGCAACATAAGATTTCGACTACTTTAGTCCTTGCTCGAGTCTTCGACTCAACCAAGCACTCGGGGGCTACTCCTAACAGGAGTGCTGGCCACGCACCCGAAAGAATTTTTATGCAGGTATATAAAACTCGAATCAATGATTCGATTGTGATTTACGGGTTACTCCTATAGGGAGCGCTGGAAGCACATTCGACTGAAACAAGTAACAAAAGACGACATCAGTCGCAAAATGTTTTTAGTCCCCACTCGAGTCTACGACTCGAATAGGCACTCAGGGGCTACTCCCATAGGGAGCGTTGGTCGTGCACCCTATGATTATTTTTCCTTGTACATCGTATTGTGTGTTGATAACATCCACACTCGAGTGCTATAGCGACTCCGCCTCATGTTTTCCCTACAAAGAGATTACATCTCCTAGGCCACCCGAATCATCTCCGCGATGACAAAAATTCGGATGTCGCGCTTACAACGTGAAGGTAAGACCTGAATAAGGCCTGGCAACGCATCTTCTGCGCACTACCAGAAACATATCCGTGCCTGCAGGTATGATGAACATGCCTTGACGGACGCGTCGAGTGCTCACACTTATACACTGGAATTCAACTCCTGTAAGACCTCCGCGGCCTGAGTCGAATTACGCCAGCACTTTTCCGAATTCGAGTCTAGGGACTCGAGTTTGAGTAGATTGCGTTGTTTTGCCCCAAGGCAGTTAACTGATACCGATACATCGGCTAAATCAGGCACGTATATCAACAATTCCTATGACACGAAACAGAACACTCGAAAAAATACTCAGTCATGCATTCGAAAGACTTTATAAAGTCCCCAGTCGAATCTGCGATTCCACTGTACACTCGGGGGCTACTGACATGGGTATACCCAGAGGTACTCGAGTTTGGTATATATGGTCCAGATACAGCAGAAGCCCACGGCGTTACCAAGTCCCAATGAAGAATTCGTGTGGCCCACGGAGTCTCGATTGCTTGCGAGACAAGAAGAAGTTTAAGATAGAAAGTTTAAAGGAAAAACCCTAATCTGTAACCGACTCGACCTGCTACCCGAGACCTAGCCTATCTATATAAAGGCTAGGAGGGGCGGCGAGGAGGACAATCACAACCCTAGTTTTCACAACTCTCGCCATATTGCATCTGCGCGCCCCTGTAATCTTTGATTCCTTCATTAATTCCAAGAGCAAAAAAGCAGGAGTAGGGACCTCTACGAGGTCTGAACCTGGGTAAAACTTGCGTCCTTGTGTGCTTGTTTACTAGCCGATTGATGCCTCCAGCGCTCCCTTCTTCTCCAAAACTCAAGTCCATAATAATGGGCATTGACGAGTTGAACCCTCGTCAGATTGAAACTGGGCAAAACATGTTTAAACTTTGCACGCTAAATATCATGCACGTTAAAAAGACATTTCATGATGACAGAACAGCCAATTGCATTTCCTGACACGATGCACGAATCAGTTTTTTCGAGAACTCGCATGATGGCCGCAGGTCTATATATTAACATAGGGATAATTAGTTTATGTTACAATTATTGGGCCACAAACAGGCTGACGTTTGTCTTATGTTGCGTTTGTTGATGGGTGCAGTAGTTTATGTTTCAGACTTTTTTTGTTTGAGAAATACAGTACAAATGCAGACGCTCACAATGTGTATATACACTTACCTCTATGAGCACCTCCGAAAGGCTGAACCAGCGGGTCTTAAGATTGACGAAGTCACTGTAAGCGCATCACTATCGAGGAGAACGTCGTCTCCCACTAAAAGAATCGTCTCCCACTAAAAGAATATTCCGTCTTTATGAGACACCAAAGCATCAAACCTGGGGTTTGAACTCTGATGGACTGGGTGTACCACTGTCCTCCTAACCATCCAACCACAGGATAGTTCTCATGTTTCAGACTTTTCTGTACAACGAAGATCTATTAAGAGAGCTTAGATTGGACTAAGATGGAACCTAGAAAAATCATATGATAGGCATCGACACAGCTGACTCTAAAACCGTTGTCGGAGTGGCTCCGATGGGCTTGCAGATCCACATGTTTAAACAAATTGTAGACTAAGCTTATAAAGAAGCCTAGTAGGCTTGAATCAGGTTAAGGTAGTACACCGTACAAATAATTGATCACAGATTACATGAGATTTTTATGCTTGCGGCAGTGCCAAGAATTTACCAGTTTACTATGGTAGATAGATTTCGAAAGCCCCATTTACGAACGATATAATAGCCTATTTCAGAAATATACACAACCGTATATTGCCGATACTCCTTTACAAAATCAGCACATGAATAACAAAGCTAGATAACAAATGATTGCTTTAATTCTTGAAAAAATAGTTTGATTAATTAACGACCTGATTGCATAGCATTCATAGCTTTTTTCTCGATACTGAAGAATTCAGCACTGCCAATCGCCGAGTTGGCCATGGGTTCTGAAAGTAAGCCTTCCATCTCTTCGGGGTTCTGTTGCGCCCACGGGTGCTGCATCACCTTCATCAGTCCATCAAGCTTCTCTGTGACCTCCTTCATCGAGGGTCTGTTATCACCACACATATGCAAGCAAACCTTTGCTAGCTCTGCGATCTCTTCAATAATCTCTATGTTGTCCTGACCCTTGATCTGATCATCCAAAATGTCAGCCAGCCTATTGTCCTTCATTGCAGACATAAACATCATTGCTAGACTCTTCTCTTTCTCGGGGGCATCAAGATTGAACGGTATTCTCCCCGTGAGCAGCTCCACAAGAACAACCCCGAAGCTATACACGTCGCTTTTGTCTGTCAAATAGCATGTTTGCATGTACTCCGGGTCGAGGTACCCACATGTCCCTTGTACAAGTGTGACAAACTGCGACTTGTCAGTTGGTGCCATGATGGAGGCGCCAAAGTCGGAGACTTTAGCGTTGTGGTTGCCGTCGAGGAGGATGTTTGGGGTCTTGACGTCACCATGTAGGATCGGTATTGAAGCCGATGAGTGAAGGTAGGAGAGTGCGTCGGCAGACTCGATGGCGATCCCCAAGCGAGTGACCAAGGAGACCCACTGCCCATGGTTGCCGTGGATAAGATGGAAGAGTGTACCGTTCGGGACGAACTCGTATACTAGCATGGGGACTTCCACTTCAAGGCAACACCCGAGGAGTTTCACAATGTTTCTGTGGTTGATCTGGGATAGGATTACCATCTCTTTACCGAACTCTTTCTTCTGTTGGTCATCGATTGTCTTACATTTCTTGACTGCTACTTCGACGTTTCCCTTGAGAAGTCCCTTGTACACGGTCCCATGGCCTCCGTGACCCAGGACATTTTTGTCACTAAAGTTGTCTGTCGCCTGCTGCAATTCTTCCTCGCGGAAGATTTTGAATGCATTTCCCTCTTTTGACTTCATCTCGTTGAATAGTATCACACCACCGTGCTGCCGAAAGTAGTTCTGTTTCATGTTCTCTAGCTTTCTCCTCTCTCGGATCAAGCATGCACACGCTACAAATATCACAAGGATGACAAATCCAATACTTGCACCTGTTCCAATGAAACCGTGCACATGTTCGAATAAAACCATCAGCAACGACCACTTAAGAAGTAATAGAATTTTATCGAAAAGCATTACCCATAGATTGAATAAATATAATACTCCCTTTGATGACTTGAGTATATCGATTTGACCATGATCTACATGTCAAAAATACCGCCCTTCTCAGTAAATGGCTTTTCAACCTACTTAATGAGGATGGTGTATGTAAACCCTCCTTAGAACAAAATATGTTGGCTTGAAAGCATTGTCTCAAGTGCTCTGGAAGCCTGGATACTCGCATGTCTGGGCTGGGCTAGTGGAAACGAAGAAACACTTATTATACTTTGGCACATTTTCTATAAAGGATGGATCGGAGATACATTTCTGGGAGGACAAATGGCTTGGAAATGCTCCTTTTCGGGTACAATATAGTATTGTCCGTCGCCCAGGGGATACCATTGCCATGGTATTAGCTTCTACGCCCCCGAATGTGTCGTTTAGACGGAGCCTTTTGGGGAATAGATTAACCTCGTGGAACACACTTCTTCAACGTTTAACCACGATAGAGTTGTGTGAAGGCCCATATGAGTTCACCTTGAACCTTCTGGAGAGTGGAAAATTCTCAGTAGATTCTATGCATCGAGCGTTAATCCAACCTATGATTCCAATTGATAAAATTTTTGGAAAACGGAGATACCATTGAAGACGATTTTTGCTTGGTATCTTCATTGGGGTGTAATTCTTACTAAAGATAACCTTGTTAAAAGGAATTGGCATGAGAATACGACGTGTGTATTTTGTCATCATGATGAGACAATAAAACAGTTGTTCTTTCAATGTAAATTTTCTCGTTCTATATGCTCAGTCATCCAAATGGCTTCTGGAATATCTCCCTCAACTAGTGTTACCAATGTTTTTGTCAACTGGTTATATGGGATTGATCACAAGTTCAAAATTCTTATTATGGCAGGAGTGCTTGCCGTAATTTAGTCACTTGGCTATGTAGAAATGATAAGGTTTTTAATGATAAATCTTCTTCTCTTATGTAGGTTATCTACCGTTGTACCGCTACTCTCCGTCTGTGGTCACCACTACATCGTATGGAGTGGAGACATTTATTTACGGAGGCATGTGTACGACTGAAGGATACGGGGAGGGATATTTTTTCCAACATGGGTGGCCACGTAATCTGAGGATCGACCCTCCTTCTACATAGGCGTTTAGACAGATTCTTGTAATTCGCCATGTGTTTTATTTTAATTTCCGCATGTGTCATGGTTCTTGAGTCGGCTCTGTTTATCCTAGTTATGTAGAAGCCGACTGTAATGCTTAAACATTTTTAAGTAATAAAACACCCATTATAAAAAAAACAGTCTTCCAATGCAAAATTTTGACCATCGAATTAGATAAGCATATTTTTCTTTCAACATATTATGCAATACAAACGTTAATTTGATTAAAAAAATCAAATACTATCAACTTTATGTTATCGGTGTTGATAATTTTTTTAATAGTGATGGTCGAACTTAAAAAATGTTAATGTGTCCACTAAAACCGACCTCATTTGTGACCAGATGTATTAGAAATTTGGCGAAGAACGATCTGCATCTCTAAAGAAAACAAACGGACTATCACACCTGTACAAACTTCGTATTTTCTTTTTTCTTTTTTTTTTGAAGGAAATGAATTTCGTATTTTCTTTATTCGTATGACATCCAACAAGTAATCTTCCACAAGTGAAAGAAAGGAACTTACCAACAACAGGCATGGGCTGAAAACGGGAAGACTTTGGCACGCAAACGTCATTCGTCTCATAATATCCTGGGCGGCATGAGCAGCTGAAATTCCCGGGCGTGTTCTGGCAGATCTCAAGGCCACAAGGATTGGCATTCGCGCACTCATCGATATCTGTAACAGCACAACTGTAATTAGTTCAAGAAGCTAAGCTGCAGATACATGTGATTCACGAGTTAATTACTCCCACTGCTTCATAATGTAATAAGTTTTGGTAAACTATTAGCGGAAATCCAATTTGGCTCACGGGTGGAGAGGAACCCATAGTTTGAAAACAATTTTTGAAATTTCAAAAAAAAATTGGAAAATATATATGTATGCAGGCATTCTATATTCACATACAAGTTTTTAGGAAAAATATATTTTGTGTGTCCCGTGTAAAAAGACAAATTTGGATGCTCCAATAAAATGGTTGTTGGACTTTTTCTGTCTTTTGTACGCAAGTCGCATAAGAATTATTTTTTCAAAACCTTGTGTAAAAACACAAAATATCCAGATGTACAAGAAATTTTTTCTTAATTTCTTTTGACAATTTAAAATTTGTATTTTATGTATTTTTCATAATATGTTTATATGCACACAACCTTGAAACTATTAGTTTATCAAAACATACTACTCCCTCTGATCCATAATAAGTGTCACTTACAATTTAATTTTTTTATGTATATTTCATAATGTGTTTATTTGCACCCATGAGCCAAAACATCACATGGAAACTATTAGCTTATCAAAACATTTTTACTAAAGAAACGATACTGCTTTTTACGGATCGGGGGAGTGCTATATTTTAGAATAGTTTGTCAAAACATATACTACACTATGAAAACAGAGGTAGTACTCGGGAGTCCATGTCAAATAGACAAGGCAGCAAAAGAGAACGAACCTTGGCATCCATTCATGATATAAGGGTTGCCTTCGTACCCATGGGAGCAGTTGCAGCGGTAGCCCGCCATGTTGCCGCCAGTGGTATTAACACATTCGCTATCCCTACTGATACATGCGTAGGAACTCATGTTGGTCTGAGCTATCTCGCAAGTCTGCGGCTGTATTCGCCAGTTCAGGACAACTGGAACTTCACCCTTGTATGTATCATTGAACACCGTGGAATTGACATAGTTGGCTTTGAAACTGAAAGCTTCCTTCTCCATCACTGCCATGTAATTACAAGGACTGTCTTTCCATATTTCTGTGGTGTTATATAATTCATTGAAATAGCCTTCATAATACTGTATGTCTTTGGGGACATCAGCTTGGCAGCAGCCGCGGGCACCATCGCATGTGTTATTGTTAAGGCTGACGCCGTCGGTGCACGTGGACGAGCAACCTATTACATACTGCACAGGAATCATATACATACGAGATGTCTTAAATGGTTTGACCAACTATATAAAAAAATATGTCAACATAGAAAAATATGTCATGTTTCAGAAGGCTCCACCGGCGAACTCCACAGTGCGCATATGCCAACAGATCGCTGGATCGGGTGGGATTCTGTCGTACGCACCCATGTTTTTATTTTGACCATTTTGGTTCAGAGGGAGCATTTCGAATCTCTGTTGGCTATTAATATCATGGGGTATGTTCTCGTTTCATGGTGCCGACGAAGAATGTCACGAAAGCCAAGATCTGAGGACTGACAGTGGTGGGTCGAGACCGGGTGGTGATGAGGAATTGGCTTGGTGACTTGTGACTTGAAGTAGTGGTATGCAAGCGGGGGCGACAGTACAGGAGAAGCTCATGGTCCTATCTTTCAGGGTGAAAACCCAGGGTTTGGCCTTAATTGGTTGTGTTTGGCAATGACCTTATTGAAGGTATTGTTTTGAGAGCGTGAACTTTCTTCAGGGTGAAAACCTACATCTTTGATCGGGCGATGACGGTGTTTGTGTACTGTTTCCTTCTTGAAGGCGTCATTTTTGGAGAAGATGGACTTCTGGTGCTATCCTGGTGGTGGTAGTACTATTGTTTCAATGAATGAGGAACCGTAGCGGGACTTTGCTTTCTTTTTGTAATTCTTTTTTTTTTGGCTATGTGCATCCGTATGGCCGCTAGGATAATGCGTTATTGCAGAGGCTGAGTGTAATTGGTATCCTCTGATATTAATATATTAATATATGCTCCTTTCCAAAAAATAATAATTCATAGTACCAAATACATATAATATGAAAATATATTTTATGATGGTTCTGGTAACACCGTGATGATATTGTAGGTAACCACAATTTAAAAAAGCAGACCGGTGATAGAACCGGCAAGCCTCTCGGTTCGCAGTTCACTAGTTGGACCAGTGGTTCAGACTGGTTCATGTGCCGGTTTTTAAGATACAAATGGGTGACACTTTATTACTACTGTGTAAAAGTATAGTAAAAAACAGTCTGTCTCTACTACATTTGCTAACCAAACATAGCTGCGTTGGTTGGTCTGACGTCTCCGATGGACGCTAGCCCCTTAGGGCATCTCCATCGGGCCGACCCAATCCGTCCGAACGTGTCCGAATCAGTCCGCGTGGACTGGCGGACAGGTGAGCGCCGGCCCAGCGGAACGACCCATCTGGAGTGACTCGCGCGGACCGACCCATCCATGCACCAAATTTGAGCCACGGTTGCATCGGCCCGGACAGTGTGTTTGTCCTCATGTGTCCTCCCTTCAGGTTGGTGGTCCCTCCCGCCAGTGGCACACAAAGCACTCCCATCTTCCCTCCAAAACCCTCTCCCAAATTTCCAATAGCGGGTGCGGAGGCCATGGATCCCGCCACCACGGCCGATGGTGTGCCCTCCGGCGATCCCGTCGCCAAGAAGCACGGCCGGCCAAAGAAGTCGGCCAAGGATATGACGAGGAGGAGCGGAAAATTGAGTCGAACAAGCGCGCTGGCTGACGGGGAGCCGCAAAATCTTGTATCATCACTGCCAAACTCGACAAGGAGCGCTGGGAGGAGAACAAGCGCATCCTAGCCACGCACTCCAAGGCCAGCGCCGACGATCTCATAGTGAATGCTGCCAAGCACACCGTCATCATGAAGAAGCAGGGGGCACTAACTGCCACTTTCGATGGCACCATCGTTCTTCCTGGCATGCCTACGGCCGGCGCGTCCTCTACCAGCTCGGTCACTTCCACACCGAGCGACCGGCCACCAGGTCCACCTAGGACGTCAGGCGCGCACACACCATCGCTTGGCAGCCACGGTAGGAACATGGCCACGCTCTCCTGGTTCGTCTCTCCCCGCACAGCATTGTCGGAGACAGGAGAGCTAGCCATCGACCTCAACTACACTCCCACGGCCGCGGACACAACCCCGGAGGCGTCGAAGAAGTGGCGCTTCATCTCTGCCGCGTACATGCCGGCGCCAGTCAACCTGTTCGACGGAATGTTGGACCAACGGCCATTTGCCAATGACATAGTATGGTCGTGACAATTATTTTGCCATTGCTAGTAGCCTGCGCCCCCCGCTTTATCATGGCCAATTTGTGTGTAGGACTTCGTGGCCAACAATGGCGAGGGCATCATGCACGACATGATCAATGAGTGGAGACGACTATTTCGAGGGCGAAATGACCCAGCATAAGAATGCTAGGTCTAGGGTGTTGGAGTCAGAGGCCAAGGCCAAGGAGGTCGAAGCCAAGATCATGTCCGAGGAGAATGCCATCATGCCCACCGACCTGGATACCATCATCGACCTTGATCGCAGGGCTTGGGTCGCGAGGAGGCAGTAGATCATGCGGGGTCGCGATGCTTGAAGTGCAATGGTGACGGTAAATACCACTTTTTGGGAGGAACTTGTCACCTTTTGGACATAGTGTATGATATTGCACCCCTTTTGCATATTTCAGAGCAACTGGCCACCTTTTGGCGATGCCCAAAGGGCAATGGCACACGTCTGCCATATTATTTGCTTGTCAATTCGAGTATTTATATATGTATTTGAGCTGATTGGTATTGGCCAAATTGGCCAGCGATGGCGCCAATACCTAGGATAGACAGATGGAGCGCGGCTAGCCGGGCCATGACTAAAAAGTGACAGCGGCCTGACCCAAACGGACAGAATCGAACGTTCTGGGTCGCCTGTTTGGGTCGGCCCGATGGAGATGCCCTTAGGCACGGATATTCCTGGACGTAAAACTCGGTCCGGTTGGCTCGGCCCGAGTTTCGGCGGCCCGGCGCGAGCTGGGCTCGGCCCGCTGGAGATGCTGGACCGAGTCGAGCCTGGAAAGGTGGACCGCGACCAGCTCGATCTGGCTCGGGCTCGGCCCGGTCTGGCTCGTCTAGCTCGTGTTCTTTTTTCGAAATTGAATAGGGCCGCTGTATAGAGTTGGGCTGGAAGGATTCTCCCCGACATATGCACATCATGGAAGAAAATAGCGCGCTATTTTTTCGCTATAGCGGCGCTATAGCATATTTGGGAGGTGAACGCTACGCTATGCAAAATCTGCTCGCTATGACGCTAATCACGCTTTAGCGGCGCTAAACACGCTATAATGTACAACACAATAGCGACGCTAAAGAATCTATGAATATAGCACCACCCGATAAGCCCATTCAGCCCACGAATCCATCACGCCTAACACTATGGATCTAAACCTAGCTCAACTCAATCCTATTCCCCAATTCTCCCTCTCCACATGACGGTGGCGGTTGCTGACAGAATGCAACACCCGTCTCCTCCAGGTCGAGCCGGTCGGCCGCCTCCGCTCGAGTCCACCAGACGCACTGAAGCACCACGAGGACGCGCATCTCAAGTTCTCGACCAGTGAGCTGACCTGGCGCAAGTCTTCTCCTCTAACTTGTCATGCACCGGATATCAAGCAAACTTTATCGTTTGGCCACTATTAGTTAATTGGTTATGCATGTATTACTCAAAAAAAATAGCTGCTGAAATCGCTAATAATACATATTATACTTTAATTTTTTAATTCTTTTTAACACACGCTATTTTGAAAAATAGCGTGCTATTAGCAAGCTATAACTTGGGCTGAAAAATACACACACTAAATAAAATAGCGCGCTATTTTTTTGTTTGATGCACATACAAGAGCCAGGCACGTCGTGGACTCGTGGGTACTCCCCACGTCGTCCTCTCCAGGTCACTGCTAGGTCGAGGAAGGGGAACTGGGCGCTGTCGCCACCGCCCGCCGCGCCCAGGCTGGCGGCTGAACCTCGTCGGTCGTCGCCCCTCTCCACCACGCCCCTCTCCGGCTCTCCTCCACACGGCCCTTCTCCGCCACGCCCCTCTCCGCGAGTCCCCAGCAGATCGTGCGGCGAGCACGCGGCAGCAAGGTACCTCCGTTGATCTTCAATTTCAATGGGGAAATGTGCAGATCCACTAGTTGATCTTCAATTTCAATGGAGAAATGTGCAATTTTTTTTGAAGAAAACAGCTACAGGAAAGCTTCTTGTGAGCCTGGCATCCTTTCCATGATTGTTAATTTGTTGCTTGTTGCTATTTTCCAGTTTTATGGTTGGAATGGATTCATCTATATTTGGATTTCTATAATCGCCTTTCGTAGAATTTATTTTGGATCATTGGATCTTCAATTTCAATGGCCAAATATGCAAAAAACTGGAAGCTCGCCCTCACTGCCGAGCTGGCTGGAGCCGAGCCCCTGGAGGAAGCTCGCCCTCACTGCTGAGCTGGCTCGAGCTCGCCAGCTCCAGCCCGAGCTTTTCTCAGGCTCGGTTCGAGCCAGCCCGAGCCAGCTCGTGTCCACGCATAGGCACGGATAGACTCCATGGGTCGGAGGTGTCTGTTGGCAAGTAGGCCATACTAGACGGATCAGCTGGCAGGCAAACATCCTAGGGGAGTCGTTTGGTAGGCTGTGGTACCCCGGGCAGGCTCGCGTATGATGAAATCGGACTGATTTGTTGCATGCATCCCTTTCGCGTCCGTGGCCCCGGGAAGGATCACACCGCGTCCCTACGGGTACACACGAGATAAATCTCATCACCGCCCACTCCTCTCCCTATGACACTCCTATCTCACTTTCTTCCTCAGCGGTTCCACTTGCGGCGATGAATCTAAAGCGAACCATCAATGCGAGCGCTCGCGGGTTGGTCATAGATCGACGAAAGCACTCGCGGGTTCTAACACGACTCTCTCTTCCATGACCGTTCATACACGCTGCATCTGCCAAACGGACCTCGTCTGTCGGAATTGCTTCAGCAATTCGACAATGGAGGTAAGCTATACCCCCATTATCTAAGCTTTCTTGATCGTAGATCTGCATCTAGGTGCTTAGGGTTCAGTTTCTAGATGACATGTGGTACCTACCATCCACAAGGGGTGACTAAAAACCGAATCCCAAAAAAGGCCTAAACGAAAAATACCAAGTTGAAAAGACCAATCAAAAATTAGGTAGCTAGTTTTATCGATTAAATTTGGTTCGGTCGGTAAAGTCACCATTTCCCGATAACCAAATGGACCGAGTTGACCAAACTTTACATGAGAGCGAACAAAAAATTTATAAACACCTTAGGCTTTTGTTAGTTTGTGGCCATGAGCCTATGACTATAAGCCTGCAAGGTGGTTTTGTTTTGTTGTTTTACTAAAATTTGCAAATATGTGACCTTTGAACCGTGTGATGTGACTATTGCTCAAATTGCTATAGTGTGCTATTGTTTTTGTTTGATAGTGTTGAATGTTTATTTTGAAAATTGATACGAATATATGTACATTTAAAATGATCAAATTATAGATAAAATTCTGCCTAAAATTTTAGCGGACATTGTCCATGTTTTGTGCTGACAACTATCGCACAATTCAGCCATGACTGAAACCAAACCCGAGGGTACCCGAATTAGTCGGGTACGAAAACAATAAATAAATTTTGTAATTCATTTCTGAAAGACCGGATTTAAAATAGACCGAAATAAGCAGACCTAAATTTTGGTCACGACCGAAGGCCCACCCCTACCAACCACCATACAGTCGCTCGGGATATAAATTAACTCATGTACAAGGCATTTGTTGCAGCCGACAGTCAGATTCAACTTCATCTCATTGGTTGTACCGTGGCCAAACTTATGGCGGGTGTGGAAATTTGAATGCAAACAACTTACTCTTAATACAGTAATAACTTATGATGTCATAAGAAGGTTGTACGGAATAGAAAAAAATAGAGTGCTTAATAAGAAAGTCGGCACATGATCCTGACCAGCAACATTAGCTAGAAGTCCCTTACGAAGAGACATGATTAAATAGGATAATAACTGTATTAATTTGGAGGTAAAACTGAGGCTCGACCGGTTGCCCAGGAGGATGAGAAAACCTCTAGCGCTTTACAATTTTAATTAATGTCTAGCTTGTTATGTTAGCCTATTGTTTTTTTCCTGGTAAAGGCCAGTTCTCTGTAACTGTTAACAACGGTTATAGATATATATACTCCCTCCGACCCAAATTAATTGACTTGAATTTGCCTACATTCGGATGTATCTAGCACTAAAACATGTCTAGATACATCCGAATATAGGCAAATCGAGTCAATTAATTTGGATCGGAGGGAGTATATTTTTTTTTGAGCAGAACAACGGATATATATATGTACTGAAATTAAAGAACTTGCTGTAGATTTTCGTGATGAAAATATAGCCGGGCAGATTTTACCCGCTTGAAATTCATACGCTAATGGGTTTCTTAAAAGATTTTCACCTGGAGCTATATTCAATATATACTGTGTATACATAAAAAAACTGAGGAAATACTTACAGTAGAGCTCGTCATATAGGCGAGAGTATTGCACCCGAGGACGGTAATTGAGTTGTCCACTTCCGATATCCAGAAATCTGTATGGGTGAGGTCCAGACTTACTGTGTTGTAGTACACAGTGGACGGGAAATAACACCGCGAGGAGATCCCCGTGACCATCCAGGCCTTGCCGTCAGGCACGGAGACCCTTGTCACCTCGACATTCCCCCAAAAAAGCTTCGTGGCACCGTCCTCGGTGGTGCAATTGAGGTTAAAGCCGTTGTGGAAAGCGCACTGCTTGCCGACGCCGAACGGGAACGGGATGTCGATGTCGCCGCACTTTGCCTGGCAGCCGGGACGCTGGCCAGCCGGCACATCGTCTGCGGCGGCCAGCACGCAAATCGCCGTGAGGCAGAGAAGAAGATGGCCAGAGAGAAGAAGCGGGGAACACCCCGGCTTCATGGTTGTTGGCGAACGGGTAGAGGTAAGGTGTGGATATGTGTGCACCGGAGCTCCTAGTACCAGCTGAGGATGGTGCTATACCGTGTGTGGTCTTTGTGCTATAAATAATAAATGAATAAAAATGGTACCAAGTAGTTCCCCTGCATGACTGGCGTGGACCGACACTTTGACTTGTGGCTAGTCACAATGTTAGAACTAATATGGTCATCGCCACTGTATCACTTTAGTTCCAGTAATCCAGCTAATTAGTTACTCACTGGTATTTTTTTAAGTAAAACGGTGGGTGAAACCCTCACATCGAGTTTGATTTTTGAAATAATAAGAACCTACTTTCGCATCCGTGAGGACTTGAATGTGGGCGGCTAGGTCGTACATCCACTTCCCTGACTAAGTGAGCTAGGTTTTTCTTTTTTTTGCGAAACAATCAAATTGACACGCCGGCAAAACGGTTCGAAAAAAAATACACCGGCAAAGGTGTTCTAGCTCCAGGCCTCTGCATCGGCAATGCACATAATCCAGTTGTGCAAGCAACTGGAGTCGTGATTACTAGATAGCATAACAGCGAGATATCATCAAACACAACTAATGTCGCACATGCATCACTCAGCCACATTATTATTACTCCAATTTAGCATTAGTATCATTATTTTATACCATCTTTGAATGTTTCAAGGATGTGACCCCAATCCTCTCGTTATCACGAGTAGTATAGCACGCTAATATTTCGACACACAAGCAGTAGCAGACTAATGATTTGGAGAGACACGTAGACTTGGACTTGGCTAGTCTTTGAGGGAACCTTCTAATTTCATTCATTCCCGTTCATTCATTTTTACTAGACTGGTAGAGATGTGTAAAGCATCGTACGACCGAGTCTCTAGTCTCGTACTCCTTCCTCCATTCATTTTCTTTTTATTGTATTTGTTCGCAAATACTTGTCACTTGATGTTTACATCGACATTGTTCGCAAATGGTGAGTGAAAATAAATGCAGTGTTTTCTTTGGTCCAAATGTGGATGTGGAAGTAAAAGCCCAGATGTGTGGAGATAAATATTATGACAGAAACGATTTCTCATAAATATCTTGGTCTTCACACAATGGTAGGTTTGGACCGCACAGAGAGTCACTGCAGGAACGGCGCGCTACGCCGAGGGCAAAAAGCCGTTGGCGTAGGCCAAAATGCCTCGGCGTATGCTACGCCGACGGCTGCCCTCGGCGTAGCCTCCTCGGCAAAGCTCTCCCTCGGCGGAGGCACTTTTGCCCACCGGCATAGCTCTAGCCGTTGGTGTATGCTACGCCGACGGCTTTGCCCTCGGCATAGCCCCGTCGGCATAATAACGGTAGGTTATAAAAAAATCAAATTTTTTTGAGTTTTTTCTCAACTTTTTTAAATCTTTAAATTGTTTGAATCATTAATCTCTCACTTGGAACATTTTTAACACTAATTACAACTAATCTTTGATCAAATTGCAGTCTCTAACAAACTTCCCGCTCGGTCACCCATCCTAGCATTACTCTAGCTCCAGCACGCTTAACTTCTCAGTTTCTTTCGAATCAGTTTCCATGAAGCAATTTGTACCTAGTTGTTAATACTATGATATCAATCCTATTAATTCTTATATCATTATGTCACATGTTTTTATTTTTTGAAACTACAAACACTTATTTAATTAAGTAAACAACAATAAATAAGTAAAAATATTACCGATTCAAATAAAAATACTATTGAATTCAAATAAAAATATAATAATTTTACTTTTTTGTATTTTTCTATTTAATATGGAATAATTAATATCTTTAAATCCGTAAATCGAAATTTGATAAATAATATGTCTAAATTGATCAAAAAATGAAAGGAATCTAAATATGATATCCATATCAACTTATTAGAAACCCCCGTTTTTGAATTAGCTATTTGGTGGTTGCTTCACAAAATCCCTTTTTTTGCGCTCGGAAAATAGAAAATGGCTTTTTGGTGCGACGAAAAGGAAAACTTCCTCCTACAATATTGTTCGCCATCCCATGATGCACATGTATATAAAATAGGCACATTATCACAAACTATGTCTTGATTTTAGCCATAACATTGGTCATTTGACCCGAAAGCTAAGAAACCTCGAATGAGATAGATCATTTTGTGAAGGTTTTTTTAGACATAATCTATATACCAAGTTTGATATTTTTTCTTGTAACTATGTCACATAATATGACACCACGCGAAGGTTTCACATTGTTTCGATCGTTTTTGAATTTTTATTCCCGTTTTAAACTATCGTCAAACTTTGTCGAACAGCGGGCATGAAGATTTTTAGATTGGGGCCGAGCCTCGCTAAACTTGTATTGGATCTTTGATAAAATAGCATATTGTGAACCTAAAAATGATTTTTGTAAAAAAACATGAGCATCGGATCATGTACATGTAGTTCATATCTGACCCACTTCCTGCCGATTGGGCAGGAATTTGTCTTTTTCACCAGGGGTGGACGAAAAGGTTTCAGATCCCCCTATTGGAATATTGTCCATATAAGGTGGTATAGTATTTTTGTAAAATGTGGTGGTAGCATTTTGAATTAGCCATTTGCTGGTTGCTTCACAAAACTCCTCTTTTTTGTGCTCGGAAAATGAAAAATGTCTTTTTGGTGCGACGAAAATTAAAACTTCCTCCTGCAACATTGTTTGTCATCCCATGATACACATGTATGCATAATATGGGCACATTATCACAAACTATTCCTTGATTCTAGCCATAACATTGGTCATTTGATCCGAGAGCCAAGAAACCTCGAATGAGATAGGTCATTTTGTGAAGGTTTTTTTTCAGACATAATCAATATAGCAGGTTTGATATTTTTACTTATAACTATGTGACATAATATGACACCACGCGAAGGTTTTGCATTATTTTGACTGTTTTTGAATTTTTTATGCCCGTTTTAAACTATCGTCAAACTTTGTCGAACGACAGGCATGAAGATTCATAGCTCGGGGTCGAGCCTCGCTAAACTTGTATTGGATCTCTGATAAAATAGCATATTGTGAACCTAAAAATGATTTTTTTAAAATCATGAGCATCAGATCATGTATCTATAGTTCATATCTGACCCACTTCCTACCGATTCGGTAGGAATTTGTCTTTTTCACCAGGAATAGACGTAAAGGTTTGAGATCCCCCTGTTAGGTTATTGTCCATGTAAGGTGGTATAGTATTTTGTAAAAATATGGTGGTAACATTTTGAATTAGTCATTTGGTGGTTGCTTCATAAAACCGTCCGTTTTTTACACTCGGAAAATGGAAAATGCATTTTTGGTGCGACGAAAAAGAAAACTTCCTCCTGCAACATCGTTCGCCATCCCATGATGCACACGTATGCACAATATGGGCACATTATCACAAACTATGCGTTGATTTTAGCCATAACATTGGTCATTTGACCCGAAAGCCAAGAAACCTCGAATAAGATAGGTTATTTTGTGAAGGTTTTTTTAGACATAATCAATATACCAAGTTTGATATTTTTTCTTGTAACTATGTCACATAATATAACACCACGCGAAGGTTTCGCATTGTTTGGATCGTTTTTGAATTTCTTATGCCCGTTTTAAACTATATATAATGTTTTATCACTAGTGGAAAACGGGCCTCCAGTCCCGACCCGTAAGGGGCTTTAGTCCCGGTCCTGGTAACCTGGATTAGAGGGGCGGGACTAACGGCCCACCCACTAGTCCGGGCCCTCTTACCAGTCGGGACCAATGGGCATCCACGTGGCTGTCTCTGCGGGCGCTGGGTGCCCCCCCTTTAGTCTCGGTTTGTATTACGAACCGGGACAAATGGTTCTCTGCCGCGGTAGAATTTTAGGCACTTTCTCTGCCACGACAGAGAATTTAATTTGTATCCTTTTTTTCATTTCAAAATAGTTTTCTACGCTACCACATACCATACATGTTCGTGCATACATAAGATAACTTCTCTTAAGATCGAGCATACAAATATATACATGATAGTTACACATGGAGATCACAATTATCGGGACTAGAGCCCGTCTATTTAATTACACGGTCGGGGATCATCGGCGCCTATTCACAGTAAATTCTCCGGCGTCATCTATCATCTCGTTCATCAAGAATCCTGCCAGTTATTCAGCAATTACTACTACGCGTTGCTATGGTAGGAGCTGATCCCGCATTTTCTCGAACTATATAAGAAAAGGAGATCAATATGAATATCAATCATGATAACAAAAAGTGACGGTAATAAAAATAATGTTATGAATGTATTGCTTACATCGACTTTATAATCATTCAGCTCATTGGTAAACGTGCGAATGAACTCGCAAACGTAGAATCTACATAGATTCGTCTTGGGTGGCTGCCTCGCGGACTTTACGAGAATAGAATTCAATCAAAATAATAATCCAGCATCATAATTGTTTTGAAACTAGAAGTAAAGATATGCGCGTACTACTTATCGAGACCGGCTTAAACGTCAGCTTCTCACTAAAGTCACCCGTAACCGCACTCTTGAACTGGTTCCAAACCCTACCCGGTAAAGAAATGAATAAGTTATTTATTACGTGATATCTCAGGAAATCAACGAAAGAGACTGATGTAGCGTGAAAATTACCTCTGGAGCATGTCCTGCATGTCCCTAAACATTTCCAGGGGTCTCTTTAATGGGTCCATGACTTCAACTCTTCCCTTATCAAGTTGAATGTCCATGAGAATCCAGTGGAAACTATACACGTTTATATATACATCAGTAACTCATCAATTACACTTAACATCGAGTAAGCAAAAGAGAATGTGTATAATAGAGTAAGACCCTCACGCGAAATTGTAAGAAAACAGTATGTGGTCACAGAAATTGCTCCGTTAGAAATCTTAGAAGGTTTTCCTGCGTGTCCTCGGGTTTATCCTTTAGCGTCTGACAATATATTTTATCTGGGTCAATTAACCCAACACTAAAGATTGACTTCTTTTACATTCCATGATCTTCATTCTGCATAATAATAGAGTACAAAAGGATATAATTAGGATAATTACATGCAATGAACTGAACAACTAAAAAAATGAATAACTTATATATAGACAATGAATTCAACAACTTACAGACAATAGCAACTCATGAGACTTTTGTCGAGGGCGTCGAAAATGTATAACTGGAAGAGTTCTGGAAACTCAACATGGACCTCTTCTTCTCGGAAGTAGTAGTCATGTGGGACTTTCGCCACGATCATTATTCTCTCCTGCTTCACGGCTTTCAAGTACCATTTATGTAAACTCCGCATTTGTGTTGGCAGTTGTTGGAACTGCTCAAAGCTGACTAGAGGCTTTCCTGGGACATATGTAGGGACTACCTGAGCCTTGGGTAACTTGTCGTCCTGGGAACCTAGCAATTCCTCAACAGTCACATTTATAGAGGCCGCAAGCTTCGCAGCTTCTTCCATATTCTGCTGGGGAATGTCATCGGATACCACCTTGAGGGGTGGGGTCGATTTTTTGGCCTGTTCCCCGAGCTGGGGGACGTCCTTCCTTTTCCTGGTTGCACTTTGACTTGATGATTTGCTCCCGCTTGCACTTCTACTTGATTTGCTCTTCTTCACTTCCTTCTGAAGTGTGCGTCGATAGTCATCTGGCTTATGGCGCAAGTCATATTGCGATTTTGTGTTCAGAAAAGAAAGTGCATACGCTTTTTTGCTTCTCAGTGTATACCGGGGCGGCTCGGGTTTCTTCTTTTGAAGTTGCGCAACACATTCGGCCTTTACGATCATGTCGGTTTCCTCGTCAGTACGATCGTAAGGTCTGATAGGAAGATTCTTATGAGGTACTCTTGGGAGGGGCGACATTTATCGTTTTGGGCTCCTGCGTCGTTTAGTACTAATCGGAGGCTGCGGCGGAGATCGAGATGGACTCGGGCTGTGGTGGTCATAGTCATGGGGTGGGCTTCTTGGAGGTGATGGAGGTGAAGGAGACATGCGACCACTCGGAGGCGGTGTTAGCTTTGACGTCCAGCCTAGAAGCTTGATGTTGTTCTTGTCCCATAGAATGATACCACCCAGTACTTCTCCGAGTGTCCTCTCACCTTCAGGTCCAAGGATGTCAAGCTCCATTGAGTCCCACCCCATTGCGATTTCATCCACAGCAACTTTAGCATAGCCAGCTGGAATCTCACGGCCATGCCAGCGTGCGCCAGGTGGACAAGGTAAAGCACATCCGACCGCCACCTTGATGGATAGGTTCTTCACCTTCTGATGGAGCTCACAAGATGCCTGCTCCTTGATTCCATCCACGGGGTAGCCGGGACCGCCATCTACCATACGTGCATCGTCAGAAGGGACCTCCGATTTAGCCACGCTGCTTCTCCGCTAAGATGGGATGTCGGTAATATCGAGTACAGGATCTTGCAGGCGTGCTGCTCCTCGAAGTTCGTCAATCTGTTGCTGATGCATTCGAAGTGTTCCTAGCAACTCGGTGAACCTGTCTCCCTCCGCCTCCTGTCGTCTCCTCTTTGCTCTCTCTCGGCTCCTATAAGTATCTCTGTCTTTGGGAAACCCCATCTCCCATGTATAACTAGGGCCAAGGCCTCGTACACGTCCTCCGCGTTCGTCATTCCCGAGGACCTTTGTCAGCAAGTCTTTCTCTCTATCGGGACGGAACTTTGTTGTCCCCGCTTTAATCTCCTTCACCACTTTCTGCCATGTATCCCGGGGTATCCTAATCCCGTCACTGCAAATAAGGTCCCCTGTACTTTCGTCATACTCACTCCCATGCCCAAGGAACCAATTCCTTGCCCTCAGATCCCATTCTTCGCGTATTGGTTCTGGAGTGATCCCTTTAGCAAGTAGCTCATTCTCTTTAGCATCCCACTTTGGCATGGCAGCCGCGTAGCCCCTGGCCCCAGGTGATGGTGATATTTCTTCATCGTGGCATTTTTCTTGTTTTTTCCGACATTTCCATAGCAGGTTGTGACTCCTTGTACTTCACAAATGCATCCTAGTTAGGCTGCTGCTTCGTTAGATAACATTCAAATTTAGGAGTCTTCTTCGTCTTCTGATACTTTTGCCATAATGCTTTCTTCCAGTTCTTGAATAGTTCGGCCATCTTTGTAAGAGTCCACTGCTTGAATTTATTCCTCAATGCAGCTGTGTTGGCATCATCCTCACATTCTGGCAGGGTGAAATGTGTCATGCGGTCATTCCAAAGACCCTCTTTGCACCTGTCGGCGACATACTCACCCTCTTTCGCCCCTTTGGTCTTATTCCACTCTCGAACGGTGATCGAGATGCGATCCCTAACCATAACTCCACATTGTTGTTTAAATACAGTTTTAGCCTTTTCGGGTTCCAACGGTTTACCCCGTGGTGATACCCGCGTAATTGTATAACGCGTAGATGCGTCCAACTTTTTGGCCGGGCCTCGTTTGGAATATTTTTTGCTCGATGTGGAGGCCTAAGAGAAGAAACATTTGTCAATTTATATATATACAACTCAGTTAATGCATCTACTGATCACCAGACTTCATATATATACCTCGCCGTCGGCTTCTCAACCACCGGAGCCGTCGGCTTCTCCACCATCGGAGCCATCGGCTTCTCCTTGATCATTTCGGTCGACCTCCTCTCCCTCACCGGAGGGGTTCAGATAAATCGACGGAGATTTGGGTGGATCAACATGGGGGGTGTCGTTGATCATATCCTCGAGAATTTCTTTCTGTGCTATGTCTCTCTGGATTGGATCCATAGTTTTCTACAAAATGCACACAATAACATTTTTCATTCAATATTGCTGCATAAAATAATACTAAACAATAATATGAACACGCAATTTGCTACAATAATACTAAACAATAGCAAAATTCTAGTGATGCCCTAACCCTAACCCTAAGTCCGGGGGCCCACGAGCACTACCACATTAACCCTAAGTCAGAGGGCCCGCGAGCACTGCCACCCTAACCCTAAGTTCGGGGGCCCGCGAGCACTACCACATTAACCCTAAGTCCGAGGGCCCGCGAGCACTACCACCCTAACCCTAAGTCCGGGGGCCCGCGAGCACTACCACATTAACCCTAAGTCCGGGGGCCCGCGAGCACTACCACCCTAACCCTAAGTCCGGGGGCCCGCGAGCACTACCACCCTAACCCTAAGTCTGGGGGCCCGCGAGCACTACCACCCTAACCCTAAGTCCGGGGGCCCGCGAGCACTACCACATTAACCCTAAGTCCGGGGGCCCGCGAGCACTACCACCCTAACCCTAAGTCCGGTGGCCCGCGAGCACCACCACCCTAACCCTAAGTCCGGCTGCCCGTGAGCACTACCACCCTAACCCTAAGTCCGGGGGTCCGCGAGCACTACCACCCTAACCCTAAGTCCGGGGGCCCGCGAGCACTACCACCCTAACCCTAAGTCCGAGGGCCCGCGAGCACTACCACATTAACCCTAAGTCCGGGGGCCCGCGAGCACTACCACCCTAACCCTAAGTCCGGGGGCCCGCGAGCACCACCACCATAACCCTAAGTCCGGCTGCCCGCGAGCACTACCACCCTATTTCCTATATACAAATATTTCCTATATACAAATAATTCCTATATACAAAAAAATTCTATATACAAATATTTCCTATATACAAATATTTCCTATATACAAAATATTTCCTATATACAAATATTTCCTATATATAAAAATATATTTCCTGTATACAAATAATTCTTATATACAAATATTTCTATATACAAAAAAATTGTATATACAAATATTTCCTATACACAAAATATTTCCTATATACAAATATTTCATATATACAAATATTTCTATATATAAAAATAAATTTCCTATATACAAATAAATTTCCTATATACAAAGAAATTTCCTATATAAAAATAAATTTCCTATATACAAATAAATTTCCTATATACAAATAAATTTCCTATATAAAAATAAATTTCCTATGTACCAGCGAGGGGAGGGGCGAGGCCGGGGCTGTGGCGGAGCTCGTGGCGGCGTGGGTGGCCGCGGTGGCGTGGGGAGGTATGGTGGCCGGGGCGGTCAGTCGGGGAGGCGTGACGCGGGGAGGGGTCAGCCGGGGAGGCGCGGCGCGGGGAGGTCAGCCGGGGAGGCGCAACCGAGGACGGTGCCGGAGATTTGGCAGCCTGGCGGCGTAACGCAGCTCCTCGCGATGTGCTTCCTTTGGTCGATGGATTCGACCGAGGAAGAAGCGACGCATTAAATACCCCCACCCTTTAGTCCTGGTGCGTGGCATAAACCGGGACTAAAGGGGGGTCTTTAGTCCTGGTTCCATCCACACACCGGGACTAAAGGCTTTGGGCGCCTTTTCGCCTGCAGAGCCTTTAGTTCCGAATGGTGTTCTGGGCCGGGACTAAAGGCCCAAATTTGCGCGCGCTGGGCCTAAGTTGGCGCCTATTTTTTCAAATATTACAATTTGTAGCTATTAGATTTTTTAAACATTTGAATTATACAGTTTTTGCATACTTATGAATTTGAGAAAGTTTTCAACATGAAAAGTTTTTGAATTTGAATAAGTAATCCAAATCTATTTTCCGTTTTATAAAATAATTATTCTAACTAGTGAAACTAATAACCATTTTGCCATTTCCAATTTAAATATGCATTAACTATTATATTTTGCATATTTTTGAATCTCACTAAATTTTTAACATAAAAAGTGCTTGAATTTGAATAAGAGATTCAAATCCATTTTCTGTTTTATAAAATAATTATTCTAACTAGTCAAACTATTAACCATTTTGTCATTTTCATGTGATTCCGACGCTCCGGTGGTCTTCCTCCAGTGAAACCCTAGACCGGGGCCCCGGATCGTCTACCCCTATAGCTTTCTCCGTACGAGGGTAACCTCTTTAGGGTTTAGGGTTTAGGGTTTAGGGTTCCCTCCTATGACTTCCCGCCATTTCTCACTATATATATGTAGGCTTGGTCGTTGCCATAGCACATCTAGACTCATATCTGCCGCCTCTCTCCACTCTATCCCATGGCTTTCACCATACCTCTAACCCCAGGGAGGCAGAGATGGAGTCTTTCACGGGCTAGCAGGAAAATATTTTCCGAGGCGGAACTTCCGAAGATGCCATAGGGCGTTTGCACCAAGGGCATCTTCGAGAAGTTCTGCCACGGGAGATTTCCCAACCATTTCCTCCATCCATGGGGATGAAACTCTCCATCCATGTTGGCTTGTTGAGTTGCTTGCCATGGTGTATCGATGCTCCTTTTATAGGCACGACGCCGCTTCTACTTTGTCTTCTTCCTCCGATAGGGTGTCGTGCGCTACATGCTTTATCTCATCGAGCAGTGCGTCAACCCACGCGTCCTTATCCTACCAACAGCTTTAGTCCCGATTTGAGCCCCCACCCGGTACTAAAGGTTACCCATGCGTCCTTATCCCACCGACAGTTTTGTTAGATGACACAAAAACCACCTTTAGTCCCGGTTGCACCCACCAGCCGGTACTAAAGGTTAGCCACCCCCCAGATAAGGCCTTTCCAGATAAGCCTCCCCTAGATAAGGCCTCCCCATCTTTTGTCCCGGTTTGAGCCCCCACCCGGGATGAAAGTTTCCCGCGCCACTGCGTTATCGCGCTTTCCATCGGTTCCCACCTCTGTCTTCCCGCCATTTTTTCAGTATATATATGTACGCTTGGCCTCCATTTACATATCACATCTAGACTCATCATTCTCTTCCCATGGCTTCCATCGTATCTCTAACCACCCAGGAGGCGGAGGCGCTTTGCGCCTCGAACTACCCCTGCCCACCGGGCTACCGCGTCCCCACCGGCTGGATGCTGAGCGTTGGAGGCGTGCCGGTCCCTCCTGTCCCTCTAGGTGTGGAGCGCCGGATGGCCATCACGAAACACTACTACCTCGAGCTCACGCCAGAGCAGCGGAGGAATCCCAACTGGCATCCCGACTATTTCCTGACTTGGGAAGCCTTCTTCATCAATCGGCGTGAGAGGGCGCTCGCCAGGCACGAGGAGGACGGCCCACCTCCTTCGAACTTCAACGAGGCCGGCCGTCGGCTGTGGTGGCGCGACCAGACTCTCCAGAGTGTCATGGCCTACAACACGACCGACAATAACCCCCGCCTGCGGTACCCTCAAATCCAGCCCACGCGTGCCCAACCTTCAAGGTTCAACTACGGCGACCCCGACGACGGTGCCGGCGACTACGACGACTACAGTGGCGCGTATTACAGGGCTAGGCAGGAGCATGACTAAATCACTCCAACATTAGGCATATTTCTTAATTTTTAGTTGTGCTATGTATCTTAATTTTTAGTTGTGCTATGTATCCTTAGTGTTTGTGGGTTCCTTCTCTTGTGATGGTTCCTTCTCTTTGGGTGATCACCTCCCGCGGCTCAGAACCCGGTTGTCAACGTCTAGTTTGATTGAGCAAGATGTATTACATGAAAGGGGACCTTTATGTCTCAAATAAAAGGTTTAATACATTACATAGATTTATGTCTCAAATAAAAGGTTTAATACATTATTACACATCACCAACATCTAGTGTTGTGGTTTTCTTCTGCACCATAGCCATGGAGAATCTTCATCATTTAACAGGATGCTTGGGTCAGTTTTCACTTTGAAGGGCGGAATTTCATGAAACTTATTGTAATCTTCTGACATGTCTGTCTTGTCATCCACTCCCACGATGTTTCTTTTCCCTGAAAGAACTATGTGGCGCTTTGGCTCATCGTATTATGTACTCTTTTGCTTATCTTTCCTTTTTATCGGTTTGGTAGACATGTCCTTCACATAGAAAACCTGAGCCACATCGTTGGCTAGGACGAATGGTTCATCCATATACGCAAGATTGTTGAGATCCACTGTTGTCATGCCGTACTTTTGGTCTACATGTACCCCGCCTCCTGTCAGCTTGACCCATTTGCACCGAAACAAAGGGACCTTAAAAGTAGGTCCATAGTCAAGTTCCCATATCTCCTCTATGTACCCATAATATGTGTCCTTCTGCCCATTGTCATCTGTTGCATCAAAGCGGACACCACTATTTTGGTTGGTGCTCTTTTTATCTTGGGCGATCGTGTAAAATGTATTCCCATTTATCTCGTACCCTTCGAAAGTACATATAGTCGAAGATGGTAACCTGGCCAACGAGTACAACTCATCTCCAACAGTGGTGTTATTCATGAGATGTGTCTGCAACCAATTGCCAAAATTCTTCTCGTGTTCCCCTTTAATCAAGGTTTCAGGCTTCCCCGGGTTTTCGGAGCATAGAATATTCTTGTGTTTCTCGATATACGGAGCCACCACGGTGGAATTGTGTAGAACTGTGCAGTGTGCTTGAGTGAAAGAATGCCTGTCCCTACATACCATTGATTTCCTTCCTAGTGTGCCTTTTCCAGTCATCCTCCCCTCATACCGAGATTCAGGAACACCAATCGGCTTAAGGTCAGGAAGAAAGTCAACACAAAACTCAATGACCTCCTCTGTTCCATAGCCCTTGGAGATGCTTCCTTCTGGCCTAGCACGGTTATGAACATATTTCTTTAAGACTCCCATGGACCTCTCGAAGGGGAACATATTGTGTAGAAACACAGGACCGAGAATTCTAATCTCTTCAACTAGGTGAACTAGGAGGTGCGTCATAATATTGAAGAAGGATGGTGGGAACAACAACTCGAAGCTGACCAGACATTGGACCACATCAATCTGTAACCCTGATAGACTTTATCGATCGATTATCTTCTAAGAAATTGCATTGAGGAATGCGCATACCTTCACAATGGCTAGTCGAACATTTTCTGGTAGAATTCCCCTCAATGCAACCGGAAGCAATTGCGTCATAAGCACATGAAAGTCATGAGACTTTAGGTTTTGAAATTTTTTCTCTTTCATATTTACTATTCCCTTTATATTCGACGAGAAGCTAGACGGGACCTTGATACTGAAAAGGACTTCAAAAAAGATTTCCTTCTCTTCTTTGGTAAGAGCGTAGCTAGCAAGCCCTTGAAACTGCCCTGGATGCTTGCCGTCTCGTCCTTTATGATGTTGCTGGTCCTCCCGTGCTACCGGGGTATCTTTTGACTTCCCATACAAGCCCAGGAAGCCTAGAATATTCACGCAAAGATTCTTCGTCAGGTGCATCACGTCGATTGCAGAGCGGACCTCATGCACTTTCCAATAGGGTAGCTCCCAAAATATAGATTTCTTCTTCCACATGGGTGCGTGTCCGGTAATGGGGTCTTTCGGAACAGGTTGTCCTCCAGGACCCTTTCCAAAGATTACATCCAAATCCTTGACCATACCAAATACATCAGCACCACTACAGGGGACAGGCTTTGTCCGGGTTTCTGCCTTGCCATTGAAATGCTTGCCTTTCTTCTTTAAGGGATGACTGGGCGGAAGAAAACGACGATTGTACGGGTACAAATTCTTTCTACATTTATCCAGATATATACTTTCAGTCTCATCTAAACAGTACGTGCATGCATTGTATCCTTTGTCCGTCTGTCCTGAAATGTTACTAAGAGCAGGCCAATCATTGATGGTTACGAACAGCAACTCTTGTAGGTCAAATTCCTGCTGTTTGTGCTCATCCCACACACGTACACCTGGTTTGGCCCATAACTGTAGAAGTTCATCAACTAATGGCCTTAGGTACACATCAATGTCGTTGTCGGGTTGCTTCGGGCTTTGGATCAGCACTGGCATCATAATGAACTTCCGCTTCATGCACAACCAAGGAGGAAGGTTGTAGATACATAGAGTCACGGGCCAGGTGCTGTGACTGCAGTTCTGCTCCCCAAAAGGATTCATGCCATCGGTACTTAGACCAAACCATAAGTTCCTTGCGTCACCAGCAAAGTACGGGAAGTCTCTCTCGATTTTTCTCCACTGCCGACCGTCAGCAGGGTGCCTCAACATCCCGTCTTTCTTACGGTCTTCCATGTGCCATCGCAACAACTTGGCATGCTCTTTATTTCTGAACAAACGTTTCAACCGTGGTATTATAGGAGCATACCACATCATCTTGGCAGGAACCCTCTTCCTGGGTGGCTTGCCCTCAACATCACCAGGGTCATCTTTTTTGATCTTATACCGCAATGCAGTGTATACCAGGCATTTATCCATACTCTCGTACTTCTCACCGTGGTAGAGGATGCAGTCATTAGGGCATGCATGTATCTTCTGCACGTCTAATCCTAGAGGGCAGACAAGTTTCTTTGCTTCGTACGTACTGGAGGGAAATTGGTTATTTCTTGGAAGCGACTTCTTCATTATTACCAGCAACTTTTCAAATCCCGAGTCAGTCATACCGGTCTCTGCCTTCCACTTCAACAATTCCAGTGTGCTACCCAGCTTCTTCTGGCCATCTTCACAAGTTGGATACAACAATGTGTTGTGGTCCTGTAACATCTGCTCGACCTGCAATCTCTCCTTTTCTGTGTCGCAGTCTCGCCTTGCATCACTAATGACCCGACCAAAATCATCAACGGGCTCATCTGGTTCCCGTTCTTCACCCCCTTCTTCTTCATTATCTTCAACTGCGGTATCATCGTATTCAGGGAATATAGATCGGTAGTTGTCATCATCGTTCTCTTCTTCATCGCCGTCCTCCATCATAACCCCTCTTTTTACGTGCTTGGTCCAAACATTATAGCCGAACATGAAACCGGACCGAAGCAGGTGGCTCTGAATGACTCTTGAGGAAGTGTGAGCCTGCTCATTCCGACATTCAACACATGGACAACAAATAAAACCATCCCGACGCTTGTTCGCCTCGGCCACAAGGCGAAAAGAACGCACGCCTTCTCTGTAAGCGTCAGAGCGTCGGTCACCGTACATCCATGGGTGGCTCATCTGCATCATACAACCATGCATATATATCAAACGCAATCATGATGCTTAAATTAGTACCGCGCGGTCAAAACGAGAAAATAGTTGCTAACCTTTTAGGACACTTCAAAACAAAGAGGAGAAACCTTAAGTGTCGCTCTGGCACCTCATATCATATTGTCTTGTGTGAACCAAGTGGCATCGCTCTAACAGGCATTTCACCGAACACCTCTAGTGCATATGAAGAAAAAAAGTTAGCACAAAGTTATGCCCACCTCTCACATAGGAAAAAAATAGAAGAGAGTGGAGGGTTGGGTGCATATATATAGGACCCGACCATTAGTCCCGGTTTGAGATAAAAACCGGGACTAAAAGTTCTGTCAGGAGCACGCGCGCCGGCCCAGACCCATTTGTCCCGGTTTGTATCTCAAACTGGGACTAATGGTTCCTTACGGACCAGGACAAAGTACCTCGGCCTCCTCGGGCCGTCTGGTTCGGACCATTAGTCCCAGCCCCAGCCACGGCCGAGGCTAGTGGTCCGAACCAAAGGCCTATTTTCTACTAGTGTATGTTTCACTTTTTTATTTACAAATGTGTAATATTTGAGTGTAGATAGATAGATCTTATTTTTCTGCAAATTTTAATATATTATTTGTATTTTTCCGAATTAGAGTGATTTAGTTATGATTTTTCAAATTTTAATGAGATAAAAGGAAAAATAGCTACGCCGAGGGAAGCCCTCGGCGTAGCATAGGATACGCCGAGGGAAATTCTATGCCGACGACTGCTTGGCGGGACTGGCCTGGTCACGGTCTACGCCGACGGCCTCGACGTTTGGCTCTCGACGTAGCGACCAGCCGTCGGCGTATTCATCCATTCCTGTAGTGAGTTTTATTTACTTACTGGAAAGAGTAATTGAACATATTAAAGGGTGGAAGGAGAGGTTTCTGTCGATGGGAGAAGAAGATGTACTCCTAAAAGCTGTCATGCAATCTATTCCAATGTATGCTATAGGGGTTTTCAAAATTCCAAAGCAGCTATGTAAGGAGATAAACGATATAATGGCCGAATTTTGGGGGTGATACGTATGAAAAGAGGAGAATGCATTGGTTTGCATGGTGGAAGATATGTATCCCAAAGAGATTGGGAGACATGGGTTTCCGTGATCTACATTCCTTTAACCTTGCAATGTTAGCAAAGCAATCATGGAGATTATTATCTAATATTGAATTTGTTTGTGCCCATGTTTTGAGAGCTAAATACTATCCTCATGATAATATCTTAAAGGCGGGGCCAATGAGTGGTTCATCTTTCGTATGGCAAAGCATAATTGCTAGACTAAATACCTTGAAACGAGGGCATATATGGAGAATTGGATCTGGTACAAAGGCGGATATCTGTGAAGATCATTGCTTGCCAATGAGTCCTTCAAGAAATTTTATGTCACATAAGGGTGTGTGCCTGCTGCGTATAGTCAATGAGCTAATTAATCCGTATACATGAGCAAGGGAAGACGAAATTGTTCATGAAAATTGACTATAGGTGGATGCCGAACAGATTTTATAGATCCCATTAAGTGAGCATTTCAATGAGGATTTCATTGCTTGCACCATACTAAGCACTACAACTTCACTCCATACTAAGCACTACAACTTCACTGTTTCTTTCGGCTTACCATCTGGAATGTCAATTTAGATCAAAAGTTCAGCGAACAGATGGCCAAGGTAGATCGTAAGTGAACCCGGTTTGGGACATAGTGTGAAAATTGCATATTCCTAGTAAAATTAAAACCTTTTTGTGAGAAGCATTAGATGACATGATTCTAGGGTTGGAAATTTTGGCATCTAGATACATTCGAGTATCTCCCCAGTGTCCAGTCTATCAACTCAGTGCGAAGAACAAGAGACATCTTATGTTCACTTGTGATATGGCAAGGAAAGTTTGGAAGGGATTAGGGCTTTGGGAGTTTATAGAATCTTCCCTGGTAAATGAACGATGTGGATCTATTGTTTTGGAGATTTTGCTATGTAGCGGGGGAAGAAAGGCTTAGGTCCTTAGTTCTCTGGGAATTAAAGAGTTGATCGATGTTGGAGGCTGGTATATTTAGTGGCACAAGAGAGAATTTATTAAAGGTGAATCTTGGCTAATCCTGCGAGGTTGGCTTTTACTATTAATGCATTGACATCCAACTTCATGGCGGTTACACCTTCGGCAATCGGAAGTGAAACGGATTGGTCCAAACCACTAGCTGGAACATGTAAACTCGATAACGATGCCTCTTTCCATGTCAATGGAACGGGTGCAGTGGGCGCAGTGCTGAGGAATAGTAGGGGAGAAGCTTGTGCAGGACCATACGACCCTCTTCAATAGTAGAGGCGATTCCTCTTCTGAAAGGTTTGGAGCTCTTGGAGCAGGTTGGTTGCAATCGAGTGTTAATTGAATCGGATTCTCTTGGTCTGATTAATTCTTGCAATGGTACTACCAAAATATGGAATCCATGTCCAGCGATTCTTAAGGCAAGTTCGATGACGAAGATCTCTTTCCAACACTGTCCGCGGGATGCGAATAAGGTGGCGCATAATATGGCAAAATATGTATATGATACACAGAAGTGTTATAGTTGGGATGGTGATCCTCCCGGTTTTAATCTTCCTTCTGTCATTTGTAATATAACTCTGTTATCAGTTAAATAGAAGCCATATGGCATCCTTTCAAAATAAAACGTGAAGGCAATCCCAACTTATCTTCCAATAGAATCACATGGGATTTGTGCTAGACGCATTTGTGTTTAATTACTTGCCATTAAATTATTCCTCGGACCCAAATTGACTCAACCATGTCTAGGTACGCATGTATCTAGACGCGTTTTAATGTGTAGATGCATGTGTATCTAGAAAAAGCTGAGCAAATTAATTTAGAATAGAGGGAATACTTTTTCAGTATAGTGAATGCCTTAGAGCATATGTAACATTACATCACCTAGGGCCAAAAAAGATCTCCAACATATGCTTTATAGCTATTTGGTGATATTATTTTTAGGGCAGCCCTAAATTTTGTACCCATGTGATGTAAATATGAATCACATCATGGCTATCGCAAAACAAATCCCATCGGCTACAGTATTATAATTCAATTCAGGTGTGTTCTCTCTTAGGCTTTGTTTGGATGTACTGAATTGAATCCCGAAAATTAGGTGGGAATTCCAAATCCGGGCTGGAAAGGAAATGGCTACTAATTCGATGTCTGTTGTTTGGGTGGTTCGGAATTTGCTGCTGGAAGCAGATGGTGCTACCCAATTCCAATTCCTGTTTGGATGTTCAAACCATGGAATTGGATGTTTTTTTTAGTTGTTTTATACTTGTTAAAATGTACGGATTGTCACATGTGTATATATTACAACATATACATATTATTTTCCACAAATAGTAACATTCGAAATAATCTGAACAAGATCATAAGAAGCACATATGTAATTTATGTCTCTTACACATAGCACAAACTTATCACGAGTAGATAGTTCATAATCAACCAAGTACGTAGTAGCTCAGCTTAACATCCACACATCATAGCAACCATCAAGGCAAGGTCAAGAGATATGTCTTCCTGAAGTTCTCGGGAAGTGCCATGAATGCTTGAAACAAGCGCTCATTGATGATCAACTTTTGATACGCCTTGATCATATCTGAATCCTCCAACTCAGGTACCTTTTTTAGTGCATCAAGGATTTCTGCTAGAGGAGTCTCCTTTGGCATTGAAAGTGGCTCAGTTGTCTTCAAGGCCTCATCAAAAGATGTCCTCATTTGTCTCATCATGCACAAGATGGCTTCCCCAGTGCGTTGCTTCTTCTGAGGCACCTCAAGAGACTCTTCAGGAACTGGTGTGCTCGAACCACCTGCACTGCTCTCATGATCTTCAACAAACTCAGCTGCAGTCCTAGCACCTGCGCCTGTTGCATGGTCTTTCGAGTAGATAGTGTGAACTGCATCCCAGTTCCTGACGACCTTGTTCCGGTAGCAAGCTGCTTCCTTGTTAGCCTACATAATACACAAATATGGTATCATACATGATATCATAGTTATAAATGATAGCACAAAATATAATGTAGTGTTTCGTACCTCTACATATCGAGTCCGCACTTCATCACTATCAACCATCACCATGTTCTTATCCCAATCCCATCTGAAGCCACTCTGAGCAAGCATCTTGTTAATGACCTCGTAATGCTTGTCAAATGTTTTAATTCTTGCTTGTATTTTGTCCTTGTTGATAACAACATCACATTTCTCCTTCACATGTTTTATACAAGCATTGTACACATGTGGCTTCCAACCATTTTGAGCATGGTCACCATTGTTGTGATTCTCAACAAGCATGGCCAACAATGTCGTGTCCATCTCAGGAGTCCATGCAAGGTATTACATGCTTCCTTTCTTTCCTTTTGGTTCACCCATGCTTCTACAAGTTAAATTAAATTAAGGACATAATACATAGTTGGAGGTAAAACATGTCTACATTACTATCAAGATGATGAATGCACAAAATTTCCACACAAAAGCCACCATCATAAAGCTAGCACAAAAAGGGAAACCGTGAGCTAGCAAACTAGTCAATTAATATTTATCTAGTGCTCCAACGCTAGTTCAGCATGCGCAACAAGGTAGTCAGCAAACATATCATCAGCAAATTCATGTCTAAAGTTGGACCATACAGTAGTTTGTTGGACACTTCTAATTAAAGTAGCATCATCAGTAGGCTCAGGATCCATAGCTACTAATTCAGCGTCGACTTCAGGTAGCAATAAATCATCCCTCACATGTTGCCTATCCCTTCCGTAGTTGTGCAACACACAACACGCATTGATAATTCGAATCTGCAAATATTTTTTCGTATCAGTATTTGTTGTTGTCAACGAATTAATTATTGCAACACCATATGGACATGTATTACCTGGTCCTCTATGCCAAAGAAAGAACAAGCACGTAGGAAGGCTCATTTCTTCTTCAACAAGCCAAAAGTTCTCTCCACTATGTTCCTAGCACGAGCATGGCGCAAGTTGTACAATTCCTTTTCATTTTGCGGCTGTTGTTGACTTGCAAACCACTCTTTCAAATGATACCAAGTGGGTCTAAATGGAGATAGAAATCCCGGTCCATTTTTATAGCCAGCATCAGCTAGGTAGTACTTCCCTATTCATAAAGTAAATAAGTTAGCTAACAATTAAATATGATAAAGAAAAAAGGCAAGAGAAAGAGCCATACCCTATGGTACAACAAACGCATTCTGGCGATCATTTCTCATAGCATCTTTTAAGACTCTCGAGTCTGATGCAGAGCCCTCCCATCCAGGTAGAACATAGAGAAATTTCATGTTCCAATCAACCACACCTAGCATGTTTGTGCTGATTTCTTGTTTTCTGTTTCTATACCTTCCCTTGTCAGTAGCATTAACAAACACTGGAATATGACACCCATCTAGTGCTCCAAGTGCATTAAGAAACCATTTCCATTTGTAATCATTAGGAGGGTTGATAGAAGGATCAGGAAGCTTGATTAACTTCCCGTGTAAAGATAGGATGGCTGATAACACCGATGAGAAATTCCTCCTGATAGTCTCTAAAGACCGCTGATAAGTGCCACCCAACATTCTCATTTTAATTCCATGCCTAACAATGTGTAAGAACATAGCAAGATTTTATTCTACTGACACAAACATGCTATCTTTGAGGCCACACTTCTCACGCAACATAGCACAAAGATCATGAAAGTTTCTTTTAGTTAGACATAGCTTATCATAGCAAGTAGTCTCAGACCCATCGTAAGTTTGTTTCAATATATACTTCCTATATGCAACCTTCTCCTCATCATCATTGAAGCATCCCAGATTTCTAGGTGCCCTCTGCGTACTAACATAATATAGAGCAAGGCATGACATCTCGAGAAACATCTTTGTCAATACTATCCTTTTTCTTTTTCTTTGTTTATTCTCTTTGGTGACGTAAGCGACCAACTCTTGTTGGGACATGACACTACAGTTGACACAACATTTGTATTATCACGTAACCATACACAATAGCATATTTATGTATTGAGATATGTACGTCAATGTTCCAATATTTAAATCAACTACCAACATCTACATGATGCAACATCACATATATATATATATATCAAAAACCACATACCACACAAGAATTTTACCTTCGGTCAAGAGCTCCAACCGATGCGTGTAACTAGTCTTGTGTCCTAAAACTCAAAGAGGTTGGCAAAAAAAATATTAACCAAATACCATCTGCGTGAACTCAAAAACAAATTGGAAGGATGATGTCTACGCACTTCTATTCTTGTAGACAGTTGTTGGGCCTCCAAGTGCAGAGGTTTGTAGAACAGCAGCAAGTTTTCCCTTAAGTGGATTACCCAAGGTTTATCGAACTCAGGGAGGAAGTGGTCAAAGGTATCCCCTCTCAAGCAACCCTGCAATCAAGATACAAGAAGTCTTGTGTCCCCAACACACCCAATACACTTGTCAGGTGTATAGGTGCACTAGTTCGGCGAAGAGATAGTGAAATACAAGTGGTATAGATAATTATAAGTGGTAACGGTGATAGAAAATAGCTTGATGGCGTGGAAAAAGCTAAAGTAAAACTGAAATAAAGATGAAAGCAAGCAAACATGTAATAGATATAATAGCAAACAGTGTTTCAGTGCTTAGAAACAAGGCCTAGGGATCATACTTTCACTAGTGAACACTCTCATATAAATATATTCTTCTTTATGATACTACGCCGAACTACTCTCCGGTTGGACACTCTAATCGATGGTAGGGCTAAAACAGCACACCTCAAAGTTCGCTTTCCACATCTAGATAACCCCACACTGTCACCTTGAGCACTAGATGGTTCAAACAAACACCACAACTTCATAAAGACATCCAACTCCAAATATAACTCATAACAAGTATTTGTAATATCTAGCCTAAGTGCCACCATGGTGTGCACACTGTCAACTTCACACACATGGGGAGAGCAGAGATCTATTAAAGCACTTGAGTAGCAACATAGATCTATAGATTACAAGCTCATGATCTCAATAAGATCATGCATAGAGAGAGAGATGAACACATAGCTACTGGTAGAACCCTTAGCCTCGAGAGAGAACTACTCCCTCCTCATCATGGGAATCAGCAATGGCGATGGAGATGGTGGTGGAGATCGATGGAGATGGCTCCGGGGGCACTTCCCCGTCCTGGCAGGGTGCCAGAACAGAGACTTTCTGTCCCCCGAATTTCCCCTTCGGTGGAGGCGGCACTGCGGAACTTTTCATGGCTTGAGGCTTGACGATTTAGGGTTTTTGCCTCGGAAGGCATCTTATTGGCCAAGAGGAAAGGTCGGTGGGCGGCCAGGGGTCCCACACCATGCCCTGGCGCGGCCTGGGGAGACCCGCGCCTAGGGGTGGTTTGGCCACCCTGTGGCCCCCCTTCGTCTCTCCTTCTGGCTCCGTGAATCTTCCAGCAAAATAATAACTTTGGCTTTTGTCCGGTCCAATTCCGAGAATATTCATTTTCTGACTTTCTGGAACCAAAAACAGCAGAAAACATGCAACTGGCACTATGGCTCTTGTTAATAGGTTAGTCCTAGAAAGTGTATAAAAAATACTCCAAAGTGTGGGCAAAACATAAGAAAGTAGATAAAAACCAAGCATGGAACATCAAAAATTATAGATACGTTTGCAACGTATCAACATCCCCAAGCTTAACTCTTGCTCGTCCTCGAGTAGGTAAGTGATAAAAAGAAAGAATAATTTTTGAGGTGACATGCACCATCATAAACTTGATCAAAGTATTTGTAAAACATTGATAGCTGGGATCATAGTACTTCAATCAAAACATGAAAGACAAAGTTCTAGCAATAAGACAAAGCAACTAAGTTGCAACATGAAAAGGCACAAACAAAAGATTCATGAATAAAAATGCTTTCAAGACGTTTGTTTGTTTCACATAAAGAAAACATAGCATAGTGGCATTCAGCTTGTCCCTCATAAAGTAGCAAACATAAATGCATAGCACACCTTCAAAGTTCATAAGAGTGAGTAGATACGAATAGTTTAAAACAAGCAATATCAAAGCTATGCATCAATCAACAAGTCTTGGGACAATGCACATAGAACTAAGAATGACAACTATGCTCTCTTAATTGGTGCATAAAGATAGAAGGTGAAGACTCAATATATAAGTAAAAGAAAGACCTTCATAGAAGGAAGTAGGGATTCAATTTTCATAAAGAGCTTCCAAAAATTATGGTACTTAATAGCTTTCAACTCTCATTGCCCCTATCATAAGCATCTTTAAGTGATTAAGATTAAAGTGAACAAACTATGGTGTATATGCTTGACGAAGTATAAGTTGTAAATCTCATGTCCCTTGAATACGAGGGCCGCTCCTCATGCTACTCAAGTTTAGTTACCGGTAAGTTCTTGTCATAGTAAGTACATGTGTATCATAGAGAACCGCCAACGGGGTACCCCTTGCCCGATGATACTGAAGAATCCCCATATCAAAATGACAAGGTAAACAGACAACGAGCATCTCAGCAATCTTCTTATTTACCATGGGAATATGGTGCTTTTTCTCTCTTTCCTCTTTTCGTATATCTCTTTTTTTTCTTTTTTCTCAATATCTGACTCTTTTTTTTATAAGAAGAATGCTTCATAGACAGCTCATTATGGTTACGCTGCAGGTTTCCACCATGACAACATGGATTAGACCAACGACCCAGACGTTTCTCTAACACATATACATAACTCCATGGACTTACAAGCTCCCCTTTCATTTCACACCGACGACATCCATAGACAAAAGAGCATGATATCAACTAGGTACAAAGTACAAGTGCAATGTTGAAAGCGTTCCCCATGACAGCATGGTTCTGCTAATCCCCAACAAATAAGAGGAAGCATATACAACATAGACGACACAATGGTTCAAGTTTATTAAGGGCAAGAAAAGTAAAGTGTGCCATCAAGTTCGTGAGAGCTTTAATCACTAGTTTTCTCATAGCAAGTTTAATTCGGAAGGTAGATAAAAACATGAATATACTTGGAATAGCAAATGCTAATAGGTAGGTATGGTGGACTCTTTTGAATAACTTGGTTTAAGGAGTTGGATGCATGAGTGAAACTCATACTTGGTTATGGGGGCTAGCAAAAGACTAGGAGCGACCAACTAAGAGAGCAATAATGGCCATAATCATGCAAAGCGACAAAACATCATTACTCAAAGCATAAAGTGATACTACAAGTTGAAAACTAAAGGATCACAAAGGCTATGGTGACTTGGGATAGTCATAACATGGTGTGAGCATGTGCCAAGTCAACCCAAATAAATCATCAAAGGAGAATACCACAATACTATGCTTTAATATGCTAAAACAACGCATGATTCTTCAAAGGCACATTAAGCAATCTCAATTGTTTATAACAAGTCATGCTACAACAAAGAATACTAAGCATAAAGCCAAAACAATATCAAGCATGGTATAACAAAGTATAGGCCACAGTAAAAAACAAGCTCCTTTTTACCCCTTAAGCATGAACTATTGATACATTGCAAATGTATCTATAATTTTTGATGTTCCATGCTTGGTTTTATCCACTTTCTTGTGTTTTGTCCACACTTTGCAGTACTTTTCATATGATTTCTTGGACTAACCTATTAACAAGAGCCACAGTGCCAGCTGCCTGTTTTCTGCTGTTTTTGGTTCCAGGAAAGTCAGAAAATGAATATTCCCGAAATTGGACGGGACAAAAGCCAAAGTGCCTATTTTTCCAGAAGTCATCAGATGCCAGAATACGAGACGGAGAAGGGCTGGGGGCCGGCCACACCACCTGGCCGCGCGGCCAGGCCTGGCCCGTGCCAGGGGGTGGTCTGGCCGACCCCAGCACCCCCTCGGCCTCAACTTCTGCCTATAAGATGCCCTCGGGATGAAAACCTTAAGTACCCGATCAAAAATCCACGAAAGAGTCTGTAGCCGCCATCATCTCCATCCCTAGACCGGGAGGGATCTAAAGCTCTTCCCGGCACCCTGCCGGAGAGGGGAATTCACCCTGGAGGCTTTATTCATCACCATGCAAGCCTCCGGTGTGATGCGTGAGTAGTTCATCTCTGTACTACGGGTCCATGTAGTAGCTAGATGCCTAGTTCTCCTCCTTTGTGCTTTCATGTCTAGATCATGTGAGCTCCGTTCATGATCAAGATCATCTATTTGTAATTCTGCATGTTGTGTTTGCAGGGATCCGATGGATATTGAGATGCTATTTCAGATTGATTATTGATTCTATCATGTCTTTGTTATTTGTGATCTTGCATGCTTTCCATTGTTAGTAGCTATCTTGGCCAAGTAGATGCTAGCAACTCCAAGAGTTAGTATTTATGCTCGATAGTGGGTTCATGCCTCTGGTAATCTGGGGAACTGACAGAAATCTCTAAGGTACTAGATGTGTTGTTGCTACTAGGGAGAAGACAACAATCCTTTGTTCATAGAACAATCGTATTGTTTACTTTACACGCAATTCGTAAAGCAATAATCTGTTGCTTACAACTTAATACTGGAGGGGGTTCGGATGATAACCTGAAGGTGGATTATTAGTCATGGATGCAGTTGGATGGCGGTCTATGTATAATGTCGTAATGCCCAATCAAGTTCCACAGGAGTCAAGCTGATTAGTATATGCATGTATTGCTTTCTCGATGTTTGTCAATTGCCCCGCTGTAATTTGTTCACCCAGCATGTTATCTATCTTAAGGAGAGCCACCTCTAGTGAACTATGGATCCCGGTCCTTTTCTTTTACATACAATCTATAAACTGTTTACTGCTTTATATTTACTTTCTGCAAACTATTACTTCCTTCCATTCGATACGTATAATCCTTTGTTTTTAGCAAAACCGGTGAGATTGACAACCCCATCGCAAGTTGGGGACAAAGTTCTGTGGTTGTGTTGTGCAGGTCTCCACGTTGCTACTAGCACCGGTAGTGCGCCCTGCCAAGGCTCAGCTAGCAACACCTTTGGGGTGTTTCCTTGCTCCTACTGGTTCGATTAAACCTTGGTTTCATAACTGAGGGAAACTTGCTGATGTGCTCATCATACCTTCCTATTGGGGTTCCCAACGAGCTCTACATCAACACTGAGCCATCAAGCATTTTTCAGGCGCCGTTGCCAGGGAGTCAAGGACATATTCACAAGGGGAGTCCCTCATAACCATTCTCTTTACTTTGTTTTTTTGCTTTGTTTCTTTTTGCTTTGTTTGCTTGTTTCTTTATCAAAAACACAAAAAAATTAGTCTGACGAGTTTGCTTTCTTATTTGAAAACACAAAAAAATAAGTCTCCTTTAGTTGTCACCTCTTCCTTAGCTCACCATGTTGATCCGTAAATTCACCCTGAAAGACCTTTCAATTGGTAGTGGTTCTATAATTGGGAAAAATAATATTGAAGAATTCTTTAATCATGTTAGTAAACATGAGGATACTGAGGATAGATCCCTTGTAGAACTTGCTCCAAACTATGAGATTGCTGCAGCTTCATTAATTCACATGTTAGAAGCTAGGTTTGTTAACCGCATCCCCTTAATGCAAGTAATGTTTCTTTGGCTTAAAGAAATTGAGGACCCTGAAAAGAGGTATTTTATTCTAGAAACTTTGTTTAAGGAATTCTATGATGTTGCCAAAGAAGCTAGGAAAGTCTTTGAATGTTTCAAAATGCTAGGCTCATGTGTAGATGTTGTTGGTACTAGAGAAAAGATGAACAAAATCGAACAAAATGGGGAGGAGCCTAAGATACCAATACCCTTTAAACTAGTAGCAATGCATGAAGCCATAGAAAAGAATCTTGATTGGATCGTTCCTGAAAACCCGTTTGATGAAAGTAGTGAACCTAAGAGCACTAAGAGAGGATCTTCTAGAACTTATTTGGATGATATACCTTGCCTTGTTGAAGATATTTCTGGTATTAATCTTAATGCTTCTTCATTTGAGAACAATTGATTCTTTTTCTTGGTTCTTATGCCTAACTTAAAGGCGTTAAAGAAAAGTACTTATTGCGAGATAACCCAAAAGTTTTAGATGAGTCTTGGAAGTTATTACATCAGTAATAACCGCTCCTTATCCTTTTTATTTGCTTTTTGTGCCAAGAGTAACCTCTAATGAGAGAGAAGTAATGATTGGGAAAGTTGCTGTCCCGAAACCGATTTCTATGCTTCATCGTAAAAATTCGTGTAAAATCTCTGAACATCTTTTTGAGGCGTGAATTTTTGTCCTTCTGCCCCAGGTTGTTATCTAACTTTCGTTAGTTTAACACTTTTTGATTTGAGCAACATAAGGTCTTCGAAAAAATTCGCCTTTACCTGCTGGTCTATTTTGACAGATTTCTGCCATTTTCTGCATTTGCTTCTTGTTGGTTCCTTTTTGAGTTCTTTTGGGGAATTGAGATTTTTGAGGGAAGTTATACAGTAGCTAGTGTTATAATGGAAGTTTATTTGGTGTTAGAACTGAACCTTAAGACTTATTATCTTGAGTGCACTAATGTTCCTAATAAAGATTGTGTGAAGTTTTGTATGAAGGAAAAATTTCAGGTGTATGGAAGGAATGAGTAATGAGATGAAGGATGGACTAAATCTCAAGCTTGGGGATGCCACGCGTGTCACCCCAAGAAATATCCAAGAAGTACAAGCGTCAAATGCTGGGGATGCCCAAGGCACCCCCCTCTTCATCAATAAAAACCCCAAGTTTCTTCCAAACGCTTCATTTTTATTGTTTTATGCACAATTGTGTTGTTCTTGGAGCGTCTTCTTTTTGTTTTTGTTTTGGTTTTTCGTTTGCTTGGTTTTCTTAGTTTTCTGAATAAATTGGTTGGACCCCCTCTTTCATACATTGGTTTGCAAATAGTTTGGTTTGGTTTGGAAAAGAGTAGGAAAGTTCATGCTTATGTGGTAAAAAGAGCTCGTTTTTGACTGTGACCTATGCTTTGTCATGCCATGCTTGATATTGTTTTGGCTTTATGCTTAGTATTCTTTTTTGTAGCATGACTTGTTATAAACAATTGAGATTGCTTAATGTGCCTTGGATGAATCATGCGTTGTTTTAGCATATTAAAGCATAGTATAGTGGTATTCTCCTTTGATGCTTTATTTGGGTTGACTTGGCGCATGCTCACACCATGTTATGACTATCTCAAGTCATCATAGCCTTTATGATCCTTTAGTTTTCAACTTGTAGTATCACTTTATGCTTTGATCAATGATGTTTTGTCGCTCTGCATGATTATGGCCATTATTGCTCTCTTAGTTGGTCGCTCCCAGTCTTTTGCTAGCCTCCACAACCAAGTATGAGTTCCACTCATGCATCCAACTCCCTAAACCAAGTTATTCCAAAGAGTCCACCATACCTACCTACTAGCTTATGCTATTCCAAGTATATTCATGCTTTTGTTTACCTTCCGAATTAAACTTGTTATGAGAAAACTAGTGATTAAAGCTCTCACGAACTTGATGGCACACTTTAGTTTTTCTTGCCCTTAATAAACTTGAACCATTGTGTCGTCTATGTTGTATATGCTTGCACTTATTTGTTGGGAATTAGCATAACCATGCTTTCATGGGGAACGCTTTCAACATTGCACTTGGTACTTGTACCTAGTTAATATCATGATATTTTGTATATGGATGTCGTCAGTGTGAAATGAAAGGGGAGCTTGTAAGTCCATGGAGTTATGTATATGTGTTAGAGAAACGCCTGGGCCGCTGGTCTAATCCATGCTGACATGGTGGAAACCCGCAGCTTAACCATAATGATCTGTGTATGAAGCATTCTTCTTATAAAAAAGAGTCCTATATTGAGAAAAAAAGGGAAAAAGAAAAAAAGATATTATGAAAAGAGGAAAGAGAGAAAAAAGCACCATATTCCCATGGTAAATAAGAAGATTGCTGAGATGCTCGTTGTCTGCTTGCCTTGTCATTTTGATATGGGGATTCTTCTGTATCATCGGGCAAGGGGTACCCGTTGGCGGTTCTCTATGATACACATGTACTTATGATAGTTTGTTCACTTTAACCTTAATCACTTCAAGATGCTTATGATAGGGTCAATGAGAGCTGAAAGCTATAAGTACCATAATTTTTTCACCATAGTTTGTTCACTTTAACCTTAATTACTTCAAGATGCTTATGATAGGGGCAATGAGAGCTGAAAGCTATAAGTACCATAATGTTTGGAAGCTCTTTATGAGACTTGAATCCCTGCTTCCTTCTATGAAGGCCTTTCTTCCACCATTATATTGAGTCTCCACCTTCTATCTTTATGCACCTACTTTGAGAGCATAGTGGACATTCTTAGTTCTATGTGCATTGTCCCAAGACTAGTTGATTGATGCATAACTTGATATTGCTTGTTTTAAACTATTTGTATCTAGTCACTCTTATGAACTTTGAAGGTGTCCTATGCATTTATATTTGCTACTCTATGAGGGACAAGCTGAATACTATTATGCTATGTTTTCTTTATGTGAAACAAACATCTTGCAAAGCATTGTTATTCATGAATCTTTTGTTTGTGCCTTTTCATGTTGCATTCTAGTTTCTTTGTCTTATTGCTAGAACTTTGTCTTTCATGTTATGATTGAAGTACTATGATCCCAGCTTTGAATGTTTTACAAATACTTTGATCAAGTCTTTGATGGTGCATGTCACCTCAAAAATTATTCTTTCTTTTTATCACTTACCTACTCGAGGACGAGCTGGAGTTAAGCTTGGGGATGTTGATACATTGCAAATGTATCTATAATTTCTGATGTTCCATGCTTGGTTTTATCCACTTTCTTGTGTTTTGTCCACACTTTGGAGTACTTTTCATATGATTCCTTGGACTAACCTATTAACAAGAGCCACAGTGCCAGCTGCCTGTTTTCTGCTGTTTTTGGTTCCAGGAAAGTCAGAAAATGAATATTCTCGGAATTGGACGGGACAAAAGCCAAAGTGCCTATTTTTCTGGAAGTCATCAGATGCCAGAATACGAGACGGAGAAGGGCTGGGGGCCGGCCACACCACCTGGCCGCGCGGCCAGGCCTGGCCCACGCTAGGGGGTGGTTTGGCCGACCCCAGCACCCCCTCGGCCTCTCATTCCGCCTATAAGATGCCCTCGGGATGAAAACCCTAAGTACTCGATCAAAAATCCACGAAAGAGTCTGTAGCCGTTGTCATCTCCATCCCCAGATCGGGAGGGATCTGAAGCTCTTCCCAGCACCCTGCCGAAGAGGGGAATTCACCCTGGAGGCTTTCTTCATCACCATGCAAGCCTCCGGTGTGATGCGTGAGTAGTTCATCTCTGGACTACGGGTCCATGTAGTAGCTAGATGGCTGGTTCTCCTCATTTGTGCTTTCATGTCTAGATCTTGTGAGCTCCGTTCATGATCAAGATCATCTATTTGTAATTCTGCATGTTGTGTTTGCGGGGATCCGATGGATATTGATATGCTATTTCAGATTGATTATTGATTCTATTATGTCTTTGTTATTTGTGATCTTGCATGCTTTCCGTTGTTAGTAGCTATCTTGGCCAAGTAGATGCTAGCAACTCCAAGAGTTAGTATTTATGCTCGATAGTGGGTTCATGCCTCTGGTAATCTGGGGAACTGACAGAAATCTCTAAGGTACTAGATGTGTTGTTGCTACTAGGGAGAAAACAACAATCCTTTGTTCATAGAACAATCGTATTGTTTACTTTACACACAATTCGTAAAGCAATAATCTGTTGCTTGCAACTTAATACTGGAGGGGGTTCGGATGATAACCTGAAGGTGGATTATTAGTCATAGATGCAGTTGGATGGCGGTCTATGTTTAATGTTGTAATGCCCAATCAAGTTCGAAAGGAGTCAATATGATTAGTATATGCATGTATTGCTTTCTCGATGTTTGTTAATTGCCCCGCTGTAATTTGTTCACCCAGCATGTTATCTATCTTAAGGAGAGCCACCTCTAGTGAACTATGGATCCCGGTCATTTTCTTTTACCATACAATCTATAAACTGTTTACTGCTTTGTGTTTACTTTCTGCAAACTATTACTTCCTTCCATTCGATACGTTTAATCCTTTGTTTTCAGCAAAACCGGTGAGATTGACAACCTCATCACAAGTTGGGGACAAAGTTCTGTGGTTGTGTTGTGCAGGTCTCCACATTGCTACTAGCACCGGTAGTGCGCCCTGCCAAGGCTCAGCTAGCAACACCTTTGGGGTGTTTCCTTTCTCCTACTGGTTCGATTAAACCTTGGTTTCATAACTGAGGGAAATTTGCTGATGTGCTCATCATACCTTCCTCTTGGGGTTCCCAACGAGCTCTACATCAACACTGAGCCATCAACTGTTCCTACTCTTTTCCAATCCAAACCAAACTATTTGAGAACCAATGAATGAAAGAGGGGGTCCAACCAATTTATTCAGCAAACTAAGAAAACCGAGTAAACGAAAAACCAAAACAAAAACGAAAAAAAAGACGCTCCAAGAACAACACAACTGTGCATGAAATAATAAAAATGTAGTGTTTGGAAGAAACCTGGGATTTTTATTGATGAAGAAGGGGATGCCTTGGGCATCCCCAAGCTTTGACACTTGTACTTCTTGGATATTTCTTGGGGTGACACGCGTGGCATCCCCAAACTTGAGCTTTAGTCCATTCTTCATCTCATTACTCATTCCTTCCATACGCCTGAAATTTTTCCTTCATACAAAACTTCACACAATCTTTATTAGCAACATTAGTGCACTCAAGATAATATGTCTTTGGGTTCAGTTTCAACACCAATAAAACTTCCACTAAAACACAAGCTACTGTAGCACTTCCCTCAAAAATCTCAATTCCTTAAAAGAACTCAAAAAGGAACCAACAAGAAGCAAATGCAAATAATGGCAGAAATCTGTCAAAACAGACCAGCAGTTAAAAACCAATTTTTTCGAAGACCTTCTGTTGCTCAAATCAAAAAGTGTTGAAGTAACAAAAGTTAGATAACAACCTCGGGTAGAAGCACAAAACTTCACGCCTCAAAAGGACGTATAGAGATTGTACACAAATTTTTACGGTGAAGCATAGAAATCTGTTTCGGGACAGCAACTTTCCCAATCATTACTTCTCTCTCATTAGAGGTTACTCTTGGCACAAAAAGTAAATAAAAAGGATAAGGAGCACTTCCAAGACTCATCTAAAAATTTTGGGTTATCTCCCAATAAGTACTTTTTTAACGCCTTTAAGTTAGGCATGATAGTTTGAGAAGATGCTCACATAGGAAATATGAATTGAAGTAAAAGACAGCATCAAGAAGCAAATTCAAAACACATTTAAGTCTAACCCACTTCCTATGCATAGGAATCTTGTAAAAAAACAAGTCATGAAAGCACAAAGCAACAAGCATAGGAAAGTAAAACAAGTGCAACTTCAAGACTTTCAACATAAAGTGGGGAAACTTAATATTGTTGAGATACATAAACCATGTTTCCCTCTCTCATAATAACTTTCAGTAGCATCATGAATAAAATTAACAATATAACTATCACATAAAACATTCTTATCATGAGCCACATGTATATAATAATTATTACTCTCCACATAAGCATAGTCATTCTTATTAATTATGGTGGGAGAAAATTCAACAAAATAGCTATCATTATTTTTCTCATCACCATAATCATCAAATATAGGAGGCATATTGTAATCATTAATTTTCTCCTCAATAGTAGGTGGAATGAAAGTATCATATTCATCATTGTAATCATCATATATTAGAGGTTTGGTATCATCATAAGCAATAGAATAGCTATCTTCCAAAGCTGGGGAACTAAAAAAATCATTTTCATAAAAACTAGCTTCCCCAAGCTTAGACTTTTCCACAACATTAGCAATAATGGTGTCCAAAGAATTCATACTAACAACATTGTTATTAGCATGCAAATAAAGTTCCATAGATTTTTTAATTTTCTCTTCAAACACTTCATGTCCTAACTCAAGATAAATACTATAAAGCTCTCTAATTTTGTTGTTGTTTTCCATTAAGCCTAACTAGTGAAAACAAGAAACAAAAATACAAAATTGCAGAATCTAAAGGAAATAACTTCGAGCACTCACACCGGAGGATGTGAGTATATTTTACCTTACCTCCCCGACAACGGCGCCAGAAAATAGCTTGATGTCTACGCACTTCTATTCTTGTATACAGTTGTTGGGCCTGCAAGTGCATAGGTTTGTAGAATAGCAGCAAGTTTTTCCTTAAGTGGATCACCCAAGGTTTATCGAAATCGGGGAGGAAGTGGTCAAAGGTATCCCCTCTCAAGCAACCCTGCAATCAAGATAAAAGAAGTCTCGTGTGTCCCCAACACACCCAATACACTTGTCGGGTGTATAGGTGCACTAGTTCGGCGAAGAGATAGTGAAATACAAGTGGTATAGATAATTATAAGTGGTAACGGTGATAGAAAATAGCTTGATGGCGTGAAAAAGACTAAACTAAAACTGAAATAAAGATGAAAGCAAGCAAACATGTAATAGATATAATAGCAAATGGTGTTTCAGTGCTTAGAAACAAGGCCTAGGGATCATACTTTCACTAGTGAACACTCTCATATAAATATATTCTTCTTTATGATACTACGCTGAACTACTCTCCGGTTGGACACTTTATCGATGGTAGGGCTATAACAGCACACCTCAAAGTTCGCTTTCCATATCTAGATAACCCCACATTGTCACCTTGAGCACTAGATGGTTCAAACAAACACCACAATTTCATAAAGATATCCAACTCCAAATATATAACTCATAACAAGTATTTGTAATCTCTAGCCTAAGTGCCACCATGGTGTGCACACTGTCAACTTCACACACATGGAGAGAGCAGAGATCTATTAAAGCACTTGAGTAGCAAGGTATATCTATAGATTACAAGCTCATGATCTCAATAAGATTATGCATAGAGAGAGATGAACATATAGCTACCCGTAGAACCCTTAGCCTCGAGAGAGAACTACTCCCTCCTCATCATGGGAATCAGCAACGACGATGGAGATGGTGGTGGAGATCGATGGAGGTGGCTCCGGGGGCACTTCCCCATCCCGGCAGGGTGCCGGAACAAGATATGAAAATTGAACAGATCATTATAAAAAAACTCAGCTATCAACCAGAAGCTAGATCAGGACGTACAGCTAGGTTACTAGAGCAAATTAATCCCACATGATCAAAAAGATGACCTAACTGCAAAGGCTAGATTACTAGTACTACGTCTGTTCCTAAAACAAAACAAAATAGGCATCTATACGATTTCAGCGACGGCGGTCGGTGATCTTCCATCGGGCACAGCGAACGATGGCGGCCAGTGATCTTGCGTTAGTAGTCCTTGTGATTGGAGCTAGCTGCTTCCATTGATCTTTCATTAGTAGTTCTTGTGATTGGAGCTAGCTATTTCCATGGAGAGATCCATGCAAGGCACCCAGATCAATATTAATAAAAACTAGATCAGGCATTCAGCTAAATGGTAGCGGGAATCTGTAGTGCGTCCTCACTGATCAACGTCCGTCCCGGTGGAAATCAGATCACGCTCCCAGATCAACGTACGTCCCGGTGGAAATTGTGCCGGCACGCCAGCAGCACGCAACACACGTCCCGGTGGAACTCGTACAGTAGAGGAGAGGTAGGGGAGGGAGAAGGACGGGGAAGGGGTGGGCGGGCATGACGATGGAGCTACATGCGGCGATGAATACGAGGAGAAAGGGACGCGGGCGAGGAGTCCAGCGCGAGGGCGATGGTTTCCGTACCGATTCAGAGGTCGGACCCTCTGAATTGGATACAACAGGGGGTACCGCGCGCGGGGGGTCCATCGAATTGAGGCTTCGTTTCCGGCGGCTAATTCTGGGACAAAACAAACGGTAGAATTTGTTGCCTAATTTCAATTCCTCAATTCTGGGTCCAAATCCGTCTATCCAAACATAGTGTTAGAGTATCTAGCCGGAATTATTCATTCTAACTAGAAACTCGGGAGCTACACTATCAAGTTCTACACTTAGTTCTTTGTAGCACTTAGGACACTAACTACTGGTTTTCTGCCTAAGAGCTCGGGGGCTACAGTGGGATATAATAAAGTAAAAAGTAAAGATCGGAGACTTACAATAGCAATAACCCTCAAATTGTTGGCCAAGTTGGCATATGCATCATTGAAGGTCTGGGCATTGTTGTAAATGGCATTTGCCTATTGAATAAGATCGTCTAGGCTCAATGTAGGAGGAGTCAGAGGCAGAGGAGATGTAGAAGGCGGAGGCATGGACAAAGCCCTAGCTGTCTCCTGCGCAACAATAGCAGTTGCAGACGTAGTGGCTCCCAGCTTGACCGTTGTTGTTGTTGCTGCTGCTTTTGCTCCCTCCGCCAGTTGCTTCCCTTTCTCGGTCGAATCCTTAGCCGGAGCTTCAACCACTTTGGAGGAGGTACTCTTCTGCGTTACCTAGCCGCTGGGAGCAAGGTCCGTACCGACAGGGCCTGAGACATCTGGTATTGGACTCCATCAAGGAGGTCTCAGGATGACGGGGGACGAAGTTCCGGCGGAGCCTATGGCAGGCTTGGCGGCAGGAGTTGGGGGAGCAATGGCAGGGAACGACTTGGAGAACATGTCACGAATATTTTTGGAACCTCCAACATCTTTGGAGGTCTGCCTCAAACCAACACCGGATTTCTTCATGAAATGTACGAAGGTATAAGTACAGGGATTGAGTAGGTGTAGTGTAAAACAAAGCCAGAGAATGAATGTACTTACACTACGTCAGGTGCCTTAGTTAAAGGGATGTCGGTGGATTTCTTCTTCTCCGCCTCTAAGGTGGCAGTGGATTTTTTGGAGACTCCACTCTCTGTTTTCTTGTTCTTGCCCTCGGTAACAACGTCAGAGGTGGAGCTTTTCCGTTTCCGCGCTGCCGGAGCTAGATGATCCTTGGGGTATCATCGTTAGACACAACCTGGATATCTTTCAGCATTGGATCATAGACTTGGAAGGCCATCTGATCCGCTGCTAAGGACGCCAGCTGGAGGAGCCAAATAGTATGTCAGATGGTTGATACATTCAAGACAGAAGCCTTAGAGTATATATATATATAAAGCAACAAAGGAAACATAGTTACCTCTAGGCATTTGCTGCATTCAAACATGTTGAAGGTGATCTTGAAGCCACGCTTCTTGTCTTTCACCTTGACGAGATCTTTAAGCTGGAGCTTGATGGAGTCCACGGAGAAGTTGTCCATGGAAATCCGCCTAGGATCTTCCCTCTCCTTGGAATACTTGTGCATCGGCCCGGCCCGGTGCTGCAGAGGTTGGATCCGCCTTGTGAACCAGCACATGGCTAGGTCCAGGCCGGTTAGCCCTCCATCCACCAGCCACTCGATCCGCCTTACGGCACAAGAGGCTTCTTCGTCGGACGAGAGGGGGCCTTGGGATCTCTAGGTGGGGGTCTCGGCAACGGCTCCATCGACAAAGTCAGGGTACGATTCTTGATGGCCAGCCAGAGGGATATCTAGGCGGTAGAAGTACGCATGTTGCCAATTCTTGCAAGATTCATGGCCAACAGTGTTGGGTAACCGCCGGTTAGGATGAATCTTGAAGCTAATAGTTCCACAGTTCATCCTTGGACTCTCCGGACTCTCTCTTGACGGTGAAGAAATAGATAAACAGATCTAACTTAGGTTTGATTCCTAGTTATCCTTCACATAAAGCTATGTAGTTGCTAAGTACAAGGATGTTGTTGGGAGAAAGATTGTGGAGAAGAACCCGGAAGTGCCGAAGGATTTCGAGGAAGAAGACAAAGACTAGAAGGCTAACGCCACGTACCAGTTGGTATTTGAGGTAGACCTTTTCTCTGGCTTGGGGAGAAGGGACCACTTCGTCGGCCAGCGATGGCCGCCAGATCAATCCCTCTGTCGCTGCAAGGTATCCTTCAGTGATGAGTTCTTGAAGTTGCTCAGCGGAAAGGTCAGAACCCCTCCACACTCCCTTGTGGGAGTCAGCATCCTCCTCCGCGGTATCAATCGCCTCCCTTTTCTGGTCGCTAGTGGTTGATGACCCACAAGTATAGGGGGTGTATCGCAGTATTTTCGAGGGAAGTGAAACCCAATTTATTGATTCGACACAAGGGGATCCAAAGAATATTTATAAGCCTTAACAACTGAGTTGTCAATTCAGCTGCACCTGGAAACAATCTTGCTCATAGCAGTTTATCAGTAGCAACAGTTTTGTAGTAGGAATAGCAAAGTAACAGCAGTAGTAAAGCAAAGACAGTAGTAACAATAGCAGTAAACAGTGGGATTCGAGTGCGGTAGGCATAGGGATGGATGGACGGGCGTTGCATGGACAAGACAATTCACATGGCAATTAGAACATAGGGCAATTGCAGATAAATAAGATAAAGCATCCAAGTACTAGATAATCCTAGGCATGTGTTCCATATATAGTCATACGTGCTCGCAATGAGAACTTGCACAACATCTTTTGTCCTGCCAGCCCGTTTGCAGCGGGGCCTCAAGGGAACTACTGGCAATTAAGGTGCTCCTTTTAATAGAGCACCGGAGCAAAGCATTAACACTCCGTGAACACATGTGATCCTCACATCAAAGCCATTCTGTTGAAAACTGAGTGCGATAAAAGAACTTTCACAAACACATTTGCTTCATAAGATGTAAATATTCTCAGCAATGTGATCAACTACTTAGATAGTTCATAATAAAGAGATGCAACTGAGTCTACTTAATAGTCATTGCAAGCTATGAAGAGATTCTAACTCAAGAATAATAAGTAGCATGAAGCACAAACATAAGCAACATTACAATGCTCATAAAAAGGTATGATAGAGTGGTATCTCGCTTGCCTTTGATTATGAATGCCAAGGCACCTCTGAAGTTTAAGTGATGACTAGAAATAAAGATATCAAGGAAACAAGCATCAAAGTCATAACACAAATAATCAAGTAATGGAACAAACACAAAGAATGACAACTAAGCTCTCAAGAAGGTGCTCAGAGAATAAATGGAGACTCAACAAGAAAAGGTTTTAAATAATTTGAAAGGCTTCCAAATGCTGAAAGTATGGTACTCGTTAGCTTTGAGCTCTCATTGCCCCTATCATAAGCATCTTTAATGTGGTTAAGGTGAAAGTGACACTACTAAGAGGATATGCTTGACAAGTTATAAATCGAAGTCTCATGCCCCTTACTTACGAAGACCGATCCTCATGCTACTCAACTTCAGTCACAAGTAAGCTCTTGTCATTGTAAGTATATACGTATCATAGAGAACCGCCAATGGGGTACCCCTTGCACATGACATGGGAGTTGTCCCATAATCAAAATAACAAGGTAAGCAGACAATGAGCATCTCGGCGATCTTTTTATTTACTATGTGCATAGATTTTTATTGAGGATGCTTCATAGAATGCTCGTTATGGTTATGCTGCAAGTTTCCACCATGATTAGGCATGGCTTAGGCTAGCGCCCCAGGCGTTTCTCTAACATACATACAAACTTCATGATCTTACAAGTTCCACTTTTATTTCACACCGTAGAGATCCATAAGCAAAAGAACATGATATCAACTAGGTACAAAGTACCTATGAAATGTTGAAAGCGGTCCCCATGATACATGGTTCTGCTAACTTCAACTCATAAAGCGCAAGCATATGCGCAACAAAGAAGGACGCAATGGTTCAGGTTTATTAAGTGCAAGAAAATAAAGTGTGCCATCAAGTTCGTGAGAGCTTTACTAACTAACTTTCTCATAACAAGCAAACATTTTATTCAGAAGAAAACAAGGCATATTGAATATGCACGGAGGTAGCAAATGATGCTAATGGGTAGGTATGGTGGACACTTTGGAAATATTTGGTTTAGGGAGTTGGGAACTTGAGTAAAACATACTCAGTGAAAGTGAAGGCTAGCAATAGTAAGGGAGCGACAAACGAGAGAGTAATAGCTGTCATTATCATGCTTGCAACAAAACAGAACTACTCATGGCATGAAAGTGATTCAAGATCCTCAAGGCAAAATAATTCATCAAGGCTTAACTGATTATCACAGTCATGTGCATGCGTGAGCATGTGCCAAGTCAATTCAAATGAAACATTCAGGGGAGGATACCACAGTGTCATACCAACTTATGAATAGAGCAATGCAAGCAAACATTCATAAGACATGCTACAAACTATTAGCGATCTGGAACTAATCATAAGAGAGCGAGAACTACTAAGCATCCAAAGATAACATACACCCTACTTGAACGGACTAAGCAAGCTCACAATGATGAGTATATGTACAAAATGAAAACAAATAGAGTTCGTTACCAGCCTCTTACCACGCCTCAAGTTGTCATTGATCCTCATTATTGCTCTTCACTTGTGTGGCTTGAATAATAATATGAAACCAATATCCAATGAGGACTGCTGAACCTTGTAGCAAACTCACAAAACCAAAGAAGAACAACAAATATTTTTGGTGTTTTCGATTTTTAAACAAGAGCCAAATGGGAAAAACAAGCAAAGCAAAATCTTTTTGGGTTTTTCGAATAGTTCAAACAAAGCAAAAAGGGAAAAGCAAACCAAGGAAAAAAGAAGAAGCAAACCAAAGAGAAACAACAGAAATATTTTTGGTCTTTTTGTGTTTTTAGAAAGCAAAAGCAAAGAAGAACGAAAACTAAAAAGAGAACGAAAACATGAATATACAAAGTACCGACGCAACATGATATGGAGATGAGTGCGGTGTCGGTGTACCTCCCCCCAAGCTTAGGCTTTTGTCCTAAGTGGGTATCAATCCATGTACGAATAGGGGTTCCAAGCGGGCGGATCTTGGTAAGAATGGTCGTAGCTGGGCCCATGAGAAGAAGAAGCTCCCCAATCATAAGCGGGCTGCTGATATGAAGACTCTCCCTCATTCGAGGGCTAGACCGAATCATCCGTAACCTCCCTTCTAGTTTCCTGCTCCTGTTGGGAGAGCTCTCCCAAGTACGTGTCAAGATCCTCCTCAGTGAGGGACCATCCTTCCCTGTTATCAAGGTTAAACAAAATAGGTGCAGGCAAAAGAACAACACGCTCGGACTTGCTCTTTCTCCAACCAGCTTTGAGAAAGGTTATTTCATAAGATAACTCACTCATACTAGCCCACGAGGAAACAAATTTATGATGTATCATGGAATTAAGATCAAGCCTTTCTATGGGAAACTGTAGGTCTAGATGATGAGGCACTAAACCATGCAATGCTAGTAAACGAGAAGCAATGAGGCCTCCACAAATTCCACCTTTCTCACGGTTAGCAGCAAGATGGAAATCTATCAAAGCACCTAAGTTGTAAAACCTATCTCGTTTAAGAGCAGCAGAGATAAATGCTAGATCAAACAAAGATAACTTATTGGTAGTTTTCCTAGCAAGAACACACTTGGCAATAAAGTAGGCAAAGTAGCGAATGGAGGGAAAATGAATGTTACGGATTTTTCCACTCTCCTTCGAGAAGCTACTCCCTTGGCAAATTTCTGCGTATAAATCCATGAGTGGTTCAGGTCTCTCCTTAATCTTTCTACATGATCCCATTGAGGTACCTTAATAGCTGCACAAAAATCATCAAGAGAAAGGTCGACAACTATATTGTAAATTTTGTAATGGACCATGGGGTTAGGCAAAGAGTGACTAAATTGGAAGTCCTGCACCACAGACATGGTTAGCATCACAAATTGACAAGGTTCATCTTCCAAAAAGTGCTCTAACCCTGCATTAGAAACCAAAGTGTGGAAATCTTGTAGAATTCCTGCAGCTCTCATGAACTCAGAGCATGGATAAATGGAAGGAAAAACTTCCTCTTCCCGGTGGACCTTCATGACCTCAGGCACCCAAAGCTCATGTTGGTTTAGGTGGTGTTCACTCATCTTCTATTCTGAAATTTAAACACCTATTAAACAAGTGTTTGCAAAGTGAATATAATGAAGGATTCTACTCATAGGGACTTGCAAGAGGCCTAAACATGCATCAAAACTATATCTCTAAGCATCAAACAAGCTTACAAGCTCTCATAACCAGTCACCTACAGTAGCAAAATACTCAATATATAATCCACTAAACACAAATCTACTTGGACAAGGGGAGGAGTCACATACCAGGGAACAAATGCTCCAAATTTCAGCAAGAAATATGGGCTGAGCAAGGAGATCGAAAAAATCGAGATCAAGCACAACAAGAACGCGATTTTGAGCTATGAACTAGAGCTTACTCGGGAGAGAGAAGAAAGTGGCAGGTAAGAGAGTTAGTGGGGGGCCAGGGGTGGCCCACACTAGGGCATGGCGCCACCCAAGGCTGGCCGCGCCACCATGTGGTGTGCCTGCCTGGTGGGCCCCCCTGGTACCTCCCAGGTACTCCTCTGCCCCTTTTTCACGTAAAAAATTAATATGAATTTTCTGGAATTTTTCGAGACACTTTATTTTTGGGCATTTTTCAGAAATAGAAGAATGATTTTTCTGACAGACGGATTTTTTTTCTTTTGGAAACATGATGCAAGGACAAAACAAGGCTAGAACTACAGAAGTTCTAACATACAAGCAACTAACAACAAAAAGAAAACTAAACGAAAGCAAAAACTAAAATGCAAAGGATAGAAATAAACGGAGATAATCATAATGAAAGCATTGTTTTGTTCAATGGAATCCTTTTGTTAACAAGGTTGATCAAGTCTTGCTACCAAAACAATTACATATGAGACAAAACTTTGTACTCCACTAATGATTATGTTACCTCAACCTTGATAGCAATGGTCCCAATCATAATAGTTTCAAATTTTTCTCTTGGTATGGGACAATATATTTCTCCAACTTGAATGCCTTCAACATTTTCAATTGAATTCAAACCATAAGTCCTTTCAATCTTCTTGGGGAAATATACAGTATGTTCCTTGTCATTAACATTGAAGGTCACCTTTCCTTGATTACAATTAATAACAGCTCCTGCAGTATTAAGAAAAGGTCTCCCAAGAATAATAGACATATTATCATCTTCAGGCATCTCAAGCACAACAAAATCAGTTAATATCAAGCAATTGTGAGCCACCTGAACAGGTACGTCCTCACATATACCAACGGGAATAGTGGTAGATTTATTATCCATTTGCAAAGATATATCAGTTGGTATTAATTTTTCAAGTTGAAGCCTTTTATAGAGAGAGAAAGGCATAACACTAACTCCAACTCCCAAATCACACAAAGCAGTTCTAACATAACTATTCTTAATAGAGCAAGGGATAGTTGGAATCCCTGGGTCTCCAAGTTTCTTAGGAACCTTACCATTGAAGGAATAATTAGCAAGCAAAGTAGAAATTTCTTCATTAGGGATCTTCCTTTTATTCGAGACAATGTCCTTCATATACTTTGAGTAAGGAGGCAATTTAATAGCATCAGTCAAAGGAATTTGCAAGAATAAAGGCTTCATCCACTCACAAAACTTATTATAGTGTTCATCTTCCTTTGACTTGTGTTTCTTATTAGGGAAAGGCATAGGTTTTTGGACCCAAGGTTCTCTTTCACTACCATGTTTCTTAGCAATAAAATCTTCTTTGGTGTATTTAGTATTCTTAGTGTGGTTTTCAGGTTCTTCTTCAACTTTTTCTTCATTAGGAACAACATTTTCTTCATTACCACTTTCAGTTTCAGCATCAGAAATAGATATACTATTAGGATCTATAGCAGGTTCAGAGGGTTCTACAACAGTTTTATGTTTCTTTTTCCTTTTCTTACGAGTAGAACCACTATTTTCAGCTTGTTGAGAATCCTGCTCAATTCTTTTGGGATGCCCCTCAGGATATAGAGGATCCTGGGTAGCAGCACCACTTCTAGTTCTAATTTCATAAGCATGTTTTTCTTTAGCAGCATTAACTAGCAAGTCGTTTTGCACTTTAACGAGTTGATCTATTTGAGTTTGAACCATTTGAAAGTGTTTAACAATCATTTTAACATCATTAGAGGTTCTTTCCACAATATCTTTCAACTCAATAATAGCTCTAGTGTTTTCCATTAGATTATTTTGCACCCTTTTATTAAAGCTATCTTGCTCAACAATAAAGATATCAAATTCTTCTAAGCATTGATCGGGAGGTTTAGAGTAAGGGATATCACCTTCATCAAAGTGTTGGAGAGAGTGTACCTCAATAGTGGATGAGTAGGGAATAGGCTTACATAATTCTTCTATAGGAGGTAAATTCTTGACATCTGCAGCTTTAATTCCCTTCTCCTTAAGACATTTCTTAGCTTCGTTCATCACTTCATCATTTAATTCAATAACTCCCCTCTTCTTTGATGTTGGAATAGGCACCGGAATAGATGGTTCAGATACAATTACTTCAGGTATAGCTTGTTTAGGAGGAGTCCAATCTTCATAGTTCTTACTTATTTTAGCCATTAATTCCTCAGCTTCCTTAGGAGTCCTATCCCTGAAAACATAATCAGCACAACTATCTAGGTATGTCCTAGATTCCCCGGTTAGTCCATTATAAAATATATCAAGAAGCTCATTCTTAGGTAATGGACTTCTAGCTTGTGCATGAATCAAAACACAAAACCTTACCCAAGATTCAGGCAATACGTCTTTTTCTCCCTGTTTAAAATCAAAAAGTTCCTGCAAAATAGCATTTCTAGCACTAGGAGGAAAATATTTCTGCAGGAAAGTACTAATCAAGCACTCAGGGCTATCAATAGATCCAGGAGGTAAATTACTAAACCAAGTTTTGGCTTCTCCTTTCAGTGAAAAGGGGAAAATCTTAGCAACAAAGTAAGTACGCATCTTAATATCATCAGAAAACAAGCCACTCATGGTAGAAAGTTCATTCATATGTGCTACCGCACTTTCATTCTTAGTCCCACAAAAAGGTTCTTTCTCGAGAATAGCTATGTAAGATAGATCGAGAGAGAAATCATAATCTTCATTTATAATTTTTATGGGAAAAGCAGCAAACTTAGTAGCAGGAGATAATTTGGGTCTAATAGTACGCCTCTCAAGGAGACTCTTAGCAGCGCTCCTATCATGGGTGTTCTTACATTCTTTAATAAACTCATCGGTCATCTCAACATAACCATCTTCAATATCATAACTCTCACTAGACTCAGGTGAGCTAACATGTGTGGTAGCGTCTTCATTAGGAGTTTCAGTATTCCAGCTATAGTTCTAGCAATCGTAGCATCTAGGAAAGGACCTAATGAACCACTCTTATCAAGCACAATAGAAGCAGCATCATAAGCATCATGAGTTTCAGATTCAGCAGTAGCAGCAGTGTGTGTAGCATGTGTATGTGGTGGTGTAAGGAACTTACTCATAACAGACGGTGAATCAAGAGCAGCAGAGGTGTTCAGAACCGTACCTCTTATTGTAGTGGATGGTAAAATAGGAATCTTGCCATCACGAGACTTACCCATGATGGATGGATAACAGCAAACAATAGAGAATCCAAGTGAACTTGATAAATAAAGCTATGTTCCCCGGCAACGGCACCAGAAAATAGTCTTGATGACCCACAAGTATAGGGGGTGTATCGCAGTATTTTCGAGGGAAGTGAAACCCAATTTATTGATTCGACACAAGGGGAGCCAAAGAATATTTATAAGCCTTAACAACTGAGTTGTCAATTCAGCTGCACCTGGAAACAATCTTGCTCACAGAAGTTTATCAGTAGCAACAGTTTTGTAGTAGGAATAGTAAAGTAATAGCAATATTAAAGTAAAGGCAGTAGTAACAATTGCAGTAAACAGTAGGATTAGAGCGCGGTAGGCACAGGGATGGATGGACGGGCGTTGCATGGACAAGACAATTCACATGGCAATCAGAAAATAGGGCATTTGCGGATAAATAAGATAAAGCATCCAAGTACTACATAATCCCAGGCATGTGTTCCATATATAGTCATACATGCTCGCAATGAGAACTTGCACAACATCTTTTGTCCTGCCATCCCGTTTGTAGTGGGGCCTCAAGGGAACTACTGGCAATTAAGGTGCTCCTTTTAATAGAGCACCGGAGCAAAGCATTAACACTCCATGAACACATGTGATCCTCACATCAAAGCAATTCCCTCCGGTTATCCTGATTTCTGTCACTTCGGGGCCATTGGTTCCGGACAACAATGTGTGTATACAACTTGCAGATAAGACCAAAAACAATACTATCATAATGAATCAATAACATGTTCAGATCTGAAATCATGGCACTCGAGCCCTAGTGACAAGCATTAAGCACAACAAGTCGCAACAAAGTCATAAAGCACTAATAAAAGATACTAGGCACCATGCCCTAACAATCTGATGCCATTACATGAACGATCTCATCCAATCCCTACCATCCCCATAGCCTACAGCGGAGGATTACCCACTCATAGATGGGGGAAACATGGATGGTCGATGGAGAAGCGATGGTGATGATGATGGCGATGATCTCTTACATTCCCCGTCCCGGCAGGGTGCCAGAACGGAGTTTCTGGTGCTGTTTCATGGAATCTGGTGGTGGCGGTGGAGCAGAACTCCTTCTGGAAAAACTTCGAACCCCTCGAAGTTTTTAGGTCATAAGGCTCCTTATAAGCGAAGAGGGAGACCGAGGGGGTGCCTGGGGGGCCCACACCACCCCCTGGAACGGCCTGGCCTGGCCCACACCAGCAGGTGGTGTGGCCACCCCCTGGCTCTTCTCCGTCTCATATTCTGGCTCCTGGAGTCTTCGGGTGAAATAGGATTTTTGGCATATTTTCCTGGATTTTTCCTGATAGTTTGTTTTCTGCACAAAAAGTAGACACCAAGGCAATTCTGCTGAAAACAACGTCAGTCCACATTAGTTGTATCCAAATCACACAAGTATAGAGGAGAAACAATAGCAAAAGTGTTCAGGAAAGTAGATACGTTTTGGACATATCAGTGGTGGATTCCACCACGGTGGAGACGGGAATCACCACCCCCTCTAGCGGGATATATACTCCTTGTGACGGCTCGACAATAGCCTCGGGAGTTTCCGTCATCGATGGAGTGCTACTATTGCTAGGCATTGCGCGGATGGGTGAGGGGGAGGAAGGAGTCTAGCTAGGGTTTTCACTGAGGAGGTCGAACAGTTGCAGCGTTGATAACTGTATGTGAGTTGCATGGAAGATTCGTGCATGGAAGATCACAATAGACATTTATAAACCCAGGCATCAAGATTCGTGCATGGAAGATCTAACGGTTGCAGCATTGACAACGTGTGTGCAAACGTGCGCAGTAATTTCGCCTCGTCCCACGATTTGCTGCTTAAACATTTCAGATTTTGTACGCACAAAAATAGCTGATGATTAAGTCACTTTCATATGTGAGTTTCGAGGAAGCGTAGGTTGTAGCCTATGCCATCCTACTGACCGCCGCAGTGGAGGAGTCATGTCTGAAGATTCCATAGAAGACGAAACTATTCCACTCTGGAAGAAAGGACTTGAAGAATCTCCAGCTTATACAATGAAGACAGAGAGGATTGTACGGTTCTTTGGGAGACCTTCGAGATATTGGTTGATGAATTGCCGACATAACCTAGACGTAGCATTCAAGACTAAAAGGCAAGACGATGCAAGATCTCAAAGTCCTCTGAGGGCTACTGTTGGGGATATGCTAAATAGTATCACCATTGCATGTCTCTAATCTGGATAACCCGGGTGGCCCATAGTTGCTAGCACGGCCCATGGCCTGCTGGGCGGCCTAGTTAGACAGATCTAGAAGGGAGACCCATGCTGAACCAAGGAAGGCTATGTTGTAGTCACCGACCTATGCGGAGCCTTGGAGTACAAGACACGAAGACTAGTTAGTGTTTGTTGGGTCCGCAACATAGAAAACAAAAAAATTCCTACGGTGTGAACTACACGCCTAGATCTATCTACTAGGTACAAAGCAACGGGTGGACATACATCCAATGAGAACTTACCCTCGTAGACAATGAGCTTTGTTAACGAGTAGGAACTCGTGGTTGATGTAGTTGTACACTTGCCAATCTCAAGATCGTGAGGAAGTCCGAGCGCCGCAACTCAACAGCGCATCCGCACTCGCACACACGTTCAAGCCACTGGACAACATCCACCTCCTCGCTCCAGCGATCCAGCGGAAGCAGCAACTCCTTCCAGACGAAATGCCACCGGGAACATGTATCTCGCTAATCCGAGACCATGGGGGAATAATTCTACAGGGGGAGAGAGATCCTTCACAAGGAGGTGTGTGGATGAAGGAGGGAATGGGTGGCCTTTTATAGGAGGAGGGGGGTGCCCCCTCTCTCCATGGCCGACGCATGGGGAGGTTACCCCTCACCTCCCCCATTCATGTGGTGGTAACCCCTCCACATTAAAATGCCTCTTCACATTCCCTTTTAAAGTCTCCACTTTAAATGCATTAAATTTCTCCAAATTTAATGCTCTCTCATTTAATAAAATTCTTTTTATTAAATTTATTCAGAATTTTGTTAATTACTTTAATTAACAAACATTCACATATAGCCCCTTGCAATATTTCAATATCACATGCAGAACCACCTTCTGCAATTTCACCCGAAACAATTTCCGGTTTCTATTGAAACAATTCCTGTGCTTTGCAATTCTTTCATCTGAAACATATGTGCTCCAAAATGGTGTCCGGTAACTCTTAAGTGTGCCACCCTACGGTTCGTGAATAATGTAGACATGATCGAGACCCTTCTCCGATCAATAATCAGCAGCGGGACCTGGAGATCCGTACTGACTCCTACACATTCAACGATGACTCCTGTGATCATGAGAACCTTTAACGCTTGTAACTAAATCCCCTTGTCTCTCGATATATTACATGTCCGAGATTCGATCATCGGTATCTCCATACCTAGTTTGATCTCGTTACTGACATTCACTCTTTTCTCATTCCCGTGATATAACATTCTAGTGATCACATCACTTGCTTGCAAGCTATCCTAATGTGATATCACCGAGAGGGCCCAGAGTATATCTATCCATCATATGGATTGACAAATTCCACTCTTGATCCATGAGCCTCAACATAACACCTTCGTAGTACTGAACCCATCTTTATAGTCACCCTGTTACGGTGTGACGTTTGATGTTATCAAGATACTCTTCCGGTGTTAGCAATTAACATGATCGCATGGTCTAAGGATAAAGATTACTTCGTATGATGTTATAGCAATATAAACATAATGACTTGATCGTAATGCTATACTTCAGATGAATGTTCATCACATCATTCAACCAATGCTGTGACCTTGTTATTAACAACATCCAATGTCCATGATCAGGAAACCTTGATCATCCTGTTAATCAACAAGCTAGTCTATAAGAGAGGCATGACTAGGAACCCTTTTTGTTTAGTAAACACACATGTATTGATGTTTCCGAATCAATACATTTCTAGCATGTAAAATAAACATCTATCATATATAAGGAATATATAATAACAACTTTATTATTGCCTCTCAGGGCATATTTCCTTCAGTGTTAGTGTAGGACTCTGTAACCTGTCTGGTAAGGTCCTTTCCCTGTAACCCTAGGTTCTGGCGCCTTTATAAGCCGGGCATGTGGGAGCCTTTAGGGCACGATTCATAACACATCGCACAGTGAACCGATCCCTGTAACTCAGTGTATTGCTATTATAGTGATTTATAGCAGGAGTAGAGTTCCACCACCATCGCGGGACTTGAACCTGGGTAAGCTATGTTACCTCGTACCCGTCAACTCACCACCATCCCCCACCTCTCTAAACACACTCTGTAAGGACCCCTCCATGGCGTACTCATCGGCAATACCATGACATGATGCTGATGAGGTTAAGGCCATGATGAATGCAAGTGCACAGACCAATTGTAGCTAGTTTCGAAGTAAAGATATCGAACCCACATAGAGCTATTGGTAAAGGTCTTTATACCCCTCATTACTCTCTACCAAAGTATACTTATAAGTTTTCTTTGATCTCAATTAATTAAAGGGTGTTTGAAAGGTTTATGGTTGATTGCAGAAAAGTAATTAAAACAAGTAAAAGAAAACAAGTAACAAGTTTATGTGAAAGCGTGGTTGAACTCAATAGGGCTAAAACGTTCTCGGGGATGTAGGATACACCTCTAGCATAGTATGATTGTTATGTGTAATCAAGATAACATACTCCCTGTGTCATGATATGTGTGGAGAGAGCCCCATAATAAGATGTTCACTACAAGGCTCGTAGGAAGCCACTTTGTTGAGCCAAGAGTGAGGTCACCTCTAAATAACCACTGCGATGTCTAAGAGCAGTCACCCATACAAAACACCGCAATTAAGGGTTTCCCCGTGGATATCATAATTAGCTTAGGGAGTCCCTCTTTAATCCTCCTTTGACCGTGTAGGGTACGAGCCAGCGTCGATCTGTCACAGGGCATTCTGGGTACGCTTCCAAGACACATCCAAAGGATTTCTCCCTGCCTTTAGTCCCGAAGGCAAATGATATGCGGCCGACTACACATGAGATCAAACACAAATCATAATTATATCATATACAAGCAAGTCATACAGACACAAGAATAGATCATCTTTATTACAAGTTCATAATGGTTCTAGGGTTTCTCCATCTCCCTAAGAACAAAGGAACTAATCATCATGCAAGAAATGAACAAAATCATCATAATTAAATGTATGGGTAAAAGTATGAAGGTAGATCTAATGCAAACCACAATTGGATCTGGAATTACAAAGAGATCTAATAGATGAAAGATGGGAGTAATTGTTGTAATGGAGATGCAGCGGTTAATGATGAAGGGGATGATGTGTTGTCCTCCAATGATCCATGAATCAGCTGGGATTTTACCCTAGCCAAGTTCCTCCTTCAGATCCCTCTTGGATGTGGTTTTTAGTGGTTTCTGGTGGCTGTGAATGTTGGATACCTTCCTCGTCTTCGCCGGGAGAAACTATTTGACGAGGCGGTCGTGATGGCGCCTGCTACGGGTGGACGGTACGGGCTGGCTCCGCTCGTACCAGTGGTTGTTAACGATACTAGTGCCTCCTCCTTGTTTAGTATTCTTCCAAGTGTGAAGGTAAATTCATAAAATGACTTTTATCACTTGGAAATATCATATAATTAGACAATATGAAAGCTCTAATTGATATGTTCATATATGACTCTATGATTTGGGATCCCTGTTGAAACAAGAACAAAATAGCGCGCCTAGACGCGGTGAAATACAAAAATCCCTACCCTATTTATGAAAAAACAAAAGGTAAATATGCTTCAATTTTGGACTCATCAGGCCACGAGTTGTTATTTGTTTACAGTCAATGGTGATGTTGTTTCCTAGAAATCTTGCAAGCAGACCATCTTAATGAGGTCAACAACGGAAGCAGAACTCACTACATTAGACACAACCACTATTGAAGCGGAGTGGCTTCGTGATCTTTTGATGGACTTACCTATGGTTGAAAAACAAATACTCGCCATCCTAATGAACTGCGATAATCAAACTGAGATTGTCGAAGTAAAAAGTTCTAAGGACGATATGAAGTCATCAAGGCATGTGAAAAGGAGACTGAAATCTATCAGGAAACTGAGAAACTTTGGAATTATTGTGTTGGATTATATCCAAATAGCTAAGAATCTAGCAGATCCTTTCACAAAGGGTCTATCACTAAATGTGATAGATAATGCATCGAGTGAGATGGGTTTGAGACCCACACTGACGAGGGGTAACCTCATCAATGCTCATGTTTATGGACTTAGGGTTTCTTGGAAAAGAGAGCGTTGGTGATTTCATCGGCTTATCAAATAAACAAGGGAGTCGATGTCGCTGATGATTGTGGAGAAGATGATTACAATGTCACTGATTTGCTAGTTGTGATCTAGCTCATGGTGGATTGTAGATTGCTGGAAAACTAAGGTGCCCTCTCCATTGCCTCCTCTCATCCTTTATATGAGAGGCTAGCTCCTAGAGCCATATACGGATATGTTACAAGTTGTAATTACAATACTAGAACTATGTCGGTTTGTAGTTCTATCTTGATCGCCAATTCAAGCTTCTATCTGTCGGATGCTTCCTAAACTCTTTATTCTGTATGGGCCTCATGGGCCATATCTCTGGTGCGCCTAGGGTAACCAATCATGGGAACCTGAATCTATGATTCAGATGGGCCATATCTCTGGTGCGCCAGTAGAGCTTCGAAGCGCACTCTTTAAAACCAAACATCTAGAGTAAAACACGGGTGCGCGTGACCGAATTCCACTGATCTAGCAATCTCCAGGCATAAGTCACCCAATGGAGTTCGCTGAGGAAGCCTTCTGAAACGCACCATTACACCTAGATCTACTCGTATGGAGAACAATGAAAAATACAATACCGTGCAGATTAGTTTTAGTTAGACATATAAAAGTGAGTGGCCGATGTCTAGCCTGTGAAAACGAGGCAGAGAATATTAAGCACATATTATTTCTTTCTTCCCGAGCTAACGAGGTTTGGAAAAACTTTGGTTTGGACCTGAATATCAATGAGGCTTGCACCAGATTGCCTGCACCCTCCGGTAGTCATGGGTGAAAGTAAGACACCTAAAACAATTGCGATGACATGGTACTTGTGGTAGGAATGGTGCCAGTTTGTCAAGGCACAAGTGGAAAAAATGGCTTTAGTCCCGGTTCGTAAGGGCCTCTAGTCCCCGTTGTGCAACCAGGACTGCACAATCGGGACTAGAGCCTCCCCCTTTAGTCTCGGTTGTGCGGTGAATAGGGACAAAAGGTACTCCACGTGGCCGTCATGGAGATCTGGGGATGGTGGACCTTTAGTCCTAGTTTGTAACATGAATCGGGACTAAAAGAGCTCTGTAGCGGCAGCATTTTGGGGGATTCGGCTGTAGCGGCAGTAGATGGCGGTGCGGCAGCATGTTCTGCCGTGGCAGAGTTTTGGGGCAGATTTCTGTCACGGCAATTTTTTTAGGAGGATATCTGTCGCGGCAGGAGGGAGAGGTTTGGTGTAAGTGACGTGCCGAGAGATGATATGTATACAACGTGATGCTACTACATACAGCAATGAAGGAATCATTACACAACATCGTCATAAATATAGAGATCAAAGTGACCTCTTTATTGATGCTTGGTCAAACATATTACATATAGTACATGTTCATGCATATATACAATATAATTACTCTTACAATCCCTATTATCTAAATATAAATTTCAGATGGTATTCTCCGGTTGGATCTATGACCTCCTTAACTAAAAATCCTGCCAATTCCTCTTGAATTGCTCGTACGTGATCCTTTGATAGGAGACCATCCTGCGTCTGTTCGATCTAATTTTAAGAAGAGGATCAATATATAAATGAAAATCAACACAATTGATGGTACTAAAATAAGGTTTTTAACATTGTTTACGTACTGCAAGTTGTTGTGAAATTCTGCCTAGCTCACAGGTCATCTGGCAAATATATCCGCAAACATAGTACCTACATAAATTATTCCTAGCTTCCTGCCTCAAAAACTTCAAGAGAATAGATTTCAATCAAAATAATAATCAAGCATGGTAATGGTATTGAAACAATAAGCAAAGAGATGCGTGGACCTAGCTATAGTACTACTTACATTGAGTTCTCGAAATTGCATCTCCTATTTCCATTCACCCCTAACAGCCTAGATGAACCGTTTTCAAACCTGTCCCGGCAAAGAAAAAGAGTAAAGGAGTTATTAATTACTTGATATCAGGAAATGAATGAAAGATGCCGATATAGTATGATAATGATTGAAATTACCTCTAGAGCATATAAATCAGGTCCGCCCATATCTCAGGGTTTTTATGTTTCGAGTCCATGACAAGTACTTTTCCTTGGTCAACTTGAATGATTAGCGGAATAAAGTGGAAACTGCGCACGCATAACTCATCAATTACACTTAACATCCAGTAAACAAAATCAAATGTGTATAAGACAGTAACACTCACTGGAAGTTGTAAGTAAATAGTATTTCTGTTTTGGTTTATTGTTTCATTAAAACCTTAGCAAGTAATCCTCTATTTCGTGGACATTTTTTTACCGTAAATTCATGAATGGTACTTGGGTAAATGAACTCAAGGTCATAGATTTGTCCTCTTTTGCATTCCAGAATCTTCATTCTGCATAATAGCGTACAAAAGAATATAGTGAGGCTAATTACACATGCAATGAACAAGCTGAGCTAGAACCTTAATTACAGAAATAAATAACTTACAAACAATAGCAACTGACGAAGGATTTTATCGAGGGAATCTTGATTGAATAACTGAAATAATTGTGAAAAGTCAATGTGTATCTCGTCATTTCCACGGAAGGAATGCTCATCTCTAACTTCAGCTATGAGCATGATCTTTCGTATCTCTGAGGCTTGCATATATCACTGATGCAATTTTCGCATTTATGTTTGTAGATAAGGAACCTCCTCAGGTCTGACGAGAGGCTTCCCGTACTCATATTTGTATGCTACTCCATCCATGGGTGTGTTTTCCTTTCCTAAGTATTGAGCAACAGACATACCAAGATCTCTAGCTGTTTGTGCGATTAGTTGTGCAACCTCCGGATCATTATCAGAAAACACGTTCAGCGGGGGCATGGTTGGTTTTTCTGTTCTCAGAGCTAGGGAATTATTTTCCCGCTTGCACTACTACTTCTCGACCGCTGCACATTCATGTTATATGACTTGATAATAGAGCGGTCATAGTCTGATACCAGATCTACTGGCCTTGGTCGCTCAAGCATTCCCACAAAGTGTTTCACTATTTTTGGTGCTATATACTGCTTTGGTGGGGGCCTTTTCGGTGCAAGCTGGCATTTCACATCTTCATCCACGACCCTTTTAGTTTCCTCATCATTCAGGTCATAAGGTAATTTGGCAGGAGCCTTCCTGACTTTGTTCCTTGTAGTACTAGTCTCTAGAGTTGCGTTACTCTTCTGCTTTTGCAACTGGGGCTGAGGTGGCGGCCTCTGCTGATGTGGCGAAGGCGTCGGAGTCTGCAGAGGCGTCGGAGACGGCTGAGGCGGCAGAGTCTGCTGACACGACAGAGTCTGCAGACGTGCCAGAGACGGCTGAGGCAGTGGAGATTGAGTTGGATTTCTACTCTAAAAAGTCGGTGGCCTTGGCATCTAATTGGGGCTCAACTTTTTGGTCGGGCCTCATTTCTTTACAGAAGAAGATTGCTTCGATCTGGAGGTCTAATAGAAGAAAGAATCGTTAATATATAAATACAAATCAATTAATGCATCTAGTCAACAGCGGCTTAATTCATATACCTCGCCGCACTTTGTAGTCAAGGTTCCAACACCGGAGCCATTTGTTGTCTCTTCCCTCACGAAGTCGTCTCTTCGTTCGAGATCCTCCACTCCCTCACCAGAGTTGTTCAGATACCGTAAGGTGATATCTTCACTGGCTATCATATCCTGCAATATCTCTTATTGTTCTTTGTTGCGGTCCATAGTTTCTACAAAGACCTGCAAATTATTTCAATGCTATAAACACAACAAAGCTCTAATGAATTAAGAACACTACGCGAAATGGTTGCCGCGTCTGTCAATCGTCCCTATATGGCATGCATTGCCGTGCCCGACTCGAAGACATTACTCCCCGGACCCGAATACATGTTATAGCATCTAAAATCATCCAAGAATAATCATGTTATTATAGCATCTAAAATTATGTCTTTTACACATGACTTGTACTACTACTACTACTATACTACTACTAACCCTAATTCCCTAAACCCTAATTCAATAATTTATTCCCTAATTCCATAACCCTAATTCAACAATTTAATTATTCCCTAATTCCCTAGATAATTCCCTAACCCTAACCCTAGATAATTCATCAACAATGTATTCCCTAATTCCCTAACCCTAGCTACATCAACAATGTATTCCCTAATTCCCTAGCTAATTCCCTAACCCTATCTAATTCCCTAGGGATCGAATCGGGAGGGATAGGGAGGGAGAGGGAGAGGGGCGCACCTGGAAACGGAGGTAGTTGGTGGTGGTGGCGGCCAGGACGCGCATAGATGACGATGATGGTTAGTGGTGGTGGCAGCCGGGGTGGACGGCGACATCGCACGCTTGGGGTCGTCGGTGGCGCCTCCTGCGACGGCGGACGGACGGCGCAGACAGCGGCGGAGTCGGGTAGCCTGCCAGCATCGAGAAATGGTCGTCGTCAGTGCCTCTACTCGGGATAGAATGAGATGGGATTCGAGGGAGAGGCGGTTTATATACCAAGGGCCTTTAGTCCCTGTTAGTGCCACCAACCGGGACTGGGCCAATTTTTGGCTTCCGCCAAAAGGGCGCGCAACTGTCCACCTTTAGTCCCGGTTGGTATTTGAAAGAACATCTCATGATTTCCCATGTTTTGTGTGTTAGATAACAATACCATGGAATCTCTAATGTGCACTAACTATTGCAGGAAAGTTTTGAGAGTTTGGGGGCCGGATTATCCGCCCCCATCATGGGCCAGATAATCCGGCCAGACCACCTTGGCCAGGGCTGGCTCTATGCGAGTCTCTGTCTGGGGGCGGATTTTTCCCCGGAAAGTCCGGATCTGGGGCAAATTTTCTCTCTGGACCGGATAATCCGGCCCTCATGTTGGGGCGGATAATCCGGGCCCAGGGGAATCGCCCAAGTGAGCTCCTGCGCAAGCTTTTGTCTAGGGGCGGAATTTCCCCCGGATATTCCGTGGCTGGGGCGGATTTTGTCCCCCAGTCGGATAATCCGGCCCTTCCCTAGGGCCGGATAATCCGGTCCCCAGGAGAAGGTGTCAAGGGCAAATCTGCATGAGCTTCTATCCGTAGCCGGTTTTTCTACCGATTAATATGAGTCTGGGGCAGAGTTTTCCCCATGCCGGATAATCCGGCCCTCACTTGGGCCGGATAATCCGGCCCCAAAGGCTCCAACGGCTTGGATTTGGAAGGGGGTATAAATATCCCTTCTTCCCCAACGAGCAGAACTCTTAACATCAGACCCTTTGCAAGAGCTCCCTCTCTAGATCTCCCACTTCAACCACCCGAAGGCTTTGATCTTTGGGGGAATTGAAGGAGGATAAAATCGTCATCGTCATCACGAATCAAGCACATAAACTCCTCTCCATTCATTTGGAGAAATACCTGATCTAGTATTCTTGTCAATATCTAGATCTTGTTCTTTGTTATTGATAACTTGTTCTTGGCAGCTTGTTGTCATCACGGTAGCCTCCAAGTTGATTGTGAAGTTGTGCCCTGCTAGTTGTGTAAAGGCACCAGTACCCGCCTTGAAGGGTTCCTATAGTGGAAAGGTGGATCAAGTCTTTGCACTGCAAGGAATGTGCTAACTAGTGACCCCAAATATTGGTCATAGAAAGGTCATAGTAATTCATCTATGACCTTTCTTTGACCAAAAACAGTAGGTCACATAGCGAGGGTCACTATAGACAGCTAACGACCTTTTTTTAAATTGGTCATGGACTATTATGACCAAAATAGATGGTCATAGTGTCTATGACCCAAATTTTGGTCATGGCATTCTGGTCTGTCCACGTAAGCCAATCTGACATGGAATCTGACGTGGCAGCAAATTCAGCCCAATCCAGTTTAGTGCTTTACATGGGCCAAACCCAACAATTCTAGCCTTTTGGTTTCTATGTCTAGCTTTTACTGTCTAGTTATTTCATGGGCCAATCCCAAAACTTTAGAACGGATATTTTTAATTTCTAGTGTTTTATTTCGCCCTAATATTTTTGTTTTTAATTTTATTTCACAGTAGGTCCCACATGTCAGATGGGTCCTACCAGTCAGTGCCAGTTTCCTACTAGTCTCACATATCATGTATAAATTCCACACAGGTCCCACTAGTCAACATTTCATATAGATTCAATTTCTCACAGATACAATCAGGTTTTAGTTCCCACGATTTGACAGTAAACAACAAATAACTGTTTGATTGTTATCAAACAATATTTGGATAAAAGTAGTACATTACAGAATCATAGACAATACAGAGGTATCCTGCTTAAAGTACATTACACTCATTCACTGTATATTACATTACAATCATGGACAGTACATTACAGAATCATGCAACTTTTGGCTACGAATCAACTGAGATGAACGATCTTGACCTTGACTCCCCCAGCTCCAAGCAACTTCCAGCACACCAGCTATAGCCTATCAAACATGTATAGAAACAAACAGGAAGACAAATTAACAAGCGTATGAGAGATAATCAAATGCATAAACTCTTAAACATAGGAGTGCGTTTGTTGTTGGTTGCTATAGTTAAGGTTTTCATCTAATTGATTCATTTAAGGAGTATCACAAGCTGCAAACACAAGTGCCTGTAGCTAGCATGAGTGTAAGTAGAATATAGAACTTGAACCTAGCCCAAGATATCAGAAGTGTACCCAACCTGTAGCTAGCATGTGTGTACCCAGCCCACGATATCAGAAGTGCATGAATAAAGTACCCTAGATAGCTAACAAAAATAGAACTTGAACAAACCCATCCCCGATCAAAATCTTCTCTCTCTCACACGTACAATTACATCAGATTAGACCAGACATACACAGCCAGATATAAATATTATCATGTGGGAGAAAATAAAACATTGTGAAATTGAGGATCATGATAGCAATAGCCTTACCATGGAAACAACAATCTAACACCAGCACACTTCATCTCGAGAAAGCAAAACTGGTTCCAAGATGGAGTGAGGCCATTGAGTATATATAAGGTGTGCACTGCATGTATGAAGTACAGTACATTTATCAGGTAATAAGCTCGATGATGCATATGCAAGTAATCTAGCAGAGAAAAAGTAAATTCTAGTTCAATGTGGGCCATGGCATGGTATAGCAGTGTGACTCCGGCGATGTAGGAAGGTCTAGAATCGAGAGGCATTTAACACCTCCTATTATAGGCATATACACACTCTATAAATGTTCAATATCACTAATCACATGTTTAGTTTCGCATGTTACAGAAAGAAGAACATCAGGGATAAGCAAATGATTTTTGTGCATTAGGGAGTATTGCTCACTAACTGGTTCTCCTATTCAGCTATAGAAACAATTACATGTACACTTTGCAAATCACAGCAACAATTCCATGTACTGAATAGATGGAGGAGAAAATATACAAAATGCAGGTGGTCGGCGAAGCTGGCCTTAGGTGGCAGGCAGAGACATATGCATCATTGCGGGCTGATCCACTAGGGCTGATCCGGGAGGAGAAAGGCCAGGGCACTGCTGATCCTGGCAGTTAAAGGCGGAGGATGAGGTTCATGTGTACAAGCAAAATGATAGATTGAAGGATAAAAAATAGATTTTGCATGTGTTTGCCTAAGGAAAACTGATACCCTAGATAAATAGGCAAAAACCGAGTCAGAGAAGGATCTAGATGATGTGTCTCTATAGTTTCACATTGCAAATAAGCGAGTAGTAATTCAATAAACACTTATAGGCTACATTTCTCATGGTTATAGAGAAAGTACTAATTTAATAAACACTATCTACTTAAAGTAGAAGCGAGTAGTTCATATGCCTACAGTTCATATGACATCGTGGTAAGAAAGTGTGCCTATGTAGTTTCACATTGAAAATAAGCAAGTAATAATTCAATAAACACTTACAAGATGCATTTCTCATGGTTACAGAGAAAGTAATAATTTAATAAACACTATCTACTTAAAAGTAGAAGTAAGCAGTTCATATGCCTACAGTTCATATGACATTGTGGGAAGGAAGTGGGGGCTTACAGTACAAGCAAACACGCAGTTCATTTACTAGTACAGCAAGCACTACATCCAGTTCAACAACACAGATATGCAGACGAGACAGACCTGCGCCTTGTCTGGGAGGCGGAGCGTGATCCTGGAGACGGGAGCGATGTAGACGAAGGTGTGGTGTCCGGTAATTGCGACGGTGTGCAGGATAGCAAGCTCCAGAGAGAGGGAGAGCTCCACCCAATCTCAAACAGCTGCAGAGGCAGAGAAGCAAATCAGCTGGAAGGCGAGCAGATCGTGGTGGCGGAGGCCAGCAGCAGGTCGGCCTCCCGTTCGAGATCACGTCCAAGATCGAGTCTAGGGACGCTGATGTCTACGCACTTCTATTCTTGTAGACAGTTGTTGGGCCTCCAAGTGCAGAGGTTTGTAGAACAGCAACAAGTTTTCCCTTAAGTGGATTACCCAAGGTTTATCGAACTCAGGGAGGAAGTGGTCAAAGGTATTCCCTCCCAAGCAACCCCGCAATCAAGATACAAGAAGTCTCTTGTGTCCCCAACACACCCAATACACTTGTCAGGTGTATAGGTGCACTAGTTCGGCGAAGAGATAGTGAAATACAAGTGATATGGATATAAGAAAACGGTGCTAGAAAATAGCTTGATGGCGTGGAAAAGACTAAAGGCAAACTGAAATAAAGATGGAAGCAAGCAAACATGTAACAAATCTAATTGCAAACGGTGTATCAATGCTTACAAACAAGGCCTAGGGATTATACTTTCACTAGTGAACACTCTCATAAAAATATCTTCTCTTTATGGTACTACTCTTAACTACTCTCCGGTTGGACACTCTAATCGATGGTAGGGCTATAACAGCACACCTCAAAGTTCATCTTTCCCATCTAGAAAACCCCACACTGTCACCTTGAGCACTAGATGGTTCCAACAAACACCACAATTTCATAAAGACATCCAACTCCAAATATAACTCATAACAAGTATTTGTAATCTCTAGCCTAAGTGCCACCATGGTGTGCACGCTATCACTTTCACACACATGGGGAGAGCAGAGATCTATTAAAGCACTTGAGTAGCAAGGTAGATCTACTTGATTACAAAGCTCATGATCACAATATGATCATGCATAGAGAGAGAGATGAACACATAGCTACCGGTAGAACCCTTAGCCTCGAGAGAGAACTACTCCCTCCTCATCATGGGAATCAGTAATGGTGATGGAGATGGCGGTGGAGATCGATGGAGATGGCTCCGGGGGCACTTCCCCGTCCCGGTAGGGTGCCGGAACAGAGACTTTCTGTCCCCCGAATCTCCCCTTCGGTGGCGGCGGCACTGCGGAACTTTTCGTGGATTTCTGATTGACGATTTAGGGTTTTGGTATCGGGAGGCTCTTATAGGCGAAGGAGGCAAGGTCGGTGGCCGGCCAGGGGGGCCACACCATGCCCTGGCGTGGCCTAGGCTGGCCCGCGCCAAGGGGGGGTGTGGCCACCCTGTGGCCCCTCTCCGACTCTCCTTCTGGCTCCGTGAGTCTTCCGGGAAAATAGTAACTTTGGCTTTTGTCCCATCCAATTCCGAGAATATTCATTTTTCTGACATCCTGGAACCAAAAACAGCAGAAAACAGGCAACTGGCACTGTGGCATCTTGTTAATAGGTTAGTCCAAGAAATCATATGAAAAGTACTCCAAAGTTGGAACAAAACACAAGAAAGTAGATAAAACAAAGCATGGAACATCAAAAATTGTGGATACATTTGCAATGTATCAACATCCCCAAGCTTAACTCCTGCTCGTCCTCGAGTAGGTAAGTGATAAAAAGAAAGAATAATTTTTGAGGTGACATGCACCATCATAAACTTGATCAAAGTACTTGTAAAACAATCAAAGCTGGGATCATAATACTTCAACATAGCATGAAAGATAAAGTTCTAACAATAAGACATAGCAACTATGCTGCAACACGAAAAGGCACAAACAAAATATTCATGAATAACAATGCTTTGCAAGACGTTTGTTTGTTTCACATAAAGAAAACATAGCATAGTGGCATTCAGCTTGTCCCTCATAGAGTAGCAAACATAAATGCATAGGACACCTTCAAAGTTCATAAGAGTGACTAGATACAAATAGTTTAAAACAAGCAATATCAAAGTATGCATCAATCAACTAGTCTTGGGACAATGCACATAGAACTAAGAATGGCCACTATGCTCTCAAAGTAGGTGCATAAAGATAGAAGGTGGAGACTCAATATAATGGTGGAAGAAAGGCCTTTTTATAAAAGGAAGTAGGGATTCAAGTCTCATAAAGAGCTTCCAAAAATTATGGTACTTATAGATTTCAGCTCTCATTGCCCCTATCATAAGCATCTTTAAAGTGATTAAGGTTAAAGTGACACAACTAAGAGGATATGGTTGACAAGTTATAAACCAAAATCTCATGCCCCTTACTTACGAAGACCGATCCTCATGCTACTCAACTTCAGTCATGAGTAAGCTCTTGTCATTGTAAATACGGGAGCTTTCCCATAATTAAAATGACAAGGCAAGCAGACAATGATCATCTCAGCAATCTTTTTATTTGCTATTTGCATAGGTTTTTATTGAGGATGCTTCATAGAGTGCTCATTATGGTGATGCTGCAAGTTTCCACCATGATTAGGCATGGCTTAGGCTAGCGGCCCAGGCGTTTCTCTAACACACATACAAACTCCATGATCTTACAAGTTCCACTTTTATTTCACACCGCCGGGATCCGTAAGCAAAAGAACATGATATCAACGGGGTACAAAGTACAAGTGCAATGTTGAAAGTGTTCCCCATGAAACATGGTTCTGCTAATTTCAACTTATAAAGCGCAAGCATATACGCAACAAAGAAGGACCCAATGGTTCAAGTTTATTAGATGCAAAAAGTAAAGTGTGCCATCAAGTTCGTGAGAGCTTTAATCACTAGTTTTCTCATAACAAGTTTAATTTGGAAGGTAAACAAAAGCATGAATATTCTTGGAATAGCATAAGCTAATAGGTAGGTATGGTGGACTCTTTGGAATAACTTGGTTTAGGGATTTGGATGCATGAGTGGAACTCATACTTTGTTGTGGAGGCTAGCAAAATACTGGGAGCGACAAACTAAGAGAGCAATAATGGCCATAATCATGCAGAGCAACAAAACATCATTGATCAAAGCATAAAGTGATACTACAAGTTTAAAACTAAAGGATCATAAAGGCTATGGTGACTTGAGATAGTCATACATGGTGTGAGCATGCGCCAAGTCAACCCAAATAAAGCGTCAAAGGAGAATACCACTATACTATGCTTTAATATGCTAAAACAACGCATGATTCATCCAAGGCACATTAAGCAATATTAATTGTTTATAACAAGTCATGCTACAGCAAAGAATACTAAGAATAAAGCCAAAACAATATCAAGCATGTCATGACAAAGCATAGGCCACAGTCAAAAACAAGCTCTCTTTACCACTTAAGCATGAGCTTTTCTACTCTTTTCCAAACCAAACCAAACTATTCGAAAACCATGTATGAAAGAGGGGTTCCAACCAATTTATTCAGCAAACTAAGAAAACAAAGCAAATGAAAAACCAAAAAGAAAACGAAAAAGAAGACGCTCCAAGAACAACACAACTGTGCATGAAATAATAAAAATAAAGTGTTTGGCAGAAACCTGGGATTTTTATTGATGAAGAAGGGGATGCCTTGGGCATCCCCAAGCTTTGACGCTTGTACTTCTTGGATATTTCTTGGAGTGACACGCGTGGCATCCCCAATCTTGAGCTTTAGTCCATCCTTCATCTCATTACTCATTCCTTCCATACACCTGAAATTTTTCCTTCATACAAAACTTCACACAATCTTTATTAGCAACATTAGTGCACTCAAGATAAATAAGTCTTAAGGTTCAGTTCTAACACCAAATAAACTTCCATTAGAACACTAGATACTGTAGCACTTCCCTCAAAAAGCTCAATTCCCAAAATGAACTCAATAAGGAACCAACAAGAAGCAAATGCAAATAATGGCAGAAATCTGTCAAAACAGACCAGCAGGTAAAGACGAATTTTTTCGAAGATCTTCTGTTGCTCAAATCAAAAAGTGTTGAACTAAGGAAAGTTAGATAACAACCTGGGGAAGCAGCACAAACATTCACGCCTCAAAAAGACGTGCAGAGATTTTACACGAATTTTTATGGTGAAGCACAAAAATCTGTTTCGGGACAGCAACTTTCCCAATCATTACTTCTCTCTCATTAGAGGTTACTCTTGGCACAAAAAGAAAATAAAAAGGATAAGGAGCGGTTATTACTGAAGTAATAACTTCCAAGACTCATCTAAAACTCTTGGGTTATCTCCCAACAAGTACTTTTCTTTAACGCCTTTAAGTTAGGCATGATAGTTTGAGAAGATGCTCACATAAGAAATATGAATTGAAGTAAAAGAGAGCATTAAGAAGCAAATTCAAAGCACATTTAAGTCTAACCCACTTCCTATGCATAGGAATCTTCTAAAGAAACAAGTCATGAAAGCACAAAGCAATAAGCATAGTAAAGTAAAACAAGTGCAACTTCAATACTTTCAACATAAAGAGGGGAAACTTAATAATGTTGAGATACATAAGACCATGTTTCCCTCTCTCATAATAACTTTCAGTAGCATCATGAATAAAAGTAACAATATAACTATGACAAGAAACATTCTTATCATGAGCCACATGCATAAAAGAATTATTACTCTCCACATAAGCATAGTCATTCTTATTAATTGTAGTGGGAGCAAATTCAACAAAATAGCTATCATTATTATTCACATCACCATAGTCATCAAATATAGGAGGCATATTGTAATCATAATTACTTTTATCCTCAATAGTAGGTGGACTGAAAATTTCATATTCATCATTGTAATCATCATATATTGGAGGTTTGGTATCATCATAAGCAATAGAATAGCTATCTTCCAAAGCTGGGGAACTAAAAAGATCATTTTCATAAAAACTAGCTTCCCCAAGATTAGACTTTTCCATAGCATTAGCAATAATGATGTCCAAAGAATTCATACTAACAACATTGCTATTATCATGCAAATAAAGTTCCATAGGTTTTTTAATTTTCTCTGCAAACACTTCATGTCCTAACTCAAGATAAATACTATAAAGCTCTCTATTTTTTTTGTTGTTTTCCATTAAGCCTAACTAGTAAAAACAAGAAACAAAAAGACAAAATTGCAGAATCTAAAGGAAATAACTTCGAGCACTCACACCGAAGGATGGCAATGGCGCCAGAAAATAGTCGTTTGCCATGGGAGGTTCTTCTTCTTTAATCCTCTGGTGTGAATACCTTTTACCTTGACTCCCCGGCAACGGCGCCAGAAAATAGCTTGATGTCTACGCACTTCTATTCTTGTAGAAAGTTGTTGGCCTCCAAGTGAAGAGGTTTGTAGAACAGCAGCAAGTTTTCCCTTAAGTGGATTACCCAAGGTTTATCGAACTCAGGGAGGAAGTGGTCAAAGGTATTCCCTCCCAAGCAACCCCGCAATCAAGATACAAGAAGTCTCTTGTGTCCCCAACACACCCAATACACTTGTCAGGTGTATAGGTGCACTAGTTCGGCGAAGAGATAGTGAAATACAAGTGATATGGATATAAGAAAACGGTGCTAGAAAATAGCTTGATGGCGTGGAAAAGACTAAAGGCAAACTGAAATAAAGATGGAAGCAAGCAAACATGTAACAAATCTAATTGCAAACGGTGTATCAATGCTTACAAACAAGGCCTAGGGATTATACTTTCACTAGTGAACACTCTCATAAAAATATCTTATCTTTATGGTACTACTCTTAACTACTCTCCGGTTGGACACTCTAATCGATGGTAGGGCTATAACAGCACACCTCAAAGTTCATCTTTCCCATCTAGAAAACCCCACACTGTCACCTTGAGCACTAGATGGTTCCAACAAACACCACAATTTCATAAAGACATCCAACTCCAAATATAACTCATAACAAGTATTTGTAATCTCTAGCCTAAGTGCCACCTGGTGTGCACGCTGTCACTTTCACACACATGGGGAGAGCAGAGATCTATTAAAGCACTTGAGTAGCAAGGTACATCTACTTGATTACAAAGTTCATGATCACAATATGATCATGCATAGAGAGAGAGATGAACACATAGCTACCGGTAGAATCCTTAGCCTCGAGAGAGAACTACTCCCTCCTCATCATGGGAATTAGCAATGGTGATGGAGATGGCGGTGGAGATCGATGGAGATGGCTCTGGGGGAACTTCCCCGTCCCGGCAGGGTGCTGGAACAGAGACTTTCTGTCCCCCAAATCTCCCCTTCGGTGGCGGCGGTGCTGCGGAACTTTTCGTGGATTTCTGATTGACGATTTAGGGTTTTGGTATCAGGAGGCTCTTATAGGCGAAGGAGGCAAGGTCGGTGGCCGGCCAGGGGGCCCACACCATGCCCTGGCGCGGCCTAGGCTGGCCCGTGCTAAGCGGGGTGTGGCCACCCTGTGGCCCCTCTCCGACTCTCCTTCTGGCTCCGTGAGTCTTCCGGGAAAATAGTAACTTTGGCTTTTGTCCCGTCCAATTCCGAGAATATTCATTTTCTGACTTCCTGGAACCAAAAACAGCAGAAAATAGGCAACTGGCACTGTGGTATCTTGTTAATAGGTTAGTCCAAGAAATCATATGAAAAGTACTCCAAAGTTGGAACAAAACACAAGAAAGTAGATAAAACCAAGCATGGAACATCAAAAATTATGGATACATTTGCAATGTATCAGTCGCCTGCACAAAGAGAGAGTGAGAGAGGAACCTGGAGAGATACGGGAGGAGAAGGGGAACAGAGATGCCCTACCCATTGGTCTACGGTGCCGGAGGTACCGATTGTTCTGCAGCAGCGACGAGGTCAGCAGAAGGAGCATGGCGGCCATGCGAGCTTGACGGAGGATCCTGGGAGAGAGGAGAGGGTCGCACACGAGGTTGGTCTAGGAGGAGTGGCTCTACGGCTCAGCGGTGGAAGGAGGCGGCGGCGCTGTAGGTGTGGGCGATGGGATTAGGGTTCGATGGGGAGGAGGGACAGAGCCGGCGCGAGGGAGGGGGAGGGAGGTGGCGGCAGGTCTGAGCGAGATGTGAGGGGATTAGGGTTTTTTGTCCCCTGTACCGCGATCCGGATGGATGGTGTGGATGGTGTGCTTTGACGAAACTACCCCTGACCACTTGTGCTAACTGCCATTGTAAACCGCAGGGTGTTTCAGTCATTTTAGGTACAAATTTGGTGGGAGGATGGGGAGGCGGGAGAAACTGACATGAAAGTCTGGGAGTTGGATGGAGTCTAGGTGGACGGCTGAGATTTGCTTCGTGGTGTGATCCGTGGGTACTTTGATTCTCTTTTCTGATTGGATGGCACTATTCTAAATAACAAAAGGGGTCTTTTTGAAGCATCTATCGAGAATATGTTGTAAAATTGTACTAGGCCAAACAATGTAAAACCTTCACGTGGTGTTATATTATGTGACATACTTTCAAGGAAAAATACCAAACTTGGTATATTGCGAACATCTCGAAAAAACCTTCACAGAAATGACCTATCATGTTCGAGGTTTCCTGGCTTTTAGGTCAAACGACCAATGTTATGGCCAGAATTGTGACATAGTTTGTGATAATGTGCCCATATTGTGCATGCATGTGCATCTTTGGATGGCGAACAATGTTGCAGGAGGAAGTTTTCCTTCTCGTCGCACAGAAAATGCATTTTTCATTTTCCGAGTACCAAAAACGGGGCGTTTTGTGAAGCAACCACAAAATGGCTAATTCATAGTGCTACCACCATATTTTAAAAAAATACTAGACCACCTTACATGGACAATGTACCAAGTAGGATATCTCAAACATTTCCGTCCACCCATGGCGAAAAAGACAAATTCGTGCCGAATCGGTAGGAAGTGGGTCCGATTTAAACTACAGCTAGATGATCTAATGATCATAATTTTTTGCAAAAATCATTTTTAGACTCACAATATGATGTTTCTTTAGAGATCCAATGCAAGTTTAGCGAGACTCATCTCGTAGAAGAAAAAAATCAATTTCAAACCCCTATTGTCAAAACCATGATTCAAAAATCTCTATACACATATTAAGGTTTTATATGAACAATATCTTATTGTAGTCCTAGAAAGTCAAAGTGTTCCATAATGTCCTAAAAACATTCTCTGAAATTTTACAATTTTTCTGAATTTTGTTTGACTAAATTTGAATTTATGATTAAAAAGATACAAAAGAATCAAAAAAAAGAAAAAAAAAGGTTAGAGGTGGCCGTCCGGCGAACCCGCTAGGAAACCGGGCCAGCCGACCAATACTTGCACGCTCGCTTGCTCGCGGTGACCCATGGCGAGCCCAGGAAGCAGCCCAAGAAGCAGCAAGGTGAGGCTTGTATGGGTTAACAAGGCTGATACTTGGTTAAAGGAACATGGTACTCCCCTCTGTACAACAACGTCGAGGTGGCCAAGTGGTATTCGGGTTTGGGGTGGACGCGGCGCTTGGGAGGTCGACCGCTGGCTCAGCCCGACCCCCTGCTGGAGCTTTCTTTTTGTCTAATATTTGGTCCGCGAACGTCTATTTAATGATTTGTGGTAGTAGTATATATACAAGAAAGTTTCTCTGCCGAGTTGGTAGACCGCTTGCAGGTTTACTGTCCTCGCATGAGGTCACGAGTTCGACCCCCTCTGGAGCTGTCCTTTTGTCTAATATTTGAATATTTGGCCGGTCGTCTATTTAAAGACGCTTGGTAGTAGCATATATGCAAGAATGATGTGGTGCCGAGTTGGTAGACTCAACTGTCCTTGCGCGTGAGGTCGTGAGTTCAAGCCCCTAGGAGCTTGATTTTTTGTCTAATATTGTCCAACCTGACAAGCAGGCCCCACATGTCAGTGGGTAGGAGTACAATTGGTAGAAACTCCATGTGGACATAACATGTCAGTGTAAATTGACACATGAATATGACACATATACAGACACGTCAGCGAAATTTGACACGTGGATATGACACCTAGACCAACCTGCTAAGGTGGCATCGGTCTTTCTTAAGTTATCATGAATAGCATCCACAACCATTTAAATTGGTCATAGTCCCTGAAAATTAAGGTCATGGACTAGCGATGCCTATCTTATGACCAACTGGTGTAAACAAATTATGACCTTTCTAACAAAAAAGGTCATAGTTTGTTAAGGTTTATACCCTCTCAAATGGCCTATGACCAGTTGGTTCGAAATGGTCATAGATCTATGACCAAAAAACTTAGGGTCGTTAAGAAAAGGTCACTAGTCAACACATTTCTTGTAGTGTTGGTGGCGGGATCCATCAGAGAACAGGGTAAGGCCTATTGTGGCGTGGTGGTCTTAGTATCGCCCACCCCTCCAACGCAGACGTACTTCCCTTAACAAGAAAGGAACTGCAGTAAAACAAATCATGTGTCTCCGCGTGCTTCACTATGGTTCACTCGTTCCTCTTCCACTCGCCTTTTACTCGATAGTAGATAGGTTTGCATATAGGGAAATTCCTCCTAATAGTTTATCTAGAGAATTTACCCTTTATGTTAAGCCTAAAAATGAAAAAGCATTAAGATTTGAAGTAGCACCTATTCACCCCTCCCCCCTCTAGGTGCCCATATGATCCGTTTCAATTGGTATCAGAGCCCCGGCTCTTTATTTAGGCTTAACCGCCTAAGACAAGTATGGGTACCAAGGAGAATGGGAATGAGGCTATGGATAAGGTCACAATGGATGATCTCAAGACGTTGGAAACAACCTTGTTGAAATCCTTTGAGACCAAGATGGAGGAGATGTATAAAATGATTGCTCGCCTCACATCATCCGTAGCCCCATCTCCATCCTCCTCTGAGGCTGCCACTCCCTCGTCTAAGGATAAGGCTAACACTGTATCCAAGGAAGATGAAGTGGTAGGTGAAAAACCTAATGGTTCCACCTCCAAGAAGGGAAGTGGTAAGGAGGATTATAGTGAGGTTCATCACTTATATTCCCCCGACCCACCTATCCCTCATCCTCATATAAACAATAGGGGTGATCCACCCAAGCTTACTGCATCTTCATTTAATGAATGGCAATTCTTAATGAAGTCTCATGTTTGTAGCTCTTCTATTGAACTTTGGAGGATTATCGAAGAGGGTCTTCATATTGGAGATCACTCCAACCTGACAAGAAGAGAAGTTGTGGATAGCCAATTGAATGCTACGGCTCTCCACATGATACAACTCGAAGTGGGACCCAAGGACATGCCCCACATTGAACATCTCAACACTGCTAAAGAAGCTTGGGATGCCCTCACCGATCTCTTCATTGGGAATGAAAGCATGAGAAGGAATAGGTATGATGCCCTTAGTAATGAAACTGAAGGATTCTACATGTTGGATGGTGAAAACCATGAAGACATGTATAGAAGACTCAAGGGCATTGCAACAACATTTAGAAAGCATGGAGCCACTCACATTGATGATGCTTGGATAAAAAGGAAATATGTGAGTGCTTTAATGCCTTTTGAGCTAACGGACTTGAAGAGCTTGCAAGGTAGACACAACTACCATCAAATGACATCTAATGAAGTCATGCAAGAAATGGCGTCATTCAAAGTTGCTGCAAAGAACGTTGAAGATGCATGTGCCCATGCCATTGGAATGTAAAAAGGGGTCAATGTTGCTCTAAAGGCTAATGTCATTGAGCAAGATGAGGACGAAAGAGCTTTCGAGAGTGCCTCCATGGACTGCCACGATGAAGTCAAACGCGCTCATGGTGAGTACATGGCGTTCTACGCAAGGAACTTTTGGAAGGATCCTGCCAAGGCCAAGTCGGAACTCGAGCGCAAGAATGGGTCAAGTGGAAGAAGAGAAAGTGGCCCAAAACTGAGAACATGCTACAATTGTGGAGATAGGCTGCACTTTGTGGCTGAATGTCCATATCAAAATAGAGAAGACAATGGCGACAGGCTCATCCTTAAAGAAAAATCCAAGGCACCTAAGAAGAAGCCATTTATCAAAAAGAATGGCTCTTACAAAGAAGCAACCCAAGATAGTCTTGGTGGCATAAGAAGAATACTCCTCTACAAGTGAAGATGAAGAGGATGAAGATAGTTCTCGCGAGGTGGCTGCTATAGCTACCACATCGACTCCATCATCTCTCTTCGACTCGCCAAACGAGAACGTCATTAACAACAACATCACTTGCCTTATGGCAAGAGGGTCCGAGGTATCAACTTATAGCTCTTCATTTCCTAAGACTAACATAAATTTGGATATGGATGATCATACTAGTCTTAAAATGAAAGAAGAAGTTATTGTTTTGGACAACTTTTTCACTAACCTGCAAGGTGAGCACAAACTTCATTTTGATGCTCTTATGAGTTAACTTGCCTAAGCCGAAGATCTTCTTGAAGAAAAGGGCAGAATGGAAAGAGAAGATACCTTGGAGATAGCTTCTTTGAAGAATGCCTTGGAAGAAGAAGAGGAATCTCGGGTATCTTTGGAAGAGAGACTCGAATCCATTGAGGAGTCACATGAAGAATTTGTGGCTCAGCTCGTCAAAGAACGTGACAATGCTCTTGCCAAGGTAAAGAAACTAAAGAAAGAAAAGATTGAATTTGGGGCTGCTCATGCTAGACTCTCGAAGAAGTTTGATAAACTTGACATTGCTCACAAGGCATTGGAGAGTGAACACTCTACTCTAAATGAGTCTCATGACCAGCTCCAAACTCAATTGAGGATGTATGATGTGCCAAGCACCTCCACATCATCTTATGTAAAAGAAGAACTTGCAAGAGGTTCTCAACACAAAGGTAAAGAAGTTCTAGATGAGATTCTTAGCAAGCAAAGATCAAACAATGGAAAAGAGGGTCTTAGTTATATTCCCAAGACAAAGAACAAGAAGAACAAGAAGAAGAGAAAGAAGAGCAAGACTGCTCAACCAAAGACTAGCACCACCACCAATGACAAGTCTAATTATGATGGTTTTGTAGGGGCTAACAATCCTAACTTTGAGTTATATTGCGATCATTATGGTGATGTTTATGCTAGTTATGTAGGTCCTTATGATTGTTACATTCCTTGGTCTATTTGGGTCCCCAAGACCCTTGTCACTAACATGAGAGGACCCATTGAAAAATGGGTACCTAAAACCAAGAAGTAACTTTCTTGCAGGGCTATGCTTCCGGTGGGTCTAAATGGGTACTCGACAGCGGATGCACGAGTCACATGACTGGAAGCAAGGAGATCATCACGGATATGCGGCCAAATCATGATCATATAACCGTCTCCTATGGTGACAAGTCTAAATCTGAGGTATTGGGTCTTGGAAAAGTTGTGGTGGCTCACGATATCTCTCTCGTGGACGTCATGCTTGTTGAGACCCTCGGGTACAATTTACTTTCAGTTCACGCCCTTGGTAAGATGGGCTTTGCAGTTTTTATTGATGCTGATTTGGTGGTACTCTTGTGGAGCAAGTCTCTAAAAGTCGCTTTCGTGGGATATATCGAAAATGACCTGTACGTGGTGGACTTTTCAGGGAAAACCACTATAGGCCCAATGTGTCTTTTCGGAAAGGCTTACTTATGGCATTGCCGACTAGCCCACGTCAATATGAGAACTTTGCAAAGTCTCCACAAGGGTGGCCACATCCTTGGACTAAAAGAAAATGTCTCCTTTGCCAAAGATCGTGTTTGCAGGGCTTGTGTTGAAGGGAAAATGCATGACTCTCCTCATCGAAGGAAGACTATTATTTCGTCAAAAAGGATCTTAGAGCTCCTTCATGTGGACCTCTTTGGACCTCCATCTCATGCAAGCCTCGGTGGGAAGAAGTACTGCCTTGTGATCGTTGATGACTACTCAAGATACACTTGGGTCTATTTCTTCAAGTTGAAGAGCGAGACTCAACAAACGGTCATCGACTTTGCCAACGAGGTTCAATGTTAACACAACGTCCCTATTATGGCAATAAGAAGTGATAATGGCTCCGAGTTCAAGAACTACACCTTAAATGAGTTCCTAAGTGAAGAGGGGATAAGACATCAATATTCCGCTGCGTACACCCCTCAACAAAATGGTGTTGCCGAGAGGAAGAACCAGACTCTAATGGATATGGCAAGGTCTATGCTAGCCGAATTCAAGTCTCCATATAACTTCTGGGATGAAGCAATCTCTACCGCTTGTCATTCATCCAACCGGTTATACCTCCGTAAAATCTTGGACAAGACTCCGTATGAGATACTTACCAGTAACAAGCCAAACATCTCATACTTTCGGGTATTTGGGTGTAAGTGTTTCTTTCTCATAAAGGGAGTTCGTTTATCTAAATTTGAGTCTAAGGCTTTAGAAGGTATTTTTGTTGGTTATGGTGCCGAATCCCACACTTATAGAGCCTACAATAAGCTCTCCGGAACTATTGTAGAATCTTGTAGTGTGGTGTTCGAGGAAAATGACGGCTCCCGTGTGGGGCAAGTTGATGTTTGTGATGCAGATGTTGAAATACCCCAAGATGCCATAAGAAGAATGGGCATGGGATTTTTTCGCCCTATTGAGGAACCCCTTGTGGCGGATCGAGAAGGACAATTCTCTACTCATGAAGAGCCCTCATCTACACATACTCAACATGCTCCAACCACGGGAGTAACTTCTACACCATCTCCATCAATTTCTGACAATCGAGCAATTGCTCCAGAAAGCTCCAGGCCAGATTATCCGGTCGACACCGAATTATCCAGCCCTGACGACCAAACTGCTCCTCGTATTGAAGAAATCGCTGCAAGCTCCAGGCTAGATTTTCCGGCTGACCCCGGATTATCCGGCCCCTCGCCAATTCAAGCAAGTCCCAGGCAGCCTGATGAAGTTGCAACCAGTTCTCCTAGGCCAGATTATCCGGCCCCACCTTCAGCCGGATTATTCGGCCCGGAAACTCCTGATGATCAGCAGCCTCCTGTTACGGCTGCTGACCGACCTCAAGGGCATGCTTCATCATCTCCTTGTACTGATACTCAGAATTCTAATCAAGGTCAAGCAAATGATTCCAACGAAGACTCATGTCATGAAACTATTCCACCAAGAGACAACAAACTTATTGAACTTCGTCGCAAGGCTCGTGCTGATCGGAACCTTGAGTTAAGGGGTCATACTCTCGACAAAGTTGTAGGTGATCTTCAATGAAGGGTGTCCACAAGAAGGGAATTGGCAAGTTTTGGTGAGCATCAAGCTCACATCTCAATGGTGGAACCCAAGAAAGTATTTGAAGCCCTTGAAGATCCGGACTGGGTTGTTGCTATGCATGAAGAATTGAAAAATTCCGAGCGCAACAAGGTCTAGAAACTCGTGGAGAAGCCCAAGGATTGTCACAATGTTATCGGCACTAAATGGGTATTTAAAAACAAGCAAGATGAGAATAGCATTGTTGTGAGGAACAAGGCGAGACTTGTGGCACAAGGCTATTCCCAAGTTGAGGGCATTGACTTTGGCGAGACCTATGCTCTTGTGGCTCGGCTTGAGTCCATCCGTATCCTTCTTGCTTATGCTGCCCATAACAATTTTAAATTGCAGCAAATGGACGTCAAGAGTGCTTTTCTTAATGGTCCTCTACATGAGTTGGTATATGTAAAGCAACCCCCGGGATTTGAGGATCCTAACTTCCCGAACCATGTCTACAAACTCGATAAGGCACTCTATGGCCTTAAACAAGCCCCACATGCGTGGTATGAGCACCTTAAAGAGCTTTTGCTAGAGCGTGGCTTCAAAGTTGGGAAAATCGATCCTACTCTTTTTACTAAAAAGGTTAAGGGGGAGCTCTTTGTATGCCAACTATATGTAGACGACATCATCTTTGGTTCTACTAATAAAGCTTTTAATGATGAATTTTCAAAGCTTATGACTAACAGGTTTGAGATGTCTATGATGGGGGAACTACTGTTCTTTCTTGGATTCGAGATCAAGCAACTTAGAGAAGGAACCTTCATCAATCAAGCTAAGTACATCCAAGACATGCTCAAGAGATTCAAGATGACGGATCTTAATGGTGTCGCCACTCCGATGCAAACAAAATGTCACCTTGAACTTAACCCCCATGGTAAAGATGTGGACCAAAAGGTATACCGGTCCATGATCGGCTCTCTTCTTTACCTCTGTGCATCTACACCCGATATTGTGTTGAGTGTGGGGGTGTGTGCAAGGTATCAAGCAGCTCCTAAAGAAAGTCACTTAGTGGCGCTCAAGAGGATCTTTTGATATTTGGTTCATTCCCCTAACTTTGGCCTATGGTATCCCAAGGGCTCCAATTTCTCTCTATGTGGTTATACTGATTCAGATTGGACTGGTGATAAGGATGATCGGAAATCTACTTCTGGAGCTTGTCAATTCTTGGGAAGATCTCTGGTGTGTTGGTCATCTAAAAAGCAGAATTGTATCTCTCTCTCCACCGCCGAAGCTGAATATGTTGCTGCTGCTAGTGCCTACACTCAGTTATTATGGATGAGGCAAACTTTAAAGGAATACGGTATCAATTGTGACAAAGTGCCTCTTTTATGCGATAATGAAAGTGCAATCAAAATTGTGTACAATCCGGTACAACACACAAGGACAAAGCATATTGAGATTCGGAATCATTTTATTCGAGACCATGTTGCTCGAGGCGATATTGATCTATATTTTGTGAGCACGAAGAACCAACTTGCTGATATTTTCACGAAGCCACTTGATGAAGCAAGGTTCTGCTACTTGAGGACTGAGCTAAATATCATTGATTCAAGGAGCTTGTCTTGATTACCCATGCACTCACTCGTACATCTCAGTCTTATTTGGTCTAGATGTGGGCATGGAAATAGGGGGAGTGTGGTCCTAATTAATTGGGCTAACCCTCCCCCCATAATGCTAAAAGCAAGATAAATCATTTCTCTGAATATCATTTTGTGATATGTGAGCTTATTGATGAGTATTGGTCATGAACCCAAGATATATCTTCGCGGTGTCATACCATACACTCCAACATGGTGGCTTCGGCCACCGCCCTCTTCCATGAGAAGAGTTGGATTTATTTGGATCTTCTTGATCATTTTTTGCTCCTCTGATGTTTTTATGGGAAGCACACTCACTTTTGGCTTTTCGTTGCTTTGATTCTTGCAAATTTGAGTGTATAGTACCATCTCAATTTTGCTCTCTTAATCCTAAGCCTTTCCCTACCCCAAGCCATCTATTCTTGCACACAAGTCCCTTGTACACCTTGTGTGGTGTTGTTTGGGGACGCGCGGGCCTGACTCTGTGTGTAACAGAAGCTCAGATTTTTGGCCGGATAATCTGGCCCAAGTATAGGCCAGATAATCTGGCCCTGGCGAATTTCCTCTTTAAGGGAAGGGATCGAGGGGAAGGGCTCATAACGAGCAGCACTTCTCCCCCAACCCTCTCCCTCTCCTCAGCCACCGCCTGCCGTCCCCCACCCTCTCTAGAGCCTCTCCGGCAACCGGATTTTCTGGGCCTCCCCGGATCTTCTTCCCCGCGCCTCCGGGTACCTTCTCCTCCGCGTTCTTCCTCCAATGAGTGAGGGTAACTCCCTCTCTTTGGCTAGATGTGTTATTTGTTGGGTGGAACATTGTCTAGAAGGATGTTGTTTCACGTAGAAATTGCAGTCTTGCAGTTTCTAGGCCTGATCTACTTCTTTGCGTTCAATCTAGGCGAAGTTGAAAAATTTCTGCCAGGGCCGGATTATCCGCCCCTGGCCAGGCCGGATAATCCGTCCTGACAGAATCAAATCTGGTTCAGTTTCGCCATGTTGTGCGCATTGAGTAGAATTGGTCTATGAACTCTTTGCCTACCTTTTCCACGCTCTCTCTTGGACTTGTGTGTATGCTTATCCCCATGTTATCGACCTTGTTCTCTTCACAGGTGGTTCCAGTGCTCCCAAGACTTACAAGCGTCGTTCTCGTGCCCTCTATTTCGGGGTAGACAGTGAGGGTTGTACTGTGGACAAAGTTGAGCTGAGGAGAAGAAAGAAAGAGGCTGACTGCATGGCTGAGCAAGAGAAGAGGGAGAGATCCAGGAGGGTGTGTCCAAAAGGAAGGGCAAAGAGCCTAAGATCAACTACAAGGCTTTGGATCCAGTCACTTATTCCTCTATCTGTCACGGTGATCTGTTTGTTGAGTTGTCACGTGATTCTGAGCTGGGGGATTCTCACTTTTGGTGTGCTGAACAGAAAGGAATTTATGAAGATGTGTATGCCAGGCTGAACATTAGGCCTATGCACCCGCTGATTCTTGCTGAGGCTTTGGAGAAGCCCCAGCTTGTTGATGCCATATATGTGGCTGAGCGAATGGGGCTGCACCATCTAATGACTCTCCAGTGCTCATATGATTCTGAGGTGGTGAAGCAGTTCTTTTCCACTTTGGTTATTTGTGGAGATGAGCATCGCACTATGAAGTGGATGACTCGTGACAAGCCTATGACTGTTGATTTCCGTGTGTTTGCTGAGGTGCTTGGATACTCTTTCCGTAGCAGGGATAGGGCCAGTGGCCACCGCATCATCACCCAACTGAAGCCCCATAAAGATGTAGTTCTTTCTCCTTGCACGATGGACAATGGCATTGTGGGCACTCTTGTTGGTCTTGCTCCAATCTATGCTGCCTTGGTGGGCCTCTTCCGTGATTCCATCACTCTGAGTGGAGGCAACAATGACAACATCCGTGGTCACCTTGTCCAGCTCCTAGCCTTCTCTCATGAGGTTGCCTCTTGCAAGGATGAGTCCGTGTAGTACAAGCTGGATGTGATGGACTTCATCTACCATGAACTGACTGATGCTATGTTCAACTGGCTGTCCATTCCTTATGCTCCCTACATTATGATGCTCATCAGGCACCTGCTTCCCTCTGAAGATTTCAACATTGATGTTGTGCATAAGTCAAAGAAGATCTACAACAAGGTTCGTAAGACCTCTCACCCCTCTTCTGCTCCTGAGGGTCTCATGAGGGATGCTCGCAGGCCTCTAGTGCATCTCGTTGCTCGTGAGATCAAGCAACTAAACTGGTTCCAGTGGAACATTCTTTGCATGGGCGTGGACACACGCAAGGGCCAGTATGAGGCTTACAAGCAGCGCCATGAGTTGGCCCACTCTCAGCAGCTCATCCTTCACCATGTGTCCGGTGCTTCTAGTGATCCCCCGGCTCCTACTCCTCCCACACCTTATGCCTGGTGGAACTCTTCTTTTGGGCTTAACTATGGAGAGCTGGAGCGTCACTTGTTCCCTTCTGCGGCCACTGTTGATGATGACAATGATGACACCAAGGAGCTTGAGGATGAGGATGATGATGGGAACGAGGACGAGGACGAGGATGACGACTACGAGTGATGCCTTGGGGCGTTAGCATCGCTCTTCTTCCTTTTTGGCGTCTCGATGCCAAAGGGGGAGAAGCAGTTCTATTAGGTCTCCGAGGATTTGCATGGGTCGGGCACAAGCATTCGCACTTTTTCATTCATCTTTTTTTTGCTTGTGCCCATTTAGCATTGAACTTTAATTTGTGGTTTGTGGTTTGTATGAGACTCTATGTCGGTGGACTTCTGGATTTATCTCATGGATTATGCCTATGGATTCATCTATTCTTATCCTATTATGATGGATTCTATCTCGAGGAAGGCGCTTATATTGGTTATCACGTTGATAATTGTGGCTATCTCAAGGACGCCTCTCCCTATCTCGGTGGTATGATTATGTTGTTTATATTTCAATGGAATAGACTCGCACCTATTTGTGTGCATTTGTATTCAAATGCAAATTTCTAATATGCACACATTGAGGGGGAGTCTCTTTCATGTTTTTGTTGGTGGTCTTGTAATCCTTTCTTGCAAATCCTAGTATTGTCATCTAACAACAAAAAGGGGGAGATTGAAAGAACATCTCATGATTTCCCATGTTTTGTTTATTAGATAACAATACCATGGAATCTCTAATGTGCACTAAGTGTTGCAGGAAAGTTCTGAGAGTTTGGGGGCCGGATTATCTGCCCCCATCATGGGCCGGATTATCCGGCCAGACCACCTTGTAGGTCAAATTCCTCCTGTTTATGCTCATCCCACACATGTACAACTTATTCGTGCCACAACTGTAAAAGTTCTTCAACTAATGGCCTTAGGTACACATCAATGTCGTTGTCGGGTTGCTTCGGGCCTTGAATGAGCACTGACATCATAATAAACTTTCGCTTCATGCACAACCAAGGAGGAAGATTATAGATACATAGAGTTACATGACAGGTGCTATGACTGCAGCTCTGCTCCCCAAAAGGATTTATGCCATCTATACTTAGACCAAATCTTAAGTTTATTGTGTCATCTGCAAAGCACAGGTACTCTCGATTTTTCTCCACCGCGACCCATTAGCGGGGTGTATCAATATCGAGTCTTTCTTGTGATCTTCTTTGTGCCATCACAACAATTTGACATGCTCTTTGTTTCTAAACAAACGTTTCAACTGTGGTATTATAGGAGCATACCACATAACCTTGACAGGAACCCTCTTCCTAGGGCGCTCGCCCTCGACATCACCAGGGTCAGCTCTTCTGATCTTATACCGTAATACACCGCATACCGGACATTTATTCTTATTCTCGTACTCCTCACCGTGGTAGAGGATGCAGTCATTAATGCATGCATGTATCTTCTGCACCTCTAATCCTAGAGGGTAGATAACCTTTTTGCTCCGTACGTACCGGTAGGCAATTGGTTATCCTTTGAAAGCTTTTTCTTTATTATTTTCAGTAGCTTATCAAATTCCTTGTTAGATAAATCATTCTCTGTCTTTTATTGCAGTAATTCCAGTATGGTACTGAGTTTTGTGTTGCCATCTTTGTAATTTGGGTACAACAATTTTTTGTGATCCTCTAACATGCGCTTCAACTTCTCATTTTCCCTTTCGCATTCTCTCTGTGCATCAACAATGGCCCAGTGAAGATCATCAACAAGCTCATCTGGTCCCTCTTCATCTTCAGCTTCTCCCGTTGCAGTATCATTGTATTCAGAGAATATTGGATAGTTGTCATCATCCTCTTCTTCTTTATTGTCTTCTATCATAACCCCTCTTTCTCCGTACTTAGTCCAACAATTATAGTTAGGCATGAAACCGGACCGAAGCAGGTGGGTGCGAAGGGTTCTCGAGGAAGAGTAATCCTTCTTATTCTGACAGGCAACACATGGACAACACATAAAACCATTCACACTGTTTACCTCAGCCACAATGATAAAATTATGCAGGCCCGTAATGAACTCAGCAGTGCGTCATTATCGTACATCCATTGTCGACTCATCTGTATTATATAATTAAGTTTATCAAAAACCATTACAAAACATCTAGATAAATTACCACTGTACATCGACACATGCATTGTACTAATGACAGATGAAAGGATAGCATTCCTAACCTTGATCGAGGAGGAAAGAAAGAGGAGAAAGTTTAAGTGTGGTTCAGACACTTCATATCATGTTTATTTTGTGTGAACTCAAGTGACATCATGCTCTCATGCATTTCATCAAACACCTCTTGCTCATAGAGAGGAAAACAAAGCAACATACATCACTTGTGCATGAGAGAGGAAAAACAAATGAGCACACACAAGCATGTGAGGTTGGGGTATATATACATAAACATGGACCTTTAGTCCCGGTTCGTAACATGAACCTGGACTAAAGAGGTTGAGGCAGGCGTGAAACCCCTTTAGTCCTGGTTCGTCCATAACGTGACCGGGACTGATGCCTGGAACAGCTCTGAACCGAAGCCTTTTTTTTTCTACTAGCGAGGGAGAATGGGTGCAGCAACCTAACCGAACAGCGATGTCGATCTTGTCACTGTCGGCCAACTACAGAGCAGTATACAAGGCTAACCAAAGAGGAAGCACGTGACTTGGACAAAAACCCCGTGAGATCATTTAAGGCTAATATTGATGCCTCTTTTGATTTTTTTGCACGATTGATGCCTCTTTTGATGAAAATTCACTTTGCGGTACAGTGGAGGAGGTGATCTGAGACGCGTCTGGGAGTTTAATTGCTGCTAGCAATGACGACAAACTTGATTTTGTTCAAGATTCTTTAACTGCTGAAGCTTTTTCCCTGAAGCACCGAATCCTGCTAGCTCAGACTTATCCTGGTTCAGATAGTATAGAGGTGGTACAGACTATGAGGAATAAAATTCAAGCGCAGGGCATGCTGCGCCAATTTTGGATAATTGTTACCATCTAGTGTAGCCACTGAATTTGTGAAGATCCAATTTGAACATGAGACGAGGGAAGTGTCAAGTTTCGTGCACTAACCAACGCAACCAAAAGTTTGAACTGATGAAAATAGCTAGTATAATCCCTTATACTGTAACACCCCCTCTCACATGTGACGGGAAGACGAGTCAACACGTGTAAAGTCAAACACAGACTCAAGAGGCCTGTAACGTGCCTATAGGTAGACACCGGAGGGGGTGACAACAATTTTAAGATAAATTGTGAAAACCAGGACTTGAACACGAGACCTTGGCTCTGATACCATGTCAAGTTTCATGTACTAACTAACGTAATCAAAAATCCGAACTGATAGAAAAGGCTAGTACAATCCACTTATACTGTAACAGAAAGCAAATGATATTGCACATGAATTAGCTAGTATGACAAGGGAGGAAGCAAATCAGTTTGGCTTGATGATTCCCCAGTAGTTTTACTACTACCTTTGTTGATTTCGGACGTAACTCTGATTCATAATTAATACAGAGATAGTAAGTTGTCGAAAAAAACTGACCATATTTTACATGAGACCAATGATTGCAGCAGCACAAAGCATTTGCCAGTTTACCACGGTAGATGAATTTCGAAAGCCCAGTTGTTCGAATGATATATTTGGATATTACAAAAATATATACATCCATCCATAAAAAAACGTTTAGATAATTACCAGAGGAATAATACAGCTACATACCACAGTTGATCGCTTAATAATATCTTCAAATACAAACAGAACACTTTATATTGTAATTACTTAACGACCTGATTGCATAGCATTAATAGCTCTCTTCTCAATGCTGAAATATTCAGCACTGCCAATCGCGGAGTCGGCCATGGGCTCAAAAAGCAAGCTTTCCATCTCTTCAAGGTTCTCTTGTGCCCACGGATGCTGCATCACCTTCATCAGTCCATCGAGCTTCTCTGTGACCTCCTTCATCGAAGGCCTGTTATCACCACACATATCCAAGCACCGCTTTGCTAGCTCTGCAGTCTCTTCAATAATCTCTATGTTCTCCTCACCCTTGACCTGGTCATCCAATATGTCAGCCAGCCTACTCTCCTTCATTGCAGACATAAACATCATTGCTAGACTCTTCTCTTTCTCGGGGGCATCAAGATTGAACGGTATTTTCCCCGTGAGCAGCTCCACAAGAACAACCCCAAAGCTGTACACGTCGCTCTTGTCTGTCAAATAGCATGTTTGCATGTACTCCGGGTCAAGGTATCCACATGTTCCTTGTACAAGTGTGACAAACTGTGACTCATCGGTTGGTGCCAAGATGGAGGCACCAAAGTCGGAGACTTTAGCGCTATGGTTACCGTCGAGGAGGATGTTGGGGGACTTGACATCTCCATGTAGAATCGGTGTAGAAGCCGAAGAGTGAAGGTAGGTGAGGGCGTCGGCGGACTCGGCGGCGATCCTCAAGCGTGTAGACAAGGAGATACACCGTCCATGGTTGCCGTGGATGAGATGGAAGAGCGTACCATTCGGAACGTACTCGTACACCAGCATGGGGACTTCCACTTCGAGGCAACACCCGAGGAGCTTCACGATGTTTCTGTGGTTGATCTGGGATAGGATTACCATTTCTTTACCGAACTCTTTCTTGTGTTGCTCGTCGATGGTCATGCACTTCTTCACCGCTACTTCCACGTCGCCCTTGAAAAGTCCCTTGTACACGGTTCCATGGCCTCCGTGACCCAGGACTTGTTTTTCACTAAAGTTGTTCGTCGCTTGCTGCAGTTCTTCCTCGCTGTAGATTTTGAATGCATTATTGCCCTCTTTTGAATTCATCTCGTTGAATAATATCAGACCACCGTGCTGGCGAAAGTAGTTCTGTTTCATTTTATGTAGCTTTCTTCTCTCTTGGATCAAGCATGCACATGATACAAGAATCACAAGGACGACAAATCCAATACTTGCACCTGCAGTAGTGAGGTATTTATTCGAATGAAAAACTATGAGTAGCCACCACATAAAAGTACTGTATTAGAGTTATATTTTCTCTCGAAAAGCATTGTAATATACTATACCGATAGAAAGAGAGAAAATGCTCAGTTACTCCCCCAATGACTCGTGTATATCGGTTTGAACATGGACATAAGTCATAATCAAAGAAAGGAACTTGAGTGCACACCAAAGGAAGGAACTTACCAACGACAGGCATGGGCCGAAAACGGGACTGCTTTTGAATTGGCACGCAAACGCCATCTGTCATGTAATTTCCTGGCCGGCATGAGCAGCTGAAATTCCCTAGCGTGTTCTGGCATATCCCATGGCCGCAAGGATTAGCATTTTCAAGGCACTCGTCAATATCTGTAACAACACAATTGTTTTCAGTTCAAGTTGCCAAGACATGCATACAGGTTATTCATGAGTTAATTGATGTACAAGACAGCAAAAGGGAAAGAACCTTGGCATCCATCCATGATGCTGTAAGGGTTGCCTTTGTACCCATCGGAGCAATTGCAGCGATAACCTGGCACCTCGGCGTTGGAGGTATCAACGCATTCGCTATCCCTGCTGACACATGCGTAGGAGCTCATGTTCTTCTTAGCTTCCTCGCAACCGTTGAGCTGTTCTATTTGCCAGTTCAGGACAATAGGAACGGTATAATTGTATGCATCGGAGAACCCTGTGGATTTCACATAGCTGGTTTTGAAACTGAAAGCCGCCTTTTCCATCAGCACCATGTAGCCGCAAGGACTGTCTCTCCATATTTCTGTGGTGTTATACTCTTCGTTGAAATTGCCATCGTAATACTGTAGGTCTTTCGGGACATCGGCTTCGCAGCAGCCGGCACCGGAGCATGCTGTGTCGTTCGTAAGGGTGACGCCCGTGCATGTTGAGTAACACCCTATTAAGTGCTGCGGCAAACGAATGTATGTATGAGATGTCTTATCTTAACACAAACTCCTGTCGAGCTACACATAAATAAAAATAATAAAAGTGTGGATTTATTTGTCAGATTTTATCATTTTTATGTAGACTAAAACATAAAGAATTTCACACTGAGATTTTTCACACTTGTATCATTGACTACATCTAAACTATTTTCAAATTTTGCTAAAACTTATAGACATGGTTTTTGAATTATTGAAAATGAAGGGCTACATGTAGTAGGGCCTCGAGTTGTCCACACCCATGTCTTGAACCAAAATAAAACTGGCCTCCTCCCCCTCGCGTCGCTCCCCAGGGCGACGCCGGGGGCAACTCCCGCCGCCGCCAAAAGCTCCTCTACGGGATCCTATCGCCGCCGCTGCCGCCGGCCCTCGCCGCGGTGGCGGCGGGCCTAGCCACCGAAGGTGGCTGGGGGGTGGTGCGTCGGAGGCGGCGGAGGCTGAGGCGCGGCGACCTGGGCGGCGTCCCTTCGTCGGGTTGGAGGCGGCGGTTCCCCGTGGTGGAGATCTAGTGGAGGAGGGCTGGTGTTGGGATTCCATTGGGAAGACCTAGATTGGCCCTCTAACCCTAATTTCCAGCGGGATCCAAGCGTGGCCATGGACCTCTCCTGGCCATGGTGGGCGTGAGACGGAGTGGCAAACGGTGGTCGCGGGGCACGCATAGAGATGGGTTCGATCTGGATTTATCCGATCTGGTACTCGTCCCTAGCGTTGTCTTGCCTTCTCTTTCGCTATTCTGATCGGCGGCGTGGGGGCCTGTTGGTGTGCTTGAATAATGGAGGCGGTCCTATGGTTCCTCTCGCGCGAAGATGGAGATCTGTTGTTGCTTTCCCTTGTTGATCTGGTCGGAATGGTGAGTTTCGGAAGGTTCCGCCGCCGAACTCCCATGGGCGAATAATGCCTGGAGTTTGCCGGATTGGAAAGATTAGGTCGTGCGCACCCATGTTACTCTGGCCGTTTGGGTTTAGAGGGGGCGCTTCGAAGCTCAGTTGGCTGTTAATATCATGGGGAATGTTCTCGTTCCATGATGCTGACGGAGAATATCATGGAGACCGAGTTCTGAGGACTGACAAAGGTGGTTCGACTCTGGGTGGTGATGAGGAATTGGCTTGGTGACTTGTGACTTAGAGCAGCGGCATGCAAGTGGGGGCGACTGCACAGGAGAGGTTCACAGTCCTACCTATCAGGGTGAAAACCCAAGGTCTGGCATTAATTGGTTATGCCTGGCAATGACCTTGTTGAAGGCATTGTTTTGAGAGCGTGGACTTTCTTCAGGGTGAAAACCTAAGATCTATGATCGGGCGATGATGGTGCTCTGCACTATTCCCTTCTTGGAGGCATCGCTTTTGGAGAGGCTGGACTTCTGGTGTTGTCTTGGTGGTGGTAGTACTGCTGTTTCAACGAATGGATCACTGTAGCGAGACTTTTCTTCTTTTTTTGTAATTCTTCTTTCTTTTTTTGGCTGTGTGCATCCGTATGGCCGCTAGAGCAATGCCTTGTTGCATAGGCTGGGTGTAATTGGTATCTTTTGATATTAATATATGCTCCTTTTCCAAAAAAAAACACTAAGGAGTTATGTTTAATTTATTTTTATTTTCAGTATAGAGCAAGTGTTGCAAGTCTACTCACATTATTTAATCGAAAGAATCTTTCCTGTAATAGGACGAAAAAAATCTTAAAACTAATGGTGGGAAAAAATTAAATGGGTTTTCTCCATGCTACTAATAACTTTAGACAGATATTCAACAAGTGTTTCTGTGAGCTGTTGGAAACTTCAGATACCACCTAAAAGTCATGTCTTCTCTGGCTGGTCCCTTATGGCCAAAATATGTGAATAAATTAACTTGTGTGGTATGCATTCGTCGCAGTGAGCATGAACAAATTAAAAATCTTCTCTTTGAACTTTGGTTTGACCAAACTTGTGATGGAGGATGTACTATCGGTTCCAAAGTCATATTTAAAAACGTTAAATATATTATGGAAAGTTTATTTGGCTGCATAGCAAGAGTTATACCACATCTAATATTGTAACTTGTGCAGTTTGGTATCTTCGTACAAGAGTAATCATCACCAAAGATAATTTTGCAAAACGTAATCGGCATGAAAATATAACGTGGATTTTTTTTAACTTATTCTTCCAATACAAATTTGCTCGTTATAAATTCATGTAGCTTCTAACTTGCATTCACCACGTAGTGTTGATGACGTATTTGGCAACTGGTTACATGTATTGAATTGCATGCATTAACCAACATAACTAACAGTCCAAACTGATGGAAAGGACTAGGCAATTTATTTCAACACTCAACCTACGTTTTTCGCCAGTTGGCCTATTGTGACGCATGCTTGGGGAGCTGCAATATTTGTTTTTAACTTTTGCGTTGGCCAGAATTTGATCCTAAGACCTACTGCTCTGATACCATATTAAATTGCATGCACTAGCCAACGCAACCAATAGTCCGAACTAATGGAAAGAACAATTTGTTTCAACAACATGGTATTGATCGCACGTTTAGAATTCTTATTATGGTGGAAGCGTTTGTGGTTATTTAGTCGCTTTAGACCTTTAGTTATGTAGAAATGACAAAAAAAAATGATAAGAATTTTTATCTCATGCAGTTTAGCTTCTGGTATACCATTATGTTCTGGTCATATTCTCTCTACAATGTGTAGAGAATCGATATCTGTTTACGGAGATGTCTATGCGGTTGGAGGACAAAACGATATTTTTTTATCTAATATGGATTAGACAACATGATCTACATATTGGTCCTCCGTCGACTTATAGGTGATCTACAATTTCTGAGTATTACTTGTAATTCGCCTTTTTTCTTTTTTTCTTTTTGGCTAGACTTGTTGCGGCTGTGTGCATCTTAGTTATGCAAAGACCGGGTGTAATGATTAAACCTTTCAAATACGAGACTTTTGTCGGAAAAAAAACTGTTGCAGCTTTCGTATGAGTTGTGGACAGTAGAAGTAATTAATGACTGTGTTTGACAAGAATTTCTTGATTAAAGTGAAACAGTTCTTTACTTCTAAAGAGTGGAACAGTTCCGCGTATGATCCTGACGTACGTCAGAAGCTAGAAGGTCCCTTACAAGTTACAGAGAGACAGATATAGAATGCAACAATTTGGAGATGACCAGAGAACCTGGCTCTACCTGTGGATAAAACGACCTGGCAATCAGTTTTGAGAGAAAAACGCTAGCCTATTGTTTGTCTAGTGGAGGCTGGTTGACCATCTGTAATAACGAACTTGTAATGAATGGAAAACTATTGCTATAGATTTCGTTTTCTAATGAAAATGGAGCTAAAGAGGTTTTACTCTCTAGGAGTCCACGAAGGTTTTTGCAGATGTTGTAGCCAGGATCAGTTCAATAGAGCGAAAATGCGGAAATACTTACAGAGAAGCTTATCATATAAGCGAGAGTATTGCACCCGATGACGATTATTGTGTTGTCCACTTCCGATATCCAGAAAGGCGAATTGGTGACGTTCAGCCATGAATCATAGTACTCCATACCGCCTGTGGATGGGACATAGCACTGCGTGGCGATCGTGGTGGCGTTCACCCGAGCCTTGCCGTCACGCAGGGAGATATCGGTCACCTCGAGATTCCACTTAAAGGGCTTCATGGCGCCATCCACGGCGGTGCAGTTGAGGTCGAAGCCGTCGTGCAACGCGCACTGCTGGCCGATGCCGAACGGGAACGGGATGTCGACGTCGCCGCACTTGTCCGGGCAGCCGGGACGCTGGCCGGCCGGTACATCGGCGGAGGTCGCCAGCGGCCAGATAGCCGAAAGGCACAGAAGGACATGGGCGGAAACAAGAAGCCGAGAACACCCCAGCTTCATCATGGCCGGTGAACGGGTTGGCGTTGATGTGTGCTGCTGAGCTCGCAGCTGATGGTGGGCTATATAAATACATGAATAAAAGGGTAGACAGTAATTTTTAACTGGTTAATTGGCTGCCACTTTTATTTCTTCGAGGAAATTGGCTGCCCCTTTGACTTGTGGTTAGCCATGTGTCCTGAGAAGGAGGCGGCGCGACCAACTCCAATATTAGGACAACAAACACGATGGGAAGAGCGCACTGTCACTGCCATTGAATGGCGTGTTCAGGCTAGCCTTCGAGTTTGTGTCCATTTTAGCCAAGTTTTATTCAAAAAGAAGAATGACTCCTCGACTCTGCATCGAATTGAGTGTTCTACAAACTTGTCAAGGGTCAGTATCATCTTTTTTTAATAAAAAGAATATATTAATATATCAATTATATCTACTCTCTGCAATAACGCAGTGTCCTAATAGCATTATGGATGCACACAATCAAAAGCAAAAAATAAAAAGAAAGATAAAAAGAAAAATCCCGCTACATTTATATATTCCTTACAGCAGCAGCACAAACACCACCACGACAGCACCACCAAGTCAGCATCTCCTTGGCCAATGTTGGCTATAGTGATTCACCAACAACTAGCGTTGCCTCATGGTAGCTTGCCTTTCCAAAGCCAGCAAACCCATCATTTATCTATATTTCTCTTTATCCATGGGGGGAGATCAAGGACGGCGAGGCGGTATACCGGGTTTGCGGATAAAACAGAGTTGAGGATACATTTAACTTCCTTGGCATTGCAAAAGAACTTCTGAGGATACACGTAAGTATCGTAGGCACCAAAATTGATCTATTTTGCTTGAAGCATATCACCGATTCACTCCCATATTTATATATATAAATGGTTGAGAAGCATTCCAGTCCACGGGCTATCAAGAATAACCATCCCTGTTGTGATGCTCTTTAGTGCTGCTTAGGACATTTTTTTCATTAAGAGTGTACTATGAGTGACGAGGGTTAAACTCATCAATGCACATTGTTATGGACTTGGGTTTTGGAGAAGGAGGGAGTGCAGGAGACATCAATTGGCTAGCAAACAAGCACAGGGACGCAAGGTTTACCCAGGTTCGGGCCTCGTAGAGGACCCTACTCCTCCGTGTCTGCTCTTGGAATTATCGAGGGAGTCCAAAGTTACAGGGGGTATGCAGATGCAATCTGGCGAGGTTGTGGAAACTATGGTTGTGATTGTCCTCCTCGCCTCCCCCTCCTAGCCTTTATATAGATAGAGTAGGTCTCGGGTAGCAGGTCAAGTCGGTTACAGATTAGAGTTTGTCCCCTTAAACTTTCTATCTTTGATTTTGCCTTGTGTCGCAAGCAGTCAGAGTCTCCATGGGTCACCCGAATCCTGGATTGGGCCCTGGTAACGCCGTGGGATTCTGCCAGACCTGGACCATATATGCCAAGTTCGAGTACCTATAAGGTATGCCCATATCAGTAGCCCCCGAGTGTTCGGTTGAATCGCAGATTCGAGCGGTGACTTATGAAGTCTTTCGAGTGCATAGCTAAGCGTATTGTTGAGTGCTCTTGATTTGTATCATAGGGATTTCTTGATATACGTGCCTAATTCATACGATGTATCGGGATCAGTTAATTGCCTTAGGGCAAAACAACGCAATCTACTCAAATTCGAGTCCCCGGACTTGAATTCGGAGAAGTGTTGGCGCAATTCGACTCAGGCCGCGGAGGTCTTATAGAGTCAAATCCCAGTGTGTAAGTGTGAGCACTCGACGCGTCCGTCAAGGCATATTTCATCGTACCTGCAGGCACGGATTGTTTCTGGTAGAGCGCAGCAAATGCGTTGCCAGGCCTTATTCAGGTCTTATCTTCATGTCGTAAACGCGGTATCCGAATTTTATCATCACGGAGATGATTCGGGTGACCCAGGAGACATAGTCTCTTTGCAGGGAAAATATGAGGCGGAGTCGCCGAAGCTTTCTAGTGTGGACGTAGTCAACACGCAGTTATGTGTAAGAAAATCATAGGGTGCGATCAGCGCTCCCTATGGGAGTAGCCCCCGAGTGCCTATTCGAGTCGTAGACTCGAGTGGGGACTATAAGTACTTTGCGACTGTTGTTGTCTTTTGCTTGTTTCAGTCGAATGTGCTTTCAGTGCTTCCTATGGGAGTAACCCGAAGTCCACAGTCGAATCGTTGATTCGAGTGAAGGGTTTTTGAAAAGAAAACATGTTGTCATAATGCTTGAATGTCTTAGAAAAATTCCTCGAGTGCGAGGCCAGCGCTCCTGTTAGGAGTAGCCCCCGAGTGCTTGGTCGAGTCGAAGACTCGAGTAAGGACTAAAGCAGTCAAAAAGGTGATCCTGCTGGAGTTAATAGTGTCAGTGTTGACGATCAAATGACCTGAGTTACCCGCGTGAGCGGCTTTGACGGAACGTGACGAGTAGTGGGTCCCACTTTCTGACTTGGATTTGACCAGGCGTGCGTAATCTTCTGGTTTAACTGTGTCTCCTCGATTCTTGCGTGTAATGGCGGAGTGCGGCAACGGTTCGTGGGTTACCCTTGCCACGCGTCGACGTTGACGTGTGCCACGCGTTGGGTTGGTTTTCTCCTGGCCGTTGGATGGCATCTGCTGTGAGGTTAAGTAGGGGTTCACCATGTGGTAATTTCCCCACATCTTCTTCTCGCTCGCACACCTCCGCCATCGCTGCTCTTGCTATTCCATTGCACACATCTCCTCCGTGGCACTGGACCAACTCCGTACCTTCCCTAGTTACTTCCTGCGCTCACACTATCAGCGCAAGATGGGCAAGAAGAAGGGAGGCTCCGCCGCTGGATCGGCGGCTGCCATGGTAACGTCCAAGAAGAAGGGCGTCGCCACCATGGGCACTAGTGCTGCCGCCACGACGGGGAAGAAGAAGGGCGCGGGTACTCGCGTCACCAATGGGTCATGGCGCCCATCCATTATCAAGCCATCAGAGCTATTCACCCAGCGCCAAGATGGGGCGCTTCCTGCCGCGGAGGATGACTCTCGCGTTCCTGGCGATAAGGTAATCCCTAGTCCTCCTGTGGGTTTTCGAGTGATGTTCCTTGCATTCGTCATTCGTGGGCTTTCGCTTCCCCTTCATCCGTTTGTTAGAGGTCTTATTTGCTTCTACGGGCTCCAGCTGCACTAGTTGTCCCCAAACTCTATCCTCCACATCACCTACTTTATCACTCTTTGCGAGTGCTGGCTCGGAATCGAGCCACACTTTGGCCTCTTCAAAAAACTCTTTAAGCTCAAACGTCAGTCGGGGTCGGGTTCAGTAATCTACGATGTAGGAGGTGATGACCCACAAGTATAGGGGGTGTATCGCAGTATTTTTGAGGGAAGTGAAACCCAATTTATTGATTCGACACAAGGGGAGCCAAAGAATATTTATAAGCCTCAACAACTGAGTTGTCAATTCAGCTGCACCTGAAAACAATCTTTCTCACAGCAGTTTATCAGTAGCAACAGTTTTGTAATAGCAATAGCAAAGTAATAGCAGTAGTAAAAGTAAAGACAGTAGTAACAATTGCAGTAAACAGTAGGATTAAAACGCGGTAGGCATAGGGATGGATGGACGGGCGTTGCATGGACAAGACAATTCATATGGCAATCAAAACATAGGAAATTTGCAGATAAATAAGATAAAGCATCCAAGTACTAAATAATCATAGGCATGCGTTCCATATATAGTCATACGTGCTCGCAATGAGAACTTGCATAACATCTTTTATCCTGCTAGCCCGTTTGCAGCGGGACCTCAAGAAAACTACTGGCAATTAAGGTGCTCCTTTTAAAGAGCACCGGAGCAAAGCATTAACACTCCGTGAACACATGTGATCCTCACATCAAAGCCATTCCCTCCGGTTATCCCGATTGTTGTCACTTCGGGGCATTTGGTTCCGGACAACAATATGTGTATACAACTTGCAGGTAAGACCATAAACAATACTATCATAATGAATCAATAACATGTTCAGATCTGAAATCATGGCACTCGGCCCCTAGTGACAAGCATTAAGCATAACAAGTTGCAACAAAGTCAAAAAGCACTAATAATAGATACTAGGCACCATGCCCTAACAATCTGATGCCATTACATGAACGATCTCATCTAATCCCTACCATCCCCATAGCCTACAGCAGGGGATTACTCACTCATGGATGGGGGAAACATGGATGGTCGATGGAGAAGCAATGGTGATGATGATGGCAATGATCTCCTCCAATTCCCCGTCCCGGCAGGGTGCTAGAACAGAGTTTCTGGGTCTGAATCGTGGAATCTGGTGGTGCAGCGTAGCAGAACTCTTTTTGGAAAAATGTCGAACCCCCCTTGGTTTTTAGGTCAAGAGGCAACTTATAGGCGAAGAGGGAGGCTGAGGGGGTGACCGAGGCGGCCACACCACTCCCAGGCGCGGCCTGGCCTAGCCCACGCGGCCAGGTGGTGTGGGCCCCTCGTGGCCCTCCTCCGTATCGTCTTCTGGATCCGTGAGTCTTCTGGTGAAATAGGATTTTTGGCATATTTTCCAGAATTTTTCCTGATAGTTGATTTTCTGCACAAAAACTAGACACCAAGGTAATTCTGCTGAAAACAGCGTCAGTCTGTGTTAGTTGTATCCAAATCACACAAGTTTAGAGGAAAAACAATAGCAAAAGTGTTCGGGAAAGTAGATACGTTTTGGACGTATCAACTCCCCCCAAGCTTAGCTTATTGCTTGTCCTCAATCAATTCAGTTGAAAACCGAGTGCGATAAAAGAAACTTTCACGAACACATTTGCTTCATAAGATGTATATATTCTCAGCATATGATCAACTACTCGGGCAATTCATAATAAAGAGTATGCAACTAAGTTTACTTAATAGTCATTGCAAGCTATGAAGAGATTCCAACTCAAAAATAGTAAGTAGCATGAAACATAAACATAAGCAACATTGCAATGCTCATAAAAAGGTATGATAGAGTGGTATCTCGCTTGCCTTTGATTGTAGAGAAAACATAAATGCCAAGGCACCTCTAAAGTTCAAGTGAAGACTAGAAGTAAAGATGTCAAAGATACAAGCATCAAAGTCATGACACAATTAATCAAGTTTTGAGACAAGCACATCACACTAAGAATGACAACTATGCTCTCAAGAAAGTGCTCATAGAATAGGTGGTGACTCAACAAGGGAATGAAAAGGTTTTGAAAAGTTTGAAAGGCTTCCAAATGCTGAAAGTATGGTACTCATTAGCTTTGAGCTCTCATTGCCCCTATCATAAGCATCTTTAAATGGATAAGGTGAAAGTGAGGTCCAATCTGAGTTATATGCTTGACAGACTATAAACTGGAAATCTCATGTCCCTTGAGTACGAGGGCCGCTCCTCATGCTACTCAACTTTAGTTACCGGTAAGTTCTTGTCATAGTAAATACATGCGTATCATAGAGAACCGCCAATAGGGTACCCCTTTCCCGATGATACGGAAGAATCCTCATATCAAAATGACAAGGCAAGCAGACAACGAGCATTTCAGCAATCTTCTTATTTACCATGGGAAAATGGTGCTTTTTTCTCTCTTTCCTATTTTCTCATATCTCTTTTTTTCTTTTTCTCTTTTTCTCAATATGTGACTCTTTTTTATAAGAAGAATGCTTCATAGACAGCTCATTATGGTTACGCTGCAGGTTTCCACCATGATTAGGCATGGATTAGACCGACGGCCCAGACGTTTCTCTAACACACATACATAACTCCATGGACTTACAAGCCCCCCTTTTATTTCACACCGATGACATCCATAAACAAAAGAGCATGATATCAACTGGGTATATATTTACAGGTGTTGAAATCGTTCCCCATGACAGCATGGTTCTGGTAATCCCAGCCTATAATTTGCAAGCAGATCACTTTCATGGATAGTCATAGTGGTTCAGGTTTATTAAGTGCAAGAAATAAAGTGTGCCATCATGTTCGTGAGAGCTTTACTAACTAACTTTCTCATAACAAGAAAACATTTTATTCGGAAGAAAACAAGGCATACTGAATATGCACGGAATAGCAAATGATGCTAATAGGTAGGTATGGTGGACACTTTTGGCAATATTGGTTTTGGGGAATTGGAAACACGAGTAGAGCTCATACTCAGTGCAAGTGAAGGCTAGCAATAGTAAGGGAGCAACAAACGAGAGAGCAATAACTATCATAATCATGCTTGCAACAAAACAGGACTAATCATGGCATGAAAGTGATTCAAGACCCCGGAGGCAAAATAATTCATCGAGGCTTAACTGATTATTGTTTCAGTCATATGCATGCATGAGCATGTGCCAAGTCAATTCAAGTGAAACATTCAGAGGAGGATACCACAGTGTCATACCAAGTTATGAATAGAGCAATGCAAGCAAACATTCATATGACATGCTACAAACTATTAGCAAGATGGAGCTAATCATAAGAAAGCAAGATCTACTAACATCCACAAATAACATACGCCCTACATGAACAGGCTAAGCATGCCCACAATGATGAGTATATGTACAAAAATGAAAACAAATAGAGTTCATTACTAGCCTCTTACCACATCTCAAGTTGTCATTAGTCCTCATTATTACCCTTCACTTGTGTGACTTGAATAATAACATGAAACCAAATTCCACTAAGGACTGCTGAACCCTGCAACAAACTTCACAAAACCAAAGAAGAACAACAAATATTTTTGGTGTTTTTGATTTTTAAAGGCAAGAATAAAAAGGAAGAACAAGCAAAGCGAAATATTTTTGGGTTTTTTGAATAGTTCAAACAAAGCAAAAAGGAAGAAGCAAACCAAGGCAAAAAGAAAAAGAAGCAAATGAAGAGAAACAACAGAAATATTTTTGGTCTTTTTGTGTTTTAGAAAGAAAAAGTAAAGAAAGAACGAAAACTAAAAAGAGAATGAAGCATGGATATACATAATACCGACTAAACATGATATGTAGATGAGTGTGATGTCGGTATACCTCCCGCAAGGTTAGGCTTTTGGCCTAAGTGGGTATCAATCCCAAGCTGGCCAAGATGGAGCGCCTCCGTAGTACGGAGAGGAGGTACCCTCGTCCTGATACGAGCTCGAGGATGCCCCACCATAGTGCACAGAGTAGTCGTAAGAAGGCACATCCTCCTGGTGCTGCCTGTGGAAACCAAGCAAGCGGAGCTGCTCATCCACCTCCTCCTTGGAACGCGACCATGGCCTCCTATGAATACTGAACAAAGTAGATTGCGGCAAAGGAATTTGCCTCTCGTCTTCGTCAGTAAACAACATCATGTATACTAAACCCTCCGTACTAGAGTCAGCAGTGACAAAGTGATGTGTTTTCATAGTAGCAAGATCAAGCCTTTATGGTGTCAACACAGTATCATTAGGATCCACAGAAAATTCTAAAGCAGCAACCATACGTGAGGCAATAATGCGCCCATAAATAGGTCCTCTAGCGGCTAGGCGGCGAGCAATGAGAGAGCCAAGATTATACTTGGTATCATTATTAAGTACAGCAGCGAGGAAGGCTAAATGATAATTAAAAATATTACTAGTGTTCTCCCTACCAAGAATGGTAGTGCAAGATAATAAGCAAAATATCTAAGAGCTGGGAGTTGAATGTTCCTTATCTTCCCGCGTTGAGCTACGCGGTCATCGTCATTTGTCACACTTCGATAGAGCTCCAGCAAATTAGCGGGTCGACCTTGGATCTTCTTCACTCTCCCGGTCATGCCTAAGCCGATAATGCTACAAAATCTTTCCAATGACATGGTAATAGGCTGATTATAAATTCTGAAAGAAACAGTTAACTGATAAGGGGTGTTAGTGAAAACGAAACTCTCAACAAAACTTTTGGTGAGCACGGCATATTGCTCACTCTCATCTTCCATGTACGTGGTCAGGCCAACCCTCTGAACCAGTAGTAAGAAATCATTGAGGATCCCTGCAGCTTGCAAAAAGGTAAAACAAGGGAAGGTAGATGGGTGAGCATCTCCCTCATCTCCTTCATTGCCAAAGCATGGTGTAATAAGATCTTCATTGTATGAAGGCGTAAACTGAGAGGCTGATCTTAAAGGCATTGACCTCCTAGGTGTGTCCCTCTCAAATATTTCTCCAAATGTGTGGTTGTTCATCTTTGATATTCTGAAATTTAAACATCCATTATACAAGTGATTGCAAAGTGAATACATAATGAAGGGAACTACTCATAGGTACTTGTAAGAGGCCTAAACATGCATCAAAACAATATCTCTAAGCATTGAACAAGCTTACAGGCTCTCATAACCTGTCACCTACAGCAGCAAAATACTCAAGATATAAACCACTAAACACAAATCTACTTGGACAAGCGGAGGAGTCACATACCGAAGAACAAATGCTCCAAATTTCAGCAGCAAAGATGGGCTGAGCAAGGAGATCGAAAAATCATGGACAAGAACAGCAAGAACGCGATTTCGAGCAATGAGCTGGTGTTTTCTCGGGAGAGAGAAGGCAGTGGGAAGTGAGAGAGTGAGTGGAGGGCTAGGGTGGCCCACACCATGGCCAGGCGCGCCCCTGGGCTGGCCGTGCCACCAGGTGGTGTGCCTGCCTGGTGGGCCCCCCTGGTACTCTCCAGGCACTTCTCTGCCCCTTTTTTCACGTAAAAATTTAATATGAATTTTCTAGAATTTTTCGAGACACTTTATTTTTGAGCAATTTTCAGGTATGGATGAATGATTTTCTGACAAAGATTTTTTCGGAAAGATGCAAAAGCAAAACAAAACTAAAACTTCAGAATTTCAAAGACATTCTAATAAGTAAGCAACTAGCAAAAGAAAAGTAAACTAAGCGAAAGCAAAAACTAAAATGGATAAAATAAAAGTAAGCAAAGATAATCATGGTGAAAACATTGTTTTGTTCATTAAAATCCCTTTGTTAACAAGGTTGATCAGGTCTTGTTACCAAAACAATTTTATATGAAACAAAACTTTGCATTCCACTAATGATTATGTTACCTCAACTTTGATAGCAATTGTCCCAATCATAATAGTTTCTTATTTTTCTCTTGGTATGGGACAATATATTTCTCCAACTTGAATGCCCTCAACATGTTCAATTGAATTTAAGCCATAAGTCCTATCAATCTTCTTGGGGAAATAGACAGTATGCTCCTTGTCATTAACATTAAAAGTCACCTTTCCTTGATTACAATTAATAACAGCTCCTGCAGTATTAAGAAAAGGTCTCCCAAGAATAATAGACATATTATCATCTTCGGGCATTTCAAGCACAACAAAATCAGTTAATATCAAGCAATTATGAGCCACTTGAATAGGTACATCCTCACATATACCAACAAGAATAGTAGTAGATTTATCAGCAATTTGCAAAGATATATCAGTTGCTATTAGTTTTTCCAATTGAAGTCTCTTGTAGAGAGAAAAAGGCATAACACTAACTCCTGCTCCCAAATCACACAAAGCTGTTCTAACATAACTATTTTTAATAGAGCATGGAATAGTTGGAATCCCTAGGTCTCCAAGTTTCTTTGGAACCTTACCATTAAAGGAATAATTAGCAAGCAAAGTAGAAAATTCTTTATTAGGGATCTTCCTTTTATTCGAGACAATATCCTTCATATATTTTGAATAAGGAGGCAATTTAATAGCATCAGTCAAAGGAATTTGCAAGAATAAAGGTTTCATCCACTCACAAAACTTATTATAGTGTTCATCTTCCTTTGACTTGTGTTTCTTATCAGGGAAAGGCATAGGTTTTTGGACCCAAGGATCTCTTTCACTACCATGTTTCTTAGCAACAAAATCTTCTTTAGCGTATTTAGTATTCTTATTGTGCCTTTCAGGTTCTTCTTCAACTTTTTCTTTATCGGGAACATCATTTTCCTCATTACCACTTTCAGTTTCAGCATCAGAGACAGATATACTATTAGGATCTTTAGCAGGTTCAGAAGGTTCTACAATAGTTTTATGTTTCTTTTTCCTTTTCTTAGGAGTAGTACCACTATTTTCAGCTTGTTGAGAATCCTGCTCAATTCTTTTAGGATGCCCCTCAGGATATAGAGGATCCTGGGTGGCAGCACCACTTCTAGTTCTAATTTCATAAGCATGTTTTTCCTTAGCGGCATTAACTAGCAAATCTTTTTGTACCTTAATAAGATGATCAATTTGAGTTTGAACCATTTGAAAATGTTTAACAAGCATTTTAACATCATTAGAGGTTCTTTCCACAATATCTTTTAACTCAATAATAGATCTAGAGTTTTCCATTAAATGATTTTGCACCCATTTATTGAAATTATCTTGCTTAACAATAAAAACATCAAATTCTTCTAAGCATTGATCAGGAGGTTTAGAGTAAGGAATATCACCTTCATCAAAATGTTGGAGAGAGTGTACCTCAATAGTGGATGAGTGGGATATTGGCTTACATAATTCTTCTATAGGAGGTAAATTCTTGACGTCTGCAGCTTTAATTCCCTTCTCCTTAAGACATTTCTTAGCTTCCTTCATCACTTCATCATTTAGTTCGATAACTCCCCTCTTCTTTGATGTTGGTATAGGTGTAGTGATAGTTGGTTTAGATATAGTTGTCTCAGGTATAGCTGGTTCAGGAAGAGTCCAATCTTCATAATTCTTGCTTATTTTAGCCAGTAATTCCTCAGCTTCCTTGGGAGTCCTATTCCTGAAAACACAACTAGCACAACTATCCAGGTATGTCCTACATTCTTCAGTTAGTCCATTATAAAATATGTCAAGAAGCTCATTCTTAGGTAATGGACATCCAGCATGTGCATGAATGAAAGCACAAAACCTTGCCCATGATTCAGGCAATATATCTTTTTCTCCCTATTTAAAATCAAAAAGTTCCTGCAAAATAGCATGTCTAGCACTAGGAGGAAAATATTTCTGAAGGAAGGTACTAATCAAGCAATCAGGGCTATCAATAGATCCAGGAGGTAAATTATTAAACCAAGTTTTAGCTTCTCCTTTTAGCGAGAAAGGGAAAATTTTAGCAACAAAGTAGGTGCGCATCTTAATATCATCAGAAAATAGGCCACTCATGGTAGAAAGCTCAGTCATATGTGCTACCGCACTTTCATTCTTAGTCCCACAAAAAGGTTCTTTCTCAACAATAGTTATGTAAGATAGATCAAGAGAGAAATCATAATCCTTATCTTTAATGTTTATGGGAGATGCAACAAACTTAGCATTAGGAGACAATTTGGGTTTTATAGTACGCCTCTCAAGGAGACTCTAAAAAGCACTCCTATCATGGGTGTTTTGACATTATTTAATAAATTCATCGGTCATCTCTATATAACCGTCTTCAATATCATATCTTTCTCTAGACTCAGGTGAACTAACAGGTGTAGTAGTGTCTTCATTAGGAGTTTCAGTATTTCCAGCTATAGTTCTAGCAATCGTAGCATCTAGGAAAGGACTTAATGAACCACTCTTGTCAAGCACAGTAGAAGCAACATCATAAGTATAGAAGTTTCAGATTCAGCAGTAGTAGCAGTGTGTGTAGCATGTGTATGTGGTGGTGTAAGGAAATTACTCATAACAGACAGTGAATCAAGAGCAATAGAGGTGTTCAGAACCGCACCTCTCCTTGTAGTGGATGGTAAAATAGGAACCTTGCCATCATGAGACTTACCCATGATGGATGGATGGCAGCAAACAATAGTGATTCCAAGTGAACTTGATAAATAAAACGATGCTCCCCGGCAATGGCGCCAGAAAATAGTCTTGATGACCCACAAGTATACGAGGTGTATCGCAGTATTTTCGAGGGAAGTGAAACCCAATTTATTGATTCGACACAAGGGGAGCCAAAGAATATGTATAAGCCTTAACAACTGAGTTGTCAATTCAGCTGCACCTGGAAACAATCTTGCTCACATTAGTTTATCAGTAGCAACAGTTTTGTAATAGCAATAGCAAAGTAATAGCAGTAGTAAAAGTAAAGATAGTAGTAACAATTGCAGTAAATAGTAGGATGAAAGCGCGGTAGGCATAGGGATGGATGGACGGGCGTTGCATGGACAAGACAATTCATATGGCAATCAAAACATAGGAAATTTGCAGATAAATAAGATAAAGCATCTAAGTACTAAATAATTATAGGCATGTGTTCCATATATAGTCATACGTGCTCGCAATGAGAACTTGCACAACATCTTTTGTCCTGCCAGCCCGTTTGCAGCGGGGCCTCAAGGGAACTACTGGCAATTAAGGTGCTCCTTTTAATAGAGCACATGATCAAAGCATTAACACTCCGTGAACACATGTGATCCTCACATCAAAGTCATTCCCTCCAATTATCCCGATTGCAGTCACTTCAGGGCCTTTGGTTCCGGACAACAATATGTGTATACAACTTGCAGGTAAGATCATAAACAATACTATCATAATGAATCAATAACATGTTCAGATCTGAAATCATGGCACTCGGGCCCTAGTGACAAGCATTAAGCATAACAAGTTGCAACAAAGTCAAAAAGCACTAATAATAGATACTAGGCACCATGCCCTAACAATCTGATGCCATTACATGAACGATCTCATCCAATCCCTACCATCACCATAGCCTATAGCGGGGGATTACTCACTCATGGATGGGGGAAACATGGACGGTCGATGGAGAAGCAATGGTGATGATGATGGCGATGATCTCCTCCAATTCCCCATCCCGACAGGGTGCCAGAACGGAGTTTCTGGGTCCGAATCATGGAATATGGTGGTGGTGGTGCAACAGAACTCTTTCTAGAAAAACGTCGAACCCCCTTGGTTTTTAGGTCAATAGGCAACTTATAGGCGAAGAGGGAGGCCGAGGGGATGACCGAGGCAGCCACACCACCCCCAGGCGTGGCCTGGCCTGGCCCGCGCGGCCAGGTGGTGTGGGCCCCTCGTGGCCCTCCTCCGTCTCGTCTTCTGGCTCCATGAGTATTCTGGTGAAATAGGATTTTTGGCATATTTTCCGGGCTTTTTCCTGATAGTTGATTTTCTGCACAAAAACTAGACACCAAGGTAATTCTGCTGAAAACAACGTCAGTCCGTGTTAGTTTTATCCAAATCACACAAGTTTAGAGGAAAAACAATAGCAAAAGTGTTCGGGAAAGTAGATACGTTTTGGATGTATCAGGAGGCTGCGGGATCCACGTCGACTCCAATGTCACCTATTTCGCCATCAAGCTCACAGTGTCTGTCCAAGGGTGGAGGGATAAGTGGTTCTACATCCGCGACCAGAAGGCTGGCGGAGAGCACTACGGACTTGCGCCCTTCGATCCGGTGGAGATCTGTAAGAGGAGGCGATCCTGGAAGAACATTGCTGACTCGTGTACTAATGAGCTCGTTGGGGAACCCCAAGAGGAAGGTATGATGAGCACAGCAGTAAGTTTCCCTCAGTTATGAAACCAAGGTTATCAATCCAGTAGGAGCAAGGAAACACCCCAAAGGTGTAGCAAGCTGAACTTTGGCAGGGCGCACTACCGGTGCCAGCAGCAACGTGGAGACCTACACAACACAACCACAGAACTCTATCCCCAACTTGCGATGAGGTTGTCAATCTCACCGGTTTTGCTGAAAACAAAGGATTAAACATATCAAGTGGAAGAAAGTAATAGTTTGCAGAACATAAACACAAAGCAGTAAACAGTTGATTGTAGATTGATGGTAAAAGAAAGGACCAAGGTCCATAGTTCACTAGAGGTGGCTCTCCTTAAGATAGATGACATGTTGGGTGAACAAATTACAGCGGGGCAATTGACAAACATCGAGAAAGCATACAAGCACATACTAATCATCTTGACTCCTTTGAGATTCGATTGGGCATTACAACATTATACATAGACCGCCATCCAACTGCATCTATGACTAATAATCCACCTTCAGGTTATGATCTGAACCCCCTCCAGTATTAAGTTGCAAGCAACGGATAATTGCATTACGAATTGCGTGTAAAGTAAACAATACGATTGTTCTATGAACAAAGGGTTGTTGTTTTCTCCCTAGTAGAAACAGCACATCTAGTACCTTAGAGATTTCTGTCACTTCCCCAGATTACCAGAGGCATGAACCCACTATCGAGCATAAATACTAACTCTTGGAGTTACTAGCATCTACTTGGCCAAAATAGCTACTAACAACGGAAAGCATGCAAGATCACAAATAACAAAGACATGATAGAATCAATAATCAATCTGAAATAGCATCTCAATATCCATCGGATCCCCGCAAACACAACATGCAGAATTACAAATAGATGATCTTGATCATGAACGGAGATCACAAGATCTAAACATGATAGCACAAAGGAGGAGAACCAGCCATCTAGATACTACATGGACCCGTAGTCCAGAGATGAACTACTCACGCATCACACCGGAGGCTTGCATGGTGATGAAGAAGGCCTCCAGGGTGAATTCCCCTCTCCAGCAGGGTGCTGGGAAGAGCTTCAGATCCCTCTCGATCTAGGGATGGAGATGACGGTGGCTACAGACTCTTTCGTGGATTTTTGATCGGGTACTTAGGGTTTTCGTATCAGAGGCAACTTATAGGCGGAAGGAGAGGCCGAGGGGATGCCTGGGGCGGCCAGACCACCCCCTGGTGCAGGCCAGGCCTAGCCGTGCGACCAGGTGGTGTGGCCGGGCCCTAGCCCCTCTCCGTCTCGTATTACGGCTCTAGGTGTCCCTCGGTGAAAAACTAACTTTGGTTTTTGTCCCGTCCAATTCCGAGAATATTCATTTTCTGACTTTCCTGGAACCAAAAATAGCATAATACAGGCAGCTGTCATTGTGGCTCTTGTTAATAGGTTAGTCCAAGAAATCATATGAAAAGCACTCCAAAGTGTGGACAAAACATAAGAAAGTAGATAAAACCAAGCATGGAACATCAAAAATTATGGATACGTTTGCAACGTATCAACATCCCCAAGCTTAACTCATGCTCGTCCTCAAGTAGGTAAGTGATAAAAAGAAAGAATAATTTTTGAGGTGACATGCACCATCATAAACTTGATCAAAGTATTTGTAAAACATTCAAAGCTGGGATCATAGTACTTCAACATAGCATGAAAGACAAAGTTCTAGCAATAAGACAAAGAAACTATGTTGCAACATGAAAAGGCACAAACAAAAGATTCATGAATAACAATGCTTTGCAAGATGTTTGTTTGTTTCACATAAAGAAAACATAGCATAGTGGCATTCATCTTGTCCCTCATAGAGTAGCAAACATAAATCCATAGGACACCTTCAAAGTTTATAAGAGTGACTAGATACAAATAGTTTAAAACAAGCAATATCATAGCTATGCATCAATCAATAAGTCTTGGGACAATGCACATAGAACTAAGAATGGCCACTATGCTCTCAAAGTAGGTGCATAAAGGTAGAAGGTGGGGCCTCAACATAAAAGTAAATGAAAGGCCTTCATAGAAGGAAGTAGGGATTCAAGTCTCATAAAGAGCTTACAAAAATTATGGTACTTAATAGCTTTCAGCTCTCAATGCCCCTATCATAAGCATCTTGAACGTGATTAAGGTTAAAGTGACACAACTAAGAGGATATGCTTGACAAGTTATAAACCGAAATCTCATGTCCCTTACTTACGAAGACTGAACCTCATGCTACTCAAATTTAGTCACAAGTAAGCTCTTGTCATTTTAAGTACATATGTATCATAGAGAACCGCCAACGGGGTACCCCTTGCACATGATACAGGAGCTATCCCATAATCAAAATGACAAGGCAAGCAGACAATGAGCATCTCAGCGATCTTTTTATTTGCTATTTGCATAGGTTTTTATTGAGGATGCTTCATAGAGTGCTCATTATGGTTATGCTGCAAGTTTCCACCATGATTAGGCATGGCTTAGGCTAGCGGCCTAGGCGTTTCTCTAACACAAATACAAACTCCATGATCTTACAAGTTCCCCTTTTATTTCACACCACCGGGATCCATAAGCAACAGAACATGATATCAACGGGGTACAAAGTACAGGTGCAATGTTGAAAGCGTTTCCCATGATACATGGTTCTACTAATTTCAACTTATAAAGCGCAAGAATATACGCAACAAAGAAGTATGCAATGGTTCAAGTTTATTAAATGCAAGAAAGTAAAGTGTGCCATCAAGTTCATGAAAGCTTTAATCACTAGTTTTCTCATAACAAGTTTAATTTGGAAGGTAGACAAAAACATGAATATACTCGGAATAGCATATGCTACTAGGTAGGTATGGTGGACTCTTTGGAATAATTTGGTTTTAGGAGTTGGATGCATGAGTGGAACTCATACTTGTTTGTGGAGGCTAGCAAAAGACTAGGAGCGACAAACTAAGAGAGCAATAATGGCCATAATCATGCAGAGCGACAAAACATCATTGATCAAAGCATAAAGTGATACTACAAGTTAAAAACTAAAGAATCATAAAGGCTATGGTGACTTGGGTTAGTCATAACATGGTGTGAGCATGTGCCAAGTCAACCCAAATAAAACATCAAAGGAGAATACCACAATACTATGCTTTAATATGCTAAAACAACGCATGATTCTTCCAAGGTACATTAAACAATCTCAATTGTTTATAACAAGTAATGCTACAGCAAAGAATACTAAGCATAAAGCCAAAACAATATCAAGCATGGCATGACAAAGCATAGGCTACAGTCAAAAACAAGCTCTCTTTACCACTTAAGCATGAACTTTTCTACTCTTTTCCAATTCAAACCAAACTATTTGAAAACCAATATATGAAAGAGGGGGACCAACCAATTTATTCAGAAAACTAAGCAAACCAAGCGAATGAAAAACCAAAACAAAAATGAAAAAGAAGACGCTCCAAGAACAACACAACTGTGCATGAAACAATAGAAATGAAGCGTTTGGAAGAAACCTAGGATTTTTATTGATGAAGAGGGGGATGCCTTGGGCATCCCCAAGCTTTGACGCTTGTACTTCTTCGATATTTCTTGGGGTGACATGCGTGGAATCCCAAAGCTTGAGCTTTAGTCCATTCTTCATCTCATTACTCATTCCTTCCATACACCTGGAATTTTTCCTTCATACAAAACTTCACACAATCTTTATTAGCAACATTAGTGCACTCAAGATAATAGGTCTTTAGATTCAGTTCTAACACCAATAAAACTTCCATTAAAACACTAGCTACTGTAGTACTTTGCTCAAAAATCTCAATCACCAAAAGAACTCAAAAAGGAACCAACAAGAAGCAAATGCAGAAAATGGCAGAAATCTGTCAAAACAGACCAGCAGGTAAAGACGAAGTTTTTAGAAGACCTTCTGTTGCTCAAATCAAAAAGTGTTGAACTAACGAAAGTTAGATAATAACCTGGGGCAGAAGCACAAAAATTCATGCTGCAAAAGGACATACAGATATTTTACGCGAATTTTTACGGTGAAGCACAGAAATCTGTTTCGGGACAACAACTTTCCCAATCATTACTTCTCTCTCATTAGAGGTTACTCTTGGCACAAAAAGCAAATAAAAAGGATAAGGAGCGGTTATTACTGAAGTAATAACTTCCAAGACTCATCTAAAACTTTTGGGTTATCTCCCAATAAGTACTTTTCTTTAATGCCTTTAAGTTAGGCATAAGAAGCAAGAAAAAGAATCAAGTGTTCTCAAATGAAGAAGCATTAAGATTAATACCAGAAATATCTTCAACAAGGCAAGGTATATCATCCAAATAAGTTCTAGAGGATCCTCTCTCAACGCTCTTGGGTTCACTATTTTCATCAAACAGGTTTTCGGGAACAATCCAATCAAGATTATTTTCTATGGCTTCATGCATTGCTACTAGTTTAAAGGGTATTGGTATCTTAATTTCCTCCCCATTAGGCTCAGTTTTGCTCATCTTTTCTCGTGTACCAACAACGTCTACACATGAGCCTAGCATATTGAAACGTTCAAAGACTTTTCTAGCTTCCTTGGCAATATCATAGAATTCCTTAAGCAAAGTTTCTAGAATAAAATCCCTCTTCTCAGGGTCCTCAATTTCTTTAAGTTTAAGAAACATTACTTGCATCAAGGGGCTAAGGTTAACAAACCTAGCTTCCAACATGTGAACTAAACAAGCTGCAGCAATTTCATAGTTTGGAGCAAGTTCTGCAAGGGATCTATCCTCAATACCCTCATGTTTACTAACATGATTAAAGAATTTTTCAATATTATCTTTTCCAATTATAGAACCACTACCTATTGAAAGGTCTTTCAGGGTGAATTTAGGGATCGACATGGTGAGCTAAGAAAGAGACAACAACTATAGAAGGACTTAATTTTTTTGTTTTTTTATAAAGAAAGCAAACTTGTAAAACTAGTTTTTTTGTGTTTTTGATAAAGAAACAAGCAAACAAAGCAAAAGTAAACTAAGCAAAACAAAAATAACAAAGTAAAGAGGTTGGTTATGAGGGAATCCCCTTGTGCAGATGTCCTTGACTCCCCAACAACGGTGCCAGAAAAATACTTTGATGGCGTGTTGTTGACGTGGGAGCTTCTTCTTCTTTATTCCCCAGCAACGGCGCCAGAAAAATACTTGCTGACTCGTGTACTAACGAGCTCGTTGGGGAACCCCAAGAGGAAGGTATGATGAGCATAGCAGTAAGTTTCCCTCAGTTATGAAACCAAGGTTATCAATCCAGTAGGAGCAAGGAAACACCCCAAAGGTGTAGCTAGCTGAACTTTGCCAGGGCGCACTACCGGTGCCACCAGCAACATGGAGACCTGCACAACACAACCACAGAACTCTGTCCCCAACTTGCGATGAGGTTGTCAATCTCACCGGTTTTGCTGAAAACAAAGGATTAAACGTATCGAGTGGAAGAAAGTAATAGTTTGCAGAAAGTAAACACAAAGCAGTAAACAGTTGATTGTAGATTGATGGTAAAAGAAAGGACTAGGGTCCATAGTTCACTAGAGGTGGCTCTCCTTAAGATAGATGACATGTTGGGTGAACAAATTACAGCGGGGCAATTGACAAACATCGAGAAAGCATACAAGCATATACTAATCATCTTGACTCCTTTGAGATTCGATTGGGCATTACAACATTATACATAGACCACCATCTAACTGCATCTATGACTAATAATCCACCTTCAGGTTATCATCCGAACCCCCTCCAGTATTAAGTTGCAAGCAACGGATAATTGCATTATGAATTGCGTGTAAAGTAAACAATATGATTGTTCTATGAACAAAGGATTGTTGTTTTCTCCCTAGTAGCAACAGCACATCTAGTACCTTAGAGATTTCTGTCACTTCCCCAGATTACCAGAGGCATGAACCCACTATCGAGCATAAATACTAACTCTTGGAGTTGCTAGCATCTACTTGGTCAAGATAGCTACTAACAACGGAAAGCATGCAAGATCACAAATAACAAAGACATGATAGAATCAATAATCAATCTAAAATAGCATCTCAATATCCATCGGATCCCCGCAAACACAACATGCAGAATTACAAATAGATGATCTTGATCATGAACGGAGCTCACAAGATCTAAACATGATAGCACAAAGGAGGAGAACCAGCCATCTAGCTACTACATGGACCCGTAGTCCAGAGATGAACTACTCACGCATCACACCGGAGGCTTGCATGGTGATAAAGAAGGCCTCCAGGGTGAATTCCCCTCTCCGACAGGGTGCCAGGAAGAGCTTCAGATCCCTCCCGATCTAGGGATGGAGATGACGGCAGCTACAGACTGTTTCGTGGATTTTTGATCAGGTACTTAGGGTTTCCGTATTAGAGGCAACTTATAGGTGGAAGGAGAGGTCGAGGGGGTGCCTGGGGCGGCCAGACCACCCCTGGCGCGGGCCAAGCCTAGCCGCGTGGCCAGGTGGTGTGGCCGGGCCCCAGCCCATCTCCGTCTCGTATTCTGGCTCCAGGTGTCCCTCAGTGAAAAACTGACTTTGGCTTTTGTCCTGTCGAATTCCGAGAATATTCATTTTCTAACTTTCCTGGAACCAAAAATAGCAGAAAACAGGCAGCTGGAATTGTGACTGTTGTTAATAGGTTAGTCCAAGAAATCATATGAAAAGCACTCCAAAGTGTGGGCAAAACATAAGAAAGTAGATAAAACCAAGCATGGAACATCAAAAATTATGGATACGTTTGCAACGTATCGAACATCGTGATGCCTAGTGAAGTCGAGGAAACAGAGATGCTGTATCAGCGTGTCTGCGATCTCGAATGTCACATAGGCAAGGAAGAAGGTGGTTCTGAACTCATTCGCATGTGGATGCGCCGCCGCGTACAACCTTTGTAGGCCAGGGTGCATCCGATGTACCGCTGGATTGGTACTGGTGATGTCACTCGCATCTTTGCGGAGGGCATTTCTTTTGGTGAAGTGGACAGGAGGTTGCAGTTGGTGACCAAGTACACCACCAAGGAGGATCTCCCGGGTGACTCAGTTGTGTCTCCATTCTGCGCTAGCAATCCTCCACCTAGGGTGGATTTCTCTTTGAAGTTTTCTTGACTTTTCGATTGCCTGCTAGGTGCTTTACATACTGATGCTTCTTATAATTGTAGGACTAGAAAGTGGCCGCCAATTTGCCTCCTCGGCCTGAAGAAATTATCCTGCACGAAGCAGAGGAAGAGGACGAGTCGAGCTCCACCGTCCCTATTGGGGAGGAGCAAGAAGCCCCCGAATCTGGTGACCACGGGACTCACAAGCGTTCCCGTAGCAAGGGTTCGAATGCTTCCTCACCGTCAACACCGGAGGATCCTCCTACTGCCGTGGAGGAGCCAATCCTCGTTGTTCCTGTGCACACCATGGCTCCTCCCTCGCGGACGAAGCTGAGGTTGCCGAAGGAGTCATCTGGTGATTCCTTTGACCTCAAGAATTTTGACGGGTAAGTCTTTATTTTTGTGAGTTCGTCTTGTCTTTCTCGAAGATTTTCCCCTTCTGAAGTGGTGATTGGTACTTTGCAGTCAAACGGCGTCATCGTCCTCCGACGACTGCCAATTTGTTAAGGAGTCCAGAGTCACAGACTCCAAGAACAAGGAGGTGGATATGCAGTCTTCTTCTCCTCCAGTGGCGGCCCACTCCGGTGCTAATTCTTCGAGCTCCCCCCATGCTAGGGAGCATCAAGTTGTTGTCCGGACGTCGATTCTGGAAGAATCTTCGGAGTCCCTGGAGGAGCACGTGAGTTTTCTTCGTGTCGTTGGCACTCGAATTTTGCGTTAATGCTCACACTACTTCTCTTTCCTTGTAGCCTATCGTGAAGGATTCCACTCGCCTTGCTGAGAAGATCATGTCCTTGGGTCGACAGCATGCCTTGCTGGATAACCTCCATCGTGCCTTCAAAGGTTAGTTTTAAACTTTTCTCTCTGTTATGTTGTGTAGAGATTGGCAAGTGATATTGCCATGTTTATATCCTTTGCAGGTGAGCATAATGAGCTTCTTTGTTGCGTTTCTACCCTCAAGAAGGAACTTGCCGCAGCGGAGAAGAAGCGCGACGAGGCAGTCGAGGCTCTTAAGGAGTCACAGAATCACGAGGAAGATTAGCGTGCCTCCACTATTGACAGAGAAAAAATGTTCATAGAATAGCTCTTCTCAGTCGCGAAAGCACTCTCCGGTATGACATTGTCTTGCTTGTGTTTTTCATGTACTTTGCCTTCATATTATTGTGCTCATATATGTATTCTGGCAGATATCGTTGGCGTAGGCTTTGACGCCCAAGCTTTGACTCGCGTGGATGCCTTGGTCGGCGCCGTGACTGTAGTCGAAGACCGTAGTGTATCTGTGAAGGATACACTAGAGAAGGCCAAGGGCATGCTGGGTCGTCTTCACGAGGATATGCTTCCCAAGGCACAGATGATCGAGAATTTTGATGGCTTGGTGGAATCTTTCACAGAGGGCATCCCGATGGACTTCAAGAATGCGCAGAGGTCAGTTGGCGCAACCATGGCACTCGCAATGGCGCAAGTCCACGACATGGAGCTAGACCCCAGTGGGATCTCCTCGATGATGCCGGTCTCTATGGATGGCCAGCAGTTAGTCTTTCAGCCTTTCGCCACTAGTTGCAGTAAGTATGGGCCTCGGCTCATTGATACAGGCACCATTTACTCGGCGGAGCTGCGGCGAGTGAGTGAAGAGTGTGAAGGCTGCGACATCTGGGGCTACAACTAGGAAGTCTGTGGCATCGGAGACTGCCACAGATTCGAGGAAGTCCCCGAAGTCGAAAACGAAAAAGCAGAGCATTCCTTAGCTGCCTTCTATAATAGCTTAGCTTTCCTTTTGATGAACCTTATTTTGTGGGGGTACCCCTTTTGATACTCTATTGAACTTTTAGTGCACTCCTTGTTAATGTATAGTTGGTCTCATTGTTTGGCTATAATAGGGTCCTTCGAGTGGTCCTCCTGACTCTCCTCCCACCAATGAAATTGTGGCACAACCACGTTCAAAAGTGGAGGAGCTGTCGCTGCTTGCGCTACTGCGTGATCGCGTGAAGCAGTTGGAGCGAGAATTGCCTGTTATCCGTGGTAATGCAGATATATGGAAGTCGAAGGCTAAGAAGGCCAACGCGCGCGAGAAGTATCTCCTGGACGAAGTTGCGTAGATGAACGAGTAATTTAAGTGTTAGCTTTCTATCTTCTTATCCTTTCCTTTGGCCATTCATAGTGATGCTCCGTCTTTTGCTCTGCTCTTGCTTCTTCTAGTTCTTAGCGCTCGTCATCCACAGGATGAGAGGGATCGGGTTGCCATTCACCTACATAATCTGACCCAGGAGCATCTGCAAGCTAGCGGTTACTTCTGGGTGGACCATGACCGTGCAGTCGCATTGGCGACGTTGCAGGATCGTGCTTCGCAAGTGCTTCAGTGTTTGAAGAAGGTGCATCCGTGACTTAGGCATATCTTCCAGGCAATGTTTCCCCTGGATGCGGTGCCATCAAGCTTGTTAGCTCTACTAGCGAAGTTTCAAGATATCAGCACGGTCCGCGAGTGCGTGCGCCAACAACTGGTCGCAGGTGCCAAGGTTGTGCTGGCGCTTGTTTGATTGCATCAGCCATATGTGGATATCGCAGCTGTTGCTGCTAGTCCACCGCCTCCGCCAGAAGGGATGACCTGGAATATGGTGCCACACTACCAGGCGGTTGATCGGCCAGCCAAAGATATCATCGATTTCTTTGAAGAGCAAACAAATGTTCTCCTTTTGCAGCAGTAGTGTGGTTTATGCCCTGCACATAGATGTATAAGTGTTGTAAAATTCATACGGTTGTGTCGGGTGTGTTTGATACATGTTAATGTGTAAAGACCTTGCTAGCTTGTATATTTTTTGAGTGTATCGTAATATATAGTTCCTTTTCGTTAGCCTGACGTATATTAATCTCAGCACCTTGCAAACTTGCCAGGTGTGTTACAGCTGGGTTGGTGTTATCAAGGGTTCGATTGGTAGTGCGTCAACTACTCAGGGTACTGTGTTATTCGTGGAACGAGGTGTAAACGGTGGCGCACCTCCCGAGTGAAATAATTGCAAGGAAAACAGGAAAAAACACAGGGTTTGGGCCACTTAACTTTATTTATTCGCAGAATATCACGAGGTACAATGTGTGGCTAAGTAGCCTGGCTGAATAGCCTTATTTGTAAAAAACAGCTAGGGGTAGAAACGATGCAGCTGTGCGACATTCTAGGGATTGGAGTATGCGACTCCGCTCTTGAGGTCTTTAAGGCGATAAGCGCCACCTGGGATTACTTCGGTAATCACATAAGGTCCTTCCCAAGAGGACTCGAACTTGAGGTGCCCTTGTTGCTTCAGTCGCAGGACCAGATCTCCTTCGACGAAGGATCTGGGGCGTAGCCTTCTGCTATGGTAGTTGCGGAGGCTCTGTTGGTAGATCGTGGATGTCTCCGCTGTAATCTCGTGTGCCTCATCGAGGAGGTCGACGGAGTCTTCGAGTGCGAGGGGTGATTCTTCCTCGATATATGCTACTACCCGTGGGGCCTTGTAGTGCACCTCTGCGGGTAGTACCGCCTTGGCGCCGTGTACCATGAAGAATAGAGTATAGCCTATAACGCTGTTTGGGGTTGTGCGCATGCTCCATAGTACTGATTGTAGCTCATTAGGCCAACACCCGATAGCCTTTTCGAGTGGCCGGAGGAGCCTTTTCTTGATCCCGCCGCAGACGAGACCGTCGGACTTTCCAACTTGACCATTGGTCTGGGGATGTGCTACCGAGGCATAACTAATGTTGATTCCTAGGTGTTCGTAGAAATCCTGGAACTCCTTGGAGGTGAAATTCGTCCCATTGTCCATGATGATGCTATGTGGCACCCCGAAGTAGAAGACGATGGACTCGAAGAACTTAATGGCGCTAGCTCCTGATTGATTTGTCACCGGCATGGCCTCAATCCACTTTGTGAATTTGTCGACCGCGACTAGGAGGTAAACGTATCCTCCTCATGAGGATCCATGTTGAGTCCCCATTGTGCGAAGGGCCAAGCCACGGGTATTGGCCTGAGTTCTGCGCCAGGTGCATGCGGCTTGTCTGTGAATCGCTAGCAGGCGTTGCAATGCTGGATGATATCCTTAGCGTCGCGCATGGCTGTTGACCAGTAGAATCCAGCTCGTGGAGCTTTGGAGATGAGGGCGCGACTGCCGGCGTGGTGGCCGCAAGTACCTTCGTGTATGTCTAGGAGGATTCCTCTTCCATCCCTGTTGGAGACGCATCGCTAAAGGACTCATGTGATGTTGTGCTTGTACAGTTTGCCATTGATGAGGGCGAATGCCTTAGATCGCCGCGCTATATGACACGCATCAGTCGAGTCATTTGGCAACCTTTTGCTGAGCAAGTATGTGACATATGGTTGCGTCCAGGATGACTCGATCATCATGACCTCCATGGGGCCTTCGAGTCCTGTATCTGGCCTCGTGTCATCAAGTGTCATTGGCTTGTTGGGTGGCGTAGCCCCCGAGTCCTTTGACGTGCTGGTTTTATGCTCTGGCACATTTGGTTTGATGGAGCGCTTGCAGATGTGCTCGAGAAATACTCCGGGTAGCACTTGGGCACAGGTGGAGCCGATGTTGGCGAGTGTGTCTGCCTCCTCGTTGCTCTCGCGGCCGACGTGCCACAGCTCGCAGCCGTCAAAGTCTCCCTCAAGTGTGTCGTAGAGGTCGCGGTAGGTGATCATGCTATCGCTCAGAGCATCGCACTCGTTCATTGTTTGGTTGACCACCAGTTTGGAGTCGCCATACATGATGAGTCGCTTGGTGCCACAGGCTTTCGCCATCCGCATCCCATGGAGCAAGGCTTCGTGTTCAGCTTCATTGTTGGAGGTGGTGAACTTCATTTGCAGAACATACCTCATCTTGTCACCTTGTGGCGATGTCAGGATGACACCCGCGCCAGCTCCTTCCTTGCGCTTGGACCCATCAAAGTGCATTGTCCATAGATAGGACATATATGGCTTGTCAGGGAGCTGGTTTTCCATCCAGTGTACGAGGAAGTCCGGCAGAACTTGCGACTTGATCGCGTCTCGCTTCTCGTATGTGATGTCTCATGGAGACAGTTCGATTCCCTAGAGCGCGACTCGTCCAATGGCGTCTGGGTTGTTGAGTATGTGCCTGAGCGAGGCGTCGTTCACCACCATGATTGGGTGCTCCTAGAAGTAGTGGCGCAGGCACCTGGCTGTCATGAAGACGATGTACGCTAGCTTCTGATAATGTGGGTACCGCTGTTTTGTTGCCGTGAGCACCTCACTAAGGTAGTAGACTGGGCGTTGTACCCCGTGGACTTTGTTTTCTTCGGCTCGTTCCACCACGAGCAAAGTGCTTACCACTTGGTTGGTGGCAGAGATGTATAGCAGTAGCGGCTCTTTTTCACGGGGTGTCACTAACACCGGCGAGGTGGACAATAGACGCTTGAGGTCTTCGAATGCTTCTTGCGCTTCGTTTGTCCACTCGAATTTGTCAGTCTTGTGGAGAAGTTGGTAGAAAGGCAGTGCCTTTTCGCCCATGCGACTGATAAATCGACTGAGCGTCGCGATTCGCCCAGCCAGCTGCTGGACACCTTTTACATTATTCGGCTTCTCCATGTCCATTATGGACTTTATTTTCTTCGGGTTTGCCTCGATCTCTCTCGTAGAGATGAGATACCCGAGCAGCTACCCAGATGGTACACCAAAGGCGCATTTGTCCGGATTTAGTTTGATCCGGTAGTGGTCAAGGTTATCGAAGGTCTCACGGAGATCATCGAGTAATGAGGCTTCCTTCTTGGTTTTTACGATGATGTCGTCAACATAGACTTGGATGTTGCGACCAAGTTGGCTCTTGAGGCAGGCCTGCATGCACCGCTGGTAGGTGGCTCCTGCATTTTTTAGCCCGAAGGGCATCGTTGTGTAGCAGAAGACACCGAAAGGCGTGACGAACGCCATTTTCTCCTGGTCCTTCTCCTTCATTCGAATTTGATGATAGCTTGAGTAGGCATCGAGGAAGCAGAGACACTCGCATCCCGCGGTGGAGTCGATTATTTGATCGATCTGCAACAATGGGAAGTGGTCCTTCGGGCAATGCTTGTTCAGAGAGGTGAAGTCCATGCACATCCGTAGGATATCCATATCTTTTATGGGAACGAGCACGGGGTTTGCGACCCAGGTGCTTTCCTTGATCTTGCATATGAAATCCGTGTTGAGGAGTATATTGACTTCCATACCGACCGCTTTTGCCCTTGGCTCCGACAGTCGCCAGATTGTTTGCTTGATTGGCCTTGCTTCCGAATTCACGTTGAGTGCATGCTCGGCGAATTCCCTGGGAACTCCTAGGATGTCCGCTAGACACCAGGTGAAGATTTCCCAGTGCTCACGGAGGAATTCGATGAGCATGAGTTCCTATGCGGGACTCAAGTTGTTGGCGATGAGGGCCGTCTTGGTTGGGTCCGTTGGATGGACCTGGACTCTCTTGGTGGGGAATGTTCGTTTACGGTACCAAACTTGGTGGGTGAGCGTACCGCGGTACCCGAGTTTCCATCAATCACACGGAGGGGCCATAGTAGATTCGCCAATTGTCTAGAAGGGCCAAATGGGGGTGAATACAAATCTAATGGCCAAACGGTCGTTTGAACCAGACGAAAAACGGTTGAACTCAAATACCACCGTTAGGTCAACTCTTCTTGGCCCGCCATGTCAGTATTCCCTGTTATCTTTTGCGGTCGTGGACTAGCTTACCCTTGCATGGACCGGATCCCTGAGTGGACGAGATCTATTTCTTTGCTTTGCTCTGGTCTTCTCCCCTTCTCCCCTCCCCATAACATTTGCTCAGCTCCGGCTGCTCGTCTCAGATCGGATCTCGCACTTGCTCTAATTTGCGTCTCCGCCATGTCCGGTCAACCTCCCATGCCTCTAATCAAAGCTCGCAGCCGTCGCCGTTGCATCGTCTGCCGTATCGGAGCTTCGCGTCCCCGGACTAATATCTCGCCTCTGGCTAGTCCTTCTCGCACGGCGGAGCGCATCCCGTCGGGCGATCCAGGCCGGCGACCGGCCTCGGGAAGTTGCGTGCTGCCGTGCACCCTAGGCATGGTAGCCCTGGCACAGCAGTTCGACAACCACGCTCTCATGGCCACCGTGCTGGGCGTCCGTCCCGCCGTGTCACCAGCAGAGTTGCTGTCGGCTTTCAGGTCTCGTTTTGGGATCAGACGAAATGAGGTCAACATTGAGGTATGTGCGCCGCCATTCGATTTTTTCGTCCGGTTCGAGCACAGCTCAGACACCGAGCGTGTTCTGCATTCTTCCCGTTCTTTCGAGTGCTGCAGAGAGAAAATGAGCTTCATGCGTTGGCATCGCGCCTGTGGGTGGGACGATCGCTTGGGGCAGCTTCGTTTCTTCTCCAAACTCGGCTTTGACGGCCTCCCATTGGATGCTTGGGAGCCAGAGGCCCTCAAGCAGGTCATCGGTAGCCTTGGCGGTGAGCTGGTGGAAATCGTGCCATCGAGCGACAGATGGGTCATCGAGATAAAGGCGTGGCTGAAAGATCCTGACGCCGTTCCTAAGATGTACGAGGTGCAGATTCCAAGCAGGGTAGGGCGACAGCTTTGCTGGAAGCACTCGGTCATCATCCACCTGGAGGAGGTTTTGGACTCGGTACATGGCATTCATGGCCCCGAAGAGGCTGCCAGAAAGCGCCCTCGTCGCCTGCAGTGTTGGCCTGGAAGGATCGATGGCACAGGACTGCCACCGTTTCGCGACAGGGCACACAATTTCGGTGGGGGGACCGGGCTTGGACGAGCTGGTGGTTCTGATTTCCCTCAAGTGAAGACAGAGCTCTAGTGAATTGTCGTGGTATGTGTGGATAATGAATTTGTAGTATGGAGAGCGTAGCAGGAAGTTAGCATCGACAAAAAATTTGTAATAGTTTGAATCGATGTAGTACGTGTGTGTAATAGTTTGAAGTAGTGTGTGTGTAATAGTTTGAATCGATGTAGTATGTGTGGGTAATGAATTTGATGTACTATGTGTGTAATAGTTTGAATCGATGTAGTTGAACACCGTGCTTTATAATTTCTATGAATAACCAAGGACAACCTCATGAAAAGAGGGTGGTCTGACAATGATCAATGTCAATTCTGTGGATGCCAGGAAAATGTAGTCCATCTCCTCTTCAAGTACTCCCTCCGTTTCAAAATATAAGATGTTTTAGCTTTGTGAATGGAGCGTATCTAGACATCTTTTAGTGATGGTGCTTTCTAAACCTAGATGAACCTACATACTAAAAGGGGACTAGATACACTTCATTCACAAAGCTAAAACATCTTATATTTTGAAATGGAGGGAGTACAAGGTAGCTACATTTGTAACACGTTGAACTGCAGGACCATTTTGCAGGCAACACAAGACAAAGGAAAAAATGGTTTACAGCATAGACAGCAGACGCAAAATCTGTAGTCTGGGATAAATAGATGCCAGTTAATTGGATTGAACCACGACTAGTAATTGAAGGAAATAGGTACTTGATAGTATTTGCTTACAACAGTAGTACTTCCATACAAAAGGGTCTTATACCTGCACAAAAGTGGGCTAAACTTCCTACTAGTTTATAGAACAATTCATCAGCATTTCATCTACAAAAGCCATTCTTCAGTCTGAACTTAACTATTCTACACTGAAGAAACTACAGATCTCCACCAGAAAAGTTGGCTGGCCAATTGCCTTGAGAGGACATAAGTTCTTTGATCATTTAACCCAAACTGATCTCATCGCCTTCCCGCCAAACTACAAGAAATCTGCATCGTTCATGCACGAGCGATTTGCATGCGCCAGTCCCGGTTCAGTTGGACCATCCGCGTCGCCGCAAGGATTTCTTCGAAACTGAAATTCGACATCTCCTTCTCGGGATCGTAGGTTCGTGTGAACTCGAACCTGAATTCCGGTGCTGAGCTGATGCCCGCCGCCGGCTCCGGCTATCGAACAATCCAGCATGCTGAGTGTAGACGATTGGTCGCCGCCACAGTACGGCCTTCGACGGTGCGTAGGATGGAGCGTCTTTGCCGTAGACGGCGTGCTCCCAGCCTACCCCACTGAGGTAAGGTAGTCCATGCCGAAGCGTGGACGCGAGAGTTCCTAGACCTTGGCGCTGCCCTGTTCGAGGGTGTGTACCCTCGTCGGCGGCATGCTCTCATGAACGATTTGATACGTACCTTGTTCCCACTGCCTAGAGCATGCCATAATGCTGCCGCACGATTTCTCCATGTAGCTCTCTTGGCCCTGCTTGCCGCATCTAGCGCCGACGATGGCGCAGTCGCCGTCGCGGCCGATTTGGCACATTCGGGGAAATCATCCGCCTGGCAGGGCAATGGGAAACCGGTCTTGAAGTAGAGTTTCATGGCCTGCCTTAGAGGGGCTAAATACCCCAGTTTCGACGGCTGTCGCGGCAGTGGTGGCTTAGGCGGGGCCATGTTACCCTAGTTGGTGCGGCGCGGAGGAGCTGCGCAAGGTGAACTGTGGTTAGTCAGAGAAGGGGAGTGAAAGATTGACAGTAGGTTTGGACTACGGGCACGCGTGAAAATAACCATTTCCCATTTCCTTAGAGGGTAATAATCGACACTCGTTGCATTAACAGCTCAATCTTTATTTCCCTTCTCAGCATAAGAGTGCGAACATATTAAAAAGATCGGTCGTGGATATCCACCTCATCGGGCAATGTACCAGGACCGGTAGGAGACGGGACCGGGTTTCATTTTAGAAATGTTGACGAATGTGCCCTTATGTTTATACGATATTATTTATATGCCACCATGTACCATCGAGTGTAGCAACACCATCAGAAACAGGGGATAACGACGTGGCGTGTTTTATTTTTTTAAAGGGCATCAGAAACAGGGGATGCCGACGTGGCATGTTTTCTGACTGGCGAGCCCGCCCCCTCCACCTTCGATGGCGCGCATCCCAGGTTCGAGGGGTGGTGCCGCCCACCAACACATTATTGTGGAATTTTCTATGTGGGACCTGAATTCCGGCGCTGAGCTGATGCCCATGTCAAACACAGAGAATTCTGAAAAAAGCTACTAAAAATAAATACTTTGAATTCTGGAAGTACTAAATTTAAATACATAACAATTTTGTTTGAAAGTTAATACGCATACTGCTCATCGAAATAATATAAATACAGTACAAATTTCTACTTCGAAAAATAGACCTAAAAATGCTAGCAAATAACCTAGGATGAATATATGATTTATTCTCCCCTATATATTTCGTCGGCGGCGGCTCCCGCGTGCTGCAACACATGTTCAGAGAACTCTCTCCGTCTGCAGTGTGCTACCGGTATCTCGTCCAGAGGGTAAGGCCTCAGTGTATGTTCCAGACTTAAGCCATACATTACAATTGTTGGTTCCTCTTCCTAGGCTTGAATCTCATGATCGTATAGTCTAATGTAATTCCTGTAGTATATGCAACCGGGTTTAATTGTGGGGTGTAACCTGGTGTCAATGGAGATAGACCGATTGTAACCAACAAAGAGGGCACGACTTCCAATGTCGCCGACGGCCTCGAGAGAGCGGTTCTCCGTGTCAACCCGATACAACACCGGTTGCCCTTTGGCGAAATCCCCGTTCAACACAAAAAGCAGATCACCATCTGACTCCACAAGGTAAAAATTGTAGGTTCCGCGTACCTATTCAAAGACTGGGGCCAAAATTATTTTGACCATCGTGACAGTGCTCGCGCGCTGCTTTAACTGGATGTTGGTCGACAAGATGTCTCCATTCTCAAGTAATACATATACTTCCCCTCGGAATGCCGTCATGCAGACCAGAAGCGCATCAGGAGGTGGCGAATACAATCCTTATCCAAATGATCCATTGATTTGCCCCGTTGGGGTGCTCTCATCGGCCCATGCAATATGATCTGGATAATCAGTGCAAACGAACACCATCGTCGGGGACTTCGTCACGATGATAGATTGCAGAAGATCAGATGGTATGTGTGCTTAAAACTCAGTGTTAGACTTATGAGTGATTGGGTTCAGAAGCCGAATTAGGTACGGCTCCACCCTCTGAGCAAGCACGATGATGCCACGAGAAACACCGACGAAGTAGAATCTTTTGTAAGAAGAGGGCATCAGTTAGCAATAAGATGTTTACAATGGAAAATACCAATAAATATCGGATGTGAATGTGAACCTGCGATGGACGTCCATTAGATTTGTCCTGAAGCAACGACCAGTGGCGAGGTTGAGGAAGGTGAAGTCGCCAACGTCTGGGAGTGTGTTATCTATCAGGATCTAGTTGTTGAGATAGAATTCGGGCACCTTTAAAGTGCAGCGCTAATCGGTGCAGACTTCCCGACAAGCAACATAGGTGTCGATGTACTCCTCTTTCTCCAGCAAATAGTCGGCGATCTTGCGAAGTGGGTCAGCCGGGATATCGGCCCAGTTCCTCTTCATCCGGCTACTGGCCATGGCTTACGTGCAGGAATGTTTTGATCGAGGAAGAAAGAAGAACTACCACTGTGAGGAGAAGAAGAATAGGACTACAAACGAGGAAGACGAAGCGGAACTGCCACTGCGAGGAGACGATGAGACGGGGGAGAAGAAGCGGAACTGCCAATTCAAGTTTGGATCAACGGGATTTTTTCGGAACTAGCGCGTGAACCAGCCATGCACTACATGCAAGTTTTGATCAAACAGACTGACATGTGGGACCTGCTAAAAATTCCGTGAAGTGCTCCCCGTGCATAGTGCGCTGACAGGTGGCATGTTTTCTGACAGGCGGGCCCGCCTCCTCCACCTACGACGGCGCGCGTCCCAGGTTCGAGGGCTGGTGCCGCCCACCAACACATTATTGTGCAATTTTCCATGCTTTGTCGCAACCAGCTCCGCTCCGCTCCTCTCCTCTCCTCTATTCCTGTCGCCGCCACTCCGCTCAGTCGTGCACCGCTCTCGTCGTCCCCTTGGGTCGTCGTCCTCCCGCCCTCCCCTCCCTGCCATCCCCTCACATCCCCTCCCCTCCCCTCCCTGCCCTGTCTCCTTGCCGCCGCCCGCTGCCCACCGCCCAGGCGCGTCTGGAAACGAAAACCGAGAGTCGGCCATTAGGTTAGGGGCCCAACGACGCTGGTGATCCGGATCCCGCTCGGGGATGGATCCTGCGAGGCTTGAGAGCACGGATATGGGTCCTGCACGGCTGGAGAGCACGGAATCTCTTTCAAGTCTGGAGAGCACAGAGGACAACAAAACGGGGGGGAGAGGAAGCGGGGTGCAGAGCTTTGGAGGTATGGAACCCAGAGAAGGTGCCGTGCATCCACATTGAAAGGTAAGAACTGTGATTCCTTATCTACATACCCCAATTAGCGTTTCTAGTCCCGTGGTGATGGCAAGGATATGTTTTGGTAACCGTAGGACGTCTGTACAGCTTGTCCTTGAGCATGATGCTTTGTCAAGCAAGCATGAAGGCACTGAAACGTGTGGCGGTGCGGATGATGATGAGAAAGCATATCCATACGTGGCTGCTGACCCTGATAGGATGGAGAGTAGGGAATATTTGGTTGATTCGAACTTTGAGCCTGACTATGGGACTGATGAGGAAGAGAAATGTGAAGATGTGGAAATGGGATGTAGATACGACGGCGAAGACGTGGACACGCCAGTGATACACTTTGATAGGGACAATCCTACAATTGATGAGGGGACTATCTTTGATAATGTGGAGGACTGCAGATATGCAGTTGCAACCTATGCAATCAGAGTTGGGTTCGAATTTATCATTGAAAAGAGCGACCAAAATAGATTTAGGGTGCACTGTAGGGAAAGTAATGTGTGTAAATGGAGATTACATGCATCTCCAATGCGGGGTGGACACCCATTTCAGGTTGCAATAGCTACATTTCGTTTCAGTCTTTCTCATATTTATTCTGCTGATAACTAGCTCTAAATTATTTGGATTCTTATCAAATGCAGATCAAAGTAAACACGAAGGAACACAACGGCCATAATACTTCTTTAAGTGGTAAAATTAGACCGGCGACTACCAAGTGGATTGCTCCTACTATACTTGACTGGGTGAGGCAGGATCATAACATTGGACCAGCTGAACTCAGAGAAAAGATTAGCAAAAAGTTTAACATTCTGATTCCTTATCACAGAGTCTTTGATGGGAAGGAGATGGCTCTAGACTTCATTCAAGGTAAGTGGAATGACAGTTTTCATATGTTGTATAGTTTCAAAGCTCAGGTAGAGAAAATATCACCTAGTAGTGTTGTTGACATCGATTACGAGGTTGTGAAAGGGAGAGAAAAGGTCTCGAGGGGGGTCAGGTATAAGCAGGCAGATAAGATATGCTTCAGGAGATGTTTTGTCTGCCTGAAGGCATGCTGGAAGGGGTTCCTAGACGGCTGCAGGCCATACTTGGCAATAGGCGCAACTTCTTTAACAGGGAAGTTCAGGGGACATGTTGCTTCTGCTTGTGCTTTGGACGCGCATAATTGGCTTCTACCTGTAGCTTATGCTGTTCTTGACGGTGAATCAAATGAAAGCTGGACATGGTTCATGCAGAGACTACGGGAAGTAATTGGTCACCCTGAAGGCTTGGTGATACACACCGGTGCATCCGAGGGTCTTGAGAATGCTGTTGATGTGTGTTTCCTGGGGTTGAGCATAGGGAATGCATGCGGCACCTCGCTACTAACTTCACGAAGAAGTTCGAAGGAAAGATCTTTGAAGAGGACTTGTGGCGATCAGCATACACATACATCCCAAGCACCCATGCTACTTACTTGCAGAACATGTATGTAGTGCCAAAGGTGAAAAAATACCTTGAGGAACATCACACCAAGCTATGGGCCAGAAGCAAGTTTGGTGAGTTAAGCAAGGTGGATTTTGTATGCAATAATTTAGTAGAGAGTTTCAATGAGAAGATTTCGAGCATGAAGACACTTGGAATTGTTATTTTGTTGGATGCAATAAGACAGTGCATAATGGTGAAGGTAGATTTAAGGCAAAGAATTTGTGCAAGAAAATTTTTAGGCCATAAAATAGTTCCAAAGGTGGTTATGTTACTGAATGCAAGAACCAGGGCAATGAGAACGATAAAGATGAGGGTGTTCAGAAGTTCCAGAACATTGGTTGAGGTTTATGCAGAATACAAGCGTGGAAGTGAACGGAGGTACACTGTAGACATTGGAAACAAGACTTGTTCATGCAGGCAGTGGCAGATTACTGGTCTGCCATGTCACCATGCAATTTACTTCATCTTAAAGCTTAGAGGTAACGGAGCTGAAATAGAGAACTATGTCGATAACTATTTCTCTGTGGACAAGTTTGCTGCAACTTATGCAGAAAACGTACCACCTATGGTCGATGAAAATGATTGAGAGATTGTCGATCCAGGGTTCAAACTTCAACCACCAGTTCTTAGGAGGCCACCTGGGAGGCCTAGAAAGCTAAGGATCGTAGCCTCCACTGATAAAGGTCCAAGGCTTAGTGCTACAAAAAGGAAATGCGGACGTTGTGGCAGATTCGGCCATATCAAGAGGTTGTGCAAAAATCCAGTTACACGTGCTATTGTTCCTGTTCACACCCCGGTGGCAGAAAATGAGGCTTCTCAGCCAGAACTGGTGGAAGAGCAGCGCGAAGACGGCGATGAGCACTCGGAGGAAAACGTACGTAAGCAGCCAATTTATAAAGAAGTGGAGGTGCCAGCGAGAAAAGGGTGTGAAAAAAAACAAAAGGGTAAGCGGAACAGGGAGGAAAGGGCAAATAATGGAGGTGTGTTAGAATATGAAGAAGTTGCAGGGGTGATTGAGGATGTTCTTGAGGATCTTTCGGCTAACTGCAGGAGAAATAATAAATCCCTGCCAATTTCATCTTTGTACGATTCTCCGGATGAAAGGTAAGCTTAAAATTTGTTTTATTTGCCATTTTATTATTTTTTATCCTCATCAACTGATGCTTAATGCAGCGTGGGCTAGCAGACTAATAAGAGGAGCAGAAAGATGCGGGCACAGTAACGTTCTATGTTTAATTGTATCATTGAAATAAACTAGTTGTGTCGTCTTTATTTATATCTAGCGCGTGCAATGTGTCTGTGATGGGGTCATGTGGACTAGATTACATTTTTTTAAATATTATTACATTAATTTTTTACCTGCGTTTGGACGCGGCTACTAGTTCCCATCTCCCTTGCATTCCCATCTCCTCTGGCGCACTCTAGAATTATGGCTGTGCCATCAAGTAGCAGAGTTAGCGTATTGTCCCATCAGGTGTGAACGCAATAACTTTGTTTGTTCAGAATTTGATGACTTTTGATTAGTTTGAAAGACAGAGAAACATAAAACATGTATCTAGACATGTTTTGGGTATAGACACATTTATTAAATATCTAAAAAAACTAAGTCAGTTATATCTGGACAGGAGTAGTACACTATTACAACACGCTCGATCCCTTCTCCTCAGGCGCACTCCAAATTACGGCTGTGCCATCAAGTGCTGGGAGCAGAGTCAGTGTATTGTCCCATCAGATATGCCAGGGAACGCGCGAACTTTATTTTCAGGACCGGATGAGTTTCGATCGACTAGTTTCAAAGATAAAGACAACTAAAACATGGCCAACATATATAGATTATGACAATAATCGACCATGACTCAGGTGACCCAGATCCAAAGAGCGCATTAAGATATCGTACATAGGTTTAATTTATGCTTAAGTGGCCCTAATTGACTATGACACTCCCGCAGTCTCCATCATTGACGATGTTGTCCGCGTCGCTGCCATCCTCCTCCGCGTCGGAATCGATGTCGACGTTCCCAGCAGCGTTCCTCCTCCTCATGGATTCTTCATGGCGCGCTGCATCGATAACGGTGGAGGTCATATGCCCAGGCACTGCCCAGAAGCGCTTCCTCCCTTCGGGGTTGCGCAGATCCGGGTGGATCTCCCGCTGGTGGGTTCCGCACAGCTCAATCAACACAGCTCGCTCCTTCTTGAACAGCTTTCGCTAGTACGCGCTCGTGCGCGAGTACCGCGCCATTGCCCTCTTCCGCTCTGACAGCTGGCGGCAGCGCTCCTCGATCTGCCTCGCCAACGCGTTGTCGCGCAAGAGCTCGAAGCCGGCCGGAAGCCTCACTAACGGCGGCGCGAGTATGTCGTAGTGGGCGAACATCTGAGCCTCGTGCAAGCTGAGTTTGGGCCTCTCCCTCTCCATGGCGATGAAGGAACACGATCTGATTTTCGGCCCCGAGGTTAAGGGGATAAAGGCAAGGACATAGGCCCAGCGTAGTTGCCACGGCCAATCAGTTCGCAGAACAGACTTCTCGCGGATTGCCCTCGCGAAGGACATCACTATCGTCCACGCACCCCGATCCAACGGTGCCTAACAATGATCGGGTCTTCTAGAAGCCCAGAGCAGATGCTGGTTAGTTCTGTGTCCCGATTGTTTGTGGCCAACGGCGGTAGTTGAAAATAATACACATTTCAATGAAACTGGTGGATCCATGTGTGGTCTCTAAAGAGAACACACATCCAATGACTCTGGTTGTTGTTAGTAAAAAAACACATATGCAATGACACTTATGGATCCATATGTGGTATGTGAAAAGAACACGCATGCAATGACTCCAGTTGTTGTTAGTGAAAAGAACACACATGCAATGACACTGGTGGATCCATGTGTGATCTCTAAAGAGAACACACATTTCAATGACACTGGTAGATCCATAGGTGGATTGTGAAAAGAACACACATTTCAATGACTCTGGTTGTTGTTACTAAAAAGAACACACATGCAATGACACTGGTGGATCCATGTGTGGTCTTTGTAGAGAACACAGATTTCAATGGCACTGGTGGATCCATATGTGGTATGTGAAAAGAACACACATGCAATGACTCTAGTTGTTGTTAGTGAAAAGAACACACATGCAATGACACTGGTGGATCCATAGGTGGTATGTGAAAAGAACACACATGCAAAATGACTCTGGTTGTTGTTACTAAAAAGAACACACATGCAATGACACTGGTGGATCCATAGGTGGATTATGAAATGAACACACATGCAATGACACTGGTGGATCCATAGGTGCTTTGTGAGAAGAACACACATTTCAATGACTCTTGTTGTTGTTACCAAAAAGAACACACATGCAATGACACTGGTGGATCCATGGGTGGATTGTGAAAAGAGCACACATGCAATGACACTGGTGGATCCATATGTGGTATGTGAAAAGAACACACATGCAATGATTCTAGGTGTTGTTAGTGAAAAGAACACACATGCAATGACACTGGTGGATCCACATGTGGTCTCTGAAGAGAGCACACATTTCAATGACTCTAGTTGTTGTTAGTAAAAAGAACACACATGCAATGACTCTAGTTGTTGTTAGTGAAAAGAACACACATGCAATGACACCGGTGGATCCATGGGTGGATTGTGAAAAGAACATACATGCAATGACACTGGTGGATCCATATGTGGATTGTGAAAAGAGCACACATGCAATGACTCTGGTTGTTGTTAGTGAAAAGAACACACATGCAATGACACTGGTGGATCCATAGGTGGTATGTGAAAAGAACACACATGCAAAATGACTCTGGTTGTTGTGACTAAAAAGAACACACATGCAATGAGACTGGTGGATCCATGTGTGGTCTCTATAGAGAACACACATTTCAATGACACTGGTGGATCCATATGTGGTATGTGAAAAGAACACACATGCAATGACTCTAGTTGTTGTTAGTGAAAAGAACACACATGCAATGACACTGGTGGATCCATGGGTGGATTGTGAAAAGAACACACATGCAAAATGACTCTGGTTGTTGTTACTAAAAAGAACACACATGCAATGACACCGGTGGATCATAGGTGGATTACGAAATGAACACACATGCAATGACACTGGTGGATCCGTAGGTGGTATGTGAGAAGAACACACATTTCAATGACTCTGGTTGTTGTTACTAAAAAGAACACACATGCAATGACACTGGTGGATCCATGGGTGGATTTTGAAAAGAGCACACATGCAATGACACTGGTGGATCCATATGTGGTATGTGAAAAGAACACGCATGCAATGACTCTGGTTGTTGTTAGTGAAAAGAACACACATGTAATGACACTGGTGGATCCATGTGTGGTCTCTGAAGAGAGCACACATTTCAATGACTCTGGTTGTTGTTAGTAAAAAGAACACACATGCAATGACACCGGTGGATCCATGGGTGGATTATGAAAAGAACATGCATGCAATGACACTGGTGGATCCATATGTGGATTGTGAAAAGAGCACACATGCAATGACTCTGGTTGTTGTTAGTGAAAAGAACACACATGCAATGACACTGGTGGATCCATAGGTTGTATGTGAAAAGAACACACATTTCAATGAATCTGGTTGTTGTTACTAAAAAGAACACACATGCAATGACACTGGTGGATCCATGTGTGGTCTCTGTAGAGAACACACATTTCAATGACACGGGTGGATCCATATGTGGTATGTGAAAAGAACACACATGCAATGACTCTGGTTGTTGTTAGTGAAAAGAACACACATGCAATGACACTGGTGGATCCATATGTGGTATGTGAAAAGAACACACATGGAATGACTCTGGTTGTTGTTAGTAAAAAGAACACACGTGCAATGACACTGGTGGATCCAAAGGTGGATTGTGAAAAGAGCACAAATGCAATGACATTTGAATGGTACTGGTGGATCCATATGCAGATTGTGAAAAGAGATTTTCCCTCTCTCTCTGTCACCAATCTCACAAAAGCCCAAACATGTGGAGATCCCAAACATGTGCTCACTCTGGGTGCTATGCTCTGATTGGCTGACACAGATGTCACGCGGATCGTCTCCGCCAACCGTTGATCCCATGTGATCCAACGGGCTGGATAACCCCTCCCTTCTCCACTTTTTTTATGCATGGTCAATCCGTGCCACCTCTCTATCCGTGCCACCGATACTAAACCCCCATAAACAAGTGAAAATGCATCTATCTAACTAAAATAAATAAAATAAATGATCATATTTCGAAGAAGCCATCGTCTTCGTCTTCCGGTTCATCCTCGTCTTCGTCAACGCCATGGTCCCCGCCATCGCCGCCGTCGGTGCCTCCTCTGACGACTCGACACCGCCCCTTCCTCGAATAAGTGCGTTATCTCCTCGTCGGAGTCCTCCTCCTCCTCTTCGTAGTCCCACGGGTCCATGTCACTCTCCCCCGCTTCTACCTCCAACTAATCGATGAACGCCTCCTCGTTGGCCGAGTCAGACTCGTCCAAATAGCTATCTCCTCTCTTCTTCCTGGTCTTCTTCTTGTTCCTCTTCTTGTCCGTACTCGCCGGTGCAACACGCGACTCGCGAGCACGGACGATGCAGCGAAGAGCCGGGGACGCAGGACGGTCAGTGGACGGCTTGGACCTACCATTGCCACGGCGAGGGGGCATCGTGCTCAAGGTAGTTGCTCTGAATGGTCGATGGCGGGTACACAGAGTGGGGCGCCGATCTGATCAAGGACGAGCAGCGGTTTCATGCGTCGTGTCCACGCGTGCATTTGTGATTATCAAAAAAAAGAAGTAATATCTCGCGTACTAAACATAATTTGATCACAACAAAAGTGGCACAACGTATTCTAGACTCGTAAATATCCCGTGCGTGCCTGTCACGTGGAGTTCGACGGAGTTGGACGTGCCGACGTGATTGTGCAGCAGTTGTGCGCGTCATTGCCCCATCAACACGTGACACACGCACGCGGGATGTGCGCGCCGATTCCCGTGACGACCACCCGGCTCGCACTCCCCTTACTGGATTTTGGGCGGCGCCGAAGACCATTGAAGTGTCCTTCGCAATAAAGACAAGTCCCATCGATTCCCTACCCCTGCCATCCTGGCTTCTTTGAGAAGATAGATTGTACACGGTGGTCTTGTATAATAGTACTAGTACTACTGGACCACAACCTATACTCTTACTCTTCTCCCACACTAATAATCACTATCTCCTTCCTCCTACCGCCGCCACACTCACCCTGCAAGCCATGGCTCCACTGAGGAGGGGGAGAGGCCGGTCGACGATCCTTGCGGAGAAAAGGGAGAGAAATCACCACGAGGCACTTCTTGCTCTACCAGCCGCTCAAGCCCACCCTCTCATCGAGGCCCAATCTCCCCTGACAATGGCGCCGAATGTTCTAGCAGGCGAGGGCTCCTCCCGGTACGGTCTCCTCATTCTACTTCTTCTCCATCTCCCTCTCCATCATGATCTTAATCAGCTTCTTCTTGTTTTTCTTCTTCTCCTGGCTCTTCCTCTTCTACATATTACAGGTTGGCCGTGGAGCCCGAATCCACCACGACGGAGGCGTTGCAGGACCCGTTTGGCCCCGTTCCATGTCTCAACGAGGTAGCAAATCTCCACGTTGTTAGTTCTCCGAGTTATGATGTGGATTTCTTAGATGTTGTCTGCCCCGCATTGGTTTTTCTTCTTCTTTTGCAAGTTGTATTTGTTTTCATGAATATGACTGGATCTCTTGGTCTTTCCTTAATACCGCTGTTCATAGATTCACTATGGATTTTTTGTGATTAGGATTATTTTATCGTGGTCATGAATAGATCCCTAGGTCCATTTTTTAACACTGCAGCCAATAGATTCAACGAGGATTTTTTTATCTGTATTAGTATTCACCTGGGACCTAGAGTGTAATTGTAGAATTCCTATTTCAATTAACATGAACGATGCAGCGATCGAAGGCCGAGTACTGTGAGAAGGTGGCCGCGATCAGTTCCAAGATTGCCAACTAACATGAGCTTGCACGCTCCCTCACCCAAGCTAATGAGAGCCTACGCAAGCAATTATCTGTGCAGAAGGAGATCTCGTTAGATTTTGCACGTGACGTCGTTAGGCTGCAGAAAGTGCTCGATCATAACTTGATCAGGCAAGAACAGGCCATCAAGATAATCAACGAGCTCACGGAGGAGAAGAAGAATCTCGTGGAAAGGTGCATTCTCCTGCAGGACGAAGTCAGCGAGGCACTCAGAGGACGCGTCGAGGAAACCAAGGCTACCATCCGAGCCTACCATGACAGGAACCATTGCCTGGATGCAGTCAAGCAGATGAAGGCGGACATGAGCAGAGGGATCACCGTACTCGAGGGTGTTCGGAAAGAGAACGAGGAGCTAAGGGTATGTCTGGAGGCGTATCGAGCAATGCCCAAGTCTGATTCTCGTTAGCGGGGACATGAATACCAGTTCGTCCTCCTCTCCTTTTGTAATGTTTAGGGTTCAGGGAGAAATGCCCATGTCTGCTTCCCATTATAGGGTGCAATAAGAATCCTAGGGCAACTCCTTATCTATCTGGACATGTGTTGGTGTTCATGTTCATGAATGGACACCATGTTCTCTTTCCATATGTATCTGGACATGGGTTTCTGCATTTTGAGTTTGCCACTCTCCCACTACTATTTGGTGATATTGGGAAAAACCCACAGCACACTAAACTGCTGATAAATCTTATTTGTCTTCGAAATTGAAATTATGATAGTGCCACTAGTCAATTCATAAAATGTTCATTAGTCCTAGATTGCTTCTTCCTTGAAATTATGACAGTGCCACTAGTCGATTCAGTTAATTATGGAAACTAACCAGCTTGTCCTGGTGAACTGAATAAACCATACTATGTATTTTTGTTGTAGGGAAAGAGGCGAAAGATCGACCAGGACCTGGCGACCTGGCTAAATGACAAGATAGCAATCTAAAGGGAGAAGCGGAATTCCTAGAAACTGGCCTTTGACCAACTGTGCGCTGAATTCGCGGTCTTTTCTGACAAGTGCCAGAAACTGAAGGAGTTAAGCGCCAACTGGGCGAAGCTACACAGTGAAGGTCGCGCCTCGGCTAGGAAGCAGATGGAGATCATGAAAGGGATCTTGAAGGAAAATCGTATGGCTACGGACAAAATTCTCCAATCCGTGACGGAGCGCTAGAACCTACAGCTGAAGCACGACATAGTACTGAAGGAGCTGGCCAATCTTAGGAAGGAAAACAGGCAGCTCCGGGCCAGGCTCGCTTGAACACAACATATGTCTATTTAGTACTGAACTGCCTGGTTTATCCTCTGCAGTGGTGATTTTGTAAGCATGAACTTAACTCTATGCACGATATGTGTGTTCGTCTGAAATTAGTTTGCTCGAGGATTGAGTTTGGCTTAGTTCAGAAAGCGCAACTGCAAGTCTTACAATTAACTAATTTCAGGCATTGGTACGACATAAATTATTCATCTTGAATTTCCTTTATCCTCTATAGTCTATCCTTGTTCACCCTCGCGCGCCTTCTTTAGTTCCTTCAACAGATCCGCAATGCAGTACTCTAGCTTCTTCTTGTCTTCCCTGAGCTGATTCCTCTCCTTTTCTGTATTATGAATCAGCAACCTATGACTATCCTGAAGCTTCTTTGCAGTTCCAACAACCAAGCTCCCATCGATTCCGTCAGTTAGCTTTGACTGCAAATTCTCGATTTCTTGTTCTAGCTCCTTATTTCGTACCGACAGCTTGTAATTTTTTTCAGCTGCATCACTTACATCAGTAAATCTCCCCGACCTTTCCAACTCATACATCTCCCATAACCGTGCCAAACATTTCTTAAGTGCATCTGGCCACTCAAGATCCACCTACTCTACTGCTTTACACACCGGGCCAACCTAAAAACACACACACTATAGTGTTATGAACATGCACGATACATTTTACTTCATGTCACAGTTGCACATAATGTAAACAAACCTGATTTGTACAGCCCAAAAACCTTCTCCCAGTGTTACTGCCTTCGAATGCAACATATCTCCTCAGTTTTAACCCATGGTCACATGGCACTTCTCCATCGAGATCTAGGCCCTGCCATTCAGAGTCGTAGATCGTCCTTGGTACCTATAGGTAAATGCAAAGCTAAAATCGAACACGATTGCATGCACATATGGAGCTCAGATTGAGAGATTTACCATTGCCTAACCCTAGCCCGAGAAAATAGAGGAACTCACATCGTGGAACGAATACTCGATGTCGGAGAGAAGGCTGTCGCTGCTCGACTGGTTGTCCTCGCCGTTCAAGGACAGCATGGCGAATGCGACGGCGACGACGTTGGCGAGAGAGAGAGAGAGAGAGAGAGAGAGAGAGAGAGAGAGAGAGCAGCCCTTCTACCGCTGGAATGATGACTAAATTGGCATGTTACAATAGTTTAATGGATACCATGCCCTTTCCCTAGATTACTGTCTCCTGCCTGATATGGATTCTCTTCACACATTCTCATTTCAAATATTAAACCTGCACTCCCTCCATCCCAATTTCATTGCCTAACGAAAACATACCAGTATATTACATCATCCAAAGAAACAAAATCATGTCAACTACAAGGTACTTATGCATCACTTCTTCAGTCATGGTTTCACAAAACATTACAATATAATCTCCCAACAAACATAACCACAACATGGTTTCACAAAACATCACATTACAATCTCTCAACAAACATAATCACAGAAACAAGTATATTACATCAACTCAAGAAACAAAATCATGTCGACTACAAGGTACTTACACATGACTTGTCCTGTCATGGTTTCGCAAAACATTACATTACAGACTCTCAACAAACAAAATAACAGAAACAAGTACATTACATCATCTCAAGAAACATAATCATGTCAACTACAATGTATTTATGCATCACTAGTCCAGTGATGGTTTCACAAAACATTACATTACAATGTCCCAACAAACATAATAACTGAAACAAGTACGGTACGTCATCTTAAGAAACATAATCATGTCAACTACAATGTACTTATGTCTTATTACAACAACGATGGTTTCAGTGAGTGACATGTCCGAAAATCTCAACAGCTCACACAACATTATATCACAATCTCTCAACAAACATAATCACAGAAGCACGCTCTAAATGCAACATCAGTCAATATTACAAATACAAGCAGGGGAACCCCACGGTCCATATGACAAGCCCGGGGTAGCAGCTCTCATCAAATCTCATCAACGTCGACCACCTCATTCTGTTCAGCCACTACAGGGGCATCTACATCCACTATAACCTGTTCAACAACATCAGAAATGGTACCAAGGAAGAACACCTTCCTGGTTCGCTTCTTTCGCCACATAATCTGCATAAGATCTTCAGTATCCAAAACATCTATGAATTGCTGCTTCTTATGATGCCACCGCCGGATTTTTGCCATCTGCTTAGGGCCAATACTGATTTCCTTACCGATGATCTCTCTCATTTCATCAAGAGTTATGTTTTTGGAATCGACAATGATCTCCACAGTACATGACGAAACTGGCTTATTAACTCCCTCATCAAGTTTTGCCATGTATGAATCCACCTCTATGCGTATACTGAACTTATCTAGATCAACATCTATTGGTCCGTATTCTCTAGGAGCAGAAGCTCTGGCAGCAAGATCTCCAGCATCTGCATACATATCATCAATCATCGCTTCAACTTTCACCTTACGATCAGCTGCACAACACTCCCAAACCATCTGAAGCTCATGGGAGTGCTCAATTTGCTGATAGGTATCATTCATGTTGCGCCACACCAATTTTGTCCACTGTCTAGAACCCCAGGGAATTCTAGCGGCAAGCATATCTACTAGCTGCGAAACAGACACAACCTCTTTGCAATTCACAAGCAGATGCACATCTTGCCCGAACACAACCCTCTCGCAACCAAAATCAAGCTTTGCAGTGTACTGCCGAACATGAACTGTGAACTCATATAGGTCCCTTGTATCAAAGTTGTGCCTAATTTGATTAAAAAGGGGAACATTTCAGTTCATTCGATTCTATTATGCCGTCACTAATCTACTTGCAAGATAAGGCATAGATAAGAAAAATTCACCTCTCGCTCTTCTCCCGGGTTTTTTTCTTCGAGATCTGAGTGCTGCATCCGCCCACCGGAGCCGAACAATCCGCCGCCGGCCTTGCTTTTCTCTTCAACCCGCTGCTCGTAGGTACCTTGGGAGCAGAATCCTTGCTGGGCAACTCGCTAACCGGGGCTAAAGACCTCGCCGCAGCTACGCGTTGAGCCCCAGACTTGGGCCCCGACGGACCCTTTTCAGTCGGCGACGTAGCTACAACCTTCGCCTTGCAAGACATGCTGGGCCGCCGCCGCCGGATTCAGTGTTGGGGGAGGGAGAAAAAAGGTCCTCTGCCGCCGGCAGATTTAGGGTCGGGGAAGGGAAGAAAAGGGACCGCCGCTGCCGCAGCAAGATTCAATGTCGAGAGTTAGGAAAGTACAATAATGGATTTGCCCCTACGACACATGCAGGGTGGCTAAGAAGAGTGACCGGCGAAGGAGGGGCACAGCAGGAACTAGTGTAACGGAATATCCTGACTTAGCGGGCGTGATTTGAAAATATTTGGTTTGGCCATCATTCACTCGAAAGACCCCTCTCAACAATTGGCGCCCCAACTTTTCGAATCGTGGTGATAAAAATCAACTTGGGTACCGCGTTGCCTGGCCACCCCAACTTTCGGGCCGCAAAATGATATTCTCCTCTTGGTGTGCACCGACGTGTTGAAAGATTGGTCGGGTGAGCTTGGGTTGCTCAGGGGAGGCGGACTGTTGCATGTCGACTCCTTCGACCTTGCCAGTTCCTCCTGCATGCTGAAAGACTAGGAGATTTTGTTGAACTCCCTATCGCAACTGTCGGATCTCTCAAAGCTTCCGTTGACTATGATGATGCCGTTTGGGCCCGGCATTTTGATCTTCAGGTAGGCGTAGTGCAACACTGCCATAAACCTCGCGAACGGAACACGTCCGAGGATGCAGTGGTATTGTGAGGGCTAGTCGACGACTTCAAATTCAATGCGCTCTCGCCAAAATTTTTGCGGCGTGACAAAGATGACATCGAGGCTGATCTTGCCCAGGGGTACACGCCCTTACCTGGGACGATGCCGTGGAACGTTGTGTCTGAAACTTCCAGACATGTCAGAGGGATCCTCATTGCACGCAAGGTACTTGCAAACACGAGGTTAATGCCGCTTCCACCGTCAATGAAGACGCGACTCATCTTGAAGCCTCCGATATGCGCCTCGAGCACCAAGGGACAGTGTCCTGGGCGAGGCACTTGGCATGGGTGGTCGCGCTTGTCGAAGGTGATGCAGGACTCGCTTCCACTGAGGTACTCAGTGGTGGAGGGCGGAGAGTTCATCGCCAAATTGACTTGGCGAGTGATTGCCTTCTGCACTCGATTTGAGGGGCATCCCTTTTGGATCATCCCCATGTTTCCCAGCGCTCACGGCTACAGCTCGCCTCCATGGTTCTGGACTGGCGCAGCCGCAAGTGGTGGTGGCCCGGGTGGTGGCGGTGGTGCTCCATGAGCCACAGTGCCCGGGGCAGCTCCGTAGCCCTGGTTGATCACGTCGCAATTCATTTGGGCCAGGCCTTCGTGGAGCTTGAGAAACTCGCGGCAGTCCTTGAGAAGGTGGTCGGACTTTTTCTTGCCATCGTGCTTGTCGATGTAGAAGTGTACGTTGCACGGTCTAGACAGTTTCTCCTGGATGGATGTTTTAGGTGCCTCATCACGAGTGCGGCGCTGCCACACTTGCGTGGTTTTTCTGCTGTCGCGGTATCCACTGTTGCGGTTGTCATTGCGTTTGTCGATGTAGCCAGCCGCGACCATGTCGACCTCTTCGTGGTCCTTGTAGACGCGCATTCGACATTTCCCTCGGTGATCGTGTCTGCGCCCGAGGTCGTCGTCATCATCAGAGGCACGGTTTTTCACCGAGTCGTCTCCATCGGCCCACCTATTCGCGATCTCCATCAGGTGGTCGATTGTCTTGGGCTTCGAGCGGCCCAACTCCTTCCTGAGCTCTCTGCGGCGCCCGCCGCTGTTAAACGCTTCGATTGCGCTATCCTCGGAGATGTCTTCTGCAGAATTCTTGATGATGGACCATCTCTGGATGTATGAGCGCAGCGACTCGCAAGACCTTTGGTGACAGCCTCCTAATTCCTCGATTGATGCGGGCTTTTTGTAAGTTCCCTTGAAGTTTTGCACGAAGCTGTAGACTAGCTCTTCCTAGCTGCGAATTGATCCGCACGGGAGATTGTTGAGCCATGCGCGGGCGGCGCCTTGCAGCTGTAGCTGGAGGCATTGCATTGCCGTGCTCGAGCTTCCGCCATGCTGCCTGACAGAGGAGATGTGATCTTCTAGCCAGATTTTCGGGTCTTGCAGGCTGTCGAATTTCGGGTTCTCCGATGGGAGTTTGAACCCCTTAGGCATTCGCTTCTGCTTGATGGCTCTGCTGAAGCATCTGGCGCCGGAGAGCTCTATTTTGTCATCCTCCGAGTCAGTCGAACGGGCACGCCTTGCGCGCATCTTGTCGACCTTATGCTGCGTGATGTCATCACGCGCGCCGTAGTCGCGGTCGTGCCGCCATGAGCGGCGCCACCGAGACAAGTCGTGGCTATCATCGCTGGAGGAGGGCGATGAATAGTGCCTGACCGGATCTTTACTTTTCTTCAGCTCCAGTGTTGGCTCCTTGATGAGGGCAGCTTCGACTAGCCCCAAGCCAGCGATCGTAGATCGGTGCATGGCAGCTCGCGGATCCCCAGCCGGTGGCTGGTTGTTGAGGAGGTACATGGTGGCCACCGTCACCGCTGCTTGTGGTGTCTTTGGGATCACGTTGCCCCGTATATCCACCGTCATGGAGCCGAAGTCGAGGACTCGCGCGGCTTCTTATCGCTCCTTGTCGGTGAGGTGGACCAGTCGAGAGCGCCTTTTGGTGGCCACATGGTCATTGCCCTTGTAGGAGGATCCTCCCATGGAAGAGAGTTGAGCCCACCGAAGGCTTGACTCGTCCACCGCCTTTCTGCGTGTGTCGAGTTACGCGATTACTTGTTGTTGGCGCTTGTACTCCTCCTTGAGCAGCCAATGGTAACCCATCAGCATCTCTTGTGATGAGTTTAGGGGCAGGTGATTGCCCCGCAAAGCTTCTCGACAGCGAGCCCACTCGTTGTTGTTGAGCTTGATCAGCACGCGCTCTTCGGTGCGCTCATTCGCCATGAGATGCGGGTCGCCTTCTGCCCCATTGTTGGTGGGTGCGCTGTTGGCAAGACCACCGTTCTCGACTGGGATGTCGCCGTTAGACGGCCCAATACCGGTGTTGTCGCGATTGACGCCGGTGTCGCCTGCGTTGATGACGGCGCGCATGTAGTGATTGGGGAAGCTGTTGCTCCCACAACTTTCAGATCCGGAGCCGTAGGCTCCATCCTCTATGGCCAGATCACCCAGATCGGATTCGCGACTGTTGTCGTTGTCCGTGCTCCCAACTGTTGTCGGGGCATTGAGCTTGCTTAGGGTGCCAATCGATGGTGGAAACCACGATGCTGAAGCAATCGCGGGAACCATCGGCTGATCCAGGGGCGAAGTGTGCCCAGCTGACCAACTTGGAAGCGTAAGCTCCCAATCGCCAGGCCGATCCCATCGCCCACGGACTCGAAAGCCGGGCGAGTGCTGGCGTGTGGACGGTGAAGTCAAAGGCGCCGAAGAGGAGGCGAATCTCCGCTGTTGCAGAGTTGTAGATCGCGGTTGACGGGGCCGAAGAAGCCGCGACATCAGCACATCCAGTTCCCACAAACGGCGCCAATTGACGAGGGTTAAACTCGCCAATGCCCATTGTTATGGACTTGGGTTTTGGAGAAGGAGGGAGCACTGGAGGCATCAACCGGCTAGCAAACAAGAACACACGGACGCAATGTTTACCCAGGTTCAGGCCTCGTAGAGGACCCTACTCCTGCTTATCTACTCTTGGAATTATCGAGGGAGTCGAAAGTTACAAGGGGTGCGCAGATGCAATCTGGCGAGGTTGTGGAAACTATGGTTGTGATTGTCCTCCTCGCCGCCCCTCCTAGCCTTTATATAGATAGACTAGGTCTCGGGTAGCAGGTCGAGCCGGTTACATATTAGGGTTTGTCCCCTTAAACTTTCTATCTTTGATCTTGCCTTGTGTCGCAAACAGTCGGAGTCTCTATGGGTCACCCGAATCCTGGATTGGGCCCTGATAACGTCGTGGGCTTCTGCTAGACCTGGACCGTATATGCCAAACTCGAGTACCTGTAAGATATGCCCACGTCAATGAGTGTTACCAGAGTATTACAAAGATGAGGAGAATATTACACTGAAGGTTCTGAACAAATGGGCTATTACTAGATGTATTTGCATGCAATGTTGAGTTTTGGGTACAACTAGTGTACATATGTTACATGTTCATAGCTAAACCATGTACTATGCTCGAAATAACCATATGGCTGGACAAAATAAATGTGTGGCAAGTGAGATGAACACATACGCTAAACTGACATACTTTGTTTGTGACCGTAGAACATGCCGACGGTTAAGCACGAAAACGGGTTTGCCAAGGCTCAGATGTTCGCAAATGATTTTAGATCCCGAATCGTTCCAAACTTCGCACACGGTCCGGGAAACCATGTGTGTAGTAGAGGCTCATCGCATACTCATGGTTAGCCACGGTTCGATTCATCATGTGTGAATGACCATGTGTGTAGAAGACCCGATCTGTACTAGTGTTAGGGCCTTGGAGGCATGGACGATCACAACCCCTCTTCGGCGGGAGGTCTTAGTGTTTTGTTTAGACTGTTTCGGTGTCTTATTTAGAATGTTGAGGCGGTAGCTACATCCTAAAATCAAAATAAGACCCCCCTCGCCCTATTCTCGCTTATCGGCGGAGGATGCGTAGACTCGTGTGTCCGTCAGATCCCTTTTCAGTCGTTTTTCGTATTTGTTGGTGTGGTTTCAGGTCAGTCTCTTCTGATCTACATTTGTTATCTTCAGTGATGGTTGCTGATTTGGTGCGCTGATACTTTGGGACCTTAGCACAATGACTTCATATATGTCTTCTACAACAAGCTCTACTACGACAAGCTTTGCCAAGCTACGGTGATGGAGGGGCGAGGGCGGCGGTGCGTCTTTGGCTCGTGCCATTATTTGTAGTCGTCGCTGGGTGGCCCCTTGACCTATTTGTTTTTTTTGTTATTTTTGGGATTGTTCGTATTGCTATTGATGATTATTAATAGATCAGTCGAATTTCGAAAAAAGGAGAAAGAATAACCAATAATGCGTAAGAAAAAGCTTGATTTATTTTCGTAAGCACTTCACTAAGCACCTTCAATAGTGAGACTCCGAGAAAGTTGTTTTTTGACATAATTACACGTCGGAGAAAGTACGAATAAAATTTTCCACCTCTTATGGAGATTTTTAGTTGATTTTTGGAACTAAAGCCAGAATGTGCAGATCTTCACTATATACACACAATCATATTTTTTGGTGTAGATTCCATGGAGTTTCATCACACGACGCACATGTGATAGATTAACGTCAATGAGTTTTGCTCCGGTGTCCTCTCCCTCCTTTGAAAACTAGAAACCTGGAAACACAAGGATGGCTAGGATTGACCTATACCCTTCATGCCCCCGAACCGATGGAGTATTGGTCAATCCTGATCCCGCTTGTGTTCTCAATTTCCTAACTTTGAAAGGAGGGGGAGGATACCCAAGCACACCTCAATATCAATAAGTAAGTTGACGAAGCTGTTGAGTGTTGATGTTAAATCGAGGTAGCTATCATTCGCCGCCATTATTTATCTTAGATCTAGTTTAATGACGTACAAGCCAGCCACTTGATTCGATGCGTTGTTCCGGTCTCGCGAAATCTACCGCACGTTGTTTTCTCTGACGGAGAAGATCATTTCAACATGTACAAATTAATATTCCCTTCGGTCCATTTTAATGTTATCAATTTTGTCTAGATATAAATGCATCTAGTCTAAATTCTTAACTAGATATATTCGAATCTAGATAAAGTTAAGAACAATAATATGGATCGAAGGGAGTACAGATTACTATGGCAACTTGCAGGTCCAATCAAATTAAACGACTCAAAGCGCTACTGCCCTCAGTTGCAACGAGATAACATCTTGATTTTGAAAATACGGTGTGACGACAGCCTGCCAAGTCTCTACAAGTAACATGTGCGTATGCTGTGTTGACGTGGACCAAACGTGTTAGTTACCAGCCAATCACGGCGTTCTGAATATGCCCATCGCTGCATTTTTTCCCCTGCGAGTTGCAGGCAGACAGTCACGATGAACCAAGTTGGGAATGGGTTCATGTACCATGACGGACATCGGGCAAATTGTTGTACTCTTTTAATGAGCAGAAGCACGTCACCTCCATGGTTTATATATACAGGGATACCACAGGTTGTTTCCTCTCTATATATAGTTTGAACCGGAGCAATGAGGGGAAGAAGCTCGTAGAGCGAAAGTATTTCACAAAACCGCCTATTAGGTACGTACACGCTGGTAGAACCAGCGCGGCGTGGACCTCTTCAGATGAGCTTCATGTCTCGTGGTCATTGACTTTGGACATTGCTCACGAAGATAAGGTCGCTGTTGGATCTAAAGCAAAGAAAATTCTAGCTTCAATGCGCATGATTTGGTGGATTGGCTTACCCTCAGCGGCCAATTGTGCACAAAAAGTACGACCGGCGAACATAGACAACACAACATACAACACATTTATTCTCGCCTAATCTCCTTGCGATAAATATAGCATCAACCTATTCTCCTTTAAGCACTCAAGGTTTCATCTCCTTGTGTAAACGTCTAAATCTATACTGGTTATTGTAAAGCAATTCTTTCATCCTAACACCCCGAGGATAACACTATCATCATCATTGCGGACTCATCACAATATCCAATGCAGACTCATGAAATGGCCACACCCCGAGCCGAGTCCGGTTCCAACTTAATATGTTGTATTGACCAAGTAAAACGTACACACACATGTGCACGCGAAGACACACATAAAGAAACATGCCGGCTCGCGATTATATATGCATAATAAAAACGTATTGAAAACGGGAGAACATGACATCCCAATGATGCTTAGAAATACGTCACTTGTGTTCCCATCACCACCTCATACGGTGCCCTGTCTTTCTTGCCAATGCCATGGACAACTTCAAGAAAAATACCATTTTCGAAAGGCAATCGGCTGAATGCTTTTGAATAATCCATTCAACGAGTGAGGATATTCATAATGATCTAGAGCATCCTACTCGGAGCTGCGAATATAGTCCAAATAGCGCAACGTGTTTTTACCCAAAAGCCATTGTTACTAGCATATTAATTGCAAAGACATGATGTATTCTAGATGAAATTGGCTAGGGTAGATGAGAATAAACGAGGTTATGTCTTCTGGGTCATCACATAGCAGCGTGCATCTCTGATCAATGACCCATTTGTGGATTTGATCGTTGGATAGGAAGCAATCGCCGACCAATTGCCAACTGGGGAAACCCTTTTATATTGAGGGGGTGGAGGCTTCCACAACATCCTAAAACTGAAATACCCTGGCAAAGGTTCCCATAACAAGATCTAACAAAGAAGTGCCTTAACGCATCTATATGTAGTACAACTACAAGACCCATTATAGTAGATAATTAGAGTAGTACATGAGCCAAACTAATAGTATAACTAAGACTATCCAATATTAGTACTCCCTCCGTTCACAAATACTTTGCATTCTGGGTTTAGTCAAAGTCAAACTTGGTAAAGTTTGACCAAATATTTAGAGAAAAATATCAACATTTATAATATAAAACTATATAGTATTGGAATCTTTATAAAGTATATTTTCATATTATATGTATTTGCAATGATAGATATTAATATATTTTTCAATATTTTTGGTCAAACTTGACAAATTATGACTTTGACTAAACCCAAAACGCGAAGTAAATAAAAACAGAGGGAGTAATTATTGTAGTACACTATGAGATGCAAAATGCTGCAAATAAATAATTAGAATAATACACTCTGAGACACAAGACAACAACAACAATTATAGCAGGACAAAAATAACAACTCTATAAAGAACTAGGTGGACATGCGCGTTTCGCCAGGCCGCCTACAGTCTATTTGGTAGAGTATGGTAGGTGTGTTATACTCAATGTTGATAGCACATTTTGTTTTATTTATGTTATCATAAATTAAATATATGAACATGTGTGGGGTTGAATGTTTTAATTGGTAGAGAAATGTGTTATTTACGTGTTAGACATGTCTAGAACTAAGAGATCTGACCTTAGACGCAAGAAGTGGGCCCTTATTTCATATTTAAACTCATAAGCAACATAGGGGTACCAATATTTATTCAAGTAAACAAAAAGGTACATCGAGCAAACTTCAAGCAAAAATACATTGAGCAATAAACCAAGTTTAGTACCACAAGAAACAGACATGTTACATGATCAAGGTAAAACATTAATGATGCCAAAACAAGTTAACTTATGAAGATCACATAGTAAACTTGTTTAATTGCCTCAAAATCGATGCTTGCAACTATTTAGATTGAGCTCCAAGGGAAGGCACAACTTTGCATTCAACACTTATAAGTGGCTGGATTATTAAATGATTAGTCTTGTCAATATAAACAACCAGATTACATATATACTAATTCTATGCAGGAGTTATACATGATATATTTCAAATTATTCACTGCTTTATTAAAATTTAAAAGAGAAGGTATGACTGGAAATTGCCACAAATCTTTACATACAAGATCTAATATGTAATCACGTTTGATAATTTCTGCACATCAAAATGAAAAAATAAGTTATGACATTTTTTTTGGACCCACTTAGTCGTTGGAACCGACTTGTTCATTAATCATAGAACATGCTCCAAGTTAAGTGTACTAAATTTTTTGTTAACTCGTGTAGAAATTGTAGAACAATATAGAACATGTATCAATTTACACAAACATCTCATGTATTTTCCATTTATGCTAATATATTTAAAAGAAAATATAGTTGCAGATCCTAAGAGGGGCTAAAATCAACTTATTCTGCTTTGTTTCAGGAATACATACATGTTAATTTTTGAAGTGACATGAAACGTAACCGTTTCTTGCAAGGCACGACCATTTCTCGCCATGTTAACGCTCCACGCTTTCCGTTTAACGATTCTTCCGTTCGGTTACTGTAGATTCCGGGTTCTGGTCAATCGCTCTACGTCGTGTCATCACATGCCTCTCTGGCCTTCTCCTTTTTAATTCTTTTTTTTCCGCCATTTGTCCCTTATTTTTCCAGTCAAAGCGGTAAGGATGATGCGAAATATTCACGTAGTCCCGTATAGGAGCATCTCTACCAGCGCCGCCCCCTTTCTCTCTCATCTCCCCTATCCCACACGCTCATATCCTCCTTATATTCCTCACCACCGGCAAAGCGTGCCGACGGACGGGTGCACGAGGTCAGGGGCGATGTTGAATCGGTATTGGGCAGGCTCGAGGCAAGGAAGCAGAGGCAACCGACGCTAGATGCAGGATCTGGACGGGAGGCAGTGGCCTCGTGAGTGGAAGGGTTAGATGGAGCGGAGGTGAGAGGGAGAGCTCGGCAGCGGAGGGGCTTTCTCCTTTTCAATTTTTTTTCCCGTCATCTGTCCCTGATTTTTCCGGTCAAAGCGATGAGGATGATGCGATATCTTCGCATAGTCCCGCATAGGAGCGTATCTACCCGCCGCCCTCTCTCTCTCCCACCCTACCATCCCACCCACTCACCTCCTCCTTATCTTCCTCATCACTGAGAAAAGTGTGACGACGAATGGGTGTGCGAAGTTAGAGGCAATGTTGAATCGATACTGGGTAGGTTCGAGGCGAGGAAGCAGAGACGGCCGATGCTGGATATGAGAGATGGAAGGGAGGCGGTGGCCTCGTGAGTGGAGGGGCAGAGGGAGCGGATGTGAAAGGGAGAGCTCGGGAGCAGAAGGGTAGCACACATTGCTAGGGGAGATGGAGTAGGGGTTGGGATGGGCCGGAGATCGGGACTCGGGAGCTCAGGTGGAGGGGACGAGATCGAGATGTGATGGGGGTAGGTGCGGGGACGAGAGAGACCAGCTCGTAAGACTTCGGTCAATACCTGAAACTGCATGATTAAGATGACTTGAAGTGAAAATCAGATGGGCAAAAACATGCGCGCAGGTAGATAGCCCCAGATGGTTCGTTTTTGCTCAGACTTAAGCTATAGTATAATATAATAACAATTATAACATCACTACAAGACCCATCGTAGTGCCATAGGAAACACTAGTTGGTAGTTTGATTCTTGGTTCAAATCGTTGCATTATGATTTTTAATCTATGTCCAGTGCCCAACAAGTGACACATGTAGAGTTTCCCACTAGTGGGTTGCACTCATGTTAGGCTCCCGAAGGTGACCTAGTAAATTTGGACAAAATTTAGTATAAATGGACTTTAAGCTTAAAAATTACTCCTACTAGTGTTTCGTATTTTGATAAAAAAAATCTGTTTTTTTCAAGGAAATGAGAAACAATCGGTATGATGAATTTATTCTGAAAAAACAATGTATGGTTGACAAAAAAAGTATGGCTGACCTAATTTTTTTTTTTGAGAGAGAATATGGCTGACCTAAACAATCGGTATCATGAATGCTAAACTGTGAAGCCCATTAAGCTTCGAGTGTTATTTCAGCCCACGCGTCCCCTATTCCCCAAGAGCCCAACCAGAGCCCGCCTAACATTCCCCACTCCTCGCGACCTCCTCACCTTTCTTCCCACCTCAATCGCCGTCGCCGCCACTCCCTAAACCCCCACCACCGCCGCAGCCGCTCAAACTCCTCGCCTCGCTCGAGCCACCGCCACCTCCGCGCCGCCACCGAGAGGCGGCCGCAGAAGAAGAATCTGCGGCGCGTTGTGCTAGACTGGTAGATGGGAGGCGGCAGGAAGCGCGGGCGCTCGCAGCGCCGCCACTTCAAGGAGGAGCGGGAGAACGTCTGGAAGGACAACCCCAAGCGCCCTCCCGCCGGCGGCGGCGGCGAAGGAGGCGAGGGAAACGGCTGGCAGCCGTTCGCCACCGAGAACCCCGCTTTCGAGGATTACTACAAGGTGCAGCCACTTGGTTCAGATCACGTGTACTTTCCCGTTTCTATTGTGTTGGTGATATTAACATTGAGCAGAGCTAGCCCTGGGCTCTTCATGATTATTTCATTTTGGAATGTGATAATCTGTTGATGTAGTGGCTTGTGTGTTAATATAAGCTATTATTTGTTAATGGCATAGCTTTATGGATGGATTTAGGTATCGATTATTGATCTCCAGACTACAGTGCTGCTAATAGCAGCGTACCTGGGCTAAGCAAGCAGCCTTTGCTTTGGTTGTAACTGCTGCAATTTTTTAGCTGGATGTAGCATTACTTGCAAACTTCTGATGTGGCTTCTGCTAGAATCCTATTGAATGTGTAAACATGGGTATGCCTTACAGGGGCAGCAAATTGTTCCCGAGGAAGAGTGGGATGCCTTCATGAGCATGCTCCGGAAGCCCTTGCCAGCCGCTTTTAGGATTAATGCGAGGTAATGCTACTTCCTCTGAAACGTAAGCATGCTTATGTATTTTGTATGTCCTGGACTCAACACAACTGGATCAGGACCCAGTTATCAAATCTATAGGAGAAAATGATATGATCTCTATTCTGGTTTGCCTGCTGGCTGCTTTGGTTTATTGGACACTTTATTATGTACGTCTGTCACGTTTTCATATGTGTTTTCTTTGAAATAATATGAACAACCAACCTGATAGTTAGTACAGAATGTACTCTTATAAATGGTTCGTTATTTTGTACTTAGAACTTAATTTACTTCTTTTTTTATGTCTGATATAATTGCTGATAACTTAATTCTTATTTTTATGGTTTGATTCTTCTATCCTATTAAGCTTAAGTTTTTGTTTGCTTTCCAGCTCTCAGTTTTATCAAGACATACAATCACAGTTACAAAATGACTTCAGGAAGTCATTAGAGACTGAGGTTATATCTAAAAAAACTTGTGCATAAATTTAAGTTATACCCTTGATATTTTCTATATGGTAATACTTTTCTCATGCACAGGTCAGTGATGAGCATGAAAAAGAGGCTATTCGGCCTTTGGCTTGGTACCCTGGCAACCTTGCATGGCATTTGAACTTTTCTCGGATGCAACTAAGGAGAAACCAGGCACTTGAGAGGTAAACTGACCTTTTACCGTGATGCTTATTTTGAATGAACCTTGTCAACAAGTGCTTCTATGCTTTCTTGACGTTTTGTTGCACAAAAATTGAAGCAAACTAATGGCTGTGGTTAGTGATACTAATATACGTGTTCAGGGTTGTGAGGGCTTTGTATGATGAAGATTAACAATCTCCCTTAAGTTTAGTTAACATTAAGTGCTAACACATGCTTTGGGATTTGTGCAGTAAAACTGTCCGGAAGCACAAAGCACTAGGCTACTTGTTAAACTGGTGTGAGATAAAAAATAATATATTTAAATTTTACGATTTACTTTTGCATAAAGTTATGTGTCCATGCTCTGTCGAGAACATGCTTGTCCCTTAAACGTTTCTTAAGGAAATCCAAAATGTTTAATCTGATTGACTGAATTCAGTAAAATTTCTCATGAATAGGTTGTCAACCTTACCCCCCCTGCCCACCCACCTAATTGTTTTGGAGAATGGAATAGTGTAATGTTTGAGCGCTTACTAACGTGCTGCTATTACAAGTTGTAACACTGGATGTTCTCATACTATATTCTACTGACATATCATTATTAATTTGACATCTATGTTTTCACTACAGTTTTCATGAATTCTTGAAGCAAGAGAATGAAGTTGGCAATATAACTAGGCAAGAGGCTGTCAGCATGGTGGGTGCTTCATATTTACACCGAAGATGCCCTATATTTTTTATCTGTGCTGCCTTGCATATACTGGGGCAGATCTTGTCTAAATGATGTATATTGCTTTTGCAGGTCCCACCTTTGTTTCTGAAAGTGCAACCTGACCATCATATTCTTGACAGTATGTTTTGTCCATCATTACACATGCTGATAGTGTTTACATAACAAACTTTCTGTCCCTCGAACTGCCTCATTGATCTAACTTCGCCTACTCCCACAATCTGGCTTGCAATGTCCATAGCCTAAAAGCCCGTTAGAACAGATTGTTGCTTAAAAAGGGTTTAAAGTACTAGCATGAAGATTTTTCGAAGTTCAGTAAGAGCATCCACATCCCAGCACGCGTGTATTAGATGCTAAAGTAGGCAAATCAGAGTTCTCTCTCCATTTACCTCTCTTACTTTCATCCCTTAGCACCATCTATAGGTTCTGAGGAGTATAATAATAATTTAAAAATATTTTCTGTTCTGCTTACCGTTTGGTGCATGCTTGGCGGTGATAATAAGCTTTTTTTATCTTCGCAGCTACCTCACATACCTGAGCACCAATGCTAGTTAATTTCTCTCACCTCCGATGTCTCCTTAGCCTCTAGGGATGCAGATTCTCTAACAAGTCAAAAAATAGAAGAAAATAAAATAACATCCAACTATTGTAGCTACACTATTCTAACAAGTCAAAAAATAGTTGAATCTCTCGTTTAAGCCTAGTCTTTTTTGGCTTAAACTTATTTACGCTGAACTCTAGCTTAAAGAGAGCATATTTCAGTACAATTTTTTTTACACCATGAGAGGACTTCTCTAATACAGTAATAAATGTTTGACCTTATGCAGTGTGTGCTGCTCCAGGGTCTAAAACTTTCCAGTTACTTGAGATGATCCACCAGTCAACAAAGCCTGGGATGCTTCCAAGTGCCATGGTTGATTTCACTATCTTTTACATATCGCAGATACAGCTAATTATTTGTAATTTCTATGAATTCTATAAAATATTGATTATATTGTCTGTTATTAATACTTTTTACTTTTTACTCTGTAATTAGGTGGTAGCGAATGATCTCGATGTGCAAAGATGCAACCTTCTTATTCATCAGACAAAGAGAATGTGCACAGCCAATCTGATAGTGACAAATCATGAAGCCCAAAATTTTCCTGGCTGTAGTCTTGCAAAGTTCTGTCCAGAAACATGTGTAGATGAGTCAAAGCCGCAGAAGTTGGAATTTGATCGTATACTGTGTGATGTGCCATGCAGTGGCGATGGAACTGTCCGTAAGGCTCCTGATATGTGGAGAACGTGGTAAGTACTGCACCGTCTGGCCTGTTTGCTGCTTCCATTTTCTTCTTAATTCCTTACCGAATGAATTGGCTACCTAGGAACATTGGCATGGGTAATGGGCTTCATCGTCTCCAAGTGGAAATAGCTATGCGTGGTATGGATTAAATTATTCGCACACCATTATCAAATTTTGTGTTCCATTGAATTGCCAATTTGGTCCTCTAAATTAGGGATTATTTTTGAAACATATTTAAGCACTCTATGCCACCTTTGAGGTGTTATCTCTTTGCACAATTGGTTATTGTCGTCGATATTTGTACCTAGGGGCATGACGCCATGACATAAAATGTTCATGAATCTGAGTATTTTATCACATCATCACATGATGAATGAAAGATATCACACTGCTGAGGATGTAGGAGTTTGTTATCTTATAAGCTCATGTCATGCATTATCAAAATCTGTTTGGTCTGGATTTTTCACAATCACTTATGGGATATATAATTTTATTATATGTTGGTCTGTATTTTTCACAATCACTTATGGGATATATGATTTGCTACTTAACGAAGTTAGTCTTGTATTTTACTTGCGTCAGGCATCGGTTTGCTTAAAGTTGGTGGAAGGATGGTCTACTCAACATGTTCGTTGAATCCTGTTGAAAATGAAGCTGTTGTTGGTGAGGTATTTATTGCTTGACTTCTCTCTGATATTTACTTTAAATGTTTCGTATGGGATTCGGTGAGGTATTTTTTAATATATTTGAATAATCTGGTTAAATTATAAAATGGTGTTCACTGTTCAGCACGGCAAATTAATTATCAGAGAAATGCATTGTGATTTGATCAACACCACACCTCATTTTTCAGCACATTATTTTTTATCTTTTTGTATAGTTCATTATTTTTATGTCTTGTGCCTTTTGCAACATTGACCATATTTTTCAACTATATAGATTCTGCGGAGATGTGGGGATTCTGTTGAACTCCTGGATGTTTCTAATGAGCTACCTGAATTGGTCCGCCGTCCTGGACTTAGCACCTGGAAGGTTAGTGTACATGTCTCTATATCATGCATATTTTCTCGTTATAGTACCTTGTTTTGCCCACGGGGTGTTTGTTTTCCTAATTAGTTGTGGTTCTTGTAAACTTGTATCGTGCCGTCCATTGTGGAGGTTAGTGCAAACAGATCATGTAAGGCGAGGAGAGAGAACCTCTTCTTTCTAGTTCCGGATAGCATCACCTGTAATGTTCGACATCTTCTATTTTGTGGTCTAATTAGGCACCTTATGTACTAACAATAGTCATGGACGTGCATGTCGCATTATACAATTATATCTCAAACTTTTTCTGTTTAAATGTTTTATCGATTGTATTTTTTTGAGTGAATTAAATTTTGGAAAAAGATGTAGAAAAAAGATTGTAAAGGGAAAGGATGCTTCCATTTGTGCAAGCACTTCTTGTGCCACACAATTGCATGGACATTCGAGTAGGAAGGGATTTTTTTATTTGGCCAGTTGCTGTTATTTTCGGAAACTAGTTGGCACTTACTCTTTTGTTTGGTATTAGCTGATGCAATAATTCTACCCCTGTTGGCCTCTATACATTTCATAATTCTTGGCACTCTGCTCCCTTAAGTGATTCTTTCTGTCTATTGCAGGTACGGGATAAAGGTTCTTGGTTGTGCACTTATGAAGATGTACTTCACTACAGGAAGAAGGTAGTATCACCAAGTATGTTCCCCTCAGGTAAAGGCACCACAGACAGCTGTACAGTTGGTGGCAGTGTTGAGGTCAACATAGATGTAGTCGATGCAGACATGAACGATTCAGGGGATATGGTAGAAGGAAAACAAGAAACAAAGATAGCGACTGATGATAGCAATAACGGTGACAATGCCAATGGCGAAGAGATAAAACCAGATGAAACTGAGTCTGGTAAAGTTCCAAGGCGCTCTGATGAAACATCAGATTCAACCTCCATCCGTACAGAGCATTCAAGTTTGCCGCTACATCGTTGCATGAGAATTGTTCCTCATGATCAAAACAGTGGAGGATTTTTTATTGCAGTCTTTCAGAAACTCTCTCCGCTGAATGGTATTTTTTTCATCCATCGATCTATTCCATATGTTTCAATCATTATTGCATCAAATCTCATAGTAGATGCTGGTTCTTAGTACTCAAGTACCCTATACATTGAAACAATTTCAGAGAGCCAGGTAGTAGAAGCGATTAAAGGTGATCACAGTATCTCGAAAGACGGGGCTTCAAAACATTCTAATGGTCAAGGATCTGATAAGGTGCCGTCTGAAGAAATTTCAGTTCACCAGCAAGGGGTTGATGACAGCCATGTTCCGGACGAACAACAAAATAGAGACATGGATAATGAAATTCCAAAAGATAGAAGTTCTGAGGAGGCGAAGGTGATTGTTGATGAGGTGCAAAATGATCAAGGATCAAGGAGAGATAAGAGGAAGAGCCAGAACCAAAGCAGATGGAGAGGGGTTGATCCTGTGATATTTTTCAAAGATGAAGCGACAATCAGAAGCATAGCATCTTACTATGGCATCAAGGATTCATTTAAACTTGAAGGGCATCTTGTGACTAGGAACCCTGATACTAGTCATGTTAAAAGAATATACTATGTCTCAAAATCAGTTCAAGAAGTTTTGGAGCTCAATATAAAAGTTGGCAAACGGCTGAAGATTACCTCACTTGGCCTAAAGATATTTGTAAGTGTCCCACTAATTTGTGATGTTTATTTATCCAAGCTTTTCTCAGAAAGCAAACCTTACATTCAACACTAACCTTTTCATTCGCCCCCTATCTTTCAGGAAAGGCAGTCGACAAAGGAGGATTCACCATGCACATTTAGGTTGTCATCCGAGGGACTGCCGCTGCTGCTACCTTACATCACCAAACAGATTCTATACGCATCAGCAATAGACTTTCAGCACCTTTTACAGTACAGGATCGTTAAATTTCCTGATTTTGTGGATGCAAAATTTAGTGAGGAAGCTTCAGCTTTACTACGAGGTTGTTGTGTGGTAATATTACGTGAAGGTACATTACACTCCTTTTCATTTTCACCCTTAAACAAGGAATATCACGATTGAATGACAGCTGAGCATCTTTATTAATATTCCAGGGCATCAGGATATAGAGTCCATAGCCGCGGATCCCTCAGCAATCGCCGTTGTTTGTTGGAAAGGAAAGACCAATCTGGCTGTCATGCTTACTCCCTTGGATGGGAAGGAGCTGCTTGAAAGGATATCATATCGTTTTGGGCTCAAAATCCCAAAAGTTGATGATTGGAAACCCAACCTGAAGAGTTATGGATCAGACGAGCAGCCCGATGGTGGCGATCAGACTGTAGATCCAGAAGGTGTGCCTGAAAGCAAAGCATCAGACATGGAGATTTCTGATGTTAAGGATGCCGAGTAGCCCGGTTGATACCACAGAAGGCGGCATGTTGTTTCTGGATGATGCAGCAGAGCCCTGTTACATGGCCTACCGATATGAGTTGAGATTAAGTGGGCGTGCCATCCCTTCGTTCTGTCTCTTACACCATTCTCCCTGCAGGCATTCTATCCTGCTGTTATGCCATGAAAACCACACCTACGTGGTGTTAGACTGCTAGTGTACTATCAGTTTACTCGATTTTTTGAAAGAATATCTGTTTGATTTTTCTCGATTTTTTGAAAGAATATCTGTTTGATTTTTCTTTGAGAGGATGTCGGCACATTGGTGTCGCATTAAACTGTGAACGTGAAAGCTGACAATTCTTTCGAAGACCTTTCGAGACATTTTGATCTATCTGGTATGTTTCCATGATTGCTTGTACTAGTTTCTATTTCAATGATGATTATTACAATTGAACTGTATCCAGCATGTCGAATCTTGGCAGTTTGTCAATAAGAGAAACTCGTGCGTGAGAAATATTTACATGTCCTTGGAAAAAAAATGGGAGGATAAGACGTTGACAAATAGTTTCTTGTGCAAAACATGAACGGTCCAAAGAATTACTGATCAAAACAGTATGGCTGACCCTAGTAGACCCCGAGGCTCTGAAGTCATGACAGAGCAGTGGTATTTGCAGGCGGAGTCTTCTGTACGGCCGGCTAACTTGAACTTCCTTTGCTATAACGAACTCGTGCTTGTACGTTTTGATGATCTGACTATTCCACGTACTGATTCCGCATCATAATGATTCTTAGTGCGAGGACAGGATAGCTGAGACTTTTAGACAGGGCCTGTCCCGATGAAAAAGCTCGATTTTAGCGTTCCTTTGTAGCCAGCATGAGGGTGCTTTAATACCCGTGCGAAATCCGCGGAACTCTGCGAGTTGCCAAACAGACTTATTTCTTTCTGTCGGATGCGAGAAAACAAGAGTAGCAGATTTCCCATCTGCTCTGTACGTTTAACCTTTCAGACGGGACCAGTTGCCCAGTTGGTCCCCTCGTAGCGTCGAGAGACGACCGGGCACGTGAGGACCCGGCCGGTCAGCTGAGGACTAGAGGTGGACGCGGCGAGCGATGTCCGTACGGGCAGGTGCACCGCCGATCCCGTGGTGCGACCAGCTAGCTAGTGGAGTGCTGACTCCCAGACTTCGCCCGATCGATCGAGCCGTACCACACCACTGCTACACGGAGCTTGCTTCCGATCCATCCCTGTGAGGGGTGCCTAGCTAGCTGGCTAACTCGCTTGAAGTCCGTGTGCAAACCCCGACACGTGTTTAAGTTCCCTAGACTTGAATTCAGGTCCTTGTTTCCTCTATGTTAATAAGTTCCCCGCTAAGAAGGCGCCAAATAGAGAAGTTTCTCCTGTGTTGCTTCAAAAATAAAATAAAAGACGCGTAGGTCAGTAGATTGCTGAAAGTCCAGACTTAGCCCGGTTTGTGCTCACATGGCAATGCACGTACGGTCGTAGACATGCACGCACGAACGAGGTGGTTAGCTATTTGGAGTGATCTGAATATCTCATGTCTGATCGGATTGATACAGCACACAACAGAACATGATGTGGATCGAGTTGGTTAACTATAAATATACGGTGGGGTCATCATCGATGACAAATTGTACACTCTCCTAGACCCAAATCCGTGATGCCAGAGAAACGGTACACGAGTCCGTGACGATCGGCTAGAAAAATATTGCTGGCACGACGACTCTTGCGTTGGATCTCTTCTTGCAGACGTAATTATGATCATTTCTCGGGATTGTAAGTTCCCGTGACACTGACAGTACCGCCTGCTCCGATAACGTTTTCTGGACGTGGCGGCGTTCAGTGTCGTGGACACGGCGGTCCGGCGATTGACGTGTGTTCGCCTTAGAAATCCTTTTTTTTTTTTGAGGACGGCCGCAATTGCACGACGATTGTTCTCGGAAATAAGAACGCTGTCGTAAATGTCAGGTCTGTTCGTCGCTTGACCGCGCCAGCCACACCTCTATTTAGTCATGCAGTACGTAATACTAGTACTGGAATGTAGTACTAGTACTAATAAATTGTAAGCAGCTGAGGCATGCACTGATATTTTCTTCCTGAATCCAAGATAAACGAGGAAGTTTTGGGCGCGAATGCACGCAGGATATAAATAATAATCAAAGTACAGTACCGTCCGAGATACGTGCTGAATGGAATTTTTTCATGAATAATCCAGGTCAAACTTGGCATCGATTAGATTCCCTCAAGGCTTTCGATTATATTTCATCATTGGAAGAAACAATTTTGCTGATGTTTCATCGGTTCATTTTTAAATTTACCTATCTTCTCTGATATTTTTGTTCTTTATTACTAAGAATAGTCAAAAGTAATTAAGTTTGACCTAGTTTATAGGAAAAAATTTGAACATATACAATACTAACTCAATGTCAATAGATTCACCATAAATTATATTTTTGTCGATGTGTCTATACAATATTGTAGATGTGGATATTTTTTTCGAAATATTTAATTAAAATTAGTAGATTTACTTTTAACTAATCTTAGACTCCTTACGTTTTGGGACGGGAGAAGTATATTTTACAGTCTCGTGCTAATAAGTTATCTGAATCTATCCACTTCTCAAAAAGTGTAGATTCCTTAACTACTGGGGTTAGCTAGCGATGCACACATCTTGCGTACAGTAGCTAGCCAGCTAGGACCGTATTTGTATAGTTATACAAGAATTATTGCTGTATTATGTACAAAGTAGCTGGAACGCGTCGGTCCAATTCTAATCAACCAAATGTATTATCGTACCAAACAGTAGTTTCTACTCTCTCCGTCCAGAAATAACTGACTTGAGTTTGTCTAGATTCGAATGTATTTACGCACTTTAGTGTATAGATACATTCGAACCTAGATTAGTTACTTCTGGACGGAGAGAGTAGTACTACTTTCTAGTGTGTGTGTCCATATACATTTGGGCCGAAGAATACTTGAAGAGATGCACACGTATACTCCATTGTCATATGTTTCACACTTTTTCTCGTTCATTATTGTACGGCACCGCATTTAGTTGAGGCATGATTGTCACTATCAGCATTTATGCATGCATGCAAGGACAAAGCGGACTGCTAATCAGTCTACTCGCTTCCCTTTCCATTGATAGATCGGCCGGTGCGTGTCATGTCATGCTAACTAAACACGGTGTCATATAAAAAGTAATCTAAACACGGTGTCAGACTAAGAGAATTCCGTGTCAAGTCTCGGCTACCTATATTTTTTGCACATAGCCAACCACAGACAGCAATTTGTAGCTACTTCTGGTGGTGCTTTGTCCGAATGCATCCAAGGGTGCGAGCAGAACAAAATAGCACTCTCGATCGCCATCTGTATTTTAATTTGTTGACGATCTGCACCTGAATTTTGCGGTGAATTTCGCGTGCATTAGCTAGCCCTGCGTATGTATATGTCTGAACTCGAAAGCAGCTAACCTGCAACGGTACAAACTACTAGTAGTGCAAACTTGTACGTATATATGCTAGGTCAAATTTGTCGTATCGGTCGTTCCCTGGCCTGGCTAGGGCTAGCTACAAATCGCAGGTTCTCACTAGGTAACCTTTGACAATGGACACGATCGATCGAGAGGCGCAAATGTCAAAACGGATCTGCTCGTGGAGTAGATTTTTACCAGGTAACGAATTCTTGAAATCAAAGATAGGATTCAAGAGCCGCGTTCCTATCTCGATTTGATCGAGTGTGTACGATATACACGACTTGACCCTCGTGTTTCACATGTCAAGTAGACCAAGAACGTACTGGGAGCGAGAGACCGTTCGTAGGTAGGAAGTCAAATGCTAATCATTTTTGGCCACGAGTTAAATCCATTCCCTGCAGAGAAAGAGAGCGAAAAACACACGTACGCTACGTGGAAATGTACCTACTTGTCCCAAATGGGGAGAATATCTCCTGCCTCGGGGAATATATGTGGTGGCGGCACTGCGAATATATTTGGAAAAATGATTGACATCATCCGGATGATCCGTCCGCCTCGCGTCCTCCCTCCGCCCGGCGCTGCTTCCTCCGCGCTCCGCCCGGCCCTTCGCCCGCGCACGACCCGCCCCGCACTGATCCTCCGCCCCCGCGCTCCGCCTACGGCCGACCCGTCACGCGCCGCCGCTGGCCCGCCGCTTGAAGCAGCCACGCCCCGCCGCCCCGCCGCCAGGAGCTCGAAGCCCTCAACTCTCTCGATCCCTAGCCATCCAGCCTCTCTCCCATCTGGGCAGCTCGCCGGCGTCCATGGTTCCTGACGCCAAGCACTGCCGCCATGGCTGCTGCTGCTTGGGGACACGTGGCGCGGGGAAGCAGGATTGGGGGTTGTTTGGGGATTGCTACCGAATCACGACAAATCTGCTACCAACATTGCTCAATGATGCTACCACATGGACCGACGATGCTACCGGCCAGGGAGTGCGGCGATGCCGCAAGTGTTGGCCAGTTTTGCTACTGACGGTGGTGGGAGCTGCTATAGAAGTTGCATGGTGCTGCTACCTAACCATGTTTTTCTTGCTACATTGTCTCTGTCGAAATGCTACTATGGTTGTTTTAGTTTAACCGCCGAAAGAAAAATGCCGCGACGATGCTACCATAGAATATTTTTTTTTGCTACTATCATTCTGTGGTTTTGCTACAACAGCATAAAGTTTTTGCTACGCGTCCTCCGGCGAGGTCTCCCAGCGAAAGTCTCCGGCGATGTCTCCGGCGAAGTTAGTTTTTTGCTATATTAGAAGAACTTTTTTGCTATAACAGTGTCAACTTTTTGCTACAAGGTCTCCGACGAGAGTCACCAGCGAGTTTTCTCCGGCGAGGTCGGTTTTTCTACATCAGAATATTTTTTTGCTGCATGGTCTCCGCCGAGGTCTCCAACGGGATGTTCTATTTTCTGGAATAAACCGTTTTTTCTTCGGAAGCAAAAGCGGGGACATTTGTAGCAAAATGGGATGTTTTGTAGCAAAACCGGGATTTTTGGGACATTTTGGAGACACGTGGCGCGTGGTGGAGTAGGACCCCCATCGTCCGGGGGATGCCTAGGGCGATCCATATATTTGTGATGTGAAGTGAGAACGCAGAGTGAACCGAGGCATAGCCCGAATGGTTAGCTGGTGTTGATATCTGTCCTACCCGCGCGGTCGTGAGTTCGAGTGCTCGCGCTTGCTACTTCGCCGTACACACCAAAAATTCTTCTATTGAACTGACTATGCAAATTAATCTTACTTTTGTATGTATTATGTATTATGAAAATGCTTTTGTGAAGAAATATAGCGGATTGGCATCACTTGTTCCAATCATTTTAGAAATTTAAAACAACAGAGATAGACACAACTTAAAAAGAACATGTCACAAAATTTTGAACCAAAATTTCGAAACACAAATTCAAATGATTATAATGCCGACTCGGTGTGAGTTTGGCCTATTATTAGTATCAATAATATATTTGTCTTTTTGATGGAGCTGTGTTTTATACTTGAAATTGGATTGTTGTGACATTACAGATAAACGTTAGGGTTGGATCTCCTCTCCCAGATGCGAAATGGCTTCAGATGGGTTCTCCAGAGTCGCGTTAGGTTTTTTGACCGCTCTATTGTGTTTCTCATATAGGGGCCTTCACAAAAGTTGCTTGTTTTGACTAGGCAAAGGCGGCGACGCATAGTAGTGGCATGCGGTACGGGCGGGTTGTGCCTATACCGGTGCTCGTTAAAGCGTATATGTGACTCCTATGTAGCCTCTTTGACTACGGGTTGTTGTCAACTCATGATTCTTCCTTAATTGCTTTAGATTTCGCCATAAAAGTGTATATTTCTACAAGGAGAAAGATCAAGCAAAATATTTGCATATCTATACAATAATTTGTCATTACTGGAATGCTAGAGAGATATTTCTTCAAGTATTTGAGAAATATGAGATTTAAACGCAGAGAGAAATGACGGTATTCTCACAGCCATCAGCCGCCAATCATGATGAGATCGAGATTACAAGTAGAGGACTATGGCGATGGTGATGGTGATGGTGATGGTGGCGGTGGATCTCCTCTCCTCGGATGCAAAATGGCTTCAGATGTGTTTCTGCAGACTCGTGTTAGGGTTTCTTGTAGCTCTGATATGATTCTTATATAGACGCCTTCACGAAAGTTGCTTGTGGTGAGCAGGCAAAGGCAACAGCCCCTCGTATGAGCGCACGGTACATGCGCCCGTACCGATGCTCGTCAAATCGTCTGAACGACTCTTTTGTGGCCTCTTTGTCTTGGGATCGCAACTCGTAATTCTTTATTAAATGCTCCAGATTTCACCATAAAAGTGTCAAATTCTCCAAGAAGAAAGATCAAGCAAATGATTTGCACATCTATGCAATAATTAATCATTAGTTGCAATGGTAGAGATATATTTTAGCAATTATTCTGAATAATATGAGGTTTAGACGCAGGGAGAAATGGTTGTATTTCACAGCCATCAATTTGAGTTTAGAATTTAGGCACATATTCCTATGTACCTTTTGAGCACCAGATCCCGAGTCACCGAGGATAGAAATCAAAAGGTTTTCGTTGTCCCGGTGCACAGTCTGATACTACCTCTGTTTCAATGAATAAGACACACACGCATTGCAAGACAAACTTTGACCAAAAATTAAGCAACAAGGTATGTAATCAGTATCATCTAATTCGTATTAAAAACACTTCCTAATGATGCTAATTTTATACTAGTAATCTTTATATGTTTTAATTAAATCTTGATTAAAGAAAAAACACGTAAAACGAAGACGCCTTATTCCTTGAATGTGAGTATAAATGTGATGTCACAGATTTATCTAGATTCGTACTAATCTAGACAAATCTGTGACACCTTTTTTTAGTACGAAGGGAGTAGTAATATCCTAGGATTAAATGTGTAATTAATATCAAAGATATATAGCAACATAAATCAAAGACCTTATTATGAAGAAGATACGCTATTATATATACACCGCTGAAAATGTATTTATTGGCAGAGATTGGGATATTGATACTGGAGTACTAAATGATGTCAAGAATATGTAGCCTATTCGCATCTATAAATTTGGCCTATGGACCGTATGTATGGTACCACACAATATGAACTCTTGCAAAAGTAAGCATTGTTTCATACACCAGACGGGTTTTGTGGCTATAGTAGGCATACTGTGCCTCTTGCGTCCACCCTACCATGCCGCTTCAGCAGAATCGACATATGAACATCGCAATCTACTAACCCAGAAAAAGGTACGTACTACTATGTAACACCACCCTAGAGTATTATTGTTGAAATTCTGCTACGGCGCTACCTATCTTCTTGGCTAAATTCTCTCCATCATTAGTCTCGTTACTAATTTCATGGTCATTATAACCATCGAAAAAGACATTGTTTGGCTAACACTGTTTGACTCCGTTCATTGATAAAATAAGTTGATCTTAAACAAGTTGAGCAAATGAGCGTTGATTAAGCTGCAGTTTGGAGCTTTATGTCCAACTCTGCATGAAAGCACAGAAACAAGGAACAACCTGGTAAGTATTAACTATTAAGAATATAATACATGCCTAGTCCTTCGGATTTTTGGAATAACTGGCTAGGACAACAATTCAATATGGTATCAGAGACAAAAGGTCTTGAGTTGAAGACCCTGCTCACGCAGTATTAAAAAAAAATCTGTGGCCTGCACCAAACCCACGCTAAAGATTAAAATAGCCTAGATATGAAGGGGAGTGTTAAGAATATAATACACGCCTAGCACTTTTCTATCTGTTCGGACTTTTGAAATCATTAGTTAGGGCAACAATTTTTGACGAGAATAGCAGGAGCGTTAGGGCAACAATTTCAGTAGTAAGAAGTTTCACACGATATACTACGGGTGAAACTCAACCCTGATGCCACGGGAAGACTTAACTTACCTGATCATGGTATGAAGCCTGCCGTTGGGTATTCATACCCGATCCCCATGTCCATACCCACACGTATTGGGTAGGGTATGGGCTAGGATTTTTTTTGCCCATTACAATTGGGAGGGTACGGGGAATACCCAATTTTTAGAAGGGTTAGATGGGTAAATACCCATGTGATCCAATCCCCGTAAGCAGCTGCACAGGCGCCATATCCTCCGTATGATCCTCCTTTGCCTGCAACGCATCGTCATCGGCCATGCCAGGGGTGGGGGGTGGGAGACGTGGGTAGGAGAGGAACCCCTAGCTGTCCTCTTGTCCCTAAAGGAATAGAATTAATCGCCATCCTCTTGTCACTAAAGAACAGAACATTACTAGCATGATACTAGTGTGTTGCTACCGACTATGATGTGAGACGGTTCTGTCCTATGCAAAGTTGTCAGGTTGCAATGTTGTATCACTGCAGTATCTTAATAAAAGTGTAGAAAAACATATAAAATTTGCTAGCCATGTCAAGAATGGCTATAACGTACAAAATTGCAGTCATATCTCTATAACAAAAATATGTGTGTGCCCAGCCATGTGTTGCTCGATAGCTCCAGTCTGTAAGAAGTACAATTATTCTAATTAATTGCACCATTATTATTTTCCATTATATCTGGTTAAGATATTTTCATTTACACTTGATAACACGTTTATCCAGGAAAAATATTTTCCCATTGTGCATGTATAGAAAAGCAAGTATTGTCATTTAAAGATTATGTATCCAGCACCCCTAGCTGTCATTGCAAAGTTTGTGGGGGGGGGGGGGGGGGGGGGGGGGTATATGAAGTATGAAGTACGTTCACATGTTGTCAGTATGGCTCCCAACCTGAACTGAAACCGCTGGGAAAATTGGGTGAGCCATACACTACACACCGAACCATACATTCACAAGTGACTTTCTGAAAAAAGAAGCCATTTATATGTGACCGGGAAGGATATTGAACAAGCCGTGAATAAAAAGTAGAATCTTTTGAACAAGAGAGCTAGATTCATAGAAGAAGCTCATGGATTGTGAGCTCTGTCGTGTGGCTGGATGTGCGAGGGGTGTGTCGTGCACTAGATTCAGAGCATAAGAGCATTTCTAGCAGATACCGTATCCTACGCGAAACCGCAAAATAACCGTCACTTTGGTATGACGCGAAAAAGGTGGCTATCTAGATGCTGAAAAGCCTACCACATCCGATTTTTTTGCGGCTCCCCGCATATCGACCCCCGTGAGCTGCATATCTCTGTTTTTTCATCGCATGTATGCCGCTCACCGCATCCACTCCAAAATAGACGCGCGCTGAACATTCAGGACCCTAGCTAGCGAGAGGAATCTCCATCCGTCGTCATCGCCACCGCCCCGTTAGATTCACCCCGTACCGGACCCCTCGCGTGGCACCACCACTGCCTCCTTCCGCCCGCACCGCGTCACTACCGTGAGCGCCACCGCCCCTTGATTTCCAGCAGAATTGGTCAGTAGCTTCCTCGTCCATCATGGAATCTTCTGGCGGTGCGCCAGATTTGCTCTATCGCCTGTCCGCCGTCGCCGTCCTCGCGGTAAGCTTTTCTCCTCTTTCGATTTGGATACAAATTCCAAAATCGTTAGATTTAGCATATGTTCACCAACGATTTGTAGATGAGTTCGTCGTGGACCGATTCTTGGTGTTCGAAAACAAGTTCGCCAGTTAAGTTTTTGATGGAGGACTCCTCGTCCAATGAGTCTGATTGGGATGACAACCTCGTCGATGAGGACACAAAGAGGCTCATGATAGAATGTGGCAAGAGGTTGGCCAAAAATGCTTGGAAGCATCGATTGTATACACTGGAGGTGGAAGAACTGCCCCAAAGTATGGCACGGGCAGTACATTGGTCATCACCGAGATGCAACAATCGTGTTGCAAGTAGTGGCCTCACAGCACCTATGGATATGACATTGCTTTTTCGGTCTACCGGGTTCTCTGAATGATATCAATGTGTGGCAAAGATCTAAGCTAGCTAATGGAGAACAGCCGGCTTTGCTTCCAACTATAGAATCAATGGGCATGATTATAATATGGGTTATTATCTTGTTGATGGCATCTATCCTCAATGGGCAACATTTGTGAAGACCATTTCTAAACCCAAATCCCCCAGGAAAACTCATTTTGCCACTTGCCAAGAAGCAGCCCGCAAAGACACTGAAACAGATTTTGGGGTGCTGCAAGCTAGGTTTGCAATTGTTTGAGGTCCTACTCGTTTCTATAAAAAGAAACACCTCAAAAACATCATGATTGCATGTGTGATTCTTCATAACATGATCCTTGAGGATAAGAAGGACAAGAAGTTGCCCTTTGAGTATGACAATGTTGGTTGTCGGGTCAAGCCTAGAAAAAATTAAGACAAGATCGAAGCATTTCTTGAAACCTACCGATAGATTGAAAACAAGAATCAGCATGCCTAGCTCCGTGAAGATCTTATTGCATGGGATATAACTCCCACATCATCTAATTTATTTCATTTGTAATTTGAACCATTGTTTGCTTCAGGACCATTTATTTGTGTTTTTCAATTATTCGGTTCTGAACTATTGTTGTAAAATATAGATTATTGTTGATTTGTGTTCATGGAACATTGATTAATTTGAATAATAATAGATGTTGTATGCATGTTGTTTTGATCTAAAAACATACTTCTAAGTTAAACACATAATCCTGTTTTGTTGTATGGAAAGTTGGTGTGGAACAGATCTCGCATATGCAGTGCGGGATCTGTTCCGTGCAACTTTTTTGGACAAAAAAAGGGCTTTGCGGTACACTGCATCTGTGTTTTCCAGCATCGCAGGATGTGGTATCTTCTAGAGATGCTCTAAGACCAAGGATTTGAGGCGCCTGATTTGCACAGAGCCACTCAATTTGGTCATGTGCCTATGCGGGGAAGTGACATGAATCTTGGTGTTGTTCCTACACGGCTGGGTGGATGTGTAGAGCGTCGCCAGGGATGGCCTGGAAGGAGTTCAGAGGTTGCCTTCGTGGATCCGGTTGTCGGAGGAGGAAGCAGTTATTGAGGCTTGACCTGCTCTGACCCGATGGGGAAGTCCAGGAACATGCCGCCTTCTTGTGTTCCCTCGTAGGTGACCCCTTCATCCACGGAAGTATATTGGCTGCTTGGTTCGTGAGTAGAGCTGATAGCGTCGGAGACAAAGATAACTCTAGGCATGAGAAGGCCTGTGGGGCCACAATTTTCTTTAGATGACGCATGACTTTAACGGGAGTATGTCACTATTGCGGTGGCATAGTGCTGTAAATTGTTTCCACTCTAGGGGTAGTTTTGGAGTAACATACCAGACCATCATCACCTTAAGCAATTAGTAAAGAAGATTATTTGGATGTCATCAATTCCATTAATTATGAACTTTCTTAGAGCAACTTTTTCTATCCATCACATGGCCATTCATAGGATGTAAATAATGTTCATTATTGCACATTAATGTAACAATTGATATACATCCATATTATAAAGAAAATATATGTCATCAAAACATTATTCATTAAATGTTGGCTAAACCATTTGCATGATGCAATTGAAAGATTTCTATAAACTAGGAGTTGCTCTACTCCATATATGGTTATCAAAAGACATACAAGTAACTAAGGAAGTAAGGAACCACATAATTCTTAGTTTCTTTCAAGGAAGACAATTTGTTGTGTCCATGGGTTGTTGCTATGTTGTTATATCAATCTTTCTTTGTTTTTCATTGGCACTATGCTACCTCACGTTTGTCGTGTCAATAGATGTTGGTGGCAATCTACATAAGAATGGGAAGGTAAAATCTTACGTTTAGCGCTTTCAACACACATGCAAAGTATTTTCAAATTTTATGTATTTTTTCCATGTTATTGGATCTACTTGACCATGTAATCTTGATAATACCAATTTTTGCACTCAATCATAACTATTCTTACTGAATTGTTTGCCCAAGTTAATATTACTGGCACAACATGTCGGAAGAAATGTGTATCTTTCTGGATTTTGGCGCAAAACTTATGCTAATTATGTAGAACTATCTTTTTTGCAGATTACTACTCTTTCAAGGTCCTTACCTTTACCATTCACACAAAAAAACAAATTTCCGGATGATATGAGTAACACAATTTCACATGTAATATCTCCCTCTCCCTCTACTTCTGTATCTGTATTTGGGTAATGCTTGCGGATTCCTTGCCAACATTCATGTCTCACACATGTCATATACCACATACACCATGTCATGTAATAAACACAAATGCGAAGTCACTTGATTTGCTAACCAAAGCATCACATATAGTCAAATCACATAGAAATAATACTGCAAGTACACATGCATGAATGACCATCCTAACTCATACTACTTCCCCAAATTTCCATAAGGTTGCCATCTATAACATCTACAAATCAAAAACATTGAGCAAAATTTTTATAAGAGAACCTAAAAAACTCAACAATTTTACATATTATATTTATTTATATTAACTTATTTATGCATGTTGTTTTAAATATATAAAATCCAAATATTTCTGAAGTTGGATTTTTAAAGTTTGGCTTTACCCATGCACAATTAATAGTCCCACCGATCCAAATTAATGGACTCAGATTTTTCTAGATTCGGATGTATCTAGCACTAAAACATATCTAGATACATCCGAATCTAGACAATAAATAAAATTTGAGTCCATTAATTCGAATCCGAGGGAATATTTCCAGGCGCTATTTTTTATCCATTTTTAAGTAGAAAGGAGTAACTAATTTTTCCATTCACTTAATTTTCTATGGAAAGACATATCTCTAGAAGAGGGAGGTGACAAGAAGAGTAGGTTATAGTTAATTAGGATAAAAGAGAAAAGTAGACGCAAAGACATAAATCTAGATGAACTCGGCTCTAAGACCTATAAATAAAGAGGCAAAGCTTGTGACACATAAATATCAACCATGATCCACCGATGAGTAATCCAAACATGAATCACTTAGCTAGCATCACATGTCGTGCATCCTGATGTGCAAGAAAGTCCCTACTTTAACCAAGTCTATAGAAGAAACGAGACACTAGCCAAAAGAAGAAGCCAAACAAAGTACTGTCACCCACTGGCGCCACCAAAAACACCAACAAACAATGGGACTGGGAGAGACAACCAATACATATATTACTAAGACTAATCCTTATATAGTATATGGCAACACTTATCAAGCATGTGTCCCACATTCCGACATGAGAAAAACGCCTAGCTTTAACCCCAGATGGAGCGCCTGAGATACACAACCAACAAAACACATGACCTTGAGAACAAGGTTATGCTTTGCTGCTAAAGCCTCCTCTATGATGACATGATCCTGCAACTCGTGGGGTAGCAAGCCAACAATTACGTACGAAAGTATTGACCAGCTCAAAAGGACCAATCAAACAATAAAATCCTGGCCCAGACACCACATAGGAGGACATGGTATTCACGACAACAAAACCCTCCCATGATTGTTATTTAATTTTTCCTATTATTTATTTTCTAACTATTCACTATTTTGATCAATACCTTTGTATCACTAGTATGCAATGTGGCACACAGAGCTTGGAAAGGCTTATGGTCTTCGAGCTGAAATGAGTATATGGGGTTCCCAAAATGAAGAATACTCTCAAGAATCTGGAGCTGCCATACAAATGTATTGTCAAGATGATGGAGGAAAATATAGCTTAATCGAAGCCGGATTTCACGTAAAAACATATCAATCATTTTATTAATCTCAACTATTCTTCAAGATGATGTTATGTATTTTTTAACTGAGATTTACATGGCAGGTTTCTCCTTCTTTGTACCATAATAGAGATGTTCGCTTCTTTACATACTCAACGGTAAGTGTAGACAACTCCTTTCTAAAAAATACATACTCTAGAGGTGTCCCACTCAATCATCTTTTTTAACCCCTTAAAGTCATTGCTTGACCTAATATAGATCTTTCTACATCCACAATAATACATGTTTCATTTTTTAATTGCTCAGAAGGACACCAAATCGCCAGGCTGCTACAACCTACAATGCACAGGATTTGTTCCTGCAAGTGGAGCTGCACTACTACCTGGCCAAGCCATTGCCCCTCAATCATCGTATGGTGAAACTGACCGCTACATTAGACTTAGCCTAAACAAGGTTCCCCCTGTGCCCCAATAGAGACTATCTACAAGTTTGTATTTGTATATATGTATGCAACGCTAGTAACATGTTGGAATGCTTTTTTTAGGGAAAGTAGTAGAAAAGCACGCATATTGTATTATATTACTTCTATTAATTTTCAAAGTAATGTCAAAAATATATAGTTATGTTAATTAATCAATTAACCATCCTTTTAGATGTATATATGTATGTAATAACCTCACTTCACTAAATGGATAACCATGTTAAGATTTTCATTAGATTACAACAAATATATTTAGAGAATTGTATATATTCTTTACCATGGTATCTATTCGAACAAACAATTACACAAATGTTTTAACTTTGTGAAAAACAATTACATGAATGTAGAGAATTAATTATCAAATAATTAAATGAAAAACATGGATCTTTAGGCTTATGTTGCATGAAAATCATTGTTTATGACATCAATCATTGTTGATTGTATTTAGGATCCAAACTCTAAAGACTGGGTATTGTACCGGCATGACTTAGATGCCCCGTCATTTTTGGGGCATTTTCCAGGCCAGCTTTGCCCCGGAACATTGCAAATACAAGCATTGACTGGATTCGTGAATTATCTAAGGAATACACAAGGTCCTCCAATGGGTAGCGGTCACTTTCCTGACGATGAAGATGAGAAGAAATCTGCATATTTTAAGCATGTTAAGATCTACGATTCTAAAGGCCATGCTTGGGATCCAATTACAACTCACATGGTCCCTTTAGTTGACAAGGAAGACTGTTACAATGAAACAGATTTCACTGTTAAAATTAATAGGGGCTACATTTTCTATTATGGTGGACCAAGTGGTTGTATTGGTTAACAACATTTTTTTTTACTTTTTGGTGATTCAATAAAGCATAAACTATGTTAAATATCTTACATGAAAAATGCACCACTTTGTTTTATTTTTGTCTACCAACTAAACTACATTTGGTACTGTGGTGGATTACCACAATTTGCTCCAAACTTTTTAATCATTAGGTGTTCAATTGATTACTTATTATCGATCAAGTAGCAAAATGAAAAAACTTGAAATGATGAGTACATAACTAAAATGCGCTATAAGTAGAAGTTAAGAGTGATACAAAATGTAATATCCAACTATAATTTCAAAAGGAAAAACAATGCAACTCAATTCAACAATTAAGCATTAATCACTTGATCTATATACTTTTAAAAACAACATTCCAAAAGGATCAAGCAAGGAAAAGCGTTTCAATGATCCTTGAACTATTATATATGGGAGACAAAAAAGAGAAACCTTAGACTAGTGAAAATCATGCATCCTTATTTACTAAGTTCGCCCACCTCCAGGCGACCAGGGGAAACCTTAGATTGTCGTCGCCACCCCTCCCTCTTCTCCCCCTCCTCGCCACTCCTAGAGGCTGCCTCCGGCGAAGCCTAGCTGCTAATGAAGGGAGGGGTGATGGCTCAATGCACGGTGCCCAGAAAAGTGTTGGTGCGTGGTTGATGTAGAGCTCGTTGGGAACCCCAAGAGGAAGGTATGATGAGCACAACAGCAAGTTTCCCTCAGTATGAAACCAAGGTTTAATCGAACCAGTAAGAGCAAGGAAACACCCCAAAGGTGTTACTAGCTGAGCTTTGGCAGGGCGCACTACCGGTGCTAGTAGCAACTTGGAGACCTGCACAACACAACCACAGAACTTTGTCCCCAACTTGCGATGAGGTTGTTAATCTCACCGTGTTTTGCGGAAAACAAAGGATTAAACGTATCGAGTGGAAAGAAGTAAAAGTTTGCAGAAATTAAACACAAAGCAGTAAAAGATTGTAGATTGTATGTAAAAGACAAGGACCGGGATCCATAGTTCACTAGAGGTGGCTCTCCTTAAGATAGATAACATGCTGGGTGAACAAATTACAGCGAGGCAATTGACAAACACCGAGGAAGCAATACATGCATATACTAATCATCTTGACTCCTTTGATACTTGATTGGGCATTACCACATTATACATAGACCGCCATCCAACTGCATCTATGACTAATAATCCACCTTCAGGTTATCATCCGAACCCCCTCCAGTATTAAGTTGCAAGCAACAAATTATTGCTTTACGAACTGTGTGTAAAGTAAACAATACGATTGTTCTATGAACAAAGAATTGTTGTTTTCTCCCTAGTAGCAACAGCACATCTAGTACCTTAGAGATTTCTGTCACTTCCCCAGATTACCAGAGGCATGAACTCACTATCGAGCATAAATACTAACTCTTGGAGTTGCTAGCATCTACTTGGCCAAGATAGCTACTAACGACGGAAAGCATGCAAGATCACAAATAACAAAGACATGATAGAATCAATAATCAATCTGAAATAGTATCTCAATATCCATCGGATCCCCGCAAACACAACATGCAGAATTACAAATAGATGATCTTGATCATGAACGGAGCTCACAAGATCTAGACATGAAAGCAAAAATGAGGAGAACCAGCCATCTAGCTACTACATGGATCCGTAGTCCAAGGATGAACTACTCATGCTTCACACCGGAGGCTTGCATGGTGATGAAGAAGGCCTCCAGGGTGAATTCCCCTCTCTGGCAGGGTGCCGGGAAGAGCTTTAGATCCCTCCCGATCTAGGGATGGAGATGACGGTGGCTACAGACTCTTTCATGGATTTTTAATCGGGTACTTAGGGTTTACGTCCTGAGGTCATCTTATAGTCGGAAGGGGAGGCCGAGGGGGTGCCAGGGGCCACCACACCACCCCCTAGCACGGACCCAGCCTGGCCGCGCGGCCAGGTGGTGTGGCCGGCCTCTGGCCCTTCTCTGTCTCGTATTCTGACACTTGATGACTTCCGGAAAAATAGGCACTTTGGCTTTTGTCCCATCTAATTCCGAGAATATTCATTTTCTGACTTTCCTGGAACCAAAAACAACAGAAAACAGGCAGCTTCCACTATGGCTCTTGTTAATAGGTTAGTCCAAGAAATCATATGAAAAGTACTCCAAAGTATGGACAAAACACAAGAAAGTGGATAAAACCAAGCATGGAACATCAAAAATTATAGATACATTTGCAAGGTATCAAGGGGCGAGGTCCCTGTTCGGTCATCTTAAGGCCCTTCCATGACACACATGCAAAGGCGCTGGTGCTACGTAGGGTCGACAGCAACGGGCCGCTAGCTGTGGAGGTAGATTCTTGGTTGGCATGCTGGGATCTTCTCCTCACCAGCGGTGGCCTCTTCTCCGGGCAGATTGAAGGCGGTTGGTGCATCGATGGCCTCACTCTCCTGCGTCTTGGCCATGGATATGGTGTGTCGGCTGGAAATGTAGTGAGGGGATGGCCAGTGAGAGCCATGCTCCGATGTGGAGCCGGCGATGGCGGCGTCTTCCAATGTCGTTACCTTGATGAGGTGCCTCATGCCTAAGCCTCTGGGGGATGGTCTAGATATGGGTACTCCCAGATCAGACAATGATGACAACTTTGGTGTCATTCACCCTCTTGAGGGCATTGTTTGGAGCTCGAGAGTGGGTCTTGGCGGCGTGGTGCAGGGGGGTCTTGACAACGTGCGGGATGATGGACTCATGCATGGTGTATGTCATGGTGGTGTCATTGGCAGGATCGGCGAAGTTTATGCTGATCTTAACCATGAAGATTGTTCGGTGGCTCGTCGGTAGTGACGGCTTCTTTGGCGTGTACATGAGGTATTTGCTAAGAGTCTGCTAAACTGGATGTGCGCTCTCTTTTCACCTAGAGGGTGTCTCAGGGCATGTGATTGTTCCTCTGGAGGGATTTCTTTGTTTTCCAGGCATTAGGCTTTGTTGACTTGATTTTCATCCATTATCAGGTCTGTAGGTGTCGTGTGGTGGCTTCGGGGTTTTTGACGTATGTTCTTTGTCCGATCACGTTGAATAAATCACTAAACCAGACCGTATGCATATTTTCGATGCAGAGTTTGGGGTCCATCCTCCCACTAGTAGAAAAAGGGTCTTTGGTCCAGCACCCAAATGCCATCAGTCCCGGTTCGGCTCGCAAATCGGGACTAATGCCAGGCACCGGTCCCGGTTCATGCCGCCTGGCATTGGTCCCGGTTCATCTCTAAGCAACGGTCCCGGTTCGTGGCATGAACCGGTACCAATGCCCCCGTGACGCACACGTGGCGCTCTGTGGAGCATTGGTCCCAGTTCATGCCACGAACCGGGACCAAAAACCTAATGGAGATATGCCCTAGAGGCAAATAATAAATAGGGTTTTATTGTCATGTCTCAATTAGTTTATAATAGTTTCATATTGTGCTATAACTGTGCCAAGTAGAAACATTGGTACAGGTGTGGTATGAAACAACCAAGTCCCTAGTAGCCTCTGTTCATACTAGTTCGTTGGTCATGAGGATGATCTAGGTTTCAAGATCATGGGCATTTATGTCAATTGACAACGGGATCATATCATTGGAGAATGATGTGATTGGACATTCCTCGAAGGATTGCAACACGATCAAGTCATATAGTTCATTGTTGCAACAGCTATACCTAGACTCCTTTTCTTTAGACCGTGAGCTCATATTACTCACTGTTTCCCGAGGCTGCTTAGACTACATCAACCGTCATCTGGTAATACGGTGGCCATAAAGGTGTAAGTTGGGTATTCTGAAGGAACAATAGATGACATGTGACTGCAAGACCAGGATTTGTTCACCCACATGACGGGTGAGATTACATCTATAAATGTTGCAACATGTGAATCGGTCACGGGGATGTAATATCACGGTAACAAGAAAACAAAACTTGTTTGAAGGAGATTGAACAAGGTATGTAATACCAATGATCGGATCTCGGACAAGTTGTATCGAGAAACAAAAAGAATTGGATGCTACATTTAGCGGTTCAAACGACATTGTCATCAGGAATGCATAGGGGTCACATGGATATCCCTGGTCCCTCTGTTGATCATTGATACAGATCATGTCTAGAGCATTCCCGAGCCGTGAGAGGATACACTTAAGGGTACAATGAGAGCGATCATTTGTAAGACGGAATCACAATAGAGAAAGAGAAAGCTGGAATCGTTCCCCGGAGAGATCCGAAGTTGTTTAGAGAAAGAATAAAGGAAAAGGCCGGAAAAGTGTTTTCGGATAAATGGGAATTTGAATATACATTTAGTATATGTTAATTATGAATTAATATATTCTAAATAATATTTAAATTAAGATTTATAAATGCAACTTTTATATTAGGCCAAATCCCCGGAGGGAAATAGCCTAAGAGAAAAGCTGTAGAAAAAGGAAAAGGAAAAGGCCCATGTGGGCGGCGGATAACAGCCGCCGCACTGTGCGGCATGCAGCTAGGTTGTGCTCGTGGGCGAGCGACGGATAAAGGCCGCCGCACGTGGCGAGCGCCAGCTGGCCGTTGCCGTAGCCAGGCCAGCTCAACCCGGCCCAAGTAGGGCTTGCAGGGAGCTGCCTGGCGGGCAGGCCGTCGCTGGGCCACAGCCACAGACGGCCCAAGAAGGCACATCGGGGAGTGGGCAACAGATAGGCTGCCTCCGCTCACGGGCCACCATGCCGGGCCAGCCCACCTGGGCTGCTCGGTGCAGGCCACCGCCATGCGGGCTGCTGGCGGGCGCGGAGTGGGCCGCGTGAGGCCACCCGGCCGGCGCCTGTCCAGCTGCTGTCTGTTGCCCCGTTTTCCTCTTGGGTTGGATTTTGGCCCATCCGGATGGACGAAAATCCTGCTGCCTTTTCTTTTTACTAATAGTCCCACATGGCTAACCTAATGGGGAGGGCACACCCCCTCCGCCTATATAAAGGGGTGCCCATGGTGGGATTAGACACACAATTTGAGAAGTCTTTTAGTTGACTTTCTCCCTCCCTCTCTCTATACCTTGTGACCATGGCCCCAAGTCTGGGCTGTTACGCTGTTACGCTGCAGGGATTCCTAGCCAGATATCAAGTTCCGCACTCCTGGCGGGATCTAGGAGCCGGAGGGCTCATCGTGCACCGGATGTTTACGAAGACACGAGGCGTTACACTTGGGGCGCTTAAATGTTGTGAGCCGGAGCTGCTGCATGATGAAGATGAAGAAGGAGCAAGGGGTGACCTGTGAGGAGCTTCACGACCTTGAGGTTGGCTACGAGTACGACAACTTCAACCACGTTCCCCGCGGAATGTTAACCGCGTACCGTCTACAAGGGTATGTATTCTATATGCATTGGCCGTTACTACATCACTACATAGATAAACTCTAGGCAGTTTTTGGGGTTCCCACGTAGGATTTTTTTTGTTTTCTGCTGCAGATCCCCTTTAGTGGTATCAGAGCCGATCTATGCGTAGGAGTGCTGTATGGCCAGTATGCACAATTATTGTGCGGGCATTGATCCCTCAGTTGTTACCCTCTAACGTGTACTTGTTCATATCGCGGTATTGTTTGATGAAGCGGCCCGGACCGACCTTACACGTATTCGTACGCGATACTGGTTCCATGCTCAACATACGGCTTGTACCGTATAAGTGGCTAGCGGGTGTTTGTCTCTCATTCTATAGTTGATATAGCATTTACAATGGAGGGCCCCGAAAGGGGTGTAGTAGAGACAACTATCGATCCATGTTGTGGTAGGAAAGTTCATAGTTTAGAAACGGTTCTATTACGATAGCCCTAACAACCATGTAAAACTTGCAATAGATAAAGTAGAGGCGTCTAACTTTATTTTGCAGGGGGCATGTGATTATGATATGGCATTGGTCGTTGCGAAGGTAAAGTAGTTAACTTTTCTGTTACTAAGTAGTATAGTAATAGTCATCATTCCGATGAACAACCTCGTGGAGGCATCATGGACTTGGCGTCAAACCAAGGGCAAGATGGAGATCATGCCGGAGCGCTCGATGGAGATCAAGGCGCAAGAAGTATCATATCATATCACATTATACATATGATGTTGATACATGTTTTACATCTTATTGTGTGCTAGTATTTAAATACCCAACGGTAGCAAATAAGATAATCCCTATTTAATTCCAATGTTCCTGTTCCCCTTGTGTGTGCACCACCAAGAAAGTTCTTCGGTATGAGGCGCCCTACGGTAAGTAGGGGTCAGACATATCTATGTTCGCATACAGTGGGTGTAAGCCATGTTGCACAGCGAATACACACAAGTTAAATTTGGCGAACCTAGCATGTGCAGACATGGCCTTGGAACACAAGAGATCGAAAAATCGAGCATGAGTCACATGGATGATGTGATTAACATTAGTGAATGTCTACCTTTGATACTGCACTGGTGGCCGTGATGGTCGGGGGAGGTGCAGAGGATAGGGATCATGCGATCACTAAAATCGTCCAGGGGATGACAATTTTAGTGGAGACCAATTATAAATTAATCTCTTATTATAAACTTAGTCTAGATGTCTGTTTGCAAATATCTTAGAAGATCTTGGCCTATCCCATTGAGGTCCTTTGCGACCATGGGAATATATTGCTTAATATGGAACTTAGAAAAAGGGTCCAACTTCATAGATTAATACCCATGCCTGAGGGATATCCTCATAAAAGGTGATCTTCTCTTCTTGATACAATAACCATTAGGAGATAATTCGATGACTCTGGAATGTTTGTGTTTTCTCCATAATCATCCAATAATCCATTCGATGGAGAGTTGGGCTACATTTTGTATTCTATAGAGTAAGGCACATAGAGTATGAGCCATCGGATGGGTTTTCCTCCATCATGGATGAAAAGAGATTGTTTGGAAAAACACTTAGTGATCTTGCATTAGAGTTGAGAACTCTTAGAAGGGCTTGATTGCAAATGGAGGTCATGGATGAAAAAGGTATATGTTAGATATACAAAATTATAAATGTGGTTCTTGCAAAACTTGTTGTAGTTTGCAAAGTATTTGATACTTTTCTCGTTTTGTGAAAACATGAGGATCTACTTGAGAATTGCTGTTTTTGAGGCAGCATGACTTGATGACGGCAAACAAAACAGCCGATGGCCGACATCACCTCTTCCCTCAAAGTTTGTCATTTGGATTAGTGGACTTGAATATAAATTTGTAATCCCTGTTTGTGTGTCTTGCTTTTGGCGAGACGATTATTCATATGAACAAGTTACAAGCTAGTTTGTACTATTCTTATGAACAATACCTTATGGTCATATTACGATTATAAATAAGTTATTCACATCACTATGTTAATGATAATAGTTTAAACATTTATAAAGGATTAGAATGCTAAAAGATATTCCAAAGTTTAATAATGAAATGACACTATAGTTAAAGTCATTATGGTTATTGCATGTTCTTCATTCTAAATGAAGATCGGGGTCCTAGATGCTTGATCTAGAGACTTTGCAAAACCATGCCTCTTGGGCAGAATGACTAAAACTTTGCATTCTGGTAAAACAGTGATATGCGAAGAAATGTTAAATCTTATACATAGTGATGTATCGTATTTTCAACAAATAGTGGAAATCATTAGTTAATTGTGGACTTAAGTGAATAAGTGTATTTACTTAATGAAACATGAGTTTGATTTGAATTGTTCAAATGAGTTTACAACAAAAGAAGGATATTGAAATTAACAAGAATACGAAGTCTCTTCGATTTGATCGACATGACTAAGGTATTCAAGTTAAGTTTAGCATAAAAGGAACTTGTGAAAGATGTTTCACAAATTATGATAATTGAACGAATTCAAGCTTTGTTGAAATGTCTAAACATCATAATCATTATGTATTAAGATACATATGGTATAATATCATCTCTTATAGGGGTTATAGTTGTCGTTTAGAGTTAAAGATCAAAATAAGCAAACACTCATTTGAAATACAAAGGAACATCTAAAAGATTCGTGGAAACAACACCATAAATGTTATGGCAAGTTCGAGTTTCTGGAGATGTTGACAAGTCGAAATCATGGCGAATAAACAAGTCTTTGTAGAGCATTCTTAGGAAGCTATGAATGCATCTTCCACAAAGGGGGCAAACCTGTTGTTGTCCAAAGTCGACGTGTCTTGATGAAGATACAGGTGGAAGAAAGTAAAAGATCAAAACAAGGTATTTGACCTTGCCTCTGAATTGTTGAGTGGCGCATCGGAATTTGTTTCGTGAATCCAAACTCTACAAATAGAGGAGAAACTATTGATAATGATCATAAAGTTTCAAGCGAATACTTTTACTAAAGTAAGTAGGATTCAACTATATATTCTACAAGTTTGTGGAATTATATTAGTGATTCCCTTGTCATGTTTTAAACAAGACATACCTACGAAATACAAAGAAGTGTGATGGACCTAAGTACGAGAAATGAATGGTCATTGCAATCTCATTAGTGGAATTCTCGGTTTGATGATGATCAAAGAATTTTGGAATGTCCAAGATTATTGAGAGGACCTAGATTTGAGTGGGAGAAAATCAGCTTGGCTAATTCATAATATGTAGCTGACATATTTTGAGTGAGAGCTAAGTGAAATCCCTGGATCTCAAACATGAATGTCATATTTGAGTGGGAGCGTGAAATCATTCTGGGATATGTGGATGAGATATGTGAATGATGTGATTGGTGTTAATAATATTTAAGTTAGATAAATAAGGATGAAGTTAAAGTTATTAAACAAGAAAATATATCGAGATAGATTAGTGAGTTTAATAAACACTGTATGTCGAATGCTTCCTGGACTTGATTCTGAAAGATGTTCAGAATGTCCTAAGCAAGATTTTGAAGAAGCTCAGAATGGAACAAGGTAAGAAAGAAGTTCTTACTATATGAAGCATTGAGTTAGTATTGCAACTATGGTTGAAAGAAAGAGATGTGTTGCATCTCCTATGCCTCAGTCATAGGTTCTTCCATATAACCATGTTGTATACTCGACATAAAGTGACCTGAAGTTCTGGTTGGTAGGACAAAGTCTTAACTGTAAGAATGTGTCCTTAAGTGATTCATGAGTTGATCACTAAACCAGAATTAAGTTTGTACTTAAATGGCAAAAAGCAATGTAAGTGGCATAGTTGCATTTCATGCACTAGGATCTACATAGATATAGAAGTATAAAGGCTCCATCGGATGTGATGTATAATGTTATGGCAGGGCTAGTTTGCTTTTAACGTAGAATGATGTGTCCCAGGGCCCAGTGCCCATGAGAAAGCCCTCGAGGTTGATCTAAAGTCATTGTAAGCTCCTGCCATGACTATAGTATATACACAAAGGATAGCAAAGTGTGTTTCGAAGTTTAGATGACAACGGTGAAAACGACTGTCATTATAAACACTAGAAACAAAGTCTCACTTTGTCACTAAAAAAATGCTTCGACCCATTATACGATAATGGTGTGAATGTCAAAATTAGGAAGACATTAACGATTTGCAGAAGACATAATGATCTGGTAAAACATAACATGGACATGACGTTTCCCATGAGCATGCATGATCTGTAAACGCATATGGTATATGGTTTATATGAGTAAAATGCGAGCTAGATTATTTGTACTCTAGTGCAAGTGGGAGACTGAAGGAGATATGCCCTAGAGGCAAATAATAAATAGGGTTTTATTGTCATATCTCAATTAGTTTATAATAGTTTCATATTGTGCTATAACTGTGCCAAGTAGAAACATTGGTACAGGTGTGGTATGAAACAACCAAGTCCCTAGTAGCCTCTGTTCATACTAGTTCGTTGGTCATGAGGATGATCTAGGTTTCAAGATCATGGGCATTTATTCCAATTGACAACGAGATCATATCATTGGAGGATGATGTGATTGGACATTCCTTGAAGGATTGCAACACGATCAAGTCATATAGTTCATTGTTGCAACAGCTATACCTAGACTCCTTTTCCTTAGACCGTGAGCTCATATTACACACTGTTTTCCGAGGCTGCTTAGACTGCATCAAGCATCATCTGGTAATACGGTGGCCATAAAGGTGTACGTTGGGTATTCCGAAGGAACAGTAGATGACATGTGACTGCAAGACCGGGATTTGTTCACCCACATGACGGGTAAAGATACATACGGACGGCTTGGTTAGATTACATCTATAAATGTTGTAACATGTGACTCGGTCACGGGGATGTAATATCACGATAACAAGAAAACAAAACTTGTTGTGAAGGAGATTAAACAAGGTATGTGATACCAATGATCGGATCTCTGCCAAGTTGTATCGAGAAACAAAAGGAATTGGATGCTACATTTAGCGGTTCAAACGACATTGTCATCAGGAATGCATAGGGGTCACATGGATATCCCTGGTCCCTCTATTGATCATTGATACAGATCATGTCTAGAGCATTCCCGAGCCGTGAGAGGATACACTTAAGGGTACGATGAGAGCGATCATTCGTAAGACGGAATCATAGTAGAGAAAGAGAAAGCCGGAATCATTCCGCGAAGAGATCCAAAGTTGTTCGGAGAAAGAATAAAGGAAAATGCCGGAAAAGTGTTTTTGGATAAATGGGAATTTAAATATACATTTAGTATATGTTAATTATGAATTAATATATTCTAAATAATATTTAAATTAAGATTTATAAAGGCAACTTTTATATTAGGCCAAATCCCCGGAGGGAAATAGCCTAAGAGAAAAGCTGCAGAAAAAGGAAAAGGAAAAGGCCCACGTGGGTGGCGGATAACAGCCGCCGCACTTTGCGGCATGTAGCTAGGCTGTACTCGCGGGCAAGCGACAAATAAAGGCCGCCACACGGGGCGAGCGCCAGCTAGCCGCCGCCGCAGCCAGGCCAGCTCAACCCGTCCCAAGTAGGGCTTGTGGGGAGCTGCCTGGCGAGTAGGCCGCCGCTGGGCCACAGCCACAGACGGCCCAAGCAGGCACAACGGGGAGTGGGCAGCGGATAGGCTGCCTCCGTTCGTGGGCCACCATGCCGGGCCGGCCCACCCGGGCTGCTCGGTGCAGGCCACCGCCAGGCGGGCTGCTGGCAGGCACGGACCCAGCCGACGCCTGTCCAGCTACTGTCTGTTGCCCCTTTTTCCTCTTGGGCTGGATTTTACCCATCCGGATGGATGAAAATCCTGCTGCCTTTTCTTTTTACTAATAGTCCCACATGACTAACCTAATGGGAAGAGCACACCCCCTCCGCCTATACAAAGGGGTGCCCATGGTGGGATTAGACACACAATTTGAGAAGTCTTTTAGTTGACTTTCTCCCTCCCTCTCTCTATACCTTGTGACCATGGCCCCAAGTCTGGGCTGTGCGATCGAGGCACACCTGCAGTATGCCGTTGCGCTGCAGGGATTCCTAGCCGGATATCAACTTCCACACTTCCGGCGGGATCGGGGAGCCGGAGGTCTCATTGTGCACCGGATGTGTACGAAGACACGAGGCGCAACACTTGGGGCGCTTAAATGTCGTGAGCCGGAGCTGCTGCACGATGAAGATGAAGAAGGAGCAAGGGGTGACCTGCGAGGAGTTTCGTGGCCTTGAGGTCGGCTACGAGTACGACAACTTCAACCATGTTCCCCGCGGAACATTAACCGCGTACGGTCTACAAGGGTATGTATTCTATACGCATTGGCCGTTACTGCATTACTACATAGATAGATCCTAGGCAGTTTTTGGGGTTCCCACGTATGAATTTTTTGTTTTCTGCTACGGATCCTCTTCAAAACCCTCCACCGCGACGCAGACGTGACCAAATAAGCCCATCCCTTGGACCAAAAACCGGTTCATGCCACGAACCGGGACCAAAAACCCTCCCCTGGCTATAAATAAGCCCATCCCTTTGCCCTTTGCCACCAAATTTTGTTGGATTGTGTGTGAGGTGTGGGTGCTAGCTTTTTTTCCTTTGATTGCACAGAAGGTGTTCAACGAAATATTCGAGCCACACTTAAGTGCGCACAACACGGTATCCTCGGCCGAGGTTAGCAACCTTATCTTCTTTATCTGTAACTGATACAAAAATATTGCATGTGTCCATATAGGGTGGTCATTTCACTATTCACGATGTTATTGTAATGATTAATTATTATGACGCAGATCGATGCGCGGATGTGATGGATGTACGGCGACCGACGCGATTCCGATTTTATTGCAGGCCTGCATAAATTTATCGATGTGGCTAAGGCAAACAAAGTGGATAATTTTATGCCTTGTCCCTGCGTCGACTGTCGGAACGTGGCGGAGCACTCTGCCCCGAGAATCCTTCAAAGCCATTTGCTTCGAAGAGGTTTCATGCCTGGATATTATTGTTGGGCCATGCATGGAGAAAGAGGGGTAGGCTGGAAGAAAATGAAGAAGAGGAGGATGATGACATCTATCCTATGTCCCCTAAAGAATACGGTGATACTGCAATGGAAGACAATGAAGAAGAGGGAGGTGGCAATGAAGAAGAACAACGATCATAGGATGAGCCTGCTGATGGTCTTGGTCGGGTCATTTCTGATGCAAAGCAACAATGCGATACAGAAAGGGAGAAGCTTAAGTTGGAGGCCATGCAAAAGGATCACAAAAAGTTGTTGTATCCAAATTGTGAAGATGGCAGCACAAAGCTCGGTACCACACTTGAACTGCTGAAATGGAAGGCAGAGACTGGTTTATCTAACAAGGGATTTGAATAGTTACTGAAAATAATAAAGCCGAAGCTTCCAAAGGATAACGAGCTGCCCTAGACAACGTACAAAGCAAATAAGACTATCTGCCCTCTAGGATTAGATGTGGAGAAGATACATGCATGCATTAATGACTGCATCCTGTACCACGGTGAGAAGTACGAGAATATGGATAAATGCCTGGTATGCACTGCATATTGGTACAATATCAGACAAGATGACCCTGGTGATGTTGAGGGCGATGACGAGCCACCCAGGAAGAGGGTTCCTGCTAAGGTTATGTGGTATGCTCCTATAATACCACAGTTGAAACGTTTGTTCAGAAACAAAAAGCATGCCAGGTTGTTGCGATGGCAGAAAGAAGAGCGCAAGAAATATAGGAAACTGAGACACCCCACCGATGGGTCGCAGTGGAGAAACATCGAGAGAAAGTACTCGAACTTTACATGTGACGCGAGGAACTTATGGTTTGGTCTAAGTTCAGACGGCATGAATCCTTTTGGGGAGCAGAGCTGCAGTCTCAACACCTGGCCAGTGACTATGTATCTACAACCTTCCTCCTTGGTTGTGCATGAAGCAGAAGTTCATTATGATGCCAGTGCTCATCCAAGGACCGAAGCAACCCGGCAACGACATTGATGTGTACCTAAGGCCATTAGTCGATGAACTTTTGCAGTTGTGGGCAGAACCAAGTGTAAAGGTGTGGGATGAGAATAAACAGGAGCCATTTGACCTACGAGCGTTGTTGTTCGTAACCATCAATGATTGGCCTGCTCTTAGTAACATTTCAGGACAGTCAAACAAGGGATACAATGCATGCACGTACTATTTAGATAAGACTAAAGGTACATATTTGGACAAATGTAAGAAGGTTGTGTACCTGGGGTGTCATAAATTTCTTCCGACCAATCATCAAGTAAGAAAGAAAGGCAAGCATTTCAACGGTGAGGCAGATTACCGTAAGAGGCCTAAGATCTCTAAAGGTGCTGATGTATTTGGTATGGTGAAGGACCAAGAAGTAATCTTTGAAAAGGGTTCTGGCAGTCAATCTGTTCCAAAATACCCCATTACCGGACACACGTCCATGTGGAAGAAGAAATCTATATTTTGGGAGCTTGAGTATTGGAAAGACCTAGAGGTCCGTTCTTAAATCGACGTGATGCACGTGACAAAGAATATTTGCGTGAACCTTCTAGGCTTCCTGGGCGTGTATGGGAATGATACATCCATTTTGCATCACTATTCTATGTCTTAATTCACTATTATTCATTGATATATTTCGTATTAAGAGGTGATACTTATGTTATTTCATCTATTTTTGCATGGTTGATGACTTTTGGAGCATGGACCACTGCAGTCAGGATTCTGATGGAAAAGGTGCTGTTTGGAGGCAAAATTCGCGAAGATCAGAAAATCTAGGAAAATATACGGAAAATTCTATTTTTTCAGAAGACTCAGGATGCCAGAAGATGGAGCGGAGGTGGGCCACAGGGGGCCCACACCACCCCATGGCGCAGGCAGGCCTAGGTCGCGCCAGGGAGTGGTGTGGCCGCCCTGGCCCACTCCAGCCTCTCTCCTCTGGCGTATATTATCCTCCCGAAACCCTAAGACTCGGGGAGCAACCATAGAAAGATTCCACCGCCTCTGCGGGGCGGAAAATACCGAGAGAGAAAGATCTCTCCGGCAGACAGATTCCTGCCGGGGGAATTCCTTCCCGGAGAGGGGAGATCGTCGCCATCAACACCACCATCAAGCTGTACTTCATCGGGATCATCATCATCATCACCACCATCATCACCATCACCACCATCATCACCATCTCCATATTGCTGTAACAATTGCGTTGAATCTTGCTATAGTTCATAAGGGAAACTTTCCCGGTGTTGATTACTCTTTGTAGTTGATGCTATTGAGTGAACCGTTGAATTATTGTTTATGTTCAGATTGTTATACATCATTATTCCATCTCTGATCATGATCCATATGATGTCTTGTGAGTAGTTCGTTTTGTTCTTGAGGACATGGGAGAAGTCTTGTTGTTAGTAGTGGAGTTGTGTTGAGAAAGATTCAATAGATTGTTATTTAAGTTGTGGTGTACTTCTTCTAGTGGTGTCATGTGAACGTCGACTACATGATACTTCACCTATATGGGCCTAGGGGAATGCATTGTGTATTTGGCTACTAATCGTAGGGGTTGCCGGAGTGACAGAAACCTGAACCCCCGTTAGGAAACCATTGCACAAGGGATGTAAGGGTCTTAGAGTTTAAAGTTATGGTTAGGTTTCTACCTTAATTACTTTCTTGTACTTACGGATGTTTGCAAGGGGTATAATCACAAGTATGTATTAGTCTTGGATGGGGCGGTACATTAGCACAGGTTCACCCACACAACACTTACAAGCTAGAGAAGATTAATCGACTATACGAAGCGAAAGCACTTGTCAGTCTTCCCATGTGTCCTCGAGAACGTTTGGTCATCTATAGAAATACAACCGGCTTGTCCTTTGCTGCATAAAGGATTGGGCCACTTGCTGCATTTATTCCTACTGTCTTTTATTTACTCGTACTTTGTTTACTTGCTTTATCGAAAACCCCTAAAAATCCGTTTGCTAAGTATTTGCAGAGAATTCTTGATCCATACCACTAGCCAACACCTTCTGCTCCTCGTTGGGTTCGACACTCTTACTTATCGAAAATACTGCGATACACCCCCTATACTTGTGGGTCATCAAGACTATTTGCTGGCGCCGTTGCCGGGGAGTGAAGCGCTATTGGAGAGTTTAACTAGTAAAGGAAACTTCTACTGTGAGTATTGTTTACTTCTGCTAGTTGCTTTATTTTCGTTATGGATAATTCGCTGAGTTTCTTATTTGGTAATGCTACTACCACTGCTAAGGTAGTATATAAGCCACCACCTGCTGAGAAAGATGTTTTCAAAATACCTACAAGAATTATTGATCGTGTTATGGATAATTATTATGTTGGGGATGGAATTGTCCATCCCGGTGATCATTTACTCTTTATACACGAATTATGCGGGTTGTTCAAGTGTGCATGTATTACTACAGATCAAGTTAAGAAGAAGTTATTCTCATTATCACTAAAAGGAAGAGCTGAGGAATGGTATAAGCTGCTGAAGAATGGTCAAGCTCTAGAATGGGAGGAAATAGTGCCTCTCTTTTATTCAAAGTTTTATCCTCCTAGTGAGATTCATAAAGATCGGAATCAAATATACAACTTTTGGCCTCTTGATGGAGAGAGTACAGCTCAAGCTTGGGGGAGATTGAAGTTACTAATGCTCAAATGTCCCATTCATGAGCTCCCCAACAATATTATTATCAACAATTTTTATGCAAGGCTCCCTCTACATGATAACGATTTATTGGATGCTTCTTGTGCTGGATCATTCACTCGCATGGAAGAAGAAGCTAAATGGGACCTTCTAGACCATATTCAAGACAATGCTGAAGCTTGGGAGAATGACAAAGGTAGAAAGTCAGGTATAAATTATGATTATGAATGCATTGAATCTTTTATGGGAACTGATGACTTTCAAAATATTAAAAATGCTTATGGTATAGACTCACAAGCTATTGCTTATTATTTTAAGGCTTTTGCTTCCTACATTGAAGTGCCTAAAAAGAAGTGGAATAAGTATCATGAACCTTATAAAGATGTTGCTAAAAGTGTTCCTGCAAGGAATACTGAAGTTTATACTGCTAATCATGTTTTACCTAAACCTTATATTGAGAAAATGCCTTTTCCAGTTAAGGTAAAGGAGCATTCTATGATAGCTAGTATGGTTAATGAAAGTATGAATAAAGCTGTTGAACCTGATAAACAAATGGTTGATGAACCTATGATAGCCAGTGTGAAAGACTTTGTCACTAAATATGAAAAAGAGGGACACACTATCATTTGCAAGGATACCTCTAATATTGTTTCACATAGTAGTGTTATGAGAGCTAGTATTCCTGTGTTTTCTGTTAGAATAAGTGATCATTGCTATGATAGTCCTTGTGATAGCTATATTGTTAAGTTTATTCATGATACTAAAAGTTACTATGAGAGAGGGAAAAGTGTTCTGATGTATCTCAATAATATCAAGTTTCCTCGTTTTATGCTGAAAGTTTTTATATTGCGCTTCTTTTGCCTTCTTATGCAAGTTGCCTTTGGTTTCAATAACTTGTTTGTTTACAAAATCCCCTTGCATAGGAAGTGGGTTAGACTTAAATGTGTGTGTTTTTGCTTCTTAATGCTCTCTTTCACTTCAATTCATATCCCTGTGAGAGCTTCTTCAAAATTATCATGCTCATCTTAATGGCTATAAAGAAAGAGCTTTATGGGAGATAACCCAATTTGTTGTTGCTTTTAGTTTGTTTTTGTTTCTTTGAGTCTTGGAAGTTATTACTTCGGTAATAACCGCTCCTTATCCGTTTTGTTTGTTTTTTGTGTCAAGATCAACCTCTAATGAGAGAGAAGTAAGATTTGGGGAAGTTGCTGTCCCGAAACAGATTTTTGTGTTTCACCGTAAAAATTCGTGAGAGATCTCTGTATGTTGGATTGAGCTGTAATGTTTTGTGCTTCTGCCCCAGGTTGTTATTTAACTTTCGTTAGTTTTGCACTTTTTGATTTGAGCAACAGAAGATTTTCAAAAAAATGATCTTTACCTGCTGGTCTGTTTTGACAGATTTAGCCACTCTTGCATCTGCTTCTTTATTCGATTTCCTTTTTGAATTATTTTTGGGTTTTCGGAAGGAGTTGCTACAGTAGCCTATGTTTTGATGGTTTTCAGTTGAAGTTGGACTCAAAAGGTTCTACCACTTCACTTATACTAATGTTGCTAATAAGAACTGTGTGAAGTTTTGTGTGAAAGAAATTTCCAGGAAGTGGAGATAATGGTGTAATAAGAAAGAGAAGGGTTTTATGACTCAAGTAATAAGTGTATGAAGATGAAGATATTGATGCCTTTCAAGTTATAAATCCGGAGAAATTCATTGAGGTCCAAATTCAGAGACCGGCAGAGTCCGTTTCCAACTAGGTAACAGTTTTGGTAAGAAAAGTTCCACGAAAATACAATCCAACTATACTTTTGCAGTTTTCAGTCAATAAGGGAAGCTATGAAGTGAAACAGAGACGGAAATGGAGCCAGGGTGGCTCACACCACCCTGTGGCGTGGGCCCTCCCCTGGCCGCGCCACCAGGTGGTGAGTCCACCCGGAACTCCACCTCCGACTCGTTTTCTCCCAGTACCTTCCTTTTGATATGAAACTTCGTAATATATAACCCCCCAGATCTTCCGAGGTTCGTATATTGTGTTTTCGTCATGTTTTTGTTTCGATCTGTTTCTGCCAGGACATACTCTTTGAAAGTTTAGAAGCACAATGATGTCTGCCAAGGATAAAGGGAGGGAGCCTATGGAGGAAGACCCCCAAGACCCCGGGAAGGAGAAGGAGATCAAGAGTGAAGGTGAAGAGGAGCAAGGCCAATGTCCACACACCGGCACTACCATTGCAAGCATTGGAGTGGTGAAACCTTCCAGGGTCAGAAGGACGACACGAATGCAGATTGGGGGGAAAGTTCCCTGTCACAGTTTGGCTCCAAGGTCACTTCCTCCACACACCAAGAATCCTTTCCATAGCTTCATCCATAACCATGCAGGAAAAGAAGACTTCAAGGAGGAAGAATGGAAAAAGAATCACGGGAGCTGGGATCCACAAACTGAAATGATCACGAGCCGTATTGAGCACAACTCGGAATTGATTCGTACTCTCACCTTCGAGATTGAGGACTGTGGAAAACTGATCAAGGAGCTCATCGAGAGGATACCACCACCACCGAAGGAGTAACTCGTCATCAGGTTTGGCATCCCCTTGGTTTATTCCAAGCTTGGGGGAGTGCCACGGTATCACATCACTATCTTCTATCTTTTTACCTTATTAGTAGAGTCATATCATGAATAGAGGAGTTATTATGTAGTATGGTTTGCATTATGGAAGTGTCCCCTCTCTCGTTAGATATGTATCCCTTGGTGTGAGTTTCCGTTATGGAATATTAATGAGAAGTTCTATCATTCACTCTTTTGCATAGCTTATATTAGTTTTCCATTCATGGTTATATGATTGATCTTGTTGTTAGTATTGGTATCACTTTGGGATCATTGAGTTAATTTAGTTGGTTTTGGCAAACCTGGCTCGGTCAGTAGCAACACCTTTTTGAGAGTTGAAAAGAAAAAGATAGAAGTACTCTAAAGAAAAATAATTTCATCATCTTTCTTTCTTGATTTGCCCATAAGTCTAGTATTCTCTAGTTAAGATCTTTTGTGCTTCCAAGGAAGATTGCATGTTTGTCTTTATCATTTGTATGCTTGGTTGTTTCCTTCAACTCTTGTACTTGCTACCCAGCCTTGCTAGCCAAAAACCTGTACTGAGAGGGAATTCTTCTCGTGCATCCAATCCCTTAAACCAAAACCTTTGCCATTTGTGTCCACCATACCTACCTAGTAGCATTATTGCTATTCCAAGTAAATTCCTGTTTTATCTACCTCCCAAATTAAACTTGTTATGTGAAAATTAGTGATTAAAGCTCTCACGAACTTGATGGCCACTTTACTTTCTTGCATTTAATAAACTTGAACCATTGTGCTCACCTATGTTGCGTATATGCTTGCGCTTTGTAAGTTGTGAATTAGCAGAACCATGCTGTCATGGGGAACACTTTCAACATTGCACTGGTACTTTGTACCAAGTTGATATCATGTTCTTTTGTCTATGGATGTCGTCGCTGTGAAATTAAAGGGGAGCTTGTAAGTCCATGGAGTTATGCATATGTGTTAGAGAAACGCCTGGGCCGCTGGTCTAATCCATGCTGACATGGTGGAAACCTGCAGCGTAACCATAACGAGTATCTATGAAGCATTCTTCTTATAAAAAAAGAGACAGAGATTGAGAAAAAGAGAAAATAAAAAAAGATATAATGAAAAGAGGAAAGAGAGAAAAAAGCACCATATTCCCATGGTAAATAAGAAGATTGCTGAGATACTTGTTGTCTGCTTGCCTTGTCATTTTGATATGGGGATTCTTCCGTATCATCAGGCAAGGGGTACCCCGTTGGCGGTTCTTAATGATACAGATATGCTTACGATGACAAGAACTTACCTCTGACTAAACTTGAGTAGCATGAGGAGCGGCCCTCGTATTCAAGGGACATGAGATTCTCAATTTACAACTTGTCAATGCATATCCTCATTTTTGATCACTTTAACCTTAATGACCTAAAGATGCCTATGATAGGGGCAATGAGAGCTGAAAGCTACTAAGTATCATAATTTTTGGGAGCTCTTTATGAGACTTGTAATCCCTGCTTTCCTCTGCGAAGGGCCTTTCTTTTACTTTGTAGTTGAGTCAGTAAACCTACTCCCTTCTATCTCAGCAAGTATTTTGAGTTGTTGTGTTTCATTCATTCATATGATGATTTATTCAATCATGTTTCTTATGTTCCTTGTTTTGCACATTGCCCTTATCTTGAAGTTTACTACTTTGAAAGCTATCATTGAAAAACCAGTTATTTGTGAACTCCAGCAAATTATCAACTATTCTTCGACCAAGAGCTAAGTTTGCCATTACCAATTATGATTCACTTTATGTATCTTTATTGTGTTTCCTTTACTCACCGCAAGTTGAGTTATATAATAGTGAGTTGTCTTCTATTATGATCTATGTATTTGATGAATGTGATGCTTCTTGTCCGTATTCTTTTATGGACTCTTCACTCCATAAACTTGAGGCCATGTTTATTGAGCTCAGTTTCGCTTGGGGACAAGCGAAGTCTAAGCTTGGGGGGAGTTGATACGTCCATTTTGCATCACTATTCTATGTCTTAATTCACTAATATTCATTGATATATTTTGTATTGAGAGGTGATACTTATGTTATTTCATCTATTTTTGCATGGTTGATGACTTTTGGAGCATGGACCGCTGTAGTCAGGATTCTGATGGAAAAGGTGCTGTTTGGAGGCAAAATTCGCGAAGATCAGAAAATCTGGGAAAATATATGGAAAATCCTATTTTTCCAGAAGACTAAGGATGCCAGAAGATGGAGTGGAGGTGGGCCACAGGGGGCCCACACCACCCCATGGCGCGGGCAGGCCTAGGCCACGCCTGGAGGTGGTGTGGCCACCCTGGCCCACTCCAGCCTCTCCCCTCTTGCGTATATCAACCTCCCGAAACCCTAAGACTCGGGGAGCAACCACAGAAAGATTCCGCCGCCTCTGTGGGGCGGAAATCACCGAGAGAGAAAGATCTCTCCGGCAGATAGATTTCTGCCGGGGGAATTCCTTCTCGGAGAGGGGAGATCGTCGCCATCAACACCACCATCAAGATGGACTTCATCGGGATCATCATCATCACCATCATCATCACCATCAGCACCCTCATCACCATCTCCATATTGCTGTAACAATTGCGTTGAATCTTGCATTAGTTCATAGGGGAAACTTTACCGGTGTTGATTACTCTTTGTAGTTGATGCTATTGAGTGAACCATTGAATTATTGTTTATGTTCAGATTGTTATACATCGTTATTCCATCTCTGATCATGATCCATATGATGTCTTATGAGTAGTTCGTTTTGTTCTTGAGGACATGGGAGAAGTCTTGTTGTTAGTAGTGGAGTTGCGTTGAGAAAGATTCAATAGATTGTTATTTAAGTTGTGGTGTACTTATTCTAGTGGTGTCATGTGAACGTCGACTACATGACACTTCACCTATATGGGCCTAGGGGAATGCATTGTGTATTTGGCTACTAATTGTAGGGGTTGGCGGAGTGACAGAAACCTGAACCCCCGTTAGGAAACCATTGCACAAGGGACGTAAGGGTCTTAGAGTTTAAAGCTGTGGTTAGGTTTCTACCTTAAATACTTTCTTGTACTTACGGATGTTTGCAAGGGGTTTAATCACAAGTATGTATTAGTCTTGGATGGGGCGGTACATTAGCACAGGTTCACCCACACAACACTTAGCAAGCTAGAGAAGATTAATCAGCTATATGAAGCGAAAGCACTTGACAGTCTTCCCATGTGTCCTCGAGAATGTTTGGTCATCTTAAGTAATACAACCGGCTTGTCCTTTGCTGCATAAAGGATTGGGCCACTTGCTGCATTTATTCCTACTGTCTTTTATTTACTCGTACTTTGTTTACTTGCTTTATCGAAAACCCCTAAAAATCCGTTCGCTAAGTATTTGTAGAGAATTCCTGATCCATACCACTAGCCAGCACCTTCTGCTCCTCGTTGGGTTCGACACTCTTACTTATCGAAAATACTGCGATACACCCCCTATACTTGTGGGTCATCAAGACTATTTTCTGGCGCCGTTGCCGGGGAGTGAAGCGCTATTGGAGAGTGGAACTGGTAAATGAAACTTCTACTCTGAGTATTGTTTACTTCTGCTAGTTGCTTTATTTTCATTATGGATAATTCACTGAGCTTCTTATTTGGTAATGCTACTACCACTGCTAAGGTAGTAGATAAGCCACCACCTGCTGAGAATGATGTTTTCAAAATACCTACAAGAATTATTGATCGTGTTATGGATAACTACTATGTTGGGGATGGAACTGTCCATCCCGGTGATCATTTACTCTTTATAAACGAATTATGCGGGTTGTTCAAGTGTGCAGGTATTAGTACAGATCAAGTTAAGAAGTTATTCTCATTATCACTGAAAGGAAGAGCTGAGGAATGGTATAAGCTGCTGAAGAATGGTCAAGCTCTGGAATGAGAGGAAATAGTGCCTCTCTTTTATTCAAAGTTTTATCCTCCTAGTGAGATTCATAAAGATCGGAATCAAATATACAACTTTTGGCCTCTTGATGGAGAGAGTACAGCTCAAGCTTGGGGGAGATTGAAGTTACTAATGCTCAAATGTCCCATTCATGAGCTCCCCAACAATATTATTATCAATAACTTTTATGCAAGGCTCCCTCTACATGATAAAGATTTATTGGATGCTTCTTGCGCTGGATCATTCACTCGCATGGAAGAAGAAGCTAAATGGGACCTTCTAGACCGTATTCAAGACAATGCTGAAGCTTGGGAGAATGACAAAGGTAGAAAGTCAGGTATAAATTATGTATGAATGCATTGAATCTTTTATGGGAACTGATGACTTTCAAAATATTAAAAATGCTTATGGTCTAGACTCACAAGCTATTGCTTCTTATTTTAAGGCTTTTGCTTCCTACATTGAAGTGCCTAAAAAGAAGTGGAATAAGTATCATGAACCTTATAAAGATGTTGCTAAAAGTGTTCCTGCAAGGAATACTGAAGTTTATACTGCTAATCATGTTTTACCTAAACCTTATATTGAGAAAATGCCATTTCCAGTTAAGGTAAAGGAGCATTCTATGATAGCTAGTATGGTTAATGAAAAAAATGAATAAAGCTGTTGAACCTGATAAACAAATGGTTGATGAACCTATAATAGCAAGAATATAGCCATTTTCATCCTTGTAATTATCAAAGCAAAATTTAAGTATAGCATAAACCTCATGTTTATAAGGTGAATCATCAATATTTTCAAGCAAACTAGCAAGTTCAAATGCACCCTTCCAAGCAATAAATTCCTCAATTTGTTCCACATCATAAAAGTCATAATTTCCTTTAACATAAAAAGATATGGTAACATTATCATTATACTCACATTGAAAAGGGAGGTGTTTATACCTCTTACAAGAACAAGATTTATCACAGCAATAAGTAACATTATAAATAGAGCACACATTTCTAGCAATGGTATACAATTTATCAATTTGTTCCCATAAGTATTTCCCTTTTTATGACAAATGTTGTTCCTTATAATAATATTTTTGATCTTCCGTGAACCCAACTTGCCAATAAGATTCAGTTTCAAAGAAACCAACCATTGACCACAAGCATGATAAAGCAAGACAATAACAAACCAACGAAAATAACAACTAGAGTAGGAACTAATTTTTTGTATTTTTGATAAAGAAATAAGCAAACAAGGCAGAAATAAACTTAGCTTGAACAATAGTGATTTCAAGTGGACTTGATAAATAAAGCTATGCTCCCCGGCAATGGCGCCAGAAAATAGTCTTGATGACCCACAAGTATAGGGGGTGTATCGCAGTATTTTCGAGGGAAGTGAAACCCAATTTATTGATTCGACACAAGGGGAGCCAAAGAATATTTATAAGCCTTAAAAACTGAGTTGTCAATTTAGCTGCACCTAGAAACAATCTTGCTCACATCAGTTTATCAGTAGCAACAGTTTTGTAGTACGAATAGCAAAGTAGCAACAATAGTAAAATAAAGACAACAGTGACAATAGCAATAAACAGTGGGATTTGAGTGCGGTAGGCATAGGGATGGATGGACAGGCGTTGCATAGACAAGACAATTCACATACCAATCAGAACATAGGGCAACTGCAGATAAATAAGATAAAGCATCCAAGTACTAGATAATCCTAGGAATGTGTTCTATATATAGTCATACGTGCTCGCAATGAGAACTTGCACAACGTCTTTTGTCCTGCCAGCCCGTTTGCAGCGGGGCCTCAAGGGAACTTCTGGCAATTAAGGTGCTCCTTTTAATAGAGCACCGGAGCAAAGCATTAACACTCCGTGAACACATGTGATCCTCACATCAAAGCCATTCCCTCCGGTTATCCCGATTTCTGTTACTTCGGGGCCATTGGTTCCGGACAACAACGTGTGTATACAACTTGTAGATAAGACCATAAACAATACTATCATAATGAATCAATAACATGTTCAGATCTGAAATCATGGCACTCGGGCCCTAGTGACAAGCATTAAGCACAACAAGTCGCAACAAAGTCATAAAGCACTAATAAAAGATACTAGGCACCATGCCCTAACAATCTGATGCCATTACATGAACGATCTCATCCAATCCCTACCATCCCCATAGCCTACAACAGGGGATTACTCACTCATATATGGGGGAAACATGGATGGTCGATGGAGAAGCGATGGTGATGATGATGGTGATGATCTCCTCCTATTCCCCGTCCTGGTAGGGTGCCAGAACGGAGTTTCTGGTATTGTTTCGTGGAATCTGGTGGTGGCGGCGGAGCGGAACTCCTTCTGGAAAAACGTCGACCCCCCCGGAATTTTAAGGTCAGAAGGCTTCTTATAGGCGAAGAGGGAGACCGAGGGGGTGCCTGGGGGGCCCACACCATGCCCTGGCGCGGCCAGGCCCAGCCCGCGCCTGGGGGTGGTGTGGCTAGCCCCTGGCTCTCCTCCGTCTCGTATTCTGGCTTCGTGGGTCTTCCGGAAAAATAGGCACTTTGGCTTTTGTCCCGTCCAATTTCGAGAATGTTCATTTTCTCACTTTCCTGGAACCAAAAACAGCAGAAAATAGGCAGCTGGCACTGTGGCTCTTGTTAATAGGTTAGTCCAAGAAATCATATGAAAAGTACTCCAAATTGTGGACAAAACACAAGAAAGGAGATAAAACCAAGCATGGAACATCAAAAATTATAGATACATTTGCAATGTATCAGGCCTCCCCTTGCTTCCCCGACCCCTCCATCGCAACCCCGATGAGATTCCGGTGCCCATGCACCTCTTTGTCCTCTCCCTCGTGCTCTAGTTCGTGCTGCCGACGATGACCACCGAGCGCCGCCGCCAAACCTTGTCGGTGCCGTCGCTCCGGCGACCTCTTGCAAGTAGCGCCACCACTTTCTGGTTTCCCTCGACGAGACGCGTCCAACGCGCCCATCCGCGTGTCCAGGCGCGCACGGGTCGATGGATCCGTGCTCGACCTTGGAGCAATGGTGTCGATGACGTCATCATGATGTCAGGCTGACGTCATTTCTCCTTTTCTTTTAGTTAAATCTTTTCTGTAATTGTTTTATTAACTGAAAATGCTGATAGGTGGGTCCAGCAAGTTAGGTTTTTATTCTTTTTGAAAATATTTTCTGAAATTAATAAAAGTCTGACATGTGGGGCCAGATGGAAAATAATTTTAATAATTCCAAAAATGTTTATTTATTTAAAAATAATTTAAAATGGATTAAAATTGGGAAAAATCATAACTAATTCATTTTTTAAATCAGAAAAATGTGTATAATATATCAAAATGTTCAGAAAAATGAGCTCTACCATTTAAAAATGTAAGCATTCATACTCATACAACTTTGAACCTTACTTTACATAGAGGAACACCGACACCCCCTAAGTACCATGGGTTCGATGGTTTATCCACCTAGGGCATTCCGAACCCATTTAGAAAATAAGTTCATAGTGTTTTGTATTATTTGTATTATAGTAACTTGCAAATCTTAATTTGCAAATATTATGGATCCAACACACCAAGATACTATGAACCCAGAACATTAGGAAAACATCCTCCACTGAATGATCTGCGAAAATAAATTTATCGATGTCAATGTCACCAAGAAGTTTCTGAACGAATCCAGTGAGGGAGATGAGTCTCTCAACCGAGAAGACTGTAACACCCTCAAATTGGCCCTATGCAAGTTTTAGCCCTTTCCGCCAAACCCGCATAGAAACGATTCAAGGACACCCACCAGGCACTTTCGTGCGGGTGGAAAACGAAGTAATACTATTACACAACAGTCCTCGATGGGACCCACAGAACAGATAAATACAACAACGACTCAGTGAGTCAAGAATACAGATATATTATACAAAGATCCAAGTCACCTTGGAAACGATAGAGCGTCCGACTACGGACACGATGCAAATGGGGCTAAGAGCCCTAAATAATAACCAATGGCGTCCATAACCCTGCCCAGGCCAAGCCGGAAGGGTAACCCTGCTAACAACGTCGATCTCAAACCTGCTAAAACAAAAGGGGTGCCGACAAAGGGCAGAGGAAAAAGAGGAGCGTCAGTACTGAGGCCAGTACACAGCGAGGCTAGAATTCGGCGGCTCTCGCCTACATAGGTATGGTGGACTGAAGCAGCAGCGCAGCAGCACTAAACAACCTATAGAGACTCAGTACAACTATCGGCTATTAGAGAGAGATAAGAAAGACCTATTCGGAACCACCTGATACTAACACCAATCGTACCCATCCTGGTATTCCCCCTCGAGACCAAACGAGGAATTCAAACCGAGGAACTCACACAGTTGGCAGTTTTATTAATTCCATTATAGTTGAAGCACTTACTAGTCATATATTGATAGCATGAGTCATCCTGAAGCATAAGTAGTGGACAGTTTTAATTACCATTCTGTGGTAGTTGGAACCTTTACTAGTCAGATATAATTGTCCTGAGGAATCCCAAAACCCAGCAATTATTGGCACTTTTATCACATTTCATTGGAGTTGCAATACTTACTAGGCATATATAACAAACAACCCAGATCCATCAGTTGTTGGCATTTTTAATATCCATTCCGTTATAGTTGAATCTAATTACTAGTCATATATTAAGTCAAGTTTATAGCACTACTTTAGTTATGCTTGTCTATGATCGAGATACTGTGCTCCAAGTTGTCCATAACCACGGACACGGCTTTCAGAAATTTTACCCTGCAGGGGTGCACAAATAGCAACACACACTCGATCAACCTCGGAAAAACCAACTCAAAACCCAACGAGGCATTCACGACAAAGCGATCACAGGATTCAGAAATATTTTAGGGGGCCACCCCACTAAGCTACCCGCAACGAAGTTGGCCAGCTCCGGAATGGACCCAGGGTTTGCGTCAATGGCTGTAAACGACTGGGAACCCGAAAGTGTGACTGGGCTTGTCGATACCGCGAAAACACTCCGCGATCCTAAACAGTAGAGGTGCTCCACGCACAATCTTAAATAAAGAAGTAAAGCATGGCATAAGTACATGATAGTAATAAAGCCCCAAACTACTTTGTGGCCCCAAGAAATAGAAATGAATCAAGATCTGGCTCAGGGGGGTCCATAAGGCTTCTCGGATGTGGATAGTGCGAAAAATCAAGGAACATGTATCAAGTACTCGGGGTCCTACGGAACACAAGTGAGCGTGGAAGAACCAAATAACATCTATTGCCCACCGATGCCTCTACATTAGTTATATCTAGCATTTTAATAGTTGTATTTAAAGTCATGATCATCTCCACCAACAAGCATCTGCCAGCATTTCAACAACTGTGGTACTTGACAACACGAGATCGCACCTGAGCAAGCAACTACGACTCGCAAGGCCAGCTATCTACCAAACACGGGTAATAGGAGGTGTCCAAGGCAATATAGAGGCTGCACGGGATATAACTGGTGCACAGAAACTAAAGCATCGCGACACGGATAGCAATAGATCAACAGGAGGAAATAAAGACTATAAATGCAAAATAGGTAGAAGGAGAAGAGATGCTCGCCTGGGAAACACTGCCGACGGATCATAACCAGAGAACTTGTCGATACTCGCATCAACTCATCGGCCTAATCCGTGAAGAAGCAAACACTAGAAGAAACACCGAATGTAATATTTAATACTACGGCAGAAGATCCGGCATGCTTATGATATGATGCAGATGCGGTGCAATTAGGCAGTATTAAGCGGAACTGGGGTTCCGGCAATTAATTAGGCGATTCAAGTTATTTAGAAACCCCGCAATTTAAATGTTGATTTAACAATGCAAAGCATGTCATCGGTTTGCTACGCAAATTTAAATGGAGGCGATATGAGACAAGTATAGCCCGCATATAGTCTCCATATTTAATTATGAGGTGAATCGACTATACAACCCGGACCCACAAAATATGTATGCAGGTATGTACAATTGATATGCAACAATTCATATAGATGGCATTTATAAAATAGAGGTCTTGGTTAGGGGATCACATTTGGGTTTGGCGAACTTGGTGTTCATCGGGGGTCGGTGGGATTCGGTTTCGGCGGGATCGGTCTTTGGGGTCAGACTCCGGGATCGGCTTCGGATCCATGAGGTAGTCCTCGGCGTGGCGTCCGGTTCCAGATCGGTCTCTAGGGTCTTCGAGGATCTGCCTCCGGATGTCGATGACGAACTTGGAATGGCGTCGACGGTCTACGAGTGGCATCACGGTGGTTCTTGTTAGCATCGTCGTCAGCACCCAAGTCAGGTACTTTCTGACATGTAGGTCTTGTCCACCACAGAGGTCTCGGGCAAAATCACCATCTTGCAGTTCAGGAAGTAGGGTAGCATCGCTAACAACAACAACACCAGAAGTGAATCAGATCACAACATGAGTAATAAAGCAAAGAGGCAGTCACACGTCCAGGAGCAGATGGCGCACATGACCTGCAGAACCGTAGAGGGTGACGCTGCAGACGTGCTTGGCGGCGACCGCTCGACGGACGAGGACGAGATGGAGGAGGCGGACGGCGTCCGTGGTGGAGGTCACGGAGGTGGGGCCGCAGCGAGCGGGGCTGGCGGGCTCCGAACTAGCGGTGGCCGAGGTCGTGGGGACGAGGCGGCAGTCGCCGTGGCTGGAGGCGGGGAAAGGCGTCGGGCGCGGAGGCGGCCAGGGCAGAGGGGCGGCGGCGACCCAAGGCGAGGCGGCCAGGAGGGCTCGGGGAGGAGGCGCAGGTGGCAACGAGGAACTGAGGAGAGGAGGCAGCGACGGGCGCGGACGCGGTCGGGGATGCATGGCGAGGAGGGGGTCGACGACGGCGGGACGGAGAGACGAGAGGGAAGGGAGAGCAGCAGCGCCAGACGCTGCACTCGCGAGGGAGACGGCGGCCGAAGCTCGAGGCAGGCCTGGTGGCGAGGCGGGGCCCGTGGCGCAGAGGGCGGCGGCCGGGTTGAGGAGGACAGCGCGACGGGGCGGCGACCGAAGGAGAACCAGGCAGCGGGGACCTCAGCGGGGACGGCGACGCGGGGTGCGGGGAGGACCGGCGGCGGCCGGCGACGCCAGAGAAGAAGGTGGAGGCGGCGGGGAAAGGGGAGAGGGGAGGAAGGGAACGCCTGGGGCGGGGAAACCGAGGCGGCTATCGGCGCGTGGAGGGGACGCGGTTAGCGGTAGGTAGGGCCGGCCGAACGGAATAGGGGGGTTGCGTGGGTTGGCTGCGCGCGGTGCGTGTGTGTGAGTGCGTGGGTGTAGCTATGTTAGGGAGTGGAGGGAGTTGGGGTGAGGTGGCAGCGGGTGAGTGGACGGGGGATTAGGCCAGGGTGACGTGGCGCGCTGCAATAGGGTGGGGTGAGGTGGAGGGGGCTGGGTAGAATGGGCTGGGTAGGTTATTTGGTAGAAAGGGTTTGGGATTTAGACAGTTTAGGGTTTTAATTTGGAGGTGGCTGGCTAGGCTTTCGAGCCTGGCTGGCTGCCTCCTGTAAAAATAATATAAATTTTGTTTATTTAAAACGGGGCCTTTGAAAACCATTGGTAGACGAAACAAAAATATTCCGGAGACCCGGGAAAGACCGGAGTCTTGATTTGAAATTAGGACGGGGAATATTTAGAAAACCAAACTAGGCTTTTAGAAAATAGTTTTTGACAAACAAATGCATGACGACATGACGATGCTCAAATGCAAGGTGGCATGATGACATGAGCATGCGGTCATGACGATGCAATGCATAAAAACAACGCGATTTTCTAGTAGTGGTTTTTGCGGGATGCCACAAAGACCGATCCGGTGAGGTAGAAGGCGAAGCCTAGGATGGGGGAGAAGCCGACGAGGGAGAAGGCGACGGCTCCGGCGGAACCTTAAATCTCGCAAACTCCGGCGAGGTGTATATATGTATTTTTGTAATTAAAATGCTACTATATATATACATGCATATATTAACACTCTTTTTTCTTTTAGCCCTTTGTATCGAGAACTTCTTCCGTAAGAATGAAACGAGGCCCAACAAAAAAGTTGGATGACACTGTGAGGTATAGGATCGAAGTGGTCGGTGTAGACGGCGAACCGCAAGCTCCCGACGATGTCGCAAAAAAATTGTCAAGCAATGCGGAGTTCTTGTGAGGGACTACATCCTGATCACCGTTCAAGAATGGAATCGGCCAAGCGGCGGTGGAGTCCCGTATGCGGCGACATCGCCAAAGATAAGCTTTTTGACAAGCTCATGATTAATTTCCTCCTGCTAAGGCTAGATGTGAATCCAGATGAAGAGGAGAGAGCAAAAAAGGAGCATGTGCAAAGAGTCAAGAAGTTTGCTCTCATCAAGATGGCCGATGCATTCAAGAACTAGAAGAAGAAACTGTACAATAACTTTGTCAAGGTAGAGAAGACTCCGGATTTCAATCAAGGCGGCTATGCTAAGTTAAGACACTAGTGGGCTGATTTTGTGAAGTATAAGACATCGGAGAAAGCTTTGGAAAGGTCTAGAATAAATACGGAGAATGCTGCTAAGAAAGTGTACCATCATAATATGCGGCCTGCTGGCTACGCCGGTTGCATGCCTAAGTGGGATACACTTGAGGTCAAGTACATTGCTGCCGGGATCAGACCAGAGCCCACAACATGGACACCACGGGCGAGAAACTGGTTTTATGGCTATGAGGGAATGTTGGACGAAGAAGGGAGGGCAATATATAATCAGAAACATGAAGATCATCCCCTACTGCCGATCGACGATATTAGACATGCAGTAGATGATGTTGCAGCGGGACGGTTTGTTCCCGATAGAGAGAACGACGAGCTCACACGCTCCCTTAAAAATCCTGACCACAAAGGAAAAGCACGAGGCACACCAGGCTCCAAGTCGTGGAATGATGCCTTCCCCACGGAAATGAAGAGATATCCCGATAAAATCCATCAGAGGAGAAAGGAAAGGGAGGCAGCTGAGAAAGCGGCTGTTGCAGACCGGCTGCGTAATGTAGAAGAAGCATTAAAGCGGCACCAGGATTAACTCGACAGACTTAGCCAGCAAGGTATTAGCGGCCAATCTCAGCGGCACATGGTAGAAGCTGCATTCGATGGTACCGGCGCCCTATCGAATAAGAAAAGCAGTGTCGCTTCCACGCAGCTCTAGGATGTTGATGATGATGCACTGACGACTCCTCCTCCTAAATGCTACCTAGTGGATGATATCACGGAGAGCACAACTTGTGAGCTAAAGGTGCAAGTTATGAACTTAAGGGTGACGGTGGCGGTCAGCATGGCCGTACCAATTGCGCCTAACCCAACTTGACATTGCAGACCGGTTCCAAAAGGTACGCTACCGTCACGGTGGATGATGTGAAGGAAGATTTTGAGGAGCTGAAGCTGGACCACCTTGCAGGGGAAGATATGGAGCTGACTGAACTAGGAGAAGCCAAAGGGGGGACTGTTGTATGGCCAAAGGAGCACATCGTGCTTCCAAATTATGTTCCACCAAGGCCACCCACTCCTCAGAGCAGCAATCCACCTTCGCCGCCACCTCACCATTCTCCAGCGCATCCGTCGCCTTCACCGCCTCACCACTCAGCGCAGCCGTCTCCACCGTCGCCTCAGCCATCTCCTGAGCCTAAGAGACAAAAGCAGAAGTATACTAAGAGGGGTAGCACCAGCAGCAGCAGCAAGAGCACGTTCCGATCACCGGAACGTAAGCTATCGCCCCTCCCAAGAGTACCTCATAAGAATATGAAGAAGCTACCTTGCGAGAAGACAAATAAGGAAATTGATGTGGCCGTAGTTGCCCATTATGAAAAGTGGAAGATTGACATGGCTAACAAGAAAAGGCCGATAGAGAGATTCTTCCCGGTCACCGCAGAAGATAAAGCCAAAGCAGCCGCGCTTAAGATTCAGCTTCACCAACCCATAGCGCTCACATCAGACTATAATCGCTCTATTACCAAGTCGGCTGAGGCGGCAAAAGAGCGGAGAGTCGGGAAAGAAGTTGCCCAGCTCGGACAACAGAAAAATCAATCGATTGAACCGCTCAAAGTGTACGATACCAATGAGTGGAGAGCCAAGGAGCAGCATGATCCGAACATTGATCTGGAGTTTATTTAACTGTACGGAGAAAAGGCCAAATTATATGGACTGTCTATTACTGAGTACATGAGCCGTATGGATGAGTTCGAGGGGTACCAACAAATAGCATACGTATATTGGCACGGGGCTCCTCTCGTCAAACCCGAGTTAGTCAAAGATCTACCAACAAAAATACGAAGATTGCATAACTGGTACATGCAAGTCTCTGCTGAATCCAAAAACTGGATCTATGCTGGATATAAACACCACCATTATGGTCATGGAGATGGCTTCCTACTGATTGAATTTTCAAAATTATTTCAGTTTTACCAACGAGATGCCCTCGACAAAACTATCGTCAGTGCCTATTGTTTGTAAGTATTATTAATTTCTGTAATTAAGTCTTTCTAGCTCAGCTTATTCGTTGCTTGTATAATCTTACTCATCACTATACTAATTATATAAGCAGAATGAAGATTCTGAATGCAACAAAGGACAAATCTATGACCTTGGGTTTGTTGACTGCAATTTCATTCATGAAGTTACTCTAAAAACAAAACCTAAAGAGACAGAGGATAACTTGCTACAAGCGTTGATGTATTTCGGCAACAGAAGGGAAATACTATTTGCTTACAATGTTGGGTGAGTGTTACTGTCTTGTACATATTCTATTTTCGCTTACTCGATGTTAAGCGTATAATTGACTATATTCTATTAATCATTGTTAGTGTGTCCAGCTTTCACTATATTCTGTTATATTCTGTTAGTGTGTCCAGCTTCCACTATATTCTGTTAATCATTGTTGTTGACCAAGGAGTAGTAAAAGTCATGGACTCGAAACGCACACCTTTAGAAAAGTGGGCGAACATGCAGGAATGCCTCCAGAAAGCTTGGAAACGGTTCACCGCTAACACTAGGGGTGTTTAGAAGCCAAAGCTTACATTTCAACCATTGACTGTAAGTACTACTTGCTAGATCCACGCATCTCTTTGATTCTAGTTTCAATACTATTATCATACTTGATTATTATTTTGATTGAACTCCGTTCTTGTAAAGTGCTTGAGGCAGGAAGCCAGGAATAACTTATGTGGATACTATGTCAGCGAGTTCATTCGCCAGACGACCAAAGAGAAGGGCGCAAACCGGAACATCGAAATCATTGAAGTACGATAAACAATAATCATAACTTTATTTTATTACCACCAATTATGTTTATTTCATTCATATATATTGATCCCCTTCTTTAAATTAGATCAAACGGATGCGGGACGGTCTTCTATCATAAGAACGCGTGCAAGCAATTTAAGAGGAAATTGCCGGATTCTTATTAGAACATGTCATAGATCCAAAAGTAGAATACTATTACCCGGTTGATTTGGAAGGGTGAAGTGTAAAAAAGAAGATGTAAATTAGATCAAATTCGTGTGAGTATCATTTGTAATTAATATGTTTCGACCAAGCACGATGGATGAGATGGTGTATACTATATTCGTGACCATGATGTGTAATATATATATATATATATATATATATCGTGGTTTCCTTATTACTGTATATATGTAGTACCATTAAATTGAATACAAAACATCAAATAAATAAATGGAAAAAAACACAAAACCTGCCGCGGTACAAAACTAGCCCGAAATGCAGAGACCAACTATCCCAGTTCGTGCCACGAACCAGGACCAATGATCCACCCCCTTCGTTGCGCGCGCGTCCACGTGCCGAGACCAATGATTCACCCCTCGTTGCGCGCGCGCCCACGTGGAGACCCATTGGTCTCGAGTGATTGGTCCCGATTTAAAAACCGGACAAATGACCCTTATGAACCGGGACCAAAGGGGTGGTTTTGCACTAGTGTCCATTTCAGAAAAAAATTGGATGTTGCCATTATGGTGACAAATGCAATCACTAAATTAGGATACAACATTTCCTTTAATAAATTTTAGATGCAAATTTTAGTAGTCTACTACATGTTATACGGCCCCAAGTCAAATGCATCCCATGAATAGCGAAATAACCATCTAGTAATTTCTACTACTAATGGAGCAAACTTTGATAAACTCTGAAGACTCTGAATTCACATAGTTGACACAAGACCGGACCGGACCAGATACGGAGTTGCACACGCAGTCGCCAGTTTTACGCGACCGGTCGATTCTTAATTCTCGCGTGATAAACTACTCTGAACTCACTAGCAGCCAGACAGCCAATCGTAGATGTACTTGTTTTAACCATGACTTTTTAGCTAGATAGATGAAGCTAATTAGATCGTGCATGATCGCCAGCATTTTGCGAATCAATGATTGTAAGTAGGAGTAGTACGAGCAAGCATAGACAAGTTGGGCGGCGGCGAATGCAACGCAATGATAAGTGGCGCACATGGCGCTGGGGTGTAAACAGGTCGAGAGGTGCACGCATTTGCATGTCAAAGTGGCCGTACGGGCACGGGCGCGGATGGGTATATGGAGCTGTCCACCCTTAACTTGATCGACCTCTCCTTATCTTGCAACAGAGCTAGTACATGAAATGAAAAAAAAACTAAAAAAAATAATAGTAGTACGATTTCCATACGAAATATACTCTCTCCGTCCAGAAATAACTTACTTTGATTTTCTAGATTTCGAATGCATCTAAACATATTTTATTGTATAGATACATCTGAATCTCGACAAACTAAAGTCGTAGAAGACGTGTGGTTCGTTGTCGTCGTACTCTCTCTGTCCACAAATAAGTACTTGTAGCTTTTAATTTGAGTCAAACTTTTAAAATTTTGACCGATTTTGAAGACAAATGTAGCAATATATATATAATCAAATTGGTATATTATGAATCTACATTTCAAACGGAATCTAATGGTACTAATTAATAAGTGTCATAAATGCTGCTATGTTTTCTTTTAAAGTTTGTCAAAAAATTTAAGTTTAACTTAGGACAAAATGTAGAAGTATACTTATTTGCGGATGGAGAAAGTATATATACATGATGAGTAGTAAGACGATGGACCAACATTTATCCACCCGCGTGTTAGAATACAGATACATATACGTATATGAGATAGACTAGGACTCTAAGATCATCTTATACTTCAAGTCTACCTATCCCTTGTAACTCTATATATACCCCCAACGAGGGTCAAATCAATACACTGAAATATTAAGGATTCAATATTTTCCACATGGTATCAGAGCGGTCACGGCGCCGATCCTAGGTTTTTCCACCACTTCCGCAACACACCGCCGCCGGAGAGATTACTTCTCGGGAGCGCGGCACCTGGTCTCGATCGATTCTTTAGATTAGATTAGATCCAAAGTTTCCAATTCATAGATTGTTCCAAGTAGCTAAATAATTTTCCAGATCCAAACCTTCGTATTCCGGCCAAAACAGTGTAGAAATCCATAATCCGTAGCGTCAACGAGGTTCCGGCGACAACCGCCTAGCACGTCGGCTCCCGGCGCGTCAGCAGCCACAGGCAGCACGAGGAAACCCTTGCGGTTCCACGCGCACAGCAGCTACACGTCCATCGCATCGTTGTTCAACACGTGAAGAAATCCAATCTGACTCTTTGCAGGTAGGCGGCCATGCATCACCAAGCACGTACATGGGAGTTCAGCAAGATCTCGTGTACTTGGTCTAGTACATGTACGTATACACGGAGTCAGTCATAATCTGACGCAACTCCACTCATGATCGACACCATTAACCTCTCGTGCGCCGGCACGCCTGCTTAGACATCTACACTGCACCAAGCCAGACTACATCGACCCAAATCACAACGTCAAGCTGTACGACTACATCACGCTACGAGAACACAAGCACGACATCGACACCATCGTCGCTACAAGGGACGCCTTCAAGCAACGATCTACGTCATGCCTACTACGACATCGCCGACAATATCATCGCCAAGGTCTACATCAACGTGGTCTTCATCAACAGCTTCGTCAACACACACCGCCGCCGCCGCTACATCGTCCATATGATGGACATACAACTACGACGCCCTCTGACAGTACACGTACTGCAAGGCACGACGACGGCATGGCCGCGTCCACGACTCCGACGACGGCATCGACCGCGTCCACGACACCGACGACTGCATCACAATTGTGATGTCCCTACGACCGCGCATACGGTTCTGGCAAAACCATGTGTGCTTGGTGGATGCCTCCAGTCCTAGCAAAACTGGTGGTCTCACCTATGACCGCGTCCACGAGACGCCCCGATGGTATCTTTACAAGGTGCAAAACGTCCTCAACTGCAGCTTCGTCAACAAATACAAAAAAAAAGCGCAACTTTTTTTGCGCCTCCGGCAATGGCGGCCACACAACATACGACGATTACGACATCGACCACACCCACCTCGACCACGGCTACATCACGATCGGCTACCTTGACATCGACATCAAGAACAACGTCTACATCAACTCAAGAACTCCAGTCAACAGCGTCTGCGTTGTCACTTGCGTCCACGCCACTCCCGCTGTGACTGCGGGAGGGAAGAGAGGCACCAGAAGGGGACACAGTCACCGCCCCTAGGAGCCAGCCATGATCATGTCCACGCAGGTGATGATGATAAGGAGGTAAAGTCGACGGAAACGCAAGACTTCAAATCCAGTCGCAAGCGCCCGCTTCATTCCCGCTACGACTGAGGGGGATGTTAGAATACAGATACATATACGTATATGAGATAGACTAGGACTCTAAGATAATCTTGTACTCCAAATCTATCTACCCTTGTAACTCTATATATATCTCCAACGAGGGTCAAATCAATACACTGGATTCAATATTTTCCATACCGCGGACGTACACGACGTATCAGTCTTACATTTGCCTTGTTGGCGAGTCATCGTTCTCAAAGTTAGAGGAGATAGAAAATGAACGTGTCTAATTCACGTCTTTGGAGCGTAGCTTGGACCACTTGCCTGCGTACAGAGTAGAAACGGAGAAGCAAATCGTCGGACCCGTGTTGTCACGTGAACGCATGAATGGTCAAACGACTCTCGGCGACCCTCAAGTCAGCAGCACCCGATGGAAGCCAAAAAGAAGGTCAAGCGAAGCACGCCGGCCTCGGCATGCAAGACAACGTGGCCAGCTAGCCACACGAATCTTCCTTTCCATTTCGGGAGCTGGCCGGCTAACTACGAATCATCATCATACCATTCGGTTGCTTCGGCTTCGGGCACGGCACACGGATTATACCATACCCAGGGGGATTTGAACTTGATTTTTTTAATTAGGTGATGGCATACCACACATTTAAATCATTGGAGCACGTTGAGTGGGCCACGGGGAAGGTCGTACGTGCTGCATTCTTTGCCAGCTAATTCAGATTTCAGAAAAGATGCTGTGAGCTGACATGGCCTGCTGATTGTGGCCAACTTGACAAGCCCACGCATGTTAATTGGTTAAAATAATTTCAATCATGCCATTACAAACGAACATAAACGTCCACGAAACTAGATATTACTCCATCAGATGTTTTAGTTTTGTGAAATAAGTGTATCTAGATCTTTGTAGTGTATAGGTTCACTCCAAACCTAGATGAACCTACGCACTAAAAGAGGTCTAGATATACTCTATTCACAAAGCTAGAACATCTTATATTTTAAAACGGAGGGAGTATATACTATTAGATACACGATTAAACAAAACTTTGGCCAAGAAATGCCTTTAACCTCGAAGCGGCAATCCTCCACCCCCTCCCCGCATGTGGGGTAGAGAATCCAATTGCTCAAACAATGGGCAAACTATAGTGTAATGATTATAGAGAAGACATGAACTTACTACGACCACATACACATCTACACCACGAGCTCATCCGCTAACCAAAATGCATGTCAATCAAAGCTATACAGACAATGTCGTGTAGTCGGTGTTCCAAGAACTAACCTCCTTCGGCTTGCTATAGACAAGATGTGTGCTGCCAAAATCTCTCAAGTCACACCCACTTGGGAGGAACATAACACTGTTCCTTCTCTAGCCTTAGCCCAACTAAATCAATGACAATGTTATTGGCACATATTGATGGCTCAAAACATATCAAGCTCGTTGGGAACCCCAAGAGGAAGGTATGATGAGCACAACAGCAAGTTTTCCCTCAGTTATGAAACCAAGGTTATCGAACCAGTAGGAGCAAGGAAACAACTCTAAGGTGTTGTTTCCAACTTGGAATCCTGCACAACACCACCATAGAACTTTGCCCCAACTCACAGTGAGGTTGCCAATCTTACCAGTTTTACTGAAAACAAAGGATTAAACGTATTGTGTGGAAGATGATAATTGCTTGCAGAAAGTAAACAATAAACAGTAAATAATAGATGGTTTATCAATGGTAAAAGAATGGACCAGAGTCCATAGTTCACTAGAGGCGATTCTCCTTAAGATAAATAACTTCTGGGTGAACAAATTACATCGAGGCAATTGATAGAGCAATTGATAGACTCGAGAAATCATACCATGCATATACTAATCATCTTGACTCCTATGAGATTTGATTGGGCATTACAACATTATACATAGACCGTAATCCAACTGTATCTATGACTAATAATCCACCTTCAGATTATCATCCGAACCCCCTCCAGTATTAAGTTACAAGCAACAGATAATTGCATTAAACAAAGTGTGTAAAGGAAACAATACAGTTGTCCCATGGACAAAGGATTGTTGTTTTCTCCCTAGTAGCAACAACATATCTAATACCTTAGAGATTCCTATCACTTCCCCAGATTACTAGAGGCATGAACCCACTATCGAGTATAAATACTCCCTCTTGGAGTTGCTAGCATCTACTTGGCCAAGATAGCTACTAACAACGGAAAGCATGCAAGATCACAAATAACATAGACATGATAGAATCAATAATCAATCTGAAATAGCATCTCAATATCCATCGGATCCCCACAAACACAACATGTAAGATTACAAATAGATGATCTTGATCATGAACGGAGATCACAAGATCTAAACATTGTAGCACAAAGGAGGAGAACCAACCATCTAGCTACTACATGGACCCGTAGTCCAGGGATGAACTACTCACGCATCACACCGGAGGCAGGCATGGTGATGAAGAAGGCCTCTAGGGTGATCTCTCCCCTCCAGCAGGGTGCCGGGAAGATCTCCAGATCCCTCCCGATCTAGGGATAGAGATGACGACGGCTATAGACTCTTTCGTGAAATTTTGATTGGGTACTTAGGGTTTTCGTCCCGGGAGGCTTTTATAGGCGGAAGGGCAAGGTCGGTGGAGCACTAGGGGGCCCACACCCCTGGTGGCGCCCCCAGGCCGTGCCACCACCAGGTGTGTCCGCCCTGGTGCGCCACTTTGTCTCCCCTCCGGACTTCGTGTTGCTTCGGGTAAAATATTGACTTTTGCTTTTGTTCGGTCCAATTCCGAGAATATTTCCTTACTAGCTTTTCTGAAACCAAAAACATCAGAAAACAGGCAACTGGCACTGTGGCATCTTGTTAATAGGTTAGTTGCAGAAAATGTATAAAAAATTACCTCAAAGTATGAACAAAACATAAGAAAGTAGATACTAAACAAGCATGGAACATAAAAAATTATAGATATGTTTACGACGTATCAACATCCCCAAGATTAACTCCTGCTTGTCCTCGAGTAGGTAAGTGATAAAAAAGAATAATTTTTGAGGTGACATGCACCATCATAATCGTGATCAAGGCATTTGTAAAACATTGATAGCTGGGATTATAGTACTCAAACATAGACATGAAAGATATAGTTCTAAAAATAAGACATAGCAACTATGTTGTAACATGAATAGATACAAATAGAATATTCATGAATAACAATGCTTTGAAAGATGTTTTTTGTTTCACATATAGAAAACATAATGAGAATGGTATTCAGCTTGTCCCTCATGGTGTAGCAAAACATAAATGCATAGGACACCTTCAAAGTTCATAAGAGTGACTAGATACAAATAGTTTAAGAACAAGCAATATCGAAGTTATGAATCAATCAACAAGTTTTGGGACAATGCACATTAAAATAAGAATGACCACTATGCTCTCTCAATAGGTGCATAAAGATAGAAGATGGAGACTCAACATAAAAGTAAAAGAAAGTCCCTTCATAGAAGGAAGTAGGGATTCAAGTTTCATAAAGAGCTTCCAAAAATTATGGTACTTATTAGCTTCCAGCTCTCATTGCCCCTATCATAAGCATCTTTAGGTGATTAAGGTTAAAGTGAACAAATATGACAATATGCCTGACAAGTTATAAGCTGAAAATCTCATGCCCCTTGCTTATGAGTACCGAACCTCATGCTACTCAACTTTAGTAACGAGTAAGTTCTTGTCATTGTAACTACATGTGTATCACAGACAACCGCAAATGGGGTACCCCTTGCCCCATGATACATGAGCTTTCCCATATCAAAATGACAAGGCAACAGACAATGAGCATCTCAGTGATCTTTTTATTTCCTATTTTCATAGGGTTTTTTCTTTCCTATTTGCATAGGTTTTTTTCATTTCCTATTTGCATAGGTTTTTTATTGAGGATGCTTCGCAGATTGCTCACTATGGTTATGCTGCAAGTTTCCACCATGATTAGGCATGGCTTAGGCTAGCTGCCCAGGCGTTTCTCTAACACATATACAAACTCCATGAGCTTTACAAGCTCCCCTTTAATTTCACACCGTCAGGATCCATAAGCAAAAGAACATGATATCAACTAAATAAAGTGCAATGTTGAAAGCGTTCCCCATGATAACATGGTTCTGCTAATTCACAACTTACAAAGCCCAAGCATATATGCAACATAGATGGGCACAATGGTTCAAGTTTATTAAGTGCAAGAAAGTAAAGTGTGCCATCAAGTTCGTGAGAGCTTTAATCACTAATTTTCATATAACAAGTTTAATTCAGAAGGTAGATAAAAACATGAATATACTTGGAATAGTAATAATGCTAATAGGTAGGTATGGTGGAATCTTTGGAATAACTTGGTTTTATTTGGGGTTGGATGCATGAGTGGAACTCATACTTGGTACATGTGGAGGATAGCAAAAGACTAGGAGCGAGCAACTAAGAGAGCAATAATGGCCATAATCATGCAAAGCGACAAAACATTATTAATTAAAGCATAAAGTGATATTACAAGTCGAAAACTAAATGATCATAGAGGCTATGGTGACTTGGTATAGTCTTAACATGGTGTGAGCATGTGCCTAGTCAACCCAAATAAAGCATCAAAGGAGAATACCACAATATTATGCTTTTATATGCTAAAACAACGCATGATTCTTTCAAGCCACATTAAGCAATCTCAATTGTTTGTAACAAGTCATGCTACAACAATAATTACTAAGCATAAAGTCAAAGCAATATCAAATATGACATGATAAAGTCTTGGCCACAGTCAAAACAAGCTCCTTTTTGTACCACTTATAAGCATGAACTGTCCTACTTTTTTCCAATCCAAATCAACTTATTTGAAACTATGTATGAATGCGGGGGTCCAACCTATTTATTCAAGCAAACTAAGCAAAATAAAACTAAAAAATGAAGACGCTCCAAGAATAACACAATTGTGCATGAAACAATAAAAATGAAGTGTTTGGAAGAAAACCTGAGATTTTTATTGATGAAGACGGGGATGCCTTGGGCATCCCCAAGCTTTGACGCTTATACTTCTTGAATAATTCTTGGGGTGACACGGGTGGCATCCCCAAGCTTGATCTTTTGTCCATACTTCATCTTATCACATTGTTCTTCCCTACACTTTAAAATTTCCTTCATACAAAACTTCACACAATCTTCATTAGCAACATTAGTGTATTCAAGATAATAAGTCTTTGGGTTCAGTTTCAACACAAGTAAAACTTCCATTATACTGTAGCGATTCCTTTTAAAAGTTCAAGAAATTGGCAAGAACTCAAAGAGAAAGAGATTAAGCGGCAAATGCAAATAAAGGTAGAAATCTGTCAAAACAGACCAGCAGGTAAAAACCGATTTTTTTCAAAGACCTTCTGTTGCTCAAATCGAAAAGTGTTAAACCGACGAAAGTTAGATAACAACCTGGGGCAGAAGCACAAAAAATTACACCTCAATCAGACATACAGAGATTTTTCACGAATTTTTACAGCGAAGCACAAAAATCTGTTTTGGGACAGCAACTTTCCCAAGCATTATTTCTCTCTTATTAGAGGTTATTCTTTGCACAAAAACCACACAAAAAGTATAAGAAGAGGTTATTACTGAAGTAATAACTTTCAAGACTCAACAAAAGAAAAATTCATTGACTAAAAATTTGGGTTATCTCCCAATAAGTGTTTTTCTTTAAGGCCTTCGAGCTAGGCATAAGAAGCAAGAATCAAGTATTCTCAAATGAAGAAGCATTAATAGCAAATTTTGTGCCCCTACCTTTCTTACCTTTATTCTTATCCTTGGGGAACGTATGATTGTTGTTGGGGATCGCAGCAGAAAACAAAAATTTTCCTACGACGGAACCCTAAAAACTGCCTAGGATCTATCTATGTAGTAATGCAGTAACGGCCAATGCGTAGAGAATACATACCCTTGTAGACTGTACGCGGTTAACATTCCGCGGGGAACGTGGTTGATGTAGTCGTACTCGTATCCGACCTCAAGGTCGCGAAGCTCCTCGCAGGTCACCCCTTGCTCCTTCTTCATCTTCATCATGAACAGCTCCGGCTCACGACATTTAAGCACCCCAAGTGTTGAGCCTCGTGTCTTCATACACATCTGGTGCACGATGATACCTCTGGCTCCCCGATCCTGCCGGGAGTGTGGAACTTGATATCTAGCTAAGAATCCCTGCAGCACAATGACGTGCTGCAGGTGTGCCTCGATCGCACAGCCCAAACTTGGGGCCATGGTCACAAGGGCTAGAGAGAGAGGGAAGGAGAAAGTCAACCAAAGGACTTCTCCAAATATTGGTGTATTTTAGTCCTCCCATGGGCACCCCTTTATATAGGCGGAGGGGGTATGCCTTTCTCAAAGGCTAAGCCATGTGGGACTAAATGTCAAAGGAAAAGGGGGGAAAAGAGCTCCCCAGCCGGCTGGGCCACAAGGGCCCAGCACAGCAGCCCACAACGGCCAAGAGAGCCAGCAGCAGCACAACCCAGCAGGTGGGCCGGCGAGCCCACCACGCGGCCTGCCAGCAGCCAGGCGACGGCTGCCAGCGAGTGGCCCGGGTGGGCCTTTCGCCCCCGGTGACCCAAGGCGGAAAGAGGCGACAGGGAGGGAGCAGCCGGGTGGGCCGGCAATGGCCACGGCCTGCCTGGCTGCCTGGCTCCCCTGCGTGCCCGTGTGGGCCGGGGTCGAGCCGGCCGGCCGGCGGCCGTCCGCCCCCGCGCGGTGCCCTTTATCTGCCGCCCGCCCACGAGCGTGGCCCAGCTCCGTACCGCCCCGTGCGGCGGCTATTATCTGCCACCCATGTGGGCCTATGCTCTTTTTTCTTTTCTATTTTTCTGTAGCTCTTCTTTTAGGCTAATTCCCTCCGGGGATTTGGTCTAAAATAAAATTTGCTTTTATAAATCTTAATATAAATATTATTTAGAATATATTAATTCACAATTAACATATAATAAATATATATTTAAATTCCCATTTATCCGAAAACACTTTTCCGGTCTTTTCCTTTATTCTTTCTCCGAACAACTTCGGATCTCTCCGCGGAATGATTCCGGCTTTCTCTCTTTCTCTACTGTGATTCCATCTTATGAATGATCGCTCTCATCGTACCCTTAAGTGTATCCTCTTATGGCTCGGGAATGCTCTAGACATGATCTATATCAATGATCAACAGAGGGACCAGGGATGTCCATGTGACCCATATGCATTCCTAATGACAATGTTGTTTGAACCGCTAAATGTAGCATCCTCTTCCTTTTGTTTCTTGATACAACTTGTCAGAGATCCGATCATTGGTATCCCATACCTTGTTCAATCTCATTCACAACAAGTTCTGTTTTCTTGTTACCGTGATATTACAGCCCCGTGACCTAGTCACATGTTGCAACATTTATGGATGTAATCTCACCAAGCCGGCCGTATGTATCTTTACCCGTCATGTGGGTGAACAAATCCCGGTCTTGCAGTCACATGTCATCTACTGTTCCTTCGGAATACCCAACGTACACCTTTATGGCCGCCGTATTACCAGATGACGGTTGATGCAGTCTAAGCAGCCTACGGAAACAGTGAGTAATATGAGCTCACGGTCTAAGGAGAAGGAGTCTAGATATAGTTGTTGCAACAATGAACTATATGACTTGATCGTGTTGCAATCCTTCGAGAAATGTCCAATCACATCATTCTCCAATGATATGATCCTGTTGTCAGTCGGCATAAATGCCCATGATCTTGAAACCCATATCATCTTCGTGACCAACGAACTAGTATGAATAGAGGCTACTAGGGACTTGGTTGATTCATACCACACCTGTACCAATGTTTCTACTTGGCACAGTTATAGCACAATATGAAACTATTATAAACTAATTGAGATATGATAATAAAAACCTATTTCTTATTTGCCTCTAGGGCATATCTCCTCCAGTCTCCCACTTACACTAGAGTATAAATAATCCAGCTCGCATTTTACTCATATAAACCATATACCATATGTGTTTACAGATCATGCATGCTCATGGGAAACGTCATGTCCATGTTCTGGTTTACCAGATCATCATGGCTTTTGCAAATCGGTAATGTCTTCCTAATTTTGACATTCACACCATTATCGTATAATGGGTCGAAGTATTTGTTTGGCGATAAAGTGAGACTTTTGTTTCTAGTGTTTATGATGACGGTCGTTTTCACCATTGTCATCTAAACTTCGAAACACACTTTGCTATCCTTTGTGTATATACTATAGTCATGGCAGCAGAACAAGGCCGAATTCCAGGAGCTTACAGTGACGTTAGATCAACCTCGAGGGCTTTCTCACGGGCACTGGGCCCTGGGACACATCATTCTACGTTAAAAGCGAACTAGCCCGGCCACAACATTATACATCACATCAGATGGACCTTTTATACTTCTATATCTATGTAGATCCTAGTGCATGATATGCATCTATGCCACTTACTTTGCTTCTTGCCATCTATGTACAAACTTAACTCTGGTTCAGTGATCAGCTCAGGGATCACTTAAAGACACGTTCTTATAGTTAAGACTTTGTCCTACTAACCAAAACCTCGGGTCACTTTATGTCGAGTATACAACATGGTTATATGAAAGAACCAATGACTAAGGCATATGAGATGCAACGCATCTCTTTCTTTCAACCATAGTTGCAATACTAACTCAATGCTTCATACAGTAAGAACTACTTTCTTACCTTGTTCCATTCTGAGCTTCTTCAGAATCTTGCTTAGGACATTCTGAACATCTTTCAGAATCAAGTCCAGGAAGCATTCAACATTCAGTGTTTATTAAACTCACCAATCTATCTCGATAGATCTTATTGTTTAATAACTTCAACTTTATCCTAACTTAAATATTATTAACACTAATCACATCATTCATATATGTCGTCCACATATCACAGAATGATGTCACGCTCCCATTCAAATATGAAATTCATGTTTGAGATCCAGGGATTTCACTTAGCTCCCACTCAAAATATGTCAACTACATATTATGAATTAGCCAAGCTGATTTGCTCCCACTCAAATCTAGGTCCTCTCGATAAACTTGGACATTCCAAAATTCTTTGATTACTATCAAATCGAGAATTCCACTAACGAGATTTCAATGACCATTCATCTCTCATACTTAGGTCCATCACGCTTCTTTGTAATTTGTAGGTATGTCTTGTTCAAAACATGACAAGTGAATCAATAATATAATTCCACAAACTTGTAGAATATATAGTTGAATCCTACTTGCTTTAAGTAGAAGTATTCCTAAAACTATATGATCATTATCATTAGTTTCTCCTCTATTTGTAGAGTTTGGATTTATGAAACAAATTACGCCGTGCCACTCAACAATTCGGAGGCAAGGTCAAATAAATTGTTTTGATCTTTTACTTTCTTCCACCTGTATCTACATCAAGACACATCAATTTTGGACAACAATAGGTTTGCCCTTGTGGATGATGCATTCATAGCTTCTTAAGAATGCTCTACAAAGACTTGTTTATTCGCCACGATTTCGACTTATCGAAATCTCCAGAAACTCGAACGTGCCATGAAACTTATGGTGTTGTTTCCACGAATCTTTAGATGTTCCTTTGTATTTCAAATGAGTGTTTGCTTATTTTGATCTTTAACTCTAAACGATAACTATAACCTCGATAAGAGATAATATGTATCTAATACAAAATGATTATGATGTTTGGATATTTCAACATAGTTTGAATTCATCCAATTATCATGATTTGTGAAACATCTTTCACAAGTCCCTTTTATGCTAAATTTAACTTGAATACTTCAGTTATTTCGATCAAATCGAAGAGACTTCGTATTCTTGTTAATTTCAATATCCTCCTTTTGTTATGAACTCATTTGAACAATTCAAATCATTTCAAACTCATGTTTCATTAAGTAAATACGCTTATTCACTTAAGTCCACAATAAATGATTTTCACTACTTGTTGAAAATACGATACATCACTATGTATAAGATTCAACATTTCTTCGCATATCACCGTTTTACCAGAATGCGGAGTTTTAGTCATTCTGCCCAAGAGGCATGGTTTTGCAAAGTCTCTAGATTAGGCATCTAGGACCCCGATCTTTCATAAAGAACCTGCAATAACTAAAATGACTTAAACTGTAGCATCATTTCATTATTAAACTTTGGATATCTTTTAGCACTCTAATCCTTTATAAATGTTTAAACTATTATCATTAACATAGTGATGAGAATAACTTATTTGTAATCATAATGTGACAATAAGGTATTGTTCATAAGAATAGTACAAACTGGTTTGTAAGTTGTTCATATGAATAATCGTCTTGCCAAAAGCAAGACACACAAACAAGGATTACAAAATTATATTCAAGTCCACTGATCCAAATGACAAACTATGAGGGAAGAGGTGATGTCGGCCATCAACTGTTTTGCTTGCCGTCATCAAGTCACGTTGCCTCAAAGCCAGCAATTCTCAAGCAGATCATCCTGTTTTCACAAAACAGGACAAGTATCAAATACTTTGCAATTTGCAACGAGTTTTGCAAGAACCACATTTATAATTTTGTATATCTAACATATACCTTTTCATCCATGACCTCCATTTGGAATCAAGCCCTTCCAAGAGTTCTCAACTCTAATGCAAGATTGCTAAGTGTTTTTCCAAACATTCCGGAGTCATCGAATTATCTCCTAATGGTTATTGTATCAAGAAGATAGTATCACCTTTACGAGGATATCCCTCAGGCGTGGGTATTAATCTATGAAGTTGGACCCTTTTGCTAAGTTCCATATTAAGCAATATATTCCCATGGTCGCAAAGGACCTCAATTGGATAGGCTAAGATCTAATAAGATATTTGCAAACAGACATCTAGACTAAGTTTATAATAAGAGATCAATTTATAATTGGTCTCCACTAAAATTGTCATCCCCTGGACGATTTTAGTGATCGCATGATCCCTATCCTCTGCACCTCCCCCGATCATCACGACCATCAGTGCATTATCAAAGGTAGACATTCACTAATGCCAATCACATCATCCATGTGACTCATGCTCGATCTTTCGATCTCTTGTGTCCCGAGGCTATGTCTGGACATGCTAGGCTCGCCAAATCTAACTTGTGTGTATTCGCTGTGCAACATGGCTTACACCCACTGTATGCGAACGTAGATATGTCTGACACCCAGACCTGTACCCTGGATCGCCTCATACCAAAGAACTTTCTTGGTGATGCACACAAGGGGAACATGGAACATTGGAATTAAATAGGGATTATCTTATTTGCTGCCATTGAGTATCTAAATACTAGCACACAATAAGATGTAAAAACTGGTATCAACATCATATGTATAATGTGATATGATATGGTCTTTCTTGCGCCTTGATCTCCATCGAGCTCTCCGGCACGATCTCCATTTTGCCCTTGGTTTGACGCCAAGTCCACGACGCCTCCACCAGGTCGTTCATCGGAACGATGACTATTACTATACTACTTAGTAACAGAAAAGTAAACTACTTTACCTTCGTAACGACCATTGCCATATCATAATCACATGCCCCCTGCAAAATAAAGTTAGATGTCTCTACTTTATCTATTGCAAGTTTTACGTGGTTGTTAGGGCTTTCGCAATAGAACCGTTTCTAAACTACGGACTTTCCAACCACAACATGGATCCGACAGTTGTCTCTACTACACCCCTTTCGGGGCCCTCCGTTGTAAATGCTATATCAACTATCGAATGAGAGACAGACACCCGCTAGGCACTTATACGGTACAAGATGTATGTTGAGCGTGGAACCAGTCTCGCGTACGAATATGCATAAGGTCGGTCCGGGCCGCTTCATCAAACAATACCGCGATATAAACAAGTACACGTTAGAGGGTAACATCTAAGGGATCAATGCCCGCACAATACATGTGCGTACTGGCCGTACAGCACTCCTACGCATAGATCGGCTCTGATACCACTGTTGGGGATCACAGCAGAAAACAAAAAATTTCCTACGAGGGAACCCCAAAAACTGCCTAGGATCTATCTATGTAGTAATACGGTAATGGCCAATGCATAGAGAATACATAACCTTGTAGACCGTACGCGGTTAACATTCCGCGGGGAACATGGTTGATGTAGTCGTACTCGTAGCCGACCTCAAGGTCGCGAAGCTCCTTGAAGGTCACCCCTTTCTCCTTCTTCATCTTCATCGTGCAACAGCTCTGGCTCACGACATTTAAGTGCTCCAAGTGTTGCGCCTCGTGTCTTCGTACACATCCGGTGCACGATGAGACCTCTAGCTCCCCGATCCCGCCGGGAGTGCGGAAGTTGATATCTGGCTAGGAATCCCTGCAGCGCAACGGCGTGCTGTAGGTGTGCCTTGATCGCACAGCCCAGACTTGGGGCCATGGTCACAAGGGCTAGAGAGAGAGGGAAGGAGAAAGTCAACCAAAGGACTTCTCCAAATATTGGTGTGTTTTAGTCCTCCCATGGGCACCCCTTTATATAGGCGGAGGGGTGTGCCTTTCTCAATGGCTAAGCCATGTGGGACTAAATGTCAAAGGAAAAAGGGGAAAGAGCTGCCCAGCCGGCTGGGCCACAAGGGCCCAACACAGCAGCCCACAGCGGCCAAGAGAGCCAGCAGCAGCAACACAACCCAGTGGGTGGGCCGGCGAGCCCACCACGCGGCCTGCCAGCAGCCAGGTGGCGGCTGCCAGCGAGTGGCCCGGGTGGGCCTTTCGCCCCCGGCGGCCCAAGGCAGAAAGAGGCGACAGGGAGGGACAAGCCGGGTGGGCCGGCAGTGGCCGCGGCCTGCCTGGCGGCCTGGCTCCCCTGCATGCCCGTGTGGGCCAGGGTCGAGCTGGCCGGCCCGGCGGCCGTCTGGCTGCTGTCTGCCCCTGCGTGGTGCCCTTTATCTACCGCCCGCCCATGAGCGTGGCCCAGCTCCGTACCGCCCCGTGCGGCGGCTATTATCTGCCGCCCACGTGGGCCTGTGCTGTTTTTTCCTTTTCTATTTTTCTGCAGCTCTTCTTTTAGGCTAATTCCCTCTAGGAATTTTTTCTAAAATAAAAGTTGCTTTTATAAATCTTAATATAAATATTATTTAGAATATATTAATTCACAATTAACATATAATAAATATATATTTAAATTCCCATTTATCCGAAAACACTTTTCCGGTCTTTTCCTTTATTCTTTCTCCGAACAACTTCGGATCTCTCCGCGGAATGATTCCGGCTTTCTCTCTTTCTCTACTGTGATTCCATCTTACGAATAATCGCTCTCATCGTACCCTTAAGTGTATCCACTCACGGCTCGGGAATGCTCTAGACATGATCTGTATCAGTGATCAACAGAGGGACCAGGGATGTCCATGTGACCCCTATGCATTCCTGATGACAATGTCGTTTGAACCGCTAAATGTAGCATCCTCTTCCTTTTGTTTCTCGATACAACTTATCGAGATCCGATCATTGGTATTCCATACCTTTTTCAATCTCGTTCACAACAAGTTCCGTTTTCTTGTTACCGTGACATTACATCCCCATGACCTAGTCACATGTTGCAACATTTATGGATGTAATCTCACGAAGCCGTCCATATGTATCTTTATCCGTCATGTGGGTGAACAAATCCCGGTCTTATAGTCACATGTCATCTACTGTTCCTTCGGAATACCCAACGTACACCTTTATGGCCACCGTATTACCAGATGACGGTTGATGCAGTCTAAGCAGCCTAGGGAAACAGTGAGTAATATGAGCTCACGGTCTAAGGAGAAGGAGTCTAGGTATAGCTATTGTAACAATGAACTATATGACTTGATCGTGTTGCAATCCTTCGAGGAATGTCGAATCACATCATTCTCGAATGATATGATCCCGTTGTCAGTCGGCATAAATACCCATGATCTTGAAACCCAGATCATCTTCATGACCAGCGAACTAGTATGAATAGAGGCTACTAGGGACTTGGTTGTTTCATACCACACCTGTACCAATGTTTCTACTTGGCACAGTTATAGCACAATATGAAACTATTATAAACTAATTGAGATATGACAATAAAAACCTATTTCTTATTTGCCTCTAGGGCATATCTCCTTCAGTCTCCCACTTGCACTAGAGTACAAATAATCTAGCTCGCATATTAATTACAAATAATCCAAAGTAGAAACTGCTAAGAAATAAGCTTAGAGTCATTTTAGGTTCAGTTTTTTCATGTAAATCAGAGATTCTAGACCAAGCTTCATTGAGACTCTCTTCAATTCCTTGTTTGAAAGTAAATATCATTTCCTCATGCGACATAGTGATTGGAGCAATGCTAGACATAATAGCAACTAGAGATAGATTTTTTTGTGTGTTTTTGATATAAAGAAGCAAACCAGTACAACTAATTTTTGTGTGTTTTTGATAAAAGAAACAAGCAAACAAAGTAGAAATAAACTAAGAAAAACAAAAAACAAAGTAAAGAGATTGGTTGTGAGGGACTCCCCTTGTGAAGATGTCCTTGACTCCCCGACAACGGCGCCAGAAAAAAGGCTTGATGGCTCAACATATATCGAGCTCATTGGGAACCCTGATGACCCACAAGTATAGGGGGTGTATCACAATATTTTCGAGGGAAGTGAAACCCAATTTATTGATTCGACACAAGGGGAGCCAAAGAATACTTATCAGCCTTAACAACTGAGTTGTCAATTCAGCTGCACCTGGAAACAATCTTGCTCACAGCAGTTTATCAGTAGCAAAAGTTTTGTAGTAGGAATAGTAAAGTAACAGCAGTAGTAAAGCAAAGACAGTAGTTACAAAAGCAGTAAACAATGGGATTCGAGTGCGGTAGGCATAGGGATGGATGGAAGGGCGTTGCATGGACAAGACAATTCACATAGCAATCAGAACATAGGGCAATTACAGATAAATAAGATAAAGCATCCAAGTACTAGACAATCCTAGGCATGTGTTCCATATATAGTCATACGTGCTCGCAATGAGAACTTGCACAACATCTTTTGTCCTGCCAGCCCGTTTGCAGAGGGGCCTCTAGGGAACTACTTGCAATTAAGGTGCTCCTTTTAATAGAGCACCGGAGCAAAGCATTAACACGCCATGAACACATGTGATCCTCACATCAAAGTCTTTCCCTTCCGGCTACCCTGATTTCTATCACTTCGGGACCATAAGTTCCGGACAACAACGTGTGTATACAACTTGTAGATAAGACCAAGAACAATGCTATTATAATGAATCAATAATAAGGTTAGATATGAAATCATGGCACTCGGGCCCTAGTGACAAGCATTAAGCACAACAAGTCGCAACAAAGTCATAAAGCACTAATAAAAGATACTAGGCACCATGCCCTAACAATCTGATGCCATTACATGAACGATCTCATCCAATCCCTACCATCCCCATAGCCTACAACGGAGGATTACTCACTCATAGATGGGGGAAACATGGATGGTCGATGGAGAAGCGATGGTGATGATGATGGCGATGATCTCCTCCAATTCCCCGTCCCGGCAGAGTGCCAGAACGGAGTTTCTGGTGTTGTTTCATGGAATCTGGTGGTGGCGGCGGAGCGGAACTCCTTCTAGAAAAACGTCGAACCCCCGGAAGTTTTTAGGTCAGAAGGCTTCTTATAGGCGAAGAGGGAGACCGAGGGGGTGCCTGGGGCCACCACACCAGGCCCTGGCGCAGCGAGGCCCAGCCCGCGCCTGGGGGGTGTGGCCAGCCCCTGGCCCTCCTCCGTCTCATATTCTGGCTCCGTGAGTCTTCTGGAAAAATAGGCACTTTGGCTTTTGTCCCGTCCAATTCCGAGAATATTCATTTTCTGACTTTCCTGGAACCAAAAACAGCAGAAAATAGGCAGCTGGCACTGTGACTCTTGTTAATAGGTTAGTCCAAGAAATCATATGAAAAGTACTCCAAAGTTGGAACAAAACACAAGAAAGTAGATAAAAACAAGCATGGAGCATCAAAAATTATAGATACATTTCCAATGTATCAACATCCCCAAGCTTAACTCCTGCTCATCCTCGAGTAGGTAAGTGATAAAAAGAAAGAATTTTTGAGGTGACATGCACCATCAAAGACTTGATCAAAGTATTTGTAAACATTCAAAGCTAGGATCATAGTACTTCAATCATAACATGAAAGACAAAGTTCTAGCAATAAGACAAAGAAACTATGATGCAACATGAAAAGGCACAAACAAAAGATTCATGAATAACATGCTTTGCAAGACGTTTGTTTGTTTCACATAAAGAAAACATAGCATAATAGTATTCAGCTTGTCCCTCAATAGAGTAGCAAATATAAATGCATGGGACACCTTCAAAGTTCATAAGAGTGACTAGATACAATAGTTTCAAACAAGCAATAACAAGTTTTGCATCAATCAACTAGTCTTGGGACAATGCACATAGAACTAAGAATGGCCACTATGCTCTCAAAGTAGGTGCATAAAGTTAGAAGGTGGAGACTCAATATATAAGTGGAAGAAAGGCCTTTTGTAAAAAGGAAGTAGGGATTCAAGTCTCATAAAGAGCTTCCAAAAATTATGATACTTATAGCTTTCAACTCTCATTGCCCCTATAATAAGCATCTTGAAGTGATTAAGGTTAAAGTGAACAAACTATGGTGTACATGCTTGATGAAGTATAAGTCAGAAATCTCATGTCCCTTGTATACGAGGGCCGCTCCTCATGCTACTCAAGTTTAGTCACCGGTAAGTTCTTGTCATTGTAAGTACATGTGTATCATTGAGAACTGCCAACGGGGTACCCCTTGCCCGATGATACGGAAGAATCCCCATATCAAAATGACAAGGCAAGCAGACAACGAGCATCTCCGCATTCTTATTATTTACCATGGGAATATGGTGCTTTTTTCTCTCTTTCCTCTTTTCATAGTATCTCTTTTTTTCTTTTCTCTTTTTTTTCTCAATATAGGACTCTTTTTTTATAAGAAGAATGCTTCATAGACAGCTCATTATGGTTACGCTGCAGGTTTCCACCATGTCAGCATGGATTAGACCAGCGGCCCAGGCGTTTCTCTAACACATATACATAACTCCATGGACTTACAAGCTCCCCTTTCATTTCACACCGACGACATCCATATACAAAAGAGCATGATATCAACTAGGTACAAGTACCAAGTCCAATGTTGAAAGCGTTTCCCATGAAAGCATGGTTCTGCTAATTCCCAACAAATAAGTGCAAGCATATACAACATAGAAGACACAATGGTTCAAGTTTATTAGAGGCAATAAAGTAAAGTGTGCCATCAAGTTCGTGAGAGCTTTAATCACTACTTTTCTCATAACAAGTGGAAGGTAAACAAAAGCATGAATATACTTGGAATAGCATAAGCTAGTAGGTAGGTATGGTGGACTCTTTGGAAACAATTGGTTTAGGGAGTTGGATGCATGAGTGGAACTCATACTTTGTTGTGGAGGCTAGCAAAAGACTGGGAGCGACAAACTAAGAGAGCAATAATGGCCATAATCACGCAGAGTGACAAAACATCATTGATCAAAGCATAAAGTGATACTACAAGTTGAAAACTAAAGGATCATAAAGGCTTATGGTGACTTGTGATAGTCATAACATGGTGTGAGCATGTGCCAAGTCAATCCAAATAAAGCATCAAAGGAGAATACCACTATACTATGCTTTAATATGCTAAAACAACGCATGATTCATCCAAGGCACATTAAGCAATCTCAATTGTTTATAACAAGTCATGCTACAGAAAAGAATACTAAGCATAAAGCCAAAACAATATCAAGCATGGCATGACAAAGCATAGGCCACAGTCAAAAACAAGCTCTCTTTACCACTTAAGCATGAGCTTTCCTACTCTTTTCCAATCCAAACCAGAATATTTGAACACCAATGCATGAAAGAGGGGGTCCAACCAATTTATTCATAAAACTAAGCAAACACACGCAAACGAAAAGCCCAAACGAAAACAAAAACGAAGACGCTCTAAGAGAAACACAACTGTGCACGAAACAATAAAAATGAAGCGTTTGGAAGAAACCTGAAATTTTTATTGATGAAGAAGGGGATGCCTTGGGCATCCCCAAGCTTTGACGCTTGTACTTCTTGGATATTTCTTGGGGTGACACGCGTGGCATCCCCAAGCTTGAGCTTTAGTCCATCCTTCATCTCATTACTCATTCCTTCCATACACCTGAAAATTTTCCTTCATACAAAACTTCACACAATCTCATTAGCAACATTAGTGCACTTAAGATAAATAAGCCTTAAGGTTCAGTTCTAACACCAAATAAACTTACATTAGAACACTAGCTACTGTAGCACTTCCCTCAAAAAGCTCAACTCCCCAAAGGATCTCAAGAAGGAACTAACAAGAAGCAAATGCAGAAAATGGCAAAAAATTGTCAAAACAGACCAGCAGGTAAAGACGAATTTTTTCGAAGACCTTCTGTTGCTCAAATCAAAAAGTGTTGAACTAACGAAAGTTATATAACAACCTGGGGCAGAAGAACAAAAAATTACAGCTCAATCAGACATACAGAGCTCTCTCAGGAATTTTTACGGTGAAGCACAAAAATCTGTTTCGGGACAGCAACTTTCCCAATCATTACTTCTCTCTCATTAGAGGTTACTCTTGACACAAAAAGCAAATAAAAAGGATAAGGAGTGGTTATTACTGAAGCAATAACTTCCAAGACTTATCTAAAACTTTTGGGTTATCTCCCAGTAAGTACTTTTCTTTAACGCCTTTAAGTTAGGCAAAAGCAAAAACTGAAAATGGATAAAATGGAAGTAAGCGGAGATAATCACGGTGGAAACATTGTTTTGTTCAATGAAATCCTTTTGTTAACAAGGTTGATCAGGTCTTGTTACCAAAACAATTTCATATGATACAAAACTTTGTATTCCACTAATGATTATATTACCTCAACCTTGATAGCAATGGTCCCAATCATAATAGTTTCAATTTTTTTCTCTTGGTATGGGACAATATATTTCTCCAACTTGAATGCCCTCAACATATTCAATTGTATTCAAACCATAAGTCCTTTCAATATTCTTGGGGAAATAGACAGTGTGTCCCTTGTCATTAACATTGAAGGTCACCTTCCCTTGATTACAATTGATAACAGCTCCTGCAGTATTTAAGAAAAGGTCTCCCAAGAATAATAGACATATTATCATCTTCAGGCATAATAGTTTGAGAGGATGCTCTCATAAGAAATATGAGTTGAAGTAAAAGAGAGCATCAAGGAGCAAATTTAAAACACATTTAAGTCTAACCCACTTCCTATGCATAGGAATCATGTAAGCAAATAAATTTGCAAAGAACAAAGTGACAGGCATAGGAAGATAAAACAAGAGTAACTTCAAAACTTTCAGCACATAGAGAGGTGTTTCAATACCATGAAAACTCCTACCACCATATTCTCCTCTCTCAAAATAATTTTCAGTAGCCTCATGAATAAACTCAACAATATAACTATCACATAAAGCATGCTTTTCATGATCTACAAGCACTAGAGCCTTATCATAAACATTTTCAAAGGAAACCTCGGGAACATAACATTCATCCTCCTTTAGTAAGCATGGAGGACAATCAAATAATGTAAGGGATAAAGAGTTACTCTCATTAGAAGGTAGGCATGGGTAGCTAATCCATTCTTCCTCCTTTTGTTCATCACTCTCCTCCTCTTTTTCATCTAATGAGATTTTAGGTTCATCAATTTCTTCTTCCATAGGAGCCTGCAAGGCATTAGTCTCTTCCATAGGGTCCTGCAAGGCATTAGTCTCTTCCATTTGTGGAAAGCATCTATTAAAATACTCAAGAATATAGCCATTTTCATCCTTGTAATTATCAAAGAAAAATTTAAGTATACTATACACCTCACACTTATAAGGTGAATCATCAATATTTTCAAGCAAACTAGCGAGTTCAAATGCACCCTTCCAAGCAATAAATTCTTCAATTTGTTCCACATCATAAAGATCATAATTTCCCTTAACATAGGAAGATATGGTAACATTATCATTATACTCACATTGAAAAGGGAGGTGTTTGTACCTCCTACAGCAACAAGATTTATCAAAGCAATAAGTAACATTATAAGTAGAGCACACGTTTCTAGCAATGGTATACAATCTATCAATTTGTTCCCATAAGTGTTTCCCTTTTTGTGACAAGCGGTGTTCCTTATAATAATCTTTTTGATCTTCCGTGAACCCACCTTGCCAATAAGATTCAGTTTCAAAGAAACCAACCATTGACATCAAGCATGATAAAGCAAGACAATAACAGACCAACGAAAATAACAACTAGAGTAGGAACCAATCTTTTATATTTTCAATAAAGAAAGAAGCAAACAAGGAAGAAATAAACTTAGCTTAAACAATAGTGAATCCGGGTGAACTTGATAAATAAAACTATGCTCCCCGGCAACAGCGCCAGAAAATAGTCTTGATGACCCACAAGTATAGGGGGTGTATCGCAGTACTTTCGAGGGAAGTGAAACCCAATTTATTGATTCGACACAAGGGGAGCCAAAGAATACTTATCAGCCTTAACAACGGAGTTATTAATTCAGCTGCACCTGGAAACAATCTTGCTCACAACAGTTTATCAGTAGCAACAGCTTTGTAGTAGGAATAGTAAAGTAACAGCAGTAGTAAAGCAAAGAAAGTAGTAACAAAAGCAGTAAACAGTGGGATTCGAGTGCAGTAGGCATAGGGATGGATGGACGGGCGTTGCATGGACAAGACAATTCACATAGCAATCAGAACATAGGGCAATTGCAGATAAATAAGATAAAGCATCCAAGTGCTAGACAATCCTAGGCATGTGTTCCATATATAGTCATACGTGCTCGCAATGAGAACTTGCACAACATCTTTTGTCCTGCCAGCCCTTTTGCAGCGGGGCCTCTAGGGGACTACTGGAAATTAAGGTGCTCGTTTTAATAGAGCACCGGAGCAAAGCATTAACACTCCGTGAACACATGTGATCCTCACATCAAAGCCTTTCCCTTCCGGCTACCCCGATTTCTATCACTTCAGGACCATAGGTTCCGGACAACAACGTGTGTATACAACTTGTAGATAAGACCAAGAACAATACTATCATAATGAATCAATAATAAGTTCAGATCTAAAATCATGGCACTCGGGCCCTAGTGAAAAGCATTAAGAACAACAAGTCGCAACAAAGTCATAAAGCACTAATAAAAGATACTAGGCACCATGCCCTAACAATATGATGCCATTACATGAACGATCTCATCCAATACCTACCATCCCCATAGCCTACAGCGAGGGATTACTCACTCATAGATGGGGGAAACATGGATGGTCGATGGAGAAGCGATGGTGATGATGATGGCGATGATCTCCTCCAATTTCTCGTCCTGGCAGAGTGCCAGAACGGAGTTTCTGGTGCTGTTTCGTGGAATCTGGTGGTGGCGGCGAGCGGAACTCCTTCTGGAAAAACGTCGAACCCCCCGAAGTTTTTAGGTCAGAAGGCTTCTTATAGGCGAAGAGGGAGACCGAGGGGGTGCCTGGGGCCACCACACCAGGCCCAGCCCGCGCCTGGGGGGGGGTGTGGCCAGCCCCTGGCCCTCCTCCGTCTCATATTCTGGCTCCGTGAGTCTTCTGGAAAAATAGGCACTTTGGCTTTTGTCCCGTCCAATTTCGAGAATATTCATTTTCTGACTTTCCTGGAACCAAAAACAGCAGAAAACAGGCAGCTGGCACTGTGGCTCTTGTTAATAGGTTAGTCCAAGAAATCATATGAAAAGTACTCCGAAGTTGGAACAAAACACAAGAAAGTAGATAAAACAAGCATGGAGCATAAAAAATTATAGATACATTTCCAATGTATCAAAACCCAAGAGTAAGGTATGATGAGCACAACAGCAAGTTTTCGCTCAGTTATGAAACCAAGGTTATCGAACCAGTAGGAGTAAGGAAACAACTCCAAGGTGTTGTTTCCAACTTAGAATCCTGCACAACACAACCATAGAACTTTGCCCCAAATTATAGTGAGGCTGTCAATCTGACTGGTTTTGCTGAAAACAAAAGATTAAACATATTGTGTGGAAGATAGTAATTGCTTGCAGAAAGTAAACAGTAAACAGTAAATAGTAGAAGGTATAGCAATGGGAAAAGAATGGACCGGGGTCCATAGTTCACTAGAGGTGATTCTCCTTAAGATAAATAACATGTTGGGTGAACAAATTATAGCGGGGCAATTAACAGACTCGAGAAAGCATACCATGCATATACTAATCATCTTGACTCCTATGAGATTTGATTGGGCATTACAACATTATACATAGACCATAATGCAACTTCATCTGTGACTAATAATCCACCTTCAGGTTATCATCCGAACCCCCTACAGTATTAAGTTGCAAGCAACAGATAATTGCATTAAGCAAAGTGTGTAAAGTAAACAATATGATTGTCCCATGGACAAAGGATTGCTATTTTCTCCCTAGTAGCAACAACACATCTAGTACCTTAGAGATTCCTGTCACTTCCCCAGATTACTAGAGGCATGAACCCACTATCGAGCATAAATACTCCCTCTTGGACTTGCTAGCATCTACTTGGCCAAGATAGCTACTAACAACGGAAAGCATGCAAGATCACAAATAACATAGACATGATAGAATCAATAATCAATCTGATATCAAATCCCTGCAAACACAACATGTAAGATTACAAATAGATGATCTTGATCATGAACGGAGCTCACAAGATCAAAACATGGTAGCACAAAGGAGGAGAACCAACCATCTAGCTACTGCATGGACCCGTAGTCTAGGGATGAACTACTCACGCATCACACCGGAGGCGGGCATGGTGGTGAAGAAGGCCTCTAGGGTGATCTCTCCCCTCCGGCAGGGTGCCGGGAAGAGCTTCAGATCCCTTCCAATCTAGGGATGGAGATGGCGGTGGCTACAAACTCTTTCATGGAATTTTGATCGGGTACTTAGGGTTTTCATACCCGGAGGCTTTTATAGGTGAAAGGGCAAGGTCGGTGGAGCACCAGGGGGCCCACACCCCTGGTGGCGCCCCCAGGCCGTGCCGCCACCAGAAGTGGCCGCCCTAGTGCGCCACTTCGTCTCCCCTCCGGACTCCGTGTTGCTTCGGGTAAAATATTGACTTTTTCTTTTGTCCGGCCCAATTCCGAGAATATTTCCTTACTAGCTTTTCTGAAACCAAAAACAGCAGAAAGCAGGCAACTGGCACTGTGCAATCTTGTTAATAAGTTAGTTCCAAAAAATGTATAAAAATACCTCAAAGTATGAACAAAACATAAGAAAGTAGATACTAAACAAGCATGGTACATCAAAAATTATAGATACGTTTACGGCGTATCAAATATCGCTAGCCTCCTACCAACATCACACAACCTCCAACATCACACCTCATTTCCCACATATACCACCACTTGCACATCACATGACTCTACTAACGTCACCTCATGGCATAAACCCACTGTACTCAAGAAGTTATCTTGTGGTCAGCATGTATAGCGAGCCAACTGAACAGACTTATCATTGAGCCACCCAAAAGTTTGTGAAATGAACCGGGCACACAAGATTTTTTTGGTATGAGGCATGATTCATGTGGGTAGAGCATTGCCACATGGAATAAGCATGACACCTAGCCACTCCCTACTAAGACCGCCAACCACTCCTAGGGCCTATCGGTCGCATGCCCAGGCCTAAAGCTTTAGATTCAAGCTTGCTAAAAAAGGAATAATGTGATAAATTTCTAGTGCTCCAATCCCGGAGAGAGCCAAATTAACAATGGGAAACTAGAAGAACTACTGCCAAACCACACAGGGAAGCATCACCAACCGCAACTCTACGGTATGTGGAAAGAAAGGAATATACAAGTTTGCTGATCAAAGAATAGTGTTGAGGAGCATGGACAACATGCTGCTCACCTTTGGTGGTGGAACCGCTAGCCTCTGTTGCATCCTTGCAGAGATCAATGCACCTCAACCAACTATACACATAATCTATATGGAGAGGTTATTGAGGGGCACATGAGAACCCTTTCACCACCACCCACGTCAAGCACAAAGGGAGAAGGTGAGGGAAGAAGGGCATACAATTTGGATATAGGGAGTCACTCGAAATTTAAAGCTCATTGATGGAAAAAAAGATGAGGGAAAAGGACAAGGGAGGAAGAACCTAGGGTTTGAACATTTAAAAATCTACAAAAATGTATCTATAGTTCTACACGCTCACGCGGATATATGTTAGATGTAGTGCTCCATGCCATAACTCATTCAGTGATGCAAATGTGCATTTTAGAAGAAACTATGACCCGAATGATGCCAAGTTCGAGTTAGTTACCTCAATGTTGATATTGTTTTTCTTTTGATGGAGACTGTTGTTGACACTCACACACACCTTGTTCTTAACTAGTAGAATGACCCTCACAAATATGAGAGCATCATCCTTAGTGGATTTTTCAAAATTTTCTTTAATGAAACTATAAATAACATTATCCACAACAAAAACTATAAATAGGATTGTGATATAGCCACCACAAATGTTATGCGCTAAATTAAATATGATTATGCCAACGTATGTAGTGGAATTGCTTGTAACATGTACGGGCTAGATGAATCGTCTATGAATAGCCTATCCACCTTTTGACTCTAGAATTCACTTGTCCTCAAACCTAATCGCTGCCTCTTTGTTGTCACTAAAAAAATTGTTTCATGTCAAAAAAAAAGAAGAAAAAATTGTTCCAATTTCTGCCCACTTCTATTCAATCATATCAACTAATAAAGGTCTTCGGAGGTAAGAGAAGCAATAATAAATCTCCTCAATCCTAGTTGAGGTATGTTACATCCTGACAATGTGTTGGTAGTTTTTTGAGAGGGGATAGTTGCGGATCTTATTACACTCTAGGCAATTCCTGGCTCAACAAGTTTCCAATATAATCAGAGTAAATTGAAAACCAAGTTTTGCAAATTTCTAGCCCACAACCTTCATGCTCTAAGACATGAGAAACTCTATTTGCCTTACACCATGCACATCCGACTATATTCGTCTATCTCCTGTACCTCCCTCTTAACCTCTTCAACCAATGGACCATGCATCAACATATCCCTATCCTCATTATTCAGATTTGCCACCCTCATTGCACTGTTTAATTCTAGAATCACTCGTTGAAGCATTAGCTCCTTTGCCAAGGTCATTGCTCACTTGCAAGCACACAAATCAATGTCTTCCAGGTTGAGAGCGAAGGGGGGAAATGGCATGCTCCGGAAATGAAGCGTCCATTGTGATGGCGCATGACCACACCTCTACCTCCCTTCTATGAATTCTTCTGCATTGCGCCATTAGTACTGATCTTCACCCACCCTTCTGATAGTTGACACCATTGCTCCGTTGGTGGTGGTGGCCTAGCAATCTTGTGAGTCTAGATATTTTGTTACTCATCAACCATATTGATGGCACATTTTCTAATGGATTCTGGAGCTTCAATTCTCCTCGATTTCCTAGACTTATTTATTGTGAGCCACCTCTAGTATAGAGTCACCATGGTTATCTCAATCACCGAATCCTGTTCTGAACAAAACCACTCCAACATCCAGTTTAGCAGGTCCCATTGATTGTGCATGTTACCAGGGAGGGAAATTTTTGTTTCTGCATTATCTTGAATAAAGTCCCAAACCTGACGGAAATTTTTGTTTCTGCATTATCATGAATAAAGTCCCAAACCATACTTAACTAGGATTTGTTTTCCCTTCTTAGAAAGAGATTGTCTTTCCATCCACCCACTTTAGCCCCAGATAGTTCATTAAGGTACTAAAAACACCCATCCTTGGATCTACCAACAACTATAGGAAGTCCCAAGTAACACTCGCTAAGAGCATCATCGGTAAAGCCAAGGGATTGCTTTAGAACTTCTTTCTCATCCGGGTTGCACGCTTCTCCAAAGAAAATTGATGATCTCTAGATATTTACCTTCTGACATGAGGATGATTCATATGCTAGGAGGATCTCCTTTAGAGCATGCATGATCTCTGTCGTTGCTTCAAGTAAATCTATGATGTCATCCGCGAAAATAAGATGGGTTATATGAGGCCCATCCGAAGTGAAATTAACACCCTTAGCATATTATCATGTTGAGATTTCTTGAGAAAGGTAGAGCCCCCTTCCACACAAAAAAGGAAGAGATGTGGAGAGATGGGTCCCCCTGCCGGAGAACCCTTGATGGAGTAAAAGAATTCGAGATACCCCCATTCAACCTAACAGAAAAACGAGTAAGCACATCTCATGACCATATTAATCCAGGGTTGTGCAAAGCCGGCCATCATTTGCTTGAGGAAGATCCACTCAACCCATCATATGCCTTCATCATATCAAACTTGATTGCACATAAGGGTTTCTTCCTCTTCCTCATTCTGATAGAGTGCACACATTCATAAGAAATAAAAATATTATCCATGATCAGTCTCCCTGGCACAAAGGCACTCCATTTCTCCTAGATCGGGATAGGAAGAATTAATTACAGCCTATTTGTCACCACCTTGGAGGTGATCATATAAAGCACATCACACAAAGTGATTGTCATGAATTGGGTAAGGAGTTCTGGAGAGTTGACCTTGGAAATTAAGACAACATGTCATTAAAATCCTCTAGAATACCAGCACCATTAAGAAACTCTCTAACAACTTGATAGACCTCCTCCTTGAGAGATAACTAGTGTCATTGATAAAACAATGCTGGGATCCCATTCGTCCCTGGGGATTTCGTTGGGCCCATTTGAAGGAGATCTACCTTAGAGGCCAACAATAAGTTGTTTTTATTGATATATCTCATATGTCATAATAGTTTTGTACCATGCTATAACTGTATTAAGTAGAAATATTAATACACATGTGGTATATAAACAAACTAAGTCCATGTTTCCTCTATAAGGTCAGTTCGTTGGGTAGTTGATGATCGAGGTTTCCTGATCATGGACTTTTATGTCAACTGACAACGAGGTCACTTCATTAGAAGAATGATATGATGGACGCACACCAAACCGGTATTGCAATATGATCCAGTCACAAAGTTTAGTATTACAATATCTAGCAAAGTGTAGTAATTAACTCAGTCCTTTGACTGTGAGATCATTTTTAATCACTATTACCTGCTATTGCTTTGATTACATCAACCGTCATACCATAATAGGGTAACCATAAATATGTATATTGGGTATTCCAAATGGATATGTTGAGGCGTATGCATCAAGATCGGGATTTGCCTATCCGAGTGATGGATAGATATTTTGGGCCGACTCGGTGAGATTACATCAATGAACTTGCAAGCATGTGACTAGGTCAAGGGATGTAATATCATGAGAACGAGTAAATGTGTTTGTCGATAACAAGATTGAACTAAGTATGTCGATACTAGAGATCAGATCTTGAACAAACCAGGTATAGCAGTGCAAAGGGAATGAGACTCAATGTCTAAACATTTAAGCGATCAAGTTATTCATGGAATGCAAGGGGGCCATGATGAGTTTCCAAACACCACTGTTGGTCATTAATCCAAGAGAGGTCTCGATCGTGTCTGATCATTCCCTAACCATAAGGGTGTCGCGCTTAAGGGTAGAGACGCTTAGGGTTGAACCATGATTGGAAGAGAGAGAACCGGAATTGTTTTGGGGGAAAACCGAAGTTGTTCGGAAGGATTCAAAAGGTGTCTCAAAGTGAAAGATATTATTTAATATGTATTTTTTATTAATTAAATTAATTAATCAATATATATTTAAATAATTAAAAAAGAACAACAGGCCACCTAATGGCCCTCCCGGAAGGAGGGGCCCAGAGGGCAAGGAGGCGCGCGCGGGGGTGGGGGCCCTCCCCATGGTCGGCCGACCCTAGGCCTTGCATGTGCAGGGTGGGGCTCACTCCCCACTACCGGTGGCCAGCCCTCCTCCTTCTCCCTTGGTTTAGTCCCATCCCAGGAGTTGAAGGGAGGGAGTGTTCCATTTCCCCTATATATATGTGGGAGGTTCCTCCTCCCAAATCCATCTTAGTGGCTTTTGCCTTCTGTCCCTCTCTCCCTCACGTGTGTGTTCCCCAGTTTGGAACAATGAGGCAGAACTTTCTCCACCATAAGAATGTCATCGTGCAATTGGAGACGGACTGAATCTTTTTCTTCCGCTGCTTTGCTGGACTAGATCCTGGGGAGATGTCTCTACACTGGATATGTGTAGTACTTTGGAGGTACCGCCACTTGTAGTGTTGGACGCTTGAATCATTCTCAAACTTTAGGTTGGCTATGCTTCAGCTACATCAACAACATTTGAACAGGAACGTAATCCTCTTTCGGTCTTCAAAGGTATGAACACTGAACCCCTCTTGTTACTATACATCTGCATAGATAGATTTTGGCTATGGTGTTCCATCGTTAGAATTTTTGTTTTCTGTCACGGAACCCATTAAGTGGTATCAGAGCCGATCTATGCATACATGTGTTTATACGAGTAGAACACATAGAAATATGTGGACATTGATTTTCTAGTTGCTACCCTACCACGTGTACTTGTTCATATCGCATCAATGTTGGTTAAAGCGGCCTGAACCGAACTTATGTGTAATCCTACGTGTGACTAGTTCCACGACTAACATACGGCTTGTACCACATAAGTGGCTAGCGGGTATCTGTCTCTTCTACATTAGTTGATATACTCCCTCCGTTCCTTAATATAAGGTGTATAGTTTTCTTGCATGAATATTAGCGCACAAGCTAGGAGGACAAATTTCATTGCTTTAGGACGTGAATAGCCCAGGTGATTGACGTGATATAAAGGGAATATACGAAATATGGTTATTCTCTCTCCTGATAGGATTAATTTCCTCCTAAATAAGAGGAAGAAATCTCAAAATTCTCTATACACCTTATATTATAGAATTTTTTACAAAAAACTATACACCTTATATTATGGAACGGAGGGAGTAGCATTTATAAAGGACGGCCCTGAAAAGGGACTCAAAGCGACAACTAGTCAATCCATGTTGTGGTTTCAAGTTCATAGGTAAGAAATGGTTCTTATGCGAAAGTCTATATAGCCACGTAAAGCTTGCAAAAGATAAAGTAGAGGCGTCTAACTTTATTTTGCAGGGGGCTTGTGATATGTATGGTCTAGATAAGTTTATGATATGTCTTACCGGAGGCATGGATGCACCATGAACCTGGTGCAATGCCGACACACTCGATGAAGATCAAAGTGCGGCGACCATAACATATCGCATAAATTATTTACATATGATGTTAATTGCGTATGCATCTTATTCCGCTAGTACTAGACTTATGACGGTAGCATTATAAGATGATCCCTCAAACACAAATTGCAACGTTTGTGTTCTTCCATAAGTGTGCACCACCAAGAAAGTCATTCGTTACGAAGCAGACCGTGATGATCAGGTACAAACATATGGACGTTCCAATACGGTGGACGTAAGTCATGCATGCAATGCAATACACTATGGTTAAAGTTGGCGAGCCTAGCATATACAAATATGGCCTGGAGCATAGGTGACTGAAATGTTAAGCATGAGTAACATGGCAATTCTCTAACAGAGGCACGTCCTCTACTTGAGTTTTAAGTGTGAGATGATCTTCTTTAATAACTCCCGAACGACAATGACGGACGTTGCTGTGGAGCTGGTTTTGTTGATCTCTCAGGGGATGCCCTCAACCAATCACCCCATTGTTGGACCTCATCCTCTACTCCCTCACATTTATTGTTTGAGTGAACCAAACACCCACACACAAAGCAGAAGTGGGGTATTCATTCATACTTGAGGCCGAACCAAGTCCCTTCCACATCCTTCTCACACAATGTGTTGGTAGTTTACATGAGTACGAAGAAAAGGCTTTAGTGGCTCCATGTAATTTTCGTTTTGTTGGTAAAAGGGTGGCAGAGCGTGACTGAATAATCTATTTTTTGCAAGGAGGGTGTTCCTCTACCAGGGTGTGTCTACCAACATCTCATATAATCTTTTAAGACACGCGAGGTTGATTTTTTTTTCTTTTTACTTGAATATACATCTCTACATACTTTTCCTGCTAAGTTGCGACCATGTCCTATGTAGTATTGTTATGTCGAATGGGCAGGGTGAAAGAAGAGAAAAAACGCTTCGCTCGTCCTCCCCGAGGACGACAAAGTTGACGAACCCTGCCCCGACCGACCCCGTCCCACCTCTCCTCCCCTCCCACCGCCACCGGCGTGAGCTGTCGGGAAAAGCCCGCGTGGTGCCGGCGGCGGTGGCCTTCCTTTCCCCGATGTGAGGGGATCCTAGCGGGGCAGTGAGACCCTGGACGCGCGGTGCGGCTCGGCAGAGGTCGGCGTGGCCCAGCTTGGTGGCGGCTGGCGAGCGGCGTTAGGGGCGACTTCCTGCAACTAGAGGCGGTGGCTCTGGCGGCGGCAGGGGCTGAAGCCCCCCTGCAGATCTCAGCGTGACACTTCCTCTCTGAGTCGGTGGAGCAGGGGCGATCTAGAACGGTGGCCGGACATACCAGGTGGAGCTGGCCAGGATGGCGGCGCCTGCCATCGGCCCAGATCTGGTCCCATTCGAGCCTGATTAGGGTTGGGCGGGCCCTGCTATCCAGATGGTTTCAGGGGCTCCAGGCAGGCCTGGGATCCCACCCTTGGTCCTGGTGTGACTGAGGTGCTGGATCCGGGCCGATGGGCCTAGATCCGACCGCCTGGCAGCTCTCCGAGTTGCAGAGTAGACTTGCAGGGCTCGTCATTCCGACCTGTCCAGGAACTATTTGTCTGGACTACCCTTGCTCGCTTGTTCCGAAGGAGATGTCGTGGTGGTATCTACCCCGCGGGTTGTGCGAGATCTTGGATGCCAGGGCGGCAGCCTTGGAAGGTGGACCGCGCGGGTGTTTTGGCAAGCGACATGGCGGTGGTGATGACTTTGCTCTTTGGTCATGAGGATGGCAAGGAGCTGGTGGTGGGAGATTGATGAACCACAAATATAGGGGGGTGTCACAGTATTTTCGATAAGTAAGAGTGTCGAACCCAACGAGGAGCAGAAGGTGTTGACGAGTCGCTTGGATCAGGAATTCTTTGTACATACTTAGCAAACGGTTTTTAGGGGTTTTTGATAATGCAGATAAATAAAGTACGAGTAAATAAAAGACAGTGATAATAATTACAGTAAGTGTCCCAATCCTTTCTTTAGCGAAGGACAAGCCGGTTGTATTACTTAAGATGACCAAACGTTCTTGAGGACACATGGGAATACTGTCAAGTGCTTTCGCTTCATATAGTTGATTAATCTCCGCTGGTTGGATAAGTGTTGTGTGGGTGAACCTATGCTAATGTACTGACCTTCCTAGGGCTAATACATACTTGTGATTAAACCCCTTGCAAGCATCCGCAACTACAAGAAAGTAATGAAGATAAAAATCTAACCACAGCCTTAAACTCTGAGATGCTACACTCTCTTGTGCAAAGGTTTCCTAACAGGGGTTCAGGTTTCTATCACTCCGGCAACCCCTGCGATTAGTAGCCAAATACACAATGCATTCCCCTAGGCCCATAAAGGTGAAGTATCATGTAGTCGATGTTCACATGACACCACTAGAAGAATAACACCACAACTTAATTATCAAACCATTGAATCTCTCTCAACACAATTCCACTACTAACAACATGACTTCTCCCATGTCCTCAAGAACTAAACGAACTACTCACGAGACATCATATGGATCAAGATCAGAGATGAAATAATGATAAGTAACAATCAGAACATAACAATAATTTAACGATTCCACTCAATAGAATCAACTACTACAAGTAATCAACACCGGAAAGTTTCCCCTAAGAACTATGCAAGATTCAACCCAATTGTTACAACCGTACGGAGTGGTGATGATGGTGCTGGTGGAGATGATGGTGGAGATGATGACCCCGATGAAGTCCATCTTGATGGTGGTGTTGATGGCGATGATCTCCCCTCTCCGGGAAGGAATTTCCCCGGCAGATTTCTGCCTGCCGGAGAGCTCTTTCTCTCTCTGCAGTTTTCCGCCCAGCAGAGGCAGCATAATCTTTCTGTGGTCGCCCGGAGTCTTAGGGTTTCGAGGGGATGATATGCGTCAGAGGGCGATGCCAGAGGTGTGCCAGGGTGGCCACACCACCTGGTGGCACGACCTGGGGTGGCCCGTGCCAGGGGGTGGTGTGGGCCCCTTGTGGCCCATCTCCACTTCCCCTTCTGGCTTCCTTCGTCTTCTGGAGAAATAGGATTTTTTGTATATTTTCTGGGATTTTCTGATCTTCGCCAATTTTGCCTCCAAACGGTGCTTTTCCCATCAGAATCCTGACTCCGGTGGTTCATCCTCCCAAAATCATCAATCATGCAAAAATAGATGAAATAACATAAGTACCATCTCTTAATATGAAATATATCAATTAATAACAGTGAATTGTGATATAGAATGGTGATGCAAAATGGACGTATCAACTCCCCCAAGCTTAGACTTTGCTTGTCCCCAAGCGAAAACTGAGCTCGATAAACATGTCCACAGGTTTATGAAGTGAAGTGTCGATAAAGAGAATATGGACAAGAAGCATCACATTCATCAAAACACAAATCATAATAGAAAACAACTCACTATTATATAACTTAACTTGCAATGAGTAAGGGAAACACAATAAAGATGCATAAAGTAAATCATAATTGATAATGGCAAACTTTGTTCTTGGTCATAGAATAGTTAACAAATTGCAGGAGTCAAACATAATGGGTTTTCAATGATAGCTTTCAAAGTAATATCCACTAAGATAAGAGCAGTGTGCAAAAGAACATAAGAAACATGATTGAATATATCATCATATGGGTGATTGAATCACAACAACTCAAATACTTGCTTAAGATAGAAAGGAATAGGTTTACTGACTCAACAAAAAGTAAAAGATATGCCCTTTGCAGAGGGAAGCAGGGATTTCAAGTCTCATAAAGAGCTTCCAAAAATTATGGTACTTACTAGCTTTGAGCTCTCATTTCCCCTATCATAAGCATCTTTTAGGTGATTAAGGTTAAAGTGAACAAATATGAGGAGATGCTTGACAAGTTATAAGTCGAAAATCTCATGCCCCTTGCCTACAAGTACCGAACCTCATTCTACTCAACTTTAGTCACGAGTAAGTTCTTGTCATTGTAAGTACATGTGTATCATGGAGAACCGCCAACGGGTACCCCTTGCCCCATGATACAAGAGCTATACCATATCAAAATGACCAGACAACAAACAATGAGCATCTCAGCAATCTTTTTATTTGTTATTTGCATAGGTTTTTATTGAGGATGCTTCACAGAATGCTCACTATGGTTATGCTACAAGTTTCCACCATGATTAGGCATGGCTTAGGCTAGGCGCCCAGGCGTTTCTCTAACACATATACATACTCCATGAGCTTACAAGCTCCCCTTTTATTTCACACCGCCGGGATCCATAAATAAAAGAACATGATATCAACTGAATAATAAGTGCAATGTTAAAAGCGTTCCCCATGACAGCATGGTTCTGCTAATTCTCAACTTATAAAGTGCAAACATATACGCAACATAGATGGACACAATGGTTCAAGTTTATTAAGTGCAAGAAAGTAAAGTGTACCATCAAGTTTGTGAGAGCTTTAATCACTAGTTTTCACATAATAAGTTTAATTTGGAAGGTAGATAAAAACATGAATTTACTTGGAATAGCAATAATGCTAATAGGTAGATATGGTGGACGCAAATGGCATAGGTTTTAGTTTTAGGATCGGATGCACGAGAAGCATTCCCTCTCAGTACAGGTTTTTGGCTAGCAAGGCTGAGTAGCAAGCATAAGAATGGAAGGAAACAAACAAACATACGAGTGATAGAAACAACCATGCAATCTTCCTTGGAAACACAAAAGATCTTAACTAGAGAATGCTAAGCTTATGAGCCAAACAAGAAAGAAACATAATGAAATTATATTTCTAAAAGTACTTTTCTCTTTTCTATTCAATCCTCAAATAGTGTAACTACTGACCAGAGCTAGGTTTGCCAAAACCAATCTAAATTTACTTAATGATCCCAAAGTGATACCAAAACTAATAACAAGATCAATCATATAATCGAAATTGCAAACTAAAATAAGATGTGCAAAAAGTAAATGATAGAACTTCTTATTAATATTCCATAACGGCAACTCACACTAAGGGATACATAGATATCTAACTAGAGGGGAGATACTTCCATAATGCAAACCATCATATATGATAACTTCTCTATTCATGACATGACTCTACTAAAAAGGTAAAAAGATGAAAGATAATGATGTGATACCGCGGCACTCCCCCAAGCTTGGAACAAACCAAGGGGATGCCAAAACCTGATGACGAATTACTCCTTCGGTGGTGGTGGTGTTCTCTTGATAAGCTTTTCGATCAATTCCTTCAAATCCTCAATCTCGAAGGTGAGCGTACGAATAAACTCCAAATTGTGCTCAATACGGTTCATGATCATGTCGGGTTGTGAATCCCAGCCCTTGCGATTCTTTCCCCACTCTTCCTCCTTAAAGTATTCTTTTCCTGCATGGTTAGAACGAGGCAGATCCCAATTGGACGGTAACTTTTCCTTGGGCATATTTTGGAATTGCTGCTCATGAATAATGGTATGGAAGGGATTCTTGGTGCGTGGAGGAGGTGACCGTGAAGCAAGCAATGACACGCAACCTTCCCTCTAGTGGACATCCATGCAGTCCTTTTGAACTTGGCAGGATTTGCCACCACTCAATGCTTGCAATGGTGGTGCTAGTGTGCGGGTGCTCGTCTTCCTTTGCCTCCTCTTCAACTTCACTCTCGATCTCCTCCTCCTGCTCAGGTTCTTGGAGATCATCTTCCATAGGCTCCTTGCCCTTATCGTTGGCAGAGACCATCGTGCTTCTAAACTTGAGAATAGTTCCTGGCAGAAACAGATCAAAACGAAAACACGACGAGAACATGATATACGGACCTCGGGGGATCTGGGGGATTATATATTACAAAGTTTAACAACAAAAGGAAAGTATTGGGAGAAAACGGGCAGGAGACGGGCTCTGGGGTGGCCACACCCCCTGGTGGTGCGGCCAGGTGGGCCCGCGCCATGGGGTGGTGTGAGCCACCCGGGCTCCGTTTTTGCCCCTTTTTTGACTCATTAATTTCCATGTTAGATAAAAACTGCAAAAGTATAACTTGAGAAGTTTTTCACGGACCTTTTCTTACCAGAACTGTTACCTATTCGAAAACAGACTCTGCAGGTCTCTGAACTTGGCCTTTAATAAATTCTTCTAGAGTCACCGCTTGAATAATATCAATATCTTCATTGTGAGAATTTCTAGAAATATAGTGCTTGAGTGTTTGACCATTCACCACTTGTGTAGTGTTGTCTCTTAAGGAGGAAATTTTTATTGCACCTGAACGATACACCTCTTCAATAACGAAAGGTCCTTCCCATTTTGAAAGTAGTTTTCCTGCAAAAAATCTGAGACGAGACCTATACAATAGAACTTTCTCACCAACATGAAATTCTCTCTTAAGAATTCTCCTATCATGCCATCTTTTAACTTTTTCTTTAAAGAGTCTAGCATTTTTGTACGACTCACTTCTCCACTCATCTAAAGAACTCAAGTCAAACAATCTTTTCTTACTAGCAAGTTTGAAATCTCTATTAAGTTCTTTCACTGCCCAATAAGCTTTGCGTTCTAATTATAAAGGTAGGTGACAAGCTTTTCCATAAACCATTTTGTAAGAGACATTCCCATAGGATTTTTTATAAGCAGTTCTATAAGCCCATAAAGCATCATTCAACTTTTTAGCCCAATTTTTTCTAGATCTATTAACAGTCTTTTGCAACATAGATTTAATATCTCTATTTGATAGTTCTACTTGCCCACTGGTTTGGGGATGATAAGCTGAAGCAATTCTATGATTAACGTCATATTTAGCAAGGGTCTTCCTAAAACCACCATGAATGAAATGTGAACCTCCATCAGTCATAAGATACCTAGGTACTCCAAATCGAGGAAAGATAACATCCTTAAGCATTTTTAAACAGGTCTCACCATCAGCACTTTTTGTAGGTACGGCTTCTACCCACTTAGTAACATAATCAACAGCAACAAGAATATGAGTATAACCTTTTCAAGGAGGAAAAGGACCCATAAAGTCAAATCCCCAACAGTCAAATGGTTCAATAACAAGAGAGTAATTCATAGGCTTTTCATTGTGTCTAGAAATATTACCAACTCGTTGACATTCATCACATGATAAGATAAACTTCCTTGCATCTTTAAAAATGGTAGGCCAATAAAAACCTGATTGTAGAACCTTTTGTGTGGTTCTATCTGTAGCGTGATGCCCTCCATAGGCACTACCATGACATTTCCGCAATATCTCTTTTTGTTCATATTCTGGAATGCATCTTCGCATAATACCATCCACTCCCTCTTTATATAAATGTGGGTCGTCCCAAAAATAATGCCTCAAATCATAAAAGAATTTCCTTCTTTGCTGGGCTGTAAAAGTTGGAGGCCAATACTTGGAAACAATAAAGTTAGCATATTCAGCATACCAAGGACTCTCTCGCGAGCTTACCTCTATTGCATCCAACTATTCATTTGGAAAACTATCATTAACAGGCATGGGATCAAAAGAAATGTTTTCCAACCGAGATAGGTTATCAGCGACAGGATTTTCAGCACCTTTCCTATCTACAATATGTACATTGAACTCTTGTAAAAGTAACACCCATCTAATAAGCCTAGGATTAGCATCTTTCTTTGTCATAAGATACTTAATAGCAGCATGATCAGTATGAATGGTAACTTTTGAATCAACAATATAAGGTCTAAACTTATCACGGGCAAAGACAACAACTAAAAATTCTTTTTCAGTAGTAGCATAATTCTTTTGAGAAGCATCAAGAGTCTTACTAGCATAATGGATAACATTCAACTTTTTATCTATTCGTTGTCCAAGAATAGCACCTACAGCAAAATCACTAGCATCACACATAATTTCAAAGGGTAAATTCCAATCAGGTGGTTGAACAATAGGAGCAGTTATTAAAGCTTTCTTTAGAGTTTCAAACGCTTCCTTTAATCATCATCAAACACAAAAGGTACATCTTTTGGAGAAGATTAGTAAGAGGTTTTGATATCTTAGAGAAGTCTTTAATAAACCTTCTATAGAAACCAGCATGACTAAGGATACTACGAATACCTTTGACATCCCTAGGACAGGGCATTTTATCAATTGCTTCAACTTTGGCTCTGTCAAGTTCAATGCCTCTCTCAGAAATTTTATGTCCAAGGACAATTCCTTCATTAACCATGAAGTGGCATTTCTCCCAATTAAGAACAAGATTGGTTTCTTCGCATCTTTGCAAAACTTTATCAAGGTTGTGCAAACAATTATCAAAAGAAGTTCCATAGACGGAAAAACCATCCATGAATACTTCCACAATTACCTCACAAAAACCATGAAAGATAGCAAACATGCATCTTTTAAAAGTAGTAGGGGCATTACACAAACCAAAAGGCATACGCCTATAAGCATAAGTTCCATAAGGGCACATAAAAGTGGTTTTCTCTTGATCTTGTTGTTTAACAGCAATTTGAGAGAACCCAGAGTATCCATCAAGAAAGCAAAAATGAGTCTTCTTAGACAACCTTTCTAACATTTGATCAATAAAAGGCGGCGGGTAATGATCTTTCTTAGTAAATTTGTTAACTTTTCTGAAATCAATGCACATTCTATAACCAACTACTACTCTTTGGGGAATAAGCTCATTATTCTCATTAGGCACAACAGTAAGTCCTCCTTTCTTAGGGACACAATGAACATGATTAACCCATTGAATATCAACAATAGGATAAATAATACCAGCATCAAGGATTTTTAATACCTCATTTCTTACCACTTCCTTCATCTTCAGATTTAAATGACGTTGATGTTCTACCATTGGTTTTGCATCAGGTTCTATGTTAATAGAATGCTGACATATAGTAGGAGAAATCCCTTTTAAATCATCAAGAGTATAACCCATAGCCCCTCGGTGTTTCTTCAACACTTATAGTAATCTTTCCTCTTCCTTTCCTGAAAGTTTAAAGCTAATAATATCAAGATATATTTTCTTATCATCAATGTAAGCATATTTGAGATCACCAGGTAAAGGTTTCAGATCAAAAACCGGATCCTTTTTACGTGGTAGTGTGTTACCCAAATCTTCCACATGTAAGTTATGCTTAAGTATCTTGGGTTGATGAAGGAGAATCTCATCAATCTCATTTCTTTCTTCCATGAAGATCTCACTTTCGTGGTCTTCCATATATTGTTACAAAGCACTGTTAGTAGCAAGAGAAATAGAAGCAAGTTGTTCAACTCTAAAATCCTCATCAGGAAATTCATTTTTATAGGGAACTTTAGCAAATTTAGAAAAATTAAACTCATAAGATTCTCCATCGAATTTAGTTAAAATTTTCTCCCTCTTACAATCTACAATGGCTCCACAAATATTCAAGAAAGGTCTACCAAAAATGATAGGATAAGTTTTACTAGCAGCTGAACCAAGTACTAGAAAATCTGTAGGGTATTTAATCTTACCACAAAGAACTTCCAGATCTCTTACAATACAAATTGGAGAGATGGTCTCTCTATTAGCAAGGTGAATAACCACGTCAATTTCTTCTAGTTCACAGGGACCAATTTCATTCATAATTTCTTTGTAAAGCTCATAAGGAATAGCACTTGCACTTGCACCAATATCACATAAACCATAATAGCAATGATCACCTATTCTAATAGAAAGCATAGGGACACTAGCTTTCCTAGTTCTACTAGGATGTGAAACAATATTAGAGGAATCCTCACAGAAGATAATGTGTCCATCTTCTACACTTTTAGTGACAAGGTCTTTCACAATTTCTACTGCAGGTTCAACGTTTATTTGTTCATCGGGCTTTACAGCTCTCTTTGTACTTTTGTTAATTATGCTAGTTATCATAGAATGCTCCTTTACCTTATCAAGGAAACGTATTTTCTCGATATAAGGTTCGGGTAAAATACCATCAATGGTGCAAATCTCAGTACTTCTAGCAGGAACACAATCAACAATATCTTTATATGGTGCATGATACTTGTTCCATTCCTTTTTGGGAATTTCAATATAAGAGGCAAAAGCCTTAAAACAATTTGCAATAACTTGAGAATCAAGACCATAAGCATTAATAATATTATGAAAGTCATCAATTCCCATAAAAGATTTAATGCATTCATAATCATAATTTATACCTGACTTTCTTCCTTTGTCATTCTCCCATGCTTCAGCATTGTCTTGAATACGGTCTAAAAGATCCCATTTAGCTTCTTCTTCCATATGTGTAAATGATCTAGAGCAATAAGCATCCAATAGAGCCTTATCATAAAGAGAAAGCCTTGCACAAAAGTTATCGATAATAATATTATTAGGGAGCTCATGAGTAAGACATTTGAGCATTAGTGACTTTAGTCTCCCCCAAGCTTGAGCTGTACTCTCTCCATCACGAGGCCAAAAGTTATATATTTGATTCCGATCTTTATGATTCTCACTAGGAGGATAAAGTTTGGAATAAAAGAGAGGTGCAATTTCCTCCCATTCAAGAGACTGACCATTCTTTAGCAGCTTATACCATTCCTCAACTCTTCCTTTTAGTGATACACAGAATAACTTTTTCTTAACTTGATCTGTTGTAATACCTGCACACTTAAATAGCCCGCATAATTCGTGTATAAAAAGCAAACGATCACCGGGATGGACAGTTCCATCTCCAAAATAGTAGTTATCCATAACACGATCAACAATTCTTGTAGGTATCTTAAAAGTATCATTTTCAGCAGGTGGAGGTTCATCTACTACCTTAGCAGTGGTAGTAGCATTACGAAATAAGAAATTAAGTGAATTATCCATATTGAAAATAAAGTAACTAACAAAAATAAACAATACTCACATCAGAAGTTTCCTTTACCAGTTCCACTCTCCAATAGTGCTTCACTCCCCGGCAACGGCGCCAGAAAATAGTATTGATGACCCACAAGTATAGGGGGTGTATCATAGTATTTTCAATAAGTAAGAGTGTCGAACCCAATAAGGAGCAGAAGGTGTTGACGAGTGGCTTGGATCAGGAATTCTCTATAAATACTTAGCAAACGGATTTTTAGGGGGTTTTGATAATGCAGAGAAATAAAGTGCAAGTAAATAAAAGACAATGATAATAATTGCAGTAAGTGGCCCAATCCTTTCTTTATCGAAGGACAAGCCGGTTGTATTACTTAAGATGACCAAACATTCTCGAGGACACATGGGAATACTTTCAAGTGCTTTTGCTTCATATAGTTGATTAATCTTCGCTGGTTGGATAAGTGTTGTGTGGGTGAACCTATGCTAATGTATTGACCTTCCTAGGACTAATACATACTTGTGATTAAGATAAAAACCTAACCACATCTTTAAACTCTGAGATCCTACACTCCCTTGTGGAAAGGTTTCCTAATGGGGGTTCAGGTTTCTGTCACTCTGGCAACCCCTACGATTAGTAGCCAAATACACAATGCATTCCCCTAGGCCCATAAAGGTGAAGTATCATGTAGTCGACGTTCACATGACACCACTAGAAGAATAACACCACAACTTAATTATCAAACCATTGAATCTTTCTCAACACAATTGCACTACTAACAACATGACTTCTCCCATGTCCTCAAGAACTAAACGAACTACTCACGAGACATCATATGGATCAAGATCAGAGATGAAATAATGATAAGTAACAATCTGAACATAATGATAATTCAACGGTTCCACTCAATAGCATCAACTACTACAAGTAATCAACACCGGGAAAGTTTCCCCTAAGAACTATGCAAGATTCAACCCAATTGTTACAGCGGTACAGAGTGGTGATGATGGTGCTGGTGGAGATGATGGTGGAGATGATGATGATGATCCCGATGAAGTCCAGCTTGATGGTGGTTTTGATGGCAATGATCTCCCCTCTCCGAGAAGGAATTTCCCCGGCAGATTTCTGCCTGCCAGAGAGCTCTTTCTCTCTCTGCAGTTTTCTGCCCCGTAGAGGCAGCGGAATATTTCTGTGGTCGCCCCCCTAGTCTTAGGGTTTCGAGGGATTATATGCGTCAGAGGGCGATGCCAGAGGTGGGCCAGGGTGGCCACACCACCTGGTGGCGCGGCCAAGGCTAGCCCGCGCCAGGGGGTGGTGTGGGCCCCCTGTGGCCCATCTCCACTTCACCTTCTGGATTCCTTCGACTTCTGGAAAATAGAAATTTCCGTATATTTTCTGGGATTTTCTGATCTTCGCCAATTTTGCATCCAAACGGTGCTTTTTCCATCAGAATCCTGACTCCGGTGGTTCATCCCCCCAAAATCATCAATCATGCAAAAATAGATGAAATAACATAAGTACCATCTCTTAATATGAAATATATCAATGAATAATAGTGAATTATGATATAGAATAGTGATGCAAAATGGACGTATCAGAGATCTTGGTGTTCATGTCGCTTCGGCAAAGGCGGATCCCAGATCGTGTTGGAGGCTTGACTTGGGGATAGTGGACATTCTGTATTCTAGATGTGGTTTCGATGGTTTTTTCGCGCAAAAGCCCAGCGCTCCGACGAGAATATAATTTTGCGGCCCGAAAGTTGAGGCGCCTTGGCAACGCGGTATCCAAGTTGCCTGTAATCATCCGTGGTGACCACAGTTGGCGTGCCAAATACTCAGAGGATCTTTTTCCTCACGAATTCAACTTTACGTTTCAATACAAAATATCAGGCTAACGCCCGTCAAGTTGGGACCCCTGTCAGTTTTCGCTGTTATGCCGCTCCCGTTGCAGCGCTGGCGCAGAGGATAGGACAACATGACTAGCCCAGCGTATTGACGTGACAAAATAGGGCACATATATCGTCGTTATAATTATTTTTTTGTTTACTCAGAAGCTGGAACGGCCACCGCCACGCGTCTCTCCATTGGACTTCCGTTCCCCTCGTTAACCACTACCTTAGAAACGCATTGACGGTTCCACCGTTCCCCTGTCTAGCAGAAACCACTCTTCTTCTTCCTGTCATCTGTCTTCTTTTCGTATTCTCCTTGCCGCCATGGAAGGTCGTCGCACTCTAGAGACAAGCTTCACTACCCATGACAATAAGAAGATAGACGTCGTCTACACCAATGAGGAGGAGATAGTGGTGCGAGTCCTGAGGATGTACGAGGGTTGGCTTGAGAAAGACGAGGACAAGTTTGTGGGATTGGATCTCGAGTACACCCCAGAGGACCCATATGAAGGGAATGAAGTCGCCGTCGTTCAACTGGCCATGAGGAAACACGTCATCGTCTACCACTTCTCCCGGTTTGTAGATCTGCTATCTGTAGTTAACCGCTTTTAGGGTTTTCTCCTATTGTTCTTTATCCATTTGCTCATCTTGCAACTACTGAATTTTTTTAGGACCAAATAAATTATGACAAGCCAATATTGAGAGTCTTGATCTTGCATTTACTAAACTTTTGAAAATTATATTTAGATGATGATATTGCATTGACAAAATATTTGTAGTTACAAATTTTGGTGATAAAAACTACATACTTTCAGGACTGACAAGAATTGTCCGGCACTATGCCAGTTCCTTGTAGAAAAAGGAATTGTTTTCTGCACTATCGACAATACAACTGATTTTTGGAAATTTCATCAAGAGGGAATTACAATTCTTGCGCACAACTGGATCGATATTCAGAGTCTTTTCAAGATCATAGGGGGCTCGAGGAAGGATGGAATGGCTACACTCGCAACTAGAATCCTTGATGAGTCGTATGACAGAATGAAGGCAGATTTCCCTACGGATAGGCACGATTTCTGGGAGGAGTGGCCGTTGTCTGATATAAACCTGAAGTATGCAACCATAGATGCTTACGTGACCTACCAGCTGTACAAGAAGATCCATTTCTTTCTACGTTACCTCGTGTTTTGCCCTAATTGCAAGAGGGAAGACGAGCTTAGGGGAGCCCTTTGTAGAAAATCCAGAATAGCTGAGTTTGAAGCTGCATATGCAAATATGATGGCTCTGTGTATGGCGCCAGAAAAATGTTGGGGCGTGGTTGATGTAGAGCTTGTTGGGAACCCCAAGAGGAAGGTATGATGAGCACAGCAGCAAGTTTCCCTTAGTTATGAAACCAAGGTTTAATCGAACCAGTAGGAGCAAGGAAACACCCCAAAGGTGTTACTAGCTGAGCTTTGGCAGGGCGAATTACCGGTGCTAGTAGCAACGTGGAGACCTGCACAACACAACCACAGAACTTTGTCCCCAACTTGCGATGAGGTTGTCAATCTCACCGTGTTTTGCGAAAAACAAAGTATTAAACATATCGAATGGAAAGAAGTAAAAGTTTGCAGAAAGTAAACACAAAGAAGTAAACAGTTTATAGATTGTATGTGAAGAAAAGGACCGGGATCCATAGTTCACTAGAGGTGGCTCTCCTTAAGATAGATAACATGCTGGGTGAACAAATTACACCGGGGCAATTGACAAACATCAAGAAAGAAATACATGCATATACTAATCATCTTGACTCCTTTGAGATTCGATTGGGCATTACAACATTATACATAGACCTCTATCCAACTGCATCTATGACTAATAATCCACCTTCAGGTTATCATCCGAACCCCCTCCTGTATTAAGTTGCAAGCAACAGATTATTGCTTTACGAACTGCGTGTAAAGTAAACAATATGATTGTTCTATGAACAAAGGATTGTTGTTTTCTCCCTAGTAGCAACAGCACATCTAGTACCTTAGAGATTTCTGTCACTTCCCCAGATTACCAGAGGCATAAACCCACTATCGAGCATAAATACTAACTCTTGGAGTTGTTGGCATCTACTTGGCCAAGATAGCTACTAACAACGGAAGCATGCAAGATCACAAATAACAAAGACATGATAGAATCAATAATCAATCTGAAATAGCATCTCAATATCCATCGGATCCCCGCAAACACAACATGCAGAATTACAAATAGATGATATTGATCATGAACGGAGCTCACAAGATCTAGACATGAAAGCACAACGGAGGAGAACCAGCCATCTAGCTAGTACATGGATCCGTAGTCCAAGGATGAACTACTCACGCATCACATCGGAGGCTTGGATGCTGATGAAGAAGGCCTCCAGGGTGAATTCCCCTCTCCGGCAGGGTGCCGGGAAGAGCTTCAGATCCCTCCTGATCTAGGGATGGAGATGACGGCGGCTACAGACTCTTTCGTGGATTTTTGATCGGGCACTTAGGGTTTACGTCCCGAGGGCATCTTATAGGTGGAAGGGGAGGTCGAGGGGGTGCCGGGAGCGGCCACACCACCCCCTGGCGCGGGCCAGGCCTGGCCGCGCGGCCAGGTGGTGTGGTGGCCCCCTGGCCCCCTCTCCGTCTCGTATTCTGGCACTTGATGACTTCCGGAAAAATAGGCACTTTGGATTTTGTCCCGTCCAATTCCGAGAATATTCATTTTCTGACTTTCTTGGAACCAAAAATAGCAGAAAACAGGCAGCTCGCACTGTGGCTCTTGTTAATGGGTTAGTCCAAGAAATCATATGAAAAGTACTCCAAAGTTTGGACAAAACACAAGAAAGTGGATAAAACTAAGCATGGAACATCAAAAATTATAGATACATTTGCAATGTACCAAAATAACATGGTTGCATCTGAAGGAGCTGACAGAGAGGCTGCAGAAGTAGCTGATAGAGAGGCTACAGCTGAAGCAGCAAACAAAGAGGCAGCATCTTCTAGTGGCAACAATCAGGCCTATGATGCACCGCTAATTGTGCCGCAGGATGCTGAAGATAGAGAAGCCAAGTCAGATCCCAGGTGGGACAAACTTTGTGAGCTATGGAGTGCCAAAAATGTAAGATCCACCTGGAATGATGGCAGTTGGTCGCCTAGGAACGATGGCAAGCGCCTCAAGTGTTCTGATGAGAAGTGAATTAAATTTTACTTCCTTTGTTTTATGTTTCTGTTTTGTGGAACTCAGTTAGCTTGTAAAGATGGCTAGTGCCTCATGTGAGAGTAGTAAAAAAATTTACTTCTTTGTGTTATGTTTCTGTATGTGTTTGGTAGCTTGTCAAGATGGCAGCTCGTTAACTGGCAGTTTGAAAGAGTACCTTTTTCCTCTCTCCATAAACAGATATGTTTCATTTTGCCCAAATTGGTAGAAAATCTAGAGCAACTTCTCTCTTCGATCATTCATTCCCTTTTGGACCTCTTTTTGCCTCCGATATGGTAGCAAATCTAGAGCAGAAAATCACACCAGACAGAATACATTCATTCAGAAAATAAAACAAATATAGATATAGCTATGCGCAACTAAGTAGGATATAGCGATAGAAAGTAGGTTGCTTAACGAGGTTCAATACATTCAACCCCTCCTTGCGTGCAGAAATAGGATACACGCAAAATATAGAAAATCAAAAGAAGCTACTTAGCAGCAGCAGCAACAATAGACACGTCAACCCATCCTTGCATGCACCTCCGCCTCCGCCTCCGCCCTCTGGCGCTTCCTCCACTTCTTGCTGCCCAATCCCTTGATCTCGGGGGCCTTGGGCTTGATCAGAGGCATGCGACCCTCTTCGATGGCCACCCGCTGGAGGTTTTAGAGGTGAATGCCGAGAGCCTGGTGTTCAGTGATGTAGGCATTGACGTTCACGGTCTGGCCGACTTTGGGGGTGCCGGAGCTCGGGCCCTCTATATGCATCACGACGCAGTTATAGTCGGTGCCGGCGAGTCTCGTCCTGCAGAAGGGGCAACTATAGACGCCGCCAGCAAAGAAGGCATCGTACTGGCCGGCCTGCAGCCTCCTCAGCACCTGACGAGTCTTCGTGTGCCTGGACTCGTCATCGCTGCAGACGTTGCTGCCGTATACCTATTGGAAGAAAAGGAAAAGGGGGATTAGATGATGTAAGAAGATCGAGCAATCGAAATGCGGACAAACGAATCCTAATAAACCAAGATCTAGCATCCAACAATGGGAATGGGAGAAGAACCAAGGAAGGGGAGCAAACCCTAGTTACCTCCGACCATGGGTCATCGATGCAGGTCTCGTAGGGTTTCACCAGAGTGATGTACGCCTCTAGATCATAGGGGTCCCAGAAGAGCTAGATCTGCTCGTGACCGACGAGGTCCTCCTTGCTAGCGGGGGGCTCCTCACCATCGGCTATGTCGGTAGCGGGGACGGGGGCCTGGATGGGAACGGCGGCTGACATCGATGCCTCGGCGGGGGCCTGGACAAGGACGGTGGTTGCTTTCAATGCGTCGAGGGGGACCGGGATGGAGATGGGGGCCTCCTCGCCGGCAGCCTTGGAGGCGACGATGGCCACCGTATCCTCCTCCACCATTGCCGGCATGGACAGGGTTTTCTCGGGACTTTGTAGAAGCTAGTGGGACAGTGGAGAGGGTTGCGTGAGGAGAGTGAGCGAGAGTGCGAGTGGGTATGCGGAGAGGGCTCTATAGTTAAGATGAGCAAGGCACGTTTCGTTGCACCACCATGCAACGCACCGCGTAGGCTACTGCACCGTGCACCGTCACACACATAGTACTGATACGTCCATTTTGCATCACTATTATATATCATAATTTACTGTTATTTATTGATATATTTCATAATAAGAGATGATACTTATGTTATTTCATCTGTTTTTGCATGGTTGATGACTTTTGGAGCATGGACCGTTGCAGTCAGGATTCTGATGAGAAAGGTGCTATTTGGAGGCGAAATTCGCAAAGATCAGAAAATCCGGGAAAATACATGGAATATTCTATTTTTCTAGAAGACGAAGATTGCTAGAAGGGGAAGTGGAGATGGGCCATAGGGACCCACACCACCCCCTAGCACGGGTAACCCTAGGCCGCGCTAGCAGGTGGTGTGGTCGTCCTGGCCCACTCCAGGCTCTCCCCTCTGGCGTATATTATCCTCCCAAAACCCTAAGACTCGGGGAGCGACCACAGAAAGATTCCACCGCCTCTGCGGGGCAGAAAACATCAAGAGAGAAAGATCTCTCCGGTAGACAGAATTCTGTTGGGGGAATTCCTTCCCGGAGAGGGGAGATCATCGCCATCAACACCACCATCAAGCTGGACTTCATCGGGATCATCATCACCACCACCATCATCTCCACCAGCACCATCATCACTACTTCATACCGCTGTAACAATTGGGTTGAATCTTGGATAGTTCTTAGGGGAAACTTTCCCGGTGTTGATTACACCTTGTAGTTGATGCTATTGAGTGAACCATTGAATTATCGTTTATGTTCAGATTGTTACATATCATTATATCATCTCTGATCTTGATCCATATGATGTCTTGTGAGTAGTTCGTTTAGTTCTTAAGGACATGAGAGAAGTCATGTTGTTAGTATTGGAATTGTGTTATGAAAGATTCAATGGTTTGATAGTTAAGTTGTGGTGTATTTCTTCTAGTGGTGTCATGTGAACATCGACTACATGACACTTCACCTATAAGGGCCTAGGGGAATGCATTGTGTATTTGGCTACTAATAGTAGGGGTTGCCGGAGTGACAGAAACCTGAACCCCCGTTAGGAAACCTTTGCACAAGGGACGTCAGGGTCTTAGAGTTTAAAGCTGTGGTTTGTACTTGCAGATGCTTGCAAGGGGTATAATCACAAGTATGTATTAGTCCTAGGAAGGTCGGTACATTAGCACAGGTTCACCCGCACAACACTGAGCAAACTAAAGAAGATTAATCAACTATATGAAGCGAAAGCACTTGACGATATTCCCGTGTGTCCTCGAGAACGTTTGGTCATCTTAATTAATACACCCGGCTTGTCCTTTGCTAAAGAAAGGATTGGGCCACTTGCTGCATTTATTCTTGTTGTCTTTTATTTACTCGTACTTTATTTACCTGCATTATCAAAAACCCCTAAAAATTCGTTTGCTAAGTATTTACAGAGAACTCCTGCTCCAAGCCATTCGCCAACACCTTTTACTCCTTGTTGGGTTCGACACTCTTACTTATCAAAAATACTGCGATACACCCCCTATACTTGTGGGTCATCAAGACTATTTTCTAGCGTCGTTGTCAGGGAGTGAAGCGCTATTGGAGAGTGGAACTGGTAAAGGAAACTTCTACTATGAGTATTGTTTACTTCTGATTAGTTGCTTTATTTTAATATGGAAAATTCGCTGAGTTTCTTATTTCGTAATGCTACTACCACTGCTAAGGTAGTAGATGAACCACCACCTGCTGAGAATGATACTTTTAAAATACCTAAAAGAATTATTGATCGTGTTATGGATAACTATTATGTTGGAGATGGAACTGTCCATCCAGGTGATCATTTGCTCTTTATACACGAATTATGTGGGTTGTTCAAGTGTGCAGGTATTACAATAGATCAAGTCAAGAACAAATTATTCTCATTATCACTGAAAGGAAGAGCTGAGGAATGGAAAAAGCTGCCGAAGAATGGTCAAGCTCTTGAATGGGAGGAAATAGTGCCTCTCTTTTATTCAAAATTTTATCCTCCTAGTGAGATTCATAAAGATCGGAATCAAATATACAACTTTTGGCCTCTTGATGGAGAGAGTACAGCTCAAGCTTGGGGGAGATTGAAGTTACTAATGCTCAAATGTCCCATTCATGAGCTCCCCAACAATATTATTATCAATAACTTTTATGCAAGGCTCCCTCTTCATGATAAGGATTTATTGGATGCTTCTTGTGCTGGATCATTTATACGCATGTAAGCAGAAGCTAAATGGGATCTTCTAGACCGTATTCTAGACAATGCTGAAGCGTGGGAGAATGACAAAGGAAGAAAGTCAGGTATAAATTATGATTATGAATGCATTGAATCTTTTATGGGAACTGATGACTTTCAAAATATTAAAAATGCTTATGGTCTTGATTCTCAAGTTATTACAAATTGTTTTAAGGCTTTTGCCTCTTATATTGAAATTCCAAAAAGGGATGGAACAAGTATCATGCACCATATAAAGATATTGTTGATTGTGTTCCTGTTAGGAGTACTGAATTTTGCACTATTGATCACATCCTACCTGAACCTTATATCGAGAAAATACCCTTCCCGGATAAGGTAAAGGAGCATCCTATGATAACTAGTGTAATCAATAAAAGTGCAAAGAGAACTGTAAAACCTGATGAACAAATAAACATAGAACGTGATGTAGCAATTGTGAAAGACCTTGTTACTAAAAGTGTGGAAGATGGACACATAGTCTTCTTTGAGGATGCTTCTAATATTGCATCACATCCTAATAGAACTAAAAAGGCTAGTGTCCATGTGCTTTCTATTAGAATTGGTGATCATTGCTATTATGGTTTATGTGATATTGGTGCAAGTTCAAGTGCTATTTCTTATGAGCTTTACAAAGAAATTATGCATGAAATCAGTCCCTGCAAACTAGAAGAGATTGATGTGGTTATTCACCTTGCTAATAGAGAGACCATCTCTCCAATTGGTATTGTACGAGATGTAGAAGTTCTTTGTGGTAAGATTAAATATCCTGCTGATTTTCTAGTACTTGGTTCAGCTGCTAGTAAAACCTATCCTATCATTTTTGGTAGACCTTTCTTGAGTACTTGTGGGGCCATTATTGTGCAAAAGGGAGAAAAATTTAACTAGATTTGATGGGGAATCTTATGAGTTTAATTTTTCAAAATTTACTAAAGAACCTTGTGAAAATGAAACCCATAATGAGGATTTTAGAGTTGAACAACTTGCTTCTATTTCTCTTGCTCCTAACAATGCTTTGCAGCAATTTATGGAAGACCACGAAAGTGAAATCTTCATGGAAGAAAGAAATGAGATTGACGAGATTCTCCGCCGTCAACCTAAGATGCTAAAGCACAACTTGCCTGTGGAAGATTTGGGTACCATGTTGCCACCTAAAAAGGATCCGGTCTTCGATCTAAAACCATTACCTGACGATCTTAAGTATGCTTATATTGATGATAATAAAATATATCCTGTTATTATTAGCTCTAAACTTTCAGGGAAGGAAGAGGAAAGATTATTGGAGGTGTTGAAGAAACACCGAGGGGCTATGGGCTATACTCTGGATGATTTAAAAGGGATTTCCCCAACTATATGCCAGCATGCTATCAATATAGAACCAGATGCAAAGCTAGTGGTAGAGCACCAACGTCATTTAAATCCTAAGATGAAGGAAGTGGTAAGAAACGAGGTATTAAAACTCCTTGATGCTGGTATTATTTAGCCTATTGCTGATAGTGAATAGGTTAGTCCTGTTCATTTTGTCCCTAAAAAAGGGGGAATTACCGTTGTTCCTAATGATAATGATGAGCTTATTCCCCAAACAATAGTAGTAGGTTATAGGATGTGCAATGATTTCAGAAAAGTTAACAAAGTTACTAAGAAAGATCATTACCCACTTCCTTTTATTGATCAAATGTTAGAAAGGTTGTCTAAAAAGACCCATTTTTGTTTTCTTGATGGATACTCTGGTTTCTCTCAAATTGCTGTTAAAAAACAAGATCAAGAAAAAACTACTTTTACTTGCCCTTATGGAACCTATGCTTATACACGTATTCCTTTTGGTTTATGTAATGCTCTTGCTACTTTTCAAAGATGCATGCCTGCTATCTTTCATGGTTTTTGTGAGGAAATTGTGGAAGTGTTCATGGATGACTTCTCCGTCTATGGAACTTCTTTCAATAATTGTCTGCACAACCTCGATAAAGTTTTGCAGAGATGTGAAGGAACTAATATTGTTCTTAATTGGGAGAAATGCCACTTCATGGTGAATGAAAGGATTGTCCTTGGACATAAGATTTCTGAAAGAGGCATAGAACTTGATAGAGCCAAAGTTGAGGCAATTGAGAAAATGCCCTGTCCAAGAGACGTTAAAGGTATTCGTAGTATCCTTGGTCATGCTGGTTTCTATAGAAGGTTTATTAAAGATTTCTCTAAGATATCAAAACCCCTCACTAATCTTCTTCAAAAGGATGTACCCTTTATCTTTGATGATGATTGTAAGGAAGCTTTTAAAACTCCAAAGAAGGCTTTAACTACTGCTCCTATAGTTCAACAACCTGATTGGAGCTTACCCTTTGAAATAATGTGTGATGCTAGTGATTTTGCTGTAGGTGTTGTCCTTGGGCAACGAATAGATAAAAAGTTAAATGTTATCCATTATGCTAGTAAGACTCTTGACGCTGCTCAAAGGAATTATGCTACTACTGAAAAATAATTCTTAGCCATTGTCTTTGCTTGTGATAAGTTTAGACCTTATATTGTTGACTCAAGAGTTACCATTCATACTGATCATGCTGCTATTAAGTACCTTATGACGAAGAAAGATGCTAAGCCTAGGCTTATTAGATGTTTGCTGCTCTTACAAGAGTTTAACCTACATATTGTAGATAGGAAAGGTGTTGAAAATCCCGTAGCTGATAATTTATCTCGATTGGAAAACATCTCTTTTGATCCTATGCCTGTTAATGATAGTTTCCCAAATGAACAATTGGCTGCAGTAGGGGTAAGCTCGCGAGGGAGCCCTTGGTATGCTGATTATGCTAACTTTATTGTCTCCAAGTATTTGCCTCCAACTTTTACAGTTTAGCAAAGAAGGAAATTCTTTTACGATTTGAGGCATTATTTTTGGGATGACCCACATTTATATAAAGGAGTAGATGGTATTATGCGAAAATGTGTTCCAGAATATGAACAAAACGAGATATTGCAGACATGTCATGGTAGTGCCTATGGAGGACATCACGCGGGAGATAGAACCATGTAGAAGGTACTACAATCAGGGTTTTACTGGCCTACCCTTTTTAAAGATGCAAGAAAATTTGTCTTATCATGTGATGAGTGCCAACGAGTAGGTAACATTTCTAGACGCAATGAGATGCTTATGAATTACTCTCTAGTTATTGAACCATTTGACTGTTGGGGATTCGACTTTATGGGTCCTTTTCCCCCTTTAAAGGGTTATACCCATATTCTTGTTGATGTTGACTATGTTAATAAGTGGGTAGAAGCCATACCTACAAAAAGTGCTGATGGGGATACTTCTTTAAAAATGCTTAAGGATATTATCTTTCCTAGGTTTGGAGTGCCTAGGTATCTTATGACTGATGGAGGTTCTCACTTTATTCATGGTGGTTTTAGGAAGACCCTTGCTAAATATGATGTTAATGATAGAATTGCTTCAGCTTATCATCCCCAAACTAGTGGACAAGTAGAGTTATCAAATAGAGAAATTAAATCCATCTTGCAAAAGACTGTTAATAGATCTAGAAAAAATATGGCTCAAAAGTTGAAAGATGCTTTATGGGCTTATATGACTGCCTATAAAAATCCTATGGGAATGTCTCCTTACAAAATGGTTTATGGGAAAGCTTGCCACTTGCCCTTAGAATTAGAACACAAAGCTTGTTGGGTAGTGAAAGAACTTAATAGAGACTGTGAACTAGCTGGTGAGAAAAGATTGTTTGACTTAAGTTCATTGGATGAATGGAGAAGTGAAGCATATGAGAATGCTAGACTCTTTAAGGAAAAAGTTAAAAGATGGCACGACAGGAGAATTCTTAAGAGGGAGTTCCATGTTGGTGAGAAGGTTCTATTGTATAGGTCTCGTCTCAAATTTTTTGCAGGGAAACTACTTTCAAAATGGGAAGGACCTTTTGTTATCGAAGAAGTATATCATTCAGGTGTAATAAAAATTTCTTCTTTAAAAGGTAACACTACACAAGTGGTGAATGGTCAGCGACTCAAGCACTATATTGCTAGAGATTCATACAATGAAGATATTGATGCTATTCAAGTAGTAACCTCGGAAAAATTTATCAAAGACCAAATTCAGAGACCTGCAGAGTCTGTTTTCGAATAGGTAACAGTTCTGGTAAGAAAAGTTCCGCAAAAAATTCTGTCCAGTTATATTTTTGTAGTTTTTATCCAACAAGGAAAGCTACGAAGTGAAAGAGGGACGGAAATGGAGCCAGGGTGGCTCACACCACCCCCGGCGCGGGCCCCACAGGCCACGCCAGCAGGTGGTGTGGCCACCTCGGCCTCCGTCTCCGACCCGTTTTCTCCCAGTACCTTCCTTTTGTTGTAAAACTTCATAATATATAATCCCCCAGATCCCCCGAGGTTTGTATATCGTGTTCTCGTCATGGTTTTTGTTTCAATCTATTTTGTTCAGATGTCGTTTAGGATTTCATCTTCAAAGGATTACGAACTGCGACGCCGTCATGAACTCCATCACAATCTTGAGCAGGAGATTCTCATGGGACGGGTGAAACAAGAAAGGATCGCAACTAGGTGCGAAGACATGGACCGGAACGTCGGCAAGGAAGTAAAAGACATGACATCAGGCATGAAGGGGCTGATACCTCCAACTCTAGATCTCAGTTCCTGCCCTGCAGTAGTGGAAGCTCTATGAGTAACCGATGAGCTCTGCGACAAGTACCGAGTCTTGAGGAGGAAGGTGGATATGCTTAAAGTGGAGAATAATAGGCTTCGCAAGATACTATAAGATTTCCTCGCGCTAATCCAGAGAACACCACCACCACCGAAGGAGTAATTCGTCATCAGGTTTTGGCATCCCCTTGGTTTATTCCAAGCTTGGGGGAGTGCCGCGGTATCTCATCACTATCTTCTATCCTTTTACCTTTTTAGTAGAGTCATATCATGAATAGAGAAGTTATCATATAGGATGGTTTGCATTATGGAAGTGTCCCCCCTCTCATTAGATATCTATGTATCCCTTGGTGTGAGTTGCCATTATGGAATATTAATGAGAAGTTCTATCATTTACTCTTTTGCATATCTTGTATTAGTTTTCAATTCACGGTTATATGATTGATCTTGTCGTCATTATTGGTATCACTTTGGGATCATTGAGTTAATTTAGTTAGTTTTGGCAAACCTGGCTTGGTCAGTAGCAACACTATTTTGAGAATTGAATGAAAAAGATAAAAGTACTTTAAAGAAATATAATCTCATCATCTTTCTTTCTTGATTTGCTCATAAGCTTAGTATTCTCTAGTTAAGATCTTTTGTGCTTCCAAGGAAGATTGCATGTTTGTTTCTATCACTTGTATGTTTGTTTGTTTCCTTCAACTCTTATGCTTGCTACCCAGTCTTGCTAGCCAAAAACCTGTACTGAGAGGCAATGCTTCTCGTGCATCCAATCCTTAAACCAAAACCTATGCCATTTGTGTCCACCATACCTACCTACTAGCACTATTGCTATTCCAAGAAAATTCATGTTTTTATCTACCTTTCGAATTAAACTTATTATGTGAAAATTAGTGATTAAAGCTCTCACGAACTTGATGGCACACTTTACTTTCTTGCACTTAATAAACTTGAACCATTGTGTCCATCTTTGTTGCGTATATGCTTGCACTTTATAAGTTGAAGTTAGCATAACCATGTATCATGGGGAACGCTTTCAACATTGCACTTATATTCTGTTGATATCATGATTATTTTGCTTATGGATCCCGGCGGTGTGAAATAAAAGGGGAACTTGTAAGATCATGGAGTTTATATGTGTGTTAGAGAAACACTTGGGCTGCTAGCCTAAGCCATGCCTAATCATGGTGGAAACTTGTAGCATAACCATAATGAGCACTCTATGAAGCATCCTCAATAAAAACCTATGCAAATAGCAAATAAAAAGATCACTGAGATGCTCATTGTCTGCTTGCCTTGTCATTTTGATTATAGGATAGCTCCTGTATCATGTGCAAGGGGTACCCCGTTGGCGGTTCTCTATGATACATATGTATTTTCAATGATAAGAGCTTACTTGTGACTGAAGTTTAGTAGCATGAGGTTCGGTACTCATAAGTAAGGGGCATGAGATTTCAGCTTATAACTTGTCAAGCATATCCTCTCAGTTGTGTCACTTTAACCTTAATCACCTAAAGATGCTTATGATAGGGGCAATGAGAGCTGAAAGCTAATAAGTACCATAATTTTTGGAAGCTCTTTATGAAACTTGAAATCCCTGCTTTCCTCTGTGAAGGGCCTATCTTTTACTTTTTAGTTGAGTCAGTAAACCTATTCCCTTCTACCTTAGCAAGTATTTTGAGTTGTTCTATTTCATTCATGCATATGATGATTTATTCAAGCATGTTCCTTATGTTTCTTGTTTTGCACATTTCTCTTATCTTGGTGATTACTACTTTGAAAGCTATCATTGAAAACCAGTTATGTGTGAACTCCACCAAATTGTCAACTATTCTTCGACCAAGAGCTAAGTTTTCCATTACCAATCAGGGTTTACTTTATGCATCATTATTGTGTTTCCTTTACTTATTGCAAGTTAAGTTATATAATAGTGAGTTGTCTTCCATTATGATTTATGTATTGATGAATGTGATGCTTCTTGTCCGTATTCTTTTATCGACTCTTCACTCCATAAACCTGAGGTCATGTTTATTGAGCTCAGTTTTCGCTTGGGGACAAGCGAAGTCTAAGCTTGGGGGGAGTTGATACGTCCATTTTGCATCACTATTCTATATCATAATTTACTGTTATTCATTGATATATTTCATATTAAGATATGATACTTATGTTATTTCATCTGTTTTTGCATGGTTGATGACTTTTGGAGCATGGACCGTTGCAGTCAAGATTCTGATGAGAAAGGTGCTGTTTGGAGGCGAAATTCGCGAAGATCAGAAAATCCGGGAAAATACATGGAAAATTCTATTTTTCCAGAAGACGAAGATTGCCAGAAGGGGAAGTGGAGATGGGCCACAGAGGTCCCACACTACCCCTACCGCGGGCAGCCCTAGGCCACGCCAGCAGGTGGTGTGGCCGCCCTGGCCCACTCCAGGCTCTCCCCTCTGGTGTATATTATCCTCCCAAAACCCTAAGACTTGGGGAGCGACCACAGAAAGATTCCGCCGCCTCTGCGGGGCGGAAAACACCGAGAGAGAAAGATCTCTCCGGCAGACAGAATTCTGCCTGGGGAATTCCTTCCCGGAGATGGGAGATCGTCACCATCAACACCACCATCAAGCTGGACTTCATCGGGATCATCATCACCACCACCATCATCTCCACCAGCACCATCATCACCACTTCATACCGCTATAACAATTGGGTTGAATCTTGCATAGTTCTTAGGGGATACTTTCACGGTGTTGATTACTCCTTGTAGTTGATGCTATTGAGTGAACCATTGAATTATCGTTTATGTTCAGATTGTTACATATCATTATATCATCTCTGATCTTGATCCATATGATGTCTTGTGAGTAGTTCGTTTAGTTCTTGAGGACATGGGAGAAGTCATGTTGTTAGTAGTGGAATTGTGTTGAGCAAGATTCAATGGTTTGATATTTAAGTTGTGGTGTATTTCTTCTAGTGGTGTCGTGTGAACGTCGACTACATGACACTTCACCTATAAGGGCCTAGGGGAATGCATTGTGTATTTGGCTACTAATCGTAAGGGTTACGGGAGTGACAGAAACCTGAACCCCCGTTAGGAAACCTTTGCACAAGGGATGTCAGGATCTTAGAGTTTAAAGTTGTGCTTAGGTTTCTACCTTAATTACTTTCTTGTACTTGCGGATGCTTGCAAGGGGTATAATCACAAGTATGTATTAGTCCTAGGAAGGTCGGTACATTAGCATAGGTTCACCCACATAACACTTAGCAAACTAAAGAAGATTAATCAACTATATGAAGTGAAAGCACTTGACGATATTCTCGTGTGTCCTCGAGAACGTTTGGTCATCTTAAGTAATACAACCGGCTTGTCCTTTTCTAAAGAAAGGATTGGGCCACTTGCTGCATTTATTCTTGTGGAAATGTAGAGGAGAAGGTAGGTGGCTGTACAGCGAGATTTGTGGGGTTGTGCTAGATCGGGAAGAGGGATGTGTTGATGACTGCGAGTGACTCCATGAAGGCAGAGGCGTTAGGTCTCGTTTAGCCCCCCCCCCCCCCCCCCCCCGAGACATATTTCTCTGCTCTTCGGCCTCCAGCTAATGCGTGGAAGTTTCTTACGGTGGCGCCCAGTTGGAAGCAAGATTGAGAGCCACTGGGTAAAAAATAGGATATGTCTTATTAAAATCAAGTGGCAATAAATTGCAGCTGCTCGTTGACGGCCGTGCACTCGATGACGCATGTGTTGTGGTGTAGTAGTAGCAGTAGTAGGCTTTTCAGACTTGATTAAACATGACATGACCAGTCGATGACTTTTTCCATGGACGGCTTCGTGTTCCTACTTGTACAAGTCTCACTGAGGGAGACGTCCGTGCTGTCTCACGTTGTACAGTGAAGGGCACGACGTGTGTAACGATCCTTGTTGGATCACATAGGATCAACGGTTGGTGCGCACGATCCGCGTGACAACTGTGACAACCAATCAGGGCATAGCAGATAGAGTGAGCACAGGTTTGGGCTTCTACGAAAGAGAGAGAGGGCAAAACTGAGTAGTATAAAAAACCAAGGGCAAAACTGAGTAGTATAAAAATGGAAAGTGAGTGTCTTGTACAATGAAATACATCATGGCATACATAAAATTATGCCAAGATGGATCCACTAGAGTTCATTGGATGTGTGTTCTTCTCATAAATCACATGGATCCACAGTTAGTGTCATTGCATATGTGTTCTTTTCACAAACCACAGTTAGAGTCATTGCATGTCTGTTCTTTTCACAAACCACATAAGGATCCACTAGAGTCATTGCAGGTGTGTTCTTTTCACAAACCACACATGGATCCACCAGAGTCATTGCATGTCTATTCTTATCACAAACCACATATGGATCTAGTAGAGTCATTGCATGTGTGTTCTTTTCACAAACCACATATGGATCCACCAGAATCATTGCATGTGTGTTCTTTTCATTAACCACAACCAGTGTCATTGCATGTCTGTTCTTTTCATAAACCATAGCTAGAGTCATTATATGTGTGTTCTTTTCATAAACCACAACTAGAGTTAGTGAATGTCTTTTCTTTTCATAAACCACATGAGCATGTATGTTCTTTTCATAGAACACATATGGATCCACATCTAGAGTCATTGCATGTGTGTTCTTTTCACAAACCACATCTGGATCCACCAGTGTCATTGCATGTGTGTTCTTCTCATGAACCACATATGGATCCACCAGAGTCATTGCATGTTTGTTCTTCTCAGGAACCACAGATGGATCCAGTAGAGTCATTGCGTGTGTGTTCTTTTCACAAACCACATATGGATACACCAGAGTCATTGCATATCTATTCTTCTCAGGAACCACATATGGATCCAGTTAGAGTCATTGCATGTGTGTTCTTTTCACAGACCACATATGGATCCACAGCTAGAGTCATTGCATGTGTGTTCTTTTCACAAACCACATATGGATCCACTAGTGTCATTGCATGTCTGTTGTTCTCAGGAACCATACCTAGAGTCAGTGAATGCCTGTTCTTTCACAAACCACACATGGATCCACCAGAGTCAGTGTATTGCCTATTCTTTTCAGAAACCACAATTAGAGTCATTGCATGTGTGTTCTTTTCACAAACCACATATGGATCCACCAGAGTCATTGCATGTATGTTCTTCTCACAGACCACATATTGACCCACCAGTGTCATTGCATGTGTGTTCTTTTCACAAACCAAATAAGGATCCACCAGTGTCATTGGATGTGTGTTCTTTTCATAAACCACATGAGCATGTGTGTTCTTCTCACAAACCACATACGAATCCACTAGTGTCATTGAATGTGTGTTCTTTTCCTAAAACACATAAGGATCCACTAGAGTCATTGCATGTGTGTTATTTTCACAAACCACATATGGATCCACCAGAGTCATTGCATGTTTGTTCTTCTCAGGAACCACATATTGATCCACCAGTGTCATTGCATGTGTATTCTTTTCACAAACCACATAAAAATCTACCAGTGTCATTGGATGTGTGTTCTTTTCATAAACCACATGAGCATGTGTGGTCTTCTCACAAACCACATATGGATCCACTAGTCTATACTATTAAAAGGCTTACAGTCTTGATGGTTGGTATGTAATTTTTACTTTTCGATTATACCCTTGAAGTTTTAGACTGAGTTATAAACAATTACATCTGTTGCCACCCAAAATAAAACGTACCGGTTCAGTATCTTTTTAGAACTGGAAAGTCAACCGGCCGCCTGATGCTCCTTCCGCTGCCGGCCCTTCCCAATCCTTATGCGCCATGATTCTGCCCATCGCCGTCTGGCAGCTGTCTGGACGCTAGGCCTAACCATCCTACTCCTGCCGCCGCCTGGACTTCGTAGGCCAGCAACCCTCCTCCATGTTGGCCCCGGTATGATTAGCTCCTTCAATAAAGTGGAACTAAGTCGTGGTGGTATCTTCTTCTCCTTTTGCTGCTAGCCATGGCAGCCAAGTTACAGGCTTTGGGAGAAGGTCAAGCTATATGATGTCCATGTTCTTCCAACAGTTGGCATCGTGCCTTGGAGATCGATGTGCCCTGTGCCCTGGAGGAAACGAGCGCCTGCACAGCCCGGAAGCACAGCTGCATGTGAGGCGGTTGGAGGGCCCTCGGTGTTCTCAAAGCTGTGGCAATATGCCTAGACTTTGTCTTGAATGGCAGGCAGTTTAGTCATCCTCTACGTGCACTAGAGCGGAGGTGCGGCAGCTCTGAAATCTAAAAAATCACACCGTGTGAGTCTTCTATTTCTGTTTCTTCCAGTCATGAGGAGCTGGTGATAGAAGTATGAGTTGAGCCGAATGATTACACTATGATTCGGCAGAGTTCGTGTGTATTTCCCTTTTTTATTGCAACCACGTCTCTTCTGGTGGTTGACATGTTGAGTACCTCTGCCAGCCGTCCGTACTGTCGAGGATGAGCGAAGAGGTGTAGTAGCGTTCTGAGTGGTACACTCACCAGTCGCGCGGAGGCAAATAAATTTTACGTTTTGCTTTGTATTCTTAGTTTGGCATGGTTGCTAGCTTGGGCATGGAAATTTGCGGTTGAAATATTTAAATTAGGAGCCATAGGGCCTTATGGTTTTCGTTCTACTGAATCCAGATGAGTATGGTTCTGAAATTATACTAAAACTACTATGTATGGGTGTGCATCTATTTGGATTATTTCCCCCTTTTACTTTTACAATGGTACAAGATAGTCTATTTTTTTCTTTCTCCTACAAAACACTTTATTTAAAAAACAAACAAACATATATGTTGCTAGTGGTATTATGCCTTAGAAGTGTACATGTAAAAATTGGCATGTTCGATCTACAAAATGATAGAGCCAAGAAGTTCAGCTTTTTGAGTCATAAAGTTCATTATTCCTTTTTAGGAAATTTGTTTTGTGTCGCCTGGAATTTTATTTTAGTTTCGAATAAATTGGACGGTCACGTATTTGTAATTTGGAAGGATCTAGCATTTCCACGTCATACTTTTCGGCGGGTGAAAGATAAAACATCATCTGAAAATAGATGTTGGTCTAGATATATCTAAATTTAGACAAATTTCTGACATCTATTTTAAGACGGAGGGAGTATTCCGTAGCAACACACGGGCAATTTGCTAGTGTCATTGAATGTGTGTTATTTTCCTAAACCACATATGGATCCACCAGTGTCATTGCATGTGTGTTCTTTTTATTAACCATAGCTACAACCATTGCATGTCTATTCTTTTCGCAAACCACATATGCATCCACTAGAGTCATTACATGTGTTATTTTGATGAACCACAGCTAGAGTCATTGTATTGCCTATTCTTTTCACAAACCACAATTAGAGTCATTGCATGTGTGTTCTTTTCACAAACCACATATGGATCCACCATAGTCATTACATGTTTGTTCTTCTCATAGACCACATATTGATCCACCAGTTTCATTGGATGTGTATTCTTTTCACAAACCACATAAGGATTCACCAGTGTCATTGGATGTGTGTTCTTTTCATAAACCACATGAGCATGTGTGTTCTTCTCACAAACCACATACGGATCCACTAGTGTCATTGAATGTGTGTTAAACACATAATGATCCACTAGAGTCATTGCATGTTTGTTCTTTTCACAAACCACATATGGATCCACCAGAGTCATTGCATGTCTGTTCTTCTTAGGAACCACATATTGATCTACCAGTGTCATTGCATGTGTGTTCTTTTCACAAACCACATAAGGATCCACCAGTGTCATTGGATGTGTGTTCTTTTCATAAACCACATGAGCATGTGTGTTCTTCTCACAAACCACATATGGATCCACTAGTGTCATTGAATGTGTGTTCTTTTCCTAAACCACATATGGATCCACCAGTGTCATTGCATGTGTGTTCTTTTCATTAACCACAGCTAGAGCCATTGCATGTCTATTCTTTTCACAAACCACATATGGATCCACTAGTCATTTCATGTGTTATTTTGATTAACCACAGCTAGAGTCATGGATGTGTGTTCTTTTCACAAACAACATATGGATCCACCAGTGTCATCGAATGTGTGTTCTTCTCACAAACCACATATTGATCCACCAGTGTCATTGCATGTGTGTTCTTTTCATAAACCACAATTAGAATCATTGCATGTGTGTTCTTTTCATAGACCACATATGGATACACAGCTAGGGTCATTGCATGTGTGTTCTTTTCACAAACCACATATCGATCCACCAGAGTCATTGCATGTATATTCTTCTTAGGAACTACATATGGATCCAGTAGAGTCACTGCATGTGTGTTCTTTTCACAAACCAGATAAGGATCCACCAGTGTCATTGGATGTGTATTCTTTCATAAACCACATGATAATGTGTATTCTTCTCACAAACCACATATGGAACCACTAGTGTCATTGAATGTGTGTTCTTTTCCTAAACCACATATGGATCCACCAGGGTCATTGCATGTGTGCTCTTTTCATTAAACACAGCTAGAGTCATTGCATGTCTGTTCTTTTCAGAAACCACATATGGATCCACTAGAGTCATTTCATGTGTTCTTTTGATTAACCACAGCTAGAGTCATTAGATGTGTGTTCTTTTCACAAACCACATATGGATCCACCAGTGTCATTGAATGTGTGTTCTTCTCCAAAACCACATATTGATCCACCAGTGTCAGTGAATGTCTTTTCTTTTCATAAACCATAGTTAGAGTCATTGCATGTGCGTTCTTTTCATAGACCACATATGGATCCATAGCTAGAGTCATTGCATGTGTGTTCTTTTCACAAACCACATATGGATCCACCAGAGTCATTGCATGTCTGTTCTTCTCAGGAACCACAGCTAGAGTCATTGGATGTGTGTTCTTCTCACAAACCACACATGGATCCACCAGAGTCATTGTATTGCCTGTTCTTTTCATAAACCATAGTTAGATTCATTGCATGTGTGTTCTTTTCACAAACAACATAAGGATCCACCAGAGTCATTGCATGTCTGTTCTTCTCACAGACCACATATTGATCCACCAGTGTCATTTCATGTGTGTTCTTTTCACAAACCACATAAGGATCCACCAGTGTCATTGGATGTGTGTTCTTTTCATAAACAACATGAGCATGTATGTTCTTCTCACAAACCACATATGGATCCACTAGTGTCATTGAATGTGTGTTCTTTTCCTAAAACACATATGGATCCACCAGTGTCATTGCATGTGTGTTCTTTTCATTAACCACATCTAGAGTCAATACATGTTTGTTCTTTTCACAACCACATATGGATCCACTAGAGTCATTTCATGTGTTCTTTTGATTAACCACAGCAAGAGTCATTGGATGTGTGTTCTTTTCATAAACCACATATGGATCCACCAGTGTCATTGAATGTGTGTTCTTCTCATAAACCACATATTGATCCACTAGTGTCATTGCATGTGTGTTCTTTTGATTAACCACAACTAGAGTCATTGGATGTGTGTTCTTTTCACAAACCACATATGGATCCACAGCTACAGTCATTGCATGTGTGTTCTTTTCACAAACCACATACGGATCCACTAGAGTCATTGCATGTCTGTTCTTCTCAGGAACCACATATTGATCCACCAGTGTCATTGAATGTGTGTTATTTTCATGAACCACATAAGGATCCACCAGTGTCACTGGATGTGTGTTCTTTTCATAAACCACATGAGCATGTGTGTTCTTCTCACATACCACATATGGATCCACTAGTGTCATTGAATGTGTGGTCTTTTCCTAAACCACATATGGATCCACCAGTGTCATTGCATGTGTGTTGTTTTCATTAACCACAGCTAGAGTCATTGCATGTCTGTTCTTTTCACAAACCACATATCGATCCACTAGAGTCATTTCATGTGTTCTTTTGATTAACCACAGCTAGAGTCATTGGATGTGTGTTCTTTTTACAAACCACATATAGATCCACTAGTGTCATTGAATGTGTGTCTTCTCACAAACCACATATTGATCCACTAGTGTCATTGCATGTGTGTTCTTTTCACAAACCAGAGTTAGAGTCATTGCATGTGTGTTCTTTTCATAGACCACATATGGATCCACAGCTAGAGTCATTGCATGTGTGTTCTTTTCACAAACCACATATGGATCCACCAGAGTCATTGCATGTCTATTCTTCTCAGGAACCACATATGGATCCAGTAGAGTCATTGCATGTGTGTTCTTTTCACAAACCACATAAGGATCCACCATTGTCATTGCCTGTGTGTTATTTTCACAAACCACATAAGGATCCACCAGTGTCATTGGATGTGTGTTCTTTTCATAAACCACATGAGCATGTGTGTTCTTATCACAAACCATTTATGGATCCACTAGTGTCATTGAATGTGTGTTCTTTTCCTAAAACACATATGGATCCACCAGTGTCATTGCATGTGTGTTCTTTTCATTAAACACAGCTAGAGTCATTGCATGTCTATTCTTATCAGAAACCACATATGGATCCACTAGAGTCATTTCATGTATTCTTTGGATTAACCACAGCTAGAGTCATTAGATGTGTGTTCTTTTCACAAACCACATATGGATTCACCAGTGTCATTGAATGTGTGTTCTTCTCATAAACCACATATTGATCCACCAGTGTTAGTGAATGTCTTTTCTTTTCATGAACCACAGTTAGAGTCATTGCATGTGTGTTCTTTTCATAGACCACATATGGATCCATAGCTAGAGTCATTGCATGTGTGTTCTTTTCACAAACCACATATGGATCCACTAGATTCATTGCATATCTGTTCTTCTCAGGAACCACAACTAGAGTCATTGGAAGTGTGTTCTTCTCACAAACCACACATGGATCCACCAGAGTCATTGTATTGCCTGTTCTTTTCATAAACCATAGTTAGAGTCATTGCATGTGTGTTCTTTTCACAAACCACATAAGGATCCACCAGAGTCATTGCATGTCTGTTCTTCTCACAGACCACATATTGATCTACCAGTGTCATTTCATGTGTGTTCTTTTCACAAACCACATAAGGATCCACTAGTGTCATTGGATGTGTGATATTTTCGTAAACCACATGAGCATGTGTGCTCTTCTCACAAACCACATATGGATCCACTAGTGTCATTGAATGTGTGTTCTTTTCCTAAAACACATATGGATCCACCAGTGCCATTCCATGTGTGTTCTTTTCATTAACCACAGCTAGAGTCACTACATGTCTGTTCTTTTCACAAACCACATATGGATCCACTAGAGTCATTTCATGTGTTCTTTTGATTAACCACAGCTAGAGTCATTGGATGTGTGTTCTTTTCACAAACCACATATGGATCCACTAGTGTCATTGAATGTGTGTTCTTCTCATAAACCACATATTGATCCACCAGTATCATTGCATGTGTGTTCTTTTGATTAACCACAACTAGAGTCATTGGATGTGCGTTCTTTTCACAAACCACATATGGATCCACAGCTACAGCCATTGCATGTTGATGTCTACGCACTTCTATTCTTGTAGACAGTTGTTGGGCCTCCAAGTGCAGAGGTTTGTAGAACAGCATCAAGTTTTCCCTTAAGTGTATTACCCAAGCTTTATTGAACTCAGGGAGGAAGTGGTCAAAGGTATCCCCTTTCAAGCAACCCTGCAATCAAGATACAAGAAGTCTCTTGTGTCCCCAACACACCCAATACACTTGTCAGGTGTATAGGTGCACTAGTTCGGCGAAGAGATAGTAAAATACAAGTGGTATAGATAATTATAAGTGGTAATGGTGATAGAAAATAGCTTTGATGGCGTGGAAGAGACTAAAGGCAAACTGAAATAAATATGGAAGCTAGCAAACATGTAACAGATCTAGTTGCAAACGGTGTTTCAATTCTTAGAAACAAGGCCTAGGGATCATACTTTCGCTAGTGAACACTCTCATATAAATATCTTCTCTTTATGATACTACTCTCTGGTTGAACACTCTAATCGATGGTAGGGCTATAACAACACACCTCAAAGTTCGCTTTCCGCATCTAGATAACCCCACACTATCACCTTGAGCACTAGATGGTTCAAACAAACACAACAATTTCATAAAGACATCCAACTCCAAATATAACTCATAACAAGTATTTGTAATCTCTAGCCTAATGTAAGATCCCTCCTTTGTAAAGGAAAAGATCCCTGTGATTGCAATGCTAGTCCCTGGATCAAATACTAGCATCCACAGTTTAAGATGAAGTACACAGATACAAAGGTCGTTTATTACAGTCATTCCAGAGATAAAACATAGTCTTTTACAACTCATGGACAAAGGCCTAATACAGGAGTTTATGGAATAAGTAAATAAACATAAGTCTTCATCTTCATGTGCCACAGGCAAGCATGTTGAGTGTAGACTCATGACTCCTAATCATCATCGGAGTAACCTGCAACATTACAAGTTACAGCCACAGAGGGTCAATACTTTGGAATAGTATTGGCAAGTGATACCTTAGTATATATTTAAGTGGACTATAATACTATATGCATTTGGCTAGGTGGAGCTTAGGCTTGCATTGCTCAAAATAGATTTTTCCTTAACTTTTGAAAACACTAAGTTTTGTTTTGACAAAAACCACCAAGGCATCTACCAAACAAGACTGAAGATCCTCTCAAGGCATCTACCAATCAAAGATTGAAGATCCTTGCTTGGCAAATATACCCAAAGCATCTACCAATCAAAGACTGAAGATCCACTCAGGGCATCTACCAATCAGAGACTGAAGATCCTTTTAACCCTTGTTCACCCACAAGTTTTATTTAGAAATTTGAGTGATGAGATTCTTGAAGTTTCCATGTCTTGATGCTCAATTTGTCCTTTACCAGGGACATGGCTAAGTACTTAGGTTTTACACTCTGCAGAGGTGGTGCACTTTCCCCACAAGACTTGGTTTCCCAAGACAAGATCCTTCAGTAGCCTTTCCTTAGTCAAATGTACGCGCTCCAACCTATCATTCCCTCTACCACCAACTGTCCAAGGGACTAAGTTCTAGCATCCTAAGATCATGGCAGAGCCCATAATGCCAAGTGGTTGCACTTGAAGCTTCTCAACATTTGTCAACTCAAATCTCTTTGTTCCTGGGTGGCCATCCACAAGTGAGATACACAAGCCAAGTCCATGGCCTTGTGAACCACTCAACATAAACCATTCCTTCCATTCCACCCAGGTGATTCATTAACTTAGTTGTTTTGTTAAAATAAAACACAAGTCCTCAGACTTAGAATATTTTTCCATAGTGAATATATAAACCACCCTTGTTTTCTAGTAGCTAGGCTAAGCATGATAGTAATAGGTATCTTGACTTAGGAAAATTTCACTAGGGTTTCACCTAATAGGTTTTCCCAAAGCATAGTTTAATCTTAGCAAAACTCCATGCAAGTCCTATACTTAGAAAAATAATACTAATGCATATATAAAAATATAGGAATGGAATATTCATGATAATATCACTTGCCTTGGTAGTGTGGAGAGTAGCACTCGTCACAATCACAATCACTAGCAAAATCTACACACAAAGTTATAGCACACAATTACACACAAATATATACAAACAAAGATAATATGAATGCATGCATGCATGAATCTACTAAGTGGTGATTTTTTGAAATCTCTACCAAGCAAGTGCAAGTTTACAGAAATTAAACAAGTCACAAAGTAGCCAACTAAACAAAATTAACCCTAAAACAATTTACTAAACTTAATCTATTCTCAAAAAGGCCTTAAACAAGTTTCTGCAATTTAAGCCAATCTATTGGTTACTATTTGCTAAACAAAAAGGATAGACATAAAGGTCTTGAATTACTGAATCCAACGGTATAAAATTTGTAAAATTCCAACGTGGAATTCAAAAGATATAGGCATTTGAAATATGGATCAAAATCTGTTTTAAATTCCATTTTCAGATCATACCCTAGCCACGCGTCAAGTCCTTATTCGCCCGTACCGGTTCACGCGGATCAGTCGCTATGGAGCGTTAGATCTAAAGTGGATCGTGCGGTCCAGAGGACATACCTCTTCGGTGTTAAGTGAACTAATCGTGAGCGCCAGATCTAGATCGAACGGTTCCTATTGACCTGGCCAGAAACTGGCGGCGGAGCGGTGGCTACCGGCGGTGGAACGGTCGGTCGACGATGTTGCCGACGATGCAGGAGGTGAGGGAGAAGGAGGAGTAGCTCACCGGGCTCAGGGGGTCACGGTGATGCTTGTCGTACTCGCGGTTGGTCAAGGGGCGCTCGGGCACGGCTGCGATTGCTCGTCGGAGTGGAGGACGGCGTCGGTGCGTCGGGTGGTCGTCGTGGACGTCGCTGTGAATCACCCCAAGGCAAGGCGAAGACACGGTTAGATTCACAGAGTCGAGACAGAGCCGTGTGCGTGAACTAGAAGACGCGGGGCGGTCGGGGCTTACCACTAGAGTTCGCTGGAGTTCGTACAGAAGACGGTGGCGGCCAGTCGACGATGCTGCCGGAGCTACGGTTCATGCGAGGGCAAACGGAATGTGTTAAAAGAAGCGCAGAGGCTCACTGAACCAGTTTGCAAGAACGAGGGGTAGAGGGGAGCTCAGAACTCACCGGAATTCGCCGGCGCAGTCGTCGGAGACGGCGGGGCTACAGAGAGTAATGCTCGCAGCCTGGTGGCGCTCTGGGTTCGGGGTTTGAGGGAGAAGAGAGAGGGGGCAGAGGGGGTTCATATAGCCTGGTCACGAGCGAGAATTGCTCGGCCATTTAATCGAATTAACGCCGCGGTTTAAACACAGAAAACGCCCGCGTTGATTTGGGGATGAACTGGTCGTGCGGGGGAGACGATGCTGACGTGGAGGAGGCCCGCTTATCAGCGAGGTGCGCGGAGTGGAAGTGGGGCCTGGCTGTCAGCGTCTGTTTGCGTGTGCTCGCGCGTGAGAGAAGAAAAAGAAAACCCCGGGTGGGCTTGCTGGGCTTGATTCGAAGCTGGGCCAGAACTCTGCCGCGCGGCCTTTTTCTTTTGAGAATTCCTTTCTTTTTCTAATTCCATTTTTCTGAATTGATTTTGATATGAATTCAAATCCTTTTGAATTCAAACTGCTTTGGGAATTTTTGCAGGGTTTTGTGGGTTCAAAAACAGTCATTTTAACTAAGTGGTTACCTTGCAAGGCTTGGACAAGCTTGGGTTTTGAAATAGACAGAGACTTTGTCTCTGTTTGAAAAATGTTTGAAATAGGGTTTGAAAATATTTCTAAAATGGAAACTTGGGTTTAAATGCTATACCTAATCTTTCCAACCATGGAGGCAAGCAAACAAGTTCATAGACAATCCAATCTCAAATGGTGATAGCCAATTGAGATAAATTGCCCACATGAAATCATAGCACAAGCTTATGCATCTAAATGATTTTGAGAAAAACCCTAAATGGATGAATGATGCAAAGATGGTATGAATGAGTTTTGAAAGATGATTTTTGGGATGTTACAAATCTAACCCCCTTAAAATGAATCTCGCCCTAGAGATTCAGATTGGCTAGCAAATAGGTGAGGGTGGTCTTTCTGAAGATCGTCTTCTCTTTCCCATGTTGCTTCCTCTTCAAAATGATGATTCCATTGTACTTTGCAAAATTTGATAGTCTTTGTCCTTGTGACTCTTTCTGCGGTCTCAAGAATCTTGACAAGCTTTTCTTCATAGGTGAGATCACTTTCTAGATGAACTTCCTCCAAAGATATGGTATCCTTTAAAGAAGTTCCTTCCATCTCCGGGTGACATTTCTTAAGCTGACTCACATGAAAAACATTATGGACTGCTGATAAAGATGCTGGCAATTCAACTTCATATGCAACTTCTCCCTTGCGACTTAGAATGTTGAATGGTCCCACATATCTTGGTGTTAACTTTCCTTTGACTCCAAATCTTTTCACTCCACGAAGTGGTGATACTCTAAGATAAGCTCTATCCCCAACTTCGTAAGTGACATCTCTACGCTTAGCGTCTGCGTAGCTTTTCTGTCGAGACTGTGCTATCTTCAACCTGTCCCTAACCAATTTGACTTTTTCTTCGGCGTCCTTGATAAGATCTGGTCCAAACAAACTTCTTTCTCCCACACCATTCCATAGCAATGGGGTGGTACACTTCCTTCCGTAGAGAAACTCAAATGGTGCCATCCCAATACTAGATTGGTGACTGTTGTTGTAAGAAAACTCTGCGTAAGGCAGACTTTCATCCCAACTTGCTCCATAGTCTAGGGCACATGCCCTCAACATGTCTTCAAGAATTTGATTAGTCCTTTCTGTTTGTCCATCAGTTTGAGGGTGAAAAGCAGTGCTGAATTCCAATCTCGTTCCTAAAGATTCATGAAGCTGTCTCCAAAAGTGAGAAGTGAACTGAGTTCCTCTATCAGACACAATACTCTTAGGTACACGGTGAAGGCATACAATTCTGCTCATGTAGATTTTTGCTAACTTGGCACTGGTATAAGTTGTCTTTACGGGTATAAAATGAGCCACTTTAGTTAGGCGATCCACTACTACCCATATGGAATCATACCCTGACCTGGTCCTTGGCAATCCGGTAATGAAATCCATACCAATATTTTCCCACTTCCATTCAGGAATAGGCATTGGTTGAAGCAAACCTGCTGGTTTCTGATGCTCCGCTTTCACTCTACTACACACATCACACAAAGCAATGTGTTCGGCGGTGTCCCTTTTGAGATTGTTCCACCAAAATCTTTCTTTCATATCTATGTACATTTTGGTGTTTCCCGGGTGAATAGAATATGGAGAGTTATGGGCTTCTTGTAGAATCAGTTTCCGCAATTCCGGATCTTGTGGAACACAAATACGTTTCCCGTGCCATAAAGTACCTTGTTCGTCCATATGGAAACTTTTAGCTTTCCCTTGGTTAATCCTTTCCTTGATCTCTTCGATTTATTTATCCGTCTTTTGAGCTTCTTTAATCTTATTCAACAGAGTGGGTTGAACATCCAAAGACATGAGATGTCCTTCTGGCACAATCTCCAACCTGAGTTCCTTGAATTATTTACACAAGTCATCTGGCAATTCACCTTTGGTAAGGCCATTTACAAACGCCTTACGACTTAGAGCATCTGCTACTACATTTGCTTTACCGGGGTGGTATTGCAAACTCAAGTCGTAATCCTTGATAAGTTCTAGCCATCTCCTTTGTCTCATATTGATTTCCTTCTGGGTGAAGATATACTTCAAACTCTTATGATCGGTGAATACTTCACAACGTTTTCCCAAAAGGTAATGTCTCCATGTTTTGAGTGCATGGACAACAGCGGCCAACTCTAAATCATGAGTAGGATAGTTTACTTCATGAGTTTTGAGTTGTCTCGAGGCATAAGCCACAACTTTTCCGCCTTGCATAAGTACGGCACCTAATCCTTGATGCGATGCATCACAATACACTTGGAAATCCTTTTCTAAATCTGGTAGGCACAAAACTGGTGCTGACACAAGTCTCTTCTTTAATTCTTGAAAGCTGAGTTCACATCCTTCAGACCAAGCAAATTTCTTATCTTTCTTTAACAATTCTGTCATTGGTTTAGCAACCTTTGAAAAAAATTCAATGAACCTTCTGTAGTAACCTGCTAAGCCAAGGAAACTACGAACCTCTTTTACATTCTTAGGAGATTCCCATTCTGTCACAGCTGAAACTTTAGCAGGATCAACTGCTACACCATCCTTTGTCATAACATGACCAAGAAATTCCAACTTCCTCTAACCAAAATTCACACTTGCTGAATTTGGCATAGAGCTTATGTTCCCTTAGTTTCTCAAGTATCAAGCGTAGATGTTTTTCATGCTCTTCCTTGCTCTTGGAGTAGACTAAGATGTCATTGATGAAAACGACAACGAACTTGTCGAGAAATTCCATGAACACTTTGTTCATCATATTCATGAAGTATGCTGGAGCGTTGGTTAATCCAAAAGGCATCACAGTGTACTCATACAATCCATACCTTGTGGTGAAGGCTGTTTTAGGTATGTCCTGCTCCCTTATCTTGAGTTGGAAATAGCCTGACCGAAGATCAATCTTCGAGAACACACAAGCTCCTTCTAGCTGATCAAACAAGTCATTTATTCTTGGCAAAGGATATTTGTTCTTGATGGTTACCTCGTTGAGAGAACGGTAATCTATGCATAATCTTTGAGTTCTATCTCTCTTTTCCACGAACAAAACTGGAGCTCCCCAAGATGAAGAACTTGGCTGGATGAATCATTTCTGCAATTGTTCTCCAAGTTGTTTCTTGAGTTCCTTAAGTTCGTCAACTGACATTTTATAAGGTCTCTTAGCTCTGGGTCCAGAACCTGGTACCAAATCAATTATAAACTCTACATCTCTATCTGGTGGCATTCCCGGTAACTCTTCCGGAAACACATCCGGATATTCACTCACAATTGGCACACTATCCATGCTAACCCCCTTAAGAGAATTCAGCTTACTTCCTTTAGATTTAAAATTGGACTTGAATTTTATCCTCTTACCTTCAGGGGTTGTGAGTGAAACTGTACGATTTGCACAATCTAATACTCCCTCATACTTAGCCATCCAATCCATTCCTAAAACTACATCCAATCCTTGGGAATTTAGGATTATTAGGTTTACTGGAAACTTATGTTTTCCGATCTCTATGACTAGATCCCGGCATCCAAGACTCACTATCATATCTCCTCCCGGAGAGCTAACTTTTATCGGACACCCAATGTTTTCAGATGCAAACCCATTTCTATCAACAAATGCTTTTGATATGAATGAATGAGATGCACCAGTGTCAAAGAGTACAAATGCTGAGATGGAATTTAGTCTGAACTTACCAGCAACAGCATCAGGCTCTTCATAGATTTCCTGCACATTGATGTGGTTGACCTGTCCTTTCTGAAAAGGATTGGGCTTGTTAGGTCCTTCAACTTTCTTCTCAGGGCACTCATTAGCATAATGCCCCAGCTTTTTGCATTTGAAGCATTCAACCTGACTGATGTCCCTCTTAGGCTGACTTCCACTTCCACTTCCACTGTGGTGGCTCTTATGTCCACTCTTGTGATTCTTATACTTATCATTGTTATGACTGCGATGATGCTTGCTGTCATGACGGTTGTGGTTGTGGTGCTTGTTAAACTTCCCATGCTTGTGGGATCCTGAGCTGACACTATCATCATAGTGAGATCGTTTATGAGTCGATCCCGAGCTGTGCTTGTCGGAGTGTTTCCTCTTCCTACTCTCGACTTGCTTCATTTTATTTTCCACAATAACAGCCTTGTCACACAGCGACTGATAAGTTGGAACATATGCCACAGACAACTGCAGATTCAGCTCATCATTTAAGCCTTCCAGAAATTTTTCTTTCCTTTTGGCATCAGTGTCAACCTCATCCGGTGCATAGCGCGCCAGATTGTTGAACTCTTCAATATATTCAGTCACACTGTGGTGGTGCTGCTTCAGGTTGTGAAACTCCTTCTTTTTCAGGCTCATCATTCCTGGTGAGATATGAGTGGTACGAAAACCATCTTCAAAGATAGCCCAAGTCACCTCATCAATAGGTGTGGTGATCTGGAAATTGTCCCATCATGCTGCGGCTGGTCCTTCCAACAGATGTGCCGCGAACCTGACTTTTTCAGCATCTGTGCATCCCACGGTCACTAAGTCTTTGTTCACAGAACGTAGCCAATCATTGGCCACCATGGGATCAGTCGTTCTCGAAAACTTAGCTGGCCTCAGACGCAGAAATCTGGTGAGCATATCAAAACCTGGAGGGTTGTTGTTGTTGTTGTTGGGGTCGTTGTTGTTGTTATTGTTCTGGTTCTGGATGAACGTCGTCATCATTTGCATAAGCTGTGTCTGCGCATTCATCATCTGTTGCATTTCCGGGGTAATGTTGGGGTTGGGGTTGGGGTTTGCGCGACGGGGAGGCATCTGTGGTTTATTCATATAGAGATAAGAATGAGATACCCTTACATGATTTATGCACAATACATTACCCAAACAAACACATAGCAAGCAACACCAAGATAAAAGCTCAACAACAAGATAACAAAAGTCTCAAGGTACAAACACACAAGTGGCAAGCCATCCACATGTCGGATGGTCCAATAATAAGTTCACAAATAACAAGTGCGGTAAATAAAGATAACTGAGTAGTCAAATCTACTCGTCAGCCTCAATCTCCTCCTCGACAAAGGTAAGACCTGCGTTCTCCATTGCGGTCTTGTTCTCCTCGATGGTAGTGGTCAAAGAGTCGATCTTGGCCTTGAGAGCCCTCTTCTAGGAACGAAGCCTCTCAATCACTGTCTGCTGCTGCTCTAACTCGAAGTCCTTGGACTGCAGTTCCTCGGTAATGTCCCGAATCCTCTTGTTCCTATCCTGGACACGCTTCTCTTGACTCTTGAACTTACGGTCTTGGGTCTCTAACTTCGCCTCCATTTCCTTGACTATCTCGTCCTGCTGCGTGAAGAGCTTGTCCTTCTCGCGAAGCTGCACCTGGAGCTCGTCATTACTAAGCATGACGTTGGTCCTATCGGTATCCACGTGCCTAATAAGAGTCTCTAAGTCCTGGAGGTACAGGCGTATCGGCTCTGCTGTGACCCTCGAGTCGTCCTCAAAGTCAATGGACTCTCCGTCATCATCACGCCTTCCGAAGGCGTGGAAGTGAGTGCCTCTAACCTGTCGGGAGTGACGGCCTAACAGTCGTCCTATCAGATCCTGCATGACAACCTCCATGCCTCTCTCCCTGTCATCGTGCATAAGCTTGAAGACGATGGCCTCCGTAGTAGGCTCAGTCTGGCGTCCTGGCTGGTTCACCTTGAAGCCCCAAAGGTCCTTCCTCTCAAACTTGGTGAGTGGGTGCACCATGATGATAGGAAGAGGGAGATCGAGTAAAGTAGTAAGCTCTACGATACGAGGACCAAAACGGGTAGCCTGGAACTCCTCAACAGTGCTGATGGCAATAGGCATCTATTTATAGGATTGAAAAAGTTAGAACAACACAATTTAAGATAATCAAGTCAACATTCAAACACATTCTTGGAACACACAAGTCATGCATACATAATTTCATTACATCAACCAAGGTTCAAACTTATTTAAGGTATCATTTTGGAAAATAAGGTGATAGGTGGTGGTCCAACTAACGAAGTGTGCTTACAATCCTATCTCACTGGATCTGGTGGCTAACACAATGTTCCTAGTGGCAATCACCCTATCTTGTTCACATGCTTCTATCACTAAGTCTATAATATCTCCTCTTAAGGATTGGTTGGTGACTTCCAACTCTTGGGTATGTTCCTTCTCTTTCTCTAAGTCTTTTTGGAGGTTGAGCATCTTGCACTTGACTCTAGCACTCAGTTCTTTGATAGTCTTCCAAGCTGCTTCTTTTGCTGACTCAAAGAATGTGGTGTGCATAAAAGTGTTGGTGTACATGCAGAAGCCTTTTTCTTTGTGGTTGTCTTCCTTGTTTTTGTACAAGTGAAGTTGCACCCACCAATACTCCACTCCATCCTCCATCACTGGAAAGCCCTTGTACACGGCTGCACCATGTGCTCCCATTGTCTCCATGAGATCCTTGAGAATCTTGGGAAACTCAGTCTCACACTCCAAGGTCATGGTCATGAGTGGTCCTCTCTTCACGGCTTCGTTGATGGAGTTCATCTACAAATAGAGATGAGAATGAGAAGATTAGAAAAGTTTACGAGAAGAATAGACAAGTGTAGAAGAAGTAAAAATTTTCCTTAGTGGTTTCCAATCCTAGGGTCATAATCCTACAGGCAACACAGTGCTCTGATACCATCTGTAAGATCCCTCCTTTGTAAAGGAAAAGATCCCTGTGATTGCAATGCTAGTCCCTGGATCAAATGCTAGCATCCACAGTTTAAGATGAAGTACACAGATACAAAGGTCGTTTATTACAGTCATTCCAGAGATAAAACATAGTCTTTTACAACTCATGGCCAAAGGCCTAATACAGGAGTTTATGGAATAAGTAAATAAACATAAGTCTTCATCTTCATGTGCCACAGGCAAGCATGTTGAGTGTAGACTCATGACTCCTAATCATCATCGGAGTAACCTGCAACATTACAAGTTACAGCCACAGAGGGTCAATACTTTGGAATAGTATTGGCAAGTGATACCTTAGTATATATTTAAGTGGACTATAATACTATATGCATTTGGCTAGGTGGAGCTTAGGCTTGCATTGCTCAAAATAGATTTTTCCTTAACTTTTGAAAACACTAAGTTTTGTTTTGACAAAAACCACCAAGGCATCTACCAAACAAGACTGAAGATCCTCTCAAGGCATCTACCAATCAAAGATTGAAGATCCTTGCTTGGCAAATATACCCAAAGCATCTACCAATCAAAGACTAAAGATCCACTCAGGGCATCTACCAATCAGAGACTGAAGATCCTTTTAACCCTTGTTCACCCACAAGTTTTATTTAGAAATTTGAGTGATGAGATTCTTGAAGTTTCCATGTCTTGATGCTCAATTTGTCCTTTACCAGGGACATGGCTAAGTACTTAGGTTTTACACTCTACAGAGGTGGTGCACTTTCCCCACAAGACTTGGATTCCCAAGACAAGATCCTTCAGTAGCCTTTCCTTAGTCAAATGGACGCGCTCCAACCTATCATTCCCTCTACCACCAACTGTCCAAGGGACTAAGTTCTAGCATCCTAAGATCATGGCAGAGCCCATAATGCCAAGTGGTTGCACTTGAAGCTTCTCAACATTTGTCAACTCAAATCTCTTTGTTCCTGGGTGGCCATCCACAAGTGAGATACACAAGCCAAGTCCATGGCCTTGTGAACCACTCAACATAAACCATTCCTTCCATTCCACCCAGGTGATTCATTAACTTAGTTGTTTTGTTAAAATAAAACACAAGTCCTCAGACTTAGAATATTTTTCCATAGTGAATATATAAACCACCCTTGTTTTCTAGTAGCTAGGCTAAGCATGATAGTAATAGGTATCTTGACTTAGGAAAATTTCACTAGGGTTTCACCTAATAGGTTTTCCCAAAGCATAGTTTAATCTTAGCAAAACTCCATGCAAGTCCTATACTTAGAAAAATAATACTAATGCATATATAAAAATATAGGAATGGAATATTCATGATAATATCACTTGCCTTGGTAGTGTGGAGAGTAGCACTCGTCACAATCACAATCACTAGCAAAATCTACACACAAAGTTATAGCACACAATTACACACAAATATATACAAACAAAGATAATATGAATGCATGCATGCATGAATCTACTAAGTGGTGATTTTTTGAAATCTCTACCAAGCAAGTGCAAGTTTACAGAAATTAAACAAGTCACAAAGTAGCCAACTAAACAAAATTAACCCTAAAACAATTTACTAAACTTAATCTATTCTCAAAAAGGCCTTAAACAAGTTTCTGCAATTTAAGCCAATCTATTGGTTACTATTTGCTAAACAAAAAGGATAGACATAAAGGTCTTGAATTACTGAATCCAACGGTATAAAATTTGTAAAATTCCAACGTGGAATTCAAAAGATATAGGCATTTGAAATCTGGATCAAAATCTGTTTTAAATTCCATTTTCAGATCATACCCTAGCCACGCGTCAAGTCCTTATTCGCCCGTACCGGTTCACGCGGATCAGTCGCTATGGAGCGTTAGATCTAAAGTGGATCGTGCGGTCCAGAGGACATACCTCTTCGGTGTTAAGTGAACTAATCGTGAGCGCCAGATCTAGATCGAACGGTTCCTATTGACCTGGCCAGAAACTGGCGGCGGAGCGGTGGCTACCGGCGGCGGAACGGTCGGTCGACGATGTTGCCAACGATGCAGGAGGTGAGGGAGAAGGAGGAGTAGCTCACCGGGCTCAGGGGGTCACGGTGACGCTTGTCGTACTCGCGGTTGGTCAAGGGGCGCTCGGGCACGGCTGCGATTGCTCGTCGGAGTGGAGGACGACGTCGGTGCGTCGGGTGGTCGTCGTGGACGTCGCTGTGAATCACCCCAAGGCAAGGCGAAGACACGGTTAGATTCACAGAGTCGAGACAGAGCCGTGTGCGTGAACTAGAAGACGCGGGGCGGTCGGGGCTTACCACTAGAGTTCGCCGGAGTTCGTACAGAAGACGGTGGCGGCCAGTCGACGATGCTGCCGGAGCTACGGTTCATGCGAGGGCAAACGGAATGTGTTAAAAGAAGCGCAGAGGCTCACTGAACCAGTTTGCAAGAACGAGGGGTAGAGGGGAGCTCAGAACTCACCGTAATTCGTCGGCGCAGTCGTCGGAGACGGCGGGGCTACCGAGAGTAATGCTCGCAGCCTGGTGGCGCTCTGGGTTCGGGGTTTGAGGGAGAAGAGAGAGGGGGCAGAGGGGGTTCATATACCTGGTCACGAGCGAGAATTGCTCGGCCATTTAATCGAATTAACGCCGCGGTTTAAACACAGAAACGCCCGCGTTGATTTGGGGATGAACTGGTCGTGCGGGGGAGACGATGCTGACGTGGAGGAGGCCCGCTTGTCAGCGAGGTGCGCGGAGTGGAAGTGGGGCCTGGCTGTCAGCGTCTGTTTGCGTGTGCTCGTGCGTGAGAGAAGAAAAAGAAAACCCCGGGTGGGCTTGCTGGGCTTGATTCGAAGCTGGGCCAGAACTCTGCCGCGCGGCCTTTTTCTTTTTCTAATTCCATTTTTCTGAATTGATTTTGATATGAATTCAAATCCTTTTGAATTCAAACTGCTTTGGGAATTTTTGCAGGGTTTTGTGGGTTCAAAAACAGTCATTTTAACTAAGTGGTTACCTTGCAAGGCTTGGACAAGCTTGGGTTTTGAAATAGACAGAGACTTTGTCTCTGTTTGAAAAATGTTTGAAATAGGGTTTGAAAATATTTCTAAAATGGAAACTTGGGTTTAAATGCCATACCTAATCTTTCCAACCATGGAGGCAAGCAAACAAGTTCATAGACAATCCAATCTCAAATGGTGATAGCCAATTGAGATAAATTGCCCACATGAAATCATAGCACAAGCTTATGCATCTAAATGATTTTGAGAAAAACCGTAAATGGATGAATGATGCAAAGATGGTATGAATGAGTTTTGAAAGATGATTTTTGGGATGTTACACCTAAGTGCCACCATGGTGTGCACACTGTCAACTTCACAAACATGGGGAGAGCAGAGATCTATTAAAGCACTTGAGTAGCAAGGTAGATATATAGATTACAAGTTCATGATCTCAATAAGATCATGCATAGAGAGAGAGATGAACACATAGCTACCGGTAGAACCCTTAGCCTCGAGGAAGAACTACTCCCTCCTCATCATGGGAATCAGTAACAGCGATGGAGATGGCGGTGGAGATTGATGGAGATGGCTCCGGGGGCACTTCCCCGTCCCGGCAGGGTGCCAGAACAGAGACTTTCTGTTCCCAGAATCTCCCCTTCGGTGGCGGCAGCGCTGCGGAACTTTTCGTGGATGGACGCTCGACGATTTAGGGTTTTTGCATCGGGAGGCATCTTATAGGCAGAGAGGCAAGGTCGGTGGGCAGCCAGGGGGCCCATACCATGCCCTGGCGCGGCCTGGGGGGACCCGCGCTTAGGGGTGGTTTGGCCACCCTGTGGCCCCCCTTCGTCTCTCCTTCTGGCTTCGTGAATCTTCCGGAAAAATAATGACTTTGGCTTTTGTCTGGTCCAATTCCGAGAATATTCATTTTTGACTTTCTGTAACCAAAAACAGCAGAAAACAGGCAACTGGCACTGTGGCTCTTGTTAATAGGTTAGTCCCAGAAATCATATGAAAAGTACTCCAAAGTGTGGACAAAACATAAGAAAGTAGATAAAACCAAGCATGGGACATAAAAAATTATAGATACGTTAGCAACGTATCACATGTGTGTTCTTTTCACAAACCACATACGGATCCACCAGAGTCATTGCATGTCTATTCTTCTCAGGAACCACATATTGATCCACAGTGTCATTGCATGTGTATTCTTTTCACGAACCACATAAGGATCCACCAGTGTCACTGGATGTGTGTTCTTTTCATAAACCACATGAGCATGTGTGTTCTTCTCACAAACCACATATGGATCCACTAGTGTCATTGAATGTGTGGTCTTTTCCTAAACCACATATGGATCCACCAGTGTCATTGCATGTGTGTTGTTTTCATTAACCACAGCTAGAGTCATTGCATGTCTGTTCTTTTCACAAACCACATATGGATCCACTAGAGTCATTTCTTTTGTAACCACAGCTAGAGTCATTGGATGTGTGTTCTTTTTACAAACCACATATAGATCTACCAGTGTCATTGAATGTGTGTTCTTCTCACAAACCACATATTGATCCACCAGTGTCATTGCATGTGTGTTCTTTTCACAAATCACAGTTAGAGTCATTGCATGTGTGTTCTTTTCATAGACCACATATGGATCCACAGCTAGAGTCATTGCATGTGTGTTCTTTTCACAAACCACATATGGATCCACCAGAGTCATTGCATGTTTGTTCTTCTCAGGAACCACATATGGATCCAGTAGAGTCATTGCATGTGTGTTCTTTTCACAAACCACATAAGGATCCACCATTGTCATTGCATGTGTGTTATTTTCACAAACCACATAAGGATCCACCAGTGTCATTGGATGTGTGGTCTTTTCATAAACCACATGAGCATGTGTGTTCTTCTCATAAACCACATATGGATCCACTAGTGTCATTGAATGTGTGTTCTTTTTCTAAAACACATAAGGATCCACTAGAGTCATTGCATGTGTGTTCTTTTCACAAACCACCTATGGATCCACCAGAGTCATTGCATGTCTGTTCTTCTCAGGAACCACATATTGATCCACCAGTGTCATTGCATGTGTGTTATTTTCACAAACCACATAAGGATCCACCAGTGTCATTGGATGTGTGTTCTTTTCATAAACCACATGAGCATGTGTGTTCTTCTCACAAACCACATATGGATCCACTAGTGTCATTGAATGTGTGTTCTTTTCCTAAACCACATATGGATCCACCAGTGTCATTGCATGTGTGCTCTTTTCATTAACTACAGCTAGAGTCATTGCATGTCTATTCTTTTCACAAACTACATATGGATAGATCCACTAGAGTTATTTCATGTGTTCTTTTGATTAACCACAGTTAGAGTCATTGGATGTGTGTTCTTTTCACAAACCACATATGGATCCACCAGTGTCATTGAATGTGTGTTCGTCTCATAAACCACATATTGATCCACCGATGTCTGTGAATGTCTTTTCTTTTCATAAACCACAATTAGAGTCATTGCATGTGTGTTCTTTTGTAGACATCATATGGATCCACATCTAGAGTCATTGCATGTGTGTTCTTTTCACAAACCACATATGGATCCACCAGAGTTATTGCATGTCTGTTCTTCTCAGGAACCACAACTAGAGTCATTGTATGTGTGTTCTTCTCACAAACCACACATGGATCCACCAGAGTCATTGTATTGCCTGTTTTTTCATAAACCACACTTAGAGTCATTGCATGTGTGTTCTTTTCACAAACCACATATGGATCCACCAAAGTCATTGCATGTTTGTTCTTCTCACAGACCACATATTGATCCACCAGTGTCATTGCATGTGTGTTCTTTTCACAAACCACATAAGGATCCACTAGTGTCATTGGATGTGTGTTCTTTTCATAAACCACATGAGCATGTGTGTTCTTCTCACAAACCACATATGGATCCACTAGTATCATTGAATGTGTGTTCTTTTCCTAAAACACATATGGATCCACCAGTGTCATTGCATGTGTGTTCTTTTCATTAACCACAGCTAGAGTCACTGCATGTCTATTCTTTTCACAAACCACATATGGATCCACTAGAGTCATTTCATGTGTTCTTTTGATTAACCACAACTAGAGTCATTGGATGTGTGTTCTTTTCACAAACCACATATGGATCTACCAGTTTCATTGAATGTGTGTTCTTCTCATAAACCACATATTGATCCACCAGTGTTAGTGAATGTCTTTTGATTCACCACAACTAAAGTCATTGGATGTGTGTTCTTTTCACAAACCACATATGGATCTACCAGTGTCATTGAATGTGTGTTCTTCTCATAAACCACATATGGATCCAGTAGAGTCATTGCATGTGTGTTCTTTTCACAAACTACATATGGATCCACTAGTGTGATTGCATGTGTGTTATTTTCATTAACCACATTTAGAGTCATTGCATGTGTGTTCTTTTCATGAACCACGCATGGATCCACCAGAGTCATTTGCATGTGTGTTCTTTTCATAAACCACATGGATCCACCAGTGTCATTGAAATGTGTGTTCTTTTCATAAACCACATGGATCCTAACCTTAGGATAACCCTAACCTTTTCATAGACCGAGTCTTCTAGAAGGCATGCCCTAACACAGTTGTTTTGCATGATGATTGCTACATACCGTTCGATCGGTGCGCTTGGATGATTGGGACGGTTGTTCGTAAGAGCGATCCGCGAGTAGGCTGGTCTGCGACACGATTGGCCATGCTTACGGTCCGCTTACTCTAGAGAAGCTGGCAACACCACGCGCTCCCCTTTTGCGAGTGTCACGAGTTCTGTGGGCCATATGCCAGTGTCATGTCCCCTTTACTTATCTTCCTCCCCATACTTATCTTCCTTCCCCTTGAAGCCAATTTCCCCACTTCTCTCCCATCCTGCCATAGTCGCAAGCCGACGACGCCTCCAGCCCAGTCCCCCACCCCCCCTCTCGCCATGGGTTCAAGGGAAGACAATGAGGAAATGCGTCGTGACGACAAGGATGGTGATTTCGATGTGAGTCATATCATCTCTAGAATCTGTGGCCAATTATCTATTTTGAGCTAGATCTACTCTGTTTACTCATACACGTATGATGTGTTAGGCTAACCAGACGTTGTACGACTCTGACTATCACGGTTTAGCGGAGGAAGACAGTCCTCCGCTATGTAAACATGGATATGTGCCTGCTAAATTTGTAGCGTTCGAAGGACGAAACGCAGGCAGGAGGTTTTTACAGTGTCAAGGACATCGTGCAATCATGCAAGGCAGAAGTTGCGGTGTTGTCAAATGGGTAGATCCGGAGTGGCCCAAATCGATGCAGAAAACGCTGGACAAACTATGGGATATGACTGTTGAGTTGACAGAATCCATAGTCAGCTCACTTCTTGACAATGCTAAGATAAAGCTCTTTTACAAAGTTGACACAACCAAGCTTAACCGAGATCTCATGAGGGTGCAATACAAGGTTAGCAAAGTCAAGAAGGAGAGGGATGTGGCGTTGGCCCTGAAGGCTAAAGCAGAGCAAGAACTGACTCAAGCAAGGAATGAACTTCACCAGGCCAAAGTCCTGCAGTTCACAACTATGAGTATTGACAAGTGCATGAGGATAAATGGAGAGAAACAATTGAAGCTGTGCAAGGAATATGCTAAAAGGAAGGAGCAGAAGATTCGATCCTTGCTCTCGCAGGAAGATGCGCATCGGGCTAAGATTAGGAAGACCAAGGATATGTGTGATAACTAGTTCTACTTAGCTTGAGCTCCGTACTTTTTTAAGTTATAATAGTAGTACTTGTACATACTAGCGGTCTGAACTAGTGGTCCCGGAGTCCTGGGAGAAAATAATTGGTCGCCCGTTAATCTGTCTTAACCCTGCATCGCTTCCTTTTGTCTGATGATGGTGGTACTCTGACATTGGTGGTTTGTTTAAACGTAATTGAAAGGATCGTATGGGCACCTAGAGGGGGGGTGAATAGGTGATACTTCAAATTTTACTCCTTTCAATTTAGGGTTTGACACAAAAGGTAAATTCTCTAGATTATGCAACTAAGGTGAATTTACCTATATGTCAAACTAGCACATATACTAAGCAAGATCTAGATAAGTAAAGTGCGGTAAAGGATAGAAGTAACCAAAGTGGAGCACATGGAGACACAAGGATTTGTTTCCCGTAGTTCCTTCCTTTTGAGGGGAAGTACGTCTACATTTGGAGAGGGGGTGGTTTCAAACCACCAACTCCACGAGAGGCCTCCCTTGTTCTCCGATGAACCTCACCCCAACGGGTTCTATTCACCTCTTCCACTATATGGCAACCTTCGAGGTGGAAGCCGGCACCTTTACAACGAGTTCGTGGCACACATTCACAACTTAATTGGAGGCTCCCAAATACAAGCAAGCTGTCAAACAATCAAACACAAGATTGTAAGAACCAAATCAAAAGCTAGGGTTTCCAAAGAAACACTAGAGCATGGGGGCCCTCAAGTGAGTGAGGGGGAAATGAAGATCTCTCTTGGTGAAGCTATAGATCAAGGCCTCCTCCTTCGATTCTCCAAAGATCAATGACTTTGGATGGTTGGAAGAAGAGATTTTGTTGATTTGGTGGCTCTAATGGGGATGGTGTTCTTCAGTGGGACGAGCAGCTGGAGGAAGGGGATAAGGTCCTCTATTTATAACCCTTCACTCCACTGAACCGTTTTCTGACTGTTGGAGAAAAGTCAGACCGGAGACTCTGGCCTGCACACCGGAGACTTCGGTCTACACCGGAGATTCCGGCCCATCTCCGGACCAGCCTCCGGACCAGCGAACAGTTTGACCCAGCGCTTCTGTGAGCCAAGTGGACCAGAGACTCCGGTCCAAACACACCGGAGACTCCAGTCAAGGGCTTGGACTAGAGACTCCGGTCAGACCTCCGGACCTTGCTCCGATTCCTGGGGAAACTCCAGACCACACCGGAGACTCCGGTCTAGCCAGATCGGAGACTCTGGTCTGGAATTCCCAGGAACATGTAAATATTGCAGGGAAAGTTCCATAGGCCAAGGGTCCTTTTCACTTTGAATTATATCAACCTGTAGACAATAACATACTGTAAAATGCTCTACTTGTTGTTAACGAACACCAAAAGTGATTATGACAGTAAATGTCCTTTCAATCTCCCCCTTTTTGATGTTCAATGACAACAAGTGATTTTGCATGGAAATAATTTGTAATGAATTACGATAGTGTATAATAGTGCTCCCCTGACTATGTGCACTAAGATGAACATGTAAAGCATGCATGGTAGGTAGTACATAGATAAAGCACATAGTTCTCACCCGAGTTACAATAATGTAGGAGTGATACATTGTAAATGTATCTATAATTTTTGATGCTCCATGCTTGGTTTTATCCACTTTCTTGTGTTTTGTCCACACTTTGGAGTACTTTTCATATGATTTCTTGGACTAACCTATTAACAAGAGCTACAGTGCCAGCTGCCTGTTTTCTGCTGTTTTTGGTTCCAGGAAAGTCAGAAAATGAATATTCTCGGAATTGGACGAGACAAAAGCCAAAGTGCCTATTTTTCTAGAAGACTCCAGGAGCCAGAATACGAGAGGGAGGAGGGCCAAGGGCTGGCCACCCCCCCCCCAGGCGCGGGCTAGGCCTGGCCGCGCCAGGGCATGGTGTGGTGGCCCCAGGCACCCCCTCGGTCTCCCTCTTCGCCTATAAGAAGCCTTCTGACCTAAAAATTCCGGGGGGGTCGACGTTTTTCTAGAAGGAGTTCTGCTCCGTCGCCACCACCAGATTCCACGAAATAGCACCAGAAACTCCGTTCTACCACCCTGCCAGGACGGGGAATTGGAGGAGATCATCGCCATCATCATCTCCATTGCTTCTCCATCGACCATCCATGTTTCTCCCATCTATGAGTGAGTAATCCCCCGCTGTAGGCTATGGGGATGGTAGGGATTGGATGAGATCGTTCATGTAATGGCATCAGATTGTTAGGGCATGGTGCCTAGTATCTTTTATTAGTGCTTTATGACTTTGTTGCGACTTGTTGTGCTTAATGCTTGTCACTAGGGACCGAGTGCCATGATTTCAGATCTGAACATGTTATTGATTCATTATGATAGTATTGTTTATGGTCTTATCTGCAAGTTGTATACACACGTTGTTGTCCGGAACCTATGGCCCCAAAGTGACAGAAATCGGGATAACCGGAAGGGAATGGCTTTGATGTGAGGATCACATGTGTTCACGGAGTGTTAATGCTTTGCCCCGGTGCTCTATTAAAAGGAGCACCTTAATTTCCAGTAGTTCCCTAGAGGCCCCGCTGCAAACGGGCTGGCAGGACAAAAGATGTTGTGCAAGTTCTCATTGCGAGCAAGTATGACTATATATGGAACACTTGCCTAGGATTGTCTAGTACTTAGATGCTTTATCTTATTTATCTACAATTGCCCTATGTTCCGATGGCTATGTGGACTGTCTTGTCCATGCAACGCCCGTCCATCCACCCCTATGCCTACCGCACTCGAATCCCACTGTTTACTGTTTTTGTTACTATTGTCTTTGCTTTACTACTGCTATTACTTTACTATTCCTACTACAAAACTGTTGCTACTGATAAACTGTTGTCAGCAAGATTGTTTCTAGGTGCAGCTGAATTGACAACTCAGATGTTAAGGCTTATAAATATTCTTTGGCTCCCCTTGTGTCGAATCAATAAATTGGGTTTCACTTCCCTCGAAAATACTGCGATACACCCCCTATACTTGTGGGTCATCAAGACTATTTTCTGGCGCCGTTGCCGGGAGCATAGATTTATTTATCAAGTTCACTTGGATTCTCTATTTTTCGCTGCTATCCATCCATCATGGGTAAGTCTCGTGATGGCAAGGTTCCTATTTTACCATCCACTACAAGAAGAGGTACGGTTCTGAACACCTCTGCTGCTCTTGATTCACCGTCTGTTTTGAGTAAGTTCCTTACACCACCACATACACATGCTACACACACTGCTACTACTGCTGAATCTAAAACTTCTGATACTTATGATGTTGCTTCTACTGTGCTTGATAAGACTGGTTCATTAGGTCCTTTCCTAGATGCTACGATTGCTAGAACTATAGCTAGAAATACCGAAACTCCTAATGAAGACACTACCACACCTGTTAGCTCACCTGAGTCTAGTGAGAGTTATGATATTGAAGATGGTTATGTTGAGATGACCGATGAGTTTATTAAGGAATGTAAGAACACCCATGATAGGAGCGCTGCTAAGAGTCTCCTTGAGAGGCGTACTATTATACCGAAATTATATCCTGCTGCTAAGTTTGCTGCTTCTCCCATAAACATTATAGATGAAGATTATGATTTCTCTCTCGATCTATCTTACATAGCTATTGTCGAGAAAGAACATTTTTGTGGGACTAAGAATGAAAGTGCGGTAGCACATATGAATGAACTTTCTACCATGAGTGGTTTGTTTTCTGATGATATTAAGATGCGTACTTACTTTGTTGCTAAGATTTTTCCCTTTTCACTGAAAGGATAAGCTAAAACTTGGTTTAGTAATTTACCTCCTGGATCTATTGACAGCCCTGAGTGCTTGATTAGTACTTTCCTGCAGAAATATTTTCCTCCCAGTGCTAGACATGCTATTTTGCAGGAACTTTTTGATTTTAAACAGGGAGAAAAAGAGGTATTGCCTGAGTCTTGGGCAAGGTTTTGTGCTTTGATTCATGCACAAGCTGGAAGTCCATTACCTAAGAATGAGCTTCTTGATATATTTTATAATGGACTAGCCGAGGAATCTAGGACATACCTAGATAGTTGTGCTGATTGTGTTTTCAGGAATAGGACTCCTAAGGAAGCTGAGGAATTAATGGTTAAAATAAGCAAGAATTGTGAAGATTGGACTCCTTCTAAACAAGCTATACCTGAAGTAATTGTACCTGAACCATCTATTCCTGTGCCTATTCCAACATCAAAGAAGAGAGGAGTTATTGAATTAAATGATGAAGTGATGAAGGAAGGTAAGAAATGTCTTAAGGAGAAGGGAATTAGAGCTGCAGATGTCAAGAATTTACCTCCTATAGAAGAACTATGTAAGCCTATTCCCTATTCATCCACTATTGAGGTACACTCTCTCCAACACTTTGATGAAGGTGATATCCCTTACTCTAAACCTCCTGATCAATGCTTAGAAGTATTTGATATCTTTATTGTTAAGCAAGATAACTTTAATAAAAGGGTGCAAAATCATCTAATGGAAAACACTAGAGCTATTGTTGAGTTGAAAGATATTGTGGAAAGAACCTCTAATGATGTTAAAATGATTGTTAAACACTTTAAAATGGTTCAAACTCAAATAGATCAACTCGTTAAAGTGCAAAACGGCTTGCTAGTTAATGCCGCTAAAGAAAAACATGCTTATGAAATTAGAACTAGAAGTGGTGCTGCTACCCAGGATCCTCTATATCCTGAGGGGCATCCCAAAAGAATTGGGCAGGATTCTCAACAAGCTGAAAATAGTGGTTCTACTCGTAAGAAAAGGAAAAAGAAACATAAAACTGTTGTAAAACCCTCTGAACCTGCTATAGATCCTAATAGTATATCTATCTCTGATGCTGAAACTGAAAGTGGTAATGAAGAAAATGAAGTTCCTAATGAAGAAAAGGTTGAAGAAGAACCTGAAAACCACACTAAGAATACTAAATACACCAAAGAAGATTTTATTGCTAAGAAACATGGTAGTGAAAGAGAACCTTGGGTCCAAAAACCTATGCCTTTCCCTGATAAGAAACACAAGTCAAAGGAAGATGAACACTATAATAAGTTTTGTGAGTGGATGAAGCCTCTATTCTTGCAAATTTCTTTGACTGATGCTATTAAATTGCCTCCTTACTCAAAGTATATGAAGGACATTGTCTCGAATAAAAGGAAGATACCTAATGAAGAAATTTCTACTTTGCTTGCTAATTATTCCTTCAATGGTAAGGTTCCTAAGAAATTTGGAGACCCAGGGATTCCAACTATCCCTTGCTCTATTAAGAACAGTTATGTTAGAACTGCTTTGTGTGATTTGGGAGCTGGAGTTAGTGTTATGCCTTTCTCTCTCTATAAGAGGCTTCAACTTGAAAAATTAATACCAACTAATATATCTTTGCAAATGGCTGATAAATCTACCACTATTCCTATGGGTATATGTGAGGATGTACCTGTTCAGGTGGCTCACAATTTCTTGATATTAAATGATTTTGTTGTGCTTGAAATGCCCGAAGATGATAATATGTCTATTATTCTTGGGAGACCTTTTCTTAATACTGCAGGAGCTGTTATTAATTGTAATCAAGGAAAGGTGACCTTCAATGTTAATGACAAGGAACATACTGTCATTTCCCCAAGAAGATTGAAAGGACTTATGGTTTGAATTCAATTGAACATGTTGAAGGCATTCAAGTTGGAGAAATATATTGTCCCATACCAAGAGAAAAATTTGAAACTATTATGATTGGGACCATTGCTATCAAGGTTGAGGTAACATAATCATTAGTGGAATACAAAGTTTTGTCTCATATGCAATTTTTTTGGTAGCAAGACTTGATCAACCTTGTTAACAAAAGGATTTCATTGAACAAAACAATGTTTTCACTATGATTATCTCCACTTACTTCCATTCTATCCATTTTAGTTTTTCTTATGCCTAACTTAAAGGCATTAAAGAAAAGTACTTATTGGAAGATAACCCAAAAGTTTTAGATGAGTCTTGGAAGTTATCAGCAATAACCGCTCCTTATACTTTTTATTTGCTTTTTTGTGCCAAGAGTAACCTATAATGAGAGAGAAGTAAGGATTGGGAAAGTTGCTGTCCCGAAACAGATTCATGTGCTTCACCATAAAAATTCGTGTAAAATCTCTGAATGTCTTTTTGAGGCGTGAATGTTTGTGCTTCTACCCCAGGTTGTTATCTAAGTTTCGTTAGTTCAACACTTTTTGATTTGAGCAACAGAAGGTCTTTGAAAAAATTCGTCTTTACCTGCTGGTCTGTTTTGACAGATTTCTGCCATTTTCTGCATTTGCTTCTTGTTTGTTCCTTTTTCAGTTCTTTTGGGGAATTGAGCTTTTTGAGGGAAGTGCTACAGTATCTAGTGTTCTAATGGAAGTTTATTTGGTGTTAGAACTGAACCTTAAGACTTATTTATCTTGAGTGCACTAATGTTGCAAATAAAGATTCTGTGAAGTTTTATATGAAGGAAAAATTTCAGGTGTATGGAAGGAATGAGTAATGAGATGAAGGATGGACTAAAGCTCAAGTTTGGGGATGCCACGCGTGTCACCCCAAGAAACATCCAAGAAGTACAAGCATCAAAGCTTTGGGATGCCCAAGGCATCCCCCTCTTCATCAATAAAAATCCCAAGTTTCTTCCAAACACTTCATTTTTATTGTTTCATGCATAGTTGTGTTGTTCTTGGAGCATCTTCTTTTTCGTTTTTGTTTTGGTTTTTTAGTTTGCGTGGTTTGCTTAGTTTGCTGAATAAATTGGTTGGACCTCCTGTTTCATCCATTGGTGTTTAAATAGTTTGGTTTGGTTTGGAAAAGAGTAGGAAAGCTCATGCTTAAGTGGTAAAGAGAGCTTGTTTTTGACTGTGGCCTATGCTTTGTCATGCCATGCTTGATATTTTTTTGGCTTTATGCTTAGTATTCTTTGCTGTAGCATGACTTGTTATAAACAATTGAGATTTCTTAATGTGCCTTGGATGAATCATGCGTTGTTTTAGCATATTAAAGCATAGTATAGTGGTATTCTCCTTTGATGCTTTATTTGGGTTGACTTGGCACATGTTCACACCATGTTATGACTATCCCAAGTCACCATAAGCCTTTATGATCCTTTAGTTTTCAATTTGTAGTATCACCTTATGCTTTGATCAATGATGTTTTGTCGCTCTGCATGATTATGGCCATTATTGCTCTCTCATTTGTCGCTCCCTTACTATTGCTAGCCTTCACTTAAACTGAGTGTTTTACTCATGTTTCCAACTCCCTAAACCAAGTTATTCCAAAGAGTCCACCATACCTACCTACTAGCTTATGCTATTCCAAGTATATTCATGCTTTTGTTTACCTTCCAAATTAAACTTGTTATGAGAAAACTAGTGATTAAAGCTCTCACGAACTTGATGGCACACTTCACTTTATTGCCTCTAATAAACTTGAACCATCGGGTCCTTCTTCGTTGCGTATATGCTTGCGCTTTATAAGTTGAAATTAGCAGAACCATGTTTCATGGGGAATGCTTTCAGCATTGCACTTGTACTTTGTACCCCGTTGATATCATATTCTTTTGCTTACGGATCCCGGCGGTGTGAAATAAAAGTGGAACTTGTAAGATCATGGAGTTTGTATGTGTGTTAGAGAAACGCCTGGGCCGCTAGCCTAAGCAATACCTAATCATGGTGGAAACTTGCAGCATCACCATAATGATCACTCTATGAAGCATCCTCAATAAAAAACCTATGCAAATAGCAAATAAAAAGATTGCTGAGATGCTCATTGTCTACTTGTCTTGTCATTTTGATTATGGGAAAGCTCCCGTATCATGTGCAAGGGGTACCCCGTTGGCGGTTCTTAATGATACACATATACTTACAATGACAAGAGCTTACTCGTGACTGAAGTTGAGTAGCATGAGGATCGGTCTTCGTAAGTAAGGGGCATGAGATTTTGGTTTATAACTTGTCAAGCTTATCCTCTTAGTTGTGTCACTTTAACCTTAATCACCTTCAAGATGCTTATGATAGGGGCAATGAGAGCTGAAAGCTATAAGTACCATAATTTTTGGAAGCTCTTTATGAGACTTGAATCCCTACTTCCTTTTATAAAGGCTTTTCTTCCACCATTATATTGAGTCTCCACCTTCTATCTTTATGCACTTACTTTGAGAGCATAGTGGCCATTCTTAGTTCTATGTGCATTGTCCCAAGACTAGTTGATTGATGCATAACTTGATATTGCTTGTTTGAAACTATTGTATCTAGTCACTCTTATGAACTTTGAAGGTGTCCTATGCATTTATATTTGCTACTCTATTGAGGGACAAGCTGAATACTATTATGCTATATTTTCTTTATGTGAAACAAACAAACGTCTTGCAAAGCATTTATTCATGAATCTTTTGTTTGTGCCTTTTCATGTTGCATCATAGTTTCTTTGTCTTATTGCTAGAACTTTGTCTTTCATGTTATGATTGAAGTATTATGATCCCAGCTTTGAATGTTTTACAAATATTTTGATCAAGTCTTTGATGGTGCATGTCACCTCAAAAATTATTCTTTCTTTTTATCACTTACCTACTCGAGGACGAGCAGGAGTTAAGCTTGGGGATGTTGATACATTGCAAATGTATCTATAATTTTTGATGCTCCATGCTTGGTTTTATCCACTTTCTTGTGTTTTGTCCACACTTTGGAGTACTTTTCATATGATTTCTTGGACTAACCTATTAACAAGAGCCACAGTGCCAGCTGCCTGTTTTCTGCTGTTTTTTGTTCCAGGAAAGTCAGAAAATGAATATTCTCGGAATTGGACGAGACAAAAGCCAAAGTGCCTAATTTTCTAGAAGACTCCAGGAGCCAGAATACGAGACGGAGGAGGGCCAGGGGCTGGCCACACCCCCCCAGGCGCGGGCTGGGCCTGGCCGCGCCAGGGCATGGTGTGGTGGCCCTAGGCACCCCCTCGGTCTCCCTCTTCGCCTATAAGAAGCCTTCTGACCTAAAAACTCTGGGGGGGGTTCGACGTTTTTCCAGAAGGAGTTCCGCTCCGCCGCCACCACCAGATTCCACGAAACAGCACCAGAAACTCCGTTCTGGCACCCTGCTGAGATGGGGAATTAGAGGAGATCATCGCCATAATCATCACCATCGCTTCTCCATCGACCATCCATGTTTCCCCCGTCTATGAGTGAGGAATCCCCCGCTGTAGGCTATGGGGATGGTAGGGATTGGATGAGATCGTTCATGTAATGGCATCAGATTGTTAGGGCATGGTGCCTAGTATATTTTATTAGTGCTTTATGACTTTGTTGCGACTTGTTGTGCTTAATGCTTGTCACTAGGGCCCGAGTGCCATGATTTCAGATCTGAACATGTTATTGATTCATTATGATAGTATTGTTTATGGTCTTATCTGCAAGTTGTATACACATGTTGTTGTCCGGAATCTATGGCCCCGAAGTGATAGAAATCGGGATAACCGGAAGGGAATGGCTTTGATGTGAGGATCACATGTGTTCACGGAGTGTTAATGCTTTGCTCCGGTGCTCTATTAAAAGGAGCACCTTAATTGCCAGTAGTTCCCTAGAGGCCCCGCTGCAAATGGGGTGGCAGGACAAAAGATGTTGTGCAAGTTCTCATTGCGAGCACATATGACTATATATGGAACACATGCCTAGGATTGTCTAGTACGTGGATGCTTTATATTATTTATCTACAATTGCCCTATGTTCTGATTGCTATGTGGATTGTCTTGTCCATGCAATGCCCGTCCATCCATCCCTATGCCTACCGCACTCGAATCTCACTGTTTACTGCTTTTCTTACTACTGTCTTTGCTTTACTACTGATGTTACTTTACTATTCCTACTACAAAACTGTTGCTACTGATAAACTGCTGTGAGCAAGATTGTTTCCAGGTGCAGCTGAATTGACAACTCAGTTGTTAAGGCTTATAAATATTCTTTGGCTCCCCTTGTGTCGAATAAATAAATTGGGTTTCACTTCCCTCGAAAATACTGCGATACACCCCCTATACTTGTGGGTCATCAAGGAGCACCCACAGAGTCACACATAAATAGCAAATAGTATCTCGCAATAACATAAGGCAAATAAGTACGAAGGTCGAGGTAGCAAATAAGAATCAAATCCAAGCCCAAGCCCATGCAAATCCCGATGACAATGTCTTCTCCCCCTTTGGCATCGAAACCCCGAAAAAGGAAAAGACCTAAGCTAGCGCTCCAACGGATCAGTAGTACTCATCATCATCATCCTCATCCTCGTCCTCCTCATCCATATATTGATCCTCATCACCATCATCATAGTCATCATCACCATCGGTAGATGTAGGTCCTTTGTCGTGAGGGCGAGAAGAGGAGGTACCCTGGTACCCATATCCAGAGGTGACATCAGAGAAGGTCTTCCAATCCACCAAACTGTCTTGTTGGGCATTCCATGCCCCAAAAGAAAGAGTGTAGTCTGACTCAGTGGATGGTTGAGCGCCATGCTCATCAGTGTATTCATCTTCTCCTTCCTTATCATCCGTTTCACCCCGAGCATTAATCTCCTTAAGGAGTTTCTCTATGCGGCAGTTGCTCTTCTATGAGGCATGTTGTTGCTTACGGATGTCCACATTCATGCAACAAAGGGTCCTCTCCTAGAATGAGGCCTTCTTGACCCTCTCATGTACATAGTCACGTGTAATGGGAGGCAGAGGTGCATTGGAGGCACTCTTCCTCCGAGCCCTAGTAGGAGTGGGGGCCCTCTCAGTCTCAGAGATCTCCTCCACATGGGCATAGGACCGTCTAGGAGGAGGCCCCATGCGCCCCTTCTGCTGCAGTGATACAAGAGTGTGCTCGGTAAGGTTGGGAGCTAAGCCAAGTGGAGACCCATGGTCCTGGGTGTTGATGTGTCTCATGACAAGTGGTGCATATGGAGGAGCCTTCTTGTATAGTATGGCATGGTGCATATCCTCAAATATGTAATCCATAACATCAATAGGATCTGCATCTGCCTCGGGGCCAGCCAAGTAAATCCTGTGGGTATGATATAGCAAGTTGACCAAACCACATCCGATTGCATCATCATTTCTAGCACTAGGGGAAATGGTATGGCGGAATATCCTCAACATCAGATTGTAGAGAGGCTTGAGTCCCTTGGACCTGCCCACAACACCCTCGCTACCATACAATGGGGCAAGCTTGTTCTTGTTTACCCAAGCGCTGTTGAGTGCATGTGCACCCCAACATGAGTGGACACGCCCTAGAAGGTCTCAAAGATGGCCTCAGCAAAGGAGTAGAAAGTTGTAGAGCAGCGGTGGTTTTCAGTCATCCAGGTCATAGTCCTGGCTTGGTCAGTCCCAAACACAACTGTGGCATAAAACTGCTGCACAAGGGTGATGTTGTAATCTTTACGGAGCTCCATCAAGTTGAACAGCCCTAACTTCTCGCTAATCCACAGTGCATCAGATAAGTAGGGGCTCTTCCTCATCTGCTCAACACTCATATACTTCTGGGGGCACACCGGTGACCTCTTGAGCATGCTGTAAATGTCTTTAATGAAAACAGATTGGTCCTTCCTCCAATAGCATGGGTCCTCGCTGGTGCGAGGAAAGGCATAGAAATTGGTCTTCCTCAGCTCACGGTACTCCTTCTTTGACATGTGGGCCAAAGACTGAAGATTGTCGTACTTTGCCCTCTTGGCACGGTTCTCTTCCTTAACCCTGTCCTGCTCTCTCCTCATGTATGCTGCATCACGGGCATGCTGTCTCTAGTTGGACGGGGGCACTATATACTAACCCTCGGACTCATCATAGCGAGGATCTGCCCTCTTTAACTTGGCCTTGGTGCGAGGAGGATGATGAGAGCCAGAACCTGTGAACAGCAGTGATGGAGATAACATGGAGGTAAGTATATATGTCCCAAGGATGCAGCACAAGAGCCTTGAGGCATTACGGGATCTGTTTGATCCATGCCACACCGGAGTCTCCGCAATCCACACCGGAGTCTTCAGCCTGGACCAGAGTCTCCGTCCCTGAGGCCGAAATCTCCGGTCGGGAGGCCCTGGAAAGAATAGGGAGGCTGCACGAGGGGTTGAATCCAATAGATTGGGCAAGGCAACAAGGCTAATGTACTAGTGTGCATGCATACAAGTGATTCCCGTGGGCAAAAACAGCACCAATCCTCAAAAACAAATCAAGGGATGAACCCTAGGAGAAAAATAGGAGGAGAGGTACCATATTTGTCCATGGGATTGATTCCACTGTTGGGAATCACCCAATGGTGGAGGGGAGGAGGTTGCCCGACAGCACGGCGGATCCCGGGGGCTTCTTGACCTCCGGGAAGGAGTTTTTGGAGGAGGAGGCGATGGGGTTGAGAGGGGAGGACAGGGGTGGAAGAATGAAAATTGTTGTTTCAGTTCACCCCGTCCTCCCTTTAGTATTCTGAAAACCGTCTGGACCGAAGACTCCGGCCTGCACCGGAGACTCCGGTGTGAACACATCAGAGACTCCGGTCCTCCTCGACCAAAAATTCCAGGTTTTGTGTTTGGGGACATATATGAGAGAGAGTGTTTTTAGGACAAGGAATAGGCTTGCGTTAAGATGACATACTATGAAGAAGCAAGAAAAACCATAGACATCCATTCAAATGTTCATTAATGCTCCAGATAAACACAAATTAGGAACCAACTCTTCAATAAGAAGAGGGTGGTGGCCGAGGCCACCATGTAGGAGTTTGTGGCATGACACCACGAAGAATTATCCTTGGGTTCATCGCCACTACTCATCAATGAAGCTCATATATCACACAATGATATTAAGAGAATCGAATTTCTTAATTTTTGCATTATGGGGGGAGGGATAGTCCAATGGATTAGTACCACACTCCCCCTATATCCATGCCTGCACCTAAACCAAATAAGAGTCAATCCATCGATGAGTATGCAAGGTGGTCAAGTCAAGCTCCTATAATCTATGATATTTAGTTCATTCCTCAAATAACAAAACCTTGCTTCATCAAGTGGCTTCGTGAAGATGTCAGCAAGTTGGTCTTTGGTTGACACATATGATAGCTCAATATCACCTCGAGCAACATGATCTCTAATGAAGTGATGACGAATCTCAATATGCTTTGTCCTTGTGTGATCCACCGGATTATAAGCAATCTTGATAGCACTTCCATTGTCACGTAGAAGAGGCACTTTGTCACAATGGACACTGTATTCCTTTAAAGTTTGCCTCATCCATAGCAATTGAGTACAAGCACTAGCAGCTGCCACATACTCGGCTTCTGTGGTGGAGAGAGATATACCGTTTTGCTTCTTAGAAGACCAACACACCAAGGACCTTCCAAGGAATTGGCAAGCCCTGGAGGTTGATTTCCTATCATCCTTGTCACCATCCCAATCTGAATCCGTGTATCCACTAAGAGAGAAAGTTGAGCCCCTAGGATACCAAATACCATAGTTTGGGGTATGAACCAAATATCGAAAGATTCTCTTGACCGCCATCAAATGGCTTTCTTTAGGAGCCGCTTGATATCTTGCACACACTCCTACACTCAACACAATATCGGGTCTAGATGCACAAAAGGTAAAGCAAAGAGCCAATCATGGACCGGTATACCTTTTGATCCACATCTTTACCATTTGGGTTTAGTTCAAGATGAGTCTTTGTTGCCATGGGAGTGGGAGCTCCATTTAGATCTTTCATGTTGAATCTTTTGAGCATATCTTGAGTATACTTGGCTTGGTTGAACAATGTTCCTCCTCTTACTTGCTTGATTTCAAAACCAAGAAATACCCTCAATTCTCCCATCATAGACATCCTGAACCTGTCAGACATAAGCTTAGAGAATTCATCATTAAAAGCTTTGTTAGATGAGCCAAAGATAATATCATCTACATATATTTGGCATACAAAGAGCTCCCCATTGACTTTCTTAGTAAAAAGAGTGGGATCGATTTTCCCAACCTTAAACCCACGATCTAACAATAACTCTCTAAGATGCTCATACCACATGTGTGGAGCTTGTTTGAGCCCATAGAGCGCCTTCTCAAGTTTGTAGACGTGGTTTGGAAAGTTGGGATCCTCAAACCCCGGGGGTTGCTTTATGTATACCAACTCATACAAAGGACCATTAAAAAATGCACTTTCTACATCCATTTGTTGTAGTTTAAATTTATAGTGTGCCGCATAAGCAAGAAGGATACAAATGGACTCAAGGCGAGCCACGGGTGCATATGTCTCTCCATAATCAATGTCTTCAATTTGAGAGAACCCTTGTGCAACCAATCTTGCCTTGTTCCTCACCACAATTCCATGCTCATCTTGCTTGTTCTTGAATATCCATTTGGTGCCTATAACATTGCGGCAATCTTTTGGATTTTCAACTAACTTCCATACTTTATTTCTCTCAAAGTTGTTGATCTCTTTGTGCATCGCATCCAACCAATCCGAATCTTCAAGAGCTTCCCATACTTTCTTTGGCTCCACCATGGAAATGTGTGCTTGGTGCTCATCAAAGTTCTTCTGTTGAGCACGAGTGGATATTCCTCTTCTTAGATCTCCTACCACATTCTCAAGAGTGTGGTCTCTTAATTCCAATATTTTATCCATTCTAGCTTGGCGACGAGTTTCGATCTCCTTGTTGTTTCTTGTGGGGATCACTTCATCATTTTGGTCCTCGTCTTGACCATTAACTTGACCTTTATCATTATTGGAATTATTCTCTTCTACAAGAGGCAAAGATTGACCTTGGTCTTGATCAAGCATACTTCTAGACATGCATTGAGCTTCCCTTATGGCAGTTTCTATAGATCTTCCTTATGTAATAGACTTGGCACCACTGGACATTCTGGCAAATGGAGACTCAAGCACCTCCTGGCTAGAGGTATCTTCTTGACCAACAGGTTGAGGGTCCACAGCTTGTCTTTGGCATGGGTCATTGTCCTCCTCGATAGGAGCTTGTTGATGTTGTGAATATGAGGGCTCCACTTGAGTAGATCATAGTTATTCTTGATCCACCATAAGGGGTTCCTCAATAGGGCGGATGAAACCCGCACCCATTCTTCCTATGGCATCCCGAGGCATTTCATCATCTACATCACAGACATCAACACGCCTCGCTTGGGGACCATCATATTTCTTCAAACACCACACTACAAGATTCTATGACAGTTCTAGAGAGCTTGTCATAGATTCTATAAGTGTGGGATTCGAGACATAACCAACAAAAATACCATGTAATTCTTTGGAATCAAACTTGGACAAATGAATACCCTTAATGCGATATAAGCACTTACAGCCGAACACCCGGAAGTATGAAACGTTGGGCTTGTTACCGGTAAAAAATTCATATGGAGTCTTGATCAATTCTTTTTGGAGGTAGAGACGGTTTGATGCATGGCATGCGGTGGAGATTACTTTAGCCCAAAAATTGTATGGAGATTTAAACTCCACCAACATGGTCCTTGCCATATTAATAAGAGTCTGGTTCTTCCTCTCAGCTACACCATTTTGTTGAGGGGTATATGCAGCGGAATATTGATGTTTTATTCCCTCATCACTAATAAATCCATTCAATGTGTAGTTCTTGAACTCGGTACCATTGTCACTTCTTATTGTTAATACTGGGACATTGTGTTGATGTTGAGCCATGTTGATGAAGTCAATGAAGTTTTCTTGGGTCTCACTTTTCAGCTTGAAGAAATATACCCAAGTGTATCTTGTGTAGTCATCAACAATCACCAAACAATATTTCTTCCCCCAAGGCTTGCATGTGATGGGGGACCAAAGAGATCCACATGAAGGAGCTCCAAGATCCTCTTAGACTTGATGTAGTTCTTAGACTTGTGGGGAGAATCATGCATCTTTCCTTCAACGCATGCCCTGCAAACACGATCTTTGGCAAAACAAACATTTTCTTTTAGTCCAACAATATGACCATCCTTGTGGAGGCTTTTCAAAGTTCTCATGTTGACATGGGCTAGACGGTGATGCCATAGCCAACCCACACCAGCCTTTCTGAATAAGCACATCGGACTTGTAGTGGTTTTCCCCGAGAAGACCACCACATACAAGTCATTTTCGATGTACCCAACAAAAGCGACCTTTAGAGACTTGCTCCACATGAGGATCACAATATCATTATCAATAAAGACAGCAAACCCATCTTTCCAAGAGCACGGACTGAAAGTAAATTATCGCCAAGGGTCTCAACAAGCATGACATCCACGAGAGTGATATCGTGTGCAACCACAACTTTGCCGAAACCCATTACCTTAGACTTTGACTTGTCGGCATATGTCACAGATATTTGATCAATATTTGGTCTCAACTCCTTGACACTAGATGCGCTTCCGGTCATATGACTTGTGCATCCACTATCAAGCATATGTCTACAAAAGATCAAACTAGTTTTTTAGGTACCCATTTTTCAATGGGTCCTCTTTTGTTAGCAACAAGGGTCTTGGGAACCCAAATAGACCAAGCAATATAACCATCAAATGGGCCAACATATTGTGCATATACATCACCATAATACCCACGCATTAAAACATAGTGAGGGTTAGCACTTCCCGCAAAATCATCATGAGACAAAGTTTTGCCATTCGTGGACTTACTATCCACAATGACCTTGTCCTTTATTGTGTGGGCTTGGCCTTCTTTTTCTTGTTGCTCTTCTTCTTCTTGCCTTTAGAGACAAAGCTAATGCCCCCTTTCGCACTACTTGAACTTTGCTTACTCAAGAGGTCATCAATTGACTTGTTTCCTTTGGGAAAGGTGGCCTTAGCTAGCTCCCCCTTTAACCTAGCATTTTCTTCAAGTATACTTGTACAACTAGAGGGAATGAAAGTACTAGGTGAAGTAATATTGGTCAATTGAGTTTGAGGCTTTTCACGAGACTTTGTGAGCAACAAGAGTTCACTCTCCAAGGCCTTGTGAGCCTTGTCAAGCATCCTAAAGTCCTCGACAAGTTTTTCATGAACAACACCAAACTCAATCTTGTCCTTTTTAGCCCTTTTATATTTAGCAATAGCATGGTCACGTTCCTTGATGAGTCTATTAATGATGAGATCATTTGCTTCATCAAGCCCTTCAAGTTTAGTTTCAAGAGACATTCTAGTTTCTTGTTCTTCTTCTAGAGCATTATTTAGAGTTTCTACCTCAATCATGTGCTCTCTTCCTAATTTACATCTCTCATCTAGAAGTTCTTGTATGTGTGCAAGTTGATTTAAGAGGTCCACGACATGTTTCTTGTGTTCCCCTTGCAAGTTGTTCATAAACACATCAAAATCAACTAATTCCTTTTTGACCTCAAGAGATAACTCATCTTCAAATTCATCATTGATTAAAGAGGAGGAGTGTGATGATGATAATACCTCCGTTCCTCTTGCCATAAGGCAAGTGACGTTCTTGCTGGAGATATTCTCATTTGGAGAGTCGAAGAGTGAGAATGTAGGGGTAGAAGTAGTAGTAAGAGCCACCACACCACTTGATGTTTCCTCTTCCTCTTCTTCTTCATCATCATCATCGTCAGAGGAGAATTCTTCATGTGTGATCAACACAATTCCACCCGGTTGGTTGAATTCCTTTTGATGAAGGGTTTCTTTTAAGGAGCTTTGGAGATCTTCTTCAACACAAGTTTACCCCCATGATCTTCTCTTTTCTCATAGGGACAAGAAGCAACAAAGTGATAGCGGTCACCACAATTGAAGCAAGTTCTCAACTTGGACCCATTATCTCTTCTCCCATTGGGGTTGCTTCTTCGTTGCATTTCCATCTTGGCCTTTGCGGGATCTTTCCAAAAGTTTCTTGCATAGAAGGCCATGTATTCACCATGAGCAACCTTGACATCTTCGGGGTTGCTCATTGAAAGTCCCTCATCACTCCCTTCATCTTCATCATACTCCACAACCTTGGCCTTCAAGAAAAGATTGACACCACTACTCATTCCAATGGCACGAGCACGCGCATCTTTGGCATTCTTGGCAGCAACCTTGAAGGCGGCCATCTCTTGCATAACTTCATTGGAGGTCATGAGATGGTAGTTGTGTCTTCCTTGGAGACTCTTCAAGTCAGTAGGATCGAAAGGCATGAGAGCACTCACATACTTCCTCTTGATCCAAGCATCATCAATGTGAGAGGCACCAACATTCCTGAAGGTGATGGCTGTGGATTTGAGTCTTCGATACATGTCTTCATGATCCTCACCATCCTTCATGAAGAAACCTTTGGCCTCATTGCTTAAGGCATCATATCTATTTCTTCTCATACTCTCATTGCCAAGAAACAAGTCAATGAGAGCATCCCAAGCTTCCTTGGAGGTATTGTAGTGCTCAATGTGGGGAAAATCCTTTGGCCCCACTCCAAGTTGGATCATGTACAAGGCAGTCGCATTTAGTTGGCTATTGACCACTTATCTTCTAGTCAAGTTGGTTGGATCCTCAATTTTGAGTCCTTCTCCAATAATATTCCACAAATCAATGCAAGAGTTGTGCACATGAGATTTCATTAAAACTTGCCATTGAGCAAAAGTATGTGCAACTAACTTAGGTGGGTCACCTCTATTATTTATATGTGGGTGAGGGATAGGAGGGTCGGGAGAGTACCATCCGGGAACCGCATGGTGCTCTTCCTTCCCATCACCCCTTTTGGTGGTGGAGTCAGTGGAATTATGTTCATCCCCCGCCACTTCATCCAAAGTCTTAGCCGGAGCATTTGCCTTTGGGTTAGGTGGTGTTTCCTCTTGAGAGGGAGGAGGTGAGGTTGGCTTATTCCTGACAAGTTGCTCAACAAGTTGGCGCAACTGTTGGATTTTGTTGCCCAAGGTAGAGCTCAAGCTAGTTTCCAAATTCTTGAGATCTACCATGGTCACCGAATGGCTAGCCTCACTTTCTCCCTCATCTCCTGGGTTGCCCATAATCCCTTAGGTGGTTAAGCCCGAAAAAAGAGTCGAGGCTCTAATACCAATTGAAAGGATCGTATGGGCACCTAGAGGGGGGGTGAATAGGTGCTACTTCAAATTTTACTCTTTTTCAATTTAGGGTTTGACACAAAAGGTAAATTCTCTAGATTATGCAACTAAGGTGAATTTACCTATATGTCAACCTAGCACATATACTAAGCAAGAACTAGATAAGTAAAGTGCGGTAAAGGATAGAAGTAATCAAAGTGGATCACGTGGAGACACAAGGATTTGTTTCTCGTAGTTCCTTCCTTTTGAGGGGAAGTACGTCTATGTTTGGAGAGGGGGTGGTTTCAAACCACCAACGCCACGAGAGGCCTCCCTTGTTCTCCGATGAACCTCACCCCAACGGGTCTGATTCACCTCTACCACTATATGGTAACCTTCGAGGTGGAAGCCGACACCTTTACAACGAGTTCGGGGCACACATTCACAACTTAATTGGAGGCTCCCAAATACAAGCAAGCTGTCAAACAATCAAAGACAAGCTTGTAAGAACCAAATCAAAAGCTAGGGTTTCCAAAGAAACACTAGAGCATGGGGGGCCTCAAGTGAATGAGGGGGAAATGAAGATCTCTCTTGGTGAAGCTGTAGATCAAGGCCTCCTCCTTCGATTCTCCAAAGATCAATAACTTTGGATGGTTGGCTCTAATGGGGATGGTGTTCTTCAGTGGGACGAGCAGCTGGAGGAAGGGGATAACATCCTCTATTTATAGCCCTTCACTCCACTGAACCGTTTTCTGACTGTTGGAGAAAAGTTAGATCGGAGACTTCGGCCTGCACACCGGAGACTCCGATCTACACCGGAGATTTCGGCCCATCTCCGGACCAGCCTCCGGACCAGCGAATAGTTTGACCCAGCCCTTCTGTGAGCCAAGTGGACCGGAGACACCGGTCCAAACACACTAGAGACTCCGGTCAGGGGCTTGGACCAGAGACTCCGATCAGACCTCCGAACCTTGCTCCAGACCACCTATCTGTCTGACCCAGGCAAAAATCTGGAGCCCCCTCCGGAGATTCCTGGCGAAACTCCAGACCAAACCGGAGACTCCGGTCCAGCCAGACTGGAGAATCCGGTATGGAATTCCCAGGAACATGTAAATATTGCAGGGAAAGTTTCGTAGGCCAAGGGTCCTTTTCACTTTGAATTATATCAACCTGTAGACAATAGCATATTGTAAAAATGCTCTACTTGTTGTTAACGGACACCAAAAGTGATTATGACAGTAAATGTCCTTTTAGTAATCTACGTGGATTGTACCGCATGCAAATGGCACAACCACAATTTATAAAGTGGAAGCACGTGCAGTAGTTGAAACAGGTTGCTGTTTCGTGGAGTGTAGCAGCTTAAATAATTTATTTCTGTGCCACTTACATTCCATTGAATTTGGAGACCTCCTGCCCCTAGGCAATCGTGGAACCGGTGTTGTGTGTTTTCAGATAGTAGTGGCACAATCACAATTTCGGATTCAACTACTGACTCGGGTGTTTCCAAACCCTAAGTCGCGGTACATTTTACTCCGAGAAAGTGTGTAGATTGTTTCGCCCGACAAGTTCCACGCACAGAGCTCCAGAATTTAACTGAATTACATATATATAGGTTCAAGTTCAACTCATTAGTATGCATCTTCATTGCCAGCAGCCTTCTTTTCCCGCTTGGGTGTCAAGCCTTCACGTCCACTAGTTTCTTCATTTCCTGCCTTCTTCCTCTTTCTCGGTGCCAATTTTCTTAGCTTCACGTGGTCTGCATCGCCGGGACAGTCAACACCAGAATCGTGTCCAACATCATATTTCCACTCGTTTTTACTTTCTTCCGGCAGCAAAATGACTGACCCGGCAGTCATGTTTCTAACCTTGCGACGCTTCCTGTCAAAGAAACAGGATTGTTGCATAACTGCCTAATATCTACAGAGTAAATAAAACAAAAATTACAATTCAGCACAAACATGCAAACCCCAAGAGACTTTTGCTTAATAGGAGCTAATTGGGTTCGAGCGACCATCCTGTCCAAGAATAGAAGGGCGACTCCCAGTTGCAGCAGCTTCCACATCCAGTACATCAAGCAGCTTCCACATCCAGTACATCACAATTCAGCTCAAACATGCAAGCCGAAGAATACCTTTTTATCAACCCAATTAGCTGACTGTTACACGTTAGAGGAACCATGATGCCTCGTTCATCCATGAAGCTGAACTTTGTAGTCTGCTTTGGCCTTATTTCATCATGATTACGCAGAGCAGCAACCATACCAGGGATAGTTCAGATCTGCGCAGGCGCTTTTTCAATTGTGATACAGTGGTGTCCATACCACTTGCCATTCATCCTTGCTGATTTAGAGTCGTACCTGAAGAGGGCTACCGTAACCAGGTAAGGGTAATCCGCGGAGATCCCACTTGACAGAAAACTGTGGATAAAATATGTTTGTCAGCGTTGGGCTAACAAACAATTTTAGGTTCAGTAGCCATCTAGCAGTTATAGTTAGTGCGAATAGCAAAGATAAGGGTAGCTCACCCGCATGTAGCCAGAACTTCTTCTTCCTTGGTAGTAGGATTTGTCATCCTCCGAGCTGCTCAGCTCGTCGGCGGCGAAGGTGGGCTAGAGCCTCGCAACAGCGGCTATAACATGCGCCATCGGATCTCGGGATCAGCGAATGGGCGCAGCAACTTGGTGCCGGAAGTCAAATGTCCGAAGGGATCGTTCTGCCTAGAGGGTGGATTTCGATGCCGCCGGTGCTAGGGGAAGGAGGGAATGGATTTGTGAAATTGGTCAACGCATCTAAGCCACTTAGTTCCTCGGTTTGCCTAAGAGGTTACTGCGTTGGAGCTCACGTCACAGACAGATGACTAACATGTGGGTCCCGACCATCTACTTCACGGGGCAAGTTAACAGAATGTTTGAATTTGGTAGGGGTGAGATGAGTTTGCCTCGAAATGACCCCTCTCAGTAGTTGGCAGCCCAACTTTACGAAACGCGGCAATTACAGGCAACTTGGGTACCGCGATGCACTCGCCCACGAACTTTCGTGCCGCAAACCAACAAGCCCCGCTCCGGCGCCATCGGCGGCGACACCTGCTGGTGTCGTTACCCTCTTGGGGGCGCAGGTGCGGGCACCTTCTCCACATATGAGCTCCGGGCGAAAGCCTTTGTGATAGAATATATATATATATTCTATCACTTTGGTCATTTGATCTCGCCGCCGTCGACACGATGTGTCGTTACCCTCTTGGAGGCGGCAGCGTGGAGCTCCAGTTCTTCGGTCTTGTTTCGATGTCCCTGGTGGCAAGTCGGGTTCTTCTTGTACTTTTTTTGTTTTTATCTTTGATCTGCTGTATCAAAGGATCTCCTAATCACTTTGTATCTGTTCGGCCGAGTGTGGCTTTATTTATAAAGCGGGGCGAAACCCTATTTCGAGAAGTATTGTTATGTCCTGAGAAGTAGATGTACTTAAGCAAAAAAAAAAGATCAATCAATCAATCGTCTTTGGAACTTTTTATCAATGATCTATCTTTGGCAAGGAGTGTGTTTCTCTAGCAGCCTGGGTCCACCAACTTAGGATCTTATACTTTTAATTCAGCGTCTCATTTTTTTACGGTGTGAGGTTTATTTGATTTTTTATTTTTTCTGTATATGTGGTTATATTTCTCCATATTTTTCATGCTAAGTTGCAGCTATGTCCTGTGTTGTACTGTTATGTTTGGAAGTGTGTTTTGGTATACCCTCTCATTCAAACTTATAAACTGAAAACATCAGGTTGGTCATGATTGACCGATACCCCTTCCTTCCATCTAAACCGAAAGGGTATCAGCTAATCCTGATCGTCTATGTGTTTTCAGTTTTGTAAGTTTATAGAAGGGGGACACTGAGACACATATGTACATAAAAAACGACCGGCTTTGGAAACTTTTTTATCAACTTTTTTTATTTTCCTTTTCATCACCGGTCATCTATGGAATTATTAGCTTGGTCGTGGCTAGCTAGGACCACTTGGCCAGAGATCCGTCTTCAATTTAAATACTAGTAAGATTAGGAATAAAAAGAGTCATGTCTCGGTACCCTGAACTAAGTTGAGTACGGTTAGTTTGTTTTAAGAAAATTGTAGGATACAATATGCCAGTTTTGTACCTGCCGTAATATACGGGAATCAAGTATGTCTTGATATGATTGAATAAGATTTTCTTTTTCTATGTGGAGGCTTGAACAAGTGAGCATGGTCAGTTTTTTTAAACAAAATAGTATGATACGATTGGCTTTGTTTTGCATTAACCTTTGATTAAATATTAGTCATAAATAGTACTCCCTCTGATCATAATAAGTCGGTCATTGATTTAGCGCAAAGTTGTACTAAATCAGCGACACTTATTATGGATAGAAGAAAGTAGATCTAAGTATACAAAATAATTCAGATGATGTGGATCAATCGTTATGTCTCGGAAAAGATCCGTATATTGATTTTAGTATATAATAGTAGATTTGCTCTCAATTTCAACCTCTTACCAGCAAAATAAAACCTAAACGCCAGCACGCGTATAATAATTGCCTAATGGCAGTAGTAGTCTCTTGAATTTTCACAACACTATTATTTGTCTTCAAAAAGTTGGACACCATGTCACAAAATAAGGAAGTTCAAAGCCACACGTACAGGATAACACAGGTGGAAGGAAAGCACCTCTTCCCCACTTGACCCGCGCCTCCTGCGTTCAAAAAGGCGTTCAAGGAAACTAAATCTAAACCCACTTGCGCTATTTGAACCATGATGATTAAGTAAATCATGCACTCGACCAGCTCATCTTCTCTCTATTTAAGCCCGCCCCCTGCTCGCACCCTTTCTTCACACACATATCATCGACGAGCGCCCAAGATCCGTCATCCACGAGCTCGCCCCCTTTCCACGCCATCGACCGCTCTGGCTCCTAGTACATACGGACGCTTCCCTCATCGAGCCAGCTAAGGGTTCGCGCATGGCGTCCGACCAGCAGCCGCTGCCAGTCGTGCCGAGGTGGAAGCCGAGCCCGCCCCGGCGACAGAGCCGGCCGGGCGACGGTGCCGTAGAGGATGGGGACACGGCATCCGACGTCGGAGGCTCCCTGCGCAGCACGGACGGCGCCGTGTTTCCCTTTGGCAGGGAGAACTCGTTCCCGCCGCCGCCGTTCATGCCCATGCCGTTGCACCCGCCGTCCTCGCTTGAGATCACCGTGGAGAACGTTGGCGGCGTGGCCCGGGAGACGTCGCTGCGGCGGGTGGACCAGGGCGTGGTGCTGTCGTGGGAGGACCTGTGGGTGTCTGCGGACGGCGGCAAGGCCGGCCGCGTCCCCATCCTGTGCGGCGTCAACGGGTACGCGCGCCCCGGCGAGGTCCTGGCCATCATGGGGCCCTCCGGCTGCGGCAAATCCACCCTTTTAGACTCTCTAGCAGGTACGGTACACATGCACGTGAAGCTTACCATACTATACTCGTGTCCGAGCTGGCCTTCCGGTCAGCTCTCTCTCGTGATAAACTATTCAGAGAGAATTTTGTTAGGTAGCGTACGTAGCGAGATGCATGATCAGATCTTCCTTGCATAATTTTTGCTCGTGAGCAGAACAAGAGTTTACTGATGAATCGTACGGTTTCTCTGTGGTGCACAGGACGGCTAGGCTCGAATGTCAGCCAGAAGGGGGACATCCTGATCAATGGCCGGAGGCAGAAGCTCTCCTACGGGACATCGGTAAGCCTAGCTAGAAGCTACTAGTCCATGCAGTCATACGCATGTGACGCGAGCTGAGAGTACAACTAGTTAGAGAATCTGATTTTCATTCGATTAAGCTTGGTTGATCGTGAACGAATCAATTGTTTATTCGGAGGGATATATGAACGCATAAATTTAATTTAACTAACGAATCCATCCGTTGCGTGTGTCTGAACGTGTGCGCGTGTATGTATGTGCCGCAGGCGTACGTGACGCAGGACGACGTGCTGCTGACGACGCTGACGGTGCGGGAGGCGGTGCGGTACTCGGCGCAGCTGCAGCTGCCGAGCTCCATGTCGGCGGCGGCCAAGCGCGACCGCGCCGAGGAGACGCTGCGGGAGATGGGGCTGGAGGGCGCCGCGGACACGCGCATCGGCGGCTGGATGCACAAGGGGATCAGCGGCGGGCAGCGCCGCCGCGTCAGCATCTGCATGGAGATCCTCACCCGCCCGGCGCTCCTGTTCCTCGACGAGCCCACAAGCGGCCTCGACAGCGCCGCATCCTACCACGTCGTCAGCCGGATCGCCAGGCTCGCGCGCCGGGAGGGGATGACCGTCGTCGCCGCCGTGCACCAGCCCAGCACCGAGGTGTACGCGCTCTTCCACGGCCTCTGCCTACTCGCCTACGGCAGGACCGTCTTCTTCGGCCCAGCCTCAGACACCAACCAGGTACTAATTAAGTCTGTCTATACGTATATACGTACTCGTTTCGTGTGTCACGTGCGTAGCTGCAGTACGTGTAATACTATACTATATACACGTACAGTACGTGCTGTTGATCGTTGCTTCTTCCTGTTGCTATCGAGCAGTATTTTCTTTTAGGGAGCGTTCGTTGTTGCCATCGATCGTGTCGCGTCGTCAGTGGCGCCAAGTACTAGATATGCTAGGACTACTTGTAGCTAGCCATCCTAGTAGGTGTATTATGTCACGCTTGACGCTACGCATGCAGCAAAGTCATATCACATAACATAACATAAGCATCGTCGGTAGTCCTTTTTAAGTCCATAAATCTACCTGTTCACTCCTTAATGCTACAAGTTGCTCAAGTCCAATTTGCCTTTCGAGTTATGTGTTCTTGATCATATTAATGTCTTCCCCTTCAAGGGCGCGAGGAATTTTAGCCATAATTCGGTACTCCAGCTAGGTGGTAAGGAGTACAATTCAATTTAACCTTTGGAGTGAATCCACACACTAAAATTTTCTTTTAAAATATAATTCGGTACTCCAGCTAGCTATACATTTCTTTCACATAGCTAAAACATCTTATATTTTAAAACGGAGGGAGTACAATTCAATTAAACCTTTGAATATGTTTGAGAGAGAGTTGCAGATTAGATGCTGAGTAAAAGTAAGATCTCATCAGTATGAAAACCGAAAACAATATATATGGTTTGGTCAATATCCTTATCCTGTTATCCATGAGGCGAGTCTCAAAGAGCTTAGGTCATAGTACATACTAACGCTGGGTTTTGAAAGAAAATGTCCACAAGGAGCTTTGTTTTTAAAACGATTTTATCTAGTGATGAGTGGAGTGGTTGGATTAAACAAGTGATAGAAGGAGTTGCGGTAACTGTCAATATTTAACCAAGAGGCGTCAGCCTATATTTTAAGAGCCACAAAGGATTAAGACATTGTTATCTCGCCAGTTGGCAAGACTAACAATTATTTGTATGGACACATTTTTATGTGCACTGAGAAATAATATTGTCCTAGGAGTGAGACATACATATACCCTTTATCCATAAACATGGATCGCCATTTTTTAGTTGATAATATCTTATGTCATCACTGACCAAAATTAACCAAAAATCTTTGTTTAGAGAAACAGCTAATATGACATGGATACACACACATTATCATATACACACTCGCTCGCACAATGGCTACCGAGTTGTATCCACGACGAATATGTCACTCCGACGAGAAAATAATTCATTTTTAAATGAGACACACATACTAATGTCAAACCTAAGATTTGATCCTTACTGCTGTGCCCAACCAGTATACAATTAGTATTAGTACTATAGCTAGAACCAATTGGTTTTGTTAAACCAAATGTCCAACCAGTACCATTATGTGTAGACCGTTAGAAATGTATTGACGGATTTTCAGAACCTACCACACGGCACTTACTATGCACTTGAAAATGAGTAGAAAAAAAGTGGAACTCTCGGGAGACTACTCCAATTAATGAACACAGTCCCAAACGTGCAGAAGCAACATTGGGGTACAGTTGCACCTCAACATCCGAAAACTAGCACTGTACCGTAGCGACCTAACGAGAACTGTGCTCGAGTCACTGGAAAGGACTGCCAGCACTGTTATAGCGGAATCGAGACCACTGCACACAATCGGATCGATCCAAGACTGGATTACATACAAACTGCATGCATCGCGGAGGACGCATTCGTTATGGCTCCACGATAATTAAGCTACTATAGCCTACCTTAATCCAACATAATCGTTCTTTTTAAATTTTCAAGTTTAGAGTTTGAGGACAATTGCTTAGGCGGTGGTAAACAAAGTGGCGTCAAACGGCCTGTGCCATAGCCTTCACATGCATAGCAAATTTCGCTACTCGTTCCATTCGGGTTTACTGGGCAACTAGTAGAATTAGAAAAATTCTAAAAAATTGGGCTAGATTTGCTACTTAATACATGGTTTAACTGCTTCGATACCTGGAAAAACGAAAGATCTGCTCCTATTAATTAATCTCCATAGTTAATGAGAGAAAGTCAAAGATTACGTCTATACAATTTTTCTTCACCAATCGAATCTCACCCTTAGCCACAGCGCTGCTCCTATTAAGGCTTGTAAACCCGAAAGGAGGGAGTAGCTACGTGAAACGGCCTGTGCCTCTTAATTGCCCTTGACTCTGTGGGCTCTGCCGGTGCCGCATGCGTGCGTACGTGATCGCTGGCCACTGGCCTGCGGCGGCATCACGTTCGTGGTACAGTGATCAAGATGCGTTCGGCTTACAGGATTTTCAGTACTACTTCACAGCTGAGGCCGAAAGCTCTCCGTTTCGAGACGGGTCTGCAGTACTGCAAAGATCGTATAGTACTTGTATTAGGTAAACCACTGTGCGAAGCAAGTGTCCTGATACAACAAATTAGAGGTATAGTTAATTAAACTGGGAAGAAGAAATTGGGAACTAGGAGTACTACATATTAGGTCATCCCTTTGAATAAGAAAGTGATTCTCTGGGGTAAATAAATTGACCACCCCGTTTGAACACTTTACAGAGACAAGAATACGTACGCGTGCGGGTCACGATTAAGTACGGATGAAGGGAGGAAACGTGCGTTGGTCGGTCAACAGCTAACTGAAGAAAAACATTTGCATCCCAGACTTGTTGGGCTTGTATAGTTAGATTACAACAATCATAGTACTCCCTCGGTCCCAAAATAATGACGTGGTTTTGTCTAAATACACATGTATCTAGACTAAAACATGTTTAAATACATTCAAATCTAGATAAAATTACGTTATTTATTTTAGGACGGAGGGAATACTAGCTAGTACACGCGAAACTTTTATATGGAAGTAGGAGTACTGAATTTTGCTACTACTTTTTTTCAGTTCTTTGCTCTGAGCGGGTTCCCATGCCCGTCACTGATGAACCCTTCGGACCACTTCCTGAGGACCATCAACAAGGACTTTGACAATGTGAGCGCATCACCCAAGCAACTATTCACCTTCTTAACTGCCTACTTGGAATCTTCACGGTGAAAGAAAAAAGAATCCTGACGATGCACTCCATTGATTCCTCAGGACATTGAAGAAGGCCTCGGTGGGAAGAAGACGACCACCGCCCAGGCCATAGACACGCTGGCGAACGCGTACAAATCCTCTGTGCACATGGAGAAGGTGACGCGGCAGATCGCCGACATACGCGGCACCGTAAGCAGCGCACTGAAACTCTTGATTGCAGTACTGAATCTTGCCGGTTTTAACTGTTGCGGTGTGTGTGGTTTGCTTTATTTCAGGGAGGAGAGGTTGTGAAGATGGAAGGGCAGCAGCCTAGCTTCCTGACGCAGTCCGTCGTGCTGACCAAGAGGTCCTTCGTCAACATGTACAGGGACCTCGGCTACTACTGGCTCCGCTTCGGCATCTACATCGCGCTCTGCCTCTGCTGCGGCACCATCTTCTATGACATCGGCCACAGCTACGGATCCATCCAGGTGACTAGATGATGCCTCTCCCGTTGCACCATCATTGTGCTTGTTGGACCTGTAAGGGTGTGTGTGTGCTAATGTTGATCGTGTGAAAACTCTGCAGGCTCGTGGATCCATGCTCATGTTCGTCGCCGCCTTCCTCACCTTCATGGCCATCGGAGGCTTCCCGTCTTTCGTCGAGGACATGAAGATATTCGGGAGGGAGAGGCTGAACGGGCACTACGGCGTGTCCTCCTTCGTGATCGCCAACACGCTGTCATCGACGCCGTACCTACTGCTCATCTCCGTGGTGCCGGGCGCACTGGCATACTATCTGGTGGGCCTACAGAGGAGCTTCGACCACTTCGCCTACTTCGCGCTGGTGCTCTTCACCACCATGATGCTGGTGGAGGGCCTGATGATGATCGTGGCCAGCGCCGTGCCTGATTTCCTCATGGGCATCATCACTGGCGCCGGCATCCAGGGCGTCATGATGCTCAACGGCGGCTTCTTCCGCCTGCCCCACGACCTGCCAAAGCCCGTGTGGCGGTACCCCATGTACTACGTCGCATTCCACAAGTACGCCAACCAGGGATTCTACAAGAACGAGTTCACGGGGCTCACCTTCCCCAACAACCAGGCCGGTGGCGCCGCGACCATTACCGGTGGCGAGATCCTCAGGGACTACTGGCAGGTGGAGATGGGGTATAGCAAGTGGGTGGACCTTGCCATCCTGTTCGGGATGGTTATACTATACAGGGTACTCTTCTTGGCCATCATGAAGATTACCGAGAAGGCGAAGCCTATGGTGAAGGGGCTCAGGTTTAGGAGCACCCAGCCGTCCGTCCATGTCGCCCAAAATGGCTCCGGCACCCCATGATGCTAAGACCCGAGAAAACACGATGATTTTGTACGTAGAGGAGGCAACTTTAGAAAATGCTTGAACTATTAGTGTTTGGCGGCGTATGTGAGTGTGAAATCTTGTCAAATTCGCATTGACACACGACATGTTTATTCTTTACACAAATGTAATTAGTTCCTAGGCCGGCCATAAGCTACATGATTTTTTATAATTTATATATATAGCAATGAAGTATATTAAAATGTATAAAGAGATATAACAGACTATTTATATGGATTTACGTGGAAGGAAATCAGCAATTGACGTCGCGTGGGACTACAAAACGGATTTGACCGGTGCACTAACGGGTTCCATCGACGAGCATACCTGGATTCATGGAATGCCCCGTAGATCCATCCAATGTTTGGCGATCTGGGTGTCATGACACCATGGTGTCCCTCTAATTTTACATGTATATGTTTCCTGTGGCTTACCTTGTGAATTGTTGTAATGGTACTATTTGTTTTTCCATCCCGCACGAAAAGTGATTGGATGGGAGTCTATGAATCGTCTCTATGTGGATTTTGGCTGGAATGGTCCCTGAAGACGAGTAGAGAGAAGTGTAATGCACCGTGTTGCCTCTCGTTGTATTCATCTATATATATATGGGTATAATGTACAGCCGTGCGGGGCACGGAGTGCGCGATGTGAGTGACATGGCGCTTACAATCGTGTGCAGTTAGAGCTGTCCAACAGTTAGTCTACAGACCTGGTCAAGCCTGCGGTAGTGCCCCGCCGCAGATGTGTCATCCGGTGGCCGGATGCACAAGCTGGACCGGAATTCCTGAAACGCTACCGTTGGAAGGCCCTTGGTCATGATGTCGACGAATTGATGGGTTGTGAGGACGTGGAGGACACGAAGTTGTCCGAGCACGACCTTCTCCCGCACAAAGTGGATGTCGAGCTCAATGTGCTTGGTACATCGATGATGGAGGGGGTTCGCCGCCATGTACACAGAGGATATGTTATCGCAGTAGACGGCGGTGGTCTTCGGCACCGGAGCGTGTGTAACATCTCAGCATTAGAGCTTAGAAATAAGTTGAGCTCAGGTGTGTGTATTGCATTCATGCATAGAAAATCTGGGGAATTTTCACGCAAAACTAAAAAAACACAAAGGGATCAGGGTTCCTCTCGTTCTGATGGTTTAGTTTAGCACATCAGATTTAGTGCGATGAACATGACTTCTGCTGATTTCTTTGATTTGAGGGAAACAAATTTGAATTCAATAAACAATTGATATAATTCAATAGTATTTGAATTGAAAATTTAAAACACAAACAAATCAATAATTAAGAGAATACAATTAAGGATAATAAATAATACCAGTACAAACAAAAAGTCTTATTATTTTACAAATCTCAATTAATAAGATATATTACAAGAGAAATTGAAATTATAAAAAAAACTTAACTTTATTAATTAAATACAATGTAACAAAGTCATATACAGTAGTCCAAATTATGATAATAATAAAATAGAAAAGCCTAAACTAAAAGCTATGTTATTTCTTCATCTTGTATATCTCCATTCTTCACTTCGATTCCTGCCAAACATAACAAAAAGAAAACAGAGTAAATATGAAAGAGGGAAGGTTTTGCAGGGCTTCCGCGTATGAAAACAATAAAATTTTACCCTACGCTCCTGAACCCCTGAAGCTGTCAGGACCTATCTATTAGTAATACAGTAACGGGAGGGGATTTTCGCGAACTTACCCTTAAAGACCGAAAAGCGTTGTCAACGCTCAGGAGAGCGTGGTTGATGTAGACAAGCCGAAGCCGACCTCAAGGTCGTGATGAAGTCCTTGCGCTCCTTGGCTCCAACGACTTGAGTGCCTCAAGTGCGACACCTCGCGGGGAGTTACACACGTCCGGTGCCTGACGATGACTCCCGCTTCCCCGATCTAGCAGCAGTTGCGGAAGTAGAGCTCCCGGATCCGAATCCCGCAGCGCGACGGTGCTCCGCGGTGAAGATGTCTCTCGCTCGCGCAGTCCAGACTTGGGACCATGATCACGAGAGAGAGAGGGGGGAGAGAAAATATCAATTAGAGGTCCTCCCAAAAGTGGGGACACCCAAGGGGGATGGGAGGTACTACCTCCCTCAAAGTCCCGGGGTGGGACCAAAGGAGAGGAGGAGGTGGGGAGGCCGCCGGCCAGACCCTAGTGGGCCCCGCGGGAGGGGGGGCTAGGCCCAGCCGGCCAGCCCCCTTGGCCCCTCTCCCTCTCTCCTTTCCCTAATGGGCCCTCTCCCTCCGGAAATTGTCCCATTAAGCCTTTTTGACCTTTAATTGATTTTCTCTTTATTAAACAATTATGAATAAATGATTAAATCAATATTTAACATTCATTCACATATTATTCAATCTCCATGGTTGTGGAATACCTTCCACCTCCACTCCGGACATCCTCCGGACTTACCGAAACCCCTTCCGGTTTTCTCCCTTCTCTTCTTCGGTGATTCTACCGATCCTATAAACACTCTCTAAGCATCATCAAGCCCTTAAGCGTGATACCCCACGGTTCGGGAACACTCCAGACATGGTCGGGACACTCCCACACCAATGATCGACAGAGGGACCTGGATGGCCATGTGACCCCTGTGCGTTTCACGAAGATCTTTCGTCGTTTGAACCGGGACAGTCATGTCTTATTCCCTTTGTCACTCGATACTTGCATTGCCCGAGATATGATCAATGACATCACCATGTCGTGTTCAATCTCGTTACTGAACAATGCTACTTGACTCGTTCCGACAAGTGATATCCCCGTGATCTAATCACACGCTGTGCAGCTATTGGATATAACTTCTCTGAGTGGGCCCTTGAGTATCTTCCCATCACATGGACGGACAAATCCCGCTCTTGACATATATTGCCTCTACGGTTTCCTACGAGTACCTGAACACACCTTTATAACCACCATTTTACCAGATGGCGTTTGATGCTATCTAAGCACTCTCGGGAGACAGTGATTGATATAGCCTCACGGTCTAAGGAATAGCCTACGAGGATCAATTTATAATCATCGTAACTTGAACTTCGTGACGTGATCAGGTCAAGATGTTTAGGTTGGGTATTGGTTCATCATCTCATTCTCCGAATGAGATGACCTCATTTCCAACTGGCATAAATGCCACATGATCAGGAAACTTGATCATCTGTCGACCAATGAACCAATGACTAGAGTTTCACTGGGAACCCCTGGTTGTTTGTATATCACACGTGTATTGATGTTTCCACTCAATACAGTTATAGCATGATATAAAACTTAATCATAAACTATATTAAATATGATAATAGTCCTTACTACTATTTGTCTCTAGGGCATATTTCCAACAGTCTCCCACTTGCACTAGAGTACAAATACACTAGTTACATTTGTTCTCAATCATTTGCACCATATATCCGGTACCCTGAACATGCTTGCTCATGGAAGAGGTTGAGTCTTGGGTCTGTACTTTACAGTCCCAAATCCTTTGCAACTTACTAATGTCACTTTGATTGACATTAATACATTATCATCACATGATAACATCTATGTGTATGCATTGTCGCTATGGCAGCAGAACGAGGCCTGATTCCAGGAGCCTACAGTGACATTAGATCAACCTCGAGGGCTTTCTCATGGGCACTGTGCCCTAGGACACATCATTCTACGTTAAAAGCGAACTAACCCCGCCATAACTTTATACAACACTTTAGATGCTACCCTTATCTATTATTATAAATGTATTCATCGAAACACTAGTGCACTCTGTGCAACTTTCAATGTTTTGTTCACCTCGCTTCCTACTTGACTTCAATTGGTATTTACAGGAGTTTCCAACATATTCCCTTATAACATAACTCTTTATGCTTTAAGATATGTTATCCTTTATGGATTTGGAAAATATGTCCACAATTCTCTATTAGACACTGCGGACAAACTTAGCTTAATGTTTTGTGATTCGAACTTAATCACTTTCAAACGTTCCTTATTTGGATCACATATTATGCTAAGTTATCATCATTGTTTACTAAGACAGAACCTATGTCTCAACATAGTGGATGACGATCATCCTTTTCTTTCTTTCAACCATTGATGTTAAACTTAATACTATTCCTAATTTGAGTTATTAAGGACCAGTTCCTTAATTAACTTCTATTCCGAAAACCCCTTTCAGAATCCCTTAAGGAAAACTACATAATATCATAATACACCGATTATCAACTTCTACATCTTATAAATCATTATTTATAAGTATTTGCACTTTCATTATTAACACGCTTAAGAATTACTCCTATAAGCTCCCACTCAAAATATGTTCCTACATATTTGAATTTGGACTTATATTGCTCCCACTTAAAAATATGTCAATCACATATTGTTTTAGGAAGACTTTCATAGCTCCCACTCAATTTTATGCAAATTGCATATCTCCTTACTATTTTGAATAATTTCAAAATCCTTTGATCAAATATCAAACTTGGAGATTTACTATGAGATACTAGTACTTTACTAGTTTTTAAATCCACTAGACATTTAGCACACATGAATCAAATTCATTTGAATTCATCCAATATTTGACAAATTGTGCTTTTTTCATTCACCTCCTTTTCCACTATGGCTTTGCAGTCATATGGGAAAACCCAAGTAACCTCTTTTACTTGTGAGATTCAGCAATGAATTGCTTTCTAATCTCAAGGGAATTTTGCTTTGGGATTTCTCATAATCTTAGTTTACCATTATTTCCTTAGTAGGTATGTCATATTTCAAGAATCATGACAAATGATTCACAAATGTCTCCATACTAGATATGGATTACATTTTGAATCCTACTTCATGTAGTGAAAACACTAGTGGGGAAAATACAATGATCAAAATCATTGATTCTTTCCTTCTGTGAAAAGAATCGTTCAGGAACGTTGTCTGTTGCGCTTCTCAACACTCTGATACAGGGTTTTGAATCCTCATCGTGTTTTACACTATTTTCCATTTGCTTCATAATCGAGAAACATCACTTAAAGTGAGTTTTCTCAAGAATGCACCAAAATCCAAGCAATACAAGTTTTGCTTTCCTTTTGGTTTCAGCTATGGGTTTCGTATTCAAACTTTCCAATGAATACTCCATAAGGACTTATTCGCTATTGTTTTGGTTATATCGAATAACCCCAAAACTTTCATGAATTCGAATGGTTCACTACATTCTAATTGAGTGCTAACTATTTCTAAGCTAATGGTCTCTACATCTACACTACAACGATTTATTTGGTGCCTTCTATTCAACCCCTTTGACATCTAATATCACATCGTGATGCTTTGCATTTTGATGTTTCAAAACACTTTGCATTTCAAAATTTCTTTTATGCCATTCTTATAAGTTTGAGTTTCATTACTATTGATCAAATCATAGTAATTAGATTCTCTTTTATATTCATACCCTTCGTCAATGAAATATTTTGATCATATCAAATAGTTTCATATTCTTGTTTCCTTTGGTAAACTTATTTACACATTTAAACAATCATATAATGATAGTTACCATTTCTGTTAAAACACAATACATCGGATATGTATTTACTTTTAACAATTCATCAAACACTTTGTATTCAAGTAATACACGGTGTTCAAGTTAATTTGCCAAACTGAGGCATGATTTATATGTGAAAATAAATCGAATGACTTTCACATATTATCACATAACTTTGAATTTAGACAATGGTTTTTCATTCATTAATGAACATATCATTAAGTTGGGTATTTTTAAACAAGGCATTTTTAATGTTTTACAAATGTTCATGCATTATCAATTAGTTTCAAACAACAAGGATAATTCACACATAATCAAACAAGATATGAACACGAATAGAAATCATTCATAAAAGTGGAACAACTGTTTGTTATAAATTCATATGAATAACCGTCTCACGAAGTGTGAGACACACTAAAGAAGTTCACAATCTCTTGATTACATTAATCATCCTAAAACACAAACTAAATGATAAATGTCGAGGGAGAGTGTCGTCGGCCATCATCATCATGCTCGCCATCAACATGCAACGTCACCTCCTCTCCAGCAAGCACCTCTCATGCAGAAGGACCTGTTTTCAGTAAAACAGAACAAGTATCAGATATACTTAACACTACAATGTGTTTGCAAGATTATAACATTTATAAAACTGTATATCAAATATATACCTTTGTCGTTGACAACCTGAGCAACATCTGGTTCAACCAACACATTCCTGAGATGTGTCATGAACCGGTGGAACTCCATTGTTTCCGTGTCGCCCCTCATTACACAAGTCCTGACTTGTGCTTGGTAGCTTGGTGGTAGCGACCGCAACACAGCGGCGTTTGCAAAAGAGCCCGTAATCCAGACGTCCAGGAAGTATGCAGGCCTCATGTACACATCATGCATGCGCTCCAAGTGGTCCTCCAGTGATGAGTTCTCCTCCATCTTAATGGAGAGGAAGTCTCCCATCAGCTCATGATCCCAAATGCGTGTCTGCTCCACGAAATGTGTCCTAAGCTGTAGCATTACCGAACGAGGGTTGACATCACCCACGAAAGGCTACAGCTCGTCCACCATTCCGAAACACATCACAACTGAAATATAGGAGGCCATCTCATGATGGAGATAGTGGTCTTTCCACTCCTAAGGGGTCTCAAGGTCCGTGGGCTGATCCAAATCCATCCCGTCAAGTATGTAGTCGACCACGTCGTTCTCGCTAAGGAGAACATGGAGACTGGCAACCCAAATGGAGAAGTTCGATACATCTAATCTGAGCTTCTCTCCTTCTAACCATTCAATTGTCAACACGAAAGGTCCCATCTACATTTATAATTGCAAAAGGAATTTAGACTAAGTTTATAATTAAATGAGTTAATAATAACTCCACTCAGAAACACCTATCCCCAAAAGGGTTTCTAGTGATAACACGACCCCTATCAGCCACATCTCCCCCGATCATCACGGCCATCAATGTGGGTTCAAGGGTGGACGCTAAACGTCGGTCACATCATTCATGCGACTCGTGCGCGATCTTTCAACCATCCGCGTTCCGAGGCCATGTCTGTACATGCTAGGCTCGCCAACTCAACCTTAGTGTATTCGCTGTGCAACATGGCTTACACCCACTGTATGTGAATGTAGATATGTCTGACACCCGATCATCATGGCCTGCCTCATACCGAAGAACTTTCTTGGTGGTGCACACTAAGGGGGAACACAATCGTTGGTAATTTTAATAGGGATCATCTTATTAGGCTACCGTCAAGTATCTAATACTAGCACACAATAAGATATACAAACAATAACATTGAATGTAAATGCTATGTGATATGGTCCTTCACGTCGTGATCTCCATCCGTCGTCACCGGGTTCCGGCGCCAGGGTACCGGCGCCGTAGAAACCAGAGTACCGGTGTCATTCCAGCGTGGTAGTTCGTCACCTCCGTGACTCTCTACTACTATGTAACAAAAGGTAATCACTTTACCTTTGCCACAACCATATCACAAAGCAACGCCCCCTGCAAAACAAAGTTAGACGCCTCTACTTTATCTTTGCATGTTTTACGTGGTTGAATGGGCTTTCGCACAAGAACCGTTCTTACCTACGAACTTTCAGCACAACGTTGATCAAGTAGTTGTCTCTACTACACCCCTTTCGGGGCCCTCCGTTGCAAATGGTATACCAACTAATGTGAGAGAGACAGACACCCCCCTAAGCCACTTTAAACGGTACAAGCCGTATGTCAAGCATGGACCAGTCTCGCGAATGAACGCGTGAAGTCGGTTGGGGGCCGCTTCATCAAGCATTACTGTGGTATACACAAGTACACGTGGGAGGGTAACAACTAAAAGATCAACGCCCACATGCTACATCTCGTGTGTTCTACTCGTACTAGCATTACTACGCATAGATCTAGCTCCGATACCACTGTAGGGGTTCCGCGTATGAAAACAATAAAATTTTACCCTACGCCCCTAAACCCCTGAAGCTGCCAGGACCTATCTATTAGTAATACAGTAATAGGAGGGGCTTTTCGTGAACTTACCTTTGAAGACCGAAAAGCATTGTCAACGCTCAGGAGAGCGTGGTTGATGTAGACGAGCCGAAGCCGACCTCAAGGTCGTGATGAAGTCCTTGCGCTCCTTGGCTCCAACGACTTGAGTGCCTCAAGTGCGACACCTCGCGGAGAGTTACACACGTCCGGTGCCTGACGATGACTCCCGCTTCCCCGATCCAACAGCAGTTGCGGAAGTAGAGCTTCCGGATCCGAATCCCGCAGCGCGACGGCGCTCCGCGGTGAAGATGTCTCTCGCTCGCGCAGTCCAGACTTGGGACCACGGTCACGAGAGAGAGAGAGGGGGAGAGAGAAAATATCAATTAGAGGTCCTCCCAAAAGTGGGGAGACCTTTATTGATTATTGGTGTATTTTTCTAGGCCAAATACCCCACTATATATATAGGGGGATGGGAGGTACTACCTCCCTCAAAGTCCCGGGTGGGACTAAAGGAGAGGAGGGGGTGGGGAGGCTGCCGGCCAGCCCCTAGTGGGCCCCGCAGGGGGGGCTAGGCCCAGCCGGCCATCCCCCTTGGCCCCACTCCCTCTCTCCTTTCCCTAATGGGCCCTCTCCCTCCGGAAATTGGCCCATTAAGCCTTTTTGACCTTTAATTGATTTTCTCTTTATTAAACAATTATGAATAAATGATTAAATCAATATTTAACATTCATTCACATATTATTCAATCTCCATGGTTGTGGAATACCTTCCATCTCCACTCCAGACATCCTCCAGACTTACCGAAACCCTTCCGGTTTTCTCCCTTCTCTTCTTCGGTGATTCCACTGATCCTATAAACACTCTCTAAGCATCATCAAACCCTTAAGAGTGATACCCCATGGTTCGGGAACACTCCAGACATGGTCGGGACACTCCCGCACCAATGATCGACAGAGGGACCTGGATGGCCATGTGACCCCTGTGCGTTCCACGAAGATCTTTCGTCGTTTGAACCAGGACAGTAGTGTCTTATTCCCTTTGTCACTCGATACTTGCATTGCCCGAGATCTGATCAATGACATCACCATGTCATGTTTAATCTCGTTACTGAACAATGCTACTTGACTCGTTCCGACAAGTGATATCCATGTGATCTAATTACACGGTGCGCAGCTATTGGATATAACTTCTCCTAGTGGGCCCTTGAGTATCTTCCCGTCACATGGACGGACAAATCCCGCTCTTGACATATATTGCCTCTACGGTTTCCTCCAAGTACCTGAACACACCTTTATAACCACCGTTTTACCAGATGGCGTTTGATGCTATCTAAGCACTCTCGGGAGATAGTGATTGATATAGCCTCACGGTCTAAGGAATAGTCTACAAGGATCCATTTCTAATCATCATAACTTGAACTTCATGACATGATCGGGTCACGATGTTTAGGTTGGGTATTGGTTCATCATCTCATTCTCAGAATGAGATGACCTCATTTCCAACTAGCATAAATGCCACATGATCAGGAAACTTGATCATCTATAGACCAATGAACCAGGGACTAGAGTTTCACTGGGAACCCCTGGTTGTTTGTATATCACACACGTATTGATGTTTTCACTCAATATAGTTATAGCATGATATAAAACTTAATCATAAACTATATGAAATGTGATAATAGTCCTTACTACTATTTGTCTCTAGGGCATATTTCCAACAGGTTTTGATTAGGATACTCTCAGGTTAGCAGTGAGATACACTTGCTATTATCATCATTGAGTATTATTGGAAGGGGCCAAATTAGAATTTGTTCTTATCAGAAGTTTAATGCCTCAGCATAACATCATTGGCCAAGGGGCAAGTTTCACCAGATCAGTAAAAGGCAAAAGGTAAAACCCCCCAAGAAATATCATGATGTGCTTGATCTGATCCACACCAGCAGGCCCCACTTGCAAGCAACTTACACACACATCTGCATGTGTTGTGCTGTCAAGAAATCAGGGGAAGTGACCAAGGTAGAAAAGGAAACTACAGCCACCACTGGGAGAGGTGCCGCTCACACATCCATACTCTCCCAGAACAGCACAAGATAAATCACCCAAAACACAAGACCACATCTAAGATGACTCAAGATTTGGTTCTTAGCCAAACCAATCCTTCTAGATTTAATACACACCATCTTTACTTCAACAAGAACACAGATCATCCCACAAAATTATCACCAGCATTTGGTTGCTAGAAAATCCATCCAAGAGCTAGAAGGGGAGGATTTCCACAGGGTAGGCAGCAGCCCCAACTGATCATCAGGAGGAGCAGGCAACAACAACATCACAAGGACAAAGAAGGATAGTTGATCAAGTACCAGCACTAGCACAACAAAATCAAGTTCAGCATTAGGTTGCTACTCAACACTGAGATCATCATATAGTATTGGTTTTTATCAGCATATAAAGTGCAAAAGAAAAACATGATATTGGTAAAAGTACTTCTCTCATCCACATAGAAATGCTACGTTGAGTCATCATACATAATTTCGTAGTCACACTTTACCATCTATTCTTATAGAGTGTTTGGCCTCAGTTTATGCATCATTGATGTCTACGCACTTCTATCCTTGTAGATAGTTGTTGGGCCTCCAAGTTTCCCTTAAGTGGATCACCCAAGGTTTATCGAACTCGGGAAGGAAGTGGTCAAAGGTATCCCTCTCAAGCAACCCAGCAATCAAGATATAAGAAGTCTCTTGTGTCCCCAACACACCCAATACACTTGTCAGGTGTATAGGTGCACTAGTTCGGCGAAGAGATAGTGAAATACAAGTGGTATGGATATAAGACAACGGTGCCAGAAAATAGCTTAATGGCGTGGAAGAGACTAAAGGCAAACTGAAATAAAGATGGAAGCAAGCAAACATGTAACAGATCTAGATGCAAACGGTGTTTCAATGCTTAGAAACAAGGCCTAGGGATCATACTTTCGCTAGTGAACACTCATATAAATATCTTCTCTTTATGATACTACTCTCCGGTTGGACACTCTAATCCATGGTAGGGCTATAATAGCACACCTCAAACTAAGCATTTCCCATCTAGATAACCCCACACTATCACCTTGAGCACTAGATGGTTCCAACAAACACCACAATTTCATAAAGACATCCAACTCCAAATATAACTCATAACAAGTAATTGCAATCTCTAGCCTAAGTGCCACCATGGTGTGCACGCTGTCACTTTCACACACATGGGGAGAGCAGAGATATATTAAAGCACTTGAGTAGCAAGGTAGATCTACTTGATTACAAAGCTCATGATCACAATATGATCATGCATAGAGAGAGATGAACACATAGCTACCGGCAGAACCCTTAGCCTCGAGGAAGAACTACTCCCTCCTCATCATGGGAATCAGCAATTGCGATGGAGATGGCGGTGGAGATCGATGGAGATGGCGGTGAAGATGGTGAAGAGGCGGCGCTAGCGGCAGCGCGGAGGACTCCTTCCCCGCCACCGGTATCACAGGGAGCACCGCCCCTTAGCCCCCTTTCTTCATGGCTTATTGGGAGCCCTCTCCCATGGAGATGGGATCTATGGGAGAGGCAAAAAAGTGGCTTTGGTGGCTGTAAATTCGTGGGTGGAGGTTTGTCGATTTAGGGCTGTTGCATCAGGAGGATTTTATAGCGAAGGGGCAAGGTTGGTGGCCGGCCAGGGGGCCCACACCATGCCCTGGAGCAGCCAGGGGGACCCGCACCTAGGGGTGGTGTGGCCACCATGTGGCCCCTCTCCGCATCGTCTTCTGGCTCTGTGAGTCTTCCGGTAAAATATCGACTTTGGCTTTTGTCCGGTCCAATTCCGAGAATATTGATTTTCTAACTTTCCTAGAACCAAAAAACAGCAAAAAACAGGCAACTTGCACTGTGGCATCTTGTTAATAGGTTAGTCCAAGAAAGTGTATAAAAATACTCCAAAGTATGGACAAAACATAAGAAAGTAGATATAAAACAAGCATGGAACATCAAAAATTATAGATACGTTTGCAATGTATCAACATCCCCAAGCTTAACTCCTACTCATCCTTTAGTAGGTAAGTGATAAAAAGAAAGAATAATCTTTTAGGTGACATGCACCATCATAAACTTGATCAAAGTATTTGTAAAACATTGATAGCTGGGATCATAGTACTTCAATATAGCATAAAAGATATAGTTCTAACAATAAGACATAGCAACTACTCCCTCCGTTTCAAAATATAAGATGTTTTAGCTTTGTGAATGAAACGTATCTAGACCTCTTTTAGTGCCTAGGTTCATTTAGGTTTGGAGTGAACCTATACACAAAAATGGGTCTAGATACACTCCTTTCACAAACCTAAAACGTCTTATATTTTAAAACGAAGGGAGTATGTTGCAACATGAAAAGGCACAAACAAAATATTCATGAATAATAATGCTTTGCAAGAAGTTTGTTTGTTTCACATATAGAAAACATAGCATAGTGGCATTCATCTTGTCCCTCATAGAGTAGCAAACATAAATGCATAGGACACCTTCAAAGTTCATAAGAGTGACTAGATACAAATAGTTTAAGAACAAGCAATATCAAAGTTATGCATCAATCAACAAGTCTTGGGACAATGCACATAGAACTAAGAATGTCCACTATGCTCTCTCAATAGGTGCATAAAGATAGAAGGTGGAGACTCAATATAAAAGTGGAAGAAAGGCCTTCATAGAAGGAAGTAGGGATTCAAGTTTCATAAAGAGCTTCCAAAAAATATGGTATTTATTAGCTTTCAGCTCTCATTGCCCCTATCATAAGCATCTTTAGGTGATTAAGGTTAAAGTGACACAACTAATAGGATATGCTTGACAAGTTATAAGTTGAAATCTCATGCCCCTTACTTACGAAGACCGAACCTCATGATACTCAACTTTAGTTACAAGTAAGCTCTTGTCATCGTAAGTACATATGTATCATAGAGAACCGCCAACGGGGTACCCCTTGCATATGATACAGGAGCTATCCCATAATCAAAATGACAAGGCAAGCAGACAATGAGCATCTTAGCGATCTTTTTATTTGCTATTTGCATAGGTTTTTATTGAGGATGATTCATAGAGTGCTCATTATGGTTATGCTGCAAGTTTCCACCATGATTAGGCATGGCTTAGGCTAGTGGCCCAGGCGTTTCTCTAACACAAATACAAACTCCATGATCTTACAAGTTCCCCTTTTATTTCACATCGCCGGGATCTATAAGCAAAAGAACATGATATCAACTAGGTACAATGTACAGGTGCAATGTTGAAGGCGTTCCCCATGATACATGGTTCTGCTAACTTCAACTTATAAAGCGCAAGCATATACTTTATGATAAATGTTTATTTTGCATGCTATAATTGTATTGATTGGAAACGTTAATACATGTGTGTTTAATAAACAAAATACAAAGTTCCTAGTAATGCCTCTCATATAAACTAGCTCGTTGATTAACAAGATGCTCAAGGTTTCCTGATCATGGACATTGGATGTTGTTAATAACGAGGTCACAACATTGGTGGAATGATGTGATGAACATTCATCCAAAGTATAGCATTACGATCAAAGTCATTATGTTTATATTGCTATAACATCATACGAAGTAATCTTAGTCCTTAGACCATGAGATCATGTTAATTGCTAACATCGGAAGAGTAACTTGATAACATCAAACGTCACACCGTAAAAGGGTGACTATAAAGGTGGGTTCAGATACTCCGAAGGTGTTGTGTTGAGGCTCATGTATTAAGACTGGAATTTGTCAATCCTGATGACGGATAGATATACTCTGGGCCCTCTCGAGGATATCACATTAAGATAGCTTGCAAGCAAGTGATGTGATCACTAGAATGTTATATCACGGGAACGAGAAAAGAGTGCATGTCGGTAACGAGATCAAACTAGGTATTTGGATGCCGATGATAGAATCTCGGACATGTAATATATCGCGAGACAAAGGGATTTAGTTATGACGTTAAAGGTTCACACGATCACAAGAGTCATCGTTGAATATGTGGGAGTCAGTACGGATCTCCGGGTCCCGCTGCTGATTATTGATCAGAGAGGGGTCTCGATCATGTCTGCGTTATTCGTGAACCATAGGGTGACACACTTAAGGGATACCGACACCATTTGGAGCAAATATGTTTCAGATAAAGATTTATGAAAGCGCTAGAATTATTTCAATACACACCAAAACTGTTTCGGGTGAAATTGCTGAAATTGGTTCTGCATGTGATATTGAAATGTTGCAGGGGGTTTTATGTGAATGTTTGTTAATTAAAGTAATTAATAAAATTCTGAATAAAATAAATAAAATTGTTTTATTTAATGAGAGATTGCATTAAATTTGGTGGAAATTTAATGCATGTGAGTGGAAGTGTGAGTGGAGGCATATTTATGTGAGTGGAGCATCCACCACATGAATGATGGAAGAGGTGGGGGCACCACCATGGCTGCCACGCCATGGCCCTTGGGTGCCCCCCATTGTAGCATCCCAATTGTCTAACAATTGTAATGCTACTTGGTCTAGTAAGATAATGGCTACTTCCTATATATAATTGTTGCATCATAATTATATCATGCTCATGTCATCATGCCACCTTGCATTTGAGCATCATATAAAACCCTTTTTGTTTTGGTTCTTCTCCCATATGCATTGTAAATTGTATTTGCCTCTTGATATTGTATTTGGTTATTGATATATTGTTTAAATGCCCAAGTTGAGTTGGGGGCATATCTTTTATTCAACTCCATCACCTTTCCTTGTCACCACCTTATAATTCCACCATCCCATTATCCATGAGCTTGTTTCTCTTTTTCTTTTGATTTTATTCTAGCTCATGTGGGTGGGGTGGATCTAAATCTATCAATTCTTTTGCTTGGCCTTTATTCCACTGCTTGGGAATGCATAAGTATAATGCCATGCTATTATTATTGTTTTCACAAGAATTTAATCAGGGCATTAATTATTTTTGCATGGGCCATGCAAAGCTCCACCATCTCCTCTCCTTTGAGTTTTGCCTTTGTTTTAAAGTGGGTCTTGTCTTGTGTTATCATCCTATGTGTTCTTGATCTCTTGTTGATCACACCTTTTTCTTTCATCACCTCACCATCTCCATCTCAACACCTTTTCTAGCTTGATCTAGTTTTGGGCATGTTAAACCCTATACCTCAATCACACCCTACTCTACCTCTCCTTACCTTCCCCTCCTTGCTTGCTCATGTGAGGATGTAAAACCCTAAACAACCTCACCACCTCTCCCCTAGGCTCTCTATCCTTAACCTCCTCCCTAAACCTAAACCCTAACCAAGCCCTCCACCTAGCTAACCCGAGCCACCCTCTCTAGCTAACCCTAGCTACCCGACCCTCTCTCTCGGCCTCTCTCCCTTCCTCTATGCCATGCAGGCCCCACCTAGCTACCTTCCACCCCAACCCTAACCAAAAACCCTAACCCGAGCCTACTCCATCCTACCCTAGCTCTCTCTCTCTCTAGCTCTCTCTCCCTGCCACAGCAGCCCCACCCGTCGACCCTAGCTCCGAGCCGGTCCCTCCTCTCGCCTAGGCCCACTGGCAGCCCCTCTGCTGACCCTCCACGACGAGCACGTGAGGGCGAGGTGGAAAGGTGGCCGAGCCACCTTTTTCCACCATCGCGTCCCCCACGGCATCGCCTCCCACTGGGCTCGCCCTTATCCCTTCCCCTCCTTCCTCTGCCTTACCAAACCACCCCTGGCCTCGCGCCGCAACCATCTCTCCTCCCTCTCTACCTTTCTCTCCACCGGCCGATGACCCGTCGGTCTCCACCGTCCCCCCCTCTTGCAGCCGATGGCGAGGAGCTGTGGTTGTCGAGGAAGGACGAGGACCATCCTCTGCGTCGCCCCGTACGTGCCAGTAAGGAGGAGAAGGCCCAGCTCGCCGGAGAGAACCCTCGTCGCTCCGCCGCAAAACCCTAGCTCCGGGTCGTCTGCAACCTCGCCGCTCCGCAGCTCCCTGCCTCGATCCGAGCCCTCCGTCGAGCCCGCGGTGAGCCCCTGTACCTCCCAGACACCCCCCTCTTCGCTGTCGTTGTCTGGCCGCGTCGGACCTTTCACGAAACACCCTCTGCGCGCCGGCGGTCGCTGCATTCACTCGGCGTAGCGCCTCGCAGACGGCATATCTAGCCCCCATCCACCTTGCTGTCACCAACCCTCAACCGCCGCTTTGGTTACCGCCTCCGCGCGCGAGCCCCAGGTCCCCGGATCGAGTTCCCCGCGCGCCGCGCTCCGCTGTCGCGCACGAAACTGACCGCGGGTCAGAGAGAGAAGAACAACAGTACGGGCCGGTGGTCGTTTGCAAATAGCCCCTCCTTTTTATTTTCGCCTCAACCCGCGGTACACCGAGTCCCACCTGTCAGCCTCTCCGTCCGTTTTGCAGTTAAGCCCCCTAGTTCTTCCAGCCTCAACCCGCGCTCCCTTCGCCGCGACACGTGGCTGACCCTCCCCTCTCGCTGTCATGTGGGCCCGGCCCCACCGACGGACCCACCGGTCAGCGACCTGGGCTAGCTAAGGCCGCGGTACAGAAAACCCTTCGGTGCGCCTGTTACCGCCAGATCAGCCCGGACCCACTTGGTGGTGTCAGTGGCTAGGTCTGTGTGAGTACAAAATGGTTTCTGCTTGCTGTTTAATTAAAACCTTTTCAAATTTGTTTTAAATTCAAATTCAAATCTGTTTTCAAATATCTTTTAAGATATAATCCCAAATTAAACATGTAATATATGTTTTGAAATCAGAAAAATGTGAGGATTTCAAATATGCCCTTCAAAATATTATTTGAGCACTTTAAATTTCGAGTTGATTAAAATTACAATAAAATGCCCTTTTCCTTAATTAATTAATAACTTTGGTTTTATAACTCCAAATTTGACAAATAATATGTCTAAATCGATCAGCGCGACGAGCCCGTTCTATCTGTGCATTCCTTGTTCTGAATTGCAGCATGCATCATATAAATATAAAGATTACATCAACTTATTTCAGGATAAAAGGTGACTAAAACTCAATAAAAGGCTTTATTCTTGTATTCCACATCTCACCCATGCCATGCTACATTATTGCCATGCAAATTGTGCATCATTCATCATGGCATGATTGTTTGCTTGTCGCATTTTAATTCATATGCTTGTGCACTCTATTTATGTTGGCCCTTGTTTGTTTGGTTCTTCTTCGAATAGACGCCGAGTAGGGGATATATCAAGAAACCCAGGAGCACTACCCAGATCCATCCCTCGCTTCAACCGAGCTGCCAGGCAAGCGCTACCACATGCTTGCATACATATAGTACCTATTGCCTCTCTCTTATTCTTGCATCATTGAGTCGCGATTGCATTAAACTGAATCCCAAGTACTGCATAGCCTTTACATTTAAACCCCACCGAAGCTTGTTCCTCCAACCCATGAGCCATTACTACAGGAGTTGTTTGAGCCATGCGGGTCGTAGAACAGCATGTGTAGGGTATGTGAGTGTCTGATGGATAACGAGGTACCTAAACAACTTAACCTGAGTAGTAATGGGATAACTAATGACAGTGGCACCGGTGGGCAATATTTGCTATTTGGTTCTTCATGCTCACTTGTGTCCCGTAGGACCCCGAGTACTTGATTCCTGTTCCTTGACTATTCGCACTATCCACATCCGGGAGGCCTTATGAACCCCCCCTGAGCCAGAGCTTGATTCATTCTTATTTCTTGGGGCCACAAAGTAGTTTGGGGCTTTATTACTATCATGTACTTATGCCATGCTTTACTGCTTTATTTAAGATTGTGCGTGGAGCACCTATACTGTTTAGGACTGTGACACGTTTTCGCTGTATCGACAAGCCCAGTCACATTTTCGGGTTCCCAGTCGTTTACCGCCGTCCACACAAACCCTGGGTCCGTTTCAGAGCCGGCCAACTTTGTTGCGGGTAGCTTAGTGGGGTGGCCCCCTGAAATATTTCTGAATCCTGTGATCGCTTTGTCGTGAATGCCTCGTTGGGTTTTGATTTGGTTTTTCCGAGGTTGATCGAGTGTGTGTTGCTATTCGTGCACCCCTGCAGGGTAAATCTTTCTGAAAGCCGTGTCCGCGGTTATGGACGACTTGGAGCACAGTTTCTCGATCATAGACAAGTATAACTAAAGTACCGCTTTTAATTTGACTAAGTACCTGACTAGTAAATAGTGCAACACTCATGGAATGGATAATAAAACTGCCAACGGATGGGGGGCTGTTCGTCCGCTTCCTCGTTGGTAAGCGAGGAGGAGGATGGATCTGTTAATATTACTGTTATAACTGTTGTTATTAATTCACGGACATCTGTCTATCTTTGGTTAGGCGGATGGTTAGCGAGTATCCCTAGAATTGTTAGGTATTATCTTTTGCTGCAATCGCGTCACCCTAGGTTGTGTCCCCTTTTGAGGCATAAAGACTTGCTGAGTACCCCTAGGGTCTCACACGATAAATTGTTTGATTCAGATGAACAGGTACACTCACAAGATGGATACTGGGTGGAGGAGACGGACGATGTTGGCAACGATCACTCGGTGTAGAGATTCCGGGAACGGGGATTCGTGAGATCTGTGGGCGGGATGTGTTTATTTATGGGGCATCTTATGCCGATTTGCTTCTTATCCGTACTCGGATCTTGTTTTCCGCTTCCGCCTGATACTCTGATGTTTGATGTATGAGGAGATATCCTAAACTATTATATCTATCTAGGATATTTGGATCTTGCCGTATGGCGTTGCAATATTTCTATTTCTTTTAGATGGAATGGCTCTGAGGACTGTTGTATGGTGGCTTGCATACATACTCATTTGTGTATGTAGTTGATCCCTTCGCCTGCCGATTACGCCGCTCGTTCTTGTCCCGATGTTTTAGAAATGGTTAGGACGGCCGAAAGGTCTACCTGTGAGTGGCATTTGGCCCCACCGTACTATTTTAACCATTTCCGCTCATCCAGGCTTGTAACTAAGAGCGTAATTCACCGAGGTAGTTACACCCATCTTCCCTATAAAAGCCCCCCTCTCCTCCTCACAACACACACCTCCTCGTGAAGGATATCTCTCCCCCTCTAGTTATTCCCCATGGTCTCGGATTAGCGAGATACATGTTCCCGGTGGCTTTATCTGGAAAGGAGTTGTTGCTTCTGCTGCTTTGCTGGAGCGAGGGACGGAGGTTGTCGGGGTACCGGACGTGTGTGCGAACACGAATGCACCGCTGCTTTGCGGTGCTGGACTTCGTGGTGCTAGACTTGCTGGAGCTAGATCTGATGGACGTGCTAGAGCCGGACCTACTGGATTTCATCACGATCTTGAGATCGGCAAGTGTACAACTACATCATCCACGAGTTCCAACTCGTTAACAAAGCTTTGTTGTCTTCAAGGGTAAGTTCTCTATGGATGTATATCCACCCGTTGCTTGTATCTAGTAGATAGATCTTGGCGTTTAGTTCCCATCGTAGGATTTTTTTGTTTTCTATGCTATGAACCCAACACAAGTTTATTAAGTGCAAGAAAGTAAAGTGTGCCATCAAGTTCTGAGAGCTTTAATCACTAATTTTCACATAACAAGTTTAATTCAGAAGGTAGATAAAAACATGAATATACTTGGAATAGCAAATGCTAATAGGTAGGTATGGTGGACTCTTTGGAATAACTTGGTTTTATTTGGAGTTAGATGCATGAGTGGAACTCATACCTGGTTATGGAGGCTAGCAAAAGACTGGGAGCGACCGACTAAGAGAGCAATAATGTCCATAATCATGTAGAGCAACAAAACATCATTAATCAAAGCATAAAGTGATACTACAAGTCAAAAACTAAAGGATCATAAAGGCTATGGTGCCTTGGGAAAGTCATAACATGGTGCGAGCATGCGTCAAGTCAACCCAAATAAAGCATCAAAGGAGAATACCACAATACTATGCTTTAATATGCTAAAACACCGCATGCTTCTTCCAAGGCACATTAAGCAATCTCAATTGTTTATAGCATGTCATGCTACAACAAAGATCACTAAGCATAAAGCCAAAACAATATCAAGCATGCCATGACAAAGCATAGGCCACAGTCAAAAACAAACTCCTTTTACCACTTAAGCATGAACTTTTCCTACTCTTTTCCAATCCAAACCAAACTATTTGAAAACCAATGCATGAAAGAGGGGGTCCAACCAATTTATTCAGCAAACTAAGCAAACCAAGCAAATGAAAACCAAAAACAAAAACAAAGACGCTCCAAGAATAACACAACTGTGCATGAAACAATAAAAATGAAGTGTTTGGAAGAAACCTGGGATTTTTATTGATGAAGAAGGGGATGCCTAGGGCATCCCCAATCTTTGACGCTTGTACTTCTTGAATATTTCTTGGGGTGACACGGGGTGGCATCCCCAAGCTTGAGCTTTAGTCCATTCTTCATCTTATTACATCATTCTCTCCATACACCTGAAATTTTTCCTTCACACAATCTTTATTAGCAACATTAGTGCACTCAAGATAATAAGTCTTTAGGTTTAGGTTCAACACCAATAAAACTTCCATTAAAACACAAGCTACTAAAGCACTTCCCTTGAAAATCTCAATTCCCCAAAAAGAACCCAAAAAGGAATCAACAAGAAGCAAATGCAAATAATGGCAGAAATCTGTCAAAAGAGACCAGTAGGTAAAAACCAATTTTTTCGAAGACCTTCTATTGCTCAAATCTAAATGTATTGAACTAACGAAAGTTGGATAACAACCTGGGGAAGAAGCACAAAAAATCACAGCTCAAACCGACGTACAGAGATTTTACACGAATCTTTACAGTGAAGCACAAAAATCTGTTTCGGGACAACAACTTTCCCAAGCATTACTTCTCTCTCACTAGAGGTTACTCTTGGCACAAAAAGCAAATAAAAATGATAAGGAGAGGTTATTACTGGAGCAATAACTTCCAAGACTCATCTAAAACTTTTGGGTTATCTCCTAATAAGTACTTTTCTTTAATGCCTTTAAGTTAGGCTTGATAGTTTGAGAAGATGCTCATATAAGAAATATGAATTGAAGTAAAAGAGAGCATCAAGAAGCAAATTCAAAACACATTTAAGTCTAACCCACTTCCTATGCATAGGAATCTTGTAAATAAACAAGTCATGAAAGCACAAAGCAACAAGCATAGGAAAGCAAAACAAGTGCAACTTCAAGACTTTCAACATAAAGAGGGGAAACTTAATATTATTGAGATGCATAAAACCATGTTTCCCTCTCTCATAATAACTTTCAGTAGAATCATGAATAAAATTAACAATATAACTATCATATGAAACATTCTTATCATGAGCCACATGCATATAATAATTATTACTCTCCACATAAGCATAGTCATTCTTATTAATTGTAGTGGGAGCAAATTCAACAAATTAGCTATCATTATTATTCTCATCACCATAATCATCAAATATAGGAGGCATATTGTAATCATTAATTTTCTCCTCAACGGTAGGTGGACTGAAAATATCATATTCATCATTGTAATCATCATATATTGGAGGTTTGGTATCATCATAAGCAATAGAATAGCTATCTTCCAAAGCTGGGGAACTAAAAAGATCATTTTCATAAAAACTAGCTTCCCCAAGCTTAGACTTCTCCATAGCATTAGCAATAATGGTGTCCAAAGAATTCATACTAACAACATTGCTATTAGATGCAAATAAAGTTCCATAGGTTTTTGAATTTTCTCTTCAAACACTTCATGTCCTAACTCAAGATAAATACTATAAAGCTCTCTAATTTTGTTGTTGTTTTCCATTAAGCCTAACTAGTGAAAACAAGAAACAAAAAGATAAAATTGCAGAATCTAAAGGAAATAACTTCGAGCACTCACACCGGAGGATGTGAGTACCTTTTACCTTACCTCCCCGGCAACGGCGCCAGAAAATAGCTTGATGTCTACGCACTTCTATTCTTGTAGACAGTTGTTGGGCCTCCAAGTGCAGAGGTTTGTAGAACAACAACAAGTTTCCCTTAAGTGGATCACCCAAGGTTTATCGAACTCAGGGAAGAAGTGGTCAAAGGTATCCCTCTCAAGCAACCCTGCAATCAAGATACAAGAAGTCTCTTGTGTCCCCAACACACCCAATACACTTGTCAGGTGTATAGGTGCACTAGTTCGGCGAAGAGATAGTGAAATACAAGTGGTATGGATATAAGACAACGGTGCCAGAAAATAGCTTGATGGCGTGGAAGAGACTAAAGGTAAACTGGAATAAAGATGGAAGCAAGCAAACATGTAACATATCTAGATGCAAACGGTGTTTCAATGCTTAGAAACAAGGCCTAGGGATCATACTTTTGCTAGTGAACACTCTCATATAAATATCTTCTCTTTATGATACTACTCTGAACTACTCTGCGGTTGTACACTCTAATCCATGGTAGGGCTATAACAGCACACCTCAAAGTAAGTCTTTCCCATCTAGATAACCCCACACTATCACCTTGAGCACTAGATGGTTCCAACAAACACCACAATTTCATAAAGACATCCAACTCCAAATATAACTCATAACAAGTAATTGTAATCTCTAGCCTAAGTGCCACCATGGTGTGCACGATGTCACTTTCACACACATGGGGAGAGCAGAGATCTATTAAAGCACTTGAGTAGCAAGGTAGATCTACTTGATTACAAAGCTCATGATCACAATATGATCATGCATAGAGAGAGAGATGAATACATAGCTACCGGTAGAACCCTTAGCCTCGTGGAAGAACTACTCCCTCCTCATCATGGGAATCTGCAATGGTGTCAACACCCGGATTTTTAATCCCAGATGCCTGTTATGCCATTCATCGCAATCCCAGGATTACCATTTTTGCGAGACATAACAGATTGGATATCATAGTACATCATCTATTACAGACCATACATAAGGTCTTACACAAATAAGGATCTCATGATCCAGTCTTAATACAACAAGCAGCGGAAATAAAAGATAAGCGTAGCGGTGGGGTCCATCTTCAGGGGCACAGGCAATGCTGACGAAGGCAGATAGTCCTAGTTATCATATCCGTCCTGCTGACCATCATCTTGGTAGTCTCCTTCATAGTTTGGCCATGAGAATAGCTAGGGACAAAAGCCATGAGTACTCTTCAAGTACTCGCAAACTACCACTAACAAGTAGTATAAATCTAGGTAAAGTGCTAACTCTATATATAACTATAAAGTTAAGTTTGAAACCTAAGCTGAGTTCAGAAGCAAAGAAAGATAAAATAAAGTTCTAGAATCACTTAAGTTGGGAAGCTAGTGTCATAATCACAACCCGGTTGTGGTCAAGTCAAGATTCATCATTCATTTCATAAGTTATTTTGGAAACATCTGACAACGAAACAGTATGGCCATTCCAACTGTCCATAACCACGGACGCGGCTATTCAAATAGTTTGACACTCTGTAGAGGTGGTACACTTTCACCACAAGATTCGATACATCTGTCAGGGATAACCCTAAATCATCATACTTAGTATGCAGATAATCAAACATAACCTTCCCTTTACATACCCTAGTATAAGCACCTCTCCTATGAGCATGGCCTCTCAACCATGACCATCTGTCATCTTGGGCACTTCATAGGTGGACAACATTGAGAGGTAGCCTCAGCTCAAACCTCTCCCGTGAGGGAACTAATACTAACACATATAAACTTCCGGCTAAGCCTTACCCAATTCAAGTATTGTGGTTGTACGGTAAATTTGGAATGGTATCGCATCCGAATCCAACCATCAGTTTTGAAAAAGGCTTAAGGCTCATGCCTCAACATTTTCACCATCATAAACCATTTGTGTTTCTCAACACATGTCAAAACATCTCAATAGAATGACTCATCATTCCAAGGTTTTCATAATTCATTTTCACCAAGTGCTCCCATCTAGAGTGACTCAAGTTTTTATCTACTATAAACTACTAAGTTAAGAGTGTTCACTAAGGTGGAAAGATGGGATCAATCTCATGCCATAGAATTACATCTAAAGTTATCTCTATAGGTCAAGTTTTATACTTTCTATGCTACCTTCAAAACAAGTAAAGAACTTTGGGTATAGTAAAGGAAGTAAAGCTTGAAAATAAGACTTGGGGTAAATACTAGTCAAAGTGGTATACTCAAAGCATGCCTAAAGCATCTTTGCTCAACCATCTAGATTGCAAGGGTTAGCTTGCATTGCTAATGGTGGATTGCAAGTACAACTCGCAAGGTTTAACTTGGATAGTGCTAGCTTGCCTTGGTTGGTGTAGTGGTTGAAGTTTTCTTCTTCTGCTGCTGCTTGGTAGAACTCCTCCTCCTCGTAAGCTTGGTCGGTACTATCTTCTATAAATACATACGGAGTACACAATCACCAAACAATACTTAACTAGTCTAATTAGCACTCTAAGGCACATATTTGATGATCTATTATCATCACAAGCGTCACAAGTTTTATTCAATAGTTTCCTCCTTTTTATTTTAGAAAAGTAATTTCTACTCATTGAAAATTAACTAAGATTTAATATTCACCACTTAAAATATGGGATCATGTGGACACATGTCATCACCACATATTCTAATCATGGGGGAATGTAATTTAAGGGTTGTTTCATAATTACTTTGGTTTAAGTTCATTATTTAATGATTTAAAGTGACTAGAAATGCCTATATAGCATTATTTTGGTACTAGTCCAAAGTCACTTCATGTAAACCTTAATATTATTACATATTCAGATAGGTATGGTTAAATGTGATTTTTGAGAGTTGGAATCAACTCAAAAGCTATCATGGTTGATTTTATAAAAATGTTGCAAGGTGCAAATGCTTCTGTCTTGTTATTTTTACTAGGAGAGGTCTCTAACTCTAATTGAATTAAATCCAACGGGCTTGGGTAGATATTTTCAGTAGCTTTCTAACAAAATTGGAATCACTCCATTTGGATTTGTAAATCTCTATGAATTGAATTTTAAACTAAGGGACAAAACTAGGTTTAACTAAAATAGAAAAATCCTAATTCAAACTAACTGGGTTACGCGGGAACGCTAACGGGCCGGCCCAGTGACACTGCGCGACGCGGGGCTCAACTGACAGGGGGTCCACCGGTCAGAGGCTCATAACGCGCGAAGCGGTACGGGGCGATGTGGGTGGTTGGATTAGAACGGGGATCAACGGTTGGGGATCATCGTCGACGACGGACCTGTCGCTGGCGAACTCAAACCCTAACGGCTCAGTGGGGGTGCTCAGGGGGCGTACCAGGGCTCCAGCGATGACGGCAAGGCGGGCAAACGGACTGGTGGTCGACGGCGAGCTCAGGGACGGTCGAGGCAGCTCCGGGGGTGGTCGAAATCAGCGGCGCCCTTCTCCTCCAGACGCGACCTGCTCCGATGCAATTCCGGCGAACGGCTGCTCGCGCTGCTCTACCTAATCCTTCCTGCACTTTCTGCCAAAATCTCGAGGTAAACTGGGTTCCTCGATCTGATACTATGGTCTTGGGGGTTCCATGCAGACTAACAATTCTAACAATATACAGCACTGCTAGCTTCGAACTCTGGTAGGTAGTCTTGACAAGGATAAAGTGGGCTACCTTGGACAGTCTATCAACTATGACCCAGATTGAGTCATGTCCCCTACTAGAAGTAGGCAAACCGGTGATAAAGTCCATTCCGACGGAATCCCATTTCCATTCCGGATCTGTAATGGTTGTAACAGTCCTGCGGGTCTCTGATGCTCTGCTTTGACTCTTTGACAGATGTCACACTTGGCGATGTAGCTTCCAATTTCTCTCTTCATCTTGTGCCACCAAAATTGCTCTTTCAAATCTTGATACATCTTCGTTCCTCCAGGGTGGATAGAATAAAGAGTATCATGAGCTTCCTTCATGATAACTTGTTTCAGCTCCGAATCTGCTGGCACACAGAATACGTCCTTTGTACAACAAAACTCCTTCTTCGTCTTCAGTGAATCCAAGTACCTTTCTTGTACCAATACGACGTTTGATACCGTCGATACTTTCATTTCCCTTCTGGGCTTCCTTGATTTGGCTAATCAAAGTGGGTTGAAGTTCAATGCTAGCTAGGAATCCTTTGCTAACCAATTCAGTTCTGAACTGCTCCAATTCCTCATACAAACTTGGCTCCTTCTCTTTGATCATGGTGTTAAGTCTACACGGCAATCTGCTAAGAGCATCCGCTACCACATTGGCTTTGCCGGGGTGATAGTGAATGTCAAGGTCATAATCCTTGATTAACTCTATCCATCTCCTTTGCCTCATATTCAGCTCCTTCTGAGTGAAAATATATTTCAAGCTCTTGTGATCTGAGTAAATCTCACAGCGATTACCCATCAAATAATGATGCCATGTCTTCAATGCCAGCACTACGGCTGCTAGCTCAAGATCATGGGTCGGATAGTTCTACTCATGATGCTTCAGTTATCGAGACAGATACGCAATGACTTTGCCTTCTTGCATCAATACACATCCGAGACCAATCTTGGATGCATCACAATATACATCAAACGGCTTCTTGATGTCTGGCATGATCAATATTGGAGTTGATATCAACCTCTTCTTCAGTTCCTGGAAACTGGCTTCACATTTGTCTATCCATTCAAACTTCTTGTCCTTCTTCAACAATTGGGTCATGGGTCTGGTGATGCTCGAGAATCCTTCTACGAACTTGCAGTAGTATCCCGCTAATCCGAGAAATGCACGGACTTGGGTTTGAGTGGTTGGGGCTTCCCATTCTTTGACATCTTTGATCTTGGCGGGATCAACAGAGACTCCTCCGGCAGACACAATATGTCCTAGGAATCCTACTTCTTTCAGCCAAAACTCACACTTGCTGAACTTGGCATATAACTGATGCTCTCTTAGGGTTTCTAGAATGATTCTCAGATGTTGCTCATGCTCTTCTTCTGACTTGGAGTAGATAAGGATGTCGTCGATAAACACAACTACAAACTTATCTAGGAAATTCATAAAGATCTTGTTCATGAGATTCATGAAATAAGCAGGGGCATTGGTTAATCCAAAAGACATAACCGTATACTCGTATAAACCATAGCGAGTAGTAAAGGCGGTCTTCGGAATATCCGTTGCACGAATCTTAAGTTGGTGATAACCAGTCCTAAGATCAATCTTTGAGAATACCTGGACTCCAGTCAACTAATCAAATAGATCCTCTATCTTTGGCAAGGGGTACTTATTCTTGATGGTGACGTCATTCAACTTTCTGTAATCTATACACAGACGGTTGCCTCCATCTTTCTTGTCGACGAATAACACTGGTGATCTCCATGGTGAAGCGCTTGGCTGAATCAAGCCTGTTGCTAACATGGCATCTAACGGCTTCTTCAACTCCACTAACTCTGAGGGGTTCATGCTATAGGGTCTTTGGGCTATGGGTCCGGTTCCGGGGATTAGCTCGATAATGAACTCAATATCCCTATCCAGGGGCATACCTGGCAATTCATCTGGGAATATGTCGGGGTATTCACAGACTACTCTGACTTGATCTATGGTGGGTAGGGCTAGACTCTTGTTGCACTTGAATTGACGAGGTAAGGTTTCAGATATATGCTCTACTGTTATTCCCGAACTACAAGTCATGGTGATGGCTTTCTTAGCACAGTCTATCAGTCCTTTATGCCTTGACATCCAGTCCATACCTAGTACTACTTCCAATCCTTTGGTTCCAAGTACTATAAGGTTGGCATAAAAATCTATCCCATGTATTCTGATAGGTACAACTTTACAAATTTTTCTAGCTTTTGTAGTTGATCCGGGGATTTGAACTAGCATGACATGCTTCAGGTTGGTTGGGTGAATCTTACTAGTGCATGCAAATTCTTCGGTGACAAATGAATGCGATGCTCCCGATTCAAACAACACTCTTGCTAAAACTGAGTTGACAGAAAACATACCCAACACTACATATGGCGCTTCCTGGGCTTCTTCGGCGTTCATGTGGAAGAGACGACCGTTGCGGTTGTGAGGATTCCCTGGGGCAAATCTTATCCCTGGTTGAACACGACGCTGTTGTTGAGCTGGGGCATTGACATTGGCAGTGGCGGCAGTCTTCTTGGGACACTCATTGGAGTAGTGACCCTTCACTCCACACTCGAAACAGGTGATCTGGGACTTGTCTTTTGCTGCGACAGGCACATCATTGCTGCCAGTTCTGGGTGCAGTGTTGTTGTTGTTGCTCTTGGGAGGGGCACGGTTGAAATTGTTGGCATTGCCGGAGTTGTGATTGTTTCCTCCGGACTTCGCATTTCCTCCGCTACGGTTGGGGTAGCTGGGGCGAGACATTGGGGGTCGGTTGTTCCTTGGTGCATATCCTGGTGAGGGGTTGGGACGGTACTTCTGGTGACTGCTGGATCCTGATTGCTACATCATATGACGTTTGTGGTTGTCGTTTGCCTTGTTAATCTTCCCTTCCATCTGAATGACAGAGTCGACTAGCTCTTTGAGATCCTCGAAACAGATGTTGACGAGGACAGTCTGCATCTCATCATGTAGTCCATTCAGGAATCTCTCCTTCTTCTTCACCTCTGTGTTGATCTCATCAGGGGCGTATCTTGCAAGCGATAGGAATCTGTCATAGTATTCCACCACAGTCATTCTACCTTGCTTTAAGTCGCGAAACTCATCTCTTAGTCTGGTGACTAGACCTTGCGGCACGTGGGTGCGGCTGAACTTTGTTTTGGAAGCTTCCCATGTCATCACTTGACCATGGTTCATATTGCGTATATTGGTCCGCCAAGCTCTTGCATCTCCCGCCAGATAGTGGGTGGAGAAGAGACTTTCTCATTGTCATCAACTCCTGCAACTTCTAAGTTGTTTTCCATTGTTTGTAACCAGTCATCTGCATCTAGTGGGTTTTTAGCTTGGTTAAAGATTGGGGGATTGGTGTTCTGGAAATTTTTGAGTTTGGATCCATGGTGATCCTGATTTCCATGTCCTTGGTTGTAGAGAGCCATCTGGGCGATCTACTGCAATGTTGGTAAGTTAGCTTGGCGTTCTGCCCTGCTTGCTTCCCTGTCTGCGATAAGATTCTGTAAGATCTGCAGCATTGGGTCTTGCGACGAGGTGCTCCCTCCTTGGTTTCCATGAGTCATCTAAAGATTGAGGTAGATAAAGGGGTAAGAGGGAAAGTTCTAAGGTTCATGGTTTTGGTTTCAAAGCTAAAACTTTGAGTTAGACTCAGGTTTTGCAACTAACTTCATTTCATTCATGCAAACAAGCACACGATACAACACACACCACAACAATCAAAGGAAAACAGATGGTTTGAAGAACCATTCTGCAAGCTATGATACAGTGGGACCGATACATCTCATGCTACGACAGTGCTCTAGTGCATCTACTCATCATCGATGAAGTCGGAGTCCTCATCGTCAGTGTAGAAGTCCACAACATCCTCCTCCAGAAAGTCATCATCATTCCTGAGATAAGAATCCATGTCTCCCTGGATGTCTTCACCCTCATCTTCTTCTTCCTTTGCTGCAAGATGAGCTTCCTGCTCCTTGATGGTCTTCTCGAGGTCGGCCACCTTCTTGCGAAGACGGGCGATGGTGCGATCCTTCTTTGCATGCTGGCGGCAAAGAGACTGGCGATCTTGGACGAGTAGTGCGAAAGTCTGGGCCCTTCTGGTCGGCAATTGCACAATTCTGGTTGGCTAACTCTCTAGCATTGTCCAGTTCCTGCTATCTGTCGTGCAGCAGGAAATCAAGATTCTCCACTTGACGCCTTAACTCTGGGTGACTTGGCATCTCCATTGGCATTCCCATGAAGTCACGTCTTGCATAGTGAGCAAAACGGGTTCCTTGGATTTGGTTGACACTGAGGTCACATAGACGTGCGAGAGCTTCATGCATTTCCCTGGCTAATCCATCTAGCCAGTTGTTCTCTCTCACGGAGAACTGAATTCTCCCGGATGTTGGTGCTTCGATGCTTCCTCTAAGATCAGCGGTGACGAGCCACTATAAGTCTCCTCCTGGGGGTCCTGGAGGTTGAGCTCCAAGAAACTCCAGATATGGGCGTCCTAGTAACTCCGACAGTGAATCCAGATCCCTCTCGAAGATCAGTTGAGCTCCGTTTCCCAACTGGTAGAACTTGCTGAACTGATTCTCCATCTACAAGAATTAAGGATGAGGAAATTAGTGAAGTGATCAAGTGTGTCAAATTTTAAGTAGTAATGTAAGAATTTTGAGGAACATGAATTTTTGAGAAAGAATGAATTCCCAAGGATAAGAGAGGAAATAGTTTTTCATAAATACTCACTTTGGTTTGGAAATTAAGTTTTTGTTCGGACGTCCATTCTAACTAGGGTCTCCTATGGTCAGGATGGCTCTGATACCAACTTGTCAATAACCGGATTTTTAATCTCAGATGTCTGTTATGCCATTCATCGCAATCCCAGGATTACCATTTTTGCGAGACATAACAGATTGGATATCATACTACATCATCCATTACAAACCATACATAAGGTCTTACACAAATACGGATCTCATGATCCAGTCTTAATACAACAAGCAGCGGAAATAAAAGATAAGCGTAGCGGTGGGGTTGATACATTGCAAATGTATCTATAATTTTTGATGTTCCATGCTTGGTTTTATCCACTTTCTTGTGTTTTGATCCAACTTTGGAGTACTTTTCATATGATTTCTTGGACTAACCTATTAACAAGAGCCACAGTGCCAGCTGCCTGTTTTCTGCTGTTTTTGGTTCCAGGAAAGTCAGAAAATGAATATTCTCGGAATTGGACGGGACAAAAGCCAAAGTGCCTATTTTCTGGAAGGGATCAAGTGCCAGAATACGAGACGGAGAGGGGCCAGGGGCCGGACACACCACCTGGCCGCGCGGCCAGGCCTGGCCCGCGCCAGGGGGTGGTCTGGCTGACCCCAACACCCCCTCGGCCTCTCCTTCCGCCTATAAGTTGCCCTCGGGACGAAAACCCTAGGTACCGATCAAAAATCAACGAAAGAGTCTATAGCCGCCATCATCTCCATCCCTAGATCGGGGGGATCTGACGCTCTTCCCGGCACCCTGCCGGAGAGGGGAATTCACCCTAGAGGCCTTCTTCATCACCATGCAAGCCTCCGGTGTGATGCGTGAGTAGTTCATCCTTGGACTACGGGTCCATGTAGTAGCTAGATGGTTGGTTCTCCTCCTTTGTGCTACAATGTTTAGATCTTGTGAGCTCCGTTCATGATCAAGATCATCTATTTGTAATTCATACATGTTGTGTTTGTGGGGATCCGATGGATATTGAGATGCTATTTCAGATTGATTATTGATTCTATCATGTCTTTGTTATTTCAGATCTTGCATGCTTTCCGTTGTTAGTAGCTATCTTGGCCAAGTAGATGCTAGCAACTCCAAGAGTTAGTATTTATGCTCGATAGTGGGTTCATGCCTCTGGTAATCTGGGGAAGTGACAAAAATCTCTAAGGTACTAGATGTGCTGTTGCTACTAGGGAGAAAACAACGATCCTTTGGTCATAGAACAATTGTATTGTTTACCTTACACGCAGTTCGTAAAGCAATAATCGGTTGCTTGCAACTTAATACTAGAGGGGGTTCGGATGATAACCTGAAGGTGGATTATTAGTCATAGATGCAGTTGGATGGCGGTCTATGTATTATGTTGTATTTCCCAATCAAGTGTCAAAGGAGTCAAGATGATTAGTATATGCATGTATTGCTTTCTCGGTGTTTGTTAATTGCCCCGCTGTAATTTGTTCACCCAGCATGTTATCTATCTAAGGAGAGCCACCTCTAGTGAACTATGGATCCCGGTCCTTGTATTTTACATACAATCTACAATCTTTTACTGCTTTGTGTTTTACTTTCTGCAAACTTTTACTTCTTTCCATTCGATACGTTTAATCCTTTGTTTTCCGCAAAACACGGTGAGATTGACAACCTCATCGCAAGTTGGGGACAAAGTTCTGTGGTTGTGTTGTGCAGGTCTCCATGTTGCTACTAGCACCGGTAGTGCGCCCTACCAAAGCTCAGCTAGGAACACCTTTGGGGTGTTTCCTTGCTCCTACTGGTTCGATTAAACCTTGGTTTCATAACTGAGGGAAACTTGCTGCTGTGCTCATCATACCTTCCTCTTGGGGTTCCCAATGAGCTCTACATCAACCACGAGCCATCAACACTTTTCTGGGCGCCGTGCATTGAGCCATCAGGGGTCCATCTTCAGGGGAACATGCAATGCTGACGAAGGCAGATAGTCCTAGTTATCATAGCCGTCCTGCTGACCATCATCTTGGTAGTCTCCTTCATAGTCTGGCCATGAGAATAGCCAGGGACAAAGGCCATGAGTACTCTTTAAGTACTCGCAAACTACCACTAACAAGTAGTATAAATCTAGGTAAAGTGCTAACTCTATATATAACTATAAAGTTAAGTTTGAAACCTAAGCTGAGTTCAGAAGCAAAGAAAGATAAAATAAAGTTCTAGAATAACTTAAGTTGGGAAGCTAGTGTCATAATCACAACCCTGTTGTGGTCAAGTCAAGATTCATCATTCATTTCATAAGTTATTTTGGAAACATCTGACAACGAAACAGTATGGCCATTCCAATTGTCCATAACCGCAGACGCGGCTATTCGAATAGTTTGACACTCTGCAGAGGTGGTACACTTTCACCACAAGATTCGATACATCTGTCAGGGATAACCCTGAATCATCATACTTAGTATGCAGATAATCAAACATAACCTTCCCTTTACACACCCTAGTATAATCACCTCTCCTATGAGTATGGCCTCCCAACCATGACCATCTGTCATCTTGGGCACTGCATAGGTGGACAACATTGAGAGGTAGCCTCATCTCAAACCTCTCCCGCGAGGGAACTAATACTAATGCATATAAACTTCCGGCTAAGCCTTACCCAATTCAGGTATTGTGGTTGTACGGTAAATTTGGAATGGTATCGCATCCGAATCCAACCATCAGCTTTGAAAAAGGGTTAAGGCTCATGCCTCAACATTTTCACCATCATAAACCATTTGTGCTTCTCAACACATGTCAAAACATCTCAATAGAATGACTCATCATTCCAAGGTTTTCATAATTCATTTTCACCAAGTGCTCCCATCTAGAGTGACTCAAGTTTTTATCTACTATAAACTACTAAGTTAAGAGTGTTCACTAAGGTGGAAAGATGGGATCAATCTCATGCCATAGAATGACATCTAAAGTTATCTCTATAGGTCAAGTTTTATACTTTCTATGCTACCTTCAAAACAAGTAAAGAACTTTGGGTATAGTAAAGGAAGTAAAGCTTGAAAATAAGACTTGGGGTAAATACTAGTCAAAGTGGTATACTCAAAGCATGCCTAAAGCATCTTTGCTCAACCATCTAGATTGCAAGGGTTAGCTTGCATTGCTAATGGTGGATTGTAAGTACAACTCGCAAGGGTTAACTTGGATAGTGCTAGCTTGCCTTGGTTGGTGCAGTGGTTGAAGTTTTCTTCTTCTTCTGCTTGGTAGAACTCCTCCTCCTCGTAAGCTTGGTCGGTACTATCTTCTATAAATACATACGGAGTACACAATCACCAAACGATACTTAACTAGTCTAATTAGCACTCTAAGGCACATATTTGATGATCTATTATCATCACAAGCATCACAAGTTTTATTCAATAGTTTCCTCCTTTTTATTTTAGAAAAGTAATTTCTACTCATTGAAAATTAACTAAGATTTAATATTCACCACTTAAAATATGGGATCATGTGGACACATGTCATCACCACATATTCTAATCATGGGGGAATGTAATTTAAGGGTTGGTTCATAATTACTTTGGTTTAAGTTCATTATTTAATGATTTAAAGTGACTAGAAATGCCTATATAGCATTATTTTGGTACTAGTCCAAAGTCAGTGCATGTAAACCTTAATATTATTACATATTCAGATAGGTATGGTTAAATGTGATTTTTGAGAGTTGGAATCAACTCAAAAGTAACATGGTTGATTTTATAAAAATGTTGCAAGGTGCAAATGCTTCTGTCTTGTTATTTTTACTAGGAGAGGTCTCTAACTCTAATTGAATTAAATCTAATGGTCTTGGGTAGATATTTTCAGTAGCTTTCTAACAAAATTGGAATCACTCCATTTGGATTTGTAAATCTCTCTGAATTGAATTTTAAACTAAGGGACAAAGCTAGGTTTAACTAAAATAGAAAAATCCTAATTCAAACTAACTGGGTTGCGCGGGAACGCTAACGGGCCGACCTAGTGACACTGTGCGGCGCGAGGCTCAGCTGACAGGGGGGTCCACCGGTCAGAGGCTCATAATGCGCGAAGCGGTACAGGGCGATGTGGGTCATTGGATTAGAACGAGGATCAACGGCTGGGGATCGTCGTCGATGACGGACCTATCGCCGGTGAACTCTAACCCTAACAGCTCAGTGGGGGTGCTCAGGGGGCATACCAGGGCTCCAGTGATGATGGTGAGGCGGGCAAATGGACTGGTGGTCGACGACGAGGTTAGGGACAGTCGAGGCAGCTCCGGGGGTGGTCGAAATTAGCGGCGCCCTTGTCCTCCAGAGGCGGCCTGCTCCGGTGCAATTCTAGCGAACAGTTGCTCACGCTGCTCCGGCTAGAGGTGGGGAACGGTCAGTGAGGTGAGTGGTGTGCTGAAACTGGCTGGGGGTGGCCTCTATTTATAGGACGACGACGCGACTGAGAGGCATGGGCGAGTGGCTCCGGCGAGGGCTGCACAACGAGCTAGCGGCGTGGCTCGAGGTAGGGGACAGTCGCTGGTATCCTGGCGGTGCTCTATGTGATCAATGCTAGACTAGGGGCGGTGGTATGCGGTCGGGCGGTGCTAGCGCTCTGAGCGACAGAGATGGCGGTGTCCACGGCGAGCGGTGACTGTGGTGCGTTGGGTGGCGAATGGGCATGTCTGGCGTGCTCCTTGGGTCGTGGTGGAGCGGTGGGCGCGGGCTGCGGTCGAGCGGCGGCTGGTGCACGCGTGTCGGGCGCGGCGCTCTGGCGCGTGCTCGGCATGGCGCAGACAGGCAGTCTCGCGGTGCTTTGGCGGTGGTCCACAGTCTGGCTCGGGGAGGGGACAGAGGGTGGCGGTAAGGTGAGAGCTAGCTAGTAGACATGGCGAGGGGGAGGGGGACAGTCTGCTGCGGTGGTGGCATGGTCGGCCGGCCAGCAGGTGCTCGGCATGGCATGGCATGGCCACTAGGGGATAGGTGAGGGGGTGATAATGGCATGGTTAGATCAGTTGAAGACAGAGGGAGTGTTTTGAGGAGAATTGGGTGCAAAACCCTGTTCAAAATAGTAAGCTAAATACTAGGTGCAATTCATGCCTGCCAAGTGTTTGATGAAATGGCCGCAAGAACTTTCTTTTTGAATTTTGAAAAGATTTTTGGTGGGTGTGCTAGATATAAGCTTGAGACTCTGTGGGTGCTTGGGTTTTGAAAATTAAGCTTGTTTGAGTGGTTTTTGAAATAGTGGGATCTTCCCATATGATATAGATTCCATTTTCAAATGTCAATTAAAATTAGTATTTAAATATTTTTGGCAGATCACAAAGTGGGCCTTGGTACATCATTATGTGTACTAGCAAGAGGTGCAAAGATCCATAATTGTTTATATTAGGTTTTGAGTACTAGGAATAGCTAAAGTAGGCATGCTGATTAAAATGGCATAAATGACCATTCTCATCATTTATTCATTTTGAGTTGTTTTTCTTTGGGATTTGTTTGGGAATGATTTAGATGATGTTTATTTCACCTAAGAATCATTTTACAAGCAAAGGATCACTTAATCATGGCAATTCAAATCAACTCCTATTTTAAATGCACACACATATGAATGCTTTGATAATTTCAATTGAAAAAGGTTTTGTTAACCCTAATTTTGATGATTTGGATCATAGTAACCTTGGATTAAAGTTTTGGGGTGTTACAAATGGTGATGGAGATGGCGGTGGAGATCGATGGAGATGGCGGTGAAGATGGTGAAGAGGCTGTGGCGGCCCCGACGGTGGCGCAGAGGACTCCTTCCCCGCCGCCGGTATCACAGGGGAGTACCGCCCCTTAGCCCCTTTCTCCATGGCTTATTGGGAGCCCTCTCCCATGGAGATGGGATCTATGGGAGAGGCAAAAACGTGGCTTTGGTGGCTGCAAATTCGTGGGTGGAGGTTTGTCGATTTAGGGTTTTTGCATCAGGAGGATTTTATAGGCGAAGGGGCAAGGTCGGTGGTCGGCCAGGGGTCCCACACCATGCCCTGGCGTGGCCAGGGGGACCCACGCCTAGGGGTGGTGTGGCCACCCTATGGCCCCTCTCCGTCTCGTCTTCTGGCTTCGTGAGTCTTCCGGTAAAATATCGACTTTGGCTTTTGTCCGGTCCAATTTCGAGAATATTGATTTTTTGACTTTCCTGAAACCAAAAACAGCAGAAAACAGGCAACTTGCACTGTGGCATCTTGTTAATAGGTTAGTCCAAGAAAGTGTATAAAAATACTCCAAAGTATGGACAAAACATAAGAAAGTAGATATAAAACAAGCATGGAACATAAAAAATTATAGATACATTTGCAATGTATCAATCATCGACAGGGACATAGCAGCAGATCATGCTACTTGGGCCATCACTATGCACACTCTAAGACTAGAGGCACCATAGCAACAGCCCAGGGCAACCAAAGCCACTAGAGAAACTTTTCACACTAGCTAATCAACCTGTGCAAATAAACAGTTTAGTTTAAATCATTTTCTTAGGCTAGAACTCTAAGAATCATCTTAATACTTCGCTGTCATGTTTACAAAAATAAAAATCATAGGCAAGCTAAGGAATCAAGTGCCAAATCTTATCTTATCTAGCTTATCTCACAAGATGGTTGAACACACAAGAAGATTGTACAAGGGAGTAGAAGCAAACCTAAACCCAATAATCATCATCTAGATCTTGTGTAGGAGATTAGTAAGGGTCACTTTGCACATCCACATACACTCCTATGTATGTAACACATCAATAGGATCAGATGATTAATGGATCATCTAGACCTAGCAACAAAACCATCTTAAACAAGTAACCATCTATGTTTCATATTTATCTACAAAGCAAGTGTGCCAAGAATGAACTAACCATCTCAAACAAAGGTACCACATTGAATGTGCAGCAAACCATATCCAACACAGTTGTTAAACAACAAGCTGCCAAAGTACATAATCTATCTACTAACATTAGTACTTGTAATTTTTCCATATTTAAAACCAAATGGATATACAACCCATAACCTTACAGGAGGGTTCTAGCCAAATCCTAAAATCTCAGGTTTGGTTTTAAACCTTCATATTTCATTCAATAAATCATGTTTTCTAGGGAACCTAGAATTATTGAAATAAATTGAATTATCCAGAAGGTATGAGCAGGAATTAGCAACTTGTTCCAAGGTTGTGTGATCCAATTCAATCAACCAAATGACTAGTTGTAGAGCCTCATTACTTAGTGACCAACAAAACAACTATAGCATATCTACCTATTCCTATCATCTGCACTACCAACAAACCAACTAGAGCATGTCCTAGCAAATACATCATCTCTAGATCAACTAATACAAACCATGGTTGTATAGCGGCCATATGAGAACCTAGAAACAAATTAATCATCTCTGGTCCTAATTAAAACACCCATAACTAGCACACAACATCCATCCAGACCACCCATCGACTCGAAGGCCGGTCATAGAAGGAAGACTTACCGTGAGTGAGGCATAGCGGTGGTCGTGGTCCTAAGAGGAGACGACGTCGCTGAAGGAGAAGGACCAGCCAGCCATATCAGTAGCAGAAGCTTGCACCACTATCTCACCATCACCGAGACGGTCAGGTCACACCAGATCAGGTCGCTCTCGTGCGGATGCGATCGGGGCGTCCACACCTGGGATCCATAGCACAGAGAAGAAGAGGACACCATCAATGGGTCTTCGTCGACATAGGGGAGGCCTACGAAGCAGCAGAGGGCAGCCGAATGCAGCGGTGGCGCGCCGACGACCAAGGCGAACCACACGGTGAGGGTTAGCCATGGGTATGCGCCCGGGGCGGAGCAACATCGATACGGTGGGGAGATGATAGAGGATAAGGAGGCGGAGCCTCACAGGCAGGAAAAGGCGGCGGATGCCAGCCGGAGATGGCCGGAGCAACGCTTAGCAGCGAGCAGAGGCGACGGTGGCGTCGTTCTCAACGAGAAGGGGAACGAGAGAAGTGAGTCGTGGGTGTGAGGAGAGTGAGTTGTGTCGGCTTGGGGTATGACCTATACCTCTGATCCGTATACCTATACATAGGTATACCGGGTTTTGGATATGGGTCTAGATACGGGGTTCTATGAGTTTAGGGGAAGGCTTGTACTAGAGCAAGCCTCATTAAACGTGAGAGTACATAACGTCAAGGTGTACCATCTCATAGATGGAAGGAAATCAGGAATTGACGTGGAAGCTATAGCCGTGTCGCGTGGGACTACATAACGTATTTGACTGGTGCACTAATGGATTCCATCGACGAGCATACCTGAATTCATGGAATGCCCTGTAGATCCATCCAACGTTAAGCGATATGGATGTCATGACACCATGGTGCCCCTCTAATTTTACCTGTATATGTTTCTCGTGGCTTCCCTTGTGAATTGTTGTAATGGTACTATTTGTTTTTCCACCCCGCACGAAAGTGATTAGGTAGGAGTCTATGAATTGTCTCCATGCGGATTTTGGCTGGAGTCTATGAAAAAGAGAAAACAGCAAACCTCCTGAAGCAACAACACAAGTCTGGAGAAAACCATATCTCCAAGGAAACGTTAAGCCCTAAACCTCTTCCAGCACTTCCACCAAGCGTTGCGCTTGGCCAAGGGAGATAGTCGCCTGGTTGTAGAGCTGGGCAAGGAGAGCATCTGGCAACAGCATGGTCCGAGCGGGCTTGAACTCGGTCACCAACACCACCTCGGCGTCGTCAGCATCGGCAGCAGCAGCCTGTGACGCCTCCCCCACAACCAGCTCGGTCCCAGTAGCCACAACCCCGGATCCGGAGGCTCCTGGGCACCTACTGTCGCCCCCACAGCTGTCTGCGCAAAAGCATCCGGTGCCGCCTCGGCCACCAACCCCACGCCCTGACCGGTGGTCGCACCTGTCTGAGCAGCACTCCAATTCGGGTTCACGCCAAATGACGATTGGGCAGAGGAGTGGTCGTGCGGCTCCCGCTCGCGAAGAGATGAGTAATTAGGGAGGCGACAGGAGCATGGTGCAGTGACACCGGCACAGGCGGTTCGGGGGCAGCCAGCGCAGTCGGGGCGGGCTCAACCAGCTCAACCGATGCAACCGGAGTAACAGCGACATCGGTAGAGCCAGAGTCATCAAGCGACATCTCCTCGCTATAAGGGCAAACAAAGTTCAGAAAAGAGCAAAAATTAAGAAAGGAAAACGCTCCATAAGTGCGTCAGGGGACGTACCCGAACACCGTCGGCATGGTCGTCACCTTCCTCTGCCGACACGGTTTCTTTCTGGCCGCCCTCTGTCGGAGCAGCGTTGGCTGACGCCCGCTGCCGCTTGGGCCTCACCATGGCCATAGGTGCAGGAGGACCCTCATCGCCATACATAGCTGCATCAACAAACACCAACATCAGAATCTGGCTGAAAGCTTCCAGCCGGTCTAAGCGCTACGACTAGAAGACCCTAACCATGCGGGTCTGACAAACCGTCGTCACTCCGGGTGGGGAATATCTCTAGCTAGGTAGGCGGATACTTCAGCGGCTTACGGTCAGGAGAAAAGTTGGTAAGCTCATTGTCTCCCATCCCGTCTTTAGCTGGCTGTGTTGTAAAGAGCTATTCAAAAGGGGCATATAAGAAACAAGAAGTAACTGTTCAGGAGAAATCTATCCAGCAAAACAACAAACTTACCCGAGGCGGAAGACGACTCCGATGGTACGGTGGGAAGGAATAGCTCCAGGGCTTCTCTAGCTCCTCCTTCGATATCATGGCGAGCCAATCTTGAAGGGCCTCAAAAGGAACGTCTAGCCAGGAGGTCTGAGTCGGGTCCATTGGCCCTGACAAGTGGCACATCTTATGCAACTGGAGTTGTAGCGAGAGCACCCGGCGCGCCATCCAGGACAGAGTGATGTCCTTGGCGATGAGTTTTTTCTCTCCCGCCAACGACATCACCCGCGTGGCCATCTTGTCCATGTCCGCCTGAGCTCCCCAGCCCTTCATCACCCAAGCCTGCCGACGATGTTGTGAATGTTGGCAGCCAGATCCAGTCAACCTCGGTGACATTGCACACGTAGAAGTACGAGCACTTCCAGAGCTTGACTATGTCAGGAAGCTCCAGCCGGGGCATCGGCGAGGTCCCCCGTGGGTAAATGGCGCAGCAGCCGGTGTCCACCAACGGGTTATCCTTGTGAATTGTCTGAGACTTGAAGTTGAAGAACTTCAAGAAGTTGCCCGCATCTGGGCGAACACCAAGGTACGAATCGCAACATGCAACATGGTGCACGAGTTGCACCATGGCATTCGCCCCAAGGAGGTGAAGCTGTAGATCGAACATCTGGAAGAGCTCGATGAGGAAGTCGCTCGCGGGCAGGCCAAACCCGTGAGCAAAGTGCACGACGAAGACGATGGCCTCACCTGGCTCGTTGTTGGGGAGCCACTCCCCCTCCGGTGCGATTCGATCCTTTACAAGCCTCTCCGACGGCAGGAACCGACCTCGCCGATACTTTGCGATGAGCTCCTCCGTGACAAAGGAGCCACCACCCCTTCATTGTGAGGGCATCATGTCTATCAAAGGTGCCGTAGTGGAAAACCTAGGGCCCATATTGTGCAGAATCGTAGCGCTGCCGGCGACCTTCCGCTGATGGTGCAAGATGGGGGAGGTAAAGGGACAACACATAGGCAACGGTAGAAGGAGGGATAAGGGGAAGTGTGAGGAGGGAGAAACCCTAACTCCCAGACCTCTATTTATCACCACGGCGCAGGCACGTCGCCTTCGCTTCACCCCTACACATGGTAGGCAACCACTCCTCTCCCCCGCGGCGTTTCGGCTCTGGATCGCATGCGCTAGCAAAGATTCACGCAGAAAATCCTGGAGGAGTTAACGAGGCGTGTGTGCGCGGTTACCAAAAAACTGAAGCGGCAGGACGTGCGTGAGAACTACTGGTTGACATAAGCGCTGACCTCAGCGGCAAGACTTTTGGCCTCCTAAAAGCTCCGGCTGCGTTAGTCGCCCACTTCCATTAACATTTTCACCCAATGGGTGGCCACCGATTCTGTAACCGGTTTAATCTAGCCGGGTACCAACAAGAGCAAAAAGGTCAAGCGACAGCCGGCTTCATCATAAACTACTTCAACTCGTTCATGAGCATGCAAGAACTTCTCTGCAGGGTGAAGTCCCAACACGCTCGAGGACTAGTGTCGAGGGGATCAGCCCTTGATGGGATAAGCCAGGCCAACTCAATTAGCTTCAGAGGTATCAAGCTGGATGGCCACAAGACAGGAAACCCACAGCCGGTTGGAATGCTACAACTGGATCACCATCAAGCTACCCGGGCTAGCCCATCTAGCCGGTCAACCAGAAGAGCCTGTCGGGTGGCCAGCTCCACCCAGTCACCTCAGAATCTGTGGCGGGGATATGGAGGGTGTGATGCCCCACACCAGAGCACGCCTTTGGGTTCTCAGCTATGCATCACCAGATAGACCGTGGCACCATCCACGCGGCGCTACACGATGACCGCACTGAGCGGGGTAAAGCTGGCGGTTGAGCACTATAGCCCTACGGCTAGGCACTATAGCTCTATAGCTAAACACTGGAGCGCTAACTATGGCGCCATGGCTCACCATCTGGGCCCTGCCAGCCGACCCACTTTGTAAACCCTAGGCCCGCTTTGTAAACCCTAAGCCCACTTTGGAACCTACACTCCCGGAGAGTATATAAGGGGGGTAGGGCTAGCGTTACGGCCAGACTCGACTCCCTCCACCTCTAGTCTTCACTAGTTCATCAAAGATACAACTTCAGGAGCACTTATATTGGGCATACGCCCATAATATAGTAGATCCTTGCAGGAGTAGGGGTGTTACCTCGTTGAGAGGGCCCCGAACCTAGATACTTCGCTGTGTCTGCAGTGCTCGTGCCCAATCCCATTGCCGCATTGTCCCCTCTAAGTCATCCACGATGGCACTACCGTGTTCCACACCACGACATATTCATAGATCTTTTGGTTGAACGGAATCAACGAAGCATGAAAGAGAGAATACTGGAATTGTTCTAGAGTGAGAACTGGAATTGTTCCAGGTGGATACGAAGTCGTTGAAGTGGACCGAAAGGTGTTTCGGGACAAGAGGAAATTAATAATATATATGTTTATATATTAAATAAATATTTATTATTAAAATATTTGGGGAAACTTCCCCTAATGGGCCAAAACCCTAAAGGGAAAACGCCCAAGAGGTCAAGCCACCCAATTGGGGCAAGGGTGCAGCTGCCACTCCCGCCGGCCATGGGCTGCCGAACGGGATGGGGCTCACCCAGCTGTCGCGTCACCTTGGGCCGGTTGGCCGGCCACCACCGTCACAGGCTTCAATTTTAGAGAAAAAACTCTTTTGCAGCCTAGCCAGCCCAACAATTAGGCTGAAGCTCCGCCAGTGCTGGGAGACGTAGAGAGGAGTCTAGTTATTATAATATAAATAGGTTTTATCTCAATTATGAACCACAATAAGAAGAAAGATTAAATCAAATACAAATCCAAATATGAATAGAGTTTCAAACCCTAATCTTATAAATATGAATCTCTCTTTCTCGCTCCTATGCAAGGGAAATGATGGTGGAGTGGATGATCTAGAGGTCGAAGATCGTGGAGCAGATCGAAGAGATTCTTCTTCTTCTCCAGATCTCTTCTTTCTGTATTCTGGGATGGATGATGGCTATTGTGTTGTGCTTTCGTGTATGCTTCTTTCACGAAGGCAGCTACATGTGGTACGGGCGGACGGTACGGATAGGCCACGCCTGTACCGGTAGTCGTTAAAACCCCTGACTTCCTCTTATGAGGTTCCTCCCATTTAGTGACTTTCTTGATTTTCTTCATTCAGATTTAAATCGTTCTAAAAGTGCACAAAACCCACAATAGATAAATTATTTTTTTGTTTTCACCAATATTAGGTGTTACTTGAAGATAGAAAACCATCAAAATCAAAAGAAACCAATAAAAAGCAAGGCGGCAACGATGAGGGATCATGCCAACTTTGACGCTGAGATGCCTATGTGGTTTCTATTATCATGAACAAGATGCATCATAACCAATCCATCTATAAAATCCAAATTTTATTGTCTAAAATTGTTAGCAGTGAGCCGGTGTGGGAAGCCAACCCAAAACTTTCGACGATTTGGACCTATGGCCCAAACAGCTTGCTGACGCACTAGCTTGCCATCTTTTAGGCACCAGTGGAGACCCATAGGTAGAAAGGCACCTGTAGGCAGTGGCTGACCTTGCAGACAATCTTTGGGGGGGAAACGAAGCTACAAAATGAAATTTAATTCTTTTTGGGAACGGCACATCAAATGACAGTAACAAGCTAGAATGTGTAGCCATTTTCAAGAACTTATATATTGCGATTGATCTTGTCAACAAAATATAACTATAAGATCAATATATGCCAAAACAAAACAAATCATATACTATTTAACCATGGATTTTGACTCATCATAGACCCATGTGTTAATCACTACAGATCAGCTCTTCTTCTCTTTGCTCCTGTGAAAGCAGAAGAATATCCTCGTAGTTGTACTTCTCTGCAATTTCTCTCTCTATGTTTACTAGCAAGTTGTTCCCATCCCTCTTGCTGAATATCCTGTGAAATGCTGTCCAAATTCGAGCAACAACAGAGGAGGCTGAATAGGGGTTTCTTTAGGTACATCTACATCTCCTTGTTCAGGTTCAGCTCCAGCCCTCTTTCTTTTAAAAAATGAGTCGATTTTTTTCTCTTTACCCATCTTCCTGTCACTGGATATTTAGAAAACAATAGGTAAACAACAATTTCCCCAGACATGTAAACAACAATTTTCCTAATCTGAACTTTTCCCAAATTGGAACCAATCCGACAAAAAAAATAGAACAATTAGTACACTAATTACCTCTGGCTCTAGGAGGAGGAGACAAACTTGGATTGGAGCGAGCAGTAGTGGGAGCGAGTCCTTCACAGATGGTCGTCGGAGCTCATGGTTGTCAGACTGGAGGAGGTTGCGGGCGTTAGGGAACCAGCTGCAGGCGCGGACGCGACGATTCTAATGACCAGCCGACCGGACACCACCCGCCATCCACCGACCGCCGTCCACGGTCCACCGGCCACCCAAACCCAGTCATGGCGCCGCCCAAAGCGAGGACAGATCGAGCGAAGGAGAGAAGAGTCGAGAAATTGTTTTTGTGTTTCTGGCCGTGTTCTACTCCCGTCAAAAAAATAGAAGGATTCAGTGGGCCTTGTGGGATGTATACACAGTAGTACTAGGGGTAGTAGTCGTTTTGCAATTTTGCTGGAGGGCCACGGCCTAGATTGGCCCCTGGGAAGGTCCGCCAGTGCCTGTAGGATATTGGTACGGGTGGAGTCACTCCATACTTTACTCATCCTCTCTAATTTTATCCATCGTCCAGACCCATACCGTCAACGGGTATAAGTTTTTTCCATATGCGTCACAGACAGGATAAATGGACCATAGGCAAAACAATTGTTGGGCGTAAAAAAGAACTGCTAGACATCATAGGCAAATCTGGGCATGGACAACCCAGACCGGCCTGGCCCCAAAAAAGCCTGATGGGACAGACCAAAACAGTCCCATGGGATAAAACTGGGACAGGAAATCTTGGCCCGATAGCAGCTTGGGCCGGACCTAGAACAGTATATTTGGCGATTTAGGGAAGGCCCGGCCCGACAGCCGGTTGATTTTTGCACAGCTTGAGCCGGGCCTGGGAGTCCGGGTATGGGCTTTTTTCGGCCCGGCCCCCAGCAATGGGGACGGCTGGAGATGCTCTTATCCCGTCGGCTTTCCACTTCCGCGGTTGCGCCCCAACGGCACGCAGCTGTTGCCCTCCCAACTCCAACTCCAACTCCAACCCCAACGCGAGAAGCGGCCACTCCTCTTCCCCGGAGAGCCGATCCACCGGGAGAAGCTACGCTCCTCCTCGTCGTCGTCGTGGAGAGACGAAAGCGGGCGGAGGAGCGCCGGCATCGGCGTCGCCGTCGGCGCCAGGCGCCAGCGGCACGAAAGCTTGGTAATCCTTGATTCCTCGCTCTCTCTTACTCAAATCCGTGATGCAGCATATACGCCCATGCCTAGCCCTCTGATTTGCAACTCTGCAACTGAACGATGCCCATGCGCCCTCTTCCTTGGTTCCGCTGGCTGTACCGCGCCTGTGGTTGTCCTCCCGCTTCCACCATCATACTTACATTTCGTTTTCGCGGATTTATGGCTCGAATTTCATCATCGACGCACCAGGCGGTTAAGATTTCGGAAGGAAGGCGGAATGCAGGTTCGCGTTGTTCAGTTGACCTCATCAACATCTCGTCGGCAGGAACCATGGCCGCTATTCGGTGGATCCTCCGAGTCTAGACGACATAGCTGTTGCTTCTCGGGTGAGGCTGATGTTCCGTCATATTTTGTTTATCTCTTGTTTTTGGGTCTGATTAGCCCTCAACTCCTCGTGGATTTTTGGGGGCATACCCTGCTTCAGTTTCCTGCCAATTGTGTTGAATCTTAAGCTTCTTATTGTAGGGAGTCAAAAACTGTTAAATAGAGTACAATACTGTCAGGTGCCACATTCTAATTCTACAGGAGCTGTAGCTCATATTCAGAAGGAGGTACGTCAGAATGCACTGGATGCTAAATATATAATGTTGAATATTGTCGTGTTTGATTTTTGTTTCATATCATGACAAATAATAATAATGTACCATTCCATCTGTATTTCTTCTGTCTTATGTCCTGTTGCGTGCTAAGGATGACTGAACCTTATAGAAATGAGCGAGAAAAACAAACAGTGTTTCTTTTCTATGGCGTAGTCATGCAGTCCTCTCAAGCAGTATTGCTTTTCTGAATTTTCTCATAAATATTAGGCATAACTGTTATCCCACTTCTGTTTCAGGACAAATATTCTTGTGTCGATAGGTCAACATCCTATCTGCATGTGCAAACTCTTAGGAATTTCCCAATTGAAAAATTCTGTGGAGAGGTGGTACTGGTGCGACTTGATTCTGTAATTCTATTGGACGATCTAGGATCATGCAATTTTCCACTGAAAAGGACACTATCAACTATCAAATACTTGTCCAAAGCAGGAGCGAAAGTTCTTCTGGTTACCAGTTGGGATCCAGTGCTCCAATCTGTCACTCCAGTGCTAAAGTCAACTGAATCTCTTGCAGGTTAATTGACATCCATGTGCCGATATGCTTATCCCAATCTTTACACCGATAAGTTGTTACATATTGTCGTGTTTTAGGATCGTTTTTTTTCAGTTTACAACAAAATGATTCTAACACCAATGAGCCTGAAATTACATACTTCCGAAAAGGATTACATGTTTGTGAAACACAACCCTGTAAATGTTTTTTATATTTGCAAACCAAAAAGATCTGTATTTGGAGAAACCGGGAATGATTCTAACACCAATGAGCCTGAAATTACACACTTCTGAAAAGGATTACATGTTTGTGAAACACAATCCTGTAAATATTTTTTTATATTTACAAACCAAAAAGAGCTGTATTTGGAGAAACCAGGTAAGAATGCTATTGAGCTCCAATGCATTAAATGTCTGGACAACAGCATTTCTCGCCCGTGTCTTTTTCATACTGTTGAGGGTAATATACTGGTTTAATTCTGTCATGTATTCTGAATCTCATGTTAAAAATAATGCCAACTTCTTCAGATTTTGTTCATTCCTGATAATTGAAATAATCTCAGACTACCTGTCATCGCTTCTTCAAGTAAAGGTCATCCCAGTGAATGGTGTCCCTTGTTTAACATCATTTAAGAAGGAAGAGTGGGTGCAGAATGATATCATCTTGTTTGAAAATCTTTTGAACTTCAAGGGAGAAAATGCAAACTGCAACGATTTTTCTCAAAAGCTAGCTTCAGGTGCTGCAGTTTATGTGAACGATTCTTTCTCGATGTCTCATAAGATTCGTGCATCAACTGTTGGCATCACTCGCTTCTGCTACGCATCTCTTGCTGGTTTCCAGTTTGAGGAAGAGCTTATGCAACTGCTAAAGATCACAGACACCACAAGGCACCCATCCATTGCAATAGTAATATTTGGTCCTTGTTTCATTTTCAGTTCATAGTTTATACAGCTGTCGTAAACTGTTTACAAGGTTAAGACAATAAAACCGAAAAGACAACTTTCTTTAATTCCTATCTACTAGCTTTGGCTTTAACACCTCAATGTGTTCAGTTTCAATGTCCATTGTTTTTATTGTCAAGCAAATCTGTTCTTTTTCTTTCGGTGCTATCAGAAAAAGGAGACACCTTATAATGAAAATATGTTGATTCTACAAATTGGAACTCATTTGATTTTTGTTCAAGAAAAAGAAAAAATGTTGATTCTACCTGCTCTGATCATCCAAGTTGAAAAGCTAAGCTATCGTTGTTTTGATGGCATGACTTGTTAAACACTCTTTTCTTATTCTTCATTATGATTAGACTGAGTTAGATTTTTTGCCAGCATCCATGTCTAAGCATATAGTTTAGTTTTTCTGTACAACAGCAGATGATTAGAGCTGCACTTGTCTTGTGTTATACTCAGTAGTGGAGCAAACTGAGTGGTGCTATTTCACTGATAGTTTTTTTAATTTCTCAAGTTTATGAGGAATAATAATGCTTGAGAATATTACACTCATGATTTTTAATGATTAATCAAAATGGCAATTGTGCACGAAATGATCCTTGGTCCTAGCATGCTTTTATGTAAACTCTGCAAGCAGGATAAACACTTTGTATTAGGACCTTTTTATGACGGTTCTTTATTTTGTTTAGCCTTATCGGTTGTTGATATTGTTGGTTATTGCAGATTGGAGGCAGCAACTTCTTGAGAAAGGCAACCGCGCTGCATCTGTTAGCCTCTCAATGTGATGGGTTGTTTTTTGTTGGCAGATTATCATTTCAAATAATGAATGGCCTTGGAATTCCGGTGCCCTCTTGTTTGATAGAAAGAAATGCAACCAAGGAAGTGCTACAACTTATCCAAATAGCTCATAATAGGAATATTCCTATTTATTATCCAACAGACCTCTGGTGTTTGAACAGCAATAATAATGAAGCACTGGAAATATTTGACTCAACTGAACTATTGTCTGGTGAGTGTGACCAGGCTTTAGTTATTTATATTTGTTCATGCGGTTCAAATACTCATCTCTTCTTTCTTGGTAACACTTATATTCATTCTTTTGAATTAACATCATGTTTGGGGCACAACTCTCATTCATTTTTTAACTTAAATGTCATTATAAGTTCTAGCAAGTTGTACCCCCTCAAACCCCTATGTTAGTTGTACCTACATGGACATTGAGATCTCCAACGAAGAGCTTCTCGTTTGTTGGTACAATTCTAACCATATCCTCCTCCAAGTCCTCCCAAAACTCCCTCTTAGCACTCATGTCGAGCCCAACTTGTGGGGCATTAACACTAATGACGTTCAGGACGAGACCCCCAGCAACTAGCTTCACTAGGATGATCCTATCCCCCTGTCTCCAGACGTCCACTTCTCCATTCTTGAGGTTCTTATCTATTAGGATGCCTACGCCATTCCTACTACCAGTTGACCCAGAATACCAAAGCTTGAAAACGGCATTCTCTACTTCCCTCGCCTTTTGACCCGCGCATCTGGTCTCCTGGACACAAAAAAATATTTACACGCCTCCTAATCGCAGCATCCACTAACTCCCGCAGCTTCCCCGTCAAGGATCCTACATTCCAACTACCCACTCACAACCTGCTTGCCTCGTCTTGTTTCCGTTGAGTGAGATGCAAAGAGCCTTTCTCACTTATCAGTTATCACTACATCCGGGCGAAGATGTAGCACGCCACTAAGGCGGGGGCGGCCCGGCCCTTGCTCACTTAACACCACACCCGGGTTCCGATACGGCACATCACTGAGAGGGTTACGCCCCAACGAAATTCTATTGATTTTCATATCCATAGGAATGGCTGGTTTTTACGTTGGCTTGGCAAGCCTATCACAACCCTCCTCCTTTACCCAGGCTTGGGACCGGCTATTCCTAAAAAAAGGCATAGGCGGAGTTTATAGTTATATAATTATATTCCTCAAAATTGCTCTGTGCGTGACTCTAGTCAGTTAAGTGGCAGTAGGTAGTTTATACAATAATGAAGCTTTCTTGTCCATGTATCCTCCAGGACTTGCTTTGGGTTGGACACCAGTTGATATAGGACCATCAACACTGGAGAGAATTTCTTCATTAATGCCATCATACAAGGTAAGAAATGCTATTGCTACCAATGTGTTGAGGCTTTATGTAGTGCAATATAGTTTTTTGAGGAAAATTCCAAAATGTAGGGTATATTGCGTTGCACCACTCATGCAAACTCCTCTATTTTCTCACGTCAATTAGCCAGGGGCAATAGTGCACAAAACTGCTCTCATGTTCCCTCCACAATGCGTTCTCCTGTGCCAAAAACTATATGCCCTACATCTAGAAACGGAGGGAGTATTAACTGAAATGTTTAAAGCATCTCACAGTTCTTCATGTTTCTGTTATTAACTATGTACTATTTTAGATGGGAACAAATTGCAACAAAAAAAAAATCCCACCTGCCATCCCCCCACCCCCTGCCGCCATCCCGAGAATATGCAAAAGTGTTGGACATGTTGCATTGTAGGAAGAACAACCAGTTTAAGGTGCATTTGCTTGAAGGCCATCAGCGGATGCAGACCCTGAACTGGCTAGGGCTTGGGAGGCTGTCCTTCTCCAGCGCCTCACACGCTGGGATCTGGCGGCGAGCGTCTTGTTTCATGCTGATGACGTTGTCATCTTCTGCCATCCGGACAGGACAGAGTTGCTCATGATTTGCGGCTTACTCGTGTTCTTCGGCCTGCGGGGGTTTGCACACAAACTTTGCCAAGGATCGGATGCCCTGGGCTGAACTGCATTAAAGATCTGTTCTATGTAGCCACATCCACTTCACCCTAGCGCAGGTCTTTGCCGAGTGAACGTTGTGAATTCCAAGTTTTCTGTGTTGAATTGATTGTCAGACCTTGGGCCAGCTGACACGGCTGTGCCTGCCACTGGCCTTGTTGTGAAATTCCCGCCACGCCCTGCTAACATTTTTCTAGAATGCTTTTGTGCATGGCAAGCACAGAAGGTGATTGGGGTTGCCATTAGTACTATCTTGACAATAATCGAACTGCAAAATATGCCCCACAGCTCCATAATTTACTTTGGAAATGTGACACATCATAAGAATGAAGCATTACTGACAGCAATACACCCTGAGCAACTTGAAAGCTTATGATCGATATGTGATGATTCATGTGCTCAAGTTCACTTGGTGTAGTATCAAATATGAGTATATGGCATTGATTGGAGTTCCTTTGTTGCTGTTATCAACTTGCATGCTAATTCTTAGGAGAATCCTTTTACCCTATCAAGTTCTAAAATTCTTTTTTTATATAATTTCCCACAGAAGATCCTATGGATCGGTCCTACAAGTTATGACGCAACAGAAGAATATTGTGTTGGGGCAACACAGCTGGGTCAGATACTGGACAAAGCAAGTCATAATAGCTGTGATGTTATTTTAGTAGGAAGTGCAGCATGCAAGGCAGTAAAAGGGATATCAGACTCCTCATCACAATACACAACATTTGAAAATGGATCTATTGTATGGGAATTTCTCAAAGGAAGAATATTGCCTGGTATTGCAGCATTGGATAAAGTACGTCATGCTCTAGACTTACTATTTCTGTTTACTCAGTCAGTGAGTGCACTGAACATGTTATCAAGATTAAAAAATCAAGATGGTGCTCTCAGCGTGATAAATTATGTGCATACCTATACAATCAATCCATTATGTATGCATGGCATAAATGATATACCTCAAATCCTCAACATTTTCAAGACAAAAGGTGTAGCCTGATATCCTGATTCTCCTAGCATGCCAACAGATATGAGCATACTTATACAATTAAATTTTCATTTCCAAGTGATCCTACGTTGGATTTAACAATGTAAATGTATAAGTTTCTTGAAGTTACATGTAAACATCGAGGAAGTTCTCTGTCGCTAAATTATTCAAAATCACATTCCAATATTTGACATGGTCATTTTTTCTGTTCTGTAATGCTAAGAACTGGTCATGTAATCTTCTACTCTCTCCGTTCCATATTAACTGTCGCAGATTTGTCAAGATACACATGTATCTAGACGTGTTTTAGTGTGTAGATACATGCGATTCTAGACAATCTGCGACAGTTAATATGAAACGGAGGTAGTAGATCACTTTACTCATTAATGCGGTACTTTCATTTGAAATTCGAGAATATATAGTGCCACAGCTCACAAGTAATACTAAATTAACAGAAAGGAATTGAGCACCACAATCCTCTCGACTCCTTTAACAAAACGTATACATACACAGTTGTATAAGACATGATGAATAGATCACATAACAATTATGAAATAGGGATCCATGGGAAAGTTATTAAATTAGTTTTCCGTACCAAAATTAATAATTAAATTGAGTTTTCTGTACAAAAATTAATAATTAGATTGATTTTTCCGCCTGATGATTTGTGGCTACCTGCTTATCGCTTCTTAGCACCAACTAGCTCATTCTTGCAATATTTTAGCAACTGTATTCATAAATTATACTATTTGGTAGCAGAACTAATCATTGCCCTGTGATGGATCCCGTTCCTATATGGATCAGATGTCTTATTATATTTCCGTTGCATTTAATGGCATATTGACATGAGCATTATTTTTCTATCGCTTTTCTGACTGAATATTTCAGTCAAATAAAGGTCCACTTTTTTAACTACCACTGCACAATATTTTCTAAATTGGAAAACTGTAAGGTTTGCTTTTTTACTAGTTATCTCGAATACTTTTTTTCATTAAAAAAGGAATCTTCTCCTTTTGCAGAGTTACCCCTATAAAATATCATGGGATGATGTCTTCTCTGACCCAGAACAACCATTGGTTGTTGATATCGGAAGTGGTAGGCCTCCCTTCCAGAACAGTCACTCTCAAATCATAGTATGTTGCATGATGAACACAGATAGAGAAGAATGATCCTTTTCCTATAATTTTGGTTTGCTGCACTAGTTTCAGTTAATGGTGCTAGCTGCTAACATCGAAACAGCTTTGTGATAGAAAACCATGAATGTGGCTGCTCATACTGGTTCCATCTGTGAAATTGTCTAGCGTTGAAGTACAAATTAGTAAAACACATATCGTTATTGCTCTTTCTAGTACATATAGGGCTTCTATCTTTCCTCATAAGACTTGAATCTCAGTTCCTGTTCTGTAGTGATCAGAAAAAACTAGTTCATTCCATTTAACTGTGATTGGCTTGTGTTTCCTTCATCAAAGTGCATGTTTGCATATGTATATTACTGTAAATTACAAGAATATATAACATTTTGTACTTCACAATTTATCTATCTGAGGCCTTGCATCTCTGGTTCTTGCACCCTTTTCAAGTAAGTATATTTCTTAGTGCAGGAAATGGTTTGTTTCTATTCCAAATGGCTAGAAACTGGGAAGGTTCAAATTTTCTTGGGCTTGAGATGAATGGAAAGGTAATAACTGTATGTGCCTGCATTTACTTAAGTGCTTCAACCTTTTGTAACCCATTTTTCTGTAGCTTGTTATAAGGTGCCTTCAGGAAGTAGCATCAGCTGGGAAAAGAAACTTGTAAGCATCTTATACATCTACTTTCATTAGCAGAACTATTGCTTCTTCTTTTCCTTTGCCTAACTCTTTATCTGTTCATGACAGTGGTCTCAGTTCTAACAACTAGTCTGCTCAGATAATTATTCAGACAGAGAACAAACTAACCTAGTTTCGGCGACCCTGTCCACCTTGACTTGAAGCATCCTCTTTCAAATGTGGTCACTGGATAACTAGTTTGACTAAACTTGCCAGTGCATGTAGATTGAACTTAAAAGTGTCAACTATGTAGGATGTTGAATTTTCTCAGTGTCACGATTTGGTTAGGAACCAAGCCAGTCTTTATTCTCCAGCAATGAGTGACCCTGTCCACCTTGACTTGAAGCATCCTCTTTCAAATGTGGCCACTGGATAACTAGTTTGACTAGATTGAACTTAAAAGTGTCAACTACTCCCTCCGTTTCATAATATAAGATGTTTTAACTTTGTGAAGATAATGTATCTAGACGTCTTTTAGTATGTAGGTTCGGAGAGGTTCACTCCGAATCTACACACTAAAAGGTGTCTAGATACATTACCTTTAGAAACCTAAAACATCTTATATTTTGAAACGGAGGGATTATGTAGGATGTTGAATTTTCCCAGTGTCACGATTTGGTTAGGAACCAAGCCAGTCTCTATTCTCTGGCAATGAGTGACCCATTGGATCCTTTCACTTATGGAGATGCCACTAAAATTGCGCACAAGCAGCAAACATCTCTGTATTTGTTTGGAACGAGATCAAACATACACTTGCTTGTTGTTGTATGTCCCGAAAAAGATTCAGATTCCACAATGGATGGTGGATTACATAATCCCAATTGAAAAATGTTGTGAGGACTACATGTTACATTTTAGTCAAATGTTGCTGTATTAACCATTCATATTTAAATGACATACTTACTAATCAACAAGGGTAGGAATTTTGTTTTAACTTGTCATTTCATAGTCCTTACATGTAAAATTCTTCTAATACCGTTTTAACTTATTCTAACAATTGTAGGAATTTTGTTGTTATTTGTATAGCTCGTTTTGCTTTTTTTGTCTCCTATTTCATTGTCAGTGATGCAATCGTTTCTTTTCAGCAGATATTTTCTATCAACAAATGCAACTTCCACATTCCGCTCCATTATTTCAAGTTATCCTGGACAGTTGACACTCGTCACAATACAGGTACACTTAACTCTTCAGTACTAAGTTATCCTGGACAGGTGACTCTCGTCACAGTATACAGGTATATTAACTCTTTAGTACTGCTAGCTTATTTTTGTGTGCGTGTATGCTCAGTGGATGCTACACTACCTGGTGGATAAATCGGAAAATGGATACGGAGGACGGGCTCACTGGAGCCCGTTTTTGAACTTTTCAAAATGCATCAAATATTTTCGAAAAAATACCTACGTGTAGACTACAATACGAAATATATGTATGCAAGTTTTCAACGAAAAGTACATTGTATTTCGAGTGCAGCAAAAAAGACAAATATGACAAGTTTTGGAAAAACGGAGGCCCATTTAAAATTACACTGTTTATGTTCAGATCTGAAATTTTCACTTTTTTACCGAGGACAGAATACAAAATATTTCACACGCGTATTATAAATCATTATCTATGTCCCTATATTTTTTTTCGAATTTTTTGAAACTTTAATTTTGAACTTCTCAAAAAAAAGGGCTCCAGGGAGCCCGGGCTCCATATTGACACTCTCGTGGATAACCTGCCTAGTACAGTGATGGTCTCTTCTTTGTAGTGTCCAAATCCTGACTTCAACAAAGAGCAAAATAGGTGGAGAATGGTACGAAGAATGCTTGTCGAAGCTGTTGCCGATCTTCTTCAGATCAATGGGAAGGTATACTGTGTGGTCCCCACTTGTCCATCTCAATTGTTGAGCATGATTACACTTTACACATCCTGCTGAAGCATGAAAGCATGATAGTGACCAATCAAGTTCATCAGGATTAGAACATGGTATGATGACCAGCCTATAGGCTAGACCCCTCAACTACATCTTGTATGCCCATATGTTTGTGGAATTATGGCATCGAGCTCAGTCCGATGGTGAGCATTTTGCTGCAGCTCGGTCAAGAAAAAGAGCAGCTGTTACTAAACCATATATCTGCACTTGCTGATGCAGATTTACTTACAGTCCGATGAGGAGTCTGTCCTGATCGGAATGAAAGAGCAGTTCATCTCCCACGGCAAGGGCCGGCTCGTGGTGGATGGGGATTATGATGACAATGACCGGATGGAGAATCCGTTCGGCGTCATGTCGGACTGGGAGCGCCATGTTCTGGCTCGCGGAGCTCCAATGTTCAGAACCATGCTACGCAAAGTGTGAAAGCTGAAGGGTCCAGTAGGCTTATTTCCCTCCGGCGTTGAGATTTCAGACTGAGAGTGAACTCATTGCTGTCTTAAAAAAAGGCTCTTTGCTGTCAGACTGCTCTCATGCAAAAAGTGCAAGCTCTGTAATCTTCACAAGTTCACACCCTGAGAGTGAACTCATGATTCTTTTATTCCTCTATTCCAAGGAACACATATTTTCTCAGAACTGTAAGAATCTTGGCGCGGCGGTCACGTTTTGATGTATAGATAGTTAATTTCGATGCTGGTATGGACTTGAGTATTTTCTAGATGTGAGATGGTACTGGCAATATAAGTTGGCTAGTAGATGCATACTTACACTGGATAACATGGTGGATTATGATCACAGCGCCGGTACATATTTTCACTGGGCTTAGCCAGAATGCACTGGTGCATGGATTATGTCACATTACAGAGATGATGGATTCTAATCTGTACTACCAAAAACAAAGCTGAATATACGCTAAGGTACATATTACACCGAACTAAACATACTACTACTGGTTTGATTCTACTGCTTCTATTTTATTATTTGTGTCTGTCGTTGTCACCTTTGTTCGAAGATCTTATGATGCGATAAGTTGCAGTGAAAGATCTTATGACGCGAGAAGTTGTGGGAGGACCACGTGGCATACATACTGCTTGGCTCTCCTGATTAGGACAGTACCCTCCAGGCATCTCCCGTTCTGACGTGCACGCGGCCTTGTTGGCTCTGCGCCGTCTACAAACAGTAAGGAGAAAAATAACAATACAAAAAAAATTGTTATTAGAGCATCTCTAACCGATACCAAAACTTTAGAGTAGTAAACTGACTCCTGGAACTTACTCCTCTAAACCTTGGCGGTTCCTAACCAAACCCCTATATTTAGCGGAGTAAAACTTTTTTGACCCATTTCTTTCTAGCATTTCACATATGCATTTCATACATTTCAAATAGAGTTCATACAAGCAATTCAAACATACGGACAATTCAAATACAAGAACCACAACACTTAAACACTAGACATAGATATAGTTCATCGAATCGAAATAAAACATGCATAGAGTTCATCCAAAAGTAGACTCTGTCACCAACTGTGTCATGAAGCTGGCCACCTCAGACTCCACCGCACTACAAATCATCAAAACAACATCACCGCATGTCTACAACCATCAACGAATGAGGGACCAAGGGAAAAAAGCGAAAAATTTACCTTGCTGCTGTTTCATCGAGCACCTCGCGGTCATCGATGGAGACGACGGTCAGACGGGCTTGCCGGCCTCGGGGACATTACGATCAAAGTCATTGTGTTTATATTGCTATAACATCATACGAAGTAATCCTAACCCTTAGACCATGAGATCATGTCAATCACTAACACTAGAAGAGTAACTTGATAACATCAAACGTCACACTGTAACAGGGTGACTATAAAGGTAGGTTCAGATACTCCGAAGGTGTTATGTAGAGGCTCATGGATCAAGTGTGGGATTTTTTTATCCCGATGACAGATAGATATACTCTGGACCCTCTCGTGATATCACATTAAGATAGCTTGCAAGCAAGTGATGTGATCACTAGAATGTTATATCACGGGAACAAGAAAAGAGTGCATGTCGGTTACGAGATCAAACTAGGAATGGAGATACCGATGATCGAATCTTGGACATGTAATATATCGTGAGACAAAGGGATTTAGTTACTAGCATTAAAGGTTCTCACGATCACAAAAGTCATCGTTGAATGTGTGTGAGTCAGTATGGATTTCCAGGTCCCGCTACTGATTATTGATCGGAGAAGGGTCTCGATCATGTCTGCATTATTAGCGAACCATAGGGTGACACACTTAAGGGATACCGACACCATTTGGAGCAAATATGTTCCAAACAAAAGAATTACAAAGCACTGGAATTATTTCAATGGACACCGGAATTATTTCGGGTGAAATTGCTGAAATTGGTTCTGCATGTAATATTGAAATATTGCAGGGGTTTATGTGAATGTTTGTTAATTAAAGTAATTAACAAAATTCTGAATAAAATAAATAAAAGAGTTTTATTAAATGAGAGTTGCATTAAATTTGGTGGAAATTTAATGCATGTGAGTGGAAGTGTGAGTGGAGTCAAATTTATGTGAGTGGAGCATCCACCACATGAATGAAAGAAGAGGTGGGGGCACCTCCTTTGGCTGCGGCCATGGGAGGGGGCTGCCCCCTCTCTTCCTCACAAAGTACACCCCCTCATGAAGGATCTCTTTCCCCCTCTAGAATTATTCCCCATGATCTCGGATTAGCGAGATACATGTTCCCGGTGGCTTTTCGTCTAGAAGGAGTTGCTGCTTTCGCTGCATCGCTGGAGCGAGGAGGTGGAGGTTGTTCGGTGGACCGGACGTGTGTGCGAGCACGGATGCGCTGCTGATTTGCGGCGCTAGGACTTCCTCTCGATCTTGAGATCGGCAAGCGATCGACTACATCATCCACGAGTCTAATCTCGTTACACTTTGTCGGTCTTCAAGGGTATATTCTCTATGGATATATATCCACCCGTTGCTTGTATCTAGGTAGATAGATCTTGGTGCTTAGTAGTTCCCATCGTAGAATTTTTTTGTTTTCTATGCTGCGAACCCAACAGGGGTATCAGAGCCTGATCTATGCGTAGATGCTTTGCACGAGTAGTACACATAAGAGTATGTGGGCGACGATGATCATGTTATTGTTTCTTATATGTATTTTGGATATTGGTGGCATAGTGGGATGAAGCGGCCCGGACTAAGTTTACATGTTCTCGCACATGAGACCTGTTCCACGCTTGACATGTAACTAGTTTTGCATAACTGGCTAGCGGGTGTCTGTCTCTCCTACTATAGTCAATATCTGATTTACAACGAGTTGCTATTAATTTGGTTATCATCGTTGTGGTTCCATCTTTATAGGTAAGACCGGTTCTATCTTCGAAAGCCCTAAGTCACGTAAAACTTGCAATTGATAAATTAGAGGCGTCTAGTTTAGATTGTTGCTAGGCTAGTGTCATGATATGGTAATGTTATAATTTGAAGTATAGTTGATACTGTTGGAAATTATAGCATACCTAACGTGTAAGTTCCATTGACCTTGGACTTACACACAAATGAATGATAAAGATCATACCACGATGCACATGATAGTGATCAAGTGCAAGAACCATATCATTTCACTTTATGCATATGATATTTGCATCTTATATTGCTTGTTTGGTGTTTTAGTAGCATTATAAGATGATCCCTCATTTAGATATCAAGATAAAATATGTTCTTTCTTTAGTATGCACCGTTAAGGAAGTCCGTCGTTTCAAGACATCACGTGATGATCAGGTGTTTTTGACTCTACGCTTTCATACAACAGGTGTAAGACAGTTTTACACACGCGAGTACTAAGGTTCTTACTTGGTGAGCCTAGCATGTACAGACATGGCCTCAGAACACGGACCGAAAGGTTAAGCATGAGTCATATAGTTGATATGATGCCTATATTTATGCTCGCCTTTGAAGCTACACCGAATCACGTGATGATCGGACTTGGTGTAGTGGATTTGGTTCATGTAATTACCAAAAAGGCACGAGGGATGTTGTTTTTGAGTGGGAGTTTATTAATAATTTGTATTAGTTGTACTCGATCTATCATAAACTTAGTCTAAACTTTACAAATTCTTTTGTGGACGGCACCACCTGCTTTTAATTTCAATGTGTTCATGGAGAAAGAGAAACTTGCGATGAATGGTAGCAACTTTACCAATTGGGTCCTGAATCTGAGGATTCTCCTCACTGCTGCACAAAAGCAATATGTGCTAGAAGCGCCGCTAGGCCCCCCACCAGCTCCTGATGCCCCTGACGAGGAAAAGAGTTAGGAGGACCACAACTTAGTTCATTGCGGCATACTACATGGGCTAGAGCCGGAACTCCGAAAGCATTTCGAGAATGGCAATGCCTTTAATACCATGGGTGAATTGAAAATGATTTTCGATACCCATGCTGTCGTAGAGAGTTATGATGCTTCTGAAAAGTTCTTTAGCTGCATGATTGAAGAGAATAGCTCCGTTAGTGAGCATGTACTCAAAATGTCTGGGTACGCCGATAAGGTTGTGTCCTTGGGAATAACGATTCCCATTGACTTAGGCATACATCGTGTTCTCCAATCTCTGTAACCTAGCTACAAGAGCTTCATGATGAACTATAACATGCAGGACATGCAGAAGTCTCTCCTCGAGCTTCTGTCAATGCTTTAGACTGCAGAAGTGGAGATCAAGAAATAGCATCAAGTGTTGATGATCAATAAGACCACTGGTTTCAAGAAAGACAATAAGGGTAAATAGAAGGGAAAAAATGGTGGCAAATATGTTGCCGCGCCTAAAAAGAAATCCCGAGATAGCCCTAAGTCTGATACCGAGTGCTATTATTGCAAGAGGACTAGCCATTGGAAGTTGGAAGCGCAACTGCACCAAGTATTTGGCGGACAAGAAGGCCGGCAAGGCAAACAAAGGTATATGTGATATACATGTTATTGATGTGTACTTGACTAGTACTCGCAGCAACACCTAGGGATTTGATACTGGATCGGTTGCTAATATATGTAACTCGAATCAGGGGCTGCGGAACAAGCGACAGCTAGTAAGGGATGAGGTCACGATGCATGTCGGCAATAGATCAAGAGTTGATGTGATCGCCATCGGAACGCTGCCTCTCCATATGCCGTCAAGATTAGTTATAAATCTAAATAATTGTTATTTGGTGCCTGTGCTAAGCATGAACATTGTATCCGGATCGTGTTTATTGCGAAGCGGTTATTCATTTAAATCTAAAAACAATGGTTGTTCGATTTATATGGATAATATCTTTTATGATCATGCACCTGTGATGAATGGTTTATTTTTATTGAATCTCGATAGTAGTGATACACAAATTCATAATGTTGATGCTAAAAGGATTAAACTTGATAATGATATATCTGCATATATGTGGCACTACCGTCTAGGTCATATTGGCGTAAAACGCATGAAGAAGCTCCATTCTGATGGACTTTTAGAATCACTTGATTTTGAATCATTTGATACATGTGAGCCATGCCTTATGGGCAAGATGACTAGAACCCCGTTTTCTGGTACAATGGAGTGGGTGACAGATTTATTGGAAATCATACATACTGATGTATGTGGTCCAATGAGTGTGTCGGTGCGAGGTGGATATCATTATTTTGTTACTTTCACGGATGATTTAAGTAGAAACAAGTATATCTATTTGATCAAACATAAGTCTAAAACCTTTGAAAAATTTAAGGAATTTTAGAGTGAAGTGGAAAATCATCGTAATAGAAAGATCAAATTTCTGCGGTCTGGCCGTGGAGGTGAGTATTTATGTTACGAGTTTGTCACACATATGAGAGAGTGTGGAATAGTTTCACAACTCACGGCTGCCGGAATACCACAACGTAATGGTGTGTCAGAACGTCATAATCGTACTTTATTGGATATGGTTCGATCTATGATGTCTCTGACTGACTTGCCACTATCATTTCGGGGTTATGCACTTAAACTGCTACATCCACTTTAAATCGGGCACCATCTAAATCCGTTGAAAAGACACTGTATGAATTGTGGTTTGGAAACAAACCTAAGCTGTCATTTCTTAAAGTTTGGGGATGCAATGTTTATGTGAAGAAACTTCAGCCTGATAAACTCAAAATCAAAGCGGAAAAATTCATCTTCATAGGATACCCTAAAGAAACAATTGGGTATTCCTTCTATCACCGATCCGAGGGCAAGGTTTTCATTGCCAAGAATGGATCCTTTCTAGAGAAAGAGTTTCTCGTGAAAGGCGTGTGTAGTCGGAAGGTACAACTCAAAGAGGTTATTGAACCTTCTCTTCATGAAACGGCGAGTGGCGCAGCATCGGAAATTTTTCTAGAGTTGACTTCACCGAATGAAGAAGGAACTAATGATAATGATAATGAAACTCCGAAAGAGGACACTGCCAAACCTCGCAGGTCAAGCAGGACACGTGCAGCTCCTGAACTGTACGGGAATCCTGTCATGAATTTCATAGTTGATGAAATAGATGACCCTGGAACGTATGAAGAAGCGATGATGAGCCCGGATTCTATACCTAATTCATCCGAGACTTGATCTTCGGTATCTCCATACCTTAGTTCGATCTCGTTATCGATGAACTTGTTTTCTCGTTCTCATGTCGTTGCATTCCGTGACCTAGTCACATGCTTGCAAGCTTCATTAATGCAACATCACCGAGATGGCCACATGTATCTGTCCGTTACATGGACTAGACAAATCCAGGTCTTGATATGTACTCCTCAACGCATCCCTTCGGAAAACCTGAGTGGCACCTTTTTGATCACCCTTTTACGAGATGATTCTTGATAACCATCAAAGCTTCTTCCGGAAATGGTGATTTGCATTACCTCACAGTCAAAGGATCAGGTTGCGAGGTTCTCTGTGTTTTATCATAAATGGTGAACTTTGTAACTAGATCTCATGAAGATATAATGGTCGGATGTTTGTCTATCATGTTATTCAACTAATAACATGACCTCATTGTCAGTTGGCATAAATGCCCATGATCTTGAAACACAGACCATCCTCATGACCAATGAACTAGTTCACTAGAGGTAACTAGAGACACGCTTTGTTTACATACCACACGTGTATTAACATTTCGTATTAACACAGTTATAGCATAGTATGAAACGTATTATGAACATATAGGAGATATATCAAATAATACACTTTATTATTTGCCTCTAGGGCATAACTCCTTCAGTCTCCCACTTGCACTAGAGTATAAACAAAACTAGTTTACAATAGGCAGGAACCTAACACCAATGGAATCTCTGTGTTGTTCGTGCTTTTCCTGATGGAGAGCTTTAGTCAAAGGATATGCCACATTCAGTTCCGTATCTACTTTGCAAATCTTGACTTCACCTTCGTCAACATTCTGCCGAATGACGTGAAATCTCAGCTTGATGTGTTTGGCTGTGGAATGATTTCTTGGTTCCCTTGCATTTGCAATAGCACCCGTGTTATCGCAATAGATCGTCACGGGGTCTTGCGCATTAGGAAAAACTCCCAGTTCAATGATGAAATTCCTTAGCCAAACAACTTCATTTGCTGCATCAGCTGTAGCAATATATTCAGCCTCCATTGAAGATTGTGCCACCACCGGCTGCTTCTTGCTCTTCCAGCTTATCGCCCCACCATTCACCAGGAACACAAATCCTATTTGAGACTTTGAGTCATCATGATCTGAGTTCCAGCTTGCATCCATGTAACCCATTACGTTTAGAGCTTCATCACTTCATAGATTAGGAACATATCCTTCATTCTTTTTAGATACTTCAGGATATTCTTGACAGCTGTCCAGTGATCCGATCCTAGATTACTTTGGTATCGGCTCGTCAAACTAAGAGCCAATGCCACATCAGGTCGCGTACTTAACATTGCATACATGATAGATCCTATGGCTGAGGCATAGGGTGTGAAAGCCATCTTCTTTCTATCATTGTCCGTTATAGGACATTGAGTCATACTCAATTTGCAATTCTTCATCATGGGTGTAAAACCCTTTTTGGTGTTCTCCATTTTGAACCTCTTCAAAATCTTTTCTATGTAAGTACCCTGACTCAATGCTATTAGGTGACTTGATCTATCTCTATAGATCTTGATTCCTAATATATATGCAGCTTCACCTAGATCGTTCATGGAAAATTGGTTACTCAAATATGCTTTCACGCTTTTCATAAGATCCACATCATTTCCCATGAGTAATATGTCATCCACATATACTACTAAGAAAACAACTGAGCTCCCACTCGCTTTCTTGTAAACACATAACTCTTGTTGGTTTTGGACAAATCCAAAACTCTTGATCACTTGATCAAAACGTTGGTTCCAGCTCCTAGATGCTTGCTTCAAACCATAAATGGATCGTTGAAGCTTGCATACCTTTCCAGCATCCTTAGGATTAACAAAACCCTCTGGTTGCATCATATACAACTCTTCATCAATGTGACCATTGAGGAATGCGGTCTTGACATCCATCTGCCAAATTTCATAGTCAAAATGTGCAGCAATTGCTATTAAAATCCTGACAGCCTTAAGCATCACTACGGGAGAGTAAGTCTCATCGTAGTCAACTCCTTGAATTTGTCGAAACCCCTTTGCGACAAGTCAAGCTTTGTGAATGGTCACGTTACCATTCGCATCTGTCTTCTTCTTAAAGATCCATTTATTTTCCACGGCCTTGTGGCCTTCTGGAAGATCCACCAAGGTCCAAACTTGGTGACATGGGTATACCCTACAGGTACTCAAGCTTGGTATATATGGCCTGAATATAGTGGAAGCCCACGGTGTCGCCAAGGCCCAAATAGAGAACTCGAGTAACCTACGGACTCTCGATTGCTTGAGGAACAAGAAGAAGCTAAATATAAAAAGTTCAAAGGGGAAAACCCTAACTTGTAACCGAATCGACCTGCTACCTGAGACCTAGCCTATCTATATAAAGGCTAGGAGGGGGCGGCGAGAAGGACACACACAACCCTAGTTTCCACAACCCTCGCCAGATTGCATCTGCGCACCATTGTAATCCTCGATTCCTTTGATAATTCCACGAGCAGACAAGAATGAGTAGGGACCTCTATAAGGCCTGAACCTGGGTAAATCTTTGAGTCCCCTGTGTGCTTGTTTGCTAGCCGATAAATGCTTCCAATGCTCCCTCCTTCTCCAAAACCCAAGTCCATAACAATGGGCATTGATGAGTTAAACCCTCGTCAATTGGAGCCGTCTGTGGGAATTGGGAGTGCTGATTTTGCGGCTTCTTTGGCCCCATCAACTGCGATCTACAACTCCGCAACAGCGGAGATTCGCCAGCTCTTCGGCGCGTTTGACTTCACCATCCACACGCCGGCCACTCGCCCGGCTTTTGAGTCCGTGGGCGATGGAATCAGCCTAGTGATCAGGAGCTTCCGCTTCCAAGTTGGTCAGATGGGCATGCTTCGCATGCTTGACCAGCCGACGACACCATCGATTGCTCCAGCATCGTGGTTCCCTCTGCCGATCGGCACCCTCGGTGAGCTCAATGCCTTGACAACAGTTGAGAATATGGTCAGCGACAGCAGTCGCGAATCCGATCTAAGTGATCTGGCAACTGAAGATGGAGCCTACGGCTCCGAATCTGAAAGTTGTGGGAGCAGCAGCTTCCCCAACCACTTCATGTGCGCCGTCATCAACGCGGGCGACTCCTCCACCAATCGCGACAACATGGGCAATGGTGGCCATGAAGCCGACCCGCCAAATGGCGGCATACCCAATGGCGGACCACCCAACGGAGACCCAACCAACGACGCCCCCATCAACAACGGAAGGGAAGCCGAACCCCCCACCATGGTGAACGAGCACACCGGCGAGCGTGTTGTGATCAGGCTCAACGATCTCGAGTGGGCCCGTTACCGAGAACCTCTGCGAGGCAATCCCCTACCTCCAGGCACGTCGCAAGAGATGCTAATGGGCTACCATTGGCTACTAAAGGAAGAATACAGACGCCAGCTGCAAACAATCATGCAACTCGAAGCACATAAAAAGGCGGCAGATGAGTCGAGCCTTCGACGGGCCAGACTCTCCTCCCACAGAGGATCGTCCTCCAAGGGCAACGAGTATGTGGCCAACAAGAGACGATCTCGAATGGCCCATCTCACCGAGCAGGAATGCATAGAAGCTGCAAAAGTCCTTGACTTCAGCTCTATGACAGTCGACACCCAGGGCAATCCCAAAGACGCCGCAGACAGCGATGATAGCAGCCACCATGTACCTGCTCAACAATCAGCCGCTAGCTGGAGATCCCCGAGCTGCCATGCACCGATCTACGATCGCAGGCTTGGGATTAGTCGAGGCTGCTCTCGACAAAGAACCAGCGCCGGAGCTGAAGAAAGGCAAGGCCCTGGCGAAACGCTACTCCTCACCCTCATCCAGCGACAACAGTCATGACTTGTCTCGACGCCGTCGCTCACGACGACACGACCATGACTACGACACGCGTGATGACATCACACAGCGCAAAATCGACAAATCAAAGGCGCAACATGCCCGGTCGACTGACTCAGAAGACGAAGATGTGGAGCTCTGTGGCGCTAGATGCTTCAGCAGGGGCATCAGGCAAAAGCGAATGCCCAAGGGATTTAAGCTCCCATCAGAAAACCTGAAGTTCGACGGTCTGTAGGACCCGAAAATCTAGCTAGAGGACCATATCTCCTCTGTTAGGCTCCACGGCGGGAGTCGAAGCACGGCTATGCAATGCCTGCAGCTACAGCTGCAGGGCACCGCCCGAGCATGGCTCAACAACCTCCCATGCGGATCCATTCGCAGTTGGGAAGAGCTGGTCTACAGCTTTGTGCGCAACTTCAAGGGCACCTACAAGAGGCCCACATCAATCGAAGAGCTAAGATGCTGCCAGCAAAGATCGGGCAAGTCACTACGCTCATACATCCAGAGGTGGTCCATCATCAAGAACTCCGCAGAAAATATCTCGGAGGATCGCGCGATTGACGCATTCAACGGCGGTGTACGCCGCATAGATCTCAGGGAGGAATTGGGCCGCTCGAAGCCCAAAACCATCGACCACCTCATGGAAATCGCGAATTGATGGGCAGATGGAGAAGATTCGGTGAAGAATCGCGTTTATTCCGACGATGAAGTAGAACTCGAACGCAGCCGCGACCGCCGAAGTAAATGTCGCATGTGCATCTACGATGACCGCGACGACGTCAACATGGTCGCAGCCAGCTACGCCGACAGACGTGATGACAACCGCAACAACGGCTACCAGAGCAGTGGACACTTCTACATCGACAAGCACGGCGACAAAAAGAAGTCCAGTCACCTCGTCAAGGACTGCCGCGAGTTCCTCAAGCTTCACGAGGGTCTATCTCGGATGAATCGTGATGTTGTAAACAGGGGCTACGGAGCCGCCCCAGGAGCTGTGGCACATGGAGCTCCACCACCACCACCTGGACCACCCCCAAATGCAGCTGCGCTGGACCAGCACCATGGAGGCGAACCATACCCACGGGCCATGGGTACCATGATGATCCAAAAGGGATGCCCCTCGAATCAGGTGCAGAAGGCCATCACTCGCCAAGTCAACTTGGCGACAAACTCACCACCATCCACCACTGAGTACCTCAGTGGAAGCGACTCCTGCATTACCTTTGACAAGCGCGACCACTCGCGCCAAGTACCTCGTCCAGGCCATTGTCCCCTCGTCCTCGAGGCACACATTGGAGGCTTCGACATGAGTCGCGTCTTCATGGACGGCGGAAGCGGCATCAACCTTATGTTCGCGAGTACCTTGCGAGCAATGAGGATCCCTCTGACCTGCCTAGAGGCCTCAGACACAACATTCCATGGCATCATCCCAGGCAAGGGCGTATATCCCCTTGGCAAGATCAACCTCAACGTCATCTTCGGCACACCAAAAAACTTTCGGCGCGAGCGCATCGACTTCGAAGTCATCGACTGGCCCTCACAGTACCACTACATCCTTGGACGTGTCGCATTCGCTAGGTTCATGGCAGTGTCACACTACGCCTATCTGCAGATGAAAATGCCAGGCCCTAATGGCGTCATCACAATCAATGGGAGCTTCGGGAGGTCCGACAGTTGCGATAGGGAATTCAACAGAATCTCCCAGTCCTTCGGAATGCAGGAGGAACTCGCAAAATTGAAGGAGTCAACAGACAACAGTTTGCCTCCCCTAAGCCGGCCATGCTCACCCGACTTGTCCTTCGACTCATCGGTCCACACGAAGAAAGTCTAGGTCCACCCATCGGATCCCGCCAAGACGGCCCTCATCGCCAACAACTTGAGTCCCGCATAGGAACTCGCGCTCGTCAAATTCCTCCGTGAGCACTGGGAAATCTTCGCCTGGTGTCCAGCGGACATGCCAGGAGTTCCCAGGGAATTCACTGAGCACGCACTCAATGTCAACCCAGACGCAAGGCCAGTCAAACAAACAATTTGGCGACTGTCTGAACCAAGAGCAAAGGCAGTCGGAATGGAGATCAACAGACTCCTCGACGCCAAATTCATACGCGAGATCAAGGAAGTACTTGGCTCGCCAACACAGTGCTAGTACCAAAAAAGGACACGAATATCCTGCGGATGTGCGTGGACTTCACCTCTCTGAACAAGCACTGCCCGAAGGACCACTTTCTGCTACTACGAATCGACCAGATCATAGACTCCACCACGGGATGCGAGCGCCTCTGCTTCCTCGACGCCTACTCGGGCTACAACCAAATTCGAATGAAGGAGGAAGATCAAGAAAAAACGGCATTTACAACGCCTTTTGGCATGTTCTGCTACAACACAATGCCCTTCGGGCTAAAAAATGCAGGAGCCACTTACCAACGGTGCATGCAGGCTTGCCTCAAGAACCAACTTGGTCGCAATATCCAAGTCTATGTTGACGACATAGTAATTAAGACCAAAGAGGAAGCCTCACTAATCGACGATTTACGCAAAACCTTCGCCAACCTTGGCCGCTACCGGATCAAGCTCAATCCGGACAAGTGCGCCTTCGACGTACCATCTGGGCAACTACTCAGGTATCTTATCTCCGCAAGAGGAATCGAGGCGAACCCAAATAAAATAAAAGCCATACTGGCCATGGAGAAGCCAAAGAACATAAGAGGTGTCCAGCAGCTGGCTGGGCGAATCGCGGCGCTCAGTCGATTCATCAGTCGAATGGGTGAAAAAGCACCGCCCTTCTACCAACTCCTCCGCAAGGCTGACAAATTCGAGTGTACCAACGAGGCACAGGAAGCATTCGAAGACCTCAAGCGCCTACTGTCCACCTCACTAGTACTGGTGACCCCACGCGAAAGGGAACCATTGTTACTATACATCTCTGCCACCAACCGGGTGGTCAGCACGGTGCTCGTGGTAGAACGAGCCGAGGAAAACAAGGTCCACGGCATACAACGCCCAGTCTACTACCTCAACGAGGTACTTACGCCAACAAAACAGCGGTACCCACACTACCAGAAACTGGCGTACAGCGTCTTGATGATAGCCCGACGACTACACCACTACTTCTAGGAACACCCAATCGTGGTAGTCAACGATGCCCCGCTTGGGCATATCCTCAACAATCCCGACGCCACTGGACGAGTCACGCTTTGGGGAATCGAACTGTCTCCACGAGACATTACATATGAAAAACGCGACGCAATCAAGTCGCAAGTCCTCCCTGACTTCCTCGTGCACTGGATGGAGAACCAGCTCCCCGAAAAACCAGATATGTCCTACCTCTGGACAATGCACTTCGACGGTTCAAAGCAAAAGGATGGGGCAGGCGCAGGTGTCATACTGACATCGCCCCAGGGAGACAAGCTGAAATATATCCTGCGAATGCAGTTCACCGCCTCCAACAATGAAGCTGAATACGAGGCCCTACTGCACGGGATGAGGATGGCAAAAGCCTGCGGCGCCAAGAGGCTCATAATATATGGCGACTCCAAGCTGGTCGTCAACCAGACAATGCACGAGTGCGACGCACTGAACGACAACATGATCGCCTACCGCGACCTCTACGACACACTCGAAGGAGACTTCGACGGTTGCGAGCTGCGGCACATAGGCCCGCGAAAGCAATGAAGAGGCGGACGCACTCGCCAACATAGGCTCTACCTGCGCCCCCATACCACCTGGGGTATTTCTCGAGCGCATCTGTGAACGCTCCATCAAGCCAAAGGCCGCAGAGAAGAAAACAAGCGCAGCAACGGACTCGGGGGCTACGCCGCCCAATGAGCCAATGGCACTCGACGGCTTGGAGCTGGACACAGGACTCGAAAGACCAATGAGCGTCATGATGATCGAGCCATCTTGGACTCAACCATACATCTCGTACCTTCTCAGCAAGAGGCTACCGGACGATCCGACTGACGCACAACACATCACGCGGCGATCCAAGGCATTCGCTGTTATCAACGGTGAACTATACAAGCGCAGCATCACAGGAGTACTCCAACGATGCGTCTCCATGGCCGACGGAAGAGTTGTTCTCCTCGACATCCATGAGGGGACTTGCGGGCACCACGCCGGCAATCGCGCCCTCGTCACCAAAGCTCTACGAGCTGGATTCTACTAGCCTACAGCAATGCGTGATGCCAAGGACATCGTCCAGAAATGAAACGCTTGCCAGCGATTCGCAGACAAGCCACACGCACCTGGCGCAGAACTCCGGCCAATTCCATTGGCCTGGCCCTTCGCGCAATAGGGACTCCACATGGTCGGCAAGCTCCCAAAGTCCTCACGAGGAGGCTACATCTACCTCCTTGTCGTAGTCGACAAATTCACCAAGTGGATAGAGGCCATGCCAGTGACTAATTAGTCAGGATACAGTGCAGTCAAGTTCTTCGAGTGCATCGTCTACCGCTTCGAAGTACCACACAACATCATTACATACAATGGGACGAACTTCACATCCAAGGAATTCCAAGAATTCTGCGAGAATCTGGGATTCAACGTCAGCTATGCCTCCGTAGCACATCCACAGACCAATGGTCATGTCGAAAAAGCTAACGGGCTCGTCTGCGGTGGCATCAAGAAGTGACTCCTCAGGCCACTCGAACACGCTGCTGGCTGCTGGCCAGACGAACTGCAATCGGTACTCTAGAGCCTACGCACAACTCCAAACAGTGCCATGGGGTACACCCGTTCTTCATGGTGCACGGTGCTACCCGCCGAGGTACGATACAAAGCACCGCGAGTGGTAGCCTACAGTGAGCAGGAGTCAACTCTCGCAATCGAAGACTCCATCGACCTCCTTGACGAGGCACGGGAAATCCGCGCGGAAAGATCAACGATCTACCAGCAGAACCTGCGCAACGACCACAGCAGAAGGCTACGCCCTAGGTCCTTCATCGAAGGAGACCTGGTCCTGCGACTGAAACAGCAAGGGCACCTCAAGCTCGAGTCCCCCTGGGAGGGACCATACGTGATTACAGAAGTAATCCCAGGTGGCGCATATTGCCTCAAAGATTTCGAAACAGGAGTCACGTACTCCAACCCCTGGAACGTCGCGCAGCTGCGATGCTACTATCCTTAGTCGTCTTATATTTTTACATTGCAAATAAGGCTACTCAGCCAAGGATACTTAGCCACACATTGTACCCCGTACTATCCTGCGAATGAATAAAGCTAAGTGCCCCAAAACTCTGTGTCCCTTTTACTTTTGCAAAAATATCCACTCGGGGGCTACGCCACCCTATACACACCTGTTCTACGAACTAACGCGATATCCTGAGTAGCTAGCACACCAATCGAAACCCTTGACAAACACCAACCCAGTTGCAACACACCTGACAGGTTGGCAAGGGGCTGAGATAAGCACAAGTCAGGCTAACGAAAAGGAATCGCATAGTGCAACGCACTCACAAAACATACACGCTAAACAAGCTCTTTATATATATCAATGTTAATCAATTATACACAACATATATATGAACTTTACAACACTGGTATAACTATGTGCAGGATACAAACTAAACTACTGTTGAAGCAAAGGAACATTGGTCTGCTCCTCAAAGAAGTCAACGATTTCCTCCGTTGGACGATCCACCGCCTGGTAGTGAGGAACCATGTTCCAAGTCGAACCTGCTGGCAGCGCTGGCGGGCCGGCCGCAATTGCTGCAACGTCCACATCAGGCCTGTGCAGTCGCACCAATGACAGAGCAGCCTTGGCGCCAGCCACTAGCTGTTGCCGTATACACTCGCGGACTGCATTCAAGTCTTGGAATTTGGCAAGAAGGGCCAGTAGGCTCGATGGAACGATGTCCAGCAGGAACATCGTATGATAAATATTCTTCAAGCATGATTGCAACTTCTTTAGGAAGTGAAGTACTTGCGACGCACGATCCTGCAGGGTCGCTAGTGCGATTGTGCGATCATGATCCACCTAGAAGTATCCACTCGCCTAAAGCTGCTCTTGGGTTAGGTCATTCATGCGAATGGCAATCCTATCCTTCTCATCCTGTGGATGGCGCGCACTGACAACTATACCAAGTAAAGGCAGAAGTATGAAGACAACGAACTACTGCGAGTGACTACAAGGAAAAGATAAGGAAGAAGAAAACTAACATTTGAATTGGTCGCCCAGCTGCGTCACCTCCCCTAGCAGATATTGTTCTCGGGCGGCAGCCTTCTCCGCCCTCGATTTCCATACATCCGTGTTACCACGGAGTACGGGAAATTCACGCTCCAACTGCTTCACGCGGTCACGGAGTCGCAAGAGCAGAGATAGCTCATCCACCCTTGAGCGCGGCGGCGCCAAGGTGTCATCAGGGGGTGGCGTATCCCGAGGTTCCGTCAAAGGATCACTCGATGTGCCCTATCACAAGTCAAGCAAGAGACAATAAGAGGACTAAGGCGAGGCATAGACAAAAGACTCGAATGCATTCAAGCATAATAAAAGTATCAGCAGATACACTCGCCAAAAGGCATGGTCCAGACAAAATAAATAGGCTATCTAACTATTACAGACGCAACTACTGAGGAGCAACTGGTTTCTTCGACTTGGACTTCGGTTTTGGGGGCCTCATCGAGTCCGTGGCGGTATCAGATGCCACAGACTTTCCGCTGGCCCCTGACATCGCAGCCTTCACCGCTTTCTTGGCTCGCTGCAGCTCCTCAGAGTACTTCGCAACTATGTTGATCAATTGCGGCCCGTACTTGCCACAAGCAGTTGCGAAAGGAGCAAAGACTACCTGCTGGCCATCCGCGCTAACAGGCATCGCCTTGGAGACCGTTGCAGGATCAACTTCGACTCCATGGGCTTGAACCATTGCGAGTGACATTGAAGTGCCAGCCGCACGGAGTGTGTTCTTGAAGCTCGAAGGAATGCCTCCGGCAAGGGACTCCACCAGCTCATCCATATTCTCGATCAACTCAGCCTTGGGCGCTAGCTCTTCCCAGAGGTGACTGAGCACGCCCTTGGCCTTGGTGAGCGTCCCCTGAACGACAGCGCTACGATCTTCAACTGCTGAAATGGCACCCGCCAGGGCATCATCACAATGGAGTGCCTGGGGATCGAAGCTCAGACCGCTGGCATCTACACAAAACCCAAGCATGGGCACAAAAGTCAGTACCAACAACAAATTCGAAAGAAGAGAAAACAGCAAAAATTTAGACAAAGGAATACCTCAGAGAGCCTTAGCAATCGAGAAAAGCTGTTCCTCAAACAACTTCTCCCTAGCCACGATGGAGGTGTGCAGATCCTCCTCGCATTTCCGCGACTCGGCACATGTTGCGACTGCCTCATTGCGACTCTTTACCGCCCCGGCGAGCGTTTTCTCGAGGGAAGCAGTGCTACGGAGGAGTGCATTATGCTCAGCTGTGACACAAACAAAGATAAACCGTCAGTCAAATATATCACAAGGATGCAGAGGAAAAGTAAAGAACACTCACTTTCAACCGTGCGATGGCGATTGTCCAGCATTGCATGCTGACGACCCATCGCAAGCACCTGCTCCGCAAGGCGAGTGGCTTCCTTCACAATGAGCTGCGATAAAAGACATAGTAAAGGGTCAATAGATGGCATATATGAAAATTCGACTGCAAAATCAAAAGAAGAGATACTACACTTACATGATCCTCCAATGACTCCGAAGTCGATGGATTCGCAGACGTCCGGATAACCATCTGGTGCTCCACATTGTGTGGAGAACTTGACGAATTATGCCCAGAGTGGGCCGCCAATGGAGGAGAAGGGGCGCGCTCAGCCATTTTCTTGGCTTTGGAGGTCGCGACTCCAGATTCTTTCAAAAATTGTATGTCGCCAGAAGATGACGACGCTTGCTGACTGCAAAACAAAACCAACATCAAGTAGAGGCAACTTCAAAGAACAACCAGAAGGAAGACTCGCACACTGACCAATCAAACTTGTCAAAATCGAAGGTTTGATCCCCCCGACTCTGACGACGACTCCTTCGGCAGTCGCATCTTCTTGCGAGAAGATGGCGCCACGGCACTCACAGGAACGGCAGGTATCGGCGACTCTGCACCAACAGCTGCACCTTCCGGAGTCGAAGGATACGATGCATCCGAATCCTCGCTGCGCGAACGCTTGCGAGTGTCTGGATCACTCGACTCGGGGGCTTCCTCCTATACATCAGATGGGACGGTCGACTCCGACTCGTCCTCTTCCAGGGCTTCACGAGGGATAACCCCCTCAGGAAGAGGGGGCATACAGGGCGACACCCCCAATCCTGCATACAGTAAACAATTTAGCGCAAAGTCAAGAAAAAATAGCAAAGAAGCAGTCGATAAACAAAGCTACTACGTAGCACAATTGTACCTCAAGAGGAGGGTTAGCAGAATTGAATGGAGGTACGTCTGTATCATTAGGGAGCACATCCTTGGCGGTGTACTTGGTGACCAGTCGCACCCTTTTATCTACCTCACTCGCGGAAATGCCATTGGTAGATACGCGAGTGACATCGTCCGTGCCATCCCACTGGAACATAGGGTGGACTCTGGCCTACAGGGGCTGGATGCGACGGTGCAGCCATGTGAGAATGAGGGCGCAACCTCCCTCCTCTTTACCCATGTGATTCTCGAGGTCACAGACGCGCTCGTATAGCACATCTGTCTCCACGGACTCGCTGGGCATCACTATGTTCTTCCAGGAGCGCCTCCTCTTGAATGGCATCACGGGATCGAAGGGCGCGAGTCCGAAGTGGTCTCCGTCGGCCTTCAGGTCGTGGATGTAGAACCACTTGTCCCTCCACCCTTGGACGGACGCCGTGAGTTTGATGTCGAAGTATGTGGTGGAGGAGTCGACGTGGATACCGCAGCCGCCTACATCGTAGACTATGGAGCCAGACGCCGATTGGCGCTTCAGCTTAAAGAGACGCTTGAAGAGACCGAAGTGTGGCTCGATTCCGAGCCAGCACTCGCAAAGAGTAATGTAGCAAGCTACATGGAGGATGGAGTTGGGGGACAGCTGCTGTAGCTGGAGCCCATAAAAATAGAGAAAGCCCCTGAAGAAAGGATGCAGGGGCAACAAGAGACCGCAGATGATGAATGCTAGGAACATCACCCGAAAACCGGCAGGAGGAGAAGGGATTACCTCGCTGCCGAGGACACGCGCGTCAGCGACTATGGAAGATAGAACTCCGTCCTGGCATAGGAGACGGAGTTCAGAAGACTTGATCACAGATGCGCGCCACACACCATTGGTGACGCGAGTGCCCGTACCCTTCTTTTTCCCGGCGGCGGCGATGCTGGTGCCCGCAGTAGTGGAGCCGCCCTTCTTCTTGGCAGCAATAGTGGCGGCGGCAGAGTCAGTCGCGACACCTACTTTCTTCTTTCCCATCTTACGGTGATGGTGGGACCGGAGAAAGTAACTGGGGAATACACGGAGCTGGTCCAGCGCCGCGAGAAAGAGGAACACAAAGAAGCAGAGGAGCAGCAGCAATGGCGATGGAGGCAAAGGTAGAGAAAAGAAGCAGATGGGAAAAATTACCGTTGCAGCATTGCTACTTAACCCCCTGGAAGATGCAATCTAACGTCCAAGAAAAACCCTATCAGACGCGTGGCGTTTCATCGTGATCAACACGTGGAGGAGCCGAAGCGTGAACCGTCCCCCACTACCCCCATTACGCGTGGAAATCGAGGAGGCGTAGTTAAAACAAAGATTTACGCACGCCCGGTCAAGTCAGAGTCAGAAAATGGGACCCACCGCTCGTCACGTCCCGTCAAACCCGCTCACGCGGGCAACTGAGCTCATCACATCGTCAGCACTGATGTCATCAAAAATTGAGGAGTAGAAGACTTCGACTACTTTAGCCCTTGCTTGAGTCTTCGACTCCACCAAGCACTCGGGGGCTACTCCCATAGGGAGCACTGATCGCGCACCCTACGATTTTTCTTTTCTTTTCTACAGGAACATGGACAATCAAAACAAACCCAACCACTCGAATCCGCGATTCGACTATGGACATGGGTTACTCCCATAGGGAGCACTAGAAATAAATTCGACTGAAACAAGCAAACAAAAGACGACAGCAGTCGCAAAAGTTCTTTAGTCCCTGCCTGAGTCTTTGACTCAACCAGGTACTCGGGGGCTACTCCCATAGGGAGCGCTGGTCGCGCACCCTATGATTATTTGTACATCGTACTGTGTGCCGATAGTATCCACACTCAAAGCTTATGGCGACACTGCCTCATGATGTTTCCCTACAAGAAGATTGCGTCTCCTGGGTCACCCGAATCATCTCCGCGATGACAAAATTTGGATGCCGCGCTTGCATCATGAAGATAAGACCTGAATAAGGCCTGGCAACGCATTTTCTGAGCACTACTGGAAATATATCCGTGCCAACAGGTACGACGAACATGCCTCGACGGACGCTTCGAGTGCTCACACCCATATACTGGAATTTGACTCCTACAAGACCTCCATGGCTTGAGTCGAATTACACCAGCACTTTTCCGGATTCGAGTCTGGGGACTCGAGTTCGAGTAGATTGCGTTGTTTTACCCTAAGGTAGTTAACTGATACTGATACATCGGTTAAATCAGGCACAGACATCAACAATCCCTATAACACAAACAGAGCAGTCGAAAAACATACTCAGTCATGCACTCGAAAGGATTCATAAAGTCCCTAGTGGAATATGTGATTCCATTGGACACTCGGGGGCTACTGACATGGGTATACCCTACAGGTACTCGAGCTTGGTATATACGGCCTGAATACAGCGGAAGCCCACTGTGTCGCCAAGGCCCAAATAGAGAACTCGAGTAACCTATAGACTCTCGATTGCTTGAGAAACAAGAAGAAGCTAAAGATAGAAAGTTCAAAGGGGAAAACCCTAACTTGTAACCGACTCGACCTGCTACCCGAGACCTAGCCTATCTATATGAAGGCTAGGAGGGGCGGCGAGAAGGACACACGCAACCCTAGTTTCCAGAACCCTCGCCAGATTGCATCTACGCACCATTGTAATCCTCGGTTCCTTTGATAATTCCACGAGCAGACAAGCAGGAGTAGGGACCTCTACGAGGCCTGAACCTGGGTAAATCTTCGAGTCCCCTGTGTGCTTGTTTGCTAGCTGATAGATGCTTCTAGCACACCCTCCTTCTCCAAAACCCAAGTCCATAACAATGGGCATTGATGAGTTAAACCCTCGTCACTTGGTTTTCATGCATGGATCCTATTTTGGATTTCATGGCTTCTAGCCATTTCTCGGAGTCAGCACTATCCATAGCTTCTTTGTAGTTCGCAGGTTCTTCCTGTTCATCTAGGATGACAGACATCACAAGGTTGCTGTACCAATCAGGAGTGCCACGAACCCTTGTAGACTTGCGAACCTTAGGAGTCTCGAAGTCATTGTTTTGATCATTATCAATGGGCTCTTCCTCCACATTAGAGAACGGTTTCAGAACAACTTCCGTTGTGCTACTCGGAATTTGAAGAGAAGGGTCAAAAATTTCATCTAACTCAATTTTCCTTCCACTCACTCCTTTTGCAAGAAACTCTTTCTCGAGAAAGGTGCTGGTTTTTGCGACAAACGTTTTGCCCTCGGCTTGGTTGTAGAAAGTATATCCAATGGTTTCCCTTGGATATCCTACAAAGATGCATTTTTCTGATTTGGGTTCGAGTTTGTCAGGTTGTAGTTTCTTAACGTAAACCTCACATCCCCAAACTTTCAGAAATGACAACATTGGTTTCTTGCCATGCCATATCTCATATGGGGTTATCTCCACGGATTTGGATGGTGCTCGGTTTAAAATAAAAGCGGCGGTTTCTAACACGTATCCCCAAAAAGATACAGACAAATTAGTTAAAGACATCATGGATCGTACACTATCCAATAGGGTTCGGTTACAACTTTCTGACACACCATTATGCTGTGGTGTTCCGGCTGGCGTAAGCTGTGGGATAATCCCACAGTCCTTCAAGTGCATGTTAAACTCATAAATCAAATACTCGCCTCCTCGATCCGATCGAAGGTGCTTGATTTTCTTGTTAAGTTGATTCTCTACCTCTTTCTGAAATTCCTTGAACTTTTCAAAGGTTTCAGATTTGTGCTTCATCAAGTAGATATATCCATATCTTCTTAAGTCGTCAGTAAAGGTAACAAAGTAGCGATAACCATTGCGCGTTGAGACACTCATTGGTCCACATACATCCGTATGTATGATCCCATGTAGGTCTACAGCTCTCTCCACTATCCTGGAGAATGGTGTCCTAGTCATCTTGCCCATGAGGCATGGCTCACATGTATCAAGGGATTCGAAATCCAATGATCCAAGAAGCCCTTCCGAATGAAGCTTCTTCATGCGCTTTGCGCCAATATGACCAAGACGGTAATGCCACATGAACATGGAATTATCATCACTGTGCTTACAATGTTTAGCATCAACACTATGGATGTGTGTATCACAATCAAGATCAAGTAAGAATAAACCATCACATACAGGAGCATGAACATAGAAAACATCGTTCATATAAATTGAACAACCATTTATTCCTAATTTAAACGAATAACGGTCTTGCAACAAGCAAGACCCACTCACAATATTCATATTCAATGCGGGTACATAATAGCATTTATTCAAAACCAACAATAATCCCGATGATAGACGGAGATGCAGGGTGCCGACGGCCATCACTTCGACTCTCAAGCCATTGCCGGCGCGCATCATCACCTCGTCCTTCCTCAGGCGCCTCCTACTCTGCAGATCCTGCTGAGAGTTACAAATGTGAGCAACAGATCCGGTATCAAATACCCAGGTGTTACTCCTGGCGCTCGTAAGGAATACATCAATAACATGTATATCATATATACCTTTGTCCGGGGTGGCTATCTTGCCAGCTCGCTTGTCTTCAAGGTACTTGGGGCAGTTGTGTTTCCCGTGCCCATCCCCTTTGCAGTAGAAGCACGAAGTGCCAGGCTTAGGGCCAGGCTTGGCAGTCTTTGAGGTGCTGGGAACAAACCTACCATCCCTCTTAGACTTCTTACGCTTGCCTTTCCCCTTTTGCCCTGGTTTCTTAAAGTTGGTGGTCTATTGGGCCTCCCTTCGGGTGAGGCCCATTAGCAATGTGGAGCCTTTAAAAATAAAATAAAATATATATTTAATATTAAATCTCCAATTAACATTCAAATACACATATTATATTATTTCTTCACTCCGGAACACCTTCCGGACCCCTTCCGATCTCCATCGGATGTTACCCGAAACTATTCCGGTTTCTCTCTCTATTTCTCTTACGATACCTCATCTACCCTAAGCGTCCCTACCCTTAAGCGTGACATCCTTCCGTTCAGAAACACTCCGGACATGATTGAGACCACTCTCACATCAATGATCAACAAAGGGACCTGGATGGCCATGCGACCCCCGTGCGTTTCACGAATACAATCGCTCGAACCGTGAGATAGTCGTTCCCCGTTCCCTTTGTCATTCGATACCTAATTCATCCAAGACTTGATCTTCGGTATCTCCATACCTTAGTTTGATCTTGTTACCGATGAACTTGTTTTCTCGTTCTCATGTCGTTGCATTTCGTGACCTAGTCACATGCTTGCAAGCTTCATTAATGCAACGTCACCGAGATGGCCACATGTATCTGTCCGTTACATGGACTAGACAAATCCTGGTCCTGATATGTACTCCTCAACGCATCCCTTCGGAAAACCTGAGTGGCACGTTTTTTATAACCCTTTTACGAGATGATTCTTGATAACCATCAAAGCTTCTTCCGGAAATGGTGATTTGCATTACCTCACAGTCAAAGGATCAGGTTGCGAGGTTTTCTGTGTTTTATCATCAATGGTGAACTTTGTAACTATATCTCATTAAGATATAACGATCGGATGTTTGTCTATCATGTTATTCAACTAATAACATGACCTCATTGTCAGTTGGCATAAATACCCATGATCTTGAAACACAGACCATCCTCATGACCAATGAACTAGTTTACTAGAGGTAACTAGAGACACGGTTTGTTTACATACCACACGTGTATTAACGTTTTGTATTAACACAGTTATAGCACAGTATGAAACGTATTATAAACATATAGGAGATATATCAAATAATACACTTTATTATTTGCCTCTAGGGCATAACTCCTTCAGGTGAAGCATCATATATATTAGGCATTAAGATCTATAGAGATAGATCAAGACGCCTAATTGGGCTATCACAAATTACATACCTTGATAAGATTTTAAAGAAGTTTAAAATGGACAGAAGTAAGAAGGGGTTCTTACCTATGTTGAAAGTCAAGACATCGAGTAAGACTTAAAGTCCGGCTATGGTGGAAGAAAGAAGATAATGGATAAGATCCCCTATGCTTCAGCCATAGGCTCTATAATGTATGCCATGATATGTACAAGACCGGATGTGGCACATGCTATTAGTTTGACTAGTAGGTATGAATCTGATCCAGGTTCGGAACATTGGATAGCGGTCAAGAATATCCTTACGTACTTAAGAAGAACTAAGGAAATATTTCTTGTATACGGAGGTGAAGAAGAGATGGTCGCTAAGTGTTATGTCGACACTAGATTTGACACCGATCCAGATGACTCTAATCTCAATCCGGATATGTATTTCTCATGAACGGAGCAACAGTTAGTTGGAGGATCTCCAAACAACCTGTGGTGGCTGGATCAACAACGGAGGCAGAATATGTTGCTGCTTCAGAAGCGGCACAGGAAACGGTTTGGATGAAACAGTTCATAACTGAAATAGGTGTGGTTCCTAGTGCGTTGGACCCAATGGTGATCTATTGTGACAACAATGGATCCATAGCCAACACCAAGGAACCAAGGTCTCATAAGAATTCCAAGCATATTAAGCGCCGGTTTCACTCCATCCGCAGGCATGTCAAGGATGGAGATATAAAGATTTGTAAAGTACACACAGATCTCAATGTAGCAGATCCATTGACTAAAGTTCTCCCTAGGGAAAAACATGATCAACACCATAACTCTATGGGTGTTAGATTTATCACTATGTAAACTAGATTATTGTCTCTAGTGCAAGTGGGAGACTGAAGGGAATATGCCCTGAGAGGCAATAATAAAGTTATTATTATCGTATTCCAAGTATATGATAGATGTTTATTTTGCATGCTATAATTGTATTGATTGGAAACGTTAATACATGTGTGTTTAATAAACAAATAAAGGGTTTCTAGTTATGCCTCTCTTATAAACTAGCTCGTTGATTAACAAGATGATCAAGGTTTCTTGATCATGGATATTGGATGTTATTAATGACAAGGTCACATCATTGGTGGAATGATGTGATGAACATTCATCCAGAGTATAGCATTACGATCAAAGTTATTGTGTTTATATTTCTATAACATCATACGAAGTAATCCTAGTCCTTAGACCATGAGATCATGTCAATCACTAACACTAGAAGAGTAACTTGATAACATCAAATGTCACACCATAACAGGGTGACTATAAAGGTGGGTTCGGATACTCCGAAGGTGTTATGTAGAGGCTCATGGATCAAGAGTGGGATTTGTCCATCTCGATGACGGATAGATATACTCTAGGCTCTCTCGGTGATATCACATTAAGATAGCTTACAAGCAAATGATGCGATCACTAGAATTTTATATCACGGGAACAAAAAAAGACTGCATGTCGGTAACGAGATCAAATTAGGAATGGATATACCGATGATCGAATGTTGGACATGTAATATATCACAAGAAAAAGGGATTTAGTTACTAGCGTTAAAGGTTCTCACAATCATAGAAGTCATCGTTGAATGTGTGGGAGTCAGTATGGATCTCCAGGTCCCGCTACTGATTATTGATCAGAAAAGGGTCTCGATCATGTCTGCATTATTCGTGAACCATAGGGTGACTTAAGGGATACCAACACCATTTGGAGCTAATGTGTTCCAGACAAAAGAATTACAAAGCGCTCAAATTATTTCAATGGACACCAAAATTGTTTCGGGTGAAATTGCTAAAATTGGTTCTGCATGTGATATTGAAATATTGCAGGGGGTTTATGTGAATGTTTGTTAATTAAAGTAATTAACAAAATTCTGAATAAAATAAATAAAAGAGTTTTATTAAATAAGAGTTGCATTAAATTTGGTGGAAATTTAATACATATGAGTGCAAGTGTAAGTGGAGTCATATTTATGTGAGTGGAGCATCCGCCACATGAATGAAGGAAGAGGTGGGGGAACCTCCTTTGGCCACCGGCCATGAGAGGGGGCTGCCCCCTCTCCATATAAAAGGCCCCCTATCTTCCTCACAAAGTACACCTCCTCGTGAAGGATCTCTCTCCCCCTCTAGAATTATTTCCCCATGGTCTCGGATTAGCGAGATACATGTTCCTGATGGATTTTTGTCTGGAAGGAGTTGTTGCTTCCGCTACATCGCTGGAGCGAGGAGGTGGAGGCTGTTCGGTGGACCGGACGTGTGTGCGAGCATGGATGCGCTGCTGATTTGTGGCGCTAGGACTTCCTCTCGATCTTGAGATCGACAAGCGATCGACTACATCATCCACGAGTCTAATATCGTTATACTTTGTCGGTCTTCAAGGGTATGTTCTCTATGGATATATATCCACTCGTTGCTTGTATCTAGGTAGATAGATCTTGGTGCTTAGTAGTTCCCATCGTAGGAATTTTTTGTTTTCTATGATGCAAACTCAACAGGAGAGGCAGAAAAGGAGGGGAGCTGAGGATAGGCACATGCAACACGGCCCGATCGCCCGCGGGGGGTGTCGCGGGTCGTGAGAGCTACTCACTACTCTAATTTTCATTCAGCTAATTAAGAATTCTCAATATAGTTGAGGGTTAGATGGACCCTATAAATAATACATGTGCTCGATCCAAGCTTGGCACTTCGCATACTAGCTAGTACATCTAAAATCAGGGGTGGCAGTTCGAGGAGTCTGTATTGGCGGAGAGCGGATGCTACCAGGGCCAATCCATAGATTTTGGAGGCCCTATAGTAACACGACTGTAAGGGTCCTTTCTTTAAAGTTTAAGATCTTACATAGGGTTAAGGGGGGGGGGCAATGATCCCCTACTTCAGAATGTTTTTATTCGTACTAAATTTTTGAAGTTTATTATATGTTTAAGCATGATTAGCATTTTTGGGTCTCTAAACAATGTCTATCAAGCTCTACCACTTGTTCACACGCGAAGATTAAAAAAATATGAGTATTCTGTAAGAGAAATATTAATGTAATACAATATTACATTAAAAAGTATGTGCATTTGATAGACACATGGTATTTGGAATCATGGTGAAAAAACCGGAACTACTTATTTATATTTATCAAGCGAACTATAAAGCATGATACTTATTTCTACCAATTGTTTTTTTACACGTGTATATACATGTGTACCTTCAGAAATAATCACATAATAACATTATCGGAGTAACAGATCCATATACATGTGAAACAATGAGTAAAAGAGTAGACATATTACTATGCACATGATTAATATTAGGATGGAATAGTCTTGCAAACATGTATGATCAGACAAGTTGAATCGTTGAAGTCAGAGGAGAGCCTCTTGTGGAATGGTATTGTTATGTGATTGTCTCTTTAGTCTCCATTAATGAATATACTCTCAACCTTGTGATGGGACATGAGAGTTGTTTTGGTTTACACATTTGGAAATGCTAGGGCAATGCGGCATCGAGAATATATTTAGAAATGGTACAATATTTTTGAGAAAAGAGTAAGAGTAGAAACTAGTGGACTACAGTCTGGATTATATTTTCAGAAATTATTTAATATTATTAGGGCTGAAGAGTAGAATACACAAAGCCTTTGACCAAGGACCCATATCTTGTAGGGCTAGCGCCACTCTGTCCCGTCCTATAGGCCGGCCGTAGATGCTACAGCTCAATTTTCTACATTTTTTCTTTATAACTGAGAAAGTCTTAGTTGCAATTGAGTTATGACTGGGGTTTATATTTTTCTCAATTGCATTTGAGATTGTAACTAAATTGTTTATAGTGTAAGTGGTTGTAACTGAGTTCTTTACTTAATTGCGTCATTGCATGTGGCCTTGCAACTGTTTTTTCTTTTGTTGCAAGTGAGTTTTTCACCAAGTTTTATTTTCCGAGATGCAGGCAGCAGCGCGGCACACATGTGGCCGACAGCGCGCGCAGTAGAGCAGAGCTGCTCACCTTTATTCAATTCACTACTCTGACATGCAGGCGACGTGAGCTAACTACTCCTCCATCCCGAGCCTTAAAGCCTTTTTTCTTAGTCAAGCTTAAAAAAGTTTGACCAAGTTTTTTTAAAAACTATTAAAAATTATGATATTATCCATGTAAATATATGTTTCGTGATGTATCAAAGTGTATGTATTTATTTTAAATATTAAGACATTTTTTTATAAACTTAGTTAAACTTTATATAGTTTGACTTTTTAAAAAAATATAACCTTCAGCTTTCACACGGAGGTACTTCAGCTTTCACAAGGAGGTACTCTCTCTGTCTCAAATTACTCTGCATTCTACATTTAGTTAAAGTCAAACTTTATAAACTTTGACTATGTTTATAAAAAAAAATATCAATATCTAAAATATATAATAAATATAGTTAGACTCGTCATTAGACATACTTTTATATTGTATACAGTTGATATTATAAATGTTATTATTTTGTTGAAAATGTTTAGTTAAGTTTTAACATGTTTGACTTTGACCAAATCTAAAACGTAATTTCGAACAGAGGGCGCGGCGCACACTTTGTTTACTAATTATTCTAATTCTCTGATTAAGAATTGGTCTAACTCTCAGACATACCCTATAAATAATACACATACTCGATCCAAGCTTGGTACTGCGCACACTAGCTAGTACGTCTACAATGGCGTCCACTATTCCTCCACACTTTGTTCTCGTCCCGCTGTCCTCACAAGGGCACATCATACCCACGTCGGACCTTGCGTGCCTCCTGGCGGAACGCGGTGCGCGAGTGAGCCTGGTCACCACGCCCGGCGACGCCGCGCGTCTGCAGGGAGTCGCCGACAGGGCGCGGCGCGCCAAGCTGCCGCTAGAGATAGTGGAGCTCCCGTTCCAGCCGGCCGACGACGGGGTGGCCCCAGGCAGCGAGGGTGTCGACACTGTCCTCCGGTGGTTCCAGTCCCTCTACAGGCTGGCCGGGCCACTGGAGGACTACGTGCGCGCGCTGCCGCGGCGCCCCAGCTGCATCGTCTCCGACCTGTTGAACCCATGGACGGTGGGCGTGGCGAGGAACGTCGGGGTGCCGAGGCTGGTCTACGCGACGCCGTCCTGCTTCTACTCGCTCTGCGACCTGAACGTGGCCACGCACAAGGACAAGCCTGAGGACGAGTTCGTGGTGCCAGGCATGCCGATGCGCGTGGAGCTGACCAAGAGCACATGGCCATTGGCCTTCTTTTCGCCGCCTTCGTGGGAGGCGTTCCTGGAGGAGAGGAACGAGGGCTTGAGAACGGCCGACGGCGTCGTGGTGAACTCGTTCCTCGACATCGAGGGGCAGTTCGCCGAGTGCTTGGAAGCGGCGCTGGCTATGCCGGTGTGGGTGCTCGGGCCCTTCTTCCTGAACAACCGGGACGAGGAGGCCCTGGCGGAGCGCACGGACCAGTACAAGCCTAGCGCCAGCATGGATGAGAACGCAGTCACGGCTTGGCTCGACGACATGGCCCAGCGCGGGGTGAAGGTCGCGTACGTCAACTTCGGCACGGTCGTGGGGATGTGCGCAGGGCAGCTGTACGAGGTCGGGCACGGCCTCGAGGACTCTGGTACGTCCTTCGTTTGGGTTGTCAGGGAGGAAGAGACGGCGACGCTGGAAGCGCGAGAGTGGCTGGAAGCCCTGGAGGCACGCACGGCGGGGCGGGGGCTCATCGTGCGCGGCTGGGCGCCTCAGGTCGCCATCCTGTCGCACCCCGCCGTAGGCGGCTTCGTCACCCACTGCGGGTGGAACTCGCTGCTGGAGTCCGTCACGCACGGCGTGCCCGTCGTCACCTGGCCCAAGTTCGCCGACCAGATCCTCAACGAGCGACTGGCCATCGACGTGCTCGGGATCGGCGCGCCTGTTTCCGCGACTGCGCCCGTGGTCGGCCAACTGAGTGTGCTCCGTGCAGACGTTGCCCGGGCGGTGTCGGACCTTATGGGCGACGGGGAAGCCGCACAGGAGAGGAGGCGGAAGGCCAAACAGTACGGGGAGAGAGCCCACGCAGCCATGGAGAAAGGAGGTTCGTCGTATCAAAACCTCACCAAGCTAGTGCAGAGCTTCGCGCAGAGTGGAGGCAACGGAACCAGAAATACTACTCCTAGTATCTTTAGTACATCAGCCATGGAACCACAGGAGATCCAGATCGAGCGCTAGTGGTGCATTATTCAGTTTGCTTAGCTATCTCTTTTCCTCGAAATAAGGGTGCTGATCGCACCATCTATGTGGCACTGCTCTAGTTCATCTCCTTGTGGTGATCTGTGTCGCCATGACATCGCTTGTTCGTGGGATGGCATGCAGAACGTGGATTCTGCAGTGCACGCGCATGTTTTTTCACATACCAATTGGACTCAAACTTATGAAACAAGATGAAATTTGAAAAACTTGGAACACCAATCTTAAAGCAGGAAACTAAGCAAGACTGAATGGCCTAGACATGCACGCTGCGTGCATGCTAGAATCACCGGGTCCGGGATGGCATGGCACTTGAAGGTCTAGCCACTAGGGGGGAAATGGCTTCAACGTTTATAGTCTTTGCCGTGTGTCCAACGGCGCGGAACACGTGTCCTTTGCCGTGTAGAAATTCGAAGGGACCAAGGACACACGGCAAAGCATAAGGGGACGGCAAAGGAGTGGGCCACGCTGCCGGCCGTACACGGATAGGACGGAGCCGTTATGGAAATTTCCTGTATGTGTACGAGTAAAACTCCCACTACGTGTCAGACGGAGGGCAACCAGTGAAATCTTAGGTTCAATCTTTGGCTTTCCATGTTTTTATGGCCAAAACAAAACAAAGGAAAAATTCCATTTGTCAACCCTCGCACGGAGAACGCGCTAGTGGGGTAGATACGTGGGGCCTGGATTAGGGTTTCACTGAAAAAGTGCTGCTGGAACGCTAGGTATATTCACCATCAACTTGCCAAGTGACGTAGACGATGAAGACGAATTTGCTGACATGGAGGAAGTCGTCGGACAAGATTTAGTTGAGGAGGTTCAAAACCAATAAGACATGAGTTTGCTCGAGTGGTTCCATGATGGACTTGACGTCGATAACCACAGGGACCACCTCCAGGTTACGTGGATGATTGGTGGGGCGCGCCTGACAGCGATGACGAAGCACGTGGTCCAATAGTTGGTCCCAATAATCTCGAAACAGGCTAGGCTAGGGATAACAACAAGGAAACATGTAATATTAATCGTGAGGCTAGTCTATATTTGTAAGAATTCTATGTAATAGTTATTGAGAGGCTAGCTTATTTGTAAGAACTCTATGCGGTATATTTTGTAATAACTCTATGCGCTATATTTTGTAAGATTCTATATGCTATGTTTGTGAGAACTCTATGGGGAGCTTGTGAGATTCTATGCTATTTTTGTAATAACCTATGCTATATTTTGTGAGATCCATATGCTAATTTTCACCTATCTACATCATTTTGTATCATGTGTCCTGATAAATCTACTCTTTTTTCTATGCAGGTGATTGAAACATGCCAGGAGGAAACAACATAAAAAAGGCCGGCACAAAAAAAGTCAAGTATTTGGCTGCCGTTTTCGAAGTCAAGTCTTTGGCTGCCGTTTTCGAAGGATGGTGGCAAAGGTTCAGGATCGACTTCGAGACGGCAAGCTAGTCCTCCACTAGTACGTGAGACGCATGGGAGGCACACGAATTTGAGACGATGATCTAGTCCTAGTCCTAGTCCTCCCATAGCCGATGACGAGGTGGAGGCGGAGGAGAAGGAGGTTGTTCACCCGCACTTTGTTCATCAACGTCATCAGTCTCAGTCTCATCAGTTTAAGGACGCGGATGGGGCGGAGGATGAGGTAGAGGAGGAGGGGCAGACGAACTCGGGTTTGAGATTTGCTACACCTTGCGGTGGGATCCGCTAGAGGAGTATGTTGAGTCTGGACCATGACTATGTATCAGCATGGGCCTTCGAGTCTCCCGGACCTACCTTACGCCTACAATGATGTTGTTCTTGTGCCTTCCGGGAGGAGGTACATGCTTGGATCCCCTCATTTTGTGATTTACTATCTTTTGCTATCTAATGTTCAAACTATCATCACATACATATTGATTTAGGCTTCTCATTGTGCAGTTCATTCATATAAAAGGATGGCAAGGAGCCGCATCGTAAGTACGCGAGCATCCTTGGATGCATCGTTAGAGGGTGCTTCCCTTCTATTGTCGATCTCCCTTCTGGTGGCAAGGATGTAGCTTCGACCTGGAAGCATTATAGCTACGCTCCGGATCTGGACGGCGAGTACGACAACATGCAACAGAGGGTGCAATGCACTTTTTGGGTATGTTGGTTTAACTTCTCATCATTCAATAACTCCGAGAGTGATAATAGTTGCACTAATAGCTTTGACTTTTTTTACCTATGTGCATGCTTGTAGAACTATTTCTCCTTCGATCCCGAGCACCAGGAGGAGTGCATAACCGTGGTAGACATGATTGCGAAGAACATGGTAAGGGACATGCACTACGAGCGACGTGTGTGCTGCATCCGCAGATGGTACGCCGAAATCTGCAAGACTCCTATCCATAAGAAGAAAGCTCGGGACACTCTTATGGAGACGCGGCAGTACCTCCAGGTAGTCACATTTCTTTATTATCTATTTTTTGACCGTCATCTAGATTCACTAATATGTGTATTTTGTTGTAGGTGCCTCCTGAGTACGTAGGCAAAAACACCACGTGCTTCACGGCGATGGTATCGTGGTTGACAAGCCAGGAGTACTTGAAGAAACATGAGGCGGCAAAGAAGAGGCGATCAGAGACGCGTGGAGGATCCCACAGGCAAGGAAGCCTCACCCTCGCCGGCTGTAAGCAAAAGGAGGTGAGTAAAGGCATTCTTTATGCTTGCTTTTCACATTATTTCTTTACTCTACAAGGGCCTACCCCTTCACTTATCTTCATGCTCTCTTTTGAAGAAAATAAAGACAAGTGTGGAGCCATCTATGTTTGCGATTTGGAGCCAGAAGCGTACCAGGAAGACGTCGGATCCTAATATAGGGTCGATGTGGATTAGCAAGGGTGTCGAGGTTCGGAGCAAGGGGTACAAGGACAATGTCACAAAGATGTGCGGCGATGAGGCAGACCCTCTTACCGTGCCCTTTGACCCTGAGGTTGTCGTGCTGGCGGGACAAGGCAAGAGGAATGGCCACTTATGGATTGCTAACGGCTCCGTCGACCCTAGGACCATTCCAGCTCTACGTTAGATACGTCGTGGCAGGAAGAGCTCCCAGCCTGCTAGAGACCCGCCCACAACATTCCGTTGTAACATATGAGGAGTTCTGGGTACATTCTTCTTCCTCGGTCATCTACACTTCATTACATGTTTTTCACTGCAAAATTCATGACAACGCGATGACACAACATAGGACGAGTTGGCCGAACAAAAGAGGCTCCAAGAGCATGCCGAGGAGCAGATGAGAGAGAAGAGACAGCAGATTACTCAGCAGCAGGAGACGATTGAGTGGATGACTCATAGTATGCTTCAGAATGCTCCTTTCGGCACGTCTATTCGTCCTCCTCCTTTCACCTTCTCATGGGTAAGTTTCTTAATTAAGTGTCAGTCTCTCCATATTATTGTTCCCGTGTCTTATTGTCCACTGCTCATAATTTTCCATGTTGTAGATGGGTTCCACCATGCCAGCTTCGGGTGGATCGATCAATTCGACAGGTGGATCCATACCTCCCGGTGAGAACTAACCGACGCCTGCTACGGAGGGTCAGCAAAGCCTCAACAATCCCAACGTCGCCTGGAGGTTGTTTTGACTCCATGTTAGTTCTCCTACTGCTGAGTCTGCCCATTGTTATGGACTTGGGTTTTCGAGAAGGAGGGAGCGCTGGAGACATCTATCGGCTAACAGACAAGCACACAGGGAACAAAGATTTACCCAGGTTCAGGCCTCATAGAGGTCCCTACACCTGCTTGTCTGCTCGTGGAATTAACGAAGGAATCGAAAGTTACAATGGTGCATAGATGCAATCTGGCAAGGGTTGTGGAAACTAGGATTGCGTATGTCTTCCTCGCCGCCCCCTCCTAGCCCTTATATAGATAGGCTAGGTCTTGGGTAGCAGGTCGAGTTGGTTACAAGTTAGGATTTTCCCCTTCAAACTTTCTATCTTTAGCTTCTTCTTGTTCTTCAAGCAATCGAGAGTCCGTAGGTTACTCGAGTCCTTCATTTTGGGCCTTGGCGACACCGTGGGCCTGTATGTATTTAGACCATATATACCAAGCTCGAGTACCTGTAGGGTATACCCATGTCAGTAGCCCCCGAGTGTCTAGTGGAATCGCAGATTCGACTGGGGACTTTTGAAGTCTTTCGAGTGTCTGAATGAGTATATATTTCGACTGCTTTTATTTGTGTCATAGGGATTGTCGATATGCGTGCCTGATGTAACCGAAGTATCGATATCAGTTAACCACCTTAGGGTGAAACAACACAATCTACTCGAACTCGAGTTCCCGGACTCGAATCCGGAAAAGTGCTGGCATAATTCGACTCAAGCCGCGGAGGTCTTACAGGAGTCGAATTCCAGTTATATGGGTGTGAGCACTCGACGCGTCCGTCAAGGCATGTTCATCGTACCTGTAGGCACGGATATATTTTTGGTAGTGCGCAGCTAAATGCGTTGCCAAGCCCTATTCAGGTCTTACTTTCACGTTGTAAGCGCGGCATCCGAATTTTATCATCGCGGAGACGATTCAGGTGACCCAGGAGATGCAGTCTCTTTGTAGGGAAAATTATGAGGCGGTGTCGCCATGAGTTTCGAGTGTGGATGTTATCGACACACGGTTTTGCATAAATAATCATAGGGTGCGCGACCAGCACTCCCTATGGGAGTAGCCCCCGAGTGTCTGGTTGAGTCGAAGACTCAGGCAGGGACGAAAGAATCATTTTGCGACTGCTGTGCTTGGTTGAGTCGAAGACTCAGGCAGGGACTAAAGAATCATTTTGCGACTGATGTGCTTGGTTGAGTCGAAGACTCAGGCAGGGACTAAAGAATCATTTTGCGACTGCTGTCGAATTTGTTTCCGGCGCTCCCTATGGGAGTAACCCATGTCCATAATCGAATCGTATTTCAAGTGGTTGGGTTCACCTTTTGATTGTCCTTATTCCTGCAAAAAGAAAATTGTAGGGTGCGCGGCCAGTGCTCTCTATGGGAGTAGCCCCCGAGTGCTTGGTGGAGTCGAAGACTCCAGCAAGGACTAAAGTAGTCGAATTTTTCCATTGCGTAGCTTTGATTACGTCAGTGCTGACGCTTGTATGACCTCAGTTGCCCGCGTGAGCGAGTTTGACGGGACGTGACGAGCGGTGGGTCCTATTTCTTAACTTTGATTTGACTAGGCGTGCGTAATCTTTATTTTAACTGCGCCTCCTCGATTTCCGTGCGTAATGGGAGTAGTGGAGGGACGGTTCGCGCTTCCTCTTCTCCACGTGTCAAACACGATGTGTGCCACGCGTCCAATAGGGTTTTTCTGAGCCGTTGGATTGCATCTTCCAGGGGTTAAGTAGCGGTGCTACTGCGGTAATTTCCCATCTGTGCTCTTTCTTCCTTGTTGCCACTGCTATTGCTTCTGCTCCTCTGCTTTCTCCTACGCCCGTCTCCTCCACGACGCTGGACCAGCTCCGCTCGTTCCTGAGCTACTTCCTTCGCTCACATCGTCGTTGTGCAATGGGGGAGAAGAAGGGAGGCGCTGCTGCTGATTCCGCAGCTACTGTTGCCGCGACGAAGAAGAAGGGTGGCTCCGCCGCTGCGGGCGCCAGCACCGCCACCGGCGGGAAGAAGGTCGCGGGAACCCACGTTACTAATGGTGCATGGCGCCCTTCCATCATCAAGGCGTCTGATCTCCGTCTTCTTCGCCAAGACGTAGTGATCTCCGCAGTAGTCACCGATGCGCGCGTCCCCGGTGAGACCATTCCTACTCCTCCCGCTGGTTTTCGAGTGATGTTTCTTGCATTCATTATTCACGGTCTTTCCTTGCCTCTTCACCCCTTTCTTAGGGGTCTTCTTTGTTTCTACGGGCTCCAGCTCCATCAGTTGTCCCCAAATTCGATCCTCCACATCTCTTGCTTCATCACCCTTTGCGAGTGCTGGCTCGGAATCGAGCCACACTTTGGCCCTTTCAAGCGCATCTTTAAATTGAAGCGTCAGTCTGCATCTGGCTCTTTAGTTTACGACGTAGGTGGTTGCGGAATTCACGTCGACCCATCCGCCACCTACTTCGACGTCAAGCTCACGAAGTCCGTCCAGGGATGGAGGGACAAATGGTTCTACGTCCGTGATCAGAAGGCCAAAGATGAGCACTTTGGACTCGTGCCCTTCGATCCCGCCACTCCATGCAAGAAGATGCGTTCCTAGAAGAACGTAGTTATGCCTGGCGAACTCGTGGAGACAAACGTGCTGTATCAACGCGTCTGCGACCTCGAGAGTCGCATAGGCAAAGAAGAGGGAGGTTGCACCCTCATCCGAACTTGGCTGCGTCGTCGCGTCCAGCCCCTTCAAGCCAGAGTCCACCCCATGTTTCAATGGGCTGGCGCTGATGATGCCACTCGCGTGTTCTTCCGATGGCATGTCCGCGAGTGAGGTGGACAAGAGGGTTCGACTGGTCACGAAGTACACTGGCAAGGATGTGCTTCCTAGTAAGCCAGTTGTTCCTCCCTTTGATGCTTCGAATCCTCCTCCTGAGGTATAGTTATGCTACGCAGTAGCTTATTTTGTCGATTGATTTTTCTATTGCTTGCTTGTTTTTTGCTGATCTTTGTTGTCTGTATGTAGGATTGGGCGGTGTCGCCATGTATGCCTCCTCTTCCTGAGGGGATTATTCCTTGCGAAGCTTTGGAAGAGGACGAGTCTGAGTCGACTGTCCCTTCTAATGTGGAAGAGGAAGCCCCCGAGTCCGAAAGTCTGGATACTCGCAAGCGTTCGCGCAGCGAGGATTCTGACACGTCGTCTCCGTTGACTCCAGAAGGTACGGCCGTTGGCGCGGAGTTGCCAATTCCTGCCATTCCTGTGAGGACTGTGGCACCGTCTTCTCGCAAGAAGATGCGATTACCTAAGGAATCTTCGTCGGTGTCGGTGGAGGCGGCGTTTGATTTTGACAAGTTTGATTGGTAAGTTTCGCGTTCTTTTGTTCTTCTCTGTTTACTTCTTGTTGGCTTTGCCCTGGAGTTTGCCCTTACTCAGGGTGGGTGTTGTCTTGTAGTCAAGAGGCGTCGTCATCTTCTGGCGATGTCGAATTTTTGAAGGAATCAGGAGTCACGACCTCGAAGGCCAAAGATGAGGTCGAGCGCGCTCCTTCCCCTCCAGTGGCGGCCCACTCCAGGCACAATTCTTCCAGCTCTCCTCACATAGGGGAGCATCGAATGGTTGCCCGGATGACGGTACAGCAAACATCTTCGGAGTCATTGGAGGACCATGTAAGTATAGCTTTTCTTCTATTTAGTGTTGCAGTCAATGTTGTCTGTTGCCTTCGCTGATTCTTTGTTTGTGCGACAGCTCCTTGTAAAGGAAGCCGCGCAAGTGGCAGAGCAGGTGATGGCGATGGGCCGCCAGCATGCAATGCTGGAGACACGTCATCGTGTGGTTGAAAGTGAGTGTTCTACACTTATTCTTTTTCGTATTCTCCTTTTGGTATAGTCGATTGATAATCAACTTTTGATTGCCGTGTAGCTGAACATAATGCCTTACTGCATAACGTCGCCACCTTGGAGAAAACACTTGTCGTGGCTGTGAAGGGTCGCGACGAGGCAATCGCAGCTCGTGACGAGGCACAGAAGCGTGAAGAGGATCTGCATGCCTCTTTCGCGGCCAGGGAAAAGTTGTTCGAAGAGCAACTGTTCTCAATCGCCAAGGCTCTCTCAGGTACCTTTGCTTGTGGATATTGTTGTCCTTCTCTGTATCTAATATTTATGCTGGTGACGCTAAAGTTTTGGTCCATGTGTGGGTTCATGCACAGATGCTGGCGATTTGAGCTTTGACCCGCAGGCCCTTCGTCGCGATGACGTTCTGGCAGGCGCGGTGTCTGCAGTCGAGGACCGTAGCGCCGCCGTCCAAGATACACTTTCCAAGGCCAAGGTCGCCCTCAGTCGCATCCGGGAGGAGTTAATGCCGAAGGCGAAGCTGATCGATAATATGGACGAGCTGGTAGAATCACTCGTCGGGGGTGTGTCTTCCAGCTACAAGAACTCACTCCGCGCGGTTGGCGCGACCATGTCATTCGCCATGGTGCAGGCCCACGGAGTCGAGATCGATCCTTCCGTGGTGTCGAAGGCGATGCCTATTGGTGCGGACGGTCAGCAGGTAGTCTTCGCTCCTTTTGCGACTGTCTGTGCCAAATATGGGCATCCTTTGATAAATACTGTTGCGAAGTATTCTGAGGAGCTCCAACGTGCCAAGAAGGCGGCGAAAGCTTCGGCCTCAGGGGCCGGCGAAAAGTCAGTGGCGTCTGATACTGCCACGAACTTGATGAAGCCCCCGAAGCCATCAAAGTCGAAGAGGCCAGCCACTCCTTAGTTAGCTTTGTAATAGTTGATTAGTTTATGTCCTTTTGTTTAAGAACATGCCTGCTGGCGAGTGTATCTGCTGATACTTTATGCTGGTCTTGAATGCATCTGACCTTTTGCCTTTGTGTTGATTTGATCGCCTTATTTGCTTCTATCTTGACTTGTGGTAGGGTACCTCAAGTGATCCCGTGAGGGGACCCCAGGACTCGCCATCTCTTGATGATGCCGTGGCACTGCCGCGCTCTAGGGTAGATGAGTTGTCCTTGCTTTCGCGACTTCGTGATCGCGTGAAGCAGCTGGAGCATGAGTTGCCCGTGCTCCGCGATAGCGTAGACGTGTGGAAGTCGAAGGCGGAAAAAGCCGCCGCCCGCGAGCAATATCTGCTTGGCGAGGTGACACAGTTGGGCGACCAGTTCAAGTGTTAGTTTGCTTATTCTCATCTTTTCCTTTGTAGTCATTCGCAGTGATACGTTGTACTCATGCTATTGGCGCTTCTTCGTGTATTTGTTAGCGCGCGTCATCCGTAGGAGGAGAAGGATAGAATTGCCATTCGCCTTCATGATCTTACCCAGGAGCAACTTCAAGAGAGTGGATACTTCTGGGTAGATCATGATCGTGCGACTGCGTTGGCGACCCTACAGGATCGTGCGTCGCGAGTGCTGCTCTTTCTGAAGAAGTCACAGTCGTGCTTGAAGAACATATATCGGGCGATGTTCCCGCTGGATGACACTCCATCAAGCCTGCTGGCTCTCCTTGCCAAATTTCAAGATCTGTCCGCGGTTCGTGAGTGCGTGAGACAACAGTTGGTGGCTGGTGCCAAGGCTGCTCTCTCAATGGTGCGATTGCACAGGCCTGAAGTAGATGTTGCCGCCATTGCGTCTAGGCCGCCAGCACCGCCAGCAGGATCTGCTTGGGATATGGTGCCGCACTATCAGACGGTGGATCGCCCAGCAGAGGAGATCGTCGACTTCTTCGAGGAACAAACCAACGTTCTTCTGCTGCAATAGTAGCCTAGTTTGTATCCTGCACATAAATGTACTTGTGTTGTAAAGTTTATATAGATGTTGTAGATAATTTATTGTCGAATGTGTATAAAGAGCTTTGTTAGCATGAGGTGTGTTGCACTATGCGAGTCCTTTTCGTTAGCCTGGCCATGTTTTATCTCAGTCCCTTGTCAACCTATCAGGTGCGTTGTAGCTGGGTTGAGTTTGTGTTAAGGGGTTCGATTGATGTGCCAGCTACTCAGGATCTCGCGTTTTTGGTTCGAAGAACGGACGTGTATAGGGTGGCGCAGCCCCCGAGTACGTAATTTGACAAATTAGAGGAGTACATAGAGTTTTGGGGCACTTAGCTTTTATTTATCCGAAGAACGGTGCGAGGTACAATGTGTGGCTAAGTAGCCTTGGCTGAGTAGCCGTATTTGCAATGTAAAAGTAAAAAACAAATAAGGGTAGAAGCGTCGCAGCTGTGCGACGTTCCAGGGGTTGGAGTATGCGACTCCTGTCTCTAAATCTTGGAGGCGGTAGGCGCCACCTGGAATTACTTCTGTAATCACGTACGGTCCTTCCCAGGGGGACTCGAGCTTGAGATGCCCCTGCTGCTTCAGTCGCAGGACTAGGTCACCTTCGACGAAGGATCTGGGGCGAAGCCTTCTACTGTGGTAGTTGCGCAGGTTCTGCTGGTAGATCGTGGATCTTTCTGCGGCGATTTCTCTTGCTTCGTCAAGGAGGTCGACGGAGTCTTCGAGTGCAAGGGATGACTCTTGTTCGCTGTAACAGACTACGCGTGGTGCCTTGTATCGTACTTCAGCGGGTAGCACTGCCTCTGCTCCGTGCACCATAAAGAATGGCGTGTATCCCGTGGCGTTGTTTGGAGTTGTACGTAGGCTCCAGAGTACGGATTGTAGTTCATCTGGCCAGCAATCCGCGACTTGTTCGAGTGGTTGTAGGAGTCGCTTCTTGATGCCGCTGCAGACGAGCCCATTTGCTTTTTCCACCTGACCGTTGGTCTGTGGATGCGCTACTGAGGTGTAGCTGATGTTGATCCCCAGATTCTCGCAGAATTCTTGGAACTCCTTGGATGTGAAGTTCGTCCCGTTGTCGTTGATGATGTTGTGCGGCATGCCGAAGAGGTAGACGATGGACTCGAAGAACTTGACTGCGTTGTGCCTTGATTGGTTGGTCACTGGCATGGCCTCGATCCACTTGGTGAATTTGTCGACTGCCACCAAGAGGTAGACGTAGCCTCCTCGCGAGGACCTTGGAAGCTTGCCGACCATGTCAAGCCCCCACTGTGCGAAGGGCCAGGCCAATGGAATTGGTCGTAGCTCTGCGCCTGGACCATGTGGCTTGTCCGCGAATCGTTGGCAATCATTGCATGTTTGGACTATGTTCTTGGCGTCGCGCATGGCCGTGGGCCAGTAGAATCCAGCTCGTAGAGCTTTGGCAACGAGGGCGCGACTGCCGGCGTGGTGCCCGCAGGTCCTTTCATGGATGTCGAGGAGAACTTCTCTTCCGTCGGCCATGGAGACGCATCGTTATAGCACCCCTATGATGCTGCATTTATACAGTTCGCCGTTGACAACGGCGAATGCCTTGGATCGGCGCGCGATGTGCCGCGCATCTGTCGGATCGTCCGGTAGCCTCTTGCTGAGGAGGTACGTACTGTACGGTTGCGTCCAGGATTGCTCGATCATCATGACGCTCATTGGTCCCTCTAGTCCTGTGTCCAGCTCCGAGTCATCGAGTGCCATTGGCTCATTGGGTGGCGTAGCCCCCGAGTCTGTTGCTGTGCTTGCTTTCTTCTCTGCGGCCTTTGGCTTGATGGAGCGTTCATATATGCGCTCGAGAAATACCCCAGGAGGTATGGGGGTGCAGGTAGAGCCTATGTTGGCGAGTGTGTCCGCCTCTTCGTTGCTTTCGCGACCTACGTGCCGCATCTCGCAACCATCGAAGTCTCCTTCGAGTGTATCGTAGAGGTCGCGGTACGCGATCATATTGTCGTTCAGTGCGTCGCACTCATGCATTGTTTGGTTGACGACCAACTTGGAGTCGCCATATATGATGAGCCTCTTGGCGCCGCAAGCTTTTGCCATCCTCATCCCATGCAACAGGGCCTCGTATTCAGTCTCGTTGTTTGAGGTTGTGAACTGCATTCACAGGATATACTTCAGCTTGTCCCCTTGAGGTGATGTCAGTATGACACATGCGCCTTCTCCGTCTTTCCGCTTGGACCCATCGAAGTGCATTGTCCAGAGGTAGGACATATCTGGCTTGTCCGGGAGTTGGTTCTCTATCCAGTGCACGAGGAAGTCACGGAGAACTTGCGACTTGATTGCGTTGCGTTTTTCGTATGTGATGTCTCGTGGAGACAGCTCTATTCCCCAAAGCGCGACTCGCCCCGTGGCGTCGGGGTTATTGAGGATATGTCCCAACGGGGCATCGTTGACTACCACGATTGGGTGCTCCTGGAAGTAGTGGCGCAGTCGTCGGACGGTCATAAAGACGCCTTACGCCAGCTTCTGGTAGTGCGGGTACCGCTGTTTTGTTGGCGTGAGGACCTCGCTGAGGTAGTACACCGGACGTTGTACGCCGTGGACCTTGTTTTCCTCAGCTCGCTCGACGACAAGCACTGTGCTGACCACCTGGTTGGTGGCAGAGATGTACATCAACAGTGGTTCTCTTTCTCGTGGAGTCACCAGCACTGGTGAAGTGGATAGCAGGTGCTTGAGATCTTCGAATGCTTCTTGCGCTTCATTGGTCCACTCGAATTTTCCAGCTTTGCAGAGGAGCTGGTAGAAGGGCAGTGCCTTTTCACCCATCCGACTGATAAATCGACTAAGGGTCGCGATTCGTCCGGTCAGTTGCTGGACGCCTCTTATGTTCTTCAGCTTCTCCATGGCCAGTATGGCTTTTATCTTCTTCGGGTTCGCGTCGATTCCTCTCGCGGAGATGAGATACCCGAGTAGCTGCCCAGATGGTACGCCGAAGGCGCATTTGTCCGGATTGAGCTTGATCCGGTAACGATCGAGGTTGGCGAAGGTTTCGTGTAAATCGTCGATTAGAGAGGCTTCCCCCTTGGTCTTGATTACTATGTCGTCGACGTAGACTTGTTTGTTGCGACCCAGTTGTTCCTTGAGGCAAGCCTGCATGCATCGCTGGTAGGTGGCTCCCGCGTTTTTTAGCCCGAAGGGCATTGTGTTGTAGCAGAACACACCAAAGGGCGTTGTAAACGTTGTTTTCTCTTGATCTTCCTCCTTCATTCAAATTTGATTATAGCCTGAGTAGGCATCGAGGAAGCAGAGGCGCTCGCATCCCGTGGTGGAGTCGATGATCTGGTCGATCCGTGGCAGCGGGAAGTGATCCTTTGGGCAGTGCTTGTTTAAAGAAGTGAAGTCCACGCACATCCATAGGATATCCGTGTCCTTTTTTGGTACCAGCACCGTATTGGCGAGCCAAGTGCTTTCCTTGATCTCGCGTATGAACTTGGCCTCGAGGAGTCTATTGATCTCCATTCCCACTTCATGCGCTCGTGGCTCAGACAGTCGCCTGATTGTTTGCTTGACTGGCCTTGCGTCGGGGTTGATGTTGAGTGCGTGCTTGGCGAATTCCCTGGGAACTCCTGGCATGTCTGCGGGACACCAAGCAAAAATTTCCCAGTGCTCACGGAGGAATTCGACGAGCGCGAGTTCCTATGCGGGACTCAAGTTGTTGGCGATGAGGGTCGTCTTGGCGGGATCCGATGGATGGACCTGTACTTTCTTTGTGTGCACAGATGAGTCGAAGGAGAGATCGGGTGAGCTTGGCCTACTCAGGGGAGGCAGACTGTTGTCTGTCGTCTCTTTCAATCTTACGATTTCCTCCTGCATGCCGAAGGACTGGGAAATTCTGTTGAATTCCCTGTCGCAACTGTCAGATCGCTCAAAGCTATCATTGATTGTTGTGACGCCGTTGGGACCTGGCATTTTCATCTGCAGGTAGGCGTAGTGGGGCACTGCCATGAATCGAGCAAATGCGACGCCCCCGAGGATGCAATGGTATTGTGAGGGCCAGTCGACGACCTCGAAGTTGATGCGCACGCGTCGGAAGTTCTTCGGCGTGCCGAAGATGTCGTCGAGGTTGATATTGCCCAAGGGGTATACGCCTTTCCCTGGGATGATGCCGTGGAACATTGTGTCCGATGCCTCTAGGCAGGTTAGAGGGATCCTCATTGCTCGCAAGGTACTCGCGAATATGAGGTTGATGCCGCTTCCGCCATCCATGAAGACGCGACTCATGTCGAAGCCTCCAATTTGCGCCTCAAGTACGAGGGGGCAATGACCTGGACGGGGTAGCTGAGGCGGGTGGTCGCGCTTGCGGAAGGTGATGCATGACTTGCTTCCACTGAGGTACTCAGTGGTGGATGGTGGCGAGTGCGTGGCCAAGTTGACTTGGCGAGTGATGGCCTTCTGCACCCTATTGGAGGGGCGTCCCTTTTGGATCATCATGGTGCCCATGGCCCGTGGGTACGGTTGCCTCCATGGTGCTGGTCCGGTGCGGCTCCGTTCGGGGGTGGCCTAGGTGGTGGTGGCGGTGCGCCATGTGCCACGGCGCCTGGAGCGGCTCCGTAGCCTCTTTCGACTGCATTGCGGTTCATCCAAACTAGACCCTCATATAGCTTGAGGAACTCGCGGCAATCCTTGAGGAGGTGGCTGGACTTCTTCTTGCCATCATGCTTGTCGATGTAGAAGTGCACCGTACATGGCCTGGACAGTTTGTCCTCGATGGAGGTCGCGGGTGCCTCATCGCGAGTGCGGCGTTGCCATACTTGCGTGTTTTTCCCGGAGTCGCGGTATCCGCCGCTATGGTATCCGCTATTGCGGTTATCGTCGCGTCTATCGGCGTAGCCGGCTGTGACCATGTTGACAGCATCGTGGTCGTCGTAAATGCGCATGCGACGCTTGCCTCGGCGATCGCGTCTGCGCTCGAGATCCGCCTCTTCATCAGAGTGAACGCGATTCTTTACCGAGTCTTCTCCATCGGCCCATCGATTCGCGATCTCCATCAGGTGGTCGATGGTCTTGGGCTTTGAGCGGCACAGCTCCTCTCTGAGTTCTAAACGACGGACACCACCATTGAATGCATCAATCGCGCGATCCTCCGAGATGTTCTCCGCGGAGTTCTTGATGATGGACCACCTTTGGATGTAGGAGCGCAGCGATTCGCCAGATCTTTGCTGGCAGCATCTCAGCTCTTCGATTGATGCGGGCCGTTTGTACGTACCCTTAAAGTTGCGAAGCTGTAAACCAGTTCATCCCAACTGCGAATGGATCCGCGTGGGAGGTTATTAAGCCATGCCTAGGCGGCGCCCTGCAGCTGTAGCTACAAGCATTGCATGGCAGTGCTTCGACTGCCTCCATGGAGTCTGACGGAGGAGATATGGTCCTCCAGCCAGATCTTGGGGTCCTGTAGACCGTCAAACTTCGGGTTCTCCGACGGGAGTTTGAACCCCTTAGGCATTCGCTTCTGCCTAATGGATCTGCTGAAGCATCTGGCGCCGCAGAGCTCCACGTCCTCTTCTTCTCAGTCAGTCGACCGAGCACGTCGTGCTCTTGATTTGTCGATCTTGCGCTGCGTGATGTCATCACATGCATCGTAGTCGTGGTCGTGTCGTTGTGAGCGACGACGTCGAGACAAGTCATGGCTGTCATCGCTGGATGAGGGCGAGGAGTAATGCTTTGCTAGCGTTTTGCCCTTCTTTGGCTCCGGTGTCGGTTCCTTGTCAAGGGCGGCCTCGATTAATCCTAAGCCCGCGATCGTAGATCGGTGCATGGCGGCTCGAGGGTCTCCAGCTGGTGGTTGGTTGTTCAAGAGGTACATGGTGGCCGCTATCACTGCAGCCTGTGGCGTTTTGGGGACCACGTTGCCCCTGGTGTCGACTGTCATAGAGCCGAAGTCGAGGACTTTTGCAGCCTTGATGCGTTCCTGCTCGGTGAGGTGGGCCATCCGAGACTGCCTCTTCTTGGCGAGGTGCTCGTTGCCCTTTGAGGAGGATCCTCCGTAGGAGGAGAGTCTAGCACGGCGAAGACTCGACTCGTCTGCCGCCTTTTTGCGCGCCTCAAGTTGCGCGATTGTTTGTACTTGGCGCTTGAATTCTTCCTTCAGGAGCCAGTGATAACCCATCAGCAGTTCCTGCGGGGATCTGAAGGGTAGAGGGGTGCCCCGCAGGGCCTTGCGACAGCGAGCCCATTCTTGCTCGTTGAGCTTGATTACGACGTGTTCGCCGGTTTGCTCGTTTACTATGGTTGGAGGTTCGACTGCTCCTCCGTTGTCAACAGGGACGCGATTGCCACCGTTACCGCCATTGCCGCCATTGCCATCGTTGCTGCCGTTAGGTGGGTTGGTTCCGTTGCCGCGATTGCCGCCATTGTCGCGGTTGGCGGAGGTGTCGCCTGCATTGATGACGGCACACATGAAGTGATTGGGGAAGCTGCTGCTTCCACAACTCTCAGATTCGGAGCCGTAGGTCCCATCTTCAGTGGCCAGATCGCTCAGGTCGGAGTCGCGACTGCTGTCGCTGACAGTGTTCTCGACTGTTGTCGGGGCGTTGAGCTCGCTGAGGGTGCCGATCGACGAAGGAAACCATGATGCTGGGGCAATCGTCGGTGCTGTCGGCTGATCAGGCATGCGAAGCATGCCCATCTGACCAACTTGGAAGCGGAAGCTCCCGATCGCCAGGCTGATTCCGTCACCCACGGACTCGAAGGCCGGTCGAGTGGCCGACGTGTGGACGGTGAAGTCGAAGGCACCGAAGAGCTGGCGAATCTCCGCCGTTGCGGAGTTGTAGATCGCAGTTGATGGGGCCGAAGAAGCCGCAACGTCAGCACTCCCAATTCCCACAGACGGCGCCAATTGACGAGGGTTTAACTCGTCAATGCCCATTGTTATGGACTTGGGTTTTGGAGAAGGAGGGAGCGATGGAGACATCTATCGGCTAACAGACAAGCACACAGGGAACAAAGATTTACCCAGGTTCAGGCCTCGTAGAGGTCCCTACTCCTGCTTGTCTGCTCATGGAATTAACGAAGGAATCGAAAGTTACAATGGTGCGCAGATGCAATCTGGCAAGGGTTGTGGAAACTAGGGTTGCGTGTGTCTTCCTCGCTGCCCCCTCCTAGCCCTTATATAGATAGGCTAGGTCTCGGGTAGCAGGTCGAGTCAGTTACAAGTTAGGGTTTTCCCCTTCAAACTTTCTATCTTTAGCTTCTTCTTGTTCTTCAAGCAATCGAGAGTCCGTAGGTTACTCGAGTCCTTCATTTTGGGTCTTGGCGACACCGTGGGCCTGTATGTATTTAGACCGTATATACCAAGCTCGAGTACATGTAGGGTATACCCATGTCACCTACACTTGTAGAATTCCATGCCATTGCCACTTGTGACTCGACTAGCTACATCGCAATTGCAAGTTGTATTCCATTGTCATTGCCACTTGATGAATACTTGGTTTGTATACCATTGCCAAGTTGTAGGTTTGTATGACATTGCCATTGCCAAGTTGTATGCCATTGCCACTTGATTAATACTAGGTTTGTATGCCATTACTACACTTGTCAAAATTTAGCCATAGAACTTGTCATGTGAATCTCACCATTTGTCTTGTTATGTCAATCTCACCATATAAACTTGTTATGCGAACCTCACCATGGAAGTAGTAAACTTGTGAAAAATTAGCCATGCCATTGCCACTAGGACATTTGTCGTGCTCCATTTTGCTTGTCTTGTAAATAATCTCACTATTTTGCTTTCGACCGTGTAGGATGTGGATATGTTGTGGCCATTGAGTGGATCAATAAGGTTGATCTTCGCCGTTGGGGTCATCTTGTTTCCGAGTTTGTGTTGACGCACTTGTATCGCATCATGTTTGATGCAATAATACGATGGATTTGGGAACTTGTTTGCACCATAGTTTAGTCATTTATTGTTATATATGTGTGAGTGAAGTGATATTATGGATCATATATATGAACAGATATTAAAATGCATGGATGTAGTAAAATCAGAATAAAAATAGAAAAAATTGGGCCTTTGCCATGTGTATACACACGACAAAGGAGCCAAATGTCCTATACACATGGCAAAGGCTAAAACATCATGGCAAAAGCATTACGTGGCTGCCACCTATGTGCTTGGGGGTGACCTAGAACCAAATCTTCCTTTGCCGTGTTCAGGCTAGTGCAACACACGACAAAGGACGGGCACGTGTGCACCTGGGAGGCTCCCTTTGTCGTGTACCAGGGGCCACCTCACACGGCAAAGGCTTCAACTTTGCCATGTTCCACCGCTGTTAAACACATAGCAAAGAGGTGGGATACGACAACATGGCGGCACATGGCAAAGAGGTTGGACACGGTAACGCAGCGGCACATGGCAACATTGCACACATGGCAAAGGGAAAGTACACAAGGCAAAGCCCCTACTCGGCAAATCTACAGTCTCTGTCATCTCCCCCCGAACTGTGAAGTCACTTTTGTTTGCCGAGTGAGCCTGCGAGACACATGGCAAAGGCTTTGCCGTGTCTATTTCTTGAGACGCATGACAAAGAGTCTTTGTCGTAGCCCACGTTGTTGTCTGATTTCGTCGTGTGCTGACACACGGCAAAGCCTTTGCCGTGTTCCGGGAGCCTTTGCCGTGTATTTTGCATACACGACAAAGTTATTTTTTCCCATAGTGAGTTCATGCTGCAGGTGCAGGAGGGCTCCCCTTATATGTTGTGTATTATATAGCAGAATAAAACCCTTCAACACGTCTGTTGGGAGTACATTTTGGGTCTTCTACATCGCCTTGGTTTTCCGTCGAGGTTTCGTGGTGACGATCCTACTTTCCACTGCTACCTCGCACGTCCTTCTCAACGGGGTGTCGGGCGACCCCATAAATCACGATCATGGCTTGCGTAAAGGCGACCCACTATCTCCCCTCCTTTTTGATATTGCCATTGACCCGGCGTATTCTTTATGTGGCCACCGATCAAGGACACCTTCACCGCCTTGCTAGGAAGGGTGCTCGGTTCTGTACTTCTATTTATGCAGACGATGCGGCGATCTTCATGACTCCTATAAAGGAATACACCACTATTCTAGCTGAAATCCTTCGAAGCATCGGCGACATCACAGGTCTCTCCACCAACTACAATAAAATCTTGGTTGCCCCCATTCGTTGCAACAACTTGCACCTTGAGGAAATTTTATGTGACCTTCCGACATCCCGGTCATCCTTTCCTTTGTGGTACCTCGGCCCCCCTCTCGCCCTCAAGAAGTTCAAGCGCATCCATCTTCAATTCCTCGAAGACAAGATCGTTGGTCAACTTGTCCCTTGTCAAGGAAAGTCTTTCAATATTGCGGCTAGAACCGATTTGGTCAAATCGGTCCTCACTTCCCAAGCCATCCACCTCCTCACTGTCCTTGATGTCCTGGAGGAGTTCCTCCTTGCCATCCAAATGTTGATCCGTGCTTGGCTTTGGGCCGGTACCGACAAAGCCACAAGTGGGAAGTGCAAAATCAATTGGACCGTCGTGTGCCACCCCACTTTGCTCAGGGGTCTTGGTGTCCTCAATCTTCAAAAATTCTCCTGTGCCCTTCGCCTTCGATGGCCTTGGCTTGAGTAGACGGAGTCGGACCGGGATTGGGCGGGCACCGAGTTGCCATGTTCCAAGGAGGACATGGAGTTCTTTCATGGCATGATGATGGTCACTATTATCAGGGATGGCAAGAGGGCCTCTTTTAGGGACGCGCCTTGGGCGGACAACCCCAAGACTTTTGCGCCCTCCATCTATTGTCTTTCCAAGAAGAAGAAATGGGTGGTTTGCACTGCTATCAATGACAACGCTTGGGTTCATCAAATTGACTACACCAACGAACTCTCGATCACCCATCTTGGGGAGTTTGCACGTCTTTGGCACTACATCTCTCAAGTGCATCTTAACGAGGATACTCGCGACTCTATCATTTGGAAGCTAACTCCCTCGGGTTCCTACACTTCAGCCTCCACCTACAAGGCTCAATTCGCGGGGCTAGCTAGAACAAATTTGAATGGCATTGTTTCGAAGAATTTGGCACCTCCAAAATGCAATTTTTTTGCCTCTCTTATCATCCAAAACCAGGGTTGGACGGCGGATAAACTTCAAAGAAGGAGATGCCCAATTGTGGTGTTTGTCCTTTTTGCAAAAGTGTGTCTGGAACCGTGGCTCATCTTCTCTTCAAATGTCGTTACTCCGCTAGAATTTGGAATATGGTTAAAGGGTGGCTTGATCTTCATGATTTTCAACCTACCGAGTGGAGTGCTTTCGACGACGTCAATTCTTGGTGGGTTCATGTCACCAATGGCCACTATGGAAGGAGAAAGGCGATGACCTCCCTCTTGATGCTTGTTTTGTGGGAGCTTTCAAATGAACAGAATGTGAGGGTCTTCAAGAACAAGAGAACGATGGCCATGGGGGCATTTGAACGTATTAAATTCGAGGCGGGTGTTTGAAAACTAGCCGGGGCTAGGAATTTGGTATCTTCTACCGGGAGATCAATGTAATTTATTTGGGGTGTAGCCTACGGGCATAACTTTACGTGACTTGTGACTTTGTTTCTCCTTATTCAATGAATTTAAGGCAAATCTTTTGCCTTTCTTTCAAAAAAAATCTTCGGGTTCAATCGAGTTGCGGGCTCCCTTATGATGTGGCTGAAAGTTGACCTTCACACATGTAGGATTCTTACCTGGTATCAGACCTAGGTTTAGTATCTTCTGAGAGCCAAAGCGCTATGGTCATTCAGACCGCTCAAGATTAAAATTTGAAGTCTAAGCACGACACATTGCATGCATGGTTACTGGTTAGATCATTTGCTGCACATAATACTTCTTCAAATTTTCATTCATCTTCCCTTTTTCTTCTTCACCCGTTTTCTGTTACTGTCCTTTTCATCATGACATAGCTTCTTACGTTAAACCTATGCGTTTCGCATCTTGCAACACTCGGGACCGACACTATATAGATCTAGCAACCTCTGCAAGAACCACATCAATCTAAGGACACCCACCTAGCACACAATGCATGTCGAAACATAGTCGTTATGCTGGTGGAATTAATAGGCATAATGCATTGTGTTTTAAGTGTTGTTTTATTTAATGATTTTAGGCTCATTCAAGCGTGTTATACGACTAGCCCATTTTTTGCCTATGACCACGTGCAAAGGTTGTACGTTAGGTAAGATACGACAACCCCTCATTGTTTCTTACTGACATGACAAATCAGCAAAGTATATATGATACGGCAATAAGAAACCTCCATTGTAAAATGCCTTAGTTTTCACTTAGAGTTTCACCAAAATGAACATTATTTTTTGTGTTATCTTTTTTGAAGGTTGTATTTTATGTACAAATGGAACACAAACTTTTTCGTATAAGACATTTTTTCACAACCTATCCAGAGTATGTAAAAAGTTAAGAAAACTACTCATTTGCATATATAAATACATAAGAATTATTCCCTAAACTACAATATCCTTTGTTAGAGAGTTTGATCAGCTAATTTGACGTATGAAAGGTGAAGCTAAGGATGACGGCTTTAACAAATTGTTGTCATAATTTTTAATTTCATGAATTGAACACACAACAAAGTGCCAATTTTCACTACGTTGTTGCTTTTGTTCAATTTTTTCCCTTTTATTCCAACTAGCAGGGTGGCCCTCGCAATTGCGAGGGCATCATCTTTAATATATTGAAAGTGAAATCATGTAGTCCACGTAAATAGATAGATGGTTGTTTGAATTTGTTTATTCATTTGTGTATGATGTAATATATTAATATTTTCTCATATAATTTGTAATCTATTTATCATTTCCACATTTCTACTGTGCTCCAAATCTATGTTAAAGAGATGCTTTATCAAAGTTGAAATAGTGAAGATTTTAACTTTCTCTTCAGAGTGGTACAATCAATGTCTTCCGTGCACACAACTAAGATGGACACCAGGTCAATATTCCACCATCTCCGCCAGCTCATCTCACATTGATCATCCGCTAAGACGTTGGGATGCAAAGTAACCATAGATCAACATGTCATGTGTAGTTTATGTATATTCATTATTAGGAACATGCATTGTCTGTCATGACAGTTGAGATGTAGTCTTACCAATAACTTTGGCTCGATCATTATTCTGGTGTGACCATATAGTGGTTTACTTCATGGATCCAATTCCATATGGCATGTCCTTTAGCAAATTTGATTCCCTCCTCACCAACTAAAGGATTAAGCACCATTTTAGCAGCCTGTCTTTTGAGAAGTGTGTCTCTAGAAAAGTTGGAATCAATGACATTAGCTAGGGTAGTGTACTATTCATCTACTCGTGATCTGCAAGCGTTTCATGTACATTTGTCATATTGTGGATCATATTGGATATTGTCTTTTCCGCACTTCTCCTGCTAAGCTTTGGGAAAAAACAGAAATCATCATATCATTTTATTGACATGTTACATATACACATTTAGGGTGGTTAATCTAATGTATGTATTATACAGTTGCAAATATGTTTTCTTTAAGATTATGATGCATATATCATCCATTGATTTTTTTTCTCTCTCGTAAGGTACTATATCAGTATTGTTATTACATGATTCGCGTGATTCAAATAATCCATTCTGCTCTCTGAGCAGTTAGTTCTTATTGTTCACCCTCCACCATATCCATTCTTCTCTAACTCTCCTCCTCTCTATCTCTCAAGGCACATGCGACACAAACTCTCTCACTCTACACATACACACTTCATCGATGTTGCTCGAGCCAACTACCCTATGTCCGCGAGTCAGCACGCCTTGTGATGTGCCACTTGTCAATCCCTACTGGTACATGGATGAATAACCTATGCGAGGTGAGTTTCTGCCGCATGACCTCACTCCCAGTTTGACATAGTGCAAGAGCATGAGTTGTTGCCATTTTTATGTGAAAAAGAAAAGATTTTAAAAGACATGGTTAAATCAATTTTTAGTTTGTTCATAATTTTTTGGAAACATATACTTTTTTAGGAAATCATTGAAAGTTCTATTTAAAATTGTGGAAGCCGTTCAAGTTTTCCCTATTATGTTCTAAACTTGGATCGTAAAATTTAGAAGCTATAATTGTGCATTTAATAATTTTTAGTTTGATTTTTTGACTTTGGTTGAATAATTTTTAAGCTAGCCCTTGAATTTTTGGGTGTTCATCCTTGTACCGCTCGAATGTTCCCCTCAACAGTTGGATAACCATTATATTATTTTAGAAGTTGTTTAATTTGTACATTCATGAAAATAAATCATGTTGTGTTTTATATGCTTGTCAGAATTTTTGTAGCCATGCTGTATATTTATTTAAAGCTAGGATTGTAAAATTTTGGATGAAAATTTATTAGAACCTCCTAACGTTTTGGAGGTCTAAACATTTTCTTGGACTTTCAGGAATCTACCTGAGATTGCAATACTATTACAACAACCCAATTAAATTAACCATTGGGCATTTCTTGGTTAGTAACCCCAAGGTAGCTTAAGCCGTTAGAGCTATAGCTTTGTCTGGTTGATACCTTCACCATTAATTTATCTATACATAAGCACTTCTCTCCTGTTGGCTCCTATTAGTCGAGTACTTACTGATTACATGCCAGGTACACATCTCAGAGTACACATATGTAAGCTGAAGTAATTTGTATTGTGTCTATGCATACATAGATTTATGTGCGTCCTGATTTTTGGATGAATGCAAATAGTTCATGTGCACCTAAATGTTTGCAAAACATTTTATGTACAGATTTTCAACAAAGAGTAAAAACTCATATTGAAATGTGTAACATAGTGCTAGCTGCCTTGACATACATGGGTAAATAAATGTATTATAGTACATCTCAAGAAATAAAATCTATTTTGTTAAGTGATTTGGGTTGAAACTTTTGGTATTGTAATAACTCATCTGGACTTATTATTGGTGAATCTCAACACACACATGTTGTGTACGACCAAAAAATCTCACTCGTTAGGTGATATAATGCAGAATCCATATTATCGTTCAAATAATAAATATATATTATGATGGTTTTAATATTAACGATATTGCATTATAGATGTTGATCGTGTGCATCAGTTAATTCTAAAAGCTGACTTGGATTACAGACTACTCCCTCCATTTTAAAATATAAGATGTTTTAGCTTTGTGAATGGAGTGTATCTTTTTAGTGTATAGATTCACTCCATACCTACATGAACCTACACATTAAAAAAGGTCTAGATACACTTCTTTCATAAAGCTAAAACATCTTATATTTTGAAACGGAGGAAGTACAACTAATAAACAAATAAACAAAGTTCTTTGCAATCCGGATGATATGCAGCGCTTCAACGGATGGATATATGCTTCTAAAAGTTACTAACTAATACATGTTCCAGCAAAAAAAAAGTTACTATACATGGCTGTGTGGGGCCAAGTCTGACATGTTATTGGAGAAACTCACGTACGTATATTATCCGGACTTGTATTTCTACTGCTTAACCAATAGATGACCTGGCAACGACCGGCCGGGATTCCTTGTTCGATTCTATCAGCACACGGACTCCTACTTTTGGTCAATCAACACATCGGCACATGACCACGTCCAAAAAAAAAAAATCCTCAACCATCGGCGGAGATGGATCGGTGAATGTGTTGGCCAGATAAAAACTTTTTTTCTTAAACCGTGTGAGAGATCAAAGACTCGTGACAGACGCTGCATGTCCGTATGGAAACATAGTTAAGTTACGTTATTTAGTTAAATCATAACCGTAGATTTTAGATCTAACTATCATAAATAATTTAGATGATGTGGCTCAACGTAGTGTCTCGAAAAATACCTTTATATTGCTTTTAGTATATAATAGATTAATTTATTAAATTCACATGGTTTGCTAAGAAAACATTTTTGAAGATAATCCTACGTAGAGTTAAAAATTACAATAAAAGTAACATCAACCTACTCATAAAGACCTGACGTGAACAACTGTTCATGCAGATGGATCTTGCCTCTTCGTGGAGCGCGTGCGGACAACTCATTTAGCCATGTCATTAAAGAAGTACAAGATGAGTACTCCTGGGATGGGCACACCTCACTGTCCTAGAAATCTATGCGTTAGCCAGGGTCCATACCGATACAGCGATACTTAACTATATCAGCATCTAAATCTAAACAGGAGGCCTATGGTCAGTGTACTGGTTCCTTCTACAGTAGTATGTGAGTTCTTTCACTCCGTCCGATCGTTCTCGGATTTGTGTAGATTCGGATATATCTAGCACTAAAACATGACTAGATATATTCGAATCTATACAAATCTAAGAACAATAATTGGGATCGGAGGGAGAAGTAAAAAAGCACAACTATTTTTTTAGAATAAACTTATCACATTGGCATAATTTCACTTCCTTGCAGGATCAAGTAGAGGAGGAGAAAACAATCTGCAGCACACATACCCGATAAAACGCCTAGTCTCTCGTGGCAGCAGCCTGCAGGCAGAACCGGTACAGACATGTTCTGTTAAATGCAAAAGTGGAATACTAATAGTACAAATTTTGTTGTTTTTTTCATTTTTGCACACCCCAGATATAAGATATTCTCAATTGAATTTTACACGTTGGTAGAACACAACATTATCTACATCTAGATTCCCTTTAAAATTTCTTTTTAACTTTAAAATCATGTTTTGATTTATTTTTTCTTGCAGCATTTTCAAGGGCAGATAACAGATTTCGAGCTACAACTATGCTCATTTTAGCTGATGCATGCCAGCTTAAAACTGGACCATAGTTATATATACGGAAGTGCACGGACAGCTTGGACCATAGTTAGCTGATTTTTTTTAAATAATACATTTTTTTTATTGATTTTCACAAATAATATGCAAAATGAGCAAATTGCAATTCTGTCGATCCGTCGTCCGTTGAACGGACGACAGAGCTGCTTCGTCTGTTGAAGAGACGACCTACTATATCGTCTGTTGAGGGGACGACGGCCAGAGCTTCGTCTGTTGAAGAGACGACAGAGTCTTCTTTACCAAACAGCCGATAGCAGGTGTGTCGTCCGTTGAACGGACGAAGGCACTGTTTCGTCCGTTGAACGGACGAAGGCACTGTTTCGTCCGTTCAACGGACGAAACAGTGCCTTCGTCCGTTCAACGGACGACACGCCAACAGATTTGCAATTTGTCTGTTTTGTATATTATTTGTGAAATTCAATAAAAAAAATGTATTATTTAAAAAAAATTAGCCCATAGTTATATCTTACATCCACGGGTGCTCTACACTTTGGTGGCACCAACGGACGGACTGATCTTGGTGTCGTGTGCAGATCGTGCAAAAGAGTGTCGTGTGCATAGCAAGGTTCTTATATATAAATTATATATAATCGACTACTTCCTTCGTTTTAAAATATAAGATGTTTTAGCTTTGTGAAAAGAGTATATCTAGATTTCTTTTAGTGTGTAGGTTCATTCCAAACCTAGAATGAACCTACACACTAAAAGAAGTCTAGATATACTCTTTTCACAAAGCTAAATCATCTTATATTTTGGAACTGAGGGAGTACATGCTAGACCATTGACGAGTATTGTTAATTTTTGGGTGACCGGGGAGTCCTTCCCATATCGCGCCGCCTGCAGTCTCCTCCTCCTCCTCCTCGCCACTCCTAGAGGCCACCGACAAAGCCCTAGCCGCCGAATGAGGCGGTGAGGGCGATGCACGGTGGTCGGTAGCAATGGGTTGCCGATGGCGGTGGCGAATCCTTGGCCGGCGCGCCGGGATCTTCCCCCTGTCGGCGGAGGCTACTCCAGCAAGGTGGTGCGTCTTTACATGGCGTTGTACGGGCTGCGTCAAGCTCCTCGGCATGGAACACCAAGCTCAACGCGGTGCAGATGACGCTTGGCTTCACACAAAGCGCATCGGAGCACGTGGTGTACAGCCGCGGCGAGGACCAATCTCGTATGCTTCTTGGTGTGTATGTCTATGACTTGGTCGTAACCGGAGCATGCGCCACAGAGATCAAGAAGTTCAAGCTAGAGATGTGCCAGCGATTCAAGAAGAGTGACCTGGGCCTCCTCACTTTGTATCTCGGCATCGAAGTAAGCCAGGAGCCAGGTCTGATCACTCTGAAGCTGACAGCATTTGCAAAGAAGCTTATGAAGAAGGCAAGCATGGCAGAATGCAAAGCACAAGTGTGCCCGTGGAGCCCAGGCTGAAATTGATGAAAGACAACTCAAATACTCCAGTTGACATCACTCTATACCGGAGCACTGTGGGAGGTCTCTGCTATCTCGCACGCGACCATACATCAGCTTCTGCGTTGGCATGGTGAGCAGATACATGGAGGCGCCCACCACCGAGCACATGAGCGTAGTGAAGCATCTGCTACTCTACATCTCAGGCACACTTGACGTCGGCTACCGCTACACCTCCACCACTGATGAAGCCAACCTGGTGGGCTGCATCGACGCTGACATGGTTGGAGATCCTGGCGATAGGAAGAGCACATCTGGGACTCTTCTTCTCTAGAGAGCGCCCAGTATCTTGGCAAAGCCAAAAGCAGAAAGTGGTGTCTCTATCCTCCTGCCAATCAGAGTATTTGGCAGCAGCAACAGCAGCATGCCAAGGTGTCTGGCTTGGGCGTTTGCTTGGTGACTTGCTTGGATCAGCTCCTCTTGTCGCCAATCTGCTTGTGGACAACATGTCTGCAATCCAATTATGCAAGAACCCTGTCTTCCACGACGAAAGCAAGCACATCGAGGTGCGGTATCACTTCATTAGAGGCTGCATCGAGGATGGCAAAATGACTGTCGAATTTTTGGGTACTGACGACCGGCTTGCTGATATCTTCACCAAAGCTCCTTGCAGAGTCAGGTTTCGAAGGATCTGCGAGAAGATCAAGGTCGTAGACATCATGTAAGTAAGTTGCATTTCTTAGGAGGAGATTGTTGGTTAAATCAAAGCAGTTTACTACTTTAGAGTAGTTATTCCGAATAAAATGTTTAGTGAACGTGTGCTTGTACATGCTCAGTTTTTTTTCTGAAATGGGGGTATACCCCGGCCTCTGCATCCCGGGATGCACACAGCCAACTTTATTACTTATTACCAGAAGTCCAACACAAAAATCTCAGGGATCAGAGAGGGTTGATACAAGCACCAATCATCTGAAAAAGAGTAAACGACTGCTATAGAGATGCCAACACAAGCTACACATCTCTCAATCTGCTAGAATGCCGCCACGAAACCAGGTAGTAGATATCATGTGCTACCATCACTAGACGGTTGCATCTAGAAGCCATCATATCCCATTGATACTCTGGAAGCAAAAATGCCCAGAGTTGGATCCACTGCGACGCCATAATAATAACCTGCAAAAAGGATTGGACTCGAGTATTGTTAAAAATAATAGCATTGCGACACTTCTATATTGACCAACATAAAGCCGATACCCCTATACGTATGCTAGCTTTATTCGCTTTATCCATCCCATTCAACCAATTCCCAAACATATTAGTGATATTAGCTGGAGGTGAAAGATTATAAGTAAAGAACACAATCCGCCAAACAATTTTTGTAAAAGAGCATGATAAAAAGAGATGTTCAATAGTTTCCTCACCATCACAGTAACAACACTTTTTACAACCCGCCAATTTCTACGCAATAGATTACCTTTGGTTAACAAGACTTTGTTGTTTAAGAACCACATAATTTTTTTAATTTTTAGTGGTATCTTAAGCTTCCAAAGATACAGTAGCTAGTTACAGTTTCGGTTACCGTTTGATTTGCTAGGACTTGGTCTAGTAGCTGCGTAGGATACTCCTGGGGCCGGGATGGACACAACAAGTTCTTGCAGCTAAATTTTAGGGGTGATCGATCAGAGCGGTAGTGGGATGGCACTACCCTGTGGGTATTTGAACGAAAATAATCCACAAATAAAGAAATTCACGAAATAAACTCTGGCTAGAAATTTTTCACAGGACTAACCACTTTTGCAACGCCATCAGCAGTGGTGCCGCACCCTAAAGAGCAAAGCCACCAGCCATGGCGCCGCACCCCTGCCAGCGTGGCCTCGTGGCCCCAGTTCCGTAAGTGCGGCATGGCGCCGCACTGTGATGTGTAACGCCATGTCGGGTGGCGCAGCACTTTAGAACTAATACCAGCGCGTGCGGTCACTAATCCTATTTTTCAGCAATTCAGTTGTAAGCAGAGAATAAATAAAGAAGGAGAGAAACAGAAAACGTTGCAAGTTTGTAAGCAACACAAACCACCTGTGTCACTTGCCTCTAACCTATGTGTTCTTATTTGATATTGCTCGTGAGTGATCCTTTCAGGGACTACACTTTTCCTATATCTTCTTATATATCTTCTGAACTATATTTTTTACCATGCAATGAGAGGTTTTGAATTTGCACACGTTCTTTCCCTATTATCTATAGACTGTCACATGCAAGTATTTTGAGACCATCTACCCTTACCATGATCCATGTGGGCCCATTTTCCTACTCTTCACATTGACGTTCAGGCCCATATGGCGCTCCTTCGCGTGTGGTGGAGACGTGCAGGTGTCTGGTTTACGCGTAGTTGTTTTCACTACATCCTCTCTTACCCCCGTCGTGGCGCCTCCAGCCCAGTCGCCCTCTCTCGCGCCATAAATTGAATAAAGATATGGTAACTATTTAGCCTAAAAAATAACGGTACTTCCGAACATGTGTGATCACCGTACCAACCACTGCACCCACACCTCTTTTTTACATAGAGCGAACAGTTATCTTCTTATATCTACACATGCTAGTAGGACGCAACAACACAAAACACGGAGGTGGTGTTTTGTCTCATTGGTGCAAATGAACTTATTATGAAAAAATTATAAAAAAAAATTTAAAATGACAAAAAATTAAGAAAGAAATTCCATGGGTATATCTGGACTCTTACACAACTTTTCAGGAAAAAGGACCATTTTATGTGACTTGTGTAAAAAGACAAAAAATTGTCTAAGAATAATCATGGTAGAGCATCTGAAAATTGTGTTTTTTACACAGGACACAAATAATGTTCTTATTCCCAAGAAAGGTGTGTGTGAATATTTTTCTAAATTTTTTGACATTTCGAATTATATTTTTGAACAATCAATTTATTTGCACTCGTGAGTCGAATTAGATTTCCAGACTTATTGTGTTTATAGTTTCATAGTAGAACAAATGGTTGCGGGTGTACCGTCTTGGTGTTGTAGAACAAATCATCGTGTACCACTTATGCCACACATTGCCAGAACATCATGCAGGTGACGTGGTGAAGCGCGTCTATTTGTCTAGTATCTCATTAATTTTAAACTACTCCCTCCGTCCAAAAATAAGTGACTTGGATTTTCTAGATTCATATCTATCTAGACATGTTTAGTATATAGATACATACGAATCTAGATAATATCAAGTCACTTATTTCTAGAGTCACTTATTTCTAGATGGAGGGAGCATATTTTTTACTATGCAATAGTTCTTATATTTTTTTTAGAACTATGCAATAATTCTTATATGAGAGGGGTCGGTTTCCAAGCTGCTCACATTTTCTACTAATTGGAACACATTGGAGGTTACGGTGTGGGCTTGGGGGGCATGCGCACGTGAATTGGATCCCTGAAATAGTGGATACTCCCTCCATTTAAAAATGTAATACTTTTTTCGTTCTAAAATAAGTGACTTGGATTTGTCTAAATTATCATATATTTATATATCAAAATATATTTAAATACGTACGAATCTAGAAAAACTTACGTCACTTATTTTAGAACAGAGAGTAGTATATTTTTACTTTTGTGAATGAATGTATCAAATGTAAAACACCTTTTATTTTGCAACGGAGGGAGTATGAAAAAGTAGTTCCGGCGTGTCGGACCACGCTTATTAGGGGTGTTACATTGGACCGAAGGGATGTGATGTGTACGTGAATTATTAGTCCTAACGTGTTGGCTACTTGTTACCTGTGTCATATTTGTTACATAGATCTAACGACTGTGATATAAAAACACAGCAACAAAATTAAGATCGTATGATCAAAAATAATTTTGATGACGTAGATCAATCTACCGTAGTAGTACATTACATGAGCTAACGTAACACAGAATCAAATCTTCTTCTGCAGCTGAACCAGGTCCTTTAGTAAATTCAGTAAATTCGTTACAGCTGGCGCAGTTAGGGGTTCATAACATACCCTTCAATTATTTAGGTAGAACAGTGCCATCAAAATCTGTCAGATTTTGTCATTTTTGTTGAGCACAGAATACAAAGTATTTCGGGGTGATACTTTATGCATTGGATAGATACATAAATATTTACGTCTACAATTTTTTCATTTTTTTTTTATACTTTGAAATCAAGTTTACAAAATCCGAATAATAAAGGATTCCATGTGTAGCCCGGGGTCCAGATTAATCTTTTGGGTAGAACTTCACTTTATTTGAGCTAATGAAATTGCACCATAATTATATGACCATTTTTTTTAAAAAAAAGGGGCACAAAGACAGTAGAAAGCATAAAGGTGGAGCATCAACAAGATAACATAACATATATCATAAGTTAACTTAACTATAATCTAAGCTAAATCTCCGCTAGCTGAGAATTAGCAAATCCCATTAAATAAAGGGGAAATTGTGCCGGCGTGGAAAGGTCCTACTTGGAGTATTCTGAATTTTCTGATGCTATCCCCACCGACGGAATAATGTACGCCTCCAAGTAGCTCAGGTCACCATCAACATCGAACTTTTGGAGAACAAGAAGTCTGCTGTATTATTATCGCCAGAAGAGAAAACTGCGCACAACACCAGCAATGTTGCACGTAACACAGAAACGAATCTTCTTTTGCAAGTGGCCCAGTTTTTTAGTTAATTCGTTACAGCTGGCACAGTTAGGGGTTCATAGCATATCCGACAATTATTCAGGTAGAATAAGGTTTACAGACTTCACTTATTTGAGCTAATGAAAATGCTTATATGACATTTATTACGTGAAAAAAATGGGCAGTATGACAGTAGAAACCATGCATAGAGGTGGAGCAGCAACATCATAACATAACATATATCACAAGTTAAGTGACTCATGGCGCTTCAAAAGATCCAGATTTAAGTGTCTCACATGACAGTTCACTTGATCTACTACATCACATGAAGCTAACCCAGTTAAAATCCAACATGATGGAAACAGCAACGGACACAAAATGTTAAAGCGATGAACCATTGTTGAGTATGCTAAGATGACCGGATGTCTTGTCCTTGCACGAGGGGCAAATGAAGCCAACAGAATCAGCCTGCTGCTCAGCGGTGCCAAAATGCTGGAACCTTGTGTTGCACCATACACACACGGACTGGAGCACGCCAACCATCTTCGACGGGTCCCAACCTAACTGGACCGGTGGGTAGCTCCCGAACGGTGGTCCATAACCTAGCATCAACGTTGGCTCATAGCCCAGCATCAGTGTGGGCTCGGGCACAGGTGCAGGATTATGTCTGCCCATGCTCCCAAACTGCGGAGCTCCAGCCGAGGCCATCCTGAGATGCTCCTCAAAACTAGGATACATTTGCTGCTTCTGGGCACCAAATCCAAGTTGCAAATCGCACTGTTGAAAACAATCAAATTGTCATGTACTCCCTCCGTTTCAAAATATAAGATGTTGTAGCTTTGTGAATGAAGTGTATCTAGACCTCTTTTAGTGTCTAGGTTCATCTAGGTTTGGAGTGAACCTAGACACTAAAAGGGGTCTAGATACACTCCTTTTATAAAGCTAAAACATCTTATATTTTAAAACGGAGGGAGTACATCCTGGCATACTATAATAGAATGGCGTACACAAAATAATTACCAGATTCAACACATGGATAACAGAGTGAAAAAATGCTGTGTGCTACTGCTACATCTAAGACTCTTTATGATAAATATACGCTAAGATTATGGGGCCGATTATAGCAGTGATTACATCTGTTCAGCTAATACAATAGTTATGCGGACATGCTAGTGCATTCTATGACCTCACATTTCCAATTTTATTAGTTGCCAATCAAATAACCATCTTTCTTCCTTCCATATTCATATGAACCCATATATTTTAGCGCTTACTCATTAAGAATCAATGAAAATCATTTGTCTATCACCTGATGTGTGCAAGCCAAAAGAATAAATACCAAGATTTAAGCATTATATAGCTCTACCAGATTCACTTAGTGAAATTTTCAAACAGTCGATATGCAGGACCAGTATGTGAAGGTATCCTGTGAAACTTACCTGATCTTGAATAAGTCTGCTCATTGGACCACCTTCGACAGAACGAACCAAAGAGGTCAGGCTTCCAAAGTTGGCATGCATGGACATAAAATCATCCATACTTCCACTTGTGCCTGCTGCAGGGAGTGAGTCACAAGCAGGATCACCGCCATTATACTGATTTTCCAGCTCGCTGTCAGATCTTTCCAGAGCCTCAAGCAAGGAACCCTTGATATCAAAATCAAGTTCATTTGGTTCACTGCGACTGGTAGAGCCACTTACAAAAGAACTCCTCATACCGTTGAAATCAATTGCATCAGTTGCACTACCACCAGTCAGTGTGTTTAGATCAGATATTGAGTAGCAGCTTGAGAAATCAGGTTTCATATTCATGGCATTAGTCAGCTGAGCAAAGCTTGTTTCTCCGATAGCACCAGTGAAGATGTCATTGTTGTAAGCTTCAGTATCGTATCCTGGTTCATTACTTGATATGTTCCCCGAGTTCACAAATTGTTCCTTTGTATTATCATCACGTCTGTTGCCCTCGTTCTTGATTTCAGGAGTCATTGAACATGAAGCAGTGAAATAATCCACACTAATGTGAGCAGGAGAGATAGGGTTCATGGTTAGTTTGGATTGATACACCATGTCATTGTTCTGGTTGACAAAATTTTCAGCATTAGAAACGTTGTTCTGATTGACAAAACCTTCATCCTGACAAACATTGTCATCATTAGAGTTAGCACCGAAGCATTGGGCAATAATGGATGATCGATTGCTGTCATGAAGGGCATTAGATGTCTCACAGTCTGTGCCAGAAACAGGAGAAGATACTGTATCTAAACATGAATTGAGGTTCACATCCCTTATTCTGACATCAATTTTGATCTCATCATTTCTCGAGGCAGCAACTCCACGATCCATTTGATCGTCAACAGGTTTGTCATATTCAGAGCTAGTAGGATTGGCCATATCCCGAAACTTACTTTCATCTACCTCCATGCCAATGGAACCAAGATCGGGCTCATCCAAGTTGGTGGACAGTGGGTTATTTCTCACCTGGTCATTAAAATCAGTTTCACCAGGAAAACTACTGAATTTCTGATCCAGTAGATCACAGTGCTCAGAAGCTCGTTCTGATACTGTAATATCAGTAAAACCCATTGGATCATCTTTGCATTCGCTTTCACCTGGAGCATCTATAGTAGGCACAACCTCTTGAGGTATGCTACAGAATTCATCAGGCCTGTTGAAACTTCTGGAGCAATCTGCACTCTGAAATTCCACAACTTTTGAGCTGTCATGCTCATGAACTTCTGGAGACTTGCAAGTACTAAGCTCGCTCGCAACATCAAAAGTAGGAGACTCTTCAGCTATATGACATGCTCCACCACGCATTCCAAGGTCACCAGAATTGTTAACATGTTCCATTTGACGTTCACTGGAAGGCTCTCTAGAAGAAGGTTCTTTTTCCTGTTGAGGTAAGCCAGTTATCTCCTGAACAAGGTCCTTCTGATGCCGAGAGACAGGCTCTCCAGAAGAAGGGCCTTCTTTCTGTTCAGGTAAGCCAGCCATCTCTTGCAACCCACCTGGCACTGCAGCCAAGGATGGTTGGGCACCTAGTTCTCCTGAAGAAGCTCCACCAAACAGTCCTGCTGCACTTTGATCTGGATTTTTAACATCAGCAAAACCAAGGCCAAAATATCCAGGTTTATCTTCAGAGGTCCTCTGACATTCCCGTGTATCAAGTTTTTCATCTTTACCAACTCCCAAATCAACAGATTTATCAACCCTGCGTCTTTTAGTTTTCCTTTGGTGAAAGGACAGTTGATGCTGCACATAGGCACTCTGGTCCTGAAAAGTCAATTTGCATTTTTTGCACTCTTTCCTGTCTGCTTGTATTGGAGCTTCATCTTCGTAAGGTTTTTGTCTCTGTCCCTGGGAATCACCACTGTGAATGGATAATGCAACAGAAGTGGCTGGCACTGCACTTTGTTTATCCTCGGTTGAATCAGCTTGCTGGTGAAGACCTGGAGACTAATTAAACAACTTCATCTAGTTAAACAACGGAAGTTCAAATGAAGGCTGCAAAGATAAGGTGCATACTAGAAACACTTACATTAACAGCACTCAAATCATGCACTCCCACATTGTTGCTCTGAACAGTAGTTAGCTTTGCCTCAACATATCCAAGGAGTGACATCAAATAGGAAGAAACTTCTTTGCAAGTAGCAAACTGATGTCCTCTGGGGCTGGAGAAGTATGTTATGAACCATTAGCCAAGGCATAATAATGGTAACGGGAACGTGGCATGAAAATACAACTCGCTACTGAATTAGATGAAATATAAATAAACATTTACACATTACATAATTCAAGCACCAAGGAGACCACAGGCACAGCAGACAGGCTACCATGCTATACCGTTTGATCAAAGACGTGCCATCTTGGTTAGGTTCTCCATTTCACAAGTAGAAATTAACATGGATATTTTTCACCACCAACATAGCTTATGTAAAGCACAGTGAGAATGGAAATTTATAGCTTTGGAAAAGAGAAAAATCGCTGACACGGTGAATACATCAACAGCTATCGGTGAATTGGTGCATGTTTAATGAATACACCCACCAAAGAGGGTGTGTGTCAATAAAGAAATAGCATATCCAGATAAATGTAGAACCATTTGACAATTGCAATACTCGCAAATTGCATCAAGATGGTATGTCATATGTGCATAATTTGGCAGTGAACCTTGATCAGCCTACCATGCTGTCACCAAAGCTGTGAGGGCTAGTTGAGAGAGAGAGAGGGACCGAAATTTTCTTTAATTGATATTTTGCACAAAAAAAGTAACAATGCTTAACCTTAAACACAAGACAACGGTAGGAAGGTTGGAAACATATAACCAATTTCAACAATAAGAGGCTAGAGGTTAGGATAGGTTATGTTAACCTGGCCAAAGTACGTTAGCCTCTAAGCACAGGATTAAACTCAACCACAGCAATTAATTCTTCAAAATTCTGATTTTCAACTAATAACCAGTTAATGTGGCTAATCTTGCCAACAACCTGTTGGGCCTGTACACGCATGCCTGACTGGACATGGATCTGAGGGTTGCAAAATTAGTCCATATACCCAGGCCACAGTACACATACCAAACCAAAAAATAGAGTAGGCAAAAGGCACCTTTGGTTTCCTTAAATTGAAGGAACGAATCAAAGAAATGAAGAAAAGCAGTGCGTGAACCCTTGAACTACCAACAGAAAAGAACCATAATTCCATTTTCCTGAGGAAAAACAGACCTTATAAGATCCTTATCCAAACAAATTATACTTTGGAAGTATCATATATATGCTAGACAGGGGATTGACAGAGGTGTCTGTCATCCCAGACCAACCTACGGGTTAGATATGCACTTTCAGTTTACGCTCGTTACCAGAGAGGGAATACCTGGATTGAACATTATATACACAGAAAGGAGACGAAAAGAATGGAACAAATAAGACAAACTGATGATTAAATAACAAAATTGTACTTGGTATGCATGTAACACAATCAGACGCACCGACAAGAAAACAAACAGGACCGACTAACTGATGACTAGGATAAAAAGATGCACAGCGTATGCATCTACTACCATTAGACACTATAAGAAAGTGGATGCGAGACATCTTGAAACAACCCCACGCAAATGCTACTCCAACAAGAATATAACACTTATGTATCTAATATACTGGAAAAACTAGATGCCAGACATCCTAAAACGACACTACACATCCAGAAACCCCATTGTTTTCATGCTTATGTATCTAATATCTAGTCTAACAATTTATCTGAACACTGAAATCAGTATCATTGACATTATTTTTCTTCTACTGGACCCATTTCTCTGCAATGCGAATATGTGAAGTAACCATTATCCTTGTGAGAAGCATGGCGTACATTCACATCACATTTGGGTATAAAACCTGAACCATTCACAAGAAGGCTACAACACCTATCAAGTATCAACCACCACCCACTATCATTAGGATCAAAAGGTACTACACACAGCGAGCAGAACAAACCTAACATAACGGCGGCAATTGATCCAGGCGACACGCTCCTTCCGCTTGATCCCAAAGATTAGCTTCCACCCACGGGGCAGGTGGTCACCAAACATGGCGGCATCAACAAACTTCCTCCGCCGCCTCCGGCTCCCCCATTGCCCCTCCAGCCCATTCATGAACCCAAGCAGCTCAGACTCCAGACCCAATCCCGCAGTTCGTTTTTGTATCTCTTCCCCGTACGGATCCACCAGCTCCGCGAGCCTAGCCAAATCGACCGCCACCCCCTTGGGATTCATCAGCTCTCTGTCGGGATTGGGGTCCGGGAGAGACGGGAGCGGCAGGGAAGCCACGGGGGTTGCGGGTACAGCTATCGGTGGTGTGGTTAGGGTTTGTTGTGGGGGTGGAATCGGGGGTGGTTGCGGGTAAGAGGGGTCGTCTTGCGCAAAGAGCCGCTGGAGATGAAACACGATGAGGCGGTTCTCGGAGTCCTCCTCGGTGGGGGCGGCGGTGGAGGAGGAGGAGGTGGCGGTGCTAGGGGTCAGGTTGTGGGAGAGATTGGTGGCGACGCGGTGGCGGGAGAAGGTCTGCTTGCGAGAGCCGGCGCTCTCGTTGAAGACGGCGCGATCGATCTTAGGGGGCGGGAGGATGTCGGCGTCGCGGCGCCCGCGGCGGGGGTCGACGGCGTAGGGCGAGGCAGCCGCGAGCGCCACGAGCTCCGACTGGGACAGCGCGCCAAGGTCAACCATGGGAGCCACCTCCGTCCCCATGGCGGCGGCGGCGGCGGCGGCGGCGGACGAGTAATTTGGGGTTTCGCTCCTAGGAAACGCAAAAGGACACGGATGGGAGAAACTGCAGCTATGAGGATGGAGAGAGGAGAAGTGGGGAGTGGGCTTCCAGATCGAACGGCTGGGGTGACTTTAATGTTCGTGCGCTCCGTTGATCGGATAAAACTGAACCCCCTGCTCCACAACGAAGCCGCCGCCGCCGCCCGAGCCTACCAAATGGCGCGCCGCCTCTTCTCCGCCGCGAGAGCCCTCCTCCCGCCCGTGCCAGCTCCTACGCCGGCTCCGGTGCCCGCGTCTTCTTCCGCGGTTACGGAAGCGGCGGCATCGCTCCTGCCGCTGCTCCCGTGCAAGCGGCGCAAGAAGCTCCTGAAGAAGCTGAGGAGCCCGCGCGTGGCGCCCATCGAGCCCGAGGCCGAGCGCCGCGTGCCGGCCCTGGACGCCGTCCTCGACCGCGACGCCGCCTTCCGCTTCCTCTCTCCCGCGCGCTCCTTCATGGCGTCCCTCCCGCCGCCGCACCGCATCCCCCTTGCCGAGGCCGGCAAGCTGTACCGCGAGCTCGGCTTCCCCCGCGGCCGCAGCGTCACGCGCGCCGCCGCGCGCCACCCGCTGCTCTTCCACCGCACCACCGTGGGCTCCGTCCCGCACCTCGCGCTCACGCCGCTCATGTGCTCGCTCCTCGAGGAGGAGCGCCGCATCCACGAGGAGCTCCTCCCCGCGCGGGTGCTGGCCGTGCGGAAGCTCCTCATGCTCACCGCCCACCGCCGCGTCCCCCTCGCGAAGCTCCACCACTGCCGGTCGGTGCTCGGCCTCCCCGACGACTTCCGGGACCGCGTCCGCGACTTCCCCGACGACTTCCGCGTCGCCGTGGAGCCCGACGGCCTGCACGTCCTCGAGCTGGCGCGCTGGGACCCGGCGCTCGCCGTGAGCGCCCTGGAGCGCGACTTCGTGGTGGACGAGCGGCGCGTCCGGCGCACGTTCCGCTTCTCCGTCCCGCACCGGCGGTCGATGCCGCTGGACGCGGAGGAGGCGGAGCGGCTGGACGCGGCGACCACGTTCCCGCTGGTGTCGCCGTACACCAACGGCGCGCTGCTGAGGCCGTGGACGCCGGAGGCGGAGAAGTACCGCGTCGGGGCGGTCCACGAGTTCCTGAGCCTGACGCTGGAGAAGCGGGCGCTGATCCACCACGTGTTCGAGTTCAAGGAGGAGCTCGGGCTGACGCGGCACATGTACGAGTCGCTGCGGAAGCAGACCCGCGCCTTCTACCTCGCTGGCACGGAGATGAACTGGGCCGTGTTCCTCAGGGACGCCTACGACGACGACGGCGTGCTCAGGGACAAGGATCCCCTCGTGCTCTTCAACGAGAAGCTGCAGGGCTACGCGTGCATGACCGGGATGGATCCCGGGCAAAGTATTGCTGACTGAGATGGCGCTGGAATTGCAATTGACCCTGTGCTGTGTGTATTTGTCGTATCCTAGGTTTCTTCAGATTTGTTCACCTTCATCATGCCTGTATCCGCTCATTCCATCGTACACTCTTTATCGCTTGTAAGTTGTACTCCCTCCGTCCAGAAATATCGGGTTTGTCCGGATTCAAATGTGTGTATAGAACTTCAATACTTCCTCTGATTCAAATTAATGATCCAAATTAATGAATGATCCTTCTCCACGAATCTTCAGTTTTGCTCGACTCATGAGCCATATTGTAGAAAAACCAAAATCAAAGATGCCTTAGAGACGGACTCTTAGGATATGTTTGGTAATGCAATAAAGTGGAAAACCGTTCCACACCTAAGCTCATTTCTATGTTTGGTTGTAGAGAAAGAATGTAATCAACTCAACCTAGGAAAGGAATAGAGGGGATATACCTCTAATATGTCCAACGGAGTGGTTCCACCGAATCGCTAGGACGTGGTGGAATGGCTCGCTAACCATCACCGAAATAAAAAAAAATGTCTATCCTCACCCACCCACGACCTAGTCAGACTCCCGTTCTCTCCTTTGCCTCATCTCTCCCTTTCCTCTAGCGCGGCGGTGGCCGGAACCTGGCGAGGCAGTGGCAGATGGAACATGGTGAGGCGGCGACGGCATGAACCAGGCTAAGCGGTAGCGGAGGAGTGGGATAGCAACCAACAGGCGTGGTGGCGACACGAACTATGGCTTCGGAGGCATCTCGCTGGGCGGTGGCTCAAATGCGTTGCGGCGGCCGAAATTAGGCAACGCACGGCGGGAATCTGGCGGGTGGTCCTAGTCCACTTCGATTTGGCCTCTTTCCTCCCCGATTTTGCAATTTGAGAAGAACAACTCCTGCCCTTCTAGGTTTAGCTTCTGTCCACTCCGATTTGGAGACAAAAAAGCTATGTGGTAAATTCCAAGGAATATTTAGCAATACATGGTGGATTGGTCACTAGTAGGGAAATGCTCACCGTCGGCGCACCAAAATCATCTACCACCGGCGAGTTTCTGTTTGCCGGTGGCCATCTCGCTGGCGATAATGCGTTACAGCCGGCGAACTAAACAATTCGCCAGCGATAACTGAGCATACCACCAGCGAGTAGACCCATTCGCGGGGGATAATGCCCCCTAACACTAGCGCGCGTATCTTCGCCAGGGGTAATACAATTTATTCGCTGGCAGTATTATGTATCAGAGTAAAAAAAATATACATAATATACAGATGAATACAGGAATACACAGTATACAGGATAATGACAGCAAAATAAATATTAACATAAGAAACAATAGCAGTATCCACCAAATGTTCAATATAGCTAGGACATTGGTTCATATAGCATTATCTAGAATTCACTCATCTTCACCCTCGTCGTCGGAAGAGTCGGGAGGAAAGCAAGTGAAATAGATGATGCCATAAGTATGACTGAGCAAAAACCTAAACTCCCATCCCTCTTGTATGTCGTCGTACAAGATGAGGAGTCTGTTTCATCCAGGACCACTAAAATATGTTCGGGTCTCCTCGTTGATGACCCTAACCTGTTACGTCCTATTGGGATGATTATGATGCGTCAAAGTGACACTAAACATGGCAACCTCATCCATGCTTCTATGGAGATGGTACATGAAGCCATGTCGTGCACCGCAAAGGATTAACTGAGTAAAATCAATGGACAGAATAATTAGTCATGATTGTCATTAAACATATATATATATATATTTACATTCTCCACATGAATTTAAAATGACATATCGTTGTAACACCAAAGTTCGCAGAGAGCGGTATGGTAATCTTCCTGTCCATGCAATGCCAACTATGTTGACCACAATTACCGCACGCTTCTTCGCTGTAATCCAATCTACATATATTGAGAAGAAAGTCACATAAAAAAGATTGCATGTATAGAGTAAACGACATATAATACGATGGTCTCAACTACATAGCTAGCTTACTGTTGGATGTCATCGTCAGGGGGCGTGTACATGTAGTAGATTACGGTTGCTTGATGAATGAGAAAGATCTTTATCTTGTCTCCGTATTGCATGTCATGATCATTCAAGAAGTTTATCCACCCAGGTTCACTAAAAGATGTCTTGATCGCTATGTTGGTCACTGTAACCACATAACTCTTATCGAGATCAGCATCTGACATCAAAGTGACCTCAAACACGACATCGTCCATGGTGTTTCTATGGAAATGGTCCATGAAGTCCCGTCGCCAAGCGCAAGGTATTGACTTGTTGTGGATTTATACAAGTACTATTCATCTACGATAGATTCCATTGTTATTGCTACGATGTTGATTGCCTCCATGTCTGAGTAGATCATTAGTTCTTGGGGAGATGGAGAAACCCTAGTTTGAGACTGAAATAAGATAAAGTTTATTATGATATTCATCGTTGTGACCATGTGTTAGATTGTATTCATCTTGATGTTGAGAGAAGTCGACCTCTCAATATTTGTCTCTCATGGGGACTTGATGGAGGGAACTATTTGTTGGTAGACGGAGGTGTGTTAGTACTTAAAGTGACTATAAAGTTGTTAGAACCCCTTACGTATCATCTTGGGAACCGAGGAAACTCACGGAACACTATCCCTGCCATGGAATACATCCTACGGGATTAAGTCCCTTAATAGCGCAGTAATTCGATTGATGTCGATTGCTGACTGTTGTGGTTATGAGGATGATGTGAGCAGCGATTGCTGCCTATTTGTCCAAATACGGAGTTCCCCCCACACATACATAGTTGAGAATGTTCATGATAATAATCTTTATCTTAGCTCCTTATAATGCTAGTGGTGTATCCACTACTCCCTGAGAATGCTTTTTCCCTATTGCAGTTCCAATTTCTCTTACACAAGCGATACTTACTTTTTGTGTTCAGTTGTTTTATTTTACTTATTATTGCTCTTATACCAAAAACCCAAAAACATATTTTTACGCAATACTCGCATTTATCTTGTCACTTAGAACTTTATTTAGCATTTGTATTGTAATATTTATTTCAAGAGTTATTAGACTTCAGACTCCTGCTCCCCGTGGGATCGATATATTTATTTTGAAACTAGCTACAAGCGATATGTGCACTTGCAGTCATCAAGCTATATGTTGGTGTAGTTGCCGGGGAGCTAAGCATTGTAGGTCTTTTAGTTTTTGCTTATTTATTCTGTCTTGCTAAGTTTTGTTTTGAGTTACAGGTTTCCACCAACATGATGGAGTTTGAGCATATGACTAGTGCTAACCCACTCAACCACTTTGGGAAGCCATGTGATATTTATAAAAGAGACAACTCCAATGAGAAGACAAGGGGGTTTGAAATAAATCTCCTATTATTTGGTGAAAGGATCGTATGGGCACCTAGAGGGGGTGAGTAGGTGCTATCTCAAATTTTACTCTTTTTCAAGTTAGGGTTTGACACAAAAGGTAAATTCTCTAGATCATGCAACTATGGTGAATTTACCTATATGGCAATCTACCACAAACACTAAGCAAGAACTAGATAAGTAAAGTGCGGTAAAGGATAGAAGGAACCAAAGTAGAGCACGCGGAGACACAAGGATTTGTTTCCCGTAGTTCCTTCCTTTTGAGGGGAAGTACATCTACGTTTGGAGAGGGGGTGGTTTCAAACCACCAACGCCATGAGAGGCCTCCCTTGTCCTTTGATGAACCTCACCCCAACGGGCTCGATTCACCTCTTCCACTATACGGCAACCTTCAAGGTGGAAGACAACACCTTTACAACGAGTTCGGGGCACACATCCACAATTTAATTGGAGGCTCCCAAATACAAGCAAGCTGTCAAACAATCAAAGACAAGCTTGTAAGAACCAAATCAAAAGCTAGGGTTTCCAAAGAAACACTAGAGCATGGGGGCCTCAAGTGAATGAGGGGGAATGAAGATCTCTCTTGGTGAAGCTGTAGATCAAGGCCTCCTCCTTCGATTCTCCAAAGATCAATGACTTTGGATGGTTGGATGAAGAGATCTTGTTGATTTGGTGTCTCAAATGGGAATGGTGTTCGTTCGTGGGTCGAGCAACTAGAGGAAGGGGATAAGGTCCTCTATTTATAGCCCTTCACTCCACTGAACTGTTTTCTGACCGTTGGAGAAAAGTCAGACCGGAGACTCCGGCCTGTACACCGGAGACTCTGGTCTACACCGGAGATTCCGGCCCATCTTCGGACCAGCAATCTGGCCGACCCAGGCCTTCTGAGAGCCAAGAGGACCGGAGACTCCGGTCCAACCACACTGGAGACTCCGGTCTAAGGCTTGGACCGAAGACTCCGGTCAGTCTCTGGACGTTGCTCCGGACCACCAATCTGGCTGACCCAGGCAGAAATCTGGAGCCCCCTCTAGGGATTCCTGGGGAAACTCCGGACCACACCGGAGACTCCGGTCCAGCCAGACCGGAGACTCCAGTCTGGAATTCCCAGGAACATGTAAATATTGTAGGGAAAGTTCCGTAGGCCGAGGGTCCTTTTCACTTTGCATTATATCAACATGTAGACAATAGCATACTGTAAAATGTTCTACTTGTTGTTAACGAACACCAAAAGTGATTATGATAGTAAATGTCCTTTCAATCTCCCTCTTTCTGGTGTTCGATGACAACAAGTGATTTTGCATGGAATAATTTGCAATGAATTATGACAATGTATAAAAATGCTCCCCCTGACTATGTGCACTAAGATAAACACGTAAGACATGCACAACGGGTAGTACATAGATAAAGCACATAGTTCTCACATGAGTTACAATAATGTAGGAGCACCCACAAAGTCACACACAAACAGTATCTTGTAGGCACATAAGGCAAATAAGTATGAAGATCGAGATAGCAAATAAGAATCAAATAGCCCAAGCCCATGCAAATCCCGATGACAATGTCTTCTCCCCCTTTGGCATTGAAACGCCGAAAAGGGAAAAAACCGAAGCTAGCGCCCCGACGGATCAGTAGTCCTCATCGTCATCATCCTCGTCCTCCTCATCCATATCATGATCCTCATCACCATCATCATAGTCATCACCACCATCTAGAGCTGCAGGCCCTTTGTCGTGAGGGCGAGAAGAGGAGGTACCCTGGTACCCATATCAAGAGGTGACATTAGAAAAGGTCTTCCAATCCACCAAACTGTCCTGTTGGGCATTCCATGCCCCAAAAGAAAGAGTGTAGTCTGACTCAGTGGATGGTTGAGCGCCATGTTCATCAGTGTACTCATCCTCTCCTTCCTCATCATTCTCTTCACCCTGATCCTTAATCTCCTTGAGGAGTTTCTCTATGCGATGGTTGCTCTTGTAGGAGGCATGCTGTTGCTTGAGGATGTCCACATTCATGCAACAAAGGGTCCTCTCTCAGAATGAAGCCTTCTTGACTGTAACACCCTCGAATCGGCCCTATGCAAGTTTTAGCGCTTCCCGCCAAACCCGCATAGAAACGATTCAAGGACACCCACCAGGCACTTGCGTGCGGGTGGAGAACGAAGTAATACCATTACACATTAGTCCACGATGGAACCCACAGAACATATATATATATACAACAATGACTCCATGAGTCAAGAATACATATATACTATACAAAGATCCAAATCACCTTGAAAACGATAGAGCGTCCGACTACGGACAAGATGCAAATGGGGCTAAGAGCCCTGAAGAATAACCAATGGCGTCCATAACCCTGCCCAGGCCAAGCCCGAAGGGTAACCCTACTAACAACGTCGATCTCAAACCTGCTAAAACAAAAGGGGTGCCGACAAAGGGCAAAGGAAAAAGAGGAGCGTTAGTACTAAGGCCAGTACACGGCAAGGCTAGAATTCGGCGGCTCTCGCCTACATAGGTATGGTGGACTGAAGCGGCAGCGCAATAGCACTAAACAACCTATAGAGACTCAGTAAAACTGGCGGCTATTAGAGAGGGATAAGAAATACCTATTCGGATCCCACCTAAAACTAACACCAATCATACCCATCCTGGTATTCCCCCTCGAGACCAAACGAGGAAGTCAAACCGAGGAACTCACACCGTTGGCAGTTTTATTCATTCCATTTTAGTTGAAGCTCTTACTAATCAGATATAGATAGCATGAGTCATCCTGATAGCATAAGTAGTGGGCAGTTTTAGTTAACCATTCAGTTGTAGTTGGAACATTTACTAGTCAGATATATTTGTCCTAAGGAATCCCAAAACCCAACAGTTGTGGCACTTTTATCACATTCCATTGGAGTTGCAATACTTACTAGCCAGGTATAGTATGACACCGATCACCACAGATCCACCAGTTGTTGGCATTTTTATTATCCATTCCATTGTGGTAAAGCTGAATTACTAGTCACATATTAAGTCAAATTTATAGCACTACTTTAGTTATGCTTGTCTATGATCGAGATACTGTGCTCCAAGTCGTCCATAACCGCGGACAAGACTTTTAGAAAGATTTACCCTGCAGGGGTGCACAAATAGCAACACACACACGATCAACCTCGGAAAAACCAACTCAAAACCCAACGAGGCTTTCACGACAAAGCAATCATAGGATTCATAAATTATTTCAGGGGCCACCCAATTAAGCTACCCACAACGAAGTTGGCCGGCTCCGAGATGGACCCAAGGTTTGCGCCAATGGCTGTAAACGACTAGGAACCCGAAAGTGTGACTTGGCTTGTCGATACCGCGAAAACACTCCACAATTCCTAAACAGTACAGGTGCTCCACGCACAATCGTAAATAAAGCAGTAAAGCATGGCATAAGTACAGGATAGTAATAAAGCCCCAAACTAGTTTGTGGCCCCAAGAAATAAGAAATGAATCAAGCTCTGGCTAAGGGGGATTCATAGACTGTCCCGTATGTGGATAGTGCGAATAGTCAAGGAACAGGTATCAAGTACTCGGGGTCCTACGGGACACAAGTGAGCGTGGAAGAACCAAATAACATCTATTGCCCACCGATGCCTCTGCATTAGTTATATCTAGCATTTTAATAGTTGTATTTAAAATCATGATCATCTCCACCATTAAGCATCTCCACCATTTATCATGTGTCAACTTGCCGTCAATAGTGAAACGACAACGACGCGAAGCAACACATAAGCAAGCAACTACGACTCGCAAGGCTGACTATCTATCAAACAACATGCAATAGGATGTGTCCATGGCAATATAGAGGCTGCAAGGAGTATAAATGGTGCACGGAAACTAAAGCATCACAACACGGATAACAATAGATCAACAGGAGGAAATAAAGACTATAAAAGCAAAATAGGTAGAAAGGGGATTTTGCTCGCCTGGGAAACATAGCCGAAGAGACATTATCTGAAGAACTTGTCGATACTCGCATCCACTCATCAGCCTAATCCGCGAAGAAGCAAAGCTCTAAAAGAAACATCGGATGCATTATTTAATCCTACGGCAAAAGATCCGGCATGATTATGATATGATGCATGGCATGGTATAGATGCAGTGCAATTAGGCAATATTAAGCGGAACCGGGGTCCCGACAATTAATTAATAGGTTCGAGTTATTTAGCTACCCCACGATTTAAATGTTGTCTTAACAAGGCAAAACATGGTATCGGTTCGCTACACAAATTTAAATGGAGTCTGAAATAAGACTAGAATAGCCCGCATATAGACTCCATATTTAATTATTAGGTGAATCGGCATAATGCCCCCAAACCACACAAAGATGTATGCAACATGAATAATTTAATATGCAACAAGTGTATAAATGGCATTTATAAAATAGGGTTCTCGGGAAGGGGATCACATTTTAGGCCGAAGATCTTGGTTCGGAGGGGTTGGGTTCGGTCTTGCTGGGATCGGTCTTGTCGACGAGAAGAGCTTGGCGTCTTGCGACACACACGGCTAGACGGAGATCTTGGACAATATCTCCATCTGGTACTGTCGAGCACGACGCGGATGTAACCAAGCCGCACACCACCAATACATCTTACGAGGTCTTCCCAGAACATCAACGTGAACACCTCGGCACCACACTAGGAGAGCCACTACACGGACCAGCAAATAGGTACGGTCGGGGTCACGCTTGCGGAAGAGGGCGCGCAGGAGACGACCGCGGAGAACGAGGCCGAGGCTTGGCGTCGTCGGCACGGTGCATGGTCGGGTAGAGGACGACCGGGGAGGCCGGTAAACGGGGCAACGGAGGAGGTCAGCCACGGGGAACGAGGACACTGGGGCGACACCTACGGAGAGCAGTGGTGGCCCGCCGAGCTTGGCAGGGCACGGGCGGCTCTGCTCTACAAGGAGGAACATGCGCGGGGGGAAGGGGTGCTCCTGGAGGCATCTCTGGAAGCGAGGGCAGCGGGGAACCGCGAGGCGGCGGTGGGCTCGATCGTAGACGCGGCCGGAGGCAGGATCCGCGGGAGGAGGAGGAAGCAGGGTCGGTGAGGTAGGAGGTCGACCAAGCCGCGGCGGCGCTGCAAGGTGCAGAGGTGGGGCCGGCGAGCGTCAGGTCGACGGCGAGCTCGGGCTGGGGCACCAGCGAGACGGCGGGAGAGAGGCTTGACACGAGGGAGGAAGAGGCGAGGAGGGCGGCCGGGCGCAGAGGTCGGCCATCGAGGGCGGGGATGGGGTGGAGGCGGCTGGTGGGGGCGGGGATGGGGACCACGACCTCGGGGTAGTCTCGGGCAGCATCGGCCGGAGGGGCCCGGAGGGAGGTGGCCCGAGGGAGGTCGCAGGCGGCGGCTACTGCGAGCAAGGAGAAGGCGGTGGGGGTTGGTTGGCGTGCGGGGGCACGGGATCGCGTGCGGGATCGTGATCCCCTGCGCGTGCGTGCCGTGTGTTGTGTGCGCGCAGGCTGGCGATGGTTGGGGGAAACGGGAGTGAGTGGGGCCGGTGTGCAGGCGATCACGGGACAGGGCGAGCAGCGTCTGCGCACGCTGCGTGTTGTGTGTGTGCGCCAGAACGGGATGGTGGGCCAGGGCGAAAACGGAAAGGGGAGCAGGGGTTGCAACGCGGGGATGTGCGTGCGGGTGGAGCAATTGCGTGGCTAGCGCGACGTGGGGGAACGGGCATGTGGGGAGGCGGGAAAAGGAGGTGGGGTTGCGCGCCCAGGTGGCGGCGGCTGGGAGGAAATGGAGGGTGGAGGGGGTAGGGGTAGGTGGTTAGGGTTTTGGCTGATTGGGTGTTTTGGGGGGTGGCCGGCTAGGCCGGTTCGGGCTTGGTTCGGCTGCCCCCTAAAAATAATATAAATATTTTATTTGTTTAAAATGGGGCTTTTGAAATCCGATTGTAGACGAAACAAAATATTCCGGACAAGCCTAGGGTTTTGTATTTGAATAAAGACGGGGTTTATTTAGAAAAACAAAATAGTTTCAGACAACAGATGCATGATGATGACGATGCTCAAATGCAATGTGGCATGATGACATGAGCATGCGGTCATGATGATGCAATGCACAAAAACACAGCGATTTTCTAGTAGTGGTTTTACCGGGGTGCTACAATTCGATACCACTAACAAGGGATCTCGCCCTCGAGATCCGCCTCATGGTACGGGGAAGAAGGCCGACAGTCTGAATCTTCCCACTTTGTGTAGATGCTCGCGACACCACTAACAAGAGGTCATGGTCCGTGATCGTCGAGAGAACACTCCAGGAACAAAGGACGAAGATAAAGGTATCAACAAATAAAGCCACCTCTATCTTCGATAGAAGGAGAGAAATGATGCATTCTAATCCACTTCAATGTACACGAGCAAATAGAGTGAGTAGTCGGCATGGGGCCAATCCATCACGCACCCAAACTATTACTTCGCACAATCAGTAGAAAAGCGTGCAACCATTCTCGGAATCAGACTAAAGATCTCGACAATCGAGGTTCGGAATAAAGGAGTGATGCAGGCTCTGCATCGGATCTGGCATAGATTATGTCATCGCGTCGGAAAACACCGGAAGGCACAAACGAGGAACAAAGAGAAGTCCAACAGATGAAGGATTCCTCAGATAGCACGAAGACCGGAGGTAGCAGCACCGTTATCAAAGAAGGAAGTGAAACCCTGAAGGTACGACGGAAACCCAACCAGGAGAATTCCTGGACTCGAAGAAAAGATAAGGGAACAGATCCAAAACACGCAGAGGTAAGAGGAGAACAACAGAGGGGTAAGGAGTAAAATCAGACCTAATCAGAGCTGTCCAACTGATTTTGCAAAATAGTTTTGACACTCTACTTCGGCCGTTAGCTAGGTTATCCTACAGGCTGGACCAGTGGGGTATCGCAACTGCTGAGCTTTGATACCACTCTATAACACCCTCGAATCGGCCCTATGCAAGTTTTAGCGCTTCCCGCCAAACCCGCATAGAAACAATTCAAGGACGCCCAGCAGGCACTTGCATGCGGGTGGAGAACAAAGTAATACCATTACACATTAGTCCACGATGGAACCCACAGAACATATATATATACAACAACGACTCCATGAGTCAAGAATACATATATACTATCAAAAAAGATCCAAATCACCTTGAAAACGATAGAGCGTCCGACTACGGACAAGATGCAAATGGGGCTAAGAGCCCTAAAGAATAACCAATGGCGTCCATAACCCTGCCCAGGCCAAGCCGGAAGGGTAACCCTGCTAACGACGTCGATCTCAAACCTGCTAAAACAAAAGGGGTGCCGACAAAGGGCAAAGGAAAAAGAGGAGCGTCAGTACTAAGGCCAGTACACGGCAAGGCTAGAATTCGGCGGCTCTCGCCTACATAGGTATGGTGGACTGAAGCGGCAGCGCAACAGCACTAAACAACCTATAGAGACTCAGTAAAATTGGCGGCTATTATAGAGGGATAAGAAAGACCTATTCGGATCCCACCTGATACTAACACCAATCATACCCATCCTGGTATTCCCCCTCGAGACCAAACGAGGAAGTCAAACCGAGGAACTCACACCGTTGGCAGTTTTATTCATTCCATTTTAGTTGAAGCTCTTACTAATCAGATATAGATAGCATGAGTCATCCTGATAGCATAAGTAGTGGGCAGTTTTAGTTAACCATTCAGTTGTAGTTGGAACATTTACTAGTCAGACATATTTGTCCTGAGGAATCCCAAAACCCAACAGTTGTGGCACTTTTATCACATTCCATTGGAGTTGCAATACTTACTAGGCAGGTATAGTATGACACCGATCACCACAGATCCACCAGTTGTTGGCATTTTTATTATCCATTCCATTGTAGTGAAGCTGAATTACTAGTCACATATTAAGTCAAATTTATAGCACTACTTTAGTTATGCTTGTCTATGATCGAGATACTGTGCTCCAAGTCGTCCATAACCGCGGACACGGCTTTCAGAAAGATTTACCCTACAGGGGTGCACAAATAGCAACACACACACGATCAACCTTGGAAAAACCAACTCAAAACCCAACGAGGCTTTCACGACAAAGCAATCATAGGATTCATAAATTATTTCAGGGGGCCACCCCATTAAGCTACCCGCAACGAAGTTGGTCGGCTCCGAGACAGACCCAAGGTTTGCGCCAATGGCTGTAAACGACTGGGAACCCGAAAGTGTGACTGGGCTTGTCGATACCACGAAAACACTCCGCAATTCCTAAACAGTACAGGTGCTCCACGCACAATCGTAAATAAAGCAGTAAAGCATGGCATAAGTACAAGATAGTAATAAAGCCCCAAACTAGTTTGTGGCCCCAAGAAATAAGAAATGAATCAAGCTCTGGCTAAGGGGGATTCATAGACTCTCCCGTATGTGGATAGTGCGAATAGTCAAGGAACAGGTATTAAGTACTCGGGGTCCTACGGGACACAAGTGAGCGTGGAAGAACCAAATAACATCTATTGCCCACCGATGCCTCTGCATTAGTTATATCTAGCATTTTAATAGTTTTATTTAAAATCATGATCATCTCCACCATTAAGCATCTCCACCATTTATCATGTGTCAACTTGCCGTCAACGGTGAAACGACAATGACGTGAAGCAACACATAAGCAAGCAACTACGACTCACAAGGCTGACTATCTATCAAACAACAGGCAATAGGATGTGTCCATGGCAATATAGAGGCTGCAAGGAGTAGAATGGTGCACGGAAACTAAAGCATCGCAACACGGATAGCAATAGATCAACAGGAGGAAATAAAGACTATAAAAGCAAAATAGGTAGAAAGGGGAGATTGCTCGCCTGGGAAACATAGCCGAAGAGACATTATCTGAAGAACTTGTCGATACTCGCATCCACTCATCGGCCTAATCCGTGAAGAAGCAAAGCACTAAAAGAAACACCAGATGCACTATTTAATACTACGGCAAAAGATCTGGCATGATTATGATATGATGCATGACATGGCACAGATGCGGTGCAATTAGGCAATATTAAGCGGAACCGGGGTCCCGATAATTAGTTAATAGGTTCGAGTTATTTAGCTACCCCACGATTTAAATGTTGTCTTAACAAGGCAAAATATGGTATCAGTTCGCTACACAAATTTAAATGGAGTCCGGAATAAGACTAGAATAGCCCGCATATAGACTCCATATTTAATTATTAGGTGAATCAACATAATGCCCCCAAACCACACAAAGATGTATGCGACATGAATAATTTAATATGCAACAAGTGTATAGATGGCATTTATAAAATAGGGTTCTCGGGAAGGGGATCACATTTTAGGCCGAAGATCTTGGTTCGGAGGGGTTGGGTTCGGTCTCACCGGGATCGGTCTTGTCGACGAGAAGAGCTTGGCATCTTGTGGCACACACGGCTAGACGGAGATCTTGGACAATATCTCCATCTGGTACTGTCGAGCACGACGCGGATGTAACCAAGCCACACACCACCAATCCATCTTACGAGGTCTTCCCAGAACATCAACGTGAACACCTCGGCACCACACTAGGAGAGCCACTACACGGACCAGCAAACAGTTACGGTCGGGGTCGCGCTTGCGGAAGAGGGCGCGCAGGAGACGACCGCGGAGAACAAGGCCGAGGCTTGGCGTCGTCGACGCGGTGCATGGTCGGGTAGAGGACGACCGGGGGAGGCCGGTAGACGGGGCAGCGGAGGAGGTCAGCCTCGGGGAACAAGGACACTAGGGCGACGCCTGCGGAGAGCAGTGGTGGCCCGCCGAGCTTGGCAGGGCACGGGCGGCTCTGCTCTGCAAGGAGGAACATGTGTGGAGGGAAGGGGTGCTCCTGGAGGCGGCTCTGGAAGCGAGGGCGGCGGGGAACCGCGAGGCGGTGGCGGGCTCGGTCGCAGACGCGGCCGGAGGCGAGATCCGCGGGAGGAGGAGGAAGCAGGGTCGGTGAGGTGGGAGGTCGACCGGGCCACGGCGGCGCTGCAAGGTGCAGAGGTGGGGCCGGCGAGCGTCGAGTCGACGGTGAGCTCGGGCCGGGGCACCAGCGAGACGGCGGGAGAGAGGCCTGACGCGAGGGAGGAAGAGGCAAGGAGGGCGGCCGGGCGCAGAGGTCGGCCGGCGAGGGCGGGGATGGGGTGGACGCGGCCGGTGGGGGCGGGGATGGGGACGACGACCTCGGGGTAGTCTCGGGCGGTGTCGGCCGGAGGGCCCCGGAGGGAGGTGGCCCGAGGGAGGTCGCAAGCGACGGCTACTGCGAGCGAGGAGAAGGCGGCGGGGGTTGGCTGGCGTGCGGGGGCATGGGATCACGTGCGGGATCGTGATCCCCTGTGCGTGTGTGCCGTGTGTTGTGTGCGCGCGGGCTGGCGATGGTTGGGGGAAAACGGGAGTGAGCGGGGCCAGTGTGCAGGCGATCACGGGACGGGGCGAGCGGCGTCTGCGCACGCTGCGTGTTGTGTGTGCGCGGGAACGGGATGGTGGGCCAGGGCGAAACCGGAAAGGGGAGCAGGGGTTGCAACGCGGGGATGTGCGCGCGGTTGGAGCAATTGCGTGGCCAGCGCGACGTGGGGGAACGGGCAGGTGGGGAAGCGGGAAAAGGAGGTAGGGTTGCGCGCCCAGGTGGCGGCGACTGGGAGGAAATGGAGGGAGGAGGGGGTAGGGGTAGATGGTTAGGGTTTTGGCTGATTGGGGGTGGCCGGCTAGGCCGGTTCGGGCCTGGTTCGGCTGCCCCCTAAAAATAATATAAATATTTTATTTGTTTAAAACGGGGCTTTTGAAATCCGGTTGTAGACGAAACAAAATATTCCGGACAAGCCCGGGGTTTTGCATTTGAATAAAGACGGGGTTTATTTAGAAAAACAAAATAGTTTCAGACAACAGATGCATGATGATGACGATGCTCAAATGCAATGTGGCATGATGATATGAGCATGCGGTCATGATGATGCAATGCACAAAAACACAGGGATTTTCTAGTAGTGGTTTTACCGGGTTGCTACATTGACCCTCTCATGTACATAGTCACGTGTCATGGGAGGCAGAGGTGCATTGGAAGCACTCTTCCTCCAATCCCTAGTAGGAAAGGGGGCCCTTTCGGTCTCAGAGATCTCCTCCTCCTCATTGGCATGGGAGCGTCTAGGAGGAGGCCCCATGCGACCCTTCTGCTGAAGTGATACAAGAGTGTGCTCGGTAAGGTTGGGAGCCAAGCCAAGTGGAGAACCATGATCCTGGGTGTTGATGAGTCTCATGACAAGTGGTGCATATGGAGGAGCCTTATTGTATAGTATGGCATGGTACATCTCCTCAAATATGAAATCCATAACATCAATAGGATCCGCATCTGCCTCGGGGCCAGCCATGTAAATCTTGTGGGTATGATATAGCAAGTTGACCAAACCACATCTAATGGCATCATCATTTCCAGCACTAGGGGAAATGGTATGGCGGAATATCCTCAACATCAGATTGTAGAGAGGCTTGAGTCCCTTGGACCCGCCCACAACACCCTCGCTGCCATACAAAGGGGCAAGCTTGTTCTTGTTCACCCCAAGAGCTGTTGAGTGCATGCGTAACCCAACATGAGTGGACACGCCCTGGAAGGTCTCAAAGATGGCCTCAACAAAGTTGTAGAAAGTTGCAGAGCAGCGGTGGTTTCCAGTCATCCAGGTCATAGTGCTGGCTTGGTCAGTCCCAAACACAACTGTGGCATAGAACTACTGCACAAGGTGATGTCGTAATCTTCACGGATCTCCATCAAGTTGAACAACCCTAGCTTCTCACAAATCCATAGTGCATCAGAGAAGTAGGGGCTTTTCCTCACCTGCTCAACACTCATATACTTCTAGGTGCACACAGGTGACTTCTTGAGCATGCTGTAAATGTCTTTCATGAAAACAGCTTGCTCCTTCCTCCAATAGCATGGGTCATCGCTGGTGCGAGGCAAGGCATAGAAATCAGTCTTCTGCAACACACGGTACTCTTTCTTTGACATGTGGTCCAAAGACTGAAGATTGTCGTACTTTGCCCTCTTGGCATGGTTCTCTTCCTCAACCATGTCCTGCTCCCTCCTCGTGTATGCTGCATCACGGGCCAGCTGTCTCCGGTTGGACGGGGGCACAACATATTGACCCTCGGACTCATCATAGCGAGGATCGGCCCTCTTTGACTTTGCCTTGGTGCGATGAGGACGAAGAAAACCAGAACCTGTGAATAGCAGAGAGGGAGATAACATGGAGGTAAGCATATATGTCCCAATGATGCAGCACAAGAGCCCTGAAGCATTACGGGATCTGTTTGAGTCACCCCACACAGGATTCTCCGCAGTCCACACCGGAGTCTCCGGTCCTGTGGACCGGAATCTCCGGCCTAGACCGGAGTCTCTGGCCCTAGGGTCGAAATCTCCGGTCAGGAGGCTCAGGCAAGGACTTCGAGGCTACAGGAAGGGATGATTCTAACAGATCGGGCAAGGCAACAAGGCTAGTGTACTAGAGTGCACACATACAAGTGATTCCCGTGGGCAAAATCAGCACCAATCCTCAAAAACAAATCAAGGGATGAACCCTAGGAGAGAAAGAGGAGGAGAGGTACCAGATCTGTCCATGGGATCGATTCCATCGGTGGGAATCACACAATGGTGGAGGGGAGGAGGCTGGCCGGCGGCACAGCAGATCCCGGGGGCTTCTTGGCCTCCGGGGAGGAGTTTTGGAGGAGGAGGCGACGGGGATGAGAGGGGAGGACGAGGGTGGATGAATGAAACTGCATGTTCCAGTTCACCCCGTCCTCCCTGTAAGTGGCCTGAAACCGTCTGGACTGGAGACTCTGGTCTACACCGGAGACTCCGGTGTGAGCACACCGGAGACTCCGGTCCTCCTCGACCAAAAAACTCCAGGTTTTATGTTTGGGGACATATATGAGAGAGAGTGTGTTTTTAGGACAAGGAATAGGCTTGGGTTAAGATGACATACTATGAAGAATCAAGAGAAACCATAGAAATCCATTCAAATGTTCATTAACGCTCCAAATAAACACGAACTAAGAACCAACTCTTCAATAATAAGAGGGTGGTAGCCAAGGCCACCATGTAAGAGTTTGTGGCATAACACCGTGAAGAATTATCCTTGGGTTCATGGCCACTACTCATCAATGAAGCTCACATATCACAAAATGATATTAAGAGAATTGAATTTCTTAATTTTGGGATTATGGGGGAGGGATAGCCCAATGTATTAGGACCGCACTCCCCCTATCTCCATGCCTGCACCTAAACCAAATAAGAGTCAATACATAGGTGAGAATGCAAGGTGATCAAGTTAAGCTCCTTGAATCTACGATATTTAGTTCATTCCTCATAACAAAACCTCGGTTCATCAAGTGGCTTTGTGAAGATGTCAGCAAGTTGGTCTTTGGTTGACACATATGATAGCTCAATATCACCTCGAGCAACATGATCTCTAATGAAGTGATGACGAATCTCAATATGTGACGAGGGTTTAACTCATCAATGCCCATTGTTATGGACTTGGGTTTTGGAGAAGGAGGGAGCGCTGGAGACATCTATCGGCTAGCAAACAAGCACACAGGGGACAAAGGATTTACCCAGGTTCAGGCCTCGTAGAGGTCCCTACTCCCGCTTGTCTGCTCGTGGAATTATTGAGGGAGTCAAAAGTTACAATGGTGCTCAGATGCAATCTGGCGAGGGTTGTAGAAACTAGGGTTGCGTGTGTCTTCCTCACCGCCCCCTCCTAGCCTTTATATAGATAGGCTAGGTCTCGGGTAGGAGGTCGAGTCGGTTACAAGTTAGGGTTTTCCCCTTCAAACTTTCAATCTTTAGCTTTTTCTTGATCTTCAAGCAATCGAGAGTCCACAGGTAACTCGAGTCCTTCCATCTGGGCCTTGGCGACACCGTGGGCCTATACGTATCTGGACCGTATATACCAAGCTCGAGTACCTGTAGGGTATACCCATGTCAGTAGCCCCCGAGTGTCCAGTGGCATCGCAGATTCGACTGGGGACTTTTTGAAGTCTTCGAGTGCCTGAATGAGTACATTTTCGACTGCTTTTATTTATGTCATAGGGATTGTTGATATACGTGCCTGATATAGCCGAAGTGTCGGAATCAGTTAACCACCTTAGGGTGAAACAACGCAATCTACTCAAACTCGAGTCCCCGGACTCAAATCCGGAAAAGTGCTGGCATAATTCGACTCAGGCCGCGGAGGTCTTACATGAGTCGAATTCCAATTATATGGGTGTGATCACTCGACGCATCCGTCAAGGCATGTTCATCGTGCCTGTAGGCACGGATATGTTTCTGGTAGTGCGCAGTTAAATGCGTTGCCAGGCCTTATTCAGGTCTTACCTTCATGTCGTAGGCGCGGCATCCGGATTTTATCATCGCGGAGACGATCCGGGTGACCCAGGAGACGCAGTCTCTTTGTAGGGGAAAATTATGAGGCGGTGTCACCATGAGTTTCGAGTGTGGATGTTATCAACACACAGTTTTTTGTACAAATAATCATAGAGTGCGCGACCAGCGCTCCCTATGGGAGTAGCACCCGAGTGCCTGGTTGAGTCGAAGACTCAGGCAGGGACTAAAAAACTTTTGCGACTGCTGTCGTCTTTTTGCTTACTTGTTTCAGTCGATGACTTAGGCAGGAACCAAAAACTTTCGCGACTGCTGTCGTCTTTTGCCTGCTTGTTTCAGTCGAATTTGTTTCCGGCGCTCCCTATGGGAGTAACCCAAGTCCATAATCGAACTGTGTTTCGAGTGGTTGGGTTTGCTTTTTTGTGATTGTCCATGTTCCTGCAACAAGAAAAAGAAAAGTCGTAGGGTGCGCGGCCAGCGCTCCCTATGGGAGTAGCCCCCAAGTGCTTGGTGGAGTCGAAGACTCCAGCAAGGACTAAAAATAGTCGAAGTTTTCCACTGCGTAGCCTTGGTGACGTCAGTGCTGACGCTTGTATGACCTTGGTTGCCCGTGTGAGCGAGTTTGACGGGACGTGACGAGCGATGGGTCCCACTTTCTGACTTTGATTTGACTGGGCGTGCGTAATCTTATTTTTAACTGTGCCTCCTCGATTTTCGCGCGTAATGGTAGAAGTGGGGGACAGTTCGCGCTTCCTCTTCTCCACGTGTCCAACGCGATGCGTGCCACGCGTCCTGTAGGGTTTTTGTCAGCCGTTGGATTGCATCTCCCAGGGGTTAAGTAGCGGCGCTGCAGCGGTAAGTTTCCATCTATGCTCTTTCTCTCTTGCTGCCATCGCCATTGTTGCTGCTTTTCTGCTTTCCCCTGCGCCCATCTTCTCCACGACACTGGACCAGCTCCATTCGTTCCCGAGCTACTTCCTTCGCTCACATCGCCGCCGCACAATGGGGAAGAAGAAGGGAGGCACTGCCGCTGATTCCGCGGCCACCGTTGCCGCGACAAAGAAGAAGGGTGGCTCCGCTGCTACGGGCACCAGCTCCGCCGCCGGCGGGAAGAAGAAGGTCGCGGTCACCCGCGTGACCAATGGCGCATGGCGCCCCTCTATCATCAAGGCGTCGGATCTCCGTCTTCTTCGCCAAGGTGGAGTTATCTCTGCGGCAGTCGCCGATGCGCGCGTCCCCAGCGGTGAGACCATTCCTTCTCCTCGCACTGGTTTTCGAGTGATATTTCTTGCATTCATCATCCGCGGTCTTTCCTTGCCTCTTCACCCCTTTCTTAGGGGTCTTCTTTGTTTCTATGGGCTCCAGCTCCATCAGCTGTCCCCAAATTCGATCTTCCACATCACTTGTTTCATCACTCTCTGCGAGTGCTGGCTCGGAATCGAGCCACACTTTGGTATTTTCAAGCGCATCTTTAAATTGAAGCGTCAGTCCGCATCTGGCTCTTTAGTTGATGACGTAGGTGGTTGCGGAATCCACGTCGACCCATCCGCCACCTACTTCGACATCAAGCTTACCAGGTCCGTCCAGGGATGGAGGGACAAATGGTTCTATGTTCACGACCAGAAGGCCAAGGACGAGCACTATGGACTCGCGCCTTTCGATCCCGCGACTCCCTGTAAGAAGATGTGTTCCTGGAAGAACGTGATCATGCCTTCCGAATTCGCGGAGACAGACGTGCTATATCAACGCATCTGCGACCTCGAGAGTTGCATAGGCGCAGAAGGGGGAGGCTGCGCCCTTGTCAGGACTTGGGTGCGTTGTCGCGTCCAACCTCTCTAGGCCAGGGTCCATCCCATGTTTCAATGGGGTGGCGCTGATGATGCCACTCGCGTGTCTGCTAATGGCATGTCCGCGAGTGAGGTAGATAAGAGGGTGCGACTGGTCACGAAGTACACCCTCAAGGATGTGCTTCCGAACGAGCCAGTCGTTCCTCCTTTCGATACTTTGAATCCTCCTCCTGAGGTACAGTTGTGCTACGCAGTAGCTTATTTTTGCGATTGCGTTTTCTGTTGCTTACCTGCTATGTTTACTGATCTTTACTATTTGTATGCAGGATTGGGCGGTGTCGCCTTGTGTGCCTCCCCTCCCTGAGGGGATTATTCCTCGTGAAGCTTTGGAAGAGGACGAGTCTGAGTCGACTCTCCCTTCTGATGTTGAAGAGGAAGCCCCCGAGTCTGAGATCCCGAATACTCGCAAGCGTTCGCGTAGCGGGGACTCCGACGCGTCGACTCCTTCAACTCCAGGAGGCGCGGTTGTTGGCACGGAGTCGCTAATTCCAGCTGTTCCTGTGAGGGCTGTGGCACCGTCTTCTCGCAAGAAGATGCGATTGCCCAAGGAGTCTTCGTCAGAATCGACGGCTGCCACGTTTGATCTTGACAACTTTAACTGGTAAGTTTGCTGGGTCATTCATTCTTTTCTATTTTCTTCTTGTTGGTTTTTGCCCTGGAGTTTGCCCTTTTCTCAATGTGGACTTTGTCTTGTAGTCAAGAGGCATCGTCATCTTCTGGCGACGTCGAATTTTTGAAGGAATCGGGAGTCGCGACTTCAAGGGCCAAGGTAGAGGTCGAGCGCTCCTTCTCTGGCGGCGGCCCACTCCGGGCATAATTCTTCGAGCTCTCCTCACGTAGGGGAGCATAGAGTAGTTGCTCGGATGATGGTTCAACAAACTTCTTCGGAATCGCTGGAGGACCATGTAAGTATAGCTTTCCTTCTTTTTTAATGTGGTAGTCAACGCCTTCTGCTGCCCTGTGCTGACTCCTTGTTTTGTGCGACAGCTCCTTGTAAAGGAAGCCGCGCAGGTGGCGGAGCAGGTGATGGCGATGGGTCGCCAGCATGCGATACTGGAGACGCGCCACTGCGTGGTCGAGAGTGAGTGCTCTATACTTATCCTTTTCATCTTCTCTCTGTTTTGGTATAATCGACTGACATCCAATTATTGACTGCCATGTAGCTGAGCATAACGCTTTACTGCGCGATGTCGCCACGCTGGAGAACACACTAGCCGCAGCTGTGAAGGGGCGCGACGAGGCAATCGTGGCTCGTGATGATGCCCAGAAGCGCAAAGAGGATCTGTGTGCCTCCTTTGCGGCCAGGGAGAAGTTGTTCGAAGAGCAACTGTTCTCAGTCGCCAAGGCCCTCTCAGGTACCTTTACTGGTAGATATTTTATTGATGTTCTTTTCTGCATCTGGAGTGCCGATGGCACTAGAAGTTTGATCCATGTGTGTATTTTGGTGTAGATGCTGGTGACTTGAGTTTTGATCCGCAAGCCCTTTGTCGTGATGACGCTCTGGCGGGCGCGGTGTCTACGGTCGAGGATCGTAGCGCCGCTGTCCAAAATACATTGTCCAAGGCCAAGGGTACCCTGAGTCGCCTCCGGGAGGAGTTGATGCCGAAGGCGGAGCTGATCGACAATGTGGAAGAGCTGGTGGAGTCGCTCGCTGGGGGTGTGCCTGCCACGTACAAGAACTCCCTCCACGAAGCTGGCGCGACCATGTCACTTTCCATGGTGCAATCCCACGGAGTCGATGTAGATCCTTCTGCGGTGTCGAAGACGATGCCTGTTGGCGCAGATGGTCAGCAGGTAGTATTTGCTCCCTTTGCGAATGCCTGTGCCAAATATGGCCATTCTTTGATAAATACGGTTGCCAAGTATTCGGAGGAGCTCAATTGTGTGAAGAAGGCGGCGAAAGCTTTGGCCTTAGGGGCCGGCGGAAAGTCAGTGGCATCTGATACTGCCACGGACTTGATTTTTGGTAGGGTACAAGTCGAAGCTGATCCTGAATGCATCTGTTACTTTTTACTTTTGAGTTGGTCGCCTTATTTGCCTCTGGCTTGATTTTTGGTAGGGTACATCAAGTGGTCCTATGGGGGAACCCCGGACTCGCCATCTCTTGAGGATACAATGGCACCACCACGCTCCAGGGTAGAGGAGCTGTCCTTGCTTTCGCGACTTCATGATCGCGTTAAGCAACTGGAGCGTGAGTTGCCCGTGATCCGCGGTAGCGCGGACATGTGGAAGTCAAAAGCTAAAAAAGCTGCCGCCCGCGAGCAGTATCTGCTTGGCGAGGTGACGCAGCTGGGCGACCGGTTTAAGTGTTAGTTTGCTCATCCTCGTCTTTTCCTTTGTAGTAATCGCAATGGTACGTTGTACTCATGTTGTTGATGCTGCTCCGTGTAGTTGTTAGCGCACGCCATCCGCGGAAGGAGAGGGATAGGATTGCCATCCGCCTTCATGATTTCACTCAGGAGCAACTTCAGGAGAGTGGGTACTTCTGGGTAGATCATGATCGTGCAACTGCGTTGGCGACCCTGCAGGATCGCGCCTCGCGAGTGCTGCTCTTTCTGAAGAAGTCGCAGTCGTGTTTGAAGAACATCTATCGGGCGATGTTCCCACTGGATGATACTCCATCAAGCCTGCTGGCTCTCCTGACCAAATTTCAAGATATGTCCGCGGTCCGCGAGTGCGTGAGGCAGCAGTTGGTGGCTGGTGCCAAGGCTGCCGTCTCCATGGTGCGTTTGCACAGGCCTGACGTGGATGTCGCCGCCATTACCTCCGAGCCACCGGTGCCACCAACAGGATCTTCCTGGAACATGGTGCCGCACTATCAGGCGGTGGACCGTCCAGCCGAGGAGGTCGTCGACTTCTTCGAGGAACAGACTAATGTTCTTCTATTGCAAGGGTAGCCAAATATGTATCCTGTACATAAGTGTACTAGTGTTGTAAAGTTCATATATATTTGTAGATAATTTACTGTTGAATGTGTACAAATAGCTTTATAAGCGTGGGGTGCGTTGCACTTATGCGAGTCCTTTTCGTTAGCCTGGCCATCTTTGTATCTCGTTCCCTTGTCAACCTGTCAGGTGCGTTGCAGCTGGGTTGAGTTTGTGTTAAGGGGTTCGATTGATGTGCCAGCTACTCAGGATGTCGCGTTTTTGTTCAAAGAACATATGTGTATAGGGTGGTGTAGCCCCCGAGTATGAAAATTGACAAAGTAAAGGAGGGCACAGAGTTTCGGGGCACTTAGCTTTTATTTATTTGAAGAATAGTACGAGGTACAATGTGCGGCTAAGTAGCCTTGGCTGAATAGCCTTATTTGTGATGCAAAAGTAAAGAAAAAACAACTAAGGGTAGAAGCATCGCAGTTGTGCAACGTTCCAAGGGTTGGAGTGTGCGACTCCTGTCTCTAAATCTTGAAGGCGATAGGCGCCACCTGGGATTACTTCTGTAATCACGTGAGGTCCTTCCCAGGGGGATTCGAGCTTGAGATGCCCCTGCTGCTTTAGTCGTAGGACCAGGTCACCTTCGACGAAGGATCTGGGGCGAAGCCTTCTATTGTGGTAGTTGCGCAGGTTCTGCTTGTAGATTGTGGATCTTGCTGCGGCGATTTCTCTTGCCTCGTCGAGGAGATCGACAGAGTCTTCGAGTGCAAGGGATGACTCTTGTTCGCTGTAAGCGACTACACGCGGCGCCTTGTATCGCACTTCGGCGGGTAGTATTGCTTCTGCTCCGTGCACCATAAAGAATGGTGTGTAGCCCATGGTGTTGTTTGGAGTTGTTCGTACACTCCAGAATACGGATTGGAGCTCATCTGGCCAGCAACCCACGGCTTGCTCGAGTGGTCGAAGGAGTCGCTTCTTGATGCCGCTATAGACGAGCCCATTTGCTTTTTCCACCTGACCGTTGGTCTATGGATGCGCGACTGAGGCATAACTGATGTTGATCCCCAGGTTTCCGCAGAATTCTTGGAACTCCTTGGATGTGAAGTTCGTACCGTTGTCAGTGATGATGCTGTGTGGTACGCCGAAGCGGTAGACAATGGATTCGAAGAACTTGACCGCGCTGTGCCCTGATTGCTTGGTCACTGGCATGGCCTCGATCCATTTGGTGAACTTGTCGACTGCGACCAAGAGGTAGACGTAGCCTCCTTGCGAGGACCTTGGGAGCTTGCCCACCATGTCAAGCCCCCATTGTGCGAAGGGCCAGGCCAATGGAATGGGCCGTAGTTCTGCGCCTGGTGCGTGTGGCTTGTCTGCGAATCGCTGACAAGCGTTGCACTTTTGGACTATATCCTTGGCGTCGCGCATGGCCGTGGGCCAGTAAAATCCAGCTCGTAGAGCTTTGGCAACGAGGGCGCGACTGCCAGCGTGGTGCCCGCAGGTCCCTTCATGGATGTCGAGGAGGACTGCTCTTCCATCGGCTAGGAAGACGCATCGTTGTAACACGCCTGTGATGCTGCGTTTATACAGTTCGCCGTTGATAACGGCGAATGCCTTGGAGCATCGCGCGATGTGTCATGCGTCTGTTGGTTCGTCCGGTAGGCGTTTGCTGAGGAGGTACGTAATGTACGGCTGTGTCCAGGATTGTTCGATCATCATGACGCTCATTGGTCCCTCGAGTCCTGTGTCGAGCTCCAAGCCATCGAGTGTTATTGGCTCATTGGGCGGCGTAGCCCCCGAGTCCGTTGTTGCGCTTGTTTTCTTCTCTGTGGCCTTTGGCTTGATAGAGCGTTCGCATATGCGCTTGAGAAATACCCCAGGTGGTATGGGCGCGCAGGTGGAGCCTATGTTGGCGAGTGCGTCCGCCTCCTCATTGCTTTCGCGACCTATGTGTCGCAACTCGCAACCATCAAAGTCTCCTTCAAGTGTGTCGTAGAGGTCGCGGTATGCGATCATATTGTCGTTCAGTGCGTCGCACTCGTGCATTGTTTGGTTGACGACCAGCTTGGAGTCGCCATATATGATTAGCCTCTTTGCGCCGCAGGCTTTTGCCATCCTCATCCCGTGCAACAGGGCCTCGTATTCAGCCTCGTTGTTTGAGGCTGTGAATTGCATTCGTAGGATGTATTTCAGCTTGTCCCCTTAAGGTGATGTCAGTATGACACCTGCTCCTGCTCCATCTTTCCTCTTGGACCCATCGAAGTGCATTGTCCAGAGGTAGGACATATCTGGCTTGTCCGCAGAGTTGGTTTTCCATCCAATGCACGAGGAAGTCAGGAAGAACATATGACTTGATTGCGTCGCGCTTTTCGTATGTGATGTCTCGTGGAGACAGTTCGATTCCCCAAAGCGCGACTCGCCCCGTGGCGTCGGGGTTATTGAGGATATGTCCCAATGGGGCGTCGTTGGCTACCACGATTGGGTGTTCCTGGAAGTAATGGCGCAGTCGCCGGGCGGTCATAAAGACGCCGTATGCCAGCTTCTGGTAGTGCGGGTACCACTGTTTTGTTGGCGTGAGGACCTCACTGAGGTAGTATACCGGGCGTTGTACACCGTGGACCTTGTTTTCCTCGGCCCGCTCGACGACGAGCACTGTGCTAACCACTTGGTTGGTAGCGGAGATGTACAGCAGTAGTGGTTCCCTTTCTCGTGGAGTCACCAATACTGGCGAGGTGGATAGCAGGCGCTTGAGGTCTTCGAATGCTTCTTGCGCTTCATTGGTCCACTCGAATTTGTCAGCTTTGCGGAGGAGCTGATAGAAGGGCAGCGCCTTTTCTCCCATTCGACTGATAAATCGACTGAGGGCCACGATTTGTCCGGCTAGTTGCTAGATGCCTCTTATGTTCTTAAGCTTCTCCATGGCCAGTATGGCCTTTATCTTTTTCGGGTTTGCCTCAATCCCTCTCGCGGAGATGAGATACCCGAGCAGCTGCCCAGATGGTACGCCGAAGCCGCATTTGTCCGGATTGAGCTTTATCCGGTAGCGATCGAGATTGGCGAAGGTTTCGCGCAAGTCGTTGATTAGAGAGGCTTCTTCCTTGGTTTTGATTACTATGTCGTCGACATAGACTTAAATGTTGCGACCTAGTTGCTCCTTGAGGCAAGCCTGCATGCACCGCTGGTATGTGGCTCCCGCGTTTTTTAACCCAAAGGGCATTGTGTTGTAGCAGAACACACCGAAGGGCGTTGTAAACGCGGTCTTCTCCTGGTCTTCCTCCTTCATTCGAATTTGGTTATAGCCTGAGTAGGCATCCAGGAAGCAGAGGCACTCGCATCCAGCGGTGGAGTCGATGATTTGATCGATCCTTGGTAGCGGGAAGTGATCTTTTGGGCAGTGCTTGTTTAAAGAAGTGAAGTCCACGCACATCCGTAGGATATCCGTGTCATTTTTTGGTACCAGCACCGTATTGGCGAGCCAAGTGCTTTACTTGATCTCGCGTATGAATTTGGCCTCGAGGAGTCTGTTGATCTCCATTCCGACTGCCTGCGCTCATGGCTCAGACAGTCGCCTGATTGTTTGCTTGATTGGCCTTGCGTCGGGGTTGACGTTGAGTGCGTGCTCGGCGAATTCCCTGGGGACTCCTGGCATGTCCACAGGACACCAGGCAAAAATTTCCCAATGCTCACGGAGGAATTCGATGAGCGTGAGTTCCTATGCGAGACTCAAGTTGTTGGCGATGAGGGCCGTTTTAGCGGGATCTGATGGATGGACCTGCACCTTCTTTGTGTGCACAGATGAGTCGAAGGAGAGGTCAGGTGAGCTTGGCCTACTCAGGGGGGGCAGACTGTTGTCTGTCGTTTCCTTCAATCGCGCGAGCTCTTCCTGCATGCCGAAGGACTGGGAGATTCTGTTGAATTCCCTGTCGCAACTATCAGATCGCTCAAAGCTCCCGTTGATCGTGATGACGCTATTGATACCTGGCATTTTCATCTGCAGGTAGGCGTAGTGGGGTACCGCCATGAACCTAGCGAACGCGACGCGTCCGAGGATGCAGTGGTATTGTGAGGGTCAGTCGACGACCTCAAAGTCGATGCGCTCGCGCCGGAAGTTCCTTGGCGTGCCGAATATGACGTCGAGGTTGATTTTGCCCAGGGGTATATGCCTTTCCCTAGGACGATGTCGTGGAACATTGTGTCCGATGCCTCCAAGCAGGTTAGAGGGATCCTCATTGCTCGCAAGGTAGTCGTGAATATGAGGTTGATGCCGCTTCCGCCATCCATGAAGACACGACTCATGTCGAAGCCTCCAATTTGCGCCTTGAGTACGAGGGGGCAATGACCTGGGCGAGGTACTTGAGGCAGGTGGTCGCGTTTGTCGAAGGTAATGCACGACTCACTGCCACTGAGGTACTCAGTGGTGGATGGTGGCGAGTGCGTGGCCAAGTTGACTTGGCGAGTGATGGCCTTCTTCACCCTATTGGAGGGGCGCCCCTTTTGGATCATCATGGTACCCATGGCCCGTGGGTATGGTTCGCCTCCGTGGTGCTGGTCCGGTGCAGCTCCGTTCGGGGGTGGCCCAGGTGGTGGTGGTGGTGCGCCATGTGCCATGGCGCCTGGAGCGGCTCCTTAGCCTTTTTCGACTCCATTGCGGTTCATCTGAACCAATCCCTCGTGTAGCTTGAGGAACTCGCGATAGTCCTTGAGGAGGTGGCTGGACTTTCTCTTGCCATCATGCTTGTCGATGTAGAAGTGTACCGTGCATGGCCCGGACAATTTGTCCTCGATGGAGGTCACGGGTGCTTCATCGCGAGTGCAGTGTTGCCATACTTGCGTGGTTTTCTCGGAGTCGCGGTATCCGCCGCTGCGGTATCCGCTGTTGCGGTTATCGTCGCGTCTATCGGTGTAGCCGGCTGCGACCATGTTGACGTCATCGCGATCGTCGTAGACGTGCATGCGACGCTTACTCCGGCGGCCGCGTCTTCGTTCGAGTTCTGCCTCCTCATTAGAGTGAACGCGATTCTTCACCGAATCTTCTCCATCGGCCCACCGATTCGCGATCTCCATCAGGTGGTCGATGGTCTGGGTCTTTGAGCGGCCTAGCTCCTCTCTGAGTTCCATGCGGCGGACACCACCGTTGAATGCATCAATCGCGCGGTCTTCTGAGATGTTCTCCGCGGAGTTCTTGATGATGGACCACCTTTGGATGTAAGAGCGCAGCGATTCGCCAGATCTTTGCTGGCAGCATCTCAGTTCTTCAATTGAGGCGGGGCATTTGTACGTGCCCTTAAAGTTGCGTACGAAGTTGTAGACCAGCTCATCCCAGCTGCGAATGGATCCACGTGGGAGGTTATTGAGCCATGCCCGGGCGGCGCCCTGCAGTTGTAGCTGCAAGCATTGCATGGCAGTGCTTCGACTGCCTCCATGTAGCCTGACGGAGGAGATGTGATCCTCTAGCCAGATCTTGGGGTCCTGCAGACCGTCAAATTTTGGGTTCTCTGATGGGAGTCTAAACCCTTTAGGCATTCGCTTCTGCCTGATGGATCCGCTGAAGCATCTGGCGCCGTAGAGCTCCCCATCTTCTTCTTCCGAGTCAGTCGACCGAGCACGTCATGCCCTTGACTTGTCGATCTTGTGCTGCGTGAGTTCATCGCGTGTATCGTAGTCGCGATCATGTCGCCGTGAGCGGCGGCGCCAAGACAGGTCGTGACTGTCATCGCTGGACGAGGGCGAGGAGTAGCGCTTTGCTAACGCTTTGCCCTTTTTTGGATCTGGTACCGGTTCCTTGTCGAGGGCGGCCTCGATTAGCCCCAGGCCCGCGATCGTAGATCGGTGCATGGCCGTTCGGGGATCTCCAGCTGGTGGCTGGTTATTGAGAAGGTACATGATGGCCGCTGTCACCGCGGCCTGCAGTGTCCTGGGAACCACGTTGCCTCTTGTGTTGACTATCATAGAGCTGAAGTCGAGGACTTTCGCGGCGTCTATGCGTTCTTGTTCGGTGAGGTGAGCCATCCGCGATTGCCTTTTCCTGGAGAGGTGCTCGTTGCCTCTTGAGGAGGATCCTCCGTAGGAGGAGAGCCCAGCGCGACGAAGGCTCGACTCGTCTGCCGCCTTTTTACGCGCCTCAAGTTGCGCGATTGCTTGTTTTTGGCGCTTGAATTCCTCTTTTAGGAGCCAGTGGTAGCCTATCAGTAGTTCCTACGGGGACCCGAAGGGTAGAGGTGCACCTCGTAGGGCTTCGCGGCAGCGTTCCCACTCTTGCTCGTTGAGCCTGATCATGACGCGTTCGCCGGTTTGCTCGTTGATTATGCTAGGAGGTTCGACTGCTCCTCCGTTGCCACCGTTACCGCCATTGCCGGCATTGGGCGGGTCGGTGTCGTTGCCGGTGTTACCACCGTTGCCACGATTGGGTGGATCGGTGCCGTTGCCGGTGTTGCCACCATTACCGCGGTTGGTGGAGGTGTCGCCCGCGTTGATGACGGCGCACATGAAGTGATTTGGGAAGCTGTTGCTTCCACAACTTTCAGATCCGGAACCCTGGGTTCCATCTTCAATGGCCAGATCGCTTAGATCAGAGTCGTGACTGCTGTCGCTGACCATGTTCCCAACTGCTGCCGGAGCATTGAGCTCACTGAGAGTGTCGATCGATGGAGGGAACCACGATGCTGGGGCAATCGCCGGTGCCATCGGCTGATCGGGCATGCGAAGCATGCCCATCTGACCAACTTGGAAGCGGAAGCTCCCAATCGCCAGGCTGATTCCGTCACCCACGGACTCGAAGGCCGGGCGAGTAGCCGGCGTGTGGATGGTGAAGTCGAAGGCGCCGAAAAGCTGGCGAATCTCTGCTGTTGCAGAGTTGTAGATCGCGTTTGATGGGGCCGAAGAAGCCGCAACATTAGCACTCCCAATTCCCACAGACGGCGCCAATTGACGAGGGTTTAACTCATCAATGCCCATTGTTATGGACTTGGGTTTTGGAGAAGTAGGGAGCGCTGGAGACATCTATCGGCTAGAAAACAAGCACACAGGGGACAAAGGATTTACCCAGGTTCAGGCCTCGTAGAGGTCCCTACTCCTGCCTGTCTGCTCGTGGAATTATTGAGAGAGTCAAAAGTTACAATGGTGCTCAGATGCAATCTGGCGAGGGTTGTAGAAACTAGGGTTGCGTGTGTCCTCCTCGCCGCCCCCTCCTAGCCTTTATATAGATAGGCTAGGTCTCGGGTAGCAGGTCGAGTCGGTTACAAGTTAGGGTTTTCCCCTTCAAACTTTCTATCTTTAGCTTTTTCTTGATCTTCAAGCAATCGAGAGTCCACAGGTTACTCGAGTCCTTCCATCTGGGCCTTGGCGACACCGTGGGCCTATACGTATCTGGAGCGTATATACCAAGCTCGAGTACCTGTAGGGTATACCCATGTCAATATGCTTTATCCTTGTATGATCCACTTGGTTATAGGCAATCTTGATAGCACTTTCATTGTCACATAGAAGAGGCACTTTGTCACAATGGACACCGTATTCCTTTAAAGTTTGCCTCATCCATAGCAATTGAGTACAAGCACTAGTAACTGCCACATACTCGGCTTTGGTGGTGGAGAGAGATATACAATTTTGCTTCTTAGAAGACCAACACACCAAGGACCTCCCAAGCAATTGGCAAGCCCTGGAGGTTGATTTCCTATCATCCTTGTCACCAGCCCAATCCGAATCCGTGTATCCACAAAGAGAGAAAGTTGAGCCTCTGGGATACAAAATACCATAGTTTGGGGTATGGACCAAATATCGAAAGATTCTCTTGACCGCCATCAAATGGCTTTCTTTAGGAGTCGCTTGATATCTTGCACACACTCCTACACTTAACACAATATCGGGTCTAGATGCACAAAGGTAAAGCAAAGAGTCAATCATGGACCGGTATACCTTTTGATCCACATCTTTACCATTTGGGTTTAGTTCAAGATGGGTCTTTGTTGCCATGGGAGTGGGAGCTCCATTTAGATCTTTCATGTTAAATCTCTTGAGCATATCTTGAGTATACTTGGCTTGGCTGAAGAATGTTCCTCCTCTTACTTGCTTGATCTCAAAGCCAAGAAATACCCTCAATTCTCCCATCATAGACATCCGGAACCTATTAGTCATAAGCTTTGAGAATTCATCACTAAAAGCTTTGTTAGATGAGCCAAAGATAATATCATCAACATATATTTGGCATACAAAAAGCTCCCCATTGACCTTCTTAGTAAAAAGAGTGGGATTGCTTTTCCCAACCTCAAACCCACGGTCTAACAACAACTCTCTAAGGTGCTCATACCACGTGCGTGGGGCTTGTTTGAGTCCATAGAGCACCTTATCAAGTTTATAGACGTGGTTTGGTAACTTGGGATCCTCAAACCCGGGGGTTGCTTTATGTATACCAACTCATGCAATGGACCATTAAGAAATGCACTTTCTACATCCATTTGTTGTAATTTAAAGTTACGATGTGCCGTATAAGAAAGAAGGATACGAATGGACTTAAGGAGAGCCACATGTGCATATGTCTCTCCATAATCAATGCCTTCAATTTGAGAGAACCCTTGTGCAACCAATCTTGCCTTGTTCCTCACCACAATTACATGCTCATCTTGCTTGTTCTTGAATATCCACTTGGTGCTTATAACATTGCGGAAATCTTTTGGCTTTTCAACTAACTTCCATTCTTTGTTTCTCTCAAAGTTGTTGAGCTCTTTGTGCATTGCATCCAACCAATCCGAATCTTCAAGAGCTTCCCATACTTTCTTTGGTTCCACCATGGAAATGTGTGCTTGGTTCTTACCAAAGTTCTTCAGTTGAGCACGAGTGGATATCCCTCTTCTTAGATCTCCTACCACATTCTCAAGAGTGTGGTCTCTTAATTCCAATGTTCTATCCATTCTAGCTTGGCGACGAGTTTCGATCTCCTTGTTGTTCCTTGGGGGGATCACTTCATCATTTTGGTCCTTGTCTTGACCATTAACTTGACCTTGATCATTATTGGAATCATTCTCTTCTACAAGAGGCAAAGATTGACCTTGGTCTTGATCAAGCATACTTCTAGACAGGCATTGGGCTTCCCTTATGGCAGTTTCTATAGATCTTCCTTGTGTAATAGACTTAGCACCGCTAGACATTCTGGCGAATGGAGACTCTAGCACCTCGTGGCTAGAGGTATCTTCTTGATCAACTGGTTGAGGGTCCACAGCTTGTCTTTGGCTTGGGTCATTGTCCTCCTCGATAGGAGCTTGTTGATGTTGTGAAGATGAGGGCTCCACTTGTGTAGAGCATAGTTCTTCTCGATCCTCCATAAGGGGTTCCTCAACAAGGCGGATGAAACCCACACCCATTCTTCCTGTGGCATCTTGAGGCATTTCATCATCTACATCACAGACATCAACACGCCCGCTTGGGGACCATCATATTCTTCAAAAACCACACTACAAGATTCGATGACAACTCCGGAGAGCTTGTCATAGATTCTATAAGTGTGGGATTCGAGACCATAACCAACAAAAATACCCTCTAATGCTTTGGAATCAAATTAAGACAAACGAATACCCTTAATGCGATAGAAACACTTACAACCGAACACCTGGAAGTATGAAACGTTGGGCTTGTTACCGGTAAGAATTTCATATGGAGTCTTGATCAATTCTTTACGGAGGTAGAGACGGTTTGATGCATGGCATGCGGTGGAGATTTCTTCAGCCCAAAAATTGTATGGAGATTTAAACTCCGCCAACATGGTCCTTGCCATATCAATAAGAGTCTGGTTCTTCCTCTTAGCTACACCATTTTGTTGAGGGGTATATGTAGCAGAATATTGATGTTTTATTCCCTCAACACTAAGAAATCCATTCAATGTGTAGTTCTTGAACTCGGTACCATGTCACATCTTATTGTTAATACCGGGACATTGCGTTGACGTTGAGCCATGTTGATGAAGTCAATGAAGTTTTCTTGGGTCTCACTTTTCAGCTTGAAGAAATATACCCATGTGTATCTTGAGTTGTCATCAACAATCACTGATACGTCCATTTTGCATCACTATTCTATATCATAATTTACTGTTATTCATTGATATATTTCATATTAAGAGATGATACTTATGTTATTTCATCTGTTTTTGCATGGTTGATGAGTTTTGGAGGATGAACCTCTGAAGTCAGGATTCTAATGGAAAAGGCACTGTTTGGAGGCGAAATTCGCGAAGATCAGAAAGTCCCGGAAAATACATGAAAAATCCTATTTTTCTAGAAGACGAAGGAAGCCATAAGGGGAGCAGAGATGGGCCATAGGGGGCCCACACCATCCCCTGGCGTGGGCCACCCTAGGCCACACCACCAGGTGGTGTGTCCACCCTGGCCCACCTCTGGCTCTGCTCTTTGGCGTATATTATCCTCCCGAAACACTAAGACTCGGGGAGCGACCACAGAAAGATTCCGCCGCCTCTGTGGGGCACAAAACCGCAGAGAGAGAAAGAGCTCTCCGGCAGGCAGAAATCTGTCAAGGAAATTCCTTCCCGGAGAGGGGAGATCGTCGCCATCAACACCACCATCAAGCTGGACTTCATCGGGGTCATCATCATCATCTCCACCATCACCATCATCACCACTCCATACCGCTGTAACAATTGGGTTAAATCTTGCATAGTTCTTAGGGGAAACTTTCCTGGTGTTGATTACTTGTTGTAGTTGATGCTATTGAGTGGAACCATTGAATTATTGTTATGTTCAGATTGTTACTTATCATTATTTCATCTCTGATCTTGATCCATATGATGTCTTGTGAGTAGTTCGTTTAGTTCTTGAGGACATGGGATAAGTCATGTTGTTAGTAGTGGAATTGTGTTGAGAAAGATTCAATAGTTTGATATTTAAGTTGTGGTGTTATTCTTCTAGTGGTGTCATGTGAACGTCGACTACATGATACTTCACCTTTATGGGCCTAGGGGAACACATTGTGTATTTGTCTACTAATCGTAGGGGTTGCCGGAGTGATAGAAACCTGAACCCCCGTTAGGAAACCTTCGCACAAGGGAGTATAGGATCTCAGAGTTTAAAGATGTGGTTAGGTTTCTATCTTAATTACTTTCTTGTACTTGCGGATGCTTGCAAGGGGTATAATCACAAGTATGTATTAGTCCTAGGAAGGTCAGTACATTAGAACAGGTTCACCCACACAACACTTATCAAACTAAAGAAGATTAATCAACTATATGAAGCGAAAGCACTTGGCGATATCCCCGTGTGTCCTCAAGAATGTTTGGTCATCTTAAGTAAAACAACCGGCTTGTCCTTTGCTAAAGAAAGGCTTGGGCCACTTGCTGCAATTATTATTATTGTCTTTTATTTACTCGTACTTTATTTATCTACATTATCAAAAAAGCCTAAAAATCCGTTCGCTAAGTATTTATAGAGAATTCCTGCTCCAAGCCACTCATCAACACCTTCTACTCCTCGTTGGGTTCGACACTCTTACTTATCAAAAATACTGCGATACACCCCCTATACTTGTAGGTCATCAAGACTATTTTCTGGCGCTATTGCCGGGGAGTGAAGCGCTATTGGAGAGTGGAAGTGGTAAAGGAAACTTCTACTGTGAGTATTGTTTATTTCTGTTTGTTACTTTATTTCAATATGGATAATTCACTTAGTTTCTTATTTCGTAATGCTACTACCACTGCTAAGGTAGTGGATGAACCTACACCTGTTGAGAAGGATACTTTTAAGATACCTACAAGAATGATTGATCGTGTTATGGATAACTACTATTTCGGAGATGGAACTGTCCATCCTGGTGATCATTTGCTCTGTATACACGAATTATGCGGGTTGTTCAAGTGTGCAGGTATTACAACAGATCAAGTCAAGAAGAAGTTATTATCATTATCACTGAAAGGAAGAGCCGAGGAATGGTATAAGCTGCTGAAGAATGGTTAAGCTCTTGAATGGGAGGAAGTAGTACCTCTCTTTTATTCTAAATTTTACCCTCCTAGTGAGATTCATAAAATCAAAATCAAATATACAACTTTTGGCCTCTTGATGGAGAGAGTACAGCTCAAGCTTGGGGGAGATTGAAGTTACTAATGCCCAAATGTCCTATTCATGAGCTCCCTAACAATACTATTATCAATAACTTTTATGCAAGGCTTTCTCTTCATGATAAGGATCTATTGGATGCTTCTTGTGCTGGATCATTTACACGCATGGAAGAAGAAGTTAAATGGGATCTTCTAGACCGTATTCAAGACAATGCTGAAGCATGGGAGAATGATAAAGGAAGAAAATCAGGTATAAATTATGATTATGAATGCATTAAATCTTTTATGGGAACTGATGACTTTCAAAATATTAGTAATGCTTATGATTTAGACTCTCAAGTTATTGCAAATTGTTTTAAGGCTTTTGCCTCATATGTTGAAATCCCCAAAAGAGAATGGAACAAGTATCATGCACCATATAAGGATATTGTTGTTTGTATTCCTGTTAGAAGTACTGAAGTTTGCACTATTGATCGTATTTTACCTGAACCTTATATCGAGAAAATACCTTTCCCGGATAAGGTAAAGGAGCACTCTATGATAGCTAGTGTAATTAATAAAAGTACAAAGAGAGCTGTAAAGCCTGATGAACAAATAAACATTGAACCTGTAGTAGCAATTGTGAAGGACCTTGTCACTAAAAGTGTAGAAGATGGACACATTGTTTTCTATGAGGATGCTTCTAATATTGTCTCACATCCTAATAGAACTAGAAAAGCTAGTGTCCATGTGCTTTCTGTTAGAATTGGTGATCATTGCTATTATGGTTTATGTGATATTGGTGCAAGTTCAAGTGTTATTCCTTACGAGCTTTACAAAGCAATTATGCATGAAATTAGTCCATGCGAACTTGAAGAAATTGATGTGGTTATTCACCTGGCAAATAGAGAGACCGTCTCTCCTATTGGTATTGTAAGAGATGTGGAAGTTCTTTGTGGTAAGATTAAATATCCTGCTGATTTTCTAGTACTTGGTTCCGCAGCTAGTAAAACCTATCCTATCATTTTTGGTAGACCTTTCTTGAACACATGTGGAGCCATTATAGACTATAAAAGGGAGAAAAATTTAACTAAATTTGATGGGGAATCTTATGAGTTCAATTTTTTGAAATTTGCTAAAGTTCCTTATGAAAATGAAACCCCTAATGAAGATTTTAGAGTTGAACAACTTGCTTCTATTTCTCTTGCTCCTAACAATGCTTTGCAGCAATTTATGGAAGACCATGAAAGTGAGATCTTCATGGAAGAAAGAAATGAGATTGATGAGATTCTCCGTTGTCAACCTAAGATGCTTAAGCATAACTTGCCTGTGGAAGATTTGGGTACCACATTGCCACCTAAGAAGGATCCAGTTTTTGATCTAAAACTTTTACCTGACGATATTAAATATGCTTACATTGATGATAAAAAAATATATCCTATTATTATTAGTTCTAAACTTTCAGGGAAGGAAGAGGAAAATTATTGGAAGTATTAAAGAAACATCGAGGAGCTATGGGATATACCCTTGATGATTTAAAGGGGATTTCTCCTACTATATGTCAGCACACTATCAATATAGAACCCGATGCAAAACCAGTGGTGGAACATCAACGTCGTTTAAATCCTAAGATGAAGGAAGTGGTAAGAAACGAGGTATTAAAACTCCTTGATGCTGGTATTATTTATTGTATTGCTGATAGTGAATGGGTTAGCCATGTTCATTGTGTCCCTAAGAAAGGGGGGATTACTGTTGTGCCTAATGAGAATAATGAGCTTATCCCACAAAGAATAGTAGTAGGTTATAGGATGTGCATTAACTTCAGAAAGGTTAACAAAGTTACTAAGAAAGATCATTACCCTCTGCCTTTTATTGATCAAATGTAATAAAAGTTGTCTAAAAAGACCCATTTTTGCTTTCTTGATGGATACTTTGGGTTCTCTCAAATTGCTGTTAAACAGCAAGATCAAGAAAAAACTACTTTTACATGTCCTTATGGAACCTATGCTTATAGACGAATGCCTTTTGGTTTGTGCAATGCTCCTGCTACTTTTCAAAGATGCATGCCTGCTATCTTTCATGGTTTTGTGAGGAAACTGTGGAAGTATTCATGGATGATTTTTCCGTCTATGGAACTTCTTTTGATAATTGTCTGCACAACCTTGATAAAGTTTTGTAGAGATGTGAAGAAACTAATCTTGTTCTTAATTGGGAGAAATGCCACTTCATGGTCAATGAAGGAATTGTCCTTGGACATAAAATTTCCGAAAGAGGCATTGAAGTTGATAGAGCCAAAGTTGAAGCAATTGAGAAAATGCCCTGTCCTAGAGACGTCAAAGGTATTCGTAGTATCCTTGGTCATGCTGGTTTCTATAGAAGGTTTATTAAAGATTTCTCCAAGATATCATAACCCCTTACTAATCTTCTCCAAAAGGATGTACCCTTTGTTTTTTATGATGATTGTAAGGAATCTTTTGAAACTCTAAAGAAAGATTTAACTACCGCTCCTATTGTCCAACCACCTGATTGGAACTTACCCTTTGAAATCATGTGTGATGCTAGTTATTTTGCTGTAGGTGCTGTTCTTGGGCAATGAATAGATAAAAAGTTAAATGTTATCCATTATGCTAGTAAGACTCTTGACGTTGCTTAAAAGAATTATGCTACTACTGAAAAAGAGTTCTTAGCTGTTGTCTTTGCTTGTGATAAGTTCAGACCTTATATTGTTGATTCAAAAGTTACCATTCATGCTGATCATGCTGCTATGAAGTACCTTATGACGAAGAAAGATGCTAAGCCCAAGCTTATTAGATGGGTGTTGCTTTTACAAGAGTTTGACCTACATATTGTAGATAGGAAAGGTGCTGAAAATCCGGTTGCTGATAATTTATCTCGATTGGAAAACATCTCTTTTGATCCTATGCCTGTTAATGATAGTTTCCCAAATGAACAGTTGGCTGCAGTAGGGATAAGCTCGCGAGGGAGTCCTTGGTATGCTGATTATGCTAACTTTATTGTTTCCAATTATTTGCCTCCAACTTTTATAGCCTAGCAAAGAAGGAAGTTCTTTTATGATTTGAGGCATTATTTTTGGGATGACCCACATTTATATAAAGAGGGAGTAGATGGTATTATGTAAAGATGTGTTCCAGAATATGAACAAAAGGATGTATTGCGGAAATGTCATGGTAGTGCCTATGGAGGACATCATGCGGGAGATAGAACCGCACAAAAGGTGCTACAATCAGGTTTTTACTGGCCTACCCTTTTTAAAGATGCAAGAAAATTTGTCTTATCCTGTGATGAGTGTCAACGAGTTGGTAATATTTCTAGACGCAATGAGATGCCTATGAATTACTCTCTTGTTATTGAACCATTTGATTGTTGGGGATTTGACTTTATGGGTCCTTTTCCCCCTTCAAAAGGTTATACTCATATTCTTGTTACTGTTGACTATGTTACTAAGTGGATAGAAGCCATACCTACGAAAAGTGCTCATGGTGAGACTTCTTTAAAAATGCTTAAGGATATTATCTTTCCTAGGTTTGGAGTGCCTAGGTATCTTATGACTGATGGAGGTTCTCATTTCATCCATCATGGCTTTAGAAAGACCCTTGCTAAATATGATGTTAATCATAGAATAGCTTCAGCTTATCATCCCCAAACTAGTGGGCAAGTAGAACTATCAAATAGAGAAATTAAATCCATCTTGCAAAAGACTGTTAATAGATCTAAAAAATTGGGCTAAAAATTTGAATGATGCTTTATGGGCTTATATAACTGCTTATAAAAATCCTATGGGAATGTCTCCTTACAAAATGGTTTATGGGAAAGCTTGCCACCTGCCTTTAGAATTAGAACACAAAGCTTATTGGGCAGTGAAAGAACTTAATAGAGACTTCAAACTTGCTGGCGAGAAAAGATTATTTGACTTGAGTTTGTTGGATGAGTGGAGGAGTGAAGCATATGAAAATGCTAGACTATTTAAAGAAAAAGTTAAAAATGGCATGACAGGAGAATTCTTAAGAGAGAGTTCCATGTTGGTGAGAAGGTTCTATTGTATAGGTCTCGTCTCAGATTTTTTGCAGGAAAACTACTCTCAAAATGGGAAGGACCTTTTGTTATTGAGGAGGTGTATCATTTAGGTGCAATAAAAATTTCTTCCTTAAAAGATAACACTACACAAGTGGTGAATGGTCAGAGACTCAAGCACTATATTTATGGAGATTCTTACAATGAAGATATTGATGCTATTCAAATGGTGACTCTAGAAAAATTTATCAAAGACCAAATTCACAGACCTGCAGGGCCTGTTTTCGAATAGGTATCAGTTCTGGTAAGAAAAAGGCCCGCGAAAAATCTATCAAGTTATATTTTTGCAGTTTTTATCTAACATGGAAAGCAATGAGTCGAAAGTGGGACAGAAACGGAGCCTGGGTGGCTCACACCACCCCGTGGCGCGGGCCCACCTAGACGCACCACCAGGTGGTGTGGCCACCCTGAAGCCCGTCTCTGACCCATTTTCTCTCAGTACTTTCCTTTCATTGTAAAACTCCATAATATATAATCCCTCGAGGTTCGTATATCATGTTCTCGTCGTGTTTTTGTTTCGATCTGTTTTGACAGGTAGAGTCTCATTTTGAAGCCACAATGTCTTCCTCTGGATCATCCAAGGAAGATTCCTCCGCGAACATCATCAACCCGTACATGCGTGAGTTGAAGATTCATCCCAAGGTGTTGTTGCTCGAAGATGGGAAGGTACAAATGAAAGAGGTTAAGGGCCCTAAAGGTGAAGGTAGTCTGGAGGACAGGATGGAAGCACTGGAGCAAGAAGTCTCTAAGTACAAGAAAATGGCGAAACGTGAAGTGGATATCATCCATAAGATTAGTTCAGAACTCATTGCTGAGCACCAGAAGGAAACTACTGAGCTTAAGGATGAAATTCTCTTACTCCACCGAACAACCAACCAACTACAAGCACAACTCTACGACGTGCAAAATCAAAACTATGAGTATGAGGTTAGGTTTAAACACATAAGTGTTGCTACTAGTTTCAGGATGTTGGAAACCAGGATGTCTTTTGTTGATGGGGAGACCTTACCTTGGAAGTCGGATGATGACGAGAGAACACCACCACCACCGAAGGAGTAATTCGTCATTAGGTTTTGGCATCCCCTTGGTTTGTTCCAAGCTTGGGGGAGTGCCGCGATATTACATCACTATCTTTTACCTTTTTAGTAGAGTCATATCATGAATACAGAAGTTATCATATAGGATGGTTTGCATTATGGAAGTGTCTCCCCTCTCATTAGATATCTATGTATCGCTTGGTGTGAGTTACCGTTATGGAATATTAATGAGAAGTTCTATCATTTACTTTTTGCATATCTTATTTTAGTTTGCAATTTCTATTAAATGATTGATCTTGTTGTTAGTATTGGTATCACTCTGGGATCATTAAGTAAATTTAGTTGGTTTTGGCAAACCTGGCTCGGTCAGTAGCAACACTATTTATGAGAATTGAATGAAAAAGATAAAAGTACTCTTAAGAAATATAATTTCATCATCTTTCTTTCTTGATTGGCTCATAAGCTTAGTATTCTCTAGTTAAGATCTTTTGTGCTTCCAAGGAAGATTGCATGTTTGTTTTTATCACTTGTATGTTTGTTTGTTTCCTTCAACTCTTATGCTTGCTACCCAACCTTGCTAGCCTAAAACCTGTACTGAGAGGGAATGCTTCTCGTGCATCCAATCCTTAAAATAAAACCTATGCCATTTGTGTCCACCATACCTACCTATTAGCATTATTGCTATTCCAAGTAATTTTGTGTTTTTATCTACCTTCCGAATTAAACTTGTTATGTGAAAATTAGTGATTAAAGCTCTCACAATCTTGATGGCACACTTTACTTTCTTGCATTTAATAATCTTGAACCATCGTGCCCATCTATGTAGCATATATGCTTGCGCTTTATAAGTTGTGAATTAGCAGAACCATGTTACCATGGGGAACGCTTTGAACATTGCACTTATTTAGTTGATATCATGATTCTTTTGCTTATGGATCCCGGCGGTGGAAATAAAAGGGGATCTTGTATGCTCATGGAGTTTGTATATGTGTTAGAGAAATGCCTGGGCGGCTAGCCTAAGCCATGCCTAATCATGGTGGAAACTTGCAGCATAACCATAATGATCAATCTATGAAGCATCCTCAATAAAACCTATGCAAATAGCAAATAAAAAGATCGCTGAGATGCTCATTGTCTGCTTGCCTTGTTATTTTGATATGGGAAAGCTTCCGTATCATCGGGCAAGGAGTACCCGGTTGGCGGTTCTCCATGATACACATGTATTTACAATGACAAGAACTTACTCATGACTAAAGTTGAGTACCATGAGGTCTGGTACTCGTCAGCATGGGGCATGAGAATTTCAACTTATAACTTGTCAAGCATATCCTGATATTTGTTCACTTTAACCTTAATCACCTCAAGATGATTATGATAGGGGCAATGAGAGCTGAAAGCTAGTAAGTACCATAATTTCTGGAAGCTCTTTATGAAACTTGAAATCCCTGCTTCCCTCCGCGAAGGGCCTATCTTTTACTTTTTAGTTGAGTCAGTAAACCTGTTCCTTTCTATCTCAGCAAGTATTTTGAGTTGTTGTGTTTCATTCATTCATATGATGATTTATTCAATCATGTTTCTTGTGTTCCTTATTTTGCGCACTGCTCTTATCTTAGTTAGTACTACTTTGAAATCTATCATTGAAAACCCCATTATGTTTGAACTCTTGTAAATTGTTAACTATTCTTTGACCAAGAACAAAGTTTTCCATTACCAATTATGATTACTTTGTGTATCTTTATTGTGTTTCCTTTACTTATTGCAAGTTAAGTTATATAATAGTGAGTTGTCTTCTATTATGATTTATGTATTGATGAATGTGATGCTTCTTGTCCGTATTATTTTATCGACTCTTCACTCCATAAACCTGAGGTCATGTTTATTGATCTCGGTTTTTGCTTGGGGACAAGCAAAGTCTAAGCTTGGGGTGACTTGATACGTCCATTTTGCATCACTATTCTATATCATAATTTACTGTTATCCATTGATATATTTCATATTAAGAGATGATACTTATGTTATTTCATCTGTTTTTGCATGGTTGATGACTTTTGGAGGATGGACCACTGAAGTCAGGATTCTGATAGAAAGGCACTGTTTGGAGGCGAAATTCGCGAAGATCAGAAAATCCCGTAAAATACATGGAAAATCCTATTTTTCCAGAAGATGAAGGAAGCCAGAAGGGGGAGCAGAGATGGGCCACAGGGGGCCCACACCACCCCCTGGCGTGGGCCACTAGGTGGTGTGGCCACCCTGGCCCACCTCTGGCTCTGCTCTTTGGCATATATTATCCTCCCAAAACCCTAAGACTTGGGGAGCAACCACAAAAACATTCCGCTGCCTCTACAGGGCGGAAAACTGTAGAGAGAGAAAGAGCTCTCCGGCAGGCAGAAATCTGTCAAGGAAATTCCTTCCCGGAGAGGGGAGATCGTCGCCATCAACACCACCATCAAGCTGGACTTCATCGGGGTCATCATCATCATCTCCACCATCACCATCATCACCACTCCATACCGCTGTAACAATTGGGTTAAATCTTGCATAGTTCTTAGGGGAAACTTTCCTGGTGTTGATTACTTGTTGTAGTTGATGCTATTGAGTGGAACCATTGAATTATTGTTATGTTCATATTGTTACTTATCATTATTTCATCTCTGATCTTGATCCATATGATGTCTTGTGAGTAGTTCGTTTAGTTCTTGAGGACATGGGATAAGTCATGTTGTTAGTAGTGGAATTGTGTTGAGAAAGATTCAATAGTTTGATATTTAAGTTGTGGTGTTATTCTTCTAGTGGTGTCATGTGAATGTCGACTACATGATACTTCACCTTTATGGGCCTAGGGGAACGCATTGTGTATTTGTCTACTAATCGTAGGGGTTGCCGGAGTGATAGAAACCTGAACCCCCGTTAGGAAACCTTCGCACAAGGGAGTGTAGGATCTCAGAGTTTAAAGATGTGGTTAGGTTTCTATCTTAATTACTTTCTTGTACTTGCGGATGCTTGCAAGGGGTATAATCACAAGTATGTATTAGTCCTAGGAAGGTCAGTACATTAGAACAGGTTCACCCACACAACACTTATCAAACTAAAGAAGATTAATCAACTATATGAAGCGAAAGCACTTGACGATATCCCCGTGTGTCCTCAAGAATGTTTGGTCATCTTAAGTAAAACAACCGGCTTGTCCTTTGCTAAAGAAAGGCTTGGGCCACTTGCTGCAATTATTATTATTGTCTTTTATTTACTCATGCCCTGCAAACACATGCCCTGCAAACACGATCTTTGGCAAAGCAAACATTTTTTTAGTCCAACAATATGACCATCCTCATGGAGGCTTTCCAAAGTTCTCGTGTTGACATGGGCTAGACGATGATGCCATAGCTAACCCACATCGGCCTTTCTAAATAAGCACATCGCACTTATAGTGGTTTTCCCTGAAAAGTCCACCACATACAAGTCATTTTCGACGTACCCAATGAAAGCGACCTTTAGAGACTTGCTCCACATGAGGATCACAATATAATTATCAATAAAGACGGCAAAACCCATCTATCCAAGAGCATGGAATGAAAGTAAATTATAGCCAAGGGTCTCAACAAGCATGGCGTCCATGAGAGTGATATCATGTGTAACCACAACTTTGCCGACACCCTACCTTAGACTTTGACTTGTCGGCATATGTCACGGATATTTGATCAATATTTGGTCTCAACTCCTTGACACTAGATGCGCTTCTGGTCATATGACTTATGCATCCACTATCAAGCACCCATTTTGACCCTCCGGAAGCATAGGTCTACAAAAGATAAAACTAGTTTTTAGGTACCCATTTTTCAATGGGTCCCCTTTTGTTAGCAACAAGGGTCTTAGGAACCCAAATAGACCAAGCAATATAACCATTAAATGGGCCAACATATTGTGCATATACATCACCATAATAATCACGCATTAAAACATAGTGAGGGTTAGCACTTCCCGCAAAATCATCATGAGACATAGTTTTGCCATTCGTGGACTTACTATCCACAATGACCTTGTCTTTTTCTTATGAGGGCTTGGCCTTCTTCTTCTTGTTCTTCTTATTCTTCTTCTTCTTCTTCTTGCCTTTAGAGACAAAGCCAATGCCCCCTTTCTCACTATTTGACCTTTGCTTACTCAATAGGTCATCAATTGACTTGTTTCCTTTGGCAAAGGTGGCCTTAGCTATCTCCCCCTTCAACCTAGCATTTTCTTCATGTATACTTGTACAACTAGAAGGAATGAAAGTGCTAGGTGAAGTAATATTGGTCAATTGAGTTTGAGGCTTTTCACGAGACTTTGTGAGCAACAAGATTTCACTCTCCAAGGCCTTGTGAGCCTTGTCAAGCATCCTAAAGTCCTCGGCAAGTTTTTCATGAACAACACCAAACTCAATCTTGTCCTTTTTAGCCCTTTTATATTTAGCAATAGCATGGTCACGTTCCTTGATGAGTTTAATAATAATGAGATCATTTGCTTCATCAAGCCTTTCAAGTTTAGTTTCAAGAGACATTCTAGTTTCTTGTTCTTCTTCTAGAGCATTATTTAGAGCTTCTACCTCAATCATGTGTTCTCTTCCTAATTTACATCTCTCATCTAGAAGTTCTTGTGTGTGTGCAAGTTGATTTAAGAGGTCCACAACATGTTTCTTGTGTTACCCTTGCAAGTTGTTCATAAACACATCAAAAGCAACTAATTCCTTTTTTACCTCAAGGGATAACTCATCATAAAATTCATCATTAACTAAAGAGGTGGAGTGTGACGATGATAATACCTCCGTTCCTCTTGCCATAAGGCAAGTGACGTTCTTGTTGGAGATATTCCCATTTGGAGAGTCGAAGAGTGAGAATGTAGGTGTAGAAGTAGTGGCAAGAGCCGCCACACCACTTGATGTTTCCTCTTCTTCATCTTCATCATCATCATCATCGTCGGAGGAGAATTCTTCATGTGTGATCAAGACAATTTCACCCGACTTCTCGTTGGTTGAATTCCTTTTGATGAAGGTTTTCTTGTAAGGAGCTTTGGAGGTCTTCTTCAACACAAGTTTACCCCCATGATCTTCTCTTTTCTCATAGGGACACACGGCAACAAAGTGATAACGGTCACCACAATTGAAGCAAGTTCTCAACTTGGACCCATTGTCTCTTCTCCCATTGGGGTTGCTTCTTCGTTGCATTTCCATCTTGGCCTTGGCGGGATCTTTCCAAAAGTTTCTTGCATAGAAAGCCATGTATTCACCATGAGCAACCTTGACATCTTCGGGGTGGCTCATTGAAAGTCCCTCATCACTACCTTCATCTTCATCATACTCCACAACCTTGGCCTTCAAGGAAAGATTGACACCACTACTCATTCCAATGGCACGAGCACGAGCGTCTTTGGCATTCTTCATGAAGAAACCTTTGGCCTCATTGCTTAAGGCATCATATCTATTTCTTCTCATACTCTCATGGCCAACAAACACGTCAATGAGAGCATCCCAAGCTTCCTTGGCGGTATTGTAGTGTGGCATCCCGCAAAACCACTACTAGAAAATCGCGTTGTTTTTGTGCATTGCATCCTCATGACTGCATGCTCATGTCATCATGCCACCTTGCATTTGAGCATCGTCAACATCTTGCATGGTTTTTGTCTAAACTATTTTTTTTCGAAACGCCTAGTTTTGTTTTCTAAATATTCCCATCTTTATTCAAATCAAAACCCGGGTCTCCGGAATATTTTGTTTCGTCTACCAACGGTTTTCAAAAGCCTCGTTTTAAATAATAAAATATTTATTTTATTTTTAGGGGGCAGCCGTACCGGGCCGATCCGACCCAGTCGGCCACCCCCAGTACAAAAACCAGAACCACCCAAAACCTTTTCTACCCAAGCCTAGTCTACCCAGCCACTTTTCTCTAGCCCTCCACCTCACCCCAGCCTATCACATCGCGCCACATCACCCCGACCAACCATAGCCTGCCACCTCACCGCTTCCTCCACCTCATCACTCCACACAGCCACCTCACCCGCCCCCGCCACACACAGAGCACGCACGCACACACGCACACCACCCGCGCACGCTCACCCTGCTGCACACGTCCCCAGCCCACCTGGGAGCACACCCCGAAGCCACCTGGCCGATTCCCGTGCCTGCACTCGCCCCCAAAACCCCTGGCCCACCTTTTCCCGCCTAGCCGCGCGCGCCCACACGCTACGCAAGCGGACAACCCCCTGGTCGCCACCTCCTCCCTCTCTCTCCACTCCACCGATGCGACCCACCTGCCCTGGCCCCACCCTGCGAGACGGCCCCGAATCCCCCACCTACCCGCTCACCTGGATCCCCACGCGGCCTCCTCCTTCTCGCCTCGCTCCGGCGCTCGCCGCCGCCCTCCACCGCGCGTCCACGCCCGAGCCATGCTCGACCCCGCCGCTAGGGCCGGAGCCGCCATCAGCCGCCACCTCCTCGCCTCTATCTCCCTCGTCCGCGCCCCATCGTCACCAGAACTGCCCGCGTGAGGCCCTGCGCCGCCTCTGCTTCCTCTCAGCGGCCGCCGCCGCCAAGCTCCGCGCCGCCCTTCGCCGGCCTCCGTCTTCCCGGGCCCGAGCTCCTCTGCCCCTCGTCGCCTCCCTCTGCCGCTCGCTCCCGACGACCCGCGCTCATGAGGCTTCGCCCCGCCTCGCTCCTCTGTCGCCGAGCCCGTCTTCCCCGCAAGGCCCCGCCTCTCGTGTCGCCTTCTTCCACGAGTGTGCCGCCGACGGGCCGCGTGTCCTCGCCGTCCGCGCCTCAAACCTCGTCGCCTCCCCGGAGCTGCCAGGACCTCCGCTGCTGTGGCCTCCCCTCACCCGCGCCGGCCACAGTCTCCTCGACCCCGAGCCCACCTCCACGTCGCCGGTCGCCTCACCCGCAAGCTGTCGCCGGCCGGCCCTGCAGTTCGCCGTCAACACCGCTGTGCTTCACCCTCTCTGGCCACCACGCCCTCATGGCCCCTCCTGCGAGTTCTGCATCTCCCACCAACGCCGTATGTGCGCCAGCCAACACGGTTCGACCCGCGCGTAGCCAAGGCCTCCCATCATCCGTGCCCGCTCCGTCGGTGAAAAATAGTGTCGGTGGTGTAAACGTGTTGGGGTTGCGTTGTGTCCAGATTGCTGATGTTGTTGCTGTGAGAAGGAGAGGTGATACTGACTCGGTTGCTAGACCCTCGCAATGTACAAGATGGAGGGGCGTCCCAACAAGATCTATGATACCATGCGGGTGACCGAAACCGATGGTTGGAGCGAAGCCAAAGAACCGTGTCGAACCCGGATATCTCGCCAAGACCATCGTCAAGGGCAAGACCGAACCCGGAGCCCGATCTAGAGGATCCGAAGCCCGAAACCTCGACACGCCAAGTTCTCCTCATGAACCCCGAAGACCCGAACCCGAAGATCGTCGCCACGGATCGACAAGGACTTCTACATGGGACGACAAGTACTTCGTCATGGATCCGATTGAAGCAACCCCGAAGACCACAGATACGCCAAGTACTTCCTCGAGGACGCCAAGTTCTTCACCCCAAACGCCAAGACCGACCCGATACGCGGACCCGACAAGATCTTCGCAACGACAAGAACGACATCGACCAGGGCGAATCCAATGCGCCTCGATGTCGAACCAAGTCCTTCTTTCCGGAATGCCAAGCTCTCCTTCCGTTGTCCGAGAGCGATCCCGTCGATCCGAACCCTAGATCCGATCCCCGTCGAACCCTGTCGAACTCCGGACCCCCGGAACCCAAGATCTTCCGGACCCAGATGTGTGAACCTTTTTCGAGCCCCTATTTTATAAATGCTTTATATAAAAACCTGTTGCATAATAATTGTTCATCTCGCATGCATATCATAAGCATGCCGAATCTTCTGCCGTAGTATTAAATATTGCATCTGGTGTTTCTTCTAGTGTTTGCTTCTCCGCGGATTAGGCCGATGAGTTGATGCGAGTATCGACAAGTTCTCTGGATATGATCCGTCGGCAGTGTTTCCCAGGCGAGCATCTCTTCCCCTTCTACCTATTTTGCATTTATAGTCTTTATTTCCTCATGTTGATCTATTGCTATCCGTGTCGTGATGCTTTAGTGTTCCGTACCAGTTATATCCTGTGCAGCCTCTATATTGCCTTGGACACCTACTATTGCCTGTGTTTGGTAGATAGCTGGCCTTGCGAGTCGTAGTTGCTTGCTTAGGTGCGATCCCGTGTTGTCAAGTACCACAGTTGTTGGAAGGTTGGCAGATGTTTAATGGTGAAGATGCTTATTGGTGGAGATGATCATGACTTTAAATACAACTATTAAAATGCTAGATATAACTAATGCAGAGGCATCGGTGGGCAATAGATGTTATTTGGTTCTTCCACGCTCACTTGTGTCCTGTAGGACCCCGAGTACTTGATACCTGTTCCTTGATTTTTCGCACTATCCACATCCGGGAGGCCTTATGGACCCCCCCTGAGCCAGATCTTGATTCATTTCTATTTCTTGGGGCCACAAACTAGTTTGGGGCTTTATTACTATCCTGTACTTATGCCATGCCTTACTGCTTTATTTAAGATTGTGCGTGGAGCACCTGTACTGTTTAGGATCATGACACGTTTTCGCTGTATCGACAAGCCCAGTCACACTTTCGGGTTCCCAGTCGTTTACAGCCGTCCACACATACCCTGGGTCCGTTCCGGAGCCAGCCAACTTTGTTGCGGGTAGCTTAGTGGGGTGGCCCCCTGAAATATTTTATGAATCATGTGATCGCTTTGTCGTGAATGCCTCGTTGGGTTTTGAGTTGGTTTTTCCGAGGTTGATCGAGTGTGTGTTGCTATTTGTGCACCCTTGCAGGGTAAAACTTTTTGAAAGCCATGTCCGCGGTTATGGACGACTTGGAGCACAGTATCTCGATCATAGACAAGCATAACTAAAGTAGTGTTATAAACTTGACTTAATATATGACTAGTAATCAGATTCAACTATAACGGAATGGATATTAAAAATGCCAACAACTGGTGGATCTGGGTTGTTTGTTATATATGCCTAGTAAGTATTGCAACTCCAATGGAATGTGATAAAAGTGCCAACAAAATGATGGGTTTTGGGATTCCTCCGGACAATTATATCTGACTAGTAAATGTTCCAACTACAACGGAATGGTGATTAAAACTGCCCACTACTTATGCTATCAGGATGACTCATGCTATCTATACCTGATTAGTAATTGCTTCAACTATAACGGAATGAGTAAAATTGCCAATTGTGTGAGTTCCTCGGTCCGACTTCCTCGTTTGGTCTCGAGGGGGAAATACCAGGATGGGTTTGTTTGGTGTTAGCTTCAGTTTGGATCCGAATAGGTCTTTCTTATCCCTCTCTGATAACCACCAGTTGTATCGAGTCTCTATAGGTTGTTTAGTGCCGCTGCGCTGCCGCTTCAGCCCACCATACCTATATAGGCGAGAGCCACCGAATTCTAGCCTCGCCATGTACTGGCCTCAGTACTGACGCTCCTCTTTTTCCTTTGCCCTTGTCGGCACCCCTTTTGTTTTAGCAGGTTTGAGATCGACGTCGTTAGCAGGGTTACCCTTCCGGCTTGGCCTGGGCAGGGTTATGGACGCCATTGGTTATTCTTCAGGGCCCTTAGCCCCATTTGCATCTTGTCCATAGTCAGACGCTGTATCGATTTCAAGGTGATTTGGATCTTTGTATTGTATATCTGTATTCTTGACTCTTGGAGTCGTGTTGTATATATATCTATTCTGTGGGTCCCATCGAGGACTGTTGTGTAATGGTAATACTTTGTTTTCCACCCGCACGAAAGTGCCTGGTGGGCGTCCTTGAATCGTTTCTATGCGGGTTTGGCAGAAAGGGCTAAAACTTGCATAGGGCCGATTCGAGGGTGTTACATGTAGTGCTCAATGTGGGGAAATCCTTTGGCCCAACTCCAAGTTGGATCATGTGCAAGGCAGTCGCATTGAGTTGGCTATTGACCACTTCTCTTCTAGTCAAGTTGGTTGGATCCTCAATTTTGAGTCCTCCTTCAATAATATTCCACAAATCAATGCAAGAGCTGCGCACATGAGATTTCATTAAGACTTGCCATTGAGCAAACATATGTGCAGCTAACTTAGGTGGGTCACCTCTATTATTTATATGTGGGTGAGGGATAGGAGGGTCGAGAGAGTACCATCCGGGAACCGCATGGTGCTCTTCCTTCCCATCACCCCTTTTGGTGGTGGAGTTACTGGAATTATGTTCATCTCCCGCCACTTCATCCAAAGGCTTAGCTGGAGCATTTGCCTTTGGGTTAGGTGGTGTTTCCTCTTGAGAGGGAGGAGGTGAGGTTGGCTTATTCCTAACAAGTTGCTCAACAAGTTGGCGCATCTGTTGGATTTTGTTGACTAAGGTAGAGCTCAAGCTTGTTTCCAAATTCTTGAGATCTACCATGGTCACCGAATTTCTAGCCTCCCCCCTCCCTCATCTGCTGAGTTGCCCATAATCTCTTAGGCGGTTAAGCCCTAATAAAGAGTCGTGGCTCTGATACTAATTGAAAGGATCGTATGGGCACCTAGAGGGGGGGTGAATAGGTGCTACTTCAAATTTTACTATTTTTCAAGTTAGGTTTTGACACAGAAGGTAAATTCTCTAGATCATGCAACTATGGTGAATTTACCTATATGTCAATCTACCACAAACACTAAGCAAGAACTAGATAAGTAAAGTGCGGTAAAGGATAGAAGGAATCAAAGTGGAGCACGCGGAGACACAAGGATTTGTTTCCCGTAGTTCCTTCTTTTTTAGGGGAAGTACATCTATGTTTGGAGAGGGGGTGGTTTCAAACCACCAATGCCATGAGAGGCCTCCCTTGTTCTCCGATGAACCTCACCCCAATGGGCTCGATTCACCTCTTCCACTATACGACAACCTTCAAGGTGGAAGCTGGCACCTTTACAATAAGTTCGAGGCACACATCCACAACTTAATTGGAGGCTCCCAAATACAAGAAAGCTGTCAAACAATCAAATACAAGCTTGTAAGAACCAAATCAAAAGCTAGGGTTTCCAAAGAAACACTAGAGAATGGGGGCCCTCAAGTTAATGAGGGGGAAATGAAGATCTCTCTTGGTGAAGTTGTAGATCAAGGCCTCCTCCTTCGATTCTCCAAAGATCAATGACTTTGGATGGTTGGATGAAGACATCTTGTTGATTTGGTGGCTCAAATGGGGATGGTGTTCTTCAGTGGGTCGAGAAGATGGAGGAAGGGGATAAGGTCCTCTATTAATAGCCCTTCACTCCAGTGAACCGTTTTCTGACCATTAGAGAAAAGTCAGACCGGAGACTCTGGCCTGCACACCGGAGACTCCGGTCTACACCAGAGATTCTGGCCCATCTCCGGACTAGCCTCCGGACTAGCAATCTTGCTGACCCAGGCCTTCTGAGAGCCAAGAGGACCAGAGACTCTGGTCCAACCACACCGAAGACTCTGGTCTGAGGCTTGGACTGGAGACTCCAGTAAGTCTCCGGACCTTGCTCTGGACCACCAATCTGGCTGACCCAGGCAGAAATCTGGAGCCCCCTTCGGGGATTCCGAGGGAAACTCCGGACCACACCGGAGACTCCAGTCCAGCCAGACCAGAGAGTCCGGTCCGGAATTCCCAAGAAAATGTAAATATTGCAGGGAAAGTTTCATAGGCCAAGGGTCCTTTTCACTTTGCATTATATCAACATGTAGACAATAGCATACTGTAAAATGATCTACTTGTTGTTAACGAACACCAAGAGTGATTATGACAGTAAATGACCTTTCACTTGGTATTCTACACAAGAAGCAATTTACTGGAGATGAAGAAGATCCTGATCCATATAAGTATATTGCATGTTTCAAAGATATATGTGGCACTTTTCAATTGACGGGATATACTGCTAATGAGGTAAGGGTTAAACTTTTTAGTCAGACTTTGACTAGTACAACTCTCTCATGGTATAGATCTCTACCCCCAAAAGCCACTATTACTTGGGATAATTTATCCTATGAATTTCTAGAAAAATATTATCCATTATCAAAATCTTTTGGAATTAGGCGTCTTATAATGACTTGGAGGAACCGTTCTAATGAAGGACTAGTATGAGCTTATATCAGATTTAAAGATTTACTTCGCCTATGTCCTCATCATGATTTGCCTGAATGGTATTTATTACACAGCTTTTATGGCGGTTTAATTGAACCTAATAAAATTGAACTATACTCTTTCGCGGAAGGAGCCTTTATAAATCTTCCTATAACTAAAGCCTAGGTCACGATCATAGAGTTTCATGGAATTTTGGTCTAGGAAGTGAAGGAGGTGTAGAAACAGATCATGATTGTATTCATGACTATAATAAAAAGGGCCATGTTAAAGAATTATCTAAAGAACTTTATATAGATTCAGATCTTGTGTTGCAAGTTGTTAAAGCTTTTACAGAACATATCAAAGCTCCAAAAGAGGGTTTGGTCAAGTATGATCCACCACCCGAACCTGAGAAGAAAAGAGAAGTTAAAGCAACACTGGCCTTCCTAGAACCAACATATGAGATACCTTTCCCTAACACTGCACATAAGCGTATTTTTGAATATGAACAGGTCAAAACAGCACGAGAGAAGAAGGAAGAGGAAAGTATGCTAGAAGTCGTGGAACATCTGGATGAAACCAAAGATGAAGAGGTAACCAAGGAAGCAATTATGGCTATGTACGCACATTGTAACATAGTTGAACTTGATGAAGAGACTTCCGTATTGGTTGAAGGTAAAACAAAGGTAAAAGATGTGGGTAAGCCTATTCTTCCCTTCATATTTAAGGAAACCTCGCATTATGGTTTATGTGATCTTGGCATGGTGCGCGCTTTGCTGGCTCTGTTCTGGGAGGCATCGGGACTCCACACCAACTATGCCAAGGACGTGCTCCAGGTGGCGGCGGTTATGGAGTGCCAGGTGGCACCCTTCCCCGTCAGATACCTGGGGATCCCCCTATCGCTCCGACGGGTATCCGCGGCAGCCCTCCAGCCCCTGGTCGATAGCATTGCTAACCGGTTGCCTACCTAGAAAGATGGGATGATGGCCAAGGTGGGGCGCCTCATCCTGATTCGGTCGGTGCTCATGGCCATCCCACTGCACCAGGTCATCGTTTTGGGGCTTAACAGGCAGACCCTCAACCAAATCTAGCGGATTGTGAGAGGGTTCCTATGGGCTGGGCGGGAGGTCGCCAATGGGGGACACTGCCACGTGAATTGAGACAGGGTGAGCATACCGAAATGCTACGGCGGCTTAGGGGTCCCCGACCTTGCCCGCATGGCGATTAGCTTGAGGACTCGCTGGCTCTGGAGGAAGCGCACTGACCCGCTATGACCTTGGCGTGGCATAGACATGCGCTTCTCCAAGACAGAGCTCCAGGTTTTCGACACCTCCACAACCATGCAGGTCGGAGATGGCGACACAACCCTTTTCTAGATGGATAGATGGCTGGATGGGAAGACCGCTGGGGAGATAGCACCGGAACTCATTGCGCTTATCCCCAAGCGTGCTAGGGAGCGGCGCTTGGTGAGGAAGGCTTTGCTGGAGCACCGCTGGATCTCTGACATCTAGGGTGTGCTGAGCCGATGGCCCTTTGGCAGTACGTGCAATTGTGGATTCGGCTGAGGGAGTATGTTTTGATGGATGTGCCCGACACCCTCCTTTGGTTATGGACTACGGATGGCCACTATTCTGCCAGGTACGAGTTCCTCTTCCACGGATCTATCATCTCGTGTTCTTGGAAGCTGAACTAGCAGACATGGGTGCCCCCGCGGGTCAAGTTCTTCATCTGGCTCGCCTGTCAGGATTACTGTTGGACGGCTGAGCGGCTGGCGCGTCGGGGTCTGGCCCACCCCTCATGTTGCCCCCTGTGCGACCAATCGGAGGAGACCATGACTCACCTCATGGTGGGTTGTCCCTTCTCGAGGGCAACCTGGCACAAGGTGCTCTCATGGATTCGATCCACAGCGTCACCACTGGATGGGGAAGGCGACTTCGTGGACTGGTGGCTACTAACGTTGGGCTCTACTCCCAGAGCGATGCAAAAAGGGACATCTTCGCTCATCATGCTGACGGCGTGGTAGATCTGGAAGCAACAGAACACAGTGGTGTTCGACAACGCGTCACCATCCTTGGGTGATATCTTGTGTACGATTCGGTCTAAAGCTAGTGCTTGGGTGGCTGCGGGCGCATCGAGCCTACGGGCCTTGATCCCCGCGACCTCGTAGAGCTAGTGGGTAGAGTTGTATGGGGTGTGGGCTCCTTCGAGCTATGTATATGTTGGACATAACTCCCCTTTTTCTATCCATGAATCAAAACACAAAGCTTTTTGCGATTTCGCGAAAAAAAGATTCCATTGTTATTTCCATGATGTTGATTGCCTCCATGTCTGAGTAGATCATTAGTTCTTGGGGAGATGGAGAAACCCTAGTATGAGATTGAAATAATATAAAGTTTATTATGATATTCATTGATGTGACCATGTGTTAGATTGTCTTCATCTTGATGTTGAGAGAAGTCAACCTCTCAATATTTGCCTCTCATGGGGACTTGATGGAGGGAACTACTTATTGGTAGATGGAGGTGTGTTAGCACTTACAGTGATTATAAAGCTGTTATCACCCCTTACGTATCAACTTGGGAACCGAAGAAACTCACGGAACACTATCCATGCCATGGGATACATCCTACGGGATTAAGTCCCTTAATAGCGCAGTAATTTGATTGATGTCGATTGCTGACTGTTGTGGTTATGAGGATGATGTGAGCAGCGGTTGCTATCTATTTGTCCAAATACGGAGTTCCTCCCACACATACATAGTTGAGAATGTTCATGATAATAATTTTTACCTTAACTCCTTATAATGCTAGTGGTGTATCCGCTACTCCTTAAGAACATTTTCCCCTATTGCAGTTCCAATCTCTCTTACTCAAGCGATACTTACTTTCTGTGTTCACTTGTTTTACTTTACTTATTGTTGCTCTTATACCAAAAACCTAAAAACACCTTTTTACACAATACTCGCATTTATCTTGTCACTTAGAACTTTATTTAGCATTTCTATTATAATATTTATTTTAAGAGTTATTAGACTTCAGACTCCTGCTCCCTGTGGGATTGATATATTTATTTCGAAACTAGATACAAACGATCTGTGCACTTGCAGCCATCAATAAGTAATATATGACAAGTAGCTGATCCACGTATAACAGGATAAGTAATATATATGACAAAGTCTAGCAGGATAAGTCTAAAGTAATATAAGACAAAGTATAGCTAGACCATGCGTCGTCATCGTCGGAGGACGACAAACCTAAGGAATCTAGGTCAGCAGACGACGTGGGTGTGACGGTGAAGTCGTCGAGACTGAACCCGTAGTACAGGCCCTACGGGCGCGCGGTGGAGGATCCCACACTGTCAGACCTAGAGGGACCTGCCTCCTGGACGGGCTGCTAGTGCGTAATGGTCGCCAAGACGTCGTACTGCTCGTAGGATCCTCGCGGAGTGTCTTGACTAAGGGGTCAGCAAGCTGTCTCTCGAACAGTCGGTGCTCCTGCTCCTCCGCCATCATGGTGACTCTCATATCCACGGGCCTATTCTGAATAGCCCTAGCTCGATCCTCAGGGAAGTTTAGGATCGCCCTCACCCCGAAGTGTTGGACTGCCATGCAGTCGTAGGCATGTGCCGCCCCCTCGGGGGACTGCCATGTCCCGAGGTAGCGCCTAATCCCGCACATGGTGATCTTAGCCTCCCAAGTGGGGATCCTCGTCGGCTTCTTGTACACACCCGTACTTCGGCTGTGACTGCGACATACTACTTAAACAAATAGACATATTAGCAAAAACAGTGTATAAGAAACTGAATCATAGCTAGGACATTGTAATTCTTCATTCAGTACAAGTAGCAATGTGCATATCTATACCTAATAATAAAAGACGGATTGTTTCTTCCAGTCCAATACTTTTTTGGACCGTTTTATCCTTCCACCAGGCATTAAATTACCTCCCGTACCACCGGTAAGAAAAAACTTTCATCCCTATCTCTACGGTCTGATACAGGTTCAAATCAACACGACAACCAACACGATAGCAGGATTGCGTGATAAAAGGATACGAGCAAACGCACCTAGAAACACTTTCCCATCCCACCTCCCACAACCCGTCCACCTTTCGCTTGCAAGGCAGCGATCATCGGATCGAATTTTGTGAAGATTTATTCGTCTAGGATTCGATCCAGATGAAAGCAGCCTACCTGCTAGCCAACCTGACCTAGCCCGATTTCGTCGCCATCGCACGAGGCGATACGAGCGAGGCGCCTCCCGACGGCAGCTGTTTGACCGCGTCCAAGAACATCCTCTCGATCGACGCCGGTGGCTATGCCTCTCGGATTGTTTACCGGCGTTGTATCCGTCTCCCCGCCGTTCCGCTGCCTCAACCCGCCCCAGCTCGTCGTCTTCTTCATCGGCAATGGTTGTTTCATGGTGAAGATCCGCCCAAGTAAAAAAAGGCGATCGAGATCAGCTAATCCAATCTCCCGAACCAGAAAATCATGATCCACGATAGCAACACAAGCACGCGCCGGACACAAGACCCCGGCACGAACTTGAAGTTCAAAACGATTGGAGATGGCCGCGGAGAGACGCCAGCGGGAGTCCGAGGCGCGCACGGATGCAATGGGAGGTCGGACGGGCCTGACGGCAGCGGTAGCACGCAGCATAGCTGCCTCGCTCGTCGGAGGAGGATCGATTCTCTCTCTTTGGGTGCGGAGTACGGACCTGATCCAGTATTTTTTTTTTGAGGTCCAGGTTTGACTCTCCCTGACAGTTCTATTTGCACATTTGCATTTGAGGAAGCTGGGGCACAGGCCCGTTGGTTGACTAGCTTGCTCCTGGAGGAAGGAAAAAAGGTACTACCGGTACCTTGCTTTTAAATTGTTGATCAGCTGCGAGTATTGGTAGCAGTACCTCATGCGACCCTGAAATTATGTGCTCCGGTTTTGGCTTGGGTCGTCTTTAGAAAGTTCAGAATTTATAATGTTGATGGTGTATATCATCATGGGTAGTGTTATCCTGAAAACCAACCGATCAAATCAGCAAAGCTTTTGATCTTTTATAAGAGGGCGTCAAGCAGACTCTGGATCTCTTCAATTTCGAGATCTGTTGACGTCCAGCGATTTCTTTATTAGTTGTGCTCGCGTGGCCGAGTCCACGCTCGCCATCGCTCGCACCCCCTCCCTCATCACCGCCCGGTTCCACCTACGATGACGACTAAGATATGGATAATCTTGACCAACCCTTGCCTCTCACTTTTCTGTAATTTTCATTGGAGTGAAGCATCGCAAATATTATGTCGGTAACTTATCCCTAGATGTTTAAGTGCGACACGATCACCTAGGCATTATGGAAGGACCTCCAATCAGTTCAATTGTCAGCCTTCAGCTTTTGCAACATATAGCCTTTTGCAGTACTCAATGGTTAGTTGCTCAAGTTTTGGCATGTCTGCAGTAAATTACAATCTATCGCAGGCAGCGAGATGGGTATTTGGATCCTCAAGTTCCATGTTCCGGCAATCAGGTACATGTTAGTCAATTAAACAAATGAAATCCACCGCTGGCTGGGTAAATATCGATTAATGTGGAGGTTGCGAGTCGGCGCTCAGTCGCTCGCGTTGAAAATCCAGAGCTAGCTGAAGCTTGTGCAATATGTCATGCACTTTCCTTTGCATATGATGCAAGAATGCAATCAATTGAAGCGGTGTCTTATTATTTGACTCTGATTGAGAAAGTGCAGGATGCAGGGCAGGACAGAGCTCCATATATGGAGTCGTTCATGGCATTAATCCTATAGCTAGAATGTTTCCATCAGATACCCCCAGGCTCGGATGACTGGCTCCTATGACGAGGAAGCTCCGTCCAAACCATTATCTATAAAGAACATGTTTCTGAATTTATCTTCAAAAAAGCCTCGGGGGTTTCTAGGGCCAGATTTTAGCACTTATTTTGCCAATGCACAACAACACAAGTACATTGTTTCTGAATTTACCTTCAAAAGAAGCCTCGGGGGTTTCTAGGGCCAGATTTTAGCACTTATTTTGCCAATGCACAAAAACACAAGTACACTGGCCGAGACTAGAGTTACACCAAGCCAGTGGCGGCTCCGGGAATTTGCAACATGCTATTCATTTGGCTAACTTGGTATTTATTTTATAAAAATCATCTTTATTTTTGCTAAAATCACAGCTCTTTTGCCTTGTGTTGGAAAAATCATTGGTATTCACTTGAATACCAGGGAATACCCCTGGCGCCGCCCCTGCACCAAGCGTGCGCGTGCGTTCACCCGACCGGTTGCAGTGGGCGTCGGTGCGTGAGTCTGAACGAGTCTTAATCTGAGGAGGGGCCTTCAACAGTGGGTAATGTGGCCCACAATCAAATTTGCTTCTGGTGCTTTAAGAATGGTGGTATTGTGAAAGCTGGGTGTTGTAAAGAGAAATATGCATTTGATTATATCAATTGTGATAGCACCTAATATTACATATCTTTATGAGTGCGATCCAAGATCCCCAAAAGGTAGAAGTCACAAGGAGATGCATATGTCAAGACCTGGTCTCAGAACTTAATGGTGACTGATGATCTACACATTCTTCTTCTGTCCTTAGAAATCACTATAAAGGTATTTAGCAAAGCCAAGATTCAGACAAACGAGCACGTACAGAAGGAATTCACCCTCACAAAATCCCAGGTTATTATTTCAGTCAAATATATCCATCTCTGCATCAGATCTTCACCATCGTTATTATAATCGTCCGACTCTGATTTTACTAACTCCATTTAGGTTATAGATATATTGAATGTTGCAACGCTCTCGCCTCTGTCCTATTGCCAGCCAAGAAGAAAAGGAAGCGCACCACATCCACATCAAATCCGGTCTGTATTAGTGGTCTCTGAGTTGATCCATGTTTTCTTATTTCTCGACGCAAGCAGTAATTTTGTGTCCAAATTCCCCTGAACTTGGACATGATTTGTAGACAGGACGTTGAAGGGAATTAGGATGTACTCCCTCCGTTTTAAAATATAAGATGTTTTAGCTTTGTGAATGAAGTGTACCTAGATCCTTTTTAGTGTGTAGGTTCATCTAGATTTAGAGTGAACCTAGACACTAAAACAAGTCTAGATACACTCCTTTCACAAAGATAAAACATCTTATATTTTAAAACGGAGGGAGTAGCTAGAATTCAACTTCCATTTCATAATTCTACTATTTCTGTTGTGTTCTGGGATGATAGATGAATTATTCTTTTCCAAACGAGGTGATGTGCAGTGATTTGCCAAATAGCTGATGAGACGGACGGTCAGCCTTTGGAGGATCTTATGAGGGTAGGGTGGCGTGTGTGCATTCATAGGGGTAATTTTATATATGTATTTATGAGCATGTGTATATGTACTATATTACTAAGAAAATAATGATGCTTTTATTTGTGTGATGACAGGATTGAATGAGGAACAGGGAATAGGTGGATAGATATGAGGTTGTTCACATAAATAGAGCTCTTCAATATATTTGTTTATCTTTTGTTTTTTAAACCCGTGGCAACGCACGGATACTCTGCTAGTATACTTATAAAAGACGGAAAAATGTGCACGGGATAGTGGACAGTAGACAGAGGAACTAAATATCTTTTTTTAGTTCACAAATGGTACTTCAATTGGCATACTAGATTGCGATAACTCCAATTTCTACAAACATATTGCACTAATTCCTACAAACAGATTGTGCTAATTCCTAGCTAATAGCTAGTTAATTCCTACGAACAGATTGTGCTAACTCCAATTCCTACAAATAGATTGCACTAGTTCCTACAAATAGATTGCGCTAATTCCAAGCTAATAGCTAGTTAATTCCTACAAACAGAGTGCGCTAATTCCTACAAACAGATTGCGCTAACTCAGTTAAGCATGTAGGAGACGACGATAGGGACTCACACCTAGATAGGCGATGGCGAGGTGAGGCGGATGGTGACGGCAAGGCGAGGCGGATGACGACGGCGAGGCAAGGCAGACGATGACAGCGAGGCTGGATAGGTGACGGCGAGGGCAGGGCTGGCCTCCTCCTTCCCTTCGGCAAGGCGGACGGTGGAATGAGGGGGCTGTAACATCCCAGCATTAGGATCCAACAAAGGGTAGAAATAGGAATCTAAGTTTGTGCATGCATGCATCTGTAAAAATAAGGGTAAATTTTTCGCCAAACAAAACCTTAAGGGATCCGAGTTTCTTTCACTAACGGGAGGTAGGAATAGCTCTTGTTAGTGATTGCTATGAATTTTGACATGACCTTTAGGAATTATTAAGTTTTGGGGAAGTTATTTTGAATTTAAGTTTGAAATATAAATCAATTTGGAAGTGTTTGAAAACTAGAAGATAGTAATATTGAATTGTTTTCCAAAATACCTCATTAACATTATTTGGTTAAGTTATAGATATAGTAAACAACAATAAGGATTGGAGACAGTGAAAATTAGATGAGAAATAGATTCTTATTTTCTGATCACATTACAACATTACAAATTGTCATAAATACATCAAAAGTAGAAGATTACAGAGAATAGAAATACAAATTTATTATCTTATAATAAATCTTTACAAGATTCTTTACAAAAAGAATAAAGAAAAGAAGGTTACAATTAAGACCTATGTTACTTATCTATTCCTATACTAAATCTTGTATCTCCAGATCTTGTTCCTGCAAATAAGATAAAACAACTAAAAAGAGAACAAGGGTTAATTAGTTAGTGTTACTCTCAGTGGTGAACAATGAAATGCATTGCTCAAATTACATCATCGAGTAATAAAAGAGGGGCAAGTTTCACCAGGCAGTCATTAGTAAAAGCGTAACAGGTGGAGATATTTTCACTTGAGCTGATCCACATGACCAGACCACACAGACACACAACTTAGTCACCAGAATGCATGCAGTGTGCTGTCAATACATCAGCATCACTACTAGCACTCAAACAGAGCACTCAGTTAAAGCTCATCCACAGACAACATAGCTCTCCTTCTCAAACACCAAACCAGAAACACATCAATCCTGCCAAAGGCAAGCAAACCACCAGCCAAATCATCCACCTGATCATCCAAATGCTCACAAGATGGTGACATAAGGAGGGGGTGGAGCAGGTGGACAGAAAGATCAAGGACAAGATTCCAAGATCCAGAAGTAGCAGGAGCAGCACCAGGAGGTGAAGGACAAGATCAAACCAGCAAAGCAAGCTAGCAAGATCAAGCAACCAGATCAACCAACAACAACACCAACAACTCAGCTGTTGTGGTGAGTAATATAAAACCCTCACATGATCTAACTATCTCATCTAGATAAGAAGTCATGTGTTGTTTTATACTTAATCTCTCAGAAATCACCCAAGTGGGGTGAATCAATCATAGAGGAATTTTGAATACAAAAGCCATAAGTAGACTATTCAAAATAAACTAGGATCTCATACCAACATCATTGATCCTAGATATAAAGTTATATTCCATATTCCAATATAAACATAGCCAAGGTTATGAATTCTGAGCACATCTCTTAAAAAGAGTAGCACCCTAGAATCCATAGATCTTATGGATCCATATAAGCACACCAACCATTTTATCAAAAGGATTCCAGAATAAGTAACTGGTATCAATACCAGAACATATCTATGAGGGACAGCAAGGTAGGAAACTAGTTCCTATGCCTCAGACCAACATCATAGGCAGAGATGCTTAAAAGAAGGTTTCAACTTATCTTTGGCATTTGTCCAATCTTAAGCACTGACAGAACCACTGTCAATAACAAGTTCATGACAGTAGAGAACTTCCAGATTACAAGAATCCATAAGTAATAATCCCACAGTAGCACCATCATTTAGTCAATGCCCAATAATCAATTGGAATTAGACTAACAAAACCACTAGCATCATCAAAACCAACTGTTAGCAATGATAACAGGATCTACTTAATCACCATCCTCAATTACCATCACTTCTAGTGTCAATTCATCTACTATAACCAACGTAGAGGGATGAACCCTAGTCAATCATGAACCCTAATTAGGGATAGCCACTAGAAGCATACAGAGGAGCTCAAGAGAGGCAGAGGACAGAAGGCACCACAATATGAAACTCACTAGTGGTCCTCGATGTAGATTAGAAGAGGAAGCAAAGGGGCCGACGAGCGCACGGTGGTACGGGGAGCACCCGAAGGGCGCTGCAACCCGCACCGAGCCGAGGCGGCGGCCACAACATCGCATGAGGATGAACAGCACCACCTCAGCAACGCATGAGCACCTCACAACACAACTGGGGCAGCGGCGAAGGCATCACCAGCAGCACCCCAAACCCTAGGATTTGGAACGGAGCCAGCCTAGCCGAAGGAGAGCCCCAAAGCCAAATCCAAATGGACCAGATGAAGGAGCGGGGTCAGCAACCTCGCCATACACCACGGTGGCGGCCAGGCAGACCCAAGGCAGCGTGAATCGCACAACGGCGATGTCGGCAGCACCACGGGGTCGAGGAAGAAGTCGAGGTGGAACAAGAGAAAGAGAAAGGGGAAAATCGTGTGGTACTAGGCCGCTTCTGACAGGGGGGTTTGACCAGCCTAGACGGGCCGGGTCAGGGTCGGGCCAGCCCAATGGGCTAGGTCCAATTTATAAAAGGAAAATCCTAATTAAATTGTCAAATGACCAAAATACCCCTAGGACTTAAATAGTTCTAATAAAATAAAATAAAAATCCTAAAAATATAAATATAATATTAATAGACTCATAAAAATGTCCTCTATTTAAGAATAACAACAAATGCAATTTTAGGTAATTAAAATTACTGAGGTATATATTCCTTTTGGAATTTTATAAAAATATACAAACACATAAAAATTGAATAACAAATCTTTTTTACAATTCTAAAAGGAAGGGCTATTATAGAAAATACTACTTTGTATTTTTGAAAGGTAAATTAAATATGATAAAAATAAAGTCTTATGTCCTTAAAGGAATTTTAGTTAAATATTTAAAAGAGTTAAAAATTAAATAAATTCAATTTTAAACTCTTTAAATAATACTAGTCTTTATAAAAATACTAAATATAATATTTATGAAAATTTCAAAGACTTAAAGTAATATTTTTTTCTTTTAATTAAAGAAAATAGCAAACTTTTACTAAGAGGGTAAAACATGCAAATAAACAAATAATAAACCTTGCATGACATTACTATGCATTGCATATTGCTTCTTTAAATATTATCCTTACCGAGCAATAATGGTTCGCCATAGAAACCGGAGCTCAAGGTCAGGTGGAAGCATCCGACTTCACTACCTTGCAGTCACAAGGCAAGTTCATCACTTGCTCATGTCCTTTGAAGAGTCCTTACCAAAAAAAATTGCAAATTGTGTGTTATCATCTATGATTCGGAGAAACGAAATATTATCTTCTCTAATAAATAAGATGTAGTTATCATCCTAAGTGATGATAAAGATTGGCAATGGAACTTAGGGTTCTAATTGCACAAGTCACCATAGGATTAAAAACCCATGGCATCAGTGATTCTAGCGCCATATATTACGCGTTAACCATGAGATTTGGAATGGGACGGAGAAGTCAGCTGGACCTTCTTCCTTTCATATGCAGGCAAGATGACCTTATCGTGACGCTAGGATTCCTTGTGTGGATCCAGCATATGGGTGGGCACCCTTAGGACCTACGATTTTGGTATCTAGATTATCTATGAGCGGCTGCCGGAGGTATAGTCGGACCTTTATGGAGCTTGCCAGGGCATAACCGGCTCATAGAGTCTTCGGGAACTCATCAGGGTTGTAGCTTGCCCGAAAGGGGGCTTAACGGAGGTGTAGTCAGCCTTGAAGGATCGTGCAGTCATATGGGATCGCGAAGAGGGGCAGTGATTGGCTTGGATCACCTAGTGGGCCCCACATCACGGAATTGTGGACGGGAAAGTATGTTCGGTTGTGCAGCAAGGAGTTGATCTCTCATGGGTTAAGCAACGCACCTCTGCAGAGTGTAAGAACTGTAACTTGTTACTCCCTGTTCTGGGAAGGAGCTACGAACACGGCATGAAAGGAACTCCATGAAGTTCTGGTCAACCTATGAAGGCTGATGGGCATAGTTTTTGATAATAAAATAAATTTGTGAAGAAATGTTTATGAAAACTGCATAGAGCCAAGGACTGATAGTCTGAGGTGGTAGATAGAGCATCAAACTTTCCACCTTGCATATAATGAACTTGCTGGGTAACGTTGTTACTCACTCTTTCCTTTGAACCCCTGCTTAGACTCTGAGAATCTAGAAGACCCTTCGATGTACGCAGCTGGAGGACAAGAGGATGTCTACTACGAAGAGCCAGACCTATCTAGAGGAGTTGAAGGGGTGGACTACGAAATACACTATGGAGTGGAGGGCAACGAGTCCGAGTAGTTGCCTTAGTTATTAGTAAACCAATTGAGCCGAGCAATATAAACTTTGTAAAATAAGTTGTTGAGCTCAATTCAGAGTATGAGTTTGAACTTTATATCTTCCGCTGAAACTACTTAAGTTTGGTTTGTAATTTTGTAACACTTGAAGTTTGGAACTTCTGGTTTGTAATAATAATGAAGTGTGTATGTTTGTAATGTGGACCCACAATGTTTCTGTTGTACCACTCTGAGGGATGTGATATTTACAGAACGGTGTTCTATGGATGTCATGTCAACGACTATAGTGTACTACACATGAAGTGGTATGCTGGGTCACCGCAACTGGTATCAGAGCAATTGCTTTGACCTTAGGTTGGAAACCTAGTAAAGGGAATTACCTGTAGGAGTCTAGGAGCAACGGTAAAGAGTTCTCTACATTATATGATGAAAATTCAATTAGGAATATTTCGTTATATTTTTTAGTGCGATAATTATTTATTATGATGCATCATTATAATTAATGCATACTAATTATATTTATTTATGTTATTTATATATAGTGGAAGTGGCACCAAAGTTTCCAAAACAGACTTTGGCAAGGAAAGAAGAGACTCTCGAGGACTATCAGGGGGCGTTAACTGAACAGCTTCGAGAACTTCTGAGAGTATTTGGTTGCACAACTGATATTCCGGTCTATACCATGACATACCATGATGGGCGTATGTTAGACAAATATCGTGTTAGCACCCAACTATCAAAGAAGCTTGGTTTATATCACAATTTACCTATGGGTGAAGGTAGAAGTCACCTAGCAGCATACCATGTTGCTATTGTGGAGGCGATAGCCAATGTTCGGGAGCACAAAGCAGAAGAGTTAGCTGGAAGCACATATTCTGTGATTCCGCATGACTCTATAGACGAGGAACCTGAAACGGACCATCTTACTTTAGTAAGGAAGCATCCAAAACTAGCTTCTAAGTTTATGGATCTATATCGACTGATGGTTGGGTCTTTGTATAAGACACATCAGGTTATTGTAGAAGATTAGGTTGATATGCTAGAGGATTTAACGAATCCTGAAAGAAGGGAGAAGTTAGCATCTAAATTGGAGAATGAAGTAGTGGATAGGGCTAACCCAGTTTTTAAGGATATACCTATAGATCCAGCATCTTTTACACCATATCCTTACTCACCTATACCAGAACCCACTAGATATCCTGATGAGGGCACTAGCCATCCAGTACCACAGAGTTCTTGGGGAACTGAGGACTCGGAACTACCTATTGGAAATTCTGAGGGATGGATGTACGGGTCGATGGATGGATCCGCCGGGAATCCTATTCCTGTGGAAGATTCAGTTGGGGATACCGGGCATACTAGTCGCATGGGCATGAGATCTTATTCCGTTGATGGAAGAGATGTCCATGTGGAGGATGTAGAGTCCGATGAGGAAGATCCCAAAGAAAGGGTGTTTGAGTCACTAGAACATTATCCTACTCCAGATAACATGCACTATCCAATCATAGTTGAGGACTATCGTACTCAGCAGAGTACTTGGGGAGCACCGGAAGGGGAATATTCTATTGATTCCTCTAGAGTCGGGATGCAGGAGATGGATGAAGAAGACAGTGATGAGGATAATTCTGAAGATACTTCAGATGAGTTGGAAGGTATGGATGCACTTCAGCTGAATGATGTGTCAAGTCCGGACACTTCTGATACTGAGTATCGTTCGTCGAAGAGGCAAGTCGTTCCACAGACGGTGCGTCATACTTCACGTCAGCATGGTTGTACTCTGGGTATGTACCATGAACGTCGCAGCTTCTAGGGAGTGTGAATTTGAGTTGGAGTATCCCAGTGGTGATACGTAAGTTAGAGTCTGAGAACTTGATGTAAATAAATAAGTGGGATAGTATCCACATGAGCTTGTAAGGCTTAAATAGTAAGGGCTTGTAGTCACATTGTATCAACTATGTTGTTTGTAATGTATAATATGTGTGTAATGCATATTTTGTTCTTATTTGGATCTTGTTTTCCATTGTGTGACTAGTTATGTGCATGAAGTTGAGCTCAGGACACATATGCATGATGTAATTATGAGTGTTCGCTTTATGTTACAAGACTAGGGGGGTATGGAAACGGGTGTAGAGAACGAGACTAAACAGGAGCGCATGGAGCACGAAGCCAAGGGAAAGGCGGATGAAGACACCAGAATGCAAGCGAATTTACCACCACCAATGAGGCCATTGATGGAGCAGAACTTTATGCAGTACATGCAAATGATGCAAGAGTCCCAAAATAAATTCATGGAAGGGTTAGTAGATTGAGTGGGACAGCAGAGGGCACCTCAAGGATGTGGTGTTAGTCTTTCGGATTTCCAGGATACTAGGCCTTTACCTTTTGCATCCGCTCCAGAACCAATGGATGCAGAGGATTGGTTAGCAGATACCGAGAGAAAGTTAAAAACTGTAGGACGCAATGAGGAAGAAAAGTTGAGGTATGCAACACATCTATTAACCGAACCTGCAGCGGAATGGTGGGAGGGTCAGTTAGCTATGCAATTTCCAGGAAGAGAGTACAACTAGGAGGAGTTCAAGCAGATATTCTGTGAATACCACGTTCTGGAAAGTATCATTGAATTGAAGCGTAGGGAGTTTGAAGAACTGCAATAGGGTTACTCCAGTGTTATGAAGTACATCCGGGAGTTCAGTGATTTATCTTGTTACGCTACTGATGAAGTTAGCATGGAGGCGAAAAGGAAGAAGAGATTCATGCGTGGATTAAATCCATTTGTGAAGATGTAGTTGAGGCTTGCCAACACCCAAACTTTTCAACAGTTGCTTGATGCAGCTATAACCTTTGAAGATGATTACAAGAATGTCCAAGAGGACCGTAGGAAGAGAGCAAAGAAAGAAACAAAGAGGATTCAAGCAAGTAAACCCAAAAGTAATTTGGAATTCCAACCTAGAAACAGACCCTACAACAACAACAAGAGTAGCAACGACGCTAGAGACAATTCAATCCTAGAAGGAATGTCATATGTCATAATTGCAAACTTCCGGGACATATTAGCAAGGATTGCAGGAAGCCAGTGATTATTTGTTTTAGTTGTGGTCAAAAGGGTCATATTAAACCTGATTTCCCAAGTAAACCACCAGGTGGTTGGCCTACAATAGGCGGTGGTCAAGCAAGAGGCAAAGATGGACAGCCTAATAGAGGTGGAAGCTATGGCAAAAATGACAATGGAAAAAGAGGTAGACCTACTGGAAAGCTGAATTGTGCAACCTTGGAGGAGGTGGATAACGCGGATGAAGCGGTTATAGGTACGCTCAATATTCTCACAAATCCCAAAAAAGTTTTATTTGATACGGGTGCAACTACTTCTTTCATATCTGAAGAATTTTGTGATAAATTCGGGATTAGAAGGGCACCGTTAGAAAAACCTATGAACGTAGTTACCGCCAGAGGGATCGTGGTAGTTAGAAACATTAAAGTAAACCAAGTCATTTCAATATGTGGTCAAACCTATTATGTGGATCTTTATGTGATCCCATTAAAAGGAATAGAAGTAGTGCTAGGAATGGATTGGATGACAGACTATGGAGCTTAGATCAATTGTGAGGAGAAAACTGTTTCAATCAGGTCCCCAAGTGGAGGAAGGATAGTCTATCAGGCAGATAAACATAGCCATATCATGGTGGATCTGAAGTTGAACTCAATGAAGGAAGTCAAATTCGAAAATATTCCTATAGTGAAGGAATTTCAAGATGTTTTTCCAGCAGAGTTACTAGGAATGCCACATGATCAGGAAAAAGAGTTGACTATTGACCTGATACTTGGTACAACACCAATAGCCCAAGCACCATATAAGATGGGGCCAAAAGAATTAAAAGAGCTTAAGGAGAAAATTGATGAGTTAGCCAGAAAAGGATTTATTCAGGAGAGTGTATCCCCATGGGGAACTCTGGTAATTTTTGTTGATAAAAGAGATGGAGGACGAAGAATGTGTGGGGATTACAGAAATCTCAACAATGTCACCATCAAGAACAAGTACCCATTACCAAGAATTCAAGATCTATTTGACCAAGTCAAGGGAGCTGGAGTATTCTCCAAGATTGATCTAAGATCAGGATACCATCAGATAAAAATTAAACCTGAAGATGTTCCTAAAACATCATTTGTGTCAAGGTATGGACATCATGAGTATCTTGTCGTACCTTTTGGTCTGACCAATGCACCAGCAATATTCATGAATTTGAAGAACAAAATCTTCATGCCTTACTTGGACAAGTTTGTCATAGTATTCATTGACGATATTTTGATATACTCTAAGGATAAAGAAGAGCATGCAGAGCATTTGAGAATAGCATTGCAAATCTTAAGAGAACATAAGCTTTATGCTAAGTTTAGTAAGTGTGAATTCTGGTTGTTCGAAGTAGAGTTTCTTGGTCATGTGATCAGTAAGGATGGAATTGCTGTAAATCCGTCCAAAATTCAATCAGTGCTGGAATGGAAGGCACCAACCAATGTGAAGCAAATCCGAGGTTTCTTAGGCATGGCCGGTTATTATCGGAGATTCATAGAAGGTTTTTCCAAGATAGCTGGACCCATGACCAAATTGTTAAGAACGAATACACCATTCATATGGTATGAGAAGTGCGAAGCGAGTTTTCAGGAGTTGAAAACCTGATTAACTATAGCACCAATCCTAGCAGTTCCAGAATCAGGAAAAGATTACACAGTATATTGTGACGCATCTAAGGAAGGATTATGTTGTGTGCTTATGCAAGATTGTAAGGTAATTGCTTATGGATCTAGAAAACTGAAACCACATGAAGTGAATTATCCAACCCATGATTTAGAGTTAGCAGCAGTAGTCTTTGATTTAAAAGGATGGAGGCATTTTCTCTATGGGGCAAGATGTGAGTTATACACTCACCACAAAAGTCTCAAATATTTCTTCACTCAAAAGGAATTAAATATAAGACAGAAGCATTGGCTGGAGTTAATTAAAGATTATGATTTAGCAATAAATTATACCCCTGGAAAATCAAATGTTGTGGCTGATGCTTTAAGTCGGAAAAGCACAGATACACAACCTATGAATAGAGAACTCCCAAAAGAACTATAGATGGATTTGGAAAGGTTGGAAATACAATTTATAAGTACAGTAGTTCTTGGAGGATTAGCTACCTGATGGCCCAAAATATATCGAGCTCGTTGGGGAACCCCAAGAGGAAGGTATGATGAGTACAGCAACAAGTTTTCCCTCAGTACGAAACCAAGGTTATCAATCCTGTAGGAGCAAGGAAACACCCCAAAGGTGTAGCTAGCTGAAGGATGGCAGGGCGCACTACTGGTGCCAGCAGCAACATGGAGACCTACACAACACAACCATAGAACTCTGTCCCCAACTTGCGATGAGGTTGTTAATCTCACCGGTTTTGCTGAAAACAAAGGATTAAACGTATCGCATGGAAGGAAGTAATAGTTTGCAGAAAGTAAACACAAAGCAGTAAACAGTTTATAGATTGAATGTAAAAGAAAGGACCGGGATCCATAGTTCACTAGAGGTGGCTCTCCTTAAGATAGATAACATGCTGGGTGAACAAATTACAGCGGGGCAATTGACAAACATCGAGAAAGCAATACATGCATATACTAATCATCTTGACTCCTTTGAGATTCGATTGGGCATTACAACATTATACATAGACCGTCATCCAACTGCATCTATGACTAATAATCCACCTTCAGGTTATCATCCGAACCCCCTCCAGTATTAAGTTACAAGCAACAGATTATTGCTTTATGAATTGCGTGTAATGTAAACAATATGATTGTTCTATGAACAAAGGATTGTTGTTTTCTCCCTAGTAGCAATAGCACATCTAGTACCTTAGAGATTTCTGTCACTTTCCTAGATTACCAGAGGCATGAACCCACTATCGAGCATAAATACTAACTCTTGGAGTTGCTAGCATCTACTTGGACAAGATAGCTACTAACAACGGAAAGCATGCAAGATCACAAATAACAAAGACATGATAGAATCAATAATCAATCTGAAATAGCATCTCAATATCCATCAGATCCCCGCAAACACAACATGCAAAATTACAAATAGATGATCTTGATCATGAACGGAGCTCGTAAGATCTAGACATGAAAGCACAAAGGAGGAGAACCAACCATGTAGATACTACATGGATCCGTAGTCCAAGGATGAACTACTCACGCATCACACCGGAGGCTTGCATGGTGATGAAGAAGGCCTCTAGGGTGAATTCCCCTCTCAGGCAGGGTGCCCGGAAGAGCTTCAGATCACTCCCGGTCTAGGGGTAGAGATGACGGCGGCTACAGACTCTTTCGTGGATTTTTTATCGGGGTACTTAGGGTTTTCATCCCGAGGGCATCTTATAGGCTGAAGGAGAGGCCGAGGGGGTGCTAGGGTCGGCCAGACCACCCCCTGGCGTGGGCCAGGCCTGGCCACGCGGCCAGGTGGTGTGGCCGGCCCCCAGCCCTTCTTCATCTCGTATTCTCGCATCTGATGACTTCCGGAAAAATAGGCACTTTGGCTTTTGTCCCGTCTAATTCCGAGAATATTCATTTTCTGACTTTCATGGAACCAAAAAACAGCAGAAAACAGGCAGCTGGCACTATGGCTCTTGTTAATAGGTTAGTCCAAGAAATCATATGAAAAGTACTCCAAAGTGTGGACAAAACACAAGAAAGTGGATAAAACCAAGCATGGAACATCAAAAATTATAGATACATTTGCAATGTATCACTACCATGAGATTAATTGAAGAGCAGAGTAGTGATCTTCGGCATGAAATTTTTAGACATCAAGGTGAAGATCCTTTTATTGCTGAAGAAGTTCGAAGAATCTCTCAAGGTCAAACATCAGGTTTTCACCTAGGAGATTATGGATCTTTATGGTTTCAAAACCGTCTTTGTGTACCAGATGTGCTAGAGATTCGAGAGGTGATACTTCGGGAAGCCTATGAAACACCATATTCTATACATCCGGGAAGTACAAAGATGTACATGGATTTAAAAGAGTTGTTTTGGTGGAATAATATGAAAAGAGATATTGCAAAGTATGTATCTGAATGCCATACTTGCCAAAGGGTAAAAGCAGAACATCAAAGTCCAGCAGGACCATTACAACCCTTGGAAATTCCAGAATGGAAATGGGAAGAAATTGGTATGGATTTTATCACAGGGTTACCCATGACACCGAAGCGGAAGGATATGATATGGGTAATTGTGGACAGATTCACAAAAAGTGCACATTTTATTCTAGTAAACCAAAAGGATAATGCCGAAAAATTAGTACAAATCTATATCAAAGAGATTGTGAGTAAGCACGGGGTACCCAAGAAGATTGTATCAGACAGAGGATCTGTGTTTACATCAACATTTTGGAAACAATTACATGAAGCACTTGACTCAAAGTTGGATTTCAGCACAGCCTATCATCCAGAAACTGGAGGCCAGACAGAAAGGACCAATCAAATCTTAGAGGACATGCTTAGAGCTTGTGCATTAGATTTTGGAGGTTCATGGGAAGATCATCTACCATTGTAGCTATTAGAGTAGTCTGAAGGCAGCACCTTACCAAGTACCATACGGAAGAAAGTGTAGATCACCTATATGTTGGTATGAACCTGGTAGTAGCAAAGAATTTGCACCAGACGATATCAGGGAAAAGCAAGATATCATCGATATTATTAGAGATCGATTGAAGATAGCTCAGAGTCGACAGAAGAGTTATGCTGATCAAAGCCAAAGATCATGGCATCCAGAAGTGGGGGATATGGTATATCTCAAGATAAGTCTGATGAAGGGAGTAAAGAGATTCGGAGTCAAAGGAAAACTAAGCCCAAGATATATTGGACCATTCAAGATACTGAGTCAGAATAGAACAATAGCTTATGCTCTTGAGTTATCAAGAAGGCTAGCTCAGGTTCACAATGTTTTTCATGTATCACAACTCCGAAGATGTCTTAAGGTTCCCGATGATGCCATCACACATCAAGAGATTGAGTTACAAGTAGATTTGACTTATGTCGAGAAACCCTACAAGATTCTAGAGGAGAACTGGAAAAGGTTGAGAAACAAGGCAATCAAATAATGCAAGGTACAGTGGGAACATCACCCAGAGCGAGAAGCCACATGGGAGATAGAGGATGACTTGAGGGAAGCATATCCAAAACTATTCAGGTACACATCCGCAAACTTCGGGACAAAGTTTAATTTAAGGGGGGGAGTCTGTAACATCCCAACATTAGGATCCAACGAAGGGTAGAAATAGGAATCTAAGTTTGTGCATGCATGCATCTGTAAAATCAGGGTAAATTTTTCGCCAAACAAAAACCTAAAGGTATCAGAGTTTCTTTCACTAACTGGAGGTAGGAATAGCTCTTGTTAGTGATTGTTATGAATTTTGACATGACCTTTAGGAATTATTAAGTTTTGGGGAAGTTATTTTGAATTTAAGTTTGAAATATAAATCAATTTGAAAGTGTTTGAAAACTAGAAGATAGTAATATTGAATTGTTTTCCAAAATACCTCATTAACATTATTTGGTTAAGTTATAGATATAGTAAACAATAATAAGGATTGGAGACAGTGAAAATTAGATGAGAAATAGATTCTTATTTTCTGATCACATTACAACATTACAAATTGTAATAAATACATCAAAAGTAGAAGATTACAGAGAATAGAAATACAACTTTATTATCTTATAATAAATCTTTACAAGATTCTTTACAAAAAAGAATAAAGAAAAGAAGGTTACAATTAAGACCTATGTTACTTATCGATTCCTATACTAAATCTTGTATCTCCAGATCTTGTTCCTGCAAATAAGATAAAACAACTAAAAAGAGAACAAGGGTTAATTAATTAGTGTTACTCTCAGTGGTGAACAATAAAATGCATTGCTCAAATTACATCATCGAGTAATAAGAGGGGCAAGTTTCACCAGGCAATAATTAGTAAAAGGGTAACAGGTGGAGATATTTTCACTTGAGCTGATCCACATGACCAGACCACACAGACACACTGCTTAGTCATCAGAATGCATGCAGTGTGCTGTCAATACATCAACAGCACTACTAGCACTCAAGCAGAGCACTCAGTCGAAGCTCATCCACAGACAACACAGTTCTCCTTCTCAAACACCAAACCAGAAACACATCAATCCTGCCAAAGGCAAGCAAACCACCAGCCAAACCATACACCTGATCATCCAAACGCTCACAAGATGGTGACATAAGGAGGGGGTGGAGAAGGTGGACAGAAAGATCAAGGACAACATTCCAGGATCCAGAAGTAGCAGGAGCAGCACCAGAAGGTGAAGGACAAGATCAAACCAGCAAAGCAAGCTAGCAAGATCAAGCAACCAGATCAACCAGCAACAACACCAACAACTCAACTGTTGTGGTGAGTAATATAAAACCCTCACATGACCTAACTATCTCATCTAGATAAGAAGTCATATGTTATTTTATACTTAAACTCTCAGAAATCACCCAAGTGGGGTGAATCAATCATAGAGGAATTTTGAATACAAAAGCCATAAGTAGACTATTCAAACTAAACCAGGATCTCATACCAACATCATTGATCCTGGATATAAAGTTATATTCCATATTCCAATATAAACATAGCCAAGGTTATGAATTCTGAGCACATCTCTTAAAAAGAGCAGCACCCTAGAATCCATAGATCTTATGGATCCATATAAGCACACCAACCATTTTATCAAAAGGATTCTAGAATAAGTAACTGGTACCAATACCAGAACATATCTATGAGGGACAGCAAGGTAGGAAACTAGTTCCTATGCCTCAGACCAACATCATAGGCAGAGATGCTTAAAAGAAGCTTTCAACTTATCTTTGGCATTTGTCCAATCTTAAGCACTGACAGAACCACTGTCAATAACAAGTTCATGACAGTAGAGAACTTCCAGATTACAAGAATCCACAAGTAATAATGCCACAGTAGCACCATCATTTAGTCAGTGCCCAATCAAAAAACCCGGCTCAGGAACCTCCCGCACCGTCTTGACCTCTCCTCTCCCACGAGCCAACGACTCCTCTCGCACAAGTCAACAAACAACAAGGGAAAAATCCCCAATCAATCGCCTACCTTGCCGCGCCGCCGACGCTCCGCCCCGGCTCCCGTCCCCCACCTTGCTATCTCCAGCGCCCCGCGCGCCGAAGCCGCCCTTTCCCATTCCCCATGTCTCCTGGCGCCTAGCCGCGCTGCCTCCCCATCTGCCAGGGTCAGCTCGAAACCGCCGGTCAGCTCGATCCATGGCAACTGCCGATGCCGAACGTGGAGCTCTCCGATCGTGGAGGTCGTGCTGGTTACCTCCTTTTCCAATAAAAATCGTCCGAGCGCTCCATTCTCCTATACTGCACGCCAGACGCCCCCCGACACTAGGAGCCCGCCGACGCTCCTTGCTGCGCCTCTGCCGCTTCCCGATCCCCGCCTCGCCGTCTCCACCGTCCCACGTGTCGCGCCGTGCCCGTGGACTGGACTATCGCGTGCTATCTCCTCGCAGTGCACGTGCTCCACTACGACGGTGGTTGTGCGGACGCTTACAAGTCCAACTCTTCGACCATTGTGGACGTAAGAGCGTTCTGGCCGGACCCGCTGGAGGAGACGACCGGGGGCGCGCACTCTCACCGATTCCAACTCCCTCAGCGGCATCAGGTATACGAGCTCTCTGTTATATTTTTTTCAGATACTTCTAGGTTTGATTTGCTATGCTTGAACATCACTTTATTACTTGCTCTAATTCCTAATGGTGAGGCGTACTTCTGTCAAGGATTTTGCTAATGTCGTTAATATATTCGTTTTGTGCAGAGTCCATGTTGAAATTTTTTGCGTGAGTCGTCTCTACCTGCAAGCTTATAATTGCTTCAGGTAGGCAGTCTACAGATGGATGCTCTACTTCAGATGTATCCATGTTATTCTTTTATGTACCAACATTGTGATATGGATACAGATAATCCTCACCCCATCTCATCAATTTATTCTAGGTGCTGATATCCAACCATCTTAAAAAATCCTATGTAGTCAAGCTCTTCTCGTATAATAAATACATGAACATCGGTTTGTAGTATTGAGTTTTCAGATGCATTCAAGCTCTGCTCATTGTATTAGATGGTACTAATGGTCCTTTCAAAAAAAATCATAGTATGTATCGAATCTTTGTTTGCATAGCACTAGGTTATGTTGTGCTGATAGATCATTAACCTGAAACTTTTTCCATGTCGTGCTATGTACAATTTTATTCCTATAAGTTCAGATGTGACGAAGAGTCAGCAAAAATATTGAAAAAGAGAAAATCTTCTTTAAACTAATTGGTCTGCACCTTTTTCTTAGCTTTAAATTAACCTTGAAGTGTAGACAATGTTGTTTGCTACATATTGCTAATTATGCTCTTCCTCTTCAATGTTACAAACGTGTGTGCTGCTGTCACCAAATGGTGACTCTTTGCGTGGCCAAAGAAATTACCTAGAGATTACCCTAAAGTTAATGGGCTATGTACTAACTCTTTAGCTAAGACTAAGAAATTTGATAATTTTATTCTTGAGCATGAAGGATTATTTAGATTTTTATCTGTTGGTACCTTTCCTTAAATCTGAACATATGTATTGATATTGAACCTTTAGACTAAACCAGGGAATGGATGAGCGTGTTCATGTGCATTTGAAATATTGTTCGTCACTTATCCATTTTTTTCAAATCAAGGATGTGGCCATATGGGATAATAAACAATTTCCTTATTACCTATACGTCAAGCATACATCTGCCGAGCTCTTCCTGAAAGTTTATTAATAAACAAAAAAGTGCAATTAGTTTTTTGGTCCACTATATGTTAAGTTATACTTGGCGTGCTGCCTGATTTCATTGTACCTGGACAACTTGATGTACCACTTATACTTGATGATTCCAGTTGTTGGTTCAGTCATGATAATGCCCGAACACTTCTCCAAAATGAGCTGAATCAAAGTAGGCATATGTCCTCGTCACCGGAATATTCATATGCATTATCTTTACATGTCTGGCAGGACAAAAAAAATTGAGGGTTGTGCATTATCTTTACACTCCCTCTCGCCTTCGGTCGCCTCTCTTGAACCCTCCAACCATAACAGCCGCTGCCGCCTCTCATTTCGCCAAGCCTTTGCTTCCCCCTCTCCCCACACACGCGGAAACGTTTGTATTTTCCCTCATGCTTTTTCTACTTTCTCTTTGATTTGATTGATATTCGTGGTGTGCAGGTGGTTCTGAGACATTGTATCATTGCGCGGAGGCCACTGCAAGGTACACGACGGAATTCTGTTTCCGCAACCTGGTGCTCGGATCCACCTCCTTCTGTTGGTGCTTCAGGAGGTAATAGATAATTGTGCATTCCTTATGTTGATACTGCACTTGGACATAGTTCATAACTGCTGCCAACTTTCTCATAAGCATCCAGGTAGTCAAGGTTAGAATGTTTCTTAAGTGCTGCTCAACAGCAGAAATCATTTCAAGATGTTGCTGAAATCTTGTTTTAAAGATGTTGAAATGAGAGAAAAATGTGAGAGTTGTGTTATTTAAATGCTGCTTGAGGAATTCCTACAACATTATTACAAAAAGGAATAACTGTGACATGCCTAGCTACCCAGTTTATTATTTTCGTAGGCCTACTATCTTCAGATTGGATTAATAGGTGATAGTGACAGTGTAGGCATACCCTTAGTTTTCCTGCTTCCGAGAAAACAGTTATGAGGGTCCAAGATTTTCTTTCTTTTCTAAAGAAGCCCGTGACTTGACCTTGAAATTTTCTGTACCGAAATTGTAGAATGACGACCAATCTGTCCAAGTAGTTGTGAGTGCTCATGCTTCCTCCTGATACATATCTTCTATAAAGTAGCTTGCGACATATCTAGGAATTTTCTCTTCTAAAGAATCTTGTTGCATCGCCAGGAATTTTCTCCTGGTTCAGAAGAATGGAAAAGGATGAATTGTCCACCGCAAGCTGAATCCTGAGAATGTTCACATAATTGTGCATTTAGATTCAGATACTTATTGGGAAACAACAAATAAAATATGTTTTTAATTGTTGATGTGTAAGAAAGGTAGTTTGGTCTCTGTATTCTCAGTACTAGCTGAGTGTCAGCCCTTTCCTCATTTTTGACGTGTAAGAAAGATAGTTTGGTCTCTGTATACTCATGCTTTTCACCACTGCAATTAGGATTTGGTACAATTAGTCTCCTTTCGGGCACTCTGCTCTAATCTCTTGAGCTTACATGAAAAATATCGTGACTGGCTGTATGTATATATATATATGCGCAGCAGTACCTTGATATGTTCATTTATATGTGCTAACCTGGTTGTGCATCCAAAAAGTTTTTTTTACATGGACATCCAAAGAGTTAATTGAATGTATGCCTGAACTAGGTCGTATTATTTGTCCAAGGAAAAAGCTCTAGGTTTGGCACATGTTTCTATACTGAAATTTTTGTTAAGCTGCAGATGAATGTATGTAGAATAATGGAACACCAAACAGTAGAAGAAAAAAGATCATAATTGTCAGCTCACTAGATTTCTTGTACCAGGAGCTCTTATCCTCTCCTAGACATGTGACGGGTTTTCACAGATTCCACAATTTTTTTTTGGAGAAGTCTTTATTTGTTATCAACTGTTTGTAGGGCTCATTTATTTATCATCTATTTAGCACGTGGTCTGAACTAGACGCACACATGCCATTTGTCTTGAATCTGTGGTTTCCTAAATACACTGTATCATTGCTTTATTGTAATCCCCCCTTGCAAATTAGCATACTGGTTCACATACGTTGCTTATACTGTTTCACTCTATAGTGTTTATTCTTCATTTTACTCTCACTAGCATACCCATGACTTTTACTTTAAATTTGAGGTGACTGGTTTAAGAACCATAATGTAGAGAATCAATGTTAGTATATTTTATTATTATGCAGATGGCATCCATTAAACTTAGAAGGAACCGAACTCATGTGGACATCACACAAATCACGACAATGTGCAGCAAGCCTGAAATTTACTTCACGATGACGTACAACCCAAACTGGGGATGCGCTGCTTCCCGGCCCACAGGACCGACTTGATCTTGTGGCCGGTGTGTTCAAGGACAAGCTAGAGATGATGAAAGAGATGCTGACCGAATGGGCTGTGGCTTCTTTCGGCTCGCGGATGGAAATACACCCATTATGAGGAAACATATTTCAAAATGTCAAAAAAATTAAAAAAATTTCACATATACATTCGAACATTTTATGTTGGTTCACAAGTTTTCGGGACGAAAGAACATTTTATATGTCGTGTATAGAAAAACAAAAAATGTCACGTGAACGACTATTCACGTGAAACATTTTGTCTTTTTATACACGACACATAAAATGTTCTTTCATACCAAAAACTTGTAAACCAACATAAATGTTTGAATGCATAATACATAATTTTTTTTCCAATTTTTTGACATTTTAAAATATGTTTTCTCACAATGGGTGCATTTGCACCTATGAGCCGAAATGCCGCCTCCGTGAATTATGCTGTTACTTTTTATTAATGCCTATGTCTAAGTTTATTATTTCGTGGTAGCACACGAGCATTTAACTAGTGTATAGGTGGTCGATGCAGGGGGGGGGGGGGGGGGGGGGGCACGTTTGCTGGTTTCCCCATCGGAGTAGGAAGTGGGGAGTAGCATTATTTTTTTCTACATCGACAGGATGGGCCGAGACGTCAGAAATCAGAATAGAGGGTCGTGGGCTTGTGGGCCGTTGCCCTGGTTGCAGCCCGAGGAAGAGAGAGGTCCATGTAGCGCTTGGCTTGTCTTTTCCTATGGTGGCGATGCTCGGATGATCGTCTCGGAGCTGGTGGCGGCGCTTGCACGCGAGCTGGTAACGAAACCGAACAAGCTTGATCCCGTCTGCCCTTCCTGATCCCCGACGACACAACGCAACAGACGGGCCTCACCGCTGCAGCCCTGCCCGAATCCCACGAACCGAGATCGGCTCGCGCACATGTCAACGGGATGCCGCGCCGCATGTGGAATTCGTTCACGACGCCCCGACGCCCCGTGGGCACCACGCAAAGCAATGGCAGGCAGGCCTCTGCTCTGACGAGTGACGACCAGCAGAGCGACCGCGTCGAGTCGAGCGATGGTTGTTTCTCAGGTCAGCCAACAGTACGTACCACACCCCGCTATCTCCACGTAGCAAGTCTATCGTGTACCACTTGCAGTTGCAGGGCTTTGGGGCGGCCACCAGATGGCGTACGTGTGTGCTCATTCCGTTCACCAACCCAGACTCTGTGAACCCGAGGGCGACCGACTAGCTAGCTCAAGGCTTGCGCGACCCACCCGCGTACGGCCAGGGCAAAGCCACAGCCCACGAACCAGAGTGGTCGTCGAGTTACTCCAAAGCTTTGCTGTTCACGTCGTCGCTTGCCGCGAATCCCACGTGAAATCCCGAGCACGTATGACGCCGACGTCCTACCCAAAACGATCGATCCAGGAGACAGTCAGACAGACGCCTAGTTAAGCCTAGCCCACAGCGCGCGAACGGTGAACTTGAACAATAGAGCCGGCTGCATGCCGTACTGGTGACCACCACACAGAATGTACATATGTGCACGTGGCCACGGCGAATTTTTTTGTCCAAACACACGAACGAGCAAGATTTCGGATAGTACATGCGTTGCATTGTAAAACAGAAACAGGTGTACCGCGCAGCCCTACCGATGACTTGGGTCGATTTCGTGTCTATGGTAGTCACGTCACGGCACGGCGTCAACTGTATGCAGGTCAGGTCCAGGAACAGCAAGCCAAACGAACGGGTAGCCAGAAGCAGGAGTGTTTGAAGCATGTGGAGCAAGACGTAACGGAAGATGGTTCAGCGGCCACATGAGCAGCAACCAACGCAACGCAACGTAACGGATGGCAGCAAACAACAACAGCTTGGTCGCAGCATTTTCTACAGGACCACACCACAAGCTCTGCTCTGGCCTTTTCCCTCCCTGGAAGCTTCGGAGACAAGTCACGGTTGTAGGCACATGAATCCAGTGGCTACGAGTCTAATTGCTCGTCACCGCCTACGTGCACACGCGCTAAAGCAAACAAAACACATGTTCTCCTGGTCCTGCAACAAGAAGAGAGATTAGGCCAAGCATTTGGCACGACAGGCAGACACAGCAGCGACAAGAGGCCTTTTCAGCTAGCCATGCCAGCCTCACCCTAACCTTCTAGTCTCTGGTGCTAATAAACCATGGCCTAACCCAGGCATGCAGGTGCGTCTAATCTCTGCCAGGCCCCCACCATGAGGCAGGAAGCCACGGCCACATGGACTACAGATGGAAATACCTGTAACACTGCGTTGCAAGCAAGCAAAAATGTCTCCCTCCTTGGCTTTGGTGACAACAGAGAGAGAGAGAGTACACCGAGATGGTTGAGAAATGTTATGGGTGACAGCTGGAAGGAAGGATAGGCCGTCTTCCCCATTTAAACACGCACTGCCATCCTTTCTGCAGCCCCTTGTTGACACACCTCCACGCACAAGACACGGACAGAAGAATTCTTGGCATCTCCATGCGATCCAAGCCTCCCTCCGAATTCCCTGTCATGTGAAGGTAGCTGGGTGTTGGGAGGCTTCATGTTCAGGAAGCACAGACAAGATCAAGGCCTGCTTCAGTGCTGCATTGTTCAGGAGATTCAGATTTCAGAGGAAGCATAAGAGTGGGTGTTCCTCGAATTCTATCGCGGCCTCATATTCTGCCTTGTTTTCCTTCCGGCTCTTGTCTTTCTCTCTGTCTCCGACTCCCCTCGCCTCTTATGGAATCCTCCCAGATCACCGGGGACGATGGCGAAGAGTGCAACAGCAATGAATCCGGGTGGACAACATACCTGGCCTCCCCCACAACCAGCGATGATGCGAAAGGAAACGACAAAGGAAGTAATGTTGAAGATGGCAGTGGCTACACCGATGAGAGGAGGAAAGGGAAAGAAGCCAACAGCGCGGAAGATGATGGAGATTATGATTCCCTGGCATCTGATGCTTCCACAGGGCCAGCTCAAGTGAAGGTGCTTGAAGGCAAAGATGAGAAAGGCCGTCAGACAAATGATGGCTGCAGCAATGTGCATGGTAAGGATGATGAAAAGGATGAGATGCTTACCAAAGTCTCGACCAGCGGCAGCAAAAAGGCGGGAAAGGTGAAGAAAGCGGATGAGAAAACCGGCAAAAGAGGCCATGGTAGAAGACGCAGCTCATCAAGAACAAGCTTCTTTTGGTAACTGGTGTAAAATCTTTGCCCCTCCATTTCTTTCTTATCAAGCTAGAATTGATCCATGTTAAGAGGCATGGGGAATTTGATGGCCTTGAGATGGTCCCTGCTATTGCCTTCCATGGTTTTCTCCATTTGTTAACCAACCCATAGGTTAGTTGCTACTACCATGCAAATCTGTCAACCTTCCATTATTATTCAATGCCCTATTCTTGATGTGATGGTATCGACATTCAAACATTGCATGTTCTCCTATCTTTCTATGGACATTAGTGATTACTTTGTCCAGACACACTTCCCCAATGAACTGTTGAGGTCACCAACTCAAATAATAACTCACTTCAATGGCTGTCTGCTTTCCCAACTTTCTTATAGGTTAGGACATCTGCATATAGTTACATGGATATCTTCCTAATGGTGTGCTTGTCAATAATCTTTTCATGGAACTAGTATTGTCTACCAGATAAGTTACATCATCTGAACATGATGGAAAAAATTAATAGGATATACATGCAAGTTTGTTTAATGCCTTTCTCCTTACCCTTGAGTAAAGCAAATCCTATTATTATATATAGTAGATAAATCTCGCTACAGCTAACGCAACATTTTCACATGAAACTTACTGACTCTTAGGTCCTTCCGGCCCTTCTGTAAAAGAATTAAAGCTTAGACAATGTACAGAACATTTATGATTATAAGAAATAAAGAATTATTGCTAAGGAAGACCAACAAAAAATTCACTATACGAACAAGTGTAGGTTACAAAACATTGTAAGCATTACAAGTCGTACAAGGTACAAGAGCCTCCAGCTATCACCTGATATGTGCAATTCACTACTCTTTGCATCTACAGTAATTGCCTAAAAGCAGCCGCAGATGGAGCACCTTCTGCTGGGAAAATGATGCGTAAGACGGCATTACCTCCAACAGTATTCTCATTCCTGAGATACAAAAATGAAAAAACTTATTAAGAGGACTGGTGATCAGTTCATCACTAATCAGTTAGTACATGATAAGAGTTCGATTGAGCTAGTACAGACATGGTAGAGCAACATGTGTAAGTGTGTTATTTCAGATGAAGGTGGGCACTGGCCAATGGCCATGATCAATTTTGACACGGTTTACAGCCGATATGCATTTTAACAATCATGACTGTGACAGTTACAGTTGATGTTCTATAGTGAAGATTACAGTTTTCCAAGTAGGCACAAACTGTGAAGTTCCTAACTTTAAATCATTTCACTCAGCGGCAGCTTCTCCATTTGATGGCAAAGCAAGATTTAAGACTATTATTTGTAGTCTTCGGAGCATCATTTTTTCTGACCAACACATATTGGTGCAAAAGGTTTTGGTGTTGTTGTTGACCAACGCATAAAAGAAAGAACCTTCATAATCTGGGTTGCTATCATGCCTAATCTCACACCAGATATTCTCAAAAACCAACTAGGGAAACAACACGCACGATCTTTAGGGAATATCAATCCAGGGTGTTCCAGCTTGGAACCTTCTACCGAACAATCAACCAAAACAAGGCTAAGACGGGGAGGAGAGCTCACCTTCTACTTTAACTTTGTGAGATCGGTCAGGAAATGCATCCTTATGCAATCGTACTCCACATGGCACATTTTGCAGTAGTGGTTGCTAGAATGTTAGGGTGGCAGGTTTGGGGTAGGACTATAATGTGAGGTAACAAAATGCAGTGCTCAGTTTCCGGGGATGAGTTTACGATTGCCAATTCCGATGACATATTCCTACTCCAAACAATCGTGGCATCGTCCATACCTATTTATCTATCTATCAACATGGAGCCAGCACATTGTTTCTTCGATTCCATCCAAAATTCACCCACTACAGCGCAAAACAAATTGATTCCACCGCACTACACTCCAGCATTCCTCATCGTCGACGGCATACCCTTGTTGGAATGAATTGAGATAAACCGATGAAATCGACGCGAATGATTAGGTATGTACCGAGGGGGTCGTGGACTTGGTGTGGGGAGGCAGCTCGTGGCTAGGACGAGATGGGCTTGGAGTGGTAGAGGAAAGCGGCGGCGCAGAGCACGGCGGTGAGGACGGTGAAGAGGCCGAGCGCGACCATCAGGGACACCCCGGCCACCGCCAGATCCAGCATCAGCTGCGCGCCGTGGAACACCGCCCCCAACGACATCCGCTCTTATCTCTCCGACCCCTCGCCTCGCCAGGCCTGCTGCGCGCGCTTGTAGGAGAAAGACCGAGCCTATATCACCGACACCGGCAACAGAGGGGGAGAGAGACAGAGGCAGAGGGGGAGAAGGGGGAGGAGAAGCGGCGGGACACGCGGCGCGGTGAGGGCGGGAGGGGAGGCGGCGAGCCGACCAGCTGGACGAACGCTCGTGCCATCTGTGAACCGTGACGCTGTGGAAATGTGTTTTTCCTGGAGTGGAAACATTTGGAATATGTTGGAAGTTTCTGAAAAGCACAAGAAAATGAGTCATGCTTTGCGAGAGCATATCTAGTGGCACCGTATCATAATTCCAAAATAATAATACTAGTGATACCATGGTATGTCTCTTTACAATTCAAATTTATAATTTTCAAAAAAGTCTAAAATATTTTTTCGCAAAATATGTGTTTACAATCTCTGGCATTTGCAGAACAAAATTCATTAAAAACAGAGAAACAAAAAAAAAGACAAATCCAGCATCAATAATGTTACAAAACACAAAACACAAAATGACACTATTCACATAGCAATCTGTCAATTTTGTTTCACTAGGTGTATTAAATTTGGTTCTGAAAATTTTGGGGAATCTAACACATCTTGTTGAATCCCGTAAAAATGTTTCGGATTTTTTGACACTTTGTAAATTTGAATTTTAAGTGGTATCGTGGTATCACGTGAGGTGTGGTATTACTAGATATTTTCTCAATTTGGCAAATAGTTATAGGTGGATAAGTCTTTCTCGCTTGGCCACCACCCAATTATCCTATCTCCGGCTTGTATCTGAAAAAAGGGTGACTTAACGCGAAGAAACCTTCAATATCGTTGATTGATAGCGGTAATTGTGTTTACACACTCGATGCGAGAATAAACACTCGACCCCTGGTGGGTGGGAGTGCATCATTCCACCTCAGCCACTAGGTTATGCATCAGTCCACTTCCAGTAGGAATGAAAACGGAGCAGAAAACGACAAAATTGAGTGGTGCTAAATTTGTTTTCATATTTTTTTTGAAGCGAAAACGAATACACAAACCCCGAAAATAAAAACAAAAATAGATATTGTCGAAAACAGATACAAACTGAATATGATGTGGATGCGAAGCGGTGCAGATTTTATTCGAAACCAAGAGAACTATTGAATTATGCAAAAATCTCAAGCATTTAAGCAAACCAACAAAATTGTTTTTGAATTTTAGCACGATGCTAGGTTTACATGAGAATAAGAAAACAAAAATCATGAAGCCGCCTCGAATGCATGAAGGATTATATGGTCGCCAGTTTTAGGATGAGCCACTTTACAAGTTTGGCTTGACAAGATCATGCAATAAGATAGTTGGATTTGTTCATGCACATCAACCCTGAAACAAAAAATCCATATTAGACAAAAACAAAATTTCGTATAACATCTTAGCATTTAGGAACCAATGAATAGTAGAACTAAGATTTTGTGCATTTGCATGCATTCATCTAAAAAATGAGGTAATTTTTTCACAAACTAAAACCTTAGAAAGATCAGAGTTTCTTTCACTATGTTGAGTTAGGGTTTAGCTCATCCTGATGATCGTTATAAATTTTGACATGATACCTAGGAATTCTGAATTGTTTTGGGATAATAATTTAAACTGACATTTAAAATTTGAATCTACTTCTGAAATAAATCAAACCAAAAGCATTTAGAAGTTTATTGTTTTCAAAAAGGCATTTAAGTATTTTAACGTGAAGTATTATTATATTACACCATAAGTGTATAACTAAAATAAATACAAGACATTTAAAAATAAATCTAACAAATATAAAAAATAGAAATTCTTATTCTTTTCTTCATCTATATTTTAAATATATAAAGAATATAAACAAGTAAGAATTATTACATAAGTGGATGAACACCGGTAAAGGAAAGAAATACTTTATTGAATCATATAAATGTTACATTATTCTTACACAAGAATAAAAATAAATTACAAGATAGTAAAAAGAAAACCTATACTAATTCTTAACTAAGTCCTAAATCTCCATCTTCTTAGTCTTCTTTATAATAGTTTGTACGTGCAAGCAAATAGAAGAAAAACAAGATCAAAGAAAAAGGTTAATTACTAGTAGTTTGCTCTCAGAATTTAATAGTTGCATTTCATCATTGAGCAAATAAAAGATTAGGGGGAAAATTTCACCAAAATGGGTAATATCTGTTCTCAATCCAATTATTGTCCATAACCACATCATTGACATTACAAATAGGGGCAAGTTTCACCAATTAAGATAAAAGTAACAGGGTAGAAACCCAGATATTTCAATTGAGCTGATCCAAAACAATGAAGCAGCTCACACACACATGTAAAGACTGTGTGTTGTCGACACTAGAAAGTAAGGAGAGAGGGGATAAGGAGCACAGTTGTAACAGCACAGGGAGTCTCTCCCTACTAACCAAAGTTTCACAACAGCAAGAACACCAGTTTCACAACATTGATACTTACCAGATCATCCATAGAATTCATCACTAAACCAACAAACCAAATCATCAAGCATGGTCACCTAAAGGATGGGTAGTGTTGGAGTTGGGCAAGGGCAAGTTAGGAGCAGATCAAGGAGGAAGAGGCAAGTTTATCACATGAACAAACTCATCACTGGTAGCAAGAGCAGCATAGCCACCACAACTACATCAACGCAAATAACAGGTTGGATATTTCTAAACTAATCAAGCTTGCATTTGTGCTTACCAATTATAAGGACAATATATGGGGAATTTGGGTGAAATCCTCAGAACTACACTCAGATGGAGTGTAAGCTCGTCATAGGATGAAGATAGCCACTGAAATCATCTATTCTTTATCTAAGCATCATCTCAAATCTTAGACTCTGCATCATGGATTTAAATCCAACAAAACAACAGGGCAACAACATGATAGTTGGGGTTGCCACTATGTACCATCCAACATGAGGCATCAGAGTGACATCCAACTCAAGATCAACCATGATCAAATAAAGGCAACTTAAGAAATCATCTTCCTAGAATACTAGGAATCATTAATAATTATTAGTCTATCATAAGATAGCAACCTTAGGATAGTTTGATTGTAAGCATCATTCTAGTGAAAGGCTAAAATCATCACCAATATACTTAGGAGATCATTTTTAGATCAAGCCATCTACTATGGATAGAAATCATCTATTCTCAAGCGGCATCACGAAGGAGGCAAAACCCTAGCCACTAAAAAGGAGAAGGCGCAGCCAAACGAGAGCCTATGCTTCAAATTGAATTGGACCAGTCGACGTAGCATCGTCGACTGAGTCAACAAGCATGGTGGTGGTGACCGGAGTGGCCGGAGCCGACTGGAATCGAAAGGCGACGGTGGCGGCGACACAGAACCGCTAGAAGAGAAAGAGCACGAGAGGGGGAGAGCGCGTCGGTTAACCCAGGGCACTGCAATGGGTTTAGCCCAACCCACTGGGACGAACCAGGGCAGGTCCAGGCCCATGTTTTAAAATAAAGAAATTATAAAATGTAAAAGTTACAAATATACACATGAGAGCAATCTAGCTCTAGAAAAATAAAGAAAAATGCTAAAAATATAAATAATATATCTAAATTTTCATAAAAATATAAGCTATCCAATAAAAATACTAAATTGTATTTTTGAAGTATAAAACTTAATTTGATTATTTAAATGCAATAATTCTTTTATGGAATTTTTAAAAATTAAGGATAATACTTAAAAATTAAATAAAATTCATCTTTAAGACCTTAAATAAAAACTTTATGTGAGAAAATATTAGTTTATGTTTTCATATAATAAAATAAAAAATATGTATTTTAAAACACTTATTCTTTAAGGAATTTTAATAAAATAATTGTAATGCTTAAAAATAAGTAAATTTCATTTTTTAGATCTAAAATAAGTAAACATTACTAGAAAAATATTAATATAGTATTCTAATGAATTTAAAGGTTTTAATGGATTAAGTTCCTTTAAGTTATTGATTTAACAAAGGATAATATTCTCCTGCCCAGGGGTAGATGTCCCCCCACGGGTAACCACACGATACTAGCCATTGAGATATGTGATGAACCTAATTATCTTTGGAACACCTCATAATGGATATAATAAAGCTGACCACTGATACATTGTGTCAGTGACAAGAGAAACGAGTGTTGATAGCTGCTTACTACCCCACACCTTTTACACCATTGGCATGTAGTGTAATAGTTTTCTTGGGAGTAGTGCTATAAACAAGATGTATTGTGAATGATTTGCGTACAACTCGCATGGAGTGCCTTGTATCTGTGGGTTTCTTTGTCCTAACAAAAGGCCACATCTATATCGTACGCAAAATCGTCCAAGAAAGATCACGTGTAAGGCAGTTCCATTTTCTTGGTACGAATAGTCGAATATACACATGTATAGTGGCACCGATGACAACTAAGAAAAAAGTAAAATAGTTTTCTCATGAACTGTACTCACATGCACTAGCTAATCCCATGCATCATGTAACAACTTGAGAAAATCATTTGTTGAAAACTTCCTCAAGCTCGCTTAGTCACAACTCATATATCACTTACTAGTACTCCCTCCGTTTCAAAATATAAGATGTTTTAGCTTTGTGAAAAAAGTGTATCTAGACTCCTTTTAGTGTCTAGGTTCTCTCCAAACCTAGATGAACCTAGACAATAAAAGAGGTCTAGATACACTTCATTCACAATGCTAAAACATCTTATATTTTGAAACGGAGGGAGTACGATGCAAGCATCTAGTCAACTTAACATGCATGCAAGTTGTAGCCTTGTACAATTGTACTTTACCTCGACATGCATCGGAGGTACAATAATTTGTACCATTAACCTGATCAAATCGTGAATAGTTACTCACATACTAGATATGACGTGACTGGTGCACTATTGACTGATGCATGGATTAGCCAAGCTGGCCTATGTTAGCTTCCACACGCATGGCAGTGCAAGAAAGGCCAACGCCATCTCTAGAGTACAAGTTTGTCTTGTAAACCATAAGAGTTTGTCTTGTACTGCTTTCTCGGCCAAGGAAAATGCTTGCATCTGACACACCATGGCAGGCAAGACCCTTTATAATTGCTGATTACTATTAGTGTAATTTGCTTGATGTCACATGGGTGAAGTCCATACTCGCATCTCTAGGTAAATCATGTGGTGGATACATGGGGGGCAGCTATCCCCGTGGCAGCAAATTCACACTCTTTAACAAAAAGCTTTTAACTTTTAATAATGTGAGTAAAACGCATAAAGAAGGGTTATAACAAAACAATGCATTACATTACTATGCATAAGTCATTATGGCTTCTTTAAATATTATCTTACCAGGCAATAATGGTCTTTTATAGAAACAAGAGCTCAGGGTCAAGTGGAATTATCCGACTTCACTATCTTGTAGTCATAAGTCAAGTTCATCATTTGCACATGTCCTTTGATGTGTTTTACAAAGTATTTGCAAATTGTTATGTTATCACCTATATTTAAAAAGGGAGACAAAAAGAATATTTTCACAATAATATGAAATATTAATTGTCATCATATGTGATGGAAGCTATTATAACTAGCAATGGAATCTAGGGTTCCATGTGCAGTAAAGTTCTTAGATAGGGATTAATAACCCATGACAGTAGTGATTCTAGCACCATATAATATGCATTAACCATGAGATCTAAAATAGGATGGAGAAGTCAGCTGGATCTTCTTCCTTTTGTATGTCAACGAATGACCATCTTATGGGGTTGGTATACCTTTCGAGGCCCAGCATATGGGTGGGACCCCTTAGCTCCCCACGATATTGGTATCTAGACTATTTATGAGATACGGTGGTAGGTGGGTCCTCATATTGATGGGGCGACCAGGGACATTATTCTACTCACTAGAGTCCACAAGGAGTCAACCATAGTTATATCCGTGATGCGGGTTAACAGATGTCGTTCTGCTTGCGGGGTCATGTTGGCATGTGGGGTCGCGGAGAAGGGCAGTGATTAGCTTGGATCTACTAGGCCTCACATAATAGAATTGTGGACGGAAAAGTACACTCGGTTATGCATTAAAGATTTGATATCTTATGAGAAAAGTGACGCACCTCTATAGTGAAGGGTTCCGTAGCAGAAAACAAAAATTTCCTACATTGGAACCTCCTAAACTACCCAAGATCTATCTATGTAGTAATGCGGTAACGGCCGAGCGTATAGAATACATACGCTTGTAGACCATACGCGGTTAACGTTTCGAGGGGAACATGGTTGAAGTAGTCGAACCTGTAGCCGACCTCAAGGTTGCGATGCTCCTTGCAGGTCACCCCTTGCTCCTTCTTCATCATGCAGCATCTCCAGCTCACGACATCCAAGGTGCCTCAAGTGAGGCCCCTCATGGTTCCGTACACATACGGTGTATGATGACGACCTCTGGCTCCTTGATCCCTGCCGGGAGTGCGGAAGTAGATCTCCGACTTGGAATCCCTACAGTGCAACGGCGTGCTGCAGATGCGGTATCTCTTGCATGGATAGTCTTTACTTGGGACCGTGCCAACGCATGGAGACGAGAGAGAGAGGGAAGTCGAAAGTCAACCAAAGGACTTCTCCAAATATTGGTGTGTTAATCCCACCCATGGACACCCCTTTATATAGAGGGAGGGGGTGTGCCCTCCCCTTTGGGTTCCCATGTGGGACTAAACAAGGGAGAGAGGGGGGAGGCGCATGGGCCCTTAGGGCACCATGGGCCAACCGGCCAGGGGTGGGCCTGCGGTGACCCAGCATACCACTGCATAATGTATTACACTATAGTCATTGACATAACACCAATAAAACACCATTCACTAGTATTACATCCCTCAGAGTGGTACAACAGAAACACGGCAGGTCCAAGACATGACTATAGATTATAACTCTACTCTTTATATAAGATCTAGAGAACACTCTAGGTTAAAGAGAGAGAAAGAACTTCTTACAAGGAAGAACCAGAACTAATAATTCAGAACTATCTGGCTAATAAGACTAACACCTAAACTATTTTGCTTGCAATTGCTACTAATGCAATGCTCTATAGAAGTAGGTTTTATGGCTAGAGTATCTACTCCTATCTAAACAGAGACTTTGTCTTCACTCCAGCTGATGTATATGTTGACTTCATAGACTTTATTGAAGAACTTGAGCGGTCAATGATGGTTCTTGAGCAGAAATTGATGTTGTCGTCGTCTTCAACGTCTTAGAACCTAGCAAGGGTTAAGAAGGTACGGTTGAGTACGAGCGTACTCAGCAAGTTCACTAAAAAGGAGTGTATGATGCACTATCTCTACAGCCACAAACCAAAGGTCGTAGACAATGCAGGTTTTTGTAAACATTTCTTCAAAGGTTGCTTTTATTCTGAAAACTATGTCCGACAGCCTTCACAGGTTGACCAAAACCTTCATGGGGTTCCTTTCCTGCCGTGTTGGTAGCTCCTTTCTGGAACAGGGAGTAACATGTCACAATTCTTACACTCTATAGAGGTGCGTCACTTTTCCCACAAGAGACCTTAGCCTTGTTGCACATCCGAGTTACATTCTTGTCCACACTTCCTTGTTGTGGGGCCTAGTCTAAGATCCAAGCCAATCACTGCCCTCTCCATGACCCCGCATGAAGACACGATCCCCCAAGACGGACTACCACGGTTACTCTTTGGGTAGCCTCTCGAAGACTCTGTAAGCAGCTCTATCTGGCAGCCACCATCATCTATGGTGAGCTTACACCAAGACAGCTATGCACAGATAATCTAGACACCTAGCTCGCAGGGAACTAAGGGGTCCCACCCATGTGCTAGATTCTAACCCACGAGAATCAACATCCTCACGATAAGGTCATCCATCCATGCGAAAGGAAGAAGATACAGTTGACTTCTCGTCCCATTCCAAATCTCATGGTCGACGCGTAATATACGGTGCTAGAATCACTAGCGACATTGGTTGTTAAGTCCTAGATGATACATTACTGTATAATGGCGTTTCCATTGCAGTTATGATAGATTAGCTGATCACCCTGGATCAGTAACCGATATTTCCAGTTAATTATGAAAATAGTGTTTTTGACCTTTTTAAAATGCAGGTGATGACAACGTTTGAGTTACAAGCATTTGATAGAAAATAATCAAAGGACATGAGTAAGTCGTGAACTTGCCTTTTGTGATTGCAAGATTATGCACTCACGGTCTTTGAGACATAGAAGATCCAAATTCTGTAAATAGCATCATTGATTCGGTAAGGACTAATGTTTAAAGAAGCAAGATGCAACGATGCATAAGTAATGTACTGTAATTTGATAAATATGAATCCGTGGAATAGTCGTATCTGATCTAGGGTTTGGAGTTTGTGATGAGTTCTTAGGAATGTGTTGCACTTTTATATCAGATTCACACTTGTGCTTGTTATTAAGGCTTGTGAGAGTGTGTGAAACAATATGTAATTACAATAAATAGTATGCAATACTAAAGCACTCAAATGGGTCATGGTATCTAAAATATTTCTTAAACAAGATTAAGAATTAATTAGAGCTTTTAAAGAAGTGTTCAAGGATTAATTTTAATGTTTCTTAAAAGAATAACTTTTGAGGAAAATATTACTTTACAAAGTAAAAAGTATGTAAACTTAAGGCTAACACTTTAAGGTTTTCTTATCAGCTAAGATTATTAAAGAGGAAAACATTACTACATTAAACAATCATAGCATAAATGGTAGAGATTTACATGCTTTGAACAAGGCACCACATTGTAGATGGTTGACTTCTTAACATTTCACAAAGTTAAAATTTTAATTATTATTACTTGAATGAGATGGTGTTTTATTAAAGTTACAAGTGAATAAAATTACTTTATTATTAATGCTTATCTTTTATAAACATAGAAAGGGCATTACTTAAATTACTTAAAAACTTAGTTTAATTCTTTAGGTGGATTCCTAAACTAGTAAAAGAATTAGTAATCAAATCTTGATGATTTTATAATTGATAAAATATTTTTGGAGAGTAAAACTTACTTAATTTTAAATAATAGTTTTAGTAAGTACCACTTAAAATGGTTAAACTTATCTTAACTTCACTTAAATATCAATTGAACTTGTTATTATACTTTTAGATTTTAAATAACTTATTTTAAGGCATACGCAAAATTTTATATAATTTGTATGCATTAAAATAAAAGAAAAGGGTTCAAACTAGTTTTATTAAACCTCTACCTTTTATTTTACTTCAAAAGTGAGATTTGACATTTTTAAGGTGTAGATTATTTTTTCTGATCATTTTGGTATATTATATGTATTTCTGTGATTTTTAAATAATAAGATATGATTTTTATAAGTTTTACCACTTTATAAACACTTAATAAATACTAATATTTATCTAAGTGATACCAAAAATCTATGAAACAATTTTTGTAAATGTAGATTTTGTTTTTCTAAGAATTTTGGTACATTATTTATATTTTTCTCATTTACCATATATTAAAATATGAATTTTCAAAGTATTATTACTTATAAAATCTTTATTAAATAATAATTATTTAAATAGTTAACAAAATAATGTTTGTTAATAAAGTTAAATTATATATTTTATTTTTCTGAGCATTTTGATATATTTTACTCATTTTTATGAATTTTAAATAATAATATATTTATTTAAGATTTATCCTAAATAGTTTATTTACTAATAATTATTATTTTATTGTTTAAGTTGGAAAATAAAATATGATAATAGGTTTAGAATATAGAGTTTATTTTTCTAAACATTTTGATATATAACATATATTTTTCTGAGTTGTAAAACAAAAGATATTCAATTTCTAAGATTTAATCATTTTCCTAAATTCCTGAAATTTATTTATATTTAAATTTATATTGTTTATTTATTTCTAATTGGATTTTAAACAGAGGAGTACTTTTTACACCCGGACCTAACCTAGACCCAGCCACTGACCAATGGGGTCAAGGCCAAGTCACTTGCCACCTAGGCAAGGACTGGTCAAACTCGGACTTGGTCAAGGATGACCTCATCCAGGCGTCGGTCTGCCGGGTCGATGATGTCAGCACGCCGGCGCACGGTAGCGCCGCCAATTTCTAGCACCAGGGGCGACACAGAGGGATGCATTCGACACTACGGAAGATGGCGAGTCATACCAGATCGTTGGCACAAGCTCTAGGGCACCGGAACAGTGGCAGCGACAAGCACCTGCGGTGGCGCTCGCCGGCGACACGACAAACTAGAGCTACGGGCTAAGGTAGGATGTGTACGTAGTACCAATCAATGTGGACGCTTACCCTGGACATGACGGTGGTCTCAGTGATGTTGATGGTGACCGGAGATGAGCGTGTGATACATTGCAAATGTATCTATAATTTTTGATGTTCCATGCTTGGTTTTATCCACTTTCTTGTGTTTTGTTCCAACTTTGGAGTACTTTTATTATGATTTCTTGGCTTAACCTATTAACAAGAGCCACAGTGCCAGCTGCCTATTTTCTGCTGTTTTTGGTTCCAGGAAAGTCAGAAAATGAATATTCTCGGAATTGGATGGGACAAAAGCCAAAGTGCCTATTTTTCTGGAAAGGATCAAGTGCCAGAATACGAGATGGAGAAGGGCTGGGGGCCGGACACACCACCTGGCCGCGTGGCCAGGCCTGGCCCGTGCCAGGGGGTGGTCGGGTCGACCCCAACACCCCCTCGGCATCTCCTTCCGCCTATAAGTTGCCCTCGGGATGAAAACCCTAAGTACCCGATCAAAAATCCACGAAAGAGTCTGTAGCCACCGTCATCTCCATCCCTAGACCGGGAGGGATCTGAAGCTCTTCCCAGCACCCTGCCGGAGAGGGGAATTCACCCTAGAGGCCTTCTTCATCACCATGCAAGCCTCCGATGTGATGCGTGAGTAGTTCATCCTTGGACTACGGATCCATGTAGTAGCTAGATGGTGAAGGGGTTTCGCGGCATAGTAAATCAAAATTTTCTACGGAAGCGAACAGAGGGAAAGCCAAGATCTAATCTAGGAGATGCAAACAACAAGAGAGATTGGATTAGATCTTCATACCCTTGAAGATTCGCACAGCGGAACGTTCGTCGGAACGTGGGTGATGTAGTCGTACTCGCTTCTCCTCCTCGCGATCCGATCCGATCTAGCACCACAAGTGGTGGTGCCTCCGTGAGATGCACACGTGCAGCACCTCGACGTCTCCTCCTTCCTTGGACCAACAAGTTGTTGGAATTATGCCCTAGAGGCAATAATAAAGATGTTATTATTATAATTCTTGTTCATGATAAAGTTTATATTCCATGCTAGAATTGTATTAAGCAGAAACTTTAATACTTGTGTGGTTTGTGAACAACACCGTGTCCCTAGTACGCCTCTATGGACTAGCTCATTGATCAATGATGGTTAAGGTTTCCTAACCATAGACATGAGTTGTCAATTGATAATGAGATCATATCATTGGAGAATGATATGGTGGATAGACCCAAACTAAGCGAAGCAATTAGATCGTGTCATCGTGTTCGTCTTTGCGAAGTTTTTCTTATGTCAAATATTGTATTCCTTAGACCATGAGATAATACAACTCCCTGGTATCGGAAGAAAGCTTTGAGGTCATCAAACGTCATCCTATGAGAGGGTGATCATAAAGGTGTCTCTCAGGTAATCGGAAAGTATCTGTTGGGTTGTATGTATCGAGATGGGATTTGTCCCTCCCAAGTCGGAGAGATATACTTCGGGCCCACTTGGTAATCGATATCAACACTGCTTGCAAGCATGTGGTTAAGGAGTTAATCACAAAGTGATATCGGATTACGGAACGAGTAAAGTACTTGCTGTGAACGAGATTGAACTAGGTATGACGATACCGACGATCGAATCTCGGGCAAGTAAAATATCGCGAGATGAAGGGAATATATATATGGGATTGATTGAATCCTGGCATCGTGGTTCATCCGATATGATCATAGATGAATGTGTGGGAGTCAATATGGGTGCCCAGACCCCGCTGTTGATTATTGATAGAAGACCATGTCTGCATATTCTCGAACCCGCAGGGTCACACACTTAACGTGTCTCGACGCTAGGATAGATTGGATAATTGGTTTATGAATTTTTGTTCGGAGTCTTGGATGGGATCCGGGACATCACGAGAGGTTCCGGAATGGTCCGGAGAATAAGATTCATATAAGGCAGTGCAGTTTTTGGAGTTCGGAATTGTTCCGGATTAATCGGTATTGTACCGGAAGCTTCTAGAACCTTCCGGAAGGGGGCCAACGTGGTCCCACCTTCCGGTAGGGGGCATGGGCCTATGAGGGAGTGTCCTGGCCGCATTGGGCCAGGGGCACAAGGCCCCATAGGGCCCAGCCGATTCTAGAGAGATTTAACTCGTTTAAATCTCGGGATAGAATTTCTAGATAAGGGGAGAGTTTAAATCATTTAAACTAGAGATAGGCTTGGAGGAGGGGCTAGGGCTGGCCGCCCCCTCCCCCTCTATATATAGAGGGCTGGTGTGCCCCCTCCCCACTATACATCTCCCTCCAAGCCCTAGTAGCCCTGCTGCCTTCCTCTCTCCCTCCCGACTGTTTGCAGGCGAAGCCCTGCTGCAGAAATTCTCCACCAAATACACCACGCCGTCGTGTTGTAGATCCAATCCATCTCTCCACCATACTTGCTGGTCCAAGGAAGGAGGAGACGTCGAGGTGCTGCACGTGTGCATCTCACGGAGGCACCGCCACTTGTGGTGCTAGATCGGATCGGATCGCGAGGAGGAGAAGCGAGTACGACTACATCACCCACGTTCCGACGAACGTTCCGCTGTGCGAATCTTCAAGGGTATGAAGATCTAATCCAATCTCTCTCATTGTTTGCATCTCCTAGATTAGATCTTGGCTTTCCCTCTGTTCGCTTCTGTAGAAAATTTTGATTTACTATGCCGCGAATCCCTTCAGTGGTATCAGAGCTAGATCTATGCGTAGATGTGATTCACGAGTAGAACGCAACATGGTTGTTGCGGGCGTTGATGTTTTCTGTTGCAAGCCTCTTGTTTGTGTTCTTCTTATGACGCGGGATAGTGAGATTGAAGCGGTCCAGGCCAACCTTACGCGACGTCGTTCGCGAGACCGGCTCCGCACTTGACGTGTGGCTTGTTCCACACATGCGGCTGGTGGATGTCAGTTTCTCTCACTATAGTAGTCATGGGATTAACACCGGAGTTTGGCAACCATAATATCACCGTTGTGGCTTTCCGTAGGTAAGAATCGTTCTAAGCATCTACTCCCATAAGCCACGTAAAACATGCAACAACAAAGTAGAGGCGTCTAACTTGTTTTTGCAGGGAGTGTTTTCTGTGATATGGTATGGCCCAAGATGTGATGTGTATAATGTATGCGATGATCATGTTTTGTAATGTTTCACGACTTGCATGTCGATGAGTACACAACCGGCAGAAGCCATATGGTTGTCTTTATAATTGTGTATGACACCTGCGAGTCAACTTCTTATACGCCATGTAATAGCTTTACTTTATCGCTAAGTAGTTAGCAATAGTTGTAGTTGCTATTCGTGGTGGAGGCAATCATGGTGAAGTGATGGAGATCATGCCGGAACGCACAAGATGGAGATCATTGCGTGAAGATTGGCTATACCATGTCACATAAAGTTATATGCATGTGATGTTTATCATTTTATGTATCTTATTATGCTTAGATCGCGATGGTAGCATTATAAGATGATTCCTCACTTAAAGATCAAGATAAAAACTGTGTTCTCCCCAAGTATGCACCGTTGCGAAAGTTCGTCGTGTCCAAGCATCACGTGATGATCGGGTGCTATAGACTCTACGCTCACATACAACGGGTGCAAGCCAGTTTTGCACACGCGGAAATACTTGGGTCTAGCTTGACGAGCCTAGCATGTACAGACATGGCCTCAGAACACAAGAACCGAAAGGTTAAGCATGAGTCATATGAATGATATGATCGACACTTCGTTGTCCACCATTGAAATCACATCTCTTCTCGTGAAGATCGGATTAGGTGTGGTGAATTTGGATCGTGTTCACTAAACAACTTGAGGGATGTTGAATTTAGTGGGAGTTCATCTAGTAATTTGATTAAAAGTTGAACTAGTTATCATGAACATAGTCTAATTTGTACTTGCAAATATTGTAGATCACATGGCTAAGTCCAACTTCAACTTCAACGTTTTTGCTGAGAAAGAAAAGCTTAAGAACAATGGGTCTAACTTCACCAATTGGTTCCGCAATTTGAGAATCATTCTCTCTGGCGGTCAAAAGGACTATGTCCTTGAGAAAGCGTTAGGTGACGCCCCTGCTGCAACTGCGCCGGCTGATGAGAAAGCTGTCTATCAGTCGCGCAAAGATGATTATGGTGTGATTAAGAGCACCATGTTGTTTGCTATGGAACCGAAACTTCAAAATCGTTTTGAAAACTATCCCGGGCCCTTTGAGATTCTCGAAGAGTTGAAAACCATGTTTCAGACTCAGGCCCGTTCTGAGAGATATGAGATCTGTGAGAAGTTCTTTAACTGCAAGATGGAGGAAGGGAGTTCCGTTAGTGAGCACGCCATTAAGATGTCGGGCTACACTCAACGCCTTGAGCAACTGGACTGCAAGATTCCAGAGGAGCTCAAGATTGACAGGGTTCTGCAATCACTCCCTCCCAGCTACAAAAGTTTTGTAGTGACTCATAATCAGATTGGTTCCACTGATACGATCACCGAGCTCTTCGCAAAGCTGAAGGCTGCGGAGGTGGACATCAAGAAGGATAATCATGTGTTGATGGTCAACAAGCCCTCCTTTAAGAAAGGTAAGGGAGCAAAGAAGCCCTTCAAGAAGGGCGGCGGCAAGCGCAATGCCCCTGCTGAGAAGAAGCTCAGGTCTGGTCCCAAGCCGGAAACTGAGTGCTTCTATTGCAAGGACAAGGGTCATTGGAAGCGCAACTGTCCGAAGTACTTAGCGGACAAGAAGGCTGGCACCATCAAAGGTATATTTGATATACATGTTATTGATGTTTTCCTTACTAGCCCTCGTTGTAGTGCCTGGGTATTTGATACCGGTTCAGTTGCTAATATTTGTAACTCGAAACAGGAGCTGCGGAATAGACGGCGGCTTGCGAGGGATGAGGTGACGATGCACGTTGGCAACGGATCAAGAGTTGATGTGATGGCCGTCGGCACGCTCTCCTTAGTTTTACCTTCGGGATTAGTTTTAAACCTTAATAAATGTTATTATGTGCCTGCGTTGAGCATGAACATCATTTCTGGATCGTGTTTATTGCAAGACGGTTATTCATTTAAATCGGAGAATAATGGTTGTTCTATTTATATGAGTAACATCTTTTATGGTCATGCACCTCTTGTGAGTGGTTTATTTCTTCTAAACCTCGAAAGGGATGAAACACACATCCATAACATTGAGGCTAAGAGATGCAAAGTAGATAGTGATAATACTACTTATTTGTGGCATTGTCGTCTAGGTCATATTGGTGTAAAGCGCATGAAGAAACTCCATTCTGATGGACTTTTGGAGTCTCTTGATTTTGAATCATTTGACACATGCGAACCATGCCTCATGGGCAAGATGATCAAAACCCCGTTCTCCGGTATGATGGAGCGAGCAACGGACTTGTTGGAAATCATACATACCGATGTATGCGGACCGATGAGTGTTTCGACGCGCGGTGGATATCGCTATTTTCTCACTTTTACCGATGACTTAAGTAGATATGGGTATATCTATTTAATGAAACATAAATCTAAAACGTTTGAAAAGTTCAAAGAATTTCAGAATGAAGTGGAGAACCATCGTAACAGAAAGATTAAGTTTCTACGATCCGATCGTGGGGGCGAATATTTGAGTTATGATTTTCTCACGCATCTCAAAGCAAGTGGAATCGTTTCACAACTCACGCCACCCGGAACACCACAGCGCAATGGTGTGTCTGAACGCCGGAATCGAACCCTGTTAGATATGGTCCGATCGATGATGTCTCTTACTGATTTGCCGTTATCATTTTGGGGTTATGCATTAGAAACCGCTGCATTCACTTTAAATAGGGCTCCATCTAAATCCGTTGAGACGACACCGTATGAACTATGGTTTGGTGCCAAACCTAAGTTGTCGTTTCTTAAAGTTTGGGGATGCGAAGCTTACGTCAAGAAGTTGATGCCGGACAAGCTCGAACCCAAAGCGGAGAAATGCGACTTCATAGGATACCCTAAGGAAACTATTGGGTATACCTTCTATCACAGAACCGAAGGCAAAGTGTTTGTCGCAAAGAACGGTTCCTTTCTTGAGAAGGAGTTTCTATCGAAAGAAGTGAGTGGGAGGAAAGTAGAGCTAGACGAGGTTATTGAACCTTCTCTTGAATTGGAGAGTAGCGCAACACCTGAAATTGTTCCAGTGCCGCCTGCACCAACAATAGAGGAAGCTAATGACAAGGATCATGAAGCTTCGGACGATGCTGCTACTGAATGTCGCAGGTCGACAAGGTCGCGTGCCCCTCCTGAGTGGTACGGCAACCCTGTCTTGACTGTCTTGTTAGTAGAAGACAGTGAACCTACGAACTATGAGGAAGCGATGATGAGCCCAGACTCTGAGAAATGGCTAGAAGCCATGAAATCCGAATTGGGATCCATGAGCGAAAACCAAGTATGGACTTTGGTGGACCCTACTAGCGACCGAAAGGCCGTTGAGTGCAAATGGATCTTCAAGAAGAAAACGGTCGCGGATGGTAATGTTACCGTCTATAAAGCACAGCTTGTTGCGAAAGGTTTTCGACAAGTTCAAGGTGTTGACTATGATGAGACTTTCTCTCCCGTATCGATGTTTAAGTCCATTCGGATTTTATTAGCAATTGCTGCGTTTCATGATTATGAAATATGGCAAATGGATGTCAAGACTGCTTTCCTCAATGGCAACATTGATGAAGAGTTGTATATGATGCAACCCGAAGGTTTTGTCGATCCTAAGGATGCTGATAAAGTATGCAAACTTCAGCGTTCCATTTATGGACTGAAGCAAGCATCTCGGAGTTGGAACCTTCGTTTTGATCAAGTGATCAAGAGCTTTGGATTTGTTCCAAATTGCTACGAAGCTTGCATCTACAAGAAAGTGAGTGGGAGCTCGGTGACGTTTCTGGTACTATATGTGGATGACATATTGATTATTGGAAATGACATCAACATGCTTAACGATGTGAAGAGTTATTTGAACAAGTATTTTTCAATGAAAGACCTAGGTGAAGCTGCTTATATATTGGGCATCAAAATCTATAGAGATAGACAAAGACGCCTGATAGCTTTAAGCCAAAGTACATACCTAGACAAAGTTCTGAAAAGGTTCAGAATGGATAAGGCATTGAAAGGTTCAGTGCCTATGTTGTCAGGTAAGATATTGAGCAAGGCTCAGTGTCCAGCTACGGTAAATGATAGGGAAGCTATGAGCAAAGTGCCTTATGCCTCGGCCATAGGTTCCATCATGTATGCCATGCTGTGTACTAGACCGGATGTGTCCAATGCTCTTAGTTTGACGAGCAGATATCAAAGTGATCCAGGAGTGGAACACTGGACAGCCGTAAAGAACATCCTAAGGTACCTAAATAGGACTAAAGAAATGTTCTTAGTCTATGGGGGTGATGAACAACTCGTCGTAAAAGGTTACGTCGATGCTAGTTTCGACACCGACAAGGATGATTGTAAATCTCAGACAGGATACGTGTATATTTTGAATGGAGGAGCTGTGAGCTGGAGAAGCTGCAAGCAAAGCGTGATCGCGGGATCTACAGTAGAAGCGGAATACATGGCTGCTGCAGAAGCGTCAAGTGAAGGAGTTTGGATCAGGAACTTCATCACTGAGCTTGGCGTGGTTCCAAGTGCATTGGACCCACTGGAGATATTGTGTGACAACACTGGCGCCATAGCACTCGCTAAGGAACCAAGATATCATCCAAAGACCAAGCATATCAACCGCAAGTTTCATATAATCCGACATTATATAGCAGATGGAGATCTGAAGATTAGCAAAGTACATACAGATCTGAATGTCGCAGATCCATTGACTAAACCTCTTCCACGTGTAAAACATGATCAGCACCTCAGTGCCATGGGTGTGAGATTGTTGCCAGATGTAAACTAGATTATTGACTCTAGTGCAAGTGGGAGACTGTTGGAATTATGCCCTAGAGGCAATAATAAAGATGTTATTATTATAATTCTTGTTCATGATAAAGTTTATATTCCATGCTAGAATTGTATTAAGCGGAAACTTTAATACTTGTGTGGTTTGTGAACAACACCGTGTCCCTAGTACGCCTCTATGGACTAGCTCATTGATCAATGATTTTTAAGGTTTCCTAACCATAGACATGAGTTGTCAATTGATAATGAGATCATATCATTGGAGAATGATATGGTGGATAGACCCAAACTAAGCGAAGCAATTAGATCGTGTCATCATGTTCGTCTTTGCGAAGTTTTTCTTATGTCAAATATTGTATTCCTTAGACCATGAGATAATACAACTCCCTGGTATCGGAAGAAAGCATTGAGGTCATCAAACGTCATCCTATGAGAGGGTGATCATAAAGGTGTCTCTCAGGTAATCGGAAAGTATCTGTTGGGTTGTATGTATCGAGATGGGATTTGTCCCTCCCAAGTCGGAGAGATATACTTCAGGCCCACTCGGTAATCGATATCAACACCGCTTGCAAGCATGTGGTTAAGGAGTTAATCACAAAGTGATATCGGATTACGGAACGAGTAAAGTACTTGCTGTGAACGAGATTGAACTAGGTATGACGATACCGACGATCGAATCTCGGGCAAGTAAAATATCGCGAGATGAAGGGAATATATATATGGGATTGATTGAATCCTGGCATCGTGGTTCATCCGATATGATCATCGATGAATGTGTGGGAGTCAATATGGGTGCCCAGACCCCGCTGTTGATTATTGATAGAAGACCATGTCTGCATATTCTTGAACCCGCAGGGTCACACACTTAACGTGTCTCGACGCTAGGATAGATTGGATAATTGGTTTATGAATTTTTGTTCGGAGTCTCGGATGGGATCCGGGACATCACGAGAGGTTCCGGAATGGTTCGGAGAATAAGATTCATATAAGGCAGTGCAGTTTTTGGAGTTCGGAATTGTTCCGGATTAATCGGTATTGTACCGAAAGCTTCTAGAACCTTCCGGAAGGGGGCCAACGTGGTCCCACCTTCCGGGAGGGGGCATGGGCCTATGAGGGAGTGTCCTGGCCGCATTGGGCCAGGGGCACAAGGCCCCATAGGGCCCAGCCGATTCTAGAGAGATTTAACTCGTTTAAATCTCGGGATAGAATTTCTAGATAAGGGGAGAGTTTAAATCATTTAAACTAGAGATAGGCTTGGAGGAGGGGCTAGGGCCCCCTCCCCCTCTATATATAGAGGGCTGGTGCGCCCCCTCCCCACTATACATCTCCCTCCAAGCCCTAGTAGCCCTGCTGCCTTCCTCTCTCCCTCCCGACTGTTTGCAGGCGAAGCCCTGCTGCAGAAATTCTCCACCAAATACACCACGCCGTCGTGTTGTAGATCCAATCCATCTCTCCACCATACTTGTGAAGGGATTCGCGGCATAGTAAATCTTTGGGGTGCGCCCTGCCAAAGCTCAGCTAGTAACACCTTTGGGGTGTTTCCTTGCTCCTACTGGTTCGATTAAACCTTGGTTTCATAACTGAGGGAAAACTTGTTGCTGTGCTCATCATACCTTCCTCTTGGGGTTACCAACGAGCTCTACGTCGATCGTCGAGCGCATCAGCGTGGTGTCACGGATTTTGGTGAACCCCATCGGAACAGAATCTATAAATTCTCCTACCTCCGACCTCCTCTTGATGCCTGCTTGAGCCAGAACGATCACGACGATGAGGTGCACCTCCTAGACCACTCCACGGAACTGAAGGTGGTTTGTATCGACGGCTAGCTGAAGCTCGCTGGTGGTGGCTTCGGTAAATCTGTGGAGGATTGGAAGCGAGGGAGATGAATGGAGAGGATGAGGATGAACCAGGAGAGCAATGCGGTTCTATGCGAAGGTTTTATATGGCTTGGCAGGCACTGACACGATGGCACGACAGCGAGGACGATCAAGACATGGCGGCGGTGATGTGTTTGAGTTGGGTACGAATCGTTGCGCAATGCACCAGGCAGACTCCTAATAACTAGGACGAGGCTCTCAGGTGGTCAAACGCGTCTGGGGAAGTCTCGAATGATGGCGGCGACGTGGCTCATCAACGGCGTGTCGACCAGACAGAGGAAGACGAGAACGATGGTTCTCTCTTCGCGTGGGCCCCGCTTGCTAGAGAAACAGCGAAGAGGTATCCTAGGTTGGGTTGTTATTGGGCTGTGGCTAAGTGAGCGAGAGTGCGGCGGCTGGTGCACGCGAGCGGCAGTTAGGGCTGAGGCGACCTGGGCCGTGGGCCGAGCTACTGCGTTGCTTCTATCCTTTCTCTTTTTCAATTACATTTCATGTTTTCTCTTCTTTTACAAAACCTTTTTAAATTTGAATTTCTTCAGGGATTTAAATATCTAGATAATTTATGAGTCAAGAATAGTATTGTATAAAGCAAGTATGACTCTCTTCTCCTGATTTCTTATTGTGCATTAAAATATATTCATAATTATATGAAAAGTCCTTTTCATTAGGAAGTATTAATAAAGATTAGGGTTTTAAGAATTTGTTTCTTATAATAAGATTTCACAAAGATGATTTTGTTTTCACTTAATAATTATAATGGTAAATATTTAAAATGGTGAATGATATATATAGAATCTTATTAATGCTTAACTTCCTGAAGGAATTATAAATATTCATTATAAGGTATTAAACCTTGTGGTTCTTAATATGATGATTTGATTTTCATGGTTCTCCTTATTTGGGGATTTCTCTCATTCAAATCCTCCTTGATTTATAGTGTTTAAGATTACCATGGACAATAACTCATCTTAGAGTGATATATTGGAATTGCTTTACTAAAGTGATCTTGATGGTATAAGAGACTAGGTCTTTATCAGGGTTTAAGACAATCAGGTGGACAAGGCTTCCATCAATACTCTCTCAACTGGTATTCTACTTATCTCTTAGACATTTCATTTGGCTAAGAGATACTATCCATTGGTTACCTAAAAATAGGAACTGGTTTAACTACCTTCTTTATTCTAGGTTTTTAAACAAAGAGGTAGATATGGTTCTGTCATGGTTTGACATGATCTTGGTTAAGGCTTCTAAAGAATCCTTACCTTAATACCTCACTAAGGTTATCTTTAGATAAGGAATTCCTTTCCTAAATATACTCTATAAATATCTCTTCTTTCAATCACAAAGATCACATCTTCCTCCTAGTATATAACTCTCTCAACATATGATGACATGGTCATGCCACTTCAGCATTACTCCATTCTTACTCCTAGTATATAACTCCTCTTAATTAACTACCATTGATGCACCTATCAATGTAGCTACTACTAACACCATCTATTAACTTCCTTAAATCCATCTTGCAACTACTTCCAAGGCTTGCAAGATTATAGTCCTCTCGATATCACATTGGATATCAATCCACTAGAATAGGTAGGGTACTACTCTCCACAATACAAGTTTGTTCTTGTATTAGCTTGGTTAAACTACCATGACTCCAACTACTCCATATACTCATATTATATGCTTCATCATACTCTAGCTTGACTTCTCATAATCAAGCTAGATGATTCAGCTTACTAGGGCTTTACCTAATTTGGTATACTCACCTCACTTCTTCATCACCTAGTCATCTATTCTCAAGTGACTTGAGAATAATGACCACCATCATTTGATCAAACCAAGCTTAGGCTTCTAATTGTCTGATCAATATCTATTATCCACTAAGTAGTAAACTTGTACTAGTCTTTCTATAAGGCTTATATTGCTAAGGAAAGTTACTTGAAGTTTATACCTTCTTGACTTAACAAGATTATCATTGGATTCTCTACTACTACTAGCTTTCTCATGGCTTCATACTATTATCTAAACTCTTGGTTTAAATACTTCTTCTAGTTAACTCATGAGTGAACTATCTCCTCCAACATCAGATGGTTTGGTCTCCACTAAGGATCCCATTCCATTGATGATGGTACACTCAACCATATATAGTTCCTCCTTCTGATTAATTTACTTAAAATCTTTGAAAGGTTAATATAATAGGTCAAAGGCTATGAGTCAGTAAGTGCTAGGTCAAGAATTGATCACTCAATCTTGATGATCAACTTGACACTAGGACTTGGTTAAGTAAGAATGTCACCTACTAATATGGCAACAAAGATATGAGATGGATGGTCTTGGCTTGACTTCCCTTTCTACTCTATCTGTGATAAGAGTAGATGTTTAAGAACTACCATGATACCCATGGTAGGTATCACTATGGCAATCAAATGTTTCAAGATTTAGTTATGAGTTTCTTTTACTTAAGTTATATACTTGACTTGGGATTCAGGATTTGTTTTAGATAATACCTTGATATCATCTTTAGAACATTAAGTATTCATCTTTGAGTTGTTGTATGGAATGCCATGTGATGATCTCCAGAAGATCTATTACTCCTTATTAAGTAGTGTGTTGTGATTTAGTTTTTATTACATTTGATCTACCCTTAGATCAAATTGTATTACCCAAAGATAAGGTTTTAGCAAAGGTCATATTTAAACTTATCGCAGTCAACTTGATGATCTACTTCAGTTCCACCAAGTTAAGAGAAGCTTCAATCTCTTTGACAAGTTTTATTTAAAAGCGCGAAAATTATCTGGATTTCTTATGCATGAATGCAATGCACACACCTGTGTTCAGCTTATTTCTAAGCTCTAATGCTAGGGTGTTACAGACTCTCCCCCTTAAAATAAACTTCGTCCTCAAAGTTCGTACTCTCTTTCATTTCAGAATGAGGAGTTGACTTGTATGGATCACGACATTTCTCAAATCCATTGTGATTACAATTGGGATAATTGTGGTGTCCCATATCTAAATATTTTTCCTTGAATTCTCTTCATACTTGGCAACTTCCGTCTGTTGTTTCCAATATGTAGCATACTCCTTCTACTACAATCCCTTGGGTTACGTCTTCAAAGTTCTACTTAGGATTGGTTTGGGACACATTTAGTCCATTCCAATTAGGCTTTCCTACTACTTTACACTGGACTCATTTTGGTAGGCTCTCCTCCTTCTTAAGGAAAACTTCCCAGCTATTTCCCCTTTATAACTAGTCCACTAGGGTTAAGCAGTTATATCTCCTTCGATCTTTCATCTGGACATACTCTAGAGAGTACTCTTTAGACAGATGACTAAGGACAGGTTGCGAGGTTTCCTTAGTTTTATCATTAATGGTGAACTTTGTAACTAGATCTCATTAAGATACAATTGGTTGGGTTGTTTGTCTATCACATCATTCAACTAATGATGTGACCTCATTGTCAATTGGCATAAATGCCAATGATCTCAAAACCCTAGATCATCCTCATGACCAATGAACTAGTTCGCTAGAGGTAACTAGAGACTTGGTTTGTTTGCATACCTCACGTGTATTAACGTTTCGTATTAATATAGTTATAGCACAATATGAAACTATTACGAACTAATTGAGATATTATAATAAAAACCTATTTATTATTTGCCTCTAGGGCATATCTCCTTCATATAAAGTGTAAGAATTGTGACATGTTACTCCCTATTCCGGGAAGGAGCTACGAACACTGTAGGAAAGGAACTCCATGAAGTTCTGGTCAACCTATGAAGACTCTAGGCATAGTTTTTATAATAAAAGCAATCTTTGAAGAAATATTTATGAAAACTACATAGTACCAAAGACTTATAGTCAGAGGTGGTAGTTAGTGCATCAAACTTCCCACCTTGCATATAATGAACTTTTTGGGTAACGTTGTTACTCACTCTTTCCTTTCATCCTCTGCTTAGACTCTAAAGAGCCCTAAGACACTCTGATGTATGCTACAAGAATCCAAGATGACATCTACTATGAAGAACCTGACTTGTCAGGAGGAGTTGAAGGAGTGGATTACGATATCCACTATGGAGCTAAAGGAAACGAGTCTGAGTAGTTGCCGCATTAGTATTTAGTACTTGAGTTGGTCCGAGTAGCATAAACTTTATATAATAAGTTGTTGAGCTCATGTTATGTTATGTAGTTTGTAACATCTTCAGAATCAAGTCCAAGAAGCATTCGAAATTTGATTTTTATTAAACTTACCAATCTATCTCGATAGATCCCATTGTTAATAACTTCAACTTCATCCTTATTTATATACTTAAATGTTATTAACACCAATCACATCATTCATATATGTTGTCCACATATCCCAGAATGATTTCACGCTCCCACTCAAATATGGCATCCATATATGACATCCAGGGATTTCACTTTGCCCTCACTCAAAATATGTCTACTACATATTAAGATTTGGGCAAGCTTCTTAGATCCCACTCAAAATATGTATCTTACATATTAAGATTTTGCCAAGCTAATTAGCTCCCACTCAAACGCAGGTCCTCTCGATAATCTTGGACATTCCAAAATTCTTTGATCATCATCAAATTACGAATTCTAGCTACGAGACTTCAATATCCATATATTGCTAGTGTAAATCCAATAGACTCAAGCATCACTACATTTGTAGTCAACTCCTTGAATTTGTCCATACTTTGTGACAAATCGAACTTTTACGTCTCCATTAAGTTTCATTTCCATCTTATGACTTTCAAATCATTTAGAAATATCAAGTAAACTTCTTTAATTAATAAGATCAAGTAACATATTACTTCACAATCTTAAATGTAACTTAATATAGGATTTTATGATTCATGTTCATTTCTCGCACTTAGGTCCATCACGCTTCTTTGTAATTCGTAGGTATGTCTTGTTCATAAACATGACAAGTGAATGAATAATATATTTCCACGAACTTGTAGAGAATATATTGTTGAATCCGACTTTATTTAGTAAAAGTATTCACTGAAACTTTATGATCATAATCATTAGTTTCTCCTTTATTTGTACAGTTCGGTTTCACAAAACAAATTCCGCTGCACCACTCAACAATTTGGAGGCAAGGTCAAATACCTTGTTTTGATATTTTACTTTCTTCCACATTTATCTTCATCAAGACACATCAACTTTGGACAACAGCAGGTATGCCCCTTTTTGTAAGATTTATTCATAGTTGCCTAAGAATACGCTACAAAGACTTTTTTATTCGCCACAATTTCGAATAGTCAAAACCTCTAGAAACTCGAACGGGCCATAACTCTTATGGTGTTGTTTCCATAAATCCTTTTTAGATGCTCCTTTGTATTTCAACCGAGTGTTTGCTCATTTCGATCTCTAACTCTAAACGATAACCGTAACCCTGATAAGAGATAATATTATACCATATGTATCTAATACATAATGATTATGATATTTAGACATTTCAATACACTTTGAAATTGCCCTATTATCATAATTTGTGAAACCTCTTTCACATGTACTTTTATGCTAAAATTAACTTAAATACTTTAGTCATGTCGATCAAATCGAAGAGACTTTTGTATTCTTGTTAATTCAATATCCTCCTTTACTTTGAAATCTTTTGAACAATTCAAAACAGTTTCAAACTTATTTTTCATTAAGCAAATGCTCATATTCACTTAAATCCACAATGAAGTGTGAAATAATGATTTCCACTATTGTTGAAAATACGATACATCATTATGTATAAAGTTCAACATTTCTTCGCATATCACTGTTTTACCAGAATGCGGAGTTTTAGTCATTCTGACCAACGAGGCATGGTTTTGCAAAGTCTCTAGATTAAGCATCTAAGACCCCGATCTTTATTTATAACGAAGAACATGCAATAACCAAAATGACTTAAACTATAGTGCCATATCATAATTAAACTTTGGATATCTTTTAGCATTCTAATCCTTTATAAATGCTTAAACTATTATCATTAACATAGTGATGAGAATAACTCATTTATAATCGTAATGTGACCATAAAGGTATTATTCATAGGAACAGTACAACTGGCTTGTAACTTATTCATATGAACAATCGTCTTGCTAAAAGCAAGACACACAAACAAGGATTACAAAATTATATTCAAGTCCACTAATCCAAATCATAATCTTTGAGGAAAGGGGTGATGTCGTCCATAAACTATTTTGCTTGCCATCATCTTGCCACATTGCCTCAATTCAAGCAATTCTCAAGCAGACCATCCTGTTTTCACAAAACGGGACAAGTATCCAATACTTAGCAAACTGTAACGAGTTCTGCCAGAACTACATTTATAATTTGTATATCTTACATATACCCTTTCATGCACGACCTCGATTGCAATCAAGACCTTCTAAGTGTTCTCAACTCTAATGAAAGATTGCTACGCGATTCTCCAAATATTACCTTTTCATCCATCATGGAGAAAACTCATCCAACGGCTTATACTTTATGTGCCAGATCTTGCATAATGCAACATTGTCGTCCAACTCTCCATCGCATGGAGAATGGCTTATTGGATGATTATGTAGAGAACACAAACATTATGGAGTCATCGGATTATCTCCTAATGGTTATTGTATCAGGAAGAGAAGATCACCCTTTTACGAGGATATCCCTTAGGCGTGGGTATTAATCTATGAAGTTAGATGATACATTGCAAACGTATCTATAATTTGTTATGTTCCATGCTTGGTTTTTATCTACTTTCTTATGTTTTGCCCACACTTTGGAGTGTTTTATACACTTTCTTGGACTAACCTATTAACAAGATGCCACAGTGCCAGCTGCCTGTTTTATGCTGTTTTTGGTTCCAGGAAAGTCAAAAAATGAATATTCTCGGAATTGGACGGGACAAAAGCCAAAGTCAGTTATTCACCAAGGGGGACACGGAGCCAGATTACAAGACAGAGAGGGGCCAGAGGTCCGCCACACCACCTGGCCCGTGCCAGGGGGTGGTGTGTCCGCCTAGGGCACCCCCATGGCCTCCCCTTTCGCCTATAAGATGCCTCCGATACAGAAACCCTAAAGTACCCGATCAAAATTCCACGAAAGAGTCTGTAGCCGCTGTCATCTCCATCCCTAGATCGGAAGGGATCTGAAGCTCTTCCTGGCACCCTGCCAGAGGGGAGAATTCACCCTGGAGGCCTTCTTCATCACCATGCAAGCCTCCGGTGTGATGCGTGAGTAGTTCATCCTTGGACTACGGGTCCATGTAGTAGCTAGATGGTTGGTTCTTCTCCTTTGTGCTACCATGTTTAGATCTTGTGAGCTCCGTTCATGATCAAGATCATCTATTTGTAATCCTACATGTTGTGTTTGCGGGGATCCGATGGATATTGAGATGCTATTTCAGATTGATTATTGATTCTATCATGTCTTTGTTATTTGTGATCTTGCATGCTTTCCGTTGTTAGTAGCTATCTTGGCCAAGTATATGCTAGCAACTCCAAGAGTTAGTATTTATGCTCGATAGTGGGTTCATGCCTCTAGTAATCTGGGGAAGTGACAGAAATCTCTAAGGTACTAGATGTGTTGTTGCTACTAGGAAGAAAACAGCAATCCTTTGTTCATAGAACAATCGTATTGTTTAATTTACATGCAATGCGTAATGCAATTATCTGTTGCCTGCAACTTAGTACTGGAGGGGATTTGGATGATAACCTGAAGGTGGATTATTAGTCATAGATGCAGTTGGATTATGGTTTATGTATAATGTTGTAATGCCCAATCAAATCTCAAAGGATTCAAGATGATTAGTATATGCATGTATGCTTTCTCGATGTTTGTCAATTTCCCCGCTGTAATTTGTTCACCCAACATGTCATCTATCTTAAGGAGAACCACCACTAGTGAACTATGGACCCTGGTCCTTTCTTTTATCATCAATCTACAACTGTTTACTACTTTCTGTTTACTTTCTGCAAGCTTTTACTATCTTCCACATAATATGTTTAATCCTTTGTTTTCAACAAAACCGGTGAGATTGACAACCTCACTTTAAGTTGGGGGCAAAGTTCTGTGGTTGTGTTGTGCAGGATTCCAAGTTGGCAACAACACCTTGGAGGTGTTTCCTTGCTCCTACTGGTTCGATAACCTTGGTTTCATAACTGAGGGAAACTTACTGCTGTGCTCATCATACCTTCCTCTTGGGGTTCCCCAACGAGCTCGTTATTACACGAGTTAGCAAGTATTTTTCTGGCGCCGTTGCCGAGGAGTCAAGGACATCTTCACAAGGGGAGTCCCTCATAACCAATCTCTTTACTTTGTTGTTTTTCTTTTGCTTAGTTCATTTTTGCTTTGTTTGCTTGTTTCTTTATCAAAACAAAAAAATAGTTGTACTAGTTTGCTCTCTTTATTAAAAACACACAAAAAATAACTATTCTTGAAAACACTAAGTTGTGTGACTTCACTAGCACCAACAACAATGACTTCATGTGCACACCTATTGCTCCACCTGTTCCCGAAGCTACTTTCTTTGAAATTAAACCTGCTTTACTCAATCTTGTTATGAGAGAACAATTTTCTGGTATTGGTAATGAAGATGTTGCTGCTCATCTAAATAACTTTGTTGAACTTTGTGAGATGCAAAAGCATAGGGATATAGATGGAGATATTATTAAGCTTAAATTGTTTCCTTTCTCTTTGAGAGGAAAAGCTAAAGAATGGTTGTAATCCCTAACTAGAAATAGTATTGATTCTTGGACTAAATGTAAAGATGCTTTCATTGGAAAATACTATCATCCTGCTAAGATTATATCTATGAGAAGTGAAATAATGAAGTTTAAACAATCTGATAATGAACATGTTGCTCAAGCTTGGGAAAGAATGAAATCTTTGGTAAAGAATTGTCACACTCATGGACTGATTGCTTGGATGATTATCCAAACCTTTTATGCAGGATTGAACTATTCTTCAAGAAATCTATTGGATTCTGCTGCTGGAGGTACCTTTATGACCATTACTTTGGGTGCTGCAACAAACCTTCTGGATAATACGATGGTTAACTATTCTGAATGGCACATTCAAAGATCTCCACAAGTTAAGAAGGTAAATTCTGTTGAAGAAACCTCCTCCTTGAGTGATAAAATTGATGTTATTATGTCTATTCTTGTTAATGGGAAAGCTCATATTGATCCAAATCATATTCCCTTATCCTCTTTGGTTGCTCAAGAAGAGCAAGTTGATGTGAACTTTATAAGAAATAATAATTTTAGCAACAATGCTGATAACCCACGAGTATAAGGGATCGTGTGTAGCCTTTTTGATAAGTAAGAGTGTCGAACCCAACGAGGAGCTAAAGGTAGGATAAATATTCTCTCAAGTTCTATCAACCTCTGATACAACTCTACGCACACTAAACATTTGCATTATCTAGGAAATAAAACTAGAGCAACAATACGAGTAATAGAGATAGCTTTGCATGATAATAAATAACAAGAAAGTAAAGCTTGTTGTTGTAGCAATACACTAAACTAACAGAACCATGAGTGTGGAATAGTGGTGGTAATTGTGGTGGATTTTTCCAAGTTTAAATAGCGAATAGATCGGATTCATTGTCTTCGATGCAGTTTTCTATGTGGGGGAGGCTAAATATACATGCGCTTCACTACTTGGAATTACATGTACTATATAATTGGATTGTTAGCAAACATCCGTAAGTACTAATCAATGCATTAAGGTTTCCCCAACCATAGCCTTAAGTTTAATGGTACTCTTACTCTCATACGTGCAACGTTCCGGTTCGCGTCCTCAGGTTTCTGTCACTCCGGCAGAACTCCCCCTTCCTTTTACACATACTATAAACCCTATGATGTTTAATCCATGTGAGCACAAATATAATGGACACCAAAGGACTGTACCATATCAACATACAACTCTAATGAACCAAAGACGTTCGACCATTCAATCTAAGAACAAAGAAACTACACAAACATGACATAGATCATAGGATTATAGCTTATAGCATCAAACACCATGTTTACATAGGATGGTACAGAGGTATGTGGGAGGATGAACCACTGCATACTAGGAGGATTAGGTGATGGAGATGGCGGTGAAGATGGTGAAGAAGGCGGCGGCGGCGCGGGGGACTCCTTCCCTATTGCCGATATCATGGGGGAGCACTGCCCCTTAGCCCCCTTCCTTCATGGATTCTTGGGAGCCATCCATGGGGGAGGCAAAAACGTGGCTTTGGTGGCTGCAAATTCATGGGTGGAGATGCCCTGGGCGAATTAGGTTTCCTCCCTTTATATAGCTTCTCGGATTCCCGTCACCCCATCTTGGGCTGCAGTAAATTAGGCCTAAAAGGTCCGTCCGGACTCGGAATCAGCTAAATTTTATGTCCAAAACCTTTGTTGTGAAATTTCCAACAATTGTGTAGTTGAAGAGTTTGACGTCGTCTTCGACCCGAAACGTGACCATCTTCAAAAAGAGTTCTAAGACAGATTTCTGGAAAAATCCCAATTTGACTCCAACAAGGTTTCCACTTGCATTCTTGGTAATTCCTACACATCAAAGTGTAAAACAAGAACATTGTGCACTTTTGCAACTATTAGTAGGTTGGTCCAAATAAATCATAAATTTTATACAAAAAGGAGTGTCAAAATCATATTATTAGCATAAAACCATCAAAAATTATAGATACGTTATGGACGTATCAACATCCCCAAGCTTAGTTCCTGCTCGTCCTCGAGTAGGTAAACGATCAAAACAATATAATTTTTTAGGTGACATGCAGACAACACAATCTTGATCATCATTATTGTAAAAGTATTGATAGCTAAGATTAAGGTACTCTAAACGTGAATCATGAAAGATAGAGTTCTAACAATAAGACATAGCAACTATGTTGTAACATGAAAAGGCACAAACAAAAGATTCATGAATAACAATGTTTTGCAAGACGTTTGTTTGTTTCACATAAAGAAAGCATAATGAGAATGTTATTCAGCTTGTCCCTCATAGAGTAGCAAAACATAAATGCATAGGACACCTTCAAAGTTCATAAGGGTGACTAGATACAAATAGTTTAGGAACAAGCAATATCAAAGTTATGCATCAATCAACAAGTCTTGGGACAATACACATAGAACTAAGAATGACAACTAAGCTCTCTTAATTGGTGCATAAAGATAGAAGGTGGAGACTCAATATAAAAGTGGAAAAAAGGCCTTCATAGAAGGAAGCAGAGATTCAAGTCTCATAAAGAGCTTCCAAAAATTATGGTACTTATTAGCTTTCAGCTCTCATTGCCCCTATCATAAGCATCTTGAAGTGATTAAGGTTAAAGTGAACAAACTATGGAGTATATGCTTGACAAAGTATAAGTTGGAAATCTCATGTTCCTTAAATACGAGGGCCACTCCTCGTGCTACTCAAGTTTAGTTACCGGTAAGTTCTTGTCATAGTAAGTACATGTGTATCATAGAGAACCGCCAACGGGGTACCCCTTGCCTGATGATACGGAAGAATCCCCATATCAAAATGACAAGGCAAGAAGACAACAAGGATCTCAGCAATCTTCTTATTTACCATGGGAAAATGGTGCTTTTTTCCTCTCTTTCCTCTTTTCTCATCTTTTTTTTCTCAATCTCTATCTCTTTTTTATATAATAAGAATGCTTCATAGATTGTTCATTATGGTTACGCTGCAGGTTTCCACCATGATTAGGCATGGATTAGACCGGCGGCCTAGGCGTATCTCTAACACACATACATAACTCCATGGACTTACAAGCTCCCCTTTTATTTCACACCGACGACATCCATAGACAAAAGAGCATGATATCAACTAGGTACAATGTACAAGTGAAATGTTGAAAGTGTTCCCCATGACAGCATGGTTCTGCTAATCCCCATCATATAAGTGCAAGCATATACAACATAGATGACACAATGGTTCAAGTTTATTAGGGGCAAGAAAAGTAAAGTGTGCCATCAAGTTCGTGAGAGCTTTAATCACTAGTTTTCTCATAACAAGTTTAATTCAGAAGGTCAATAAAAGCATGAATATACTTGGAATAGCAAATGCTAATAGGTAGGTATGGTGGAGTCTTTGGGATAACTTGGTTTTATTTGGAGTTGGATGCATGAGTGGAACTCATACTTGGTTATGGAGGCTAGCAAAAGACTGGGAGCGACCAGCTAAAAGAGCAATATTGGCCATAATCATGCAAAGCAACAAAACATCATTAATTAAAGCATAAAGTGATATTACAAGTCGAAAACTAAAGGATCATAAAGGCTATGGTGACTTGGGATAGTCATAATATGGTGTGAGCATGCGCCAAGTCAACCCAAATAAAGCATCAAAGGAGAATACCACAATACTATGCTTTAATATGCTAAAACAACACATGATTCTTTAAAGGCACACATTAAGCAATCTCAATTGTTTATAACATGTCATGCTACAGCAAAAATTACCAAGCATAAAGCCAAAACAATATCAAGCATGACATGACAAAGCATAGGCCACCGTAAAAAACGAGCTCCTTTTACCACTTAACCATGAACTTTTCCTACTCTTTTCCAATCCAAACCACACTTATTTGAAAACTAATGTATGAAAGAGGGGATCCAACCAATTTATTCAATCAAACTAAGCAAACAAAAACCAAAAACAAAAATGAAGACGTTCCAAGAACAACACAACTATGCATGAAACAATAAAAATGAAGTATTTGGAAGAACCTGAGATTTTTATTGATGAACAAAGGGGATGCCTTGGGCATCCCCAAGCTTTGACGCTTGTACTTCTTGGATATTTTTGGGGTGACACGGGGTGGCATCACCAAGCTTGAGCTTTAGTCCATTCTTCATCTCATTACATCATTCTTTCCTTAACACCTGAAATTTTTCCTGCATACAAAATTTCACATAATCTTCATTAGCAACATTAGTGTACTCAAGATAATAAGTCTTTGGGTTCAGTTTCAACACCAATAAAACTTTCATTAAAACACAAGCTACTGTAGCACTTCCCTTAAAAATCTCAATTCCCCAAAGAGAACCCAAAAAGGAATCAACAAGAAGCAAATGCAAATAATGGCAGAAACCTGTCAAAACAGACCAGAAGATAGAAACCAATTTTTTCGAAGACCTTATGTTATTCAAATCGAAATGTGTTGATCTAATGAAAGTTGGGTAACAACCTGGGGCAGAAGCACAAAAAATTACAGATCAAACCGACATACAGAGATTCTACACGAATTTTTACAGCGAAGCACAAAAATCTGTTTCGAGACAACAACTTTCCCAAGCATTACTTCTCTCTCATTATAGGTTACTCTTGGCACAAAAAGCAAATAAAAAGGATAAGGAGAGGTTATTACTGAAGAAATAACTTCCAAGACTAAACTAAAACTTTTGGGTTATCTCCCAATAAGTACTTTCATTTAACGCCTTTAAGTTAGGCATAGGAGCAAGATTCAAGTATTTTCGAATGAATAAGCATTAAGATCAATACCAGAAATATCTTTCTTTTTCAAGGCTTCATGCATTCCTACAAGTTTTTAACTGAAAAGCTTCCATGGAAAGATTTTTATTGGTTCAATAGGTATGAACACAAGTGTTCAAGGTCGACCCCCACTTAACCATTACTCATCTTTCCAATCACTTTCCTTTTTGAAAATGTTTTTAGGTAACAAGTATAACTAATTTTTTTTGTAATTCGCATTCCCTATCCATACTAAGATAATAGACACCAAAGGACTGTACCATATCAACATACTACAAACCCTATGATGTTTAATCCATGTGCGCACAAATATAATAGACACCAAAGGACTGTACCATATCAACATAGAACTCTAATGAACCAAAGACGTTCAACCATTCAATCTAAGAACAAAGAAACTACACAAACATGACATAGATCATAGGATTATAACTTATAACATCAAACACCATGTTTACATAGGACGGTACAGAGGTTTGTGGGAGGATGAACCACTGCATACTAGGAGGATTAGGTGATGGAGATGGCGGTGAAGATGGTGAAGAAGGCGGCGGCGGCACCGGCGGCGTCGCGGGGGACTCCTTCCCTGCCGCCGGTATCATGGGGGAGCACCACCCTTTAGCCCCCTTCCTTCATGGCTTCTTGGGAGCCCTCCCCCATGGAGATGGGATACATCCATGGGGGAGGCAAAAACATAGCTTTGGTGGCTGCAAATTCGTGGGTGGAGATGCCCTGGGCGAATTAGGTTTCCTCCCTTTATATAGCTTCTCGAATTCCCGTCACCCCATCTTGGGCTGCAGTTAATCGGGCCTAAAAGGCCTGTCTGGACTCGGAATCAGCTAAATTTTATGTCCAAAATGTTTGTCGCGAAATTGCCAACAACTGTGTAGTTGAACAGTTTTCCGTTTGATGCCGTCTTCGATCCGAAACATGACTATCTTCAAAAAGAGTTCTGAGACAGATTTCTAGAAAAATCCCAATTTGACTCCAACAAGGTTTCCACTTGTATTATTGGTAATTCCTACACATCAAAGTGTAAAACAAGAACCTTGTGCACTTTTGCAACTATTAGTAGGTTAGTCCAAATAAATCATAAATTTTATACAAAAAGGAGTGTCAAAAGCATATTATTAGCATAAAACCATCAAAAATTATAGATATGTTATGGACGTATCAAATGCCTATAGGAATAATTTTGGTAACAACAATTATAGGCCATATCCTCACAACAATGGTAATGCTTATGGAAATTCCTACAACAATAATAGGAATGCACCCTCTGAACTTGAAGTTATGCTTAAAGATTTTATTAGCAAACAAACTGCTTTCAATAAAACTATTGAGAAAAAACTCTCTAATACTGAAAGAAATATAGCATCATTGGCTGAAGCACAATCTTCTTTGAATAAAATGGCTGCTAAACCTGAAACTATTGATAATCCCTTTGCTGCTACTAATTCCATACAAGTTAGAATTGATGAAAATGTTAGACTATTAGCTGAATTGCATGCTAAGTGGGAAAGAGAAGATGAAATTGCTAGAAATATTAGTGTTTCTACTATTACTACCACTAGTGTTGAAGCTAGTAATAGCTCTACTACTTTAGATGATAATTATGATTTTGATCTTGATGGTTGCAATATCTCTGAAGTTATTAAGTTCCTACAAAATCTTGCTAAAAGTCCCAATGCTAGTGCTATGAATATGGCCTTTACAAAACACATTACTGTTGCTCTCATAAAAATTAAAGAAGAAAAGATGCAACATAAAGCTCATATTCCTATGAAACAAGAAGATGGTTGGGAACCCATCATTAATATGAAAGTGAATGATTTTGATTTCAAAGCTTTGTGTGATCTTAATAGTACTGTTTCTATTATGCCTAGAAGGATTTATGATATGCTTGATTTGCCACCATTGGAAGATTGTTATTTGAATGTCCCACTTGATGATATGCTAAAAAGAAACTCATGAGGAGTATTAATGATGTTCTTATTATGATTAACAATGCCTATATCCCCGTTGATTTATATGTTTTGGATGTGGAATGCAATGCTTCTTGTCCTATTACTTTGGGAAGACCTTTTCTTAGAACTGTTGGTGCCATTATTGATATGAAAGAAGGCACCATTAAATATCAACACCCACTCAAGAAAGGTATAGAACACTTCCCTAAGAAGAGAGAGAAGATTTCTTTTGCCTCTCCTATGAAAACAAAATTTGCTCTTAATGCTTCTTCATTTGAGAACACTTGATTCTTTTTCTTGCTTCTTATGCCTAACTTAAAGTCGTTCAAGAAAAGTACTTATTGGGAGATAACCCAAAAGTTTTAGATGAGTCTTGGAAGTTATTGCTTCAGTAATAACCTCTCCTTATCCTTTTTATTTGCTTTTTGTGCCAAGAGTAACCTCTAATGAGAGAGAATTAATGATTTGGAAAGTTGTTGTCCCGAAACAGATTTTTCTGCTTCACCGTAAAAATTCGTGTAAAATCTCTGTACGTCGTTTTGAGGCTTGAATTTTTGTGCTTCTTCCCCAGGTTGTTATCTAACTTTCATTAGTTCAACACCTTTTGATTTGAGCAACAAAAGGTCTTAAAAAAATTGGTTTTTGCCTGCTGGTCTGTTTTGACAGATTTGTGCCATTATTTGCATTTGCTTCTTGTTGGTTCCTTTTGTTGGAAATATGCCCTAGAGTCAAATAGTAGTAAGGACTATTATCATATTTCATATAGTTTATGATTAAGTTTTATATAATGCTATAAGTGTATTGAGTGGAAACATCAATACACGTGTGATACATAAACAACCAAGTGTTCCCAGTGAAACTCTAGTCACTGGTTCATTGGTCAACAGATGATCATGTTTCCTGATCATGTGGCATTTATGCTAGTTGGAAATGGAGTCATCTCATTCTGTGAATGAGATGATGAACCAATACCCAACCTAAACATCATGATTCGATCATGTCACGAAGTTCAAGTTACGATGATTAGAAAAGGATCCTCGTAGACTGTTCCTTAGACCGTGAGGCTATATCAATCATTGTCTCCCGAGAGTGCTTAGATAGCATCAAATGCCATCTGGTAAAATGGTGGTTATAAAGGTGTGTTCAGGTATTTGGAGGAAACAGTAGAGGCAATATATGTCAAGAGCGGGATTTGTCTGTCCATATGACGGGAAGATACTCAAGGGCCCACTCGGAGAAGTTATATCCAATAGCTGCACAGCGTGTGATTAGATCACGGGGATATCACTTGTTGGAACGAGTCAGGTAGCATTGTTCAGTAACGAGATTGAACACGACATGGCGATGTTATTGATCAGATCTCGAGCAACGCAAGTATCGAGAGACAAAGGGAATAAGACACGACTGTCCCGGTTCAAACGACGAAAGGTCTTCGTGGAACGCACATGGGTCACATGGCCATCCAGGTCCCTCGATCGATCATTGGTGCGGGAGTGTTCCGACCATGTCTGGAGTGTTCCCGAACCGTGGGGTATCACGCTTAAGGGCTTGATGATGCTTAGAGAGTGTTTATAGGATCAGTAGAATCACCGAAGAAGAGAAGGGAGAAAACCGGAAGGGTTTCGGTAAGTCCGGAGGATGTCCGGAGTGGAGGTGGAAGGTGTTCCATGGCCACGGAGATTGAATGATATGTGAATGAATGTTAAATGTTGATTTAATCATTTATTCATAATTATTTAATAAAGAGAAAATCAATTAAAGGTCAAAAAGGCTTAATGGGCCAATTCCGGAGGGAGAGGGCCCATTAGGGGAAAGGAGAGAGGGAGAGGGGCCAAGGGGGAGGTCGGCTGGGCCTAGCCCCCCCCACATGGGTCCCACTAGGTTGTCGGTGGCCACCTCCTCCCTCCTCCTCTCATTTAGTCCCACCCCGGGACTTTGAGGGAGGTAGTACCTCCCTTCCCCCTATATATAGTAGGGTATTTGGCCTAGAAAATACACCAATAATCAATAAAGGTCTCCCCACTTTTGGGAAGACCTCCAATTGATATTTTCTCTCTCCCCTCTCTCTCTCGTGATCGTGGCCCCAAGTTTGGACTGCGCGAACGAGAGACATCTTCACCGCAGAGCGCCGTCACGCTGCGGGATTCGGATCCGGGAGCTCTACTTCCGCAACTGCTGCTGGATCGGGGAAGTGGGAGTCATCGTGAGGCACCGGACGTGTGTAACTCCCCGCGAGGTTTCGCACTTGAGGCACTCAAGTCGTTGGAGCCAAAAGGAGTGCAAGGATTTCATCACGACCTTGAGGTCGGCTTCGGCTCGTCTACATCAACCACGCTCTCCTGAGCGTTGACAACGCTCTTCGGTCTTCAAGGGTAAGTTCACTCAAAGCCCCTCCCATTACTGTACTACTAATAGATAGGTCCTAGCAGCTTCAGGGTTTCAGGGGCGTAGGATAAAATTTATTGTTTTCATGCGCGGAACCCCTACAGTGGTATCAGAGCTAGATCTATGCGTAGTAATGCTAGTACGGGTAGAACACACGAGATGTAGTGTGTGGGCATTGATCTTTTAGTTGTTACCCTCCCACGTGTACTTGTGCATACAGCAGTAATGCTTGATGAAGCGACCCCCAACCGACTTTACGCATTCATTCGCGAGACTGGTCCACGCTTGACATATGGCTTGTACCGTATAAAGTGGCTTAGGGGGTGTCTATCTCTCTCGCATTAGTTGGTATGCCATTTGCAACGGAGGGACCCAAAAGGGGTGTATTAGAGACAACTACTTGATCAGCGTTGTGCTAAAAGTTCGTAGGTAAGAACGGTTCTTGTGTGAAAGCCCATTCAGCCACATAAAACATGCAAAGATAAAGTAGAGGCGTCTAACTTTGTTTTGCAGGGGGGCGTTGCTTTGTGATATGGTTGTGGCAAAGGTAAAGTAATTACCTTTTGTTGCATAGTAGTAGATAGTCATGGTAATGACAAACTACCATGCCGGAATGACACCGGTACCCTGGTGTCTACGGCGCTGGAACCCGGTGACGACGGATGGAGATCACGACGTGAAGGACCATATCACATAGCATTTACATTCAATGTTATTGTTTGTATGTCTTATTGTGTGCTGGTATTAGATACTCGACGGTAGCCTAATAAGATGATCCCTGTTAAAATTACCAATGATTGTGTTCCCCATTAGTGTGCACCACCAAGAAAGTTCTTCGATATGAGGCGATCCAGGGTTACAGGCCTAGGTGTCATACATATCTACGTTCGCATATAGTGGGTATAAGCCATGTTGCACAGCGAATACACTAAAGTTGAGTTGGCGAGCCTAGCACGCTAGAGAAGCGTGGCCTCAGAACATGGATGGTCGAAAGATCGAGCACGAGTTGCATAAATGATGTGACCGACGTTTAGCGTCCACCCTTGGACCCACATTGATGGCCGTGACGATCGGGGGAGATGTGGCTGATAGGGGTCGTGTTATCACTAGGAACCCTTTTGGGGATAGGTGTTTCTGAGTGGAGTTATTATTAACTCATTTAATTATAAACTTAGTCTAAATTCCTTTTGCAATTATAAATGTAGATGGGACCTTTCGTGTTGACAATTGAATGGTTAGAAGGAGAGAAGCTCAGATTAGATGGATCGAACTTCTCCATATGGGTTGCCAGTATCCATGTTCTCCTTAGCGAGAACGACGTGGTCGAGTATATACTCGACGTGATGGATTTGGATCAGCCCACGGACCTTGAGACCCCAGAGGAGCGGAAAGACCGCTATCTCCGTCGTGAGATGGCCTCCTATATTTCAGTTGTGATGCGTTTCGGAATGGTGGACGAGCTATGGCCTTTCGTGGGTGATGCCAACCCTCGTTCGGTGATGCTACAGCTTAGGACACATTTCGTGGAGCAGACACGCATTTGGGAGCATGAGCTGATGGGAGACTTCCTCTCCATTAAGATGGAGGAGAACTCATCACTGGACGACCACTTGGAGCACATGCATGATGTGTACATGAGGCTTGCATACTTCCTGGACGTCTGGATTACGGGCTCTTTTGCAAACGCTGTTGTGTTGTGGTCGCTGCCACCAAGCTACCAAGCACAAGTCAGGACTTGCATAATGAGGGGCGACGCGGAAACAATGGAGTTCCACCGGTTCATGACACATCTCAGGAATGTGTTGGTTGAACCAGATGTCGCTCAGGTCATCAACGACAAAGGTATATATTTGATATACAGTTTTATAAATGTTATAATCTTGCAAACACATTTGCAGTGTTAAGTATATCTGATACTTGTTTTGTTTTGCTGAAAACAGGTCCTTCTGCATGAGAGGTGCTTGCTGGAGAGGAGGTGACGTTGTGTGTTGATGGCGAGCATGATGATGACGGTCGACGACACTCTCCCTCGACATTTATCATTTAGTTTATGTTTTAGGATGATTATTGTAATCAAGAGATTGTGAACTTCTTTAGTGTGTCTCACAGTTCGTGAGACGGTTATTCATATGAGTTTGTAACAAACAGTTGTTCTATTTTTATGAATGATTTCTATTCGTGTTCATATCTTGTTTGATTACTTCTGAATTATCCTCGTTGTTTGAAACTAATTGATAATGCATGAACATTTGTAAAATATTAAAATGCCTTGTTTAAAATACCCAATTTAATGATATGTTCATTAATGAATGAAACCATTGTTTAAATTCAAAGTTATAGTGATAATATGTGAAAGTTATTCGATATATCATCACTTATAAATCATGTCTAAGTTCGGTAAAATAACTTGAACACCGTGTATTACTTGAATACAAAGTGTTTAATGAATTGTTAAATAGAATACATATTCGATGTATTGTGTTTTAGCAAAAATGGTAATTATCATTAATTGATTGTTTAAATGTGTAAAGTAGTTTACCAGAGGAAACATGAATATGAAACTATTTGATTTGATCAAAATGTTTCATTAATAAATTATAAATATAAAAGAGAATCCAATTACTGTGATTTGATCAATAGTAATGAAATTCAACTTTATAAGAATGGCATAAAAGTAATTGTGAAATGCAAAGCGTTCTGGAACGTCAGAATGCAAAGTATCAAAATGTGATATTGAATATCAAAGAGGGTTGAATAGAAGGCACCAAATAAATCGTTGTAGTGTAGATGTAGAGACCATTAGCTTAGAAATAGTTAGCACTCAATTAGAATGTAGTGAACCATTTGAATTCGTGAAAGTTTTGGGGCTATTCGATATAACCAAAACAATAGCGAATAAGTCCTTGTAGAGTATTCATTGGAAACTTTGAATACGAAATCCATAGCTGAGACCAAAAGGAAAGCAAGATTCGTATTGCTTGGATTTTGGTACATTCTTGAGAAAGCTCACTTTTAGTGATGTTTCTCAATTATGAAGCAAATGGAAATTAGTCTAAAACACGATGAGGATTCAAAACCCTGCATTAGAGTGTTGAGAAGTGCAACAGACAACGTTCCTGAACGATTCTCTGCATAGAAGGAAACAATCAATGATATTGATCATTGTGTTTTTCCCTCCACTATTGTTTTTCACTACATGAAGTAGGATTCAAAATGTAAATACATATCTTGTATGGAGACATTTGTGAATCATTTGTCATGATTCTTGAAATATGACATACCTACGAACTACTAAGGAAATAATGGTAAACTAGAATTATGAGAAATCCTAAAAGGCAAAATTCCCTTGAGATTAGAAAACAATTCATTGCTGAATCTCACAAGTAAAAGGAGTCACTTGGATTTTCCCAAATGACTGCAAAGCCATAGTAGGAAAAGGGGGTAAATGACTAAAGCACAATTTGTCAAGTATTGGACAAATTTAAATGAATTTGATTCATGTGTGCTAAATGTCTAGTGGATTTAAAACTAGTAAAGTACTAGTATCTCATAGTAAATCTCCAAGTTTGATATTTGATCAAAGGATTTTGAAGTTATTCAAAATAGTGAGTGGATATGCAATTTGCATAAAATTTAGTGGGAGCTATGAAAGTCTTCCTGAAACAATATGTGATTGACATATTTTTAAGTGGGAGCAATATAAGACTCAAATTCAAATATGTAGGAACATATTTTGAGTGGGAGCTTATAGGAGTAATTCTTAAGTATGTTAAGGATGAAAGCGCAAATACTTATAAATAATGATTTATAAGATGTAGAAGTTGATAATAACCATATTATGATATTATGTAGTATTCCTTAAGGGATTCTGAAAGGGGTTTCAGAATAGAAGTTAATTAAAGAACTAGTCCTTAATGACTCAAATTAAGAATAGTATTAAGTTTAACATCAATGGTTAAAAGAAAGAAAAGGATGATCGTCATCCACTATGTTAAGACATAGGTTCTATCTTAGTAAACCATGATGATAACTTAGCATAATATGTGATCCAATAAGGAACGTTTGAAAGTGATCAAGTTCGAATCACAGAACGTTGAGCTAAGTTTTGTCCGTAGTATCTAGTAGAGAACTATAGACATGTTTTCCAAATCCATAAAGGATAACATATCTTAAAACATAAAGAGTTATGTTATAAGGGAATATGTTGGAAACTCCTGTAGATACCAATTAAAGTCAAGTAGGAAGCGAGGTGAACAAAACATCGAAAGTTGCACAGAGTGCACTGGTGTTTCGATGAATATATTTATAATAATAGATAAGGGTACCATCTAAAGTGTTGTATAATGTTATGGCGGGGCTAATTCACTTTTAACGTAGAATGATGTGTCCCAGGGCACAGTGCCCATGAGAAAGCCCTCGAGGTTGATCTAACGTCACTGTAGGCTCCTAGAATCAGGCCTTGTTTTGTTGCCATAACGACGATGCATACACACAGATGCTGTCATGTGATGATAGAATATTAATGTCAATCAAATAGACATTAGTAAGTTGCAAAGGATTTGGGACTGTAAAGTACAGAACCAAGACTCAATCTCTTCCATGAGCAAGCATGTTCTAGGTACCGGATATATGGTACCAATGATTGAGAACAAATGCAGCTAGTGTATTTGTACTCTAGCGCAAGTGGGAGACTGTTGGAAATATGCCCTAGAGTCAAATAGTAGTAAGGACTATTATCATATTTCATATAGTTTATGATTAAGTTTTATATCATGCTATAACTATATTGAGTGGAAACATCAATACACATGTGATATATAAACAACCAGGTGTTCCCAGTGAAACTCTAGTCACTGGTTCATTGGTCAACATATGATCATGTTTCCTGATCATGTGGCATTTATGCCAGTTGGAAATGGAGTCATCTCATTTTGTGAATGAGATGATGAACCAATACCCAACCTAAACATCATGATTCGATCATGTCACGAAGTTCAAGTTACGATGATTAGAAAAGGATCCTCGTAGACCGTTCCTTAGACCGTGAGGCTATATCAATCACTGTCTCCCGAGAGTGCTTAGATAACATCAAATGCCATCTGGTAAAACGGTGGTTATAAAGGTGTGTTCAGGTATTCAGAGGAAATGGTAGAGGCAATATATGTCAAGAGCGGGATTTGTCCGTCCATGTGACGAGAAGATACTCAAGGGCCATCTCGAAGAAGTTATATCCAATAGCTGCATAGCGTGTGATTAGATCACAGGGATATCACTTGTCGGAACAAGTCAGTAACGAGATTGAACACGACATGGCGATGTCATTGATCAGATCTCGGGCAATGCAAGTATCGAGAGACAAAGGGAATAAGACACGGCTGTCCCGGTTCAAACGATGAAAGATCTTCGTGGAACACATAGGGGTCACATGGCCATCCAAGTCCCTCTATCGATCATTGGTGCGGGAGTGTCCTGACCATGTCTGGAGTGTTCTCGAACCATGGGGTATCACGCTTAAGGGCTTGATGATGCTTAGAGAGTGTTTATAGGATCGGTAGAATCACCAAAGAAGAGAAGGGAGAAAACCGGAAGGGTTTCGGTAAGTCCGGAGGATGTCCGGAGTGGAGGTGGAAGGTGTTCCATGGCCACAGAGATTGAATGATATGTGAATGAATGTTAAATGTTGATTTAATCATTTATTCATAATTATTTAATAAATAGAAAATCAATTAAAGGTCAAAAAGGCTTAATGGGCCAATTCCGGAGGGAGAGGGCCCATTAGGGGAAAGGAGAGAGGGAGAGGGGCCAATGGGGAGGTCGGCTGGGCCTAGCCCCTCCTGCGTGGGGCCCACTAGGTGGCCGGCGGCCACCTCCTCCCCCCTCCTCTCCTTTAGTCCCACCCCGGGACTTTGAGGGAGGTAGTACCTCCCTACCCCCTATATATAGTGGGGTATTTGGCCTAGAAAAATACACCAATAATCAATAAAGGTCTCCCCACTTTTAGGAGGACCTCCAATTGATATTTTCTCTCTCCCCCGCTCTCTCTCTCTCTCTCGTGACCGTGGTCCCAAGTCTGGACTGCGCGAATGAGATACATCTTCACCACGGAGCGCCGTCGCGCTACGGGATTCAGATCCGAGAGCTCTACTTCCGCAACTGCTGCTGGATCAGGGAAGCGGGAGTCATCATCAGGCACCGGACGTGTGTAACTCCCCACGAGGTGTCGCACTTGAGGCACTCAAGTCGTTGGAGCCAAAAGAAGCGCAAGGACTTCATCACGACCTTGAGGTCGGCTTCAGCTCGTCTACATCAACCATGCTCTCCTGAGCGCTGACAATGCTTTTCGGTCTTCAAGGGTAAGTTCACGAAAAGCCCCTCCCGTTACTGTATTACTAATAGATAGGTCCTGGCAGCTTCAGGGGTTCAGGGGCGTAGGATAAAATTTATTGTTTTCATGCGCGGAACCCCTACACCTTTTTGAGTTCTTTTGGGGAATTGAGATTTTTGAGGGAAGTGCTTCAGTAGCTTGCGTCTTAATGGAAGTTTTATTGGTGTTGAGACTGAACCTAAAGACTTATTATCTTGAGTGCACTAATGTTGCTAATAAAGATTGTGTGAAGTTTTGTATGAAGGAAAAATTCCAGGTGTATGGAGAGAATGGTGTAATGAGATGAAGAATGAACTAAAGCTCAAGCTTGGGGATGCCACCCCGTGTCACCCCAAGAATTATCCAAGAAGTACAAGCGTCAAAGCTTGGGGATGCCCAAGGCATCCCTTTCTTCATCAATAAAAATCCTAGGTTTCTTCCAAACACTTCATTTTTATTGTTTCATGCACAGTTGTGTTGTTCTTGGAGCATCTTCATTTTTTGTTTTTTGTTTTCGTTTGCTTGGTTTTCTTAGTTTGCTTGAATAAATTGGTTGGACCCCTCTTTCATACATTGGTTTTCAAATAGTTTGGTTTGGATTGGAAAAAGAGTAGGAAAGTTCATGCTTAAGTGGTAAAGAGAGCTTGTTTTTTACTGTGGCCCATGCTTTGTCATGCCATGCTTGATATTGTTTTGGCTTTATGCTTAGTAATCTTTGCTGTAGCATGACATGTTATAAACAATTGAGATTGCTTAATGTGCCTTGGAAGAATCATGCGTTGTTTTAGCATATTAAAGCATAGTATTGTGGTATTCTCCTTTGATGCTTTATTTGGGTTGACTTGGCGCATGCTCACACCATGTTATGACTATCCCAAGTCACCATAGCCTTTATGATCCTTTAGTTTTCGACTTGTAGTATCACTTTATGCTTTGATTAATGATGTTTTGTCGCTCTGCATGATTATGGCCATTATTTCTCTCTTAGTTGGTCGCTCCCAGTCTTTTGCTAGCCTCCATAAACAAGTATGAGTTCCACTCATGCATCCAACTCCTAAAACCAAGTTATTCCAAAGAGTCCACCATACCTACCTATTAGCATTTGCAATTCCAACTATATTCATGTTTTTATCTACCTTCTGAATTAAATTTGTTATGAGAAAACTAGTGATTAAAGCTCTCACGAACTTGATGGCACACTTTAATTTTCTTTCCCTTAATAAACTTGAACCATTGTGTCGTCTATGTTATATATACTTGCACTTATATGTTGGGGATTAGCAGAACCATGTTGTCATGGGGAATGCTTTCAACATTGCACTTGTACTTTGTACCTAGTTGATATCATGCTCTTTTGTCTATGGATGTCGTCGGTGTGAAATGAAAGGAGAGCTTGTAAGTCCATAGAGTTATGTATGTGTGTTAGAGAAACTCCTGGGCCGCCGGTCTAATCCATGATGTCGTGGTGGAAACCTGCAGCGTAACCATAATGAGCTGTCTATGAAGCATTCTTCTTATAAAAAAGAGTCAGATATTGAGAAAAAGAGAAAAAAAGAGATATGAGAAAAGAGGAAAGAGAGAAAAAAAAGCACCATTTTCCCATGGTAAATAAGAAGATTACTGAGATGCTTGTTGTCTGCTTGCCTTGTCATTTTGATATGGAGATTCTTCCGTATCATCGGTCAAGGGGTACCCCATTAGCGGTTCTCTATGATACACATGTACTTACTATGACAAGAACTTACCGGTAACTAAACTTGAGTAGCATGAGGAGCGGCCCTCGTATTCAAGGGACATGAGATCTCCAACTTATACTTTGTCAAGCATATACTCCATAGTTTGTTCACTTTAACCTTAATCACTTCAAGATGCTTATGATATGGGCAATGAGAGCTGAAAGCTAATAAGTACCATAATTTTTGGAAGCTCTTTATGAAACTTGAATCCCTGCTTCTTTCTATGAAGGCCTTTCTTTTACTTTTATGTTGAGTCTCCACCTTCTATCATTATGCACCTATTTTGAGAGCAGAGTGGTTATTAGTTCTATGTGCATTGTCCCAAGACTTATTGATTGATGCATAACCTTGATATTGCTTGTTCTTTAACTATTTTTATCTAGTCACTCTTATGAACTTTGAAAGTGTCCTATGCATTTATGTTTGCTATTCTATGAGGGACAAACTGAATGCTAGTATGCTATGTTTTCTTTATGTGAAACAAACAAACGTCTTGCATTATATTGTTATTCATGAATCTTTTGTTTGTGTCTTTTCATGTTACAACATAGTTGTTATGTCTTGTTGTTAGAATTTTATCTTTCATGCTATGTTGAAGTACTATGATCCCAGCTATCAATGTTTTACAAATACTTTGATCAAGTTTATGATGGTGCATGTCACCTCAAAAATTATTCTTTCTTTTTATCACTTACCTACTCGACGACGAGTAGGAGTTAAGCTTGGGGATGTTGATACGTTGCAAACGTATCTATAATTTTTGATGTTCCATGCTTGGTTTTTATCTACTTTCTTATGTTTTGCTCACACTTTGGGGTATTTTTATACACTCTCTTGGACTAACCTATTAACAAGATGCCACAGTGCCAGCTGCCTGTTTTCTGCTGTTTTTGGTTCCAGGAAAGTCAGAAAATGAATAATCTCGGAATTGGACGGGACAAAAGCCAAAGTCAGTTTTTCACCAAGGGGGACATGGAGCCGGAATACGAGACGGAGAGGGGCCAGAGGGCTACCACACCACCTGGCCCGCGCCAGGGGATGGTGTGGCCGCCTAGGGCACCCCCTCGGCCTCCCCTTTCGCCTATAAGATGCCTCCGATACAGAAACCCTAAAGTACCCGATCAAAATTCCACGAAAGAGTCTGTAGCCACCGTCATCTCCATCCCTAGATCGGGAGGGATCTGAAGCTCTTCCCAGCACCCTGTCGGAGGGGAGAATTCACCCTGGAGGCCTTATTCATCACCATGCAAGCCTCCGGTGTGATGCGTGAGTAGTTCATCCTTGGACTACGGGTCCATGTAGTAGCTAGATGGTTGGTTCTTCTCCTTTGTGCTACCATGTTTAGATCTTGTGAGCTCCGTTCATGATCAAGATCATCTATTTGTAATCCTACATGTTGTGTTTGTGGGGATCCGACGGATATTGAGATGCTATTTCAGATTGATTATTGATTCTATCATGTCTTTGTTATTTGTGATCTTGCATGCTTTCCGTTGTTAGTAGCTATCTTGGTCAAGTAGATGCTAGCAACTCTAGGAGTTAGTATTTATGCTTGATAGTGGGTTCATGCCTCTAGTAATCTGGGGAAGTGACAGAAATCTCTAAGGTACTAGATGTGCTGTTGCTACTAGGGAGAAAACAGCAATCCTTTGTTCATAGAACAATCGTATTGTTTACTTTACACGCAATGCGTAATGCAATTATCTGTTGCTTGCAACTTAATACTGGAGGGGATTCGGATGATAACCTGAAGGTGGATTATTAGTCATAGATGCATTTGGATTATGGTCTATGTATAATGTTGTAATGCCCAATCAAATCTCAAAGGAGTCAAGATGATTAGTATATGCATGTATGCTTTTCTCGATGTTTGTTAATTGCCCCGCTGTAATTTGTTCACCCAACATGTCATCTATCTTAAGGAGAACCACCACTAGTGAACTATGGACCCTGGTCCTTTCTTTTATCATCAATCTACAACTGTTTACTACTTTCTGTTTACTTTCTGCAAGCTTTTACTATCTTCCACACAATACGTTTAATCCTTTGTTTTCAGCAAAACCGGTGAGATTAACAACCTCACTGTAAGTTGGGGGAAAAGTTCTGTGGTTGTGTTATGCAGGATTCCAAGTTGGCAACAACACCTTGGAGGTGTTTCCTTGCTCCTACTGGTTCGATAACCTTGGTTTCATAACTCAGCGAAACTTACTGTTGTGCTCATCATACCTTCCTCTTGGGGTTCCCCAACAAGCTCATTATTACACGAGTCAGCATTGGACCCTTTTGCTAAGTTTCATATCAAGCAATAAATTTCCCATGGTCGCAAAGGACTGATACGTTGCTAACGTATCCATAATTTTTGATGTTCCATGCTTGGTTTTATCTACTTTCTTATGTTTTGTCCATACTTTGGAGTACTTTTCATATGATTTCTTGGACTAACCTATTAACAAGAGCCACAGTGCCAGTTGCCCGTTTTCTGCTATTTTTGGTTCCAGAAAGTCAAAAAATGAATATTCTCGGAATTGGACCGGACAAAAGCCAAAGTCGTTATTTTCTCGGAAGATTCACGGAGCCAGAAAGAGAGACGAAGGGGGGGAGCACAGGGTGGCCACACCATATGGTGGTGCGAGCTAGCCCTGGTCGCGCCACCAGGTGGTGTGGCCCCCCTGGACGCCCACCGACCATGCCTCTTCGCCTATAAGAAGCCTCCCGATGCAAAAACCCTAAATCATCAAGCCTCCAGCCATGAAAAGTTCCACAGCACCGCCTCCACCGAAGGGGACATTCGGGGGACAGAAATTCTCTGTTCCGGCACCCTGCCAGGACGGGAAAGTGCCCCCGAAGCCATCTCCATCGATCTCCACCACCATCTCCATCGCCATTGCTGATTCCCATGATGAGGAGGGAGTAGTTCTTTCTCGAGGCTAAGGGTTCTACCGGTAGCTGTGTGTTCATCTCTCTCTCTCTATGCATGATCTTATTAAGATCATGAGCTTGTAATCTATAGATCTACCTTGCTACTCAAGTGCTTTAATAGATCTCTGCTCTCCCCATGTGTGTGAAGTTGATAGTGTGCACACCATGGTGGAACTTAGGCTAGAGATTACAAATACTTGTTATGAGTTATATTTGGAGTTGGATGTCTTTATGAAATTGTGGTGTTTGTTGGACCCATCTAGTGCTCAAGGTGACAGTATGGGGTTATCTAGAGGGGAAAGGCTTACTTTGAGGTGTGCTGTTATAGCCCTACCATGGATTAGAGTGTCCAACCGGAGAGTAGTTCAGTGTAGTATCATAAAGAATAATATATTTACGTGAGAGTGTTCACTAGTGAAAGTATGATCCCTAGGCCTTGTTTCTAAGCACTGAAACACCGTTTGCTATTAGATCTATTACATGTTTGCTTGCTTCTATCTTTTTTTCAGTTTGACTTTAGTCTTTTCCACGCCATCAAGCTATTTTCTATCACCGTTACCACTTATAATTATCTATACCACTTGTATTTCACTATCTCTTCGCCGAACTAGTGCACCTATACAGCTGACAAGTGTATTGGGTGTGTTGGGGACACAAGAGACTTCTTGTATCTTCATTTCAGGGTTGCTTGAGAGGGGATACCTTTGACCACTTCCTCCCTGAGTTCGATAAACCTTGGGTGATCCACTTAAGGGAAAACTTGTTGCTGTTCTACAAACCTCTGCACTTGGAGGCCCAACAACTGTCTACAAGAATAGAAGTGCGTAGACATCAAGGACCTCAATGGGATAGGCCATGATCTACTAAGATATTTGCAAATAGACATCTAGACTAAGTTCATAATATGAGTTCAATCCTAATTGAGCTCCCACTAAAATTATCATCCCCTAGACGATTTTAGTGATCACATGATCCCAATCCTCTGCACCTCCCCCGATCGTCATGGCCATCAGTGCAACATCAAAGGTAGACATTCCCTAATGTCAATCACATCATCCATGTGACTCATGCTCGATCTTTCAATCTCTTGTGTTCCGAGGCCATGTCTACACATGCTAGGCTCGCCAAATCTAACTTGTGTGTATTCGCTGTGCAACATGGCTTACACCCACTATATGCTAATGTAGATATGTCTAGCCCCCGATCATCACGGTCGGCTTCATAACGGCAAACTTTCTTGGTGGTGCACTGATACGTTGCTAACGTATCTATAATTTTTGATGTTCCATGCTTGGTTTTTATCTACTTTCTTATGTTTTATCCACACATTGGAGTACTTTTTATACTCTTTCTTGGACTAACCTATTAACAAGATGCCATAGTGCCAGCTGCCTATTTTCTGCTGTTTTTGGTTCCAGGAAAGTCAGAAAATAAATATTCTCGGAATATTCTCGGAATTGGACGGGACAAAAGCCAAAGTCAGTATTTCACCGAGGGGGACATGGAGCCAGAATACGAGACGGGGAGGGGCTAGAGGGCCGCCACACCACCTGGCCACGCGGCCAGGCCTGGCCCGCGCCAGGGGGTTGTTTGGCCGCCTAGGGCACCCCCTCGGCCTCCCCTTTCGCCTATAAGATGCCTCCGATATAGAAACCCTAAGCACCCGATCAAAATTCCACAAAAGAGTCTGTATCCACCGTCATCTCCATCCCTAGATCGGGAGGGATCTTAAGCTCTTCCCGGCACCCTGCCGGAGGGGAGAATTCATCCTGGAGGCCTTCTTCATCACCATGCAAGCCTCCGGTGTGATGCGTGAGTAGTTCATCCTTGGACTATGGGTCCATGTAGTAGCTAGATGGTTGGTTCTTCTCCTTTGTGCCACCATGTTTAGATCTTGTGAGCTCCGTTCATGATCAAGATCATCTATTTGTAATCCTACATGTTGTGTTTGCGGGGATCCGATAGATATTGAGATGCTATTTCAGATTGATTATTGATTATATCATGTCTTTGTTATTTGTGATCTTGCATGCTCTCCGTTGTTAGTAGATATCTTGGCCGAGTAGATGCTAGCAACTCCAAGAGGGAGTATTTATGCTCGATAGTGGGTTCATGCTTCTAGTAATCTGGGGAAGTGACAGAAATCTCTAAGGTACTAGATGTGCTGTTGCTACCAGGGAGAAAACATCAATCCTTTGTTCATAGAACAATCGTATTGTTTACTTTACACGCAATGCATAATGCAATTATATGTTGCTTGCAACTTAATACTGGAGGGGGTTCAGATTGATAACCTGAAGGTGGATTATTAGTCATAGATGCAGTTAGATTACGGTCTATGTATAATGTTGTAATGCCCAATCAAATCACATAGGAGTCAAGATGATTAGTATATGCATGTATGCTTTCTCGATGTTTGTCAATTGCCCCGCTATAATTTGTTCACTCAACATGTCATGTCATCTATCTTAAGGAGAACCACCACTAGTGAACTATGGACCCCGGTCCTTTCTTTTACCATCAATCTACACTTGTTTACTATTTTCTGTTTACTTTCTGCAAGCTATTACTTTCTTCTACACAATACATTTAGTCCTTTGTTTTCAGCAAAACCGGTGAGATTGACAACCTCAATGTAAGTTGGGGCAAAGTTCTGTGGTTGTGTTGTGCAGGATTCCAAGTTGGCAACAACACCTGGGAGGTGTTTCCTTGCTCCTACTGGTTTGATAACCTTGGTTTTATAACTGAGGGAAAACTTGCTGTTGTGCTCATCATACCTTCCTCTTGGGGTTCCCCAACGAGCTCGACGTGTTGAGCCAATAACCATGCACACACAAGGGGAACACTATCATTGGAATTATTTAGGGATTATCTTATTTGCTATCGTGAGTATCTAATACTAGCATATAATAAGATATAAAGCAGGTATCAACATCACATGTGTATTATGATATGCTATGGTCCTTCGTGTGCCTTGATCTCCATCGAGCGCTCCGGCATGATCTTTATCTTGCCCCTGGTTTGACGCCAAGTCCACAACGCCACCACTCGGTCGTCTATCGGAACGATGGCTATTACTACTTAACTTAGTCACATAAAAGTAAACTACTTTACCTTCGTAACGACCAATACCATATCATAACACAAGCCCTCCTGCAAAACAAAGTTAGCACCTCTACTTTATCTTTTGCAAGTTTTACGTGGTTGTAAGGCCTTTCGCAATAGAACCATTTCTAATGTACAAACTTTCCAACCACAACATGGATCCAATAGTTGTCTCTACTATACCCCTTTCTGGCCCTCCGTTGTAAATGCTATATCAACTATTGAATGAGAGATAGACATCCGCTAGCCACTTATGCGGAATAAGCCCGTATGTCGAGAGTGGAACCAGTCTCGCATACGAATATGCGTAAGGTCGGTCCGGACCGCTTCATCGAATAATGTCGCGATATAAACAAGTACACGTTAGAGGGTAACAAGTAAGAGATCAATGCCCGCACAAAACTTGTGCGTACTGGCCATACAACACTCCTACGCATAGATCGGCTCTGATACCACTGAAGGGTTCCGTAGCAGAAAACAAAAATTTCCTATGTTGGAACCTCCTAAACTGCCCAAGATCTATCTATGTAGTAATGTGGTAACGACCGAGCGTATAGAATACATTACGGATATTATAACCGAGCCAAATAGGAGCTCTCTCGCGCCTTCACCATTTTTGACCGTCTGATCACTCGTCCTAGCTGTTGTTGGCCATCTGATTCCTGTTAATACAATACTGGCCCGGATATTCCTAGGGGAAGCTACTTTGCATATCAAATTGGCACGCTGTGATTAATTGGCGTCGAAATCCCCTTAAAGCCCATCTACTCTGATACCTATTGAGAAAAAAAGTTTACCAGGAGCGACTGCGAGCAACCTGATTGATTCCAATCCAAAACTGAAAAAAGGAGAGGGAATCTGCGGAGGAGGCGAACAGGCGACGTGGGAAACGTACCAAATTGCCAGGTGATGCATCCATGCGGGAGGCAGCGAAACGTTTCCAGGCACCGAAGTGTCTCCAGTTGATCGGATTTCATCAGCTAGCGTCCAATTAAAAGGTGGAGCTAAACCATCGTCCATAGAAGCCATTAACGGCGATCAAGCTACGCACATGTCGGCGGCCGATCGTGTTGGTCAGTTACAATGCCTCTCCATACTTAGCATTTACTTCACGCACCTACATATGCTCTCATACCTTCCATTGCCCCTCCGTTGTCCACACTCTAGCAGAGTGACAGCAACCAGCCATCCTTGTCCCTTAGGGGTCACCGATCTATCCTCCTTTTCATTCTTCTTGTTTCCCTGCCGCCCTTCTGATTTCTCCTAAGATTTACTTATTGTTTCCTTTCTCATCTAATAACTATAGACATCCTATTGACATAGTACTTTTTTACTACGAATTGATGAAGATACTATAGTTGAAAGGATTGGAGATTTGTTCTATTAGGCTAATGGTTAGGTAAGTCCTCATGTACTTGTGTGCCTCTAATCTCGAAATTTCATACATCTGTCCACGTTTTTAATTGATTTCATACTACTGTTGATTTTTTTGCTATTTGGAGTAGGTTATTACATAGGAAGAATGCCAACATGGCACCTATCACCTCTGCGTGGACAGCTCCGGCCTCATGGCACTCCATCGAAGCTGGCATTACTAGATGACATGCAAATCCAATCTGGATTGGTGAAACTCCAATCCACTGCACCTATCTCGCCCCAATCAGGATAAAACATCAGCCATTTGTCTTAAATTTCTAAGAAATGTGAGTTCTAGGTTTACCAAATCTGGTGGTAAATTGGTTGTAGTCGCTTCATCTACTATGCTTATACTTGGGACTGAATGGTGATGTGATATGTTGAGCATGATATTTAGTCAAAGTGGTGTTCAGTGATACATGGTTTTTCTGTATGGCTCGTTTTTATAGAAAAACCATTATAGCTGATCAATGCATTTCAGACTTTTCAGTCGTTTGCTTTAAATTTAGCCAGAAGAGTACTGTCATCACTGCTGACCCATACCATTTCTCCTTTCGTAGGCTGGAAATATTTTCCTTGCAAATTCCTTTTGGGTACAGAAATAGTTAGTTTTCAGTAGAGTATGAACTTCAGTGTTATAGTTTGATGTCATTTTAGGGTGCAGTAATTGTTAATTGTTGTTTCCGCTAAATTATAAAAATGTTGTATTCAGATTTGTATGCTCTACAAGCCCGTATGGAACCGGGAATGAGATAATTTCAAGCCGTGGGTGTATCCTTAAAGGAATAGATAGAATGGAGACATTGTCTGATCAATCACATCCGCGATCGGGAGCCCTACGCGAGGCCTGATACACCCATCAGCCCAGTGTATGATCAATCACGTGAATACATCGTCGTATATTAGCCTAGCATCTCACGGAAATTACTTTTTCTCAAAAAAAACTCACGCAAATTACTACTAAATCTTAGTTTTCTTCCATCTTAGAGCAGTAGTGAAAAAATTTATGACAAGGATACTTCATAAGCATTAAATTTACTTTGATGTAAACTTAAAACTATTACCTTAGTTTTCACATGTCTATTCAAATCTAATCGATTTCTACTGATTCCTACTATTCTATATTCATAAAGGATGGGCGCGGCAACACGCGCCTACAAGATCTAGTATCCTTGTAGACCGTACGTGATTAACGTTCTGAGGGGAATGTGGTTGAAGTAGTCGAACCCGTAGCTGACCTCAAGGCTACGATGCTCCTCGCAGGTCACCCCTTGATCCTTCTTCATCGTGCAGCAGCTCCAGCTCACGACATCTAAGGTGCCTCAAGTGAGCCCTCTCGTGGTTTTGTACACATAAGGTGTATGATGACGACCTCTGGCTTCTTGATCCCTGCCAGGAGTGCGGAAGTAGATCTCTGGCTTGGGCAGTGTCTCTTGCATGAACAATCCTTACTTGGGACCGTGCCAACGCATGGAGACGAGAGAGAGAGGGAAGGAGAAAGTCAACCAAAGAACTTCTCCAAATATTGGTGTGTTTAATCCCACCCATGGGCACCCCTTTATATAGGGGGAGGGTGTGTGCCCTCTCCTTTGGGTTTCCCATGTGGGACTAAACAAGGGAGAGAGGGGGGAGGCATATGGGACCTTAGGGCACCATGGGCTGGCCGGCTAGGGGTGGGCCCCACCCTGTGAACAGTCCTAGGCTGGCCGGGTGGGCCCCCTTGAGGCGGCTAGGCCTTGGCCCTTCCCCCTTTCGGTTTTCCCTCATGGGCTCTTTTTTCCTAAGAAGTTTGGCCCATTAGTGGATTACCCCTTCAAATAGATTTTAATATTATATTTAATATTTAATTACATTAATTAATATGTAAATACATATTACAACATCCGATTTGATCTGAAACACCTTTCGGTTCTCTTTCGATTTCCTTCGAACGACTTCGGATCTTTCTCGGAACGATTTCGGTTCTCTCACGGAACTTTTTCGATTTCCTTTTCTCTTTCATATGGTGATTCCAACTTATAGAGGATCTCTAGCTCATCGTACCCTTAAGTGTATTTCCCCACGGCTCGGGAATGGCACAGACATGATCTCCATCAATGATCAATAGCGGGACCGGGATGCCCATAATGACCCCTGTGCATTCCATGATGATAATGTCGTTTGAACCGTAAACAATCGTTTCCCATTTCCTTCGCCACTTGATACCTAGTTCACCCGAGATTTGATCTATGGTATCTCCATACCTTCGTTCCATCTCGTTACCGATGAACTTGTTTTCTCGTTTCCGTGTCGTTGCATTCTGTGACCCAGTCACACGCTTGCAAGCTTCGTTAATGCAACGTCACCGAGATGGCCACTAATGTATCTGTCTGTTACATGGATGGGCAAATCATGATCTTGATATGTACTCCTCTACACGCCCCTTTGGGAAACCTGAGTGGCACCTTTTCGATCATCCAGTCACGAAATGATACTTGATAACCATCTAAGCTCCCTTCAGAATGGTGATTTGCATTATCTCATAGTCTAAGGACAGGTTGCGAGGTTTCCTTAGTTTTATCATTAACGGTGAACTTTGTAACTAGATCTCATCAAGATACAACTGGTTGGGTTATTTTTATATCACATCATTCAACTAATGATGTGACCTTATTGTCAATTGGCATAAATACCCATGATCTTGAAACCCTAGATCATCCTCATGACCAATGAACTAGTTCGCTCGAGATAACTAGAGATTTAGTTTGTTTACATACCACACGTGTATTAACGTTTCGTATTAATACAGTTATAGCACAGTATGAAACTATTACAAACTAATTGAGATATGACAATAAAAACCTATTTATTATTTGTCTCTAGGGCATATCTCCTTCATATAGAGTGTAAGAATTGTGACATGTTACTCTCTGTTTCGGGAAGGAGCTACGAACGCGGCAGGAAAGGAACTCCATGAAGTTCTGGTCAACCTATGAAGACTCTAGGCATAGTTTTTATAATAAAAGCAATCTTTGAAGACAGATTTATGAAAACTACATAGTACCAAAGACTTATAGTCTGAGGTGGTAGTTAGTGCATCAAACTTCCCACCTTGCATATAATAAAATTGCTGGGTAACGTTGTTACTCACTCTTTCCTTTAATCCTCTGCTTAGACTGTAGAGAGCCCTAAGACACTCCGATGTATGCTACAGGAATCCAAGATGACATCTACTATGAAGAACCTGATTTGTCAGGAGGAGTTGAAGGAGTGGATTACGATATCCACTATGGAGCTAAAGGAAACGAGTCCGAGTAGTTGCTGCATTAGTATTTAGTACTTGAGTTGGGCCGAGCAACATAAACTTTATATAATAAGCTGTTGAGCTCATGTTATGTTATGTATTTTGGATCTTATGTTCTTCTGCTAAAAACCTTCGAATAAGTTGTGTATGGTTTGTAAGTTTGAAAATTTGGTGGTATAGGATCTTTTGGTATTGCAATAATCATAATGTGTATATGTTTGTAATTTGGACCCGCAATGTTTCTATTGTACCACTCTAAGGGACGTGATATTTATGGAAAGGTGTTCCGTAAGTGTTATGTCAATGCTGACTATAGTATACTACAACATGTAGTGGTATGTTGGGTCACCGCATTCTGTTTCCACGCCCGTTTCGTCGAAAACATTGTTTCGTTTTTGTTTCTGTTTCCGCTAGAAAAAATCCGTTTACATTTCTATATTTTCATTCTGTTTCTGTTTTTCCATGAAAAAGTCAGAAACTTTCCACTTCATTTGTATCCCCTACTTCCAGCTCATACCTTCACCTCCTGTTGGCGAGGCTAGTGGTTCCCCTCCTCTCGAAGCGGGTGGAGAGAACCTCGTTTTCCTTGTTTTTAGCTAGGGTTAATTTTTGTGTCATGGTGTTGTTGTTTACGTGAAGCGACGATGCTATGTCAAGCAATAGTTCTTGCGACCGCATTTTAGCCGCATAGTGGATGTCCTGCGCGCTGGCTTTAGGGCATCTCTAATAGACGTTCTATATTTTGGCGCTGTAAAAGCTGTTTGCAGCATGTTGTATCTTGTTTTTGCGTGCGCATGTGGATGGCGCCTCACCAGGCGCTATATTTTGTACCGCGTGGATCCTAGCGATTCAGCATGCGCTGTATTTTCAGCGTGCGCGCCCAACACAAACACCAAATCCACACAAATATAGCATCCAATAAGATCAAACATACAAAATATAATCCACCTAAATTCATCATGGCATAGTTCAAAAGCGAGTTCAACACAACTAAAGTTCACACAAACTAATCAAGCATGGACATCATCAAGCATCAATATCATTATAATCGTGATTTCCATCTCCATTGTGTGCTTCTTCATCATTTGAAACTTGAACGACATCACTTGTAGGAGGTATTGGAGCAACCATGGATGCCATGAATCCACCCGGTGGTGGTGATACCATGCCTCCAAAGTTACTCATAGGTGGTGCTCACATGCCTCCCATCCCTCCGTAGCCACTCATGCCACCATAGCCTCCAAAATCTCCTGGAGGCGCACCCATGCCTCCGAAGCCTCCTGGAGTTGCTCCCATGCCTCCAAAGCCTCCAAAGTTGCTCCATAGCCTCCAAAGCTTCCCGGATTTCCTCCCATGCCTCCAAAGGCTACCGGATTTTCTCACATGCCTCTGAAGCCTCCCGGAGTTACTCCCATGCCTCCAAAGCTTCTCGGAGTTACTCCCATGCCTCCTTATCCACCCCTGGATGCACTCATCCCTCCAAACCCACTCATCATTTTTTTAGCCAACACTTCATCACGACACATGTTTAGGTACTCTTTTTTCCTTTCATCAAGGTTGGAAGTGTCCATGATGAAATAATTTTTCTCTTGCTCCATGATGCAGGCATTTTCTTCCATGGCAACCTTCTTCTCCTCCAATTCCAACCTCATCTCTTCGGCGGCCGCCCTCCTCTCCTCCAAAACCGACTCCTTGTCCCTACGCATCCTGTTCTCCTCATTGGCTTCTTTTTTGCACTCACAATTGCGTCCATTGCTTTGTTTATGTCATCATTTCTAGATCTCTTTCCTTGTTCTTTTGCTTGTTTAACTCCAATGGGTCTTTTAGTCTTTGCCACCGAGTTTTGAATAGGGTTTATCTTGACACTATCGCTTGATACTTTATCATCGTCATCTATGATTGTTGCCTTGGCTATATTTGGCACTTCCAAGACTTCACGGTTCTTACACTTCTCTTGCTTCTCTAGCACCTTGTAGCAATGGGGGAAAAGAAATTGATTTCCTTTAATCACCTTACCTTTCTTGTTCTTATTTCCATCACCTTTAAACAAGTTTTGTGCAATTTTGAGCTACAAGCACAAAATATAGAGAACAAATTAGTCATGGAGAACATCATATTGCTCACATGGAACATGAGAAAATAAGATAAGCAAATACAACTTACCAAATCTTTGTCATTGGTGGCACTTGGGTTCATTTTGTCAATATTTGATAATACACTCGACCACTCTTGACAATCATTGTTAATGACCCTCCAATGGAAACGAAGAGATCTATCGGTGCATGATACGTCCATTTTGCATCAATATTCTATGTCTTAATTCACTATTATTCATTGATATATTTCATATTGAGATGTGATACTTATGTTATTTTATCTATTTTTGCATGGTTGATGACTTTTGGAGCATGGACCACTGCAGTTAGGATTCTAATGGCAAAGGTGCTGTTTGGAGGCAAAATTCGCGAAGATCAGAAAATCCGAGAAAATATACGGAAAATCCTATTTTTCCAGAAGACTTAGGATGCCAGAAGATGGAGTGGAGGTGGGCCACAGGGGGCCCACACCACCCCATGGCGCGGGCAGGCCTAGGCCGCGCCTGGGAGTGGTGTGGCCGCCCTGGCCCACTCCAGCCTCTCCCCTCTGGCGTATATCATCCCCACGAAACCCTAAGACTTGGGGAGCGACCACAGAAAGATTCCGCTGCCTCTGCGGGGCGGAAACACCGAGAGAGAAAGATCTCTCAGGCAGACAGATTTCTGCCGGGGGAATTCCTTCCCGGAGAGGGGAGATCGTCACCATCGACACCACCATCAAGCTGGACTTCATCGGGATCATCACCATCATCATCACCACCACCATCATCAGCAGCACCCTCATCACCATCTCCATATTGCTGTAACAATTGAGTTGAATCTTGCATTAGTTCATAGGGGAAACTTTCCCGGTGTTGATTACTCTTTGTAGTTGATGCTATTGAGTGAACCATTGAATTATTGTTTATGTTCAGATTGTTATACATCATTATTCCATCTCTGATGATGATCCATATGACGTCTTGTGAGTAGTTCGTTTTGTTCTTGAGGACATGGGAGAAGTCATATTGTTAGTAGTGGAGTTGCGTTGAGAAAGATTCAATAGATTGTTATTTAAGTTGTGGTGTACTTCTTCTAGTGGTGTCATGTGAACGTCGACTACATGACACTTCACCTATATGGGCCTAGGGGAATGCATTATGTATTTGGCTACTAATCGTAGGGGTTACCGGAGTGACAAAAACCTGAACCCCCGTCAGGAAACCATTGCACAAGGGACGTAAGGGTCTTAGAGTTTAAAGTTGTGGTTAGGTTTCTACCTTAACTACTTTCTTGTACTTAGGGATGTTTGCAAGGGGTATAATCACAAGTATGTATTAGTCTTGGATGGGGTGGTACATTAGCACAGGTTCACCCACACAACACTTAGCAAGCTAGAGAAGATTAATCAGCTATATGAAGCGAAAGCACTTGACAGTCTTCCCATGTGTCCTCGAGAACGTTTGGTCATCTATAGAAACACAACCGGCTTGTCCTTTGCTGCATAAAGGATTGGGCCACTTGCTGCATTTATTCCTATTGTCTTTTGTTTACTCGTACTTTGTTTACTTGCTATATCAAAACCCCCTAAAAATCCGTTTGCTAAGTATTTGCAGAGAATTCCTGATCCATACCACTAGCCAGCACCTTCTGCTCCTCATTGGGTTCGACACTCTTACTTATCAAAAATACTGCGATACACCCCCTATACTTGTGGGTCATCAGTGCACTCAATTACACTTGTGTTACTCTTGTCAAAGAACTCCTTGATTCTCACCCAATATGTACTCTTGTTCGATCGGTGCCAATGGTAGGATCCATACCAACGACCCACCATGCCTTGCACATTAGTATGTCTTCATCCATGGTGTAGTTGGTCGCTCTTCCTCTCGGTGCATCGAGCAAACCCTCACCATCCTTGTCCATTTTATATGCATCTTCATCGTGTTGTCGATGGATATTGTTGAGACATGTACTCATGTGAATGAGATGATCCAACATTCATGCTACACATAAAAGTCTCGTCGTCGATACTACATTGTACCAACAAGAGAACAATTCAATTTCTATTCATCCAAATACAAATCCCCCTCCCAAAAAAAATCAAACTCACCTTGCGGGCCTTTAGTCGAGCACGTTGGGCGCTTGTTGCGGCGGAGGCGGCTATAGTGATTGTTGCGGGCGGGAATTGGCTTCCAGACGGCGGAGGATGGAATTGACCGGGCACTGGTTGGACTCTCGTCGCACTCGACTTGCCGCGCCGGTCTTCCCTTTCTTTGTGGCAGCGACCGCCGGTCGCTTGTGGGCAACATTTATTACCTTTGCAGCGGGCGGAGGCGGTGGGACGGTGCCCTGGTCTTTCGCTGGCCGTGGCGATGCGCAGAGGTTCTCGCGAGCGACGGTGACACTGGCGGTATGCGAGCAACAACAAAACTCCTCCCGCAACGGAGTTAGGGTCCATGGAGTAGGGAGGGATCGGAGGAGCGCCCATGTAGCCGTCCATCTCCGCACCGGCGATGGTGCGAGTCAGGGGCGCGACGTCGGCGACGGCGCGAGTATTTTTCAGTGGCAGTTGAGAGTTCACATGCGTGTGGAGTTTTGCCGCACGCTGGCGCGCGAGCGCCATATATGCGGCGTGCGAAAGCGCTAATTGCCGCGTGCTGATTTTTTTACCACCCATGCTAGTTTACTAGGGTAGAACACAAGTTTCCATTGTTCGCACGCTAAATCGGCACTTTTTCTAGCGCGAGTTGATATGCCCCTTGTGTGGTGTTTGCTTGGTCGTCGGCCTTTGTTTTCTCTGACAACTATTTGGTCTTTGTGTGTAGGTTGTTTTGACCCGCAGTAAAGTGACTAATTCTTTGACTCGCATGGGCGATTCTAGCCCGATCGCCGGGATAGATCGACGCTCATCCCGATCGATTTAGTTTATTCCCCAGGCCTTGTCGTGCACGATAGCTAGCTACTGCCACGATGCCTGCAAGAAATGACCCTCTACAAATTTGTCTGGATGGTATTTTTTTGAACGAGAAACGGATCCGAAGACCCGAGAAGCTGCTCAATTAACCAAAGCGGTGGGAATAATTACAAGCAGCCCCTACAGAAGGGGGATAGCGAAAGCAGTATAGACACTTTTGCAAAGAAAACCCTAGACCTAAAGGTTGGAAAGCAATTAGGTCCTTGGTCTTCTTCTCCACCGCAGACAAACGAGCACCTCTCGTCGGCCGCCAGCGCGCCGCTGGGGACAAACCACTTGGCACCATTGTTGGGGGGATAACCCCGGTTAGGGTCACTCCGGGGTATAAGGGCCGAGTCAGCCGAGGTTCGGCAAGGTCAAAGCGGATGTTGGCCGAGCCACCTCAAGGCAGGCCGGATCACGGAGTAACCCGAACCAGACGGGTCGCCTAACGTTGTCTCGTCCGACTCAAGGAGTAAGTCGGAAATACTTGTCTAGCTTATATGCAGGAACAGGTGTGGCCGGATCAACTGTGATCCGGATCCTCGCTTAGCTTTTAGGAGAAGGAAGGAATCTCTCTGGTCAAAAAAGAAGGTCCAGTGCGTACTGGATGAGCGAATAAAGCAAGGGCAGGACCACCGGATCGTGGCCGACAAGGGTGACGACGCTCACGTCGGCTGAAGCGGGCGCCGCAAAGGCTACGTCGCTAAAGCAAGTGTGACGCGGGGGAAAAGCACCCCTGTCGGGTTACTACTTTGGGAGGGGGCATATTCTTAGGAATATGCCTCCACGTATGCCCTAGACCAGGACCGAACCACCTCTATATAAGGGGGGGTTGGGGTTCTGGTAAGGGGGTCGGGGGCTTTATGATACGGGGCAAGGAGAATTCTAGTTAGTTAAGCTCTAGTGGATCTAGGGTTCTTGGGCTAGTTGGTAGGCAAGAGTAAGAGAGTTTCTTCTTCCTCCTATTGTCAATACAACTCGAGGAGCACTTGTAATCTTGGAGATTGAACATCAATACAAAGCTTCTGTGTAGAGAATCACTCTACTATCCCTCCCTGGATTCCCCTAGCGCATATTAGTCCCCACCATTAGCCTATCCATGGCATCTACCGTGACACCACCACGACAGCTGGCGCCCACCGTGGGGCTAGCGGAGCTAGCAGGGGTGAAGATCCGGACGGGAAACTTCATCGGCACCGGCGAACGCATCGTCTCCGGGCTCGTTCAGCACTTTGGAGCGCTGGACTACGTCAGCGACAACGCTGGCTGCTTCGGCACGCGCCCCCTTCCGCGCAATGGCATCTTCATCAAGCTCGGTGCGCACAAGGTCTACACTGCTGTGGAAGTGTCTTGCATTCATCCGCGTCGCGTCGTTGATGCAGGAGAACCACCCCTCACTGTGGCTCGCGGGGCGCGTATCGCTCGCTCCCCGGACCATGCAGAGGTGATGATGACTGCGCCAGGCGCGGGCATGAGCAAGGATCCAGCGCCAGACCCGGAGGTAACGACCAAGGCACCGAGGAAAGCTAGGGGTCCTCTGTTAGAGAGGCCTGAGAACGTGCTGAGGGAAGTTATGGATAGCTTGGCGAACCCGGTGGCAGCAGTGGTAGATCCGGCTCAGGCACAGGCTGAGCTAGAGGAGACCCGGCGAAAGATACTGGAGGGCGCAAAGAAAATAGCAGCGGCTCAGCAGTCATGGAACATGACGCTGCGTGAGTACGCGAAAGCGAACAAGGTTGATACAGTAAGGGTAAAAGGGAAAATCTCATAAGTGAGATGAACAGAGAGGGTGATGATGGACCAGAAGGGTCGGAAAACTATCTGTCTGTGGGGTTGCCGAAGTACAGTACCCCGGCAAAGAACCTCAGAGCAGCGGATGCCGCGGCGTCCGAGCTAGAGGGTCTAACGGGTGAAGCCCGTCAAAGACAGCAAGACCGGGTTAACGAGCTGGTTCGGATCGCGAACAGGCAGAACGAGGAGCTGCTGAGAGGTAACCCGGAGAGAGTTGGAGCTTCTAAGATCGTCCATTCGGCGATGGGTAACCCGGAGAAATCCGCTGGAGCTGCATCATCGCCTCATGGTGGCCCAAGGAGAGAAGAGGTAGTAACCTCGGCCAGACGGAACAAGCAGATCGTCCCGTACGACCCAACGCGTGCGGGAAAAGAAAAAGAGATGCGGAAAAACGACGATCGACGAAGTGTGAGCCGACGTGAAGCTGGCCGAGGTAACCACGACCAAGGCAATGCCGGTTAAGGGAATGTTGCCCACGGCAATGCCGGACAGCGAAACTCGGCAGGAGCAGGTCAACCGCAGCAGCGGAATGTACCAAGGCAAGAGCAAAGTGCCGGTCGTGGTATGCAACAGAGAGGAGCACAACAAGAGCAAGACTGATACAATGATGGAGACTCGGAGATGATGAATGCGAGATACGCAAGACCGGACTATCATGTGATAGGGTCGAGATTGGGAAGCAAAGATTTGATGCCGGATGACGCCAGGCTAAAACTAGATCGCCTGTATAGGTCGGAACAGATCGAATGTCAAGGTCCTCCGGGTCCAGCGTGCTTTGGACCCCAGATCATGAAGGAACCGCCAGTACCAAATTTCCAATTACCCAGGGGCACGAAGACGTATGACGGCAGTACAAAGCCGGAGGATTGGCTGATAAACTACGCGACAGCTGTGAAAATTGCAACTGGCAACTTGAGATGGGTTGTACGATATGTACCCCAAATGTTGGAAGGTCCGGCTAGGGTTTGGCTGAATAACTTGCCACCCAGAAGCATCAATTGCTGGATAGATTTTGAAGAAATGTTTATCAGCAACTTCTCAAGTACATATCAGAGACCGAATAGACCGCAGACCCTGGCAATGTGCAAGCAGAGATCTAACTAAACGGACCGTGAATTCTTGACCCGGTGGTGTACCGTGAGAAACTCGTGTGAGGGAGTCATAGAGTCACAGGCTATAGCATGGTTCGCACAAGGGTGCAGATATGGCAGCGAGTTGTGGATGAAATTGCAAAGGAAAATGCCAGTCACATTGGCAGAGATGATCCGGATCGCGGAATGTTATGCTTTGGGTGATCCGACTCAACCTAGGATCGCGTCGAACGAGTCAAACGAGGAGTACTATCCGAGGGATGGAGCCGGGTCATCCCGGAGGAACGATTACAGGGGAAAAAGGAGAGACAATAGACCAGACCATCGGTATGGTTCGCAACAAGTTGCGGTCGTGAATCAAGATCAGCCCGGAGCAGGGAGCAATCAACGCCAGAAAAGGGAGGGCAATGGACTCCTCGAAACGATGGCAAGAAAACGTGGACTCCGGAGCAGAAGAAGCAATGGCAAGAAAAGAAAGATCGTCCGAGGTATACCTATGAGTCAATGTTGGACCAGCCGTGTAAATTTCACACGCCAAATCCGAACAGTCCGGCGGGTCACACAACGAGGCAATGTGAGTGGATGCGTAAGATAGAACAAGGTGGTTCGGGGAATGCTCAGGCACCCCAGAATGATCAACCTCGGCAAGAGTTACCCCGGCAGCAACTGCTCTCCGGAGCAAACACGCAACAACTGATGTTGCCTCCCCCTCCGCCGAGGTATGACAATAGTGAGAGAAGGGATGCAGTGCATCAGGTGGAAAACCAGCCTCAGCCGGATCAGAGGTACTCCGGAAACAAGGGAAGGAATGAGTACAGGGAACATCACCAGAGCTATTGTGTGTTCACAACAGAGGAAACAGATAGGAAGAGCTTACAACACCGACATATGGAGGTTAACGCGGTTATGCCTGCAGTGACGAGGTACATGTCTTGGTCGGACCAGGAAATTACCTGGAGCGTCAAGGATCACCCCAAGCTTATGCCAAGTTCGGGCTCGTATGCACTGGTGTTAGATCCGACGTTCATTGGACCAAACATTAATGTGAGGTTCTCCAAGGTACTAATCGACAATGGCAGTAGCATTAACATCATGTATGCGGATACGATGCGCAAATTGGGCATCTCGGAGAACATGCTCCAGGCTACAAGAACAACTTTCCATGGTATCGTACCAGGCATATCCTGTGAGCCCATAGGCAAAGTCCGGGTCGACGTGCTATTCGGTACGAGGGATAACTGCCGAACTGAGAATCTGGAGTTTGAGGTGGTGAACTTGGAGAGCGCGTATCATGCATTACTCGGGAGACCAGCACTGAGCAAATTCATGGCAAGTTGCCATGTTAGCTATCTGAAGATGAAGTTGCCCGGGCCAAATGGAGCAATTACTATCGCTGGGGATTTCCGACGTTCTATTGAGTGCGCCTCAGCCGGGTCTAACCTAGCTGAATCACTCGTAATTGCCCAAGAGAAAAGAAAAATTCAAGAGGTGGCGGCATTAGCTTAGTCCGCGCAGCAGTATATGCCGGCGTTAAGCAACCCGCATGGAAGTGTTTCGTTTCAAGCCGCGAAGGACACCAAGAAAATTCCAGTGGATAACATGTTTCCGGAGCGTACCGTAACAATTGGTGTCGGGTTAACTGACAAATAGGAAAGCGAGCTCGTCAACTTCCTCCGTGAGAATCGGGATATTTTTGCTTGGTCCAGACAGGACTTGCAAGGTGTTCCGAGGGAGTTGGCCGAGCACTCTTTGAACGTAAGACCCGGAGCAAGGCCGGTGAAGCAACCTCTCCGACGCTTCGCCGAGGATAGGAGAAAGGTCATTGGTGACGAGATAACTCGATTGCTAGCAGCAGGATTTATCATGGAAGTGCTGTATCCGGATTGGCTCTCTAATCCGGTGCTGGTAGAAAAGAAGAAGGATGATCCGAACGTGGCAGTGGTTTGGCGTATGTGTATTGATTACATGAACCTGAACAAGGTGTGTCCAAAAGATCCATTCCCACTGCCGAGGATAGATCAGGTCATCGACTCTACCGCGGGATGTGAACTGTTGTCATTTATTGACGCTTATCCTCGTTTCCACCAGATACCTCTGAACCCGGATGATCAAATAAAAACTGCCTTTATTACCCCGTACGGGGCTTATTGCTATCGCACTATGCCGTTCGGTTTACGAAATGCAGGAGCAACGTACTAAAGATGTATGCAAAAATGTTTGCACGATCAAATAGGTCAAAATGTACAAGTCTACGTGGATGATGTGGTTATCAAGACCAAGGAAAGTGCAATGCTCCTTGACGACATAAGGCAAACATTCGCGAACATGAGGAGATTCCGGATGAAGCTTAACCCGGAGAAATGTACCTTCGGTGTCCCGACTGGGAAATTACTCGGATTTCTCGTCACCAGCCGAGGTATCGAGGTTAATCCAACTAAGATCCGGGCTATCGAACGAATGGAGCTGCCAAAGTGTCTCAACGATGTCCAGAAGTTCACTGGATGCCTGGCGTCGTTGAGTCGGTTTGTATGTCGGTTAGGGGAAAAGGCACTGCCTCTCTACCAACTCATGAAAAAATCAGATAAATTCGTTTGGACGCCGCAGGCCGATGAAGCTTTTGCCCACTTGAAAAAGATGTTGGCCACTGCACCAGTGTTAGCTTCTCCACTGTCGAAGGAGCCAATGTTGCTCTACATAGCCGCAACCAACCGAGTTGTAAGTGCAGTGATTGTAGTGGAGCGAGATGAAGAGGGTAAGTCGGTGCAGAGGCCAGTGTATTACTTTAGTGAGGTATTGTCTGCCTCAAAACAGAACTACCCGCATTTTCAAAAGGTGGCATACGGAGTTTATATGGCGGCAAAGAAGTTAAAGCACTAATTGGAGGAGCATCCCATCAAAGTGATATGCGAAGCCCCCATATCTGAGATAATGGGTAACAAAGATGCGAATGGCAGAATTGCGAAATGGGCAATTGAGCTAGCACCATACGCACCCCAGTATGATAGGAGAGAAGCGATGAAGTCCCAGGATGTGGCGGACTTTTTCATGGATTGGGCCGAGGTACAATACGAACCGCCGCCACCAGATCTGAACTACTGGAAGATGCACTTTGACGGATAGAAGACCAAAACCGGGTTAGGTGCCGGGGTTGTGCTTACCTCACCAAAGAAGGATCAACTCAAGTACGTATTGCAAATCCATTTCGCGGCATCAAACAATGTCGCTGAGTACGAGGCTCTTGTGCATGGTCTCAAAGTGGCAAAGGAGATTCACATACGTCGGATAATCTGCTTTGGCGACTCGGATCTAGTAATATAGCAAGTGTCCGGAGTGTGGGACGCCCTGGATCCAAACATGGCGCTATCCAGATTTCATGTGCAGAAAGTCTCGGGTTACTTTGAGGGATGCAAATTTCACCATGTACCTCACGTGGAAAACGAAGCTGCCGACATGCTGTCAAAGCTCGGATCGACCCGACAGGCAATTCCACCGGACGTAGCATTGGAGCACCTCAGAAGACCATCTATCAGGCCGTCCCCAGGAACCGATTCAATCTATGTCCCGGAAAACGCGGAATCCGGAGTTGAGCCCATGGACATTGACATGGGAGGTAGCACGCCGAACCCGGGGACTACCTCGGCAAACCCGGGGACTACCTCTCTAGACCCAGGGACTGTTCAGCGTGATCCGGCTGAGGTTATGTCGGTGGATCGAATGGAAATTGATGAGGAGATGTTCCCTGCGCGAGCAGTACCAGCTTGGGCACTGCCTATATACCAGTTCTTGAAAGATGGAACGTTACCCACTGAGGAAGTGCTAGCCAGGCAAACTCAGAGGAGAGCCAAAGCTTACACAATCATCAATTCCGAGCTATATAAACGGAGTGTAACCAATGTCCTCCAGCGATGTGTTGACCCGGAAGAAGGACTTGACATCCTCCGAGATATACACCAAGGAGAATGCGGGCATCATGCCTCATCCCGGGCCTTACTGGCAAAGGCATTCTGGCATGGATTTTACTGGCCAAGTGCCTTGGAGCAAGCAGAAGATCTGGTGAGAAAATGCAATGGTTGTCAGAGGTACGCCACCAAGACACATATGCCTATGTCGGAACTCAAAACCATACCAATTACATGGCCATTTGCTGTGTGGTGCTTGGACATGGTTGGCCCGTTCAAACCAGCAAGAGGAAACATGACGCACATTCTGGTCATGGTGGACAAGTTTACAAAATGGATCGAAGTGAAGCCTATAAGAAAATGTGATGGAGCTACGGCCGTGACATTTCTCAAAGACATCATCTTGAGATACGGTTATCCGCACAACATTATAACTGATAACGGCACAAATTTTGCTGAAGGAGCATTTGCACGATTTTGCCGAGATAAGAAAATCCGACTCGACGTAGCCTCGGTAGCCCACCCCGCATCGAACGGACAAGTGGAAAGATCCAACGGATTAGCATTATCCGGGATAAAACCCCGGCTCATTGAGCCGCTGCAAAGATCAGCGAGGTGCTGGATAGAAGAACTATCAGCGGTATTGTGGAGTTTAAGAACAACTCCGAATCGATCAACAGGCTACACGCCGTTCTTTCTGGTATATGGGGCAGAAGCTGTATTACCAGCCGACATAGAGCATGATTCGCCTAGGGTCACCCAATACACAGAAGCCGAAGTGCAAGAAGCCCGGCAAAATGATGTTGATCTGCTGGAAGAAGCGAGAAAACTGGCACTGTCCAGATCCGCCATATATCAGCAAAATCTCCGACGCTATCCTAGCCAGAAAGTGTGCCCCCGAGTCTTCCGGGAAGGCGATCTGGTGCTCCGGTTGGTACAGCGTACCACTGGCATGCATAAATTATCCCCCCCATGGGAAGGGCCATTCATTGTGAGCAAAGCATTGCACAATGATTCTTACTATCTCATAGATGCAAAGCCACAGGAAAAGAACAAGGCGGACAGGTCCGGAGAGGAATCCAAGCGACCGTGGAATGTAGCACTACTTCGTACCTTCTACACTTAGCTAAGAAGTGTATGTATCCGAGTCATCTCATATGTCGGTATGTATGTCGGCAATGAGCTTATCAATGAAATAGCGGAGCCTTGAGCAGTAACTCGGGGACTGCCTTAATAAATGATTGTTGTTACTTTTTATGCGTTAGCTGGAATGACTCGTTTCACTTAACCCGGATTAGTAATGTGTGAGCACCAAAAACCCAACCCTTCGACTTGCTGCTGTCCAACAAGAATTGGCTTCATGGCAAGCAAGGGAACAAGTTTGGAATTGCGTAGCACATGAAAAACTACTAAGGAAACGATCCTATTCCAGCTAACGTTTTTTTCCGGACTAACCCCGTATTTACTTTCAAGCTATTATGTTGAATTATTTTGCGCCAAGCCTCAAAGTTTCTTAGTATTGTTAAAATGATTCTTGAGGCTCGGATTCGTAAGTCATAAAACCGAGTCAAGGTAGACACAGATCGAGCCGGAGAATTGGACAAACAATAAAATGAAACTCGGGGACTATGCCCAAGTTAATCCGGCATACAAGCATAGTAGCAAAATATCATGTATTCAGCATACAATTGCACCCGGCATACCGGGGATCTGATAAACTTTCAAGTTTTTTCAGCTAAGGGGTGGCAGGAGGAGGAAGTTCGGCGTCATCATCACTGTCTTCAATATCTGAAGCAGCATCTTCTCCGTCATCGCCCGACCCATCCTCCACGTTCTCCATCTGCTCCTCCTTGCCGGATTCCAGAAAGCTCGGCCCCTCAACCCAGTCATGGACTAGAGAATATTCGACGAGGCTGTAGGCGCAAGCCTGGCGCCGAGCTACCCACTCCGGATCATCGGTCCATTTAGATCCGGTGCGCCGACGGGTGAGGAGGCTCAGATCGATCTTCTCGTACCATGAAAGGATATGATGGAGGAGGGTATCTGCTGCGGCACGCCCGGTGGATTCTCTCCAGAGGTCAAGCTGAGTCTCAATCTCCATCAGTTTGTCGGCAAGGAGCATGATCCTTTCCGGAGCGCTCTCGCTTGGCCAGAATGTGTTGTAGATCCGGACCGCAACGTCGAGGAGATCTTTCCCATAGTTCTTAATAGTTTCCACCCGAGCTGACACGCTGACCAACAGGTCCTCCACGTCTAAGGGGATGCTCTCACCATCAGAAGCGATGGGAGTACCCCTCTCTTGGCGGAATTTGGCAACGGCAGCACTGGCGATGGCAGTACCCTCCGGAAAATGATCTGAAAACAAGGAAAGGGAAGATGCTGAAGCAAAGGCATATGAGCTAACCCGGAAAAACTATGTCGGATAAGGGGAAGAAACTTACGTGAGATATGGCGATGGATCCGAGTCAACTCCTTGATACAACTGTCGCGTCTCTGGCGAAGTTGTTCAAGCTCAGCGAGCGCCGACCCAAGCTGGACCTCGGATTCCTTAAGCAGGTCCTGGTCCTTGGAGATCTAAAGAGTAAAGCGCTCACGTTCTTCGGTGAAGTTCTGGCCAACTTTTTGGAGCTTGGTTTTGTGTTGGGCCTTCATCTTCTCCATCTCGGCCTTGAGTTTGGCTATTTCGTCGTCCTTGGTCCGGAGGAGGGCGAGCTCATCATTCTTCTTCTTCAGCTCGGCTTGATGCTGTCCTGCTTGTTCGAGAAAATGCAGCATCATATCAGGCACGGGCACACTATCCTCAAGCGATGCTGAAATAGTGTGTTGACCCGGCAAAGCCGAGGAGTGTATGTTTGCCGAGCCAAGGAGAAGAAAGAATGGAAAACACAATGACGTTGGCCGAAAGAGGACATACCTCGGATTTCCTCCAAGTTCTTCCGCATAATCTTGTTTTCAGCCTCCACCCCAGCTGCAAAAAACCGAATAAGGAGGTTAGTCCGGCAGAAACAAACGAAACGGAGAGGTGTTAAGAGAGGAAATTACCCCTCTTTTCATGCTCCGCGCCAAGTGCAACATGTTTTGCGCGCAAGATCTTGTGGGTACCAAGCAGGCGCTAAAACTCGATGCTCCGACGATTGGTGGTTACCTGACAAAGGTACATGCGTGTAAAATTAGTTCGGTGCATATTCGAAGTGTACAAGATCCGGGCCAAGCGGAACTTAACCCGGCTCTAGGTGTGTGCATATTCGAAGTATACGAGATCTGGGCCAAGCGGAACTTAACCCGGCTCTAGGTGTGTGCATATTTGCAGTATACGAGATCCGGGCCAAGCGGAACTTAACCTGGCTCTAGGTGTGTGCATATTTGAAGTGTACAAGATCCGGGCCAAGCGGAACTTAACCCGGCTCTAGGTGTGTGCATATTCGAAGTATACGAGATCCGGGCCAAGCGGAACTTAACCCGGCTCTAGGTGTGTGCATATTCGAAGTATACGAGATCCGGGCCAAGCGGAACTTAACCCGGCTCTAGGTGTGTGCATATTTGAAGTTTACATGCAGCTACGTTGATCTTCTAAGGAGCATCCGGCCGAGTAACAAGTTACTCCGCCGGAGGCTCGGGACTAATGGTTATTATCTACAACATGTAAAAAAGAAACGACGTACCTCCATCATACGCCCAGCAAGGTTAATGGCCTTGGCAGCGGTATTTATCTGAGCGGAAAATTCAGCTGGGCCGAACTTTTCCGGGAGATCGTCGTTGTAGACGAACTCCGCCTTATTCCAGTTCATGGCAAACTCGATGAGGCTCAGAGGGTACCGTTCGCCAGTGGGCATGTGAGGTGCCACCAAGCCCTTTGCGTGAGCTTCTTTCCTTTCAATCAGGGCAAGAGCTGGGCTAGTGTGAAGAACCATCTGCTGCGAATCGGCTGGCTCGGCAGGAGGATCCGTCGCTGCTGGTGATTTCTTTGGAAGCATCGACGACAAGGTTCGCTGCCCGGCCTCGACGGAGGTGGACTTGCCTTTGGCTTGCTGGGAGGATGTGACCACAGTGGATTTGCCCTTGGAAGCCGCTGGAGTGGTTCCTCGCCGAGCTTGGGATGACTCGGACGAGGCAGACGAACTTGGCACGGGAGCTTTGGTGGCTGGTGTTGGAGCTGATGTTGGTTTCTTCGGAGCCGGGACAGGTGCTGGTTCGGTGGCTGGTGCTGGAGCTGCTGCTGGTGCTGGAGTTGCGGTATACTTGGTGGTTGCTGGTTGCGGCAATGCCGAAGTGACGGACGCCGTTGCCTCGGCCGATCCGACCCCTCCCGATCCAAGGTCGCGTTCCTCTGAAGGAGGTACTGCGGAACCCGGAGCAGCCACAGAGCCCTCCGGAATAGGGCTCAGCGGGCGTGACTCGTCGTCACGAGGAGGGGAAGGACTGGACCGAAGAGGAGAGGAGATGCTCGATCCGCTCTGAGGGACCTCCATAGGAGCCCTGCAAGAGACAATAATGTCAGGAGTGAAATTACCCCGATGCAGGGAGAAGTGTGTTGCGCAGTGAAAAATGACTTAAGCATCCGAGGTCTCGGCCTCCTTAGGTTTCCGGGCCCTCCGTGCCGGGGCTTTGCCTGCCCGTTTGGAGGCAGTCTTGTCTCCAGCCTTCTTTTGCCTTTTGGAAGGCTGAGAAGGTTCGGAAGAAGAACTTGACGCGGATCCGCGCTTCTTCTTTGACGCCACCGGAACAGGCTCGCCCGTGGCAAGTGGAGAACCCTCGTGGATGTGCCTACCGGGGTTAGCTGATGCCGGGAAGGCAAAAGAAAGAGGGACAACCTCAACGGGTTCAATCACGTCGATATCCGAGTCATCCTCATCGTCGGGCCAATCTCTAAGAGAAGAGAATTTACCGCTAGGTCGTTTGGTGGCGTCGGTTGTGGGGAGGAACATCTCCTGGTCCGGCTCCTCCTCATCCGGGATTTCTCGGTCCGGGGCCCACTTAAGGGTCAGATCAGTACCATCCTCGAGGGTTTGCTAGAGAAACAGCTGAGAAAAAGGCACAAGGAACAGAGTCAAAAATGCGATAAGAACCGACACATAATTGATCCGAAATAAGTTTACTCCGCGAAGCTTACCGCGGGAGGGAGCCTGTCGCGGCAGTAATGCTCGATTCCCCACGTCCATTCGGCGGAAAAATCCTTATGGGTGGTGAAAAGAGCCTTGACCCGGCGGAAGATCTCTGTGTTGCTCAACTCGAACGAGGAGGTTCGGTTGGGGTCGCGACTGAAGCTCATATGGCACAACTTGTGAGTGCGCCGCTGGAGGGGAGAGATTCGGTTGCGCACGAATGTGATCATGGCATTCTCGTTACGCAATCCGAGCTTCTTCAGCTCCGCAAACCTTTTGTTGACTTGGTTGGCCAGAGCTGTAGGTTTTTTGGCGACCTCCTCCCAGAAATTCGTGTCCGGGGGACCCGGAGCGTAGGGCAGCAACCGGATCAAGTATTCGGTGCCTTCGTTCCGGACGTAGAAGAAGGTTCGGGCCCATCCTTTGCAGGAGTCAAGCCCGGTGACCCGGGGAAAGATTGAATACCTCCAGGGCGAGATCGAGGCAGCTCCGAACTGAGTGAGCTGCTTGTCCTCCGACTCGACGTGGATGTTGGGGACGACGTTGCGACGGAGGCCGAAGAACCGGATCCACAGCTCCTTCGTGGGCCATAGTCCGGTGTAGCCTTCGATCGAGGAAACGAAAGCGGACAGAGAGGTGATGGCGTTCGCCGGGAGATGATGTGGTTGCAGGTGATAGGTCCGGACCTAGTCCCGGAAGAAATCACTCACCAGAAGACCAAATCCCCGTTGGAAATGGGATAGGAAAACGACGAACTCACCCGGATTGGGTGAGGGGGCCAATTCGGAGGAGGGGAGACGAGCGGCGACGCCGGCGGGAATACGCCGGGTCCGGTAGAGCTAGTCGATGTCGTCCTGGAAAACCCACGAACCGGCCCATGCGCCGCGGTCCGCTGCGCCGGCGTCCTCCTCCATCTCCTGCTCGATAACGATGAGCTCCTCCTCCGTCATCTCGAATCCGCTGTCCTCGCTGGAGCTGGCGGCGATGGGGCTCTGCGGTCTAGATTGACGAGGACCCGTGGCTAAGCAGTGGTGCAGCGGTGGCTGTGGTGCGGAGGCACGGAGAAGGTGCGGCGGCGGCACTGCTGCAACGGGCACTGGCGGCGGCGCGGTCGCGAGGAAGAAGAAGAGGAACGGGAGAGGGGGCGCGGAGATGAAAAAGTGCTAAGGAGCGTGCCCCTCCCCTATTTAACTGCCCCCAGTAATCAACGAGTGGGATCGTGCTGCGCTGGACAGCCACGCGCTGTGGCCGTGTATCACTGGCATTAGCCAATCAGAGAGAAGCCACAGCGGAGGCCACAGAGTAAATATGATCCCATGACACGACGTGTAGTTGCGGGAAACGAGGAGACAGACGTGACGTAACCCGTGCGCAGTAATCACTGACAGTTACTGCATCAGTTACAGTGCAGGCCATTAAAATAAGGTAACGCAATGATTAACCCTTACGTGGGTTGGCGTATGAGAGAAGGAAGCAAGGTCCGGATCCAAGCCTCCGTGGTAACCCGGCCGACAAGTGAAAACTTGAAATGTGCAGAGGGAAAGTAAAACCATAGGATCCAAGCTACAATGGTAACCCGGCCGGCAAGTGAAAACTTAGAACGTGCGAAGGGAACGTAAATCCATATAATCCGAGACAAGAAGTTAACCCGGAACTAAACGTCCGAAGCTTAAATACGAATGAACCTGATGTGGCCTTAGCGACCAAGGCCGCTAAGGCCGCACCAGATTCGGGGACTAATGTTGGGGGGATAACCCCGGGTAGGGTCACTCCGGGGTATAAGGGCCGAGTCAGCCGAGGTTCGGCAAGGTCAAAGCGGATGCTGGCCGAGCCACCTCAAGGCAGGCCGGATCACGGAGTAACCCGAACCAGACGGGTCGCCTAACATTGTCTCGTCCGACTCAAGGAGTAAGTCAGAAATACTTGTCTGGCTTATATGCAGGAACAGGTGTGGCCGGATCAACTGTGATCCGGATCCTCGCTTAGCTTCTAGGAGAAGGAAGGAATCTCTCTGGTCAAAAAAGAAGGTCCGGTGCGTACTGGATGAGCGAATAAAGCAAGGGAAGGACCACCGGATCGTGGCCGACAAGGGTGACGACGCTCACGTCGGCTGACGCGGGCGCCGCAGAGGCTATGTCGCTAAAGCAAGTGTGACGCGGGGGAAAAGCACCCCTATCGGGTTACTACTTTGGGAGGGGGCATATTCTTAGAAATATTCCTCCACGTATGCCCTAGGCCAGGACCGAACCACCTCTATATAAGGGGGGTTGGGGTTCTGGTAAGGGGGTCGGGGGCTTTATGATACAAGGCAAGGAGAATTCTAGTTAGTTGAGCTCTAGTGGATCTAGGGTTCTTGGGCTAGTTGGTAGGCAAGAGTAAGAGAGTTTCTTCTTCCTCCTCTTGTCAATACAGCTCGAGGAGCACTTGTAATCTCAGAGATTGAACATCAATACAAAGCTTCTGTGTAGAGAATCACTCTACTATCCCTCCCTGGATTCCCCTAGCGCATATTAGTCCCCACCATTAGCCTATCCATGGCATCTGCCGTGACACCACAACGACAACCATGCAGGGGTGAACTCCAATGAGGTACTCCAAACAGGGCCTCCGCAAGGAGGTTGGAGGGAGCGCAATCCTGGTGCAAATCGGTCGCCCTTCGACTAGAAGAGGCAGCAGCCCAGCGGCGGTCGCCGTCATCATCGAGCCACTGCGAATGGAGCATGAAGGGAGTAGCCAACAGATAGGAAGAAGGAAGCCGATGTAGGTTTGTCGTGCGCCAGGAGCCGCCACCACGACGGAACCAGCTTGACCGCTCACCTAACATCCGCCTAAACCTCATCTCCAGGGGGACGGCCTTCCCAACTGGAAAGGCCAAAGTCCACCGCGAGGAAGAAGGAAGGGCAGATCCGCGAACGCAGTCCCCGTCCTCGCCGCCACGGCCGGCCACAGGGAAGCCCACGTCCACCGCCCTTCGAGTACCGCGTCGCATCCCCCGCCACCTTGGCCGGCCAGAAGCGTCACAACACCCTTTCCTCTTCCACACAGATGGAGCAAAACGGCTTTATTGACGCAGAAGATCTCCTCACCACCCACCGCAGCATCTGGCTCCGACCGCCGGAGCTCTGCCGCGAGGAACAGCAGGAGGAAGTAGCTCCAGATCCAGCCGAAAAGATCTAGAAGTTTCTTCTCCCGGGCATATCGCCCACACTCGGCATGAAGCCAAACCCTACATCTACGACAAGTATTAAAACCTAGAGCTACACCGGCGCCAACCTCCCGCCGCCACTCACCGGCTAGTCCGGCGAGGGGGGCAAGGGAGAGGCCCGAGACGGCAGGGGTGACTCTCAAAGTGCCTCTCGATTCGTTCGGAGTGAGGGGTGGGGGAAAAAGTGTCTGGATGGTATAATCACTGCTTTTCCCATCATTCGTTATCTTCTCTAACGATATGAAGGTGAACAAAACGAGCCTAGCGACCGAGACACAAAATGTCTTCTCTATAATTGTGGGAGCCACTTGTCATCTTGATTTGTCTTTAATCTCACATACTCTCCCGGGTGAGAGGGCATCGCTCAACATACATAGATTACTACTTACTATGTGCTTCTTCTCTGACAATCGTAGATCTGAATTCTATCCTTCCACCCCCTCTGTCCCGGAGGGGCGGTTAGCTTGTGGAAGCATTGCTTCATAAATCATGTTGGTGGTGCGGTGTACCGGGTCTGTTGGTGTACCAAATTGGATTGTTAATTACTTCCTTCATACTAATTTGTTAGGCCTTCAAGTATTTTATAAATTCCGACCATTAATTTGGTCAACAAAATACAAGATATATACTACACAATTTATAGAGTAAATAACACCCGCAGTACACAAACTTGTATTTCATGTCCATTTTCATATAGATCAACTTGCAAGTTGGGGCACTGGAGTACACAAACTTAATTTGATGGTGTAGTTTAGGTACATTTAGTCCGTATTGTTAGATGGATACCACACTTGCCATGTCGGGCGCCATTTTTCTATTCATTTCCTTTCATCAAACAAGCCCGAGCTGAGCAGCACGCTGACACAAGATCCACTACATTAACAATGCTGAGTACTTCATCCCATTTGCCAGAATGTGGCCCGATACGCAGAGCAATCTGTCGAACAAATCGTCCAAAAGCAACACATCATCACAAAAATAGCCAATTCACTAACCTTCAACGTCTCCTCCACGTTAGGCTCGTCATCCACGACCACCGCTAAGCTGCAACCACCGGTGCCGCCACCATTGGTGACCTCGACAACAAATCCGTCGCACCGCCGGGATGATAAACATCCTCACCCCCCCCCCCCCCCCCTCCGCTGCACCTACTCTTGCCTCCACCACCCGCTAGCACCCGAACGCCGATGATAGACCGTCCGCCGCATCTCACAGTCACCGTCAGGGAACCTAGGATTAGCAATTTAGGGATTTCGCTTTCTAATCAGCCAGCCCTGCTGCTCTCTAATTTACTAGGGCTAGTAAACTTAGGGGTTGCACATCAAAAAAATATGACCAGGCATGTGCCACTTACCTACATGGCATATGTGTTGGCAACACAGCCCTAACGTACCTAAACTACACAGCTACACACACAAATCAAGTCGTGTACCCCGATGCACCAATGTATGAAAATGCACATAGAAGACAAGTTCGTATACCGCAGGTGTTATTAACGCAAAGTTATATCAAAGTTCAGTGGTATCTTTTTATGACATTTTGTTGACCACAATTAATGGTCAACATTATTGTAAAGTTACATGAAGAAGAAAATGCAGGAAAAAAACGAGTCAAATAAATGCTTTCTCACCTTTCTGGGTTGACTCCCGAGCTTAGTGACTCCCGAAGTCCCAACACTTCCCTCAGCCTTCCCCGCTCCACTCCCCACTTCGCCTCCCCCAAGGGCAACCCTCCCGAGCTCCCTCCACCGCAGCTCGCCGTCTCGACGGATTTCCACCTTTGTCGTCGTCGTGGCCGTTGTGCTCACCCCGTCGTACTGGACTGCCGTGGAGGCGGAGATCCATCCGGGCTCCATTGGATTGTCTCGCTGGTGACGAACCCTAACTTGCATTCGTTGTTCCTAGTCCTGCTCTGGCTTTATGTTTGCTGTTAATCCAAGCAGTATATATTTTCTCTCCAGCGCATCCAGTTTATTACGGATTCGTTTCTCAGCTTACCCTCCCAAAAGGTCCGGGGGGTTCAGCTGGACATTTAGCACCCATGCTGCACATCAAGTCTGAACCTGGAACGAGGTGAGGCGATTTTGCCCTGTACTGCTGATATTTTGGAAACCTATGATGTTACCTGCTCGCAACGTGAGGAGTGCATTCATCGATTTTTGTACTAGTTTTCCTTTTGCACACTGCACATGGTACTAGTAGTATCTATTTATGTGTTCTTTTAGGGAAAAGGCAGTCGATCTGCTGTTCGATTAGATAGAATAAAGAATGTGTTTACAGGGGACCTCCTAAGAGGCCGTGAAATCATGGCGTGGCAACTGCCGATGCCCTAATTATGGCAAGGTGTCCTGGGTGTGGGCGCAGACGTAGGCCCTCTGATGATATCTCTTCCTAAATGAGAGCGAGCCACCTCCACTGTCGACAGGGCCCGGATTGCCAAAATCCCGTCGATTTCGCTCCTTCCAAACTCCCCAGATGTTGTACATGATGATTCTACTCCTTCCCAACATTGGGAGACTTGCAATAGATTGGTCCACAGCCCCACTATGCCCCAAAGTCCTCCACGCTGAATTGAGTTCAGGCCCTGCCAGTCACTTACTCGATCACTCTCTCCCAAACCGCCGCCGTGAAGGAGCAGCAGTGGCATCGGAGCTGCGGCGTTTCGTGGTGGATGTGGCAGAGCTTCAAATCAAGTCCTCTGGCCATCTGTGGATTGCAAAGTTTTCAGTGGCGAGGATCTTGCAATGTGCCACTTGCCAAATTTTCTTTTGTTCGTCTTCAGCATATGGAGTTGTTCAGAAAATATGAAGAATTTGCCCCCCTAGTGAAAGGCAGGGAAAGATAGGCTTCATGCCTACATGCTTCATGTTTTGTTTGGTTTTGATCATTCACATTTGTAATGTCATATTGTGATGTATTCTATCTTACAGAGTCTAGGTGCCACTAATATCAATTGAACATAAGCCCATGCTTGAGAAGTTGGTTTGTACTACTCTTTTTGCCAACTTTTGCCACATTTGTGGCTTCCAATTTTTTAGCCACACTCGCCAAACTTAGGCTTGGTAAAGTGTGGTTAGAAACCAAACAGGCCCCATAGCACAGGAATTGTCGGTCTGTCAATAAATGTTAGTGCAGATTATTTCGAACACAAGATCTAAGATTGCTTTCAACAAATTAAAATCTAGTACTTTGAAACTAGATTACCAATGTAATTCTGAAATTGAATTTAAATTTGTATTAAAAATTAGTAACCTGCATATCCGCTCACAGATATCATTCTATAGGTTTGTGCTAGACTTAGTTTTGATTCAAGGTAAACCCAGGATAGAAATGAAGGAGGCCTTAGGTTTAGGTGACTTTCGGTAGTGTCCGAAAGGAAATCAAGCAGCTCACGTAGAAGCTAACAGAAGGAAAAAGACAACAGCTAACAAATAGAGCTACTGCCGTTTACTTTCTTATATCATAGTTACTAACAATCTCAACCTGGACACCAGCTCTATACCATCTATATTTTCTTTGTCATAGAATCTTTGAACTCTTTTCATCGAGAATCTCAGACAGTCAGACCATTCGCTGTTTAACCAGATAAATGAAATACACATGGGCTTTGGAAAGAGAAATTATCCTTCTACATTACCTCAAGTTCAAATTGCTCATGAATTTCGAGCATCTCAGCCCATCTTTGACAAGGCACAGTTACTCATTTGTTATGGAGTTCAGCCTCTGTTTGTTGTTATGATAAATCGATCAAACACAATAATAAGTGTTTTGCATTATCATGTGCAGGGAAGAGGAAACCCAGGAGCATGAACAGAAGGTAAACAAATACCAAGCTATCCTTGCAGCCCGTTTGAAGGCCAAATACTTCTCTAATAAGGCTTTTGATGGAGGTACTTATTCACCATCATTCGCAAGTCAGCAAGATATCAGTTACTGAAAATCAGTTCTAAATATCTCCACCGAAGATCACATATTTATAGGTTAAATGAGCTAGATTACACCAGTAACCATAAGCTTTAACAAGAACCAAAACTATCTATTGCTAATGATGTCTCTCACTGGGCTTCTCGCACATATGGTTTGCCTTTTAATTTAATTTATTTATCCACAAGTTGCACTCTCGTAATTATTGTTGTTACTTCTGAAGTACATTTTATATTTGAGGTTTATGCCTAGTTTGGCATTCCACCATATTGACAATGATCCATGATTTCTTCATATGGGGCTATATGACTTACTAGTCAGCACTGAGTAGACATGGTATATGCCCGTGCTTTGTGAATTAACCTTTTTTATGTTAACAAGTCATTTGATCCACATACTGAAAGGAAGATGGATCTATATGATCCACATATTGTAAATATTGAAAATTATTTACAGTAAACATGTACTTTATGTTGGCATTTTCTGATAAGCTCCCATTTCTTTTAGAATTTTCATTTACTTTACTAGTGTCCACTGGCGAACTCTACCTAAATGGACTCTCAGGGGAAAAGAGGATAAAAAAGTGACTTTGTGGAATGAGACAGCGCATTACTAGGGTGGTCTTTTAGGTCAATTTGCACATTGGCCTTTTCTGAAGTCAATAGTGAACATTAGTACAGCTAGTCTACAAACTTGTTTGAACGACTGACAACTGTATCTGTTATCCATATTTTCTAACCAAAACTGTAGGGCAGGCCCTGAGAGTAAAATTATTATTTATAAACAAGGAAATAAACTTAGAAATGGTGTATACATCTATCTTAAAAAGTGATCTTTTTTTTGAACCTGATCCATTGCTTTTTTTTTGACCTGAACCTGATCCATTGTTAAATATTCAGTTCATTGTCTGTTTTGGTTTTTCCTATTGTTTATTTAAAATAGCTATTGCACTTCTTGATCTTTTATGCACATAGGCTTATTTGAATTTCCGTATTGAGAATAGTTTTGGCATGACGAGTTTTTATAATTTTCGAAATGCACAAGTACCTAAACCGTAAACTCCCTTTCATGTACATTTGTTTTCCCCCCTTTTATGTGTTTACTTCTTATTTTAAATAATTATGTTCACTTTTGCTGATCATTATAATTATTAATGGCCTGTATTATCTGGCCCTTCTTTTGTTGTTATACTGTATGTCAATGTTTCATTCTTCATTTTCTTCATTCTGTTTATAGGAAAAATCTTTGAAGCAGAAACTATTGTTGACGGCGAAACAATCCAATCAAGCAGGTAGGTTTCCTTTGTACTTTTGATCAACTATCTCAAATTTGAATATAACAACCATCTCCATTTATCGTCATAGGTGGCCATGTACAAGTTCGTTCACAAACCCTGTAAATTTTTTCCGAGACAAGAACAGCCGTGAGAGGGATTCTCCATCTCTGGTAGCAGATTCCTCTGCCAAGAACGATTCTCCATCTGTAGGAGTTGAGGCCTCACAGAAGAATAATGCAAATGCTTTGGCAGCAGAAAACAATCTAACACCTGGCAAGGGACACCCATCCAAGGAAACCTGATCGGATAACAATAGGCTAGTGAGGTTGTTGTATGTTCCTCTTAAGTCTGAAGACATGCAACTTGAAGCATGCAAGTTATCATCAAACAAAAATCTGTCCAGCAGATGTTTGTAGGCGTGCTAGATTAATTTCACTGAACCTGTTTCAGCTGCATTTGTTGCAAAGAATTGTTGTATTCTTGATATTTAATTAGATGTATTATAGAGCATAACATTAACTGGTTGCTATTGACTATGCACCTTGAATTTCGTTTGTGGTAACATACCGTGATATCCAAATAGACGAAAGAATCTACTCTTTCACATTATGATAGATCATAGATACCCTGGAAAGCATGCTCAGGTGCTGCTACCCACACTTCACGGTAATGTTTTCTATTCTTCATCTCTTTTTTATGTTCAAATTTCCATACCTGCTTTTCTTTTTCCTGATTTCCTTGTTGCACTGTGCTGGCAATTGTAGGGCAGTGTTGTCTTGTTCCCTTCATTTGCTAGCGATTCCACAATATTGTTGGCAGTTGCATGCTCAGAATGCTTCTGCAATCAGTTATGGGAACTTGAACATCATCTAAGTGCTTGCTATTAAAACAACATTTTGAAGTGGTGTAATTATTTCTAGTTCTTGTCCTTTTACATGAAAGCTCCATCATCACCACTGCAAAGACAGTATATTGTGCTTGTCCCCTGCTGTCCACCCATGTAAGTATGTATCAAAGCTCTTGCTTTTAAAAGCAAATGTGATCACTTTTGCAATGTCCCTATGACGTGAGCACCTCGCACTGGTTCTATGCCTTTTCATTTTATATTGATATGCTCACACAGGTTGACAGTTGAGTTGATGACAACTTCTCAACTGCAAATTTAGAATGGATACTTGTACCTGAAGCTAGTTTTGTTTAGCTAACTATCATTGACAATTTTGACACCTTACATATCTGGATAACAGGAAAAGTAGAAGGCCTGGCTTACCATTGCCATGTTACTGGATAATATTCATGTTCAGTCTCTGCAACTAATTTAACTTTGACTTTCGTTTATGTTCTGAGACTTTACGCTTTTGTTTAGGATTTTGTATTCCTAGACTAGACTTGCCATTGAAAGGGTGCATAATGATTCAAAATTGTTTTGTACCCTGATTTGGATATCTGAATCTTTGGTGAGCTCAGGGGATTTGAAATGTAAGTTTACTGCCCACACATTTGTTTTCCACAATCTGTTCATCTGCACCTATCAGTTCCATATTTGCATGTGAGATCATTTAATTGGTGTTGTTTAAGGCAACATAAACTTCATGGTTTAGCTTATGTTTTTTGTCTGTTCAAGTTAAACTAGGATTTGTTGGTTTGTCTCAACTCTTAGACACGAGTTCAGTACTTTTTTTGTGCATAAAATTCAGGCCAATAAGCATCCCTGGACTTCTCATTATTTTTTATTTTGTTCATCACATGATTTAAGCCAAACAAACTTTTTTGCAAGTTCTGAGAAACAAGCAGGCAAAGTTTGCAGCGGCGACATATGCAGCCCAGTTGTCCACCCACCGCATCATTTTCAGTGGAAAGTGTCATAATTTTGAAGAACCCAATGGTATGGTTTCTCATTCCACACTGGTTTGCAGCGGTTTCATGTTTCAGCATCTGTATCATGCTGTTGCACTATATATTTTCTATTGATGGCAACTTTGTCAGTTACACCCAATTCATATTTATCTAGACAAAAGGATGTCAATAATGGGCAGTAAGTATATACCCCCACAATTTTAAAATTAAGAAACTGTTTAAGCCGATGAAACCACCTCAACACATGTCTTATTTGAGTATACTAATGATAACAATCCTCCTCAGTTAAAATGAGAAGATAAGTTTAGAATGATTTATTCAGTGGCAGTGGTAGTATTTTTGGCATGGCGCTGAGGACGAGCTGGGGAAGGCGGCGTTGTTCTTGTGTTCTTGCATGAGGTCCTCGAGCTTGGTCTCCAGCTCGGCCTTCTCGCCGCTAAGCCGGTCGTTGTCACCTTGCATGTCGCTGCAGCTCCTCATTGCGTGGTTGAGCTCGTCGAGGAGGCGGCGGTTGGCGCCGCGGAGGTGGACGACCTGCGCCCACAGCTCGCTGAGCTGCCGCTGCTTGCGCATGCGCGACCGCCTCGCTGACTCGCGGTTGGACACCATCCTCCGCCGCTTCCGCTCCTCCTCTGCTGCTGCCACCACCACCCCGCCGTGGATGCCATCTGCACCGTCAGAACTGGCAGGGCTGTTACTGATGGCAGCCAGTGTTTCATGGATAGGTTCGTCGTACTGGTAGGTAGCCGCCGAGAAGTGGAAGGGAGGAGGCGCGGTCACGCTGGTGATCATGCTGCTATGATAGTGAGTGTTGTGGAACGGTAGGTTAGGCGGCGAGAGGCAGTGCAGGCTGGCCACCTCGCCATGGTAATGGTGCAGCATGGTTGCTTCACTTGCTTGCTTGATCACAGTGGAGATGGAGAGTGGAGAGAGCTGAGCTTAGAATCCAGAAGTAGAGGTGTGGGGTCAGCTTTGTCTGGCTGTGCTTCTCGATGGGTTCTGCTTCTTAATCAGCTCTGGATGAGCGGAGGAGGCAATGGGTTGGTGTGAGGGCCTTTTATAGCGTGGTAGAGCAAAGACGGCTTTGCTTGCCTCAAGCTAGAGAGAGAAGCCATCTTCTCTCTCCACCATCCTCTTCTTGTTTTTTCGTAGAGTTTTGTGGCTTTAGCTTTGTCGATTTGGTACATGGCCATGAGGCACACTGCCTTTCTCCTTTCGGGGCCAACTATATCCAAACAATAATATGCCTTAATCTTCCATCAGTTTACCTTTGCTTTTCCAAGAGAACATTGATGTTTTTATTTTGTCCCTCTTGCTGCTTCCATATTCCATGACTTGACTTGCATGAGTAGTCTTGTCTGAGGTAATTAAATTTTTATTCCAGTTAATCCATCCCGAAACTTGCCTTTCATTTTCTATCAGTAGCCCAACTTGATGCTTGCCCTTTAGCTTTTCTCATCACTCACATTAGTTTAGAGAGAGGGAACTCTTGTGCCTAATTAGAGTGGCCTGAGATCCACCACACACAGACAGCTGCTTGATGGATGGACATGTAGCCACTGTGGGAATAATGAACAGAAATTGTTAGGCCACTAGAGAGCCAGTGAAGGAGATCAGCTAACATTATAGTAGTATAAAATTTTACATGTGCCAGCGTGAACCGTGCAAGTTCGACACCTAAGAGGTTCGAAAATCGTGACTCCTTTGATTAGTAAACCAAATTTGCATCATCGCTTAGCATGGTGTCGCATCTACAACGTTGCATGGAGACAAAGGGCGTGGTGATGTGCTACATAAACCTTTGGCAATAGCATAGTCAGGGACGCCATATCACTTTAGGGCTTGCTTTGGCAGGGAAGGGTCCTGTGGACCATAAGCTCAAATTCCCTGTCGTTGTCTCGAGGGGCTGAGTGAGGTACTGAATAACAACACAATTTTCTTGTATCGTCTTATTATGACTATCTTGCATACTTAAAAGGTATTCTAGTAGCCCATTTCAGTAGCTGTGTGAGGTAGCAAAAGTAATAGCAAATCAACCATCTAAAGGATTTTCCTCAGTCCTTATCATACACTAGCCACACTAGTGGATTTAATGCAAATCATGCACGCCTTTCAGCCCTGCTTGTTTTCAGTTTTTTTTGGGAAAATAAAAGAAAAAGATCAAAACAGTAGATATGCCCCCCCACAGACCTTTAGTTGACAACTAAAACACACAGAAAATCAAGTTAAACAGGAGAAGGTTCCTCCCTTTATTTGACAACGAAAAGATTTTTGAGATAGAAAAGCAACGAAATAAAATGAAAACAACGACATGGCAACCAAATCAAGAAAATGGACTCGTATTTTTTTTTTTTGAAACGATTTTACCAATCCTGACCTTGAATTTCTTAAGTCTTAGTTGGCGGTGCTGAGAATCGTCAATCCAACGTCGAGACCTTACATTTTTTGTTGAACTCTGAACAAGTAGTTACATATATAACTGCAAGCATGTTTTTTAAACATGTACTGTATGACCAAACTTGTAAAAATTGACCGAGGCTTAGTTTCACTTGGATGTAGACACTCCTAAGAGACACCACACGCGTAGAGAAATGTTTTGCTGGATCTAGTACATTCACATGGACAAAAAGAATCTAACAGTTTGGATTCTGCTGCTGTTCTTTTCTCTCTGGATTGCTACTAGAAATAATGCATGCGCTCACCCGCTTTCTATACTTCTGCGTTGTCCACAAACCTGGAGTACTGTTGCTCTATTTGTGGCAGCAGCATCTCATCGGTTAGTTAGTTGGGTCGGAGAGGTGACGCCATAGGAATGAGCTGCTGCTGCCCGCTCTGGGAAAGCGGAAGATTTGGGATGATTGAGGCGACGCAGAAGCCGACAGCCGTTGGGCTCCCGTTCCGTCAGAAGTGGCAGCCGCAGCACCGAGAGGGAGAGAGGGAGCGCCACTAACACGACACTTAACCATGCACGATCACCACGAATCAATATACCAAAGCACTTGCATCTCGGGATGTGCTTGCCGAATGCGTACGTCGTTCTCCTTATAATTTTTGTATCGCAAGTTCATGTGGCTCGTAGATCTAGCTTTTGTATTTTCAATAAAAGGAAGATCTGTTGTTCGAAAAATAGTAAAGAAAGATCTTAGCTTTTGTGAACTGGAACAGTCGTTTGTGGTGCTGGTTAGATCTGAGCATCGACGCCTCGAAATGAGATAGGATTTGAAGCCAACAACCACCATACAGTTCAAAAGGTGGATTGCGAGTTTGTTTTTGAATAAAGGAGCAGCCAACTTTTCTACTGTATTAATGAAACACGACTGAATGTGATGCGAAGTAGCTTTTTGAGCTTCTCCAGTAAAAAGATAGATAATTTGTATTCGACAAATTTAAATAAATAGATATTCCTCTTGGTCATTTGTCTAAATTTCCTCTTTTTGCCTGGTTGCGCCTCGTCTCCTATATGGTTATAGTTATACTCTTCTTCTCTTCAATTACTTGGATACACATAATTCCGAGGAGTCAGATGGATATATGCATTTTCCATTCACGCAACAATGTCATGTTGTGACTCGTGAGGCGCAGAAAGGATAGGTGCCAAGGGTTAGTGTGAGACAGAAATGTCTGTGACTTGGGTCGTCATGTTTTTGTTTAGCCAGATATGGGTCGTCTGTGGCCTTAGCATATCTGGGAAGCCCTGATAGAAACGGGATTCTAGTTGAGTAGTCCAAGAATTGGATGCGGTGCTTGGGGGGTGGATATGTCATGTGATTGGACCTGGGAGACACACGAGCCGTGAAATGCAGATAAACTGTGTCCGCACTTTAAAAAGCAGTGAAAAAGAATGTGGTAGGTACAATTATGTACTACCACTTTCTGGTTATGGGACATCCATTATTTAGTTGTTACCAGGAAATTTTGAAGTCAACTCGAAACATCTTAGCAACAAAGAAAATCGACTATGTTTTTCCTGACCCCGCCATCAGGATAACTGGTCTTCTTTTGCTGCTCTCCCCCTCTTCTCTCATTGATTTACCCTCTCATCACCGAATGAGAATGATCGGGAGGGAGAGACGGTGTCAAGAAAGGTATGAGCATAGTAAAACCCGCGAAAGCTTGTAGGACTAGTAATGGAAAATACTAAATTTTGTTTACAGCCAATGACTATAAGTTCAATGCGATTCTGTCAAAATAAACCAAGATTTATCAAAATTATACGAACTTCAACTTGTATATTTTTCGTCGGTAAGGCCATTTCGGTAACTTAACCACCTAAAGACAGTATTTCAGACAGTCGATCATACCATAGCAGGACAAAACCAGTTCACCGTTTCTTTCCCCAGCTCAATATTCATTTCGCCTAGCTTCCACGAACAAAAACATGAAACGAATTGGTGGGTACACACATCTTGCTGCACGGGCGAACAGCACCATCTCCTTCAACTTCAAGGGCAAAGTTGCAAAGACAGTGACCATGAGTGAGTGAAGGGAAGGAAAAGAGAGCTCGCCATCAGCTTGAGATGATATGCAGGGCGAGATATATTCCGATCGGGTCGCTATATGCGCTCGTGTCGCCACATTTTCGGCTCCATTTAGCTACTATACTTTGCCTGCCACCGTTAAGGGGCTATGTTGAAAACGTTGTGTCGTATAAGGCCGGCCTCTCTCATGTCCGTGCTTTCATTCTCTCTAGATAATGTCCGCTTTCGTTTCCTCCTCTCTTTGATGTTGATAAAAGGAAAATCCTGTTCACGAAATGGATCGCTTGGAGAAAGTTTTCTGTTCACGAAATTGATCGCCCGTTGCTGTTCACGGACGTCGTAAAGTCTGAAGTCTGAACCATGAACCTGAGAGGACTTCTTAGCAGTACTCTGGGATCAGAACGGGTACAATTTTTCGATCGAGACACCCATGGAAAAAGCGGCAGCACACACACTCACCATATATCTCCGGTCACTGTTCCTAAACAATGTTCTCCGTACTCTCCATATTTATCCGAATTGGATGCGCATGAACATTGCCTGCAACATGCATGCTGCCGGGTGTATAATATTGGCTGGCCAGAAATAGTGCCCTGGCGGCCGCAGTGGTTTCACTAATTAAGGATGGATCGAATCAACTCGTGCCGGTTCATAGAGTATTGTTAATAATTCTCTATCCGATACCTTTTGCTAGATCATGTGTTGAGTCCACATGCTACGCATGTGTCATTGTCGTCGGCAACAACGCGTCCAGGTTTACAGTGCTTCGTGCACGAATGCAAGACCGGATAACAGTCCATTACGTACATAGGAAAATGCATGCACCGGCGGCTGACTACTTATGACCAGGAAAAATAAAACAGGTACTGCTTTCAGTGTGAATAAAACAACGGCACAGGCAGGATCCGTATCCGTGACCTAAAATGTGCTACATCCATATTGACGGAAAGCGAAATGAGAGGACAATTGGGGGCAGCCGGATTGATCACATGACAAAAATTAGGAAAATGATAGAGATCACCCGGACGATCGCATCGTCCGGGTGCGACCTCCCGCACCCACGTGCAGTTAGACAACGTGGGCCTATCCTTGTTCGCTCCTTCCTTATCTCTTTCTCGTATCTCTCCCGGTGAGCCACCACACCTCATCCCCCATCCCGGTGAGCCGCCGTACCTCATCCCCCACCTCGCGTCGCCGCCACGCCATGGCGCCCCACCTCACGCCGCCGACATGGCGCCCTCATCTCACGCAACTTCCCTAGCTCGCCTCCCTCGTGTCCCTTCATGATGACCTGCGCAACCTCACGGCCTTCTCCCCGAGATGGACGCCACGGTCGCCGTCCTAGGCCTCCACGTCCACCTCGACTCCGCGTGTGCCTTCCTGCAAGAGCTCCGACCCCGACCCCCTCGAGATGGACGCCATGGCCGTCGTCCTAGGCATCGAGGACGACGGGCTCGCCTCCTGTGCAGGGGTCTCGCTGAACGTCGCCCCGCTTATCTCCTATCTTCCACCTCCGACGAGAACCGGTGATTCGTGGTGGCGACTCCTATGCATGCTACCTACTGCCATGGATTTTGCTACCGATGGCTGTCGTTCTTGCTACCGACGGCCGGCACATTTGCTATGCAGGATTTTTCATGTTGTGAATTTTTTTGCTAGGATGGAGATTTTCTTTTTGCTACAATAGTTATTCTCATATGCTACCTGCCAATGTTTTTGCTACAACTATATTATGGTCTTGCTACAATAGCGTAATTTTTTTGCTACTACATGTCCAGCGAGTTCTCCGGTGAGGTCCCGGCAAAAGTCTCTAACAAAGTAGGTTTTTTGCTACATTAGCAAAAAAAATTGCTACCACCGTTTATTAGGTTTGCTATAATAGGTTAAATTGTTTGCTACTTCGTCTCCGGCGAGGTTTTTTTCCGGCGAGTTTTCTAGGCCAAACTTTTTTTTTGCTACTGCAGCAAAAGCGGGCCTTTTTTTGGCTTCTGCAGCAAAAGCGGGTTAAGGACAATTTTTCTATTTTCTAGGCAGAATCGTGATTGCTACCGCAGCAAAAGGCTCTTTTTTTTTGCTACCATAGCAAAAGCGAGAATTGAGACCGTATGAGGACACGTGGCATGCAGGAAAGGAGGATGATGGGAAGCCTCCCATCGTCTGGTGACGCCTAGCACTTGCCCAAAAATTAGCAAGTGTAGCAAGTTTTTTTTTTTATAAAGAAAATATATTAATATCATGAAGATATAAATTACACCCAACATCTGCATCAATAAGATAATAAGATGTTCAAAGACATCACAGATGCAAGCGGAGCAAGCTAGCTGGTCTACAATAACACTCAGTATAACACTACTCCTAATCATGTGTAAATAGTGCGGATTTCCGTTCTGAGGAAAATCCGTTTCAAAAACGAAAAGTTCCGAGGAAAGAGAAAAAAATTAAGATGGTGGGCACATAAACGTGAACAACAATAATTCAGATAGGACATGGGCAGCCAGAGTCCGCACGGTATCATTCATGCTTGAAAACACCCATTCGTGGTCCAAGTCGTCGATGGGTCGCTTGGTTCGGCGAAAAAAGTTTATATCCAGACGGATACATATGTGGCGCACAAGTCCCATCTAGTCCGTCCCGTCCCGCGATCGGTCATGATCTGATGGCAGGAGCACGCCCCCGGCACGTCGAATCAGGCCGTGGTCGCCGCTGTACGGCGTCCCGTTGCCACCGCCACGGGGTGGAGCGTCGCCGCGCCGGCCAACCACAGCTCGTAACGTGGTCGCGCCGACGCACCCACCCACGCGGGGCCAGCGGCGACGCGGCCGGCCGGTCACTTCTCCCTTGTCTTGCCTGCCTCAGCCTTTCCACCCGTCGCAGACACAACCATTGTGGTGGTGGATACTGACGGAAGATTGGAACTGTCTGAACGTTTTACCTTTGGTATTTACCTTTTACAGATACGTTTCACCATTGTGGGCGCACGACGATCTCTCTCTCTCTCTCTTTCTTGGGCATATAAAGCATAGCTCCCTCACATATTTGCCTCTGATTGGGATGTATGCATATTTGTCTCCAAAGAACTCTCCTCTGGTTGGACTGATGTGGATAAGCCCTGAACCCCCTCCTCTCATATTTGTGGTCTTTACCTTTTACAGATACGTTTCAACATTGTGGGAGGTACGTTCCAAAATAAGTGTCGCAGATTTGTAAATATGCGCCACCGGCTCCTTGGCCGCCTTCTGACGCTAAATAGAGAGTCCGCCGCGCTCTCCACAAACCCTAGCACATCCCATCGCCGTTATCCCGCACGCCCTAGCACTCCCAAATTGGCAGCCAACGACTTCGGTCCACGCAACCTCATCGTGGACGGGGCGTGGGCACTCTACCACGCAGGATAGCCGGCGCCACCGGATATGTGCATGTTGGATGGCTGATGGCTTAGCCAGGCGGCATGAACAACCACAACACGATGGCGGCGCTGCTTTCTGTCGACATTGAGTGGTCGACTCGTGACACCATCTGTTAGAGTATTAGGTATATACGGTTGTTATGGTAGTTTAGATAGAGTTAGGATCTGTTTACGTACAGTCCTAACTTGACTCATATTCTAAGATAATCCTCTGTACGCCTATATATACTCGCCCATGAGGCTCAATAATATATCCAACATATTCCATCAGACTCATACTCTTTCATGGTATCAGCCTAATTGGTCCAAACCCTATCCGCACGCTTCCGCCGTGCCGCCCCCGGGGGATCGATCTCAATGATCTCCGCTCGGGGCCATGCGATCCGTACGCAGGGTCCGTGCGCCTGCCCCCTCCGCTGCTGCGCCTGCCTCGACAGGCTGTCGCGGCCTCACGGCAGGCTGCCGTGCACTGCGGACGGCTGTTACGTCTTCCGAAGGCTACCGCGGCCGCCCCTCCTCGAATTCTCTTCGTCGTCATCATCCAGGACTTCACCGATAACGCTGCCATCGAATCCGATCTATGCGTTGTCCACGCCATGGCGCATACGGTGTGCCGTCGGTCTGATCAACCGATCCCGCGCCTGTCTATGCCAAGCATGTCCCCGAGCGCGCGCCTACCGTCGATCGAGCTACGGGCTGCCGCTGTGTCGCCCCGTCGGGCCGCAGCGCCGCCGCCTTTGGTCCATGCTACCGGCTTCCAACACGCCTTCCTTGGCGTGTACGTCGCTGGTGGTCTCTCAGCCGCTGCACCGACTTGCGCCCTGCAGCTATGCCGCCCCCTCGGGTCGTAGCATGGCTGCACGTAGTCTACTTCGCCGTCCTCATGCATCGACGGCCTCGGCTTTCACCGCGCCATCTCCTACGGCGTGGATCGCCGTCGTCTGCACATGGTCTTCGTCACGTCGCCGGGTCTTCCTCGTCTACTTCAAGCACCGCCGCCGCTGAAAGAACATTTCATGTTTTCCTATGTTTTGTGTGTTAGATAACAATACTATGGAGATTATCCATGTGTGCTAAGTGTGCAGGAAGCTTTGAGGGGGGCCGGATTGTCCGCCCCACCAAGGGCCAGATAATCCGGCCTACCTCATTGTTCAAAGGGAGCCAAGGCGCGTAGCTCGGCACCCGGTCGGATTTTCTCCCGGAAATTCTGAACTGGTGCGGTTTTTCCTCCCTAGGCCGGATAATCCAGCGGTCGCATGGGCCGGATTTATCCGGCCCCCAGTTTTTGAGCAAAGGGAGCCAAGGCGCGTCGCTCGGTATCCGGTCAGATTTTCTCCCGAAAAATCCGAATTGGGGCGGTTTTTCCTCCCAGGCCAGATAATCCGGCCTTCACATAGGACCGGATAATCCGGCCCCCAGAAGTTGATCAAGAGCAAGCTCGGCGCGACGCTCTGATAGGGGGCGGATTATCGGCCGGATATTTCGAGTCTGGGGCAGAGTTTTCCCCCAGGCCGGATAATCCGGCCCCCAAAGTGTCCAGGAGCTAGTTTCAGAAGGGGGTATAAATACCCCTTCTTCCCTATCGTTCAGACTTCTTGATTCATTCGAAATTGTTCAGACACTGTGCAAGAGCTACCATTCTCGATCTCCCACTTTAACCACCCGAAGGCTTTGGTCTTTGGGGGGATTGAAGGAGGAGAGGATCATCATCATCACGAATCAAGCGCATCAACTCCTCTCCATTCACTTGGAGAAATCCCTGATCTAGTATTCTTGTCAATATCTAGATCTTGTTCGTTATATTTGATTACTTTGTTCTTGTGGCAGCTTGTTGTCATCCCGGGAGCCTCCAAGTTGATTGTGAAGTTGTTGCCCCGCTAGTTGTGTAAAGGCGCCGGTACCCGCCTCGAAGGGTACCTATAGTGGAAAGGTGGATCAGGCTTTTGGTGGCGGGATTCATCGGAGAACAGGGTGAGGCCTATTGTGGCGTGGTGGTCTTAGTACCGTCCACTCCTCCAACGCAGACGTACTTCCCTTAACAAGGAAGGAACTGCGGTCAAACAAATCCCGTGTCTCCGCGTGCTTCACTACGGTTTACCCGTTCCTCTTCCACCCGCTCTTTACTCACTAGTAGATATGTTTGCATATAGGAAAATTCCATATAATAGTTTATCTAGAGAATTTACCCTTTGTGCTAAGCCTAAAATTGAAAAAGTATTAAAATTTGGAGTAGCACCTATTCATCCCTCCTTCTAGGTGCCCCTACGATCCATTTCAGCCGCGCTTCACAAGGTAATCTGCAGGGCGCCCTCTCGCCATCGCAGGTCCCGCCGACTACCCATCGCCACTCTAGGCATCCAGCATGACTAACCCAGGTCGCCGCTGGTTTCGTCGCCTTCTACGTCTTCATCCACTATAACTTCGCCGCCATCGTCATCGCCTCGTCCCCGACTACACCACCTGCTACTCTATTCCGACAACCGCTGACAGCGCTGGCATCTCTCCCTTAGCCGCTCTGCGCGTGGCAACCACTCTGGAAGCTTCCTCTGCTAGTCTTTTTGACATGGCGGCAAGTTCATGATGGTCCCTGCCCCCGCACACCTGGTACTGGCAACACCGGAAGTGCCTTCGTCCTTGACGCGTTCCCGAGTCTGGCAAGCTCGGATCGGCACCTCGTCTTCATCGGCTTCGACAATGTCTTCTTCGGCATCGACCTCTCTACGACTGCCTCGACCGCGTCACCGACGAGTTCTTCTTTGCATACTCGGTTCTGGCAAAACCAGAGTGTGCATTCGTCCCCGACGTGCGCCTAGTTCTGGCAAAACTATGGCCGCACCTCGTCCTCGACGGCTTGGACTGCATCGACTTCGGCATCGACACCCTCAACGACTGCCTCGACGCGTCTCCGTCATCCTCCTCACGCGCTATGCGCATGCGGCTTCACGTGCGACTACCTTGACACCGGCATCCCCGACCATGACATCGACCACGGCGACCCATCGCACGACTACCTCGACCATGGCACCGCCTCACACTCTCGGCTCCCTCGACATCGGCACAAGGGCTATCACCTCGCCTGAGAATCTCACTAGCTTCCTCTACAGTCCAAGCTACCGTGACGTGACACCGTCCACGATGTTCCCGCTCGGACTGCGGGGGGATGTCATCCTACTGGATGCTACTTCGGTTTATCTCAAGTCTGACCGTCCGCGAAGTTCCAGTTGTTCACGACGCTACCGTTACGACTGCGGGGAGTGTTAGAGTATTAGGTATATACGGTTGTTACGGTAGTTTAGATAGAGTTATGATCTGTTTACGCACAGTCCTAACTTGACTCGTACTCCAAGATAATCCTCTGTACGCCTATATATACTCGCTCATGAGGTTCAATAATATATCCAACATATCCCGCCAAAGTCATACTCTTTTCAACATACATCCATGCATCGACCTCATGGGCGATGACGACACATGCCCTAGTGGTGCCGGCCATTGAGGAAAAAGCACGAGCATCGGTGCACCCCTAGCCGCGTCAAGGACGGTGGAGGACGAAGAGAAGGATGTGGCCGCCGGCTACAGCCGGTTCTACTACAACAGCGGTGATTAATTTACCTTAGTTTTTTCAAATTTTGTTTAACTATGTAAAATATCTTCAAATTTGAATGAAATTTATAGTTTCCCTTTGAACCTGGCGATCGCCCCCATATGTCCGACCCGGGGCTGTTGCCGAACGGTGTTTGGGGGACGTGGCCGGACATGCTTTAAGCAACGCAATGAGATGGAGCAGCGCATAAATCAGATCCCATCAGATCTTCGAGAATGTTCGGCTAAATCAACTTCGACGCCCTCATAAAATTGCCACGGACTACTAGATACCGTTAAGAAAGCCTTCGGTGTATACCCATATATAGAGATTATTAGAGCATCTCCACCGGTAACCCTATACGGGCTCCGGCACGGACCGTTTTTTACCCGTATGGAAAGGCGCCGGCGCGATGTTGCCAAATGGGGGCACCGGCTTCCAGCCGTGCCCCCCATAAATTTTTTTAAATATTTTAAATTTAGCAGAAATTTGAATAAACAGTTCAAACTTTAACAAAACATAAACAAACAGTTTAAATTTAACAATTTTTTTTAAAAAAACATCATCTAATGACGGCCACGGCCGATCCCGAGCCGACGGTACATCGCCATGGCGTAGTCGAATAGTCCGTCGTCGTCGTCGTCGCTGGGCGGCTCGTCCTTCACCGGCGGTAGGCGGCAGCACCCCTCGCCGCTGGTCCTGCGCGCCGGCCTCGTGGAAGGACCAACCGCCCCCTCGTCGCCGCCGATGTCGACGACGAGGTCGTGGCGCCTGGCGCGCTCGGCCTGCTCCCGCGGCCAGTCCTGCGCGGACCAACTGGCGGCGAACTCGTCGGTGGCCGGCAGGACGGCGTTGAAGGATGCTCGCTCCAACATCCTCTGGCCCGAAAATTCTTCCGGGTCCTCGCCGTCCGCCAGCTGAAGCGCTGCCGCCTTGTACTCCAGCGGTGGCGTCCACTCCTTCTTGGGCTCGGGCTTGGGCCTGCCCAAGCGGAGGTGGCGAGGAAGGCGCTCGGCGCCTGCGCGGTGGGCTCGCCTGCTCGTCCTTCACCGGCGGGAGCGCGAGCATCCCCTGGTAGCGCAGCGATGACGAGGAGTACGGCGAGTACCGCGCTAGGAGCGAATGCGAGGAGGACGAATGCGAGGAGAAGGAGGACGCCGACGGCGCGCGGCGGGGCCCCTAGCGGTTGCTGGCGGCCTGCTGGCGATCGCGCGGGATACGTGGCGGCATCACCAACGGCGGGTTGTTGCCGTTGGCGATGTGGTGCAGGACCCAGGAGAGGGTGCGTCCCGGAGCGCTCCACCACCACTTCCGGCCTTCGCTGTTGAAGTTGGCCGACGGCGGGCCAACGCCGTCGTAGGCCTCGATGCGGTCCTCGCGCTGCCGCGCGAAGAAGGCCGCCCACGCCTGGAGGTTGTCGGGATCCCACTGGGGGTCGTTGCGTTCCTCGTCGGTGAGCGACCCCCAGTAGTGCTCGTAGATCGTGGCTCTGCGGGCCGCACCGGTGGGGATGGACGGCACAGGGAGGCCGCCGCGGCTCAACGCCCACCCCGTCGGAAGCCGAAAAGCCGGCGGAACAGGGTAGCCGGCGCTCCATAGCGACTGCGCCTTGTCGACGTGGAGCCAGAGGCAGCCAAAACCGTTGGCCGCCACGCCGTCGTAGCCGTCGTAGACCGCCATCGCCGAGGGAGATGGAGAAGAAGATGACGTTTGGGAAAGGAGATGGTGGAGCTCGTCGTCGAGGTAATGCGTGTGCGGCGGCAATGAAAACCGCCGCGGGTTTTTATACTGGGGAGGCGAGCGGTGGACATTAACGCCGCCCTGCCCCTTTGGCAGGACGCGTCGGCTGCACCGCCCGCTGCCGGTCGCTGGAAAGGCTGCGGCGAGCAACGCCATTACTCGGCGCTGATGGCGAGGAAGAAGACCGTCTCTATGTGGTTGCCATGCGGGCCAGATTTGACCGGGGCGGTTAGGCGCGCGCGCTCCCGCCTTCTCTTCCCGCCACCTGCCCTGTCACGCGTCCATCCGGCGCTCCCGCTCGCCTCCCTGTATATTGGGTTTGGCCTAGGGCCGACAGGTAAATAACTGGGCCGCCCAGCGCAAAAAAAAAGTGGGGCGCGCGGCTAGGCTCGAAATTTCGCACCGACGTCCTCCAATACGCTATGTGAGGCCTTTGAGGCCCCAGATGCTCTTAAGCAAAACTAAAGACTTCACGCACACAGAAAAAGGTAAAAATAAAGGCATGCAAGTTTTTTTTAATGCGAATCAAGGCATGCAAGTTGGTCGCTCAGCACTCAGCAAGCAGCAGCAGGTGACGTACGCGAACGAAACTTTGGCACGTACGCTACGCACCCACTTTGCAATTAATCAATCAGCTCGCGATGAACCAAAGTAATTAAGTTCGTCACCGCACTACTCTAGTATAGCTAGCACACATGTCATCGCTCATTCGCTCGATGTGGATATATGATGCATCGCGAGGATAACGAAAGGCCATTAGGGCACTAATAATCAGGATGCAACTACTGCCACTCTCGATTAGATTAAGGAGACTGATCACCCCGTCGCCGTCGGCCTAGCTCATTCGTTTCCACGCAGGTCGCGCGACGGGAACGGTATATCAACGACCGTACGTGTAGGCGTCGCCGGCAGGTGGGACCCGCGGCCTCTCCGGCTAATACGCCGGCGACACGAGGCGGCGGTGAATAGCCAATATGCTCGCCCTCGCTATCTGCTTGGTCTGTGTCGGAGCCTCCGACGACGTATTTCGCCGCGTGACGCGACGATGTGCGCCGTGCTTTTCCCTTTTCAGGTGTCGCGCAACCATTCTCGAGCACCCGAGACGCTACTTCTTTCGTCGTTGCCTTTTTCACTTAGGCATTGTTTACTTCTTTCCTCTGGTATTCACCAGTGTATTGCGGATTATTCGAATTTCCGCAAAATTTCCGTAGTCCCTTTACTATTCCGGGTTTGGCCGGGTTAATCCCAGGATATCCCGCAAATACTTCTTATTTTTGTCTAGATTAAAAACTCTCCTACATGGTAGAATATTTTTGAGGAGCGAATTTGCGAAGATTGGAGAGTATTAGGTGAACACCAAATCCCCTCGTATGCCCAAAACTCGAGTGGATAAAAATACGAGAGCACTAAACAAGGCCTTAGTGGATTCCGGTTTAACATATTGTTTCCTATTATGTCTTGTTTACTTCTCTCGTACTCGCTAGTGTATTCGCGGCATCGGAATCCCCGTAGTTCGTTTACTATGCCGGGTTTTGCCGGGATAATCTCGGGATATCCCCACAAATCTGCTTGTTTGTGTTAAGTTTAAAAACTCTCCTCCATGATAGCGTATTTTTGGGAAAGATATTTGAGGTGATTAGAGAGTATTGAGTGAGCATCAAATTTTCTCTTATCCCCAAACCTCTACTGGATAAAAATAAGAAAGAAATAAACAAACCCTTAGGGTGGGATGTTTTTATTTGATGTTACTTGGGTGCGCTTTGCGGGCTACCCGGTTTATACCGGGCCGTTTAATGTTTAGAGACGAATTTCTAGGCGTGGAGAGGGACATGATGGTATGGCAAGAAAGTAAACAAAGTGCATAACACTCTGGGGCGCTGGTCCTTAGGGGCACGTGTATGAAGACTTCCCGACTGTCATTAACAACGTCAGGCCGGCTCCGGTAAGGGAGCGACGACAACGGCGCTCTGGCGGCAGTTATTATGTTTGGGGTGTTTTGTACTTATTATGAACTCATGAAATAGATCCGGTTCTTTTTTCGCAAAAAAAAAAAACAAAGTGCATAACACTGAAACCACAGGTGAGTAGGTACCAGTGTACAAGTTACAGCTGCTCCAGGGAATTGCCGTTGGGCCTAGGCCTGCCTGGCCCGAAGCTAGGTCATAAGAGTGTGGCCGCCACCTTGCCGCCAAAGGTCCACCCCTCATCCTCGTGCTAGCATGCCACACCGCCGACGAGCTGACCGCTAGTTCATGTTGTGAAACAGACCGTCGGTGCTCGCCTCGGAAACATCTACACAAGCAGCCACCATGGGACACCATCGCACCATCGACGACTTACGACATCATGCACCGTCGCCTTTGCCATGCCACCTTTCTCCATAGTCACACCACCGACACCCTGATCGCGCCATCGTGACATATGTATGTCCGCCTAGAGGGCTATGTCACGAGACGCCCCGCCTCCATCGTCGGTAGCACGGGCTTCGCCGGGCGGAAACGAGGATAGAGGGAGGGAGGAAAGGTGGGGAGCCAACGGCGGGATTCTAGAGTTTCTCCCGTTTCGCCTTGGAGAGTGACGTGGGGCACGGGAAGGACAGGAGGGAAGGTCCATATGTCCGGTACAGATTAATCTCCCATCAATTTACATTTGCTTTTCTAATAAGCGAACATCGATATTTTCTTTTGTCCCTCTTGCTTCCATATTCCGTGACTTGACTTGCTTGAGTAGTCTTGTATGAGGTAATTAAAGTTTGTTCCGAATCCATCGCTGAACTTTTCCTTTTTTTTTTCTTCAATCAGTAACGCAACTTTTTTTTTGCGGGGGAATCAGTAACCCAACTTGATGCTCAGCCTTTAGCTTTTTCATCATCACTCACATTAGTTTACAAATTAAATTCTTGTGCCAAATTAGAGTGGCATGAGATCCACCAGAGACAGCCGCTTGATGGATGGACATGTAGCCACTGTGGTAATAATGAACATATATAAATTGTTAGGCTAGTAGAGAGCCAGTGAAGGGGATCAGCTAACATTATATAAATTACATGTGGCAGCATGGACCGTGCAAGTTCGACAACTAAGAGGTTGTCCACAGATCGCAACTCCTTTGATTTGTAAATACCCAACTTTGGATCGATCCCAGGCTGCCTAGTCCACCACTAGCATGCATGGTGTCGCACCAAAAAGGATTATGCATGTCCTGATTTTCGAAAGAAAAGGCGTGGTGATGTGCTATACCTTCGGCATAGTCAGGAACGCCATATAGCACTCGGCTTGTTTCGACAAAGAAGGGTTATAGAAACAATATCCTTGTGGGCCATAAGGCATTATGTTAGCTCAAATTCCCTTTCCTTATCTCAAGGGATTGGGTTAGGTACTGAATAAGTGAATATGAACACAATTTACTTATATTTTCTTAATAGTACCCTAACTTTATCTCAGTAGTTCCCGAGGTAGACAAATTCATAGGAAATAAGTCATCTTAAAGGGTTTTTTCCTCAATCCTTAACATAAACTATCCGCATATATCATACACGCCTTTCAGATCTGGTTGGCTTTAGTTCTTTTGCTTTTGGAAATATAAAAAAGATTGAATCGGTAGATGTGGCTCCCACAAACCTTTAGTTGACAACTAAAACTCATAGAAAATTAAGTTGAACAGGAGAAACTGCCTCCATCAAATCTTTATATGACAACTAAAAACAATTCAGAGGAAAAAACAATGAAATAAAATTTAGAACAACGACATGGCGACCAAATCAAGATAGTGGGTTCATAATTTGCAAATCCTTGGTGAAGTGAGAACTCCCCTAGTCTCTCGATATCGAGAATTGTCAATCCATTATCGAGATCTGGGCAAGAGTTTATATTTTTAAAACCCTGAAAATTTATTACATCACGGCGAACACCATTTAGACATGTATGACCAAATTTGTAATATCAACCGATGCTTGGTTAATTTTCAGTCCAATGAGACTTACACACTCCTGCTGGTGCTGGATCTAGGTTCATGTGGACCAAGAAAATCTACCTGTTTCGACTGCTTTTGTCTGGATTGCTACTACTAGAAATAATGCCTGCTTTGCCATCCTTCTGCGTTGTCCACAAACCCAGACACTGTTGCTCTATTTGTGGCATCAGCATCTCATCGGCTAATGAGTTGGGATTAGAAAGGTGACGCCACATGAATGAACCAACTGCTTCCCGCTCTGAAAAAGACGGAGAGCCGCAGCACTGAGAGCGAGGGAGGAAGCGCCACTAACACGACACTTAACCATGCATGATCGCCACGAATAATATACGCACTTGCATCTTTTTTACAATAACGAAGCACTTGCATCTTGGGACGTGCTTGCCGAATGCGTGCGTCGTTTTCACTTCTTTTTTCTTTCTTTCTTTCTGATTATTTTGTATTGTACGTTTATCGGGCACAAAGATCTAGCTTTTGTATTTTCAATAACAGAGAGATCCATTGCTCAATAAATAAAAATAAAGTTCTATTACTAGCTTTTGTGTACCTGAACAGTCGCCGAGTTTGTTTGTGGTGCTGTTTATAACTGAGCATGAACGCCTCAAAATGAGATAGGGTTTGAAGCCAATAACCCCCATATATTTATTTTTTTGAAAATGGGCGCATATATTACTTGAAAGCAATGTTTACACCCGGCCTCTGCATAACTAGGATACACACAGCCGTTCAACCACACACAATTGGTCCAAAGGTAAAGCCAAATTACAACTCATAGAGATAATAATAAAAAAGCGCCTCCAACTAATGTTGATCTATACGAAGATCACGCTGCCATCCATGTCGGGACAAAATATCCCTCGCCGTGTCCTCCAATCGCGTACACCCCTCCACAAATAAGTGGCGGAAGTCCATACGCTGGAGAGAAGTCTATGATCGGAGAGTAGCCGTAGCTCGATAGATGACCTGCAAAGAAGAAGACCCAGTGTTATTAAAAATCTTGTCATTCCTACATAGCCATAGCGACCAAATAATGGCAAGCGCTCCTATCCTAAACACAGTCCCATATTTATCATGTATCCCGTGTAACCAGTTGCCAAAAACATTTGCAACCGATCTAGGGGGCGATAAACCCGAGGCCATTTGGATGATTGACCATATAGAGCGAGCGAATTTGCATTGGAAGAATAGATGTTTAATTGTCTCGTCTTGATGACAAAAAACACATTGGGTACTTCCGTGCCAATTCCTCTTAGCAAGATTATCTCTTGTAAGAATTACCCCTTTACGAAGATACCATGCAAATATTTTCGTTTTAAGAGGTATTTTCATCTTCCAAATTTTACTATTATTATCGACTAGGATATCAGGTTGAATCAAAGCTCGGTACATCGAATTCACACTAAATTTACCACTCTCTAGTAAATTTCATTTGAACTCGTCCAACCCCTCCGACAACCCCCATATAGTTGAAAAGGTGGATCACAAAGCAATTAAATATGAGTTCGTTTCAAATAAAGAGGTAGAGCCAACTTTTCTATCAATGCATGCAACACTTTTTGATCATTTCCTCTAAAAAGACAGATGGCAAATTAAAATAAAACAGAGATGTCAGTTGGTCATTTGTTGCCAAAAATGCTTCTATATGTTTCCGGAATTTCGGCTTTTGCCTGGTTGCACCCTTTTCACCTTCCGTTATCCTCATATATTCTCTCTAACTACCAGGATACGTATAATAATTCTGAGAAGTCGACAGAGTTGTGCATCTCCATTCACGCAACAACGTCGTGTCCAGACACATGAGGCGCCGAAAGAATATGTGCCAATGGGCAAGGGTTAGTGTGAGACAGAAATGCCTGACCTGGGTCGTTATGTTTTTGTTTTGCCAGATATGGGTCGCCTGTGGCCTAGCATATCTGGGAAGCCCCTATGGAAACGGGATTCTAATTGAGTAGTTCAAGAATTGGATGCTCTGTTTGGGGGTGGATAAAAGCTCATGTCATGTGATGGAACTTCTAAGACACATGTAACCCTGAAATGCTGATAAATTGTGTCTGCACTTGCAAAAGTTAGTGAAGAAGAATGTGGTAGGTACAATAATGAACCGCTTTTTGATTGTGGGACATCCATTAGTTGTTGCCACATTTTTGGGTTAGGATTTTTTCTAGGTCAACTCCAAACATCTCACCAACAAATAAAAACAAGTATGTTTCTCCTATACTCGCCATGAGGATAACCGGCCCTCAAATTTTACAGGTCCTTTCAAATTCAACTAAAAATGTTCAATTGTTTTGAATTTACGAAACAAGTGTCCCCACTCAAACTTTCTGCCGTCACTCAATTTTGTTTCTAGGTCCACCCCTGTCATCCTCGGGTAGAGAGGGTGAATGAGGGATTGAGTGATGGACAGTGGGTTAAGGACGTAGTGGCGGAAGGAGCCATGGTGGATGGATATAGGGGAGAGGTACAAAGCTATGGCAAGGGACATAATGGACCACGAGTTGACTAAGGAGGAGAATTAAAAGGGGAAGGTGGATGTTGAGGAAGAAACATGTCTTGGGAATCGTATTAGCAGCTAGAGGAAAGGTATTGCTACCAATATGACATGTTTTAACAGTGAGAACCGGCATAACTGGTTGGAGATATTGGAACTTTTACTACAGTCGTCCAACTTGGAAGCTGAAACTCCTTTTGATAAAAGTTGGCATGAATCTACTACAAATTTATCAACTTTACACGAACTCTGGGCAAACTGATGTTTTTCTTTTGCCGGTTATAAGGCCAATAATGAAACCTTGTCTGGACTCTGGAGGTAGATTTTAGACGATATGTTTTTGTTAGACACTTGACCGTATCATGAAAGATGAAAACATACTGAGGGAGTTATTAAGGGAGTACTGTTTATTTTCCTGGCTCATGTGTGGTTTTTTCACGCAAATGCGTCAAGGCAAAGCTGCAAAGACCACGAGTGAACGGAAGGAAAAGAGAGCTCGCCATCAGCTTGAGATGATATGCAGGGTTAGATAGATTCCGATCGCGTCGCATTATTATGCACCTGTGTCGCCACATTTACGACGGTTCCACTTCCATTTAGCTACTTTGCCAGCCACTGTTGAAAATGGTGTATCATCAGGCCGGTCTCTTATGTTTGTGCTTTCATTTTCACTCTAGAAAAAGTCTGCTTTTGTTTCCAAAAAAGGATCCCTGTTCAAGGAATTGATCGCTTAAAAAAAGTTTTCTGTTCACGAAATTGATCGCATGTTGCTGTCCATCTGACGAGTAAAGTCTGAAGCGTGGACCAGAGGTATTCTTAACATTGCTTGGATATATATATAAGAATGCATACAATCTTCACAAATTTAGGATAGAAGAATCAGCTCGTCACCTTTTGCTAAATCATGCGCCATTATTGCCGTCTTCCATACATAAGTAGGAAATTGCATGCATCGGTGGCGAGGAGGGGGGAAAAAAGTGGTGCATACTTGAGCAATAATTCAGATAGGACATTGAGCAGCACGTTGGCATCATGCTTGCAAGCACGGATTCGTGATCCAAGTCGCCGATCGTCGGTTGGTTTGTGGCAGCCACGCACCGATGGATCGAAGAAAGTATACCCACGCATACATGTATGGCGTGCAGGTCCCATCCAGTCCGTCCCATCCGGTGGTCACCAAGGGCACACGCCTCCGTGGGCGCAAGTGGTGCAACGACACACCTGAAATTTGAGAGGACGTACGCCGCGTCCGGCCGGCCAAGGAAGCACGGGAAACCGGCCAACCACAAGGCTTAGGGCATGGACCAGGGACGGAGCCAGGATTTAGGTATAGGGAGGGCTAGACAAAACTAAAAATGACCTCCCCAAACTACCTATAAAGTTTTATATCCAAGTATCATTGCTGTCTAATATGCATCTACATAGAAAACAATTGTGAAGGTGTATAGGATAGCTAACAATGATGACAAAATACATACACACACCGAGTAGTAGCGGTTGATAATCAAACTGCTCCATTATATGACACGAAACTCTTTGCCAGAGAGTATATACTGAAAAATTTATTGTTTTTAACCAAACTGTCGGATTTAGCTAGCCTTTACATGGGTTTGTATATCAAATCAGATGGACCAACGCTCAAATTAGGCTTTATAGCTAGCACATACGCAATCAAATATGATTAATTAATTAGTATTATACTCCCTCCGGTCCATATTAGTTGACTTAGACTCATCTAGATATGAATGTATCTAATAAGTTTTAGTGCTAGATACACCTATATCTAGACAAATTTGAGCAACTAACATGAGTCTAAGGAAGTATTAAAATTAGTGATCAATATTGCTGAAATACATACCTACAGAGATTTAAATCCAGATCGTGCTCACCTCTCCGACAACTGAGTAAAAATAGAGGCTGAAGGATATCTGCTAGTGAGGCGATAGGCGTGCGGGATAGACATCGCTATTTGGTGTTCATCACTAACATTTGATAGAGCACCGGAAGGGTCCGAGATCCCAGGAAATTTTGACTACGCGCCATCATATGCCCTTGATCGGCAAAGCAGGGCGACAAAAAGCAGTCGACAATTTAGCTGGAACACGGAAGGATAATCGGTATAGTGCCAACAAGAGGTGGAATTGCACGATGACCGGCCAAATTGCATGACGAGCGGCGGCAAAGCCCTAGGACCCTAGCAGCTAGACATCACACACCATCGATCTTGGGAACAAACTGCATCCACGACGGACTAAAAATCTGCAAGTGTGTATGGGCTGTTGGGTATATGGGCTTCTTGCTTCCGTGTGTAATGGACTAATTAAGTGATTATGGGCTAACCAAGTTATTACTTTCAGCCATTAGCACACGTATATAGTAGTTTATTGCTACTACCGCCTACTGAAAATAGTTAGGGGGGGGCCAACCATTGGGGGGGGGGGGGGTCTAGCAGGGGCTAGCCCCCCCTTGCCTCCACTCCTGGTATAGACAATACTATAGGCAACTTATGCAATACTCTGTCTGTAAGATATCTATTTTTAGTCAGCTATGTGTGAGTATAAATTATAGACATCACTCATACAACAATAAAATACCGTTTGTAAGCTGTCTGTAAGATTATTACAGACTGTCTAAAACTTTATAGATAGCCTTACTCTCTCTCCTCTCCACATCATCAAAACCATCTATAACCTCCCGTTGCAGACAGCTGACTCAGCACTATTGTGCATGCCCTTAAAACGTCGCGCGGGCGTGGCATGCGCGCTCTCGGTGCGTTAGCTGATGCGCTCTCCAGCGGGCATGGACCAACAAGCAGCTCGACTCTGTTCACTGTGTTCTAGACCGTGTCTTCGTGTTGCTGGAGTGGGAATTGGCATTTCCTTTGTGCTCCCTGAGGGCGTTACCAGGATTGGATCCTCCTCATATCCTCCGGAGAAGGCGTGCCACCTCGACTGAATCGCTTCCACTTTCATACCTTTTGGGTTTATAAGCCTCGGTTTGTGGAGGCGGTGCGGTTGAATTGGCTGGAGGCCGCCTCCTCCCCTCCCTCGTGTATACTGTGCGGTTGACACCTGGCGCCAAGCTCGTCCACCAATTCATGCGAGGCTGGGGGGCTAACCTAGGCACTGCCCTACGTAGCCAGAAGGAGACGCTGCTTCAGGAGATTCAGGCTCTTCACTAGGAGGCCGACCAGGTTGGCCTCTCGACGGACGCTTGGTTCCATAGGTACTCCCTTGAGATCTCCATTATGGAGATCTATAATGGGGAAGAGGCGTTCTGCGACATCAGAGTCGTCAGAATTGGACCATCCAAGGAGAATCGAACACAGCATGCTTTCACGCCATAGCTAACGACAGGAGGAGGAAGTGATCGATCCCCTGCCTCTAGGAGGGGGACTCCCTTTTGGAGGACCTAAAGGAGATCTCCTTCCATATTTATTCCTTCTATAAGGCTCTTTTTACCTCCACGCTCTAGACTCTCACTGGCCCCGGACTTCTGGCCTGAGGGGGCTACAGTCACCCTCGCCGAGAATGCAGAGCTCATGCTTCCATTCCTGTCGGGGGAGGTAGCAGCCGCTCTCAAGTCTATGAAGACAAATTTGCCCCTAGGTCGGATGGCCTGCCGGTGATCTTCTTCAATACCTTCTGGGATCAGCTGCAGATAGTGATCATGAAGATGTTCCAGGAGTTCTACAAGGGGACTCTTGTGATGTCTCGTCTAAACTTTGGCGTGATTACCTTGATTCCCAAAGTAGTGGGGGCCACGGATATCCGCCACTTTAGACCAATTATGTTGATCAACGTCATCCAGCGGATCTTTGCTAAGGTTTGTGCATCGAGGCTCACCCCAGTTATGGAGCGGCTCACCCACCCCCTCCAGTTCTCTTTTCGAAAGGGACGCTTGATCCATGATAGTGTCCTTGCACTTCATGAAATTATTCATGAAGTCAAGGTACGCCATCAGAAGGGAGTGTTCTTGAAGTTGACCTTCTAGAAGGCCTATGACCGTCTGGACTGGGCCTTCCTTCGGTTAGTCCTGGAGAGGAGGGGTCTAGATGACAGGATGATTTGCTGGATCATGTAGTTTGTTATGAGTGGATGCATCACAATCAATGTCAATGGGGAGATTGGTCCCTATTTTAGGCCATCCTGGGGAGTAAGACAGGGGGACCCCATCTCTGAAGGGAATATATCCGAGAGACAATAATAAAGTGATTATTGTCTTATTCCTTATTTATGATAAATATTTATTTTGAATTCTATAATTGTATTAATTGTAAACGTTAAAACATTGTGTTTAATAAACAAATAAAGGGTTCCTAGTTATGCCTCTCTTCTAGCTCTATGATTAATAAGATGATCAAGGTTTCATGATCATGGACAATGGATATTGTTAATAATAAGGTCACAACATTGGTAGAATGATGTGATGAACATTCATCCAAAGTATAACAATACGATCAAAGTCATTGTGTTTAAATTGCTATAACATCTTACGAAGTAATTCTAGTCCTTGGGCCATGAGATTATGTTAATCACTAACACTAGAAGAGTAACTTGATAACATCAAACGTCACACTGTAACAGGGTGACTATAAAGGTGGGTTCAAATACTCCAAAGGTGTTATATAGAGGCTCATGGATCAATACTGTGATTTGTCCATCCCGATGACGGATAGATATACTCTGGGCCCTCTCGGTGATATCACATTGAGATAGCTTGCAAGTAAGTGATGTGATCACTAGAATGTTATATTACGAGAACGAGAAAAGAGTGCATGTCGGTAACGGGATCAAACTAGGTATGGAGATACCGATGATCGAATCTCGGACATGTAATATATCGCGAGACAAAGGGATTTAGTTACGACGTTAAAAGGTTCACATGATCACTAGAGTCATCGTTGAATGTGTGGGAGTCAGTATGGATCTCTAGGTCCCGCTACTGACTATTGATCGGAGAGGGATCTCTATCATGTCTGTATTATTCGCGAACCATAGGTTGACAGACTTAAGGGATACCGACACCATTTGAGCAAATATGTTTCAGATAAAGATTTAAGAAAGCGCTGAAATCATTTCGATAAAAACCAGAATTGTTTCGGATGAAATTGCAGAAACTGGTTCTGCATGTGATATTGAAATGTTGCAGGGGGTTTTATGTGAATATTTTTAATTAAAGTAATTAATAAAATTCTGAATAAAATAAATAAAAGAGTTTTATTAAATGAGAGCTTGCATTAAATTTGGTGGAAATTTAATAGAGTTGAGTGGACTTTTGAGTGGAGGCATGTTTATGTGAGTGGAAGCTCCACCCACATGAATGATGGAAGAGGTGGGGGCACCACCTTGGCCACCGGCCATGGGATAGGCTGCCCCTCTCCCATATAAAAGGCCATACACTCCTCCTCTCATCTCACACCTCCCTGTGAAAGATCTCTCTCCCTCTCTAGAAATTATTCCTCATGGTCTCAGATTAGCGAGATACATGTTCCCGATAGCTTTATCTGAAAGGAGTTGCTTCTTCCGCTGCATCGCTGGAGCGAGGACGCGGAGGTTGTCGGGGTACCGGACGTGTGTGCGATCACGGATGCACCGCTGCATTGTGGTGCTGGACCTGCTGAACTCGCTAGACTTCATCACGATCTTGAGATCGATAAGTGTACGACTACATCATGCACGAGTACAACCTCGTAACACTTTGTCGCTCTTCAAGGGTATGTTCTTTATGGATGTATATCCACCCGTTAATTGTATCTAGGTAGATAGATCTTGGTGCTTAGATGTTCACATCATATAATTTTTTTATTTTCTATGCTGTGAATCCAACAATCTCTCCCCTCCTATTTAACTCAGCGGTGGATGCCCTGGCAGATATTTTGGATAAAGCCAAAATCTCTGTCCACATCTCTGGTGTGGTTGGGCATCTTATCGCCGGAGGTAGTGTTTCACACCTCCAGTATGTGGACGATACCATGATTATGGTGCAGGGCTCGGATCTCGACATCATCAACCTTAAGTTCCTGCTCCTCTGCTTTGAATCCATGTCTATCTTAAAGACCAACTTCTATAAGATCGAGGTTATGATCTTGGGATACTCCGATGAGGACCGTAAGCACATCGCCAACAACCTCAACTATAGTTTGGCTGATTTCCCTATCACATATCTAGGAATGCCCATCCGGGAGACACATGTATTGATCAAGGATCTTGCCTCCTGGTCATGAGGGTTCATTCGAAAGCTGAGCCCTAGCGATCTAGACTCACGACTAAGGGAAGCAAGACGATCTTGATCAACCCGTGCTTGTCCAGCCTCCCCATGTACCAGATGGGGTTGTACCTACTACCAGAGGGGATTCATGCGGACTTTGTTAAAGAGTTGTCACGGTTCTTCTAGACAGATAGGGACATCCATAAGAAATACCATATGGTTAAATGGGCGGACATGTGCACCCCCAAGATTCTTAGGAGCATGGGTATCCTCGACTCACGGCAATTTAATGTGGCCCCAATGCTAAAATAGGTTTGGCGTATCCTTAGGAACGATGGAGGTCTTTGGCTACAGTTTATCAAATCCAAATACCTCCGGGGTCGACCCGTATTAGCATGTGAGTGTCGAGAAGGCTCCCAATTTTGGCGAGCCATTCAGGACATCAAGCAGTTCCTTTAGCACGAGACCACCTTTAGTATTGGCGACGGGAGAGAGTGCGTCTATGGCTAGACCCGTGGCGGTCTTATTCACCTCTTTGCGAGGAGTTCTGCGCCTTGTTTGCCATTAGCGCTTTCCTCTCGATGCTGATGGCCGACGCCTTTCGAGAGGGACGCTAGAACATCTCATTCTGCCAGACTTTTAGCCTGGCTGAGGCCGTGGATTACCAAAGGTTGATGTCCTCGCTCCCAGATTTCCTCTCTGAGGAGAGGGACTCTGTCTCTTGGCGCCTGAACCTGGTGGGGGAATTTTCGGTTAGCTCGACGTACAAGGACCTCTTCCAGGGCTCTGAGCTCGGGTGGACCACTCCCCTCTAGAAGCCCCTCCTTCATCTTAGTATTCGTATCTTCACCTGGCAACTTCTCCGCGATCGCGTGCCCTCGGGGGTTGAGGTGGCAAAGCATAATGGCACTGACACTGGCTCATGTCCACTATGTGGGACACCGGAGACATGCACCAACATTATGTTCACCTGCACTGCGGCTCAGTTCCTGTGGAGGTTTGTCCAGGAAGCCCTTGGGCCTGCTTGGCAGGCCTAGGATCTCGGGGAGTATTGCAAAGTGAGGCAACCGTGCTGGAAGGAGGCACCGCCTCTTGTGGCTAGTGTTTTTGGCCCTAGCATGGACCTTATGCAATGTGCAAACCAAGATGGTGATTGAGCGGATCTTCCCCAACCGTGCTTCTGACTCTATTTTTCGTTTTCTCGCCTACCTGCAACAATGGTACCCGCTGGCTAGACAGCGGGATCGAGAGCACCTGGACAACATCCTCCGGACTTTGAGGGAGGCGGCGCACCCCTTCTCGGTCCCGGACCACACTTGATCCAGGTGTTCATCGTGCCTCCGGGCTTGTCCAGTTGGAGGCGATCCTTTTCTTTTTTTGGGCTATCTTGTGCCGAGACTCCAACGGACTGTCGTGTTGTTTTCCATTTCTTCGGTTCCGTCATGTGTTATGGTGGAACTCGTTTTATCTGAATATTGTTTTATTTATAAAGTGACTCTCGCCTCATGCCTGCCTTTCCACTGGTCAGCACGCACAATAACCAGCTCGGGTAGTAGTAGTAGTAACCTGCGTTTTTCTTTATTTAATGATCACACACGCGCATGGTGCCGTGAGGGAGTGTTAATGTCAGTGCATCACAACGGTCCTCAGACAAAACCATGCTATCAGATCATCTCTAGCAGATCTAATAGTCGTTTTTTCTTTTTCGGTACTCCTTTGTTCAGGACCAAAATCTGCTAGAGATGTTCTCAGACGGTTGTCTTCACAGATACTCCTAGCTTACTTATCTTGCCGAAGAAGGCTATCGCTCAAGCGAACCAGCTTAATATACTCTTTTCGTCCAGAAATAACTGATTCAGATTTGTCTAGATTTGAATATATCTATATACTAAAATGTGTCTAGATACGTTTGAATTTAGCAAAGCCAAGTCAGTTAGTAGAAATGAAAAGATCGAAGTTGTCTTACATTCTAGAAGAGGGCTAAAGAAGCCCGACTAAAACTCACTCTCTGAACAATTTACCTTTTACAGATACATTTCACCCTGTGGGCGCACAACGATCTCCTTTTCTTTTGGCATAAAGCATAGCTCCTCACGTCTGCTTAATTAATTTATTAGTGCTACCAGCTTAGATGCGCCTGATGAGATGCATGCATAATTGCCTCCAAAGAACACTCCTCCCATTGGATTGATATGGATAAGCCCTGAACACCCTCCCTCTTAATTATACGCATCTCTAAGGTGGGGGGCTGCACTGATTCTCCTCACAAATCTTCGAGAATGTTCGTCTAAATGTGACAGTTAACTTTGGCGCACTTGCATATCGCCACAGATTAGACATTATAAGCAAATATATAGAAGTAAAAATAAAGGCATGCAAGTTGATCACCCAGCAGGTGGTGACGCAAACCAACTTTGGCACGTATGGTAGTCTGCGTACGTACCCGCTTTCAACTAATTTATTGGAGGAACCAAACTAAGTTCGTCACCGCACTAACGTCATTGTGGATATATGATGGGGATAAAGAAGACCATTAATTATACTTCCTCCGTTCAGAAGTAACCCACTTAGATTTGTTTATATTTGAATGTACCTATACATTAGTACTAATCAGAAAGAAAAGTCAGCAATAATATGGTACTCCCTTTGTTCACGAATACTTCGTGTTCTAGATATAGTTATTATCAAACTTTTTAAAGTTTGATCAAATATTTAGAAAAACTATCAATATCTATGATGTAAAATCTATAATACGTACTAGAATTGTCATAAAGTATATTCTATGGTATATGCATTTGATAACATAAATGTTGATATTTTTGGCCAAACTTAAAAAGGGGCTTTGACTAAACTTAAAACCTGAACATAATAAAAACGAAGGGAGTACAGTATGTTGCATCACGATTAAGTTGAGGATACTAGTCGCCCATCGCCATCTGAAGCAGGTCACGCGACGAGAACGGTACCAACTATCACGAAAATCATATGTGAGGCCATGCAGCAGTGCTAGGTTCAGTTAACTGTAGTAGGCTTGTGTTGTTAACTGGGCCGTGGGCCATGTGGTGTGGAGTTGTTGGGTTGTGGCCGGATGGTGGATGTCAACGTGAGTGGTATGAATAAAATGAATGAACTAATTTCCCATCCTCGTTCCTCTTCCTCCAAATCCCCTCTTCCCGATCCTCTTTCTCTCTCTATCGGAACCCTAGTTGCAACTATCATACCATCGACAATGGGACGTGAAAAATTGGTACCAGAGGTCAGTACGATCCATCTGCGCTTCGCTACTCGACGTCGTCCTAGTAGTTTCGATCAATCGGTTGCGGATGTCCTCTTGGAAGTTTGTTGTAAATCCTAGATTGGTGTTTGGTGGTATAGAGGAAGTTACGATGGCTTCATCCAGAGTCTCAACGCTTTCCGCATAGACCCGATTCATGCTCGATGCCATCAAAGAGATAAATTATGTGTTGCTCTCGAGATTTGACGTCATGTACATCAAGTTTGGGGCGCTCGAGAAAGTGCTGGACCACCTGGAGGAGATTGATCTCAAGTTGTACAAGCATACGGGGAGGCTGCAGTAGATGCAAGTGAAGGTAAATTTGTCCATGGAGACATTAGGAAACGTTCAGCCGAGCAAAAACACATCACTAGCTCGCTGAAGGGTCTAGTGACGCCGCCATTGACGACATGTGGGAGAGACATGATGACCATCCTCAGGATGCCTCTAGATCGGTGAGCAGGTCAGCACCCACCGCTAGCAATCAACAACAACATTACTATCCCTAGGTAATGATACCCTCCCACTCCAATCCCTATGCACGAGGATACGGGTGGGAGAAGTTCTAGTCGTGGAGAGCACGATAGAGAGCGTGGGGAAGAGAGAAGGCGCAATTGGATGCCAAAATGGATTTCCCCAAGTTTTATGGAACATATGTGTGAATTTGGTTTGATACACGCAACATATTTTTGTACAATATTGCAGAAGGGTTCAAAGTTTTAGCTGCTACTATGTATATGAGAGATAGTGCAACACACCGGTACCATGCTTACAAATTGGAGAATCCCTGGCATAATTGTTCTTCATTTTTAGTGGACGTGGCGCAGGAATTTGAGGGAATGCACAACATGATAAAATAAGAGAACTCTTAACTCTAAAACAAACTAGCACTATAGAGGAGTGCCAGAAGAAATTCGACAAATTAGTGTATAAGATCAGACTGTATGGTCCAAATGTGGATGGCATGATGTTGGTACAGAGGGTCATTTTGGCCTCGAGGAATAATAAGAGCTGCAGTGGAGGTGTAGTTACCTAATACAGTAGCAGAATGAACCTCATTTGTTGTCGTTCAGAAAGTAGTACTAGAAAGGAGTAAGCACGAACTGTCAAAACCCTATGCTAAGAAAGTTGGTTACACTTCTCACAAGGATGACAATTCTGACCCTAGGACATATCAACATATGTTTGAGAAAGGATAATCTAGAAGGCAAGATAGTTAGAGGACTATAGAAGGGCAAACGAGTTATGTCACAAGTGTGGAGAAATATACTTGAGGTCACCAATGCAATGTACCAACAATTGGTCAAGTAAAGTCAAGGGAGACAAATGAGATTTTATCTAATGGAATGCTAGATACTCTAATGGCACATGGGGAAGATGATTTGGAAGATTGCCATGTGTCTCTTAATGCCCTGCCAGGCTTCAATAAACTAGTTACTATTCAGTTCAAAGCCTTGGTAGGAGATCATGTGATGTTATTGCTGCTTGATTTAGGTAATTCACACAACTTTATGGACCAAACGATTAGTCAGTGCAATGTTACATCAATTTCCACTCTCAAAGTGAAATTGGCCAATGGGGATTTTATGTTCTGTGATAATTGTTTTCCAAAGATGCAATGGTGGCTGCAAGGCCGTAGTTTTGAACATGATATGAGATTTTTAACTTTAGGTGGATATGATGGTATTTTGGGCATGAACTGGCTGGAAAAGCGGGACTGATGAGCTTCATTTAGGAGCACAAATGGGTGGAGTTCAATTATAAGCAACAAAATATCGTGTTGACCGGCCTTCAATCTGTATAAACACAATAAATTCAAGCATTGTTAGTGGAAGAATTAGTTAAAAGTTTTAAGGGCAATGACATATGGCATAATTGTGTGTAGTGGACAATACTATGAAACTGATTGTCGACGCTCCTACAGAAATTCAGGAATTACTACATGAATTCTCTACGGTTTTTTAGGAACCACAAGGTTTATGTCTAGACATAGAGTTTGACCATGCAATTCACTTGATGCCAAGAACACAACCAACCAATCATCGGCGATACAGATACTCACGGTTACAAAATGATGAGTGATGCCTATAAGTGCACATATTGTATGTAGCTAGTTTCAAATAAGAGTATTGAACCATAGAGTGAGCCACGACATCACGATAAACATGGCGAAACTCGCAAGAGGAGAACACCATCAGCTTGATGTCTTCAATCACTAGTCCACACAATGATCTGTCGGTGTAGTAGACGTCACACACTAGATCACCGACAAGCAGTCAGAACGAAAGATGATGTTGGAGAAGCCCTCTTCCTGAGCAAAAGAGGTTCGAGCTTCAACAAATTCGGGGATTATAACCTCCTCATAGAGCTCTCTGCTAGCCGCAAAGCATGAGCTTGTGTGGTCTCGGATTACAATTCCCGCACCCATTTGTCTAGAAGAGCGCTGCATCGATGTTAAGCAGGAGTGTTCCTTCCGGCAATGGGGACCATTTGGGCTTTGAAGTAGAGGACTCACACCTGTGTGGTCTCCATTTGGGCTTTGATGCTAGAGTCATTTTTTTGTTCATTAAGCCCTACTCAGACCCCCATGGGGATGACAGAGTCCATTAAGGCCTACTTCTGAATTTATATACTTGCATATCCTGTTTTTGGGCCTACCTTCTGCTCTAATCAACTAGAGGCTGAAGCCCAGTGGGACTGACAGTATATGAGTTAACTCAAGCTACCGTAGGGCCTAATACGATTCCAAGGCCTAGAAGAGAATACATGGGCCGGAATCCCACTTCAACCTCATCCACGGCGCGACGCACCAACCGCGGCGGCACCGGCGCGAGCACGGTACGTCGGCCTTCCCGTGCAACCGCGCGCTCGCCGTTCGCCAGCCGGCCGCCACAGAGTGGCAGGACGAAGTGTGCTTTTCCACACCCACTCTACGCCACAAGTAATGCCTCCTCCCACCGTCCCCTTCTTCCTCACCTCCATCACGCTCGCCACGGCCGCGAAACCGCAACGGCAGCAGCTACTGGCGCAGCCGCCGCCATGCGACGCCCAGAACCCAGACGCTTCCCTCGCCGCGTCCTACACCGCGCGCATGCGGCTCAACCCCAATCTCGCGCTCCGCTTGTTCGACCACCTCCTCCGCTCCGGCGCCGACCCGGACCCCATAGCATACGCGCTCGCCCTGGCCCGCTGCGCTCGAGAGCGGGACTACCCTGCCGTCGCGCAGCTCCACGGGCACGCCTCCAAACACGGGGCCGTGTCGCACCGCCGCGTGCGCAACGGGCTCATCCATGCCTACTCGGTATGCGGGATGCTCCACGACGCGCGCAAGGTGTTCGACTATGGTACCGAGGTCGACATGGTCGCCTGGAACTGCCTGCTTCGTGGGTACTCACAGGGACGGGACGCAGGAACACTCTGGGAGTTCTTCAGAGACATGCCAGCCCGGGACTCAGTCTCTTGGAACACGGTTATTGCATGGTGCGTTGCGAATGGGGAGTATGCAGAGGCAATTGCGGTGTTCAGGGAGATGCTTGAGTGCCAAGAGTGCCAGCCTGATAGGGTGACATTGGTGAGCATCATTTCGGCAATTGCGTACTTGGGAGCTCTTGCGCAGGGTCTCTGGGCACATGCATATGTTCGCAGGAAAGGGATTGAGGTGGACGAGAAGTTGAGCTCTGCTCTCATAAGCATGTACTCAAAGTGTGGTTTCATCGAGGGTGCAGTTTATGTGTTTGAAAATTCGTGTGTAATGAGGACTGTGGACACTTGGAATGCGATGTTAGCTGCTTTCACGGCAAACGGATACAGTGAAAGAGCTCTGGATCTTTTTACTAGAATGGAGTCAACTGGGTTCGTGCCTAACAAAATTACATTCAACAGTGTACTGAATGCTTGCAGCCACGGGGGGTTTGTTAAGGAAGGTATTGGGTGTTTTGAGAGAATGACCAATTCATATGGTATTGAGCCTGACATTGCCCATTATGGTTGCATAGTGGATCTATTCTGCCGTGCCGGGCTGTTTGAGAAGGCGGGGGAGATTATCCAGATGATGCCAATGGAGCCAGATGCTGCTGTGTGGAAGGCCCTAGTTGGTGCTTGTAGAACTTACAAGAACTTTGAGTTGGGAAAGAAAGCAGGCCAAAGGCTTATTGAGGCTTCACCAAATGATCACGCGGGGTATGTGTTGCTCTCCAACATTTATGCGCTAGATGGCAACTGGAAAGGAGTGCATAAGGTGAGGAAGCTGATGTTGGACTGTCGAGTGCAGAAGGTTCCTGGAAGCAGCTCAATAGAACTTGATGGTGTTATTCACGAGTTCATATCTGGAGATAAATGTCACTCGAGGAAGAGGGATGTATACGAGATGCTAAGCGAGATCTGCAAACAGTTGAAAATTGCGGGATATACTCCAGACACTTCACAGGTGCTGCTAGATATTGATGATGAGGATGTCAAAGAGAGTTCACTTGCTCTTCACAGCGAGAGGCTTGCAATTGCCTTTGGGCTGATTAGCACTGTGCCTGGGACGCCTATTAGGGTTGTAAAGAATCTCCGGGTCTGTGGAGACTGTCATAACGTGATAAAACTTCTAAGCAAGATTTATGGGAGATGCATAATTGTTAGGGATGCAAATCGGTTTCATCATTTCAGAGAAGGGTCTTGTTCTTGCGGAGATTACTGGTAACCTTTTGGATGAGCTTCTGTTCAGTTATGTTTAGTTTAACTTGTTACAAAGAAATGTATAGCATGCTAGAAATGTTTTCGCAATGATTATACTTGTATTTGAGAAAAGATGTAAATGTGCCATGAAGCTCTTGACTCAATTTGATGTCTCTTAAATGCTAAGCTACCCATAAACCAACACCATGATTACCACCCTCTTGTGTCTCAGCAACTTGAAACCTAATTATTGTCCTTTTCAGTCTCCATGATTCACTGAACATGAATCTGAGATGTATGTCCGACGTAAAAGTGTCATTAAATTCAGATAAGTTTAGATCCTTCTGATGGTAGGGACTAGGAATCATCAACAACCTGATACACACTTAATGCTGTTTTTACTACTGTCCTTACTATCATCATACTGTTGAGGACGACAGCTTCACATGAACTCGCATTCAAATGAGAAAAAATAGGTAATAGGACCAACTAGGCTTCTGCTTTCCATGTGAATGACTGGGCTTACTTTTAGTTTTGGCCTGTCAACTGTGGCCTTGTCTGTGCATTTATATTATCATTTTGCACCATCCATAGTATATTTTTCTGCATGTGATAGGTACATCTATATTTGCAGATTTTCCACAAGCCGTTATACCTTCTATTTGCACATTATATATTCTACCATGATTCCCACATATGTGACAGCAGACCCAAACTTGTTAACTTGAACCCGAAAAATGTCTTGTAAGTTACAATATTGTAGTCTCAAGACTTCAAGCACTAGAGCAGTGTAAAGGCTCATGTTGTTAAAGTGGGATTGGCTGCCAACTAATTCCTTTCATTCTTTGGCAAAGGCTCATGTTGTTAAATTTGACTTGCTATTTTATTCTTCTGTAACTGCCCTTCAGGGCATCAGAAACTCATGTACTGGAATTGTTACACTCCTGGGAGTGCAATTATCCACTATTGTGCTAGTATTGTTATCTCCCTTGCTACACGTTAATTTCGGAAGAGACATTAAGCGTTCTGCACAAGAATGATAGTAATTAATAAATTCATGAAGTAAAGAGTGGGATTGGTAACAAGGACAAGATCAACACTATTGTAGATAACTAATCACCTCCACCGTGGTGTTGTTATTACTGCCTAGTGGTCTGCTGGATGCGGGGGCTTGGATTTTTCAACAAAAAGACAGTGGATGATGCAAGTGCATGCGTATTGGGAATTATAGCATGGGTGCTGTCTGATGGGAAAGCTTCTTGGTGTAAGTAATCACATTCTTGAAGATGTAGTTGTCTTTGGTAGTGAACCCCTGCATGAGTGCATCAAAGCCAGTAATTGAAGAAATTCAAATCATACAGGACAAAAGTAAACGTTTGCTCCTATCTCTGTAATTATATTATTATTTGCATCTTTACTGACATTTGCCAAGGACATCATCATGATAAAGAGGAAGGCTGTAAAACATCATACATCTTCACTCTTCACATAGTATGATGTTTGCTTTTCTATACAGATAGCACCAGATTCATGGACACTGAACGGAATGTAATCTAATCAACCTTGTCTCATGTAGAACTTGGCGTTATAACTTTTGTAAGTACCTGTTTTATTAGGAGGAAACAAAGCTGAGTAGTCCTATCAACATTATAATTCATTCGATTGGATAGTTGACATTATATAGTTGTTTGATAGTTGAATTAGGAATCTCCAATAGTGTGACACCAGCTGTCTCTAATCTTTGCCTCGTCATTTTTTGGGCGAGGTAAAGAAGAGCGAACCCAGAAGACAAACTGAGCCTCTCCTCTCTCATGCGAAAGACCGCTTTGGCATAACCACATAAGAACCGTTACACTATGGAGTCTGTGGGCTAGTATTTAGTAGTTATAGTGAACATTTCTCTACAATTGAGCGGTTTGTTTAGCATTGATCCAAGATTATGTGAAGGGGGTGTTACAAATAGCTATTGTTTCTACTATTATAGTGCCCTTAGGCACCAGAAAGTTATACACGGCACTAGCAAGTGACCAGATCTGCTACACTATGATTACAAATTGATTCTTTTTCTCTTCACACACAAGGCAACATACACACGCATGCATACACATATGCACACGCACATAATGTTATATGATATAGAGTAGAACGCTCTAGCTCCACGCCAATCATTAACAGGTTGGCCTTAATAAACAGCCTGCTGCCCTTATCAACATCATTAGTTTATTGTTCCCTCTTGGGGCAAGTTCTTTAGTGTTCCCCAGATATGCATTTTGTATTTTGCATCCTAAGCCCTAGGTTGCAGCTCTAATCACTACGCTAAGAGTATAGTAAGACCATTAGCGTATGACCTAATGCACAATTAGGGGTTAGAACAATTGGTATTTTCTGATGCTTTTTTTGTATGATCATGGCTCGCAAGGAGGTTTCACCTAACATAGACCTTTACTAAACCTATACTCACTTGCATCTCGCGTGCAGCTGGCTTTGCTATGGACTGTGCATTGTTTATTGTTTACAGAAAAGGTGTAACATACGCTTTCCTAAGAGATCATGTACCCTGGCACATGGAAACGAATGCTGAATTAACCCGCAGTTGTACCTGCATTGCGGAGATACTATGCACCAACTTGCCCGGTACCCGAATCATCCATGTTCAACTCTAATCATTCATCCTTGGTAATGATCCTGGTAAGACTGCTTTTGTGCTCTTTGCTTCTCGATACATCTTGGTAGTAACTGTTTGCACACAAACTTTTTTAGCATGTAGTGCAAATTATGATAGGCGTGGCGGATTAGTTTCGATCCTTCTTTTACTTTGAGGAAGCTTAGCATGTTCAGATCAAAAACTCTTTATAACCGCTCTGGATCTTAGACCATTTATCTTCTAAATAAGAAAACCTGCACCATTTGCTGTATGCTGTTCCGATGATGTCCATATTTTGAAGGGGGGAATCTGTGATTTTATTTCAATGGAAGAAACCGAAATTCGGTCAGAACTTGTTAAGCAGGACAGTCAATACAGGGGAGCAGAGATTCTGAGAGATGAGCGAATCCAATGTGGAAACTCTTATCGCATTATAACACGGGTGTGTATTTTAGCTTTAGACTTACCCCCCTAAAGAGGACGATTGCCAGCTAACCTCATGCAGACATTATTCCGTTTTGTTTACTTACAGCTGTTTTGGCTGCTATATCTTGGAGCCGTTTTGTTTTCAGGAATCAATCCTCTGCCTGCTCTCGCGTACACCGGATGGCGGCCCGCTGCTGCCGACATGTAGGGTCATGAAGCCACTCTCATCCATATAATCAGTACTACCGGAATATTTTCTCCTAGTACTGTATTATTCTCTTGACAAAAAATGCTGTTCTTGTTTGCAGCCCATCCTCTGTGCCCCTTGACAGCGAGATCCTGCGTTCGATATGGTCTCGCGTTATCCAGTCACTGATGCAGGCGCATTCGGCGCGCTCGTGTTATCCATCCCGGACGCTGTGATGCAGGCGCATTCGGTGCGGCCGAGCAAGAATGTGTATGGATGGATGGTACACATGAATTTGTGTGGCAATGATTGGAGAAGGAGACATAGATCTGCAGCAACCTTTCTGGCGAGCATAATGATGCAGAAGAAGATAATCTGGCGGGCGGTCGGGTCCATTGTCCATTCCTCAATGACTGCACGTCCGAGCTCGCCCGGGCATGGGTAAATGCCTTGTGCCGAGGCCGGCCAACGCTGCCGCGCACAGGACTGGCAAAAGGGGAGGAGGAGAGTGCGTGCGCGCCGTGACCCCGGGTCGTGGATGGCGAAGGCGATGTGTTTGTAGGGCTAACCCCCCTACGGCTGGCTACGGTCTTCTTCTCAAGGATAGAAAAGCAGAGCTAAGCTGGAGCTGGGGACTGGTCTAGGAATCTACCAAGACTTGTTATGTACGTAGCTCGTGGTCCATGTCCTGAGCTGAGCAGTTTGAAGTCGTATCCTTTCCAATCTTTGGCCCTCGCTCTGCATTTCTCTCAAGATTCGGTACGTAGTCCCTTTGCTTTTTTTTCCCTATCATCTCCTCCTTCCCGCTTTGGAGTGAACAGTTTACTAATGGCGCCACTAATGGTCGGCAGGCAGCCGAGGAAGGAAAAGGCGAGTAGTAGAAAGATAAAGAGGAGGTAAGCTTAGCTGCTCTGCTGCCAGGGGAATAACTTGTAACTTGCAGGCCACTTCTTGCAGCGTTAGCAACAATGGATGGATGGGGGGTTTATGACGCACACAGCTGCTTCCTGATGCTTTCTTTTTCTTAAGCCGGGATTAAAAAGCTTAAGCAGGGGCCGGGGAGGGGAGGGGGGCAAAAGCGTGTTTGGAGTGAATAAAAGTATTGCATGGGTGTTAGGCTTTAACTAATCTAAAGCTAGATTCGAGCGTTCGCTAACCCCAAGGCTAACGAATAGTTTTCATCTTACCCGCAGAGAAAAGATTGAGATTAGGAGAATCTCAACTCTGGGAGGAAAAGCATCTCCCCTCATCTCTCCTCGGCTTCAGCTCAGCTGTACGTGCAGCAGAGCAGAGCAGAGCAGAGCCTCTGTAATCAAAGGTTGATATGTTGGGGACGCATTTCGCTCGCATGAAACAGCTACAGGAATTGCTAATCTCCTGTAGGAGTATATATATGCTCCAGACGATTAGTCTCTGCTCTATACTACTACTGGGTAATTCACCTCCTCCTCTACTATCCATCCATGATGAGATGAGACGAAAGCGCCATTGCTTTGCCGTGGGGGCAAACGCCTCGATTGCAACATGTTGACCACCATTTTTTCTTCAACAAAACTAATCATGCCGATCATGAAGCGCGTGTAAATAATTGCCCGTGTCGAGCAATTAAAAACGCGCAAACAGTCAAATAATGATGAGCGGGGTGGGTGCACAAATTTACGGCCAGGCAGGCAGGCAGGCCTTGAGGAAAGCTAGCGGGCATAAACAAATCTCTGCGGGAGTTGGCAATGTCAGGGATGCCTCTCCTCTTTACGCCTGCTCTGCGCTCTATGTGCGATTCCAAGCAAGTAAGTGTATGCATACCGAGTAAGTAAGTAAAGAAAAGCAAAGGTAAACAGCATGATTAAAGGGCTGTTAACAAAGATAAAGCGGCACAAATTAAGCCCTAACATTTGTTAATGTTAAACAAAAACAGCCCGTGGTGGTGAGGTGAGTGTGTGTGTGTGTGTGTGTGTGGCTTTCTTGTTTTAGAAAATGGGCGACTGTGTGACTAGGAGGAGAGGGGTAAATTAAAGGTGTTGCCTCTCGGATACAGTTAGGAGTAGCAGCGGTGGTCAAGAAGAACAAGTAGTACTAGTAGTGTAGTCCTACAAATGCCACAACCCTTTGCCTACACTACACTACACACTCTCTATCTATCTATGGTCTATGCTCCTCCCTCTTTCCTAGCTCGTCTAATCATCTTCTTCCTGCGTCTCTCTCTCGCCGCAGCAGCGCGTAGCACCAGAATCTGCAGTTGGCGCCTCTGCTTTTCTTGCCGTTTCTGTCCGTAGGCTGCAATAAGAGTTCTTGCCTGCCCGACCTTGGTGTTCCCGTCGCATCGCCCATACAGCTCTGTCCGGCCCGAGCAGAGCACCTCATCTTCATCTTCCAGTCAGCCCGGGAAATCATTTCATCATCGATGGACATGAACGAGAGCAGTGAGAAAGGGATGGAGGGCAACGGGTCATCCGGCGGCCACCGCAATGGCGTCCCCGTAGAGTGGCAGACCCAATTCAGCAGCGGCTTCTCGACGCAGCAGCACCATCACGCCCACATGATGGACTCCTTCGCGGCGGCGTCCGGCATGTGGGCGGCGGCGCCGTCGGCCGCATCCTCGCACAACATGTCGGGCCTCTCCGACGTCAACGCCATGTCGCGCGGTGGGGCCGCGTTCTTGGCGCCCGTGCCCGGGTTCCTCCCGCCGCCGCCTGGCCTCGGGGCCCATTTCCCGGTGGACTCGGGGTTCATCGAGCGCGCCGCCCGCTCGTCCTGCTTCGTCGGCCCCGGCGCAGGCGGCTTCGGTGGCATGGCCGATCAGCACATGGGCGGCGCTTTCGGCGGCGGCGGCGGCTCGGACGGGTACTTGGATCATCATCGGAGGAAGGACGACAAGGCCGAGCCGGAGCTCGCCGGGAGCGGCGGGGTGCCCAGCTCGGAGGCGGCCGGCGGTGACTGCTCGTCCAAGGGGTCGGACTCCAAGAAGAGGAGAAGGCCCAGCGAGGTAGTACCTACTGCTCGCTGTCCATTACTGCTTTTATCACTGAAACTCTGTCGAGCTTCAGTTCAGCACTTAGCGTCAGGTGTTGACAGAAACAAGCTCGTGTTTCCGTTCAGGTGATGGGTGGAGGCGATCAGGTCCAGTCCTCCAACGTGGCCGCCGACTCCGCGAACGAGAGCGCCCACAGCAAAGATAAAGGCGAGGAGAGCAGCCCGGCGACGGCGACGACGAACGGCGGCGGCAGGTCGAAAGGGAAGGGGGCCAAGGAGGAGTCTGAGAAGGAGGACTACATCCATGTCCGAGCTCGGCGCGGGCAGGCGACCAACAGCCATAGCCTCGCTGAAAGAGTACGTAGATTTTGCTCGCTTGTGTTTGTGCCACATGCCATCGTTTGATTAGTAGGAACCATGGATGGATGGGACATTTGAGAGAGTGCCTGAGTGGTGCTGAAACTCTGGATGGATGTTTGTTCGTGCAGCTGAGAAGGGAGAAGATCAGCGAGAGGATGAAGCTTCTGCAGGACCTTGTTCCTGGCTGCAGCAAGGTACGTATGTGGGTCTCTCTTTCTTGTTCTACAGAAAAGGTCGTGCACTTCTGATCGGTCACCCCATTTCGTAAGAGAATGTGACGAAGCTTGTGTTTCCTGAAACTGAATTCAGGTTACCGGGAAGGCGGTGATGCTTGACGAGATCATCAACTACGTTCAGTCCCTGCAAAGACAAGTTGAGGTAATTTTCCAAAGCGTATCTGAACTCTGAATGTCTAGGCAACCTTGAAGTGCACCGATAGGAATTTAGCTTCGAACAGGTGTGGAACAATAACACTAGATACAGATAACTGAGTGGTGTTTCTTCTAACTAGTATGTCAGTGATCGTAGACTGCAGAGTTTTGACACTCGCTTTGGATTTTTGCAGTTCTTATCGATGAAGCTCGCGACGGTAAACCCGAGGCTGGACGTGAACATAGAAGGGCTTCTCTCGAAAGACGTAAGCTACCATGTAACACCCCCGATTTCCTTGTGTCGATTGGCTTTCAAGGAATCTAGCTAACCATGTCCAACATGACATTTCCTTGCCAACGCAACAGCTCCTTCGCTTCCCTGGGGTTTCTTCGTCCTCGATCGGGTTCTCCCTGGAGATGATGCACCCGCAGCTACAGCTGTCGCAGCCGGGCCTGATGCAGGGCGGCGGCGGTGCCATGGGCAACCCGGACGTGTTCAGAAGAATCATGCAGGCGCAGTTAGGCCCGAAAGATGGCTCGCAGGTTAGCCTCTGTTCAATTCAACAACAGAACCTCAACAAGTAGATGTCACAGCTCATTACTTATGTACAAGGATCAAACAATTTAAAATGCTCCCCGGAAACCACACCTCAACAGCTCTCCAAAGATGTACCCATGTAGACTAGCTAGCAATAGCTGTTAGATTCATCACCAGGCCAGTATGTATGCGATGAACAATTCTGATATGGTTTTTCCGTTTTGTTTATGCAGCAGCAGCAGATGCCCCACGCATTGAACGGATCGTTCAGCGATCATCACGTCTCCGCCCAGCAGATGGCGTACCCGTCGTCGCAGGACCTGAGCATGAGGCCCTCCCAGGACGCCTACCAAATGTGACTCCCAGCGCCAGCGCGTGGGAGCCGAGTTCGTCTCGCTCGCTAGCTGGACTGGATGGCTGTCTGTCTGACGACCAGCAGGCAGGCATGCACGGGGCACATGACCATACCACTGAAGCTGCTACTGCTGGCTTCTGCCCGTGCACGCGGTGCTAGCTCATCGCGCAGCTGAAGCCGGCCTTAACTGCCTCCAGCTGCGCGCGCGCGTGGCTGTATAGTGTATGTAAATCGACAGGATGCGTTGTTCAGGGACCGGGAATGGAAACGGGTTTGAGTTGAGCCCCCCACGGGGGGACGATGAGGTGGAATTCTGTGGCAGTGGATAGATCGGAGCTCTGTCTGGCCTGGGCGCATTTATGTATGGCGCACGAGACGGCAGCAGTGGCTGAACTGCTCCTGTTGCTGGATATGATGATGATGTAATGCAAGGGGTTTGTGTTGGGTTTGTTCTTCTGTTGCTTTGTTTTTCGATATGCTTTTCAAGGATGCGAGCGAAAACACACTCGTAAAACTTGGGAGACTACGTTCATGCTGTTGAGTAGTAGGACCGAACACTGAGCTTTCTGCTTGTTCGAGCCAGAGGTAAATGATAAAATGATTTCGCTAAAACGTTTTCCTGGTCAGTAAAAGAATTTAACCAGCCTCGGATCACCTCGTTTTTCTTCTATGTTCAGCGGGACACCTGGAATGCAGATCAATTTGCTTCAGATTCATTGATCCATCCCCTGTAGCTAGCAGTAGCAACAAAAGCAACCGTGCATGTGCAAATTGCGCGCGCGCTTAACTGTGCTGTAGCTAACGCTGGCTGAAGAGGACAATGGTACACACACACACGGGTACACGAGTGGCGCCACGAACAAAACAAGGAGATCTTTGGGCAACAATGCTACACTTACGGGGTGTTTTTTACGGGATCAGGTTTACGGGCAAACGTGGTATCACGGGGTGGCTTTCAGTTCCTTGAATCACGAGGAGAATTTTTTTTTGGACCAACCAAGGTGCTACACCTCACCCCGTAAGACATTCCCATAACAAAGTTTACGTAAGTCTAGCATTATTGATCTTTGGGTACATTCTGCTAAGCGATTCCTGGACAAGCAGGGGGTTGGCACGCACGTATCGTACGGGAAGATTACTTATAACTGCCCACATTGAGAACACTGGCGCAATACGATTCGATTCCACGAACGGCAAGCTAGCTAGTAGCTGAATCGCGTGAAGCGACAAGAGGGAGAAATATATAAGAGAGAGCGATCGATCGATTCGTGCTAGCGGCGGGTGCAATCGAAAACCCCGGCGAAGGCGACAGCGGATGGGACAATTTTCTCGCGGTGCTCTGCTCTCAGCGCGCGTTTCCAACTCCTCTTGTTGGCCGTATAAAAAGGTACGTCTAAAACCACCATTTTTCTGCTTAAATTTCGTAAAAAACCACCAGATTTTAAAACGATTTTTGTAATATGCGCTAATTTTAAATTAACAACAAATTGATACCCAAACTGACAGTAGGACCCACTCTCTAGGCTGACGTACCACACATTGACTCTTATAAATTGTGGTCGAATTCACGGGCCCTGCTTTCAGGCCGAGCCGGGGATACGTGCTCCGATCGACGGTCTAAACCGAGCCAAAATTGTAAACCCGCCGGATTTTTACAGTTTCAGTCCGGTTTACGGGATCTGCTAGAGATGCTCTTATCTTGCTATAATAGTTTGGGCCCCTATTCTAAGAAGGATTTCGACGTCAATGACAATCCCATACGCCTCTCTCGTTATCTTGCTATAATTTGGGTGGGAACTGTTGTATTCTAATTTGCATGGTAGAGAGGGGCGTCTAGTGCCTGCTGGAAATGGCGCCAACATAGAAATGTGAATTGCTGATTTGGGGTGTAGCACATTGTTTGCGTGTGACTTCAGAGAGAAAGAAAGTGAGAGAGGAGGAAGTTCGGATGAGGAACCGTTATACATAAAGATAGTAGAAGAATTTCAAAGCTTCATTTCATCACACAGCGCGCATTTGCGCAAGAGGGCAAGAGTTCCCGCGAATTCCACAAGGTTCTCTTTTTAAGTAGTAGGTGGGTAGGGGAGGGCGGTGGCCCCCCTTACTTGTACTAATTCCGTTTCACAATATAAGCCTTTTTAGCAAGCTGTTTTAGCTCACTAAAAAGGCTTATACTCCCTCCATTTTAAAATATAAGATATTTTAGTATTACGAAAGAAGTGTATCTAGATCATTTTTAGTGTGGAGATTCATATAGGTTTGGAGTGAACCTATGATGTCTGCAAGTGCACATATCGTTTAATGCTAGTTTCGAAGTATAGATATCGATCCCACACGGAGCCCAAAGGTAAGTGTTTATGAGTGAAGTCTCTGTCACACCCAAAGTTGTCACAGGTCTTCGAGTGAATTGACTGCAAGTGTTAAAATAAGAATAGAGTTTTGATTAAACTGGGTGTATTTAAATAAAACTAAAATATAAAATTTAGAAATATAAAGCATAAAGTAAAGAACTATTCGATAATTTTGTTGTTTTCTTCAGATGGCAAAAGAAGGCACAGAGAGATTCAGTTGATGGTGATAGTGACTGTGCCAGGTGGACGAATGATAAATGTAACAATTATAAATTTATAAGTATATGCCTATGCGAGCAACCTATAATTAGCTGGAACTCCTCTTGGTAGATTTCGTCCCAACTTCAATAATCCTACTAGTCTGTTACCAAAATCATGGTCAAACACTAGACGATTAAGACCCTTCAGGTCGCTTAGCGATTAAGCTCCTTGGATCGGACTAATGCAATAAGCACAGTGGTTCCTCGTTATCCTCGACTCTACTAGTTTTCCATTGATATTCCCGTGTCACTCGGGGGTTGTCGGTCCGAACAAGATCCTATCTATGTAGAACAAAGCATCATGTTGTATGGGCCCTTAATTGGACAACAAGCATTATGCATCCCCTAGATAGCCAAGTACACATAATATAGTAACTAGAATCAATCACAAGCTAGTGGAAAATATATAGAGGCACATCACATCTCACCAATCCCTTACATCTCCCACGCCCAAGGAACTTACTCACACATGAGAGAAGAACATATCATCGATATAATTAAATAAAGAGAGTTCTTCTTGATATTACCGTGGAGATCCACAATAAGAAGAAAAGTATCCAACACAATTAAAGATAGGAAGAAATAATCTCAAACCCTAGCTTGCAAGGTGAAGATCCCTCTCTCTCTCAAGTACAAATAATGGCTATGGGGGTGTACTAGCTAGGAGGTCGAAGATCGTGGAGCGAGATGAAGAACGTCTTCCCCTTCTTCTCCGGATCACTTCTTTCTCCCTTCTGGATGGGATGACGGCTGCTGTGTTGTGTTTTCGCATCTGGCCTCTTCACGGAAGTTGTCCCTTTTGACAAGACGAAGGCGGCGGTAGCTATACGGCGGGAACTATACGACCAGAAAAATGTTCCCGCCGTATAGTTGCTCGCTAAAGCCTCTGTATGCTCCCCTCGAGTGCTTCCAAAGAGAGACTTCCTTGTTTTCTCCTGAATATTGTATTTCTCTAGTTAAAACCTTCTGTTGATGTTCAAAACCTGAAACAAACATTAGAAACCAAGTTTTCTTCGCTACCGAAGTATTAGCGTTAGGTAAAGCTAGAAAACGATCAAATCCGGGAGAAAAAGCCATCAAAAAACCATAAAAAATGTGTCGAATCTCACAGCTATCAACTCCCCCAAGCTTAGATGTTGCTCGCCCTCGAGTGACAAGGAAATAAGGAAGAATAGCGGAGATTCGAGACTGAAAATAAAAGAACTTACAAGTTTGAATTGGTGTCAAATTCTTTTCTTCACAATCCCTGCAATCTTAAACATGATCATACAAGCATTCACAAGATTGCACTGAGTCCACTTCCTAACCACGTATATCTTGTTAGTAAATAAATCATATGCCCAAGCAAGTGTCAAAAGTTTAGCTAGGAAAGTGAGACAAATTCTTTTGGTGTCTCTCTTTGTTGAGAGATAAAAACTTTTTTGCTCTTGTTTCTTTAATCAATTAAGAGTACTCAAGTTGGCACCAAAACATTCAATTTAAGAACAACTCATCTATTCCCATGTAAAAATTTCAAGACTCTCAAAGCACATTTTTCCTTTCTTTTGCCTTTCAAAAACTTCAGCTCTTTCATAGAGAAATTATGCCACTATTTTTAACATGTTAATTGGGACTGTGTTGTGCACTCGTGACCATGCCAATAAATAATTGTTGAGCAATAACGGGTCAGAGGAGTACTACAACTTATCTTGGAACGTGAAACCATGAGGATACTAAAATTTTACCCGTTATAGCATTGCTGCTACAGACGTTTACATAACTCAATAGCCGAATTCAAGTGGTTTTCCACATTTAGTTTGTTTGTTGGCCAGCGGAGTTAATAGTTCCACATGGAGCACGACAGTGTTGTAATGACACGCGTAAAGCAATATCTTACGGTAATTATTAGAAAAGGCAGTGGCATAATCTCTACTACTTCTAAGCATCCATTTTATCAAACAATTTCATTCAAAGGTACTATCGAGTCTATTTATATTAAGCTCAAATGGGATGGAGTAGTTCTAAAATAATTTTTTTTGGGCTAACCATGGACTTAAGTCATCTTTCAGATGCTTTTTCTTGTTGTAAAAATATAGGAAATATTTTTAACCAAATTCATTGCTCATTGTTTTAAAGCTAAAAAGAAGACACTAGCAAAGGAATATAATTTATAGGATAGCAAGCTAAGTGGGGAGTGACTCTAGTGCAAGCGAGTAAATAATTGTGGGATCAATTTAAGGTTGCAGAAAGGGCGATGAAAGGAATGTGATAACTCCTCTTGCTTGCTTCGTTCTCGTATTTGAGTCGACTCCCCTCTATATTTCCATATTGCCAAGTCACCTGAAATTGAGCAATCTCCGAGAGAAACAAAGAAACGAACTTGCAATAAAAGTTACAACTATTTTTTTGTATTTTTGCTTTATGAATGCAAACTGAAAATAAACATGCAATTTTGAAGAAATAAATCAAAAGAAGAAATAAAAACATGAATGCAAGGTTTGGAGGTTTTCAAACCTCCCCCAAGCTTAGGCTATTGCTAGGCTTAGTTGTTGTCGTCATTCGGCGGCTAGCGCGGATACTGCTGATAGTAGTCGGGGAAGTGAGTCATAAAGTGACTGAAGTTGTGAGTCAAGTGATACCTTCGATCCGGATTACGAATGTAGTATAGCTTCTTTTTCCCTAGTAGACCTAGGTTATCGAATCCTCGGGAAGCGAATGCGTAGTAAAGTTACTTTAATGGACCTTCGGGAGTTTTAGAATTCCTTTTGTGTTTTCACCGGACCAGTAGTTTGTGTCTTTTGGTTGTTGTCGGTGATGGAGAGAGAGGGCCTAGGGCGTTCGGTTTCACCTGTAGCTGTGCAAAACATCTGATGAAAATAAAAGATAGAAATAAAGCATGCGTATACTTGTTAGAGCAAGATAAATTATATGTGGGAAGTGCATCCATAATTGCTATTGTCTCTGCAACTGCTTATAGAAATAACCTACTAGTCTCATCCATAGAAGAAAGAGAACTAATGATATGCATAGTGATGTCATCGTTAATCCCAAGCAAATCCCTGACATACAGCCGTACTACCCCTTCTATCACTAGGGTTCCCAACCTGCAGATCAGTCATCACTCATACTCCCTATACCTGGCTCAACCCTCGGGGTCTTGGGTACCTGACAAGTCCTTGGATTCAGGCAAGAGAGGATAAAATAATCATCATGTCATACAAACTAATACACGATCCCATCCATGATGATTCACATGCACAATTGCTACATGGCTAGGCCGAAGCCCTTAGCCCAAGGAGAATTACTCACACATAGAGATGAGATCAACAATCATAAACATTGTAATAAAAATCATGAGATTGATAGCAATAGTCTTACAATGTCATCAATCGGAGAAGAGATCTACTATTACAAGTGGTGGAGTATGGCTATGGAGATGGAGAAGGGTTTGGAGATCTGGAGGCGGATGGTGATCTGTGGCAGGGACTTTCTTCGGGGTCTGGCTCTGTTTCTCGTCGCCCAAGGCTTCTTTATATAGGGGTCCATCCATGAAAGTTGTTCTGTTTGACCTAACGGTGGCAGCGCCAACTATACGACCGGAGCTATATGGTCGAAATTTTTGCTCCGGCCGTATAGTTGGTCGTTATGGCGTCTGCCTCCAAAGTAAGGCTCCTGGTTTCTTCTGGTAGTTGGAAATATCGTATCTTTGACTTTAATGTAGTGATTCCCTCCTTTAAACTACATTATCTGCGCAGGAAAAATACGAAAGAAAGGATTGCATACCCCTCTGAATATTAGCATTAGTGGCAGGGTTTAGAGAGATATTTCATCAAGAATATGACTAATATCCAGTTTAAATATGGACGTTAGATGGCTATACTTCAGAGCCATCAACCTCCCCAAGCTTAAACTTGATTGTCCCAATCAAGAAAACCAAAATCAAAAAGGAACTCAACATTTAAACTAAAATAACGAGATGGTGATCTTACTCATGATTAGTAGTCTCATGTTTCCTCCACTTTATAAATCTAAAAAACTTCAGCATAGATAGAGCAAAGGCAAGCAAATCATACGGGTTTCATGAATCCTTATAGTGTAGTAAAATTATTGTAAGCATGGATGATTCAAATGAGTAAACTTTATTCCATGTCAAGTAATCAACTCATAGGTTTGCCTTTGAACAATAAAGTATAATCATATAAATTAAGAGTGTGAGAGTTGTCATGAAAAGCATATATACTAGAGTGTCTCAAATCTCCCACATCAACAAATTAAGACTTTTCAAGCACTATTTTTCTATTCATTGTCCTTCAAGAATTTCAGTTTTTAAGTAATTGAGAGCATGCCAAAAAAAATTATTTAGTTTATCGGGCTGTGATGGACACTCATGGCATCACTAAGGTTTTTGTTCCTTTTGCATAATGATTTCTCATAACAGCCAGAGGAGTGATTCCATCTTGATTACAGCTACCCGGGAGTGCCAAGAAACTTACCAACTATAGCATTACTGCTACAAGTGTTTAATCAACTCATAGCCGAAATCTAGGAGTTTCCTCCATAAAGATCATTCGTAGGCCAGCGGAGTTGTTGGCATCCCATGAAGTTTTACACGCATAAAGCTATATCATTCTTATGATTAACAAGTCAAACTTTGGCATGCTCACAAAAACCGCTAAACATTAATTCAATCGAAAAAATCCTTTCTAAGAGAACTATCAAGTCAATTAATATTTTCAGTGGTGTTGAGTATCTCTAGAAATAAGCCTTCAAGACTAAGCACTATAACACCCAAGTCTTCAATTGTGAGACTTTTTCTTATTACAATTGTTTAGCAATTTTTAGGCAAGACTTGGTTAATTAAGAGATCTGGAACAAAACGTGCCCAATTAAATACCCATGCAAACGAAAATCTTACTATAGTACAAAGACTCACTCCACCAATATAATATCTCAACATTTACTAACTAGCATGGGTTTCTCAAACTTCAAAAGTGGGGAGTCATAAGGCATACCTCTCATGTTTGGTTCCACTTCTCTCTTCCTTTTTTATTTGTTTCTTGGAAACTCGAAGTCGACCACTCTCCTGCAAACATATGAAGACCTTGAGGCGGAAAGAAAAAGAAAGAGGAAAAATAAGGAAAAATGGAGAAATCTTTTTGTGAATTTTTTTAAGAGAGGAAAATTAAAGAATAGAAAATTAGCGGCAAAGCTCGGCTAGAAAATTTCGAAAGCAAATAAAAAGAACTAAAATAAAGTGTTGGTGAGACCAACACGAGTGCTTATAAACTCAAATAAAAACACAATACCTAAGATAAATAAAAGCAAATGGATGCCACGTAAAGATGCATGAGGAAACTTCCCCAAGCTTAGGCTTTTGCAAGCCCTACAAATCATTGTGGTGGTGGAAAAAATTCGTTACTCCAGTTCGTGAATTGAGTTGAGAGGTTACTTGTTGATTCTCGGAGGTTCAAAGAGAGGTTGTGCATCCTCTCCACAGCTCCTCCAAGTCCTTGGAAATCTTGGTATGTGGCGAACCGGGTTTGTGGCTGCTCCTCTTGATGAGGAACTTCTTGCTCCTCCTCTTGGTCCTCGTCCTCTTCAGAATCTCTTCCTCGGGTTGGTGTTTCTCAACCTGCACATCATATAGAAAACGTCCCTCCTCGATAGAGAAAAGACCATTAGGCATATGAGCGGGATAGATACGCCCAGCTCCAGCAATATGCAGGTAATAAGCCACCTCTCCTAGTGAGCATTCCACAGGCTCTCAAGGTGGAGAAATCAACACGTGTCTCACCTAGTACCGTCTGCAACTCACCTAGGTCGAGGTCTAGGGCAGTGGCAAGTATGGTGATGACGCCTCCTCCTGTGATTGGCCCTTGGCTTTGGGAGACTTTGGTTATCCAGGTAGCGCACAAGGATGGCTCCCATGTTGAGTGGCAAGTTGCAGTTGATGTAAGCAGCCTTTGCAAGGACTAGGATGTTGTCCTCGTTGAGTCTCGTTAACTCATTACATGCCTGCAAGGTGTTAGCAATAACATAGAACAAATAGCGAATTGCAGGATATTGAATATTCTTCCCCTTGTTCACTCTACTAGTGAAACTCATTCCATTATAGTATTGATCGGGGGAAGGGTTTAAGCCAGTAAAGGATGCGTGTAGAGCATGAATATCATTGTTTGGCAAATGAAAACATGTGAACCATTCATCTAATGTTAAAGTGTAATTGTTGTTCATCAGATGGAAAGAAATAGTATCCTCTCCTTGCCATTGTTTAACGATGCTTTGCAATGAACTAAGGAATTTAATGGTTAAGCGACGATAGGTAGGTACATCATTGTACACAAAGTTTTGCAGGCCAGCTCTATTGCAAAGTAAATTGAAGTCATCAGCAATACCGAGTTGGTTTAGTATGATGGGGCAAGCCCACTTGGTGGCCTTCACTTCGCGGTTCTTGATCCTGTTGAAGCGATCATGATGGGCCTCATTCTTGAACCGTATCCCCATGCGTTCCCGAGCGACAACCTGAGAAGCGCTAGTGGTGGCACGAGCACGAGTTTGGCTCATCATCTAAAACACTGAAGAAAGGCAAAAACATTTTTTTTGATCCAACAACAATAAGTGCATTATATTCCTCATCATAGCACACTAAAGAATTCTCCTCAAAATATTAATCTAAGTAAGAAAATCATGGCAATTGGTTCATAGTAGGTCTCACCCTAGATTGATAATAACAATAAATCAAAGATGAATTTGTAAAAAGTAATTTGAGGATCGGAGGAGAAACATACCGTAGATCACTTGTGTGCGAGGAAATCGAACGAAATTGAGCAGAGATGAAGATCCCTTGAGGTTTTGAGGGAGTTTGGAGGTAGAAGAAGGAAAAAGGATTGAAGTTTTGGAGTTCAGAGTACCTTCCTGTGTGATTTTATGGTCGGACGCAACTATATGGGCGCAGCTATACGGTTGGAACAATGTGTTCCGGCCGTATAGTTGACCTTTTGTCAAAATTCTAGGTTTTCCTCCTGACGACGCAGCTATACAGACGCAGCTATACGGGCGGAACAAAATGTTTCGGCCATATAGTTGGTCGTTGAACTATCTGTCCCTGCGAAATAAAATTTGCAAAGGCATTGATATCTATACGACTGGAACTATACGGCCGGAATTTTTATTCCCGCCGTATAGTTGGTCGTTAAACTCTCAGAACATATGAAAAGAAATTGGATGGAGGCATCGATATCTATACGACCAGAGCTATACGGCCAGAATTTTTATTCCCGCCGTATAGTTGGTCGTTAAACTCTCAGTACATATTGCAGAATAATTTATGATAGCAAAGATAACTATACGACCGGAGCTATATGGCCAAAAGTTTATTCTCGCCGTATAGTTGGTCGTTAGACTCTCTGTATGTGTAAAAAAAATTCGTTTCTTCGTAGACTATTTCTTTTCCTGTAACTTAGTGATATACCTTGTTTTTGACAGAAAATTGACAGCAAATATTGTCGACCAACAATAGCATGAATAGAGCAGAATTTTTAAGTACTACCGAATTTCTTCTCCTCGAATGGAGTTTTCTAGCACTCTTTATTAAACAAAACTTAAACTAAAACTATAAACTTAACTCAAACCTTTATTTCACGTGGGTTACCTCCCATGGAGCGCTCTTTTATGGTCAATAACTTGACCTTAATAATACTCACTTGGGCCAAATGAGTGGAACACCCACTCCAAAGTAATTGGCCTTCAAAGTGATGGCCTCCTTTTCGTCATGCTTGGATTTCTTATTCCTGGAGAAATGAATAACAAAAGGATCCTGCGAAGGCAATTGCAGCTTCATGTTCCCTTCATGCAGATTAATCAAAGCCTTAATAGTTCTTAAGAAAGGGCGGCCTAATATAATAGGAGCAGTAGTATCTTCAGGCATGCCAATTATAACGAAATCAATAAGAGCGGGACAACCTTTAATGTATACTAAAGTATTCTCCTTGATTCCTACAGCTTGTTTGTAGGTAGAATCTGCTAGATGCAATTTTAAATCAGTAATTTCAAAGGAGCCAAGATTTAACTTGTTGAAAAGACTCTTCGGAATTGTTGAGACGCTTGCACCTAGATCACAAAGTGCAGCTATCTCATTGGTTCCAATATTAATCTTAATAGTAGGCTCAAATATGTCATCTCGTTTAACAGGTAATTTTCAGCAATTTGTTTGTATTCTTCTTCAAGCTCTCATACCTTTATTGCTACTTGATTGACAAAATGTTGGTACATAGCTTCATCACTACCTTCACTTACCGGAATCTTGAAGTTGATCCTTTTTATGAGATCTTCAACAGTGTAACTTGGTGAAGGAGCGTTACTATAATCAAATTCTTCAGGCTCCTCCCTGGATCCTCATCATTTTGAGTTCCTCAACAGGATTGGGCTCAGCTTTACCTACAAACTTAGCTAGAATGAGAGTTTGACTCTCGGTTATCTTACCTAGCTGTGCCTCAATGACCCTTGTTCTTTCTTGAAGGGCCTATAAATCATTTCTCAAACTAACAACTTGGTTAGATAGTTTACCAAGCATAGCATCATAGTTCTCCATAATTTTAACTAGAATATTATTTTGTTTGTTTTGTGAGTCTATGAAAGACTTCAGTGTTTCTTGGAGACTACCATTACTATTTTCCATATTATTATTAGAATTTCCTGCAGGACTAGCATAGTGTTTCTGAAAATTAGGATTGTAACTCTTCTTCCAAGCAGGATTATAATCGTTACGAGCTCGGAAGTCTATTTCTTCAATATTTGTTCTAGGGGTGGCTCTTACCTGAGTTTCCTTACCTTTTACGGCTAGTATGAGCTCATCCAACTTAGCATTGAGATCTTCATTCTCTTGTGGTGAGACAGATTTCACCTTCTTAGTGTTTGATCTTTCCACATGCCATTGGGCATGGTTGTCTTGCATATTGTCTAGCAGATGCTTTGCTTCGGTAACATGTTTACCCATAAATGTTCCTCTAGCTACAGTATCAAGCATAGACTTAGATACATGATTAAGAGCATTGTAAAATAAATGGAGGATTAACCAATCTTCCATCCCATGACTAGGACAGTTTCTTAGGCATTCTTTCATCCTCTCCCATGCAAGCTCTAGTGGCTCACGCTCTTCCTGTCTAAAGCCAGTAATATTAGATCAAAGTTGGATAGTCTTTACAGGTGGGAAAAATTTGGTCATAAATAAAGAAGTACATCCCACCCATGGTGTAATAGTATTTTTAGGCAAAGATAGCAACCATTCTTTAGCTCTTCCTCTTAGAGAGAAAGGAAATAGACACAATTTGACCACATCAGGGTCAACGTCTTTTATACGCATCATATCACATATTTCAGTGAAAGTATTTAAGTGCATACCTGCATCTTCAACAATAGAGCCTCCAAATTGATTCTGTTGAACCGAAGTTAAGTAATGGGGATTAATTTCATAGTCATCAGCAGCGGTTGCTGGCTGAGTAATAGGAGTATGCAAATAATCATTATTGGGAGTAGCAAACTCCCCAAACTTCTTTTCAGCCATACTTCCTATGTTTTTGGGTTTTCTTAGATAAAGAATTATAACTGTAAAAACAAGAATTTAAAGACTAACTATTTTTTTGGTTTATCAAATAAAGACTGAAAGCAAACTAACAAAATTAAAAACAAGAATTAAAACTAGCAAGGTTCCTAATAACCTCACCAGGGTAGCTATTGCTTCCCCAGCAACGGCGCTAGAAAAAGGGTTAATACCTTCGATCCGGATTACGGATGTAGTATAGCTTCTTTTACCTAGTAGACCTAGGTTATCGAATCCTCGGGAAGCGAATGCGTAGTGAAGTTACTTTAACGGACCTTCGGGAGTTTTAGAATTCCTTTTGTGTTTTCACTGGACCAGTAGTTTGCGTCTTTTGGTTGTTGTAGATGATGGAGAGAGAGGGCCTAGGGCGTTCGGTTTCACCTGTAGCTGTGCAAAACATCTGATGGAAATAAAAGATAGAAATAAAGCATGTGTGTACTTGTTAGAGCAAGATAAATTATATGTGGGAAGTGCATCCATAATTGCTATTTCCTCCGCAACCGCTTATAGCAATAACCTACTAATCTCATCCAAAGAAGAAAGAGAACTAATGATATGCATAGTGATGTCACCGTTAATCCCAAGCAAATCCCTCACATACATCCATACTACCCCTTCTGTCACTAGGGTTCCCAACCTGCAGATCAGTCATCACTCATACTCCCTATACCTGGCTCAACCCTCAGGGTCTTGGGTGCCTGACAAGTCCTTGGATTGAGGCAAGAGAGGATACAATAATCATCATGTCATACAAACTAATACACGATCCCATCCATGATAATTCACATGCACAATTGCTACATGGCTAGGCCGAAGCCCTTAGCCCAAGGAGAATTACTCACACATAGAGATGAGATCAACAATCATAAACACTGTAATAAAAATCATGAGATTGATAGCAATAGTCTTATAATGTCGCAAATCAGAGAAGAGATCTACTATTACAAGTGGTGGAGTATGGCTATGGAGATGGAGAAGGGTTTGGAGATCTAGAGGCGGCTAGTGATCTATGGCAAGGACTTTCTTCGGGGTCTGGCTCTATTTCTCGTCGCCCGAGACTTCTTTATATAGGGGTCCCTTCATGAAAGTTGTCCTATTTGACCTAACGGTGGCAGCTCCAACTATACGATCGGAGCTATACGTTCGGAATTTTTGCTCCGGCCATATAGTTGGTCGTTATGGCGTCTGCCTCCTAAGTAAGGCTCCTGGTTTCTTCTGGTAGTTGGAAATCTCGTATATTTGACTTTAATGTAGTGTTTCCCTCCTTTAAATGACATTATTTATGCAGGAAAAATACGAAAGAAAGGGTTTAGAGAGATATTTGATCAAGAATATGACTAATAGCCAGATTAAATGTGGATGTTAGATGGCTATATTTCAAAGCCATCATCAAGGCACTCACATCTTCATTCACTCCTTGAAGAGTGTGGTCAATCTCCCCAACGCGCTGGTTGAGCTGCTGGAATTCTTGATAGGGGACATAGTTGTGCCCCTGCAGTGGCTGGTTGGTCCACGGGTCCCAAGCTCCCCCTTGCTACTCCTGTTGTCCCTCCCAAGCAAGGTTGTATCTCTGCTCATCCTCATCCTCCTGATCATCCTCATCCAGCTGCCCACCTTCTTCATCTTCCTCTTGATCAGGCTGAAGTTCAGCCATGATCTCCATCACTTGGTCCTTGGTGAGGATCCAAGTGTCCTTCTCCACAATCGAGAAGGCTTGGGTACAGGGAAACGGAACCTGCTCACCCTCTGCATCATCAAGATAACTAAACTGATATGCTCGGAGCCTCCGGTTAGCTTGGTAAACACCAAGGAAGCCACGAGCAGTTAAATACTTGACGTCCATAAACTTGGAGCCGTCAACAGATTGTATAACAGGTAATGTAATATTTAATGCATGGGCAAGGTGGGTTACCAATCCACCAATGCGAATATCACCTTTTGTCTTGTTGCTTTGGTGGCGAAAGTGCTGGATGAGTAGAGCTGCAGGATTGGGGCTTTGTGGTGTAGTGGGAAAGAGAGCCTTAGTGATCATTACCATGTCCACATTGGCCATGAAACCGGTATCACCTCATCCTAGTAGTGTGTTGGCAACGAACAAGGCATAGTAGCTGTAGCATCCCAATTGTCTAACAATTGCAATGCTACTAGCCTAGTCTATATATATGCTACTTCCTACATATAATTGTTGCATCATAATTATATCGTGCTCATGTCATCATGCCACCTTGCATTTGAGCATCATATAAAACCCTTTTTCTTTTGGTTCTTCTCTCATATGCATTATTAACTGTATTTGCCTCTTGATATTGCATTTGGTTATCGATACATTGTTTAATGCCCAAGTTGAGTTGGGGGCATATCTTTTATTCAACTCCATCACCTTTCTTTGTCACCACCTTATAATTCCACCATTCCAATAACCCATGAGCTTGTATTTCTTTTTCTTTTGATATTTACTCTAGCTCATGTGGGTGGGGTGGATCTAATTCTATAAATTATTTTCCTTGGCTTTTATTCCACTTCTTGGGAATGCATAAGAATAATGCCATATTATTATTATTGTTTTCACAAAATAAAACATGGCATTTATTATTTTGCATGGGCCATGCAAGAGTACCACCACCTTTAGCCATTTGCTTTTCTCTTGGTTTAAGTGGGTTTTTCTCTTTATGGGATCATCCCCATTCCTCACCACCATCTCTCTCTACCACTCCTTTTGCTTGATCTTGTTTGATCTTGCTAAAAACCCTACCACCACATCACCCTTTCTCTCTAATCCTCTCTCCAAAACCTAAACACCTAATCTAAACCCTAGCCCTAGTTTCCTCTCTTTTCTTTCTAACCCTAGTTCTAAGCTAAACCCTAACCACACCTCACCCCACCTCATCTCTCTCTTTTCTCCTAGCTCTTTTGTCTCTCCCTCTATCTACACCTAGTAAAAACCCTAGCCTCTCTCCCCTTCCCTTTCTCCCTCTAGCCTAGGCCGAGCCACCACCACTTGAGGCTCTCTCTCACCCTTCCTTTTTCTTAGCCAGTACTCCATCAGCCCATCGCATGCCCCTCTCCCCCTGGTCCCCTCCCTTCCTCTCTTAGCAAGGCAACAAGAGAGAGAGGAGAGAAAGATCACCGAGGCCTTCCCCTACTTTGCCAAAAAGGTTACCACCCCATGTGCTCTTCCCTCCTCCCTCATCTAACCACCTCAGAGCTACCCAGGAGGCGCCCAAATCCCTCTCCCTCCTCCCTACTTCCCCAAGCTTGGCCATGGTCACCTTCCATGCTGCCCCAAAACCCTTGCTCGGCCTTCCCCTGTGCCGGCTCGAGATGATGGCCACCGGGCCTGTGCCTGGCGCCAGGAGGCTCCCCGGCCTCCTCTTCTTCGACCTGTACGTGACCCTCGTTGGAAGGTCGCCGAAGTTGCCGCCGTGCCACCATAGACGCCATGCTCCCGAAGCTCGGTGCCGCGAGCACTGCGCCAGTACCCCGCCACCGCTGCTCCCACGGCTTCGCGAGTGCACTCCCGTGAGTACCATCTTCCTCCCGGACATCCCCTTTTCCTCTCTAGCTCGCCGCAACACCGCGGCGCTCCATCGAGCATCCTCCGTGCGCTGCCGCTCGCACTGTCTGATGCGCGCCTGCAGCCGACAGTAGAAGCAGACACCACCTTGGGGCCCTGATCTTCGACGTATTGCGACCGCTACAGCCCTCCTTAGACCAAACCTCCTGAGCGAGTATTGTAGCCGAGGGTCCCCTCTTCGCCTTTCGTTTTTGCACCACTGTGAGACTCGCCTCCGTTTGGTGGCCACCGTCGTCGGAAAGCGATCAGATCCGCCGCCGGCACGTTCCTAGTTCCGTCAGTGAGATAGCAGCAGCAGCGCCTGAAAACCCTCTATTTCGGTGTGTTTTCCGGTCGTTGTGGTCCGCCTCCGCGCGCACTTGCTGAACGAAAGTCGTAGCCCGATCAACCCTCTACACTTTTCCTTTTTACGGCATGGCGAAATTCGCCGCCGTTTAGCCGCCTATCCCACCGGAAAACGTCGACGCCGTCGGGCCGAACGAGTTCAGTTCTCCGCGTCGGGTTCAGTAGACAGCAGGCATCTCGCTTTTGCAAAAAACCCCTCCGTAGTTTGCGTCGCACACCAGCTAGCCCCTCCGCAGCTCTTTAGGCCCACCAGTCAGCCCCTCCACTTTTTTTTTACAAAAAGGCACTCCTCCTTCCGCTGTTTGACACCCGCGCGGACCCGGATTCCCCACGTGGCAAGCCCCCGCTGGCGCGCCCGCGTGTGGGGCTGCACAGGCATGGGACCCGTCCGTCAGCCACACCGGCTAGCCAGTCCCGCGGTAAGAAGCGCCGACCTAGCCGCTGCGCCCCACCGGCTGCCGGGTCAGCACGGACCCCACTGTCAGTGTCTGGGGCTATTTTCCCTCTGAGTGAAAGATGTTTTCTGCTTTATCTGTTTTATAAAACTTTTCCAGAAATTGTTTAAATTCAAATTCAAATCAGATTTTTAAATAACTTTTAAAATATAACTCCAAATAATGCATATTATATATGTTTTGAAATCAGAAAAATGTGAGGATTTCAAATATGCCATTGAAAATATTATTTGAGCACTTTAAATTTCGAGATGATTAAAATTACAACAAAATGCCCTTTTTCTTAATTATTTAATAACTTTAGTTTTATAACTCCAAATTTGGCAAATAATATGTCTAAATCGATCAGCACAACGAGCCCGTTCTATCTATGCATCCCATGTTCTGAATTGCAGCATGCATCATATGAATAATGTGTATACAGCAAGTGTTATGAGAGCAAACTGGGCTAAAAACTTAATTAAATGCTTTAATCTTGTACCCCACACCTCATCCATGCCATGCTACATTATTGCCATGCAAATTGTGCATCATTCATCATGGCATGATTGTTTGCTTGTCGCATTATAATTCATATGCTTGTGCACTCTATTTATGTTGGCCCTTGTTTGTTTGGTTCTTCTTCGAATAGACGCTGAGCAGGGGATATATCAGGAATCCCAGGAGCACTACCCAGATCTGTCCCTCGCTTCAACTGAGCTGCCAGGCAAGCACTACCACATGCTTGCATACATATAGTACCTATTGCCTCTATCTTATTCTTGCATCATTGAGTCGCGATTGCATTAAATTGAATCCCAAGTACTGCATAGCCTTTACTTTTAAACTCCACCGAAGCTTGTTCCTCCATCCCATGAGCCATTACTACAGGAGTTGTTTGAGCCATGCGGGTCGTAGAACAGCATGTGTAGGGTATGTGAGAGTCTGATGGATAATGAGGTACCTAAACAACTTAACCTGAGTAGTAATGGGATAACTAATGAAAGTGGCACCGGTGAGCAATATCTGCTATTTGGTTCTTCATGCTCACTTGTGTCCCGTAGGACCCCGAGTACTTGATTCCTGATCCTTGACTATTCGCACTATCCACATCCGGGAGGCCTTATGGACCCCCCTGAGCCAGAGCTTGATTCATTCTTATTTCTTGGGGCCACAAAGTAGTTTGGGGCTTTATTACTATCCTGTACTTATGCCATGCTTTACTGCTTTATTTAAGATTGTGCGAGGAGCACCTGTACTGTTTTGGATCGTGGAATGTTTTCACGGTATCGACAAGCCTAGTCACATTTTCGGGTTCCCAGTCGTTTATAGCCATTGACACAAACCTTGGGTTCGTCTCGGAGCCGGCCAACTTCGTTGCGGGTAGCTTAATGGGGTGGCCACCTGAAACATTTCTGAATCCTGTGATCGCTTTGTCGTGAATGCCTCGTTGGGTTTTGATTTGGTTTTTCCGAGGTTGATCGAGTGTGTGTTGCTATTTATGCACCCCTGCAGGGTAAATCTTTCTGAAAGCCGTGTCCGCGGTTATGTACGACTTGGAGCACAGTTTCTCGATCATAGACAAGTATAACTAAAGTACCGTTTTTAATTTGACTAAGTACCTGACTAGTAAATAGTGCAACACTCATGGAATGGTTAATCAAACTGCCAACGGATGGGGGGTTGTTCGTCCGCTTCCTCGTTGGTAAGCGAGGAGGAGGATGGATCTGTTAATATTACTGTTATAACTGTTGTTCTTAATTAACGGACATCCGTCTATCTTTGGTTAGGCGGATGGTTAGCGAGTATCTATAGAATTGTTAGGGATTATCTTTTGCTGCAATTGCGTCACCCCAGGTTGTGTCCCCTTTAGAGGCATAAAGACTTGCTGAGTACCCCTAGGGTCTCACACGATAAATTGTTTGATTCAGATGAACAAGTATACTCGCAAGATGGATACTGGGTGGAGGAGACGGACGCTGTTGGCAACGATCACTCGGAGTAGAGATTCCAGGAACGGGGATCCGTGAGATCTTTGGGCGAGATGTGTTTATTTATGGGGCATCTTATGCCGATTTGCTTCTTATCCATACCCGGATCTTGTTTTCCGCTTCCGCCTGATACTCTGATGTTTGATGTATGAGGAGATATCCTAAACTATTATATCTATCTAGGATATTTGGATCTTGCCGTATGGCGTTGCAATAATTATATTTCTTTTAGATGGAATGGCTCTGAGGACTGTTGTATGTGGCTTGCATACATACTCATTTGTGTATGTAGTTGATCCCTTCGCCTGCCGATTACGCCGCGTTCTTGTCCCGATGTTTGGAAATGGTTAGGACGGCCGAAAGGTCTACCTGTGAGTGGCATTTGGCCCCACCGTACTATTTTAACCATTTCCGCTCATCCAGGCTTGTAACTAAGAGCGTAATTCACCGAGGTAGTTACAGTAGCGAATTGTTGGGCTCTGAATGGTGGACATCTTCTTCTGGTAGAAGTCGGTGCCACCACTAACAGAAATAGCCTCCCAAGTTTCTCCGCTTGTGACGCTATAGAGGTTAATAATAGTTGGCTCCCCAACATGAGGGAAACCGAAAGCATCACAAAATTGTTCAAAAGTTATTTCATAGTGCTGTCGGTTCATGGTGAAGCTTACCATGCACATAATACCTTTCTCCCTGTGGTCTTCGTAGAAAGAGGCAAGGAACTCATAGGTAAGCTCGGCGTAGGTGTCATGGCTTGCGTAGCCAAGTATTTTTAGCCCGGCCTTGTTACACATGAGGTCGAAGCCCCCCTTCAACCCTGCCATAGTGAGAAAGCTATGGTTGGCCCAACCGGTGGGCAGCACCCTCCTCGATGAAACTATGGCCAACTTGGGGTTGCGCTCGGCTCGGGACTTCGAGCCCTTGCCACGTTGGCGCTTGCTCTTGCGAAAGATGTTGCCGATTTTGTTCATCTTGATGCACTAAAAATTTCACCATAAAACCTTAGGCATATAGTTTCTACATGATATACGAACGATCCTACATGGAAAAATTCAATCCTAACATGAGAAATCAATAGGAAAAACAAAATAAACTTGAGTTCATCCACTAGATCCATGTGAGAGATTCAACCATGGAAATATGAAAATAAAGCATGGATAGGGAGAGAAACATACTGCTTTGTTGATTCCCCCACTCAAACGAACGAAATCCGCGAAGAATCAAAAGTTCTAGGTGGGTTTTGAGAGGTTTGGAGAGAGAATATGAGAGAAATAATGAGGAAGGAGAAGAAACCTAGCCGCCTCAGCCCGATTTTGTGGTCGCACCGAACTATACGGGTGGGATATGTTGTTCCGCCTGTATAGTTGCGGCAGCGCCACCAACTAGGGTTTCTTTATGCAGAACACAGCTATACAGACGCAACTATACGGCCGGAATTTAGAATAGGTAGGAACTTTGATTGCATCCAAAAATGGAATTTCTAGGCAAAGGACACCAAGTGCCTTTGTAAAATAATCATAAATTACCTGATCTGGTGCTTTCTTTTTTGATCTGGATAAGGAAGCCTTTTCTCACCTGACTTATTCTTTCCTTTTACTTTTTGTAGGGGGTCGGGCTCTTTTGTTGCTTTCTTTTGTTGTTGCTTATCGCTTTTCTTCTTTTCTACTACAACAACTCCATCTTCCTTACTTATCTCTTTTTCTTCTCTTGGATCCACCGTCTCTGCATCAGAGTCATAACGGTCATCCTGTGCATCATCTTGTCCCTCCTTGGTTTGATCTTGTGTTTTTTGAGAAGTTTCATCTTAAGGATCCACCCGTGTATCATCTTCTTCGCTTGCTTCGAGCAAGGCTCCTTTCGCTCTTTTTCAGCTTCATATTCTAGTGGTCCTAATGGTCCTATAACAACTACACCTCTTCTTGTGACAACATTAGTAGAAACAGGAATATCTTTATCATCTCGAAGAAAAAATTGATAACCAGATGCTATTTGATCACACTGGGTTTCAATCATACTAAGATACTTGTGAAATAATTTTATTTCTTGGCTAATCTCATCATCTGCCAAAATCTTTTTATGTTTTTGAAAGTGCTTATGCAGGTTATTATGAGATTTTGCTTGTCGATGTTTTAATTATTGAAAAACTTTTCTAGTTTCATCTTCTTCAGTTAAAACTTGTAACAAGTCTACTTTGTTTTCCTTAACAAGTTCAGAAGGTATACCTTTTTCCTTCATATTTTTGCGTACTTCAGGCATAAGATCAAGAGTTATCCAAAGTATCCCTTTTTCCAGCTTAATGCCAAACTCAGGATTATATAAAGAATCATTCTTAAACCTAGTAGACATCAATTCCAAAAATTCTTTAATAGTTAAAGTATTTATAGCTACTGAGAAGTCAAGCAACTCTCTACATTAAGTTTTAAGACCGTGGTAAAATAAATGGCAAATAGTTGATTCAGAATAGCCATGATTTGGGAATGCTATTGATCATTCCAAAGAATCTATCCCAGGCTTGTGGGTAGTTTTCTCCCACGTTCTGACTAAAATTGCATATATTCATTCTTAGTTTAGTTACCTTTTTAAAAGGATTAAACCTGTTTATGAATTTAACAATGCAATTTTCCCAACATTTATTATAATAGCGAGGGAGAGAATATAACCAGCCTAGAGCCTTACCTTTAAGAGACCAACGGAATAATTTTAGACGAGAGAAGTCTCTTGGAAAACCTTTTGGTCCAAGCAATTTTATCACATCGTCGAACTCTCTAATATTTCTTCATCTTCCCTTCCACTAAAAGCTTTTTCCTGCAAAATTTTAATAATTCCACCATCAAATCGATATTCTCTAACTCCAGGATTAGGGAATTCTATTGGTTGTTTAAGAAATTCAGAACTTAGAGAACTGTATTCTATGAGAGTTTTCTCAGGTTTCATGGGAGTTGTCCTGTAAATAGACATGATTTCCATAATATCGCTCAGGTTTTCAACTTCAACTTTATTTGATCTTAAAAGTTTTTCAATAATTTCCTCGCGCCTTTGAGGAGGCACGCGCTCAATATAATCTGGTAAATAGGTCCTACCAGAGCGTGTAGACCCTTTGTCTCCTAGGGAGAACATTTCATAGCAGCAACACCTAAAATGTCAAAAGACAAACACTTAGCGCTTAGCTCCTCGGCAACGGCACCATAAAATTGCTTGATGTCTGCAAGTGCACAGATCGTTTGTAGCTAGTTTCGAAGTATATATATATCGATCCCACATGGAGCCAAAAGGTAAGTGTTTATGAGTGAAGTCTCTATCACACCAAAAGTTGTCACAGGTCTTCGAGTGAATTGACTGCAAGTGTTGAAATGAGAATGGAGTTTTGATTAAACTGGGTCTATTTAAATAAAACTAAAATGTAAACTTCAAAAATATAAAGCATAAAAGTAAAGAACTATTCAGTTGTTTTGTTGTTTTCTGCAGATGGCAAAAGAAGGCGCGGGGAGATTCAGTTCATGGTGATAGTGACTGTGCCAGGTGGACAAATGATAAATGTAACAATTATAACTTTATAAGTATATGTGTAGGCGGGAAACCCATAATTAGCCGGAACTCCTCTTGGTAGATTTCGTCCCAACTTCAATAATCCTACTAGTATGTTACCAAAACTATGGTCATACACTAGACAATTAAGACCCTTCAGGTCGCTGAGTGATTAAGATCCTTGGATTGGGCTAATGCAATAAGCACAGTGGTTCCTCGTTATCCTCGAGTCTACTAGTTTTCCATCGATATCCCCGTGTCACTCAGGGGTCGCCGGTCTGCTAGCAAACAAGATCCTATCTATGTAGAACAAAGCATCATATTGTCTAGGCCCTTAATTGGACAGCAAGCATTAGGCATCCCACAGATAGTCAAGCACACATAATATAGTAATTAGAATCAATCACAAGATAATGGAAAATATATGGAGGCACATCACATCTCACCAATCCCTTACATCTCCCACGCCCAAGGAACTTACTCACACATGGGAGAAGAACAGATCATCGATATAATTAAATAAAGGGAGTTCTTCTTGATATTACCGTGAAGATCCACAATAAGAATAGAAAAGTATCCAACACAATTGAAGATAGGAAGAAACAATCTCAAATCCTAGTCTTGCAAGGTGAAGATCCCTCTCTCTCTCAAGTAAAAGTAATGGCTATGGGGTGTATTAGCTAGGAGGTCGAAGATCATGGAGCGAGATGAAGAACGTCTTCCCCTTCTTCTCCGGATCTCTTCTTTCTCCCTTCTGGATGGGATGGCGGCTGCTGTGTTGTGTTTTCGCGTCTGGCATCTTCACGGAAGTTGTCCCTTTTGACAAGACGAAGGCGGCGACAACTATACGGCGGGAACTATACGACCAGAAAAATGTTCCCGCCGTATAGTTGCTCGCTAAAGCCTCTGTATGCTCCCCTCGAGTGCTTCCAAAGAGAGACTTGCTTGTTTTCTCCTGAATATTGTGTTTCTCTAGTTAAAACCTTCTATTGACGTTCAGAACCTGAAACACACATTAAAAACCAAGTTTTCTTTGCTACCGAAGTATTAGCGTTAGGTAAAGCTAGAAAACGATCAAATCTAGGAGAAAACCATCAATAAAAACCATAAAAAATGTGTCGAATCTCACAGCTATCAACCTACACACTAAAAGGGGTCTATATACACTCTTTTCACAAAGCTAAAACATATTATATTTTGAAACAGAGGGAGTATTATGGAATGGACCCCCCTCGGACATTTTTGACATGTGGGCTATGACATGAGGCAGCCGCTCTACTATAAACTAAGTTTCTTCTATTTAAAGTTTCTCAACCATAACGGTCCGTAGAATTCTACGGTTCCCATTTCACATGAAGCTTCATCAATGTTGTTAAGTTCACATATCCAAAAGACACATAGAATTGTTGTTAAATACTATGTCTTGCACAAATCTTCCTTGATGTTTATCGATCCCTGAAATAAAAATTAGCAAGTGAGGTACACACTATGTCACAAGTAGCAAGTTGACTTTTCTTTGCACCTTACTATTTTTCCACATTTTTCTAGAAAGATCACCGAGAGGGATCACCTAATGTTGGGACCTCTCAAAGATGGTGGTCGTTCTCCAGTCCATGTGTGTATGTATGGTGCAACACAAGGTTCCAACATTTTGACACTGATGACTGCAAGTGCACAGATCCTTTGTAGCTAGTTTCGAAATAAAGATACCGATCCCACAGGGAGCAGGAGTCTGAAGTATAATAACTCTTGAAGTAAGTATTACAGTAGAAATGCTAGATAAAGTTCTAAGTGACAAGATAAAATGTGAGTATTGTATAAACAAGTGTTTTGGGGTTTTGGATATAAGAGCAATAATAAAGTAAAGTAAAACAACTAAGTACAGAAAGTAAGTATCGCGTATGTAAGAGAGATTGGAACTGCAGTAGGGAAAAAGCCTTCTTAGGGAGTAGCAGATACACTACTAGTATTGTAAGGATCTAAGATAGATTATCATCATGAACATTCTCAACTATGTATGTGTGGGAGGAACTCCATAATTGGACAAATAGGCAGCAACCGCTGCTCACATCATCCTCATAACCACGAGAATATCATTTTGCGGCTCGAAAGTTAGGGTGTCCAGGCAACGCGGTACCCAAGTTCCCTGAAATCATCTGCGATGACTATAGTTGGTGTGCCAAATAGTCAGAGGGTCTTTTTTGGCACGAATTCAACTTTATGTTTCAATACAAAAAATCAGGCTAACGGCCGTCAAGTTGAGCCCCCCTGTCAGTTCTCGCCGTTATGTCACTCCTGTCGCTCCCGTTGCTTAGGTGTCAATTAGGCTTGCAGCGCTGGCTCCTGCATCCATTACGCATCTTCTTCTTCCCTGGAGCGACAATCTGTGGGGTGTCGCAGCCATGGCGCGGAGCTAGGACGTGGACGAACCTGCTTGGCCCAGCTCTCCTCCCTATAGGCTTGCAGCGTTGGTGCCTGCATCCACTACGTGTCTTCTTCCCCGGAGCGGCAATCTGTGGTCGTGGCCATGGCGCAGAGCTGGGACGTGACGAAGCTGCTCGGCCCCGCTCTCCTCCCCATCCCGAGTCGGAGCTTGCCCTCACCGTGGATGCACCCATGGCACGGTGCGGGGACGAGAATTGGTTCTCGGTGAGATCTATCACCTTGTCGACCATGCTCAATTCTGTTTTCCTCCTCTAGAATCCGAGCTCGCCATCGCCGTGGTTGCACCCGCACCAATTCTGCCACCTCTGCCGAGGTCTCTATGGTAGCTCAAGTTCTAGGGCTCCCCAAGTTCTGCCATGTTGGGCCTGTAAGTGTTGTTGTATGTTAAACTAGCAAATCTCTTTTGTTCAAATCGCTTGGGATATACCAACTTCATTGTGTTTAATTATGAAAGACAAAATATAAATGATTTCTCTCAATTTCTCGCATAGAAAAATGCATAGCTAATTTCATATTCTCGCAGGAACAGGCCCCACTTGTTGAACCGGCAACACTGCCACGATCTCCACGTAACCACGATGAGTTCTCGAACTGAAAGTTGCAGTTACCATGTTTGTTCTACAGTCATTCCTCTTCCTCAGTCATTCCTCTGCAGTTTTTCCTAGGCGCTTCTTCTTCCTCTGTTCTGGAACCGTCGGTTCATCTTCTTCTTCCTCTCACAGGAAGTTCCTTGCAGGCATTTCCTTTCACCCATTTCCTTGCAGGCATGGATGATGGGAAACGCACAACAGAGACCCACTTGGTCCCTGCCCATGGCACCACGACTTTGACAGTGGTTTACACAAATGATGAAGCGACTGTGGAGACAACTCTCGCCAGGTTTGAGAAATTGCTTGAGAAAGAGAAGCACAAGTTTGTGGGGCTAGACTTGGAGTACACCCTTGCAAATAAGCAAAAAAATCCTGCACAAGAGATCGCTGTCGTGCAAATCACCATACACGAGGAGGTCCTCGTTTACCACTTCTGCAGTTATGTGAAATTTAAATTTGAGATCACCACTTCTGCATCCCTTGTTCCCTTACATCCCTAGAACCATCTAAGTGCAGGAGTAAACCAACTGAGATGCATTGTCCGGCTCTGGTCGAGTTCTTGTGTAGGAAAGGGATAACTTTCACTAGCGTGGATATCACAAATGACACAATTATGCTTTCTCGTGCGTTGATAAAAATCCCAGAGGGGCACCACATCGACATCCAAAATCTATACAAGATCAAATCATACCCAGCGAAGGATGGAATGGGTGATATGGCAGCAGAAATCATCGATAAATCCTATGAAAAACTAAAGAAATTGAAGCGACTCGATCAGGACTACTGGGAGTGGAAGCCGATGAGCCAGGTGTGCCTCGAGTATGCAGCCAGAGACGCCTACATGGCGTACGAGTTGTATAGTAAGCTCATTACCATGAAAGATGGGATGGTTAAGGCGAGGTTTTTCACGAGAGAGCTATGCCCTGGTTGCAAGCTAGCCCAGGAGAAGAAGCGCGAGGAGGACAGAAAGCGGTTTTAGGACGAGCAGGGATCTTGGGATGATGGTGACATCAAGCGGTTGAAGGGGAAGCAAGTCAAGGACGACAACAAGTGGTGGTGATACATTATGTGTTTGAACTAGATTTTAGTTTCTAGTTTATTAAGTGTGTGATACATTTAGTTACTTCAATACAAAATTTTGACCAATTTAACTTGTTGATGTATTTCTTGACAATTATAATATAATCAAGCACTAGAAATGTTTGTAGTGTGCATGAGCATGATCAGTAAATATAATTGAACACTAGAAACTTTAAGGCACTCCATATAAAAGAGTAAATTAATATAGAAGGTTCACCAGAGACACCACAGATATATTGTCTTACATGCCACACACATGTAATAATTAACTAGAACAAAATAAAAGCAGGGGCTGCAGCAGGAGGCCGGGACACGAAGACGCCTAGCAGGGCAGGGGTTTGTCAGCAGGAGGCAGCGACAGCCTAGTCGATAGGATACAAGCTAGTCCTGACATACTCCCAAAGGAATTTGCCATAGGCTGCATGCCGTGCCAAGTTAATCGGCCTATGGCTTCTTCCTCCACCTCTGCCAACGCCCTCCGCGTGCTGGATCATGCTGTTGAGGTCCACGTTGATTGCTCTGCCACAGAATGGGAAAAATAGTCTCCCCTACGGTGGACATGGATTATCCCACACCGTAACCGCCTCAGCACGTAGCGGCTCTTGTTGTCCTTGGATACCTTGCTATCGTCCACTTCATCATCATCCTCCTGTTGATTTTTAAGAACATAACTTAGAACTCATACATATGATTGAATTGTATTACAACTCAAGAATTGACAACATGTATATGTAAGACAATATATCCGTGGATATCAAAGATAAAGCATCTCAGCAATAGTTTGATCGGTTCATATATCATTTCATCTCAACACAATGACAAATAATTGCATCAGAGTGAATGTAGGATAAATCTAGGGGCCTCATAAGTTTTTCAGGGATGGAGTAGGTGAACCAAGTAACAATTGCACAACCTGTAATGTTGTTGTACATCGCCCCAGGTTCACTAACTCATCCCTGAAAAAATCTGACAGCAATGTGTCTGCTTATCCCGAAACTTAGCGAAATACCTTGTTTTTGACAGAAAAGTGACAGTAGAAACTGTCGACCAACATTAGCGTATGAAGAGCAGAATTTTAGTCTTTGTAGATAAAACTCAAACTTTTATTTTTATTCTTATTCTATACTCATCCAATCGATGTTTCTACTACTTTTTGACAGCTGCATCTTCACGGGCATGCTTTCGCAAGAATGTCTGTGAAAAAGTTGTAAGAATGCGATGACCTTTTTATTCTCTAGTTTATTTTATTGACGAGATGGGTTGACTCCCATTAAGCATTTTATTAAGAATGGTTGAGTAACTCAACCCCTTCTCTATTCTCGAATTCTTACCTTGGGTTGACCCTTATCAAAGGCGCTTACCACATGAACTCGTTTTGCCAGTGGAATATATCTTTCTCCTGCTTCTAGCTTCTTTGGAAAATACCGGATGATTTCAGAATCATAAACATTGAACATTATCTTTCCCTCAGCACAATCAACTGATGCCCCTGCAGTACTAAGGAAATATCTTCCAAGTATTAGGGATAATTTTTCATCTTCTGGCATCTCAAGAATAATAAAATCAGTGGGAATAACATGCTCATCTATTCTAAGTAGAACATCCTTAATCATACCAATGGGTTGTTTAGTGGACTTGTCAGCCATCTGTAAAGTGATAGTAGTAGAAGAATACTCCCCTAGTCCTAACCTTTTATAAAGGGAGTATGGCATTATACTAACTCCTGCACCTAGATCACACAAGGCATTGTGAATATCAGTTTTTCCTATTGAGCATTAAATAGTTGGTATTCTGGGATCTCCAGATTTAGACAACAGCTTCCCATTAGCAGGATAACTAGTTACCATGGCAACAGTTTCAGTTATTTCTTTCTTTCTACTAAGAATATCACGGAGGAATTTAGAATAGGTAGGAACTTTGATTGCATCCACAAATGGAATTTCTAGGCAAAGGACACCAAGTGCCTTTGTAAAAGAATCATAAATTACCTGATCTGGTGCTTTCTTTTTTGATCTGGATAAGGAAGCTTTTTCTCACCTGACTTATTCTTTCCTTTTACCTTTTGTAGGGGGTCGGGCTCTTTTGTTGCTTTCTTTTGTTGTTGCTTATCGCTTTTCTTCTTTTCTACTACAACAACTCCATCTTCCTTACTTATCTCCTTTTCTTCTCTTGGATCCACCGTCTCCGCATCAGAGTCATAACGGTCATCCCATGCATCATCTTGTCCCTCCTTGGTTTGATCTTGTGTTTTTTGAGAAGTTTCATCTTGAGGATCCACCCGTGTATCATCTTCTTCGCTTGCTTCGAGCAAGGCTCCTTTCGCTCTTTTTCAGCTTCATATTCTAGTGGTTCTAATGGTCCTATAACAACTATACCTCTTCTTGTGACAACATTAGTAGAAACAGGAATATCTTTATCATCTCGAAGAAAAAATTGATAACCAGATGCTATTTGATCACACTGGGTTTCAATCATACTAAGATACTTGTGAAATAATTTTATTTCTTGGCTAATCTCATCATCTGCCAAAATCTTTTTATGTTTTTGAAAGTGCTTATGCAGGTTATTATGAGATTTTGCTTGTCGATGTTTTAATTCTTGAAAAACTTTTCTAGTTTCATCTTCTTCAGTTAAAACTTGTAACAAGTCTACTTTGTTTTCCTTAACAAGTTCAGAAGGTATACCTTTTTCCTTCATATTTTTGCGTACTTCAGGCATAAGATCAAGAGTTATCCAAAGTATCCCTTTTTCCAGCTTAATGCCAAACTCAGGATTATATAAAGAATCATTCTTAACCCTAGTAGACATCAATTCCAAAAATTCTTTAATAGTTAAAGTATTTATAGCTACTGAGAAGTCAAGCAACTCTCTACATTAAGTTTTAAGACCGTGGTAAAATAAATGGCAAATAGTTGATTCAGAATAGCCATGATTTGGGAATGCTATTGATCATTCCAAAGAATCTATCCCAGGCTTGTGGGTAGTTTTCTCCCACGTTCTGACTAAAATTGCCTATATTCATTCTTAGTTTAGTTACCTTTTTAAAAGGATTAAACCTGTTTATGAATTTAACAATGCAATTTTCCCAACATTTATTATAATAGCGAGGGAGAGAATATAACCAGCCTAGAGCCTTACCTTTAAGAGACCAACGAAATAATTTTAGACGAGAGAAGTCTCTTGGAAAACCTTTTGGTCCAAGCGATGTTATCACATCGTCGAACTCTCTAATATGTCTTCATGGGTCTTCATCTTCCCTTCCACTAAAAGCTTTTTCCTGCAAAATTTTAATAATTCCACCATCAAATCGATATTCTCTAACTCCAGGATTAGGGAATTCTAACGCGGCGCCCTTTCGCATTATCATCTACCGCCCTTTCTTTCCTCCCGTCCCTTCACGCATGAAGATCGTCGTATGTATGTTCGACTTTGGTTGCCGGTGCAATAGAATTGGCGGGAGTATATTATGGCAGGATCAGTCACCTGGGCAAACCAAAACCCTCCTCCAAGAAGAATTGTGCTATGCCCCCCCCCGCAGTTCATCGCCTGTGGAAGCTTGCTGATAGTAAGGAAGCCATAATCTTTCTATCGGATTGCCTATTTGTCTATCTGTCTGGTGAAGAAAGAATGTAAGATACTCTCAAAGCGAAACCCGTTCTTTAATTCAATACCTAGAGACGCTCCAGTCCAAGTTGAGGCGCAGTAGGAGGGATTTCTGTCACCATTATTTATGGACCACGTAAACATACTTTTTGAGTTTAGATTCTTATGCTGGACCTGCAGCCCTAGCTTGGGACACCACTGTGCGACATAAAGATCGGATCAAGTTATGATTTTCTCATTAAGAAAGAGTACCCGAGAAGAATAGATATGATCCGGAAACACTCTTATTCGACGAGGCCCTCGCCGACGGCTTCCGGCGATGGGTGAGAAAATATTCAGGTATGAGATCATGTGGGAATCTCACAATGGGTTTACTTCCATGCTGAAACAGGCTTGGCAAGGAGAACCAGGAGCAACTACGAACCTGAGGTTGTGCTGTCTCCAATCCCACGAGTCCAATAGGAAGAGCTAGTCCTCAAGCCTACTGTGTCACAGTAGACATTTGCTAGTATATTGCTGTAAATTGGCGGTAAATAGGAGTTCCATCTACCACGCACTCGCCCCACACTCTTTTTTTCTTCAGCATCCATAATACTCAGCTAGGAGGAAGGTGCCGGGGACACTATGAACACACATGGTTGTTTAAGAAATTCAGAACTTAGAGAACTGTATTCTTTGAGAGTTTTCTTAGGTTTCATGGGAGTTGTTCTGTAAATAGACATGATTTCCATAATATCGCTCAGGTTTTCAACTTCAACTTTATTTGATCTTAAAAGTTTTTCAATAATTTCCTCGCGCCTTTGAGCAGGCACGCGCTCAATCTAATCTGGTAAATAGGTCCTACCAGAGCGTGTAGACCCTTTGTCTCCTAGGGAGAACATTTCGTAGCAGCAACACCTAAAATGTCAAAAGACAAACACTTAAAGCTTAGCTCCTCGGCAACGACACCATAAACTTGCTTGATGTCTGCAAGTGCACAGATCGTTTGTAGCTAGTTTCGAAGTATATATATATCGATCCCACATGGAGCCAAAAGGTAAGTGTTTATGAGTGAAGTCTCTATCACACCAAAAGTTGTCACAGGTCTTCGAGTGAATTGACTGCAAGTGTTGAAATGAGAATGGAGTTTTGATTAAACTGGGTCTATTTAAATAAAACTAAAATGTAAACTTCAAAAATATAAAGCATAAAAGTAAAGAACTATTCGGTTGTTTTGTTGTTTTCTGCAGATGGCAAAAGAAGGCGCGGGGAGATTCAGTTCATGGTGATAGTGACTGTGCCAGGTGGACAAATGATAAATGTAACAATTATAATTTTATAAGTATATGTGTAGGCAGGAAACCCATAATTAGCCGGAACTCCTCTTGGTAGATTTCGTCCCAACTTCAATAATCCTACTAGTATGTTACCAAAACTATGGTCATACACTAGACGATTAAGACCCTTCAGGTCGCTGAGCGATTAAGATCCTTGGATTGGGCTAATGCAATAAGCACAGTGGTTCCTCGTTATCCTCGAGTCTACTAGTTTTCCATCGATATCCCCGTGTCACTCGGGGGTCGCCGGTCTGCTAGCAAACAAGATCCTATCTATGTAGAACAAAGCATCATATTGTCTAGGCCCTTAATTGGACAGCAAGCATTAGGCATCCCACAGATAGTCAAGCACACATAATATAGTAATTAGAATCAATCACAAGCTAATGGAAAATATATGGAGGCACATCACATCTCACCAATCCCTTACATCTCCCACGCCCAAGGAACTTACTCACACATGGGAGAAGAACAGATCATCGATATAATTAAATAAAGGGAGTTCTTCTTGATATTACCGTGAAGATCCACAATAAGAATAGAAAAGTATCCAACACAATTGAAGATAGGAAGAAACAATCTCAAATCCTAGTCTTGCAAGGTGAAGATCCCTCTCTCTCTCAAGTAAAAGTAATGGCTATGGGGTGTATTAGCTAGGAGGTCGAAGATCATGGAGCGAGATGAAGAACGTCTTCCCCTTCTTCTCCGGATCTCTTCTTTCTCCCTTCTGGATGGGATGGCGGCTGCTGTGTTGTGTTTTCGCGTCTGGCATCTTCACGGAAGTTGTACCTTTTGACAAGACGGAGGCGGCGACAACTATACGGCGGGAACTATACGACCAGAAAAATGTTCCCGCCGTATAGTTGCTCGCTAAAGCCTCTGTATGCTCCCCTCGAGTGCTTCCAAAGAGAGACTTGCTTGTTTTCTCCTGAATATTGTGTTTCTCTAGTTAAAACCTTCTATTGACGTTCAGAACCTGAAACACACATTAAAAACCAAGTTTTCTTTGCTACCGAAGTATTAGCGTTAGGTAAAGCTAGAAAACGATCAAATCTAGGAGAAAACCATCAATAAAAACCATCAAAAATGTGTCGAATCTCACAGCTATCAACCTACACACTAAAAGGGGTCTATATACACTCTTTTTACAAAGCTAAAACATATTATATTTTGAAACAGAGGGAGTATTATGGAATGGATCCCCCTCGGACATTTTTGACATGTGGGCTATGACATGAGGCAGCCGCTCTACTATAAACTAAGTTTCTTCTATTTAAAGTTTCTCAACCATAACGGTCCGTAGAATTCTACGGTTCCCATTTCACATGAAGCTTCATCAATGTTGTTAAGTTCACATATCCAAAAGACACATAGAATTGTTGTTAAATACTATGTCTTGCACAAATCTTCCTTGATGTTTATCGATCCCTGAAATAAAAATCAGCAAGTGAGGTACACACTGTGTCACAAGTAGCAAGTTGACTTTTCTTTGAACCTTACTATTTTTCCACATTTTTCTAGAAAGATCACCGAGAGGGATCACCTAATGTTGGGACCTCTCAAAGATGGTGGTCGTGCTCCAGTCCATGTGTGTATGTATGGTGCAACACAAGGTTCCAACATTTTGGCACTGATGACTGAAAGTGCACAGATCGTTTGTAGCTAGTTTCGAAATAAAGATACCGATCCCACAGGGAGCAGGAGTCTGACGTATAATAACTCTTGAAGTAAGTATTACAGTAGAAATGCTAGATAAAGTTCTAAGTGACAAGATAAAATGTGAGTATTGTATAAAAAGGTGTTTTGGGGTTTTGGATATAAGAGCAATAATAAAGTAAAGTAAAACAACTAAGTACAGAAAGTAAGTATCGCGTATGTAAGAGAGATTGGAACTGCAGTAGGGAAAAAGCGTTCTTAGGGAGTAGCAGATACACCACTAGTATTGTAAGGATCTAAGATAGATTATCATCATGAACATTCTCAACTATGTATGTGTGGGAGGAACTCCATAATTGGACAAATAGGCAGCAACCGCTGCTCACATCATCCTCATAACCACGAGAATATCATTTTGCGGCTCGAAAGTTGGGGTGTCTAGGCAACGCGGTACCCAAGTTCCCTGAAATCATCTGCGATGATTATAGTTTGTGTGCCAAATACTCAGAGGGTATTTTTTGGCACGAATTCAACTTTACGTTTCAATACAAAAAATTAGGCTAACGGCCGTCCAGTTGATTCCCCCTGTCAGTTCTCGCCGTTATGTCACTCCTGCCGCTCCCGTCGCTTAGGTGTCAATTAGGCTTGCAGCGTTGGTGCCTGCATCCATTACGCGTCTTCTTCTTTCCTGGAGCGACGATCTGTGGGGCGTCGCAGCCATGGCGTGGAGCTGGGACATGGACGAACCTGCTCGGCCCAGCTCTCCTCCCTATAGGCTTGCAGCGTTGGCGCCTGCATCCATTACGTGTCTTCTTCCCCGGAGCGGCAATCTGTGGTCGCGGCCATGGCACAGAGCTGGGACGTGACGAAGCTGCTCGGCCCCGCTCTCCTCCCCATCCCGAGTCGGAGCTCGCCCTCACCATGGACGCACCCATGGCACGGTGCGGGGACGAGAATTGGTTCCCGGTGAGATCTATCACCTTGTCGACCATGCTCAATTCTGTTTTCCTCCTCTAGAATCCGAGCTTGCCATCGCCGTGGTTGCACCCGCACCAATTCTGCCACCTCTGCCGAGGTCTCTATGGTAGCTCAAGTTCTAGGGCTCCCCAAGTTCTGCCATGTTGGGCCTGTAAGTGTTGTTGTATGTTAAACTAGCAAATCTCTTTTGTTCAAATCTCTTGGGATGTACCAACTTCATTGTGTTTAATTATGAAAGACAAAATATAAATGATTTCTCTCAATTTCTCGCATAGAAAAATGCATAGCTAATTTCATATTCTCGCAGGAACAGGCCCCACTTGTTGAACCGGCGACACTGCCACGATCTCCACGTAACCACGATGAGTTCTCGAACTGAAAGTTGCAGTTACCACGTTTGTTCTACAGTCATTCCTCTTCCTCAGTCATTCCTCTGCAGTTTTCCCTAGGCGCTTCTTCTTCCTCTGTTCTGGAACCGTCGGTTCATCTTCTTCTTCCTCTCACAGGCAGTTCCTTGCAGGCATTTCCTTTCACCCATTTCCTTGCAGGCATGGACGATGGGAAACGCACAACAGAGACCCACTTGGTCCCTGCCCATGGCACCACGACTTTGACAGTGGTGTACACAAATGATGAAGCGACTGTGGAGACAACTCTCGCCAGGTTTGAGAAATTGCTTGAGAAAGAGAAGCACAAGTTTGTGGGGCTAGACTTGGAGTACACCCGTGCAAATAAGCGAAAAAAATCCTCCACAAGAGATCGCTGTCGTGCAAATCACCATACATGAGGAGGTCCTCGTTTACCACTTCTGCAGGTATGTGGAATTTAAATTTGAGATCACCACTTTTGCATCCGTTGTTCCCTTACATCCCTAGAACCATCTAAGTGCAGGAGTAAACCAACTGAGATGCATTGTCCGGCTCTGGTCGAGTTCTTGTGTAGGAAAGGGATAACTTTCACTAGCGTGGATATCACAAATGACACAATTATGCTTTCTCGTGCGTTGATAAAAATCCCAGAGGGGCACCACATCGACATCCAAAATCTATACAAGATCAAATCATACCCAGCGAAGGATGGCATGGGTGATCTGGCAGCGGAAATCATCGATACATCCTATGAAAAACCGAAGAAATTGAAGCGACTCGATCACGACTACTGGGATTGGAAGCCGATGAGCCAGGTGCGCCTCGAGTATGGCTTCTTGTGCAGCCTCCGAAGCAGCTATGTATTCTGATTCAGTTGAAGATTTCGCCACAACGCTTTGCTTGGCACTCCTCCAGCTCACTGCAGCACCATTCAAAATAAATACGTATCCAGACTGTGATTTCGAGTCATCTGGATCGGTGTTCCAACTAGCATCAGTGTAACTGTTTACAATAAGCTGTTCATCACCTCCATAAGAAAGAACCATATCCTTAGTCCTGTTTAGGTACTTTAGGATATTCTTGACCGCTGTCCAGTGCTCCATTCCAGGATCACTTTGATATCTGCTAGTCAAACTAACAGCATGTGCTATATCCGGTCTTGTACACAGCATGGCATACATGATAGAACCTATGGCCGAGGCATAGGGAATATTATTCATTTTCTCTCTATCTTCTGCCGTAGCTAGACTTTGAGTCTTACTCAAGGTCTTACCTGGCAACATGGGCAAGAACCCTTTCTTGCTCTCTTACATTCTAAACCTCTTTAGAACTTTGTCCAAGTATGTACTTTGTGAAAGCGCTATTAGGCGTCTTGATCTATATCTATAAATCTTGATGCCTAGAATATATGCCGCTTCGCCAAGATCCTTCATTGAAAAACTATTATTCAAATAGGCTTTGACACTATTAAGAAGTTCTATATCATTCCCAATCAACAATATGTCATCTACATATAGTACTAGGAGTCCTATCGAGCTCCCACTCACTTTCTTGTAAATACAAGCTTCTCCATAAGTTTGTATAAATCCAAAGTTTTTGATTACTTTATCAAAACGTTGATTCCAACTCCGGGATGCTTGCTTCAGTCCATAAATCGACCGCTGAAGTTTGCATACCTTGTTAGCTTCTTTAGGATCGACAAAACCCTTGGGTTGTACCATATACAACTCTTCCTCAATGTCTCCATTAAGGAACGCCGTTTTGACATCCATCTGCCAAATCTCATAATCGAAATATGCAGCAATTGCTAACAAAATCCTCACAGACTTTAGCTTTGCTACTGGTGAGAATGTCTCATCGTAGACAACTCCTTGAATTTGTCGGAACCCTTTCGCGACAAGTCGAGATTTATAGACGGTAACATTACCATCAACATCTGTTTTTCTTTTGAAAATCCATTTGTTCTCGACAGCCTTACGGCCATCCGGTAAGGCCACCAAAGTCCACACTTGGTTTTCGTACATGGATCCCATTTCGGATTTCATGGCTTCTAGCCATTTGTCAGAATCTGGGCTCACCATAGCTTCTTCATACGTTGCAGGGTCATCAGTGTTGTCCACCAACATGACGTTCAAGGCAGGGTCATACCAATCAGGAGTGGTACGAACCCTCGTTGACCTGCGAGGTTCAGCAGCAACTTCGTTCGAAGTTTCATGATCACCATCATTAGCTTCCTCTCCAATTGGTGCAGGCGGCACAAAACTATCTTCCGGTGCTGTGCTACTCTCAATTCCGAGAGAAGGTTCAACAACCTCGTCGAGTTCTACTTTCCTTCCAGTCACTTCCTTCGAGAGAAACTCCTTCTCAAGAAAGGATCCATTCTTGGCAACGAAAACTTTGCCTTCGGATCTATGATAGAAGGTATACCCAATTGTTTCTTTAGGATATCCTATGAAGACGCATTTCTCCGCTTTGGGTTCAAGCTTATCCGGTTGTAACTTCTTTACATACGCTTCACAACCCCAAACTTTAAGGAACGACAACTTAGGTTTCTTTCCAAACCACAATTCGTACGGTGTCGTTTCAACGGATTTAGATGGTGCCCTATTTAAAGTGAATGCGGCTGTCTCTAATGCATAGCCCCAAAATGATAGCGGTAAATCTGTAAGAGACATCATAGACCGAACCATATCTAAGAGAGTTCGTACGACGTTCAGACACACCATTACGCTGTGGTGTTCCCGGCGGTGTCAATTGCGAAAGTATTCCATATTTCTTTAAATGCATGCCAAACTCATAACTTAGATATTCACCTCCGCGGTCAGAACGCAGAAATTTAATCTTCTTGTTACGAGGATTTTCCACTTCACTTTGAAATTCCTTAAACTTCTCGAAAGTTTCGGACTGATGTTTCATAAAGTAGACATACCCATATCTACTTAAGTCATCCGTGAAAGTGAGAACATAACGATATCCACCACGCGATGCTACACTCATTGGGCCGCATACATCGGTATGTATTATTTCCAATAAGTCCATAACTCGCTCCATTATTCCAGAGAATGGAGTCTTAGTCATTTTTCCCATTAGACATGTTTCGCATCTTTCAAGTGATTCAAAATCAAGTGATTCAAGAAGTCCATCAGAATGGAGTTTCTTCATATGCTTCACTCCAATATGACCAAGACGACAGTGCCACATGTATGTAGAATTATCATTCAATTTTATTCGTTTAGCATCTATGTTGTGAACATGTGTATCACTACTACCGAGATTCAGTAAGAATAAACCATTCATCTCAGGTGCATTACCATAAAAGATATTACTCATATAAATCAAACAACCTTTATTCTCAGACTTAAAAGAGTAACCGTCTCGTAATAAACAAGATCTAGATATAATGTTCATGCTTAACGCAGGCACCAAATAACAATTATTAAAATTTAAAACTAATCCCGGTGGTAGATGTAGAGGGAGCGTGCCGACGGCGATCACATCAACCTTGGAGCCATTTCCAACGCGCATCGTCACCTCGTCTCTCGCCAGTCTTTGCTTATTCTGCAGTTCCTATTTCGAGTTACAAATATGAGCAACCGAACCAGTATCAAATACCCAGGCACTACTACGATTACTAGTAAGATACACATCAATAACATGTATATCAAATATACCTTTCTTCTTGATGTTGCCGTTCTTTAGATCCGCCAGGTACTTGGGGCAGTTACGCTTCCAGTGACTAGCACCCTTGTAGTAGAAGCATTTAGTTTCAGGCTTAGGACCAGCCTTGGGCTTCTTAGCAGGCGCGGCAGCTTTCTTGCCGTCCTTCTTGAAGTTGCCCTTATTCTTAGGCTTGCCCTGTTTCGTGAAATTGGTGGTCTTATTGACCATCAACACTTGGTGCTCCTTCTTGATCTCCACTTCAGCAGTTTTCAGCATGGACGATAGTTTAGGCAATGTCTTGTTCATGCAGTGCATATTGTAGTTCATCACAAAGTTCTTATAACTCGGTGGCAGTGATTGGAGGACACGGTGAATCCCTAACTCATTAGGAATCGTTATCCCCAACTCTTGGAGCTTGTTTGCATGCCCAGACATGGTGAGCACATGCTCGCTAACGGAGCTGCCCTCTTCCATCTTACAATTAAAGAACTTTTCAGAGGCCTCATAGCTCTCCATGGCCGCATGAGTCTCAAAAATCAGCTTGAGCTCTTTGATGATATCAAATGGGTCGTGGTGCTCAAAGCGCTTCTGAAGCTCCATTTCTAAACCGTACATGATGGCACACTGAACTGTGGAGTAGTGATTTTTCTGAGTGGCGTAAACATTCTTTACGTCATCGGTGGCATCTTCTGCAGGTGGGTCACCTAGCGGTGCTTCGAGCACATAGGTCAACTGACCAGCCCTGAGGACAATCTCCAGTCCACGGAGCTAGTCTGTGAAGTTGCTTCCATTGTTCTTAAGCTTTTCTTTCTCTAGGAACACATTGAAATTGATGGAGAGGTTTGCCATAATCTACAACAAATTTGCAAGTAGTTTAGACTACGTTTATGATAAATAGAGTTCAATTTTAATTCTTAAATTAAGTAGGTGAACTCCCACTCAAAACAACATCCCTCACGTTGTCTTAGTGATTACACAAACCAAATCCACTACACCAAGTCCGATCTTCACGAGAGAAGATGTAGTTTCAACGACGAACAATCTTCATGTTCATCATATCATTTATATGACTCATGCTCTACCTTTCGGTATTCCGTGTTCCGAGACCATGTCTGTACATGCTAGGCTCGTCAAGATTAACCTTAGTTTACACATGTGCAAAAACTGGCTTGCACCCGTTGTATGTACACGTAGAATCTATCACATCCGATCATCACGAGATGCTTCGAAACAACGAGTCTTAGCAACATTGCCAACTAAGGACGAACACTTTATTACTTGATATTTAGTGAGAGGGATCATCTTATAATGCTACCGTCACGATCTAAGCAATACAAGATGCATAAAGGATTAACATCACAGGCAATTCATAATTAGTGTGATATGATATGGCCCTTTCTTCTTATGCTTTTGATCTCCATCTCCAAAGCACGGACATGATCTCCATCATCACCAGCATTGCGTCAAGGTCAGTGGCGCCGCTTCATGGTTGTCCATCATCACTAGCAACTATTACAACTACTTGGAATAAAGCTATTACAAGATGAATAGACACGCAGGTCTTAACAGAATTTAAAACAACCATTAGGCTCCTGCCGGTTGCCATATTACAACAAGGATCATTGCATACATCAAATATAATCACAATCACATGATGGCCATATCACATCACAAAGCCCCTTCAAAAACAAGTTAGACGCCTCTAATTTTCTTTGCATGTTTTACGTGGTTTGGGGCTTTCGAATAAGAACGGATCTTACCTACGAAACTAAACCACAACATTGATACAAGTGCTATCAAGTGCAAAGTGTAAATTGGATCTATACTATGGTGGGAGAGACAGACACCCGCAAAGCCACTTGTGCAAAGCAAGTTACACGTCAAGCGTGGAGCAAGTCTCATGTGTGATGACATGTAAGGTTAGCCCGAGCCGCTTCATCCCACCATACCGCAAGATGCAAAGTACACAAAGCAAAAGACGGCACGAGCACCAACGCCCACAAAACCATTGTGTTCTACTCGTGCAACAAATCTACGCATAGACACGGCTCTGATACCATTGATGGGTTCGTATCATGGAAAACAAAAATTTTCTACCGCAAGAACGAACAAAACCCAGATCTAATCTAGATAAAAGCCAAGATCTAATCTATTAGACATGTGCAACGAGATAGATCTGCACTAACCCTTGTAGATCCAAAAGCCTTGTGCGAGATCGGATCTCGTGGTTGATGTAGATGATCACTTGCCGATCTCAAGATCGAGTGGACGAGCCTTCCGGTGCTGAGTTCTGGCAGTGCTTTCGCAATCGGTCACACGTGCGGAGTCGATGCAGACCTTCCTCTCCCCGTTCCAGCGAGCAGCGGAGGTAGTAAATATCTCCACGGAATCCCAGCAGCACGACGGCGTGATGGTGGTGGAGTAGAGAATTCTGCAGGGCTTCGCCTAAGCCAGAGCAGAGCGAAGGAGGAGGAGAGAGGCGGCTAGGGCAAGGAGTGGAAGGGGCAAGGGGGGGGCGCCTCTACCCCTCTATTTATAGAGGGAGGGGTGGCGCCTAGGGTTCCCACCCCTAGGGCCACCTCTAGGGCCGGCGCACAACGGGGGGCTCGGGGGGAGTTTCCTTCCCCCCAAGTTTCCCCTTTTTCTTTCTTGGTTTTCAAGTAAACTCCACAGAACTTTCTAGAACCTTCCAGAACATTCCGAAACCTTCTAGAATCCCCATATAAACACTCCGGAACATTTCCGAACCTAGAAAATGATCTCCATTATATGAATCTTATTCTCCGGACAATTCCGGATCTCCTCGTGATGTCCTAGATTCAATCCGAGACTCTGAACAACATTCAGTCTCCAACGCACATTCCATATCTACCTACACGGCATCGAACCTTAAGTGTGTCACCCTACGGTTCGTGAATATGTAGACATGATGAAGACACCTCTCCGGTCAATAACCATCAGCGGGATCTGGAGATCCATAATGGCTCCCACATACTCAACGATGACTTTGTGATCGATATAACCATTTACATACGAAAACCAATTCCCTTTGTCACGCGATACTCTACTTATCCGAGGTTTGATCGTCGGTATCTCCATACCTTGTTCTACCTCGTTACGGATAAGTACTCTTTACTCATTCCATGATATGTCATACCTTGTGACCTAGTCACATGCTTGCAAGCTAACTAGATGACATTCCACCGAGAGGTCCTAGAGCATATCTATCCGTCATATGGATGGACAAATCCCAATCTTGGTCCATGCGCTTCAACACATGCTTTCAGAATACCCAATGACACCTTTATAACCACCCAGTTACGAAGCGGTGTTTCATGTCATCAAAGTACCCATCCGGTGATGGTGATTAACATAACCTCATGGTCGAAAGATTAGGTTACTCTGCATTTGAAAGCTTGTAGCAATACGAACTTAATGACTTGATCTTATGCTACACTTACTGTGGGTGTGTGTCCATCACATCATTCTCCTAATGATATAACCTTGTTATTAATGACATCCAATGTCCATGATCAGGAAACCATGATCATCTATTAATCAACAAGCTAGTTCAACAAGAGGCTTACTAGGGACTCTTTTATGTTTACAAAACACACAAGTATTAGTGTTTCCTAATAATACAATTATAGCATGGGATGTAAACATTAATCATAAACATAAAGGTATAATAATAACCACTTTTATTATTGCCTCTTGGGCATAGCTCCAACATAAGGATCCACCAGTGTCATTGCATGTCTGTTCTTCTCACAAACCACATATGGTTCCACCTAGTGTGATTGCATGTCTGTTCTTTTCATGAACCACACCCAGTGTCATTGCATGTGTGTTCCTCTAGACAAACCACATAAGGATCCACCAGTGTCACTATATGTCTGTTCTTTTCATGAACCACACCCAGTGTCATTGTATGTCAGTTCTTTTCATGAACCACATAAGGATCCACCAGTGTCATTGCATGTCTGTTCTTCTCACAAACCACATATGGATCCACCTAGTGTGATTGCATGTCTGTTCTTTTCATGAACCACACACAATGTCATTGCATGTGTGTTCCTCTAGACAAACCACACAAGGATCCACCGGTGTCACTGCATGTCTGTCCTTTTCATGAACCACATAAGGATCCACCGGTGTCATTGGATGTGTGTTCTTCTCATGAACCACACATGGATCCACCGGTGTCATTACATGTCTGTTCCTCTAAACAAACCACATAAGTATCCACCAGTTTCACTTCATGTCTGTTCTTTTCATGACCCACACCCAGTGTCATTGCATGTGTGTTCTTCTAAACAAACCACATAAGGATCCACCAGTGTCATTGCATGTCTGTTCTTTTCATGAACCAGACCCGGTGTCATTGCATGTCTGTTCTTTTCATGAACCACAGCTAGAGTCATTGCATGTCTGTTACTTCCATAAACCACACATGGATCCACCGGTGTCATTGCATGTCATTTCTTTTCATGAACCACACCTAGTGTCATTGCATGTCAGTACTTTTCATGAACCACATAAGGATCCACCAGTGTCATTGCATGTCTGTTCTTCTCACAAACCACATAAGGATCCACCAGTGTCATTGCATGTCTGTTCTTTTCATGAACCACACCAGTGTCATTGCATGTGTGTTCCTCTTCTCACAAACCACATATGGATCCACCTAGTGTGATTGCATGTCTGTTATTTTCATGAACCACACCCAGTGTCATTGCATGTGTGTTCCTCTAGACAAACCACATAAGGATCCACCAGTGTCACTGCATGTCTATTCTTTTCATGAACCACATAAGGATCCACCGGTGTCATTGGATGTGTGTTCTTCTCATGAACCACACATGGATCCACCGGTGTCATTGCATGTCTGTTCCTCTAAACAAACCACATAAGGATCCACCAGTGTCATTGTATATCTATTCTTTTCATGAACCACACCCAGTGCCATTGCATGTGTGTTCTTCTAAATAAATCACATATGCCATCGCATGTCTGTTCTTTTCATGAACCACACCCGGTGTCATTGGATGTGTGTTCCTCTAGACAGACCACATAAGGATCCACCGGTGTCACTGCATGTCTGTTCTTTTCATGAACCACATAAGGATCCACCAGTGTCATTGGATGTGTGTTCTTCTCATGAACCACACATGGATCCACCGATGTCATTGCATGTCTGTTCTTTTCATGAACCACAGCTAGAGTCATTGCATGTCTATTACTTCCATAAACCACACATGGATCCACCGGTGTCATTGCATGTCTGTTCTTTTCATGAACCACACCCAATGTCATTGCATGTGTGTTCTTTTCATGAACCACACCTAGTGTCATTGCATGTCAGTTCTTTTCATGAACCACATAAGGATCCACCAATGTCATTTCATGTCTGTTCTTCTGACAAACCACATAAGGATCCACCAGTGTCATTGCATGTGTGTTCTTTTCATGAACAAAACCTAGTGTCATTGCATGTGTGTTCCTCTAGACAAACCACATAAGGATCCACCGGTGTCACTTCATGTTTGTTGTTTTCATGAACCACACATGGATCCACCGGTGTCATTGCATTTCTGTTGTTTTCATGAACCACACCCAGTGTCATTGCATGTTAGTTCTTTTCATCAACCACATAAGGATCCACCAGTGTCATTGCATGTCTGTTCTTCTCACAAACCACATATGGTTCCACCTAGTGTGATTGCATGTCTGTTCTTTTCATGAACCACACCCAGTGTCATTGCATGTGTGTTCCTCTAGACAAACCACATAAGGATCCACCAGTGTCACTGCATGTCTGTTTTCTTTTCATGAACCACACATGGATCCACCGGTGTCATTGCATGTTTGTTCCTCTAAACAAACCACATAAGGATCCACCAGTGTCATTGCAGGTCTGTTCTTTTCATGAAGCACACCCAGTGTCATTGCATGTGTGTTCTTCTAAACAAACCACATAAGTCATTGCATGTCTGTTCTTTTCATGAACCACACCCGGTGTCATTGCATGTGTGTTCCTCTAGACATACCACATAAGGATCCACCGGTGTCACTGGATGTCTGTTCTTTTCATGAACCACATAAGGATCCACCAGTGTCATTGGATGTGTGTTCTTCTCATGAACCAGACATGGATCCACCAGTTTCATTGCATGTCTATTCTTTTCATGAACCACACCTAGTGTCATTGCATGTCAGTTCTTTTCATGAACCACATAAGGATCCACCAGTATTATTGCATGTCTGTTCTTCTCACGAACCACATATGGATCCACCTAGTGAGATTGCATGTCTGTTCTTTTCATGAACCACACCCAGTGTCATTGCATGTTTGTTCCTCTACACAAACCACATAGGGATCCACTAGCGTCACTGCATGTCTGTTCTTTTCATGAAAATTATAAGGATCCACCGGTGTCATTGGATGTGTGTTCTTCTCATGAACCACACATGGATCCACCGGTGTCATTGCATGTCTGTTCTGCTAAACAAAGCACATAAGGATCCACCAGTGTCATTGCATGTCTGTTCTTTTCTTGAACCACACCCAGTGTCATTGCATGTGTGTTCTTCTAAACAAACCACATAAGGATCCACCAGTGTCATTGCATGTCTCTTCTTTTCATAAACCACACTCGGTGTCATTGCATGTGTGTTCCTCTAGACAGACCACATAAGGATCCACCGGTGTCACTGCATGTCTGTTCTTTTCATGAACCACATAAGGATCCACCAGTGTCATTGGATGTGTGTTCTTCTCATGAACCACACATGGATCCACCGGTGTCATTGCATGTCTGTTCCTTTAAACAAACCACATAAGGATCCACTAGTGTCATTGCATGTCTGTTCTTTTCATCAACCACACCAGTGTCATTGCATGTGTGTTCTTCTAAAGAAACCACATAAGTCATTGCATGTCTGTTCTTTTCATGAACCACATAAGGATCTACCAGTGTGATTGGATGTGTGTTCTTCTCATGAACCACACATGGATCCACCAGTTTCATTGCATGTCTGTTCTTTTCATGAACCACACCCAGTGTCATTGCATGTTAGTTCTTTTCATGAACCACATAAGGATCCACCAGTGTCATTGCATGTCTGTTCTTCTCACAAACCACATATGGGTCCACCTAGTGTGATTGCATGTCTGTTCTTTTCATGAACCACACCCAGTGTCATTGCATGTGTGTTCCTCTAGACAAACCACATAGGGATCCACTAGCGTCACTGCATGTCTATTCTTTTCATGAACCACATAAGGATCCACCGGTGTCATTGGATGTGTGTTCTTCTCATGAAACACACATGGATCCACCGGTGTCATTGCATGTCTGTTCCGTTAAACAAACCACATAAGGATCCACTAGTGTCATTGCATGTCTGTTCTTTTCATCAATCACACCTAGTGTCATTGCATGTGTGTTCTTCTAAACAAACCACATAATTCATTCCATGTCTGTTCTTTTCATGAACCACACCCGGTGTCATTGCATGCGTGTTCCTCTAGACAGACCATATAAGGATCCACCGGTGTCACTGCATGTCTATTCTTTTCATGAACCTCATAAGGATCCACCAGTGTCATTGGATGTGTGTTCTTCTCATGAACCACACATGGATCCACCGGTGTCATTGCATGTCTGTTCCTCTAAACAAACAACATAAGGATCTACCAGTGTCATTGCATGCCTGTTCTTTTCATGAACCACACCCAGGGTCATTGCATGTGTGTTCTTCTAAACAAACCACATAAGGATCCACCAGTGTCATTGCATGTCTGTTCTTTTCATGAACCACACCCGGTGTCATTACATGTCCATTCTTTTCATGAACCACAGCTAGAGTCATTGCATGTCTGTTACTTCCATAAACCACACATGGATCCACCGGTCTCATTGCATGGCTGTTCTTTTCATGAACCACACCCAGTGTCATTGCATGTCAGTTCTTTTCATGAACCACACCCAGTGTCATTGCATGTCAGTTCTTTTCATGAATTAAATAAGGATCCACCAGTGTCATTGCATGTCTATTATTCTCACAAACCACATAAGGATCCACCAGTGTCATTGCATGTCTGTTCTTTTCATGAACCACACCTAGTGTCATTGCATGTGTGTTCCTCTAGACAAACCACATAAGGATCCACCGATGTCACTGCATGTCTTTTCTTTTCATGAACCACACATGGATCCACCAGTGACATTGCATGTCTGTTCTTTTTCATGAACCACATAAGGATTGTCACATCCCAAGATTTTCCAAATCTTGTAATGTGAAAAATAAATAAACAAAATAAATATTTGTTGAAAATCAGGGTGAAAAGAAACTTTTGTTTCTAAAAGGAAACTTAAAATCCCATCCTGAACAAACTTTGGTTAAAGTTTGAATTCAACAAAAATCCTAATCAAGGGAAATGCATTCCTCAATGAATGTATCTGGAAGTTTGAACACTTGGAAAATAAATCCAAAACCCTAAACCCTAATGGAATAAAAACCATTTCCAAGTTATCCCCAAGCCTATGGATTTGATCCATATGAAAAATTGATCAACAAACATTCACAAATGATCAAGAAAGACAAATAGAAATAATATAAGACCATAGAAATTGGTTTCACTTATTTTGGAACCATAAATAACAATCTTATGGATTTAATAAAGGAATTGAATTTCCAAAGCCATTAAAGCCCTCATCTAAAATCCATACCAAGTGGTGAGCAATTAATCCTAAAAAGGATTTAAAAGGATAAACAAAAATAAAATAAGATTTCACAAATTGAAATCACCAAGTTTGGATCTATAAATAAAAAGATATGGATTTTATAAGACAAAGATAAATATATTAAATAAAGAATATTTAAAGACCAAATCAAATCTTGGCCTAATCCATTAAGTAAATGGAGTGATTAATCCCAATGCAAATAAAATAAAAGGATAAAGAATATTCCAAATAAAATAAAATGGCAATGACCATTCTATCCCTATCTTAATAAGGACAAATCTCTAAATAAGAATACATGAGAAAATGATATTTGGAATTCACCCAAGTGGAATAAAAGTTGTTTAATCAACTTAAATAAAATAAAACCTCCAAATAAAAATTTGGGAATTAAAACTATGTTAAATTCCATTGGAATTAAAACAAATACCCAATCTTAAATGATTAATAAATCATATTAGAATACTTTCCAAATAATTCAAGATGAATTATTTGAACCAACTAAACAAATAAAAACCTACTGAAAGGAATTGGGAAGTTTAAAGAATTTAAATGGAAATTTTAATAACTAAATCAAACCCTATTTTATTAAATAACTAAAGATCCATTTTATTTAATTAAAGAATGGATCCTAAAATAAATAAAAATATTATTTTATTTTGAGATTTGGATTATGTTGATAAACAGAACCAAATTGAAAAGAAAAGTTTGTTGTTTGTTTGAATTAATTCGAACCTTGTTTGAATTGTTTGGATGGTTTGAATGTTTGAAATATTGATTGAAATTCAAAACAGAAAAAGAATTAGAAAAGGAAAAAGAAAGCAGACAGAAAAAATAAGAAAAAGGACTCAGCCCACTAAGGCCCAGCAGCAGCCCACCTAGCCCACCTGTTCTCTTCCCCGAAGCATTCCTTTCTCACCCAGATTCTGACCCGCAATGACAATGACTGGTGGACCCAAACCCTTTCCTTTTCTATCACTGACAAGACGACCCCACCTCTCCCTTTTCCCCGAGCGAACCGTTTTCTTTACCGCGGAAAGAACCCACTCAGTCACAGACAACCGGGACCCACTCCCACTCTCTCTCTTTCGCTGACAGACGGGTCCCACACCACTGTGCATCGTCCTCACCCGTGCCAGCCGTTTCTTCCTCCTCCCTCAACGTCGCTCTGCCGCCCCGAGCCTCCCTGAGCACGCTGGCAGCTTTCCCACTCTCAGGCGCATCTGCCAGTGCATCAAACTCGCTCGCGAGTGCCCTGCAGGCTCGGCAACGACGACGACCATCGTCGCCACTGTCTGCTTCTTCTCCGACGACATCCACAGGTAGTATCCGACCGCCCCGAGCCTCCTCGTTCACGCGCACAGCTTTGTCATGATCCTGCGCATCTAACCGCGCCTTCGTTTTGCCTTAGGGTGATCGACAGCTTCGTCCTCGACCTCAACCAGAGCCAACCGCCGCCAGAACGAACTCCGGTGAGGAATTGCCGCAGACCCCGAGCGCCCCTTGACCAACCGCGAGTACCTTGAGCTTCGCCGTGTTCTCCTGAGCCTGGTGAGAATCTCCCCTTTCTCCCTCACCTCCTGTAGCATCGTCACCATCGTCGACCGACAGCTCCGCCGCCGCTAGCCACCGTCAGCGCCGCCAGTTCCTGGCAAGCGTCTGGTAGCCGTAGGATCTTAATCGTGTGGCCACGATAGATTGACTAAGCGAAGGGGTACGCGTTGATCTGAGCCACACCTGCCCCTTTTAATCCAGTGGTCTGTGTCACTCGATCCAGACGAACCGGTATGGACCAATAGGAACACGACGCGTGGCCAGTGTTTGATTGAAACAGATTTAGAAACCAGATTTAAATGCCATTTTCAAACCCTTGTAACTTTGAATCCACACGTCCAAAAATTACAAATTTTATGTCGTTGGATTCAGGAGAACAAGACCTAGCCAACCCTGCCCTTAGTTTAGCAAATAGTATCTGTTAGTTTGCTTGATTATGCAGAAACATTTGATTGCTTGTTTAGATTAGAAAAATTGTTTAAAAATGATTTTAAGGTTAAAACCTTTGCAAATTGGATTGTTGTGACCTTACTGACCCTAGGAACCAACCTATGTTTTGGAAAATGAATTTGGAAAAGTTTAGAATGGATTACTTGGTTTAGTCCATTTTCTAGCTAATTAAAACTATTGTTTAGTTTATGAAAATTGGTTTTGAGTAAAAACTTTGGAGAAAATGTTTTGGACCAAACCTACTGACCCAAACACCAAGTTTTGCAATAGCAACTCATTTGGTGAAACAAATAATGATTCTTTGATTTAAAAACCATTTCTAGTCAAATAGAAATGTGGTTTATTTATTAAAAATGATTTTGGAAGAAAACCTTTGGAAAATGTTTTGTTTTAAACTCTCTGACCCCAAAAACCAAGTTTTGTGATTTGAAAACATATTTGGTAAACCCTATAGGTTAATGCCCTAGTAAAAATATTTCTACACCACATAAAATGATACTTTGTTTTGAAAATGGTTTTGAAGTGAAACCTCTTTGCCAATGACTTTGCCATTTTGGTAAATGACCAATTTGGAACTTACAAAGTTTAGAAGCCTAGTGGAGACCATCCTTACAATAGAACCAACCTTTGCATGCTTATGCATGACTTAGATCCCATTACTTTGTGTGTGAAAAATTGTTTGTTTGACTTTGGTTTGGAATGTGAATTGAATTTCTGTTTGCTTGATTGACTTGTAGTGAAGTGTGAGACTAGCAAGATCAAGGAGTGAACCACCTTTCCCTACCAAAAAGGCAAGTGATGCTTCATACTTTCTATCCCATTATTTTCACTATGCATTAGTGTTTTTTTGCTAAGTAAAAACTTGCATGGATTTTATTTAGCTAAGTATAGACCTTGCTATAGGAAAACCTAGTAGATGAATCCTTAGTAGGATTTTCCTAAGTTAAGAATCCTATTACTATCAAGCTTAGCCTAGCTAATAGAAAACATGGGTGGTATATATATTCACACTATGGAAAAATATTCTAAGTCTGAGGACTTGTGATTTTGTCTAATAAAACAACTAAGTTAACGAATCACCTGGGTGGAATGGGACTTGCTTGGTGGTTTTTGGTTGAGTGGTTCACAAGGCCCATTTTTATGGTTTACCTTAGTGTATCTCACTTGTGGATGGCCACCCAGGAATAAAGAGATTTGAGATGTCAAATGTTGAGAAGCTTCAAGTGTAACCACTTGGCAATATGGGCTCTGCCATGATCATATAGGTTGCAAGAACTTAGCCATATGGATAGTTGGTGGTAGTGTTTGATAGGTTGGAACGCGTCCATGATGGTCTAAGGGAAAGCTTCTGAAAGATCTTGTCTTGGGAAACCAAGTCTTGTGGGGAAAGTGCACCACCTCTGCAGAGTGTAAAACCTAAGTACTTAGCCATGTCCCTGGTAAAGGACAATTTGAGCATCAAGACATGGAAGCTTCAAGAATCTCATCACTCCAACTTCTGAATAAAACTTGTGGGTGAACAAGGGTTGTTTGATTCCTTCAATCTTTGATGGAGAGATGGCTTGGTACAAGGATCTTGAAATCTTTGATTGGGAAAAATGATTTTGCCAAGCAAGGATCTTCAATCATTGATTGGTAGATGCCTTGAGAGGATCTTCAATCTTTGATTGGTAGATGCCTTGGTGGTTTTTGCCAAATAAAACTTAGTATTTTCAAAAGGTTAGGGAAAAATCTATTTTGAGCAATGCAAGCCTCAACTCCACTTAGCCAAATGCATATAGATGATAGACTCCACCATACTACCAAAGTATCACTTGCCAATACAATTCAAATGTATTGACCCTTGTGGCTGTAACTTGTAATGTTGCAGGTTTGATTGATTTTAGTGAAGATTGATTGATTAGGATTACAAAGTCTACAACCAACATCTGCCTGTGGCACTTTGAAGAAGAAGGACCCCATGCTTATAGTTATTCCGCTGCAATGTAATGTAATAGCCAAATGAGCTATGTATGATGTAATAAAATTATGTTATTCCTAGTTATAAAGTTATATTATGACCTTTGTTTCTTGATATTACATCTAAACTGTGGATGCTAGCTATTGATCCAGGGACTAGCATTGCAATCACAGGGATCTTTTCCTTTACAAAGGAGGGATCCTACAGAATGGTATCAGAGCCAGGTTGCCTGTAGGATTTGTAACCCTAGGATTGGACAAAACCCCTTAGAAAAATAGGAGTTGTTTTTGTTCCAAAACTTATTTACAAAACAATCTTGTAAACTCTTTCCTCAACCATTTTGGGTTCAACTCTACATATCTTCTACTTCAAACTTAATGGAAAAGCCTACCCCATGACCCAAGACTACACCATGTGCGAAGGACTTCATCAACTCTAATGACTTCAACTTCTTCAACTCTAATGACTTCAACATCTTCAACATGTTCACCAAAGACTTCAACCTTGGATATCACTAAGGACAAGTGAGCCAAGAAATCTTACTCAAGACTTGAAGACTAAAGAAACACAACTTAGAAGGAGCCATCATCACCTTTGAAGATTGTGACCAAGACACAAGAATTCTCCAAGGATACAAAGATCTCATTCAAGAAGAATCAAGAAGGGTGGAAAGATTCCAAGTGAACCATATAGTTGGACCACCATATTTAGTTTAAGTCAAAACACACCAACTTAAGTGGTGTAACAAAAATTATTTTGTTGCCTAAGTATGTGCTTGAAACTTGTTGTTTGAGTGGAGTGCTTGTTTGTGATTGCTTGCACATTGCTTGTGTGATTTGTGATGTGTGTGAATAGAATTGATTCCTTAGAAAATCTTTTGCCTATTCTAATCCCAATCCAACCCAAACAGATGACTTCTCCAAAGGACTCCAACATCAAGGATGATAACACCAACAACAACCAAGAGGCCAGCATGAAAGAACTCATAGCAACCCAAAACCAATTGAGCCAAGAGACAACCCAGCTTTTAGCCAACAACAATGGACTAGACCCAGCCATACAAAGGATTTTGAAGCTTCAATCCCAATTGATGCAAGGATTGGTTACTCAAATGATCAACATGAGAGAAAACTTTTCCCAAGGAGCTAATGACAACAAGGATGTCAAAAATGTTATTCTAGAAGGAACCCAAGTTAGCAACACTTGTGAAGTCAAGGATCATGCATCCAAGGAACATGAAGATCAATGCCCCAAGAAGAGAGAAAGATCTCCCACCTATGAAGAACAAGAACTAGAAGAACTCCTAGCTTTGGAAAGACCCAAAAAGAAGAAGAAGAAATGCCCCAACACTAGCAAGAAGGATATTACACAAGTGCAATGTTTCAAATGCAAAGAGATGGGTCATTATGCCAATGAATGCCCAGAAAAGAAGATGGACCCAATAAATAAACAAGAGGCAATGACACCAAAGGAAAAGAAAGATATCAGCCAAGTGATATGTTACAATTGCAAGAACCCATGGCATTATGCAAGCAACTGTCCAGAAAAGATGAAGAACAAGTTGATCAAGCCTATGGAGAAACTCAACCTTGGCCCATGAGTCAAGTATGGAAACAAAGGACACTATGCAGATGTTTGCCCAGGATCCCAAGAAGGCCAACATCTAAATTAGTTGGAAATTTTTTAAGGGTGGTAGTACCCTAGTTGTTTTGAACCTGCTTGTAACCCTAAACCTTCCCAAATCTCGGGGATGAGATTTATTTTAAGGGTGGTAGCCTGTCACATCCCAAGATTTTCCAAATCTTGTAATGTGAAAAATAAATAAACAAAATAAATATTTGTTCAAAATCAGGGTGAAAATAAACTTTTGTTTCTAAAAGGAAACTTAAAATCCCATCCTGAACAAACTTTGGTTAAAGTTTGAATTCAACAAAAATCCTAATCAAGGGAAATGCATTCCTCAATGAATGTATCTGGAAATTTGAAAACTTGGAAAATAAATCCAAAACCCTAAACCCTAATGGAATAAAAACCATTTCCAAGTTATCCCCAAGCCTATGGATTTGATCCATATGAAAAATTGATCAACAAACATTCACAAATGATCAAGAAAGACAAATAGAAATAATATAAGACCATAGAAATTGGTTTCACTTATTTTGGAACCATAAATAACAATCTTATGGATTTAATAAAGGAATTGAATTTCCAAAGCCATTAAAGCCCTCATCTAAAATCCATACCAAGTGGTGAGAAATTAATCCTAAAAAGGATTTAAAAGGATAAACAAATATAAAATAAGATTTCACAAATTGAAACCACCAAGTTTGGATCTATAAATAAAAAGATATGGATTTTATAAGACAAAGATAAAAATATTAAATAAAGAATATTTAAAGACCAAATCAAATCTTGGCCTAATCCATTAAGTAAATGGAGTGATTAATCCCAATCCAAATAAAATAAAAGGATAAAGAATATTCCAAATAAAATAAAATGGCAATAACCATTCCATCCCTATCTTAATAAGGACAAATATCTAAATAAGAATACATGAGAAAATGATATTTGGAATTCACCCAAGTGGAATAAAAGTTGTTTAATCAACTTAAATAAAATAAAACCTCCAAATAAAAATTTGGGAATTAAAACTATGTTAAATTCCATTGGAATTAAAACAAATACCCAATCTTAAATGATTAATAAATCATATTAGAATACTTTCCAAATAATTCAAGATGAATTATTTGAACCAACTAAACAAATAAAAACCTACTGAAAGGAATTGGGAAGTTTAAAGAATTTAAATGGAAATTTTAATAATTAAATCAAACCCTATTTTATTAAATAACTAAAGATCCATTTTATTTAATTAAAGAATGGATCCTAAAATAAATAAAAATATTATTTTATTTTGAGATTTGGATTATGTTGATAAACAGAACCAAATTCAAAATAAAAGTTTGTTGTTTGTTTGAATTAATTTGAACCTTGTTTGAATTGTTTGGATGGTTTGAATGTTTGAAATATTGATTGAAATTCAAAACAGAAAAAGAATTAGAAAAGGAAAAAGAAAGCAGATAGAAAAAAATAAGAAAAAGGACTCAGCCCACTAAGGCCCAGCAGCAGCCCACCTAGCCCACCTGTTCTCTTCCCCGAAGCATTCCTTTCTCACCCAGATTCTGACCCGCAAAGACAATGACTGGTGGACCCAAACCCTTTCCTTTTCTATCACTGACAAGACGACCCCACCTCTCCCTTTTCCCCGAGCGAACCGTTTTCTTTACCGCGGAAAGAACCCACTCAGTCACAGACAACCGGGACCCACTCCCACTCTCTCTCTTTCGCTGACAGACGGGTCCCACACCACTGTGCATCGTCCTCACCCGCGCCAGCCGTTTCTTCCTCCTCCCTCAACGTCGCTCTGCCGCCATTGATTTTGATTAATCCGCGTTGATGATAGGCTTAACTCACCCAGAGACCACGCCCCCTTAAAAGCCTCCCTCTCCTCTGTCATTTCCCCTAGACACCGCCTCCCCTCTGCCTCCAGGCCGCCCCCATTTCCTCCCCGAGCTCCTCTGTCTCCGACGAGGTTCGGCGACGATTCCGGCGACTCGACACCGCCCCGAGCCTCCCTGAGCACGCTGGCAGCTTTCCCACTCTCAGGCGCATCTGCCAGTGCATCAAACTCGCCCGCGAGTGCCCTGCAGGCTCGGCAACGACGACGACCACCGTCGCCACCGTCTGCTTCTTCTCCGACGACATCCACATGTAGTATCCGACCTCCCCGAGCCTCCTCGTTCACGCGCACAGCTTTGTCATGATCCTGCGCATCTAACCGCGCCTTCGTTTTGCCTTAAGGTGATCGACAGCTTCGTCCTCGACCTCAACCAGAGCCAACCGCCGCCAGAACGAACTCCGGTGAGGAATTGCCGCAGACCCCGAGCGCCCCTTGACCAACCGCGAGTACCTTGAGCTTCGCCGTGTTCTCCTGAGCCTGGTGAGCATCTCCCCTTTCTCCCTCACCTCCTGTAGCATCGTCACCATCGTCGACCGATAGCTCCGCCGCCGCTAGCCACCGTCAGCGCCGCCAGTTCCTGGCAAGCGTCTGGTAGCCGTAGGATCTTAATCGCGTGGCCATGATAGATTGACTAAGCGAAGGGGTACGCGTTGATCTGAGCCACACCTGCCCCTTTTAATCCAGTGGTCTGTGTCACTCGATCCAGACGAACCGGTATGGACCAATAGGAACACGACGCGTGGCCAGTGTTTGATTGAAACAGATTTAGAAACCAGATTTAAATGCCATTTTCAAACCCTTGTAACTTTGAATCCACACGTCCAAAAATTACAAATTTTATGTCGTTGGATTCAGGAGAACAAGACCTAGCCAACCCTGCCCTTAGTTTAGCAAATAGTATCTGTTAGTTTGCTTGATTATGCAGAAACATTTGATTGCTTGTTTAGATTAGAAAAATTGTTTAAAAATGATTTTAAGGTTAAAACCTTTGCAAATTGGATTGTTGTGACCTTACTGACCCTAGGAACCAACCTATGTTTTGGAAAATGAATTTGGAAAAGTTTAGAATGGATTACTTGGTTTAGTCCATTTCTAGCTAACTAAAACTATTGTTTAGTTTATGAAAATTGGTTTTGAGTAAAAACTTTGGAGAAAATGTTTTGGACCAAACCTACTGACCCAAACACCAAGTTTTGCAATAGCAACTCATTTGGTGAAACAAATAATGATTCTTTGATTTAAAAACCATTTCTAGTCAAATAGAAATGTGGTTTATTTATTAAAAATGATTTTGGAAGAAAACCTTTGGAAAATGTTTTGTTTTAAACTCTCTGACCCCAAAAACCAAGTTTTGTGATTTGAAAACATATTTGGTAAACCCTATAGGTTAATGCCCTAGTAAAAAATATTTCTACACCACATAAAATGATACTTTGTTTTGAAAATGGTTTTGAAGTGAAACCTCTTTGCCAATGACTTTGCCATTTTGGTAAATGACCAATTTGGAACTTACAAAGTTTAGAAGCCTAGTGGAGACCATCCTTACAATAGAACCAACCTTTGCATGCTTATGCATGACTTAGATCCCATTACTTTGTGTGTGAAAAATTGTTTGTTTGACTTTGGTTTGGAATGTGAATTGAATTTGTGTTTGCTTGATTGACTTATAGTGAAGTGTGAGACTAGCAATATCAAGGAGTGAACCACCTTTCCCTACCAAAAAGGCAAGTGATGCTTCATACTTTCTATCCCATTATTTTCACTATGCATTAGTGTTTTTTTGCTAAGTAAAAACTTGCATGGATTTTATTTTTCTAAGTATAGACCTTGCTATAGGAAAACCTAGTAGATGAATCCTTAGTAGGATTTTACTAAGTTAAGAATCCTATTACTATCAAGCTTAGCCTAGCTAATAGAAAACATGGGTGGTATATATATTCACACTATGGAAAAATATTCTAAGTCTGAGGACTTGTGATTTTGTCTAATAAAACAACTAAGTTAATGAATCACCTGGGTGGAATGGGACTTGCTTGGTGGTTTTTGGTTGAGTGGTTCACAAGGCCCATTTTTATGGTTTACCTTAGTGTATCTCACTTGTGGATGGCCACCCAGGAATAAAGAGATTTGAGATGTCAAATGTTGAGAAGCTTCAAGTGCAACCACTTGGCAATATGGGCTCTGCCATGATCATATAGGTTGCAAGAACTTAGCCATATGGACAGTTGGTGGTAGTGTTTGATAGGTTGGAACGCGTCCATGATGGTCTAAGGGAAAGCTTTTGAAAGATCTTGTCTTGGGAAACCAAGTCTTGTGGGGAAAGTGCACCACCTCTGCAGAGTGTAAAACCTAAGTACTTAGCCATGTCCCTGGTAAAGGACAATTTGAGCATCAAGACATGGAAGCTTCAAGAATCTCATCACTCCAACTTCTGAATAAAACTTGTGGGTGAACAAGGGTTGTTTGATTCCTTCAATCTTTGATGGAGAGATGGCTTGGTACAAGGATCTTGAAATCTTTGATTGGGAAAAATGATTTTGCCAAGCAATGATCTTCAATCATTGATTGGTAGATGCCTTGAGAGGATCTTCAATCTTTGATTGGTAGATGCCTTGGTGGTTTTTGCCAAATAAAACTTAGTATTTTCAAAAGGTTAGGGAAAAATCTATTTTGAGCAATGCAAGCCTCAACTCCACTTAGCCAAATGCATATAGATGATAGACTCCACCATACTACCAAAGTATCACTTGCCAATACAATTCAAATGTATTGACCCTTGTGGCTGTAACTTGTAATGTTGCAGGTTTGATTGATTTTAGTGAAGATTGATTGATTAGGATTACAAAGTCTACAACCAACATCTTCCTGTGGCACTTTGAAGAAGAAGGACCCCATGCTTATAGTTATTCCACTGCAATGTAATGTAATAGCCAAATGAGCTATGTATGATGTAATAAAATTATGTTATTCCTGGTTATAAAGTTATATTATGACCTTTGTTTCTTGATATTACATCTAAACTGTGGATGCTAGCTATTGATCCAGGGACTAGCATTGCAATCACAGGGATCTTTTCCTTTACAAAGGAGGGATCCTACAAGGATCCACCAATGTCATTTCATGTCTGTTCTTCTCACAAACCACATAAGGATCCACCAGTGTCATTGCATGTGTGTTCTTTTCATGAACAAAACCTAGTGTCATTGCATGTGTGTTCCTCTAGACAAACCACATAAGGATCCACCGGTGTCACTTCATGTCTGTTGTTTTCATGAACCACACATGGATCCACCGGTGTCATTGCATTTCTGTTCTTTTCATGAACCACACCCAGTGTCATTGCATGTCAGTTCTTTTCATGAACCACATAAGGATCCACCAGTGTCATTGCATGTCTGTTCTTCTCACAAACCACATATGGTTCCACCTAGTGTGATTGCATGTCTGTTCTTTTCATGAACCACACCTAGTGTCATTGCATGTGTGTTCCTCTAGACAAACCACATAAGGATCCACCAGTGTCACTGCATGTCTGTTTTCTTTTCATGAACCACATAAGGATCCACCAGTGTCATTGGATGTGTGTTCTTCTCATGAACCACACATGGATCCACCGGTGTCATTGCATGTCTGTTCCTCTAAACAAACCACATAAGGATCCACCAGTGTCATTGCAGGTCTGTTCTTTTCATGAAGCACACCCAGTGTCAGTGCATGTGTGTTCTTCTAAACAAACCACATAAGTAATTGCATGTCTGTTCTTTTCATGAACCACACCCGGTGTCATTGCATGTGTGTTCCTCTAGACAGACCACATAAGGATCCACCGGTGTCACTGGATGTCTGTTCTTTTCATGAACCACATAAGGATCCACCAGTGTCATTGGATGTGTGTTCTTCTCATGAACCAGACATGGATCCACCAGTTTCATTGCATATCTGTTCTTTTCATGAACCACACCTAGTGTCATTGCATGTCAGTTCTTTTCATGAACCACATAAGGATCCACCAGTATTATTGCATGTCTGTTCTTCTCACGAACCACATATGGATCCACCTAGTGAGATTGCATGTCTGTTCTTTTCATGAACCACACCCAGTGTCATTGCATGTGTGTTCCTCTAGACAAACCACATAGGGATCCACTAGCGTCACTGCATGTCTGTTCTTTTCATGAACAACATAAGGATCCACCGGTGTCATTGGATGTGTGTTCTTCTCATGAACCACACATGGATCCACCGGTGTCATTGCATGTCTGTTCCTTTAAACAAACCACATAAGGATCCACTAGTGTCATTGCATGTCTGTTCTTTTCATCAACCACACCCAGTGTCATTGCATGTGTGTTCTTCTAAACAAACCACATAAGTCATTGCATGTCTGTTCTTTTCATGAACCACATAAGGATCTACCAGTGTCATTGGATGTGTGTTCTTCTCATGAACCACACATGGATCCACCGATGTCATTGCATTTCTGTTCTTTTCATGAACCACACCCAGTGTCATTGCATGTCAGTTCTTTTCATGAACCACATAAGGATCCACCAGTGTCATTGCATGTCTGTTCTTCTCACAAACCACATATGGTTCCACCTAGTGTGATTGCATGTCTGTTCTTTTCATGAACCACACCCAGTGTCATTGCATGTGTGTTCCTCTAGACAAACCACATAAGGATCCACCAGTGTCACTGCATGTCTGTTTTCTTTTCATGAACCACATAAGGATCCACCAGTGTCATTGGATGTGTGTTCTTCTCATGAACCACACACGGATCCACCGGTGTCATTGCATGTCTGTTCCTTTAAACAAACCACATAAGGATCCACTAGTGTCATTGCATGTCTGTTCTTTTCATCAACCACACCCAGTGTCATTGCATGTGTGTTCTTCTAAACAAACCACATCAGTCATTGCATGTCTGTTCTTTTCATGAACCACATAAGGATCTACCAGTGTCATTGGATGTGTGTTCTTCTCATGAACCACACATGGATCCACCAGTATCATTGCATGTCTATTCTTTTCATGAACCACACCCAGTGTCATTGCATGTTAGTTCTTTTCATGAACCACATAAGGATCCACCAGTGTCATTGCATGTCTGTTCTTCTCACAAACCACATATGGGTCCACCTAGTGTGATTGCATGTCTGTTCTTTTCATGAACCACACCCAGTGTCATTGCATGTGTGTTCCTCTAGACAAACCACATAAGGATCCACTAGCGTCACTGCATGTCTGTTCTTTTCATGAACCACATAAGGATCCACCGGTGTCATTGCATGTCTGTTCTTATCATGAACCACACATGGATCCACCGGTGTCATTGCATGTCTGTTCCGTTAAACAAACCACATAAGGATCCACTAGTGTCATTTCATGTCTGTTCTTTTCATCAACCACACCTAGTGTCATTGCATGTGTGTTCTTCTAAACAAACCACATAATTCATTGCATGTCTGTTCTTTTCATGAACCACACCCGGTGTCATTGCATGCGTGTTCCTCTAGACATACCATATAAGGATCCACCGGTGTCACTGCATGTATATTCTTTTCATGAACCTCATAAGGATCCACCAGTGTCATTGGATGTGTGTTCTTCTCATGAACCACACATGGATCCACCGGTGTCATTGCATGTCTGTTCCTCTAAACAAACAACATAAGGATCTACCAGTGTCATTGCATGTCTGTTCTTTTCATGAACCACACCCAGGGTCATTGCATGTGTGTTCTTCTAAACAAACCACATAAGGATCCACCAGTGTCATTGCATGTCTGTTCTTTTCATGAACCACACCCGGTGTCATTACATGTCCGTTCTTTTCATGAACCACAGCTAGAGTCATTGCATGTCTGTTACTTCCATAAACCACACATGGATCCACCGGTCTCATTGCATGGCTGTTCTTTTCATGAACCACACCCAGTGTCATTGCATGTCAGTTCTTTTCATGAACCACACCCAGTGTCATTGCATGTCAGTTCTTTTCATGAATTACATAAGGATCCACCAGTGTCATTGCATGTCTATTATTCTCACAAACCACATAAGGATCCACCAGTGTCATTGCATGTCTGTTCTTTTCATGAACCACACCTAGTGTCATTGCATGTGTGTTCCTCTAGACAAACCACATAAGGATCCACCGATGTCACTGCATGTCTTTTCATTTCATGAACCACACATGGATCCACCAGTGACATTGCATGTCTGTTCTTTTTCATGACCACACCTAGTGTCATTGCATGTCTGCTCTTTTCATGAACCACATACTGATCCACCAGTGTCATTGCATGTCTTTTCTTCTCACAAACCACATATGGATCCACCTAGTGTGATTGCATGTCTGTTCTTTTCATGAACCACACCTAGTGTCATTGCATGTGTGTTCCTCTAGACAAACCACATAAGGATCCACCAGTGTCACTGCATGTCTGTTCTTTTCATGAACCACATAAGGATCCACCGGTGTCATTGGATGTGTGTTCTTCTCATGAACCACACATGGATCCACCGGTGTCATTGCATGTCTGTTACTCTAAACAAACCACATAAGGATCCACCAGTGTCATTGCATGTCTGTTCTTTTCAAGAACCACACCCAGTGTCATTGCATGTGTGTTCTTCTAAACAAACCACATAAGTCATTGCATGTTTGTTCTTTTCATGAACCTCACCCGGTGTCATTGCATGTGTGTTCCTCTAGACAGACCACATAAGGATCCACCGGTGTCACTGCATGTCTGTTCTTTTCATGAACCACATAAGGATCCACCAGTGTCATTGGATGTGTGTTCTTCTCATGAACCACACATGGATCCACCGGTGTCATTGCATGTCTGTTCTTTTCATGAACCACACCCAGTGTCATTGCATGTCAATTCTTTTCATGAACCACATAAGGATCCACTAGTGTCATTGCATGTCTGTTCTTTTCATGAACCACACCCAGTGTCATTGCATGTGTGTTCTTCTAAACAAACCACATAAGGATCCACCAGTGTCATTGCATGTCTCTTCTTTTCATAAACCACACTCGGTGTCATTGCATGTGTGTTCCTCTAGACAGACCACATAAGGATCCACCGGTGTCACTGCATGTCTGTTCTTTTCATGAACCACATAAGGATCCACCAGTGTCATTGCATGTGTGTTATTTTCATGAACAAAACCTAGTGTCATTGCATGTGTGTTCCTCTAGACAAACCACATAAGGATCCACCGGTGTCACTTCATGTCTGTTGTTTTCATGAACCACACATGGATCCACCGATGTCATTGCATTTATGTTCTTTTCATGAACCACACCCAGTGTCATTGCATGTCAGTTCTTTTTAAGAACCACATAAGGATCCACCAGTGTCATTGCATGTCTGTTCTTCTCACAAACCACATATGGTTCCACCTAGTGTGATTGTATGTCTGTTCTTTTCATGAACCACACCGAGTGTCATTGCATGTGTGTTCCTCTAGACAAACCACATAAGGATCCACCAGTGTCACTGCATGTCTGTTTTCTTTTCATGAACCACATAAGGATCCACCAGTGTCATTGGATGTGTGTTCTTCTCATGAACCACACATGGATCCACCGGTGTCATTGCATGTCTGTTCCTCTAAACAAACCACATAAGGATCAACCAGTGTCATTGCAGGTCTGTTCTTTTCATGAAGCACACCCAGTGTCATTGCATGTATGTTCTTATAAACAAACCACATAAGTCATTGCATGTCTGTTCTTTTCATGAACCACACCCGGTGTCATTGCATGTGTGTTCCTCTATACAGACCACATAAGGATCCACTGGTGTCACTGGATGTCTGTTCTTTTCATGAACCACATAAGGATCCACCAGTGTCATTGGATGTGTGTACTTCTCATGAACCAGACATGGATCCACCAGTTTCATTGCATGTCTGTTCTTTTCATGAACCACACCTAGTGTCATTGCATGTCAGTTCTTTTCATGAACCACATAAGGATGCACCAGTATTATTGCATGTCTGTTCTTCTCACGAACCACATATGGATCCACCTAGTGTGATTGCATGTCTGTTCTTTTCATGAACCACACCCAGTGTCATTGCATGTGTGTTCCTCTAGACAAACCACATAGGGATCCACTAGCGTCACTGCATGTCTGTTCTTTTCATGAACAACATAAGGATCCACCGGTGTCATTGGATGTGTGTTCTTCTCATGAACCACACATGGATCCACCGGTGTCATTGCATGTCTGTTCTGCTAAACAAAGCACATAAGGATCCACCAGTGTCATTGCATGTCTGTTCTTTTCATGAACCACACCCAGTGTCATTGCATGTGTGTTCTTCTAAACAAACCACATAAGGATCCACCAGTGTCATTACATGTCTCTTCTTTTCATAAACCACACACGGTGTCATTGCATGTGTGTTCCTCTAGACAGACCACATAAGGATCCACCGGTGTCACTGCATGTCTGTTCTTTTCATGAACCACATAAGGATCCACCAGCGTCATTGCATGTGTGTTCTTCTCATGAACCACACATGGATCCACCAGTGTCATTGCATGTCTGTTCCTTTAAACAAACCACATAAGGATCCACTAGTGTCATTGCATGTCTGTTCTTTTCATCAACCACACCCAGTGTCATTGCATGTGTGTTCTTCTAAACAAACCACATAAGTCATTGCATGTCTGTTCTTTTCATGAACCACATAAGGATCTACCAGTGTCATTGGATGTGTGTACTTCTCATGAACCACACATGGATCCACCAGTTTCATTGCATGTCTGTTCTTTTCATGGACCACACCCAGTGTCATTGCATGTTAGTTCTTTTCATGAACCACATAAGGATCCACCAGTGTCATTGCATGTCTGTTCTTCTCACAAACCACATATGGGTCCACCTAGTGTGATTGCATGTCTGTTCTTTTCATGAACCACACCCAGTGTCATTGCATGTGTGTTCGCTAGACAAACCACATAGGGATCCACTAGCGTCACTGCATGTCTGTTCTTTTCATGAACCACATAAGGATCCACCGGTGTCATTGGATGTGTGTTCTTATCATGAACCACACATGGATCCACCGGTGTCATTGCATGTCTGTTCCGTTAAACAAACCACATAAGGATCCACTAGTGTCATTGCATGTCTAATCTTTTCATCAACCACACCTAGTGTCATTGCATGTGTGTTCTTCTAAACAAACCACATAATTCATTGCATGTCTGTTCTTTTCATGAACCACACCCGGTGTCATTGCATGCGTGTTCCTCTAGACAGACCATATAAGGATCCACCGGTGTCACTGCATGTCTATTCTTTTCATGAACCTCATAAGGATCCATCAGTGTCATTGGATGTGTGTTCTTCTCATGAACCACACATGGATCCACCGGTGTCATTGCATGTCTATTCCTCTAAACAAACAACATAAGGATCTACCAGTGTCATTGCATGTCTGTTCTTTTCATGAACCACACCCAGGGTCATTGCATGTGTGTTCTTCTAAACAAACCACATAAGGATCCACCAGTGTCATTGCATGTCTGTTCTTTTCATGAACCACACCCGGTGTCATTGCATGTCTGTTCTTTTCATGAACCACAGCTAGAGTCATTGCATGTCTGTTACTTCCATAAACCACACATGGATCCACCGGTCTCATTGCATGGCTGTTCTTTTCATGAACCACACCCGGTGTCATTGCATGTCAGTTCTTTTCATGAACCACACCCAGTGTCATTGCATGTCAGTTCTTTTCATGAATTACATAAGGATCCACCAGTGTCATTGCATGTCTATTATTCTCACAAACCACATAAGGATCCACCAGTGTCATTGCATGTCTGTTCTTTTCATGAACCACACCTAGTGTCATTGCATGTGTGTTCCTCTAGACAAACCACATAAGGATCCACCGGTGTCACTGCATGTCTTTTATTTTCATGAACCACACATGGATCCAAAAGTGACATTCCATGTCTGTTCTTTTTCATGAACCACACCTAGTGTCATTGCATGTCTGCTCTTTTCATGAACCACATACTGATCCACCAGTGTCATTGCATGTATTTCTTCTCACAAACCACATATGGATCCACCTAGTGTGATTGCATGTCTGTTCTTTTCATGAACCACACCCAGTGTCATTGCATGTGTGTTCCTCTAGACAAACCACATAAGGATCCACCAGTGTGACTGCATGTCTGTTCTTTTCATGAACCACATAAGGATCCACCGGTGTCATTGGATGTGTGTTCTTCTCATGAACCACACATGGATCCACCGGTGTCATTGCATGTCTGTTCCTCTAAACAAACCACATAAGGATCCACCAGTGTCATTGCATGTCTGTTCTTTTCATGAACCAAACCCAGTGTCATTGCATGTGTGTTCTTCTAAACAAACCACATAAGTCATTGCATGTTTGTTCTTTTCATGAACCTCACCCGGTGTCATTGCATGTGTGTTCCTCTAGACAGACCACATAAGGATCCACCGGTGTCACTCCATGTCTGTTCTTTTCATGAACCACATAAGGATCCACCAGTGTCATTGGATGTGTGTTCTTCTCATGAACCACACATGGATCCACCGGTGTCATTGCATGTCTGTTCTTTTCATGAACCACACCAGTGTCATTGCATGTCAGTTCTTTTCATGAACCACATAAGGATCCACCAGTGTCATTGCATGTCTGTTCTTTTCATGAACCACACCCAGTGTCATTGCATGTGTGTTCTTCTAAACAAACCACATAAGGATCCACCAGTGTCATTGCATGTCTCTTCTTTTCATAAACCACACTCGGTGTCATTGCATGTGTGTTCCTCTAGACAGACCACATAAGGATCCACCGGTGTCACTGCATGTCTGTTCTTTTCATGAACCACATAAGGATCCACCAGTGTCATTGCATGTGTGTTCTTTTCATGAACAAAATCTAGTGTCATTGCATGTGTGTTCCTCTAGACAAACCACATAAGGATCCACCGGTGTCACTTCATGTCTGTTGTTTTCATGAACCACACATGGATCCACCGGTGTCATTGCATTTCTGTTCTTTTCATGAACCACACCCAGTGTCATTGCATGTCAGTTCTTTTCATGAACCACATAAGGATCCACCAGTGTCATTGCATGTCTGTTCTTCTCACAAACCACATATGGTTCCACCTAGTGTGATTGCATGTCTGTTCTTTTCATGAACCACACCGAGTGACATTGCATGTGTGTTCCTCTAGACAAACCACATAAGGATCCACCAGTGTCACTGCATGTCTGTTTTCTTTTCATGAACCACATAAGGATCCACCAGTGTCATTGGATGTGTGTTCTTCTCATGAACCACAGATGGATCCACCGGTGTCATTGCATGTTTGTTCCTCTAAACAAACCACATAAGGATCCACCAGTGTCATTGCAGGTCTGTTCTTTTCATGAAGCACACCCAGTGTCATTGCATGTGTGTTCTTCTAAACAAACCACATAAGTCATTGCATGTCTGTTCGTTTCATGAACCACACCCGGTGTCATTGCATGTGTGTTCCTCTAGACAGACCACATAAGGATCCACCGGTGTCACTGGATGTCTGTTCTTTTCATGAACCACATAAGGATCCACCAGTGTCATTGGATGTGTGTACTTCTCATGAACCAGACATGGATCCACCAGTTTCATTGCATGTCTATTCTTTTCATGAACCACACCTAGTGTCATTGCATGTCAGTTCTTTTCATGAACCACATAAGGATCCACCAGTATTATTGCATGTCTGTTCTTCTCACGAACCACATATGGATCCACCTAGTGTGATTGCATGTCTGTTCTTTTCGTGAACCACACCCAGTGTCATTGCATGTGTGTTCCTCTAGACAAACCACATAGGGATCCACTAGCGTCACTGCATGTCTGTTCTTTTCATGAACAACATAAGGATCCACCGGTGTCATTGGATGTGTGTTCTTCTCATGAACCACACATGGATCCACCGGTGTCATTGCATGCCTGTTCTGCTAAACAAAGCACATAAGGATCCACCAGTGTCATTGCATGTCTGTTCTTTTCATGAACCACACCCAGTGTCATTGCATGTGTGTTCTTCTAAACAAACCACATAAGGATCCACCAGTGTCATTACATGTCTCTTCTTTTCATAAACCACACTCGGTGTCATTGCATGTGTGTTCCTCTAGACAGACCACATAAGGATCCACCGGTGTCACTGCATGTCTGTTCTTTTCATGAACCACATAAGGATCCACCAGTGTCATTGGATGTGTGTTCTTCTCATGAACCACACATGGATCCACCGGTGTCATTGCATGTCTGTTCCTTTAAACAAACCACATAAGGATCCACTAGTGTCATTGCATGTCTGTTCTTTTCATCAACCACACCCAGTGTCATTGCATGTGTGTTCTTCTAAACAAACCACATAAGTCATTGCATGTCTGTTCTTTTCATGAACCACATAAGGATCTACCAGTGACATTGGATGTGTGTTCTTCTCATGAACCACACATGGATCCACCAGTTTCATTGCATGTCTGTTCTTTTCATGAACCACACCCAGTGTCATTGCATGTTAGTTCTTTTCATGAACCACATAAGGATCCACCAGTGTCATTGCATGTCTGTTCTTCTCACAAACCACATATGGGTCCACCTAGTGTGATTGCATGTCTGTTCTTTTCATGAACCACACCCAGTGTCATTGCATGTGTGTTCCTCTAGACAAACCACATAGGGATCCACTAGCGTCACTGCATGTCTGTTCTTTTCATGAACCACATAAGGATCCACCGGTGTCATTGGATGTGTGTTCTTCTCATGAACCACACATGGATCCACCGGTGTCATTGCATGTCTGTTCCGTTAAACAAACCACATCAGGATCCACTAGTGTCATTGCATGTCTGTTCTTTTCATCAACCACACCTAGTGTCATTGCATGTGTGTTCTTCTAAACAAACCACATAATTCATTGCATGTCTGTTCTTTTCATGAACCACACCCGGTGTCCTTGCATGCGTGTTCCTCTAGACAGACCACATAAGGATCCACCGGTGTCACTGCATGTCTATTCTTTTCATGAACCTCATAAGAATCCACCAGTGTCATTGGATGTGTGTTCTTCTCATGAACCACACATGGATCCACCGGTGTCATTGCATGTCTGTTCCTCTAAACAAACAACATAAGGATCTACCAGTGTCATTGCATGTCTATTCTTTTAATGAACCACACCCAGGGTCATTGCACGTGTGTTCTTCTAAACAAACCACATAAGGATCCACCAGTGTCATTGCATGTCTGTTCTTTTCATGAACCACACCCGGTGCCATTGCATGTCTGTTCTTTTCATGAACCACATCTAGAGTCATTGCATGTCTGTTACTTCCATAAACCACACATGGATCCACCGGTCTCATTGCATGTTTGTTCTTTTCATGAACCACACCCAGTGTCATTGCATGTCAGTTCTTTTCATGAACCACACCCAGTGTCATTGCATGTCAGTTCTTTTCATGAACCACACCCAGTGTCATTGCATGTCAGTTCTTTTCATGAATTACATAAGGATCCACCAGTGTCATTGCATGTCTATTATTCTCACAAACCACATAAGGATCCACTAGTGTCATTGCATGTCTGTTCTTTTCATGAACCACACCTAGTGTCATTGCATGTGTGTTCCTCTAGACAAACCACATAAGGATCCACCGGTGTCACTGCATGTCTTTTCTTTTCATGAACCACACATGGATCCACCAGTGACATTGCATGTCTGTTCTTTTTCATGAACCACACCTAGTGTCATTGCATGTCTGCTCTTTTCATGAACCACATACTGATCCACCAGTGTCATTGCATGTCTTTTCTTCTCACAAACCACATATGGATCCACCTAGTGTGATTGCATGTCTGTTCTTTTCATGAACCACACCTAGTGTCATTGCATGTGTGTTCCTCTAGAGAAACCACATAAGGATCCACTAGTGTCACTACATGTCTGTTCTTTTCATGAACCACATAAGGATCCACCGGTGTCATTGGATGTGTGTTCTTCTCATGAACCACACATGGATCCACCGGTGTCATTGCATGTCTGTTCCTCTAAACAAACCACATAAGGATCCACCAGTGTCATTGCATGTCTGTTCTTTTCATGAACCACACCCAATGTCATTGCATGTGTGTTCTTCTAAACGAACCACATAAGTCATTGCATGTTTGTTCTTTTCATGAACCTCACCCGGTGTCATTGCATGTGTGTCCCTCTAGACAAACCACATAAGGATCCACCGGTGTCACTGCATGTCTGTTCTTTTCATGAACCACATAAAGATCCACCAGTGTCATTGGATGTGTGTTCTTCTCATGAACCACACATGGATCCACCGGTGTCATTGCATGTCTGTTCTTTTCATGAACCACACCCAGTGTCATTGCATGTCAGTTCTTTTCATGAACCACATAAGGATCCACCAGTGTCATTGCATGTGTGTTCTTCTCACAAATGACATATGGATCCACCTAGTGTGATTGCATGTCTGTTCTTTTCATGAACCACACCTAGTGTCATTGCATGTGTGTTTCCTCTAGACAAACCACATAAGGATCCACCGGTGTCACTGCATGTCTGTTCTTTTCAGGAACCACATAAGGATCCACCGGTGTCATTGGATGTGTGTTCTTCTCATGAACCACACATGGATCCACCGGTGTCATTGCATGTATGTTCCTCTAAACAAACCACATAAGGATCCACCAATGTCATTACATGTCTGTTCTTTTCATGAACCACGCCCAGTGTCATTGCATGTGTGTTCTTCTAAACAAACCACATAAGTCATTGCATGTCTGTTCTTTTCATGAACCACACCCGGTGTCATTAAATATGTGTTCCTCTAGACACACCACATAAGGATCCACCAGTGTCACTGCATGTGTCTTCTTTTCATGAACCACATCAGGATCCACCAGTGTCATTGGATGTGTGTTCTTCTCATGAACCACACATGGATCCACCAGTGTCATTGCATGTATGTTCCTCTAAACAAACCACATAAGGATCCACCAGTGTCATTGCACGTCTGTTCTTTTCATGAACCACACCAAGTGTCATTGCATGTGTGTTCTTCTAAACAAACCACATAAGGATCCACCAGTGTCATTGCATGTCTGTTGTTTTCATGAACCACACCCGGTGTCATTGCATGTCTGTTCTTTTCATGAACCACAGCTAGAGTCATTGCATGTCTGTTACTTCCATAAACCACACATGGATCCACCGGTGTCATTGCATGTCTGTTCTTTTCATGAACCAGACCTAGTGTCATTGCATGTGAGTTTTTTTCATGAACCACACTCATTGTCATTGCATGCCAGTTCTTTTCATGAACCACATAAGGATCCACCAATGCCATTGCATGTCTATTCTTCTCACAAACCACATAAGGATCCACCACTTCTATTGCATGTCTGTTCTTTTCATGAACCACACCCAGTGTCATTGCATGTGTGTTCCTCTAGCCAAACCACATAAGGATCCACCGGTGTCACTGCATGTCTGTTCTTTTCATGGACCACACATGGATCCACCGGTGTCATTGCATGTCTGTTCTTTTCATGAACCACACCCGGTGTCATTGCATGTGTGTTCCTCTAGACAGACCACATAAGGATCCACCAGTGTCACTGCATGTCTGTTCTTTCAGGAACCACGTAAGGATCCACAAGTGTCATTGGATGTGTGTTCTTCTCATGAACTACACATGGATCCACCGGTGTCATTGCATGTCTGTTCTTTTCATGAACCACACCCAGTGTCATTGCATGTCAGTTCTTTTCATGAACCACATAAGGATCCACCAGTGTCATTGCATGTCTGTTCTTCTCACAAACCGCATATGGATCCACCTAGTGTGATTCAATGTTTGTTCTTTTCATAAACCACACCTAGTGTCATTGCATGTGTGTTCCTCTAGACAAACCACATAAGCATCCACCAGTGTTACTGCATGTCTGTTCTTTTCATGAACCACATAAGGATCCACCAGTGTCATTGGATCTGTGTTCTTCTCATGAACCACACATGGATCTACCGGTGTCAATGCATGTATGTTCCTCTAAACAAACCACATAAGGATCCACCAGTGTCACTGCATGTCTGTTCTTTTCATGAACCACATAAGGATCCACCAGTGTCATTGGATGTGTGTTCTTCTAAACAAACACACACAGAGATCCACCTGTGTCATTGCATGTCTGTTCCTCGAAACAAACCACATAAGGATCCACTAGTGTCATTGCATGTCTGTTCTTTTCATGAACCACACCTAGTGTCATTGCATGCGTGTTCTTTTAAACAAACCACATAAGGATCCACCAGTGTCATTGCATGTCTGTTCTTTTCATGAACCACACCCGGTGGCATTGCATGTCTGTTCTTTTCATGAACCACAGCTAGAGTCATTGCATGTCTGTTACTTCCATAAACCACACATGGATCCACCGGTTTCATTGCATGTCTATTCTTTTCATGAACCACAACCAAGGTCATTGCATCTCAGTTCTTTTCATGAACCACACCAGTGTCATTGCATGTCAGTTCTTTTCATGAACCACATAAGGATCCACCAATGTCATTGCATGTCTGTTCTTCTCACAAACCACATAAGGATCCACTAGTGTCATTGCATGTCTGTTCTTTTCATGAACCACACCTAGTGTCATTGCATGTGTGTTCCTCTAGACAAACCACATAAGGATCCACTAGTGTCACTGCATGCCTGTTCTTTTCATGAACCACACATGGATCCCTCGGTGTCATTGCAAGTCTGTTCTTTTCATGAACCACACCTAGTGTCATTGCATGTTAGTTCTTTTCATGAACCACATAAGGATCCACCAGTGTCATTGCATGTATGTTCTTCTCACAAACCACATAAGGATCCACCAGTGTCATTGCGTGTGTGTTCTTTTCATGAAGAAAACCCAGTGTCATTGCATGTGTGTTCCTCTAGACAAACCACGTAAGGATCCACCGGTGTCACTTCATGTGTGTTGTTTTCATGAACCACACATGGATCCACCGGTGTCATTGCATTTCTGTTCTTTTCATGAACCACACCGAGTGCCATTGCATGTCAGTTCTTTTCATGAACCACATAAGGATCCACCAGTGTCATTGCATGTCTGTTCTTCTCACAAACCACATATGGTTCTGCTAGCAAACAAGATCCTATCTATGTAGAACAAAGCATCATGTTGTCTGGGCCCTTAATTGGACAACAATCATTAGGCATCCCACAGATAGTCAAGCACACATAATATAGTAATTAGAATCAATCACAAGCTAATGGAAAATATATGGAGGCACATCACATCTCACAAATCCCTTACATCTCCCACGCCCAAGGAACTTACTCACACATGGGAGAAGGACAGATCATCGATATAATTAAATAAGGGGAGTTATTCTTGATATTACCATGAAGATCCACAATAAGAATAGAAAAGTATCCAACACAATTGAAGATAGGAAGAAACAATCTCAAACCCTACTCTTGCAAGGTGAAGATCCCTCTCTCTCTCTCTCAAGTAAAAGTAATGGCTATGGGGTGTATTAGCTAGGAGGTCGAAGATCGTGGAGCGAGATGAAGAACGTATTCCCCTTCTTCTCAGGATCTCTTCTTTCTCCCTTCTGGATGGGATGGCGGCTGTTGTGTTGTGTTTTCGCATCTGGCATCTTCACGGAAGTTGTCCCTTTTGACAAGACGGAGGCGGCGACAGCTATACGGCAGGAACTATATGGCCGGAAAAATGTTCCCGCCGTATAGTTGCTCGTTAAAGCCTCTATATGCTCGCTCGAGTGCTTCCAAAGAGAGACTTGCTTGTTTTCGCCTGAATATTGTGTTTCTCTAGTTAAAACCTTCTATTGACGTTCAGAACCCGAAACACACATTAAAAACCAAGTTTTCTTTGCTACCGAAGTATTAGCGTTAGGTAAAGCTAGAAAACGATCAAATCTAGGAGAAAACCATCAATAAAACCATCAAAAATGTGTCGAATCTCACAACTATCAACCTACACACTAAAAGGGGTCTATATACACTCTTTTCACAAAGCTAAAACATATTATATTTTGAAACAGAGGGAGTATTATGGAATGGATCCCCCTCGGACATTTTTGACATGTGGGCTATGACATGAGGCAGCCGCTCTACTATAAACTAAGTTTCTTCTATTTAAAGTTTCTCAACCATAACGGTCCGTAGAATTCTACGGTTCCCATTTCACATGAAGCTTCATCAATGTTGTTAAGTTCACATATCCAAAAGACACATAGAATTGTTGTTAAATACTATGTCTTGCACAAATCTTCCTTGATGTTTATCAGTCCCTGAAATAAAAATCAGCAAGTGAGGTACACACTGTGTCACAAGTAGCAAGTTGACTTTTCTTTGCACCTTACTATTTTTCCACATTTTTCTAGAAAGATCACCGAGAGGGATCACCTAATGTTGGGACCTCTCAAAGATGGTGGTCATGCTCCAGTCCATGTGTGTATGTATGGTGCAACACAAGGTTCCAACATTTTGGCACTGATGACTGCAAGTGCACAGATCGTTTGTATCTAGTTTCGAAATAATGATACTGATCTCATAGGGAGCAGGAGTCTGAAGTATAATAACTCTTGAAGTAAGTATTACAGTAGAAATGCTAGATAAAGTTCTAAGTGACAAGATAAAGTGTGAGTATTGTATAAAAAGGTGTTTTGGGGTTTTGGATATAAGAGCAATAATAAAGTAAAGTAAAACAACTAAGTACAGAAAGTAAGTATCGCGTATGTAAGAGAGATTGGAACTGCAGTAGGGAAAAGGCGTTCTTAGGGAGTAGCAGATACACCACTAGTATTGTAAGGATCTAAGATAGATTATCATCATGAACATTCTCAACTATGTATGTGTGGGAGGAACTCCATAATTGGACAAATAGGCAGCAACCGCTGCTCACATCATCCTCATAACCACGAGAATATCATTTTGCGGCTCGAAAGTTGGGGTGTCCAGGCAACGCGGTACCCAAGTTCCCTGAAATCATCTGCGATGATTATAGTTGGTGTGCCAAATACTCAGAGGGTCTTTTTTGGCACAAATTCAACTTTACGTTTCAATACAAAAAATCAGGCTAACGGCCGTCAATTTGAGTCCCCCCTGTCAGTTCTCGCCGTTATGTCACTCCTGTCGCTCCCGTCGCTTAGGTGTCAATTAGGCTTGCAGCGTTGGCGCCTGCATCCATTACGCGTCTTCTTCTTTCCTGGAGCGACGATCTGTGGGGCATCGCAGCCATGGCGTGGAGCTGGGACATGGATGAAGCTGCTCGGACCATCTCTCCTCCCTATAGGCTTGCAGCGTTGGCGCCTGCATCCATTACATGTCTTCTTCCCTGAAGCGGCAATCTGTGGTCGTGGCCATGGCGCAGAGCTAGGACATGATGAAGCTGCTCGGCCCCGCTCTCCTCCCCATCCCGAGTCAGAGCTCGCCCTCACCGTGGACGCACCCATGGCACGGTGCGGGGACGAGAATTGGTTCCCGGTGAGATCTATCACCTTGTCGACCATGCTCGATTCTGTTTTCCTCCTCTAGAATCCGAGCTCGCCATCGTCGTGGTTGCACCCGCACCAATTCTGCCACCTCTGCCGAGGTCTCTGTGGTAGCTCAAGTTCTAGGGCTCTCCAAGTTCTGCCATGTTGGGCCTATAAGTGTTGTTGTATGTTAAACTAGCAAATCTCTTTTGTTCAAATCTCTTGGGCTGTACCAACTTCATTGTGTTTAATTATGAAAGACAAAATATAAATGATTTCTCTCAATTTCTCGCATAGAAAAATGCACAGCTAATTTCATATTCTCGCAGGAACAGGCCCCACTTGTTGAACCGGCGACACTGCCACGATCTCCACGTAACCACGGTGAGTTCTCGAACCGAAAGTTGCAGTTACCACGTTTGTTCTACAGTCATTCCTCTTCCTTAGTCATTCCTCTACAGTTTTTCATAGGCGCTTCTTCTTCCTCTGTTCTGGAACCGTCGGTTCATCTTCTTCTTCCTCTCACAGGCAGTTCCTTGTAGGCATTTCCTTTCACCCATTTCCTTGCAGACATGGACGATGGGAAACGCACAACAGAGACCCACTTGGTCCCTGCCCATGGCACCACGACTTTGACAGTGGTGTACACAAATGATGAAGCGACTGTGGAGACAACTCTCGCCAGGTTTGAGAAATTGCTTGAGAAAGAGAAGCACAAGTTTGTGGGGCTAGACTTGGAGTACACCCGTGCAAATAAGCGAAAAAATCCTCCACAAGAGATTGCTGTCGTGCAAATCACCATACATGAGGAGGTCCTCGTTTACCACTTCTGCAGGTATGTGAAATTTAAATTTGAGATCACCACTTTTGCATCCGTTGTTCCCTTACATCCCTAGAACCATCTAAGTGCAGGAGTAAACCAACTGAGATGCATTGTCCGGCTCTAGTCGAGTTCTTGTGTAGGAAAGGGATAACTTTCACTAGCGTGGATATCACAAATGACACAATTATGCTTTCTCGTGCGTTGATAAAAATCCCAGAGGGGCACCACATCGACATCCAAAATCTATACAAGATCAAATCATACCCAGCGAAGGATGGCATGGGTGATCTGGTAACGGAAATCATCGATAAATCCTATGAAAAACTGAAGAAATTGAAGCGACTCGATCACGACTACTGGGAGTGGAAGCCGATGAGCTAGGTGCGCCTCGAGTATGCAGCCAGAGACGCCTACATGGCGTACGAGTTGTATAGTAAGCTCATTACCATGAAAGATGGGATGGTTAAGGTGGGGTTTTTCGCGAGAGAGCTATGCCCTGGTTGCAAGCTAGCCCAGGAGAAGAAGCGCGAGGAGGACAGAAAGCGGTTTTAGGACGAGCAGGGATCTTGGGACGATGGCGACATCAAGCGGTTGAAGGGGAAGCAAGTCAAGGACGACAACAAGTGGTGGTGATACATTATGTGTTTGAACTAGATTTTAGTTTCTAGTTTATTATGTGTGTGATACATTTAGTTATTTCAATACAAAATTTCGACCAATTTAACGTGTTGATGTATTTCTTGACAATTATAATATAATCGAGCACTAGAAATATTTTGTAGTGTGCATGAGCATGATCAGTAAATATAATTGAACACTAGAAACTTTAAGGCACTCCATATAAAGGAGTAGATTAATATATAAGGTTCACCAGAGACACCACGGATATATTGTCTTACATGCCACACACATGTAATAATTAACTAGAACAAAATAAAAGCAGGGGCTGCAGGAGGAGGCCGGGACACGGAGATGCCTAGCAGGGCAGGGGTTTATCAGCAGGAGGCAGCGACAGCCTAGTCGATAGGATACAGGCTAGTCCTGACATACTCCCAAAGGAATTTGCCGTAGGCTGCGTGCCGTGCCAAGTTAATCGGCCTATGGCTTCTTCCTCCACCTCTGCTAACACCCTCCGCATGCTGGATCATGCTGTTGAGGTCCACGTTGATTGCTCTGCCACAGAATGGGCAAAGTAGTCTCCCCTACGATGGACATGAATTAGCCCACACCGTAACCGCCTCAGCACGTAGCGGCTCTTGTTGTCCCTGGATACCTTGCTATCATCCACTTCATCATCATCCTCTTGTTAATTTTTAAGAACATAACTTAGAACTCATACATATGATTGAATTGTATTACAACTCAAGAATTGACAGCATGTATATGTAAGACAATATATCCGTGGATATCAAAGATAAAGCATCTCAGCAATAGTTTGATCGGTTCATATATCATTTCATCTCAACACAATGACAAATAATTGCATCAGAGTGAATGTAGGATAAATCTAGGGGCCTCATAAGTTTTTCAGGGATGGAGTAGGTGAACCAAGTAACAATTGCACAACCTGTAATGTTGTTGTACATCGCCCCAGGTTCACTAACTCATCCCTGAAAAAATCTGACAGCAATGTGTATGACTCCATATGGGTAGTAGTGGATCGCCTAACTAAAGTGGCTCATTTTATACCCGTAAAGACAACTTATACCAGTGCCAAGTTAGCCAAAATCTACATGAGCAGAATTGTATGCCTTCACGGAGTACCTAAGAGTATTGTGTCTGATAGAGGAACTCAGTTCACTTCTCACTTTTGGAGACAGCTTCATGAATCTTTAGGAACGAGATTGGAATTCAGCACCGCTTTTCATCCTCAAACTGATGGACAAACAGAAAGGACTAATCAAATTCTTGAAGACATGTTGAGGGCATGTGCCCTAGACTATGGAGCAAGTTGGGATGAAAGTCTGCCTTACGCAGAGTTCTCCTACAACAACAGTCACCAATCTAGTATTGGGATGGCACCATTTGAGTTTCTATACGGAAGAAAGTGTACCACCCCATTGCTATGGAATGGTGTGGGAGAAAGAAGTTTGTTTGGACCAGATCTTATCAAAGACGCCGAAGAAAAAGTCAAATTGGTTAGAGACAGGTTGAAGATAGCACAGTCTCGACAGAAAAGCTACGCAGATGCTAAGCATAGAGAAGTCACTTACGAAGTTGGGGATAGAGCTTATCTTAGAGTATCACCACTTCGTGGAGTGAAAAGATTCGGAGTCAAAGGAAAGTTAGCACCAAGATATGTTGGACCATTCAACATTCTAAGTCGCAAGGGAGAAGCTGCATATGAAATCGAACTGCCAGCATCTTTATTAGCAGTCCATAATGTTTTTCATGTGAGTCAGCTTAAGAAATGTCATCCGGAGATGGAAGGATCTTCTTTGAAGGATACCATATCTTTGGAGGAAGTTCAACTAGAAAGTGATCTCACCTATGAAGAAAAGCCTGTCAAGATTCTTGAGACCGCAGAAAGAGTCACAAGGACAAAGACTATCAAGTTTTGCAAAGTGCAATGGAACCATCATTCTGAAGAGGAAGCAACATGGGAAAGAGAAGATGATCTTCGGAAAGACCACCCTTACCTATTTGCTAGCCAATCCGAATCTCGAGGGCGAGATTCATTTTAAGGGGGTTAGATTTGTAACATCCCAAAAATCATATTTCAAAACTCATTCATATCATCCTTGCATCCTTCATGCATTTAGGGTTTTTCTCAAAATCATTTAAATGCATAAGCTTGTGCTATGATTTCATGTGGGCAAATTATCTCAATTGGCCATCACCCTTTGAGAATTGATTGTCTATGAACTTGTTTGCTTGCCTCCATTGTTGGAAAGAGAAAGTGTAGCATTTTATCCCAAGTTTCAAATTTAGAAATAGTTTCAAAACCCTATTTCAAACATTTTGCAAACTAGAGCAAAGTCTCTGTTTATTCCCAAGCCCAAGGTTGACCAGGCCTTGCAAGGTAACCACTTGGTTTATTGACTGTATTTGAGCCCACAGAACCCTGCAAAAATTTCCAAAGCTGTTTGAATTCAAAAGGATTTGAATTCATATCAAATTCATTCCAGAAAATGAATTTAGAAAAAGAAAAGGTTTTCTCAAAGGAAAAAGGCCGCGCGGCAGAGCTCTGGCCCAGCTTCGAATCAAGCCCAGCAAGCCCACCCGGGGATCTCCTTTTTCCTCTCTCACGCGCGAGCGCACGCGTTCAGTCGCTGACAGGCAGACCCCACCTCCACCTCGCACACCTCGCTGACGAGCGGGCCTCCTCCACGTCAGCATCGTCTCCCCGCACGACCAGTTCATCCCCAAATCAACGCGGGCGTTTTCTGTGTTTAATTCGCGGCGTTAATTCGATTCAATGGCCGAGTAATTCTCGCTCGTGACCAGGCTATATGAATCCCCTCTGCCTCTCGTTCTTGCTATCTGGTTTAGTGAGCCTCTGTGCTTCTTTTAACACCCTTCGTTTGCCCTCGCATGAACCGTAGCTCCGGCAACATCGTCGACTGGCCGCCACCGTATTCTGCAGCAACTCCGGCGAGCCCTAGTGGTAAGACCCGACCGCCCCGCGCCTTCTAGTTCACGCACACGACTCTGTCTCGACTCTGTGAATCTAACGGTGTCTTCGCCTTGCCTTGGGGTGATCTACAGCGACGTCCACGACAACCACCCGACGCACCCGACGCCGTCCTCCACTCCGGCGAGCAATCGCAGCCGTGCCCGAGCGCCCCTTGACCAACCGCGAGTACGACGAGCTTCGCCGTGACCCCCTGAGCCCGGTGAGCAACTCCTCTTTCTTCATCACCCCCTGTAGTGTCGCCTCCGTCGTCGACTGACCGTTCCGCCGCCGGTAGCCACCGCTCCGCCGCTGCTTTTTGACCAGGACAATAGGAACCATTAGATCTGCATCTGATGGCTTGGATAGAATGACTAATCGAAGGGGTACGCGATGATCTGAGCCGCACCTGCCCCTTTAAATCCAGCGGCCTGTATCACTCGATCCAGACGAACCGGTACCGACCAATTAGACAGTGACGCGTGGCGCTAGATCTGTTTAAAAAGAAATTTGAAAACAGATTTATTTGCAAACTTCAAACCCTTGTAACTTTGGATCCACACGTCCAAAATTTACAAATTTTATACCGTTGGATTCAGAAAAACAAGACCTTTCTGCCTATCCTTTTTGTTTAGCAAATAGTAACCATTAGATTGGCTTAAATTGCAGAAACTTATTTGAGGCCATTTAGAATATAGATTTAGTTTAGTATTTTGTTGTAGGGTTATTTAAGTTTGTCTTGGCTACTTTGTGACTTGTTAAGTTTCTGTAATCATGCACTTGCTTGGTAGAATTTTCAAAAATCATCACTTAGTAGATTTGTGCATGCATGCATTCATATTATTTTTGTTTGTATATATATTTGTGTGTAATTGTGTGCTACCACTTTGTGTGTAGATTTTGCTAGTGATTGTGATTGTGACGAGTGCTACTCTCCACACTACCAAGGCAAGTGATATCTTCATGAATATTCCCTTCCTATATTTTATACTTGCATTAGATATATTTTTGCTAAGACTTGCATGCTACTTTTGTCAAATGGTGTTGGGAAATCCTAAGTAGATAGAATGGTAGAATTGCTAGAAAAATTCCCTAAGGATAAGTTGCCATGCCATGCTTAGCCTAGCTATTAGAAAACAAGGGTGGTTTATATATTCACACTATGGAAAAATATTCTAAGTCTGAGGACTTGTGTTTTATTTAACAAAACAACTAAGTTAATGAATCTACTGGGTGGAATGGGACTTGCATGGTGGTTTTTGGTTGAGTGGTTCACAAGGCCCATGTCTATGGTTTACCTTAGTGTATCTCACTTGTGGATGGCCACCCAGGAAACAAAGAGATTTGAGATGTCAAATGTTGAGAAGCTTCAAGTGCAACCACTTGGCATTATGGGCTCTGCCATGATCTTAGGTTGCTAGAACTTAGTCTTTTGGACAGTTGGTGGTAGAGGGAATGATAGGTTGGAACGCGTCCATTTGACTAAGGAAAGGCTTCTGAAGGATCATGTCTTGGGAAACCAAGGCTTGTGGGGAAAGTGCACCACCTCTGCAGAGTGTAAAACCTAAGTACTTAGCCATGTCCCTGGTAAAGGACAATTTGAGCATCAAGACATGGAAACTTCAAGAATCTCATCACTCCAATTTCTACATAAAATTTGTGGGTGAACAAGGGTTAAAGGATCTTCAGTCTTTGATTGGTAGATTCCCTGAGTGGATCTTCAGTCTTTGATTGGTAGATGCCTTGGGAAAGTTTTGTGCCAAACAAAAACTTAGTGTTTTCAAAAGTTAAGGAAAAATCTATTTTGAGCAATGCAAGCCTAAGCTCCACCAGCCAAATGCATATAGTATTATAGTCCACTTAAAATATACTAAGGTATCACTTTCCAATACTATTCCAAAGTATTGACCCTCTGTGGTTGTAACTTGTTATGTTGCAGGTTACTCCGATGATGAATAGGAGTCATGAGTCTACACTCAACATGCTTGCCTGTGGCACATGAAGATGAAGACTTATGTTTATTTACATATTCCATAAACTCTTGTATTAGGCCTTTGGCCATGAGTTGTAAAAGACTATGATTTATCTCTAGAATGACTGTAATAAACGACCTTTGTATCTGTGTACTTCATCTTAAACTGTGGATGCTAGCATTGATCCAGGGACTAGCATTGCAATCACAAGGATCTTTTCCTTTACAAAGGAGGGATCTTACAGATGGTATCAGAGCACTGTGTTGCCTGTAGGATTATGACCCTAGGATTGGAAACCACTAAGGAAATTTTTTTACTTCTTCTACACTTGTCTATTCTTCTCGTAAACTTTTCTAATCTTCTCATTCTCATCTCTATTTGTAGATGAACTCCATCAACGAAGCCGTGAAGAAAGGACCACTCATGACCATGACCTTGGAGTGTGAGACTGAGTTTCCCAAGATTCTCAAGGACCTCATGGAGACCATGGGAGTACATGGTGCAGCAGTGTACAAGGGCTTTCCAGTGATGGAGGATGGAGTGGAGTATTGGTGGGTGCAAATTCACTTGTACAAAAACAAGGAAGACAACCACAAAGAAAAGGGCTTTTGCATGTACACCAACAGTTTTATGCACACCACATTCTTTGAGTCAGCAAAAGAAGCAGCTTGGAAGACTATCAAAGAACTAAGTGCTAGAGTCAAGTGCAAGATGCTCAACCTCCAAAAAGACTTAGAGAAAGAGAAGGAACATACCCAAGAGTTGGAAGTCACCAACCAAACCTTAAGAGGAGATATTATAGACTTAGTGATAGAAGCATGTTAACAAGATAGGGTGATTGCCACTAGGAACATTGTGTTAGCCACCAGATCCAGTGAGATAGGTCTGTAAACGCACTTCGTTAGTTGGACCACCACCTATCACCTTATTTTCCAAAATGATACCTTAATAAGTTTGAACCTTGGTTGATGTAATGGATTCCTGTATGCATGACTTGTGTGATTTTGTGTTCCATGGATATGTATGAATGTTGTCTTGTTTATTCTAAATTTGTGTTGTTCTAACTTTTTCAATCTTATAAATAGATGCCTATTGCCATCAGCACTGTTGAGGAGTTCCAGGCTACCCGTTTTGGTCCTCGTATCGTAGAGCTTACTACTTTACTCGATCTCCCTCTTCCCATCATTACGGTGCACCCACTCACCAAGTTTGAGAGGAAGGACCTCTGGGGCTTCAAGGTGAACCAGCCAGGACGCCAGACTGAGCCTACTACGGAGGCCATCGTCTTCAAGCTTATGCACGATGACAGGGAGAGAGGCATGGAGGTTGTCATGCAGGATCTGATAGGACGACTGTTAGGCCGTCACTCTCGACAGGTTAGAGGTACTCACTTCCACGCCTTCGGAAGGCGTGATGATGACGGAGAGTCCATTGACTTTGAGGATGACTCGAGGGTCACAACAGAGCCGATACGTCTGTACCTCCAGGACTTAGAGACTCTTATTAGGCACGTAGATACTGATAGGACCAACGTCATGCTTAGTAATGACGAGCTCCAGGTGCAGCTTCGCAAGAAGGACAAGCTCTTCGCGCAGCAGGACGAGATAGTCAAGGAGATGGAGGCAAAGTTCGAGACCCAAGACCGTAAGTTCAAGAGTCAAGAGAAGCGTGTCCAGGATAGGAACAAGAGGATACGTGATATGACTGAGGAACTGCAGTCCAAGGACTTCGAGTTAGAGCAGCATCAGACAGTGATTGAGAGGCTTCGTTCCCAGAAGAGGGCTCTCAAGGCCAAGATTGACTCTTTGACCACTACCATCGAGGAGAACAAGACCGCAATGGAGAACGCAGGTCTTACCTTTGTCGAGGAGGAGATTGAGGCTGACGAGTAGACTTGACTACTCAGTTATCTTTATTTACCGTACTTGTTATTTGTGAACTTATTCTTGGACCATCCGACATGTGGATGGCTTGCCACTTGTGTGTTTTACTTTGAAAATTTTGTTATGTTGTTGTTGAGCTTTTATCCTTGTGTTGCATGCTATGTGATTGCTTGTGCAAAGTATTGTGCATAAATCATGTAAGGGTATCTCATTCTTATCTCTATATGAATAAACCACAGATGCCTCCCCGTCGCACAAACACCAACCCCAACCCCAACATTACCCCGGAAATGCAGCAAATGATGAATGCGCAGACACAGCTTATGCAAATGATGACGACGTTCATCCAGAACCAGAACAACAACAACAACCCCAACAACAACAATAATAACAACAATAACAACAATAACAACAACAACAACAACCCTCCAGGTTTTGATATGCTTACCAGATTTCTGCGTCTGAGACCAGCTAAGTTTTCGGGAACGACTGATCCCATGGTGGCCAATGATTGGCTACATTCTGTGAACAAAGACTTAGTGACCGTGGGATGCACAGATGCTGAAAAAGTCAGGTTCGCGGCACATCTGTTGGAAGGACCAGCCGCCGCATGGTGGGACAATTTCCAGATCACCACTCCTATTGATGAGGTGACTTGGGCTATCTTTGAAGATGGCTTTCGTACTACTCATATCTCACCAGGTATGATGAGCCTGAAAAAGAAGGAATTTCACAACCTGAAGCAACGCCACCACAGCGTGGCTGAATATATTGAAGAGTTCAACAATCTGGCGCGCTATGCACCGGATGAGGTGGACATTGATGCCAAAAGGAAGGAAAAGTTTCTGGAAGGCTTGAATGATGAGCTGAATCTGCAGCTGTCTGTGGCATATGTTCCAACTTACCAGTCACTGTGTGACAAGGCTGTTATCGTGGAGAATAAAATGAAGCAAGTCGAGAGTAGAAAGAGGAAACACTCCGACAAGCATAGCTCGGGATCGTCTCATAAACGATCTCACTATGATGATAGTGTCAGCTCAGGATCCCACAAGCATGGGAAGTTTAACAAGCACCACAACCACAACCGTCATGACAACAAGCATCATCGCAGTCATGACAATGATAAGTACAAGAATCACAAGAGTGGGCATAAGAGCCACCACAGTGGAAGTGGAAGTGGAAGTGGAAGTCAGCTTAAGAGGGACATTAGTCAGGTTGAATGCTTCAAATGCAAGAAGCTAGGGCATTATGCTAATGAGTGCACTGAGAAGAAAGTTGAAGGACCTAACAAGCCCAATCCTTTTCAGAAAGGGCAGGTTAACCACATCAATGTGGAGGAGGTCTATGAAGAGCCTGATGCTGTTGCTGGTAAGTTCAGACTCAATTCCATCTCAGCATTTGTACTCTTTGACACTGGTGCATCTCATTCATTCATATCAAAAGCATTTGTCGAAAGAAATGAACTACCGGTAGAAACCATTGGGTGTCCTATAAGAGTAAGTTCTCCTGGTGGAGAAATGATAGTAAACTCAGGATGTCATGATTTAGTCATAGAGTTTGGAAAACATAAGTTTCCAGTGAACTTAATAATCCTGAATTCCCAAGGATTGGATGTGATTTTGGGAATGGATTGGATGGCTAAGTATGAGGGAGTACTAGATTGTGCCAATCGTACAGTTTCACTCACAACCCCTGAAGGTAAGAGGATAAAATTCAAGTCCAATTTTAAATCCAAAGGAAGTAAGCTGAATTCTCTTAAGGGGGTTAGCATGGACACGGTGCCAATTGTGTGTGAGTATCCGGATGTGTTTCCGGAAGAGTTACCGGGAATGCCACCAGATAGAGATGTAGAGTTTATAATAGATTTGGTACCAGGTTCAGGACCAAGAGCAAAGAGGCCTTATAAAATGTCAGTTGACGAACTTAAGGAACTCAAGAAACAACTTGGAGAACAATTACAGAAAGGATTCATCCAGCCAAGTTCTTCATCTTGGGGAGCTCCAGTTTTGTTCGTAGAAAAGAGAGACAGAACCCAAAGATTATGCATAGATTACCGTTCTCTCAACAAGGTAACCATCAAGAACAAATATCCTTTGCCAAGAATAAATGACTTATTTGATCAGCTAGAAGAAGCATGTGTGTTCTCGAAGATTGATCTTCGGTCAGGCTATTTTCAACTCAAGATAAGAGAGCAAGACATACCTAAAACAGCCTTCACCACAAGGTATGGATTGTATGAGTACACTGTGATGCCTTTCGGTTTAACCAACGCTCCAGCATACTTCATGAATATGATGAACAAAGTGTTCATGGAATTTCTCGACAAGTTCGTTGTCGTTTTCATCGATGACATCTTAGTCTACTCCAAGAGCAAGGAGGAGCATGAAAGACATCTACGCTTGATACTTGAGAAACTAAGGGAACATAAGCTTTATGCCAAATTCAGCAAGTGTGAGTTTTGGTTAGAGGAAGTTGGATTTCTTGGTCACATTATGACGAAGGATGGTGTAGCAGTTGATCCTGCTAAAGTTACAGCTGTGACAGAATGGGAATCTCCTAAGAATGTAAAAGAGGTTCGTAGTTTCCTTGGCTTAGCAGGTTACTACAGGAGGTTCATTGAAATTTTTTCAAAGGTTGCTAAACAAATGACAGAATTGTTAAAGAAAGATAAGAAATTTGCTTGGTCTGAAGGTTGTGAACTCAGCTTTCAAGAATTAAAGAAGAGACTTGTGTCAGCACCAGTTCTGTGCCTACCAGATTTAGAAAAGGATTTCCAAGTGTATTGTGATGCTTCTCATCAAGGATTAGGTGCCGTACTTATGCAAGGCGGAAAAGTTGTGGCTTATGCCTCGAGACAACTCAAAACTCATGAAGTAAACTATCCTACTCATGATTTAGAGTTAGCCGCTGTTGTCCATGCACTCAAAACATGGAGACACTACCTTTTGGGAAAACGTTGTGAAGTATTCACCGACCATAAGAGCTTGAAGTATATCTTCACCCAGAAGGAAATCAATATGAGATAAAGAAGATGGCTAGAACTTATCAAGGATTACGACTTGAGTTTGCAATACCACCCCGGTAAAGCAAATGTAGTAGCAGATGCTCTAAGTCGTAAGGCGTTTGTAAATGGCCTTACCAAAGGTGAATTGCCAGATGATTTGTGTAAGCAATTCAAGGAACTCAGGTTGGAGATTGTGCCAGAAGGACATCACATGTCTTTGGATGTTCAACCCACTCTGCTGGATAAGATTAAAGAAGCTCAAAAGACGGATAAAGAAATCAAAGAGATTAAGGAAAGGATTAGCCAAGGGAAGGCTAAAAGTTTCCATATGGACGAACAAGGTACTTTATGGCACGGGAACCGTATTTGTGTTCCACAAAATCCGGAAATGCGGAAACTGATTTTACAAGAAGCCCATAACTCTCCATATTCTATTCACCCGGGAAACACCAAAATGTACATGGATATGAAAGAAAGATTTTGGTGGAACAATCTCAAAAGGGACATCGCCGAACACATTGCTTTGTGTGATGTGTGTAGTAGAGTGAAAGCGGAACGTCAGAAACCAGCAAGTTTGCTTCAACCAATGCCTATTCCTGAATGGAAATGGGAAAATATTGGTATGGATTTCATTACCGGATTACCAAGGACCAGGTCAGGGTATGACTCCATATGGGTAGTAGTGGATCGCCTAACTAAAGTGGCTCATTTTATACCCGTAAAGACAACTTATACCAGTGCCAAGTTAGCCAAAATCTACATGAGCAGAATTGTATGCCTTCACGGAGTACCTAAGAGTATTGTGTCTGATAGAGGAACTCAGTTCACTTCTCACTTTTGGAGACAGCTTCATGAATCTTTAGGAACGAGATTGGAATTCAGCACTGCTTTTCATCCTCAAACTGATGGACAAACAGAAAGGACTAATCAAATTCTTGAAGACATGTTGAGGGCATGTGCCCTAGACTATGGAGAAAGTTGGGATGAAAGTCTGCCTTACGCAGAGTTCTCCTACAACAACAGTCACCAATCTAGTATTGGGATGGCACCATTTGAGTTTCTATACGGAAGAAAGTGTACCACCCCATTGCTATGGAATGGTGTGGGAGAAAGAAGTTTGTTTGGACCAGATCTTATCAAAGACGCCGAAGAAAAAGTCAAATTGGTTAGAGACAGGTTGAAGATAGCACAGTCTCGACAGAAAAGCTACGCAGATGCTAAGCGTAGAGAAGTCACTTACGAAGTTGGGGATAGAGCTTATCTTAGAGTATCACCACTTCGTGGAGTGAAAAGATTCGGAGTCAAAGGAAAGTTAGCACCAAGATATGTTGGACCATTCAACATTCTAAGTCGCAAGGGAGAAGCTGCATATGAAATCGAACTGCCAGCATCTTTATTAGCAGTCCATAATGTTTTTCATGTGAGTCAGCTTAAGAAATGTCATCCGGAGATGGAAGGATCTTCTTTGAAGGATACCATATCTTTGGAGGAAGTTCAACTAGAAAGTGATCTCACCTATGAAGAAAAGCCTGTCAAGATTCTTGAGACCGCAGAAAGAGTCACAAGGACAAAGACTATCAAGTTTTGCAAAGTGCAATGGAACCATCATTCTGAAGAGGAAGCAACATGGGAAAGAGAAGATGATCTTCGGAAAGACCACCCTTACCTATTTGCTAGCCAATCCGAATCTCGAGGGCGAGATTCATTTTAAGGGGGTTAGATTTGTAACATCCCAAAAATCATATTTCAAAACTCATTCATATCATCCTTGCATCCTTCATGCATTTAGGGTTTTTCTCAAAATCATTTAAATGCATAAGCTTGTGCTATGATTTCATGTGGGCAAATTATCTCAATTGGCCATCACCCTTTGAGAATTGATTGTCTATGAACTTGTTTGCTTGCCTCCATTGTTGGAAAGAGAAAGTGTAGCATTTTATCCCAAGTTTCAAATTTAGAAATAGTTTCAAAACCCTATTTCAAACATTTTGCAAACTAGAGCAAAGTCTCTGTTTATTCCCAAGCCCAAGGTTGACCAGGCCTTGCAAGGTAACCACTTGGTTTATTGACTGTATTTGAGCCCACAGAACCCTGCAAAAATTTCCAAAGCTGTTTGAATTCAAAAGGATTTGAATTCATATCAAATTCATTCCAGAAAATGAATTTAGAAAAAGAAAAGGTTTTCTCAAAGGAAAAAGGCCGCGCGGCAGAGCTCTGGCCCAGCTTCGAATCAAGCCCAGCAAGCCCACCCGGGGATCTCCTTTTTCCTCTCTCACGCGCGAGCGCACGCGTTCAGTCGCTGACAGGCAGACCCCACCTCCACCTCGCACACCTCGCTGACGAGCGGGCCTCCTCCACGTCAGCATCGTCTCCCCGCACGACCAGTTCATCCCCAAATCAACGCGGGCGTTTTCTGTGTTTAATTCACGGCGTTAATTCGATTCAATGGCCGAGTAATTCTCGCTCGTGACCAGGCTATATGAATCCCCTCTGCCTCTCGTTCTTGCTATCTGGTTTAGTGAGCCTCTGTGCTTCTTTTAACACCCTTCGTTTGCCCTCGCATGAACCGTAGCTCCGGCAACATCGTCGACTGGCCGCCACCGTATTCTGTAGCAACTCCGGCGAGCCCTAGTGGTAAGACCCGACCGCCCCGCGCCTTCTAGTTCACGCACACGACTCTGTCTCGACTCTGTGAATCTAACGGTGTCTTCGCCTTGCCTTGGGGTGATCTACAGCGACGTCCACGACAACCACCCGACGCACCCGACGCCGTCCTCCACTCCGGCGAGCAATCGCAGCCGTGCCCGAGCGCCCCTTGACCAACCGCGAGTACGACGAGCTTCGCCGTGACCCCCTGAGCTCGGTGAGCAACTCCCCTTTCTTCCTCACCCCCTGTAGTGTCGCCTCCGTCGTCGACCGACCGTTCCGCCGCCGGTAGCCACCGCTCCGCCGCTGCTTCTTGACCAGGACAATAGGAACCATTAGATCTGCATCTGATGGCTTGGATAGAATGACTAATCGAAGGGGTACGCGATGATCTGAGCCGCACCTGCCCCTTTAAATCTAGCGGCCTGTATCACTCGATCCAGACGAACCGGTACCGACCAATTAGACAGTGACGCGTGGCGCTAGATCTGTTTAAAAAGAAATTTGAAAACAGATTTATTTGCAAACTTCAAACCCTTGTAACTTTGGATCCACACGTCCAAAATTTACAAATTTTATACCGTTGGATTCAGAAAAACAAGACCTTTCTGCCTATCCTTTTTGTTTAGCAAATAGTAACCATTAGATTGGCTTAAATTGCAGAAACTTGTTTGAGGCCATTTAGAATATAGATTTAGTTTAGTATTTTGTTATAGGGTTATTTAAGTTTGTCTTGGCTACTTTGTGACTTGTTAAGTTTCTGTAATCATGCACTTGCTTGGTAGAATTTTCAAAAATCATCACTTAGTAGATTTGTGCATGCATGCATTCATATTATTTTTGTTTGTATATATATTTGCGTGTAATTGTGTGCTACCACTTTGTGTGTAGATTTTGCTAGTGATTGTGATTATGACGAGTGCTACTCTCCACACTACCAAGGCAAGTGATATCTTCATGAATATTCCCTTCCTATATTTTATACTTGAATTAGATATATTTTTGCTAAGACTTGCATGCTACTTTTGTCAAATGGTGTTGGGAAATCCTAAGTAGATAGAATGGTAGAATTGCTAGAAAAATTCCCTAAGGATAAGTTGCCATGCCATGCTTAGCCTAGCTATTAGAAAACAAGGGTGGTTTATATATTCACACTATGGAAAAATATTCTAAGTCTGAGGACTTGTGTTTTATTTAACAAAACAACTAAGTTAATGAATCTCCTGGGTGGAATGGGACTTGCATGGTGGTTTTTGGTTGAGTGGTTCACAAGGCCCATGTCTATGGTTTACCTTAGTGTATCTCACTTGTGGATGGCCACCCAGGAAACAAAGAGATTTGAGATGTCAAATGTTGAGAAGCTTCAAGTGCAACCACTTGGCATTATGGGCTCTGCCATGATCTTAGGTTGCTAGAACTTAGTCTTTTGGACAGTTGGTGGTAGAGGGAATGATAGGTTGGAACGCGTCCATTTGACTAAGGAAAGGCTTCTGAAGGATCATGTCTTGGGAAACCAAGGCTTGTGGGGAAAGTGCACCACCTCTGCAGAGTGTAAAACCTAAGTACTTAGCCATGTCCCTGGTAAAGGACAATTTGAGCATCAAGACATGGAAACTTCAAGAATCTCATCACTCCAATTTCTACATAAAATTTGTGGGTGAACAAGGGTTAAAGGATCTTCAGTCTTTGATTGGTAGATGCCCTGAGTGGATCTTTAGTCTTTGATTGGTAGATGCCGTGGGAAAGTTTTGTGCCAAACAAAAACTTAGTGTTTTCAAAAGTTAAGGAAAAATCTATTTTGAGCAATGCAAGCCTAAGCTCCACCAGCCAAATGCATATAGTATTATAGTCCACTTAAAATATACTAAGGTATCACTTGCCAATACTATTCCAAAGTATTGACCCTCTGTGGTTGTAACTTGTAATGTTGCAACTCAACATGCTTGCCTGTGGCACATGAAGATGAAGACTTATGTTTATTTACATATTCCATAAACTCTTGTATTAGGCCTTTGGCCATGAGTTGTAAAAGACTATGATTTATCTCTAGAATGACTGTAATAAACGACCTTTGTATCTGTGTACTTCATCTTAAACTGTGGATGCTAGCATTGATCCAGGGACTAGCATTGCAATCACAGGGATCTTTTCCTTTACAAAGGAGGGATCTTACACATTGCATGTGTGTTCCTCTAGACAAACTGTGGATGATAGCATTGACCCAGTGTCATTGCATGTCAGTTCTTTTCATGATCCACACCCAGTTTCATTGCATGTCAGCTCTTTTCATGAACCACATAAGGTCCACTAGTGTCATTGCAAGTCTGTTCTTCTCACAAACCACATAAGGATCCACCAGTGTCATTGCATGTCTGTTCTTTTCATGAACCACACCCAGTGTCATTGCATGTGTGTTCCTCTTCTCACAAACCACGTATGGATCCACCTAGCGTGACTACATGTTTGTTCTTTTCATGAACCACACCTAGTGTCATTGCATATGTGTTCCTCTAGACAAACCACATAAGGATCCACCGGTGTCACTGCATGTCTGTTCTTTTCATGAACCACATAAGGATCCACCGGTGTCATTAGATATGTGTTCTTCTCATGAACCACACATGGATCCACCGGTGTCATTGCATGTATGTTCCTCTAAACAAACCACATAAGGATCCACCAGTGTCATTGCATGTCTGTTCTTTTCATGAACCACACCCAGTGCCATTGCATGTGTGTTCTTATAAACAAACCACATAAGCCATTGCATGTCTGTTCTTTTCATGAACCACACCCAGTGTCATTGCATGTGTGTTCCTCTAGACAAACCACATAAGGATCCACCGGTGTCACTGCATGTCTGTTCTTTTCATGAACCACATAAGAATCCACCAGTGTCATTGGATGTGTGTTCTTCTCATGAACCACACATGGATCCACCGGTGTCATTGCATGCCTGTTCTATTCATGAACCACACCCAGTGTTATTGCATGTCAGTTCTTTTCATGAACCACACCCAGTGTCATTGCATGTCAGTTCTTTTCATGAACCACATAAGGATCCACCAGTGTCATTGCATGTCTGTTCTTCTCACAAACCACATAAGGATCCACCAGTGTCATTGCATGTGTGTTCTTTTCATGAACCACACCCAGTGTCATTGCATGTGTGTTCCTCTAGACAAACCACATAAGGATCCACCGGTGTCACTGCATGTCTGTTCTTTTCATGAACCACACATGGATCCACCGATGTCATTGCATTTCTATCCTTTTTATGAACCACACCGAGTGTCATTGAATGTCAGTTCTTTTCATGAACCACATAAGGTGATGGGTTCGTAGCAAGGAAAACAAAAAAATTCTACCGCAAGAACGAACAAAACCCAGATCTAATCTAGATAAAAGCCAAGATCTAATCTATTAGACATGTGCAACGAGATAGATCTGTACTAACCCTTGTAGATCCGAAAGGCTTGTGCGAGATCGGATCTCATGGTTGATGTAGACGATCACTTGACAATCTCAAGAGTGAGTGGACGAGCCTTCCGGCGCCGCGTTCCGGCAGCGCTTCCGCAATCGGTCACACGTGCGGAGTCGATGCAGACCTTCTCTCCTTGTTCCAGTGAGCAGCGGAGGTAGTAGATCTCTCCATGGAATCCCAGCAGCACGACGGCGTGGTGGTGCTGGTGGAGTAGAGAATTCTGTAGGGCTTCGCCTAAGCCAGAGCAGAGCGAAGGAGGAGGAGAGAGGCGGCTAGGGCAAGGAGTGGAAGGGGAAAGGGGGAGGGTGCCTCCACCCCTCTATTTATAGAGGGAGGGGTGGCGCCTAGGGTTCCCACCCCTAGGGCCACCTCTAGGGCCGGCGCACAAGGGGGGGCTTGGGGGGAGTTTCCTTCCCCCCAAGTTTCCCCTTTTCCTTTCTTGGTTTTCAAGTAAACTCCACAGAACTTTCTAGAACCTTCCGGAACATTCTGAAACCTTCTAGAATCCCCATATAAACACTCCGGAACATTTCCGAACCTAGAAAATGATCTCCATTATATGAATCTTATTCTCCGGAAAATTCCGGATCTCCTCGTGATGTCCTAGATTCAATCCGAGACTCCGAACAACATTCAGTCTCCAACGCACATTCCATATCTACCTACACAGCATCGAACCTTAAGTGTGTCACCCTACGGTTCGCGAATATGCAGACATGATGAAGACACCTCTCCGGTCAGTAACCATCAGCGGGATCTGGAGATCCATAATGGCTCCCACATACTCAACGATGACTTTGTGATCGGTAGAACCATTTACATACGAAAACCAATTCCCTTTGTCACGCGATACTCTACTTATCCGAGGTTTGATCGTCGGTATCTCCATACCTAGTTCTACCTCGTTACTGATAAGTACTCATTACTCGTTCCATGATATGTCATCCCTTGCGACCTAGTCACATGCTTGCAAGCTAACTAGATGACATTCCACCGAGAGGGCCTAGAGCATATCTATCCGTCATATGGATGGACAAATCCCAATCTTGGTCCATGCGCTTCAACACATACTTTCAGAATACCCAATGACACCTTTATAACCACCCAGCTACGAAGAGGTGTTTGATGTCATCAAAGTACCCATCCGGTGATGGTGATTAACATAACCTCATGGTCAAAGGATTAGGTTACTATGCATTTGAAAGCTTGTAGCAATATGAACTTAATGACTTGATCTTATGCTACACTTACTATGGGTGTGTGTCCATCACATCATTCTCCTAATGATATAACCTTGTTATTAATGACATCCAATGTCCATGATCAGGAAACCATGATCATCTATTAATCAACAAGCTAGTTCAACAAGAGGCTTACTAGGGACTCTTTTATGTTTACAAAACACACAAGTATTAGTGTTTCCTAATAATACAATTATAGCATGGGATGTAAACATTCATCATAAACACAAAGATATAATAATAACCACTTTTATTATTGCCTCTTGGGCATATCTCCAACAGTCTCCCACTTGCACTAGAGTCAATAATCTAGATTACATGGTAATATACCTAACACCCATGGCGTTCTGGTGTTGGTCATGCTTTGCTCTAGGGAGAGGTTTAGTCAATGGATCCGCCACATTCAGATCAGTGTGTACTTTGCAAATCTTTATGTCACCATCTTGGACATACTCGCGCATAGCATGGAAATGTAGCTTGATGTGCTTTAGCTTGCTATGTGACCTTAGCTTCTGTGCATTAGCTATGGCACCTGTGTTGTCACAATAGATGGCCATTGGGTCCAACACACTAGGAACCACGCCAAGTTTGGTAATGAACTCCTTCATCCATATGGCTTCTTGTGCAGCCTCCGAAGCAGCTATGTATTCCGATTCAGTTGAAGATTTCGCCACAACGCTTTGCTTGGCACTCCTCCAGCTCACTGCAGCACCATTCAAAATAAATACGTATCCAGACTGTGATTTCGAGTCATCTGGATCGGTGTTCCAACTAGCATCAGTGTAACTGTTTACAATAAGCTGTTCATCACCTCCATAAGAAAGAACCATATCCTTAGTCATGTTTAGGTACTTTAGGATATTCTTGACCGCTGTCCAGTGCTCCATTCCAGGATCACTTTGATATCTACTAGTCAAACTAACAGCATGTGCTATATCCGGTCTTGTACACAACATGGCATACATGATAGAACCTATGGCCGAGGCATAGGGAATATTATTCATTTTCTCTCTATCTTCTGCCGTAGCTAGACTTTGAGTCTTACTCAAGGTCTTACCTGGCAACATGGGCAAGAACCCTTTCTTGCTCTCTTACATTCTAAACCTCTTTAGAACTTTCTCCAAGTATGTACTTTGTGAAAACGCTATTAGGCGTCTTGATCTATCTCTATAAATCTTGATGCCTAGAATATATGCCGCTTCGCCAAGATCCTTCATTGAAAAACTATTATTCAAATAGGCTTTGACACTATTAAGAAGTTCTATATCATTCCCAATCAACAATATGTCATCTACATATAGTACTAGGAATGCTATAGAGCTCCCACTCACTTTCTTGTAAATACAAGCTTCTCCATAAGTTTGTATAAATCCAAAGTTTTTGATTACTTTATCAAAACATTGATTCCAACTCCGGGATGCTTGCTTCAGTCCATAAATCGAGCGCTGAAGTTTGCATACCTTGTTAGCTTCTTTAGGATTGACAAAACCCTTGGGTTGTACCATATACAACTCTTCCTCAATGTCTCCATTAAGGAACGTTGTTTTGACATCCATCTGCCAAATCTCATAATCGAAATATGCAGCAATTGCTAACAAAATCCTCATAGACTTTAGCTTCACTACTGGTGAGAATGTCTCATCGTAGTCAACTCCTTGAATTTGTCTGAACCCTTTCGCGACAAGTCGAGCTTTATAGACGGTAACATTACCATCAGCATCTGTTTTTATTTTGAAAATCCATTTGTTCTCGACAGCCTTACGGCCATCCGGTAAGTCCACCAAAGTCCACACTTGGTTTTCGTACATGGATCCCATTTCAGATTTCATGGCTTCTAGCCATTTGTCAGAATCTAGGCTCACCATAGCTTCTTCATACGTCGCAGGTTCATCAGTGTTGTCCACCAACATGACGTTCAAGGCAGGGTCATACCAATCAGGAGTGGTACGAACCCTCGTTGACCTGCGAGGTTCAGCAGCAACTTCGTTCGAAGTTTCATGATCACCATCATTAGCTTCCTCTCCAATTGGTGCAGGCGGCACAAAACCATCTTCCGGTGCTGTGCTACTCTCAATTCCGAGAGAAGGTTCAATAAACTCGTCGAGTTCTACTTTCCTTCTAGTCACTTCCTTTGAGAGAAACTCCTTCTCAAGAAAGGATTCACTCTTGGCAACAAAAACTTTGCCTTCAGATCTATGATAGAAGGTATACCCAATTGTTTCTTTAGGGTATCCTATGAAGATGCATTTCTCCGCTTTGGGTTCAAGCTTATCAGGTTGTAACTTCTTTACATATGCTTCGCAACCCCAAACTTTGAGGAACGACAACTTAGGTTTCTTTCCAAACCACAATTCGTACGGTGTCGTTTCAACGGATTTAGATGGTGCCCTATTTAAAGTGAATGTGGTTGTCTCTAATGCATAGCCCCAAAATGATAGCGGTAAATCTGTAAGAGATATCATAGACTAAACCATATCTAAGAGAGTTCGATTACGATGTTCGGACACACCATTACGCTATGGTGTTCCCAGCGGTGTCAATTGCGAAAGTATTCCACATTTATTTAAATGCATGCCAAACTCATAACTTAGATATTCACCTCCGCGGTCAGAACGCAGAAATTTAATCTTCTTGTTACGATGATTTTCCACTTCACTTTGAAATTCTTTAAACTTCTCGAAAGTTTCGGACTTATTTTTCATAAAGTAGACATACCCATATCTACTTAAGTCATCCGTGAAAGTGAGAACATAACGATATCCACCACGCGATGCTACACTCATTGGGCCGCATACATCGGTATGTATTATTTCCAATAAGTCCATAGCTCGCTCCATTATTCCAGAGAATGGAGTCTTAGTCATTTTTCCCATTAGACATGCTTTGCATCTTTCAAGTGATTCAAAATCAAGTGATTCAAGAAGTCCATCAGAATGGAGTTTCTTCATACGCTTCACTCCAATGTGACCAAGACGACAGTGCCACATGTATGTAGAATTATCATTCAATTTTATTCGTTTAGCATCTATGTTGTGAACATGTGTATCACTACTATCGAGATTCAATAAGAATAAACCATTCATCTCAGGTGCATTACCATAAAAGATATTACTCATATAAATCGAACAACCTTTATTCTCGGACTTAAAAGAGTAACCGTCTCGTAATAAACAAGATCCAGATATAATGTTCATGCTTAACGCAGGCACCAAATAACAATTATTTAAATTTAAAACTAATCCCGATGGTAGATGTAGAGGGAGCGTGCCGACGACAATCACATCAACCTTGGAGCCATTTCCAATGCGCATCGTCACCTCGTCTCTCGCCAGTCTTTGCTTATTCCACAGTTCCTATTTCGAGTTACAAATATGAGCAACCGAACCAGTATCAAATACCCAGGCACTACTACAATTACTAGTAAGATACACCTCAATAACATGTATATCAAATATACCTTTCTTCTATGTTGCCATTCTTTAGATCCGCCAGGTACTTGGGGAAGTTACACTTCCAGTGACTAGCACCCTTGTAGTAGAAGCATTCAGTTTTAGGCTTAGGACCAGCCTTGGGCTTCTTAGCAGGCGCGGCAGCTTTCTTGCTCTCCTTCTTGAAGTTGCCCTTGTTCTTAGTCTTGCCATGTTTCTTGAAATTGGTGGTCTTATTGACCATCAACACTTGGTGCTCCTTCTTGATCTCCACTTCAGCAGTTTTTAGCATGGACGATAGTTCAGGCAACGTCTTGTTCATGTAGTGCATATTGTAGTTCATCACAAAGTTCTTATAACTCGGTGGCAGTGATTGGAGGACACGGTGAATCCCTAACTCATTAGGAATCGTTATCCCCAACTCTTGGAGCTTGTTTGCATGCCCAGACATGGTGAGCACGTGCTCGCTAACGGAGCTGCCCTCTTCCATCTTACAGTTAAAGAACTTTTCGGAGGCCTCATAGCTCTCCACGGCCGCATGAGTCTCAAAAATCAGCTTGAGCTCTTTGATGACATCAAATGGGTCGTGGTGCTCAAAGCGCTTCTGAAGCTCCATTTCTAAACCGTACATGAGGCACACTGAACTGTGGAGTAGTGATTTTCCTGAGTTGCGTAAACATTCTTTACGTCATCGGTGGCATCTTCTGCAGGTGGGTCACCTAGCGGTGCTTCGAGCACATAGGTCAACTGACCAGCCCTAAGGACAATCTCCAGTCCACGAAGCCAGTCCGTGAAGTTGCTTCCATTGTTCTTAAGCTTTTCTTTCTCTAGGAACACATTGAAATTGATGGAGAGGTTCGCCATAATCTACAACAAATTTGCAAGTAGTTTAGACTAAGTTTATGATAAATAGAGTTCAATTTTAATTCTTAAATTAAGTAGGTGAACTCCCACTCAAAACAACATCCCTCACGTTGTCTTAGGGATTACATGAACCAAATCCACTACACCAAGTCCGATCTTCATGAGAGAAGATGTAGTTTCAACGGCGAACAATCTTCATGTTCATCATATCATTTATATGACTCATGCTCTACCTTTCGGTATTCCGTGTTTCGAGACCATGTCTGTACATGCTAGGCTTGTCAAGATTAACCTTAGTTTCCGCATGTGCAAAAACTGGCTTGCACCCGTTGTATGTACACGTAGAATCTATCACATCCGATCATCACGAGATGCTTCGAAACGATGAGTCTTAGCAACGGTGCCAACTAAGGACGAACACTTTATTACTTGATATTTAGTGAGAGGGATCATCTTATAATGCTACCGTCTCGATCTAAGTAATACAAGATGCATAAAGGATTAACATCACAGGCAATTCATAATTAGTGTGATATGATATGGCCCTTTCTTCTTATGCTTTTGATCTCCATCTCCAAAGCACGGACATGATCTCCATCATCACCAGCATTGCGTCAAGGTCAGTGGCACCGCTTCATGGTTGTCCATCATCACTAGCAACTATTACAACTAGTTGGAATAAAGCTATTACAAGATGAATAGACACGCAGGTCTTAACAGAATTAAAAACAACCATTAGGCTCCTGCCGGTTGCCATATTACAACAAGGATCATTGCATACATCAAATATAATCACAATCACATGATGGCCATATCACATCACAAAACCCCTTCAAAAACAAGTTAGACGCCTCTAATTTTATTTGCATGTTTTACGTGGTTTGGGGCTTTCGAATAAGAACGGATCTTACCTACGAAACTGAACCACAACATTGATACAAGTGCTATCAAGTGCAAAGTGTAAATTGGATCTATACTATGGTGGGAGAGACAGACACCCGCAAAGCCACTTGTGCAAAGCAAGTTACACGTCAAGCGTGGAGCAAGTCTCATGTGTGATGACATGTAAGGTTAGCCCAAGCCGCTTCATCCCACCATACCGCAAGATGCAAAGTACACAAAGCAAAATATGGCACGAGCACCAACGCCCATAAAACCATTGTGTTCTACTCGTGCAACAGATCTACGCATAGACACGGCTCTGATACCACTGATGGGTTCGTAGCATGGAAAACAAAAAAATTCTACCGCAAGAACGAACAAAACCCAGATCTAATCTAGATAAAAGCCAAGATCTAATCTATTAGACATGTGCAACGAGATAGATCTGTACTAACCCTTGTAGATCCAAAAGCCTTGTGTGAGATCGGATCTCGTGGTTGATCTAGATGATCACTTGCCGATCTCAATATCAAGTGGACGAGCCTTCCGGCGCCGCGTTCCAGCTGCGCTTTCGCAATCGGTCACACGTGCGGAGTCGATGCAGACCTTCCTCTCACTGTTCCAGCGAGCAGCGGAGGTAGTAGATCTCTCCACGGAATCCCAGCAGCACGACGACGTGGTGGTGGTGGAGTAGAGAATTCTACAGGGCTTCGCCTAAGCCAGAGCAGAGCGAAGGAGGAGGAGAGAGGCGGCTAGGGCAAGGAGTGGAAGGGGAAAGGGGGGCGCCTCCACCCCTCTATTTATAGAGGGAGGGGTGGCGCCTAGGGTTCCCACCCCTAGGGCCACCTCTAGGGCCGGCGCACAAGGGGGGGCTTGGGGGGAGTTTCCTTCCCCCCCAAGTTTCCCCTTTTTCTTTCTTGGTTTTCAAGTAAACTCCACAGAACTTTCTAGAACCTTCCGGAACATTCCAAAACCTTCTAGAATCCCCATATAAACACTTCGGAACATTTCCGAACCTAGAAAATGATCTCCATTATATGAATCTTATTCTCCGAACAATTCCGGATCTCCTCGTGATGTCCTAGATCCAATCCGAGACTCCGAACAACGTTCGGTCTCCAACGCACATTCCATATCTACCTAAACAGCATCGAACCTTAAGTGTGTCACCCTACGGTTCGTGAATATGTAGACATGATGAAGACACCTCTCTGATGAATAACCATCAGCGAGATCTGGAGATCCATAACGGCTCCGACATACTCAACGATGATTTCGTGATCGATATAACCATTTACATACGAAAACCAATTCCCTTTGTCACGCGATACTCTACTTATCCGAGGTTTGATCGTCGGTATCTCCATACCTAGTTCTACCTCGTTACTGATAAGTACTCTTTACTCATTCCATGATATGTCATCCCTTGGACCTAGTCACATGCTTGAAAGCTAACTAGATGACATTCCACCGAGAGGGCCCAGAGCATATCTGTCCGTCATATGGATGGACAAATCCCAATCTTGGTCCATGCGCTTCAACACATACTTTCAGAATACCCAATGACACCTTTATAACCACCCAGTTACGAAGCGGTGTTTGATGTCATCAAAGTACCCATCCGATGATGGTGATTAACATAACCTCATGGTCGAAGGATTAGGTTACTCTGCATTTGAAAGCTTGTAGCAAAACGAACTTAATGACTTGATCTTATGCTACACTTACTATGGGTGTGTGTCCATCACATCATTCTCCTAATGATATAACCTTGTTATTAATGACAGCCAATGTCCATGATCAGGAAACCATGATCATCTATTAATCAACAAGCTAGTTCAACAAGAGGCTTACTAGGGACTCTTTTATGTTTACAAAACACACAAGTATTAGTGTTTCCTAATAATACAATTATAGCATGTGATGTAAACATTCATCATAAACACAAAGATATAATAATAACCACTTTTATTATTGCCTCTTGGGCATATCTCCAACATAAGGATCCACCAGTGTCATTGCATGTCTGTTCTTCTCACATTCCACATATGGTTCTACCTAGTGTGATTGCATGTCTGTTCTTTTCATGAACCACACCCAGTGTCATTGCATGTGTGTTCCTCTAGACAAACCACATAAGGATCCACCAGTGTCACTATATGTCTGTTCTTTTCATGAACCACACCCAGTGTCATTGTATGTCAGTTCTTTTCATGAACCACATAAGGATCCACTAGTGTCATTGCATGTCTGTTCTTCTCACAAACCACATATGGATCCACCTAGTGTGATTGCATGTCTGTTCTTTTCATGAACCACACCCAGTGTCATTGCATGTGTGTTCCTCTCGACAAACCACATAAGGATCTACCAGTGTCACTGCATTTCTGTCCTTTTCATGAACCACATAAGGATCCACCGGTGACATTGGATGTGTGTTCTTCTCATGAACCACACATGGATCCACCGGTGTCATTGCATGTCTGTTCCTCTAAACAAACCACATAAGGATCCACCAGTTTCACTACATGTCTGTTCTTTTCATGACCCACACCCAGTGTCATTGCATGTGTGTTCTTCTAAACAAACCACATAAGGATCCACCAGTGTCATTGCATGTCTGTTCTTTTCATGAACCAAAACCGGTGTCATTAAATGTCTATTCTTTTCATGAACCACAGCTAGAGTCATTGCATGTCTGTTACTTCCATAAACCACACATGGATCCACCGGTGTCATTGCATGTCATTTGTTTTCATGAACCACACCCAGTGTCATTGCATGTTAGTTCTTTTCATGAACCACATAAGGATCCACCAATGTCATTGCATGTCTATTCTTCTCACAAACCACATAAGGATCCACCAGTGTCATTGCATGTCTGTTCTTTTCATGAACCACATCAGTGTCATTGCATGTGTGTTCCTCTTCTCACAAACCACATATGGATCCACCTAGTGTGATTTCATGTCTATTCTTTTCATGAACCACACCCAGTGTCATTGCATGTGTGTTCCTCTAGACAAACCACATAAGGATCCACCAGTGTCACTGCATATCTATTCTTTTCATGAACCACATAAGGATCCACCGGTGTCATTGGATGTGTGTTCTTATCATGAACCACACATGGATCCACCGGTGTCATTGCATGTCTGTTCCTCTAAACAAACCACATAAGGATCCACCAGTGTCATTGCATGTCTATTCTTTTCATGAACCACACCCAGTGCCATTACATGTGTGTTCTTCAAAACAAATCACATAAGCCATTCCATGTCTGTTCTTTTCATGAACCACACCCGGTGTCAATGGATGTGTGTTCCTCTAGACAGACCACATAAGGACCCACCGGTATCACTGCATGTCTGTTCTCTTCATGAACCACATTAGGATCCACCAGTGTCATTGGATGTGTGTTCTTCTCATGAACCACAAATGGATCCACCGGTATCATTGCATGTTTGTTCTTTTCATGAACCACAGCTAGAGTCATTGCATGTCTATTACTTCCATAAACCACACATGGATCCACCGGTGTCATTGCATCTCTGTTCTTTTCATGAACCACACCCAATGTCATTGCATGTGTGGTCTTTTCATGAACCACACCCAGTGTCATTGCATGTTAGTTCTTTTCATGAACCACATAAGGACCCACCAATGTCATTGCATGTCTGTTCTTCTCACAAACCACATAAGGATCCACCAGTGTCATTGCATGTGTGTTCTTTTCATGAACCACACCCAGTGTCATTGCATGTGTGTTCCTCTAGACAAACCACATAAGGATCCACCGGTGTCACTTCATGTCTGTTGTTTTCATGAACCACACATGGATCCACCGGTGTCATTGCATTTCTATTCTTTTCATGAACCACACCCAGTGTCATTGCATGTCAGTACTTTTCATGAACCACATAAGGATCCACTAGTGTCATTGCATGTCTGTTCTTCTCACAAACCACATATGGTTCCACCTAGTGTGATTGCATGTCTATTCTTTTCATGAACCACACCCAGTGTCATTGCATGTGTGTTCCTCTAGACAAACCACATAAGGATCCACCAGTGTCACTATATGCCAGTTCTTTTCATGAACCATACCCAGTGTCATTGCATGTCATTTCTTTTCATGAACCACAAAAGGATCCACCAGTGTGATTGCATGTCTGTTGTTCTCACAAACCACATAAGGATCCACCAGTGTCATTGTATGTCTGATCTTTTCATGAACCACACCTAGTGTCATTGCATGTGTTTTCCTCTAGACAAACCACATAAGGATCCACCGGTGTAACTGCATGTCTGTTCTTTTCATGAACCACACATGGATCCACCGGTGTCATTGCATGTCTGTTCTTTTCATGAACCACACCTAGTGTCATTGCATGTCAGTTCTTTTCATGAACCACATAAGGATCCACCAGTGTCATTGCATGTCTGTTCTTCTCACAAATCACATATGGAACCACCTAGTGTGATTGCATGTCTGTTCTTTTCATTAACCACACCCAATGTAATTGCATGTGTGTTCCTCTAGACAAACCACATAAGGATCCACCACTGTCACTGCATGTCTGTTTTCTTTTCATGAACCACATAAGGATCCACCGTTGTCATTGGATGTGTGTTCTTCTCATGAACCACACATGGATCCACCGGTGTCATTGCATGTCTGTTCCTCTAAACAAACCACATAAGGATCCACCAGTGTCATAGCAGGTCTTTTCTTTTCATGAACCACACCTAGTGTCATTGCATGAGTGTTCTTCTAAACAAACCACATAAGTCATTGCATGTCTGTTCTTTTCATGAACCACACCCGGTGTCATTGCATGTGTGTTCCGCTAGACAGACCACATAAGGATCCACCGGTGTCACTGGATATCTGTTCTTTTCATGAACCACATAAGGATCCACTAGTGTCATTGGATGTGTGTTCTTCTCATGAACCACACATGGATCCACCAGTTTCATTGCATGTCTGTTCTGCTAAACAAAGCACATAAGGATCCACCAGTGTCATTGCATGTCTGTTCTTTTCATGAACCACACCCAGTGTCATTGCATGTGTGTTCTTCTAAACAAACCACATAAGGATCCACCAGTGTCATTGCATGTCTCTTCTTTTCATAAACCACACCCGGTGTCATTGCATGTGTGTTCCTCTAGACAGACCACATAAGGATCCACCGGTGTCACTGCATGTCTGTTCTTTTCATGAACCACATAAGGATCCACCAGTGTCATTGGATGTGTGTTCTCATGAACCACACATGGATCCACCGGTGTCATTGCATGTCTGTTCCTTTAAACAAACCACATAAGGATCCACTATCGTCATTGCATGTCTGTTCTTTTCATCAACCACACCCAGTGTCATTGCATGTGTGTTCTTCTAAACAAACCACATAAGTCATTGCATGTCTGTTCTTTTCATGAACCACATAAGGATCCACCAGTGTCATTGGATGTGTGTTCTTCTCATGAACCACACATGGATCCACCAGTCTCATTGCATCTCTGTTCTTTTCATGAACCACACCCAGTGTCATTGCATGTCAGTTCTTTTCTTGAACCACATAAGGATCCACCAGTGTCATTGCATGTCTGTTCTTCTCACAAACCACATATGGATCCACCTAGTGTGATTGCATGTCTGTTCTTTTCATGAACCACACCCAGTGTCATTGCATGTGTGTTCCTCTAGACAAACTGATGGGTTCGTAGCATGGAAAACAAAAAATTTCTACCGCAAGAACGAACAAAACCCAGATCTAATCTAGATAAAAGCCAAGATCTAATCTATTAGACATGTGCAACGAGATAGATCCGTACTAACCCTTGTAGTTTCCAAAGCCTTGTTCCAGAATGGATCTCGTGGTTGATGTAGTCGATCACTTGCCGATCTCAAGATCGAGTGGACGATCCTTCCGGCGCCGCGTTCCGGCAGCATTCCACAGTCGGTCACACGTGCGGAGTCGAAGAAGACCTTCCTCTCCCCGTTCTAGCGAGCAGCGGAGGTAGTAGATCTTCTCCACGGAATCCCAGCAGCACGACGGTGTGGTGGTGGTGGAGTAGAGAATTCTGCAGGGCTTCGCCTAAGCCGGAGCAGAGTGAAGGAGGAGAAGAGAGGCGGCGGCTAGGGTTTGTTATGGGAGAGCACTAGGGGGTGGCGCCCCCTCCCTTCTATTTAAAGGAGGAAGGCGCCATGGGAGGGGGAGTCCTAGTAGGACTCCCCTCCCTCCTTGGCCGGCGGATTGGGAGGGGGGGAGGAATCCTCCTCCCCCACGAATCCGTGTCATGCCCCACTTGGACTTCCTTGATCCTTTCTTGGTTTTCAAGCAAACTCCAAGAATTCTCCTAGAACCTTCCGGAACATTCCGAAACCTTCTAGAATCCCCATACAAACACTCCGGAACATTTTCTAACTTAGAAAATGATCCCCAATATATGAATCTCATCTCCGAACAATTCCGAATCTCCTCGTGATGTCCCGGATCCAATCCGAGACTCCGAACAACATTCGGTCTCCAACGCACATTCCATATCTACTTAAAACAACTTCGAACCTTAAGTGTGTCACCCTACGGTTCGCGAATATGCAGACATGATGGAGACACTTCTCCGATCAGTAACCATCAGCGGGATCTCGAGATCCATAACGGCTCCCACATACTCAACGATGACTTCGTGATCGTTAGAACCATTAGCATACGAAACCAATTCCCTTTGTCACGCGATATTCTACTTATCCGAGGTTTGATCATCGGTATCTCTATACCTAGTTCTACCTCGTTACTGATAAGTACTCTTTACTCGTTCCATGTTATGTCATCCCTTGTGACCTAGTCACATGCTTGCAAGCTAACTAGATGACATTCCACCGAGAGGGCCCAGAGCATATCTATCCGTCATATGGATGGACAAATCCCAATCTTGGTCCATGCGCTTCAACACATACTTTCAGAATACCCAATGACACCTTTATAACCACCTAGTTACGAAGCGGCGTTTGATGTCATCAAAGTACCCATCCGGTGATGGTGATTAACATAACCTCATGGTCGAAGGATTAGGTTACTATGTATTTGAAAGCTTACAGCAATACGAACTTTAATGACTTGATGTTATGCTACGCTTACTATGGGTGTGTGTCCATCACATCATTCTCCTAATGATATGATCTTGTTATGAATGACATCGAGTGTCCATGATCAGGAAACCATGATCATCATTTAATCAACAAGCTAGTTCCACAAGAGGCTTACTAGGGACTCTTTTATGTTTACAAAACACACATGTATCAGTGTTTCCTTATAATACAATTATAGCATGGGATGTAAACATTTATCATAAACACACAGATATAATAATAACCACTTTTATTATTGCCTCTTGGGCATATCTCCAACAGTCTCCCACTTGCACTAGAGTCAATAATCTAGATTACATGGTAATATACCTAACACCCATGGCGTTCTGGTGTTGGTCATGCTTTGCTCTAGGGAGAGGTTTAGTCAATAGATCTGCCACATTCAGATCAGTGTGTACTTTGCAAATCTTTATGTCACCATCTCGGACATACTCGCGAATAGCATGGAAACGTAGCTTGATGTGCTTCAGCTTGCTATGTGACCTTGGCTCCTGTGCATTAGCTATGGCACTTGTGTTGTCACAGTAGATGGCCATCGGGTCCAACACACTGGGAACCACGCCAAGTTCAGTAATGAACTCCTTCATCCATATGGCTTCTTGTGCAGCCTCCGAAGCAGCTATGTATTCTGATTCAGTTGAAGATTTCGCCACAACGCTTTGCTTGGCACTCCTCCAGCTCACTGCAGCACCATTCAAAATAAATACGTATCCAGACTGTGACTTCGAGTCATCTGGATCGGTGTTCCAACTAGCATCAGTGTAACTGTTTACAACAAGCTGTTCATCACCTCCATAAGAAAGAACCATATCCTTAGTCCTATTCAGGTACTTTAGGATATTCTTGACAGCTGTCCAGTGTTCCATTCCAGGATCACTTTGATATCTGCTAGTCAAACTAACAGCATGTGCTATATCCGGTCTTGTACACAGCATGGCATACATGATAGAACCTATGGCCGAGGCATAGGGAATATTATTCATCTTTTCTCTATCTTCTGCCGTAGCCGGACTTTGAGTCTTACTCAAGGTCTTACCTGACAACATGGGCACAAACCCTTTCTTGCTCTCTTCCATTCTAAACTTCTTTAGAACTTTGTCTAAGTATGTACTTTGTGAAAGCGCTATTAGGCGTCTTGATCTATCTCTATAAATCTTGATGCCTAGAATATATGCCGCTTCGCCAAGATCCTTCATTGAAAAACTATTATTCAAATATGTTTTGACGCTATTAAGAAGTTCTATATCATTCCCAATCAACAATATGTCATCTTCATATAGTACTAGGAATGCTACAGAGCTCCCATTCACTTTCTTGTAAATACAAGCTTCTCCATAAGTTTGTATAAATCCAATTTTTTTGATTACTTTATCAAAACGTTGATTCCAACTCCAGGATGCTTGCTTTAGTCCATAAATGGAGCGCTGAAGTTTGCATACCTTGTCAGCATCACTAGGATCGACAAAACCCTTGGGTTGTACCATATACAACTCTTCCTCAATGTCACCATTAAGGAACGCCGTTTTGACATCCATCTGCCAAATTTCATAATCGAAATATGCAGCGATTGCTAACAAAATCCTCACAGACTTCAGCTTCGCTACTGGTGAGAAAGTCTCATCGTAGTCAACACCTTGAATTTGTCGGAACCCTTTCGCGACAAGTCGAGCTTTATAGACGGTAACATTACCATCAACATCTTTTTTTCTTTTGAAAATCCATTTGTTCTCGCCAGCCTTACGGCCATCCGGTAAGTCCACCAAAGTCCATACTTGATTTTCGTACATGGATCCCATTTCGGATTTCATGGCTTCTAGCCATTTGTTGGAATCTGGGCTCACCATAGCTTCTTCATACGTCACAGGGTCATCAGTGTTGTCCACCAACATGACGTTCAAGGCAGAGTCATACCAATCAGGAGTGGTACGAACCCTCGTTGACCTGCGAGGTTCAGTAGTAACTTCGTTCGAAGTTTCATGATCACCATCAATAGCTTCCTCTCCAATTGGTGCAGGCGGCACAAAAACATCTTCCGGTGCTGCGCTACTCTCAACTCCGAGAGAAGGTTCAATAACCTCGTCGAGTTCTACTTTCCTTCTAGTCACTTCCTTCGAGAGAAACTCCTTCTCAAGAAAGGATCCATTCTTGGCAACGAAAACTTTGCCTTCGGATCTATGATAGAAGGTATACCCAATTGTTTCTTTAGGGTATCCTATGAAGACGCATTTCTCCGCTTTGGGTTCAAGCTTATCAGGTTGTAACTTCTTTACATATGCTTCGCAACCCCAAACTTTAAGGAACGACAACTTAGGTTTCTTTCCAAACCACAATTCGTACGGTGTCGTTTCAATGGATTTAGATGGTGCCCTATTTAAAGTGAATTCGGCTGTCTCTAATGCATAGCCCCAAAACGATAGTGGTAAATCTGTAAGAGACATCATAGACCGAACCATATCTAAGAGAGTTAGATTACGACGTTCGGACACACCATTACGCTGTGGTGTTCCCGGCGGTGTCAACTGCGAAAGTATTCCACATTTCTTTAAATGCATGCCAAACTCATAACTTAGATATTCACCTCCGCGGTCAGAACGCAGAAACTTAATCTTCTTGTTACGATGATTTTCCACTTCACATTGAAATTCCTTAAACTTCTCGAAAGTTTTGGACTTATGTTTCATAAAGTAGATATACCCATATCTACTTAAGTCATCCGTGAAAGTGAGAACATAACGATATCCACCACGCGATGCTACACTCATTGGACCGCACACATCAGTATGTATTATTTCCAATAAGTCTGTAGCTCGCTCCATTATACCAGAGAATGGAGTCTTAGTCATTTTTCCCATTAGACATGCTTCGCATCTTTCAAGTGATTCAAAATCAAGTGATTCAAGAAGTCCATCAGAATGAAGTTTCTTCATACGCTTCACTCCAATGTGACCAAGACGCAGTGCCACATGTATGTAGAATTATCATTCAATTTTATTCGTTTAGCATCTATGTTGTGAACATGTGTATCACTACTATCGAGATTCAATAAGAATAAACCATTCATCTCAGGTGCATTACCATAAAAGATATTACTCATGTAAATCGAACAACCTTTATTCTCAGACTTAAACCAGTAACCGTCTCGCAATAAACAAGATCCAGACATAATGTTCATGCTTAACGCATGCACCACATAACAATTATTTAAATTTAAAACTAATCCCGAAGGTAGATGTAGAGGGAGCGTGCCGACGGCGATCACATCAACCTTGGAGCCATTTCCAACGCGCATCGTCACCTCGTCTCTCGCTAGTCTTCGTTTATTCCGCAGCTCCTGTTTCGAGTTACAAATATGAGCAACCAAACCAGTATCAAATACCCAGGCACTACTACGACTACTAGTAAGATACACATCAATAACATGTATATCAAATATACCTTTCTTCTTGATGTTGCCGTTCTTCAGATCCGCCAGGTACTTGGGGCAGTTACACTTCCAGTGACCAGCACCCTTGTAGTAGAAGCATTCAATTTCAGGTTTAGGACCAGCCTTGGGCTTCTTAGCAGGTGCGGCAGCTTTCTTGCCGTCCTTCTTGAAGTTGCCCTTTTTCTTAGGCTTGCCCTGTTTCTTGAAATTGGTGGTCTTATTGACCATCAACACTTGGTGCTCCTTCTTGATCTCCACTTCAGCAGTTTTCAGCATGGACGATAGTTCAGGCAACGTCTTGTTCATGCAGTGCATATTGTAGTTCATCACAAAGTTCTTATAACTTGGTGGCAGTGATTGGAGGACACGGTGAATCCCTAACTCATTAGGAATCGTTATCCCCAACTCTTGGAGTTTGTTTGCGTGCCCAGACATGGTGAGCACATGCTCGCTAACGGAGCTTCCCTCTTCCATCTTGCAGGTAAAGAACTTTTCGGAGGCCTCATAGGTCTCCACAGTCGCGTGAGTCTCAAAAATGAGCTTGAGCTCCTTAATGATCTCGAATGGGTCATGGCGCTCAAAACGCTTCTGGAGCTCCGTTTCTAAACCGTATAGGATGGCACACTGAACTATGGAGTAATGATTTTTCCGAGTGGCGTAAACATTCTTTACGTCATCGGTGGCATCATTTGCAGGTGGGTCACCTAGCGGTGCTTCGAGCACATAGGTCATCTGACCAGCCCTGAGGACAATCTTCAGACCACGGAGCCCGTCCGTGAAGTTGCTTCCGTTGTTCTTAAGCTTTTCTTTCTCTAGGAATGCATTGAAATTGATGGAGAGATTTGCCATAATCTACAACAAATTTGCAAGTAGTTTAGACTAAGTTTATGATAAATTGAGTTCAATTTTAATTCTTAAATTAACTAGGTGAACTCCCACTCAAAACAACATCCCTCACATTGTCTTAGTGATTACACGAACCAAGTCCACTACACCAAGTCCGATCTTCACGAGAGAAGATGTAGTTTCATCGGCGAACAATCTTCATGTTCATCATATCATTTATATGACTCGTGCTCTACCTTTCGGTATTCCGTGTTCCGAGACCATGTTTGTACATGCTAGGCTCGTCAAGATTAACCTTAGTTTCCGCGTGTGCAAATCTGGCTTGCACCCGTTGTATGCACACGTAGAATCTATCACATCCGATCATCACGAGATGCTTCGAGACGACGAGTCTTAGCAACGGTGCCAACTAAGGACAAACACTTTTATTACTTGATATTTAGTGAGAGGGATCATCTTATAATGCTACCGTCGCGATCTAAGCAATACAAGATGAGGCAATTCATAATTAGTGTGATATGATATGGCCCTTTCTTCTTATGCCTTTGATCTCCATCTCCAAAGCACGGACATGATCTCCATCATCACCAGCATTGTGTCAAGGTCAGTGGCGCCGCTTCATGGTTGTCCATCATCACCAGCAACTATTACAACTACTTGGAATAAAGCTATTACAAGATGAATAGACATGCAGGTCTTAACAGAATTAAAGATAACCATTAGGCTCCTGCCGGTTGCCATATTACAACAAGGATCATTGCATACATCAAATATAATCACAATCACATGATGGCCATATCACATCACAAAACCCCTGCAAAAACAAGTTAGAGGCCTCTAATTTTCTTTGCAAGTTTTACGTGGTTTGGGGCTTTCGAATAAGAACAGATCTTACCTACGAAACTGAACCACAATGTTGATACAAGTGTTATCAAGTGCAAAGTGTAGATTTGATCTATACTATGATGGGAGAGACAGACACCCGCAAAGCCACTTGTGCAAAGCAAGTTACACGTCAAGCATGGAGCAAGTCTCATGTACGATGACATGTAATGTTAGGCCGAGCCGCTTCATCCCACCATACCGCAAGATGCAAAGTACACACAGCAAAAGATGGCACGAGCACCAACGCCCACAACATCATTGTGTTCTACTCGTGCAACAGATCTACGCATAGGCACGGCTCTGATACTACTGATGGGTTTGTAGCATGGAAAACAAAAAATTTCTACCGCAAGAACGAACAAAACCCAGATCTAATCTAGATAAAAGCCAAGATCTAATCTATTAGACATGTGCAACGAGATAGATTCGTACTAACCCTTGTAGTTTCCAAAGCTTTGTTCGAGAACGGATCTCGTGGTTGATGTAGTTGATCACTTGCCGATCTCAAGATCGAGAGGACGATCCTTCCGGCGCCGCGTTCCGGTAGCGCTTCCGCAGTCGGTCACACGTGCGGAGTCGAAGCAGACCTTCCTCTCCCCGTTCCAGCGAGTAGCGGAGGTAGTAGATCTTCTCCACGGAATCCCAGCAGCACGACAGTGTGGTGGTGGTGGTGGAGTAGAGAATTCTGCAGGGCTTCGCCTAAGCCGGAGCAGAGCGAAGGAGGAGAAGAGAGGCGGCGGCTAGGGTTTGTTATGGGAGAGCACTAGGGGGTGGCGCCCCCTCCCTTCTATTTAAAGGAGGGAGGCGCCATGGGAGGGGGAGTCCTAGTAGGACTCCCCTCCCTCCTTGGCCGGCGGATTGGGAGGGGAGGAGGAATCCTCCTCCCCCACGAATCCGTGTCTTGCCCCACTTGGACTTCCTTGATCCTTTCATGGTTTTCAAGCAAACTCCAAGAATTCTCCTAGAACCTTCCAGAACATTCCGAAACCTTCTAGAATCCCCATACAAACACTCCGGAACATTTCCTAACTTAGAAAATGATCCCCAATATATGAATCTCATTCTCCGGACAATTTCGGATCTCCTCGTGATGTCCTGTATCCAATCCGAGACTCCGAACAACATTTGGTCTCCAACGCACATTCCATATCTACTTAAAACAACTTCGAACCTTAAGTGTGTCACCCTACGGTTCGCGAATATGCAGACATGATGGAGACACTTCTCCGATCAATAACCATCAGCTGGATCTGGAGATCCATAACGGCTCCCACATACTCAACGATGACTTCGAGATCGATAGAACCATTAGCATACGAAACCAATTCCCTTTGTCACGCGATATTCTACTTATCCGAGGTTTGATCGTCGGTATCTCTATACCTAGTTCTACCTCATTACTGATAAGTACTCTTTACTCGTTCCATGTTATGTCATCCCTTGTGACCTAGTCACATGCTTGCAAGCTAACTAGATAACATTCCACCGAGATTGCCCAGAGCATATCTATCCGTCATATGGATGGACAAATCCCAATCTTGGTCCATGCGCTTGAACACATACTTTCAGAATACCCAATGACACCTTTATAACCACCTAGTTACGAAGCAGCGTTTGATGTCATCAAAGTAGCCATCCGGTGATGGTGATTAACATAACCTCATGGTCGAAGGATTAGGTTACTATGTATTTGAAAGCTTACAGCAATACAAACTTTAATGACTTGATCTTATGCTACGCTTACTATGGGTGTGTGTCCATCACATCATTCTCCTAATGATATAACCTTGTTATTAATGACATCCAATGTCCATGATCAGGAAACCATGATCATCATTTAATCAACAAGCTAGTTCCACAAGAGGCTTACTAGGGACTCTTTTATGTTTACAAAACACACATGTATCAGTGTTTCCTTATAATACAATTATAGCATGGGATGTAAACATTTATCATAAACACAAAGGTATAATAATAACCACTTTTATTATTGCCTCTTGGGCATATCTCCAACACAAACCACATAGGGATCCACTAGCGTCACTGCATGTCTGTTCTTTTCATGAACCACATAAGGATCCACCGGTGTCATTGGATGTGTGTTCTTCTCATGAACCACACATGGATCCACCGGTGTCATTGCATGACTGTTCCTTTAAACAAACCACATAAGGATCCACTAGTGTCATTGCATATCTGTTATTTTCATCAACGACACCTAGTGTCATTGCATGTGTGTTCTTCTAAACAAACCACATAAGTCATTCCATGTCTGTTCTTTTCATGAACCACACCCGGTGTCATTGCATGCGTGTTCCTCTAGACAGACCACATAAGGATCCACCGGTGTCACTGCATGTCTGTTCTTTTCATGAACCACATAATGATCCACCAGTGTCATTGGATGTGTGTTCTTCTCATGAACCACACATGGATCCACCGGTGACATTGCATGTCTGTTCCTCTAAACAAACCACATAAGGATCCACCAGTGTCATTGCATGTCTGTTCTTTTCATGAACCACACCCAGGGTCATTGCATGTGTGTTCTTCTAAACAAACCACATAAGGATCCACCAGTGTCATTGCATGTCTGTTCTTTTCATGAACCACACCCGGTATCATTGCATGTCTGTTCTTTTCATGAACCACAGCTAGAGTCATTGCATGTCTGTTACTTCCATAAACCACACATGGATCCACCGGTGTCATTGCATGGTTGTTCTTTTCATGAACCACACCAAGTGTCATTGCATGTCAGTTCTTTTCATGAACCACACCCAGTGTCATTGCATGTCAGTTCTTTTCATGAACCACATACTGATCCACCAGTGTCATTGCATGTCTTTTCTTCTCACAAACCACATATGGATCGACCTAGTGTGATTGCATGTCTGCTCTTTTCATGAACCACACCTAGTGTTATTGCATGTGTGTTCCTCTAGACAAACCACATAAGGATCCACCAGTGTCACTACATGTCTGTTCTTTTCATGAACCACATAAGGATCCACCGGTGTCATTGGATGTGTGTTCTTCTCATGAACCACACATGGATCCACCGGTGTCATTGCATGTCTGTTCCTCTAAACAAACCACATAAGGATCCACCAGTGTCATTGCATGTCTGTTCTTTTCATGAACCACACCAAGTGTCATTGCATGTGTGTTCTTCTAAACAAACCACATAAGTCATTGCATGTTTGTTCTTTTCATGAACCACACCCGGTGTCATTGCATGTGTGTTCCTCTAGACAGACCACATAAGGATCCACCGGTGTCTCTGCATGTCTGTTCTTTTCATGAACCACATAAGGATCCACCAGTGTCATTGGATGTGTGTTCTTATCATGAACCACACATGGATCCACCGGTGACATTGCATGTCTGTTCCTCTAAACAAACCACATAAGGATCCACCAGTGTCATTGCATGTCTGTTCTTTTCATGAACCACACCCAGGGTCATTGCATGTGTGTTCTTCTAAACAAACCACATAAGGATCCACCAGTGTCATTGCATGTCTGTTCTTTTCATGAACCACACCCGGTATCATTGCATGTCTGTTCTTTTCATGAACCACAGCTAGAGTCATTGCATGTCTGTTACTTCCATAAACCACACATGGATCCACCGGTGTCATTGCATGGTTGTTCTTTTCATGAACCACACCAAGTGTCATTGCATGTCAGTTCTTTTCATGAACCACACCTAGTGTCATTGCATGTCAGTTCTTTTCATGAACCACATACTGATCCACCAGTGTCATTGCATGTCTTTTCTTCTCACAAACCACATATGGATCGACCTAGTGTGATTGCATGTCTGCTCTTTTCATGAACCACACCTAGTGTCATTGCATGTGTGTTCCTCTAGACAAACCACATAAGGATCCACCAGTGTCACTACATGTCTGTTCTTTTCATGAACCACATAAGGATCCACCGGTGTCATTGGATGTGTGTTCTTCTCATGAACCACACATGGATCCATCGGTGTCCTTGCATGTCTGTTCCTCTAAACAAACCACATAAGGATCCACTAGTGTCATTGCATGTCTGTTCTTTTCATGAACCACACCCAGTGTCATTGCATGTGTGTTCTTCTAAACAAACCACATAAGTCATTGCATGTTTGTTCTTTTCATGAACCACACCCGGTGTCATTGCATGTGTGTTCCTTTAAACAAACCACATAAGGATCCACCGGCGTCACTGGATGTCTGTTCTTTTCATCAACCACACCTAGTGTCATTGCATGTGTGTTCTTGTAAACAAACCACATAAGTCATTGCATGTCTGTTCTTTTCATGAACCACACCCGATGTCATTGCATGCGTGTTCCTCTAGACAGACCACATAAGGATCCACCGGTGTCACTGCATGTCTGTTCTTTTCAAGAACCACATAAGGATCCACCAGTGTCATTGGATGTGTGTTCTTCTCATGAACCACACTTGGATCCACCGGTGTCACTGCATGTCTGTTCCTCTAAACAAACCACATAAGGATCCACTAGTGTCATTGCAGGTCTGTTCTTTTCATGAACCACACCAAGTGTCATTGCATGTGTGTTCTTCTAAACAAACCACATAAGTCATTGCATGTCTGTTCTTTTCATGAACCACACCCGGTGTCATTGCATGTGTGTTCCTCTAGATAGACCACATAAGGATCCACCGGTGTCACTGGATGTCTGTTCTTTTCATGAACCACATAAGGATCCACCAGTGTCATTGGATGTGTGTTCTTCTCATGAACCACACATGGATCCACCAGTTTCATTGCATGTCTGTTCTGCTAAACAAAGCACATAAGGATCCACTAGTGTCATTGCATGTCTGTTCTTTTCATGAACCACACCCAGTGTCATTGCATGTGTGTTCTTCTAAACAAACCACATAAGGATCCACCAGTGTCATTGCATGTCTCTTCTTTTCATAAACCACACCCGGTGTCATTGCATGTGTGTTCCTCTAGACAGACCACATAAGGATCCACCAGTGTCAGTGCATGTCTGTTCTTTTCATGAACCACATAAGGATCCACCAGTGTCATTGGATGTGTGTTCTTCTCATGAACCACACATGGATCCACCGGTGTCATTGCATGTCTGTTCCTTTAAACAAACCACATAAGGATCCACTAGTGTCATTGCATGTCTGTTCTTTTCATCAACCACACCTAGTGTCATTGCATGTGTGTTCTTCTAAACAAACCACATAAGTCATTGCATGTCTGTTCTTTTTATGAACCACATAAGGATCCACCAGTGTCATTGGATGTGTGTTCTTCTCATGAACCACACATGGATCCACCAGTTTCATTGCATGTCTGTTTTTTTCATGAACCACACCCAGTGTCATTGCATGTCAGTTCTTTTCCTGAACCACATAAGGATCCACCAGTGTCATTGCATGTCTGTTCTTCTCACAAACCACATATGGATCCACCTAGTGTGATTGAATGTCTGTTCTTTTCATGAACCACACCCAGTGTCATTGCATGTGTGTTCCTCTAGACAAACCACATAGGGATCCACTAGCGTCACTGCATGTCTGTTCTTTTCATGAACCACATAAGGATCCACCGGTGTCATTGGATGTTTGTTCTTCTCATGAACCACACATGGATCCACCGGTGTCATTGCATGTCTGTTCCTTTAAACAAACCACATAAGGATCCACTAGTGTCATTGCATGTCTGTTCTTTTCATCAACCACACCTAGTGTCATTGCATGTGTGTTCTTGTAAACAAACCACATAAGTCATTGCATGTCTGTTCTTTTCATGAACCACACCCGATGTCATTGCATGCGTGTTCCTCTAGACAGACCACATAAGGATCCACCGGTGTCACTGCATGTCTGTTCTTTTCATGAACCACATAAGGATCCACCAGTGTCATTGGATGTGTGTTCTTCTCATGAACCACACATGTATCCACCGGTGACATTGCATGTCTGTTCCTCTAAACAAACCACATAAGGATCCAACAGTGTCATTGCATGTCTGTTCTTTTCATGAACCACACCCAGGGTCATTGCATGTGTGTTCTTCTAAACAAAACACATAAGGATCCACCAGTGTCATTGCATGTCTGTTCTTTTCATGAACCACACCCGGTATCATTGCATGTCTGTTCTTTTCATGAACCACAGCTAGAGTCATTGCATGTCTGTTACTTCCATAAACCACACATGGATCCACCGGTGTCATTGCATGGTTGTTCTTTTCATGAACCACACCAAGTGTCATTGCATGTCAGTTCTTTCCATGAACCACACCCAGTGTCATTGCATGTCAGTTCTTTTCATGAACCACATACTGATCCACCAGTGTCATTGCATGTCTTTTCTTCTCACAAACCACATATGGATCGACCTAGTGTGATTGCATGTCTGCTCTTTTCATGAACCACACCTAGTGTCATTGCATGTGTGTTCCTCTAGACAAACCACATAAGGATCCACCAGTGTCACTACATGTCTGTTCTTTTCATGAACCACATAAGGATCCACCGGTGTCATTGGATGTGTGTTCTTCTCATGAACCACACATGGATCCACCGGTGTCATTGCATGTCTGTTCCTCTAAACAAACCACATAAGGATCCACCAGTGTCATTGCATGTCTGTTCTTTTCATGAACCACACCCAGTGTCATTGCATGTGTGTTCTTCTAAACAAACCACATAAGTCATTGCATGTTTGTTCTTTTCATGAACCACACCCGGTGTCATTGCATGTGTGTTCCTCTAGACAGACCACATAAGGATCCACCGGCGTCACTGCATGTCTGTTTTTTTCATGAACCACATAAGGATCCACTAGTGTCATTGGATGTGTGTTCTTCTCATGAACCACACATGGATCCACTGGTGTCATTGCATGTATGTTCTTTTCATGAACCACACCCAGTGTCATTGCATGCCAGTTCTTTTCATGAACCACATAAGGATCCACCAGTGTCATTGCATGTCTGTTCTTCTCACAAATCACATATGGATCCACCTAGTGTGATTGCATGTCTATTCTTTTCATTAACCACACCCAATGTAATTGCATGTGTGTTCCTCTAGACAAACCACATAAGGATCCACTAGTGTCACTGCATGTCTGTTTTCTTTTCATGAACCACATAAGGATCCACCAGTGTCATTGGATGTGTGTTCTTCTCATTAACCACACATGGATCCACCGGTGTCACTGCATGTCTGTTCCTCTAAACAAACCACATAAGGATCCACTAGTGTCATTGCAGGTCTGTTCTTTTCATGAACCACACCAAGTGTCATTGCATGTGTGTTCTTCTAAACAAACCACATAAGTCATTGCATGTCTGTTCTTTTCATGAACCACACCCGGTGTCATTGCATGTGTGTTCCTCTATATAGACCACATAAGGATCCACCGGTGTCACTGGATGTCTGTTCTTTTCTTGAACCACATAAGGATACACCAGTGTCATTGGATGTGTGTTCTTCTCATGAACCACACATGGATCCACCAGTTTCATTGCATGTCTGTTCTGCTAAACAAAGCACATAAGGATCCACCAGTGTCATTGCATGTCTGTTCTTTTCATGAACCACACCCAGTGTCATTGCATGTGTGTTCTTCTAAACAAACCACATAAGGATTCACCAGTGTCATTGCATGTCTCTTCTTTTCATAAACCACACCCGGTGTCATTGCATGTGTGTTCCTCTAGACATACCACATAAGGATCCACCAGTGTCACTGCATGTCTGTTCTTTTCATGAACCACATAAGGATCCACCAGTGTCATTGGATGTGTGTTCTTCTCATGAACCACACATGGATCCACCGGTGTCATTGCATGTCTGTTCCTTTAAACAAACCACATAAGGATCCACTAGTGTCATTGCATGTCTGTTCTTTTCATCAACCACACCTAGTGTCATTGCATGTGTGTTCTTCTAAACAAACCACATAAGTCATTGCATGTCTGTTCTTTTCATGAACCACATAAGGATCCACTAGTGTCATTGGATGTGTGTTCTTCTCATGAACCACACATGGATCCACCAGTTTCATTGCATGTCTGTTTTTTCATGAACCACACCCAGTGTCATTGCATGTCAGTTCTTTTCATGAACCACATAAGGATCCACCAGTGTCATTGCATGTCTGTTCTTCTCACAAACCACATATGGATCCACCTAGTGTGATTGAATGTCTGTTCTTTTCATGAACCACACCCAGTGTCATTGCATGTGTGTTCCTCTAGACAAACCACATAGGGATCCACTAGCGTCACTGCATGTCTGTTCTTTTCATGAACCACATAAGGATCCACCGGTGTCATTGGATGTGTGTTCTTCTCATGAACCACACATGGATCCACCGGTGTCATTGCATGTCTGTTCCTTTAAACAAACCACATAAGGATCAACTAGTGTCATTGCATGTCTGTTCTTTTCATCAACCACACCTAGTGTCATTGCATGTGTGTTCTTGTAAACAAACCACATAAGTCATTGCATGTCTGTTCTTTTCATGAACCACACCCGATGTCATTGCATGCGTGTTCCTCTAGACAGACCACATAAGGATCCACCGGTGTTACTACATGTCTGTTCTTTTCATGAACCACATAAGGATCCACCAGTGTCATTGGATGTGTGTTATTCTCATGAACCACACATGGATCCACCGGTGTCATTGCATGTCTGTTCCTCTAAACAAACCACATAAGGATCCACCAATGTCATTGCATGTCTGTTCTTTTCATGAACCACACCCAGGGTCATTGCATGTGTGTTCTTCTAAACAAACCACATAAGGATCCACCAGTGTCATTGCATGTCTGTTCTTTTCATGAACCACACCCGGTATCATTGCATGTCTGTTCTTTTCATGAACCACAACTAGAGTCATTGCATGTCTGTTACTTCCATAAACCACACATGGATCCACCGGTGTCATTGCATGGTTGTTCTTTTCACGAACCACACCCAGTGTCATTGCATGTCAGTTCTTTTCATGAATTACATAAGGATCCACCAGTGTCATTGCATGTCTGTTATTCTCAGAAACCACATAAGGATCCAAACCACACATGGATCCACCAGTGTCATTGCATGTCTGTTCTTTTCATGAACAACTTCCAGTGTCATTGCATGTCTGCTCTTTTCATGAACCACATACTGATCCACCAGTGTCATTGCATGTCTTTTCTTCTCAAAAACCACATATGGATCGACCTAGTGTGATTGCATGTCTATTCTTTTCATGAACCACACCTAGTGTCATTGCATGTGTGTTCCTCTAGACAAACCACATAAGGATCCACCAGTGTCACTGCATGTCTGTTCTTTTCAGGAACCACATAAGGATCCACTGGTGTCATTGGATGTGTGTTCTTCTCATGAACCACACATGGATCCACTGGTGTCATTGCATGTCTGTTCCTCTAAACAAACCACATAAGGATCCACCAGTGTCATTGCATGTCTGTTCTTTTCATGAACCACACCCAGTGTCATTGCATGTGTGTTCTTCTAAACAAACCACATAAGTCATTGCATGTTTGTTCTTTTCATGAACTACACCCGGTGTCATTGCATGTGTGTTCCTCTAGACAGACCACATAAGGATCCACCGGTGTCACTTCATGTCTGTTTTTTTCATGAACCACATAAGGATCCACCAGTGTCATTGGATGTGTGTTCTTCTCATGAACAACACATGGATCCACTGGTGTCATTGCATGTCTGTTCTTTTCATGAACCACACCCAGTGTCATTGCATGTCAGTTCTTTTCATGAACCACATAAGGATCCACCAGTGTCATTGCATGTCTGTTCTTCTCACAAATCACATATGGATCCACCTAGTGTGATTGCATGTCTGTTCTTTTCATTAACCACACCCAATGTAATTGCATGTGTGTTCCTCTAGACAAACCACATAAGGATCCACCAGTGTCACTGCATGTCTGTTTTCTTTTCATGAACCACATAAGGATCCACCAGTGTCATTGGATGTGTGTTCTTCTCATGAACCACACATGGATCCACCGGTGTCATTGCATGTCTGTTCCTCTAAACAAACCACATAAGGATCCACCAGTGTCATTGCAGGTCTGTTCTTTTCATGAACCACACCAAGTGTCATTGCATGTGTGTTCTTCTAAACAAACCACATATGTCTGCATGTCTGTTCTTTTCATGAACCACACCCGGTGTCATTGCATGTGTGATCCTCTAGATAGACCACATAAGGATCCACCGGTGTCACTGGATGTCTGTTCTTTTCATGAACCACATAAGGATCCACCAGTGTCATTGGATGTGTGTTTTTCTCATGAACCACACATGGATCCACCAGTTTCATTGCATGTCTGTTCTGCTAAATGGTGGTCCATCTATATGGTTCACTTGTGATCTTTCCATCCTTCTTGGTTGATTCTTCTTGTATGAGGTCTTTTCTTCTTGAGAAAATTCTTGGTCACAAAACTTCATAGGTGATGATGGTTCCTTCTAGTTGTGTTTCCTTAGTATTCAAATCTTTAGTAACATTTCTTGTCTCACTTGTAGTCTTTAGTGATATCCAAGTTGGAAGTCCTTGGTGAATATGCTGAAGATGTTGAAGTCAATAGAGTTGAAGAAGTTGAAGATGTCCTTTTGCACATGGTGAAGTCTTTGGCCATGGGGTACGTTTTTCCATCAAGTTGAAGTAGAAGAGATGTAGAGTTGAAACCAAAATGGTTGAGGAAAGAGTTTACAAGATTGTTTGTAAATAAGTTTTGGAACAAAACAATTCCTATTTTTCTAAGGGTTTTGTCCAATCCTAGGGTTACAAATCCTACAGGCAACACAATGCTCTGATACCATTCTGTAGGGTCCCCAACCTTTAAATAAGATTGAGCCCCTTGTGTTTACAATGCTAGTCCCTGGATCAATAGCTAGCATCCACAGTTTAGATGTAATATCAGAATCAAAGGTCATAATACAACTTTATAACCAGGTATAACATAATTTTATTACATCAATACATAGCTCATTAGGCTATTACATTACATTGCAGCGGAATAACTATAGTCATGGGTCCTTCATCTTCAAAGTGCCACAGGCAGATGTTGGTTGTAGACTTTGTAATCCTAAACAATCAATCTTCACTAAAATCAATCAAACCTGCAACATTACAAGTTACAGCCACAAGGGTCAATACATTTGAATTGTATTGGCAAGTGATACTTTGGTAGTATGGTGGAGTCTATCATCTATATGCATTTTGCTAAGTGGAGTTGAGGCTTGCATTGCTCAAAATAGATTTTTCCCTAACCTTTTGAAAATACTAAGTTTTATTTGGCAAAAACCACCAAGGCATCTACCAATCAAAGATTGAAGATCCTCTCAAGGCATCTACCAATCAATGATTGAAGATCCTTGCTTGGCAAAATCATTTTTCCCAATCAAAGATTTCAAGATCCTTGTACCAATCCATCTCTCCATCAAAGATTGAAGGAATCAAACAACCCTTGTTCACCCATAAGTTTTACTTAGAAATTGGAATGATGAGATTCTTGATTGCTTCCATGTCTTGATGCTCAAATTGTCCTTTACCAGGGACATGGCTAAGTACTTAGATTTTTCACTTTGCAGAGGTGGTGCACTTTCCCCACAAGACTTGGTTTCCCAAGACAAGATCTTTCAGAAGCTTTTCCTTAGACCATCATGGACGCGTTCCAACCTATCAAACACTACCACCAACTGTCCATATGGCTAAGTTCTTGCAACCTATATGATCATGGCAGAGCCCATATTGCCAAGTGGTTGCACTTGAAGCTTCTCAACATTTGACATCTCAAATCTCTTTGTTTCCTGGGTGGCCATCCACAAGTGAAATGCACTAAGGTAAACCATAAAAATGGGCCTTGTGAACCACTCAACCAAAAACCACCAAGCAATTACCATTCCACCCAGGTGATTCATTAACTTAGTTGTTTTATTAAAAAAACATAAGTCCTCAGACTTAGAGATTTTTCCATAGTATGAATATATATTCCACCCAGGTTTTCTATTAGCTAGGCTAAGCTTGGTATTAATAGGATTCCTAACTTAAGAAAATCCTACTAAGGATTCATCTACTAGGTTTTCCTATAGCAAAGTCTATACTTAGCAAAACAAAATCCATGCAAGTTTTACTTAGCAAAAACACTAATGCATAGTGAAAATAATGGGACAAAAGATATGAAGCATCACTTGCCTTTTTGGTAGAGGGTATAAGTTCACTCCTTGTCCTTGCAACAATCACACTCTTCAAGTCACTACAATTCAATCAAGCAAGGCGCAAACTCAATCTACCAAACAAGCCAAACAACACACATAAAATGACAAAGTCAAGTAATGCATGCAAGCATGCCAAGCTTTGTTTTGTTTGAAAAAGTGGTTCCTAGTGGGTCATAGACATTTGGGCACAACTAATGGTCATTTTGTCAAGTGGCAAAATCAATTGCAAAAGGTTTCACTTTAAAAACCATTTTCAAAACAAAGTATCATTTTATGTGGTGTAGAAATATTTTTACTAGGGCATTAACCTATAGGGTTCTCCAAGTATGTTTTCAAATCACAAAACTTGGTTTTGGGGGTTAGAGAGTTTAAAACAAAACATTTTCCAAAGGTTTTCTTTCAAAATCATTTTTAATAAATAAACCTCATTTCTATTTGACTAGAAATGGTTTTAAAACAAAGATTCCTTATTTTGTTTCACCAAATGAGTTGCTATTGCAAAACTTGGTGTTTTGGGTCAGTAGGTTTGGTTCAAAACATTTTCTCAAAAGTTTTTACTCAAAAATATTTTCATAAACAAAACAATAGTTTTATTTAGCTAGAAATGGACTAAACTAATTAATCCATTCTAAACTTTTCCAAATTCATTTTTCAAAACATGGGTTGGTTCCTAGGGTCAGTAAGGTCACAACAAACCATTTTGCAAAGGTTTTAACCCTAAAAACATTTTTAAACAATTTTTCTAATCTAAACAAGCAATCAAATGTTTCTGCATAATCAACCAATCTAACAAATACTATCAGCTAAACTAAAGGCAGGGTTGGCTAGGGCTTGCTCTCCTGAATCCAACGACATAAAATTTGTAATTTTTGGACGTGTGGATCCAGAGTTATAAGGGTTTGAAAATGGCACTTAAATCTGTTTTTCAAATCTGTTTTAAACCAAATAGGTGACACGCGGCGCTGTTTCATTGGTCGATACCGGTTCGGCCGGATCGTGGCTGTGGAGCGTTGGATCAGATCGATCGCACGGTCCAGAAAGCATACCTCTTCGCGACTAAGTGGATCTATCCTATTCGTTCGATCTAAATCGAATGGATGTGGGGTGCTCGACCATAGACGAGCGGCGCTGCGGTGGCTGCTGGCGGCGGAGCGATTGGTCGACGACGGTGTCGATGCTACAGGAGGTGAGGGAGAAAGGGAAGAGGCTCACCGGGTTCGCAGATGCTTGGAGAAGCTCAACGTGGCCGTATCTCGTTGAGGGGCGCACGAGAACGAGGCGGATTGCTCGTCGGAGTTCCTGCTAGCGTCGGTTGCGCGTGGTCGTGGTCGAAGTCGACTCTGTGGTTCACCCCGAAGAAGAACGAGGGTAGTGTTAGAAGCGTAAGATCAAGGCAGAGCTGTGTGTGTGAACGAGAGGGCGCGGGGCGGTCGGAAAGTACCTGTGGAGCTCGTTGGAGTAAGGTACAGACGCGGCAGCGCTCGGAGCTTGTCGGAGTCGAGGTTCTGGGGCACCCGCAGATGAATGACTGGCACAGGGAGATGCGCCAGGATGTGGTGAGCGTGATCGTGTGTTCGGGGAGGCAGGAGGTGGTGTGGCTTGGCCGGAATCGCTCGCGGGGCTCGCCGGAGATAGCGGTAGTGCAGAGAAGAATTGGGCGGCCTAGGGGCACGCTAGGGTGAGGCGTCTGGGGGAAAAGGGAGAGAAGACGCAGGCGCTTAAATGGGCGTGATCGCTGCGAGGTTTAAGGCACGGAATTACTGCGAATTGATCGCGGGGATTGAAGACATCAACGGCAGCGAGGAGAGGGCGTGGTCATCGCGGGGGTTGAAGATGATGAGCTGGCTACGTGGGGTCGTCTCGTCAGCGAAAGAGGGGAAGGAGAAGTGGGTCCAGGCTGTCTGTGACTGAGTGGGTTCTTTCCGCGGTAAAGAAAAACGGTTCGCTCAGGTGGGGTCGGTTGGTCAGTGGGAAAAGAAACAAGGGGGAGGGTCCACTGGTCAGGGACTTAGCGGGTCAGAATCTGGGTGCAAAACGTTTTCCTTCGGGGAGGGAGTACTCGGCTGTTTCTGGGCCTGTTGGGCTGGGCTATCCTTTTTCTTATTTTTTTCTGTCTGCTTTCTTTTTTCCTTTTCTAATTCTTTTTCTGTTTTGAATTTCAATCAATATTTCAAACATTCAAACCATCCAAACAATTCAAACAATCACTCAACTTGTACTTTGAATTTGGTTCTGTTTTTCAACATAATCCAAATCTCAAAATAAAATAATATTTTTATTTATTTTAGGATCCATTTATAATTAAATAAAATGGATCTTTAGTTATTTAATAAAATAGGGTTTGATTTAATTATTAAAATTTCCATTTAAATTCTTTAAACTTCCCAATTCCTTTCAGTAGATTTTTATTTGTTTAGTTGGTTCAAATAATTCATCTTGAATTATTTGGAAAGTATTCTAATACGATTTATTAATCATTTAAGATTGGGTATTTGTTTTAATTCCAATGGAATTTAACATAGTTTTAATTCCCAAATTTTTATTTGGAGGTTTTATTTTATTTAAGTTGATTAAACAACTTTTATTCCACTTGGGTGAATTCCAAATATCATTTTCTCATGTATTCTTATTTAGAGATTTGTCCTTATTAAGATAGGGATAGAATGGTTATTGCCATTTTATTTTATTTGGAATATTCTTTATCCTTTTATTTTATTTGGATTGGGATTAATCACTCCATTTACTTAGTGGATTAGGCCAAGATTTGATTTGGTCTTTAAATATTCTTTATTTAATATTTTTATCTTTGTCTTATAAAATCCATATCTTTTTATTTATAGATCCAAACTTGGTGATTTCAATTTGTGAAATCTTATTTTATATTTGTTTATCCTTTTAAATCCTTTTTAGGATTAATTGCTCACCACTTGGTATGGATTTTAGATGAGGGCTTTAATGGCTTTGGAAATTCAATTCCTTTATTAAATCCATAAGATTGTTATTTATGGTTCCAAAATAAGTGAAACCAATTTCTATGGTCTTATATTATTTCTATTTGTCTTTCTTGATCATTTGTGAATGTTTGTTGATCAATTTTTGTATGGATCAAATCCATGGATTTGGAGATAACTTGGAAATGGTTTTTATTCCATTAGGGCTTAGGGTTTTGGATTTATTTTCCAAGTGTTCAAATTTCCAGATACATTCATTGAGGAATGCATTTCTCTTGATTTGGATTTGTTGAATTCAAACTTTATCCAAAGTTTGTTCAGGATGGGATTTTAAGTTTCCTTTTAGAAACAAAAGTTTCTTTTCACCCTGATTTTCAACAAAATTTATTTTGTTTATTTTATTTTTCACATTACAAGATTTGGAAAATCTTGGGATGTGACAGGCTACCACCCTTAAAAGAAATCTCATCCCCGAGATTTGGGAAGGTTAGGGTTACAAGCAGGTTCAAAACAACTAGGGTACTACCACCCTTAAAAAATTTCCAACTAATTTAGGTGTTGGCCTTCTTGGGATCCTGGGGAAACTTCTCTGGGCAAACATCTGCATAGTGTCCTTTGTTTCCATACTTGACTCATGGGCCAAGGTTGAGTTTCTCCATAGGCTTGATCAACTTGTTCTTCATCTTTTCTGGACAGCTGCTTGCATAATGCCCTGGGTTCTTGCAATTGTAACATATCACTTGGCTGATATCTTTCTTTTCCTTTGGTGTCATTGCCTCTTGTTTGTTTATTGGGTCCATCTTCTTTTCTGGGCATTCATTGGCATAATGACCCATCTCTTTGCATTTGAAACATTGCACTTGTGTAATATCCTTCTTGCTAGTGTTGGGGCATTTCTTCTTCTTCTTTTTGGGTCTTTCCAAAGCTAGGAGTTCTTCTAGTTCTTGTTCTTCATAGGTGGGAGATCTTTCTCTCTTCTTGGGGCATTGATCTTCATGTTCCTTGGATGCATGATCCTTGACTTCACAAGTGTTGCTAACTTGGGTTCCTTCTAGAATAACATTTTTGTCATCCTTGTTGTCATTAGCTCCTTGGGAAAAGTTTTCTCTCATGTTGATCATTTGAGTAACCAATCCTTGCATCAATTGGGATTGAAGCTTCAAAATCCTTTGTATGGCTGGATCTAGTCCATTGTTGTTGGCTAAAAGCTGGGTTGTCTCTTGGCTCAATTGGTTTTGGGTTGCTATGAGTTCTTTCATGCTGGCCTCTTGGTTGTTGTTGGTGTCATCATCCTTGATGTTGGAGTCCTTTGGAGAAGTCATCTGTTTGGGTTGGATTGGGATTAGAATAGGCAAAAGATTTTCTAAGGAATCAATTCTATTCACACACATCACAAATCACACAAGCAATGTGCAAGCAATCACAAACAAGCACTCCACTCAAACAACAAGTTTCAAGCACATACTTAGGTAACAAAATAATTTTTGTTACACCACTTAAGTTGGTGTGTTTGACTTTTAACTATAAATGGTGGTCCATCTATATGGTTCACTTGTGATCTTTCCATCCTTCTTGGTTGATTCTTCTTGTATGAGGTCTTTTCTTCTTGAGAAAATTCTTGGTCATAAAACTTCATAGGTGATGATGGTTCCTTCTAGTTGTGTTTCCTTAGTCTTCAAATCTTGAGTAACATTTCTTGTCTCACTTGTAGTCTTTAGTGATATCCAAGTTGGAAGTCCTTGGTGAATATGCTGAAGATGTTGAAGTCATTAGAGTTGAAGAAGTTGAAGATGTCCTTTTGCACATGGTGAAGTCTTTGGCCATGGGGTAGGTTTTTCCATCAAGTTGAAGTAGAAGAGATGTAGAGTTGAAACCAAAATGGTTGAGGAAAGAGTTTACAAGATTGTTTGTAAATAAGTTTTGGAACAAAACAATTCCTATTTTTCTAAGGGTTTTGTCCAATCCTAGGGTTACAAATCCTACAGGCAACACAATGCTCTGATACCATTCTGTAGGGTCCCCAACCTTTAAATAAGATTTAGCCCCCTGTGTTTACAATGCTAGTCCCTGGATCAATAGCTAGCATCCACAGTTTAGATGTAATATCAGAATCAAAGGTCATAATACAACTTTATAACCAGGTATAACATAATTTTATTACATCAATACATAGCTCATTAGGCTATTACATTACATTGCAGCGGAATAACTATAGTCATGGGTCCTTCATCTTCAAAGTGCCACAGGCAGATGTTGGTTGTAGACTTTGTAATCCTAAACAATCAATCTTCACTAAAATCAATCAAACCTGCAACATTACAAGTTACAGCCACAAGGGTCAATACATTTGAATTGTATTGGCAAGTGATACTTTGGTAGTATGGTGGAGTCTATCATCTATATGCATTTGGCTAAGTGGAGTTGAGGCTTGCATTGCTCAAAATAGATTTTTCCCTAACCTTTTGAAAATACTAAGTTTTATTTGGCAAAAACCACCAAGGCATCTACCAATCAAAGATTGAAGATCCTCTCAAGGCATCTACCAATCAATGATTGAAGATCCTTGCTTGGCAAAATCATTTTTCCCAATCAAAGATTTCAAGATCCTTGTACCAAGCCATCTCTCCATCAAAGATTGAAGGAATCAAACAACCCTTGTTCACCCACAAGTTTTACTTAGAAATTGGAATGATGAGATTCTTGATTGCTTCCATGTCTTGATGCTCAAATTGTCCTTTACCAGGGACATGGCTAAGTACTTAGATTTTTCACTTTGCAGAGGTGGTGCACTTTCCCCACAAGACTTGGTTTCCCAAGACAAGATCTTTCAGAAGCTTTTCCTTAGACCATCATGGACGCGTTCCAACCTATCAAACACTACCACCAACTGTCCATATGGCTAAGTTCTTGCAACCTATATGATCATGGCAGAGCCCATATTGCCAAGTGGTTGCACTTGAAGCTTCTCAACATTTGACATCTCAAATCTCTTTGTTTCCTGGGTGGCCATCCACAAGTGAGATGCACTAAGTAAACCATAAAAATGGGCCTTGTGAACCACTCAACCAAAAACCACCAAGCAATTACCATTCCACCCAGGTGATTCATTAACTTAGTTGTTTTATTAAAAAAACATAAGTCCTCAGACTTAGAGATTTTTCCATAGTATGAATATATATTCCACCCAGGTTTTCTATTAGCTAGGCTAAGCTTGGTAGTAATAGGATTCCTAACTTAAGAAAATCCTACTAAGGATTCATCTACTAGGTTTTCCTATAGCAAAGTCTATACTTAGCAAAACAATATCCATGCAAGTTTTACTTAGCAAAAACACTAATGCATAGTGAAAATAATGGGACAAAAGATATGAAGCATCACTTGCCTTTTTGGTAGAGGGTATAAGTTCACTCCTTGTCCTTGCAACAATCACACTCTTCAAGTCACTACAATTCAATCAAGCAAGGCGCAAACTCAATCTACCAAACAAGCCAAACAACACACATAAAATGACAAAGTCAAGTAATGCATGCAAGCATGCCAAGCTTTGTTTTGTTTGAAAAAGTGGTTCCTAGTGGGTCATAGACATTTGGGCACAACTAATGGTCATTTTGTCAAGTGGCAAAATCAATTGCAAAAGGTTTCACTTTAAAAACCATTTTCAAAACAAAGTATCATTTTATGTGGTGTAGAAATATTTTTACTAGGGCATTAACCTATAGGGTTCTCCAAGTATGTTTTCAAATCACAAAACTTGGTTTTGGGGGTTAGAGAGTTTAAAACAAAACATTTTCCAAAGGTTTTCTTTCAAAATCATTTTTAATAAATAAACCTCATTTCTATTTGACTAGAAATGGTTTTAAAACAAAGATTCCTTATTTTGTTTCACCAAATGAGTTGCTATTGCAAAACTTGGTGTTTTGGGTCAGTAGGTTTGGTTCAAAACATTTTCTCAAAAGTTTTTACTCAAAAATATTTTCATAAACAAAACAATAGTTTTATTTAGCTAGAAATGGACTAAACTAATTAATCCATTCTAAACTTTTCCAAATTCATTTTTCAAAACATGGGTTGGTTCCTAGGGTCAGTAAGGTCACAACAAACCATTTTGCAAAGGTTTTAACCCTAAAAACATTTTTAAACAATTTTTCTAATCTAAACAAGCAATCAAATGTTTCTGCATAATCAACCAATCTAACAAATACTATCTGCTAAACTAAAGGCAGGGTTGGCTAGGGCTTGCTCTCCTGAATCCAACGACATAAAATTTGTAATTTTTGGACGTGTGGATCCAGAGTTATAAGGGTTTGAAAATGGCACTTAAATTTGTTTTTCAAATCTATTTTAAACCAAATAGGTGACACGCGGCGCTGTTTCATTGGTCGATACCGGTTCGGCCGGATCGTGGCTGTGGAGCGTTGGATCAGATCGATCGCACGGTCCAGAAAGCATACCTCTTCGCGACTAAGTGGATCTATCCTATTCGTTCGATCTAAATCGAATGGATGTGGGGTGCTCGACCATAGACGAGCGGCGCTGCGGTGGCTGCTGGCGGCGGAGCGATCGGTCGACGATGGTGTCGATGCTACAGGAGGTGAGGGAGAAAGGGAAGAGGCTCACCGGGTTCGCAGATGCTTGGAGAAGCTCAACGTGGCCGTATCTCGTTGAGGGGCGCACGAGAACGAGGCGGATTGCTCGTCGGAGTTCCTGCTGGCGTCGGTTGCGCGTGGTCGTGGTCGAAGTCGACTCTGTGGTTCACCCCGAAGAAGAACGAGGGTAGTGTTAGAAGCGTAAGATCAAGGCAGAGTTGTGTGTGTGAACGAGAGGGCGCGGGGCGGTCGGAAAGTACCTGTGGAGCTCGTTGGAGTAAGGTACAGACGCGGCAGCGCTCGGAGCTTGTCGGAGTCGAGGTTCTGGGGCACCCGCAGATGAATGACTGGCACAGGGAGATGCGCCAGGATGTGGTGAGCGTGCTCGTGTGTTCGGGGAGGCAGGAGGTGGTGTGGCTTGGCCGGAATCGCTCGCGGGGCTCGCCGAAGATAGCGGTAGTGCAGAGAAGAATTGGGCGGCCTAGGGGCACGCTAGGGTGAGGCGTCTGGGGGAAAAGGGAGAGAAGACGCAGGCGCTTAAATGGGCGTGATCGCTGCGAGGTTTAAGGCATGGAATTACTGCGAATTGATCGCGGGGATTGAAGACATCAACGGCAGCGAGGAGAGGGCGTGGTCATCGCGGGGGTTGAAGACGATGAGCTGGCTGCATGGGGTCGTCTCGTCAGCGAAAGAGGGGAAGGAGAAGTGGGTCCAGGCTGTCTGTGACTGAGTGGGTTCTTTCCGCGGTAAAGAAAAACGGTTCGCTCAGGTCGGGTCGGTTGGTCAGTTGGAAAAGAAACAAGGGGGAGGGTCCACTGGTCAGGGACTTAGCGGGTCAGAATCTGGGTGCAAAACGTTTTCCTTCGGGGAGGGAGTACTGGGCTGTTTCTGGGCCTGTTGGGCTGGGCTATCCTTTTTCTTATTTTTTTCTGTCTGCTTTCTTTTTCCTTTTCTAATTCTTTTTCTGTTTTGAATTTCAATCAATATTTCAAACATTCAAACCATCCAAACAATTCAAACAATCACTCAACTTGTACTTTGAATTTGGTTCTGTTTTTCAACATAATCCAAATCTCAAAATAAAATAATATTTTTATTTATTTTAGGATCCATTTATAATTAAATAAAATGGATCTTTAGTTATTTAATAAAATAGGGTTTGATTTAATTATTAAAATTTCCATTTAAATTCTTTAAACTTCCCAATTCCTTTCAGTAGGTTTTTATTTGTTTAGTTGGTTCAAATAATTCATCTTGAATTATTTGGAAAGTATTCTAATACGATTTATTAATCATTTAAGATTGGGTATTTGTTTTAATTCCAATGGAATTTAACATAGTTTTAATTCCCAAATTTTTATTTGGAGGTTTTATTTTATTTAAGTTGATTAAACAACTTTTATTCGACTTGGGTGAATTCCAAATATCATTTTCTCATGTATTCTTATTTAGAGATTTGTCCTTATTAAGATAGGGATAGAATGGTTATTGCCATTTTATTTTATTTGGAATATTCTTTATCCTTTTATTTTATTTGGATTGGGATTAATCACTCCATTTACTTAATGGATTAGGCCAAGATTTGATTTGGTCTTTAAATATTCTTTATTTAATATTTTTATCTTTGTCTTATAAAATCCATATCTTTTTATTTATAGATCCAAACTTGGTGATTTCAATTTGTGAAATCTTATTTTATATTTGTTTATCCTTTTAAATCCTTTTTAGGATTAATTGCTCACCACTTGGTATGGATTTTAGATGAGGGCTTTAATGGCTTTGGAAATTCAATTCCTTTATTAAATCCATAAGACTGTTATTTATGGTTCCAAAATAAGTGAAACCAATTTCTATGGTCTTATATTATTTCTATTTGTCTTTCTTGATCATTTGTGAATGTTTGTTGATCAATTTTTTGTATGGATCAAATCCATGGATTTGGAGATAACTTGGAAATGGTTTTATTCCATTAGGGCTTAGGGTTTTGGATTTATTTTCCAAGTGTTCAAATTTCCATATACATTCATTGAGGAATGCATTTCTCTTGATTTGGATTTTTTGAATTCAAACTTTATCCAAAGTTTGTTCAGGATGGGATTTTAAGTTTCCTTTTAGAAACAAAAGTTTCTTTTCACCCTGATTTTCAACAAAATTTATTTTGTTTATTTTATTTTTCACATTACAAGATTTGGAAAATCTTGGGATGTGACAGCATGTCTGTTCTTTTCATGAACCACACCCAGTGTCATTGCATGTGTGTTCTTCTAAACAAACCACATAAGGATCCACCAGTGTCATTGCATGTCTCTTCTTTTCATAAACCACACCTGGTGTCATTGCATGTGTGTTCCTCTAGACAGACCACATAAGGATCCACCGGTGTCACTCCATGTCTGTTCTTTTCATGAACCACATAAGGATCCACCAGTGTCATTGGATGTGTGTTCTTCTCATGAACCATACATGGATCCACCGGTGTCATTGCATGTATGTTCCTCTAAACAAACCACATAAGGATCCACCAGTGTCATTGCATGTCTGTTCTTTTCATGAACCACACCCAGTGTCATTGCATGTGTGTTCTTCTAAACAAACCACATAAGGATCCACCAGTGTCATAGCATGTCTGGTGTTTTCATGAACCACACCCGGTGTCATTGCATGTCTGTTCTTTTCATGAACCACAACTAGAGTCATTGCATGTCTGTTACTTCCATAAACCACACATGGATCCATCGGTGTCATTGCATGTCTGTTCTTTTCATGAACCAGACCCAGTGTCATTGCATGTCAGTTTTTTTCATGAACCACACCCATTGTCATTGCATGCCAGTTCTTTTCATGAACCACATAAGGATCCACCAATGCCATTGCATGTCTGTTCTTCTCACAAACCACATAAGGATCCACCACTGCCATTGCATGTCTGTTCTTTTCATGAACCACACCTAGTGTCATTGCACGTGTGTTCCTCTAGACAAACCACATAAGGATCCACCGGTGTCACTGCATGTCTGTTCTTTTCATGGACCACACATGGATCCACCGGTGTCATTGCATGTCTGTTCTTTTCATGAACCACACCCGGTGTCATTGCATGTGTGTTCCTCTAGACAAACCACATAAGGATCCACCGGTGTCACTGCATGTCTATTCTTTTCAGGAACCACATAAGGATCCACCAGTGTCATTGGATGTGTGTTCTTCTCATGAACTACACATGGATCCACCGGTGTCATTGCATGTCTGTTCTTTTCATGAACCACACCCAGTGTCATTGCATGTGTGTTCTTCTAAATAAAAAAACATAAGTCATTGCATGTCTGTTCTTTTCATGAACCACACCCAGTGTCATTGCATGTGTGTTCTTCTAAACAAACCACATAAGGATCCACCAGTGTCATTGCATGTCTCTTCTTTTCATAAACCACACCCGGTGTCATTGCATGTGTGTTCCTCTAGACAGACCACATAAGGATCCACCGGTGTCACTGCATGTCTGTTCTTTTCATGAACCACATAAGGATCCACCAGTGTCATTGGATGTGTGTTCTTCTCATGAACCATACATGGATCCACCGGTGTCATTGCATGTATGTTCCTCTAAACAAACCACATAAGGATCCACCAGTGTCATTGCATGTCTGTTCTTTTCATGAACCACACCCAGTGTCATTGCATGTGTGTTCTTCTAAACAAACCACATAAGGATCCACCAGTGTCATTGCATGTCTGGTGTTTTCATGAACCACACCCGGTGTCATTGCATGTATGTTCTTTTCATGAACCACAGCTAGAGTCATTGCATGTCTGTTACTTCCATAAACCACACATGGATCCACCGGTGTCATTGCATGTCTGTTCTTTTCATGAACCAGACCCAGTGTCATTGCATGTCTGTTCTTTTCATGAACCACACCCAGTGTCATTGCATGTGTGTTCTTCTAAACAAACCACATAAGTCATTGCTTGTCTTTCCTTTTCATGAACCTCACTCGGTGTCATTGCATGTCTGTTCTTTCCATGAACCACACCTAGTGTCATTGCATGTCTTTTCTTTCCATGAACCACACCCAGTGTCATTGCATGTCAGTTCTTTTCATGAACCACATAAGGATCTACCAGTGTCATTGCATGTCTGTTCTTCTCACAAATCACATATGGATCCACCTAGTGTGATTGCGTGTCTGTTCTTTTCATTAACCATACCCAATGTAATTGCATGTGTGTTCCTCTAGACAAACCACATAAGGATCCACCAGTGTCACTGCATGTCTGTTTTCTTTTCATGAACCACATAAGGATCCACCGGTGTCATTGGATGTGTGTTCTTCTCATGAACCACACATGGATCCACCGGTGTCATTGCATGTCTGTTCCTCTAAACAAACCACATAAGGATCCACCAGTGTTATTGCATGTCTGTTCTTTTCATGAACCACACCAAGTGTCATTGCATGTGTGTTCTTCTAAACAAACCACATAAGTCATTACATGTCTATTCTTTTCATGAACCACACCCGGTGTCATTGCATGTGTGTTCCTCTAGATAGACCACATAAGGATCTACCGGTGTCACTGGATGTCTGTTCTTTTCATGAACCACATAAGGATCCACCAGTGTCATTGGATGTGTGTTCTTCTCATGAACCACACATGGATCCACCAGTTTCATTGCATGTTTGTTCTGCTAAACAAAGCACATAAGGATCCACCAGTGTCATTGCATGTCTCTTCTTTTCATGAACGACAACCAGTGTCATTGCATTTGTGTTCTTCTAAACAAACCACATAAGGATCCACCAGTGTCATTGCATGTCTCTTCTTTTCATAAACCACACCCGGTGTCATTGCATGTGTGTTCCTCTAGACAGACCACATAAGGATCCACCGGTGTCACTGCATGTCTGTTCTTTTCATGAACCACATAAGGATCCACCAGTGTCATTGGATGTGTGTGTTCTTCTCATGAACCACACATGGATCCACCGGTGTCATTGCATGTCTGTTCCTTTAAACAAACCACATAAGGATCCACTAGTGTCATTGCATGTCTGTTCTTTTCATCAACCACACCTAGTGTCATTGCATGTGTGTTCTTCTAAACAAACCACATAAGTCATTGCGTGTCTGTTCTTTTCATGAACCACATAAGGATCCACCGGTGTCATTGGATGTGTGTTACTTCCATAAACCACACATGGATCCACCAATGTCATAACATGTCTGTTCTTTTCATGAACCACACCCAGTGTCATTGCATGTCAGTTCTTTTCATGAACCACACTCAGTGTCATTGCATGTCAGTTCTTTTCATGAATCACATAAGGATCCACCAGTGTCATTGCATGTCTATTTTTCTCACAACCACATAAGGATCCACCAGTGTCACTGCATGTCTGTTCTTTTCATGAACCACATAAGGATCCACCAGTGTCATTGGATATGTTTTCTTCTCATGAACCACACATGGATCCACCAGTGTCATTGCATGTCTGTTCCGCTAAACAAACCACATAAGGATCCACCAGTGTCATTGCATGTCTGTTCTTTTCATGAACCATACCCGGTGTCATTGGATGTCTGTTCTTTTAATTAACCACAGCTAGAGTCATTGCATGTCTATTACTTCCATAAACCACACATGGATCCACCGGTGTCATTGCTTGTCTGTTCTTTTCATGAACCACACCCAGTGTCATTGCATGTCAGTTCTTTTCATGAACCACACCCAGTGTCATTGCATGTCTATTCTTTTCATGAACCTCATAAGGATCCACCAATGTCATTGCATGTTTGTTCTTCTCACAAACCACATAAGGATCCACCAGTGTCATTGCATGTCTGTTTTTTTCATGAACCACACCTAGTGTCATTGCATGTGTGTTCCTCTAGAGAAACCACATAAGGATCCACCGGTGTCACTACATGTCTGTTCTTTTCATGAACCACACATGGATCCACCAGTGTCATTGCATGTCTGTTCTTTTCATGAACCACACCCAGTGTGATTGTATGTCTGCTCTTTTCATGAACCACATAAGGATCCACCAGTGTCATTGCATGTCTTTTCTTCTCACAAACCACATATTGATCCACCTAGTGTGATTGCATGTCTGTTCTTTTCATGAACCACACCTAGTGTCATTGCATGTGTGTTCCTCTAGCCAAACCACCTAAGGATCCACCAGTGTCACTGCATGTCTGTTCTTTTCATGAACCACATAAGGATCCACCGGTGTCATTGGATGTGTGTTCTTCTCATGAACCAGACATGGATCCACCGGTGTCATTGCATGTCTGTTCCTCTAAACAAACCACATAAGGATCCACCAGTGTCATTGCATGTCTGTTCTTTTCATGAACCACACCCAGTGTCATTGCATGTGTGTTCTTCTAAACAAACCACATAAGTCATTGCATGTTTGTTCTTTTCATGAACCACACCCGGTGTCATTGCATGTGTGTTCCTCTAGACAGACCACATAAGGATCCACCGGCGTCACTGCATGTCTGTTTTTTTCATGAACCACATAAGGATCCACTAGTGTCATTGGATGTGTGTTCTTCTCATGAACCACACATGGATCCACTGGTGTCATTGCATGTCTGTTCTTTTCATGAACCACACCCAGTGTCATTGCATGCCAGTTCTTTTCATGAACCACATAAGGGTCCACCAGTGTCATTGCATGTCTGTTCTTCTCACAAATCACATATGGATCCACCTAGTGTGATTGCATGTCTATTCTTTTCATTAACCACACCCAATGTAATTTCATGTGTGTTCCTCTAGACAAACCACATAAGGATCCACTAGTGTCACTGCATGTCTGTTTTCTTTTCATGAACCACATAAGGATCCACCAGTGTCATTGGATGTGTGTTCTTCTCATGAACCACACATGGATCCACCGGTGTCACTGCATGTCTGTTCCTCTAAACAAACCACATAAGGATCCACTAGTGTCATTGCATGTCTGTTCTTTTCATGAACCACACCTAGTGTCATTGCATGTGTGTTCCTCTAGCCAAACCACATAAGGATCCACCAGTGTCACTGCATGTCTGTTCTTTTCATGAAACACATAAGGATCCACCAGTGTCATTGGATGTGTGTTCTTCTCATGAACCACACATGGATCCACCGGTGTCATTGCATGTCTGTTTCCTCTAGACAAACCACATAAGGATCCACCAGTGTCATTGCATGTCTGTTCTTTTCATGAACCACACCCAGTGTCATTGCATGTGTGTTCTTCTAAACAAACCACATAAGTCATTGCATCTCTTTTCTTTTCATGAACCTCACTCGGTGTCATTGCATGTGTGTTCCTCTAGACAGAACACATAAGGATCCACCGGTGTCACTGCATGTCTGTTCTTTTCATGAACCACATAAGGATCCACCAGTGTCATTGGATGTGTGTTCTTCTCATGAACCACACATGGATCCACCGGTGTCATTGCATGTTTGTTCTTTTCATGAACCACACCAGTGTCATTGCATGTCAGTTCTTTTCATGAACCACATAACGATCCACCAGTGTCATTGCATGTATGTTCTTCTCACAACCCACATATGGATCCACCTAGTGTGATTGCATGTCAGTTCTTTTCATGAACCACACCCAGTGTCATTGCATGTCAGTTCTTTTCATGAATCACATAAGGATCCACCAGTGTCATTGCATGTCTATTTTTCTCACAACCACATAAGGATCCACTAGTGTCACTGCATGTCTGTTCTTTTCATGAACCACATAAGGATCCACCAGTGTCATTGGATATGTTTTCTTCTCATGAACCACACATGGATCCACCAGTGTCATTGCATGTCTGTTCCGCTAAACAAACCACATAAGGATCCACCAGTGTCATTGCAAGTCTGTTCTTTTCATGAACCATACCCGGTGTCATTGGATGTCTGTTCTTTTAATTAACCACAGCTAGAGTCATTGCATGTCTGTTACTTCCATAAACCACACATGGATCCACCGGTGTCATTCCATGTCTGTTCTTTTCATGAACCACACCCAGTGTCATTGCATGTCAGTTCTTTTCATGAACCACACCCAGTGTCATTGCATGTCTGTTCTTTTCATGAACCTCATAAGGATCCACCAATGTCATTGCATGTCTGTTCTTCTCACAAACCACATAAGGATCCACCAGTGTCATTGCATGTCTGTTTTTTTCATGAACCACACCCAGTGTCATTGCATGTGTGTTCCTCTAGAAAAACCACATAAGGATCCACCGGTGTCACTACATGTCTGTTCTTTTCATGAACCACACATGGATCCACCAGTGTCATTACATGTCTGTTCTTTTCATGAACCACACCCAGTGTGATTGTATGTCTGCTCTTTTCATGAACCACATAAGGATCCACCAGTGTCATTGCATGTCTTTTCTTCTCACAAACCACATATGGATCCACCTAGTGTGATTGCATGTCTGTTATTTTCATGAACCACACCTAGTGTCATTGCATGTGTGTTCCTCTAGACAAACCACATAAGGATCCACCAGTGTCACTGCATGTCTGTTCTTTTCATGAACCACATAAGGATCCACCGGTGTCATTGGATGTGTGTTCTTCTCATGAACCACACATCGATCCACCGGTGTCATTGCATGTCTGTTCCTCAAAACAAACCACATAAGGATCCACCAGTGTCATTGCATGTCTGTTCTTTTCATGAACCACACCCAGTGTCATTGCATGTGTGTTCTTCTAAACAAACCACATAAGTCATTGCTTGTCTTTTCTTTTCATGAACCTCACTCGGTGTCATTGCATGTCTGTTCTTTCCATGAACCACACCCAGTGTCATTGCATGTCTGTTCTTTCCATGAACCACACCCAGTGTCATTGCATGTCAGTTCTTTTCATGAACCACATAAGGATCTACCAGTGTCATTGCATGTCTGTTCTTCTCACAAATCACATTTGGATCCACCTAGTGTGATTGCGTGTCTGTTCTTTTCATTAACCATACCCAATGTAATTGCATGTGTGTTCCTCTAGACAAACCACATAAGGATCCACCAGTGTCACTGCATGTCTGTTTTCTTTTCATGAACCACATAAGGATCCACCGGTGTCATTGGATGTGTGTTCTTCTCATGAACCACACATGGATCCACCGGTGTCATTGCATGTCTGTTCCTCTAAACAAAACACATAAGGATCCACCAGTGTCATTGCAGGTCTGTTCTTTTCATGAACCACACCAAGTTTCATTGCATGTGTGTTCTTCTAAACAAACTAGATAAGTCATTACATGTCTATTCTTTTCATGAACCACACCCGGTGTCATTGCATGTGTGTTCCTCTAGATAGACCACATAAGGATCTACCGGTGTCACTGGATGTCTGTTCTTTTCATGAACCACATAAGGATCCACCAGTGTCATTGGATGTGTGTTCTTCTCATGAACCACACATGGATCCACCAGTTTCATTGCATGTTTGTTCTGCTAAACAAAGCACATAAGGATCCACCAGTGTCATTGCATGTCTGTTCTTTTCATGAACGACAACCAGTGTCATTGCATTTGTGTTCTTCTAAACAAACCACATAAGGATCCACCAGTGTCATTGCATGTCTCTTCTTTTCATAAACCACACCCGGTGTCATTGCATGTGTGTTCCTCTAGACAGACCACATAAGGATCCACCGGTGTCACTGCATGTATGTTCTTTTCATGAACCACATAAGGATCCACCAGTGTCATTGGATGTGTGTTCTTCTCATGAACCACACATGGATCCACCGGTGTCATTGCATGTCTGTTCCTTTAAACAAACCACATAAGGATCCACTAGTGTCATTGCATGTCTGTTCTTTTCATCAACCACACCTAGTGTCATTGCATGTGTGTTCTTCTAAACAAACCACATAAGTCATTGCATGTCTGTTCTTTTCATGAACCACATAAGGATCCACCAGTGTCATTGGATGTGTGTTCTTCTCATGAACCACACATGCATCCACCAGTTTCATTGCATGTCTGTTTTTTTCATGAACCACACCAAGTGTCATTGCATGTCAGTTCTTTTCATGAACCACATAAGGATCCACCAGTGTCATTGCATGTCTGTTCTTCTCACAAACCACAGATGGATCCACCTAGTGTGATTGAATGTCTGCTCTTTTCATGAACCACACCCAGTGTCATTGCATGTGTGTTCCTCTAGACAAACCACATAGGGATCCACTAGCGTCACTGCATGTCTGTTCTTTTCATGAACCACATAAGGAACCACCGGTGTCATTGGATGTGTGTTCTTCTCATGAACCACACATGGATCCACCGGTGTCATTGCATGTCTGTTCCTTTAAACAAACCACATAAGGATCCACTAGTGTCATTGCATGTCTGTTCTTTTCATCAACCACACCTAGTGTCATTGCATGTGTGTTCTTCTAAACAAACCACATAAGTCATTGCATGTCTGTTCTTTTCATGAACCACACCCGATGTCATTGCATGCGTGTTCCTCTAGACAGACCACATAAGGATCCACTGGTGTCACTGCATGTCTGTTCTTTTCATGAACCACATAAGGATCCACCAGTGTCATTGGATGTGTGTTCTTCTCATGAACCACACATGGATCCACTGGTGTCATTGCATGTCTATTCCTCTAAACAAACCACATAAGGATCCACCAGTGTCATTGCATGTCTGTTCTTTTCATGAACCACACCCAGGGTCATTGCATGTGTGTTCTTCTAAACAAACCACATAAGGATCCACCAGTGTCATTGCATGTCTGTTCTTTTCATGAACCACACCCGGTATCAGTGCATGTCTGTTCTTTTCATGAACCACAGCTAGAGTCATTGCATGTCTGTTACTTCCATAAACCACACATGGATCCACCGGTGTCATTGCATGGTTGTTCTTTTCATGAACCACACCCAGTGTCATTGCATGTCAGTTCTTTTCATGAATTACATAAGGATCCACCAGTGTCATTGCATGTCTGTTATTCTCAAAAACCACATAAGGATCCACGAGTGCCATTGCATGTCTGTTCTTTTCATGAACCACACCCAGTGTCATTGCATGTGTGTTCCTCTAAACAAACCACATAAGGATCCACCGGTGTCACTGCATGTCTTTTCTTTTCATGAACCACACATGGATCCACCAGTGTCATTGCATGTCTGTTCTTTTCATGAACAACTCCCAGTGTCATTGCATGTCTGCTCTTTTCATGAACCACATACTGATCCACCAGTGTCATTGCATGTCTTTTCTTCTCACAAACCACATATGGATTGACCTAGTGTGATTGCATGTCTGTCCTTTTCATGAACCACACCTAGTGTCATTGCATGTGTGTTCCTCTAGACAAACCACATAAGGATCCACCAGTGTCACTGCATGTCTGTTCTTTTCATGAACCACATAAGGATCCACTGGTGTCATTGGATGCGTGTTCTTCTCATGAACCACACATGGATCCACTGGTGTCATTGCATGTCTGTTCCTCTAAACAAACCACATAAGGATCCACCAGTGTCATTGCATGTCTGTTCTTTTCATGAACCTCACCCAGTGTCATTGCATGTGTGTTCTTCTAAACAAACCACATAAGTCATTGCATGTTTGTTCTTTTCATGAACCACACCCGGTGTCATTGCATGTGTGTTCCTCTAGACAGACCACATAAGGATCCACCGGTGTCACTGCATGTCTGTTTTTTTCATGAACCACATAAGGATCCACCAGTGTCATTGGATGTGTGTTCTTCTCATGAACCACACATGGATCCACTAGTGTCATTGCATGTCTGTTCTTTTCATGAACCACACCCAGTGTCATTGCATGTCAGTTCTTTTCATGAACCACATAAGGATCCACCAGTGTCATTGCATGTCTGTTCTTCTCACAAATCACATATGGATCCACCTAGTGTGATTGCATGTCTGTTCTTTTCATTAACCACACCTAATGTAATTGCATGTGTGTTCCTCTAGACAAACCACATAAGGATCCACCAGTGTCACTGCATGTCTGTTTTCTTTTCATGAACCACATAAGGATCCACCGGTGTCATTGGATGTGTGTTCTTCTCATGAACCACACATGGATCCACCGGTGTCATTGCAGGTCTGTTCCTCTAAACAAACCACATAAGGATCCACCAGTGTCATTGCAGCTCCGTTCTTTTCATGAACCACACCAAGTGTCATTGCATGTGTGTTCTTCTAAACAAACCACATAAGTCTGCATGTCTGTTCTTTTCATGAACCACACCCGGTGTCATTGCATGTGTGTTCCTCTAGATAGACCACATAAGGATCCACCGGTGTCACTGGATGTCTGTTCTTTTCATGAACCACATAAGGATCCACCAGTGTCATTGGATGTGTGTTCTTATCATAAAGCACACATGGATCCACCAGTTTCATTGCATGTCTGTTCTGCTAAACAAAGCACATAAGGATCCACCAGTGTCATTGCATGTCTGTTCTTTTCATGAACCACACCCAGTGTCATTGCATGTGTGTTCTTCTAAACAAACCACATAAGGATCCACCAGTGTCATTGCATGTCTCTTCTTTTCATAAACCACACCCGGTGTCATTGCATGTGTGTTCCTCTAGATAGACCACATAAGGATCCACCGGTGTCACTGCATGTCTGTTCTTTTCATGAACCACACCCGGTGTCATTGCATGCGTGTTCCTCTAGACAGACCACATAAGGATCCACCGGTGTCACTGCATGTCTGTTCTTCTCATGAACCACATAAGGATCCACCAGTGTCATTGGATGTGTGTTCTTCTCATGAACCATACATGGATCCACCGGTGTCATTGCATGTATGTTCCTCTAAACAAACCACATAAGGATCCACCAGTGTCATTGCATGTCTGTTCTTTTCATGAACCACACCCAGTGTCATTGCATGTGTGTTCTTCGAAACAAACCACATAAGGATCCACCAGTGTCATTGCATGTCTGGTGTTTTCATGAACCACACCCGGTGTCATTGCATTTATGTTCTTTTCATGAACCACAGCTAGAGTCATTGCATGTTTGTTACTTCCATAAACCACACATGGATCCACCGGTGTCATTGCATGTCTGTTCTTTTCATGAACCAGACCCAGTGTCATTGCATGTCAGTTTTTTTCATGAACCACACCCATTGTCATTGCATGCCAGTTCTTTTCATGAACCACATAAGGATCCACCAATGCCATTGCATGTCTGTTCTTCTCACAAACCACATAAGGATCCACCACTGCCATTGCATGTCTGTTCTTTTCATGAACCACACCTAGTGTCATTGCACGTGTGTTCCTCTAGACAAACCACATAAGGATCCACCGGTGTCACTGCATGTCTGTTCTTTTCATGGACCACACATGGATCCACCGGTGTCATTGCATGTCTGTTCTTTTCATGAACCACACCCGGTGTCATTGCATGTGTGTTCCTCTAGACAAACCACATAAGGATCCACCGGTGTCACTGCATGTCTATTCTTTTCAGGAACCACATAAGGATCCACCAGTGTCATTGGATGTGTGTTCTTCTCATGAACTACACATGGATCCACCGGTGTCATTGCATGTCTGTTCTTTTCATGAAGCACACCTAGTGTCATTGCATGTCAGTTCTTTTCATGAACCACATAAGGATCCACCAGTGTCATTGCATGTCTGTTCTTCTCACAAACGACATATGGATCCACCTAGTGTGATTCAATGTTGTTCTTTTCAAGAACCACACCCAGTGTCATTGCATGTGTGTTCCTCTAGAAAAACCACATAAGCATCCACCAGTGTCACTGCATGTCTGTTCTTTTCATGAACCACATAAGGATCCACCGGTGTCATTGGATGTGTGTTCTTCTCATGAACCACACATGGATCCACCGGTGTCATTGCATGTCTGTTCCTCTAAACAAACCACATAAGGATCCACCGGTGTCTCTGCATGTCTGTTCTTTTCATGAACCACATAAGGATCCACTAGTGTCATTGGATGTGTGTTCTTCTAAACAAACCACATGTGGATCCACCGGTGTCATTGCATGTCTGTTCCTCTAAACAAGCCACATAAGGATCCACTAGTGTCATTGCATGTCTGTTCTTTTCATGAACCACACCTAGTGTCATTGCATGCGTGTTCTTCTAAACAAACCACATAAGGATCCACCAGTGTCATTGCATGTCTGTTCTTTTCATGAACCACACCCGGTGTCATTGCATGTCTGTTCTTTTCATGAACCACAGCTAGAGTCATTGCATGTCTGTTACTTCCATAAACCACACATGGATCCACCGGTTTCATTGCATGTCTATTCTTTTCATGAACCACAACCAGGTTCATTGCATCTTAGTTCTTTTCATGAACCACACCCAGTGTCATTGCATGTCAGTTCTTTTCATGAACCACATAAGGATCCACCAATGTCATTGCATGTCTGTTCTTCTCACAAACCACATAAGGATCCACTAGTGTCATTGCATGTCTGTTCTTTTCATGAACCACACCCAATGTCATTGAATGTGTGTTCCTCTAGACAAACCACACAAGGATCCACCAGTGTCACTGCATGCCTATTCTTTCCATGAACCACACATGGATTCTCCGGTGTCATTGCAAGTCTGTTCTTTTCATGAACCACACCTAGTGTCATTGCATGTCAGTTCTTTTCATGAACCACATAAGGATCCACCAGTGTCATTGCATGTCTGTTCTTCTCACAAACCACATAAGGATCCACCAGTGTCATTGCATGTGTGTTCTTTTCATGAACAAAACCTAGTGTCATTGCATGTGTGTTCCTCTAGACAAACCACATAAGGATCCACCGGTGTCACTTCATGTCTGTTGTTTTCATGAACCACACATGGATCCACCGGTGTCATTGCATTTCTATTCTTTTCATGAACCAGACCTAGTGTTATTGCATGTCAGTTCTTTTCATGAACCACATAAGGATCCACCAGTGTCATTGCATGTCTGTTCTTCTCACAAACCACATATGGTTCCACCTATTGTGATTACATGTTTGTTCTTTTCATGAACCACACCCAATGTCATTGCATGTGTGTTCCTCTAGACAAACCCAATAAGGATCCACCAGTGTCACTATATGTCAGTTCTTTTCATGAACCACACCCAGTGTCATTGCATGTTAGTTCTTTTCATGAACCACATAAGGTTCCACCAGTTTCATTGCATGTCTGTTCTTCTCACAAACCACATAAGGATCCACCAGTGTCATTGCATGTCTGATCTTTTCATGAACCACACCTAGTGTCATTGCATGTGTGTTCCTCTAGACAAACCACATAAGGATCCACCGGTGTCACTGCATGTCTGTTCTTTTCATGAACCACACATGGATCCACCGGTGTCATTGCATGTCTATTCTTTTCACGAACTACAACCAGTGTCATTGCATGTTAGTTCTTTTCATGAACCATATAAGGATCCACCAGTGTCATTGCATGTCTGTTCTTCTCACAAACCAGATATGGTTCCACCTAGTGTGATTGCATGTCTGTTCTTTTCATTAACCACACCCAATGTAATTGCATGTGTGTTCCTCTAGACAAACCACATAAGGATCCACCAGTGTCACTGCATGTCTGTTTTCTTTTCATGAACCACATAAGGATCCACCGGTTTCATTGGATGTGTGTTCTTCTCATGAACCACACATGGATCCACCGGTGGCATTCTATGTCTGTTCCTCTAAAAAAACAACATAAGGATCGACCACTGTCATTGCATGTCTGTTCTTTTCATGAACCACACCCAGTGTCATTGCATGTGTGTTCTTCTAAACAAACCACATAAGTCATTGCATGTCTGTTCTTTTCATGAACCACACCCGGTGTCATTGCATGTGTGTTCCTCTAGACAGACCACATAAGGATCCACCGGTGTCACTGGATGTCTATTCTTTTCATGAACCACATAAGAATCCACCAGTGTCATTGGATGTGTGTTCTTCTCATGAACCACACATGGATCCACCAGTGTCATTGCATGTCTGTTCTTTTCATGAACCACACCCAGTGTCATTGCATGTCAGTTCTTTTCATGAACCAATAAGGATCCACTTGTGTCATTGCATGTCTGTTCTTCTCACAAACCACATATGGATCCACCTAGTGTGATTGCATGTCTGTTCTTTTCATGAACCACACCTAGTGTCATTGCATGTGTGTTTCCTCTAGACAAACCACATAAGGATCCACCAGTGTCATTGCATGTCTCTTCTTTTCATAAACCACACCCGGTGTCATTGCATGTGTGTTCCTCTAGATAGACCACATAAGGATCCACCGGTGTCACTGCATGTCTGTTCTTTTCATGAACCACACCCGGTGTCATTGCATGCGTGTTCCTCTAGACAGACCACATAAGGATCCGCCGGTGTCACTGCATGTCTGTTCTTTTCATGAACCAACATAAGGATCCACCGGTGTCATTGGATGTGTGTTCTTCTCATAAATCACACATGGATCCACCGGTGTCATTGCATGTATGTTCCTCTAAACAAACCACATAAGAATCCACCAGTGTCATTGCATGTCTGTTCTTTTGATGGAGCACACCCAGTGTCATTGCATGTGTGTTCTTCTAAACAAACCACATAAGGATCCACCAGTGTCATTGCATGTCTGTTCTTTTCATGAACCACACCTGGTGTCATTGCATGTCTGTTCTTTTCATGAACCACATCTAGAGTCATTGCATGTCTGTTACTTCCATAAACCACACATGGATCCACCGGTGTCATAACATGTCTGTTCTTTTAATGAACCACCCCCAGTGTCATTGCATGTCAGTTCTTTTCATGAACCACACTCAGTGTCATTGCATGTCAGTTCTTTTCATGAATCACATAAGGATCCACCAGTGTCATTGCATGTCTGTTTTTCTCACAAACCACATAAGGATCCACCAGTGTCACTGCATGTCTGTTCTTTTCATGAACCACATAAGGATCCACCAGTGTCATTGGATATGTTTTCTTCTCATGAAGCACACATGGATCCACCAGTGTCATTGCATGTCTGTTCCGCTAAACAAACCACATAAGGATCCACCAGTGTCATTGCATGTCTGTTCTTTTCATGAACCATACCCGGTGTCATTGGATGTCTGTTCTTTTAATGAACCACAGCTAGAGTCATTGCATGTCTGTTACTTCCATAAACCACACATGGATCCACCGGTGTCATTGCATGTCTGTTCTTTTCATGAACCACACCCAGTGTCATTGCATGTCAGTTCTTTTCATGAACCACACCCAGTGTCATTGCATGTCTGTTCTTTTCATGAACCTCATAAGGATCCACCAATGTCATTGCATGTCTGTTCTTCTCACAAACCACATAAGGATCCATCAGTGTCATTGCATGTCTGTTTTTTTCATGAACCACACCCAGTGTCATTGCATGTGTGTTTCTCTAGAGAAACCACATAAGGATCCACCGGTGTCACTACATGTCTGTTCTTTTGATGAACCACACATGGATCCACCAGTGTCATTGCATGTCTGTTCTTTTCATGAACCACACCCAGTGTGATTGTATGTCTGCTCTTTTCATGAACCACATAAGGATCCACCAGTGTCATTGCATGTATTTCTTCTCACAAACCACATATGGATCCACCTAGTGTGATTGCATGTCTGTTCTTTTCATGAACCACACCCGGTGTCATTGCATGTGTGTTCCTCTAGACAAACCACATAAGGATCCACCAGTGTCACTGCATGTCTGTTCTTTTCATGAACCACATAAGGATCCACCGGTGTCATTTGATGTGTGTTCTTATCATGAACCACACATGGATCCACTAGTGTCATTGCATGTATGTTCTTTTCATGAACCACACCCAGTGTCATTGCATGTTTGTTCTTCTAAACAAACCACATAAGTCATTGCATGTCTGTTCTTTTCATGAACCACACCCGGTGTCATTGCATTTGTATTCCTCTAGACACACCACATAAGGATCCACCGGTGTCACTGCACGTCTGTTCTTTTCATGAACCACATAAGGATCCACCAGTGTCATTGGATGTGTGTTCTTCTCATGAACCACACATGGATCCACCGGTGTCATTGCATGTCTGTTCTTTTCATGAACCACACCAGTGTCATTGCATGTCAGTTATTTTCATGAACCACATAAGGATCCACCAGTGTCATTGCATGTCTGTTCTTGTCACAACCCACACATGGATCCACCAGTGTGATTGCATGTCTGTTCTTTTCATGAACCACACGTAGTGTCATTGCATGTGTGTTTCCTCTAGACAAACCACATAAGGATCCACCAGTGTCACTTCATGTCTATTCTTTTCATGAACCACATAAGGATCCACCGGTGTCATTGGATGTGCGTTCTTCTCATGAACCACACATGGATCCACCGGTGTCATTGCATGTATGTTCCTCTAAACAAACCGCATAAGGATCCACAGTGTCATTGCATGTCTGTTCTTTTCATGAACCACACCCAGTGTCATTGCATGTGTGTTCTTCTAAACAAACCACATAAGGATCCACCAGTGTCATTGCATGTCTATTCTTTAAATGAACCACAGCTAGAGTCATTGCATGTCTGTTACTTCTATAAACCACACATGGATCCACCGGTGTCATTGCATGTCTGTTCTTTTCATGAACCAGATCAAGTGTCATTGCATGTCAGTTTTTTTCATGAACCACACCCATTGTCATTGCATGTCAGTTATTTTCATGAACCACATAAGGATCCACCAATGTCATTGCATGTCTGTTCTTCTGACAAACCACATAAGGATCCACCAGTGCCATTGCATGTCTGTTCTTTTCATGAACCACACCCAGTGTCATTGCACGTGTGTTCCTCTAGACAAACCACATAAGGATCCACCGATGTCACTGCATGTGCGTTATTTTCATGGACCACACATGGATCCACCGGTGTCATTCCATGTCTGTTCTTTTCATGAACCACACCTGGTGTCATTGCATGTGTGTTCCTCTAGACAGACCACATAAGGATCCACCTAGTGTGATTGCATGTCTGTTCTTTTCATGAACCACACCTAGTGTTATTGCATGTGTGTTCCTCTAGACAAACCACATAAGGATCCACCAGTGTCACTTCATGTCTGTTCTTTTCATGAACCACATAAGGATCCACCGGTGTCATTGGATATGTGTTCTTCTCATGAACCACACATGGATCCACCGGTGTCATTGCATGTGTGTTTCCTCTAGACAAACCACATAAGGATCCACCAGTGTCATTGCATGTCTATTCTTTTCATGAACCACACCCAGTGTCATTGCATGTGTGTTCTTCTAAACAAACCACATACGTCATTGCATGTCTGTTCTTTTCATGAACCACACCCGGTGTCATTGCATGTGTGTTCCTCTAGACAGACTACATAAGGATCCATCGGTGTCACTGCATGTCTGTTCTTTTCATGAACCACATAAGGATCCACCAGTGTCATTGGATGTGTGTTCTTCTCATGAACCACACATGGATCCACCGGTGTCATTGCATGTCTGTTTTTTTCATGAACCACACCAGTGTCATTGCATGTTAGTTCTTTTCATGAACCACATATGGATCCACCAGTGTCATTGCATGTCTGTTCTTCTCACAACCCACATATGGATCCACCTAGTGTGATTGCATGTCTGTTCTTTTCATTAACCACACCTAGTGTCATTGCATATGTGTTTCCTCTAGACAAACCACATAAGGATCCACCAGTGTCACTTCATGTCTATTCTTTTCATGAACCACATAAGGATCCACCGGTGTCATTGGACGTGCGTTCTTCTCATGAACCACACATGGATCCACCGGTGTCATTGCATGTATGTTCCTCTAAACAAACCACACAAGGATCCACCAGTGTCATTGCATGTCTGTTCTTTTCATGAACAATACCCAGTGTCATTGCATGTGTGTTCTTCTAAACAAACCACATTAGTCATTGCATGTCTGTTCTTTTCATGAACCACACCCGGTGTCATTGCATGTGTGTTCCTCTAGACAGACCACATAAGGATCCATCGGTGTCACTGCATGTCTGTTCTTTTCATGAACCACATAAGAATCCACCAGTGTCATTGGATGTGTGTTCTTCGCATGAACCACACATGGATCCACCGGTGTCATTGCATGTCTGTTCCTCTAAACATACCACATAAGGATCCACCAGTGTCATTGCATGTCTGTTCTTTTCATGAACCACACCCAGTGTCATTGCATGTGTGTTCTTCTAAACAAACCACATAAGTCATTGCATGTCTGTTCTTTTCATGAACCACACCCGGTGTCATTGCATACGTGTTCCTCTAGACACACCACATAAGGATCCACCGGTGTCACTCCATGTCTGTTCTTTTCATGAACCACATAAGGATCCACCAGTGTCATTGGATGTGCGTTCTTCTCATAAACCACACATGGATCCACCGGTGTCATTGCATATATGTTCCTCTAAACAAACCACATAAGGATCCACCAGTGTCATTGCATGGCTGTTCTTTTCATGAACCACACCCAGTGTCATTGCATGTGTGTTCTTCTAAACAAACCACATAAGGATCCACCAGTGTCATTGCATGTCTGTTGTTTTCATGAACCACACCTGATGTCATTGCATGTCTATTTTTTAAATGAACCACAGCTAGAGTCATTGCATGTCTGTTACTTCCATAAACCACACATGGATCCACCGGTGTCATTGCATGTCTGTTCTTTTCATGAACCAGACCCAGTGTCATTGCATGTCAGTTTTTTTCATGAACCACACCCATTGTCATTGCATGTCAGTTCTTTTCATGAACCACATAAGGATCCACCAATGTCATTGCATGTCTGTTCTTCTCACAAACCATATAAGGATCCACCAGTGTCATTGCATGTCTGTTCTTTTCATGAACCACACCCAGTGTCATTACACGTGTGTTCTAGACAAACCACATAAGGATCCACCGGTGTCACTGCATATCTGTTCTTTTCATGGACCACACATGGATCCACCGGTGTCATTGCATGTCTGTTCTTTTCATGAACCACACCCGGTGTTATTGCATGTGTGTTCCTCTAGACAGACCACATAAGGATCCACCGATGGCACTGCATGTCTGTTCTTTTTAGGAACCACATAAGGATCCACCAGTGTCCTTGGATGTGTGTTCTTCTCATGAACCACACATGGATCCACCGGTGTCATTGCATGTCTGTTCTTTTCATGAACCACACCCAGTGTCATTGCATGTCAGTTCTTTTCATGAACCACATAAGGATCCACCAGTGTCATGGCATGTCTGTTCTTCTCACAAACCACATATGGATCCACCTAGTGTGATTCAGTGTTTGTTCTTTTCATGAACCACACCCAGTGTCATGCATGCGTGTTCCTCTAGACAAACCACATAAGCATCCACCAGTGTCACTGCATGTCTGTTCTTTTCATGAACCACATAAGGATCCACCGTTGTCATTGGATGTGTGTTCTTCTCATGAACCACACATGGATCCACCGGTGTCATTGCATGTCTGTTCCTATAAACAAACCACATAAGGATCCACCGGTGTCCCTACATGTCTGTTCTTTTCATGAACCACATAAGGATCCCCCAGTGTCATTGGATGTGTGTTCTTCTAAACAAACCACACATGGATCCACCGGTGTCATTGCATGTGTGTTCCTCTAAACAAACCACATAAGGATACAATTGTGTCATTGCATGTCTGTTCTTTTCATGAACCACACCTAGTGTCATTGCATGCATGTCTTCTAAACAAACCACATAAGGATCCACTAGTGTCATTGCATGTCTGTTCTTTTCATGAACCACAGCTAGAGTCATTGCATGTCTGTTACTTCCATAAGCCACACATGGATCCACCGATTTCATTGCATGTCTGTTCTTTTCATGAACCACAACCAGGGTCATTGCATCTTAGTTATTTTCATGAACCACACCCACTGTCATTGCATGTCAGTTCTTTTCATGAACCACATAAGGATCCACCAATGTCATTGCATGTCTGTTCTTCTCACAAACCACATAAGGATCCACGAGTGTCATTGCATGTCTGTTCTTTTCATGAACCACACCCAGTGTCATTGCATGTGTGTTCCTCTAGACAAACCACATAAGGATCCACCAGTGTCACTGCATGGCTGTTCTTTTCATGAACCACACATGGATCCCCCGGTGTCATTGCAAGTCTGTTCTTTTCATGAACCACACCTAGTGTCATTGCATGTCAGTTCTTTTCATGAACCACATAAGGATCCACCAGTGTCATTGCATGTCAGTTCTTCTCACAAACCACATAAGGATCCACCAGTGTCATTGCATGTCTGTTCTTTTCATGAACCACACCCAGTGTCATTGCATGTGTGTTCCTCTAGACAAACCACATAAGGATCCACCGGTGTCACTGCATGTTTGTTCTTTTCATGAACCACACATGGATCCACCGGTGTCATTGCATGTCTGTTCTTTTCATGAACCACACCCAGTGTCATTACATGTCAACTCTTTTCATGAACCACATAAGGATCCACCAGTGTCATTGCATGTCTTTGCTTCTCACAAACCACATATATGATTCCACCTAGTGTGATTGCATGTCTGTTCTTTTCATGAACCACACCTAGTGTCATTGCATGTGTGTTCCTCTTGACAAACCACATAAGGATCCACCAATGTCACTGCATGTCTGTTCTTTTCATGACCCACATAAGGATCCACCGGTGTCATTGGATGTGTGTTCTTCTCATGAATCACACATGGATCCAATGGTGTCATTGCATGTTTGTTCCTCTAAACAAACCACATAAGGATCCACCAGTGTCATTGCATGTCTGTTCTTTTCATGAACCACACCCAGTGTCATTGCATGTGTGTTCTTCTAAACAAACCACATAAGTCATTGCATGTCTGTTCTTTTCATGAACCACACCCGGTGTCATTGCATGTGTGTTCCTCTAGACAGACCACATAAGGATCCACCGGTGTCACTGCATGTCTGTTCTTTTCATGAACCACATAAGGATCCACCAGTGTCATTGGATGTGTGTTCTTCTCATGAACCACACATGGATCCACCGGTGTCATTGCATGTCTGTTCTTTTCACGAACCACACCTAGTGTCATTGCGTGTCGTTTCTTTTAATGAAACACATAAGGATCCACCAGTGTCATTGCATGTCTGTTATTCTCACAAACTGCATATGGACCCACCTAGTGTGATTGCATGTCTGGTCTTTTCATGAACCACACCCAGTGTCATTGCATGTGTGTTCCTCTAGACAAACCACATAAGGATCCACCAGTGTCACTGCATGTCTGTTCTTTTCATGTACCACATAAGTATCCACCGGTGTCATTGGATGTGTGTTCTTCTCATGAACCACACATGGATGCACCGGTGTCATTGTATGTCTGTTCCTCTAAACAAACCACATAAGGATCCACCAGTGTCATTGCATGTCTGTTCTTTTCACGAACCACACCTAGTGCCATTGCATGCGTGTTCTTCTAAACAAACCACATAAGTCATTGCATGTATGTTCTTTTCATGAACCACACCCGGTGTCATTGCATGTGTGTTCCTCTAGACAGACCAGATAAGGATCCACCGGTGTCACTTCATGTCTGTTCTTTTCATGAACCACATAAGGATCCACCAGTGTCATTGGATGTGTGTTCTTCTCATGAACCACACATGGATCCATCGGTGTCATTGCATGTCTGTTCCTCTAAACAAACCACATAAGGATCCACCAGTGTCATTGCATGTCTATTCTTTTCATGAACCACACCTAGTGTCATTGCATGTGTGTTCTTCTAAACAAACCACATAAGTCATTGCATGTCTGTTCTTTTCATGAACCACACCGGTGTGATTGCATGCGTGTTCCTCCACATAGACCACATAAGGATCCACCGGTGCCACTGCATGTCTGTTCTTTTCATGAACCACATAAGGATCCACCAGTGTCATTGGATGTGTGCTCTTCTCATGAACCACTCATGGATCCACCGGTGTCATTGCGTGTCTGTTCCTCTAAACAAACCACATAAGGATCCACCAGTGTCATTGCATGTCTGTTCTTTCCATGAACCACACCTAGTGTCATTGCATGTGTGTTCTTCTAAACAGACCACATAAGGATCCACCAGTGTCATTGCACGTCTTTTATTTTCATGAACCACACCTGGTGTCATTGCATGTCTGTTCTTTTCATGAACCACAACTAGAGTCATTGCATGTCTATTACTTCCATAAACCATACATGGATCCACCGGTGTCATTGCATGTCTGTTCTTTTCATGAACCACAACAAGTGTCATTGCATGTCAGTTCTTTTTCATAAACCACACCAAGTTTCATTGCATGTCAGTTCTTTTCATGAACCACATAAGGATCCACCAGTGTCATTGCATGTCTGTTCTTCTCACAAACTACATAAGGATCCACCAGTGTCATTGCATGTCTGTTCTTTTTATGAGCCACACCTAGTGTCATTCCATGTGTGTCCCTCTAGGCAAACCACATAAGGATCCACCGGTGTCACTGCATGTCTGTTCTTTTCATGAACCACACATGGATCCACCGGTGTCATTGCATGTCTGTTCTTTTCATGAACCACACCCAGTGTTATTGCATGTCAGTTCTTTTAATGAACCACATAAGGATCCACCAGTGTCATTGCATGTCTGTTCTTCTCACAAACCACATATGGATCCACCTAGTGTGATTGCATGTCTGTTCTTTTCATGAACCACACCTAGTGTCCTTGCATGTGTGTTCCTCTAGACAAACCACATAAGGATCCACCAGTGTCACTGCATGTCTGTTCTTTTCATGAACCACATAAGGATCCACCGGTGTCATTGGATGTGTGTTCTTCTCATGAACCACACATGGATCCACCGGTGTCATTGCATGTGTGTTCCTCTAAACAAACCACATAAGGATCCACCAGTGTCATTGGCTGTGTGTTCTTCTAAACAAACCACACATGGATCCACCGGTGTCATTGTATTTTGTTCCTCTAAAGAAACCACATAAGGGTCCACCAGTGTCATTGCATGTGTGTTCTTCTAAACAAACCACATAAGGATCCACTAGTGTCATTGCATGTCTGTTCTTTTCATAAACCACACCCGGTGTCATTGCATGTCTGTTCTTTTCATGAACCACAGCTAGAGTCATTGGATGTCTATTACTTGCATAAACCACAAATGGATCCACCAGTCTCATTGCATGTCTGTTCGTTTCATGAACCACACCCAGTGTCATTGCATGTCAGTTCTTTTCATGAACCACACCCACTGTCATTGCATGTCAGTTCTTTTCATGAACCACATAAGGATCCACCAATGTCATTGCATGTCTGTTCTTCTCACAAACCACATAAGGATCCACGAGTGTCATTGCATGTCTGTTCTTTTCATGAACCACACCCAGTGTCATTGCATGTGTGTTCCTCTAGACAAACCACATAAGGATCCACCAGTGTCACTGCATGGCTGTTCTTTTCATGAACCACACATGGATCCCCCGGTGTCATTGCAAGTCTGTTCTTTTCATGAACCACACCTAGTGTCATTGCATGTCAGTTCTTTTCATGAACCACATAAGGATCCACCAGTGTCATTGCATGTCTGTTCTTCTCACAAACCACATAAGGATCCACCAGTGTCATTGCATCTCTGTTCTTTTCATGAACCACACCCAGTGTCATTGCATGTGTGTTCCTCTAGACAAACCACATAAGGATCCACCGGTGTCACTGCATGTTTGTTCTTTTCATGAACCACACATGGATCCACCGGTGTCATTGCATGTCTGTTCTTTTCATGAACCACACCCAGTGTCATTACATGTCAACTCTTTTCATGAACCACATAAGGATCCACCAGTGTCATTGCATGTCTTTGCTTATCACAAACCACATATGGTTCCACCTAGTGTGATTGCATGTCTGTTCTTTTCATGAACCACACCTAGTGTCATTGCATGTTTGTTCCTCTAAACAAACCACATAAGGATCCACCAGTGTCATTGCATGTCTGTTCTTTTCATGAACCACACCCAGTGTCATTGCATGTGTGTTCTTCTAAACAAACCACATAAGTCATTGCATGTCTGTTCTTTTCATGAACCACACCCGGTGTCATTGCATGTGTGTTCCTCTAGACAGACCACATAAGGATCCACCGGTGTCACTGCATGTCTGTTCTTTTCATGAACCACATAAGGATCCACCAGTGTCATTGGATGTGTGTTCTTCTCATGAACCACACATGGATCCACCGGTGTCATTGCATGTCTGTTCTTTTCACGAACCACACCTAGTGTCATTGCGTGTCGTTTCTTTTAATGAAACACATAAGGATCCACCAGTGTCATTGCATGTCTGTTATTCTCACAAACCGCATATGGACCCACCTAGTGTGATTGCATGTCTGGTCTTTTCATGAACCACACCCAGTGTCACTGCATGTGTGTTCCTCTAGACAAACCACATAAGGATCCACCAGTGTCACTGCATGTCTGTTCTTTTCATGTACCACATAAGTATCCACCGGTGTCATTGGATGTGTGTTCTTCTCATGAACCACACATGGATGCACCGGTGTCATTGTATGTCTGTTCCTCTAAACAAACCACATAAGGATCCACCAGTGTCATTGCATGTCTGTTCTTTTCACGAACCACACTTAGTGCCATTGCATGCGTGTTCTTCTAAACAAACCACATAACTCAGTGCATGTATGTTCTTTTCATGAACCACACCCGGTGTCATTGCATGTGTGTTCCTCTAGACAGACCAGATAAGGATCCACCGGTGTCACTGCATGTCTGTTCTTTTCATGAACCACATAAGGATCCACCAGTGTCATTGGATGTGTGTTCTTCTCATGAACCACACATGGATCCATCGGTGTCATTGCATGTCTGTTCCTCTAAACAAACCACATAAGGATCCACCAGTGTCATTGCATGTCTATTCTTTTCATGAACCACACCTAGTGTCATTGCATGTGTGTTCTTCTAAACAAACCACATAAGTCATTGCATGTCTGTTCTTTTCATGAACCACACCGGTGTGATTGCATGCGTGTTCCTCTAGATAGACCACATAAGGATCCACCGGTGCCACTGCATGTCTGTTCTTTTCATGAACCACATAAGGATCCACTAGTGTCATTGGATGTGTGCTCTTCTCATGAACCACTCATGGATCCACCGGTGTCATTGCGTGTCTGTTCCTCTAAACAAACCACATAAGGATCCACCAGTGTCATTGCATGTCTGTTCTTTCCATGAACCACACCTAGTGTCATTGCATGTGTGTTCTTCTAAACAGACCACATAAGGATCCACCAGTGTCATTGCACGTCTTTTATTTTCATGAACCACACCTGGTGTCATTGCATGTCTGTTCTTTTCATGAACCACAACTAGAGTCATTGCATGTCTATTACTTCCATAAACCATACATGGATCCACCGGTGTCATTGCATGTCTGTTCTTTTCATGAACCACAACAAGTGTCATTGCATGTAAGTTCTTTTTCATAAACCACACCAAGTTTCATTGCATGTCAGTTCTTTTCATGAACCACATAAGGATCCACCAGTGTCATTGCATGTCTGTTCTTCTCACAAACTACATAAGGATCCACCAGTGTCATTGCATGTCTGTTCTTTTTATGAGCCACACCTAGTGTCATTCCATGTGTGTCCCTCTAGGCAAACCACATAAGGATCCACCGGTGTCACTGCATGTCTGTTCTTTTCATGAACCACACATGGATCCACCGGTGTCATTGCATGTCTGTTCTTTTCATGAACCACACCCAGTGTTATTGCATGTCAGTTCTTTTAATGAACCACATAAGGATCCACCAGTGTCATTGCATGTCTGTTCTTCTCACAAACCACATATGGATCCACCTAGTGTGATTGCATGTCTGTTCTTTTCATGAACCACACCTAGTGTCCTTGCATGTGTGTTCCTCTAGACAAACCACATAAGGATCCACCAGTGTCACTGCATGTCTGTTCTTTTCATGAACCACATAAGGATCCACCGGTGTCATTGGATGTGTGTTCTTCTCATGAACCACACATGAATCCACCGGTGTCATTGCATGTGTGTTCCTCAAAACAAACCACATAAGGATCCACCAGTGTCATTGGCTGTGTGTTCTTCTAAACAAACCACACATGGATCCACCAGTGTCATTGTATTTTGTTCCTCTAAAGAAACCACATAAGGGTCCAGCAGTGTCATTGCATGTGTGTTCTTCTAAACAAACCACATAAGGATCCACTAGTGTCATTGCATGTCTGTTCTTTTCATAAACCACACCCGGTGTCATTGCATGTCTGTTCTTTTCATGAACCACAACTAGAGTCATTGGATGTCTATTACTTCCATAAACCACAAATGGATCCACCAGTCTCATTGCATGTCTGTTCGTTTCATGAACCACACCCAGTGTCATTGCATGTCAGTTCTTTTCATAAACCACACCCAGTGTCATTGCATGTCAGTTCTTTTCATGAACCACATAAGGATCCACCAGTGTCATTGCATGTCTGTTCTTCTCACAAACCACATACGGATCCACCAGTGTCATTGCATGTCTGTTCTTTTCATGAACCACACCAAGTGTCATTGCATGTGTGTTCCTCTAGACAAACCACATAAGGATCCACCGGTGTCACTGCATGTCTGTTCTTTTCATGAACCACACATGGATCCACCGGTGTCACTACATGTCTATTCTTTTCATGAACCACACCCAGTGTCATTGCATGTCAGTTCTTTTCATGAACAACATAAGTAACCACCAGTGTCATTGCATCTATGTTCTTCTCACGAACCACATAAGGATCTAGCAGTGTCATTGCATGTCTGTTCTTTTCATGAACCACACCTAGTGTCATTGCATGTGTGTTCCTCTAGACAAACCACATAAGGATCCACCGGTGTGACTGCATGTCTGTTCTTTTCATGAACCACACATGGATCCACCAGTGTCATTGCATGTCTGTTCTTTTCATGAACCACACCCAGTGTCATTGCATGTCAGCTCTTTTCATGAACCACATAAGGATCCACCAATGTCATTGCATGTCTTTTCTTCTCACAAACCACATATGGATCCACCTAGTGTGATTGCATGTCTATTCTTTTCATGAGCCACACCCAGTGTCATTGCATGTGTGTTCCTCTATACAGACCACATAAGAATCCACCAGTGTCACTGCATGTCTGTTCTTTTCATGAACCACATAAGGATCCACCAGTGTCATTGGAAGTGTGTTCTTCTCATGAACCACACATGGATCGACTGGTGTCATTGCATGTCTGTTCCTCTAAACAAACCACATAAGGATCCACCAGCGTCATTGCATATCTGTTCTTTTCATGAACCACACCCAGTGCCATTGCATGTGTGTTCTTCTAAACAAACCACATAAGTGATTGCATGTCTATTCTTTTCATGAACCACACCCGATGTCATTCCATGTGTGTTCCTCTAGACAGACCACATAAGGATCCACCGGTGTCACTGCATGTCTGTTCTTTTCATGAACCACATAAGGATCCACCGGTGTCATTGGATGTGTGTTCTTCTCATGAACCACACATGGATCCACCGGTGTGATTGCATGTCTGTTCCTCTAAACAAACCACATAAGGATCCACCAATGTCATTGCATGTCTGTTCTTTTCATGAACCACACCCAGTGTCAATGCATGTGTGATCTTTTAAATAAACCACATAAGTAATTGAATGTCTGTTCTTTTCATGAACCACAGCCGGTGTCATTGCATGCGTGTTCCTCTAGACAGACCACATAAGGATCCACCGGTGTCACCTTATGTCTGTTCTTTTCTTGAACCACAGCCAGTGTCATTGCATGTGTGTTCCTCTAGACAAACCACATAAGGATCCACCGGTGCCAGTGCATGTCTGTTCTTTTCATGAACCACACATGGATCTACCGGTGTCATTGCATGTCTGTTCTTTTCATGAACCACACCCAGTGTCATTGCATGTCAGCTCTTTTCATGAACCACATAAGGATCCACCAGTGTCATTGCATGTCTTTTCTTCTCACAAACCATATATGGATCCACCTAGTGTGATTGCATGTCTGTTCTTTTCATGAACCACACCTAGTGTCATTGCATGTGTGTTCCTCTAGACAAACCACATAAGGATCCACCAGTGTCACTGCATGTCTGTTCTTTTCATGAACCACATAAGGATCCACCGGTGTCATTGGATGTGTGTTCTTTTCATGAACCACACATGGATCCACTGGTGTCATTGCATGTTTGTTCCTCTAAACAAACCACATAAGGATCCACTAGTGTCATTGCATGTCTGTTCTTTTCATGAACCACACCCAGTGTCACTGCATGTGTGTTCTTCTAAACAAACCACATAAGTCATTGCATGTCTGTTCTTTTCATGAACCACACCCGGTGCCATTGCATGTGTGTTTCTCTAGACAGATCACATAAGGATCCACCGGTCTTACTTCATGTCTGTTATTTTCATGAACCACATAAGGATCCACCCGTGTCATTGGATGTGTGTTCTTCTCATGAATCACAATGGATCCACCGGTGTCATTGCATGTCTGTTCTTTTCATGAACCACACCTAGTGTTATTGCATGTCAGTTCTTTTAATGAAACACGTAAGGATCCATTAGTGTCATTGCATGTCTGTTATTCTCACAAACCACATATGGATCCACCTACTGTGATTGCATGTCTGTTCTTTTCATGAACCACACCCAGTGTCATTGCATGTGTGTTCCTCTAGACAAACCACATAAGGATCCACCAGTGTCACTACATGTCTGTTCTTTTCATGAACCACATAAGTATCCACCGGTGTCATGTGATGTGTGTTCTTCTGATTAACCACACATGGATCCACCAGTGTCATTGCATGTCTATTCCTCTAAACAAACCACACATAGATCCACTAGTGTCATTGCATGTCTATTCTTTTCATGAACCACACCTAGTGTCATTGCATGTGTGTTCTTCTAAACAACCACATAGGTCATTGCATGTCTGTTCTTTTCATGAACCACAGCTGGTGTCATTGCATGCGTGTTCCTCTAGACAGACCGCATAAGGATCCACCAGTGTCACTGCATGTCTGTTCTTTTCATGAACCACATAAGGATCCACCAGTGTCATTGGATGTGTGCTCTTCTCATGAACCACACATGGATCCACCGGTGTCATTGCGTGTCTGTTCCTCTAAACAAACCACATAAGGAGCCACCAGTGTCATTGCATGTCTATTCTTTCCATGAACCACACCTAGTGTCATTGCATGTGTGTTCATCTAAACAAACCACATAAGGATCCACCAGTGTCATTGCATGTCTGTTATTTTCATGAACGACACACGGTGTCATTGCATGTCTATTCTTTAAATGAACCACAGCTAGAGTCATTGCATGTTTGTTCTTCTCACAAACCACATATGGATCGACCTAGTGTGATTGCATGTCTGTTCTTCTCAGGAACCACACCTAGTGTCATTGCATGTGTGTTCCTCTAGACAAACCACATAAGGATCCACCAGTGTCACTGCATGTCTGTTCTTTTCATGAACCACATAAGGATCCACCGGTATCATTGGATGTGTGTTCTTCTCATGAACCACACATGGATCCACCGGTGTCATTGCATGTCTGTTCCTCTAAACAAACCACATAAGGATCCACCAGTTTCACTACATGTCTGTTCTTTTCATGACCCACACCCAGTGTCATTGCATGTGTGTTCTTCTAAACAAACCACATAAGGATCCACCAGTGTCATTGCATGTCTGATCTTTTCATGAACCACACCTAGTGTCATTGCATGTGTGTTCCTCTAGACAAACCACATAAGGATCCACCGGTGTCACTGCATGTCTGTTCTTTTCATGAACCACACATGGATCCACCGGTGTCATTGCATGTCTATTCTTTTCACGAACAACACCCAGTGTCATTGCATGTTAGTTCTTTTCATGAACCATATAAGGATCCACCAGTGTCATTGCATGTCTGTTCTTCTCACAAACCAGATGTTGTTCCACCTAGTGTGATTGCATGTCTGTTCTTTTCATTAACCACACCCAATGTAATTGTATGTGTGTTCCTATAGACAAACCACATAACGATCCACCAGTGTCACTGCATGTCTGTTTTCTTTTCATGAACCACATAAGGATCCACCGGTTTCATTGGATGTGTGTTCTTCTCATGAACCACACATGGATCCACCGGTGTCATTCTATGTCTGTTCCTCTAAACAAACAACATAAGGATCCACCAGTGTCATTGCATGTCTGTTCTTTTCATGAACCACACCCAGTGTCATTGCATGTGTGTTCTTCTAAACAAACCACATAAGTCATTGCATGTCTGTTCTTTTCATGAACCACACCCGGTGTCATTGCATGTGCGTTCCTCTAGACAGACCACATAAGGATCCACCGGTGTCACTGGATGTCTATTCTTTTCATGAACCACATAAGAATCCACCAGTGTCATTGGATGTGTGTTCTTCTCATGAACCACACATGGATCCACCAGTGTCATTGCATGTCTGTTCTTTTCATGAACCACACCCAGTGTCATTGCATGTCAGTTCTTTTCATGAACCAATAAGGATCCACTAGTGTCATTGCATGTCTGTTCTTCTCACAAACCACATATGGATCCACCTACTGTGATTGCATGTCTGTTCTTTTCATGAACCACACCTAGTGTCATTGCATGTGTGTTCCTCTAGACAAACCACATAGGGATCCACTAGCGTCACTGCATGCCTGTTCTTTTCATGAACCACATAAGGATCCACCGGTGTCATTGGATGTGTGTTCTTCTCATGAACCACACATGGATCCACCGGTGTCATTGCATGTCTGTTCCTCTAAACAAACCACATAAGGATCCACCAGTGTCGTTGCATGTCTATTCTTTTCATGAACCACACCCAGTGTCATTGCATGTGTGTTCTTCTAAACAAACCACATAAGGATCCACCAGTGTCATTGCATGTCTCTTCTTTTCATAAACCACACCCGGTGTCATTGCATGTGTGTTCCTCTAGATAGACCACATAAGGATCCACCGGTGTCACTGCATGTCTGTTCTTTTCATGAACCACATAAGGATCCACCAGTGTCATTAAATGTGTGTTCTTCTCATGAACCACACATGTATTCACCGGTGTCATTGCATGTCTATTCCTTTAAAGAAACCACATAAGGATCCACCAGTGTCATTGCATGTCTGTTCTTTTCATGAACCACACCCAGTGTCAATGCATGTGTGTTCTTCTAAACAAACCACATAAGTCATTGCATATCTGTTCTTTTCATGAACCACACCCGGTGTCATTGCATGCGTGTTCCTCTAGACAGACCACATAAGGATCCACCGGTGTCACTGCATGTCTGTTCTTTTCATGAACCACATAAGGATCCACCAGTGTCATTGGATGTGTGTTCTTCTCATAAATCACACATGGATCCACCGGTGTCATTGGATGTATGTTCCTCTAAACAAACCACATAAGAATCCACCAGTGTCATTGCATGTCTGTTCTTTTGATGGAGCACACCTAGGGTCTTTGCATGTGTGTTCTTCTAAACAAACCACATAAGGATCCACCAGTGTCATTGCATGTCTGTTCTTTTCATGAACCACACCTGGTGTCATTGCATGTCTGTTCTTTTCATGAACCACAGCTAGAGTCATTGCATGTCTGTTACTTCCAGAAACCACACATGGATCCACCGGTGTCATAACATGTCTGTTCTTTTCATGAACCACCCCCAGTGTCATTGCATGTCAGTTCTTTTCATGAACCACACTCAGTGTCATTGCATGTCAGTTCTTTTCATGAATCACATAAGGATCCACCAGTGTCATTGCATGTCTGTTTTTCTCACAAACCACATAAGGATCCACCAGTGTCACTGCATGTCTGTTCTTTTCATGAACCACATAAGGATCCACCAGTGTCATTGGATATGTTTTCTTCTCATGAACCACACATGGATCCGCCAGTGTCATTGCATGTCTGTTCCGCTAAACAAACCACATAAGGATCCACCAGTGTCATTGCATGTCTGTTCTTTTCATGAACCATACCCGGTGTCATTGGATGTCTGTTCTTTTAATGAACCACAGCTAGAGTCATTGCATGTCTGTTACTTCCATAAACCACACATGGATCCACCGGTGTCATTGCATGTCTGTTCTTTTCATGAACCACACCCAGTGTCATTGTATGTCAGTTCTTTTCATGAACCACACCCAGTGTCATTGCATGTCTGTTCTTTTCATGAACCTCATAAGGATCCACCAATGTCATTGCATGTCTGTTCTTCTCACAAACCACATAAGGATCCACCAGTGTCATTGCATGTCTGTTTTTTTCATGAACCACACCCAGTGTCATTGCATGTGTGTTTCTCTAGAGAAACCACATAAGGATCCACCGGTGTCACTACATGTCTGTTCTTTTCATGAACCACACATGGATCCACCAGTGTCATTGCATGTCTGTTCTTTTCATGAACCACACCCAGTGTGATTGTATGTCTGCTCTTTTCATGAACCACATAAGGATCCACCAGTGTCATTGCATGTCTTTTCTTCTCACAAACCACATATGGATCCACCTAGTGTGATTGCATGTCTGTTCTTTTCATGAACCACACCCGGTGTCATTGCATGTGTGTTCCTCTAGACAAACCACATAAGGATCCACCAGTGTCACTGCATGTCTGTTCTTTTCATGAACCACATAAGGATCCACCGGTGTCATTTGATGTGTGTTCTTCTCATGAACCACACATGGATCCACCGGTGTCATTGCATGTATGTTCCTCTAAACAAACCACACAAGGATCCACCAGTGTCATTGCATGTCTTTTCTTTTCATGAACAATACCCAGTGTCATTGCATGTGTGTTCTTCTAAACAAACCACATAAGTCATTGCATGTCTGTTCTTTTCATGAACCACACCCGGTGTCATTGCATTTGTATTCCTCTAGACACACCACATAAGGATCCACCGGTGTCACTGCACGTCTGTTCTTTTCATGAACCACATAAGGATCCACCAGTGTCATTATATGTGTGTTCTTCTCATGAACCACACATGGATCCACCGGTGTCATTGCATGTCTGTTCTTTTCATGAACCACACCAGTGTCATTGCATGTCAGTTCTTTTCATGAACCACATAAGGATCCACCAGTGTCATTGCATGTCTGTTCTTCTCACAACCCACATATGGATCCACCAGTGTGATTGCATGTCTGTTCTTTTCATGAACCACACGTAGTGTCATTGCATGTGTGTTTCCTCTAGACAAACCACATAAGGATCCACCAGTGTCACTTCATGTCTATTATTTTCATGAACCACATAAGGATCCACCGGTGTCATTGGATGTGCGTTCTTCTCATGAACCACACATGGATCTACCGGTGTCATTGCATGTATGTTCCTCTAAACAAACCACATAAGGATCCACAGTGTCATTGCATGTCTGTTCTTCTAAGCAAACCACATAAGGATCCACCAGTGTCATTGCATGTCTGTTGTTTTCATGAACCACAACCGGTGTCATTGCATGTCTGTTCTTTTCATGAACCGCACCCAGTGTTATTGCATGTGTGTTCTTATAAACAAACCACATAAGTCATTGCATGTCTGTTCTTTTCATGAACCACACCCGGTGTCATTGCATGTGTGTTCCTCTAGACAGACCACATAAGGATCCACCGGTGTCACTGCATGTCTGTTCTTTTCATGAACCACATAAGGATCCACCAGTGTCATTTGATGTGTGTTCTTCTCATGAACCACACATGGATCCACCGGTGTCATTGCATGTCTGTTTTTTTCATGAACCACACCAATGTCATTGCATGTCAGTTCTTTTCATGAACCACATATGGATCCACCAGTGTCATTGCATGTCTGTTCTTCTCACAACCCACATATGGATCCATGTAGTGTGATTGCATGTCTGTTCTTTTCATGAACCACACCTAGTGTCATTGCATATGTGTTTCCTCTAGACAAACCACATAAGGATCCACCAGTGTCACTTCATGTCTATTCTTTTCATGAACCACATAAGGATCCACCGGTGTCATTGGACGTGCGTTCTTCTCATGAACCACACATGGATCCACCGGTGTCAGTGCATGTATGTTCCTCTAAACAAACCACACAAGGATCCACCAGTGTCATTGCATGTCTGTTTTTTTCATGAACAACACCCAGTGTCATTGCAGGTGTGTTCTTCTAAACAAACCACATTAGTCATTGCATGTCTGTTCTTTTCATGAACCACACCCGGTGTCATTGCAGGTGTGTTCCTCTTGACACACCACATAAGGATCCATCGGTGTCACTGCATGTCTGTTCTTTTCATGAACCACATAAGAATCCACCAGTGTCATTGGATGTGTGTTCTTCGCATCAACCACACATGGATCCACCGGTGTCATTGCATGTCTGTTCCTCTAAACATACCACATAAGGATCCACCAGTGTCATTGCATGTCTGTTCTTTTCATGAACCACACCCAGTGTCATTGCATGTGTGTTCTTCTAAACAAACCACATAAGTCATTGCATGTCTGTTCTTTTCATGAACCACACCCGGTGTCATTGCATACGTGTTCCTCTAGACACACCACATAAGGATCCACCGGTGTCACTGCATGTCTATTCTTTTCATGAACCACATAAGGATCCACCAGTGTCATTGGATGTGCGTTCTTCTCATAAACCACACATGGATCCACCGGTGTCATTGCATATATGTTCCTCTAAACAAACCACATAAGGATCCACCAGTGTCATTGCATGTCTGTTCTTTTCATGAACCACACCCAGTGTCATTGCATGTGTGTTCTTCTAAACAAACCACATAAGGATCCACCAGTGTCATTGCATGTCTGTTGTTTTCATCAACCACACCTGATGTCATTGCAAGTCTATTTTTTAAATGAACCACAGCTAGAGTCATTGCATGTCTGTTACTTCCATAAACCACACATGGATCCACCGGTGTCATTGCATGTCTGTTCTTTTCATGAACCAGACCCAGTGTCATTGCATGTCAGTTTTTTTCATGAACCACACCCATTGTCATTGCATGTCAGTTCTTTTCATGAACCACATAAGAATCCACCAATGTCATTGCATGTCTGTTCTTCTCACAAACCATATAAGGATCCACCAGTGCCATTGCATGTCTGTTCTTTTCATGAACCACACCCAGTGTCATTGCACGTGTGTTCTAGACAAACCACATAAGGATCCACCGGTGTCACTGCATGTCTGTTCTTTTCATGGACCACACATGGATCCACCAGTGTCATTGCATGTCTGTTCTTTTCATGAACCACACCGGGTGTCATTGCATGTGTGTTCCTCTAGACAGACCACATAAGGATCCACCGATGGCACTGCATGTCTGTTCTTTTCAGGAACCACATAAGGATCCACCAGTGTCCTTGGATGTGTGTTCTTCTCATGAACCACACATGGATCCACCGGTGTCATTGCATGTCTGTTCTTTTCATGAACCACACCCAGTGTCATTGCATGTCAGTTCTTTTCATGAACCACATAAGGATCCACCAGTGTCATGGCATGTCTGTTCTTCTCACAAACCACATATGGATCCACCTAGTGTGATTCAATGTTTGTTATTTTCATGAACCACACCCAGTGTCATGCATGCGTGTTCCTCTAGACAAACCACATAAGCATCCACCAGTGTCACTGCATGTCTGTTCTTTTCATGAACCACATAAGGATCCACCGGTGTCATTGGATGTGTGTTCTTCTCATGAACTACACATGGATCCACCGGTGTCATTGCATGTCTGTTCCTATAAACAAACCACATAAGGATCCACCGGTGTCACTACATGTCTGTTCTTTTCATGAACCACATAAGGATCCCAGTGTCATTGGATGTGTGTTCTTCTAAACAAACCACACATGGATCCACCGGCGTCATTGCATGTGTGTTCCTCTAAACAAACCACATAAGGATACACTAGTGTCATTGCATGTCGGTTCTTTTCATGAACCACACCTAGTGTCATTGCATGCATGTCTTCTAAACAAACCACATAAGGATCCAGTAGTGTCATTGCATGTCTGTTCTTTTCATGAACCACACCCGGTGTCATTGCATGTCTGTTCTTTTCATGAACCACAGCTAGAGTCATTGCATGTCTGTTACTTCCATAAGTCACACATGGATCCACTGATTTCATTGCATGTCTGTTCTTTTCATGAACCACAACCCGGGTCATTGCATCTCAGTTCTTTTCATCAAACACACCCACTGTCATTGCATATCAGTTCTTTTCATGAACCACATAAGGATCCACCAATGTCATTGCATGTCTATTCTTCTCACAAACCACATAAGGATCCACGAGTGTCATTGCATGTCTGTTCTTTTCATGAACCACACCCAGTGTCATTGCATGTGTGTTCCTCTAGACAAACCACATAAGGATCCACCAGTGTCACTGCATGGCTGTTCTTTTCATGAACCACACATGGATCCCCCGGTGTCATTGCAAGTCTGTTCTTTTCATGAACCACACCTAGTGTCATTGCATGTCAGTTCTTTTCATGAACCACATAAGGATCCACCAGTGTCATTGCATGTCTGTTCTTCTCACAAACCACATAAGGATCCACCAGTGTCATTGCATGTCTGTTCTTTTCATGAACCACACCCAGTGTCATTGCATCTGTGTTCCTCTAGACAAACCACATAAGGATCCACCGGTGTCACTGCATGTTTGTTCTTTTCATGAACCACACATGGATCCACCGGTGTCATTGCATGTCTGTTTTTTCATGAACCACACCCAGTGTCATTACATGTCAACTCTTTTCATGAACCACATAAGGATCCACCAGTGTCATTGCATGTCTTTTCTTCTCACAAACCACATATGGATCCACCTAGTGTGATTGCATGTCTGTTATTTTCATGAACCACAACTAGTGTCATTGCATGTGTGTTCCTCTAGACAAACCACATAAGGATCCACCAATGTCACTGCATGTCTGTTCTTTTCATAACCCACATAAGGATCCACCGGTGTCATTGGATGTGTGTTCTTCTCATGAATCACACATGGATCCAACGGTGTCATTGCATGTTTGTTCCTCTAAACAAACCACATAAGGATCCACCAGTGTCATTGCATGTTTGTTCTTTTCATGAACCACACCCAGTGTCATTGCATGTGTGTTCTTCTAAACAAACCACATAAGTCATTGCATGTCTGTTCTTTTCATGAACCACACCCGGTGTCATTGTATGTCTGTTCCTCTATACAGACCACATAAGGATCCACCGGTGTCACTGCATGTCTGTTCTTTTCATGAACCACATAAGGATCCACCAGTGTCATTTGATGTGTGTTCTTCTCACGAACCACACATGGATCCACCGGTGTCATTGCATGTCTGTTCTTTTCACGAACCACACCTAGTGTAATTGCATGTCGTTTCTTTTAATGAAACACATAAGGATCCACCAGTGTCATTGCATGTCTGTTATTCTCACAAACCGCATATGGACCCACCTAGTGTGATTGCATGTCTGGTCTTTTCATGAATCACACCCAGTGTCATTGCATGTGTGTTCCTCTATACAAACCACATAAGGATCCACCAGTGTCACTTCATGAATGTTCTTTTCCTGTACCACATAAGTATCCACCGGTGTCATTGGATGTGTGTTCTTCTCATGAACCACACATGGATGCACCAGTGTCATTGCATGTCTGTTCCTCTAAACAAACCACATAAGGATCCACCAGTGCCATTGCATGTCTGTTCTTTTCATGAACCACACCCAGTGCCATTGCATGCGTGTTCTTCTAAACAAACCACATAAGTCATTGCATGTATGTTCTTTTCGTGAACCACACCCAGTGTCATTGCATGTGTGTTCCTCTAGACAGACCACATAAGGATCACCGGTGTCACTTCATGTCTGTTCTTTTCATGAACCACATAAGGATCCACCAGTGTCATTGGATGTGTGTTCTTCTCATGAACCACATATGGATCCATCGGTGTCATTGCATGTCTGTTCCTCTAAACAAACCACATAAGGATCCACCAGTGTCATTGCATGTCTATTCTTTTCATGAACCACACCTAGTGTCATTGCATGTGTGTTCTTCTAAACAAACCACATAAGTCATTGCATGTCTGTTCTTTTCATGAACCACACCGGTGTGATTGCATGCGTGTTCCTCTAGACAGACCACAAAAGGATCCACCGGTGTCACTGCATGTCTGTTCTTTTCATGAACCACATAAGGATCCACAAGTGTCATTGGATGTGTGCTCTTCTCATGAACCACTCATGGATCCACCGGTGTCATTGCGTGTCTGTTCCTCTAAACAAACCACATAAGGATCCACCAGTGTCATTGCATGTCTGTTCTTTCCATGAACCACACCTAGTGTCATTGCATGTGTGTTCTTCTAAACAGACCACATAAGGATCCACCAGTGTCATTGCATGTCTGTTATTTTCGTGAACCACACCTGGTGTCATTGCATGTCTGTTCTTTTCATGAACCACAACTAGAGTCATTGCATGTCTATTACTTCCATAAACCATACATGGATCCACCGGTGTCATTGCATGTCTGTTCTTTTCATGAACCACAACAAGTGTCATTGCATGTCAGTTCTTTTTCATAAACCACACCAAGTTTTATTGCATGTCAGTTCTTTTCATGAACCACATAAGGATCCACCAGTGTCATTGCATGTCTGTTCTTCTCACAAACTACATAAGGATCCACCAGTGTCATTGCATGTCTGTTCTTTTCATGAGCCACACCTAGTGTCATTCCATGTGTGTCCCTCTAGGAAAACCACATAAGGATCCACCGGTGTCACTGCATGTCTGTTCTTTTCATGAACCACACATGGATCCACCGGTGTCATTGCATGTCTGTTCTTTTCATGAACCACACCCAGTGTTATTGCATGTCAGTTCTTTTAATGAACCACATAAGGATCCACCAGTGTCATTGCATGTATGTTCTTCTCACAAACCACATATGGATCCACCTAGTGTGATTGCATGTCTGTTCTTTTCATGAACCACACCTAGTGTCCTTGCATGTGTGTTCCTCTAGACAAACCACATAAGGATCCACCAGTGTCACTGCATGTCTGTTCTTTTCATGAACCACATAAGGATCCACCGGTGTCATTGGATGTGTGTTCTTCTCATGAACCACACATGGATCCACCGGTGTCATTGCATGTGTGTTCCTCTAAACAAACCACATAAGGATCCACCAGTGTCATTGGCTGTGTGTTCTTCTAAACAAACCACACATGGATCCACCGGTGTCATTGTATGTTTGTTCCTCTAAAGAAACCACATAAGGGTCCACCAGTGTCATTGCATGTGTGTTCTTCTAAACAAACCACATAAGGATCCACCGGTGTGACTGCATGTGTGTTTTTTCATGAACCACATCTAGTGTTATTGCATGTCAGTTCTTTTCATGAACAACATAAGTATCCACCAGTGTCATTGCATGTATGTTCTTCTCACGAACCACATAAGGATCCACCAGTGTCATTGGCTGTGTGTTCTTCTAAACAAACCACACATGGATCCACCGGTGTCATTGTATGTTTGTTCCTCTAAAGAAGCCACATAAGGGTCCACCAGTTTCATTGCATGTGTGTTCTTCTAAACAAACCACATAAGGATCCACCAGTGTCATTGCATGTCTGTTCTTTTCATAAACCACACCCGGTGTCATTGCATGTCTGTTCTTTTCATGAACCACAGCTAGAGTCATTGGATGTCTATTACTTCCATAAACCACAAATGGATCCACCAGTGTCATTGCATGCCTGTTCTTTTCATGAACCACACCCAGTGTCATTGCATGTCAGTTCTTTTCATGAACCACACCCAGTGTCATTGCATGTCAGTTCTTTTCTTGAACCACATAAGGATCCACCAGTGTCATTGCATGTCTGTTCTTCTCACAAACCACATATGGATCCACCAGTGTCATTGCATGTCTGTTCTTTTCATGAACCACACCCAGTGTCATTGCATGTGTGTTCCTCTAGACAAACCACATAAGGATCCACCGGTGTCACTGCATGCCTGTTCTTTTCATGAACCACACATGGATCCAGCGGTGTCACTACATGTCTATTCTTTTCATGAACCACACCAGTGTCATTGCATGTCAGTTCTTTTCATGAACAACATAAGTATCCACCAGTGTCATTGCATGTATGTTCTTCTCACGAACCACATAAGGATCCACCAGTGTCATTGCATGTCTGTTCTTTTCATGAACCACACCTAGTGTCATTGCATGTGTGTTCCTCTAGACAAACCACATAAGGATCCACCGGTGTGACTGCATGTCTGTTCTTTTCATGAACCACACATGGATCGACCAGTGTCATTGCATGTCTGTTCTTTTCATGAACCACACCCAGTGTCATTGCATGTCAGCTCTTTTCATGAACCACATAAGGATCCACCAATGTCATTGCATGTCTTTTCTTCTCACAAACCACATATGGATCCACCTAGTGTGATTGCATGTCTATTCTTTTCATGAACCACACCCAGTGTCATTGCATGTTTGTTCCTCTAGACAGACCACATAAGAATCCACCTGTGTCACTGCATGTCTGTTCTTTTCATGAACCACATAAGGATCCACCAGTGTCATTGGAAGTGTGTTCTTCTCATGAACCACACATGGATCGACTGGTGTCATTGCATGTCTGTTCCTCTAAACAAACCACATAAGGATCCACCAGCGTCATTGCATATCTCTTCTTTTCATGAACCACACCCAGTGCCATTGCATGTGTGTTCTTCTAAACAAACCACATAAGTGATTGCATGTCTATTATTTTCATGAACCACACCCGATGTCATTGCATGTGTGTTCCTCTAGACAGACCACATAAGGATCCACCGGTGTCACTGCATGTCTGTTCTTTTCATGAAACACATAAGGATCCACCGGTGTCATTGGATGTGTGTTCTTCTCATGAAACACACATGGATCCACCGGTGTCATTGCATGTCTGTTCCTCTAAACAAACCACATAAGGATCCACCAATGTCATTGCATGTCTGTTCTTTTCAAGAACCACACCCAATGTCATTGCATGTGTGTTCTTTTAAACAAACCACATAAGTCATTGCATGTCTGTTCTTTTCATGAACCACACCCGGTGTCATTGCATGTCTGTTCTTTTCATGAACCACAGCTAGAGTCATTGCATGTCTGTTACTTCCATAAACCACACATGGATCCACCGGTCTCATTGCATGGCTGTTCTTTTCATGAACCACACCCGGTGTCATTGCATGTCTGTTTTTTTCATGAACCACACCAGTGTCATTGCATGTCAGTTCTTTTCATGAATTACATAAGGATCCACCAGTGTCATTGCATGTCTATTATTCTCACAAACCACATAAGGATCCACCAGTGTCATTGCATGTCTGTTCTTTTCATGAACCACACCTAGTGTCATTGCATGTGTGTTCCTCTAGACAAACCACATAAGGATCCACCGGTGTCACTGCATGTCTTTTCTTTTCATGAACCACACATGGATCCACCAGTGACATTGCATGTCTGTTCTTTTTCATGAACCACACCTAGTGTCATTGCATGTCTGCTCTTTTCATGAACCACATACTGATCCACCAGTGTCATTGCATGTATTTTCTTCTCACAAACCACATATGGATCCACCTAGTGTGATTGCATGTCTGTTCTTTTCATGAACCACACCTAGTGTCATTGCATGTGTGTTCCTCTAGACAAAACACATAAGGATCCACCAGTGTCACTGCATGTCTGTTCTTTTCATGAACCACATAAGTATCCACCGGTGTCATGTGATGTGTGTTCTTCTCATGAACCACACATGGATCCACCGGTGTCATTGCATGTCTGTTCCTCTAAACAAACCACATAAGGATCCACCAGTTTCACTACATGTCTGTTCTTTTCATGACCCACACCCAGTGTCATTGCATGTGTGTTCTTCTAAACAAACCACATAAGGATCCACCAGTGTCATTGCATGTCTGTTCTTTTCATGAACCACACCCGGTGTCATTGCATGTCTGTTCTTTTCATGAACCACACCAAGTGTTATTGCATGTCAGTTCTTTTCATGAACCACATAAGGATCCACCAGTGTCATTGCATGTCTGTTCTTCTCACAAACCACATATGGATCCACCTAGTGTGATTGCATGTCTGTTCTTTTCATGAACCACACCCAGTGTCATTGCAGGTGTGTTCCTCTAGACAAACCACATAAGGATCCACCAGTGTCACTGCATGTCTGTTCTTTTCATGAACCACATAAGGATCCACCGGTGTCATTGGATGTGTGTTCTTCTCATGAACCACACATGGATCCACCGATGTCATTCCATGTGTGTTCCTCTAAACAAACCACATAAGGATCCACCGGTGTGACTGCATGTGTGTTCTTTTCACGAACCACGTAAGGATCCACCAGTGTCATTGGCTGTGTGTTCTTCTAAACAAACCACACATGGATCCACCGGTGTCATTGTATGTTTGTTCCTCTAAAGAAGCCACATAAGGGTCCACCAGTGTCATTGCATGTGTGTTCTTCTAAACAAACCACATAAGGATCCACCAGTGTCATTGCATGTCTGTTCTTTTCATAAACCACACCCGGTGTCATTGCATGTCTGTTCTTTTCATGAACCACAGCTAGAGTCATTGGATGTCTATTACTTCCATAAACCACAAATGGATCCACCAGTGTCATTGCATGCCTGTTCTTTTCATGAACCACACCCAGTGTCATTGCATGTCAGTTCTTTTCATGAACCACACCCAGTGTCATTGCATGTCAGTTCTTTTCATGAACCACATAAGGATCCACCAGTGTCATTGCATGTCTGTTCTTCTCACAAACCACATACGGATCCACCAGTGTCATTGCATGGCTGTTCTTTTCATGAGCCACACCTAGTGTCATTCCATGTGTGTCCCTCTAGGAAAACCACATAAGGATCCACCGGTGTCACTGCATGTCTGTTCTTTTCATGAACCACACATGGATCCACCGGTGTCATTGCATGTCTGTTCTTTTTCATGAACCACACCCAGTGTTATTGCATGTCATTTCTTTTAATGAACCACATAAGGATCCACCAGTGTCATTGCATGTATGTTCTTCTCACAAACCACATATGGATCCACCTAGTGTGATTGCATGTCTGTTCTTTTCATGAACCACACCTAGTGTCCTTGCATGTGTGTTCCTCTAGACAAACCACATAAGGATCCACCAGTGTCACTGCATGTCTGTTCTTTTCATGAACCACATAAGGATCCACCGGTGTCATTGGATGTGTGTTCTTCTCATGAACCACACATGGATCAACCGGTGTCATTGCATGTGTGTTCCTCTAAAAAAACCACATAAGGATCCACCGGTGTGACTGCATGTGTGTTCTTTTCACGAACCACATAAGGATGCACCAGTGTCATTGGCTGTGTGTTCTTCTAAACAAACCACACATGGATCCACCGGTGTCATTGTATGTTTGTTCCTCTAAAGAAGCCACATAAGGGTCCACCAGTGTCATTGCATGTGTGTTCTTCTAAACAAACCACATAAGGATCCACCAGTGTCATTGCATGTCTGTTCTTTTCATAAACCACACCCGGTGTCATTGCATGTCTGTTCTTTTCATGAACCACAGCTAGAGTCATTGGATGTCTATTACTTCCATAAACCACAAATGGATCCACCAGTGTCATTGCATGCCTGTTCTTTTCATGAACCACAGCCAGTGTCATTGCATGTCAGTTCTTTTCATGAACCACACCCAGTGTCATTGCATGTCAGTTCTTTTCATGAACCACATAAGGATCCACCAGTGTCATTGCATGTCTGTTCTTCTCACAAACCACATACGGATCCACCAGTGTCATTGCATGTCTGTTCTTTTCATGAACCACACCCAGTGTCATTGCATGTGTGTTCCTCTAGACAAACCACATAAGGATCCACCGGTGTCACTGCATGTCTGTTCTTTTCATGAACCACACATGGATCCAGCGGTGTCACTACATGTCTATTCTTTTCATGAACCACACCCAGTGTCATTGCATGTCAGTTCTTTTCATGAACAACATAAGTATCCACCAGTGTCATTGCATGTATGTTCTTCTCACGAACCACATAAGGATCCACCAGTGTCATTGGCTGTGTGTTCTTCTAAACAAACCACACATGGATCCACCGGTGTCATTGTATGTTTGTTCCTCTAAAGAAGCCACATAAGGGTCCACCAGTGTCATTGCATGTGTGTTCTTCTAAACAAACCACATAAGGATCGACCAGTGTCATTGCATGTCTGTTCTTTTCATAAACCACACCCGGTGTCATTGCATGTCTGTTCTTTTCATGAACCACAGCTAGAGTCATTGGATGTCTATTACTTCCATAAACCACAAATGGATCCACCAGTGTCATTGCATGCCTGTTCTTTTCATGAACCACACCCAGTGTCATTGCATGTCAGTTCTTTTCATGAACCACACCCAGTGTCATTGCATGTCAGTTCTTTTCATGAACCACATAAGGATCCACCAGTGTCATTGCATGTCTGTTCTTCTCACAAACCACATACGGATCCACCAGTGTCATTGCATGTCTGTTCTTTTCATGAACCACACCCAGTGTCATTGCATGTGTGTTCCTCTAGACAAACCACATAAGGATCCACCGGTGTCACTGCATGTCTGTTCTTTTCATGAACCACACATGGATCCAGCGGTGTCACTACATGTCTATTCTTTTCATGAACCACACCCAGTGTCATTGCATGTCAGTTCTTTTCATGAACAACATAAGTATCCACCAGTGTCATTGCATGTATGTTCTTCTCACGAACCACATAAGGATCCACCAGTGTCATTGCATGTCTGTTCTTTTCATGAACCACACCTAGTGTCATTGCATGTGTGTTCCTCTAGACAAACCACATAAGGATCCACCGGTGTGACTGCATGTCTGTTCTTTTCATGAACCACACATGGATCCACCAGTGTCATTGCATGTCTGTTCTTTTCATGAACCACACCCAGTGTCATTGCATGTCAGCTCTTTTCATGAACCACATAAGGATCCACAAGTGTCATTGCATGTATTTTCTTCTCACAAACCACAGATGGATCCACCTAGTGTGATTGCATGTCTGTTCTTTTCATGAGCCACACCCAGTGTCATTGCATGTGTGTTCCTCTAGGCAGACCACATAAGAATCCACCTGTGTCACTGCATGTCTGTTCTTTTCATGAACCACATAAGGATCCACCAGTGTCATTGGAAGTGTATTCTTCTCATGAACCACACATGGATCGACCGGTGTCATTGCATGTCTGTTCCTCTAAACAAACCACATAAGGATCCACCAGCGTCATTGCATATCTGTTCTTTCATGAACCACACCCAGTGCCATTGCATGTGTGTTCTTCTAAACAAACCACATAAGTGATTGCATGTCTGTTATTTTCATGAACCACACCCGATGTCATTGCATGTGTGTTCCTCTAGATAGACCACATAAGGATCCACCGGTGTCACCACATGTCTGTTCTTTTCATGAACCACATAAGGATCCACCGGTGTCATTGGATGTGTGTTCTTCTCATGAACCACACATGGATCCACCAGTGTCATTGCATGTCTGTTCCTCTAAACAAACCACATAAGGATCCACTAGTGTCATTGCATGTCTGTTCTTTTCATGAACCACACCCAGTGTCATTGCATGTCTGTTGTTTTCATGAACCACACCCAGTGTCATTGCATGTGTGTTCTTTTAAACAAACCACATAAGTCATTGAATGTCTGTTCTTTTCATGAACCACAGCCGGTGTCATTGCATGCGTGTTCCTCTAGACAGACCACATAAGGATCCACCGGTGTCACCTTATGTCTGTTCTTTTCTTGAACCACAGCCAGTGTCATTGCATGTGTGTTCCTCTAGAAAACCACATAAGGATCCACCAGTGTCAGTGCTTGTCTGTTCTTTTCATGAACCACACATGGATCCACCGGTGTCATTGCATGTCTGTTCTTTTCATGAACCACACCCAGTGTCATTGCATGTCAGCTCTTTTCATGAACCACATAAGGATCCACCAGTGTCATTGCATGTCTTTTCTTCTCACAAACCATATATGGATCCACCTAGTGTGATTGCATGTCTGTTCTTTTCATGAACCACACCTAGTGTCATTGCATGTGTGTTCCTCTAGACAAACCACATAAGGATCCACCAGTGTCACTGCATGTCTGTTCTTTTCATGAACCACATAAGGATCCACCGGTGTCATTGGATGTGTGTTCTTGTCATGAACCACACATGGATCCACCGGTGTCATTGCATGTGTGTTCCTCTAAACAAACCACATAAGGATCCACCAGTGTCATTGCATGTCTGTTCTTTTCATGAACCACACCCAGTGTCACTACATGTGTGTTCTTCTAAACAAACCACATAAGTCATTGCATGTCTGTTCTTTTCATGAACCACACCCGGTGCCATTGCATGTGTGTTTCTCTAGACAGATCACATAAGGATCCACCGGTCTTACTGCATGTCTGTTCTTTTCATGAACCACATAAGGATCCACCCGTGTCATTGGATGTGTGTTCTTCTCATGAATCACAATGGAACCACCGGTGTCATTGCATGTCTGTTCTTTTCATGAACCACACCCAGTGTTATTGCATGTCAGTTCTTTTAATGAAACACATAAGGATCCACTAGTGTCATTGCATGTCTGTTATTCTCACAAACCACATATGGATCCACCTAGTGTGATTGCATGTCTGTTCTTTTCATGAACCACACCCAGTGTCATTGCATGTGTGTTCCTCTAGACAAACCATATAAGGATCCACCAGTGTCACTACATGTATGTTCTTTTCATGAACCACATAAGTATCCACCGGTGTCATGTGATGTGTGTTCTTCTGATGAACCACACATGGATCCACTAGTGTCATTGCATGTCTGTTCCTCTAAACAAACCACACATAGATCCACCGGTGTCATTGCATGTCTATTCTTTTCATGAACCACACCTAGTGTCATTGCATGTGTGTTCTTCTAAACAACCCGGTGTCATTGCATGCGTGTTCCTCTAGACAGACCGCATAAGGATCCACCGGTGTCACTTCATGTCTGTTCTTTTCATGAACCACATAAGGATGCACCAGTGTCATTGGATGTGTGCTCTTCTCATGAACCACACATGGATCCACCGGTGTCATTGCGTGTCTGTTCCTCTAAAAAAACCACATAAGGATCCACCAGTGTCATTGCATGTCTATTCTTTCCATGAACCACACCTAGTGTCATTGCATGTGTGTTCTTCTAAACAAACCACATAAGGATCCACCAGTGTCATTGCATGTCTGTTATTTTCATGAACCACACCCGGTGTCATTCATGTCTATTCTTTAAATGAACCACAGCTAGAGTCATTGCATGTCTGTTACTTCCATAAACCACACATGGATCGACCGGTGTCATTGCATGCCTGTTCTTTTCATGAACCACAACAAGTGTCATTGCATGTCAGTTCTTTTTCATGAACCACACCAAGTGTCATTGCATGTCAGTTCTTTTCATGAACCACATAAGGATCCACTAGTGTCATTGCATGTCTATTCTTCTCACAAACTACATAAGGATTCACCAGTGTCATTGCATGTATGTTCTTTTCATGAGCCACACCCAGTGTCATTGCATGTGTGTCCCTCCAGACAAACCACATAAGGATCCACCGGTGTCACTGCATGTCTGTTCTTTTCATGAACCACACTAGTGTCATTGCATGTGTGTTCCTCTAGACAAACCACATAAGGATCCACCAGTGTCACTGCATGTCTGTTCTTTTCATGAACCACATAAGGATCCACCGGTGTCATTGGATGTGTGTTCTTCTCATGAACCACACATTGATCCACCGGTGTCATTGCATGTGTGTTCCTCTAAACAAACCACATAAGGATCCACCGGTGTGACTGCATGTCTGTTCTTTTCACGAACCACATAAGGATCCACCAGTGTCATTGGATGTGTGTTCTTCTAAACAAACCACACATGGATCCACCGGTGTCATTGTATGTTTGTTCCTCTAAAGAAACTAGATAAGGATCCACCAGTGTCATTGCATGTCTGTTCTTTTCATGATCCACACCCAGTGTCATTGCATGTGTGTTCTTCTAAACAAACCACATAAGGATCCACCAGTGTCACTACATGTCTGTTCTTTTCATAAACCACATCCGGTGTCATTGCATGTCTGTTCTTTTCATGAACCACAGCTAGAGTCATTGCATGTCTATTACTTCCATAAACCACAAATGGATCCACCAGTGTCATTGCATGTCTATTCTTTGCATGAACCACACCCAGTGTCATTGCATGTCAGTTCTTTTCATGAACCACACCCAGTGTCATTGCATGTCAGTTCTTTTCATGAACCACATAAGGATCCACCAGTGTCATTGCATGTCTGTTCTTTTCACAAACCACATACGGATCCACCAGTGTCATTGCATGTCTGTTCTTTTCATGAACCACACCTAGTGTCAACGCATGTGTGTTCCTCTAGACAAACCACATAAGGATCCATCGGTGTGACTGCATGTCTGTTCTTTTCATGAACCACACGTGGATCCACCGGTGTCACTACATGTCTATTCTTTTCATGAACCACACCCAGTGTCATTGCATGTCAGTTCTTTTCATGAACAACATAAGTATCCACCAGTGTCATTGCATGTATGTTCTTATCACGAACCACATAAGGATCCACCAGTGTCATTGCATGTCTGTTCTTTTCATGAACCACACCCAGTGTCATTGCATGTGTGTTCCTCTAGACAAACCACATAAGGATCCACCGGTGTGACTGCATGTCTGTTCTTTTCATGAACCACATATGGATCCACCAGTGTCATTGCATGTCTGTTCTTTTCATGAACCACACCCAGTGTCATTGCATGTCAGCTCTTTTCATGAACCACATAAGGATCCACCAGTGTCATTGCATGTCTTTTCTTCTCATAAACCACATATGGATCCACCTAGTGTGATTGCATGTCTGTTCTTTTCATGAGCCACACCCAGTGTCATTGCATGTATGTTCCTCTAGACAGACCACATAAGAATCCACCTGTGTCACTGCATGTCTGTTCTTTTCATGAACCATATAAGGATCCACCAGTGTCATTGGAAGTGTGTTCTTCTCATAAACCACACATGGATCCACCGGTGTCATTGCATGTCTGTTCCTCTAAACAAACCACATAAGGATCCACCAGTGTCATTGCATGTCTGTTCTTTTCATGAACCACACCTAGTGTCATTGCATGTGTGTTCTTTTAAACAAACCACATAAGTCATTAATGTCTGTTCTTTTCATGATCCACAGCCGGTGTCATTGCATGCGTGTTCCTCTAGACAGACCACATAAGGATCCACCGGTGTCACCTTATCTCTTTTCTTTTCATGAACCACAGCCAGTGTCATTGCATGTGTGTTCCTCTAGACAAACCACATAAGAATCCACCGGTGTCAATGCATGTCTATTCTTTTCATGAACCACACATGGATCCACCGGTGTCATTGCATGTCTCTTCTTTTCATGAACCACACCCAGTGTCATTGCATGTCAGCTCTTTTCTTGAACCACATAAGGATCCACCAGTGTCATTGCATGTCTTTTCTTCTCACAAACCATATATGGATCCAGCTAGTGTGATTGCATGTCTGTTCTTTTCATGAACCACACCTAGTGTGATTGCATGTGTGTTCCTCTAGACGAACCACATAAGGATGCACCAGTGTCACTGCATGTCTGTTCTTTTCATGAACCACATAAGGATCCACCGGTGTCATTGTATGTGTGTTCTTGTCATGAACCACACATGGATCCACCGGTTTCATTGCATGTTTGTTCCTCTAAACAAACCACATAAGGATCCACTAGTGTCATTGCATGTCTGTTCTTTTCATGAGCCACACCCAGTGTCATTGCATGTGTGTTCCTCTAGGCAGACCACATAAGAATCCACCTGTGTCACTGCATGTCTGTTCTTTTCATGAACCACATAAGGATCCACCAGTGTCATTGGAAGTGTATTCTTCTCATGAACCACACATGGATCGACTGGTGTCATTGCATGTCTGTTCCTCTAAACAAACCACATAAGGATCCACCAGCGTCATTGCATATCTGTTCTTTCATGAACCACACCCAGTGCCATTGCATGTGTGTTCTTCTAAACAAACCACATAAGTGATTGCATGTCTGTTATTTTCATGAACCACACCCGATGTCATTGCATGTGTGTTCCTCTAGATAGACCACATAAGGATCCACCGGTGTCACCACATGTCTGTTCTTTTCATGAACCACATAAGGATCCACCGGTGTCATTGGATGTGTGTTCTTCTCATGAACCACACATGGATCCACCAGTGTCATTGCATGTCTGTTCCTCTAAACAAACCACATAAGGATCCACTAGTGTCATTGCATGTCTGTTCTTTTCATGAACCACACCCAGTGTCATTGCATGTCTGTTGTTTTCATGAACCACACCCAGTGTCATTGCATGTGTGTTCTTTTAAACAAACCACATAAGTCATTGAATGTCTGTTCTTTTCATGAACCACAGCCGGTGTCATTGCATGCGTGTTCCTCTAGACAGACCACATAAGGATCCACCGGTGTCACCTTATGTCTGTTCTTTTCTTGAACCACAACCAGTGTCATTGCATGTGTGTTCCTCTAGAAAACCACATAAGGATCCACCAGTGTCAGTGCTTGTCTGTTCTTTTCATGAACCACACATGGATCCACCGGTGTCATTGCATGTCTGTTCTTTTCATGAACCACACCCAGTGTCATTGCATGTCAGCTCTTTTCATGAACCACATAAGGATCCACCGGTGTCATTGGATGTGTGTTCTTCTCATGAACCACACATGGATCCACCAGTGTCATTGCATGTCTGTTCCTCTAAACAAACCACATAAGGATCCACTAGTGTCATTGCATGTCTGTTCTTTTCATGAACCACACCCAGTGTCATTGCATGTCTGTTGTTTTCATGAACCACACCCAGTGTCATTGCATGTGTGTTCTTTTAAACAAACCACATAAGTCATTGAATGTCTGTTCTTTTCATGAACCACAGCCGGTGTCATTGCATGCGTGTTCCTCTAGACAGACCACATAAGGATCCACCGGTGTCACCTTATGTCTGTTCTTTTCTTGAACCACAACCAGTGTCATTGCATGTGTGTTCCTCTAGAAAACCACATAAGGATCCACCAGTGTCAGTGCTTGTCTGTTCTTTTCATGAACCACACATGGATCCACCGGTGTCATTGCATGTCTGTTCTTTTCATGAACCACACCCAGTGTCATTGCATGTCAGCTCTTTTCATGAACCACATAAGGATCCACCAGTGTCATTGCATGTCTTTTCTTCTCACAAACCATATATGGATCCACCTAGTGTGATTGCATGTCTGTTCTTTTCATGAACCACACCTAGTGTCATTGCATGTGTGTTCCTCTAGACAAACCACATAAGGATCCACCAGTGTCACTGCATGTCTGTTCTTTTCATGAACCACATAAGGATCCACCGGTGTCATTGGATGTGTGTTCTTGTCATGAACCACACATGGATCCACCGGTGTCATTGCATGTGTGTTCCTCTAAACAAACCACATAAGGATCCACCAGTGTCATTGCATGTCTGTTCTTTTCATGAACCACACCCAGTGTCACTACATGTGTGTTCTTCTAAACAAACCACATAAGTCATTGCATGTCTGTTCTTTTCATGAACCACACCCGGTGCCATTGCATGTGTGTTTCTCTAGACAGATCACATAAGGATCCACCGGTCTTACTGCATGTCTGTTCTTTTCATGAACCACATAAGGATCCACCCGTGTCATTGGATGTGTGTTCTTCTCATGAATCACAATGGAACCACCGGTGTCATTGCATGTCTGTTCTTTTCATGAACCACACCCAGTGTTATTGCATGTCAGTTCTTTTAATGAAACACATAAGGATCCACTAGTGTCATTGCATGTCTGTTATTCTCACAAACCACATATGGATCCACCTAGTGTGATTGCATGTCTGTTCTTTTCATGAACCACACCCAGTGTCATTGCATGTGTGTTCCTCTAGACAAACCATATAAGGATCCACCAGTGTCACTACATGTATGTTCTTTTCATGAACCACATAAGTATCCACCGGTGTCATGTGATGTGTGTTCTTCTGATGAACCACACATGGATCCACTAGTGTCATTGCATGTCTGTTCCTCTAAACAAACCACACATAGATCCACCGGTGTCATTGCATGTCTATTCTTTTCATGAACCACACCTAGTGTCATTGCATGTGTGTTCTTCTAAACAACCCGGTGTCATTGCATGCGTGTTCCTCTAGACAGACCGCATAAGGATCCACCGGTGTCACTTCATGTCTGTTCTTTTCATGAACCACATAAGGATGCACCAGTGTCATTGGATGTGTGCTCTTCTCATGAACCACACATGGATCCACCGGTGTCATTGCGTGTCTGTTCCTCTAAACAAACCACATAAGGATCCACCAGTGTCATTGCATGTCTATTCTTTCCATGAACCACACCTAGTGTCATTGCATGTGTGTTCTTCTAAACAAACCACATAAGGATCCACCAGTGTCATTGCATGTCTGTTATTTTCATGAACCACACCCGGTGTCATTCATGTCTATTCTTTAAATGAACCACAGCTAGAGTCATTGCATGTCTGTTACTTCCATAAACCACACATGGATCGACCGGTGTCATTGCATGCCTGTTCTTTTCATGAACCACAACAAGTGTCATTGCATGTCAGTTCTTTTTCATGAACCACACCAAGTGTCATTGCATGTCAGTTCTTTTCATGAACCACATAAGGATCCACTAGTGTCATTGCATGTCTATTCTTCTCACAAACTACATAAGGATTCACCAGTGTCATTGCATGTATGTTCTTTTCATGAGCCACACCCAGTGTCATTGCATGTGTGTCCCTCCAGACAAACCACATAAGGATCCACCGGTGTCACTGCATGTCTGTTCTTTTCATGAACCACACTAGTGTCATTGCATGTGTGTTCCTCTAGACAAACCACATAAGGATCCACCAGTGTCACTGCATGTCTGTTCTTTTCATGAACCACATAAGGATCCACCGGTGTCATTGGATGTGTGTTCTTCTCATGAACCACACATTGATCCACCGGTGTCATTGCATGTGTGTTCCTCTAAACAAACCACATAAGGATCCACCGGTGTGACTGCATGTCTGTTCTTTTCACGAACCACATAAGGATCCACCAGTGTCATTGGATGTGTGTTCTTCTAAACAAACCACACATGGATCCACCGGTGTCATTGTATGTTTGTTCCTCTAAAGAAACTAGATAAGGATCCACCAGTGTCATTGCATGTCTGTTCTTTTCATGATCCACACCCAGTGTCATTGCATGTGTGTTCTTCTAAACAAACCACATAAGGATCCACCAGTGTCACTACATGTCTGTTCTTTTCATAAACCACATCCGGTGTCATTGCATGTCTGTTCTTTTCATGAACCACAGCTAGAGTCATTGCATGTCTATTACTTCCATAAACCACAAATGGATCCACCAGTGTCATTGCATGTCTATTCTTTGCATGAACCACACCCAGTGTCATTGCATGTCAGTTCTTTTCATGAACCACACCCAGTGTCATTGCATGTCAGTTCTTTTCATGAACCACATAAGGATCCACCAGTGTCATTGCATGTCTGTTCTTTTCACAAACCACATACGGATCCACCAGTGTCATTGCATGTCTGTTCTTTTCATGAACCACACCTAGTGTCAACGCATGTGTGTTCCTCTAGACAAACCACATAAGGATCCATCGGTGTGACTGCATGTCTGTTCTTTTCATGAACCACACGTGGATCCACCGGTGTCACTACATGTCTATTCTTTTCATGAACCACACCCAGTGTCATTGCATGTCAGTTCTTTTCATGAACAACATAAGTATCCACCAGTGTCATTGCATGTATGTTCTTATCACGAACCACATAAGGATCCACCAGTGTCATTGCATGTCTGTTCTTTTCATGAACCACACCCAGTGTCATTGCATGTGTGTTCCTCTAGACAAACCACATAAGGATCCACCGGTGTGACTGCATGTCTGTTCTTTTCATGAACCACATATGGATCCACCAGTGTCATTGCATGTCTGTTCTTTTCATGAACCACACCCAGTGTCATTGCATGTCAGCTCTTTTCATGAACCACATAAGGATCCACCAGTGTCATTGCATGTCTTTTCTTCTCATAAACCACATATGGATCCACCTAGTGTGATTGCATGTCTGTTCTTTTCATGAGCCACACCCAGTGTCATTGCATGTGTGTTCCTCTAGACAGACCACATAAGAATCCACCTGTGTCACTGCATGTCTGTTCTTTTCATGAACCACATAAGGATCCACCAGTGTCATTGGAAGTGTGTTCTTCTCATAAACCACACATGGATCCACCGGTGTCATTGCATGTCTGTTCCTCTAAACAAACCACATAAGGATCCACCAGTGTCATTGCATGTCTGTTCTTTTCATGAACCACACCTAGTGTCATTGCATGTGTGTTCTTTTAAACAAACCACATAAGTCATTAATGTCTGTTCTTTTCATGATCCACAGCCGGTGTCATTGCATGCGTGTTCCTCTAGACAGACCACATAAGGATCCACCGGTGTCACCTTATCTCTTTTCTTTTCATGAACCACAGCCAGTGTCATTGCATGTGTGTTCCTCTAGACAAACCACATAAGAATCCACCGGTGTCAATGCATGTCTATTCTTTTCATGAACCACACATGGATCCACCGGTGTCATTGCATGTCTGTTCTTTTCATGAACCACACCCAGTGTCATTGCATGCCAGCTCTTTTCTTGAACCACATAAGGATCCACCAGTGTCATTGCATGTCTTTTCTTCTCACAAACCATATATGGATCCAGCTAGTGTGATTGCATGTCTGTTCTTTTCATGAACCACACCTAGTGTGATTGCATGTGTGTTCCTCTAGACGAACCACATAAGGATGCACCAGTGTCACTGCATGTCTGTTCTTTTCATGAACCACATAAGGATCCACCGGTGTCATTGTATGTGTGTTCTTGTCATGAACCACACATGGATCCACCGGTTTCATTGCATGTTTGTTCCTCTAAACAAACCACATAAGGATCCACTAGTGTCATTGCATGTCTGTTCTTTTCATGAACCACACCCAGTTTCATTGCATGTGTGTTCTTCTAAACAAACCACATAAGGCATTGCATGTCTGTTCTTTTCATGAACCACACTCGGTGTCATTGCACATGTGTTTCTCTAGACAGACCACATAAGGATCCACCGGTCTTACTGCATGTCTGTTCTTTTCATGAACCACATAAGGATCCACCAGTGTCATTGGATGTGTGTTCTTCTCATGAATCACAATGGATCCACCGGTGTTATTGCATGTATGTTCTTTTCATGAACCACACCTAGTGTCATTGCATGTCAGTTCTTTTAATGAAACACATAAGGATCCACCAGTGTCATTGCATGTCTAGTATTCTCACAAACCACATATGGATCCACCTAGTGTGATTGCATGTCTGTTCTTTTCATGAACCACACCCAGTGTCATTGCATGAGTGTTCCTCTAGACAAACCACATAAGGATCCACCAGTGTCACTACATGTCTGTTCTTTTCATGAACCACATAAGTATCCACCGGTGTGATGTGATGTGTGTTCTTCTGATGAACCACACATGGATCCACCAGTGTCATTGCATGTCTGTTCCTCTAAACAAACCACACATGGATCCACCGATGTCATTGCATGTCTGTTCTTTTCATGAACCACACCTAGTGCCATTGCATGTGTGTTCTTCTAAACAAACCACATAAGTCATTGCATGTCTGTTCTTTTCATGAACCACACCCGGTGTCATTGCATGTGTGTTCCTCTAGACAGACCACATAAGGATCCACCGGTGTCACTGCATGTCTGTTCTTTTCATGAACCACATAAGGATCCACCACTGTCATTGGATGTGTGTTCTTCTCATGAACCACACATGGATCCACCGGTGTCATTGCATGTCTATTCTTTTCATGAACCACACCTACTGTCATTGCATGTGTGTTCTTCTAAACAAACCACATAAGTCATTGCATATCTGTTCTTTTCGTGAACCACACCCGGTGCCATTGCATGCGTGTTCCTCTAGACAGACCACATAAGGATCCACCGGTGTCACTGCATGTTTGTTCTTTTCATGAATGACATAAGGATCCACCAGTGTCATTGGATGTGTGCTCTTCTCATGAACCACACATGGATCCACCGGTGTCATTGCGTGTCTGTTCCTCTAAACAAACCACATAAGGATCCACCAGTGTCATTGCATGTCTGTTCTTTCCATGAACCACACCTAGTGTCATTGCATGTGTGTTCTTCTAAACAAACCACATAAGGATCCACCAGTGTCATTGCATGTCTGTTATTTTCATGAACCACACCCGGTGTCATTGCATGTCTGTTCTTTTCATGAACCACAGCTAGAGTCATTGCATGTCTATTACTTCCATAAACCATACATGGATCCACCGGTGTCATTGCATGTCTGTTCTTTTCATGAACCACAACAAGTGTCATTGCATGTGAGTTCTTTTTCATGAACCACACCAAGTGTCATTGCATGTCAGTTCTTTTCATGAACAACATAAGTATCCACCAGTGTCATTGCATGTATGTCCTTCTCACGAACCACATAAGGATCCACCAGTGTCATTGCATGTCTGTTCTTTTCATGAACCACACCCAGTGTCATTGCATGTGTGTTCCTCTAGACAAACCACATAAGGATCCACCGGTGTGACTGCATGTCTGTTCTTTTCATGAACCACATATGGATCCACCAGTGGCATTGCATGTCTGTTCTTTTCATGAGCCACACCCAGTGGCATTGCATATCAGCTCTTTTCATGAACCACATAAGGATCCACCAGTGTCATTGCATGTCTTTTCTTCTCACAAACGACATATGGATCCACCTAGTGTGATTGCATGTCTGTTCTTTTCATGAGCCACACCCAGTGTCATTGCATGTGTGATCCTCTAGACAGACCACATAAGAATCCACCTGTGTCACTGCATGTCTGTTCTTTTCATGAACCACATAAGGATCCACCAGTGTCATTGGAAGTGTGTTCTTCTCATAAACCACACATGGATCCACCGGTGTCATTGCATGTCTGTTCCTCTAAACAAACCACATAAGGATCCACCAGTGTCATTGCATGTCTGTTCTTTTCATGAACCACACCTAGTGTCATTGCATGTGTGTTCTTTTAAACAAACCACATAAGTCATTGAATGTCTGTTCTTTTCATGATCCACAGCCGGTGTCATTGCATGCGTGTTCCTCTAGACAGACCACATAAGGATCCACCGGTGTCACCTTATGTCTGTTCTTTTCATGAACCACAGCCAGTGTCATTGCATGTGTGTTCCTCTAGACAAACCACATAAGAATCCACCGGTGTCAATGCATGTCTATTCTTTTCATGAACCACACATGGATCCACCGGTGTCATTGCATGTGTGTTCTTCTAAACAAACCACATAAGTCATTGCATGTCTGTTCTTTTCGTGAACCACACCCGGTGCCATTGCATGCGTGTTCTTCTAGACAGACCACATAAGGATCCACCGGTGTCACTACATGTCTGTTCTTTTCATGAACCACATAAGGATCCACCGGTGTCATTGGATGTGTTCTCTTCTCATGAACCACACATGGATCCACCGGTGTCATTGCGTGTCTGTTCCTCTAAACAAACCACATAAGGATCCACCAGTGTCATTGCATGTCTGTTCTTTCCATGACCCACACCTAGTGTCATTGCATGTGTGTTCTTCTAAACAAACCACATAAGGATCCACCAGTGTCATTGCATGTCTGTTATTTTCATGAACCACACCCGGTGTCATTGCATGTCTGTTCTTTTCATGAACCACAGCTAGAGTCATTGCATGTCTATTACTTCCATAAACCATACATGGATCCACCGGTGTCATTGCATGTCTGTTCTTTTCATGAACCACAACAAGTGTCATTGCATGTGAGTTCTTTTTCATGAACCACACCAAGTGTCATTGCATGTCAGTTCTTTTCATGAACCACATAAGGATCCACCAGTGTCATTGCATGTCTGTTCTTCTCACAAACTACATAAGGATCCACCAGTGTCATTGCCTGTGTGTTCTTTTCATGAGCCACACCCAGTGTCATTGCATGTGTGTCCCTCTAGACAAACCACATAAGGATCCACCGGTGTCACTGCATGTCTGTTCTTTTCATGAACCACACATGGATCCACCAGTGCCATTGCATGTCTGTTATTTTCATGAACCACACCCAGTGTTATTGCATGTCAGTTCTTTTCATGAACCACATAAGGATCCACCAGTGTCATTGCATGTCTGTTCTTCTCACAAACCACATATAGATCCACCTAGTGTGATTGCATGTCTGTTCTTTTCATGAACCACACTCAGTGTCATTGCATGTGTGTTCCTCTAGACAAACCACATAAGAATCCACCCATGTCACTGCATGTCTGTTCTTTTCATGAACCACATAAGGATCCACTAGTGTCATTGGATGTGTGTTCTTCTCATTAACCACACATGGATCCACCGGTGTCATTGCATGTCTGTTCCTCTAAACAAATCACTTAAGGATCCACCAGTGTCATTGCATGTCTGTTCTTTTCATGAACCACACCCAGTGCCATTGCATATCTATTCTCTTCATGAACCACACCCAGTGCCATTGCATGTGTGTTCTTCTAAACAAACCACTTAAGTCATTGCATGTCTGTTCTTTTCATGAACCACACACGATGTCATTGCATGTGTGTTCCTTTAGACAGACTACATAAGGTTCCACCGGTGTCACTGCATGTCTGTTCTTTTCATGAACCACATAAGGATCCACCGGTGTCATTGGATGTGTGTTGTTCTCATGAACCACACATGGATCCACCGGTGTCATTGCATGTATGTTCCTCTAAACAAACCACATAAGGATCCACCAGTGTCATTGCATGTCTGTTCTTTTCATGAACCACACCTAGTGTCATTGCATGTGTGTTCTTCTAAACAAACCACATAAGTCATTGAATGTCTGTTCTTTTCATGAACCACACCCGGTGTCATTGCATGCGTGTTCCTCTAGACAGACCACATAAGGATCCACCGGTGTCACTGCATGTCTGTTCTTTTCATGAACCACACTAGTGTCATTGCATGTGTGTTCCTGTAGACAAACCACATAAGGATCCACCGGTGTCAGTGCATGTCTGTTCTTTTCATGAACCACACATGGATCCACCGGTGTCATTGCATGTTTGTTCTTTTCATGAACCACACCCAGTGTCATTGCATGTCAGCTCTTTTCATGAACCACATAAGGATCCACCAGTGTCATTGCATGTCTTTTCTTCTCACAAACCATATTTGGATCCACCTAGTGTGATTGAATGTCTGTTCTTTTCATGAACCACACCTAGTGTCATTGCATGTTTGTTCCTCTAGACAAACCACATAAGGATCCACCAGTGTCACTGCATGTCTGTTCTTTTCATGAACCACATAAGGATCCACCGTTGTCATTGGATGTGTGTTCTTCTCATGAACCACACGTGGATCCACCGGTGTCATTGCATGTTTGTTCCTCTAAACAAACCACATAAGTATCCACCAGTGTCATTGCACGTCTGTTCTTTTCATGAACCACACCCAGTGTCATTGCATGTGTGTTCTTCTAAACAAACCACATAAGACATTGCATGTCTATTCTTGTCATGAACCACACCCGGTGTCATCGCATGTGTGTTTCTCTAGACAGACCACATAAGGATCCACCGGTCTTACTGCATGTCTGTTTCTCTAGACAGACCACATAAGGATCCACCGGTCTTACTGCATGTCTGTTCTTTTCATGAACCACATAAGGATCCACCAGTGTCATTGGATATGTGTTCTTCTCATGAATCACACATGGATCCACCAGTGTTATTGCATGTCAGTTCTTTTCATGAACCACACCCAGTGTCATTGCATGTCAGTTCTTTTAATGAAACACATAAGGATCCCCCAGTGTCATTGCATGTCTGTTATTCTCACAAACCACATATGGATCCACCTAGTGTGATTGCATGTCTCTTCTTTTCATGAACCACACCCGGTGTCATTGCATGTGTGTTCCTCTAGACAAATCACATAAGGATCCACCAGTGTCATTGCATATCTGTTCTTTTCATGAACCACACCTAGTGCCATTGCATATCTGTTCTCTTCATGAACCACACCCAGTGCCATTGCATGTGTGTTCTTCTAAACAAACCACATAAGTCATTGCATGTCTGTTCTTTTCATGAACCACACACGATGTCATTGCATGTGTGTTCCTTTAGACAGACCACATCAGGTTCCACCGGTGTCACTGCATGTCTGTTCTTTTCATGAACCACATAAGGATCCACCGGTGTCATTGGATGTGTGTTCTTCTCATGAACCACACATGGATCCACTAGTGTCATTGCATGTGTGTTCCTCTAAACAAACCACATAAGGATCCACCAGTGTCATTGCATGTTTGTTCTTTTCATGAATCACACCCAGTGCCATTGCATGTGTGTTCTTCTAAACAAACCACATAAGTCATTGCATGTCTGTTCTTTTCATGAACCACACCCGGTGTCATTGCATGTGTGTTCCTCTAGACAGACCACATAAGGATCCACCGGTGTCACTGCATGTCTGTTCTTTTCATGAACCACATAAGGATCCACCAGTGTCATTGGATGTGTGTTCTTCTCATGAACCACACATGGATCCACCGATGTCATTGCATGTCTGTTCCTCTAAACAAACCACATAAGGATCCACCAGTGTCATTGCATGTCTATCCAGTTCATGAACCACACCTAGTGTCATTGCATGTGTGTTCTTCTAAACAAACCACATAAGTCATTGCATGTCTGTTCTTTTCATGAACCACACCCGGTGTCATTGCGTGCGTGTTCCTCTAGACAGACCACATAAGGATCCACCGGTGTCACTGGATGTCTATTCTTTTCATGAACCACATAAGAATCCACCAGTGTCATTGGATGTGTGTTCTTCTCATGAACCACACATGGATCCACCGGTGTCATTGCATGTCTGTTCTAAACAAACCACATAAGGATCCACCAGTGTCATTGCATGTCTGTTCTTTTCATGAACCACACCTAGTGTCATTGCATGTGTGTTCTTCTAAACAAACCACATAAGGATCCACCAGTTGTTGGAGATATGCCCAAGAGGCAATGGTAAAAGTGGTTATTATTATATCTTTGTGTTTATGATGAATGTTTACATCCCATGCTATAATTGTATTATAAGGAAACACTAATACATGTGTGTTTTTGTAAACATAAAAGAGTCCCTAGTAAGCCTCTTGTTGAACTAGCTTGTTGATTAATTGATGATCATGGTTTCCTGATCATGGACATTTGGATGTGATTAATAACAAGGTTATATCATTAGGAGAATGATGTGATGGACACACACCCATAGTAAGCGTAGGATAAGATCAAGTCATTAAGTTCGTATTTCTATAAGCTTTCAAATGCATAGTAACCTAATCCTTCGACCATGAGGTTATGTTAATCACCATCACCGAATGGGTACTTTGATGACATCAAACACCTCTTCGTAATGGGGTGGTTGTAAAGGTGTCATTGGGTATTCTGAAATTATGTGTTGAAGCGCATGGACCAAGATTGGGATTTGTCCATCCATATGACAGATAGATATGCTCTGGGCCCTCTTGGTGGAATGTCATCTAGTTATCTTGCAAGCATGTGACTAGGTCACAAGGGATGACATATCACGGAACGAGTAAAGAGTACTTATCAGTAACGAGGTAGAACTAGGTATGGAGATACCGACGATCAAACCTCGGATAAGTATAGTATCGCGTGACAAAGGGAATTGGTTTCGTATGTTAATGGTTCTATCGATCACGAAGTCATCGTTGAGTATGTGGGAGCCGTTATGGATCTCCAGATCCCGCTGATGGTTATTGATCGGAGAGGTGTCTCCATCATGTCTACATATTCACGAACCATAGGGTGACACACTTAAGGTTTGAAGTTGTTTTAAGTAGATATGGAATGTGCGTTGGAGACCGAATGATGTTCGGAGTCTCGGATTGGATCCGGGACATCACGAGGAGATCCGGAATTGTCCGGAGAATAAGATTCATATATTGGGGATCATTTTCTAAGTTAGGAAATGTTCCGGAGTATTTGTATGGGGATTCTAGAAGGTTCTAGGAGATTTCTTGGAGTTTGCTTGAAAACCAAGAAAGGATCAAGGAGTCCGTGTGAGGCAAGACACGGATTCGTGGGGGAGGAGGATTCCTCCCCCCTCCCAATTCGCCGGCCAAGGAGGGAGGGGAGTCCTACTAGGACTCCCCCTCCCATGGCGCCTCCCTCCTTTAAATAGAAGGGAGGGGCGCCACCCCCTAGGCTCTCCCATAACAAACCCTAGCCGCCCCCTCTCTCCTTCTCCTTCTCTCTGCTCAGGCTTAGGCGAAGCCCTGCAGAATTCTCTACTCCACCACCACCACCACACCGTCGTGTTGCTGGGATTCCGTGGAGAAGATCAACTACCTCCGCTGCTCGCTGGAACGGGGAGGGGAAGGTCTGCTTCGACTCCGCACGTGTGACCGATTATGGAAGCGCTGCTGGAACGCGGCGCCGGAAGGATCGTCTACTCGATCTTGAGATCGGCAAGTGATCGACTACATCAACCACGAGATCCGATCTCGAACAAGGCTTTGGAAACTACAAGTGTTAGTACAGATCTATCTCGTTGCACATGTCTAATAGATTAGATCTTGGCTTTTATCTAGATTAGATCTGGGTTTTGTTCGTTCTTGCGGTAGAAAATTTTTGTTTTCCATGCTACGAACACATGAGTGGTATCAGAGCCGTGTCTATGCGTAGATCTGTTGCACGAGTAGAACACATTGATGTTGTGGGCGTTGGTGCTCGTGCATCTTGCGGTATGGTGGGATGAAGCGGCTTGGGCTAACCTTACATGTCATCGCACATGAGACTTGCTCCACGCTTGACGTGTAACTTGCTTTGCACAAGTGGCTTTGCGGGTGTCTGTCTCTCCCATCATAGTATAGATCCAATTTACACTTTGCACTTGATAGCACTTGTATCAACGTTGTGGTTCAGTTTCGTAGGTAAGATCCGTTCTTATTTGAAAGCCCCAAACCATGTAAAACATGCAAAGAAAATTAGAGGCATCTAACTTGTTTTTGCAGGGGTTTTTGTGATGTGATATGGCCATCATGTGATTGTGATTATATTTGATGTATGCAATGATCCTTGTTGTAATATGGCAACCGGCAGGAGCCTAATGGTTGTCTTTAATTCTGTTAAGACCTGCGTGTCTATTCATCTTGTAATAGCTTTGTTCCAAGTAGTTGTAATAGTTTCTAGTGATGATGGACAACCATGAAGCGGCGCCACTGACCTTGACGCAATGCTGGTGATGATGGAGATCATGTCCGTGCTTTGGAGATGGAGATCAAAGGCATAAGAAGAAAGGGCCATATCATATCACACAAATTATGAATTGCCTGTGATGTTAATCCTTTATGCATCTTGTATTGCTTAGATCGCGACGGTAGCATTATAAGATGATCCCTCTCACTAAATATCAAGTAATAAAGTGTTCGTCCTTAGTTGGCACCGTTGCTAAGACTCGTCGTTTCGAAGCATCTCGTGATGATCGGATGTGATAGATTCTACGTGTGCATACAACGGGTGCAAGCCAGATTTGCACATGCGGAAACTAAGGTTAATCTTGACGAGCCTAGCATGTACAAACATGACGATTGTTCGCCGATGAAACTAAGGTAGAGCATGAATCATATGAGTGATATGATGAACATGACGATTGTTCGCCGATGAAACTACATCTTCTCTCGTGAAGATCGGACTTGGTGTAGTGGACTTGGTTCGTGTAATCACTAAGACAATGTGAGGGATGTTGTTTTGAGTGGGAGTTCACCTAGTTAATTTAAGAATTAAAATTGAACTCAATTTATCATAAACTTAGTCTAAACTACTTGCAAATTTGTTGTAGATTATGGCGAACCTCTCCATCAATTTCAATGCGTTCCTAGAGAAAGAAAAGCTTAAGAATAATGGAAGCAACTTCACGGACTGGCTCCATGGTCTGAAGATTGTCCTCAGGGCTGGTCAGATGACTTATGTGCTCGAAGCACCACTAGGTGACCCACCTGCAGAAGATGCCACCGATGACGTAAAGAATGTTTACGCCACTCGGAAAAATCATTACTCCACAGTTCAGTGTGCCATCCTATACGGTTTAGAAATGGAGCTTTAGAAGCGCTTTGAGCACCACGACCCGTTCGAGATCATTAAGGAGCTCAAGCTCATTTTTGAGACTCACGTGGACGTGGAGAGCTATGAGGCCTCCAAAAAGTTCTTTACCTGCAAGATGGAAGAGGGAAGCTCCGTTAGCGAGCACGTGCTCACCATGTCTAGGCACGCAAACAAGCTCCAAGAGTTGGGGATAACGATTCCTAATGAGTTAGGGATTCACCGTGTCCTCCAATTACTGCCACCGAGTTATAAGAACTTTGTGATGAACTACAATATGCACTGCATGAACAAGACGTTGCCTGAACTGTCGTCCATGCTGAAAACTGCTGAAGTGGAGATCAAGAAGGAGCACCAAGTGTTGATGGTCAATAAGACCACCAATTTCAAGAAACAGGGCAAGCCTAAGAAAAAGGGCAACTTCAAGAAGGACGGTAAGAAAGCTGCCGCACCTGCTAAGAAGCACAAGGCTGGTCCTAAACCTGAAACTGAGTGCTTCTACTACAAGGGTGCCGGTCACTGGAAGCGTAACTGCCCCAAGTACCTGGCGGATCTGAAGAACGACAACATCAATAAGAAAGGTATATTTGATATACATGTTATTGATGTGTATCTTACTAGTAATCGTAGTAGTGCCTGGGTATTTGATACTGGTTCGGTTGCTCATATTTGTAACTCGAAACAGGAGCTGCGGAATAAACGAAGACTGGCAAGAGACGAGGTGACGATGCGCGTTGGAAATGGCTCCAAGGTTGTGTAACATCCCAAAAATCATATTTCAAAACTCATTCATATCATTCTTGCATCCTTCATTCATATAGGGTTTTTCTCAAAATCATTTAGAAACAGAAGTTTGTGCTATGATTTCATGTGAGCAATTTACCTCAATTGGCCATCACCCTTTGAGACTTGAATGTTTAGGAACTTGTTTGCTTGCCTCCATTGTGGAAAGTTTAGTTGTAGCAATTTAACCAAAGTTTTCAACTTGGAAATAATTTCAAAACCCCTATTTCAAACATTTGCAAAATAGAAGCAAAGTCTCTGTTTGTTTGAAATCCAAGTTTGACCAAGCCCTTGCAAGGTAACCACATGGTTAACTGACTGTTTTGAAACCACAATACCCTACAAAGATCCCCAGATTTGTTTGAATTCAAAAGGATTTGAATTCATATCAAAATCATTCCAGAAAATAGACTTAGAAAAGAAAAAGGGATAAACAAAAGAAAAGGGCCGCGCGCCAGGTTTCTGGCCCAGCAACGAAACGAGCCCAACAAGCCCACCCGGGGAGTTTCCTTTTCTTCTCTCACGCGCGAGCACACGCAATCAGTCGCTGACAGACAGACCCCACCTTCACCTCGCGCACTTCGCTGACGAGCGGGCCTCTTCCACGTCAGCATCGTCTTCCCCCTGAATCCGCGCACGATCTCCGCCGCTGACCGTTGCCGCAGTGATACCGAGCTTAATTGGGCATTAATCCACGAGCGTTTCCTGTCGAGCCTCTGGCTATAAGATCCTCTCTGCCTCGCGAGCCATTTCCCCCCAAACACCTCGCTCACTCCACCACCAGGCTGCCCTCAATCAACCCCACACCACCGCAGACAGAGCCCACTCCGGCGATCAATTCCGGTGAGCCTCGTGTTCCCCTCTGCCTATCACTCTTGCTATCTGATTCAGTGAGTCTTTGAGCACCTTCTGACCCCACTAGTTCATCCTGTACTGCCCCAGGTCACCGGTTCCACTCGACACCGCAAGCACCGACGACAGACTCGACTCCGACGACTCCCAGTGGTAAGTCCAGACCGCCCCAAGCCTTGTCTTGCATACGCGCATGTTTTCCGTGATCTTCTGCATCTGACCACACCTTCCGTTTGCATCCTAGTGATCTACAACGTCGTCTCCGACCTCGAACAGAACCACCTGTCGCCAGACTCAACTCCGACGAGCAATCATCGCCGTGACAGCACGCCCCTTCGCAAACCGACGCTACCTTGAGCTTCAGCAGCCTCTTGCGAACCTGGTATGACTCATCTCCCTCTCGCGGACGATCTGGAACGCTAGCGCCGCCGTAGACCGAGCGCTCTGCCGCTCGCTGACGCCGCGTGCCGCCAGGGCATGGTCGTTTGAACGAGCACCGTTAGATCCAGATCTGAGCGCTAGGATAGATTCATTTAACTGCGAAGCGGTACTCGATCTGGAGCGTACGATCTGTTTAGATCCTGCGGCTGTAGAGCGCGATCCAACTGAAGCGGTACGCACCAGTGAGGTTGCGACGCGTGGCTAGGATGAATTCAAAAAACAGAATTTAAAACCAGAATTAGATCCAAACTTCAAACTGCCATAACTTTTGATTTCCACGTTGGAATTTTGCAAACTTTATACCGTTGGATTCAGTGAATCAAGACCTTTCTGAATATCCAATGTGTTTAACAAATAGTAACCATTAGAATGACTTTGTTTGTAGAAACTTGTTTAAGGCTACTTTGAGAATGGATTTAGTTTAGTAATTTGTTTTAGGGTGAAGTAAGTTTGTTTTGGAAATTTTGTGTCTTGTTATGTTTCTGTAAACATGCACTTGATTGGTAGAGTTTTCAAAATCCCCACTTAGTAAATTCATGCATGCATGCATTCATATTATTTTTGATTGTATATGGTTTGTGTGTAATTGTATGCTATAATTTTGTGTAGATTTTTCTAGTGATTGTGATTGTGAAGAGTGCTACTCTACTCATTACCAAGGCAAGTGATGCTTCATATCTTTTGTCCCATTATTTTTACTATGCATTAGTGTTTTTGCTAAGTAAATCTTGCATGGATTTTATTTGCTAAGTATAGACCTTGCTATGGGAAAACCTAGTAGATGAAGCCTTAGTGAAAATTACCTAAGTCAAGATTCCTATTACTATCATGCTTAGCTTAGCTAATAGAAAACAAGGGTGGAATATATATTCATGCTATGGAAAAATTTCTAAGTCTGTGGACTTATGTTTTGTTTAATAAAACAACTAAGTGAATGAATCACCTGGGTGGAATGGAAGGAATGGTTTGTGTTGAGTGGTTCACAAGGAACAAAAAGATTTGAGATGTCAAATGTTGAGAAGCTTCAAGTGCAACCACTTGGCAATATGGGCTCTGCCATGATCATATAGGTTGCTAGAACTTAGTCTCTTGGACAGTTGGTGGTAGAGGGAATGATAGGTTGGAACGCGTCCATTTGACTAAGGAAAGGCTTCTGAAAGATCTTGTCTTGGGAAACCAAGTATTGTGGGGAAAGTGCACCACCTCTGCAGAGTGTAAAACCTAAGTACTTAGCCATGTCCCTGGTAAAGGACAATTTGAGCATCAAGACATGGAAGCTATCAAGAATCTCCTCATCCCAATTTCTAAGTTAAAATCTTGTGGGTGAACAAGGGTTAAAAGGATCTTCAGTCTTTGATTGGTAGATGCTCTAAGTGGATCTTCAGTCTTTGATTGGTAGATGCCTTGGGTGATTTGTGCCAAACAAAAATTTAGTGTTTTCAAAATGATAAGGAAAAAGCTATTTTGAGCAATGCAAGCCTAAGCTCCACCTAGCCAAATGCATATAGTATTATAGTCCACTTTAAATAAGCTAAGGTATCACTTGCCAATACTATTCCAAAGTATTGACCCTCTGTGGCTGTAACTTGTAATGTTGCAGGTTACTCCGATGATGAATAGGAGTCATGAGTCTACATTCAACATGCTTGCCTGTGGCACATGAAGATGAAGACTTATGTTTATTTACTTATTCCATAAACTCTTGTATTAGGCCTTTGGCCCTGAGTTGTAAAAGACTATGTTTTATCTCTGGAATGAATGTAATAAACGACCTTTGTATTTGTGTACTTCATCTTAAACTGTGGATGCTAGAATTGATCCAGGGACTAGCATTGCAATCACAGGGATCCTTTCCTTTACTAAGGAGGGGTCTTACAGATGGTATCAGAGCATTGTGTTGCTTGTAGGATTATGACCCTAGAATTGGAAACCACTAAGGAAAATTTTTAACTACTTCTACACTTGTCTATTCTTCTCGTAAACTTTTCTAATCTTCTCATTCTCATCTCTATTTGTAGATGAACTCCATCAACGAAGCCGTGAAGAAAGGACCACTCATGACCATGACCTTGGAGTGTGAAACTGAGTTTCCCAAGATTCTCAAGGACCTCATGGAGACAATGGAAGCACATGGTGCAGCTGTGTACAAGGGCTTTCCAGTAATGGAGGAAGGAGTGGAGTATTGGTGGGTGCAACTTCACTTGTACAAAAACAAGGAAGACAACCACAAAGAAAGAGGCTTCTACATGTACACCAACACTTTTATGCACACCACATTCTTTGAGTCAGCAAGAGAAGCAGCTTGGAAGACTATCAAAGAACTCAGTGCTAGAGTCAAGTGCAAGATGCTCAACCTCCAAAAAGACTTAGAGAAAGAGAAGGAACATACCCAAGAGTTGGAAGTCACTAACCAAACCTTAAGGGGAGACATTATAGACTTAGTGATAGAAGCATGTGAACAAGATAGGCTGATTGCCTCTAGGAACATTGTGCTAGCCACCAGATCCAGTGAGATAGGTTTGTAAAACGCACTTCGTTAGTTGGACCACCACCTATCACCTTATTTTCCAAATGATACCTTAAATAAGTTTGAACCTTGGTTGATGTAATGGATTCATGTATGCATGACTTGTGTGATTTTTGTGTTCCATGGATATGTATGAATGTTTGTCTTGTTTATTTTAATTGTGTTGTTCTAACTTTTTCAATCTTATAAATAGATGCCTATTACCATCAGCACTGTTGAGGAGTTCCAGGTTACCCGTTTTGGTCCTCGTATCGTAGAGCTTACTACCTTGCTCGATCTCCCTCTTCCCACCATTACGGTACACCCACTCACCAAGTTTGAGAGGAAGGACCTCTGGGGCTTCAAGGTGAACCAGCCAGGACGCCAGACAGAGCCTACCACGGAGGCCATCGTCTTCAAGCTTATGCACGATGACAGGGAGAGAGGCATGGAGGTTGTCATGCAGGACCTGATAGGACGACTGTTAGGCCGTCACTCCCGACAGGTTAGAGGCACTCACTTCCACGCCTTCGGAAGGCGTGATGATGACGGAGAGTCCATCGACTTTGAGGACGACTCGAGAACCACAACAGAGCCGATACGCCTGTACCTCCAGGACTTAGAGACTCTTATTAGGCACGTGGATACTGACAGGACCAACGTCATGCTTAGCAATGACGAGCTCCAGGTGCAGCTTCGCGAGAAGGACAAGCTCTTCGCGCAGCAGGACGAGATTGTCAAGGAAATGGAGGCAAGGTTCGAGACCCAAGACCGTAAGTTCAAGAGTCAAGAGAAACGTGTCCAGGATAGGAACAAAAGTATTCGGGACATGACCGAGGAACTGCAGTCCAAGGACTTCGAGTTAGAGAAGCAGCAGACAGTGATTGAGAGACTTCGTTCCCAGAATAGGGCTCTCAAGACCAATATCGACTCCTTGACCACTACTATCGAGGAGAACAAGACCGCAATGGAGAACGTAGGTCTTACCTTTGTCGAGGAGGAGATTGATGCTGACGAGTAGACTTGACTACTCAGTTATCTTTATCTACCATACTTGTTATTTGTTAACTTATTAATGGACCATCCGACATGTGGATGGCTTGCCACTTGTGTGTTTTTACTTTGAGACTTTTGTTGTCTTGTTTTTGCGATTTTATCCTTGTGTTGCATGCTATGTGTTTGCTTGTATGATGTATTGTGCATGAATCATGTAAGGGTATCTCATTCTTATCTCTATATGAACAAACCACAGATGCGTCCCCGTCGCGCAAACCCCAACCCCAACAACATTACCCCGGAAATGCAACAAATGATGAATGTGCAGACACAGCTTATGCAAATGATGACGACATTCATCCAAAACCAGAACAACAACAACAACCCCAATAACAACAACAACAACCCCAATAACAACAACAACAACCCTCCGGGTTTTGATATGCTCACCAGATTTCTGCGTCTGAGGCCAGCTAAGTTCTCAGGAACGACTGATCCCATGGTGGCCAATGATTGGCTACGTTCTGTGAACAAAGACTTAGTGACCGTAGGCTGCACGGATGCTGAAAAAGTCAGGTTCACAGCACATCTGTTGGAAGGACCAGCCGCCGCATGGTGGGACAACTTCCAGATCACCACTCCTATCGATGAGGTGACTTGGGCTATCTTTGAAGATGGTTTTCGTACTACACATATCTCACCAGGAATGATGAGCCTGAAAAAGAAGGAGTTTCACAACCTGAAGCAGCGCCACCACAGCGTGGCTGAATATATTGAAGAATTCAACAATCTGGCACGCTATGCACCGGATGAGGTTGACACAGATGCCAAAAGAAAGGAAAAGTTTCTGGAAGGCTTGAATGATGAGCTGAATCTGCAGCTGTCTGTGGCATATGTTCCAACTTATCAGTCGCTGTGTGACAAGGCTGTTATTGTGGAGAATAAAATGAAACAAGTCGAGAGTAGAAAGAGGAAACACTCCGACAAGCACAGCTCAGGATCGTCTCATAAACGATCTCACTATGATGATAGTGTCAGCTCAGGATTCCACAAGCATGGGAAATTTAACAAGCACCACAACCACAACCGTCATGACAACAAGCATCATCGCAGTCATGACAATGATAAGTACAAAAATCACAAGAGTGGACATAAGAGCCACCATAGTGGAAGTGGAAGTGGAAGTAGAAACCAGCCTAAAACGGACATCAGTCAGGTCGAATGCTACAAATGCAAGAAGCTGAGGCATTATGCTAATGAGTGCCCTAAAAAGAAAGTTGAAGGACCTAACAAGCCCAATCCTTTTCAGAAAGGACAGGTTAACCACATCAATGTGGAGGAGGTCTATGAAGAGCCTGATGCTGTTGCTGGTAAGTTCAGACTCAATTCCATCTCAGCAATTGTACTCTTTGACACTGGTGCATCTCATTCATTCATATCAAAGGCATTTGTCGAAAGAAATGAACTACCGGTAGAAACCATTGGGTGTCCTATAAGAGTAAGTTCTCCTGGTGGAGAAATGATAGTAAACTCAGGATGTCATGACTTAGTCATAGAGTTTGGAAAACATAAGTTTCCAGTGAACCTAATAATCCTAAATTCCCAAGGATTGGATGTGATTTTGGGAATGGATTGGATGGCTAAATATGAGGGAGTACTAGATTGTGCCAATCGCACAGTTGCACTCACAACCCCTGAATGTAAGAGGATAAAATTCAAGTCCAATTTTAAATCTAAAGGAAGTAAGCTGAATTCTCTTAAGGGGGTTAGCATGGACAGCGTGCCAATTGTGTGTGAGTATCCGGATGTGTTTCCGGAAGAGTTACCGGGAATGCCCCCAGATAGAGATGTAGAGTTTATAATAGATTTGGTACCAGGTTCTGGACCAAGAGCAAAGAGGCCTTATAAAATGTCAGTTGACGAACTTAAGGAACTCAAGAAACAGCTTGGAGAACAATTGCAGAAAGGATTCATCCAGCCAAGTTCTTAATCTTGGGGAGCTCCAGTTTTGTTCGTAGAAAAAAGAGACAGAACTCAAAGATTATGCATAGATTACCGTTCTCTCAACGAGGTAACCATCAAGAACAAATATCCTTTACCAAGAATCAACGACTTGTTTGATCAGCTAGAAGGAGCATGTGTGTTCTCGAAGATTGATCTTCGGTCAGGTTATTTTCAACTCAAGATAAGAGAGCAAGACATACCTAAAACAGCATTCACCACAAGGTATGGATTGTATGAGTACACTGTGATGCCTTTTGGTTTAACCAACGCTCCAACATACTTCATGAATATGATGAACAAAGTGTTCATGGAATTTCTCGACAAGTTCGTTGTTGTTTTCATTGATGACATCTTAGTCTACTCCAAGAGCAAGGAAGAGCATGAAAGACATCTACGCTTGATACTTGAGAAACTGAGGGAACATAAGCTTTATGCCAAATTCAGCAAGTGTGAGTTTTGTTTAGAGGAAGTTGGATTTCTTGGTCACGTTATGACAAAAGATGGTGTAGCAGTTGATCGTGCTAAAGTTTCAGCTGTGACAGAATGGGAATCTCCTAAGAACGTAAAAGAGGTTTGTAGTTTCCTTGGTCTAGCAGGTTACTACAGAAGATTCATTGAAATTTTTTCAAAGGTTGCTAAACCAATGATAGAATTGTTAAAGAAAGATAAGAAATTTGCTTAGTCTGAAGGTTGTGAACTCAGCTTTCAAGAATTAAAGAAGAGGCTTGTGTCAGCACCTGTTCTGTGCCTACCAGACTTGGAAAAGGATTTCCAAGTGTATTGTGATGCTTCTCATCAAGGATTAGGTGCCGTACTTATGCAAGGCGGAAAAGTTGTGGCTTATGCCTCGAGACAACTCAAAACTCATGAAGTAAATTATCCTACTCATGATTTAGAGTTAGCTGCTGTTGTCCATGCACTCAAAACATGGAGACACTACCTTTTGGGAAAACGTTGTGAAGTATTCACCGATCATAAGAGTTTGAAGTATATCTTCACCCAGAAGGAAATCAATATGAGACAAAGGAGATGGCTAGAACTTATCAAGGATTACGACTTGAGTTTGCAATACCATCCTGGTAAAGCAAATATAGTAGCAGATGCTCTAAGTCGTAAGGCGTTTGTAAATGGCCTTACCAAAGGTGAATTGCTAGATGAGTTGTGTACGCAATTCCAGGAACTCAGATTGGAGATTGTGCCAGAAGGACATCTCATGTCTTTGGATGTTCAACCCACTCTGTTGGATAAAATTAAAGAAGCCCAAAAGACGGACAAAGAAATCGAAGAGATTAAGGAAAGGATTAGCCAAGGGAAAGCTAAAAGTTTCCATATAGACGAACAAGGTACTTTATGGCACGGGAAACGTATTTGTGTTCCACAAGATCCGGAATTACGGAAACTGATTCTACAAGAAGCCCATAACTCTCCATATTCTATTCACCCAGGAAACACCAAAATGTACATGGATATGAAAGAAAGATTTTGGTGGAACAATCTCAAAAGGGACATCGCCGAACACATTGCTTTGTGTGATGTGTGTAGTAGAGTGAAAGCGGAGCATCAAAAACCAGCAGGTTTGCTTCAACCAATGCCTATTCCTGAATGGAAGTGGGAAAATATTGGTATGGATTTCATTACCGGATTACCAAGGACCAGGTCAGGGTATGATTCCATATGGGTAGTAGTGGATCGCCTAACCAAAGTGGCTCATTTTATACCCGTAAAGACAACTTATACTAGTGCCAAGTTAGCCAAAATCTACATGAGCAGAATTGTATGCCTTCACGGTGTGCCTAAGAGTATTGTGTCTGATAGAGGAACTCAGTTCACTTCTCACTTTTGGAGACAGCTTCATGAATCTTTGGGAACGAGATTGGAATTCAGCACTGCTTTTCATCCTCAAACTGATGGACAAACAGAAAGGACTAATCAAATTCTTGAAGACATGTTGAGGGCATGTGCCCTAGACTATGGAGAAAGTTGGGATGAAAGTCTGCCTTACGCAGAGTTCTCTTACAATAACAGTTACCAATCTAGCATTGGGATGGCACCGTTTGAGTTTCTCTACGGAAGGAAGTGTACCACCCCATTGCTATGGAATGGTGTGGGAGAAAGAAGTTTGTTTAGACCAGATCTTATCAAAGATGCCGAAGAAAAGGTCAAATTGGTTAGGGACAGGTTGAAGATAGCACAGTCTCGACAGAAAAGCTACGCAGATGCTAAGCGTAGAGAAGTCACCTACGAAGTTGGGGATAGGGCTTATCTTAGAGTATCACCACTTCGTGGAGTGAAAAGATTTGGAGTCAAAGGAAAGTTGGCACCAAGATATGTTGGACCATTCAACATTCTAAGTCGCAAGGGAGAAGTTGCATACGAAATCGAATTGCCAGCATCTTTATTAGCAGTCCATAATGTTTTTCATGTGAGTCAGCTTAAGAAATGTCACCCGGAGATGGAAGGATCTTCTTTGAAGGATACCATATCTTTGGAAGAAGTTCAACTAGAAAGTGATCTCACCTATGAAGAAAAGCCTGTCAAGATTCTTGAGACCGCAGAAAGAGTCACAAGGACAAAGACTATCAAGTTTTGCAAAGTACAATGGAGTCATCACTCCGAAGAGGAAGCAACATGGGAAAGAGAAGATGATCTTCGGAAAGACCACCCTCACCTATTTGCTAGCCAATCCGAATCTCGAGGGCGAGATTCCTCTTAAGGGGGTTAGATTTGTAACATCCCAAAAATCATATTTCAAAACTCATTCATATCATTCTTGCATCCTTCATTCATATAGGGTTTTTCTCAAAATCATTTAGAAACAGAAGTTTGTGCTATGATTTCATGTGAGAAATTTACCTCAATTGGCCATCACCCTTTGAGACTTGAATGTTTAGGAACTTGTTTGCTTGCCTCCATTGTGGAAAGTTTAGGTGTAGCAATTTAACCAAAGTTTTCAACTTGGAAATAATTTCAAAACCCCTATTTCAAACATTTGAAAAATAGAAGCAAAGTCTTTGTTTGTTTGAAATACAAGTTTGACCAAGCCCTTGCAAGGTAACCACATGGTTAACTGACTGTTTTGACACCACAATACCCTACAAAGATCCCAAGATTTGTTTGAATTCAAAAGGATTTGAATTCATATCAAAATCATTCCAGAAAATAGATTTAGAAAAGAAAAAGGGATAAACAAAAGAAAAGGGCCGCGCGCCAGGTTTCTGGCCCAGCAACGAAACGAGCCCAACAAGCCCACCCGGGGAGTTTCCTTTTCTTCTCTCACGCGCGAGCACACGCAATCAGTCGCTGACAGACAGACCCCACCTTCACCTCGCGCACTTCGCTGACGAGCGGGCCTCTTCCACGTCAGCATCGTCTTCCCCCTAAATCCGCGCACGATCTCCGCCGCTGACCGTTGCCGCAGTGATACCGAGCTTAATTGGGCATTAATCCACGAGCGTTTCCTGTCGAGCCTCTGGCTATAAGATCCTCTCTGCCTCGCGAGCATTTCCCCCCAAACACCTCGCTTACTCCGCCACCAGGCTGCCCTCAATCAACCCCACACCACCGCAGATAGAGCCCACTCCGGCGATCAATTCCGGTGAGCCTCGTGTTCCCCTCTGCCTATCACTCTTGCTATCTGATTCAGTGAGTCTTTGCGCACCTCCTGACCCCACTAGTTCATCCTGTACTGCCCCAGGTCGCCGGTTCCACTCGACACCGCAAGCACCGACGACAGACTCGACTCCGACGACTCCCAGTGGTAAGTCCAGACCGCCCCAAGCCTTGTCTTGCATACGCACATGTTCTCCGTGATCTTCTGCATCTGAGCACACCTTCCGTTTGCATCCTAGTGATCTACAACGTCGTCTCCGACCTCGAACAGAACCACTTGTCGCCAGACTCAACTCCGACGAGCAATCATCGCCGTGACAACACGCCCCTTCGCAAACCGACGCTACCTTGAGCTTCAGCATCCTCTTGCGAACCTGGTATGACTCATCTCCCTCTCGCGGACGATCTGGAACGCTAGCACCGCCGTAGACTGAGCGCTCCGCCGCTCGCTGACGCCGCGCGCCGCCAGGGCATGGTCGTTTGAACGAGCACCGTTAGATCCAGATCTGAGCGCTAGGATAGATTCATTTAACTGCGAAGCGGTACTCGATCTAGAGCGTACGATCTGTTTAGATCCTGCGGCTGCAGAGCGCGATCCAACTGAAGTGGTACGCACCAGTGAGGTTGCGACGCGTGGCTAGGATGAATTCAAAAACAGAATTTAAAACCAGAATTAGATCCAAACTTCAAACTGCCATAACTTTTGATTTCCATGTTGGAATTTTGCAAACTTTATACCGTTGGATTCAGTGAATCAAGACCTTTCTGAATATCCAATGTGTTTAACAAATAGTAACCATTAGAACGACTTTGTTTGTAGAAACTTGTTTAAGGCTACTTTGAGAATGGATTTAGTTTAGTAATTTGTTTTAGGGTGAAGTAAGTTTGTTTTGGAAATTTTGTGTCTTGTTATGTTTTTGTAAACATGCACTTGCTTGGTAGAGTTTTAAAAATCCCCACTTAGTAAATTCATGCATGCATGCATTCATATTATTTTTGATTGTATATGATTTGTGTGTAATTGTATGCTATAATTTTGTGTAGATTTTGCTAGTGATTGTGATTGTGAAGAGTGCTACTCTCCTCATTACCAAGGAAAGTGATGCTTCATATCTTTTGTCCCATTATTTTTACTATGCATTAGTGTTTTTGCTAAGTAAATCTTGCATGGATTTTATTTGCTAAGTATAGACCTTGCTATGGGAAAACCTAGTAGATGAAGCCTTAGTGAAAATTACCTAAGTCAAGATTCCTATTACTATCATGCTTAGCTTAGCTAATAGAAAACAAGGGTGGAATATATATTCATGCTATGGAAAAATTTCTAAGTCTGTGGACTTATGTTTTGTTTAATAAAACAACTAAGTGAATGAATCACCTGGGTGGAATGGAAGGAATGGTTTGTGTTGAGTGGTTCACAAGGCCATGGACTTGGCTTGTGTATCTCACTTGTGGATGGCCACCCAGGAACAAAAATATTTGAGATGTCAAATGTTGAGAAGCTTCAAGTGCAACCACTTGGCAATATGGGCTCTGCCATGATCATATAGGTTGCTAGAACTTAGTCTCTTGGACAGTTGGTGGTAGAGGGAATGATAGGTTGGAACGCATCCATTTGACTAAGGAAAGGCTTCTGAAAGATCTTGTCTTGGGAAACCAAGTCTTGTGGGGAAAGTGCACCACCTCTGCAGAGTGTAAAACCTAAGTACTTAGCCATGTCCCTGGTAAAGGACAATTTGAGCATCAAGACATGGAAGCTATCAAGAATCTCCTCATCCCAATTTCTAAGTTAAAATCTTGTGGGTGAACAAGGGTTAAAAGGATCTTCAGTCTTTGATTGGTAGATGCCCTGAGTGGATCTTCAATCTTTGATTGGTAGATGCCTTGGGTGATTTGTGCCAAACAAAAATTTAGTGTTTTCAAAATGATAAGGAAAAAGCTATTTTGAGCAATGCAAGCCTAAGCTCCACCTAGCCAAATGCATATAGTATTATAGTCCACTTTAAATAAGCTAAGGTATCACTTGCCAATACTATTCCAAAGTATTGACCCTCTGTGGCTGTAACTTGTAATGTTGCAGGTTACTCCGATGATGAATAGGAGTCATGAGTCTACATTCAACATGCTTGCCTGTGGCACATGAAGATGAAGACTTATGTTTATTTACTTATTCCATAAACTCTTGTATTAGGCCTTTGGCCCTGAGTTGTAAAAGACTATGTTTTATCTCTGGAATGAATGTAATAAACGACCTTTGTATCTGTGTACTTCATCTTAAATTGTGGATGCTAGCATTGATCCAGGGACTAGCATTGCAATCACAGGGATCCTTTCCTTTACTAAGGAGGGGTCTTACAGGTTGATGTGATCGCCGTCGGCACGCTCCCTCTACATCTACCTTCGGGATTAGTTTTAAATTTGAATAATTGTTATTTGGTGCCTGCGTTAAGCATGAACATTATATCTGGATCTTGTTTATTGCGAGACGGTTACTCTTTTAAGTCTGAGAATAAAGGTTGTTCGATTTATATGAGTAATATCTTTTATGGTAATGCACCTGAGATGAATGGTTTATTCTTATTGAATCTCGATAGTAGTGATACACATGTACACAACATAGATGCTAAACGAATAAAATTGAATGATAATTCTACATACATGTGGCACTGTCGTCTTGGTCACATTGGAGTGAAGCGTATGAAGAAACTCCATTCTGATGGACTTCTTGAATCACTTGATTTTGAATCACTTGAAAGATGCGAAGCATGTCTAATGGGAAAAATGACTAAGACTCCATTCTCTGGAATAATGGAGCGAGCTACAGACTTATTGGAAATAATACATACCGATGTGTGCGGTCCAATGAGTGTAGCATCGTGTGGTGGATATCGTTATGTTCTCACTTTCACGGATGACTTAAGTAGATATGGGTATATCTACTTTATGAAACATAAGTACGAAACTTTCGAGAAGTTTAAGGAATTTCAAAGTGAAGTGGAAAATCATCGTAACAAGAAGATTAAGTTTCTGCGTTCTGACCGCGGAGGTGAATATCTAAGTTATGAGTTTGGCATGCATTTAAAGAAATGTGGAATACTTTCGCTGTTGACACCGCCGGGAACACCACATCGTAATGGTGTGTCCGAACGTCGTAATCGAACTCTCTTAGATATGGTTCGGTCTATGATGTCTCTTACAGATTTACCGCTATCGTTTTGGTGCTATGCATTAGAGACAGCCGAATTCACTTTAAATAGGGCACCATCTAAATCCGTTGAAACGACACCGTACAAATTGTGGTTTGGTAAGAAACCTAAGTTGTCGTTCCTTAAAGTTTGGGGTTGCGAAGCATATGTAAAGAAGTTACAACCTGATAAGCTTGAACCCAAAGTGGAGAAATGCGTCTTCATAGGATACCCTAAAGAAACAATTGGGTATACCTTCTATCATAGATCTGAAGGCAAAGTTTTCGTTGCCAAGAATGGATCCTTTCTTGAGAAGGAGTTTCTCTCGAAGGAAGTGACTGGAAGGAAAGTAGAACTCGACGAGGTTATTGAACCTTCTCTCGGAATTGAGAGTAGCGCAGCACCGGAAGATGTTTTTGTGCCTCCTGCACCAATTGGAGAGGAAGCTAATGATGGTGATCATGAAACTTCGAACGAAGTTACTACTAAACCTTGCAGGTCAACGAGGGTTCGTACCACTCCTGATTGGTATGACTCTGCCTTGAACGTCATGTTGGTGGACAACACTGATGACCCTGCGACGTATGAAGAAGCTATGGTGAGCCCAGATTCCGACAAATGGCTAGAAGCCATGAAATCCGAAATGGGATCCATGTACGAAAACCAAGTATGGACTTTGGTGGACTTACCGGATGGCCGTAAGGCTGTCGAGAACAAATGGATTTTCAAAAGAAAAACAGATGCTGATGGTAATGTTACCGTATATAAAGCTCGACTTGTCACAAAAGGGTTCCGACAAATTCAAGGAGTTGACTACGATGAGACTTTCTCACCAGTAGAGAAGCTAAAGTCTGTGAGGATTTTGTTAGCAATTGCTGCATATTTCGATTATGAGATATGGCAGATGGATGTCAAAACAGCGTTCCTTAATGGTGACATTGAGGAAGAGTTGTATATGGTACAACCCAAGGGTTTTGTCGATCCTAGTGATGCTGACAAGGTATGCAAACTTCAGTGCTGGACTGAAGCAAGCATCCCGGAGTTGGAATCAACATTTTGATAAAGTAATCAAAAAAATTGGATTTATACAAACTTATGGAGAAGCTTGTATTTACAAGAAAGTGAGTGGGAGCTCTGTAGCATTCCTAGTACTATATGTAGATGACATATTGTTGATTGGGAATGATATAGAACTTCTTAATAGCGTCAAAACCTATTTGAATAATAGTTTTTCAATGAAGGATCTTGGCGAAGCGGCATATATTCTAGGCATCAAGATTTATAGAGATAGATCAAGACGCCTAATAGCGCTTTCACAAAGTACATACTTAGACAAAGTTCTAAAGAAGTTTAGAATGGAAGAGAGCAAGAAAGGGTTCGTGCCCATGTTGTCAGGTAAGACCTTGAGTAAGACTCAAAGTCCGGCTACGGCAGAAGATAGAGAAAAGATGAATAATATTCCCTATGCCTCGGCCATAGGTTCTATCATGTATGCCATGCTGTGTACGAGACCGGATATAGCACATGATGTTAGTTTGAATAGCAGATATCAAAGTGATCCTGGAATGGAGCACTGGACAGCGGTCAAAAATATCCTAAAGTACCTAAATAGGACTAAGGATATGGTTCTTTCTTATGGAGGTGATGAACAGCTTGTTGTAAACGGTTACACTAATGCTAGTTGGAACACCGATCCAGATGACTTGAAGTCATAGTCTGGATACGTATTTATTTTGAATGGTGTTGCAGTGAGCTGGAGGAGTGCCAAGCAAAGCGTTGTGGCGAAATCTTCAACTGAATCGGAATACATAGCTGCTCCGGAGGCTGCACAAGAAGCCATATGGATGAAGGAGTTCATTACTGAACTTGGCGTGGTTCCTAGTGCGTTGGACCCGATGGCCATCTACTGTGACAACACAGGTGCCATAGCTAATGCACAGGACCCAAGGTCACATAGCAAGCTGAAGCACATCAAGCTACGTTTCCATGCTATTCGCGAGTATGTCCGAGATGGTGACATAAAGATTTGCAAAGTACACACTGATCTGAATGTGGCAGATCTGTTGACTAAACCTCTCCCTAGAGCAAAGCATGACCAACACCAGAACGCCATGGGTGTTAGGTATATTACCATGTAATCTAGATTATTGACTCTAGTGCAAGTGGGAGACTGTTGGAGATATGCCCAAGAGGCAATAATAAAAGTGGTTATTATTATATCTTTGTGTTTATGATGAATGTTTACATACCATGCTATAATTGTATTATAAGGAAACACTAATACATGTGTGTTTTTGTAAACATAAAAGAGTCCCTAGTAAGCCTCTTGTTGAACTAGCTTGTTGATTAATTGATCATGGTTTCCTGATCATGGACATTTGGATGTGATTAATAACAAGGTTATATCATTAGGAGAATGATGTGATGGACACACACCCATAGTAAGCGTAGCATAAGATCAAGTCATTAAGTTTGTATTGCTATAAGCTTTCAAATGCATAGTAACCTAATCCTTCGACCATGAGGTTATGTTAATCACCATCACCGGATGGGTACTTTGATAACATCAAACACCACTTCGTAACTGGGTGGTTATAAAGGTGTCATTGGGTATTCTAAAAGTATGTGTTGAAGCGCATGGACCAAGATTGGGATTTGTCCATCCATATGATGGATAGATATGCTCTGGGCCCTCTCGGTGGAATGTCATCTAGTTAGCTTGCAAGCATGTGACTAGGTCACAAGGGATGACCTATCACGGAACGAGTAAAGAGACTTATCAGTAACGAGGTAGAACTAGGTATGGAGATACCGACGATCAAACCTCGGATAAGTATAGTATCGCGTGACAAAGGGAATTGGTTTCGTATGTTAATGGTTCTATCGATCACGAAGTCATCATTGAGTATGTGGGAGCCGTTATGGATCTCCAGATCCCGCTGATGGTTATTAATCAGAGAGGTGTCTCCATCATGTCTACATATTCACGAACCGTAGGGTGACACACTTAAGGTTCGAAGTTGTTTTAAGTAGATATGGAATGTGCGTTGGAGACTGAATGATGTTCGGAGTCTCGGATTGGATCCGGGACATCACGAGGAGATCCGGAATTGTCCGGAGAATAAAATTCATATATTGGGGATCATTTTCTAAGTTAGGAAATGTTTCGGAGTCTTTGTATGGGGATTCTAGAAGGTTCTAGGAGATTTCTTGGAGTTTGCTTGCAAACCAAGAAAGGATCTAGGAGTCCGTGTGGGGCAAGACACGGATTCGTGGGGAAGAGGATTCCTCCCCCCCTCCCAATCCACCGGCCAAGGAGGGAGGGGAGTCCTACTAGGACTCCCCCTCCCATGGCGCCTCCCTCCTTTAAATAGAAGGGAGGGGGCGCCACCCCCTAGGCTCTCCCATAACAAACCCTAGCCGCCGCCTCTCTCCTCCTCCTTCTCTCTTCTTAGGCTTAGGCGAAGCCCTGCAGAATTCTCTACTCCACCACCACCACCACACCGTCGTGCTGCTGGGATTCCGTGGAGAAGATCTACTACCTCCGCTGCTCGCTGGAACGGGGAGAGGAAGGTCTGCTTCGACTCCGCACATGTGACCGATTGCGGAAGCGCTGCCGGAACGCGGCGCCGGAAGGATCGTCTACTCGATCTTGAGATCGACAAGTGATCGACTACATCAACCACGAGATCCGATCTCGAACAAGGCTTTGGAAACTACGAGGGTTAGTACAGATCTATCTCGTTGCACATGTCTAATAGATTAGATCTGGGTTTTGTTCGTTCTTGCGGTAGAATTTTTTTGTTTTCCATGCTATGAACCCATCACCAGTGTCATTGCATGTCTGTTATTTTCATGAACCACACCCGATGTCATTGCATGTCTGTTCTTTTCATGAACCACAGCTAGAGTCATTGCATGTCTGTTACTTCCATAAACCACACATGGATCCACCGGTGTCATTGCATGTCTGTTCTTTTCATGAACCACACCCAGTGTCATTGCATGTGAGTTCTTTTCTTGAACCACACCCAGTGTCATTGCATGTCAGTTCTTTTCATGAACCACATAAAGATCCACCAGTGTCATTGCATGTCTGTTTTTCTCACAAACCACATAAGGATCCACCAGTGTCATTGCATGTCTATTCTTTACATGAACCACACCCAGTGTCATTGCATGTGTGTTCCTCTAGACAAACCACATAAGTATCCACCGGTGTCACTGTATGTCTGTTCTTTTCATGAACCACACATGGATCCACTAGTGTCATTGCAGGTCTGTTCTTTTCATGAACCACACCCAGTGTTATTGCATGTCAGTTCTTTTCATGAACCACATAAGGATCCACCAGTGTCATTGCATGTCTGTTCTTCTCACAAACCACATATGGATCCACCGAGTGTGATTGCATGTCTGTTCTTTTCATGAACCACACCCAGTGTCATTGCATGTGTGTTCCTCTACACAAACCACATAAGGATCCACCAGTGTCACTGCACGTCTGTTCATTTCATGAACCACATAAGAATCCACCGGTGTCATTGGATGTGTGTTCTTCTCATGAACCACACATGGATCCACCGGTGTCATTGCATGTGTGCTCCTCTAAACAAACCACATAAGGATCCACCGGTGTCACTGCATGTCTGTTCTTTTCATGAACCACATAAGGATCCACTAGTGTCCTTGGATATGTGTTCTTCTAAACAAACCACACATGGATCCACCAGTGTCATTGCATGTTTGTTCCTCTAAACAAACCACATAAGGATCCACCAGTGTCATTGCATGTCTGTTCTTTTCATGAACCACACCCAGTGTCATTGCATGAGCGTTCTTCTAAACAAACCACATAAGGATCCACCAGTGTCATTACATGTCTATTCTTTTCATGAACCACACCCGGTGTCATTGCATGTTCGTTCTTTTCATGAACCATAGCTAGAGTCATTGCATGTCTGTTACTTCCATAAACCACACATGGATCCACCGGTGTCATTGCATGTCAGTTCTTTTCTTGAACCACACCTAGTGTCATTGCATGTCAGTTCTTTTCATGAACCACATAAGGATCCACCAGTGTCATAGCATGTCTGTTCTTCTCACAAACCACATAAGGATCCACCAGTGTCATTCAGTGTCTGTTCTTTTCATGAACCATACACAGTGTCATTGCATGTGTATTCCTCTAGACGAACCACATAAGGATCCACCGGTGTCACTGCATGTCTGTTATTTTCATGAACCACACATGGATCCACCGGGTCATTGCATGTCTGTTCTTTTCATGAACCACACCCAGTGTCATTGCATGTCAGTTCTTTTCATGAACCACATAAGTATCCACCAGTGACATTGCATGTCTGTTCTTCTCACAAACCACATAAGGATCCACCAGTTTCATTGCATGTCTATTCTTTTCATGAACCACACCCAGTGTCATTGCATGTGTGTTCCTCTAGACAAACCACATAAGGATCCACCGGTGTCACTGCATGTCTGTTCTTTTCAGGCACCACGCATGGATCCACCAGTGTCATTGCATGTCTGTTCTTTTCATGAACCACACCCAGTGGCATTACATGTCAGCTCTTTTCATGAACCACATAAGGATCCACCAGTGTCATTGCATGTCTGTTCTTGTCACAAACCACATATGGATCCACCTAGTGTGATTGCATGTCTATTGTTTTCATGAACCACACCCAGTGTCATTGCATGTGTGTTCCTCTACACAAACAACATAAGGATCCACCAGTGTCACTGCACGTCTGTTCATTTCATGAACCACATAAGGATCCACCGGTGTCATTGGATTAGTGTTCTTCTCATGAACCACACATGGATCCACCGGTGTCATTGCATGTGTGCTCCTCTAAACAAACCACATAAGGATCCACTGGTGTCACTTCATGTCTGTTCTTTTCATGAACCACACCCAGTGTAATTGCATGTGTTTTCTTCTAAACAAACCACATAAGTCATTGCATGCCTGTTCTTTTCATGAACCACACCCGGTGTCATGGCATGCGTGTTCCTCTAGACAGACCACTTAAGGATCCACCGGTGTCACTGTGTCATTGCATGTCTGTTCTTCTCACAAACCACATAAGGATCCACCAGTGTCATTGCATGTCTGTTCTTTTCATGAACCACACCAAGTGTAATTGCATGTGTGTTCCTCTAGACAGACCACATAAGGATCCACCGGTGTCACTGCATGTCTGTTCTTTTCATGAACCACATAAGGATCCACCAGTGTCATTCGTTGTGTGTTCTTCTCATGAACCACACATGGATCCACTGGTGTCATTGCATATATGTTCTTTTCATGAACCACACCCAGTGTCATTGCGTGTCAGTTCTTTTCATGAACCACATAAGGATCCACCAGTGTCATTGCATGTGTGTTCTTCTAAACAAACCACATAATTCATTGCATGTCTGTTCTTTTCATGAACCACACCCAGTGTCATTGCATGTGTGTTCCTCTAGACAGACCACATAAGGATCCACCGGTGTCACTGCATGTTTGTTCTTTTCATGAACCACATAAGGATCCACCAGTGTCATTGGATGTGTGTTCTTCTCATGAACCACACATGGATCCACCGGTGTCATTGCATGTCTGTTCCTCTAAACAAACCACATAAGGATCCACAAGTGTTATTGCATGTCTATTCTTTTCATGAACCACACCCAGTGTCATTGCATGTGCGTTCTTCTAAACAAACCACATCAGTCATTGCATGTCTTTTCTTTTCATGAACCACACCCGGTGTCATTGCATGCGTGTTCCTCTAGACAAACCACTTAAGGATCCACCGGTGTCACTGTATGTCTGTTCTTTTCATGAACCACGTAAGGATGCAGTAGTGTCATTGGATGTGTGTTCTTCTCATGAACCACACATGGATCCACCGGTGTCATTGCATGTCTGTTCCTCTAAACAAACCACATAAGGATCCACCAGTGTCATTGCATGTCTGTTCTTTTCATGAACCACACCCAGTGTCATTACATGTGTGTTCTCCTAAACAATCCACATAAGGATCCACCAGTGTCATTGCATGTCTGTTCTTTTCATGAACCACACCCAGTGTCATTGCATGTGTGTTCTTCTAAACAAACCACATAAGGATCCACCAGGTTCATTGCATGTCTATTCTTTTCATGAACCATACCCGGTGTCATTCCATGTCTGTTCTTTTCATGAACCACAGCTAGAGTCATTGCATGTCTATTACTTCCATAAACCACACATGGATCCACCGGTGTCATTGCATGTCTGTTCCTCTAGACAAACCACATAAGGATCCACCTGTGTCACTGCATGTCTGTTCTTTTCATGAACCACACATGGATCCACTGGTGTCATTGCATGTCTGTTCTTTTCATGAACCACACATAGTGTTATTGCATGTCAGTTCTTTTCATGAACCACATAAGGATCCACCAGTGTCATTGCATGTATGTTCTTCTCACAAACCACATATGGATCCACCTAGTGTGATTGCATGTCTGTTCTTTTCATGAACCACACCTAGTGTCATTGCATGTGTGTTCCTCTAGATAAACCACATAAGGATCCACCAGTGTCACTGCATGTCTGTTATTTTCATGAACCACATAAGGATCCACCGGTGTCACTGTATGTCTGTTCTTTTCATGAACCACATAAGGATGCAGTAGTGTCATTGGATGTGTGTTCTTCTCATGAACCACACATGGATCCACCGGTGTCATTGCATGTGTGTTCCTCTAAACAAACCACATAAGGATCCACCAGTGTCATTGCATGTCTATCTAGTTCATGAACCACATATAGTGTCATTGCATGTGTGTTCTTCTAAACAAACCACAAAAGTCATTGCATGTCTGTTCTTTTCATAAACCACACCCGGTGTCATTGCATGTGTGTTCCTCTAGACAGACCACATAAGGATCCACCGGTGTCACTGCATGTCTGTTCTTTTCATGAACCACATAAGGATCCACCAGTGTCATTGGATGTGTGTTCTTCTCATGAACCACACATGGATCCACCGGTGTCATTGCATGTCTGTTCTAAACAAACCACACAAGGATCCACTAGTGGCATTGCATGTCTGTTCTTTTCATGAACCACACCCAGTGTCATTGCATGTGTGTTGTTCAAAACAAACCACATAAGGATCCAGCAGTGTCATTGCATGTTTGTTCTTCTCATGAACCACACATGGATCCACCGGTGTCATTGCATGTCAGTTCTTTTCATGAACCACACCAGTGTTATTGCATGTCAGTTCTTTTCATGAACCACATAAGGATCCACCAGTGTCATTGCATGTATGTTCTTCTCACAAACCACATATGGATCCACCTAGTGTGACTGCATGTCTGTCTTTTCATGAACCACACCTAGTGTCATTGCATGTGTGTTCCTCTAGACAAACCACATAAGGATCCACCAGTGTCACTGCATGTCTGTTCTTTTCATGAACCACATAAGGATCCACCGGAGTCATTGGATGTGTGTTATTCTCATGAACCACACATGGATCCACCGGTGTCATTGCATGTGTGTTCCTCTAAACAAACCACATAAGGATCTACCAGTGTCATTGCATGTCTATCCAGTTCATGAACCACACCTAGTGTCATTGCATGTGTGTTCTTCTAAACAAACCACATAAGTCATTGCATGTCTGTTCTTTTCATGAACCACACCCGGTGTCATTGCATGCGTGTTCCTCTAGACAGACCACATAAGGATCCACCGGTGTCACTGCATGTATGTTCTTTTCATGAACCACATAAGGATCCACCAGTGTCATTGGATGTGTGTTCTTCTCATGAACCACACATGGATCCACCGGTGTCATTGCATGTCTGTTCTAAACAAACCACACAAGGATCCACCAGTGGCATTGCATGTCTGTTCTTTTCATGAACCACACATGGATCCACCGGTGTCATTGCATGTCTGTTCTTTTCATGATCCACACCAGTGTTATTGCATGTCAGTTCTTTTCATGAACCACATAAGGATCCACCAGTGTCATTGCATGTATGTTCTTCTCACAAACCACATATGGATCCACCTAGTGTGATTGCATGTCTGTTCTTTTCATGAACCACACCTAGTGTCATTGCATGTGTGTTCCTCTAGACAAACCACATAAGGATCCACCAGTGTCACCGCTTGTCTGTTCTTTTCATGAACCACATAAGGATTCACCGGTGTCACTACATGTCTGTTCTTTTCATGAACCACATAAGGATCCATCAGTGTCATTGCATGTCTGTTCCTCTAAACAAACTACATAAGGATCCACCAGTGTCATTGCTTGTCTGTACTTTTCATGAACCACACCTAGTGTCATTGCATGTCTGTTCTTTTCATGAACCACACCCAGTGTCATTGCATGTGTGTTGTTCAAAACAAACCACATAAGGATCCAGCAGTGTCATTGCATGTCTATTCTTTTCATGAACCAGACCCGGTATCATTGCATGTCTGTTCTTTTCATGAACCACAGCTAGAGTCATTGCATGTGTGTTACTTCCATAAACCACACATGGATCCACCGGTGGCATTGCATGTCTGTTCTTTTCATGAACCACACCTAGTGTCATTGTATGTGAGTTCTTTTCATGAACCACACCCAGTGTCATTGCATGTCAGTTCTTTTCATGAACCACATAAGGATCCACCAGTGTCATTGCATGTCTGTTCTTCTCACAAACCACATAAGGATCCACCAGTATCATTGCATGTCTGTTCTTTTCATGAACCACACCAAGTGTCATTGCATGTGTGTTCCTCTAGACAAACCACATAAGGATCCACCGGTGTCACTGCATGTCTGTTCTTTTCATGACCACACATGGATCCACCGGTGTCATTGCATGTCTGTTCTTTTCATGAATCACACCCAGTGTTATTGCATGTCAGTTCTTTTCATGAACCACATAAGGATCCACCAGTGTCATTGCATGTATGTTCTTCTCACAAACCACATATGGATCCACCTAGTGTGATTGCATGTCTGTTCTTTTCATGAACCACACCTAGTGTCATTGTATGTGTGTTCCTCTAGACAAACCACATAAGGATCCACTAGTGTCACTGCATGTCTATTCTTTTCATGAACCACATAAGGATCCACCGGTGTCACTGCATGTCTGTTCTTTTCATGAACCACATAAGGATCCACCGGTGTCATTGCATGTCTGTTCCTCTAAACAAACCACAAAAGGATCCACCAGTGTCATTGCATGTCTGTACTTTTCATGAACCACACCTAGTGTCATTGCATGTGTGTTCTTCTAAACAAACCACATAAGGATCCACCAGTGTCATTGCATGTTTGTTCTTTTCATTAACCACACCCGGTGTCATTGCATGTCTGTTCTTTTCATAAACCACAACTAGAGTCATTGCATGTCTGTTAATTCCACAAACCACACATGGATCCACCGGTGTCATTCCATGTCTGTTCTTTTCATCAACCACACCAAGTGTCATTGCATGTCAGTTCTTTTCATGAACCACACCTAGTGTCATTGCATGTCTGTTACTTCCATAAACCACACATGGATCCACCGGTGTCATTGCATGTATGTTCTTTTCATGAACCACACCTAGTGTCATTGTATGTGAGTTCTTTTCATGAACCACACCCAGTGTCATTGCATGTCAGTTCTTTTCATGAACCACATAAGGATCCACCAGTGTCATTGCATGTCTGTTCTTCTCACAAACCACATAAGGATCCACCAGTGTCATTGCATGTCTGTTCTTTTCATGAACCACACGAAGTGTCATTGCATGTGTGTTCCTCTAGACAAACCACATAAGGATCCATCGGTGTCAGTGCATGTCTGTTCTTTTCATGAACCACACATGGATCCACCGGTGTCATTGCATGTCTGTTCTTTTCATGAACCACACCAGTGTTATTGCATGTCAGTTCTTTTCATGAACCACATAAGGATCCACCAGTGTCATTGCATGTATGTTCTTCTCACAAACCACATATGGATCCACCTAGTGTGATTGCATGTCTGTTCTTTTCATGAACCACACCTAGTGTCACTGCATGTGTGTTCCTCTAGACAAACCACATAAGGATCCACCAGTGTCACTGCTTGTCTGTTCTTTTCATGAACCGCATAAGGATCCACCGATGTCACTGCATGTCTGTTCTTTTCATGAACCACATAAGGATCCACCGGTGTCATTGCATGTCTGTTCCTCTAAACAAACCACATAAGGATCCTCCAGTGTCATTGCATGTCTGTACTATTCATGAACCACACCTAGTGTCATTGCATGTCTGTTCTTTTCATGAACCACACCCAGTGTCATTGCATGTGTGTTGTTCAAAACAAACCACATAAGGATCCAGCAGTGTCATTGCATGTCTATTCTTTTCATGAACCACACCCGGTCTCATTGCATGTGTGTTCTTTTCATGAACCACAGCTAGATTCATTGCATGTCTGTTACTTCCATAAACCACACATGGATCCACCGGTGTCATTGCATGTCTGTTCTTTTCATGAACCACACCTAGTGTCATTGTATGTCAGTTCTTTTCATGAACCACACCCAGTGTCATTGCATGTCAGATCTTTTCATGAACCACATAAGGATCCACCAGTGTCATTGCATGTCTGTTCTTCTCACAAACCACATATGGATCCACCTAGTGTGATTGCATGTCTGTTCTTTTCATGAACCACACCTAGTGTCATTGCATGTGTGTTCCTCTAGACAAACCACATAAGGATCCACCAGTGTCACTGCTTGTCTGTTCTTTTCATGAACCACATAAGGATCCACCGGTGTCACTGCATGTCTGTTCTTTTCATGAACCACATAAGGATCCACCGGTGTCATTGCATGTCTGTTCCTCTAAACAAACCACAAAAGGATCCACCAGTGTCATTGCATGTCTGTTCTTTTCATGAACCACACCTAGTGTCATTGTATGTGAGTTCTTTTCATGAACCACACCCAGTGTCATTGCATGTCAGTTCTTTTCATGAACCACATAAGGATCCACTAGTGTCATTGCATGTCTGTTCTTCTCACAAACCACATAAGGATCCACCAGTATCATTGCATGTCTGTTCTTTTCATGAACCACACCAAGTGTCATTGCATGTGTGTTCCTCTAGACAAACCACATAAGGATCCACCGGTGTCACTGCATGTCTGTTCTTTTCATGAACCACACATGGATCCACCGGTGTCATTGCATGTCTGTTCTTTTCATGAACCACACCCAGTGTTATTGCATGTCAGTTCTTTTCATGAACCACATAAGGATCCACCAGCTTCATTGCATGTATGTTCTTCTCACAAACCACATATGGATCCACCTAGTGTGATTGCATGTCTGTTCTTTTCATGAACCACACCTAGTGTCATTGCATGTCTGTTCCTCTAGACAAACCACATAAGGATCCACCAGTGTCACTGCATGTCTGTTCTTTTCATGAACCACATAAGGATCCACCGGTGTCCCTGCATGTCTGTTCTTTTCATGAACCACATAAGGATCCACCGGTGTCATTGCATGTATGTTCCTCTAAACAAACCACATAAGGATCCACCAGTGTCATTGCTTGTCTGTACTTTTCATGAACCACACCTAGTGTCATTGCGTGTCTGTTCTTTTCATGAACCACACCCAGTGTCATTGCATGTGTGTTGTTCAAAACAAACCACATAAGGATCCAGCAGTGTCATTGCATGTCTATTCTTTTCATGAACCACACCCGGTGTCATTGCATGTCTGTTCTTTTCATGAACCACAGGTAGAGTCATTGCATGTGTGTTACTTCCATAAACCACACATGGATCCACCGGTGGCATTGCATGTCTGTTCTTTTCATGAACCACACCTAGTGTCATTGTATGTGAGTTCTTTTCATGAACCACACCCAGTGTCATTGCATGTCAGTTCTTTTCATGAACCACATAAGGATCCACTAGTGTCATTGCATGTCTGTTCTTCTCACAAACCACATAAGGATCCACCAGTATCATTGCATGTCTGTTCTTTTCATGAACCACACCAAGTGTCATTGCATGTGTGTTCCTCTAGACAAACCACATAAGGATCCACCGGTGTCACTGCATGTCTGTTCTTTTCATGAACCACACAGGGATCCACCGGTGTCATTGCATGTCTGTTCTTTTCATGAACCACACCCAGTGTTATTGCATGTCAGTTCTTTTCATGAACCACATAAGGATCCACCAGTGTCATTGCATGTATGTTCTTCCCACAAACCACATATGGATCCACCTAGTGTGATTGCATGTATGTTCTTTTCATGAACCACACCTAGTGTCATTGTATGTGTGTTCCTCTAGACAAACCACATAAGGATCCACTAGTGTCACTGCATGTCTATTCTTTTCATGAACCACATAAGGATCCACCAGTGTCACTGCATGTCTGTTCTTTTCATGTACCACATAAGGATCCACCGGTGTCAATGGATGTGTGTTCTTCTCATGAACCACACATGGATGCACCGGTGTCATTGTATGTCTGTTCCTCTAAACAAACCACATAAGGATCCACCAGTGTCATTGCATGTCTATACTTTTCATGAACCACACCTAGTGTCATTGCATGTGTGTTCTTCTAAACAAACCACAGAAGGATCCACCAGTGTCACTGCATGTCTGTTCTTTTCATTAACCACACCCGGTGTCATTGCATGTCTGTTCTTTTCATGAACCACTGCTAGAGTCATTGCATGTCTGTTAATTCCATAAACCACACATGGATCCACCGGTGTCATTCCATGTCTGTTCTTTTCATCAACCACACCAAGTGTCATTGCATGTCAGTTCTTTTCAAGAACCACACCTAGTGTCATTGCATGTCAGTTTTTTTCATGAACCACATAAGGATCCACTAGTGTCATTGCATGTCTGTTCTTCTCACAAACCACATAAGGATCCACCAGTGTCATTCAATGTCTGTTCTTTTCATTGAACCATACCCAGTGTCATTGCATGTGTCTTCCTCTAGACAAACCACATAAGGATCCACCGGTGTCACTGCATGTCTATTCTTTTCATGAACCACACATGGATCCACCGGTTTCATTGCATGTCTGTTCTTTTCATGAACCACACCCAGTGTTATTGCATGCCAGTTCTTTTCATGAACCACATAAGGATCCACCAGTGTCATTGCATGTATGTTCTTCTCACAAACCACATATGGATCCACCTAGTGTGATTGCATGTCTGTTCTTTTCATGAACCACACCTAGTGTCATTGCATGTGTGTTCCTCTAGACAAACCACATAAGGATCCACCAGTGTCACTGCATGTCTGTTCTTTTCATGAACCACATAAGGATCCACCGGTGTCCCTGCATGTCTGTTCTTTTCATGAACCACATAAGGATCCACCGGTGTCATTGCATGTATGTTCCTCTAAACAAACCACATAAGGATCCACCAGTGTCATTGCATGTCTGTACTTTTCATGAACCACACCTAGTGTCATTGCGTGTCTGTTCTTTTCATGAACCACACCCAGTGTCATTGCATGTGTGTTGTTCAAAACAAACCACATAAGGATCCAGCAGTGTCATTGCATGTCTATTCTTTTCATGAACCACACCCGGTGTCATTGCATGTCTGTTCTTTTCATGAACCACAGGTAGAGTCATTGCATGTGTGTTACTTCCATAAACCACACATGGATCCACCGGTGGCATTGCATGTCTGTTCTTTTCATGAACCACACCTAGTGTCATTGTATGTGAGTTCTTTTCATGAACCACACCCAGTGTCATTGCATGTCAGTTCTTTTCATGAACCACATAAGGATCCACTAGTGTCATTGCATGTCTGTTCTTCTCACAAACCACATAAGGATCCACCAGTATCATTGCATGTCTGTTCTTTTCATGAACCACACCAAGTGTCATTGCATGTGTGTTCCTCTAGACAAACCACATAAGGATCCACCGGTGTCACTGCATGTCTGTTCTTTTCATGAACCACACAGGGATCCACCGGTGTCATTGCATGTCTGTTCTTTTCATGAACCACACCCAGTGTTATTGCATGTCAGTTCTTTTCATGAACCACATAAGGATCCACCAGTGTCATTGCATGTATGTTCTTCCCACAAACCACATATGGATCCACCTAGTGTGATTGCATGTATGTTCTTTTCATGAACCACACCTAGTGTCATTGTATGTGTGTTCCTCTAGACAAACCACATAAGGATCCACTAGTGTCACTGCATGTCTATTCTTTTCATGAACCACATAAGGATCCACCAGTGTCACTGCATGTCTGTTCTTTTCATGTACCACATAAGGATCCACCGGTGTCAATGGATGTGTGTTCTTCTCATGAACCACACATGGATGCACCGGTGTCATTGTATGTCTGTTCCTCTAAACAAACCACATAAGGATCCACCAGTGTCATTGCATGTCTATACTTTTCATGAACCACACCTAGTGTCATTGCATGTGTGTTCTTCTAAACAAACCACAGAAGGATCCACCAGTGTCACTGCATGTCTGTTCTTTTCATTAACCACACCCGGTGTCATTGCATGTCTGTTCTTTTCATGAACCACTGCTAGAGTCATTGCATGTCTGTTAATTCCATAAACCACACATGGATCCACCGGTGTCATTCCATGTCTGTTCTTTTCATCAACCACACCAAGTGTCATTGCATGTCAGTTCTTTTCAAGAACCACACCTAGTGTCATTGCATGTCAGTTTTTTTCATGAACCACATAAGGATCCACTAGTGTCATTGCATGTCTGTTCTTCTCACAAACCACATAAGGATCCACCAGTGTCATTCAATGTCTGTTCTTTTCATTGAACCATACCCAGTGTCATTGCATGTGTCTTCCTCTAGACAAACCACATAAGGATCCACCGGTGTCACTGCATGTCTATTCTTTTCATGAACCACACATGGATCCACCGGTTTCATTGCATGTCTGTTCTTTTCATGAACCACACCCAGTGTTATTGCATGCCAGTTCTTTTCATGAACCACATAAGGATCCACCAGTGTCATTGCATGTATGTTCTTCTCACAAACCACATATGGATCCACCTAGTGTGATTGCATGTCTGTTCTTTTCATGAACCACACCTAGTGTCATTGCATGTGTGGTACTCTAGACAAACCACATAAGGATCCACCAGTGTCACTGCATGTCTGTTCTTTTCATGAACCACATAAGGATCCACCGGTGTCATTGGATGTGTGTTCTTCTAAGCAAACCACATAAGGATCCACCGGTGTCACTGCATGTCTGTTCTTTTCATGAACCATATAAGGATCCACCGGTGTCATTGCATGTCTGTTCCTCTAAACAAACCACATAAGGATCCACCAGTGTCATTGCATGTCTGTTCTTTTCATGAACCACACCTAGTGTCATTGCATGTGTGTTCTTCTAAACAAACCACATAAGGATCCAGCGGTGTCATTGCATGTCTATTCTTTTCATGAACCAGACCCGGTGTCATTGCATGTCTGTTCTTTTCATGAACCACAGCTAGAGACATTGCATGTGTGTTACTTCCATAAACCACACATGGATCCACCGGTGGCATTGCATGTCTGTTCTTTTCATGAACCACACCTAGTGTCATTGTATGTGAGTTCTTTTCATGAACCACACCCAGTGTCATTGCATGTCAGTTCTTTTCATGAACCACATAAGGATCCACCACTGTCATTGCATGTCTGTTCTTCTCACAAACCACATAAGGATCCACCAGTATCATTGCATGTCTGTTCTTTTCATGAACCACACCAAGTGTCATTGCATGTGTGTTCCTCTAGACAAACCACATAAGGATCCACCGGTGTCACTGCATGTCTGTTCTTTCCATGAACCACACATGGATCCACCGGTGTCATTGCATGTCTATTCTTTTCATGAACCACACCCAGTGTTATTGCATGTCAGTTCTTTTCATGAACCACATAAGGATCCACCAGTGTCATTGCATGTATGTTCTTCTCACAAACCACATATGGATCCACCTAGTGTGATTGCATGTCTGTTCTTTTCATGAACCACACCTAGTGTCATTGTATGTGTGTTCCTCTAGACAAACCACATAAGGATCCACTAGTGTCACTGCATGTCTATTCTTTTCATGAACCACATAAGGATCCACCGGTGTCACTGCATGTCTGTTCTTTTCATGAACCACATAAGGATCCACCGGTGTCATTGCATGTCTGTTCCTCTAAACAAACCACAAAAGGATCCACCAGTGTCATTGCATGTCTGTACTTTTCATGAACCACACCTAGTGTCATTGCATGTGTGTTCTTCTAAACAAACCACATAAGTATCCACCAGTGTCATTGCATGTCTGTTATTTTCATTAACCACACCCGGTGTCATTGCATGTCTGTTCTTTTCATGAACCACAACTAGAGTCATTGCATGTCTGTTAATTCCATAAACCACACATGGATCCACCGGTGTCATTCCATGTCTGTTCTTTTCATCAACCACACCAAGTGTCATTGCATGTCAGTTCATTTCATGAACGACACCTAGTGTCATTGCATGTCTGTTACTTCCATAAACCACACATGGATCCACCGGTGTCATTGCATGTCTGTTCTTTTCATGAACCACACCTAGTGTCATTGTATGTCAGTTCTTTTCATGAACCACACCCAGTGTCATTGCATGTCAGTTCTTTTCAGGAACCACATAAGGATCCACCAGTGTCATTGCATGTCTGTTCTTCTCACAAACCACATAAGGATCCACCAGTGTCATTGCATGTCTGTTCTTTTCATGAACCACACCAAGTATAATTGCATGTGTGTTCCTCTAGACAAACCACATAAGGATCCACCGGTGTCACTGCATGTCTGTTCTTTTCATTAACCACACATGGATCCACCGGTGTCATAGCATGTCTGTTCTTTTCATGAACCACACCCAGTGTTATTGCATGTCAGTTCTTTTCATGAACCACATAAGGATCCACCAGTGTCATTGCATGTATGTTCTTCTCACAAACCACATATGGATCCACCTAGTGTGATTGCATGTCTGTTCTTTTCATGAACCACACCTAGTGTCATTGCATGTGTGTTCCTCTAGACAAACCACATAAGGATCCACCAGTGTCACTGCTTGTCTGTTCTTTTCATGAACCACATAAGGATCCACCGGTGTCACTGCATGTCTGTTCTTTTCATGAACCACATAAGGATCCACCGGTGTCATTGCATGTCTGTTCCTCTAAACAAACCACATAAGGATCCACCAGTGTCATTGCATGTCTATACTTTTCATGAACCACACCTAGTGTCATTGCATGTCTATTCTTTTCATGAACCACACCCAGTGTCATTGCATGTGCGTTGTTCAAAACAAACCACATAAGGATCCAGCAGTGTCATTGCATGTCTATTCTTTTCATGAACCACACCCGGTCTCATTGCATGTCTGTTCTTTTCATGAACCACAGCTAGAGTCATTGCATGTCTGTTACTTCCATAAACCACACATGGATCCACCGGTGTCATTGCATGTCTGTTCTTTTCATGAACCACACCAGTGTTATTGCATGTCAGTTCTTTTCATGAACCACATAAGGATCCACCAGTGTCATTGCATGTATGTTCTTCTCACAAAGCACATATGGATCCACCTAGTGTGATTGCATGTCTGTTCTTTTCATGAACCACACCTAGTGTCATTGCATGTGTGTTCCTCTAGACAAACCACATAAGGATCCACCAGTGTCACTGCTTGTCTGTTCTTTTCATGAACCACATAAGGATCCACCGGTGTCACTGCATGTCTGTTCTTTTCATGAACCACATAAGGATCCACCGGTGTCATTGCATGTCTGTTCCTCTAAACAAACCACATAAGGATCCACCAGTGTCATTGCATGTCTGTACTTTTCATGAACCACACCTAGTGTCATTGCATGTCTATTCTTTTCATGAACCACACCCAGTGTCATTGCATGTGTGTTGTTCAAAACAAACCAGATAAGGATCCAGCAGTGTCATTGCATGTCTATTCTTTTCATGAACCACACCCGGTCTCATTGCATGTCTGTTCTTTTCATGAACCACAGCTAGAGTCATTGCATGTCTGTTACTTCCATAAACCACACATGGATCCACCGGTGTCATTGCATGTCTGTTCTTTTCATGAACCACACCTAGTGTCATTGTATGTCAGTTCTTTTCATGAACCACACCCAGTGTCATTGCATGTCAGATCTTTTCATGAACCACATAAGGATCCACCAGTGTCATTGCATGTCTGTTCTTCTCACAAACCACATAAGGATCCACCAGTGTCATTGTATGTCTGTTCTTTTCATGAACCACACCAAGTATAATTGCATGTGTGTTCCTCTAGACAAACCACATAAGGATCCACCGGTGTCACTGCATGTCTGTTCTTTTCATGAACCACACATGGATCCACCGGTGTCATTGCATGTCTGTTCTTTTCATGAACCACACCCAGTGTTATTGCATGTCAGTTCTTTTCATGAACCACATAAGGATCCACCAGTGTCATTGCATGTATGTTCTTCTCACAAACCACATATGGATCCACCTAGTGTGATTGCATGTCTGTTCTTTTCATGAACCACACCTAGTGTCATTGCATGTGTGTTCCTCTAGATAAACCACATAAGGATCCACCATTGTCACTGCATGTCTGTTCTTTTCATGAACCACATAAGGATCCACCGGGGTCCCTGCATGTCTGTTCTTTTCATGAACCACATAAGGATCCACCGGTGTCATTGCATGTATGTTCCTCTAAACAAACCACATAAGGATCCACCAGTGTCATTGCTTGTCTGTACTTTTCATGAACCACACCTAGTGTCATTGCATGTCTGTTCTTTTCATGAACCACACCCAGTGTCATTGCATGTGTGTTGTTCAAAACAAACCACATAAGGATCCAGTAGTGTCATTGCATGTCTATTCTTTTCATGAACCACACCCGGTGTCATTGCATGTCTGTTCTTTTCATGAACCACAGCTAGAGTCATTGCATGTGTGTTACTTCCATAAACCACACATGGATCCACCGGTGGCATTGCATGTCTATTCTTTTCATGAACCACACCTAGTGTCATTGTATGTGAGTTCTTTTCATGAACCACACCCAGTGTCATTGCATGTCAGTTCTTTTCATGAACCACATAAGGATCCACTAGTGTCATTGCATGTCTGTTCTTCTCACAAACCACATCAGGATCCACCAGTATCATTGCATGTCTGTTCTTTTCATGAACCACACCAAGTGTCATTGCATGTGTGTTCCTCTAGACAAACCACATAAGGATCCACCGGTGTCACTGCATGTCTGTTCTTTTCATGAACCACACATGGATCCACCGGTGTCATTGCATGTCTGTTCTTTTCATGAACCACACCCAGTGTTATTGCATGTCAGTTCTTTTCATGAACCACATAAGGATCCACCAGTGTCATTGCATGTATGTTCTTCTCACAAAGCACATATGGATCCACCTAGTGTGATTGCATGTCTGTTCTTTTCATGAACCACACCTAGTGTCATTGCATGTGTGTTCCTCTAGACAAACCACATAAGGATCCACCAGTGTCACTGCTTGTCTGTTCTTTTCATGAACCACATAAGGATCCACCGGTGTCACTGCATGTCTGTTCTTTTCATGAACCACATAAGGATCCACCGGTGTCATTGCATGTCTGTTCCTCTAAACAAACCACATAAGGATCCACCAGTGTCATTGCATGTCTGTACTTTTCATGAACCACACCTAGTGTCATTGCATGTCTATTCTTTTCATGAACCACACCCAGTGTCATTGCATGTGTGTTGTTCAAAACAAACCAGATAAGGATCCACCTAGTGTGATTGCATGTCTGTTCTTTTCATGAACCACACCTAGTGTCATTGCATGTGTGTTCCTCTAGACAAACCACATAAGGATCCACCAGTGTCACTGCTTGTCTGTTCTTTTCATGAACCACATAAGGATCCACCGGTGTCACTGCATGTCTGTTCTTTTCATGAACCACATAAGGATCCACCGGTGTCATTGCATGTCTGTTCCTCTAAACAAACCACATAAGGATCCACCAGTGTCATTGCATGTCTATACTTTTCATGAACCACACCTAGTGTCATTGCATGTCTATTCTTTTCATGAACCACACCCAGTGTCATTGCATGTGCGTTGTTCAAAACAAACCACATAAGGATCCAGCAGTGTCATTGCATGTCTATTCTTTTCATGAACCACACCCGGTCTCATTGCATGTCTGTTCTTTTCATGAACCACAGCTAGAGTCATTGCATGTCTGTTACTTCCATAAACCACACATGGATCCACCGGTGTCATTGCATGTCTGTTCTTTTCATGAACCACACCAGTGTTATTGCATGTCAGTTCTTTTCATGAACCACATAAGGATCCACCAGTGTCATTGCATGTATGTTCTTCTCACAAAGCACATATGGATCCACCTAGTGTGATTGCATGTCTGTTCTTTTCATGAACCACACCTAGTGTCATTGCATGTGTGTTCCTCTAGACAAACCACATAAGGATCCACCAGTGTCACTGCTTGTCTGTTCTTTTCATGAACCACATAAGGATCCACCGGTGTCACTGCATGTCTGTTCTTTTCATGAACCACATAAGGATCCACCGGTGTCATTGCATGTCTGTTCCTCTAAACAAACCACATAAGGATCCACCAGTGTCATTGCATGTCTGTACTTTTCATGAACCACACCTAGTGTCATTGCATGTCTATTCTTTTCATGAACCACACCCAGTGTCATTGCATGTGTGTTGTTCAAAACAAACCAGATAAGGATCCAGCAGTGTCATTGCATGTCTATTCTTTTCATGAACCACACCCGGTCTCATTGCATGTCTGTTCTTTTCATGAACCACAGCTAGAGTCATTGCATGTCTGTTACTTCCATAAACCACACATGGATCCACCGGTGTCATTGCATGTCTGTTCTTTTCATGAACCACACCTAGTGTCATTGTATGTCAGTTCTTTTCATGAACCACACCCAGTGTCATTGCATGTCAGATCTTTTCATGAACCACATAAGGATCCACCAGTGTCATTGCATGTCTGTTCTTCTCACAAACCACATAAGGATCCACCAGTGTCATTGTATGTCTGTTCTTTTCATGAACCACACCAAGTATAATTGCATGTGTGTTCCTCTAGACAAACCACATAAGGATCCACCGGTGTCACTGCATGTCTGTTCTTTTCATGAACCACACATGGATCCACCGGTGTCATTGCATGTCTGTTCTTTTCATGAACCACACCCAGTGTTATTGCATGTCAGTTCTTTTCATGAACCACATAAGGATCCACCAGTGTCATTGCATGTATGTTCTTCTCACAAACCACATATGGATCCACCTAGTGTGATTGCATGTCTGTTCTTTTCATGAACCACACCTAGTGTCATTGCATGTGTGTTCCTCTAGATAAACCACATAAGGATCCACCATTGTCACTGCATGTCTGTTCTTTTCATGAACCACATAAGGATCCACCGGGGTCCCTGCATGTCTGTTCTTTTCATGAACCACATAAGGATCCACCGGTGTCATTGCATGTATGTTCCTCTAAACAAACCACATAAGGATCCACCAGTGTCATTGCTTGTCTGTACTTTTCATGAACCACACCTAGTGTCATTGCATGTCTGTTCTTTTCATGAACCACACCCAGTGTCATTGCATGTGTGTTGTTCAAAACAAACCACATAAGGATCCAGTAGTGTCATTGCATGTCTATTCTTTTCATGAACCACACCCGGTGTCATTGCATGTCTGTTCTTTTCATGAACCACAGCTAGAGTCATTGCATGTGTGTTACTTCCATAAACCACACATGGATCCACCGGTGGCATTGCATGTCTATTCTTTTCATGAACCACACCTAGTGTCATTGTATGTGAGTTCTTTTCATGAACCACACCCAGTGTCATTGCATGTCAGTTCTTTTCATGAACCACATAAGGATCCACTAGTGTCATTGCATGTCTGTTCTTCTCACAAACCACATCAGGATCCACCAGTATCATTGCATGTCTGTTCTTTTCATGAACCACACCAAGTGTCATTGCATGTGTGTTCCTCTAGACAAACCACATAAGGATCCACCGGTGTCACTGCATGTCTGTTCTTTTCATGAACCACACATGGATCCACCGGTGTCATTGCATGTCTGTTCTTTTCATGAACCACACCCAGTGTTATTGCATGTCAGTTCTTTTCATGAACCACATAAGGATCCACCAGTGTCATTGCATGTATGTTCTTCTCACAAAGCACATATGGATCCACCTAGTGTGATTGCATGTCTGTTCTTTTCATGAACCACACCTAGTGTCATTGCATGTGTGTTCCTCTAGACAAACCACATAAGGATCCACCAGTGTCACTGCTTGTCTGTTCTTTTCATGAACCACATAAGGATCCACCGGTGTCACTGCATGTCTGTTCTTTTCATGAACCACATAAGGATCCACCGGTGTCATTGCATGTCTGTTCCTCTAAACAAACCACATAAGGATCCACCAGTGTCATTGCATGTCTGTACTTTTCATGAACCACACCTAGTGTCATTGCATGTCTATTCTTTTCATGAACCACACCCAGTGTCATTGCATGTGTGTTGTTCAAAACAAACCAGATAAGGATCCAGCAGTGTCATTGCATGTCTATTCTTTTCATGAACCACACCCGGTCTCATTGCATGTGTGTTCTTTTCATGAACCACAGCTAGATTCATTGCATGTCTGTTACTTCCATAAACCACACATGGATCCACCGGTGTCATTGCATGTCTGTTCTTTTCATGAACCACACCTAGTGTCATTGTATGTCAGTTCTTTTCATGAACCACACCCAGTGTCATTGCATGTCAGATCTTTTCATGAACCACATAAGGATCCACCAGTGTCATTGCATGTCTGTTCTTCTCACAAACCACATAAGGATCCACCAGTGTCATTGCATGTCTGTTCTTTTCATGAACCACACCAAGTATAATTGCATGTGTGTTCCTCTAGACAAACCACATAAGGATCCACCGGTGTCACTGCATGTCTGTTCTTTTCATGAACCACACATGGATCCACCGGTGTCATTGCATGTCTGTTCTTTTCATGAACCACACCCAGTGTTATTGCATGTCAGTTCTTTTCATGAACCACATAAGGATCCACCAGCTTCATTGCATGTATGTTCTTCTCACAAACCACATATGGATCCACCTAGTGTGATTGCATGTCTGTTCTTTTCATGAACCACACCTAGTGTCATTGCATGTGTGTTCCTCTAGACAAACCACATAAGGATCCACCAGTGTCACTGCATGTCTGTTCTTTTCATGAACCACATAAGGATCCACCGGTGTCCCTGCATGTCTGTTCTTTTCATGAACCACATAAGGATCCACCGGTGTCATTGCATGTATGTTCCTCTAAACAAACCACATAAGGATCCACCAGTGTCATTGCTTGTCTGTACTTTTCATGAACCACACCTAGTGTCATTGCGTGTCTGTTCTTTTCATGAACCACACCCAGTGTCATTGCATGTGTGTTGTTCAAAACAAACCACATAAGGATCCAGCAGTGTCATTGCATGTCTATTCTTTTCATGACCCACACCCGGTGTCATTGCATGTCTGTTCTTTTCATGAACCACAGGTAGAGTCATTGCATGTGTGTTACTTCCATAAACCACACATGGATCCACCGGTGGCATTGCATGTCTGTTCTTTTCATGAACCACACCTAGTGTCATTGTATGTGAGTTCTTTTCATGAACCACACCCAGTGTCATTGCATGTCAGTTCTTTTCATGAACCACATAAGGATCCACTAGTGTCATTGCATGTCTGTTCTTCTCACAAACCACATAAGGATCCACCAGTATCATTGCATGTCTGTTCTTTTCATGAACCACACCAAGTGTCATTGCATGTGTGTTCCTCTAGACAAACCACATAAGGATCCACCGGTGTCACTGCATGTCTGTTCTTTTCATGAACCACACAGGGATCCACCGGTGTCATTGCATGTCTGTTCTTTTCATGAACCACACCCAGTGTTATTGCATGTCAGTTCTTTTCATGAACCACATAAGGATCCACCAGTGTCATTGCATGTATGTTCTTCCCACAAACCACATATGGATCCACCTAGTGTGATTGCATGTATGTTCTTTTCATGAACCACACCTAGTGTCATTGTATGTGTGTTCCTCTAGACAAACCACATAAGGATCCACTAGTGTCACTGCATGTCTATTCTTTTCATGAACCACATAAGGATCCACCAGTGTCATTGCATGTCTGTTCTTTTCATGAACCACAGCTAGAGTCATTGCATGTCTGTTACTTCCATAAACCACACATGGATCCACCGGTGTCATTGCATGTCTGTTCTTTTCATGAACCACACCTAGTGTCATTGTATGTGAGTTCTTTTCATGAACCACACCCAGTGTCATTGCATGTCAGTTCTTTTCATGAACCACATAAGGATCCACTAGTGTCATTGCATGTCTGTTCTTCTCACAAACCACATAAGGATCCACCAGTATCATTGCATGTCTGTTCTTTTCATGAACCACACCAAGTGTCATTGCATGTGTGTTCCTCTAGACAAACCACATAAGGATCCACCGGTGTCACTGCATGTCTGTTCTTTTCATGAACCACACATGGATCCACCGGTGTCATTGCATGTCTGTTCTTTTCATGAACCACACCCAGTGTTATTGCATGTCAGTTCTTTTCATGAACCACATAAGGATCCACCAGCTTCATTGCATGTATGTTCTTCTCACAAACCACATATGGATCCACCTAGTGTGATTGCATGTCTGTTCTTTTCATGAACCACACCTAGTGTCATTGCATGTGTGTTCCTCTAGACAAACCACATAAGGATCCACCAGTGTCACTGCATGTCTGTTCTTTTCATGAACCACATAAGGATCCACCGGTGTCCCTGCATGTCTGTTCTTTTCATGAACCACATAAGGATCCACCGGTGTCATTGCATGTATGTTCCTCTAAACAAACCACATAAGGATCCACCAGTGTCATTGCTTGTCTGTACTTTTCATGAACCACACCTAGTGTCATTGCGTGTCTGTTCTTTTCATGAACCACACCCAGTGTCATTGCATGTGTGTTGTTCAAAACAAACCACATAAGGATCCAGCAGTGTCATTGCATGTCTATTCTTTTCATGAACCACACCCGGTGTCATTGCATGTCTGTTCTTTTCATGAACCACAGGTAGAGTCATTGCATGTGTGTTACTTCCATAAACCACACATGGATCCACCGGTGGCATTGCATGTCCGTTCTTTTCATGAACCACACCTAGTGTCATTGTATGTGAGTTCTTTTCATGAACCACACCCAGTGTCATTGCATGTCAGTTCTTTTCATGAACCACATAAGGATCCACTAGTGTCATTGCATGTCTGTTCTTCTCACAAACCACATAAGGATCCACCAGTATCATTGCATGTCTGTTCTTTTCATGAACCACACCAAGTGTCATTGCATGTGTGTTCCTCTAGACAAACCACATAAGGATCCACCGGTGTCACTGCATGTCTGTTCTTTTCATGAACCACACAGGGATCCACCGGTGTCATTGCATGTCTGTTCTTTTCATGAACCACACCCAGTGTTATTGCATGTCAGTTCTTTTCATGAACCACATAAGGATCCACCAGTGTCATTGCATGTATGTTCTTCCCACAAACCACATATGGATCCACCTAGTGTGATTGCATGTATGTTCTTTTCATGAACCACACCTAGTGTCATTGTATGTGTGTTCCTCTAGACAAACCACATAAGGATCCACTAGTGTCACTGCATGTCTATTCTTTTCATGAACCACATAAGGATCCACCAGTGTCACTGCATGTCTGTTCTTTTCATGTACCACATAAGGATCCACCGGTGTCAATGGATGTGTGTTCTTCTCATGAACCACACATGGATGCACCGGTGTCATTGTATGTCTGTTCCTCTAAACAAACCACATAAGGATCCACCAGTGTCATTGCATGTCTATACTTTTCATGAACCACACCTAGTGTCATTGCATGTGTGTTCTTCTAAACAAACCACAGAAGGATCCACCAGTGTCACTGCATGTCTGTTCTTTTCATTAACCACACCCGGTGTCATTGCATGTCTGTTCTTTTCATGAACCACTGCTAGAGTCATTGCATGTCTGTTAATTCCATAAACCACACATGGATCCACCGGTGTCATTCCATGTCTGTTCTTTTCATCAACCACACCAAGTGTCATTGCATGTCAGTTCTTTTCAAGAACCACACCTAGTGTCATTGCATGTCAGTTTTTTTCATGAACCACATAAGGATCCACTAGTGTCATTGCATGTCTGTTCTTCTCACAAACCACATAAGGATCCACCAGTGTCATTCAATGTCTGTTCTTTTCATTGAACCATACCCAGTGTCATTGCATGTGTCTTCCTCTAGACAAACCACATAAGGATCCACCGGTGTCACTGCATGTCTATTCTTTTCATGAACCACACATGGATCCACCGGTTTCATTGCATGTCTGTTCTTTTCATGAACCACACCCAGTGTTATTGCATGCCAGTTCTTTTCATGAACCACATAAGGATCCACCAGTGTCATTGCATGTATGTTCTTCTCACAAACCACATATGGATCCACCTAGTGTGATTGCATGTCTGTTCTTTTCATGAACCACACCTAGTGTCATTGCATGTGTGGTACTCTAGACAAACCACATAAGGATCCACCAGTGTCACTGCATGTCTGTTCTTTTCATGAACCACATAAGGATCCACCGGTGTCATTGGATGTGTGTTCTTCTAAGCAAACCACATAAGGATCCACCGGTGTCACTGCATGTCTGTTCTTTTCATGAACCATATAAGGATCCACCGGTGTCATTGCATGTCTGTTCCTCTAAACAAACCACATAAGGATCCACCAGTGTCATTGCATGTCTGTTCTTTTCATGAACCACACCTAGTGTCATTGCATGTGTGTTCTTCTAAACAAACCACATAAGGATCCAGCAGTGTCATTGCATGTCTATTCTTTTCATGAACCAGACCCGGTGTCATTGCATGTCTGTTCTTTTCATGAACCACAGCTAGAGACATTGCATGTGTGTTACTTCCATAAACCACACATGGATCCACCGGTGGCATTGCATGTCTGTTCTTTTCATGAACCACACCTAGTGTCATTGTATGTGAGTTCTTTTCATGAACCACACCCAGTGTCATTGCATGTCAGTTCTTTTCATGAACCACATAAGGATCCACCACTGTCATTGCATGTCTGTTCTTCTCACAAACCACATAAGGATCCACCATTATCATTGCATGTCTGTTCTTTTCATGAACCACACCAAGTGTCATTGCATGTGTGTTCCTCTAGACAAACCACATAAGGATCCACCGGTGTCACTGCATGTCTGTTCTTTTCATGAACCACACATGGATCCACCGGTGTCATTGCATGTCTATTCTTTTCATGAACCACACCCAGTGTTATTGCATGTCAGTTCTTTTCATGAACCACATAAGGATCCACCAGTGTCATTGCATGTATGTTCTTCTCACAAACCACATATGGATCCACCTAGTGTGATTGCATGTCTGTTCTTTTCATGAACCACACCTAGTGTCATTGTATGTGTGTTCCTCTAGACAAACCACATAAGGATCCACTAGTGTCACTGCATGTCTATTCTTTTCATGAACCACATAAGGATCCACCGGTGTCACTGCATGTCTGTTCTTTTCATGAACCACATAAGGATCCACCGGTGTCATTGCATGTCTGTTCCTCTAAACAAACCACAAAAGGATCCACCAGTGTCATTGCATGTCTATACTTTTCATGAACCACACCTAGTGTCATTGCATGTGTGTTCTTCTAAACAAACCACATAAGTATCCACCAGTGTCATTGCATGTCTGTTATTTTCATTAACCACACCCGGTGTCATTGCATGTCTGTTCTTTTCATGAACCACAACTAGAGTCATTGCATGTCTGTTAATTCCATAAACCACACATGGATCCACCGGTGTCATTCCATGTCTGTTCTTTTCATCAACCACACCAAGTGTCATTGCATGTCAGTTCATTTCATGAACGACACCTAGTGTCATTGCATGTCTGTTACTTCCATAAACCACACATGGATCCACCGGTGTCATTGCATGTCTGTTCTTTTCATGAACCACACCTAGTGTCATTGTATGTCAGTTCTTTTCATGAACCACACCCAGTGTCATTGCATGTCAGTTCTTTTCAGGAACCACATAAGGATCCACCAGTGTCATTGCATGTCTGTTCTTCTCACAAACCACATAAGGATCCACCAGTGTCATTGCATGTCTGTTCTTTTCATGAACCACACCAAGTATAATTGCATGTGTGTTCCTCTAGACAAACCACATAAGGATCCACCGGTGTCACTGCATGTCTGTTCTTTTCATGAACCACACATGGATCCACCGGTGTCATAGCATGTCTGTTCTTTTCATGAACCACACCCAGTGTTATTGCATGTCAGTTCTTTTCATGAACCACATAAGGATCCACCAGTGTCATTGCATGTATGTTCTTCTCACAAACCACATATGGATCCACCTAGTGTGATTGCATGTCTGTTCTTTTCATGAACCACACCTAGTGTCATTGCATGTGTGTTCCTCTAGACAAACCACATAAGGATCCACCAGTGTCACTGCTTGTCTGTTCTTTTCATGAACCACATAAGGATCCACCGGTGTCACTGCATGTCTGTTCTTTTCATGAACCACATAAGGATCCACCGGTGTCATTGCATGTCTGTTCCTCTAAACAAACCACATAAGGATCCACCAGTGTCATTGCATGTCTATACTTTTCATGAACCACACCTAGTGTCATTGCATGTCTATTCTTTTCATGAACCACACCCAGTGTCATTGCATGTGCGTTGTTCAAAACAAACCACATAAGGATCCAGCAGTGTCATTGCATGTCTATTCTTTTCATGAACCACACCCGGTCTCATTGCATGTCTGTTCTTTTCATGAACCACAGCTAGAGTCATTGCATGTCTGTTACTTCCATAAACCACACATGGATCCACCGGTGTCATTGCATGTCTGTTCTTTTCATGAACCACACCAGTGTTATTGCATGTCAGTTCTTTTCATGAACCACATAAGGATCCACCAGTGTCATTGCATGTATGTTCTTCTCACAAAGCACATATGGATCCACCTAGTGTGATTGCATGTCTGTTCTTTTCATGAACCACACCTAGTGTCATTGCATGTGTGTTCCTCTAGACAAACCACATAAGGATCCACCAGTGTCACTGCTTGTCTGTTCTTTTCATGAACCACATAAGGATCCACCGGTGTCACTGCATGTCTGTTCTTTTCATGAACCACATAAGGATCCACCGGTGTCATTGCATGTCTGTTCCTCTAAACAAACCACATAAGGATCCACCAGTGTCACTGCATGTCTGTACTTTTCATGAACCACACCTAGTGTCATTGCATGTCTATTCTTTTCATGAACCACACCCAGTGTCATTGCATGTGTGTTGTTCAAAACAAACCAGATAAGGATCCAGCAGTGTCATTGCATGTCTATTCTTTTCATGAACCACACCCGGTCTCATTGCATGTCTGTTCTTTTCATGAACCACAGCTAGAGTCATTGCATGTCTGTTACTTCCATAAACCACACATGGATCCACCGGTGTCATTGCATGTCTGTTCTTTTCATGAACCACACCTAGTGTCATTGTATGTCAGTTCTTTTCATGAACCACACCCAGTGTCATTGCATGTCAGATCTTTTCATGAACCACATAAGGATCCACCAGTGTCATTGCATGTCTGTTCTTCTCACAAACCACATAAGGATCCACCAGTGTCATTGCATGTCTGTTCTTTTCATGAACCACACCAAGTATAATTGCATGTGTGTTCCTCTAGACAAACCACATAAGGATCCACCGGTGTCACTGCATGTCTGTTCTTTTCATGAACCACACATGGATCCACCGGTGTCATTGCATGTCTGTTCTTTTCATGAACCACACCCAGTGTTATTGCATGTCAGTTCTTTTCATGAACCACATAAGGATCCACCAGTGTCATTGCATGTATGTTCTTCTCACAAACCACATATGGATCCACCTAGTGTGATTGCATGTCTGTTCTTTTCATGAACCACACCTAGTGTCATTGCATGTGTGTTCCTCTAGACAAACCACATAAGGATCCACCATTGTCACTGCATGTCTGTTCTTTTCATGAACCACATAAGGATCCACCGGGGTCCCTGCATGTCTGTTCTTTTCATGAACCACATAAGGATCCACCGGTGTCATTGCATGTATGTTCCTCTAAACAAACCACATAAGGATCCACCAGTGTCATTGCTTGTCTGTACTTTTCATGAACCACACCTAGTGTCATTGCATGTCTGTTCTTTTCATGAACCACACCCAGTGTCATTGCATGTGTGTTGTTCAAAACAAACCACATAAGGATCCAGTAGTGTCATTGCATGTCTATTCTTTTCATGAACCACACCCGGTGTCATTGCATGTCTGTTCTTTTCATGAACCACAGCTAGAGTCATTGCATGTTTGTTACTTCCATAAACCACACATGGATCCTCCGGTGGCATTGCATGTCTATTCTTTTCATGAACCACACCTAGTGTCATTGTATGTGAGTTCTTTTCATGAACCACACCCAGTGTCATTGCATGTCAGTTCTTTTCATGAACCACATAAGGATCCACTAGTGTCATTGCATGTCTGTTCTTCTCACAAACCACATCAGGATCCACCAGTATCATTGCATGTCTGTTCTTTTCATGAACCACACCAAGTGTCATTGCATGTGTGTTCCTCTAGACAAACCACATAAGGATCCACCGGTGTCACTGCATGTCTGTTCTTTTCATGAACCACACATGGATCCACCGGTGTCATTGCATGTCTGTTCTTTTCATGAACCACACCCAGTGTTATTGCATGTCAGTTCTTTTCATGAACCACATAAGGATCCACCAGTGTCATTGCATGTATGTTCTTCTCACAAAGCACATATGGATCCACCTAGTGTGATTGCATGTCTGTTCTTTTCATGAACCACACCTAGTGTCATTGCATGTGTGTTCCTCTAGACAAACTACATAAGGATCCACCAGTGTCACTGCTTGTCTGTTCTTTTCATGAACCACATAAGGATCCACCGGTGTCACTGCATGTCTGTTCTTTTCATGAACCACATAAGGATCCACCGGTGTCATTGCATGTCTGTTCCTCTAAACAAACCACATAAGGATCCACCAGTGTCATTGCATGTCTGTACTTTTCATGAACCACACCTAGTGTCATTGCATGTCTATTCTTTTCATGAACCACACCCAGTGTCATTGCATGTGTGTTGTTCAAAACAAACCAGATAAGGATCCAGCAGTGTCATTGCATGTCTATTCTTTTCATGAACCACACCCGGTCTCATTGCATGTGTGTTCTTTTCATGAACCACAGCTAGATTCATTGCATGTCTGTTACTTCCATAAACCACACATGGATCCACCGGTGTCATTGCATGTCTGTTCTTTTCATGAACCACACCTAGTGTCATTGTATGTCAGTTCTTTTCATGAACCACACCCAGTGTCATTGCATGTCAGATCTTTTCATGAACCACATAAGGATCCACCAGTGTCATTGCATGTCTGTTCTTCTCACAAACCACATAAGGATCCACCAGTGTCATTGCATGTCTGTTCTTTTCATGAACCACACCAAGTATAATTGCATGTGTGTTCCTCTAGACAAACCACATAAGGATCCACCGGTGTCACTGCATGTCTGTTCTTTTCATGAACCACACATGGATCCACCGGTGTCATTGCATGTCTGTTCTTTTCATGAACCACACCCAGTGTTATTGCATGTCAGTTCTTTTCATGAACCACATAAGGATCCACCAGTGTCATTGCATGTATGTTCTTCTCACAAACCACATATGGATCCACCTAGTGTGATTGCATGTCTGTTCTTTTCATGAACCACACCTAGTGTCATTGCATGTGTGTTCCTCTAGACAAACCACATAAGGATCCACCATTGTCACTGCATGTCTGTTCTTTTCATGAACCACATAAGGATCCACCGGTGTCCCTGCATGTCTGTTCTTTTCATGAACCACATAAGGATCCACCGGTGTCATTGCATGTATGTTCCTCTAAACAAACCACATAAGGATCCACCAGTGTCATTGCTTGTCTGTACTTTTCATGAACCACACCTAGTGTCATTGCATGTCTGTTCTTTTCATGAACCACACCCAGTGTCATTGCATGTGTGTTGTTCAAAACAAACCACATAAGGATCCAGTAGTGTCATTGCATGTCTATTCTTTTCATGAACCACACCAGGTGTCATTGCATGTCTGTTCTTTTCATGAACCACAGCTAGAGTCATTGCATGTGTGTTACTTCCATAAACCACACATGGATCCACCGGTGGCATTGCATGTCTATTCTTTTCATGAACCACACCTAGTGTCATTGTATGTGAGTTCTTTTCATGAACCACACCCAGTGTCATTGCATGTCAGTTCTTTTCATGAACCACATAAGGATCCACTAGTGTCATTGCATGTCTGTTCTTCTCACAAACCACATCAGGATCCACCAGTATCATTGCATGTCTGTTCTTTTCATGAACCACACCAAGTGTCATTGCATGTGTGTTCCTCTAGACAAACCACATAAGGATCCACCGGTGTCACTGCATGTCTGTTCTTTTCATGAACCACACATGGATCCACCGGTGTCATTGCATGTCTGTTCTTTTCATGAACCACACCCAGTGTTATTGCATGTCAGTTCTTTTCATGAAACACATAAGGATCCACCAGTGTCATTGCATGTATGTTCTTCGCACAAACCACATATGGATCCACCTAGTGTGATTGCATGTCTGTTCTTTTCATGAACCACACCTAGTGTCATTGTATGTGTGTTCCTCTAGACAAACCACGTAAGGATCCACTAGTGTCACTGCATGTCTATTCTTTTCATGAACCACATAAGGATCCACCGGTGTCACTGCATGTCTGTTCTTTTCATGAACCACATAAGGATCCACCGGTGTCATTGCATGTCTGTTCCTCTAAACAAACCACAAAAGGATCCACCAGTGTCATTGCATGTCTGTACTTTTCATGAACCACACCTAGTGTCATTGCATGTGTGTTCTTCTAAACAAACCACAGAAGGATCCACCAGTGTCACTACATGTCTGTTCTTTTCATTAACCACACCCGGTGTCATTGCATGTCTGTTCTTTTCATGAACCACTGCTAGAGTCATTGCATGTCTGTTAATTCCATAAACCACACATGGATCCACCGGTGTCATTCCATGTCTGTTCTTTTCATCAACCACACCAAGTGTCATTGCATGTCAGTTCTTTTCAAGAACCACACCTAGTGTCATTGCATGTCAGTTTTTTCATGAACCACATAAGGATCCACCAGTGTCATTGCATGTCTGTTCTTCTCACAAACCACATAAGGATCCACCAGTGTCATTCAATGTCTGTTCTTTTCATTGAACCATACCCAGTGTCATTGCATGTGTCTTCCTCTAGACAAACCACATAAGGATCCACCGGTGTCGCTGCATGTCTGTTCTTTTCATGAACCACACATGGATCCACCGGTTTCATGGCATGTCTGTTCTTTTCATGAACCACACCCAGTGTTATTGCATGTCAGTTCTTTTCATGAACCACATAAGGATCCACCAGTGTCATTGCATGTATGTTTTTCTCACAAACCACATATGGATCCACCTAGTGTGATTGCATGTCTGTTCTTTTCATGAACCACACCTAGTGTCATTGCATGTGTGGTCCTCTAGACAAACCACATAAGGATCCACCAGTGTCACTGCATGTCTGTTCTTTTCATGAACCACATAAGGATCCACCGGTGTCATTGGATGTGTGTTCTTCTAAGCAAACCACATAAGGATCCACCGGTGTCACTGCATGTCTGTTCTTTTCATGAACCATATAAGGATCCACCGGTGTCATTGCATGTCTGTTCCTCTAAACAAACCACATAAGGATCCACCAGTGTCATTGCATGTCTGTTCTTTTCATGAACCACACCTAGTGTCATTGCATGTGTGTTCTTCTAAACAAACCACATAAGGATCCACCAGTGTCATTGCATGTCTATTCTTTTCATTAACCACACCCGGTGTCATTGCATGTCTGTTCTTTTCATGAACCACAGCTAGAGTCATTGCATGTCTGTTAATTCCATAAACCACACATGGATCCACCAGTGTCATTCCATATCTGTTCTTTTCATCAACCACACCAAGTGTCATTGCATGTCAGTTCTTTTCATGAACCACACCTAGTGTCATTGCATGTCAGTTTTTTTCATGAACCACATAAGGATCCACCAGTGTCATTGCATGTCTGTTTTTCTCACAAACCACATAAGGATCCACCAGTGTCATTCAATGTCTGTTCTTTTCATGAACCATACCCAATGTCATTGCATGTGTCTTCCTCTAGACGAACCACATAAGGATCCACCGGTGTCACTGCATGTCTGTTCTTTTCATGAACCACACATGGATCCACCGGTGTCATTACATGTCTGTTCTTTTCATGAACCACACACAGTGTCATTGCATGTTAGTTCTTTTCATGAACCACATAAGTATGCACCAGTGACATTGCATGTCTGTTCTTCTCACAAACCACATAAGGATCCACCAGTGTCATTGCATGTTTGTTCTTTTCATGAACCATACCAAGTGTCATTGCATGTGTGTTCCTCTAGACAAACCACATAAGGATCCACCCGTGTCACTGCATGTCTGTTCTTTTCATGAACCACACATGGATCCACCGGTGTCATTGCATGTCTGTTCTTTTCATGAACCACACCAAGTGTCATTGCATGTCAGCTCTTTTCATGAACCACATAAGGATCCACCAGTGTCATTGCATGTCTTTTCTTCTCACAAACCACATATGGATCTACCTAGTGTGATTGCATGTCTGTTCATTTCATGAACCACACCCAGTGTCATTGCATGTGTGTTCCTCTAGACAAACCACATAAGGTTCCACCAGTGTCACTGCATGTCTGTTCTTTTCATGAACCACACATGGATCCACCGGTGTCGTTGGATGTGTGTTCTTCTCATGAACCACACATGGATCCACCGGTGTTATTGCATGTCTGTTCCTCTAAACAAACAACATAAGGATCCACCAGTGTCATTACATGTCTGTTCTTTTCATGAACCACACCCAGTGTAATTGCATGTGTGTTCTTCTAAACAAATCACATAAGTCAATGCATGTCTGTTCTTTTCATGAACCACACCCGGTGTCATTGCATGCGTGTTCCTCTAGACAGACCACATAAGGATCCACCGGTGTCACTGCATGTCTGTTCTTTTCATGAACCACATAAGGATCCACCTGTGTCATTGGATGTGTGTTCTTCTCATGAACCACACATGGATCCACCGGTGTCATTGCATATCTGTTCTTTTCATGAACCACACCCAGTGTCATTGCATGTCAGTTCTTTTCATGAACCACATAAGGATCCACCAGTGTCCTTGCATGTCTGTTCTTTTCATGAACCACACCCAGTGTCATTCCATGTGTGTTCTTCTAAACAAACCACATAATTCATTGCATGTCTGTTCTTTTCATGAACCACACCCGGTGTCATTGCATGTGTGTTCCTCTAGAGAGACCACATAAGGATCCACCGGTGTCACTGCATGTATGTTCTTTTCATGAACCACATAAGGATCCACCAGTGTCATTGGATGTGTGTTCTTCTCATGAACCACACATGGAACCACCGGTGTCATTGCATGTCTGTTCCTCTAAACAAACCACATAAGGATCCACCAGTGTCATTGCATGTCTGTTCTTTTCATGAACCACACCCAGTGCGATTGCATGTGTGTTCTTCTAAACAAACCACATAAGTCATTGCATGTCTATTCTTTTCATGAACCACACCCGATGTCATTGCATGTGTGGTCCTCTAGACATACCACATAAGGATCCACCGGTGTCACTTCATGTCTGTTCTTTTCATGAACCACATAAGGATCCACCGGTGTCATTGGATGTGTGTTCTTATCATGAAACACACATGGATCCACCGGTGTCATTGCATGTCTGTTCCTCTAAACAAACCACATAAGGATCCACCAGAGTCATTGCATGTCTGTTCTTTTCATGAAGCACACCTAGTGTCATTGCATGTGTGTTCTTCTAAACAAACCACATAAGTCATTGAATGTCTGTTCTTTTCATGAACCACACCCGGTGTCATTGCATGCGTGTTCCTCTAGACAGACCACATAAGGATCCACCGGTGTCACTGCATTGTCTATTCTTTTCATGAACCACATAAGGATCCACAAGTGTCATTGGATGTGTGTTCTTCTGATGAACCACACAAGGATCCACCGGTGTCATTGCATGTCTGTTCCTCTAAACAAACCACATAAGGATCCACCAGTGTCATTGCATGTCTGTTCTTTTCATGAACCACACCCAGTGTCATTGCATGTGTGTTGTTCTAAACAAACCACATAGGGATCCAGCAGTGTCATTGCATGTCTATTCTTTTCATTAACCACACCCGGCGCCATTGCATGTCTGTTCTTTTCATGAACCACAGCTAGAGACATTGCATGTCTGTTACTTCCATAAACCACACATGGATCCACCGGTGTCATTGCATGTCTGTGCTTTTCATGAACCACGCCTAGTGTCATTGCATGTCAGTTCTTTTCATGAACCACACCCAGTGTCATTGCATGTTAGTTCTTTTCATGAACCACATAAGGATCCACCAGTGTCATTGCATGTCTGTTCTTGTCACAAACCACATAAGGATCCACCAGTGTCATTGCATGTCTGCTCTTTTCATGAACCACACCCAGTGTCATTGCATGTGTGTTTCTCTAGACAAACCACATAAGGATCCACCGATGTCACTGCATGTCTGTTCTTTTCATGAACCACACATGGATCCACCGGTGTCATTGCATGTCTGTTCTTTTCATGAACCACACCAAGTGTTATTGCATGTCAGTTCTTTTCATGAACCACATAAGGATCCACCAGTGTCATTGCATGTATGTTCTTCTCACAAACCACATATGGATCCACCTAGTGTGATTGCATGTTTGTTCTTTTCATGAACCACACCTAGTGTCATTACATGTGTGTTCCTCTAGACAAACCACATAAGGATCCACCAGTGTCACTGCATGTCTATTCTTTTCATGAACCACATAAGGATCCACCGGTGTCATTGGATGTGTGTTCTTCTCATGAACCACACATGGATCCACCGGTGTCATTGCATGTCTGTTCTTCTAAGCAAACCACATAAGGATCCACCAGTGTCACTGCATGTCTGTTCTTTTCATGAACCACATAAGGATCCACCAGTGTCATTGGATGTGTGTTCTTCTAAACAAACCACACATGGATCCACCGGTGTCATTACATGTCTATTCCTCTAAACAAAGCACATAAGGATCCACCAATGACATTGCATGTCTGTTATTTTCATGAACCACACCTAGTGTCATTGCATGTGTGTTCTTCTAAACAAACCACATAAGGATCCACCAGTGTCATTCCATGTCTGTTCTTTTCATTAGCCACACCCGGTGTCATTGCATGTCTGCTCTTTTCATGAACCACAGCTAGAGTCATTGCATGTCTGTTACTTCCATAAACCACACATAGATCCACCAGTGTCATTCCATGTCTGTCCTTTTCATGAACCACACCAAGTGTCATTGCATGTCAGTTCTTTTCATGAACCACACCTAGTGTCATTGCATGTCAGTTCTTTTCATGAACCACATAAGGATCGACCAGTGTCATTGCATGTCTGTTCTTCTCACAAACCACATAAGGATCCACCAGTGTCATTCAATGTCTGTTCTTTTCATGAACCATACCCAGTGTCATTGCATGTGTCTTCCTCTAGACGAACCACATAAGGATCCACCGGTGTCACTGCATGTCTGTTCTTTTCATGAACCACACATGGATCCACCGGTGTCATTGCATGTCTGTTATTTTCATGAACCACACCCAGTGTCATTGCATGTGTCTTCCTCTAGACGAACCACATAAGGATCCACCGGTGTCGCTGCATGTCTGTTCTTTTCATGAACCACACATGGATCCACCGGTGTCATTGCATGTCTGTTCTTTTCCTGAACCACACCCAGTGTCATTGCATGTCAGTTCTTTTCATGAACCACATAAGTATCCACCAGTGACATTGCATGTCTGTTCTTCTCACAAACCACATAAGGATCCACCAGTGTCATTGCATGTCTGTTCTTTTCATGAACCACACCTAGTGTCATTGCATGTGTGTTCCTCTAGACAAACCACATAACGATCCACCGGTGTCAATGCATGTCTGTTCTTTTCATGAACCAGACATGGATCCACCGGTGTCATTGCATGTCTGTTCCTTTCATGAACCACACCCAGTGTCATTGCATGTCAGCTCTTTTCATGAACCACATAAGGACCCACCAGTGTCATTGCATGTCTTTTCTTCTCACAAACCACATATGGATCCACCTAGTGTGATTGCATGTCTGTTCATTTCGTGAACCACACCCAGTGTCATTGCATGTGTGTTCCTCTAGACAAACCACATGAGGATCCACCAGTGTCACTGCATGTCTGTTCTTTTCATGAACCACACATGGATCCACCGGTGTCATTGGATGTGTGTTCTTCTCATGAACCACACATGGATCCACCGGTGTTATTGCATGTCTGTTCCTCTAAACAAACCACATAAGGATCCACCAGTGTCATTGCATGCCTGTTCTTTTCATGAGCCACACCCAGTGTAATTGCATGTGTGTTCTTCTAAACAAAGCACATAACTCATTGCATGTCTGTTCTTTTCATGAACAAAACCCGGTGTCATTGCATGCGTGTTCCTCTAGAGAGACCACATAAGGATCCACCGGTGTCACTGCATGTCTGTTCTTTTCATGAACCACATAAGGATCCACCTGTGTCATTGGATGTGTGTTCTTCTCATGAACCACACATGGATCCACCGGTGTCATTGCATATCTGTTCTTTTCATGAACCACACCCAGTGTCATTGCATGTCAGTTCTTTTCATGAACCACATAAGGATCCACCAGTGTCCTTGCATGTCTGTTCTTTTCATGAACCACACCCAGTGTCATTCCATGTGTGTTCTTCTAAACAAACCACATAATTCATTGCATGTCTGTTCTTTTCATGAACCACACCCGGTGTCATTGCATGTGTGTTCCTCTAGAGAGACCACATAAGGATCCACCGGTGTCACTGCATGTATGTTCTTTTCATGAACCACATAAGGATCCACCAGTGTCATTGGATGTGTGTTCTTCTCATGAACCACACATGGAACCACCGGTGTCATTGCATGTCTGTTCCTCTAAACAAACCACATAAGGATCCACCAGTGTCATTGCATGTCTGTTCTTTTCATGAACCACACCCAGTGCGATTGCATGTGTGTTCTTCTAAACAAACCACATAAGTCATTGCATGTCTATTCTTTTCATGAACCACACCCGATGTCATTGCATGTGTGGTCCTCTAGACATACCACATAAGGATCCACCGGTGTCACTTCATGTCTGTTCTTTTCATGAACCACATAAGGATCCACCGGTGTCATTGGATGTGTGTTCTTATCATGAAACACACATGGATCCACCGGTGTCATTGCATGTCTGTTCCTCTAAACAAACCACATAAGGATCCACCAGAGTCATTGCATGTCTGTTCTTTTCATGAAGCACACCTAGTGTCATTGCATGTGTGTTCTTCTAAACAAACCACATAAGTCATTGAATGTCTGTTCTTTTCATGAACCACACCCGGTGTCATTGCATGCGTGTTCCTCTAGACAGACCACATAAGGATCCACCGGTGTCACTGCATTGTCTATTCTTTTCATGAACCACATAAGGATCCACAAGTGTCATTGGATGTGTGTTCTTCTGATGAACCACACAAGGATCCACCGGTGTCATTGCATGTCTGTTCCTCTAAACAAACCACATAAGGATCCACCAGTGTCATTGCATGTCTGTTCTTTTCATGAACCACACCCAGTGTCATTGCATGTGTGTTGTTCTAAACAAACCACATAGGGATCCAGCAGTGTCATTGCATGTCTATTCTTTTCATTAACCACACCCGGCGCCATTGCATGTCTGTTCTTTTCATGAACCACAGCTAGAGACATTGCATGTCTGTTACTTCCATAAACCACACATGGATCCACCGGTGTCATTGCATGTCTGTGCTTTTCATGAACCACGCCTAGTGTCATTGCATGTCAGTTCTTTTCATGAACCACACCCAGTGTCATTGCATGTTAGTTCTTTTCATGAACCACATAAGGATCCACCAGTGTCATTGCATGTCTGTTCTTGTCACAAACCACATAAGGATCCACCAGTGTCATTGCATGTCTGCTCTTTTCATGAACCACACCCAGTGTCATTGCATGTGTGTTTCTCTAGACAAACCACATAAGGATCCACCGATGTCACTGCATGTCTGTTCTTTTCATGAACCACACATGGATCCACCGGTGTCATTGCATGTCTGTTCTTTTCATGAACCACACCAAGTGTTATTGCATGTCAGTTCTTTTCATGAACCACATAAGGATCCACCAGTGTCATTGCATGTATGTTCTTCTCACAAACCACATATGGATCCACCTAGTGTGATTGCATGTTTGTTCTTTTCATGAACCACACCTAGTGTCATTACATGTGTGTTCCTCTAGACAAACCACATAAGGATCCACCAGTGTCACTGCATGTCTATTCTTTTCATGAACCACATAAGGATCCACCGGTGTCATTGGATGTGTGTTCTTCTCATGAACCACACATGGATCCACCGGTGTCATTGCATGTCTGTTCTTCTAAGCAAACCACATAAGGATCCACCAGTGTCACTGCATGTCTGTTCTTTTCATGAACCACATAAGGATCCACCAGTGTCATTGGATGTGTGTTCTTCTAAACAAACCACACATGGATCCACCGGTGTCATTACATGTCTATTCCTCTAAACAAAGCACATAAGGATCCACCAATGACATTGCATGTCTGTTATTTTCATGAACCACACCTAGTGTCATTGCATGTGTGTTCTTCTAAACAAACCACATAAGGATCCACCAGTGTCATTCCATGTCTGTTCTTTTCATTAGCCACACCCGGTGTCATTGCATGTCTGCTCTTTTCATGAACCACAGCTAGAGTCATTGCATGTCTGTTACTTCCATAAACCACACATAGATCCACCAGTGTCATTCCATGTCTGTCCTTTTCATGAACCACACCAAGTGTCATTGCATGTCAGTTCTTTTCATGAACCACACCTAGTGTCATTGCATGTCAGTTCTTTTCATGAACCACATAAGGATCGACCAGTGTCATTGCATGTCTGTTCTTCTCACAAACCACATAAGGATCCACCAGTGTCATTCAATGTCTGTTCTTTTCATGAACCATACCCAGTGTCATTGCATGTGTCTTCCTCTAGACGAACCACATAAGGATCCACCGGTGTCACTGCATGTCTGTTCTTTTCATGAACCACACATGGATCCACCGGTGTCATTGCATGTCTGTTATTTTCATGAACCACACCCAGTGTCATTGCATGTGTCTTCCTCTAGACGAACCACATAAGGATCCACCGGTGTCGCTGCATGTCTGTTCTTTTCATGAACCACACATGGATCCACCGGTGTCATTGCATGTCTGTTCTTTTCCTGAACCACACCCAGTGTCATTGCATGTCAGTTCTTTTCATGAACCACATAAGTATCCACCAGTGACATTGCATGTCTGTTCTTCTCACAAACCACATAAGGATCCACCAGTGTCATTGCATGTCTGTTCTTTTCATGAACCACACCTAGTGTCATTGCATGTGTGTTCCTCTAGACAAACCACATAACGATCCACCGGTGTCAATGCATGTCTGTTCTTTTCATGAACCAGACATGGATCCACCGGTGTCATTGCATGTCTGTTCCTTTCATGAACCACACCCAGTGTCATTGCATGTCAGCTCTTTTCATGAACCACATAAGGACCCACCAGTGTCATTGCATGTCTTTTCTTCTCACAAACCACATATGGATCCACCTAGTGTGATTGCATGTCTGTTCATTTCGTGAACCACACCCAGTGTCATTGCATGTGTGTTCCTCTAGACAAACCACATGAGGATCCACCAGTGTCACTGCATGTCTGTTCTTTTCATGAACCACACATGGATCCACCGGTGTCATTGGATGTGTGTTCTTCTCATGAACCACACATGGATCCACCGGTGTTATTGCATGTCTGTTCCTCTAAACAAACCACATAAGGATCCACCAGTGTCATTGCATGCCTGTTCTTTTCATGAGCCACACCCAGTGTAATTGCATGTGTGTTCTTCTAAACAAAGCACATAACTCATTGCATGTCTGTTCTTTTCATGAACAAAACCCGGTGTCATTGCATGCGTGTTCCTCTAGAGAGACCACATAAGGATCCACCGGTGTCACTGCATGTATGTTCCTTTCATGAACCACATAAGGACCCACCAGTGTCATTGGATGTGTGTTCTTCTCATGAACCACATATGGATCCACTGGTGTGTCATTGCATATATGTTCTTTTCATGAACCACACCCAGTGTACTGCATGTCAGTTCTTTTCATGAACCACATAAGGATCCACCGGTGTCATTGCATGTCTGTTCTTTTCATGAACCACACCCAGTGTCATTGCATGCGTGTTCATCTAAACAAACCACATAAGTCATTGCATGTATGTTCTTTTCATGAACCACACCCGGTGTCATTGCATGTGTGTTCCTCTAGACAGACCACATAAGGATCCACCGGTGTCACTGCATGTCTGTTCTTTTCATGAACCACATAAGGATCCACCAGTGTCATTCGATGTGTGTTGTTCTCATGAACCACACATGGATCCACCGGTGTCATTGCATGTTTGTTCCTCTAAACAAACCACATAAGGATCCACCAGTGTTATTGCATGTCTATTCTTTTCATGAACCACACCCAGTGTCATTGTATGTGTGTTCTTCTAAACAAACAACATAAGTCATTGCATGTCTGTTCTTTTCATGAACCACACCCGATGTCATTGCATGCGTGTTCCTCTAGACAGACCACATAAGGATCCACCAGTGTCACTGCATGTCTGTTCTTTTCATGAACCACGTAAGGATCCACCAGTGTCATTGGATGTGTGTTCTTCTCATGAACCACACATGGATCCACCGGTGTCATTGCATGTCTGTTCCTCTAAACAAACCACATAAGGATCCACCAGTGTCATTGCATGTCTGTTCTTTTCATGAACAAAACCTAGTGTCATTACATGTGTGTTCTTCTGAACAGTCCACATAAGGATCCACCAGTGTCATTGCATGTGTGTTCCTCTAGACAAACCACATAAGGATTCACCGGTGTCACTGCATGTCTGTTCTTTTCATGAACCACACATGGATCCACTGGTGTCATTGTATGTCTGTTCTTTTCATGAACCACACCTAGTGTTATTGCATGTCAGTTCTTTTCATGAACCACATAAGGATCCACCAGTGGCATTGCATGTCTGTTCTTCTCACAAACCAAATATGGATCCACCTAATGTGATTGCATGTCTATTCTTTTCATGAACCACACCGAGTGTCATTGCATGTGTGTTCCTCTAGACAAACCACACAAGGATCCACCAGTGTCACTGCATGTCTGTTATTTTCATGAACCACATAAGGATCCACCGGTGTCATTGGATGTGTGTTATTCTCATGAACCACACATGGATCCACTGGTGTCATTGCATGTGTGTTCCTCCAAACAAACCACATAAGGATCCACCAGTGTGACTGCATGTCTATTCTTTTCATGAACCACATAAGGATCCACCAGAGTCATTGGATGTGTGTTCTTCTAAACAAGCCACACATGGATCCACCGGTGTCATTGCATGTCTGTTCTTTTCATGAACCACACCTAGTGTCACTGCATGTGTGTTCCTCTAGACAAACCACATAAGGATCCACCAGTGTCACTGCTTGTCTGTTCTTTTCATGAACCGCATAAGGATCCACCGATGTCACTGCATGTCTGTTCTTTTCATGAACCACATAAGGATCCACCGGTGTCATTGCATGTCTGTTCCTCTAAACAAACCACATAAGGATCCTCCAGTGTCATTGCATGTCTGTACTATTCATGAACCACACCTAGTGTCATTGCATGTCTGTTCTTTTCATGAACCACACCCAGTGTCATTGCATGTGTGTTGTTCAAAACAAACCACATAAGGATCCAGCAGTGTCATTGCATGTCTATTCTTTTCATGAACCACACCCGGTCTCATTGCATGTCTGTTCTTTTCATGAACCACAGCTAGAGTCATTGCATGTCTGTTACTTCCATAAACCACACATGGATCCACCGGTGTCATTGCATGTCTGTTCTTTTCATGAACCACACCTAGTGTCATTGTATGTGAGTTCTTTTCATGAACCACACCCAGTGTCATTGCATGTCAGTTCTTTTCATGAACCACATAAGGATCCACTAGTGTCATTGCATGTCTCTTCTTCTCACAAACCACATAAGGATCCACCAGTATCATTGCATGTCTGTTCTTTTCATGAACCACACCAAGTGTCATTGCATGTGTGTTCCTCTAGACAAACCACATAAGGATCCACCGGTGTCACTGCATGTCTGTTCTTTTCATGAACCACACATGGATCCACCGGTGTCATTGCATGTCTGTTCTTTTCATGAACCACACCCAGTGTTATTGCATGTCAGTTCTTTTCATGAACCACATAAGGATCCACCAGCTTCATTGCATGTATGTTCTTCTCACAAACCACATATGGATCCACCTAGTGTGATTGCATGTCTGTTCTTTTCATGAACCACACCTAGTGTCATTGCATGTGTGTTCCTCTAGACAAACCACATAAGGATCCACCAGTGTCACTGCATGTCTGTTCTTTTCATGAACCACATAAGGATCCACCGGTGTCCCTGCATGTCTGTTCTTTTCATGAACCACATAAGGATCCACCGGTGTCATTGCATGTATGTTCCTCTAAACAAACCACATAAGGATCCACCAGTGTCATTGCTTGTCTGTACTTTTCATGAACCACACCTAGTGTCATTGCGTGTCTGTTCTTTTCATGAACCACACCCAGTGTCATTGCATGTGTGTTGTTCAAAACAAACCACATAAGGATCCAGCAGTGTCATTGCATGTCTATTCTTTTCATGAACCACACCCGGTGTCATTGCATGTCTGTTCTTTTCATGAACCACAGGTAGAGTCATTGCATGTGTGTTACTTCCATAAACCACACATGGATCCACCGGTGGCATTGCATGTCTGTTCTTTTCATGAACCACACCTAGTGTCATTGTATGTGAGTTCTTTTCATGAACCACACCCAGTGTCATTGCATGTCAGTTCTTTTCATGAACCACATAAGGATCCACTAGTGTCATTGCATGTCTGTTCTTCTCACAAACCACATAAGGATCCACCAGTATCATTGCATGTCTGTTCTTTTCATGAACCACACCAAGTGTCATTGCATGTGTGTTCCTCTAGACAAACCACATAAGGATCCACCGGTGTCACTGCATGTCTGTTCTTTTCATGAACCACACAGGGATCCACCGGTGTCATTGCATGTCTGTTCTTTTCATGAACCACACCCAGTGTTATTGCATGTCAGTTCTTTTCATGAACCACATAAGGATCCACCAGTGTCATTGCATGTATGTTCTTCCCACAAACCACATATGGATCCACCTAGTGTGATTGCATGTATGTTCTTTTCATGAACCACACCTAGTGTCATTGTATGTGTGTTCCTCTAGACAAACCACATAAGGATCCACTAGTGTCACTGCATGTCTATTCTTTTCATGAACCACATAAGGATCCACCAGTGTCATTGCATGTCTGTTCTTTTCATGAACCACAGCTAGAGTCATTGCATGTCTGTTACTTCCATAAACCACACATGGATCCACCGGTGTCATTGCATGTCTGTTCTTTTCATGAACCACACCTAGTGTCATTGTATGTGAGTTCTTTTCATGAACCACACCCAGTGTCATTGCATGTCAGTTCTTTTCATGAACCACATAAGGATCCACTAGTGTCATTGCATGTCTGTTCTTCTCACAAACCACATAAGGATCCACCAGTATCATTGCATGTCTGTTCTTTTCATGAACCACACCAAGTGTCATTGCATGTGTGTTCCTCTAGACAAACCACATAAGGATCCACCGGTGTCACTGCATGTCTGTTCTTTTCATGAACCACACATGGATCCACCGGTGTCATTGCATGTCTGTTCTTTTCATGAACCACACCCAGTGTTATTGCATGTCAGTTCTTTTCATGAACCACATAAGGATCCACCAGCTTCATTGCATGTATGTTCTTCTCACAAACCACATATGGATCCACCTAGTGTGATTGCATGTCTGTTCTTTTCATGAACCACACCTAGTGTCATTGCATGTGTGTTCCTCTAGACAAACCACATAAGGATCCACCAGTGTCACTGCATGTCTGTTCTTTTCATGAACCACATAAGGATCCACCGGTGTCCCTGCATGTCTGTTCTTTTCATGAACCACATAAGGATCCACCGGTGTCATTGCATGTATGTTCCTCTAAACAAACCACATAAGGATCCACCAGTGTCATTGCTTGTCTGTACTTTTCATGAACCACACCTAGTGTCATTGCGTGTCTGTTCTTTTCATGAACCACACCCAGTGTCATTGCATGTGTGTTGTTCAAAACAAACCACATAAGGATCCAGCAGTGTCATTGCATGTCTATTCTTTTCATGAACCACACCCGGTGTCATTGCATGTCTGTTCTTTTCATGAACCACAGGTAGAGTCATTGCATGTGTGTTACTTCCATAAACCACACATGGATCCACCGGTGGCATTGCATGTCTGTTCTTTTCATGAACCACACCTAGTGTCATTGTATGTGAGTTCTTTTCATGAACCACACCCAGTGTCATTGCATGTCAGTTCTTTTCATGAACCACATAAGGATCCACTAGTGTCATTGCATGTCTGTTCTTCTCACAAACCACATAAGGATCCACCAGTATCATTGCATGTCTGTTCTTTTCATGAACCACACCAAGTGTCATTGCATGTGTGTTCCTCTAGACAAACCACATAAGGATCCACCGGTGTCACTGCATGTCTGTTCTTTTCATGAACCACACAGGGATCCACCGGTGTCATTGCATGTCTGTTCTTTTCATGAACCACACCCAGTGTTATTGCATGTCAGTTCTTTTCATGAACCACATAAGGATCCACCAGTGTCATTGCATGTATGTTCTTCCCACAAACCACATATGGATCCACCTAGTGTGATTGCATGTATGTTCTTTTCATGAACCACACCTAGTGTCATTGTATGTGTGTTCCTCTAGACAAACCACATAAGGATCCACTAGTGTCACTGCATGTCTATTCTTTTCATGAACCACATAAGGATCCACCAGTGTCATTGCATGTCTGTTCTTTTCATGAACCACAGCTAGAGTCATTGCATGTCTGTTACTTCCATAAACCACACATGGATCCACCGGTGTCATTGCATGTCTGTTCATTTCATGAACCACACCTAGTGTCATTGTATGTGAGTTCTTTTCATGAACCACACCCAGTGTCATTGCATGTCAGTTCTTTTCATGAACCACATAAGGATCCACTAGTGTCATTGCATGTCTGTTCTTCTCACAAACCACATAAGGATCCACCAGTATCATTGCATGTCTGTTCTTTTCATGAACCACACCAAGTGTCATTGCATGTGTGTTCCTCTAGACAAACCACATAAGGATCCACCGGTGTCACTGCATGTCTGTTCTTTTCATGAACCACACATGGATCCACCGGTGTCATTGCATGTCTGTTCTTTTCATGAACCACACCCAGTGTTATTGCATGTCAGTTCTTTTCATGAACCACATAAGGATCCACCAGCTTCATTGCATGTATGTTCTTCTCACAAACCACATATGGATCCACCTAGTGTGATTGCATGTCTGTTCTTTTCATGAACCACACCTAGTGTCATTGCATGTGTGTTCCTCTAGACAAACCACATAAGGATCCACCAGTGTCACTGCATGTCTGTTCTTTTCATGAACCACATAAGGATCCACCGGTGTCCCTGCATGTCTGTTCTTTTCATGAACCACATAAGGATCCACCGGTGTCATTGCATGTATGTTCCTCTAAACAAACCACATAAGGATCCACCAGTGTCATTGCTTGTCTGTACTTTTCATGAACCACACCTAGTGTCATTGCGTGTCTGTTCTTTTCATGAACCACACCCAGTGTCATTGCATGTGTGTTGTTCAAAACAAACCACATAAGGATCCAGCAGTGTCATTGCATGTCTATTCTTTTCATGAACCACACCCGGTGTCATTGCATGTCTGTTCTTTTCATGAACCACAGGTAGAGTCATTGCATGTGTGTTACTTCCATAAACCACACATGGATCCACCGGTGGCATTGCATGTCTGTTCTTTTCATGAACCACACCTAGTGTCATTGTATGTGAGTTCTTTTCATGAACCACACCCAGTGTCATTGCATGTCAGTTCTTTTCATGAACCACATAAGGATCCACTAGTGTCATTGCATGTCTGTTCTTCTCACAAACCACATAAGGATCCACCAGTATCATTGCATGTCTGTTCTTTTCATGAACCACACCAAGTGTCATTGCATGTGTGTTCCTCTAGACAAACCACATAAGGATCCACCGGTGTCACTGCATGTCTGTTCTTTTCATGAACCACACAGGGATCCACCGGTGTCATTGCATGTCTGTTCTTTTCATGAACCACACCCAGTGTTATTGCATGTCAGTTCTTTTCATGAACCACATAAGGATCCACCAGTGTCATTGCATGTATGTTCTTCCCACAAACCACATATGGATCCACCTAGTGTGATTGCATGTATGTTCTTTTCATGAACCACACCTAGTGTCATTGTATGTGTGTTCCTCTAGACAAACCACATAAGGATCCACTAGTGTCACTGCATGTCTATTCTTTTCATGAACCACATAAGGATCCACCAGTGTCACTGCATGTCTGTTCTTTTCATGTACCACATAAGGATCCACCGGTGTCAATGGATGTGTGTTCTTCTCATGAACGACACATGGATGCACCGGTGTCATTGTATGTCTGTTCCTCTAAACAAACCACATAAGGATCCACCAGTGTCATTGCATGTCTATACTTTTCATGAACCACACCTAGTGTCATTGCATGTGTGTTCTTCTAAACAAACCACAGAAGGATCCACCAGTGTCACTGCATGTCTGTTCTTTTCATTAACCACACCCGGTGTCATTGCATGTCTGTTCTTTTCATGAACCACTGCTAGAGTCATTGCATGTCTGTTAATTCCATAAACCACACATGGATCCACCGGTGTCATTCCATGTCTGTTCTTTTCATCAACCACACCAAGTGTCATTGCATGTCAGTTCTTTTCAAGAACCACACCTAGTGTCATTGCATGTCAGTTTTTTTCATGAACCACATAAGGATCCACTAGTGTCATTGCATGTCTGTTCTTCTCACAAACCACATAAGGATCCACCAGTGTCATTCAATGTCTGTTCTTTTCATTGAACCATACCCAGTGTCATTGCATGTGTCTTCCTCTAGACAAACCACATAAGGATCCACCGGTGTCACTGCATGTCTATTCTTTTCATGAACCACACATGGATCCACCGGTTTCATTGCATGTCTGTTCTTTTCATGAACCACACCCAGTGTTATTGCATGCCAGTTCTTTTCATGAACCACATAAGGATCCACCAGTGTCATTGCATGTATGTTCTTCTCACAAACCACATATGGATCCACCTAGTGTGATTGCATGTCTGTTCTTTTCATGAACCACACCTAGTGTCATTGCATGTGTGGTACTCTAGACAAACCACATAAGGATCCACCAGTGTCACTGCATGTCTGTTCTTTTCATGAACCACATAAGGATCCACCGGTGTCATTGGATGTGTGTTCTTCTAAGCAAACCACATAAGGATCCACCGGTGTCACTGCATGTCTGTTCTTTTCATGAACCATATAAGGATCCACCGGTGTCATTGCATGTCTGTTCCTCTAAACAAACCACATAAGGATCCACCAGTGTCATTGCATGTCTGTTCTTTTCATGAACCACACCTAGTGTCATTGCATGTGTGTTCTTCTAAACAAACCACATAAGGATCCAGCAGTGTCATTGCATGTCTATTCTTTTCATGAACCAGACCCGGTGTCATTGCATGTCTGTTCTTTTCATGAACCACAGCTAGAGACATTGCATGTGTGTTACTTCCATAAACCACACATGGATCCACCGGTGGCATTGCATGTCTGTTCTTTTCATGAACCACACCTAGTGTCATTGTATGTGAGTTCTTTTCATGAACCACACCCAGTGTCATTGCATGTCAGTTCTTTTCATGAACCACATAAGGATCCACCACTGTCATTGCATGTCTGTTCTTCTCACAAACCACATAAGGATCCACCAGTATCATTGCATGTCTGTTCTTTTCATGAACCACACCAAGTGTCATTGCATGTGTGTTCCTCTAGACAAACCACATAAGGATCCACCGGTGTCATTGCATGTCTGTTCTTTTCATGAACCACACATGGATCCACCGGTGTCATTGCATGTCTATTCTTTTCATGAACCACACCCAGTGTTATTGCATGTCAGTTCTTTTCATGAACCACATAAGGATCCACCAGTGTCATTGCATGTATGTTCTTCTCACAAACCACATATGGATCCACCTAGTGTGATTGCATGTCTGTTCTTTTCATGAACCACACCTAGTGTCATTGTATGTGTGTTCCTCTAGACAAACCACATAAGGATCCACTAGTGTCACTGCATGTCTATTCTTTTCATGAACCACATAAGGATCCACCGGTGTCACTGCATGTCTGTTCTTTTCATGAACCACATAAGGATCCACCGGTGTCATTGCATGTCTGTTCCTCTAAACAAACCACAAAAGGATCCACCAGTGTCATTGCATGTCTGTACTTTTCATGAACCACACCTAGTGTCATTGCATGTGTGTTCTTCTAAACAAACCACATAAGTATCCACCAGTGTCATTGCATGTCTGTTATTTTCATTAACCACACCCGGTGTCATTGCATGTCTGTTCTTTTCATGAACCACAACTAGAGTCATTGCATGTCTGTTAATTCCATAAACCACACATGGATCCACCGGTGTCATTCCATGTCTGTTCTTTTCATCAACCACACCAAGTGTCATTGCATGTCAGTTCATTTCATGAACGACACCTAGTGTCATTGCATGTCTGTTACTTCCATAAACCACACATGGATCCACCGGTGTCATTGCATGTCTGTTCTTTTCATGAACCACACCTAGTGTCATTGTATGTCAATTCTTTTCATGAACCACACCCAGTGTCATTGCATGTCAGTTCTTTTCAGGAACCACATAAGGATCCACCAGTGTCATTGCATGTCTGTTCTTCTCACAAACCACATAAGGATCCACCAGTGTCATTGCATGTCTGTTCTTTTCATGAACCACACCAAGTATAATTGCATGTGTGTTCCTCTAGACAAACCACATAAGGATCCACCGGTGTCACTGCATGTCTGTTCTTTTCATGAACCACACATGGATCCACCGGTGTCATAGCATGTCTGTTCTTTTCATGAACCACACCCAGTGTTATTGCATGTCAGTTCTTTTCATGAACCACATAAGGATCCACCAGTGTCATTGCATGTATGTTCTTCTCACAAACCACATATGGATCCACCTAGTGTGATTGCATGTCTGTTCTTTTCATGAACCACACCTAGTGTCATTGCATGTGTGTTCCTCTAGACAAACCACATAAGGATCCACCAGTGTCACTGCTTGTCTGTTCTTTTCATGAACCACATAAGGATCCACCGGTGTCACTGCATGTCTGTTCTTTTCATGAACCACATAAGGATCCACCGGTGTCATTGCATGTCTGTTCCTCTAAACAAACCACATAAGGATCCACCAGTGTCATTGCATGTCTATACTTTTCATGAACCACACCTAGTGTCATTGCATGTCTATTCTTTTCATGAACCACACCCAGTGTCATCGCATGTGCGTTGTTCAAAACAAACCACATAAGGATCCAGCAGTGTCATTGCATGTCTATTCTTTTCATGAACCACACCCGGTCTCATTGCATGTCTGTTCTTTTCATGAACCACAGCTAGAGTCATTGCATGTCTGTTACTTCCATAAACCACACATGGATCCACCGGTGTCATTGCATGTCTGTTCTTTTCATGAACCACACCAGTGTTATTGCATGTCAGTTCTTTTCATGAACCACATAAGGATCCACCAGTGTCATTGCATGTATGTTCTTCTCACAAAGCACATATGGATCCACCTAGTGTGATTGCATGTCTGTTCTTTTCATGAACCACACCTAGTGTCATTGCATGTGTGTTCCTCTAGACAAACCACATAAGGATCCACCAGTGTCACTGCTTGTCTGTTCTTTTCATGAACCACATAAGGATCCACCGGTGTCACTGCATGTCTGTTCTTTTCATGAACCACATAAGGATCCACCGGTGTCATTGCATGTCTGTTCCTCTAAACAAACCACATAAGGATCCACCAGTGTCATTGCATGTCTGTACTTTTCATGAACCACACCTAGTGTCATTGCATGTCTATTCTTTTCATGAACCACACCCAGTGTCATTGCATGTGTGTTGTTCAAAACAAACCAGATAAGGATCCAGCAGTGTCATTGCATGTCTATTCTTTTCATGAACCACACCCGGTCTCATTGCATGTCTGTTCTTTTCATGAACCACAGCTAGAGTCATTGCATGTCTGTTACTTCCATAAACCACACATGGATCCACCGGTGTCATTGCATGTCTGTTCTTTTCATGAACCACACCTAGTGTCATTGTATGTCAGTTCTTTTCATGAACCACACCCAGTGTCATTGCATGTCAGATCTTTTCATGAACCACATAAGGATCCACCAGTGTCATTGCATGTCTGTTCTTCTCACAAACCACATAAGGATCCACCAGTGTCATTGCATGTCTGTTCTTTTCATGAACCACACCAAGTATAATTGCATGTGTGTTCCTCTAGACAAACCACATAAGGATCCACCGGTGTCACTGCATGTCTGTTCTTTTCATGAACCACACATGGATCCACCGGTGTCATTGCATGTCTGTTCTTTTCATGAACCACACCCAGTGTTATTGCATGTCAGTTCTTTTCATGAACCACATAAGGATCCACCAGTGTCATTGCATGTATGTTCTTCTCACAAACCACATATGGATCCACCTAGTGTGATTGCATGTCTGTTCTTTTCATGAACCACACCTAGTGTCATTGCATGTGTGTTCCTCTAGACAAACCACATAAGGATCCACCATTGTCACTGCATGTCTGTTCTTTTCATGAACCACATAAGGATCCACCGGGGTCCCTGCATGTCTGTTCTTTTCATGAACCACATAAGGATCCACTGGTGTCATTGCATGTATGTTCCTCTAAACAAACCACATAAGGATCCACCAGTGTCATTGCTTGTCTGTACTTTTCATGAACCACACCTAGTGTCATTGCATGTCTGTTCTTTTCATGAACCACACCCAGTGTCATTGCATGTGTGTTGTTCAAAACAAACCACATAAGGATCCAGTAGTGTCATTGCATGTCTATTCTTTTCATGAACCACACCCGGTGTCATTGCATGTCTGTTCTTTTCATGAACCACAGCTAGAGTCATTGCATGTGTGTTACTTCCATAAACCACACATGGATCCACCGGTGGCATTGCATGTCTATTCTTTTCATGAACCACACCTAGTGTCATTGTATGTGAGTTCTTTTCATGAACCACACCCAGTGTCATTGCATGTCAGTTCTTTTCATGAACCACATAAGGATCCACTAGTGTCATTGCATGTCTGTTCTTCTCACAAACCACATCAGGATCCACCAGTATCATTGCATGTCTGTTCTTTTCATGAACCACACCAAGTGTCATTGCATGTGTGTTCCTCTAGACAAACCACATAAGGATCCACCGGTGTCACTGCATGTCTGTTCTTTTCATGAACCACACATGGATCCACCGGTGTCATTGCATGTCTGTTCTTTTCATGAACCACACCCAGTGTTATTGCATGTCAGTTCTTTTCATGAACCACATAAGGATCCACCAGTGTCATTGCATGTATGTTCTTCTCACAAAGCACATATGGATCCACCTAGTGTGATTGCATGTCTGTTCTTTTCATGAACCACACCTAGTGTCATTGCATGTGTGTTCCTCTAGACAAACCACATAAGGATCCACCAGTGTCACTGCTTGTCTGTTCTTTTCATGAACCACATAAGGATCCACCGGTGTCACTGCATGTCTGTTCTTTTCATGAACCACATAAGGATCCACCGGTGTCATTGCATGTCTGTTCCTCTAAACAAACCACATAAGGATCCACCAGTGTCATTGCATGTCTGTACTTTTCATGAACCAGACCTAGTGTCATTGCATGTCTATTCTTTTCATGAACCACACCCAGTGTCATTGCATGTGTGTTGTTCAAAACAAACCAGATAAGGATCCAGCAGTGTCATTGCATGTCTATTCTTTTCATGAACCACACCCGGTCTCATTGCATGTGTGTTCTTTTCATGAACCACAGCTAGATTCATTGCATGTCTGTTACTTCCATAAACCACACATGGATCCACCGGTGTCATTGCATGTCTGTTCTTTTCATGAACCACACCTAGTGTCATTGTATGTCAGTTCTTTTCATGAACCACACCCAGTGTCATTGCATGTCAGATCTTTTCATGAACCACATAAGGATCCACCAGTGTCATTGCATGTCTGTTCTTCTCACAAACCACATAAGGATCCACCAGTGTCATTGCATGTCTGTTCTTTTCATGAACCACACCAAGTATAATTGCATGTGTGTTCCTCTAGACAAACCACATAAGGATCCACCGGTGTCACTGCATGTCTGTTCTTTTCATGAACCACACATGGATCCACCGGTGTCATTGCATGTCTGTTCTTTTCATGAACCACACCCAGTGTTATTGCATGTCAGTTCTTTTCATGAACCACATAAGGATCCACCAGTGTCATTGCATGTATGTTCTTCTCACAAACCACATATGGATCCACCTAGTGTGATTGCATGTCTGTTCTTTTCATGAACCACACCTAGTGTCATTGCATGTGTGTTCCTCTAGACAAACCACATAAGGATCCACCATTGTCACTGCATGTCTGTTCTTTTCATGAACCACATAAGGATCCACCGGTGTCCCTGCATGTCTGTTCTTTTCATGAACCACATAAGGATCCACCGGTGTCATTGCATGTATGTTCCTCTAAACAAACCACATAAGGATCCACCAGTGTCATTGCTTGTCTGTACTTTTCATGAACCACACCTAGTGTCATTGCATGTCTGTTCTTTTCATGAACCACACCCAGTGTCATTGCATGTGTGTTGTTCAAAACAAACCACATAAGGATCCAGTAGTGTCATTGCATGTCTATTCTTTTCATGAACCACACCAGGTGTCATTGCATGTCTGTTCTTTTCATGAACCACAGCTAGAGTCATTGCATGTGTGTTACTTCCATAAACCACACATGGATCCACCGGTGGCATTGCATGTCTATTCTTTTCATGAACCACACCTAGTGTCATTGTATGTGAGTTCTTTTCATGAACCACACCCAGTGTCATTGCATGTCAGTTCTTTTCATGAACCACATAAGGATCCACTAGTGTCATTGCATGTCTGTTCTTCTCACAAACCACATCAGGATCCACCAGTATCATTGCATGTCTGTTCTTTTCATGAACCACACCAAGTGTCATTGCATGTGTGTTCCTCTAGACAAACCACATAAGGATCCACCGGTGTCACTGCATGTCTGTTCTTTTCATGAACCACACATGGATCCACCGGTGTCATTGCATGTCTGTTCTTTTCATGAACCACACCCAGTGTTATTGCATGTCAGTTCTTTTCATGAAACACATAAGGATCCACCAGTGTCATTGCATGTATGTTCTTCGCACAAACCACATATGGATCCACCTAGTGTGATTGCATGTCTGTTCTTTTCATGAACCACACCTAGTGTCATTGTATGTGTGTTCCTCTAGACAAACCACATAAGGATCCACTAGTGTCACTGCATGTCTATTCTTTTCATGAACCACATAAGGATCCACCGGTGTCACTGCATGTCTGTTCTTTTCATGAACCACATAAGGATCCACCGGTGTCATTGCATGTCTGTTCCTCTAAACAAACCACAAAAGGATCCACCAGTGTCATTGCATGTCTGTACTTTTCATGAACCACACCTAGTGTCATTGCATGTGTGTTCTTCTAAACAAACCACAGAAGGATCCACCAGTGTCACTACATGTCTGTTCTTTTCATTAACCACACCCGGTGTCATTGCATGTCTGTTCTTTTCATGAACCACTGCTAGAGTGATTGCATGTCTGTTAATTCCATAAACCACACATGGATCCACCGGTGTCATTCCATGTCTGTTCTTTTCATCAACCACACCAAGTGTCATTGCATGTTAGTTCTTTTCAAGAACCACACCTAGTGTCATTGCATGTCAGTTTTTTCATGAACCACATAAGGATCCACCAGTGTCATTGCATGTCTGTTCTTCTCACAAACCACATAAGGATCCACCAGTGTCATTCAATGTCTGTTCTTTTCATTGAACCATACCCAGTGTCATTGCATGTGTCTTCCTCTAGACAAACCACATAAGGATCCACCGGTGTCACTGCATGTCTGTTCTTTTCATGAACCACACATGGATCCACCGGTTTCATGGCATGTCTGTTCTTTTCATGAACCACACCCAGTGTTATTGCATGTCAGTTCTTTTCATGAACCACATAAGGATCCACCAGTGTCATTGCATGTATGTTTTTCTCACAAACCACATATGGATCCACCTAGTGTGATTGCATGTCTGTTCTTTTCATGAACCACACCTAGTGTCATTGCATGTGTGGTCCTCTAGACAAACCACATAAGGATCCACCAGTGTCACTGCATGTCTGTTCTTTTCATGAACCACATAAGGATCCACCGGTGTCATTGGATGTGTGTTCTTCTAAGCAAACCACATAAGGATCCACCGGTGTCACTGCATGTCTGTTCTTTTCATGAACCATATAAGGATCCACCGGTGTCATTGCATGTCTGTTCCTCTAAACAAACCACATAAGGATCCACCAGTGTGATTGCATGTCTGTTCTTTTCATGAACCACACCTAGTGTCATTGCATGTGTGTTCTTCTAAACAAACCACATAAGGATCCACCAGTGTCATTGCATGTCTATTCTTTTCATTAACCACACCCGGTGTCATTGCATGTCTGTTCTTTTCATGAACCACAGCTAGAGTCATTGCATGTCTGTTAATTCCATAAACCACACATGGATCCACCAGTGTCATTCCATATCTGTTCTTTTCATCAACCACACCAAGTGTCATTGCATGTCAGTTCTTTTCATGAACCACACCTAGTGTCATTGCATGTCAGTTTTTTTCATGAACCACATAAGGATCCACCAGTGTCATTGCATGTCTGTTTTTCTCACAAACCACATAAGGATCCACCAGTGTCATTCAATGTCTGTTCTTTTCATGAACCATACCCAATGTCATTGCATGTGTCTTCCTCTAGACGAACCACATAAGGATCCACCGGTGTCACTGCATGTCTGTTCTTTTCATGAACCACACATGGATCCACCGGTGTCATTACATGTCTGTTCTTTTCATGAACCACACACAGTGTCATTGCATGTTAGTTCTTTTCATGAACCACATAAGTATGCACCAGTGACATTGCATGTCTGTTCTTCTCACAAACCACATAAGGATCCACCAGTGTCATTGCATGTTTGTTCTTTTCATGAACCATACCAAGTGTCATTGCATGTGTGTTCCTCTAGACAAACCACATAAGGATCCACCCGTGTCACTGCATGTCTGTTCTTTTCATGAACCACACATGGATCCACCGGTGTCATTGCATGTCTGTTCTTTTCATGAACCACACCAAGTGTCATTGCATGTCAGCTCTTTTCATGAACCACATAAGGATCCACCAGTGTCATTGCATGTCTTTTCTTCTCACAAACCACATATGGATCTACCTAGTGTGATTGCATGTCTGTTTATTTCATGAACCACACCCAGTGTCATTGCATGTGTGTTCCTCTAGACAAACCACATAAGGTTCCACCAGTGTCACTGCATGTCTGTTCTTTTCATGAACCACACATGGATCCACCGGTGTCATTGGATGTGTGTTCTTCTCATGAACCACACATGGATCCACCGGTGTTATTGCATGTCTGTTCCTCTAAACAAACAACATAAGGATCCACCAGTGTCATTACATGTCTGTTCTTTTCATGAACCACACCCAGTGTAATTGCATGTGTGTTCTTCTAAACAAATCACATAAGTCAATGCATGTCTGTTCTTTTCATGAACCACACCCGGTGTCATTGCATGCGTGTTCCTCTAGACAGACCACATAAGGATCCACCGGTGTCACTGCATGTCTGTTCTTTTCATGAACCACATAAGGATCCACCTGTGTCATTGGATGTGTGTTCTTCTCATGAACCACACATGGATCCACCGGTGTCATTGCATATCTGTTCTTTTCATGAACCACACCCAGTGTCATTGCATGTCAGTTCTTTTCATGAACCACATAAGGATCCACCAGTGTCCTTGCATGTCTGTTCTTTTCATGAACCACACCCAGTGTCATTCCATGTGTGTTCTTCTAAACAAACCACATAATTCATTGCATGTCTGTTCTTTTCATGAACCACACCCGGTGTCATTGCATGTGTGTTCCTCTAGAGAGACCACATAAGGATCCACCGGTGTCACTGCATGTATGTTCTTTTCATGAACCACATAAGGATCCACCAGTGTCATTGGATGTGTGTTCTTCTCATGAACCACACATGGAACCACCGGTGTCATTGCATGTCTGTTCCTCTAAACAAACCACATAAGGATCCACCAGTGTCATTGCATGTCTGTTCTTTTCATGAACCACACCCAGTGCGATTGCATGTGTGTTCTTCTAAACAAACCACATAAGTCATTGCATGTCTATTCTTTTCATGAACCACACCCGATGTCATTGCATGTGTGGTCCTCTAGACAGACCACATAAGGATCCACCGGTGTCACTTCATGTCTGTTCTTTTCATGAACCACATAAGGATCCACCGGTGTCATTGGATGTGTGTTCTTATCATGAAACACACATGGATCCACCGGTGTCATTGCATGTCTGTTCCTCTAAACAAACCACATAAGGATCCACCAGAGTCATTGCATGTCTGTTCTTTTCATGAAGCACACCTAGTGTCATTGCATGTGTGTTCTTCTAAACAAACCACATAAGTCATTGAATGTCTGTTCTTTTCATGAACCACACCCGGTGTCATTGCATGCGTGTTCCTCTAGACAGACCACATAAGGATCCACCGGTGTCACTGCATTGTCTATTCTTTTCATGAACCACATAAGGATCCACAAGTGTCATTGGATGTGTGTTCTTCTGATGAACCACACATGGATCCACCGGTGTCATTGCATGTCTGTTCCTCTAAACAAACCACATAAGGATCCACCAGTGTCATTGCATGTCTGTTCTTTTCATGAACCACACCCAGTGTCATTGCATGTGTGTTGTTCTAAACAAACCACATAAGGATCCAGCAGTGTCATTGCATGTCTATTCTTTTCATTAACCACACCCGGCGCCATTGCATGTCTGTTCTTTTCATGAACCACAGCTAGAGACATTGCATGTCTGTTACTTCCATAAACCACACATGGATCCACCGGTGTCATTGCATGTCTGTGCTTTTCATGAACCACGCCTAGTGTCATTGCATGTCAGTTCTTTTCATGAACCACACCCAGTGTCATTGCATGTTAGTTCTTTTCATGAACCACATAAGGATCCACCAGTGTCATTGCATGTCTGTTCTTGTCACAAACCACATAAGGATCCACCAGTGTCATTGCATGTCTGCTCTTTTCATGAACCACACCCAGTGTCATTGCATGTGTGTTTCTCTAGACAAACCACATAAGGATCCACCGATGTCACTGCATGTCTGTTCTTTTCATGAACCACACATGGATCCACCGGTGTCATTGCATGTCTGTTCTTTTCATGAACCACACCAAGTGTTATTGCATGTCAGTTCTTTTCATGAACCACATAAGGATCCACCAGTGTCATTGCATGTATGTTCTTCTCACAAACCACATATGGATCCACCTAGTGTGATTGCATGTTTGTTCTTTTCATGAACCACACCTAGTGTCATTACATGTGTGTTCCTCTAGACAAACCACATAAGGATCCACCAGTGTCACTGCATGTCTATTCTTTTCATGAACCACATAAGGATCCACCGGTGTCATTGGATGTGTGTTCTTCTCATGAACCACACATGGATCCACCGGTGTCATTGCATGTCTGTTCTTCTAAGCAAACCACATAAGGATCCACCAGTGTCACTGCATGTCTGTTCTTTTCATGAACCACATAAGGATCCACCAGTGTCATTGGATGTGTGTTCTTCTAAACAAACCACACATGGATCCACCGGTGTCATTACATGTCTATTCCTCTAAACAAAGCACATAAGGATCCACCAATGACATTGCATGTCTGTTATTTTCATGAACCACACCTAGTGTCATTGCATGTGTGTTCTTCTAAACAAACCACATAAGGATCCACCAGTGTCATTCCATGTCTGTTCTTTTCATTAGCCACACCCGGTGTCATTGCATGTCTGCTCTTTTCATGAACCACAGCTAGAGTCATTGCATGTCTGTTACTTCCATAAACCGCACATAGATCCACCAGTGTCATTCCATGTCTGTCCTTTTCATGAACCACACCAAGTGTCATTGCATGTCAGTTCTTTTCATGAACCACACCTAGTGTCATTGCATGTCAGTTCTTTTCATGAACCACATAAGGATCGACCAGTGTCATTGCATGTCTGTTCTTCTCACAAACCACATAAGGATCCACCAGTGTCATTCAATGTCTGTTCTTTTCATGAACCATACCCAGTGTCATTGCATGTGTCTTCCTCTAGACGAACCACATAAGGATCCACCGGTGTCACTGCATGTCTGTTCTTTTCATGAACCACACATGGATCCACCGGTGTCATTGCATGTCTGTTATTTTCATGAACCACACCCAGTGTCATTGCATGTGTCTTCCTCTAGACGAACCACATAAGGATCCACCGGTGTCGCTGCATGTCTGTTCTTTTCATGAACCACACATGGATCCACCGGTGTCATTGCATGTCTGTTCTTTTCCTGAACCACACCCAGTGTCATTGCATGTCAGTTCTTTTCATGAACCACATAAGTATCCACCAGTGACATTGCATGTCTGTTCTTCTCACAAACCACATAAGGATCCACCAGTGTCATTGCATGTCTGTTCTTTTCATGAACCACACCTAGTGTCATTGCATGTGTGTTCCTCTAGACAAACCACATAACGATCCACCGGTGTCAATGCATGTTTGTTCTTTTCATGAACCAGACATGGATCCACCGGTGTCATTGCATGTCAGCTCTTTTCATGAACCACATAAGGACCCACCAGTGTCATTGCATGTCTTTTCTTCTCACAAACCACATATGGATCCACCTAGTGTGATTGCATGTCTGTTCATTTCGTGAACCACACCCAGTGTCATTGCATGTGTGTTCCTCTAGACAAACCACATGAGGATCCACCAGTGTCACTGCATGTCTGTTCTTTTCATGAACCACACATGGATCCACCGGTGTCATTGGATGTGTGTTCTTCTCATGAACCACACATGGATCCACCGGTGTTATTGCATGTCTGTTCCTCTAAACAAACCACATAAGGATCCACCAGTGTCATTGCATGCCTGTTCTTTTCATGAGCCACACCCAGTGTAATTGCATGTGTGTTCTTCTAAACAAAGCACATAACTCATTGCATGTCTGTTCTTTTCATGAACAAAACCCGGTGTCATTGCATGCGTGTTCCTCTAGAGAGACCACATAAGGATCCACCGGTGTCACTGCATGTATGTTCCTTTCATGAACCACATAAGGACCCACCAGTGTCATTGGATGTGTGTTCTTCTCATGAACCACATATGGATCCACTGGTGTGTCATTGCATATATGTTCTTTTCATGAACCACACCCAGTGTACTGCATGTCAGTTCTTTTCATGAACCACATAAGGATCCACCGGTGTCATTGCATGTCTGTTCTTTTCATGAACCACACCCAGTGTCATTGCATGCGTGTTCATCTAAACAAACCACATAAGTCATTGCATGTATGTTCTTTTCATGAACCACACCCGGTGTCATTGCATGTGTGTTCCTCTAGACAGACCACATAAGGATCCACCGGTGTCACTGCATGTCTGTTCTTTTCATGAACCACATAAGGATCCACCAGTGTCATTCGATGTGTGTTGTTCTCATGAACCACACATGGATCCACCGGTGTCATTGCATGTTTGTTCCTCTAAACAAACCACATAAGGATCCACCAGTGTTATTGCATGTCTATTATTTTCATGAACCACACCCAGTGTCATTGTATGTGTGTTCTTCTAAACAAACAACATAAGTCATTGCATGTCTGTTCTTTTCATGAACCACACCCGATGTCATTGCATGCGTGTTCCTCTAGACAGACCACATAAGGATCCACCAGTGTCACTGCATGTCTGTTCTTTTCATGAACCACGTAAGGATCCACCAGTGTCATTGGATGTGTGTTCTTCTCATGAACCACACATGGATCCACCGGTGTCATTGCATGTCTGTTCCTCTAAACAAACCACATAAGGATCCACCAGTGTCATTGCATGTCTGTTCTTTTCATGAACAAAACCTAGTGTCATTACATGTGTGTTCTTCTGAACAGTCCACATAAGGATCCACCAGTGTCATTGCATGTGTGTTCCTCTAGACAAACCACATAAGGATTCACCGGTGTCACTGCATGTCTGTTCTTTTCATGAACCACACATGGATCCACTGGTGTCATTGTATGTCTGTTCTTTTCATGAACCACACCTAGTGTTATTGCATGTCAGTTCTTTTCATGAACCACATAAGGATCCACCAGTGGCATTGCATGTCTGTTCTTCTCACAAACCAAATATGGATCCACCTAATGTGATTGCATGTCTATTCTTTTCATGAACCACACCGAGTGTCATTGCATGTGTGTTCCTCTAGACAAACCACACAAGGATCCACCAGTGTCACTGCATGTCTGTTATTTTCATGAACCACATAAGGATCCACCGGTGTCATTGGATGTGTGTTATTCTCATGAACCACACATGGATCCACTGGTGTCATTGCATGTGTGTTCCTCCAAACAAACCACATAAGGATCCACCAGTGTGACTGCATGTCTATTCTTTTCATGAACCACATAAGGATCCACCAGAGTCATTGGATGTGTGTTCTTCTAAACAAGCCACACATGGATCCACCGGTGTCATTGCATGTCTGTTGCTCTAAACAAACCACATAAGGATCCACCAGTGTCATTGCATGTCTGTTATTTTCATGAACCACACCCAATGTCATTGCATGTGTGTTCTTCTAAACAAACCACATAAGGACTCAAACAGTGTCATTGCATGTCTGTTCTTTTCACGAACCACACCCGGTGTCATTGCATGTCTGTTCTTTTCATGAACCATAGCTAGAGTCATTGCATGTCTATTACTTCCATAAATCACACATGGATCCACCGCTGTCATTGCATGTCTGTTCTTTTCATGAACCACACCCAGTGTCATTGCATGTCAGTTCTTTCCATGAACCACATAAGGATCCACCAGTGTCATTGCATGTCTGTTCTTCTCACAAACCACATATGGATCCACCAATGTCATTGCATGTCTGTTCTTTTCATGAACCACACCCAGTGACATTGCATGTGTGTTCCTCTAGACAAACCACATAAGGATCCACCGGTGTCACTGCAAATCTGTTTTTTTCATGAACCATACATGGATCCACCGGTGTCATTGCATGTCTATTCTTTTCATGAACCACACCTAGTGTCATTGCATGTCAGTTCTTTTCATTAACCACATAAGTATCCACCAGTGTCATTGCATGTATGTTCTTCTCACAAACCACATAAGGATCCACCAGTGTCATTGCATGTCTGTTCTTTTCATGAACCACACCCAGTGTCATTGCATGTGTGTTCCTCTAGACAAACCACATAAGGATCCACCGGTGTCACTGCATGTCTGTTCTTTTCATGAACCACACATGGATCCACCGGTGTCATTGCATGTCTGTTCTTTTCATGAACCACACCCAGTGTCATTGCATGTCAGCTCTTTTCATGAACAACATAAGGATCCAATAGTGTCATTGCATGTCTTTTCTTCTCACAAACCACATATGGATCCACCTAGTGTGATTGCATGTCTATTCTTTTCATGAACCACACCTAGTGTCATTGCATGTGTGTTCCTCTAGACAGACCACATAAGGATCCACTCGTGTCACTGCATGTCTGTTCTTTTCATGAACCAAAAAGGATCCACCAGTGTCATTAAATGTGTGTTCTTCTGATGAACCACACATGGATCCACCGGTGTCATTGCATGTCTGTTCCTCTAAACAAACCACATAAGGATCCACCAGTGTCATTGGATGTCTGTTCTTTTCATGAACCACACCTAGTGCCATTACATGTGTGTTCTGCTAAACAAACCACATAAGTCATTGCATGTCTGTTCTTTTCATAAACCACACCCGATGTCATTGTCTCTGTGTTCCTCTAGACCAAGCACATAAGGATCCACCGGTGTCACTGCATGTCTGTTCTTTTCATGAACCACATAAGGATCCACCGATGTCATTGGATGTGTGTTCTTCTCATGAACCACACATGGATCCACCGGTGTCATTGCATGTCTGTTCCTCTAAACAAACCACATAAGGATCCACCAGTGTCATTGCATGTCTGTTCTTTTCATGAAGCACACCAGTGTCATTGCATGTGTGTTGTTCTAAACAAACCACATAGGGATCCAGGAGTGTCATTGCATGTCTATTCTTTTCATTAACCACACCCGGTGTCATTGCATGTCTGTTCTTTTCATGAACCACAGCTAGAGTCATTGCATGTCTGTTACTTCCATAAACCACACATGGATCCACCGGTGTCATTGCATGTCTGTGCTTTTCATGAACCACACCTAGTGTCATTGCATGTCAGTTCTTTTCATGAACCACACCCAGTGTCATTGCATGTTAGTTCTTTTCATGAAACACATAAGGATCCACCAGTATCATTGCATGTATGTTCTTCTCACAAACCACATAAGGATCCACCAGTGTCATTGCATGTCTGCTCTTTTCATGAACCACACCCAGTGTCATTGCATGTGTGTTCCTCTAGATGAACCACATAAGAATCCACCGGTGTCACTGCATGTCTATTCTTTTCATGAACCACACATGGATCCACCGGTGTCATTGCATGTCTGTTCTTTTCATGAACCACACCAAGTGTTATTGCATGTCAGTTCTTTTCATGAACCACATAAGGATCCACTAGTGTCATTGCATGTATGTTCTTCTCACAAACCACATATGGATCCACCTAGTGTGATTGCATGCTTGTTCTTTTCATGAACCACACCTAGTGTCATTACATGTGTGTTCCTCTAGACAAACCACATAAGGATCCACCAGTGTCACTGCATGTCTATTCTTTTCATGAACCACATAAGGATCCACCGGTGTCATTGGATGTGTGTTCTTCTCATGAACTACACATGGATCCACCGGTGTCATTGCATGTATGTTCTTCTAAGCAAACCACATAAGGATCCACCGGTGTCACTGCATGTCTGTTCTTTTCATGAACCACATAAGGATCCACCAGTATCATTGGATGTGTGTTCTTCTAAACAAACCACACATGGATCCACCGGTGTCATTACATGTTTATTCCTCTAAACAAACCACATAAGGATCCACCAATGTCATTGCATGTCTCTTCTTTTCATGAACCACACCTAGTGTCATTGCATGTGTGTTCTTCTAAACAAACCACATAAGGATCCACCAGTGTCATTGCATGTCTGTTCTTTTCATTAACCACACCCGGTGTCATTGCATGTCTGCTCTTTTCATGAACCACAGCTAGAGTCATTGCATGTCTGTTACTTCCATAAACCACACATAGATCCACCAGTGTCATTCCATGTCTGTCCTTTTCATGAACCACACCAAGTGTCATTGCATGTCAGTTCTTTTCGTGAACCACACCTAGTGTCATTGCATGTTAGTTCTTTTCATGAACCACATAAGGATCGACCAGTGTCATTGCATGTCTGTTCTTCTCACAAACCACATAAGGATCCACCAGTGTCATTCAATGTCTGTTCTTTTCATGAACCATACCCAGTGTCATTGCATGTGTCTTCCTCTAGACGAACCACATAAGGATCCACCGGTGTCACTGCATGTCTATTCTTTTCATGAACCACACATGGATCCACCGGTGTCATTGCATGTCTGTTATTTTCATGAACCACACCCAGTGTCATTGCATGTCAGTTCTTTTCATGAACCACATCAGTATCCACCAGTGACATTGCATGTCTGTTCTTCTCACAAACCACATAAGGATCCACCAGTTTCGTTGCATGTCTGTTCTTTTCATGAACCACACCTAGTGTCATTGCATGTGTGTTCCTCTAGACAAACACATAACGATCCACCGGTGTCACTGCATGTCTGTTCTTTTCATGAACCACACATGGATCCACCGGTGTCATTGCATGTCTGTTCTTTTCATGAACCACACCCAGTGTCATTGCATGTCAGCTCTTTTCATGAACCACATAAGGACCCACCAGTGTCATTGCATGTCTTTTCTTCTCACAAACTACATATGGATCCACCTAGTGTGATTGCATGTCTGTTCATTTCGTGAACCACACCCAGTGTCATTGCATGTGTGTTCCTCTAAACAAACCACATGAGGATCCACCAGTGTCACTGCATGTCTGTTCTTTTCATGAACCACACATGGATCCACCGGTGTCATTGGATGTGTGTTCTTCTCATGAACCACACATGGATCCACCGGTGTTATTGCATGTCTGTTCCTCTAAACAAACCACATAAGGATCCACCAGTGTCATTGCATGCCTGTTCTTTTCATGAGCCACACCCAGTGTAATTGCAGGTGTGTTCTTCTAAACAAACCACATAAGTCATTGCATGTCTGTTATTTTCATGAACCACACCCGGTGTCATTGCATGCGTGTTCCTCTAGAGAGACCACATAAGGATCCACCGGTGTCACTGCATGTCTGTTCCTTTCATGAACCACATAAGGACCCACCAGTGTCATTGGATGTGTGTTCTTCTCATGAACCACATATGGATCCACTGGTGTGTCATTGCATATATGTTCTTTTCATGAACCACACCCAGTGTCATTGCATATATGTTCTTTTCATGAACCACACCCAGTGTCATTGCATGTCAGTTCTTTTCATGAACCACATAAGGATCCACCAGTGTCATTGCATGTCTGTTCTTTTCATGAACCACACCCAGTGTCACTGCATGTGTGTTCTTCTAAACAAACCACATAATTCATTGCATGTCTGTTCTTTTCATGAACCACACCCGGTGTCATTGCATGTGTGTTCCTCTAGACAAACCACATAAGGATCCACCGGTGTCACTACATGTCTGTTCTTTTCATGAACCACATAAGGATCCACCAGTGTCATTGGATGTGTGTTGTTCTCATGAACCACACATGGATCCACCGGTGTCATTGCATGTCTGTTCCTCTAAACAAACCACATAAGGATCCACCAGTGTTATTGCATGTATATTCTTTTCATGAACCACACCCAGTGTCATTGCATGTGTGTTCTTCTAAACAAACAACATAAGTCATTGCATGTCTGTTATTTTCATGAACCACACCCGATGTCATTGCATGTGTGTTCCTCTAGACAGACCACATAAGGATCCACCGGTGTCACTGCATGTCTGTTCTTTTCATGAACCACGTAAGGATCCACCAGTGTCATTGGATGTGTGTTCTTCTCATGAACCACACATGGATCCACTGGTGTCATTGCATGTCTGTTCCTCTAAACAAACCACATAAGGATCCACCAGTGTTATTGCATGTATATTCTTTTCATGAACCACACCCAGTGTCATTGCATGTGTGTTCTTCTAAACAAACAACATAAGTCATTGCATGTCTGTTATTTTCATGAACCACACCCGATGTCATTGCATGTGTGTTCCTCTAGACAGACCACATAAGGATCCACCGGTGTCACTGCATGTCTGTTCTTTTCATGAACCACGTAAGGATCCACCAGTGTCATTGGATGTGTGTTCTTCTCATGAACCACACATGGATCCACTGGTGTCATTGCATGTCTGTTCCTCTAAACAAACCACATAAGGATCCACCAGTGTCATTGCATGTCTGTTCTTTTCATGAACCACACCTAGTGTCATTACATGTGTGTTCTTCTAAACAGTCCACATAAGGATCCACCAGTGTCATTGCATGTCTGTTCTTTTCATGAACCACACCCAGTGTCATTGCATGTGTGTTCCTCTAGACAAACCACATAAGGATCCACCGGTGTCACTTCATGTTTGTTCTTTTCATGAACCACACATGGACCCACTGGTGTCATTGTATGTCTGTTCTTTTCATGAACCACACCTAGTGTTATTGCATGTCAGTTCTTTTCATGAACCACATAAGGATCCACCAGTGGCATTGCATGTCTGTTCTTCTCACAAACCAAATATGGATCCACCTAGTGTGATTGCATGTCTGTTCTTTTCATGAACCACACCCAGTGTCATTGCATGTGTGTTCCTCTAGACAAACCACACAAGGATCCACCAGTGTCACTTCATGTCTGTTATTTTCATGAACCACATAAGGATCCACCGGTGTCATTGGATGTGTGTTATTCTCATGAACCACACATGGATCCACCGGTGTCATTGCATGTGTGTTCCTCCAAACAAACCACATAAGGATCCACCAGTGTCACTGCATGTCTATTCTTTTCATGAACCACATAAGGATCCACCAGTGTCATTGGATGTGTGTTCTTCTAAACAAACCACATAAGGATCCACCAGTGTCACTGCATGTCTATTCTTTTCATGAACCACACATGGATCCACCGGTGTCATTGCATGTTTGTTGCTCTAAACAAACCACGTAAGGATCCACCAGTGTCATTGCATGTCTGTTCTTTTCATGAACCACACCCAGTGTCATTGCATGTGTGTTCTTCTAAACAAACCACATAAGGATCCACCAGTGTCATTGCATGTCTGTTCTTTTCATGAACCACACCCGGTGTCATTGCATGTATGTTCTTTTCATGAACCACAGCTAGAGTCATTGCATGTCTATTACTTCCATAAATCACACATGGATCCACCGGTGTCATTGCATGTCTGTTCTTTTCATGAACCACACCCAGTGTCATTGCATGTCAGTTCTTTTCATGAACCACACCCAGTGTCATTGCATGTCAGTTCTTTTCATGAACCACATAAGGATCCACCAGTGTCATTGCATGTCTGTTCTTCTCACAAACCACATATGGATCCACCAATGTCATTGCATGTCTATTCTTTTCATGAACCACACCAAGTGTTATTGCATGTGTGTTCCTCTAGACAAACCACATAAGGATCCACCAGTGTCACTTCATGTCTGTTTTTTTCGTGAACCACACATGGATCCACCGGTGTCATTGCATGTCTATTCTTTTCATGAACCACATAAGGATCCACCAGTGTCATTGGATGTGTGTTCTTCTCATGAACCACACATGGATCCACCGTTGTCATTGCATGTCTGTTCCTCTAAACAAACCACATAAGGATCCACCAGTGTCATTGCATGTCTGTTCTTTTCATGAACCACACCCAGTGTCATTGCATGTGTGTTCTTCTAAACAAACCACATAAGTCATTGAATGTCTGTTCTTTTCATGAACCACACCCGGTGTCATTGCATGCGTGTTCCTCTAGACAGACCACATAAGGATCCACTGGTGTCACTGCATGTCTATTCTTTTCGTGAACCACATAAGGATCCACCATTGTCATTGGATGTGTGTTCTTCTCATGAACCACACATTGATCCACCGGTGTCATTGCATGTCTGTTCCACTAAACAAACCACATAAGGATCCACCAGTGTCATTGCATGTCTGTTCTTTTCATGAACCACACCCAGTGTCATTGCATGTGTGTTCTTCAAAACAAACCACATAAGGGTCCACCAGTGTCATTGCATGTCTGTTCTTTTCATGAACCACACCCGGTGTCATTGCATGCATGTTCCTCTAGACAGACCACATAAGCATCCACCGGTGTCACTCCATGTCTGTTCTTTTCTTGAACCACATAAGGATCCACCAGTGTCATTGGATGTGTGTTCTTCTCATGAACCACACATGGATCCACCGGTGTCATTGCATGTGTGTTCTAAACAAACCACACAAGGATCCACCAGTGGCATTGCAGGTCTGTTCTTTTCATGAACCACACCCAGTGTCATTGCATGTGTGTTGTTCAAAACAAACCACATAAGGATCCAGCAGTGTCATTGCATGTCTGTTCTTTTCATGAACCACACCAAGTGTCATTGCATGTGTGTTGTTCTAAACAAACCACATAAGGATCTAGCAGTGTCATTGCATGTCTATTCTTTTCATTAACCACACCCGGTGTCATTGCATGTCTGTTCTTTTCATGAACCACAGCTAGAGTCATTCGTGTCTGTTACTTCCATAAACCACACATGGATCCACTAGTGTCATTGCATGTGTGTTCTTTTCATGAACCACACCTAGTGTCATTGCATGTCAGTTCTTTTCATGAACCACACCCAGTGTCATTGCATGTTAGTTCTTTTCATGAACCACATAAGGATCCACCAGTGTCATTGCATGTCTGTTCTTCTCGCAAACCACATAAGGATCCACCAGTGTCATTGCATGTCTGCTCTTTTCATGAACCGCACCCAGTGTCATTGCATGTGTGTTCCTCTAGACAAACCACATAAGGATCCACCGGTGTCACTGCATGTCTGTTCTTTTCATGAACCACACATGGATCCACCGGTGTCATTGCATGTATGTTCTTTTCATGAACCACACCAAGTGTTATTGCATGTCAGTTCTTTTCATGAACCACATAAGGATCCACCAGTGTCCTTGCATGTATGTTCTTCTCACAAACCACATATGGATCCACCTAGTGTGATTTCATGTTTGTTCTTTTCATGAACCACACCTAGTGTCATTGCATGTGTGTTCCTCTAGACAAACCACATAAGGATCCACCAGTGTCACTGCATGTCTATTCTTTTCATGAACCACATAAGGATCCACCGGTGTCATTGGATGTGTGTTCTTCTCATGAACCACACATGGATCCACCGGTGTCATTGCATGTCTGTTCTTCTAAGCAAACAACATTAGGATCCACCGGTGTCACTGCATGTCTGTTCTTTTCAGGAACCACATAAGGATCCACCAGTGTCATTGGATGTGTGGTCTTCTAAACAAACCACACATGGATCCACCGGTGTCATTACATGTCTATTCCTCTAAACAAACCACATAAGGATCCACCAATGTCATTGCATGTCTGTTCTTTTCATGAACCACACCTAGTGTCATTGCATGTGTGTTCTTCTAAACAAACCACATAAGGATCCACCAGTGTCATTGCATGTCTGTTCTTTTCATTAACCACACCCGGTGTCATTGCAGGTCTGCTCTTTTCATGAACCACAACTAGAGTCATTGCATGTCTGTTACTTCCATAAACCAAACATAGATCCACCAGTGTCATTCCATGTCTGTCCTTTTCATTAACCACACCAAGTGTCATTGCATGTCAGTTCTTTTCATGAACCACACCTAGTGTCATTGCATGTCAGTTCTTTTCATGAACCACATAAGGATCGACCAGTTTCATTGCATGTCCGTTCTTCTCACAAACCACATAAGGATCCACCAGTGTCATTCAATGTCTGTTCTTTTCATGAACCATACCAGTGTCATTGCATGTGTCTTCCTCTAGACGAACCACATAGGGATCCACCGGTGTCACTGCATGTCTGTTCTTTTCATGAACCACACATGGATCCACCGGTGTCATTGCATGTCTGTTCTTTTCCTGAACCACACCCAGTGTTATTGCATATCAGTTCTTTTCATGAACCACATAAGTATCCACTAGTGACATTGCATGTCTGTTCTTCTCACAAACCACATAAGGATCCACCAGTGTCATTGCATGTCTGTTCTTTTCATGAACCACACCCAGTGTCATTGCATGTGTGTTCCTCTTGACAAACCACATAACGATCCACCGGTGTCACTGCATGTCTGTTCTTTTCATGAACCACACATGGATCCACCAGTGTCATTGCATGTCTGTTCTTTTCATGAACCACACCCAGTGTCATTGCATGTCAGCTCTTTTCATGAACCACATAAGGATCCACCAGTGTCATGGCATGTCTTTTCATCTCACAAACCACATATGGATCCACCTAGTGTGATTGCATGTTTGTTCATTTCATGAACCACACCCAGTGTCATTGCATGTGTGTTCCTCTAGACAAACCACATGAGGATCCACCAGTGTCACTGCATGTCTGTTCTTTTCATGAACCACACATGGATCCACCAGTGTCATTGGATGTGTGTTCTTCTCATGAACCACACATGGATCCACCGGTGTTATTGCATGTCTGTTCCTCTAAACAAACCACATAAGGATCCACCAGTCTCATTGCATGCCTGTTCTTTTCATGAGCCACACCTAGTGTAATTGCATGTGTGTTCGTCTAAACAAACCACATAATTCATTGCATGTCTGTTCTTTTCATGAACCACACCCGGTGTCATTGCATGCGTGTTCCTCTAGAGAGACCACATAAGGATCCACCGGTGTCACTGCATGTCTGTTCCTTTCAAGAACCACATAAGGACCCACCAGTGTCATTGGATGTGTGTTCTTCTCATGAACCACATATGGATCCACTGGTGTCATTGCATATATGTTCTTTTCATGAACCACACCCAGTGTCATTGCATGTCAGTTCTTTTCATTAACCACATTAGGATCCACCAGTGTCATTGCATGTGTGTTCTTCTAAAAAAACCACATAATTCATTGCATGTCTGTTCTTTTCATGAACCACACCCGGTGTCATTGCATGTGTGTTCTTCTAAAAAAACCACATAATTCATTGCATGTCTGTTCTTTTCATGAACCACACCCAGTGTCATTGCATGTGTGTTCTTCTAAAAAAACCACATAATTCATTGCATGTCTGTTCTTTTCATGAACCACACCCGGTGTCATTGCATGTGTGTTCCTCTAGACAGACCACATAAGGATCCACCGGTGTCACTGCATGTCTGTTCTTTTCATGAACCACATAAGAATCCACCAGTGTCATTGGATGTGTGTTCTTGTCATGAACCAGACATGGATCCACCGGTGTCATTGCATGTCTGTTCCTCTAAACAAACCACACAAGGATCCACCAGTGTTATTGCATGTCTATTCTTTTCATGAACCACACCCAGTGTCATTGCATGTGTGTTATTCTAAACAAACCACATAAGTCATTGCATGTCTGTTCTTTTCATGAACCACACCCGATGTCATTGCATCCGTGTTCCTCTAGCCAGACCACATAAGGATCCACCGGTGTCACTGCATGTCTGTTCTTTTCATGAACCACGTAAGGACCCACCAGTGTCATTGGATGTGTGTTCTTCTCATGAACCACACATGGATCCACCGGTGTCATTGCATGTTTGTTCCTCTAAACAAACCACATAAGGATCCACCAGTGTCATTGCATGTCTGTTCTTTTCATGAACCACACCCAGTGTCATTACATGTGTGTTCTTCTAAACAATCCACATAAGGATCCACCAGTGTCATTGCATGTCTATTCTTTTCATGAACCACACCCAGTGTCATTGCATGTGTGTTCCTCTAGACAAACCACATAAGGATCCACCGGTGTCACTGCATGTCTGTTCTTTTCATGAACCACACATGGATCCACTGGTGTCATTGTATGTCTGTTCTTTTAATGAACCACACCCAGTGTTATTGCATGTCAGTTCTTTTCATGAACCACATAAGGATCCACCAGTGGCATTGCATGTCTGTTCTTCTCACAAACCAAATATGGATCCGCCTAGTGTGATTGCATGTCTGTTCTTTTCATGAACCACACCTAGTGTCATTGCATGTGTGTTCCTCTAGACAAACCACACAAGGATCCACCAGTGTCACTACATGTCTGTTATTTTCATGAACCACATAAGGATCCACCGGTGTCATTGGATGTGTGTTATTCTCATGAACCACACATGGATCCACCGGTGTCATTGCATGTGTGTTCCTCTAAACAAACCACATAAGGATCCACCAGTGTCATTGGATGTGTGTTCTTCTCATGAACCACACATTGATCCACCGGTGTCATTGCATGTCTGTTCCACTAAACAAACCACATAAGGATCCACGAGTGTCATTGCATGTCTGTTCTTTTCATGAACCTCACCCAGTGTCATTGCATGTGTGTTCTTCTAATCAAACCACATAAGGGTCCAACAGTGTCATTGCATGTCTGTTCTTTTCATGAACCACTGCTAGAGTCATTCCATGTCTGTTACTTCCATAAACCACACATGGATCCACCTGTGTCATTGCATGGCTGTTCTTTTCATGAACCACACCTAGTGTCATTGCATGTCAGTTCTTTTCATGAAACACACCAGTGTCATTGCATGTCAGTTCTTTCATGAACCACATAAGGATCCACCAGTGTCATTGCATGTCTGTTCTTCTCACAAACCACATAAGGATCCACTAGTGTCATTGCATGTCTATTCTTTTCATGAACCACACCAAGTGTCATTGCATGTGTGTTCCTCTAGACAAACCACATAAGGATCCACCTGTGTCACTGCATGTCTGTTTTTTTCATGAACCACACATGGATCCACCGGTGTCATTGCATGTCTGTCCTTTTCATGAACCACACCCAGTGTTGTTGCATGCCAGTTCTTTTCATGAACCACATAAGGATCCACCAGTGTCATTGCATGTATGTTCTTCTCACAAACCACATATGTATCCACCTAGTGTGATTGCATGTCTATTCTTTTCATGAACCACACCCAGTGTCATTGCATGTGTGTTCCTCTAGAGAAATCACATAAGGATTCACCAGTGTCACTGCATGTCTGTTCTTTTCATGAACCACATAAGGATCCACCGGTGTCATTGGATGTGTGTTCTTCTCATGAACCACACATGGATCCACCGGTGTCATTGCATGTCAGTTATTTTCATGAACCACACCCAGTGTCATTGCATGTCAGTTCTTTTCATGAACCACATAACGATCCACCAGTGTCATTGCATGTCTGTTCTTCTCATAGACCACATAACGATCCACCAGTGTCATTCAATGTCTGTTCTTTTCATGAACCACACCTAGTGTCATTGCATGTGTCTTCCCCTAGACAAACCACATAAGGATCCACAGGTGTCACTGCATGTCTGGTCTTTTCATGAACCACACATGGATCCACCGGTGTCATTGCATGTCTGTTCTTTTCATGAACCACACCCAGTGTCAGTGCATGTGAGTTCTTTTCATGAACCACATAAGTATCCACCAGTGACATTGCATGTCTGTTCTTCTCACAAACCACATAAGGATCCATCAGTGTCATTTCATGTCTGTTCTTTTCATGAACCACACCCAGTGTCATTGCATGTGTGTTCCTCTAGACAAACCACATAAGGATCCACCGGTGTCACTGCATGTCTGTTCTTTTCATGAACCACACATGGATCCACCGGTGTCATTGCATGACTGTTCTTTTCATGAACCACACCCAGTGTCATTGCATGTCAGCTCTTTTCATGAACCACATAAGGATCCACCAGTGTCATTGCATGTCTTTTCTTCTCACAAACCACATATGGATCCACCTAGTGTGATTGCATCTCTGTTCATTTCATGAACCACACCAGTGTCATTACATGTGTGTTCCTCTAGACAAACCACACAACGATCCATACTCGACTTCAACAACAGGTTTGGTGCTGATGTGTCCAAATCCGATGCTCCTACTAAGGTTGATTGATGTGTCAAAGACTAATGCTCCTTCTAAGGTTGATAAAGGTAAATAAGTGGCCCAAGAACCCACTACATCTAAGCCCAAGTCCAAACAAAACTAGACCCAAGAATGAAAGAATGAGAATCAGTGTCACTGCATGTCTGTTCTTTTCATGAACCACATAAGGATCCACCGCTGTCATTGGATGTGTGTTCTTCTCATGAACCACACATGGATCCACCGGTGTTATTGCATGTCTGTTCCTCTAAACAAACCACATAAGGATCCACCAGTGTCATTGCATGTCTGTTCTTTTCATGAACCATACCCAGTGTAATTGCATGTGTGTTCTTCTAAACAAACCACATAAGTCATTGCATGTCTGTTCTTTTCATGAACCACACCCGGTGTCATTGCATGTGTGTTCCTCTAGACAGACCACATAAGGATCCACCATGTCATTGCATGTCTATTCTTTTCATGAACCACATAAGGATCATCCAGTGTCATTGGATGTGTGTTCTTCTCATGAACCACACATGGATCCACCGGTGTCATTGCATATCTGTTCTTTTCATGAATCACACCCAGTGTCATTGCATGTCAGTTCTTTTCATTAACCACATAAGGATCCACTAATGTCATTGCATGTCCGTTCTTCTCACAAACCACATATGGATCCACCTAGTGTGATTGCATGTCTGTTATTTTCATGAACCACACCCAGTGTCATTGCACGTGTGTTCCTCTAGACAATCCACATAAGGATCCACCAGTGTCAATGCATGTATGTTCTTTTCATGAACCACATAAGGATCCACCGGTGTGATTGGATGTGTGTTCTTCTCATGAACCACACATGGATCCACCGGTGTCATTGCATGTCTGTTCCTCTAAACAAACCACATAAGGATCCACCAGTGTCATTGCATGTCTGTTATTTTCATGAACAACACCTAGTGTCATTGCATGTGTGTTCTTCTAAACAAACACATAATTCATTGCATGTCTGTTCTTTTCATGAACCTCACCCGGTGTCATTGCGTGTGTGTTCCTCTAGACAAACCACATAAGGATCCACCGGTGTCACTGCATGTCTGTTCTTTTCATGAACCACATAAGGATCCACCGGTGTCATTGGATGTGTGTTCTTCTCATGAACCACACATGGATCCACCGGTGTCATTGCATGCCTGTTCCTCTAAACAAACCACATAAGGATCCACCAGTGTCATTGCATGTCTGTTCTTTTCATGAACCACGCCCAGTGTCATTGCATGTGTGTTCTTCTAAACAAACCACATAAGTCATTGCATGTCTGTTCTTTTCATGAACCACACCCGGTGTCATTGCATGCGTGTTCCTCTAGACAAACCACATAAGGATCCACCAGTGTCACTGCATGTCTGTTCTTTTCATGAACCACATAAGGATCCACCAGTGTCACTGGATGTGTGTTCTTCTCATGAACCACACATGGATCCACCCGTGTCATTGCATGTCTGTTCCTCTAAACAAACCACATAAGGATCCACCAGTGTAATTGCATGTCTATTCTTTTCATGAACCACACCCAGTGTCATTGCATGTGTGTTCTTCTAAACAAACCACATAAGGATCCACCCGTGTCATTGCATGTCTGTTTTTTCATGAACCACACCCGGTGTCATTGAATGTTTGTTCTTTTCATAAACCACAACTAGAATCATTGCATGTCTGTTACTTCCATAAACCACACATGGATCCACCGGTGTCATTGCATGTCTGTTCTTTTCATGAACCCACCCAGTGTCATTGCATGTCAGCTCTTTTCATGAACCACATAAGGATCCACCAGTGTCATTGCATGTGTGTTCGTCTAAACAAACCACATAAGTCATTGCATGTCTGTTCTTTTCATGAACCACACCCAGTGTCATTGCATGCGTGTTCCTCTAGAGAGACCACATAAGGATCCACCGGTGTCACTGCATGTCTGTTCCTTTCAAGAACCACATAAGGACCCACCAGTGTCATTGGATGTGTGTTCTTCTCATGAACCACATATGGATCCACTGGTGGCATTGCATATATGTTCTTTTCATGAACCACACCCAGTGTCATTGCATGTCAGTTCTTTTCATGAACCACATAAGGATCCACCAGTGTCATTGCATGTCTGTTCTTTTCATGAACCACACACAGTGTCATTGCATGTGTGTTTTTCTAAAAAAACCACATAATTCATTGCATGTCTGTTCTTTTCATGAACCACACCCGGTGTCATTGCATGTGTGTTCCTCTAGACAGACCACATAAGGATCCACCGGTGTCACTGCATGTCTGTTCTTTCATGAACCACATAAGAATCCACCAGTGTCATTGGATGTGTGTTCTTGTCATGAACCAGACATGGATCCACCGGTGTCATTGCATGTCTGTTCCTCTAAACAAACCACACAAGGATCCACCAGTGTTATTGCATGTCTATTCTTTTCATGAACCACACCCAGTGTCATTGCATGTGTGTTCTTCTAAACAAACCACCTAAGTCATTGCATGTCTGTTCTTTTCATGAACCACACCCGATGTCATTGCATGCGTGTTCCTCTAGACAGACCACATAAGGATCCACCGGTGTCACTGCATGTCTGTTCTTTTCATGAACCACGTAAGGACCCACCAGTGTCATTGGATGTGTGTTCTTCTCATGAACCACACATGGATCCACCGGTGTCATTGCATGTCTGTTCCTCTAAACAAACCACATAAGGATCCACCAGTGTCATTGCATGTCTATTCTTTTCATGAACCACACCCAGTGTCATTACATGTGTGTTCTTCTAAACAATCCACATAAGGATCCACCAGTGTCATTGCATGTCTATTCTTTTCATGAACCACACCCAGTGTCATTGCATGTGTGTTCCTCTAGACAAACCACATAAGGATCCACCGGTGTCACTGCATGTCTATTCTTTTCATGAACCACACATGGATCCACCGTTGTCATTGCATGTCTGTTCCTTTCATGAACCACACCCAGTGTCATTGCATGTCAGTTCTTTTCATGAACCACATAAGGATCCACCAGTGTCATTGCATGTCTGTTCTTCTCACAAACCACATATGGATCCACCCAGTGTAATTGCATGTCTATTACTTTCATAAACCACACATGGATCAACCAGTGTCATTGCATGTCTGTTCTTTTCATGAACCTCACCCAGTGTCATTGCATGTGTGTTCCTCTAGACAAACCACATAAGGATCCACCGGTGTCACTGCATGTCTGTTCTTTTCATGAACCACACATGGATCCACTGGTGTCATTGTATGTCTGTTCTTTTCATGAACCACACCCAGTGTTATTGCATGTCAGTTCTTTTCATGAACCACATAAGGATCCACCAGTGGCATTGCATGTCTGTTCTTCTCACAAACCAAATATGGATCCACCTAGTGTGATTGCATGTCTGTTCTTTTCATGAACCACACCTAGTGTCATTGCATGTGTGTTCCTCTAGACAAACCACACAAGGATCCACCGGTGTCACTGCATGTCTGTTATTTTCATGAACCACATAAGGATCCACCGGTGTCATTGGATGTGTGTTATTCTCATGAACCACACATGGATCCACCGGTGTCATTGCATGTGTGTTCCTCTAAACAAACCACATAAGGATCCACCAGTGTCATTGGATGTGTGTTCTTCTCATAAATCACACATTGATCCACCGGTGTCATTGCATGTCTGTTCCACTAAACAAACCACATAAGGATCCACAAGTGTCATTGCATGTCTGTTCTTTTCATGAACCACACCCAGTGTCATTGCATGTGTGTTCTTCTAATAAAACCACATAAGGGTCCACCAGTGTCATTGCATGTCTGTTCTTTTCATGAACCACACCCGGTGTCATTGCATGTCTGTTCTTTTCATGAACCACTGCTAGAGTCATTGCATGTCCGTTACTTCCATAAACCACACATGGATCCACCTATGTCATTGCATGGCTGTTCTTTTCATGAACCACACCTAGTGTCATTGCATGTCAGTTCTTTTCATGAACCACACCCAGTGTCATTGCATGTTAGTTCTTTCATGAACCACAAAAGGATCCACCAGTGTCATTGCATGTATGTTCTTCTCACAAACCACATAAGGATCCACCAGTGTCATTGCATGTCTATTATTTTCATGAACCACACCAAGTGTCATTACATGTGTGTTCCTCTAGACAAACCACATAAGGATCCACCGGTGTCACTGCATGTCTGTTTTTTTCATGAACCACACATGGATCCACCGGTGTCATTGCATGTCTGTTCTTTTCATGAACCACACCCAGTGTTGTTGCATGTCAGTTCTTTTCATGAACCACATAAGGATTCACCAGTGTCTTTGCATGTATGTTCTTCTCACAAACCACATATGGATCCACCTAGTGTGATTGCATGTCTATTCTTTTCATGAACCACACCCAGTGTCATTGCATGTGTGTTCCTCTAGAGAAATCACATAAGGATTCACCAGTGTCACTGCATGTCTGTTCTTTTCATGAACCACATAAGGATCCACCGGTGTCATTGGATGTGTGTTCTTCTCATGAACCACACATGGATCCACCGGTGTCATTGCATGTCATTTATTTTCATGAACCACACCCAGTGTCATTGCATGTCAGTTCTTTTCATGAACCACATAACGATCCACCAGTGTCATTGCATGTCTGTTCTTCTCACAGACCACATAACGATCCACCAGTGTCATTCAATGTCTGTTCTTTTCATGAACCACACCCAGTGTCATTGCATGTGTCTTCCCCTAGACAAACCACATAAGGATCCACAGGTGTCACTGCATGTCTGTTCTTTTCATGAACCACACATGGATCCACCGGTGTCATTGCATGTCTGTTCTTTTCATGAACCACACCCAGTGTCAGTGCATGTGAGTTCTTTTCATGAACCACATAAGTATCCACCAGTGACATTGCATGTCTGTTCTTCTCACAAACCACATAAGGATCCACCAGTGTCATTTCATGTCTGTTCTTTTCATGAACCACACCTAGGGTCATTGCATGTGTGTTCCTCTAGACAAACCACATAAGGATCCACCGGTGTCACTGCATGTCTGTTCTTTTCATGAACCACACATGGATCCACCGGTGTCATTGCATGACTGTTCTTTTCATGAACCACACCCAGTGTCATTGCATGTCAGCTCTTTTCATGAACCACATAAGGATCCACCAGTGTCATTGCTTGTCTTTTCTTCTCACAAACCACATATGGATCCACCTAGTGTGATTGCATGTCTGTTCATTTCATGAACCACACCAGTGTCATTGCATGTGTGTTCCTCTAGACAAACCACACAAGGATCCATACTCGACTTCAACAACAGGTTTGGTGCTGATGTGTCCAAATCCGATGCTCCTACTAAGGTTGATTGATGTGTCAAAGACTAATGCTCCTTCTAAGGTTGATAAAGGTAAAGAAGTGGCCCAAGAACCCACTACATCTAAGCCCAAGTCCAAACAAAACTAGACCCAAGAATGAAAGAATGAGAATCAGTGTCACTGCATGTCTGTTCTTTTCATGAACCACATAAGGATCCACCGCTGTCATTGGATGTGTGTTCTTCTCATGAACCACACATGGATCCACCGGTGTTATTGCATGTCTGTTCCTCTAAACAAACCACATAAGGATCCACCAGTGTCATTGCATGTCTGTTCTTTTCATGAACCATACCCAGTGTTCTTCTAAACAAACCACATAAGTCATTGCATGTCTGTTCTTTTCATGAACCACACCCGGTGTCATTGCATGTGTGTTCCTCTAGACAGACCACATAAGGATCCACCATGTCATTGCATGTCTATTCTTTTCATGAACCACATAAGGATCATCCAGTGTCATTGGATGTGTGTTCTTCTCATGAACCACACATGGATCCACCGGTGTCATTGCATATCTGTTCTTTTCATGAATCACACCCAGTGTCATTGCATGTCAGTTCTTTTCATTAACCACATAAGGATCCACTAATGTCATTGCATGTCCGTTCTTCTCACAAACCACATATGGATCCACCTAGTGTGATTGCATGTCTGTTATTTTCATGAACCACACCCAGTGTCATTGCACGTGTGTTCCTCTAGACAATCCACATAAGGATCCACCAGTGTCAATGCATGTATGTTCTTTTCATGAACCACATAAGGATCCACCGGTGTCATTGCATGTTTGTTCCTCTAAACAAACCACATAAGGATCCACCAGTGTCATTGCATGTCTGTTCTTTTCATGAACAACACCTAGTGTCATTGCATGTGTGTTCTTCTAAACAAACCACATAATTCATTGCATGTCTGTTCTTTTCATGAACCACACCCGGTGTCATTGCGTGTGTGTTCCTCTAGACAGACCACATAAGGATCCACCGGTGTCACTGCATGTCTGTTCTTTTCATGAACCACATAAGGATCCACCGGTGTCATTGGATGTGTGTTCTTCTCATGAACCACACATGGATCCACCGGTGTCATTGCATGCCTGTTCCTCTAAACAAACCACATAAGGATCCACTAGTGTCATTGCATGTCTGTTCTTTTCATGAACCACGCCCAGTGTCATTGCATGTGTGTTCTTCTAAACAAACCACATAAGTCATTGCATGTCTGTTCTTTTCATGAACCACACCCGGTGTCATTGCATGCGTGTTCCTCTAGACAAACCACATAAGGATCCACCGGTGTCACTGCATGTCTGTTCTTTTCATGAACCACATAAGGATCCACCAGTGTCATTGGATGTGTGTTCTTCTCATGAACCACACATGGATCCACCGGTGTCATTGCATGTCTGTTCCTCTAAACAAACCACATAAGGATCCACCAGTGTCATTGCATGTCTGTTCTTTTCATGAACCACACCAAGTGTCATTGCATGTGTGTTCTTCTAAACAAACCACATAAGGATCCACTAGTGTCATTGCATGTCTGTTTTTTCATGAACCACACCCGGTGTCATTGCATGTTTGTTCTTTTCATAAACCACAACTAGAATCATTGCATGTCTGTTACTTCCATAAACCACACATGGATCCACAGGTGTCATTGCATGTCTGTTCTTTTGATGAACCACACCCAGTGTCATTGCATGTCAGCTCTTTTCATGAACCACATAAGGATCCACCAGTGTCATTGCATGTCTTTTCTTCTCACAAACCACATATGGATCCACCTAGTGTGATTGCATGTCTGTTCATTTCATGAACCACACCCAGTGTTATTACATGTTTGTTCCTCTAGACAAACCACATAAGGATCCACCAGTGTCACTGCATGTCTGTTCTTTTCATGAACCACATAAGGATCCACCGGTGTCATTGGATGTGTGTTCTTCTCATGAACCACACATGGATCCACCGGTGTTATTGCATGTCTGTTCCTCTAAACAAACCGCATAAAGGTCCACCGGTGTCACTGCATGTGTGTTCCTCTAGACAGACCACATAAGGATCCACCGGTGTCACTGCATGTCTATTCTTTTCATGAACCACATAAGGATCATCCAGTGTCATTGGATGTGTGTTCTTCTCATGAACCACACATGGATCCACCGGTATCATTGCATATCTGTTCTTTTCATGAACCACACCCAGTGTCATTGCATGTCAGTTCTTTTCATTAACCACATAAGGATCCACCAGTGTCATTGCATCTCCGTTCTTCTCACAAACCAGATATGGATCCACCTAGTGTGATTGCATGTCTGTTATTTTCATGAACCACACCCAGTGTCATTGCATGTGTGTTCTTCTAAACAAACCACATAAGGATCCACCAGTGTCAGTGCATGTGTATTCTTTTCATGAACCACACCGGGTGTCATTGCATGTCTGTTCTTTTCATAAACCACAGCTAGAATCATTGCATGTCTGTTACTTCCATAAACCACACATGGATCCACCGGTGTCATTGCATGTCTGTTCTTTTCATGAACCATACCCTGTGTCATTGCATGTCAGTTCTTTTCATGAACCACACCTAGTGTCATTGCATGTCAGTTCTTTTCATGAACCACATAAGGATCCACCAGTGTCATTGCATGTCTGTTCTTCTCACAAACCACATAAGGATCCACCAGTGTCATTGCATGTCTGTTCTTTTCATGAACCACACCCAGTGTCATTGCATGTGTGTTCCTCTAGACAAACCACATAAGGATCCACCGGTGTCACTTCATGTCTGTTCTTTTCATGAACCACACATGGATCCACCGGTGTCATTGCATGTCTATTCATTTCATGAACCACAGTTAGTGTCATTGCATGTCAGTTTTTTCATGAACCACATAAGGATCCACCAGTGTCATTGCATGTTTGTTCTTCTCACAAACCACATATGGATCCACCTAGTGTGATTGCATGTCTGTTCTTTTCATGAACCACATCCGGTGTCATTGCATGTGTGTTCCTCTAGAAAAACCACATAAGGATCCACCAGTGTCACTCCATGTTTGTTCTTTTCATGAACCACATAATGATCCACCGGTGTCATTGGATGTGTGTTCTTCTCATGAACCACACATGGATCCACCGGTGTAATTGCATGTCTGTTCCTCTAAACAAACCACATAAGGATCCACCGGTGTCACTACATGTCAATTCTTTTCATGAACCACACCTAGTGTCATTGCATGTGTGTTCTTCTAAACAAACCACATAAGCCATTGCATGTCTGTTCTTTTCATGAACCACACCCGGTGTCATTGCATGTGTGCTCCTCTAAACATACCACATCAGGATCCACCTGTGTCACTGCATGTATGTTCTTTTCATGAACCACATAAGGATCCACCAGTGTCATTGGATGTGTGTTCTTCTCATGAACCACACATGGACCCACCGGTGTCATTGCATGTCTGTTCCTCTAAACAAACCACATAAGGATCCACCAGTGTCATTGCATGTATGTTCTTTTCATGAACCACACCCAGTGTCATTGCATTTGTGTTCTTCTAAACAAACCACATAAGGATCCACCAGTGTCATTGCATGTCTGTTCTTTTCATGAACCACACCAGGTGTCATTGCATGTCTGTTCTTTTCATGAACCACATAAGGATCCACCAATATCATTACATGTCTGTTCTTCTCACAAACCACATAAGGATCCACCAGTGTCATTGCATGTCTGTTCTTTTCACGAACCACACCTAGTGTCATTGCATGTGTGTTCCTCTAAACAAACCACATAAGGATCCACTGGTGTCACTGCATGTCTGTTCTTTTCATGAACCACACATGGATCCACCGTTGTCATTGCATGTCTGTTCCTTTCATGAACCACACCCAGTGTCATTGCATGTCAGTTCTTTTCATGAACCACATAAGGATCCACCAGTGTCATTGCATGTCTGTTCTTCTCACAAACCACATATGGATCCACCTAGTGTAATTGCATGTCTATTACTTTCATAAACCACACATGGATCAACCAGTGTCATTGCATGTCTGTTCTTTTCATGAACCTCACCCAGTGTCATTGCATGTGTGTTCCTCTTGACAAACCACATATGGATCCACCAGTGTCATTGCATGTCTGATATTTTCATGAACCACAGCTAGAGTCCACCAGTGTCATTGGATGTGTGTTCTTCTCATGAACCACACATGGATCCACTAGTGTCATTGCATGTCTGTTCTTTTCATGAATCACAACTAGAGTCATTGCATGTCTTTTACTTCCATAAACCACATATGGATACACCTAGTGTGATTGCATGTCTGTTCTTTTCACAAACCACACATGGATACACCATTGTCATTGCATGGGTAGCCGTTAGACCGAGTCTTCTAGAAGGCATGCCCTAACACAGTTTCTGCTTGACGATTGTTACATACCGTTCGATTGGGGCGCTTGGATGATTGGGATGGTCTTCATGAGAGCGATCTGCGAGTAGGCTGTTATGCGGCATGATTGGCCACGCTTGCTCTAGATAAACTGGCAACACCGGGCGCTCCCCTGTTGCGAGTGTCACGTCTCACGAGTCCAGTGGGCCACATCCTAGTGTCACGTCCCCATTACTTCTCTTCCTCCCCGTACTTCTCTTCCTTACCCTCGAAGCCACTTTCCCCACTTCACTCCCATCCTGCCGTAGCTGCAAGCCAACGGCGCCTCCATCCTAATCCCCTCTCCGGCAGCCACCCCCTCCCCTCTCGCCATGGGTTCAAGGGGAGACGGCGAGGAAACACGTCATGACGACATGGACGGTGATTTCGATGTGAGTCGTCTCATCTCTATTTCTATCATCTGTGGCCAGTTATCTATTTTTTGAGCTAGATCTAATCTATTTACTCATACGCGTATGATGTGTTAGGCCAACCATACGATGTATGCCTCCGACTATCACGGTTTAGCGGATGAAGACAGTCCTCTGGTATGTAAACATGGATATGTGCCCGCTAAATTTGTAGCGTTCGAAGGACAAAACGCAGGCAGGAGGTTTCTACGGTGTCAAGGACATCGTGCAATGATGCAAGGCGGAAGTTGCGGTGTTGTCAAATGGGTAGATCCAGAGTGGCCCAAATCGATGCAGAAAACACTAGAAAAACTATGGGCAATGACTATCGAGTTGAAAGAATCCGTATTCAACTCACTTCTTGACAGTGTTGAGATGAATCTATGGGAACCAGTTGACACGACCAAGCATAAGCGAGATCTCAGGTGGGTGCAAGACAAGGTTAGAAAAGTCGAGAAGGAGAGGGACGCGGTGTTGTCCCTGAAGGCTAAAGCAGAGCAAGAACTGACTCAAGCAAGGAATGATCTCCACCAGGCCAAAGTCCTGCAGTTCACAACTACGAGTATTGACAAGTGCATGAGGAAAAATGTAGAGAAACAATTGAAGCTGTGCAAGGAAGATGCTAAAAGGAAGGAGCAGACGATTCGATCCTTGCTCTCGTAGGAAGATGCGCATTAGGCTAAGATTAGGAAGATCAAGGAGATGTGTGATAACTAGTTCTATTTAGCTTAAGCTCCGGGCCTTTTTAAGTTGTAATAGTTGTACTTGTTGACCTAGCGGTCTGAACTATTGGTCCCGGATTCCAGGGAGGAAAAAAATTGCTCTGACCCTGCATTACTTCTTTTGTCTGACCCCGCATTACTTCTTTTGTCTGACCAATGCCCTTGGATATTCCGCCCGTCGCTTCGTCGTCCTCGTGTACAAATAGGAGGCACCACAGCGCATCTCTTCGTCGTCCATCCCCTCGTACTCTCCAATCTCCACGGCGTCGTCGCTTCATCGTCCATCCCCTCGCTCCCTCTCCAACCTCCACCACGCCGCCATGGAGATGCCCGATCTGAACTTCTATGAGGCGGTGATGTTTGCGAACTTCGACAACCTCGCGCCGCCAGCCGCGACGGTGCCCCACGGATGGCGCATCAGCTCTACGGGGGTGTCGGTGGCTCCGCTCCCTGGCTGAGCCGAGATGGAGAGCGAAATCGCAGCGCGCCACCGCCAGATGCCCGCGTGAAAGAGGGCGCTGCCCCGGTACACGGCGGCCAGCCTGTACTGGCCGACGCTATTCAAGAAGGAGCGTAAGGCCAAGATTGGAAACCGCATCGTTGACGGGCGTGTGGTGCACCAGGATCTCCGCAACCGAGAAGGGCAGGAGAGGTTCTGGTCCGTCCCTAGACGGACCAAGTACACCTTCATCGCCGCCGCTCGACGCGAAGAGGTGCTCCGTCATCATGGAGGTTCCGTCCGACAGTGACGAGGAAGCCGGCGGCTCGGAGGACAGTGGCAGCGGAAGTGAAATTGTTGACTAGTGGTTGAATTAATGTAGGATGTGAAATCGCACCTTTGTTTAGAAGAATTTGTGGTTGAAGTAATGAAATGCCTCGATTTAGATCTCTGTCTCGATTAATTTGTGGAAGAATTTGTGATTTAGATCAATTTCTGCCTCGATTTAGATCTCTGTCCCGGATTGGGAATGTGACCGTGGACCAAAGACACCTTTTCTACTAGTGTATTCTGACATTGGTGGTTTGTTTAAACGTAATCTACATGGATTGTGCCGCATGCAAATGACACAACCACAATTTATAAAGTGGAAGCACGTACACCCGGTTACTGGAGATCCAGGAGCTTCGCCAGATGCAGGGGATGCAGGAGCAGAGAGGCGGTGAGATAGACGGGCTCAAGATTAGGCCAGAAAGTGGTACCGATTTCCTCCTCATCTAGGCATTATCGGTGAGAACATTGTTGTTTATGTTGGCACGTCATTGTGCAGCATCTGAAATAAGTTGCTGCTTCGTGGAGTGTGGCAGCTTAAATAATTTATTTCTGCGCCACTTACATTCTGTCATATTTGGAGACCTCCTGCCCCTCAGCAATCATGGAACCGGTGGATCCTTGTTTTCAGATAGCAGTGGCACAATCACAATTTCGGATTCAACTACTGACTCGGGCATTTCCAAACCCTAAGTCGCGGTACATTTTACTCAGAGAATGTGGGTAGATTGTTTCGCCCAGCAACGTGCCACACACAGAGTGATCAGAATTTAACAGAATTACATATATAGGTTCAAGTTCAACACATTACTATGCATCTTCATTGCCAGCAACCTTCTTCTGCAGCCTGGGTGTCAAGCCTTCATGTCCACTGGCTTCTTCATTTCCTGCCTTCTTCCTCTTCCTCGGTGCCAATTTTCTTAGCTTCACGTACTCTGCATCGCCGGGACAATGGGCACCAGAATCGTGTCCAACATCATCTTTCCACTCGTTTTTAATTTCTTCGGGCAGCAAAATGACATTTTTCCACTCGTTTTTAATTTCTTCGGGCAGCAAAATGACTAACCCGACAGTCATGTTTCTAACCTTGCGACGCTTCCTATCAAAGAAACAAGACTGTTGCATAACTGCCCAATATCTACAGAGTAAATAAAACAAAAATTACAATTCAGCACAAACATGCGAACCCCAAGAGACCTTTGCTTACCAGGAGCTAATTGGGTTCGATCAACCACCCTGTCCAAGAATAGAAGGGCGACTCCCAGTTGCACCAGCTTCCACATCCAGTACATCACATTTCAGCTCAAACATGGCAGCCGAAGCATACCTTTTCATCAACCCAATTAGCTGACTGTCACACGTTATAGGAACCATGATGCCATGTTCATTCATGAAGCTGAACTTTGCAGTCTGCTTCGGCCATAATTCAACATGATTACACAGAGCAGCAACCATACCAGATATAGTGCAGATATGCGCATGCGCTTCTTCCATCGTGAAACAATGGTGTCCATACCTCTTGCCCTTAGAGTCGTACCTGTAGAGGACTACCGTAACCAGGTAAGGGGGGTCCGTGCAGATCCCACTTGACAGAAAACTATGGACAAAATACGTTTGTCAGCGTTGGGCTAACAAACAATTTGAGGTTCAGTAGCCAGCTAGCAGTTGTAATTAGTGCGAATAGCAAAGAGAAGGGTAGCTCATCCGCTTGTAGACAGAACTTCTTCTTTCTTCATAGTAGGATCTGCCATCCTCCGAGCTGCTCGGCTCGTTGGTGGCGGAGGTGGGCTAGAGCCTCGCAACGGCGGCTATGGCATGCACCATTGGAGCTCAGGATCAGCGACTGGGTGCAGCAACTGGGCGTAGCAACTTGGCACTGGAAGTCAAATGTCCGAAGGGATCGTCCTGCTTGGAGGGTGGATTCCAACGCCGCCGGTGCTAGGGGAAAGCTAGGAATGGATTTGTGAAATTGGTCAACACATCCAATCCACTTAGCTGCTCGATTTGCCTAAGAGGTTGCCGCGTTGGCGCTCGCGTCACAGACAGATGACCGACATGAGGGTCTCGACTGTCTACTTCACGGGGCAGTTTAACGGAATGTTTGAATTTGGCAGGGGTGAGATGAGTTTGCCTAGAAATGGCCCCTCTCAGTAGTTTGCGGCCCAACTTTTCGAAACGCGGTAATTTCAGGCAACTTAGGTACCGCCATGCGCTAGCCTGCGAACTTTGGTACCACAGATGAACATGCCCCATAACCACAACAGTCAGCAATCGACATCAATCGAATTACTGCGCTATTAAGGAACGTAATCCCGTAGGACGTATCCCATGGCATGGATAGTGTTCCATGAGTTTCCTCGGTTCCCAAGTTGATACATAAGGGGTGCCAATAGCTTTACAATCACCGTAAGTGCTAGCACACCTACATCTACCAACAAGCAGTTTCCTCCATCGAGTCCCCACGAGAGGCAAATATTGAGAGGTCGACTTCTCTCAACATCAAGATGTAGAAAATCTAACACATGGTCATAGCGATGAATATCATAATAGACTTTATCTTATTTCAATCTCATACTAGGGTTTCTCCATCTCCCCAAGAACTAATGATCTACTCAGACATGGAGGCAATCAACATCATAGCAATGGTAATGGTGACATGGTTATACCCTACGGGTACGTAACTTCAGCATACCTAGTCCAGCCCAAGGAAGGCCCACGGCAGACATACGCTGGCCCATGAAGATTTTCGGGTGGCCAAGGCCCATGACGCCTTCGATCCTTGGAGAGCAAGACTAGCGGAGATAGGAAATTCAAAGGGGTAAAACCCTAGAACTTGTAACCAACTAGGACTACGCCCGGGACCTGCCTAAGTCTATATAAAGGCCAGGAGGGCACGTCCTAGGGCAACTCGACTCATACTTTCGCACACGCATCCACGCCAGATCGAATCTGCGCACCCTGTAACCTTCGGTTCTGCCGTAATCAAAGAGCAGACAAGCAGGAGTAGGGTTTTCCCTCCGGGGGCCTAAACCTGGGTAAATCTCGTGTCCCCTGGTTGCTTGTCTGTTAACCGTGCCACGATCTCCAGCATCCCCATCTTCTCCAAAACCCAAGTCCATAACAATGGGCATTGACGAGATTAAACCTCGTCAATTGGCGCCGTCTGTGGGAATTGGGGATGCTGATTGTGCGGTCGTGACGGTTCCGACCCGATCGATCTACAACTCCGCGGCGACGGAGAATCACCTCCTCTTCGGCGCTTTCGACTTCACCGCCCACTCGCCGGATACCATGAAGGATTTCGAGCCCGTAGGCGACGGACTCGAAATTCTGTTCGGGAGCTTCTGCTTCCAGGTGGGACAAACTGGCACCCTCCGCCTCCCTGAGCGGGTGCCCGTGCCGTCAATCAGGCCCGCTTCGTGGGCTCCACACCCCGTGCTACGCACGTCACCATCAATAGATGAGTTCTACAGCAGCAGCTGCTGCAACTCCGATCTGTGCGATCCACCTTCGGATGAAGGGACCTACGGTTCCGGATCCAAAAGCTGCGGCAGCAGCCAACCAATCTATAGGCTCTATCTGTGCGCCGCAGTCATCCAAACCGACGAGGAACGCCTAACCCGCCGCCCAACCCCAACCCGCAGGACGGAAACGGCGAAAACGGTGGAAACGGCGAAAACGGGGAAAACAGGGGCCACCTCATCCAACTTAGCAAAGAAGGATGGGTCGAAGCACGCCGCGCCGTCGCAGGCGAAATAGTCCTACCTCTGGACTCCTCATGTGACCTACTGATGGCATACCACTACCTCCTCATCGAGGAGCACAAGAAGCAAGTCAAGATGCAGGAGACGCTCGACAAATGCAAGCAAGCAGCCTCTGAGTCCAGTGCGCGACGAGCTGCGCTCTCCGCCAAAGGACCCGGCTCTAGCACAAACGGAAACCAGGGAAACAAGCACCACTCTCGGGTGGAAAACATGGACCCGAAGGAGCGGCGTGACGTGACCCGAACTCTCCATACATCGTTCATGGATATGGACACCGACGGCAACATCATCCCGAAGACGCCACAAGCTGCGATCATGGCAGCCACTGCGTATCTCGCGGCTCATCCACCTCCGTAGGGGGACCCGAAAAGGTCCATGCATAGGTCCGCACTCACAGGACTAGGACTAATCGGAGCTGCACTCCACGAAGACGCTCCTACGGAGCCGAAGAAGAAAGCTCCGGCCAGGCGCGACCGGAGCCCCACTCCCTCATCCGAAGATGAAGAGGAACACGATCTTCCTCGAAGGAAGAAGAGCTCGCACCGCCATAAACGCGACTACGACGCCAGAGACAAGCTTACACAGCGCAAGATCGACAAAGCACGCGCTAAACGCGCATGCTCGTCTGAATCTGAGATGGATGAAGACGAAGGCGAACTCTGCGGGGCTCGATGCTTCAGCAGATCCGTCCGGCGAACACAGATGCCACGCAACTTCAAGCTTCCTTCGGATACTCCGAAGTTCAACGGCACGCAAGATCCAAAGTCCTGGCTCAGTGACCATCTGTCATCCGTCAAGCTTCACGGAGGCAACAAAGAAACCGCCATGCAATGCCTTCAGCTGCAGCTGACAGGCGCGGCGCGGGTCTGGCTTAGCAGCCTATCATCAGGATCCATCCGAAGCTGGGAGGAGCTCGCTTATAGCTTCATCCGAAATTTCAAAGGCACCAGCAAGAGGCCCGCCTCAATCGAAGAGTTGCGAGCCTGCACTCAGAGAACGGGTGAATCTATTCACTCGTACATACTACGCTGGTCTACAACCAAGAACTCCGCAACACACATCTCCGAAGAAAGGGCCATCGACGCCTTCAGGGATGGTGTCAAGCGCCCAGACTTCAAGGAGGAACTTGGGCGTGTAAAGCCCAAGACACTCGACCACCTCATGGAAATCGCCAACAGTTGGGCAGACGGCGAAGATTGCATCCAGCGGGCGCAATCAGATGAAGAGGACGACTACGGCCGAAGACGCGAATGCCGCAGCAAGAGGAGATCGCGCGTCTACGAGGACCGCGACAGACCCGACATGGTCGCAGCCGGCTATGCCGACCGCCGTAACGACAACAGCCGCAACAGCGGAGGATACCGCAGCGGAAACTTCCGCGACAACGGACGACCAACGCAGTCGTGGCAACGCCGCGACCGCGACAACGGACCCTCAGCATTCGACAAACTTTCGGGTCCATGCACCATCCACTTCTACATCGACAAACAAGATGGCAAAAAGAAAGCTAGGCACATGCTCAAGGACTGCCGCGAGTTCTAGAAACTCAGCGAAGGCATGATGCAGATGAGGCAACAAGCTCCAATTCCTGCGTTCGGAAACGCACCTGCGCCAGGTGAAATAGCACACGGAGCTCCTCCACCGCCGCCTATTGGAGGCCCAAATCAACCAATCGCACCAGCGCAAAACAACGCCGGGGTCGCATACCCCCCACCAAAGGGAGCGCTAAATATGATCCAGAAGGGACGCCCAACCAACAGGGTGCAGAAGAAAATCACCCGACAAATCAATTTGGCCGTGGCAACTCCACCTGCAATCCCTGAGTACCTCAGCGGATCGGAGTCCTGCATCACATTCACTCGCGCGGATCACCCTTGCTAGATCCCTCGCCCAGGTCATGCTGCCCTGGTGCTGGAGGCGCAGATCGGAGGCTTCGAGATGAGTCGCGTCTTCATGGACGGCGGCAGCGGCATCAACCTAATGTTCGCAAGCACTCTAGCAGCTATGCGGATCCCACAATGCAGCCTGGAACAATCAGACACAACGTTCCACGACATTGTCCCAGGGAAGGGCATCTCCCCCTGGGCAAAATAGGGCTCGACGTCATCTTCGGGAAGCCGGACAACTTTCGGCAGGAGCGCCTAGAATTCGAAGTGGTGGACTGGCCGTCGCAATACCATGCCATCCTAGGACGTGTAGCATTCGCAAGGTTCCTGGCCGTCCCACACTACGCATACCTACTACTCAAGATGCCAGGACCAAGGGGCGTCATCACAGTCCACGGGAGCTTCACCCGATCGGACCAATGCGACAGGGATTTCAACAAAATCTCCCAGTCTTTCGGCATGCAAGAAGAGCTTGTAAGGCTCCGCGAGGTGACGGACAATGGGCTACCCCTAGTCACCAAGCAGAACGCACCTGACATGTCTTTCGACTCCACCATCAACACCAAGAAAGTGCAGGTCCATCCAACGGATGCCTCCAAGACGGCGCTGATCGCCAACGACCTCAGCACTGCATAGGAAGGCGCGCTCGTCGAATTCCTCCGTGAGCACTGGGAAATCTTCGCCTGGTGTCCTGCGGACATGCCAGGAGTTCCTAGGGAATTCGCCGAGCACGCACTCAATGTCTTCCTAGACACCAAGCCAGTCAAGTAGTCCATCCGAAGATTGTCGGAGCCACGAGCCAAAGCTATCGGCAAGGAGATCAACAGATTACTCACAGTAGACTTCATCTGGGAAATCAAGGAAAGCGAGTGGCTGGCAAACACGGTGATGGTCCCGAAGAAGGACACGGACATCCTGCGGATGTGCGTGGACTTCACGTCACTAAATAAACATTGCCCTAAGGACCACTTCCCTCTTCCTCGGATCGACCAGATCATCGATTCGACTGCAGGTTGTGAGAAACTCTCCTTCCTCGACGCCTACTTAGGCTATAACCAGATTCGACTCAAGGTCGAAGATCAAGAGAAAACGGCGTTCATCACACCGTTCGGAGTATACTGCTACAACACAATGCCCTTCGGGCTAAAGAACGTGGGTGCCACGTACCAGCGATGCATGCACGCCTGCCTCAAGGACCAGATCAGTCGCAACGTCCAAGTCTATGTCGACGACATAGTCATAAAAACCAAGGAGGCAAGAACACTTATCGACGATCTCCACGAGACGTTCGACAACCTTGATCGCTACAGGATCAAGCTCAATCCAGAAAAGTGCGCCTTCGGCGTCCCCTCGGGTCAGCTGCTCGGGTACTTCATCTCTCAACGAGGGATCGAAGCAAACCTGAAGAAAATCAAAGCTATCATGACAATGGAGAAGCCAAAAAACCTCAAGGGCGTTCAGCAGCTCGCAGGGCGAGTAGCGGCACTAAGCAGATTCATCAGCCGCATGGGCGAGAAGGCCCTACCATTTTACCAGCTGCTGCGCAAGGCAGACAAGTTCGAGTGGACACCAGAAGCCAACAACGCATTCGAAAGCCTCAAGCGGCTCCTCTCCACCTCGCCAGTTTTGGTCACGCCAAAAGAGCACGAGCCCCTGTTGCTATACATAGCAGCCACACACCAGGTGGTCATCATAGTACTCGTGGTCGAACGACCCGAAGAAGGCAAGACCCACGGGGTACAACGCCCAATTTACTACCTCAGCGAGGTTCTCACTCCAACAAAACAGCGGTACCCGCACTACCAGAAGCTGGCCTACGGCGTGTTCATGACGGCTCGACGACTGAGCCACTACTTCCAGGAGCATCAGGTGATGGTCGTCAACGAGGCACCCCTAAACAGCATCCTGAATAACCCAGAGGCCACAGGGCGCGTGGCCCTGTGGGGCATTGAACTATCACCCCTAGACATCATCTACGAGAAGCGACACGCAATCAAATCTCAAGTCCTTCCGGACTTCCTGGTGCACTGGACGGAGCTGCAGCTGCCGGACATCCCAGACATGTCGCAATCCTGGACAATGCATTTTGACGGCTCCAAACGCGAAGCCGGAGCAGGGGCAGGAGTCATACTAACCTCCCCACAAGGTGACAAGATGAAGTACGTCCTTCGGATGAAATTCAGAGCCTCCAACAACGAGGCCGAATACGAAGCCCTCATCCATGGCATGAAGATGGCAAAAATATGCGGCGCAACGCGCCTGGTCATCTACGGTGACTCCAACCTTGTCGTACAACAGACGATGAATGAGTGTGACGCACACGCCGAAAACATGATCGCGTACCGCGCGCTATACAACGCACTCGAAGGAGAATTCGACGGCTGCGAACTTCGGCACGTTGGAAGAGAGAGCAACGAGGAGGCCGATAGACTCGCCAACATCGGCTCTACTTGTGCAAAGGTACCACCAGGTGTGTTCCTCGAACAAATCTGCGTGCCATCCATCAAGCGGAAATTCCCCAAGGGATCACCCGAAGAAGCAGAACACTCGGGGGCTACGCTACCCGAAGGTCATGAAGGACCCGAAAAGTTGGATACCGAAGTTGCCATGGTCAACCTGATGCAGGTCATGGCAGTCGACGAAACTTGGACACGTCCATACCTCCAGTTCCTGATAAACGGAGAATTGCCAGACAGCCCGACAGATGCCCGGCGCATATCTCGTCGGTCAAAAGCCTTCACCATCATCAATGGCGAGATGTACAAACGCAGAATTACGGGCGTACTACAACGGTGCGTCACCATCAATGACGGCAAAGCCATACTCCAAGATATCCACGAGGGCATCTGCGGCCACCACGCAGGTAGCCGCTCCCTCGTCGCCAAAGCTCTGCGAGCAGGATTCTACTGGCCAACGGCCATGAGCGACACGAAGGACATCGTCCGAAGATGCAACGGGTGCCAACGGTTCGCCGACAAACCGCACGCACCTGGGTCCGAACTTCGACCCATGCCCATAGCCTGGCCTTTTGCCCAATGGGGCCTCGACATGATCGGCAAACTGCCAAAATCCTCGAAGGGAGGACACGTCTTCCTCCTGGTCGCAGTCGACAAATTCACCAAGTGGATCGAGGCAATGCCAGTCACCAACCAGAAGGGCAAAACTGCCGTCAAATTCTTCGAATCCATTGTCTACAGGTTCGGCGTACCACACAGCATCATCACCGACAACGGATCGAACTTCATCTCCGAAGAATTCCAGGACTTCTGCGAAGGCCTCGGGATCAACATCACGTATGCCTCAGTGGCACACCCGCAAACAAACGGGCAAGTGGAAAAGGCCAACGGTCTAATTGGCGCCGGCATCAAGAAGCGCCTCATGAGCTCACTCGAGCACAAAGCCGGAAACTGGACGAAAGAGCTACCGTCTGTCCTGTGGAGCTTACGGACAACGCCAAACAGCTCCACCGGCTACACACCGTTCTTCATGGTGCACGGAGCTGAGGCCGTGCTACCAGCCGAAGTACGCCACCAGGCTCCACGAGTCGTCGCTTACAGCGAAGCCGAATCCACGGCTGCACTCGAAGATGCCGTCGACACACTCGACGAAGCACGGGATATAGCAGCAGCTAGATCAGCGGTGTACCAACAAAGTCTCCACAACTACCACAGCCGCCGGCTGCGCCCAAGGTCCTTCGTCGAAGGAGACCTCGTCTTGCGACTTAAGCAAAAGCGACCGAATAAACTCGAGTCACCATGGGAAGGACCCTATGCCATCACCGAGGTCATCCCAGGTGGCGCCTATCGCCTCAAGCACGTGGAGTCTGGAGTCGCATACTCCAACCCATGGAACATCTCGCACCTGCGACGATTCTACCCATAGCAATGTACCCCTTTTTACTATTGACAAGGCTTACAGCCAAGGCTACTCAGCCGAACCATGTACCTCCTCCATTACGATACAAATAAAGCTAAGTGTCTCGCCCCCAACCTTCGGTTGACTATTTCTCTGCAACTTTATTACATGCTACAAACGCACTCGGGGGCTCCCCCCACCTCACGATTTCATCGACTGAGGACAAAACGTGTACACCTGAGTAGCTGACCACGTCAGGCAAACGAAAAGGGCACGTACTAAATCAAAGCACTGCGTGCTCGCCAACAGGCAAACCTTTACAACAAAGGGCACATACACGCCCAGCCGCAATATACAAATTTTACATCTATCTGTTTATTTTCAGGTCCTACCTATTCTGAAGAATAACTTGAGCACGCTGCTCAAACAAATCTACAATCTGTTCGGCATACTGCCTTACAGCCGCGTAATGCGGACGCATATTCCACTCGCCACCATCTGGTCGAGGAGGTGGCCCAGTCGCCATAGCAGCCAAATCTACGTCAGGGCGGTGCACCCTCACAAGAGACAAGGCAGCCTTCACCCCTGCGACGAGCTGCTGTCGCACCAGCTCCTTGACATTGCTGGCACTCCGAAACTTCGTCAGAAGACCTGCAAGGGTCGTTGGCACGGCATCCAATGGAAACATGACGTGCAGCACCGAGGAAAGCGATGTCTGCACCTGGCGGAGCACCCACGAAACCTGGTAGACACGATCCTGCACCGTCGCCAGAACTATGGCGCGATCACGATCCATCCAGAAGAAGCCGCCAGCCTCCATGTCCTATTGAGTCAAGCAATTGACTCGAACAGCAATACGCTCCTTTTCTTCCCTCGGAGCAAGATTGGCACCTGCGACAACCGCACAAAACAAGAGTAAGGCCAGCAGGCTCACCCGAAGAACTGAGCTATAGCCCGAAAGAAGGATCAACTTACATTGCAGCTGCTCGGACAGCCGACCCAGCTCCGCCATCAAATACTCCTCTCTGGCTGCACCACGGTCTGCTTTGGACCTCCACACGTCGGCACGGCCGCGTAACCCGAGCAGTTCTCTCTCCAGGCCGCGCACGCGATCTCGAAGGAAAGCAAGCTGCGAGGAATCATCCAACGATGGTCGCAAGGGCTTTGCGGATGAAGTGTCAACTGGGTCAGCACCCGAAGGAACCTATAGCAGCAGAAAAAAGAAGGCACACAGACATTCAGCCAAGGATAGAGCACAACTCGGAGGAATTCATTAAATTATATAAGGCCACTACGTGGCACAAGGATGGTACTACAAAAGATATTCACAACAAAAATAGAATACAAGCTACCCTACGTCTACTACGCCTAAGGCGGAGGGCACTGAGTCGCCTCAGAACCAGACTGCCTAGCTTTGGCCTCGCCCTGCTGCCGCAATGCGTACTCAGACAACAAGTCAATGAGCTTGGGCCCATATCGTCTGCAGCGAGCGGAGTAAGCGGTGAAGGCTACCTCGGATCCATCCGCAGCCGTAGGCATCCGAGAAGTAATCTAGGGCAGGTCCAGCTCCGCCCCAGCCGCATGGCCATCGCCAGCCCGACGGACGCGCCGATGCCCTTCTGCTTGCGCTTGTACGCTGCAGGCGCTTCGGCTGACAGAGCCTCTGCCAGGGCACCCACGTCTTCAAGGGATGCGCCCTTCGGGAAGAGCTCCTGGTAGAAGCGACCAAGGACCTCTTTCGCCTTGAAAAGGGAGTTGACGATGGTGCTGCAGCGGTCTTCGACCGCTACAGTGGCATCATCTAGAACACTCCCGTGCTCCAGAGCACCGCGGTCAAACTCGATGCCTGTGGCATCTGAGACAAAAAAGAAGAAAACATGAAGAAAGGCAACATAGAAGAAGATCCGCAGAAAAAGAATCAAGTACAAAAGCTAGCGCTCACCCGAAATAGCCTTGGCAGCAGCCATGAGCTTCTCCGCCACCCCTTTTTCATGAGCAGCCGCAACGGTGGCCAGCTGCTCCTCACGATCTGCGGCCTCCTGCTGCAGACGCTCTTTCGCTTCAGCTGCCTTCGTCAGCTCCAGCTCAAGGCGCTCTCTCGCCCCAGCGGCAGTTTCGGCCTTCTGCTCCGATTGGCCAAGGCTCTTCTTCAGAGCATCGACCTCACGGAGAGAGTCGTTATGCTCCTCTGCATTTACAACAAGCAAGCGTCAAAGAACAGGACCAGGATAAGCAAGAGAAGTACTACAAGGCAGACGAATACCTTGAAGCTGCCGCAGTTTCGCCTCCAGCGTCAGGCGTTCCTCCACCAGCCGCTTGGCCTCTTGGACAAAAGGCTGCAGCAACAGGCAATAGTAGTAAGAGCAGGACTTGGGGGCTACGCCCAACACAAAGAAGCATAAACAACATCAGCATACGAAGACACTCGGGGGCTCTCCCCGTAACATCAAGCAGAAAAACTTACGTGCTCCGAAGGCGAACCTGCAGGCCCGCCTGCGAAATTCTGAGGTGCAACCACCAGCCTCTCCTGCACAGGAGGAACTGGCGCAGCGTCACCCGAAGTCGCCACCGTCTGAGGAGGAGGCGACGCAATGTTCGACTCCCCCATCATCTCCCCCGCACCATCACTGGTGCCGTCGGAGGATTGCCTGCATACGAAGCCAATCAGCACAGGTGCAAACATCATAAAAAGAAAAGGACAACAGTGGCAACAAGAAAACTTACGAGCCCAACGCGCTCAGGTCGAAGATAGGAGAAGCCCTTCGGGCCCTCTTCTCCTCCTTTTTTTCTTCCTTCCTCTCCTCCTTCTTCTCTTCCTTCTTCCGCTTTGCTGGCGGGTGCGGAGCAACAGCCCGCACAGGAATGGCAGGAAGGGGAGAGGAAGAACCCCCATGAACATAATCATGACGCTCAAGGCCTAGAGGATTTCTAGGAGTTGGAGGAGTCGAGGCATCCGAAGACTCGCTCAAGCTCCGTGATCTCTTGCGCGAATGGTCTTCACTCGATTCGTCGGCATCCTCCGCTGGGGATCGCGCTGACGGTAGCTCGGACACGGAATCCACCACTTCATTATCCGGGGCATTCGGATACCTTTCGGGCAATGGTGGTGCCATGCCTGGCACTTTGAAGCTCTACAAGATGAGAAGAAACTTTGTTAGCAAACAAAGGACACAAATAAACACCCAAAAAAAAGGGGACCACTACGTGCATAAATCTACACCTTTGGCACGGCCAACGTCGAAGAAAAGGAAGGAGTCAGCGACTTCTCCGGGAGTCCCTCGTCGGCCTTGAACTTCAACAGCGCGCGAAGAGCCTTGTCAAGTTCCACCTCGGAGATTTTCTCACTCGAAACCCTCGTCGGATCACGGCGCCCAGAGTAAAGAAACATCGGATGCGCCCTCGCTTGGAGAGGCTGCACCCGACGCTCAAGAAACGTCCGGATGATGTCGACACCGTTCACCTCCTTCCCAGGAATCAATTGGAGATCCCCTACCCGACGATACAGGGCCTCTATCTCCGCCACCTCACCGTCTAAGATTTGGTTTTTCCAGGATCTTTTCTTCTCAATCAATTGGGAGGGGTCAAAAGGAACGAGACCAAAATCTTGCCCAGGCAGTACGGAGTCACGGATGTAAAACCATTTCCTCCGCCAGTACTGGACAAATTCGGACATGGAAAAGGAAAAGAATTGCACATTGGGACTGAGGGAGATGATGAAACCCCTAATGGGATACACACCATCCGAACCAGACTGCCTCTTCACGGAATAAAGCTTCCGGAAGAGGCCAAAGTGCGGCTCAATGCCAAGCCAACACTCGCAAAGCGTGATAAAACACGCAATGTGGAGAAGGGAGTTGGGAGACAGATGATGGAGTTGAACCCCATAGAAAAAGAGCAGTCCACGAAGGAAGTCATGGACCGGAAAAGAAAACCCGTGAATCATGAAGGCAACAAACATAACCCGATACCCAGACGGGGGACGGGGGATTACCTCATTGCCGGGGAGTATCACGGCCGTTGTGTCTTGCGGGATCAGGCTCCGCTCGCGCAGTTTGCGGAGATCGCTCTCCCGCGTTTCTGATCGCCGCCAGCCACCGTCGGTGACGCGAGCAGTGGTGGTGCCCTTCTTGCCTCCGGCGGCGCTGGTCCCAACTGTAGATGAGGACTTCTTCGGTTTCCCCATGGCGCTACGGCGGTGGTGGCGTTGCCAACGAAGAAAGACAAAGGAAATGTGGAGGAAACTCTCAGCGCGCAGCAAGAATAGCTCAAGAACGAGGGGGCAGTGAATAGATGAACTGCTGCGGTGAAAAACAAACCACGATTTCACCAGGGATTATAACAGCGAAGACGACGCACGCTGGCCGTCCATCGAGAAGACCTAACGCTAACGGTAGATCTGGCCGTACACGTGTCAGCACCAAAACAAACCGTCGTTACCACGCCGTCCACTACGTGCGGAAATCAAGGAGACGCCGTAATCATCTCCACGCCGCGCGTGACCGGTCAATTCAAAGTCAGCAAGTGGGATCCACGCTTCGTCCAGTCAAGTCATCTCTGGCGTAGCAGACGCTTGAGGTCATCGATCGTAAGCACTAACGTCATCAAAAGCTATACTAGCACCACTTCGGCTCCACAGCTAAAAGTACTCACTCGAATCTACGATTCGACTAAATACTCGGGGGCTAATCCTATCAGGAGCGCTGGCCGCGCACCCGACTGACAAATGAGGACAAAATTATTTCTCTGAGTCCTACGTCGAGTTTACGACTCCACTACGGACTCGGGGGCTACTCCCATAGGGAGGATGGATTTAAGCATCCGAAAATTTTCGAGTCCTGCGGACCTAATGATTGAAACAATGCTTAAACTAAAAGTCTCCGTTCGAGTCTACGACTCGAACAGACACTTGGGGGCTACTCCCATAGGGAGCGCTGGTCGCGCACCCTATGAAATCTTCGACTGCGATCTTTCGGATCAGCACGCAAAACTTTTCGGCAACTCTGCCCCAATTAATGCTAAGTGAGTAACATCCTCCTTGGCCACCCGAAACACCTCCGCGGTGATAAACATTCGGATGCTGCGTCTGCGACGCAAAGATAAGACCTACAAATATCATCTGATGGCCTGACAACGCACCTGACTACGCTCTGCTAGTATGAATCCGTACCAGCAGGTACGATGAAAAATCCCGACGGACGTGTTGGGTACACCAATTAAAATCACTGGAATTCCACTCCTGTAAGTCCTCCGCGGCCTGAGTCGAATTACGCCAGCATATGTTCCAGGTCCGGGTTGAGGGACCCGAACCTGAAGAAGATCGTGTTGTTTCGTCCTAAGACAGTTAACTGACCCTGATCCGTCGGGTGAGTCAGGCACACGCATCAACAATCCCTACACACATATACTATTAACACATAGCTGCTCCCGAAGGATGGAAGAGTCCTCAGCCGAATCTACGATTCGACTGATCACTCGGGGGCTACTGACATGGTTATACCCTACGGGTACGTAACTTCAGCATACCTAGTCCAGCCCAAGGAAGGCCCACGGTAGACATACGCTGGCCCATGAAGATTTTCGGGTGGCCAAGGCCCATGACGCCTTCGATCCTTGGAGAGCAAGACTAGCGGAGATAGGAAATTCAAAGGGGTAAAACCCTAGAACTTGTAACCGACTAGGACTACGCCCGGGACCTGCCTAAGTCTATATAAAGGCCAGGAGGGCACGTCCTAGGGCAACTCGACTCATACTTTCGCACACGCATCCACACCAGATCGAATCGGCGCACCCTGTAACCTTCGGTTCCGCTGTAATCAAAGAGCAGACAAGCAGGAGTAGGGTTTTCCCTCCGGGGGCCTGAACCTGGTTAAATCTCGTGTCCCCTGGTTGCTTGTCTGTTAACCGTGCCACGATCTCCAGCATCCCCATCTTCTCCAAAACCCAAGTCCATAACAATGGGCATTGACGAGATTAAACCTCGTCAATTGGAAACAATCATAGATGAATAGTACTTGTATAAATCCACAACGAGTACGGTAATTACAACAAGATCTAGACACGATATAGATGGGATGGATGGGGATGGTGGTGATGCAGCGGTGGATGATGAAGGTCGATGCCTTAGCCTCCCGAATCTGCGTAGGGCGAAGATGGATCCTTGATGGATGAGTTCCCCCTCCAGATGCCTTCCGGAGGTGAGGTTTTTGTGATTTCTGGGTGTTCTGTATGTCGTCTCCTCGAACCAATTGCACGGGGTGAAACTATTTGACGAGGCAGAGGCGGCACCAACTATACGGCTGGAGCTATACGGCCGGAAAAGTTGCTCTGGTTGTATAGTTGGTCGTTGGACTCTCTGCCTCTCTTGTTCGCTTCTGGCTTTCTTCTGGTATTATTAATATTTCCCAAATAAGAGATTTATGTTGTTTTTTCACTCCTTTTCTCCACAGTACAACTGCTCCAAGAATTGTATCCATTGGATACATCATCTGTCATGATCCTGGTGAAAACACACATAAAATGTGCGTGTGAGTGCCATAAAATACCAAGATCCTACGTCTACAATGCAAAATAATAATGTAAAACATGATGCAAATATGCACTCATCAGGCACCGTTGAGCAGCAGGCCGATTGTGTTTAGGTTATCTCCATGTGATGTATTGTGTATGTAATGTCCCAAGATGAGGGACTATTTGAAATAGAGTGGAGACAAGAGTGTGCATTGAATTTTCATGCATGACAAAATCTAGAGAATTTTCGCGCGTTTGTTTAAAACACAAAGTGATCGAGATTCCTCTTATTATAATGACTGAGTTTGGGGTCATCTGATGAGTGTTCTGAATTTCGACATGATCTTTGTGCAATTCTTTGCTTTTGGGGGGAATAATTCAAATTTGAATAAACAAATGATATATTTAGATATAAATAAGAATATGAAAATGAATGATAAAGTTATTCCATAAAGGAATGCTATTTCAAATAAAGAATGGAATTCTTATTTATTTAAATAATACTGAAATAATCTACAAGTCTCAAGGAATTGAATATTAATATAAGTTAGAAAAATAAAGTAACATTGTTACAAGTAATAAAGATAATATAAGTCATTACAATTGTCTATAAGAGAAGAGATTACAATTCAATTATATTTGATAATATATTCCCAAAGAATAGCTTATAACCATTGTTGAATATCACAGTTTACAGATGGAGCAAATAAAAAGAAAAGAATCCAATAAAGAATAAGAAATATCTTTATTGGATAATACAAGGTTACACTGTTCTTTACAATAAAAGGATAAAAGAAAATTACAGTTGTAAAGAAAATATAAAGTCCTATGCTACTTTCCTATCTATAGTCTTAAGCTTCTTCTTGATCTCGATCCCTGCAAAAACAGAAGGAAATAAAAAATGAAGGAAAGGAGGGGGTTAGTTTGGTTAATGTTGCTCTCAGATATACAGTGTGATGCACTATGATGTTCATCCCTGAGTAGTAATTTGAGGACAAAGTAGAATCTGTTCTTATCAGTAAATTTGGCCTCAAACTATGTGCATCACTAGCCTAAGAGGGGGGCAAGTTTCACCAAGTGAAGAAATAGCCAAAACAGAGAAAAATATCAGGACCAGCCGAGCTGATCCACAATTAATCAGGAATCACTCAAGGAAACATGTACTATAGAGACCCACGAGCAAGTATCTCACACACACACCAGCACCCAGCTTAGTCACCCCCCTACATGCATATATGTGCTGTCAGCACAGGGGTGAAGCCAGTATTGGATAAGGAGGAACCAGCTGTAGCATACATCAGTGTTACTAACTAACACAACACCAGTTTCATCACACCACCACTTCACCTCCATTCAAGAACACATGGTTCTTGCTAAAACACCAAACCAATAGCTAGCTGCAAGAACTACCAGCAAGAATACATCTATGCTTGCAGCTTACCAACCAAGATCACTTAAGCAAGATCTCAGGTAATCAATAAGGAGGAGGTGATTTAGAAGGTAACAGGAGTGGCTAGGGATGGATCGGAAGGAATGGCCAGCAATAGCAAGGAAGAGCTGGCTAACCACAAAAAGGGATATGGGAGATGATCAAGCTCATATAGGAGGAGAAGTAATCAGGAACAGAAGAACAAAGCATAGATGGTCTAGATCTCCAACAGAAAACCAATCACACCCCCAACATTAGGTAGAAATCTATCAGAGTATAAAGTAGATCATGCAGTACCTGTTCTTACCAGTGTATTTAAGAAAATAAGATTTGGGGAAATAAGAGCTCTCAGCTAAGCATAGAAGTGCTATGCTAGGTTCATCCCAAAGCTAGTTAAAGGCAACCATAACACTTGTTCTTATCTTACAAGGATATGTCTCATTTGTGCATCATGGACAGGGGTTATAGCGGCAAATCAAGCGAACCTAGTATGACCACTGTGCACACTCTATAGAGGCACCAGAGTGGTGGAACTAGAAATTAGTAGAAGCCACTAAATTGCAAGAAGCACGAGTCTAAGCTTATCCAACAAAGCTACAACAGAGTAAATGAGCCACAAGCCAAGCATACAAGTCTCAGCGTTGGCATCATTGACAAAAGGCAATATCAGGTCCAAATGTGCTCACCAATAGATCTTGTTGTTCTAATGTCACTACTATGCACATTCCCATTTTGGAAGCACCACAATAGCAAACCTTAACTAACAACAACTATTAGGATACTGTTCTTTTAAAGTAAACCTCAAAAGGATATCAGATATAGTGAAATCATCATGTTCTTAACTAATAGTTAAGAATAAAATTCCAAATTATATTCCTTTAGCCACCACCAAGTATAATCAGCTTCTATAAGGAAACAAGCTTCAATATAAACAAACTAAGTCAGAAAAATGAAGTCCGAGTCAAAAGATTTTATCATCTTCCTAGATGCACTAGGAATCATGCCATGCTTAGTTTTCTGCCAACTAGACAGAAAATTCTTTACCAATGTTACCCCAGTAGTTGAATTCAAATATTGTGTTTAAAGAAGATATACACAAATATATTTAGTGACTAATGCTTGCTCAATCAAAGCACAACCAAGACCATAAGATACTGTCTCCAATTAGTCCTGCAAAGCAATACTAGTCCAAGCCCAGGTCTGAGTAACCAAAATGATTCCAGTATATTCTCACAGTATCTCATAGTAGGTGAGAAAAGCACACAATAAGTAGAATTAATATCTGAGGCAAAGTAACAGTAGTGGTTCAAAGTAACAAGCATAGGGATCATAAAGTAATCCACCAGTTCAGCCATTTGGATCATGATGAGGAGAATATCCAAATTACACACATAGAACTGCAAGCTTGAGTGTAGCTAGAAATGGGGGAAAATCCTAGATAGGTTTAATTCAAGAAAGACAGAGTGAGAGACAGAGAGAAGGTTACCTACCTGGGGCAAGTCATGGCTCACCGAAGAGGAAGCAGACCATGGAGTTGACATAGACGATGGCGGCCTAAGGAGACCGTGGCGAGGCGGCACGAGGAGCACCAGGGCGCTCAACCCGCGCCAAGCCTCACCAGCAGCCATCCATCAATGAATAAGGCTGCAGTAATCGACCACCACACGACCTCCACATCACCAGATGACACCGAGGCAGCGAAACCCTAATCAAGATTGGGTTGGGGGTAAGCTCAATCGGGCGCCATACTCAAATCGAATGGGATGGAAAGATAGATCAGACTGTGGCAGAGCTTTGACGAATGGTGGGGGCAGCCACAACGGGATTTGCTCGCCAAAATTGAGCGACAACGACGTCAGGCCATCATAGGCGCATGAGCGTAGGAGGATGCATTGGGGAGAAGAGAGCATCGAGTGGGTCGGGTTGACCAGCTCGGCCCATTGACCGGGTTGGTCTAGCCCAACCGTGGGCTAGACTGACTGGTGGGCCCAAGGCCTTTTCTAAATATAAATACCAAGAAAATAAGTAAAAAGGAAAATGGGAATTACCAAAATAACCCTGATAATGTTTTAGCTCTAGAAAAATATAAAAAATCCTAAAATACATATAATCTCTACCTAGGAAAAATATAAAGTAACTTGTTTGAGCCAAATAAAATACAACTAAATATTAAAACCACCAAATTTCTTAATGAAATATAATAAGAACATGAAAAATCTTAAAAACAAATAAAAATCACTTTTGAGTATAATAATAAATCTATTATTTTAGAAAAATGCTAATTATAAAGTTTCAAGTCATTTAGGAGTAAGAGTTATAATTGACCTTATAGTCCTTTTCTTGTAATAAAATAAAAGGACATATTTCTTTTATCATTTATAAATAAAAATAAATTCTCTCTAGCTTTAATTGACTATTTGGAATCTATTGAAACATAGAATATAATTCCTTAAGGCTAAACAATGTAGAACTTACAGAAAGCCATTTTTTCTAAACAAAGTAATTATTTTTCAAGTTTGTTTAAATACTTCAAACCTTAACAAAGTAATAAAATCATTTATATATGCTTTCCTCAACTAGTTAAATCTATCCTTTAGGTTTATAATAGCAAACCAAGTCTTAAACTCATAATTCACTTACATTGGAAGTGAATGATCTCACATCCTTGATCATGCTTAGGAAAAACCCTAGGGCTGGGTCATGCTTTAGACACATTATGTCTTAAATTAACTAAGTTTTATATTTAAATTTGGTCTTTTACTCAAGAAGCTAAAAGTCTACTAACTCAAGATCGTGAAACAATGCACATATCTATCAACTGAATTCGAGGAACAATGTGAAATGCTTAACTTAGTGTAACAAATATTTTCCTCAAAAGTTATTTTTTGCCACTTCAAACACAAAATCTAGCAAATTTGTTAAAACTCACTAATTTTAAATATGATCATTCTTACAAGTAATCATCAATCAATACTCAACATTAATCAATGTTGTGCTTTATTTTCCTAACTTGTTAATTACTTTTAAAATCCTAATATGTTTATTTGTGAAGTAAACTTGATCGTAACACAAATATTTCATAAATCACCAAACTCAATCCATACTTAAACGCAGGGATTTACTTTGGGATTTTACAAAATGCATAACATTACTTATGCATAACCATATATTGCTTCTTTAAACATTAGTTCTTACTGGACCAATGATGCTATTTTCAGATATAGATTTTATATCAACTAGAAGACCGTGATTGCATAATCTTGCAATCACAAAGGCAAGTTCACACTTTCTCATGTCCTTTGGTTATTTTCTATCAAGTATCTGTAAATCCAATATTGTCATCACCTGCATTTCAAAAGGTCTGAAAACGCTATTTTCATAATTCTATGATTATGGGTTATTTACCAAGTGGTAATAACCTACTATGGAAGTTCTAGTGATAAAGGAACATAATACATAGGACTTAACAACCAATGTCACCAGTGATTCTTGCGCCGTATAATACGCGTTAACCATAAGACTTGGAATGGGACAGGAAAGTCATCTGGATCTTCTTCCTTTTGTGTGCCAACGGACGACCTTATCGTGAAGCTGCAGATTCCTTGCTAGGATCCAGCACATGGATGGGACCCCTCAGTGCCCCGAGATATTGGTGTATAGATCATATGTGCATAACTGTCGTTGGTGGAGGTTCACCATATCTGACGATGGCTGCCAGGGCAGAGCTGCTTACAGAGTCTACAAGGGGTTACCTTAACTATTGTCACCCACAATGGGGCATAGCTGAGGTATTCCTGTTTGTAGGGTCGTGTTGTCACGTGCAGTCATGGAGAAGGACATCGATTATCTTGGATCTTAGACTGGACCCCATACTAAGGAAATGTGGACAAGCTCGTGACTTAGATGTGCAACAAGACTAAGGTCTCTTATGGGTAAAGTAACGCACCTCTACAGAGTGTGTAAAACCGTGACATGTTACTCCATGTCCCGGGAAGGATCTACGAACGTGGTAGGAAATGAACTCCATGAAGTTCTAAAACCCGTGACAGACATAGGTTTTCACAATAAAAGCAACGTTTGAAGAAATGTTTACGAAAACCTGCATAGCCTACGACCTATGGTCTACGACTGTAGATAGTGCATCAAACAGTCCTTTGTAGTGAACTTGTTGAGTACGTTCGTACTCAATCATACCTTATTAACCCTTGATAGATTCCAAAGCCGATGAAGACGTCCTCAACACCAACAAACGCTTAAGGGAGTCATCTCAAAAGGTCAAGATCTTCAATAAAGTCAATGAAGATAGCGTATACATCAACTGAAGTGAAGGTGAAGTTGTTGATTAGATAGAAGTATAATATCTAGCCATAGAACCTACTTCTGTGGAGCAATGTAATAGCATGATGTGCAAGCCAAATAGTTTAGATGCTAGCCTATTAGTATGATATTTAGGCGTTGTTATTTCTGGTTCTTCTTTGTAATAAGTTTTTTTCTCTCTATTTAACCTATAGTGTTTTCTAGATCTTTTGTAAAGAGTTGAGTTATAATCTATAGTCGTGTTTTGGACCTGCTATGTTTATGTTGTACGACTCTGAGAGATGTAATACTGGTAGAATGGTGTTTCATTGGTGTTATGTCAACGGCTATAGTGTATTACATCATACAGTGGTATGCTAAGTCACCGCAGTGTACTCCATCCGTTCTGTAATAGATTGAGACGTCTAGATACATTCGTTTCACAAAAGCTATAATATCTTATATTTTGAAATAGAGAAAGTAATAGATTAACTAAATAACCTGGAGATACAGTAAACACTGTCTATTCTACATAATCACACAAGAATCAGACATATTTTGTTGTATGTGAAGCAAGGGGCATGCGGAAGAAAAAGGTTAAGCCGAAGAAAAATTCTGCGGAAGAGCGACAAGAGTCTGCCAGAAGTGACCTATTTTTGGATTAAACAGGTTGGATGTTGGAGCCAGTGTTTTGCTGTCTATCTAAACCTCTACTTGGTATATATCCAGTATCCTACCTTTCACTATAGAAAAAACCCATGTACCGACGGCCAGATCCCGTCGGTGTAGCCCGCTTTTGCCGTCGACGTAGGCTACTTCGACGGCAGTCGTCGGCGTCTGGCCGTCAACGCTTTGACTCATAGGCGTAATCTGTATAGCCGTCGGCGTATAATCACGGACCGACGGTTAAACTGGGCCATCGGTGTACCCTCTATGGGACCCACATATGCGGGTGACGGTCGTTTGGTCTGGCGGTCGATACGCCGACGTAGTTTTATTTGCAATTTTTTAATTTTTTTTAATTTTTTTAATTGTTTGATTTGTTAATCTCACAATCATCTTTTTTTGAATTATTTGACTCATTAATCTCACATGTGTATTTTTTAATGTGAGTACGATTAATATCTGATCAAACTTTTTGATCGGTCATCCATCCTCACACTACTCTAGCTCCATCACACTTAACTTCTCTGTTCCATTCGGATGAGCTTCTCATAAGGAAATTAGACCTCATTGATAATACTATCATATGAATCCTATTAACCCTTGGACCATGGAGTCACACACATTTATTTCTTAAATTTTAAATAATTATTTAAGTAAATAAAAATGAATAAGTAAAAATAATCTTGAATTCAAATAACAATAAAATGATATTTTCACTTTTCTATTTAATATGGAATAATTCATATCTTTAAATCCGTAAATCAGAATTTGACATATACTATGTCTAAATCGATTTGAAAAATGAGAAAAATACAAACATGACATCCCTATCATCTTTTTAATTAAAATTCATTTAATAGTGTTCAAATCTTCAAAAAAATCATATCAAAATTTCCCTTTTAAATTTGAGGATTCTAAAAAATCCTTAGCTAGGGGTCGAGCCTCGCTAAACTTACAGTGAATATGAAATAGCATATTGTTAACTTCAAAATGATTTTTCTAAAAAATCAAGAATATCAAATCATGTACGTATAGTTCAAATTTGACCCACTTCCTACCGATTCGGTGGGAATTTGTCTTTTTCATGAGGGTGCAAAAAAATGTTTAAGATACTCAGGTTGGGACATTTTTCATTCAAGGTGTCCTAGTATTTTTGAAAAATAGGGTGGTACCATTTTGAAACTTTTATTTGGTAGTTGTTTCACAAAAAACCCGTTTTTGACACTCAAAAAAATGAAAAATACCTTTATTTTGTGCGACAAAAAGGAAAACTTCCTTCTGAAACATTGTTCGTCATCCCATGATGCACATGTATGCATAATATAGGCATATTATCACAAACTATGCCACAATTCTAGCCGTTTGACCTGAAAACTATTAAACCTCGAACATGATAGCTTATTTCTGAGAAGATTTTTTGAGATACAATTAATATACCAAGTTTTATATTTTTTCTTGCAACTATGTCACATAATATGATAGCACGTGAAGGTTTTACATTATTTGGATCGTTTCTGAATTTTTTATGCCCGTTTAAAATTATGGTCAAAACGACGTGCACTTAGCTCGGGGGCGAGCCTCACTAGATAGTGGATCTCTGACGAAATAGCATATTGTTAACCTATAAATTATTTTTCAAAAAATCATGAGCATCATATCATATACCTGTAGTTTAAATCTGACCCACTTCCTACCGATTCGGCAGGAATTTGTCTTTTTTATGAGGGGTGGAATGAAAGATTTAATATACCCCGGTTGGGACATTGTCCATTCAAGGTGGCCTAGTATTTTTTTAAATGGGGTGGTACCATTTTGAAACTTTCATTTCGTGGTTGATTCACAAAAAGACCCGTTTTTGACACTCGGAAAATTGAAAATGGCTTTTTGGTGCGACAAAAAGGAATACTACCTCCTACAACATTGTTTACCATCCTATGATACACATATGTGCATAATATGAGCACATTATCACAAACTATGCCATGATTCTAGCCATAATATTGGTCGTTTGGCCTAAAAGCCATGAAACCACGAACATGATAGCTCATTTCTGAAAAGATTTTTTTAGATGCAATCAATATATCAAGTTTGATATTTTTTCTTACAACTATCTCATATAATATGACACCATGTGAAGGTTTTACATTGTTTGAATCGTTTTTGAATTTCTTATGCCCGTTTCAAACTATGGTCAAAACGGCGGGTATGAAGATTCTTAGCTCGAAGCTGAGCCTCGCTAAACTTGAAGTGAATCTCTGATGAAATAGCATATTATGAACCTAAAAATGATTTTTTCCAAAAAAACATGAACATCAGATCATGTACCTATAGTTCAAATCTAACCCACTTCCTACCGATTCTATTAGAATTCTTGTTTTCACAAGGGGTGGACCTGAAGGTTTAATATACCCCGGTTGGGACATCCATTCAAGGTGGACTAGTATTTTGGAAAAATGGGGTGGTACCATTTTGAAACTTTTATTTGGTGGTTGCTTCACAAAAAACACGTTTTTGACACTCGGAAATTTTCATTTGGCTGCCGTCGGCCTATCCCGTCCTACACCGACTGTAAATCTAGACCGACGGGCAAATTTGCTCGGTTGCCCACCTCGGGGTCTGCGCTGACAGCATTGCCTTTGGCTGCAGCGCCTTCCTCTTCTCCTGTAGTGTTTGTCATTATGATCTGGAAACGATCGGGTTGGACGTCGCGTTTGCTGGAAACCAAGAAAGTATTTTGACATCAATGACACGCCTTTATGCCTCTCCCATTATCTTGCTAATAATTTGGGCCCCTACTTTGGGAAGGATTTCGATGTCAATGACAAGCCCTTACGCCTTTCCCGTTATCTTGCTAATGTGGGATGGAATTGCTGTCTTCTTGTTTGCGCAGTATAGAGGCGTGCTGGAATGCCAGTACACAAATGTGGGGCATGTGCGCAGTCCTGGCAGTGGCAGCGACACTGCTGGGTGGGGCTAGACATGCAGACGGAGACTTTTTTTAGATAAAAGGCTATAGCCTGTCTTTATAGATAAAGCCCCAAGGGAACCAAGGTTTAGTACAGGATACAAACAACCACCAACATCCACTGGCCATGCCAGGAGTCTAAAAACAACACAAAAACAAGCTGGGAGGACAATAACACCAAAAACAGGAATCACAAGAACCCTTGCGAGAGCAAGGGATGCAGCATGGGAGGGGGAGCAGGCGCATCATGGGCCACGCAGCGGGGAAGCCACCAGACTCCACTACTCCAAGGCTCTCCGGATCTCCAAAATCTTGATCTTGACCACATCAATGATGGAAGAGATTGCGTCTTTCTCCAAAGGGCGGCACATCAACGTCCACAACTGCAAATAGACAACAAGTTTGAACAATCCATCAGCATGTAAAGATATGAAACAACCCTCAATGAGGGCTTTGTTTCTAATATTCCAAAGGTCCCAAGACATGGCCGTGAAGGTGAGCCAAATCATACGCCCAAGAAATGGAAAAACGAGGTCGGTGCCCAACTGCACCCAAGAGCCTCTCGAAAGGAAGCCCAGAACAGCCTCGCCAGGCTTCCATTGAAGATGATGTGATCCTGGTCCTCTTGTTGGAGGCAAAGCAGGCACAACCCATCGCCAGACCCGCGTCTTTTTTGGACCTGGTCACCACTGGGCAACCTGCCACGAGTCAACTGCCACACAAAGTGTTTGATTTTGAGGGGCATACAAATTGTCCAAATTTCTATAAACCTATAGCCCAGCTCACCAGCGTGCAAAGCTTTGTATAGGGAGCTAGTCGAGAACTGGCCCGAGAGCTCGGGAGTCCAAGTCATACTGTCCTCCTCATTTATAAGGTTGACAGAGAGCAAGTCATTACAGAGCATTCTCCATTCCTCACACTCAGCAGGACCAAAAGTCCTTCTAAACCCAAGGAACCCGAACTGAGAGCTAATAACCTAAGCCACAAGAGTACCAGGGTTGTCGCAAATGCGAAACAGACGCGGGTAATTGCTAGCCAGTGTCTCAGGGTGGACCCATCTGTCCAGCTAGAAGGCCGTGCTCAGACCATTACCAATCACATGCCGGCCTCCAATGCGTAGCAACTGCCTAGATTTCAGGATTTCTTTCCACAACTAAGACCCACACTTGGATCTGACAGCAGCCAGGGAGGAGCCCTGTAAATATTTCTTCTTCATAATCTGGAGGCACATGCCACCCAAACCATTAAACACCTTTCAAGCCCACTTGGCCATGAGGCATTGGTTCATCAGCTTGGTGTTCGTGAAACCTAAGCCCCCATTCTCTTTAGGGGAGCACATTGCAGCCCATTTCACCATATGATACTTTTGTTTGGTTTTGTTCTTGGCCCAGTAAAATCTAGATCTGACTTTGTCAAAGAACTCGTGCACCCCATCCCGCAAGAGGTAGAATCTCATGCAGTAGTAGGGGAGGGAGGTTAGGCAGGATTGGATCAGCACCCCTCTTCCCCCGAAGAGTGAGATGCCTTCCAAGGGTTAACTTTCTTTGCCACTCTAGCTTTAAGGGGAGAAAATGCCTCAATCGTCACCTTGGTTGCACCCACCGGCATCGTGAGGTAAGTCATAGGCAACTTTCCCAGCTTACAATTGAGCATGAAGGCAGTGCGAAGCTGTTCTTCATCGTCAGACCCAAGCACGAATGCTTCAGACTTTGCAAAGTTCATTTTGAGGCCATCCATCGATTCGAAATAGAGCAACAGAAACTTGAGATTCATCAGGTCAAAAGGGTCATTTCTGATCAGGATCAGGGTGTCGTCCATGTACTGCAAGTGGGAGATGCCACCATCCACCAGCTGGTGAGAAACCCCATGGATATGCCCTGCCCTACATGCTCTATCTAGCATAAAGGCTAGGGCCTCAACAACATAATTGAATAAGGTTGGAGACAACGGGTCTCCCTGTCTAACTCCCCGAGTGTTGGGGAATAAAGGGCATTGGTCCCCATTAATATTGATCGCCGTGTGGCCACCTCTGACCAGCTGCATCACCCAGCTAACCCACTGAGGGTCGAACCCTTTTTTGTAAAGCACTTCTTCAAGAATGTCCCAACTGACTCTGTCGACAGAGACTATGCTTCTCATAAGGTAGAAGCAGATTGGAAATAAGGCCATCTTCAAGGACGTGCACGTAGTCTGGTAAGCCAAAGAGAGATGTAGGTGCTCAATCAGTTTAAAGCACGCTTACATACTATGTGTCTTAGTGGGCGACCATGGACTAATATATCGTGCATGGCGTGGGCTGCTGGAGGGTGCTGGCAATGGCGGCGGGATACCACCTTCTGCACTTCCTCCAGTGCCTCTACATCAGCCTCTGCTCCACTGGCAACAACCCTTAGCGAAACAACAGGGCCTTGTTGGCCTAGGTTTGGCTCCTCCTCGACAAGGTATACATCCCCTTCACTAGCTTGCAGTAATGCACACCTCGATCACACACCCCTGAATTCAGAATCAGTTCATAGATTTTGAGGGCCCTATGACGACATGACACCAAAAGTCCCTTCTTTCCGCGAAGCTTTCCTAGGACCAAGGGGACCATGACCCCCCTACCCTAATTTTTTTGTTAAATATACTACCTCCGTCCATGAATTTCTTTGTTACTATGAATTTTGAGGCAGTGATGTTGCTACTTAAGTTAAAATAATTGGCATAGATATGGTTGTATTTCTATTCCCAAGAATGAAAAAAGGGATATACTCTACACCCAAGAGGTGACCGGGCTAGGAATCCAATGTAAGATGGTAGCAACCTTTCCTCTTATGCATGCCTTCTCTTGGTTGCACTTGGTGTTGAAGATCTGAAACAGTCACAACTACTCCGCTATGTTTTATTTGGACCGAAGCTTTCGAATACACTATACACTAACATGGAATGCCGGATAGCAAACACTTATGTTCTCTTTTGAGACGTGTTGCACAACCAGAGTATATGTTATACATATAAGTAACACTGTGAAAATGTTTTGGATGGTCTAACTTTGGTCTGAATTACTTTGTTAGTAACACTGGTTTTCGCTCGGTTTTAAACCTAGCAGTTCGTGTCGCTGAACCATTTTCCTCTAGCGCAGTGAATATAGCAGTTTTCCTACTGTTATTCAAAAAACGGACATTATAGTGGTCGTCTGCATAATATCTTTCTTGTATCTAGGAAAAACATGATGCGGATGTTTTGTTCAATGCATTTCTTAGGGTAAGAGCAATGGAACTATGTCGTGTTTCGTTGTCTGCGGAACATCCGTTATGGTACACTAGTGGAGAACGGGCCTTTAGTCTCGACCCGTAAGGGGCTTTAGTTCCGGTTCTGGTACTGGGACTGGAGAGGCGGGACCAAAGGCCCACCCACTAGTCCCGGCCCGGTTACCAGCCGGGACCAGTGGGCGTCCACGTGGCCGCCCCTGCGCGCACTGGGTGCCCCCCATTAGTCCCGGTTCCTATTATGAACTGGGACAAATGGTTCTCTACCGTGGCAGAGTTTTGGGCCCTTTCTCTACCGCGGCTAGGTGCTGTGATTGCAGTTCTGCTCCCCAAAAGGATTCATGCTATCAGTACTTAGACCAAACCATAAGTTCCTTGCGTCACCAGCAAAGTCCAGGAAGTCTCTCTTGATTTTTCTCCACTTCCGACCATCAGCAGGGTGCCTCAACTTCCCGTCTTTCTTACGGGCTTCCATGTGCCATCGCAACAACTTGGCATGCTCTTTATTTCTGAAAAAATGTTTCAACCATGGTATTATAGGAGCATACCACATCACCTTGGCAGGAACCCTCTTCCTGGGTGGCTCACCCTCAACATCACCAGGGTCATCTTTTCTGATCTTAGACCGTAATGCAGTGCATACCGAGCATTTATTCATATTCTCGTACTTCTCACCGCGGTAGAGGATGCAGTCATTAGGGCATGCATGTATCTTCTGCACGTGTAATCCTAGAGGGCAGACAAGCTTCTTTGCTTCGTACGTACTAGAGGGCAATTCGTTATTTCTTGGAAGCAACTTCTTCATTATTACCAGCAACTTTTCAAATCCCGAGTCAGTCACACCGGTCTCTGCCTTCCACTTCAGCAATCCTAGTGTGCTACCCATCTTCTTCTGGCCATCTTCACAAGTTGGGTACAATAATTTGTTGTGGTACTGTAACATCTGCTCGAACTGCAACCTCTCCTTTTCTGTGTCACAGTCTCGCTTTGCATCAGAAATGACCCGACCAAGGTCATCAGCGCGCTCATCTAGTTCCCGTTCTTCACCCCCTTCTTCTTCATTATCTTCCATTGTGGTATCAACGTATTCAGGGAACATAGATCGATAGTTGTCATCATCATTCTCTTCTTCATCGCCGTCTTTCATCATAACCCCTCTTTCTCCGTGCTTGGTCCAAACATTATAACCGAACATGAACCGGACCGAAGCAGGTGGCTCTGAATGACTCTTGAGGAAGTGTGAGCCTGCTCATTCCAATATTCAACACATGGACAACACATAAAACCATCCCCACGCTTGTTCTCCTTGGCCACAAGGAGAAAAGAACGCACGCCTTCTCTGTAAGCATCAGCGCGTCGGTCACCGACATCCATGGATGGCTCATCTGCATCATACAACCATATATATATCAAACGATGCTCAAATTAGTACCGCACGGTCTAAACGAGAAAATAGTTGCTAACCTTTTAGGATACTTCGAAACAAAGAGAAGAAACCTTAAGTGTGGCTCGAGCACCTCATATCATGTTTGTCTTGTGTGAACTCGAGTGGCATCGCTCTCATAGGCATTTCATCGAGCACCTCTAGTGCATAAGAGAAAAAACCTAGAACAAACTTTGCCACACCTCCCCCATGAAAAAATAGAGGAGAGTTGTGTCATATATATATATAGGTTTAGCCCATTGGTCCCGGTTTGAGATTCAAACCGGGACTAATGGGTGTGCCAGGGCCGGCAGCAGGCACCAGACCCTTTAGTCCCGGTTTGTATCTCAAACCAGGACTAAAGGTCTCTTACGGATCAGGACAAGTGATTTCGGAGGATTCTGGCCGTCCAACTCGGCCCATTAGTCCCGGCCTAGAGCCACGGCCGGGACTAATGGACCAAACTAAAGGCCCTTTTTCTATTATTGGTAGCATCTTCTTAAAAGTGGTGAGGCTCCACGTCTAGCTGAGATCAGTGCTTGCAAGAAATAAAATAACATAGAACTTGGTACTTAATATACCACAATAAGAAACACAACACATATGGATATAGTCACAATTCTTCTAATTGATGTTTAGCAAGGTTGTGAATCATTTTTTGTTGTACACTATCTATCATGCTAAATTTCTCGACCTTGTTTTCTCTTTTTTTTTTCTTTTCTTTTATCTTTTTCTTTTGGGTGTTGTGTTGTCTGGCCCAGCAGCGGTCTCAAATGGTTGCTATATTAATATAGCTGAGCGAAAGCCTGATTCAAGGAATTTCTAATGGTAAACACTACTAAATGTATGTGATTTTACATTGTGATATCCGCGAGACCAGAAATTTGGAGTGGTGTTTTCCCAAAACATATGATGCCACGTGTTCACGGGTATTTGTATCATTGGTGTATCACCTCCATTTTATTTCCATCATAAATCTATCTTCTTTCTCTCTCCTTTTTTCGATAAAGAAAATATATTAAGACTAATATGATACCAAATATATCTAGCCTCTGAAATGATGTAATATCCAAAAATAGTTTAGACATTAAGGATGCATACAACCAAGAGGAAAATAAAAACAAAACGGAACCATGACATGCTTGCCGCAGCAGAATAAACCACCACCATTAACGATGCCTAGATTCCAAGTAGGCTTCTCCAAAGTGACGCCTCCGAAAAGGTAACAACTAGTGCACAAGCGTTGCTGTTGTTCAATCTAACCACGGTAGTCAGATAATGTGCTTTCACCCTGGAGAGTCATGTCCAAACAATATCCTCAACAAGAAAACTACTAGAGAACCTCCATTGCGAGCTACAACCAATGAAGCCATGCCTAAGATTTTAAATTGAGACACAAAGCTCAAGGAGCACCACCAAGAACAAAGTCAACCTGTGTCGCCGCTCCATTTGCCGAGAATACTATTGTCGCAGGTGCGTTCGCGAGCATTGGGGGTTAGACCACCCCTTTTATGTTTGGTAAGGGCATTGATACGTACGGAAGACCTCCACAGGCACAAACAACACACAATCTTATTTAGCCAGGTCCAGGCAGCCGCAAGGTGTAATACACTACGTGCTTCTTGCCTAGTATTGATGAGGGAAATGCACAGATTATACAAGTTCGAGTTGGGCTCCTCGAGGAGGCTTTCGTCCTACGTTTCTATTCTCTAGCTAGGGGATGAACTCTCTCTTAGGTTTCTAGTCTGAGCAAACCCACATGGCTAATAAAACAGGGATAAGAGCATCTCCACTCGGGGGCCCTAAAGCCCCTCTAAAGGGCTATGGGGTGATAGCGCCCAAAATCGCGCCTAGCCGCCCCCTTAAATGTTTTTGGTGCCGACGCGGCTCGTTTAGTTATCCGGTGCCCCCAGGCTGAACCCAATCCGGAGGGGGAGCGGGGGCGCCAGATGGAGCTGAAAACAACGCGGGCCAGCCCTGGCAGTGAGGTAGGTGCATCCTTCCCGCCCTTTCCAACCTTTTCTGCGCAGGTTTCCCGCCCTTTCCCGCTATAACCAGGGCGGCCGCCATTGCAATCCACAGATCCACACCTCTCTTTCCCACCATGGACACCCCACACTAGGCCTATCTCACCCTCGAGGAGACGGAGGCGTTGTTCGCCTCCAGCTACCCATGCCAACCGGGCTACCGGCTGCCCTCCGACTAAATGCTGAGCGCCGGAGGGATGCCCGTCCCTCCTGTGCATCGCGGTTCCGCCCGCCAGGCGGCCATCACGAGTCACTACTACCTCGAGCTCACGTCAGAGCAGCAGATGGATCCCAATTGGTGCCCGACAACACCACGGCCTGGACCGCCTTCTTCGCCAATTGGTGGGAAAGAGAGCTCGCCAGGTACGAGGGTGAAGACCCTCCTCCAGTCAACCACAATGAAGCTAGCCGATGGCTGTGGTGGTCGAACCGGACACTCGCCAGTGTGATGCGCCACATCACCGAAAGAGATCACCCTCGCCTGCAGTACCCGTATTTTCAGCCTCCACGGAGACCAAGCAAAAGCGGTAGCAGCGCCCGTGTTGCCAGTTGGGGAACCCCACCTCCGGGTGGCCAGCCTCCGAGGTCGGAGTGGCAGGTGCCACCGAAATACGCTATGGCAGCGCGCCAACTTGGGCGCACCGGTGACCCGGAGGAGTTCCCGGGGCAGCGCGCGACCATGCGCGCTTCTTTGGACCGTGCCGAGGACGGAACAGTAGGCTGCTGCAGCACCTGCGGCCGCCGGTCTACGCTGATCGATGACCTACGCTACCTGCAACAAACCACATTAGGACACATGTTCCAGCTGCGCGCGCCAAGGGACGACGACCCCGAAGCCGTGTACTACAGGTCTAGACAGGATTACGTCTAGTTTCAGTTTCCGTGTAATAATAAATCACCAAATAAATAATTTCAATATTGCTATGGGCGTATGACTGGGAGCCCCCAAAATCGTGAACCAATCCGACGCCCCTCATACGGTCTAAAATCGGTTCGCGCCGATGTTCTAATAAAACCATAAAAGGGTTTCCCTAAAACGTATTCCTGATCAGTCAAATCTGCAATCTGTACTATGTAGTAAGGTGTTCATTTGAGCGGTACACTTGGAATGCGGATCAATTTGCGTCAGACTCATTGATCCATCCACCCACTAGATAGTAGTAGGAACAAAAGCAATAGTGCGTTTGCGACAAGTGTGCGTGCATAAACTGCGTGTGCTGGCTAAAGAGGACAATGCTACTACGCACACGGTACACGAGTCGCGCCACGAATAAAACTAAGGGGATCTTTGGGGTACATTCTGCTTTGCGATTTCCTGGACAAGGGGTTGGCACGCACGGGCAGTCAGGCAGATTCCTCCTCCAATGAGCGGGGCGCTGCTTGCTTCTACCAGTAGTATATCTGGCCACATTGAGAAGGTCACTCTAAAGTAAAAACAAATGTTTTTACTTGCTTCCTAATTTCTCAGGTGTTCCATGATGAACCTATCATGCTCTTGCATGAATACAAATTTATATATGATCATGATCAAGTATTGGATCAAAAGGTTTGAGATATACCCTGGTTCTAAATAGCCTGTGGTAGCCTATAGCCTTGTGCTGGTGTTGCCTGCTACTCCTAGACTTGTGGTTGCTGTCTCCTGGAATTGCTAGCCCTTCTTAATCTTGCTATCTCCTAGAACTGGTTCTACTCTCCCTTTACCTTGTCATGCTCCTCCTGGGCTGCTGCTCCAGGCTTCTGCTTGCTCTTGATGTCCACCTAAATCACCCCCTCCATTAAGTGACCATCTTGTATGGTTCTTGCTGGATTGCTGTGGTGAATACTTGGTTGATCTAGTGGAAAGTGGCAATATCTGAGGTGGTGTTTGCTATGTTCTTTAGGTAGATCTGTGACTATGGCTGTGGAGTGAGTAGCAAAGCAAGCTTTGCTATGTGCTGGCTTTGGTTTTAACTCTTCTCCACTTCCCCTGCTATCTGAGGTGGTGTTTGCATGCAGTTTGGGGACTAAGCTGCTACACCGTTGCCTCCCTTTGGATCAGATCAAGTAGAAATTATTTACTACCCCTTCCTTTTACTACCCTTGCCCGGTGAAACTTTCCCTGTCTTTGGCTAATGAGGTTGCACTGAAGCCCATTTGATTTAAAAGAACAGATTCTACACGTTGGTGAAATTTGCCCCTTTATTTGAAATTGCTCAATTGTGTACCATGAACAGTGCACTTTAATGTTTAAAACTGAGAGCAAAACTAACATAATTCACTTTCTTTGTTCTTCTTGTTTCTTTGTTTTGCAGGTATAGAAGCTTTGATGATCAAGAAAATTAGATTAGGAAATAGATAGGTATTAGTTTAGGTTTTCATTTTATTATTTCTGTAATCTTTTCATTTGACTTCTGTAAAGAACATTGTACTATGTATTTGTTATTCAAATAAGCTTATTTCCTTGTGTTACAATTATTATTTCTGTAATGCAATTACTTATTTATTCATTGGTATTTGAATTATTATTATTGAATAAGGAAAGAATAAGAAATAAACTTTCTTATTTGAATTCTTATATTTATATTGTATTCATCTCTTTTTCATGTATAATATTATATATTCAAGAATTCATACTTTGTACTTATAAATATTCTTTTTAAGACATTCAAAACTTTAATACTTCTAATTTTTTAATCTTTTCAAAAGTGATTCACATTTAAATATGAATTCAAATTATTCAGCCAAAATCATTATAATTCCTAGAGATCATGTCAAAATTTATAACAATCACTATAAAGAGCTAAATCCTAACTCAAAGTTGTGAAAGAAACTCTGAGCTCTTTAGGATTTTAGTTTGCGAAAAATTTACCCCAAATTTTCTTATACATGAATGCAAATGCACAAACTCTCGTCTGTAGCCCTAAATGTTGTGGCATTACAAGGATGCACCTTGTTTTTCTATTACCGCCAATGGTATGTATTGGCATTGCTCTTTAGATTGTCGGATAAACATACATTATTTCTGATTAGCTTGAGAGGAGATAAGAATATTAGGTAGGGAATTATAACTGAGTCAATTAGAAGCTATCATCTTGACAAGGGATACTGACGTTGTTAAAATTTCTATTAAAACTAAAAGTAGTATGATGAGGAGGTGCAACCCACCTCTACCGGATTCCCCAACCATGGCGGCGCCCCATCCGAGACTTATTGGGCTTCTGCAGCTTCAGCGCTCTCTCAAAGTCAACTATGCCTTCCTCAGGCGAGCTTAGTTCTAAGCGTACGTGGAGCCACAACTCCTATTCAACTTAGTTCTCCATGGGGTTTTCTTTTGGTGGTGCCATAATGGCCCCTCTCCATCAGGACGTAATATCTGCTTGTTTTTAGCGCTTCATGCATAGGCATGCTTTCTCATCGGATAACAATTATTTTACATATTAATAGAACAAGTAGGCTTTCTTGGTGATTAATCAATGAACATGGACAAAAAAGCAGTGCAATGTTGTAGTTTTGGACGACTTGTCTGGACTGTAACTATATGCAATTTACTATGGCTAGATGACAATTGAATTAGAAGCTTATGTATACGAACTCGACAATACCGTGTATAGTTGATGATTATTTTCGCATGGATAGATATATTCTTGACGCCCGTTAGATGTAATGTTGAAGACCATTTGTTAAGTTCCAGAGGAAAACTCTGCTGCTAGCTTCCCAGATTTCCCTCGGCTCCATCCTCTGATAAAATTTACAATTGCTTTGGCATAAAGTGTAATTTAAAAGTTGTGTGCTCACATGTAGACCTTTATATCTATATTTACTATGCATGCATCCTTATGTTCAGCCTCAACTTTAAGTGGTATCACTTCTCATATTGTTCTGGTCATCATAGCATATGCTCAATGAGAAGTTGATGCATTATGTGGACCATGGTTTGCATAATGTATAGTGCCATAATTTTGGGCTAATATGCAATCTTTAAATTTCACTCATCGGATTTTTACTTGTCATTAAATTTAATAGCATTCGTCTAGGATGTTGAAAGCGTTTTTACAAGGTTAGCATTTCCTCTATTTTCTAATGGTGATATATAACAGAGGATGAAAACTATCATTCGAAATTTTGTTGAACAATTATCATTCTTGCAAAACTTATGATGTACTTGCTGATAAAGAAAACATATGGAACATAGCAAGGATCAAGTCAATAATGTTTTACTTTCTACGATTGTTTCTGTATTATTACTATTAGAGTCTGATGTCCAGAACAAAATATTTTGTATGTTTTCCAAATTAGTTGCTTACTTTAGTTCTATAATTATATACACTTGCCAAAATGCCGACTGGTTTGAAATTAATAAATCAGGAGACATTGAATGCCTTCCCTAAAGTCATCTAAATTGTTATATGAATCTTTTGCAGGTTTGTGTTCCTAGGATAAACGTAACATAGCATCCCATGTATGCTTAGAGATGGTAGACCATCTATTTGGCGGATATGTATATACCTTCTTCACTAGAACCTTAGCATATTTGTTCCTACCAATCCATCATATAGTAATAGTAAGGCTGATCACAGTGGGGAGTAACTTAGAGTGGTAACATGCATATCTTACTACTATAAGTTACTATCTTCATAGTGGGTAGTGTGATAAGTGTAGTAACATAGCGAACCTTATTTATTATTTTATAGACATATTTTGTATTGGAAAGTGTGATGTGATGGTAACATATTATGTTACTCTATTTTCTTCTCTCTTCATTAATTACTTGCCACATCATATTTTTTGTCCAGGTGGCATCTATGTTACCACTAATGTTACTCCCACTATGACTAGCCTAATATTCATATCTTTAGCACTAAATGTATTTTCAGGGCGTCTATTAAATAATATATCTTCATCATAACGCTATGATTTAGTATTCAAAATATAGATATTGATTACACATTTATTCTCAAAATATTCGGTAAAAAATTAGGATATTAATTACACATTTATTCTTAAAATATTCAGTAGTTACAATTTAGGATATTGATTACGCATTTATTCTCAAAATATTCGGTAACAATTTAGGATATTGATTACACATTTATTATCAAAATATTTGGTGTGGACGGGAAGATGGAGGGGCCTATCACTGTAATCTCCAATTAAAAAACCACATAATCCCATCTAAAACAAGCAATTATCCTTGCTGCATTATTTCATAGGGGGGGCCTTGGCCCCGTTGGTCCCCCTAGCTCCGCCATCGAGTCACTCCGGTAAAAATTCAATATTTGCACAAATATATTATTGTCGATGGAAGAACCAGTTCATAACCAAATATTAGGTACTCCCTCCCTCCTAAAATAAGTGACTTGGGTTTGTTTAGATTCACATGCAACTATATACTAAAATATGTATAGATACGTACGAATCTAGAAAAACTCAAGTCACTTGTTTGCACACGGAGGAGTATAATATTGCACGACAATACAAGTAAACATGGAAACATCAGGTCGGTGTCATGCAAATTTCATGTTCAGTGGCTTTCGCACGTTTAAATATATATACTCAATGTCGGAGCTCAATCACATGCCTTGTCGTCGGACGAAATCTCCACGATTTCGGTGTTGTTAGGGAGACGGAGCTCCTTTGCGCGGCTAGCAGTGTCGATGGCGGTGTAGATGCTCCGTCCAGGGACGGACCAGAACATCTCCCGCCCTTCTCGGTTGCGGAGATCCGGGTGCACCACGCGCCCGTCCATGATGCGGTTGCCAATCTTGGCCTTCCGCTCCTTCTTGAACAGCCGGGGCCAGTACTCGATGGCCGCCGCGTACCGGGGCAACGCCCTCATCCACGCGGGCAGCTGGCGGCGACGCTCCGTGATGACGCACTCCATCTCGTATCCGCGGGGGCTGAGGAGCAGAGCCACCGGCACACTCGCCTCGCTGATGCGAAATCCGGCAGGCACGGTCGCGCACGGCGGCGCGAGGATGCCGTAGTACGCAAACATCGCCGCCTCGTAGTGGTTGAGCGTGGGCACCTCCATGGAGGCACGGTGGAGATTGGAGAGGGAGGGGAGGCGAGACGACAGCGCGGTGGAGAGGCGATGGCTAAAGGCGTGGGGTGGAGATGGACTGCAGAGAGGCCGAGGCGATGGCGAAAGCGAGCGTTGTGGCCTCATATTTATACACGGGGACGACGAAGCGACGGTGGGCATTGGTTCCGGTTATTGCCACGAACCGGGACCAAAGCCCCTCCCACGCGACACGTGGCGGCCCAGCAGCGCGCCCCCCACCAAGGTCATTGGTCCCGGGTCGTGCCATTAACCGGGACCAATGACCTGGGTGGGGGGCGAGCTGCTGGGCCGCCACGTGTCACGCGGGAGGTGCTTTGGTCCCGGTTCGTGGCTTTAACCGGGACCAGAAACCCTCCTCTGGCTATATATAAGCCCAGCCCTTTGCTCACCAAATTTTGCTGGATTGTGTGTGAGGTGTGGGTGCTAGCTTTTTTTTCTTTGATTGCACACAAGGTGTTCGACGAAATGTCCGAGCCACACTTTAGTTTGCACAACACAGTATCCTCGGCTGAGGTTAGCAACCTTATCTTCTTTATCTGTAACTGATACAAAAATATTGCATGTGTCCATGTAGGGTGGTCATTTTACTATTCACGATGTTATTGTAATGGTTAATTATTATGACGCAGATCGATGCACGGATGCGATGGATGTATAGCGACCGACGTGATTCCAATTTTATTGCAGGCCTGTATAAATTTATCGATTTGGCTAAGGCAAACAAAGTGGATAATTTTATGCCTTATCCCTACGTCGACTGTCGGAACGTGGCGGAGCACTCTGCCTCGAGAATCCTTCAAAGCCATCTGCTTCGGAGAGGTTTCATGCCCGGATATTATTGTTGGGCCATGCACAGAGGAAGAGGGGTTAGGCTGGAAGAAAATAAAGAAGAGGAGGATGATGACAGCTATCCTATGTCCCCTGAAGAATACGGTGATACTGCAATGGAAGACAATGAAGAAGAGGGAGGCGACAATGAAGAAGAACAACAGGCATCAGATGAGCCCGCTGATGGTCTTGGTCAGGTCATTTCTGATGCAAAGCAACAATGTGATACAGAAAGGGAGAAGCTTAAGTTGGAGGCCATGCAAAAGGATCACAAAAAGTTGTTGTACCCAAATTGCGAAGATGGCAGCACAAAGCCCGGTACCACACTTGAACTACTGAAATGGAAGGCAGAGACTGGCTTATCTGACAAGGGATTTGAGAAGTTACTGAAAATAATGAAGCCGAAGCTTCCAAAGGATAACGAGCTGCCTGAGACAACGTACGAAGTAAAGAAGAATATTTTCCCTCTAGGATTAGATGTGAAGATACATGCATGCATTAATGACTACATCCTGTACCGCGGTGAGAAGTACGAGAATATGGATAAATGCCCGGTATGCACTACATGTCGATACAAGATCGGACAAGATGACCCTGGTGATGTTGAGGGCGATGACGAGCCCTCTAGGAAGAGGGTTCCTGCTAAGGTTATGTGGCATGCTCCTATAATACCACGGTTGAAACATCTGTTCAGAAATAAAGAGCATGCCAGGTTGTTGCAATGGCACAAAGAAGAGCGTAAGAAAGACGGGAAACTGAGACACCACACCGATGGGTCGCAGTGGAGAAACATCGAGAGAAAGTACTTGAACTTTGCAGGTGACCCGAGGAACTTATGGTTTGGTCTAAGTATAGATGACATGAATCCTTTTGGGGAGCAGAGCTGTAGTCAAAGCACCTGGCCAGTGACTCTATGTATCTACAACCTTCCTCCTTGGTTATGCATGAAGCGGAAGTTTATTATGATGTCAGTGCTCATCCAAGGACCGAAGCAACCCGGCAACGACATTGATGTGTACCTAAGGCCATTAGTCGATGAACTTTTGCAGTTGTGGGCAGAACCAGGTGTAAAGGTGTGGGATGAGCACAAACAGGAGCCATTTGACCTACGAGCGTTGTTGTTCGTAACCATCAATGATTGGCCTACTCTTAGTAACATTTCAGGACAGTCAAACAAGGGATACAATGCATGTACGCACTGTTTAGATAAGACTAAAGGTACATATTTCGATAAATGTAAGAAGGTTGTGTACCTAGAGTGTCGTAAATTTCTTCCGACCAATCATCAAGTAAGAAAGAAAGGCAAGCATTTCAACGGTGAGCTAGATTACCGGAAGAAGCCTAAGCTCCCTAAAGGTGTTGATGTATTTGGTATGGTGAAGGACCTAGAAGTAATCTTTGGAAAGGGTCCTGGCGGTCAATCTGTTCCGAAAGACCCCATTACCGAACACACGACCATGTGGAAAAAGAAATCTATATTTTGGGAGCTTGAGTATTGGAAAGACCTAGAGGTCCGTTCTTCAATCGACGTGATGCACGTGACGAAGAATCTTTGCGTGAACCTGCTAGGCTTCCTGGGCGTGTATGGGAAGACAAAAGATACACCAGAAGCACGGGAGGACCAGCAACATATCAAAGACCCATACAATAAGCATACTGATAAAGGACGTGAATACTTAAGCAGCTACGCTCTTACCAAAGCAGAGAAGGAAATCTTTTTTGAAGTCCTTTACAGTATCAAGGTCCCGGCTGGCTTCTCGTCAAATATAAAGGGAATAATAAATATGGCAGAGAAAAAATTTCAGAACCTGAAGTCTCATGATTGCCACATGATTATGACACAGTTGCTTCCGGTTGCATTGAGGGGGCTTCTACCAGAAAATGTTCGATTAGCCATTGTGAAGCTATGTGCATTCCTCAATGCAATATCTCAGAAGGTAATCGATCGAGAAAGTCTAGAAAGGCTACATAAGGATGTGGTCCAATGTCTTGTCAGTTTTGAGTTGGTGTTCCCCCCGTCCTTCTTCAATATTATGACGCATCTCTTAGTTCACCTAGTCGAAGAGATTTCCATTCTCGGTCCTGTATTTCTGCACAATATGTTCCCCTTCGAGAGGTTCATGAGAGTCTTAAAGAAATATGTTCGTAACCGTGCTAGGCCAAAAGGAAGCATCTCCAAGGGCTATGGAACATAGGAGGTCATTGGGTTCTGTGTAGACTTTCTTCCCGACCTTAAGCCGATTGGTGTTCCTGAATCACGGTATGAGGGGAGACTGAGTGGAAAAGGAACGCTAGTAAAGAAAGCAATGATATTTAGGGATGGATATTCTTTGAATCAAGCATACTACATAGTTCTCCAAAGTTCTACCTTCGCGGCTCCGTATATCGAGGAACACATGAATGTTGTACGCTCCAAGTTCCCGGGGAAGGATGACTACTGGATTAAAGAAAATCACATGGAGACTTTCGGCACTTGGTTGCAATTACATCTCATGAATGACACCACTATTGGAGATTAGCTCTACTTGTTGGTCGCGACACCATCTGCGACTGTATTGACTTTCCAAGGGTACGAGATAAATGGAAATACATTTTACACGATTGCCCAAGATAAAAAGAGCACCAACCAAAATAGTAGTGTCCGCTTTGATGCAACATGCGAGAATGGGAAAAAGGACACATACTATGGTTACATAGAAGAGATATGGGAACTTGACTATGGACCTACTTTTAAGGTCCCTTTGTTTCGGTGCAGTTGGGTCAACATGAATGGAGAAGGGGTAAAGGTAGACCAGCTGTACGGAATGACAACAGTGGATCTCAAGAATCTTGGTTACAGAGACGAACCATTCGTCCTAGCCAATGATGTGGCTCAGGTTTTTTATGTGAAGGACATGTCCTCTAGACCGAAAAAAGAAAAAATAAGGAAACGAATACATCAGACGATGAGCCCAGGCGTCACATAGTTCTTTTAGGGAAAAGAAACATCGCGGGAGTCGAGGACAAGATAGACATGTCAGCAGATTATGATAAGTTTGATGAAATTCCACCCTTCACCGTGAAAACTGACCCAAGCATCCCGTTAAGCAAAGAAGATGCTCCATGGTTACGGCCTAAGAAGCGATCATAGGCAAGGGATCGACATACGCGACGAAGGATTCATACCCTAAAACCTAAACCCTATGTAAATCTATGTAATGTATGGAAACTTTATGTGATGTGTGAAAACTTTATATGAGAACCTCGAACATGATAGGTCATTTTGTGAAGCTCCGCCACGGGAGATTTCCCAACCCTTTCCCCAACACTGTTAGAGGAGATGGAGTCTTTCACGCGCTTGCAGGGAAATTTTTCTGAGGCGGAGCTTCCGAAGATGCCGTAGGGCATGTGCACCAACGACATCTTTGAGAAGCTCCGCCACGGGAGATTTCCCAACCCTTTCCCCAACACTTTTAGAGGAGATGGAGTCTTCACGGGCTTGCAGGGAAATGTTTCCGAGGCGGAGCTTCCAAAGATGTCGTAGGGCGTGTGCACCAACGACATCTTCGAGAAGCTCCGCCACGGGAGATTTCCCAACCCATTCCCTAACACTGTTAGAGGAAATGGAGTCTTTCATGGGCTTGCAGGGAAAAATTTCGAGGCGGAGCTTCCGAAGATGCCGTAGGGCGTGTGCACCAATGACATCTTCGAGAAGCTCCGCCACGGGAGATTTCCCAACCCTCCATCCATGGGGATGAAACTCTCTCTACCTATGTTAGCTTGTTGAGCTTCTTGCCATGGCATATCGATGGTCCTTTTATAGGCACGGCGCTGCTTCTACTTTGTCTTGTTCCTCCGATAGGGCGTCGTGCGCTACATGCTTTATCTCATCGAGCAGTGCGTCCACCCACACGTCCTTATCCCGCCGACAGCTTTAGTCTCGGTTGCACCCACCAGCCGGGACTAAAGGTTACCCACGCGTCCTTATCCCACCGACAGCTTTACTCTCGGTTGCACCCACCAGCCGGGACTAAAGGTTACCCACGCGTCATTATCCCACTGTCAGCTTTAGTCTCGGTTGCACCCACCAGCCGGGACTAAAGCTTTAGTCTCGGTTGCACCCACGCACGAAAAATGGAAATTGGCTTTTTCATGCGTCGAAAAGGAAAACTTCCTCCTGCAACATCGTAAGCCATACCAAGATGCACATGTGTGCACAATATGGGCACATTATCACAAACTATGCCCTGATTCTAGCCATAACATTGGTGGTTTGACCTAAATGCCATGAAACCTCGAACATGATAGGTCATTTTCTGAAGGATTTTTTATGATGTTTGCAATTTTTCAAGTTCAATATTTTTCCTTGCAACTGTGACACATAATATGACACCACGCGAAGGTTTCACATTGTTTCGATCATTTTTCAATTTCTTATGCCCGTTTCAAAATATATTCAAAACGGCGGGCATGAAGCTTCTTAGCTCGGGGCTGAGCCTCGCTGAACTTGAAGTGGATCTCTCATGAAATAGCATGTTGTGAACCTATAAATGATTTTTTTAAAAATTCACAAGCATTATATCATGTACTTGTAGTTCAAATCTTGGCAACCTCCTACCGATTCGGCAGGAATTTGTCTTTTTCATGAGGGATGGACAGAAAGGTTCCAGATACACCGGTTGGGAAATTGTCCATATGAGGTGGTCTAGTATTTTTGAAAAATGGTTTAGTACCAATCCCAAACTTTAATTTGGTGGTTGCTTCACAGAACACCCCGATTTTGGCACCTCAAAAATGGAAATTGGCTTTTTGATGCGTCGAAAAGGAAAACTTCCTCCTGCAACATCGTAAGCCATCCCAAGATGCACATGTGTGCACAATATGGGCACATTATCACAAACTATGCCCTGATTCTAGCCATAACATTGGTGGTTTGACCTAAATGCCATGAAACCTCGAACATGATAGGTCATTTTGTGAAGGATTTTTTATGATGTTTGCAATTTTTCAAGTTCAATATTTTTCCTTGTAACTGTGACACATAATATGACACCACGCCAAGGTTTCACATTGTTTCGATCATTTTTGAATTTCTTATGCCCGTTTCAAACTATATTCAAAACGGCGGGCATGAAGCTTCTTAGCCCGGGGCTGAGCCTCGCTGAAGTTGAAGTGGATCTCTGATGAAATAGCATGTTGTGAACCTATAAATGATTTTTTTGTAAAATTCACAAGCATTATATCATGTACTTGTAGTTCAAATCTTGGCAACCTCCTACCGATTCACAGGAATTTGTATTTTTCATGAGGGATGGACAGAAAGGTTCCAGATACACCGGTTGGGAAATTGTCCATATAAGCTGGTCTAGTATTTTTGAAAAATGGGTTGGTACCAATGCCAAACTTTAATTTGGTGGTTGCTTCACAGAACACCCCGATTTCGGCACCTCAAAAATGGAAATTGGCTTTTTCGTGCGTCGAAAAGGAAAACTTCCTCCTGCAACATCGTAAGCCATCCCAAGATGCACATGTGTGCACAATATGGGCACATTATCACAAACTATGCCCTGATTCTAGCCATAACATTGGTGATTTGACCTAAATGCCATGAAACCTCGAACATGATAGGTCATTTTGTGAAGGATTTTTTTATGATGTTTGCAATTTTTCAAGTTCAACATTTTTCTTTGCAACTGTGACACATAATATGACACCACGCGAAGGTTTCACATTGTTTCAATCATTTTTGAATTTCTTATGCCCGTTTCAAACTATATTCAAAACGGCGGGCATGAAGCTTCTTAGCCCGGGGCTGAGCCTCGCTGAACTTGAAGTGGATCTCTAATGAAATATCATGTTGTGAACCTATAAATGCTTTTTTTTAAAATTCACAAGCATTATATCATATACTTGTAGTGCAAATCTTGGCAACCTCCTACCTTATTCGGCAGGAATTTGTATTTTTCATGAGGGATGGACAGAAAGGTTCCAGATACACCGGTTGGGAAATTGTCCATATAAGGTGGTCTAGTATTTTTGAAAAATGGGTTGGTACCAATGCCAAACTTTTATTTAGTGGTTGCTTCACAGAACATCACGATTTCGGCACCTCAAAAATGGAAATTGGCTTTTTCATGTGTTAAAAAGGAAAACTTCCTCCTGCAACATTGTAAGCCATCCCAATATGCACATGTGTGCATAATATGGACACATTATCACAAACTATGCCCTGATTCTAGCCATAACATTGGTGGTTTGACCTAAATGCCATGAAACCTCGAACATGATACGTCATTTTGTGAAGGATTTTTTATGATGTTTGCAATTTTTCAAGTTCAATATTTTTCCTTGCAACTGTGACACATAATATGACACCACGCGAAGGTTTCACATTATTTCGATCATTTTTGAATTTCTTATGCCCGTTTCAAACTATATTCAAAACGGTGGGCATGAAGCTTCTTAGCCTGGGGCTGAGCCTTGCTAAACTTGAAGTGGATCTCTGAAGAAATAACATGTTGTGAACCTATCAATGATTTTTTTAAAAATTCACAAGCATTATATCATGTACTTGTAGTTCAAATCTTGGCAACCTCCTACCGATTCGGCAGGAATTTGTCTTTTTCATGAGGGATGGACAAAAAGGTTCCAGATACACCAGTTGGGAAATTGTCCATATAAGGTGGTCTAGTATTTTTGAAAAATGGGTTGGTACCAATGCCAAACTTTAATTTCGTGCTTGCTTCACAGAACACCCCGATTTCGGCACCTCAAAAATGGAAATTGGCTTTTTCGTGCGTCGAAAAGGAAAACTTCCTCCTGCAACATCGTAAGCCATCCCAAGGTGCACATGTGTGCACAATATGGGCATATTATCACAAACTATGCCCTGATTCTAGCCATAACATTGGTGGTTTGACCTAAATGCCATGAAACCTCGAACATGATAGGTCATTTTCTGAAGGATTTTTTATGATGTTTGCAATTTTTCAAGTTCAGTATTTTTCCTTGCAACTGTGACACATAATATGACACCACGCGAAGGTTTGACATTGTTTCGATCATTTTTCAATTTCTTATGCCCGTTTCAAACTATATTCAAAACGGTGGGCATGAAGCTTCTTAGCCTGGGGCTGAGCCTTGCTAAACTTGAAGTGGATCTCTGAAGAAATAACATGTTGTGAACCTATCAATGATTTTTTTAAAAATTCACAAGCATTATATCATGTACTTGTAGTTCAAATCTTGGCAACCTCCTACCGATTCGGCAGGAATTTGTCTTTTTCATGAGGGATGGACAAAAAGGTTCCAGATACACCAGTTGGGAAATTGTCCATATAAGGTGGTCTAGTATTTTTGAAAAATGGGTTGGTACCAATGCCAAACTTTAATTTCGTGCTTGCTTCACAGAACACCCCGATTTCGGCACCTCAAAAATGGAAATTGGCTTTTTCGTGCGTCGTAAAGGAAAACTTCCTCCTGCAACATCAGAAGCCATCCCAAGATGCACATGTGTGCACAATATGGGCACATTATCACAAACTATGCCCTGATTCTAGCCATAACATTGGTGGTTTGACCTAAATGCCATGAAACCTCGAACATGATAGGTCATTTTGTGAAGGATTTTTTATGATGTTTGCAATTTTTCAAGTTCATTATTTTTCCTTGCAACTGTGACACATAATATGACACCACGCGAAGGTTTCACATTGTTTCGATCATTTTTGAATTTCTTATGTCTGTTTCAAACTATATTCAAAACGACGGGCATGCAGCACTTTTCATGTTCAAAATTGTATAGTTCAAATAAAAATATTTGAAAACACAAAATGGTTTTTGATTAGTTATTTAAATTGAAGCACTTTTCCTGTTAAAAGTGTTTTGAAATTCCAAATTATGTAATAAATATCTGTTAATGCAATTTTAATTGAAAATAGTAAAATTGTATAGTTCAGATAAAAATATTTGGAAACAGAAAATGGTTTTTGATTAGTTATTTAAATTGAAGCACTTTTCCTATTGAAAGTTTTTTGAAATTCCAAATTATGCAATAAATATTTTGTAATGCAATTTTAATTGAAAATAGTAAAATTGTATAGTTCAAATAAAAATATTTGAAAACAGAATTTTTTTTGATTAGTTATTTAAATTGAAGCACTTTTCGTTGTAAAAGTTTTTTGAAATTCCAAATTATGTATTAAATATTTGTTAATGCAATTTTAATTGAAAATAGTAAAATTGTATAGTTCAAATAAAAATATTTGAAAACAGAAAATGGTTTTTGATTAGTTATTTAAATTGAAGCACTTTTCCTGTTGAAAGTTTTTGAAATTCCAAATAAATAATCATCTTAAATTGAAATATCTTATTAATTAAAGAAGAAAACAAATTTGAAAATGGCAGGAAGACCAAAAGGTTTGCCAAAATATGAAAAACGGGTCAATGATCCCGGTTCATCCCACCAACCGGGACCAATGATCCCTGGGTGCGCGCGCTGATCAACAGGCCTTTGGTCGCGGTTGGTGGGACGAACCGGGACCAAAGGACAGACTATTGGTTCCGGTTCGTCCCACCAACCGGGACCGTTGGACCTTTTGTCCTGGTTATTGGGACGATCCGGAGCCAATGGTCTGTACAGTTAACAGCCCCGGCCCTTCCTCCTTCCCAACTCCCCCAATTCACAGAGCACATCGACGCGCGACTAAGGAAAATTTGCGGCGGAGCAAAATCACGTCGTCAGGCTGCCCAAATCCAGAGCGGCCGCTTCACGTTGTCGACGCCCGTCGCCGAGCGCCACTATCTGCCGCCGCGAGCAGGCAAGGAAGCTCCGCCTCACTACAATCGACCCCACCGTCCCCGACTCCAGCCGCCGCGTTCTCCACTGATTCTGGCAGCGCCCGGCCTCCTTCGGCCTCGTCGCACCCTCCATCGGCCTCCTGGTGAGCCACTGGTGCTCCAGCACCACTCCTACGTCACCCTCCCTCACTGTATCGTCCTCCCTGCGAGCACCTGCCTCCGCCGGCCGCCGGCCACCGTCAAACACCTTGCTCCGGCGCACCTCCCGTAGCGGCGCCGCCCGTTTTAGGTAGCCCGCATCGCGCTGGTTCGAACCGTCCTAGTCGCGTCACCCCGCGCGCTTCTCTCCGCCGTCTTCCACCACCGCCTGGCAGTTCGCCGGCGAGGCTACGTGGCGCCACTGTGGCGTCGACGTGGCGTCACGTGTGCCTGATGTGGGCGCTGACCAAGCCCTGCCAGCGTGGCATCTGAGGTGGCTTGGGCCCCTCGTGTCAGTCTCTGTGGCTAGTTTAGCCGTGGAGAAAAAAAAACCCCACCCCGAGCTGACGTCATAATGACGCAGTAACAGTTTAATAATTGTTTAAATAATTTCAGAAAAGATTTTAATCTTATAAATTCAATAACTAATTATTTTTAAGTCAGAAAAATATGTATAATATATCAAAATGTTTAGAAAAATGAGATCTACACAATAGACTCATAATTATGCATTGTTCAACAACTTTAATTACAAGTTTAATAAGAGAATGAAATCAACCCCTCGTAGGTGATTTCGGGATCTCTCCTGTACTAGGGTTTGGACCCTTCGGATCCCACTTAAATTGCCAAGCATGCCTTAGGGTTAAATTTCAACTCTGTTTAACTTGTCATATCATCATCGATGCCATGTGTTGATTGTTGTTTCCCCTTTCTTGTCATAAACTTAATATGTAATTCCAGAACATCATCTTGGTAGATACTATGGATCCAACACATGAGGAAAACATCCTCCAAGGAATGATCTGCGAAAATGAAGATATCGATATCGATGTCACCAGTGAGTTTCTGAACGATTCCGGTCAGGGAGATGAGTCTCTCAACCAAGGAGACGGCTCGAGTGAGATAGAATCTGAAGCCTGGGACACGAGAGAAGCCAATGAGGAAGAAGGCGACGTCTCCGGCGGAACCTTAAATCTCGCAAACACCGGCGAGGTGTATATATGTATTTTTGTAATTAAAATGCTGCTGTCTATATATATACATGCATATATTAACACTCTTTCTTCTTTTAGCCCTCCGGATCGAGAACTTCTTCTGTAAGAACGAAAAGAGGCCCAACAAAAAAGTTGGATGACACTGTGAGGTATAGGATCGACGTGGTCGGTGTAGATGGCAAACCGCAAGCTCCCATCGATGTCGCAAGAAAATTTGTCAAGCAATGCGGAGTTCTTGCGAGGGACTACATCCCGATCACCGTTCAAGAATGGAATCGGCCAAGCGGCGGTGGAGTCCCGCATGTCAGCGACGCCGCCAAAGATAAGATTTTTAACAAGCTCATGATTAATTTCTTCCTGCCAATGCCAGATGTGAATCCAGATAAGGAGGAGAGAGCAATAATGGAGCTTGTGCAAAGAGTCAAGAAGTTTGATCTCAGCAAGATGGCCGATGCATTCAACAACTGGAAGAAGAAACTGTACAATAACTTTGTCAAGGTAGAGAAGACTCCGGATTTCACTCAAGGCGGCTATGCTAAGTTAAGACACCAGTGGGAGGATTTTGTGAAGTACAAGACATCAGAGAAAGCTAAGGAAAGGTCTAGAATAAATACGGAGAACGCTGCTAAGAAACTGTACCATCATAACATGGGGCCTGCTGGCTACGCCGGTTGCATGCCTAAGTGGGATGCACTTGAGGTCAATTACATAGCTGCCGGGATCAGACCAGAGCCCGCAACATGGACACCATGGGCGAGAAACTAGTTTTACGGCCATGGGGGCACGTTGGACAAAGAAGGGAGGGAAATATATAATCAGAAACACAAAGATGATCCCCTACTGCCCATCGACGATATTAGAAATTTAGTAGATGATGTTGCAGCGGGACGGTTCGTTCCCTATAGAGAGAACAACGAGCTCACACGCGCCCTTAAAAATCCTGAACACGACGGACGAGCATGAGGCACACCAGGCTCCAAGCCGTGGAAGGTTGCCTCCCCCCCGGAAATGAAGAGATATCCCGATAAAAGCCATCAGAGGAGAAAGGAAAGGGAGGCAGCTAAGAAAGCGGCCGCTGAAAACCAGCTGCGTAATGTAGAAGGAGCATTAAAGCGGCACCAGGATCAACTCGACAGACTTATCCAGCAAGGTACTAGCGGCCAATCTCAGCGGACGTGGTAGAAGCTGCATTCGAGGGTACCGGTGCCCTATCGAATAAGAAAAGCAGTGTTGCTTCCACGCAGCTCCATGATGTTGATGATGATGCACCGACGACATCTCCTCCTAAACGCTACCCAGTGGATGATATCATGGAGACCACAGCTTGTGAGCTAAAGGTGCAGGTTATGAACTTAAGGGTGACGGCGGCGGTCGGCATGACGGTACCAATTGCGCCTAACCCAACTTGGCATTGCAGACCAGTTCCAAAAGGGTACGCTGTCGTCACGGTGGATGAGGTGAAGAAAGATTTTGAGGAGCTGAAGCTAGACCACCCTACAGGGGAAGATATGGAGCTGACTCAACTAGGAGAAGCCAAAGGGGGGACTATTCTATGGCCAAAGGAGCGCATCATGCTTCCAAATTATGTGCCGCCAAGGCCACCCACTCCTCAGAGCAGCAATCCACCTTTGCCGCCACCTCACCATTCTCCAGCGCAACCGTCGCCTTCACCGCCTCACCACTCAGCGAAATCGTCTCCATCGCCGCCTCAGCCGTCTCCGCCACCGCGTCAGCCGTCTCCATCCCTTGAGCCTCAGAGACAAAAGCGGAAGTATACTAAGGGGGGCAACACCACCAGCAGCAGCAAGAGCACGTTCCGATCACCGAAACATAAGCTATCGCCCCTCCCAAAAGTACCTCATCAGAATATAAAGAAGCTACCTTGCGAGAAGACAATGAGGAAACTGATGCGACCGCAGCTGCCCATTATGGAAAGTGGAAGATTGACATGGCTAACAAGAAAAAGGCGATAGAGGCATATTTCCCGGTCACCGCAGAAGATAAAGCCAAAGCAGCCGCGCTTAAGATTCAACTTCACCAACCCATAGCGCTCACATCAGACTATAATCGCTCTATTACCAAGTCGGCTGAGGCAAAAGAGCGGAGAGTCGGGAAAGAAGTTGCCTAGATCGGACAACAGAAAAATCAATCGATCGAACCACTCAAAGTGTATGATACCAATGAGTGGAGAGCCCAGGAGCGGCATGATCCGAACATTGATCCGGAGTTTGTTCGACTGTACGGAGAAAATGCCCAATTATATGGACTGTCTATTACTGAGTACATGAGCCATATGGATGAGTTCGAGGGGTACCAAGAAACAACATACGTATACCAGTACAGGTCTTCTCTCGTCAAACCCGAGTTAGTCAAAGATCTACCAACAAAAATGCGAAGATTGCATAACTGGTACATCCAAGCCTGTGCTGATTCCAAAAACTGGATCTATGCTGCATATAAACACCACCATTACGGTCATGGAGATGATTTCCTACTGATCTAATTTCCAGAATTATTTCAGTTTTACCAACAAGACGCCCTCGATAAAACTATCGTCAGTGCCTATTGTTTGTAAGTATTATTAATTTCTGTAATTAAGTCTTTCTAGCTCAGTTCATTCGTTGCTTGTATAATCTTACTCATCACTATACTAATTACATATGCAAAATGAAGATTCTCGAATGCAACAAAGGACAAATCTACGACCTTGGGTTTGTTGACTGTAATTTCGTTCATGAAGTTACTCTAAAAACAAAACCCAAAGAGACATAGGATAACTTGTTCCAAGCGTTGAAGCATTTCAGCAACAGAAGGGAAATACTATTTCTTTACAACGCTGGGTGAGTGTTACTGTCTTGTACACATTCTATTTTCGCTTACTCGATGTTAAGCGTATAATTGACTCATGTTATATTTTGTTAGTGTGTCCAACTTCCACTATATTCTGTTAATCATTGTTGTTGACACCGGAGTAGTAAAAGTCCTGGACTCGAAACGCACACCATTAGAAAAGTGGGCGGACATGCATGAATGCCTCCAGAAGGCTTGGAAACGGTTCACCGCCAAAATTAGGGATGTTTAGAAGCTAGAGCTTACATTTCAACCATTGACTGTAAGTACTACTTGCTAGATCCACGCATCTCTTTGATTCTAGTTTCAATACCACCATTATCATGCTTGATTATTATTTTGATTAAACTCCGTTCTCGTAAAGTGCTTGAGGTAGGAAGCCGGGAATAACTTATATGGATACTATGTCTGCGAGTTCATTCGCCAGACGACCAAAGAGAAGGGCACAGACCGGAACATCAAAAAAATTGAAGTACGATAAACAATAATCACAACTTTATTTTATTGCCACCAATTGTGTTTAGTTTCATTCATATATATTGATCCCTTCTTTATATTAGATCGAACGGATGCGGAACGGTCTTCTATCACAAGAACGCGTGCAAGCAATTCAAGAGGAAATTGCCGGATTCTTGTTAGAACAAGTGATAGATCCGAAAGGAGAATACTATTACCCGCTTCATTTGGAAGGGTGAAGTGTAAAAAAGAAGATGTAAATTAGATCAAATTCGTGTGAGAGTATCGTTTGTGATTATAATATGTTTCGACCAAGAAGACGGATGAGACGGTGTATAATATATTTGTGATCATGCATGATGTGTAATATATATATCGTGGTTTTATTATTGCTGTATATATGTAGTATCATTAAATTGATAAAAAAATCCTGCCGCGGCAGAAAAATAGCCCGAAAATCCTGCCACGGCACAAAACCCTGCCACGGTATAAAATTAGCCCGAAAATCCTGCCGCCGCACAGAGACCAACGATCCCGGTTCGTGCCAAGAACCAGGACCAATGATCCACCCCGCCCGTCTCTCGCGCTGCCACGTGGAGACCCATGGGTCCCGGTTTGTTCCACGAACCGGGAACAATGATCCACCCCCCTCCCCTCGTCGCGCGCCCACCCACGTGGAGACCCATTGGTCCCGATTCGTGCGCGAACCGGGACCAGTATTAGTCCCGAGTGATTGGTCCCGGTTCGGAAACCGGGACTAATGGCCCTTATGAATCGGGACTAGAGGCCATTTTTTCACCAGTATAATGAGGACTGGCGGACCTTCTTAGAGGCCAAAAGGGCCATGGCCCCCCTACTCAATTGCAATTTGCACTATACTATTTTGTATTTATCATTTTTGACCATAGAAAACACAAAATACTTCAAGTTATCCCTCTCAACTATCATCTAATGTATTTTGGCCCCTCCTTCAACGTTTTATCTTTTTGTGTCATACTGCTCTGCCGCCTGCCACGTCCTAATTAATAAGCAGAATAAGGTACCAACGTAAACTTATTATTAAGGCTAACGTACTCCAGTTCTCACTGTGTTTGCAAATTTAAAGTTACTCCTAGTAATTTCCCGTGAAGGAGAGAGGGGAGGACTACTAAGCTTCAACTTTTGTCGCCGCTGCAGCGAATTGTACGATTATCATCACAACCAAGATCTGCCTCGCCTGGAACCCCGCCGCGACGTTGCCGACCACCCCCGCCAAGCGCCAGGAGCCTTTCTGTATACTTTTGTCTGGTTGACCTAATGTGGTGCGTTAGAAAATACCGTTTTATATGTTACATACAATGTACTGAAACAGTTAAGTTCATTTTTCTATCAGCACTAGATTGTTGGCAGCAATACAAGCCACATTAGTAGTGGCAGACCTTGACCATCATTACAGAAGGGGCCAAAAGACATTAGATGATAGTTGAGGGGGCTAACTTGAAGTATTTTGTGTTTTCTATGGTCGAAAATGATAAATACAAAATAGTATAGTGCAAATTGCAGTTGAGTAGGGGGGGGCGCCCTTTTGGCCTCCAAGAAGTTCCGCCAGTGCTCATTATTAGGCTCACTCATCAAACTGATATGCGATGGCATCAAGCTAATTTTCGTATCTTTTACTGAGACAATTTTCTCCAGCTTGTTAGGTTCTATCAACATTTGTTTGATGGCTGAAACATTTCCTATGACATGTTACTTGCATCAGTAGGTGAAATGCACCATTTACAGTTGTCCTACTCTTTAAACAAATCCAAGTCACTTATTTTAGGACGGAGGGAGTACCTAATATTTGGTTATGAACTGGTTCTTCCATCGACAATAATATATTTGTGCAAATATTGAATTTTTACCGGAGTGACTCGATGGCGGAGCTAGGGGGACCAACGGGGCCAAGGCCCCCCCTATGCAGCAAGGATAAATGCTTGTTTTAGATGGGATTATGTGGTTTTTTAATTGGAGATTACAATGATAGGCCCCTCCATCTTCCCGTCCACACCAAATATTTTGAGAATAAATGTGTAATCAATATCCTAAATTGTTACCGAATATTTTGAGAATAAATGCGTAGTCTATATCCTAAATTGTAACTACTAAATATTTTGAAAATAAATGTGTAATTAATATCCTAATTTTTTACCGAATATGTTAAGAATAAATGTGTAATCAATATCTATATTTTGAATACTAAATCATAGCGTTATGATGAAGATATATTATTTAATAGACGCCCTCAAATGCATTTAGTGCTAAAGATATGAATATTAGGCTAGTCATAGTGGAGTAACATTAGTGGTAACATAGATGCCACCTAGGCAAAAAATATGATGTGGGAAGTAATTAATGAAGAGAGAAGAAAATAGAGTAACATAATATGTTACCATCACATCACACTTTCCAATGCAAAATGTGTCTATAAAATAACAAATAAGGTTCACTATGTTACTACACTTATCACACTACCCACTATGAAGATAGTAACTTATAGTAGTAAGATATGCATGTTACCACTCTAAGTTACTCCCCACTGTGATCAGCCTTACTATTACTATATGATGCCAAGAGTTGTAGTGTGCTTGCCTCTACAAATACTCCTAAGGGTCGTAGTATGTACTAGATCATTTTGGCGCGTGTTGTCATACCCGTCAGTTTTGATGATGAATTGGTAGGAACAAATATGCTAAGGTTCTAGTGAAGAAGGTATATACATATCCGCCAAATAGATGGTCTACCATCTCTAAGCATACATGGGATGCTATGTTACGTTAATCCTAGGAACACAAACATGCAAAAGATTCATATAACAATTTAGATGACTTTAGGGAAGGCATTCAATGTCTTCTGATTTATTAATTTCAAACCAGTCGGCATTTTGGCAAGTGTATATAATTATAGAACTAAAGTAAGCAACTAATTTGGAGAACATGCAAAATATTTTGTTCTGGACCTCTAATAGTAATAATACAGAAACAATCATAGAAAGTAAAACATTATTGACTTGATCCTTGCTATGTTCCATATGTTTTCTTTATCAGCAAGTACATCATAAGTTTTGCAAGAATGATAATTGTTCAACAACATTTCGAATGATAGTTTTCATCCTCCGTTATATATCACCATTAGAAAATAGAGGAAATGCTAACCTTGTAAAAACGCTTTCAACATCCTAGACGAATGCTATTAAATTTAATGACAAGTAAAAATCCGATGAGTGAATTTTAAAGATTGCATGTTAGCCCAAAATTATGGCACTATACATTATGCAAACCATGGTCCACATAATGCATCAACTTCTCATTGAGCATATGCTATGATGACCAGAACAATATGAGAAGTGATACCACTTAAAGTTGAGGCTGAACATAAGGATGCATGCATAGTAAATGTAGATATAAAGGTCTACATGTGAGCACACAACTTTTACATTACACTTTATGCCAAAGCAATTGTAAATTTTATCCGAGGATGGAGCCGAGCGAAATCTGGGAAGCTAGCAGCCGAGTTTTCCTCTGAAACTTAACAAATAGTCTTCAACATTACATCTAACGGGCATCAAGAATATATCTATCCATGCGAAAATAATCATCAACTATACACGGTATTGTCGAGTTCGTATACATAATCTTCTAATTCAATTGTCATCTAACCATAGTAAATTTCATATAGTTACAGTCTAGACGATTCGTCCAAAACTACAACATTGCACTGCTTTATTGGCCATGTTCATTGATTAATCACCAAGGGAGCCTATTTGTACTATTAAGATGTAAAATAATTGTTATCCGATGAGAGAACATGCCTATGCATGAAGCGCTCAAAAGAAGCAGATATTATGTTCTGATGGAGAGGGGCGTTATGGCACCATCAACGGAAAACCCCCATGGAGAACTAAGTTGAAGAGGAGTTGTGGCTCCACGTCCGCTTAGAACTAAGCTCGCCCGAGGAAGGCACAATTGACTTTGAGAGAGCGATGAAGCTGCAGAAGCCCAATAACTGTCTCGGATGGGGCGCCGCCACAGTTGGGGAATACGGTAGAGGTGGGCTGCACCTCCTCATCATACTACTTTTAGTTTTAGTAGAAATTTTAACAACGGTCAGTCTCCCTTGTCAAGATGATATCTTCTAATTGACTCAATTATAATTCCCTACCTAATATTCTTATCTTCTCTCAAGCTAATCAGAAATAATGTATGGTTATCCGACAATCTAAAGAGCAATGCCAATACATACCATTGGCAGTAATAGAAAAACAAGGTACATCCTTGTAATCCCACAATATTTAGGGCTACAAAAGAGAGTTTGTGCATTTGCATTTATGCATAAGAAAATTTGGGGTAAATTGTTCGCAAACTAAAATCCTAGAGAGCTCAGAGTTTCTTTCACAACTTTGAGTTAGGATTTAGCTCTTTATAGTGATTGTTATAAATTTTGACATGATCTCTAGGAATTATAATGATTTTGGCTGAATAATTTGAATTCATATTTAAATGTGAATCACTTTTGAAAAGATTAAAAAATTAGAAGTATTAAAGTTTTGAATGTCTTAAAAAGAATATTTATAAGTAGAAAGTATGAATTCTTGAATATATAATATTATACATGAAAAAGAGATGAATACAATATAAATATAAGAATTCAAATAAGAAAGTTTATTTCTTATTCTTTCCTTATTCAATAATAATAATTAAAATACCAATGAATAAATAAGTAATTGCATTACAGAAATAATAATTAAAATACCAATGAATAAATAAGTAATTGCATTACAGAAATAATAATTGTAACACAAGGAAATAAGCTTATTTGAATAACAAATACATAGTACAATGTTCTGTAGAGAAGTCAAATGAAAAGATTACAGAAATGATAAAATGAAAACCTAAACTAATATCTATCTATTTCCTAATCTAATTTTCTTGATCATCAAAGCTTTTGTACCTACAAAACAAAGAAACAAGAAGACCAAAGAAAGTGAATTATGTTAGTTTTGCTCTCAGTTTTATACAGTGAAGTGCACTGTTCATGGTACATCATTGAGCAATTTCAAATAAAGGGGCAAATTTCACCAACGTGTAGAATATGTTCTTTTCAATCAAATGGGCTTCGGTGCAACCTCATTAGCCAAAGAAGGAGCAAGTTTCATCAGGCAAGAGTAGTAAAAGGAAGGGGAGTAAATAATTTCTACTTGATCTGATCCAAAGGGAGGCAACAGTGAAGCAGCTTAGTCCCCAAACTGCATGCAATGTGCTGTCAACAATAGGTGAAGTGGAGAAGAGTTAAAACCAAATCCAGCGCATAGCAAAGCTTGCTTTGCTACTCACTTCATAGCCACAGTCACAACTCTACCTCAAGAACACAACAAACACCACCTTAGATATTGCCACTTTCCACTAGATCAACCAAGTATTCACCATAGCAATCCAACAAGAACTGTAACATCCCAAAACTTTAATCCAAGCTTATCAAGATCAAATCATCCAAAAATAGGGTTAACAAAAACTTTTCCAAATTTAAAATGAAAGCATTCATATATGTATGCATTTAAAATAGGAGTTGTTTGAATTGCCATGATTGATGATCCAATGCTTGTAAAATGTTTCTTAGGTGATTTAAACATCATCTATATCATTCCCAAACTTTTCCTAAAGAAAATCAAATAAAAAAGAATTAAAAAGAAGGAATGATCATTTTGGTAAATTTAACTCTCATGCCTACTTTGGCTATTCCTAGTACTCAATTCTTAACAGAAAAAATTCTTGATCTTTGCACCCCTTGCTAGTACACATAATGAGCTCCATTTTCAAAATCCTTGCAACCAGAGACTGCCTATCACTAGTGGAGATCACTCAAAAATTTTGAAACCAAAATTCAAAACTTTCTTTCATGCGGCCATTTCATCAAACACTTGGCATGCATAATCTCTACTCTAATCCTAGCTCAATGTTTACAATAGGGTTTTGCCCCCAATTGATCCCCATTTATCTCCTCTGTCCCCTCCTAGTCTAACCAGACCCTTAACACCCCTCTCCCTTGTCCCTAACCCTCTTGCCATGTCAACCCGAGGGCATGGTCGCCGGCCAAACTTTGCCCCGCCGCAGCAGACCATCTCCCCCTCTCTCGCAATGTCTAGGAGGTAGCCAGGAGCTCACCGCCACCCCCTGTCCCTTGCCCGAGCCCAGAGTAGTAGTGGACCACCAAGCACAAACCGCGCCCAGTGCCACCGCACCATTCCAGTGCCGTCCCCAGAGCCCGCCCTGTCCCCGCTCGCACAGACCATCCCTTGGCACCAGCCCGCGCCCGCCGCTCCACCTCGACCTGGAGAACACCCCAAACATCCCCGTTCGCCGCCCAAAGCCTCACAGCCACCGCTCGCCGTGGACACCGCCGTCTCTGCCTCTCAGAGCGCCACCTCGTGTAGACCGCGTGCCACCGCCCCTACGGCCGCATTCAATTCCTAGAGCACCGCCAGGGAACCGCCCATCGATCTCCACCCCTAGCCATGCCTCTACCTCGCCGTAGCCATGTCGCCACCATCGCCTGCCCATCCCGCTCGGTCTCACCGTTGGGCCTATAAAAGGAGCCCTCCCAGCCTCTTCTCTCCACACCATTCCACTCCCCTCACCTCTCTGAACCGCACCCACCTCTAGTCGGAGCAAGTGGAGGAGCAGCTCGCCGGAATTGGAGCCGGAGCAGCCGCGGCAGGAGGAGAAGGGCGCCGTAGATTGCAACCATCCCAAGCTCCATCGCAACCACGGCTCGCCTTGCCGTCGTCTTCCACGTCGTTTGCCTGCCTCGTCGACCCCGCTGGAGCCCTGGTACGCCCCTAGTAGACCCCCACCGAGCCGCTAGGGTACGAGCTCGCCGGCGACCTGTTTGTCGTTGATGACGACCCTCAGCCGTTAATCTCGCTTCTAATCCTACGGCCCACAGCGCGCGTACCGTTTCGCGTTTTAAGTGCCGCTGACACGTGGGACCCCCCTGTCAGCTGAGCCCCGCGCCGCGGAGCGCCACTGGGCCGGCCCATTCCTTTTCCCATGCTAGCCCATCGATTCAAATCTGGATTTTTCTTTTTAGTTAAATCTAGTTTCTATCCCCTAGTTTGAAAATCAATTCAAAGAGTTTAGAAATCCAAATTGCATGAAACCAATTTTGTCTGAAAGGTATTAAAATGATCTATCCAAGAGCGTTGGATTTAATTCAATTAGAGTTATAGATCTCTCCTAATAAAAATAAGAAGACAGAAGCTTTTGCAACTTGCAACATTTTTATAAAATCAACCAAGTTGACTTTTGAGTTGATTCCAACTCTCAAAAATCACATTTCATCATATCTATCTAAATATGTAATAATATTAAGGTTTACATGCAGTGACTTTGTACTAGTACCAAAATAATGCTATATAGGCATTTCTAGTCACTTTAAATCATTAAATAATAAAGTTAAACTAAAGTAATATTGATCCAACCTGTAAATCTCATTCCCACATGTTAGAATATGTGGTGAGGACATGTGTCCACATGATCCCATATTTTTGGTGGTGAATATTAAATTTTAGTTAATATTTCAATGAGTAGAAATTATTTTTCTAAAATAAAAAGGATGAAACTATTGAATTAAAACTTGTGATGCTTGTGATGATAATAGATCATCAATTATGTGTTTTAGAATGCTACTTAGCCTAGTTAAGTATTGTTTGGTGATTGTCTACTCCCTATGTATTTATAGACGCTAGTACCGACCAAGCTTTCGAGGAGGAGTTCTACCAAGAAGAAGAAGAAGAAAACTTCAACCACTGCACCAACCAAGGCAAGCTATTATTGGCAAGCTAACCCTTGCAAAACATACTTTAGCAAGCCACCATTAATAGTGCAAGCTATTGTTAGCAGGCTAGAATTAAGCTAGATGAATGAGCAAGGATGCTTTAGGCATGCTTGATCACACCCCTTTTTTAACTATTAGTACCCCAAGTCTTACTTACAAGTTTTACTCCCCTTTGTATGCAAAGTTCCTTACTTATTTTGAAGGTAGCATAAAAAGTATAAAACTTGACCTACTTAGAAACCTTTAGATGTCATTCTATGGCATAAGATTGATCCCATCCTTCCACCTTAGTGAACACTCTTAACTTAGTATTTTAGAGTAGATCAAAAACTTGAATCACTTTAGATGGGAACACTTGGTGAAAATGAATTGTGAAAACCTTGGAATGATGAGTCATTCTATTGAGATGTTTTGACATGTGTTGAGAAACACAACTAGTTTATGATAATGAAAATGATGAGGCATGAGCCTTAACCCTTTTATAAAACTGATGGTTGGATTTGGATGCGATACCATTCCAAATTTACTGTACAACCACATTACCTGAATTGGGTGAGGCTTAGCTGGAAATTTATATGCATTAGTATTAGTTCCCTCACGGGAGATGTTTGAGCTGAGGCTACCTCTCAATGTTTTCCACCTATGCAGTGCCCAAGATGACTGATGGTCATGGTTGGGAGGTCTTGCTCATAGGAGAGGTGCTTGTACTAGGGTGTGTAAAGGGAAGGTTATGTTTGATTATCTGCATACTAAGTATGATGATTCAGGGTTATCCCTGACAGATGTATCGAATCTTGTGGTGAAAGTGTACCACCTCTGCAGAGTGTCAAACTATTTGAATAGCCGCGTCTGCGGTTATGGACAGTTGGAATGGCCATACTGTTTCGTTGTCAGGTGTTTTCTAAATAACTTGAAATGAATGATGAACTTTGACTCGACCACAACAGGGTTGTGTTGATGATAATATCTTCCCAACTTAAGTGATTCTAGAACTTTACTTTATCTTTCTTTGCTTCTGAACTCAGCTTAGGTTTCAAACTTAACTTGATAGTTAAATTAGATTCAGCACTTTAACTTAGAATTATAGTACCTGTTAATAGTAGTTTGCGAGTACTTGAAGAGTACTCATGGCTTTTGTCCCTGGCTATTATTATGGCCAGACTATGAAGGAGACTATCAAGATGATAGTCAGTAGGACGTCTATGATAACTAGGACTATCTGCCTTCGTCAGCATTGCCTGTGCCCTTGAAGATGGACCCCACCGCTACGCTATCTTTTATTTCCTCTGCTTGTTGTATTAAGACTGGATCATGAGATCCTTATTTGTGTAAAACCTTATGTATGGTTTGTAATGAATGATGCACTGTGATATCCAATCCGTTATGTCTCGCAAAAATGGTAATCCTGGGATTGCGAGGTATGGCATAACGGGCATCTCGGATTAAAAATCCGGGTGTTGACAAGAACCATACAAGATGGTCACTTAATGGAGGGGTGATTTAGGTGGACATCAAGAGCAAGCAGAAGCCTGGAGCAGCAGCCCAAGAGGAGCAGGACAAGGTCAAGGGAGAATAGAACCAGTTCCAGGAGATATCACGATCAAGAAGGGACAACAAGTCTAAGAGACAACAACCACAAGTCTAGGAGTAGCAAGAAACACCAGCACAAGGCTACAGGCTACCACAGTCTACTTAGAACTAGGGTATATCTCAAACCTTTTGGTCCAATACTTGCTCATGATCATATATAAATTTGTATTCATGCAAGAGCATGATAGGTTCATCATGGAACACCTGACTAATTAGGAAGCAAGTAAAAACATTTGTTTTTACTTTAGGATGACCTCAGACTAGCATCACAGGTCAATTAAAAGGCAACAAGAGTTACACTATACTTAATGGAGTTTTTCAACTCACACAAATATAAAGCCATTTCAAAAGTACAGTTCAGGAAGAACTTAGTACCAGCCATGATCTTGTGTACCATTCATTGAAGGTGTCACAAAGATTCATCTTAACTAAGTAATCCATATATCAAGGTTTCATAACCAAACCTTCTCAGGAAGATTCTCAATCATTTTCCTAAAATAACAATTTAGGAATCATTCATGATTCTCTAAAAATGTTATCATCAAAGTTCATAAGGAGCATCAATTTAAATCCACAGCTTAAGTCTCAGCCTATGCATCATTGACCAAGCTAGTACTCTCTAGTTTTAGAACTAGATTGCAAGCAATTTCAATGGGTTGGTACTACTGGGCACATCCCAGTTTTGGGTAACACCTCAGTAGTACCAGATTTAGAAAAGAATTTCTAAATCAAGGCAAGCTTCCATTTAGGGGGGATATTTAGAATCATCTTCCTAACCTTGTTAGGAATCATATATACACATTATCTATCATAGGTTAGGTACAACTAGATACTTAAACCGTAATATAGGAATCATTGTTTTTCAACTCTGGTTCACAAGCATCAAGTTCAAGCCATCTATCTAGTCCATGGACTAGAAACCATTGATAAAAATTCATCAATGACAAGAAAAGAATGAAATCATCAGACCAACAGTTATAGAATACATTATTTAGTATAATAACACTGTCTTTCATCACTTACATAGGAAGTACCCAGGTCACAAGCACTGAATCTTATATCTTCAGTAAAATCCAACGTCATAGTAGGAACAAGTAGTTCCAATATTAAAACCACCAGGTTAACCACATCGAGTAAACATATATGCTTTTTCTAGCAAGTTTGCAAATCATATAAATGAATCACAGATCAAAGTCTATGTTTAAAGGGCAAAACATGGATTCAATAATCCTAATTCAATCAAACAACAAGCCACAAGTAATGGGACAAGCAGAGGAACCCTAGAAAAGATCCTTAGTGATATTCCAAAGAGTCTCACCACCATAGAGAGAAATCCATGTCCACAAGGATGGATTCCAGGAAAAAATAGGAAGAGGAAGAAGAAATATACCACTTACCCGGAGTCCTCGTGAGTTTAGAAGAGAAAATGAATATATTTCTAAACTCCTATGATGCTCCTATTTTTCCTCACGAGGATATATTTCTTCCTATGATACCAATATATAAGCTTGGAATTTTCTAAGGATAAAAGTAATATATTGAAAAATGAATAAAAATTCATTTTTAAACTTCTAAACTAATATTTAATGGAAGGAAAATAATAGTTTATATTTTAAACTAATAAAATTAAATTGTATATTTAGAACTTTATGAAAATTAGGATGAGGCTTAAAAATAAGTAAAAATCATTTTTAAGATCTTTACTAGGTTTACTTTATTAGAAATATACAAGATGTATTATTTAAAAAGGTATTCAGATTAAAAGGTAACAAATTCCTATCTATTTTATAGAAATTCTTATTTAAACTTATTATAATTCTTCAAGATTACTTCTTACACAAGGAATAAACTTATAACCTCATAAAATACTTTAATCTTGAATTATCCATTAAATTTAAGTGCTAAACCTAAAACCATAGTTTTGAACTCTAATAAAGCCTAAATATAAACTACTAGTTATTTAATAGTCCTTTAGAGTCTTAAACCAATTATAACTAATAACTTCAAATTAACCTTTAGCATCATTCACTTATGTTGATGATGAATAATCTCAAATCTTACCTAACATAACTTTATGGCTAAATAGAAATTCAACAAACCATATAATGAGATCACTGTTTCTCATAATTATCTTTAACTCTATAATATCCTTAGAATCGTTTTGATAAGCTTAGATTCGTAAAGTTATACTCAATACCTGTACAAATTTATCTTCGATCATATCGAAGAAGCTCTTACACTCGACCATGATATAGAAATACTACATTCCAATCCAAGTTATCTTTAGTAGTTACCTTTGGTCTGTTACTTAATCAACAAGGAGCATATTAACTTAAAGATCGATGAAGCGATGCAAATAGCCATCAATTTTAATTTAAGAACACCACAAATTACTTCACTTCATATAATAAGTATTTTCTTCAAAAGTTATTAGTTTTGCCACTTCAAACAGAAGCTTTAGTCAATCTGCTAACAACCACCCACTTGAATTATACTACCCTTAAAAGTGTATACCAATCAACATGTGCTAACAACTTTCATTGTACTTTACTTTCATAACACGTCAATTACTCTTAGAAGCTTAATACAAGTTTAATCATAAAGTAAAACTTGATTGTACACAAATCTTTCATAAATCACCAAACTCAATCCATACTGATACATGGGGATTTATTTTCGGATTGATACAAAATGCATATCATTATTTATGCATAATAGCATATAGCTTCTTTAAACATTAGTCCTTATCGGACCAATGATGCTATTTTCAAATATTGGAGTTTATACCGTCTAGAAGATCCTGACTACATAATCTTGTAGTCATAAAGGCAAGTTCACACTTGCCCTTATCCTTTGATTATTTTCTATCAAGTATTTGCAAACTATTGTGTCATCACCTGCATTTAAAAAAGGTCAGAAACACTATTTTTCTAATAATTTAAACTATTGGTTACTGATCGAGGGTGATCAGCTAATCTATTAAGTCTAGCAATTGGAATACCATTATCTAGGAATATATCATCTAGGACTTAACAACCAATGTCGCCAGTGATTCTAGCGTCATATATCACACGTTAACCATGAGATATACAATGGCTCTAGGAAGTCAGCTGGATCTTCTCCCTTTCACATGGACGGATGACCATATCTTGGCGCTGGTAACATTTTGAGGCCTAGCATATGGGTAGGACCCCTCAGTTCCCCGTGATCTTGGTATCTAGACTATCTGGAGAGATGATCCTTGGTAGGTCCACCAACTCGTTGGGGCGACCAGGATATGTCTACTCACTAGAGTCCTCATCGTAGTCAACCATAGTTATATCCGTACATGGAATAACAAAGGTCGTTCTTCTTGGGGGGTTGATATGTTGCAAATGTATCTATAATTTTTGATGTTCCATGCTTGTTTTATATATACTTTCTTATGTTTTGTCCACACTTTGGAGTATTTTTACACATTTTCTGGAACTAACCTATTAACAAGATGCCATAGTGCCAGTTGCCTGTTTTCTACTGTTTTTGGTTTCAGAAAAGCTAGTAAGGAAATATTCTCGGAATTGGATCGGACAAAAGCCCAAGTCAATATTTCACCAGAAGGAATATTGAGTCCGAAGGGGAGACGAAGAGGGGAGCCAGGGCGGCCACACCTGGTGGTGACGCGGCTAGCCCTTGCCGCGCCACCAGGGGGTGTGGGCCCCCAGGTACTCCACCGACCTTGCCCCTTCACCTATATATTGCCTCTGGGACGAAAACCCTAAGTACTCGATCAAAATTTGATGAAAGAGTCGGTAGCCACCGTCATCTCCATCCCTAGATCGGGAGGGATCTGAAGCTCTTCCCGGCACCCTGCCGGAGGGGAGAGATCACCATGGAGGCCTTGTTCACCACCATGCCTGCCTCCGGTGTGATGCATGAGTAGTTCATCCCTGGACTACGGGTCCATGTAGTAGCTAGATGGTTGGTTCTTCTCCTTTGTTCTAGCATGTCTAGATCTTGTGAACTCCGTTCATGATCAAGATCTTCTATTTGTAATTCTACATGTTGTGTTTACGGGGATCTGATGGATACTGAGATGCTATTTCAGATTGATTATTGATTATATCATGTCTTTGTTATTTGTGATCCTGCATGCTTTCCGTTGTTAGTAGCTATCTTGGCCGAGTAGATGGTAGCAACTCCAAGAGGGGTATTTATGCTCGATAGCGGGTTCATGCCTCTAGTAATCTGGGGAAGTGACAGAAATCTCTAAGGTACTAGATGTGCTGTTGCTACTAGGGAGAAAACAACAATCCTTTGTTCATAGAACAATCGTATTGTTTACTTTACACACTTTGCTTAATGCAATTATCTGTTGCTTGCAACTTAATACTGGAGGGGGTTCAGTTGATAACCTGAAGGTGGATTATTAGTCATAGATGCAGTTGGATTATGGTCTATGTATAATGTTGTAATGCCCAATCAAATCTCATAGGAGTCAAGATGATTAGTATATGCATGTATTATTTCTCGATGTTTGTCAATTTCCCCACTGTAATTTGTTCATCCAACATGTCATCTATCTTAAGGAGAATCACCACTAGTGAACTATGGACCTCGGTCCATTCTTTTACCATCAATCTACAACTATTTACTGTTTTCTATTTACTTTCTGGAAGTAACTACTATCTTCCACACAATACGTTTAATCCTTAGTTTTCAGCAAAACCAGTGAGATTGACAACCTCACTATTAGTTGGGGGCAAAGTTCTGTGGTTGTGTTGTGCAGGATTCCAAGTTGGAAACAACACCTTGGAGGTGTTTCCTTGCTCCTATTGGTTCGATAACCTTGGTTTCATAACTGAGGGAAAACTTGTTGCTGTGCTCATCATACCTTCCTCTTGGGGTTCCCCAACAAGCTCTACATATTGAGCAAGCAGGGGTAGTGTCTTCATGTGGGGTCGCAGAGAAGGGCAGTGATTGGCTTGGATCTTTGGTTGGGCCTCAAACCAAGGAAGTTTGAACGGGGACATACTCCTGGCTGCGCAACAAAGCTTAAGGTCTCTTGTGGGTAGTAGCGCACCTCTACAGAGTGTAAGAACTGTGACATGTTACTCCCTGTTCTGGGAAGGAGCTGTGAACGCTGCAGGAAAGGAACTCCATAAAAGTTTTGGTAAACCTGTGAAGGCTGATGGACTTAGCTTTTTAGAATAAAAGCAACCTTTAAAGAAATGTTTATGAAAACCTGCATAACCTACGACCTTTTGGTCTATGGTTGTAGTTAGTGCAGCAAACACTCATTTTTAGTGAATTTGTTGAGTATGGTCATACTCAACCGTACCTTCTTAACCCTTGCTAGATTCGGGAGAACACAATGGTGAACTTAAGAGGTGAACTACTTTGAAGAACTGAAGATATCCAGAGGGGATCAACAGGGTCAATGTCTATAGCTGAAGACATAGAAGTCAAGCTAAAGCGTAACATATAGATTATCTTAGGAACTAGAACCTACTTTTGTAGAGAATTGCTGTAGCAGCAATTGCAAGCCATATTTGTATAGTAGTGGTGCTTCTAGAATAAAATTCGAGTTGTTATTTTTGGTTATCTTTTGTATATTATAATCCTTGTTATCTCCAGAAAGTTCTTTGGATCTTCTATAATGTGATATATGTAATATAAAGACATGTTTTGGACCCGTGATGTTTCTGTTCTGCCATTCTAAGGGATGTAATACTGGTGAACGATGTTCATTAGTGTTATATAAACGACTATAGTATACTACATCATGTAGTGGTATGCTGGATCACCACAGTTGGTATCAAAGCAAACGCTTTGACCATAGGTTGGAAACCTATTAAATGGGTAGAAAATATAGGAAGTGTGTTAGCAATGGTAAATTGTTCTCTAGAAATATGATGAGTATTCAACTGAGAATTTCATTGTCATGTTTCTAGTGCGGTAATTCTTTATTATGATGCAATTATAATAATAGTAGTGAGTTATCACTCGGTAGAACCAGTTATAATATCTTAAATACCATAAGGAATGACATTTTTTGGTATCCAAGCCGGAACGTTCAAGTGCGGAATAGTATTTTGGATGACTATGTAGGAGAATGGACAAATATATTAAGGCAACTTCTATGGAGTCTGGATTATGGATCTCGACTTCTTGTCAAGATCTACCATTCTTATGACGAGTAGGCGTTAGCAAAGTAACGTGTTGTGATTATATTAACTAGAATGTGGATTATAAACGGGATAATGCCATCAACCGAGGTGAGATGTATGTCAGTGGTGTATTAAATTGCCATAGTAAACGTAATAACCATGACAGGGAGTAGAAATTCATGGAGTTAGGAGCTTGCATTCATACTATTATGCCTCATGATTCTCTAAGTTCGGAGCTTGAGTTGGATCATACTGCTCTTGTGCAGACTGAACTCACTTTAGCTATTGAATATATGAATCACTACAGGTCCTTACTCGATGTAGTTTATACCACTTAGGTAGTTCTAGTCCAAGAATTGGATATTTTCCTTGAGGATTTCACTGATCCTGTAAAGGCATTCGAACCAAGAATGAAGTTGATAGAGAAGATAGGCACCCTAAAGCAGTCTTTTCAGAAGGGGTGTACAAAGAACTAGAGCTTGATGATCCATAGTCAGAAACCTATTCCTATTACTAGTATGAACCTCAGTCAACTGAAGATCTAGGAGCTAAATACTTAGTTGAGCATGAAGCTAGGGGAATGCCAAGTTTGACATTCCAGAAGAGGGTGGTTACATAGCTTAATATGGATGCATAAGCACTGAGATGGAAGATCTGTTTTACTTTAGAAGTGCGTTTGAAGCTGGGCAGAATACTTCTGCAGAAAATCACACATCGTCTAGTCATTTTTCAATGGCTAATCTCAATCTATGTACTTCTGATTCATAGTATGCACCCTATGGATATTCTTATGTTCCAGAAGGCAGCCGTCGGATTTCACGTTGTCATAAATGGAATTCCAAGAAGTACTAAGAATAAGGTGAAATGTAAGAAGAAGTAGTAACCATTGTTAGTGGGATCTATGAAAAGGGACGTATACCGGTCAATGAGTACTGTAGCACTTAGAGGATAACTATAATACGTGAGAGTGTGTTACATAAGAGTTTATAATATATTAGTATTGTAATATCAAATGATAAGATAGAGTTGTGAGAATAGTTTGTTTGTATTACATTATAATCACCATGTGTAATACATGGTATATATTTGGTTTTTATTTGGATTGGGTTCTTGATTTATTGTGTGACTAGGTCCGTGCATGAAGTTTGAACTTGATTGGCATATGCATGGTGTTACATTAAGTTCGTACTTGATGTACAGTTCTAGAGGGGGGAAATGGGTTCGTGTGAGGGAGAGACGAGTTATCATCATGATGAAGAAGAGATGAAGGCTCGTAACATGGTGGAGACAACACAAACAGAGGCTATCAACACAAATCCAAGGGAAGGATCACTTCCAATGCCACATTCAACCATCAATGAAGAATTTCTCCAATACATGAAGGGCATGGAGGAAGGTAGGAAGGTTGAAATGATGAGGCAGAATCAGTTCTATCAGGATGTACTGAAGAGAATGTAGAAGAAGCCATTTGAGGAATCACATTCAAGGCTTAAATTCGTGGAATTTTTACAAACCAAACCTTGGAGATTTTCCATGATAGAAGAACCTATGGAGGCGGAGAATTGGTTAATGGACACACCTCGCAAGCTCAAAAGCGTGGGATGTAGGGATGAGGAGAAAGTGAGATATGCAACCTATCTATTCACTAGAATAGCAGCCACATGGTGGGAAAAGTCAAAGTTCAAAGCACCAGAGGGAGGTATTAGTACCTGGGTGGAGTTCAAAAAGAAATTCCGTGAAGAAGTTGTTCATAGAAATAGTGGGCAGATGAAGGATAATGAAGCTTTAGAGAGCAAGAATCTCCTAGTTCTGAAGCATGTACGGGAATTCAATCATTTATCCTGGTATATTATTGAGGAACTAAATAAGGAGGCTAAATGTCAAAAGAAGTTCATGAAAGGACTATGATGACCCACAAGTATAGGGGGTGTATCGCAGTATTTTCGAGGGAAGTGAAACCCAATTTATTGATTCGACACAAGATGAGCCAAAGAATATTTATAAGCCTTAACAATTGAGTTTTCAATTCAGCTCCACCTAGAAACAATCTTGCTCATAGCAGTTTAGCAGTAGCAACAGTTTTGTTGTAGAAATAGTAGATTAATAGCAGTAGTAAAAGTAAAGACAATAGTAACAATTGCAGTAAACAGTAGGATTAAAGCGCGGTAGGCATATGGATGGATGGACAGGCGTTGAATGGACAAGACAATTCACATGGCAATCAAGACATAGGGCATTTGCAGATAAATAAGATAAAGCATCCAAGTACTAAATAATCATAGGCATGTGTTCCATATATAGTCATACATGCTCGCAATGAGAACTTGCACAACATCTTTTGTCTTGCCAGCCCATTTGCAATGGGGCCTCAAGGGAACTACTGGCAATTAAGGTGATCCTTTTAATAGAGCACCGAAGCAAAGCATTAACACTCTATGAAGACATGTGATCCTCACATCAAAGCCATTCCCTCCGATTATCCCGATTGTTGTCACTTCGGGGCCTTTGGTTCCGGACAACAACGTGTGTATACAACTTGCAGGTAAGACCATAAACAATACTATGATAATGAATCAATAACATGTTCAGATCTGAAATCATGGCACTCGGGCCCTAGTGACAAACATTAAGCATAACAAGTTGCAACAAAGTCAAAAAGCACTAATAATAGATACTAGACACCATGCCCTAACAATCTGATGCCATTACATGAACAATCTCATCCAATCCCTACCATCCCCATATCCTACAACGGGGGATTACTCACTCATGGATGGGGGAAACATGGATGGTTGATGGAGAAGCGATGGTGATGATGATGGCGATGATCTCCTCCAATTCCCCGTCCCGGCAGGGTGCCAGAACGGAGTTTCTGGTTCCGAATCGCGGAATCTGGTGGTGGCGGTGTAGCGGAACTCTTTCTGGAAAAACGTCGAACCCCCCTTGGTTTTTAGGTCAAGAGGCAACTTATAGGCGAAGAGGGAGGCTGAGGGGGCAACCGAGGCGGCCACACCACATCCAGGCGCGGGCTGGCCTGGCTCGCGCGGCCAGGTGGTGTGGACCCCTCGTGGCCCTACTCCGTCTTGTCTTCTAGATCCGTGAGTCTTCTTGTGAAATAGGATTTTTGGCATATTTTCCGGGATTTTTCCTGATAGTTGATTTTCTGCACAAAAACTAGACACCAAGGTAATTCTGCTGAAAACAGCGTCAGTCCATGTTAGTTGTACCCAAATCACACAAGTTTAGAGGAAAAACAATAGCAAAAGTGTTCGGGAAAGTAGATACGTTTTGGACGTATAAACTCCCCCAAGCTTAGCTTATTGCTTGTCCTCAAGCAATTCAATTGAAAACTATGTGCGATAAAAGAAACTTTCACGAACACATTTGCTTCATAAGATGTATATATTCTCAGCATATGATCAACTACTCATGCAATTCATAATAAAGAGTATGCAACTATGTTTACTTAATAGTCATTGCAAGCTATGAAGAGCTTCTAACTCAAAAATAGTAAGTGGCATGAAACATAAACATAAGCAACATTGCAATGCTCATAAAAATGTATGATAGAGTGGTATCTCGCTTGCCTTTGATTGTAGAGCAAACATAAATGCCAAGGCACCTCTAAAGTTCAAGTGAAGACTAGAAGTAAAGATATCAAAGATATAAGCATCAAAGTCATAACACAATTAATCAAGTTTTGATACGAGCACATTACAATAAGAATGACAACTATGCTCTTAAGAAAGTGCTCATAGAATGGGTGGTGACTCAATAAGGAAATGAAAAAGGTTTTGAAAAGTTTGAAAGGCTTCCAAATGCTGAAAGTATGGTACTCGTTAGCTTTGGGCTCTCATTTCCCCTATCATAAGCATCTTAAATGGTTAAGGTGAAAGTGAGGTCTAATCTGAGTTATATGCTTGACCGACTATAAACTGGAAATCTCATGTCCCTTGAGTATGAGGGCCGCTCCTCATGCTACTCAACTTTAGTCACCGGTAAGTTCTTGTCATAGTAAATACGTGTGTATCATAGAGAACCGCCAACGGGGTACCCCTTGCCCGATGATACGGAAGAATCCCCATATCAAAATGACAAGGCAAGCAGACAACGAGTATCTCAGCAATCTCCTTATTTACCATGGGAAAATGGTGCTTTTTTCTCTCTTTCCTCTTTTCTCATATCTCTCTTTTTTCTTTTTCTCGATAGCTATCTCTTTTTTTATAAGAAGAATGCTTCATAGATACTCATTATGGTTATGCTGCAGGTTTCCACCATGATTAGGCATGGATTAGACCGGTGGCCCAGGCGTTTCTCTAACACACATACATAACTCCATGGAGTTACAAGCTCCCCTTTTATTTCACACCGATGACATCCACAAACAAAAGAGCATGATATCAACTCGGTATATATTTACAGGCGTTGAAAGCATTCCCCATGACAACACGATTCTGCTAATCCCCAGCCTATAATTTGCAAGCATATAACTTTCATGGACAGTCACAATGGTTCAGATTTATTAAGTGCAAGAAATAAAGTGTGCCATCAAGTTCGTGAGAGCTTTACTAACTAACTTTCTCATAACAAGAAAACATTTTATTCGGAAGAAAACAAGGCATATTGAATATGCACGGAACAACAAATGATGCTAATAGGTAGGTATGGTGGACACTTTTGGCAATATTGGTTTTGGGGAATTGGAAACAGGGGTAGAACTCATACTCAATGCAACTGGAGGCTAGCAATAGTAAGGGAGCGACAAACGAGAGAGCAATAACTGTCATAATCATGCTTGCAAAAAAACATGACTAATCATGGCATGAAAGTGATCCAAGACTCCTGAGGCAAAATAATTCATCGAGGCTTAACTGATTTTTGTTTCAGTCATATGCATGCATTAGCATGTGCCAAGTCGATTCAAGTGAAACATTCAGAGGAGGATACCACAGTGTCATACCAAGTTATGAATAGAGAAATGCAAGCAAACATTCATATGACATGCTACAAACTATTAGCAAGCTGGAGTTAATCATAAGAAAGCAAGAACTACTAAGCATCCATAAATAACATACACCCTACATGAACAAACTAAGCACGCCCACAATGATGAGTATATGTACAAAAATGAAAATAAATAGAGTTTGTTACCAGCCTCTTACCACACCTCAAGTTGTCATTAATCCTCATTATTGCCCTTCACTTGTGTGGCTTGAATAATAACATGAAACCAAATTCCACTGAGGACTACTGAACCCTGCAACAACTTCACAAAACCAAAGAAGAACAACAAATATTTTTGGTGTTTTTAATTTTGAAAGGCAAGAACAAAAAGGAAAACAAGCAAAGGAAAATCTTTTTGGGTTTTTCGAATAATTAAGACAAAGCCAAAAGGAAAAAGCAAACCAAGGCAAAAAGTAGAAGAAGAAAACAAAGAGAAACAACAGAAATATTTTTGGTCTTTTTGTATTTTAGAAAGCAAAAGTAAAGAAAGAACGAAAACTAAAAAGAGAACGCCACATGAATATACAAAGTACCGACAAAACATGATATGGAGATGAGTGTGATGTCGGTGTACCTCCCCCCAAGCTTACGCTTTTGGCCTAAGTGGGTATCAATCCCAAGCTGGCCAAGATGGAGCGCCTCCATAGTATGGAGAGGAGGTCCCCGTCATGCCTATACCTATAATGCTGCAAAATCTTTCCAACGACATGGTAATAGGCAGATTATAAATTCTGAAAGAAACAGTTGTGTGGGGCCCCCGAATTAATCCCCCGAGAATCCCTGTTATGCATACAACCATGATCCCATGATCAGTTAGTCGTGGCACAAAACCGACAAGTATCATTACAACATCTGAGAATGTACCGAATTACAAGACTTACATAAATGTCATTATGGCTACATCAATAATCAGCAGCGGACTTCAACAAGCGCAGAGCCCTAGCCATGCCTTAACCTACAGGCAGCTGACTGGGAGAACGTCCTAGCTCGCATAGTCGCCATCCTCGCCTTCTTCTTGAGATTTGGCCAAGTCAATAGCCAGGGACAATGCCGATGAGTACTTTGAATGTACTCGCAAACCACCTTAAGATATTAATAATAACAGGAGGATATGCATTTTGGTTGTGGTAGTAGGAGGGCTCCAAGAGAGGTTCTTTTCTCAAATAGTTTCTCTTGTAGATATAGCATCTACATATCTTTGTTGAAAACTTTTGTAAACTTTTTCGAAACCTTTTTGAAAAGTTTTGGAAAACATTAGGACTGGGTCACCCATTTGTTCCCGTTTTCAGGTCATCCCACGACCAAACTCCTTCCATACCTCTCTGACCATCCCATGGTCAAACCAGGTATCCTTGCTGACCATCCCATGGTCAAAACATTTCAAAGTCATTTCTTTTCTGAAATCCTTTTTGAAAACAAAACCAACACCGCTCTACAAAAGTTTTTCCAACCCGTCCTTAACCGCAGACACGGCTATTCGAATAGATTTTTATCCTCTGCAGAGGTTGTACACCTTACCCACATGATCCGATACATCCGCCGCGAACTATCGCGGATCGTCATACATCAGTATGCGGGTTTCGGATAACCGGACGAGACCTTCAGGATAATCCCCTCTTAACACCAGCACCTACCCTATGGGTGTTATTCCCCTCAAGATCGGGACGTCAGGTGAGGACCAACCAGAGCACCTTTTCCACTCCTCGAGAGTGTGCACTTTCAATGAGGGGCCCATAGTAACGCGTGGAGGCCTGCCGACCCTTCGTTCCTTCTCTAGGTCCCACCTTTATCGGAGAAGGCCCACCCTCCAGGGATCCCCGATCCCCTGTAGTAGTTGCGAGGCACCGGTATCAGAGAGAACCACTTTCGGGTCAAGCCCCTTCCCATATAGGAGTAGTGTGGTTGCACGGGTTTAAGTTGTTATAGCTAGACTACAAAGAACCAGGTGCGTTTTCGTAAACCTTCTTCCTCCGGTTTTCCTCTAGCATTTTGTAAAACAAAACCTTTTTCTTTCTCAACATCTCTTGGGAGGTCCCACCTCACCAAGGTTTTATCATAAAACATTTGGTAAAACTTTTTCCGGGGTCTTCCCATCCTCTAGCTTTTGCTTCGGCTAAATCGGGGTCTCCAAAGGGGTATGGTGGATAAGCACCATCTACTCTACTAGGGACAAGTAGGTGTCACCAAGGGGGTTGTACTTAGTAGTACAAACGTGTAATAGTTTGGAGGAGCCAAACCACTACCATGTATACATCAACATATAGTAAACCGATGCAGTTTTAATAAAACAGTAGGTAAAACATGCATAAGTAAAACAGTAGCGCATGGCTTATGAGCAAGAAGGTGGCTTGCCTATGATCAGCAATATGGCATAATTGTCCCTGGACTTCTTCTTTAGATAACCCATATACAATAATAACCATCTTCTTCTGCTCTCCGATATAATCGCAACTATCGTCGATAGGCAACACATGCAAACAAACAAAAGGGCATAATCAATACATGGCATACAATCACCACTACCATTTAGCAAACAAGCAATTGAATAAACTCCAATTAAGGTTCAGATGGTTTTGAGAGGATTGGTTTTAGGAGATTGAGATGGCCTTGGAGAAGGGAATGAATACCCCTTAGGATTCATAGTCTAGAAACTACCTAAGAGATGGATTTTTGGACAAGACCATATTCTGTATGGTACCATTGTAAAAACATGATACCAACAGATAGGTATTGATAAAATGAAACTAACAAAAGTGGTCTCACTATTTTATCAATCACCAAAGATTTATAGTGAAAAAGACTCTAGTTTTAGGAAATAATTCACCAGAGAAGTTCTGGAATCCAAAAATTATTTCCTTGGTTGGTTAGGTAGGCCTTGATGTACTTGTTTACTGAGAGTTGGAATCAAGTCAAGATAATTAATAGAATGCCCTGAAGAAATTCCCAAATGCAGTTCTGTGGGGTTTTTGTCTTTTTCACCAAATTACATCTACAGTAGATTTTAATTTGATTCCAAGGGCACAGTGTAGGTATTGGAATACCTTTCTGTAGAAATTGGAATCACCCTTTTTGGAGCTGTATAGCTACTGTAGTGAATTTATAGGTGAATAAACCATGCACATAATGGTTTAATTCCCAGAAAAATATCCAAGGCTCAATAAAACATGAGCTCCTGGATTTGGATAGGCCTTAGTGTACCACATCCAGGATAATTGTAATTGAATCAATTGGACTCAAGGTTTGGTCTAAGGAATTTTCTAAAGTCACAAAGTCTCTGTTTTTGCTAATTTTACTACAGGAGAACAAAAGCTCCACTTGGATTGAGGCCAAGGCCATGCGATGGGTACAGGTAATACCTACCAGGGGAACTTGGGTTTACCCCATTTGGAGTTGGGTAGCTCAATGAGAATTTTAATTAGTGAAAAGGATATGTGCTAGCATTTTAATTATTAGACAAGAACAAAAATTCTTTTTGGAACAACAAGGGTACTGCAGGTTTCAGAAGACTTCTATAAACATTAGAAATTTTTGATCTAGGCATTTGGAAGCATTTTCCAATTTTATTTTGAATTAAACCAATCAGTCTTATTTCAGATCTGGGAGTAATTGAAATAACTAGGCAAGAGGGCTGGGGCGACTGGGCTGAATTCGAGCGGAGATGGGCCTGGGGGAGCGAAACTGGCCCACTCGGGCTCCCCTAGGCGCGGGACCGAGATTCAAAGGTCTAGCAGGCAGGGCCCGCTCGTCAGCCGCCTGGAAGACTGAAGAGGTATGGAGAGATGTGGGGCGTTGGATCCAGGGGAGATCGACGATTGCCATTCGTCTTACACCTCACGACGCAGAAAAGGGAGGGGAAACCCTAGGGGTGGCATCGGGGCTCGGGGACCTCACCTACAAGCTCGCCGGTGTCGGGGAGGCGGTGGAGGCGAAGCGGCACACGATGGCGATCCAGGAGAGGGACGGCAAGGGCAGGTTCGGCATCAGGAGGATGCTCACGCGACGGCGACCGGGAGGGCGTTCGGGAGCTCGCCGGCAGCATCGATAGGGATTGCCCTAGGACAAAGTGAGCATAGGGTCAGATAGAATAGAACTAGGAGATTTCAGAATGGTGACATGCAGAGGAGGGGGAGCTGGCAGGAGAGTACCATGAGCAGATCTTGGGAACGGCCGAGAGGCAAAACTCTCCTTCTCCCGCGACATGCAGAGGTATGGGCTCGGTGAGGGAGCCTTTGGTGGTCTACATGAGGGCTCTGGAGGGGAGCTAAGGCGTTGGGGGAGGTCAAGGCACACCACACTCGCGTATGTGAGCAAGAACCCGAGAGGAGTTCTTCACCCTAATCATGGCGAGGGGAAGTCGATGGAGAGGTAAGGGGGTGTGGAGATGGTTCTCTACTGGCCAGGGAAGGTAATGGGGGAGCAAGGAGGGTCAGAGTGGCCTGGGGCTTATTTATCTTGAGGAGATGGGTGTATGGTGCACATAGTGCACAAAGGGCTAGGGTTAGGTCCATGGCTTGCTCATTGGCGAAGCTGGCAGTGGAGAGGAGAGAGGTGGGGTGCTCTGGTCGTTCATAGGGCGGAGGGGCAGTGTGCAGCAGCTGCAAGGGGAGTGTGCAAGCCAAGACACCCACATGGGATTAAGCTCTAGGGTCCAAGCACTAGAGGACAAGTTGCTATAGTACATGAACAGTGTTTTCAACCAGAGGGAGAGGGGTGGTGCTGTGGAGGCTTGTTGGGGAAGATTGGATGGAGTTAGATTGGGATTTTGGTACAAAAAGGGGTAGAAGACAATTCAGCCATATGGGATAATCAAGGTTTATTTCTTGATTTTTGATCTTGACCAACATAGATAAGGATGCTGGTAGATGGGTGGGGTTAATATGCATCCCCGTGATTTGTTGGAGATTTTTCAAAGAATTTTAGATGCACTTTATAACAATTATCCAAATAGTGTAGAAATGGTTTTTAGGAAGTTATTTGATAAATTTACACTGGACAAGGTTGGGTTTTGGTTGGAGATGGTCCCAAATGTGAGTACCCACTTAGGGGAATTTTCTCAAAATTTATTTATTCTTAAAGGCATTTCAAACAATTATTATCCCAATTTAGCCATTTAAGTAAATGGGCAAAAATAAATAATAAAGCTCTTCAAAAATATTTATTTTTGAAGTGGGAAGATGGGGTATGCTATGTAGGACTCAATTGAGCCAAAATTTGAGGAAGTGGTTTGGCAAAAACCAAACTTTCCTTTATGGAAGGAGTTTTGGAGATTTTGACTAATAAGGAGATTTATTAGATTTGGGGCCCTAATAATTATGGATAATTATTGATAAGTATTGATGATCAAGGTGGATGATGTGGACAAGGTGTAGCAAGAATTTTCAACCTTGTGATTGGAGAATCCAAGTTGATTTTGGTGAAAACTATAGATTAAGGATCTAAGGTGATGTTAATTTTATACCATCAAAACCATGTTAGATCGTGGAGCTCAGAGCTCCCCTTGGGGCATGGGATATATGGATGGAAATACTAAGTGATGTAGATTGCAATGGTGTAGAGGTTTGAGCTTGATCCTGCTTGAGCTCACCAAGACAGGGTTTCAAACTTTGAATAAAATAAGCCTACCAAAGCAGATTATCAACTAGCCTTCAAAACCTTGTGGGTTTAAACAGCTCAATGATCCAATTGGAACAAGTGAAGTAGGTAATGATAGACCTATATGAGTAGAACACAACCATGCAAAGAGTTGGTCCATAGAAGATTGGATGGTGGTGTGATCTTCTACCAAAGTAGGCATGATGACTAGATTTGCAGGAAAAGTTATTCTGTTGCCTACAAAACCATCAAGAACTAGTGGGTTGTAGGAGGATGTAACCAAGGGAAAGAGTAGGCCTTGGTATTCCATATGATGGTTAACAAGATGGTTCAAGTGCATTACCAAAAATGCACAAGGGTTTAGAAAGGGAGACATCCAAAAAGGTGATGTTGGAAACAGATTTCCAGACTTAGCCAAATTTGGCAGATTTAGGGATTTTGACTAGAATATGAGAGGGGATGTTTTTGTTGGGTTGCAAGGTACCAGAGCATCATCAAATGGATGATGTTGAAGAGTAGATTGACTATAAGGGATCCATGCTTGATCATGGTCTTTATTGCCTTGGAAGCTTCTAGAATTAGATCTCTTCAGAATTGATCTGGTTGAGGGTTTTAGATGATCACCCAACAGTTAGGGATCATACCCAGATTTGCATTCTTGCTTAGGGATTGATGATTTGGAAACATCTTGATCCTAGTGGTGAGCTCCTAGAGTAGCTCATACTACTTCTAAGCAATCAAGTCAAACAACAGATCAAGGCAACTCATTAGACAGCAGATCAAGGCAACTCATCTTATACACTTAGTAAATCCACTAATGTGTTACCATCAAGCCTAGCTTGAGGTAAGGTTGAGGGATTTTGAAAAGGTTGGATTTTGAATAGGATGAGAGTCCTTGGTATCTCTACTAAGAGTCGAATTCAAATGTTTCAAAAAGAGGGTTTTGTTGAATCTAGAGGTAAGAATAGTAGAAGGTTTTGTCTTGAAAACATAAGGAGATTATGTTATATAGCTCTCCATAGTTTTGTCAATAGAAGCTACTAAAATAGTTTTGGTTTCATAAGCATCTTGGCTCAGGTTTTGAAATGCCAGAACATTTGAGAATATGTAAAATGAGCCAGGATAGTTTTGTTCGATAGCTTTTGCCAACTGAGGGTGAGGTAAGGAGTATATCATCTAATACACATTCATATGCATAAGCATATCCAACAACAAGCAAACACTTTAGCATTAAACAAGAAAAAGTTTTTGTTCCCCCTGATTTTTACATTCTAGACAACTAATCAGGGTCGCTGAAATTGGGATGTTACAGATCTTTCCCCCTTAAAAGAATCTCATCCCGAGATTCAGGAGAGCACGGTTAGGGGATTTTGAGTCGGGTTGATACTAGGTGTCCTACGCGTCCTATCTTACGGACTCCATCTTTGAAAGTGGCTACTCTGTCAATGAAGTTGCTTCAGTCTTCCGGGGTGCACGGAGGGTTGAGTAGAGTCCAGTCCTGATTGCGAGGGATGACCTTCTTTTCCTTTCGGACTTTATATCTTGAGGGTTTAGACCGGGCAGCCTATCTTGATGCTGAACTTCATGGAGTACTCGTCGGAGGATAGAATCTACTGCCTGGTGTACCTTCCTCTAAGGGTCCATGGCTCTTCTTTAGGGGGCGTAGCGTACCCTATTAACGACATTGGGGTCCAAGCTTCTGGGTTGGCTCCTGGCGAGGGTTTACTCTATTTTTGTGGGAAAGACGCAGTCTTTCCCCCTTAGGATTAGACTAGGGCAGCTCAGAGATAACGCATTCCTTCTTTCTTGTCTTCATTGGTGGCGGTTCTGAAGATTGTCGTCCATCTTTTTCCTATAGTCGAGGTCTTCGGAGGTCTCCTGGGAATTATGACTTACTGGGCTTAAATAATACTATTATTCGTACTTAGCCTGCTGGAGTCTCAAATCCTCTAAGCGATTGAAACTGAGCGGTTAGCGATCCGGTGGCACTTCCGGTGGGTCTTCAGCTGAAGTAGCAGAGGGCTTCATAGAATCTTCAGTTTGTTTCTGTTCTGATGAACCACGAGTTGTTACTTGGCAAAAAGACGTCGAACCTGGGGATCCTTTCTGAAATCTCTTCTGTTAGACCATCCTCTAGCATTTGAGTGGAAGGACGCGGTCTTTCGGCCTTAGGGCTTCACTAAGGTGCTTTAAGAGCGGTGCGGTTCTTCGGTCTTGGAGTGCTGACTTGAGGTTAGCGGAAGGCTGTATTTTCCCGGAGCCTTGAGCTGAGGTCTTCGAGTGATGCCTTATTTTATCAACTTTGGCGAGGGTGGTTTCCTAACAAACCCTTAGCTCAGGGCAAGCTAGAGGTTTATGACTGTCCTTGCTAGTAGTTAGTCAGGGTTGAAGCAGTCAACGTCGGGTAAGCTGTCTCCATTGGCATTTCTTGTGTTGCTTCTCCTCGATGGCAGAGTGGACTTGTTGTCTTCACGCTTCTTAATCATCAGACTTCAGGGGTAGTTCTGAACTTTTAGGGAGGATCATTCCGTTGGTTTAGGTAGGGTCAACTAGATTTGTTAGTCTCCTGAGGCGGTCAGAAGCTCTAATACACTAAGGCTAGTGTGGTTGGGTCTTCACTTCTTGTCTTAGTTGACTTATCGAGTGGGTTCTTGTGGATATTGAGGATCCTTCGGTGATTGGCTTCCGGTTTCAACGGGATTCTTGCTGTGGTAGTCTGATGAATAAGAGAGGGTTGAGCTATTGACGAGTCTTGCGAGGTGAGTTTGACGAGGTATGCCTTCCTGCTGAGGTGAAATCTTCGGGTTGATTCTGACTTGACGATGTCGAACTCCTGGGTCTTGCGATGCTTTTGCTCTCATATACTCTCGAGGTTAGTCTGGGTCTCAAGACCGACAGCTAACACAGGGGTTTTCTGAAGTTACTAGGTGGGTTATCGCTCCTCGAGTCACATTTTTAAGGAGGTCAAAGCAAACCAGAACATACAAACAAGGCGAAGAGAGCGAGGCGCTCGCCATGTCCTCGGCAGACAACACACATCAAGCAACATAGAATGCACTTATGCAAGCAAACATGGTCAACGCCAGGGACCAAGGAGTTAACTACGCGCGATGTAGGGGAATCCTATTCTTAGGACTATTAACCCTAGATATCGCCTTTCTTCAGGTCAGAGTCACAATCTTGCAGATGAAGCCTTCGTCGTATCTTGGATGCTTCTTGACGATGCAACACTTGATGTCTTCTGATTATGAGGGTTCCGCTGGGAGAGCGGTATTGTAGTCTCCTTGTGTTTGCTGGTAGTTGCTTGTCTTCATCTTGTTCTCATTGTCTTCACCGGGTTCTAGATCCTAGTTATTGAAAATCCGTATACTTGAAGTTGGGACGAGAGTTGGAGGAAACCATTTTCGAAAGCATTTACTTAGAGTATAAGAAGAAGTAGAACCTTTTGAAACTCACTTAGAAACTAGTTTTCGAAAACCTGTGTTTTCAAAATAAGGTTCCTGTCTAACGACCATGCTAACTAAGGTTCTCCTACAGTCAGGATGGCTCTGATACCAAGTCTGTGGGGCCCCTGGATTAATCCTCCGAAAATCCCTGTTATGCATACAACCATGATCCCATGATCAATTAGTCGTGGCACATAACCGACAAGTATCATTGCAACATCCGAGAATGTACCGAATTACAAGACTTACATAAATGCCGTTATGGCTACATCAATAATCAGTAGCGGACTTCAACAAGCGCAAAGCCCGAGCCATGCCTTAATCTACAGGCAGCTGACTGGGAGAACATCCTAGCTCGCATAGTCGCCATCCTCGCCTTCTTCTTGAGATCTGGCCAAGTCAATAGCCAGGGACAATGCTGATGAGTACTTTGAAAGTACTCGCAAACCACCTTAAGATATTAATAATAACAGGAGGATATGCATTTTGGCTGTGGTAGTAGGAGGGCTCCAAGAGAGGTTCTTTTATCAAATAGTTTCTATTGTAGATATAGCATCTACATATCTTTGTTGAAAACTTTTGTAAACTTTTTGGAAACCTTTTTGAAAAGTTTTGGAAAACATTAGGACGGGGTCACCCATTTGTTCCCGTTTTTAGGTCGTCCCACGACCAAACTCCTTCCATACCTCTCTGACCATCCCATGGTCAAACCAGGTATCCTTCCCGACCATCCCATGGTCAAAACATTTCAAAGTCATTTCTTTTCTGAAATCCTTTTTGAAAACAAAACCAGCACCGCTCTACAAAAGTTTGTCCAACCCGTCCTTAACCGCGGACACGGCTATTCGAATAGATTTTTATCCTCTGCAGAGGTTGTACACCTTACCCACATGATCCGATACATCCGCCGCGAACTATCGCGGATTGTCATACATCAGTATGCGGGTTTCGGATAACCGGACAAGACCTTCAGGATAATCCCCTCTTAACACCAGCACCTACCCTATGGGTGTTATTCCCCTCAAGACCGGGACGTCGGGTGAGGACCAACCGGAGCGCCTTTTCCACTCCTCGAGAGTGTGCACTTTCAATGAGGGGCCCATAGTAACGCGTGGAGGCCTGCTGACCCTTCGTTCCTTTTCCAGGTCGCACCTTTATCGGAGAAAGCCCACCCTCCAGGGATACCCGATCCCCTGTAGTAGTTGCGAGGCACCGGTATCAGAGAGAACCACTTTCGGGTCAAGCCCCTTCCCATATAGGAGTAGTGTGGTTGCACGGGTTTAAGTTGTTATAGCTAGACTGCAAAGAACCAGGTGCGTTTTCATAAACCTTCTTCCTCCGGTTTTCCTCCAGCATTTTGTAAAACAAAACCTTTTTCTTTCTCAACATCTCTTGGGCGGTCCCACCTCACCAAGGTTTTATCATAAAACATTTGGTAAAACTTTTTCCGGGGTCTTCCCATCCTCTAGCTTTTGCTTCGGCTAAATCGGGGTCTCCAAAGGGGTATGGTGGATAAGCACCATCTACTCTACTAGGGACAAGTAGGTGTCACCAAGGGGGTTGTACTAAGTAGTACAAAAGTGTAATAGTTTGGAGGAGCCAAACCACTACCATGTATACATCAACATATAGTAAACCGATGCAGTTTTAATAAAACAGTAGGTAAAACATGCATAAGTAAAACAGTAGGGCATGGCTTATGAGCAAGAAGGTGGCTTGCCTGTGATCAGCAATATGGCATAATTATCCCTGGACTTCTTCTTTAGATAACCCATATACAATAATAACCATCTTCTTCTGCTCTCTGATATAATCGCAACTATCGTCGATAGGGAACACATGCAAACAAACAAAAGGGCATAATCAATACAAGGCATACAATCACAACTACCATTCAGCAAACAAGCAATTGAATAAACTCCAATTAAGGTTCAAATGGTTTTGACAGGATTGGTTTTAGGAGATTGAGATGGCCTTCGAGAAGGGAATGAATACCCCTTAGGATTCATAGTCTAGAAACTACCTAAGAGATGGATTTTTGGACAAGACCATATTCTATATGGTACCATTGTAAAAACATGATACCAACAGATAGGTATTGATAAAATGAAACTAACAAAAGTGGTTTCACTGTTTTATCAATCACCAAAGATTTATAGTGATTTTTATAGTGAAAAAGACTCTAGTTTTAGGAAATAATTCACCAGAGAAGTTCTGGAGCTCCAAAAATTATTTCCGTGGGTGGTTAGGTAGGGCTTGATGTACTTGTTCACTGAGAGTTGGAATTAAGTCAAGATAATTACCAGAATGCCCTCAAGAAATTCCCAAATGCAGTTCTGTGGGTTTTTTGTCTTTTTCACCAAATTACATCTATAGCAGATTTTAATTTTAATCCAAGGGCATAATGTAGGTATTTGGAATACCTTTCTGTAGAAATTGGAATCACCCTTTTTGGAGCTGTATAGCTACTGTAGTGAATTTATAGGTGAATAAACCATGCAGGATAATTGTATAGGCCTTAGTGTACCACATCCAGGATAATTGTAATTGGATCAATTGGACTCAAGGTTTGGTCTAGGGGATTTTCTAAAGTCAGAATGTCTCTGTTTTTGCTAATTTTACTACAGGAGAAAAAAAGCTCCACGTGGACTGAGGCCATGGCCATGGGATGGGTACCGGTAATACCTACCAGGGGAACTTGGGTTTACCCCATTTGGATTTGGGTAGCTCAATGAGGATTATAATTAGTGAAAAGGATAGGTGCTAGCATTTTAATTATTAGAAAAGAACAAAAAATCTTTTTGGAACAACAAGGGTACTGCAGGTTTCAGAAGACTTTTATAAACATTAGAAATTTTTGATCTAGGCATTTAGAAGCATTTTCCTATTTTATTTTGAATTAAACCAATCAGTCTAATTTCAGATCTGGGAGTAATTGAAATAACTAGACAAGAGGGCTGGGGCGATTGGGCTGAATTCGAGCGGAGATGGGCCTGGGGAGTGAAACCGGCCCACTCGGGCTCCCCTCTCTGTAGGACCGAGATTTAAAGGTCTGGCAGGCAGGGCCCGCTCGTCCGCGGCCTGGGAGACTGAAGAGGTATGGAGATATGTGGGGCGTTGGATCCAGGGAGATCGATGGTTGCCATTCGTCTTCCACCTCGCGACGCAGAAAAGGGAGGGGAAACCCTAGGGATGGCAGCAGGGCTCGGGGACCTCACCTGCGGGCTCACCGGTGTCGGGGAGGCGGCGGAGGCGAAGCGGCACACGACGCGATCCAGGAGAGGGCGACAAGGGCAGGTTCGGCATCGGGAGGATGCTCACGCGACGGCGACCGGGGAGGGCGTTCGGGAGCTCACCGGCGGCGTCGATAGGGACTGCCCTAGGACAAAGTGAGCATAGGATCAGATAGAATAGAACTAGGAGATTTTAGAATGGTGATATGCAGAGGAGGGGGATCTGGCAGGAGAGTACCATGAGCAGATCATGGGAACGGCCGAGAGGCAAAACTCTCCTTCTCCTACGACATGCAGAGGCAGGGGCTCGGTGAGGGAGCCTTTGGTGGTCTACATGAGTGTTGGAGATATGCCCAAGAGGCAATAATAAAGTGGTTATTATTATATCTTTATGTTTATGATAAATGTTTACATCCCATGCTATAATTGTATTAACCGGAAACATTAATACTTGTGTGTTTTGTAAACATAAAAGAGTCCCTAGTAAGCCTCTTGTTAAACTAGCTTGTTGTTAATGGATGATTATGGTTTCCTAATCATGGACATTGGATGTCGTTAATAACAAGATCATATCATTAGGAGAATGATGTGATGGACACACACCCATAGTAAGCATAGCATAAGATCAAGTCATTAAGTTTGTATTGCTACAAGCTTTCAAATGCATAGTAACCTAATCCTTCAACCATGAGGTTATGTTAATCACCATCACCGGATGGGTACTTTGATGACATCAAACACCGCTTCATAACTGGGTGGTTATAAAGGTGTCATTGGGTATTCTGAAAGTATGTGTTGAAGCGAATGGACCAAAATTGGGATTTGTCCATCCATATGACAGATAGGTATGCTCTGGGCCCTCTCGGTGGAATGTCATCTAGTTAGCTTGCAAGCATGTGACTAGGTCACAAGGGATGACATATCACGGAACAAGTAAAGAGTACTTATCAGTAACGAGGTAGAACTAGGTATGGAGATACCGACGATCAAACCTCGGATAAGAAGAATATCGCGTGACAAAGGGAATTGGTTTCGTATGTTAATGGTTCTATCGATCACGAAGTCATCGTTGAGTATGTGGGAGCCGTTATGGATCTCCAGATCCCGCTGATGGTTATTGATCGGAGAAGTGTCTCCATCATGTCTGCATATTCACGAACCATAGGGTGACACACTTAAGGTTCGAAGTTGTTTTAAGTAGATATGGAATGTGCGTTGGAGACCGAATGTTGTTCGGAGTCTCGGATTGGATCCGGGACATCACGAGGAGATCCAGAATTGTTCGGAGATGAGATTCATATATTGGGGATCATTTTCTAAGTTAGGAAATGTTCCGGAGTATTTGTATGGGGATTCTAGAAGGTTTCAGAATGTTCCGGAAGGTTCTAGGAGATTTCTTGGAGTTTGCTTGAAAACCAAGAAAGGATCAAGGAAGTCCAAGTGGGGCAAGACACGGATTCGTGGGGGAGGAGGATTCCTCCCCCCTCCCAATCCGCCGGCCAAGGAGGGAGGGGAGTCCTACTAGGACTCCCCCTCCCATGGCGCCTCCCTCCTTTAAATAGCAGGGAGGGGGTGCCACCCCCTAGCTCTCTCTCATAACAAACCCTAGCTGTCGTCTCTCTCCTCCTCCTTCTCTCTGCTCAGGCTTAGGCGAAGCCCTGCAGAATTCTCTACTCCACCACCACCACCACACCATCGTGCTGCTGGGATTCCATGGAGAGATCTACTACCTCCGCTTCTTGCTGGAACGGGGAGAGGAAGGTATGCTTCGACTCCGCACGTGTGACCGACTGCGGAAGCGCTGCCGGAACGCGGCGCCGGAAGGATCGTCTACTTGATATTAAGATCGGCAAGTGATCGACTACATCAACCACGATATCCATTCTCGAACAAGGCTTTCGGATCTACGAGGGTTAGTACAGATCTATCTCGTTGCACATGTCTAATAGATTAGATCTTGGCTTTTATCTAGATTAGATCTGGGTTTTGTTCGTTCTTGCGATAGAAAATTTTGTTTTCCATGCTATGAACCCATCAGTGGTATCAGAGCCGTGTCTATGCGTAGATCTGTTGCACGAGTAGAACACAATGGTTTTGTGGGCGTTGATGCTCGTGCTGTCTTTTTGCTTTTGGTGTACTTTGCATCTTGCGGGATGGTTGGATGAAGCGGCTCGGGCTAACCTTACATGTCATCGCACATGAGACTTGCTCCACGCTTGACGTGTAACTTGCTTTGCACAAGTGGCTTTGCGGGTGTCTATCTCTCCCACCATAGTATAGATCCAATCTACACTTTGCACTTGATAGCACTTGTATCAACGTTGTGGTTCATTTTCGTAGGTAAGATCCGTTCTTATTCGAAAGCCCAAACCACGTAAAACATGCAAAGAAAATTAGAGGCGTCTAACTTGTTTTTGCAGGGGTTTTGTGATGTGATATGGCCAACATGTGATTGTGATTATATTTGATGTATGCAATGATCCTTGTTGTAATATGGCAACCGGCAGGAGCCTAATGGTTGTCTTTAATTCTGTTAAGACCTGCGTGTCTATTCATCTTGTAATAGCTTTATTCCAAGTAGTTGTAATAGTTGCTAGTGATGATGGACAACCATGAAGCGGCGCCACTGACCTTGACGCAATGCTGGTGATGATGGAGATCATGTCCGTGCTTTAGAGATGGAGATCAAAGGCATAAGAAGAAAGGGCCATATCATATCACACTAATTATGAATTGCCTGATATGTTAATCCTTTATGCATCTTGTATTGCTTAGATCGCGACGGTAGAATTATAAGATGATCCCTCTCACTAAATATCAAGTAATAAAGTGTTCGTCCTTAGTTGGCGCCATTTCTAAGACTCGTCCTTTCGAAGCATCTCGTGATGATCGGGTGTGATAGATTCTACGTGTGCATACGACGGGTGCAAGCCAGATTTGCACATGCGGAAACTAAGTTTAATCTTGACGAGCCTAGCATGTGCAGACATGGTCTCAGAACACGGAATACCGAAAGGTAGAGCATGAGTCATATATATGATATGATGAACATGATGATTGTTTGCCATTGAATCTACATCATCCCACGTGATGATCGGACTTGGTGTAGTGGATTTGGTTCGGGTAATCACTAAAACAAATCGAGGGATGTTGTTTTGAGTGGGAGTTCATTTGTAATTTAGATTAGTCAAACTCAATTTATCATAAACACAATCAAAGTAAATTTGCATAGTTTGTTGTAGTCATTGGCATCCGTTCACCACCTTACGTTTAGTTATAGTTGAGATAGTGGAGCTATAGAAATTCTGGATATTTACTTTATGAACTGGTATCGTATTGTTTTGAGTGTCAATCTAAAAGTTTAAAAGTCCTATTGCAAACTTTCAGCAAACTCCATTTACTCTGTGAAGTTTAATAAACAGTATTAAATCAAGAGTAACAATTCCAGTGTTAGTATCTAATGTATCATGTTTGCCTCCATGATTCTTGATACTCAAAAGATTGTTTTTAATATCAAGTTTATCTAAGAGCTGAAAGCAATGTTTCAGAAACCATCATATGTGAAAGGTATTGCGATATCTAAAACAATGCGTTGGTTACAACATGATAGAGTATACGACCTCATATTTGATGAGAAATTTGTGAAGGTTGGAGACGCTAGTCGTCCTAATCCTCCAAAAGGTTTTGGAAAAGAAACATTATACTCCAATTCACGTTTATAAGCTATAGCAGGTTGATCATGAAAGTTGTCATGATAAGGATGAATAGAAGATGTAAGTAAAATGTTTACTACACTAAAAGATTACTAAAGAATGGAATTCTAAAAGAATGCCAAACATTTGATGAAGGTGATCCACTTCAAAGTGCAAGTCCAAAGGTATTAGTATTTGACTATACACACTTTGTACTATGTGTCATGTGAATGACACCACTATTGATGTTGATAGATTCTTTTAAAAGAAAAGGAATTGTTGAACGAGAATCTATAAAATATTTGGCAGATTGGAGATGTCCAACTTAGGTATATAGAAGATACATGTTATGGCTGTATTCCTTGGTTGTTAAACAATGTGGTTCTGCGGTATTGGATACCGAATTGGTTGGTATGAAGTGTCATATAGGACAACACAATTCATGAACTGCAATGGCCTAAGTAACTAGCAAGAGAATATGTGATGATGCTCATCGAAAAAAAACAAAGGGTTGTTGTGTTGCTCATTAACATCAAAGATTGCCTTCAAGATTTGTTTCGATAATTGTTATTTTGATCAGGTATTATGACGACAAAAGGTTGTTCAAATAATTACCGCATTCCATAATAGATGGATGATATACAAGTCTGGTTGGAGAAATAACGACCATAAAACTAATGCTAAAATGTCGCAAGACAAATGATTGAAAGGTCACTGGCGAAGTGACATCGCCGTTTAAATTATATTGAAAGGGATACATGAAGAAACTCCATGTTGATGGATTTTTGGAGTCTTTGATTTTTGATCAAATGACGCTTGTGATACTTTCCTGGAGATAATTAAAACTCTGTTCGTAGGCCAAAAGAGGAACGATGACTAACTGATTGGAATTTGTACATATTGATGTATATAGTCCATTATGTGTAGTTGTGGGCGATGGATTTCAACTTCATATGCTTTCTCTGAAGATTTGAGTGAGTATATGTATATACTTACTCAATAAGGAAGAAGTATGAAACATTTGAAAATGTTCAAAGACTTTCAAGATGAAGTGGAAAATTATTGTAACAAGAAAATAAAAGTTTATGATTGGATCATAAAGAAAGATGTTTGAGTTACAAGTTTAGCAAAACACCTAAGATTTGAGGAATCTTTCCATGGATTTGCATTTCCCAAAACACCATAGGAGTATGGAGTGTTCAAGATATGTAATGAAACCTTGTTTGACATGGTAAGATCAAAGGTGTCATTTATAAAACTGCCATTATATTTTAAAGATTAAAGCTTTAGTGAATACCTCTTTTACACTAAAAAGAGCTCCATCATGATCCGTTGAAATGACACCATATAAGTCATGGTTTGGGATAAAACCCAGGTTGTCCTTTCTTAAATTTTTGGTATGCTAGGCATAAGTAAAATGTTTACAACCAAAGTCGGATGAGCATGTCTTTGTAGGTTATTTCGAATAACCATTGGGTATTCCTCGATAACACCGAAGACAAAATTGTTTGTCGCTTAGAATGTCGAGTTTCTTGAGAAGGAATTTTTAGTGAAAAGTTAAGTGGGAAGACAATAGAACTTTGACAAGGTTGTTGAACCTTGGCTAATATGTGTTGAGTTGCGCAACGTCGGAAAGTGTCCCGGAGGCAGCAACAATGCTCATGGCTCACGTGCCTCAAAGGTTGTGGTCACGGAGATCTAAGTTACTATTGGACCAAGTAGGTCGGGTAAGTAATCAAATGCCAAGATTTGAGAGTTAAATCATTGTTGTTTGACAATGATGAACCGACTACATGCAAAGAAGCAATGATGGGCCCTGACTTCATTAAGTGGCATGAAGCCATAAAATCCGTGATAATTCCATACACGAGAAATCAAGCTTTGAATTTGAAAGACCCTCTGGAAAGGTGTAAGACCTTACAGTCGTATATGGATCTATAAAGAAATAGACATGGATGTTTCACATCTATGAAATAGTCGACATGTCGGAAAGAGTTTACGACAATGTTCAAGGAATTGACTATGATAAGATTTGATCTTTCATAGTGATATCTAGTCTGGACGGATTAATGTAGCAACCACTACATATATTTTGGTATATGGTAGTTGAACAAACAAAACAATTTCTTCTAATAGAATGGTTACCTAGGACGTGTACATGACACGGTCCAAAGGGTTTTGTTAATTCAAAGGATGCTAAAAGAGTATGCAAAATTTCAATGGTTGAAGTGAGCATCGCGGAGTTGGAATCTTCACCATGATGAAACCGTTAAAAGGTTTAATTTCATCAGAGACGATGAAGATGTTTGCATTTTGCAAGAAATTAAGTGGGAGCGCTAAGACATATTTCTAATACATTATGTGAAAGACATATTGTTGATTAGAAATGATGTATTTTTATTGACACGGGTTAAGAATTTCATTTCGATGAAAGACTTGGGCATAACCCAAGAATTAGGCATCAATGTCTATATGGATAGATTGAGGCGCTAATATGGTTTTGCCAAATGTACATATATAAGATGTTGAATGAGTTCAATATGGAAACAACAAGAAAGGTTCTTGACGCACGGAAAGGACTGAATCAAGATTCAAGTGTATTGACACGAGATTCAAGTGTTTTAACACTTGGTGAAATAACAAGAATATTTTGATCAATCATTCTTTGAGATGTACATATCCAGATATGTCCTATGCTCTAAATGTTATGAGCATATACCAGAACGACTCATAAGATGATCATTGGACAATAGTAGGGATATTCCTATGATCTTTGGAAGAACTAAGAATATATTATTTATATAGTGGTGACAAATAGTTCATTGTAAATTGTTGCATTGATACTAGTTTTGTCACAAATTAAGTTTATCTCAATTTAAACTATGGGTGGCACAATGTAATGGAAAGGAAGTTCCATAACGGATTTGGTTGAGTACCAAAGTTAAAACATTATGACAGATACTACAACAAAAGGCTAAGTATATGACTGTTATTGTAGCAGCAAATGAGGGCATTTGCGTCAAGTAGTTTGTTATCAAACTAGGTGTGGTTCATAGCGGGATAATACTATGAAGATACATTGTATGACAATTGTATCAACATGATTTAATCCCAAGGAACTAAAGGTCTCACCAAAGGACCAAATTTATACAATGCCATCTCATTAGAGAATGAGTAATGCGTAGAGATGCAAGGACATGCAAATACACACGGACCTGGAAGTGTCAGATCCGAAGATTATGTTTACCACTAGCAATAGTGTCTATACAACACCAGAAAGCCATAGGTGTTGAATGCACAAATTTTTAACTAGATTATTGACTCTAGTGCAAGTGGGAGACTGTTGGAGATATGCCCAAGAGGCAATAATAAAGTGGTTATTATTATATCTTTATGTTTATGATAAATGTTTACATCCCATGCTATAATTGTATTAACCGGAAACATTAATACTTGTGTGTTTTGTAAACATAAAAGAGTCCCTAGTAAGCCTCTTGTTAAACTAGCTTGTTGATTAATGGATGATTATGGTTTCCTGATCATGGACATTGGATGTCGTTAATAACAAGATCATATCATTAGGAGAATGATGTGATGGACACACACCCATAGTAAGCATAGCATAAGATCAAGTCATTAAGTTCGTATTGCTACAAGCTTTCAAATGCATAGTAACCTAATCCTTCGACCATGAGGTTATGTTAATCACCATCACCGGATGGGTACTTTGATGACATCAAACACCGCTTCGTAACTGGGTGGTTATAAAGGTGTCATTGGGTATTCTGAAAGTATGTGTTGAAGCGCATGGACCAAAATTGGGATTTGTCCATCCATATGACGGATAGATATGCTCTGGGCCCTCTCAGTGGAATGTCATCTAGTTAGCTTGCAAGCATGTGACTAGGTCACAAGGGATGACATATCACGGAACGAGTAAAGAGTACTTATCAGTAACGAGGTAGAACTAGGTATGGAGATACCGACGATCAAACCTCGGATAAGTAGAATATCGCGTGACAAAGGGAATTGGTTTCGTATGTTAATGGTTCTATCGATCACGAAGTCATCGTTGAGTATGTGGGAGCCGTTATGGATCTCCAGATCCCGCTGATGGTTATTGATCGGAGAAGTGTCTCCATCATGTCTGCATATTCACGAACCATAGGGTGACACACTTAAGGTTCGAAGTTGTTTTAAGTAGATATGGAATGTGCGTTGGAGACCGAATGTTGTTCGGAGTCTCGGATTGGATCCGGGACATCACGAGGAGATCCAGAATTGTCCAGAGAATAAGATTCATATATTGGGGATCAATTTCTAAGTTAGGAAATGTTCCGGAGTATTTGTATGGGGATTCTAGAAGGTTTCGGAATGTTCCAGAAGGTTCTAGGAGATTTCTTGGAGTTTGCTTGAAAACCAAGAAAGGATCAAGGAAGTCCAAGTGGGGCAAGACACGGATTCGTGGGGGAGGAGGATTCCTCCCCCCCTCCCAATCCGCCGGCCAAGGAGGGAGGGGAGTCCTACTAGGACTCCCCCTCCCATGGCGCCTCCCTCCTTTAAATAGAAGGGAGGGGTGCCACCCCCTAGCTCTCTCTCATAACAAACCCTAGCTGTCATCTCTCTCCTCCTCCTTCTCTCTGCTCAGGCTTAGGCGAAGCCCTGCAGAATTCTCTACTCCACCACCACCACCACACCGTCGTGCTGCTGGGATTCCGTGGAGAGATCTACTACCTCTGCTGCTCGCTGGAACGGGGAGAGGAAGGTATGCTTCGACTCCGCACGTGTGACCGACTGCGGAAGCGCTGCCGGAACGCGGCGCCGGAAGGATTGTCTACTCGATCTTGAGATCATCAAGTGATCGACTACATAAACCACGAGATCCGTTCTCGAACAAGGCTTTCGGATCTACGAGGGTTAGTACAGATCTATCTCGTTGCACATGTCTAATAGATTAGATCTTGGCTTTTATCTAGATTAGATCTGGGTTTTGTTCGTTCTTGCGGTAGAAAATTTTGTTTTCCATGCTACGAACCCATCAATGAGGGCTCTGGAGGGGAGCTAAGGCGTTGGGGGAGGTCAAGGCACACCACACTTGCGTATGCGAGCAAGATCCTGAGAGGAGTTCTTCACCCTAATCATGGCGAGGGGAAGTCGATGGAGAGGTAAGGGGGTGTGGAGATGGTTCTCTGGTGGCCAGGGAAGGTAATGGGGGAGCAAGAAGGGTTAGAGTAACCTGGGGCTTATTTATCTTGAGGAGATGGGTGTATGGTGCACATAGTGCACAAAAGGGCTAGGGTTAGGTCCATGGCTTGCTCATTGGCGAAGCTGGGCGGTGGAGAGGAGAGAGGTGGGGTGCTCTAGTCGTGCATAGGGCAGAGGGGCAGTGTGCAGCAGCTACAAGGGGAGTGTGCAAGCCAAGACACCCACATGGGATTAAGCTCTAGGGTCCAAGCACTAGAGGACAAGTTGCTACAGTACATGAACAGTGTTTTCAACCAGAGGGAGAGGGGTGGTGCTGTGGAGGCTTGTTGGGGAAGATTGGATGGAGTTAGATTGGGGTTTTGGTACAAAAAGGGGTAGAAGATCAATTCAGCCATACGGGATAATCAAGGTTTATTTCTTGATTTTCGATCTTGACCAACATAGATAAGGATGCTGGTAGATGGGTAGGGTTAATATGCATCCCCGTGATTTGTTGGAGATTTTTCAAAGAAATTTAGATGCACTTTATAACAATTATCCAAATAGTGTAGAAATGGTTTTTAGGAAGTTATTTGATAAATTTACATTGGACAAGGTTGGGTTTTGGTCGTATATGGTCCCAAATGTGAGTACCCACTTAGGGGAATTTTCTCAAGGTTTATTGGGGCTTAAAGGCATTTAAAACAATTATTATCCCAATTCAGCCATTTAAGTAAATGGGCAAAAAGAAATAATAAAGCTCTTCAAAACTATTTATTTTTGAAGTGGGAAGATGGGGTATGCTATGCAGGACTCAATTGAGACAAAAGTTGAGGAAGTGGTTTGGCAAAAACCAAACTTTCCTTTATGGAAGGAGTTTTGGAGATTTTGACTAATAAGGAGATATATTAGATTTGGGGCCCTAATAATTACGGATAATTATTGATAAGTCTTGATGATCAAGGTGGATGATGTGTACAAGGTGTATCAAGCATTTGCAACCTTGGGATTGGACAATCCAAGTTGATTTTGGTGAAAACTATAGATTAAGGATCTAAGGTGATGATAATTTTGTACCATCAAAACCATGTTAGATCGTGGAGCTCAGAGCTCCCCTTGGGGCATGGGATATATGGATGGAAATACTAAGTGATGTATATTGCAATGGTGTAGAGGTTTGAGCTTGATCCTTCTTGAGCTCACCAAGACAGGCTTTCAAACTTTGAATAAAATAAGCCTGCCAAAGCAGATTATCAACTAGCCTTCAAAACCTTGTGAGTTTAAATAGCTCAATGATCCAATTGGAACAAGTGAAGTAGGTAATGATAGACCTATATGAGTAGAACACAACCATGCAAAGAGTTGGTCCATATAAGATCGGATGGTGGTGTGAGCTTCTACCAAAGTAGGCATGATGACTAGATTTGCAGGAAAAGTTATTCTCTTGCCTACAAAACCATCAAGAACTAGTGGGTTTAAGGAGGATCTAACCAAGGGAAAGAGTGGTCCTTGGTAGTCCTTATGATGTTTAACAAGATGTTTCAAGTGCATTACCAAAAATGCACAAGGGTTGAGAAAGGGAGACATCCAAAAAGGTGATGTTGGAAACAGATTTCCAGACAGCCAAATTTGGCAGATTTAGGGATTTTGACTAGAATATGAGAGGGGATGTTTTTGTTGGGTTGCAAGGTACCATAGCATCATCAAATGGATGATGTTGAAGATTAGATTGACTATAAGGGATCCATGCTTGATCATGGTCTTCATTGACTTGGAAGCTTCTAGAATTAGATCTCTTCAGAATTGATCTGGTTGAGGGTTTTAGATGATCACCCAGCAGTTAGGGATCATACCCAGATTTGCATTCTTGCTTAGGGGTTGATGATTTGGAAACATCTTGATCCTAGTGGTGAGCTCCTAGAGTATCTCATACTACTTCTAAGCCATCAAGTCAAACAGCAGATCAAGGCAACTCATCAGACAGCAGATCAAGGCAACTCATCTTATACACTTAGTAAATCCACTACTGGGTTACCATCAAGCCTAGCTTGAGGTAAGGTTGAGGTATTTTGAAAAGGTTGGATTTTGAATAGGATGAGAGTCCTTGGTATCTCTACCAAGAGTCGAATTCAAATGTTTCAAAAAGAGGGTTTTGTTGAATCTAGAGGTAAGAATAGTAGAAGGTTCTGTCTTGAAAACATAAGGAGATTATGTTATATAGCTCTCCATAGTTTTGTCAATATAAGCTACTAAAATAGTTTTGGTTTCATAAGCATCTTGGCTCAGGTTTTGAAATGCCAGAACATTTGAGAATATGTAAAACGAGCCAGGATAGTTTTGTTAGATAGCTTTTGCCAATTGAGGGTGAGGTAAGGAGTATATCATTTAATACACATTCATATGCATAAGCATATCCAACAACAAGCAAACACTTCAGCATTAAACAAGATTTTTTTTTGTTCCCCTTGATTTTTGCATTCTAGACAACTAATCAGGGTCGCTAAAATTTGGATGTTACAAGTTGACTGATAGGGGGTGTTAGTGAAAACAAAACTCTCAACGAAAGTTTTGGTGAGCACAACATATTGCTCACTCTCATCTTCCATGTATGAGGTCAAACCGACTCTCTGAACCAGTAGTAAGAAATCATCGAGGATCCCTACCGCTTGCAAGAAGGTATAACAAGGAAAAGTAGATGGGTGAGCATCCCCCTCATCTCCTTCATTGCCAAAGCGTGGTGCGATGAGATCTTCATTATACGAAGGCCTAAACTGAGAGGCTGATCTCGAGGGCCTTGACCTCCTAGGTGTGTCCCTCTCAAATATTTCTCCAAATGTGTGGTTGTTCATCTTTGATATTCTGAAATTTAAACATCCATTACACAAGTGATTGCAAAGTGAATACATAATGAAGAGAACTACTCATAGGGACTTGTAAGAGGCCTAAACATGCATCAAAAAAATATCTCTAAGCATTGAACAAGCTTACAAGATCTCATAACCTTTCACCTACAGCAGCAAAATACTCAAGATATAAACCACTAATAACAAATCTACTTGGACAAGCGGAGGAGTTACATACCGGAGAACAAATGCTCCAAATTTCAGCAGCAAAGATGGGCTGAGCAAGGAGATCAAAAAATCATGGGCAAGAATAGCAAGAACACGATTTCGAGCAAACAACTGATGTTTTCTCAGGAGAGAGAAAGAAGTGGGAAGTGAGAGAGTGAGTGGGGGGCCAGGGGTGGCCCACACCATGGCCAGGCGCGCCCCTAGGCTGGCCGCGCCACCAGGTGGTGTGCCTGCCTGGTAGGCCCCCCTGGTACTCTCCAGGCACTCCTCTGCCCCTTTTTTCACGTAAAAATTTAATATGAATTTTTTGGAATTTTTCGAGACACTTTATTTTTGAGCAATTTTCAGGTATAGATGCAAAAGCAAAACAAAGATAAAACTTCAGAAGTTCTAAGACACTCTAATACGAAAGCAACTAGCAAAAGAAAAGTAAACTGAGCAAAAGCAAAAACTAAAATGGATAAAATGAAAGTAAGCGAGGATAATCATGGTGAAAACATTGTTTTGTTCATTAAAATCCCTTTGTTAACAAGGTTGATCAGGTCTTATTACCAAAACAATTTTATATGAAACAAAACTTTGCATACCACATATGATTATGTTACCTCAACCTTGATAGCAATGGTCCCAATCATAATAGTTTCGTATTTTTCTCTTGGTATGGGAAAATATATTTCTCCAACTTGAATGCCCTCAACATGTTCAATTGAATTTAACCCATAAGTCCTATCAATCTTCTTGGGGAAATAGACAGTATGCTCCTTGTCATTAACATTAAAAGTCACATTTCCTTGATTACAATTAATAACAGCTCCTGTAGTATTAAGAAAAGGTCTCCCAAGAATAATAGACATATTATCATCTTCAGGCATTTCAAGCACAACAAAATCAGTTAATATCAAGAAATTATGAGCCACTTGAATAGGTACATCCTCACATATACCAACAGGAATAGTAGTAGATTTATCAGCCATTTGAAAATATATATCAGTTGGTATTAGTTTTTCCAGTTGAAGTCTCTTGTCGAGAGAAAAAGGCATAACACTAACTTCTGCTCCCAAATCACACAAAGAAGTTCTAACATAACTATTTTTAATAGAGCATGGAATAGTTGGAATCCCTGGGTCTCCAAGTTTGTTGGGAACTTTACCATTAAAGGAATAATTAGCAAGCAAAGTAGAAATTTCTTCATTAGGGATCTTCCTTTTATTTGAGACAATATCCTTCATATACTTTGAATAAGGAGGCAATTTAATAGCATCAGTCAAAGGAATTTGCAAGAATAAAGGTTTCATCCACTCACAAAACTTATTATAGTGTTCATCTTCCTTTGACTTGTGTTTCTTACCAGGGAAAGGCATAGGTTTTTGGACCCAAGGCTCTCTTTCACTACCATGTTTCTTAGCAACAAAATCTTCTTTAGTGTATTTAGTATTCTTAGTGTGCCTTTCAGGTTCTTCTTCAACTTTTCCTCTATCAGGAGCATCATTTTCTTCATTACCACTTTCAGTTTTAGCATCAGAGACAGATATACTATTAGGATCTTTAGCAGGTTTAGAGGGTTCTACAATAGTTTTATGTTTCTTTTTTCTTTTCTTAGTAGTAGTACCACTATTTTCAGCTTGTTGAGAATCCTTCTCAATTCTTTTAGGATGCCCCTTAGGATATAGAGGATCCTGGGTGGCAGCACCACTTCTAGTTTTAATTTCATAAGCATGTTTTTCTTTAGCAGCATTAACTAGCAAATCTTTTTGTACTTTAATAAGCTGATCAATTTGAGGTTGAACCATTTGAAAATGTTTAACAAGCATTTTAACATCATTAGAGGTTCTTTCCACAATATCCTTCAACTCAACAATACCTCTTGTGTTTTCCATTAGTTGATTTTGCACCCTTTTATTAAAATTATCTTGCTTAACAATAAAAACATCAAATTCTTCTAAGCATTGATCAGGAGGTTTAGAGTAAGGAATATCACCTTCATCAAAATGTTGGAGAGAGTGTACCTCAATAGTGGATGAGTGGGGAATTGACTTACATAATTCTTATATAGGAGGTAAATTCTTAACATCAGCAACTTTAATTCCCTTCTCCTTAAGACATTTCTTAGCTTCCTTCATCACTTCATCATTTAGTTCAATAACTCCCCTCTTCTTCGATGTTGATATAGGCGCAGGTATATTTGGTTCAGGTATAATTGTTTCAGATATAGCTGGTTCAGGAGGAGTCCAGTCTTCATAATTCTTGCTTATTTTAGCCATTAATTCCTCAGCTTCCTTGGGAGTCCTATTCCTGAAAACACAATCAGCACAACTATCCAGGTATGTCCTAGATTCTTTAGTTAGTCCATTATAAAATATATCAAGAAGCTCATTCTTAGGTAATGGACATCGAGCCTGTGAATGAATCAAAGCACAAACCTTGCCCATGATTCAGGCAATATCTCTTTTTCTCCCTATTTAAAATCAAAAAGTTCCTGCAAAATAGCATGTCTAGCACTAGGAGGAAAATATTTCTGCAGGAAAGTACTAATCAAGCAATCAGGGCTATCAATAGATCCAGGAGGTAAATTATTAAACCAAGTTTTAGCTTCCTCTTTCAGTGAAAAAGGGAAAATTTTAGCAACAAAGTAGGTGAACATCTTAATATCATCAGAAAATAGGCCACTCATGGTAGAAAGCTCAGTCATATGTGCTACCGCACTTTCATTCTTAGTCCCACAAAAAGGTTCTTTCTCAACAGTAGCTATGTAAGATAGATCAAGAGAGAAATCATAATCCTTATCTTTAATGTTTATGGGAGATGCAACAAACTTAACATTAGGAGACAATTTGGGTTTTATAGTACGCTTCTCAAGGAGACTCTTAATAGCACTCCTATCATGGGTATTTTGACATTCTTTAATAAATTCATCGGTCATCTCTATATAACCATCTTCAATATCATAGCTCTCTCTAGACTCAGGTGAACTAACAGGTGTAGTAGTGTCTTCATTAGGAGTTTCAGTATTTCCAGCTATAGTTCTAGCAATCGTAGCATCTAGGAAAGGTCCTAATGAACCACTCTTATCAAGCACAGTAGAAGCAGCATCATAAGTATTAGAAGTTTCAGATTCAGCAGTAGTAGCAGTGTGTGTAGCACATGTATGTGGGGGTGTAAGGAGCTTACTCATAACAGATGGTGAATCAAGAGCAACATAGGTGTTTAGAACCGTACCTCTTCTTGTAGTGGATGGTAAAATAGGAACCTTGCCATCACGAGACTTACCCAGGATGGATGGATGGCAGCGAACAATAGTGATTCCAAGTGAACTTGATAAATAAAGCTATGCTCCCCGGCAACAGCGCCAGAAAATAGTTTTGATGACCCAGAAGTATAGGGGGTGTATCGTAGTATTTTCAAGGGAAGTGAAACCCAATTTATTGATTCGACACAAGGGGAGCCAAAGAATATTTATAAGCCTTAACAACTGAGTTGTCAATTCATCTGCACCGAGAAACAATCTTGCTCACAGCAGTCTATCAGTAGCAACAGTTTTGTAGTAGCAATAGTAGAGTAATAGCAGTAGTAAAAGTAAAGACAGTAGTAAAAATTGCAGTAAACAGTAGGATTAAAGCGCGGTAGGCATAGGGATGGATGGACGAGCGTTGCATGGACAAGACAATTCACATGGCAATCAAGCCATAGGGCATTTGCAGATAAATAAGATAAAGCATCCAAGTACTAAATAATCATAGGCATGTGTTCCATATATAGTCATACGTGCTCGCAATGACAACTTGCACAACATCTTTTGTCTTGCCAACCCGTTTGCAGCGAGGCCTCAAGGGAACTACTAGCAATTAAGGTGCTCCTTTTAATAGAGCACCGGAGCAAAGCATTAACACTCCGTGAACACATGTGATCCTCACATCAAAGCCATTCCCTCCAGTTATCCCGATTGCTGTCACTTCGGGGCCTTTGGTTCTGGACAACAACGTGTGTATACAACTTGCAGGTAAGACCATAAACAATACTATCATAATGAATCAATAACATGTTCAAATATGAAATCATGTCACTTGGGCCCTAGTGACAAGCATTAAGCATAACAAGTTGCAACAAAGTCAAAAAGCACTAATAATAGATACTAGGCACCATGCCCTAACAACCTGATGCCATTACATGAACGATCTCATCCAATCCCTACCATCCCCATAGCCTACAGCGGGGGATTACTCACTCATGGATGGGGGAAACATGGATGGTCGATGGAGAAGCGATGGTGATGATACTGGCGATGATCTCCTCCAATTCCCCATCCTGGCAGGGTGCCAGAACAGAGTTTCTGGTTTCGAATCGTGGAATCTAGTGGTGGCGGCATAGCAGAACTCTTTCTCGAAAAACATCGAACCCCCTTGGTTTTTAGGTGAAGAGGCAACTTATAGGCGAAGAGGGAGGCTGAGGGGGCAGCCAAGGCGGCCACACCACCCCCAGGCACAACCAGGTGGTGTGGGCCCCTCGTGGCCCTACTCCGTCTCGTCTTCTGGCTCCGTGATCTTCTGGTGAAATAGGACTTTTGGCATATTTTCCGGGATTTTTCCTAATAGTTGATTTTTTGCACAAAAACTAGACACCAAGGTAGTTCTTCTGAAAACAGCGTCAGTCCGTGTTAGTTGTACCCAAATCACACAAGTTTAGAGAAAAAACAATAGCAAAAGTGTTCAGGAAAGTAGATACGTTTTGGACGTATCAGACTACATGTAGTCATGAGGATGCAACTCAGGATTGTGCGTGCAAAGGAGTTACAGGAGTTATTGGATAGTGCACATCTATTAGTGGATGACGAGATTGCTGTATCCAAAGAAAAGAGGAGGAAAGTTCAAAAACAGACCACAACAGGTCAGATCCAAGGTCACATGATGGAGAATTGTCCGGATCCACATATAACAGACAACACAAATAAAATATGTCATAATTGTGGAATTAGGGGCCACATTTTTAAGGAATACCCAAATCCAAAGATATTATGCCAGAAGTGTGGGGAAACAGGACATATTAGACCCCATTGTCCCAATTGACCACCGGGTTATGATTTGTGAACCAAAAACATAGGGTGGAAAGAAGATAAGAACTTGTGGTAAATACCCAAATATATGCTATGAATGTGGACAGTCAGGACATATTAGGATCAATTGCCTGATACTTCTATCAAAAGAATCAAGTGACATGGCAATTGGAGTATTACAAGTAAGCGGAGGTATTGATGAAGCAACATCCTCGGGGAAGAGGAAGTATGAGGCTATGACTCAAATCAACCTGGCAAGTGGTAAGTCATCATAGTATCTTTAGTATAAATTATTTTATGCATACACCTTATAGGATGAAGAGTTCACACGAGTATCCCGAAATGTGTGGTTATGACATAGGTCTCTTCATAGGACCATTAGGAAAACCCTTAGGGGGAGAGTAAAGAATAGGTTAGACATCTAGATTCGATAGTTAGCATAGTTTCAAGAGAAATATCTAAATCTTCCCAAGAATATCCAAGATTGATGATAACTTTAAAGTTGAAAATGTATTTAGACCCCAGCTGGTCTCAACTAATAAAAAGCATAGCTTGAGACCAATAGAATTTTCAATTAGGAATGTGATGATAAAATACCTTAATTAAGGAAGAGTAGGGTGATTTTGAATGGATGTAGTAAATTAGTTCTGTCATTCTAGAAAGGAAATTGAAAGAGAATAATTAGAATCCATCAAAGTTTAAGAATCCTAAAACTCTACCATTATTAAACCTTAATACAATCATGATACCTACGAATTAGTCCATTTATCTTATGAAGTACTTTTTTCAATACACTAGGAATGAATATAAAAGTTTAGATAAGTCAGAGCTCTCAAGTGGGTAATCCTAAAGAGGCGGGGTGGAATCTAAATATCGCCAAAAGAGACCAATGGATGGACAAGGATCGCTAAACTTCAAAGGAGAAGATTAAGAAGGAAAGGTTTCCGTATTCCGTTAAGAGTGATATCCGTAACTTCGGGGACAAAGTTTAGCTTAAGGGGGAGAGACTGTAATGCCCCAGCATTTAGGGCTACAAAAGAGAGTTTGTTCATTTATATTCATGCATAAGAAAATTTAGGGTAAATGTTTTGCAAACTAAAACCCTGGAGAGATCAGAGTTTCTTTCACTACTTTGAGTTAGGATTTAGCTCTTTATAGTGATTGTTATAAATTTTGATATGATCTCTAGGAATTATAATGATTTTGGGTGAATAATTTGAATTCATATTTAAATGTGAATCAGTTTTGAAAATATTTAAAAATTAGAAGTATTAAAGTTCTGAATATCTTAAAAAGAATATTTATAAGTACAAAGTATGAATTCTTGAATATATAATATTATACATGAAAAAGAGATGAATACAATATAAATAGAAGAATTCAAATAAGAAATTTTATTTCTTATTATTTCCTTATTCAATAATAATAATTCAAATACCAATGAATAAATAAGTAATTGCATTATAGAAATAATAATTGTAACATAAGGAAATAAGCTTATTTGAATAATAAATACATAGTACAATGTTTTGTATAGAAGTCAAATGAAAAGATTACAGAAATGATAAAATGAAAACGTAAACTAATATCTATCTATTTACTAATCTAATTTTCTTGATCATCAAAGCTTCTGTACCTGCAAAACAAAGAAACAAGAATAACAAAGAAAGTGAATTATGTTAGTTTTGCTCTCAGTTTTAAATAGTGAAGTGAACTGTTCATGGTACATCACTGAGCAATTTCAAATAAAGGGGCAAATTTCATCAAAGTGTAGAATATGTTCTTATAAATCAAATGGGCTTCAGTGCCACCTCATTAGCCAAAGAAGGGGCAAGTTTCACTAGGCAAGAGTAGTAAAAGCAAGGGGTAGTAAATAATTTCTACTTGATCTGATCTAAAGGGAGGCAACAGTGAAGCAGCTTAGTCCCCAAACTGCATGCAATGTGCTGTCAACAATAGGGGAAGTGGAGAAGAGTTAAAACCAAATCCAGCGCATAGCAAAGCTTGCTTTGCTACTCACTTCATAGCCACAGTCACAACTCTACCTCAAGAACACAACAAACACCACCTTAGATATTGCCACTTTCCACTAGATCAACCAAGTATTCACCACAGCAATCCAACAAGAACCATACAAGATGGTCACTTAATGGAGGGGTGATTTAGGTGGACATCAAGAGCAAGCAGAAGCCTGGAGCAGCAGCCCAAGAGGAGCAGGACAAGGTCAAGGGAGAATAGAACCAGTTCTAGGAGATATCACGATCAAGAAGGGACAACAAGTCCAAGAGACAACAACCACAAGTCTAGGAGTAGCAGGAAACACCAGCACAAGGCTACAGGCTACCACGGTCTACTTAGAACTAGGGTATATCTCAAACCTTTTGATCCAATACTTTCTCATGATCATATATAAATTTGTATTCATGTAAGAGCATGATAGGTTCATCATGGAACACCTGAGTAATTAGGAAGCAAGTAAAAACATTTATTTTTACTTTAGAATGACCTCAGACTAGCATCACAGGTCAACTAAAAGGCAACAAGAGTTACACTATACTTAATGGAGTTTTTCAACTCTCACAAATATAAAGCCATATCAAAAGTATAGTTCAGGAAGAACTTAGTACCAGCCATGATCTTGTGTACCATTCATTGAAGGTGTCACAAAGATTCATCTTAACTAAGTAATCCATATATCAAGGTTTCATAACCAAACCTTCTCAGGAAGATTCTCAATCATTTTCCTAAAATAACAATTTAGGAATCATTCATGTTTCTCTAAAAATGTTATCATTTGAGTTCATAAGGATTATCAATTCGAATCCACAGCTTAAGTCTCAGCCTATGCATCATTGACCAAGCTAGTACTCTCTAGTTTTAGAACTAGATTGCAAGCAATTTCAATGTGTTGGTACTACTGGGCACATCCCAGTTTTGGGTAACACCTCAGCAGTACCAGATTTAGAAAAGAATTTCTAAATCATGGCAAGCTTCCATTTAGGGGGGGTATTTAGAATCATCTTCCTAACTTTGTTAGGAATCATATATACACATTATCTATCATAGGTTAGGTACAACTAGATACTTAAACCGTAATATAGGAATCATTGTTTTTCAACTCTGGTTCACAAGCATCAAGTTCAAGCCATCTATCTAGTCCATGGACTAGAAACCATTGATAAAAATTCATCAATGACAAGAAAAGAATGAAATCATCAGACCAACAGTTATAGAATACATTCTTTAGTATACTAACACTGTCTATCATCACTTACATAGGAAGTACCTAGGTCACAAGCACTCAATCTTATATCTTCAGTAAAATCCAACGTCATAGTAGGAACAAGTAGTTCCAATATTAAAACCACCAAGTTAACCACATCCAGTAAACATATATGCTTTTTCTAGCAAGTTTGCGAATCATATAAATGAATCACAGATCAAAGTCTATGTTTAAATGGAAGAACATGGATTCAATACCCCTAATTTAATCAAACTGCAAGGCACAAGTAATGGGACAAGTAGAGAAACCCTAGAACAGAGCCTTAATGCTATTCCGAAGAGTCCATAGGGATGGAATCTAGGAAAAAATAGGAAGACGAAGAAGAAATATACCACTTACCTGGAGTCCTCGTGAGTTTAGAAGAGAAAACAGAGTAGCCGAAGTCTGAGACGAGCACGACAGCACGGGGAGCACCCAGGGGGTGCTGCAACCTGCGCCAAACCGCGGTCATAGGGGCTCCAGAGGAAGGAGGCGACACCATATGACCGCCAAAGCACCACAGCAGTGCCAAGGAATCGGCGAAGCACCGAATCACCGACGGCGTCCGACCCCTAGACATCTAGGAGGAGATGTCCTGGTCAGGAGACAGATCGAGTGCCAAATCAAGCTGGACCAGTCGATGGTGCATCGTCGACTGCTTTATCTTGTATCACCGTAGTGGCCGAGGAGGCCAGAGGTGGCCGGGATCGCTCACGGTGACGGTGGTGGTGCCACATCGCCATAGAGGGGAACAGACGAGATGAACGCGCGTAAATGAGCAAGGAAGAGAAGGGGCACTGGGCCGGTCTAGGCTAGTACCGAGCGTCACAGGGGGGTTTGACCCAACCCTATTGGGCTGGGTCGGGCTGGGTCAGCCTAGTGGGTCAGGCCCAGATTTTAAAGAAAAGGAACCCAAATTTATTTTAGTAAAAAACCAAAATACCCCTAGAACTCCCTAAACTCTAGAAAAATAAATAAAAAACCTAAAAAATAAATGTAATATGTCTAAATGATCACAAAAAATATAAACTACCTAGGAAATACCAAATTATATTTTTAGTTGATAACTTTAAAAAGAATAATTTAGGACATCTATTCTATCAAAGAATTTCCAAAAATTAAAGATAATACCCAAAAATAAATAAAATTCACTTTTGTGATTCCAAATAAATATTAAGTATAAGAAAAATACTAGTTTGGATTTTTAGCCAAGAACACTAAACTATATATTTCCAAATACTTATTCCTTGAAGGAATTTCCTAAGGATAAAAGTAATATATTGAAAAATGAATAAAAATTCATTTTTAAACTTCTAAACTAATATTTAATGAAAGGAACATATTATATTATATTTTAAACTAATAAAATTGAATTCTATATTTTAAAATATTCATTCCTTCATGGAACTTTATGAAAATTAGGATGAGACTTAAAAATAAGTAAAAATCATTTTTAAGATCTTTACTAGTTTTACTTTATTAGAAATATTCAATATGTATTATTTAAAAAGGTATGCAGATTAAAAGGTAACAAATTCGTATCTATTTTATAGAAATTCTTATTTAAACTTATTATAATTCTTCAAGATTACTTCTTAAGCAAGTAATAAACTTATAACGTCATAAAATACTTTAATCTTGAATAATCCATTAAATTTAAGTGCTAAACCTACAACCTTTGTTTTGAACTCTAATAAAGCATAAATATAAACTACTAATTAGTTAATAATCCTTTAGAAACTTAAACCAATTATAACTAATAACTTCAAATTAACCTTTAGCACCATTCACTTATGTTGATGATGAATAATCTCATATCTCAAATCTTACCTAACATAACTTTATGGCTAAATAGAAATTTAACAAACCATATAATGAGATCACTGTTTCTCATAATTAGCTTTAACTCTATAATCTCCTTAGAATCGATTTGATAAGCTTAGATTCATAAAGTTATACTCAATACCTATACAAATCTATCTTCGATCATATAGAAGAAGCTCTTAAACTCGACCATGATATAAAAATACTACATTCCAATCCAGGTTATCTTTTATAGTTAACTTTGGTCTGTTACTTAATCAACAAGGAGCATATTAGCTTAAAGATCGATGAAGCGATCCAAATAGCCATCAATTTTAATTTAAGAACACCACAAGTTACTTAACTTGATATATTAAGTATTTTCTTCAAAGTTATTCGTTTTTCCACTTCAAACAAAAGCTTTAGTCAATCTGCTAACTACCACCCACTTGAATCATAATACCCTTAAAAGTGTATACCAATTAACATGTACAAACAACTTTCGTTGTACTCTACTTTCATCACTTGTCGATTACTCTTAGATGCTTAATACAAATTTAATCGTAAAGTAAAACTTGATTGTATAGAAATATTTCATAAATCACCAAATTCAATCCATAGTGATACATGGGGATTTATTTTTGGATTTATACAAAATGCATATCATTATTTATGCATAATAGCATATTTCTTCTTTAAACATTAGTCCTTACCGGACCAATCATGCTATTTTGAGATATTAGAGTTTATATCGACTAGAAGATCCTGACAACATAATTTTGTAGTCAGAAAGGCAAGTTCACCCTTGCTCATGTCCTTTGATTATTTTCAATCAAGTATTTGCAAACTATTGTGTCATCACCTGCATTTAAAAAAAGGTCAGAAAACACTATTTTTGATAATAATGTAAACTATTGGTTACTGATCTAGGGTGATCAGCTAATCTATTAAGTTTGACAATTAGAATACCATTGTCCAGGAATATATCATCTAGGACTTAACAACTAATGTCGCCAGTGATTCTAGCGCCGTATGTCACGCGTTAATCATGAGATCTACAATGGCTCTAGGGAAGTCAGCTGGATCTTCTTCCTTTCACATGGAAGGTTGGCCATATCATGGTGCTGGTAACCTTTCGAGGCCCAGCATATGGGTGGGACCCCTTAGTTCCCCGTGAGCTTGGTATCTAGACAATCTAAAGAGACGATCCTTGGTTGGTCCACCAAATCGTTGGGGAGACCAGGATATGTCTACTCACTAGAGTCCTCAACATAGTCAAACATAGTTATATCCACACACGGATTAACAGAGGTCGTTCTGCTTGGGGGGTCATGTCTTCATATGGGGTCGCGGAGAAGGGCAGCGATTGGCTTGGATCTTAGGTTAGGCCTCAAACCAAGGAAGTTTGAACGGGGACATACTCCCGGCTGTGCAACAAATCTCAAGGTCTCTTGTGGGTAAACTAGCGCACCTCTGTAGAGTGTAAGAACTATGACATGTTACTCCCTGTTCCGGGAAGGAGCTGCAAACGCTGCAGGAATGGAACCCCACGAAAGTTCTGGTAAACCTATGAAGGCTAACGGACATAACTTTTCAGAATAAAAGCAACCTTTGAAGAAATGTTTATGAAAACCTGCATAACCTACGACCTTTTGGTCTATGGTTGTAGTTAGTGCATCAAATACTCTTTTTTTAGTGAACTTGCTGAGTATGCTCGTACTCAACCGTACCTTCTTAACCCTTGCTAGATTTAGGAGCACACAATGGCGAACTTAGGAGGTAAAATACTTTGACGAACTAAAGATATCCAGAGGGGATCAACGGGGTCAATGTCTACAACTGAAGACATAGAAGTCAAGATGAAGCATAGCATATAGATTATCTTAGGAACTAGAACCTACTTTTGTAGAGCATTACTGTAGCAGCAATTGCAAGCCATAGTTGTATAGTAGTGGTACTTCTAGAATCAACTTCGAGTTGTTATTTCTGGTTATATTTTGTATATTATAATCCTTGTTATATCGAGTAAGTTCTTTGGATCTTCTGTAATCTGATATATATAATATAAAGATATGTTTTGGACCCGTGATGTTTCTGTTGTGCCATTCTGAGGGATGTAATACAGGTGAATAGTGTTCATTAGTGTTATAGCAACGATTATAGTGAAGTGGTATGTTGGGTCACCGCAATCCTATATTCTTATCTCCTCTCAAGATGATCAGAAATTTTTTGTGACATTCTAAAGAACAACGTAATACATATCATATGCAGTAACAGAAAAACCAGCGCAACCAATAGTACCTGAAGGATATATATCTTCGGGTTAACCTGGCATTTGCCCCATTGTACCAACAAACTTAGTTCTTCAAATTCAACAAAACATTTTCATCCCCAATTCACGCCTCCTCCAAATCAACACCCCTTCTACAACGGCAGGGCAACATTGACGTCCAAATCATTATAGGTGGCTTGGAGCCAGAGAGAAGCACGATGAGCAAAAAAAAGGAGAAGAGCGAAGGAGGGGTCACCTGGGAAACGGAGCTTGGTGGGCGATACAAGATGGCCAGGGAAGGATCTGGATGCTCCGTATGTGATGCTATTGTCAGTGATGAGGGAGAGGAGGATGGCCATGCATATGGGGATGTCGATGCTCGTGGTACCGCCGACACCATCGGGTAAAGCTGACATGTAGCAGTTAGGCAATCCGGTAGTGGTCGAGTTCATGGAAGGGGCACCGCCACTCAACATCGAGATCGGGGAAGAGGTGCCGCTTCTCGAGATCGAGATCGGTTGGGGCGGTGGAGGAACATCGGGGGAGGGGTTTTGTCGCCCAAGATCATGGTCGATTGCAACAAAAGAAGAGGGGATAGGTTGCGGGGATGAGATGGATCAGAGGAGACACATCGATACATATACACATCGGCTAATTGGGTCGTACTGCATAGGCCCAATCAAACGGAGAGCACGAATTTTACCCGTAGCGGAGCTTTCCTAGGGACGTCTGGCCTAGTGCGCATGTGAGGGAGATCAAACAGACAGGAACAACAATGATGAGTAATCCAACAGTTAAAATTGACTAGATCGTGAGAGTTCGTGAGAGAGCTCCTAATTGACTCAGTTATAATATCCCTAATGGCATAAAAAACAAGAACCCTTACAAAAGAAAGGATTGTTTCATACACATGATGGGTTTTGTGGCTATCATTGGCTTACTGTGCCTATTTCATTCACCCCACTGCCACATATGCACGTGACAATCTACCACTAGTGGAGAACGGGCCTTTAGTCCCGGCCCGTAAGAGCCTTTAGTCCCGGTTGTGGTACCGGGACTAGAGAGGCGGGACTAAAGTCCCACCCACTAGTCCCGGCCCGCTTACCAGCCGGGACTAATGGGCATCCACGTGGCTGCCCCCGGCGCGCGCTAGGTCCCCCCCATTAGTCCCGGTTGCTTTTACAAACCGGGACTAATGGTTCTCTTCCGCGGTAGGGAATTGTCCCTTTCTCTGCCATGGCAAAGAATTCATTTTGTTTCTTTTTTCATTTCAAAATAGAGTTCTACGCTACCACATTTGTACATGTTACTGGGACTAGAACATACAAATATATACATGATAGTTACATGGAGAAACATTAGGGTCGAGCATACACAAATATATACATGATAGTTACATGGAGACATCACAATTACCGGGACTAGAGCCCGTCTATTCAATTACATGGTCGGGGGATCATCTGTAGCGCCTATTCACACTAAATTCTCTGGCGTCATCTATCATCTCATTCATTAAGAATCCTGCCAGTTCTTCAGCAATTCCTAGTACGCGTTGCTCTGGTAGGAGCTGATCCCACATTCTATCGAACTATATAAGAAAAGGAGATCAATATATTAATACCAATCATGATAACAAAATGTGACGATAATAAAAATAATGTTGTGAATGTATTTCTTACATCGACTTTATAATTTTTGTGCTTAGTGGTAAACATACGAATGAACTCACAAACGTAGAATCCACATAGATTCGTCCTGGGTGGCTGCCTAGCGCACTTTACGAGAATAGAATCCAATCAAAATAATATTCTAGCTTCATAATTGTATTGAAACTATAGAAGTAAAGAGATGTGTGTAATACTTACCGAGACCATCTTAAACGTCAGCTTCTCACTAAAGTGACCCGTAACCGCACTCTTGAACTGGTTCCAAACCCTGCCTAGTAAGGAAAATGAATGAGTTATTTATTACGTGATATCTCAGGAAATCAACGAAAGAGACAGATGTAGCACGAAAATTACCTCTGAAGCGTGTCCTGCATGTCCCTAAACTGTTCCAGGGGTCTTTTTAAGGGGTCCATGACTTCTACTCTTCCCTTATCAAGTTGAATGTTTAGCAGAATCCAGTGAAAACCGCACACGTTTATATATACATCAGTAACTCATCAATAACACTTACATTGAGTAAGCAAATGTGAATGTGTACACCAGAGTAAGACCCTCACTTGAAATTGTAAGGAAACAGTATGTGGTCACAGAAATTTTGCTCCGTTAGAAACCTTAGAAGGTTTTCCTCCGTCTCCACGGGTTTATCCATTAGCGTCTTTATATATATTTTATCTGGGTCAATGAACCCAACACTAAAGAGTGATCTTATTTTACATTCCTAGATCTTCATTCTGCATAATAATAGAGTACAAAAGAATATAATGAGGATAATTACATGCAATGAACTGAATAACTGAAAAATTGAACAACTTATATGTAGAAAATGAATTCAATAACTTACGGACAATAGCAACTCATGATAGATTTGTCGAGGGTGTCGAAAGCATATATATGGAAGAGTTCTGGAAACTCAACATGGACCTCTTCTTCTCGGAAGTAGTAGTGACGTGGTACTTTTGCCACAATCATTATTCTCTCCTCCTTTGCGGCTTTCAAGTACCAGCTATGTAAACTCCGCATTTGTGTTGGCAGTTGTTGCAACCTCTCTAGGGTGACCAACGGTATCCCTGGGACATATTGAGGGACTACATCAGCCTTGGGTAACTTGTCGTCCCGTGAACCTAGCAATTCCTCAACAGTCATATTCATTGTGGCCGCAAGCTTCACAGCTTCTTCCATATCCTACTGGGGAATGTCATAGGATGCCACCCTGAGGGGTGGGATCAATTTTTTGGCCTATTTATCGAGCTAGGGGACATCCTTTCTTTTCCCGGTTGCACTTTGATTTGATGATTTTCTCCCGCTTGCACTTTTACTTGATTTGCTCTTCTTCAGTTCCTTTTAAAGCGTGCGTAGATAGTCATCTGGCTTATGGTGCAAGTCATATTGTGATTTTGTGTTCAGAAAAGCAAGTGCATATGCTTTTTGCTCCTCAGTGTATACCGGGGCAGGCTCAGGTTTCTTCTTTTGAAGCTGCGCAACACATTCGGCATTTGCGATCGCTATGTTTTCCTCTTAAGTACGATCATAGGTCTGATGGGAAGATTCTTATGATGTACTCTTGGGAGGGGCGGCATTTGTCTTTTTGGGCTGCTGCTTTGTTTAGTACTCATCAACGGAGCACGCTTCCACTTATTGTCCTTAGCGGGCGGCAAAGACGGCTGACCCTACGACGGAGATCAAGATGGACCCGAGCTGTGGTGGTCGTAGTCATGGGGTGGGCTTCTTGGAGGTGATGGAGGTGAAGGTGGCATGCAACGACTCGGAGGCAGTGTTGGCCTTGGCGCTGAGCCTGGAAGCTTGATGTTGTTCTTCTCCCATATAATGATACCACCCAATACTTCTCCGAGTGTCCTCTCACCTTCAGGTCCAGGAATGTCAAGCTCCATTGAGTCCCACCCCGTTGTGATTTTATCCACCCCGACTTTAGCATAGCCAGCTGGAATCTCACGACCATGCCAGCATGCGCCAGGTGGACAAGTTAAAGCACATCCGACCACCACCTTGATGGATAGGTTCTTCACCTTCTGATTGTGGCGCCCCGCAAAAACCACTACTAGAAAATCGCTGTGTTTTTGTGCATTGCATCATCATGACCGCATGCTCATGTCATCATGCCACATTGCATTTGAGCATCGTCATCATCTTGCATGGATTTGTCTAAAACTAATATCGAAAAGCTTAGTTTTGTTTTCTAAATATCCCCTTCTTCTTTTCAAATTTTAAAACCGGGCTTCTCCGGATATTTTTGTTTTGTCTAAAAACGGTTTACAGAAGACTTTTATAAAATAAATAAAAGGTTAGATTATTTTTAGGAGGCAGCCCGCCAGGCCCGAAAGCCCGGCCGGCCACCTCCAAACCCTAAAAACTAATCCTATCCTATCCTACCTACCCTAGCCTCACCATATCCCCTCCTAGCTCCGCCTCCTCGACCACCGAGCCCACCGCCCCATCTCTGGTTGCTGCTGCGTGTGTCCTCAGCTGCCCCTCGATTCAGCACCCCGAGGCCTCCTCTTTAGTGCCTCCTCCGGCTTCCTCTCTGCAAGACGCTGCCGCGTCGGACCGTCGCATGACCCTGGCCGTTCCCTGCCTGGTGCGCCGACCTCGACTGTGCAGCGCCTCTGCTAGCACGCGTCCCTGCTCCATACATCATCGCATGTAGCCTGGCATCGTGCCCTAGCCTCTGCTCTTGCTCCGGTCTTCTGTGGGGTGTAGTGGTGTTGCTCTCATGCAGAGATGGTGTGGCAGAGGTATAGCCGACGTTCTCCGACAATTTGTGGTGGAGTAGTGGTGATGTGATGCCCATGGATGGATTGGTGGCGATGTTGCGGTCTCGGCTACCTCTGGTCGTACAAGTTCAACGAGTTTGACAGGTATCTCGCCAAGATCAACAAGTGTATAGGGAGTCCGATGCAGAATGACGCCAAGAACTTCTACCGGAGCCGATGACCGAGACCCCGGATGCCAAGGACACCGACACGGAACACCGAGTTCTCCATCGAGGACGTTAAGCATGTCGACATGGAACCCAAGGATGACAAGTACTTCACCCCGGATGCCAAGACCGACCCGATAGGAGGACTCGAAAAGCTCTATGTAACGACAAGATTGACACCGACCAGGGCGAACCCGATGAGTCTCCGACGCCAAACCAAGTCCTTCGACAACCTCCGAAGACCGATCCGGCCGAGCCCGGTCCCCGTCGAACCCTGAGACCGAACCCCGGACCCCTGGAACCCAAGATCTTCCGAATACAGATGTGTGACACTAAGCCCCTAATTTTTTATAATATGACATTATCAACTGTCGCATAATAAATTGTTCATGCATGCATATCTGTCTGTGGGTTGGGGGCATTATGCCGATTCACCGCATGATTAAATATGGATTCCATATGCGGGATATCTTAGTCTTATTCCAGACTCCATTTAAATTGGTGTAGCGAACCGATGCCATGATTTGCCCTGTTAATACAACATTTAATTGCGGGGTAGATAAATAACATGAACCGTATATATTAATTGTCGAGACCCCGGTTTCGCTTAATATTGCCTAATTGCACCGCATCTGGCCATGCCATGCATCATATCATAATCATGCCGGATCTTCTGTTGTAGTATTAAATATTGCATCCGGTGTTTCTTCTAGTGTTTGCTTCTTCGCGGATTAGGCTGATGAGTTGATGCGAGTATCGACAAGTTCTTCGGAGATGAACCTTCGGCAGTGTTTCCCAGGCGAGCACCTCTCCCCCTGCTACCTATTTTGCATTTCTAGTCTTTATTTCCTCCTGTTGATCTATTGCTATCCGTGTCGCGATGCTTTAGTTTCTCTACACCAGTTATATCCCGTGCAACCTCTATATTGACATGGACACCTCCTATTACCTGTGTTTGGTAGATAGCTAGCCTTGCGAGTCGTAGTTGCGTGCTCAGGTGCGATCTCGTGTTGTCAAGTACCACAGTTGTTGAAATGCTGGCAGATGCTTATCGGTGGAGATGATCATGACTTTAAATACAACTATTAAAATGCTATATATAACTAATGCAGAGGCATCGGTGGGCAATAGATGTTATTTGGTTCTTCCACGCTCACTTGTGTCCCGTAGGACCCCGAGTACTTGATACCTGTTCCTTGATTTTTTGCACTATCCACATCCAGGAGGCCTTATGGACCCCCCTGAGCCAGAGCTTGATTCATTTCTATTTCTTGGGGCCACAAAGTAGTTTGGGGCTTTATTACTATCATGTACTTATGCCATGCTTTACTGCTTTATTTAAGATTGTGCGTGGAGCACCTGTACTGTTTTGGATGCGGAGTGTTTTCACGGTATCGTCAAGCCCAGTCACACTTTCGGGTTCCCAATCATTTACAACCATTGACGCAAACCCTAGGTCCGTTCCAGAGCCGGCCAACTTCGTTGCGGGTAGCTTAGTGGGGTGGCCCCCTGAAATATTTTATGAATCATGTGATCGCTTTGTCGTGAATGCCTCATTGGGTTTTGAGTTGGTTTTTCCGAGGTTGATCGAGTGTGTGTTGCTATTTGTGCACCCCTGCAGGGTAAAACTTTCTAAAAGCCGTGTCCATGGTTATGGACGACTTGGAGCATAGTATCTCGATCATAGACAAGCATAACTAAAGTAGTGCTATAAATTTGACTTAATATGTGACTAGTAATCAGATTCAAATATAACGGAATGGATATTAAAAATGCCAACAACTGGTGGAGTTGGGGTTCCTTGTGTCTCGTTATATCTGCCTAGTAAGTATTGCAACTCCAATGGAATGTGATAAAAGTGCCAACAACTGCTGGGTTTCGGGATTCCTCGGGACGATTATATCTGACTAGTAAATGTTCCAACTACAACGAAATGTTAACTAAAACTGCCCACTACTTATGCTATCAGGATGACTCATGATATCTATATCTGATTAGTAAGTGCTGCAACTACAACGGAATGAGTAAAATTGCCAACTGTGTGAGTTCCTTAGTCTGACTTCCACGTTTGGTCTCGAGGGGGAAATACCAGGATGGGTTTCTTTGGTGTTAGTATCAGGTTGGATCCAAATAGGTCTTTCTTATCCCTCTCTAATAGCCGCCAGTTTTACTGAGTCTCTACAGGTTGTTTAGTGCTGTTGCGCTGCCGCTTCAGTCCACCATACCTATGTAGGCGAGAGCCGCCGAATTCTAGCCTCGCCGTGTACTGGCCTCAGTACTGACGCTCCTATTTTTCCTTTGCCCTTTGTTGGCACCCCTTTTGTTTTAGCAGGTTTGAGATCGACGTCGTTAGCAGGGTTACCCTTCCGGCTTGGCCTGGGCAGGGTTATGGACGCCATCGGTTATTCTTCAGGGCTCTTTGCCCCCTTTGCATCTTGTCCGTACTCGGACGCTGTATCATTTTCAAGGTGATTTGGATATTTGCATTGTATATCTGTATACTTGACTTGCTGAGTCGCTGTTGTATATATATCTGTTCTGTGGGTCCCATCGAGGACTGTTCTGTAATGGTATTACTTCGTTTTCCACCCGCACGAAAGTGCCTGGTTGGCGTCCTTGAATCGTTTCTATGCGGGTTTGGCGGAAAGGGCTAAAACTTGCATAGGGACGATTAGAGGGTGTTATAGAGTGGTATCAGAGCTCAGCAGTTGCGATACCCCACAAGTCCACCCTGTAGGATAACCTAGCTAATGGCCGAAGTAGAGTGTCAAAAATATTTTTGCAAAAACGGTTGGATAGATAATGATTAGGTATGCTTTTACTCCTTACCCCTCTGTTGTTCTCCTCTTACCTCTGCGTGTTTTGGATTTGTTCTCTTCCCTTCTTCTAGTCCAGGATTTCTCGTGGTTGGTTTTTCCGCCGTACCTTCAGGGTTTCGCTCCCTCCTTTGGCAACAGTGTTTCTACATCCGGTGTTCATGCTATGCGAGCATCCTCCATCTGTTGGACTTCTCTTTGTTCCTTGTTTGTGCCTTCTGGTGTTTTCTGACGCGACGACATCCTCTATGCCAGATCCGATGCAGATTTTGCATCCCTCCTTGTTTCCGAACCTCGCTTGTCGAGATCTTCAATCTAATTCCGAGAGTTGGTTGCATAATTCTCCTATTCGTGTGCAGAGTAATGGTTTGAGTGAACGATGGACTGATCACCATCTGACTACTCTTATCATTCGCTTTTGTGTATCGAATCGGTGGATCAAGCAATTTACTCCGTCCCCGGAAGTTAGAGGTGGCTTTATTTGTTGATACCTCTACCTTCGCCCTTTGTTCCCGGAGTGTTCTCTCGACGATCACGGACAACGACCTCTTGTTAGTGGTGTCGCAAGGATCTACATGAAGCAAGAAGATTCAGATCGCCGACCTTCTTCCCGGTACCGTGAAGTGGATCTCGAGGGCGAGATCCCTTGTTAGTGGTGTCGAATTGTGGTGCCCCGCAAAAACCACTACTAGAAAAACGCTATGTTTTTGTGCATTGCATCATCATGACCGCATGATCATGTCATCATGCCACATTACATTTGAGCATAATCATCATCTTGCATGGATTTGTCTAAAACTAATTTCGAAAAGCCTAGTTTTGTTTATTAAAAATATCCCTGTCTTCTTTTCAAATTTTAAAACCGGGCTTCTCCGGATATTTTTGTTTTGTCTAAAAACGGTTTACAGAAGACTTTTATAAAATAAATAAAAGGTTAGATTATTTTTAGGAGGCAGCCCGCCAGGCCCGAAAGCACGGACGGCCACCTCCAAACCCTAAAAACTAATCCTATCCTATCCTACCTACCCCAGCCTCACCATATCCCCACCCTGCCTCTCTCTCTCTCTCCCACCCGCCTGTCCACTTCACCACCTGGCCCAGCCGCCACCTCACTTCCTCCACTCCCTATGCGCCACCTATCCCAACTCCCCTCATACCCGCCACCTCACCGGTGGACACACACACACCCACACCACACGCACTCCTCCATGCGCCCACCCCCCACCGACAGCCCCACTTGGACACGCACTCCCCGCTCCCCCACCTCCTTTTCCGTCGCCACCTGCCCTCCTCGGTCCCACCTTGTCGGCACGCCCCACAAACGACGCCCCCTCTCTCTCCCCGCACGCAACCTCCCATGTCGCCTTCTTCCTCGGGTTCGATCCCTGCCGCCGCCGCCAGGGGCTCGCCACCAACCACCATCGTCTTTCCCCGTCGCCAGTTGAGCCGCTCCTCCCCTGGATTCGCTCCACGGCGAGTCGCGCACGTCACCGCGCCTCCTCGCGCCAGCGCCCGCCGCCCCGCTCCTCCTCGAGAAGAGCCGCAACCGGCCGCATCTGCCAGCGCCGTCCAACCGCTGCCGCGGGCGCCCTCTGCTTCCACCGGCCTCTCTGCAAGGCACCACCGCTGCGGCCCCTCCTAGCTCCGCCTCCTCGACCACCGAGCCCACCGCCCATCTCTGGTTACCGCTGCGTGTGTCCTCAGCCGCCCCTCGATTCGGCGCCCTGAGGCCTCCTCTCCAGGGCCTCCTCTGTCTTCCTCTCTACAAGACGCCACCGCGTCGGACCTCCGCATGACCCTGGCCGTTCCCTGCCTGGTGCACCGACCTCGACTATGTAGCGCCTCTGCTAGCACGTGTCCCTGCTCCGTACATCATCGCATGTAGCCTGGCGTCGTGCCCTAGCCTCTGCTCTTGCTCCGATATCCTGTGGGGTGTAGTGGTGTTGCTCTCGTGTAGAGATGGTGTGGCAGAGGTATAGCCGACATTCTCCGACAATTTGTTGTGGAGTAGTGGTGATGTGATGCCCATGGGAAGATGAATTGGTGGCGATGTTGCGGTCTCAGATACCTCTGGTCGTACAAGTTCAACGAGTTTGATAGGTATCTCGCCAAGATCAACAAGTGTATAGGGAGTCCGATGCACAATGACGCCAAGAACTTCTACCGGAGCCGATGACCGAGACCTTGGACGCCAAGGACGCTGACACGGAACACCGAGTTCTCCATCGAGGACGTCAAGCACGTCGACATGGAACCGAAGGACGACAAGTACTTCACCCCGGAAGCCAAGACCGACCCGATACGCGGACCCGACAAGCTCTTCGTAACGACAAGATCGACACCGACCAGGGCGAACCCGATGAGTCTCCGACGCCAAACCAAGTCCTTCGACAACCTCCGAAGACCGATCCCGCCGAGCCCGGTCCTCGTCGAACCCTGAGACCGAACCCCGGACCCCTGGAACCCAAGATCTTCCGAATCCAGATGTGTGACCCTAAGCCCCTATTTTTTTTATCAACTGTCGCATAATAAATTGTTCATGCATGCATATCTGTCTGTGGGTTGGGGGCATTATGCCGATTTACCGCATGATTAAATATGGAGTGCATGTGCGGGATATCTTAGTCTTATTCCGGACTCCATTTAAATTGGTGTAGCGAACCGATGCCATGATTCGCCCTGTTAATACAACATTTAATTTGCAGGGTAGATAAATAACATCAACCGTATATATTAATTGTCGGGACCTCGGTTCCGCTTAATATTGCCTAATTGCACCGCATCTGGCCATGCCATGCATCATATCATAATCATGCCGGATCTTCTGCTGTAGTATTAAATATTGCATCCGGTGTTTCTTCTAGTGTTTGCTTCTTCGCGGATTAGGCCGATGAGTTGATGCGAGTATCGACAAGTTCTCCTGATATGAACCTTCGGCAGTGTTTCCCAAGCGAGCACCTCTCCCCCTGCTACCTATTTTGCATTTCTAGTCTTTATTTCCTCCTGTTGATCTATTGCTATCCGTGTCACGATGCTTTAGTTTCCGTACACCAGTTATATTCCGTGCAGTCTCTATATTTTCATGGACACCTCCTATTACATGTGTTTGGTAGATAGCTGGCCTTGCGAGTCGTAGTTGCGTGCTCAGGTGTGATCTCGTGTTGTCAAGTACCACAGTTGTTGAAATGCTGGCAGGTGCTTATTGGTGGATTTGATCATGACTTTAAATACAACTATTAAAATGCTAGATATAACTAATGCAGAGCCATTGGTGGACAATAGATGTTATTTGGTTCTTCCACACTCACTTGTGTCCCGTAGGACCCCGAGTACTTGATACCTGTTCCTTGATTTTTCGCACTATCCACATCCGGGAGGCCTTATGGACCCTCCTGAGCCAGAGCTTGATTCCTTTCTATTTCTTGGGGCCACAAAGTAGTTTGGGGCTTTATTACTATCATGTACTTATGCCATGCTTTACTGCTTTATTTAAGATTGTGCATGGAGCACCTGTACTGTTTTGGATGCGGAGTGTTTTCGCGGTATCGACAAGCCCAGTCACACTTTCGGGTTCCCAGTCGTTTACAGCAATTGACGCAAACCCTGGGTCCGTTCTGGAGCCGGCCAACTTCGTTGCGGGTAGCTTAGTGGGGTTCCCCCCTAAAATATTTTATGAATCATGTGATCGCTTTGTCGTGAATGCCTCATTGGGTTTTGAGTTGGTTTTTCCGAGGTTGATCGAGTGTGTGTTGCTATTTGTGCACCCCTGCAGGGTAAAACTTTCTAAAAGCCATGTCCATGGTTATGGACGACTTGGAGCATAGTATCTCGATCATAGACAAGCATAACTAAAGTAGTGCTATAAATTTGACTTAATATGTGACTAGTAATCAGATTCAAATATAACGGAATGGATATTAAAAATGCCAACAACTGGTGGAGCTGGGGTTCCTTGTGTCTCGTTATATCTGCCTAGTAAGTATTGCAACTCCAATGGAATGTGATAAAAGTGCCAACAACTGCTGGGTTTCGGGATTCCTCAGGACGATTATATCTGACTAGTAAATTTTTCCAACTACAACGGAATGTTAACTAAAACTGCCCACTACTTATGCTATCAGGATGACTCATGATATCTATATCTGATTAGTAAGTGCTGCAACTACAACGGAATGAGTAAAATTGCCAACTATGTGAGTTCCTTGGTCTGACTTCCTCGTTTGGTCTCGAGGGGGAAATACCAGGATGGGTTTGTGAAAGAACATTTCATGTTTCCCTATGTTTTGCGTGTTAGATAACAATACTATGGAGACTTTTCATGTGTGCTAAGTGTGCAGGTAGTTTTGAGGGGGGGGGGCGGATAATCCGCCCCTCCAAGGGCCGGATAATCTGCCCCTCCAAGGGCCGGATTATCCGGCCTACCTCATCTCTCAAGGAAGCCAAGGCGCGTCACTCTGTGTCCAGTCGGATTTTCTCCTGGAAAATCTGAACTGGGGCGGTTTTTCCTCCCCAGGCCGGATAATCCGGGTTTCGCAAGGGCCGGATAATCCGGCCCCCAGTTTTCGTGCAAAAGGAGACAAGGCGCGTCCCTCGGTATCCGGTCGGATTTTCTTCCAGAAAATCAGCGAACTGGGGCAGTTTTTCTTCCCCAGGCCGGATAATCCGGCCTTCGCTTTGGGTCGGATAATCCAGCCCCCAGAAGTTGATCAAGGGCAAGCTCGGCGTGACGCTCAGAGAGGGGGCGGATTTTCTTCCGGATATTCCAAGTCTGGGGCGGAGTTTCCCTAGACCGGATAATTCGGTCCTCACTTGGGCCGGATAATCCGTCCCCCAAAGTGTGAAATGGCTGGTTTTTGGAAGGGGGTATAAGTACCCCTTCTTCCCCAACGTCCAGATCTCTTGATTCATTTCGAATTGGACCAGACCCTGTGCAAGAGCTCTAAATCTCAATCTCCCACTTCAACCACCCTAAGGTCTTGATCTTTGGTGGAATTGAAGGATGAGAAGTTTGTCATCAACATCAAGAATCAAGCGCTCCAACTCCTCTCCATTCACTTGGAGAAATCTCTGATCTAGTATTCTCGTTAATACCTAGATTGTGTTATTGTCTTTGACAACTTTGTTCTTGTGGCAGCTTGTTGTCACTTTGGGAGCCTCCAAGTTGTTGTGGAGTTGTTGCCCCGCTAGTTGTGTAAAGGCGTCGGTGCCCGCCTTGAAGGGTACCTATAGTGGAAGGTGGATTAGGCCTGTTGTGGCGATATCCATCAGAGAACAGGGTGAGGCCTTTTGTGGCGTGGTGGTCTTAGTACCGCCCACCCCTCCAACACAGACGTACTTCCCTTAACAAGGAAGGAACTGCGGTCAAACAAATCTTGTGTCTCCGCATGCTTCTCTTCGGTTCACTCGTTCCTCTTCCACTCGCTCCTTACTCGCTAGTAGATAGGTTTGCATATAGGGAAATTCCACACATCAGTTTATCTAGAGAATTTACCTTTGTGCTAAGCCTAAAATTGAAAAAGAATTAAAAATTGGTGTAGCACCTATTCACCCCCCTCTAGGTGCCCATACGATCCATTTCAATTGGTATCAGAGCCCCGACTCTTAATTCGGGCTTAACCGTGTCACATCCCAAGATTTTCCAAATCTTGTAATGTGAAAATAAATGAATAAAATAAAACTTTGTTTGATTTTCAAGGCCAGAAGAAACTTTTTAATTTCAATTGGGACTTCAAACCAATTGGATCAAATAAAATCCTAAAGGGATTTATAAAGTTAAACATTTAATTAAGGTAAATAAAATGTTTTGGAAATACTATTTTGGATCTTTTAATAAAAGACTTTGTTTTCAAATGAAAAGGTGGATTCATAAAGATTATATTTTAAAGAGCCAAATTAATTTTGGCCAAGCTTTTATAATAAAATATTTTGTTTTGATAAAATGAGTAAAGGTTTATTTAAATAAAATAATAAGGATTTAAACATCCAAATTTTATTTAAGTAAAGGCTTTTCCCATTTTAAATAAAAACTAAAACTTATTTATTTATTTTAAACAAGTTTTCCAAATATCTTTTATTTTCAAATAAAACCTACTGATTTGGTTTTGAAAATATTTGGATTTCAAAAGGAGATTTTATTAAATAAATCAAACCCTATTTTATTAATAAACTAAAGATCCATTTTATTTAAATATTAAATGGATCCTAAAATGAATAAAAATATTATTTTATTTTGGACTTTGGTTTATGTTGATAAGCAGAACCAAATTCAAAGTACACAGTTGAGTGATTGTTTGAATTGTTTGAATGGTTTGAATGCTTGATAAAATGTTTGAATTTCAAAACAGGAAAAATAAAATAGGAATGGAAAAAGAATTCAGAAGAAAAAAATGGAAACAGACCAACCCAGCTGCCCCAGCCCAACAGCCCACCTAGCCCAGCTCCCCCTCCCCCGAAGCATTCTTTTCTCACTCAGAAACTTACCCGCAAAGAGTATGACCGGTGGACCCTCTTTCCCTCCCTCACTCCACTGACCAACCGACCCCACGCAGCCCAACTCTCCCTCCCGAAGAAAACGGTCTGCACCAACTAATTGACCCACGCAGACAATGATGGGTGGACCCAACCCCCTTTCCTTCTCTATCGCTGACAGGTAGACCCCACTCCTCCTGTTCTTCTTCCTCCCCGCGACTCCTTCTCCCCCTCACCGCGCGGCCGTTTCTGCCCGTTGATAGCACCATCAATCCGCGTTAATCTCTCCATTAAACCTCGCCGTGACAACGCCCATTTAAACGCCAGTGACTCCTCTCCGTTTCCCCTTTGTTTCCTTCCCCAAGCACGCCCCCAGGCTGCAGTATTTCGCCAGACACTCCATTGTCTCCGACGAGCTTCCACCGTCGATTCCGTCCGAGCCACACCACCTCCTGCCTCCCCGAACACACGAGCACGCTCACCGCATCCTGGCGCATCTTCCTGTGCCAGTCATTCATCTGCGGGTGCCTTGTAACCTCGCCTTCGACGACGACCTGCAGCCCCGCTGTCTGCTTCTTCTCCGGCGACGTCTCCCAGGTGAACCAGACCGCCCCTCTTCTTCTCGTTCACGCTCACAGCTTCGCCATGATCTCCTGCGTCTAACCCTGCCCTCGGTCTGCCTTCTCTTAATCTGTAGCATCGACTCCAACCGCGAGCAGAACCAACCGACGCCGACGACGACTCCGGCGAGGAATTCCGACGATACCCGTGCGCCCCTTGCCTTCTCGCGAGTACCTTGAGCTTCGTCGTGTTCCCCTGAGCCCGGTGAGCATCTCCCCTTTCTCCCTCACCTCCTGTAGCATCGGCACCGTCGTCGACCGACAGCTCCGCCGCCGGTAGCCACCACAGTGCCGCCAGCTTCTGGTCAAACCCGCGCGAGCCGTTCGATCTAGATCGGGCGAGCAAGATTAGACCACTTAAACGCGAAGGGGTATGCTTTCTGGACCGCACGATTAAACTTAGATCTAACGCACCACGTAGCTCGATCCCAGCGAACCGGTACGGGCGAATAAGATTATGACGCGTGGCATGTATTAGATCAAAAATCAGATTTGAAAACAGATTTTGATGCCATTTTCAAACCCTTATAACTCTGGATCCACACGTCCAAATTTTGCAAATTTTATGTCGTTGGATTCAGGAGAGCAAGCCCTAACCAACCCTGCCCTTAGTTTAGAAGATAGTATCTGTTAGTTTACTTGTTTTTGCAGATTCTTTTGTGTGCTTGTTTAGATTAGAAAAATTGTTTAAAAATGTGTTTAGGGTTAAAACCTTTGCAAATTGGTTTGTTGTGACCTTACTGACTCTAGGAACCAACCCATGGTTTTGAAAATGATTTTGGAAAAGTTTAGAATGGATTAATTGGTTTAGTCCATTTCTAGCCAAATAAAACTATTGATTTGTTTATGAAAATGTTTTTGAGTAAAAAAAACTTTGGGAAAATGGTTTAGACCAAACCTACTGACCCAAACACCAAGCTTTGCAATAGCAACTCATTTTGTGAAACAAAATAATGATTCTTGATTCAAAAACCATTTCTAGTCAAATAGAAATGTGGTTATTTTATTAAAAATGATTTTGGAAGAAAACCTTTGGAAAATGTTTTTGTTTTAAACTCACTGACCCCAAACCCCAAGTTTTGTGAATTGAAAACATATTGGGTGAACCCTAGAGAATAAAGCCTTAGTAAAAATATTTCTACACCACATAAAATGATACTTTGTTTTGAAAATGGTTTTATAGAGAAACCTTTTGCAAATGACTTTGCCACTTTACAAAGTGACCATTAGGTGCCTTTCAATTGTTTATGACCCATTAGGAACCACTTTTTCAAACAAAACAAAGCTTGGCATGCTTGCATGCATTACTTTGACTTTGTCATTTTGTGTGTTGTTTTGCTCGATTGGTAGATTGAGTTTGTGCCTTGCTTGATTGATTTATAGTGACTTGAAGAGTGTGATTGTTGCAAGGACAAGGAGTGAACTTATACCCTCTACCAATAAGGCAAGTGATGCTTCATACTTTCTGTCCCATTATCTTCTCTATGCATTAGTGATTTTTGCTAAGTAAAACTTGCATGGATTTTATTCAGCTAAGTATAGACCTTGCTATTGGAAAACCTAGTAGATGAATCCTTAGTAGGATTTTCCAAAGTTAAAAATCCTATTGCTATCAAGCTTAGCCTAGCTAATAGAAAACATGGGTGGAATATATATTCACACTATGGAAAAATATTCTAAGTCTGTGGACTTATGTTTTGTTTAATAAAAACAACTAAGTGAATGAATCACCTGGGTGGAATGGAAGAATGGTTTGTGTTGAGTGGTTCACAAGGCCATGGACTTGGCTTGTGTATCTCACTTGTGGATGGCCACCCAGGAAACAAAGAGATTTGAGATGTCAAATGTTGAGAAGCTTCAAGTGCAACCACTTGGCAATGTGGGCTCTGCCATGATCATATAGGTTGCAAGAACTTAGCCATATGGACAGTGGGTGGTAGTGTTTGATAGGATGGAACGCGTCCATGATGGTCTAAGGGAAGGCTTCTGAAAGATCTTGTCTTGGGAAACCAAGTCTTGTGGGGAAAGTGCACCACCTCTGCAGAGTGTAAAATCTAAGTACTTAGCCATGTCCCTGGTAAAGGACAATTTGAGCATCAAGACATGGAAGCAATCAAAAATCTCATCACTCCAACTTCTAAGTAAAATTTGTGGGTGAACAAGGGATTGTTTGAAATCTTCAATCTTTGATGGAGAGATGGCTTGGTACAAGGATCTTGAAATCTTTGATTGAGGAAAAATGATTTTGCCAAACAAAACTTAGTATTTTCAAATGTTAAGGAAAAATCTATTTTGAGCAATGCAAGCCTCAACTCCACTTAGCCAAATGCATATAGATGATAGACTCCACTATACTACCATAGTATCACTTGCCAATACAATTCAAATGTATTGACCCTTGTGGCTGTAACTTGTAATGTTGCAGGTTTGATTGATTTTAGTGAAGAATGATTGATTAGGATTACAAAGTCTACAACCAACATCTGCCTGTGGCACTTTGAAGATGAAGGACCCCATGCTTATAGTTATTCCGCTGCAATATAATGTAATAGCCATATGAGCTATGTTTGATGTAATAAAATTATGTTATTCCTGGTTATAAAGTTATATTATGACCTTTGTTTCTTGATATTACATCTAAACTGTGGATGCTAGCTATTGATCCAGGGACTAGCATTGTAAACACAGGGGGCTCAACCTATTTAAAGGTTGGGATCCTGACATGGTATCAGAGCATTGTGTTGCCTGTAGGATTTGTAAACCTAGGATTGGACAAATACCCTGAGAAAATAGGAGTTGTATTTGTTCCAAAACTTATTTACAAACAATCTTGTAAACTCTTTCCTCAACCATTTTGGTTTTAACTCTACATCTCCTCTATTTCAAACTTGATGGACAAAGCCTTTCCATGACCAAAGACTTTACCATGTGCAAAGGACTTCATCAACTCTAATGACTTCAACATCTTTAGCATTTGCACCCAGGACTTCAACCATGGATATCACTAAAGACTACAAGTGAGACAAGAAGTGTTACTCAAGACTTGAAGACTAAGGAAAAACAACTTAGAAGGAACCATGACCACCTTTGAAGTTTTGTGACCAAGACACAAGAATTATCCAAGGGTGCAAAGATCTTGTTCAAGAAGAATCAACCAAGAAGGATGGAAAGATCACAAGTGAACCATATAGAAGGACCACCATATATTTAGTTTAAGTCAAACCCACCAACTTATGTCGTGTAACAAAAATATTTTTGGTTGCCTAAGTATGTGCTTGAAACTTGTTGTTTGAGTGAAATTTTTGGTTTGTGATTTGCTTGTGTGAATTGTGATGTGTGATTAGAACTATTTCCCTAGAAATCTTTTGCCTATTCTAATCCCAATCCAACCCAAACAGATGACTACTCCAAGAGACACCAACATCAAGGTTGATGACACCAACAACAACCAAGAGGACAACATGAAAGAGCTCATAGCAACCCAAAACCAGTTGAACCAACTAACAGCTTAGTTCATAGCCAGCAATAGTGATAAAGATCCAGCACTGCAATTTTTTTTGGAAGAACAATCCCAACTGATGCTTAAGGTGACTAATCAAATGATCAACATGGAAGAAAACTATCCCAACAGAGTGTATGACAACAAGGATGACAAAAATGTTATTCTAGATGGAGACCCAGCTTGCATTATTTGTGGAGACAAGGACCATACTTCCAAGGAACATGAAGATCAATGCCCTAACTGTGAAGAGAAACATCCTATTGGACAATGTCCTACCTCTCAAGCCACTTGCTACCTATGTGAAGGCAGCAATCATACCCCTATACAGTGCCCCATCTATGCCATTGTTGAACAAAGGAAACAAGAAGGATCCAAGTATGCCAAAAATGTTGATGGCAAAGGAAAAGGACCACTTATACCTCCAAACAAGACAACCCAATTCAAAGGATCAAAGAAACCCAAGAAACCAAGACAGGACATGAGCCTTGTGCAATGTCGTAAATGTAAGGAAATGGGACACTACCCCAGTGGATGCCCAGAGAACACGAAGAATAAAGAGATCGGCCAAGTAGTGTGCAACAATTGCAAAGAACCAGGCCACTATGTAGCAACTTGTCCACAAGAGCCACGTAAAGAACTCAAGGACATCCACTGTTTCAATTGCAAAGAACCAGGACATTATGCAAGCAATTGTCCAGAAAAGATGAAGAACAAGTTGAACAAGCCTATGAAGGATCTCAACCTTGGCCCATGAGTCAAGTATGGAAATAAAGGACACTAGGCATATGGTTGCCCAGAGAAGTTTCCCCAGGATCCCAAGAAGGACAATGTGTAATTTTGTTTGAAAATTTTTAAGGGTGGTAGTACCCTAGTTGTTTTGAACCTGTTTGTAACCCTAACCTTCCCAAATCTCGGGACGAGATTTCTTTTAAGGGTGGTAGCCTGTCACATCCCAAGATTTTCCAAATCTTGTAATGTGAAAATAAATGAATAAAATAAAACTTTGTTTGATTTTCAAGGCCAGAAGAAACTTTTGAATTTCAATTGGGACTTCAAACCAATTGGATCAAATAAAATCCTAAAGGGATTTATAAAGTTAAACATTTAATTAAGGTAAATAAAATGTTTTGGAAATACTATTTTGGATCTTTTAATAAAAGACTTTGTTTTCAAATGAAAAGGTGGATTCATAAAGATTATATTTTAAAGAGCCAAATTAATTTTGGCCAAGCTTTTATAATAAAATATTTTGTTTTGATAAAATGAGTAAAGGTTTATTTAAATAAAATAATAAGGATTTAAACATCCAAATTTTATTTAAGTAAAGTCTTTTCCCATTTTAAATAAAAACTAAAACTTATTTATTTATTTTAAACAAGTTTTCCAAATATCTTTTATTTTCAAATAAAACCTACTGATTTGGTTTTGAAAATATTTGGATTTCAAAAGGAGATTTTATTAAATAAATCAAACCCTATTTTATTAATAAACTAAAGATCCATTTTATTTAAATATTAAATGGATCCTAAAATGAATAAAAATATTATTTTATTTTGGACTTTGGTTTATGTTGATAAGCAGAACCAAATTCAAAGTACAAAGTTAAGTGATTGTTTGAATTGTTTGAATGGTTTGAATGCTTGATAAAATGTTTGAATTTCAAAACAGGAAAAATAAAATAGAAATGGAAAAAGAATTCAGAAGAAAAAAAATGGAAACAGACCAGCCTAGCTGCCCCAGCCCAACAGCCCACCTAGCCCAGCTCCCCCTCCCTCGAAGCATTCTTTTCTCACTCAGAAACTTACCCGCAAAGAGTATGACCGGTGGACCCTCTTTCCCTCCCTCACTCCACTGACCAACCGACCCCACGCAGCCCAACTCTCCCTCCCGAAGAAAACGGTCTGCACCAACTAATTGACCCACGCAGACAATGACGGGTGGACCCAACCCCCTTTCCTTCTCTATCGCTGACAGGTAGACCCCACTCCTCCTGTTCTTCTTCCTCCCCGCGACTCCTTCTCCCCCTCACCGCGCGGCCGTTTCTGCCCGTTGATAGCACCATCAATCCGCGTTAATATCTCCATTAAACCTCGCCGTGACAACGCCCATTTAAACGCCAGTGACTCCTCTCCGTTTCCCCTCTGTTTCCTTCCCCAAGCACGCCCCCAGGCTGCAGTATTTCGCCAGACACTCCACTGTCTTCGACGAGCTTCCACCATCGATTCCGGCCGAGCCGCACCACCTCCTGCCTCCCCGAACACATGAGCACGCTCACCGCATCCTGGCGCATCTTCCTGTGCCAGTCATTCATCCGTGGGTGCCTTGTAACCTCGCCTTCGACGACGACCTGCAGCCCTACTGTCTGCTTCTTCTCCGGCGACGTCTCCCAGGTGAACCAGACCGCCCCTCTTCTTCTCGTTCACGCTCACAGCTTCGCCATGATCTCCTGCGTCTAACCCTGCCCTCGGTCTGCCTTCTCTTAATCTGTAGCGTCGACTCCAACCGCGAGCAGGACCAACCGACGCCAACGACGACTCCGGCGAGGAATTCCAACGATACCCGTGCGCCCCTTGCCTTCTCGCGGGTACCTTGAGCTTCGCCGTGTTCCCCTGAGCCCGGTGAGCATCTCCCCTTTCTCCCTCACCTCCTGTAGCATCGGCACCATCGTCGACCGACAGCTCCGCCGCCGGTAGCCACCACAGTGCCGCCAGCTTCTGGTCAAACCCGCGCGAGCCGTTCGATCTAGATCGGGCGAGCATGATTAGACCACTTAAACGCGAAGGGGTATGCTTTCTGTACCGCACGATTAAACTTAGATCTAACGCACCACGTAGCTCGATCCCAGCGAACCGGTACGGGCGAATAAGATTATGACGCGTGGTCTGTATTAGATCAAAAATCAGATTTGAAAACAGATTTTGATGCCATTTTCAAACCCTTATAACTCTGGATCCACACGTCCAAATTTTGCAAATTTTATGTCGTTGGATTCAGGAGAGCAAGCCCTAACCAACCCTGCCCTTAGTTTAGAAGATAGTATCTGTTAGTTTACTTGTTTTTGCAGATTCTTTTGTGTGCTTGTTTAGATTAGAAAAATTGTTTAAAAATGTGTTTAGGGTTAAAACCTTTGCAAATTGGTTTGTTGTGACCTTACTGACTCTAGGAACCAACCCATGGTTTTGAAAATGATTTTGGAAAAGTTTAGAATGGATTAATTGGTTTAGTCCATTTCTAGCCAAATAAAACTATTGATTTGTTTATGAAAATGTTTTTGAGTAAAAAAACTTTGGGAAAATGGTTTAGACCAAACCTACTGACCCAAACACCAAGCTTTGCAATAGCAACTCATTTGGTGAAACAAAATAATGATTCTTGATTCAAAAACCATTTCTAGTCAAATAGAAATGTGGTTATTTTATTAAAAATGATTTTGGAAGAAAACCTTTGGAAAATGTTTTTGTTTTAAACTCACTGACCCCAAACCCCAAGTTTTGTGAATTGAAAACATATTGGGTGAACCCTAGAGAATAAAGCCTTAGTAAAAATATTTCTACACCACATAAAATGATACTTTGTTTTGAAAATGGTTTTATAGAGAAACCTTTTGCAAATGACTTTGCCACTTTACAAAATGACCATTAGGTGCCTTTCAATTGTTTATGACCCATTAGGAACCACTTTTTCAAACAAAACAAAGCTTGGCATGCTTGCATGCATTACTTTGACTTTGTCATTTTGTGTGTTGTTTTGCTCGATTGGTAGATTGAGTTTGTGCCTTGCTTGATTGATTTATAGTGACTTGAAGAGTGTGATTGTTGCAAGGACAAGGAGTGAACTTATACCCTCTACCAATAAGGCAAGTGATGCTTCATACTTTCTGTCCCATTATCTTCTCTATGCATTAGTGATTTTTGCTAAGTAAAACTTGCATGGATTTTATTCAGCTAAGTATAGACCTTGCTATTGGAAAACCTAGTAGATGAATCCTTAGTAGGATTTTCCAAAGTTAAAAATCCTATTGCTATCAAGCTTAGCCTAGCTAATAGAAAACATGGGTGGAATATATATTCACACTATGGAAAAATATTCTAAGTCTGTGGACTTATGTTTTGTTTAATAAAAACAACTAAGTGAATGAATCACCTGGGTGGAATGGAAGAATGGTTTGTGTTGAGTGGTTCACAAGGCCATGGACTTGGCTTGTGTATCTCACTTGTGGATGGCCACCCAGGAAACAAAGAGATTTGAGATGTCAAATGTTGAGAAGCTTCAAGTGCAACCACTTGGCAATGTGGGCTCTGCCATGATCATATAGGTTGCAAGAACTTAGCCATATGGACAGTGGGTGGTAGTGTTTGATAGGATGGAACGCGTCCATGATGGTCTAAGGGAAGGCTTCTGAAAGATCTTGTCTTGGGAAACCAAGTCTTGTGGGGAAAGTGCACCACCTCTGCAGAGTGTAAAATCTAAGTACTTAGCCATGTCCCTGGTAAAGGACAATTTGAGCATCAAGACATGGAAGCAATCAAAAATCTCATCACTCCAACTTCTAAGTAAAATTTGTGGGTGAACAAGGGATTGTTTGAAATCTTCAATCTTTGATGGAGAGATGGCTTGGTACAAGGATCTTGAAATCTTTGATTGAGTAAAAATGATTTTGCCAAACAAAACTTAGTATTTTCAAATGTTAAGGAAAAATCTATTTTGAGCAATGCAAGCCTCAACTCCACTTAGCCAAATGCATATAGATGATAGACTCCACTATACTACCATAGTATCACTTGCCAATACAATTCAAATGTATTGACCCTTGTGGCTGTAACTTGTAATGTTGCAGGTTTGATTGATTTTAGTGAAGAATGATTGATTAGGATTACAAAGTCTACAACCAATATCTGTCTGTGGCACTTTGAAGATGAAGGACCCCATGCTTATAGTTATTCCGCTGCAATATAATGTAATAGCCATATGAGCTATGTTTGATGTAATAAAATTATGTTATTCCTGGTTATAAAGTTATATTATGACCTTTGTTTCTTGATATTACATCTAAACTGTGGATGCTAGCTATTGATCCAGGGACTAGCATTGTAAACACAGGGGGCTCAACCTATTTAAAGGTTGGGATCCTGACAAACCGCCTAAGAGTAGTATGGGTACCAGGGATGATGGAAATGAGGTTGTGGATAAGGTCACAATGGATGATCTCAAGTCGTTGGAAACAACCTTGTTGAAATCCTTTGAGGCCGAGATGGAGGAGATGAATCAAATGATTGCTCGCCTTACATCATCCATAGCCCCATCTCCATCCTCCTTTGAGGCTCCCTCACCATCATCTAAGGAAAAGGGTAACACCGGATCTAAGGATGATGATGTGGAAGGTGAAAAACTAAATGGTTCCACCTCCAAAAAGGGAAGTGGCAAGGACGAATATAGTGAGGTTCGCCACGTATATTCCCCCGACCCACCTATCCCTCATCCTCATATAAACAATAGGGGTGATCCACCCAAGCTCACTGCATCTTCTTTTAATCAATGGCAATTTCTAATGAAATCTCATGTTTGCAGCTCCTCTATTGAATTGTGGAGGATTATTGAATAAGGTCTTCATGTTGGAGATCAAACCAATCTAACAAGAAGGGAAGTTGTGGATAGCCAGTTGAATGCCACTGCTCTCCACATGATACAACTGGGTGTGGGTCCCAAGGACATGCCGCACATTGAACATCTCAACATGGCTAAAGAGGCGTGGGATGCTCTTAGGGACCTTTTTGTTGGAAATGAAAGCATGAGAAGAAACCGGTATGATGCCCTTAGTAACGAAGCTGAGGGATTCTACATGTTGGATGGTGAAAACCATGAGGACATGTATAGAAGACTCAAGGGCATCGCAACAACATTTCGGAAGCATGGGGCCACTCACATTGATGATGCATGGATAAAAAGGAAGTATGTGAGTGCCTTAATGCCTTTCGAACCGACGGATTTGAAGAGCTTGCAAGGTAGACACAACTATCATCAAATGACATCCAATGAAGTCATGCAAGAAATGGCGTCATTCAAAGTGGCGGCAAAGAATGCTGAAGATGCCCATGCTCGGGCCATTGGAATGCAAAAGGGTGTCAATGTGGCTCTCAAAGCCAATGTTGTTGAGCAAGAGGATGATGAAGGAGCATTTGAGAGGATATCCATGGACTGCCCCGATGAGGTCAAACGTGCTCATGGTGAGTACATGGCATTCTATGCAAGGAACTTTTGGAAGGACCCTGCCAAAGGAAGTCTGAACTTGAGCGCAAGAACGGGTCAAATGGAAGAAGGGAAAGTGGCCCAAGATTGAGAACTTGCTTCAACTGTGGAAATAGACTGCACTTTGTAGCCAAGTGTCCTTATGAAAATAGAGAAGACAATGGTGGCAGGCTTATTCTCAAAGAGAAATCCAAAGTTCCTAAGAAGAAGCCATTTGCTAAGAAGAATGGTCCTTTCAAGAAGCAACCCAAGATGGTCCTTGTAGCTCAAGAGGAATACTCTTCCGCAAGTGAAGATGAAGAGGATGATGATAGTTCCCGCGAAGTGGCTGCTATAGCCACCACATCGACTCCCTCCTCTGTCTTCGACTCCCCAAACGAGAACGCCATCAACAACAACTCCACTTGCCTAATTGCAAGAGGATCCGAGGTATTGACTTCTAACTCCTCATTTTCTAAGACTAACATAATTTTGGATATGGATGATCATGACAGTCTTGAAATGAAAGAAGAAGTTATTGCCTTGGATACTTTTTTCACTAACCTACAAGGTGAGCACAAACTCCATTTTAATACTCTTATGAGTCAACTTTCTCGAGCCGAAGATCTCCTTGATGAAAAGGGCAGAATTGAAAGAGAAGATGCTTTGGAGATAGCCTCTTTGAAGAATGCCTTGGAAGAGGAAGAGGAAACTCGAGTTTCTTTGGAAGAAAGACTCGAATCCCTAGAGGAGTCATAAGAAGAAACTGTAGCTCAGCTCATAAAAGAACGTGACCATGCCCTTGCCAAGGTAAAGAAACTAAAGAAAGAAAAGATTGATTTTGGGGCTATTCATGCTAGACTTTTGGAGAAGTTTGATGATCTTGAAAGTGCTCACAAGGCATTGAAGAGTGATCATTCTACTCTAAATGAGTCTCATGAGCAGCTCCAAACTCAATTGAAACGTCATAATGTACCAAGTACCTCATCTTCATCCTTTGGAAAAGAAGATCTTGCAAGGAGTTCTCAACACAAAGGTAAAGGGGTTATTGATGAGATACTGAGCAGGCAAAGGACAAACAACAGTAAAGAAGGTCTTGGTTACATACCCAAGATAAAGAACAAGAAAAACAACAACAAGAAGAAGAAGAACAAGACTGCTCAATCGAAGACTAGCAACATTACCAATGACAAGACTAATTATGATGGTTTCGTAGGGATCAACAATCCTAACTTCGAATTATATTGTGATTCTTATGGTGATGTTTATGCTAGTTATGTAGGGCCTTATGATTGTTACATTCCTTGGTCTATTTGGGTTCCCAAGACCCTTGTTACTAACATGAGAGGACCCATTGAAAAATGGGTACCTAAAACCAAGAAGTAATTTGCTTGCAGGGCTATGCTTCCGGTGGTTCTCAATGGGTACTCGATAGCGGTTGTATGAGTCACATGACCGGAAGCAAGGAGATCATCACGGAGATGCGGCCAAACCTTGATCACATTACCGTCTCCTATGGTGACAAGTCAAAATCTGAGGTATTGGGTCTCAGCAAAGTTGTGGTGGCTCACGATATCTCTCTCGTGGACATCATGCTTGTTGAGACCCTCGGGTATAACCTACTTTCTGTTCATGCCCTTGGTAAGATGGGCTTTGCAGTTTACATTGATGCTGATTTGGTGGTACTCTTGTGGAGCAAGTCTCTAAAAGTCGCTTTCATGGGATATGTCAAAAACGACCTGTACGTGGTAGACTTTTTGGGGAAAACCACTACAGGTCCGATGTGTCTTTTCGGAAAGGATGACGCGGGTTGGCTATGGCATCGTCGACTAGCCCACGTCAATATGAGAACTTTGCAAAGTCTTCACAAGGGTGGTCACATTCTTGGACTAAAAGGAAATGTCTCTTTTGCCAAAGATCGTGTTTGCAGGGCGTGTGTTGAAGGGAAAATGCATGATTCACCTCATCGAAGGAAAACCATTATCTCTTCAAAAAGGAACTTGGAGCTCCTTCATGTGGACCTCTTCGGACCTCCATCTCATGCAAGCCTCGGTGGGAAAAAGTATTGTCTAGTGATTGTTGATGATTACTCCAGATACACTTGGGTTTATTTCTTCAAGTTGAAGAGTGAAACTCAACAAACTGTCATCGACTTCGCCAACAAGGTTCAACATCAACAGAACGTCCCCATTCTGGCTATAAGGAGTGATAATGGCTCGGAGTTCAAGAACTACACTTTAAATGAGTTCCTAAGTGAAGAGGGGCTAAGACATCAATATTCCGCTGCGTACACCCCTCAACAAAATGGTGTAGCCGAGAGGAAGAATCAGACTCTAATGGATATGGCAAGATCAATGTTGGCCGAATTCAAATCTCCATATAACTTCTGGGCTGAAGCTATCTCTACTGCTTATCATTCATCCAACCGGTTATACCTCCGCAAGATTTTGGACAAGACTCTGTATGAAATACTTACCGGTAACAAGCCAAACATCTCATACTTTCGGGTATTCGGGTGTAAGTGTTTCTTTCTTATTAAAGGAGTTCGTTTATCTAAGTTTGAATCTAAGGCTCTAGAAGGTATTTTTGTTGGTTATGGTGCCGAATCCCACACTTATAGAGTCTACAATAAGCTCTCTGGAACTATTGTAGAATCTTGTAGTGTGGTGTTCGAGGAAAATGACGGTTCCCGTGCGGAGCAAGTGGGTGTTTGTGATGCAGATGTTGAAATACCCCAACATGCCATAAGAAGAATGGGCGTGGGATTTTTCTGCCCCATTGAGGAACCCCTTGTGGCGGACCAGGAAGGACAATCCTCTACTCATATAGAGCCCTCATCTACACATACGCAACATGCTCCAACCATGGGGGCAACTTCTACACCATCTCCATCAACTGCTGGAGGTCAAGATGCTTTAGAAAGCTCCAGGCCGGATTTTCCGGTGAATGCCAGATTTTCCGGCCACCCTACACCAGCCGTCCATGCAGCTCCTGGTGGTGAAGATATCAACACAAGCTCCAGGCCGGATATTCCGGCTGACCCCAGATTATCCGGCTCCTCGCCAGGTCAAGCAAGTCCCAGGATTCCTGATGATGCTACTGCAAGTCCTCCCAGGCCGGATTATCCGGCCACTTCATCGGCCAGATTATCTGGCCCTGACTCTCCAGTTCTGCAGCCTCCTGTTATGGCTACGGACTCACCTCAAGGGCATGCATCTCCACCACCTGCTACTGATGTTCCAACTACGGATCAAGGCAGAGAAAATGCCTCCAATGAAGACTCAAGTGATGAATCTCCTCCACCAAGAGACAACAAACTTATTGAACTTCGTCGCAAGGCTCGGGCTGATCGTAACCTTGAGTTGAGGGGTCACACTCTCGACAAGGTTGTTGGTGATCTTCGACGAAGGGTGTCTACTAGAAGAGAATTGGCCAGTTTTGGTGAGCATCAAGCTCATATCTCCATGGTGGAACCTAAGAAGGTCTTTGAAGCTCTTGATGACCCAGACTGGGTTTGTTCCTATGCATGAAGAATTGAATAATTTCAAGCGCAACAAAGTCTGGAAACTAGTGGAGAAACCCAAAGAGTGCCGCAATGTTATCGGCACCAAGTGGATTTTCAAGAACAAGCAGGATGAGAATGGCATTGTTGTGAGGAACAAGGCAAGACTTGTGGCAAAAGGTTACTCACAAGTTGAGGGCATCGACTTCGGCAATACTTATGCTCCTGTGGTTCGCCTTGAGTCCATCCGTATCCTACTTGCTTATGCTGCTCATAACAATTTTAAGTTGCAGCAAATGGACGTCAAGAGTGCCTTCCTTAATGGTCCTCTACATGAGTTGGTATACGTAAAGCAACCCCCGGGGTTTGAGGATCCTAACTTCCCAAACCATGTCTACAAACTCGATAAGGCACTCTATGGCCTTAAACAAGCCCCACGTGCGTGGTATGAGCACCTTAAAGAGCTTTTGTTAGATCGTGGCTTCGAAGTTGGGAAAATCGACCCCACTCTTTTTACTAAGAAGGTTAAGGGGGAGCTCTTCGTATGCCAACTATATGTAGATGATATCATTTTTGGTTCTACTAACAAAGCTTTTAACGATGAATTTTCAAAGCTTATGACTGACAGGTTTGAGATGTCTATGATGGGGGAATTACGGTTCTTTCTTGGATTCGAGATCAAGCAACTAAGAGAAGGAACCTTTATTAATCAAGCAAAGTACATCCAAGACATGCTCAAGAGATTCAAGATGATGGATCTAAATGGTGTCGCTACTCCGATGCAAACAAAGTGTCATCTCGAACTCAACCCTCATGGTAAAGATGTGGACCAAAAGGTATACCGGTCCATGATCGGCTCTCTTCTTTACCTCTGCGCATCTAGACCCGATATTGTGTTGAGTGTGGGAGTGTGTGCAAGGTATCAAGCAGCTCCTAAAGAAATCCACTTAGTGGCAGTCAAGAGAATCTTTCGATATTTAGTTCATTCCCCCAACTTTGGTCTCTGGTATCCCAAGGGCTCCAATTTCTCTTTATGTGGTTATACTGACTCAGATTGGGCTGGTGATAAGGATGATCGGAAGTCAACTTCTGAAGCTTGTCAATTCTTGGGAAGATCTCTTGTATATTGGTCCTCCAAAAAGCAGAATTGTATATCTCTCTCCACCGCTGAAGCTGAATATGTTGCTGCGGCCAGCGCTTATACTCAATTATTATGGATGAGGTAAACTTTAAAGGAATACGGTTTCAATTGTGACGGAGTGCCTCTTTTATGTGATAATGAAAGTGCTATCAAAATTGTGTACAATCCAGTTCAGCACACAAGGACGAAGCATATTAAGATTCGGAATCATTTTATTCGTGACCATGTTGCTCGAGGCGATATTGATCTATCTTTTGTGAGCACGAAGAACCAACTGGCAGATATCTTTACAAAGCCACTTGATGAAGCAAGATTCTGCTTTTTGAGGAATGAGCTAAATATCATTGATTCCGGGAGTTTGTCTTGATTACCCATGTACTCACTCGTACGTCCCAATCCTTGTTTGGTCTAGATGTGGGCATGGATATAGGGGGAGTGTGGTCCTAACTTATTGGGCTAACTCTCCCCCCATAATGCCAATAGCAAGTATATCATTTCTCTTAATATCATGTTGTGATATGTGAGCTTATTGATGAGTATTGGTCGTGAACCCAAGATATATATTCGCGGTGTCACACCATACACTCTAACAAGGTGGCTTCGGCCACCGCCCTCTCCCATGAGGAGAATTGGATCTTTTTGGATGTTATTTGCTCTCTCATGTTCTTATGGGAATCACACTCAATCTTGACTTTTATCTGATTTGGATTTTGCAATTTTGAGTGTCTAGTACCATCTCAGTTTGGCTCTCTTAATCCTAAGCCTTTCCCTACCCCTAAGCCATCTATTCTAGCACACAAGTCCCTTGTACACCTTGTGGGGGTGTTGTTAGGGGACACGCGGGCCTGGTTCTGTGTATAACAGAATCCCAGATTTTAGGCCGGATAATCCGGCCCTGGCGGATTTCATCTTAAAGGGCAGGGCTCGGGGGGAAGGGCTCATAACGAGCAACACTTCTCCCCTAGCCCTCTCCTCCTCCTCAGCCGTCGCCTACTGCCCCCACCCTCCCCGGAGCCTCTCCGGTCACCGGATTTTCGGGCCTCCCTGGATCTTCTTCTCCGCGCCTCCGGGTACCTTCTCCTCCGTGTTCTTCCTCCAATGAGTTAGGGTAACTCCCTCTCTCCCCATCTTTGGCTAGATGTGTATCTTGTTGGATAGAACGTTGTCTAGAAGGATGTGTTTTCACATAGAACTCGTAGTCTTACAGTTTCTAGGCCCGATCTACTTTTTTGCATGTATTCTTGGTGAAATTGAAATTTTCTGCCAGGGCCGGATTATCCGCCCCTAGCCAGGCCGGATAATCCGGCCTAACAGATTCAATTCTGCTTCAGTTTCACTATGGTGTATGCATTGAGTAGTTTTGACCTATGAATTTTTTGCCCACATGTTCCATGCTCTCTCCTGGACTTGTGTGTATGCTTATCCCCTTGCTATCGCCCCTATTCTCCTCACAGGTGGTTCCGGTGTTCCCAACACCTACAAGCGCCGTCCTCGCGCCAAGTACTTTCGGGACGACGGTCAAGGTAACCTAGTGGACGAAGTTGAATTGCGGAGAAGGAAGAACGAAGAGAGGCGCATGGCTGAACAATCCAAGAGGACTAGGCAGGGTGTGTCCAAGAGGAAGGGCAAGGAGCCCAAGATCAACTACAGGGCTCTGGATGCGGTCTCCTTTTCTTCCATACGTCACCGTGACCTGTTTGCTGAGCTGCCTTGTGATGATGAGCTGGGGGATACCCGGTTTTGGTGTGCTAAATAGAAAGGGATTTATGAAGACATCTATGCCAGGCTGAACATTAGGCCTATGCACCCTCTAGTTATTGTTGATGCTTTGGAGAAGGCGCATCTTGTGGATGCGATGTGTGTGGCTGGAAGGATGGGGCTGCACCATCTCATGTCCCTCCAGTGCTCCTTTGACTCTGAGGTGGTGAAGCAATTCTTCTCCACTCTGGTGATTTGTGGTGATGAGCGTCGCACTATGAAGTGGATGACTCATGACAGGCCCATGACTGCTGATTTTCACGTGTTTGGCTGAGGTTTTGGGGTACTCCTTCTGCAGCAGGGATAGAGCCAGTGGCCACCGCATCATCACTCAGTTGAAGCCCAACAAGGATGCTGCTCTCTCCCCGTGCACTGTGGACAATGGGATTGTCGGTACTGTGGCTGGTCTCGCTCCCATCTATGCTGCATTGGTGGGTCTCTTCCGTGACTCTATTACACCGAGTGGGGGCAACAATGACAACATCCGTAGTCACCTGGTTCAGCTACTTCAATTCTCTCATGAGGTTGCCTCCTGCGAGGACGAGTCAGTGCAGTACAGGCTGGATGTCATGGACTTCATTTACCATGAGCTGTGTGATGCTATGTTCAACCGTCTGTCCATTCCCTATGTGCCCTACATTATGTTGCTCATCCGCCACCTACTTCCTACCGAGGAGTTCCACATTGACTCGGTACACAAGGCCAAGAAGATTTACAACAAGGTTCAGAAGACTGCTCACCCCTCCTCTGCTCCTGAGGGTCTCATGAGGGATGCTCGTAGGCCCCCAGTGCCTCCCATGGCCTGCGAGATCAAGCAGCTGAATTGGTTCCAGCGTCACATCCTCTGCATGGGCGTGGACACACGCAAGGGTCAGTATGAGGCCTACAGGCAGCGCCATGAGTTGGCTCACTCCCAGCAGCTCATTCTCCACCACGTGTCTGGCGCTTCGGGTGCTCCTCCGGCTCCTACACCTCCCACTCCATAAGCTTGGTGGTACTCTTCCTCCGGGCTGAACTATGGTGAGCTGGAGCGTCACTTGTTCCCCTCTGCGCCTGCTGCTGATGCTGATGATGAGGAAGGTGACACTGAGGAGCTTGAAGATGAGGATGAGGAAGAGCATGATGACGAGGACGAGGACGAGGACTATGATGAGTGATCCCATGGGGCGCTAGCATCGCTCTTCTCCCTTTTTGGTGTCTCGATGCCAAAGAGGGAGAAGTAGTTCTATTAGGATGTCCGTGGATTTGCATGGGTCGGGCATAAGCTCTTGCACTTTTTATTCGTTATTTCTTGCTTATGCCCATTTAGTGTTGAACTTTTATATTCGTGGTTTGTGTTTTGTGGTTGAGACTTTATGTGGTTGTCTGGATGATACCTATGGACTTCATATCATGGATTATGCTCATGGTTATATCTATTCATATCCTGTTGCTGGAGGTTTATCACGGAAGGCACGCGCTCATAATGGTTATCCAATAATAATTGTGATTTATGTCAAGGATGCCTATTCTCTACTTCGGTGGTATGTGTTCTTGCCCGTCTGTCTATGGAATAGATTCACCTATTTGTGTGCATTTGCATTCCAATGCAAAACTCTATTATGCACACATTGAGGGGGAGTCCCTTTCACAGTTATCTCTGTGTGTCTTGTGTCTTTCTCCTGTGAATCCTGGTATTTTCATCTAACACCAAAAAGGGGGAGATTGAAAGAACATTTCATGTTTCCCTATGTTTTGCGTGTTAGATAACAATATTATGGAGACTTTTCATGTGTGCTAAGTGTGCAGGAAGTTTTGAGGGGGGCCGGATAATCCGCCCCTCCAAGGGCCGGATTATCCGGCCTACCTCATCTCTCAAGGAAGCCAATGCGCGTCACTCTATGTCCAGTCGGATTTTATCCCGGAAAATCCAAACTAGGGCGGTTTTTCCTTCCCAGGCCGGATAATCCGGGTTTCGCAAGGTCCGGATAATCTGGCCCCCAGTTTTCGAGCAAAAGGAGCCAAGGCACGTCGCTCGGTATCCAGTCGGATTTTCTTCCGGAAAATCCAAACTGGGGCGGTTTTTCTTCCCCAGGCCGGATAATCCGGCCTTCGCTTTGCGCCAGATAATCCGGCCCCCAGAAGTTGATCAAGGGCAAGCTCGGCGTGACGCTCAGAGAGGGGGCGGATTTTCTTCCGGATATTCTGAGTCTGGGGCGGAGTTTCCCCAGACCGGATAATCCGGTCCTCACTTGGGACGGATAATCCGCCCCCCAAAGTGTGCAACGGCTGGTTTTTGGAAGGGGTATAAGTACCCCTTCTTCCCCAACGTCCAGATCTCTTGATTCATTTCAAATTGGACCAGACCCTGTGCAAGAGCTCCAAATATCAATCTCCCACTTCAACCACCATAAGGTCTTGATCTTTGGTGGAATTGAGGAGGAGAAGTTCATCATCAACATCAAGAATCAAGCGCTCCAACTCCTCTCCATTCACTTGGAGAAATCCCTGATCTAGTATTCTCGTTAATACCTAGATCGTGTTATTGTGTTTGACAACTTTGTTCTTGTGGCAGCTTGTTGCCACTTCGGGAGCCTCCAAGTTGTTGTGGAGTTGTTGCCCCGCTAGTTGTGTAAAGGCGCCGGTGCCCGCCTTGAAGGGTACCTATAGTGGAAGGTGGATTAGGCCTGTTGTGGCGAGATCCATCGGAGAACAGGGTGAGGCCTTTTGTGGCGTGGTGGTCTTAGTACCGCCCACCCCTCCAACACAGACGTACTTCCCTTAACAAGGAAGGAACTGCGGTCAAACAAATCCTGTGTCTCCGCGTGATTCTCTTCGGTTCACTCGTTCCTCTTCCACTCGCTCCTTACTCGCTAGTAGATAGGTTTGCATATAGGGAAATTCCACACATTAGTTTATCTAGAGAATTTACCTTTGTGCTAACCCTAAAATTGAAAAAGAATTAAAAATTGGTGTAGCACCTATTCACCCCCCTCTAGGTGCCCATACGATCCATTTCAGTTTGTTTGGTGTTAGTATCAGGTTGGATCCGAATAGGTCTTTCTTATCCCTCTCTAATAGCCGCCAGTTTTACTGAGTCTCTACAGGTTGTTTAGTGCTGCTGCGCTGCCGCTTCAGTCCACCATACCTATGTAGGCGAGAGCCGCCGAATTCTAGCCTCGCCGTGTACTGGCCTCAGTACTGACGCTCCTCTTTTTCCTTTGCCCTTTATCGGAACCCCTTTTGTTTTAGCTGGTTTGAGATCGACGTCGTTAGCAGGGTTACCCTTCCGGCTTGGCCTGGGCAGGGTTATGGACGCCATCGGTTATTCTTCAGGGATCTTAGCCCCCTTTGTATCTTGTCCGTACTCGGACACTATATCGTTTTCAAGGTGATTTGGATCTTTGCATTGTATATCTGTATACTTGACTTGCTGAGTCGCTGCTGTATATATATATCTGTTCTGTGGGTCCCATCGAGGACTGTTGTGTAATGGTATTACTTCGTTTTCCACCCGCACGAAAGTGCCTGGTGGGCGTCCTTGAATCGTTTCTATGCGGGTTTGGCGGAAAGGGCTAAAACTTGCATAGGGCTGATTTGAGGGTGTTACACTAATGGAGCTCACAAGATGTCTGCTCCTTGATTCCATCCACAGGGTATCCGAGACCACCATCTACCATCCGTGCATCGTCAAACGGGACCTCCGATTCAGCCACGCCGCTTCTTCGCTGAGATGGGATGGCGGTAATATCGAGTGGAGGATCTTGCAATCATGCTACTCCTCGAAGTTTGTCAATCTGTTGCTGATGAATCCGAAGTGTTCCTGGCAACTCGGTGAACCTGTCTCCATCCTCCTCCTGCCGTCGCCTCTTTGCTCTCTCTCGTCTCCTATAACTATCTGTCTTTGGGAAACCCCATCTCCCAAGTATAACTAGGGCCAAGGCCTCATACTCGTCCTGCGTGTTATTTATTCCCGAGGGCCTTTGTCAGCAAGTCATTCTCTCTATCGGCACAAAAATTTGTTGTCCCCTCTTTAATTCCTTCACCACTCTCTGCCATGTCTCCTGGGGTATCCTAATCCTGTCACTGCAAATAAGGTCCCCTGTATTTTCGTCATACTCACTCCCATGCCCAAGGAACAAATTTCTTTCCCTAAAATTCCATTCTTCGTGTATTGGTTCTGGAGTGATCCCTTTAGCAAGCAGCTCATTCTCTTTAGCATCCCACTTTGGCATGGCAGTCGCGTAGCCCCTGGCCCCAGGTGATGGTGATATTTCTTCTTCGCGGCATTTAACTTGTTTTTTCCGACTTTTCCATAGCAGGTTCTGACTCCTTGTACTTCACAAATGCATCCCAGTTAGCCTGCTGCTTCGTTAGATAGGCTTCGAATTTAGGAGGAGTCTTCTTCTTCTGATACTTTTGCCATAATGATTTCTTCCAGTTCTTGAATAGTTCGGCCATTTTCCTAAGAGTCCACTGCTTGACTTTCTTCCTCAATGCAGCTGTGTTGGCTTCATCCTCAAATTCTAGCAGGGTGAAATGTGCCATGAGGTCATTCCAAAGACCCTCTTTATACCAGTCGGCGACATACTCACCCTCTCCCGCCCCTTTTTCCTATTCCACTCTCGAACGGTGATCGGGATGTGATCCCTAACCGAACTGAGTTAAGGGTCCACCAGAGGCGTTGGCTTCTCCATCATCGAAGTCGTCGGCTTTGATACGTCCATTTTGCATCACTATTCTGTATCATAATTTACTGTTATTCATTGATATATTTCATATTAAGAGATGATACTTATGTTATTTCATCTATTTTTGCATGGTTGATGACTTTTGGAGCATGGACCACTGCAGTCAGGATTTTGATTGAAAAGGTGCTGTTTGGAGGCAAAATTCGCGAAGATCAGAAAATCCAGAAAAATACATGGAAAATCCTATTTTTCTAGAAGACGAAGGAAGCCAGAAGGAGGAGTGGAGATGGGCCACAGGGGGCCCACACCACCCCCAGGCGCGGGCCACCCCAGGCCGCGCCACTAGGTGGTGTGGCTGCCCTAGTCCACTCCAGCCTCTCCCCTCTGACGTATATTATCCTTCTGAAACCCTAAGACTCAGGGAGCGACCACAGAAAGATTCCGCCGCCTCTGCAAGGTGGAAAACATTGAGAGAGAAAGATCTCTCCGGTAGACAAAATTCTGCCGGGGGAATTCCTTCTCGGAGAGGGGACATCGTCGCCATCAACACCACCATCAAGCTGGAATTCATCGAGATCATCATCATCACCACCAACACTATCATCACCACCTCCATACTGTTGTAACAATTGGGTTGAATCTTGCATAGTTCTTAGGGGAAACTTTCCCGGTGATGATTACTCCTTGTAGTTGATGCTATTGAGTGAACCATTGAATTATCATTTATGTTCAGATTGTTACACATCATTATTTCATCTTTGATCATGATCCATATGATGTCTTGTGAGTAGTTCGTTTTGTTCTTGAGGACATGGGAGAAGTCATGTTGTTAGTAGTGGAATTGTGTTGAGAAAGATTCAATAGTTTGATATTTAAGTTGTGGTGTACTTCTTCTAGTGGTGTCATGTGAACGTCGACTACATGACACTTCACCTATATGGGCCTAGGGGAATGCATTGTGTATTTGGCTACTAATCGTAGGGGTTGCCGGAGTGACAGAAACCTGAACCCCCGTTAGGAAACCATTGCACAAGGGACGTCAGGGTCTTAGAGTTTAAAGTTGTGGTTAGGTTTCTACCTTAATTACTTTCTTGTACTTGCGGATGCTTGCAAGGGGTTTAATCACAAGTATGTATTAGTCCTAGGAAGGTCAATACATTAGCACAGGTTCACCCACACAACACTTAGCAAACTAAAGAAGATTAATCAACTATATGAAGCGAAAGCACTTTACAATATTCCCGTGTCTCCTCGAGAAGGTTTGGTCATCTTAAGTAATACAACCGGCTTGTACTTTGCTAAAGAAAGGATTGGGCCACTTGCTGCATTTATTCTTATTGTCTTTTATTTACTCGTACTTTATTTACCTGCATTATCAAAAACCCCTAAAAATCTGTTTGCTAAGTATTTATAGAGAATTCCTGCTCCTAGCCACTAGCCAGCACCTTCTGCTCCTCGTTGGGTTCGACACTCTTACTTATCGAAAATATTGCGATACACCCCCTATACTTTGGGTCATCAAGACTATTTTCTGGTGCCGTTGCCAGGGAGTGAAGCGCTATTGGAGAGTGGAACTGGTAAAGGAAACTTCTACTGTGAGTATTGTTACTTCTGTTAGTTGCTTTATTTTCAATATGGATAATTCGCTGAGTTTCTTATTTCGTAATGCTACTACCACAGCTAAGGTAGTAGATGAACCACCACCTGCTAAGAATGATACTTTTAAAATACCTACAAGAATTATTGATCGTGTTATGGATAACTATTATGTTGGAGATGGAACTTTCCATCCCGGTGATCATTTGCTCTTTATACACGAATTATGCGGGTTGTTCAAGTGTGCATGTATTACTACAGATCAAGTCAATAAGAAGTTATTCTCATTATCACTGAAAGGAAGAGCTAAAGAATGGTATAAGCTCCTGAAGAATGGTCAAGCTCTTTTATTCAAAGTTTTATCCTCCTAGTGAGATTCATAAAGATCGGAATCAAATATATAACTTTTGGCCTCTTGATGGAGAGAGTACAGCTCAAGCTTGGGGGAGATTGAAGTTACTAAAGCTCAAATGTCCCATTCATGAGCTCCCTCACAATATTATTATCAATAACTTTTATGCAAGACTTTCTCTTCATGATAAGGATTTATTGGATGCCTCTTGTGCTGGATCATTTACACGCATGGAAGAAGAAGCTAAATGGGATCTTCTGGACCGTATTCAAGACAATGCTGAAGCATGGGAGAATGACAAAGGAAGAAACTCAGGTATAAATTATGATTATGAATGCATTGAATCTTTTATGGGAACTAATGACTTTCAAAATATTAGCAATGCTTATGGTCTTGATTCTCAAGTTATTACAAATTGTTTTAAGGATTTTGCTTCATATATTGAAATTCCGAAAAAGGGGTGGGACAAGTACCATGCACAATATAAAGATATTGTTGATTGTGTTCCTATTGGGAGTACTGAATTTTGCACTATTGATCACATCTTACTTGAACCTTATATCGAGAAAATACCCTTCCCGGATAAGGTAAAGGATCATCCTATGATAACTAGTCTAATCAATAAAAGTGCAAAGAGAACTGTAAAACTTGATGAACAAATAAACATTGAACCTGTTATAGCAATTATGAAAGATCTTGTCATTAAAAGTGTAGAAGATGGACACATAGTCTTTTGTGAGGATGCTTCTAATATTGTCTCACATCCTAATAGAACTAAAAAGGCTAGTGTCCCTGTGCTTTCTGTTAGAATTGGTGATCATTGCTATTATGGTCTGTGTGATATTGGTGCAAGTTCAAGTGTTATTCCTTATGAGATCTACAAATAAATTATGCATGAAATTAGTCCTGGCAAACTGGAAGAGATTGATGTGGTTATTCACCTTGCTAATTGGTATTGTGCGGGATGTAGAAGTTCTTTGTGGTAAGTTTAAATATCCTGCTGATTTTCTAGTACTTGGTTCAGCTTCTAGTAAAACTTATCCCATCATTTTCGGTAGACCTTTCTTAAGTACTTGTGGAGCTATTATAGACTGCAAAAGGGAGAAAATCTTGACTAAATTTGATGGGGAATCTTATGAGTTTAATTTTTCGAAATTTACTAAAGAACCTTGTGAAAATGACACCCATAACGAGGATTTTAGAGTCGAACAACTTGCTTCTATTTCTCTTGCTCCTAACAATGCTTTGCAGCAATTTATGGAAGACCACGAATGTGAGATCTTCATGGAAGAAAGGAATGAGATTGACGAGATTCTCCATCGTCAACCCAAGATGCTTAAGCATAACTTGCCTGTAGAAGACTTGGGGTACCACGTTGCCACCCAAAAAAGATCCAGTCTTCGATTTGAAACCCTTATCAGATGATCTTAAATATGCTTACATTGATGATAATAAGATATATCCTGTTATTATTAGCTCTAAACTTTCAGGAAAGGAAGAAGAAAGGTTATTGGAGGTACTGAAGAAACACCGAGGCGCTATGGGCTACACTATGGATGATTTAAAAGGGATTTCTCCTACTATATGTCAGAATGCTCTCAATATAGAACCAGATGCAAAGCCAGTGGTAGAGCACCAATGGCGCCTAAATCCTAAGATGAAGGAAGTGGTAAGAACTGAGGTATTGAAACTCCTTGATGCTGGTATTATTTACCTATTGCTGATAGTGAATGGGTTAGTCCTATTCATTATGTTCCTAAAAAGGGGGAATTACCATCGTCCCTAATGATAATGATGAGATTATTCCCCAAAGAATAGTAGTAGGCTATAGAATGTGCATTGATTTCAGGAAAGTTAACAAAGTTACTAAGAAAGATCATTACCCACTTCCTTTTATTGATCAAATGTTAGAAAGGTTTTCTAAGAAGACCCATTTTTTTTTCTTAATGGATATTTTGGTTTCTCTCAAATTGCTGTTAAACAACAAGATCAAGAAAAAACTAATTTTACATGCCCTTACGGAACCTATGCTTATAGACATATGCCTTTGGTTTATGTAATGCTCCCGCTACTTTTCAAAGATGCATGTCTGCTATCTTTCATGATTTTTGTGAGGAAATTGTGGAAGTGTTCATGGATGACTTCTCCATCTATGGAACTTCTTTTGATAATTGTTTGCACAACCTCGATAAATTTTTGCAGAGATGTGAAGAAACTAATCTTGTTCTTAATTGGGAGAAATGCCACTTCATGGTGAATGAAGGTATTGTACTTGGACATAAGGTTTCTAAAAGAGGCATAGAAGTTGATAGAGCTAAAGTTGAGGCAATTGAGAAAATGCCCTGTCCAAGGGACATCAAAGGTATTCATAGTATCCTTGGTCACGCTGGTTTCTATAGAAGGCTTAGTAAAGATTTCTCTAAGATATCAAAACCCATCACTAATCTTCTTCAAAAAGATGTACCCTTTGTCTTTGATGATGATTGTAAGGAAGATTTTGAAACTCTAAAGAAGGCTTTAACTATAGCCCCTATCGTTCAACCACCTAATTGATGCTGATCAAAGGAATTATGCTACTACTGAAAAATAATTCCTAGCCGTCTTCTTTTCTTGTGATAAGTTTAGACCTTATATTGTAGACTCAAAAGTAACCATTCATACTGATCATGCTGCTATTAAGTACCTTATGACGAAGAAAGATGCTAAGACTAGGCTTATTAGATGGGTGCTACTCTTACAGGAGTTTGACCTACATATTGTAGACAGGAAAGGTGCTGAAAATCCTGTAGCTGATAATTTATCTCGATTGGAAAACATCTCTTTTGATCATATGCCTGTTAATGATAGTTTCCCAAATGAACAGTTGGCTGCAGTAGGGGTAAGCTCGCGAGGGAGCCCTTGGTATGCCGATTATGCTAACTTTATTGTCTCCAAGTATTTGCCTCCAACTTTCACAACTCAGCAAAGAAGGAAGTTCTTTTATAATTTGAGGCATTATTTTTTGGATGAACCACATTTATATAAATAAGGAGTGGATGGTATTATGCGAAGATGTGTTCCAGAATATGAACAAAAGGAGATATTGCGGAAATGTCATGGTAGTGCCTATGGAGGGCATCATGCAGGAGATAGAACTGCGCAAAAGGTGCTACAATCAGGTTTCTACTGGCCTACCCTTTTTAAAGATGCAAGAAAATTTGTTTTATCTTGTGATGAGTGTCAGTGTGTTGGTAATATTTCTATACGCAATGAAATTCCTATGAACTACTCTCTAGTTATTGAACCCTTTGATTGCTGGGGATTTGACTTTATGGGTCCTTTTCCTCCCTCGAAAGGTTATACTCATATTCTTGTTGCCGTTGATTATGTCACTAAATGGGTAGAAGCTATACCTACAAAGAGTGCTGATGGGGAGACCTCTCTAAAAATGCTTAAGGATGTTATCTTTCCTAGGTTTGGAGTGCCTAGGTATCTCATGACTGATGGAGGTTCTCATTTCATTCATGGTGGTTTTAGAAAGACCCTTGCTAAATATGATGTTAATCATAGAATCGCTTCAGCTTATCATCCCCAAACTAGTGGGCAAGTAGAGTTATCAAATAGAGAAATTAAATCCATCTTGCAAAAGACTGTTAATAGATCTCGAAACAACTGGGCTAAAAAATTGAATGATGCTTTATGGGCTTACAGGACTACTTATAAAAACCCTATGGGGATGTCTCCTTGTAAAATGGTTTATGGGAAAGCTTGTCACCTACCTTTAGAATTAGAACACAAAGCTTATTGGGCAGTTAAAGAACTTAATAGAGATTGTAAGGTTACTGGTGAAAAAATATTATTTGACTTAAGTTCTTTGGATGAATGGAGGAGTGAAGCATATGAGAATGCTAGGTTTTTTAAGGAAAAAGTTAAAAGATGGCATGATAAGCGAATACTTAAGAGAGAATTCCATGTCGGTGAGATAGTTCTATTGTATAGGTCTCGTCTCAGATTTTTTGCAGGGAAATTACTATCAAAATGGGAAGGACCTTTCGTTATTGAAGAAGTGTACCATTCAGGAGCAATAAAAATTTCTTCTTTAAAAGATAACACTACACAAGTGGTGAATGGGCAGCGACTCAAGCACTATATTGCTGGAGATTCTTACAATGAAGATGTTGATGCTTTTCAAATGGTAACTCCGGAAAAATTTATCGAAGACCAAATCCAGAGACCTGCAGAGTCCGTCTTCGAATAGGTAACAGATCTGGTAAGAAAAGTTCCGCGAAAATTCTGTCCAATTATATTTTTGCAGTTTTTATCCAACAAGGAAAGATTGGAAGCGAAAGAGGGACGGAATCGGAGCTAGGGTGGTTCACACCACCCCCTGGCGCGGCCCCCCTGGCCATGCCAGCAGGTGGTGTGGCCACCTTGGCCTCCGTCTCCGACTCGTTTTCTCCCAGTACCTTCCTTTTGTTGTGAAACTTTGTAATATATAACCCCCCGATCCCCCGAGGTTCGTATATTGTGTTCTCGTCGTGTTTTTGTTTCGATCTGTTTCTGATAGGTGGAGTCCGAGATTTGGAGCCACAATGTCTTCCTCTGGATCAGCCAAGGAAGATTCCTCTGCGGATATCATCAACCCATACATGAGAGAGTTGAAGATTCATCCCAAGGAGTTGTTGCTTGAAGATGGAGAGGTACGGATAAAGGAGGTTCAAGGCCCTAAAGGTGAAGGAAGTTTGGAGGACAGGATGGAAGCACTGGAGCAAGAAGTCTTTAGGTACAAGAAGATGGCGGAACGCGAAGTGGATATCATCCATAAAATTTGTTCCGAACTCATCGCCGAGCACCAAAAGGAGACTGCTGAGCTCAAGGATGAAGTCCTCTCACTGATACAATGCAAATGTATCTATAATTTTTGATGTTCCATGCTTGGTTTTATCCACTTTCTTGTGTTTTGTCCACACTTTGGAGTACTTTTCATATGATTTCTTGGACAAACCTATTGATAAGAGCCACAGTGCCAGCTGCCTGTTTTCTGCTGTTTTTGGTTCCAGGAAAGTCAGAAAATGAATATTCTCGTAATTGGACGGGACAAAAGCCAAAGTGCCTATTTTTCCGGAAGACATCAGAAGCCAGAATACGAGACGGAGAGGAGCCAGGGGGCCACCACACCACCTGGCTGCGCGGGCCAGGCTTGGCCGCGCCAGGGGGTGGTGTGGCCAGCCGAGGCACCCCCTGGGCCTCTCCTTCTGCCTATATATTACCCTCGGGACCAAAACCCTAAGTACCCGATCAAAAATCCACGAAAGAGTCTCTAGCCACTGTCATCTCCATCCCTAGATCGGGAGGGATCTGAAGCTCTTCTCGGCACCCTGCCGGAGAGGGGAATTCACCCTGGAGGCCTTCTTCAACATCATGCAAGCCTCCGGTGTGATGCGTGAGTAGTTCATCTTTGGACTATGGGTCCATGTAGTAGCTATATGGCTGGTTCTCCTCCTTTGTGCTTTCATGTTTAGATCTTGTGAACTCCGTTCATGATCAAGATCATCTATATGTAATTATGCATGCTGTGTTTGCGGGGATCCGATGTATATTGAGATGCTATTTCAGATTGATTATTGATTCTATCATGTCTTTGTTATTTGTGATCTTGCATGCTTTCCGTTGTTAGTAGCTATCTTGGCCAAGTAGATGCTAGCAACTCCAAGAGTTAGTATTTATGCTCGATAGTGGGTTCATGCCTCTGGTAATCTGGGGAAGTGACAGAAATCTCTAAGGTACTAGATGTGTTGTTGCTACTAGGGAGAAAACAACAATCCTTTGTTCATAGAACAATCCTATTGTTTACTATACACGCAATTTGTAAAGCAATAATCTGTTGCTTGCAACTTAATACTGGAGGGGGTTTGGATGATAACCTGAAGGTGGATTATTAGTCGTAGATGCAGTTGGATGGTGGTCTATGTATAATGTTGTAATGCCCAATCAAGTTCCTAAGGAGTCAAGATGATTAGTATATGCATTTAATGCTTTCTCTATGTTTGTCAATTGCCCCGCTGTAATTTGTTCACCCAGCATGTTATCTATCTTAAGGAGAGCCACCTCTAGTGAACTATGGACCTCGGTCCTTTCTTCTACATACAATCTATAAATTGTTTACTGCTTTGTGTTTACTTTCTGCAAACTATTACTTCCTTCCATTCGATATGTTTAATCTTTTGTTTTTAGCAAACCGGTGAGATTGACAACCTCATTGCAAGTTGGGGACAAAGTTTTGTGGTTGTGTTGTGCAGGTCTCCACGTTGCTACTAGCACCAGTAGTTCGCCCTGCCAAGGCTCAGCTAGCAACACCTGTGGGGTGTTTCCTTTCTCCTACTGTTCGATTAAACCTTGGTTTCATAACTGAGGGAAACTTGCTGCGGTGCTCATCATAGCTTCCTCTTGGGGTTCCCCAACAAGCTCTACATCAACACCGAGCCATCACTCACTCCGCCAAACAACTAACCAACTGCAAGCATAGCTCTAGGACGTTCACAATCAAAACTGTGAATACGAGGTTAGGTTTAAACGCATAAGTGCTGCTGCAAGTTTCAGGATGCTGGAGACCACGATGTCCTTTGTTGATGGGAAGCCCTTACCCTGGAAGTTGGACGATGATGAGAGAACACCACCACCACCGAAGGAGTAATTCCTCATCAGGTTTTGGCATCCCCTTGGTTTGTTCCAAGCTTGGGGGAGTGCCGCGGTATCATATCACTATCTTCTATCTTTTTATCTTTTTAGTAGAGTCATATCATGAATAGAGAAGTTATCATGTAGGATGGTTTGCATTATGGAAGTGTCCCCCTCTTGTTAGATATCTATGTATCCCTTGGTGTGAGTTGTCGTTATGAAATATTAATGAGAAGTTCTATCATTCATTATTTTGCATATCTTATTTTAGTTTTCAATTCATGGTTATATGATTGATCTTGTCGTTAGTATTGGTAGCACTTTGGGATCATTGAGTTAATATTAGTTGGTTTTGGCAAACCTGGCTCGGTCAGTAGCAACACTATTTTGAGAATTGAATGAAAAAGATAAAAGTACTCTAAAGAAATATAATTTCATCATCTTTCTTTCTTGATTTGCTCATAAGTTTAGTATTCTCTAGTTAAGATCTTTTGTGCTTCCAAGGAAGATTTCATGTTTGTTTTTATCACTTGTATGTTTGTTTGTTTCCTTCAACTCTTATGCTTGCTACCCAGCCTTGCTAGCCTAGATCGGGAGGGATCTGCTAGCCTAGTTAAGATCTTATGCTTGTTTCCCTCAGTTATGAAACCAAGGTTATCAATCCAGTAGGAGCAAGGAAACACCTCCAAGGTGTTGCTAGCTGGCCTTTGGCAGGGTGCACTACCGATGCTAGAAGCAACGTGAAAACCTGCACAACACAACCACAGAACTTTGCCCAACTTACAGTGAGGTTGTCAATCTCACCGGTTTTGCTGAAAACAAAGGATTAAACGTATTGTGTGGAAGAAAGTAATAGTTTGCAGAAAGTAAACAGAAAGTAGTAAACATTTGTAGATTGATGGTAAAAGAAAGGACCGGGGTCTATAGTTCACTAGTGGTGGTTCTCCTTAAGATAGATGACATGTTGGGTGAACAAATTACAGCGGGGCAATTGACAAACATCGAGAAAGCATACAAGCATATACTACTCATCTTGACTCCTTTGAGATTCGATTGGGCATTACAACATTATACATAGACTGTAATCCAACTGCATCTATGACTAATAATCCACCTTCAGGTTATCATCCGAACCCCCTCCAATATTAAGTTGCAAGCAATAGATAATTGCATTACGCATTGCGTGTAAAGTAAACAATACGATTGTTCTATGAACAAAGGATTGCTGTTTTCTTCCTAGTAGCAACAACACATCTAGTACCTTAGAGATTTCTATCACTTCCCCAGATTACTAAAGGCATGAACCCACTATCGAGCATAAATACTAACTCTTGGAGTTGCTAGCATCTACTTGGCCAAGGTAGCTACTAACAACACAAAGCATGCAAGATCACAAATAACAAAGACATGATAGAATCAATAATCAATCTGAAATAGCATCTCAATATCCATCGGATCCCCGCAAACACAACATGTATAATTACAAATAGATGATCTTGATCATGAACGGAGCTCACAAGATCTAAACATGATAGCATTAAGGAGAAGAACCAGCCATCTAGCTACTACATGGACCCATAGTCCAAGGATGAACTACTCACGCATCACACCAGAGGCTTGCATGGTGATGAAGAAGGCCTCCAGGGTGAATTTTCCCCTCCGGTAGGGTGTCGGGAAGAGCTTTAGATCCCTCCCGATCTAGGGATGGAGATGACAGCGGCTATAGACACTTTCGTGTAATTTTGATCGGGTACTTAGGGTTTCTGTATCAGAGGCATCTTATAGGCGAAAGAGGAGGCCAAGGGGGTGCCTGGGCTAGCCACACCACCCCCTGGCACGGGCCAGGCCTGGCCGCACGGCCAGGTGGTGTGGCCGCCCTCTGGCCCCTCTCCGTCTCGTATTCTGGGTCCGTGTGTCCCTTAGTGAAAAACTGACTTTGGCTTTTGTCTCGTCCAATTCCGAGAATATTCATTTTCTAACTTTCCTGGAACCAAAAATAGCAGAAAACAGGTAGCTGGCACTATGGCTCTTGTTAATAGGTTAGTCCAAGAAAGTGTATAGAAAGTACTCCAAAGTGTGGACAAAACATAAGAAAGTAGATAAAACCAAGCATGGAACATCAAAAATTATGGATACGTTAGCAACGTATCAGACACCACCACTCAACATCGAGATGGGGGAAGAGGCGCCGCTTCTCGAGATCGAGACCGGCTAGGGCGGTGGAGGAACATCGGGGGAGGGGTTTTGTCGCCCAAGATCATGTTCGATTGCACCAAAGAAGAAGAGGGGACAGGTTGCGGGGACGAGATGGAACCGAGGAGACACAGCGATACATATACACATCGGCTAATTGGGCCGTACTGCATAGGCCCAATCAACCGGAGTGCATGAATTTTACCCGCAGAGTAGCTTTCCTAGGGATGTCTAGCCCAGTGCGCGTGTGAGGGAGATCAAACAGATAGGAACAACAATGATGAGCAATCCAACGGTTAAAATTGACCAGATCGTGAGAGTTCGTGAGAGAGCTCCTAATTGACCCAGTTATAATATCCCTAATGGCATAAAAAACAAGAACCCTTATGAAATAAAGGATTGTTTCATACACATGATGGGTTTTGTGGCTATCATTGGCTTACTGTGCCTATTTCATTCACCCCACTGCCACATATGCACGTGACAATCTACCAATCCTGCAAAAGGTACGTAACAACTGTCTAGACTATTATTGTTGAAACTCAGATACCTATATTCTTCGCTAGATTCTCTGCATAACTAAGTCACTCGTAGCTTGTATTTACCTAAATAACAGCATTCTTAGAGTATTTTCTTGATCGCTAGTACCTTGCTCAAGCTACTAAGAACATATCCACTCGGGTCCCTAAAGGCGTCCTAAAGGCCTTTGGGGTGTGTCGGGCGCTGGATGAAGCTGGTAGCAACACAGGCCAGCCCTGTCAGTGACACACACCTGAGAAAGCCACCACATGTCGTGTTCTCACCCACCCACCCTCCCTTCCGCCCGCTGCCACCACTCGACGCTGCTACCATCCCTCGCCGCCGTCCACTAGAGCCACCGCTGCAGCCACCGAGAATACTCCCCCAACCCTCCTGAGCCACCCACACTCACTCCCTTCCCAGCTCCACGGCCGCTGGTAGCCCTAAGCTCGCCGCACACCCACCCTGCCCACGAGGTGTTCGGCGGTTTGCCGAAGGCATGGATTCGGACAAGGAAGAGATGTTGGCCACTCTGATGGACGATGAAGTCGCTGTTGCTGCTGGCATCCGAGATAGTGCTGGTCACGATGATCATCTCCTGATCGTCACGTCCCTCCTGGGCATGATCGCCGGTGCCGATGAGAAGCCGACTGCTGGGGGGTTTGAAGCCCGAGTGACGCAAGAGCAAACCAAGACATAGGATGGAAGGCTACTACATGCTCTATGCCGACTACTTCGCCGATGACCCATTGCATGGTGACATCATATTTCGACGTTGTTTCAAAATGTGTCGGAAGCTTTTCTTGAAGATTGTCGAGGATTTGAGAGACTTTGACGAGTACTTCAAATTAAAGAGAGATGCTAGAGGCACACATGACGACTACCTCCACATGGCAGAGTCCACAGCCATCGAATGCATGTACAGATTTTGTAGGGCTATTGTGGCAATGTATGGGAAGAAATACCTGAGAACACCCAATGCAGAAGAGAAAGCTCGAATCTTGGAACAGAATGCTGCAAGAGGTTTTCCAGGAATGCTTGGAAGCATTGACTGTATGTACTGGGCTTGGAAGAACTGTTCATTCGTGCAACAGGGCATGTACAAAGGTCACAAAGGATCATGCAGTGTGGTGCTTCAGGCTGTGGCAGATCATGATCTATGGATTTGGCATGCTTTCTTTGGTATGGAAGGATCACACAATAATATCAACGTGCTGCAGTGTTCAAATGTGTTTACCAAGCTTGTTTAGAGTGCAGTTCAAGATCAATGGCCACCAGTATGACAAGGGCTAGTACTTGGAAGATGACATCTACCGAAGATGGTCAACATTTGTGAAGACAATCTCAAACCCTGTGCCTGGAGGAAAGAAAGCTTGGTTTTCCCAACAGCAAAAGGCTTGCAGGACGGATGTAGAGAGGACATTTTGTGCGCTACAAGCTCTATTTTCCATTGTCAGATATCCTTCCCTTACCTGGTCGAAAGATCAGATGTGGGAGGTCATGACTGCCTGTGTGATCTTGCACAACATGATCATTGAGAGCGAGCGAGAGACTCCAGTGTTTGACACTGAACCGTATTTTCGCCAAGGTCCTCTTGCAGACATTGACCATCAAGTGTCACCCGCGTTTGCTTCTTTTCTTGCTAGGCGGCGGGAAGTTCGAGACACAAATACGCATAGCCAACTACAGGATAATATGGTGGAGCATCTATGGAGGCTCAAAGGAGCCAGCTAGTTTGTTTATTTGTTTGCCACAATGAAAATTTTATGTTGTTTGTTTAATTTTATGGACTTGTCATAAATCTAAATGTTCAATTATTTGAACATGTTTAAATTAGTTGTTGATTTGATTAAAAAAATATAGATTTTTTGTATGGGGGGCATGGCTAGCTGGGAGCCAGCGCCCCCCCCCATACGGCCGAAAATTGGGCCGCGCCGGATGCTGTATGGGGGGACGAGTGGAGATGCTCTAATATTAGAGGTGTCACACCCTTTCGAAGACAACCATCTATTAGAAAGGGTAGTGCTTTAGAGTAAAATACATTAATGATTCAAAAAAAGTAAAATAAATTTAAGGTGTGTCGAGACCGAACCATAGATCTTAATCCCAGAAACCGAAATATAAGAGTATGGAGGGACAACTAGATACCTCGATCTTCTTATTGTAAAGTTCTAACCCCGAGGGGAAATAGGCGGCTATGCCATGTTTCACAGCTAGTGGATGTTGATGGTATGTGAAAGGAAGATCTGGTGCGTGCTAATTTTGTCCCAGTGGATGCTGCGGAAATTCTGAAAAACAAAACTTCTAGAAACAGTGATGAGGATGTTATTGCATAGCAACCTGAACGTAATGGAGTCTTCTCTGTAAGGAGTGCATATAAACTTGCTTTGGCAGCTCATGTGGACCAATGTTCTATGGCATCAACGAGTGAGAACCCTAATGGGGAGGATGCATGTTGGGGAAGGATTTGGCATGCTGTTGTACCACTGAAGGTTAAAATCTTTGCGTCGAAAGCAGCCTCCAATGGACTAGCTACGGAAGAAAACAAAATGCGACGCCACATGAGGGTCACATGGTATTGTAATATTTGTTGTCCGGAATTGGAAGACATACCTCATGTGCTTTTCAGATGTGCTCATGCAAATCATTTGTGGTCTGATATGAGGAAGGTTTGGAGTTTACAAACAGATGGTTCCCTTACATCCTTAATCATATTTCAGCACATATGATTGATCGCTTTTTGCTTTTTGCTGTTAACCTGGAGGATCTGGTATTGTCGGAATGAAGTGACTCATAAGAAGCATTTACCATCTTTATAAGGATCCAAGAGGTTCTTTTCTAATTAACTGTCATTGATTAGTGGTGTTAAGAACACTTCAGTGGAGACTATTATCAAAGGAAAACAACCGATCATTGTGATGGGAGCTCGATCATCTACGAATCCTAAAACCCCGACGTCGGTCAAGTGGTGGTCTAGGCCATCCATGGGGTGGGTGAAGCTTTCTACTGATTGTTCGTTTTGTGCTACGGATAATTCGGCTGGAGTAGGGTCTATTTTGCGTGATGCTCAGGGACACCCCGTCTTCTCAGCATGTCGTCATATGGTGTTCTGTGTTTCACCACTTGAAGCTGAACTACAAGCTTGCTTGGATGGACTCGAGAAGGCACTGCAATTTTCTCAAGCGCCAATTATTATTGAATTTGATTGCCTCTAGCTGATCGAAGCGATGAAGTCCAATTCACCCGATAGATCTTTATTTTTCCATCTTATCTCGGCGATCAAAAATCTTGCTAAGCGTGATAGAGTTTATGTATTTGTAAAAGTGGAACGTCCGCAGGTTAGGGTTAGTCATTGTCTTGAGAATTTTGCAAGAGCGGAGCATCGCACTGTCACTTGGTTGCGTTTTGTTCCTAGCGTTGCACGTCATGAACATGAGCTCGACATATCTGTAACCCTGTCTGTTTAATGAAGTACCATTTTACCCACAAAAAAAACTTACTGCTTTCGGTCAATATATGGTATACTGGGGAAAGACTGATGCCGACCGAGATGGCCTACTAACCTCGGTTACAATGTGGTCCCACGTGTCATGTCTATCTCCTTGCACAACTCTCCCCTATTCACTCTTGAAGACATCCCCTTCTATATCGGATGGAAGGGAGTTCAACCTCTTAGAGTAACGGGCATGCGGCAACCAACCATGGAATTGCACGATGACCCGGTGGCCATATCAGACCGGGTATGACTCAGACATAGAGCTCATGCATGTGTGTGACCTATATTATGGAGATGGGAGACTCAATCCGATCTATGATCAGTAAACCAAAAAAAATACCGGCTAACATGGGTGTAATTACTCGGACGCTTATAAATCACTACCCTATGATTGGATAAAAGGCTTATGGCCCATGAAGATTCCAGACGACAACCCAAGGAAGCAACCGACAAAGGATTTTATTGTATTAGGAAAGAGACTATAAACTGACATTGCGTTCGTATATAGTAATCACGCGTGTATGAAACCTATCCGCATACAGTTTTGAGACCCGACCTATTATATATAGGACGGGAGAAGCCCAAGCGAGGGTATGGAAATCTAGAAGACAATTTGTAATAGTGCAATTACTCAATATTCAGGCGACTATGATTCCATTGTTTACCTGACATCCGACAAAATCCCCAACGTTCTCTTTTCCACGAAACCCCAAGTCCATCACCATGGGCATTGCCGAGGTTACCCCTCATCAATTGGCGCTGTCTGTGGGAAACCTAAACACTAGAACCACAGATTCGGTGGAACGCTCTCCACCAAGCATCAACTCGACGAAAGCAGATCCACGCCCGCCCACCTCTGTATTGGTACCCGCCAATTTTAACGACGGATCCGATCTAATCATCGGAAGCCTCCACTACCAAGCAGACAATCCGCGAGAATCACACCCTTCGTCCCTGGTCGCATCAGAACCGTCGGTGGGAAAAGCTACGCCTACGGAGGTACCAGCATCTTCCGTCGGATCCTTGATGGCTCAGTGTACGGCGCCAGAAAAATGCTGGTGCAATGTTGATGTAGCGCTCATTGGGAACCCCAAGAGGAAGGTATGATGAGCATAGCAGCAAGTTTCCCTCAGTTATGAAACCAAGGTTTAATCAAACCAGTAGGAGCAAGGAAACACCCCAAAGGTGTTGCTAGCTGAGCCTTGGCAGGGCGCACTACCGGTGCTAGTAGCAACGTGGAGACCTGCACAACACAACCACATAACTATGTCCCCAACTTGCGATGAGGTTGTCAATCTCACCGTGTTTTCTGAAAACAAAGGATTAAACGTATCGAATGGAAGGAAGTAATAGTTTGCAGAAAGTAAACACAAAGTAGTAAATAGTTTATAGATTGTATGTAAAGAAAAGGACCGGGATCCATAGTTCACTAGAGGTGGCTCACCTTAAGATAGATAACATGCTGGGTGAACAAATTACAGCGGGGCAATTGACAAACATCGAGAAAGCAACACATGCATATACTAATCATCTTGACTCCTTTGAGACTTGATTGGGCATTACAACATTATACATAGACCGCCATCCAACTGCATCTATGACTAATAATCCACCTTCAGGTTATCATCCGAACCCCCTCCAGTATTAAGTTGCAAGCAACAGATTATTGCTTTTCGAACTGCATGTAAAGTAAACAATATGATTGTTCTATGAACAAAGGATTGTTGTTTTCTCCCTAGTAGCAACAACACATCTAGTACCTTAGAGATTTCTGTCACTTCCCCAGATTACCAGAGGCATGAACCCACTATCGAGCATAAATACTAACTCTTGGAGTTGCTAGCATCTACTTGGCCAAGATAGCTACTAACAACGGAGAGCATGCAAGATCACAAATAACAAAGACATGATAGAATCAATAACCAATCTGAAACAGCATCTCAATATCCCTCGGATCCCCGTAAACACAACATACATAATTACAAATAGATGATCTTGATCATGAACGGAGCTCACAAGATCTAGACATGAAAGCACAAAGGAGGAGAACCAGCCATCTAGCTACTACATGGATCCGTAGTCCAAGGATGAACTACTCACACATCACACCGGGGGCTTGCATGGTGATGAAGAAGGCCTCCAGGGTGAATTCCCCTCTCCGGCAGGGTGCCGGGAAGAGCTTCAGATCCCTCCCGACGGCGGCTATAGACTCTTTCATGGATTTTTGATCGGGCGCTTAGGGTTTTCGTCCCGAGGGCATCTTATAGGCGGAAGGGGAGGCCGAGGAGGTGTCGGAGGCGGCCAGACCACCCCCTGGCACGGGCCAAGCTGGGCCACGCGGCCAGGTGGTGTGGTGGCCCCCTGGCCCCTCTCCGTCTCGTATTCTGGCATCTGATGACTTCCGGAAAAATAGGCACTTTGGCTTTTGTCCCATCCAATTCTGAGAATATTCATTTTCTGACTTTCCTGGAACCAAAAACAGCAGAAAACAGGCAGCTGGCACTGTGGCTCTTGTTAATAGGTTAGTCCAAGAAATCATATGAAAAGTACTCCAAAGTATGGACAAAACACAAGAAAGTGGATAAACCAAGCATGGAACATCAAAAATTATAGATACATTTGCAATGTATCAACATCCCCAAGCTTAACTCCCACTCGTCCTCGAGTAGGTAAGTGATAAAAAGAAAGAATAATTTTTGAGGTGACATGCACCATCAAAGACTTGATCAAAGTATTTGTAAAACATTCAAAGCTAGGATCATAGTACTTCAATCATAACATGAAAGATAAAGTTCTAGCAATAAGACAAAGAAACTATGATGCAACATGAAAAGGCACAAACAAAAGATTCATTAATAACAATGCTTTGCAAGACATTTGTTTGTTTCACATAAAGAAAACATAGCATAATAGCATTCAGCTTGTCCCTCAATAGAGTAGCAAATATAAATGCATAGGACACCTTCAAAGTTCATAAGAGTGACTAGATACAAACAGTTTAAAACAAGCAATATCAAGATATGCATCAATCAACTAGTCTTGGGACAATGCACATAGAACTAAGAATGGCCACTATGCTCTCAAAGTAGGTGCATAAAGGTAGAAGGTGGAGACTCAATATAATGGTGGAAGAAAGGCCTTCATAGAAGGAAGCAGGGATTCAAGTCTCATAAAGAGCTTCCAAAAATTATGGTACTTATAGCTTTCAGCTCTCATTGCCCCTATTATAAGCATCTTGAAGTGATTAAGGTTAAAGTGAACAAACTATGGTGTACATGCTTGACGAAGTATAAGTCAGAAATCCCATGTACCTTGTATACGAGGGCCGCTCATCATGCTACTCAAATTTAGTCACCGGTAAGTTCTTTTCATCGTAAGTACATGTGTATCATAGAGAACCACCAACGGGGTACCCCTTGCCCGATGATACAGAAGAATCCCCATATCAAAATGACAAGGCAAGCAGACAACAAGCATCTCAGCAATCTTCTTATTTACCATGGTAATATGGTGCTTTTTTCTCTCTTTCCTCTTTTCATAATCTCTTTTTTTCTCAATATAGGACACTTTTTATAAGAAGAATGCTTCACAGACAGCTCATTATGGTTACGCTGCAGGTTTCCACCATGTCAGCATGGATTAGACCAGCGGCCCAGGCGTTTCTCTAACACATATACATAACTCCATGGACTTACAAGCTCCCCTTTCATTTCACACCGACGACATCCATATATAAAAGAGCATGATATCAAATAGGTACAAGTACCAAGTGCAATGTTGAAAGCGTTCCCCATGAAAGCATGGTTCTTCTAATTCCCAACAAATAAGTGCAAGCATATACAACATAGACGACACAATGGTTCAAGTTTATTAAGGGCAATAAAAGTAAAGTGTGCCATCAAGTTCGCTTTAATCACTAGTTTTCTCATAACAAGTTTAATTTGGAAGGTAAACAAAAGCATGAATATACTTGGAATAGCATAAGCTAGTAGGTAGGTATGGTGGACTCTTTGGAATAACTTGGTTTAGGGAGTTGGATGCATGAGTGGAACTCATACTTGGTTGTGGAGGCTAGCAAAAGACTGGGAGCGACAAACTAAGAGAGCAATAATGGCCATAATCATGCAAAGCGACAAACATCATTGATCAAAGCATAAAGTGATACTACAAGTTGAAAACTAAAGGATCATAAAGGCTATGGTGACTTTAGATAGTCATAACATGGTGTGAGCATGCGCCAAGTCAACCCAAATAAAGCATCAAAGGAGAATACCACTATACTATGCTTTAATATGCTAAAACAACGCATGATTCATCCAAGGCACATTAAGCAATCTCAATTGTTTATAACAAGTCATGCTACAACAAATAATACTAAGCATAAAGCCAAAACAATATCAAGCATGGCATGACAGAGCATAGGCCACAGCCAAAAACAAGCTCTTTTTACCACATAAGCATGAACTTTCCTACTCTTTTCCAAACGAAACCAAACTATTTGCAAGCCAATGTATGAAAGAGGGGGTCCAACCAATTTATTCAGCAAACTAAGAATATCAAAGCAAACGAAAAACAAAATGAAAACAAAAAATAAGACGCTCCAAGAACAACACAACTGTGCATGAAACAATAAAAATGAAGCGTTTGGAAGAAACCTGGGATTTTTATTGATGAAGAAAGGGATGCCTTGGGCATCCCCAAGCTTTGACAGTTGTACTTCTTGGATATTTCTTGGGGTGACAAGCGTGGCATCCCCAAGCTTGAGCTTTAGTCCATCTTTCATCTCATTACTCATTCTGTTGAGGGCAAACCTCTAGGGTGGCCCGATCTTTCACGATTCCCTTTCAAATCGAGGATGGAGTGCAGGGAGAGGAGGGGAGGATGAACACGACGAACGCATGCATGAAGAACGCGAAGAACACACACACACAAAACCATGATACACACCAATAGCTCACACCGGCGGTGACCGGTCCGGCGCAATCCCTAGGATCGGCGTCGGGCGGAGGACTCTCTCTCGAACCGGCACGGCGAGATGGGAGACTCGGTGAGATCTTGACGTCTAGGCAAAGGGACACCGATGCCTAGGCCTTGTACAACGCGGAGTCACGATGCAAACTCCAACGAGGTTTGGTGATATTGGTGCTCCTTGGTCAAGGAGCATGAGGCAAGAATTAGATAGATCCACAAAGGGGTTTCCACTAATTCCAATATCATGCCTAGGGTTTACAATGGAGGTGGGGGACTATATATAGGCCAACCACAAGTTCAGGGGTAATTCATGCATTAAATTAGAGTTCTGGGCAAAGCAGCGGGGTACATGGGCCATAGGGCCTAGCTAGGCTCGCAGGCCCATCACTTGGGCCGGACAGTCTGGGTCGGAATGACCGGACAGTCCGGGGTGGCCGGACACTCCGGGTTGTGTCCGGGAAGTGTCCGAATTGACCTTCTGAATGTCCACACCAGGTTCGGGCTAGGGCAGGCCGGACACTCCGGTCGATTCGCGCCGGACACTCCGGTCGGGCCGGACACTCCGGCTGGATCCGGGCGGACACTCCAGGTCAGTCTGCTTTAGGGAAGGTGCAGCTCCTGGGCTCGAGGGTCGACGCGGCGGGTGTTCGTACCTGATGATGCACAGAGTAGTCGTATGAAGTAGCACACAATCCAAGGAGGTATCAAATTGGCACGAGGAGAGGAGTGAGTTCACCTTAGCTTGTAGGAGTTTGGCTCGGGCACGAGTCATGGGTCCACTTGGGGGACTCGGTGGTGTAGATGTAGGAGCGTCCGTAGGACGGGCCGCATCAGCTCCCCCCCTTGGGAAAGAGTCGTCCTCGACTCTTCATGGATATCATCTTGAACATCTCCATGGAAGGGTGAGAGATCCTTGACATTGAATGTATTGCTTGCAAGGTACTTGGAGGTCGGTATGTCGATGATGTAGGCGTTGTTGTTGATTGTTTTGAGGACCTTGAAAGGACCATCTCCTCTTGGCTTGAGCTTGGAGTCATGTTCCTTGGGGAAGCGGTCTTTGCTTAGGTGTATCCACACAAGGTCACCTTCTTCAAAGATCACCTCCTTCTTGTCCTTGTTTAACCTTGAAGCTTGGTGAAGGACTTGTTGTTCGATAGTAGCTCTTGTTTCTTCGTGAAGCTTCTTCATAGCTTGTGCGCGCTTCTGGACGTCCATGTTCGTGCGCTCATGGAGAGGTAGTGGTAGGATGTTGAGCGCGGTGAGGGGCTCAAAACCATAAACGATCATGAACGGACTCATCTTGGTTGTTGAGTGCTTTGCTCGGTTGTAGGCGAATTCGGCGTGGGGAATGCATTCCTCCCAATCCTCCAAGTTTTTCTTGATCAACACACGTAGGAGAGTTCCGAGGCTTCGGTTGACAACTTCAGTTTGGCCATCAGTTTGGGGATGCGATGCGGATGAGAAGAGTAGCTTGACGCCGAGCTTGGCCATGAGAGTCTTCCATAAGTAGCTCATGAATTTGACGTTGCGGTCGGAGACGATTGTCCTTGGCACACCGTGAAGACGGACGATTTTCCTGAAAAACAGATTTGCATCATGTGAAGCATCGTCGGTCTTATGGCACGGTATGAAGTGTGCCATTTTGGAAAAACGATCCACAACAACAAATATAGAATCATGACCATGCTTAGATCTAGGCAATCCTAACACAAAATCCATGCTAATGTCGGACCAAGGTGTATGAGGAATAGGCAATGGCATATAAAGACCATAGGGATTAGCTTGCGACTTAGCTTGAACACATGTCGTGCATCATTGAACATAGCGTTCCACGTCACGCTTCATCTTGGGTCAAAAGTAGTGATTGGAGAGCATGTCCAATGTCTTGTCACGGCCAAAGTGACCCATGAGGCCTCCACCATGAGATTCTTGGAGAAGCAAAAGTTGAAGCGACGACTTCAGGATGCATAGTTTGTTTTGTTTAAATAGAAATCCCTTATGCAAATAGAAATCATCAACTCCTTTGTCATTGGAGCACCTTGCGAAAATTGGTTTGAACAACGGGTCGAAAGCATACAAAGATTTTATTTCCTCAAGACCCAACACGTTGATTTCAAGTCTCGTAAGAAGGCTTGTATGTTTGCGGGACAATGCGTCCGCAACTACATTATCTTTGCCCTTCTTATACTTGACAATATACGGAAAAGACTCCATGAATTAGCCCCACTTAGCGTGTCTCTTACTCAAGTTGGCTTGGCCTTCGAGATATTTCAAGGACTCATGGTCGGAATGTATGATAAATTCCTTGGGCCAGAGGTAGTGTTGCCAAACTTGAAGGACACGAACTAAGGCAAAAAGCTCTTTGTCATAAATTGGATAGTTAAGGCGAGCACCATCAAGTTTCTCGCTATGGTAGGCTATAGGACGTCCATTTTGCATAAGGACTCCTCCAATGCCAATACCACTAGCATCACAGTCTATCTCAAAAGTTTTTGTGAAATCCGGTAAAGCAAGGAGAGGTGCTTCGGTAAGCCTCTTTTTGAGTTCGTCAAAAGCTTTTTGTTGTGCTTTGCCCCACACGAAGGTGACATTCTTTTTCGTCAAATCGTTGAGAGGATAAGCAATAGTGGAAAAGTCTTTCACAAAGCGACGATAGAAACCGGCCAACCCATGAAAACTTCGGAGTTCACTCACATTTGTTGGGATGGGCCAATCTCGTATGTCCTTGACCTTGGAAATATCAACTTCAATTCCTTTCGAAGAAATGACAAATCCAAGAAAAATCAACTTGTCTTTAGCAAAGGTGCACTTGGGAAGATTAGCATAAACCTTTTCATGTCTAAGGATTTGCAGAACTTCCTTGACATGTGTTATATGGTCCTCAAGTGATTTGCTATAAACAAGAATATCATCGAAATAGACAACAACACCTTTTCCAATGAGAGAACGCAAAATATGATTCATGAGGCGCATGAAGGTGGATGGGGCATTAGATAAACCAAAGGGCATAACCCACCATTCATAGAGACCAAGTTTGGTCTTGAAGGCGTTTTTCCATTCATCACCTTCAGCCATGCGTATTTGATGGTAACCACTACGAAGATCAATTTTCGAAAAAATAGTGGCTCCACACAACTCATCAAGCATGTCATCGAGACGTGGTATGGGATGTTGATAACGCATGGTGATAGCATTGATTGGACGGTAGTCCATGCATAACCATAACGTATCATCCGTCTTTGGAACAAGAATCATGGGTACGGCACTTGGACTAGTGCTAACTTGGACCAAACCTTTGGAGACGAGTTGGTTGATTTGACGTTCGATCTCCTTCGTCTCCTCCGGGTTCGTGCGGTAAGCGGCGCGGTTGGGAAGTGGTGCACCGGGGATGAGGTTAATGCGATGTTCTATTCCGCGAAGAGGAGGTAGTCCATGTGGAAGCTCTTCGGGGAACACATCCTTGAATTCCTGCAAAACATTCATCAAATATGGAGGAACGTTGGTTAATTCGTTAGTTCCTTGCGCTAGGCCCTTGCAAAGGAGGACATAGTGCAAGATGGATGGGTTGTTCCGAACATCTCTCATCTCACTTTTGGTGGCAAGGAGAACACTCTTAGTTTTTCCACTAGAGTTTGGCTTGTGGCTCTCACTCACTATGAGGTGGTTCTCTCTCTCACCGCTCTTCTCATAAGTAGGTGTTGTGCTTTGCGCCCTCGCTAAAGCCTTTGCATTGTCCGTAATTATTTGGCTAGGAGTCATCGGTTGCAAAACACATGTTTTGTTGAGCCATTTGAAGGTGTATACATTGGTGCGACCATCATGTTGAGCAGCCTTATCATATTGCCATGGTCGACCAAGAAGCATGTGGCAAACTATAGGAACCACATCACACTCCACCGTATCTTTGTAAGGACCAATGGCGAAGGAGACCGATACTGTATGTTTGATCTTCACGGACCCTTGGTCACTTAGCCATTGCACGTGGTAGGGGTGCTTGTGTGGGTGGAGGGTGAGGTTGAGCTTATCACACAACTCGGTGCTAGCAAGGTTGTGGCAACTCCCTCCGTCAATGATCACCTTGATAGATTTGCCATTGATGCCGGCTCATGTTTGGAAGATATTGGAGCGTTGGTCTTCATGCTATTGTGCTTGAGTGGTCAAGATCCTTGTGACAACAAGCGATGGACTTGCGTCATATTCACACATGAGGAGTTGTTGATCATCTTCCACTCGTTGCCTTGCCATTGCTTCCTTGACACGGGCATCAAACTCATCTTCACTCAAGTACTCTTCATCACCATTGTCATGGATGAACAAGACTTTCTTGTTTCCACATTCAGCTGACTTGTGTCCTTTACCTCAACACTTGTAGCATTCACCGTTGAAAGGTGTATCACTCTTTGCTTGCTTGCCACTTGGGGGCAGTTTTCCTTGAGGAAGTGTGGGCTTGAAGGAAGGCTTGGAGGTACTTGAGGAGCTTCCATTGAAAGTTGTTGGTGTAGCGGTTGAAGCTTGCTTGTAGGTGAAGTACGTCTTGGGCTTGTTGTACTTGATATCCTCTTGCACTTGACATTCAGCCTTTGTTGCGATGTGCACAAGCTCAACCATGTTGTTGTATGTTTGGAACTCTACGATGCGCTTGATTGGGTGATTCAAGCCAATAAGGAAACGTGCCATTGTTTGCTACATGCGTTCATCAATGTTGGCGCGAATCAAGTTGAGTTCCATTTCCTTGAAGTACTCTTCCACGGACTTTGTCCCTTGATGAAGCGCTTGAAGGTTGTTGAAGAGGTCACGCGTGTAGTGCGCGGGGACAAAGCGGGATCTCATATGAGCCTTCATGTCATGCCAAGTTGTGATTGGCGGCTCTTGTCTTGCATCACGAGCAACTTGAACTTGTTCCCACCAAAGGTTGGCGTGATCATCAAACTCAAGCGAAGCCATGGCGACCATCTTCTCGTTGCTATAGTTGTGCATGTGGAAGATCTTGTCGACTTTGAGTGCCCACGAGAGGTATTCTTCGGGGTCATTGGATCCGGTGAACTTGGGCATTGTGAACTTGATCTTGCCAAAAGTTTCTTCATAGTTGCGGTCATTGCGACGAGCTTGGTGACCTTGTTGATGATCTTGTAGTTGGGGAGGTGGAACTTGGTTCTCGCGTCCTTGTTGTGGAGCTTGCTCTTGATATTGTTGTTGAGGAGCTTGCTCTTGCTCTTGGCGCGGTTGTTGACGTGGTTGAGGCGCTTGGGCCTCATGGTGGCGAAGGTGTGGAGCCTCTTGATGCGGTTGATGATGAAGAGGAGGCTCGTTCCTCGGTTGGTGATGTTGGTTAGGCACATTGGCCTCACGGCGAAGAACATGGTCATGAGCCTATTTACGTGGTGGGCGTCGCTCAACTTGTATCACTTGACGCTCCAAATTTTGTTGAGGTGGAGGAGGCGCCTCGTGATGACCATGGTGTCGGTGCGGATGTTCATGACGTTGATGACGAGGAGGAGGATCTTGGAGAGCTTCACGTTGATGACGAGATTGATTCTCCAAATTGGAGTCATCACTTGTTGTGTCAAGTATGTGTCGCGGTCGATGGTGGTAGACTTGCGGTTTCACTTGCGGTTGCGCTTGTGGTTCCTGTTGTGGTTGCTCTTGTTGGATCACTAGTGCCCTTGCGTGATGACGGTGTGCTTCTTGCCTTGCTCGTGGACTTGAAGAGAGATCACCATCATAGCTTGACGTTGCAGCGTGCCGTGGGGAAGGTACATAATTCGATGAGGTTCCATCTTCAACCACGGGGGCATCATTGCGCCTTGGAGCACTTGGTTGAAGATCTTCAACCATCATGAAGCACGTGCACGCGGTCTTGCCATTCCATCAATGAGGCGTCGAAGATTGTCATTTGTTTCGACGACGGAGCGTTGAAGCACTTCATTTTGGTGGCCTAAGTTGTGATGCATTGCTTGCATTTGCCTTTCGAGGCCGTCGAAGCGGTTGTCGATGTTCTTGAACTCGGCTTGCGTCTCGCCAAATTGTTCATCTTGTCACGTCTCAAGTGCTTGGCAACATTCACGGAACTCTTGGCGGATGATGAAGTGACTTGCGCGCGTCATGTACGGTCCTTGATCTTCTTCTTGGGGAGGTGGTTAGCTCGGCTCACCATGCCTATCCATCATGCAAGACACACAAGCATTGTATATGGAAGTGGAATATGGTGGTGTTAGCCTTGTACCTCACCTTGGGGATTGCACCAAACTAGAAACCACAAGTGAGAGCTATAAGCGTGCAATGTGGAAATGCAAAGAAAACTCACACTAAAGAAAGAACTAACTGTCAAAAGCTTGTTGGTGGTAGGTTAGGATTATGGAAAGCCAAAGAACCAACCAAAAGAAAAGGGATAGTCAAAAGTGGGTAAAATCCAACAAAACTCAAATCAAAGGCGAAGGTCAACAACTCAAAAGGGTGACGGGAACCTACGACTATATACACACACGTGGAGAAAGTTGGGATTGACACGAGTATGAAAATGAGCAAACAAAATGTCCTAACGAAGACTAAGCTCGTTGTCGTGCCAATGCAAGGAGAGACCATGGCTCGTTTGCAAAGAAGAAAAGTGAGCAACGGATTTGTGCACTTGCCTTGGGCGCTCTTCTTTCTCTCTTGCTTACAAGCTTTGAGACTCTCTTTGGCAATGGGAGACTATTTTTATTTTGCTTTTTCTTTGTATCTTTTCTTTTTTTTCTTTTTTTTGCTCTCCCTTGTTGCTACCTAGTCAGACTTGATATTGCTCTTGAACACTCACTATCCAAGGACAAATGCACAATGCTCAAGCAAACACAAGATGAGCCACTCTCATGGGATAGGTACACACAAAGGAAGATGGGGGTTAACAAGGTGACGCAAGTTATACCTTCTTTGATGATGAACTTAGCGTCGGTGGTGCGGGATGATGTTCGTGGGTCGTGGTGTCGATGAGCGCGGAAGTTGATGTTGCGGAAGCTTGCTAGTAGTTGCTGACACGCACACGGGACACAAGCAAACAAAGGAGATTAGCCAATGCGAAAAATGAGGCAAAACTGTCAAAACTGGCGTTACAGCCGGACACTCCGGTCTGTCTGGGCCGGACACTCCGGTCTGGTTCGGCCGGACACTCCGGTCGGGCCGGACACTCCGGTCGGTACGAGCCGGACACTCCGGCGCGGGTTTCCTGCTCGTGTTTATGAGCGGAAATCCTTGCCTTCGGGCCTCAAATCCGCGAAAAACTGGCCAAATCGGGATGGGAAAACGTAGGATAAAGCTAGACCAACTCCTTAGACATGGTTTGGTCGGATCAAAACCACAAATGACACTCCAAATCAAGAGATCGATCCAAAGGCAAATATGGGCTGTTTTTGGGGGATTTTCGAATTTTTGGTGGATAGAAGAAAATTTTGTGGGGGAAATCGTGAGCAACGAAGCTCTTGATACCAATATGTTAAGGGCAAACCTCTAGCGTGGCCCGATCTTTCACGATTCCCTTTCAAATCAAGGATGGAGTGCGGGGAGAGGAGGGGAGGATGAACACGATGAACGCACGCACGAAGAACGCGAAGAACACACACATAAAACCACGATACACACCAATAGCTCACGCCGGCGGTGACCGGTCCGGCGCATTCCCTAGGATCGGGGTTGGGCGGAGGACTCTCTCTCGAACCGGCACGACGAGATAGGAGACTCGGTGGGATCTTGACGTCTAGGCAAAGGGACACCGATGCCTAGGCCTTGTACAACGCGGAGGCACGATGCAAACTCCAACGAGGTTTGGTGATATTGGTGCACCTTGGTCAAGGACCATGAGGCAAGAATTAGATAGATCCACAAAGGGGTTTCCACTAATTACAATATCATGCCTAGGGTTTACAATGGAGGTGGGGGACTATATATAGGCCAACCACAACTTCAGGGGTAATTTAGGCATTAAAGTAGAGTTCTAGGCGAAGTAGAGGGGTACATGGGCCATAGGGCCCAGCTAGGCTCGGAGGCCCATCATTTGGGCTGGACAGTCCGGGTCGGAATGACCGGACAGTCCGGGGTGGCCGGACACTCCGGGTGGTGTCCAGGAAGTGTCCGAATTGACCTTCTGATTGTCCACGCCAGGTTCGGGCTGGGGCAGGCCGGACACTCCGGCCGAGTCGCGACGGACACTCCGGCTGGATCCGGGCGGACACTCCGGGTCAGTCTGCTTCAGGGCAGGTGCAGCTCCTAGGCTCGAGGGTCAAAGCGGCGGGTGTTCGTACCTGATGATGCACAGAGTAGTCGTATGAAGTAGCACCCCATCCAAAGAGGTATCAAATTGGCACGAGGAGAGGAGTGAGTTTACCTTAGCTTGTAGGAGTTTAGCTCGGGCACGAGTCATGGGTCCACTTGGGGTACTCAGTGGTGTAGATGTAGGAGCATCCGTAGGACGGGCCGCATCACATTCCTTCCATACACCTGAAATTTTTCCTTCATACAAAACTTCACACAATCTTTATTAGCAACATTAGTGCACTCAAGATAATAGGTCTTTAGGTTCAGTTCTAACACCAATAAAAATTCCATTAAAACACTAGCTACTGTAGCACCTCCCTCAAAAATCTCGATTCCCCAAAAGAACTCAAAAAGGAACCAATAAGAAGCAAATGCATAAAATGGCAGAAATCTGTCAAAACAGACCAGCAGGTAAAGACGAATTTTTTCGAAGACCGTGTGTTGCTCAAATCAAAAAGTGTTGAACTAACGAAATTTAGATAACAACCTGGGGCAGAAGCACAAAAATTCACGCCTCAAAAAGACGTTCAGAGCTTTTACACGAATTTTTACGGTGAAGTAGAGAAATCTGTTTCGGGACAGCAACTTTCCCAATCATTACTTCTCACTAGTAGAAAATGGGCCTTTGGTTTGGGCCACTAGTCCCGGCCGTGGCTGGGGCCGGGACTAATGGTCCGAACCAGACGACCCGAGGAGGCCGAGGTATTTTGTCCTGGTCCGTAAGGAACCATTAGTCCCGGTTTGAGATACAAACCGGGACAAATGGGTCTGGGACGGCGCGCGTGCTCCTGGCAGAACATTTAGTCCCGGTTTGTATCTCAAACCGGGACTAATGGCCAGGCCCTGGATATATGCACCCAGCCCTCCACTCTCTCCTATTTTTTTTCCTATGTGAGAGGTGGGTATAACTTTGTGCTAACTTTTTTCTTCATATGCACTAGAGGTGTTCGGTGAAATGCCTGTTAGAGCGATGCCACTTGAGTTCACACAAGACAAAATATGATATGAGGTGCCAGAGCAACACTTAAGGTTTCTCCTCTTTGTTTTGAAGTGTCCTAAAAGGTTAGCAACTATTTTCTCGTTTTAACCGCGCGGTACTAATTTAAGCATCGTGATTGCGTTTGATATATATGCATGGTTGTATGATGCAGATGAGCCCCCCATGGATGTACGGTGACCGACGCTCTGACGCTTATAGAGAAGGCGTGCGTTCTTTTCGCCTTGTGGCCGAGGCGAACAAGCGGCGGGATGGTTTTATGTGTTGTCCATGTGTTGAATGTCGGAATGAGCAGGCTCACACTTCCTCAAGAGTCATTCAGAGCCACCTACTTCGGTCCGGTTTCATGTCCGGCTATAATGTTTGGACCAAGCACGGAGAAAGAGGGGTTATGATGGAAGACGGCGATGAAGAAGAGAACAATGGTGACAACTACCGATCTATGTTCCTTGAATATGATGATACCACAGTTGAAGATAATGAAGAAGAAGGGGGTGAAGAACGGGAACCAGATGAGCCCGTTGATGATTTTGGTCGGGTCATTAGTGATGCAAGGCGAGACTGCGACACAGAAAAGGAGAGGTTGTAGTTCGAGCAGATGTTACAGGACCACAACACATTGCTGTATCCAACTTGTGAAGATGGCCAGAAGAAGCTGGGTAACACACTGGAATTGTTGAAGTGGAAGGCAGAGACCGGTATGACTGACTCGGGATTTGAAAAGTTGCTGGTAATAATGAAGAAGCTGCTTCCAAGAAATAACCAATTGCCCTCCAGTACATATGAAGCAAAGAAACTTTTCTGCCCTCTAGGATTAGACGTGCAGAAGATACATGCATGCCCTAATGACTGCATCCTCTACCGCGGTGAGAAGTACGAGAATATGGATAAATGCCTGGTATGCACTGCATTGCGGTATAAGATCAGAAAAGATGACCCTAGTGATGTTGAGGGCGAGCCACCCAGGAAGAGGGTTCCTGCCAAGGTGATGTGGTATGCTCCTATAATACCACGGTTGAAACGTTTGTTCAGAAATAAAGAGCATGCCAAGTTGTTGCGATGGCACATGGAAGACCGTAAGAAAGACGGGATGTTGAGGCACCCTGCTGATGGTCGGCAGTGGAGAAAAATAGAGAGAGACTTCCCGGACTTTTCTGGTGACGCAAGGAACTTATGGTTTGGTCTAAGTACCGATGGCATGAATCCTTTTGGGGAGCAGAACTGCAATCACAGCACCTGGCCTGTGACTCTATGTATCTACAACCTTCCTCCTTGGTTGTGCATGAAGCGGAAGTTCATTATGATGCCAGTGCTCATCCAAGGCCCGAAGCAACCCGGCAACGACATTGATGTGTACCTAAGGCCATTAGTTGACGAACTTCTACAGTTGTGGGCCAAACCAGGTGTACGTGTGTGGGATGAGCACAAACAGCAGGAATTTGACCTACAAGCGTTGCTGTTCGTAACCATCAATGATTGGCCTGCTCTTAGTAACATTTCAGGACAGACGAACAAAGGATACTATGCATGCATGCACTATTTAGATCAGACTGAAAGTATATATCTGGATAAATGTAGAAAGAATGTGTACCCGTACAATCGTCGTTTTCTTCCACCCAGTCATCCCTTAAAGAAGAAAGGCAAGCATTTCAATGGCAAGGCAGAAACCCGGACGAAGCCTGTCCCCCGTAGTGGTGCTGATGTATTTGGTATGGTCAAGGATTTGGATGTAATCTTTGGAAAGGTTCCTGGAGGACAACCTGTTCCGAAAGACCCCATTACCGGACACGCACCCATGTGGAAGAAGAAATCTATATTTTAGGAGCTACCCTATTGGAAAGTGCATGAGGTCTGCTCTGCAATCGACGTGATGCACCTGACGAAGAATCTTTGCGTGAATACTCTAGGCTTCCTGGGCTTGTATGGGAAGTCAAAACATACCTCGGCAACACGGGAGGACCAACAACATCATAAAGGACGAGACGGCAAGCATCCAGGGCAGTTTCAAGGGCTTGCCAGCTATGCTCTTACCAAAGAAGAGAAGGAAATCTTTTTTGAAGTCCTTTTCAGTATCAAGGTCCCGTCTGACTTCTCGTCGAATATAAAGGGAATAGTAAATATGAAAGAGAAAAATTTCAAAACCTAAAGTCTCATGACTGCCATGTGCTTATGACGCAATTGCTTCCGGTTGCATTGAGGGGAATTCTACCAGAAAATGTTCGACTAGCCATTGTGAAGGTATGTGCATTCCTCAATGCAATTTCTCAGAAGGTAATCAATCAAGAAAGTCTATTAGGGTTACAAATTGATGTGGTCCAATGTCTGGTTAGCTTCGAGTTATTGTTCCTGCCATCCTTCTTCAATATTATGACGCACCTCCTAGTTCACCTAGTCGAAGAGATTAGAATTCTCGGTCCTGTGTTTCTACACAATATGTTCCCCTTCGAGAGGTTCATGGGAGTCTTAAAGAAATATGTTCATAACCGTGCTAGGCCAGAAGGAAGCATCTCCAAGGGCTATGGAACAGAGGAGGTCATTGAGTTTTGTGTTGACTTTCTTCCTGACCTTAAGCCGATTGGTGTTCCTGAATCTCGGTATGAGGGGAGGATGACTGGAAAAGGCACACTAGGAAGGAAATCAATGGTATGTAGGGACGAGCATTCTTTCACTCAAGCACACTACACAGTTCTACACAATTCCACCGTGGTGGCTCCGTATATCGAGAAACACAAGAATATTCTACGCTCCGAAAACCTGGGGAAGCCAGATACCTTGATTAAAGGGGAACACGAGAAGAATTTTGGCAATTGGTTGCAGACACATCTCATGAATAACACCACTGTTGGAGATGAGTTGTACTCGTTGGCCAGGTTACCATCTTCGACTATATGTACTTTCCAAGGGTACGAGATAAATGGGAATACATTTTACACGATCGCCCAAGATAAAAAGAGCACCAACCAAAATAGTGGTGTCCGCTTTGATGCAACAGATGACAATGGGCAGAAGGACACATATTATGGGTACATAGAGGAGATATGGGAACTTGACTACGGACCTACTTTTAAGGTCCCTTTGTTTCTGTGCAAATGGGTCAAGCTGACAGGAGGCGGGGTACATGTAGACCAAAAGTACGACATGACAACAGTGGATCTCAACAATCTTGCGTACATGGATGAACCATTCGTCCTAGCCAACGATGTGGCTCAGGTTTTCTATGTGAAGGACATGTCTACCAAACCGAGAAAAAGGAAAGATAAGCAAAAGAGTAAAGAATACAATGAGCCAAAGCGCCACATAGTTCTTTCAGGGAAAAGAAACATCGTGGGAGTGGATGACAAGACAGACATGTCAGAAGATTACAATAAGTTTCATGAAATTCCGCCCTTCAAAGTGAAAACTGACCCAAGCATCCTGTTAAATGATGAAGATTCTCCATGGCTACGGTGCAGAAGAAAACCACAACACTAGATGCTGGTGATGTGTAATAATGTATTAAACCTTTTATTTGAGACATAAATCTATGTAATGTATTAAACCTTTTATTTGAGACATAAAGGAACCCACAAACACTAAGGATACATAACACAACTAAAAATTAAGATACATAGCACAACTAAAATTAAGAAACATGCCTAATGTTGGAGTGATTCAGTCATGCTCCTGCCTAGCCCTGTAATACGCACCACTGTAGTCATCATAGTCGCCGGCGCCGGTGTCGCTGTCGTCATCGGGGTCACCGTAGTCGAACCTTGAAGGTTGGGCACGCGTGGGCTGGATTTGAGGGTACCGCAGGCGGGGGTTATTGCCGGTCGTGTTGTAGGCCATGACACTCTGGAGAGTCCGGCCACGCCACCATAGCCGACGGCCGGCCTCGTTGAAGTTTGAGGGAGGTGGGCCGTCCTCCTCGTGCCTGGCGAGCGCCCTCTCACGTCGATTGATGAAGAAGGCTTCCCAAGTCGGGAAATAGTCGGGATGCCAGTTGGAATTCCTCCGCTGCTCTGGCGTGAGCTCGAGGTAGTAGTGGTTCGTGATGGCCATCCGGCGCTCCACACCTAGAGGGACAAGAGGGACCGGCACGCCTCCGGCGCTCAGCATCCAGCCGGTGGGGACGCGGTAGCCCGGTGGGCAGGGGTAGTTCGAGGCGCAAAGCGCCTCCGCCTCCCGGGTGGTTAGAGATACGATGGAAGCCATGGGAAGAGAATGATGAGTCTAGATGTGATATGTAAATGGAGGCCAAGCGTACATATATATACTGAAAAAATGGCAGGAAGACTGAGGTGGGAACCGGTGGAAAGCGCGGGAACGCAGTGGCGCGGGAAACTTTCATCCCGGGTGGGGGCTCAAAGCGGGACAAAAGATGGGGGGGCCTTATCTAGGGGAGGCTTATCTGGGAGGACCTTATCTGGGGGTGGCTAACCTTTAGTACCGGCTGGTGGGTGCAACCGGGACTAAAGGTGGTTTTTGTGTCATCTAACAAAACTGTCGGTGGGATAAGGACGCGTGGGTAACCTTTAGTACTAGGTGGGGGCTCAAACTGGGACTAAAGCTGTCGGTAGGATAAGGACGTGTGGGTGGACGCACTGCTCGATGAGATAAAGTATGTAGCGAATGACACCCTGTTGAAGGAAGAAGACAAAGTAGAAGTGACGCCGTGCCTATAAAAGGAGCATCGATACGCCATGGCAAGCAACTCAACAAGCCAACATGGATGGAGAGTTTCATCCCCATGGATGGAGGAAAGGGTTGGGAAATCTCCCGTGGCAGAACTTCTCGAATATGCCCTTGGTGCACACGCCCTATGGCATCTTCGAAAGTTCCGCCTCGGAAAATATTTTCCTGCTAGCCCGTGAAAGACTCCATCTCCGCCTCCCTGGGGTTAGAGGTATGGTGGAAGCCATGGGATAGAGTGGAGAGAGGCGGCAGATATGAGTCTAGATGTGCTATGGCAACGACCAAGCCTACATATATATAGTGAGAAATCGCGGGAAGTCAGAGGAGGGAAGCCTAAACCCTAAAGGGGCTACCCTCGTACGGAGAAAGCTATAGGGGTAGGCGATCCGGGGCCCCGGTCTAGGGTTTCGCCGGAGGAAGACCACCGGAGCGTCGGAATCACATGAAATGGCAAAATGGTTAATAGTTTGACTAGTTAGAATAATTATTTTATAAAATAGAAAATGGATTTGAATCTCTTATTCAAATTCAAGAACTTTTTATGTTAAAAATTTAGTGAGATTCAAAAATATGCAAAATATAATAGTTAATGCATTTTTAAATTGGAAATGGAAAAATGGTTATTAGTTTCACTAGTTAGAATAATTATTTTATAAAACAAAAAATAGATTTGGATTACTTATTCAAATTCAAAAACTTTTCATGTTGAAAATTTTCTCAAATTCATAAGTATGCAAAAACTCTATAATTCAAATGTTTAAAAAATCTAATAGCTACAAATTGTAATATTTGAAAAAACAGGCGCCAACTTAGGCCCAGCGCGTGCAAATTTGGGCCTTTAGTCCCGGCCCAGAACACCATCCGGGACTAAAGGCTCTGCAGGCAAAAAGGCGCCCAAAGCCTTTAGTCCCGGTGCGTGGATGGAACCGGGACTAAAGACCCCCCTTTAGTCCCGGTTTATGCCACGCACCGGGACTAAAGGGTGTGGGTATTTAATGCGCCGCTTCTTCCCCGGTCGAATCCATCGACCGAAGGAAGCACATCACGAGGAGCTGCGTTACGCCGCCAGGCTGCCAAATCTCTGGCGCCGTCCTCGACCGCGCCTCCCCGGCTGACCTTCCCGCGTCGCGCCTCCCCTCGCCGCCACGAGCTCCTCCCCGCGTCGCGCCTCCCCGGCTGACCCCTCCCCGCGTCGCGCCTCCCCGGCTGACCGCCCCGGCCACCATACCTCCCCACGCCGCCACGGCCACCCATGCCGCCACGAGCTCCGCCACAGCCCGGGCCTCGCCCCTCCCCTTGCTGGTATATAGGAAATTTATTTGTATATAGGAAATTTATTTGTATATAGGAAATTTATTTTTATATATAGAAATATTTGTATATATGAAATATTTGTATATAGGAAATATTTTGTGTATAGGAAATATTTGTATATAGAAATTTTTTGTATATAGAAATATTTGTATATAAGAATTATTTGTATATAGGAAATATATTTTTATATATAGGAAATATTTATATATAGGAAATATTTTGTATATAGGAAATATTTGTATATAGAAATATTTGTATATATGAAATATTTGTATATAGGAAATATTTGTATATAGAAATTTTTTGTATATAGAAAATATTTGTATATAGGAATTATTTGTATATAGGAAATATTTGTATATAGGAATTAGGGTGGCAGTGCTCGCGGGCAGCCGGACTTAGGGTTAGGGTGGTGGTGCTCGCGGGCCACCGGACTTAGGGTTAGGGTGGTAGTGCTCTCGGGCCCCCGGACTTAGGGTTAATGTGGTAGTGCTCCAGGCTCCCGGACTTAGGGTTAGGGTGGTAGTGCTCACGGGCCCCCGGACTTAGGGTAAGGGTGGTAGTGCTCGCGGGCCCCCGGACTTAGGGTTAGGGTGGTAGTGCTCGCGGGCAGCCGGACTTAGGGTTAGGGTGGTGGTGCTCGCAGGCCACCGGACTTAGGGTTAGGGTGGCAGTGCTCGCGGGCCCCCAGACTTAGGGTTAATGTGGTAGTGCTCGCGGGCCCCCGGAGTTAGGGTTAGGGTGGTAGTGCTCGCGGGCCCCCGGACTTAGGGTTAGGGTGGTAGTGCTCGCGGGCCCCCGGACTTAGGGTTAATGTGGTAGTGCTCGCGGGCCCCCGGACATAGGGTTAGGGTGGTAGTGCTCACGGGCCCCCGGACTTAGGGTTAATGTGGTAGTGCTCGCGGGCCCCCAGACTTAGGGTTAGGGCGGTAGTGCTCGCGGGCCCCCGGACTTAGGGTTAGGGTTAGGGCATCACTAGAATTTTGCTATTGTTTAGTATTATTGTAGCAAATTGCATGTTCATATTATTGTTTAGTATTATTTTATGCAGCAATATTGAATGAAAAATGTTATTGTGTCCATTTTGTAGAAAACTATGGATCCAATCCAGAGAGACCTAGCACAGGAAGAAATTCTCGAGGATATGATCAACGACACCCCCCATGTTGATCCACCTGAATCTTCGTCGATTTATCTGAACCCCTCCGGTGAGGGAGAGGAGGTTGACCGAAATGATCAAGGAGAAGCCGACGGCTCCGGTGGTGGAGAAGCCGACGGCTCCGGTGGTGGAGAAGCCGACGGCGAGGTATATATATGAAGTCTGGTGATCAGTAGATGCATTAACTGAGTTGTATATATATAAATTGACAAATGTTTCTTCTCTTAGGCCTCCACATCGAGCAAAAAATATTCCAAACGAGGCCCGGCCAAAAAGTTGGACGCATCTACGCGTTATACAATTACGCGGGTATCACCACGGGGTGAACTGTTGGAACCCGAAAAGGCTAAAACTGTATTTAAACAACAATGCGGAGTTATGGTTAGGGATCGCATCCCGATCACCGTTCGAGAGTGGAATAAGACCAAAGGGGCGAAAGAGGGTGAGTATGTTGCCGACAGGTGCAAAGAGGGTCTTTGGAATGACCTCATGACACATTTCACCCTGCCAGAATGTGAGGATGATGTCGACACAGCTGCATTGAGGAAGAAAGTCAAGCAGTGGACTCTTACGAAGATGGCCGAACTATTCAAGAACTGGAAGAAAGCATTATGGCAAAAGTATCAGAAGACGAATAAGACTCCTAAATTTGAATGCTATCTAACGAAGCAGCAGGCTAACTGGGATGCATTTGTGAAGTACAAGGAGTCACAACCTGCTATGGAAATGTCGGAAAAAAACAAGAAAAATGCCGCGATGAAGAAATATCACCATCACCTGGGGCCAGGGGCTACGCGGCTGCCATGCCAAAGTGGGATGCTAAAGAGAATGAGCTTCTTGCTAAAGGGATCACTCTAGAACCAATACGCGAAGAATGGGATCTGAGGGCAAGGAATTGGTTCCTTGGGCATGGGAGTGAGTATGACGAAAGTACAGGGGACCTTATTTGCAGTGACGGGATTAGGATACCCCGGGATACATGGCAGAAAGTGGTGAAGGAGATTAAAGCAGGAACAACAAAGTTCCGTCCCGATAGAGAGAAAGACTTGCTGACAAAGGTCCTCGGGAATGACGAACGCGGAGGACGTGTACGAGGCCTTGGCCCTAGTTATACGTGGGAGATGGGGTTTCCCAAAGACAGAGATACTTATAGGAGCCGAGAGAGAGCAAAGAGGCGACGGCAGGAGGAGGAGGGAGACAGGTTCACCGAGTTGCTAGGAACACTTCGAATGCATCAGCAACAGATTGACGAACTTCGAGGAGAAGCGCGCCTGCAATATCATGTACTCGACATTACCGCCATCCCATCTCAGCGGGGAAGCAGCGTGGCTGAATCGGAGGTCCCTTCTGACGATGCACGTATGGTAGATGGCGGTCTCGGCTACCCCGTGGATGGAATCAAGGAGCAGGCATCTTGTGAGCTCCATCAGAAGGTGAAGAACCTATCCATCAAGGTGGCGGTCGGATGTGCTTTACCTTGTCCACCTGGCGCACGCTGGCATGGCCGTGAGATTCCAGCTGGCTATGCTAAAGTTGTTGTGGATGAAATCACAATGGGGTGGGACTCAATGGAGCTTGACATCCCTAGACCTGAAGGTGAGAGGACACTCGGAGAAGTACTGGGTGGTATCATTCTATGGGACAAGAACAACATCAAGCTTCCAGGCTGGACGCCAAAGCCAACACCGCCTCCGAGTGGTCGCATGTCACCTTCACCTCCATCACCTCCAAGAAGCCCACCCCGTGACTATGACCACCATAGCCTGAGTCCATCTCGATCTCCGCCACAGCCTCCGATTAGTACTAAACGACGCAGGAGCCCAAAACGACAAATGTCGCCCCTCCCAAGAGTACCTCATAAGAATCTTCCTAGCATACCTTACGATCGTACTGACGAGGAAACCGACATGATCGTAAAGGCCGAATGTGTTGCGCAACTTCAAAAGAAGAAACCCGATCCCGCCCCGGTATACACCAAGAAGCAAAAAGCGTATGCACTTTCTTTTCTGAACACAAAATCGCAATATGACTTGCACCATAAGCCAGATGACTATCGACGCACACTTCAGAAGGAAGTGAAGAAGAGCAAATCAAGTAGAAGTGCAAGCGGGAGCAAATCATCAAGTCAAAGTGCAACCGGGAAAAGAAAGGACATCCCCTAGCTCGGGGAACAGGCCAAAAAATTGACCCCACCCCTCAAGGTGGTATCCTATGACATTCCCCAGCAGAATATGGAAGAAGCTGCGAAGCTTGTGGCCTCTATGAATGTGACTGTTGAGGAATTGCTAGGTTCTCAGGACGACAAGTTACCCAAGGCTCAGGTAGTCCCTACATATGTCCCAGGGAAGCCTCTGGTAAGATTTGAGCAGTTCCAACAACTGCCAACACAAATGCGGAGTTTACATAAATGGTACTTGAAAGTCGTAAAGCAAGAGAGAATAATGATCGTGGCAAAAGTCCCACATGACTACTACTTCCAAGAAGAAGAGGTCCATGTTGAGTTTCTAGAACTCTTCCAGTTATACATTTTCGACACACTCGACAAAAGTCTCATGAGTTGCTATTGTCTATATGTTGTTGAATTCATTGTCTATATATAAGTTGTTCATTTTTTTCAGTTGTTCAGTTCATTGCATGTAAGTATCCTAATTATATCCTTTTGTACTCTATTATTATGCTGAACGAAGATCATGGAATGTAAAAGAAGGTCAATCTTTAGTGTTGGGTTCATTAACCCAGATAAAATACATTGTCAGACGCTAAAGGATAAACCCGAGGACACGCAGGAAAACCTTCTAAGGTTTCTAACGGAGCAAAATTTCTGTGACCACATACTGTTTCCTTATAATTTCGCGTGAGGGTCTTACTCTATTGTAAACATTCTCTTTTGCTTACTCGATGTTAAGTGTAATTGATGAGTTACTGATGTATATATAAACGTGTACAGTTTCCACTGGATTCTCATGGACATTCAACTTGATAAGGGAAGAGTTGAAGTCATGGACCCATTAAAGAGACCCCTGGAAATGTTTAGGGACATGCAGGACATGCTCTAGAGGTAATTTTCGCGCTACATCGGTCTCTTTCGTTGATTTCCTGAGATATCACATAATAAATAACTCATTCATTTTCTTTACCGGGTAGGGTTTGGAACCAGTTCAAGTGTGCGGTTACGGGTGACTTTAGTGAGAAGCTGACATTTAAGCCGGTCTCGGTAAGTAGTACGCGCACCTCTTTACTTCTAGTTTCAATACAATTATGATGTTGGATTATTATTTTGATTAAATTCTATTCTCGTAAAGTGCGCGAGGTAGCCACCGAAGACGAATCTATGTGGATTCTACGTTTGCGAGTTCATTCACACGTTTACCAGTGAGCTGAATGATTATAGAGTCGATGTAAGCAATACATTCATAACATTATTTTTCTTACCGTCACTTTTTGTTATCATGATTGATATTCATATTGATCTCCTTTTCTTATATAGTTCGAGAAAATGCGGGATCAGCTCCTACCATAGCAACACGTAGTAGCAATTGCTGAAGAACTGGCAGGATTCTTGATGAACGATATGATAGATGACGCCGGAGAATTTAGTGTGAATAGGCGCCGATGATCCCCGACCGTGTTATTGAATAGACGGGCTCTAGTCCCGATAATTGTGATCTCCATGTGTAACTATCATGTATATATTTGTATGCTCGATCTTAAGAGAAGTTATCTTGTGTATGCACGAACATGTACGGTATGTGGTAGCATAGAAAACTATTTTGAAATGAAAAAAAGGATACAAATTGAATTCTCTTCTGTGGCAGAGAAAGTGCCTAAAATTCCGCCGCGGCAAAGAACCATTTGTCCCGGTTCGTAATACGAACCGAGACTAATGGGGGGGGCACCCAGCGCCCGCAGAGACATACACGTGGATGCCCATTGGTCCCGGCTGGTAAGAGGGCCGGGACTAGTGGGTGGGCCTTTAGTCCCGCCCCTCCAGTCCCGGTTACCAGGACCGGGACTAAAGCCCCTTACGGGCCGGGACTGGAGGCCCGTTTTCCACTAGTGTCTCTCTCATTAGAGGTTACTCTTTCCACTAGTGTCTCTCTCATCTAAAACTTTTGGGTTATCTCCCAATAATTACTTTTCTTTAACGCCTTTAAGTTAGGCATGATAATTTGAGAAGATGCTCACATATGAAATATGAATTGAAGTAAAAGAGAGCATCAAGAAGCAAATTCAAAACACATTTTAAGTCTAACCCACTTCCTATGCATAGGAATTTTTTATGCAAATAAATTCGCAAAGAACAAAGTGACATGCATAGGAAGACAAAACAAGAGTAACTTCAAAACTTTCAGCACATAGAGAGGTGTTTCAATACCATGAAAACTTCTATAACCATATTTTCCTCATAATAATTTTCAGTAGCCTCATAAATAAACTCGACAATATAACTATCACATAAAGCATGCTTTTCATGTTATTCAAGCACTAGAGCTTTATTATAAACATTTTCAAAAGAATCCTCAGGAACATAACATTCATCCTCCTTTAGTAAGCATGGGGGACAATCAAATATTGTAAGGCGTAAAGAGTTACTCTCATTAGAAGGTAGGAATGGGTAGATCCATTCTTCCTCCTCTTGATCATCACTCTCCTCCTCTTTTTCATCCAATGAGCTTCCAGTTTCAGCAATTTCTTCTTCCATAGGCTCCTGCAAGGCATTAGTCTCTTCCGCTGGTGGAGAGCATCTATTAAGATATTCAAGAATATAGCCATTTTCTTCCTTGTAATTATCAAACCAAAATTGAAGTATATCATAAACCTCATAGTTATAAGGTGCATCATCAGTACTTTCAAGCAAACTAGCAAGTTCAAATGCACCCTTCCAAGCAATAAATTCTTTAATTTGTTCCACATCATAAAAGTCATAATTTCCTTTAACATAAGAAGATATGGTAACATTATCATTATACTCACATTGAAAAGGGAGGTGTTTATACCTCCTACAGCAACAAGATTTATCAAAGCAGTAAGTAACATTATAAGTAGAGCACACGTTTATAGCAATGGTATACCATTTATCAATTTGTTCCCATAAGTGTTTCCCTTTTTGTGACAGGCGGTGTTCCTTATAATAATATTTTTGTTCTTCCGTGAACCCACCTTGCCAATAAGATTCAGTTTCAAAGAAACCAACCATTGATAGAAAGCATGATAAAGCAAGACAATAACAGACCAACAAAAATACCAACTATAGTAGGAACTAATTTTTTTGTGTTTTTGATAAAGAAACGAGCAAAAAAAGCAACAAGAAACTTAAGCAAAACAAAAATAACAAAGTAGAGAGATTGGTTACGAGGGACTCCCCTTGTGAAGATGTCCTTGACTCCCCGGCAACGGCGCCAGAAAAATGCTTGATGGCTCAGTGTACGGCACCAGAAAAATGTTGATGCGGTGTTGATGTAGAGCTCGTTGGGAACCCCAAGAGTAAGGTATGATGAGCACAGCAGCAAGTTTCCCTCAGTTATGAAACCAAGGTTTAATCGTACCAGTAGGAGCAAGGAAACACCCCAAAGGTGTTGCTAGCTGAACCTTGGCAGGGCGCACTACCAGTGGTAGTAGCAACGTGGACACCTGCACAACACAACCACGGAACTCTGTCCCCAACTTGCGATGAGATTGTCAATCTCACCGTGTTTTGCTGAAAACAAAGGATTAAACGTATCAAATGGAAGGAAGTAATAGTTTGTAGAAAGTAAACACAAAGCACTAAATAGTTTATAGATTATATGTAAAGAAAAGGACCGGGATCCATAGTTCGCTAGAGGTGGCTCTCCTTAAGATAGATAACATGCTGGGTGAACAAATTACAGCGGGGCAATTCACAAACATCGAGAAAGCAATACATGCATATACTAATCATCTTGACTCCTTTGAGACTTTATTGGGCATTACAACATTATACATATATCGCCATCCAACTGCATCTATGACTAATAATCCACCTTTAGGTTATCATCTGAACCCCCTCCAGTATTAAGTTGCAAGCAACAGATTATTGCTTTACGAACTGCGTGTAAAGTAAACAATACGATTGTTCTATGAACAAAGGATTGTTGTTTTCTCCCTAGTAGCAACAGCACATCTAGTACCTTAGAGATTTCTGTCACTTCCCCAGATTACCAGAGGCATGAACCCACTATCGAGCATAAATACTAACTCTTGGAGTTGCTAGCATCTACTTGGCCAAGATAGCTACTAACAACGGAAAGCATGCAAGATCACAAATAACAAAGACATGATAGAATCAATAATCAATCTGAAATAGCATCTCAATATCCATCGGATCCCCGCAAACACAACATGCAGAATTACAAATAGATGATCTTGATCATGAATGGAGCTCACAAGATCTAGACATGAAAGCACAAAGGAGGAGAACCAGCCATCTAGCTACTACATGGATCCGTAGTCCAAGGATGAACTACTCACGCATCACACCGGAGGCTTGCATGGTGATGAAGAAGGCCTCCAGGGTGAATTCCCCTCTCCGGCAGGGTGCCGGGAAGAGCTTCAGACCCCTCCCAATCTAGGGATGGAGATGACGGCGGCTACAGACTCTTTCGTGGATTTTTGATCGGGTGCTTAGGGTTTTCGTCCCGAGGGCATCTTATAGGCGGAAGGGGAGGCCGAGGATGTGCCGGAGGCGCCCAGACCACCCCCTGGCACGGGCCAGGCTGGGCCATGCGGCGAGGTGGTGTGGTGGCCCCCTGGACCCTCTCCGTCTCGTATTCTGGCATCTGATGACTTCCGGAAAAATAGGCACTTTGGCTTTTGTCCCATCCAATTCCGAGAATATTCATTTTCTGACTTTCCTGGAACCAAAAACAGCAGAAAACAGGCAGCTGGCACTATGGCTCTTGTTAATAGGTTAGTCCAAGAAATCATATGAAAAGTACTCCAAAGTGTGGACAAAACACAAGAAAGTGGATAAAACCAAGCATGGAACATCAAAAATTATAGATACATTTGCAATGTATCATTCCTCCACGGACATCACAACACAGATCGAAGCAGGCGAAGAAGGTCACTAGCCAATCCCACCATGCGAAGCAAAGCCGACAAACTCAGAATCCGAAGAAAGCAGTGAAAACATCGACTTCGAAGAAAGGATGGCGAAGATCTATCTAGCACTACAATCTCGGAATACTATCGGCACATCCGCAGAAGCAAAAGGTGACGCCATTATGCCATGCATAACACGCCACCAAGTGTGCATGATCAATGTATATACCTCAACACCACACGACAAAAACGGTAATCCCATCCTCAACCCCGATGATATTTTATCAAATGACCATGCAGGAAACCACGACAATGAAGGAGACCACGGAAACAGAGGAGAAACATCAGATAACCGCATAGTCCAAGGAAGAGGCGGAGAACCGCATGCAGGAGAAAGACAAGGACTTTGGCTACCAGCGTCGGCCTGGCAAAAAGCAAGGGAGGCAATTTCGGGAGCAGTCCCAATGACAGAGGATGCTTCACATGAGGATTTATTAGCATACCAATATCTGCTCCACCACAAGAAGAGAGACCTACTTTGGATGCAAAGGTAACTTGATGAAAGAAAAAGATTAGCTGACGAATCCAGCTTACGATGGGCACAATTAAGCTCTACTCGAGGATCAATGAGTGTATCAGGAGCAACACCACCAAGAAGGGCAAAATCTCGACTACAGAATATCCCCGAAGCAGAAAGAAGTGGAATCATCTGAGATCTCGACCTATCATTCATGTCAATTGATCAAGCAGGAAACATCAAGGCAAAAAAAGCTCAGGCAGCCATTGTGACCGCACAAACATATCTGATCACCACTCAACCCGCACCCGACGATCCGCATGCGGCCCTTAACCCCTCCACCCTAATGAACCTTGGCATGGTAGGAGCCTCTCTCGCGGAAGCAGAACAAGGAATCACACAAAGATCCCCAAGCCATCACAACAGTCCTCGGCAAGTAGGACACACCCGATGATCTCGATCACCACACCAAGCGCATCTCGTAGGATCCGAGCCGTGAAGCAATACAAGAAATGACAACACCCAACATAGGAGCAACGGATCCAGAGATAAAAGCCGCAGCCGACGATATCAGGATGGATACGACGAAGATGATCACGTGCTATGCGGGGCCAGCTGTTTCACACAGAGGATTCACAAGGCCTCAGTACCCAAGGACTTTAAACTTCCACACGACCACCACAAATACGATGGACTCCAGGAACCCGAAGCTTGGTTAGCAGACTATTTCGCCACCGTCAAATTACAGGGTGGCTCCACAACTACCGCAATGCAAAGTCTACAACTACATCTCACCGGCGCCACAATATCATGGCTCAAGCAGTTACCCAAAGATTCAATTGGTAGCTGGAACGATCTGGAAGATAAATTCATTTCCATTCCACCTTCAAACGACCAGCATCCTTGGAGTAGTTGAGAGCGTGCAAACAAAAATCTGGAGAATCAATAAGAGCATTCATACATCGGTGGAATATTATCAAAAACTCAGTTGAATCCATATCCAATGAAAGGTCCATCGACGCCTTCAACGATGGCCTCCGTCGCCGAGAATTCATAGAAGAACTAGGACGGGTTAAACCCAAGACAATATCACAGCTAATGGAAATAGCAAATCGCTGGCCTAATGGAGAGGACGCGCTGCATATTAAGCGCGTGCGGTCACCCGAGGAAGATAGGGATAATCGTGTCAATGATAGAAGAAGAAGGAACAACGATGGAAATATGGGACCAAATTACGTCGCATCAGGTTTTTCGGGTGAAGGTAACAACAGAAGCAATGACCACAATGGCGGATACCGCCAGAACAAGGACGATGTCGGAGGAAGCCAATCCGCACAATGGTATCAGCCAAGAGCATGAGACCCACATATGTCCGCAATGCAAATGCTGGAAGGACCATGTAATATGCATTTTTACATCGACTCAGCAGGCAGACGATAATCTAACCACCTCATGAAAGACTACCAAACATTCCTGAAGATGCGGGAGTTATGCAACGCAAAGGCAACCAAAGCGGCAAATCGAGGATACACATCCACGCCTGGTACACTAGCCATTGGTGCACCACCACCACCAACGGCACCACCACAAAACACGAATGATCAAAACAACGAGTAACCTAGATCAAAAGGAGCAATGTCTATGATTTAGAAAAGCGTCCATCCAACATAATTTAAAAGCTCATCACAAGACAAATCAATATGGTGGAAATAGCAGCATGAACCACACCCGAATATCTCCACTAGTCAGAGCAAGAAATCACATTCAGTAGAGCCGATCACCCACTTCGGGTCCCATGACCGGGTCACTCAGCCTTGATAGTCGAAGCACAAATTGGTGGGTTCGATATGAGCAAGGTCTTCATGGACGCAGGAAGTAGCATAAATCTGATCTATGCAAAAACATTGAGAACAATAGACTACCCCTGGACAATCTTGCGCCAATAGAAACATCTTTCCACGGAATAATACCAGGTAAAGCCGAAATATCTTTAGGCAAAGTATTTCTTGACATTGTTTTTGGTTCCAAGATAAATTTCAGGCGAGAAAAACTCGAATTTCAAGTCATGGATTGTCCATCACAATATCATGCAATCCTGGGACGACCAGCCTTTGCACGGTTTATGGCAGTGCCACATTATGCATACTTAGTGATGAAAATGCCAGCACCAAAGGGAATTATCATGGTAAAAGGAAGCTTCACACATGCCGACAACTGCGATCAGGGAGTTCAAAAAACATTCTGAATCTTTCGGGATGGCAACGGAGTTTGAACAACTCAAAACTTCAGCAAATGCACAACCTCTAGAAGTAACACGTGTCTATCTCGATCAGGCTTTTGACACAGCAAAAGACACAAAAGAAGTAAAGATCCACCCTGTCGACCCGACGAAAACAAAATTCATGGCTTCTAACCTTGATCCCACATAGGGATGCGCGCTCATCGAATTCCTCCGTGAGCACTGGGAGATTTTCGCATGGCTACCTTCTGACATGCCTGGAATTCCCAGGTAACTCGCTGAGCACACATTAAATCTAGATCCAAATGCGAAGCCAGTAAAGCAACCGCTTCGTCGCTTCGCAGAGCCAAAGCGCACGACCATTGGAAAGGAGCTCCATCGCCTCACTAATGCCGATTTTATCAAAGAACTAACAAAATCAGAGTGGCTTGCAAACCCAGTATGTGTTCCAAAGAAAAACACTAAAGAACTTCGGATGTGCATCGACTTTACTACACTAAACAAGCATTGCCCAAAAGATCACTTCCCATTGCCGCGAATCGACCAAATAATTGATGCAACTGCAGGATGCGAACGTCTTTCTTTCCTGGACGCTTACTCAAGATACCACCAGATTAGGATGAAGGAAGAAGATCAGGAGAAAATGGCGTTTATCACGCCCTATGGTGTATTCTGCTACACAACAATGCCTTTTGGCCTCAAGAACGCCGGAGCAACATATCAGCAGATGATGCAAAAGTGTCTGGGAAGCGAAATAGGCACAAATGTGCAAGTGTATATTGATGACGTCATAGTTATGACAGGTCAAGGATTTGCGCTGATCAAGGACCTCGAAGAAACATTCAAAAATCTTGACAAGTTTAGCATCAAACTGAACCCGAAGAAATGTTCCTTTGGAGTCCCGGCAGGGCAACTCCTCGGATATTTGGTATCAGCTAGAGGAATCAAGGCTAATCCCGAAAAAATACAAGCAATCCTAACAATGAAGAAGCCAACAAATCTGCGAGGCGTACAACAACTAATAGGGTGAGTAGCGGCACTCAGTCGTTTTATTGCAAGGTTAGGAGAAAAAACAATGCCATTCTACGCCCTCATGACAAAATCAGAAAAGTCGAGTGGACAGAAGAAGCTCAACGCGCCTTTGAAGATCTTAAAAGGACACTTTTGACATCTCCTGTCGTCGTGTTGCCGAAAGAGAAAGAGCCTTTACTACTTTATATCACTGCCACAAATCAAGTGGTCAGCACGGTCTTGTTCGTAGAGCGACCCGAAGAAGGGAAGACCCACGGTGTGCAGAGGCCAGTTTACTTCCTGAGCGAGGTTCTATCGCCATCCAAACAAAGGTACCCACACTACCAGAAACTATCATATGGTGTATTTATGACAGCACAAAAACTATGCCACTATTTTTCGGAGCATCCAATCATAGTGGTCAACGAAGCGCCTTTGTCAAGCATCCTCAACAATCCAGAAGCAACTGGATGTGTCTCTCTATGGGGCATTGAATTATCCCCTCGGGATATCACGTATGAGAAGCGCAAAGCAATTAATTCACAAGTTCTTCCGGATTTCATCACAGAGTGGACGAAGTTGCAATGTGCGGGTCCACCAGACCTTTCTAGTGTCTGAACAATGTACTTTGACGGATCAAAAAGAACAGAGGGAGCAGGAGAAGGAGTCGTACTAATATCACCTCAAGGCGACAAAATGCGCTATATACTTCGGATGAGCTTTGCGAACACATCCAACAACGAAGCAGAATACGTGGCCCTATTGCATGGCATGCGAATGGCCAAAGCTTGCGGTGTAACTCGCCTCAAAATCTTCGGAGATTCTAATCTTGTGGCACAGCAAGCAATGAACAAGTGCGACGCTATCAGCGGAAATATGGTTGCTTATCACGATCTATATGGCGTTATGGAAGCTCAATTTTATGGGTGTGAAGTATCACATATAGGAAGATCAAGCAATGATGAAGCCGACAATCTAGCAAACATCAGATCCTTATGCTTACCAATACCACCCGGATTTTTTTTGGGAGGAAATAACGGAGCGATCGATCAAAGAAAAAAGAGTCTCCGAGGTTGTAGCACCAAAAACAGGGAAAAAGAAACATCCGCAAAAAGACTCGAGGGCTCCTTCAGAATACAAGAACATAGAAGAAGCCATCAAAGAAGAAGAACAAGAAATTTAAGAGGTCATGCTAATTGATCCCACCTAGATGCAGCCGTATATAGCATATATGACTAAGGGAGAGCTACCAGAAGATGTGATAGAAGCCCGGCGAATCACCCAACGATCGAAGTTCTTCAGGATAATCAAAGAAGAACTATACAAGAGAAGTATTTCGGGTGTGTTGCAACGTTGCGTAACACTCGAAGAAGGAAAAATCATACTCAAAGATATACACAAAGGAGTTTGTGGTCACCATGCTAGTAGCCGAGCAATTGCTACAAAAGCATTCAGAGCAGGATTTTACTGGCTCACTGCAGTTCAAGATGCAAAAGACATTGTCAGAACATGTGAGGCATGTCAACGCTTTGCAACAAAAGAATGGAGCACCTGCCGCTGAGTTGAATCCTATACCTCTGGCCTGGCCGTTTGCTCAATGGGGACTCGATATGGTTGGAAAACTTCACAGATCATCGCCAGGAGGACACGTCTTTCTGCTAGTAGCAGCCGACAATTTTATTAAATGGATTGAAGCAATGCCTGTCACCACCCAAGATAGAACTTCAGCTGTGAATTTTATCAAATCCATAGTATTTCGGTTTGGCGTACCAAACAGCATCATCACAGACAATGGGACAACTTCACTTCCAATGAGTTCAAGGAGTACTGCCAGGAGATGGGCATCAAAATAAGCTATGCTTCGGTAGCTCACCCGCAAACAAATGGACATGTAGAAAAAGGCAATGGACTAGTTACCACTGGACTCAAGAAAAGACTACTAGCATCACTTGACAGAGCAAAAGGAGCATTGGTGGATGAATTGCCATCTGTATTATGGAGTTTACGTACAACTCCAAATAATTCAACACAAGAGACACCTTTCTTTTTGGTCCACGGTGCGGAAGCCGTGCTTCCTGTTGAGGTGTCACATGAATCCCCAAGAGTAGCTGCATATGATGAATAGGAATCAGAGAAGCACTTGAAGATGATGTGGATGCACTTGATGAAGCCCGAGATGAAGCCCTCCAAAGAGCAACTATGTACCAGCAAAACCTGCACAATTACCATAGCAGAAGGTTGGGGCCTAGGACCTTTGTAGTAGGGGACCTAGTTCTTCGCCTCAAGCAAGATGGCCACAAGAAGTTAGAATCGCCATGGGAAGGACCATACATCATAACAGAAGTTATTCCCGGAGGAGAATATCAACTACAAGACAAGAAGACATGAGTAAATTACTCAAATCCATGGAATGTAGCAAAGCTATGATGCTTTTACCCATCAAATTATAAGAGTTATAGTTTGGCTTATTAAGCAGAATATCCAGGACAACGGCTAAAGGCCATTCGCTCAAAGGATAATGTATCATTAATTTTTCGCCTTATATATATAAAGAGATAAGTTATTTGTACCTTAATCTTTTATTGTTCCAAAGATCAATACTTTCCATTAAGCTAACAGCAACTATGAGCCTATGTCCAGATACATGCATCCGAACATAGCCTCGGGGGCTACTCCCATCGGGAGCGCTGGCGCGCACCCGATAGAAATCCAGTTGTGCATAAAATATATTCATGATTGCAAAACACCTTTGAGTTTTACACCAGTGTATCCTCAAAAAGGTATTACTCCCATCGAGAGATAGTATAGAGCATTGAAACTATCTGATAAAATCAGAAATCTTGACGGCCTAGCAGGCCAACCGCCAAAAAAGCCAAAAATCTCGGATCACGCTCAGACGCGACAAAAAATACGAATGTCGTGTTCAAAAACATGAAGGTAATGATAGCCAGTTCTTTTAAAGTGGGAAAAAAGCCAAGGATACGGTGGTGTGTAGGGTCTTTCAAATCAATCAGGAAGACCCCAGGATTTGTCCTGTGTGGCCTGGTAATCGCACAAGAATGCGCTCTACCAGTAAAATATTCATATCCCGACGGACGCATTGGGTACCCGATAAAATAGAAACTAGAGTTCAGTATTCGGTAAGCCCTCAGTCGCTCGAACTGAATTACACCAGTAGCAAATTCCGGATTCAAGACTGGGACTTGAGTTTGATGTAGGACAACCTTGTTTTTGCCTAGGAGCAATTAACTGATTCCTAATCCATCGAAAGCATCAGACTTGTTGTACTAAAATCCCTACAAAGATAAAAAGAAAAGAGAAACTTTGAGACTCAACCTGAAACTATGGTTCAAGTAGAGTCTCGGGGGCTACTGACATGGGTGTAATTACTCGGGTGCTTATAAATCACTACCCTATGATTGGATAAAAGGCTTACGACCCATGCAGATTCCAGACGACAGCCCAAGGAAGCAACCGACAAAGGATTTGATTGTATTAGGAAAGAGACTATAAACCGACATTGTGTTGTATTGTAACCACGTTTGTATGAAACCTATCCGCATACAGCTTTGAGACCCGGCATATTATATATAGGACAGGAGAAGCCCAAGTGAGGGTACGGAAATCTAGAAGACAATTTGTAATAGTGCAATTACTCAATATTCAGGCGACTTTGATTCCATTGTTTCCCTAACATCTGATGAAATCCCCAGCGTTCTCTTTTCTGTGAAACCCCAAGTCCATCACCATGGGCATTGCCGAGGTTACCCCTCATCACCGGCCGAACGACCGGCGAAAAGAAAAAAAACGATCTAGATATTAGAAAAAAAGACTCACCAGGGCAACCGATCAAGGATCGGCAGACGAGCCCTGCTAGGGATCGCGCGGCCCCTGACGGAGATCATGGAGATCGATCCCCCCGAGGCGGTGCGGAGGAAGCGTGTCGGCGGCGGCTAGGGTTTGGATCGAGGTTGCTTTGATACCATGTAGAACGATAGAGAGGGATTGTGGAATATGATGGATGTGTTATTAAGCCTCATGTGCGAGTATAAATAGGCATACAAGGATCAATTTGGAGTACAAGAAAAGACATGAATCCTATATGTAAAGCTTCATGCAGTAACCAACTATTCCAAAAGACCTATCTGATGGAAGAGACTAGCCAATGCATTTATACTTCAACACTCCTCACATGTGGCTCCCTTAGGCCTAAACATGGACCGAAAGTGGGCTGCATTATTTTTATTTTATACCGCGCCAGCCGGGCCTTGAACTCAAGACCTCTTGGCTCTGATACCGTGTAAAGCTTGATACACGGACCAACTATTCCAAAAGATCTATCTGATGTAAGAGACTAGGCAATGCATTTATACTTCAACATTGACCACCAACGAGATTTAAGGAGATGCACACGATGGAGTTTGGATGAGCCGGATTGTCTAGGGTTCAAGCATGTTGAATGTGAGATGGAGAGCCCTAGAGGAAGTCAAGGAGGTCAAACACAAGAGGAATTCCAACAATTTTCATCGATTCCGACACGATCTCTATGTTCTCATTATCCCTTATGACGACGGTTCTAGCTGGGACTGCAAGAATCTCGAGACTTGTGAGCGACTCGATATCGAATCATTTGTTAGCTCGACTTGAGATCGGCTCGAAAAGAAATGAGTCAAGTATGAGTGTTATATATAAATCGTGTGCAACCCTAGTCCCACCGATCAACACACCAAGTTTTTTTCGATCAAAAGTGCCATTGCTTCCTTTTCTATTTCACAATGAAAAAGGATAAACCAATCCAAGTGCAATTTGCATTGTCATCGACTGGCCAGCCTTATCCTTTCCTCCTCCGTCGTGCTACAGTACCTGAGCGACCTTATCCCTGCGCCACGCCTCCCTGAGGCCTCGTTCGCCGGCGTCGGCGGTCGATATGGGTGGAGGCAGGCGGCGGTCCCTATAGTGTGCATAGTAGGAGTAGTCTGGGGCTTAGTCCCCGTAAGAGGCGGTCTTGTGCCACTCGGATTCTGTCCCTCTTCTCGGCCAAGATGGGGAGGCCACGCGCTTCCCTCGTCCTCCTTGCCTCGCCAGTGATGGAGAAGATGGAGGGGGCTCACCTCTTCCTCAATAAGGCCTGCTCGAGCTCAGCGTTTGTTGGGTGTCATGTGCTCCTATCTTTGGCCGGCCATGGTAGCAGGTGAAGAAGGAGCTCCATCCAATGACAACTTCATCCTCGAGTTAGTCGTGTTGTTTGCCGGGAGTGCGGCCTCGTTCTACGACTCTCCCTTCTGATGGTCGGCCATGGAGGCATGGGGTAGGGGGAGGTTGACTGTGAGGCCAGCAGTGGCGTCAACTGGCGGGGGAATCTTTCGGTGAAGGCGTATTGGCATGGCATCTTCCGTTCAGCTCCATTGTGCTCCAGCGTGCTTCCATGGTGGAAGCCTCTGGAGTTTACCCTAGAGTTGAAGCCCTTCTCATATAAGCGCCTTTGTTTCTCTATCGAGGGAGGTGGTGTTGTGCCGGTGCTCCTATCCGGTCGTGGAGGCGAGGAGGATTGATGCCATGTCCTGTTGGTTGTGGATGACGTTTCCAGCTTGGCCGGCCATGGCGGCGAGGAAGGGGTGATCGGTGACACACTGGTGCCTGCTTCGGCCGGGTGGTTGGGACTTTGGACTCTTTTTGGGATGTTCTTCTTTGCCTGCCAACTCCCATCTATGGCAGGAGTAGTGAGTCTAACGGCAGGCCGACTATCTCTTCCGGTGCCGGTAAAGAATCCTCTGCCGCGAGCCCCTTCTGCTCTTCATGTCTTCTTCCTCTAGCAGATGCAGTCGTTGCGGAAATTGGATGCGTCGATTGGGTGACTAGCAGTGTCAAGCAGCAGTGGAGTTGGGAAGAAATTTTCTTGAGCACCACCTCGGTGGTGGGTGACAGCCGTCCGACATCCAAGGCTAGAACGTGGCCTATCCAAAAGCCGGAGAAGGGTCCCGACAATTGTTCTACCTCCTCGATGAGGCCCCTTTCGAGGTTGGCAGCCGCATTCCACGTCTGCGTGCAGTGGCGGAGCCAGGAATGGAGCAAGCTCCGGGCCAAAATCTAAGCGTACAAAAACTACTAGAAAAAAATCTTGTAATACCGAAAAAAATTTGGTACGATGGCAAACATGAACATATATTTGTAAATCCAGCGTTAACAATTCAAGAACGTACATAAGAGATTTCTAAAAGGCTAGAAATAGTAGTACGGAATACAAAAGATAGTACCAAATCACTCGTTTGGTTCATATGACCCTCCCATAACCTCATCACTAGTAGAATAAGAACCAATACCTACAAAAATCAAGAATATTTCATAAGAAAAGGCATAAGCATGAAATGAAATAGTCAATCATTGATATAAATATGAGAACTTACCAAAACGATGAGGTAAAACTCCTCTACATGACTTATATGATTGAAAACGATATACAATATCATCATCATTGATAGAGTGAAATACATCTCGCTCAATATAGCACACCATGCTACAATTCATCCAATCATCACCCATTTTATTCCTCAACTCGGTCTTGATAATGTTCATAGCTGAGAAAGCTCTCTCCACTGATGTTGTTGCAACCGGTAAAATCAATGCTAACTCAATAAGACAATACACTAGAGGAAAAACCATGTGTCTATCAGTATGAACCATCTTCACAACAAGATTACCAAGCTCATGACAATTCAGAAAATCTGAATCACCTCTCACATCAGCAATGAATGTCTCAAGTTGATTTCTAAGGACAAAAGAAATCTCATACATGGAGAAGTCCTCAGCATACATATCAACAAATTCAACAAGTTTGTCTTCATCAAAATTAGCAAATGAGTTCTTTGGATCAAGACAAGCAATGCACCTCAACAATTGAGTAGATTTTTCAGCAAATCGATTATTCAACTCAACAAGAACTTGATCATGCACAACATTGAATATTTCATATCTAAAGTGGTGATAGTAAGTTACCATTGTACATCCACGACCCCTTGAGCGACCACGAGAAGGTATTGTATCATCCATGTTTGGCACCACAATGTTATATTTCATACAAAAGTCAGTTGCCTCTTTCATGAGTTCATCCCAACCATTATCTCTGATACCTTGAAGCTTTTCCAATGTTATGCCAATCAAACTCACGGCACAAACAATGTTTTGATTTTTACTTCGCAAACAATGTGACAACTCATTAGTCTTGCCCAATAGTCTGGTCATAAGATGCAATAAGAGAACAAATTCAAAACTCTCCATTTGAGAAATCAAGCCACCCGTTGTGGTTCTTTGTGTAAGACTTTCTCCATCATCATGAACATTATCTAATACATGAAGAACAGACTTCCATATCATAATGAATCTAAACAAAGTTTTATGGTGTGTGTCCCACCGTGTATCCCCATGTTTTACAAGGTTGGTTGCCTGGTTTTTTCCTCTTCCTGAAAAAATTTCCCCAGACTCTAGTTGGCTGACCATAGCATCATGTTGATGTTGCGCTACTTCATCATGTATTTTACAAGAAGCATTAATAGTGTTGACAATCAAAGTGAAGTTGTTAAAGAAATCCAATATGGAGGAACAACACTTGGAAACAACAACAACCACTAACTGCAACTGATGGGCAAAACAATGAATGTAAGATGGATTTTCATCTAATATCAACCTTTGCAAGCCACGAAATTGCCCTATCATGTTAGAAGCTTCATCAGACCCTTGCCCTCTCAATCTAGACATAGATAGGCCATAGTGAAGAAACATACCATCCAAAGCTTGCTTTAGTGAAGCTGCTCTCGTGTCAAGAACATGTCTAATCCCAATAAATCTCTCAATCACATACCCTTGTTTGTCAACATACCTACATAATACAAAGAACATAAGTAAATAAACAATTAAGTAACATGTAAATAATAAAACAATAAATAAGATGCTAACCTCAATACCATAGCCATTTGCTCCTTTATAGATACATCTCTAGACTCATCAACAAGTAAAGAAAATTTCCTATCTCCAATATCAGCGAGAATGGATCGAGTGGTCTCTTCTGCACAAGTCCAATTGTATCTCATGAGCAATCATCAAATGGTTTCCACCGGCACTATCAAGCAAAGCCCTAGCATTTGGATCTTATTTCTTTTACCAACTCATCATCTCCAAAAGGTTTCCCTTATTCTTTGAGCTCGGAGTCTCATAATGACCACAAAAAGCAAGTGCATGCAACATAAGAAATCTAACAACACCTAAAATAATGATAAGACAAGCTTTGTATTGTTGTTGTCTTTTATGGTGCCATGCTCCATCACATGTGTCATAGATTGCCTTTGATTTTTGAAAGCCACATAACATTGTCTAGATTTATTGTGAGCACTATCAGGTCCACCAACATGTACATTAAGAACACTAGGCCCATCTTTCTAATTATTAAAGCCCTTCTTTGTGAAAGATTCAATGCCAAAGTTGTGTGCTTTATGTTGCTTAAAAAGAAAGCAATAGAAACAAAATGCAGCATGTTTAGCAACACTATACTCCAACCAATCGCCATGATTCTTGAACCAACTATCATGAAAGCTTCTAAGTCTACCAGTTTTTCCAAAAGGAGACCTCTTATATTTATGACCAAAAGGTTGGCATGGACCTAAATTAACATATTCTCTTCTAGCAACATCTTGTATGTTTGGATCCAAGTCCTCAATAGGTGTCCTAAGACCGGGATCCAAAATAATAACATCCATACCCAAACTAGTATTGGCATTGGCAACAAGATATAAAAGATTGTCACTTTCTTGAGTTGAGGTTGAAGGTTCACTTTGGGGAGTTGGTTCAGTTTGAGGAGCATCTTCCAATTGAGGAACATCTTCAGTTTGAGGAACATCTTCGGTTTGGGGAATTGATTCATTCTATCTTGAGATCGCTGGAAAATATCTCTTCATCTTTCCTATCCGAAACATGAAATCAATTTCAAAAATTTGTTAAGCCATAGTTATTCCCCATATGTCTATTTTGGATTCTATTCCCATGTCCTGTGAATCAATTTCAAAAAATTGTTCTTATTCATCCTGTGAATGTCTATTCTATAATTCTATTCCCATGTCCTTGTCTATTCTAAACAAAATTAACCAAGTTAATCACAATGCAATCACCGAGCAAGGGCAATCAGCTGAATACCAGGGGCGTCACCGTCGCCGTATAGGGGCAGCCAGCAGGGCGTAGGGGCGTAGGGGCGCCGATCGCCGATGCCAGTCCTGTGAGACGTGAGTGGCGGTCAGCCGGCCGGCGGCCAGGGCCAGGCCCCAGGCAAGTGAGGGGGCGACCGCGACGGGCGGTCGGGTCGTTGCTGCTCCTCCTCCGGTGGCTGGCGGCTGGGGGCGGCGGCGGGCGTGGGCGGCGGCCTAGGCGGCTGGGCGCCTGGCGCTGGAAGGAAGAAGGCGAGAGGCGAACTAGCGACGCGACTCGCGAGGGTTTTCGCGCGGGATGCGGCCGGTGCGCGGTGTTGCGGCCTGGCCCAATTTTTTTCTTCTAATAATAGGTAAGAAAAATTTCGCGACCTGGGCCACGGCCCTTGTTACCCTGGGTGTGTCTCCGCCCCTGTCTACGCGGAAGCAAGTGGTTTTGTCCCCGCTTCGAAGCTTGATGGCGGGGAGTCTGACTTTCGGCTCAGTGGTGGAGAAAGAGAAAGATCGGTTTGTTGTTTTCCATCTTTCAGTGAGACCTCTTCTGTATTTATCAGGGATTTATGTATTTTTTCCTTATCTAATGGGGGTCCTTTATAACAATTTGTACATCCACCGCTTAATATTGATATTAATGTGATGCTTCCGGTCCCTTCGGGAACTCTCCTTGTGCAAAGAAAAATCCAAGTTCAGTTTGAAGATCAATCGCTGGCCAACCCATGGTCCAGCAATCCATACGTCTCGATGCAAGCCCATCGGCTTCATCAACGCTTTCACAAATCACGGAGACCAACTCTCGAGTCTACAACTACCAGCACACCGAGCTAATAGAGCGAAAAGCATCAACCGATGAGCGGCCATCGTCACATTGTTCTTGTGCAGGCCTCTCTGTCCCGGCGTTGGACATGACGATGTCGCATGTGACTTCGATACTTTTGTCTTCGTGCCAAAATCCTAGACGACGCTAGCATCTCCATCCGGCCCGACCATTTCGGAAACGGGATGTATCAAAATCTGTTTGGTTGGATCGGTCCGCGGACGTGAAAATAGACAATTTTGGTCTCTGTCCGTTGCTCGACACATTTTTCCTCCGGGAATTACAAAACACCAGTAAAAAAAATTAAAACTTAGATAAATTACATAATAGTCTTAATTTATATACTTGAAAATAAAAAGAAAAATATAACTAAAAATAAACCCTAGCTACGGCTAGGGCATCAGGCGGTCGGCACAGGCGACGGCGGCGAAGGCGGCGGTGGCGCCGCCTAGTCATCAGGCTCGTTGGAGAGGTCGATGAACACCAGCGGTGACCATGGCCCAGCAGATAGTAGACGGTGATGGTGGCAGCTGCTCGTGCGCCGGTGGTGGCGACTACGTCATGTGAGCGGGTGGGCGTGCGATAGCGACGCCCACACTTCCTGCCCCCACACCTAGGCATGGGCAGGCCACCCCTCCGGCAGCAGTGGCATCGGGGGCAGCTGGTTGTCGTAGTCCACTAGGTGGGAAGAGAGCTGGAGGACGTCCTCCAGCCCCTCCCACTGCCACTTGGCATCCTCCTCCGCCTTGGATGCCTCCATGGCGGAGCGGGTGGCCACGTCCTCGTTGTAGCCCGTTGGCACGTCCACGGCCGGTGGCATGGCCTCCTCCTCCCCCTTCTTGACGTACGCCTGCACTTCCCCGGCCTTCGTCTTCATCCTCGTTGGTGGAGAAGTTGATGCCGGGGTGGTCGACGTCGCCCTCGACCGGGTAGTCGCCCATGTAGGTCGAGGGGTGCCTCGCCTCGTTCTCCCAGTCTAGGAATTTTACCCAGAAACCCGGAGCGCATAGGGATCGTTGCGGAGGTGCGTCGGCAGCTGGCGCTGGCAGCACTCAATCTTCCAGTCGAGCAGGTGCCGCTCTGTCAGCACCGATGACACAGGGACGTGCACCCGGTTCAGGTGCCACCCCGACGGCAGAGACACATCGTGGTGCTCGCAGGGGTGGCGGTCCTTCCATCGCTGATGTCACTCGACGATAGGCAGGTACCGCTGGTCCCTCTCCTTCCCGAGAAGACGATGGGCATGGCCCGCCGTAGTAGAAACGCGTCCAGCGCGGTCCGCTATGGTCGCAGAGACGGAGTCCCGTGCGCGGACGCGGTGGCAGGGGCGCGCGAGGCCCCTCGTGATTGGTGGAGGCGACGACGGGGGCAGAGACAGTGGCGCAATGCGACGATGGCGGCGGCCCGACGAGGAACCACCGGCCTCGTGGTCGTTCCTCATCGTCTTCTTCCACCAGTTGGGCATGGCATCGGCGGAGAGGGGCCTAGCTTCGTTCAAATTGGCAATGGGCAAAGGGTTGTGGGAAGGCCTAGGCGCGCATGCCCTGGGCCTAAAAAGGCCATCTCCGCCCTCGGCCATCAATGCCGATGCGGTGGACAGGGTGCTGTCGCTTCCACGATGACTGCCCAACAGCCTTTGGTTGACGTCCACCATCAATGGCGCGCTGATCGTGGCAGCAGTCGAAGCACCCAGTCATTGCCAGGCAGAACCATGCGCGGGCGCGAGCACACGTGTGATGCCCGCGTCGACACATACCGAGCACGTATCTGGGCAAGGAATGGGTCGGCCCGGGCCTGCGTAGTCATTTGGGTCAGACTACTGGAGGGGGTTTTCACCACAGAACGTCGCGCACGGACAACTCGTTGTCGAATGGATTCGCCCGATGAAGATGCCCTAAGCCATGATCCACCGGTCCTTCCAGAGAACTAGAGATTTTGGTGCGATCCAGGGAAAGTCCCACTTCTATTTCTACTTTTAAATTTAGACGCTTAAAATTTAAAAGAGAAATCTCTAAATAAACTAGAAGTAAAATTTTGGTGAGATTCCAGAGTATATAGCATAAAACCACCACTTTTTTACAAAATGTTTGAAAAACCACCACGTTTCGTCGAAATCATAAAAACCCACCACTCCATGGCAAACTTTTTGCAATGTACACTAAAACGAAATTGACAGCGATTCTGACCAGGAGGGCCCACTTGCCAGAGCCAAATTGATGAGGTGGACTGGGTCCCGCTTGTCAGCACATTTAAGAAAATCTAGATATTCTAAAAAACAAGAAAAAGGAATACATCGAGCCCCCTACAGGCCATGGCTCCCGCACCGGCGGCCTAGACTCCCGCAACCGGCCACCCCACCCCACCCTGCCGGTGGCCACCCTGCCGACGCAGTACCTCATCGGCATGCCACTCCCTACGCCATCCCGTACCTCGCCGGAGCTCGTAGCCCCGACCGTGCCGCCCCTTCCATTGTCGGAGCATTGCACGCCTCGCTCGTGACTCGCCACTGGAGCTCGCCCGCCCCGCCCAACGCCATCTCGTACCTTGTCGGAGCTCGCAACCCCGCCCATGCCGCCCCGTCCATCGCCGGAGCGTCGCACGCCTCGCCCGTGCCTCGCCACCTAAGCTCGCCCGCCCCGCGCAATGCCACAGCTCATCCGCCCCACGCCTCTACCCCGCTCAACCTAGCGCCGCGCCGCCCGCCCCGCCAAGCCCCAAGTCACGCTGCCCGCCCCTCGCCTCCGCGCTTCCCCGCCAAGCCCCTCTTCGCGCTTCTACGCCGCCCCGCCTAGCCCCAAGCCATGCCTCCCACCCCGAGCCTCTGCGACGCCCCGCACTGCTAGTCCCGTGCTAGAGCCCGCCTCGCGCCTCCAGTCCCACCCCGGAGCCCGCCCCGCGCCTCCAGTCCCACCCCAGAGCCCGTCACACGCCGCCCGTCCTGAGGTGTGCCGGTGGCCGTGGTCGCAACCCTCTGAGCCGGAGAGGGACAGGGGAGGTGGCGGTGAGCTCGCCGGCGAGTTCGCTAGAGAGGGGTGGTGGTGGCCACCGTGTGGTCAACGGGATGGGTAACCAGGGATAAAGAGATTTTCTTATTTGGGCTGGCAGGTGGGTCCTAGTCCACATCAGCCCGAAGAGTGGGCCCTGCTGTCAGTTTGAGTGTCAATTTGTTGTCAAGTTTGTTTTAGTGTACATTGCAACAAATTTTCCGTCGAGTGGTGGTTTTTTGTGAAACGGGGTGGTTTTTCAAAAAAATTGCGGAAAAGTGGTGGTTTTATGCTAACAACTCGAGATTCCACTCGACACTTTGCAGGGAACAGCAGCAGCCTATAGTTTCTCCCACTGTTGTCAGTAACGTGTTTGCGCTAATGTATGGTAGGACGGGCTCACATGAGCAGTTGTGCTTTTTCCAAAGGAAACTGCTAGGCGTCCCCTGGACGATGGGGAGTTCCCATCGTCCTCCTCTCCTGCGTGACACATGTCCACCGAAATCACTCTAAATTCCGCTTTTGCTGCAAAAACACATATTTTTGCTGCATATGTCTCTGCTTTTGTTTCCGAAGCAAAAATCGGTTCGTTCCAGAAAATAGAAAGTCTCGCCGGGACCTCGTCGGTGACCGTGCAGCAAAAAAATGTGCTAATGTAGCAAAACCGACCTCGCCGGAAAAAACTCGCTGGTGACTCTCGCTGGAGACCTTGTAGCAAAAAGTTGACACTGTTGTAGCAAAAGAGTAAGACGTTTGTAGCAACAAAGTTCATCTAATGTAGCAAAAACCTACTTCCCCGGAGACCTCGCCGGAGACTTTTCTGGGCACCTCGTCAGAGACCTCATCGGGATGTCTTAGCAAAAAAATAGGGGAACGATTGTAGCAAAATATTTGTACTACCGTAGCAAATCCATTGGCTGTCGGAAGCGACTACACTGACTGTCGGTAGCAAAAATCCGTCACATTTTCCATTGCAGAAGCAGCCACTACTCGCAGCAGACTTCGTCGCCCCATGTAGCAGAAGCCACCGCCGCGTGTAGCAGACACCGCAGTCACTCGCAATAGCCCCTTCATTAGCTCGCCCTTGTAGCAGCACCCACCATCAGCGCAGGCAGCACCACCACCAGCAGGGGCGGCGCGTTGGTGCCTGGAGGCGGCAACTCCGGCGAGAGGATTGGGGCCATTGGTGGTACCTGGAGGCGGCGACTCCAGCGAGAGTTTCGGGGCCAGCAGCGGTGGCCTCCATCTCCGACGATGGCTATAGGGGGAAGGGAATGGGGAGAGGAGGCGAGAGCAACTGAGGCGGCGAGAGAAACAGCCGGAATGAGAGGTTGAGGAAGAAAAGAAACCGACAGGGAAGGGATAAGGTGGGGGGTCAGGGCACTAGTGGAAAAAGGGCCTCTCGTCCCGGTTCATAAGGGCCATTGGTCCCCATTCGTGGAACAAACCGGGACCAATGGGTCTCCACGTGGGAGCGCGCGAGACGAGGGGGGTGGATCATTGGTCCCGGTTCGTGGCACGAACCGGGATCGTTGGTCTCTGTGCCGCGGCAGGGTTTTGTGCCGCGGCAGGATTTTCGGGCTATTTTTGTGCCGCAGCAGGGTTTTATGCCACAGCAGGATTTTCGGGCTATTTTTGTGCCGCGACAGGGTTTTTATTTATTTATTTATTTATTTGGTGTTTTGTATTCAATTTAATGGTTCTACATATATACAGCAATAATGAAACCACGATATATATATTACACATCATGATCAAAAATATATTATACACTGTCTCATCCGTCTTCTTGGTCGAAACATATTAATTACAAACGGCACTCACACGAATTTGATCTAATTTACATCTTCTTTTTTACACTTCACCCTTCCAAATGAAGCGGGTAATAGTATTCTCCTTTCAGATCTATGACTTGTTCTAACAAGAATTCAGCAATTTCCTCTTGAATTGCTTGCACGCGTTCTTCTGATAGAAGACCGTCCCGCATCCATTCGATCTAATTTAAAGAAGGGAATCAATATATATGAATGAAACTAAACACAATTTGTGGTAATAAAATAAAGTTGTGATTATTGTTTATCGTACTTTAATTATTTTGATGTTCTAGCCTGCGCCCTTCTCTTTGGTCATCTGGCGAATGAACTCGCAGACATAGTATCCACATAAGTTATTCCCGGCTTTCTGCCTCAAGCACTTTACGAGAACGGAGTTCAATCAAAATAATAATCAAGCATGATAATGGCGGTATTGAAACTAGAATCAAAGAGATGCGTGGATCTAGCAAGTAGTACTTAAAGTCAATGGTTGAAATGTAAGCTCTGGCTTCTAAACACCCATAGTTTTGGCGGTGAACCGTTTCCAAGCCTTTTGGACGCATTCCTGCATGTTCGCCCACTATTCTAATGGTGTGCATTTCGAGTCCAGGACTTTTACTACTCAGGTGTCAACAACAATGATTAATAGAATATAGTGGAAGCTGGACACACTAACAAAATATAACACGAGTCAATTATACGCTTAACATCGACTAAGCGAAAATAGAATGTGTACAAGACAGTAACACTCACCCAGCGTTGTAAGGAAATAGTATTTCCCTTCTGTTGCTGAAATACGTCAACGCTTGTAGCAAGTTATTCTCTGTCTCTTTGGGGTTCGTTTTTAGAGTAACTTCATGAACGAAATTGCAGTCAACAAACCCAAGGTCATAGATTTATCCTTTGTTGCATTCGAGAATCTTCATTCTGTATATATAATTAGTATAGTGATGAGTAAGATTATACAAGCAATGAATAAGCTGAGCTAGCAAGACTTAATTACAGAAATTAATAATACTTACAAACAATATGCACTGACGATAGTGTTGTCGAGGGCGTCTTGTTGGTAAAACTGAAATAATTCTGGAAATTTGATCAGTAGGAAGCCATCTCCATGATCATAATGGTGGTGTTTATATGCAGCATAGATCTAGTTTTTGGATTCGGCACAGGCTTGAATGTACCAGTTATGCAATCTTTGCATTTTGGTTGGTAGATCTTTGACTAATTCGGGTTTGACGAGAGGAGCTCCATACTGGTACACGTATGTTGTTTCTTGGTACCCCTCGAACTCATCCATACGGCTCATATACTCAGTAATAGACAGTCCATATAATTGAGCCTTTTCTCCGTACAGTTGAACAAACTATGGATCAATGTTCGGATCATGCCGCTCCTGGGCTCTCCACTCATTGGTATCGTACACTTTGAGCGGTTCGATCGATTGATTTTTCTATTGTTCGAGCTGGGCAACTTCTTTCCCGACTCTCCGCTCTTTTGCCTTAGCCGACTTGGTAATAGAGAAATTATAGTCTGATGTGAGCGCTATGGCCTGGTGAAGCTGAATCTTAAGCGCGGCTGCTTTGGCTTTATCTTCTGCGGTGACCGGGAAGAATGGCTCTATCGGCTTTTTCTTGTTAGCCATATCAATCTTCCACTTTTCATAATGGGCATCTGCGGCCTGATGACCCACAAGTATAGGGGGTGTATCGCAGTATTTTCGATAAGTAAGAGTGTCGAACCCAACGAGAAACAGAAGGTGCTGGCTAGTGGTATGGATCAGGAATTCTCTACAAATACTTAGCAAACGGATTTTTAGGGGGTTTTGATAAAGCAAGTAAACGAAGTACGAGTAAATAAAAGACAGTAAGAACAAATGCAGCAAGTGGCCCAATCCTTTATACAACAAAGGACAAGCCGGTTGTATTACTTAAGATGACCAAACGTTCTCGAGGACACATGGGAAGACTGTCAAGTGCTTTCGCTTCATATAGTTGATTAATCTTCTTTAGCTTGCTAAGTGTTGTGTGGGTGAACCTGTGCTAATGTACCGACCTTCCTAGGACTAATACATACTTGTGATTATACCCCTTGCAAACATCTGTAAGTACAAGAAAGTAATTAAGGTAGAAACATAACCATAGCTTTAAACTCTAAGACCCTTACGTCCCTTGTGCAATGGTTTCCTAACGGGGGTTTAGGTTTCTGTCACTCCGTCAACCCCTACGATTAGTAGCCAAATACACAATGCATTCCCCTAGGCCCATATAGGTGAAGTGTCATGTAGTCGACGTTCACATGACACCACTAGAAGAAGTATACCACAAATTAAATATCAAACTATTGAATCTTTCTCAACACAACTCCACTACTAACAACATGACTTCTCCCATGTCCTCAAGAACAAAACGAACTACTCATAAGACATCATATCGATCATAATTAGAGATGGAATAATGATGTATAACAATCTGAACATAAACAATAATTCAATGGTTCACTCAATAGCATCAACTACAAAGAGTAATCAACACCGAGAATGTTTCCCCTAAGAACTATGCAAGATTCAACGCAATTGTTACAACAATATGGAGATGGTGATGAGGGTGCTGATGGTGATGATGGTGGTGATGATGATGATCCCGATGAAGTCCAGCTTGATGGTGGTGTTGATGGCAACGATCTCCCTTCTTCGGGAAGGAATTCCCCTGGCAGAAATCTGTCTGCAGGAGAGATCTTTCTCTCTCGGTGTTTTCTGCCCCGCAGAGGCGGTGGAATCTTTCTGTGGTCGCCTCCCGATTCTTAGGGTTTCGGGAGGATAATATACGTCAGAGGGGAGTGCCAGGGGTGGACCAGGGCGGCCACACCACCTGGTGGCGCAGCCTGGGCTGACCCGCGCCAAGGGGTGGTGTGGGCCCCCTGTGGCCCATCTCCAGCCCCCCTTCTAGGTTCCTTCGTCTTCTGGAAAAATAGGATTTTCCATGTATTTTCCTGGATTTTCTAATCTTCGCGAATTTTGCCTCCAAACAACACCTTTTCCATCAGAATCCTGATTGCAGTGATCCATGCTCCAAAAGTCATCAACCATGCAAAAACAGATGAAATAACATAAGTATCACCTCTTAATATGAAATATATCAATGAATAACAGTGAATTATGACATAGAATAGTGATGCAAAATGGACGTATCAACTCCCCCCAAGCGTAGACTTCGCTTGTCCCCAAGCGAAACTGAGCTCAATAAATATGGCCTCAGGTTTATGGAGTGAAGAGTCGATAAAAGAATACGGATAAGAAGCATCACATTCATCAATACATAGATCATAATAGAAGACAACTCACTATTATACAACTTACTTGCAATAAGTAAAGGAAACACAATAAAGATACATGAAGTGAATCATAATTGGTAATGGAAAACTTAGCTCTTGGTCGAAGAATAGTTGATAATTTGCTGGAGTTCACAAATAACTGGTTTTCAATGAAAGCTTTAAAAGTAGTAAACATCAAGGTAAGAGCAATGTGCAAATGAATAAATCATCATATGAATGAATGAAACACAACAACTCAAAATACTTGCTGAGATAGAAGGGAGTAGGTTTACTGACTCAACTAAAAAGTAAAAGAAAGGCCCTTCGCAGAGGGAAGTAGGGATTGCAAGTCTCATAAAGAGCTCCCAAAAATTATGATACTTACTAGCTTTCAGCTCTCATTTCCCCTATCATAGGCATCTTTAGGTGATTAAGGTTAAAGTGATCAAATATGAGGATATGCATTGACAAGTTGTAAATTGAGAATCTCATGTCCCTTGAATACGAGGGCCGCTCCTCATGCTACTCAAGTTTAGTCACCGGTAAGTTCTTGTCATCGTAAGCATATGTGTATCATAGAGAACCGCCAAACGGGTACCCCTTGCCCGATGATACGGAAGAATCCCCATATCAAAATGACAAGGCAAGCAGACAACAAGTATCTCAGCAATCTTCTTATTTACCATGGGAATATGGTGCTTTTTTTCTCTTTCCTCTTTTCATAATATCTCTTTTTTTTCTTTTCTCTTTTTCTCAATCTCTATCTCTTTTTTATAAGAAGAATGCTTCATAGATGCTCGTTATGGTTACGCTGCAGGTTTCCACCATGTCAGCATGGATTAGACCAGCGGCCCAGGCGTTTCTCTAACACACATGCATAACTCCATGGACTTACAAGCTCCCCTTTCATTTCACACCGACGACATCCATAGACAAAAGAACATGATATCAACTAGGTACAAAGTACCAGTGCAATGTTGAAAGCGTTCCCCATGACAGAATGGTTCTGCTAATTCACAACTTACAAAGCGCAAGCATATACACAACATAGGTGAGCACAATGGTTCAAGTTTATTAAATGCAAGAAAGTAAAGAGTGCCATCAAGTTCGTGAGAGCTTTAATCACTAATTTTCGCATAACAAGTTTAATTTGAAAGGTAGATAAAAACATGAATTTACTTGGAATAGCAATAATGCTAATAGGTAGGTATGGTGGACACAAATGGCATGGGTTTGGTTTAAGGATTGGATGCACGAGAAGAATTCCCTCTCAGTACATCTTTTTGGCTAGCAAGGCTGCGTAGCAAGTATAAGAGTTGAAGGAAACAAACAAACATACAAGTGATAAAGACAAACATGCAATCTTCCTTGGAAGCACAAAAGATCTTAACTAGAGAATACTAAACTTATGAGCAAATCAAGAAAGAAAGATGATGAAATTATTTTCCTTTAGAGTACTTTTATCTTTTTCATTCAACTCTCAAAAATAGTGTTGCTACTGACCAAGCCAGGTTTTCCAAAACCAACTAAATTAACTCAATGATCCCAAAGTGATACCAATACTAACAACAAGATCAATCATATAAACATGAATTGAAAACTAATATAAGCTATGCAAAAGAGTAAAAGATAGAAATTCTCATTAATATTCCATAACGGCAACTCACACCAAGGGATACATATCTAACAAGAGAGGGGACACTTCCATAATGCAAACCATCCTACATAATAACTTCTCTATTCATGATATGACTCTACTAATAAGGTAAAAAGATAGAAGATAGTGATGTGATATCGTGGCACTCCCCCAAGCTTGGAACAAACCAAGGGGATGCCAAACCTGATGACGAATTACTCCTTCGGTGGTGGTGGTATTCTCTATGAGCTCTCTGATAAGTTTCCCCAAGTCCTCAATCTCAAAGGTGAGATTACGAATCAGCTCTGAGTTTTGCTCAATGCGGATCATGATCATGTTAGGTTGAGAATTCCAGCTCTTGCTATTCTTTCCCCACTCTTCCTCCTTGAAGTCTTCTTTTTCTGCATGGCTAGAACGAGGCAAATCCCAATTGGAGGGTAATTTCCCCTTGGGCATATTCTGGTATTGATGCTCATGGATAAGGGTATGGAAAGGGTTCTTCGTGCGCGGAGGAAGTGACCGTGGAGCCAAACAGTGACGAGGAGCTTTCCCCCCAGTCTGCATCCGTGCAGGCCTTCTAACCCTGGCAGGTTTTGTCACCATTCCAATGCTTGGAATGGTAGTGCCGGTGTGCGGATGTTGGCCTTGCTCCTCTTCACCTTCACTCTTGATCTCCTTCTCCTTCCCGGGGTCTTGGAGGTCTTCCTCCATAGGCTCCTTCCATTTATCCTTGGTGGACACCATTGTGCTTCAAAGCTTCAAGAATAGTTCCTGGCAGAAACAAATCGAAACAAAAACACGACGAAAACACGATATATGAACCTCGGGGGATCCGGGGGGGTTATATATTACGAAGTTTCAAAGCAGAAGGAAGGTATTGGAAGAAAACGAGTCGGGGCGGAGTCTGGGGTGGACTCACCACCTGGTGGCATGGCCAGGGGTGGGCCCGCGCCACAGGGTGGTGTGATCCACCCTGTCTCTTTTTCCGTCCCTTTTTTCGCTTCATAGCTTTCCTTATTGACTAAAAACTGCAAAAATATAGTTGGATAGTATTTTCGCGGAACTTTTCTTACCAGAACTGTTACCTATTTGAAAACGAACTCTGCAGGTCTCTGAATTTGGTATCAACTAGATTCTTCCGGAGTCATTAATTAAATAACATCAATATCTTCATCTTCATACACTTATTACTTGAGTCATAAAACCCTTCTCTTCCTTATTACACCATTATCTCCACTTCCTGAAAATTTCTTTCACACACAACTTCACACGATACTCATTAGCAACATAAGTATAAATGAAGTGATAAAACCTTTTGAGTTCAACTTCAACTGAAAACCATAAAAACATAAGGTACTAAAGCAAATCCTTCCGAAAACCCAAAAAGAATTCAAAAAGGAAATCAAATAAAGAAGCAAATGCAAGAGTGGAAAAATCTGTCAAAACAGACCAGCAGGTAAAGATCATTTTTTTCGAAAATCTTCTGTTGCTCAAATCAAAAATTGCAAAACTAACAAAAGTTACATAACAACCTGGGTCAGAAGCGCAAAAAATTACAGCTCAATCCGACATACAGAGATCTCTCACGAATTTTTACGGTGAAGCACAAAAAATCTGTTTCGGGACAGCAACTTCCCCAAATATTACTTCTCTCTCATTAGAGGTTGATCTTGACACAAAAACCAAACAAAACGGATAAAGAGCGTTTATTACCAAAGTAATAACTTCCAAGACTCAAATAAACAAAAACAAACTGAAAGCAAAAACAAATTGGGTTGTCTCCCAAAATGCTCTTTCTTTATAGCCATTAAGATGGGCATGATAATTTTGGAGATGCTCACTCAGGAATATGAATTGAGGTGAAAGAGAGCATTAAGAAGCAAAAATTCACACATTTAAGTCTAACCCACTTCCTATGCAAGGGAATTTTTTAAACAAACAAGTTGTTGAAACCAGAGGCTACTTGCATAACAATGCAAAACAAGTGCAACATAAAGACTTTCAGCATAAAACGAGGAAACTTGATATTATTGAGATGCATAAGAACACTTTTCCCTCTCTCATAGTAACTTCCAGTATCGTGCATAAACTTAACAATATAACTATCACAAGAACCATCATAGCAATGATCACTTATTCTAACAGAAAACACAGGAATACTAGCTCTCATAACACTACTTTGTGAAACAATATTAGAGGTATCCCTACAAAGGATAGTGTGTCCCTCTTCTTCATATTTAGTGACAAACTCTTTCACACTTGCTATTATAGGTTCATCAACCATTTGTTTATCATGTTCAACAGCTTCATTTGTACTTTCATTAACCATACTAGCTATCATAGAATGTTCCTTCATCTTAACTGGGAAAGACATTTTCTCAATGTAAGGTTCGGGTAAAACATGATTAGTAGTATAAACTTCAGTATTTCTTGCAGGAACACTCTTAGCAACATCTTTATAAGGTTCATGATACTTATTCCACTTCTTTTTAGGCACTTCAGTATAGGAAGCAAAAACCTTAAAGTAAGAAGCAATAGCTTGAGAGTCTAGACCATAAGCATTTTTAATATTTTGAAAGTCATCAGTTCCCATAAAAGATTCAATGCATTCATAATCATAATTTATACCTAACTTTCTACCTTTGTCATTCTCCCGGGCTTCAGCATTATCTTGAATACGGTCCAGAAGGTCCCATTTAGCTTCTTCTTCCATGCGAGTGAATGATCCAGCACAAGAAGCATCCAATAAATCCTTATCATGTAGAGGGAGTCTTGCATAAAAGTTATTGATAATAATATTGTTGGGGAGCTCATGAATGGGACATTTGAGCATTAGTAACTTCAATCTCCCCCAAGCTTGAGTTGTACTCTCTCCATCAAGAGGCCAAAAGTTGTATATTTGATTCCGATCTTTATGAATCTCACTAGGAGGATAAAACTTTGAATAAAAGAGAGGTACTATTTCCTCCCATTCAAGAGCTTGACCATTCTTCAGCAGCTTATACCATTCTTCAGCTCTTCCTTTTAGTGATAATGAGAATAACTTCTTCTTAACTTGATATGTAGTAATACCTGCACACTTGAACAACCCGCATAATTCGTGTATAAAGAGTAAATGATCACCAGGATGGACAGTTCCATCCCCAACATAGTAGTTATCCATAACACGATCAATAATTCTTGTAGGTATTTTGAAAGCATCATTCTCAGCAGGTGGTGGTTTATCTACTACCTTAGCAGTGGTAGTAGCATTACCAATTAAGAAACTCAGCGAATTATCCATAACGAAAATAAAGCAACTGACAAAAGTAAACAATACTCACAGTAGAAGTTTCCTTTACCAGTTCCACTCTCCAATAGTGCTTCACTCCCCGGCAACGGCGCCAGAAAATAGTCTTGATGACCCACAAGTATAGGGGGTGTATCGTAGTATTTTTGATAAGTAAGAGTGTCGAACCAAACGAGGAGCAGAAGGTGTTAGCTAGTGGTATGGATCAGGAATGCTCTCCAAATACTTAGCAAACGGATTTTTAGGGGTTTTTGATAAAGCAATAAACGAAGTACGAGTTAATAAAAGACAGTAAGAACAAATACAGCAAGTGGCCCAATCCTTTATGCAGCAAAGGACAAGCCAGTTGTATTACTTAAGATAACCAAACATTCTCGAGGACACATGGGAAGACTGTCAAGTGCTTTCGCTTCATATAGTTGATTTGTTGGGGGGATACCCCCGGGTAGGGTCACTCCGGGGTATAAAGGCCGAGTTAGCCGAGGTTCGGCAGGGTCAAAGCGGATGCTGGCCGGGTCACCTCAAGGCAGGCCGGTTCACGGAGTAACCCGAACTAGGGGGGTCGCCTAACATTATCTCAGCCGACTTAAGGAGTAAGTCGGAAGTGCTTGTCTAACTTGTGTGCAGGAACAGGTATAGCCGGATCTACCATGATCCGGGTCCCGTTTAGCTTCTAGGAGAAGGAAGGAATCTCGCTGGTCAAAAAGAAAGCCCGGTACGCACTGCATGAGCGAAGCAGGCAAGGGCAGGACCACCAGGTCATGGCCGACAAAGGTGACGACGACCGTGTCGGCTGACGCGGGCGCCGTAGAGGCTCACATAGCTAAAGCATGTGTGACGCGGGGGAAAAGCACCCCGGTCGGGTTACCACTTTGAGAGTAGGCATATTCTTAGGAATATGCCTCCACGTATGCCCTAGGCAGAGACCAAGCCACCTCTATATAAGGGGGGCTAGGGTTTCAGTAGAGGAGGTTGGGTTTTCTTCTATACTGATTTGGCTAAGGTTTTAGGTGTGAACTGTGGGTGAGAGTAAGAGAGCTCCTTCTTCCTCCTCTCGCCAATACAGCTCTAGGAGCACTTGTAATCTTGAAAGGAAAGCAATACAAACTTCTATGTGGAGAATCACTTCACTATCCCTCCCTGGATTCCCCTAGCGTGTATTAGTCCCCACCTTTAGCCTATCCATGGCATCTGCCATGACACCACCACGACAGTTGGCGCCCATCGTGAGGCTAGCGGCGCTAGCAGGGGTCAAGATCTAGACGGGAAACTTCATCACCACCAGCGAACGCGTCGTCTCCGGGCTCGTTCAGCGCTTTGGAGTGCTGGACTTCGTCAGCGACAATGCAGGCTGCTTCGGCACGCGCCCACTTCCGTGCAACGGCCTCTTCGTCAAGCTCGGCGCGCAGAAGGTCTACGTTGTTGTGGACATAACATGTGCTCATCCGCGCCGCGTCGTCGAAGCAGGGGAACCACCCCTCACTATGGCTCGCGGGGCGCGTATCGTTCGCTCCCCGGACCATGCAGAGGTGATGATGACCGCGCCTGGTGCGGGTGCAAACAAGGAACCGGTGCCAGATCCGGAGGTAACGCCTAAGGCACCAAGGAAAGCTAGAGGTCCTCCACTAGAGAGGCCGGAAAATGTGCTGAGAGAGGCGATGGATAGCTTGGCAAACCCTGTAGTAGCAGCAGTAGATCCGACTTGGGCACAGGCTGAGCTGGAGGAAACTAGGCAAAAGATACTAGAAGGCGCAAAGAAAATAGCCGCTGCTCAGCAGTCGTTGAACATGATGCTGCGCGAATATGCAAAAGCAAACAAAGTTGATACGATAAAAGTAAAAGGGAGAAATCTCATGAGTGAGATGAATAGAGAAGGTGATACTAGGATTGAGGAGTCAGAGAACTGTTTGTCCGTGGGGCTGCCGAAGTATAGTACCCCGGCAAAGAACCTCAGAGCAGCGGATGCGGTTGCATCCGAGTTAGAGGGTCTGACGGGTGAGGCCCGTCAAATACAACAAGATAGGGTTAACGAGGTAGTTCGGATCGTGAACAGACAGAACGAAGAGCTACTTAGAGCTAACCCGGAGAGAGCTGGAGCTTCCAAAATCGTCCATTCGGCGATGGGTAACCCGGAGAAATCCGCTGGAGCCGCATCGTCTCCTCATGGTGGTCCAAGGAGAGAAGAGGTAGTAACCTCGGCCACACGGAACAAACAGATCGTCCCGTACGACCTGACGCGGGCAGGAAAAGGAAAAGAAGCACGGAAAAATGATGATCGACGAAGTGTGAGCCGAGGTGAAGCTGGCCGAGGTAACCACGACCAAGGCAATGCCGGTCAAGGGAACACTGTCAACGGCAATGCCGGACAGCAAAACTCGGCAGGAGCAGGACAACCGCAGCAGCGGAATATACCAAGGCAAGAGCAAAGTGTCGGTCGAGGTATGCAACAGGGAGGTGCGCCACAAGAGTGAAACCGGTACAACGATGGTGATTCGGAGATGGTGAACGCGGGGTACCCAAGACTGGAATATCATGTGATAGGGTCAAGATTGGGAAGCAGAGATTTGATGCCGGATGACGCCAGGTTGAAACTGGATCGCCTGTATAGGTCGGAACAGATCGAATGTCAAGGTCCACCGTGTCCAGCGTGCTTTGGACCCCGGATCATGAAGGAGCCACCGGTACCCAACTTCCAGTTGCCCAGGGGCACGAAGACGTATGACGGCAGTACCAATCCGGAGGATTAGCTGATAAACTATGCTATGGCTATGAAAATTGCCACTGGCAACTTGAGATGGGCTGTACGATACGTACCCCAGATGTTGGAACGTCCGGCCAGAGTATGGTTGAACAATTTACCGCCTAGAAGCATCAACTGCTGGATAGATTTTGAGGAAATGTTTATCAGCAATTTCTCAAGTACATATCAGAGGCCAAATAGGCCGCAGACCCTAGCAATGTGCAAGTAAAGGCCTAATGAGACAGACCGTGAATTCTTGACCCGGTGGTGTACCGTGAGAAACTCGTGTGAGCGTGTCATAGAGTCACAGGCCATAGCGTGGTTTGCGCAAGGGTGCAGATATGGCAGCGAGCTGTGGATGAAGTTGCAAAGGAAAATGCCAATTACGTTGGTAGAGGTGATCCGGATTGCCGATTCGTATGCTTTGCGTGATCCGACTCAACCTAGGCTCGCATCAAACGAGTCAAACGAGGAATACTATCAGAGGGATGGAGCCGGGTCATCTCGGAGAAATGACTACAGAGCAAAAAGAAGAGATGATAGACCGGATCATCGCTACGGTTCGCAACAAGTTGCGGCTGTGAATCAAGATCAACCCGGAGCAGGGAGCAACCAGCGCCAGAAAACTGGAGGGCAATGGACTCCAAGAAACGATGGCAAGAAGACGTGGATGCCGGAGCAAAAGAGACAGTGGCAAGAAAAGAGAGACCGTCTGAGGTATACCTATGAGTCGATGTTGGACCAGCCGTGTAAGTTTCACACACCAAACCCGAGTAATCCAGCGGGTCATACGACGAGGCAATGTGAGTGAATGCGCAAGATTGAACAAGGTGGTTCGGGGAATGCTCAGGCACCCCGGAATGATCAGCCTCAACAGGAGTTACCCCGGCAGCAACTGCTCTCTGGAGTGAACACGCAACAGCTAATGTTGCCTCCCCCCACCGAGATATGATAACATTGAGCGAAGGGATGTGGTGCATCAAGTGGAAAACCAACATCAGACGGATTAGAGGAACCCCGGAAATGAGGGGAGAAATGAGTACAGGGAGCATCATCAGAGCTATTGCGTGTTCACCACTGAGGAAACTGATAGAAAAAGCCTGCAGCGTAGGCATATGGAGGTAAATGCAGTGATGCCGGCAGTGACGAGGTACATGCCTTGGTCGGACCAGGAAATAACCTGGAGCATAAAGGATCATCCCAAACTTATGCGAAGCCCTGGCTCGTATGCGTTAGTGCTGGATCCAAGATTCATTGGGCCTAACATTAATGTGAGGTTCTCTAAGGTACTGATTGACAATGGTAGTAGCATCAACATTATGTATGCGGATACAATGCGCAAGTTGGGTATCTCGGAGAACATGCTCCAGGCTACGAGGACAACTTTCCATGGTATTGTACCAGGCATTTCTTGTGAGCCCATAGGCAAAGTCCGGGTCGACATGTTGTTCGACACGAGAGATAATTGCCAAACTGAGAATCTAGAGTTCGAGGTGGTGAACTTGGAAAGTGCGTATCACGCATTACTCGGAAGGCCAGCATTGAACAAGTTCATGGCAAGCTGTCACATCAGTTATCTGAAGATGAAGTTGCCTGGGCCAAATGGAGTGATTACCATTGCAGGAGATTTCTGACGTTCCATTGAGTGTGCCTCAGCCGGGTCTAACTTAGCCGAATCGCTTGTGATCGCGCAGGAGAAAAGGAAAATTCAAGAGGTGGCATCTTTGGCTCAGTCCGCGCAGCAGTATATGCCAGCGCTGAGTAACCCGCATGGATCTGTCTCCTTCCAAGACACGAAAGATACCAAGAAGGTTCCAGTTGATGACATGTTCCCGGAGCGCACGGTAACAATTGGTGCCGGGTTAACTGATAAATAGGAAAGCGAGCTCGTCAGCTTCCTCCGTGAGAATCGGGACATTTTTGCTTGGTCCACACAGGTTTTGCAAGGTGTTCCGAGGGAGTTGGCCAAGCACTCTTTGAACGTAAGACCCGGAGCAAGGCCGGTGAAGCAACCTCTCCGCCGCTTCGCCGAGGATAGGAGAAAAGCCATTGGAGACGAGATAGCTTGGTTGCTAGCAGCAGGATTTATCATGGAAGTACTGTATCTGTATTGGCTCTCTAATCTGGTGCTGGTAGAAAAGAAGAAGGATGATCCGAACCTGGCAGTGGTTTGGCGTATGTGTATCGATTACACGAACCTGAACAAGGCGTGTCCAAAAGATCCATTTCCACTGCTGAGGATAGATCAGGTCATAGACTCAACCGCGGGATGTGAACTGTTGTCATTCATTGATGCATATTCTGGTTTCCACCAGATACCTCTGAATACGGATGATCAAATAAAGACCGCATTTATCACCCCGTACGGGGCTTATTGCTATCGCACTATGCCGTTTGGTTTACGTAATGCAGGTGCAACGTACCAAAGATGTATGCAAAAATGTTTGCATGACCAAATAGGTCAAAATGTACAAGTATATGTGGATGATGTGGTTATCAAGACCAAGGAAGGCAAAACGCTCCTTGACGACATCAGGCAGACATTCGCGAACTTGAGAAGGTTCCGAATGAAGCTTAACCCGGAAAATGTACCTTCGGTGTCCCGGCTGGAAAATTACTCGGATTTCTCGTCTCCAGCCGAGGTATCGAGGTTAATCCAACTAAGATCCGGGCCATTGAACAAATGGAGCTGCCGAAGTGTCTAAACGATGTCCAGAAGTTCACTGGGTGCCTAGCATCATTGAGTCGGTTTGTATGTCGGTTGGGAGAAAAGGCATTGCCTCTCTACCAACTCATGAAAAAGTCGGATAAGTTCGTTTGGACGCCATAGGCCGATGAAGCCTTTGCCCACCTAAAAAAGATGTTAGCCACTGCACCAGTATTAGCCTCACCACTATCAAAGGAGCCAATGTTGCTCTACATAGCCGCAACCAACCGAGTTGTAAGTGCAGTGATTGTAGTAGAGCGCAATGAAGAGGGTAAGTCGGTGCAGAGGCAGTGTATTACTTGAGCAAGGTATTATCTGCCTCAAAACATAACTACCCACACTTTCAAAAGGTGGCATATGGTGTCTATATGACGGCAAAGAAGTTAAAGCATTACTTTGAGGAGCACCCCATCAAAGTAATATGTGAGGCTCCCATATCCGAGATAATGGGTAACAAGGATGCTAGTGGTCGAATCGCAAAATGGGCAATTGAACTAGCTCCTTATGCGCCACAATATGACAGAAGAGAAGCAATCAAGTCTCAAGCTGTGGCGGACTTTTTTGTAGATTGGGCCGAGGTACAATACGAACCACCGCCACCAGATCCGAACTACTGGAGGATGCACTTTGACGGGTCAAAAACAAAAACCGGACTAGGCGCCGGAGTTGTGCTTACCTCGCCAAAGAAGGACCAGCTAAAATACGTGTTGCAGATCCATTTCGCGGCATCAAACAATGTCGCAGAGTATGAAGCACTTGTGCATGGGCTCAAAGTGGCAAAATAGATTGGGATACGTCGGATCATATGCTTTGGTGACCCCGATTTGGTGGTGCAGCAAGTGTTCGGAGTGTGGGACGCCCTGGATCCAAACATGGCACTGTACAGATTTCATGTGCAGAAGATATCTGGTTACTTTGAGGGATGCGAATTTCACCATGTACCCCGGGTGGAAAACGAGGCTACCGACATGCTATTGAAGCTCGGATCAACCCGGCAGGCAATTCCACTTGGTGTAGCATTGGAACACCTCAAAAAACCATCTATCAGGCCGTCCCCAGGAACCGACTCGATCTATGTCTCGGAAGATACAGAATCCGGAGCTGAGCCCATGGACATTGACATGGGAGGTAGTGCGCGAAACCCGGGGACTGCCTCAGCAAACCCGGGGACTACCTCGCTAGACCCGGGGACTGCTTAGTGTGATCCGGCTGAAGTTATGCCGGTGGATGAGATGGAAATCGATGAGGACGTGTTCCCTGCACGAGCAATACCAGCTTGGGCACGACCTATATTCCAATTCCTGAAAGATGGAACATTACCCACTGAGGAGGTATTAGCCAGGCAAACTCGGAGGAGAGCGAAAGCATACACGATTATCAATTCCGATCTGTACAAACAGAGTGTAACCAATGTCCTCCAGCGATGCGTTGACCCGAAAGAAGGGCTCGACATCCTTAGAGATATACACCAAGGAGAGTGCGGGCATCATGCCTCATCCCGAGCCTTGGTGGCAAAAGCGTTCCGGCATGGATTCTACTGGCCAAGTGCCTTAGAACAAGCAGAAGATCTGGTGAGAAAATGCAATGGTTGTCAGAGGTACGCTACCAAGACACATATGCCGATGTCGGAACTCAAGACCATACCAATTACGTGGCCATTTGCCGTATGGTGCTTGGATATGGTTGGCCCGTTCAAACCAGCAAGGGGAAACATGACTCCCATTTTGGTCATGGTGGATAAGTTTACAAAATGGATTGAAGTGAAGCCAATAAGAAAATGCGATGGAGCTACGGCCGTAACATTTCTCAAAGACATTATCTTGAGATACGGTTATCCTCACAGTATCATAACTGATAATGGCACAAATTTTGCGGAAGGGGCATTTGCGCGCTTCTGCCGGGACAAGAAGATCCGACTCAACGTAGCCTCGGTAGCTCACCCCGCATCGAACGGACAAGTGGAAAAATCCAACGGATTAGTATTATCCGGGATAAAACCTCGGCTCATTGAGCCACTGCAAAGATCAGCGGGGTGCTGGATAGAAGAACTACCAGCGGTACTGTGGAGTTTAAGAACAACTCTGAATCGATCAACAGGCTATACGCTGTTTTTTCTGGTATATGGGGCAGAAGTTGTATTACCAGCCGACATAGAGCATGATTCTCCTAGGGTCACCCAATACACAGAAGCCGAAGTGCAAGAGGCCCAGCAAAATGATGTTGATCTGCTGGAAGAAGCGAGAGAACTGGAACTGTCCAGATCCGCCATATATCAGCAAAATCTCTGACGCTACCATAGCCGGAAAGTGTGCCCCCGAGTCTTTCGGGAAGGCGATCTGGTGCTCCGGTTGGTACAACGTACTACCCATGCATAAATTATCCCCCCATGGGAAGGGCCATTCATCGTGAGCAAAGCATTGCACAATAATTCTTATTATCTTATAGATGCAAAGCCACAGGAAAAGAACAAGGCGGACAGGTCCAGAGAAGAATCTAAGCGACCATGGAATGTAGCACTACTTCATCCTTTCTACACTTAGCTAAGAAGGGTATGTATCCGAGTCGTCTCATATGTCGGTATGTATGTCGGCAATGAGCTTATCAATGAAATATTAGCACCTCGAGCAGTAACTCGGGGACTGCCTTAATAATTTTTGTTGTTGTCTCTTGTGCGTTAGCTGGAATAAGTTGTTCTACTTAACTCGGATTAGTAATGTGTGAGCACCAAAAACCCAACTCTTTGACTTGCTGCTGTCCAACAAGAATTGGCTTCATGGCAAGCAAGAGAACAAGTTTGGAATTGCGTAGCACATGAAAAGCGACTAAGGAAACGAATTTATTCGAGCTAACGTTTGTTTTTGGGACTAACCCTGTATTTATTTTCAAGTTATTATGCAGCTTTATTTTTGAGCTAAGTCTGAAAGTTTCTTAGTATTGTTAAGACAATTTTTGAAGCTCGGATTCATAAGTCATAAAACCAAATCAAGGTAGACACGATCCGAGCCAAAAGATTAGACGAACAAGAAAAAGAAACTCGGGGACTACGCCCAAGTTAACCCGGCATAAGAACTTAGTAGCAAAATATCACATATACACGGGATATAGTTCCGCCCGGCATACCGGGGATCTGATAAAGTTTCAAGTTTTTAAACCTAAGGAGCAGCAGGAGGAGGAAGTTCGGCATCGTCTTCGCTGTCTTCCATATCTGAAGCATCGCCTTCTTCGTCCTCATCCGACCCGTCTTCAGCGTTCTCAGCGTTCTCGTCCCCAGCGGATTCCAGGAAGCTCGGTCCTTCAACCCATTCATGGATAGGAGAATATTCGATGAGGCTGTAGGCGCAAGCCTGGCGCCGAGCTACCCACTCCGGGTCATTAGTCCATCTGGATCCGGTGCGCCGGCATGTAAGGAGGCTGAGGTCGATCTTCTCATACCATGTGAGTATGTGGTGAAGGATAGTATCAGCTGCGGCACGCCCAGCGGACTCTCTCCAGAGATCGAGCTAGGTCTCAGTCTCCATTAGCTTCTCGACGAGAATCGCGGTGGTCTCCAGGCCAGAACATGTTGAAAATGCGAACTGCAACGTCGAGGATATCCTTGCCATAATTCTTGATGAGTTCCACGTGAGATGACAAGCTGACCAATAGGTCCTCCATGTCATAAGGAACCTCCTCACCAGCAGGAGCGGCAGGAGTACCCCTCGCTCGGCGAAAATCTGCAACTGCTGTGCTTGCAATAGTGATGCTCTCAGGAAATTTTCCTGGAAGCAAGACAAGGGAAGAAGGTAAAGAAAAGACATATGAAGCAACCCGAAAAAGTATGTCGGAAGGAACTTACGTGATATATGGCTGAGGATCCGGGTCAACTCCTTGATGCAGTCATCGCGTCTCTTGCGAAGTTGCTCAAGCTCAGCGTTTGCCGATCCAAGCTGGATGTCGGATTCTTTGAGTAGGTCCGGGTCCTTGGAGATCTGGAGAGTAAGGCGCTCGCGCTCTTCTGTGAAGTTCTGGCCAACCTTTTGGAGCTCGGTTTGGTGCTGGGCCTTCATCTTCTCCATCTCAGCCTTGAGCCTAGCAATCTCATTGTCCTTGGTCTAGAGGAGAGCGGGTTCATCATCTTTTTTCTTCAGCTCGGCTTGATGATGCCCTGCTTGTTCGAGAAAATGCAGCATCATATCAGGCACGGGCACACTATCCTCAAGCGATGCTGAAATAATATGTTGACCCGGCAGAGCCGAGGAATGAATGTTTGTCGAGCCAAGGAGAAAAGGAAATGGAAAACACTACAAGGTGGGACAAAAAGGACATACCTTGGATTAGCTCCAAGTTCTTCCGCATGATCTTGTTCTCAGCCTCCACCCCAGCTGCAGAAACCGAATGATGAGATTAGTTCGGCAGAAAAAGATGAAGAAAAACGTAAAAGCCCTAAGGGAGAAACTTACCCCTTTTTTCATGTTCCGTGATAAGTGTAACGTGCTTTGCGCGTAGCATCTTGTGGGTATCCAGCAGGCGTTGGAATTCAGCACTCTGGCGATTGGTGGTTACCTGAAAAAAGTACAGAAGCATAAATTAGCTTGGTGCATATTCGAAGTGTACAAGATCCGGGCCAAGTGGAACTTAACCTGGCTCTAGGTGTGTGCATATTCGTAGTGTACAAGATCCGGGCCAAGTGGAACTTAACCCGGCTCTAGGTGTTTGTATATTCGAAGTGTACAAGATCCGGGCCAAGTGGAACTTAACCCGGCTCTAGGTGTGTGCATATTCGAAGTGTACGAGATCCGGGCCAAGTGGAACTTAACCCGGCTCTAGGTGTGTGCATATTCTAAGTGTACAAGATCCGGGCCAAGTGGAACTTAACCCGGCTCTAGGTGTGTGCATATTCGAAGTGTACAAGATACGGGCCAAGTGGAACTTAACCCGACTCTAGGTGTGTGCATATTCAAAGTGTACAAGATCCGGGCCAAGTGGAACTTAACCCGGCTCTAGGTGTGTGCATATTCGAAGTGTGCAAGATCCGGACCAAGTGGAACTTAACCCTGCTCTAGGTGTATGCATATTTGAAGTTCTCATAGAGCTACGTTAGTTTTCTAATGAGCATCCGGACGAGTAACAAGTTACTCCACCAGAGGCTCGGGGACTAATGGTTATTATCTACAGCATGTAAAGGAGAAGCGACATACCTCCATCATCCGCCCCGTGAGGTTAATTGACTTAGCGGCTATGTTCATTTGGGCAGAAAATTCTGCGGGGCCGAACTTTTTCGGGAGATTGTCGTTGTGGACGAACTCTGCCTTGTTCCAGTTCATGACGAACTCAATCAGGCTCGGAGGGTACCGCTGACCGGTGGGCATATGGGGTGCCACCAAGCCCTTCGCATGCGCTTCTTTCCTCTCAACCAAGGCAAGGGCTGGGCTAGTATGCAGAACCATTTGTTGCACATCAGCTGACCCGGCAGAGGCATCCTTCACTGCTGGAGCTTTCTTGGGAAGCATTGACGCTATGGTTCGCTGCCTAGCCTCGACGAATGGTGACTTGGTAGCATCCGGAGCCTTTTTGCCCTTGGCTTGCTGGGAAGAAGTAACTGCAGTGGATTTCCCCTTAGGAGCTGCTAGGATATTTCCTCGCCGAGGTTGAGATGACTTGGACGAGGTGGAAGAACTTGGCGTTGGAGCTCTTATAGCTAGAATTGGAGCGGCTGTTGATTTTCTTGGTGCCGGAACGGGTGCTAGTGCTGGTTCAGTCACTGGTACTGGAACTGCTGCTGGTGCTAGGGCCGGTGCTGGTGTCGAGGTAGTCTCGGTGGCTGCTGGTTGCGGCGATGCCGAAGTTGTGGATGACGTCACCTCGGCTGGGCCGGTCTCTCCCGCTCCGAGGTTGCACTCCTCTCGACGACGTAGTGCGGAACCCGGAGCAGCCGCAGAACCCTCTAGAATAGGACTCAGCGGACATGACTCGTCGTCACGAGAGGGAGAAGGGCTAGATCGGAGTGGTGAAGAGATGCTAGATCCGCTCTAAGGGACCTCCACCGGAGCCCTGCAGAAGAGAATAATGTCAGAAGAGAAATTACAACAATGTAAGGAAAAGGGGGTTACAGAAAGAAAAATGACTTAAGCATCTGAGGTTTGGGCCTCCTTGGGTTTCCGAGCCCTTCGTGCCGGGGCTTTGCCTGCCGGCTTGGAGGCAGTTTTGTCTCCGGCCTCCTTTCGCCTTTTTGCGGGCTGAGAAGGTCCGGAGGAGGAAATTGGTGCTGCTCCGCGCCTCTTCTTCGGCGCCACCGGAACCGGTTCGTCCGTAGCAAGTGGAGGATCCTCGTGGATATGCCCACCAGGGTTAGCTGATGCCGAAAAGGCAAAAGAAAGAGGGACAGCCTCAACAGGTTCTATCACGTCGACATCCGAGTCATCCTCATCATCGGGCCAGTCTCTAAGAGAAGAGAATTTACCGCTGGGTCGTTTTGTAGCTTCAGTCATAGGGAGAAACATCTCCTAGTTCGGCTCCTCCTTATCCGGGGTTTCTCGGTCCGGCACCCACTTAAGGGTCGGATCCGTGCTGTCCTCAAGGGTTTGCTGCAGGAATAGATGAGAAAAGGAATGAAGAACAGAGTCAAAAATACAAGAAAAGCCGACATATATTTAATCCGAAGTAAGTGTGCCCCGTGAAGCTTACCGCGGGAGGGAGCCTGTCACGACAAAAGTGCTCAATTCCCCACGTCCATTCAGCGGAGAAATCTTTGTGGGTGGTGAAGAGAGCCTTAACCCGGCGAAAAATCTCCGTGTTGCTCATCTCGAAGGAGGAGGTCCGGTTGGGGTCACGGCCGAAACTCATGTGGCACATCTTGTGGGTGCGCTTCTGGAGGGGAGAGATTTGGTTGCGCATGAACGTGATCATAACATCGTCATTGCGCAATCCGAGTTTCTTCAGTTCTACGAACCTCTTGTTAACCTGGTTGGCCAAGGCCGTGGGCTTCTTGGGGATCACCTCCCAAAATTCCGGGTTAGGTGGACCCGGAGTATAGGGGAGCAACCGAATCAAGTCTTTAGTGCCCGTATTCCGGACATAGAAGAAGGTCCGGGCCCATCCTTTGCAGGAGTCAAGCCCGGTGACCCGGGGGAAAACGGAAGTCCTCCAGGGAGAGATGGATGCAGCTCCGAATTGGGTGAGCTGCTTGTCCTCTGACTCAACTTGGATGTTAGGGATGACGTTATGACGGAGGCCGAAAAACCGGATCCACAGCTCCTTCGTGGGCCACAGTCCGGTGTAGCCTTCGATCTTAGAAGCAAAAGCAGAGAGAGAAGTGATAGCGTTGGCTGGAAGGTGGTGCGGCTACAGCCGATAGGTGCTAAGCCAATCCCGGAAGAAGTCGCTCACCGGCAAGCTGAACCCCCGTTGGAAGTGGGACAAGAACACGACGAACTCACCCGGATTGGGTGAGGGGACCAGTTCGGCGAAGGGGAGACGAGCGTCGACGCCAGCAGGGATGCGTCTGGTCCGGTAAAGCCAGTCAAGGTCATCTTGACAGACCCAAGACCCGGCCCACGCGCCGCGGTCCGCCGCAGCAGCGTCCTCCTCCATTTCTTGCTCGGCGACGACGAGCTCCTCCTCCGTCATCTCGTACTCGCTACCCTCGCTGGCGCTAGCGGCGGCGGGGGTCAGAAGCCTGGATTGGCGAGGACCCGTGGCGAGGGAGTTGCGCAGCGGTGGCCGCGATGTAGTGGCACGGGGAAAAGTGCGGTGGCGGCGCTGCTGCTAGGAGCACTGGCGGCGGCACGGTCGCGAGGAAGACAAAGAAGAATAGCAACGGGCAGAGGGGCGCGGAAGAGGAAAAAATCCTAAGGGGTGCGCCCCTCCGCTGTTTAACCACTCCCTAAAGGGGTGAGTGGGATCGCACCCTGCAAATGAGCCACATGGTGTGGCCGAGTATCACCTGCCTCAGCCAATCAGTGAGGAGCCACACGGAGGGCCATAGGGCATAGGCGATCCCGTGACGTGACGCACTGATGCGGTAAACGAGGAGGCAGGCGTGACGTGACCCTCGCACAGTGATAATTGACAATTACTGCGGCGATTACTGTGCAGGCCCTTAAAATAAGACAACATAATGATTGGCCTCCACGTGGGTTGGCGTATGAAGGAAGGAAACAAGGCCCGGATCGAACCATGGAAACCCGGACAACGAGTAAAAACTTAGAATGTGCAGAGGGAAAGTAAATCCATGAGATCCGAATCAAAGTGGTAACTCGGCCGGCAAGTGAATACTTGGAACATGCGAAGGGAACGTAAATCCATATAATCCAAGATAAAGAGCTAACCCGGAAATAACGGCCAAGGCTCGAACATAAATGAACCTGATGTGGCCTTAGCGGCCAAGGCAACTAAGACCGCACCAGCTTCGAGGACTAATGTTGGGGGGATACCCCCGGGTAGGGTCACTCCAGGGTATAAAGGCCGAGTTAGCAGAGGTTCGGCAGGGTCAAAGCGGATGCTGGCCGGGTCACCTCAAGGCAGGCCAGATCGCGGAGTAACCCGGACCAGGGGGGTCGCCTAACATTATCTCAGCCGACTTAAGGAGTAAGTCGGAAGTGCTTGTCTAACTTGCGTGCAGGAACAGGTATAGCCGGATCTACCATGATCCGGGTCCCGTTTAGCTTCTGGGAGAAGGAAGGAATCTCGCTGGTCAAAAAGAAAGCCCGGTACGCACTGCATGAGCGAAGCAGGCAAGGGCAGGACCACCGGGTCATGGCCGACAAAGGTGACGACGACCGTGCCGGCTGACGCGGGCGCCGCAGAGGCTCACGTAGCTAAAGCATGTGTGACGCGGGGGAAAAGCACCCCGGTCGGGTTACCACTTTGAGAGGAGGCATATTCTTAGGAATATGCCTCCACGTATTCCCTAGGCAGAGACCAAGCCACCTCTATATAAGGGGGGCTAGGGTTTCAGTAGAGGAGGTTGGGTTTTCTTCTATACTGATTTGGCTAAGGTTTTAGGTGTGAATTGTGGGTGAGAGTAAGAGAGCTCCTTCTTCCTCCTCTCGCCAATACAGCTCTAGGAGCACTTGTAATCTTGAAATGAAAGTAATACAAACTTCTGTGTGGAGAATCACTTCACTATCCCTCCCTGGATTCCCCTAGCGTGTATTAGTCCCCACCTTTAGCCTATCCATGGCATCTGCCGTGACACCACCACGACATGATTAATCTTCTTTAGCTTGCTAAGTGTTGTGTGGGTGAACCTGTGCTAATGTACTGACCTTCCTAGGACTAATACATACTTGTGATTATACCCCTTGCAAACATCCGTAAGTACAAGGTAATTAAGGTAGAAACCTAACCAGAGCTTTAAACTCTAAGACCCTTACGTCCCTTGTGCAATTGTTTCCTAACGGGGGTTCAGGTTTCTGTCACTCCAGCAACCCCTACGATTAGTAGCCAAATACACAATGCATTCCCCTAGGCCCATTTAGGTGAAGTGTCATGTAGTCGATGTTCACATGACACCACTAGAAGAAGTACACCACAACTTAAATATCAAACTATTGAATCTTTCTCAACACAACTCCACTACTAACAACATGACTTCTCCCATGTCCTCAAGAACAAAACGAACTACTCACAAGACATCATATGGATCATGATCAGAGATGGAATAATGATTGATAACAATCTGAACATAAACAATAATTCAATGGTTCACTCAATAGCATCAACTACAAAGAGTAATCAACACCGGGAAAGTTTCCCCTAAGAACTATGCAAGATTCAACGCAATTGTTACAACAATATGGAGATGGTGATGAGGGTGCTGATGGTGATGATGGTGGTGATGATGATGATGATCCCGATGAAGTCCATCTTGATGGTGGTGTTGATGGCGACGATCTCCCCTCTCTGGGAAGGAATTCCCCCGGTAGAAATTTGTCTGCCGGAGAGATCTTTCTCTCTCAGTGTTTTCCGCCCCACAGAGGCGGCGGAATCTTTCTGTGGTCGCCCCCTGAGTCTTAGGGTTTCAGGAGGATAATATACGCCAGAGGGGAGTGCCATGGGTGGACCAGGGCGGCCACACCACCTGGTGGCGCGGTCTAGGCTGGCCCGCGCCAGGGGGTGGTGTGGGCCTCCTATGTCCCATCTCCAGCCCCCCTTCTGACTTCCTTCGTATTCTGGAAAAATAGGATTTTCCATGTATTTTCCTAGATTTTCTGATCTTCGCGAATTTTGCCTCCAAACAACACCTTTTCCATCAGAATCCTGACTGCAGCGGTCCATGCTCCAAAAGTCATCAACCATGCAAAAACAGATGAAATAACATAAATATCACCTCTTAATATGAAATATATCAATGAATAACAGTGAATTATGACAGAGAATAGTGATGCAAAATGGACGTATCACGGCCGCAGCAGTTTCCTCATCTGTCTTCTCGGAAGGTAGCTTCTTCATATTCTTATGAGGTACTTTTGGGAGGGGCGATAGCTTATGTTTCGGTGATCGGAACATGCTCTTGCTGCTGGTGGTGGTGCTGCCCCTCTTAGTATACTTCCGCTGTTTTTCTCTAAGGCTCAGGGGATGGAGACGGCTGACGCGGCGGCGGAGACGGCTGAGGCGGCGATGGAGATGGTTGCGCCTGAGTGGTGAGGCGGTGAAGGCAACGGTTGCGCTAGAGAATGGTGAGGTGGCGACGAAGGTGGATTGCTACTCTGAGGAGTGGTTGGCCTTGGCGGCACATAATTTGGAAGCATGATGCACTCCTTTGGCCATAGAATAGTCCCCCCTTTGGCTTCTCCTAGTTGAGTCAGCTCCATATCTTCCCCCGCAGGGTGGTCTAGCTTCAGCTCCTCAAAATCTTCCTTCACATCATCCACCGTGATGACAGCGTACCCTGTTGGAACCGGTCTTCAATGCCAAGTTGGATTAGGCGCAATTGGTACGGCCATGCCGACCGCCGCCGTCACCCTTAAGTTCATAACCTACACCTTTAGCTCACAAGTTGTGCTCTCCATGATATCATCCACTGGGTAGCATTTCGGAGGAGCCATCGTCGGTGCATCATCATCAACATCCTAGAGCTGTGTGGAAGCGATGCTGCTTTTCTTATTCGATAGGGCGCTGGTACCATCAAATGCAGCTTCTACCACGTGCCGCTGAGATTGGTCGCTAGTACCTTGCCGGCTAAGTCTGTCGAGTTGATCTTGGTGCCGCTTTAATGCTTCTTCTACATTATGCAGTCGGTCTGCAGCAACCGCTTTCTCAGCTTCCTCCCTTTCCTTTCTCCTCTGATGGCTTTTATCGAGATATCTCTTCATTTCTGCGGGGAAGGCAACCTTCCACGACTTGGAGCCTGGTGTGCCTCATGCTCGTCCTTCGTGTTCAGGATTTTTAAGGGCGTGTGTGAGCTTGTCGTTCTCTCTATCGGGAACGAACCGTCCCGCTGCAACATCATCTACTGCATTTCTAATATCGTCGATGGGCAGTAGGGGATCATCTTTGTGTTTCTGATTATATATTGCCCTCCCTTCTTTGTCCAACGTGCCCCCATGGCTGTAAAACCAGTTTCTCGCACGTGGTGTCCAAGTTGCGGGCTCTGATCTGATACCGACAGCTATGTAATTGACCTCAAGTGCATCCCACTTAGGCATGCAACCGGTGTAGCCAGCAGGTCCCATATTATGATGGTACACTTTATTAGCAGCGTACTCCTTATTTATTATAGACCTTTCCTTAGCTTTCTCCGATGTCTTGTACTTCACAAAATCCTCCCACTGGTGTCTTAACTTAGCATAGTTTCCTTGATTGAAATCTGGAGTCTTCTCTACCTTGACAAAATTATTGTACAGTTTCTTCTTCCATTTCTTGAATGCATCGACCATCTTGATGAGAGCAAACTTCTTGACTCTTTGCACAAGCTCCATTCTTGCTCTCTCCTCCTCATCTGGATTCACATCTGGAATCGGCAGGAGGAAATTAATCATGAGCTTGTCAAAAAGCTTATCTTTGGTGGTGTCGCCGACATACGGGACTCCACCGCCGCTTGGCCGATTCCATTCTTGAACGGTGATCGGGATGTAGTCCCTCAGAAGACCTCCGCATTGCTTCACAAATTTTCTTGCGACGTCGACAGGAGCTTGCGATTCGCCATCTACACCGACCACTTCGATCCTATACCTCACAGTGTCATCCAACTTTTTTGTTGGGCCTCGTTTCGTTCTTATGGAAGAACTTCTTGATCCGGAGGGCTAAAATAAGAAAGAATGTTAATATATGCATGTATACATATAGACAGCAGCATTTTAATTACAAAAATACATATATACACCTTGCCACTGTTTGCGAGATTTAAGGTTCCACCGGAGCCGTCGCCTTCTCCCTCATCGGCTTCTCCCCTATCCCAGGCTTTGACTTCTACCTCACCGGAGCCGTCTCTTGGATTGAGAGACTCATCTCCTTGACCGGAATCGTTCAGAAACTCACTGGTGACATCGATATTGATATCTTCATTTTCGCAAATCATTCCGTGGAGGATGTTTTCCTGATGTTTTGGAATCATAGTATCTTGCTGTGTTGGATCCATAGTATCTGCAAATTAATATTTGCAAGTTACTATGATGTAAATAATGCAAAACACTCTGCACTTATTTTCTAAATCGGTTCGGAATGCCCTAGGTGGACAAACCATCGAACCCATGGTACTTAGGGGGTGTCGGTGTTCCTCTATGTAAAGTAAGGTTCAAAGTTGTATGAATATGAATGCTTACATTTTTAAATGGTAGAGCTCATTTTTCTGAACATTTTGATATAGTATACACATTTTTCTGATTTAAAATGAATTAGTTATGATTTTTCCCAAATTTAATCCATTTTTAAATCTTTTTTAAATAAATAAACATTTTTGGAATTATTAAAATTATTTTCCATCTGGCCCCACATGTCAGACTTTTATTAACTTCAGAAAACACTTCCAAAAAGAATAAAAACCTGACTTTGTAGACCCACCTGTCAGCATTTTCAATTAATAAAACAATTATAGAAAAGTTAACTAAAAAAGAGAAATGACGTCAGCCTGACGTCATCGACGCCATTTCTCGGGTTGAGCACGGATCCATCGATCCCGTGCGCGCCTGGACACGGGGGTGGGCGCGTTGGACGCGTCTCGTCGTGGGGAACCAGAAAGCAGCGACGCTGCTAGCAAGAGCTCGCCGGAGCGACGACACCGACGAGGTTTGGCGACAGCGCTCGGTGGTCATCGTCGGCAGCATGAACCAGAGCACGAGGGAGAGGACGGAGAGGTGCATGGGCACCGGAATCTCACCGGGGTTGCGATGGAGGGGTCGGGGAAGCAAGAGGAGGCCGGACAGAGGCGAATCGACGGCGACTGGAGCTCTGGAAGGTGACGACTTCGGGCTCGATTCCGGCCATAGGAGAGCGTCTTGATTCCGGCCGTCTAAGGTGGTGGCGTGGCGGCGGCGGGCATCGACGGCGTGAAGCAGCGCTCTAGATTTGGGCAGCCTGACGGCGTGATTTTGCTCCGCCGCAAATTTTCCTTAGCCGCGCGTCGATGTGCTCTGTGATTTGGGGGAGTTGGGGAGGAGGAAGGGCCGGCACTGTAACTGTACAGGCCTTTGGTGATGGGTTCGTAGCATGGAAAACAAAAAATTTCTACCGCAAGAACGAACAAAACCCAGATCTAATGTAGATAAAAGCCAAGATCTAATCTATTAGACATGTGCAACGAGATAGATCTGAACTAACCCTTGTAGACCCGAAAGCGTTACAAGATTGGATCTCGTGGTTGATTTAGTCGATCACTTGCCGATCTCAAGATCGAGTAGACGATCCTTCCGGCACCGCGTTCCGGCAGCGCTTCCGCAGTCGGTCACACGTGCGGAGTCGAAGCAGACCTTCCTCTCCCCGTTCCAGCGAGCAGTGGAGGTAGTAGATCTCTCCACGAAATCCCAGCAGCACGACGACGTGGTGGTGGTGGTGGAGTAGAGAATTCTGCAGGGCTTCGCCTAAGCCAGAGCAGAGAGAAGGAGGAGGAGAGAGGCAACTTGAGATCTAGAGAATAGAAGGGGCCTGGGGGCTTGTGCCTCCACCCCTCTATTTAAAGGAGGGAGGCGCCATGGGGAGGTGGAGTCCTTGTAGGACTCCCCTCTCCCTTGGCCGGCGGATCAAGGAGGTGGGGGAGAGTCCTACTCCCCCACGAATCCTTGTCTTACCCCACAAGGATTCCTTGATCCTTTCTTGGTTTTCAAGTAAACTCCAAGAAATCTTCTAGAACCTTCTGGAACATTCCGAAACCTTCTAGAATCCCCATACAAATACTCTGGAACATTTCCTAACTTAGAAAATGATCCCCAATATATGAATCTTATTCCCCGGACAATTCCGGATCTCCTCGTGATGTCTCGGATCCAATCCGAGACTCCGAACAACATTCGGTCTCCAACGCACATTCCATATCTACTTAAAACAACTTCGAACCTTAAGTGTGTCACCCTACGGTTCGTGAATATGCAGACATGATGAAGACACCTCTCCGATCAATAACCATCAGCGAGATCTGGAGATCCATAACGGCTCCCACATACTCAATGATGACTTCGTGATCGATAGAACCATTAACATACGAAACCAATTCCGTTTGTCATGCGATACTCTACTTATCCGAGGTTTGATCGTCGGTATCTCCATACCTAGTTCTACCTCGTTACTGATAAGTACTCTTTAGTCGTTCCATGATATGTCATCCCTTGTGACCTAGTCACATGCTTGCAAGCTAACTAGATGACATTCCACCGAGAGGGCCCAGAGTATATCTATCCGTCATATGGATGGACAAATCCCAATCTTGGTCCATGCGCTTCAACACATACTTTCAGAATACCCAATGACACCTTTATAACCACCCAGTTACGAAGCAGTGTTTGATGTCATCAAAGTATCCATCCGGTGATGGTGATTAACATAACCTCATGGTCGAAGGATTAGGTTACTATGCATTTGAAAGCTTGTAGCAAAACGAACTTAATGACTTGATCTTATGCTATGCTTACTATGGGTGTGTGTCCATCACATCATTCTCCTAATGATATGATCTTGTTATTAATGACATCCAATGTCCATGATCATCCATTAATCAACAAGCTAGCTTAAGAGGCTTACTAGGGACTCTTTTATGTTTACAAAACACACAAGTATTAATGTTTCCGGTTAATACAATTATAGCATGGGATGTAAACATTTATCATAAACATAAAGATATAATAATAATCACTTTATTATTGCCTCATGGGCATATCTTCAACAGTCTCCCACTTGCACTAGAGTCAATAATCTAGTTAAAAACTTGTGCATTCAACATCTATGGCTTTCTGGTGTTGTATAGACACTATTGCTAGTGGTAAACATAATCTTCGGATCTGACACTTCTAGGTCTGTGTGTATTTGCATGTCCTTGCGTCTCTACGCATTACTCATTCTCCAATGAGATGGCATTGTATAAATTTGGTCCTTTGGTGAGACCTTTAGTTCCTTGGGATTAAATCATGTTGATACAATTGTCATACAATGTATCTTCATAGTATTATCCTGCTATGAACCACACCTAGTTTGATAACAAACTACTTGACGCAAATGCCCTCATTTGCTGCTACAATAGCAGTCATATACTTAGCCTTTTGTTGTAGTATCTGTCACAATGTTTTAACTTTGGTACTCAACCAAATCCGTTATGGAACTTCCTTTCCATTACATTGCGCCACCCATAGTTTAAATTGAGATAAACTTAATTTGTGACAAAACTAGTATCAATGCAACAATTTACAATGAACTTTTTGTCACCACTATATAAATAATATATTCTTAGTTCTTCCAAAGATCATAGGAATATCCCTACTATTGTCCAATGATCATCTTATGAGTCATTCTGGTATATGCTCATAACATTTAGAGCATAGGACATATTTGGATGTGTACATCTCAAAGAATGATTGATCAAAATATTCTTGTGATTTCACCAAGTGTCAAAACACTTGAATCTCATGTCAACACACTTGAATCTTGATTCAGTTCTTTCCGTGCGTCAAGAACCTTTCTTGTTGTTTCCATATTGAACTCATTCAACATCTTATCTATGTACATTTGGCAAAACCATATTAGCGCCTCAATCTATCCATATAGACATTGATGCCTAATTCTTGGGTTATGCCTAAGTCTTTCATCGAAATGAAATTCTTAACCTGTGTCAATAAAAGATATATCATTTCTAATCAACAATATGTCTTTCACATAATGTATTAGAAATATGTCTTAGCGCTCCCACTTAATTTCTTGCAAAATGCAAACATCTTCATCGTCTCTGATGAAATTAAACCTTTTAACGGTTTCATCACGGTGAAGATTCCAACTTCGTGATGCTCACTTCAACCATTTAAGTTTTGCATACTCTTTTAGCATCCTTTGAATTAACAAAAAAAACCTTTGGATCGTGTCATGTACACGTCCTAGGTAACCATTCTATTATAAGAACTTGTTTTGTTTGTTCAACTACTATATACCAAAATATATGTAGTGGTTGCTACATTAATCCATCCAGACTAAATATCGCTATGAAAGATCAAATCTTATCATAGTCAATTCCTTGAACATTGTCGTAAACTCTTTCCAACATGTCGACTATTTCATAGATGTGAAACATCCATGTCTATTTCTTTATAGATCCATATACGACTGTAAGGTCTTGCACCTTTCCAGAGGGTCTTTCAAATTCAAAGCTTGATTTCTCGTGTATGGAATTATCACGAATTTTATGGCTTCAAGCCACTTAACAAAGTCAGGGCCCATCATTGATTATTTGCATGTAGTCGGTTCATCATTGTCAAACAACAATGATTTAACCCTCAAATCTTGGCATTTGATTACTTACCCGACCTACTTGGTTCAATAGTAACTTAGATCTCCGTGACCACAACCTTTGAGGCACGTGAGCCATGAGCATTGTTGCTGCCTCTGGGACACTTACCGATGCTGCGCAACTCAGCACATATTAGCCAAGGTTCAACAACCTTGTCAAAGTTCTATTGTCCTCCCACTTGACTTTTCACCAAAAATTCCTTCTCAAGAAACTCGACATTCTAAGCGACAAACACTTTTGTCTTCGGTGTTATCGAGGAATACATAATGGTTATTCGAAATAACCTACAAAGACATGCTCATCCGACTTTGGTTGTAAACACTTTACTTATGCCTAGCATACCAAAATTTAAGAAACGACAACCTGGGTTTTATCCCAAACCATGACTTATATGGTGTCATTTCAACGGATCACGATGGAGCTCTTTTCAGTGTAAAAGTGGTAGTCACTAAAGCTTTAATCTTTAAAATATAATGGCAGTTTTATAAATGACACCTTTGATCTTATCATGTCAAACAAGGTTTCATTACATATCTTGAACACTCCATACTCCTATGGTGTTTTGGGAAATGCAAATCCATGGAACGATTCCTCAAATCTTAGGTGTTTTGCTAAACTTGTAACTCAAACATCTTTCTTTATGATCCAATCATAAACTTTTTTATTTTCTTGTTACAATAATTTTCCACTTCATCTTGAAAGTCTTTGAACATTTTCAAATGTTTCATACTTCTTACTTATTGAGTAAGTATATACATATACTCACTCAAATATTCAGAGAAAGCATATGAAGTTGAAATCCATCGCCCACGACTACACATAATGAACTATATACATCAATATGTACAAATTCCAATCAGTTAGTCGTTCGTTCCTCTTTTGGCCTACGAACGGAGTTTTAATTATCTCAAGGAAAGTATCACAAGCGTCATTTGATCAAAATCAAAGACTCCAAAAATCCATCAACATGGAGTTTCTTCATGTATCCCTTTCAATATAATTTAAACAGCGATGTCACTTCGCAAGTGATCTTTCAATTATTTGTCTTGCGACATTTTAGCATTAGTTTTATGGTCGTTATTTCTCCAACCAGACTTGTATATCATCCATCTATTATGGAATACGGTAATTATTTGAACAACCTTTTGTTGTCATAATACCTGATCAAAATAACAATTATTGAAACAAATCTTGAAGGCAAGCTTTGATGTTAACGAGCAACACAACAACCCTTTGTTTGTTTTCGATGAACATCATCATATATTCTCTTTCTAGTTACTTAGGCCATTGCAGTTCATGAATTGTGTTGTCCTGTATGACACTTCATACCAACCAATTCGGTATACAATACCGCAGAACCACATTGTTTAACAACCAAGGAATATAGCCATAACATGTATCTTCTATATACCTAAGTTGGACATCTCCATTCTTTTCTTTTCTGCCAAATATTTTATAGATTCTCTTTCAATAATTCCTTTTCTTTTAAAAGAATCTATCAACATCAATAGTGGTGTCATTCACATGACACATAGTACAAAGTGTGTATAGTCAAATACTAATACTTTTGAACTTGCACTTTGAAGTGGATCACCTTTATCAAATGTTTGGCATTCTTTCAAAATTCCATTCTTTAGTAATCTTTTAGTGTAGTAAACATTTTACTTACATCTTCTATTCATCCTTATCATGAAAATTTTTATGATCAAGCCATTATATCTTATAAAGGTGAATTGCGAGTATAATGTTTCTTTTCCGAAACCTTTTGGAGGATTAGGACGACTAGCGTCTCCAACCTTCACAAATTCTCATCAAATATGAGGACATATACTCTATCATGTTGTAACCAATACATTGTTTTAGATATCGCAATACCTTTCACATATGATGGTTTCTGAAACATTGCTTTCAGCTCTTAGATAAACTTGATAAAAATAATCTTTCGAGTATCAAAAATCATGGAGGCAAACATGATACATTAGATACTAACACTGGAATTGTTACTCTTGATTTAATACTGTTTATTAAACTTCACAGAGTAAACGGAGTTTGCTGAAGGTTTGCAACAGGACTTTTAAACTTTGGATTGACACTCAAAACAATATGATACCTGTTCGTAAAGCAAATATCCAGAATTTCTATAGTTCCACTATCTCAACTATAACTAAGCGTAAGGTGGTGAACGGATGCCAATGACTACAACAAACTATGCAAATTCACTTTGATTGTGTTTATGATAAATTGAGTTCGACTAATCCAAATTACAAATAAACTCCCACTCAAAACAACATCACTCGAGTTGTTTTAGTGATCACACAAACCAAATCCACTACACCAAGTCCGATCATCACGTGAGATGATGTAGCTTTAAAGGCGAACAATCAACATGTTCATCATATCATCCATATGACTCATGCTTTACCTTTCGGTATTCCGTGTTCCGAGACCATGTCTGTACATGCTAGGCTCTTCAAGGTTAACCTTAGTATCCGCATGTGCAAATCTGGCTTGCACCCTTCGTATGCACACGTAGAATCTATCACACCCGATCATCACGAGATGCTTCAAAACGACGAGTCTTAGCAATGGTGCCTACTAAGGACGAACACTTTATTACATGATATTTAGTGAGAGGGATCATCTTATAATGCTACCGTTGCGATATAAGCAATACAAGATGCATAAAGGATTAACATCACATGCAATTCATAATATGTGATATGATATGGCCTTTCTTCTTGTGCCTTTGATCTCCATCTCCAAAGCATTGGACATGATCTCCATCATCACCAGCGTGGCGTCAAGGTCCGTGGCGCCGCTTCATGGTTGTCCATCACCAACAGCAACTATTACAACTACTTGGAATAAAGCTATTACATGATGAATAGACACGCAGGTCTTAAACAAAATTTAAAGACAACCATTAGGCTCCTGCCGGTTGCCATATTACAATAAGGATCATTGCATACATCAAATATAATCACAATCACATAATGGCCATATCACATCACAAAACCCCTGCAAAAACAAGTTAGACGCCTCTAATTTTCTTTGCATGTTTTACGTGGTTTGGGGCTTTCGAATAAGAACGGATCTTACCTACGAAACTGAACCACAACGTTGATACAAGTGCTATCAAGTGCAAAGTGTAGATTGGATCTATACTATGGTGAGAGAGACAGACACCCACAAAGCCACTTGTGCAAAGCAAGTTACACGTCAAGCGTGGAGCAAGTCTCATGTGCGATGACATGTAAGGTTAGCCCGAGCCGCTTCATCCCACCATACCGCAAGATGCAAAGTACACAAAGCAAAAGACGGCACGAGCACCAACGCCCACAAAACCATTGTGTTCTACTCGTGCAACAGATCTACGCATAGACACGGCTCTGATACCACTGATGGGTTCATAGCATGGAAAACAAAAAAATTCTACCGCAAGAACGAACAAAACCCAGATCTAATCTAGATAAAAGCCAAGATCTAATCTATTAGACATGTGCAACGAGATAGATCTGTACTAACCCTTGTAAACCCGAAAGCGTTACGAGATCGGATCTCGTGGTTGATGTAGTCGATCACTTGCCGATCTCAAGATCGAGTAGACGATCCTTCCGGCGCCACGTTCCGGCAGCGCTTCCGCGGTCGGTCACACGGAGTCGAAGCAGACCTTCCTCTCCCTGTTCCAGCGAGCAGCGGAGGTAGTAGATCTCTCCACGGAATCCCAGCAGCATGACGGCGTGGTGGTGGTGGTGGAGTAGAGAATTCTGCAGGGCTTCGCCTAAGCCAGAGCAGAGGGAAGGAGGAGGAGAGAGGCAACTTGAGATCTAGAGAATAGAAGGGGCCTGGGGGCTTGTGCCTCCACCCCTCTATTTAAAGGAGGGAGGCGCCATGGGGAGGTGGAGTCCTTGTAGGACTCCCCTCTCCCTTGGCCGGCGGATCAAGGAGGTGGGGGAGAGTCCTACTCCCCCATGAATCCTTGTCTTACCCCACAAGGATTCCTTGATCCTTTCTTGGTTTTCAAGTAAACTCCAAGAAATCTTCTAGAACCTTCCGGAACATTCCGAAACCTTCTAGAATCCCCATACAAATACTCCGGAACATTTCCTAACTTAGAAAATGATCCCCAATATATGAATCTTATTCCCCGGACAATTCCGGATCTCCTCGTGATGTCTCGGATCCAATCCGAGACTCCGAACAACATTCGGTCTCCAACGCACATTCCATATCTACTTAAAACAACTTTGAACCTTAAGTGTGTCACCCTACGGTTCGTGAATATGCAGACATGATGAAGACACCTCTCCGATCAATAACCATCAGCGGGATCTGGAGATCCATAATGGCTCCCACATACTCAACGATGACTTCGTGATCGATAGAACCATTAACATACGAAACCAATTCCCTTTGTCACGCGACACTCTACTTATCTGAGGTTTGATCGTCGGTATCTCCATACCTAGTTCTACCTCGTTACTGATAAGTACTCTTTACTCGTTCCATGATATGTCATCCCTTGTGACCTAGTCACATGCTTGCAAGCTAACTAGATGACATTCCACCGAGAGGGCCCAGAGTATATCTATCCGTCATATGGATGGACAAATCCCAATCTTGGTCCATGCGCTTCAACACATACTTTCAGAATACCCAATGACACCTTTATAACCACCCAGTTACGAAGCGGTGTTTGATGTCATCAAAGTATCCATCCGGTGATGATGATTAACATAACCTCATGGTCGAAGGATTAGGTTACTATGCATTTGAAAGCTTGTAGCAAAACGAACTTAATGACTTGATCTTATGCTATGCTTACTATGGGTGTGTGTCCATCACATCATTCTCCTAATGATATGATCTTGTTATTAACGACATCCAATGTCCATGATCAGGAAACCATGATCATCCATTAATCAACAAGCTAGCTTAATAAGAGGCTTACTAGGGACTCTTTTATGTTTACAAAACACACAAGTATTAATGTTTCCGGTTAATACAATTATAGCATGGGATGTAAACATTTATCATAAACATAAAGATATAATAATAACCACTTTATTATTGCCTCATGGGCATATCTCCAACATTTGGTCCCGGTTCGTTCCACCAACCGGGACCAAAGGATCAACGGTCCCAGTTGGTGGGACGAACCGGGACCAAAGGTCTGGGCAGGAGCGTTGTTGTGCTGCCACGTGCGCGGGAATTTGTTCCCGGTTCATAGCACCAGCCGGGACCATTGATCCTTTGGTCCCGGTTGGTGGGACAAACCGGGACCAAAGGCATGTTGCTGGCAGTGCGCGCACCTAGGATCATCGGTCCCGGTTCGTGGGACGAACCGGGATCGTTGACCCGTTTTTCAGATTTTGGCAAACCTTTTGGTCTTCTCGCCTTTTTAAATTTTGTTTTCTTCTTTAATTAATAAGATGTTTCAATTTAAGATGACTATTTATTTCGAATTTCAAAAAACTTTCAACAGGAAAAGTGCTTCAATTTAAATAACTAATCAAAAACCATTTTCTGTTTTCAAATATTTTTATTTGAACTATACAATTTTACTATTTTCAATTAAAATTGCATTACCAAATATTTAATGCATAATTTGGAATTTGAAAAAACTTTCAATAGGAAAAGTGCTTCAATTTAAATAACTAACTAAAAAACCATTTTTTTCAAATATTTTTTTTCAAATATTTTTATTTCAACTATACAATTTTACTATTTTCAATTAAAATTGCATTACCAAATATTTATTGCATAATTAGAAATTTGAAAAAACTTTCAACAGGAAAAGTGCTTCAATTTAAATAACTAATCAAAAATTCATTAACTATTCAAATTATAAACATTTATGCCATTTTCAATTAAAAATTCATTAACTAATTTTCTGCATATTTCATTAACTAAGAAGCCGGGCTAGGTATCTTCATGCCCGTCGTTTTGAATATAGTTTGAAACGGGCATAAGAAATTCAAAAATGATCCAAACAAGGTGAAACCTTCGCATGGTGTCATATTATGTGTCATAGTTGCAAGGAAAAATATTGAACTTGAAAAATTGCAAACATCATAAAAAATCCTTCACAAAATGACCTATCATGTTCGAGGTTTCATGGCATTTAAGTCAAACCACCAATGTTATGGCTAGAATAAGGGCATAGTTTGTGATAATGTGCCCATATTGTGCACACATGTGCATCTTGTGATGGCTTACGATGTTGCAGGTGGAAGTTTTCCTTTTCGACGCACGAAAAAGCCAATTTCCATTTTTGAGGTGCCGAAATCGGGGTGTTCTGTGAAGCAACCACCAAATTAAAGTTTGGCATTGGTACCAATCCATTTTCAAAAATACTAGACCACCTTATATGGACAATTTCCCAACCGGTGTATCTAAAACCTTTCCGTCCATCCCTCATGACAAAGACAAATTCCTGTCGAATCGGTAGGAGGTTGCCCAAATTTGAACTACAAGTACATGATATAATGCTTGTGAATTTTTTTTAAAATCATTTATAGGTTCACAACATGCTATTTCATCAGAGATCCACTTCAAGTTCAACAGGCTTAGCCCCGGGCTAAGAAGCTTCATGCCCGCGGTTAGTCAATTAATTAGTACTAATCTAAAAAACAAAATTAAAGCCAACAACCGGGACTAAAGATATGATGAACTTTTAGTCCCGGTTGGAGGCACCAACCAGGACTAAATGTGGATGTGGCGACAACATGTCGACACTATGTCCTCAGTGGGCAGCACTAAGCCAGTAAATGACGACACTATTTTGGGTGGGTGGCAGCACTATGCCAGGGGTGAGTGTGTCGACATTATGTCATCAGTGCCCGACACTATGTTGTGCTGCTTAATCTATAAATAGGTATGCATTCTTGTGAAGAACTGCAAGATGGTGTGCGAGACTAGGGACACCACTACGGCAGAGCTTCTCGAAGATGTCTTAGGATCCCGTCCTCAGACATCTTCGAGGAGCTCGTCGTAGAGGCACTCTCTAATATGTGAAATTAGTTAGCTCCACCAACATACTGATCTAGCTAGAGAAGATATAAACTGAAAGATGGTGTGCGAGAGCAGGGACACCACTACGGCAGAGCTTCTCGAAGATGTCTTAGGATCCTGTCCTCAGACATGTTCGAGGAGCTCGCCATAGAGGCACTCCCTAATTTAATTTGGTAGCTCCCCGGCGTGTTCATGTTTCTGGTTTGCTTAAACGGTCGGTGATTAAAATGCTAGGGCGCCACTATATATATGTATGCCTTGATAGTTTTGATTCTTATTTTTGTTGCAATGGATTTTGTGACAGCAGATAGAAGAAGAATATTTTGTTGCTCGACGGGGATATGTACATGATATAATGCTTGTGAATTTAAAAAAAAATTATTTATAGGTTCACACCATGCTATTTCATCAGAGATCCACTTCAAGTTCAGCGAGGCTCAGCCTCGGGCTAAGAAGCTTCATGCCCGCGGTTAGTCAATTAATTAGTACTAATCTAAAAAACAAAATTAAAGCCAACAACCGGGACTAAAGATATGATGAACCTTTAGTCCTGATTGGAGGCATCAACCGGGACTAAATGAGGATGTTGCGACAACATGTCGACACTATGTCCTCAGTGGGAAGCACTAAGCTAGTAAATGATGAAACTATTTTGGGTGGGTGGCAGCACTATGCCAGGGGTGAGTGTGTCGACATTATGTCATTAGTTCCCGACACTATGTTGTGCTGCTTAATCTATAAATAGGTATGCATTCTTGTGAAGAAATGCAAGATGGTGTGCGAGACCAGGGACACCACTGCGGCGGAGCTTCTCGAAGATGTCTTAGGATCCCGTCCTCGGACATATTCGAGGATCTCGCCGTAGAGGCACTCTCTAATATGTGAAATTAGTTAGCTCCACCAACATACTGATCTAGCTAGAGAAGATATAAACTGAAAGATGGTGTGCGAGAGCAGGGTCACCACTATGGCAGAGCTTCTCGAAGATGTCTTAGGATCCTGTCCTCAGACATCTTCGAGGAGCTCGCCATAGAGGCACTCCCTAATTTAATTTGGTAGATCCCGGCGTGTTCATGTTTCTGGTTTGCTTAAACGGTCGGTGATTAAAATGCTAGGGCGCCACTATATATATGTATGCCTTCATAGTTTTGGTTCTTATTTTTATTGCACTGGATTTTGTGACGGCAGATAGAAGAAGAATATTTTGTTGCTCGATGGGGATATGTACATGATATAATGCTTGTGAATTTTTTTAAAAATCAATTATAGGTTCACAACATGCTATTTCATCAGAGATCCACTTCAAGTTCAGTGAGGCTCAGCCCCGGGCTAATAAGCTTCATGCCCGCCGTTAGTCAATTAATTAGTACTAATCTAAAAACAAAATTAAAGCCAACAAACGGGACTAAAGATATGATAAACCTTTAGTCCCGTACTACTAGGAAACAGCCTATCTGTGGCGCATGGAAATGGGACTTCTGTGGCGCATATCCTAGTCGCCACTGTTACCTCGCCACTAATAACTACTTCCTGTGGCGCATATGGATATGTGCCACAGAAGTCGCGTATTTCTTCATATGCGCCACAGGAAGAACTTATGTGGCGCATTTACATATATGCGCCACAGAAAGCCCATGCGCCACTGACTATATAATTATATGCGCCACTAATTGTGTAACACGTATTCGAAGTAAAATACTTTCCTGGTGTATAATCAGGTATTTATACAGGATTTATACAGTATTTATCTAGATGAGTATAAAATATTGTGTAGAATGCGCATATTGTGGAGAATGCGCCACAGAACTTCCAGGTTTCTGTGGCGCATATTTTCTGGTGCGCCACTGATATTTATCTGTGGCGCATGGTTTCGCATATGCGCCACTGAATATCTTGTCTATCTATAGGATGTTTCCTAGTAGTGTCGGTTGGAGGCACCAACCGGGACTAAATGTGGATGTGGCGACAACATGTCGACACTATGTCCTCAGTGGGCAACACTAAGCTAGTAAATGACGACACTATTTTGGGTGGGTGGCAGCCAGTGGCGGAGCTAGAGAGCCGGCAACCAGGGTGCACGGTGGTGCCAAAGCAGTAAAAACATATTTTTTAGGGGTAGCACACATGGTGAAAAATTGCTATTTTGCAAAGAAAATAAAATTTACCCGGTATCCTGTGCACCCCCATGCTTGCACTTGCATCCGCCACTGGTGGCAGCACTATGCCAGGGGTGAGTGTGTCGACATTATGTCATCAGTGCCCGACACTATGTTGTGCTGCTTGGGTGGCAGCACTATTTTGGATGGCAGCACTATTTTTGATGGCAGCACTATTTTGGGTGGGTGGCAGCACTAAGCCAATTTCCATTTTTGAGGTGCCAAAATCGAGGTGTTCTGTGAAGCAACCACCAAATTAAAGTTTGGCATTGGTACCACCAAATCAGGGTGTTCTGTGAAGCCAATTATCATATAAAGTTTTCATACATCACATAAAGTTTCCATACATTACATAGATTTACATAGGGTTTAGGGTATGAATCCTTCGTCGCGTATGTCGATCCCTTGCCTATGATCGCTTCTTAGGCCATAACCATGGAGCATCTTCTTTGCTTAACGGGATGCTTGGGTCAGTTTTCACGGTGAAGGGCGGAATTTCATCAAACTTATCATAATCTGCTGACATGTCTGTCTTGTCCTCGACTCCCGCGATGTTTCTTTTCCCTGAAAGAACTATATGACGCCTGGGCTCATCGTCTGATGTATTCGTTTCCTTATTTTTTTCTTTTTTCGGTCTAGAGGACATGTCCTTCACATAAAAAACCTGAGCCACATCATTGGCTAGGACGAATGGTTCGTCTCTGTAACCAATATTCTTGAGATCCACTGTTGTCATTCCATATAGCTGGTCTACCTTTACCCCTTCTTCATTCATGTTGACCCAACTGCACCGAAACAAAGGGACCTTAAAAGTAGGTCCATAGTCAAGTTCCCATATCTCCTCTATGTAACCATAGTATGTGTCCTTTTCCCATTCTCGCATGTTGCATCAAAGAGGACACCACTGTTTTGGTTGGTGCTCTTTTTTATCTTGGGCAATCGTGTAAAATGTATTCCCATTTATCTCGTACCCTTGGAAAGTCAATACAGTCGCAGATGGTGTCGCGGCCAACAAGTAGAGCTGATCTCCAATAGTGGTGTCATTCATGAGATGTAATTGCAACCAAGTGCCGAAAGTCTCCATGTGATTTTCTTTAATCCAGTATTCATCCTTCCCCGGAAACTTGGAGCGTACAACATTCATGTGTTCCTCGATATACGGAGCCACGAAGGTAGAACTTTGTAGAACTGTGTAGTGTGCTTGATTCAAAGAATGCCCGTCTCTAAATAGCATTGCTTTCTTTCCTAGCGTGCCTTTTCCACTCAGTCGCCCCTCATACCGTGATTCAGGAACACCAATCGGCTTAAGGTCAGGAAGAAAGTCTACACAGAACCCAATGACCTCCTCTGTTCCATAGCCCTTGGAGATGCTTCCTTCTGGCCTAGCACAGTTACGAACATATTTCTTTAAGACTCCCATGAACCTCTCGAAGGGGAACATATTGTGCAGAAATACAGGACCGAGAATGTGAATCTCTTCGACTAGGTGAACTAAGAGATGCGTCATAATATTGAAGAAGGACGGTGGAACACCAACTCAAAGCTGACAAGACATTGGACCACATCCTTCTGTAGCGTTTTCAGACTTTCTCGATCGATTACCTTCTGAGATATTGCTTTGAGGAATGCACATATCTTCACAATGGCTAATCGAACATTTTCCGATAGAAGCCCCATCAATGCAACTGGAAGCAACTACGTCATAATCACGTGGCAATCATGAGACTTCAGGTTTTGAAATTTTTTCTCTGCCATATTTATTATTCCCTTTATATTTGACGAGAAGCCAGCTGGGACCTTGATACTGTAAAGGACTTCAAAAAAGATTTCTTTCTCTGCTTTGGTAAGAGCATAGGTGCTTAAGTATTCACATCCTTTATCAGTATGCTTGTTGTATGGGTCTTTGATACGTTGCTGGTCCTCCTATGCTTCTGGTGTATCTTTTGTCTTCCCATACACGCCCAGGAAGCCTAGCAGGTTCACGCAAAGATTCTTTGTCACGTGCATCACGTCGATTGAAGAATGGACCTTTAGGTCTTTCCAATCCTCAAGCTCCAAAAATATAGATTTCTTTTTCCACATGGCCGTGTGTCCGGTAATGGGGTCTTTCGGAACAGATTGACCGCCAGGACCCTTTCCAAAGATTACTTCTAGGTCCTTCACTATACCAAATACATCAGCACCTTTAGGGAGCTTAGGCTTCTTCCGGCAATCTGCCTCACCGTTGAAATGCTTGCCTTTCTTTCTTACTTGATGATTGGTCGGAAGAAATTTACGACACCCCAGGTACACAACCTTCTTACATTTATCCAAATATGTACCTTTAGTCTTATCTAAATAGTGCATGCATGCATTGTATCCCTTATTTGACTGTCCTGAAACGTTACTAAGAGCAGGCCAATCATTGATGGTTACGAACAACAACGCTCGTAGGTCAAATGGCTCCTGTTTGTGCTCATCCCACACCTTTACACCTGGTTCTGCCCATAACTGCAAAAGTTCATCCACTAATGGCCTTAGGTACACATCAATGTCGTTGCTGGGTTGCTTCGGTCCTTGGACCAGGACTGGCATCATAATGAACTTCCTCTTCATGCACAAGCAAGGAGGAAGGTTGTAGATACATAGAGTCACTGGCCAGGTGTTGTGACTGTAGCTCTGCTCCCCAAAAGGATTCATGTCGTCTGTACTTAGACCAAACCATAAGTTCCTCTCGTCACCTGCAAAGTTCGAGTACTTTCTCTCGGTGTTTCTCCAGTGCGACCCATCGGCGGGGTGTCTCAGTTTCTCGTCTTTCTTACGCTCTTCTTTGTGCCATCGCAACAACCTGGCATGCTCTTTATTTCTGAACAGACGTTTCAACTGTGGTATTATAGGAGCATACCACATAACCTTAGCAGGAACCCTCTTCCTGGGGGGCTCGCCATCACACTCAACATCACCAGGGTCATCTTGTCTGATCTTGTATCGACATGCAGTGCATACCGGGCATTTATCCATATTCTCGTACTTCTCACCGCGGTACAGGATGCAGTCATTAATGCATGCATGTATATTCTCCACATCTAATCCTAGAGGGCAGATAGTCTTCTTTGCTTCGTACGTTGTCTCGGGCTTCTCGTTATCCTTTGGAAGCTTCGGCTTCATTATTTTCAGTAACTTCTCAAATCCCTTGTCAGATAAGCCAGTCTCTGCCTTCCATTCAGCAGTTCAAGTGTGGTACCGAGCTTTGTGCTGCCATCTTTGCAATTTGGGTACAACAACTTTTTGTGATCCTTTTGCATGGCCTCCAACTTAAGCTTCTCCCTTTCTGTATCGCATTGTTGCTTTGCATCAGAAATGACCCGACCAAGACCATCAGTGGGCTCATCCAATGCCCGTTGTTCTTCTTCATTGCCGCCTCCCTCTTCTTCATTGTCTTCCATTGCAGTATCACCGTATTCTTCAGGGGACATACGATAGCTGTCATCATCCTCCTCTTCTTCATTTTCTTCTAGCCTAACCCTTCTTTCTCCGTGCATGGCCCAACAATAATATCTGGGCATTAAACCTCTCTGAAGCAGATGGCTTTGAAGGATTCTTGGGGCAGAGTGCTCCGCCACGTTCTGACAGTCGATGCAGGGACAAGGCATAAAATTATCCACTTTGTTTGCCTTAGCCAAATCGATAAATTTATGCAGGCCTGCAATAAAATCGGAATCGTGTCGGTCGCCGTACATCCATCGCATCCGCGCATCGATCCGCGTCATAATAATTAATCATGACAATGACATCATGAATAGTGAAATAACCACCCTACATGGACACATGCAATATTTTTGTATCAATTATAGATAAAGAATATAAGGTTGCTAACCTTCGGCCGAGGATACCATGTTGTGCGAACTTAAGTGTGGCTCGGACATTTCGTCGAACACCTTGTATGCAGTGTGAAGAAAAAAAACCTAGCATCCACCTCCCACACAAAATTCCAGAAAAAATAAGTGGATGGGTTGGGCTTATTTATAGCCAGGGGAGGATTTTTGGTCCCGGTTAATGCCACGAACCGGGACCAAAGCCCCTCCCGCGTGACACGTGGCGGCCTAGCAATGCCCCCCCCCCCCCCACCCAGGTCATTGGTCTCGGTTGATGGCACGACCCGGGACCAATGACCTGGGTGGAGGGGCGGGGCAGGCCTCCACGTGTTGCGTGGAGGGGCTTTGGTCCCGGTTCGTGGCATGAACCGGGACCAATGCCCACCGTCGCTTTGTCGTCCTCATGTACAAATAGGAGGCCACAGCACGTCGCTTTCGCCATCGCCTCGGCCTCTCTGCAATCTCTGCCGCGTGCCCATCGCCTCGCCCTCTGCACCTCTCCATCGTGCCATCGTCTCGCCTCCCCTCCCTCTCCAATCTCCACCGCGCCGCCATGGAGGTGCCCATGCTCAACTTCTACGAGGCGGCGATGTTCGCGTACTACGACATCCTCGCGCCGCCGCGCGCGACGGTGCCCGCCGGATGGCGCATCAGCTACGCAGGTGTGCCGGTGGCTCCGCTCCTCGTCCTCGGCGGATACGAGATGGAGAGCGTAATCACGGAGCGTCGCCGCCAGATGCCAGCGTGGAAGAGGGCGTTGCCCCGGTACACAGCGGCCAGCCCATACTGGCCCCGGCTGTTCAAGAAGGAGCGGAAGGCCAAGCTTGGCAACCGGATCGTTTACGGACACGTGGTGCACCAGGATTTTCGCAACCGAGAAGGGCGGGAGAGGTTCTGGTCCGTCCCTGGACGGACCATCTACACCGCCATCGATGCCGCTCGCCGCGCAGAGGAGCTCCGTCTCCCGAACAATGCAGAAATCGTGGAGGTTTCGTCCGACGACGACGAGGAAGCCGGCGGCTCGGAGGACAGCGGCAGCGGAAGTGAAATTGTCGACTAGGAAAAATTTGTAAAATCGCACATTTGTTTAGAAAGAATTTGTGGTCGAATAAATAAAATGTCTCGATTTACATCTTTGTCTCGATTAATTTGTGGAAGATTTTTTCAAAAATACTGATCAATTCAATTTCTGCCTCGAATTAATTTCTGTCTCGATTCAATTTCTGCCTCGAATTAATTTAAGATCTATGTCCCGGATTGCGGACCGTCGAGGGATTTTTGGTCCCGGTTCGTGGCATGAACCGGGACCAATGCTCCGCAGAGCGCCACGTGTGCGTCGCGGTGGCATTGGTCCCGGTTCATCTCTAAGCATTGGTCCTGGTTCGTGACATGAACCGGGACCAATGCCCAGGCGGCATGAACCGGGACCGGTGCCTGGCATTGGTTCCGATTAAGGAAACGAACCGGGACCAATGGTATTTGGGTACTGGACCAAAGACCGTTTTTCTACCAATGGGGATAGGTGTGCCCAGTGCGGAAACTAGACCAACACGCAGCGCGCAGCGAGCGGTAACGACCTGGACGATCATCATTTCCCTTTTCCAAAGAGCTTCCTTTCTCTCGATTGATTTCTGAATTTCCTTCCCTTCTTTCTATGGTAAGAGCTACATCACAACACTACGCCGTGCACTTTAGGATTAGGAATTCCCTCGTGTTTCCACCTGGTCGAACATTTTCCAAAACGTCTTCATATTGGAACGAAGGTATTTGTTCATAGAAACGATTATTATTTGGACGCTATTTGGGTCGAGGTCCTAGATCCGTTTGGCCTATAGAAAAAACGTCTAAGTGGTCTATCAACTTACTGCGCGTGAGCAAAACTCGCGAAAATACAAAATTGGGATAGGAACTTGCCTAATCACTCCAGTCACGACGAATGTTAGTTTGCTAACGCGACAGACTGTTTTTTACTAACCCCTCCTAAAATTCTTTTTCTTTTTTTGGTTTGCGGATATTTCTTTGTTCATCCTATTGACGGACCGCATGAGCTGGAGAAAAAGACGCACAGTAAACCTCACGCGAACCCCGCAATTTCTGTTCCCATCGACCTCCATCTTCCGTGCTCCCGCCGTCCCGGTTCAAGCCATCGGCCAGGACCCGCTGCCGGTCTCTGGCAGGTGCCCGCGCGTATCCTGGTGCCCCAACCCATCGTCTGTGCTGGGGATATCTAAGTTTCCTGCGTATCTGGCAAGAAGGAAGTTTCATGATGGATTTTTTTTTAGTTCCGAAGTTAAGACATTGTGATGGATACTATACCAAAAGGTTGAGTATATGACTGCTCTAGTAGCAGCAAAGGAGGACATTTGTGTCAAATAGTTTGTTATCAAACTAGGTGTGGTTCACAGAGGACTAGTACTATAAAGATATATTGTACGACAATAGTATCGACATGTTTTAACCCTAGTAAACTGAGGTCTCACCAAAGGACTGAATTTATATAATACCATCTCATTTGAGAATGAGTGATGCGTAGAGATGCAAAGACATGCAAATACACACGGATCTGAAAATGTCAGATCTGAATATTAGGTTTACCACTAGCAACACGTATATACAACACTAGAAAGCCATAGGTGTTGAATGCGCAAGTTTACAAACTAGATTATTGACTCTAGTGCAAGTGGGGGACTGAAGAAAATATGTCTGAGAAGCAATAATAAAGTGGTTACTATCTTATTTCATGTTTATAGTAAATGTTTATTTCTCATGCTATAATTGTGTTAATTATAAACATTAATACATGTGTGTTTAATAAATAAATAATGTGTTCCTAATTATGCCTCTCATATAAACAAGATGATCAAGATTTCCTGATCATGGATATTGGATGTTGTGAATAACGAGATCATATCATTGGTGGAATGATGTGATGAACATTCACCCAAAGTACAGTAATACAATCAAAGTCGTTATGTTTACATTTCTATAACATCATGTGAAATAATCTTATTCCTTATACCATGAGATCATGTCAATCAATAACACTGGAAGAGTAACTTGATAACATCAGATGTCACACTATAACAGGGTGACAATAAAGGTGGGTTCAGATACTCTAAAAGTATTATGTAGAGGCTCATGGATCAAGAGTGGGATTTGTCCATCCCGACGACGGAGAGATGTACTCAGGGCCTTCTCGGTGATATTACATTGACACATCTTGCAATCATGTGATTAGATCACATAGAATGTTATATCACGAGAACGAGAAAATAGTACTTGTCGGTAACAAGATAAAACTAGCTATGGGGATACTGATGATCGAATCTAGGACATGTAATATATCGCGAGACAAAGGAATTTAGTTACGATGTCAATGGTTCTCATGATCACAAGAGGTTACGTTGAATGTGTGGGAGTCAATACGGATCTCTAGGTCCCGCTACTGATTATTGATCCGAGAGGAGTCTCGGTCATGTCTGCATTATTCGGAACCGTATGGTGACACACTTAAGGTATAACGAAACCAATTGGAGCAGATATAATACCATAGAAAGGATTTAAAAGCACTGATATTATTTCGATGGACACCTGAATTATTTCGGGTCAAATTGCTGCAATTGGTTTCAGATGTAATATCAACATACTGTGAGGGGTTTTATGCAGATGTTTGTTAATTATAGTAATTAAAAAATTCTAAATAAAATAAATAAAAGTGTTTTATTTAAACAGAAAATGCATTTAAACTAGTGGGTATTAAATGAAAAGTGAGCGAAGTTGAAATTGATGTGAGTGAGCTTAGTGGAAGCTCCACCCACATGAATGAGGAAGAGGTGGGGGCACCCACCATGGCCGGCCAGCCATGGCTATGGGGTTGCACCCCTCCCCTATAAAAGGAGCCCCATGCCCCCTCTCCATTTGCACCACCTCCTCGTGAAGGTTCTCTTCCTCCTCTAGTAAATTCTCCATGGCTTCGGATAAGCGAAGTACATGTTCTCGGTGGTTTCTCTAGAAGGATGTGCTGCTTCCACTGCTTTGCTGGAGAGAGAACTCGGAGGTTGTCATGGTGTTGAACGTGTGTGCGATCACGGATGCGCTGCTACTTTGTGGTGCTAGACTTCAACTCGATCTTGAGATCGGCAAGTGTACGACTACATCATCCACGAATTCAGATTTTGTTAACAAACCTTTTCGGTCTTTGAGGGTAAGATCTCTATGGATGTATATCCACCCGTTGATATCTAGGTAGATAGATCTTGGCGCTTAGTTGTTCATATCGTAGGAACCTTTTGTTTTCTATGATGTGAAACTAACAGGTTTTCCAACTGGAACGTGTCCGACCAGCTCGTTTTGACCCCAACGGTCACCCTCCTTGAAGGGGTATAAAAGGGGGTTTCTTCTCCAAAGTTCTAGGGTTCTTGAGAACATTTTTTATCTCCATTGTTGACCCCCTTGAGCTTGCTTCCTCTCCCTTTCCCCCCTATAATTCTTGCATCTTTTTGAGGGCTTTGGAAGAGGAGATCTAGATCTACAACCCTCATCAATCAATTCCGCCTCTAAGTGAGGGGAACCCATCTAGATCTTGAAGTCATTGGCTGATTTCCACCATTGTTCTTCCTCTCTAATTCCTCCCTATAACTTGTTGCTTTGGTGGAATTTGAGAGTGAAGGATTTGAGCACCCTTGGTGTTCTTGCTTTGCATGCTTGCATAAGTGTTGAGCTCTCTGTTCTGATATGTTCGTGTGAGAGATTGTGAGCTTGTCACTCTTGGAGGCTGACCTCCTAGTTGGCTTGGCAGTTGGTGCTGCGGTGTCCTCTTCGTGGAAGATTGTGAAGAAACTCGGTCTTCCCCTTTGCAGAGCATGTAAAGTGGTTGTGGAGTTTGCCATCTCCGGAGTGAAGGAAAAGCTATCCATAAGGAAAGGGCATATTCCTTCGTGGGATAGTCTCGGAGAAGAAGGTGAGCCCTTCGTGGCATTGAGAAATCTTTCATGGAATCCTACACCTCTTCAACGTGACGTACCTTATTTGTAAGGGAACACGGGAATACATCTTCGTCTTCGCGTGCCCCGGTTATCTCTATACTCGAGCTTACTTTCCTTATGATAGCCATCGAGGTTGAAGTACTTATATCTTGTGCTATTGCTTAGCTTAACTTGTTGTTGGTGCACTTAGTTGATCCTAGTGTTTTTAGATTTAGTGCTTGTAAAATAAACGTTAGTTTAATTCCATATTCTATGCGGCCAAAACCGTAATAGTTTTTATTAACTATTCCCTCCTCTAGGCGACATCTCTTTCCTTTCACTTGCACCTACTCTAATACCGTCGTTTAGTAATAATTCAATTTTTTCTTTGTATGAACATGTTTTTAAAGATTAGTTTAGTTACAAAGAATTTCTGATGATGGATCAATAATGTTGCCACTAGTGAAGATGATTCACGCTCTAATATCGTATTTAGTGATGATTGATTTTTTTGGCATAAATAATGTAGGATCCTAATACCGGGAAGACCTTGGAAAACCTTCATTCCTAGGGCATTTCCCAAAAGAACTTTGCCCGAAGTTGAATGATGGTGCACGACAAGCATCATTTATTGGACTTGTGAGTTACCCAAAGAACGGAACAGCACCAACAATGGGCAGCAGGCATTTTCCCGAAGAAGATGAAGGAAAAGCAACATACTTTAAGAACATGACGATTGTTCGACTCAAATGCCAATCCTCATGATCCCACTCCAAGTATCTTGGTCCCTTGGATGAGTAGGCAGGATTGCTACAAGATTAGCGACATTCCTCTTGGAACAAAGGATGGTTATATGTTCTATTAGGGGGGCCCCCAAGGTTGTAGTGGCTGATTAATTTGTTGCAAGAGCCTTTGGTGGACCCAGCGCTTGTTGTTCTAAACTCCTAAGATTAATTTGTTCTAAACTTCCGCCACTAGCATAACTTCCGCCAAATGTTAATGATGGTGCCTGCTCTTGCACAATAATCCCCTAAGACTAATTTGTTTTGTCGACCTCGGAGAATAAATGTGATTATATGAGAATAGATGTGATTCTATATGAAAAATCAAAATTCTAAGAATAAATGTGTAATCAATATCCTAAATTGTACTACCAAACATTTTGAGAAATAAATGTGTAATCAATATCGACATTGCAACCTAAATCATACTGTATTTATGAAGAAGATATATTATTAATAGATGTTGCTGAAAATGGATTTAGTGCTAAAGATACGAATATAATTATTATATGATGCCAAGAGTATGTAGCCTGGTTGCATCTACAAATACCCCTAAGGGTCGTATGTATGGTACCACAAAAACAAGAACCCTACTTAAAAAAAACAAAAAAAAAACAAGAACCCTTACTAAAGAAAGGATTGTTTCATACACATGATGGGTTTTGTGGCTATCATTGGCCTACTGTGCACATTTCATTCACCTCACCGTGCTACTTCAGCGGAATCGACATATGCCCATGACAATCTACCAATCCCGCAAAAGGTATGTAACAATAGTCTAGACTATTATTGTTGAAACTCTGCTATTCCCTTCGACCCAAATTAATTGACTTCAATTTGTCTAGATTCGGATGTATCTAGACATGTTTTAGAGCTAGATACATCCGAATGTTGGCAAATCCAAGTCAATTAATTTGGGCCGGAGGGAGTAGTACAATTAAAAACCTCTAAAAATATTGTAGAGGTGCAATGCCTGTGTTAGTAGCAGCTTAAGCAGAAGGTATTAGCGATCAAGAAAATACTGAATGCCATTCTTTAGGTAATAATAGCAGCTACGAGTGACCTTAGTGATGCAGAATCAATTAATTTGGATCGGAGGGAGTACTACAATTTTGATGCAAATCTCTGGTAGAAATTCGAAGACACATTAACACTCAAAAAAGAGTAAAATACATTTAAAACCTTAAATTAATACGGCGTATCGAGACCGAACCATGGATCTTAATCATAGAAATTCACATACCGAACTTATTGCTTCGGGTTAATCTATGGTAGACTGGGGAAAGAATGATGTCAACCGAGATGGCATGCTACTCTCGCTTACAATGTGGGCCCACATGTCATGTCCATCTCCTTGCAAAATTCTCTCTCATTCACTCCCGTGAACAGATCCCCTTCTATTTCGGATGGAAGGGAGTTCAACCTCGCAGAGGCAGGGGCATGCGGCGACCAACCAGGGAATTGCACGATGAATGACCAGACTAGACTAGGCCGGTATGACTCAGACAGAGAGCTCATGCGCGTGTGCGGCCTGAGTGCCTTGACCGCCACAGAGTGTTAAGGAGATGCATGCGGTGGAGTTTGGACCAGTCGGTCTGTCTAGGGCTCAAGCATGTCAAACGAGGGATGGAGAGCCCAGAGGAAGTCAAGAAGGTCAAACACCAAAGGAATTTCGGCAATCTTCATCGATTCCGGCACGATCCCAGTGTTGCCAGCTAGGGTTGCAAGAAAAGCTCGATACTTGTGAGCGAGATCAAATTGTCTTTTAGCTTGACTCGTGATCAGCTCGAAAAGAAACGAATCAAGTACTGTATGATATTGAGCCTAGTCTCGCTGGAGCTCAACTCGTTCTAGCCCTAGTCCTAGCGGCCAGCACACCGAGTTTTCTGCGATCAAAAGGGCCATTGCTCTCATAAAACAATCCAAATTTAGTTTGAAGATCGGTCGCTGGCCAAACCCATGGTCCAGCAATCCATACGTCTCGATGCAAGTCCACTGGCTTCATCAACACATTCCTTTCCCTCGATTGATTTCTGAATTTCCTATTCTTTTTCCCTGGTAAGAGCTGCAGCAGAACGCCCGCGCACTGCACCGGCTGCTCGGGGGCTTCTGTTGTTGCAACAAGGTCAGCGCCACCACTCCCGCTCCCGCACTGTTGTGATTCAGCTCTTTCTTTTACGGTACATAAAGACCGAGACCGACCGGTGATAGAAGATGGGAATGACTTACGGGTCAATTTAGTCAGAGAGAATCAAATCACCCCGTTTGGGCTGGAGAGAATGAATTGTTCTGTTTGGGATGTACTTTTTCTTTGCTGCAGAACATGTCAAGACTCAAGAGTCCAGAAGAAATAGCTAAGATACAACTCTTGTATGGTAGAGGACTGGACAATATGGATCGTCCAGCCGTCTAGCCAGCAGATCCAATGGCTCAAATTATTCAATACGAATGACCAAGAGGGGTAACAATATTTCACTGAAGGGCAAATTTGGTAGACAATAAACAAATACCCCACCGAAAAAGTTACTTCACCATCCACTCCTCTCCTGCACTAAGGCCTTTCACACCGGTTGTCTCTTAGCGTGGTATCATAGACAAAATTCTTATGTGGTACTATAATTAATACTAGAGAGAATGATGGTGTATCTTAATGTAGTTAATATGGTACTGTAGTCTCTTAGCATCCTTATTATTTGGACGCCATTTGGGTCTAGGTCCTAAGATCCATTGGTCCTTTGCATAGCTTTTACTACTATCACTTCAATATATGTTTTCAACAACGTATTTTTGTTTTCTCTATCACTTCAATATATATTCATAATAACATATTTTTTTTTCTTTCTCGGTTGTTGTCCAGTAATCCATTGCCGCCACTCGAAAAATTCCTCACATTTTAAATACTCCCTCCGACCCATATTAGTTGACTCAAATTTGTCTAGATACAGATGTATCTAACACTAAAACTTGACTATATACATTCGTATCTAGATGAATCTAAGTCAACTAATATGGGTCGGAGGGACTATAAGTTTTGATTTTTTTTCAAGACACTTCCTTGAGCTCATGCTCCAAAATGCCGCACTCTTTTCAACAACTACCCCCTCCCCCATTGTTGGGCTAGCTGCGCAACTTCCGCTGCTGAAGTTGGGCAGTGACACCTCTCTAGGACCCCCGCTTTGACCAAACTAAATCCACAATCGGGCAAAGGAAATATGCGATGATCTACTTATTTCAATTGTGCATATCTTGGACAAAACCCAACAGCTTATCCTTTCCTCATCGGGATATGCTACCTTGCCAACATGCTATCTATCACATGTCCAAAATGAAACTCCCGGTATTCAAAACTTTAGTTTCTAGACACTTTTAGATAGGGCAACCTAGCCAACAACGACCTCCAAATAGGGAGGAGCACCACGATCCGACCTGGACGATCATTCGTTTGCCTCTTCAACCACGCGGGATTTGCCCGACGGTGCACTAGGGGAGGAAAGGGGGTAGACATGAATATAGGTGCTAGCGGCGTCTACATGGGATCTCTTCTTGTCCTTTTTTCCCCGAGAGTATGCAACCGCGTACCTTGTATTTATAGGACAGAAAGAGTTGAAATTGATTATAGGGAGTGACTCCCCAATATCGTTTACCAGTTGAACGCATGGAAAATCATATAAAGAGCATCTCTAAACTGCAAACGGTACAAGATTTTGGCTTCCTAGAATAGATAACGGAAAAGGCCCTCAAAGTCAAGCAGGATTCATATCTGACCTATTTTATCTTTCTTCCTCCTGTTCCCTACCTTCTTCTCCACCTGTCGACCGCACGCCATCATCCCTGCCTTCCGACCACCCTCTCCACAGTGAGCATCCACCACCAGCCTGCCAGCGCTGCCTTCCCGCCGTCGTGCATCCTCACCTTCTTCCCCCTCCGTGTTCCCACCTTCTTCCTTCATGTTCCCGCCTCCATGGAGGATTCTTGCACTCGCCCCTGCTAGCCATGACCCCACCCCTGGTGAAATTCACCAGCTGAATTGCGGCGTCCGAGCTAGCCGGTTGCAGCCGTCGTCGACCAGGCCGCCCCTACCCCTGGACCCCGACATCGCAGTTGTCACAGCCCCAACTGCCCCCACACCGGCTCGGGAGCCCGCCGCCACAGAAGCCCGATGGTAATGGTGGTGGTGGTGTTCGGGTCGAGAAGCTCCAAGTTGGCCGAAATATCCCCGGATATTGTAGCTGCGGCGAAGGCGAGGGACTCTCTCCGCGCGTAGGCAGCGATGGCATGGCCGGACTTGACCACAACCCACGGGAGGTGGTGGCGGCGGCGAGGGCAGAAGGCTCGGGAGTCCTCCCGCCGAACATTTTCTGGTTTTAGTGGAGCTGAATGTTTTGGCCAAGGAACTGGCTATATGTGGTTCGTGGGGCTTGATTTTGGGGAGTTGTATGTTTTTTGGGTTTGCGGAATATGGTCTAGACTTTTTTTCATCTAAAACTATAAAATATCGGTTATTTTGTATTTTTTATGTTTTTGCGGCTAGAGATCTCCAACACAGTTGAAACTTGAAACTCATCTCAACCTTTTGCAGGAAGAAATCGTAAGCTAGACACAAATCTCATGTGCATGAAACCCGCATTCGAGACGTCTCAACTGCACAAATCTCAAGTGCACCAAAATAGTTGTGACGAAAAACTTACTTAAAGAAAGCATTGTTGAAACGTGTCTCGGATGCACGGGAAAACACATACCAGATGCATCTCAACTACACGACCGAACTGCGTGAAAAAACACAATTGGCACGCAGCTCAACTCCACGACGCAGTTGAATCAATCCCTGTACTAGAATTTTACCTGTGTTCTGGTTAATTAGTAGTCACATTCAGTTCTTTACAAATATCTTGACATTTTCTGACCAAACCACAAAAGCTTATACTTCCTCCATCTCAAAATAAGTGACTTGAGTTTATCTAGATTCACATGTATCTATATACTAAAACGTGTCTAGATACATCCAAATCTAGATAAACCCAAATCACTTGTTTTAAGATGGAGGGAGTATGATAGTATACAGTACCGTTTTGTTGTGTCTTATTAAAACGCATCCCGACAAACAAAAGCTTATACATATATGACTCTTACAACTTATATTTGATGCTACAACTTGTTATAACAATATTTTGGCTATTAACCTATTGTAAATAATTAGTAGTTGGTATCAATTATCTCAACAATAGTAGTAACATTATGTCTTCAGGATGCAACTCGTGCAGGACCACCACATATTCAGTTAGCTAGAAGGGATAAAAGACCATCCGGAGAATTCGACGATGATAACATTACTGGTCAAGTAAGTTCATCTGCTCAATATTTATGGCTGGAGCACCTTATGCGATTAATCATGCTATTCCTTAGTGGTTCAGTCTCCAACCACAACTTCGATCTATTTGATATAACATGTATATTTAAACTTTTCTTTGTCACCAGTATGCTATTTGGCAGACAACGGTAGGAAAATACTATGGTCTCCAAGCTAAAATAGGTGTCTGGGCTCACCCCAACCAAGAGCATCTCCAAGAGTCTGGAGCATCCGTAGCTGTCACCAACACAAAAAGTGGATCCTCGTTTAGCATGTTCCAAGCTGGGTTTCATGTAACAAACGAAAATAATTAACTTCCTCATAAACATGCTCACAACAAATGACGATTTTTTACTTTCTTTTTTGACAATTTTTACTTTTGTTTTCTCACTTAGGTTTATCCTGACCTATATAATAACAGTGATGTTCACTTCTTTACGTTTTGGACTGTAAGTGCAAGCCATTTTATTTTCTACAAGATGACTAAAAAATCACATTTTGGACTGTAAGTGCAACTCATAAAAATACCTCTTTTCATTTTGTTATTACTTAGAGGGATGGATATGGATCAACAGGCTGTTACAACCTACGATGCAGTGGATTCGTGCCCGCAGATGGTGATGTACTTGTGCCGGGCAATGCTGTTGGTCCTCCTTCAACATATGACGGAGAAGATCGCTACATCACAATTAGCCAACACACGGTGCGTCTTAATTTATTTTCTATTGTTTGAATTACTATAATGCAGCATTTTAATATTTTGCCAGTCATGTCAAAGTCAAAATTAGTAGAAATTTTCCACTCCGTAAACAATTAGACCCAATTTGATAATTAAAATTCACGGGATCAGCTGCCTGCTCGCCACATGGCGTCTTGGCAGGGCAACGCACGAGCTCAAGGGCGAGTGCACTGCTGCACACGCGTTTGTTGTTGTTCTGCGCAGGGTATTTTTTTTCCTTTTTTCCCGCTCGTGCGACAACACAAATACTACCATTAACCCGTGCAAAAACATGCTAGAGGCATGATACGCACCACTTCGTGCACTGACTAAAGGCAGTGCTACGCAAAATAAAAATATAGTATACGAACAATGCATTGCACTGTACCTTCTCTGCACTGAGATCCAAGGTAGTGCAACACAAAAAAAAAAGACGGTGCACGGACAGTACACTTCTACTGTACCGTCTCATGCACTGTGACCGAAGACAGTGCAATCCATAATAGAAAAGGCAGTAAATGGGCAGTGCACACCGCCCCGTGCGCTGGGATGAAAGGCAACAATTCACGAACAGAAAGATCCATTGGTTCAATATCCCCTGCAATTGGTTCAATCTCATCTGCATTTGGTTCAATCTCCTCTCGATCTGTTGGTTCAATCTATAATGTATTCATTGCTTCATTCTCCTCTTGTTCAAATACTTTATTCTCATCTGCATTTGTTGCTCTCGCCTGATCATCCATTCCATAAGCTGGGTCCACTGCATTTTTACAAAGCCTAGCAATGTGCCCTAGCATCCCACAATGTTTGCACTTACGTCGTCGAGCTGGTGCACCACCCTCTACACTAGCTCTCATCCTATTTTTCCTTGGCCCACCTGCTGGTCTAGTAAAAACTGGAGGGTATAGCTTGAAGCTTGGATCCACTTTCATCCATTGGTATTTTCCCAATAAAACTGGAACATTCTGAGCATATGCTGTCCTAAATTTGGCAACGGAGAAATACTCCAACACGAACGGATCAACTTTACCCTCTTCATCTCCTATAACACCCACGAAAAACAATGCATGTATGCAGGATTTCCCACAGAGCTGCCATTGCGTGCAATGGCATGTCCTATCAACCAAACTCACTGGATACCTCCATTGTCTATCTTTACTGTCAGTGTATGTTACCTCAGCCTCCATTACTGTTCTAATGCATTTCATATTCAATTGTTTTGCCCTGGCATGCAAAGCCTTAATCAAATATGGGAGGATGGGATGACCAGCATATACTGTTGATAGAATTCTTTGACGCAAATCGATCTTCATCTTGATCATCTGCCTAATCTTATCAAATATTTGCCACAACATAAGACCTTTCAATGACTTGACCTTTGCATTAAAACTCTCTGCGAGGTTACTTGTTACATAGTCTATCATGCAAATTTCATTGAATTGGCTTCTTGACCACACCATTCCATGATGTGCATCCAAGTACTCCTTCACCGAATGTTTTTGTTTATATAGCACTTCCAAATGATACAGATGCTTCCTCAAACTACATGTATATGAAGCTGGCCATAGGTTGTCAGTATAAACTTTACCCTTGTATTTCTTTGTAAAATTCTGCACTAAGTGTCACATACATTCCCTATGCTCCACTCTAGGGAATACTGCTTCTACCGTAAATTCTCCAGAAACCAAGTCCAACTTTCCTCTGACTCAATCTCCAAAACTCCAAAAGCAACATGGAACATCCAATTGTGGCCATCAACTACAGTAGCAACTACTAGTTGTCCTTTAAATCTGCCATGAAGAGTTGTTGCATCCACGGCCAAATAAGGCCTGCAACCATCTAGAAACCCTTGCCAGCAAGCTTTGAAACAAACAAAAGCCCTTCTAAAACACTCTTTCTACTTTGTCTTCCCTCTTATTTTGTACTGAACTTTATGCCTATCTATTTGTACAGCACTACTTGGACTAGCCATCTCCACTTCAGCTTTGAAGCTATAAAGCAAATGAAAACTTTCATTCCATGGACCATTGATCCTACCAAGAGCCATTTCCTTTGCATAGAACATCCTCATGTAATATAATATTAAACTTTTGAGAAACTTCTTTTATGAGCGTTGTTGCACCAAGTCATGGGTTCGCTCTCATCCAATCCATGATTGCATCTACCAACCACCTAGTCTTTGCTAGTTTTGTTTTGCCCTTTGGCTATCCCCCTTGAGGTGCACAAGAATGTTCGAACCAGTTACTTTTTATCTGAAACATAATGAAAATGTCAGGTACATTTAACAAACTCTACGCAATGATCTAAAATACACAACTGGTTGTAATACCCGAACCAAACTGCTCCTGAGCATAGTGGATGGGCCTCCACCTACACCTCTTGTATGGGCACTTCACTGTGAACCTTGCTGGCTCACTCTTAATAACTTCATAACCATTATTGGGTGAATGCAATATGTTGTAAGGGCATTATGACAATCCTGCATCATTTCAAATATGGTGCCTTCTGAAATCTTAGGATCGTTCTTGTCCCACTCAATTACTAGCAAGTCCTCACCATTGCACTCGGCTAAAACAAGACTGTCATTGTTCTCCTCGTTCTGTTCATCATCAGTGTCATCAAATCTGGCACCATGGGCCATTTCCTCCGTGTATTGATCCTCTTCTTGTTTACTGAATCTATCTACCAATTCAGGAAACATCAACTCATCCTCATCATCTAGTGGAGGATCTCCCTCGTCAGGATCTACTTCGTCCTCCACATCGTAAGCACGAGCGATTTGGCTTACACTCGTAGTACGAACAGATGGTACTGCTGTGGACCTACAAGGAGCGCAAGGGCGCACACTATTAGCAGAGACAGCAGAGACACATGATGACTAACCACCAGATGATGCTTTAACCCTCTTTCCCGTATGTTCAACTTTAGGTTGCACATGGAGACGAATTTGACCAAAACATTCGGCAGCATTCAAAGAGAAAAGCATTACTAGATCAGCTTCGCTAGTTAGTGGGAGCAATCCTTGCTCACTAATATTGAAATATTGCAAATCAACTGAATCACCATTACTCTAGGGGAATTTAGAATAAATTTTATCTTTCAAATCTCTGAGATTTATGGAGGTTGCAACCACCACTAGGAAGTAAAATCTAGAGACATACTGTTCACAACCACGAATTACGCTAGTATCTAGTCTAACCGCCAGCCGAAATGCCGGTGCTGGATCAATCCTATTCGAAAAGCAAGGCAGTTAGTTGAGCACCAGCAATTCGCGCTCAGTTACTACCTATAATCAATCCACAAAGGGAAATAATGCTTACCCATATGGAATCCATGTGTTAGATCCCTCCAATTCCACCCAATGTTCTTCGCGCTTGATGGGGAGGACCGGTACACCAGCCGGCGTTGCATACAATTCCGCGAAAGGGGTAGATCTAGTTGGGGCGGGAGCGGAGCGGGAGGTAGAGTGGGATCCGTGTCTAGGGGAGGGGGTGGCTCGACGGCCAAGGACGACATAAGGTAGGAGGGCATGACGGCGGGGGAGCGGAGGGGTGGTGTGGGAGCTGTTCCAGGCTCGGAGGAAGCGAATGCTTTGGGTGAGCAAGAATGGCCGGTCCGACGTGTCTCCATGCGGACCCACCTTCACCATGTATGCAAGACCCGTCCCAACACGGACCCACCCTTCACCATGTATGCAAGACCCGTCCCAACACGGCCCCATCCGTCAGCATGTAACGGTCGAGGTGACGTAACGTAACGCTCAATGCACGAACCGCCCCAACGCAGTCCCACCGGTCAACATGTAACGGTCAAGCCTTTGACCTGACAGCATCCCCCCGTCCGAGCACCTATGAGGGTTTCAGAATAGAGGGAGGGGAAAAGTGAGGAAAAGTTAAGTGGTCGGGGAAAACTGAGTACAACTAACGAACCGAGGGAACAAAAATAGAAATCCCTATAACAATTCACCACTTGGTAATATTTGTACAAATACATTGGTAACTGATAGCTCGGTGTTGATATAGAGCTCGTTGGGAACTCCAAGAGGAAGGTATGATTAGCACAGCAGCAAGTTTCCCTCAGTTATAAAACGAAGGTTTAATCGAACCAGTAGGAGCAAGGAAACACCCCAAAGGTGTTGCTAGCTGAGCCTTGGCAAGGCGCACTACCGGTGCTAGTAGCAACGTGGAGACCTACACAACACAACCACATAACTTTGTCCCCAACTTGCGATGAGGTTGTCAATCTCACCGGTTTTGCTGAAAACAAAGGATTAAACGTATCGAATGGAAGGAAGTAATAGTTTGTAGAAAGTAAACACAAAGCAGTAAACAGTTTGTAGATTATATGTAAAAGAAAAGACCGGGATCCATAGTTCACTAGAGGTGGCTCTCCTTAAGATAGATAACATGCTGGATGAACAAATTACAGCGAGGCAATTAACAAACATCGAGGAGCTGAAGTGGTGGAGCGGAGCTCCCGTGCAATTTTGCGGAGCGACAAATACCAAGATCCTCGTTTCTACAAAACGCAGAGAGGCTCGAATTTACAGTGACTGCCACCGCCAAGTGACCCGAAACAATACGACTAACGCCATATGCCCCACATCCCTATCCTCTCGATCGCGTTGACTGGTCTGTGAGAGTGCCGAACTCTCACCGCCGACCTGAAATTCGTGGCGCTGCCAGCCGATCTGCACAGTCCGCCGTTGGATCGATTCCGCCCACGGTTGAATCGATCTCCCAAACGCCTGTTTCGGCCCCTTCGTCAATGATTTCTCCTAGCCACGGTCCTAATCGAGGCATAGCTCGAGGCCGCAGCCTGGAACTCGCCGGCGCCGCGAAAAGCTTGCCAGATCGGCCACAAGCTTCGACAGCTTGATTCGCGCATGCAGCCTCTTGTTCCCACGTTGCTCCATCCCAAATCGAGAGATAGTGACCAACAGAACCTTGCGGACGCCGTCTGGACTTTGCCACCGAGACGCACTACCATTCCGCTCCGCCACGAGATCCTCGTCGCTGCCTTTCGAGCTGCACGGTGCTCGATTTCCATCCCGACCAGGACCTACACCTTCCTTCCGAACGAGCTGGATATCCTTTTGTACCGCATGTCCTTCTTACGTGGATTTTGTACCTCGTGTCCGGTTTATCAGACTGGACTGGACTGGGCTGGAAGCCCATTCACACATGAAGCAGAGCGCAACAAACGTCTTCGGCTCCTCGTCTCGATCTAGAGAGCGTGCGTCGCTCGGAGCAGAGCGGAGCGAGCCAATCTCAAGGAGCAGTGGGTTGCCGAACGGGCCTTGGCACACTCCTCCCATTGAAGTAGTAACTGATGAGGATTTTCTTCCCATACCTAGAATTGATTAGTTGGATCATTACCTAGTGAAGAAATACATCAACCACAGTCCATGGTTATGCAGAAAACAAACTTAATCATGAATAGTAAATACTCCCTCCGTTTCTAAATATAAGACGTTTTACATACTAGTAACGTGTCCGTGCGTTGCTACGAGGCAATAAATAAAATTATGAAACATCTCATCATGTTATTAAATTGACTATTTCACTCACCGCGTGCATCATAATTCAATACAAATAGTGGCATAATTCACATCTCTGCTTTAGTTAAAACGAATTGAATATCTGACTCCATTTTGCGGCTTTTCGGCCAACATCCATCGCATGCATCATAATTCAATACAAAATGCAGCACATTTGTCGGCCACATAGGCTTAATTCACATATTTACTCTCGATAAAACTTTTAGTGAATTCGACTCCGCTTTAAGGCTTATCCTCCGGCCAACATGACATGTTCTGCAACAGCAATAAAAACATTTGTTCACATACATTGAAACATAAGATAACCCAATTGTATTAGCTTGCGTATTTTCACTCATTTATCAAGAACAACAGCCAAGTTTAATTTCAATCAAAATCTGACCATATAGGATGTATATCAACAAGGATAGGAAAATAAAACATGGCATCGACAAAATCAATAGATAGGTGCGGCGTTAGCACCAATTGCAAGGGATAACTAAGATGTATCATGTTAAACTAAAGGTTGACACAATCATATGCAAGGGCAGAATGTTGTCACTATAGATTTTTTGTTACTATTAGAATCCATAGTCAAATGATGTACATTTTATTTATAGAATCCAAAAGATACAATTAATATATTGAGAAGCTAGGTCAATCGCGATCGCTCCCAGCTTGCTCGCCTTCGATGCGGCGCTGGCTACAGCGCGACACTTGCTCATGATCCTCCACATGCGTTGCACCTGCTTGCGATCCCAGCTCGTGATCGTCCACCTGCGCTGCATTGCCGCCAAGGGCAACGCGCTACACCGTCGAGGACGTTCTCATTTACCCCAGCAGGTCGCCATGCTCCCCCATCCCAACAGCTCCTCTACCCCCATTCATAGGCAAGAAGAATCGAGAAAACCACTTTGCCACCAGCTATACACAAGGGAACTCCTCCAGTTTTGGTTTATGACGACATCTGCCTCTCTATTCCATCACTTCAAAAGTGATCCCCAAGTGCCAAACTCACTGCAAGTACAAAACTATACATGGCTTATCTCTCAATCTGATCAAATCGCCGGAAAACATAAAATACTAAAATCTGTCATCTGTACATAAGCATGCAGCATATTGCAAAGCCTGGGCACATTGAACATTGAAATAGCCTTTTCTAGAATATAAAAGGAGTCACTGGAAAATTAAAACAATATGGCTCTAATATGCAAAATAATCTGACCAGCCAATGCATATCCTACACATTGAAAGAATAACCGGAACAGATCAACAGAGGCACACCATGCATAGAATTCAAAATTAGCAACATAAAACTATTGCCTAGCACTCATCTCAACAAACAGATAAATCCTACTGTTGCTAGTCAAGGGAGGCCATTTGGTAGCACTTCAAAATAATCTGGATTTGCTAGGCAATGTTTCTGTAACTGTAACAATTACCTATTGGGCTAGCTACCTAAATGACTTTTGTTTCTGTCGCGTGACACACCCAGATCAGCTACATGCTAATCTCACAGCTTGCTAAGAAATCATTGAATACTCTCTTCCGCCTCCTCCCGCCGCACAATTGCACACACATATACAACCTCAGCCGATAGGGTACTCTCTTCCCCCTCCCCTCATCACCCCTGGCGCATAGAAGGGTCTCCATCGTCGCATAGTCCGTCGAGCCGCGCCCTAGATTGTCGATCGCGCCATCATCAAGTACATGCCAAATCCAATCAAGTAGAATATCTCTAGAAAGCTCAAAGCAAGACATGTGCGACAACCAGCCGTGCCGAAATTGTTAACTTCCAAAGGAACATGTCAGTTCATGATATGTATCAAACTACCAAAAGTTTTTATGCATGTCTTGCAACAACAATACATATGCTAAAATTTTGCAGGAAGAGCTGGGCAAAGAAGCACTATATATCCAGAAAATAGTTGAATGCTTTGACCCTTTCAGCGTCAAAGAAGCTATAATAGATAACATGCAGTGCCTATCAGGACTGAGCAAAAGCAGTCACCATCCTCATGCAGAATTAAACTATCATATTACAGGTCCAAGTAAGTAGTTGCTGTAATTTCGAAATCTGAATGTTAACTTCAGTAGATCTAGTGTTCACCTGGGGATAACTCTTTGATCTGTCGAATTAGGTGCAGTGCAGGGGAGGGATCTTATGCAGCTAGTGCCATTTGGCTGTCATCACGTCTTGTCCAAATTATGTCCAAACAATATGCAAGAAACAAAATTTCTCTCTTCAATTGCAATTGAGTTCCATGGTAAAAATGCATCTGGATTCAAATAATTTCTCATCTGAATTGAAAATGAGAAGGATGTTGAGCTGTTGCTGGGTGTCATCCTCGCCGAGCAGCTAGCGAACCGTGGACGCCCATCAACTCTGATCCCCATGGCCGCTGCTCACGAACACTCGTCGTGCCCCCCTCCATTGTGAATCCATTAATCGAGCGGGGCCTCCGAATCGGACGTGAGGGCGGCCGCCATGGCCTCACCCTTCTAACCTTTTTCTATCTGCTTGGCCATGTAGATGCAAGTTTTAGCTATATTATCTATCAACATAATCACCCACCATGAGTAGAGAGAAGGAAGGAATCGGGATCAAGAACATGACCAAATTAGGTAGTTGCAGCAATTGCGGAACAACGATTTTCTGTTATTACCGATGTATAAATCCACGGCCATGACGCCTTGATTCCGTGCCGCATCGCCTCCTTCCGTGGCTCGCTCATCTGTCACGGTCCGTACGAATGACGCGCTCCTATGGAGCAGCGGCTCGGTGGCACTCTAGGCAAGTGGCTCCGAAGAGGCCTGGAGCAGCGGCTCGGTGGCACTCTAGGCAAGTGGCTCCGAAGAGGCCGACACGGCCTTCGGTCCCGGCACCCGCGGCGAGGCTGCTCGCGACGCTGTAGCCTGAGGAGGAGGCGTCCCTGGCATCGCTCAGCCTGAGAGGGTGATGTGATGGCCCCGACGAACCGGGTGGAGGCGGCTTCCCGCGTGTAGCGTACGATGGCTTCTGGCTATTGGCTGCTTCTAGACGAGGACGACGGCATGAGGCGGAGATGCGGAAGCGAGGGGAGTGATGTATTCACCTTTCTGGATTAGCGGAGATCACGGGGACGGGACGGTGAAAATCGGACGGGGTCATAATGAGAGGGTGCGCTGGTGCGGGACGATCATGAAACGACGTAGTAGGCTGGCGGCAGAAAACGGAACGGCTTGGTACTTTTTAGACAGTAGAGATTTCCGACAACGATCAAACATAGCGATTTGGACAAAAATACCCCGCAGACTTGTCCGAAACAGCTCGCCGCGATCGATTCGTATCGACTGGCAGAATCGATCCACGCGCGCGACGCCCAGCTTGGCCGAATCCATCTGCGCGCTTGCCTAGCTAGCCGGAATCCATCCGCGCGTGTCGCCCAGCTAGCCGGAATCCATCCATGTGCGCGTCGCTAAGGTAGCCGGAGTCCATCCGCGGATGTTGCCCAGCTAGCCGGAGTCCATCCGCGCATGGGCGTCCTCGCCGGAATCCATCCATGGGCATCACCTAGCTAGCCAGAGTCCATCCGCGGGCGTCGCCCAGCTTTCCGGAGTCCATCCGCGGATGTCGCCCAGCTAGCCGGAGTCCATCAGCGCGTGCACGTCCTCGCCTGAATCCATCCGCGGGCGTCGCCCAGCAGGATTCTCGAGCGTCGCCGGCAGCTGCACGTCGCCCAACTGTACCTTCCAGAAGCTGGCCATCGGCCCCAAGCAGCAGCAGCATGCCGTCCCCCAGCCAGTAGCTCGCCGGCGTCCATGCACGCCCAGCACCGGCCAGTCCAGCTCAGCTCGCCGGCAACATTGCCTTCTCACCAGCAGTACCGTCGCCTTCTCGCCAGCGGTTCCGTCTCAATTCGGCAATGGTGCTTCCTGTTCTTAATTTAAGCCCACCTGAAGAACAAGATGCAGAAGAGGAAGTCAATAATCCACCTACAGGTCAAAACCCAGGTACTGCACTACTCCATGAAGGTGGAAGAAACAATTATCAAATGCTTGACAAGCAGATTGAAAATTGCCCTATTCTTAGTACTCCAAATGATACTGATATACTGATATAATCACTCCTATATCTACTCCAAGCAAGCAAGGGCACAAGCACAAAAACTGATTAACTGTGTTAACTAGGACAACTATGCATTGGAATTCATAGTAACTGAATTCACTAACAGGATTACACTAAAAAGCAGTTAACAGGAATTACACTGCAAGCAAGAATGATGAAAGCAAGCATAACATAGCAAACAATCATATCTACTCTAAGCAAGCAAGCAAGCACTAGCACTGCATGAGAGTGTTCAGTACTAATGTGAGTCTCGTCAAAAAAAAAAAAAAAAAAAAAGATGTTCCAGTACTACTCCAAGTTCATGCTAGAGCAAACAATTCACAAGCAATTTTCTACACAAGAAAATTGCAGTTCAAACAATTCACAAGCAAAAATATTGAGTACTCCATCACAAACAATTTCCTTCCCTACTCCATCACAAAGAAAAAATGGAGTAATCCATCACAGAAATAATGACACATATTGATAATCTATGCAAGCAGTACTAGGACAGAGTACCAACAATACAGATTCAGTCTAGCTAGTTTATGCTCCAAAATTCAGTACTGATTTCAACAAGAGAAGATAACATCGAACATTGAGGTTCAGACTAGCTAGTTTATGCTCCAAAATCCAGTACTGATTTAGAGAGAAATTTGCAGTCATGCAAAGAAGGCAAGAGCTAATCAATTTAGAGAGAATTAGATAAATCATGCAAAGAAGGCAAGAGCTAATCAATGTTACAGACGGTGTAAAATGCCAAATGACATCCAATGTCTCACCATGTAATCCATGTAGCCGGACCTTGAGCACCTGCGTGTGGCCAATCTTGACTCTGCTGCGGACATTCACCATAGCCTCAGTCAGCGACCTCCTGTCCCAAACCTGCCCTCTCCCAGTCCAAAGCTACGGCGGCCTAGATCTCCAGAGGCGGCGGCTGCATCCTCCTTCTCGTCACCCTCGGCGTGCTCTTGCTCCTTGGGGTAATCCTCATCGTCATGTTCCTCACCGTGTTCCGTGTCCGCGACCCCAGCCTCCTTCTCCTTCCATGCCGATGGATCCAGCCCCACTATCGACGGATCGAGCACCGGCACTCACAGATCTTGCGGACACCGCAGGTTTCTTGCCCAAAATAACTGATCTTGGAGCACTGCTGCTCCCAGATCTTGGGGCACCGCCGGAGATTGAGCAAGGCGGTGTGGGGCAGACAGGCGGCGGCGTGGGGGGAGGGGGTGGCGGCGGCTAATGGGCAGCAAGGCGGCGCCGACGAGGGTGGAGCGAGAGTGAGCCACGTGCGAGTGAACGAGAGTGAAGAGTGAACCGTCTAGGGGCAAAATGGGAAACTCGGGAAATGTCATAACGTGGCAAAATTTGTTCTCCAAAAGCTTAAACGTCTTATAATTTGAAACAGAGGGAGTAACTTACTTAGAAGTATAATAGCAAGAATAATAGTATAGCCAACTACTGGCTATAAGCCAAGTGTCATGTCATCTATAATTAAATTAAAATTAACATGTACAATAATGAGCTACAAAAATATACTATTTTAGCACTATATGGCCCACCTTTCACACTCTCAAAGTGCCTAGGAGCACGTGCTAGAGCTGGCTCTTGCATAAGAGTCCACTCTTCTTCTCTCTCATCTTCTCTCTCTTCCAACTAGGCAAGAAAATAATATTTTAACCCTTATAGCCAGCTGACTAGAACTTATTATACTTGCTCTAAGCAACTTGATTTATTGGGATAAGCAACTTAACTAAAGTGGCATGCTCCTGGCATTATAGTAATAACGGATGAGGATTTGCTTCCTATACCTATCAATGTACGGTATAATCAGCTTATTGAAGGCAATGAAATGATCAATTTTTACCAATCAATAACCTTGCAGCAAGGTATCAGGCATGACTGAATCGCCAAGGGTTTTGCATAAGGCTGTGCAAAATTGCAGAAGTATCAAGGTTTGACAAAAACACTCTGGATTCAGCAAGGTAGCAGGCATGACAAACAATGAACTTTTTTTTGCAAATAACAAACAACCACTAGAAGTGATAGTAAATTCATCCTCGAGAGTCTTTCAGTAGATACTAATTACCCATGCATATACAAACCTGCCTTCCCATGTCTTATTTGCAAGTACGGTTTCTTCTGTTGCATCCAAATCACTAACAGTACTATTGTAAGAAAGAGCAAAGATAAACCAACATCTCCATAGCTGATTGGGACCTTCGAAGATAGTTTCACTACAGTTCCAAACGACAAATTTCTCTACATAAATAGTCTCATCCTGCTATAAATGTGTAAACACTAGAAGACAAAGCAACAGACCATACTATGAAAATTGTTGTAAGAGAAACTCATGGCCTAGAAAAAATGTTGTTGCATGCTAGAGTCAAAGATGCACACCAACAAGTAAGTACCGTAAGATCTTGGCTAAGATTGTCGAGAACAAACCTGAGCACACCAGTCCGACTCAGCACACAGACTTAAGCAGCCAAAGTACAATCCATCGACACAAACCTAAGATTGGGATTTGGGTGTACCTGAGGGGATTGACGTTAGAGATGAGCAAGAAAGATAAAGAGGATGAGAAGTATAAAATACACAATGTTCTTGAGGCAGAGGTCACCTTGAATGGAGATCTCAATCATGTCTTCACATGTGAAGACGTCAATGCTGCAGCTCCTCTCATAGCTGCTGCCGTGGTCACTATGGCGTAGGCATGGATTATCTGATGGCGTGCACGCAAACTCAAAGAAAACAGTTGCAAGCATTGGCATCTAGCAACCTACAGATGAGTCACCTCCTCATAGGATTTTCTTCATAAGGCGAGTAGTTCAGCACCTCAAGCAGCAACGAGAACGACACAAGTTCACCATCGAACTAGCGGCAGTTCAGTATGCAGGCTAGTGCCTCCTTGTAGCGAGTCTGGGGACGAGTCGAGTGTCGCCATTAAGTAGTACAGAGGAGGCACTGGAGCTCGTGGAGCATCAGGAACATGGTTAGAGGAAGGCCACACATGAGAAAGATTGTCGGTGATAGAAACAGAGCAAGATAGTTGTGTCCAGGCGATGGGGTGGAGGCACCGGAGAAGCCTAGATAGAGGGGGTGCCTAGGGGAACTCATAGGGCTTCTTGGGGAGTCTAGAGCGCCACAAGTAGGAGCCCGAGGGACGGCATGCCCCTTGGTGTGGGGAGGAGGAGAGAGTCCTGATGGTGATGGGGTGGATTCAGTAGAGGGCCATGGGTGGTCGAGAAATTACACGGGTAGAGCGTGACGGCGTCCGCAAGCAGGACAAGGGCGCGGGGGCATCGGCGAGCATGACGTGGCTGCAGGGGGCGCGAGTAGGACAAATGGTTTGGAAGGGGTAGGTCGTGATGTGTGCACCGACACTGTAGGACAGATGATGGAGGTGGGGTGCTCCGGCGACACCTGATGGAGGTACAATGCTCTAGGATGTTGTTTCGTGCTCTGTCGGCGGAGGGGAAGGAGGGTCGGTGCCTTTTTATAGCTCGAGTTAAGGTGGGGAGAAGCTGAGCCTACACCGACAGATCTCAAGGGGGAGCTGCGTCGACGCCCATAGGTTTGAAAGGGGGAGGGGCTGGACGGTTGGGAGGGCTATCTGATATGTTGGCTGCCATGGAGGGTCACCGAGAGTGTGCAGTATGTCGATGGTATGGGAGAAGGTGGACTGTGAGGCGGCACATGCCGTGGGGATCAGGGACGAGAGAATGGAGAGAACCACAGTACAAAACAGTGATATGTGGTGGGATCGGGAGTGATGTTAGGACGTTGGGCGATGCAGGCTCGGTTGACTGATTAGACGGCCAGGAAACAGTTGCTCGTTTGAGCAAACTGGCCACCGTGAACTTTTTAACACTTGGGTATAACATTCTTTGTGATCTAATCACCTGCTTGCAAGTTGTGTCAATGTGATATCACCGAGAGGGCCCTGATTATTGATGGGGTTCATTACATAGAAAACAAAAAATGTGTACGCCCACAACTGCCAAGATCGAATCTAGGCGATACTTGTAACGGTATTAGTGAAGGAGATATGTCCTAGAGTCAAATAATAAATAGGTTTTTATTGTCATATCTCAATTAGTTTATAATAGTTTCACATTGTGCTATAACTGTGCCAAGTAGAAACATTGGTACATGTGTGGTATGCAACAACCAAGTCCCTAGTAGCTTCTATTCATACTAGTTCGTTGGTCATGAGGATGATCTGGGTTTCAAGATCATGGGCATTTATGCCAATTGACAACGGGGTCATATCATTGAAGAATGATGTGATGGACATTCCTCGAAGGATTGCAACACGATCAAGTCATATAGTTCATTGTTGCAACAGCTATACCTAGACTTATTTTCCTTAGACCGTGAGCCCATATTACTCACTGTTTCCCGAGGCTGCTTAGACTGCATCAACCATCATCTAGTAATACGGTGGCCATAAAGGTGTACGTTGGGTATTCCGAGGGAACAGTAGATGACATGTGACTGCAAGACCGGGATTTGTTCACCCACATGATGGGTAAAGATACATACGGCCGTCTTGGTGAGATTACATCCATAAATGTTGCAACATTTGACTCAGTCACGGGGATGTAATATCACGGTAACAAGAAAACATAACTTGTTGTGAACGAGATTGAACAAGGTATGTGATACCAATGATCGGATCTCGAACAAGTCGTATCGAGAAACAAAAGGAATTGGATGTTACATTTAGCGGTTCAAACGACATTGTCATCAGGAATGCATAGGGGTCACATGGATATCCCTGGTTTCTCTGTTGATCATTGATACAGATCATGTCTAGAGCATCCCTGAGCCGTGAGAGGATACACTTAAGGGTACGATGAGAGTGATCATTCGTAAGACGGAATCACAGTAGAGAAAGAGAAAGTCGGAATCATTTCGCAGAGAGATCCGAAGTTGTTCGGAGAAAGAATAAAGGACCGGAATCATTCTGGGAAAGATCCGAAGTCGTTCGGAGGAAATCGAAAGGGAACCAAAAGGTGTTTCGGGTCAAGATGGATTTTGTAATATGTATTTACATATTAATTAATGTAATTAATATAAATATAATATTAAAATCTAATTTGAAGGGGTATTCCATTAATGGGCCAAACTTCCTAGGGGAAAGGGCCCATGAGGAAAAACCGAAGGAGGGAAGGGCCAAGGGCCAAAGGGCCAAGGCCCAGGAGCCTCAAGGGGCCCCACCCGGCCAGCCTAGGACTGTGCACGGAGTGGGGCCCACCCCTGGCCGGCTGGCCCATGGTGCCCTAAGGGCCCATGCGCCCCCTCTCCCTTGAATAGTCCCACATGGGAAACCCAAAGGGGAGGGCACTGTTGGGGTTCCGCGCATAAAAACAATAATTTTTACTCTACGCCCCTGAACCCCTGAAGCTGCCAGGACCTATCTATTAGTAATATAGTAACGGGAGGGGATTTTCGCGAACTTACCCTTGAAGACTGAAAAGCGTTGTCAACGCTCAGGAGAGTGTGGTTGATGTAGACGAGCCAAAGCCGACCTCAAGGTCGTGATGAAGTCCTTGCGCTCCTTCTGGATCCAACGACTTGAGTGCCTAAAGTGCGACACCTCGCAGGGAGTTACACACGTCCGGTGCCTGATGATGACTCCCGCTTCCCCGATCCAGCAGCAGTTGTGGAAGTAGAGCTCCTAGATCCGAATCCCGCAGCGCGACGGCGCTCCGCGGTGAAGATGTCTCTCGTTCGCGCAGTCCAGACTTGGGACCACGGTCACGAGAGAGAGAGGGGGAGAGAGAAAATATCAATTGGAGGTCCTTCCAAAAGTGGGGAGGCCTTTATTGATTATTGGTGTATTTTTCTAGGCCAAATACCCCACTATATATAGGGGGAGGGGAGGTACTACCTCCCTCAAAGTCCCGGGGTGGGACTAAAGGAGAGGAGTGGGGGGAGGAGGAGGTGGCCGCCGACCACCTAGTGGGCCCCACGGGGGGGGGGGGATAGGCCCAGCCGACCTCCCCTTTGGCCCCTTCTCCCTCTCTCCTTTCCCTAATGGGCCCTCTCCCTCCGGAATTGGCCCATTAAGTCTTTTTGACCTTTAATTGATTTTCTCTTTATTAAATAATTATGAATAAATGATTAAATCAATATTTAACATTCATTCACATATTATTCAATCTCTGTGTCCATGGAACACCTTCCACCTCCACTTCGGTCATCCTCCGGACTTACCGAAACCCTTCCGGTTTCTCCCTTCTTTTCTTCGGCGATTCTATCGATCCTATAAACACTCTCTAAGCATCATCAAGCCCTTAAGCGTAATACCCCACGGTTCGGGAACACTCCAGACATGGTCGGGACACTCCCGCACCAATGATCGACAGAGGGACCTGGATGGCCATGGGACCCCTGTGTGTTCCACGAAGATCTTTTGTCGTTTGAACCGGGACAGTCATGTCTTATTCCCTTTGTCACTCGATACTTGCATTACCCGAGATCTGATCAATGACATCACCATGTCGTGTTCAATCTCGCGACTGAACAATGCTACTTGACTCGTTCCGACAAGTGATATCCCCGTGATCAAATCACACGCTGCGCAGCTATTGGATATAACTTCTCCGAGTGGGCCCTTGAGTATCTTCCCGTCACATGGATGGACAAATCCCATTCTTGACATATATAACCTGAACACCTGAACACACCTTTATAATCACCGTTTTAGCAGATGGCGTTTGATGCTATCTAAGCACTCTCGGGAGACAGTGATTGATATAGCCTCACGGTCTAAGGAATAGTCTACGAGGATCCATTTCTAATCATCGTAACTTGAACTCCGTGACATGATCGGGTCACGATGTTTAGGTTGGGTATTGGTTCATCATCTCATTCTCAGAATGAAATGACCTCATTTCCAACTGGCATAAATGCCACATGATCAGGAAACTTGATCATCTGTTGACTAATGAACCAGTGACTAGAGTTTCACTGGGAACCCCTGGTTGTTTGTATATCACACGTGTATTGATGTTTCCACTCAATACAATTATAGCATGATATAAAACTTAATCATAAACTATATGAAATATGATAATAGTCCTTACTACTATTTGTCTCTAGGGCATATTTCCAACAGTCTCCCACTTGCACTAGAGTACAAATACACTAGCTGCATCAGTTCTAAATCATTGGCACCATGTTACCGGTACCCTGAACATGCTTGCTCATGGAAGAGGTTGAGTCTTGGGTCTGTACTTTACAGTCCCAAATGCTTTGCAACTTACTAATGTCACCTTAATTGACATTAATACTTTATCGTCACATGATATCATCTGTGTGTATGTATCGTCGCTATGGCAGCAGAACGAGGCCTGATTCAAGGAGCCTACAGTGATGTTAGATCAACCTCGAGGGCTTTCTCATGGGCACTATGCCCTGGGACACATCATTCTACGTTAAAAGTGAACTAGCCCCGCCATAACATTATACAACACTTTAGATGGTACCCTTATCTATTATTATAAATGTTTTCATCGAAACTCCCGTGCACTCTGTGCAACTTTGATGTTTTGTTCACCTCGCTTCCTACTTGACTTTAATTGGTATCTATAGGAGTTTCTAACATATTCCCTTATATCATAACTCTTTATGATTTAAGATATGTTATCCTTTATGGATTTGGAAAATATGTCCACAGTTCTCTACTAGACACTGTGGACAAACTTAGCTCAATGTTCTGTGATTCCAACTTAATCACTTTCAAACGTTCCTTATTTGGATCACATATTATGCTAAGTTATCATCATGGTTTAAGATAGAACCTATGTCTCAACATAGTGGATGATGATCATCCTTTTCTTTCTTTCAACCATTGATGTTAAACTTAATACTATTCCTAATTTGAGTTATTAAGGATTGGTTCCTTAATTAACTTCTATTCTGAAACCCTTTTCAGAATCCCTTAAGGAATACTACATAATATCACAATACACCTATTATCAACTTCTACATCTTATAAATCATTATTTATAAGTATTTGCGCTTTCATCCTTAACATACTTAAGAATTACTCCTATAAGCTCCCACTCAAAAATATGTCAATCACATATTGTTTTAGGAAGACTTCCATAGCTCCCACTCAATTTTATTTAAATTGCTTATCCACTCACTGTTTTGAATAACTTCAAAATCTTTTGATCAAATATCAAACTTGGAGATTTACTATGAGATACTAGTACTTTACTAGTTTTAAATCCACTAGACATTTAGCACACATGAATCAATTTCATTTGAATTCATCCAACACTTGACAAATTGTGCTTTTGTCATTCACCCCTTTTCCACTATGGCTTTGCAGTCATTTGGGATAATTCCAAGTAACTCCTTTTACTTGTGAGATTCAGCAATGAATTGCTTTCTAATCTCAAGGGAAGTTTGCTTTTAGGATTTCTCACAATTCTAGTTTACCATTATTTCCTTTGTAGTTCGTAGGTATGTCATATTCCAAAAAACATGACAAGTGATTCACAAATGTTTCCATACAAGATATGGATTTACATTTTGAATCTTACTTCATATAGTGAAAAACAATATTGGAGGGAAAAACACAATGATCAAAATCATTGATTCTTTCCTTCTGTGAAGAGAATCATTCAGGAACGTTGTCCGTTGCGCTTCTCAACACTCTGATGCAGGGTTTTGAATCCTCATCGTGTTTTACACTAATTTCCATTTGCTCCATAATTGAGAAACTTCACCAAAAGTGAGCTTTCTCAAGAATGCACCAAAATCCAAGCAATACGAATCTTGCTTTCCTTTTGGTTTGAGCTATGGGTTTCATATTCAAAGTTTCCAATTAATACTCTATAAGGACTTATTCGCTATTGTTTTGGTTATATTGAATAACCCCAAAACTTTCATGAATTCAAATGGTTTACTACATTTTAATTGAGTGCTAACTATTTCTAACTAATGGTCTCTACATTTACACTACAACGATTTATTTGGTGCCTTCTATTCAACCCCTTTGATATCTAATATCACATTGTGATGCTCTGCATTCTGATGTTTCAAAACGCATTGCATTTCACAATTTCTTTTATGCCATTCTTATAAAGTTGAATTTCATTACTATTGATCAAATCATAATAATTGGATTCTCTTTTATATTTATACCCTTTGTTGATGAAACACTTTGATCAAATCAAATAGTTTCATATTCATGTTTCCTTTGGTAAACTATTTTACACATTTAAACAATCATTTAATGATAATTACCATTTTCGTTAAACACAATACATCGAATATGTATTTACTTTCAACAATTCTTTAAACACTTTGTATTCAAGTAATACACGGTGTTCAAGTTATTTTGCCGAACTTAGGCATGATTTATATGTAACAAGAAATCGAATGACTTTCACATGTTATCACATAACTTTGAATTCAAACAATGGTTTCATTTATTAATGAAATATCATTAAGTTGGGTATTTTTAAACAAGGCATTTTAATGTTTTACAAATGTTCATGCATTATCAATTAGTTTCAAACAACAAGGATAATTCACAAGTAATCAAACAAGATATGAACACGAATAGAAATCATTCATAAAAGCAGAACAACTATTTGTTACAAACTCATATGAATAACCGTCTCACGAAGTGTGAGACACACTAAAGAAGTTCACAATCTGTTGATTACATTAATCATCCTAAACATAAACTAAATGATAAATGTCGAGGGAGAGTGTCGTCGGCCATCATCATCATGCTCGCCATCAACACGCAACGTCACCTCCTCTCTAGCAAGCACCTCTCATGCAGAAGGACCTGTTTTCACCAAAACAGAACAAGTATCAGATATACTTAACACTGCAATGTGTTTGCAAGATTATAACATTTATAAAATTGTATATCAAATATATACCTTTGTCGTTGATGACCTGAGCGGCATCTGGTTCAACCAACACATTCCTGAGATGTGTCATGAACCGGTGGAACTCCATTTCCGTATCGCCCCTCATTACGCAAGTCCTGACTTGTGCTTGGTAGCTTGGTGGCAGCGACCGCAGCACAGAAGCATTTGCAAAAGAGCCTGAAATCCAGATGTCCAGGAAGTATGCTGGCCTCATGTACACATCATGCATGTGCTGTAAGTGGCCGTCCAGTGACGAGTTCTCCTCCATTTTAATGGAGAGGAAGTCTCCCATCAGCTCATGCTCCCAAATGTGTGTCTGCTCCACGAAATGTGTCCTAAGCTGTAGCATTACTGAACGAGGGTTGACATCACCCACGAAAGGCCACAGCTCGTCCACCATTCCAAAACGCATCACAACTGAAATGTAGGAGGCCATCTCACGACGGAGATAGCGGTCTTTCCGCTCCTCTGGGGTCTCAAGGTCCGTGGACAGATCCAAATCCATCCCGTCGAGTATGTAGTCGACCACGTCGTTGTCACTAAGTAGAACATGGAGACTGGTAACCCAAATGGAGAAGTTCGATCCATCTAATCTGAGCTTCTCTCCTTCTAACCATTCAATTGTCAACACGAAAGGTTCCATCTACATTTATAATTGCAAAGGAATTTAGACTAAGTTTATAATTAAATGAGTTAAGGATAACTCCACACAGAAACACCTATCCCCAAAAGGGTTTCTAGTGATAACACGACCCCTATCAGCCACATCTCCCCCGATTGATCACGGCCATCGATGTGGGTTCAAAGGTGGACGCTAAACGTCGGTCACATCATTCATGCGACTCATGCTCGATCTTTCGACCATCCGTGTTTCGAGGCCATGCTTCGGTGGCGTGCTAGGCTCGCCAACTCAACCTTAGTGTATTCGCTGTGCAACATGGCTTACACCCATTGTATGTGAACGTAGATATGTCTGACACCCAGGCCTGTAACCCTGGATCGCCTCATACCGAAGAACTTTCTTGGTGGTGCACACTAAGGGGGAACACAATCGTTGGTAATTTTAACAGGGATCATCTTATTAGGCTACTGTCGAGTATCTAATACTAGCACACAATAAGACATACAAACAATAACATTGAATGTAAATGCTATGTGATATGGTCCTTCACGTCGTGATCTCCATCAGCCGTCACCGGGTTCCGGCGCCAGAGTTCCGGCGCCGTAGACACCAGGGTACCGGTGTCATTCCGGCGTGGTAGTTTGTCACCTCCGTGACTATCTACTACTACGTAACAAAAGGTAATCACTTTACCTTTGCCACAACCATACCACAAAGCAACGCCCCCCTACAAAACAAAGTTAGACGCCTCTACTTTATCTTTGCATGCTTTACGTGGCTGAATGGGATTTCACACAAGAACCGTTCTTACCTACGAACTTTCAACACAACGTTGATCAAGCAGTTGTCTCTACTACACCCCTTTCGGGGCCCTCTGTTGCAAATGGTATACCAACTAATGCGAGAGAGACAGACACCCCCCTAAGCCACTTTATATGATGCAATCCGTATGTCAAGCATGGACCAGTCTCGCGAATGAACGCGTAAAGTCGATTGGGGGCCGCTTCATCAAGCATTACAGTGGTATACACAAGTACACGTGGGAGGGTAACAACTAAAAGATCAACGCCCACACGCTACATCTCGTGTGTTCTACCCGTACTAGCATTACTACACATAGATCTAGCTCTGATACCACTGTTGGGGTTCCGCGCATAAAAACAATAATTTTTACTTTACGCCCCTGAACCCCTGAAGCTGCCAGGACCTATCTATTAGTAATACAATAACGGGAGGGGCTTTTCGCGAACTTACTCTTGAAGACCGAAAAGCGTTGTCAACGCTCAGGAGAGCGTGGTTGATGTAGATGAGCCGAAGCCGACCTCAAGGTCGTGATGAAGTCCTTGCACTCCTTCTGGCTCCAACGACTTGAGTGCCTCAAGTGCTACACCTCGCGGGGATTTACACATGCCCGGTGCCTGACGATGACTCCCGCTTCCCCGATCCAGCAGCAGTTGTGGAAGTAGAGCTCCCGGATCCGAATCCCGCAGCGCGACGGCGCTCCGCGGTGAAGATGTCTCTCGCTCGCGCAGTCCAGACTTGGGACCACGGTCACGAGAGAGAGGGGGAGAGAGAAAATATCAATTGGAGGTCCTCCCAAAAGTGGGGAGACCTTTATTAATTATTGGTGTATTTTTCTAGGCCAAATACCCCACTATATATAGGGGGGAGGGGAGGTACTACCTCCCTCAAAGTCCCCGGGTGGGACTAAAGGAGAGGAGGGGGAGGAGGTGGCCGCCGACTACCTAGTGGGCCCCGTGGGGGGGGGGGGCTAGGCCCAGCTGACCTCCCCTTTGGCCCCTTCTCCCTCTCTCCTTTCCCCTAATGGGCCCTCTCCCTCCGGAATTGGCCCATTAAGTCTTTTTGACCTTTAATTGATTTTCTCTTTATTAAATAATTATGAATAAATGATTTAATCAATATTTAACATTCATTCACATATTATTCAATCTCCGTGGCCATGGAACACCTTCCACCTCCACTCCGGACATCCTCCAGACTTACCGAAACCCTTCCGGTTTTCTCCCTTCTTTTCTTAGGAGATTCTACCGATCCTATAAACACTCTCTAAGCATCATCAAGCCCTTAAGCGTAATACCCCATGGTTCGGGAACAGTCCAGACATGGTCGGGACACTCCCGCACCAATGATCGACAAAGGGACCTGGATGGCCATGTGACCCCTGTGCGTTCCACGAAGATCTTTCGTCGTTTGAACCAGGACAGTCGTGTCTTATTCCCTTTGTCACTCGATACTTGCATTGCCCGAGATCTGATCAATGACATCACCATGTCGTGTTCAATCTCGTTACTGAACAGTGCTACTTGACTCGTTCCGACAAGTGATATCCCCGTGATCAAATCACACGCTATGCAGCTATTGGATATAACTTCTCTGAGTGGGCCCTTGAGTATCTTCCCGTCACATGGACAGTCAAATCCCGCTCTTGACATATATTGCCTCTACGGTTTCCTCCGAATACCTGAACACACCTTTATAATCACCGTTTTACCAGATGGCATTTGATGCTATCTAAGAACTCTCGGGAGACAATGATTGATATAGCCTCACGGTCTAAGGAATAGTCTACGAGGATCCATTTCTAATCATCGTAACTTGAACTTCGTGACATGATCGGGTCACGATGTTTAGGTTGGGAATTGGTTCATCATCTCATTCTTAGAATGAGATGACCTCATTTCCAACTGGCATAAATGCCACATGATCAGGAAACTTGATCATCTGTTGACCAATGAACCAGTGACTAGAGTTTCACTAGGAACCCCTGGTTGTTTGTATATCACACGTGTATTGATGTTTCCACTCAATATAGTTATAGCATGATATAAAACTTAATAATAAACTATATGAAATATGATAATAGTCCTTACTACTATTTGTCTCTAGGGCATATTTCCAACAGGCACACCCCCTCCCCTATATAAAGGGGTGCCCATGGGTGGGATGAAACACACCAATATTTGGAGAAGTCCTTTGGTTGACTTCCTCCTTCCCTCTCTCTCTAGCCCTTGTGACCATGGCCCCAAGTCTAGGCTGTGCGAACAAGGCACACCTGCAGTACGCCGTTGCGCTGTAGGGATTCCTAGCCGGATATCAACTTCCACACTCCCGGCAGGATCGGGGAGCCGGAGGTCTCATCGTGCACCAGATATGTACGAAGACACGAGGCACAATAGTTGGGGCGCTTAAATGTCGTGAGCCGGAGATGCTACACGATGAAGATGAAGAAGGAGCAAGGGGTGACCTGCGAGGATCTTCGCGACCTTGAGGTCAGTTACGAGTACGACTATATCAACCATGTTCCCCTCGGAACATTAACCACATACGGTCTACAAGGGTATGTATTCTCTACGCATTGGCCATTACCGCATTACCTCATAGATAGATCCTAGGCAGTTTTGGGGTTCCATCGTAGGAAATTTTTGTTTTCTGCTACGGATCCCCTTCAGTGGTATCAGAGCCGATATATGCGTAGGATTGCTGTACGGTCAGTACACACAAGTATTGTGCAGGCACTGATACCTTAGTTGTTACCCTCTAATGTGTACTTGTTTATATCGCGGTATTGTTTAATGAAGCGGCCCGGACGAACCTTACGCGTATTCATACGCGAGACTGGTTCCACGCTCAACATACGGCTTGTACCGTATAAGTGGCTAGCAGGTGTCTGTCTCTCATTCGATAGTTGATATAGCATTTGCAATGGAGGGCCCCGAAAGGGGTGTAATAGAGACAACTGTCTGATCTATGTTGTGGTTGGAAAGTTTGTAGTTTAGAAACGGTTCTATTGCGAAAGCCCTAACAACCATGTAAAACTTGCAATAGATAAAGTAGAGGCGTCTAACTTTATTTTGCAGGGGGCATGTGATTATGATATGGCATTGGTCATTGTGAAGGTAAAGTAGTTTACTTTTCTGTTACTAACTAGCATAGTAATAGCATCGTTTCGATGGACGACCTGGTGGAGGCATCGTGGACTTGGCGTCAAACCAAAGGCAAGATGGAGATCATGCCGGAGCGCTCGATGGAGATCAAGACACAAGAAGGACCATATCATATCACATTATACATATGATGTTGATACCTATTTTACATCTTATTGTGTGCTAGTATTTAGATACTCAACCGTAGCAAATAAGATAATCACTATTGAATTCCAATGTTCCGTGTTCCCCTTGTGTGTGCACCACCAACAAAATTCTTTGTTATGAGGCCAGCCGTGATGATCGAGGGTCAGACATATCTACGTTCGCATACAGTGGGTGTAAGCCATGTTGCACAGCGAATACACACAAGTTAGATTTGACGAGCCTAGCATGTACAAACATGGCCTCGGAACACAAGAGATCGAAAGATCGAGCATGAGTCACATGGATGATGTGATTGGCATTATTGAATGTCTACCTTTGAGGCTGCATTGATGGCCGTGATGATCGGGGGAGGTGCAGAGGATAGGGATCATGTGATCACTAAAATCATCCAGGGGATGACAATTTTAGTGGAGACCAATTATAAATTGATCTCTTATTATGAACTTAGTCTAGATGTCTGTTTGCAAATATCTTAGTAGATCTTGGCCTATCCCATTGAGGTCCTTTGCGACCATGGGAATATATTGCTGAATTTGGAACTTAGCAAAAGGGTCCAACTTCATAGATTAATACCCACGCCTGAGGGATATCCTCGTAAAAGGTGATCTTCTCTTCTTGATACAATAACCATTATGAGATAATTCGATGACTCTGGAATGTTTGTGTTTTCTCCATAATCATCCAATAAGCCATTCTCCATTCGATTGAGAGTTGGGCTACATTTTGTATTCTGCAGAATAAGGCACATAGAGTATGAGCCGTTGGATGGTTTTTCCTCCATCATGGATGAAAAAGAGATTGTTTGGAAAAACACTTAGCAATCTTGCATTAGAGTTGAGAACTCTTAGAAGGGCTTGATTGCAATGGGGGTCATGGATGAAAAGGTATATGTAAGATATACAAATTATAAATGTGGTTCTTGCAAAACTCGTTGCAGTTTGCAAAGTATTTGATACTTGTCCCGTTTTGTAAAAACAGGAGAATCTGCTTGAGAATTGCTGGTTTTGAGGCAACGTGACTTGATGATGGAAAGAAAAATAGTTGATGGCCTACATCACCTCTTCCCTCAAAGTTTGTCATTTGGATTAGTGGACTTGAATATAATTTGTAATCCTTGTTTGTGTGTCTTGCGTTTGGCGAGACGATTATTCATATGAACAAGTTACAAGCCAGTTTGTACTATTCTTATGAACAATACCTTATGGTCACATTATGATTAAAAATAAGTTATTCTCATCACTATGTTAATGATAATGGTTTAAACATTTATAAAAGGATTAGAATGCTAAAAGATATCCAAAGTTGAATAATTAAATAACACTATAGTTTAAGTCATTTTGGTTATTGCATGTTCTTTATGAAGATCAGGGTCCTAGATGCTTAATCTAGAGACTTTGCAAAACCATGCCTCTTGGGCAGAATGACTAAATCTCCGCATTCTGGTAAAACGGTGATATGCGAAGAAATGTTCAATCTTATACATAATGATCTATCGTATTTTCAACAAGTAGTGGAAATCATTTGTTAGTTGTGGACTTAAGTGAATAAGCGTATTTACTCAATGAAACATAAGTTTGAAATGATTTGAATTGTTCAAATGAGCTCACAACAAAAGGAGGATATTGAAATTAACAAGAATACGAAGTCTCTTAGATTTGATCAACATGACTGAAGTATTCAAGTTAAGTTTAGCATAAAAGGGACTTGTGAAAGATGTTTCACAAATTATGATAATTGGATGAATTCAAACTGTGTTGAAATATCTAAACATCATAATCTTATGTATTGGATACATATGGTATAATATTATCTCTTATCGGGGTTATAGTTGTCGTTTAGAGTTAGAGATCGAAATAAGAAAACACTCATTTGAAATACAAAGGAACATCTAAAGATTCGTGGAAACAACACCATAAGTGTTATGGCACATTCGAGTTTCTGGAGATTTCGATAAGTTGAAATCGTGGCAAATAAACAAGTCTTTGTAGAGCATTCTTAGGAAGCTATGAATGCATATTCCACAAAGGGGCAATCCTGTTGTTGTCCTAAGTTGATGTGTCTTGATGAAGATACAGGTGGAAGAAAGTAAAACATCAAACAAGGTATTTGACCTTACCTCCGTATTGTTGAGTGGCGCAGCAGAATTTGTTCCGTGAATCCAAACTCTACAAATAGAGGAGAAACCGATGATAATGATCATAAAGTTTCAGGGAATACTTTTACTGAAGAAGGTAGGATTCAACTATATATTCTACAAGTTTGTGGAATTATATTATTGATTCACTTGTCATGTTTGGAACAAGACATACCTACAAATTACAAAGAAGCGTGATGGACCTGAGTGCGAGAAATGACTAGGAATCATAAAATCCTATATTAAGTTACATTTAAGATTGCAAAGTAACATGTTACTTGATCTTATTAAAGTAAAGAAGTTTACTTGATATTTCTGAATGACTACAAAGTCATAAGAAGGAAATGAAACTTAATGAATGACAAAAAGCTCGATTTGTCACAAGTTTGGACAAATTCAAGGAGTTGACTACATCAGTAGTGATGCTTAAGTCTTTTGGATTTACACTAGAAATATATGGATATTGAAGTCTCGTAATTGGAATTCTCAAATTGACGATCAAAGAATTTTGGAATGTCTAAGATTATTGAGAGGACCTGGCTTTGAGTGGGAGCAAATCATCTTGGCTAATTCATAATATGTAGCTGACATATTTTGAGTGGGAGCTAAGTGAAATCCCTGGATCTCAAACATGAATGTCATATTTGAGTGGGAGCTGAGTGAAATCCCTGGATCTTAAACATGAATGTCATATTTGAGTGGGAGCGTGAGATCATTCTGGGATATGTGAACGACATATGTGAATGATGTGACTGGTGTTAATAATATTTAAGTTAGATAAATAAGGATGAAGTTGAAGTTATTAAACAATAAGATCTATCGAGATAGATTGGTGAGTTTAATAAACACTAAATGTCGAATGCTTCCTGGACTTGATTCTGAAAGATGTTCAGAATGTCCTAAGCAAGATTCTGAAGAAGCTCAGAATGGAACAAGGTGAGAAAGTAGTTCTTACTATATGAAGCATTGAGTTAGTATTGCAACTATGGTTGAAAGAAAGAGATGCGTTGCATATCCTATGCCTCGGTCATAGGTTCTTCCATATAACCATGTTGTATACTCGACATAAAGTGACCCAAAGTTCTGGTTGATAGGACAAAGTCTTAACTGTAAGAACGTGTCTTTAAGTGATTCATGAGTTGATCACAAGACCAGAATTAAGTTTGTACATAAATGGCAAGAAGCAATGTAAGTGGCATAGTTGCATTTCATGCACTAGGATCTACATAGATATAGAAGTATAAAGGCTCCATCTGATGTGATGTATAATCTTATGGCGGGGCTAGTTCGCTTTTAACATAGAATGATGTGTCCCAGGGCCCAGTGCCCATGAGAAAGCTCTCGAGGTTGATCTAAAGTCATTGTAAGCTCCTAGAATCTGTCCTTGTTCTGCTGCCATGACTACAGTATATACACAAAGGATAGCAAAGTGTGTTTCGAAATTTAGAGGACAACAGTGAAAACGACCGTCATTATAAACACTAGAAACAAAGTCTCACTTTGTTGCCAAATAAATGCTTCGACCCATTATATGATAATGGTGTGAATCTCAAAATTAGGAAGACATTAACGATTTGCAAAAGACATAATGATTTGGTAAACCAGAACATGGACACGATGTTTCCCATGAGCATGCATGATCTATAAACGCATATGTTATATGGTTTATATGAGTAAAATGCGAGCTAGATTATTTGTACTCTAGTTGAAGTGGGAGACTGAAGGAGATATGCCCTAGAGGCAAATAATAAATAGGTTTTTATTGTCATGTCTCAATTAGTTTATAATAGTTTCATATTGTGCTATAACTGTGCCAAGTAGAAACATTGGTACAGGTGTGGTATGAAACAACCAAGTCCCTAGTAGCCTCTATTCATACTATTTCATTGGTCATGAGGATGATCTGGGTTTCAAGATCATGGGCATTTATGCTAATTGACAACGGGGTCATATCATTGGAAAATGATGTGATGGACATTCCTCGAAGGATTGCAACACGATCAAGTAATATAGTTCATTGTTGCAACAGCTATACCTAGACTCCTTTTCCTTATACCATGAGCTCATATTACTCATTGTTTCCCGAGGCTGCTTAGACTGCATCAACCGTCATCTTGTAATACGGTGGCCATAAAGGTGTACGTTGGGTATTCCGAGGGAACAGTAGATGACATGTGAATGCAAGACCGGGATTTGTTCACGCACATGACGGGTAAAGATACATACGTCCGTCTTGGTGAGATTACATCCATAAATGTTGCAACATGTGACTCGGTCACGGGGATGTAATATCACGGTAACAGGAAAACAGAACTTGTTGTGAATGAGATTGAACAAGGTATGTGATACCAATGATCGGATCTCGGACAAGTCGTATCGAGAAATAAAAGGAATTGGATGCTTCATTTAGCGGTTCAAACGACATTGTCACCAGGAATGCATGGGGGTCACATGGATATCCCTGGTCCCTCTATTGATCATTGATACAAATCATGTCTAGAGCATTCCCGAGTCGTGAGAGGATACACTTAAGGGTACGATGAGAGCGATCATTCGTAAGACGGAATCACAGTAGAGAAAGAGAAAGCCAGAATCGTTCCGCAGAGAGATCTGAAGTTGTTCGGAGAAAGAATAAAGGACCGGAATCATTCCGGGAAAGATCCGAAGTCGTTCGGAGGAAATCGAAAGGGAACCGAAAGGTGTTTCGGGTCAAGATGGATTTTGTAATATGTATTTACATATTAATTAATGTAATTAATATTAAAATCTAATTTGAAGGGGTATTCCACTAATGGGCCAAACTTCCTAGGGAAAAGGGCCCATGAGGGAAAACCGAAGGAGGGAAGGGCCAAGGGCCAAAGGGCCAAGGACGAGGCGCCTCAAGGGGGCCCACTCAGCCAGCGTAGAGCTGTGCGCGAGGTGGGGCCCACCCCTGGCCGGCCGGCCCATGGTGCCCTAAGGGCCCATGCGCCCCCTCTCCCTTGAATAGTCCCACATGGGAAACCCAAAGGGGAGGGCACACCCCCTCCCCCTATATAAAGGGGTTCCCATGGGTGGGATGAAACACACCAATATTTGGAGAAGTCCTTTGGTTGACTTCCTCCTTCCCTCTCTCTAGCCCTTGTGACCATGGCCCCAAGTCTGGGCTATGCGAACAAGGAACACCTGTAGTACGATGTTGCGCTGCAGGGGTTCCTAGCCGGATATCAACTTCCGCACTCCCGGTGGGATTGGGGAGCTGGAGGTCTCATCATGCACCGGATGTGTACGAAGACACGAGGCGCAACACTCTGGGCACTTAAATGTCGTGAGCCGGAGCTGCTGCACGATGAAGATGAAGAAGGAGCAAGGGGTGACCTGCGAGGAACTTCGCGACCTTGAGGTCGGCTACGAGTACGACTACATCAACCATGTTCCCCTTAGAACGTTAACCGTGTACGTTCTAAAAGGGTATGTATTCTCTACGCATTGGTCGTTACCGCATTACTACATAGATAGATCCTAGACAGTTTTGGGGTTCCAACGTAGGAAACTTTTTGTTTTCTACTATGGATCCCCTTCAATCAGAAGGACTCACCCTTGAACACCGTAAGCGGGATAACGTTCCTGCAAACAAATGTGGCTGGTGTAGAATGTACAGGACCATCCTCAAGGATGTGATGACGATCAACGCCACAAATGGCAGTGCCTTCATAATTGGTTACACGTTCGGCGTGTCGATGACCTCCGTCCCTTGCTCCAGTTAGACAATAGAAGTAGTGGATCCTCCGGAACTCCAAGAGCACTACGACATGGTAGTGGTGGTGGTCTATAAGATCTTGAGCAAAGATTCTCCTAAGCACCGTACTCGTAGAAATGGACAAGGCTAACAATGAGGGGAATATACCATCCAAATGGCATATGAGAGAAGGAAGGAATGAGTGAGAGGGGAGGTGCTCCACCCCTCCTTTTATAGGAGATGGGGGAGGCACACCAAGGGGTGTGTCCAGCACCAATGGTGGTTCCCCCACCTCTCCCCTCATGATGGCTAGTGGACACTCCACTCAAAAAATGAAGAGCCATTTTCTTCCATTTATTCTCCACTCAAAATCAAGAGTCTTTCCATTAAATACACTTTTAATTATCTTGATTTAATGCCACTCATTTAATGAACACTTCATTCAATGAGCACTTAATTTAATGAACACATTAACAATTTAATCCCTTGCAATATTTCGATACACCAAAACTATTTCGACAGATTTATCAAAACAGATTCTGTGTTGTCCAGTATTTTCTCCTGCAATCCCTATCCACTCAAATGTTTCGATGAACCTTAAGTGTGTCTCCCTACGGGTTTATGAACTAAGTGTACATGATCGAGACTCTCTTCAATCAATAATCGTTAGCAGGATCTAGAGATCCATAGCGACCCCCACTTACTCAATGATGAAATAGTGCTCGCGTGAACCTTTTTTTTGTAGTAACCCATTCCTTTTGTCTCGTGATATTTTACTTGTCCGAGATCCAATCAATTGGTATCATCCATACCTAGTTCGATCTTGTTACCAACAAGTACTCGTTTATCGCGATATAACATTCTTTGTGATCTTATCACTTGCACTACTAGGAAACAGCTTATAGGTAGACAAGATATTCAGTGGCGCATATGTAAAACCATGCGCCACAGATATGTACCAGTGGCGCACTAGAAAAAATGTGCCACAGAAGTTTGGCACTTCAATGGTGCACGAAACCAATATGCGCCACAGAAGTCCCCACTGAAGTGTCAAACTTCTGTGGCGCATATAGACGTATGCGCCACAGAAGGTTAATGGGACCAAGCAGCAAAAAAAGGGGAAGAAACTTCTGTGGTGCATATGTCCATATGCGCCACAGAAAGTGATGTTTCTGTGACGCATATAGGTGTATGCGCCACAGAACAAGCATATAGGAGGAAAACAGATCCCCCCCCGTGGATCGCCTTTTTAGTTTTTTAAAAAATAAACAAAAATGATATAAACTTCAAAAAAATAATTCCTTTGAGTTGTAGTTAGATTTTAGGGTATAGATCTAGGAAAAATTGAAAAACATGAATTTCAATGTATTTTGCAAAAATAGGTCATGGCACGGTAAAACGGCTATAACTTTTGCATACGATGTCGGGAAAAATCTTTAACCTATAAAAATGATCGTCTCGAAATTCCCTACTCGAATTCAACCACCTATGGTTGTTCTGAATTTTACAGAATCCCCAAATCCGAAAAGAGTAAAAAGTTATTTAGGGTAGAAGATTTTTTACTGCAAAAAAATAAAAAAGGGGGAGAAACTTCTCTGGCGCATTTCCCCCATATGTGCCACATAAGTATTGGGCATGATTCGAAATTTGAATGTCGCCAGCGCCCTTCTCCCTCCCTTTTTCCCTTTTCTCCCCCTCCCCACTTCTTGTCCCCTCCCCACTTCTCCTCCCCTCCACACTTCTCCCCTTCTCCTCCCTCCTCCTTCTCCACTCTCCGGTGACCTCCTCCTCCTCCTCCACCACCACCACCAACTCCGGCGACCAACTCCGGCGACCACCTCCTCCTCCTCCTCCACCACCAACTCCGGCGAGCTCCTCCTCCTCCACCACCAACTCCGGTGACCTCCTCCTCCTCCTCTTCCACCACCAACTCTAGCGACCTCCTCCTCCTCCTCCACCACCAACTCCGGTAACCTCCTCCTCCTCCTCCACCACCAACTCCGGCAACCTCCTCCTAGCCCTCCTCCAGCCGCCACCACCACCACCACCACCACCAACTCCGGCCAGATCTAGATCTGACCCTTTTTTTTGAAATTTGAAAAAAAACTTCTGTGGCGCATATTGGCCATATGCGCCACAGAATTTTGAGATCTGGCCCGCCTTTTTTTTGAATTTTGGAAAAAAAATTCCGTGGCGCATATTGGCCATATGCGCCACTGAAGTTTGAGACTTCTGTGGCGCATTTTGAAATGCGGCACTGAAGATAGTTATCAGTGGGGACGTACTAGTGGCGACTAACATATGCGCCACGGATAGTGAAAAAAGGTGCGCCACTGATAAGGGGTTTCCTAGTAGTGGTACATACCATCATTACCTTGTTCTATGCCGGGGTTATTCACGGTAATCATCTTTAGTAGATCTTCCACGGTATATTCCGTTGTCGGTGTGTTGCTATAACCTAGCTCTTTAGGTTTCTCTTCATTTGTTACTACCCTCATCATCTTGAGGTCTTCTACCGGATTTGGCTCGGGTTTTCTAGTAAACTTTGCTAGTATGAGAGCTAGGCTCCCGGCTACCTTACCCAGCTGAGCCTCCACGATTTTTTTCCTTTCCTATAGAGCCTACACACCATTTCTAATTGCAATGGCCTGGTTAGATAATTTTCCTATACTACTTTCTTGGTTCTCCGTGATTTTAATAAGCATGTTATTTTATTCGGATTGAGCTTGTACAAAGGTTCTAACAGTTTGCTCAAACGAGAGATTTCCATGATTTTCTCTATTAGTATTATCATAATTTTTGTAAGGAGCTCCTGCAGGATTAAGATAATGTTTCTAAACATTAGAAGAATAATGATTTTTCCATGCTGGATTAAAAGGAATGTGAGTTATAAAATTGATATTATTAATATTGATAGCGGTAACATTAACTTGGGTATCTTCTTTACCTTTTACTATGCTAAGCAACTCATCTAACTAAGATGTAAGCTCTTCATTATTTACCTCGGTAATTGAACTTACTCTCTTCGAGGGTCTTTCCATATGCCATTGGGCATGATTATTTTGCATATCATCAAGTAATTTCTTTGCAACACTCACTTGATTTCCCATGATTATTCCTCCCGCTGCAGTATCTAGCATAGACTTAGACATTGGGTTAAGACCATTATAAAACAAATGTAATAGGAGCCATTATTCCACCCCATGACTAGGACAGTTTATTACGGCTTCTTTCATCCTTTCCCATGCAAGCGCTAGTGGCTCACGGTCTTCTTGTCTAAAGCTTGTAATGTTGGATCTTAGCTGCATGGTTTTAGCCGAGGGGGATTAGTCATAAACAATTTAGTACATTCCTCCCAAGATTTAATAGTGCCCTTTGGTAAACCTAGTAACCAATCCTTAGCCTTTCCTCTAAGAGAGAAAGGAAACAATCATAATTTAACAGCATTTGGATCTACATCCTTAATACGCATCATGTCGTAGATTTTAGTGAAAGTATTTAAGTGAAAACCTGAATATTTAGCAGATGAGCCCCCAAATTGGTTTTGTTGAACCAAACTTAAAAGGTTAGGCTTTATTTCATATGTTTCTGTATCAACAGCAGGCTGAGTGATAGGTGCATCATCAGTGGGAGTAACATACTCCCCTAATATCTACTGAGCCATGGCTCTTATATTTTTGGTAATTTTTAAGTAATGAAAACAAATAACAAGTAACTAATTTTTTGGGGTTTTGAAATAGATAACAAAAAAGTAAACTAATGACAAGAAATAAACTACAAACTAATAATAAAACTAAAAACAAGATCTCTGGTGACCTTACCAGGATAGCGAAATTGCTTCCCCGGCAACGGTGCTAGAAAAAGGGTTGATACCTTTGATCTGGATTCACGGATGTAGTATAATAGCTTTTTCCCTAGAAGACCTAGGTCTAATCGAACCTTGGAAAGCAATGCTAAAAGGAAATAAAAAGGACACGTCTAAAAGACTTTGTTTGTTTGTTTTACCTTAGTTTACCGAACCAATCTAGTTTATGTTTATAATGGGTTGAATCAATGGATGGAGATAGGCCAGGGTTTAAAGATCCACCTCTAGCTGCACATCATATGGGATAAAATATAATAATAAGCATAGTCATGTGTAATGTTTGAACGGAGATAATCATTTGTGGGAAACACATCCGAATATACTAGAGCCCCCGTATAGCAATAGTCTTTTAATCCAACCGAGTGCACACCGAAGCAACGGGCTACAAATGATTATTAAGTGTAAAACATAGATCAAAGCTTTAAGTGGTGATGTTGTTGTGATCCTGAATGGACCGTACTACCCTTTCTGTCATTGGGGTTCCTATGAGATCGCCGCTAAACAAGTATCTCACCTCAAGCCTTTATCAATCTATGGGATCTTGGGTACCTACAAGTCCACAGATCGAGACAAGAGAGAAAGAAACAAAAGGTAAAAATCTCAATTGCAAACAAAATACAATACTCCCATGAATTAGATGCACATAATCGCGGCGAGGTTTCTCCCCAACCCATAGCCCGTGAGGACTACTCACTCATAACAAATAGATCGAAGATAGAAAACATCGCACAAATATTAGATTGAAATCAAATATTCTTACAATGGTCACCAAATCACAAGGAGATATAAAGTACAAAGCAATGGATATGGCTAGTGGAGGGGATGGATGATGGAACTAATGAACAATGGCGTGGATCTCCTTTGGTGATGTTGTGATGTAATATGAGAATGGCGGCTCTCTGGTCGGCGGTTGGAGCCTCAAAATATATAGGTATCTTCATGAAAGTCATAGGGTTTGATGAGACGAGGCCAATGCCACATAGTACGGGCGGACGGTACGGGTGGGCTTTGCCCATACCGGTGGCTGTTAAGCATGCTGACGCCTGGGGATGGCTTCCCAATTACTTGGCCATGTAGACTTCTTCAAAAACCTTCATTATGACTCCATATTTTACATTAAAAACCATGATTTCCTGCACAACACAATTCAAAGAAAGGTTTTCTATATCTTTGCAATTATTATTCATTAGTGGCAAGGATTGAGAGTTTCTTGTCAATTGCTTGACCAAAAACAATGTTTAAACGTGATGAAAGATGGCTAATTTTGGAGCCATTAAATATGCAGAAATATATTCATCCCAAAGCTCTTGATTACATCCAATCATTGCAAGTAAAAGGTGAAATGGATCGTATGGGCACCTAGAGGGGGGGTGAATAGGTGCTACTTCAAATTTTAATGCCTTTTCAATTTTAGGCTTAACACAAAGGGTAAATTCTCTAGATAAACTATTAGATGAAATTTCTCTATATGCCAACCTATCTACTAGTGAGAAAAGAGCGAGTGGAAGAGGAACGGGTGAACTGTAGTGAAGCACGCGGAGACACATGATTTTTTTGACCGCAGTTCCTTCCTTGTTAAGGGAGCTACGTCTGCGTTGGAGGGGTGGGTGGTACTAAGACCACCATGCCACAATAGGCCTCACCCTGTTCTCCGATGGATCCTGCCACCAAAGGCGTGATCCACCTTTCCACTACAGGGACCCTTCGAGGCGGGTACCGGTGCCTTTACACAACTAGCAGGGCACAACTCCACAATCCACTTGGAGACTCCCGTAATGACAACAAGCTGCCACAAGAACAAGTTATCAATAACAAAGAACAAGATCTAGATATTGACAAGAATACTAGATCAGGGATTTCTCCAAATGAATGGAGAGGAGTTGATGCGCTTGATTCATGATGATGATGACGATTATCTCCTCCTTCAATTCCCCCAAAGATCAAAGCCTTCGGGTGGTTGAAGTGGGAGATCTAGAATGGGAGCTCTTTCAAAGGGTCTGAACAATTTTGAGTCAATCAAGAGTTCTGCTTGTTGGGGAAGAAGAGATATTTATACCCCTTCCAAAACCAAGCCGTTGGAGCTTTCGGGGGCCGGATTATCTGGCCCAAGTGAGGGCCGGATTATCCGGCCTGGGGAAAACTCCGCCCTAGACTCGGATTATCCGGCAGAAAAAAACCGGCCACGGATAGAAGCTCACGCAGACTTGCCCTTCACACTTTCTTCTAGGGACCGCATTATCCAGCCTAGGGGAGGGCCGGATTATCTGGCTGGGGGAAAAATCTGCCCCAGCCATAGAATATCCAAGGAAATTCCGCACCCAAATAGAAGCTTGCGCAGGAGCTCTCTTGGGCGATTTCCCTGGGGCCGGATTATCCGCCCCAACAAGAGGGCCGGATTATCCGGTCCAGGGAGAAAATCCGCCCCAGAGACGGAATTTTCCAGGGGAAAATCCGCCCCCAGACAGAGACTTGCATAGAGCCATCCTTTCCCATGGTGGTCTGGCTGGATTATCCGGCCCATGATGGGGGCGGATAATCCGGCCCCCAAAACTCTCAAAACTTCCTGCAACACTTAGTGCACATTAGAATAATCCATGGTATTGTTATCTAACACACAAAACCTTGGAAATCATGAAATGTTCTTTCAATCTCCCCCTTTTTGGTGTTAGATGACAATACTAGGATTTGCAAGAAGGATTAAAAGACCACCAACAAAACATGGAAGAGACAACCCCTCAATGTGTGCATATTAGAGATTTGCATTTTGAATACAAATGCACACAAGTAGGTGAAAGTCTATTCCAATGAAATATAAACAACATAATCATACCACCGAGATAATGAGAGAGGCGTCCTTGAAATATCCACAATTATCAACATGATAACCAATATACACGCCTTCCTTGAGATAGATTACCAGCATAATAGGATATGAGTAAATGAATCCATAGGCATAATCCATGAGATAAATCCAGACGTCCACCGACACAAAGTCTCAAACACACCACAAACCACAAATAAAGTTTAACGCTAAATGGACACAAGCAAGAAAACGACGAATGAAAAGGTGCAAATGCTTGTGCCCGACCCATGCAAATCCTCGAAGACCTAATAGAACTACTTCTCCCCCTTTGGCATCGAGACGCCAAAAAGGAAGAAGAGCGATGCTAGCGCCCCAAGGTATCACTCGTACTCCTTGTCCTAGTCCTCGTTCCCATCACCATCTTCATCCTCAAGCTCCTCAGTGTCATCGTCCTCATCATCAGCAGTGGTCGCAGAAGGGAACAAGTGATGCTCTAGCTCTCCATAGTTCAGCCCAGAAGAAGAGTTCCACTGGGCATATGGTGTGGGAGGAGTAGGAGCCGGGGGATCACCAGAGGCACCAGTCACATGGTGAAGGATGAACTGCTGAGAATGAGCCAACTCATGGCACTTCTTGTATGCTTCATACTGGCCCTTGCGTGTGTCCACGCCCATGCAAAGAATGTGACGCTGGAACCCGTTCAGCTGCTTGATCTCACGAGAAATGGGAGGCACTGGAGGCCTGCGAGCATCCCTCATGAGAGCCTCAGGAGCAGAAGAGGGGTGAGAGGTCTTCCGAACCTTGTTGTAGATCTTTGCCTTATGCACAACATCAATGTTGAAATCTTCATAGGGAAGCAGGTGCCTGATGAGCATCATAATGTAGGGAGCATAAGGAATGGACAACCGGTTGAACATAGCATCAGTCAGTTCATGGTAGATGAAGTCCATCACATCCAGCTTGTACTGCACGGACTCATCCTCGCACGAGGCAACCTCATGGGAAAAGGCTAGGAGCTGGACAAGGTGACCACGAATGCTATCATTGTTGCCTCCACTCGGAGTGATGGAATCACGGAAGAGGCCCACTAAGGAAGCATAGATAGGAGCAAGACCAGCAAGAGTGCCCACAATGCCATTATCCATTGTGCAAGTAGAGAGAGCTGCATCTTTGTTGGGCTTCAGCTGGGTGATGATGCGGTGGCCACTGGCCCTATCCCTGCTGCGGAAAGAGTATCCAAGAACCTCAGCAAACACATGGAAATCAATAGTCATAGGCATGTCATGAGTCATCCACTTCATAGTGCGATGCTCATATCCACAAATAACTAAAGTGGAAAAGAACTGCTTCACCACCTCAGAGCCATGAGATGGTGTAACCCCATTCGCTCAGCCACATACATGGCATCCACAAGGTGAGGCTTCTCCAAAGCCTCAGCAAGAACCAGCGGGTGCATAGGCCTAATGTTCAGCCTGGCATACACATCTTCATATATCCCTTTCTATTCAGCACATGAAAAGCGAGCATCCCCCAGCTCAGAATCACGGGGAAGCTTGGCAAACAAATCACGGTGACAGATAGAGGAAAAAGTGATAGGATCCATAGCCTTGTAGTTGATCTTGGGATCTTTGCCCTTCCTCTTGGACACACCCCTCCTGGATCTCTCCCGCTTCTCTTGTTCTGCCATGCATTCAACCTCCTTTTCTCTTCTCCTCAGCTCAACCTTGTCCACAGTATGACCCTCACTATCTACCCCGAAATAGATAGTACGAGGACGACGCTTGTAAGTCTTGGGAGCAGTGGAACCACCTGTGAAGAGAACAAGGGCGATACCATGGGGATAAGCATACACACAAGTCCAAGGGAGAGCATGGAAAAGGTAGTCAAAAAGTTCATAGGACAATTCTACTCAATGGACAAACTATGGCGAAATTCAACCAGATTCGATTCTGTCAGGCCGGATTATCCGGCCTGGCCAGGGGCGGATAATCTGGCCCTGGCAGAAATTTTTCAACAAGCCTAGATTGAGTGCAAGGAAGTAGATCGGGCCTAGAAACTTCAAGACTACGAGTTCTACGCGAAACCGCATCCTTCTAGACAACGTTCCACCCAACAAATGACACATCTAGCCAAAGATGGGGAGAGAGGGAGTTACCCTCACTCATTGGAGGAAGAACGCGGAGGAGAAGGTACCCGGAGGCACGGAGAAGAAGATCCGGGGAGGCCCGGAAAATCCAGTGGCCGGAGAAGCTCCGGGGAGGGTGGGGGACAACAGGCGGCGGCTGAGGAGGATGAGAGGGTTGGGGGATAAGTGCTGCTTGTTATGAGCCCTTCCCCCCGATCCCTACCCTTTAAGATGAAATCCGCCAGGGCCGAATTATCCGGCCTACACTTGGGCCGGATTATCCGGCCTACACTTGGGCCGGATTATCCGGCCTCAAATCTGAATTTCTGTTGTACATAGATTCAGGCCCGCGCGTCCCCAAACAACACCCCCACAAGGTGTACAAGGGACTTGTGTGCAAGAATAGATGGCTTAGGAGTAGGGAAAATCTTAGGATTAAGAGAGCCAAACTGAGATGGTACTATACACTCAAAATTTCCATAACCAAATCAAATAAGAGCCGAAATTGAGTGTGATTCCCATAAGAACATGAGATGAGCAAAAACAACCAAAAAGATCCACCAAAATCCAATTCTCCTCCAGGGAGAGGGCGGTGGCCTAAGCCACCTTGTTGGAGTGTATGGTGTGACATCGCGAAGATATATCTTGGGTTCACGACCAATACTCATCAATAAGCTCACATATCACAAAATGATATTAAGAGAAATGATTTATCTTGCTTTTGGCATTATAGGGGGAGGGTTAGCCCAATTATTTAGGACCACACTCCCCCTATATCCATGCCCACATCTAGACCAAATAAGACTAAGATGAATGAGTGAGTGTATGGGTAATCAAGACAAACTCCGGGAATCAATGATATTTAGCTCATTCCTCAAGTAGAAGAATCTTGCTTCATCAAGTGGCTTCGTAAAAATATCAGCAAGTTGGTTCTTCGTGCTCACAAAAGATAGATCAGTATCGCCTCGAGCAACATGGTCTCGAATAAAATGATTCCAAATCTCAATATGCTTTTCCCTTGTGTGCTATACCAGATTGTACGCAATTGTGATTGCACTTTCATTATCACATAAAAGAGGCACTTTGTCACAAATGACATCGTATTCCTTTAAAGTTTGCCTCATCCACAATAACTGAGTGCAAGCACTAGCAGCAGCAACATATTCAGCTTAGGCGGTGGAGAGAGAGATATAATTCTGCTTTTTAGATGACCAACACACTAGAGATCTTCCCAAGAATTGACAAGCTCCAGAAGTGGATTTCTGATCATCCTTATCACCAGTCCAATCTGAATCAGTATAACCACATAGAGAGAAATTGGAGCCCTTGGGATACCATAGACCGAAGTTAGGGGAATGAACCAAATATCGAAAGATCCTCTTGACCGCCACTAAGTGGCTTTCTTTAGGAGATGCTTGATACCTTGCACACACCCCTACACTCAACACAATATCGGGTCTAGATGCGTAGAGGTAAAGAAGAGAGCCGATCATGGATCGGTATACCTTTTGGTCCACATCTTTACCATGGGGGTGAAGTTCAAGGTGACAATTTGTTTACATCGGAGTGGCGACACCATTAAGATCCGTCATCTTGAATCTCTTGAGCATGTCTTGGATGTACTTTGCTTGATTGATGAAGGTTCCTTCTCTAAGTTGCTTGATCTCGAATCCAAGAAAGAACCGTAATTCCCCATTCATAGACATCTCAAACCTGTCAGTCATAAGCTTTGAAAATTCATCATTAAAATCTTTATTAGTAGAACCAAAGATAATATCGTCTACATATAGTTGGCATACGGAGAGCTCCCCCTTAACCTTCTTAGTAAAAAGAGTGGGATTGATTTGCCCAACTTCGAAGCCATGGTCTAGCAAAAAGCTCTTTAAGGTGCTCATACCATGCACGTGGGGCTTGTTTAAGGCCATAGAGTGCCTTATCGAGTTTGTAGACATGGTTCAGGAAGTTAGGATCCTCAAATCCTGGGGGTTGCTTCACATATACCAACTCATGTAGAGGACCATTAAGGAAAGCACTCTTGACGTCCATTTGCTGCAATTTAAAATTGTTATGGGCAACATAGGCAAGAAGGATATGGATGGACTCAAGCCGAGCCACAGGAGCATAGGTCTCACCGAAGTCAATGCCCTCAAATTGAGAGTAGCCTTGTGCCACAAGTCTCGCCTTGTTCCTCACAACAATGCCATTCTCATCTTGCTTATTTTTAAATATCCATTTAGTGCCGATAACATTGCGGCAATCTTTGGGATTCTCCACGAGTTTCTAGACCTTGTTGCGCTCGAAATTAATCAATTCTTCATGCATAGAAACAACCCAGTCCGGATCTTCAAGAGCTTCAAAAACATTCTTGGGTTCCACCATTGAGATGTGAGCTTGATGCTCACCAAAACTTGCCAATTCCCTTCTTGTAGAAACTCTTCGTCGAAGGTCACCTACAACCTTGTCGAGGGTGTGACCCCTTAACTCAAGGTTCCGATCAGCACGAGCCTTTGACGAAGTTCAATAAGCTTGTTGTCTCTTGGTGGAATAGTTTCATCACTTGAATCTTCATTGGAATCATTTGCTTGACCTTGATTAGAATCCGGGTTAACAGAAGTAGGAGCTGATGAAGCATGTCCTTGAGGAGGGTCAGCAGCCGTAACAGGAGGCTACTGAACAACTGGTGATTCAGGGCCATATAATCCGGCCGAGGGTGAGGTCGGATAATCTGGTCTGGGAGAACTTGTTGCAGCTTCATCAGACTGCCTGGGATTTGCTTGAGCTGGCGAGGGGCCAGATAATCCGGGGTCAGCCGAAAAATCTGGCCTAGAGCTTGCAACGATTTCTTCAACACCAGAAGCAGGTTGTTTGTCAGGGGAGGGGAGGTCGGATAATTTGGTGTCCACCGGATAATCTGGCCTGGAGCTTTCTGGAGCAACATGACCTTTAGCAAATGATGGAGATGGTGTAGGAGTTACTCCCGTGGTTGGAACATGTTGAGTATGTGTAGATGAGGGCTCTTCATGAGTAGAGCATTGTCCTTCCCGATCCGCCACAAGGGGTTCCTCAATGGGGCGGAAAAATCCCACGCCCATTCTTCTTATGGCGTCTTGGGGTATTTCAACATCTGCATCACAAACATCAACTTGCCCCGCATGGGAGCCGTCATTTTCTTTGAACACCACACTACAAGATTCTACAACAGTTTCGGAGAGCTTATTGTAGACTCTATAAGTGTGGGATTCGGCACCATAACCAACAAAAATACCTTCTAGAGCCTTATATTCAAATTTATATAAACAAACTCCCTTGATGAGAAAAAAACACTTACACCCGAATACCCGAAAGTATGAGATGTTTGGCTTGTTACCGGTAAGTATTTCATACGGAGTCTTGTCCAAGATTTTACGGAGGTATAACCGGTTGGATGAATGACACGCGGTTGAGATTGCTTCAGCCCAAAATTTATATGGAGACTTCAATTCGGCTAGCATTGACCTTTCCATATCCATTAGAGTCCGATTCTTCCTCTCGGCTACACCATTTTGTTGAGGGGTGTACGTAGCGGAATATTGATGTCTTATCCCCTCTTCACTTAGGAACTCATTTAAGGTGTAGTTCTTGAACTCAGAGCCGTTATCACTTCTTATAGCCAAAATAGGGACATTGTGTTGACGTTGAACCTCGTTGGCGAAGTCGATGACCGTTTGTTGAGTTTCACTCTTCAACTTGAAGAAATAAACCCAAGTGTATCTTGAGTAATCATCAACGATCACAAGACAGTACTTCTTCCCACCGAGGCTTGCATGAGATGGAGGTCCGAAGAGGTCCACATGAAGGAGCTCTAAGATCCTTTTTGATGAGATAATAGTCTTCCTTCGATGAGGAGAGTCATGCATTTTCCCTTCAACACAAGCCCTGCAAACACGATCTTTGGCAAATGAGACATTTTCTTTTAGTCCAAGGATGTGGCCACCTTTGTGGAGACTTTGCAAAGTTCTCATATTGACGTGGGCTAGTCGGCGATGCCATAACCAACCCGCGTCAGCCTTTCCGAAAAGACACATCGGGCCTGTAGTGGTTTTCCCCGAAAAGTCCACCACGTACAGGCCATTTTCGACATATCCCACGAAAGCGACTTTTAGAGACTTGCTCCACAAGAGTACCACCAAATCAGCATCAATATAAACTGCAAAGCCCATCTTACCAAGGGCGCGAACTGAAAGTAAATTGTACCCTAGGGTCTCAACAAGCATGACGTCCACGAGAGATATATCGTGGGCCACCACAACTTTGCCGAGACCTAATACCTCAAATTTTGACTTGTCACCATAGGAGATGGTTATATGATCAAGATTTGGCCGCATCTCCGTGATGATCTCCTTGCTTCCGGTCATGTGACTCATGCAACCGCTATCGAGTATCCATTTAGACCCATTGGAAGCATAGCCCTGCAAGAAAGTTACTTCTTGGTTTTAGGTACCCATTTTTCAATGGGTCCTCTTATGTTAGTGACAAGGGTCTTGGGGACCCAAATAGACCAAGGAATGTAACAATCATAAGGACCTACATAACTAGCATAAACATCACCATAATAATCGCAATATAACTCAAAGTTAGGATTGTTAGTCCCTGCAAAACCATCATGATTAGACTTGTCATTGGTGATGTTGCTAGTCTTTGGATGAGCAGTCTTGCTCTTCTTCTTGTTGTTGTTTTTCTTGTTCTTTGTCTTGGGAATGTAACCAAGACCTTCTTTTCTATTGTTTGTCCTTTGCTTGCTCAGTATCTCATCAAGAACTTCTTTACCTTTGTGTTGAGAACCTCTTGCAAGATCTTCTTTTCCATAAGATGATGTGGAGGTACTTGGCACATCATACATCTTCAGTTGAGTTTGGAGCTGATCATGAGACTCATTTAGAGTAGAGTGATCACTCTCCAATGCCTTGTGAGCACTGTCAAGTTTATCAAACTTCTCCGAGAGTCTAGCATGAGGAGCCCCAAATTCAATCTTTTCTTTCTTTAGTTTCTTTACCTTGGCAAGAGCATTGTCACGTTCTTTGATGAGCTGAGCCACAACTTTTTCATGTGACTCCTCAATGGATTTGAGTCTCTCTTCCAAATACACTCAAGCTTCGTCTTCTTCTTCCAAAGCATTCTACAAAGAAGTTATCTCTAGGGCATCTTCTCTTTCAATTCTGCCCTTTTCTTCAAGAAGATCTTCGGCTTGAGCAAGTTGACTCATAAGAGTATCAAAATGAAGTTTGTGCTCACCTTGCAGGTTAGTGAAAAAGTTGTCCAAAGCAATAATTTCTTCTTTCATTTTAAGACTAGTATGATCATCCATATCCAAGTTTATGTTAGTCTTAGGAAATGAAGAGCTAGAACTTGATACCTCGGACCCTCTTGCCATAAGGCAAGTGGCGTTGTTATTGATGATGGTTTTTTTTGGTGATTCGAAGCGAGATGATGGAGTCGATGTGGTGGCTATAACAGCCACCTCGCGAGAACTATCTTCATCCTCTTCATCTTCACTTGCGGAGGAGTATTATTCTTGTTCCACCAAGACAATCTTGGGTTGCTTCTTGCAGGGACCATTCTTTTTGATAAATGGCTTCTTCTTAGGTGCCTTGGATTTTTCTTTAAGGATGAGCCTGCCACCATTGTCTTCTCTATTTTGATATGGACATTTGGCTACGAAGTACAGCCTATCTCCACAATTGTAGCATGTCTTCAGTTTTGGGCAACTTTCTCTTCTTCCACTTGACCCATTCTTGTGCTCGAGTTCTGACTTGGCCTTGGCAGGATCCTTCCAAAAGTTCCTCGCGTAAAATGCCATGTACTCACCATGAGAATGTTTGACTTCATCGGGGCAGTCCATGGAGGCCCCCTCAAAAGCTCTTTCATCCTCCTCTTGCTCCACAATATTAGCCTTTAGAGCAACATTGACCCCCTTTTGCATTCCAATGGCACGGGCACGGGCATCTTCAGCGTTCTTTGCAGCAACTTTGAATGATGCCATTTCTTGCATGACTTCATTGGATGTCATTTGATGATAGTTGTGTCTACCTTGCAAGCTCTTCAAGTCCGTTGGCTCGAAAGGCATTAAGGCACTCACATATTTTCTCTTTATCCATGCATCATCAATGTGAGTGGATCCATGCTTTCTAAATGTTGTTGCAATGCCCTTGAGTCTTCTATACATGTCTTCATGGTTTTCACCATCCAACATGTAGAATCCTTCAGCTTCATTACTGAGGGCACAATACCGATTCCTTCTAATGCTTTCATTCCCAATAAAGAGATCGCTGAGGGCATCCCAAGCTTCTTTAGCTGTGTTGAGATGTTCAATGTGGGCATGTCCTTGGGGCCCACACCGAGCTGTATCATGTGGAGAGACATAGCATTCAATTGGCTGTCCATAACTTCTATTCTTGTCAGGTTGGTATGATCGCCAATATGAAGACCTTCTTCAATAATCCTCCAAAGTTCAATAGAGGAGCTGCAAACATGAGACTTCATTAAGAATTGCCATTGATTAAAAGAGGATGCAGTAAGCTTGGGTGGATCACCCCTATTGTTTATATGAGGATGAGGGATAGGTGGGTCGGGGGAATATACGTGACGAACCTCACTATATTCCTCCTTACCACTTCCCTTCTTGGAGGTGGAACCATTATGTTTTTCACCTACAACTTCAACATCCTTGGATCCGGTGTTAGACTTATACTTGGATGATGGTGTGGCGGCCTTAGAGGAGGATGGAGATGGAGCTATGGATGATGTGAGGCGAGCAATCATTTGATTCATCTCCTCCATCTTGGCCGCAAAGGATTTTAACAAGGTTGTTTCCAACGTCTTGAGATCATCCATTATGACCTTATCCACAGCCTCATCCCCATCTCCCTTGGTACCCATACTTCTCTTAGGCGGTTAAGCCCGAATAAAGAGCCGAGGCTCTGATACCAATTGAAATGGATCGTATGGGCACCTAGAGGGGGGGTGAATAGGTGCTACTTCAAATTTTAAGGCTTTTTCAATTTTAGGCTTAACACAAAGGGTAAATTCTCTAGATAAACTATTAGATGAAATTTCCCTATATGCCAACCTATCTACTGAAGGAAATATGCCCCGAGAGGCAATAATAAAGTTATTATTATGTATTCCTTGTATATGATAGATGTTTATTTTGCATGCTATAATTGTATTGATAGGAAACATCAATACATGTGTGTTTAATAAACAAAAAGGGTTCCTAGTTATGCCTCTCTTATAGACTAGCTTGTTGATTAACAAGATGATCAAGGTTTCCTGATCATGGACATTGGATGTTGTTAATAACAAGGTCACAACATTTGTGAAATGATGTGATGAACATTCATCCGAAGTATAGCATTACGATCAAGTCATTATGTTTATATTGCTATAACATCATACGAAGTAATCTTTATCCTTAGACCATGAGATCATGTTAATTGCTAACACCGGAAGAGTATCTTGATAACATCAAACGTCACACCGTAACAGGGTGACTATAAAGATGGGTTCAGTACTACGAAGGTGTTATGTTGAGGCTCATGGATCAAGAGTGGAATTTGTCAATCCAGATGACGGATAGATATACTCTGGGCCCTCTCGATGATATCACATTAGGATAGCTTGCAAGCAAGTGATGTGATCACTAGAATGTTATATCACGGGAACGAGAAAAGAGTGCATGTCGGTAACAAGATCAAACTAGGTATGGAGATACCGATGATCGAATCTCGGACATGTAATATATCGAGAGACAAAGGGATTTATTTACAAGCGTTAAATGTTCTCACGATCACAGGAGTCATCGTTGAATGTGTAGGAGTCAGTACGGATCTCCAGGTCCCGCTGCTGATTATTGATCGGAGAAGGGTCTCGATCATGTCTGCATTATTCGTGAACCGTAGGGTGGAACACTTAAGAGTTACCGGACACCATTTTGGAGCACATATGTTTCAGACGAAAGAATTGCAAAGCGCAGGAATTGTTTCAATAGAAACCGGAAATTGTTTCGGGTGAAATTGCAGAAGGTGGTTCTGCATGTGATATTGAAATATTGCAAGGGGCTATATGTGAATGTTTGTTAATTAAAGTAATTAACAAATTCTGAATAAATTTAATAAAAAGAGTTTTATTAAATGAGAGAGCATTAAATTTGGACAAATTTAATGCATTTAAAGTGGAGACTTTAAAAGGGAATGTGAAGAGGCATTTTAATGTGGAGGGGTTACCACCACATGAATGGGGGAGGTGAGGGGTCACCCCCCATGCGCCGGCCATGGAGTGAGGGGGCACCCCCTCCTCCTATAAAAGGCCACCCATTCCCTCCTTCATCCTCACACCTCCTTGCGAAGGATCTCTCTCCCCCTCTAGAATTATTCCCCCATGGTCTCGGATTAGCGAGATACATGTTCCCGGTGGCATTTCGTCTGGAAGGAGTTGCTGCTTCCATTGGATCACTGGAGCGAGGTGGTGGAGGTTGTCCGGTGGCTTGAACGTGTGTGCGACGACGGATGCGATGCTGATTTGCGGCGCTCGGACTTCCACACGATCTTGAGATCAGCAAGCGTACGACTACATCAACCACGAGTTCCTACTCGTTAACAAAACTCGTTGTCTTCGAGGGTAAGTTCTCCATGGATGTATGTCCACCCGTTGCTCTGTATCTAGTAGATAGATCTTGGCATATAGTTCTCATCGTAGGATTTTTTTTGTTTTCTATGCTACGGACCCAACATCTACTAGCGAGAAAAGAGCGAGCGGAAGAGCGAACCGTAGTGAAGCACGCGGAGACATGGGATTTGTTTGACCGCAGTTCCTTCCTTGTTAAGGGAAGTACGTCTGCGTTGGAGGGGTGGGCGGTACTAAGACCACCATGCCACAATAGGCCCCACCCTATTCTCCGATGGATCCCGCCACCAAATGCCCGATCCACCTTTCCACTATAGGGACCCTTCGAGGCGGGTACCGGTGCCTTTATACAACTAGCGGGGCACAACTCCACAATCCACTTGGAGGCTCCCGTAATGACAACAAGCTGCCACAAGAACAAGTTATCAATAACAAAGAACAAGATCTAGATATTGACAAGAATACTAGATCAGGGATTTCTCCAAATGAATGGAGAGGAGTTGATGCGCTTGATTCATGATGATGATGACGATTCTCTCCTCCTTAAATTCCCCCAAAGATCGAAGCCTTCGGGTGGTTGAAGTGGGAGATCTAGAATGGGAGCTCTTTCAAAGGGTCTGAACAATTTCGAGTGAATCAAGAGTTCTGCTTGTTGGGGAAGAAGGGATATTTATACCCCTTCCATAACCAAGCCGTTAGAGCTTTCGGGGGACGGATTATCCGGCCTGGGGAAAAGTCCGTCCCAGACTCGGATTATCCGGCAGAAAAAACCGGCCACGGACAGAAGCTCACGCAGACTTGCCCTTCACACTTTCTTCTGGGGACCGGATTATCCGGCCTAGGGGAGGGCCGGATTATCCGGCTGGGGGAAAAATCCGCCCCAGCCACGGAATATCCGGGGGAAATTTCGCCCGCAGACAGAAGCTTGCAAAGGAGCTCTCTTGGGCGAATTCCCTGGGCCCGGATTATCCGCCCCAACAAGAGGGCCGGATTATCCGGTCTAGGGAGAAAATCCGCCCCAGAGCCGGAATTTTCTGGGGGAAAATCCGCCCCCAGACAGAGACTTGCGCAGAGCCATCCTTGCCCAAGGTGGTCTGGACGGATTATCTGGCCCATGATGGGGGCGGATAATCCGGCCCCCAAAACTCTCAAAACTTCCTGCAACACTTAGTGCACATTAGAATAATCCATGGTATTGTTATCTAACACACAAAACCTGGGAAATCATGAAATGTTCTTTCAAAAGGGAATAACTTAGTACCAATCTATATATACCCAATAACGACAAAGATGTTTAGATACAATAGGAGTAAATATATACATAAAGCATGTCCAAAGCATACTGATGAACATTGTAGAAATCCCACTGATGATCAGCTATTAAGGTAAATAAACAAATGGGAGTTTGCAAAATCAAAGAGAGCAAATAACAGTAGTTCATCAGCGCTATTAGGTGTTGTAGGGATCAATGCATCGGAGATTACTGAGATAGAGGGGGATGTTACTAGAGAGATGGAGCTATGGCTCAGGGGGGTCCCCTCCTCGTGCCATCTGCTATCCAACAATGCCATACACCATCTCAAAAAATGCCATACACATGATCGGCTGCTGTGTCTTTAGTAACTGATGTTTTGGGGACGCTCAAACTTCTCTAGAGACCTCCTCTAACTCGATTTAGGTGGCTAAACTTTTTTGTGAGTGTCTTATAATGATATCTTAATTAGAATAGTAAGAAAAATGTGAGCAACTAACAAAATCAACCGTACTACTATTATTTTCCTAAAACACCTAGTGCATCTGATCCCAATTCATTCCATGTTAATTTACGCATTCAGATTGATATTCCTATGCCACAAATCATAAAATGTCAAACAAATACTCTATGCAAACAATACGGATTGAGAATCTCCCAAATTCAATTTACAAATACGTCTCTTCTTTTCTGAATGTAACCTCACCAAGCAAACATCTTGAACGGGCTCGTGGCGTCATCCTCGTTGCCGGTCGCGATCCAGGTTGCTCCTCTGATGGGCCCGCTAGAGGGCCTCCAGCTCTAGCTTTTCCCACCTCCTCTCAATCATGGCAGGATGAGTAAGACCATTTGCTTGGCTTCTGGCGAGCTCAACCTAGATGATCCGCAACCCTAGTATGGATCCAGTCTCAGGAGAGCATGGCCACACCCCTTGTTGTGGTTGCCGCCTTGCCGGTTATTGGAGGTGGTAGCGGAGTCTAATGTAGAGAGAGAGGAGCAGGAGAGAGAGCGTGGAATGAGGTGACCGTGAAGATAGACAGGGAGAGCCGGGGAGGAGAGGATGATGTGCACACATGACTGCACAGGGAGAGAGAACGGGAGGCATGCGTCCTTCAGCAGCTGGACACAAGGGCCCACGTGCCAAACACATAGAATGGCATATGGCCTCAGAGGGTCTACATGTGACCAGGCTTAAGCCTATAGTTAATTCTTTGCATGCAACATGCTTATGTGGAGAGTGATGTGATGATAGGAGGTAGGAGAGAATGGACTATTTTAGCTATTCTATCTTACAATGGGTCCCATCTAACATGTATTTGGCAACCGCTATGTTGTAGAAAATCTGGCAATTTGGCATGCATGTCATATGCTGACAATGACAGATTTTGCAAGGCACACGCTATGGCTGCCCTTAAGAGCATTTTTGGTCATAATTAGCATCTAACAAGGAGCCATGAACAAATTTTTTAACAACATGGGCAATTTTGTGGGGACCGTCTGAAAACCAGTACAAATACACCAATGTCACCAAAGAACATGGCCACATTGTGTAACTCAGCTGACCTGAACACCCACACAAAGCATACGCACGCTGTCGAAAAAACACCATCGAGGTTGCCATTGAGCGTCATCGTCATCACTCCTCCCGGAGCAAGTGACTCTGACTTCTCCTTCAACACCCATTGGCAAGGCCCTCACTACAATAGACTCCAGAACACTTGTCGGCCCATGCCAGATAGTCGACCCCAAACACGTCGAGGAAGAGGCAACTCTGATTTCAGCCACTAGCATCACGATACAAGAAGCACACCTTGCACCAACAAAATCCGTGTTGCGGATGGAGATCCACACCAGCATAATCGAATGGGTGGCATCATTTCTGGCAAGATGCCCCCTGCAGTCGCAGCTCTGACTTCACCTCATCATGGAAGGACGAGGTATGAACCCAAAAGCACACAGAACTGCTAGTGGTAAGGACATGCTGCAAACCGGATCCTCTCACCCCTGTCATCATTGCCACACAAATCGCAACGCCATCACCACCATCTTACACTGGTCCCTCTAGCCTAAGCGATCTCCAAAATCTATGCCGTCAAGGGGGAAGACGACACAAGGGTGCCACCATCGTCCGATCACGTCTGATCTAGGGATTACCCTAGAGCTTCCATAGGAGTGGATGAGACATCATCACATCAACGATGCCTTCAAGAAGGAAACACGCCAAAGGTGTCGACATCGCTGCTCCAGCCACTGGCCGAAGACAAACTTTTGCCCGAATCAGACCATAACCACTCCACCTCTGCATGGCGGGACCATCGAAGCATCGTCCACCACCACATCACTACATCATGCTCCCACCTCGCCTACACCAACGGCCGCCGCCACCCCGCAACCTTCCTTCTCTGAACAGTGCTTGAGATCTAGCCGCCAAGATCAACACCCTCAACCCTGGTTAAACCACCCCTGCTTCGAGGACTATAACCCCTCAGCACATCATAAGCCCAACTCCATAGGCCATCGGCGCGCCACGCGTTAATACGTTGCTAACGTATCTATAATTTTTGATGTTCCATGCTTGTTTTATATCTACTTTCTTATGTTTTGTCCACACTTTGGAGTATATTTACACACTTTCTAGGACTAACCTATTAACAAGATGACACAGTGCCAGTTGCCTGTTTTCTGCTATTTTTGGTTCCAGGAAAGTCAGAAAATGAATATTGTCGTAATTGGACGGGACAAAAGCCAAAGTCAATATTTCACCGAGGGGAACACGAAGCCAGAAGACAAGACGAAGAGGGGCCAGGGGCCAGCCACACCACCTGGCTGTACGGCTAGGCCTGGCCTGCGCCATGGGGTGGTGAGGCCGCCTCAGGCACCCCCTCGGCCTCCCCTTTCGCCTATAAGAAGCCTCCGATACATACCCTAATTACCCGATCAAAATTTCACGAAAGAGTTTGTAACTGCTGTCATCTCCATCCCTAGATCGGGACGGATCTGAAGATCTTCCCGGCACCCTGCCGGAGGGGAGAATTCACCCTAGAGGCCTTCTTCATCACCATGCCTGCCTCTGGTGTGATGGGTGAGTAGTTTATCCCTGGACTACGGGTCCATGTAGTAGCTAGATGGTTGGTTCTTCTCCTTTGTGCTACCATGTTTAGATCTTGTGAGCTTCGTTCATGATCAAGATCATCTATTTGTAATCCTACATGTTGTGTTTGCGGGGATCCGATGGATATTGAGATGATATTTCAGATTGATTATTGATTCTATCATGACTTTGTTATTTGTGATCTTGCATGCTCTCTGTTGTTAGTAACTATCTTGGCCGAGTAGATGCTAGCAACTCCAAGAGGGAGTATTTATGCTCGATAGTGGGTTCATGCCTCTAGTAATCTAGGGAAGTGACAGAAATCTCTAAGGTACTAGATGTGTTGTTGCTACTAGGGAGAAAACAACAATCCTTTGTTCGTAGAACAATCGTATTGTTTACTTTACACACTTTGCTTAATGGAATTATCTGTTGCTTGCAACTTAATACTAGAGGGGGTTCGGATGATAACCTGAAGGTGGATTATTAGTCATAGATGCAGTTGGATTATGGTCTATGTATAATGTTGTAATGCCCAATCAAATCTCATAGGAGTCAAGATGATTAGTATATGCATGTATGCTTTCTCGATGTTTGTCAACCGCCTCGCTGTAATTTGTTCACCCAACATGTTATCTATCTTAAGGAGAATCACCACTAGTGAACTATGGACCTCGGTCCTTTCTTTTACTATCAATCTACAATCTACTATTTACTGTTTTCTGTTTACTTTCTGCAAGCAATTACTATCTTCCACACAATACGTTTAATCCTTTGTTTTCAGCAAAACCGGTGAGATTGACAACCTCACTGAGTTTGGGGCAAAGTTCTATGATTGTGGTGTGCAGGATTCCAAGTTGGAAACAACACCTTGGAGGTGTTTCCTTGCTCCTACTGGTTCGATAACCTTGGTTTCATAACTGAGGGAAAACTTGTTTCTATACTCAACATACCTTCCTCTTGGGGTTCCCCAACGAGCTCAACGTATTGTGTAAGCAAGACTTTTTTTGGCATCGTTGTCGGGGAGTAAAGGACATCTTCACAAGGGGAGTCTCTCATAACCAATCTCTTTACTTTGTTTTATTTGTTTTGCTTAGTTTATTTCTGCTTTGTTTCCTTGTTTCTTTATAAAAAACACACAAAAAATTAGTTGTACTAGTTTGCTTTCTTTATTAAAAACACAAAAAAATGACTACTCTTGAAAACACTAAGTTGTGTGACTTCACTAGCACCAAAAACAATGATTTCATGTGCACACCTATTGCTCCACCTGTTCCTGAAGCTACTTCCTTTGAAATTAAACCTTCTTTACTCAATCTTGTTATGAGAGAACAATTTTCTGGTATTGGTACTGAAGATGCTTCTGGTCATCTTAATAACTTTGTTTAACTTTGTGAGATGTAAAAACATAGGGATATAGACGGGGATATTATTAAGCTTAAATTGTTTCCTTTCTCTTTGAGAGGAAAAGCTAAAGAATGGTTGCAATCCCTAACTATAAATAGTATTGATTCTTGGATTAAATGCAAAGATGCTTTCATTGGAAAATACTATCCTCCTGCTAAGATTATATCTATGAGAAGTGAAATAATGAAATTTAAACAATCTGATAATGAACATGTTGCTCAAGCTTGGGAAAGAATGAAATCTTTGGTAAAGAATTGTCCCACTCATGGACTGACTACTTGGATGATTATCCAAACCTTTTATGCAGGACCAAATTATTCTTCAAGGAATCTGCTGGATTCTGCTGCTGAAGGTACTTTTATGACCATTACTTTGGGTGCTGCAACAAAGCTTCTGGATAATATGATGGTTAACTATTGTGAATGGCACACTGAGAGATCTCCACAAGGTAAGAAGGTAAATTCTGTTGAGGAAACCTCTTCCTTGAGTGATAAAATTGATGTTATTATGTCCATGCTTGTTAATGGGAAAGCTCATATTGATCCAAATCATGTTCCCTTAGCCTATTTGGTTGCTCAAGAAGAGCAAGTTGATGTGAACTTTATAAGAAATAATAATTTTAGCAACAATGCTTACAGGAATAATTTTGGTAATAATAATTATAGGCCATATCCTCCCAATAATGGCAATGCTTATGGAAATTCCTACAACAATAATAGGAGTGCACCCTCTGAACTTGAAGTTATGCTAAAAGATTTTATTAGTAAACAAACTGCTTTCAATAAAACTATTGAGGAAAAACTCTCTAATGCTGAAAGAAATATAGCATCATTGTCTGAAGCTCAATCTTCTTTGAATAAAATGGGTGCTAAACCTGAAATTATTGAAAATCACTTTGCTGCTAATAATGCCATACAAGTTAGAATTGATGAAAATGTTAGACTATTAGCTGAATTACATGCTAGTGGGAAAGAGAAGATGAAATTGCTAGAAATACTAGTATTTCTACTATCACTACCACTAATGTTGAAGCTAGTAAACCCAATGGAACATTTTCTAATAAAAATGTTGAAATTCTTCAAAACATGGGAAACAATAGCTCTACCTATTTAGATGATAATTATGATTTTGATCTTGATGGTTGTAATATATCTGAAGTAATTATTTTCCTACAAAAGCTTGCTAAAAGTCCTAATGCTAGTGCTATGAATATGGCCTTTACAAAACACATTACTGATGCTCTCATAAAAATTAAAGAAGAAAAGATGAAACATAACGCTTCTATTCCTATGAAACTAGAAGATGGTTAGGAAGCCATCATTAATATGAAAGTAAATGATTTTGATCTCAAAGCTTTATGTGATCTTGATAGTAGTGTTTCTATTATGCCTAGAAAGATTTATGAAATGCTTGATTTGCCACCATTGGAAGATTGTTATTTAAATATCCCACTTGATGATAATGCTAAAAAGAAACTAATGGGGAGTATTAATGATGTTCTTATTATGGTTAACAATGCCTATGTCCCCATTGATTTCTATGTTTTGGATGTTGAATGCAATGCTTCTTGTCCTATTATTTTGGGAAGACCTTTTCTTAGAACTGTTGGTGCCATTATCGATATAAAAGAAGGCACCATTAAATATCAACTCCCACTCAAGAAAGGTATAGAACACTTCCCTAAGAAGAGAGAGAAGATTCCTTTTGCCTCTCCTATTAAAACAAAATTTTCTCTTAATGCTTCTTCATTTGAGAATACTTGATTCTTTTCTTGCTTCTTATGCCTAAATCAAAGGCGTTAAAGAAAAGCACTTATTGGGAGATAACCCAAATTTTGTTAGGAGTCTTTTGTTGAGACTTGGAAGTTATTGCTTCAGTAATAACCTCTCCATATCATTTTTGTGTAGTTTTTGTGCCAAGAGTAACCTCTAATGAGAGAGAAGTAAGATTTGGGAAAGTTGCTGTCCCAAAACAGATTTTTTGTGCTTCGCTGTAAAAATTTGTGAAAAATCTCTGTATGTTGGTTTGCGCTATAATTTTTGGTGATTCTGCCCCAGGTTGTTATCCAACTTTTGTTAGTTCAACACTTTTTTATTTGAGCAATAGAAGGTCTTTGAAAAAATCAGTTTCTACCTGCTGGTCTGTTTTGACAGATTTCTGCCACTATTTGCATTTGCTTCTTATTGATTCCTTTTAGGTTCTTTTTGGGGAAATTGAGCTTTTTGAGGGAATTGCTACAGTGGCTTGTGTTTTAATGGAAGTTTTACTTTTGTTGAGACTGAAATACTTATTATCCTGAGTACACTAATGTTGCTAATGAAGATTGTGTGAAGTTTTGAATGAAGGAAATTTTCAGGTGTAGGGAAAGAATGATGTAATGAGATGAAGAATGGACTAAAGCTCAAGCTTGGGGATGCCACCTGTGTCACCCCAAGAAATATCCAAGAAGTACAAGCGTCAAATCTTGGGGATGCCCAAGGCATCCCGTTCTTCATTAATAAAAATCCCAGGTTTCTTCCGAACACTTCATTTTTATTGTTTCATGCACAGTTGTTCTTGGAGCATCTTCATTTTTTTTGGTTTTCTTTTGCTTCCTTTTCTTAGTTTGCTTGAATAAATTGGTTGGACCCCCTCATTCATGCATTAGTTTTCAAATAAGTTGGTTTGTATTGGAAAAGAGTAGGAAAAGTTCATGCTTAAGTGGTAAAAGGGAGCTTGTTTTTGACTGTGGCCTATGCTTTGTCATGTCATGCTTGATATTGTTTTGGCTTTATGCTTAGTGATTTTTGCTGTATCATGACATGTTATAAACAATTGAGATTTCTTAATGTTCCTTGAAAGAATCATGCGTTGTTTTAGCATATTAAAGCATGGTATTGTGGTATTCTCCTTTGATGCTTTATTTGGGTTGACTTGGCGCATGCTCACACCATGTTAAGACTACACCAAGTCACCATAGCCTCTATTATCCTTTAGTTTTCGACTTGTAATATCACTTTATACTTTAATTAACGATGTTTTGTCGCTTTGCATGATTATCGCCATTATTGCTCTCTTAGTTAGTCGCTCCCAATCTTTTGCTAGCCTCCATAACCAAGTATGAATTCCACTCATGCATCCAACTCCAAATAAAATCAAGTTATTCCAAAGAGTCCACCATACCTACCTATTAGCATTTGCTATTCCAAGTATATTCATGTTTTTATCTACCTTCCGAATTAAATTTGTCATGTGAAAATTAGTGATTAAAGCTCTCACGAACTTGATGGCACACTTTACTTTTCTTGCACCTAACAAACTTGAACCACTGTGTCATCTAAGTTGTATATGCTTGCACTTATATGTTGGGAATTAGCAGAACCATGCTGTCATGGGGAACGCTTTCAACATTGCACTTGTACATTGTACCCAGTTGATATAATGCTCTTTTGTTTATGGATGTCGTCGGTGTGAAATGAAGGGGAGCTTGTAAGTCCATGGAGTTATGTATGTGTGTTAGAGAAACGCCTGGGCTGCTAGTCTAATCCATGCCTAATCATGGTGGAAACCTGCAGCGTAACCATAATGAGCAATTTATGAAGCATTCTTCTTATAAAAAGAGATAGAGATTGAGAAAAAGAAAAGAAAAATAAATGAGAAAAGAGGAAAGAGAGAAAAAAGAACCATTTTCCCATGGTAAATAAGAAGATTGCTGAGATGCTCATTGTCTGCTTGCCTTGTCATTTTGATATGGGGATTCTTCCGTATCATCGGGCAAGGGGTACCCCGTTGGAGGTTCTCTATGATACACATGTACTTACTATGACAAGAACTTACCGGTAACTAAACTTGAGTAGCATGAGGAGCGGCCCTCGTATTCAAGGGACATGAGATTGCCAACTTATACTTTGTCAAGCATATACTCCATAGTTTGTTCACTTTAACCTTAATCACTTCAATATGCTTATGATAGGGGCAATGAGAGCTGAAAGCTAATAAGTACCATAATTTTTGGAAGCTCTTTATGAGACTTGAATCCCTGCTTCCTTCTATGAAGGCCTTTCTTTTACTTTTATGTTGAGTCACCATCTTCTATCTTTATGCACCTATTGAGAGAGCATAGTGGCCATTCTTAGTTTAATGTGAATTGTCCCAAGACTTATTGATTGATTCATAATGTTGATATTGCTTGTTCTTGAACTATTTGTATCTAGTCACCCTTATGAACTTTGAAGGTGTCCTATGCATTTATGTTTTGCTACTCTATGAGGGACAAGCTAAATACCATTCTCATTATGTTTTCTTTATGTGAAACAAACAAATGTCTTGCAAAGCATTGTTATTCATGAATCTTTTGTTTGTACCTTTTAATGCTATAACATAGTTGCCATGTCTTATTGTTAGAACTATATCTTCCATGCTATGTTAAAGTACTATGATCCCAGCTTTCGATGTTTTATAAATGCCTTGATCAAGATTATGATGGTGCATGTCACCTCAAAAATTATTCTTTTTTTATCACTTACCTACTCGAGGACGAGCAGGAGTTAAGCTTGGGGATGTTGATACGTTGCTAACGTATCTATAATTTTTGATGTTCCATGCTTGTTTTATATCTACTTTCTTATGTTTTGTCCACACTTTGGAGTATTTTTACACACTTTCGGGGACTAACCTATTAACAAGATGCCACAGTGCTAGTTGCCTGTTTTCTACTGTTTTTGGTTCCAGGAAAGTCAGAAAATGAATATTCTCGCAATTGGACGGGACAAAAGCCAAAGTCAATATTTCACTAAGGGGAACACGGAGCTAGAAGACGAGAGGGAGAAGGGCCAGGGGCCGGCCACACCACCTGGCCGCGCCGCCAGGCCTGGCCTGCGCCAAGGGGTGGTGCGGCCACCTCAGGCACCCCCTCGGCCTCCCCTTTCGCCTATAAGATGCCTTCGATACCGAAACCCTAGGTACCCGATCAAAATTCCACGAAAGAGTCTATAGCCGCTGTCATCTCCATTCCTAGACCGGGAGGGATCTGAAGCTCTTCTCGGCACCCTGCCGGAGGGGAGAATTCACCCTGGAGGCCTTCTCCATCACCATGCCGGCCTCCGGTGTGATGTGTGAGTAGTTCATCCCTGGACTACGGGTCCATGTAGTAGCTAGATGGTTGGTTCTTCTCCTTTGTGCTACCATGTTTAGATCTTGTGAGATCCGTTCATGATCAAGATCATCTATTTGTAATCCTACATGTTGTGTTTGCGGGGATCCGATGGATATTGAGATGCTATTTCAGATTGATTATTGATTCTATCATGTCTTTGTTATTTGTGATCTTGCATTCTCTCCGTTGTTAGTAGCTATCTTGGCCGAGTAGATGCTAGCAACTCCAAGAGGGAGTATTTATGCTCGATAGTGGGTTCATGCCTCTAGTAATCTAGGGAAGTGACAGAAATCTCTAAGGTACTAGATGTGCTGTTGCTACTAGGGAGAAAAGAACAATCCTTTGTTCATAGAACAATCGTATTGTTTACTTTACACACTTTGCTTAATGCAATTATCTGTTGCTTGCAACTTAATACTAGAGGGGGTTCGGATGATAACCTGAAGGTGGATTATTAGTCATAGATGCAGTTGGATTATGGTCTATGTATAATGTTGTAATGCCCAATCAAATCTCATAGGTGTCAAGATGATTAGTATATGCATGTATGCTTTCTCGATGTTTGTCAATTGCCTCGCTATAATTTGTTCACCCAACATGTCATCTGTCTTAAGGAGAATCACCACTAGTGAACTATTGACCCCGGTCCTTTCTTTTACTATCAATCTACAATCTACTATTTACTGTTTTCTGTTTACTTTCTGCAAGCAATTACTATCTTCCACACAATACGTTTAATCCTTTGTTTTCAGCAAAACCGGTGAGATTGACAACCTCACTGAGTTGGGGGCAAAGTTCTGTGATTGTGTTGTACAGGATTCCAAGTTGGAAACAACACCTTGGAGGTGTTTCCTTGCTCCTACTAGCTCGATAACCTTGGTTTCATAACTGAGGGAAAACTTGTTGCTATACTCATCATACATTCCTCTTGGGGTTCCCCAACGAGCTTAACATATTGAGTAAGCACGCGTGCCCGTCCAGCCTGGAGCCAGACAACGTCTTTGCTGTGGAGCCTCGAACCGCCAGCCATGGAGCATCTCCGCTTTCCCCTTCCACCTACCGCTATAGAACCCTGCCGCCACCTCCGCCTCCTAGAGACTGTGCCATCAAGGCCCACCGCCGCCATCACCAAGACACCCAAAGCCGCCGCTTCAGCATCCTCTCACCCGCTGCCTGGGAGTGCCACCATCTAGGGAAAGTCCCCACCACCCTTTGGGAGTGGGGCCTATCACCACCTTGGAGGAGGCCAGTAGCAGCGATGGCAGAAGGATGGGCAGGGAGATCCCTAGCGACACTAGACTTTTGTCGCCCCGATGCCACCCACAGGGGGGACACAGGACCCTCAGATGAACTATTAAAATTAAGGTCACAGCAATTCTCTAAACCTCAGTTGTCTATAATACACTACCTTTGTTGCCCTACCCACAAAAAATATTGCATAAGCCTAATCTGACTAATTAAATACTCCATATCCAATAGAAGAATTAGGAGGGAATAAATCACTTTGTGACGCCACAAAGCTCAGTAATATAGGTCCATTCTTTTTAGAATAATCCTTGGAGAATATATGGATTATGCTAATTATAGGTGATAGGTACCTAACCATCTTGTCAGGATCAATGTTACATACAGATTGAGTATGAGGATAACATTCAACATCGACCATCCATACACAAGGGCAGCACCGCCAAACAAGGCCGCCAATAGAGAATGGAGTCGCACCTGTTGCCGTAGATAAGGCAAGCTCAAGGTAGATTCGGCATTTAACAAATTTTCCAAAACCATAAAGGTAACATGATTCCTGGGCATGTCATCATCATAGCCATGCTAGATGCTGAATTACCAATCTTGGCCCAGAGTTCCTTCTCCATGTCCAACCCCGCCCATGACATGGCGTCATCGGCACCTGATGCATGTAAAATGCATACATGAACTTTGTAGTTTATTGACAGATATTTCCACATACCTACAACATTTATAATGCAATAATCATGTTGGTATTAATTTTTTGGGATTTAACAATGATCCCCTTTATTTTGGTTATAACTCTATAGGACAGGAAAAGTATCTATAAGATATGAGAAGGACATCTTGATAGCATGTTATAGTCATTCGTTGGACTAACAAGAGCCATTAAGAGTATTAAAATGATACAATGATATTGTTAAGCAAAAATAAAAAGGCTTTGCTATCAAAGAATTATAATAAAAGGAAAAGTGCAAGTTGACAAAAGGTACTCAAGCAATGATCATCCTCAATCAAGTGCTCATCTAATTGAACTTGATGATTTTATAATATACCTAATCTTCAAACTTTTTATAAACTATTAATACAAAAGGTGTCAAAGCCTCTAAGTCATGTGATGTGTGAGAGTATGATATAACTCACAATACAGTTCTATATTTGATATTGTAATTATGCTTCAAATTGCCTCATTTATGGAAATGACCTGTGCCTCATGAACATGATGACCTTGTCTATAAGCCACTATTTTGCTCAGGGACGAGCAAGAGTCTAGCTTGGGAAAGTTGATAAGTCCATTTTTGAAGCATATTTACCTTATGTTTTTGCACAAGTAGAGTAGGATTTTTGGTATTTTACTACGCTCGTGCACAACTTTTATCCTTGTTCCAACAAGATCCCGAATTATTAAGTATTTTGTGAATATATCAATTGGAACTATCATGTTATGCAATAATATGATATTTCTAAGTGATAAATTCATTTAAATGATTTTTTCATGCACTTGGGAGAAAAGAGGATGCAGAGAAAGACTACAGTGGGTTTAATGACCTGCGGTACGAGCAGAGCTTGCCCGTACCGTCCGCCTGTACCACATGTCAACGACGTGAAGACGGATCTATGATCCGACATTCACAGAAACTTCCAGCCTCGAAACACCACAACAGAGAGGGATCTGGAGGAGGAACTAGGAGAAGGGTGAATCCTGCTGCTTCACGTATCATTGGAGGACTTCACATCGTCCCCTTCATCATCAACCGTTGCATCTCCATCACCATTACCATTCCCCTCTTCCATACATAAGATCTTGTTGTAATTCCAAATACAATTATGGTTTGCACTAGATTTATATTTACACTTTTATCCATCCATATGAATATGATGATGTTGTTGATTGTTTCCATGGGTGACTAATTTTATTTGTTCTTGGGGAGATAGAGAAACCCTAGCATTATTATGAAATGAAATAAAGATGATCTATTTCTTTGGTCCATGATTTATTGGTCTATGATATTGTGTTAAATCTCTCTCTTTAGATGTCTTTGGGACTAAAGAGAGGGAGATAGCTTTGGGACGTGTACAGGAGTATGTCCAGTATTATTTTGTGACTACAAGCATTGGCTTATAACCTACATGGTCCAAGGGGGAATTAAGAGAGATTCACTAAGCTTATTACGATATCCATGGGGAAACCCTTAATTATGGTGCTCTGAATAAGTGATTGCTCTCAGGCATCATAGTGATTTTTTAGAGATGACCTCAATACCTAATTCAAGAAGTGACATCTCATGAGTCTTGTAGTGAACATCTTATTATGTAGCTCTCTCAACACTTATCATGACAAAAGAAATAGACTATCCTAATCATGAATAATTATCATATGCTAGTGGTGTATCCTACATCCTCGAGAACGTTTTAGCCTTATTGAGTTCCAACGCCGTTTCCCAACGCTTTCATTACTTGTTTACTTTACTTGTTTTTATTACTTTCTTGCACACAATCACAAAATCCTTAAAACACCCTTTACTTGAAATCAAAGCCAACTTACAAGTATCCTTTGGTAGAGAGTGACGAAGGGCATAAAGACCTTAACCAAATAGCTCTTTGCGGGTTTGATACTCTTATTTCAAAACTAGCTAAAACGATATGTGTTCTTGCAGTCATCATAGACCTATGTTTCTACAGTAGTGTCCCTATTTTTCATTCCACTACAAGGATTCAAGTGTCAACAAAATCTATTGTTGCAATATAGTAGGTTTCGTTGCGATATGTATCTTTTGCAATGAAAGAACTTTCGTTGCGAGCCGTTGCGATAAGAGGCATGGTAATAAGCTATCGCCACAGTTTTTGCTTTGTTGCAATACATGATTATATTGCAATGACTTTCGACTATAGTGCCACAATTTTACCTATGGAAATTTTCGTTTGTTGCCACAATTCTACTTGTTGCACTATCTTGACGCAACAAGGCTCAAATCGTGGCGACAACATATTGCAACAAAACAAGACAATGTTGCAATATTTTTTCGCAATAATAACATGTTCATTGTATTACCTTTCCGCAAGGAGACCAAATTTTGTGGTGATATCCTACCGCAACAAAATTCACTTCGTGGTAATTAGTGTGTATTGCAACCAAAAGTATATTCGAACATACACAAGTAAGAGCTCACTATGAATATCTTGAGTAAACAATATGAATCATACTATATAAAAACATCCATTGGAAGAAAACACAATTTGATTCCTGTAAGCATTCTAATCTTAAAGTTATCATCCAAAGTGGCACCACAAAGTTCACTTTTCCTTCACTTCACGCCTTTAGATCGATCCTACAAGGCACAAAGCATAATAACTGGTTACCTCTTCTAAATTGTACTACCTCCGTTCCAAAATATAAGCCTTTTTAGATAGCTAGTTTAGCTTTCTAAAAAGGCTTACAGTTCGGAACTGAGGTAGTACTATACTGTTCTTTTTGTGCCTGTGACCTGAACTTAGTTTGCTCATTACACATTACCAGCAAAAAAATGAAAAAGGACAGTCCACATTAGCCAAGTAAACTTAGTTTAGGCTCTGAACGAGCAAGCTTCATAGCACGCAAACCTTATGCTACTTTGCAAAAAATGTCTCACGAGAGACAAAAGTTGCTGAAGCAAACTTTCTGTTTCTCACTTCTCTTGCTACTTGGTGCTTGTTTCTGGGATATGTGCATGGTTTTTAAAGCGTCCGAGCCCTTTAAAGCGTGGGGGCGCCTTGACGCCTAGGCGCTCGAAGCGCGAAGCGAGACGACGTTTTATGGTGATTACTAAAGCGCCTAGGGCACAAGTGCATCAATATATCATGAGCACAAATGCACAGCCAGCATTGCAGCACACTAGCACATCAGCAACACGGGCACCACAAAGTAGTACTAGTACATGCTCATAGGCTCACAACAGCCAGCAGCCAGTTACAGAACACTTAGAACAGAGCAAAACCAACAGCAACTGAGGCGGAAGAGAAAAGAGAGAAGGAGGAGGGAGGGGAAGCAATAGCTTGTGCCCTGCTGGGGAATGGATGCGCCAGGCGGAGGAGAAGCCCTGAAGCTTGGCCGGAGAGGTGTAGGCCGGAGGAGGATGGAGGAATTAGTCGGAGAAGGAGGGGATCTGGCGGAGGAGGAGCTAGCCGCCAGAGAGGAGAGAGCTCCTCTCTCTCTCAATCGACCAGATTAGGTCATGCGTCAGTTCCTCTATCTCTCCCCTCTCTTTCCCCTCTCAATTGGCCCCCAATTTCCCTCCAATCCCCGCCGGATTTCTCTTTTCCCGCTCGCCAGCTCCCAGTTCCCGCTCAGCAGCTTCAGTTCCCACTCGACCTGACCTAGGCGTCCAAAACTGATTGAAGCGGCGACTAACCCGCCTAGGCGACGATCTGGACGACTCGAAGCGGGAATCTGGACGCTTTTGTGGAAACTCTGAAGCAGGCACGACGCCTTCCACCCTCTGGGCGCTGCGACGCTGAAGCGTCGCCTAGGCGTCGCCTACGCGACGCCTTAAAAACCATGGATATATGGACTAGTACTTATACTACTAGAGGTTGCCAAAGGAAGCACTAGCTAGTCTGAACATCAGCCATGGAGACAAGCCGCTATCTCCTAACATTGTATCCTGACTACTACTTCTAGTTATCCTCGCTACCACTACTGCCAGCTATCCTATAAATGCAGCTGGAGTACTTTGACATGCTAGTGGTGTAAAAGGCTCATGTTCACACTCCATGTGCATTTAGCATCCGGAAAATTCACATATATCATTTAGCATCTGGAAAATTCACAACATTGAATTGGAAACGGAAGAAAATACAAAACTATCTTTTAACAAATCAATCTAATACACTACTTTCAGTCTTTATATTTATAAATCATAACCTTAGAAAGCAGTTTCTCCTCAAAGTGAAGTAATATGTAAATATCAGAAGATTATGAAAAGAAATCTAGTATTGTTAGTTCATGTGTACACGTATTAACATATATATATATATAGAGAGAGAGAAACCCTATTCAGCACCCAGGGTGTAGAATAGTTATTTTGCACCCCATATATTTTTATGTTCTCATATTCAAAAATTTATGTTTTGTATGCTAATAATTATGTTCATATTTATTAGAAATGCAAAAAATCGACATAAAAATACAATTTTTGAGTCACTATAGTGTAAAATACATAGAAAATTTGCACTTTATGTCGTATTTTTATACGATATGTAAATAATTTTTTTTACGACATGTCTAAATTTTCTTATGTTCTTCTTGACTTCTGAGGTAAGAAAAAATTTACGTGACGTAAAAATCATGTACGGTTTGAAAGATAGATGGTGGGTGAAGAATAACTATTCTACACCCTGGGTGCCAAATAGCGCCTCTCTCTCTCTCTATATATATATATATATATTGGTTCAGCTGTGAAAGAAACTAATATAGCAGTTTGTGGCAATGAAAATTTCAGAAACAGAGAAGAAAACAAGCAACTTCAGTCGACATGAAAATATATAACAACTAAACTTACTAAGCAGTGTTCCACATTGGTAACATGAGGTGATACTCTAGGGGGCATACATCAGGCCATCAAGGTGTCACATGGAAAATAACTGGTTGAAAGTAGATAACTCGTCTCGTTGAAAGGACCAAACTGAGAGCAAATTCAAAGGCTTTTTTATTTTCTTATTGAGGTATTATGTACCTCTTTTTGGCATCATTTGTTTACTGCAGTGTTATATTGGTACGATTAAGTACCTGAAGAAAGTAAAGGGAGTGAGTTAAATGCGTTGTTCTCCTTGAAGCCCAAGAGTTTCACTTTGTACGTGAATATAGTTCTTATAATTTAATTAAAGTGGTCTTGAGACTATCTAGAAAGCCAACATCAAGGTTGCTACAAAATGATTTCTAATGGTGCTCAATCCCTTGAAATCTTATTTCTGAAAAAATAAGGTGATCTGGTTTGTATGCTTGGAGGTTATTCTATGTATAGGTGTTCATCCAATGTTTAATTCGTCAATAGGAATTGGGATTTTGTGAAGTGTTTATGTTTTATACCACTTTGTGAAGTGTTTATGTTTTATATCACTTTTGGACTTCAGTATACTTTTTTGTTTGGAATTTCTCTTATTCCCGATAAGTCAGTATTTCATTCAATGAGCATTCCTTGCAGGTGCCTCTCGAAAAGGATGGTTCTGATCAATATTATATTTTTTCGATCACTGAGCTTTTTTTCTACTCTTTGGTTTTTAGTTAAATATTGATTCAAGAGATGGCTCAGTTAATTACTTTTTGCAGTACCATAAAACCAAAAATAATATAATATCCGTTGAGTAGACGTCAATCTGCGTTATCTTGTAGGCACTGAACCATGTGTACCACGTGACCCACTTGCAATATAATTTTCTTGGGAACATTTGTTGCTATATTTTGTAATTTTGTTACTGAACACAACTTTTAGCTCTCATCGCTATTTCTGGAATTCAGGTAATGCAAGCTCAGTCTATTTTGTTTACTCTTGTAGATGAAATGCAAAAGGAAAGAGGCTCCCATAATCACTTGATTCTCCTCTTCGCGAATAAAATACATAAAGAGGTGAAATGGAAATGATAGCCTGGTGAGCAAATCATACTTTCCATCTCTTTCTGTTGTGATTTTATTGGTTATATATTATGGGATAGAGGTAATATCTTTGTCCTTGCTTCTCATACATGTGGTGTAGTTACTTTATAGTGTTGGTCTTGTACTACCTCATATAGATTTAGAAATCTTTTGTATTACTTCTCAGATATTAGTCTTTCCAAATTGATAGGTTATCTGCTAGATGATGAGAGAAATCTGTAATGGATCACATAGATGAGGATGTCCACCGGTGATTGACAACCCGCTTTGGTCTGTCACTATGTTTACCTTGTACACGAGGGATGTGTAAAAGCAATGCTAAAATGGCAGTGACGCGCGTGAGGTCATTTGATTGACAGTGTAAAAGACAAGCCATGGAAATTTAGGGGTGCTCTTTCTATACTTATTTCATGCAATCGCCCAGGCAAAGGGTGGGATTTTCCATGATGGTTAATATTTTTTAGGAGATTTGCTTCCATTTGTTTCTCAGTTTATTTCTGTGAGACATGACCAATGCTTAGCTGACCCTATTTTGGCTAAACCCATGTTTAGCTTAAGATACATACCTTGATTATTTCTGTTTGCTTTACTTTGGTCCCAATTTAGAATATATCATGTAACTTTGCTATCTTGCTAGGAAATCACTATAGAAATATTTATGTGATGACATTTGTCTTAACTTCTAACTATGGCACCATATATTATGTCAGATTACATGTTCAAGCTGAAGAGATGTTATATGTAATCTTGCGAGATTCTCAAGTTTGTTGGAACATAGAGTGCAATTGCATACATGATTGCTACATTGATGAATCTAATGACTAATAATAGAAGAGTTGATGGGAAATGTCTTGCTTGCAAAATCCACCCAAAAGCTTCATGCCTCTATTTTTATGAATCAAAGATTCCGTTGTGGTTCTATTTCTAGAACATAATATATTTTGGTAATTTGGTAAAACAAAAAAAATTAACCAACTGACTACCCAATGTAGTTATTGTGAGACATTTAATAAAAGCACCACCATCAATATCTTCATACAATGGAAGCGTGATAATATTCACTAAAACTATGCCATGCTGCCATGTGACAATGGGTCAACGTAGAGTGAACATAGAGGGGAAGCCAAGCAACAGTGAGAGATTTTACGTGTCTGAAATGAAGGTCAAAATTGTGTAGACTAATTGTCACAAGGAAAATCATAAGGATTTCAAAACCAGACACAAATATTTACAACATGTAGTCATCATTACTTCGTAGCAACGCACGGGCACTTACCTAGTCTGTTAAAGAGGTAGTATATGTACGGGAGTAACTAGGTACTACCTCCGTTTCAAATCGCATGTTCAAAAAGGTACTTTGACCAAAATAATTAAGCAAACATATTTTGATTATATTGCACATAATTAGTATCGTTGGTTCGTATTAAAAAATTAATAAAAATCGGCTTGACATCTGGGCCTTCCAACATTGTTGCAATATCACATCTTATTTGGCAACAGCAAATAGTTGCGCCAATATGTGCAAAATATCACCACAAATATCTATTTTGTTGCAATATCTACTCTCTATTGCCATAAAAAAAATTGTTTATGGCAATGGAATGAAAACATTGCAGTATATATAGAATATTGCCATGAGTCGGTATTTTGTTGCAATAACTAGCCCCTATCGCAACAAAAGTTTAGTTTTACGCAACAGGAACAAAGTGTCGAAATAGCCGTCCATTATTACCACAAAAGAAGATTTTGTAGTAATAGTGTGGTTTATTGCAACAAAATATTGGCGTTGCAAAAAATTTTGTTGCAATAAACCGGAATCCTTGTAGTGTTCACATGTTTATAGATTTTCCTAAAAGATAAAGAGAAACATTTCTAAAGAAATTCATTGCAAATCACATTTGTTCGTACTATTTGGGGACACCAATTTAATAGAGTAATAACCGAACAGGAAATAGTGCAACTCACGTGAGATAATTCTACACACTCTTGCTGCAGCCAGAGGCGAGCTTCCTGTGGATAATAGATACATGTATAAAGGCGCGACATATTTGCGAGACCTCAGCGATTCATTCATTACGGAGCCCTCAGCTTACATACGTGGCCACAGATGATTGGAAGAAAATGTCCATCTACAGTAAACCTCCTCACGCTGGTCTACTACTTAGCCTGGAGCATGTTCGCGTTGACCTGCCGTTTTCCCGGGCCAAAGCGGTGCGGAGGGCAACGGTACTGTAGAAAGCTGTTTTTAACCAATTATTACATGGCACGTCTTGGCTAAACGTGGCAGTGTACGGTGAGGTCACCGTCTGAAAGACGTTTCTGGGCAATCGATGGAAGAATTCTAGGCTTGAGAGCGCTCTAGGCCGCGTGCTCACTGTTTATAGCGCAATGAACAGTTCGTTGCGTGTTACCGGGCCACTGATCTTTGATCCAATGGTATGCATGAGGTATTGTAGATTTCTACATTTAGCTAATGGGCTCGCGACACTCCACGATAATGTAATTTTACTAACTATAATTTTTGACTGTAATCCTGACAAGACAACAAATTTAATTGTGCATGATAGATAATTTCCCGACAAAAACTTTTCGACCTAGAGCGGTATTTCACTGTGATATTTTGACTTAGATATTCTTTCCACCAGTAACTTCGACGGTACGTAAGTACGTTTTATCTACTTATTTTTGGCTTTTCCCATACTTCGGCTGATAATTTTTTCACACAAATTTACGTTGGTGATTTCTCACCGGTAGTTACCTTAGGATAACTCCTCGGCAGCAAGTACTTCACATGTTGTAATTCGCCCACAGTAATTTATTTCTCTCAGATTTTATTTTTTACTCTTTGGTGATAATTCCTGACACATTTCCTCTCCCATAATTTCCTGTTAGTAGTTATCCCACCGTAACTCCTCGATGACGAGTGATTCTTTCACTATAATTCATCAACCGTTATTTTTTCCTGGCAATTTTTTACATACCTTTCCAGCAGTTATTTTTGCCGGTAACCTTTTCCAAATGATTTATGCTGCAGCAATTTTCGTCTGTGTGTAATTTTCTCAAGGTGTAATTCTCCAACTGTATTTCCCCGACAGCGCACGAACGGGGATTTCTCGACAATAATTTCCTGGCCTAGATATTGCAACCTTACGTCCGCAAATATTTCCCCAACCAGTAGCTTTGACAATAATTTTCACCTAGGACATACTGAAAGTGTTTTTTATTTTCTTATTCTTTAACATATAACTTTTTCCGATACCGTTTTCTGCCGGTGATTTCTTGCTAGTGGTTACCCTATGGTAACTCCTTGGCGGCGAGTATTTCTTTCACCATAATTTTTCACAATAATTTTTTTCATGTAAATCACTTTAGTCTTGCTGCTAAGATATCAGTTTAGCTAGACCTACCCTACTCCTGGCAAAAGTGGCCGCCTCAATCATGTGCACTGCTTTAGAAAGAATGAAGCATTTTGTTAGGTCTGTTTATCTATGGCACGTCACTGAAGCAATTGTACACACGGACCTAATTATACACTCAGATAAAAAATTTATCTCCACGGGCACGGCGTATCGCCGTGCCAAATTCCCTAGTACCGGAGATAATAGTGGAGCAATTTACTAATCACATGTTTCCTAGAAAAATAGATAACTAGGATTTACTAACTGGTATTTGTTGCCTTTTTTTGGCACTTATTGTAATGCTACACTCATGCGACTTGATTAACGTATAAATCCTCCATGCCATCGTTGAAAATCAAGTGGTCAGGTAGGGCAATTTCTGAAAAATCATGGCTGCAAACTTATGTATGCTTCTAGTCAGTAGCTTACACAATGTTTTTGGTTTATGTTTCATTGCATGTGGGAGCTAAATCCCAGTTCGCCATGCTGGAAAATATTTTTTCGCTTATTTTGCGGCATGTGATTATCGAGTCTAATGTCTGTCAGTAACTCAGTATTCAGCAATGCGTATTCTCGCTAGAATGTTTAACCTCTGATGGTGATTTTAAGACGCAGGTATATTGTTTACTTAATTAACTATCTTATCCTGGCATGGTACACAAATTAGCACAAGCTAAATTAGTTATTTCCATGTGGTTCCAGAACATTGAATATACAAAAATTATTTCTTAAAAATAAAATATTACCCACCATTGCCATTGTTAAGTTAGTTACCGGTTTGACTTTTTCCGTCTGGTTCCCCTTCCTCCAATCGAGGGGAAAATACGCTTGTGCATCCCTTTCCTCCAGTGCCGGCCGTACCTCCCTCCAGAACCAAATCCCAAGCTCCTGCGGTAAACCGCTTAGTCCGGCGAGAAGGGAAGGGAAGCGGTCGCGCCTGGTATCCAATCGTCGGTCGTGGAGAGCGCGGTCACGACGGCGAGGAACAGGGCGGCTTGGCTCGATTCCTGCGACTAGGACATCGGAGACGAGACACCGGTGACGATTCACGGACCATATAGACAAGGGGATGGCTAGAGCGACGGGCGGCGCTGAGCTTGAGTGCCAGGAGGAAGCGCCAGCGACCGGCGCATGTAGCGGAGGTGGGGCAGGGCTTCGACGAGGCGACTAGTCGGAAGAAGAGGAAAGGAGAAGATTCTAGAGCTACCGCCGCAGTCCACGCATCGCAGCCGCCATCCTACACTCCCGCCGCAGTTGGCGAAGATGGTGTAGGCCGTGAGCATCACCTGCCACCACCCGAGATCCGGCACTGCCTCCTCCAATTGCTCCTAATCTCGATCTGATTTAATTGCTCCTAATCTCGGTCTGATTTAATCTCCCTTATCTCGATCTGATTTGCTTTGCCTGCTACAGCCCAGCTAGACTACCACCTCCCCATGGCTATTTCTCCTCTTGCTCCACGGGCAGTTGCATACTTGCATGTGAGACTACAACTGTGTAGTGTCGATCTCTATCAGAGTCTCCTCAAAGGCGTCGGCACGTTGGGAGCTGAGCGGTGAGCAGCAGCTGGCTAGCAGTAGAAGCATCACCTGCAAAGTACTATGTTCAATCTATAAATTTTGTTCTTTCATATTTCCTAATTCTTATTGCAGTCCGATCATTTAGTTAGTTTGATCCTTTCATCTTAATTTGGGGAAATTCTAATTAGTTCTCAGACTGTGCACTAATAAATTATTCTTTATGGATTCCTATACTGCTATGCGTGTTACTGTCAATAGTTTTTTTTTTTTTGAGATCACCTGGCTGCATTTATATTAAGGCATAGTCCAATGCCAATAAGGGTTCAATACATATTGGTGGTACACCACGCCAAGTATTACAACTTTTATTCAAGCAACCATCTTTTGTTAACTTGTGCGCCACCTCGTTGCCAGTTCGTCGCACGTGCTTCAGCGATACGTCCTCAAAGTCCTGAAGGAGGGCTTTGATCTCCTGCACCAACGGACCATGGATTGACCTGTCAGTCGCCTCATCTCCCAGCTTCTTCACCACACTCATGCAGTCCGATTCCAGCTCCAGCCTTGTCACACCACTGTCCCTCGCAATCTGCACAGCCAGCTTACATGCAAGTAGCTCCGACCTCTCGGCATCGGAGACAGTAGGGAAAAAACGACATCCTCCACTAACGAAGTCGCCGTGGTGGTCTCGTAATACCACCCCCACTCCACCAACTCCAGTCCGAGCCTCAAAGCTTCCATCGCAATTCGCCTTGTGCCACCCCTGTCCAGGCGCCTTCCACTTCTCAGTTATTGTATCCGCAGTACGTGTATGAGTGTCTAGAGATGCCACCCATTCTTCTCGCAGAAACAAGATCCGCTGAGCAACACTCCCCGGGTGTTCTGCTTCAGGCCTCTCCCTCGCCTCATTCCTTGCTAGCCAGAGGCTATACATCGTCGACATGGCTATGCCGAGTTCGTCTTGCTTTAGGCCTCCAAACCAGTCCAGTAACCAGCTTTGCAACACACTGTGAGACCGAATGGGGGTTGGCGGTTTGGATAAAGGACACTCCCAGAACCTGTGCAGACCACCAGACCTGCATCGAGAAAGGACACTCCCAGAACCTGTGCACTAGGGATTCCTGTCTGTTACACACGATGCAACGGACTCCCTCCTTGATTTTCCTGCGCTGTAGCTCCTCCCCCACCGCAAAGCCATTCCTCACCAATCTCCAGCAATGCACCTTGATTTTGTTCGGGACCTCCGCCGCCCACAACGCTAACCATCCTCTGTGTTCATCAACATTACCAGACGGGCCGGCCCGGCTAGCATGAAGGGCCTTGAGCTGTTGCTTCAAATGGTAAGCAGAGCGAACAGAGAAAACGCCGTTTTTTGTGTAGTTCCACGCTAGATAATCAGCAGTGCCAGCCCGACCCACAGCGATTTTCTCAATGTCCTCCACATCCCCATCAAAGAAACATTCTCTCAGTTTCGCACCATTCCAACCAGTACCATCTGGATGTAGTAGCTCCTGGACTTTCTCCACAACCACATCAGGCTTATGTCCGAGTGGTCGACGGAGAGATGACCGTGGTATCCAATTCTGGTCCCAGACCTTGACCTGAGAACCATCCTCCACTCTCCAAATTAATCCTTCTTTCAACAAGTCCCTCCCGTGTATAATGCTCCTCAAAGGCGTCGGCACGTTGGGAGCTGAGCGGTGAGCAGCAGCTGGCTAGCAGTAGAAGCATCACCTGCAAAGTACTATGCTCAATCTATAAATTTTGTTCTTTCATATTTCCTAATTCCTATTGCAGTCCGATCATTTAGTTAGTTTGATCCTTTCATCTTAATTTGGGGAAATTCTAATTTGTTCTCGGACTGTGCACTAATAAATTATTCTTTATGGATTCCTATACTGCTATGCGTGTTACTGTCAATAGTTAAGAGAAAACCATCGAGTCTTTTTGCAGAATACATAGAGGTGAATGTGAAGCAAACATGTAGATTTTGTCAATAATCTTCAAAGCAATGATGGAGCACAAATGACTTGCCAATAATCTTCTTCCCCTTCTTGTCTTTTCTCCGTTGATCCTTGAACAAATTTTGGGCAATGGTGTTCTACATGGTGGACACAAAGAGAGAATGAGTCACGGATCTGAACAAACATATACGCATAAACATGAGATAGAATCACCCAATGAACTTACCCTATCATCCAAAGCCGTGCCACTTGGATTGATTTTGTCGACCCCCGCCAAAGCACTGGTCCATTTTTGACAATCGATGTTTATGATCGACCACCAGGACCGAAGAGAACGATCGGTGCGCTCATTGCCACTAGTGTTGCGTGCATCGAAGAACTCCTTCATTCTCGCCCAATAGGTGCCTCTTGATTGATCGGTTCCAACCACCGGGTCCATGGCAACCGCCAACCATGATCGGCATAGAAACCTATCCTCCTCGGCGGTGTAGTTGACCGTCCTACCAACCGGTGGCTCAATCTAACCTTCACTATGCTCGTCCACCACATAATCTTCTTCTTCATCGCCATTGTCATGCTCGGCGGCAAAAGATGAGCAAACATCCATGTGTGCCATGAATGTCTCATCGTCAACACTACAATGTAAAATGACCACATATGAATATAGCAATGCTAGAATTCATGGCAAATGCATCGACCACACCGAAAAGACGAGTTTTTACCTTGTTGTCAATGTGTCGACCACTTGGTGCGCGCTCATCTGCAGAGCCGGCGCCTGCGGCTATGGTGGAGGTGGTTGCTGGCGGGTAGCTGGCGCAGGCGCCTGTGCGTGCGCGGCTGCGGGAGGACGCCACGAGTTGACCTGTTTCGCCGGCTTGCCGGCGCCGCCTGCCGCGGCCGTGGTTGTGCGCTTGCCAGTGGTGGTCTTTCCTTTCGGCGGTGGAGGCGCATCGGCGCTGGTGGCGGCAGTAGTCGTGGTCGCGTGCGGAGAAACGAAGTTGAAGAGCTGGCGAGCGCTGGAGCTCGCGGCAGCGGCGGCGCCCGCGATAGGGTTAGGGTTTGCCGCGGCCGCCGGAACTTCGGCGCCGACGGCGCCTCCGCCGGGGACCAAGTACTGCAGGGAGTTGGACGGATCCATCGCCGGAAAGTCGCCGGCGTGCGCGCAGGCGAGGAAGAAATCGTGGCGCGGGGAGGGGGATTTCAGCGGCGGTTGGTTCTTCGTGCGCGAGCTGAAGAGATAGAGTGCGCTGGCGGCCGGGCACCAAATTTGGGGCGCGCGGGTGTGCAAATTGACGCGCGCCTGATTTTTTACAGCGCGTCGAATTTTCGCACGCCTGTTGGAGCACGAAAAAGTGCCACGTGTGTGCTATATCGGCGGTTATTTTTATAGCGTCGGGATTTAGCGCGTCTGTTGGAGCTAGTTGCTCTAACCTTTTGTACCAGTCCAAAAAAAATACTACCCAATGCGATCGTTCGTCTTTCCCTTTCCTATGTAATAGTTTTTTTGCGAAATCCTATGTAATAGTTTTGACTGCTGTCTGCCACTATGTATAAGCATGTTGCTACAAGACCTCATGTGCGGTAGGTGCTACCTGAGACCACAAGTAAATTGCTTTGGAGCTAAAACTATATCGATTGGATCTAAGTCCGTTACAAAAAAATTGCCAAGATATTAATAGTTGGTGACATTGGTTTCCAGTTCATCCCAAACAAGCTTAATTCATGCTTGATCTCGACTAATATCCATCAAAAAGTCCACTAACACACAAAAAATCTAGGTACTAAATCAATTGTTGAAACTGTTTCAGCAGCCCTATAAATTAGTAGCACATCATTAAGATTGAAGTTCCTTGCAATTTCAACCTCAGAAAGTTGATGCCAATTTACAAAAAGTGCAGCCACTTAGTTGTTGGATCAATACACAAACAATCGGCCAACTAAGCATGTGCCCCTTTAATGGAAAATTATAGCAACCACATTTCTCGGTTGCTTGAAGAGCCTTCATGCGGAAACAAACTCTACAAACGTCTACATGGCAAAAAAAAGTTATAGATATATCATGACATGAATTTTCATATTATATTAATGTAATATCATCGTTCTGGTTCGTTTCTCAAGATTGGTTGAACTTTCATTGCTTGGCATAGAGAAAATTTATATTGTATAACATAGCCGGCAGCTCGTATACAAAAGCCTCTTCTCACAATAAATAATAGCACCTAGGCATCGGTTCCCCAAAAAAATCATTCCACTATATAAGCACTATGACAATGGAAGATACATAAACACATATCCAGAAAGCCATCACCTTCCTTTTGTTAGAGAAAATGCGAACTCTCATCTCTAATCAAGGCATCTCTAGAAAGCCATCATATTCCTTTCCTTACAGAAAATGCGAACTCTCGTCTCGAACCAAGATGGCTATTCCTTCAATTGTAGTTCTATGTGCAAGTTACTTAACACGGTTCAGTTTAAAATGGTTAAATATATGGCTCAAATACTGTTTTGCTTTGGGCCTTTGCGCCAGGGACGCACCGGGTCGTCTAGTTAGAAATAAAACAAAAATTGCATTTGCTATCCATTACCATGCTGAATCAAAAAAAGTATTAACTTAGGTACATGCAATGCACGTAACACATTTAGGAGATATCATATCATATCAAACATGTAGATTTAATATTGATTTAAAGCAAGCATGTAAGATGATATTCATGCGCTCACAGAAATTGTGGGAAAATCCTACAAACTTCTGAGCTAGGCAAAACAGGAAAGCTACGGTCGGCCCATAGGGCGAGGCAAAGGGGCACCCTGGGAGCCTACAAGGTAGGGTCCGGCTCAAGATTTATATGCGTATCCATATTAGTACAATTCTACTTTTTGAAGCCCAACAATTTAAAATAATTCTAAAAAAATATAGATAGCTCAAACTGCACCCTAACATGTCTCTACTCTGACTCATCTTATCCTAAAAATACTCCATTGGAAATAATTAGTTTAGAATATCTTCACTAGGATTCCAAAGACCATGGATGTATAAAATATACGGATTAGATTTGCTATTTTATTACAATAATATTTCCCTTGTGAATACTAATAAATTTGAAGTCTTTTGTATGTGAGCAAGTGTTAGAGCTTGTGAGACACTATTGGGGGCCTAGGAACAATAATCCTTCATAAACTTGTTGTAATCTTTAAAAATAATAGTTTAGACATTAGAGATATCTTTAAGCAATTTTTTGGAGTGTGTGTGTGTGTGGGGGGGGGGGGGGATGGCCCCCCTTGGGCTAGGAAAGATTAGCCACTATGAACAAGGGCCATTCGTTCTTGTTGCCCTGGGGCCCCCAAAATGTGTGGAACGAAAAGCATAGGGGAAAAGTAATATGAACGACTAAGGGCACCGCATGGGCCATGGGAGATGTATACTTGACACTACCATATCATGAATGTTAACCGTATGTTGAAGTAGCTAACGGTACACACCAAGTGAGAGCTTCCAATCTCGAAAATATTTATAGAGATAGCTAGAAAGATTAAATTTCAGGATATACAATTGAAAGTGGTATACTAAAATAAGATAGACACTAGAAACTACCAAACTGGCTTCATCAATAGTAGGGAGAGTACATCATGATAGGCATTCAACTCTGAGCATGCGTCCAAATATATCCATAGTGTAGATGCATATGACAGGTTCTGCTATCATGTGTGGAGCTAGAAACTCATATTTAAAATTATATCACTTTTGTTCATATCTGAAACAACATATTGTCTCTATTGTTTTTCGGTGGAATAGGTTGCTTGTTTTACACCATAAAAACATGAATGTTTCCAAGTGTAGCTTTCTTTGCTCTGCATACTATAAAACTTTATGGGGAAAGTTTTTCATCCTGTAACATTTCCATGGATGAAGCGAAAATGTGTAGGACTAGGTGTTGATTTTGTAAGTTTAGAGGGGTTAAAACGTAAAACTGATGATGACATACGACGTGCGATCCAAACTTAATAGTAAAGAAAGATAATGCACACTTAAGGAAAAAAACAAACAAGTGCAATGTACTATTCATGGAAATTAATTAATTAAACAGAAAACTTACCACTTGGTTGGACGCTACACCTCACTCCTGCACATTGGAAAGTTCCCCTTCAAAAGTAGCACCTTCCTTGCGCACTGCTGGTGGAAGAAGTGGTCGCATGGGAGGAATATCAATGTCTCTCTCTCTCTGTGTACTCCTCGAGACATATCTCGCATTCCATTGTGCCTTCCTTCTCTGGTGGCGTCGTGTATGCGATGATCTCCAAGGCACTGATAATTGCTTCATTGGCGCCCGGTGGTGGCAGATTCATAGGTGGCGTGCTTTCTACCGCCCTCCGGTGAAGGACATAGAAGAGTAGTAGAACAACTGTGATAGCTATGCCGAAGCCTACACCGACGTAGACTAGCTCTTCCATGCCCTCCACCCAACGACTGGGGCAAGGGCCCATTGGTGAGAGGACATTGTCTCTTGGTTTCATAAAAATACTACTTAGCTTAAAAATGTACCTCCCTATAAAATCGGTCCTATGAATCGGCTAACCGACAAACCAATCCGATTTTTCTTCGGGAATTTTGGTTCTCATTTGCAAAAAGAAAAACAATTTAAAAATCTTGAATAAAGCAAACCTTAATACCGGAACTAGGATTTACTGAAATTTTCTAAAGAGCAAGGAAATCATTAGAAACTAATTTATGCTTCAAGAAAGTTCAGAATTTTCGTAAGGTTCATTTTTTAAGTTTCTAACCTTTCAATGATTTAAAAGCTCTTATCGTTTTCTGTTATACTACTATAATGCTAGACAAGGCCGAGCCGGCAAAATCCGGGACCCTGTGCGAAACTCCGAAATAGGCCCCTATTTTACTAAAAAATATAACTAATAACGGAGATATAGATCATGATTGGTTATGCACTAGCCTCAATTAGATGGGCTTTCCAAGAAGAACTACTCTCAACGCCTGCAGTCTGTAGATTCCAAACTCGTGGTAAAATCGTCTTAGAAAACCATTTTAAGGGAAACACAGAGTAAAAAAAATAGACAAGACCAACCATAATAAATCTAAACTAGAGATTATTTTTGTTTTTAAGAGACAAAAATACCATAGAAAACATAAACTAGTATTATGTTAGTTTTTTAAGAGGCAGCCATTGGAATAGCAAAATGCAGGAGAAAATAAAGAAAACAAGTGCGTTATATATTTATCTTGGATGGATTTTCCAACTGACCAATTACTCTCACATGTAGATTCTGAGAAAATAAAGAATAGAGTATGCCAAGATAATTTTTCCTAGGGAACAATTACTCTTAGCACATGGTAGATTTTGAGAAAATCCAACATATCAATTACTACCAGCACATGTAGATTTTTTTTTTTTTGACAATCAGAACATGCAGATTCTGAGAAAATAAAGAAAACATTCTGAGAAAATGAAGAACAGTAATACCAAGATGACTTATCCAACGGAACAATTACTCTCAACACTTAAATTTTTGAGAAAATAAAGAAAAAAAGTATTCCAAGCTACCTAACTAGGAATCGAACTTAAAACCGCTTACAAGCATGTAAACGACGGAAGACTTTGTCCGACTACCAACTAGGCTGAGAAGGTTATTGAAGTATAATCTTTCTAATAGGAATTTAAAAAATTGGGCCCCAAAAATTTCTGGGCCCTGTGCGGCCGCACGGGCCACACTCCCATGGGCTCGGGCCTGATGCTAGAAAAGTATACTCATGTAATTTAAGGCGGTACCTGAAGCGCGGGAAACCATAATTATGAACAACATCACAACAACCTCTAGTCTCTTGCGCCCAATCGAAGTTGGAACAGTAGCACAAACATTATGTCAATCAATCGGCTTTGTGTTTTGGGCATGTTTGGTTTGCGTGCATATGGGCTAAGATAGTCAATGGGTTGGTTTGGTTTTGTGCAAACAACAGTTTGGTTTAGTTGGGTATGAGTCTCAACAGTTTCTAACTCCAAAAAAAAAAAACGCTTTAGCTTCTTGGCTATTTGACTGCCATATGTGCTACTCAGGAGATACATAAAGCGGATTTCCTCCCAGAAATGGTTTGTATGTATGAGTCGGAACCTCTACCGATGTTGGTTGGTGGAGACTTTAACATTATGCGCTCTAGAGAGGAAAAAATAATAATAACTTCAACGCACATTGGCCATTTGTCTTTAATGCGATTATTGAGAGTCTAGACCTTAGAGAAATTATGCTCTCAGGTCGACAGTTCACTTGGGCTAATCGTAGAGACAATCCCACCTATAAAAAACTAGACTGCATTTTAGCTAGCGTTGAATGGGAACATAAATTCCCTCTTGTTACAGTTCATGCTCTTACTCGGGCTGGGTCAGACCACACACATCACTTCTTATTGACTCCGGAGTGAAAGCACACTTAAGGAATACTCCACGGTTTTCCTTCGAGTTGTATTGGTTAGGACACGAAGGATTTTATGAAATAATAGCAAAAGAATGGTCATCTGTAAATGGGGGAAGTGATCCTACGGAAAAATGGATAAATACGTTTCGACATCTTAGGCATTTTCTTAAAGGTTGGGCGAAAAACTTAAGTGGGAAATACAAAAAGAAAAAAGGAAAAATACTTTCAATAATTGATGATCTTGATGTAAAGGCAGAACAAGGACCCTTGACGGTTGGTGAGTGTGATATTTTAAGGGATGCTAATGAGCGTATCACCAATCTTAGGAGAGATGAAGAGACCAAATGGGCTCAACGAGCTAAAGTTAAACATGTTCAAGAAGGGATAAATAATACAAAATATTTCCATTTGATTGCAAATGGTAAACATAGGAAAAAAAGATATTTCAGTTGGAGTAAGATGAGAGAAACATTGTAGGTGAAGATAACCTAAAAATTTATATTACTAAATATTATAAAAAGTTATTTGGGTCGCCATCACCCATAAATATTTCGATGAGGGGGGACTTAACTCAGGACATATCGCAGTTATCAGATGTGGAGAATAGGATTCTGACAGCTCCTTTTACTGAAAAGGAACTGTATGAAGCTATCTCTCAAATGGAGCATAATAAAGCACCTGGTCCGAATGGATTTTCGGCTGAGGTTTTCCAAAAGTTTTGGGAAGTGATCTTATGGTACTATTTAGTTACCTTTATTCTAGGAACTTGCCTTTGTTTAAATTGAACTTTGGTATTATCACTTTACTACCAAAAAAATAAAATGCGGTACAAATACAACAATACCGACCCATATGCTTATTGAATGTTAGTTTCAAAATATTCACTAAAGTGGGAACTAATCGTATCACGGGGATTGCTCCAAAGGTAATTAGACCTACTCAATCCACTTTTATGCCAGGACGACATATCCTTGAAGGGTGGTTGTCCTTCATGAGACTATCCATGGGCTTCACCGGAAGAAAATGGATGGATTTTTGTTTAAGATTGACTTTGAAAAGGCCTATGACAAGGTCAAATAGTCTTTCCTACAACAAACATTGCGTATGAAAGAGTTTTCACCTAGGTGGTGTAAACTGATTGAGCAATTCAGTGAGGGAGTGTTGGAATAAGGGTTAATAATGATATTGGATATTACTTTCAAACTAGAAAGGGGTTACGGCAAGGGGACCCATTGTCTCCGATGTTGTTCCATATCGTGGTAGATATGCTAGCCATTTTAATTGCAAGGGCAAATGAAGATGGTCAAGTGGGAGACCTCATTCCACGTCTTGTTGATGGAGTGGTTTCAATTTTACAATATGCGGATGATACTATTCTTTCATGGAACACGATCTACAGAAGGCCGTGAACATGAAAATAATACTATGCATTTTTGAACAACTATCGGGACTAAAGATAAATTTTCATAAAAAGCAGGATTTTTTGTTTTGGTAAAGAAAAAGAAGAGGAGCAGCAATACAAACAAATATTTGGTTATGAGGCTGGATCTCTGCCTTTTAGATACCTAGGTGTGCCCATTCATTACAGAAAACTTAAAAATTCAGATTGGTATCCAGTAGAAACTAGATGTGAAGGAAAATTAGGTTGCTAGAAGGGCAAACTATTATCTTATGGCGATCGCCTAGTCTTGATAAACTCTGTATTAACAAGTTTACCTATGTTTATGTTGTCATTTCTAGAAATACCTAAGGGGGTAAGGAAACAATTAGATTTTTATAGGTCTCGCTTTTTTGGCAAAGTGATGAGAATAAAAAGAAGTATAGACTCACAAAATGGAATATAATTTGTAGACCAAAAGATCAGGGTGGTTTAGGTATTAAGGTGTTAGAAATTAAGAATAGATGTTTACTAAGTAAATGGATTTTCAAATCAATGAATGAAGAAGGTGTATGACAAGAACTACTTCATAATAAATATCTAAGTTAGAAAACTTTTTCTAGAGTCCAACCAAAGCCGGCGGATTCTCCATTTTGGAAAGGACTTATGCAGGTAAAGACCGAGTTCTTTGCTAGAGGTCATTTCAAGGTAGGGGGCGGTGTAAACACTAGGTTTTGGGAGGATATATGGTTGGGAGATACACCATTAGCGCAGCAATATTCATCATTATACAATATTGTGCATCAAAATAATGTTACCATAGCACAAGTTTTAGCTCAAGTACCACTGAACATTGGTTTCACGAGAGTACTTACTGGTAATAAGTAGACTGACTGGCTTCATTTATGCTAAAGACTTATGATGGTTCAACTATCGTCGCAAATTTGTATGGAACTTAGCTTTGTCTGGGGTGTTCTCAGTTAAATCCATGTATGAAGATCTTATGAACAATCATACGGTTTTCCTTTGAAAATATCTTTGGAAATTAAAGATCCCGCTTAAGATTAAAAAAATTACGTGGTTCCTTCACAACAAAGTGCTTCTTACTAAGGATAACCTAGTTAAAACAAATTGGGTAGGATGTACCAAGTGTTGTTTTTGTGGGGCGCAGAAAACCATAGAACATTTGTTTATATCATGTCCTTTTTCACGTTTACTATGACATATTGTCAATTTTGCTGACGATCTACCCCCTCCAACTGATATAACACACATGTTTGGAAATTGGTTGAATGGAGTTGACAAATCATCTAAGGCTAGAATTCGTATTTTTGTTTCTGCCTTATGTTGGTCTATTAGGAGATACAGAAATGACATTATCTTTAACAATACAAAAACTTTTAATCTTTTGCAGGTTATCCATATGATGGCACATTGGGTGCAGCTTTGGGCGTTTCTACTCCCCCAAGACCAGCGGGATATTATGGCTACTGGGTGCAGCCATTTGCTGATTGTCGCGCACCACATATTCACCGAATCATACCGGCGACAACTTAATACAAGATGTGTAATGCCTTTTTCTTCTTTTATTTCGCTGGTTGATCCATGTATCAACTTTAAGCGACCCATGAATTGTAACTGCTATAGAATGATGGATGTTGGATGATGTTTTTAATAAAGGTTATGTGCATCAACCGATATAGAGGCCGGAGTTTTATTCCCCGTTTTTAAAAAAATGTATGGAATGCGAGGTACGCCATGTTTTCCGTTATGCTATTTACACGACAGTTTCATCGGTGAACTATGCTCGCATGGGCATCCTTCCAGAATCGTATCAACCCATTTTTATCCTTTGGGTTTCAAACCGATTCTGGCTATCAGTTTAGTTAGATTTGGATGGAAAAATGATCGTCGCTAGGTGGTCTAATGACCTACTTATAACTTTTATTACTATTGGATCTCTTTATACTGTTGTTGATGATTATTAATAGATCGGTGGAATTTCACAAAAAAAATGATGCAGTTAGGTTTGGGTCTCCATAGACATGAAAACGATCCAGGTAGGGATTGAGGTTGACCCCGCCCCTTCACCCAATGCATGTTGGGATAATTTCTTTTAACCCCTCAAAAAAATATGTGGTCGTTTAAACCATGAGCTGCTCGTTTCCTCCACGACATGGAAATTTATCCATACATTCGGTGGGGATAATGTTTTTTCAAACCAAGTAGTGAAAGATGGAAAGGATGGGCCGGGATGGGTCGGGCTAACAAATTCCGTTGGGATATTCAAAAGAAAAATCCGTTGGGAATAAACGAAGACTACAAATTTGCTGGGCTGGAAAAATTACCCCACTAGGCGAGAAAACCAGGATCGGCTCCAATCCAGGGCGATCCTTAACTTCGAGGGATTAAATGAACCGGGCCTAATTGGGTCCAGTTTAGTTTGGACCGCTTGGTTATTTCGTACGGGTGCAGTTGGTTATACTCTCTCAGTTGTAAGATATAATATGTTTTTTTTTTAAACATATGTTTCTAGATGCCTCATAGTCTTATACTCCATGTGGAGAAGGAGTGTTCGATGAAACTGAAGAAAGGGGAGGAGCACCAGTATGGGAGGTGGCTGAGATGGCAGCCACCAAGGAGGTCAGGGGGTTATGAGACTAGGAGAAGCTGGAGTGACAGAGGAGGAAGAAGGCAGTCTAGCTGGGGTAGCGGCTCTGGTAATAAAGGGAGCGATAAACCGTCATGGAGGAAAAATGACGTTTTAACAGGGGATAACCAAAAGAGGAAGGAGGAGCGTGAGCAGGAAGTCACAAGTCCCTTGAAGATCACAGCGGGGAAGGAGGACGTGCAGAACAGTAATCGGCCTAGGAGGTTGTTTTCTGAGGGAAAAAAGGACGAAGGGATGAGGGAGGAAGTAAAAGAAAAAGGAGTAGTAGGAAGTGGGAGGAGGATGGGGGAGGAGAAAGATAATAAGGGAACAAAGGAAGATGGATTTGAGGTGAATAGCATAGAGAGAGGGGGGAAGGAGGAACGTGGTACAGAGGAAACTGCAAAAAAGACAGGGACAAACGGTGGGAGGGAAAAGCAAGCAGGGGGCAAACAGTTCAAGCGGGCACCAAGGGAGAGAAGGGACAAACTTGCAGCCATCTCTGAATCGGTGCTGGGTGCTAAAAGGGTGGGTGATGAGATGGAGCTGGAGGACAGTACGAAAACAAAGAAGGTGCGGGAGAATGAGGTGGTGATGATGGAGGCTGATTCCAATAAAACATCTAGTGAAGCGGGGCTATCGGAACAGCCTCGCGTGTCCCAATGAAGATAGGAGCATGGAATGGCCGGGGGTTGGGGAACGGCCCAGCCATTCGAGGTCTTCTGGATTTCCGGAAGAGGGAGGACCCCGATGTCTTGTTTCTCTGCTAGACAAAGTTGGACGAAAGAAGGATTGAGTGGCTAAGGTGGAAGCTGGAAATGCCAAATATGGTGGTAAAGGATTGTATTGGACAGAGCGGGGGGGGGGGGGGTGGCTATGTTTTGGAAGAGGGATGTGGATGTGAGACTCGTTGGTTTCAAGTCACGGTACCATCTCAATACAGAGATTATGGAGCAGGATGGTTTTGTGTGGAGATTTACAGGTATATACGGAGATCCGAGGTCGGATGGGAAGGAGAACACATGGAGATTACTCAGACACCTGAAACATCAAAATGACAAGCCGTGGCTGGTTGCGGGCGACTTTAATGAGGTGTTGCATTCATGGGAGAAAGAGGGAGGGGCGCCGAGAGCACAAGTAGCTATGGATAGATTCAAATCCACGTTGGAAGAGTGTGAGCTGAGTGACTTGGGGTTTGTTGGAGACGCCTTTACCTGGAGAAACCATAGTCACGATGCAAGACATAAGGGAACAACTCGATAGGGCTGTAGCTACATCATCTTGGTGCAATCGATTCCCTAGATACAAAGTAACCAATGGAGAACCGCGTCACTCAGACCATAGACCGCTGATTATAGAGACTCATGGTATGGAGAGATGTGCCAGGGCCTCGGCTCGGGCCCTAAATCCAAGGTTTGAAGCCAGCTGGTTTGAGGAGGAGGAGTGTATGGATATGGTGCGGGAGGCATGGGAAACTGAAGTGAAACTAAATCGTAAGGATGCGAGGGGGGCTACGAAGGGCGTGATGGGGAGATTGGTACCATGGAGTAAAAACACGTTGGGAGACATGGAGAAACGTATCAGCAGGCTGAAGAAGGACTTGGAGGTTTGTAGGAGAAAATCTATTGCTCCCGATCAAGTGAGAAGGGAGGAGGTACTGCGGTTTAAACTGGATAGGTTAGAGGAGAAAAGAGATCTCTATTGGAAACAACGAGCCCATGTAAACTGGTTAAAGGGAGGTGATAGAAACACAAAATTCTTTCACATGGCGGCATCAGAAAGAAAAAGGAGAAACACAATAAGGAGGTTGCAGAAGGAGGATGGGAGTGTGGTGGAGGGGAAGGAGGCCATGAAAGAAGTGGTAACTAACTATTTTTCAAACCTTTTCACTTCTCGTGCAGGTACTCGGGTGGATGAACTTTTAGACCACATCGGTTTACGAGTGACACCAGAGATGAACGAACTACTCGTCAAAGAGTTCACGGAAACGGAAGTAAAAGAGGCATTGGAAAGCATTGGCGATTTAAAAGCGCCGGGTGTGGATGGAATGCCATCTATCTTTTATAAGAAATGTTGGGGAATTGTTGGAGAACAAGTCACAAGTGAGGTGCTTAATGTACTGAGGGGAGGTCCTATGCCAGAAGGATGGAATGATACGTGTGTTGTCTCGATTCCAAAGACAAAAAATCCAGAAAGCATGAAGGATCTTCGGCCTATTAGCTTGTGCAACGTGGTGTACAAATTGATATCCAAGGTTCTTGCAAACCGTTTGAAGCAGATTCTTCCAGATATTATATCGCCTAATCAAAGTGCCTTCATCCCAGGGCGACTGATCACGGATAATATCTTATTGGCGTATGAATGCACACACTTTATGCAAAATAAGAGGGGAGGAAAGGAAGGATATGCGGCGATCAAGTTAGATATGAGTAAGGCTTACGATCGAGTTGAGTGGAATTTTTTGGAGAAGATGATGAGAAGGATGGGTTTTGAGGAGAGGTGGATTGAGAGGATTATGACTTGTATCACTACAGTCAACTACCAATTCCGGGTAAATGGGGACATTACGGAGACGATTACACCACAAAGGGGACTCCGCCAGGGAGAACCCCTCTCGCCATACCTCTTCCTGATTTGTGCTGAGGGCTTCTCGGCCCTGCTTAATGGGGCAAATGCGAATGGAACGCTGGAAGGCATTCAGCTATGCAATGAGGCTCCGAGATTTAACCACCTACTGTTTGCAGATGACTCTTTGGTACTGATCAAAGCTAATAGCGATAGTGCCAGAAATCTGCAATACATACTACATCTTTACGAAGGTTGCTCGGGCCAGACCATTAATTTCGACAAGTCATCGGTGATGTTTAGTAAGAATACTCCCTTCTCTAGGCGACAAGAGGTGCTGACACAACTGAACATTAAGGCAGAAGCAAGGACAGAAAAATATTTGGGGCTCCCGGTATATATAGGCAGATCTAAATCGAGGATCTTTGCTTATTTGAAGGACAGGGTGTGGAAGAAAATTCAAGGGTGGATGGAGAAATTCCTATCTAAGGCGGGCAAAGATATTCTTATTAAGGCTTGTGCACAAGCAATACCAACTTTTGCTATGTCATGTTTTGACTTGACCAAAACCTTGTGTGATGAGATTAGTGCAATGATCTGTAGGTTTTGGTGGGCACAGCAAGATAATGAGAACAAAGTCCATTGGCTAAGCTGGGACCTATTGACACTCTCTAAATTGGAAGGCGGGATGGGTTTCCGTGACCTACATGCTTTCAACATGGCAATGCTGGCCAAACAAGCCTGGATAATGTTCAATAACCCAGAATCGCTATGTGCCAGGGTGCTCAAGGCTAAGTATTTCCCAACTACTTCGATCCTGGAGGCAAAACCGGCGACAGGAATATCCTACTCCTGGCGGAGTATATTAAAAGGAGTCGAGTTGATGAAGAAGGGATATGTTTGGAGGATAGGGGATGGAGCTAATGTTCATATATGGAGTGATCCATGGTTGCCAAGAGATGATGCTATGAAACCTATCACACCTCGTGGTAGATGTGTGCTGACGAAGGTTTGCGAATTAATGGACCCAAGTCACTAGTGGAAACGAGGTCTTTTGTTGATCCCGAAAAGGGGCTTTAACACCGGTTCTTCTATGAACCGGTGTTAAAGGGGGGGGGGGGCGTACCAGCGTGGCCCCTGCGGCAAAAAAGGAGCCCCCCTTTAACACCGGTTCGTGGCACGAACCGGTGTTAAAGGTCCCTGCAGCAGTGGCCCGCGCACCTCCCCTTTAACATCGGTTCGTGGCATGAACCGGTGTTAAAGGGGGGGGGCTATATAAGACACCACCCCAGCCCACACACACCCCACTCTTCCATTCTTTCACATTTTGGAGCCTAGCAAGAGGGTGTGAAGAGTGCTAGTTTGTGTTTTTTTCATATGCACTAGAGGTGTTCGGTGAAATGCCCGAGAGCTCAAAATAAGCTTTCTTGTTGCTCTTTCCGTCTCGGTCGAGGTCGGCAACTATAGTTTCATGTGTCATTGATGTACTATATATATAAATGGTCATCTCCCTATTATTTTTTGATATATACTACATATTAATGCAGATGAATCGGCAATGGATGTACGGTGACCGCCGCACTTCCGAGTACATTACGGGCCTCCAAAATTTCATCGTTGTGGCTAATGCAAACCGTGGTCACAATGGTTTTATGTGCTGTCCGTGTGTTCACTGTCAGAACAAGAAAGACTACTCAAATACCAGAACCATTCACGCCCACCTGCTTCGATCCGGTTTCATGCCCAGCTATAATTGTTGGACCAAGCACGGAGAAAAAGGGGTTATGATGGAAGACAACGAAGAAGAAGAGGATGATGAAAACTATCATAATATGTATCCTGAATATGATGATAATGCAACGGAGATAGATAATGAAGATCAAGAGGGAGCAGATGGGCCCGCTGATGACGATCTTGGTCGGGCCATTACTGATGCAAAGGAAGAATGTGAAACTGAAAAGGAGATGGAGAAGCTGGAGCAGATGTTAAAGGATCATAAAACATTGTTGTATCCAACTTGCGAAGATGGCCACAAAAAGCTAGGTGCCACACTGGATTTGCTGCAATGGAAGGCAGAGAATGGTGTGACTGACAGCGCATTTTCAAAGTTGTTAGTAAAAATGAAGAATCTTCTTCCAAGAAATAATGAGTTGCCCGACAGTACATACCAAGCAAAGAAGATTGTCTGCCCTCTAGGATTAGACGTGCAGAAGATACATGCCTGCATTAATGACTGCATCCTCTACCGCGGTGAGAAGTACGAGAATTTGGATGCATGCCCGGTATGCACTGCACTGCGGTATAAGATCAGACGAGACGATCCTGGCGATGTTGAGGGCGAGGCCCCTAGGAAGAAGGTTCCCGCCAAGGTTATGTGGTATGCTCCTATAATACCACGGTTAAAACGTCTCTTCAGAAATAAAGAGCATGCCAAGTTGTTGCGATGGCACATGGAAGACCGTAAGAAAGACGCGATGTTGAGACACCCCGCTGATGGGTCACAGTGGAGAAAAGTCGAGCGAGAGTACCCGGACTTCGCACGTGACGCAAGGAACTTAAGGTTTGGTCTAAGTACAGACGACATGAATCCTTTTGGTGAGCAGAGCTGCAGTCACAGCACCTGGCCTATGACCCTATGTATCTATAACCTTCCTCCTTGGTTGTGTATGAAGAGGAAGTTCATTATGATGCCAGTGCTCATCCAAGGCCCGAGGCAACCCGGCAACGACATTGATGTGTACCTAAGGCCATTAGTTGAAGAACTTTTACAGCTGTGGGCCAAACTAGGTGTACGTATGTGGGATGAGCACAAAGGGGAGCCATTTGACCTACGAGCATTGCTTTTCGTAACCATCAATGATTGGCCTGCTCTTAGTAACATTTCAGGGCAGACAAACAAGGGATACAATGCATGCACACACTGTTTAGATGATACTGAAAGTGTATATTTGGATAAATGTAAGAAGGTTGTGTACCTAGGGTATCGCCGATTTCTTCCGAACCTGCATCCAGTAAGAAAGAAAGGCAAGCATTTCAAACGTCTGGCAGAACCCTGGAGGAAGCCTGTCCTCCGTACCGGTGAGGAGGTATTTGGTATGGTCAAGGACCTCGAAGTAATCTTTGTAAAAGGTCCTAGCAGTCTATTTGTTCCGAATGACGATGCCGGACACGCGCCCATGTGGAAGAAGCAATCTATATTTTGGGACCTACCCTATTGGAAAGTCTTAGAGGTCCGCTCTTCAATCGACGTGATGCACATGACGAAGAATGTTTGCGTGAACCTGCTAGGCTTTCTAGGAGTGTATGGGAAGACAAAAGATACACCGGAAGCACGACAGGACCAGCAACGTCTGAAGGTCCCTAAAGAGCCTATGCATCCTGAGAACGAGAAGGGTAAACGATGCCACTTAACTCCTGCCAGCTACGCTCTTACCAAAGCAGAGAAGGAAATCTTTTTTGAATGTCTGAGCAGTATCAAGGTCCCGTCTGGCTTCTCGTCGAATATAAAGGGAATAATAAATATGGTAGAGAAAAAATTCCAAAACCTGAAGTCTCATGACTGCCACGTGATTATGACACAATTGCTTCCGATTGCATTGAGGGGGCTTCTACCTGAAAATGTTCGAGTACCCATTGTGAAGCTATGTGCATTCCTCAATGCAATATCTCAGAAGGTAATCGATCCAGAAAGCCTACCAGGGTTACAAACAGATGTGGCCCAATGTCTTGTCAGCTTTGAGTTGGTGTTCCCACCATCCTTCTTCAATATTATGACGCATCTCCTGGTTCACCTAGTAGAAGAGATTGCCATTCTCGGTCCTGTATTTATACACAATATGTTCCCCTTTGAGAGGTACATGGGAGTCTTAAAGAAATATGTTCATAACCGTGCTAGGCCAGAAGGAAGCATCTCCAAGGGCTATGTAACAGAGGAGGTCATTGAGTTCTGTGTTGATTTTATTCCTGACCTTAAGGCGATTGGTGTTCCAGAATCACGACATGAGGGGAGACTGCGTGGAAAAGGCACCCTAGGATGTAAAGCAATGATATGTAGAGACGGGCATTCTCTCAATCAAGCACACTACACGGTTTTACAAAGATCTATCTTGGTTGCCCCGTATATCAATGAACACAAGAATTTAATACGCCTCAAACACCCGGGACAGTCTGATGAATGGATTATAAGTGAACACATGGCGAGTTTTGGCGGCTGGCTGCAAAGACTTCTCACGAATAACACCACGGTTGGGGATCAGCTGTACTTGTTGGCCAGGACACCATCTTCGACTGTATGTACTTTCCAAGGGTACGAGATAAATGGGAATACATTTTACACGATAGGCCAAGATAAAAAGAGCACCAACCAAAACAGTGGTGTCCGCTTCGATGCAGCAGAAGACAATGGGCAAAAGACCACATATTATGGGTTCATAGAGGAGATATGGGAACTTGACTATGGACCTAATTTTAAGGTCCCCTTGTTTCGATGCAAATGGGTCAAGCTAACAGGAGGAGGGGTTGAGGTAGACAAGAAGTACGGAATGACAATGGTCGATCTCAACAATCTTATGAAGAACTTAGACGAACCATTCGTCCTAGCCAATGATGTGGCTCAGGTTTTCTATGTGAAGGACATGTCCTCCAGACCAAAAAAAAGAAAAAAATATGCAAACGAATACATCATATGATGAGCCAAAGCGTCACATAGTTCTTTCAGGGAAAAGAAACATCGTGGGAATCGAGGACAAGACAAACATGTCAGAAGATTATAATAAGTTTGATGAAATTCCGCCCTTCACAGTGAAAACTGACCCAAGCATTCCGTTAAGTAAAGAAGATGCTCCATGGTTACGTCTGAAGTGATCATAAGGAAGGACATATGCCAAGAAGTTCATGCTCATATTATGTAACTCTAGTTCATGTTTTTAATGGCCGCACGAAATAATGTCGACACTCACCCCTATTATTAGTGCTGACTCGTGTTTTGTCCCGGTTGGTGTCTCCAACCGGGACTAAAGGTTCATCCCGCCATTTTTTCCTCCCGCCAGTTCTTCTTCCCGCCATTTTTCTTCCCGCCATTTTTCTTCCCGCCAGTTCTTCCCTCCAGTTCTTCCTGCTAGTTCACTATATATATATATATGTAGGGGGTTGGCCTCCATTGTCATTGCACATCTCTAGACTCATATCTGCAACCTCATCACTCTTTCCCATGGCTTCCACCGTAGCACTAACCCCCAGGGAGGCGGAGGCACTTTGCGCCTCGAACTACCCCTGCCCGCCGGGCTACTGTGTCCCCGTCGGCTGGATGCTGAGCGTCGGAGGCGTGCCGGTTCCTCCTGTCCCTCTAGGTGTGGCGCGCCGGATGGCCATCACGAACCACTACTACTTCGAGCTCACGCCGGAGCAGCGGAGGAATCCCAGATGGTATCCCGACTATTTCCCTACTTGGGAAGCCTTCTTCGTGGATCGGCATGAGAGGGCGCTCGCCAGGCACGAGGAGGACGGCCCACCTCCTCCTAACTTCAACGAGGCCGGCCGTCGGCTATGGTGGCGCGGTCGGACTCTCCAGAGCGTCATGGCCTATGACACTGCCGCCGACTCTAACCCCCGTCTGCGCTACCCTCAAATCCAGCCCACGCGCTACCCTCAAGTCCAGCCCACGCGTACTCTCCAGAGGTTCAATTACGGCGACCCCGACGACGACAGCGATGACGGCGGCGGCGAGTACGACGACTACAGTGGCGAGTATTACAGGTGTAGGCAGGAGCATGACTGAATCACTCCAACATTCCGAAACAAATTCGGCCGATTGTTACTTAATCTGGCCATGTATCTTAATTTTCAGTTCTTTTATGTATCTTAATTTTCAGTTCCAGTTCGGCCGATTGTTACTTAATCTGGCCATGTATCTTAATTTTCAGTTCTTTTATGTACCAACAGGGGGATCTGAAACCTTTCCGTCCACCTCTGGTGAAAAAGACAAATTCCTACCGAATCGGCAGGAAGTGGGTCAGATATGAACTACAAGTACATGATACGATGCTCATGATTTTTTACAAAAATCATTTTTAGGTTCACAATATGCTATTTTATCAAAAAACAATGCAAGTTGAGCGAGGCTTGGTGAGATTCAAGTGTATACAAAAGATGCGACATTTAAATATCCAATCAATTCAAAAATGTTAATACAAAAGATGCGGCATTAAAATATGATTTGATCTAATAAAAATCATTTTTTAGATGCTTAATATTTCTTATGTTCAAAGTTTTAGGATTTAACAATTTATTTTTGTTTGAATTGAATAATCAAAATTTATATGTAAGTGTTTTAATTATTTTGAAAATTTTCATGTAAAGTAAATATAAAATGATTTACATGAATGGATAGATATTGTTTTTCTGAAAATTATGATATACTATTCATATTTTTCTGAGTTGAAATGAAAAAGATATGAATTTTCTAAATTCATATCATATTTTTTGAATTAAAAATGCCCCTTTAATGCATGAAATAAATGCCCCCCCTTTAACACCGGTTCCAGACAGGAACCGGTGTTAAAGGGGGGGGGGCATTTATTTCGTTTCCCGCGCGCACCCCCCCTTTAACACCGGTTCGGGGCTGGAACTGGTGTTAAAGGGGGGGGGTAATAAATGCGCGCGCGAAACGAATCCTCCCCCCCTTTAACACCGGTTCCAGCCCCGAACCGGTGTTAAAGGGGGGGGGGGTATTAAATGCGCCATCCCCTTCCTTTCTTCCCCCCAGAGCCAGATCGATCGAACCCCTCGCTGTCGCCACCGCGCGCCCTCGCCACCGAAGCCCTCCAGCCCTCGCCGTCGCCGCCCTCGCCACCGCGTGCGCGCCACCGCCACCGCGCGCGCGCCACCGAAGCCGACGACCGCCACCGCCACCGCGCGCGCGCCACCGAAGCCGACGACGACGCCGGCGCCTACAAGAACCCCGACGCCGTGGTGAGCTAGCGGACCGCGCCTGGTCGTCCCCTCTGTTTCCTCCCCTTCTCTGTTTCCTCCGGGCGCGCGGCGGTGTGGAGCTCGCGCGGTGGTGCCACCGGCCGGCAGATTGGAGCTCGCGCGGTGGCGCCACTCCGTCCTCTGCGTCGTTCGAAATTTGCTATTGATTCCATTTACAATCTACAAGAAATGTTGTAAGCTAGAGGGTTCGAAATTTACTACTCTAATTTTTGATTCAATTTCATATACTTCTGTATATAAATCAAACCATTGTACTTATTAGTAGTAGGATCAAATCGGACACGAAAACTGCAATAGGAATGTAGGTACGAAACAGATGTACCAAGATGAAATCGAACAAGCTTTGTAGAAAGTATGATTTCAAACCATTGTACTTATTAGTAGTAGCTAGGATCAAATCGGACACGAAGACAGCTTTGACAGGGGAAGACCCAAACCTGATTTCGAGCTCGCATTGTCGGTGGTAGCTCGCGTCATCGGGTGTGGCGGGCAGGAGCGGCTACGCGAGCGCGTCCACGGATTGGGGCCAATGACAGGGATGTGGAGGGGATGGGTCAGGGAGGCGGATTCGTCGGGGAGGCCCAGGGCCCAGGCGCGGTACGGGGACGGCCTCCCCTCTCAGCTGCGGGGGCGGCCTAGGTGGGGTGCAAGCTCCGGTGGTGGCCATGGGGTGTGAGCTCGCGATGCGGCCTAGGTGGGGTGCGAGCTCCGATGTGGCCTAGGTGGGGTGCGTTATGCCAGCGATGTCGGGGTGTATGCATGGTCCTTCTGGGTTGCAGGTGTGTCCGCTGGTAACGACGGCACGGCGTCCCTCTCTTCAGCGATGCGATGTGTCGTTGGTCGTCGGAGTGGTGGCTAGAGTTCGCGGATGTCGGTGGCGGCCTTAGAAGGTGGACTACGCGGGCAGCTCTTTGGCGAGCGTCGTGGCTTCTCCCCTCGGTCTGGGGCCTATCTTGGGGACATCCCCTCCACATTGTATCTGTTCTGCCAAGTTGTTTTCCGTCGCTATAATGTTTGCCTCGGCCTCCTCTTTCGAACAACGCCCGTTTTAGGTAGGCCGCATCACGCTACCTCGCGCTCCCTAGGTCGCTCTCCAACGCCGCCAGCCTCCGGTCAGCCACTGTAGCTAGCCCCTCTCATATGCATCCGGGATTTCTCCGAATTAGGGTTTGGACCCCTCGGAACTCGTTTAAAATGATCAAGCATCCTTAGGGTTTTAATTTCATTTGTGTATTTTTGTATGAATAATATGTATATTTGTGTATGAATCCAAGTCCACTTGAATGTTTACACTCTTACTCTAGATAATATTATTGTTTTAGAAACTATGGATCCACTTAGTAGAAACCTTGAAGAAGAAGAAATAATGGAGAACATTATTGATGAGGACACCTCACAATATCTGAACTTGGAGGGACATGATGACGACAGCTCAAGTACTAGTCATGGAGAAGATGAAGACTCCGGTGAACGCAATTTAATGGTTACAAAGTCCGGCGAGGTATATGCATTGATTAAGCCTCTGCTGACTTCCACCAACAATCTTCTTCTACATGTATTAATTAACGCTTCTTTCTTCTTTTAGCCCTCTGGATCGACCAGCCAGCAACCATCTTCTTCTACGAAAAAGAGCAAGCGAGGCGCGAGCCAGCGGTTGAAAGATCGTGCAAAGTTCACGATCGAAGCAGTCCGTGTTGATGGCAGGCCGATGGAGCCCAAGAAGGCCGCAGGCAAATTTGTACGTCAGGCTGGAGTTCTTGTTAGGGACCAAATCCCAATCATAATTGAAAATTGGAATAAGCCAAAGAAGGGCGACGGTACCTTTGTCGATGACAGATCCAAAGAAACGCTTTGGAATTCGTTGTTGGTAAATTTCACCCTTCCGCCAGAGGAGGATGAAAACAACCCGGTTATAAAGGAAAAGGTCAAAGAGTGGACTCTAAAGAAGATGACTGACGCTTTCCGCAACTGGAAGACAAAATTGAACAAATTTGTCAAAGCTGGCGAGACTCCAAATTTCAAAGACGCATATTATGCGAAGATAAGACCTCACTGGCCCGAATTTGAGACATATAAAAAAAGTGCTATAGCTAAAAAGAGGTCAGAAACCAATACGCTTAATGCCCTGAAGAAGGAATATCACCAGAGGACGGGGTCAGGTGGCTACATATCTCAGAGGCCTAAGTGGGAGGAAGCTGAGAAGGCCCTGCGCGAGAGAGGGATCACACCCCAGACAGATGGGTGGGACCTACGTGCAAATACTTGGTTCTACGGAATCGGGGCAAGGTTGGACCCAGAAACAGGATTGTGTATCTTCCCAACCCTCCTTGCCAAACCCGTCACTGAACTCATCACGGCATACGAGGAAACATCCGCCAGGACCTTCCATCCCGACAGAGAGAATGACCAGCTCACACGCGCCATCGGTAAAAAAGAACACCCTGGACATGCACGAGGCACAGGGGGTATGACGTGGAAGGATGGGTTTGCGGACTGGAGCGACTCTTACAGATGGCGCGGCAGAAAAGAAAAAGAGCGTACAGAGCGGATGACACAGATAGAACATGCACTTGCGGCGCTGCAGGCGCAAGTGAATGCACAGCAGAGCCATCAAGCTACCGGCCCATCTCAGCGGCACGAAGAGCCTGCATTGGAAGCTGCCCGCGGCCCAGACTCTGCGCGGAAAAGCAGTGTGGCTTCCACGGAGAACGTGTAGCCCACGCTTGAAATGACGGGTCCTCGATACCCCGTGGATGAGATCACGGAGAGCGAACACGCTGAGCTGCATGTGAGATTAATGGGCTTATCCATTAAGGTGGCTGTCGGCTATGCCTTACCTCCTGTAGCTGGTGGAACTTACCACTGCCGACCGATTCCAGATGGCTATGCTATTGTCAGGGTGGATGAGGTTGTGAAGGAATATGAGGAAGCACAGCTTGACCATGCTACAGGTGAAGGGGAAACTCAACTCAAATTTGTAGTGAAAACAACCATTCTTTGGAAGAAGGAACACATTGTGCTTCCAAATTGGAGGTCACTGGCACCCCCGTCGTCTCCGCAGCGTCAGCAGTCTGAGCCGCTTCAGCTATCTCCTGCGCGGCAGCCATCTCCGGCGCGGCAGCCATCTCCTGCGCGGCAGCCATCTCTGGCCCGTCAGCCATCTCCTGCGCGGCAGCCATCTCCGGCCCGTCAGCCATCTCCGGTGCTTCAGCCATCTCCTCAGCGTAAGCGGAAGAGCACTGCCACGAGGAGCATCAGTAGCACTGCCACAAAGAAATCCGCATGAAACCGTACGCCAAAGAGTTCAAAAAACTACGTCCCGCAGCCTTCCATTGCAGTGACGAGGAGACCAATAGGATCTCGGAAGAACAGGTCAAGAAATTCTTTGCACCTAGACGGGCCGAGCCAAAGGAGAAAATAGATCCGGCGGTGGTGGAGAAGTTTTACAAAAATCTTTCGAAACCTGAAACCCCACTTGTGTCGGACTACGAGCGCCAGATTTTGAAGGCGGATGCAAGGCGCCGTAAGGAGACTGAAAGTAGCAGTCGTGAGGCACCCCAGAAAACAGTTCCCATGCTCGGAGAGCAGGAAAACCAATCATGTGCCCCGCTCCAAATGTTCGACACACGGGACGCTCCTCCCGTAAATGATTACGAGGCAGAGCTACAAAGAAAGGCCAATGAGATGGGGATGACTTACATTGCATACTTGAACGTCATGGGAGACAACTTGCCCAAATGCGATGCCAACCCCATACAGCCATGGAAGTATGGGAAGAATCTCGTCAAGAAAGAGGAGCTCAAGACTCTACCAACAAAGATGCGAAAATTGCACAAGTGGTACCTTCATTTCTGCAAGACGAGAAAGTTAGAATGGATCACGACGCATATAAGAGATGATATTTTCTTCTGCGGAGATGACGCGATCGACTTCAACATTCAAGACTTGCATTTTCTATTCAATCAGAAGGAACTCGACAAAGCTGCCATCAGCCTTTATTGTGTGTAAGTACTATTTCTATAATTTATATCTCATCTCATTCACTTTATTAATTGCATGTATATATATGCTCACCATATATGTATATACTATTATGCAGGAAAAAGGTTATGGAATGCAGGAAAGGAGGCCCTTTTGACATTGGGTTCTTTGACCCAAATAGAGTTCATGAAGAAGTGGTAGAAACCAAACCCGGGCAAACAGAAGATTACTTGCTAACGTCTTTACTGAGACAACAAACCAAAAGGGAAATACTATTGCCTTACAACTTCTCGTGAGTACTGTTACCCTCTCTCTTGTACACATTCTATTTCAGCTTACTCGATGTTAAGTGTAACTGATGATGAGTTATGCGTGTGTAGGTTCCACTTTATTCTGCTAGTCATTCAACTCGACTCAGGAAAAGTCCTTGTCATGGACTCGTTACGAAAAGAAAAAGATATATGGGCAAACTTTAGAGAGATGCTCCAGAGGTAATTTCAATCATATTATCGCACTAGATCGGCAACTTTCATGACAATAAGTAATTAATTACTCCTTTATCCATTTTCTTTGTCGGACAGGGTTTGGAAAAGGTTCACGGGCAGGGCCGTGGGTGAATGGTCCGAAGAACTAAAATTTGTAGACCAAAATATAAGTAATACTAGCTAGCTTCCAATTCCATTATATCATGCTTTATTAATTATTATTTTGATTGAACTCTCTATTCTCATAAAGTGCGCGCATCAGGGACACGGCAATAACTTATGTGGGTACTATGTTTGCGAATTCATTCGCAACACGATATGTGCGACGGGCCAAGCCGCACTAGAACAACTTAGAGTAAGTAAACAAAGTCCACAACATTATTTTATTACCATCAATTGTGTTGAGTTTTATTCTTATATATATATTGACGGCCCATTCTTCATATATATTCAGATCGAACGGATGCGGGACCAACTCCTACCATTTGAACGCATACGAGCCATTCAAGAGGAATTGGCGGGGTTCATACTTGATGAGGTCGTCACGCCTGGCGGAGAACTCTTTAGATATCCACCAAAATGAACGATGACGATGTATGTGCCGATGACGATGTATGTGCCAATGACAATGTTTGTGTATAATAATAGTTGCTTAATTATTCATGTTCTCGTATGTACCGATGACGATTTATGTGTATACCGCTCCCGATCGATTCCCCCTCGCTCCCCCCCTCCCGCAGAAATACGCCCAGAACGGGGCAGAGGCAGAAGTCTGCCGCGGCAGGAAAACGGCATAAATCTCTGCCACGGCAGAAGAACCTTTAACACCGGTTCCGGATACGAACCGGTGTTAAAGGGGGGGGGGGAAGGGGGGGGGGGCTGAGGCCTGCGGCAGCCCCACGTGCGCCACCCTTTAACACCGGTTCGTATAAAAACCGGTGGTAAAGGGGCCCCCCTCTAACACCGAACCCTCAACAGCGGTTGGGGAACCGCTGTTAGAGGGCCCTCCGAAAACGGCCTAAATCTCTGCCGCGGCAGAAGAACCTTTAACACCGGTTCCGGATACGAACCGGTGTTAAGGGGGGGGGGGGGGGGCTGAGGCCTGCGGCAGCCCCACGTGCGCCACCCTTTAACACCGGTTCGTATAAGAACCGGTGTTAAAGGGCCCCCCCCTCTAACACCGAACCCTCAACAGCGGTTGGGGAACCGCTGTTAGAGGGCCCTCCCAACCGGAGTTAAAGGGGGGGGGGGGCTGCACTAGTGAGTACAGGTCAATGGGATGAGCAACTTATACGCGATAATTTCTGGGCAATCGATGCTACTACTATTTTGGCAACGCCTATCAGAGAGGAGTTTGATGATTGTATTGCATGGCAATATGACACAAAAGGCTTATTCTCTGTGAAGTCAGCCTATCATGTGTGTGTGAAGCACAGGAACGAAGTCATTGCGGAGTCTTCAAATGCTAGCGAGGAAGGCCTAAAGTGGATGAAGATCTAGGAGATAAAGTGCCAGCCAAAAATTAGACAGTTTATTTGTAGACTTGCACACAATAGTCTACCAGTGAAGAGAAATATTAAAAAACGGGGCATTGACTGCGATACTATCTGTGTGTGCTGTCGGAGACTGGATGAGGACAGTGCCCATTTATTCCTGCGATGTAAAGAGGTTAAGAAGGTGTGGAGAGCACTAAAGCTGGAACAGGTCCGTGATCGCATGTGCCAAGCCCAAAGTGCAAAAGAGACAGTACAGATTCTCGTAAACCTGAGCGGGAAAGAATGTACCCTGGTGTGTTGTTTGCTCTGGTACTGGTGGAACAGAAGGAATAAAATAAATGCTAATGAGAAAGTGGGACCCTGGGAGCAGATTATACATCAGATCAGCACCTGTACTGATGAGACACTCGCCTATTGGAGTAAACAAAATAGTAAGACTGCAGTACCGGAAGAGAATGTGTGGCAACCTCCGGGGGAGAATATTATCAAATTAAACATTGACGGGGCGTTCCATGCAGCCAGTAAATTGGGAGGATGGGGCTTCGTCGCCAGACAGAGTACGGGAGATGTCAGAGGCTCAGGGGCTGGCTTCATACCATGTGTGGCCAGTGCTGCTCAAGCAGAACCACATGCATGTGCGGAGGCAATACAAGGAGAAAATGACAAGGAACTACCAGATTTGAGGCGGCGGTGTCAGCGAACTACCTACTTTGCCTGATTTGTCGCAGAACTACCAATATAGAGGTCCTATGTCAACAGATAGCACTGATCGGCCGTTTTAGTGGGTTTAACCACTTTTCTGACTGGTTGGGCCCACCCGTCAGGTCCACGTGGCAAGGTGGCCGTTTCCACAGCTGACGGCCGTTAGGTACCTAGGGTTCAGTCCGTCAGTTCCTCCCGTTCCACTCTCACTCCCGCTTTTGACATGGCGACTCCTGGCGGCGGCGGCCCGCCCAGCGACGGCAATCGTAGCGGCGGAGGCGGCGAAGGGCGAGCATGCCAGGGGCTATTCTACGAGGGAGGGGAGGAGCAGCACCGCAGAATCAACGCTGATCCAGAGCAGATACCGTTGCTGCAGCCGACGAACCCCCCTGTACCTGATTCGCAGAAAGCGTGGTCGTCGACGAGGAAGACCTCGAGCGATGATCCGCTCAGCCACTACGTCTCCGATGCCGGGTAAGCCATTCCTTTCCCCTTCGTCGCATTACTGTATTATTTATATTATTTATGCAGTAGGATTACAATTCCATTATATTGGACATGAAGATTTAGAATTTAGGTTTGAGTAGTTTCTTTTAATTTAATGTAGGCAGCAAGCTGAGATTTGGGAGCTGTTTATTCAATTTGATGGTGTCAAATTTGTGCAAAAGAGCATGGAACGCTGTGATGTTAGATATCTGAATTTGTTGTCACTGATGGAGAAGGAAGGGTATGGCATCTGTGATTCAATGTACTATGTGAAAGAGGAAGGGGAGGGACTGGCAGGGCTAGATTTTATAGATAGCCAGGTTAAGGTGGATGAGATGATTAGGAAATATGAGAGAAGAAAGAAATTGGTGCTCACAGTGATGAGGGACAAGAGGAAACATGCTGTAGTTGTGTCCCCAATGAAGAGCAAGAATACTGTCAAATTTATTTCCAAAGAATTTCCAAGTTACATTGATGTAGAGGTAGGGGAGGACCAGCCCATTCCATATCAAGTTCAGACACAGGACAGTGTGTGCTACCAGCCATTGCAGACCCAAATTGATGAGCAACCTATAGATCAGCAGTTCAGTACACAGAATAGTGTTTTCCTTGATACTGTGCAAACTCAAATTGGTGAGAACATATGTGCTAAAGAAGAAGAGGATGGAGAGGCATCTGATCATAGCAGTTTGTTGGATGAAGGACAGTATGATCCAGTTTCTCTAGAGGAGATGAGAAAAAAGAAGAAGAGGAAATAAAGGAAACACTTGCAGAGATGAAGAGGAAGAGAGAAGACCCACTACTACACTATGAGGGTGAGACAGATATTGAGGACATTTTTGTCAATGATGATGATGATTGTCTAGAACAAATTCCACAAGAGCAGCCTATGAAGAAGAAAGTGAAGAGGCCAGGTCCTACAATGAGATCACACTCTCAAGTAGAGATACCTGATATTCCTGACTGGGCTCCTTCTGATGATGAAGAGGAAAAGGGTTTCATGCAAGAGGAAGATGATGATGCATTTGAGCCACCTCCTTTTGTGTTGCCTAAAGGAAGGAAATCAAGAGAAAAGAAACAAAAATAAAGGGCCTGGTATGATGAAAACAGAGAAAGCCCAGAGCAACAATTCATGTTGAAGCTATGTTTTAGAGATGTTTATCAGTTCAGAAATGCACTTTGTAGACTGCACATTACCCAGGTTAGGAATTTTCATTTCCATAGGAATATTCCATCCAGGATAATTGTGTGGTGTAAGGAAAAAAGAGAAGTATGGATGTCAATTCTATATGACAGCTTCCAAGATAGCCAATGAGAAAACATTTTGCATTAAGAAGATGCACTTGAAACACACATGTCCAACTGATCCATCTACCACTAGAGTTAATTCTAATTGGCTTAGCAAAGTATATGTAGACAACTTCAGGTCAGATCCTAATACTGTCATCAGTACTATAGTTGACAAAGCCAAAAAAGACTTTGGGGTGTAAGTGCCAAAAAGGATGGCTTACAGGGTGAAGACCAAAGCCAGGAACATTGTACTTGGTGATCACAAGAAACAGTACCACAGAATTAGGGATTATCTACAAACTGTTATAGATAAAAATCCTGGGTCTAGATGTATTGTGACCACAGTCACTGGCCCAACTGAAGAACAGATGGAAGCAATGAAGAGAGGAGACCATGTGGACATAAGCTACAAGCCAAGATTTCATGGGCTTTTTTTCTGTGTGAATGTTGCAAAACAAGGATTTCTTGATGGATGTAGGCCTTTCATAGGATTAGATGGATGTTTCATTAAGTTGACCACGGGAGCACAGATCCTTGCAGCTACAGGCAGGGATGGAAACAATAATATTTACCCTGTTGCTTGGGCTGTTGTGGCTAAGGAAGATACAACTAACTGGCTTTGGTTTCTAGAACAGTTGAAGGATAATGCAGCCTACTCTCGGACTAAACATGGATATGATCTTGCAATGGAAGAATTGAAGAAACAATGTGAGGCAGCTTGGGCATGGCTGACCAAGATTCCAGTGCACACATGGGCTAGGTGGGCCATGGACACCAATTGCAAGACAGATCTGATATGTAACAATCTGAGTGAAACATTCAACAGGTACATCCTTGATGTAAGGAGTAAACCAATTGGAACAATGCTGGTAGGAATTTATGACAAGCAGTTGGTGAGATTTGATGGAAAGAGGGAAGGATCAACAAAGGCTAGATGGGAAATAACACCACATTACATAGAAAGGCTTGAGATTATGAAAACATATTCCAGACATTGTCTTCCTAAGAGGGCTGACCTTGGATTGTGGCAGGTGGCTAGTGGTGATGCAACACATGAGGTAAATCTGGACTCTAGAAGCTGTTCTTGTAGGAAATGGGACATGCCATGTTTGCCTTGCAACCATGCTGTTAGTGCAATATACAAAGCAGAGCTACATCCAGAGGATTTTGTCTCTGAATTCTTCAAAAAGCCTATGTATTTGAACAGCTACAGGCCTGTGTTTGCTCCTATGCCACAACAACATGGATGGACAAAGACCAATACTAAGGACATAATGCCACTAGGTTTCAAAGAGCACCAGAAGGGAAGAAGGCAGGATAAAAGAAGAAAGGAAAATTTGAGGTGCCAAAACCAAAAGAAACTTCAAGGATGGCCACAATTACTTGTAGCAATTGCAAACTACAAGGTCACAAGTACACTAGCTGTTTAGTGCCTTTGAGGCTAGACCTTGCAATAAGGAAAAACAACCACAAGGTAAAAATATGCCAGAAATAGTGTGCTGACTGCATATATCCTTTTCATTTGTACTAACTACATTATTCTGTTGAAATTGTGTATTGACTGCATATATCCTTAGGCAAGTAGATCAATGCCTGCTACTGCCTCAGGCTCCTCTGCATCAGGGCCTCCACCAGGTTCCTCAAGTTCAACAGATACACCAAGAGGAGCTGCTTCTACAGCTACACCAAGAAGAGCTGCTTCTACAGCTGCACCAAGAGATCCTTCTACATCTACACCAAGAAGAGCTGCTTCTAGAGCTGCACCAAGAGATCCTTCTACAGCTGCACCAAGAGGAGCTGCTTCTACAGCTGCACCAAGAGGTTTCATGTCATACTTAACAGCTGGGGCAAATGCAGGTGCTGGCAGATATGCAAAGGAGCCTCCTCTAGCATGAGACCGATCTAATGTTCATGTCATGTGCTCCAATTATGTGTAAAACATGTGTTTGTGAATTGTGTGAACCTTCTCAGTACTTTGAATCTGGTATTTTGTGTTTGTGAACTTCCTCCAATTATGTGTAAAACATGTGTGAATTGTGTGAGAAAATTCTCAGTACTTTGAATCTGGTATTTTAGATATACTACTTCCCCTCAATCTTCATTTAAAGATAGTACACTAGTCTGAATTCATATAACCATTTCATATAACACAACACAACAAAATGAAGAGCATTCATACAACCATTGAAACCAAATAATACACTAGTCTGAAATTGAAACCAAATAGTGATCATTCATACAACCATTGAAACCAAATAATACACTAGTCTGAAATTGAAACCAAATAGTACAATTATCTTCAACCAGATAGTACAATACCTAGGAACCAAATAATACACTAGTCTGAAATTGAATCCAAATAGTACAATTGTCTTCAACCAGATAGTACAATACCTAGGACCAAATAGCAGAACAGATCACTAATAATACATTACAACTTGAGTAGATATTTGAAACCAAATTGAACATATTACTCATCACATATTTCTTTTATCTTCCTCAGCTTTGCCCTTTGCTCTTCTTTGAACTTGAACAGATCTCCAAGGATACATTCCAGTTTTCTCTTCTCTTCCTTCATTTTATCCCTTTCCTTCTCTTCCTTGATCCTCATCACCTTGTGCAGGTTACTAGCATGTGCATCTAACTTCTTATTCTCCTCCAATTCTGCCCTGGCTTCAATTAGTGCTTGTTCAGCTTTTGCCTTCAAAGCAAGTGTGACTTGCTTCTCTTTCACTGTCTTCTCCACTTCTTCTTGGACTATCTTCAGATCACGATGCAACTTGGTTATTTCATCCCTAAAATTGAACTTTTGCTCCACATAGTCCAGAGCATCACTAACTCTTCCTTGCTTGACTTCTCCATACATCTCCCATAATTTTCCAATAGCTTTTTCCAGTGATGATGGCCACTCTTGATCTACCCATGCAACATAATCACAAGTTTCCCCCCACTATAGTACAAAGATACAATGTTTTCATTAGTTCCTAACCATAAATTGAATTTGTACTATGCACTGATGAGTAAGCATTGAATAAATATTAAGCGCAACAGAAACACAACCTGCCCTGCACATCCATAAAATTTCCTTCCGGTTTGACATCCTTCAAAGCCAACATACTTGGTGGCAATGGAGTTGCATTTACAACGTGGAGGTGTTGCTCCATCAGCTAACCCTTCCCACTCAGAGTCGTAAAGGGTGTTCAAACTCTAAGAAATTTGAATGTACATTTCACATGAGAGAAGCTCCAGATCAATTCAAAAATCCCCTGACCAAAAATCCCCAAATTGGATGAACCCTAACCCTAAAATTGAGAAAAACGATTACTGACCTTGCTGCTAGCGTTGCTTTGGTCCTGGGACGATTCCTCACCGTCTCCCCACGATACCATGGTGGGCGGCGGCGCGACGAGCTTCAGCGGCGACGGGGACAGGGAGCTGGCTGGCGGCTGGTCGGAGGGAAGCGGGAGAAGTAGAACAGACGGGCTGAATCGAGCTGGCTGAATCGAAATCACTTATAACCCTAGGTACCTAACAACCGTCAGCTGTGGAAACGGCCACCTTGCCACGTGGACCTGGCGGGTGGGCCCAACCGGTCAGAAAAGTGGTTAAACCCACTAAAACGGCCGATCTGTTGGGGGGATACCCCCGGGTAGGGTCACTCCGGGGTATAAGGGTCGAGTTGGCCGAGTCACCTCAAGGCATCCCGGATCACGGAGTAACCCGGGCCTGGGGGGATCGCCTAACGTTGTCTTGTCCGACTTAAGGAGTAAGTCGGAAATGCTTGTCTAACTTATATGCTGGAACAGGTGTGGCCGGATCTACTGTGATCCGGATCCTCGCTTAGCTTCTAGGAGAAGGAAGGAATCTCTCTGATCAAAAAAGAAGGTCCGGTACGTACTGGATGAGCGAATAAAGCAAGGGCAGGACCACCGGATCGTGGCCGACAAGGATGACGATGCTCACGTCGGCTGACGTCGCTAAAGCAAGTGTGACGGGGGCAAAAGCACCCCGGTCGGGTTACCACTTTGGGAGGGGGCATATTCTTAGGAATATGCCTCCACGTATGCCCTAGGCAAGGACCGAGCCACCCCTATATAAGGGGGGCAAGGGTTCCTGAAGAAGGGGGATTGGCAGAATTCTAGTTGGTTGAGTACTAGTGGATCTAGGGTTCTTGGGCTAGATAGTAGGCAAGAGTAAGAGAGTTTCTTCTTCCTCCTCTTGTCAATACAGCTCAAGGAGCACTTGTAATCTTGGAGATAGAACATCAATACAAAGCCTCTGTGTAGAGAATCACTCTACTATCCCTCCCTGGATTCCCCTAGCGCATATTAGTCCCCACCTTTAGCCTATCCATGGCATCTGCCGTGACACCACCATGACAGTTGGCGCCCACCGTGGGGCTAGCGGCGCTAGTAGGGGTGAAGATCCGGACGGGAAACCTCGTTGGCACCGGCGAACGCATCGTCTACGGGCTTGTTCAGCGCTTTGGAGCGCTGAACTTCGTTAGCGACAACGCTGGCTGCTTCGGCACGCGCCCCTTCCGCGCAACGGCCTCTTCATCAAGCTCGGTGCGCACAAGGTCTACGTTGATGTGGACGTCTCTTGCGTTCATCCTCGTCGCGTCGTCGATGCGGGGGAACCATCCCTCACTGTGGCTCGTGGAGCGCGCATCGCTCGCTCCCTGGACCGTGCAGAGGTGATGATGACTGCACCAGGCACGAGCGCTAGCAAGGATCCAGCGCTAGACCCGGAGGTAACACCTAAGGCACCGAGGAAAGCTAGGGGTCCACCACTAGAGAGGCCAGAGAACATGCTGAGGGAAGCTATGAGTAGCTTGGCAAACCCGGTGGCAGCAGTGGTAGATCCGGCTCAGGCACAGGCCGAGCTAGAGGAAACACGGCAAAAGATACTAGAGGGTGCAAAGAAAATAGCAGCGGCTCAGCAGTCGTTGAACATGACGCTGTGTGAATACGCAAAGGCAAACAAAGTGGACACGGTAAAAGTAAAAGGGAGAAATCTCATAAACGAGATGAACAGAGAAGGTGATGATGGACCAGAAGGGTCGGAAAATTATCTGTCTGTGGGGATGCCGAAGTATAGTACCCCGGCGAAGAACCTCAGAGCAGCAGATGCGGCTGCGTCTGAGTTAGAGGGTCTGACAGGTGAAGCCCGCCAGACAGCAAGATAGGGTTAACGAGCTAGTTCGGATCGCGAATAGACAGAACGAAGAGCTGCTCAGAGGTAACCCTGAGAGAGTTGGAACTTCCAAAATCATCCATTCGGCGATGGGTAACCTGGAGAAATCCACTGGAGCCGCATCGTCACCTCATGGTGGCCCAAGGAGAGAAGAGGTAGTAACCTCGGCCAGACGGAACAAGCAGATCGTCCCGTACGACCCAACGTGTGCGGGAAAAGAAAAAGAGATGCGGAAAAACGATGATCGACAAAGTGTGAGCCAAGGTGAGGCTGGCCGAGGTAATCACGGCCAAGGCAATGCCGGTCAGGGGAATGCTGCCAACGACAATGCCGGACAGCGAAACTCGGCAGGAGCAGGTCAACCGCAACAGCGGAATATACCAAGGCAAGAGCAAAGTGCCGGCCGAGGTATGCAACAGAGAGGAGTACAACGAGAGCAAAACCGGTACAATGACGGAGACTCGGAGATGATGAATGCGGGATACGCAAGACCGGACTATCATGTGATAGGGTCGAGATTGGGAAGCAGGGATTTGATGCCGGATGACGCCAGGTTAAAGCTGGATCGCCTGTATAGGTCGGAACAAATCGAATGTCAAGGCCCTCCGGGTCCAGCGTGCTTCGGACCCCGGATCATGAAGGAGACACCGGTACCCAACGTCTAATTACCCAGGGGCACGAAGACGTATGACGGCAGTACCAAGCCGGAGGATTGGCTGATAAACTATGCTACGGCGGTGAAAATTGCAACTGGCAACTTGAGATGGGTTGTACGATATGTACCCTAGATGTTGGAAGGTCCGGCTAGGGTATGGCTGAACAATTTACCACCCGGAAGCATCAACTGCTGGATGGATTTTGAAGAAATGTTTATCAGCAACTTCTCAAGTACATACCAGAGACCAAATAGACCGCAGACCCTAGCGATGTGCAAGCAGAGATCTAACGAAACGGATCGTGAGTTCTTGACCCGATGGTGTACCGTGAGAAACTCGTGTGAGGGAGTCATAGAGTCACAGGCCATAGCATGGTTCGCACAAGGGTGCAAATATGGCAGCGAGTTGTGGATGAAATTGCAAAGGAAAATGCCAGTCACGTTGGTAGAGATGATACGGATTGCGGATTCATATGCTTTGGGTGATCCGACTCAACCCAGAATCGCGTCAAACGAGTCAAACGAGGAGTACTATTAGAGGGACGGAGCCGGGTCATCCCGGAGGAACGACTACAGGGGAAAAAGGAGAGACGATAGACCGGATCATCGGTATAGTTCGCAACAAGTTGCAGCAGTGAATCAAGATCAACCCGGAGCAGGGAGCAACCAACGCCAGAAAACGGGAGGGAAATGGACTCCTCGAAACGATGGCAAGAAAACATGGACTCTGGAGTAGAAGAAGCAATGGCAAGAGAAGAAAGACCGTCCGAGGTATACCTATGAGTCAATGTTGGACCAGCCGTGTAAGTTTCACACACCAAATCCGAACAGCCCGGCGGGTCACACGACGAGGCAATGTGAGTGGATGCGTAAAATAGAACAAGGTGGTTCGGGGAATGCTCAGGCACCCCGGAATGATCAACTTAGGTAGGAGTTACCCCGGCAGCAATTGCTCTCCGGAGCGAACACGCAACAACTAATGTTGCCTCCCCCTCCGCCGAGGTATGACAACAATGAGAGAAGGGATGCAGTGCATCAGGTGGAAAACCAGCAACAACCGGATCAGAGATACTCCGGAAACGAGGGAAGGAATGAGTACAGGGAACATCACCAGAGCTATTGTGTGTTCACAACAGAAGAAACAGATAGGAAGAGCTTGCAGCGCCGACATATGGAGGTTAACACGGTTATGCCTGTAGTGACGAGGTACATGCCTTGGTCAGACCAGGAAATCACCTGGAGCGTCAAAGATCATCCCAAGCTAATGCCAAGTCCAGGCTCGTATGCACTAGTGTTAGATCCGACATTCATTGGACCGAACATTAATGTGAGGTTCTCCAAGGTATTGATCGACAATGGCAGTAGCATTAACATCATGTATGTGGATACGATGCACAAGTTGGGCATCTCGGAGAACATGCTCCAGGCTACAAGAACAACTTTCCATGGCATTGTACCAGGCATCTCCTGTGAGCCCATAGGCAAAGTCCGGGTCGACGTGCTATTCGGCACGAGGGATAACTGCCGGACTGAGAATCTTGAGTTTGAGGTGGTGAACTTGGAAAGCACGTATCACGCATTACTCGGGAGACCAGCACTGAACAAGTTCATGGCAAGTTGCCACATTAGTTATCTGAAGATGAAGTTGCCCGGGCCAAATGGAGCAATTACTATTGCTAGAGATTTCCGACGTTCTATCGAGTGCGCCTCAGCCGGGTCTAACCTAGCCGAGTCATTCGTAATTGCGCAGGAGAAAAGAAAAATACAAGAGGTGGTGGCATTAGCTCAGTCCGCGCAGTAGTATATGCCGGTGTTAAGTAACCCGCATGGAAGCGTTTCGTTTCAAGCTGCAAAGGACACCAAGAAGATTCCAGTGGATAACATGTTTCCGGAGCGTACCGTAACAATTGGTGCCGGGTTAACTGACAAATAGGAAAGCGAGCTCGTCAACTTCCTCCGTGAGAATCGGGATATTTTTGCTTGGTCTACACAGGACTTGCAAGGTGTTCCGAGGGAGTTGGCCGAGCACTCTTTAAACGTAAGACCCGGAGCAAAGCCGGTGAAGCAACCTCTCCGACGCTTCGCCGAGGATAGGAGAAAAGTCATTTGTGACGAGATAGCTCGGTTACTAGCAGCTAGATTTATCATGGAAGTGTTGTATCCGGATTGGCTCTCTAATCCGGTGTTGGTAGAAAAGAAGTAGGATTATCCGAACGTGGCAGTGGTTTGGCATATGTGTATCGATTACACGAACCTGAACAAGGCGTGTCCAAAAGATCCATTTCCACTGCCGAGGATAGATAAGGTCATCGATTCAACCGCGGGATGTGAGCTGTTGTCATTCATTGACGCATATTCTGGTTTCCACCAGATACCTCTGAACCCGGATGATCAAATAAAAACTGCGTTTATTACCCCGTACGAGGCTTATTGCTATCGCACTATGCCGTTTGGTTTACGAAATGCAGGTGCAACGTACCAAAGATGTATGCAAAAATGTTTGCACGATCAAATAGGTCAAAATGTACAAGTCTACGTGGATGATGTGGTTATCAAGACCAAGGAAAGCGCAACGCTCCTTGGCGACATAAGGCAAACATTCGTGAACTTGAGGAGATTCCGGATGAAGCTTAATCCGGAGAAGTGTACCTTCGGTGTCCCGGCTGGGAAATTACTCGGATTTCTCGTCTCCAGCCGAGGTATCGAAGTTAATCCAACTAAGATCCGAGCCATCGAACGAATGGAGCTGCCGAAGTGTCTCAACGATGTCCAGAAATTCACTGGGTTCCTAGCCTCGTTGAGTCGGTTTATATGTCGGTTGGGAGAAAAGGCACTGCCTCTCTACCAACTCATGAAAAAGTCAGATAAATTCGTTTGGAAGCCACAGGCCGATGAAGCTTTTGCCCACTTAAAAAAGATGTTGGCCACTGCACCAGTGTTAGCTTCTCCACTATCAAAGGAGCCAATGTTGCTCTACATAGCCGCAACCAATCGAGTTGTAAGTGCAGTGATTGTAGTGGAGCGCGATGAAGAGGGTAAGTCGGTGCAGAGGCCAGTGTATTACTTGAGCGAGGTATTGTCTGCCTCAAAACAGAACTACCCGCACTTTCAAAAGGTGGCATACGGTGTTTACATGGCGGCAAAGAAGTTAAAGCACTACTTTGAGGAGCATCCCATCAAAGTGATATGCGAAGCCCCCATATCCGAGATAATGGGTAACAAGGACGCGAATGGCAGAATTGCGAAATGGGCAATTGAGCTAGCACCTTATGCGCCCCAATATGATAGAAGAGAAGCAATCAAGTCTCAGGTTGTGGCAGACTTTTTCATGGATTGGGCTGAGGTGCAATACGAACCACCGCCACCAGATCCGAACTACCGGAGGATGCACTTTGACGGGTCAAAAACCAAGACCGGATTAGGTGCCGGGGTTGTGCTCACCTCACCAAAAAAGGATCAGCTAAAGTACGTCTTGCAGATCCATTTCGCAGCATCAAACAATGTCGCTGAGTACGAGGCTCTTGTGCATGGTCTCAAAGTGGCAAAGGAGATTGGCATACGTCGGATAATATGCTTTGGCGACTCGGATCTGGTGATACAGCAAGTGTCCGGAGTGTGGGATGCCCTGGATCCAAACATGGCACTATATATATTTCATGTGCAGAAGATCTCGGGTTACTTTGAGGGATGCGAATTTCACCATGTACCCCGCGTGGAAAACGAAGCTGCCGACATGCTGTCAAAGCTCGGATCGACCCGACAGGCAGTTCCACCGGGCGTAGCGTTGGAGCACCTCAGAAAACCGTCTATCAGGCCGTCCCTAGGAACCGACTCAATCTATGTCCCAAAAAACACGAAATCCGGAGCTGAGCCCATGGACATTGACATGGGAGGTAGCACGCTGGACCCGGGGACTACCTCGGCAAACCCGGGGACTACCTCGCTAGACCCGGGGACTGTTCAACGTGATCCGGCTGAAGTCATGCCGGTGGATCGGATGGAAATTGATGAGGAGATATTCCCTACGCGAGCGATACCAGCTTGGGCACTGCCTATATACCAATTCTTGAAAGACGGAGCGTTACCCACTGAGGAAGTGCTAGGCAGGCAAACTCAGAGGAGAGCCAAAGCTTACACAATCATCAATTCCGAGCTGTACAAACAAAGTGTAACCAACGTCCTCCAGCGGTGTGTTGACCCGGAAGAAGGACTTAACATCCTCCGAGATATACACCAAGGAGAATGCGGGCATCATGCCTCATCCCGAGCCTTAGTGGCAAAGGCGTTCCGACATGGATTCTACTGGCCAAGTGCCTTGGAGCAAGCAGAAGATCTGGTAAGAAAATGCAATGGTTGTCAAAGGTACGCCATCAAGACACATATGCCTATGTCAGAACTCAAAACCATACCAATTACATGGCCATTTGCTGTATGGTGCTTGGATATGGTTGGCCCATTCAAACCAGCAAAAGGAAACATGAAACACATTTTGGTCATGGTGGATAAGTTTACAAAATGGATCGAAGTGAAGCCTATAAGAAAATGTGATGGAGCTACGGCCGTGGCATTTCTCAAAGACATCATCTTGATGTACGATTACCCACACAACATTATAACTGATAATGGAACGAATTTCGCAGAAGGAGCATTTGCGCGCTTTTGCCGAGACAAGAAGATCCGACTCGACGTAGCCTCGGTAGCCCACCCCGCATCGAACGGACAAGTGGAAAGATCCAACGGATTAGTATTATCCGGGATAAACCCCCGGCTCATTGAGCCGCTGCAAAGATCAGCGGGGTGCTGGATAGAAGAACTACCAGCGGTATTGTGGAGTTTAAGAACAACTCCGAATCGATCAACAGGCTATACGCCATTCTTTCTGGTATATGGGGCAGAAGCTGTATTACCAGCCGACATAGAGCATGATTCGCCTAGGGTCACCCAATACACAGAAGCCGAAGTGCAAGAAGCCTGGCAAAATGATGTTGATCTGCTGGAAGAAGCGAGAGAACTGGCACTGTCCAGATCCGCCATATATATCAGCAAAATCTCCGACGCTATCATAGCCGGAAAGTATGCCCCCGAGTCTTCCGGGAAGGCGATCTGGTGCTCCGGTTGGTACAACATACTACTGGCATGCATAAATTATCCCCCCCATGGGAAGGACCATTTATTGTGAGCAAAGCATTGCACAATGATTCCTACTATCTTATAGATGCAAAGCCACAGGAAAAGAACAAGGCGGACATGTCCGAAGAGGAATCGAAGCGACCGTGGAATGTAGCACTACTTCGTCCCTTCTACACTTAGCTAAGAAGTGTATGTATCCGAGTCGTCTCATATGTCGGTATGTATGTCGGCAATGAGCTTATCAATGAAATAGCGGAGCCTCGAGTAGTAAATCGGGGACTACCTTAATAATGGTTGTTGTTACTTTTTGTGCGTTAGCTGGAATGACTCGTTTCACTTAACCCGGATTAGTAATGTGTGAGCACCAAAAACCCAACCCTTTGACTTGCTGCTGTCCAACAAGAATTGGCTTCATGGCAAGCAAGGGAACAAGTTTGGAACTGCGTAGCACATGAAAACCCACTAAGGAAACAAACTTATTCGAGCTAACGTTTGTTTTTTCGAACTAACCCCGTATTTACTTTCAAGTTATTATGTTGGATTACTTTGAGCCAAGCCTCAAAGTTTCTAAGTATTGTTAAAACGATTCTTGAAGCTCGGATTCGTAAGTCATAAAACCGAATCAAGGTAGACACGGATTGAGCCAGAGAATTGGACGAACAAGAAAATGAAACTCGGGTACTATGCCCAAGTTAATCCGGCATACAAACATAGTAGCAAAATATCATGTATTCCGCATACAATTGCACCCGGCATACCGGGGATCTGATAAATTCTCAAGTTTTTTCAACTAAGGAGCGACAGGAGGAGGAAGTTCAGCGTCGTCATCACTGTCTTCAATATCCGAAGCAGCATCTTCTCCATCCTCACCCGACCCTTCCTCCATGTTCTCCATATGCTCCTCCCTGCCGGACTCCAGAAAGCTCGGCCCCTCAACCCAGTCATGGATGGGAGAATATTCGACAAGGCTATAGGCGCAAGCCTGGCGCCGAGCTACCCACTCCGGATCATCGGTCCATTTGGATCTGGTGCGCCGGCATGTGAGGAGGCTCAGGTCGATCTTCTCGTACCATGTAAGGATATGATGGAGGAGGGTATCTGCTGCAGCACGCCCGGCGGATTCTCTCCAGAGATCAAGCTGTGTCTCAATTTCCAAAAACTTTTCAGCAAGGAGTGTGATCCTCTTAGGAGTGCTCTCGCTTGGCCAGAAGGTGTTGAAGATCCAGACCGCAACATCGAGGAGATCTTTCCCATAGTTCTTGATGGTTTCCACCCGAGCTGACATGCTGACCAAAAGGTCCTCCATGTCTAAAGGGATGCTCTCACCGTCAGGAGCAACGGGAGTACCCCTCTCTCGGCGGAATTTGGCAACCGCAGCACTGGCAATGGGAGTACCCTCGGGAAAGTGATCTGGAAACAAAGAAAGGGAAGATTGTCACATCCCAAATTCTAGATTTGGCACTGCATTCATACATGTCATTGCATCATGGGCATCTTTGCAAAAAGTTTCAGTTTTAAAGCTTTTTCCAAAACCCCTCCCCTTTTTGCTAGATCATCCCTTTTGCAAGCCTACTAGAGTTTTTGCCTTGCTACTTTAAAAATGGCCTTTTTGGACTTTCCAGATGTATGGTTGCGTAGAGCTCGTTTTTACGAACCCGTAGAACTTCGTTTCGCCTAAATCAGAGTCCGGGATCAAAAGTTACGGCCAATTTACCAAAGTGTAGAAAAAGTTCAGACTTGCAGTTAGAACAGCAGTTTCAGATACTGTTCAAAAAAAAAAACCGCGTCAGCCAGCGAGCGGCGCATAGCAACCGCCGCGCGCGCGGCACGCAGCCCGCTGCCGCTCGGGCCCGCCCGCCAGCGACCGCCCGCGAGCAGTCCGTGCTCGACACGAGCATGGAAACCGGAGTTCGCCGGAATCCCGATTTCCGAGGGGTACACACCGCCCCACGACCTCCCTCCGCTACCCTCTTTTAGCCCACGTTTTCCTCGTCGAACCCCCCCGAAAATCCTACCTAAGCCGCCGCCAAGCCCCGGCGATTTCTCACCGGAGTTCGCCGCCGCCGCCGCCTAAACTACCCGCCGCCGGCCACACCGACCCCGCCACCGCGACCGCCACCCCCGGCCGCACCCCCGCCGCCCCCTCGCAGCCGCCGCCGCAGGAGCGCCGCCGCCGTCGCCGCCGTCAGCCGCCGCCGCCGCCAGGTGAGCCACCGCCAGCCCGCACCCGGCCGTCGGATCGGCAACCAGCGGCCCAGATCGGCCGTTGACCGCTGGCACCTACCGCTGACCGGTCAACCGCCGGTCCACCGGGACCCGCTCGTCAGCGGGAATATTCCCCGGAATATTCCCGGAATATTCCCCCGGATTTTACAGATTTTAGTAAAAATTGCAGAAAATTGTTTTAACTTCTAAAATTTGTAAAAAAAGATCTACTTGGTCAAAAATTGCAAATAAGGTATCGTTGGTTTCGCAAAACTGTGTAGAATTTTATTCTGCAATAATATTCCAGGTTTACTGTATGTGTTTTCCTGAGATTATAGAAAGGCTTAAAGTAGTATTTAATTCGCAGAAAAAGTTCTGTAAACCTTTTTGGCGTATTTCCTTTTGGTCTAGGCCCTAATTGGAGTTACCTATCCAGTAGTATTTTTGTCAAACTTGTTCTATACTGTTTATAGCCTTAGTGCAACGTTTTGACCAAAGACCTATTAACTAGACCTCTTTTATGCATAAATTGTTTTTCTTGCATTAAAAGTTTTCTCATGCATCATGCAGTAGTAGTAAACATCAGAGAACACCGAGAGGTTACTGAAAACCTTGTTGAGCTATCATGCATGCATTTGTGCACTTGCTTATGTTTGGTATGTTGTTTATGTGTTGTTTTGTATCGTGTAGATTGTGACGAGTGCAACGCTTGTTTCTGCGAGGATTGTACCCTCGACTCCTACCGCCAAGGCAAGTAGATGCTATTTTGTTCATACCATTGTCCTACTATTTTTCTCTTATGCATGTGTAGTGTATTTCTGTAGTTATTGTGTAGGAACTACTATGCTACGCTATATCCTATATATTGTGGTAGGATTTTCCTTGTAGTTGAGCCTCGCTCAGTAGATGTGCTTAGACCTGCTGTGAAGACGGGGGAAAAGGGATCACACTATGGTGTAGTGGTGTTTGCTTCAACTAAAACAACTTAATGTTAATGAGCTACCTGGGCGGAATGGTTGGATGGTCATCGGAGTGTGGTTAATGGTGGGGAATGCCGCCCAGGGTACTGAGAAGGATTGGTTCTCTTTGTTATGGTAGCTTACGTGTGCAACCATGTGCCAGTAAGAATGGGTGGCTGGTTGGACTTAGTAGGTCGTGGTGATCCGAACCCAGCGTAGCCAGATATGTAGTGAATGATAGGTTGAGACCGGTGCGCAGTGGGGTTTGGTGATCTACTTCCCGAAAGGTCCCTTCTTAGACTTCTCCCTATCATCACACAATATGCGTGTGGTGATACGAGCTGGGTTGGCCAGGTCACATGGGTAAAGTGTACAAACCCCTGCAGGGTGTAAAACTAAGTACTTAGCCGTGTCCCCGGTTACGGACGTTTGAGTTGCTTAATCTTGAGACTATGACATATTCTCGCTCATCCTTATTTCCTAATTACTAAAACTTGATGGGTGAACTTAATGGGTTGCTGTGGATTAAATGGTTTACGAAAGTAGGATCAATGTGTTTGAAAAGTGCAAGCTAGCCAAAGCTCCACTAGCCAAATAAGCATGTAGATGCTAGGTGCATTGTCTCCTTTATCTTAGTGCTACTTGCCATACATTCCATGTATTGACCCTTCGGGGCCGCTACGTTTCATGTTGCAGGTTATACCGATTCCGAGTGATTCGATATAGGTCGCGGTACTCCACTCGACACTTGTTCCGTCGTGGGCAATTTGAAGATGGAGTAGTATCTTTATTTGTGTTGCTACTTGATTTATGTGTGAGCTAGCCTTCGAGCTAAGCGACTTTTGTAATAAATGAATCTTTTGGATCTTCGTTATTCATGATACACGGATTATTACTTTGTTATTTCATCTATGTTCTATGTGAGCCAATGAACCGATCTAGGGATTGACATGTTGCATAGAAGCTACAGTCTTTTCAGCTCTGTAGTACTATAGATGGTATCAGAGCCGTGTGTTGACTGTAGGATCGTGACCTAGGATTGGAATAGGAAGCCTTATGTTTACCTGAGCCTATTTTAAATTCTGTCTTTATTCTTATGCCATTCACTCTAGTAAATTCTTTTCTTTTGCTATTCTCACTCTTTCCTCTTTACAATTGATAGATGGGAGATGCCACCAGAGTTGAGTATGTTGAGCTCCAATCGCCAAGGCCCTTCTCAAGACAGCTGGCGGAGCTTTGCAAGACACTGGGCATGCTAATGCCGATGTTCAAAGGGAGAAGGATGAACACCTATGTGCCCGGAGATCGCGTGTGGGAGATCACCGCGATTGTTCTTGCAGATCCCACTGTGCATGGTATTGAGAACCTGAACCTCACCAAGAAGTACCTTACCTGGGAGCAAGGAGTGGAGTCGGCCATGCATGAGACCCTGTCACACCTGTGCTATCTCCACCGACACCGACTACCAGCAGGATCACCCTTCCTTGCATTTGGGGGTCGGAATGAGCAAGGACTTGTGATGATTACCACTGGTGAACGGAACAACATGCCACTCCAAGTGAAGCAGTTAGAAGACATGGAGATCAAAGCTTGGGAGAGGGAAGAGAAGCTGATGCAGCAAAAGGAGCAGCTGGATTATTTTCAGGGCACTGTGCATCTGCAAGGGTATGAGATGGAAACCTTGCACACTGCCGTGAATACAATGGAGCAAGCCCTCATTGGAAGAGATGCCACTATTGCAGTGCTGAACCAAACCATTGAGCAGAGGAATCAAGTTGTGGCTGAACGTGATCAAACCATTGTGGACATGGCTGCCCAGATTGCTGCCCTTCAAGCGCAGCAGAATCCTCCGCCCAACAATGGCAACAACGATGATGGGAATGATGATGAGGATGATAGTGATGATGATGATGCGGATAATGGAGATGGAGGTAATAATGGTGGAGGAGGCAACAATGATGATGGTGGAGACAATGACGATGGAGGAAGCGATGACGATGATGGAGGAGATGCAGCGGGCGCTTTTGTTGAAGGAAGTGATGAGGAGGACCCCGAAGAGGTGGAATTCGAGGACTCAAGTGAAGAGGACTCGGGAGAGGTGTACACACCACCACCGTGGCATGCGCCAGGAGCGAAGCGTCGGCGCATGGACTCCAGAACCTACTGCAACCTATTCATCAAATAGCTAGAGATGGTTCTCCAAAACTAGTCTTCGTTAGAGATATTCGTTAGTCTTAGGCATCGATCAATATAAACTTCTGCACTGTTAGCTTATTAAGTTTAGATTGCTTAGTTAAGTACCTTGAAGTTCCAGGATTTTTTCGTGAGATTTATTAAAGGATTTTTGAACAAGTTTGGGTAATTTTCGTGTCCTTCCTGCTGCAGTTTTCTGCCTGACCAGTTTTACCGCGCGATTTTTATTTCCTTACTGGTAACTCGGATTGCGCTCATATTTTAGTATCTGGAGCGTAATTACCTGTAGCATCTGCACAAAAATTGGCTAAAATTCCTGATGAGTTTAAGGTGTCCAGAAAAATTCGTGAACAGGACAGATCTGTTCTGTCAGTTTTCTGGTTTTGCTTATTTTGCTATTTTGCTTTGCCAAACGCTGTTGTCAGCGTTCCTAAACTATTTTTGTAGCTATATGCTATTAGTGAAAACCTGGAACGATGTTTGTGATTGTTCTTGATCATGTGGTGATTGCTTATGATTGATGTGGCTTGAGCTTGTTGCATGGGTAGCGGGCAATCGCTTATCTGTAGTTGTTTCTCTCTAATCTTACCTGTGCTGAACCGCAGATGTCTCGCCGCCGACCAGATGAGATGGCTCAGCTCATGGTGCTCAAGCACAGCTGACCCAAGTGATGACGCAATTCATGGCAACTCAGAACAACAACAACAACAACGGGAACAATCAGCCGCAGGGGATGCTCTCACTAGGTTCCTGAGGCTGAGGCCAGCTAAGTTCTCCTCTGCACCTGAGCCCATGATTGCTCTCGACTGGCTTCGTTCTGTGAACAAGGATCTGGTGACCGTTGGCTGTACTGACGCTGAGAAGGTGAGGTTTGCTGCCCACTTGCTGGAGGGATCAGCCGCCTCATGGTGGGATGCTTTCCAGATTACTCACCCACTGGAGACAGTTACCTGGGCTATGTTTGAGGAAGGGTTCAGGACGAACCACGTATCTGCCGGGACCATGAGCCTAAAGAGGAAGGAGTTACGCAACCTACGCCAGACCAACCGCACTGTGGCGGATTACATAGAGGAATTCAACAATCTCTCTTGCTATGCCCCTGAGGATGTGGACACTGATGCCAAGAGGAGGGAGAGGTTCCTGGATGGTCTCAGTGATGAGCTTTCACTTCAGCTATCTGTGGTTTATTGTCTGACATTTCAAGAGTTGATGGACAAGGCCAGAATTCTGGAAGGGAAACAACAGCAGGTGGAGCGACGCAAGAGGAAGAACAACCATCACTCCTCAGGATCACACCACCGCGCCCGTACCTCTTATGATGGACACTCTGGACATTCTAGGCATGGCGGAGATGACCGCAGCCACCGTGGAAGCAATGGACATCGCCACGATGGTCACAGGAGTGACAATCACCACCGTGGAGGAAGTGACCGCCACCATAATGGTCACAGGAGCCACCACGGCAACTCTGGGAGGAACAATGGACATGACTATGTGAGCAAGAAGGATCTCAGCAATGTGGAGTGCTACAAATGCAAGAAGCTGGGTCACTATGCTAGTACCTGCCCGGAGAAGAACACGGGAGTGGGACCCAAGCTTGGATCCAACTAGAAGGCGAATGTGAACCATGTGAATGTGGAGGAAATCCGTGATGAGCCGGATCTCGTGATTGGTAAGTTTCCAATCGATTCCCATATTGCACTTGTTCTATTTGATACCGGTGCATCGCATTCATTTATATCACGGGCATTTGTGGATAAACATAAGTTAGCCACTGAGTCACTAAAAGGGACTATTAGAGTGAGCTCACCAGGAGGGGAGATGCTAGCTAGTAAGGGATGTCGTGACCTTACCATAGGAATTGGAGCACACAGTTTCCCAGCACATTTGGTAGTTTTGGAGTCGCAAGGACTAGATGTAATACTCGGCATGGATTGGTTGTCCGAGCATGAAGGTCAGATAGATTGTGGACAACGGGCCATCTCTCTTAGGACACCACGAGGCATAAAGATTAGGTTCAAGTCAGCAACACGTCTTGAGGGTACTAAGGTGAACTCTCTTAAGGGGGTTAGCATGGATACCGTACCCATAGTAAAGGAGTACCCCGATGTGTTTCCGGATGAGTTTCTTATTGATATGATGCCGGGAACGGGACCGATAGCCAAGAGGCCGTATAAAATGGATGTGGAGGAACTAAAGGAGTTAAAGAAGCATCTTAGGGAGCAATTAGACAAGGGATTTATTCAGCCCAGTTCATCATCTTGGGGCGCGCCTGTTCTATTCGTGGAAAAGAAGGACAGTAGTAAGAGATTGGTAGTTGACTACCGCTCACTTAATGAAGTGACTATCAAAAATAAATACCCATTGCCCAATATAAATGACTTGTTTGATCAGCTGGAAGGAGCGAAGGTGTTCTCCAAAATTGACTTGAGGTCGGGATATTTCCAATTGAAGATCCGTGAGGAAGACGTACCCAAGACCGCCTTCACCACTAGGTATGGGTTATATGAGTATACAGTTATGTCTTTCGGACTAACAAATGCTCCGGCATATTTTATGACCATGATGAACAAGGTATTCATGGAGTACTTGGATAAGTTCGTGGTAGTGTTTATTGATGATATATTGATATACTCCAAGGATGAAGCTGAACATGAGAAACACTTGCGACTAATTATGGATAAGCTGAGGGAGCACAAATTTTATGCCAAGTTTAGCAAGTGTGAGTTCTGGTTGAACACGGTTGGACTTCTTGGACACGTGGTATCAGGTGAAGGAGTCGCTGTTGACCCAAGCAAGGTGGTGTCAGTTACGGAATGGGAGTCACCCAGGAATGTGGGAGATATTAGGAGCTTCTTAGGACTTGCTGGTTATTACAGGAGGTTTATAGAGAACTTCTCCAAGATTGCAAAGCCAATGACAGAACTACTGAAGAAGGAGAAGAAGTTTGATTGGACCAAGGAGTGTGAAGCTAGTTTCCAGGAACTGAAGCAACGCCTAGTGACCGCACCTATTCTATGTTTACCGGATATTCAGAAGGATTTCCAAGTGTATTGTGATGCCTCTCGTCAAGGACTGGGTAGTGTATTGATGCAGGATGGAAGAGTAGTATCCTATGCCTCGCGCCAACTCAAACATCATGAGAGGAATTACCCCACGCATGATTTGGAATTAGCGTCGGTTGTGCACGCGCTCAAGGTATGGAGGCACTACCTGATGAGTAAGCACTGTGATGTGTTTACGGACCACAAGAGCTTGAAATACATATTCACCCAGAAGGAGCTGAATATGAGACAAAGAAGATGGTTGGAGCTTATAAAGGACTATGACATGAGTCTACAATATCATCCCGGAAAGGCTAATGTTGTAGCAGATGCGTTGAGTCGCAAGGTTTATACTAATGGCCTAACAGTGGGGGAGTTACCCAAGGATTTGTGTGAACAACTCAAGAACCTCAGGTTGGAGGTAGTATCCGAGGGATACTTGGCAACAATGGATGTTAAGCCAACGCTTCTAGACGAGATTAGAGAAGCTCAAAAGAAGGATAGTGACCTAGAGGAGATAAGAGGAAACATACCCAAAGGCAAGGCCGAAGGTTTTCGTGAGGATGATCAAGGGACGCTATGGTACAAGGATCGCTTATGTGTGCCCAACGATCCGGAGATGAGGAAGTTGATATTTCAGGAAGCTCATAATTCACCATACTCTATACATCCAGGTAACACGAAGATGTACATGGATTTGAAGGAAAGGTTTTGGTGGGTTAACATGAAGCGGGAGATTGCGGAATATATTGCTCTATGTGATGTCTGTAGTAGAGTGAAGGCCGAGCACCAGAAGCCAGCATGATTACTACAGCCATTACCGATACCTGATTGGAAGTGGGATAGAGTTGGGATGGACTTCATCACAGGACTGCCCAGGACGAGGTCAGGATACGACTCTATTTGGGTAGTGGTGGATCACTTAACCAAGGTAGCCCACTTTATACCCGTGAAGACCACTTATACCAGTGCTAAGTTAGCCAAGATCTACATGAACAGAGTTGTGTGCCTGCATGGAGTTCCTAAGAGCATTGTGTCAGATAAAGGCACCCAATTTACTTCTCACTTTTGGCGCCAGCTACATGAGTCGTTGGGAACAAGGTTGGAGTTTAGCACAGCTTTCCACCCCCAGACGGATGGTCAGACCGATAGGGTGAATCAGATTTTGGAGGATATGTTGAGAGCCTGTGCTCTAGCTCATGGCTCTAGCTGGGATGAGAATTTGCCGTATGCTGAGTTTTCATACAACAACAGCTACCAGACTAGCATCAAGACGTCGCCGTTCGATGTACTATATGGTAAGAGGTGCAGGACACCATTGTTGTGGGATGGTGTAGGTGAGCGTCAGTTGTTTGGACCTGATTTGATTAAGGATGCTGAGGAGAAGGTCAGTTTGATTCGTGATAGGTTGAAGGTAGCACAATCGAGACAAAAGAGCTATGCTGATTCTAAGCGCAAGGAAGTGACGTATGAGATTGGAGATCAAGCATATCTCAGAGTCTCGCCACTACGTGGAATCAAGAGGTTTGGAGCTAAGGGTAAGCTGGCACCTCGATTTATAGGGCCCTACAAGATCCTAGCACGCAAAGGAGAGGTCGCGTATCAGCTGGAGATGACGGCGGTTCTATCCGCTGTTCACGACGTGTTCCATGTGTCCCAGCTGAAGAGGTGCCATCAGGAGGTGATGGATACACCATTGAGAGACACTGTGTCGCTTGAGGAGGTTCAGCTAGAGAGTGACCTGACCTATGAGGAGAAATCGGTCAAGATCTTGGAGACAGCGGAGAGGTTTACACGCAGCAAGACGATCAAGTTTTGCAAGGTACAATGGAGCCATCACACCGAAGAGGAAGCTACCTGGGAGCGAGAGGATGACCTCTGAGAGGACCATCCGCACCTATTTGCTAGCCACGTCGAATCTTGAGGACGAGATTCATCTTAAGGGGGTTAGTCTTGTCACATCCCAAATTCTAGATTTGGCACTGCATTCATACATGTCATTGCATCATGGGCATCTTTGCAAAAAGTTTCAGTTTTAAAGCTTTTGCCAAAACCCCTCCCCTTTTTGCTAGATCATCCCTTTTGCAAGCCTACTAGAGTTTTTGCCTTGCTACTTTAAAATGGCCTTTTTGGACTTTCCAGATGTATGGTTGCGTAGAGCTCGTTTTTACAAACCCGTAGAACTTTGTTTCGCCTAAATCGGAGTCCGGGATCAAAAGTTACGGCCAATTTACCAAAGTGCAGAAAAAGTTCAGACTTGCAGTCAGAACAGCAGTTTCAGATACTGTTCAAAAAAAAACCGCGTCAGCCAGCGAGCGGCGCATAGCAACCGCCGCGCGCGACACGCAGCCCGCGCCGCTCGGGCCCGCCCGCCAGCGACCGCCCGCGAGCAGTCCGTGCTCGACACAAGCACGAAAACCGGAGTTTGCCGGAATCCCGATTTCTGCGGGGTACACACCGCCCCACGACCTCCCTCCGCTATCCTCTTTTAGCCCATGTTTTCCTCGTCGAAACCCCCCTGAAAATCCTACCTAAGTCGCCGCCAAGCCCCGGCGATTTCTCGCCGGAGTTCGCCGTCGTCGCCGCCTAAACTGCCCGCCGCCGCCGCCGCCGGAGCTCGCCGCCGGCCACACCGACCCCGCCACCGCGACCGCCATCCCCGGCCGCACCCCCGCCGCCCCCTCGCAGCCGCCGCCGCCGCCGTCGCCGCCGGAGCGTCGCCGCCGCCGCCAGGTGAGCCACCGCCAGCCCGCTCCCGGTCGTCGGATCGGCAACCAGCGGCCCAGATCGGCCGTTGACCGCTGGCACCGACCGCTGACCGGTCAACCGCCGGTCCACCGGGACCCGCTCGTCAACGGGAATATTCCCCGGAATATTTCCGGAATATTCCCCCGGATTTTACAGATTTTAGTAAAAATTGCAGAAAATTGTTTTAACTTCTAAAATTTGTATAAAAAGATCTACTTGGCCAAAAATTGCAAATAAGGTATCGGTGGTTTCACAAAACTGTGTAGAATTTTATTCTGCAATAATATCCCAGGTTTACTGTATGTGTTTTCCTGAGATTATAGAAAGGCTTAAAGTAGTATTTAATTCACAGAAAAAGTTCTGTAAACCTTTTTGGCGTATTTCATTTTGGTCTAGGCCCTAATTGGAGTTACCTATCCAGTAGTATTTTTGTCAAACTTGTTCTGTACTGTTTACAGCCTTAGTGCAACGTTTTGACCAAAGACCTATTAACTAGACCTCTTTTATGCATAAATTGTTTTCCTTGCATTAAAAGTTTTCTCATGCATCATGCAGTAGTAGTAAACATCAGAGAACACTGAGAGGTTACTGAAAACCTTGTTGAGCTATCATGCATGCATTTGTGCACTTGCTTATGTTTGGTATGTTGTTTATGTGTTGTTTTGTATCGTGTAGATTGTGACGAGTGCAACGCTTGTTTCTGCGAGGATTGTACCCTCGACTCCTACCGCCAAGGCAAGTAGATGCTATTTTGTTCATACCATTGTCCTACTATTTTTCTCTTATGCATGTGTAGTGTATTTCTGCAGTTATTGTGTAGGAACTACTATGCTACGCTATATCCTATATATTGTGGTAGGATTTTCCTTGTAGTTGAGCCTCGCTCAGTAGATGTGCTTAGACCTGCTGTGAAGACGGGGGAAAAGGGATCACACTATGGTGTAGTGGTGTTTGCTTCAACTAAAACAACTTAATGTTAATGAACTACCTGGGCGGAATGGTTGGATGGTCCTCGGAGTGTGGTTAATGGTGGGGAATGCCGCCCAGGGTACTGAGAAGGATTAGTTCTCTTTGTTATGGTAGCTTACGTGTGCAACCATGTGCCAGTAAGAATGGGTGGCTGGTTGGACTTAGTAGGTCGTGGTGATCCGAACCCAGCGTAGCCAGAGATGTAGTGAATGATAGGTTGGGACCGGTGCGCAGTGGGGTTTGGTGATCTACTTCCCGAAAGGTCTCTAGGTGTGTGCATATTCGAAGTGTACAAGATCCGGGCCAAGCGGAACTTAACCCGGCTCTAGGTGTGTGCATATTCGAAGTGTCCAAGATCCGGGCCAGGTGGAACTTAACCCGGCTCTAGGTGTGTGCATATTCGAAGTGTCCAAGATCCGGTCCAAGCGGAACTTAACCCGGCTCTAGGTGTGTGCATATTCGAAGTGTACAAGATCCGGGCCAAGCGGAACTTAACCCAGCTCTAGGTGTGTGCATATTCGAAGTGTACAAGATCCGGGCCAAGCGGAACTTAACCCGGCTCTAGGTGTGTGCATATTCGAAGTGTACAAGATTCGGGCCAAGCGGAACTTAACCCGGCTCTAGGTGTGTGCATATTCGAAGTGTACAAGATCCGGGCCAAGCGGAACTTAACCCGGCTCTAGATGTGTGCATATTCGAAGTGTACAAGATCCGGGCCAAGCGGAACTTAACCGGCTCTAGGGGTGTGCATATTCGAAGTGTGCAAGATCCGGGCCAAGTGGAACTTAACCTGGCTCTAGGTGTGTGCATATTTGATGTTTACATGCAGCTACGTTAGTTTTCTAATGAGCATCCGGCCGAGTAACAAGTTACTCCACCGGAGGCTCGGGGACTAATGGTTATTATCTACAGCATGTAAAGGAGAAACGACATACCTCCATCATTCGCCCCGCCAGGTTAATTGCCTTAGCGGCAGTGTTCATCTGGGCAGAAAATTCCGCGGGGCCGAACTTTTCCGGGAGATCGTCATTGTAGACGAACTCCGCCTTATTCCAGTTCATGACGAACTCGATAAGGCTCGGAGGGTACCGTTCGCCAGTGGGCATGTGGGGTGCCACCAAGCCCTTTGCATGAGCTTCCTTCCTCTCAATTAGGGCAAGAGCTGGGTTGGTGTGAAGAACCATCTGCTGCGCATCGGTTGGCTCGGCAGGAGGATCCGTCGCTGCTGATGGTTTCTTCGGAAGCATTGACGACAACGTTCGCTGCCCGGCCTCGATAGATGTAGACTTGGTAGCATCCGGAGCTTTCTTGCCCTTAGCTGGTTGGGAAGAAGTAACCATGATGGATTTCCCTTTGGAAGCTGCTGGAATGGTTCCTCGCCGGGGCTGAGATGACTCGGAAGAGGCAGAGGAACTTGGTACTGGAGCTGCGGTGGGTTTCCTGGCTGCCGGGACAGGTGCTGGTTCGGAAGCTGGTACTGGAGCCGCTGCTGGTGCTGGAGTTGCGGTAGACTTGGTGATTGCTGGTTGCGGCAATGCCGAAGTGGCCGACGCCGTTGCCTCGGCCGAACCAACCCCTCTCGATCCGAGGTCGCGTTCCTCTTGAGGAGGTACTGCGGAACCCGGAGCAGCCGCAGAGCCCTTCGGAATAGGGCTCAGCGAGCGTGACTCATCATCACGAGGAGGGGAAGGACCAGACCGAAGGGGAGAAGAGATGCTCGATTCGCTCTGAGGGACCTCCACAGGAGCCCTGCAAAAGAAAATGATGTCAGGAGTGAAATTACCCCGATGCAAGGGGAAGTGTGTTGCGCAGTGAAAAATGACTTACGCATCCGAGGTCTCGGCCTCTTTGGGTTTCCGGGCCCTCCGTGCCGGGGCTTTGCCTGCCCGCTTGGAGGCAGTCTTGTCTCTGGCCTTCTTTTGCCTTTTGGTGGGATGAGAAGGTTCGGAAGAAGAACTTGACGCGGATCCGTGCTTCTTCTTCGACGCCACCGGAACCGGCTCGCCCGTGGCAAGTGGAGGATCCTCGTGGATATGCCTATCGGGGTTGGCTGATGCCGGAAAGGCAAAAGAAAGTGGGACAACCTCAACAGGTTCAATCATGTCGATATCCGAGTCATCCTCATCGTCGGGCCAATCTCTAAGAGAAGAGAATTTACCACTGGGTCGTTTGGTGGCGTCGGTCGTGGGGAGGAACGTCTCCTGGTCCGGCTCCTCCTCATCCGGGATTTCTCGGTTCGGGGCCCAATTAAGGGTCGGATCCGTGCCATCCTCGAGAGTTTGCTGGAGAAACAGCTGAGAAAAAGCACAAAGAGTAGAGTCAAAAATATAATAAAAACCGACACGTAATTGATCCGAAATAAGTTTACCCCGCGAGGGAGCCTGTCATGGCAGTAATGCTCGATTCCCCACGTCCATTCGGCGGAGAAATCCTTATGGGTGGTGAAAAGAGCCTTGACCCGGCGGAAGATCTCCGTGTTGCTCAACTCGAACGAGGAGGTTCGGATGGGGTCGCGGCTGAAGCTCATGTGGCAAAACTTGTGAGTGCGCCGCTGGAGGGGAGAGATTCGGTTGCGCACAAATGTGATCATGGCATCCTCGTTGCGCAATCCGAGCTTCTTCAGCTCTGCGAACCTTTTGTGGACTTGGTTGGCCAGAGCTGTAGGTTTCTTGGCGACCTCCTCCCAGAAATCAGTGTCAGGGGGACCCGGAGCGTAGGGCAGCAACCGAATCAAGTCTTAAGTACCCTCGTTCCGGACGTAGAAGAAGGTCCGGGCCCATCCTTTGCAGGAGTCGAGTCCAGTGACCCGGGGAAAGATTGAAAATCTCCGGGGCAAGATCGAGGCAGCTCCGAACTGGGTGAGCTGCTTGTCCTCCGACTCAACGTGGATGTTGGGGACGACGTTGCGACGGAGGCCGAAGAACCGGATCCACAGCTCTTTCGTGGGCCATAGTCCGGTGTAGCCCTCGATCGTAGAGGCGAAAGCGGACAGGGAGGTGATGGCATTTGCTGGGAGATGGTGTGGCTGCAGATGATACGTCTGGACCCAGTCCCGGAAGAAGTCGCTCACCGGAAGACCAAATCCCCGTTGGAAATGCGATAGGAATACGATGAACTCACCCGGATTGGGTGAGGGGGCCAATTCCGAGGAGGGGAGACGAGCGGCGACACCGGCGGGAATACGCCTACTCCGGTAGAGCCAGTCGATGTCGTCTTGGCAGACCCACGAACCGGCCCACGCGCCGTGGTCCGCCACGTCGGTGTCCTCCTCCATCTCCTGCTCGACGACGACAAGCTCCTTCTCCGTCATTTCGTATCCGCTGTCCTCGCTGGAGCTAGCGGCGGCGGGGGTATGTGGTCAAGATTGACAAGGACCCGTGGCTAAGCAGTTGCGCGGCGGTGGCTGGGGTGCGGAGGAACGGAGAAGGTGCGGCGGCGGCGCTGCTGCAACGGGCACTGGCGGCAGCGCGGTCGCGAGGAAGACGAAGGGGAAGAAGAGGAACGGGCAAAGGGGCGCGAAGATGGAAAAATGCTAAGGGACGCGCCCTCCCCTATTTATCCACCCCCAGTAATCGATGAGTGGGATCGCGCTGCGCCTGAGAGCCACACGGTGTGGCCGTGTATCACCGGCATAAGCCAATCAGAGAGAAGCCACACCGGGGGCCACAGAGTAAATGTGATCCCATGACGCGACGTGCAGTTGCGATAAACGAGGAGACAGGCATGACGTAACCCGCGCACAGTAATAACTGACAGTTACTGCGGCGGTTACTGTGCAGGCCCTTAAAATGAGGCAACGTAATGATTAGCCTCTACGTGGGCTGGCGTATGAGAGAAGGAAGCAAGGCCCGGATCCAAGCCGTAATGGTAACCCGGCCGACAAGTGAAAACTTGAAATATACAAAGGGAAAGTAAAACCATAGGCTCCGAGCCAAATTGGTGACCCGGCCGGCAAGTGAAAGCTTGGAACGTGGGAAGGGAACGTAAATCCATATAATCCGAGATAAGAAGCTAACCCGGAAGTAAACGCCCAAGGCTCGAACGTGAATGAACCTGATGTGGCCTTAGCGACCAAGGCCGTTAAGACTGCACCAGCTTCGGGGACTAATGTTGGGGGGATACCCCCGGGTAGGGTCACTCCGGGGTATAAGGGCCGAGTTGGCCGAGCCACCTCAAGGCAGCCCGGATCACGGAGTAACCCGGGCCTGGGGGGATCGCCTAACGTTGTCTCGTCCGACTTAAGGAGTAAGTCGGAAATGCTTGTCTAACTTATATGCTGGAACAGGTGTGGCCGGATCTACTGTGATCCGGATCCTTGCTTAGCTTCTAGGAGAAGGAAGGAATCTCTCTGGTCAAAAAGAAGGTCCGGTACGTACTGGATGAGCGAATAAAGCAAGGGCAGGACCACCGGATCATGGCCGACAAGGATGACGACGCTCACGTCAGCTGACGTCGCTAAAGCAAGTGTGACGGGGGCAAAAGCACCCTGGTCGGGTTACCACTTTGGGAGGGGGCATATTCTTAGGAATATGCCTCCACGTATGCCCTAGGCAAGGACCGAGCCACCCCTATATAAGGGGCGCAAGGGTTCGTGAAGAAGGGGGATTGGCAGAATTCTAGTTGGTTGAGTACTAGTGGATCTAGGGTTCTTGGGCTAGATAGTAGGCAAGAGTAAGAGAGTTTCTTCTTCCTCCTCTTGTCAATACAGCTCAAGAAGCACTTGTAATCTTGGAGATAGAACATCAATACAAAGTCTCTGTGTAGAGAATCACTCTACTATCCCTCCCTTGATTCCCCTAGCGGATATTAGTCCCCACCTTTAGCCTATCTATGGCATCTGCCGTGACACCATCACGACACGATCAGTGCTATCTGTCGACAACCGACCCCTATATTGGTAGTTCGCTGATGCCGGTGACGGTGGTTACCTCGGCCGCGTTTCGGCGGGGATTGGCGGTGGCGTCCGCTCCTGGCTGGTCGATGGCGTCCGCTCCTGGCTGATGAACGAACCATCTAGCTACTGTATGGACCCATAGTCCAAGGGTGAACTACTCACACATCACTCTGGAGGCTGGCATGGTGATGAAGAAGGCCTCTGGGATGATCTCTCCCCTCCGGCATGGTGCCGGGAAGAGCTTCAGATCCCCCGATCTAGGGATGGAGATGGCGGCGGCTACAGACTCTTTCGTGGATTTTTGATCCCGTCCTTAGGGTTTCTACCTCGGGATACTTTTATAGGCGAAGGGGCAAGGTCAGTGGGCACTCGAGGGACCCACACCATAGGGCGGCGTGCCTAGGGGTGGCCGCGCTAGCCCTAGGTGTGGCCACCTCGTGGCCCCACTTTGGCTGCCCTTCGGACTCCGTGTTCCTTCTGGTAAAATATTAACTTTTGCTTTTGTCCCGTCCAATTCCAAGAATATTTCCTTACTAGCTTTTTTGAAACCAAAATCAGCACAAAACGGGTAACTGGCACTGTGGCATCTTGTTAGTAGGTTAGTTCCAGAAAATGTATAAAAATACCTCAAAGTGTAAACAAAACACAAGAAATTTGATATAAAACAAGCATGGAGCATCAAAAATTATAGATACGTTTATGACGTATCAAGCATCCCCAAGCTTAACTCCTGCTCGTCCTCGAGACGGTAAGTGATAAAAAGAATAATTTTTGAGGTGACACGTACCATCACAATCTTGATCAAGGTATTTGTAAAGCATTGATAGCTAGGATCAAAGTACTCTAAACATGAGCATGAAAGATAGAGTTCTAATAATAAGACATAGCAACTATGTTGTAACATGAAAAGGTACAAACAAAAGATCATGAATAACAATACATTGAAAGATGTTTGTTTGTTTCACATAAAGAAAACATAATAAGAGTGGTATTCAGCTTGTCCCTCATGGTATAGCAAAACATAAATGCATAGGACACCTTCAAAGTTCATAAGGGTGACTAGATACAAATAATTTAAGAATAAGCAATATCAAAGTTATGAATCAATCAACAAGTTTTGGGACAATGCACATTAAACTAAGAATGACCACTATGCTCTCTCAATTGATGCATAAACATAGAAGATGGAGACTCAACATAAAAGTAAAAATAAAGGCCCTTCACAGAGAGAAGCAGCCATTTCAAGTTTCATAAAGAGCTTCCAAAAATTATGGTACTTATTAGATTTTTCAGCTCTCATTGCCCCTATCATAAGCATCTTGAGGTGATTAAGGTTAAAGTGACACAAATATGAGGATATACTTGACAAGTTATAAGTTGAAAATCTAATGCCCCTTGCTTACGAGTACCGAACCTCATGCTACTCAACTTTAGTCACGAGTAAGTTCTTGTCATTATAAGTACATGTGTATCACGGAGAACCGCCAATGGGGTACCCCTTGCCCCATGACACAGGAGCTATCCCATATCAAAATGACAAGGAAATAGACAATGAGCATCTCAGCGATATTTTTATTTGCTATTTGCATAGGTTTTTATTGAGGATGCTTCACAGAATGATCACTATGGTTATGCTGCAAGTTTCCACCATGATTAGGCATGGCTTATGCTAGCCGCCCAGGCGTTTCTCTAACACACATACAAACTCCATGAGCTTACAAGATCCCCTTTTATTTCACACTGCCAGGATCCATAAACAAAAGAATATGATATCAACTGAATAATAATGTTGAAAGCGTTCCCCATGGTATCATGATTCTGCTAATTCACAACTTATAAAGTGCAAGCATATAAGCAACATAGAAGGACACAATGGTTCATGTTTATTAAGTGCAAGAAAATAAAGTGTGCCATCAAGTTTGTGAGAGCTTTAATCACTAATTTTCACATAACAAGTTTAATTTGGAAGGTAGATAAAAACATGAATATACTTGGAATGGTATAACACACCATGCATAGGAATTTATAGTGGACTATTTTGTATAACTTGGTTTTCTTGGAGGTTGGATGCATGAGAAGAACTCATACTTGGTACAGGTGGAGGTTAGAAAAAGACTGGGAGCAACCAACTAAGATAGTAGTAATGTCCATAATCATGCAAAGCGACAAAACATTATTAATCAAGGCATAAAGTGATATTACAAGTCAAAAACTAAATGATCATAGAGGATAAGGTGACTGGTTCATAGTCTTAACATGGTGTAAGCATGTGCCAAGTCAACCCAAATAAAGCATCAAAGGAGAATACCACAATATTATGCTTTTGTATGCTAAAACAACGCATGATTCTTTCAAGGAACATTATGCAATCTCAATTGTTTGGAACAAGTCATGCTACAACAACAATCACTAAGCATAAGGTCAAAGCAACATCAAACATGACATGATAAAGTCTAGGCCACTGTCAAAACAAACTCCTTTTGTACCACTTATAAGCATGAAGCTTCCTACTATTTTCCAACACTAATCAACTTATTTGAAACAACATATGAATACGGAGGTCCAACCAATTTATTTAAGAAAATCAAACAAAATAAAACTAAAAACAAAAACGAATACGCTCCAAGAACAACACAATTGTGCATGAAACAATATAAATAAAGTGTTTTGGAAGAAAACCTGAGATTTTATTGATGAAAAAGGGGATGCCTTGGGCATCCCCAAGCTTTGACGCTTTCACCACTTGAATATTTCTTGGGGTGACACGGGTGGCATCCCCAAGCTTGAGCTTTTGTCCATACTTCATCTCATCACATTATTCTTCCCTACACTTGAAAATTTCCTTCATACAAAACTTCACACAATTTTCATTAGCAACATTAGTGTATTCAAGATAATAATTCTTTGGGTTTAGTTTCAACACAAGTACAACTTCCATTAAAACCTAATATACTATATCACTTCCTTCTAAAAGTTCAAGTGATCAAAGAGAACTCAAAGAGAAAGAGATAAAAAGGCAAATGCAAATAATGGCAGAAATCTGTCAAAACAAACCAGCAGATAAAACCCGATTTTTTCGAAGACCTTCTGTTGCTCAAATTGAAAAGTGCTGAACTCACGAAAGTTAGATAATAACCTAGGTCACACGCAGAGAAAATTATAGCTCAATCCGACGTTCAGGGATTTTTCACGATTTTTTACAGTGGAGCAAAAAAATCTGTTTCAGGACAACAACTTTTCCAAGTCTTACTTCTCCCTCATTAGAGGTTATTCTTGGCACAAAAACAACACAAAAAGGATAAGTAGAGGTTATTACTGAGGCAATAACTTCGAAGAATCAACAAAATAAAAACTTACTGAAAGTAAAAATAATTTGGGTTATCTCCCAATAGTGCTTTTCTTTAACGCCTTTCAGCTAGGCATAGGAGCAAGATTCAAGTATTTTCGAATGAAGAAGCATTAAGATCAAATTTCTTGCTCTACAGTTCTTACCTTTATTCTTATATTTAGGGAATGTATGATTGTTTGGTGGAGAAGCAAAATGCACTATGCCTTTTCCCATATCTATTATTGCTCTAAGGAGTTTCAGTAGGGATCTTCCAAGTGTAATTTGTCCTTTTTCTACACATTCAATAATAAGATAATCAATAGACACCACTTTCCCTAGGATCTTTGTAAACACTCCTTCAGCTATCCTAATGGGTAATATTGTGGATTTATTGGTAAGAGATATTTCTTCTCCTTCCTCAGAAAGTCCCCAAAGATTCAAAGATTCATAGATATCTTTAGGCATAAGACAGAATTCAGACATGATATCACAGCGAGCAAAAAAAGTTCCATTATTTATAACAACTTTTACTGTAGGAAGCCATTTTGAAGATTCCATATTTATTAGAACATATTCATGATGCTCTCTAAGCATATTGTAGCATTCTTTTAAACTAGTTGTGTTGGTCTCAAGAGTGTTTAATCTAGCAATGATGTTTGTAAAGGAGGAATCAGATTTGCTAGGCAGGTTATATGTTGCAACCAACTTTTTATGGCATTAAAAGCTTCACCCTCATTGCACTATAGGAAATCTCCTCCTACTACAGCATCTAAAGCATATCTATAACAGAGAGCAAGACCAAAGTAAAAACTGCTAACTAACAAGCTTATAGTCATTTTAGATTTAGTTTTTTCATGTAAATCAGAAATTCTAGACCAAGCTTCTTTGAAACTCTCTTCAATTCCTTGTTTGAAAGTAAAAATCATTTCCTTAGGTGACATAGTGATTGGAGCAATGCTAGACATGAAAACAACTTGAAGTAGGAATTTTTTTAAGAACTAATTTTTTTTGTGTTTTTGATAAAAAAGAAGCAAACCAGTACAACTAATTTTTTGTGTTTTTAATAAAAATAAACAAGCAAACAAAGCAAAATAAACTAAGGAAAATAAAAAACAAAGTAAAGATATTGGTTGTGAGAGACTCCCCTTGCAAGAATCTTCTCTCTCCCTGAAAAGTGATTGCCGAGGAGGAAGAGATTGAAGCTGTCCTTAACTCCCCGGAAACAGCGCCAAAAAAGTGCTTGATGGCTCAAAATATGTAGAGCTTGTTGGGAACCTGATGTCTACGCACTTCTATTCTTGTAGACAGTTGTTGGGCCTCCAAGTGCAGAGGTTTGTAGAACAACAGCAAGTTTTCCCTTAAATGGATCACCCAAGGTTTACCGAACTCAGGGAGGAAGTGGTCAAAAGTATCTGATACACTGCAAATGTATCTATAATTTTTGATGTTCCATGCTTGGTTTTATCCACTTTCTTGTGTTTTGTTCCAACTTTGGAGTACTTTTCATATGATTTCTTGGACTAACCTATTAACAAGAGCCACAGTGCCAGCTGCCTGTTTTCTGCTGTTTTTGGTTCCACGAGAGTCAGAAAATGAATATTTTTGGAATTGGACGGGACAAAAGCCAAAGTGCCTATTTGTTCGGAAGGGATCAAGTGCTAGAATACGAGACGGAGAAGGGCCAGGGGCCGGCCACACCACCTGGCCACGCGGCCAGGCCTGGCCCGCGCCAGGGGGTGGTGTGTTGGCTCCCGGCACCCAGTCGGCTTCTCCTTCCGCCTATATATTGCCCTCGGGACAAAAACCCTAAGTACCTGATCAAAAATCCAGGAAAGAGTCTATAGCCGCCGTAATCTCCATCCCTAGATTGGGAGGGATCTGAAGCTCTTCCTGGCACCCTGCCGGAGAGGGGAATTCACCCTGGAGGCCTTCTTCATCACCATGCAAGCCTCCGGTGTGATGCGTGAGTAGTTCATCCTTGGACTACGGATCCATGTAGTAGCTAGATGGCTGGTTTCTCCTCCTTTGTGCTTTCATGTTTAGATCTTGTGAGCTCCATTCATGATCAAGATCATCTATTTGTAATTCATACATGTTGTGTTTGCGGGGATCCGATGGATATTGAGATGCTATTTCAGATTGATTATTGATTCTATCATGTCTTTGTTATTTGAGATCTTACATGCTTTCCATTGTTAGTAGCTATCTTGTCCAAGTAGATGCTAGCAACTCCAAGAGTTAGTATTTATGCTCGATAGTGGGTTCATGCCTCTGGTAATCTGGGGAAGTGACAGAAATCTCTAAGGTACTAGATGTGTTGTTGCTACTAGGGAGAAAACAACAATCCTTTGTTCATAGAACAATCGTATTGTTTACTTTACACGCAGTTTGTAAAGCAATAATCTGTTGCTTGCAACTTAATACTGGAGGGGGTTCGGATGATAACCTGAAGGTGGATTATTAGTCATAGATGCAGTTGGATGGCGGTCTATGTATTATGTTGTAATGCCCAATCAAGTCTCAAAGGAGTCAAGATGATTAGTTTATGCATGTATTGCCTTCTCGGTGTTTGTCAATTGCCCGCTATAATTTGTTACCTAGCATGTCATCTATCTAAGGAGAGCCACCTCTAGTGAACTATGGATCCCGGTCCTTTCTCTTTACATACAATCGATAAACTGTTTCTGCAAACTTTTACTTCTTTCCATTCGATACGTTTAATCCTTTGTTTTCCGCAAAACACGGTGAGATTGACATCCTCATCGCAAGTTGGGGACAAAGTTCTGTGGTTGTGTTGTGCAGGTCTCCACGTTGCTACTAGCACCGGTAGTGCGCCCTGCCAAAGCTCAGCTAGTAACACCTTTGGGGTGTTTCCTTGCTCCTACTGGTTCGATTAAACCTTGGTTTCATAACTGAGGGAAAACTTTCTGCCGTGCTTATCATACCTTCCTCTTGGTGTTCTCAACGAGCTCTACGTCGATCGTCGAGTGCATCAAGACATTTTCTGGCGTCGTTGCCGGGGAGTCAAGGACATCTTCACAAGGGGAGTCCCTCATAACCAATCTCTTTACTTTGTTGTTTTTGTTTTCCTTAGTTTTCTTTTTTGCTTTGCTTGCTTGTTTTGTTCTTCAAAAACACAAAAAAATAGTTTTACTTGTTTGCTTTCTTATTTCAAAAACACAAAAAAACAATTAGTTCCTATCTCTTTATGTCTAGCCTTGCTCCTGTTACTATGTCACCCGAGGAAATGATTTTCACTTTTAAACAAGGAATTGAGGAAAGTTTTAAGGAAGCTTGGTCTAGAATCTCTGATCTACATGAAAAAACTGAGCCTAAAATGACTCAAAGCTTGTCCCTTAGCAGTTTTTACCTTGGGATTGCTCTTTGCTATAGATATGCCCTAGATGCTATTGTGGGAGGAGATTTCCTCCAATGTAATGAGGACGATGCTATTAATGCTATAAATAAATTGATCCTCACTTAGAACATTCTTAGCCAAACTGATATTTCCTTCGCAAAAATATTTGCTAGGTTGGATACTCTTGAGCCTAGCACTACTAGATTAGAAGGGTGCTATAATACGCTTAGGGAGCATCACAATTATGTTCCAATAAATTCTGAACCATCAAAGTGGCTCCCTACAGCAAAGATTGAGATAAAGACTAAAATTTTTCAAGCCCGCTGTGATATCATGTCTGAATTTTGCCTTATGCCCAAGGATATTTATGAATCTTTGAATCTTTGGGGGCTTACGGAAGGAGGAAAAGAAATATCTCTTGCTAATAATACTACCATATTACCTCTTGGAATAGCTGGAGGAGTGTTTACAAAGATCCTTGGGAAAATGATTTCTATTGATTATCTTGTTATTGAATGTGCAGGAAAAGGACAAATTACACTTGGAAGGTCCCTATTAGAACTCCTTGGAGCAATAATAGATGTGGGAAAGAGGACCATGCACCTTTCTTCTCCACCAAACAATCATATTTTCCCTAAGGTTAAGAATAAAAGTAAGAGAGGTAAGGGCAAGAAATTTGGTCTTAATGCTTCTTCATTTGAGAACACTTGATTCTTTCTTTGCTTAATGTGCCTTGGATGAATCATGCGTTGTTTTAGCATATTAAAGCATAGTATAGTGGTATTCTCCTTTGATGCTTTATTTGGGTTGACCTGGCACATGCTCACACCATGTTATGACTATCTCAAGTCACCATAGCCTTTATGATCCTTTAGTTTTCAACTTGCAGTAGCACTTTATGCTTTGATCAATGATGTTTTGTCGCTCTGCATGATTATGGCCATTATTGCTCTCTTAGTTTGTCGCTCCCAGTCTTTTGCTAGCCTTCACAACAAAGTATGAGTTCCACTCATGCATCCAACTCCCTAAACCAAGTTTTTCCAAAGAGTCCACCATACCTACCTACTAGCTTATGCTATTCCAAGTATATTCATGCTTTTGTTTACCTTTCACTTGTTATGAGAAAACTAGTGATTAAAGCTCTCACGAACTTGATGGCACACTTTACTTTATTGCCTCTAATAAACTTGAACCATTGGGTCCTTCTTTGTTGCGTATATGCTTGCGCTTTATAAGTTGAAATTAGCAGAACCATGTTTTATGGGGAACGCTTTCAACATTGCACTTGTACTTTGTACCCCGTTGATATTATGTTCTTTTGCTTACGGATCCCGGCGGTGTGAAATAAAAGTGGAACTTGTAAGATCATTGAGTTTGTATGTGTGTTAGAGAAACGCCTGGGCCGCTAGCCTAAGCCATGCCTAATCATGGTGGAAACCTGTAGCATCACCATAATGAGCACTCTATGAAGCATCCTCAATAAAAACCTATGCAAATAGCAAATAGAAAGATCGCTGAGATGCTCATTGTCTGCTTGCCTTGTCATTTTGATTATGGGAAAGCTCCCGTATCATGTGCAAGGGGTACCCCGTTGGCGGTTCTTAATGATACACATATACTTACAATGACAAGAGCTTACTCGTGACTGAAGTTGAGTAGCATGAGGATCGGTCTTTGTAAGTAAGGGGCATGAGATTTCGGTTTATAACTTGTCAAGCATATCCTCTTAGTTGTGTCACTTTAACCTTAATCACCTTAAAGATGCTTATGATAGGGGCAATGAGAGCTGAAAACTATAAGTACCATAATTTTTGGAAGCTCTTTATGAGACTTTAATCCCTACTTCCTTTTACAAAAGGCTTTTCTTCCACCATTATATTGAGTCTCCACCTTCTATCTTTATGCACTACTTTGAGAGCATAGTGGCCATTCTTAGTTCTATGTGCATTGTCCCAAGACTAGTTGATTGATGCATAACTTGTTATTGCTTTTTTAAACTATTGTATCTAGTCACTCTTATGAACTTTGAAGATGTCCTATGCATTTATATTTGCTACTCTATTGAGGGAGAAGCTAAATACTTTTATGCTATGATTTCTTTATGTGAAACAAACAAACGTCTTGTAAAGCATTGTTATTCATGAATCTTTTGTTTGTGCCTTTTCATATTGCATCATAGTTTCTTTGCCTATTGCTAGAACTTTGTCTTTCATGTTATGATTTAAGTACTTTGATCCCAGCTTTGAATGTTTTTCAAATACCTTGATCAAGTGTTTGATGGTGCATGTCACCTCAAAAATTATTTCTTTTTATCACTTACCTACTCAAGGACGAGCAGGACTTAAGCTTGGGGATGTTGATACATTGCAAATGTATCTATAATTTTTGATGTTCCATGCTTGGTTTTATCCACTTTCTTGTGTTTTGTTCCAACTTTGGAGTACTTTTCATATGATTTCTTGGACTAACCTATTAACAAGAGCCACAGTGCCAGCTGCCTGTTTTCTGCTGTTTTTGGTTCCAGGAAAGTCAGAAAATGAATATTCTCGGAATTGGACGGGACAAAAGCCAAAGTGCCTATTTTTCGGAAGGGATCAAGTGCTAGAATACAAGACAGAGAAGGTCCAGGGGCCGGGCACACCACCTGGCCGCGCGGCCAGGCCTGTCCTGCGCCAGGGGGTGGTGTGGTGGCTCCCTGCACCCCCTCGGCCTCTCCTTCCGCCTATATATTGCCCTCGGGACGAATACCCTAAGTACCCAATCAAAAATCCACGAAAGAGTCTGTAGCCACCGTCACTCCATCCCTAGATCGGGAGGGATCTGAAGCTCTTCCCGGCACCCTGCCGGAGAGGGGAATTCACCCTGGAGGCCTTCTTCATCACCATGCAAGCCTCCAGTGTGATGCGTGAGTAGTTCATCCTTGGACTACGGATCCATGTAGTAGCTAGATGGCTGGTTTCTCCTCCTTTGTGCTTTCATGTTTAGATCTTGTGAGCTCCATTCATGATCAAGATCATCTATTTGTAATTCATACATGTTGTGTTTGCGGGGATCCGATGGATATTGAGATGCTATTTCAGATTGATTATTGATTCTATCATGTCTTTGTTATTTGAGATCTTGCATGCTTTCCGTTGTTAGTAGCTATCTTGGCCAAGTAGATGCTAACAACTCCAAGAGTTAGTATTTATGCTCGATAGTGGGTTCATGCCTCTAGTAATCTGGGGAAGTGACAGAAATCTCTAAGGTACTAGATGTGCTGTTGCTACTAGGGAGAAAACAACAATCCTTTGTTCATAGAACAATCGTATTGTTTACTTTACACGCAGTTCATAAAGCAATAATCTGTTGCTTGCAACTTAATACTAGAGGGGGTTCGGATGATAACCTGAAGGTGGATTATTAGTCATAGATGCAGTTGGATGGCGGTCTATGTATTATGTTGTAATGCCCAATCAAGTCTAAAAGGAGTCAAGATGATTAGTATATGCATGTATTGCCTTCTCGGTGTTTGTCAATTGCCCCGCTGTAATTTGTTTACCCAGCATGTCATCTATCTAAGGAGATCCACCTCTAGTGAACTATGGATCCCGGTCCTTTCTCTTTACATACAATCTATAAACTGTTTCTACTTTGTGTTAACTTTCTGCAAACTTTTACTTCTTTCCATTCGATACGCTTAATCCTTTGTTTTCCGCAAAACACGGTGAGATTGACAACCTCATCGCAAGTTGGGGACAAAGTTCTGTGGTTGTGTTGTGCAGGTCTCCACGTTGCTACTTGCACCGGTAGTGCGCCCTGCCAAAGCTCAGCTAGTAACACCTTTTGGGTGTTTCCTTGCTCCTACTGGTTTGATTAAACCTTGGTTTCATAACTAAGGGAAAACTTTCTGCTGTGCTCATCATACCTTCCTCTTGGGGTTCCAAACGAGCTCTACGTCGATCGCCGAGTGCATCAGTATCCCCTCTCAAGCAACCCTGCAATCAAGATACAAGAAGTCTCTTGTGTCCCCAACACACCCAATACACTTGTCAGATGTATAGGTGCACTAGTTCGGCGAAGAGATAGTGAAATACAAATGGTATGGATAATTATAAGTGGTAACGGTGATAGAAAATAGCTTGAAGGCGTGGAAGATACTAAAGGCAAACTGAAATAAAGATGGAAGCAAGCAAACATGTAATAGATCTAATTGCAAACGGTGTTTCAATGCTAAGAAACAAGGCCTAGGGATCATACTTTCACTAGTGAACACTCTCATATAAATATCTTCTCTTTATGATACTACTCTTAACTACTCTCTGGTTGAACACTCTAATCGATGGTAGGGCTATAACAGCACACCTCAAAGTAAGTCTTTCCCATCTAGATAACCCCACACTGTCACCTTGAGCGCTAGATGGTTCCAACAAACACCACAATTTCATAGAAACATCCAACTCCAAATATAACTCATAACAAGTATTTGTAATCTCTAGCCTAAGTGTCACCATGGTGTGCACGCTGTCACTTTCACACACATGGGGAGAGCAAAGATCTATTAAAGCACTTGAGTAGCAAGGTAGATCTAATTGATTACAAAGCTCATGATCACAATATGATCATGCATAGAGAGAGATACGAACACATAGCTACCGGTAGAACCCTTAGACTCGAGAGAGAACTACTCCCTCCTCATCATGGGAATCAGCAACGACGATGGAGATGGCGGTGGAGATCGATGGAGATGGCTCCGGGGCACTTCCCCGTCCCGGCAGGGTGCCGGAACAGAGACTTTCTGTCCCCCGAATCTCCCCTTCGGTGGCGGCAGCGCTGCGGAACTTTTCGTGGATGGAGGCTTGACTATCTAGGGTTTATGCATCGGGAGACTTCTTATAGGCGAAGAGGCAAGGTCGGTGGAGTGCCAGGGGGCCCACACCACCTGGTGGCGTGGCCAGGGCTAGCCCGCACCACCATATGGTGTCGCCAGGCCCTGGCCCTCCTCCGTCTCTTCTTCTGGCTCCGTGAGTCTTCCGGTAAAATAGGAACTTTGGCTTTTGTCCCGTCCAATTCCGAGAATATTGATTTTCTGACTTTTCTGGAACCAAAAGTATTTGTAAACATTGATAACTGGGATCATAGTACTTCAATCATAACATGAAAGACAGAGTTCTAGAAATAAGACAAAGAAACTATGATGCAACATGAAAAGGCACAATCAAAAGATTCATGAATAACAATGCTTTGCAAGACGTTTGTTTGTTTCACATAAAGAAAACATAGGATAACAGTATTCAACTTGTCCCTCATAGAGTAGCAAATATAAATGCATAGGACACCTTCAAAGTTCATAAGAGTGACTAGATACAAATAGTTTAAAACAAGCAATATCAAGTTATGCATCCATCAACTAGTCTTGGGTCAATGCACATAGAACTAAGAATGGCCACTATGCTCTCAAAGTAGGTGCATAAAGGTAGAAGGTGGAGACTCAATATAATGGTGGAAGAAAGGACTTCATAGAAGGAAGCAGGGATTGAAGTCTCATAAAGAGCTTCCAAAAATTATGGTACTTATAGCTTTCAACTCTCATTGCCCCTATCATAAGCATCTTGAAGTGATTAAGGTTAAAGTGAACAAACTATGGTGTACATGCTTGACGAAGTATAAGTTAGAAATCTCATGTCCCTTCAATACGAGGGCCGCTCCTCATGCTACTCAAGTTTAGTCACCGGTAAGTTCTTGTCATCGTAAGTACATGTGTATCATAGAGAACCGCCAATGGGGTACCCCTTGCCCGATGATACGGAAGAATCCCCATATCAAAATGACAAGGCAAGCAGACAACGAGCATCTCAACATTCTTCTTATTTACCATGGGAATATGGTGATTTTTTCTCTCTTTCCTCTTTTCATAATATCTCTTTTTCTCTTTTTTCTCAATATAGGACTCTTTTTATAAGAAGAATGCTTCATAGACAGCTCATTATGGATTAGACCAGCGGCCCAGGCGTTTCTCTAACACATATACATAACTCCATGGACTTACAAGCTCCCCTTTCATTTCACACCGACGACATCCATATACAAAAGAGCATGATATCAACTAGGTACAAGTACCAAGTGCAATGTTGAAAGCGTTCCCCATGAAAGCATGGTTCTGCTAATCCCCAACAAATAAGTGCAAGCATATACAACATAGACGACACAATGGTTCAAGTTTATTAAGGGCAAGAAAAGTAAAGTGTGCCATCAAGTTCGTGAGAGCTTTAATCACTAGTTTTCTCATAACAAGTTTAATTTGGAAGGTAAACAAAAACATTAATATACTTGGAATAGCATATGCTAGTAGGTAGGTATGGTGGACTCTTTGGAATAACTTGGTCTAGGGAGTTGGATGCATGAGTGGAACTCATACTTGGTTATGGAGGCTAGCAAAAGACTGGGAGCGACAAACTAAGAGAGCAATAATGGCCATAATCATGCAGAGCGACAAAACATCATTGATCAAAGCATAAAGTGATACTACAAGTTAAAAACTAAAGGATTATAAATGCTATGGTGACTTTGGATAGTCATAACATGGTGTGAGCATGCGCCAAGTCAACCCAAATAAAGCATCAAAGGAGAATACCACTATACTATGCTTTAATATGCTAAAACAACGCATGATTCATCCAAGGCACATTAAGCAATCTCAATTGTTTATAACAAGTCATACTACAGCAAAGAATACTAAGCATAAAGCCAAAACAATATCAAGCATGGCATGACAAAGCATAGGCCACAGTAAAAAACAAGCTCTCTTTACCACTTAAGCATGAACTTTCCTACTCTTTTCCAAACCAAACCAAACTATTTGAAAACCAATGTATGAAAGAGGGGGTCCAACCAATTTATTCAGAAAACTAAGCAAACAAAAGCAAACTAAAAACCAAAACTAAAATGAAAAAGAAGACGCTCCAAGAACAACACAACTGTGCATGAAACAATAAAAATGAAGCGTTTGGAAGAAACCTGAGATTTTTATTGATGAAGAAGGGGATGCCTTGGGCATCCCCAAGCCTTGATGCTTGTACTTCTTGGATATTTCTTGGGGTGACACGCGTGGCACCCCCAAGATTGAGCTTTAGTCCATCCTTCATCTCATTACTCATTCCTTCCATACACCTGAAAATTTTCCTTCATACAAAACTTCACACAATCTTTATTAGCAACATTAGTGCACTCAAGATAAATAAGTCTTAAGGTTCAGTTCTAACACCAAATAAACTTCCATTAGAACACTAGATACTGTGGCACTTCCCTCAAAAAGCTCAATTCCCCAAAAGAACTCAAAAAGGAACCAACAAGAAGCAAATGCAGAAAAATGGCAGAAATCTGTCAAAACAGACCAGCAGGTAAAGACGAATTTTTTCGAAGACCTTCTGTTGCTCAAATCAAAAAGTGTTGAACTAACGGAAGTTAGATAACAACCTGGGGCAGAAGTGCAAACATTCACGCCTCAAAAAGACGTTCAGAGATTTTACACGAATTTTTACGGTGAAGCACAGAAATCTGTTTCGGGACAGCAACTTTCCCAATCATTACTTCTCTCTCATTAGAGGTTACTCTTGGCACAAAAAGAAAATAAAAAGGATAAGGAGCGGTTATTACTGAAGTAATAACTTCCAAGAATCATCTAAAACTTTTGGGTTATCTCCCAATAAGTACTTTTCTTTAACGCCTTTAATTTAGGCATGATAGTTTGAGAAGATGCTCACATAAGAAATAGGAATTGAAGTAAAAGAGAGCATCAAGAAGCAAATTCAAAGCACATTTAAGTCTAACCCACTTCCTATGCATAGGAATCTTGTAAAGAAACAAGTCATGAAAGCACAAAGCAACAAGCATAGTAAAGAAAAACAAGTGCAACTTCAAGACTTTCAACATAAAGAGGGGAAACTTAATATTATTGAGATGCATAAAACCATGTTTCCCTCTCTCATAATAACTTTCAGTAGCATCATGAATAAAAGTAACAATATAACTATCACATAAAACATTGTTATCATGAGCCACATGCATAAAATAATTATTACTCTCCACATAAACATAGTCTTTCTTATTAATTGTAGTGGGAGCAAATTCAACAAAATAGCCATCATTACTATTCTCATCACCATAATCATCAAATATAGGAGGCATATTGTAGTCATAATTAATTTTCTCCTCAATAGTAGGTGGACTGAAAATATCATATTCATCATTGCAATCATCATATATTGGAGGCATAGTATCATCAAAGTAAATTTTCTCCTCCGTGCTTGGGGGACTAAAAATATCATGCTCATCACAACTAGCTTCCCCAAGCTTAGACTTTTACATAGCATTAGAAATAATGGTGTCCAAAGAATTCATACTAACAACATTGCTATTTTCCCCAAGGTTTGTAGAACAGCAGCAAGTTTCCCCTGAAGTGGATCACCCAAGGTTTATCGAACTCAGGGAGGAAGTGGTCAAAGGTATCCCCTCTCAAGCAACCCTGCAATCAAGATACAAGAAGTCTCTTGTGTCCCCAACACACCCAATACACTTGTCAGGTGTACAGGTGCACTAGTTCGGCGAAGAGATAGTGAAATACAAATGGTATGGATAATTATAAGTGGTAACGGTGATAGAAAATAGCTTGAAGGCGTGGAAGATACTAAAGGCAAACTGAAATAAAGATGGAAGCAAGCAAACATGTAATAGATCTAATTGCAAACGATGTTTCAATGCTAAGAAACAAGGCCTAGGGATCATACTTTCACTAGTGAACACTCTCATATAAATATCTTCTCTTTATGATACTACTCTTAACTACTCTCCGGTTGAACACTCTAATCGATGGTAGGGCTATAACAGCACACCTCAAAGTAAGTCTTTCCCATCTAGATAACCGCACACTGTCACCTTGAGCGCTAGATGGTTCCAACAAACACCACAATTTCATAGAAACATCCAACTCCAAATATAACTCATAACAAGTATTTGTAATCTCTAGCCTAAGTGCCACCATGGTGTGCACACTGTCACTTTCACACACATGGGGAGAGTAGAGATCTATTAAAGCACTTGAGTAGAAAGGTAGATCTAATTGATTACAAAGCTCATGATCACAATATGATCATGCATAGAGAGAGAGATGAACACATAGCTACCGGTACAACCCTTAGCCTCGAGAGAGAACTACTCCCTCCTCATCATGGGAATCAGTAACGACGATGGAGATGGCGGTGGAGATCGATGGAGATGGCTTCGGGGGTACTTCCCCGTCCCAGCAGGGTGTCAGAACAGAGACTTTCTGTCCCCCGAATCTCCCCTTCGGTGGCGGCGGCGCTGCGGAACTTTTCGTGGCTGGAGGCTTGACTATCTAGGGTTTATGCATCGGGAGGCTTCTTATAGGCGAAGAGGCAAGGTCGATGGAGTGCCAGGGGGCCCACACCACCTGGTGGCGCGGCCAGGACTAGCCCGCGCCACCATATGGTGTTGCCAGGCCCTGTCCCTCCTCCGTCTTTGCTTCTGGCTCCGTGAGTCTTCCGGTCTAAGAGAAGAGAATTTACCACTGGGTCGTTTGGTGGCGTCGGTCGTGGGGAGGAACGTCTCCTGGTCCGGCTCCTCCTCATCCGGGATTTCTCGGTCCGGGGCCCACTTAATGGTCGGATCCGTGCCATCCTCGAGAGTTTGCTGGAGAAACAACTGAGAAAAAGCACAAAGAGCAGAGTCAAAAATATGATAAAAACTGACACGTAATTGATCCGAAATAAGTTTACCCCGTGAAGCTTACCGCGGGAGGGAGCCTGTCACGGCAGTAATGCTCGATTCCCCACGTCCATTTGGTGGAGAAATCCTTATGGGTGGTGAAAAGAGCCTTGACCCGGCGGAAGATCTCCGTGTTGCTCAACTCGAACGAGGAGGTTCGGTTGGGGTCGCGGCTGAAGCTCATGTGGCACAACTTGTGAGTGCGCCGCTGGAGGGGAGAGATTCGGTTGTGCATGAATGTGATCATGGCATCCTCGTTGCGCAATCCGAGTTTCTTCAGCTCCGCGAACCTTTTGTGGACTTGGTTGGCCAGAGCTGTAGGTTTCTTGGCGACCTCCTCCCAGAAATCCGTGTCAGGGGTACCCGGAGCGTAGGGCAGCAACCGAATCAAGTCTTCAGTACCCTTGTTCCGGACGTAGAAGAAGGTCCGGGCCCATCCTTTGTAGGAGTCGAGCCCGGTGACCCGGGGAAAGATTGAAAATCTCCGGGGTGAGATCGAGGCAGCTCCGAACTGGGTGAGATACTTGTCCTCCGACTCAACGTGGATGTTGGGGACGACGTTGTGACGGAGGCCGAAGAACCGGATCCACAGATCCTTCGTGGGCCCTAGTCCGGTGTAGCCCTCGATCGTAGAGGCGAAAGCGGACAGGGAGGTGATGGCGTTTGATGGGAGATGGTGTGGCTGCAGATGATACGTACGGACCCAGTCCCGGAAGAAGTCGCTCACCGGAAGACCAAATCCCCGTTGGAAATGCGATAGGAATATGACGAACTCACTCGGATTGGGTGAGGGGGCCAATTCCGAGGAGGGGAGACGAGCGGCGACACCGGCGAGAATACACCTGCTCCGGTAGAGCCAGTCGATGTCGTCTTAGCAGACCCACGATCCGGCCCACTCGCCATGGTCCGCCGCGCCGGTGTCCTCCTCCATCTCCTGCTCGACGACGACAAGCTCCTCCTCCGTAATTTTGTATCCGCTGTCCTCGCTGGAGCTAGCGGCGGCGGGGGTCTGTGGTCTAGATTGACGAGGACCCGTGGCTAAGCAGTTGCGAGGCGGTGGCTGCGGTGCGGAGGCACGAAGAAGGTGCGGCGGCGGCGCTGCTGCAACGGGCACTGGCGGCAGCGCGGTCGCGAGGAAGACGAAGGGGAAGAAGAGGAACGGGCAAAGGGGCGCGAAGATGTAAAAATGCTAAGGGACGCGCCCCTCCCCTATTTAACCGCCCCCAGTAATCGATGAGTGGGATCGCGCTGCGCCGGAGAGCCACACGGTGTGGCCGTGTATCACCGGCATCAGCCAATCAGAGAGAAGCCACACCGGGGGCCACAGAGTAAATGTGATCCCATGACGCGACGTGCAGTTGCGATAAACGAGGAGACATGCATGACGTAACCCGCGCACAGTAATAATTGATAGTTACTGCGGCGGTTACTGTGCAGGCCCTTAAAATGAGGCAACGTAATGATTAGCCTCTACGTGGGCTGGCGTATGAGAGAAGGAAGCAAGGCCCGGATCCAAGCCGTAATGGTAACCCGACCGACAAGTGAAAACTTGAAATGTGAAAAGGGAAAGTAAAACCATAGGCTCCGAGCCAAATTGGTGACCCGGCCGACAAGTGAAATCTTGGAACGTGCGAAGGGAACGTAAATCCATATAATCCGAGATAAGAAGCTAACCCGGAACTAACCGCCCGAGGCTCGAACGTGAATGAACCTGATGTAACCTTAGCGACCAAGGCCGTTAAGACCGCACCAGCTTCGGGACTAATGTTGGGGGGATACCCCCGGGTAGGGTCACTCCGGGGTATAAGGGCCGAGTTGGCCGAGTCACCTCAAGGCAGCCCGGATCACGGAGTAACCCGGGCCTAGGGGGATCGCCTAACGTTGTCTCGTCCGACTTAAGGAGTAAGTCGGAAATGCTTGTCTAACTTATATGCTGGAACAGGTGTGGTCGGATCTACTATGATCCGGATCCTCGCTTAGCTTCTAGGAGAAGGAAGGAATCTCTCTGGTCAAAAAAGAAGGTCCACTACATACTAGATGAGCGAATAAAGCAAGGGCAGGACCACCGGATCGTGGCCGACAAGGATGACGACGCTCACGTCGGCTGACGTCGCTAAAGCAAGTGTGACGGGGCAAAAGCACCCCGGTCGGGTTACCACTTTGGGAGGGGGCATATTCTTAGGAATATGTCTCCACGTATGCCCTAGGCAAGGACCGAGCCACCCCTATATAAGGGGGGCAAGGGTTCCTGAAGAAGGGGGATTGGCAGAATTCTAGTTGGTTGAGTACTAGTGGATCTAGGGTTCTTGGGCTAGATAGTAGGCAAGAGTAAGAGAGTTTCTTCTTCCTCCTTTTGTCAATACAGCTCAAGGAGCACTTGTAATCTTGGAGATAGAATGTCAATACAAAGCCTCAGTGTAGAGAATCACTCTACTATCCCTCCCTGGATTCCCCTAGCGCATATTAGTCCCCATCTTTAGCCTATCCATGGCATCTGCCGTGACACCACCACGACACGATCAGTGCTATCTGTCGACAACCGACCCCTATATTGATAGTTCTGTGACAAATCAGGCAAAGTAGATAATTCGCTGACACCGCCGTCTCAAATCTAGTAGTTCCTTGTCATTTTCTCCAATACAAGCGGCTGCTAACTGGGGAATGACGAAAATCCATATCGAGACGGATGCCATGAACCTGGTTCGAGCTCTTCAATTGAAGGACTACGACCTGACGCCTGAAGGGATCATATACAGAGACCTGCGCCTCAACATCAAGCTAAATTTTAATAATGTGATTATTTCCTTTACTCCTCGGGTCTGTAATAATGTAGCACATTGCCTCGCTACGTATGGTGTGAGTCGACAATGCCCACGATCGTTATGGTCTGAGGCTCTGCCTGAGGATATTGGTTAATGTGACCAGCACTATCGCTGAGTCTGGTGATTAATGGGATCAGTAGTTCCATAGAAAAAAAAGTCTTATACTCCATCCGTTCCAAAATAACTGACTTGAGATTCTAGATTTACAATCTAGACAAACCTAAATCAGTTATTTTAGGACGGAGGACGTATTTTGAAAGGGGGGCAGTAGTTTAGTTTTAAACCCACTGTCGGGCTTAGACCATGAAAGTAGAGCATGCCTGGAAAAAAACCGTGGAGCACTACTACTAGTTAGCAGCTTAATCAACCCGTGTTATAACCAAGACTAATCTGATGATCTCGATTAATCAAGAAACTAAGCAGTGGAGTAGTACATACTAAGCTGATGATCTAGATTAATTATTACGAGCATGCATGATTTTTTATTTCTCAAGTAAAGTGACTCTAACTTGCGTTCTTTGCGTGCATCCTTAGTTGGTGCAGAGGCCGGGAAGTAAAATTCTCCCCCAATTTTAAGACCCTCCTCCCGCACCCGTGTGGTGGCGCCGCGCCGCGCCGGGCGGCCCCCTCCTCTCCCGCCCTCGACCCTCCTCCCGTAATCCCTCCCGCCCGCTGCCACCGCCCGGATCGTCGCCAGGCAAAGCCCTGGTGGCGTGCCGGTGACGGTGGTTACCTCGGCCATGTTTTGGCGGGGATTGGTGGCGGCGTCCGCTCCTGGCTGGTTGATGGCGGTGTCGCTGTTCGCGGCGGCCGGTGGACCTCCGGTAGATGGGTGCAAGCGGCGGGAGGAGTCGGGTCCTAATCTTGGCCTAGATGGGCCTAGGCGGCCCGTGATCTGTTGCCCGTTCGTCACCCTACGCCGGCTCCCAGGTTCCCCGGGCTATGTCCAAGACATGAGGAAGCTTGGGGCATCTGTCCCTGGCATGGTGGTGGTGACCTTCTTCTCCGTCGGAGTGGTCGGTCGGGTGGTCTCGCCGTCGTGCGGTGTATCCTGGTAGTTGCCGGTGGGTGGCGTGGGGGATACTGACTCGGTTTCAATAAAGGTGGCGGTCCTTGATCCCTCTCAAGTCAAGACGAAGATTTTCCTGATGTTTATCTACATTGATCTGGTTCCTGTGTCGTGTTCAAGAAGGCTCCGCCGGCGTACTCCATAAGTGTGGTCATGCCGACAGATTGCTGAATCAGATGGGATTCGGTCGTGCACGTTGATAGCTCAAAATATGTAGAGCTCGTTGGGAACCCCAAGAGGAAGGTATGATGAGCACAACAACAAGTTTCTCTCAGTTATGAAACCAAGGTTATCGAACCAGTAGGAGTAAGGAAACAACTCTAAGGTGTTTCTAGCAACTTGGAATCCTGCACAACACAATCACAGAATTTTGCCCCAACTTACAATGAGGTTGTCAATCTCACTGGTTTTGCTGAAAACAAAGGATTAAACGTATGTGTGGAAGATAGTAATTGCTTGCAGAAAGTAAACAGTAAACGGTAAACAGTAGATGGTATATTAATGGTAAAGGAATGGACTAGGGTCCACGGTTCACTAGAGGTGTTTCTCCTTAAGATAAATAACATGTTTGGTGAACAAATTACAGCGGGGCAATTGACAGATTGAGAAAGCATAACAATGCATATACTAGACATCTTGACTCCTATGAGATTTGATTGGGCATTACAACATAATACATAGACTGTAATCCAACTGCATCTATGACTAATAATCCACTTTCCGGTTATCATCCGAACCCCTTCTAGTATTAAGTTGCAAGCAACAGATAATTGCATTAAGCAAAGTGTGTAAAGTAAACAATACAATTGCCCCATGGACAAAGGATTGTTGTGTTCTCCCTAGTAGCAACATCACATCCACAACCTTAGAGATTTCTGTCACTTTCCCAGATTACTAGAGGCATGAACCTACTATCGAGCATAAATACTCCCACTTGGAGTTACAAGCATCTACTTGGCCAAGATAGCTACTAGTAACGGAGAGCATGCAAGATCACAAATAAGATCGACATGATAGAATCAATAATCAATCTGACATAGTATCTCAATATCCATCAGATCCCCGTAAACACAACATTTAGGATTACAAATAGATGATCTTGATCATGAACGGAGCTCACAAGATCTAAACATGATAGCACAAAGGAGGAGAACGAACCATCTAGCTACTGTATGGACCCATAGTCCAAGGGTGAACTACTCACACATCACTCTGGAGGCTGGCATGGTGATGAAGAAGGCCTCTGGGATGATCTCTCCCCTCCGGCATGGTGCCGGGAAGAGCTTCGGATCCCCCCGATCTAGGGATGGAGATGGCGGCGGCTACAGACTCTTTTGTGGATTTTTGATCCCGTCCTTAGGGTTTCTACCTCGGGATACTTTTATAGGCGAAGGGGCAAGGTCAGTGGGCGCCCGAGGGTCCCACACCATAGGGAGGCGTGCCTAGGGGTGGCCGCGCCAGCCCTAGGTGTGGCCACCTCGTGGCCCCACTTTGGCTGCCCTTCGGACTCTGTGTTCCTTCTGGTAAAATATTAACTTTTGCTTTTGTCCCGTCCAATTCCAAGAATATTTCCTTACTAGCTTTTCTGAAACCAAAATCAGCACAAAACGGGTAACTGGCACTGTGGCATCTTGTTAGTAGGTTAGTTCCAGAAAATGTATAAAAATACCTCAAAGTGTAAACAAAACACAAGAAATTTGATATAAAACAAGCATGGAGCATCAAAAATTATAGATACGTTTATGACGTATCAAGCATCCCCAAGCTTAACTCCTGCTCGTCCTCGAGACGGTAAGTGATAAAAAGAATAATTTTTGAGGTGACATGTACCATCATAATCTTGATCAAGGTATTTGTAAAGCATTGATAGCTGGGATCAAAGTACTCTAAACATGAGCATGAAAGATAGAGTTCTAATAATAAGACATAGCAACTATGTTGTAACATGAAAAGGTACAAACAAAAGATCATGAATAACAATACATTGAAAGATGTTTGTTTGTTTCACATAAAGAAAACATAATAAGAGTGGTATTCAGCTTGTCCCTCATGGTATAGCAAAACATAAATGCATAGGACACCTTCAAAGTTCATAAGGGTGACTAGATACAAATAATTTAAGAATAAGCAATATCAAAGTTATGAATCAATCAACAAGTTTTGGGACAATGCACATTAAACTAAGAATGACCACTATGCTCTCTCAATTGATGCATAAACATAGAAGATGGAGACTCAACATAAAAGTAAAAAGAAAGGCCCTTCACAGAGGGAAGCAGCGATTTCAAGATTCATAAAGAGCTTCCAAAAATTATGGTACTTATTAGATTTTTCAGCTCTCATTGCCCCTATCATAAGCATCTTGAGGTGATTAAGGTTAAAGTGACACAAATATGAGGATATACTTGACAAGTTATAAGTGGAAAATCTAATGCCCCTTGCTTACGAGTACCGAACCTCATGCTACTCAACTTTAGTCACGAGTAAGTTCTTGTCATTATAAGTACATGTGTATCACGGAGAACCGCCAATGGGGTACCCCTTGCCCCATGACACAGGAGCTATCCCATATCCAAATGACAAGGCAATAAACAATGAGCATCTCATCGATATTTTTATTTGCTATTTGCATAGGTTTTTATTGAGGATGCTTCACAGAATGATCACTATGGTTATGCTGCAAGTTTCCACCATGATTAGGCATGGCTTATGCTAGCCGCCCAGGCGTTTCTCTAACACACATACAAACTCCATGAGCTTACAAGATCCCCTTTTATTTCACACTGCCAGGATCCATAAACAAAAGAATATGATATCAACTGAATAATAATGTTGAAAGCGTTCCCCATGGTATCATGATTCTGCTAATTCACAACTTATAAAGTGCAAGCATATAAGCAACATAGATGGACACAATGGTTCATGTTTATTAAGTGCAAGAAAATAAAGTGTGCCATCAAGTTTGTGAGAGCTTTAATCACTAATTTTCACATAACAAGTTTAATTTGGAAGGTAGATAGAAACATGAATATACTTGGAATGGTGTAACACACCATGCATAGGAATTTATAGTGGACTATTTTGTATAACTTGGTTTTCTTGGAGGTTGGATGCATGAGAAGAACTCATACTTGGTACAGGTGGAGGTTAGCAAAAGACTGGGAGCAACCAACTAAGATAGTAGTAATGTCCATAATCATGCAAAGCGACAAAACATTATTAATCAATGCATAAAGTGATATTACAATTCAAAAACTAAATGATCATAGAGGCTAAGGTGACTGGTTCATAGTCTTAACATGGTGTAAGCATGTGCCAAGTCAACCCAAATAAAGCATCAAAGGAGAATACCACAATATTATGCTTTTGTATGCTAAAACAACGCATGATTCTTTCAAGGAACATTATGCAATCTCAATTGTTTGGAACAAGTCACGCTACAACAATAATCACTAAGCATAAGGTCAAAGAAACATCAAACATGACATGATAAAGTCTAGGCCACTGTCAAAACAAACTCCTTTTGTACCACTTATAAGCATGAAGCTTCCTACTATTTTCCAACACTAATCAACTTATTTGAAATAACATATGAATACGGAGGTCCAACCAATTTATTTAAGAAAATCAAACAAAATAAAACTAAAAACAAAAACGAATACGCTCCAAGAACAACACAATTGTGCATGAAACAATATAAATAAAGTGTTTTGGAAGAAAACCTGAGATTTTATTGATGAAAAAGGGGATGCCTTGGGCATCCCCAAGCTTTGACGCTTGTACCACTTGAATATTTCTTGGGGTGACACGGGTGGCATCCCCAAGCTTGAGCTTTTGTCCATACTTCATCTCATCACATTATTCTTCCCTACACTTGAAAATTTCCTTCATACAAAACTTCACACAATTTTCATTAGCAACATTAGTGTATTCAAGATAATAATTCTTTGGGTTTAGTTTCAACACAAGTAAAACTTCCATTAAAACACAACCTACTATAGCAATTCCTTCTAAAAGGCAAATGCAAATAATGGCAGAAATCTGTCAAAACAAACCAGCAGGTAAAAACCGATTTTTTCGAAGACCTTTTGTTGCTCAAATCGAAAAGTGCTAAACTCACGAAAGTTAGATAATAACCTGGGTCACACGCAGAGAAAATTATAGCTCAATCTGACGTTCAGGTATTTTTCATGATTTTTTACAGTGGAGCAAAAAAATCTGTTTCAGGACAACAACTTTTCCAAGTCTTACTTCTCCCTCATTAGAGGTTATTCTTGGCACAAAAACCACACAAAAAGGATAAGTAGAGGTTATTACTGAGGCAATAACTTCGAAGACTCAACAAAATAAAAACTTACTGAAAGTAAAAATAATTTGGGTTATCTCCCAATAGTGCTTTTCTTTAACGCCTTTCAGCTAGGCATAGGAGCAAGATTCAAGTATTTTCGAATGAAGAAGCATTATGCCTTTTCCCATATCTATTATTGCTCTAAGGAGTTTCAGTAGGGATCTTCCAAGTGTAATTTGTCCTTTTTCTACACATTCAATAATAAGATAATCAATAGACACCACTTTCCCTAGGATCTTTGTAAACACTCCATCAGCTATCCCAATGGGTAATATTGTGGCTTTATTGGTAAGAGATATTTCTTCTCCTTCCTCAGAAACTCCCTAATGATTCAAAGATTCATAGATATCTTTAGGCATAAGACAGAATTCAGACATGATATCACAGCGAGCAAAAAAAGTTCCATTATTTATAACAACTTTTACTTTAGGAAGCCATTTTGAAGATTCCATATTTATTAGAACATATTCATGATGCTCTCTAAGCATATTGTAGCATTCTTTTAAACTAGTTGTGTTGGTCTCAAGAGTGTTTAATCTAGCAATGATGTTTGTAAAGGAGGAATCAGATTTGCTAGGCAGGTTATATGTTGTAACCAACTTTTTATGGCATTAAAAGCTTCACCCTCATTGCACTATAGGAAATCTCCTCCTACTATAGCATCTAAAGAATATCTATAACAGAGAGCAAGACCAAAGTACAAACTGCTAACAAACAAGCTTATAGTCATTTTAGATTCAGTTTTTTCATGTAAATCAGAAATTCTAGACCAAGCTTCTTTGAAACTCTCTTCAATTCCTTGTTTGAAAGTAAAAATCATTTCCTTAGGTGACATAGTGATTGGAGCAATGCTAGACATGAAAACAACTTGAAGTAGGAATTTGTTTAAGAACTATTTTTTTTGTGTGTTTTTGATAAAAAAGAAGCAAACCAGTACAACTAATTTTTTGTGTTTTTAATAAAAATAAACAAGCAAACAAAGCAAAATAAACTAAGCAAAATAAAAAACAAAGTAAAGATATTGGTTGTGAGAGACTCCCCTTGCAAGAATCTTCTCTCTCCCTGAAAAGTGATTGCCGAGGAGGAAGAGATTGAAGCTGTCCTTAACTCCCCGGAAACAGCGCCAAAAAAGTGCTTGATGGCTCAAAATATGTAGAGCTCGTTGGGAACCTGATGTCTACGCACTTCTATTCTTGTAGACAGTTGTTGGGCCTCCAAGTGCAGAGGTTTGTAGAACAACAACAAGTTATCCCTTAAATGGATCACCCAAGGTTTACCGAACTCAGGGAGGAAGTGGTCAAAAGTATCTGATAAACTGCAAATGTATCTATAATTTTTGATGTTCCATGCTTGGTTTTATCCACTTTCTTGTGTTTTGTTCCAACTTTGGAGTACTTTTCATATGATTTCTTCGACTAAACTATTAACAAGAGCCACAGTGCCAGCTGCCTGTTTTCTGCTGTTTTTGGTTCCACGAGAGTCAGAAAATGAATATTCTCGGAATTGGACGGGACAAAAGCCAAAGTGCCTATTTTTTCGGAAGGGATCAAGTTGTAGAATACGAGACGGAGAAGGGCCAGGGGCCGGCCAAACCACCTGGCCACGCGGCCAGGCCTGGCCCGCGCCAGGGGGTGGTGTGTTGGCTCCCGGCACCCAGTCGGCCTCTCCTTCCTCCTATATATTGCCCTCGGGACGAAAACCCTAAGTACCTGATCAAAAATCCAGGAAAGAGTCTATAGCCGCCGTCATCTCCATCCCTAGATCGGGAGGGATCTGAAGCTCTTCCTGGCACCCTGCCGGAGAGGGGAATTCACCCTGGAGGCCTTCTTCATCACCATGCAAGCCTCCAGTGTGATGCGTGAGTAGTTCATCCTTGGACTACGGATCCATGTAGTAGCTAGATGGCTGGTTTCTCCTCCTTTGTGCTTTCATGTTTAGATCTTGTGAGCTCCATTCATGATCAATATCATCTATTTGTAATTCATACATGTTGTGTTTGCGGGGATCCGATGGATATTGAGATGCTATTTCAGATTGATTATTGATTCTATCATGTCTTTGTTATTTGAGATCTTACATGCTTTCCATTGTTAGTAGCTATCTTGGCCAAGTAGATGCTAGCAACTCCAAGAGTTAGTATTTATGCTCGATAGTGGGTTCATGCCTCTGGTAATCTGGGGAAGTGACAGAAATCTCTAAGGTACTAGATGTGTTGTTGCTACTAGGGAGAAAACAACAATCCTTTGTTCATAGAACAATCGTATTGTTTACTTTACACGCAGTTCGTAAAGCAATAATCTGTTGCTTGCAACTTAATACTGGAGGGGGTTCGGATGATAACCTGAAGGTGGATTATTAGTCATAGATGCAGTTGGATGGCGGTCTATGTATTATGTTGTAATGCCCAATCAAGTCTTAAAGGAGTCAAGATGATTAGTTTATGCATGTATTGCCTTCTCGGTGTTTGTCAATTGCCCCGCTATAATTTGTTTACCTAGCATGTCATCTATCTAAGGAGAGCCACCTCTAGTGAACTATGGATCCCGGTCCTTTCTCTTTACATACAATCGATAAACTGTTTCTGCAAACTTTTACTTCTTTCCATTCGATACGTTTAATCCTTTGTTTTCCGCAAAACACGGTGAGATTGACAACCTCATCGCAAGTTGGGGACAAAGTTCTGTGGTTGTGTTGTGCAGGTCTCCACGTTGCTACTAGCACCGGTAGTGCGCCCTGCCAAAGCTCAGCTAGTAACACCTTTGGGGTGTTTCCTTGCTCCTACTGGTTCGATTAAACCTTGGTTTCATAACTGAGGGAAAACTTTCTGCTGTGCTTATCATACCATCCTCTTGGGGTTCCCAACGAGCTCTACGTCGATCGTCGAGTGCATCAAGACATTTTCTGGCGTCGTTGCCGGGGAGTCAAGGACATCTTCACAAGGGGAGTCCCTCATAACCAATCTCTTTACTTTGTTGTTTTTGTTTTGCTTAGTTTTCTTTTTTGCTTTGCTTGCTTTTTTTGTTCTTTAAAAACACAAAAAAAATAGTTTTACTTGTTTGCTTTCTTATTTCAAAAACACAAAAAAACAATTAGTTCCTATCTCTTTATCTCTAGCCTTGCTCCTGTTACTATGTCACCCGAGGAAATGATTTTCACTTTTAAACAAGGAATTGAGGAAAGTTCTAAGGAAGCTTGGTCTAGAATCTCTGATCTACATGAAAAAACTGAGCCTAAAATGACTCAAAGCTTGTCCCTTAGCAGTTTTTACCTTGGGATTGCTCTTTGCTATAGATATGCCCTAGATGCTATTGTGGGAGGAGATTTCCTCCAATGTAATGAGGACGATGCTATTAATGCTATAAAGAAATTGATCCTCACTTAGAACATTCTTAGCCAAACTGATATTTCCTTCGCAAAAATATTTGCTAGGTTGGATACTCTTGAGCCTAGCACTACTAGATTAGAAGGGTGCTATAATACGCTTAGGGAGCATCACAATTATGTTCCAATAAATTCTGAACCATCAAAGTGGCTCCCTAAAGCAAAGATTGAGATAAAGACTAAAAATTTTCAAGCCCGCTGTGATATCATGTCTGAATTTTGCCTTATGCCCAAGGATATTTATGAATCTTTGAATCTTTGGGGGCTTACGGAAGGAGGAAAAGAAATATCTCTTGCTAATAATACTACCATATTACCTCTTGGAATAGCTGGAGGAGTGTTTACAAAGATCCTTGGGAAAATGATTTCTATTGATTATCTTGTTATTGAATGTGCAGGAAGGACAAATTACACTTGGAAGGTCCCTATTAGAACTCCTTGGAGCAATAATAGATGTGGTAAAGAGGACCATGCACCTTTCTTCTCCACCAAACAATCATATTTTCCCTAAGGTTAAGAATAAAAGTAAGAGAGGTAAGGGCAAGAAATTTGGTCTTAATGCTTCTTCATTTGAGAACACTTGATTCTTTCTTTGCTTCTTATGCCTAACTTAAAGGCGTTAAAGAAAAGTACTTGTTGGGAGATAATCCAAGAGTTTTAGATGAGTCTTGGAAGTTATTACTTCAGTAATAACCTCTCCTTATCCTTCTTTTTGCCTTTTGTGCCAAGAGTAACCTCTAATGAGAGTGAAGTAATGATTGGGAAACTTGCTGTCCCGAAACAGATTTCTGTGCTTCACCATAAACATTCCTGAGAGAGCTCTGTACGTCGGATTGAGCTGTAATTGTTTTTGCTTCTGCTCCAGGTTGTTATCTAACTTTCATTAGTTCAACACTTTTTGATTTGAGCAACAGAAGGTTTTCGAAAAAATTCGTCTTTACCTGCTGGTCTGTTTTGACAGATTTCTGCCATTTTCTGCACTTGCTTCTTGTTAGTTCCTTCTTGAGTTCCTCTGGGGAATTGAGATTTTTGAGGGAAGTGCTACAGTAGCTAGTGTTCTAATGGAAGTTTATTTGGTGTTAGAACTGAACCTTGAGACTTATTTATCTTAAGTGCACTAATGTTGCTAATGAGATTGTGTGAAGTTTTGTATGAAGGAAAATTTTCAGGTGTAAGGAAGAAATGAGTAATGAGATGAAGGATGGACTAAAGCTCAATCTTAGGGATGGCACACGTGTCACCCCAAGAAATATCCAAGAAGTACAAGCGTCAAAGCTTGGGGATGCCCAAGGCATCCCCTTCTTCATCAATAAAAATCCCAGGTTTCTTCCAAACGCTTCATTTTTATTGTTTCATGCACAGTTGTGTTGTTCTTGGAGCGTCTTCTTTTTCGTTTTTGTTTTGGTTTTTAGTTTGCTTGGTTTGCTTAGTTTTCTGAATAAGTTGGTTGGACCCCCTCTTTCATACATTGGTTTGCAAATAGTTTGGTTTGGTTTGGAAAAGAGTAGGAAAGTTCATGCTTATATGGTAAAAAGAGCTCGTTTTTGACTGTGGCCTATGCTTTGTCATGCCATGCTTGCTATTATTTTGGCTTTATGCTTAGTATTCTTTGCTGTAGCATGACTTGTTATAAACAATTAATATTGCTTAATGTGCCTTGGATGAATCATGCGTTGTTTTAGCATATTAAAGCATAGCATAGTGGTATTCTCCTTTGATGCTTTATTTGGGTTGACTTGGCACATGCTCACACCATGTTATGACTATCTCAAGTCACCATAGACTTTATGATCCTTTAGTTTTCAACTTGTAGTAGAACTTTATGCTTTGATCAATGATGTTTTGTCGCTCTGCATGATTATGGTCATTATTGCTCTCTTAGTTTGTCGCTCCCAGTCTTTTGCTAGCCTTCACAACAAAGTATGAGTTCCACTCATGCATCCAACTCCCTAAACCAAGTTTTTCCAAAGAGTCCACCATACCTACCTACTAGCTTATGCTATTCCAAGTATATTCATGCTTTTGTTTACCTTTCACTTGTTATGAGAAAACTAGTGATTAAAGCTCTCACGAACTTGATGGCACACTTTACTTTATTGCCTCTAATAAACTTGAACCATTGGGTCCTTCTTTGTTGCGTATATGCTTGCGCTTTATAAGTTGAAATTAGCAGAACCATGTTTTATGGGGAACGCTTTCAACATTGCACTTGTACTTTGTACCCCGTTGATATTATGTTCTTTTGCTTACGGATCCCGGCGGTGTGAAATAAAAGTGGAACTTGTAAGATCATTGAGTTTGTATGTGTGTTAGAGAAACGCCTGGGCCGCTAGCCTAAGCCATGCCTAATCATGGTGGAAACCTGTAGCATCACCATAATGAGCACTCTATGAAGCATCCTCAATAAAAACCTATGCAAATAGCAAATAGAAAGATCGCTGAGATGCTCATTGTCTGCTTGCCTTGTCATTTTGATTATGGGAAAGCTCCCGTATCATGTGCAAGGGGTACCCCGTTGGCGGTTCTTAATGATACACATATACTTACAATGACAAGAGCTTACTCGTGACTGAAGTTGAGTAGCATGAGGATCGGTCTTCGTAAGTAAGGGGCATGAGATTTCGGTTTATAACTTGTCAAGCATATCCTCTTAGTTGTGTCACTTTAACCTTAATCACCTTAAAGATGCTTATGATAGGGGCAATGAGAGCTGAAAACTATAAGTACCATAATTTTTGGAAGCTCTTTATGAGACTTTAATCCCTACTTCCTTTTACAAAAGGCTTTTCTTCCACCATTATATTGAGTCTCCACCTTCTATCTTTATGCACTACTTTGAGAGCATAGTGGCCATTCTTAGTTCTATGTGCATTGTCCCAAGACTAGTTGATTGATGCATAACTTGTTATTGCTTTTTTAAACTATTGTATCTAGTCACTCTTATGAACTTTGAAGATGTCCTATGCATTTATATTTGCTACTCTAATGAGGGACAAGCTAAATACTTTTATGCTATGATTTCTTTATGTGAAACAAACAAACGTCTTGTAAAGCATCGTTATTCATGAATCTTTTGTTTGTGCCTTTTCATATTGCATCATAGTTTCTTTGCCTATTGCTAGAACTTTGTCTTTCATGTTATGATTTAAGTACTTTGATCCCAGCTTTGAATGTTTTGCAAATACCTTGATCAAGTGTTTGATGGTGCATGTCACCTCAAAAATTATTTCTTTTTATCACTTACCTACTCGAGGACAAGCAGGACTTAAGCTTGGGGATGTTGATACATTGCAAATGTATCTATAATTTTCGATGTTCCATGCTTGGTTTTATCCACTTTCTTGTGTTTTGTTCCAACTTTGGGGTAATTTTCATATGATTTCTTGGACTAACCTATTAACAAGAGCCACAGTGCCAGCTGCCTATTTTCTGCTGTTTTTGGTTCCACAAGAGTCAGAAAATGAATATTCTCGGAATTGGACGGGACAAAAGCCAAAGTGCCTATTTTCCGGAAGGGATCAAGTGCCAGAATACGAGACGGAGAAGGTCCAGGGGCCGGCCACACCACCTGGCCACGTGGCCAGGCCTGGCCCACGCTAGGGGGTGGTGTGGTGGCTCCCTGCACCCCCTCGGCCTCTCCTTCCGCCTATATATTGCCCTCAGGACGAAAACCCTAAGTACCTGATCAAAAATCCAGGAAAGAGTCTATAGCCGTCGTCATCTCCATCCCTAGATTGGGAGGGATCTGAAGCTCTTCCCGGCACCCTGCCGGAGAGGGGAATTCACCCTGGAGGCCTTCTTCATCACCATGCAAGCCTCCAGTGTGATGCGTGAGTAGTTCATCCTTGGTCTACGGATCCATGTAGTAGCTAGATGGCTGGTTTCTCCTCCTTTGTGCTTTCATGTTTAGATCTTGTGAGCTCCGTTCATGATCAAGATCATCTATTTGTAATTCATACATGTTGTGTTTGCGGGGATCCGATGGATATTGAGATGCTATTTCAGATTGATTATTGATTCTATCATGTCTTTGTTATTTGAGATCTTACATGCTTTCCGTTGTTAGTAGCTATCTTGGCCAAGTAGATGCTAGCAACTCCAAGAGTTAGTATTTATGCTCGATAGTGGGTTCATGCCTCTGGTAATCTAGGGAAGTGACAGAAATCTCTAAGGTACTAGATGTGCTGTTGCTACTAGGGAGAAAACAACAATCCTTTGTTCATAGAACAATCGTATTGTTTACTTTACACGCAGTTCGTAAAGCAATAATCTGTTGCTTGCAACTTAATACTGGAGGGGGTTCGGATGATAACCTGAAGGTGGATTATTAGTCATAGATGCAGTTGGATGGCGGTCTATGTATTATGTTGTAATTCCCAATCAAGTCTCAAAGGAGTCAAGATGATTAGTATATGCATGTATTGCCTTCTCGGTGTTTGTCAATTGCCCTGCTGTAATTTGTTTACCCAGCATGTCATCTATCTAAGGAGAGCCACCTCTAGTGAACTATGGATCCCGGTCCTTTCTCTTTACATACAATCGATAAACTGTTTCTGCTTTGTGTTTACTTTCTGCAAACTTTTACTTCTTTCCATTCGATATGTTTAATCCTTTGTTTTCCGCAAAATACGGTGAGATTGACAACCTCATCGCAAGTTGGGGACAAAGTTCTGTGGTTGTGTTGTGCAGGTCTCCACGTTGCTACTAGCACCGGTAGTGCGCCCTGCCAAAGCTCAGCTAGTAACACCTTTGGGGTGTTTCCTTGCTCCTACTGGTTCGATTAAACCCTGGTTTCATAACTGAGGGAAAACTTTCTGCTTTGCTCATCATACCTTCCTCTTGGGGTTCCCAACGAGCTCTACGTCGATTGTCGAGTGCATCAAGACATTTTCTGGCGTCGTTGCCGGGGAGTCAAGGACATCTTCACAAGGGGAGTCCCTCATAACCAATCTCTTTACTTTGTTGTTTTTGTTTTGCTTAGTTTTATTTTTGCTTTGCTTGCTTGTTTTGTTCTTCAAAAACACAAAAAAAATAGTTTTACTTGTTTGCTTTCTTATTTCAAAAACACAAAAAAACAATTAGTTCCTATCTCTTTATGTCTAGCCTTGCTCCTGTTACTATGTCACCCGAGGAAATGATTTTCACTTTTAAACAAGGAATTGAGGAAAGTTTTAAGGAAGCTTGGTCTAGAATCTCTGATCTACATGAAAAAACTGAGCCTAAAATGACTCAAAGCTTGTTCCTTAGCAGTTTTTACCTTGGGATTGCTCTTTGCTATAGATATGCCCTAGATGCTATTATGGGAGGATATTTCCTCCAATGTAATGAGGATGATGCTATTAATGCTATAAAGAAATTGATCCTCACTTAGAACATTCTTAGCCAAACTGATATTTCCTTCGCAAAAATATTTGCTAGGTTGGATACTCTTGAGCCTAGCACTACTAGATTAGAAGGGTGCTATAATACGCTTAGGGAGCATCACAATTATGTTCCAATAAATTCTGAACCATCAAAGTGGCTCCCTACAGCAAAGATTGAGATAAAGACTAAAACTTTTCAAGCCTGCTGTGATATCATGTCTGAATTTTGCCTTATGCCCAAGGATATTTATGAATCTTTGAATCTTTGGGGGCTTACGGAAGGAGGAAAAGAAATATCTCTTGCTAATAATACTACCATATTGCCTCTTGGAATAGCTGGAGGAGTGTTTACAAAGATCCTTGGGAAAATGATTTCTATCGATTATCTTGTTATTGAAAGTGCAGGAAAAGGACAAATTATACTTGGAAGATCCCTATTAGAACTCCTTGGAGCAATAATAGACGTGGGAAAGAGGACCATGCACCTTTCTTCTCCACCAAACAATCATATTTTCCCTAAGGTTAAGAATAAAAGTAAGAGAGGTAAGGGCAAGAAATTTGGTCTTAATGCTTCTTCATTTGAGAACACTTGATTCTTTCTTTGCTTCTTATGCCTAACTTAAAGGCGTTAAAGAAAAGTACTTGTTGGGAGATAATCCAAGAGTTTTAGATGAGTCTTGGAAGTTATGATCATGCATAGAGAGAGATATGAACACATAGCTACCGGTAGAACCCTTAGACTCGAGAGAGAACTACTCCCTCCTCATCATGGGAATCAGCAACGACGATGGAGATGGCGGTGGAGATCGATGGAGATGGCTCCGGGGCACTTTCCCGTCCCGGCAGGGTGCCGGAACAGAGACTTTCAGTCCCCCGAATCTCCCCTTCGGTGGCGGCGACGCTGCGGAACTTTTCGTGGATGGAGGCTTGACTATCTAGGGTTTATGCATCGGGAGGCTTCTTATAGGCGAAGAGGCAAGGTCGGTGGAGTGCCAGGGGGCCCGCACCACCTGGTGGCGCGGCCAGGGCTAGCCCGCGCCACCATATGGTGTCGCCAGGCCCTGGCCCTCCTCCGTCTCTGCTTCTGGCTCCGTGAGTCTTCCGGTAAAATAGGAACTTTGGCTTTTGTCCCGTCCAATTCCGAGAATATTGATTTTCTGACTTTTCTGGAACCAAAAACAGAAGAAAACGGGCAACTGGCACTGTGGCTCTTGTTAATATGTTAGTCCAAGAAATCATATGAAAAGTACTCCAAAGTGTGGACAAAACATAAGAAAGTAGATAAAACCAAGCATGGAACATCAAAAATTATAGATACATTTGCAATGTATCAACATCCCCAAGCTTAACTCCTGCTCATCCTCGAGTAGGTAAGTGATAAAAAGAAAGAATAATTTTTGAGGTGACATGCACCATCAAAGACTTGATCAAAGTATTTGTAAACATTGATAGCTGGGATCATAGTACTTCAATCATAACTATGAAAGACAAAGTTCTAGAAATAAGACAAAGAAACTATGATGCAACATGAAAAGGCACAAACAAAAGATTCATGAATAACAATGCTTTGCAAGACGTTTGTTTGTTTCACATAAAGAAAACATAGCATAATAGTATTCATCTTGTCCCTCATAGAGTAGCAAATATAAATGCATAGGACACCTTCAAAGTTCATAAGAGTGACTAGATACAAATAGTTTAAAACAAGCAATATCAAGTTATGCATCCATCAACTAGTCTTGGGTCAATGCACATAGAACTAAGAATGGCCACTATGCTCTCAAAGTAGGTGCATAAAGGTAGAAGGTGGAGACTCAATTTAATGGTGGAAGAAAGGACTTCATAGAAGGAAGCAGGGATTCAAGTCTCATAAAGAGCTTCCAAAAATTATGGTACTTATAGCTTTCAGCTCTCATTGCCCCTATCATAAGCATCTTGAAGTGATTAAGGTTAAAGTGAACAAACTATGGTGTACATGCTTGACGAAGTATAAGTTAGAAATCTCATGTCCCTTCAATACGAGGGCCACTCCTCATGCTACTCAAGTTTAGTCACCGGTAAGTTCTTGTCATCGTAAGTACACGTGTATCATAGAGAACCGCCAATGGGGTACCCCTTGCCCGATGATACGGAAGAATCCCCATATCAAAATGACAAGGCAAGCAGACAACGAGCATCTCAACATTCTTCTTATTTACCAGGGGAATATGGTGATTTTTTCTCTCTTTCCTCTTTTCATAATATCTCTTTTTTCTCAATATAGGACTCTTTTTTATAAGAAGAATGCTTCATAGACAGCTCATTATGGTTACGCTGCAGGTTTCCACCATGTCGGCATGGATTAGACCAGCGGCCCAGGCGTTTCTCTAACACATATACATAACTCCATGGACTTACAAGCTCCCCTTTCATTTCACACCGACGACATCCATATACAAAAGAGCATGATATCAACTAGGTACAAGTACCAAGTGCAATGTTGAAAGCGTTCCCCATGAAAGCATGGTTCTGCTAATCCCCAACAAATAAGTGCAAGCATATACAACATAGACGACACAATGGTTCAAGTTTATTAAGGGCAAGAAAAGTAAAGTGTGCCATCAAGTTCGTGAGAGCTTTAATCACTAGTTTTCTCATAACAAGTTTAATTTGGAAGGTAAACAAAAACATTAATATACTTGGAATAGCATATGCTAGTAGGTAGGTATGGTGGACTCTTTGGAATAACTTGGTCTAGGGAGTTGGATGCATGAGTGGAACTCATACTTGGTTATGGAGGCTAGCAAAAGACTGGGAGCGACAAACTAAGAGAGCAATAATGGCCATAATCATGCAGAGCGACAAAACATCATTGATCAAAGCATAAAGTGATACTACAGGTTGAAAACTAAAGGATTATAAAGGCTATGGTGACTTTGGATAGTCATAACATGGTGTGAGCATGCGCCAAGTCAACCCAAATAAAGCATCAAAGGAGAATACCACTATACTATGCTTTAATATGCTAAAACAACGCATGATTCATCCAAGGCACATTAAGCAATCTCAATTGTTTATAACAAGTCATACTATAGCAAAGAATACTAAGCATAACGCCAAAACAATATCAAGCATGGCATGACAAAGCATATGCCACAGTAAAAAACAAGCTCTCTTTACCACTTAAGCATGAACTTTCCTACTCTTTTCCAAACCAAACCAAACTATTTGAAAACCAATGTATGAAAGAGGGGGTCCAACCAATTTATTCAGAAAACTAAGCAAACAAAAGCAAACTAAAAATCAAAACTAAAATGAAAAAGAAGACGCTCCAAGAACAACACAACTGTGCATGAAACAATAAAAATGAAGCGTTTGGAAGAAACCTGAGATTTTTATTGATGAAGAAGGGGATGCCTTGGGAATCCCCAAGCCTTGACGCTTGTACTTCTTGGATATTTCTTGGGGTGACACGCGTGGCACCCCCAAGCTTGAGCTTTAGTCCATCCTTCATCTCATTACTCATTCCTTCCATACACCTGAAAATTTTCCTTCATACAAAACTTCACACAATCTTTATTACCAACATTAGTGCACTCAAGATAAATAAGTCTTAAGGTTCAGTTCTAACACCAAATAAACTTCCATTACAACACTAGATACTGTGGCACTTCCCTCAAAAAGCTCAATTCCCCAAAAGAACTATAAAAGGAACCAACAAGAAGCAAATGCAGAAAAATGGCAGAAATCTGTCAAAACAGACCAGCAGGTAAAGATGAATTTTTTCAAAGACCTTCTGTTGCTCAAATCAAAAAGTGTTGAACTAACGGAAGTTAGATAACAACCTGGGGCAGACGTACAAACATTCACGCCTCAAAAAGACGTTCAGAGATTTTACACGAATTTTTACGGTGAAGCATAGAAATCTGTTTCGGGACAGCAACTTTCCCAATCATTACTTCTCTCTCATTAGAGGTTACTCTTGGCACAAAAAGCAAATAAAAAGGATAAGGAGCGGTTATTACTGAAGTAATAACTTCCAAGAATCATCTAAAACTTTTAGGTTATCTCCCAATAAGTACTTTTCTTTAACGCCTTTAAGTTAGGCATGATAGTTTGAGAAGATGCTCACATAAGAAATATGAATTGAAGTAAAAGAGAGCATCAAGAAGCAAATTCAAAGCACATTTAAGTCTAACCCACTTCCTATGCATAGGAATCTTGTAAAGAAACAAGTCATGAAAGCACAAAGCAACAAGCATAGTAAAGAAAAACAAGTGCAACTTCAAGACTTTCAACATAAAAAGGGGAAACTTAATATTATTGAGATGCATAAAACCATGTTTCCCTCTCTCATAATAACTTTCAGTAGCATCATGAATAAAAGTAACAATATAACTATCACATAAAACATTGTTATCATGAGCCACATACATAAAATAATTATTACTCTCCACATAAACATAGTCTTTCTTATTAATTGTAGTGGGAGCAAATTCAACAAAATAGCCATCATTACTATTCTCATCACCATAATCATCAAATATAGGAGGCATATTGTAGTCATAATTAATTTTCTCCTCAATAGTAGGTGGACTGAAAATATCATATTCATCATTGCAATCATCATATATTGGAGGCATAGTATCATCAAAGTAAATTTTCTCCTCCGTGCTTGGGGGACTAAAAATATCATGCTCATCACAACTAGCTTCCCCAAGCTTAGACTTTTCCATAGCATTAGAAATAATGGTGTCCAAAGAATTCATACTAACAACATTTCTATTTGCATGCAAATAAAGTTCCATACGTTTTTTAATTTTCTCTTCAAACACTTCATGTCCTAACTCAAGATAAATACTATAAAGCTCTCTATTTTTTTTCCATTAAGCCTAACTAGTGAAAACAAGAAACAAAAAGGCAAAATTGCAGAATCTAAAAGAAATAACTTCGAGAACTCACACCGGAGGATGTGAGTACCTTTTACCTTACCTCCCCGGCAACGGCGCCAGAAAATAGGTGTTTGCCGTGGGAGGTTCTTCTTCTTTAATCCTCCGGTGTGAATACCTTTTACCTTACCTCCCCGGAAACGGCGCCAGAAAATAGCTTGATGTCTACGCACTTCTATTCTTGTATACAGTTGTTGGGCCTCCAAGTGCAGAGGTTTGTAGAACAGCAGCAAGTTTCCCCTGAAGTGGATCACCCAAGGTTTATCAAACTCAGGCAGGAAGTGGTCAAAGGTATCCCCTCCCAAGCAACCCTGCAATCAAGATACAAGAAGTCTCTTGTGTCCCCAACACACCCAATACACTTGTCAGGTGTATAGGTGCACTAGTTCGGCGAAGAGATAGTGAAATACAAATGGTATGGATAATTATAAGTGGTAACGGTGATAGAAAATAGCTTGAAGGCGTGGAAGATACTAAAGGCAAACTGAAATAAAGATGGAAGCAAGCAAACATGTAATAGATCTAATTGCAAAGGATGTTTCAATGCTAAGAAACAAGGACTAGGGATCATACTTTCACTAGTGAACACTCTCATATAAATATCTTCTCTTTATGATACTACTCTTAACTACTCTCCGGTTGAACACTCTAATCGATGGTAGGGCTATAACAGCACACCTCAAAGTAAGTCTTTCCCATCTAGATAACCCCACACTGTCACCTTGAGCGCTAGATGGTTCCAACAAACACCACAATTTCATAGAAACATCCAACTCCAAATATAACTCATAACAAGTATTTGTAATCTCTAGCCTAAGTGCCACCATGGTGTGCACGCTGTCACTTTCACACACATGGGGAGAGCAGAGATCTATTAAAGCACTTGAGTAGAAAGGTAGATCTAATTGATTACAAAGCTCATGATCACAATATGATCATGCATAGAGAGAGAGATGAACACATAGCTACCGGTAGAACCCTTAGCCTCGAGAGAGAACTACTCCCTCCTCATCATGGGAATCAGTAACGACGATGGAGATGGCGGTGGAGATCGATGGAGATGGCTTCGAGGGCACTTCCCCATCCCAGCAGGGTGTCAGAACAGAGACTTTCTGTCCCCCGAATCTCCCCTTCGGTGGTGGCGGCGCTGCGGAACTTTTCGTGGCTGGAGGCTTGACTATCTAGGGTTTATGCATCGGGAGGCTTCTTATAGGCGAAGAGGCAAGGTCGATGGAGTGCCAGGGGGCCCACACCACCTGGTGGCGCGGCCAGGACTAGGCCGCGCCACCATATGGTGTTGCCAGGCCCTGGCCCTCCTTCGTCTTTGCTTCTGGCTCCGTGAGTCTTCCGGTAAAATAGGAACTTTGGATTTTTTCCCGTCCAATTCCGAGAATATTGATTTTCTGACTTTCCTGGAACCAAAAACAGCAGAAAACAGGCAACTAGCATTGTGGCTCTTGTTAATAGGTTAGTCCAAGAAACCATATGAAAAGTACTCCAAAGTGTGGACAAAACATAAGAAAGTAGATAAAACCAAGCATGGAACATCAAAAATTATAGATACATTTGCAATGTATCAGAACCCCAAGAGGTAGGTATGATGAGCATAGCAACAAGTTTCACTCAGTTATGAAACCAAGGTTATCGAACCAGTAGGAGTAAGGAAACAACTCCAAGGTGTTGCTAGCAACTTGGAATCTTGCACAACACAACCATAGAACTTTGCCCCAACTTACAATGAGGTTGTCAATCTCACTATTTTTCTGAAAGCAAAGGATTAAACGCATAGTGTGGAAGATAGTAATTGCTTGCAGAAAGTAAACAGTAAACGGTAAACAATAGATGGTATATTGATGGTAAAGGAATGGACTGGGGTCCACAATTCACTAGAGGTGTTTTTCCTTAAGATAAATAACATGTTGGGTGAACAAATTACAGCGAGGCAATTGACAGATTGAGAAAGCATAACAATGCATATACTAGACATCTTGATTCCTACGAGATTTGATTGGTCATTACAACATAATACATAGACCGTAATCCAACTACATCTATGACTAATAATCCACCTTCCCGTTATCATCCGAACCCCTTCCAGTATTAAGTTGCAAGCAACAGATAATTGCATTAAGCAAAGTGTGTAAAGTAAATAATACAATTGCCCCATGGACAAAGGATTGCTGTTTTCTCCCTAGTAGCAACATAACATCTACAATCTTAGAGATTTCTGTCACTTCCCCAGATTACTAGAGGCATAAACCTACTATCGAGCATAAATACTCACTCTTGGAGTTACAAGCATCTACTTGGCCAAGATAGCTACTAGTAACAGAGAGCATGCAAGATCACAAATAACATAGACATGATAAAATCAATAATCAATCTGACATAGTATCTCAATATCCATCGGATCCCCGCAAACACAACATTTTGGATTACAAATAGATGATCTTGATCATGAACGGAACTCACAAGATCTAAACATGATAGCACAAAGGAGGATAACCAACCATCTAGCTATTGTATGGACCCATAGTCCAAGGGTGAACTACTCACGCATCACTCCGGAGGCTGGCATGGTGATGAAGAAGGCCTCCGGGATGATCTCTCCCCTCCGACAGGGTGCCGGGAAGAGCTTCGGATCCCCCCGGTCTAGGGATGGAGATGGTGGCTTTAGACTCTTTCGTGGATTTTTGATCCCGTCCTTAGGGTTTTTGCCTCGAGATACTTTTATAGGCGAAGGGGCAAGGTCGGTGGGCGCCCGAGGGGCCCACACCATAGGGCAGCGCGCCTAGGGGTGGCCGCACCAGCCCTAGGTGTGGCCACCTCGTGGCTCCACTTCGGCTGCCCTTCGGACTCCGTGTTCCTTCTGGTAAAATATTGACTTTGTCTTTTGTCCCGTCCAATTCCGAGAATATTTCCTTACTAGCTTTGCTGAAACCAAAAATAGCAGAAAACAGGCAACTGACACTGTGACATCTTGTTAGTAGGTTAGTTCCAGAAAATGTATAAAAATACCTCAATGTGTAAACAAAATATAAGAAAGTTGATATAAAACAAGCATGGAGCATCAAAAATTATAGATACGTTTATGACGTATCACACGTCCATGTTTTCCTCTGACCGTTTGGTTTTAGAGGGTGTGCTTCGAAGCTTTGTTGGCTGTTAAGATCATGGAGCATGTTCTCGTTCTAAGGTGCTGACGAAGAATGTCATGGAGACCAAGATCTGTGGACTGACAATGGTGGTTCAAGTCTGGATGGTGATGAGCAATTGGCTTGGTGATTCGTGACTTGGAGCAGTGCCATGCAAGTGGGGGTGGCTACACAGGAGAGGTTCACGATCCTATCTTTCAGGTTGAAAACCCAGGTTCTGGCCTTAACTGGTTGTGCCTGGCAATGGTCTTGTTGAAGGCATTATTTTGAGAGAGTGTACTTTCTTTAGGGTGAAAACATAAGATCTTTGATCGGGCGATGACGGTGTTTGTGCACTGTTCCCTTCTTGAAGGCGTTGTTTTTGGAGAAACTGGATTTCTGGTGCTGTCTTGATGATGGTAGTACTGCTGTTTCAACGAATGAGTCACTGTAGCGGAACTTTTCTTTTTTGTAATTCTTTTTTTGGGATGTGTGCATCCATATGGCCGCTAGGGCAATGTGTTGTTGCAGAGGCTGGGTGTAATTGGTATCTTCTGATATTAATATAAGGTCCTTTCCAAAAAAAACTTTTCTTCTTTGGAGACATTTAATTACTACGAGCATGCTTAGGAGGCAACTTGACCAAAAAAATAACCTTACTATACTTTTCTGCGCATATGCACAGAGGGGCATACTCAGCACACATGATTTTCTAGCCAAGCTTAGCAAAGGATTCGCTCGCGATTTGAACTATTTGTGTTGATGTTACCAAACAAATTCCCATGGTTTTTTCTCTTAGGAACCGTGTGCGACTCACACATGTTTTGTGATTGAAAATTGTATGAGATGTATCTACGTATGGTTTTTAAATTATACCGTAAGCGATCAATGGCAACACACATAGATTATTCCTTCCATGTACAATTTGGAGGGGAGATGGGAACCTAAATGGCCTGATATGTACTAGTGATGGGCGAAGCAACTATATGCATCGTGCACCACGGGCGAATTCCATGGCAGGAGATGTGAAATGGGCGCAATCAAACATTAATGAAAATATGGTAAATTTTAGCATTAAAAAACTAGTGTGATAGTACTCCTCATGAAATGTGCACAGCGAACAATGCTTAAAAAACCTCATGAAATGTGACAATATAGAAGAGTATTCATTTTATTTATTCAATTAGTAGCAGCTGATTTTTTTCTCGATTATCAGCCACTACAACCTTCGGGCCCCCCGTAATAGAATATATAACCATCATTTGTTCCAAGAGGAATGTCGCTAATCCTGTAGCAATCCCGCCTACTGATCCAAGGGACCATGATGCTTGGAGTGGGATCATGAGGATTGGCATTTGAGTCAAACAATGTCATGTTCTTAAAGTATGCTGCTTTTCCTTCACCTTCTTCGGGAAAATGCCCGCTGCCCATTGCTGGTGTTGTTCCGTTCTTTGGGTAACTCACAAATCCAATAAATGATGCTTGTCGTGCACCATCATTCAACTCCGGGCAAAGCTTTTTTGGGAAATGCCCTAGGAATGAAGGTTTTCCAAGGTCTTCCCGGTATAATAACCAATTCCCGGTATTAGGATCCTACATTATTTATGCGAAAAAATCAATCATCACTAAATACAATATTAGAGTGTGAAACATGCACATTTGTAATAGAGAGTGATGTCTGTAGTAGTGGAAACATCATTGATCCATCATCATAAATTCTCTGTAACTAAACTAATCTTTAAAAATATGTTTATTTGAAGACAGAAAATGAATTATCACTAAACGACGGCATTAGAGAGCTAATAGGTGCAAGTTTTCAATACAGAGCCACATATTTGTTGCATGCATAAAGTAGTGACAACATAGATAAAATCATCAAAAGTTCTTTGTAAACTGGGCTTTAAAATGTTTAACTATGAATCCAACTTACGATCCTTCTTCAGTGTTAATTTTATGTTGACGAGAGTTTCAAACTAGACCTCATGTAAGTATGAATTGATGAATTGTTTTCGTTTTATAGTTTCCACCTAGTGATTTAAGTAGTTTCTAATGTATTTGTACAAATATTACCAAGTGGTGAATTGTTACACACTAGGTTGGAGAAAATTACAAAAAGCCACCACAATTGGGGTCACTATAACAGAAAACCACCACAATTCAGATTCGTGACAAAAAACCACCGGCTTTTGTCACGAATCTGGTGGTTTTTTGTCACAAATCTGAATTGTGGTGGTTCTCTGTTATAGTGACCCCAATTGTGGTGGTTTTTTTAATTTCCTCCACTAGGTTGATAACTATTGACATGACTAGCAAAAGATTCAAAGACTGCATTATAGTTTATCCAAACTATTGAAAATAAATTAAGGCGCACCCTGTGTAGGCCAATTGTGATGTAATGATCTTCCCCGCCATATGTTGAGGGAGGTCCAACAGCTTGGCCCGGCATAAGTGAAGCGCCATCTGCAGGCACAAATCCACTGCATCGTAGGTTGTAACAGCCTGTTGATCCATATCCGTCCCTCTAAGTAATCATAAAATGAAAAGTGGTACTGTTAGAAGTTGCAAGTGTGATTATTTTTAGTACGGCTTGTAGAAAATAGAATGGTTTGCACTTACAGTCCAGAACGTAAAGAAGCGAACGTCACTGTTATTATATAGATCCGGAAAAACCTGAGTGAGAAAACGAAAGTTGAAAATGGTCATTTTTATCGAGCACGTTTACGAGGGAGTTAGTTTTGGTTGTTACATGAAACCCAGCATCGAATTCGCTAAACAACGAGGTTCTATATTTTCCGTTGTGGACAACTATGGCTGCTCCGGACTCTTGGGGATGTTTTTGATTGGGGTGAGCCCAGATACCTATTTTAGCTTGGAGACCATAGTACTTTCCTGCCGTTGTCGCCCAAATACCATACTGGTGACAAAGAAGAGTTCAAATATATATGTGAACTTAGATGAAAGTTGTGGTAGAGACTCTGCCACTATGGAATAGCATGTTTAATCAAAGAAGGTGCTCCAGATGTAAATATTGAGTGTAGGAACTTACTTGACCAGTGATATTCTCATTGAATTCTCCAGACGGTCTTTCATCCCTTCTAGCGAACTGAAAGCGCGGTGGTCCCGCATGAGTTGCATGCTAAACTCAATGTTACTACTATTGTTCAGACAATTTATACTACCAATTACTATTTATTTACAATAGGTAAATAGCTAGGATATTGTTATAACAAGTTGTAAGTATCACATATAAGTTGTAAGAGCATCATATATATGTATAAGATTTTGTGTGCCGGAATATTTTTTTTACATAAATGATATATCATACATAAACTTTTGCGGTTTGGTTCAGAGAATGTCAGGATATTTGTAAAACAAATGAATGCTAGATAGTGCACCTTTATTAGATAAAATTCTATTACACGGATTGATTCAACTACGTCGTGGAGTTGAGCTGTGTCCCAATTGTATTTTTTCACGCAGTTCAGAGTCTGTGTAACGTAGTTGAGATGCATCTGATATGTGTTTTCCCATGCACTTGAGACACACTTCAATGGTGCTTTCTTTAGGTAAGTTTTCCGTCGAAACTGTGTTCTAAGTTGAGATTTGTGCAATTGAGACTTCTCGTCTGCGTTATTCATGCACTTGATATTTGTGCCTGACTTAAGTTTCTTCCTGCAATGGAGATGTCTATCAACCGCAGCTTTCGTGGTGTTGAGATATTATGCAGTTGAGATGAGTTTCAACCGTGTTGTATGATTTTCCAAGTGTTCAATTGGTAAAATTTACCGTGGAGTCAGCTCCCAATAATCATGCAGAATTTTTTTGGGATTAGACCGAATTGGGGATCATACCACGGATCTACTGCCTAGAGGAGCACCGATGAAACCACTACGGTGGGCTACGGTTAATGAAGGTTGAGGAGGTGACCTTGTTTTGATGTAATCCAGACGAGGGCTCACCGGCCACATCGCCGGCCAACTCCGCTCGACCGTGCGCAGCAGCTCGCCAGTCACCTCCGTTCGCGCGGCAATGCGTCGGTGGTCATGCGAGAGAGATGGAGTTTGTACAGCAACAAACGCAGTCCACGGACAGCATGGCAATCGTCGGGAGCAGGCCTGCGTCGACATGCGCGACAACGTACGCAAGATGAAGGACCTGGTCAAGGACGGAGAGAGGCACTACATCACGAGAAGATCGGGCCAACAGCACGGAGGATTGAGGTCGATGGGAACAGGAAGTGCGGGGTTCGTGCGAGGTTTACTGAGCGTCTTTTTCTCCTGTTCATCCGGTCCGTCAATAGGATGAACAAACAAATATCACCGCACCAAAAAAGAGAAAAAAAAAGAATACAAAATAGGGAAATTAGTAAAAAAAAAGTCCGTCACGTCAACAAACTAACATTCGCCGTGACGGAGTGATCACGAAAGTTCCTGCCCCCAATTTTGAGTTTTCGCGAGTTGGTGACCAAAACGCTCATACACAACAAGTTGCTAGACCATTTAGGCGTTATCCTACCGGTCAAACGGATCTAGGATCTCGACCCAAATGGCGTCCAAATAATAATCGTTCTTATGAGCTAGTCCCTCTGTTGCAATACGCAAGACGTTTTGAAAAATGTTCGATCAGGTGAAGACGAGGGAATTCCTAATCCTGAAGTGCACGGCGTAGTGCTGCGCTGTAGCTCTTATACAAGGGAAAGAAGAGAGGGAAATTCAGAAATCAATACGAGAGAAAGGAAGCTCTTTGGCAAAAGCACAACTGCCCTTACCAGACATTAGCGCAAACACGTTACTGTGGCAGAAACTACAGGCGGCTGCTGTTCCTGGAAGGTGTCAAGTGGAATCTCACCAAAATTTCACTTTCAGTTTATTTAGAGATTTCTATTTTAAATTTTAAGAGGTCTAAATTTATAAGTAGAAATAGAAGTGGGACTTTTCCTGGATCGCACCTAAATCTAGTTCCCTGGAAGGACTGGTCGATCGTGGCTTGGAGCGTCGCCTGGGATTTTGGCACGCAGACAAAAGCATCGAAGTCACATGCGACGTCGTCACGTCCAGCGGGGGACAGAGGCCTGCACAGGAACAACGCGACGACGGCTGCTCATGTCCAGCCGGGGGACAGCGGGGCCTAGAGCTAACAAACGATTTGATCTCGAGCCGCTCACAAGTCTCGAGCTTTTCTCGCAGCCCTAGCTAGAACCGCCATCATAAGGACAATGGGAACATAGATATTGTGTCGAAATCGACGAAGATTGTTGGAATTCCTTTGGTGTTTGACCTCCTTAACTTACTCTGATAATATCCTAATTGCACTATCGAATTGTACTAGCGATCAAGAAAATACTCTTAAGAATGCTATTCTGTAGGTAAATAGCAGCTACGAGTGACTTGATGCAGAGAATGGTAGCAGAGTTTCATCGATATAATAGTCTAGACTGTTGTTACGTACCTTTTGCAGGATTGGTAGATTGTCATGTGCATACGTCGATCTCGCTGAAGTGGCATAGTGGGGTGAATGAAATAGGCACAGTAAGCCAATGATAGCCACAAAACCCATCATGTATATGAAACAATCCTTTCTTTAGTAAGGCTTCTAGTTTTTGTGGTGCCATACATACGACGACCCTTTGGAGTATTTGTAGAGGCAAGCAGGCATCATATAATAATTATATATATATACCTATCTTTAGCACTATATGCATTTTCGGCAGCGTCTATTAAATAATATATCTTCATCATATATACGCTATGATTTACTAGGTTACAATATAGATATTGATTACACATTTATTCTCAAAATATTCGATAGTACAATTAGGATATTGGTTACACATTTATTCTCAGAATATTAGGTAGTACAATTTAGATTTTTCATTTAAAATCACATCTATTCTCATAAAAATCACATCTATTCTCATAAAAATCACATTTATTCTCTCGACAAAACAAATTAATCTTAGAGGATGATTGTGCAAGTGCAAGCAGCAGCATAAACATTACGAGTCTCTGAGTCAACCACCCATCCACGAGGAATGTTGGGGATATGCTAAATGAGTATCCTCATAGCATGTCTCTAATCCGGCTAACCCGGGTGGCCCATAGTTGCTAGCAAGGCCTATGGTCTGCTGGACGGTCCAGTTAGAAGGATCCAGAAGGGAGGTCCATCTCGGATAAAGGAAGGCTACGCAGGAGTCACCAACATACTCAGAGCCTTGTAGTGCAAGACACGAAAGACTAGTTCATATTAGTGTAGGACTCTTTACCTTGTTCGGCAAAGACCTTTCCCTGTAAACCCTAGGTTTTGGTGCCTTTATAAGCCGGACCTGTGGGAGCCTTTAGGGCACAACCTAGATTGCTACGTACAACGTGCAACACCTCGCACAACGAACCTATCTCTGTAACTCGGCGTATTGCCATTGTAGTGATTTATAGTAGGAGTAGAGTTCCGCCACCGTTGTGGGACTTGAACCTGGGTAAGCTGTGTTACCTCGTACCCGCGAACTGTCCGCCTTACCCCACGTCTCTAAACACGCACTGTGAGGACCCCTCCATGGCGTACTCATCAGCAATACCACGACAATTGGCGCCCACCGTGGGGCAAGAGGCGCTTCGAGCTCTACACCGGGCAAGGTCCAATCTCTTCGCAGGAATCGACAACAACGTAGCCATCAGATGCGTTCTCTTCTCCGGCAACGTCCCGATCGTCCCTCCAGATGAGTTCTGGGTGCCGACGAAGACGAACCCTACGCGCTGCTCCGTCATCCCCTTTGGAGACATCCACATCTTCATCAGCGAAACTGACTCGGGTCCTAGCTCCCAGGAAGTTCGAAACTCGTCAAGCCCCGCACGGACCGCCTATGAGCAGGAAACGTTCGCGGAAGGATCTGGGCCATACCTCTCCTTGGAGTATGGTGGCTCAGATCAGGAAAATTCAAGGCCCACCCAAACCACCCCTGTGCAGGATATAAAGGTGGAAGGACCCCGCAAATCTGCTTGGCTTCCCCGAGCGTTAGAGATGTGCAAGTCACACTTTGTCGGCGTCGTCACCATCTTCGATCTGGCCAGATGCGTTCAAAGGGATGGAGAACCTCCCCGCGAATACCTCGCCAGATGGATGAGGGTGAGGGAAACCCTAGAGGGCGACCGCACCGACGAACTCGTGTACCACTTCGTGGAAGGGCTCACACCCGGAACACTCCTCCGGCATACCGTTCGAAGGCGGCAGGCCATGGGTCCTCTCACCCTTGGTGAGATGGTCACAATCATTAACGAATACACGGACGCCAATGAGGAGGCCGAGGCCATGATCGTCGTGGTAGCCGGCGGAGGAAACAACAACAACAGACCGCCTCCATCACCCACCACATCCGCCGTCAACAACACCGAAGCCAACTCCGACTTCGTCCTTGACGCGCTATACACCGACATCAATATGGATGGCGGCGGCTCAGACGCTAACTCGGAGGAATACGATGCTGTTATGAGGGAGATCGAGCAGGAGATCGAGAGGGAGGAGCGTGCCAACAAGGCCAACACACCCCACCAAGTGCTAGTCGCCATTGGGAGTGTGATGGAAGAAGACGGATAGGAACCAGAACGTGTGAGAACTCCGCCCACGCTAGCGGTTACCAGAGCAGCTGATGGGGATATGCCAAATGGGGTATGCCTAGCAAGACTTTTCGATCGGGCCAAAGGCCTAGCGAGTGGTCATGTAGGACGGCGACTGGAATGCGACTGAGGAGAAGGCCTGGCGATTGGAGACTGGAGGCCCAGAAGCGTACTTGAAGCCCAGTCGGATTAGGTCAAAGCCTCTGAATCCATATCTTGTTCGGTTGTAAACTGTAAACCCTAGCGAGGTGCCTCCTATATAAGCCTCCCTAGGGTAGTCTAAGGACTTACGTTCCATCATACAGCCCTTCAAGTGACTCGCTGCTTAGACGCTGAGCTCGCCACCCCTATAACTCGTTCTCCATCAATCTAATCTAGCAGGAGTAGGTCTTTACCCTCCGGGGGCCGAACCTGGGTAAATCCATGTGCATCCTCCCTTATCTCGCACCATAGATGGCCACCAGCTCTCGCCCCTGATTCTATCAATCGCTGCCTATGGCAGCGACTGCCGTGGCCATTTCCATGATAGTGGCGCCCACCGTGGAGCCTAGCCGGACTGGCCTGAGTTCTGCGGCGAGACCCTACTCACTGATCGATCGGCCGATCGCCACCGGTCGCATGATCGCCATCGGCGGGATCTTACAGATCTGCCCAGTAGCTACATCCCGGCGTCACGCCCGATCACCCACAACGTGATAATGCCAGTCGACACCATCAACCTGTTCGTTGGCTTCACCGGCGTAGTCGACCCGGCGGCAATGGTGATTGTCGGTGGATCGCCGCCACGCCGCGATCTGCTCTTGGAGGAGCAGGTCTGCTCCATCAGCCACCTCGCCACCGAATAAGACTTGACCGCCAGCAACACGGTCGATACCAACGGCGCCGCGGATGACGTGGCCCTCCACAACGACGTCGACTCCGTGACCCCTGCCTCGGTCGATGGATCCATCACCGCAGCATCACGGGAGGACTCCATCACGCGGGTCTCCAACGCTGAGGACTTCGAGGATTCCTCCATCCTTGGGATCTTCGATTCCGACTCCAGCTCGGAGTCCCCCGAGGACTTCCGTGCCAGATCCAATCGCTTCAACGCGATCTACATGGCGGGCAGCACAGTCGCACCGCCAGATCCATTCTCTACACCGATCCCTCCAACCGCCACGGCCATGGAGGTGGAGGAAGCCCGCCTGCGACTGGAGGAGGCGCAGCGCAAGGAGCTAGGCGAGCACGAGAAATTCCGCCTCGAGCAGGCAACAACACAGGAGCTGCCGCTCTACCACCAGCGCCACATCAGGACCCGTGTAACAACCCAAAACTTTAATCCAAGGTTATTAAGATCCAAATCATCAAAATTAGGGTTAACAAAAACTTTTCCATTTAAAAATTATTAAAGCATTCGTATGTGTGTGCATTTAAATAGGAGTTGTTTTGAATTGCCATGATTAAGTGAGCCATTGCTTGTAAAATGATTCTTAGGTGAAATAAACATCATATAAATCATTCCCAAACAAATCCCAAAGAAAAACAAATCAAAATGAATAAAAGAAAGAAATGGTCATTTGTGCCATTTTAGTCAACATACCTACTTTGGCTATTCCTAGGACTCAATTCTTAACAGAAATAATTATGGATCTTTGCACCCCTTGCTAGTACATGTAGTAGTGTACCAAGGCCCACTTTGTGATCTGCCAAAAACTTGCAAACACTAATTTTAAATGGCAATTGAAAATTGAATGTAGTTCATATGGGAAGATCCCACTTTTTCAAAAACCACTCAAATGAGCTCCATTTTCAAAACCCAAGCAACCATGGAGGCTTAAGCATGTGTCTAGCAACTCCACCAAAAATCATCCAAAAATTCAAAAGTTGATTTCTTTCGGCCATTTTCACAAACACTTGGTGGACAAAATTCAAACAAAACAAGAAACACTATTTGGAGCAGTGTTTGAACTAAATTGATTCCCCATTTGCTAACACAGCCACCCAATGCACTCCCCTACCCCTCTCTAGCCCAGCCACCCACTGTGCCACGACCAAATGGTCATGGCCATTAAGGCCGAGCACCATTTTGGGCACCTCACCAGCGACAGTGCGCCACAGCCGCCGCCAGCATCATCCACCATGTCCAGGAGGTAGCCTGTGGTCCACCTCCACCGCCCAACCAGCCCCAGCCCGAGGACAGTGACTAGAACGGCCAGGAACCGCCGCGCCCGAAGACTGTCGGCCATGCCGACACCGCCAGAGCGCGCACGGTCCCCACTCAGCCAGACCTCGCCTCGCTCCAGCCGCCCGCCTACACGATCCCCACTGGCCTAGGAAGCTAACGGACACGCCCATTCCCCTGACCGTGCCCCGTAGTCGCCGGCCGGCGTGAAACTCGCCGTCGACAGAGACTTAGTGCGCGCAGCCCCACTCACCTCCCCTGACCGCAAACCACTGCACACTCACCGCCGTGACACTCGCCAGGGCACTGCCCACCGTCCTAGCACACCGCCCACGCCTCTAGCTCGATGTACCATCGTCACCGGCAAGCACCGCCCATGCTCCTCTGCCGCTTAGCCGCGCCTATAAAAGGAGCCCTCCCCAGCACCAACTACTCACACCATTCCACTCCCCTCTCCTCACTAATCCTTCCCCACCTCTCGCCAGAGTCGCTCGAGCCTGGGTTCGCCGGAATTTAGCCGGAGGAGCCCGCTGCAGAGGAGGAGAAGGCGCCATCGATTTCGTCCACCCCAGGAGCTGCCGCAACCACCCCTGAGCCCACCATCGACAGCACGTCCGATCGCCCCCATCGTCGCAGTAGCTGGAGCCCTGGTATGCCCCCTGTGCACCCCCACCGAGCTGCTAGGGTTAGTTCTCGTCGGCGAACTGTTCGCCGGAGACGACACTCCTCAGCCGTAGATCTCCCTTTTAATCTAACGGCCCACATCGCCCCGTACCGCTTCGCATGTAAAGAGCCACTGACCTGTGGACCCCCCCTGTCAGCTGTTCTCTGTGCCGCAGAACGCCACTGGGCTGGCGCGTTTTCCTTCCCGCGCGACCCATTTAATTCAAACTTAGATTTTTCTATTTAGGTTTGAACTTAGTTATGTCCCCTAGTTTGAAAATAAATTCATAGAGATTTACAAATCCAAATGGAGTGATTCCAATTGTGTTAGAAAGCTACTGAAAAGATCTACCCAAGCACGTTGGATTTAATTCATTTAGAGTTAGAGATCTCTCCTAGTAAAAATAACAAAACAGAAGCTTTTGCACATTCAAACATTTTTATAAAATCAACCAAATTAGCTTTTGAGTTGATTCCAACTCTCAAAAATCACATTTCACCACACCTATCTGAATATGTAATAATGTTAAGGTTTACCTGCAATGACTTTGGACTAGTACCAAAATAATGCTATATAGGCATTTCTAGTCACTATAAATCATTAAATAATAAACTTAAACTTAAGTAAATATGATCCAACCCTTAAATCACATTCCCACATGTTAGAATATGTGGTGATGACATGTGTCCACATGATCCCATATTTTAAGTGGTGAATATTAAATCTTAGTTAATTTTCAATGAGTAGAAATTACTTTTCGTAAATAAAAATAATGAAGCTAGTTAATAAAACTTGTGATGCTTGTGATGCTAATAGATCATCAAATGTGTGCCTTAGAGTGCTAATTAGACTAGTTAAGTATTGTTTGGTGATTGTGTACTCCGAATGTATTTATAGATGATAGTACCGACCAAGCTTTCGAGGAGGAGGAGTTTTATCAAGAGGAGGAAGAAAACCACTACACTACACAAGGCAAGCCATCATTAACAATGCAAGCTAACACTTGCAAGTATAATGCTTAGCAAGCTAGAATTAAGCTAGATGATTTGAGCAAAGATGCTTTAGGCATGCTTTGGTTATACCACTTTGACTACTACTACCCCGAGTTTTATTTTCCAAGCTTTACTTCCTTTACTTTACCCAAAGTCCTTTACTTGTTTTGAAGGTAGCATAAAGAGTATAAAACTTGACATATTTAGATAACTTTAGATGTCATTCTATGGCATGAGATTGATCCCATCTATCCACCTTAGTGAACACTCTTAACTTAGTAGTTTAGAGTTAGATAAAAACTTGAGTCACTTTAGATGGGAACACTTGGTGAAAATGAATTGTGAAAACCTTGGAATGATGAGTCATTCTATTGAGATGTTTTGACATGTGTTGAGAAACACAAATGGTTTATGATGATGAAAATGTTGAGGCATGAGCCTTAACCCTTTTACAAAACTGATGGTTGGATTCGGATGCGATAGCATTCCAAATTTACCGTACAACCACAATACCTAAATTGGGTAAGGCTTAGCCGGAAGTTTATATGCATTAGTATTAGTTCCCTCACAGGAGAGGTTTGAGCTGAGGCTACCTCTCAATGTTGTCCACCTATGCAGTGCCCAAGATGACAGATGGTCATGGTTGGGAGGCCATGCTCATAGGAGACGTGCTTATACTAGGGTGTGTAAAGGAAAGGTTATGTTTGATTATATGCATACTAAGTATGATGATTCAGGGTTATCCCTGACAGATGTATCGAATCTTGTGGTGAAAGTGTACCACCTCTGCAGAGTGTCAAACTATTCGAATAGCCGCGTCCGCGGTTATGGACAGTTGGAGTGGCCATACTGTTTCGTTGTCAGATGTTTTCAAAATAACTTATGAAATGAATGATGAACTTTGACTTGACCACAACAGGGTTGTGTTTATGACACTAGCTTACCAACTTAAGTGATTTTAGAACTTTATTTTATCTTTCTTTGCTTCTGAACTCAGCTTAGGTTTCAAACTTAACTTTATAGTTAAACTTGGAGTTAGCACTTTACTTTAAAACTATACTACTTGTTAGTGGTAGTTCGCGAGTACTTAAAGTGTACTCATGGATTTTGTCCCTGGCTATTCTCATGGCCAGACTATGAAGGAGACTACCAAGATGATGGCCAACAGGACGACTATGATAACTAGGAGTATTTTCCCTCGTCAGCATTGCCTGTGCCCCTAAAGATGGACCCCACCGCTACGCTTATTATTTAGTCCGTTGTTTGTTGTATTAAGACTGGATCATGGGATCCTTATTTGTGTAAGACCTTATTTATGGTTTGTAATGGATGATGTACCGTGATATCCAATCTGTTATGTCTCACAAAAATGGTAATCCTGGGGTTGCGATGAATGACATAACATGCATCTGGGATTAAAAATCCGGGTGTAACCCGCCTGAACTCCAACGTCCAGGGTCACGTCCTGAACTTCAGCGACGAAAGTGACCCCGCACGTGTGGCTGAGCGCGAATACTGCGAGAACGCGCCACCTTGTGTCAGCAACTGACCACACCCGGCCCACCCATGACTGGGGCCCCACCGCCACCCATTGGTCGCGTGCCCCCACCGGACCAACCGCGGATCATAATCTCGCCACAGAACTGTGATGCCAACGGGATCCCACTATACTCCACGCCAATCAAAAGCAGGCCGACAAGGGTGCTTGCATGAAGCATTTCTCACTCATAAATAAGTAATGGTCAACGTCATCGCAGCCAACGCCGTAGTCGCCCACCTCGACATCCAAGGAGAGGGCGTGCTGCAGATCCAATATGCCAAGGCCCTACTCGCTAGGGCCGTCGAGCAGAAGCCATGGGAGTCGACCCGCGGGGGCGGATGTACTCCCGCTCATCGGCAAGCAGGGCAGCCTCAAGCGGCCCTCCAACCATCGCCAACACCGTGACCTGCCCACCACCCCAGCCCCTAGCGCATTAGCCACAAGCCGCCAACCCTGCGCTCTCCACCAACGAGCCACGGCCGGTGAACAACACGGTCGCCGCCAACGGGCAACCCATCGACGCCCGAACGCACATCATCAACAACCAGGCTTGGCGGGCGCGCTAGCCCAATGAATTGAGACACACCCTCACCAACCGCGGCGACACCGAACCCAGGGGCTCACTCAGCCGAGTTAGCCCCCAATGCTTCAGACCTATGATCCGAGGCGAGAAATACCCCGCCAACTTCAAAGCGCCCAAGGAGATCGAAACGTACGACCCAACGGTGTGGCTAGACACATACCTCATGGCGATGGAAATCGCCGGCCACAACAACCTGGTAGCCGCTCGCTACCTCCCCCTGATGATGGAGGGTGCGACCCGACAATGGATCAACACCCTCCCCTCCGACAGCATCGACTCGTGGGAAGAGATGCGGGATGCCTTCGTCAGGCACTTTGAGAGCTCCTACATCCGCGCCACCACCATTGAAGACCTGGAGCGATGCATCCAGGGACAACGCGAGTCGACCCGCCACTGGATCCAGAGGTGGCAGGAACTATGGATCAACGACTCCGGCATCCACCCGGACACGGCGATCCACTGCTTCAAGAACGCGTGCCGGTACGAACCCCTGGTCGCTAGGATCAAGAGGGTCTACCAAACACTCGACAACATCCCCGACCTCCTCGAGATCGCCAAGCGTTACTCGGAAGAGGACCCCAACCAGGACTCCGACGATGAGTCAGGAGGAAGATGCCGCATTAGCGGCCACGGCAACGGGCGACAGCGCGACATGCACTACAGCAACACCCGCCTCACCGGAAAGTGCTGCAATGACGGGCGAGTCGACTTCGTCGCCAATGCCAGTTATGGCCAACGCGACCCGGAGAACTTCTGCCGCAACGGAGGAAACTACCGAACCAACAACGCGGCGAGGCCGAAATTTGACCCCACCGCCCTACTCAACTGGCCCTACGTCTACCATAGTAGGGAGGAAAAACCCGCCACCCACACCACCGCGGACTACCATTCTCTAAAAGAGATCGAAAAGGCAAGGCGAGCAAGGGAAGGCCCCAACAACAACCCACCAAGGGACAACAGCAATGCCGACGGATTCGGAAACGCTGTCGGCTCGCTACACACCTTCACCAGGCTCGGCACCAAACGCAAGAAGAAGGTGCTCGCCCGCGTGGTCGCTGTCAATGCGGTGACCCAAGTTGACGTCCCCCGCTTCCTCAACTGGTCCGAGCAAAGCATCACCTGGAGTCGCCAAGATCACGCGCCCAGGATCGAATATCCAGGGCGAGTCGCCCTGGTGGTCAGGCCCAAAGTGGCCGACTACTGGCTGCCCAAGACACTGATGGACGGCGGAAGCTCCATCAACATCATGTACTTGGACACATTCACGAGGCTGCACCTCTCGGAGTCAGCGATAGAGTCGACACTCACCACCTTCCACGACATCGTTCCCAGTCACCTTCGACACACCAGCGAATTTCTGCACCGAGCGGATCATCTTCGAGCTGGTGAACTTTAGCAGCCCTTACCACTGCGTCCTAGGGCGCTAGGCATTCGCCAAGTTTATGGCAACCCTGCATTAGGCCTACAACATGATGAAACTCCCAGGGCCAAGCGGCATCATCACCATCCACGGCGACCCCGACATGGCCGTGGAATGCGAGGACAAAGGCGTCGAGCTCGCCGATGCTGTCATCGCCGCGGAGACCGACCACGCGGTAGAGCTCGCGAAATATGCAGGCAACATTAACAAGGACGACCCCACCATTCTGAAGAAGCCAACCACCGCGAGCTCCATGTTTGAGGTGACCACGCACACCCGCACCGTCGAGCTCGTCTCGGGCGACTCCAGCCACGGTCACCATTGGGGAGCACATGAGCCTCGCATAGGAAAGCACACTCATCGAGTTCCTCCATGAGAATCGCGACATCTTTGAATGGAAACCATCTGACATGCTTGGTGTCCCAACGGAACTCGTTGAGCACAAACTCAATGCCGACCCCAAAGTGCAACCAGTAAAGCAGTCGCCGCAACCCTTAAATGAAGAGCACCACCGAGCAATCACCGAAGAAGTACAATGCCTGTTAGCCGCAGACTTCATTCGGCCAATCAAATACTCCAAGTGGCTGGCAAACCCAGTCCTGGTCCTGAAAAAGAATAACACCTAGAGAATGTGTATCAACTACACCAACCTCAACAGTGCCTGCCCGAAGGAGGAGTTCGTCCTACCACGCATCGACCAGATCATTGATTCGACCGTGGGATCGGAGTCGCTGTGCTTCCTCGATGCGTATTCTGGCTACAACCAGATCAAAATGGTGGTCGAGGATGAGGAGAAGATGACGTTCATCACGCCATTCGGTGCCTTCTGCTACACGGCCATGACGTTCGGCCTCAAGAACGCCGGCGCCACCTACCAAAGGTGCATGCAAGAGTTCCTCGTGAGCCAAATTGGTTGCAACATACACGTCTACATCGACGACGTGGTGGTTAAATCCACCCGCTAGGATGACCTGCTCGCCGACCTGGTCAAAACCTTTGCAAATCTGCGGAGGTACAACATCAAGCTCAACCCAGGGAAGTGCACCTTCGGCGTCCCCACCGGACAGCTCTTGGGATATGTGGTCTCCAAGCGGGGCATCGAGGCGAACCCCACCAAGATCGACACCATTGCGCGGCCCGGAAAACCTGAATGTCTGCGGGACGTCCAGAAGTTGGCAGGGCGAGTCGTGACTCTCAGCGGCTTCATTCCCCGCCTCAGAGAGAAGGCAATGCCCCTCTATCGCCTGATGCGCAAGAACTCCACATTCCAATGGGACGCAGAAGCAGACACCACGCTCAAAGCACTCAAGGAAGTGCTACTCGCGGCTCCACTACTCGCCGCCCCAGTCGACAAAGAGCCAATGCTCGTTTACGTGGAGGCTACCACTCGAGTCGTCAGCGCCGTGATGGTGGTAGAATGACCAGAAGAGGGCAAGGAGCGCCCAGTATATCGCCCTGTCTACTACATTAGTGAGGTCCTGACAGATTCAAGGCAGCGCTACCTGCAGTACCAGAAACTGGTATAGCGGTATTCTGAGCCTAGCGGCGACTCCCGCACTACTTCCAGGAGCACCCAATCACGATCGTCTTGTAACACCCCAAAAACCATAATCAAGATTATCAAGTTCTAATCACCCAATATTAGGGTTAACAAAAACTTTTATTATTAAATTTAATATGAATGCACGTGTGTGTTTGCATTAATGTGTGATTGAGTGAAATTGCCATGTTTGATTGTTACAAATGATGAGAAATGGTTTAATGATGGAAGCTACATCATCTAGACCATTTACAAACCAAATCAAAAGAAAAAGAAATCAAATATGAATTAAATAACCAAATGGTCATCTTGACCAAATTTAACCACTAGGCCACTTTGACTGTTCCTAGAAGAGAATTTCTAACAGAAACAATTCCACTTCTTTTCACCCGTTGCTATACCAAGTAACGGTGTATCCATGCCCACTTTACAAACTTCCAAAAACATTTCCAAATAATTTTAATGGACAGTTGAAAATTGAATCTAGTTCATATGTTAAGATCACACTTTTTCAAAAACCTATCAAACCAATTCCCCTTGGCAAACCCAAGCAATCAGAGACTACCAAGCATAAGTATAGATCACTCACCAAATTTGATTTAAAAATTTCAAATGAATTTTCTTGCGGCCATTTCCCCAAACACCTTGCAGACACAAATCCAGCTCAGGAACTTCACTGTTTAAGAAGTAATCCATCGACCATTTGGTCTCCTCTTAACTCCCTTGTCTCCCCTGTGCCTAGCCAAGCACTAGACCAGCCCCCTCTTAGCCGTTGTGCACCAGTGCGCCGCCGCCCGAAGCCATACTCGCCGGCCGACCATGGACAGAGCGACAGAGGCCATGCTGCCCTCGCCCACTACGCGCACCAGACACGCGACCATCCACCGCCACCCCCTGTCCAAGCCACGGCCACAGGAGAGCCCTGGACCAACCTAGCTATGCCGCGCTCCGTGTCTCTGCGCCGTGCCTAGAGCGCGACAGCGCGCCGTAGCCGACCGCCTCGCACAGACCGCGTCTCGCCCTCGCCGCGCACGCTCACGCTCGCCATGATCACCACAACCCCGCAGACACCCCCGTTCGCCGCTGCGCAACCCGTAGCTCCCGCACGCCGTCACAAACACCGTTGGGTCCGAGTAGAGTGTCGCACGCTCCCGACCGTTCCACACCGCCCCGCACCACGCCATTAAGCCAGAGATGATCGCCAGGGAACCACACACCATCCCCTAGCCCTAGCCACGCCGCTAGCCGCCTATAGCATCGTCACCGACGAGCCCGAGCCCATGTCGTTCGGTCCCCTCGCCGCAGTATAAGCAGAGGCCTCACCTGCCTCCATTCTCCACACCAACACCCTCCCCACTCCTCACTGAGCCTCCCACACTTCTTCTTGGAGCAAGGCGAGCTCTCTCTCGTCGGAATTTGGCCGAAGCCTGCCCCGCTGCTAGAGGAGAAGGGCACCGTCGATTGGAGCCGCCCCAGGACCTGTCGCGACCACCGTTCGAACATTCGTCCACGACAACACCGTTATCCCCCATCGTCGACCCTAGATGGAGCTCAGGTGAGCCTCACTGGACCCCCACCGCTGCGCTAGGTTATTTTCCTTGTCGGAGCTATTCGTCATCGACGATGACCCTCAGCTGTTAGATTAGATTTTTATCGCACGGCCTAGGTTGCGTGATACTGTTTCGGGTAGAGTAAGTCGCTGACGAGTGGACCCCCTCTATCAGTAGCCTGCTATGCTGTGCTGTGCAGATTGGGCCAGCCCGTTTAGTCTCCCACGCAGGCCTGGAGATTCAAATTAGTATTTTCCAATTTAGTTAAAACCCTATTATGTCCATAGATTCAAAAATCAATTTAGAAAGTTTCACTGCACCAAATTGCATGATTCAAATTTTGTTAGAAAGGTATTTAAATTGTCTATCCAAGCCCGTTGGATTCAAGTCATTTGGAGTTAGAAATAATCTATAGTAAAAATAATCAGACAGAGACTTTTTCAACTTCAAATATTTTTCAAAAATCAACCATAAATGCTTTTGAGTTGATTCCAACTCTCAAAAATCACATTTGATAAAATCTATCTGAATACATAAAAATATGTAGTGACTTTGGACTAGTACGAAAATAATGCTATATAGGCATTTCTAGTCACTTTAAATCTATTAAATGATAATCTTAAACTTTATAAAATATGACCAACACTTTAAATCATATTCCCATATATTAGAATATGTGGTGATGACATGTGTCAACATGATCCCATATTTTAATTGGAGAATATTAAATCTTAATTATTTTCAATGAGTAGAAATTACTTTTCTAAAATAAACTAAATAAGACTAAGTCTTTGATTCATGTGATGATTGTGATGATGCTAGATCATCAAGTGTGAGCCTTAGTGTGTTAAATAGAATTATTTAAGCATTGTTTGGTGATTGTATACCCCGTATTCCTTTATAGACGATAGTACCTGATACATTGCAAATGTATCTATAATTTTTGATGTTCCATGCTTGGTTTTATCCACTTTCTTGTGTTTTGTCCACACTTTGGAGTACTTTTCATATGATTTCTTGGACTAACCTATTAACAAGAGCCACAGTGCCAGCTGCCTGTTTTCTGTTGTTTTTGGTTCTAGAAAAGTCAGAAAATAAATATTCTCGAAATTGGATGGGAGAAAAGCCAAAGTGCCTATTTTTCCGGAAGGGATCAAGTGCCAGAATACGAGACGGAGAAGGGCTGGGGGCCGGCCACACCACCTGGCCACGCGGCCAGGCCTGGCCCGCGCCAGGGGGTGGTCTGGCTGCCCCCAGCACCCCCTCGGCCTCTCCTTCCGCCTATAAGTTGCCCTCGGGACGAAAACCCTACGTACCCGATCAAAAATCCACGAAAGAGTCTGTAGCCGCCGTCATCTCCATTCCTAGATCGGGGGGATCTGAAGCTCTTCTCGGCACCCTGCCGGAGAGGGGAATTCACCCTGGAGGCCTTCTTCATCACCATGCAAGCCTCCGGTGTGATGTGTGAGTAGTTCATCCTTGGACTACGGATCCATGTAGTAGCTAGATGGCTGGTTTCTCCTCCTTTGTGCTTTCATGTTTAGATCTTGTGAGCTCCGTTCATGATCAAGATCATCTATTTGTAAGTCATACATGTTGTTTTTGCAGGGATCCGATGGATATTGAGATGCTATTTCAGATTGATTATTGATTCTATCATGTCTTTGTTATTTGAGATCTTGCATGCTTTCTGTTGTTAGTAGCTATCTTGGCCAAGTAGATGCTAGCAACTCCAAGAGTTAGTATTTATGCTCGATAGTGGGTTCATGCCTCTGGTAATCTGGGGAAGTGACAGAAATCTCTAAGGTACTAGATGTGCTGTTGCTACTAGGGAGAAAACAACAATCCTTTGTTCATAGAACAATCATATTGTTTACTTTACACGCGGTTCGTAAAGCAATAATCTGTTGCTTGCAACTTAATACTGGAGGGGGTTCGGATGATAACCTGAAGGTGGATTATTAGTCATAGATGCAGTTGGATGGTGGTCTATGTATAATGTTGTAATGCCCAATCAAGTCTCAGAGGAGTCAAGATGATTAGTATATGCATGTATTGCTTTCTCGATGTTTGTCAATTGCCCCGCTGTAATTTGTTCACCCAGCATGTTATCTATCTTAAGGAGAGCCACCTCTAGTGAACTATGGATCCCGGTCCTTTTCTTTATATACAATCTACAAACTGTTTACTTCTTTGTGTTTACTTTCTGCAAACTTTTACTTCTTTCCATTCGATACGTTTAATCCTTTGTTTTCCGCAAAACACGGTGAGATTGACAACCTCATCGCAAGTTGGGGACAAAGTTCTATGGTTGAGTTGTGCAGGTCTCCATGTTGTTACTAGCACCGGTAGTGCGTCCTGCCAAGGCTCAGCTAGCAACACCTTTGGGGTGTTTCCTTGCTCCTACTAGTTCGATTAAACCTTGGTTTCATAACTGAGGGAAACTTGTCACTGTGGTCATCATACCTCCTCTTGGGGTTCCCAATGATCTCTACATCAACATCGCACCAGCATTTTTCTGGCGCCAACACTGAGCCATCAAGCATTTTTCTGGCGCCGTTGTCAGGGAGTCAAGGACATCTTCACAAGGGGATTCCCTCATAACCAATCTCTTTACTTTGTTATTTTTGTTTTGCTTAGTTTCTTTTTTCTTTGTTTGCTTGTTTTGTTATCAAAAACACAAAAAATTAGTTTTACTAGTTTGCTTTCTTATTTGAAAACACAAAAAAATTAAGTCTCCTTTAGTTGTCACCTCTTCCGTAGCTCACCATGTTGATCCCTAAATTCACCTTGAAAGACCTTTCAATTGGTAGTGGTTCTATAATTGGGAAAGATAATATTGAAGAATTTTTTAATCATGTTAGTAAACATGAGGATAATGAGGATAGATCCCTTGCAGAACTTGCTCCAAACTATGAGATTGTTGCAGCTTCTTTAATTCATATGTTAGAAGCTAGGTTTGTTAACCTCAACCCCTTAATGCAAGTAATGTTTCTTAAGCTTAAAGAAATTGCTTGAAAAGAGGGATTTTATTCTAGAAACCTTGTTTAAGGAGTTCTATGATGTTGCCAAGGAAGCTAGAAAAGTCTTTGAACGTTTCAATATGCTAGGCTCATGTATAGATGTTGTTGGTACATGAGAAAAGATGAACAAAACTGAACCTAATGGGGAGGAGCCTAAGATACCAATACCCTTTAAACTAGTAGCAATACATGATGCCATAGAAAAGAATCTTGATTGGATTGTTCCTGCAAACCCTTTTGATGAGAATAGTGAACCTAAGAGCATTGAGAGAGGATCCTCTAGAACTTATTTGGATGATATACCTTGCCTTGTTGAAGATATTTCTGGTATTAATCTTAATGCTTCTTCATTTGAGAACACTTGATTCTTTCTTGCTTCTTATGCCTAACTTAAAGGCGTTAAAGGAAAGTACTTATTGGGAGATAACCCAAAAGTTTTAGATGAGTCTTGGAAGTTATTACCTCTGTAATAACCACTCCTTATCCTTTTTATTTGATTTTTGGTGCCAATAGTAACCTCTAATGAGAGAGAAGTAATGATTGGGAAAGTTGCTGTCCTGAAACAGATTTCTGTGCTTCACCATAAAAATTTGTGTAAAATCTCTGAATGTCTTTTTGAGGCGTGAATTTTTGTGATTCTGCCCCAGGTTGTTATCTAACTTTAGTTAGTTCAACACTTTTTGATTTGAGCAACATAAGGTCTTTGAAAAAATTCATCTTTACCTGCTGGTCTGTTTTGATAGATTCCTGCCATGTTCTGCATTTGCTTCTTGTTGGTTCCTTTTTTAGTTCTTTTGGAGATTTGAGCTTTTTGAGGGAAGTGCTACAGTAGCTAGTGTTCTAAAGGAAGTTTATTTGGTGTTAGAACTGAACCTTAAGACTTATTTATCTTGAGTGCACTAATGTTGCTAATAAAGATTGTGTGAAGTTTTGTATGAAGGAAAAATTTCAGGTGTATGGAAGGAATGAGTAATGAGATGAAGGATGGACTAAAGCTCAAGCTTGGGGATTCCACGTGTGTCACCCCAAGAAATATCCAAGAAGTACAAGCGTCAAATCTTGGGGATGCCCAAGGCATCCCCTTCTTCGTCAATAAAAATCCTAGGTTTCTTTCAAACGCTTCATTTTTATTGTTTCATGCACAGTTGTGTTGTGCTTGGAGTGTCTTCTTTTTCGTTTTCGTTTTGGTTTTTCGTTTTCTTGGTTTGCTTAGTTTGCTGAATAAATTGGTTGGACCTCCTTTTTCATACATTGGTTTGCAAATAGTTTGGTTTGGTTTGGAAAAGAGTAGGAAAGTTCATACTTATGTGGTAAAAAGAGCTCGTTTTTGACTGTGGCCTATGCTTTGTCATGCCATGCTTGATATTGTTTTGGCTTTATGCTTAGTATTCTTTGCTGAAGCATGACATGTTATAAACAATTGAGATTGCTTAATGTGCCTTGGAGGAATCATGCGTTGTTTTAGCATATAAAGCATAGTATAGTGGTATTCTCCTTTGATGCTTTATTTGGGTTGACTTGGCACATGCTCACACCATGTTATGACTATCCAAAGTCACCATAGCCTTTATGATCCTTTAGTTTTCAACTTGTAGTATCACTTTATGCTTTGATCAATGATGTTTTGTCGCTCTACATGATTATGGCCATTATTGCTCTCTTAGTTTGTCGCTCTCAGTCTTTTGCTACCCTCCACAACAAAGTATGAGTTCCACTCATGCATCCAACTCCCTAAACCAAGTTATTCCAATGAGTCCACCATACCTACCTACTAGCTTATGCTATTCCAAGTATATTCATGCTTTTGTTTACCTTCCAAATTAAACTTGTTATGAGAAAACTAGTGATTAAAGCTCTCACGAACTTGATGGCACACTTTACTTTTTTGCATCTAATAAACTTGAACCATTGGGTCCTTCTTTGTTGCGTATATGCTTGCGCTTTATAAGTTGAAATTATCAGAACCATGTTTCACGGGGAATTCTTTCAACATTACACTTGTACTTTGTATCCCATTGATATCATGTTCTTTTGCTTATGGATCCCGGCGGTGTGAAATTAAAGTGGAACTTGTAAGATCATGGAGTTTGTATGTGTGTTAGAGAAACGCCTGGGCCGCTAGCCTAAGCCATGCCTAATCATGGTGGAAACTTGTAGCATCACCATAATGAGCACTCTATGAAGCATCCTCAATAAAAACCTATGGAAATAGCAAATAAAAAGACCGTTGAGATGCTCATTGTCTGCTTGCCTTGTCATTTTGATTATGGGATAGCTCCTGTATCATGTGCAAGGGGTACCCCGTTGGCAGTTCTTTATGATACACATGTACTTACAATGACAAGAGCTTACTCGTGACTAAAGTTGAGTAGCATGAGGTTCGGTCTTCGTAAGTAAGGGACATGAGATTTCGGTTTATAACTTGTCAAGCATATCCTCTTAGTTGTGTCACTTTAACCTTAATCACCTTCAAGATGTTTATGATAGGGGCAATGAGAGCTGAAAGCTATAAGTACCATAATTTTTGGAAGCTTTTTATGAAACTTGAATCTCTACTTCCTTCTATGAAGGCCTTTCTTCCACCATTATATTGAGTCTCCACCTTCTATCTTTATGCACCTACTTTGAGAGCATAGTGGCCATTCTTAGTTCTATGTGCATTGACCCAAGACTAGTTGATGGATGCATAACTTGATATTTCTTGTTTTAAACTATTTGTATCTAGTCACTCTTATGAACTTTGAAGGTGTCCTATGCATTTATATTTTCTACTCTATTGAGGGACAAGCTAAATACTATTATGCTATGTTTTCTTTATGTGAAACAAACAAACGTCTTGCAAAGCATTGTTATTCATGAATCTTTTGTTTGTTCCTTTTCATGCTGCATCATAGTTTGTTTGTCTTATTGCTAGAACTTTGTCTTTCATGTTATGATTGAAGTACTATGATCCCAGCTTTGAATGTTTTACAAGTACTTTGATCAAGTATTTGATGTTGCATGTCACCTCAAAAATTATTCTTTCTTTTTATCACTTACCTACTCGAGGACGAGCAGGAGTTAAGCTTGGGGACGTTGATACATTGCAAATGTATCTATAATTTTTGATGTTCCATGCTTGGTTTTATCCACTTTCTTGTGTTTTGTCCACACTTTGGAGTACTTTTCATATGATTTCTTGGACTAACCTATTAACAAGAGCCACAGTGCCAGCTGCCTATTTTTTGCTGTTTTTGGTTCCAGGAAAGTCAGAAAATGACTATTCTCAGAATTGGATGGGAGAAAAGCCAAAGTGCCTATTTTTCCGGAAGTCATCAGATGCCAGAATACGAGACAGAGAAGGGCTGGGGGCCGGCCACACCACCTGGCCACGCGGCCAGGCCTGGCCCGCGCCAGGGGGTGGTCTGGCTGACCCCAGCACCCCCTCGGCCTCTCCTTTCACCTATATATTGCCCTCAGGACGAAAACCCTAAGTACCCGATCAAAAGTCCATGAAAGAGTCTCTAGCCGCCATCATCTCCATCCCTAGATTGGGAGGGATCTGAAGCTCTTCCCGGCACCCTGCCGGAGAGGGGAATTCACCCTGGAGGCCTTCTTCATCACCATGCAAGCCTCCGGTGTGATGCGTGAGTAGTTCATCCTTGGACTATGGATCCATGTAGTAGCTAGATGGCTGGTTCTCCTCCTTTGTGCTTTCATGTTTAGATCTTGTGAGCTCCGTTCATGATTAAGATCATCTATTTGTAATTCTGCATGTTGTGTTTACGGGGATCCGATAGATATTGAGATGCTATTTCAGATTGATTATTGATTCTATCATGTCTTTGTTATTTGTGATCTTGCATGCTTTCCGTTGTTAGTAGCTATCTTGGCCAAGTAGATGCTAGCAACTCCAAGAGTTAGTATTTATGCTCGATAGTGGGTTCATGCCTCTGGTAATCTGGGGAAGTGACAGAAATCTCTAAGGTACTAGATGTGCTATTGCTACTAGGGAGAAAACAACAATCCTTTGTGCATAGAACAATCGTATTGTTTACTTTACACACAGTTCGTAAAGCAATAATCTGTTGCTTGCAACTTAATACTAGAGGGGGTTCGGATGATAACCTGAAGGCGGATTATTAGTCATAGATGCAGTTGGATGGCGGTCTATGTATAATGTTGTAATGCCCAATCAAGTCTCAAAGGAGTCAAGATGATTAGTATATGCATGTATTGCTTTCTCGATGTTTGTCAATTGCCCCGCTGTAATTTGTTCACCCAGCATGTTATCTATCTTAAGGAGAGCCACCTCTAGTGAACTATGGATCCCGGTCCTTTTCTTTACATACAATCTACAAACTGTTTACTTCTTTGTGTTTACTTTCTGCAAACTTTTACTTCTTTCCATTCGATACGTTTAATCCTTTGTTTTCCGCAAAACATGGTGAGATTGACAACCTCATCGCAAGTTGGGGACAAAGTTCTGTGGTTGTTTGTGCAGGTCTCCACGTTGCTACTAGCACCGGTAGTGCGCCCTGCAAAGACTCAGCTAGCAACACCTTTGGGGTGTTTCCTTGCTCCTACTGGTTTGATTAAACCTTGGTTTCATAACTAAGGGAAACTTGCTTCTCTGCTCATCATACCTTCCTCTTGCGGTTCCCAACGAGCTCTACATCAACATCGCACCAGCATTTTTCTGGCGCCGACATTGAGCCATCAGTACCGACCAAGGATACGAGGAGGAGGAGTACTACCAAGAAGAAGAAGAAAACTTCAATCACTGCACTAACCAAGGCAAGCTAGAATCATACAAGTTAACCATGCAAGCTATTATGAGCAAGCTAACCATTGCAAGTATTAACCTAAGCAAGATGCATTAGGCATGCTTTGGTTATACCACTTTAATTGTACCCATCCCAAGTTTTACTTACAAGCTTTATTCTTTTACTTTTACCAAAGTTCTTTACTTTTAGTTAGTGCTTTGTGAGTATTGGAAAAATATTATAGATAGCATAAACAGTGTAAAACTAGGCCTATCTAGTTATACTGAGATGTCATTCCATGGCATGAGATTGAAGATTAGCACCTCTCATTAGTGAACACTCTTAACTTTAGTGGCTAGTGCTAAGCATAAAAGTGGATCACTTTAGATGGGAATACTTGGTGAAAAAGGATTATGAAAACCTTAGAATGATGCTTCATTCTATTGAAATGTTTTGACATGTGTTGATAAACACAATGGTTTGATGATGAAAATGTTGAGGCATGAGCCTTAGACCTTTATAAAAACTGATGGTTGGGTTCGGATGCGATACCATTCCAATTTTACCGTACAACCACAATACCTGAACTGGGTAGGGCTTAGCTGGAAGTTTATATGCATTAGTATGGGTTCGCTCGTAGGAGAGGTTTTAGCTGAGGCTACCTCTTGATGGTGTCCACCTATGCAGTGCCCAGGATGGTAGATGGCCATGGCTGGGAGGCCAAGCTCATAGGGGAGATGCCTATACTAGAGTGTGCAATTGAAAGGTTATGATTGATTATCCACATACTAAGTATGATGATTCAGGGTTATCCCTGGCAGATGTATCGAATTTTGTGGTGAAAGTGTACCACCTCTGCAGAGTGTCAAACTATTCGAATAGCCGCGTCCGCGGTCATGGACAATTGGCATGGCCATACTGTTCCGTCATCAGATGTTTTCAAAAATGACTTGTGAAATGACTATGATTTTGACTTGACCACAACAGGGTTGTGGCTATGAAAACTAGCTTCTCACTTAAGTGATTTAGAACATTAACTTAGTTTTCTTTACTTCTAAACTCAGTTTAGATAAACCTAGCTTTTTGCAAATAAACCTAGAGCTTAAGATTCCTACTAGAACTACCTTACTTATTAGTGATCGTCTGCGAGTACTTAAAGTGTACTCATGGCTTTGTCCCTGGCTATTCCCGTGGCCATACTATGAGGAGGACTACCAGGATGATGGACAAGAGGAGGTCTATGACAACTAGGATCATCTCCTATCGTCAGCATTGCCTGTGACCATGAAGATGGATCCCACTACTATGTTTATTATTCCGCTGCTTCATTTGTATTAAGACTGGATCATGAGATCCTTTATTTGTAAGACCTTATAATGGTTTGTAATGGATGATGTACTGTGACATCCAATCTGTTATGTCTCGCAAAAATGGTAATCCTGGGATTGCGATGTATGGCATAACAGGCATCTGGGATTAAAAATCCGGGTGTTGACAAGTTGGTATCAGAGCCATCCTGACCATAGGAGACCCTAGTTAGAATGGACGTCCGAACAAAAACGTAGTTTCAAAACAAAACAAGTGAGTATTTATGAAAACCTATTCCCACTCTTATCCTTGATTCTTTCAAAAAAAATCATGTTCCTAAAAAATTCTTACATTCCTACATAAAATTGGACACACTTGATCACCTCACTAACTTACTCATCCTAAATTCTTATAGATGGAAATTTAGTATTGCAAGTTCTACCAGTTGGGCAATGGAGGCCAACTAATCTTTGAGAGGGATCTAGATGCACTGTCAGAGTATCTTGAGCGCCCGCATCCGGAATTCTTCGGGGCACAACTCAATGATCACATCGGAGGAGATCTACAATGGCTGATAGTTGCAGATCTCAGAGGCAAGATGGAAGCACCCACTTCTGAGAAGATCCAATTCACCTTGCGAGAGAACAACTAGCTAGATGGATTAGCCAGGGCTATGCATGAAGCTCTTGCCCGTCTGTGTGGGCAAAACATCAACTTGATCCAGGGAACTCGCTTTTCTCACTTCGCAATGCGTGATTCTATGGAATGCCATTGGAGATGCCAGGACACTCGGACCTAAAGCACGAGGTGGACAATCTTGACTTCATGTTGTATGATAGACACAAGGAGTTGGACAACGCCCGTGCCTACGCCAACCACAACCTTGCCATTACCGTCAAGAAGGACCAGACTATCGCCATGCTCACCAAGGATCGCCAATCACTTCATCGTCAGCGCGACAAGAAGGATCGCACCATCGATCGACTTCGCAAGAAGGTGGCTGCTCTCGAGAAGATCATCCGTGAACAGGAAGTCCAGCTTGAAGCACATGAGGAGGAGGAAGGTGAAGATATCCAGGGAGATCTTTACTCTTACCTCAGTGATGACAACGACTACCTGGAGGATGATTCCATGGAGTTCTACATTGCCGATGATGATTCCGACTTCATTGATGATGATTAGATGCACTTGATCACTACCGTAGGAATGAGTTGTACCGGTCCCAATGTATTGTAGTTTCACAGAATGGTTCTTAAAACCATCTGTTTTCCATTTGTGTGTGATGTGTGTTTGTATTGTGTGCTTGAATGAATGAATGAGAAGAAGTTGTTAGTTTGCAAAACCCGAGTCAAACTCAAAGTTAAAGCTTTTGAAACAAAACCATGAACGTTAGAAATTTCCCTCTTATCTCATTATCTATCTCAATCTTCAAATGACTCGAGGAAACCCTAGAGGAAGCAACTCATCTCAGGACCTGATGTTGCAGATTCTGCAAATGCTAGTTTCCGGACCGTGAAGCTAGTAGAGTCGAACGTCAAGCCAACCTAGCCACTCTTCAACAGATAGCTCCGATGGACCACAATAATCAAGGCCATGGAAACCAAGATCACCATGGATCCAAGCTTAAGAACTTTCAGAATACCAACCCAGCCATCTTAATAAGTCTGAGGATCCCTTAGATGCTGATGATTAGCTGCAAACCATGGAGAACAATCTGGAAGTCGCATGAGTTGAAGCCAATGAGAAGGTACTATTTGCCACCCATTATCTGGCCGGAGATGTAAGAGCCTGGTGGAATAGCACCCGTACCATGAATGACAGTCAGATGATGACTTGGGAGGCATTCAAGATCAAGTTTAGCCGCACCCATGTGCCCCAAGGTTTGGTCACAAGAATGAAAGATGAGTTCAGAGAACTTAAGAAAGGAAGGATGACAGTAGTTGAGTACCATGACAAATTTCTGTCCCTAACTAGATACGCCCCTGATGAGATTAACACTGAAGCCAAGAAGAAGAGAGGTTCTTGAATGGATTGCATGATGAGATGCAGACTGTGTTAGTCAACATCCATTTTGGAGATCTAGAAGAGCTTGTAGACTCTGCCATTTAGATGGAAGGGAAGATAAACCAAGCCAATGACAACCGCAAGCGTAGGATGATGCACCAGAGTGGATCCAACCATGCCCAGAAGTATCGCCCCAACCCGTCTACAGGATATGCCCCAAGAAACAACCGACCACTGATGTCCTGTCCAAGCTACCCCAATCGTAGTGGAGGAAACCACAACAACAACCTCGGCAACTCCAATAACTTCAACCGTGCACTGCCCAAGTTCAACAACAACAACAATACTGCCCCAAGGACTCGAAGCAATGTTGTGCCTATTGCAACCAAAGACAAGTCCCAGATTACTTGCTTTGAATATGGAGTCAAGGGTCACTACTCCAACGAGTATCCCAAGAAGCTTGTAGCAGCCACCAATGTGAATGCACCCGCTCAGCAGCAACGCCGTATTCAGTCTGGAAGGAGATTTGCCCTAGGGAATTCGCTCAACCGCAATGGCCATATGTTCCACATGAATGCTGAAGAAGCTCAGGAAGCGCCTGATGTCGTGCTAGGTATGTTTTCTATTAACTCGATACTTGTAAGAGTGTTGTTTGATTCTAGAACATGGCACTTGTTTGTTACAGAAGAATTTGCATGCACTAGTAAGATTCAACCAACAAAATTTAAGCATGTTATGATAGTTCAAATACCTGGTTCAACCACCAAAGCTAGAAAAATTTGCAAGGCTGTACCTATCAGAATCCATGACATAGATTTTTATGCCAATCTAATAGTACTTGGAACCAAAAGTTTGGAAGTAGTACTAGGAATGGATTGGATGTCGAAACATAATAATTAATTGACTATGCCAAGAAAGCCATAAGCATGACCAGTAGGTTTGGAGTATCAGTAGAGCATGTATCTGAAACCTTGCCCTGCCAATTCAAATGCAACAAGAGTCTAGCCCAACCAACCATAGACCAAGTCAGAGTAGTCTATGAATACCCCGACATATTCCCACATGAATTGCCCAGTATGCCCCCAGATCGGGATATCGAGTTCATCATTGAACTAATTCCTGGAACTGGACCCATAACCCAGAGACCTTATAGCATGAACCCATCTGAATTAGTGGAGCTGAAGAAGCAACTTGATGCTACGTTGGAGAAAGGTTTGATTCAACCAAGCACATCGCCATGGAGATCGCCTGTTTTGTTTGTGGATAAGAAAGATGGAGGTAACCATTTGTGCACGGATTGCTGGAAGTTGAATGATGTCACCATCAAGAACAAGTACCCACTGCCAAAGATAGAGGATCTGTTTGACCAGTTGACTGGTGCCAGAGTGTTTTCTAAGATTGATCTTAGAACTGGTTATCATCAACTCAAGATTCGTGCAGCAGATATTCCAAAGACCACCTTTACCACTAGATATGGTTTGTATGAGTATACGATCATGTCTTTTCGATTAACCAATGCCCCCGCTTATTTCATGAATCTCATGAATAAGAATTTTATGAACTTTCTAAATAAGTTTGTCATTGTTTTTATCGATGATATTCTAATTTATTCCAAGTTAGAGGAAGACCATGAGCTACACCTGAGAACCATCCTTGAAACCCTTGGAGAACATCATTTATATGCCAAATTTAGCAAATGTGAGTTCTGGTTGAAGGAAGTAGGATTCCTAGGACATATTGTGTCGGCAGGAGGAGTCGCTGTTAATCCCGCCAAGATCAAAGATGTTGAAGAATGGGAAGCCCCAGCCACTCAAACCCATGTTCGTGCATTTCTCGGATTAGCGGGATATTACCACAAGTTTGTTGAAGGATTTTCGAGCATCGCAAGACCGATGACCCAATTGTTGAAGAAACATAAGAAGTTCGAATGGACTGACAAATGTGAAGCAAGTTTTCAAGAGCTCAAGAAGAGATTGATTTCAGCCCCAATATTGATTATGCTAGATATCAAGAAGCCTTTTGATGTGTATTGTGATGCATCCAAGATTGGTCTCGGATGTGTGTTGATGCAAGAAGGAAAAGTCATAGCTTATTTGTCCTGACAACTGAAGCAGCATGAGCAAAACTACCCTACCCATGATCTTGAACTCACAGCCGTAGTTTTAGCATTGAAGACATGGCGTCATTACCTTATGGGTAACCAATGTGAGATTTATTCAGATCACAAGAGTTCGAAGTATATTTTCACTCAAAAGGAGCCGAATATGAGGCAAAGGAGATGGATAGAGTTAATCAAGGATTATGACCTTGACATTCACTATCACCCTAGCAAAGCCAATGTGGTAGTGGATGCTCTTAGCAGATTGCCGTGTAGATTAAACATCATGATCAAAGAAGCCCAGCCAAGTTTGCATGAAGAGTTGGAGCAGTTTAGAACGGAGCTGGTTAGCAAAAGATTTTTAGCTAGCATAGAACTTCAACCCACTTTAATCAGTCAGATCAAGGAGGCGTAGAAAGGAAATGCGGGTATCGACGGAATCAAACGTCGTATTAGTATAGGAAAGGTACCTGGATTCACCGAGGATGAAGAAGGAGTTTTGTGGTACAAAGGACATATTTGTGTGCCAGCAAATTCCGAGCTGAAACAAGTTATCATGCAAGAAGCTCATGATACTCTTTATTCTATCCACCCCAGAGGAACGAATATGTATGAGGATTTGAACGAGCAATTTTGGTGGCACAAGATGAAAAGAGAAATCGGAAGCTACATAGCCAAGTGTGATATCTGTCAGTGAGTCAAAGCGGAACATCAGAGACATGCAGGACTGTTGCGACCATTGCAGATTCCAGAATGAAAATGGGATTCTGTCGAAATGGACTTTATCACCAGTTTGCCTACTTCTAGTAGGGGAAATGACTCTATTTGGGTCATAGTTGATAGACTGTCCAAGGTAGCCCATTTTATACTTGTCAAGACCACCTACCAGAGTTCGAAGCTAGCAGAGCTGTACATTGCTAGGATCATAAGTTTTCATGGAACCCCTAAGACCATAGTGTCGGATCGAGGAACCCAATTTACCTCAATATTTTGGCAGAAAGTCCAGGAAGGATGAGGAACCAAGTTGAATTTCAGCATAGCTTATCATCTGCAGACCAATGGACATACTGAAAGAGTCAACCAAATCTTAGAAGATATGTTGAGAGCTTGTGTGCTAGAATATGGATCAAAATGGGAAGATTGTCTACCTTTCGCAGAATTCTCATACAACAATAGTTATCAAGCCAGTTTGCAAATGGCCTCCTTTAAATTTATGTATGGAAGGAAGTGTCATACCCCCTTGAATTGGTCGCAAGTAGGAGAGAGTCATATTTTTGGACCCGACATCCTACGAGAAGCCAAAGAGAAGGTTCACAAAGTCCGTGAGCACCTCAAGACTTCCCAATCCAAACAGAAGAGTTATGCTGACAAGAGACGTCGAGGCTTGACCTTCAATGTCGAAGATTTTGTGTATCTCAAAGTGTCACCCTTGAAAGGAATGCAACATTTTCAAATGAAAGGAAAGTTAGCTCCCAGATATATTGGACCCTTCAAGATTTTTAATCGCCGAGGAGAAGTATCTTATCAACTGGAACTGCCAGAGGAGAAGTATCTTACCAACTGGGAAGGCATAGGCTGATTACCTTGGCGCGGCACGCAGCCTACGGCAAATTCCTCCGGGAGTATGTCAGGACTGGCCTGTATCCCATCGACTAGGCTGTCGCTGCCTCCTGCTCATAAACCCCTGCCCTGCTAGGCGTCTCCGTGTCCCCGCCTCCTGTTGCAGCCACTGCTTTTATTTTGTTCTAGTTAATTATTACCTGTGTGTGGCATGTAAGACAATATATCCGTGGTGTCTCTAGTGAACCTTCTATATTAATCTACTCCTTTATATGGAGTGCCTTAAAGTTTCTAGTGTTCAATTATATTTACTGATCATGCTCATGCACACTACAAAATATTTCTAGTGCTCGATTATATTATAATTGTCAAGAAATACATCAACAAGTTAAATTGGTCGAAATTTTGTATTGAAGTAACTAAATATATCACACACATAATAAACTAGAAACTAAAATCTAGTTCAAACACATAATGTATCACCACCACTTGTTGTCGTCCTTGACTTGCTTCCCCTTCAACCGCTTGATGTCGTCACCGTCCCAAGATCCCTCCTCGTCTTGAAATCGCTTTCTGCCCTCCTCGCTCTTCTTCTCCTGGGATAGCTTGCAACCAGGGCATAGCTCTCTCGCGAGAAACCCCGTCTTAACCATCCCATCTTTCATGGTAATGAGCTTACTGTACAACTCGTACGCCATGTAGGCGTCTCTGGTTGCATACTCGAGGCGCACCTGGCTCATCGGCTTCCACTCCAATAGTCGTGATCAAGTCGCTTCAATTTCTTCAGTTTTTCATAGGATTTATCAATGATTTCCGCTGCTCGATCACCCATGCCATCCTTCACTGGGTATGATTTGATCTTGTACAGATTTTGTATGTCGATGTGGTGCCCCTCTGGGATTTTTATCAATGCACGAGAAAGCATAATTGTGTCATTTGTGATATCCACGCTAGTGAAAGTTATCCCTTTCCTACACAAGAACTCGACCAGAGCCGGACAATGCATCTAAGTTGCTTTACTCCTGCACTTAGATGGCTCTAGGGATGTAAGGGAACAAGGGATGCAGAAGTGGTGATCTCAAATTTAAATTTCACATACCTGCAGAAGTGGTAAACGAGGACCTCCTCATGTATGGCGATTTACACGACAGCAATCTCTTGTGGAGGATTTTTTTCGCTTATTTTCACGGGTGCTTCTCTTTCTCAAGAAATTGTTCAAACCTGGCGAGAGTTGTCTCCACAGTCGCTTCATCATTTGTGTACACCACTGTCAAAGTCGTGGTGCCATGGGCAGGGACCAAGTGGGTTGTGCGTTTCTCATCATCCATGCCTGCAAGGAATGGGTGAAAGGAAATGCCTGCAAGGAACTGTCTGCGAGAGGAAGAAGAAGATGAATCGACGGTTCCAGAACAGAGGAAGAAGAAGCGCCCAGGAAAAACTGTAGAGGAATGACTGAGAAAGAGGAATGAGTGCAGAAGAAACGTGGTAACTGCAACTTTCGGTTCGAGAACTCACCGTGGTTACGTGGAGATCGTGGCAGTGCCGCCGGTTCAACAAGTGGGGCCAGTTCCTGCGAGAATATGAAATTAGCTGTGCATTTTTCTATGCGAGAAATTGAGAGAAATCATTTATATTTTTTCTTTCATAATTAAACACAATGAAGTTGGTACAGCCCAAGAGATTTGAACAAAAGAGATTTGCTAGTTTAACATACAACAACACTTACAGGCCCAACATGGCAGAACTTGGAGAGCCCCAGAACTTGAGCTACCACAGAGACCTCGGCAGAGGTGGCAGAATTGGTGCAGGTGCAACCACGGCGATGGCGAGCTCGAATTCTAGAGGAGGAAACAGAACCGAGCATGGTCGACAAGGTGATAGATCTCACCGGGAACCAATTCTCGTCCCTGCATCGTGCCATGGGTGCGTCCACGGTGAGGGCGAGCTATGACTCGGGATTGGGAGGAGAGCGGGGCCGAGCAGCTTCGTCACGTCCCAGCTCTGCGCCATGGCCGCGACCACAGATTGCCGCTCTGGGGAAGAAGACGCGTAATGGATGCAGGCGCCAACGCTGCAAGCCTACAGGGAGGAGAGCTAGGCCGAGCAGGTTCGTCCATGTCCCAGCTCCGCGCCATGGCTATGACGCCCCACAGATTGCCGCTCTGGGAAAGAAGAAGACGCGTAATGGATGCAGGCGCCAACGCTGCAATCCTAATCGACATAACGGCGAGAACTGACAGGGGGCCCAACTAGACGGCCGTTAGCCAGATTTTTTGTATTGAAACGTAAAGTTGAATTCGTGCCGAAAAAGACCCTCTGAGTATTTAGCACACCAACTGTAGTCATCGCGGATGATTTCGGGGAACTTGGGTACCGCGTTGCCTGGACACCCCAACTTTCGGGCCGCAAAATGATATTCTCTAGGCGCTGGGTGCAGCTGACCCCAATGTTGTCCATGTAACCACGAAGGAGCCCCATATAAATTTCCTATTTGACCCCAGCCTCAAAATCAATCTGAGTTCTGATCCCATCCAAAGCCAAAGCCTGGCTTCTCTTTATGGGCTTAAAAAATGAGAAATAGGCCACTGATTGAGAATAATAGCCCACGCTAAGAGCATATCCACTCGGGGTCCTCAAAGCCCCCCAAAGGCCTATGAGGGTCGCCAACACCAAAAAACGCGTCCAGCCGCGGCCCTCATTTTAGAATTTCCGCTGGCGCGGCCCAATTATTAACCCGGCGGCTCCAGGCGAAACCCTATCTACATGGAGGCAAGCGGGGGCGCCGAAGGGGAATAAAACATTGCCCTGTCAAGCCACGCACCCTTCGGCGGCCACACGGCGGCCAGAAGTGGCCGCCACCGAGTTCCCGCCAGTTCCTTCCTGCCAATTCCACCGCTTCCCGCCTCAACTTCTCGCCATTTCTGGCTACATAGGCCACGGCCGCCATTGCCATAGATCAGATCTACACGCAATGTCATCCTCCAATCTCCCTGCACTAACATACGCTGAGGCGGAGGCGCTGTGCGCCTCCCACTACCCCTGCTCGCCAGGGTACGGGTGCCCTCTGGGCTAGAGGTTGAGCACCGGTGGCGTGCCGGTCCCTCAAGGTGTTGTCCGCTGGTTGGACATCACCAACCACTACTACGGCGATCTCACGCCAGAGCAACGGATGGAAACCAACTAGGACCCCGACAACGCCGCCACCTGGAACGTCTTCTTCGCGAACCGTCGCGAGCGGCAGCTCGTCATGTACGAGGGGGACGGTCCACCACCCGTCAACAACAACGAGGAGGGCTGCAGGCTGTGGTGGGGTGCCCGGACTCTTGACGGCGTGATGAACCACATAATGGCGGGCGACTATCCCCGCCTCCGGTACCCGTAGTTCCAGGGTGCACGGAAAAAAGGCGGAGGTCGCGTGTTGTTCTGGGATCCTCTTGCCCCACGCACGATGCTACGCCTCGACCAGCTGCTGGAGGAGCCTCGTCCGGAGCCTCAGCTAGAGTGGGTGGTCCCTCCGGAATAAGCCGTGGCGGCACGCCAGCAGAGGCGTCCCGGCGACCCGGAAGAATTTCCGGGCCAGCGTGCGGCCATTCGTGCGTTGCTCGAACCGACACCACCGGGGGACACCTGGTGGCAGAAGGAGGAGGAGGCCTATCGTGCGCGCGGCGGAGGCGACGACAAAGGCTGTAGCTGTTGCGGCCGCCGGTCCCCAAAGCGGCGATCGCTCTTCGGCGATCGTTCGATGTGGCGCGATCGTGGCAGGGCAATGCCGCCGAGGTCGGAGCGCGCGCCGACCGACGACGAGGACGACGACTCCTACGACGACTGCGAGGACGAGTACAATAGGAGGCACGATTATGACTAATTTTCTATTTTTATTATGTAATAAAATTAGGTTTTCCCTATTTAAATATTATTTTATTAAAATATGTGTTTACTTTGGGGCACAGTTGGGAAGGCGGCGCCCCATTTCCGATTTCGCGCCGGCGTCCCCCCATACGGACAAAAAACGAGCAGCGCCCGAGGAGCCCGTATGAGGGTTACGAGAGGAGATGCTCTAAGTCTCACGAGGATCTGCTCGAGAGTGAGATGCACGAGCACGAGTGCACGACGCTTCGGTCGTTCGCCCCACTTACGTCTCTTCACGTGAACTTCTAATTCCCAAATTTTCCGATCCACAGAAACCAGGTACTCTTTTTTTTCTACGATACACCCTAGAAGGTGTACCAAACATATAGAAGGAGCTGCCAACGACAGTTATAACACCGCGACGCGGCGAGTCACGTCTACCAACAAAAAGGGGGTGGTAGCTCCCCCAACACATAAGCCTACTCTCCCTCTAACACCACGTTCACCGGCTCCGAAAAGCCAAACACCTTGGATCGGAACAACCTAGCTAAATGCCACTACAGGAAGTCGTTCTGGATCTTCGCCTTGATGGTCGCCACAGCTGGGCTCACGCCGTTGAAAACCACGTCATTTCGGTGCCTCCAGATGCTCCAGAAGACCAGGATGATGGTGGTCCAGAGGTCTCGCTGTTCCGCCTTCGAACATGGTCTCGTTGTCCACCAGAGAAGCAGGTCCGTGTCCGCAGCGGGCATCCACTGTGGTTTATGCCACCATCTCAACGCCCTGTCCCAGATCTCCCGGGCCACCACACATCCAATTAGAATGTGTTGGGTGCTCTCTGGCTCCTGATCGCAGAGAGGACACCTGGGAGGCCGCGGGAGGTCACGTCGCTCTAGGCGATCCACCATCCAACATCGGTCCCTCGAGGCCAGCCACGCGAAGAACTTACAACCATGCGGGGCGCGCGAACGCTAGATCAGTGTGGCGATCGGGGCTCGAGTGGTGCCCACAAAGAAGGCACCATATGCTGACTTGGCGGAGTACCTCCCATCGTGTGACCATTTCAAGGTCAGCACGTCCTCGCGCTCTGGGTTGAGCCTAATCCCAACTAGCGCATGCCACAGCAGGAAGAATACGGGAAGCGCCGCTTCCCCCAGGTCTGGGCCACAGTCCCTCAGCCAAGTCCCGTCTAGGCCCTCGCGGACTGAACATGCCCTCACCTTGCTCGGCGGGGATCACCACAAGGAGGTTCGGGGCGATCTCCGCGACCCTGCGGCCATGTATCCACCGATCCTGCCAGAACTTAGCTCTCTCCCTGTTGCCCAGAGTGTAGCAAGTGGCAGCGTGGAAGAGCTCCATAGACTGCCGCGGCAGCGCCAGGTCGAACTCTGCCCAGGGCCTATCGGGATCTACCCTTTGCAGCCACGCCCATCGGCACCTCAGCGCAAAGTTCAACAAGCGTAGGTTAGGAATGCCTATCCCGCCAAACTCCTTCGGCAAACACACCTTCTCCCACGTGACTAGGCAGTGGCCACCCTTTGCCTCCCTTTTGCCCTTCCACAGGAAGGCCCGGACAATCTTGCGGAATGCCACGAGCGTCTAGGGAGGAACATCCAGTGACATGAGAGCATGGACCGGGATGGCCGAGAGCGTGGTCTTCACTAGGGTGGTATGCCTGCCCCTGTTCATGAGACCCGCACACCACGGCTGTAATCTGTTAGCCGTGTTATCCACCACAAATTGTAACTGCGCCTCGGTAGGCTTGTGAAGGCCCAAAGGAAGGCCCAAGTATTTGCAAGGGAAGCCACCGATCTCGCAACCCAAGATGTCTCAAGCAAGCTCCACCTGCTCAGGAGAGCACCGTATCGGGTGCACCGAACATTTCGCCAGATTGGTGCGGAGGCCAGATGCCCCCCCCCCCAAAGTCGCTACAATTGCCGCACAAGTATGAAGGTCCAGGGGTGTTGGGCGCACGAAGGTAATGACATCATCCGCGTACATGGATGTGGGGTGACGTAGCCCACTAGTTGCCAGCTCCGAAAGGAGGCCCTCGGTCGCCGCCCTCTCGAAGAGCCTATGCAGCACGTCCATCACCGTGTCAAATGGGAGTGGGGAGAGAGGATCCCCTTGCCTCAGCCCCCTCTGGTTGTAAATCACCACTCCAGGGAAGCCATTCACTAGGACACGTGTCAAAGTTGAGCTTAGCAAACCACAGATCATAGCGATCCATCTCTCCCCAAAACCAAGCTTGGACAGGACTTCGAGCAGGAAGGCCCAATCCACGGTGTCGAAAGCTTTGGTGATGTCCAACTTCAGCATGATCGTCGCCTTTTGAGCTGATGGAGCTTCCTGGCCGTACCTTGCACGAGTTGGAAGTTGTCGTGAATGCATTGGCCCCTGATAAAAGCAATATGATGAGGGCCCACCAGTTGAGGCATCATAGGTGCCAGGCGAACCGACAGCGCCTTCGCCACTAGCTTCGCCACGCTATGGATTAGGCTAATGGGGCAAAAGTCCTTGACTTCCACCGCGTCTGCATGCTTCGGGAGCAGGGTGATCAGCGCCTGGTTCGTCGCATGCAATCCCCGCGCGTCCCCTTCCCATAGTGATTGGAACGCCTCCAGCACGTCAGCCTTAATAATATGCCAACACGAGGTGTAGAACCTTCCTGTGAAGCCGTCGGGTCCAGGAGCCTTATCCAACTCCTGGGACCGGACAACACCCCACACTTCCTCCTCCGAGAACGGGATGTCGAGCTCAGAGAGGTCGTGCTGTAACAGCCCTAGAAAGTCCAAGTTTAGAGCCGACTCACGCTCCGGACATGATCCCAGCAACTGCTCATAGAAGGATTCCACTGCCTCGGTCTTACCCTGTTGATCGGCTACCAACACCCCCTCAACCTTGAGATGGGCAATAGAGTTCTTCTGCCTCCGATGATTGGCTTGTAGGTGGAAAAATTTGGTGCAGGCGTCCCCCTCGCTAAGCCACAGAACCCTCGATCTTTGCCAAGCAATCGTCCTCTCTAGCGAGGCTAGACCTAACAGCTTCTTCTTAAGAAGCCTCCGGAATGCCCTCTCGCTAGGAGAGAGATCCCTCGCCTCCATAGCCACATCCAGCCTCAAGATCAACTCATCGGCCAACAAAATCTGCCTCTTGTTGCTACCGATGGTCCTATCACTCCAGCTAGTCAAGGCCTTAGCCGTGGCCTTGAGCTTAGCCGTTAGCCTCATAAATGGGTTAGCGACCAAAACCACCGTCGACCAGGCAGTCTCCACAGTCTCCATAAAACCTTCCACTTTGGGCCAGTATGCTTCGAAACGGAAGCGCCTACCGGTGTTGAGTTGGGCATTGAGATTGAGAAGGAGCGGACAGTGGTCGGAAGTCGATGAGCTCATAGCTAAAAGGAAGGAGGAAGGATACCTCGTCTCCCAGTCCTCTTGTCCGCCCCCTCTCATCATGTGCTTCTCACGATCTTCAGGTTCTCTCCCAGGATCGAACGGCGGCTGGCCGCGCGGTTGCAGGAAAACAGCGACAAGTCGGAAACGAGCCTAGGACGCTAGCATCGACCGCAGATTGTTGAAAACAAAACTTCAGGTAATGGGTAATTCCAAATTAGTAAAATTGCTTTCCTTTTTCCTGATTTTTGTAGGTCGTGAATATTGTCAAGAATACTTTGTAGCGAGTGATATGTTTTCATTATTACTAAGGATATCGCAAAAAACCAAGAATGAAAATTGTAAAATGTGAGTGATTCCAGTCAACTATTTCTCTCGACTTTAATTATTCACATGTGTTTTCGCGAGTATAACATTGTTTGCTTATTGTCTCCATATACCAAGAAGCTATAAATGAGGCATTGGAATATTTTTTCACTAGTTGTGACTTTAGTTTCTCATTAATATTTGTAAACAAGTGAATGTAGCACGTCATCTAAATGGAGTATGTATTTTTTTGAAGTAAAATGGAGTATGTATTTTCTTTACCAGTGTAATGGTATTCTAACAGTGTATAATATCATCCTTTGTATTATCTTTTAGCTAATGGTATAATACTATAATATAGTGATTTGATATGTGTAGTTGTATAGTAGCCGATCCCAATGTCATATTTTTCTAGATTCGCCCATGATTGTCTTGTGTTCCTAAGGTGCACTGATTATGTTTTCCAGTACATGGAGCAGTGTACTTGCCTTTCTGTTTGTGAACTGTTGTTCATCCCAGCGCACGGGGCGGTGTGCACTGCCCATTCACTGCCTTTTCTGTTATGGATTGCACTGTCTTCGGTCACAGTGCACGAGACGGTACAGTAGCAGTGCACTGCCCGTGCACGGTCTTTTTCTTCTGTGTTGCACTACCTTCGATCTCAGTGCATGAGAAGGTACAACGGCAATGCACTGCTCGTGTACTACATTTCTATTTTGCGTAGCACTGACTTCAGTCATAGTGCACGATCTGGTGCACTGCCTTCTTTTTCCGCGATACACTGTCTTCAGCCTATGCATCCTGCCGCTAGCATGTGTCTGCATTGGTTACTTGAAGCTCGATCCCCCTCCCCCGGATGAACCATATAGCCAAGAGAAACCATGAACCAGAATAGAAGAGCTTGCCCCACCCGTGAGTAAATATTTCATAGTAGCCTCATTAGACCGTAAATCTCTCTTGTTATATCCAGACAATAGGTAGGAACATAAACTGAAACATTCTGGAGCTATAAAGATAGTTATTAAATCGTTAGCACCACATAAAAACATTGCCCCTAGAGTTACAAAGATGGAAGTGAAAGAACAACATTCTATATCAGAAATCTCGTATATAGACATTTTTGGAACAACAACAAACGCGTGTGCAGCAGTGCACTCGCCCTAGAGCACGTGTGTTGCCCTGCCAAGACGCCATGTGGCGAGCAGGCAGCTGATCCCGTGAATTTTAGTTATCAAATTGGGTCTAATTGTTTACGGAGTGGAAAATTTCTACTAATTTTGACTTTGATATGACTGGCAAAATATTTAAATGCTGCATTATAGTAATTCAAACAATAGAAAATAAATTAAGACGCACCGTGTGTAGGCTAATTGTGATGTAGCGATCTTCTCCGTCATATGTTGAAGGAGGACCAACAGCTTTGCCGGGCACAAGTACAACACCATCTGCGGGCACGAATCCACTGCATCGTAGGTTGTAACAGCCTGTTGATCCGTATCCATCCCTCTAAGTAATAGCAAAATGAAAAGAGGTATTTTTATGAGTTGCAAATGTGATTTTTTAGTCATCTTGAAGAAAATAAAATGGCTTGCACTTACAGTCCAAAACGTAAAGAAGTGAACATCACTGTTATTATATAGTTCAGGAAAACCCTATGTGAGAAAACAAAAGTAAAAAATTGTCAAAAAGAAAGTAAAAATCGTCATTTGTTGCGAGCACGTTTATGAGGAAGTTAATTATTTTTGTTTGTTACATGAAACCCATCTTGGAACATGCTGAACGAGGATCCACCTTTTGTGTTGGTGACAGCTATGGATGCTCCAGACTCTTGGAGATGCTCTTGGTTGGGGTGAGCCCAGACACCTATTTTAGCTTGGTGACCATAGTATTTTCCTACCGTTGTCTGCCAAATAGCATACTGGTGACAAAGAAAAGTTCAAATATACATGTTATATTAAATAGATCAAAGTTGTGGTGATTCACGAGACTGGTCCACAAATCAAAGTGGCTTAGGGAGGTGTCTGTCTCTCTACAGTAGTTGATATGGCATTGATACTGGAGGGCCCTGAAAAGGGAAGAAGAACGGCAATCATTGAATCCATGTTGTGGCTCGACGTTCGTAGGTGGGAAGGGGTTCTACTGCGAAAGCCCTAAAGCCGCGTAAAACATGCAATAGTTAATATATAAGCGTCTATCTTCATTATTGCATAGGGGCAAGTATTATAACATGGCAATGACAAGTTTGTGAAACTTTAAAGTTGTTGATGATGATCATAAAGATATAACCATGTCATAACACTTTACTAGTATTACTTATTGTGCTAGTATACTTACTAGACGGTAGCATAATAAGATAATCCCTCGTAGTATTCCAGTTATCGTATTCCCCTTGTGTGTGCACCACCAAGAAAATTCTTCGGTATGAGGCCAGCCGTGATGATCGAGGGTCAGACATATCTACGTTCGCATACAGTGGGTGCAAGCCATATTGCACTGCGAATACACATAAGTTAGAACTGGCGAGCCTAGCATGTACAGACATGACCTCGGAATACAAGAGACCGAAAGGTCGAGCATGAATCACATAGTTGATGTGATCGACATTAGGGAATGTCCACCTTTGATACTGCACCGATGGCCGTGATGATCAGGGGAGGTGCAGGGGATAGGGATCATGTGATCACTAAACGAGTAGAGGGATGTTTGTTTAAGTGGGAGTTCCTTTATTAAAACTTGAACTCATTATTATGAACATAGTCTAAACACTTTGCAAATCCTTTGTAGATGTCTCGCCCACCCACCTTTAACCTTAGCACTTTCCTCAAGAAGGACAAGCTGAAAACTGATGGAACCAACTTCACCGCAGGGTTCCGCAATCTTAGGATCCTCCTAGTCCCCTAAAAGTTGACTTATGTCATCGAGGCTGAGCTTCCAGCTAAGCCTACAGATTCCGCCTCTCAGGATGAAAAGAATGTCTGGCAGTCTAAGGCGGACGATTTCTCCCTCATCCAGAGTGGAATGCTCTATGCCATGGAGCCGGAGCTTCAAAAGCGTTTTGAGAAGATGAATGCTTTTGAGATCATTGAGGATCTCAAGGCTGTCTTTGCTCCACAGGCTCGTGCAGAGAGGTATGATGCTTCCGAGCTCTTCTTCTCTGCTAAAATGGAAGAGCACAGCAGTATTAGTGAGCACGTGATCAAAATGTCTGGCTACGTTAAGCGCTTAAACGCCCTGGATTGCAAAATCCTGGAGGAGCTCGCTATAGATAGGGTGCTGCATTCGCTGCCCCCTAGTTATAAGAGTTTTGTGATGCACTACAACATGCAAGGGATGACTAAGACCCTTGCTGAGGTGTTCACCATGCTCAAAACTGCTGAGGTGTTCGCCATGCTCAAAACTGCTGAGGTTGAAATCAAGAAGGAGCACACGGTGTTGATGGTCAACAAGGCCACCAATTTTAAGAAACCGGGGCAAAAAGGGAAAGGCAAGGCTAAGAAGTCTAATGGGATGGCAGGTTTGTTCCCAGCACCTCAAAGACTGCCAAGCCTGGCCCTAAGCCTGGCACTTTGTGCTTCTACTACAAAGGGGATGGGCACTAGAAACGCAACTGCCCCAAGTACCTTGAAGACAAGCGAGCTGGCAAGATAGCCACCCCGGAGAAAGGTATATATGATATACATGTTATTGATGTATTCCTTACGAGCGCCAGGAGTAACACCTGGGTATTTGATACCGGATCTACTGCTCACATTTGTAACTCCTAGCAGGATCTGCAGAGTAAGAGGCGCCTGAGGAAGGACGAGGTGACGGTGCGCGTCGGCAATGGCTCGAGAGTCGAAGTGATGGCCGTCGGCACCCTGCATCTCCATCTACCGTCAGGATTATTGTTGGTTTTGAATAAATGCTATTATGTACCCGCATTGAGTATGAATATTGTGAGTGGGTCTTGCTTGTTGCAAGACCGTTATTCGTTTAAATCAGGAAGAAATGGTTGTTCAATTTATATAAATGATGTTTTCTATGTTCATGCTCATGTATGTGATGGTTTATTCTTACTTGATCTTGATTGTGATACACACATCCACAGTGTTGATGCTAAACGTTGTAAGCACAGTGACGATAATTCCATGTTCGTGTGGCATTGCCGTCTTGGTCATATTGGCGTAAAGCGCATGAAGAAGCTTCATTCAGAAGGACTTCTTGGATCATTGGATTTTGAATCCCTTGATACATGTGAGCCATGCCTCATGGGCAAGATGACTAGGACACCATTCTCTGGCATAGTGGAGAGAGCTGTGGACCAACTTGAGAACATACATACGGATGTATGTGGACCAATGAGTGTCTCAACACGCAATGGTTATCGCTACTTTGTTACCTTTACTGACGACTTAAGCATATATGGATATATCTACTTGATGAAGCACAAATCTAAAACCTTTGAAAAGTTCAAGGAATTTCAAAAAGAGGTAGAGAATCAACTTAACAATAAAATCAAGCACCTTTGATCGGATCGAGGAGGCGAGTATTTGAGTTATGAGTTTAGCATGCACTTGAAGGACTGTGGGATTATCCCACAGCTTACGCCAGCCGGAACACCATAGCGTACTGGTGTGTCAGAACATCGTAACCGAACCCTATTGGATAGTGTATGATCCATGATATCTTTAACTAATTTGTCCGTGTCTTTTTTGGTGATGCGTTAGAAACCGCCGTTTTTATTTTAAACCGAGCACCATCCAAATCCGTGGAGACAACCCCATATGAGATATGGTATGGGCAAAAGCCGAAGTTGTCTTTTCTGAACGTTTGGGGATGTGAGGCGTACGTTAAGAAACTGCAGCCTGACAAACTCGAACCCAAATCAAAAAAATGTATCTTTGTAGGATATCCAAGGGAAACCATTGGATATACCTTCTACAATCAAGCCGAAGGGAAGATGCTTGTCGCCAAAACCGGCACCTTTCTCGAGAAAGAGTTTCTTGCAAAAGGAGTGAGTGGAAGGAAAATTGAGTTAGATGAAATTGTTGAGCCTTCTCTCCAAATTCCAAGTAGCATAACGGAAGTTGTTCCGAAACCGCTCTCTAACATGGAGGAAGATCCCGTTGATGATGATCAAAACAATGACATCGAGACTCCTGAGGTTTGCAGGTCTACAAGGGTTTGTGTCACTCCTGATTGGTACAGTAGCCTTGTGATGTCTGTCATCCTAGATGAACAAGAAGAACCTGCAAACTACAAAGAAGCTATGGATAGTGCTGACTCCGAGAAATGGCTAGAAGCCATGAAATCTGAAATAGGATCCATGCATGAAAACCAAGTTGGACCTTGGTGGATCTTCCAAAAGGTGGCAAGGCCGTGGAAAATAAATGGATCTTTAAGAAAAAGACAGATGCGAATGGTAATGTGACCATTCACAAAGCTCGACTTGTCGCAAAGGGTTTTCGATTTATTCAAGGAGTTGACTACGACGAGACTTGCTCTCCCGTAGTGATGCTTAAGGCTGTCAGGATTTTAATAGAAATTGCTACACATTTCGACTATGAAATTTGGCAGATGGATGTCAAGACCGCATTCCTCAATGGTCACATTGATGAAGAGTTGTATATGATGCAACCGGAAGGTTTTGTTGATCCTAAGGATGCTGGAAAGGTATGCAAGCTTCAACGGTCCATTTATGGATTGAAGCAAGCATCTCGGAGCTGGAACCAACGTTTTGATCAAGTGATCAAGAGTTTTGGATTTGTCCAAAATCAACAAGAGTTCTGTGTTTACAAGAAAGCGAGTGGGAGCTCAGTTGTTTTCTTAGTAGTATATGTGGATGACATATTACTCATGGGAAATGATGTGGATCTTATGAAAAGCGTGAAAGCATATTTGAGCAACCAATTTTCCATGAAGGATCTAGGTGAAACTGCATATATATTAGGAATCAAGATCTATAGAGATAGATCAAGGCACCTAATAGCATTGAGTCAGAGTACTTACATAGAAAAGATTTTGAAGAGGTTCAAAATGGGAAACACCAAAAGGGGTTTTACACCTATGATGAAGAATTGCAAAATGAGTATGACTCAATGTCCTGTAACGGATGATGATAGAGAAGATGTCTTCCATCCCCTATGCTTCAGCCATAGGATCTATCATGTATGCAATGCAAAGTACCCGACCTGATGTGGCATTGGCTCTTAGTTTGACGAGCCGATATCAGAGTAATCTAGGACCGGATTACTGGACAGCTGTGAAAAATATCCTAAAGTATCTGAGAAGAACAAAGGATATGTTCTTAATCTATGGAGGAAATGATGAAGCTCTAAACGCAACGGGTTACGTAGATGCGAGCAAGAATTCAGATCATGATGACTCGAAGTCTCAAACATGATTTGTTTTCTTGGTGAATGGTGGGGAGGTTAGCTAGAAGAGCAAGAAGCAGCCGGTGGTGGCACAATCTTCAATGGAGTCTTAATATATTGCTGCAGGTGATTCAGCAAATGAAGCTGTTTGGCTAAGGAATTTCGTCATCGAACTGGGAGTTTTTCCTAATGCGCAGGACCCTGTGACGATCTATTGTGATAACACGGGTGCTATTGCGAATGCAAGGGAACCAAGAACTCATTCCACAGCCAAACACATCAAGCTAAGATTTCACGTCATCCGACAGAATGTTGACGAAGGTGAAGTCAAGATTTGCAAAGTAGATACGGAACTGAATGTGGCAGATCCTTTGACGAAAGCTCTCCATCTAGAAAAGCACGAACAACACCGAGATTCCATTGGTGTTAGGTTCCTGCCTATTTTAAACTAGTTTAGTTTATACTCTAGTGCAAGTGGGAGATTGAAGGAGTTATGCCCTAGAGGCAAATAATAAAGTGTATTATTTGATATATCTCCTATATGTTCATAATACGTTTCATACTATGCTATAACCGTGTTAATACAAAACGTTAATACATGTGTGGTATGTAAACAAACCGTGTCTCTAGTTACCTCTAGTGAACTAGTTTATTGGTCATGAGGATGGTCTGTGTTTCAAGATCATGGGAATTTATGCCAACTGACAATGAGGTCATGTTATTAGTTGAATAACATGATAGACAAACATCCGACTGTTATATCTTAATGAGATCTAGTTACAAAGTTTACCACTGATGATAAAACACAGAGAACCTCGCAACCTGATCCTTTGACTATGAGGTAATACAAATCACCATTCCGGAAGAAGCTTAGATGGTTATCAAGAATCATCTCGTAACAGGGTGATCAAAAAGGTGCCACTCAGGTTTTCCGAAGGGATGCGTAGAGGAGTACATATCAAGACCAGGATTTGTCTAGTCCATGTAATGGACATATACATGTGGCCATCTCGGTGACGTTGCATTGATGAAGCTTGCAAGCATGTGACTAGGTCACGGAATGCAACGACATGAGAACGAGAAAACAAGTTCATCGGTAACGAGATCGAACTAAGGTATAGAGATACCGAATATCAAGTCTCGGATGAATTAGGTATCGAAAGACAAAGGGAATGGGGAACGACTATCTCACGGTTCGAGCGATTGTATTCGTGAAACGCACGGGGGTCACATGGCCATCCAGGTCCCTCTGTTGATCATTGATATGAGAGTTGTCTCTATCATGTCCGGAGTGTTTCCAAACCAAAGGATGTCACGCTTAAGGGTAGGGACGCTTAGGGTAGATGAGGTATCGTATGAGAAATAGAGAGAGAGAAACCGGAATAGTTTCGGTAACATCCGATGGAGATCGGAAAGGGTCCGGAAGGTGTTCCGGAGTGAAGGAATAATATAATATATGTATTTGAATGTTAATTGGAGAATTAATATTAAATATATTTTTTACTTTATTTTTAAAGGCTCCATATTGCTAATGGGCCTCACCCGAAGGGAGGCCCAATAGGGCAAGGCGCCTGGGAGTGGGGGCCGGCCGGCCTAGGGCTGATGGGCCGCCCCAGTGGGGCCCACCTAGGGCCGGCGGCTGCCCCTAGGTGGCCGGCGGGTGTGGGGATTAGTCCCACACTGCCTGGCCCCTAGGTGGTGCCCCCCTCCCACTATATAAAGGGGTTCCCCCTCCCCCTTTGGAATCACCCATTCCTCTCATTCTCTCTCTCATCCACTGAGGACTTCTCCGTAATATTGGGGAGGACCTCGTGGTTGAGTTCTCCACTTTCACACTACCGTCGTGTGATCGGCGATCCGGCATCTACTTCTTCCGCTGCTCGGCTGGATCGGAGTCCGGTTGACGTCTCCTACACCGTACGTGTGATGAACTTTGGAGGCACCACACTTGGGGTGGTGCTCATCTTCATCAATATAAGCCTTCCTGCGTAAGGCATGCCTCTATCTGCAAAGTATGAATACTATATTCCTTCTGCGTTACTTATGTCTACATAGTATAGATTCTGGTATTAGTGTTCGAGTAGGTAGAATTTTTTTGTTTTCTGCTACGGAACCCTTCAGCCTGGTGGGAGGGGCGGTGCCGGAGGTGGAGGGGACGTGGCGGAGCGGCCCAGCGGCAGATATTGAGGCGCAACAGTGGGGTTCCTTGAGCGGCGGCTGTGGCGTGAAATCAGCCAGACCTGCCGCGCGTGGGATGGGAGAAGGGCGGCAGTGGCTTGAGGGAGGTAGGGAAGACCGGCCATGTCTCGTCGGCGGCCGGAGCGACAGCTGCGAGCGGCGGCGCGGTCAGGTTGTCGTGGCCGGGACGGGCGAAAACTTCCGCTCGGGCGGTTGGAGCCTCCCGCATGAGTTTTGTGCTGACATGGCAACATATGGGTAGAGATTGCCTCTTACCCAAATTTTGTGTCCATCTATCCATATATGAGTAGGGGGTGATAAAAATGGGTGATCACCCAAAATTTTGTGGTAGGGAATCACTTATGGGTAAGCTGTTGGAGCAAGTTTTTTTGCTCATCTTACCTATAAAAGCTGTTTTTGCACCTCTTACCCATATATGGGTAAGTTGTTGGAGTTGCTCTCATACTCGACTCATTTCTTTTCAAGCTAATCACAGGTCAAGCTATCAAACAATTTGATCTCGAGTGGCTCACAAGTCTCGAACTTTTGTTGCAGCCCTAGCTGGAACCGTGGTCGTAAGGGATAATGGGAACATAGAGATCGTGTCGGAATCGATGAAGATTGTTGGAATTCCTTTTGTGTTTGGCCTCCTTGACTTTTTAGGGCTCTCCATCTCGCGTTGGGCATAAAAAATGTACTAAAGCAAACCTCTAAAAATTGGTAGGGGTGCAACGCCTCTGATATTAGCAGCTTGAGCAGGAAAATACTCTAAGAATGCTATTCTTTAGGTAAATAGCAGCTACGAGTGACTTAGTTATGCAGAGAATCTAGCGAAGAATATAGGTAGCAGAGTTTCAACAATAATAGTCTAGACTGTTGTTACGTACCTTTTGCAGGATTGGTAGATTGGCATATGCATATGTCGATTCCGCTAAAGTGGCACAGTGGGGTGAATGAAATAGGCACAGTGAGCCAATGATAACCACAAAACCCATCATATTTATGAAACAATCCTTTCTTTCGTAAGGGTTCTTGTTTTTTGGTGCTATACATACGACGACCCTTAGGAGTTAGGAGTATTTGTAGAGGCAAGCAGGCTACAACTCTTGGTGGAGTATCATATAATAGTTATATTCATATCTTTATCACTAAATGCATTTTCAGGGGCGTCTATTAAATAAAATATCTTCATCATAAATACGCTATGATTTACTAGGTTGCAATATAGATATTGATTACACATTTATTCTCAAAATATTCGGTAACAATTTACTATTCATTACACATTTATTATCAAAATATTCGGCAGTAGTACAATTTAGGACATTGATTACACATTATTCTCAAAATATTCGGTAAGAGTAGTAGTACAATTTGGACCCTCTAGTGGTTTGGGAATGGGAGGGGACCCAATCCCCATATTTCAACTCATTTCCCAACCCCCACTGGTTACCTTGATTTTTGGGGATGGGAGAGGATTGAGGACATGTAATAACAAGAGAAATCGTGTACCCAGAACATGATAATGGACATAGTCACTCTTGTAAGATAGGGGAAACCACACGTTAGATGGCCTTGTATTGCTCATTATATAAGAGGATTACAAGGAGTCCCGGTTGCATACAACACAGACATATATATAAGAAATACACACGCATACGTATCCTACATTTATACTAACACGTGTAGGATATGTATTCTAACACCCTCCCTCCGTCAAAACTAGGCAGCCGACTAATGTTGAGACTGTCCCGAAAGTCCAAGAAGAGAGGCGATGGTAATCCTTTGGTGAAGATGTCCACAAACTGTGATGAACTAGGAACGTGTAGCACCTTAACCTTGCCAGTGGTCACGCGATCTCTGACGAAGTGTAGATCAATCTCCACATGCTTGGTACGCTAGTGATGCACTGGATTCTGTGTCATGTAAACAGAGCTCACATTGTCACAGAAGACCACTGAAGCATCATGCACCGGTCGATGAAGCTCCAAAAGTAGTTGTCGAAGCCAACAAGATTCAGCCACCACATTTGCTACCGCCCAATACTCAGCCTCCGCACTCGATCGGGAAACAGTGTGCTACCTCTTAGCCGACCAAGACACCAAATTCGTGCCGAGGAACACACAATAGCCTGAAGTAGACCGTTGAGTGTCTGGACAACCTGCCCAGTCAGCGTCAGAGTAGGCCAGCAATTTGTTCGATGTGCGTCGATACAAAGTGAGACCATAGTCGGTGGTGCCGCTGATATAGCGCAGAACACGCTTCACAATGAGCAAGTGATTAGCCCATGGATCATGCATATGAAGACATATCTGTTGTACTGCATAGGAGATATCTGGCCGAGTGAAAGTGAGGTATTGGAGACCTCCTGCAATACTGCGATATTCTGTAGGATCAGCCACGGGATCACTAGACTGAGCTGCAAGCTTAGAAGCTGTATCAACTGGAGTGGAGATAGATTTACACTCTAACATACCAGCTTTGTCAAGAAATGATGACCCACAAGTATAGAGGGTGTATCGCAATATTTTCGAGGGAACTGAAACCCAATTTATTGATTCGACACAAGGGGAGCCAAAGAATATTTATAAGCATTAACAACTGAGCTATCAATTCAGCTGCACCTGGAAACAATCTTGCTCACAGCAGTTTATCAGTAGCAATAGTTTTGTAATAGCAATAGTAAAGTAACAGCAGTAGTAAAAGTAAAGACAGTAGTAACAATTGCAGTAAACAGTAGGATTAAAGCGTGGTAGGCATAGGGATGGATGCACGGGTGTTGCATGGACAAGACAATTCATATGGCAATCAAGACATAGGGTATTTGCAGATAAATGAGATAAAGCATCTAAGTACTAAATAATCATAGGCATGTGTTCCATATATAGTCATACGTGCTCGCAATGAGAACTTGCACAACATCTTTTGTCCTGCCAGCCCGTTTGCAGCGGGGTCTCGAGGGAACTACTGGCAATTAAGGTGCTCCTTTTAACAGAACACCGGAGCAAAGCATTAACACTCTGAGAACACATGTGATCCTCACATCAAAGCCATTCCCTCCGTCTATCCCGATTATTGTCACTTTAGGGCCTTTGGTTCCGGACAACAATATGTGTATACAACTTGCAGGTAAGACCATAAACAATACTATCATAATGAATAACATGCTCAGATCTAAAATCATGGCACTCGGGCCCTAGTGACAAGCATTAAGCATAACAAGTTGCAACAAAGTCAAAAAACACTAATAATAGATACTATGCACCATGCCCTAACAATATGATGCCATTACATGAACGATCTCATCCAATCCCTACCATCCCCATAGCCTACAGCGGGGGATTACTCACTCATAGATGGGGGAAACATGGATGGTCGATGGAGAAGCGATGGTGATGATGATGGCGATGATCTCCTCCAATTCCCGTCCTGGCAGAGTCCCAGAACGGAGTTTCTGGTTCCGAATCGCGGAATCTGGTGGTGGCGGTGCAGCGGAACTCTTTCTGGAAAAACATCGAACCCCCCGTGGTCTTTAGGTCAAGAGGCAACTTATAGGCAAAGAGGGAGGTCGAGGGGGTGACCGAGGCGACCACACCACCCCTAGGAGCGGGCTGGCCTGGCCCGCGCGGCCAGGTGATGTGGGCCCCTCATGGCCCTCCTCCGTGTCGTCTTCTGGCTCCATGAGTCTTCTGGTGAAATAGGATTTTTGGCATATTTTTCGGGATTTTTCCTGATAGTTGATTTTCTGCACAAAAACTAGACACCAAGGTAATTCTGCTGAAAACAACGTCATTCCGTGTTAGTTGTATCCAAATCACACAAGTTTAGAGGAAAAACAATAGCAAAAGTGTTCGGAGTGTTCGGGAAAGTAGATAGGTTTTGGACGTATCTATTCCCCCCCAAGCTTAGCTTATTGCTTGTCCTCAAGCAATTCAGTTGAAAACTGAGTGCGATAAAAGAAACTTTCACGAACACATTTGCTTCATAAGATGTATATATTATCAGCATATGGTCAACTACTCAGGCAATTCATAATAAAGAGTATGCAACTAAGTTTACTTAATAGTCATTGCAAGCTATGAAGAGATTCCAACTCAAAAATAATAAGTAGCATGAAACATAAACATAAGCAACATTGCAATGCTCATAAAAAGGTATGATAGAGTGGTATCTCACTTGCCTTTGATTGTAGAGCAAACATAAATGCCAAGGCACCTCTGAAGTTCAAGTGAAGACTAGAAGTAAAGATTTCAAAGATACAAGCATCAAAGTCATGGCCCAATTAATCAAGTTTTGAGACAAGCACATCACACTAAGAATGACAACTATGCTCTCAAGAAGGTGCTCATAGAATAGGTGGTGAGTCAACAAGGGAATAAAAAGGTTTTGAAAAGTTTGAAAGGCTTCCAAATGCTGAAAGTATGGTACTCATTAGCTTTGATCTCGCATTGCCCCTATCATAAGCATCTTTAAATGGTTAAGGTGAAAGTGAGGTCCAATTTGAGTTATATACTTGACAAACCATAAACTGGAAATCTCATGTCCCTTGAGTATGAGGGTCGCTCCTTATGCTACTCAACTTTAGTTACCGGTAAGTTCTTGTCATAGTAAATACATGCGTATCATAGAGAACCACCAACCGGGTACCCCTTGCCCGATGATACAGAAGAATCCCCATATCAAAATGACAAGGTAAACAGACAATGAGCATCTCAACAATCTTCTTATTTACCATGGGAAAATGGTGTTGTTTTCTCTCTTTCCTCTTTTATCATATATCCTTTTTTATTTTTCTCTTTTTCTCAATATCTAACTCTTTCTCTTTTTTATAAGAAGAATGCTTCATAGACAGCTCATTATGGTTGCGCTGCAGGTTTCCACCATGATTAGGCATGGATTAGACCAGCGGCCCAGGCGTTTCTCTAACACACATACATAACTCCATGGAATTACAAGCTCCCCTTTTATTTCACACCGACAACATCTGTAACCAAAAGAGCATGATATCAACTAGGTATATATTTACAGGTGTTGAAAGCGTTCCCCGTGACAACATGGTTCTGCTAATCCCCAGCCTATAATTTGGAAGCATATAACTTTCATGGACAGTCACAATGGTTCAGGTTTATTAAGTGCAAGAAATAAAGTGTGCCATCAAATTTGTGAGAGCTTTACTAACTAACTTTCTCATAACAAGCAAACATTTTATTTGGAAGAAATCTAGGCATATTAAATATGCACGGAATATCAAATGGTGCTAATAGGTAGGTATGGTGGACACTTTTGGCAATATTAGTTTTGGGGAATTGGAAACACGAGTAGAGCTCATACTCAGTGCAAGTGAAGGCTAGCAATAGTAAGGGAGCGACAAACGAGAGAGCAATAACTGTCATACTCATGCTTGCAACAAAACAGGACTAATCATGGCATGAAAGTGATTCAAGACCCCTGAGGCAAAATAATTCATCTAGGCTTAACTAATTATTGTTTCAGTCATATGCATGCATGAGCATGTGCCAAGTCAATTCAAGTGAAACATTCAGAGGAGGATACCACAGTTTCATACCAAGTTATGAATAGAGCAATGCAAGAAAACATTCATATGACATGCTACAAACTATTAGCAAGCTGGAGCTAATCATAAGAAAGCAAGATCTACTAAGCATCCATAAATAACATACGCCCTACATGAACAGACTAAGCATGCCCACAATGATGAGTATATGTACAAAATGAAAACAAATAGAGTTTGTTACCAGCCTCTTACCACACCTCAAGTTGTCATTAATCCTCATTATTGCCCTTCACTTGTGTGTCTTGAATAATAACATGAAACCAAATTCCACTGAGGACTGCTGAACCCTGCAACAAACTTCACAAAACCAAAGAAGAACAACAAATATTTTTGGTGTTTTTGATTTTTAAAGGCAAGAACAAAAAGGAAGAACAAGAAAAGCGAAAATCTTTTTGGGTTTTTCGAATAATTCAAACAAAGCAAAAAGGAAGAAGTAAACCAAGGCAAAAATAAAAAGAAGCAAACAAAGAGAAACAACGGAAGTATTTTTGGTCTTTTTGTGTTTTAGAAAGCAAAAGTAAAGAAAGAACGAAAACTAAAAAGAGAACGAAGCATGGATATACAAAGTACCGACTAAACATGATATGGAGATGAGTGTGATGTCGGTGTACCTCCCCCGAGCTTAGGCTTTTGGCCTAAGTGGGTATCAACCCCAACGCAGGTAAGGGTTCCAAGCAGGCGGGTCATTGTAAGAATGATCGTGGTTAGGCCCTTGGGAAGAAGAAGAAGCTCCCCAATCATAGGTAGGCTGCTGATATGAAGACTCCCCCTCATTCGAGGGCTGGACCGAATCATCTGTAACCTCCCTTCCAGTATCCTGCTCTTGTTGGGAGAGCTCCCCCAGGTATGCATCGAGTTCTTCCTCGATGAGTGACCATCCTACCCTGGTATCAAGGTTAAACAAAACAGGTGCAGGCAAAAGAACAACTCGCTCGGACTTACTCCTTCTCCAGCCAGCCTTGAGAAATGTTATTTCATAAGACAAATCACTCAAATTAGCCCAAGAAGAAACAAATTTATGTTGTATCATGGAATTAAGGTCAAGCCTCTCTATGGGAAACTGTAGGTCTAGATGATGAGGCGCTACACCATGCAAAGCTAATAAACGAGAGGCTATGAGGCCTCCACAAATTCCACCTTTCTCGCGGTTAGCAGCAAGACGGAAAGCTATCAAGGCACCCAAGTTATAAGTCCTATCTCGTTTTAAAGCAGTTGAGATGAATTCTAGATCATATGAGGATAACTTATTAGCAGTTTTCCTAGCGAGGACACACTTGGCAATAAAGTAAGCAAAGTAGCGAATAGACGGGAGATGAATGTTATGAATTTTCCCACTCTCCTTTGAGAAGATGCTCCCTTGGCAAATCTCCGCATACAAGTCCATGAGTGGTGTAGGTTGCTCTTTAATCCTTCCACATGATCCCCACCGAGGTACCTTCATAGCTGCACAAAAGTCATCAAGAGGAAGGTCGACAGCTATATTGTAAATTTTGTAGTGAACCATGGGGTTAGGAAAAGAGCAACTAAATCGAAAGTCCTACACTACAGACATAGTTAGTTTCACAAATTGACAAGGTTCATCTTCCACAAAATGCTCCAATCCTGCATTAGCAATTAAAGTATGGAAATCCTGAGAAATTCCTGCAGCCCTCATGAATTCGAGGCATGGATAGATGGAAGGAAAAACTTCCTCCTCTGGTGAACCTTCATAACCTCAGGCACCCTCAGTTCATGTTGGTTGAGTTGGTGTTCATTCATCTTCTATTCTGAAATTTAAACATCCATTATACAAGTGATTGCAAAGTGAATACATAATGAAGGGAACTACTCATAGGGACTTGTAAGAGGCCTAAACATGCATCAAAACAATATCTCTAAGAATTGAACAAGCTTACAAGCTCTCATAACTTGTCACCTATAGCAGCAAAATACTCAAGATATAAACCACTAAACACAAATCTACTTGGACAAGCGGAGGAGTCACATACCGGAGAACAAATGCTCCAAATTTCAGTAGCAAAGATGGGCTGAGCAACGAGATCAAAAAATCATGGACAAGAACAGCAAGAACGTGATTTCGAGCAATGAACTGGTGTTTTCTCGGGAGAGAGAGCAGTGGGAAGTGAGAGAGTGAGTGGAGGGCCAGGGTGTCCCACACCATGGCCAGGCACGCCCCTGGGCTGGCCGCGCCACCAGGTGGTGTGCCTGCCTGGTGGCCCCCCTGGTACTCTCCAGGCACTTCTCTGCCCCTTTTTCATGTAAAAATTTAATATGAATTTTCTGAAATATTTCGAGACACTTTATTTTTGAGCAATTTTCAGGTATAGATGAATGATTTAATGACAGAAAAAAGTTTCTGGAATGATGCAATGACAAAACAAAGCTAAAACTTCAGAATTTCTAAGACACTCTAATATGCAAGCAACTAACAATAGAAAAGTAAACTAAACAAAAGCAAAAAACTAAAATGGATAAAATAAAAGTAAGCAAAGATAATCATGGTGAAAGCATTGTTTTGTTCATTAACATTCCTTTGTTAACAAGGTTGATCAGTTCTTGTTACCAAAACAATTTTATATGAAACAAAACTTTATATTCCACTAATGATTATGTTACCTCAACCTTGATAGCAATGGTCCCAATCATAATAGTTTCATATTTTTCTTGTGGTATGGGACAATATATTTCTCCAACTTGGATGCCCTCAACATCTTCAATTGAATTTAGGCCAAAAGTCCTATCAATCTTCTTGGGGAAATAGACAGTGTGCTCCTTGTCATTAACATTAAAAGTCACCTTTCCTTGATTACAATTAATAACAGCTCCTGCAGTATTAAGAAAAGGTCTCCCAAGAATAATAGACATAGTATCATCTTCAGGCATTTCAAGCACAACAAAATCAGTTAATATCAAGAAATTATGAGCCACTTGAACATGTACATCCTCACATATACCAACAGGAATAGTGGTAGATTTATCATCCATTTGCAAAGATATATCAGTTGGTATTAGTTTTTCCAATTGAAGTCTCTTATAGAGAGAAAAAGGCATAACACTAACTCCTACTCCCAAATCACACAAAGCAGTTCTAACATAACTATTTTTCATAGAGCATGGAATAGTTGGAATCCCTGGGTCTCCAAGTTTCTTTGGAACCATACCATTAAAGGAATAATTAGCATGCAAAGTAGAAATTTCTTCATTAGGGATCTTCCTTTTATTCGAGACAATATCCTTTATATACTTTGAATAAGGAGGGAATTTAATAGCATCAATCAAAGGAATTTGCAAGAATAAAGGTTTCATCCACTCACAAAACTTATTATAGTGTTCATCTTCCTTTGACTTGTGTTTCTTATCAGGGAAAGGCATAGGTTTTTGGATCCAAGGCTCTCTTTCACTACCATGTTTCTTAGAAACAAAATCTTCTTTAGTGTATTTAGTATTCTTAGTGTGCCTTTCAGGTTCTTCAACTTTTTCTTTATCAGGAGCATCATTTTCCTCATTACCACTTTCAGTTTCAGCATCAGAGACAGATATACTATTAGGATCCTTAGCAGGTTCAGAGGATTCTACAATAGTTTTATGTTTCTTTTTTTCTTTTCTTAGGAGTAGTACCACTATTTTAAGCTTGTTGAGAATCCTGCTCAATTATTTTAGGATGCCCCTCAGGATATAGAGGATCCTAGGTGGCAACACCACTTCTAGTTCTAATTTCATAAGCATGTTTTTCTTTAGCAGCATTAACTAGCAAGTCTTTTTGTATCTTAATAAGCTGATCAATTTGAGTTTGAACCATTTGAAATGTTTAACAAGCATTTTAACATCATTAGAGGTTCTTTCCGCAGTATCTTTTAACTCAATAATGGCTCTAGAATTTTCCATTAAATGATTTTGCACCCTTTTATTAAAATTATCATGCTTAACAATAAAAACATCAAATTCTTCTAAGCATTGATCAGGAGGTTTAGAGTAAGGAATATCACCTTCATCAAAATGTTGGAGAGAGTGTACCTCAATAGTGGATGAGTGGGATATTGGCTTACATAATTATTCTATAGGAGGTAAATTCTTGACGTCTGCAGCTTTAATTCCCTTCTCCTTAAGACATTTCTTAGCTTCCTTCATCACTTCATCATTTAGTTCAATAACTCCCCTCTTCTTTGATGTTGGTATAGGCATAGGAATAGTTGGTTTAGGTATAGCTGGTTCAGGAGGAGTCCAGTCTTCATAATTCTTGCTTATTTTAACCATTAATTCCTCAGCTTCCTTGGGAGTCCTATTCCTGAAAACACAATCAGCACAACTATCCAGGTATGTCCTAGATTCTTTAGTTAGTCCATTATAAAATATGTCAAGAAGCTCATTCTTAGGTTATGGACATCCAGTCTGTGCGTGAATCAAAGCACAAAACCTTGCCCATGATTCAGGCAATATCTCTTTTTCTCCCTGTTTAAAATCAAAAAGTTCCTGCAAAATAACATGTCTAGCACTAGGTGGAAAATATTTCTGAAGGAAGGTACTAATCAAGCAATCAGGGCTATCAATAGATCCAAGAGGTAAATTATTAAATCAAGTTTTAGCTTCTCCTTTCAACAAAAAAGGGACAAATTTAGCAACAAAGTAAGTGCGCATCTTAATATCATCAGAAAACAGGCCACTCATGGTAGAAACCTCAGTCATATGTGCTACCGCACTTTCATTCTTAGTCCTACAAAAAGGTTCCTTCTCAACAATAGCTATGTAAGATAAATCAAGAGAGAAATCATAATCCTTATCTTCAATGTTTATGGGAGATGCAGCAAACTTAGCATTAGGAGACAATTTGGGTTTTATAGTACGCCTCTCAAGGAGACACTTAATAGCACTCCTATCATGGGTGTTTTGACATTCTTTAATAAATTTGTCGGTCATGTCTATATAACCGTCTTCAATATCATAGCTTTCTCTAGACTCAGGCGAACTGACAGGTGTAGTAGTGTCTTCATTTGGAGTTTCAGTATTTCCAGCTATAGTTCTAGCAATCATAGCATCTAGGAAAACACCTAATGAACCACTCTTATCGAGCACAATAGAAGCAGCATCATAAGTATCAGAAGTTTCAGATTCAACAGTAGTAGCAGTATGTGTAGCATGTGTAGGTGGTGGTGTAAGGAACTTACTCATAACAGACGGTGAATCAAGAGCAATAGAGGTGTTCAGAACCGTACCTCTTCTTGTAGTGGATGGTAATATAGGAACTTTTCCATCACGAGACTTACCCATGATGAATGGAGGGCAGCGAACAATAGTGATTCCAAGTGAACTTGATAAATAGAGCTATGCTCCCCGGCAACGGCGCCAGAAAATAGTCTTGATGACCCACAAGTATAGGGGGTGTATCACAGTATTTTCGAGGGAAGTGAAACCCAATTTATTGATTCGACACAAGGGGAGCCAAAGAATATTTATAAGCCTTAACAACTGAGTTGTCAATTCAGATGCACCTGGAAACAATCTTGCTCACAGCAGTTTATCAGTAGCAACAGTTTTGTAATAGCAATAGTAAAGTAACAATAGTAGTAAAAGTAAAGAGAGTAGTAACAATTGCAATAAACAGTAGGATTAAAGCGCGGTAGGCATAGGGATGGATGGATGGGTGTTGCATGGACAAGACAATTCATATGGCAATCAAGACATAGGGCATTTGCAGATAAATGAGATAAAGCATCTAAGTACTAAATAATCATAGGCATGTGTTCCATATATAGTCATACGTGCTCGCAATGAGAACTTGCACAACATCTTTTGTCCTACCAGCCCGTTTGCAGCGGGGCCTCAAGGCAACTACTAACAATTAAGGTGCTCCTTTTAATAGGACACCGGAGCAAAGCATTAACACTCCATGAACACATATGATCCTCACACCAAAGCCATTCCCTCCGGTTATTGGCACTTCGGGGCCTTTGGTTCCGGACAACAATATGTGTATACAACTTGCAGGTAAGACCATAAACAATACTATCATAATGAATCAATAACATGTTCTGATCTGAAATCGTGGCATTCGGGCCCTAGTGACAAGCATTAAGCATAACAAGTTGCAACAAAGTCAAAAAGCACTAATAATAGATACTAGGCACCATGCCCTAACAATCTGATGCCATTACATGAACGATCTCATCCAATCCCTACCATCCCCATAGCCTACAGCGGGGGATTACTCACTCATAGATGGGGGAAACATGGATGGTCGATGGAGAAGCGATGGTGATGATGATGCCGATGGTCTCCTCCAATTTCCCATCCTGGCAGAGTGCCAGAACAGAGTTTCTGGTTCCAAATCACAGAATCTGGTGGTGGCGACGCAGCGGAACTCTTTGTAGAAAAACGTCAAACCCCTCATGGTTTTTAGGTCAAGAGGCAACTTATAGGCAAAGAGGGAGGCCGAGGGGGTGACCGACGCGGCCACACCACCCCCAGGTGCGGCCTGGCCCGGTCCACGTGGCCAGGTGGTGTGGGCCCCTCGTGGCCCTCCCCCGTCTCGTCTTATGGCTCCGTGAGTCTTCTGGTGAAATAGGATTTTGGGCATATTTTCTAGGATTTTCCTGATAGTTGATTTTTTGCACAAAAACTAGACACCAAGGTAATTCTGCTAAAAAAAGCATTAGTCCGTGTTAGTTGTATCCAAATCACACAAGTTTAGAGGAAAAACAATAGCAAAAGTGGTCGTGAAAGTAGATACGTCTTGGACGTATCAAGAAGCTCCAATGCATACTTCTCCTATGAGAGGAACAAGCTGTCCTTAGTGCGTCTAACTGAGATTCCCAGAAAATAGTGAAGCTCACCCATATATGGCATGCTGAACTCTTTACAAAGAGAAGCAATTAAACTGTGCAACAAAGTCGGAGAAGACGCTGTCAGGATAATGTCATCCACATAGAGCAGGAGATAGGCCATGTCAGCGCCATGCCGGTAGACAAACAGGGAGCTATCAGACTTGGAGCCAACGAAACCAATAGTAGCAATGAACAAAGCAAACCGCTGAAACCATGCTCGAGGCGCCTGCTTCAAACCATAGAGAGATTTGGTGAGGCGGCACACCTTGTCATGAAATTTGGGATCAGTAAACCCGGAAGGCTGTCAAGCATACACGGTCTCGATGGTGTGCCATTGAGGAAGGCGTTCTTGACATCAAGCTGATGAATCGACCAGTTACTATAGAGCGCAAGTGATAACACCGTGCGTATGGTGGATGGCTTGACCACAGGGCTGAAAGTCTCATCAAAATCAATACATTCACACTAAGTAAAACCCCAAAGGACCCAACGAGCTTTGTATCGTTCCAACGAACCATCAGACTTCATCTTGTGACGAAAGATCCACCTTTCGGTGACAATGTTGGCACAGCGAGGAGGATCAACCAAGTCCCAAGTGTTGTTGGAGAGGAGCACACTGTACACTTCAACCATTGCAGGATGCCAATTGGGGTCTTTGAGAGCACCACGATAAGTCTTCGGTATTGGAGACAATCCTTCGACATGAAGATCAAAAATCGTCTTGCGCTGCACAATGCCGTGCTTGGCACGCGTGAGCATGGTGTGAGATGGTGGCGGCGGTGGTGCTCGAGGACGACGAGCCCGAGGAGCATCCGTGGCGGGAGGCGGGGTAGAAGCCGTGGATGGCAAGCTCGTAGAAGGCTTCGGGGCACCATCATCCGTAGACGCGGCGGGTGAGGGAGCGCACAAGGGAGATCCTAACGGTGACGATCCGGCCGTGGACGGGCCAGGCGAGGTGGCCCGAGGTGGCGTGCGCGGGGCGGAAGATCCTGCCACGGCAGGAGAAGTGCCCATGACGTTGGGCAAATGATTGTAGGGAGGAATTATCGAACTCACGACCATTGTCACACTGGATATCTTTCAAGGGTGCATGAAAGTGAGTTTGGGCTAAGGCGTGGAGGGACGACAAGTGTGAGAAGGCTTCTGACTTGGCACGTAAAGGATAAACCCAAGCGTATTGAGTGAAATCATCAAGACAAACGAGATAATACTTAAAGCCAGAAATACTCTCAACAGGATATGTCCACAAATCACAATGTATAAGTTGAAACAGAGAATGTGTTACACGATTGGTGGAAGAAAAAGGTAGACGAACATGGCGACCTAATTGACAAGCATGACACAAACTAGATTTATTTTTATCCCTAGGAATAATGCAGGAGCAAGCTAATGACTCCATGACCGGCCGTCTAGGGTGTCCAAGGTGCCGATGCCACATAGCAGCATCGGCGACGAGGAAGGCATGTGGGTGGCTAGGGGAGGAGGTGCTGACAGGGTAGAGGGCTCCGGGACTATTTCATCTGAGAATCTTGGTCCTGGTTAGAAGGTCCTTTACAGAAAAACCAACAGGGTCAAATTCGACGGAAACACGATTATCAATGGTGAATTGACGAACAGACAGGAGGTTTTTGACTATATCGGGAGCTACTAAGACATTGCAAAGATATAGAGGATGAGAGGGAGTGTAAATAGGAAAACATGCATGCCCGGTAGCGGTGATCGGAAGGGTGGAACCATTACCGACAACGACAGCATGAGAGGAAGAAGAAGGAAGAGACACGGAGGTGAGCATACCGGGGTTCGATGCGAAGTGGGAGGTGGCGCCAGTGTCCATGACCCAATCGGTGGTGGGCTCTTGAAGGCCCATCGTCTGGAACCGATTCATTAGCGTGGACTGGTCCCATGAGGCAGTCGATCAAGCCGGTGATGACGGGGGTGCAGCGCCGAGCCCATATGCAGGAGCCTGAGGAGTATAGCTGCCGTAGCCGTAGCCATAGGCGTGTGGCATGGTGTAGGGCCCTTGCATGTAGAAGGCGTGCTGCAGGGGCAGGGGCGGTGCATGTAGCTGAGGGGTCGAGCCTGCATACCAGGGCCATATGGCCATATCTGGATCGCGCCGTTCTAGGGCAGGAGTGGCGTGGGCCAGGTTGGAGGAGCGGCGACCGGAGGTGTGACGACGGGTCCGGCTTGGATGATGGCGGTGTCCTTGGAAGCGTCTGTTGCAGCCTTCTTCTTTTTCTTGCCCTTGCCACCGTTGCCCCGTCCGGAGTTGGGGGCGGTGGTGGCATTGGAGTAGAGGGTCGTGTCATCGTTGCCACTGCACGAGCGACGATTCTTGCGCTTCATGTCTTGGAGCGTGTGAAGAGAACGGTGATACGTCCATTTTGCATCACTATTCTATATCATAATTTACTATTATTCATTGATATATTTCATATTAAGAGATGATTCTTATGTTATTTCATCTGTTTTTGCATGGTTGATGACTTTTGGAGGATGGACCACTAAAGTCAGGATTCTGATGGAAAAGGTGATGTTTGGAGGCGAATTCGCAAAGATCAAAAAATTCCAGAAAATACATGGAAAATCCTATTTTTCAGAAGACGAAGGATGCCGGAAGGGGGAGTGGAGTTGGGCCAAAGGGGGCCCACACCACCCCATGGTGCGGGCCACCCCTAGCCGCGCCACCAGGTGGTGTGGCCACCCTGGCCCACCTCCAGCTCTCCTCTTTGGCGTATATTATCCCCACGAAACCCTAAGCCTCAGGGAGTGACCACAGAAAGATTTCGCCGCCTCTACAGGGCAGAAAACTACAGAGAGAGAAAGAGCTCTCCGGTAGACAGAAATCTGCTGGGGAAATTCCTTCCCGGAGAGGGGAGATCGTCGCCATCAACACCACCATCAATCTGGACTTCATCGGGATCATCATCACCATCATCTCCATCATCATCCCCACTAGCACCATCATCACCACTCAATACTGTTGTAACAATTGGGTTGAATCTTGCATAGTTCTTAGGGGAAACTTTCTCGGTGTTGATTACTTGTTGTAGTTGATGCTATTGAGTGGAACCATTGAATTATTGTTATGTTCAGTTTGTTACTTATCATTATATCATGTCTGATCTTGATCCATATGATGTCTTGTGAGTAGTTCATTTAGTTCTTAAGGACATGGGAGAAGTCATGCTGTTAGTACTGGAATTGTGTTGAGAAAGATCCAATAGTTTGTTATTTAAGTTGTGGTGTTATTCTTCTAGTGGTGTCATGTGAACGTTGACTACATGACACTTCACCTTTATGGGCCTAGGGGAATGCATTGTGTATTTGGCTACTAATCGTAGGGGTTGCCAGAGTGACAGAAACCTGAACCCCCGTTAGGAAACCTTTGCACAAGGGAGGTTAGGATCTCAGAGTTTAAAGTTGTGGTTAGGTTTCTATCTTAATTACTTTATTGTACTTGCGGGTGCTTGCAAGGGGTATAATCACAAGTATGTATTAGTCCTAGGAAGGTCGGTACATTAGCACAGGTTCACCCACACAACACTTATCAAACTAAAGAAGATTAATCAACTATATGAAGCAAAAGCACTTGACTATATTCCCATGTGTCCTCAAGAACGTTTGGTCATCTTAAGTAATACAACCTACTTGTCCTTTGCTAAAGAAAGGATTAGGCCACTTGCTGCATTTATTATTATTGTCTTTTATTTACTCGCACTTTATTTATCTGCATTATCAAAAACCCCTAAAAATCCGTTTGTTAAGTATTTATAGACAATTCCTGCTCCAAGCCACTCGTCAACACCTTCTGCTCCTTGTTGGGTTCGACACTCTTACTTATCGAAAATACTGCAATACACCCCCTATACTTGTGGGTCATCAAGACTATTTTCTAGCGCCGTTGCTGGGGAGTGAAGTGCTATTGGAGAGTGGAACTGGTAAAGGATACTTCTACTGTGAGTATTGTTTATTTATGTTAGTTACTTTATTCTCAAAATGGATAATTCACTTAGTTTCTTATTTCGTAATGCTACTACCACTGCTAAGGTAGTAGATGAACCACCACCTACTGAAACTGATACTTTCAAGATACCTACAAGAATTATTGATCGTGTTATGGATAACTACTATTTTGGAGATGGAACTGTCCATCCCGGTGATCATTTGCTCTTTATACACGAATTATGCAGGTTGTTCAAGTGTGCAGGTATTTCAACAGATCAAGTCAAGAAGAAGCTATTTGCATTATCACTTAAAGGAAGAGCTGAAGAATGGTACAAGCTGCTGAAGAATGGTTAAGCTCTTGAATGGGAGGAAATTGTACCTCTCTTTTATTCAAAATTTTATCCTCCTAGTGAGATTTATAAAGATCGGAATCAAATATACAACTTTTGACCTCTTGATGGAGAAATTACAACTCAAGCTTGGGGGATATTGAATTTACTAATGCTCAAATGTCCTATTCATGAGCTCCCCAATAATATCATTATCAATAACTTTTATGCAAGACTTTCTCTTCATGATAGGGATCTATTGGATGCTTCTTGTGCTAGATCATTTACACGCATGAAATAAGAAGCTAAATGGGATCTTCTAGACCGTATTCAAGACAATGCTGAAGCATGGGAGAATGATAAAGGAAGAAAGTCAGGTATAAATTATGATTATGAATGCATTAAATCTTTTATGGGACTGATAACTTTCGCAATATTAGTAATGCTTATGGTCTTTATTCTCAAGCTATTGCAACTTATTTTAAGGTTTTTGCTTCCTATATTGAAATTCCTAAAAAGAAATGGAATAAGTATCATGAGCCATATAAAGATATTCTTAATAGTGTCCCATCAAGAAATACTGAAGTTTATACTACTAATCATGTTTTACCTGAACCTTACATTGAGAAAATGCCTTTCCAAGTTAAGATAAAGGAACATTCTATGGTAGCTAGTATGGTTAATGAAAGTACAAATAACACTATTGAACCTGATGAACAAGTGGATGTTGAGCCTGTAGTAGCAAATGTGAAAGACTTTATCACTAAATATGTAGAAGATGGACACACTATCCTCTGTAAGGATACTTCTAATATTGTTTCACAAAGTAGTGTTATGAGAGGTAGCGTTTCTATGTTTTCTGTTAGGATAAGTGATCATTGCTACAATGGTTCATGTGATAGTTATATCATTAAATTTATGCATGATACTGAAAGTTATTATGAGAGAGGGAAGATTGTTCTTATGCATCTTAACAATATTAAGTTTCCTTGCTTTATGCTGAAAGTCTTTATGTTGCACTTGTTTTGCCTTCCTGTGCTAGCAGTCCCTGGTTTCAGCAATTTGTTTGCTTACAAACTTACCTTGCATAGGAAGTGGGTTAGACTTAAACATGTGTATTCTTTCTTCTTGATGCTCCCTTTTACTTCAATTCTTACTTTTATGTGAGCATCAGTAAAATTATCATGCCCATCTTAATGGCTATAAAGAAAGAGCTTTTTGGGAGACAACCCAATATATGTGTGCTTTCAGTTTGTTTTTGTTTATTTGAGTTTTGGAAGTTATTACTATGGTGATAACCTCTCCTTATCCTTTTGTTTGCTTTTTGTGTCGAGATCAACCTCTAATGAGAGAGAAGTAATATTTGGGAAAGTTGCTGTCCCGAAACAGATTTTTGTGCTTCGCTGTAAAAATTCGTGAAAAATCTCTGTACGTCTGATTGAGCTGTAATTTTTTGTGCTTCTGCCCCAGGTTGTTATTTAACTTTAGTTAGTTTTTCACTTTTTGATTTAAGCAATAGAAGATTTTCTAAAAAAATGATCTTTACCTGCTGGTCTGTTTTGACAGATTTTTACCAACTCTTGCATTTGCCTCTTAAATCGATTTCCTTTTTGAATTCCTTTTGGGATTTCGGAAGGAGTTGTTTCAGTAGCTTATGTTTTGATGGATTTCAGTTGAAATTGAACTTGAAAGGTTTATTACCTCGCATGCACTAATGTTGCTAATGAGAATTGTGTGAAAGAAATTTTCAGGTTGTAGGAGAAAATGGTGTAATAAGATGGTGAATGGTCAAATGACTCAAACAATATGTGTATTAAGATGAAAATATTCATGTTATTCAAGCGGTGACTCCGAAAGAATTTATTCAACACCAAGTTCAGAGACCTGCAGAGTCCGTTTTTGAATAGGTAATAGATCTGGTAAGAAAAGGTCCGCAAAAAATCTATCTAGTTATATTTTTGCAGTTTTTATCTAACAAGGAAAGCAACGAAGCGAAAGAGGGACAGAAACGGAGCCAGGGTGGCTCACACCACCCCGTGGCGCGGTCCCACCTGGCCGCGCCACCAGGTGGTGTGGCCACCCCAGAGCCCGTCTCTAACCCGTTTTCTCCCAGTACCTTCCTTTTGTTGTAAAAATTTATAATATATAATCCCCCGGATCCCCCGAGGTTCTTATATCATGTTCTCGTATGTTTTCATTTCGATCTGTTTCTGCCAGGAACTATTCTTAAAGTTTAGAAGCACAATGGTCTCCGCCAACGATAAGGGCAAGGAGCCTGTGGAGGAGGATCTCCAAGACTCTGAGAAGGAGGAGGAGATCGATAGTGAAGTTGAAGAGGAGGAAAAGGAAGACCAACATCCACACGCCAGCACCACCATTGCAAGCATTGGAGTGGTGGAAAACCCTGCCAGGTTTAAAAGGACTGCACGGATGTCCACTTGAGGGAAGACTCCGCGTCATTGTTTGGCTTCACGGTCACCTTCTCCACGCACCAAGAATCCCTTCCATACCCTTATCCATGAGCATCTATTTCAGAATATACCAAAGGACAAACTACCCTCCAATTGGGATATGCCCCGTTCTAACCATGCAGGAAAAGAAGACTTCAAGGAGGAAGAGTGGGGAAAGAATCGTACGAGCTAGGATTCACAACCAGACATGATCATGAACCACATTGAGCACAACTCGGAGTTGATTCGTACTCTCACCTTCGAGATTGAGAAAAAGCTCATCGAGAGAACACCACCACCACCGAAGGAGTAATTCGTCATCAGGTTTTGGCATCCCCTTGGTTTGTTCCAAGCTTGGGGGAGTGTCGCGGTATCACATCATTATCTTCTATCTTTTTACCTTTTTAGTAGAGTCATATCATGAATAGAGAAGTTATCATGTAGGATGGTTCGCATTATGGAAGTGTCTCCCCTCTAGTTAGATATCTATTTATCCCTTGGTGTGAGTTGCCGTTATGGAATATTAATGAGAAGTTCTATCATTTACTCTTTTGCGTATCTTATTTTAGTTTTCAATTTCTATTATATGATTGATCTTGTTGTTAGTATGGGTATCACTTTGGGATCATTGAGTAAATTTAGTTGGTTTTGGCAAACCTGGCTCGGTCAGTAGCAACACTATTATGAGAATTGATTGAAAAAGATAAAAGTACTCTTAAGAAATATAATTTCACCATCATCTTTCTTGATTTGCTCATAAGCTTAGTATTCTCTAGTTAAGATCTTTTGTGCTTCCAAGGAAGATTGCATGTTTGTTTTTATCACCTGTATGTTTGTTTGTTTCCCTCAACTCTTATGCTTGCTACCCAGCCTTGCTAGCCTAAAAACCTGTACTGAGAGGGAATGCTTCTCATGCATCCAATCCTTAAACCAAAACCTATGCCATTTGTGTCCACCATTCCTACCTATTATCATTTGCTATTCCAAGTAAATTCATGTTTTTATCTACCTTCCGAATTAAACTTGTTATGTGAAAATTAGTGAGTAAAGCTCTGATGAACTTGATGGCACACTTTTCTTGCCCCTAATAAACTTGAACCATTGTGTCATCTATATTGTATATGCTTGCAATTATACATTGGGAATTAGCAGAACCATGATGTCATGGGGAACACTTTCAACATTGCACTTGTACATTGTACCCAGTTGATATCATGCTCTTTTGTTTATGGATGTCGTCGGTGTGAAATTAAAGGGGAGATTGTAAGTCCATGGAGTTATGTATGTGTGTTAGAGAAACACCTGGGCGGCTGGTCTAATCCATGCCTAATCATGGTGGAAACATGCAACGTAACCATAATGAGCAATCTATGAAGCATTCTTCTTATAAAAGAAGAGATAGAGCTTGAGAAAAAAGAAAAAAAGATGAGAAAAGAGTAAAGAGAGAAAAAAACACCATTTTCCCATGGTAAATAAGAACATGTCGAGATGCTTATTGTCTGCTTGCCTTGTCATTTGATATGCTTACTTTGAAAGCTATCATTGAAAACCCCTTTATGTTTGAACTCCTGCAAATTGTTAACTATTTTTTGACCAAGAGAAAAGTTTGCCATTACCAATTATGATTTACTTTATGTATCTTTATTGTGTTCCATTTACTTATTACAAGTTAAGTTATATAATAGTGAGTTGTCTTCTATTATGATTTATGTATTGATGAATGTGATGCTTCTTGCCCGTATTCTTTTATCGACACTTCACTCCATAAACCTGAGGTCACGTTTATTGAGCTCAGTTTTCGCTTGGGGACAAGTGAAGTCTAAGCTTGGGGGGAGTTGATACGTCCATTTTGCATCACTATTTTGTATCATAATTTATTGTTATTCATTGATATACTTTATATTAAGAGATGATTCTTATGTTATTTCATCTGTTTTTGCATGGTTGATGACTTTTGGAGGATGGACCGCTGAAGTCAGGATTCTGATGGAAAAGGCGCTGTTTGGAGGCTAAATTCATGAAGATCAGAAAATTCCAGAAAATAAATTGAAAATCCTATTTTTCCAGAAGACGAAGGATGCCAAAAGGAGGAGTGGAGTTGGGCCACAAGGGGCCCACACCACCCCTAGCGCGGGCCACCCTGGTCGCGCCACTAGGTGGTGTGGCCACCCTGGCCCACCTCCAGCTCTCCTCTTTGGCGTATATAATCCCCACGAAACCCTAAGCCTCGGGGAGCAACCACAGAAAAATTCCGCCGCCTCTGCGGGGCGGAAAACTGCAGAGAGAGAAAGAGCTCTCCGGCAGGCAGAAATCTGCCAGGGAAATTCCTTCCCAGAGAGGGGAGATCAGCGCCATCAATACCACCATCAAGCTAGACTTCATCGGGATCATCATCACCATCATCTCCATCATCATCTCCACCAGCACCATCATCACCACTCCATACCGCTGTAACAATTGGGTTGAATCTTGCATAGTTCTTAGGGAAACTTTCCCGGTGTTGATTACTTGTTGTAGTTGATGCTATTGAGTGGAACCATTGAATTATTGTTATGTTCAGTTTGTTACTTATCATTATATCATCTCTGATCTTGATCCATATGATGTCTTGTGAGTAGTTCGTTTATTTCTTGAGCACATGCCAGAAGTCATGTTGTTAGTAGTGGAATTGTGTTGAGAAAGATTCAATAGTTTGTTATTTAAGTTGTGGTGTTATTCTTCTAGTGGTGTCATGTGAACATCGACTACATGAAACTTCAAATTTATGGGCCTTGGGAAATGCATTATGTATTTGGCTACTAATCGTAGGGGTTGCCGGAGTGACAGAAACCTAAACCCCCATTAGGAAACCTTTGCACAAGGGAGGTTAGGATCTCAGAGTTTAAAGATGTGGTTAGGTTTCTATCTTAATTACTTTCTTGTACTTGCAGATGCTTGCAAGGGGTATAATCACAAGTATGTATTAGTCCTAGGAAGGTCGGTACATTAGCACAGGTTCACCCACACAACACTTATCAAACTAAAGAAGATTAATCAATTATATGAAGCAAAAGCACTTGACGATATTCCCATGTGTCCTCGAGAAAGTTTGGTCATCTTAAGTAATACAACCGTCTTGTCCTTTGCTAAAGAAAGGATTGGGCCACTTGCTGCATTTATTATTATTGTCTTTTATTTACTCGCACTTTATTTATCTGCATTATCAAAAAACCCTAAAATCCATTTATTAAGTATTTACAGAGAATTGCTGCTCCAAGCCACTCGTCAACACCTTCTGCTCCTTTTTGGGTTCGACACTCTTACTTATCAAAAATACTGCGATACACCCCCTATACTTATGGGTCATAAACGACACTTCTCAAACAAGATGTCGGGCATGAGGGAGATGAGATCGGCGGCGCCCTCGTAATGCTCGGAAAGTCCGTTGAGGCAGTGGATCACCAGCTTGGCATCGTCTTCCGGGGAGCCAAGATCCGCAAGACCGTCGGCGAGGGCCTTGATATTCTTTAAGTATTCGGTCATGTTCATCTCGCCCATCTTGATCTCGCCCAGCTCGGTGGAGAGGTGGAGCTGGCGGTTGACATGTGGTCATTGAAGAGCCCGATGATGCTTGTCCACGGCTCGACGGCGAGGGGGTCTTCGCCCGGTGTCATGACGGCGTCGAGGAGGTCGAGGGACACGGACCCGTAGAGCCAGGAGACGACAGTGGCATCCAAGAGAGCCTACTCCGGAGTCGGAACGGACGGAGCAGGGGCGTCGACATGGTCGAGCAGCCCATACTTGCGGAGGGAAGCGCGGAAGAAGGTGCACCATTAGCGATGAACGCCGGTGTCGAGGGCCAGCTTGACGGGGACGTGCCCCTTGATGGAATGGAGGCCGGCGGCTTGGGCATGGAGATAAACCGAAGTAGCATCCAGTAGGCTGACATCTCCCCGCAGTCCGAGCGGGAATGTCGTGGACGGTGTCGCAGCGCGGTAGCTTGGACTGTAGAGGAAGCTGATGATGCTCAAGCGAGGTGGTATCCCTTGTGCCGATGCCGAGGGAGCCGAGAGCGTGAGGCGATGCCATGGTCGAGGTAGCCGTGCGATGGGTCGCCGTGGTCGATGTTGTGGTCGGGGATGCCGGTGTCGAGGTAGCCGCATGTGAAGCCGCATGTGCATAGCGCGCGAGGAGGATGACGGAGACGCGTCGAGGCAGTCGTTGAGGGTATCGATGCCAAAGTCGGTGCAGTCTGAACCATCGAGGACGAGGTGCGGCCATAGTTTTGCCAGAACTAGGCGCACGTCGGGGACGAACGCACACTCCAGTTTCGCCAGAACCGAGTATACAAAAAAGAACTCGTCGGTGACACGGTCAAGGTAGTCGTAGAGGGGTCAATGCTGAAGAAGACGTTGTCGAAGCCGATGAAGACGAGGTGTCGATCCAAGTTTGCCAGACTCGAGAACGCGTCGAGGACGAAGGCACTCCCGATGTTTCCAGTACCAGGCGTGCGGGGGCAGGGACCATCATGAACTTGTCGCCATGTCAGAAAGACTAGCAGAGGAAGCCTCCAGAGCGGTTACGACGCGCAGAGAGGCAAAGGGAGAGATGTCAGTGTTGTCTGCGGTTGTCGGAGTAGAGTAGCAGGTGGTATAGTCGGGGATGAGGCGATGACGCTGGCGGCGAAGTTGTAGTGGACGAAGACGTACAAGGCGGCAAAAACAGTAGCGACCTAGGGTAGTCATGCTGAATGCCTGGAGTGGCGATGGGGTAGTCGGCGGGACCTGCGACGGTGAGAAGGATCCCTACAGGTTACCTTGTGAAGCGCGGCGGCGGTGCTCAAAGTAGGCGAGGAAGACCCGGCGACGTGACGAAGACCATGTGCAGACGGCGAAGTAGACTGCGTGCAGCCACACTACGACCCGAGGGGGCAGCATAGCTGCAGGGCGCAAGTCGATGCAGCGGCTGGGAGACCACCAATGACGTACACGCCAACGAATGCGCGTTGGAAGCCGGTAGCATGGACCAAGGGCGGCGGCGCTGCGGCCCGACGGGGCGACACAGCAGCAGCCCGTAGCTCGATCGGTGGTAGGCGTGTGCTCGGGGACGTGCTTGGCGTAGACAGCCATGAGATCGGTTGATTAGACCGATGGTGCACCGTATGCGCCATGGCGTGGATGACGCGTAGATCGGATTCGATGGCAGCGTTGTCGGTGAAGTCCCGGACAATGACGACGAAGACGATCCGAGGTGGGGGCGGCCGTAGCAGCCTTCCAAGGAAGGCGTAGCAGCCATCCGCGGTGCGCGACAGCCTGCCCTGAGGCCGTGACAGCCTGCCGAGGCAACATCGATAGTGGAGGAGGCAGGCGCACGGACAAGGTGTAGATCCTCGATGCCGATGGTCGGAGTAGAGGCGCGGCGATGACGACGGCGGTGGGCGACTCAATCCGATCAAAGATCGGTAAACCAAAAAAGAAAACCGATCAAGAGATCGGAAAAAAAAGACTTACAGCGCAGCCGATCACGGATCGGCGGACAAACCCTGCGTACGGGTTGCGTCGCCCCCGGCGGAGATCTTGGAGATCGACCTCCCCGGGGATGGCGCGGCGCGGAAGTGTGTGTGGCGGCTAGCGCGGTGCCATGGGGACGGCGATGCTAGGGTTTGGGGGCGGGGGAGCCGGCGGCTCCTGGGAGGAGGGGCGGCGGCTAGGGTAGGAGAATCATGGTTAGGCTGATACCATGTAGAAGGATAGAGAGAGAGATTGACGAAATATGATGGTTGTATTATTGAGCCTCATGGGCGAGTATATACAGGCGTACATGGATCATGGATCATCTTAGAGTGCAAGACAAGACACGAGATCTTTCTCTATCCTAGATTACCTAACCGTAAACGTATACTGGGTAAAAATTCAATCTTTGCACAAATATATGATTGTCTATGGAAGAACCAGTTCATAACCAAATATTAGGTGTATAATATTGCACGGCAACACACGTAAACATGGAAACATCAGCTCAGTGTCATACAAATTTCATGTTCAGTGGCTTTCACACGTTTAAATATATGCTCATCGTCGGAGCTCAAACACATGCCTCATCATTGCTTCATCCAGCTCCAGCAAAATGCTTTCATCAATAGCAACCTGTTTTACACGCAACTGATACAAGTTAGGACAAGTTTTACAAGCAACTGATACCTGTTTTCCAAACTGACAAGTCAGCCTAGCAACCATACTTTGCTAGGCTGACAAGTCTTGCCATCAAACTGAAAACACGGTCAAAACATTGCATTTCTACCAGCTTTTATGCACTGCCAAAGTGGAAATACACAACGTCAATCATCAGACCCAACACTACTTCTTTGATTCCTTTGCAACGGGCTAGGTATTCAGAAACAACAGCACAGTTCAAGTTCGACAAGTAGACAAAATCTACAAGCTATTATACTATAACTTAAGCTTGAGCAAAATCAAACAATCTGAGGACATTTACGCGCGCGTTTGTTTGTGACCGTTTGATCTTCACTTTGAGTTATCACAACCGTGCAATTTCAGGTGTTGACCGAAGTCTTACGATCTAGTCCCTTCCGTCCCCGCCCCTACCACATCTCGATCTCGTTCCCCTCAACCCGAGCTCCTGAGTCCCGAGCTCCCGCCCATCCCATCCCCTCCTCCGTCTCCCTCGGCAACGTGTGCCGCCCCCGACGCTCCTGATCTCTCTGTTTCACCTCCGCTCCCTTCGTCCCCTCCACTCACGATAACCTCTGCTCCCATCATATCCTCCCCTTCGCGCTCAGTGTGGCCCCTTGCGTGAAACCCTAGCATGGGTGAAGCAACAACTGTACGGGGTTGAGATGACGCATCCGAGTCTCCTCCTCCTCGCCTCCGGCATCCCACCGACGGCCTGGACTCTCGCCACGGTGCCTCTCCTCCCCCACCTGGCCCTATTTCCCGAGCAGCTCCTCCCCAGGTCAAGCTCCGCTGCTAGGTACTTGTCCTCGCAGGTCTCCGTTTTTTTACTGCAGAAACTTATTAGACTGCTTACACGGTTTCTCTGACTAATTAATTATTGTAATAAGTAATAACTCGTGTTTAACCCATACTTGATTACCTTGGCATGAAAAAATATATATGTCTATGGTTTTTCATAGTTGATATGCTTGTTGGCTGATGTGAAATTATTTTTGTTGCTCGAATAGGTACGTTGATACAATTGTCTTAGCATGAAAAGTAGTTTCTGCTTCTAAATTTATATTTAATCATTGGTATTGCAGACGCATGTAAATGGTCTCAAATATTCTTCATTTTGGAAATCTGACATTTTTCAATACGCTTCCCTAAAGCATCTCATGAACGAAAAAAAACTCATGATCTTCTTATTTATTAAAGGTGTTACGGGTTTACAAAAATTTGAGCTATTCTGTAGTAAAATAATTCTTAAAAGTACTTGCAGGTTGGAGGAGCTCTCTGAGCCAAATGAAACTGAAGACAACAATCAAGCCATCGAGGACATATGTTTGGCAAATGATGATGGTTCACAGCTGGTTGGTGTAGCTGTTCACCAAACCAACTAATAAAGTATTTCAACCGCGCCGTGGCAGGCGAGTTCAGGCTTGGTGTGTGTGCCCGTTGAGCAGCCCTGATCGTGCTAGTTGATATAGAGAGCATGATCGCTCCATCTCTGAGACGTGGAGGCAGTTCTGGTGGCGTGGCGACCACCAGAGAATATAATGTCTGTCTGCATTGGCCGCACTTTAGGTTTATCACATGAAATTGTGTTCCCGGCCGGTGTCTATGACCTCACTTAGTACTATTTTCTTTCGCTCCAGAAGAAAACGAGCAGCTAACTGCAACTGCCAATAATAGTACCAACAGTACAGGTAGGAAAGCCCGCTTCAGAAATTTCATCCATAATTACCGAGAAGGCAGCAAAAGAAGAGCATGGAGAACAGATGTTGCATCAGAGCAAGCAACAGCAGCAAAACATACCACAAACCTGACACAAAACGAGAAGCTTACTTGGTGGGTAGCCCCATGTTAATAGCCTGATGATTTGGTTAAGCAGGGGAATTTCTTTCCTTGCCTAACACGAAGGAGGTCCTCTTGTTTTACACATGGACATGGACAGCTTTCAGCCTAGTGGTGGCATGCCACTGAAATCACCACTACATGAGCATTCCGAGCTTCAGCCTAGTGGTGTATCAATCAAGACCTCCTGAAACCACTTGTGTGTTCTCCGCAGTCCTAGGGTGCAATTAATAGGTTGTGTCCTTGTTTTCGACACAAGTGCCCCAAAGAGTTGCAAGAGTTCTCAATTAATTAACGTTCACTACAAAAGCATGTACTATCTCCCACAGTGAGCCACCGAGTTGGATTTTTTTTAATATTAATACAGTATTATTTTTTGTCAATTTCAGGAATATTGTCCCGACAAAGTATTTTTCAGAAATATTACGTCGTCCTTCAACGGTAACTTTTCAAAGCTATAAACCGTGAACTAGCGGACGATATGTTGCATGTCGCCTACAGCTACAGCGGCCAACGACAAAGCTATTCGTCCAGGGCTTATTGGCTCGATATATGCGTGGGGGACGGGCACGGAAATTGGTGCCGAGCGGACGGTGGTCGACGGCATGGACGCGTGGCCGGAGGCAAGGCAGGGCGCCGCTGCACTGGAGGCCACGTGCACGGAGGTACTGTTGACCGGCGGCCGAAGAAGCACGAGCGTGTATGGCCCCGCTGGCGACGGCCGGAAGCAGCAAGGGGTGTACTTCGACGAGGCGTACGTGCTGGTGCGTGCGAGCTAGGGGTTCGAGGCACGCGACGCGGCTGGCTGCTGCCGGCGAGTGGCCGGTGCGCTGGAACGGCGGTGGACAGCGGAGGAAGCAGGGCGCGATGGCCGATGGGGCGCATGGGCGCTGATACTCGGAGGCGAAGGAGGCCGGACTACTCGGAGAAGCTGACGCAGCTGGAGGAGGTGGGAGACCGAGCGCCGGCCCAATCAGATGCTCGCCTGACGATGTCCCGCGACGGCGACAGACTGCCTCCCGAGTGGATTCCTACAGATAGGACAGGATACCCACGTCGAGGAGGAAGCTCCTAGACATCGTCTCGAGGTTTCGGAAGGTCTAGGACGATGGCACATACGAATATGCCGACGCCGGCGCGCTCTGGACGCCGATCGCGTTCTCCGCGCACATGGCATGGGAACAGGCGAAATTTCGTGCCCTGATGAGGCATCGCGAGAAAGTGGTAAACCACTGTGGAAGAGAGGAGGAGGAACACGGACGTGGCCGAAATCACCGTGTCGACGGACGACAGGGATGAGCTTCGAGGACAATTTCGTCGCATACACTGCACGAATCGCAGAGCCGTCTGTTGTTCTCTTTCGGTGGTCAAACACGGCCGCGGACGCTGTACTGCACCATAGTGACGGACAGAAACAACCAACTCATTTTCTAAGGCAGTTGCAAGAAACTGAAGTTGAGATACAAAACGTAACAGTGAAGAGATATTTAGTATTGCAACTTAATTATTGACTAATTTACACATCTGATCGGTAAGTTACAAGGATCAGATGCTGATGGATAGCTCTGTAAGACTTTAACTATGGACCGAAATTCAGTTTATACTGGAACATGAAAATGGTTCGAGAATTTACACTTGAACATGAAAAGTAGGTACTAATAACTTAAAAGTAAATCGGATTCCAGTAGAAAGATCGGCGAGTAACCAGTGAAAGAGCGGATGATCGAACCAAGTAATCGGATTCTGCAGTTGTCTGTAGTCTGTAGGTGCAGTTGTAGTCCTCATACTGCAACCACTTCTGGTGCAGTTGTAGTCCCGATACTGCTTGCAAGAACACTAAGTCAGGACTGTACATATACGTCTTTCTTGGGTACATCTTTGAGGGGATCGAACCAAGTAATAGTCTATGTATCAGGTACTAGCGTGCTAGACGTAGTTCATGACTAGCATTAGGTAGATCCTGTCAGTTTGAAACTTCTCGGATGAGTCATTGTATTGGCAGGTTCAAAAGTGAAGCATAATTTAGTTAATTTCTTGATTTTACAACAAATTAACGGTATCTCATATTGTGTTTTAAATTTAGTGAAACTTCTCGGATGAGTCATAGTTTTCGTTTTTCTGTTTGAAATATTTTTCTATTTTTTAAGAAAAAAAACTGAAAAAAAACTGCAAGCTTACCTACACTTGGCGTCTGCACATCGGGCAGTTCCTCTTCAAAAGTAGCACTTTCCTTGCACACTGCTCGTGGAAGAAATGCTCGCAGGGCAGTACTTTCAAAGGCTCGCCCTCCGTGTATTCCTCGAGACAAATTTCACACTCCATTGGGCCTTCCTCCTCTAGTGGCCCCTTGTAAATGGTCTTCAAAGCTTTGATTGTTGCTTCATCGGCGCCCGGTGTTGGCGGATTTGCAGGTGCCGCTCTCGCTACCGCCCTCCGGTGCAGGACGTAGAAGAGAACTAGAACGACTACGACTGCTACGCCGAAGCCTGCACCGATGTAGGCCAACTCGGTCTTCCACGACCCTCCACCCGTCGATTGGGGCAAGGGCGCGTCGGCGAGAGGCAAGTCTCTGATGGCTACACACAGCGATTAAAAAGTTTTATCTTTTTCTGTCACATGAAAGAATGCGAGGGGAGGACTACTAACCTGCAATTTTTGTCGCCGTTGCAGTGAATTGTATTATCATCACAACCAAGATCTGCCTCGCCTGGAACCCCGCCGCGACGTTGCCGGCCAGCACCACCAGGACCCTGCAGCAGCAGCCCACGCATGCACGCTCTATTAGTCTTTCCCTAGCAAATGACTCGGTATAGATATAAAAAGTGGTGGTAATTTATAGACCCTAATTTTAAACGAGATTTAGGGAATTAAATAAAAAATATTAAAAGTAGTACAACATTATTATGAAAACAAAATTATTATAATTTGTGAAATTATGAAACGAGCTTGATAGTACTGAAACTGGACTGAAACAATATTATGAAACGAGCTTGATAGAACTAATACTAATTTAACAAAACAGAAACAATATTTACTGACTTATTGAAACAGCCTTCACACTGTTCCAAGTTATTGAAACTACTACATAATCTACTGAAACTAACTTGAAACTTGTATGCATTTCATAGTGGTTTCACAAAACAAGATTGGAAATTGGAAAATGTGAAACAAGATTGGAATTTATGAAACATGTGAAACCTATTTAAAAAAGATTTGAATTTACGGAACATTAAAAACTATATTAAAACATGTGAAACCAAATTGAAACCTACGAACACAGACTGCAAATTATGAAACCTACGGACATGACTGAAACTACATACCCAATGTGAAACCTTTGAAACTCGAATGAAAATTTATGAAACAGATTGGAGTTTTCTCACGTCGGTTTCATAGTATAGTGAAACAATTTGAAAATTATGGAACAAAATATAGCGAAATTTTTGGAACACAACTGAAACATAATTGAATCGCGGGAACATGACTGAAACTTCATACCAGATGTGAAAACTTTGAAACTAGATTCAAACATGTGAAACTCGAATAAGAATTTATGAAACAGAGTGGAGTTTTCTCGCGTCGGTTTCATAGTATACCAAATTGAAACCTATGAACACATACTGGAAATATTGAAACCTATGAACATGACTGAAACTACCAACCCAATGTGAGACCTTTAAAACTAGATTCAAACATGTGAAACTCGAATGAAAATTTATGAAATAGATTGGAGTTTTCTCGCGTCGGTTTCATAGTATAATGAAACAATTTGAAAATTATGAAACAAAATATTAGTGAAATTTTTGGAACACAACTGAAACATAATTGAAACGTAGGAACATGTCTGATATGTGTTACCTGAACAACCACACCGGCAGTTTGTGCTCCATTAGCCATTTGAGGGTTGGCACCAATGAAACCGACACGTCTTTCCAGATCCAGAGCCTGCGCAAGTAGAACATCAGTTTAGGATACTGACTGACAGTTACCTCATAAGGGTCGGGTAATTTGTGTGCCCATAAACGTATTCCTGTTTTCTCGCAGTTAAGCAGTCTTACGTGCTCTTTGACACTTTAGCGTACAAATCCTTTTGCACCATTGGCCCCTGCAATTTTTTCAAACGCAAGCTCCTACAGAAGTGGGCCATCAGTTAAGGATAATGACAGATAGCTAATTTGCTCGTAAAGTTTGATCTCAGTTAAGCAGTCTTACGTGCAGTGTGACCACATTGTTTCTCTAGCATGCAAAGCCTTTTGCACCTTGGGATCATTGAGGTAGGCTTGTACGTGATGGTTGCTACAATGATCATATCGTGGTATCTGCAAAATTTAGAGAAGAAAAATCTTATTCAGAAAGAAAATATTCAGGGTAACTGCGCCTGCTTATAATTCAGTGTTGCTCTCTTACATAGCTACTGGATTAGAATGTTCCATCGGGTGATTCAATGCAAACTGGTCTATAGATGTCGTAGGGATCAGTGTGAGCAGAATCATGGAGCGCAGCATCCTTGCATGCGTCGCCATCTGACCCGTCGAATTTGCAGTTCTAGGTGGTGTTGGCCCTCGACTCATCTGATACCAATCCATGGCTCCATAGATAGTCATCCCTCCCCTTTGCGTTCATGTCATCATCAAGGAACGGATTGCCAACATAAATTAACCAAGCAGAGGATTGTAAAGAAACCACTGAAAGTATGCCATGGCTATAAAGTGTATATAACTAGGTAATTAATCAGGCATACCAGGATACCCTGTAGGTTTACAGAAGTTCTTGTAACATTGTTCATGTTGTGCCTCAAGATGGTTTCAACGAGCTGTGGCACATAGTGACCGCCGTAGCTCTTCCCGGAGATGTAGAAGGCTCGGCCTTTATACTCCGGAAACCTCTCGAGCCAGTTGACGAGGAAGACAAGTGTGTCATTTGCCGTCCTCCAGTCTCCGCAGCTGTCGTAGTTGGAGGTCGTGTTGGAGTAGGAGAACCCAACGCCGGCAGGCGATTCCAGGAATATCACATTAGCCAGTGCAAAATCTCACATGTGACTTACAAGAAATATGTGTACATATTGGATCAATGGTGGTTTAGTTGTTGTGAGCATATGCCTCACCGTTATTCCAAGCCTGCATGTTTCTGTTGAGAGTTTCGTTGTTGCTGTTCACGCGGAATGGGCCCAGCTCCATCATTGCCCCATAGCCAATCGATGAGCATCCAGGACCTGTAAATGCATACTCAAGTAAGCATATAGATAGTAGAAAACGTAAGAGGTTAATCAACTGGAAGCATATTCAAAGTGACAAACCTCCATTCAGCCACAGGAGGAGTGGCTTCGCCGCTGGGTCGGTCGCTGCCTCGACGAAGTAGTAGAAGAGCGCCCGGCGGTTCTTCTCGTCGACGGTCACGTACCCACCGTACTAGCTGAAGTCGAATGTGATACAAAAATATTAAAAGTAGTACACATTATTATGAAACCAAAATTATTATAATTTATGAAATTATGAGACGAGCTTGATAGTACTAAAACTGGACTGAAACACTTTAAAAAATCTAGAACTAATACTAATTTAACAAAACAGAAACAATATTTACTCACTTGTTGAAACAGCCTTCACACTGTTTCAAGTTATTGAAACTACTACATAATCTACTGAAACTAACTTGAAACTTATATGAATTTTATAGTGTTTTCACAAAACAAGGTTGGAAATTGGAAAATGTGAAACAAGATTGGAATTTGTGAAACCTATTTAAAAATATTTGAATATACGGAACATTAAAAACTATATTGAAACATGTGAAACCAAATTGAAACCTACGAAGAGAGACTGCAAATTATGAAACCTACGAACATGACTGAAACTACATACCCAATGTGAAACCTTTGAAACTAGATTTAAACATGTGAAACTCGAATAGAAATTTATGAAACAGATTAGAGTTTTCTCGTGTCGGTTTCATAGTATAATGAAACAATTTGAAAATTATGAAAAAAAAAAGATTAGTGAAATTTTTGGAACACAATTGAAACATAATTGAAACTAGGAACATGATTGATATGTGCTACCTGAACAACCACACCGGCAGTTTGTGCTCGATTAGCCATTTGAGTGTTAGCACCATTGAAACCGGCGCATCTTTCCAGCCTAAGAGCCTGCGCAAGTAGAACATCAGTTTAGGATACTGACTGACGGTTAGCTCATATAAGGGTAGGGTAAGTTGTGTGCCCACGAACGTAGTTCTGTTTTCTCGCAGTTAAGCAGTCTTACGTGTTCTTTGACACTTTAGCGTACAAATCCTTTTGCACCATTGGCCCCTGTAATTTTTCCAAGCGCAAGCTCCTACACAAGTGGGCCATCAGTTAAGGACAATGCTGACAGATAGCTAATTTGCTCGGAAAGTTTGATCTCAGTTAAGCAGTCTTACGTGCAGTGTGACAACACTGTTTCTCTAGCGTGCAAAACTTTTGCACCCTGGGATCATTGAGGTGGGCTTGTACGTGATGGTTGCTGCAAGGATCATATCCCCGTATCTTCAAAATTTAGAGCAGAAAAATCTTATTCAGAAAGAAAATATTCAGGGTAACTGCGCCCGCTTATAATTCAGTGCTGCTCTCTTACATAGCTGCTGGGGTAGAATGTTCCATCGGGTGATTCAATGCAAACTGGTCTATAGATGTCGTAGGGATCAGTGTAAGCAGAATCATGGAGCGCAGCATCCTTACATGCGTCTCCATCTGACCCGTCGAATTTGTGGTTCTTGGTGGTGTTGGCTCTCGACTCATCTGATATCAACCCATGACTCCATAGGTAGTCATCCCTCCCCTTTGCGTTCATGTCATCATCAAGGAACAGATTGCCAACCTAATTAACCAAGCAGAGGATTGTAAAGAAACCACTGAAAGTATGCCATGACTATAAAGTGTATATAACTGGGTAATTAATCGGGCATACCAGGATACTCTGTAGGTTTACAGAAGTTCTTGTAACATTGTTCATGTTGTGCCACAAGATGGTGACAACGATCTGTGGCACATAGTGACCGCCGTAGCTCTTCCCGGAGATGTAGAAGGCTCGGCCTTTATACTCTGGGAACCTCTCGAGCCAGTTGACGAGGAAGACAAGTGTGTCATCCGCCATCCTCCAGTCTCCGCAGCTGTCGTAGTTGGAGTTCGTGTTGGAGTAGGAGAACCCAATGCCGGCAGGCGATTCCAGGAATATCACATTAGCCAGTGCAAAATCTCACATGTGACTTACAAGAAATATGTGTACATATTGGATCAATGGTGGTTTAGTTGTTGTGAGCATGTGCCTCACCGTTATTCCAAGCCTGCATGTTTCTGTTGAGAGTTTCGTTGTTGCTGTTCACGCGGAATGGGCCCAGCTCCATCATCGCCCCATAGCCAATCGACGAGCATCCAGGACCTGTAAATGCATACTCAAGTAAGCATATAGATAGTAGAAAACGTAAGAGGTTAATCAACTGGAAGCATATTCAAAATGACAAACCTCCATTCAGCCACAGGAGGAGTGGCTTCGCCGCTGGGTCGGTCGCTGCCTCGACGAAGTAGTAGAAGAGCGCCCGGCCGTTCTTCTCGTCGACGGTCACGTACCCACCGTACTGGCTGAAGTCGAATGTGATACAAAAATATTAAAAGTAGTACACATTATTATGAAACCAAAATTATTATAATTTGTGAAATTATGTGACGAGCTTGATAGTACTAAAACTGGACTGAAACAGTTTAAAAAATCTAGAACTAATACTAATTTAACAAAACAGAAACAATATTTACTCACTTATTGAAACAGCCTTCACACTGTTTGAAGTTATTGAAACTACTACATAATCTACTGAAACTAACTTGAAACTTGTATGCATTTCATAGGGTTTTCACAAAACAAGATTGGAAATTGGAAAATGTGAAACAAGATTGGAATTTGTGAAACCTATTTAAAAATATTTGAATATACGAAACATTAAAAACTATATTAAAACATGTGAAACCAAATTGAAACCTACGAAGAGAGACTACAAATTATGAAACCTACGAACATGACTGAAACTACATACCCAATGTGAAACCTTTGAAACTAGATTCAAACATGTGAAACTCGAATAAAAATTTCTGAAACAGATTAGAGTTTTCTCGTGTCGGTTTCGTAATATAATGAAACAATTTGAGAATTATGAAAAAAAATATTAGTGAAATTTTTGGAACACAACTGAAACATAATTGAAACTAGAAACATGATTAATATGTGTTACCTGAACAACCACACCGGCAGTTTGTGCTCCATTAGCCATTTGAGTGTTAGCACCATTGAAACCGGCGCGTCTTTCCAGCCCAAGAGCCTGCGCAAATAGAACATCGGTTTAGGATACTGACTGACGGTTAGCTTATATAAGGGTAGGATAATTTGTGTGCACATAAACGTAGTTCTGTTTTCTCGCAGTTAAGCAGTCTTACGTGCTCTTTGACACTTTAGCGTATAAATCCTTTTTGCACCATTGGTCCCTGTAATTTTTCCAAGCGCAAGCTCCTACACAAGTGGGCCATCAGTTAAGGACAATGCTGACAGATAGCTAATTTGCTCGAAAAGTTTGATCTCAGTTAAGCAGTCTTACGTGCAGTGTGACAACACTGTTTCTCTAGCGTGCAAAGCCTTTTGCACCCTGGGATCATTGAGGTGGTCTTGTACGTGATGGTTGCTGCAAGGATTATATCCCCGTATCTACAAAATTTAGAGCAGAAAAATCTTATTCAGAAAGAAAATATTCAGGGTAACTGCGCCCGCTTATAATTCAGTGCTGCTCTCTTACATAGCTGCTGGGGTAGAATGTTCCATCGGGTGATTCAATGCAAACTGGTCTATAGATGTCATAGGGATCAGTGTAAGCAGAATCATGGAACGCAGCATCCTTGCATGCGTCGCCATCTGACCCGTCGAATTTGCGGTTCTTGGTGGTGTTGGACCTCGACTCATCTGATATCAACCCATGGCTCCATATGTAGTCATCTCTCCCCTTTGCGTTCATGTCATCATCAAGGAACAGATTGCCAACCTAATTAACCAAGCAGAGGATTGTAAAGAAACCACTGAAAGTATGCCATGACTATAAAGTGTATATAACTGGGTAATTAATCGGGCATACCAGGATACCCTGTAGGTTTACAGAAGTTCTTGTAACATTGTTCATGTTGTGCCACAAGATGGTGGCAACGATCTGTGGCACATAGTGACCGCCGTAGTTCTCCCCGGAGATGTAGGAGGCTCGGCCTTTATACTCCGGGAACCTCTCGAGCCAGTTGACGAGGAAGACAATTGTGTCATCCGCCGTCCTCCGGTCTCCGCAGTTGTCGTAGTCGGAGGTCGTGTTGGAGTAGGAGAACCCAACGCCTGCAGGTGATTCTAGGAATATCACATTAGCCACTGCAAAATCTCACATGTGACTTGCAAGAAATATGTGTACATATTGGATCGATGGTGGTTTAGTTGCTGTGAGCATGTGCCTCACCGTTGTTCCAAGCCTGCATGTTTCTGTTGAGAGTTTCGTTGTTGCTGTTCACGCGGAATGGGCCCAGCTCCATCATCGCCCCATAGCCAATCGACGAGAATCTAGGATCTGTAAATGCATCCTCAAGTAACCATATGGATAGTAGAAAACGTAAGAGGTTAACCAACTGGAAGCATATTCAAAGTGACAAACCTCCATTCAGCCACATGAGGAGTGGCTTCGCCGCCGGGTCGGTCGCTGCCTCGACGAAGTAGTAGAAGAGCGCCCAGCCGTTCTTCTCGTCGACGGCCACGTACCCACCGTACTGGCTGAAGTCGACCACAGACTGCCTGGGAAGCGCAGTGATCTTATCAGCGGCCTTCAGCTTGGCCTGGTCAGAGACAGAGTACTCTGCCATGAGGATCCTGGAAGTAGCAGCAACTCGTACCCTCAGATCATCTACGATGTAGGCATTGCTACTGCTCCTTCTGTACTGGATGAACTCTCTGAGTTGAGCCTCTCGCGATGCATCTGCCTGCAACACGGCCACACTGATGAGGAGGAGCAGACCGAAGGTGGTGTTCCTCATCTTGAGATGAAATGAGTAGCTGCTGCCAATATGACTAAAGATGGGTTCAGTTGGGGCTATATACAATGGCTGGGCTTAGTCGTGCTGGAATGAGTGCTTTGAGCAGATTAATCATCCTATACCTCGTATTGCTCTCATATTTTTGGAGGCTGGTTGCGTGTGGTAGAACAAAAGCTAAGCTCACACTTTCTGGTGGGTGCAGCAATTAAGTTGACCGAATTTGGCTATGTTGAAATAAGGCAGTTTTCAAATAAAAGTAACTAATCTACCCCGGTAGGCTATTTAATTCTGTATCACTTGATTTATATCATAGTCTGGTATTTTAAGAAGTTGCTTTGCTTGATAGATTACGTTGTAGTCCAAATATATAAGAGCCACCCGAATTTCAGTCTGTCTTTGAGCATAATTTGATAAACAAAATATGCGCTATATCCCACAAAGTTATACCATTTGATTCTAACTCGAAGTAAGTCTTTAATGGTGTAATTTTTGTGGCAAGTAATTTATTTTGTTACTATAAATCATGTTCGAAGTTAGATTGAAAATTCAACCGTGTATTATATATTTGGAAGGAGGAAGTAAAAAGCTATGCTCACACATTCTATAGTATGTGTGACGGTTACGCTGATCAATTGGATTATGCAGAAATGAAATTGCTTTTTATAAAAGGAAACTAGTTAATCATGTGTAGCATTTTTATACGTGTGCATCATCTGATTGCAACTGTGAATCTGTGATACTTTACTGCAGTGGCCATTGGAGCAGGAGTTGGGCCTTTGGAAGCAAGGTTAGAGTTGGTGCCATGGTGGAATAATAATAGGGCTATGTAATTTTTTTCTCATTGTTTAGCTCATCGCTTTTTCCGCACCCAGTGATGCAACTCATGTATCAACATTGGAATAATTTAGTTTTGTTGTATCTTCGAATGCAGAGACCGAGAAAGGTTTTATGTTCAACAAAGTGTTATACCTTCAAGATTGTTTCCATATTGTTAGACCAAAATCCTACCCAACTGCACATATGGATTTTTTCTCTAGTTAAAAGATTAGCTATTGGTAAAATGGCAAAGATGGATTTGGTTGGTGTCATAATGGTTGAGCATAATGGAAGGAGTATTTTGAGATGATTAGTCTTGCCATCATGTATTGTGTCTCATATTTTGGGAGATTGGTTGCAGGTGGTAGAGTGGAAGGTACAATAACACATTTCAGTAAGTGCACAAGTCTTGCCATCACAGGCTATCTATAGATGGCAGGAATGAACTATCTGAGTCGAGACTCTTGCGATGCATCTGCGTGCAACATGGCTACACAAATAAGGAGGAATAGGCTGAAGGTGCTGTTCCTCATGATCTTTTCTGGTGAAATGAGTTGTTGTTGCCAAGATGGTGAGGATGTATTTGGTTGGGTTATATATAATGGCTGGGTTAGGCATGCTTGGAGTATTTTGAGAGGATTAATATATTACCTCTTATGGTCTCTCACAGTTTTGGAGGTTGGTTGCGAGTGGTAGAATGAAAGCTAAGCTTACACATCTGGCGGGTGCGGTTACTAAGTTGACTGTATTTGGCCATGTTGAAATGAGGCAGTTTTCAAATAAAAGTAACTAATCTACCCCATGTAGGCTATTTAATTCTGTACCACTTGACCTATATCATGGTCTGGTATTTTAGGAAGGTTCTTTGCTTGATAGATATACTTTGTAGTCCAAATATATAAGAGCCATCCGAATTTGAGTCTAGCTTTGAGCAAATTTGATAAACAAAATATGACCTATATCCCACAAAAGTATATCATTTGATTCTAACTCGAAATAAGTCTTTAATGGTGTAATTTTGTGGCAAGTAATTTATTTTGTTACTACAAATCATGTTTCAAGTTAGATTGGAAATTCAACGGTGTATTATATCACTAGTGGAAACGAGGCCTTTGGTTGAGCCTGGAAATGGGCTTTAACACCGGTTCTTCTACGAACCGGTGTTAAAGGGGGGCATGTACCAGCGTGGCTCGTGCAGCAAAAAGGAGCCCCCCTTTAACACCGGTTCGTGGCACGAACCGGTGTTAAAGGCCCCTGCACCAGTGGCCCGCGCAGCCACCCCCCCCCTTTAACACCGGTTCGTGGCTTGAACCGGTGTTAAAGGGGGGGCTATATAAGACACCGCAGCCCACACCCCACTCTTCCATTTTTTCACTATCTCATTTTGGAGCCTAGCAAGAGGGTGTGAAGTGTGCTAGTTTGTGTTTTTTTCGTATGCACAAGAGGTGTTCGGTGAAATGGCCGAGAGCTCAAAATAAGTTTTCTCATTGCTCTTTCCTTCTCGGTCGAGGTCGGCAACTATCCTTTCATGTGTCATTGATGTACTATATATAAATGGTCATCTCCCTATTATTTTTTGATATATACTATATATTAATGCAGATGAACCGGCAATGGATGTACGGTGACCGCCGCACTTCCGAGTACATTATGGGCCTCCAAAATTTCATCGTTGTGGCTAATGCAAACCGTGGTCACAATGGTTTTATGTGCTGTCCATGTGTTCACTGTCAGAACAAGAAAGACTACTCAAATACCAGAACCATTCACGCCCACCTGCTTCGATCCGGTTTCATGCCCAGCTATAATTGTTGGACCAAGCACGGAGAAAAAGGGGTTGTGATGGAAGACAACGAAGAAGAGGATGATGACAACTATCATAATATGTATCCTGAATATGATGATACTGCAACGGGGGTAGATAATGAAGATCAAGAGGCAGCAGATGGGCCCGCTGATGACGATCTTGGTCGGGCCATTACTGATGCAAAGGAAGAATGTGAAACTGAAAAGGAGAAGGAGAAGCTGGAGCAGATGTTAAAGGATCACAAAACATTGTTGTACCCAACTTGCGAAGATGGCCACAAAAAGCTAGGTACCACACTGGATTTGCTGCAATGGAAGGCAGAGAACGGTGTGACTGACAGCGCATTTTCAAAGTTGTTGGTAAAAATGAAGAATCTTCTTCCAAGAAATAATGAGTTGTCCGACAGTACATACCAAGCAAAGAAGGTTGTCTGCCCTCTAGGATTAGACGTGCAGAAGATACATGCCTGCATTAATGACTGCATCCTCTACCACGGTAAGAAGTACGAGAATTTGGATGCATGCCCGGTATGCACTGCACTGCGGTATAAGATCAGACGAGACGATCCTAGCGATGTTGAGGGCGAGGCTCCTAGGAAGAAGGTTCCTGCCAAGGTTATGTGGTATGCTCCTATAATACCACGGTTAAAACGTCTCTTCAGAAATAAAGAGCATGCCAAGTTGTTGCGATGGCACATGGAAGACCGTAAGAAAGACGCGATGTTGAGACACCCCGCTGATGGGTCACAGTGGAGAAAAGTCGAGCGAGAGTACCCGGACTTCGCACGTGACGCAAGGAACTTAAGGTTTGGTCTAAGTACAGATGGCATGAATCCTTTTGGTGAGCAGAGCTGCAGTCACAGCACCTGGCCTGTGAATCTATGTATCTATAACCTTCCTCCTTGGTTGTGTATGAAGAGGAAGTTCATTATGATGCCAGTGCTCATCCAAGGCCCGAGGCAACCCGGCAACGACATTGATGTGTACCTAAGGCCATTAGTTGAAGAAATTTTATAGCTGTGGGCCAAACCAGGTGTACGTATGTGGGATGAGCACAAAGGGGAGCCATTTGACCTACGAGCATTGCTTTTCGTAACCATCAATGATTGGCCTGCTCTTAGTAACATTTCAGGGCCGACAAACACGGGATACAATGCATGCACACACTGTTTAGATGAGACTGAAAGTGTATATTTGGATAAATGTAAGAAGGTTGTGTACCTAGGGTATCGTTGATTTCTTCCGAACCTGCATCCAGTAAGAAAGAAAGGCAAGCATTTCAAACGTCTGGCAGAACCCCGGAGGAAGCATGTCCTCCGTACCGGTGAGGAGGTATTTGGTATGGTCAAGGACCTAGAAGTAATCTTTGGAAAAGGTCCTGGCAGTCTATCTGTTCCGAATGACGATGCCGGACACGCGCCCATGTGGAAGAAGCAATCTATATTTTGGGACCTACCCTATTGGAAAGTCTTAGAGGTCCGCTCTTCAATCGATGTGATGCACGTGACGAAGAATGTTTGCGTGAACCTGCTAGGCTTCCTAGGAGTGTATGGGAAGACAAAAGATACACCGGAAGCACGGCAGGACCAGCAATGTCTGAAAGACCCTGAAGAGCCTATGCATCCTGAGAACGAGAAGGGTAAACGATGCCACTTAACTCCTGCCAGCTACGCTCTTACTAAAGCAGAGAAGGAAATCTTTTTTGAATGCCTGAGCAGTATCAAGGTCCCGTCTGGCTTCTCGTCGAATATAAAGGGAATAATAAATATGGCAAAGAAAAAATTCCAAAACCTGAAGTCTCATGACTGCCACGTGATTATGACACAATTGCTTCCGATTGCATTGAGGGGGCTTCTACCTGAAAATGTTCGAGTACCCATTGTGAAGCTATGTGCATTCCTTAATGCAATATCTCAGAAGGTAATCGATCCAGAAAGCCTGCCAGGGTTATAGACAGATGTGGCCCAATGTCTTGTCAGCTTTGAGTTGGTGTTCCCACCATCCTTCTTCAATATTATGACGCATCTCCTGGTTCACCTAGTAGAAGAGATTGCCATTCTCGGTCCTGTATTTCTACACAATATGTTCCCCTTTGAGAGGTGCATGGGAGTCTTAAAGAAATATGTTCATAACCGTGCTAGGCCAGAAGGAAGCATCTCCAAGGCCTATGTAACAGAGGAGGTCATTGAGTTCTGTGTTGATTTTATTCCTGACCTTAAGGCGATTGGTGTTCCAGAATCACGACATGAGGGGAGACTGCATGGAAAAGGCACCCTAGGATGTAAAGCAATGATATGTAGGGACGGGCATTCTCTCAATCAAGCACACTACACGGTTTTACAAAGATCTATCTTGGTTGCCCCGTATATCAATGAACACAAGAATTTAGTACGCCTCAAACACCCGGGGCAGTCTGATGAATAGATTATAAGTGAACACATGGCGAGTTTTGGCGGCTGGCTGCAAAGACTTCTCACGAATAACACCACTGTTGGGGATCAGCTGTACTTGTTGGCCAGGACACCATCTTCGACTGTATGTACTTTCCAAGGGTACGAGATAAATGGGAATACATTTTACACGATAGGCCAAGATAAAAAGAGCACCAACCAAAATAGTGGTGTCCGCTTCGATGCAGTAGAAGACAATGGGCAAAAGACCACGTATTATGGGTTCATAGAGGAGATATGGGAACTTGACTATGGACCTAATTTTAAGGTCCCCTTGTTTCGATGCAAATGGGTCAAGCTAACAGGAGGGGGGGTTGAGGTAGACAAGAAGTACGGAATGACAACGGTGGATCTCAACAATCTTATGAAGGTAGACAAGAACTTAGACGAACCATTCGTCTTAGCCAATGATGTGGCTCAGGTTTTCTATGTGAAGGACATGTCTACCAAACCGAAAAAAAGAAAAAATAAGCAAACAGATACATCACACGATGAGCCAAAGTGTCACATAGTTCTTTCAGGACAAAGAAACATCGTAGGAGTGGAGGACAAGACAGACATGTCAGAAGATTATAATAAGTTTGATGAAATTCCGCCCTTCAGAGTGAAGACTGACCCAACCATCCTGTTAAACGGTGTTGATACTCCATGGTTACGGCCGACGCGATCATAAGATTGACTATATGTATTAATTGAGCCATTTTTGGCACACATATGTATCTCAACATGGAAATCAATGTCATATTTCTTCTGTTAACAGTATATGTATTAAATGAGCCATTTTTCTTCCTTCTATTTCTTCCCTCCATTTTTCTTCCCGCCATTTTTTCCCGCCATTTTTCTTCCCGCCATTTTTCTTCCCGCCATTTTTTCCCGACAGTTCTTCCCGCCAGTTCTTTCCTCCAGTTCTTCCCGCCAGTTCTTCACTATATATATATATATGTAGGGTTGGCCTCCATTGTCATTGCACATATCTAGACTCATATCTGCAACCTCATCACTCTTTCCCATGGCTTCCACCATAGCACTAACCCCCAGGGAGGCGGAGGCGCTTTGCGCCTCGAACTACCCCTGCCCGCTGGGCTACTGTGTCCCCGTCGGCTGGATGCTGAGCGCCGGAGGCGTGCCGGTTCCTCCTGTCCCTCTAGGTGTGGCGCGTCGGATGGCCATCACGAACCACTACTAGTTCGAGCTCATGCCAGAGCAGCGGAGGAATCCCAGATGGCATCCCGACTATTTCCCTACTTGGGAAGCCTTCTTCGTGGATCGGCATGAGAGGGCGCTGGCCAGGCACGAGGAGGACGGCCCACCTCCTCCGAACTTCAATGAGGCCGGCCGTCGGCTATGGTGGCGCGGTCGGACTCTCCAGAGCGTCATGGCCTATGACACTGCCGCCGACTCTAACCCCCATCTGCGCTACCCTCAAGTCCAGCCCACGCGTACTCAGCCTTCAAGGTTCAATTACGGCGACCTCGACGACGATAGCGATGACGGCGGCGGCGAGTACGATGACTACAGTGGCGAGTATTACAGGTGTAGGCAGGAGCATGACTGAATCACTCCAACATTCCGAAACAAGTTCGACCAATTGTTACTTAATATGGCCATGTATCTTAATTTTCAGTTCTTTTATGTATCTTAATTTTCAGTCGTGCTTTATGTAACTTACTATTAGTTGCATTCTGTATTTTAATTCCAGCTCTATCTCCTTCATAAAATGACCTATCTCATTCGAGGTTTCTTGGCTTTCGGGTCAAATGACCAATGTTATGGCTAGAATCAAGGCATAGTTTGTGATAATATGGCCATATTGTGCATACATGTGCATCATGGCATGGCAAACAATGTTGCAAGAGGAAGTTTTCCTTTTTATCGCACCAAAAAGGCATTTTCCATTTTCCGAGCATAAAAAACGGACGGTTTTGTGAAGCAATCACCAAATGGCTAATTCAAAAAACCACCACCACATTTTACAAAAATACTAGACCACCTTATATGGACAATGTACCAATTGGGGGATCTGAAACCTTTCCGTCCACCTCTGGTGAAAAAGACAAATTCCTGCCGAATCGGTAGGAAGTGGGTCAGATATGAACTACAGGTACATGATACGATGCTCATGATTTTTTACAAAAATAATTTTTAGGTTCACAATATGCTATTTTATCAAAAATCCAATGCAAGTTGAGCGAGGCTTTGTCAGATTCAAGTGTATACAAAAGATGCGGCATTTAAATATCCAATCAATTCAAAAATGTTAATACAAAATAAAATATGATTTGCTCTAATAAAATAGGGTTAGATTCCTTTTTAGATGCTTAATATTTCTTATGTTCAAAGTTTTAGGATTTGACAATTTATTTTTGTTTGAATTGAATAATCAAAATTTATATGTAAGTGTTTTAATCATTTTGAAAATTTTCATCTAAAGTAAATATAAAATGTTTTTACATGAATAGATAGATATTATTTTTATGAAAATTATGATATATTATTCATATTTTTCTGAGTTGAAATGAATAAGATATGAATTTTCTAAATTCATATCCTATTTTTTGAATTATAAATGCCCCCACCCCTTTAATGCATGAAATAAATGCCCCCCCTTTAACACCAGTTCTAGCCACGAACCGGTGTTAAAGGGGGGGCGCATTTATTTCGTTTCGTGCGCGCACACCCCCCCCCTTTAACACCGGTTCGTGGCTGGAACCGGTGTTAAAGGGGGGGTGCGGGCGCGAAACGAATTCCCCCCTTTAACACCGGTTCCAGCCACGAACCGGTGTTAAAGGGGAGGTTATAACACACGCCTTCCCCTTCCTTCTTCCCCCAGCCAGATTGAAAGCGCGCCCGCAGAGAAAAGCGTCGTCCAGCCGTCGCTATCGCCGCCCTCGCCGTCGCCATCCCGCGCGAGCACCGTCGCCCCCTCCCAACGCGCGAGCACTGTCGCCCTCGCAGTCCCTGCAGTTGCAACTTCAGGTTAGGATTGCTCCCTGATAGCTCAAGTCCCTCCTTGCACAGCAGTTGGCTCATGGCGCCCGCGGGATGGCGACGACGTCTCGAGGCCAGAGGAGTTCGTGGAGCCCGTGCGCGCCCGCCCACTCCCCACTCCCCGAGCCGCCACCGACGGTCGAGCCGGCAAGGAGCACGCCGCTGTAGCTCACCGCTGCCGTGCTCACCTTAGTTGTGCTGATCTTGTTGTTGAACATCACCGGCTCCGGTGGGCAGCGGCTACGCAGAACACTCAGTCAGATCAGTATCGAGATTAGGAGTGATTAGAGACGAGAAATCATCAAGGCATATTGGAACCAAACACGGAAATTTTTGCCTCCAAAGACTAAAAGCAGACTACTAAACACTTAGTCACTTTTCTTTTTGTTGCCAATTTTACTTGATAGTATCAATGCGGGCTACCAAATAGATTTTGGCCCAGAGCCTGATCCCCGCGTGCAGTCCCCGTGCATGCAATTTACACTATAGGCAAAAATGACACCGAGCAACTAAACACGCCGTAGGGTTTCTGGGAGGTGAGGACGGGGTCACGGTGTGTGGTAGGTGGTGACACTAGGGATTGGAGAGCACGATGGCCCTAATCTAGGGTTTCCTCGATTTTATACGAAAAGTAGACAATACTTTTGGATCTAGAGGTGGAAGTGTTAAACTACAAAATTTCCATCTCTTTGACGTAGGTCTACTAATACTAAAGGAGGGGGGTGCGGGCGCGAAACGAATCCCCCCCTTTATAGTTAGTATTAGTTTAGGGTCGTCACCTCGCTGCTCTACAAGTGCCGCCGCTGGCCGTCATCGTTAACGTCGCTCCGGTGACCCCTAGGTAGTGGCGCCGCCCGTTTTAGGTAGGCCGCATCACGCTGAGGCGAACCCGCTACCTCGCGCGCCCTAGGTCGCTCTCCAGCGCCGCTTTCTGGAGCATCCTCTGGTCAGCCACTGTAGCTAGCCCCTCTCATATGCATCCGGGATTTCTCCGAATTAGGGTTTGGACCCCTCGAAACTCGTTTAAAATGATCAAGCATCCTTAGGGTTTTAATTTCATTTGTGCATTTATTTGTGTATTTTTGTATGAATAATATGTATATTTGTGTATGAATCCAAGTCCACTTGAATGTTTACTCTCTTACTCTAGATAATATTATTGTTTTAGAAACTATGGATCCACTTAGTAGAAACCTTGAAGAAGAAGAAATAATGGAGAACATTATCGATGAGGACACCTCACAATATCTGAACTTGGAGGGACATGATGGCAACTCAAGTAGTCATGGAGAAGATGAAGACTCCGGTGAACGCAATTTAGTGATTACAAAGTCCGGCGAGGTATATGCATTGATTAAGCCTATGCTGACTTCCACCAACAATCTTCTTCTACATGTATTAATTAACGCTTCTTTCTTCTTTTAGCCCTCTGGATCGACCAGCCAGCAACCATCTTCTTCTACGAAGAAGAGCAAGCGAGGCGCGAGCCATCGGTTGAAAGATCGTGCAAAGTTCACGATCGAAGCAGTCCGTGTTGATGGCAGGCCGATGGAGCCCAAGAAGGCCACAGACAAATTTGTACGTCAGGCGGGAGTTCTTGTTAGGGACCAAATCTCAATCATAATTGAATATTGGAATAAGCCAAAGAAGGGCGACGGTACCTTTGTCGATGAAAGATCCAAAGAAACGCTTTGGAATTTGTTGTTGGTAAATTTCACCCTTCCGCCAGAGGAGGATGAAAACAAACCGGTTATAAAGGAAAAGGTCAAAGAGTGGACTCTAAAGAAGATGGCTGACGCTTTCCGCAACTGGAAGACAAAATTGAACAAATTTGTCAAAGCTCGCGAGACTCCAGATTTCGAAGACGCATATTATGCGAAGATAAGACCTCACTGGCGCGAATTTGTGGCATACAAGGAAGGTGTTATAGCTACAAAGAGGTCAGAAACCAATACGCTAAATGCCCAGAAGAAGGAATATCACCAGAGGACAGGGTCAGGTGGCTACATATCTCAGAGGCCTAAGTGGGAGGAAGCTGAGAAGGCCCTGCGCGACAGAGGGATCACACCCCAGACACATGGGTGGGACCTACGTGCAAATACTTGGTTCTACGGAATCGGGGCAAGGTTGGACCCAGAAACAGGATTGTGTATCTTCCCAACCCTCCTTGCCAAACCCGTCACTGAACTCATCACGGCATACGAGGAAACAACCGCCAGGACCTTCCATCCTGACAGAGAGAATGACCAACTCACACGCGCCATCGGTAAAAAAGAACACCCTGGACATGCACGAGGCACAGGGGGTATGACGTGGAAGGATGGGTTTGCCGAGTGGAGCGACTCTTACAGATGGCACGGCAGAAAAGAAAAAGAGCGTACAGAGCGGATGACACAGATAGAACATGCACTTGTGGCGCTGAAGGCGCAAGTGAATGCACAACAGAGCCATCAAGCTATATCTCAGCGGCACGAAGAGCCTGCATTGGAAGCTGCCGACAGCCCAGACTCTGCGTGGAAAAGCAGCGTGGCTTCCACGGAGAACGTGCAGTCCACGCTTGAAATGGCGGGTCCTCGATACCCCGTGGATGAGATCACGGAGAGCGAACACGCTGAGCTGCATGTGAGATTAATGGGCTTATCCATTTAGGTGGTTGTCGGCTATGCCTTACCTCCTGTAGCTAGTGGAACTTACCATTGCCGACCGATTCCAGATGGCTATGCTATTGTCGGGGTGGATGAGGTTGTGAAGGAATATGAGGAAGCACAGCTTGACCATGCTACAAGTGAAGGGGAAACTCAACTCAAATTTGCAGTGAAAACAACCATTCTTTGGAAGAAGGAACACATCGTGCTTCCAAATTGGAGGCCACTGGCACCCCCGCCATCTCCGCAACGTCAGCAGTCTAAGCCGCTTCAGCCATCTCCTGCGCGGCAGCCATCTCCGGCGCTTCAGCCATCTCCTGCGCGGCAGCCATCTCCGGTGCGCCAGCCATCTCCTGCCCGTCAGCCATCTCCGGCGCTTTAGCCATCTCCTCAGCGTAAGCAGAAGAGCACTGCCACGAAGAGCATCACTAGCACTACCACAAAGACTTCAAAAAACTACGTCCCGTAGCCTTCCGCCAAGCCATTGCCCGTTTTACCATGGAATCGCAGCGACGAGGAGACCAATAGGATCTCGGAAGAAGAGGTCAAGAAATTCTTTGCACCTAGACGGGCCGAGCCAAAGGAGAAAATAGATCCGGCGGTGGTGGAGAAGTTTTACAAAAATCTTTTGAAACCTGAAACCCCACTTGTGCCGGACTACGAGCACCAGATTTTTAAGGCGGATGCAAGGCGCCGTAGGGAGACTGAAAGTAGCAGTCATGCGGCACCCCAAAAAATAGTTCCCATGCTCGGAGAGCAGGAAAACCAATCATGCGCCCCGCTCCAAGTCTTCGACACACGGGACGCTCCTCCCGTAAATGATTACGAGGCAGAGCTACAAAGAAAGGCCAATGAGATGGGGATGGCTTACATTGCATACTTGAACATCATGGGAGACAACTTGCCCAAATGCGATGCCAACCCCATACAGCCATGGAAGTATGGGAAGAATCTCGTCAAGAAAGAGGAGCTCATGAATCTACCAACAAAGATGCGAAGATTGCACAAGTGGTACCTTGATTTCTGCAAGACGAGAAAGGAAGAATGGATCACGGCGCATATAAGAGATGAGATTTTCTTGTGCGGAGACGACGAGATCGACTTCAACATTCAAGACTTGCATTTTCTATTCAATCAGAAGGAACTCGACAAAGCTACCATCAGCCTTTATTGTGTGTAAGTACTATTTCTGTATTTTCTATCTCATCTCATTCACTTTATTAATTGCATGTATATATATATGCTCACCATATATGTATATACTATTATGCAGGAAAAAGGTTATGGAATGCATGAAAGGAGGACATTTTGACATTGGGTTCGTTGACCCAAATAGAGTTCATGAAGAAGTGGTAAGAACCAAACTCGGGCAAACAGAAGATTTATTGCTAAGGTCTTTACTGAGACAACAAACCAAAAGGGAAATATTATTGCCTTACAACTTCTCGTGAGTACTGTTACCCTCTCTTGTACACATTCTGTTTCGGCTTACTCGATGTTAAGTATAACTGATGATGAGTTATGCGTGCGTAGGTTCCACTTTATTCTGCTAGTCATTCAACCTGACTCAGGAAAAGTCCTTGTCATGGACTCGTTACAAAAAGAAAAGAGCTATGGGCAGACTTTAGAGAGATGCTCCAGAGGTAATTTCAATCATATTATCGCACTAGATCGGCAACTTTCGTGACAACAAGTAATTAATTACTCCTTTATCCATTTTCTTTGCCGGACAGGGTTTGGAAAAGGTTCACGGACAGGGCCGTGGGTGAATGGTTAGAAGAACTAAAATTTGTAGACCAAAATGTAAGTAATACTAGCTAGCTAGGTCTGCGTATCTCTTTGATTCTGCTTCCAATTCCATTATATCATGCTTTATTGATTATTATTTTGATTGAACTCTCTATTCTCGTAAAGTGCGTGCATCAGGGACACGGCAATAACTTATGTGGGTACTATGTTTGCGAGTTCATTCGCAACACGATATGTGCGACGGGCCAAGCCGCACTAGAACAACTTAGAGTAAGTAAACAAAGTACACAACATTATTTTATTACCATCAATTGTGTTGAGTTTTATTCTTATATATATATTGACCCCATTCTTCATATATATTCAGATCGAACGGATGCGGGACCAACTCCTACCATTTGACCGCATACGAGCCATTCAAGAGGAATTGGCGGGGTTCATACTTGATGAGGTCGTCACGCCTGGCGGAGAACTCTTTAGATATCCACCAAAATGAACGTTGTATATATGCTTGAACGTGTTTGTCTTGTACTTGATGCTTCAACGTTTACGGAGAATACCACACAATGACGATGTTGTGTATAATAATAGTTGCTTAATTATTCATGTACTTGTATGTACCGATGACGATGTATGTGTATACCGCTCCCGATCGATTCCCTCTCTCCCCCTCCCCGTCCCCGCCGCGCCGCAGAAATACGCCCAGAACGGGGCAGGGGCAGAACTCTGCCGCGACAGAGATTTAGGCCGTTTTCCTGCCGCGGCAGAACTCTGCCATGGCAGAGATTTATCTCCTTTTCCTGCCGCGGCACAGAACCTTTAACACCGGTTCGTGGGGGGGGCCTGAGCCCTGCGGCAGCCCCACGTGCGCCACCCTCCCTCTAACACCGAACCCTCAACAGCGGTTCTACAACCGCTGTTAGAGGGCCCTCCAAACCGGTGTTAGAGGGGGGGTGTGCACTAGTGTATATTTGGATTTGGAAGAAGGAAGTCTTGCCATCACGTATATATTTGGTTTCATAATGGAAGGAATAATTTGAGATGATTAGTCTCACCATCACGTATTGTCTCTCATGTTTTTGGAGATTGGTTGCAGGTGGTAGAGTGGAAGGTACACTCAGGTACACATTTCAGCCAGTGTCTCATGTGATTGGAATGGGTATTTTGAGAGGATTAATCATAATACCTCTTATTGTCTCTCACAGTTTTGGAGGTTGGTTGCGAGTGGTAGAATGAAAGCTAAGCTCGCACGTTCTAGCGGGTGCGACAATGAAGTTAACCGATTTGGTGGTGTTGAAATGAAACTGTTTCCAACAAAAAGGTAACTTATCTACTCCTTTCGGCCCATTTAATTATGTATACCACTTGACTTATACCATGGTCTGGTATTTTAGGGAGTTGCTCGCTTGGTAAGATAGAAAGCTATGCTCACACATTCTAGTAGGTGGGGCAGATACATTGATCAGTTTGGAAAGATAGAAATGACATTGGTTTTATAATAGGAAACTAATCAATCACTTCTAGCATGTTTATGTGTGTATCATCTGGTTTCAGTTGTGATACTTTACTGCAATGGCCACCAGAGTAGGATTTGAATCTTTGGAAATAAGAGGCTTGAGTTGGTGCCATGGTGCCGGTATAATTAATAATAGGCCCATTGTCGCTTTCTTTTGCGTCCACTGATGCACGGCTTGTATCAACACTCTAAATTGGAATGAGCATTTTGAGAGGATTAATCATGGTAATCGTATTTGTCTCATATTTTTGGAGGTTAGCTGCAAGTGGTATAATGAAAGCTAAGCTCCCACATTCTAGTGGGTGCGGCAATTAAGTTAAGCGATATGGTAATGTTGAAATAAAACAGTTTTCAATAAAAGTAACCAATCTACCCTTGCAGGTAGGGTTACGAAGCGACAACCCGCGAAAGCAAAATTTAGGTCAAACTAGAGAAATTTTGATGAAAAAATTTGAACTAGACTAACAAATTTTGCCTAGGAAGCGGGGCAGATCGGATGGCGCTTCGCAACCCTACTTGCAGGCTATTTAATTATATGACTTGATTTATGTCATGGTCAGCTATTTTCGGAAGGTGCTTGCTAGTAGTTGCTTGGTAGATTAGTTCCTTTTTATTGACATCACGTCCTGGGCCTGGGCAGGGGAACCTAACGTGTAAAAGATATCTTTCTTATAGAGATATAATCAAATTAATAAACCTCCCCAAATTAGAGTCCATTTCATGGCCATCACAGTTTTTGGTAAGGGTAGCGCTGGGCATTCCCGGGGGATCAAACCCCACATCCCGGGTCCAGCGCGTGACACGTGTCCAGTTAGGCTTCTCCCATCCCGCTTTTTCTTCCATAAAGCGCAATGCAGCAAAAAAAGGTTTCATTTGCATCATTTGGAGCAAAACTTGGTTCACACATAAATCCCGCTTTTGCTTCCATAAAGCACAAATGAAGCAAAAAAAGTTTCGTTTGCATTGTTTGCAGCAAAAAGGGTTCCCACATAAAACCCACTTTTGCTTTCGTACAACGCGAACGTAGCAGAACTAACGGTGATTGAAGCAAAAAAGGTTGAACCACGAAGCAAAAAGGGCCAGTCCCAGCAACGCCGCCCGCCGTCGTAGCAAAGTTATACACTGCCTGGCGTTGTTAGCAATTCCGCGCGCTGTCGGGAGCAACGTCTCCTGCCGCTGGGAGCAACTCCGGGAACCATCAAGAGCAACACCACTCGCCCGAGACATTGTAGCAAAAGTTATGGGATATTGTAGCAAAAATTATAGGCTATTGTAGCAAACAAGTTGTACTATATTAGCAAAATAGAGAACAATAGTAGCAGAAAATCAATTCGCCGAAGACATCGGCAGAGACATGGTAGCAAACAATTTGTACTATATTAGAAAAAATAGAGAACAATGTTAGCAAAAAAACATATAATATTGTAGCATCCTCGGCTTTGGATGGCAGAACCTCCGCTTGTGGCCGGCAGCATCACCGACCACCCCTGGGAGCACCTCCGACCATCATTGGGAGCAAACTATAACCTGGCTAGCAGCAGCACCAACCACCGATCTTCGATGGGAGCATGGGCGACCACCTATGGTAGCATCTATGACATGTGCTGGTAGCAGCACTGCCTGCCCCTGGCAGCACCACCGGGATCCTTGACGACACACCATCGCCCTGACCTGATAGAGGAAGCAGGCTGTGGACGGCTCGCCAATGGCGGAGGTGGGCCGGGGATGGGGCTCGCCGGCAGAGGAAGTAGGGAAGGGTCAGGCGTGCCAGGCGCGTGCTTGCAGAGGTGGTAAAAAATGGTTCACCACTAAGATGGTAACATTACTGGATCACAAGCACCAGTACTCCTCGCGAAATATCTGTTTGGTAAAAAAATACTCCAAATTCATATCCGCTCCAATCCGATTTAGTTGTTGCAAGTTTCAACCCGCGGCAATTAAATCAGATCAGAGGGAGTACTTTTGCGAGTCCAACAACATCCATACTTGTTGCTATAAATACTTCTACTGATGTGATGACCCGAAGAATAGGAAAGTTTAGAGTACTGATTTGTGATGAGTGTTTTTGTATAGAAGGTGATTGAGAACGAACTCTAGTATTGAAGTAAGACTTAGGTCAACACTAGAATTTGAATTTAAGTTTCAAAGTGAACTTGTAAATTCCAAAATTTAGGAATTTAAAATGACTTGAATGCTCAAAACCACACATGCACATAGATCATGTGACTATTGAGTTCAAAATTGAGGTTTGAATAAATCAAACTTGAATTCATATTCACAAGTAGATCAAAAGAATTCACAACAATATAAAGTAAAGTAGATAATGTTATAAAAGGGATATTTATTGATATCAATATTGAGAAGGTTCTTTACAAAAAGAATCACCATAAGAATCCGGACGATCCATGACGTTTTTTTATGACGGTGTCTAAAAGCGTCGCGGATCTGTGACGGTGTAGTTTTTTTTCGTCGGGAGGGGCTCAAAGGGCCTCCGGCCCCGTCATTCATGATGTTTCTGGATTTCATCACATTGAAATCGTCGTGGATTTTGTCTCCGGCCATGAAGCCCAGTTAGCCAATTCGTCTTGTGTATAATCATCATGGATATCGTCGTGCCGCATGTTTGAATCAATTTTTTCCCACGACCGCGTCATTTGTGAACTAAGCCCACCTGTCAGCGCAGTATGCACGGTAGCACTTCACGGAATCTGGGAGTGGTTTTTTTGCCGGTCCCACATGTCAGTCTATTTGATCCAAACGTGCATGCAGTGCATGGCTAGTTCACGCGCTAATTCCGAAAAAAACCCGTTGATCCAAACTTGAAGTGGCAGTTCTGCTTCTTCTCCATCGTCTCCTCGTAGTGTCAGTTCCGATTCGTCTCCCTCATATCTTCTCTTCTTCTTCTCCATGTCTCCATGTTCTTTCTTCCTTGATCAATAGGAACCATTTCCACGTAAGCCATGGCCAGCAGCCAAATGAAGAGGAAATGGTCCAATCTCCTGGCCGACCCACTTCACAAGATCGCCGACTACTTGCTAGAGAAAGAGGAGTACGTCACCTATACTGCTTGTCGAGAAGTCTGCACCGATAGGTGCCACACTTTAAAAGTGCCTGAATTCCATCTTAACAACTGGATCATGATAGATCACACACTTCCAAACGTCGACGACTTCACCTTCCTCAACCTCACCACTGGTCGTTGATTCACGACGAATCTAATGGACGTTCATCGTAGGTTCACATTCACATCCAATATATATATAACATTCATTTATTTATATTTTCCATTGTAAATATCTTAATGCTAACTGTCTTCTTTTTCCAAAATATTCTACTTCATCGGTGTTTCTCATGGCGTCATCGTGCTTGCTGAGAGGGTGGAGCCATACAAGATTCGGCTTCTAAATCCAATCACTCATAAGTCCAACACTGACTTTCAAGCACAAATACCATCTCATATTCTGCTATCTGTCCTCATGACGAAGTCCTTGACGATGGTGTTCGTTTGCACAAATTATCCCGATATTATTGCATGGGCCGATGAGAGCACCCAACGGGGCAAATCAATGAATCATTTGGAGAAGGAATTTATTTTCCACCACCTGATATGTTCCTGGCCTGCATGACGGCATTTCGAGGGGAAGTATATGCATTACTTGAGAATGGAGATATCATGTCGACCAACTTCCAGTTAGAGCAGCGTGTAAGCACTGCCATGATGGCCAAAATAATTGCAGCCCTAGTCTTTGAACAGATACGTGGAACCTACAATTTTTACCTTGTGGAGTCAGATGATGATCTACTTCTTGTGTTAAATGTGGATTTCGCCAAAGGCCAACCAGTGTTGTATCGGGTGGACACAGAGAACTGCTCTCTCGAGGTCGTCGGTGACATTGTGAAAGGACACAGATGTCGCCTAGAGGGGGGTGAATAGGCGGTTTAAAACTTTTACGAGATGGGCTTAACAAAGGCGGAATAAAACTAGCGTCTACTTTGTCAAGCACAAAACCTATATATACTATGGTTCACCTATGTGCACCAACAACTTATGCTAAGCAAGACAAGCAACTATGTAATAGCAAGATATAGACTTCAAGAATGAAGGCTATCAAAAAGTAAGGTGCATAAGTAAAAGCTTGGGTATAGAGATAACCGAGGCACGCGGAGATGACGATGTTTTACCGAGTTCCTCCCAATGGAGTATGTCTCGTTTGGAGAGGGGGTCGTTTCAAACCACCAACGCCACAAAAGGCCTCCCTTGTTCTCTTGTGAATCTCATCCCAACGGGATCGATCCACACTTCCACTATCGATGCACTTGTCGGTGGCAATCCGGAACCTCTCACAAGATTGGGGCACTTCTCCACAACTCAATTGGAGGCTCCCAATAAACACACTTGGGGGAAAGCTCCACAACTTAATTGGAGGCCCCAAGTAATCCACAAACCTGTAATTACAAGTAAACCGTCTAGGTTCCAAGAACCAAAGATTAAAAGGCTTATCACCTTTCACCCAATCAAATCCTCACAAAAACTCAAACCGATGCACCAAATGCAATGGCAAGAATACAAGAAGTGCTCAAGTCCTTCACTCCCAAATTCCACCAAATCTACAAAAGCTTATGGGGAATAAGAGAGGAAGAACAATGGAGGAAATCCACAAAAGACTCCAAGATCTAGATCTCAAGATGTTTCCCTCACTTAGAGGAGAGATTGATTGGTGGGGTTGTAGATCTAGATCTCCTCTTTCAAATCCCTCAAGATTATGCAAGAATCAATGGAGGGATTGAGGGATAGCAAGCTCAAGAAGGTCAATAATGGAGGGGAAAACTTGCAAGAAAGGTTTGGTAAACATTAGGGAATAAGGGCCCCTTATATAGGTCCTCCAAAATCCAACCATTACAGCCCTAGAGCGCCCTGGAGCGCGCGGGTTGGACATCCCGGCCAAGGCAAAACTGATAGAAACAGCAATACGAAAACAACCATGACTTTTGCATCCGGAATCCGATTTTGATGATCTTAGGCTTGTTTTAAAGAGGAAAACAAACTCTACAAGATCATACAGGGAACCATCATAGTCCAGCAATGGAGGATAGAACCAAATGACGAAAGGTCTGATCTCTCTCAAAAAGACGAACCGGTAAAACCTCCAACATCGAAAACGCAATAGGGAATGCATAAGAAATCCGTTTTTGATGAACTTCGGCTTGTCATGAAGATTAACACAAGATCTAAATCCTCTCATGGATAAGAACCAAATAATTTAAGGTTTTACCAATCTCTAAAAGAGAAACCGGTAAACCTCCAATATTGAAAACACAATAGAGAATGCATATGAAATCCGTTTTCGATGAACTAGAGCTTGTTATGAATATTACCACAAGCTCAAGAACCTCACATGGATAAGATCCAAATAACAACCAAGAAAGATGATGCCAAGTATGCAAAGGTCTGAGCTCTCATGAAGGATATGATGAAGTTACTCACTCGAGAGCCCCTCTTGATAGTCGACTATCTATCCTATAAACCGGTCTCCCCAACTAACACCATGAGACTTCTAAGAAGGAAACCCTATCTAGAACATACCTTTTCCTTGCGCATATTCCACTTGATCTTGATGATGACGATCTTATCTACCTCAAGATGGAACACCTTTCTTGATTGCGCTCGCTTGGTGAAGACTTGCAAATTTCTCCCCATACTCCACTATGGTAGAGCTTCTCTTTTGGGCATACCATCTTCCCATATCCATGATCATCATAGGATGGCAAGATTCAAGCAAATGATCTCTTCGAGATGGCTCATCTTGAACTTTGATACGTCATAAACGTATCCATAATTTTTGATGCTCCATGCTTGTTTTATATCAACTTTCTTATGTTTTGTTCACACTTTGAGGTATTTTTATACATTTTCTAGAACTAACCTATTAACAAGATGCCACAGTGCCAGTTGCATGTTTTCTGCTGTTTTTGGTTTCAGAAAAGCTAGAAAATAAATATTCTTGGAATTGGACGAAACAAAATCCGAAGTTCCTATTTTTTCCGACACGAGACAGAGTCCAAAGCAGAGACGGAGGAGGGCCAGGGGCTGGCCCCACCATATGGTGGCGCGGGTCCCTCCCAGGCGTGCCACCAGGGGGTGTGGGCCCCTCGGGCCTCCACCGACCTTACCCCTTCGCATATAAAAGTCTCCCAGGACGAAAATCCTAAGTACTAGACCAGAATTCCACAAAAACTTCCGCAGTGTTGCGCTACTGAAGAGGAGATTCGGGGGACAGAAGTCTCTGTTCCGGCACCCTGCCGGGACGGGGAAGTGCCCCCGGAGCCATCTCCATCGACTCCACCGCCATCTCCATCGCTGTTGCTGACTCCCATGACGAGGAGGGAGTAGTTCTCTCTTGAGGCTAAGGGCTCTACCGATAGCTATGTGTTCATCTCTCTCTACGCGTGATCTTACGAGATCATGAGCTTTGTAATCTATAGATCTATTCTGCTACTCAAGTGCTTTAATTAATCTCTGCTTATCCCCACGTGTGTGAAGTTGACAGTGTGCACACCGTGTGGCACTTTGGCTAAGGTTACAGAAATACTTATCATGAGTATAATTTGAGTTGGATGTCTCTATGAGATTGTGGTGTTTGTTGGAACCATCTAGAGCTCAAGGTGATAGTGAGGGGTTATCTAGATGGGGAATGCAAACTTTAAGGTGTGATGTTATAGCCCTACATCGTCCAACCGGAGAGTAGTTGAGGGTAGCATAATGAAGAGAAGATATTTATATGAGAGTGCCCACTAGTGAAAGTATGATCCCTAGGCCTTGTTTCTAAGCATTGAAACACCTTTTACAATCAGTCCTGTTACATGTTTGCTTGCTACCACTCTTATTTCAGATTGCAATTACCACTTATAATCATCCATATTACTTGTATTTCACTATCTCTTCGCCGAACTAGTGCACCTATACACCTGACAAGTGTATTGGGTGTGTTGGGGACACAAGAGACTTCTTGTATCTTGATTGCAGGGTTGCTTGAGAGAGATACCTTTGACCACTTCCTCCCGGAGTTCGATAAACCTTGGGTGATCCACTTAAGGGAAACTTGTTGTTTTTCTACAAACCTCTACACTTGGAGGCCCAACATTGTCTACAAGAATAGAAGCGTGCGTAGACATCAAGCTATTTTCTTGCATCATTTCCGGGGAGGTAAAGTAAAAGGTACTCACATCCTTTGGCTACTAAGCTATCTTCTAGTATTGTTGCTGGTGTGTGAGTGCTCGAAGTTATTTCCTTTAGATTCTGCAATTATATCTTTTTGTTTCTTGTTTTTATTTTCACTAGTTAGGCTTAATGGAAAACAACAAAAATTTAGAGATCCTTTTAGTATTTTTCCTAAGGTAGAACATAAATGGTTTGAAAAGAAAATTAAAAAACCCATTGAACTTTCTTTGCATGCTAATAGCAATGTTATTAGTGTGAATTTTTTGAACACCTTTGTTACTAATGCTATGGAAACTTCTAAGCTTGGGGAAGCTTGTTTTTATGAAAATAGTCTTTTTAGTTCCCCAGCTTTAGAGGAGAAAATTTGCTCTGATGATACTTTATCTCCTATATATGGTAATTCTAATGATACATGTGATATTTGAAATCCACATACTGAAAGCATCCCTTTTAAAATACCTATGGAAATTGTTGAACGTGTTATGAATAACTGTTATTTTGGAGATGTAACTGTCCATCCTGGTGATCATTTACTCTTTATACATGAATTATGCGAGTTGTTCAAGTGTGTAGGTATTTTAATGAACCAAGTTAAGAGGAAGCTATTCTCTTTATCACTTAAGGGCAAAGCAAGGGAGTGGTATGAGCTACTAGATGATCCTCATCATTCGGAGTGGAAGGAACTTGAATCTCTCTTTTACTCTAAATTTTATCCTCCTCATGAAATTCATAAAGATATGAATTATATTTATAATTTTCATCCTCATGATGGAGAAAGTATTTCCCAAGCATGAGGGAGATTGAAGTCACTAATGCTCAAATGTCCCATTCATGAGCTCCCTAGTAATATTGTTATTAATAATTTGTATGCAAGGCTTTTAGGACATTACAAGGACTATCTAGATACCTGTTTAGAGGGATCCTTCACAAGTAAGGAGGTCAAATCTAAGTGGGATATTCTTGAAACAATTCAAAGCAATACCGAAGATTGGGATAACGACAAAGGTAAAGAACCAGGTATAAACTATGAGTATGATTTCATTAAGTATTTCGCTGAAACTGCTGATTTTCAAGAGCTTAGTGCTAAATATGGTCTTGATCCTCAAATTCTTGTTGATTTTTGTAGAGCCTTTGCATCTCATATTAATTTTCCTAAAGAAAAATGGGACATCTATCATGAGACTTTTAAAGAGACTTGCATAAAAATGAAATTGTTATTAATGATAGCAATAAACATGCTCAAACCTATGAAAGTACTATTTCTTATAAGCATGTTAATTTTTGTGGAGTACATAGACCTTGTGGAAATAATCAAATTGAAGAAGAATATTGTATCACCCACGGGAATGAAAAAACTAGAACGTGGTATAGGGCTCTAAATGATCTTGGTAAAAAAAGTTTGTGGCCTCTATCCTTTTATTTGTGAACTTTGCTTTGAAGTGGTTCATTTCAATTTTCAATGCTCAAGCCATAATAATAGCCCTTCTAATCCAATGAATACTACAAGTTTGTAGTGTGATAACATGATCACTCCTAATCAGCATGATGAACTTACATTATTTTTGGGGTGTGAAGAGTTATCAAGAAAAAGTTGTTTGGTAGATATGAGTGCTTTTGATTTGAATAGCATCCTGCATGGTTGTCATCTTTATTGTGTCGATAATTTCCACACAAATACTTACATACAAAATATTATAAAAGATGAGATTTTATCAAAATATGACAGGACTAATATGTGTTTTGTTCTTATTAATGAAAAGGAGGAATCCTCCAAAGTTTCTTATATTGTCTCTAACAATAAACCAGGGTATATGGAGAAGCTTCCTTTCAAGCCTCTTCCTCCTAAAGAGGAGAAGAAAAAGAAGAAGAGGAGGAGTAAAAGGAGGGAGGAAACGGTATTTTCCCCTAAGCATGTTGCTCCTATTATAGTTTTTGATGAGTCTGAACTCGATGACGTTCCTATGCCTATTACCTATAGTAGTGATCATGATTGGGAAAAGCACACTACTTTTGATATTGAAAATCTCTTCGATACCAATTCTAAAAATAATGATATTAATAATTGTTTTACTATTAGTGTTATCCATGTTCTTTCCAATGATGATATGTTTACAAACGAACACACTTTGGAAGATAGCTATTCTATTTCTTATGATGTTACAATATGCCTCCTATAATTGATGATTATGGTGATGAGAGTAATAATGATAGCTATTTTGTTGGATTTGCCCCCACTACAATTAATAAGAATAACTATGATTATGTAGAGAGTAATAATGATTATATGCATGTGGCTCATGATAAGAATGTTTTATGTGGTAGTTATATTGTTAATTTTATTCATGATGCTACTGAAAGTTATTATGAGAGAGGGAAACATGGATTTATGTATCTCAACAATATTAAGTTTCCCCTCTTTATCTTGAAAATTTTGAAGTTGCACTTGTTTTGCTTTCCTATGCTTGTTGCTTTGTGCTTTCATGATTTGTTTCTTTACAAGATTATTTTTCATAGGAAGTGGGTTAGAATTAAATTTGTTCCATATTTTCTTCTTGATGCTCTCTTTTACTTCAATTTATATTTCTTATGTGAGCATCATCAAAATTATCATGCATATCTTAATGGCTATAAAGAAAGAGCTTTTGGGAGACAACCCATTATATTTTTACTTTGAGTTTATTTTAGTTTTTTTGAGTCTTGGAAGTTAATGCCTCTGTAATAACCTCTCCTTATCCTTTTTGTTTGGTTTTTGTGCCAAGAATAACCTCTAATGAGAGAGAAGTAAGACTTGGGAAAGTTGCTGTTCCAAAACATATTTCTGTGCGTCATTGTAAAAATCGTGAAAAATCTCTGTACATCGGATTGAGCTGTAATTTTTTATGCTTCTGCCCTAGGTTGTTATCTAACTTTCGTTAGTTTAACACTTTTTGATTTGAGCAACAGAAGGTCTTCGGAAAAAATCTGTTTTTACCTGCTGGTCTGTTTTGACTGATTTCTGTCATTATTTGCATTTGCCTCTTAATCTCTTTCTCTTTGAGTTCTTGCCAATTAATTGAACTTATAAAAGGAATTTCTACAGTAGCTTGTGTTTTAATGGAAGTTTTACTTATGTTGAAACTGAACCCAAAGACTTATTATCTTGAGTACATTAATGTTGCTAATGAAGATTGTGTGAAGTTTTGTATGAAGGAACTTTTAAAGTATAGGGAAGAATAATGTGATAAGATGAAGTATGGATAAAAGCTCAAGCTTGGGGATGCCACCCGTGTAACCCCAACAAATATTCAAGAAGTACAAGCGTCAAAGCTTGGGGATGCCCAAGGCATCCCTTTTTTCATCAATAAAAATCTCAGGTTTCCTTCCAAACACTTCATTTTTATTGTTTCATGCACAATTGTGTTGTTTTTGGAGCGTCTCTATTTTTGTTTTTTAGTTTTATTTTGTTTGGTTTGATTAAATAAATTGGTTGGACCCCCGTATTCATACATAGTTTCAAATACATTGATTTGTGTTGGAAAAGAGTAGGAAGTTTCATGCTTATAAGTGGTACAAAAGGAGCTTATTTTGACTGTGGCCTAGACTTTATCATGTCATGTTTGATATTGCTATGACTTTATGCTTAGTAATTATTGTTGTAGCATGACTTGTTCCAAACAATTGAGATTGCTTAATGTGCCTTGAAAGAATCATGCGTTGTTTTAGCATACAAAAGCATAATATTGTGGTATTCTCCTTTCATGCTTTATTTGGGTTGACTTGGCACATGCTTACACCATGTTAAGACTATACCAGTCACCATAGCCTCTATGATCATTTAGTTTTCGACTTGTAATATCACTTTATGCTTTAATTAATAATGTTTTGTCGCTTTGCATGATTATGGCCATTATTGCTCTCTTAGTTGGTCGCTCCCAGTCTTTTGCTAGCCTCCACATGTACCAAGTATGAGTTCCACTCATGCATCCAACCCCAAAAAAAACCAAGTTATTCCAAAGAGTCCACCATACCTACCTATTAGCATTGTTGCTATTCCAAGTATATTCATGCTTTTATCTACCTTCCGAATTAAACTTGTTATGTGAAAATTAGTGATTAAAGCTCTCACAAACTTGATGGCACACTTTACTTTCTTGCACTTAATAAACTTGAACCATTTTGTATATCTATGTTGCTTATATGCTTGCGCTTTATAAGTTGTAAATTAGCAGAACCATGTACCATGGGGAACACTTTCAACATTGCACTTATTATTCAGTTGATATCATGTTCTTTTGTTTATGGATCCTAGTGGTGTGAAATAAAAGGGGAGCTTGTAAGCTCATGGAGTTTGTATGTGTGTTAGAGAAACGCCTGGGCGGCTAGCCTAAGCCATGCCTAATCATGGTGGAAACTTGCAGCATAACCATAGTGAGCATTCTGTGAAGCATCCTCAATAAAAACCTATGCAAATAGCAAATAAAAAAGATCGTTGAGATGCTCATTGTCGGTTGCCTTGTCATTTTGATATGGGATAGCTCATGTGTCATGGGGCAAGGGGTACCCCATTGGCGGTTCTCTATGATACACATGTACTTACAATGACAAGTACTTACTCGTGACTAAAGTTGAGTAGCATGAGGTTCGGTACTCGTAAGCAAGGGGCATGAGATTTTCAACTTATAACTTGTCAAGCATATCCTCATATTTGTTTCACTTTAACCTTAATCACCTCAAGATGCTTATGATAGGGGCAATGAGAGATGAAAGCTAATAAGTACCATAATTTTTGGAAGCTCTTTATGAAACTTGAAATTCCTGCTTCCTTCTATGAAGGGCCTTTCTTTTTACTTTTATGTTGAGTCTCCATCTTCTATCTTTATGCACCAATTGAGAGAGCATAGTGGTTATTCTTAGTTTAATGTGCATTGTTCCAAAACTTGTTGATTGATTCATAACTTTGATATTGCTTGTTCTTAAATTATTTGTATCTAGTCACCCTTATGAACTTTGAAGGTGTCCTATGCATTTATGTTTTGCTATACCATGGGGGACAAGCTGAATAGCATTCTTATTATGTTTTCTATATATGAAACAAACAAACGTCTTTTAATGCATTGTTATTCATGAATCTTTTGTTTGTACATTTTCATGTTACAACATAGTTGCTATGTCTTATTGTTAGAACTCTATCTTTCATGCTTATGTTTAGAGTACTTTGATCCCAGCTATGAATGCTTTACAAATACCTTGATGAAAATTATCTTGATGCATGTCACCTCAAAGATTATTATTTTTATCACTTACCTACTCGAGGACGACTAGGAGTTAAGCTTGGGGATGCTTGATACGTCATAAACATATCTATAATTTTTGATGATCCATGCTTGTTTGTTATCAACTTTCTTATGGTTTGTTCACACTTTGAGGTATTTTTATACATTTTCTGGAACTAACCTATTAACAAGATGCCCCAGTGCCAGTTGCCTGTTTTCTGCTATTTTTTGGTTTTAGAAAAGCTAGAAAAGAAATATTCTTGGAATTGGACGAAACAAAAGCTGAAGTTCCTATTTTTTCTGACATAAGACAGAGTCCAAAGAAGAGACGGAGGAGGGCCAGGGGCTGGCCACACCATATGGTGGCGTGGTTCCCTCCCAGGTGCGCCACTAGGGGGTGTGGGCCCCTCGGGCCTCCACCGACCTTGCCCCTTTGCCTATAAGTCTCCCGGGACGAAAACCCTAAGTACTAGATTAGAATTCCACGGAAAGTTCCGCAGCGCCACCGCCACCGAAGAGGATATTCGAGGGACAGAAGTCTCTATTCCGGCACCCTGCCGGGACAGGGAAGTGCCCCCGGAGCCATCTCCATCGACTCCACCACCATCTCCATCGCTGTTGCTGACTCCCATGATGAGGAGGGAGTAGTTCTCTCTTGAGGCTAAGGGCTCTACCAGTAGCTATGTGTCCATCTCTCTCTATGCGTGATCTTACGAGATCATTGATGACCCACAAGTATAGGGGGTTGATACGTTGCAAACGTATCTACAATTTTTGATGTTCCATGCTTGTTTTATATCTATTTTGTTATGTTTTTTCCACACTTTGGAGTATTTCTATACACTTTCTTGGACTAACCTATTAACAAGATGCCATAGTGCTAGTTGCCTATTTTCTTGTGTTTTTGGTTCCAGAAAAGTCAGAAAATGAATATTCTCGGAATTGGATCGGACAAAAGCCAAAGTCAATATTTTACCGGAAGACTCACGGGGCCAGAAGATGAGACGGAGAGGGGCCACAGGGTGGCCACACCCCCCTTGGCGCGGGCAACCCTAGGCCACGCCAGGGCATGGTGTGGGCCCCCTGGCCGCCCACCGACCTTGCCTCTTCGCCTATAAGATGCCTCCCGATGCAAAAACCCTAAATTGTCAAGCCTCCAGCCACGAAAAGTTCCACAGCGCTGCCGCCACCGAAGGGGAGATTCGGGGGACAGAAAGTCTCTGTTCTGGCACCCTGCCGGGACGGGGAAGTGCCCCTGGAGCCATCTCCATCGATCTCCACCACTATCTCCATCGATCTCCACCGCTATCTCCACCGATGTTGCTGATTCCCATGATGATGAGGGAGTAGTTCTCTCTCAAGGCTAAGGGTTCTACAGGTAGCTATGTGTTCATCTCTCTCTATGAATGATCATATTGTGATCATGAGCTTTGTAATAAAGTAGATCTACTTTGCTACTCAAGTGATTTAATAGATCTCTGTTCTCCCCATGTGTGTGAAAGTGACAGCGTGCACACCATGGTGGCACTTAGGCTAGAGATTACAAATACTTGTTATGTGTTATATTTGGAGTTGGATGTTTCTATGAAATTTTGGTGTTTGTTGGAACCATCTAGAGCTCAAGGTGACAGTGTGGGGTTATCTAGATGGGGAAAGCGAACTTTGAGGTGTGTTGTTATAGCCCTACCATGGATTAGAGTGTCCAGCCGGAGAGTAGTTAAGAGTAGTATCATAAAGAGAAGATATTTATATGAGAGTGTTCACTAGTGAAAGTATGATCCCTCGGCATTGTTTCTAAGCATTGAAACACCGTTTGCAACTAGATCTGTTACATGTTTGCTTGCTTCCATCTTTATTTCAGTTTGCCTTTAGTCTCTTCCACGCTAACAAGCTATTTTCTGGCACCATTGTCTTTTATCTATACCACTTGCATTTCACTATCTCTTCGCTGAACTAGTGCACCTATACACCTGACAAGTGTATTGGGTGTGTTGGGGACACAAGAGACTTCTTGTATCTTGATTGGAGGGTTTCTTGAGAGGGGATAGCTTTGACCACTTCCTCCCTGAGTTCGATAAACCTTGGGTGATCCACTTAAGGGAAAACTTGATGTTGTTCTACAAACCTCTGCACTTGGAGGCCCAACAATTGTCTACAAGAATAGAGGTGCGTATACATCAAGCTATTTTATAGCGCCGTTGCCGGGGACTGAAGAAGAAGAAGCTCCCATGTCAACCACGCGCCAACAGCTATTTTCTGGCGCCGTTGCTAGGGAGGTAAGGTAAAAGGTACTCACATACTCCGGTGTCAGTGCTCGAAGTTATTTCCTTTAGATTCTGCAATTTTGTCTTTTCGTTTCTTGTTTTCACTAGTTAGGCTTAATGAAAACAAAAAAAATTAGAGTGCTTTATAGTATTTATCTTGAGTTAGGACATGAAGTGTTTGAAGAGAAAATTAAAAAACCTATGGAACTTTATTTGCATGCTAATAGCAATGTTGTTAGTATGAATTCTTTGGACACCATTATTGCTAATGCTATGGAAAAGTCTAAGCTTGGGGAAGGTGGTTTTGATGAGCATGATATTTTTAGTCCCCCAAGCATGGAGGAGAAAATTTACTTTGATGATACTATGCCTCCAATATATGATGATTACAATGATGAATATGATATTTTCAGTCCACCTACTATTGATGTGAAGATTAATTATGATTACAATATGCCTCCTATATTTGATGATTATGGTGATGAGAATAATAATGATAGCTATTTTGTTGAATTTGCTCCCACTACAATTAATAAGAATAACTATGCTTATGTGCGGAGTATTAATTATTTTATGCATGTGGCTCATGATAAGAATGTTTTATATGATAGTTATATTGTTAATTTTATTCATGATGCTACTGAAAGTTATTATGAGAGAAGGAAACATGGTTTTATGTGTCTCAACAATATTAAGTTTCCCCTCTTTACGTTAATTTTTTTGAAGTTGCACTTGTTTTGCTTTCCTATGCTTGTTGCTTTGTGCTTTCATGACTTGTTTCTTTACAAGATTCCTATGCATAGGAAGTGGGTTAGACTTAAATGTGCTTTGAATTTGCTTCTTGATGCTCTCTTTTACTTCAATTCGTATTTCTTATGTGAGCATCTTCTCAAACTATCATGCCTAACTTAAAGGCGTTAAAGAAAAGTACATATTGGGAGATAACCCAAAAGATTTAGTTGAGTCTTGGAAGTTATTTATTCAGTAATAAACTCTCCTTATCCTTTTTATTTGATTTCTGTGCCAAGAATAACCTCTAATGATAGAGAAGTAATGATTGGGAAAGTTGCTGTCCCAAAACAGATTTCTATGCTTCACCGTAAAAATTCGTGTAAAATCTCTGTACGTATTTTTGAGGCATGAATTTTTGTGCTTCTGACCCAGGTTGTTATATAACTTTTGTTAGTTCAACACCTTTTGATTTGAGCAACAGAAGGTCTTCGAAAAAATTGGTTTTTATCTGATGGTCTGTTTTGACAGATTTCTGCCATTATTTGCATTTGCTTCTTGTTGTTTCCTTTTTGAGTTCTTTTGGGGAATTGAGATTTTTGAGGGAAGTGCTACAGTATCTTGTGTTTTAATGGAAGTTTTATTGGTGTTGAAACTGAACCTAAAGACTTATTATCTTGAGTGCACTAATGTTGCTAATAAAGATTGTGTGAAGTTTTGTATGAAGGAAAAAAATTCAGGTGTATGGAGAGGATGATGTAATGAGATGAATAATGGACTAAAGCTCAAGCTTGGGGATGCCACCCCATGTCACCCCAAGAAATATTCAATAGTTACAAGCGTCAAAGCTTGGGGATGCCCAAGGCATCCCCTTCTTCATCAATAAAAATCTGAGGTTTCTTCCAAACACTTCATTTTTATTGTTTCATGTACAGCTGTGTTGTTCTTGGAGCATCTTCTTTTTCGTTTTTGTTTTGGTTTTTCGTTTGCTTGGTTTTCTTAGTTTGCTTGAATAAATTGGTTGGACCCCCTCTTTTATACATTGGTTTTCAAATAGTTTGGTTTGGATTGAAAAAGAGTAGGAAAGTTCATGCTTAAGTGGTAAAGAGAGCTTGTTTTTGATTGTGGCCCATGCTTTGTCATGCCATGCTTGATATTGTTTTGGCTTTATGCTTAGTGATCTTTTCTATAGCATGACATGTTATAAACAATTGAGATTGCTTAATGTGCCTTGGAAGAATCATGCGTTGTTTTAGCATATTAAAGCATAGTATTGTGGTATTTTCCTTTGATGCTTTATTTGGGTTGACTTGCACATGCTCACACCATGTTAAGACTATACCAAGTCACCATAGCCTTTATGATCCTTTAGTTTTCGACTTGTAATATCACTTTATTCTTTAATTAATGATGTTTTGTTGCTTTGCATGATTATGGCCATTATTGCTCTCTTAGTTGGTCGCTCCCAGTCTTTTGCTAGCCTCCATAACCAAGTATGAGTTTCACTCATGCATCCAACTCCAAATAAAACCAAGTTATTCCAAAGAGTCCACCATACCTACCTATTAGCATTTGCTATTCCAAGTATATTCATGTTTTTATCTACCCTCCGAATTAAACTTGTTATGAGAAAACTAGTGATTAAAGCTCTCACGAACTTGATGGCACACTTTACTTTTCTTGCCCTTAATAAACTTGAACCATTGTGTCGTCTATGTTGTATATGCTTGCACTTATATGTTGGGGATTAGCAAAACCATGTTTTCATGGGGAACGCTTTCAACATTGCACTTGTACTTTGTACCTAGTTGATATCATGCTCTTTTGTCTATGGATGTCATCGGTGTGAAATGAAAGGGGAGCTTGTAAGTCCATGGAGTTATGTATGTGTGTTAGAGAAACGCCTGGGCCACCGGTCTAATCCATGCCTAATCATGGTGGAAACCTGCAGCATAACCATAATGAGATGTCTATGAAGCATTCTTCTTAACAAAAAAGAGTCAGATATTGAGAAAAAGAGAAAAAGAAAAAAAGATATGAGAAAAGAGGAAAGAGAGAAAAAAGCACCATTTTCCCATGGTAAATAAGAAGATTGTTGAGATGCTCGTTGTCTGCTAGCCTTGTCATTTTGATATGGGTATTATTCCGTATCATCAGGCAAGGGGTACCCCACTGGCGGTTCTCTATGATGCACATGTACTTACTATGACAAGAACTTACCGGTAACTAAACTTGAGTAGCATGAGGAGCAACCCTCGTATTCAAGGGACATGAGATTTCCAACTTATACTTTGTCAAACATATACTCCATAGTTTGCTCACTTTAACCTTAATCACTTCAAGATGCTTGTGATAGGGGCAATGAGAGCTGAAAGCTAATAAGTACCATAATTTTTGGAAGCTCTTTATGAGACTTGAATCCCTACTTCCTTCTATGAAGGCCTTTCTTTTACTTTTATGTTGAGTCTCCATCTTCTATCTTTATGCACCTTTTGAGAGAGCTTAGTGGCCATTCTTAGTTTAATGTGCATTGTTCCAAGACTTGTTGATTGATTCATAACTTTGATATTGCTTGTTCTTAAACTATTTGTATCTAGTCACCCTTATGAACTTTGAAGGTGTCCTATGCATTTATGATTTGGTACATTATGAGGGACAAGCTGAATGCCACTATGCTATGTTTTCCTTATGTGAAACAACCAAACGTCTTGCAAAGCATTGTTATTCATGAATCTTTTGTTTGTGCCTTTTCATGTTCCAACATAGTTGCTATGTCTTATTGTTAGAACTTTATCTTTCATGCTATGTTGAAGTACTATGATCCTAGCTATCAATGTTTTACAAATACTTTGATCAAGTTTATGATGGTGCATGTCACCTCAAAAATTATTCTTTCTTTTTATCACTTACCCACTCGAGGACGAGCAGGAGTTAAGCTTGGGGATGTTGATACGTTGCAAACGTATCTATAATTTTTGATGTTCCATGCTTGTTTTATATCTACTTTCTTATGGTTTGTCCACACTTTGGAGTATTTCTATACACTTTCTTGGACTAACCTATTAACAAGATGCCACAGTGCCAGTTGCCTGTTTTCTTCTGTTTTTGGTTCCAGAAAAGTCAGAAAATGAATATTCTCAGAATTGGACCAGACAAAAGCCAAAGTCAATATTTTACCAGAAGACTCACGAGGCCAGAAGACGAGACGGAGAGGGGCCACAGGGTGGTCACACCCCCCCTTGGCGTGGGCAACCCTAGGCCGCGCCAGGGCATGGTGTGGGCCCCCTAGACGCCCACCGACCTTGCCTCTTCGCCTATAAGATGCCTCCCGATGAAAAAAACCTAAATCGTCAAGCCTCCAGCCACGAAAAGTTATGCAGCACCGCCACCGAAAGGGAGATTCGGGGGACAGAAAGTCTCTGTTCCGGCACCCTGCCGGGACGGGGAAGTGCCCCCGGAGCCATCTCCATCGATCTTCACCGCCATCTCCATCGCCATTGCTGATTCCCATGATGATGAGGGAGTAGTTCTCTCTCGAGGCTAAGGGTTCTATCGGTAGCTATGTGTTCATCTCACTCTCTATGCATGATCATATTGTGATCATGAGCCTTGTAATCAAGTAGATCTACTTTCCTACTCAAGTGCTTTAATAGATCTCTGCTCTCCCCATGTGTGTGAAAGTGACAGCGTGCACACCATGGTGGCACTTAGGCTAGAGATTACAAATACTTGTTATGAGTTATATTTGGAGTTGGATGTTTCTATGAAATTGTGGTGTTTGTTGGAACCATCTAGAGCTCAAGGTGACAGTGTGGGGTTATCTAGATAGGGAAAGCGAACTTTGAGGTGTGCTGTTATAGCCCTACCATGGATTAGAGTGTCCAACCGGAGAGTAGTTAAGAGTAGTATCATAAAGAGAAGATATTTATATGAGAGTGTTCACTAGTGAAAGTATGATCCCTAGGTCTTGTTTCTAAGCATTGAAACATCGTTTGCAACTAGATCTGTTACATGTTTGCTTGCTTCCATCTTTATTTCAGTTTGCCTTTAGTCTCTTCCACGCCATCAAGCTATTTTCTGGCACCGTTGTATTTTATCTATACCACTTGTATTTCACTATCTCTTCGCCGAACTAGTGCACCTATACACCTGACAAGTGTATTGGGTATGTTGGGGACACAAGAGACTTCTTGTATCTTGATTGGAGGGTTGCTTGAGAGGGGATACCTTTGACCACTTCCTACTTGAGTTCGATAAACCTTGGGTGATCCACTTAAGTGAAAACTTGCTGCTATTCTACACACCTCTACACTTGGAGGCCCAACAACTGTCTACAAGAATAGAAGTGCGTAGACATCAGGGGTGTATCGTAGTATTTTCGATAAGTAAGAGTGTCGAACCCAACGAGGAGCAGAAGGTATTGACGAGTGGCTTGGAGCAGGAATTCTCTGTAAATACTTAGCAAACGGATTTTTAGGGTTTTTTGATAATGCAGATAAATAAAGTGTGAGTAAATAAAAGACAATAATAATAAATGCAGCAAGTGGCCCAATCCTTTCTTTAGCAAAGGACAAGCCGGTTGTATTACTTAACATGACCAAATATTCTCGAGGACACATGGGAATATGTCAAGTGCTTTCGCTTCATATAGTTGATTAATCTTCTTTAGTTTGATAAGTGTTGTGTGGGTGAACCTGTGCTAATGTACTGACCTTCGTAGGACTAATTCATACTTGTGATTATACCCCTTGTAAGCATCCGCAACTACAAGAAAGTAATTAAGATAAAAACCTAACCACAGCTTTAAACTCTAAGATCCTACACTCCCTTGTGCAAAGGTTTTCTAACGGGGGTTTAGGTTTCTGTCACACCGGCAACCCCTACGATTAGTAGCCAAATACACAATGCATTCCCCTAGGCCCATAAAGGTGAAGTGTCATATAGTCGACGTTCACATGACACCACTAGAAGAATAGCACCACAACTTAAATAACAAACTATTGAATCTTTCTCAACACAATTCCACTACTAACAACATGACTTCTCCCATGTCCTCGAGAACTAAATGTACTACTGACAAGACATCATATGGATCAAGATCAGAGATGAAATAATGATAAGTAACAATCTGAACATAACAATAATTCAACGGTTCCACTCAATAGCATTAACTACAACAAGTAATCAACACTGGGAAAGTTTCCCCTAAGAACTATGCAAGATTCAACCCAATTGTTACAGTGGTATGGAGTGGTGATGATGGTGCTGGTGGAGATGATGATGGATATGATGATGATGATCCCGATGAAGTCCAGCTTGATGGTGGTGTTGATGGCGATGATCTCCCCTCTCCGGGAAGGAATTTCCCCGGCAGATTTCTGCCTGCCGGAGAGCTCTTTCTCTCTCTGCAGTTTTCCGCCCCGCGGAGGCGGGGGAATCTTTCTGTGGTCACTCCCCGAGTCTTAGGGTTTCGTGGGGAATATATACGCCAAGAGCAGAGCCAGAGGTGGGCCAGGGTGGCCACACCACCTGGTGGCACAACCTAGGGTGACCTGCGCTAGGGGGTGGTGTGGGCCCCCTATGGCCCATCTCTACTCCCCCTTTAGGCATCCTTCGTCTTCTGAAAAATAGGATTTCCATATATTTTCCGGGATTTTCTGATCTTCGCGAATTTCTCCTCCAAATAGTGCATTTTCCATCAGAATCCTGACTTCAGCGGTCCATCCTCCAAAAGTCATCAACCATGCAAAAACAGATGAAATAACATAAGTATCATCTCTTAATATGAAATATATCAATGAATAACAGTAAATTGTGATATAGAATAGTGATGCAAAATGGACGTATCAATCATGAGCTTTGTAATCTATAGATCTATTCTGCTACTCAAGTGCTTTAATTAATCTCTGCTTATCCCCACGTGTGTGAAGTTGACAGTGTGCACACCGTGTGGCACTTTGGCTAAGGTTACAGAAATACTTATCATGAGTATAATTTGAGTTGGATGTCTCTATGAGATTGTGGTGTTTGTTGGAACCATCTAGAGCTCAAGGTGATAGTGAGGGGTTATCTAGATGGGGAATGCAAACTTTAAGGTGTGATGTTATAGCCCTACATCGTCCAACCGGAGAGTAGTTGAGGGTAGCATAATGAAGAGAAGATATTTATATGAGAGTGCCCACTAGTGAAAGTATGATCCCTAGGCCTTGTTTCTAAGCATTGAAACACCTTTTACAATCAGTCCTGTTACATGTTTGCTTGCTACCACTCTTATTTCAGATTGCAATTACCACTTATAATCATCCATATTACTTGTATTTCACTATCTCTTCGCCAAACTAGTGCAACTATACACCTGACAAGTGTATTGGGTGTGTTGGGGACACAAGAGACTTCTTGTATCTTGATTGTAGGGTTGCTTGAGAGGGATACCTTTGACCACTTCCTCCCTGAGTTCGATAAACCTTGGGTGATCAACTTAAGGGAAACTTGCTATACAAACCTCTGCACTTGGAGGCCCAACACTATCTACAAGAATAGAAGCGTGCGTAGACATCAAACTTGCACATCATTTCTTCTTTCTTCATTATGTTGGTGTCTTGAAGGTACATAAGAGATATCACTCCAACTTTAGTCTTCAAGACACACTTGCTATGGGCTCAACTGTCACTTGACCAATCTCCGGATCACTCACTGAAACCTTGCTCAACACTTGATCTTCTTCCCTTTCTTCTTCACTCAACCTTGAAGCCAACATATGTTTCAAGCATTGCCTATGGACAAATCCTGCAGGTAAAACTCAATGCAAACATAAGTCCATAATGATTCTCATTAATTACCAAAACCACACATGGGGCACACATGCACTTTCAGTCTCCCCCATTTTGGTAATTGATGACAATCCCTTTGAGAGGGTTTATATAAGGAATTAACCACACAAAACATTGTGCTAACATAAAATACAACACAAGTACGTGATGTTAGTACAACCACAATATAGAGACCCCCCACACACAATTTATGCACTTGTGGATGAACTTGAATTTCACTACATATATTGCCAACCATTACCGGTGGTGGATTTTTCTCTATATATTCAAGATGCCATGCAACACACTAAGATGCAAAGCACACGAGGCAAGTGTTTAAGTACAAAACTCAAAACACACAACCAAATTCCCTAAAACTTCTCCCCATGGGCATCGATTGCCAAAATGGGTGAAAAACTTTAGAAGGCCAATTTAGTGAGAGTTCCTCCATATGGTGTGCATTTCTCATAATATGAGTAGAATCAAATGCACGCATCCAATGATGATTGCCAGGAGGAAATCAAACTAAACTGAGGATCCAAAGATTGCAAAAAAATGGTGAAGAAGCATCAATGAATGAAGCAAGCAATCAAAAGATCCAAAGAATCACTTCACAAAAGGAAGATACCAGAAGAAAGATATATATTATGATAATATCGACATGAGAGTGATTTAAATAATATGAGAATACTCCCCAAGGTCTATGCACAAATTATAATTTGCGTTTGAATACAATATGCATAAACATGGCATCCTCATTCCCTCTATATCATTTAAAGCACGAGCACAAGCAAGAGAGAAGATATTATGATGAGAGCAAATGGGTGTTTAGATGAAAATAGGAAGCTCCCCAAGGTTCATGCACAACAAAGTGCACAATTATGGAATCATAACTCCCCATAATCAAGAAAACACTGAAGAAGAACAAGAAAGAAAATGTGTGTTCTTAGGTAGATTAGGAAAGCTCCCCAATGTTTATGCACCAAACGTGATAATTGCTTTGAATGCAAAGTGCATAAACATGATATACTTGCTCCCCCAAACTTACATAACAACTCAAAGGAATGAGAGATCAACTTTCTTAACACCAACGAGTGCCAAAAGATGCAAATGAAAATGTCAAGCACTCAAACAAAAACTTTTGGAGCCACCAAAGAATAAAGAAGGTGCACAAGGTGGACTCCAAAGGAAAAAGGATACCAACTAGAGATTTAGCCATAATCATGTGTATAAGTTTATAGGTAGACAACAATCACCAAGATATACATCCATAAAGAAACATGTACACACAAAACGGATACTCAAGAATGAACGAGATATCCAAACGAAAGTCATAGATAATGCCAGTAAGATTTTTGCTAGAAAGCATGGCCCAAGGCTCAAATTTATCATATTGAACATCAATGACCTCAAAACACCAACAAATACATCACAACTATCACAAGGGAACAAGAGATAGTTGGAATGCATTGGGAAAGGCAACAAGTATTATAAAGAACAAATAAACCTTGCAAATTCATCCATATAGTACATGAGAGAAATTGAGGAAATGATTGGCAATTGAATTGCTATATTGGCATATGTGGGATTGGCAAATTCATAAACATGGTTGTTATATACTCCCCAAAATATGAATTCATCTCAACTTACTCATATAACAATAAGGATGATAGAATATTTTTTTGCAAGAACCACACAAAAAAATAACTAAAGGAAATCATGCGATGAGCAACCACAAAGGTTGGATGCTAGAAAAATATGCATGAGAGGGATACTTGTTACCGAGATACCATTGGTAGGATGAAGTAGATATGAGTTTGTTGATCATCCTAGCTTGCTTCCAATTATCATTCAGTCCCCACATCTTCTTATTATAGTGACAAGCATCCAATGAATCTCCAATGTACCTATAACACATTCAAGTACACAGTTGTCCCAAAACTCATTGGGTCCAAAGTAGTTTGATAAACTACAATACATAGGAGAGACTCCACATAAATGTGTGCATATTAATATGAAATTGAATTTGATGCACAACTTAGCCGATGGGATTTGTTGGAGTTTCCCTTATATATTGGATTAAAGAAAGCGAGCACACCATAATATAAACATGTAGTAAATATGCATGCACAAGGCTGCTTAGCCCAAAATATATTCATCCCGTTGGGGAACCCCAAGAGGAAGGTATGATGAGCACAACAACAATTTTTCCCTCAGTTATGACACCAAGGTTATCAATCCAGTAGGAGCAAGGAAACACCTCAAAGGTGTTGCTAGCTGGACTTTGGCAGGGCGCACTACCGGTGCCAGCAGCAACGTGGAAACCTGCACAACACAACCATAGAACTTTGCCCCCAACTTGCGATGAGGTTGTCAATCTCACCGGTTTTGCTCAAAACAAAGAATTAAACGTATTGTGTGGAAGAAAGTAATAGTTTGCAGAAAGCAAACAGAAAACAGTAAACAGTTGATTGTAGATTGATGATAAAAGAAAGGACCGGGGTCCATAGTTCACTAGTGGTGGCTCTCCTTAAGATAGATGACATGTTGGGTGAACAAATTACAGCGGGGCAATTGACAAACATCGAGAAAGCATACATGCATATACTACTCATCTTGACTCCTTTAAGATTTGATTGGGCATCACAACATCATACATAGACCGTAATCCAACTACATCTATGACTAATAATCCACCTTCAGGTTATCATCCGAACCCCCTCCAGTATTAAGTTGCAAGCAACGGATAATTGCATTACGCATTGCATGTAAAGTAAACAATATGATTGTTCCATGAACAAAGTATTGTTGTTTTCTCCCTAGTAGCAACAACACATCTAGTACCTTAGAGATTTCTATCACTTCCCCAAATTACTAGAGGCATGAACCCACTATCGAGCATAAATACTAACTCTTGGAGTTGCTAGCATCTACTTGGACAAGATAGCTACTAACAATGGAAAGCATGCAAGATCACAAATAACAAAGACATGATAGAATCAGTAATCAATCTAAAATAGCATCTCAATATCCATCGGATCCTCGCAAACACAACATGTAGGAATTACAAATAGATGATCTTGATCATGAACGGAGCTCACAAGATCTAAACATGATAGCACAAAGGAGAAGAACCAGCCATCTAGCTACTACATGGACCCGTAGTCCAGAGATGAACTACTCATGCATCACACCGGAGGCTTGCATGGTGATGAAGAAGGCCTCCAGGGTGAATTCCCCTCTCCGGCAGGGTGCCGGGAAGAGCTTCAGATCCCTCCTGGTCTAGGGATGGAGATGACGGTGGCTACAGACTCTTTCATGGAATTTTGATTGGGTACTTAGGGTTTCTATATCGGAGGCATCTTATAGGCAAAAGGCGAGGCCGAGGGGGTGCCTGGGCTGGCCACACCACCCCCTAGCACAGGCCAGGCTAGGCCGCGCGACCAGGTGGTGTGGCGGCCCCGTGGCCCCTCTCCGTCTCATATTCTGGCTCCTTGTGTCCCTCGGTGAAAAATTGACTTTGGCTTTTGTCCCGTCCAATTCCGAGAATATTCATTTTCTGACTTTCCTGGAACCAAAAACAGCAGAAAATAGGCAGCTAGCATTGTGGCTCTTGTTAATAGGTTAGTCCAAGAAAGTGTATAGAAAGTACTCCAAAGTATGGATAAAATATAATAAAGTAGATAAAACCAAGCATGGAACATAAAAAATTATGGATACGTTAGCAACGTATCAAAGGCTTTCAAGAACCAACAAGGAGATATAATTTTAACAAAAACATAGAGTAAACCAATACGGTACACACAAGAGCGTGACACAATAAAATGTGTCCAAATTATATCAAGGAATCAAATCAACACATGATAGACCCCACGTTCAACAAGTTAACAAGGTAAAAGTCAAAGAGCAAAAAGGATAAGCAAATACAAATGCTTAACGATTTATCTCATTCAAATGATTAAATAGAAAGCATGGAATGAGAAAATCAACTCCAAAAAATACCAATTGAAAGAAAATGGTTCCAACCGAAGAACCAAACTCTCAACATTTTTCAAGATGGCACAAAGTACCAAAGAAAAGATTTATCTTCCAAAGGCATAAAACATGGTATGGATCAAAACATGTCATGAAGAAGCATAAAATGAGTGTTCTAAATAATATAGGAGAACTCCCCCATGATTAGTGCATTATTTAAGATTTTGCAGTTGAATACAAAATTCACACACATGGGATCATCATCCCTATCTACATCAACTAGAGAAATAAATAATTTTAAGACAAATAAAGATCCACAAGACTCGAGGAAGAGATGGGAAACAAATCACAACAAATTTATTGGCAAGATATAAGGAAAATAAAGCAAAAAACAATATTAAAATGATCAATAAGATCTACCACATATAATAGTACCGATTGTCCAAGGACAAGGGACTTGCAAATATTTCTCGATGGTAGATAACAGATATATCCAAGATCATATTCACAAACAGAAAGAAAATGTCAAAATATAGGAATTAAAAACCACGTTAGGAAAGAGATCCTTGAGGGTTTCAAGTAGTTAACCAATCACGAACAGCAATGATTAGAATAACTAGAGGCAAAAAATTTGCCAACTTAGATATAAGAATTCATATATGATGAAACCCATACCAAGGAAATCTCTTGCAAACAAGATCCAAAAGATAAGGGATAAACGCATTATATTGAAAAGGAACTTGTTTGAGCTCATGTTCCACACAAGAACTAGATAATTTCGAATATCAATTATATGTGACACAACCTCAACTATTCACATTTTCTCGGTTTGTAATATGCATAAAGTATATTGCTCCCCCATAATGTGATAAAACATTTCTTTTCACAAGAGGCAAATAAAATACAACAAGAGAACATTAATGGATATTATAGAATTTGAATTTCTCATGATCATGACATACCACGTAGAGACTAGATAATCTTGAAATATCAATTCTAAGTGGTATTGCTCATGTACACACATTTAGGATTGTGAGGTGCCCCAAAGAACATCACACTCCCCCAAAATAGGATAGTCCATTAATCTCCCGTAAGAGACAACTTAGATATAAACAAGATGCAATAGGCTCAAACACAAAAACACATACATGGTGTGCAAGCCAACATACACAAACTTGATTTCTCAAGTTAAGAAAGTAGGAAGCACAACATATGCAAAACATATGCAAGGTACAAGACTAACACATGCATAAGGGGCAAGTAAATTTCAATGTAAATGAGTTGAGAACATGTTACCGCAAGGAGGAGCAATGGATATACGATAGACATATGATAATCTAAATGACTTGGCTTGAGAGAATATAGTTGAAGTCCCCTTAATTCTTCATGATGTAGCCAAGTCTCCAATGGCCTCCAACACACACCTATTTATCAAGTTTTAGCTTGATTGTCCCCAAACAAGTAGGGTCATAAGAGGTTAGTCACAATAGGCTTGGCAACCCACATGGTTCTTTTCTTGACACCACTTTGAGCACCAACATATTTGGCAAACACATTGCCACCCCCATCCTTCCTAAGAGAATAAAGATCATCGATCATGATTGGGTTGGATGAGGAGTTACCAATAGTGCAAGAAGAAGAGATGTGACCCTTCTCACGACATAAGTAGCAAGTTCTTCTCTTCCCATTCTTTTCACTTAATTTCTCCATAATGGGAGCATTAGCTTGAATCTTCTTGGGAAATGGCCTTTCGCCAACTTGAGATAGGCCATGACCTTGAACTAGAGGCTGCTTCCCTTTTTTCTTCTCACCAAGAGGCTTCTTCTTCGAGGGGCAAGATCTAACATGGTTCCCTTCAATTTTGCACTTGAAGAAAACAATCTTGGACGAATTCTTGACTTGTTATTGGCCCTTCTTATTGTTGCTCCTGGACTTCTTCTTGATAGTCGACTTGTTCTTGACATTGGATTTGAATACAATCCCACTCTTGTCATTGGGGGATTTTTGCACACTCAAGATCTTGTTGAGTGTGGCCTTCCCTTTATGACCCTTTTCCAAGCCATTCTTCAAAGAAGTGACTTGAGCCTTGAGCTCTTTGATTTCCTCTACATGGTTAGTGGCAACACATATACTAGAGGAAGTAGAAATTTCATTGCTAGAGCAACAAGGCAAAGACTGTAATTCATCACAAGATTTAGCAATAATGTGAGTGGACAAACTACAAGTACTAGCACATGGCAATATAGCATTATTCGTAGAGCTAGTGACCACATGAGGCTTAGAAGATGTTACCTTTGTACAGCTAGCCTTATGAGCTAACTTTAGCCTAGCATGGGATGCTACAAGATCCTCATGAGAGCTTGATAGCTTACCATGACTTTCTTCCAAGATCCCATACTTGCTAGTTAGCAAAGCAAGTTGAGTTTTTAGATCAACATTATCCTTCAAAATAGATGCTTCACAAGAAATAGAGTTAGTAGCACAAGCATCATAATTAATTGCAAGAGGTGAGGGCATCTTCGAAAGCTCTTTTGAGTAAGAGTCTTTAAGTTGCTCATGTGACTCGGTGAGTTTGATGAGCTCACCCTTGATCACCCTAGAGCCATTTTTGAGGTGGTCAAAATCCTCAAGGAGTTTAGCATAAGCAACTTGAAGCTCATCATTTTTATTTTTGAGACCACTAGCCACCTTAGGACCTCTATCATGAGATTCCTTCACTCTAGACAACTCTAGAGCAAAAGTCTCCTCAAGAGATTCCTTAGTGGTTTGTTCCTCTTCAAGAGCTTCATTTAGATGTGCAATTTGATTAGCATACTCACACTCAAGGCTACTCATTTTATCAATGGTGTTCTCATGCTCCTCAATTTTTCCTTCTAACTTATCAATGTGTTCTTTGCTCTTAATAGCAAAGTCCAAGATTTCAACGAAGTTAGAGCAAGCAATATTATTATTAACAAGAGCATGATAAACCATCTCACCCTTTTCATATAAATCATAAACATCCAACTCATCTACCTCATTATCCTCATCCTCATCATCATAAGAGGTATTGGGTTTCAAAGTAGGAGTTACCTTTGAATCCCTAGCCATAAGGCATAGGTGTGTACCATGAGATGATGACGATGGTGATGATGATGAATTATTTGAAGCTTCATTCAACATCTTGTCTTGGCCAATAGGATCTTTTTTCCTGTACATGGTTAGCAACACAAGTACTAGAGGAAATAGAAGAATTTTTGTCATGGCAACAAGGCAATGAGAGCATATCATCATGAGATCTATTGGGGAAATATATACATGATATGCAAGGACTATCAACACTAGCATGTAACTCATATATAGTGCTAGACGTGTTTAAGTCCAAAGATGAACCATTGCAATGAGATAGAGAAGAACGATCAATAAGAGTAAGATCACTATCATCATTGCAAAGTTCACCACCACTCACCATATCATTACCTTGTGTCTTACCACACTTTGATGAAGTGGAATAAAAAGAGAACTCATCTCGAACAGAAGTGGAAGCAATACAATCATCCTCAATAATGTTGGATACATCATATTTATCTTGAAGTTTTGTCCATAACTCATGAGAGCTCCAAAAAGGTATGATTGAAGAAGTAACTACATAGCTCAAAGCATTAACAAGCACATTAGAAGCTTGAGCATCGAGATATAAGTTTTTCTCATCCTCATAAGATAGATTTTGGAAATCCATTGGAGGAGAAAAACCTATATCTATAATACACTCCAAATTTGGGTCCATGTCCCGAAAATGAATAAGCATACGAGTTTTCCATTTATCATAATTTGTGCCATCGAATATGAACATTTCATTGTGCACTAATCCCCTAGCCGACATCTTTACTCTCAAGGCGGTGAAGCCTAAAATGAGAGACCGGGCTCTCATACCAATTGAAAGGACATAGATGTCGCCTAGAGGAGGGTGAATAGGCGGTTTCAAACTTTTACGAGATGGGCTTAACAAAGGCGGAATAAAACTAGCATTTACTTTGTCAAGCACAAAACCTATATATACTATGGTTCACCTATGTCCACCAATAACTTGTGCTAATCAAGACAAACAACTATGTGATAGCAAGATATAGACTTCAAGCACGAAGGCTATCACAAAGTAAGGTGCATAAGTAAAATCTCGGGTATAGAGATAACCGAGGCACGCAGAGACGGCAATGTTTTACCGAGTTCCTCCCAATGGAGTATGTCTCGTTTGGAGAGGGGGTGGTTTCAAACCACCAACGCCACAAAAGGCCTCCCTTGTTCTCCTGTGAATCTCACCCCAACGGGATCGATCCATGCTTCCACTATCGGTGCACCTGTCGGTGGAAATCCGGAACCTCTCACAAGATTGGGGCACTTCTCCACAACTCAATTAGAGGCTCCCAACAAACAAGCTTGGGGGAAAGCTCCACAACTTAATTGGAGGCCACAAGTAATCTACGAACCTGCAATTACAAGTAAACCGTCTAGGGTTCCAAGATCCCAAGAGTAAAAGGCTTCTCAGCTTTCACCCAATCGAATCCTCACGAGAACTCAAACCGATGCACCAGATGCAATGGCAAGAACACAAGAAGTGGTCAAGTCCTTCACTCCCAAATTCCACCAAAGCTACAAAAGCTTATGGGGGAATAAGAGTGATATGGGTATGATTACTAGGATGCTCATTATTCACTACCCTACATTGGGTAAAAGGCCTACAACCCATGAAGATTCCAGATAACAGTCCAAGGAAGCAACCGACAAAGACTTTGATTGTGTTAGGAAAGAAACCATGAACCAACATTATGTTGGTATTGTAATCACGCGTGTATGAAACCTATCCGCATACAGCTTTGAGTCCCGGCCTATTATATATAGGATGGGAGAAGCCCAAGCGAGGGTACCGAAATCTAGAGGACAACTTGTAATAGTGTGTTTCCCCAATATTCAGGCGACTTTGTCTTCATCGCTTTCCTGACATCTGACGAAATCCCCAGCGTTCTCTTTTCTGCGATACCCCAAGTCCATCATCATGGGTATTGCCGAGGTTACCCCTCGTCAATTGGCGCTGTCTGTGGGAAACTTGAATGCTGGAAGCACGGATTCGGCGGAACACTCTCCACCAAGCATCAACTCGACGAAAGCAGATCCACGCCCGCCCACACGTAAAACTACGCTGACAGAAGTACAGGAACCTTCCATCAGATCCTCACTGGAAGTCGAAGCACAGATCAAAGAAGGCAACAAAAACGGGAAAATCAAGACGAATCTAGGGGATCTTGATGGTCTCTATGACAATCTCTCCTTCGGACCAGACCCACCGTTCACACCACCACGTGAAGCAAGCCTAGCCAATTCAGAACCCTAAGAAAGCAGCGAAAGCATCGACTTTGGAATTCGGATGGCGGAAATCTATCCAGAACAAAAACGGATGGACTTCACTGGCTTATCCGATAGTGTCTCCATGGTTGAAAACAATGGCGTTACTAGTCCGTATGCTACTCAACACCAAGTATGCGTGATCATCAGAGACGCCACGACCCAGCAAAACTCCAATGGTAACCCAATTCTTAATCCTGATGATATTGTTTCAAGCCATAATGTAGGAAGTAATGACAACGAAGGAAGTCGAGGAAACAGGGCAGACCCAACAGTCAACCGGGAAAATCGGGAAGAAGAACAACCATGTGAAGATGAGAGGCGAACCCTTAGCCTACTAGCCAGTGTATGGGAAAATGCGAGAGAAGCAATATCGGGTACGGTCCCAATGACAACGGACGCCACCCACGAAGATCTATTGGCATACCAGTATCTGCTACACCGCAAAAAGAGAGACCTCCTCAGGATGCAGAGGCAACTCGACGAAAGGAAAAGGGTAGCCGACAAATCTAGCTTACGGCGAGCGCAGCTAAGCTCCACCCGAGGATCAAGAAGCATAACAGGAGGAGCATCACCAAGAAGGGGAACGTCTAGATAACGAGATATACCCGAAGAAGAGAGGAGCGGACTAATCTGAGACCTTGATCTATCTTGATCTATCATTTATGTCGAGAGACCAAGATGGAAATATCAAGGCAAAAACAGCTCAGGCAACTATTGTGGCTGCACAAACATAACTAATCACAACACAGCCCGCACCCGACGATCCTCACGTGGCCCTCCACCGCTCTGCCTTGATGAACCTCAGCCTGGTGGGAGAAACTCTCGCGCAAGTAAGTAAAGGAACCACGAGGCAACTTGACAGGTCCCCATGCCGTCGTAGCAGCCCTCGGCAAGGAGGTCACACCCGACGATCACGATCGCCACATCGGGTCCACTTTTTAGAACCAGAACCGCGCAATGACGTGAGAAACAACATCACCCAGCGAAGGATTAATCGATCAAGAGAAGAGCGCAGAACCCGAGGGTACCGTGACGGTGAGAGAGAGGATGAACAAGAATTATGCGGAACCAGCTTCTTTACCCGACGGGTTCGCAAAACTCAGTTCCCGAAAGATTTTAAGTTACCCCAAGATCAACAAAAATACAACAGCCTCCAAGAACCCGAAGCTTGGCTGATAGATTATCTGTCGACTGTCAGATTATAAGGCGGATCCAAAGCCACAACAATGCAAAGCCTGTAGCTCCACCTAACCGGTGCGGCACGCTCCTGGCTGAAGCAACTACCAGAAGATTCTATCAGCAGTTGGAATGATCTCGAAGACAAATTTATCAGAAACTTCCGGTCTACATTCAAGCGACCCGCTTCTTTGGAGAAATTGTGTGCCTACAAGCAAAAGCCAGGAGAATCAATACGAGCCTTCATCCAACGATGGAACATTACAAAAAATTCGGCTGAAGCAATATCTGACGAAAGAGCAATCGACGCCTCCAATGATGGTCTTCGTCGACAGGAGTTCATTGAAGAACTAGGACGAACCACGCCAAGGACAATTTCATAGCTGATGGAAATAGCCAATAGCTGGGCCGATGGAAAGGATGCAGTACACAATAAAAGGGCCCGCTCACCCGATGACAGAGACTGGCGCAACAACGACCGGAGACGACGAACCAATGATGGATACCACACACCCAGTTACGTTGCAGCAAGCTTTTCTGGAGCGTAGAACCGACGAAGTGATGACTACAACAGCCGATATCGTGGCAGTAGGGACAACATTGGTGAAAGCCAGTCGTGGCAATGATACCATTCAACGAACCGAGACCCACCAATGTCAGCAAGACAAATGTTGGAAGGACCCTGCAATATGCACTACTACGTCGACTCAACAGGGAAAAGGCGATCAAATCACCTCCTAAAGGACTGTCGGACATTCCTAAAGATGCAAGAACTATGCAACACAAAGGCAGCTGAAGCAACAAACATAAACAACGCCCCTACACCTGGCGCTTTGTCCATTGGTGCTCCACCTCCACCATAGGGGCCTCCGCCAGCAGGACAGCCGCAAAATACAATACACCAAGACAACGAATATCCCAGGTCAAAGGGAGAAATGTCAATGATCCATAAGGGGCCACCCTCCAACAGAACACGGAATTTGATCACTAGGCAAGTAAATTTGGCAGTAACAAAGCCACCTCCTACACCGGAGTATCTCCATTGGTCGGAACAAGAAATTATTTTCAGAAGAGCTGACCATCATTATGGGTCCCTCAGCTAGGCCAGTTAGCACTAATAGTGGAAGCGCAAATCGGCGGGTTCGATATGAGTCAAGTCTTCTTGGATGCAGGAAGCAGCATCAATCTGATTTACGCCAAAACTTTGCGGGCCATGAACTGGTCCAGGACGAACCTAACACCATCAGACACAACCTTCCACGGGATAGTTCTAGGAAAAGCCGAAATTCCATTGGGCAAAGTCTACCTCGACGTAGTCTTCGGGTCAAAAAATAGCTTTAGATGAGAAAAGCTGGAATTCGAAGTCATGGACTGGCCATCTCAATACCACGCGATCCTAGGACGACCGGCTTTCGCTAGGTTCATGGCAGTACCTCACTATGCATACCTAGTGCTAAAAATGCCAGCCCCAACGGGGTCATCACAGTCAAAGGAAGCATCAGCCGCGCAGACAGCTGCGATCGAGAATTCGACAAAATCTAAGAATCTTTCGGGATGGAGGCGGAAATTGGATAGCTGAAGTTGGCGGATGAAGAGCAGACACACGAAGGGCACACCCGCAAAAAGAAAGTATCGGAAGAGCAAGCACGCAATGGTCTTGCAAAAAGCAACTTATGCGGCCTCCAATAATGGTCCCGCATAAGAAGACCCACTGATCGACAAGTCACGAGCACCATGGTGCGGAAAATGATGAAGATCCCCAAGAACAGAAGCCAAAGTTCCTCTAGAAAACCTCCATTTAGATGCACTTTATATTCAATAAAGGCCAACAGCCAGGCAATCACTCCTTCGCTAAGTATTCCTACCCATTATTATCAAAAAATAAAGAAAGTATTCCGTGAAATACAAACTTCTATGGCACACGAACATTAGTTCGTCGGATCTCTAGATCAAAATTATACAGCATGCAATCAAAATCTAGTATGAAACATGTGACCTTTTTGATAAAATGTCTATACAATATTTCGGTTACACATTACAAAGCTGCACAAACAAGTAGTCAGATCTCAAAGTTAACAAAAAAATCTTCATTTGCTTCTAAGCACCTACGCACAATCCTAATGGTGGGTCTACGAGCGGCAGCATAATGAGGCACCATATAAACAAGGTCGCCATTGGAAGAGGGAGGCAGACCTGAAGATATGACATCCAGATCCAATATCGGGTGATGCGCGTGCACCCAAAAGAGCGCGAGCTTGGCACCCGCCACAAGCTGAAGCTTCACATAATGGTGGATCCTCTCACCTTGCCAAAACTTCATAATTAAGTCTGCCAAGGTCTGAGGCTAGGGATCCCGAGGAAACATGGCATTGCAAACAATAGCCAGAGATCTGCGAGAACACTCGATAAATTGCTCTAGCTCTGATATGCGATCCTGCAGCAGCGCCATAGTATAGGCACGACGGTGATTAGTCCAAAATTGGTTTCAGAACTTCGAGAGGCAGATACAAGAGCGTGCATCCAGTCGCACAGACGCCGGTTTTCCTCCCTCTCGCACAATCAAATACCTACACATCGGAGAGAAATTAATTTCTAGCAAGACGGAAAAAGCAACTGAAGAAAAAGGCAGCTTACACAATAGCTTTTCGCTCGCCCTGGAGATCTCTTCCAAGAAAAAAGCCTCGCGGTTGAGGGCCTGGCGTGTTTTCGATTGGGAAACATCCGCCATTGATTGAACAACCCGTAGTCTTCCTTCAAGTTTCTTTACTTGCTCAATGGCGGGTCCATCGTACGCATGATGATAGAAGGTCGCACCTGCTACAGCGGAGGGCGGAACAACATCCAACGGTTGCGCAGAACCAGAAGGAGCCGAAGAATCATTCAAGGACTGACAAGACAGAAATATACAAAACACTCAGCATACAAAAGCAAGGTCATGCGCATATATTCAAAAACTTCTTTCTTGTAAAAAGAAGAAAAGGGAGGCTGGACAAGTTCAAGATCCATTACAATAAAGGGAGACAGGATAAAAATTACAAAACATAGCCTACGATGCCGTATCCTTTAAAGACGGGGTGGCACTAGCGGAAGGAGCACTAGCTCTGATAGCAGCAGGGGTAGCCGAAGAAGGAGCACTGATGTCTACGCACTTCTATTCTTGTAGACAGTTGTGGGCCTCCAAGTGCAGAGGTTTGTAGAACAGCAGCAAGTTTTCCCTCAAGTGGATCACCCAAGGTTTATTGAACTCAGGGAGGAAGTGGTCAAAGGTATCTCAAGCAACCCTGCAATCAAGATACAAGAAGTCTCTTGTGTCCCCAACACACCCAATACACTTGTCAGGTGTATAGGTGCACTAGTTTGGCGAAGAGATAGTGAAATACAAGTGGTATGGATAATTATAAGTGGTAACGGTGATAGAAAATAGCTTGATGGCGTGGAAGAGACCAAAGGCAAACTGAAATAAAGATGGAAGCAAGCAAACATGTAACAGATCTAATTGCAAACGGTGTTTCAGTGCTTAGAAACAAGGCCTAGGGATCATACTTTCACTAGGAACACTCTCATATAAATATATTCTTCTTTATGATAGTACGCTGAACTATTCTCTGGTTGGACACTCTAATCGATGGTAGGGCTATAACAGCACACCTCAAAGTAAGCCTTTCCCATCTAGAAAACCCCACACTGTCACCTTGAGCACTAGATGGTTCCAACAAACACCGCAATTTCATAGAGACATCCAACTCCAAATATAACTCACAACAAGTATTTGTAATCTCTAGCCTAAGTGCCACCATGGTGTGCACGCTGTCACTTTCACACACATAGGGAGAGCAGAGATCTATTAAAGCACTTGAGTAACAAGGTAGATCTATAGATTACAAGCTCATGACCACAACAAGATCATGCATAGATAGAGAGATGAACACATAGCTACCGGTAGAACCATTAGCCTCGAGAGAGAACTACTCCCTCCTCATCATGGGAATCAGCAACGGAGATGGAGATGGTGGTGGAGATCGATGGAGATGGCTCCGGGGGCACTTCCCTGTCCCGGCAGGGTGCCGGAACAGAGACTTTCTGTCCCCCGAATCTCCCCTTCGGTGGCGGCAGTGCTTCAGAACTTTTCGTGGCTGGAGGCTTGACTTCTTAGGGTTTATGCATCGGGAGGCTTCTTATAGGCCAGAGGGCAAGGTCGGTGGGCGGCCAGGGGGCCCACACCATGCCCTGGCGCGGCCTGGGGGGACCCGCGCCATGGGGTGGTGTGGCCACCTTGTGGCCCCTCTCCGACTCTCCTTCTGGCTCCGTGAGTCTTCCAGGAAAATATCAACTTTGGCTTTTGTCCGGTCCAATTCCAAGAATATTGATTTTCTGACTTTCCTGGAACCAAAAACAGCAGAAAACAGGCAACTGGCACTATGGCACTTGTTAATAGGTTAGTCCAAGAAATCATATGAAAAGTACTCCAAAGTGTGGACAAAACATAAGAAAGTAGATAAAACCAAGCATGGAACATCAAAAATTATAGATACATTTGCAATGTATCAACATCCCCAAGCTTAACTCCTGCTCGTCCTCGAGTAGGTAAGTGATAAAAAGAAAGAATAATTTTTGAGGTGACATGCACCATCATAAACTTGATCAAAGTATTTGCAAAACATTCAAAGCTGGGATCTTAGTCCTTCAATCATAACATGAAAGATAAAGTTCTAGCAATAAGACAAAGCAACTATGTTGCAACATGAAAAGGCACAAACAAAAGATTCATGAATAGCAATGCTTTGCAAGACGTTTGTTTGTTTCACATAAAGAAAACATAGCATAGTAGTATTCAGCTTGTCCCTCATAAAGTAGCAAATATAATTGCATAGGACACCTTCAAAGTTTATAACAGTGACTAGATACAAACAGTTTAAAACAAGCAATATCAAGTCATGCATCAATCAACTAGTCTTGGGACAATGCACATAGAACTAAGAATGGCCATTATGCTCTCAAAGTAGGTGCATAAAGGGAGAAGGTGGAGACTCAATATAATGGTGGAAGAAAGGCCTTCATAGAAGGAAGCAGAGATTCAAGTTTCATAAAGAGCTTCCAAAAATTATGGTACTTATAGCTTTCAGCTCTCATTTCCCCTATCATAAGCATCTTGAAGTGATTAAGGTTAAAGTGAACAAACTATGGTGTACATGCTTGACGAAGTATAAGTTAGAAATCTCATGTCCCTTGAATACGAGGGCCGCTCCTCATGCTACTCAAGTTTAGTCACCGGTAAGTTCTTGTCATCGTAAGCATATGTGTATCATAGAGAACCGCCAACGGGGTACCCCTTGCCCGATGATACGGAAGAATCCCCATATCCAAATGACAAGGCAAGCAGACAACAAGTATCTCAGCAATCTTCTTATTTACCATGGGAATATGGTGCTTTTTTCTCTCTTTCCTCTTTTCATAATATCTCTCTTTTTTCTTTATTTTTTCTCAATCTCTATCTCTTTTTTATAAGAAGAATGCTTCATAGATACTCGTGATGGTTACGCTGCAGGTTTCCACCATGTCAGCATGGATTAGACCAGCGGCCCAGGCGTTTCTCTAACACACATGCATAACTCCATGGAATTACAAGCTCCCCTTTCATTTCACACCGACGACATCCATAGACAAAAGAACATGATATCAACTAGGTACAAAGTACCAGTGCAATGTTGAAAGCGTTCCCCATGACAGCACGGTTCTGCTAATTCACAACTTACAAAGCGCAAGCATATACGCAACATAGGTGAGCACAATGGTTCCAGTTTATTAGATGCAAGAAAGTAAAGTGTGCCATCAAGTTCGTGAGAGCTTTAATCACTAATTTTCACATAACAAGTTTAATTTGGGAGGTAGATAAAACAAGAATTTACTTGGAATAGCAATAATGCTACTAGGTAGGTATGGTGGACACAAATGGCATGGGTTTTGGTTTAAAGGAGGTGGATGCACGAGAAGAATTCCCTCTCAGTACAGGTTTTTGGCTAGCAAGGCTGGGTAGCAAGTATAAGAGTTGAAGGAAACAACCAAACATACAAATGATAAAGACAAACATGCAATCTTCCTTGGAAGCACAAAAGATCTTAACTAGAGAATACTAGACTTATGAGCAAATCAAGAAAGAAAGATGATAAAATTATTTTTCTCTAGAGTACTTCTATCTTTTCATTCAAATCTCAAAAAGGTGTTGCCACTGACCAAGCCAGGTTTGCCAAAACCAACTAAATTAACTCAATGATCCCAAAGTGCTACCAATACTAACAACAAGATCAATCATATAACCACGAATTGAAAACTAATATAATCTATGCAAAAGAGTGAATGATAGAACTTCTCATTAATATTCCATAACGGAAACTCACACCAAGGGATACATATCTAACGACAGAGGGGACACTTCCATAATGCAAACCATACTACAAAATAACTCCTCTATTCATGATATGACTCTACTAATAAGGTAAAAAGATAGAAGATAGTGATATGATACCGCAGCACTCCCCCAAGCTTGGAACAAACCAAGGGGATGCCAAACCTGATGACGAATTACTCCTTTGGTGGTGGTGGTATCCTTTCATCTTCGCCCGTCTTCCAGGGTAAGGGCTTCCCATCAACAAAGGACATCGTGGTTTCCAACATCCTGAAACTTGCAGCAGCACTTATGCGTTTAAATCTAGCCTCATACTCACAGTTTTGATTTTGCACGTCATAGAACTGTGCTTGCAGTTCGTTGGTTGTTTGGCAGAGTGAGAGGACTTCGTCTTTGAGTTCAGCAGTCTCCTTCTGGTTCTCGGTGATGAGTTCGGAACAAATCTTATGGATGATATCCACTTCGCGCTCCGCCATCTTCCTGTACCTAAAGACTTCATGCTCTAGTGCTTCCATCCTGTCCTCCAGACTTCCTTCACCTTTAGGGCCTTGAACCTCTTTAATCTGGACCTCTCCACCTTCGAGCAACAACTCCTTGGGATGAATCTTCAATTCTCTCATGTATGGGTTGATGATATCTTCTAAGGAATCTCCCTTGGATGATCCATAGGAAGACATCGTGGCTCCAAATCTGGGATTCTACCTGGCAGAAACAGATCCAAACAAAAACACGACGAAAACATGATATACGGACCTCGGGGGATCCGGGGGGGGGGTTATATATTACGAAGTTTCATATCAAAAGGAAGGTACTGGGAGAAAACGAGTCGGAGGCGGAGTCCTGGGTGGCCTCACCACCTGGTGGCGCGGCCAGGGGCCCGTGCCATGGGGTGGTGTGGGCCACCCTAGCTCCGTTTCCGTCCCTTTTTCGCTTCGTAGCTTTCCTTATTGTCTTAAAACTACAACAATATAGTTGGATTGTATTTTCGTGGAACTTTTCTTACCAGAACTGTTACCTAGTTGGAAACGGACTCTGCAGGTCTCTGAATTTGGTCCTCAATGAATTTCTCTGGAGTTATAACTTGAAAGGCATCAACATCTTCTTTGTAAGAATCTCCAGCAATATAGTGTTTGAGTCGTTGTCCATTTACTACTTGTGTAGTATTATCTTTTAGGGAAGAAATTTTTATTGCTCCTCAACGGTATACTTCTTCAATGATGAAAGGTCCTTCCCATTTTGATAGGAACTTACCTGCAAAAAATCTGAGACGAGACCTATACAATAGAACTTTTTCACCAACATGAAACTCTCTCTTAAGTATTCGCTTGTCATGCCATCTTTTAACTTTTTCCTTAAAGAGCCTAGCATTCTCATAGGCTTCACTCCTCCATTCATCTAAAGAACTTAAGTCAAATAATCTTTTCTCACCAGCGAGCTTACAATCTCTATTTAGTTCTTTCACTGCCCAGTAAGCTTTGTGTTCTAACTCTAAGGGTAAGTGGTAAGCTTTCCCATAAACCATTTTATAAGGAGACATTCCCATAGGATTTTTATAAGCAGTTCTATAAGCCCATAAAGCATCATTCAACTTCTTAGCCTAGTTTTTTCTAGACCTATTAACAGTCTTTTGCAAGATAGATTTAATTTCTCTATTTGATAACTCTACTTGCCCGCTAGTTTGGGGATGATAATCTGAAGCAATTCTATGATTAACATCGTATTTAGCGAGGGTCTTCCTAAAACCGCCATGAATGAAATGAGAACCCCCATCAGTCATGAGATACCTAGGCACTCCAAACCTAGGAAAGATAACATCTTTAAGCATTTTTAGAGAGGTTTCCCCGTCAGCACTTTTTGTAGGAATGGCTTCTACCCACTTAGTAACATAATCTACGGCAACAAGAATATGTGTGTAGCCTCTCGAAGGAGGGAAAGGACCATAAAGTCAAATCCCCAACAGTCAAAAGGTTCAATAACTAGAGAGTAGTTCATAGGCATTTCATTGCGTCTAGAAATATTACCAACACGCTAACATTCATCACAAGATAAAACAAATTTTCTTGCATCTTTAAAAAGGGTAGGTCAGTAGAAACCTGATTGTAGTACCTTTTGTGCAGTTCTATCTCCTGCATGATGTCCTCCATAGGCACTACCATGGCATTTATGCAATATCTCTTTTTGTTCATATTCTGGAACACATCTTCGCATAATACCATCAACTCCTTCTTTGTATAAGTGTGGGTCATCCCAAAAGTAATGCCTCAAATCGTAAAAGAACTTTCTTCTTTGCTGAGTTGTAAAAGTTGGAGGCAAATACTTGGAGACAATAAAGTTAGCATAATCAGCATACCAAGGGCTTCCTCGCGAGCTCACTCCAACTGCAGCTAACTGTTCCTTCGGGAAACTATCATTAACAGGCATAGGGTCAAAAGAGATGTTTTCCAAACGAGATAAATTATCAGCTACAGGATTTTCAGCACCCTTTCTATCTACTATATGTAGATCAAACTCTTGTAAAAGCAGTACCCATCTAATAAGCCTAGGCTTAGCGTCCTTCTTCGTCATAAGATATTTAATAGCAGCATGATCAGTATGAATGGTTACTTTTGAGTCCACAATATAGGGCCTAAACTTATCACAAGCAAAGAGAACAGCTAGAAATTCCTTTTCAGTAGTAGCATAATTCCTTTGAGCAGCGTCTAGAGTCTTACTAGCATAATGGATAACGTTTAGCTTTTTATCAATATGTTGCCCAAGGATAGCACCTACAGCAAAATCACTAGCATCACACATTATTTCAAAGGGTGAACTCCAATCAGGTGGTTGAACAATAGGGGCTGTAGTTAAAGACTTCTTAAGAGTTTCAAAAGCTTCCTTACAATCATCATCAAAAACGAAGGGTACATCTTTTTGAAGAAGATTAGTAAGGGGTTTTGATATCCTAGAAAAGTCTTTAATAAACCTTCTATAGAAACCAACATGACCAAGGATACCACGAATACCTTTGATGTCTCTTGGGCATGGCATCTTCTCAATTGCCTCAACCTTAGCTCTATCAACTTCTATGCCTCTTTCAGAAACTTTATGCCCAAGAACAATCCCTTCATTAACCATGAAGTGGCATTTCTCCCAATTAAGAACAAGATTAGTTTCTTCACATCTCTGCAAAACTTTATCAAGGTTGTGCAGACAATTATCAAAAGAAGTTCCATAGACAGAAAAGTCGTCCATGAACACTTCTACAATTTCCTCACAAAAGCCATGAAAGATAGCAGACATGCACCTTTGGAAAGTAGCAGGAGCATTACATAAACCAAAAGGCATACGTCTATAAGCAAGTTCCATAAGGGCAAGTAAAAGTAGTTTTTTCTTGATCTTGTTGTTTAATAGCAATTTGAGAGAAACCAGAATAACCATCAAGAAAACAAAAATGGGTCTTTTTAGACAACCTTTCCAACATTTGATCAATAAAAGGAAGCGGGTAGTGGTCTTTCTTAGTAACTTTATTGACTTTCCTAAAATCGATGCACATCCTATAGCCTACCACTATTCTTTGAGGAATAAGCTCATCATTATCATTAGGGACAACGGTAATACCTCCCTTTTTAGGAACACAATGAACAGGACTAACCCATTCACTATCAGCAATAGGGTAAATAATACCAGCATCAAGGAGTTTCAATACCTCATTCCTTACCACTTCCTTCATCTTAGGATTTAAACATCGTTGGTGCTCCACTACTGGCTTCGCATCTGGTTCTATGTTGATAGAATGCTGACATATAGTAGGTGAAATCCCTTTCAAATCATCCAGAGTATAGCCCATAGCTCCTCGGTGTTTCTTCAAAACTTCCAATAATCTTTCTTCTTCCTCCCCTGAAAGTTTAGCGCTAATAATAAAAGGATATATCTTTTTATCATCAATAAAAGAATATTTAAGATCATCAGGGAGAGGTTTTAAATCGAAAACCGGATCCTTTTTAGGTGGCATCGTGGTACCCAAGTCTTCTACAGGCAAGTCGTGCTTAAGCATCATAGGTTGATCATGGAGAATCATGTAAATCTCATTCCTTTCTTCCATGAAGATTTCACTTTCATGTTCTTCCATAAATTGCTGCAAAGCATTGTTAGGATCAAGAGAAATAGAAGCAAGTTGTTCAACCCTAAAATCCTCATTATGGGTTTCCTCTTCGCAAGGTTCTTTAGCAAATTTCGAAAAATTAAACTCATAAGATTCCCCATCAAACTTAGTCAAGATTTTCTCCCTCTTGCAATCAATAATAGCTCCATAAGTACTCAAGAAAGGTCTACCAAAAATGATAGGATAAGTTTTACTAGCAGCTAAACCAAGTACTAGAAAATCAGCGGGGTACTTAATCTTACCGCAAAGAACTTCCATGTCTCGCACAATACCAATTGGAGAGATGGTCTCTCTATTAGCAAGGTGAATAACCACAGCAATCTCTTCCAACTCACAAGGACTGATCTCATGCATAATTTCTCTGTAAAGCTCATAAGGAATAGCACTGGAACTTGCACCAATATCACATAAACCATAATAGCAATGATCACCAATTCTAACAGAAAGCACAGGAACACTAGACTTATTAGTTCTATTAGGATGTGAAACAATATTAGAAGCATCCTCACAAAATACTATGTGCCCATCTTCTACGCTTTTAGTAACAAGATCTTTCACAATTGCTACCATAGGTTCAATGTTTATTTGTTCATCAGGTTTTACAGTTCTTTTTTCACTTTTAGTGATTACATTAGTTATCATAGGATGGTCCTTTACCTTTTCGGGGAAGAGAATCTTCTCGATATAAGGTTCAGGTAAAATGGGGTCAATGATTCAATACTCAGCACTTCCAATAGGATCATAGTCAACAATATCCTTGTAAGGTGCATGGTATTTGTTCCATCCCCTTTTTGGAATTTCGATATAGGAAGCAAAAGCTCTAAAGCAATTTGTAATAACATGCAAATCAAGACCATAAAGATTACTAATATTTTGAAAGTTGTCAGTTCCCATAAAAGATTCAATGCATTCATAGTCATAATTTATACCTGACTTTCTACCTTTGTCATTCTCCCAAGCTTCAGCATTATCTTGAATTCGATCTAGAAGGTCCCATTTAACTTCTTCCCTACGAGTGAATGATCCAGCACAAGAAGCATCCAATAAATCCTTGTCATGTAGAGGGAGCCTTGCATAAAAGTTATTGATAATAATATTGTTGGGGAGCTCATGAATGGGACATTTGAGCATTAGTAACTTCAATCTCCCCCAAGCTTGAGTTGTACTCTCTCCATCAATAGGCCAAAAGTTGTATATTTGATTCCGATCTTTATGAATCTCACTAGGAGGATAAAACTTTGAATAAAAGAGAGGCACTATTTCCTCCCATTCCAGAGCTTGACCATTCTTCAGCAGCTTATACCATTCCTCAGCTCTTCCTTTTAGTGATAATGAGAATAACTTCTTAACTTGATCTGTAGTAATACCTGCACACTTGAACAACCCGCATAATTCGTGTATAAATAGTAAATGATCACCGGGATGGACAGTTCCATCCCCAACATAGTAGTTATCAATAATTCTTGTAGGTATTTTGAAAACATCTTTCTCAGCAGGTGGTGGCTTATCTACTACCTTAGCAGTGGTAGTAGCATTACCAAATAAGAAACTCAGCGAATTATCCATAACAAAAATAAAGCAACTAGCAGAAGTAAACAATACTCACAGTAGAAGTTTCCTTTACCAGTTCCATTCTCCAATAGCGCTTCACTCCCCGACAACGGCGCCAGAAAATAGTCTTGATGACCCACAAGTATAGGGGGTGTATCGCAGTATTTTCGATAAGTAAGAGTGTTGAACCCAACGAGGAGCAGAAGGTGCTGGATAGTGGTATGGATCAGGAATTCTCTGCAAATACTTAGCAAATGAATTTTTAGGGGTTTTCGACAAAGCAAGTAAACAAAGTACGAGTAAATAAAAGACAGTAAGAATGAATGCAACAAGTGGCCCAATCCTTTATGCAGCAAAGGACAAGCCGGTTGTATTTCTACAGATGACCAAACGTTCTCGAGGACACATGGGAAGACTTTCAAGTGCTTTCGCTTCATATAGTTGATTAATCTTCTTTAGCTTGCTAAGTGTTGTGTGGGTGAACCTGTGCTAATGTACCGCCCCATCCAAGACTAATACATACTTGTGATTATACCCCTTGCAAACATCCGTAAGTACAAGAAAGTAATTAAGGTAGAAACCTAACCACGGCTTTAAACTCTAAGACCCTTACGTCCCTTGTGCAACGGTTTCCTAACGGGGGTTCAGGTTTCTGTCACTTCGGCAACCCCTACGATTAGTAGCCAAATACACAATGCATTCCCCTAGGACCATATAGGTGAAGTGTCATGTAGTCGACGTTCACATGACACCACTAGAAGAAGTACACCACAACTTAAATAACAATCTATTGAATCTTTCTCAACGCAACTCCACTACTAACAACAAGACTTCTCCCATGTCCTCAAGCACAAAACGAACTACTCATAAGACATCATATGGATCATGATCAGAGATGGAATAATGATGTATAATAATCTGAACATAAACAATAATTCAATGGTTCACTCAATAGCATCAACTACAAAGAGTAATCAACACCGGGAAAGTTTCCCCTATAAACTAATGCAAGATTCAACTCAATTGTTACAGCAATATGGAGATGGTGATGAGGGTGCTGATGGTGATGATAGTGGTGATGATGATGATGATGATCCTGATGAAGTCCAGCTTGATGGTGGTGTTAATGGCAACGATCTCCCCTCTCCGGGAAGGAATTCCCCCGGTAGAAATCTATCTGCTGGAGAGATCTTTCTCTCTCGGTGTTTTCTGCCCCGCAGAGGCGGCGGAATCTTTCTGTGGTTGCTCCCCGAGTCTTAGGGTTTCGGGAGGTTGATATACGCCAGAGGGGAGAGGCTGGAGTGGGCCAGGGCGGCCACACCACTCCCAGGCGTGGCCTAGGCCTGCCCGCGCCATAGGGTGGTGTGGGCCCCCTGTGGCCCACCTCCACTTCATCTTCTGGCATCCTTAGTCTTCTGGAAAAATAGGATTTTCCGTATATTTTCCCGGATTTTCTGATCTTCGCGAATTTTGCCTCCAAACAGCACCTTTTCCATCAGAATCCTGACTGCAGCGGTCCATGCTCCAAAAGTCATCAACCATGCAAAAATAGATGAAATAACATAAGTATCACCTCTCAGTACGAAATATATCAATGAATAATAGTGAATTAAGACATAGAATAGTGATGCAAAATGGATGTATCAGTTCGTAAGAGGGTAAGAGCGCAAGGAAGAAGATGAGGCAGGAGGAGGTGAAGTAAAACAGTAAACGCACCTCCCCTCCCTTATAAAGAGCAACAATGTGAGATCTAAACTATTCGATGCAAAACCGAACCGGCAAAAGATTGCACGATGATGACACGTGTTATAAACATTCTGTAAAGGAAAAAAATATAAAGAAAGTTATGGCTGCGGTAAAAACAGAGAAACAGCGCGTAACACCTCGATTCTCGCCTGGAGAGCGGGCGTGCAATCAAAAATCTCCGATGAATATGCTATCACGCGTAATCATTACTGCTGCATGGGCCCACGCTCGACACGTCATGTCAAGGCATGCTTCTCTGGAAATCAACAGCATCAAATACGTCATAACTGACGTCATAGAAGAAGCTCTGCAAGGAATTGCGGCTTTGTCTTAAAGATATAAACCGAAGAAAATAAATTGAAGCCGAAGTAAAACTCCTCCAGGAAAAGATTCAAGACTACATCGAAAAATAAGATATTACGACTGTAGCCTCGGGGGCTACTCCTATCGGGAGCACTTGTCGTGCACCCAATAAGAATACAGAAACATTGGCATCATAAAATTAAGATTTTGAGCCTACGTTTTGATACATATATCTAAACATAGCCTCGGGGGCTACTCCTATCAGGAGCGCTAGCGTGCACCCGATAAAGAAAAACAAAGGAAACATTCGACGACAGATACTCCTACCGGGAGTAGGTTGCAGAAAGTAAAAAACTCTCGGATCACACCCGACGCGACAAAACTCCGAATGCCGTGTTCAGAAACATGAAGGTAAGACCCCAGGATTCGTCATGTGTGGCTTGGTAATCGCACAAGAATGCGCTCTGCCAGTAAAATATCCATATCAACGATACGATGAAAAGTCCCGACGGACGCGTTGGGTACCCAATAAAATAGAAACTGGAATTCAGTATTCGGTAAGACCTCAGCGGCTCGAACTGAATTACACCAGTTACAAATTCCGGATTCAAGCCTGGGGACTTGAGTTTGATGTAGTTCAAACTTGTTTTTTCCTAGGAGCAATTAACTAATTCCCGATCCGTAGGAAGCATCAGACTCGTTGTACCGAAATCCCTACAAAAAACAAAAATCAGGGAACAAGAAAGAAGGAAAAAAGAAAACTTTGAGACTCAACCTGAAACTGCGGTTCAGGTAGAGTCTCGGGGGCTACTAACATGGGTATGATTACTCGGATGCTCATTATTCACTACCCTACATTGGGTAAAAGGCCTATGGCCCATGAAGATTCTAGATAACGACCCAAGGAAGCAACCTACAAAGACTTTGATTGTATTAGGAAAGAAACTATGAACCGACATTATGTTGGTATTGTAATCACGTGTGTATGAAACCTATCCGCATATAGCTTTGAGACCCGCCTATTATATATAGGACGGGAGAAGCCCAATCGATGGTACCGAAATCTAGAGGACAACTTGTAATAGTGTGTTTCCCCAATATTCAGGTGACTTTGTCTTCATCGTTTTCCTGACATCCCATAAAATCCCTAGCGTTCTCTTTTCCGTGAAACCCCAAGTCCATCATCATGGACATTGCCGAGGTTACCCCTCATCAAAGAGAGGAAGAACAATGGAGGAAATCCACAAAAGACTCTAAGATCTAGATCTCGAGATGTTCCCCTCACTTAGAGGAGAGATTGATTGGTGGGGTTGTAGATCTAGATCTCCTCTTTCAAATCCCTCAAGAATATGCAAGAATCAATGGACGGATTGAGGGATAGCAAGCTCAAGAAGGTCAACAATGGAGGGAAAAACTTGCAAGAAAGGTTAGGTAAACATTAGGGAAGAAGGTCCCCTTATATAGGTCCTCCAAAATCTAACCGTTACAGCCCTGGAGCGCGCTGACCGGACATTCCGGCCTATTCACTCCGGACATTCCGGCCAAGGCAAAACTGATAGAAATAGCAATATGAAAACAACCATAACTTTTGCATCCGGACTTCGATTTTGATTATCTTGGGCTTATTTTAAAGAGGACAACAAACTCTACAAGATCATGCAAGGAACCATCATATTCCAGCAACGGAGTATAGAACCAAATGACGAAAGGTTTGACCTCTCTCAAAAATACGAACCGGTAAAACCTCCAACATCGAAAACACAATAGAGAATGCATATGAAATCCGTTTTCGATGAACTTGGGCTTGTCATGAAGATTTACACAAGCTCTAAATCCTCTCATAGATAAGAACCAAATAATGTAAGGTTTTACCAATCTCTAAAAGACAAACCGGTAAAACCTCCAATATTGAAAATGCAATAGAGAATGCATATGAAATCCGTTTTCGATGAACTAGAGCTTGTTATGAATATTACCACAAGCTCAAGAACCTCATATGGATAAGATCCAAATAAAAACCAAGAAAGATGACGCCAAGTATGCAAAGGTTTGAGCTCTCATGAAGGATATGATCAAGCTAATCACTCGAGAGCCCCTCTTGATAGTACGGCTATCTATCCTATAAACCGGTCTCCCCAACTAACACCATGAGACATGTAGGAAGGAAACCCTATCAATAACATACCTTTGCCTTGCGCATATTCCACTTGAGCTTGATGATGACGATCTTCTCCACCTCAAGATGGAACACCTTTCTTGATTGTGCTAGCTTGGTGAAGACTTGCAAATTGCTCCCCATACTCCACTATGGTTGAGCTTCCCTTTTAGGCATACCATCTTTCCATATCCATGATCACCATAGGATGGCAATCTTCAAGCAAATGATCTCTTCGAGATAGCTCATCTTGAACTTGCACATCATTTCTTCTTTCTTCATTATGTTGGTGTCTTGAAGGTACATAAGAGATATCACTCCAACTTTAGTCTCCAAGACACACTTGCTATGGGCTCAACTCTCACTTGACCAATCTCCGGATCACTCATTAAAACCTTGGTCAACACTTGATCTTATTTCTTTTCTTCTTATCCCAACCTTGAAGCCAACATATGGTTCAAGCATTGCCTATGGACAAATCCTATAGGTAAAACTCAATGCAAACATAAGTCCATAAAGATTGTCATTAATTACCAAAACCACACATGGGGGCACACATGCACTTTCACATTGGAAGTCGTGCCCTCTTTGTTGATTACCATCCGTCTATCTCTATTGACACCAGGTTACACCCCATAGTCAAACCCTTTTGCATATACTATAGGAATTATATCAGATTGTATGTCACAACCCAATTTTTTTGAAATTTTAAAGTGTGAAAATTTTAAAACAAAATGAAGAACTAAGTCTTGGAAATTCAGAGGGAACAAAAACGTTTTGACCGTTTAATGTAACTCCTCTAATAACCAAGTCAAATAAAATGAAATGTTGTTTGAGAAGTGTGTGCATGTTTTCAAAACCCCAAAATCATGAAGCATGCATTGTTGCATTTTAAGTCTAAGAGAAATAACATTTCTTCTCAAAACCTTAAAAATTGGAATGACCACTTAACGACACAATACTTTGGATATATTCCATATTTAAAATATACAAAATAATTCCTAAGTGACCTAACAGGGTAAAGGAAAAAATTACAAAACCATAGAAATTGGATTCATCCATTTTGAAACTCTAAATCAAAAGTTATGGATTTTATATAAAAAATGGCAATATAAAAACTATGAGGGCTTATGAGCCATGTCCAAAATGTTAACCCAAATATTTTATATAAAAATATACCACCGGTATTAGAAATTGAGATGAATTATAATTTTTATTAAAATAATTCAATAGATTTTGAATCGGTTTGGTTTTGAAATCAAATAGAAGAAAAGAATTAGGAAAACAAAAAACAAAAGAATAAAACAAATGAACCGGCCGGCCAGCCCAAGTTTAGCCCAGCCAGCCATGTCCCTTGTTCCTCCTATTGTTTTTTTCATCTTACTATATTTTCAACTTAGGCCTAAATTTTAGGCCCATCTAGGCCGATCGAGCGAGGCTCGCTCGTCTTCTTCCTCATTCATGTACAGGAACCGGAGAGCTGTGTTCATGGAAGTTACTTCTTCCCCTCCCAATTCCACTCAATCTAGTGAGCGTTTTGTTTCAACTTCAACACGAGAGTTATTTGAAATTCAATGGAGAATCCGTCCAGCCAATTTATTTCCCACTCAGCCTCCTTAGTCTTGCAAATCAATCTCGTGAACCGAACATCACCCGTCGGCATACATCACTTGATCTCCCTCCTCATACCAGAACAACGTGAACCGAAGGGAGCACCATATTTCCCTCATTATTCTCCATCACTTTCATTCACAAAATTTCTCTAGATAAGATCTGTATAACACATACCGATCATGCCAAGATTAGACTAAAATTGGAGTTCATCAGATGATTACATCGAGTAAAGTAATCCTTTCTTAGAATCCTTATACCAGTCTACTCGATTCGTCATTAACTACCTACAGGGCATGATGGTTTTGTTGGGTCCGTAGCATAGAAAACAAAAAAATTCCTACGATGAGAACTATACGCCAAGATCTATCTACTAGATACAGAGCAACGGGTGGACATACATCCATCGAGAACTTACCCTCGAAGACAACGAGTTTTGTTAACGAGTAGGAACTCGTGGTTGATGTAGTCATACACTTGTCGATCTCAAGATCGTGTGGAAGTCCGAGCGCCGCAAATCAGCAGCGCATCCGTCCTCGCACACACGTTCAAGCCACCGGAAAACCTCCACCTCCTCGCTCCAGCGATGCAGCAGAAGCAACAACTCCTTCCAGACGAAATGCCACCGGGAACATGTATCTCGCTAATCCGAGACCATGGGGGAATAGTTCTAGAGGAGGAGAGAGATCTTTCACGAGGAGGTGTGAGGAAGAAGGAGGAAAAGGGGGGCCTTTTATAGGAGGAGGGGGGTGCCCCTCCCCATGGCCGGCGCCTCATGGGGGTGACCCCTCACCTCCCCCATTCATGTGGTGGTAACCCCTCCACATTAAAATGCCTCTTCACATTCCCTTTTAAAGTCTCCACTTTAAATGCATTAAAATTCTCTAAGTTTAATGCTCTCTCATTTAATAAAACTCTTTTATTAAATTTATTCATAATTTTGTTAATTACTTTAATTAACAAACATTCACATAAAACCTCTTGCAACATTTCAATATCATATGCATAACCACTTTCTGCAATTTCACCCGAAACAATTCCGGTTTATATCGAAACAATTCCTGCGCTTTGCAATTCTTTCGTCTGAAACATATGTGCTCCAAAATGGTGTCCGGTAACTCTTAAGTGTGTCACCCTACGGTTCGCAAATAATGCATACATGATTGAGACTCCTCTCAGATCAATAATCAAAAGCGAGACCTGGAGATCCATACTGACTCCTGCATATTCAACGATGACTTCTGTGATCGTGAGAACCTTTAATGCTAGTAATTTAATCCCTTTGTCTCATGATATAATACATGTCCGAGATTCGATCATCGGTATCAAAATACCTAGTTTGATCTCGTTACCGACATGCACTCTTTTCTTGTTCCCGTGATATAACATTCTAGTGATCACATCACTTGCTTGCAAGCTATCTTAACGTGATATCACTGAGAGGGCCCAGAGTATACCTATCCGTCACCGGGATTGAAAAATTCCACCATTGATCCATGAGCCTCAACATAACACCTTCGTAGCACTGAACCCATCTTTATAGTCACCCTGTTATGGTGTGACGTTTGATGTTATCAAGATACTCTTCCGGTGTTAGCAATTAACATGATCTCATGGTCTAAGGATAAAGATTACTTCGTATGATGTTATAGCAATATAAACATAATGACTTGATTGTAATTCTATACTTCGGATGAATGTTCATCACATCATTTTACAAATGTTGTGACCTTGTTATTAACAACATCCAATGTCTATGATCAGGAAACCTTGATCATCTTGTTAATCAACAAGCTAGTCTATAATAGAGGCATAACTAGGAATCCTTTTTGTTTATTAAACACACATGTATTGACGTTTCCGATCAATACAATTATAGCATGCAAAAATAAACATCTATCATATACGAGGAATACATAATAACAACTTTATTATTGCCTCTCAGGGCATATTTCCTTCAGTCTCACACTTGCACTAGAGACAATAATCTAGTTCACATAGTGATAAATCTAACACGCATGGAGTTCTGGTGTTGATCATGTTTTTCCCTAGGGAGAACTTTAGTCAATGGATCTGCTACATTTAGGTCTGTGTGTACTTTACAAATCTTTATATCTCCATCCTTGACATGCTCGCGGATGGAGTGGCGCTTAATATGCTTGGAATTCTTGTGATACCTCGGTTCCTTGGTGTTGGCTATGGCTCCATTGTTGTCACAATAGATCACCATTGGGTCCAACGCACTAGGAACCACACCTAGTTCCATTATGAACTCCTTCATCCAAACCGCTTCGTGCGCCGCTTCTGAAGCAGCAACATATTCCGCCTCCGTCATTGATCCAGCCACCACAGGTTGTTTGGAACTCCTCCAACTAACTGTTGCTCCGTTCAAGAGAAATACGTATCTGGATTGAGACTTAGAGTCATCCAGATCGGTGTCAAAGCTAGCATTGACATAACACTTAGCGACTAGCTCTTCTTCACCTCTGTATATAAGAAACATATCCCTAGTTCTTCTCAAGTACTTAAGGATATTCTTGACCGCTATCTAGTGTTCCGAACCTGGATCAGATTGGTACCTACTAGTCAAACTAATAGCATGTGCCACATCCGGTCTTGTACATAGCATGGCATACATTATAGAGCCTATGGCTGAGGCATAGGGAATCTTATCCATTATCTCTCTTTCTTCTGTTGTAGCCGGACTTCGAGTCTTGATCAATGTCTTGCCTTGCAACATAGGTAAGAACCCCTTCTTACTTCCGTCCACATTAAACTTCTTTAATATCTTATCAAGGTATGTACTCTGTGATAGCCCAATTAGGCGCCTTGATCTATCTCTATAGATTTTAATGCCTAATATATATGACGCTTCACCAAGGTCTTTCATCGAAAATTTGCTATTTAGATAACTTTTAACACTGTTTAAAAGATCTATATCATTTCAATTCAATAATATGTCATCCACATATAATATCAGAAATGCCACTGATACATTGCAAATGTATCTATAATTTTTGATGTTCCATGCTTGGTTTTATCCACTTTCTTGTGTTTTACCAACACTTTGTAGTACCTTTCATATGATTTCTAGGACTAACCTATTAACAAGAGCCACAGTGCCAGCTGCCTGTTTTCTGCAGTTTTTGGTTCTAGGAAAGTCAAAAAATGAATATTCTCGGGATTGGACGGGACAAAAGCCAAAGTGCCTATTTTTCGGAAGTCATCAGATGCTAGAGTACGAGACGGAGAGGGGCCAGGGGGCCACCACACCACCTGGCCGCACGGCCTAGTCTGGCCCGCGCCAGGGGGTGGTCTGGCCGCCTCCGGCACCCCCTCGGCCTCCCCTTCGCCTATAAGATGCCCTCAGGACGAAAACCCTAAGTACCCGATCAAAAATCCACGAAAGAGTCTGTAGCCGCCGTCATCTCCATCCCTAGATCGGGAGGGATCTAAAGATCTTCCCGGCACCCTGTCGGAGAGGGGATTTCACCCTGGAGGCCTTCTTCATGACCATGCAAGCCTCCGGTGTGATGCGTGAGTAGTTCATCCTTGGACTATGATGACCCACAAGTATAGGGGGTGTATCGCAGTATTTTCGAGGGAAGTGAAACCCAATTTATTGATTCGACACAAGGGGAGCCAAAGAATATTTATAAGCCTTAACAACTGAGTTGTCAATTTAGCTGCACCTGGAAACAATCTTGCTCACAGCAGTTTATCAGTGGCAACAGTTTTGTAGTAGGAATAGTGAAGTAGCAGCAGTAGTAAAGCAAAGCCAATAGTAACAAAAGCAGTAAACAGTGGGATTCGAGTGCGGTAGGCATAGGGATGGATGGATGGGCGTTGCATGGACAATACAATTCACATAGCAAATAGAACATAGGGCAATTGCAGATAAATAAGATAAAGCACCCAAGTACTAGACAATCCTAGGCATGTGTTCCATATATAGTCATACGTGCTCGCAATGAGAACTTGCACAACATCTTTTGTCCTGCCAGCCCATTTGCAGCGGGGCCTCTAGGGATCTACTGGCAATTAAGGTGCTCCTTTAAATAGAGCACCGGAGCAAAGCATTAACACTCCGTGAACGCCTGTGATCCTCACATCAAATCCTTTCCCTTCCGGTTATCCTGATTTCTGTCACTTCGGGGCCATAGGTTCTGGACAACAAAGTGTGTATACAACTTGTAGATAAGACCAAGAACAAATACTATCATAATGAATCAATAATACGTTTAGATCTGAAATCATGGCACTCGGGCCCTAGTGACAAGCATTAAGCACAACAAGTTGCAACAAAGTCATAAAGCACTAATAAAAGATACTAGGCACCATGCCCTAACAATCTGATGCCATTACATGAACGATCACATCCAATCCCTACCATCCCCATAGCCTACAGCGGGGGATTACTCACTCATAGATGAGGGAACAGGGATGGTCGATGGAGATGATGGTGGAGATCGATAGAGATGGCTCCGGGGCACTTCCCCATCCCGGCAGGGTGCCGGAACAAAGACTTTCTGTCCCCCGAATCTCCCATTCGGTGGCGGCGGCGCAGCGGAACTTTTCGTGGAAAAACGTCGAACCCCCCGAAGTTTTTAGGTCAGAAGGCTTCTTATAGCCTGGGGCCACCACACCATGCCCTGGCGTGGCCAGGCCCAGCCCGCGCCTGGGGGGTGTGGCCAGCCCCTGGCCCTCCTCCGTCTCGTATTCTGGCTCCTGGAGTCTTCTGGAAAAATAGGCACTTTGGCTTTTGTCCCATCCAATTTCGAGAATATTCATTTTCTGACTTTCCTAGAACCAAAAACAGCAGAAAACAGGCAGCTAGCACTGTGGCTCTTGTTAATAGGTTAGTCCAAGAAATCATATGAAAAGTACTCCAAAGTGTGGACAAAACACAAGAAAGTGGATAAAACCAAGCATGGAGCATCAAAAATTATAGATACATTTGCAATGTATCAACATCCCCAAGCTTAACTCCTGCTCGTCCTCGAGTAGGTAAGTGGTAAAAAGAAAGAATAATTTTTGAGGTGACATGCACCATCATAAACTTGATCAAAGTATTTGTAAAACATTCAAAGCTGGGATCATAGTACTTCAATCATAACATGAAAGACAAAGTTCTAGCAGTAAGACAAAGAAACTATGATGCAACATGAAAAGGCAAAAACAAAAGATTCATGAATAACAATGCTTTGCAAGACGTTTGTTTGTTTCACATAAAGAAAACATAGCATAGTGGCATTCAGCTTGTCCCTCATAGAGTAGCAAACATAAATGCATAGGACACCTTCGAAGTTTACAAGAGTGACTAGATACAAATAGTTTAAAACAAGCAATATCAAGGTATGCATCAATCAACAAGTCTTGGGACAATGCACATAGAACTAAGAATGGCCACTATGCTCTCAAGAAAGTGCTCATAGAATGTGTGGAGACTCAACAAGGAAATGAAAAGGTTTTGAATAGTTTGAAAGGCTTCCAAATGCTGAAAGTATGGTACTCATTAGCTTTGAGCTCTCATTGCCCCTATCATAAGAATCTTTAATGTGGTTAAGGTGAAAGTGAGGTCCAATCTGAGTTATATGCTTGACAGACTATAAACTGAAAATCCCAAGTCCCTTGAGTACGAGGGCCGCTCCTCATGCTACTCAACTTTAGTTACCGGTAAGTTCTTGTCATCGTAAGTATGTGCGTATCATTGAGAACCGCCAACGGGGTACCCCTTGCCCGATGATACGGAAGAATCCCCATATCAAAATGACAAGGCAAGCAGACAATGAGTATCTCAGCAATCTTCTTATTTACCATGGGAAAATGATGCTTTTTTCTCTCTTTCCTCTTTTCATAAATCTCTTTTTTTCTTTTTCTCAATAGTTATCTTTCTCTTTTTTTTATAAGAAGAATGCTTCATAGATATCATTATGGTTACGCTGCAGGTTTCCACCATGTCAGCATGGATTAGACCAGCGGCCTAGGCGTTTCTCTAACACACATACATAACTCCATGGACTTACAAGCTCCCCTTTTATTTCACACCGATGACATCCACAAACAAAAGAGCAAGGTATCAACTGGGTATATATTTACAAGTGTTGAAAGTGTTCCCCGTGACAGCACGGTTCTGCTAATCCCCAGCCTATAATTAGCAAGCATATAACTTTCATGGAGAGTTCACAATGGTTCAGGTTTATTAAGTGCAGGAAATAAAGTGTGCCATCAAGTTCGTGAGAGCTTTACTAACTAACTTTCTCAAAACAAGCAAACATTTTATTCGGAAGAAAACAAGGCATATTGAATATGCATGGAAGTAGCAAATGATGCTAATAGGTAGGTATGGTGGACACTTTGGCAATATTTGGTTTAGGGAGTTGGAAACTTGAGTAAAACATACTCAGTGAAAGTGAAGGCTAGCAATAGTAAGGGAGCGACAAACGAGAGAGCAATAATAGCCATAATCATGCAGAGCGACAAAACATCATTAATCAAAGCATAAAGTGATACTACAAGTTGAAAACTAAAGGATCATAAAGGTTTATGGTGACTTGGGATAGTCATAACATGGTGTGAGCATGTGCCAAGTCAACCCAAATAAAGCATCAAAGGAGAATACCACAATACTATGCTTTAATATGCTAAAACAACGCATGATTCATCCAAGGCACATTAAACAATCTCAATTGTTTATAACAATTTATGCTATAGCAAAGAATACTAAGCATAAAGCCAAAACAATATCAAGCATGGCGTGACAAAGCATAGGCCACAGTCAAAAACAAGCTCTCTTTACCACTTAAGCATGAGCTTTCCTACTCTTTTCCAACCCAAACCAAACTATTTGAACACCAATACATCAAAGAAGAGGTCCAACCAATTTATTCAGCAAACTAAGCAAACCACGCAACCTAAAAAACAAAAACAAAAACAAAAAAGAAGACGCTCCAAGAACAACACAACTGTGCATGAAATAATAAAAATGAAGTGTTTGGAAGAAACCTGGGATTTTTATTGATGAAGAAGGGGATGCCTTGGGCATCCCCAAGTTTTGACGCTTGTACTTCTTGGATATTTCTTGGGGTGATACGCGTGGCATCCCCAAGCTTGAGCTTTAGTCCATCCTTCATCTCATTACTCATTCCTTCCATACACCTAAAATTTTTCCTTCATACAAATCTTCACACAATCTTTATTAGCAACATTAGTGCACTCAAGATAATAAGTCTTTAGGTTCAGTTCTAACACCAATAAACTTCCATTAAAATACTAGATACTGTAGCACTTCCCTCAAAAATCTCAATTCCCCAAAAGAACTCAAAAAGGAACCAACAAGAAGCAAATGCAGAAAATGGCAGAAATCTGTTAAAACAGACCAGCAGGTAAAGACGAATTTTTTCGAAGACCCTCTGTTGCTCAAATCAAAAAGTATTGAACTAACTAAAGTTAGATAACAACCTGGGGCAGAAGCACAAAACATTACAGCTCAATCCGACATACAGAGCTCTCTCACGAATATTTACGGTGAAGCACAGAAATCTGTTTCAGGACAGCAACTTTCCCAATCATTACTTCTCTCTCATTAGAGGTTACTCTTAGCACAAAAATCAAATAAAAAGGATAAGGAGCGGTTATTAATGAAGTAATAACTTCCAAGACTCATCTAAAACTTTTGGGTTATCTCCCAATAAGTACTTTTCTTTAATGCCTTTAAGTTAGGCATAAGCAAAAACTGAAATGGATAGAATAGAAGTAAACAGAGATAATCATAGTGAAAACATTGTTTTGTTCAATGAAATCCTTTTGTTAACAAGGTTGATCAGGTCTTGATACCAAAACAATTTCATATTTGACAAAACTTTGTATTCCACTAATGATTATGTTACCTCAACCTTAATAGCAATGGTCCCAATCATAATAGTTTCAAACTTTTCTCTTGGTATGGGACAATATGTTTCTCCAACTTGAATGCCTTCAACATGTTCAATTGAATTCAAACTATAAGTCCTTTCAATCTTCTTGGGGAAATAGACAGTATGTTCCTTGTCATTAACATTGAAGGTCACCTTTCCTTGATTACAATTAATAACAGCTCTTGCAGTATTTAGAAAAGGTCTCCCAAGAATAATAGACATATTATCATCTTCATGCATAAAAGTTTGAGAGGATGCTCTCATAAGAAATATGATTTGAAGTAAAAGAGAGCATCAAGAAGCAAATTCAAAACACATTTAAGTCTAACCCACTTCCTATGCATAGGAATCGTGTATGCAAATAAATTCACAAATAACAAAGTGACAAGCATAGGAAGATAAAACAAGAGTAATTTCAAAACTTTCAGCACATAGAGAGATGTTTCAATACCATGAAAACTTCCACAACCATATTTTCCTCTCTCATAATAATTTTCAGTAGCCTCATGAAGAAACTCAAAATTATAACTATCACATAAAGCATGTTCTTCATGATCTACAAGCACTAAACATTTTCAAGAGAAACCTCAGGAACATAACATTCATTCTCCTTTAGTAAGCAAGGGGGACAATCAAATAATGTAAGGGATAAAGAGTTACTCTCATTAGAAGGTAGGCATGGGTAGCTAATCCATTCTTCCTCCTTTTGTTCATCACTCTCCTCCTCTTTTTCATCTAATGAGATTTCAGGTTCATCAATTTCTTCTTCCATAGGATCCTGCAAGGCATTAGTCTCTTCCATTTGTGGAAAGCATCTATTAAAATATTCAAGAATATAGCCATTCTCATCCTTGTAATTATCAAAGCAAAATTTAAGTATACCATACACCTCATATTTGTAAGGTGAATCATCAATATTTTCAAGCAAACTAGCAAGTTCAAAAGCACCCTTCGAAGCAATAAATTCTTCAATTTGTTCCACACCATAAAAGTCATAAATTCCTTTAGCATAGGAAGATATGGTATCATTATCACTATACTCACATTGAAAAGGGAGGTGTTTATACCTCTTTCTGCAACAAGACTCATCACAGCAATAAGTAACATTATAAGTAGAGCACACGTTCCTAGCAATGGTATACAATCTATCAATTTGTTCCCATAAGTGTTTCCCTTTTTGTGACAAGCGGTGTTCCTTATAATAATATTTTTGATCTTCCGTGAACCCACCTTGCCAATAAGCTTCAGTTTCAAAGAAACCAACCATTTCGAACAAGCATGATAAAGCAAGACAATAACAGACTAACGAAAATAACAACTAGAGTAGGAACTAATTTTTTTTTGTATTTTTGATAAAGAAACAAGCAAACAAGGATAAAGATAAACTTAGCTTGAACAATAGTGATTCCAACTGAACTTGATAAATAAAGCTATGCTCCCCGACAACGGCGCCAGAAAATAGTCTTGATGACCCACAAGTATAGGGGGTGTATCGCAGTATTTTCGAGGGAAGTGAAACCCAATTTATTGATTCTACACAAGGGGAGCCAAAGAATATTTATAAGCCTTAACAACTGAGTTGTCAATTCAGCTACACCTGGAAACAATCTTGCTCACAGCAGTTTATCAGTAGCAATAGTTTTGTAGTAGGAATAGTGAAGTAGCAGCAGTAGTAAAGCAAAGACAATAGTAACAAAAGCAGTAAACAGTGGGATTCGAGTGCGGTAGGCATAGGGATGGATAGATGGGCGTTGCATGGACAAGACAATTCACATAGCAAACAGAACATAGGGAAATTGCAGATAAATAAGATAAAGCACCCAAGTACTAGACAATCCTAGGCATGTGTTCCATATATAGTCATACGTGCTCGCAATGAGAACTTGCACAACATCTTTTGTCCTGCCAGCCCGTTTGCAGCGAGGCCTCTAGGGAACTACTGGCAATTAAGGTGCTCCTTTTAATAGAGCACCGGAGCAAAGCATTAACACTTCGTGAACGCATGTGATCCTCACATCAAAGCCTTTCCCTTCCGGTTATCCCGATTTCTGTCACTTCGGGGCCATAGGTTCCGGACAACAACGTGTGTATACAACTTGTAGATAAGACCAAGAACAAATACTATCATAATGAATCAATAATACGTTCAGATCTGAAATCATGGCACTCGGGCCCTAGTGACAAGCATTAAGCACAAAAAGTTGCAACAAAGTCATAAAGCACTAATAAAAGATACTAGGCACCGTGCCCTAACAATCTGATGCCATTACACGAACGATCACATCCAATCCCTACCATCCCCATAGCCTACAGCGGGGGATTACTAACTCATAGATGAGGGAAACATGGATGGTCGATGGAGATGATGGTGGAGATCGATGGAGATGGCTCCGGGGGCACTTCCCCGTCCTGGCAGGGTGCCAGAATAGAGATTTTCTATCCCCCGAATCTCCCCTTCGGTGGCGGCGGCGCAGCGGACTTTTCGTGGAAAAACATCGAACCCCCCGAAGTTTTTAGGTCAGAAGGCTTCTTATAGGCGAAGAGGGAGACCGAGGGGGTGCCTGGGGCCACCACACCATGCCCTGGTGTGGCCAGGCCCAGCCCGCGCCTGGGGGGTGTGGTCAGCCCCTGGCCCTCCTCTGTCTCGTATTCTGGATCCTAGAGTCTTCTAGAAAAATAGGCACTTTACTTTTGTCCCGTCCAATTCCGAGAATATTCATTTTCTGACTTTCCTAGAACCAAAAGCAGCAGAAAACAGGCAGCTGGCACTGTGGCTCTTGTTAATAGGTTAGTCCAAGAAATCATATGAAAAGTACTCCAAAGTGTGGACAAAACACAAGAAAGTGGATAAAACCAAGCATGGAGCATCAAAAATTATAGATACATTTGCAATGTATCAGACTACGGATCCATGTAGTAGCTAGATGGCTGGTTCTCCTCCTTTGTCCTTTCATGTTTAGATCTTATGAGCTCTGTTCATGATCAAGATCATCTATTTGTAATTATGCATGTTGTGTTTGTGGGGATCTGATGGATATTGAGATGCTATTTCAAATTGATTATTGATTCTATCATGTCTTTGTTATTTGTGATCTTGCATGTTTTCCGTTGTTAGTAGCTATCTTGGCCAAGTAGATGCTAGCAACTCCAAGAGTTAGTATTTATGCTCGATAGTGGGTTCATGCCTCTGGTAATCTGGGGAAGTGACAGAAATCTCTAAGGTACTAGATGTGTTGTTGCTACTAGGGAGAAAACAACTTTGTTCATAGAACAATCGTATTGTTTACTTTACACGCAGTTCGTAAAGCAATAATCTGTTGCTTGCAGCTTAATACTGGAGGGGGTTCGGATGATAACCTGAAGGTGGATTATTAGTCATAGATGCAGTTGGATGGCGGTCTATGTATAATGTTGTAATGCCTAATCGAATCTCAAAGGAGTCAAGATGATTAGTATATGCATGTATTGCTTTCTCGATGTTTGTCAATTGCCCCGCTGTAATTTGTTCACCTAGCATGTTATCTATCTTAAGGAGAGCCACCTCTAGTGAACTATGGATCCCGGTCCTTTCTTTTACATACAATCTACAAACTGTTTACTGTTTTGTGTTTACTTTCTGCAAACTATTACTTCCTTCCATTCGATACGTTTAATCCTTTGTTTTCAGCAAAACATGGTGAGATTGACAACCTCATCGCAAGTTGGGGACAGAGTTTTGTGGTTGTGTTGTGCAGGTCTCCACGTTGCTACTAGCACCGGTAGTGCGCCCTGCCAAGGCTCAGCTAGCAACACCTTTGGGGTGTTTCCTTGCTCCTACTGGATTAATAACCTTGGTTTCATAACTGAGGGAAACTTGTTGGGTCCGCAGCATAGAAAACAAAAAAAAATCCTACGGTGTGAACTACACGCCAAGATCTATCTACTAGGTACAAAGCAACGGGTGGACATACATCCAACGAGAACTTACCCTCGTAGACAACGAGCTTTGTTAACAAGTAGGAACTCGTGGTTGATGTAGTCGTACACTTGCCGATCTCAAGATCGTGAGGAAGTCCAAGCGCCACAACTCAGCAGCGCATCCACACTCGCACACACGTTCAAGACACCGGACAACCTCCACCTCCTCGCTCCAGCGATCCAGCGGAAGCAGCAACTCCTTCCAGACGGAATGCCACCGGGAACATGTATCTCGCTAATCCGACACCATGCGGGAATAATTCTAGAGGGGGAGAGAGATCCTTCACAAGGAGGTGTGAGGATGAAGGAGGGAATGGGTGGCCTTTTATAGGAGGAGGGGGGTGCCCCCTCTCTCCATGGCTGGCGCATGGGGGGTGACCCCTCACCTCCCCCATTCATGTGGTGGTAACCCCTCCACATTAAAATGCCTCTACACATTCCCTTTTAAAGTCTCCACTTTAAATGCATTAAATTTCTCCAAATTTAATGCTCTCTCATTTAATAAAACTCTTTTTATTAAATTTATTCAGAATTTTGTTAATTACTTTAATTAACAAACATTCACATATAGCCCCTTGCAATATTTCAATATCACATGCAGAACCACCTTCTGCAATTTCACCCGAAACAATTTCTGGTTTCTATTGAAACAGTTCCTGTGCTTTGCAATTCTTTCGTCTGAAACATATGTGCTCCAAAATGGTGTCCGATAACTCTTAAGTGTGCCACCCTACGGTTCGCGAATAATGCAGACATGATCGAGACCCTTCTCCGATCAATAATCAGCAGCGGGACCTGGAGATCCGTACTGACTCCTACACATTCAACGATGACTTCTGTGATCGTGAGAACCTTTAACACTTGTAACTAAATCCCTTTGTCTCTCGATATATTACATGACCGAGATTCGATCATCGGTATCTCCATACCTAGTTTGATCTCGTTACCGACATGCACTCTTTTCTCGTTCCCGTGATATAACATTCTAGTGATCACATCACTTGCTTGCAAGCTATCCTAACGTGATATCACCGAGAGGGCCCAGAGTATATCCATCCGTCATCTGGATTGACAAATTCCACTCTTGATCCATGAGCCTCAACATAACACCTTCGTAGTACTGAACCCATCTTTATAGTCACCCTGTTACGGTGTGACGTTTGATGTTATCAAGATACTCTTCCGGTGTCAGCAATTAACATGATCGCATGGTCTAAGGATAAAGATTACTTCCTATGATGTTATAGCAATATAAACATAATGACTTGATCGTAATGCTATACTTCGGATGAATGTTCATCACATCATTCCACCAATGGTGTGACCTTGTTATTAACAACATCCAATGTCCATGATCAGGAAACCTTGATCATCTTGTTAATCAACAAGCTAGTCCATAAGAGAGGCATGATTAGGAACCCTTTTTGTTTATTAAACACACATGTATTGATGTTTCCGAATCAATACAATTCTAGCATGTAAAATAAACATCTATCATGTATAAGGAATATATAATAACAACTTTATTATTGCCTCTCAGGGCATATTTCCTTCAGTCTCCCACTTGCACTAGAGACAATAATCTAGTTCACATAGTGATAAATCTAACACCCATGGAGTTTTGGTGTTGATCATGTTTTGCCCTAGGGAGAACTTTAGTCAACGGATCTGCTACATTTAGGTCTGTGTGTACTTTACAAATCTTTATATCTCCATCCTTGACATGCTCGCGGATGGAGTGAAACCGGCGCTTAATATGTTTGGAATTCTTGTGAGACCTCAGTTCCTTTGTGTTGGCTATGGCTCAATCATTGTCACAATAGATCACCATCGGGTCCAACACACTGGGAACCACACCCAGTTCTGTAATGAACTCTTTCATCCAAACTACTTCCTGCGCCGCTTCTGAAGCAGCAACATATTCCGCCTCCGTCGTTGATCCAGCCACCACAGGTTGTTTGGAACTCCTCCAACTAACTGCTGCTCCGTTCAAGAGAAATACGTATCCGGATTGAGACTTAGAGTCATCTGGATCGGTGTCAAAGCTAGCATCGACATAACACTTAGCGACTAGCTCTTCTTCACCTCCGTATATAAGAAACATATCCTTAGTTCTTCTCAAGTACTTGAGGATGTTCTTTACCGCTATCCAGTGTTCCGAACCTGGATCAGATTGGTACCTACTAGTCAAACTAATAGCATGTTCCACATCCGGTCTTGTACATAGCATGGCATACATAATAGAGCCTATGGCCGAGGCATAGGGGATCTTATCCATCATCTCGCTTTCTTCCGCCGTAGCCGGACTTTGAGTCTTACTCAATGTCTTGCCTTGCAACATAGGTAAGAACCCCTTCTTACTTTCGTCCATATTAAACTTCTTTAATATCTTATCAAGGTATGTACTCTGCGATGGCCCAATTAGGCGCCTTGATCTATCTCTATAGATTTTAATGCCTAATATATATGATGCTTCACCAAGGTCTTTCATTGAAAATTTGCTGTTTAGATAACTTTTCACACTGTTTAAAAGATCTATATCATTTCCAATCAATAATATGTCATCCACATATAATATCAGAAATGCCACATTGCTCCCACTCACTTTCTTGTCAATACAAGCCTCTCCATAAGTTTGGACAAATCCAAACTCTTTGATCACCTCATCAAAGCGGAGATTCCAACTCCGTGATGCTTGCTTTAGTCCATAGATGGATCGCTGAAGTTTTCATACCTTATTAGCATCCTTAGGATCGACAAAAACCTTAGGTTGTATCATATACAACTCTTCTTCAATCTTACCACTGAGGAACGCAGTTTTGACATCCATCTGCCATATTTCATAATCGAAATATGCAGCAATTGCTAACATAATCCTAACCGACTTAAGCATCGCTACGGGAGAGAATGTCTCATCGTAGTCAACTCCTTGAATTTTTCGAAACCCCTTTGCGACAAGTCGAGCCTTATAGATGGTCACATTACCATCAGCATCAGTTTTTCTTTTGAAAATCCATTTATTCTCAACGGCCTTTCGGTCGTGAGGTAAGTCCACCAAGTTCCAAACTTGGTTCTCGTACATGGATTCCATCTCAGATTTCATGGCTTCTAGCCATTTGTTGGAATCCGGGCTCATCATCGCTTCTTCATACGTCGCAGGGTCATCCATTTCATCAACCATGAAATTCACAACAGGATTGCCATACAGTTCAGGAGCTGCACGTGTCCTGCTTGACCTGCGAGGTACGATAGTGTCCTCTTTCGGAGTTTCATGATCATTATCATTAGCTCTCTCTTCATCAGGTGAAGTCAATTCCGAAAATACTTCCGGTGCTGCGCCACTCGCCATTCCATGAAGAGAAGGTTCAATAACCTCTTTGAGTTCTACCTTCCGACTACTCACACCTTTCGCGAGAAACTCCTTCTCAAGAAAGGATCCATTCTTGGCAAAAAAAACCTTGCCCTCGGATCTGTGATAGAAGGTATACCCAATTGTTTCCTTAGGGTATCCTATGAAGACGCATTTTCCCGCTTTGGGTTCGAGTTTATCCAGTTGAAGTTTCTTCACATAAACATCGCATCCCCAGACCTTAAGAAATGACAGCTTAGGTTTGTTTCCAAACCATAATTCATACAGTGTCGTTTCAACGGATTTAGATGGTGCCTGATTTAAAGTGAATGCAGCTGTTTCCAGTGCATAACCCCAAAATGACAGAGGTAAGTCAGTCAGAGACATCATAGATCAAACCATATCCAATAAGGTACGATTACGATGTTCCGACACACCATTACGTTGTGGTGTTCCGGCAGGCGTGAGTTGTGAAACTATTCCACACTCTTTCGTGTGTGTGCTAAACTCGTAAGTTAGATACTCTCCTCCATGGTCAGACCATAGAAATTTGATCTTTCTATTACGATGATTTTCCACTTCATTCTGAAATTCCTTGAACTTTTCAAAAGTTTCAGACTTGTGTTTCATCAAATAGATATACCCGTATCTACTCAAATCATCCGTGAAAGTAACAAAATAACGATATCCACCTCGCGCCGACACACTCATTGGTCCACACACATCAGTATGTATGATTTCCAATAGATCTGTCGCCCGTTCCATTGAACCGGAAAACGGCGTTCTAGTCATCTTGCCCATAAGGCATGGCTCACATGTATCAAATGATTCAAAATCAAGTGATTCCAAAAATCCATCAGAATGGAGTTTCTTCATGCGTTTAACGCCAATATGACCTAGACGGCAGTGCCACATATATGTAGACATATCATCATCAAGTTTAATCTTTTTAGCTTTAACATTATGAATGTCTGTAATATTACTATCGAGATCCAACAGAAATAAACCATTCAACATAGGTGCATGACCATAAAAGATATCATTCTTATAAATCGAACAACCATTGTTTTCAGATTTAAAGGAATGACCACTTTGCATCAAACACGATCCAGATACAATGTTCATGCTCAGTGCAGGCACGAAATAACAATTATTTAGGTTTATAACTAATCCCGATGGCAAATGGAGAGGTAGCGTCCCGATGGCGATCACATCAACTCTTGATCCATTGCCGACCCGCATCCTGACCTCATCCCTTGCTAGTTGTCACTTGTTCCGTAGCCCCTGAACCGAGTTACATATATTAGCAACCGATTCGGTATCAAATACCCAGGTGCTACTGCGAGTACTAGTCAAGTACACATCAATGACATGTATATCACATATACCTTTGTTTGCCTTGCTGGACTTCTTGTCCGCAAAATACTTGGGGCAGTTGCGCTTCCAATGGCCATTCCCCTTGCAATAGTAGCACTCGGTGTCAGACTTAGGGCCAGCCCGGGGTTTCTTTTCAGGCGTGGCAACAGACTTGCCACCCTTCTTTCCCTTGTGCTTGCCTTTCTTGTCCTTCTTGAAACCGGTGGTCCTATTGATCATCAACACTTGATGTTCTTTCCTAATCTCCACTTTTGCAGTCTTAAGCATTGACAGAAGCTCGGGAAGAGACTTCTTCATGCCCTGCATATTATAGTTCATCACAAAGCTCGTGTAGCTAGGTGTCAGATATTGGAGAACATGATGTATGCCTAAGTCAATGGGAATCGTTATTCCCAAGGACACAAGCTTATCGGCGTACCCAGACATTTTGAGTACATGCTCACTATCGGAGCTGTTTTCCTCCATCATGCAGCTAAAGAACTTTTCTGTAGCATTATAACTCTCTACGGCAGCATGGGTATCGAAAATCATTTTCAATTCTCCCATGGTATCAAAGGCATTGCCATTTTCGAAACGCTTTCGAAGTTCTAGCTCTAGCCCATACAGTATGCCACAATGAACTAAGTTGTAGTCCTCCTGACGAGTCACATGGACATTCTTTTCCTCGTCAGGGGCATCAGGAGCTGGTGGGGGGCCTAGCGGCGCATCTAGCACATATTTCTTTTGTGCAGCAGTAAGGAGAATCCTCAAATTCATAGCCCAGTTGGTGAAGTTTCTACCATTCGTAGCAAGTTTCTCTTTCTCCATGAACACATTGAAATTAAAAGCAGGTGGTGCCATCTACAACAGAATTTGTAAAGTTTATTTAGACTAAGTTTATGATAGATTGAGTTCAACTAATCCAAATTACTAATGAACTCCCACTCAAAAACGACATCCCTCGTGTCCTTTTGATGATTACATAAACCAAATCCACTACACCAAGTCCGATCATCACATGAGTTGATATAGCTTCAAAAGCGAGCATCTATATGGGCATCATATCAACCATATGACGCATGCTTAACCTTTCGGTCCGTGTTCCGAGGCCATGTCTATACATGCTAGGCTCGCCAAGTAAGAACCTTAGTATTCGCGTGTGTAAAACTGTCTTACATCCGTTCCTATGAAAGCGTAGATTCGAGTACACCCGATCATCACGTGATGTCTCGAAACACGATCCATAGAACGGTGCATACTCAAGGAAGAACACATTTTTATCTTGATATCTAAATGAGGGATCATCTTATAATGCTACCAAACGCGCCAAACTAGCAGTATAAGATGCTAACATCTAATGTGTAAAGTGAGATGATATGGTCCATGCATTTGATCTCTATCACTTGCATCGTGGTATGATCTCTATCATTCCTTTGTGTGTAAGGCCAAGGTCTATGGAACTTACACGTTCACTGTGTTGTAAGAGTATCTACCATACATCTACTTACATCAATACCATATCAATACACTAGCCCAGCAACGATCTAAACTAGACGCCTCTAATTTATCAATTGCAAGTTTTACGTGGCTTAGGGCTTTCGGAGATAGAACCGTTCTCACCTACGAACATGAACCACAACAAGGATAACTAAGTTATTAGCAACTCGTTGTAAATCATATATTGACTATAGTAGGAGAGACAGACACCCGCCAGCCACTTATGCAAAACAAGTTGCATGTCAGTCGTGGAACTGGTCTCATGTACGATGACATGTAAGGTTGGTCCGGGCCGCTTCATCCTACTATGCCACCAATATCCAAAATACATAGAAGATGCAATAACATGATCATCATCGCCCACATATAAACATATGTGTACTACCCGTGCTAAGCACCTACGCATAGATCAGGCTCTGATACCACTGTTGGGTCCGCAGCATAGAAAACAAAAAAATCCTACGGTGTGAACTACACGCCAAGATCTATCTACTAGGTACAAAGCAACGGGTGGACATACATCCAACGAGAACTTACCCTCGTAGACAACGAGCTTTGTTAACGAGTAGGAACTCGTGGTTGATGTAGTCGTACACTTGCCGATCTCAAGATCGTGAGGAAGTCCGAGCGCCGCAACTCAGCAGCGCATCCGCACTCGCACACACGTTCAAGCCACCGGACAACCTCCACCTACTCGCTCCAGCGATCTAGCAGAAGCAGCAACTCCTTCCAGACGAAATGCCACCGGGAACATGTATCTCGCTAATCCGAGACCATGGGGGAATAATTCTAGAGGGGGAGAGAGATCCTTCACAAGGAGGTGTGAGGATGAAGGAGGGAATGGGTGGCCTTTTATGGACACGGATTGCCTGCGATCGCTTGGTACGACCATCCGTGTGACCCAACCATTCGTTGAGCATCCCACGGTAATCCCTGTTGCGCCCCCCGCTTCCTTGTTTTTTCCGCCAAAATAAAAATAAAAATAGAACAATATCGCAACTCCGTATCCTGCCATATAGCTACTCCGTATCCCTGTCCTTCTGGAACAGAGACGGTGGTTGCCGACGATATGGCACGGTGGAGCTGACCCGTCGTCTTCGCCCTTCTCCGCGCTGGAGCACCTGGCTCATGCAGGCTAGCTGCAGACGCAGTGGGCTGCAGGGCCACGACGTCTTCGTACTCTCCCCGTCGACGCGTACGAGACCTGCATTCCGCAAGGAAGGTAACCCAGTATTCGGCATTACCGTGTACACGTGTTGTCCTGGAACATCAAGCCATCGATCGGGCGTAGCTACCTCGTACATGCCAGCCGGTGCAGTTGGTTTGCTCCCCGTCGTCCCTGTGCTGAACAGCGGCGACGGTGACCATTGGTTTCAGCTAGATGGAGCTCCGTAGAGGTTGACGGCAGCGAGCTTGGACTGAGAGCCACGGAGAGGCGCGCCAGGTACAATGTGTTGAAGCTGACCTTGCTGATGACAGCAGTCGTGAAGCCGGCCGTCATGGCCTCCACCACGTTTACAATCAATCCAAGGCTACAAGCAAGAGGGCCGATGGCAAGCAGCTAGCAATCGTTCTCTATTCGACGGTTAAGACTAATCGTCATTCTCAGGGTGCGGCGGGAGGTGGAGATCGTGGCGGTGCTCCTGCTCTCTCTCTCCGTTTCTTTTGTTTGGATGTAGAATCGAGAGGACATACGGAGCGAGTACGGAAAGGGGAATTAAATACGGAATGGATTTCGTTTATCTTTTTCTCCCGGAACGAAAAACTACAAACAGCCATACGATCATGAGCGAACGGTTGGGTCGCACCGATGGTCGCACCAACAGGCCGCAGGCAAGCCGTGTCCGCCTTTTATAGGAGGAGGGGGGTGCCCCCTCTCTCCATGGCCGGTGCATGGGGGGTGACCCCTCACCTCCCCATTCATGTGGTGGTAACCCCTCCACATTAAAATGCCTCTTCACATTCCCTTTTAAAGTCTCCACTTTAAATGCATTAAATTTCTCCAAATTTAATGCTCTCTCATTTAATAAAACTCTTTTTATTAAATTTATTCAGAATTTTGTTAATTACTTTAATTAACAAACATTCACATATAGCCCCTTGCAATATTTCAATATCGCATGCAGAACCACCGTCTGCAATTTCACCCGAAATAATTTCCGGTTTCTATTGAAACAATTCCTGCGCTTTGCAATTCTTTTGTCTGAAACACATGTGCTCCAAAATGGTGTCCGGTAACTCTTAAGTGTGCCACCCTATGGTTCGCGAATAATGTAGACATGATCGAGACCCTTCTCCGATCAATAATCAGCAGCGGGACCTGGAGATCCGTACTGACTCCTACACATTCAACGATGACTTCTATGATCGTGAGAACCTTTAACGCTTATAACTAAATCCCTTTGTCTTTCGATATATTACATGTCTGAGATTCGATCATCGGTATCTCCATACCTAGTTTGATCTCGTTACCGACATGCACTCTTTTCTCGTTCCCGTGATATAACATTCTAGTGATCACATCACTTGCTTGCAAGCTATCCTAATGTGATATCACCGAGAGGGCCTAGAGTATATCTATCCGTCATCTGGATTGACAAATTCCACTCTTGATCCATGAGCCTCAACATAACACCTTCGTAGTACTGAACCCATCTTTATAGTCACCTTGTTACGGTGTGACGTTTGATGTTATCAAGATACTCTTCCGGTGTCAGCAATTAACATGATCTCATGGTCTAAGGATAAAGATTACTTCGTATGATGTTATAGCAATATAAACATAATGACTTGATCGTAATGCTATACTTCGGATGAATGTTCATCACATCATTCCACCAATGGTGTGACCTTGTTATTAACAACATCCAATGTCCATGATCAGGAAACCTTGATCATCTTATTAATCAACAAGCTAGTCTATAAGAGAGGCATGACTAGGAACCCTTTTTGTTTATTAAACACACATGTATTGATGTTTCCGAATCAATACAATTCTAGCATGTAAAATAAACATCTATCATGTATAAGGAATATATAATAACAACTTTATTATTGCCTCTCAGGGCATATTTCCTTCAAAACTTGCTGATGTGCTCATCATACCCTCCTCTTGGGGTTCCCAACGAGCTCTACATCAACACGAGCCATCAAGCATTTTTCTGGCACCGTTGCCGGGGAGTCAAGGACATCTTCACAAGGGGAGTCCCTCATAACTTGCTTTGTTTGCTTGTTTCTTTATCAAAAACACACACAAAATTAGTTTTTACAAGTTAGCTTTCTTTATCAAAAACACAATAAAGTTAAGTCTCCCATAGTTTTTGCCTCTTCCTTAGCTCACCATGTTGATCCCTAAATTCACCCTGAAAGACCTTTCAATTGGTATTGGTTCTATAATTGGGAAAGATAATATTGAAGAATTCTTTAATCATGTTAGTAAGCATGAAGATAGATCCCTTGCAGAACTTGCTCCAAACTATGAGATTGCTGCAGCTTCTTTAATTCACATGTTAGAAGCTCGGTTTGTTAACCTCAATCCCTTAATGCAAGTAATGTTTCTTAAGCTTAAAGAAATTGAGGACCCTGAAAAGAGGGATTTATTCTAGAAACTTTGTTTAAGGAGTTCTATGATGTTGCTAAGGAAGCTAGGAAAGTCTTTGAACGTTTCAATATGCTAGGCTCATGTGTAGATGTTGTTGGTACACGAGAAAAGATGAACAAAACCGAACCTAATGGGGAGGAACCTAAGATACCAATACCCTTTAAACTAGCAGCAATACATGAAGCCATAGAAAAGAATCTTGATTGGATTGTTCCTAAAAACCCTTTTGATGAAAATAGTGAACCTAAGAGCATTGAGAGAGGATCCTCTAGAACTTATTTGGATGATATACCTTGCCTTGTTGAAGATATTTCTGGTATTGGTCTTAATGCTTCTTCATTTAAGAACACTTGATTCTTTTCTTGCTTCTTATGCCTAACTTAAAGGTGTTAAAGAAAAGTACTTATTAGGAGATAACCCAAAAGTTTTAGATGAGTCTGGGAAGTTATTACTTCAGTAATAATCACTCCTTATCCTTTTTATTTGCTTTTTGTACCAAGAGTAACCTCTAATGAGAGAGAAGTAATGATTGGGAAAGTTGTTGTCCCAAAACAGATTTTTGTGCTTCACCGTAAAAATTTGTGTAAAATCTCTGAACGTCTTTTTGAGGCGTGAATTTTTGTGCTTCTACTCCAGGTTGTTATCTATCTTTCGTTAGTTAAACACTTTTTGATTTGAGCAACAGAAGGTCTTCGAAAATATTCGTCTTTACCTGCTGGTTTGTTTTGAAAGATTTCTGCCATTTTCTGCATTTGCTTCTTGTTGGTTCCTTTTTAAGTTCTTTTGGGGAATTGAGATTTTTTAGGGAAGTACTACAGTAGCTAGTGTTCTAATGGAAGTTTATATGGTGTTGGAACTGAACCTTAAGACTTATTTATCTTAAGTGCACTAATGTTGCTAATAAAGATTGTGTGAAGTTTTGTATGAAGAAAAATTTCAGGTGTATGGAAGGAATGAGTAATGAGATGAAGGATGGACTAAAGCTCAAGCTTGGGGATGCCACGTGTGTCACCCCAAGAAATATCCAAGAAGTACAAGCGTCAAAGCTTGGGGATTCCCAAGGCATCCCCTTCTTCATCAATAAAAATCCTGGGTTCTTCCAAACGCTTCATTTTTATTGTTTCATGCACAATTGTGTTGTTCTTGGAGTGTCTTCTTTTTCATTTTCGTTTTGGTTTTTCATTTGCTTTGTTTTCTTAGTTTTCTGAATAAATTGGTTGGACCCCCTCTTTCATACATTGGTTTGCAAATAGTTTGGTTTGGTTTGGAAAAGAGTAGGAAAGTTCATGCTTATGTGGTAAAAAGAGCTCGTTTTTGACTGTGGCCTATGCTCTATCATGCCATGCTTGATATTGTTTTGGCTTTATGCTTAGTATTCTTTGTTGTAGTATGACTTGTTATAAACAATTGAGATTGCTTAATGTGCCTTGGATGAATCATGTGTTGTCTTAGCATATTAAAGCATAGTATAGTGGTATTCTCCTTTGATGCTTTATTTGGGTTGACTTGGTGCATGCTCACACCATGTTATGACTATCCAAAGTCACCATAGCCTTTATGATCCTTTAGTTTTCAACTTTTAGTATCACTTTATGCTTTGATCAATGATGTTTTGTCGCTCTGCGTGATTATGGCCATTATTGCTCTCTTAGTTTGTCGCTCCCAGTCTTTTGCTAGCCTCCACAACCAAGTATGAGTTCCACTCATGCATCCAACTCCCTAAACCAAGTTATTCCAAAGAGTCCACCATACCTACCAACTAGCTTATGCTACTCCAAGTATATTCATGCTTTTGTTTACCTTCCACTTGTTATGAGAAAACTAGTGATTAAAGCTCTCACGAACTTGATGGCACACTTTACTTTTCTTGCCCTTAAGAAACTTGAACCGTTGTGTCGTCTATGTTGTATATGCTTGCACTTATTTGTTGGGAATTAGCAGAACCATGCTTTCATGGGGAACGCTTTCAACATTGCACTTGGTACTTGTACCTAGTTGATATCATGCTCTTTTGTATATGGATGTCGTCGGTGTGAAATGAAAGGGGAGCTTGTAAGTCCATGGAGTTATGTATATGTGTTAGAGAAACGCCTGGCCGCTGGTCTAATCCATGCTGAGATGGTGGAAACCTGCAGCGTAACCATAATGAGCTGTCTATGAAGCATTCTTCTTATAAAAAAGAGTCCTATATTGAGAAAGAAAAAAAGAGAAAAAGAAAAAAAAGAGATTATGAAAAGAGGAAAGAGAGAAAAAAGCACCATATTCCCATGGTAAATAAGAAGATTGCTGAGATGCTCGTTGTCTGCTTGCCTTGTCATTTTGATATGGGGATTCTTCCGTATCATCGGGCAAGGGGTACCCCGTTGGCGGTTCTCTATGATACACATGTACTTACGATGACAAGAACTTACCAGTGATTAAACTTGAGTAGCATTAGGAGCGGCCCTCGTATACAAGGGACATGATATTTCTAACTTATACTTTGTCAAGCATGTACACCATAGTTTGTTCACTTTAACCTTAATCACCTTAAAGATGCTTATGATAGGGGCAATGAGAGCTGAAAGCTATAAGTACCATAATTTTTGGAAGCTCTTTATGAGACTTGAATCCCTACTTCCTTCTATGAAGGCCTTTCTTCCACCATTATATTGAGTCTCCACCTTCTACTTTTATGCACCTACTTGGAGAGCATAGTGGCCATTCTTAGTTCTATGTGAATTGTCCCAAGACTAGTTGATTGATGCATAACTTGATATTGCTTGTTTTAAACTATTTGTATCTAGTCACTCTTATGAACTTTGAAGGTGTCCTATGCATTTATATTTTCTACTCTATGAGGGACAAGCTGAATGCTATTATGCTATGTTTTCTTTATGTGAAACAAACAAACGTTTGTGCCTTTTCATGTTGCATCATAGTTTCTTTGTCTTATTGCTAGAACTTTGTCTTTCATGTTATGATTGAAGTACTATGATCCCAGCTTTGAATGTTTTACAAATACTTTGATCAAGTCTTTGATGGTGCATGTCACCTCAAAAATTATTCTTTCTTTTTATCACTTACCTACTCGAGGACGAGCATGAGTTAAGCTTGGGGATGTTGATACATTGCAAATGTATCTATAATTTTTGTTGTTTCATGCTTGGTTTTATCCACTTTCTTGTGTTTTGCCCACACTTTGGAGTACCTTTCATATGATTTCTTCGACTAACCTATTAACAAGAGCCACAGTGCTAGCTGCCTGTTTTCTGCTATTTTTGGTTCCGGGAAAGTCAGAAAATGAATATTCTTGGAATTGGACGGGACAAAAGCCAAAGTTCCTATTTTTCCGGAAGTCATCAGATGCCAGAGTACGAGACGGAGAGGGTCCAGGGGGCCACCACACCACCTGGCCGCACGGCCCAGCCTGGCCCACGCCAGGGGGTGGTCTGGCTGCCTCCAGCACCGCCTCGACCTCCCCTTCTGCCTATAAGATGCCCTCGGGATGAAAACCCTAAGTACCCGATCAAAAATCCACAAAAGAGTCTGTAGCCGCCATCATCTCCATCCCTAGATCAGGAGGGATCTGAAGCTCTTCCCGACACCCTGCCGGAGAGGGGATTTCACCCTGGAGGCCTTCTTCATCACCATGCAAGCCTCCGGTGTGATGCGTGAGTAGTTCATCATTCGACTACGGATCCATGTAGTAGCTATATGGCTGGTTCTCCTCCTTTGTGCTTTCATGTTTAGATCTTGTGAGCTCCGTTCATGATCAAGATCATCTATTTGTAATTCTGCATGTTGTATTTGCGGGGATCCGATGGATATTGAGATGCTATTTCAGATTGATTATTGATTCTATCATGTCTTTGTTATTTGTGATCTTGCATGTTTTCCGTTGTTAGTAGCTATCTTGGCCAAGTAGATGCTAGCAACTCCCAGAGTTAGTATTTATGCTCGATAGTGGGTTCATGCCTCTGGTAATCTGGGGAAGTGACAGAAATCTCTAAGGTACTAGATGTGCTGTTGCTACTAGGGAGAAAACAACAATCCTTTGTTCATAGAACAATCGTATTGTTTACTTTACACGGAGTTCGTAAAGCAATAATCTGTTGCTTGCAACTTAATACTGGAGGGGGTTCGGATGATAACCTGAAGGTGGATTATTAGTCATAGATGTAGTTGGATGGCGGTCTATGTATAATGTTGTAATGCCCAATCGAATCTCAAAGGAGTCAAGATGATTAGTATATGCATGTATTGCTTTCTCGATGTTTGTCAATTGCCCCGCTATAATTTGTTCACCCAGCATGTTATCTATCTTAAGGAGAGCCACCTCTAGTGAACTATGGATCCCGGTCCTTTTTTTACATACAATCTACAAATTGTTTACTGTTTTGTGTTTACTTTCTACAAACTATTACTTCCTTCCATTCGATATGTTTAATCCTTTGTTTTCAGCAAAACACGGTGAGACTGACAACCTCATCGCAAGTTGGGGGCAGAGTTCTGTGGTTGTGTTGTGCAGGTCTCCATGTTGCTACTAGCACCGGTAGTGCGCCCTGCCAAGGCTCAGCTAGCAACACCTTTGGGGTGTTTCCTTTCTCCTACTGGATTGATAACCTTGGTTTCATAACTGAGGGAAACTTGCTAATGTGCTCATCATACCTTCCTCTTGGGGTTCCCAACGAGCTCTACATCAACACGAGCCATCAGCCACATTGCTCCCACTCACTTTCTTGTAAATACAGGCCTCTCCATAAGTTTGGACAAATCCAAACTCTATGATCACCTCATCAAAGTGGAGATTCCAACTCCGGGATGCTTGCTTCAGTCCATAAATGGATCGTTGAAGTTTGCATACCTTATCAGCATCTAGGATTGAAAAAACCCTTAGGTTGTATCATATACAACTCTTCTTCAATATTACCATTGAGGAACATAGTTTTGACATCCATCTGCCATATTTCATAATCGAAATATGCAGCAATTGCTAACATAATCCTAACCGACTTAAGCATCGCTACGAGAGAGAATGTCTCATCGTAGTCAACTCCTTGAATTCGTCGAAACCCCTTTGCGACAAGTCGAGCTTTATAGATGGTCACATTACCATCAGCATCAGTTTTTCTTTTGAAAATCCATTTATTCTCAACGGCCTTTCGGTCGTGAGGTAAGTCCACCAAGGTCCAAACCTGGTTTTCGTACATGGATTCCATCTCGGATTTCATGGCTTCTAGCCATTTGTTGGAATCCGGGCTCATCATCGCTTCTTCATACGTCGCAGGGTCATCCATTTCATCAACCTTGAAATTCACAATAGGATTGCCGTACAGTTCAGGAGCTGCACGTGTCCTACTTGACCTGCGAGGTTCGGTAGTGTCCTCTTTCAGAGTTTCATGATCAATATCATTAGCTCTCTCTTCATTAGGTGAAGTCAACTCCGAAACAATTTCCGGTGTTGCGCTACTCGCCATTTCATGAAGAGAAGGTTCAATAACCTCTTCGAGTTCTACCTTTCGACTACTCACACCTTTTGCGAGAAACTCCTTCTCAAGAAAGGATCCATTCTTGGCAACAAAAACCTTGCCCTCGGATCTGTGATAGAAGGTATACCCAATCGTTTCCTTAGGGTATCCTATGAAGACGCATTTTTCTGCTTTGGGTTCGAGTTTATCCGGCTGAAGTTTCTTCACATATACATCGCATCCCCAAACTTTAAGAAATGACAACTTAGGTTTGTTTCCAAACCATAATTCATACGGTGTCGTTTCAACGGATTTAGATGGTGCCCGATTTAAAGTGAATGCAGCGGTTTCTAGTGCATAACCCCAAAATGATAGTGGCAAGTCAGTCAGACACATCATAGATCGAACCATATCCAATAAAGTACGATTACGATGTTCCGACACACCATTACATTGTGGTGTTCTGGCAGGCGTGAGTTGTGAAACTATTCCACACTCTTTCATGTGTGTGCTAAACTCGTAACTTAGATACTCACCTCCACGGTCGGACCGCAGAAATTTGATCTTTCTGTTATGATGATTTTCCACTTCATTCTAAAATTCTTTGAACTTTTCAAAGGTTTCAGACTTGTGTTTCATCAAATAGATATACCCGTATCTACTCAAATCATCCGTGAAAGTAACAAAGTAACGATATCCACCTCGCCGACACACTCATTGGTCCACACACATCAGTATGTATGATTTCCAATAAATCTGTCGCCCGTTCCATTGAACCGGAAAACGGCGTTCTAGTCATCTTGCCCATAAGGCATGGCTCACATGTATCAAATGATTCAAAATCAAGTGATTCCAAAAGTCCATCAGAATGGAGTTTCTTCATGCGTTTAATGCTAATATGACCTAGACGGCAGTGCCACATATATGCATATATATCATTATCAAGTTTAATCCTTTTAGCATCAACATTATGAATATGCGTAATACCACTATCGAGATCTAATAGAAATAAACCATTCAACACAGGTGCATGACCATAAAAGATATCATTCTTATAAATCGAACAACCATTGTTTTCAGATTTAAAGGAATAACCACTTTGCATCAAACACGATCCGGATACAATGTTCATGCTCAGTGCAGGCACCAAATAACAATTATTCAGATTTATAACTAATCCCGATGGCATATGGAGAGGTAGCGTCTCGACGGCGATCACATCAACTCTTGATCCATTGCCGACTCGCATCATGACCTCATCCCTTGTTATTTGTCGCTTGTTCCGCAACCGAGTTACATATATTAGCAACCGATCCCGTATCAAATACCCAGGTGCTACTGCGAGTACTAGTCAAGTACACATCAATAACATGTATATCACATATACCTTTGTTTGCCTTGTCGGCCTTCTTGTCCGCCAAATACTTGGGGCAATTGTGCTTCCAATGGCCAGTCCCCTTGCAATATAACACTCGGTGTTAGACTTAGGGCCAGCTCGGGGTTTCTTTTTAGGTGTGGCAACAGATTTGCCACCCTTCTTTCCCTTGTGCTTGCCTTTCTTGTCATTCTCGAAACCGGTGGTCTTATTGATCATCAACACTTGATGTTCTTTCCTAATCTCCACTTATGCAGTCTTAAGCATTGACAGAAGCTCGAGAAGAGACTTCTTCATGCCCGGCATATTATAGTTCACCACGAAGCGCTTGTAGCTAGGTGGCAGAGATTGGAGAACATGATGTATGCCTAAGTCAATGGGAATCGTTATTCCCAAGGACACAAGCTTATTGGTGTACCTAGACATTTTGAGTACGTGCTCACTAACGGAGTTGTTCTCCTCCATCATGCAGCTAAAGAACTTTTCAGAAGCATTATAACTCTCTACGGCAGCATGGGTATCGAAAATCATTTTCAATTCTCCCATGGTATCAAAGGCATTTTCATTTTCGAAACGCTTTCGAAGTTCTGGCTCTAGCCCATACAGTATGCCGCAATGAACTAAGTTGTGGTCCTCCTGACGAGTCACATAGACATTCTTTTCCTCGTCAGGGGCATGAGGAGCTGGCGAGTCACATAGACATTCTTTTCCTGACGAGAGGGGAGGGGATTTGTCCGTTGCTGGGGAGGGTACGGATGGCCCAAAATATACCGAGCTCGGTGGGGAACACCAAGAGGAAGGTATGATGAGCACTGCAGCAAGTTTTCCCTCAGTAAGAAACCAAGGTTATCAATCTAGTAGGAGCAAGGAAACACCCCAAAGGTGTAGCTAGCTGAACGCTGGCAGGACGCACTACCGGTGCCAGCAGCAACGCGGAGACCTACACAACACAACCATAGAACTTTGCCCCCAACTTGCGATGAGGTTGTCAATCTCACCGGTTTTGCTGAAAACAAAGGATTAAACGTATCGAATGGAAGGAAGTAATAGTTTGCAGAAAGTAAACACAAAGCAGTAAACAGTTTGTAGATTGTATGTAAAAGAAAGGACCAGGGTCCATAGTTCACTAGAGGTAGCTCTCCTTAAGATAGATAACATGCTGGGTGAACGAATTACAGCAGGGCAATTGACAAACATCGAGAAAGCATACAAGCATATACTAATCATCTTGACTCCTTTGGAACTTGATTGGGCATTACAACATTATACATAGACCGCCATCCAAGTACTGCATCTATGACTAAAAATCCACCTTCAGGTTATCATCCGAACCCCCTCCAGTATTAAGTTGCAAGCAACGGATTATTGCATTACGAATTGAATGTAAAGTAAACAATACGATTGTTCTATGAACAAAGGATTGTTGTTTTCTCCCTAGTAGCAACAACACATCTAGTACCTTAGAGATTTCTGTCACTTCCCCAGATTACCAGAGGCATGAACCCACTATCGAGCATAAATACTAACTCTTGGAGTTGCTAGCATCTACTTGTCCAAGATAGCTACTAACAACGGAAAGCATGCAAGATCACAAATAACAAAGACATGATAGAATCAATAATCAATCTGAAATAGCACCTCAATATCCATCGGATCCCCGCAAACACAACATGCAGAATTACAAATAGATGACTTTGATCATGAATGGAGCACACAAGATCTAGACATGAAAGCACAAAGGAGCAGAACCAGCCATCTAGCTACTACATGGACCCGTAGTCCAGAGATGAACTACTCACGCATCACACCGGAGGCTTGCATGATGATGAAGAAGGCCTCCAGGGTGAATTCCCCTCTCCGGCAGGGTGCTGGGAAGAGCTTCAGATCCCTCTCGATCTAGGGATGGAGATGACGGCGGCTACAGACTCTTTCATGGATTTTTGATCGGGTACTTAGGGTTTTGGTCCCGAGGGCAATATATAGGCGGAAGGAGAGGCCGAGGGGGTGCTAGGGTCGGCCAGACCACCCCCTGGCGCGGGCCAGGCCTGGCCGCATGGCCAGGTGGTGTGGCCGGCCCCCAGCCCTTCTCTGTCTCGTATGATGGCTTTAGATGTCTTCCGGAAAAATAGGCACTTTGGCTTTTGTCCCGTCCAATTCCGAGAATATTCATTTTCTGACTTTCCTGGAACCAAAAACAGCAGAAAATAGGCAGCTAGCACTGTGGCTCTTGTTAATAGGTTAGTCCAAGAATCATATGAAAATTACTCCAAAGTGTGGACAAAACACAAGAAAGTAAATAAAACCAAGCATGGAACATCAAAAATTATAGTTACATTTGCAATCTATCAGGTATGAGAGGGGAGGGGATTTGTTCTTTGCCGGGGAGGGGAGGGGATTTGTCCATCACCGGGGAGGGTCTGGGACGGGATTCGGCCATTGCCGGAGAGGGTTTTCCCAGCGCTGGGAGGTGAGTGGATTTGGGAGAGTGTGGAAGTGACCCGTAATACCCAACTACAGGTGGGGCCCACGCTGGAGCTGACGAATGGCCCCATAACGAGCCATTTCCCCGACCACACCGCACAACTGCTGTCGATGCCATCACATCGCCGCCACCATTGCTGCCACATCTCGGCTGCCATGGGGATGCGTGAGCCGGCAGGAGAGGGCGATGTTGTGGACCAGATAAATTAGTTCTTGCTCCGTCCCTCAATCTGTTCTAGCTAGGGTTCTAGCAGTTAGGGGAATTAAAGAGTTCCATGACTTGTTCTGCAGAGTTGGGTTGAAATCGATGGGGAGTTGCCAATTTCCATCCTAGATCAAGAGATTGGTGGGAAGGAGCTAGATCCTAGTTGGAGATGCCAGTGCAACCATGTTCCTCCTACGAAGGTTGCCTCCTATGGTGCAGACATTGGTAGAAAAAATTTAGGTTGTCTAGATGAGGTGTGTTGTTACTTGTACTGGATGGACAACCCATGGCTAGCACAGATGCAGAGGATGCTTGCCCAACTATGTAAGAAGGAAGATGATAAGATGATGATTGAGCTGAGGCTAGCAGATAGAGACACGGATCTATAGATATCTAAACTGAGGTTGAAGAAAATGAGAAAAAAATGGAATGCCGACATGTTTGGTTCATGATGATGCTTAGTGTGGCAGTGACTTTAGGGTGTGTTCTTATTTTTGTTGTTGGCAATTGTGGAAATAAGTATTGAATTATGGATGTATTCTGCTTCCTCTTGGTTTTGACATTTTAGAAATCAGTATGAGAAATGAGTTTGTTGGATGTTTAGTTAGCTAGCTAGCTAGTCAGTTGTTTTCAGTATTCATGAGATGTCTTTAACTTGTTGTACCAAACTTGTTGCAACTAGGAAAAATCATGGTTGCAAAAGTAATGTGTATTTATCTTTTGTTGATTTCAAACATGGTGCAACTAGGAACAATAACCATGGATTTTATATATTGTTGCAAAACCAGGAAGAATTGCGTGTGTGTTTCTCAAAGATTCACACAAAAAATATTTTGAAATGTCAGAAATATGTGCAACCAGGAACAATCATAACAAACAACTTCAAAGGTACTGACAATATATACAGGTACTAGTTAAATAGGAGGTTCGATCACAACCACCACATACTACTAGTAGTACTTAATTACACAACCCAAATTTAAGGGGTAGCCCACCTAATGGGCCAATTCCCGAAGGGAAAAAGGGCCCAAGAAGGAGGTCGTCACCCTAGGAGGGGCCTTCGGCCACATGTGGGCTGCTCCCCACGTGGGGCCCATGTGGGGCCTGGCCGGCGCGCCTCCCCACCTCCTCCCCTTGATTAGTCCCACCATGGGACTTTGAGGAAGGGAGTACCTCTCGTTTCCCCTATATAAAGGAGGGCATATGGAGGGATTCAAACACACCAATTGAGCTTTGAGGCATCCCCCTCCAAGTCCCCTCCCCTCTCTCTATCTCTCTCTCTTGTGAGCGCGGCCCCATTGTAAGTGTTGAGCGAATGAGAGTGTTCTTCACCGGGAAGCGCCATCGCACTACGAGGATTCCAGATCCAGGAGATCTACTTCCGCAACCTCTGCTGGATTAGGGATCGGGAGTCATTGTCAAACACCGTATGTGTGTGACTCCCCACGAGACACTACACTAGTGGTGCTCGAGTCGTTCTAGCCATCGGAGTCATTGGTGCTGGAGCTGGTGGAGCCATCCATGACCTTGAGGTCGGCGTCGATACGACTACATCAACCACATTCTCCCGAACATTGACAATGCTTTTTGGTCTTTAAGGGTAAGTTTCTAAAAGCCCCTCCCATTACTTCATTACTAATAGATATATCTTGGCATTAGGGTTGGTCGTGTAGGAAAAATTATTGTTTTTAGGCACCGAACCCCTTCAACTCATCCTCATGATTTATGTTTGCTACGGTTTGTGGTTGCCCTGCTATCGATTGTACTGGTGCTGGTGGTGGCGGTGCACCAATTGCTAGGATACCAGGTGTTGTGGTGTATCCTCGATTTGCTGCTTCCGCTGCTTTTGTGTTACATACCTCCTACATTTTTAGGAAATTGTGATAGTCCTTCATGAGATGGTTCGATCGCCTCCTTCCTGCGGAGTCGAAGTAGAAGTACATGTTGCAGGGTCCTTCCAACATTTGTAGTGGAGACATTGGGGGCTCCCGAGCCCTTTGTTGGTTTCCTCTATTGACATCTCTGTGGATGCGGTAGCCATCATTACAATCGTCATTTCTTTGGTTATCTTCTCCTGAAAATCTAGCTGCAACATAGCTCGGCTCACTATGTCCGTCGTTCTTGCATCTTATGTCATTATTGTGGCTGCCATGGTATTTTTTGGGTGAGCGACCTCGCTTATTGTTTACTGTGTCTTCGCCATCTGCCCAACGATTAGCCATGTCCATTAATTGCGAGATTTTTTGGGCTTTACTTACCCTAGCTCTTTTATATATTCACTTCGTTGAAGGCCATCTTTGAAAGCATCAATCGCCCTTTCGTCGGATATGGCTTCAGCCGAGTTTTTGATGATGTTCCACCGCTGGATGAAGGACCATATTGTCTCACCCGCCTTCTGCTTGCATGCTCGCAGTTGCTCCAAGGATACGGGTCATTTAAATGTGGATGTAAAATTTCAATGAAACTTATCTTCGAGGTTGTTCCAGCTGCTGATAGATTCTTAAGGTAGTTGATTTAACCATGACCGTGTGGCGCCGCTCAAGTGTAGCTGCAAGCTTTGCATTGCGGTAGCCTTGGATCCACCTTGTAGTTTTATGGTTGCTAGATACTCTACCAGCCAAGCTTCGGGTTCCTGGAGACTGTCATACTTTTGGCAATTGTGAGGAAGTTTAAAATCATTGGTTACTGGTGTTTTGCGAACCCGTTGGGTAAAGCAACTAGCTCCACATAATTCATAACCATCCTTACTTTCACCGTTGTAGTATCTTCGGCTGCTGCGCTCTTCCCTGGTTCTTTCAATCATGTGCTATGTAATGTCATTTCTTGCATCTTCTTGTGGCTCGTCGTTCGAAAAATGCACCCAATGTGGTGATTGTGATCGTTGGGTGTGCCCCACGTGCCAAGGGATATTACGATGGTGTGGGGATATGTCGGGTTATCGTGTGACTCCTTGTTCTCCTTGCATGAGTGATGCTCCTACCATATTGAGGTTCATGAGGGCCGCATGAGGATCATCGGGTGTGGGTTGAGTTGTGATTAGGTAGGTCTGGGCAGCAACGATCGCGACATGTGTTGTTTTTGCTCTTATGTGTCCCTCTTGGTCTACCAACATGAACGATAGATCGAGGTTTCGGTCCATCTCATTTCTTTCCACTTCGGGAATATTCTGTAATCGTGAAGTTCCTCTCCTTGGTGGAGGGCCTCTAGTTATGCTTCTTGATCCTCGGGTAGAGCTTAGTTGCGCCTATCATAGGCTAGATTCGTCGGCTAGTATTTTCCTTTCATCAAGTTACCTTTGCATCCTGAGCAAGTCCATTTTCTTGTGGTGGAGTAAGAGCAAGTCTAACAGCACCCTTAAAATGCCGGCGCCCTTAAAATTCCGGCAGTTACATGGCTTGTGGCTGGGTCATCGAGCTAACAGTACCTGTAAACGTCCCGGCCCATAAAAGGAACTCACAGGGGCCTGTGAAAGGCTCGTTGCAGCCCCTATTTCTACCGGCCAGGAGGGCGGAGATGGGTCAGAACCTATGTCCCTCCGCTGCAAACCCTAGTCGTCGCCGCATTTCCGCGCGTACTCCAGCGAGCAATTCCTCCCATATCTGCGTGCGAGAGAGATGGTGAGCAGGAGCGGGAGTTGCGGACTCAGCGGCGGCCGTGCTGGGGGGAGGAGGAGGAGGGAGTGGTCTTCACGCACCCGGTGGCGATGACGAGGAGCGGCACTGCATCCGCTCCGTCGGGGCCAAGAAGCGCGCTTGCAGGCACTAGACGAACTGGGGGCGCGAGGAGGAGGCCAAGAAGCGGCGTGAGGAGGAGGAGCTTGCCCTATGTATGTACTGGATGATGAACATGATCTTCCCTCACTAATTTAAATTTCAGTTCAAATCGTGATTTAAGGGTTGGATTTACAGGCACTGTTCTCCACTGATGAGTTTGAAACCCTAAATCACGAGTACAGGCACATGTACTCGCGATTTAAGGGTTGTCGATTTGAGGGTGCTGTTAGTCATGCTCTGAGTATTGGTAGGACATCAGGTCCTCGCGTGTTGCTTCTGATGTCATCGGGACTTCACCCGATATTGCATCTCTTTCTCTTTTCCATGTTTCCGTGGATAACCAGAGAGTTATTCATTCGCTATCGTGTGTTCCTTCTCTTCCTTGTACGTCAAGATTGTTGTGTGGATCTCCTTTGTTTCTACGGTTTCCTGCATTGTCATCTGATAAAAGTCATTGGCATCTAGGATGGGGTTACTGTTGGAGTCACGCGGTGTTGTTGTTGGTTCTCCAATGATCACACACACTTGGTGATGTGTTAGGTACGGGTTGCTACTAATTTTACTAGATCCGCAAGAGACACTGTTTGTGAAATCCTACGGGGTTTTTTCTAGATAGATTTCAGCCATCCTGATTCCTAAGACGATGTCTTCGTCGCTTTCCTCGGGTTCGATATTTGTCGGACTTGAGCCACGTGGTGGCGTTACCTAGGCATCTGACCCGAAGGAAATACTTTTGTATAGATTGGCCAGATCCCTTAGATCTGCTGAGTTTCTAGAGTTTTCTTCACCATTTACCGGCTGGGGCGCGACTTCTTCAGATGAGCCGACAGAAGTTTCAGGTACCGCCGTGTGCGCTGTGGGGCCGATAGACCCGATAAAATCGGGGCCAAGAGGGCAGGTTCTTCGGGTTCCTCCATGCGAAAGTGAAAGCTTCTGATAATGAGATCGGATCCTCCATTGAAGTCGATGGGAACCGAGACAGGGGTAGGCGAGCGTGGTGCCGCTGCCATTGGATTGTTGCTTGATGGAGAGGGGGGCTCCGAATCCATGACTCCAGCATCCATGTTCCCACAGACTGCACCAATTGATGAGGAGTAACCTTAGAAATGCCCATGGTTATGGACTTAGGGTTTTGTGGAAAAGAGAATGCTAGGATTTCATCGACTATTAGACAAACAAGGGAGTCGAAGTCGTCTGATTGATTATGGTCAAATTGATTACAGATCGCTCAAGACTTTTTGGTACCTCCTTGTTGGCTCCTCCCAGCCTATAGTTTGGGTCCTGAGCTATGTATGGATAGGTTACAATCTTATAATTATAACACTAATACTATATCGGTTTCTACTCCTTCCTTATCCGGCAAGTTATGCTTTCCGTAGGATGCTTCCTGGGACTTCCTCGATTCCTCTTGGGCTTTGGTGGGTTGTAAGCCTTTATGTTACCAAGGTAACTAATTATAAGGACCCGAGTAATCATACCTATGTCATGACTCCTCTTATTCTCCTTCATCTATACGATGTCCTTGTTATTGAGAAGTGTGAGTCCTGGAAGTAGTTCTCATGTTTTACTAATATATATTGTCATCTCCTACACTACAGATGTTTTGTTTGCGACAAAATTCCTGAACACGGTTTGCACATGACATGCACACCCACGAACACTGCCCGCTGCAATGCTTATTTTGTTCTTTGTGAGGACATCTTAGTCAAGTTTATTGTGTTAATATTTATGTGAGTAATTAAGTGTCTGAAGATATACCTAATCTTAAATTACTGTATGGCGGAACTGCTAAGTACTACCAGAATTTCTCTGGTTCTTAGGCAAACACATAGCATAAGAGGAAAGTGTAAACTACCGATACATGAATCCTTAGGAAATTCTCATGCAAGGGCATTTACAGTTGTGTTTAGCCTATGGCAGCTGAGTGACCTAAACTCTGTCTCTATCAGACATCGGGAGAAAATATGGTTCAGTTTTGCTATGCTCTTTTGCCCATCCTACTTGAGGCAGTCTATGTTGGAAATATGTCCTAGAGACAAATAGTAATAAGGACTATTATCATATCTCATAAAGTTTATGATTAAGTTTTATATCATGCTATAACTGTATTGAGTGGAAACATCAATACACATGTGATATATAAACAACCAGGGGTTCCTAGTGAAACTCTAGTCACTAGTTCATTGGTCAACAGATGATCAAGTTTCCTGATCATGTGGCATTTATGCCAGTTAGAAGTGGAGTCAACTCATTCTGGGAATGAGATGATGAACCAATACCCAACCTAAATATCATGACCCGATCATGTCACGAAGTTCAAGTTACGATGATTAGAAATGGATCCTTGTAGACTATACCTTAGACCGTGAGGCTATATCAATCACTGTCTCCCGAGAGTGCTTAGATAGCATCAAGCGCCACTTGGTAATACATTGGTTATAAAGGTGTGTTCAGGTACTCGGAGGAAACCGTAGAGGAAATATATGTCAAGAGCAGGATTTGTTCGTCCACGTGACAGAAAGATACTCACGGGCCCACTCGGAGAAGTTATATCCAGTAGCTGCATAGCGTGTGATTTGATCACAGGGATATCACTTGTCGGAACGAGTAAAGTAGCATTGTTCGGTAATGAGATAGAACACTGAAAGAACATTTCATGGTTCCCTGTGTTTTGCATGTTAGATAACAATACCGTGGAGTTTTCCCATGTGTGCTAAGTGTGCAGGGAAAAGTTATTGTGTTTGGGGGGCGGATTATCCGCCCCCTCCCCCCAGGGTCGGATAATCCGGCCTGACTCACTTGGCATAGGCAGACAGGGCGCATCGCTTAGTCTGGGGGCGGACTTTCCCCCGGAAAATCCGAATAGGGGCGGATTTTCTTCCCCTGACCGGATAATCCGGCCCACGCATTGGGCCGGATAATCCGGCCCCCAGGAGACATGCAAGGGCTGGCTCGGTGCGTCGCTCAGTCTGGGGCGAACTTTCCCCCGAAAAATCTGAAAAGGGGCAGATTTTCTTCCCCTGACCGAATAATCCGGCCCACGCCTTGGGCCGGATAATCCGGCCCCCAGGAGACATGCAAGGGCTGGCTCGGCGGGTCGCTATGACTAGGGGGTATTATTTGCTGGATAATCCGAGTATGGGGCGGAGTTTTCCCCAGGCTGGATAATCCGGCCCTCACTTGGTCTGGATAATCCGGCCCCCAATGGCTCCAACGGCTCAGTTGGGACAGTGGGTATAAAAGCCCCTTCATCCCCTTCGGCCGGAACTCTTGATTCATTCGAAAAAGACCAGACATGTTGCAAGAGCTTTTTCTCTAGATCTCCCATTTCAACCACCTGAAGGCTTCGATCTTTGGGGGAATTGAAGGAGGAGACAACCTACATCATCATCACGAATCAAGCGCATCAACTCCTCTCCATTCACTTGGAGAAATCCTTGATCTAGTATTCTCGTTAATATCTAGATCTTGTGTTTTGTTATTGATAACTTGTTCTTGTGGCAGCTTGTTGTCATTACGGGAGCCTCCAATTTGGTTGTGGAGTTGTGCCCCGCTAGTTGTGTAAAGGCGTCGGTTCCCGCCTCAAAGGGTACCTATAGTGGAAAGGTGGATCAGGCCTTTGGTGGAGGGATCCATCGGAGAACAGGGTGAGGCCTATTGTGGCGTGGTGGTCTTAGTACCGCCCACCCCTCCAACACAGATGTACTTCCCTTAACAAGGAAGGAACTGCAGTAAAACAAATCATGTGTCTCCGTGTGCTTCATCACGGTTTCCTCGTTCTTCACTTTACTCGCCTTTACTCGCTAGTAGTTAGGTTTGCATATAGGGAAATTCTACATATTAGTTTATCTAGATAATTTACCTTTTGTGTCAAGCCTAAAATTGAAAAGGCATTAAAATTTGAAGTAGCACATATTCACCCCCCTCTAGGTGCCCATATGATCCATTTCAATTGGTATCAGAGCCACGGCTCTTTATTCAGGCTTAACCGCCTAAGAGAAGTATGGGTACTAAGGAAGATGGAAATGAGGTTGTGGATAAGGTCACAATGGATGACCTCAAGACGTTGGAAACAACCTTGTTAAAATCCTTTGAGACCAAGATGGAGGAGATGCAACAAATGATTGCTCGCCTCACATCATCTACAGCCCCATCTCCATCTTCCTTTGAGGCCACCACTCCTCTTTCCAAGGATAAGGCTAACGCCGGATCTAAGGAAGATGAAGTGGTAGGTGAAAACATAATGGTTCCGCCTCTAAGAAGGGAAGTGGTAAGGAGGACTATAGTGAGGTTCCTCATCTATATTATCCCGACCCACCTATTCCTCATCCTCATATAAACAATAGGGGTGATCTGCCCAAGCTTACTGCATCTTCATTTAATCAATGGCAATTCGTAAGGAAGTCTCATGTATGCAATTCGTCTATTGAGCTTTGGAGGATTATCGAAGATGGTCTTCATATTGGAGACCCCACCAACTTGACTAGGAGAGAAGTTGTGGATAGTCAACTAAATGCAACGACTCTCCACATGATTCAGCTCGGAGTGGGTCCTAAGGACATGCCCCACATTGAGCACTTCAACACCGCCAAAGAAGCTTGGGATGCTCTCACCGACCTATTTATTGGAAATGAAAGCATGAGAAGAAATATGTATGATGCCCTTAGCAATGAAGTTGAAGGATTCTACATGTTGGATGGTGAAGACCATGAAGATATGTATAGAAGGCTCAAGGGCATTGCAACAACATTTATAAAGCATGGAGCCACTCACATTGATGATGCTTGGATAAAAAGGAAATATGTGATTGCTCTAATGCCATTTGAGCCAACGGACTTGAAAAGCTTGCAAGGTAGACACAACTACCATCAAATGACTTCCAATGAAGTCATGCAAGAAATGGCATCATTCAAGGTTGCAGCTAAGAACATTGAAGATGCCCGTGCCTGGGCTATTGGAATGCAAAAACGAGGCAATGTTGCTCTAAAGGAAAATGTTGTTGGACAAGATGAGGATGAAAGAGGATACTGGGGTGTCTCCATGGCCTATCCCGAGGAAGTCAAGCATGCTCATGGTGAGTACATGGCTTTCTATGCAAGGAATTTTTGGAAGGATACAGCCAAGGCCAAGTCGGAACTCGAGCACAAGAATGGGTCTAGTGGAAGAAGAGAGAATGGCCCAAAACTGAGAACATGCTACAATTGTGGAGATAGGTTACACTTTGTGGCTAAATGTCCATATAAAAATAGAGAAGACAATGGTGGCAGGCTCATCCTTAAAGAAAAGTCCAAGGCACCTCGAAAGAAGCCTTTTATCAAAAATAATGGTCCTTACAAGAAGCAACCCAAGATTGTCTTGGTGGCACAAGAAGAATATTCCTCTGCAAGTGAAGACGAAGAGGATGAAGATAGTTCTCGTGAGGTGGCTGCTATAGCCACCACATCTACCCCGTCATCACTCTTCGACTCTCCAAACAAAAACGTCATCAATAACAACGTCACTTGCCTTATGGCAAGAGGGTCCGAGGTATCATCTTCTATTTCTTCATTTCCTAAGACTAACATAAATATGGATATGGATGATCATACTAGTCTTAAGATAAAATAAGAAGTTATTGCTTTGGGCAATTTTTTCACTAACTTGCAAGGTGAGCATAAACTTCACTTTGATGCTCTTATGAGTCAACTTGCTCATTCTGAAGCTCTTCTCGAAGAAAAGGGTAGAATTGAGAGAGAAGACGCATTGGAGATAGCCTCCTTGAAGAATGCCTTAGAAGAAGAAGAGGAAGCTCGAGTATCCTTGGAGGAGAAACTCGAGTCAATTGAGGAATCCCATGAAGAGGTTGTTGCCCAGCTCATGAAAGAACATGACAATGCTCTTGCTAAGGTAAAGAAACTAAAGAAATAAAAGGTTGAATTTGGGGCTGCTCATGCTAGACTCTCAAAGAAGTTTGAGAAACTTGACATTGCTCACAATGCATTGGAGAGTGAACATTATACTCTAAATGAGTCTTGTGATCAGCTCCAAACTCAATTGGACAAGTATGATATGCCCAGCACCTCCACTCTATCTTGTGGACATGAAGACATTGTTGAGGAAAATGCAAGGCTAAAATAAGAACTCGTAAAGGGATCTCAACATAAAGGTAAAGAAGTCCTAGATGAGGTGCTCAGCAAACAAAGGACAAACAATGGGAAAGAAGGTCTTGGTTATGTCTCCAAGACAAAGAAGAAGAAGAAGAAGAGGAAAACTGCTCAACCAAATACAAGCACCACCTCTAATGACAAGACTAACTATGATGGTTTTGCAGGGGCTAATAATCCTAACTATGAGTTATATTGTGATTATTATGGTGATGTTTATGCTAGTTATGTGGGTCCTTATGATAGTTACATTTCTTGGTATATTTGGGTTCCTAAGACCCTTGTCACTAACATGAGAGGACCCATTGAAAAATGGGTACCTAAAACCAAGAAGTAACTTTCTTGCAGGGCTATGCTTCCGGTGGGTCTAAATGGGTACTCGATAGCGGGTGCACTAGTCATATGACCGGAAGCAAGGAGATCATCTTGGATATGTGGCCAAACCATGATCATATAACTGTCTCCTATGGTGACAAGTCAAAATCTAAGGTATTGGGTCTTGGCAAAGTTGTGGTTGCTCGCGATATCTCTCTCATGGACGTCATGCTTGTTGAGACCCTCAGTTACAATTTACTTTCAGTTTGCACCCTTGGTAAGATGGGCTTTGCAGTATTTATTGATGCTGATTTGGTGGTACTCTTGTGGAGCAAGTCTCTAAAGGTCGCTTTCGTGGGATATGTCGAAAATGACATGTACGTGGTGGACTTTTCGGGGAAAACCACTACAGGCCCGATGTGTATTTTCGGAAAGGCCGACGCGGGTTGGCTATGGCATCGCCGACTAGCCCACATCAATATAAGAACTTTGCAAAGTATCCACAAGGGTGGCCACATCCTTGGACTAAAATAAAATGTTTCCTTTGCTAAAGATCGTGTTTGCAGGGCTTGTGTTGAAGGAAAAATGCATGATTCTCCCCATCGAAGGAAGACCATTATTTCATCAAAGAGGATCTTAGAGCTCCTCCACGTGGATCTCTTTGGTCCTCCATCTCATGCAAGTCTCGGTGGGAAGAAATATTGCCTCGTGATTGTTGACGATTACTCAAGATACACATGGGTCTATTTCTTCAAGTTGAAGAGCGAGACTCAACAAACGTCATCGACTTTGCCAACAAAGTTCAACGTCAACACAATGTCCCTATATTGGCAATAAGAAGTGATAACGGATCCGAATTCAAGAACTACACCTTAAATGAATTTCTAAGTGAAGAGGGGATAAGACATCAATATTCCGCTGCGTACACCCCTCAACAAAATGGTGTTGCCGAGAGGAAGAACCAAACCTTAATGGATATGGCCAGATCTATGCTAGCTGAATTTAAGTCTCCTTATAACTTCTGGGCTAAAGCAATCTCTACCGCGTGCCATTCATCCAACCGGCTCTATCTCCGTAAAATCTTGGACAAGACTCCTTACGAAATACTTACCAGTAACAAGCCAAACATCTCATACTTCCGGGTATTTGATTATAAGTGTTTCTTTCTCATTAAAGGAGTTCATTTATCTAAATTTGAGTCTAGGCTTTAGAAGGCATTTTTGTTGGTTATGGTGCCGAATCCCACACTTATAGAGTCTACAATAAGCTCTCCGGAACTATTGTAGAATCTTGTAGTGTGATGTTCTAGGAAAATGATGGCTCCCGGGCGGGGCAAGTTGATGTGTGTGATGCAGATGTTGAAATACCCCAAGATGCCATAAGAAGAATGGGAGTGGGATTTTTCTGCCCCATTGAGGAACCCCTTGTGGCGGATCGGGAAGGACAATGCTCTACTCAAGTGGAGCCCTCATCGACACAAGCTCAACATGCTCCAACCATTAGAGAAACTTCTACACCAACCACACAAAATGCTGAAGATCAAATTGCTCCTGAAATCTCCAAGCCGGATTATCCGGTGGACACCTGATGGCCCAAGATATCTCGAGCCCGTTAGGGAACCCCAAGAGGAAGGTATGATGAGCATAGCAGCAAGTTTGCCCTTAGTAATGAAACCAAGGTTTAATCGAACCAGTAGGAGCAAGGAAACACCCCAAAGGTGTTGCTAGCTGAACTTTGGCAGGGTGCACTACTGGTGCCAGCAGCAACATGGAGACCTGCACAACACAACCACAGAACTTTGCCCCCAACTTACGATGAGGTTGTCAATATCACCGGTTTTGCTGAAAACAAAGGATTAAACGTATCCAGTGGAAGAAAGTAATAGTTTGCATAAAATAAACAGAAAATAGTAAACAATTGTAGATTGATGGTAAAAGAAAGGACCAGGGTCCATAGTTCACTAGAGGTGGCTCTCCTTAAGATAGATAAAATGTTGGGTGAACAAATTACAGCGGGGCAATTGACAAACATCGAGAAAGAAATACATGCATATACTACTCATCTTGACTCCTTTGAGACTTGATTGGCATTACAACATTATACATAGATCGTAATCCAACTGCATCTATGACTAATAATCCACCTTCAGGTTATCATCTGAACCCCTCTAGTATTAAGTTGCAAGCAATGGATAATTGCATTACGCATTGCGTGTAAAGTAAACAATATGATTGTTCTATGAACAAAGGATTGTTGTTTTCTCCCTAGTAGCAACAACACATCTAGTACCTTAGAGATTTCTGTCACTTTCCCAGATTACTAGATGCATGAACCTACTATCGAGCATATAACTCTTGGAGTTGCTAGCATCTACTTGGCCAAGATAGCTGATGACCCACAAGTATAGGGGGTGTATCGCAGTATTTTCGAGGGAAGTGAAACCTAATTTATTGATTCGACACAAGGGGAGCCAAAGAATATTTATAAGCCTTAACAACTGAGTTGTTAATTCAGCTGCACCTGGAAACAATCTTGCTCACAGCAGTTTATCAGTAGCAACAGTTTTGTAGTAGGAATAGTAAAGTAACAGCAGTAGTAAAGTAAAGACAGCAGTAACAATAGCAGTAAACAGTAGGATTCGAGTGCGCTAGGCATAGGGATGGATGGACGGGCGTTGCATGGACAAGACAATTCACATAGCAATCAGAACATAGGGAAATTTCAGATAAATAAGATAAAGCATCCAAGTACTAGATAATCCTAGGCATGTGTTCCATATATAGTCATACGTGCTCGCAATGAGAACTTGCACAACATCTTTTGTCCTGCCATCCCGTTTGCAGCGGGGCCTCAAGGGAACTACTGGCAATTAAGGTGCTCCTTTTAATAGAGCACCGGAGCAAAGCATTAACACTCCATGAACACATGTGATCCTCACATCAAAGCCATTCCCTCCGGTTATCCCGATTTCTGTCACTTCGGGGCCATTGGTTCCGGACATCAACATGTGTATACAACTTGTAGGTAAGACCATAAACAATACTATCATAATGAATCAATAACATGTTCAGACCTGAAATCATGGCACTTGGGCCCTAGTGACAAGCATTAAGCACAACAAGTCGCAACAAAGTCATAAAGCACTAATAAAAGATACTAGGCACCATGCCCTAACAATCTGATGCCATTACATGAACGATCTCATCCAATCCCTACCATTCCCATAGCCTACAATAGGGGATTACTCACTCATAGATGGGGGAAACATGGATGGTCGATGGAGAAGCGATGCTGATGATGATGGCGATGATCTCCTCCAATTCCCCGTCCCGGCAAGGTGCCAGAATGGAGTTTCTGGTGCTGTTTTGTGGAATCTGGTGGTGGCGGCGGAGCGGAACTCCTTTTGGAAAAACGTCGAACCCCCCTGAGTTTTTAGGTCAGAAGGCAACTTATAGGCAAAGAGGGAGACCGAGGGGGTGCCTGGGCTAGTCACACCACCCCCTAGCGCGGCCAAGCCTGGCCCGTGTGGCTAGGTGGTGTGGTGGCCCCTAGCTCCTCTCCGTCTCGTATTCTAGGTCCAGATGACTTCCGATAAAATAGGCACTTTGGCTTTTGTCCCGTCCAATTCCGAGAATATTCATTTTCTGACTTTCCTGGAACCAAAAACAGCAGAAAACAGGCAGCTGGCACTGTCGCTCTTGTTAATAGGTTAGTCCAAGAAATCATATGAAAAGTACTCCAAAGTGTGGACAAAACACAATAAAGTAGATAAAACCAAGCATGGAACATCAAAAATTATAGATACATTTGCAGTGTATCAATAGCTACTAACAACAGAAAGCATGCAAGATCACAAACAACAAAGACATGATAGAATCAATAATCAATCTGAAATAGCATCTCAATATCCATCGGATCCCCACAAACATAACATGTAGGAATTACAAATAGATGATCTTGATCATGAACGGAGCTCACAAGATCTAAACATGATAGCACAAAGGAGGAGAACCAGCCATCTAGCTACTACATGGACCCGTAGTCCAGAGATGAACTACTCACGCATTACACCGGAGGCTTGCATGGTGATGAAGAAGGCCTCCAGGGTGAATTCCCCTCTCCTGCAGGGTACCGGGAAGAGCTTCAGATCCCTCCTGGTCTAGGGATGGAGATGATGGTGGCTATAGACTCTTTCATGGAATTTTGATCGGGTACTTAGGGTTTCTGTATCGGAGGCATCTTATAGGCGAAAGGGGAGGCCGAGGGGGTGCCTGGGCTGGCCACACCACCCCCTGGTGTGGGCCAGGCCTGGCCACGCGGCCAGGTGATGTGGCCGCCCTCTGGCCCCTCTCCGTCTCGTATTCTGGCTCCGGGTGTCCCTCGGTGAAAAACTGACTTTGGCTTTTGTCCCGTCCAATTCCGATAATATTCATTTTCTGACTTTCCTAGAACCAAAAACAGCAGAAAATAGGCAGCTGGCACTGTGGCTCTTGTTAATAGGTTAGTCCAAGAAAGTGTATAGAAAGTACTCCAAAGTTGGAACAAAACACAAGAAAGTAGATAAAACCAAGCATGGAACAACAAAAATTATGGATACCTTTGCAACGTATCAACACCGGATTATCCGGCCAACCCTCCTCAGCTGACCGAAATGATCAACCTTTCAAAGAAACTGCTGCAAGTCCCAGGCCAGATTTTTCGGCTGACCCCGGATTATCCGGCCACTCTCCAGTTCGAGCAAGATCTAGTCCAACACGCGAAGATGTTTCAGGTTCTCCCAAGCCGGATTATCCGACCTCACCCATGGCCGGATTATCCGGCCCTGAAACTCCTGAAGAACAGTAGCCTCCTATTACAAGTGTTGATCAACATCAAGGGTAAGGTTCATCATCTCCTACTACTGCTAATCAAGCTACAGATCAAGGCCAAGCCAATGATTCCAACGAAGACTCAAATGATGAAGTTATTACCCTAAGAGACAACAAGCTAATTGAACTTCGTCGCAAAGCTCGTGTAGATAGGAACCTTGAGTTAAGGGGTCACACTCTTGACAAAGTTGTAGGTGATCTTCGACGAAGGGTATCCACAAGAAGGGAGTTGGCAAGTTTCGGTGAGCATCAAGCTCACATCTCAATGGTGGAACCCAAGAAAGTGTTTGAAGCTCTTGAAGATCTGGACTAGGTTGTTTCTATGCATGAAGAGTTGAATAAATTTGATCGTAACAAGGTTTGGAAATTAGTAGAGAAGCCCAAGTATTGCCGCAATGTTATCGGCACAAAATGGATATTTAAAAACAAGGAAGATGAGAATGGCATTGTTGTGAGGAACAAGGCAAGACTCGTGGCACAAGGCTATTCCCAGGTTGAGGGCATTGACTTCGGCGAGATTTATGCTACTATGGCTCATCTTGAGTCCATATGTATCCTTCTTGCTTATGCTGCTCATAATAATTTTAAATTACAGCAAATGGATGTTAAGAGTGCTTTTCTTAATGGTCCTCTACATTAGTTGGTATATGTAAAGCAACCCCTAGGATTTGAGGATCCTAACTTCCCAAACCATGTCTACAAACTCGATAAGGCACTATATGGCCTTAAACAATCCCCACGTACGTGGTATGAGCACCTTAAAGAGCTTTTGTTAGAGCATGGCTTCGAAGTTGGGCAAATCGATCCCACTCTTTTTACTAAGAAGGTTAAGGGGGAGCTCTTCGTATGTCAACTATATGTAGACAACATTATCTTTGGCTCTACTAATAAAGCTTTTAATGATGAATTTTCAAAGCTTATGACTGACAGATTTGAGATGTCTATGATAGGGGAGTTACGGTTCTTTCTTGGATTCGAGATCAAACAACTTAGAGAAGGAACCTTCATCAATCAAGCAAAATATATCCAAGACATGCTCAAGAGATTCAAGATGACGGATCTTAAAGGCGTCACCACTCTGATGCAAACAAAATGTCACCTTGAACTTAATCCCAATGGTAAAGATGTGGACCAAAAGGTATACCGGTCCATGATCGTCTCTCTTCTTTACCTCTGTGCATCTAGACCCGATATTGTGTTGAGTGTAGGTGTGTGTGCAAGGTATCAAGCAGCTCCTAAAGAAAGCCACCTAGTGGCGGTCAAGAGGATCTTCCGATATTTGGTTCATTCCCCAAATTTTGGTCTATGGTATCCCAAGGGCTCCAATTTCTCTCTATGTGGTTATAATGATTCGGATTGGGCTGGTGATAAGGATGATCGGAAATCAACTTCTGGAGCTTGTCAGTTCTTGGGAAGGTCTCTAGTATGTTGGTCTTCTAAAAATCAGAATTGTATATCTCTCTCCACCGTCAAAGCTGAATATGTTGTTGCTGCTAGTGCCTATACACAGTTATTATGGATGAGGCAAACTTTAAAGGAATACGGTGTCAATTGTGACAAAGTGCCTCTTTTATGCGATAATGAAAGTACAATCAAAATTACGTACAATCTGATACAGCACACAAGGATGAAGCATATTGAGATTCGGAATCATTTATTCGGGACCATGTTTCTCAAGGCGATATTAATCTATCTTTCGTGAGCATGAAGAACCAACTTGTTGATATTTTCACGAATCCACTTGATGAAGCAAGGTTTTGTTACTTGAGGAATGAGATAAATATCGTTGATTCAAGGAGCTTGTCTTGATTACCCATGCACTCACTCTTACATCTCAGTCATATTTGGTCTAGGTGTGGGCATGGATATAGGGGGAGTGTGGTTCTAATTGATTGGGCTAACCCTCCCCCCATAATGCCGAAAGCAAGTCAAATCATTTCTCTTTATATAATTTTGTGATATCTGAGCTTATTGATGAGTATTGGTCATGAACCCAAGATATATCTTCGCGGTGTCATACCATGCACTCCAACAAGGTGGCCTCGGCCACCGCCCTCTTCCATGAGAAGAGTTGGGTTTATCTGGATCTTTTTGGTTGTTCTTTCTCATCTCATGTTCTTATGGGAATCACACTTAATTTTGTCCTTTGGTTGATTTGATTCTTGCAATTTTGAGTGTGTAGTACCATATCAGTTTGGTTCTCTTAATCCTAAGCCTTTCCCTACCCATAAGCCCTCTTTTCTTGCACATAAGTCCCTTGTACACCTTGTGGAGGTTTTGTTTGGGGACGCACGGGCCTGAATCTATGTATAACAGAATTTCAGATTTTAGGCCGGATAATCCGGCCCAAGTGTAGGCCGGATAATTCAGCCCTGGCGGCTGCAGTCTTTAAGGTCTAGGATCAAGGGGAAGGGCTTATAACGAGCAGCACTTCTCCCCCGACCCTCTCCTTCTCCCCAGCCACCGCCTGCCGCCCCCCACCCTCCCCGGAGCCTCTCCGGCTGCCGGATTCTCTGGGCCTCCCTGGATCTTTTTCTCCGCGCCTCCGGGTACCTTCTCCTCCGTGTTCTTCCTCCAATGAGTGAGGGTAACTCCCTCTCTCCCCATCTTTGGCTAGATGTGTTACTTGTTGGGTGGAACGTTGTCTAGAAGGTTGTTGCTTCGTGTAGAAATTGTAGTCTTGCAGTATTTAGGCCTGATCTACATTTTTACACCCAATCTAGGCGATTCTGAAATTTTCTGCTCGGGCTGGATTTTCCGCCCCTGGATAGGCCAGATAATCCGGCCTGATAGAGTCAAAACTGCTTCAGTTTCGTATGGATTTTGTGCATTAAGTATGATTGGACTATGAACTGTTTGCCTACTATTTCTACGTTCTTTCCTGGACTTGTGTGTGTACTTATCCCCTTGCTATCCATCTTATTCGCTTCACAGGTGGTTCCAGTGCTCCCAAGACATACAAGCGTCATCCTCGTGCTAAATACTTTCGGGACGATGGTGAGGGTAACTTAGTGGACGAGGTTGAGCTGAGGAGAAGGAAGAACGAGGCAAAACGTATGGCTGAACAGGCAAAGAGGGATAGGAAGGGTGTGTCCAAGAGGAAGGGCAAAGAGCCCAAGATTAACTACAAGAAGATGGATCATGTTACTTTCTCTTCCATTCGTCATCGTGATCTGTTTGATGAACTGCCGCATGATACTGAGCTGGGTGACTCTTGTTTTTGGTGTGCTGAACAAAAGGGTATATATGAAGATGTTTATGCTCGGCAGAAGATTCGGCCTATGCATCCTCTGATTATTGCTGAGGCCATGGAAAAGGCTCACCTTGTTGATGCAATGTATGTGGCTGAGCGGATGGGGCTGCATCATCTCATGGCACTCCAATGCTCATATGATTATGAGATTGTGAAGTAGTTCTTCTCCACCTTGGTTATTTGAGGTGATGAGCACCGCACCATGAAGTGGATGACTTGTGACAGGCCTATGCAAGCTGATTTTCGTGTTTTTGCTGGGGTTAATGGTTATTCCTTCCGCAACAGGGACCGTCCTAGTGGTCACCGTATCATCACCCAACTCAAGCCCAATAAAGATGCAGTTCTCTCTACGTGCATAGTTGACAATGGTATTGTGAGCACCTTTGCTGGTCTTTCTCCTGTGTTTTCTAGCTTGGTGGGTCTCTTCCGTGATTCTATCACCCCAAGTGGAGGCAACAATAACAGCATATGTGGTCACCTGTTTCAGCTCCTTGCCTTCTCTCATGAGGTTGCATCTTGTGAGGATGAGTCTGTTTCGTACAAGTTGGATGTGATGGAATTTATTTACCATGAGTTGATTGATGCCATGTTCAATAGGCTTTCCATCACATATGCTCCATACATCATGATGTTGATCAAGTACCTGCTTCCCACTGAAGAGTTTAACATCGATGTGGAACACAAGGCGAAGAAGATCTACAACAAGGTGAGGAAGACCTCACACCCATCTTCTCCTCCTGAGGGTTTCATGCGGGATGCTCCTGCCACTGCTCGTAGGCCCCCAGTGCCTCCTATTGCTCGTGAGATCAAGCAGCTGAATTGGTTTCAGTGGAACATTCTTTGCATGGGAGTGGACACTCGCAAGGGATAGTATGAGGCCTACAAACAGCACCACGAGATGGCTCACACTCAGCAGCTCATTCTCCACCATGTGCTTGGAGCATCAGGCGATCCCCTACTCCTACTACTCCCACACCATATGCTCGGTGGAATTCTTCTTATGGGCTCAACTATGGTGAGATTGAGCGTCACATGTTTCCTTCTATGACCACTTCTGATGATGAAGAGGATGACACCGAGGAGCTTGAGGATGAGGACGGGGACGAGGATGATGACTATGAATGATCCCTTGGGGCGCTAGCATCACTCTTCTTCCTTTTGGCGTTTCGATGCCAAAGGGGGAGAAGTAGTTCTATTAGGTCTTCGTGAATTTGCATGGGTCAAGCACAAGCATTTGCATTTTAGTTGTTTGGTCCTTTTTCTCGCTTGTGCCCATTTAGTGTTGAACTTTTATTTGTGATTTGTGTTGTATGAGACTATGTTTGTGTGGCTCTGGATTTATCTTGTGGATTATTCTTATGGATTCATCTATCATATTGGCTACATTGGATATCTATATTGAGGGAGGCGCTCATTATGGCTATCAGTGGATATTCTTATAATATTTTGAGGACGCATCTATATCCCCTCCGGTGGTATAAATTTTTTGCGTATGTTTCAATGAAATAGACTTGTACCTTCTTGTGTGTATTTGTAATCAAATGCAAATTTTAGTATGCACACACATAGGGGGAGTATTTTTCATTCATTAAAATATTGTTGTCTTGAGAACTATCTTGCAAATCCTAGTATAGTCATCTAACACCAAAAAGGGGGAGATTGAAAGAACATTTCATGGTTCCCTGTGTTTTGCTTGTTAGATAACAATACCGTGGAGTTTTCTCATGTGTGCTAAGTGTGCAGGGAAAAGTTATTGTGTTTGGGGGACGGATTATCCGCCTCCCCAAGGGCCGGATAATCCGGCCTGACTCACTTGGCATAGGCAGATAGGGCGCATCGCTCGGTCTAGGGGCAGACTTTCCCCCGGAAAATCCGAATAGGGGCGGATTTTCTTCCCCTGACCGAATAATCCGGCCCACGCCTTGGGCCGGATAATCTGGCCCTCGGGAGACATGCAAGGGCTGGCTCGGCGCGTCGCTCAATTTGGGGGCGGACTTTCCCCCAGAAAATCCGAAAAGGGGCAGATTTTCTTCCCCTGACCGGATAATCCGGCCCATGCCTTGGGCCGGATAATCCGGCCCCTAGGAGACATGCAAGGGCTGGCACGGTGCGTCGCTATGACTGGGGGCGGATTATTTGCTGGATAATCCGAGTCTAGGGTGGAGTTTTCCCTAGGCCGGATAATCCGACCCTCACTTGGGCCGGATAATCCGGCCCCCAAAGGCTCCAACGGCTCAGTTGGGATAGAGGGTATAAAGGCCCCTTCATCCCGTTCGGTCAGAACTCTTGATTCATTCGAAAAACACCAGACCTATTGCAAGAGCTTTTTCTCTAGATCTCCCACTTCAAACACTCGAAGGCTTCGATCTTTGAAAGAATTGAAGGAGGACACAACCTACATCGTCATCACGAATCAAGCGCATCAACTCCTCTCCATTCACTTGGAGAAATCCCTAATCTAGTATTCTTGTTAATATCTAGATCTTGTGTTTTGTTATTGATAACTTGTTCTTGTGGCAACTTGTTGTCATTACGGGAGCCTCCAATTTGGTTGTGGAGTTGTGCCCCACTAGTTGTGTAAAGGCGCCGGTTCCCGCCTCGAAGGGTACCTATAGTGCAAAGGTGGATCAGGCCTTTGGTGGCGGGATCCATCGGAGAACAGGGTGATGCCTATTGTGGCGTGGTGGTCTTAGTACCGCCCACCCCTCCAACGCAGATGTACTTCCCTTAACAAGGAAGGAACTGCGGTAAAACAAATCCTGTGTCTCCGCGTGCTTCATCACGGTTTCCTCATTCCTCACTTTAATCGCCTTTACTCGCTAGTACTTAGGTTTGCATATAGGGAAATTCTACATATTAGTTTATCTAGAGAATTTACCTTTTGTGTCAAGGCTAAAATTGAAAAAGCATTAAAATTTGAAGTAGCACCTATTCACCCCCCCCCCCTCTAGGTGCCCATACGATCCATTTCAAACACGACATGGTGATGTCATTGGTCAGATCTCGGGCAATGCAAGTATCGAGAGACAAAGGGAATAAGACACGACCGTCCCAGTTCAAATGACGAAAGATCTTTGTGGAACGCACAGGGGTCACATGGCCATCCAGGTACCTCTATTGATCATTGGTTCGGGAGTGTCCCGACCATGTCTGGAGTGTTCCCGAGCCATAGGATATCACGCTTAAGGGTTTGATGATTCTTAGAGAGTGTTTATAGGATCAGAAGAATCGCCGAAGAATAGTAGAATGAAAACCAAAAGGGTTTCGGTAAGTCCGGAGGATGTCTAGAGTGGAGGTGGAAGGTGTTCCATAGCCACGGAGATTGAATAATATGTGAATGAATGTTAAATATTGATTTAACCATTTATTCATAATTATTTAATAAAAGAGAAAATCAATTAAATGGTCAAAGGGCTTAATGGGCCAATTCCCAGAGGGGAAAGGGCCCAAGAGGGGACCACACCCCTAGGAGAGGCCTAGGGGGTGGCCAGCGGCCCTACTGGGCCTGCCCCACGCGGGGCCCATGGGTGGGGGCTGGACGGCGCGCCTCCCCACCTCTCCCTCTCCTTTAGTCCCACCCCGGGACTGTGAGGGAGGTAGCACCTCCCCTCCCCTATATATAGTGGGGGTATTTGACTAGATAAATACACACAATATTCAATAAAGGTCTTCTCACTTTTGGGGAGACCTCCAATTGATATTCTATCTCTCTCCTATGACCGTGGTCCCAAGTTCGGACTGCACGAACGAGAGACATCTTCACCGCGGAGCACCGTCGCACTGCGGGATTCGGATCCAGGAGCTCTACTTCCGCAACTGCTGCTAGATCGGGGAAGCAGGAGTAACCGTCAGGCACCGGACGTGTGTAACTCCCCACGAGGTGTCACACTTGAGGCACTCAAGTCGTTGGAGCCATAGGAGCGCAAGGACTTCATCACAACCTTGAGGTCAGCTTCGGCTCATCTACATCAACCACGCTCTGCTGAGCGTTGACAATGCTTTTCGGTCTTCAAGGGTAAGTTCACGAAAATCCCCTCCCGTTACTACATTACTAATAGATAGGTCCTGGAAACATTAGGGGTTTAGGGGCGTAGGGTAAAAATTTATTGTTTTCATACGCAGAACCCCTACAGTGGTATCAGAGCTAGATCTATGCGTAGTAATGCTAGTACGGGTAGAACACACGAGATGTAGCGTGTGGGTGTTGATCTTTTAGTTGTTACCCTCCCACGTGTACTTGTGTATACCACAGTACTGCTTGATGAAGCGGCCCCCAACTGACTTTACGTGTTCATTCGCGAGACTGGTCCATGCTTGACATACGACTTGTACCGTATAAAGTGCCTTAGGGGGTGTCTGTCTCTCTCGCATTAGTTGGTATGCCATTTGCAATGGACGGCCCCGAAAGGGGTGTAGAATAGACAACTACTTGATCAGTGTTGTGCTGAAAGTTCGTAGGTAAGAATGGTTCTTGTGCGAAAGCCCATTTAGCCACGTAAAACATGCAAACATAAAGTAGAGGCGTCTAACTTTGTTTTGCAGGGGGGGCATTGCTTTGTGATATGGTTGTGGAAAAGGTAAAGTGATTACCTTATGTTATGTAGTAGTAGATAGTCACGGAGGTGACGGACTACCACGCCGGAAAGACACCGGTAGCCTGGTGTCTACGGCGCCAGAACTCTAGCGCCGGAATCCGGTGACGATGGATGGAGATCACGACGTGAAGGACCATCGCATATACATTCAATGTTATTGTTTGTATATATTATTGTGTGCTAGTATTAGATACTCGATGGTAGCCTAATAAGATGATCCCTATTAAAATTACCAATGATTGTGTTCCCCCTTAGTGTGCACCACCAAGAAAGTTCTTCGATATGAGGCGACCCACGGTGAGTGGGTGTCAGACATATCTACATTCGCATACAGTGGGTGCAAGCCATGTTGCACAGCGAATACACTAAGGTTGAGTTGGCGAGCCTAGCACGTTACAAAGACGTGGCCTCGGAATGCAAATGGTCGAAAGATCGAGCACGAGTCGCATGAATGATGTGACCGATTTTTAGCGTCCACCCTTGAACCCACATTGATGGCCGTGATGATCGGGGGAGATGTGGGGAAAAGGGGTCATGCTATCACTAGGAACCCTTCATGGGATAGGTGTTTCTGAGTGGAGTTACTATTAACTCATTTAATTATAAACTTAGTCTAAATTCCTTTTGCAATTATAAATGTAGAGATGGCTCACCGTGAAGCTTACTTTGTCATTGAGGAATGGGTAATGGGTGAGAAACTTAGACTTGATGGATCCAACTTCCCTAGTTGGCTTATGCGCCTGAATGATCTCCTTACTAGGAATCCTGTGGTAGAATACATACGTTGCACGATGGATTTGACTGAGCCAGACCACTATGAGACCCTTCAAGAGCTAGCAGACCACTACTATCGTCAAGAGATGTCCACCTACATTCAGAAAATAATGCGTTACGGGATGGTGGATGAACTCCATCCGCTCATGGGTGATCTTGATCCATATTCGATGGTGGATCAGCTGAGAACAGAGTTCATAAGCCATGTGCGCATGTGGAAGCACGAGCTGCTTGGAGAGTTCCTTTCCATACAGATGGAGGAGCACACATGTCTGAAGGGTCACTTGGAGCGCATGTTTGATGCACACATGAGACTGGTTCACTTCATGGACTACTGGATGGATGATTTGTTTGTGATAGGCGTGCTTCTTCGATCGTTGCCTCCCAGCTATGAAGGACATGTCCGGGGTAGCATCATGAGTGGTGATACGGAAACATTGGATTTCCAAGAGTTCATATTACGTTTCAGGAACGTAAAGGTTGAACCAATCACCGGTGAGGTCATCGATGACAAAGGTATATATTTGATATACAATTTTATAAATGTTATAATCTTGCAAACACATTTGCAGTGTTAAGTATATTTGATACTTGTTCTGTTTTACTGAAAACGGGTCCTTCTACATAGAGGTGCTTCTAGAGAGGAGGTGACATTGCACGTTGATGGCGAGCATGATGATGATGGCCAACGACACTCTCCCTCGACATTTAACATTTAGTTTATGTTTAGGATGATTATTGTAATCAAAAGATTGTGAATTCTTTAGTGTGTCTCACACTTTGTGAGATGATTATTCATATCAGTTTGTAACAAACAGTTGTTCCACTTTTATGAATGATTTCTATTCGTGTTCATATCTTGTTTGATTATATGTGAATTATCCTTGTAGTATGAAGCTAATTGATAATACATGAACATTTGTAAAATATTTAAATGCCTTTAAAAATACCCAACTTAAATGATATGTTGATTAATGAATGAAACCATTGTTTGAATTCAAAAGTTATGTTCATAATATGTGAAATACATTCGATTTCTTGTCACATATAAATCATGCCTAAGTTTGGCAAAATAACTTGAACACCGTGTATTACTTGAATACAAAGTGTTTAATGAATTGTTAAAAGTAAATACATATTCGATGTATTATGTTTTAACAAAATGGTAATTATCATTATATGATTGTTTCAATGTGTAAAGAACTTTACCAAAGGAAGCATGAAGGTGAAATTATTTGATATGATCAAAGTGTTTCATCAACAAGGGGGTATTAAATATAAAAGAGAATCTAATTACTATGATTTGATCAATAGTAATGAAATTCGACTTTATAAGAATGGCATAAAAGAAATTGTGAAATGCAAAGCGTTTTGAAATGTCAAAAATGCAAAGCATCACAATATGATATTAGATATCAAAGAGGGTGAATAGATGGCACCAAATAAGTCGTTGTAGTGTAGATGTAGAGACCATTAGTTAGAAATAGTTATCACTCCATTAGAATATATAGTGAACCAATTGAATTCGTGAAAGCGGCTCCATATCTGGTATGGATCGTCGTGAAAGTTTTGGAGTTATTCGATATAACCAAAACAATAGCGAATAAGTCCTTGTAGAGTATTCATTGGAAACTTTGAATACGAAATCCATAGCTGAAACCAAAAGAGAAGCAAAATTCGTATTGCTTGGATTTTGGTGCATTCTTGAGAAAGTTCACATTCAGTGATATTTCTCAATTATGAAGCAAATGGAAGATAGTGAAAAACACGATGAGGATTCAAATCCCTGCATCAGAGTGTTGAGAAGCACAACGGACAAAGTTCCTGGAAGATTTTCTTCACGAAGAAAAGAATCAATGATAGTGATCATTGTGTTTTCCCTACTAGTGTTTTCACTACATGAAGTAGGATTCAAAATGTAACCCATATCTTGTATGGAGACATTTGTGAATCATTTGTCATGATTATTGGAATATGACATACCTACGAACTACTAACAAAATAATGGAAAACTAGAATTATGAGAAATCCTAAAAGCAAAATTCACTTGAGATTAGAAAGCAATTCGTTGCTGAATCTCACAAGTAAAAGGGGTTACTTGAATTTTCCCAAATGACTGCAAAGCCATAGTGGAAAAGGGGGTGAATAACAAAAGCACAATTTGTTAAGTATTGGATGAATTCAAATGAATTTGATTCAAGTGTGCTAAATGTCTAGTCGATTTAAAACTGGTAAAGTACTAGTATCTCATAGTAAATCTCCAAGTTTGATATTTGATCAAAGGATTTTGAAGTTGTTCAAAATAGTGAGTGGATATGCAATTTGCATGAAATTGAGTGGGAGCTATAAAAGTCTTCCTAAAACAATATGTGAATGACATATTTTTGAGTGGCAGCAATATAAATCTCAAATTCAAATATATAGGAACATAGTTTGAGTAAGAGTAGTGACTCATACCCAAATATGTTAGGAACATATTTTGAGTGGGAGCTTATAGAATGATTCTTAAGTGTGTTAAGAATAAAAGCGCAAGTACCAATAAATAATGATTTATAAGGTGTAGAAGTTGATAATAAGGATATTATGTAGTATTCCTTAAGGGATTCTGAAAAGGGTTTCTGAATAGAAGTTAATTAAGGAACTGGTCCTTAATAACTCAAGATAGGAATAGTATTAAGTTTAGCATCAATGGTTGAAATAAAGAAAATGATGATCATCATCCACTTTGTTGAGACATAGGTTCTATCTTAGAAAACCATGATTATAACTTAACATAATATATGACCCAATAACAAACGTTTGAAAAGTGATTAAGTTTGAATCACGAAAAGTTGAGCTAAGTTTATCCGTAGTGTCTAATAGAGAACTGCAGACATGTTTTCCAAATCCATAAAAAGATGACATATCTTAAAACATAAAGGGTTATGTTATAAGGGAATATGTTGGAAACTCCTATAAATACCGATTAAAGTCAAGTAGGAAGCGAGGTGAACAAAAACATCGAAAGTTGCACAGAGTGTACTAGTGTTTCGATGAATACATTTATAATAATAAATAAGGGTACCATCTAAAATGTTGTATAATGTTATGGCAGGGCTAGTTCGCTTTTAACGTAGAATGATGTGTCCCAGGGCACAGTGCCCATGAGAAATCCCTCGAGGTTCATCTAAAGTCATTGTAGGCTCCTGGAATCAGGCCTCGTTCTGCTGCCATAGCGACGATGCATACACACAGATGTTATCATGTGATGAAAAGTATTAATGTTAATCAAGGTGACATTAGTAAGTTGCAAAGGATTTGGGACTGTAAAGTACAGACCCAATACTCAACCTCTTCCATGAGCAAGCATGTTCAGGGTACCGGATATATGGTGCCAGTGATTAAGAACAAATATAACTAGTTTATTTGTACTCTAGTGCAAGTGGGAGACTGTTGGAAATATGCCCTAGAGACAAATAGTAATAAGGACTATTATCATATTTCATAAAGTTTATGATTAAGTTTTATATCATGCTATAATTGTATTGAGTGGAAACATCAATACACGTGTGATATATAAACAACCAGGGGTTCGCAGTGAAACTCTAGTCACGGGTTCATTGGCCAACAGATGATCAAGTTTCCTGATCATGTGGCATTTATGCCAGTTGGAAATGGAGTCAACTCATTCTGAGAATGAGATGATGAACCAATACCCAACCTAAACATTGTGACCTGATCATGTCACGAAGTTCAAGTTACAATGATTAGAAATGGATCCTTGTAGACTATTCCTTAGACCATGAGGCTATATCAATCACTGTCTCCCGAGAGTGCTTAGATAGCAGCAAGCGCCACTTGGTAATACAGTGGTTATAAAGGTGTATTCAGGCACTCAGAGGAAACCGTAGAGGCAATATATGTCAAGAGCGGGATTTGTCCGTCCACGTGACAGAAAGATACTCAAGGGCCCACTCGGAGAAGTTATATCCAATAGCTGCGCAGCGTGTGATTTGATCACAAGGATATCACTTGTCGGAACGAGTCAAGTAGCATTCTTCGGTAACGATATTGAACACGACATGGTGATTTCAATTATCAGATCTCGGGCAATGCAAGTATCGAGAGACAAAGGGAATAAGACAGGACCGTCCCGGTTCAAACGACGAAAGATCTTCATGGATGCACAGGGGTCACATGGCCATCCAGGTCCCTCTGTCGATCATTGGTCTGAGAGTGTCCCAACCATGTCTGGAGTGTTCCCGAACAGTAGGGTATCACGCTTAAGGGTTTGATGATTCTTAGAGAGTGTTTATAGGATCGGAAGAATTGTCGAAGAATAGTAGAGAGAAAACCGGAAGGGTTTCGGTAAGTCTGGAGGATGTCTGGAGTGGAGGTGGAAGGTGTTCCATAGACATGGAGATTGAATAATATGTGAATGAATGTTAAATATTGATTTAACCATTTATTCATAATTATTTAATAAAAGAGAAAATCAATTAAATGGTCAAAGGGCTTAATGGGCTAATTCTCGAAGGGGAAAGGGCCCAAGAGGGGACCACACCCCTAGGAGAGGCCTAGGGGGTGGCCGGCGGCCCTAGTGGGCCTGCCCCATGTGGGGCCCATGGGTGGGGGCTGGCTGGCGCACCTCCCCACCTCTCCCTCTCCTTTAGTCCCACCCCGGGACTTTGAGGGAGGTAGTACCTCCCCTCCCCCTATATATAGTGGGGGATTTGACAAGATAAATGCACACAATATTCAATAAAGGTCTTCTCACTTTTGGGGAGACCTCCAATTGATATTCTCTCTCTCCTGTGACCGTGGTCCCAAGTTCGACTGCGCGAACGAGAGACATCTTCACCGCGAAGCACCGTCGCACTCCGGGATTCGGATCCAGGAGCTCTACTTCCGCAACTGCTGCTTGATCGAGGAAGCGGGAGTCATCGTCAGGCACCAGACGTGTGTAACTCCGCGCGAGGTGTCACACTTGAGGCACTCAAGTCGTTGGAGCCACAGGAGCACAAGGACTTCATCACGACCTTGAGGTTGGCTTCGGCTCGTCTACATTAACCACGCTCTCCTGAGCGTTGACAACGCTTTTCAATCTTCAAGGGTAAGTTCGTGAAAAGCCCCTCCAGTTACTGCATTACTAATAGGGAGGTCCTGGCAACATCAGGGGTTCAGGGGCGTAGGATCAAAATTTATTGATTTCATACGCGAAACCCCTACAGTCTATTGCTTCGAAGGGTCTCATGTATGTTTAACATTATTTATCAGAATTTATCTCATTTTTGTTCACTATGATTATTCTTGTTCCGGTCCTTCTCAGCAGAACATGGATAAGTGGGGTTTAATTCCATTTGGATATGTAGGCTCCGTGAATGTAGAATCCACTAAAAATTTGCATTGGCATGGTAGTGAAGTTTTTAAAATAGGATTTCTATTTTTGTGCCCCTGGTTCGTTAGTTGTACTCAGTTTTCTCCAGCCGCTTAGGTTTTCCTTACTTTTGCCCTCCCTCCATTCCAAAACCCTCACATGCGCTCAGACGGGGGATGCCGTCAGACCAAAGGCTTGACTGTTACATGCTGACCGGTGGGACCATGTTGGGGTGGATCATGTGTTGAGCGTTACGTTACGTCGCCTCAACCGTTATATGCTGATAGGTGGGGCCAAGATACACAGCGGATCAGCTATCCATCTCTCGCTGATTATGGGGGACGTGGTGTGGGACCATGTGGGGCGCGTTTGGTGGTTACGTGTGCCTTGTTGCCTAAATTAGAAGTTTTCTTTTTTGTTATTTTTATGATTGGCCTTTTTAAGAGCGCATTTTCCCCTCTCTCGCTAACAATTGTGTTTTTTGCCAAAAAGGTAGCGAATCTAGAGCAGCTTCTCTCTTCATTCATTGTTCCTTTTGCCCTTGTTTTCCCCAATCTGGTAGAAAATCTACAACAGCACAACTAACTAGCACCATAAATAAATTCAGTAAATAGAGCAGATGTAGATAAAGCAGCTAATATAGGTTATATAGTACGATACTTAATGAGGTTCGATAATTAGGATGCTCAGCAGCAGCGGCGGACAATTTCAACACAGACAAGACAAAAGGAGCTGCTTTACAGTAGCAGCATCAGCAGATCAGTGGCCCATCATGGCCTCTGCCAGGAGGGCCTCCACCTCCTCCCTTCTGGCGCCTCCTCCACTTCTTGCTGCCCAATCCCTTGACCTTGGGCGCCTTGGGCTTGATCGGGGCATGTGACCCTCCTCGATAGCCACCTTCTGGAGGTTGCGGAGGTGAAGACCGAGCGCCTGGTGCTTGGCTATGAAGCCATGGACGTTCACAGACTCACCGCAGGTCCTCACGTCCTCGGCATGCTTCACGAGGGAGTTGAAGTCCATGGCGTGGAGCTTCCTGGTGGGGCAGAAGGGGCACCTGTACATGTCGCCTGCGAAGAAGTTGTGGTACTGGCCGGACTTCAGCCTCCTCAACACATGACGAGTCTTGGTGTCTTGGACTCATCGTCGTTGCGGACGTCGCTGCTATCCTCCTATTGAAAAAACAGTAGAGTGCAATAAGGACATGATTGAGATACTTTGGTTATCGGGATTGATTATTTGCATAAATTAACCGATTGAGATCTCCTGATTATTCCCCAAAACTCAAACCAAATCGAATACTGATCCCAACTACGAACAGGGGGTTCAAATACGAACAGGGGGATTCATCGAAATACGATATCTAACACAAGAGGATTAGCTACTGTAAAAATACAAACAGCCGAGCCCTAATAACATGGGGAGAAAACCCTGGTTACCTCCGACCATGGGTCGGTGATGCTGGTGTTGTAGGGGTTCTCCGGCTGAAGGAAATATACCCTGAGAGGCAATAATAAAGTTGTTATTATGTATTCCTTGTATATGATAGATTTTTATTTTGCATGCTATAATTATATTGATCAGAAACGTCAATACATGTGTGTTTAATAAACAAAACGGGTTCCTAGTTATGCCTCTCTTATAGACTAGCTTGTTGATTAACAAGGTGATCAAGGTTTCCTGATCATAGACATTGATGTTGTTAATAACAAGGTCACAGCATTTGTGAAATGATGTGATGAACATTCATCCAAAGTATAGCATTACGATCAAGTCATTATGTTTACATTGCTATAAACATCATACGAAGTAATCTTTATCCTTAGACCATGAGATCATGTTAATTGCTAACACCAGAAGAGTATCTTGATAACATCAAACGTCACACCGTAACAGGGTGACTATAAAGATGGGTTCAGTGCTACGAAGGTGTTATGTTGAGGCTCATGGATCAAGAGTGGAATTTGTCAATCCCGATGACGGATAGATATACTCTGGGCCCTCTCGGTGATATCACATTAAGATAGCTTGCAAGCAAGTGATGTGATCACTCGAATGTTATATCACGGGAACGAGAAAAGAGTGCATGTCAGTAATGAGATCAAACTAGGTATTTGGATACCGATGATCGAATCTCGGACATGTATTATATCATGAGACAAAGGGATTAAATTACTAGCGTTAAAGGTTCTCACGATCACATAAGTCATCGTTGAATATGCAGGAGTCAGTATGGATCTTCAGGTCCCGCTTCTAATTATTGATCTGAGAGGAGTCTCAATCATGTCTGCATTATTCGTGAACCGTAGGGTGACACACTTAAGAGTTACCGGACACCATTTTGGAGCACATATGTTTCAGATGAAAGAATTGCAAAGCGCAGGAATTGTTTCGGGTGAAATTGCAGAAAGTGGTTCTGCGCGTGATATTGAAATGTTGCAAGGGGTTTTATGTGAATGTTTGTTAATTAAAGTAATTAACAAAATTCTGAATAAATTTAATAAAAGAGCTTTATTAAATGAGAGAGCATTAAACTTAGAGAATTTTAATGCATTTAAAGTGGAGACTTTAAAAGAGAATGTGAAGGGGCATTTTAATGTGGAGGAGTTACCACCACATGAATGGGGGAGGTGAGGGGTCACCCCCATGAGGCGCCGGCCATGGGGAGGGGCACCCCCTCCTCCTTCTTCCTCACACCTCCTCGTGAAGGATCTCTCTCCCCCTCTAGAATTATTCCCCCATGGTCTCGGATTAGCGAGATACATGTTCCCGGTGGCATTTCATCTGAAAGGAGTTGCTGCTTCCGCTGCATCGCTGGAGCGAGGAGGTGGAGGTTGTCTGGTGGCTTGAACGTGTGTGCGAGGACGGATGCGCTGCTGATTTGCGGCGCTCGAACTTCCACACGATCTTAAGATCGGCAAGTGTACGACTACATCAACCACGAGTTCCTACTCATTAACAAAACTCATTGTCTTCGAGGGTAAGTTCTCAATGGATGTATGTCCACCCGTTGCTCTGTATCTAGTAGATAGATCTTGGTGTGTAGTTCTCATCGTAGGAAAAATTTTGTTTCCAATGTTGCGGACCCAACACCGGCCTTATTTAATCAACCTCCTCGTAGGGGTCCCAGCCGAGCGGGATCTGCCCGAGACTGGCGGGGACCTCCTCGCCAAAGGCTACAGCGGATGCGGGGACGGGGATCGGGACGGGGACGACGGCCTTGGAGGCTCCGATGGCCACCGTGCTGTTCTTCTCCATCGCCGGCATGGTTGAGGATTTCTTGGGGGTTTATAGAAGGTGATGGGATAGTGGAGACGGTTGAGCGAGCGAGTGAGTGATGAGTGAGAGTGGGGGAGGCCTCTATTAAAGGAGAAGGGAAGCGACGTTTCGTTGCACTACCGTGCACCGCGTAACCGCATACGCTACTGCACCGTGTACGGCCACACGTGTCCTCTACCGCCCCATGCACCACACACGCGTACCGTGAGTCACGTTTTTTCCTCGTGTCTAAATCTGGTGACTCAGTTGTACTTAGTTTTTTCCCTCAAGTGTAACACTGACAGTTTGGTTGTACTCAGTTTTGCCCTCCAGTACTAACATTATCGTGTGCAATATACTCATTTTTACCCTCCGGTGGCTGGTCAATAGAGAGTCAACGAATAGGTTTTAGCTAGCTAATTGAGTCGTTTTATGCACAACAAATTCAAAAGGAGCAAAACATAGTGGCATCTACCTAGGGAGTCTTATTATGTGAACTACCGCCATAAGAAATGTATATAGACCAAGTTTTAACCTATATCACCATTTCTCAAACCATCTACTATCTATGAAGGTTCATGGATTTTTACTCAAGTCTCTTCCCAAAACATCCTTTCCCAAAACATAGTTTGTCTGAATGAGGTAATAATTGTCAAATTGGTGTATATTTGAATTGCAAATAGTTTGATATATGCTAAGATGTATTTTATTATATAAAAGACGTATTTTCCATTTTTAAATATTTTTCTATTTTCTATTTGAATCCCTTTGTCAGTCTTGTCCTTGGTGTTTATGTTCTACTCAGTTTTGCCCTTGGTTCTTAAATGCTACTGAGTTTTCCTCTCTCTTAGTATCAATCTCTCACACATGTGCTCATTTTCGCTGCTACGCTCTGATTGGTTGAGACAGTTGACACGCGGATTGTGCTCTCCAACCGTTGATCCTCTGTGATCTAGCGGACAGGATAACCCCTATATCTGTCCGGGGAGCACCCCTCTATCCATGCAAAATAACGAGTTTGCTACTGGTACTTTAACTCCATAAACAAATGAACTTGAATATAATTTGAAGGGAACATGCTCGAAGGTGTATAATTTGTGCATTATATTCCACTCTATGAAAATGATAATCTCTCAAGATTTTCTTAGCATAATATTATCACATATTAAGTGCGATTTCAAAGAGTTCAAACGTGTATAATTTTCGTATATGCAAGTTTATGCATTACATTCCACTCTATGAAAATGGGGGGAGAAAATGATAATCTCTCATAATTTTACTAGCACATCATTATCTCGTTATTAAGTGCGATTTCAAAGTGTTTAAAGGTTTAAAATTTTCATATATGCAAATTTATGCATTATATTTCACTCCATGGAAATGATAAATGATCAGGATTTTATTAGCACAACATTATCATGACCTAAGTGCGATTTCAAAGAGTCCAAAGCTGTATAATTTTCGTATATGCCAGTTTATGCATTACATTCCACTATATAAAAATGATAATCTCTCAAAATTTTCTTAACACGACATTATCATGTATTAAGTGCGATTTCAAAGAGTTCAAAGGTGTATAATTTTCGTATATACAAATTTATGCATTACATTCTACTCTATGAAAATAATAATCTCTCAGGATTTTCTTAGCACAACATTATCACGTATTAAGTGCGATTTCAAAGAGTTCAAAGGTGTATAAACTTCGTATATGCAAGTTTATGCATTACATTACATTCTATGAAAATGGGGGAGAAAATAATAATCTCTCAAAAATGTGTTAGCACATCATTATCACGTATTAAGTGTAATTTAAAAGTGTTCAAAAGTTTATAATTTTCGCATATGTAAGTTTGTGCATTATATTCCACTCTATAAAAATGATAATCTCTCGAGATTTTCTTAGCACGACATTATCACGTATTAAGTGCGACTTCAAAGAGTTCAAAAGTGTATAATTTTTGTATACGCAAGTTTATGCATCATATTTCACTCCATGGAAATGATAAATGATCAGGATTTTATTAGTACAATATTATCATGTCCTAAGTGTGATTTAAAAGAGTTCAAAGATGTATAATTTTCATATATGCATTACATTTCACTATATGAAAATGAAGCAACGGCACGGGCGCGGGCGCGGGGCTGGCTCGGGGTCGGGGTCCCATCTTGCAACGCCAACCTGGGTAAGCTGTGGGTCTGACGCTCACGTGGATAAGCCGTGGATCCGGTGCTCACGTGAATAAGATGTGGGTCCGATGCTGATCTGTATAAGTTGAGAGAGTTATCCACTACGGGAATCGACTGAACATGGCCCCACTTGTCAGCATTTAACGGAAGGGTACACTACGGGACCCGATAGAACACGACCCTACTCGTCAGCACGTAACGGTGAGGGTCCACTACAGGACCCGACTGAACGTGGCCCCACTTGTCAGCGCATAATGGCAAGGCTGACGGACGACGGGTTTTAGACCATGTGAGAGTTTCGTACAAGGAGATGGACAAAAGTGAGGAAAAACTAAGTGGCTAGGAAAAATTGAGTACAACTAACGAACCGAGGGCACGAAAATAGAAATCCCTTTAAAAAATTAATATTCCCTCCATCTCAAAATAGAGGTCACAGATTTGTCAAAATTTGGATTAATCTAGACACAATTTAGGATATAGATTCATCTAAATTTTGATAAAGTTGCGACATCTATCTTGACATGGAGGGAGTATAATGTTTCCTTGCAATGGTGCATAAAAGTTCTGTAACACACTTAACATATCCTTTAAGAATCCCTTGTCATGATTTTAGAAGATAACAGTTTGCTTTAGTCGCATGCATGCCATTCTCACTCCACGCTTCTGTTCTTATGGCAACATTTTATGAAATGTCCCAGGCAGTAACAGCTACGAACAATTTAGAGGGAACAAGGAGCAATGTCAGTCTCGCAAGTGATACAAAGCAATAGCAGGAGCAGAACATTCCTTTCACCTCATGTTCTTGTGTGTTCTTACTCATGTGTTTTGTTTCTCGATGGTACATAATCTGAAGTAGCACATGTACACCTAGCTCTTTTGAATGAATAATTGGATCTAGCGATTGACATAGCCCCTCTCTTTAGGATGATTAGATTTTATGCATTGTTTTTTATTAGTCCTGCATATTGATTGATGTTGTTCTCGATATGTGATTCTCGGATGTTAGCATTGTTGTTGTTTGGTGTGTTTACCATGGTATCAGACTGCTCTTTCATGCTCCAAGATAAGCTAGGATTGACTTTGTGTGTATATATATAACTGTAATTGGACCTTTTACTAGAATCAGTCGGTTACATTATTGTGGTAAATCTATGGCTGTCATGTAATTTAGTGGCTATTGCTTTTAAAGGGATTTTCCCATCAAATTTATTAATTTTCTTTTGGAATAGGAAAATATCAAATTCCCAAAAGTTCATCTCATCCTTCCGGTGCAAAGAAAATACGAAGATAAGATTTTGGGTCCACGTGGCTTCGTGTATATGCTTGCATGTCTGGCTTGGAAGAATGCACCTTTATGTGCCCTATGTTGTGTTTGATATTAACTGGCTCTGAAGCCTCAGAGTAATGTTCGAGTAATGTTCAGTGTCATGGATTCCACACCTAAGTCTCTTTATTTGTCAAGGGTAGAAGAATCACAATGATATGTTGAAACAGTTGAATGGTTGTTCTCATAATAGTATTCTCTTCCACATACTGCTATCTTAGGGTGTGTTTGGATGGGTACGTCCAAAACGTATCTACTTTCCCGAACACTTTTGCTATTGTTTCTCCTCTATACTTGTGTGATTTGGATACAACTAATGCGGACTAACGCTGTTTTCAGCAGAATTGCCTTAGTGTCTACTTTTTGTGCAGAAAATCAACTATCAGGAAAAATTCCGGAAAATATGCCAAAAATCCTATTTCACTCGAAGACTCCAGGAGCCAGAATACGAGACGGAGAAGAGCCAGGGGTGGCCACACCACCTGGTGGTGCGGGCCAGGCCAGGCCACGCTAGGGGGTGGTGTGGGCCCCCCAGGCACCCCCTCGGCCTCTCCCTTCGCCTATAAGGAGCCTTCTGACCTAAAAACTTCAGGAGGTTCGATATTTTTCTAGGAGTTCCGCTCCGCCGCCACCACCAGATTCCACGAAACAGCACCAGAAACTCCGTTCTGGCACCCTGCCGGGACGGGGAATTGGAGGAGATCATCGCCATCATCATCACCATCGCTTCTCCATCGACCATCCATGTTTCCCCCATCTATGAGTGAGTAATCCCCCGCTGTAGGCTATGGGGATGGTAGGGATTGGATGAGATCGTTCATGTAATGGCATCAGATTGTTAGTGCATGGTGCCTAGTATCTTTTATTAGTGCTTTATGACTTTGTTGCGACTTGTTGTGCTTAATGCTTGTCACTAGGGCCCGAGTGCCATGATTTCAGATCTGAACATGTTATTGATTCATTATGATAGTATTGTTTTTTGTCTTATCTGCAAGTTGTATACACACGTTGTTGTCCGGAACCGATGGCCCCGAAGTGACAGAAATCAGGATAACCGGAGGAAATGGCTTCGATGTGAGGGTTACATGTGTTCACGGAGTGTTAATGCTTTGCTCCGGTGCTCTATTAAAAGGAGCACCTTAATTGCCAGTAGTTCCCTAGAGGCCCTGCTACAAACGGGCTGGTAGGACAAAAGATGTTGTGCAAGTTCTCATTGCGAGCACGTATGATTATATATGGAACACATGCCTAGGATTGTCTAGTACTTGGATGCTTTATCTTATTTATCTGCAATTGCCCTATGTTCTGATTGCTATTTAAATTGTCTTGTCCATGCAACGCCCGTCCATCCATCCCTATGCCTATCGCACTCGAATCCCACTGTTTACTACTTTTGCTACTACTGTCTTTGCTTTGCTACTGCTGTTACTTTGCTATTCCTACTACAAAACTGTTGCTACTAATAAACTCCTGTGAGCAAGATTGTTTCCAGGTGCAGCTGAATTGACAACTCAGTTGTTAAGGCTTATAAATATTCTTTGGCTCCCCTTGTGTCGAATCAATAAATTGGGTTTAACTTCCCTCGAAAATACTGCGATACACCCCCTATACTCTTGGGTCATCAAGACTATTTTCTGGCGCCGTTGCCGGGGAGCATAGCTTTATTTATCAAGTTAACTTGGATTCTCTATTGTTCGCTGCTATCCATCCATCATGGGTAAGTCTCGTGATGGAAAGTTTCCTATTTTACAATCCACTACAAGAAGAGGTACGGTTCTGAACACCCTGCTGCTCTTGATTCACCATCTGTTATAAGTAAGCTCGTTACACCACCACATACACATGCTACACACACTGCTACTACTGCTGAATCTGAAACTTCTAATGCTTATGATGCTGCTTCTACTGTGCTTGATAAGAGTGGTTCATTAGGTCCTTTCCTAGATGCTACGATTGCTAGAACTATAGCCGGAAATACCAAAACTCCTAATGAAGACACTACCACACCTATTAGTTCACCTGAGTCTAGTGAAAGTTATGATATTGAAGATGGTTATGTTGAGATGACTGATGAATTTATTAAAGAATGTAAGAACACCCATGATAGGAGCATTGCTAAGAGTCTCCTTGAGAGGCGTACTATTAGACCCAAATTGTCTCCTGATGCTAAGTTTGCTGCTTCTCCCATAAACATTATAGATGAAGATTACGATTTCTCTCTCGGTCTATCTTACATAGCTATTGTTGAGAAAGAACCTTTTTGCAGGACTAAGAATGAAAGTGCGGTAGCACATATGAATGAACTTTCTACCATGAGTGGCTTGTTTTCTGATGATATTAAGATGCGTACTTACTTTGTTGCTAAGATTTTTCCCTTTTCACTGAAAGAAGAAGCTAAAACTTGGTTTAGTAATTTACCTCCTGGATCTATTGATATCCCTGAGTGCTTGATTAGTACTTTCCTGCAGAAATATTTTCCTCCTAGTGCTAGACATGCTATTTTGCAGGAACTTTTTGATTTTAAACAGGGAGAAAAAGAGGTATTGCCTGAATCTTGGGCAAGGTTTTGTGCTTTGATTCATGCACAGGCTGGAAGTCCTTTACCTAAGAATGAGCTTCTTGATATATTTTATAATGGACTAACCGAAGAATCTAGGACATACCTAGATAGTTGTGCTGATTGTGTTTTCAGGAATAGGACTCCTAAGGAAGATGAGGAATTAATGGCTAAAATAAGCAAGAATTATGAAGATTGGACTCCTCCTAAACAAGCTATACCTGAAGTAATTGTACCTGAACCATCTATTCATGTGCCAATTCCAACATCAAAGAAGAGGGGAGTTATTGAATTAAATGATGAAGTGATGAAGGAAGCTAAGAAATGTCTTAAGGAGAAGGGAATTAAAGCTGCAGATGTCAAGAATTTACCTCCTATAGAAGAATTATGTAAGCCTATTCCCTACTCATCCACTATTGACGTACACTCTCTCTAGCACTTTGATGAAGGAGATATCCCTTACTCTAAACCTCCTGATCAATGCTTAGAAGAATTCGATATCTTTATTGTTAAGCAAGATAACTTTAATAAAAGGGTGCAAAATCATCTAATGGAAAACTCTAGAGCTATTGTTGAGTTGAAAGATATTGTGGAAACAACCTCTAATGATGTTAAAATGATTGTTAAACACTTTCAAATGGTTCAAACTCAAATAGATCAACTCGTTAAAGTGCAAAACGACTTGCTAGTTAATGTTGCTAAAGAAAAACATGCTTATGAAATTAGAACTAGAAGTGGTGCTGCTACCCAGGATCCTCTATATCCTGAGGGGCACCCCAAAAGAATTGAGCAGGATTCTCAACAAGCTGAAAATAGTGGTTCTACTCGTAAGAAAAGGAAAAAGAAACATAAAACTGTTGTAGAACCCTCTGAACCTGCTATAGATCCTAATAGTATATCTATCTCTGATGCTGAAACTGAAAGTGGTAATGAAGAAAATGAAGTTCCTAATGAAGAAAAAGTTGAAGAAGAACCTGAAAACCACACTAAGACTACTAAATACACTAAAGAAGATTTTATTGCTAAGAAACATGGTAGTGAAAGAGAACCTTGGGTCCAAAAACCTATGCCTTTCCCTGATAAGAAACACAAGTCAAAGGAAGATGAACACTATAATAAGTTTTGTGAGTGGATGAAGCCTTTATTCTTGCAAATTCCTTTGACTGATGCTATTAAATTGCCTCCTTACTCAAAGTATATGAAGGACATTGTCTCAAATAAAAGGAAGATCCCTAATGAAGAAATTTTGACTTTGCTTGCTAATTATTCCTTCAATGGTAAGGTTCCTAAGAAACTTGGAGACCCAGGGATTCCAACTATCCCTTGATCTATTAAGAACAGTTATGTTAGAACTGCTTTGTGTGATTTGGGAGCTGGAGTTAGTGTTATGCCTTTCTCTCTCTATAAGAGGCTTCAACTTGAAAAATTAATACCAACTGATATATCTTTGAAAATGGCTGATAAATCTACCACTATTCCTGTGGGTATATGTGAGGATGTACCTGTTTAGGTGGCTCACAATTGCTTGATATTAACTGATTTTGTTGTGCTTGAAATGCCTGAAGATGATAATATGTCTATTATTCTTGGGAGACCTTTTCTTAATACTGCAGGAGCTGTTATTAATTGTAATCAAGGAAAGGTGACCTTCAATGTTAATGACAAGGAACATACTGTCTATTTTCCCAAGAAGATTGAAAGGACTTATGGTTTGAATTCAATTGAACATGTTGAAGGCATTCAAGTTGGAGAAATATATTGTCCCATACCAAGAGAAAATTCTGAAACTATTATGATTGGGACTATTGCTATCAAGGTTAAGGTAACATAATCATTAGTGGAGTACAAAGTTTTGTATCATATGCAATTGATTTGGTAGCAAGACTTGATCAACCTTGCTAACAAAAGGATTCCATTGAACAAAACAATGTTTTCATTATGATTATCTCCGTTTATTTCTATCCTTTGCATTTTAGTTTTTGCTTTCGTTTAGTTGTCTTTGTGTTGTTAGTTGCTTGCATGTTAGAACTTCTGTAGTTCTATCCTTGTTTTGTCCTTGCATCATGTTTCCAAAAGAAAAAAAATCTGTCTGTCAGAAAAATCATTCTTCTATTTCTGAAAATTGCCCAAAAATAAAGTGTCTCAAAAAATTCCAGAAAATTCATATTAAATTTTTACGTGAAAAAAGGGGCAGAGGAGTACATGGGAGGTACCAGGGGGGGCCCACCAGGCAGGCACACCACATGGTGGCGCGGCCAGCCTTGGGTGGCGCCATGCCCTGGTGTGGGCCACCCCTGGCCCCCCACTAACTCTCTCACCTACCACTTTCTTCTCTCTCCTGAGTAAGCTCCAGTTCATAGCTCAAAATCGCGTTCTTGCTATGCTTGCTCTCGATTTTTTCGATCTCCTTGCTCAGCCCTTCTTTCTTGCTGAAATTTGGAGCATTTGTTCCCAGGTATGTGACTCCTCCCCTTGTCCAAGTAGATTTGTGTTTAGTGGATTATATGTTGAGTATTTTGCTGCTGTAGGTGAGTAGTTATGAGAGCTTGTAAGCTTGTTTGATTCTTAGAGATATAGTTTTGATGCATGTTTAGGCCTCTTGCAAGTCCCTATGAGTATAATCCTTCATTATATTTACTTTGCAATCACTTGTTTAATAGGTGTTTAAATTTCAAAATAGAAGATGAGTGAACACCACCTAAACCAACATGAGCTTTGGGTGCCTGGGGTCATGAAGGTCCACCGGGAGGAGGAAGTTTTTCCTTCCATTTATCCATGCTCTGAGTTCATGAGAGCTGCAGGAATTCAACAAGATTTCCACACTTTGGTTTCTAATGCAGGGTTAGAGCACTTTTTGGAAGATGAACCTTGTCAATTTGTGAAGCTAACCATGTCTGTGGTGCAGGACTTCCAATTTATTCACTCTTTGCCTAACCCCATGGTCCATTACAAAATTTACAATATTGTTGTCAACCTTTCTCTTGATGATTTTTGTGCAGCTATTAAGGTACCTCAATGGGGATCATGTAAGAAGATTAAGGAGAGACTTGAACCACTCATGGATTTATATGCAGAAATTTTCCAAGGGAGTAGTTTCTCGAAGGAGAGTGGAAAAATACGTAACATTCATCTTCCCTCCATTCGCTACTTTGCCTATTTTATTGCCAAGTGTGTTCTTGCTAGGAAAATTGCCAATAAGTTATCTTTGTTTGATTTAGCATTTATCTCTGCTACTCTTAGACGAGATAGGTCTTACAACTTGGGTGCTTTGATAGCTTTCCATCTTGCTGCTAACCGTGAGAAAGGTGGAATTTGTGGAGGCCTCATTGCTTCTCGTTTGCTAGCATTGCATGGTTTGGTGCCTCATCATCTAGACCTACAGTTTCCCATAGAGAGGATTGATCTTAATTCCATGATACAGCATAAATTTGTTTCCTCGTGGGCTAGTATGAGTGAGTTATCTTATGAAATAACCTTTCTCAAAGCTGGTTGGAGAAAGAGCAAGTCCGAGCGTGTTATTCTTTTGCCTGCACCTGTTTTGTTTAACCTTGATAACAGGGAAGGATGGTCCCTCACTGAGGAGGAGCTTGACACGTACTTGGGAGAGCTCTCCCAACAGGAGCAGGACACTAGAAGGGAGGTCACGGATGATGCGGTCTAGCCCTCGAATGAGGGAGAATCTTCATATCAGCGGCCCGCTTATGATTGGGGAGCTTCTTCTTCTTCTCATGGGCCCAGCTACGGCCATTCTTACCAAGATCCGCCCGCTTGGAACCCCTATTCGTACATGGATTGATACCCCACTTAGGCCAAAAGGCTAAGCTTGGGGGGAGGTACGCTGACACCGCACTCATCTCCATATCATGTTGCGTCGGTACTTTGTATATTCATGTTTTTGTTCTCTTTTTAGTTTTCGTTCTTCTTTGCTTTTGGTTTCTAAAAACACAAAAAGACCAAAAATATTTCTGTTGTTTCTTTTTGGTTTGCTTCTTCTTTTTGCCTTGGTTTGCTTTTCCCTTTTTGCTTTGTTTGAACTATTCGAAAAACCCAAAAAGATTTTGCTTTGTTTGTTTTTCCCTTTTGGTTCTTGTTTAAAAATCGAAAACACCAAAAATATTTGTCGTTCTTCTTTGGTTTTTGCGAGTTTGCTTCAGGGTTCGGCAGTCCTTAGTGGATATTGGTTTCATATTATTATTCAAGCCACACAAGTGAAGAGCAATAATGAGGATCAATGACAACTTGAGGGGTGGTAAGAGGCTGGTAACGAACTCTATTTGTTTTCATTTTTGTACATATACTCATCACTGTGGGCATGCTTAGTCCATTCATGTAGAGTGTATGTTTTCTTTGGATGCTTAATAGTTCTTGCTTTCTTATGATTAGCTCCAGCTTGCTAATAGTTTGTAGCATGTCTTATGAATGTTTGCTTGCATTGCTCTATTCATAAATTGGTATGACACTGTGGTATCCTCCTCTGAATGTTTCATTTGAATTGACTTGGCACATGCTCACGCATGCACATGACTGTAATAATCAGTTAAGCCTCGATGAATTATTTTGCCTTGAGGATCTTGAATCACTTTCATGCCATGAGTAGTCCTGTTTTGTTGCAAGCATGATAATGACAGCTATTGCTCTCTCGTTTGTCGCTCCCTTACTATTGCTAGCCTTCACTTTCACTAAGTGTTTTACTCATGTTTCCAACTCCCTAAACCGAATATTTCCAAAGTGTCCACCATACCTACCTATTAGCATCATTTGTTGCTCTAGTGCATATTCAATATGCCTTGTTTTCTTCCGAATAAAATGTTTGCTTGTTATGGGAAAATTAGTTAGTAAAGCTCTCACAAACTTGATGGCACACTTTATTTCCTACACTTAATAAACCTAAACCATTGTGAACTCTCCATGAAAGTTATATTCTTGCAAATTATAGGCTGGGGATTAGCAGAACCGTGCTGTCACGGGGAACGCTTTCAACACTTGTAAATATATACCTAGTTGATACCTTGCTCTTTTGTTTGCGGATGTCGTCGGTGTGAAATAAAAAGGGAGCTTGTAAGTCCATGGAGTTATGTATGTGTGTTAGAGAAACGCCTGAGCCGCTGGTCTAATCCATGCTGACATGGTGGAAACTGATACGTCCATTTTGCATCACTATTCTATGTCATAATTCACTATTATTCATTGATATATTTCGGATTGAGAGGTGATACTTATGTTATTTCATCTGTTTTTGCATGGTTGATGACTTTTGGAGCATGGACTGCTGCAGTCAGGATTCTGATGGAAAATGTGCTGTTTGGAGGCAAAATTCACGAAGATCAGAAAATCCGAGAAAATATACGGAAAATCCTATTTTTCAGAAGACTAAGGATGCTAGAAGATGGAGTGGAGATGGGCCACAGGGGGCCCACACCACCCCATGGCGCGAGCAGCCCTAGACCGCGCCTGGAGGTGGTGTGGCCACCCTGGCCCACTCTAGCCTCTCCCCTCTCGTGTTATTTAAGTTGTGGTGTACTTCTTCTAGTGGTGTCATGTGAACGTCGACTACATGACACTTCACCTATATGAGCCTATGGGAATGCATTGTGTATTTGGCTACTAATCGTAGGGGTTGCCGGAGTGACAGAAACCTAAACCCCCGTTAGGAAACCATTGCACAAGGGACGTAAGGGTCTTAGAGTTTAAAGTTGTGGTTAGGTTTCTACCTTAATTACTTTCTTGTACTTACGGATGTTTGCAAGGGGTATAATCACAAGTATGTATTAGTCTTGGATGGGGCGGTACATTAGCACAGGTTCACCCACACAACACTTAGCAAGCTAGAGAAGATTAATCGACTATATGAAGCGAAAGCACTTGACAGTCTTCCCATGTGTCCTCGAGAACGTTTGGTCATCTTAAGAAATACAACCGGCTTGTCCTTTGCTGCATAAAGGATTGGGCCACTTGCTGCATTTATTCCTACTATCTTTTATTTACTCGTACTTTGTTTACTTGCTTTATCAAAAAACCCTAAAAATCCGTTTGCTAAGTATTTACAGAGAATTCCTGATCCATACCACTAGCCAGCACCTTCTGCTCCTTGTTGGGTTCGACACTCTTACTTATCGAAAATATTGCGATACACTACCTATACTTGTGGGTCATCAAGACTATTTTCTAGCGTCGTTGTCGGGGAGTGAAGCGCTATTGGAGAGTGGAACTGGTAAAGGAAAACTTCTATTGTGAGTATTGTTTACTTCTGCTAGTTTTCTTTATTTTTGTTATGGATAATTCGCTGAGTTTCTTATTTGGTAATGCTACTACCACTGCTAAGGTAGTAGATAAGCCACCACCAGCTAAGAATGATGTTTTCAAAATACCTACAAGAATTATTGATCGTGTTATGGATAACTACTATGTTGGGGATGGAACTGTCCATCCCGGTGATCATTTACTCTTTATACACGAATTATGCGGGTTGTTCAAGTGTGCAGGTATTACTACAGATCAAGTTAAGAAGAAGTTATTCTCATTGTCGCTGAAAGGAAGAGCTGAGGAATGGTATAAGCTGTTGAAGAATGGTCAAGCTCTAGAATGGGAGGAAATAATGCCTCTCTTTTATTCAAAGTTTTATCCTCCTAGTGAGATTCATAAAGATCGGAATCAAATATACAACTTTTGGCCTCTTGATGGAGAGAGTACAGCTCAAGCTTGGGGGAGATTGAAGTTACTAATTCTCAAATGTCCCATTCATGAGCTCCCCAACAATATTATTATCAACAACTTTTATGCAAGGCTCCCTCTATATGATAAAGATTTACTAGATGCTTCTTGTGCTGGATTATTCACTCGTATGGAATAAGAAGCTAAATGGGATCTTCTGGACCGTATTCAAGACAATGCTGAAGCTTGGGAGAATGACAAAGGTAGAAAGTCAGATTCTCAAGCTATTGCTTCTTATTTTAAGGCTTTTGCTTCTTATATTGAAGTGCCTAAAAAGAAGTGGAATAAGTATCATGAACCTTATAAAGATATTGCTAAGAGTGTTCCTGCAAGAAGTACTGAAGTTTATACTGCTAATCATGTTTTACCTGAACCTTATATTGAGAAAATGCCTTTTCCGGTTAAGGTAAAGGAACATTCTATGATAGCTAGTATGGTTAATGAAAGTATGAATAAGGCTATTGAACCTGATAAACAAATGGTTGATGAACCTATAGTAGCAAATGTGAAAGACTTTGTTACTAAATATGAAAAAGAGGGACACACTATCCTTTGTAAGGATACCTCTAATATTGTTTCACAAAGTAGTGTTATGAGAACTAGTATTCCCGTGTTTTCTGTTAGAATAAGTGATCATTGCTATGATAGTCCTTGTGATAGCTATATTGTTAAGTTTATGCATGATACTGAAAGTTATTATGAGAGAGGGAAAAGTGTTCTTATGCATCTTAACAATATCAAGTTTCCTCGTTTTATGCTGAAAGTTTTTATGTTGCACTTCTTTTGCCTTCTTATGCAAGTTGCCTTTGGTTTCAATAACTTGTTTGTTTACAATATCCCCTTGCATATGAAGTGGGTTAGACTTAAATGTGTGTGTGTTTTTCCTTCTTAATGCTCTCTTTCACTTCAATCCATATCCCTATGAGAGCTTCTTCAAAATTATCATGCCCATCTTAATGGCTATAAAGAAAGAGCTTTATGGGAGACATCCCAATTTGTTTTTGCTTTCAGTTTGTTTTTGTTTATTTGAGTTTTGGAAGTTATTACTTCGGTAATAACCACTCCTTATCCGTTTTGTTTGGTTTTTGTGTCAAGATCAACCTCTAATGAGAGAGAAGTAATATTTGGGGAAGTTGTTGTCCCAAAATAGATTTTTTGTGCTTCACCGTAAAAAATCGTGAGAGAACTCTGTCTATCGGATTGAGCTGTAATTTTTTGTGATTCTGCCCTAGGTTGTTATTTAACTTTCGTTAGTTTTGCACTTTTTTATTTGAGCAATAGAAGATTTCCGAAAAAATTGATCTTTACCTACTAGTCTGTTTTGACAGATTCTGCCAATCTTGCATTTGCTTCTTTATTCGATTTCCTTTTTGAATTCTTTTTGGGTTTTCGGAAGGAGTTGCTACAGTAGCTTATGTTTTGATGGTTTCAGTTGAAGTTGGACTCAAAAGGTTTTGTCACTTCACTTATACTAATGTTGCTAATGAGAATTGTGTGAAGTTTTGTGTGAAAGAAATTTCCAGGAAGTGGAGATAATGGTGTAATAAGGAAGAGAAGGGTTTTATGACTCAAGTAATAAGTGTATGAAGATGAAGATATTGATTTTATTCAAGTGGTGACTCCGGAAGGATCCACTAAATACCAAATTCGGAGACCTGCAGAGTCTGTTTTCAAATAGGTAACAGTTCTGGTAAGAAAAGTTCCGCGAAAATACAATCCAACTATATTTTTGCAGTTTTCAGTCGATAAGGAAAGCTATGAAGCGAAAAAGGGACGGAAACGGAGCCAGGGTGGCTCACACCACCCTGTGGCGTGGGCCCACCCCTGGCCGCACCACCAGGTGGTGAGTCCACCCCGGACTCCGCCTCCGACTCGTTTTCTCCCAATACCTTCCTTTTTGATGTGAAACTTCGTAATATATAACCCCCCGGATCTTCCGAGGTTCGTATATCGTGTTTTCGTCGTGCTTTTGTTTCGATCTGTTTCTGCCAGGTAAAAATCCCAGATTTGGAGCCACAATGTCTTCCTCTGGATCATCCAAGGGAGATTCCTTAGAAGATATCATCAACCCATACATGAGAGAATTGAAGATTCATCCCAAGGAGTTGTTGCTCGAAGGTGGGGAGGTCCGGATTAAAGAGGTTCAAGGCCCTAAAGGTGAAGGAAGTCTGGAAGACAGGATGGAAGCATTGGAACAAGAAGTCTTTAGGTACAAGAAGATGGCGGAGCGCGAAGTGGATATCATTCATAAGATTTGTTCCGAACTCATCACCGAGCACCAGAAGGAGACTGCTGAACTCAAAGACGAAGTCCTCTCACTCCGCCAAACAACCAACGAACTTCAAGCACAGTTCTATGACGTTCAAAATCAAAATTGTGAGTATGAGGCTAGATTTAAACGCATAAGTGCTGCTGCAAGTTTCGGGATGTTGGAAACCACGATGTCCTTTGTTGATGACAAGCCTTTACCCTGGAAGATGGACGAAGATGAGAAGACACCACCACCACCTAAGGAGTAATTCGTCATCAGGTTTGGCATCCCCTTGGTTTGTTCCAAGCTTGGGGGAGTGTCGCGGTATCATATCACTATCTTCTATCTTTTTTATCTTTTTAGTAGAGTCATATCATGAATAAAGGAGTTATTTTGTAGTATGGTTTGCATTATGGAAGTGTCCCCTCTCTCGTTAGATATGTATCCCTTGGTGTGAGTTTCCGTTATGGAATATTAATGAGAAGTTCTATCATTCACTCTTTTGCATAGCTTATTTTAGTTTTCAATTTGTGGTTATATGATTGATCTTGTTGTTAGTATTGGTAGCACTCTAGGATCATTGAGTTAATTTAGTTGGTTTTGGCAAACCTGGCTCGGTCAGTAGCAACACCTTTTTGAGAGTTGAAAAGAAAAAGATAGAAGTACTCTAAAGAAAAATAATTTCATCATCTTTCTTTCTTGATTTGCTCATAAGTTTAGTATTCTCTAGTTAAGATCTTTTGTGCTTCCAAGGAATATTGCATGTTTGTCTTTATCACTTGTATGTTTGTTTGTTTCCTTCAACTCTTATACTTTCTACTCAGCCTTGCTAGCCAAAAAACTGTACTGAGAGGGAATTCTTCTCGTGCATCCATCTCCTTTAAACTAAAACCTTTGCCATTTGTGTCCACCATACCTACCTAGTAGTATTATTGCTATTCCAAGTAAATTCTTGTTTTATCTACCTCCCAAATTAAACTTGTTATGTGAAAATTAGTGATTAAAGCTCTCATGAACTTGATGGCACACTTTACTTTCTTGCATTTAATAAAATTGAACCATTGTGCTCACCTATGTTGCGTATATGCTTGCGCTTTGTAAGTTGTGAATTAGCAGAACCATGCTGTCATGGGGAACGCTTTCAACATTGCACTGGTACTTTGTACCAAGTTGATATCATGTTCTTTTGTCTATGGATGTCGTCGGTGTGAAATGAAAGGGGAGCTTTTAAGTCCATGGAGTTATGCATGTGTGTTAGAGAAACGCCTGGGCCGCTGGTCTAATCCATGCTGACATGGTGGAAACCTGCAGCGTAACCATAACGAGTATCTATGAAGCATTCTTCTTATAAAAAAAGAGTCCGATATTGAGAAAAAAAGAGGAAAAAAAGAGATATTATGAAAAGAGGAAAGAGAGAAAAAAGCACCATATTCCCATGGTAAATAAGAAGATTGCTGAGATGCTTGTTGTCTGCTTGCCTTGTCATTTTGATATGGGGATTCTTCCGTATCATCGGGCAAGGGGTACCCCGTTGGCGGTCCTCAATGATACACATATGCTTACGATGACAAGAACTTACCGGTGACTAAACTTGAGTAGCATGAGGAGCGGCCCTCGTATTCAAGGGACATGAGATTCTCAACTTACAACTTGTCAATGCATATCCTCATTTTTGATCACTTTAACCTTAATTACCTAAAGATGCCTATGATAGGGGCAATGAGAGCTGAAAACTAGTAAGTATCATAATTTTTGGGAGCTCTTTATGAGACTTGCAATCCCTGCTTCCCTCTGCGAAGGGCCTTTCTTTTACTTTGTAGTTGAGTTAGTAAACCTATTCCCTTCTATCTCAGCAAGTATTTTGAGTTGATGTGTTTCATTCATTCATAAGATGATTTATGCAATCATGTTTCTTATGTTCCTTGCTTTGCACGTTGCTCTTATCTTGATGTTTACTACTTTGAAAGCTTTCATTGAAAACCCAGCTATTTGTGAACTCCAACAAATTATCAACTATTTTTCGACCAAGAGCTAAGTTTGCCATTACCAATTATGATTCACTTTATGTATCTTTATTGTGTTTCCTCTACTCATAGCAAGTTGAGTTATATAATAGTGATTTGTCTTCTATTATGATCTATGTATTTGATGAATGTGATGCTTCTTGTCTGTATTCTTTTATCGACTCTTCACTCCATAAACCTGAGGCCATGTTTATTGAGCTCAGTTCTCTTAAGGACAAGCAAGTCTAAGCTTGGGGGAGTTGATACGTCCATTTTGCATCACTATTCTATGTCATAATTCACTATTATTCATTGATATATTTCGTATTAAGAGGTGATACTTATGTTATTTCATCTGTTTTTGCATGGTTGATGACTTTTGGAGCATGGACCGCTGCAGTCAGGATTCTGATGGAAAAGGTGTTGTTTGGAGGCAAAATTCGCGAAGATCAGAAAATCCGGGAAAATATACGGAAAATCCTATTTTTCCAGAAGACTAAGGATGCCAGAAGATGGAGTGGAGATGGGCCACAGGGGGCCCACACCACCCCATGGCGCGGGCAGCCCTAGGCCGCGCCTAAAGGTGGTGTGGCCACCCTGGCCCACTCCAGCCTCTCCCCTCTGGCGTATATCATCCTCCCGAAACCCTAAGACTCGGGGGGCAACCACAGAAAGATTCCACCGCCTCTGTGGGGCGGAAAACACCGAGAGAGAAAGATCTCTCCGGCAGACAAATTTCTGCCGGGGGAGTTCCTTCTCGGAGAGGGGAGATCATCGCCATCAACACCACCATCAAGCTGGACTTCATCGGGATCATCATCATCATCACCACCATCATCACCATCAGCACCCTCATCACCATCTCCATATTCCTGTAACAATTGCGTTGAATCTTGCTATAGTTCATAGGGGAAACTTTCCCGGTGTTGATTACTCTTTGTAGTTGATGCTATTGAGTGAACCATTAAATTATTGTTTATGTTCAGATTGTTATACACCATTATTCCATCTCTGATCATGATCCATATGATGTCTTGTGAGTAGTTCGTTTTGTTCTTGAGGACATGGGAGAAGTCTTGTTGTTAGTAGTGGAGTTGCGTTGAGAAAGATACAATAGATTGTTATTTAAGTTGTGGTGTACTTCTTCTAGTGGTGTCATGTGAATGTCGACTACATGACACTTCACCTATATGGGCCTAGGGGAATGCATTGTGTATTTGGCTACTAATCGTAGGGGTTGCCGGAGTGACAGAAACCTAAACCCCCGTTAGGAAACCATTGCACAAGGGACGTAAGGGTCTTAGAGTTTAAAGTTGTGGTTAGGTTTCTACCTTAATTACTTTCTTGTACTTACGGATGTTTGCAAGGGGTATAATCACAAGTATGTATTAGTCTTGGATGGGGCGGTACATTAGCACAGGTTCACCCACACAACACTTAGCAAGCTAGAGAAGATTAATCGACTATATGAAGCGAAAGCACTTGACAGTCTTCCCATGTGTCCTCGAGAACGTTTGGTCATCTTAAGAAATACAATCGGCTTGTCCTTTGCTGCATAAAGGATTGGGCCACTTGCTGCATTTATTCCTACTGTCTTTTATTTACTCGTACTTTGTTTACTTGCTTTATCAAAAACCCCTAAAAATCCATTTGCTAAGTATTTGCAGAGAATTCCTGATCCATACCACTAGCCAGCACCTTCTGCTCCTTGTTGGGTTCGACACTCTTACTTATCGAAAATACTGCGATACACGTCCTATACTTGTGGGTCATTAGAAACCTGCAGCGTAACCATAATGATATCTATGAAGCATTCTTCTTATAAAAAGAGAGAGATAGCTATTGAGAAAAAGGAAAAAAGGAGGGAGTTTCATGAAAAGAGGAAAGAGAAAAAAAAGCACCATTTTCCCATGGTAAATAAGAAGATTGCTGAGATACTCATTGTCTGCTTGCCTTGTCATTTTGATATGGGGATTCTTCCGTATCATCGGGCAAGGGGTACCCCGTTGGCGGTTCTCAATGATACGCACATACTTACGATGACAAGAACTTACCGGTAACTAAAATTGAGTAGCATGAGGAGCGGCCCTCGTACTCAAGGGACTTGGGATTTTCAGTTTATAGTCTGTCAAGCATATAACTCAGATTGGACCTCACTTTCACCTTAACCACATTAAAGATGCTTATGATAGGGGCAATGAGAGCTCAAAGCTACTGAGTATCATACTTTCAGCATTTGGAAGCTTTTCAAAATTATTCAAAACCTTTTTCTTCTACTTGTTGAGTCTCCACATATTCTTTGAGCACCTTCTTGAGAGCATAGTTGTCATTCTTTATGTTTGTTCCATTACTTGATTATTTGTGTTATGACTTTGATGCTTGTATTCTTGATATCTTTACTTCTAGTCATCACTTGAACTTCAGAGGTACCTTGGCATTCATAATCAAAGGCAAGCGAGATACCACTCTATCATACCTTTTTATGAGCATTGTAATGTTGCTTATGTTCGTGCTTCATGCTACTTATTATTCTTGAGTTGGATTCTCTTCATAGATTGCAAAGACTATTAAGTAGACTTGGTTGCATACTCTTTATTATGAATTGTCCAAGTAGTTGATCATATTGCTGAGAATATTTACATCATATGAAGCAAATGTGTTCGTGAAAGTTCTTTTATCGCACTCAGTTTTCAACTGAATTGCTTGAGGACAAGCAATAAGCTAAGCTTGGGGGGAGTTGATACGTCCAAAACGTATCTACTTTCCCGAACACTTTTGCTATTGTTTCTCCTCTATACTTGTGTGATTTGGATACAACTAATGTGGACTAACGCTGTTTTCAGCAGAATTGCCTTGGTGTCTACTTTTTGTGCAGAAAATCAACTATCAGGAAAAATCCCGGAAAATATGCCAAAAATCCTATTTCACCCGAAGACTCCAGGAGCCAGAATACGAGACGGAGAAGAGCCAGGGGTGGCCACACCACCTGGTGGCGCAGGCTAGGCCAGGCCGCGCCAGGGGGTGGTGTGGGCCCCCAGGCACCCCCTCGGCCTCTCTCTTCGCCTATAAGGAGCCTTCTGACCTAAAAACTTTGGGGGGTTCGACGTTTTTCCAGAAGGAGTTCCGCTCCGCCGCCATCACCAGATTCCACGAAACAGCACCAGAAACTCCGTTCTGGCACCTTGCCGAGACATGGAATTGGAGGAGATCATCGCCATCATCATCACCATCGCTTCTCCATCGACCATCCATGTTTGCCCCATCTATGAGTGAGTAATCCCCCGCTGTAGGCTATGGGGATGGTAGGGATTGGATGAGATCGTTCATGTAATGGCATCAGATTGTTAGTGCATGGTGCCTAGTATCTTTTATTAGTGCTTTATGACTTTGTTGCGACTTGTTGTGCTTAATGCTTGTCACTAGGGCCCGAGTGCCATGATTTCAGATCTGAACATGTTATTGATTCATTATGATAGTATTGTTTTTGGTCTTATCTGCAAGTTGTATACACACGTTGTTGTCCGGAACCGATGGCCCCAAAGTGACAAAAATCGGGATAACCGGAGGGAATGGCTTCGATGTGAGGATTACATGTGTTCACGGAGTGTTAATGCTTTGCTCCGGTGCTCTATTAAAAGGAGCATATTAATTGCCAGTAGTTCCTAGAGGCCCCGCTGCAAACGGGCTGGCAGGACAAAAGATGTTGTGCAAGTTCTCATTGCGAGCACGTATGATTATGTATGAAACACATGCCTAGTATTGTCTAGTACTTGGATGCTTTATCTTATTTATCTGCAATTGCCCTATGTTCTGATTGCTATGTTAATTGTCTTGTCCATCTAACGCCCGTCCATCCATCCCTATGCCTACCGCACTCGAATCTCACTGTTTACTACTTTTACTACTACTGTCTTTGCTTTGCTACTGCTGTTACTTTGCTATTCCTACTACAAAACTGTTGCTACTGATAAACTCCTGTGAGCAAGATTGTTTCCAGGTGCAGCTGAATTGACAACTCAGTTGTTAAGGCTTATAAATATTCTTTGGCTCCCCTTGTGTCGAATCAATAAATTGGGTTTAACTTCCCTCGAAAATACTGCGATACACCCCTATACTTATGGGTCATCAGCCGGCCTTACCAAAATATTGGTCGTGCCCCACCTTTTTGGCTACGGTTTGATTCACGTCCAATTTTGGCTCACCCTGGCCAACGCGGGCGCGCTCATGTCTACTTTTCGCCAAATCGCGGCGAGACCGCGGCGTAGAAATAGAATGCCAAAATATTGGTTGCCAATTCTGTCGCGCCCAGGCCACCGAGGTATAAAAGGGTGCACCCCGTTTTCGCGCGTGTCCCCTTTACTTTCCCCTTCTGCTCTCACCTGTGCGCACACAAGAACAAGAGAAGTCCACGATCTGCTGGCTGGAGCAATCACCTAGACGCCGATTTCCCAAGTGAATACGAGCTGTTTCGGCTTTGCTCCTTCCCTCTCTGTGTTCTCTCAATCAACTCAAACCAAGGTCAGATCTCCAAACCCAAGTTGATGGCTCACTCGCAATTGACCAAACCACTGTTAATGTTGATGATGGTAATAATGACAATGAGGATGTTGTGGAACTTGAAGGCTATCAAATTCCAGGAGAAAGTGATGAAGATGACTCGGATACAATTGGTCCCTATAGTCCTAAACTTGACTTGGACGGCAATCCTGTAAATAAGGAGCGCAAGCGAGTAATATCATCACCTTCCAAGAAGCCGACCAAGGGCAAAGCAAACAACAAGGACAAGGTATCTAATGATGATATTGCAGCTAGTATTAAGAAGCTAGCTGACTCTCTTGCAGCCCCTATTATTCCTATGCAACCAATGCCACCTGCAGATCCTTATGCAAATCTTTAGAAAATAATAAATTCTTTAACCATCACAGCTAAGGATAAACTTGAGATTGCAGCCCATCTATCCAAGCCATATCAAGAAATCTTCCGTACTTACCTCAACTATGTTGACGATGTAGTGCTCCAAGAGTGGGTCATTAGCTACTTTGAGCCTCAGTTTCGTCATGATGGTCGTGATGGTGGATCCACAGCTGCTCACTGAATTGCCATGATCAAGTTTATTTAGTTTTTGGCCACCTTTTGTTTATATCACCAGCACCTGGTTGTAGTATGGACATCATATATAATGCATATTTTGTGTATATTGAGCAGACTTGGGAAGTGTGGCTGGCTGTAGCATCTTAAATGGCCTGATAAAGGGCTTGTTAGTACGCTGAACCTGATTTTGTTGCTTGGATTTATCTGATGTATCAAACACTATATGGCCTATGTAATGTATTAACCATGTTATTATGAAGACTGGAGATGTTAGTTAATTCCATTTGAATATATGTACTTTATAAATACATGTTTTCTTGTTTGTTGTCATGCAAGTTACGGAGAAAATGGAACCAAACCAAACAACAGTCAATCAAACGTACCAAATACTCGCGGCCTAAGCTGTCGCCCACCATACTCCGGTTGTACCGACGGCCACACAGCAGCATCGCCGCGGAGATGCACGAGCAGAAGCGGCCGGACCTGAGTCAGCCAGGCTTGATTGAAAGAGGACTCTCTGACTGGACCGAGGCAACATGCGAGAGATCTGCGCGCGGGGGGCTGCGATTGAACAGCCGAATTGAAGCCATGAAGGGGAGCACAAACAGGAGGAGGAGGACGAGGTGAAGGCGTGTGGGGATGGCGGCCATGGCCATGGTTTGGATTTGGGGGAGGAGACGGTGACAAGGAGTGTGACGAGCGGAGAAGACGAAGTGAACCGTCCACCGCCTGGTCGCGCCAGCGCACGGGACACACAAAGACACCTCTGGCCCACAGTCAGCGGCCCAAACCACCCATGGCTCACACGCAGCGTCAGCACGTGTATATGTCGCTCTGCAGGAGGTCTCAGAACGCAGCCTTTCTTTCAGGCTTAAGCCTATAAATAATTTGGCAAGTCATTTGGCTTGAAACCAAATGGAAGCCAATGTGTTCTCTAAAATTTTGGCAGGTGCTATGGGCTACAAACCAAACGGTCACATGTTGCCAATATTTTGGCTTTGCCCTGCATTTGGTCATGCCAATATATTGGTAGGGCTGGATGGGGCTTAATCCAAACACACGGCGTTAGCTACAACCCACTGAAATTTCTATCATTTGTTGGATCTATGAATTTTGTTGAAATTAACTGAAAAATAGATTATTTCTAAATTGCTATCTGTTGCCAAAGCTCATTTATTGTCCATTGTTGTTCTTGAGAGCCAAGGCAACTTTTGATTTTACTTTCGCCTTTTTGATTGACTGCGTATTACCTGCACAACAAGAAAAATATGTCAAAAAACGAAGACCGCGCAACAAAGCGCGTGAGAGCACCTCCACTCGTTTGGTGTTCCCAGGCCCAATTCCGGCGGTATTTAGCGCCGGATTTGGCCTGAAACGCCCAGTTTCCCACTCGCGTCCCCAGGCCGAGTTCACGAATTTGACCAAATTTTAAGCAAACTCGACGAAATTTAGACGAATATGGGCGATTTCGTTTAAACATAGTCGAGTTCGTACATATTAAGTCAAATTCAGACATATACCCAAATTTTGACTGCATTTAGGCTAAAGGAAAATAAAAAAACATAGAAATAACTAGTAGGCGATGCCGATGCCGATGCCACCGGTCGCGTCGTTCACATGCCGAATTTGTGGTAGAAGCACGTGTAGTCGGCGTCCCGGGTCCCATCGTTGTCGTCGTCGCCGTTGTCTTCGCTCGACGGTTGCGGTGGATGCACGCCCTGGCCGGCGTCGTCGTAGCGCCACGGTTGAGACAGGGTCGCGTCCTCGTCGTCAAGGACGATAAGTGGCGTGCCTTGGTAGGCGCGCCGTCGGCGAGAGGCGTGCGTGGAGTCCTCGCACTCGGCTTGCTCCTGCAGACGCTGAACGCGCACAGCCTCCTCCTGCTCCCAGTCTGCTCTGGACCAGGCGCAGGCGGCGAGGGCCTGCATGGGCAACACGTCATTCAGAGAGCGCTCCAGCGCCATCTTCATGACGAATGTGTCCTCGCGACTGGGACAACCCAATCCGCCAGCTCGAGCTTCGGCGTGCGTGAGGGCGTGCAACCTTCGTTGATGATGATGATGCGTGAGCGCGTCCTCGACGGCGAGCGCATCGACGACTCCGCCTCCCGCTTCACCAGTCGAAGTGAAGGCATGCGAGTGACCTTGCCGGTGGTGCGAGACGACTGCGCCGGCGCAGAGCCAGACGAGCGCGACGCCGAGGCGGAGGATGAGGAGCTGACACCACCCATCCTCCTCGGCAGCCAGTTTGCCGCCATACGGCGACGGGCGGCTGATGGCGGCGAGCGAGGAGGGTAGCCCAGCCTAGGACGGTCGCCTGCGGCGATGTGCTCGAGGATGGCCGCAAGCGTCCGGCCTGGTGCGCTCCACCACCGACGACGTGCCGCGGCGTTGTGGCGCTTCGGCGGCGCGCCGGGCGGGTCGTCGTGGGCGGCCAGCTGCTGGTTCCGCCGCTTGATGAAGAAGTTCTCCCATTACGCCAAGTTGTCGGGGTCTTTGGCGAGCTCCGGGTCCTCCATGGCTGCAATGGCCGCCTGGATCTCCTCGACCATCTCGTCGTCCTCAGGCACCGGCACGCCATCGGCGCCGAGCTTCGAGGTAGGCGGGCACCGGAAGTTCGGCGGCGTCATGTAGTCGGTGTCATGAAGCATCTGTGCCGCCCACGCCTGCAGAGACCGCCGACTGATTCGCCGTTGTCGGGTCGCCGAGATACCTCTATGCCGTTGCTGCTGCCGAGATCTTCTTCGCGGATGGTGGAGTTTGTGGTTGTGGATGGGAGGTGTGAGAGTGTGCTCTGGGAACCAGCGAGGGCGGCGTCATTTATAGGGCGACGAAGACGGGAGAGGTGTAGCCGCGTGGGCGGAATAAGAGGATGCGGCAGGAAGGCGGGCCGGCGGTAGCGCGCCATTAAAGCGATGCGTGGCCGACAAGACGGGCGGTGATTGGCCGACGGTCCGTCGCGGGAGCCAAGGCGACGGGATGAGGACGACTTGGCATTCACACACAGACAAGGCGGGGCCACAAGCGGGTTTTTTCGGCCGATTCCACTACGTCTGGCGTTCTCAGACTGTTCTCAGCACCCTGGGTTCGGCCTGGAAACGCTGGATAAAAGTTAGGCCAAATCCGACATAATTCGGGGTTCTAAGAATGTGACTGAACTAATTTTCACTGTCCGGATATAAAATTTACCTTGAAAAGGCGTCCTGAGAACACGGATGAAGATGCTCGAAGGCCCTTCTAGTAGAGGTTACTTGAGAGTTGGGGATGTTGAGCTATACCGCGGTCTTATCTGACGTTAGTTTTCATTTCCCTTTGTTGACAGACTCGTGTCTCAGCGGCAGGTGAGCTACGCTATCCTTCCTCCCGCACGTGCTGAATGATGCTCGCCACGTCACTCCACGTATATCCAGTTCCACCCGTCTCTAAACAATTCCCAGAGAAGAGGAGTCCAGCGGCCGCAGACAACCTCCTTCACATCACAACACTGATCCAAATCGGGATCCTCCATCAACCCCCATCTCTCTTACGGCGCGAGGTGATTGCTCATGGGGTCGCTCACGACGGCGGAGGAGGAGGGGACGGCCGCGGCCGTGGATTGGTCCGATGAGGCGGTCATCTACGTCAACGGCGTCCGCCGCGTGCTCCCGAACGGCCTCGCCCACCTCACTCTTCTCCAGTACCTCAGAGGTCGCTCCCCTTCACCCTTTCTAGTCTCTACACACTACACTTGCATGTAAGCTATGATGTAGACGATCCGTGGCCGGGGTGTTATTCCTGAATCGTGAAATTGGTGTGTGAGGTCGTTTCGGGGTGCCAGGTGTGTCACTGTCACCGTAGCAATAAAAAACTTTCTGCGGGGAATGTTCAATGAGAATGTTTGTGCTCCATTTGTGCTAGTATTACACGGATGGTTACTTTTTGTACAACAATCGTACAGTACGTCTGAAGACGGAACCACTGAAGAAAGACACTATCTACTGAACTTTTTTTTCAGAGAATAGGCATACGCCCCAATTTTATAACAAAGCAATATAGATCCTGCTGGGATCACCAGCGTTACATGACGGTTCAGAGATTTAGCAAAACACTCACCGCTAAATGACAACCACCGAGGAGAAAACAATCTTCTTAATCAGCTATTGAAACAGCTGCTGCGTCGACTGATCCCATAGCACCGCCCATAACTGATTTAATGTACTCCCTCCGATCCAAATTAGTTGACTTGGTTTTATCTAGATTTGGTTGTATCTAGCACTAAAACAAGTCTAGGTACATTTGAATCCAGACAAATCTGAGTCAACTAATTTGAATCGGAGGGAGTAGAGAAAACCAACCTGGAATGTAACATCAGCAGCAAATGGAGCCTCAACGGACGCCATAGCATCGTCAGTCTTCTTTTGTAGAAGCATCATCATAGTCAGCGACCACCTTCTTCTGAGCAGTCTCAAGACAATCCTTCAGGGTCCTAGGCTGCTGCATTTGTCAGCTTCAAGTTTTCATAACACATACTACTTGCATCATTTACATATTGTGGTTCGCAAACTACTATCTGATTTCTCTTTAACCACGTACTGTAGATATTGGTCTTCGAGGAACAAAGCTTGGATGTGGTGAAGGCGGTTGTGGAGCCTGCACTGTCATGGTATCATGCTATGATCGAACCACAAAGGAATCACAGTGAGAATCTTATTCCTTCGACAAGTCCTGTTATCTCACTCTATCTGTTTGAGTTATTATTGCTAAATTCGAATAAAATGTTTCTGCAAATGCAAATTTGTTATTGTTGAAATTTATACATATGCAAACAAAACCTGGCGCAGTTCCATTCTTCGTACCAAACACTGAGATGAAACCATTCCATTCTATGGGGGATGGAATCATTCCATTCCATTCCACTTGGTTCCGCCGACCAAACAGTTCCTAAAAAAACTGAGGGTCACATAGCAATGTAAATAGATTCTGTAGTACGTCCACCCTTATTCAGTCCATTTTCTTCCACAAGTGGCCTTGCTTTAGCTGAAACACATGATGCATTTGCCAACTTTAGCTTGCTTGCATTTCCTAACCTCTGAGTTTAATTGGTATAGTGGCATTGCTAATGAGCCATTCTTAAGAGCCGAATGTTAATCTTATTAGTTGGTATGTATCTTTTGTGGTTATTGCTATTTCTTGAACTTGACCCCCATTTTGACCCAAAAAATATTTACTTTACTTAGGCATTTTGCGATAAACGCATGCTTGGCTCCACTTTATTCTTTCGAAGGAATGCATATAATCACAGTTGAGGGGATTGGAGATCGTCAGCGAGGTTTGCACCCAGTCCAGGTGATGCACTGTATTCGTTTGACTTGTAGGTATCCATGTGGCAGCTACTTCTGTTGGGAATATGATTCTAACTAAGGTGGACGATAGTACTGCTCTTTTATTTGATTTCCATGCTGACTGGTTAAAATATGGAATATATTGAATTCTCTTGTGATAATACGGTATTCTATTGCTTCAAAGGGTACTGAAAAAGGTTAAGATTGCTTAGTAGTAAACCATATCCATGTATACCGCAGTAGGTCAGTTGTGGTCTTGCATCAGGCTGATTCAGATATGTGATACTAATCCATTTAGCTCAATACAAGCACAGTCGAATGAATTTGACACACCTTTACAGGAGTAACAGTCGATATACTATTTGATGTAAGGGTAGTAAACATGTCAAATAACTGGAAAAGGTATCAGAACTTGATGAGCATGACTAAAGCGGCCAATTGACATTGTAAGAATGTTAAATAGGTCAAATGATAAAATAACTTTTGCTCAGTATAGGAAAAATGCATTTTACCTGTATGAAAACGATTATTTTGACAGGTTATTTTTTAATGTAAATGGGGCATATTACATAATTTGGTCAACTGTCTGCATTCTCCAAAGATGTCAAGTAGACTTAACAAAAACCCTGCCCATTCACTATACGTGTTTAGTGTTTACTGTTTCAGAGTTTATTACTCCCTCCGATCCATATTAATTGTCACTGAATTGGACGTATCTAGCACTAAAACATGTCTAAATACATCCTGCGACAAGTAATCTGGATCGTAGGGAGTACTTTAAATCCATTTATTCAAAATGTGGACTCGTAAAAAGCTGTCACGTGTCAAGTGTGTCATTTAGTGATGGCCTACTGTATGCTGGGAAAAAATAAATGGGATTTTGAGCAACAATACTTTAATCAGTCATTTTGGACTTATGTGACTCTTGATGCTCCACGTTCTTTACAGGAACGTTTAGCCGAGGCGCATGGTTCCCAATGTGGATTTTGCACCCCTGGTTTTGTGATGTCCATGTATGCACTGTTGAGATCAAGTAAGCATCCACCTACTGAAGAGCAGATTGAAGACAGCCTTGCAGGAAACTTATGTCGTTGTACTGGCTACAGACCAATAATAGACGCCTTCCGTGTTTTTGCGAAAACGGATGATTCATTTTACACCGGTTCACCTTCAAAAAATGCTAATGGCCAAGCTATCTGCCCTTCCACTGGGAAGCCATGTTCGTGCAGAAATGAGACGGATGTCGGGGCTGATGAATCTTCATTATTGTCGTCTGTAAAAACCTACTTACCTTGTTCATATAATGAAATTGATGGAAATGCGTACAGTGAGAAGGAGCTCATTTTCCCCCCAGAACTTCAGTTGAGAAAATGTATGCCACTTAAACTGAATGGGTTTAATGGGGTCAGGTGGTACAGACCTCTTAAACTAGAGCAGCTACTGCATTTGAAATCATGCTACCCAGATGCAAAACTTATCATTGGTAATTCTGAAGTAGGAGTTGAAACAAAGTTCAAGAACGCTCAATATAAGGTCATGATCTCAGTTACCCATGTTCCAGAGATTCATACCCTCAGAGTGGAAGAAGACGGCTTACGGATCGGTTCTGCTGTTAGACTTGCGAAGCTCCAAAAGTTCCTAAAAGAGGTTATTGCAGAGCGTGGTTCTCATGAAACTTCATCTTGTCAGGCAATACTAGGGCAGCTAAAATGGTTTGCAGGAACACAAGTCAGGAATGTTGCTTCTGTTGGTGGTAATATTTGCACTGCTAGTCCAATATCAGACCTAAACCCACTTTGGATGGCTACAGGAGCAAAATTCCAGATAATTGATGTCAACAATAATGTTAGGACCACCGTTGCAAAAGATTTCTTTCTTGGTTATCGTAAAGTTGATTTAGAGGCTGATGAAATACTGCTCTCTGTTATATTACCATGGACAAGACCATTTGAATATGTCAAAGAATTTAAACAGGCACATAGAAGGGAGGATGACATTGCTTTAGTGAATGCAGGAATGCGTGTCCATGTAACAGAGGCTGAAGGAAACTGGATAGTATCTGATGTCTCTATTGTCTATGGAGGGGTAGCTGCGGTTCCACTTACTGCTGCAAAAACTGAAAAATTCCTTGTTGGAAAGAAGTTGGACAATGGATTGTTAGATGAGACCTTCAATTTGTTAAAAGAGGACATACCACTAGCAGAGAATGCACCAGGTGGAATGGTTGAATTTCGCAGTTCACTTACTTTGAGTTTCTTTTTCAAATTTTTTCTTTATGTTACGCATGAGATGAACATAAAGGGATTGTCGAATGAGAGGCTGGATGCGGCTAACATGTCAGCTATACAGTCTTACACTAGGCCAGTTACTGTTGGTACTCAAGGTTATGAATTAGTGGGGCAAGGAAGTGCCGTTGGACAACCAATGGTTCATATGTCAGCTATGCTTCAGGTATTATCAGTCGTCTAGCAATTTACACGATTTAAGTGTTGAGTTGTGTCATCCTTGCTTCAGTCAAAATACATGGAAAACTTTCCTGGCCGATCACTTACACTAGGGGAACCTGTAATTTTGTACAACTTGTAGTTCCTGGTGGCCGAGGTCCAGTATGTATATTATTTTGCCACCTCATAGGAAAACTATCACTGGATAATGATGTGTCCTAAGTTGCAACACGACACTTCCGGATATACTTCTACAGATGTAGTGTATACTAGCTAAACATCAGTTAAAAATTAATACATATCCACCCTCAAAATAATTTAATGCGTAAAGAACCATGATCCTCTGCTTTTGCATTTCTTTGCTGTTGAGTTTCGCTTAGGGAATTTAAAATTTTCTGCTATGAAGGACAACTGATATGCTCATGGTCAAAGGACAAAGTAATATGACAACAACAACGATATACCAACAACATAGTGACGACGTTTATCTTTTAGTAGATCGTTTGACTTGGGTCGGTTCAGCATCCTTGTTAATCCATAACACTATGCCCTTACTGTCAAATGGTATCCTCGTTACAATAACTATACCATGATCTGGGAAACTTGATCATCTTTGACAATGAGCTAGTCATGCCCATTAGACTAGGAACACTTGGGGTTTATATCTTTACACGTGCTTCTGAGATTCCTTTGATTTTCACAATCAAGACATGGAGTAGTTATAGCATAAAGAATAAACTACAATTATGAATAAAGGGAATAGCAATAAACATTTATTTGCCTCTAGGGCATATTCCCAACATTTGCATCCCTCCTTTACTTCCCCCTTTTGTTATATGAGGTTACTCATCTCTTCTTACAACTTGCTGATTCAAAACATTATCTTCATATGTACTTCACCAAGATTATTTTGGACCTTGGATTAAATTAATGTTAGATTATTCCTGAGCTTATTATTTTTCTGCTTAATAGATCTCAAATTCATCAATTCTGTCACTCCCGAGCATCGCTGCTAAGGTTTCATCAAGCTCATTTTGCTATTTGGGATGTTAACTGGTCTTTGAACTTACTAGGATAGCCAATTAATATTTTATCTTTCCGCTACGTTTTATTCCTGGAGTAATCAGGGTTCTGTAATTTGAATCAGATCCAAACCAATGATATATCTATCTGTATGCAAGTTGAATTCAAGTGGGTTGGGTGGGTGAATCGGGAAATCCAAAACTGGGCTACCAGAAACCAAGGTTTTAGGTATTGGGATACTAGGTAGTATTGTTTTCTTGTCAGTAGTATCGGATCGTAGAATCGTACCGTAGTATCAGGATACTATGAGATTTTCGATTTTTAAATTTATGTTGAAAAATATCTCAAATGCATTTAAATTTGATTATTAATTTGAGCTTTGAGCTTATGCCCATGTAGTTCAGAGCCATTTCACACAAATGGCTAGCTGACTGCCCTTTTAACGTACAAACTCCATTTTTTATTCCCATCCCGTTCAAACTAATGGAAGTCTGTGTTATTTAAAGACTCAGTTGACCTTGCGACTCCAAGCCAACCTTTTGCTCTTCTGGTTACTACGCTGTTGTCTGTCGATGTGGCTTATCTTTTAGCATAAGTGTCATCTTATGGTATGGTATCGAGGTTTCATCGGGATACAGATATACCACGATATGCATCGCGATACTAAACACTGCCACATTAAGATACCATCACGATAAGTATTGCAGTATGATTGTGAAATTGTAAGATACTATGATACATATCGGGATACTGACAACCTTGGAAAAAACCAGAAGTTCTTTTATGAAACTTTTTCCTGGAGGGTGCATCCAAATGAATGTTGCTTTGTATTAGAAGTGCGCCTAAATTACGCGAAAATACAACCAACCTCCAGATGGAGCTAACAACAAAAAGAAGAAAAAAAACTGTTCAGAGGTGGGGCTGTACAGTTGTCTTTTTGTTCTTTCTTTATAGTCTTGGTAGTTTAGTTGAGTTTTCCTTTGTTCCTTGTTGGTTTCTTGTGGTGTGGAGTTTTAGGGTTTGCGCCATCTTGATGTTTCTTCTAATACAAAACAACATGCATATGGTGTGCGTGCTCGAGAGAAAAGCAAGGAAAAGAACAGCCAAAAAAACTAACACCTAACAGCCTGATATTTTGTTATATCTTGTTTTGCTGACTTGCTATATCTTCCAATATGCTAGGTCACTGGTGAGGCAGAATATGTTGATGACACACTGACACCCCCAAATACCTTGCATGCTGCTCTGGTGCTGAGTAAGAAGGCTCACGCGCGCATTTTGTCGATCGATGATTCAGTTGCCAAATGTTCCCCTGGGTTTGCTGGTCTCTTCCTTTCAAAAGATGTGCCTGGTGCTAACCATATTGGACCAATTATCCACGACGAGGAGGTTTTTGCATCAAATATTGTTACTTGTGTTGGGCAGGTATATCTGCTGGATCTGATATTTTAGGCATACAGGTTTTGATATGATTTGGGATGTGGGAAGTCCCACATCTTTGTTAATTTGTCAGTCACACCTTTCTCCTCTCATTGGCAGATCGTTGGAATTGTTGTGGCAGATACCCATGATAATGCAAAAGCTGCTGCAAATAAAGTCAATATCGAGTACTCTGAGCTGCCAGCAATACTCTCAATAGAGGAAGCTGTAAAATCTGGTAGCTTTCATCCAAATACCACGAGATGCCTTTCGAAAGGGGATGTTGAACAATGTTTTGCGTCCAATACATGCGATAAAATTATAGAAGGTGAAATTCGTGTTGGAGGTCAAGAGCACTTCTACATGGAACCTCAATGCACTCTTGTCTGGCCAGTTGATTCTGGAAATGAAATTCATATGATCTCATCTACTCAAGTATGCTCTGTTCTTTAGTTATGAATTAATAATGAATGGCATGGATCATTAATTTCTTTCATGCTCCCGAAGTAATAGCTTCATCGCAGATAAGCAATCTAGAAAATAGGAGTATGAAACTCAGTCGCTGCAAAGTAATCACCTACTGGACAGCAGTATGCTGGGCAGGTGAAACATGTCACTTGCTACTCTTAAATATGTGTCAGGTTAAGAGGAAGGGATAGTGGTGGTGGGACCCATGCATCTTGTTGTGAGCTATGGCACAGCATCTGGTCTGATCCGTTTTCATGATATACTTTGCCTTCTCATTTTCGCAGTAGGCTCACTTCTAAGGAATTTGTATATTGATAGTCCCTAACCACCTAATGACTTAGTCCCACTAATTGTTATTCTTCAATATGAATTAAACCTCATGTTTATCACATCTACCCAAGGTCCCCAGCATTCTATCATCATAGAAAAGTGTGTCCAAAGGTTGAGTGCCTGTTTTGGCAGTTTTAGATTGATATTCTTCCAATGTGAACCACCACATGCTGCTGCTAGATGTTATGTAGGTCTCCAAATCTGCCACATTTCATTGAACTAGGTCACAGGGAAGCTGCCTAGCTGGTTTATGTGGTACTGACATTTTTTTTTTTGCAAATTCTTTGGAAGGGTTTTATTGTTTGCTGGCAAAAACATGAGTGCTAGTGTGCGGCATAGATGTATGCACAACAGGCAAAATAATTGCAAGAGACAAGTACAAATTTACTTAATGTCATGGATGTGGAGCGTTAACAGAACTATTTCATCTAAACATAAATTAAGTGAACATAAAAGGGTGTGTATGCTCATTTTACTTAGAAGGTTGTAATATTGCCTTTCATGCCTTTACTTTCTTGTGAGTTCACTTGTCTGTTGCTACTGGTTTCTTGTGTCAGGTTTGTTCAATGTTACATGTGTAATCTTTCTTATACTCTTATTTGACTAAATGCTCTTTATCTTAAGGCTCCCCAGAAGCATCAGAAGTATGTCGCTAATGCTCTTGGTCTTCCACTATCAAAAGTTGTTTGCAAGACTAAGCGAATTGGTGGTGGATTTGGTGGAAAAGAAACTAGATCGGCAATATTTGCTGCTGCGGCATCTGTAGCTTCCTATTGTCTAAAAAGGCCAGTAAAGATTGTTTTGGACAGGGACGTTGACATGATGACAAGTGGACAGAGGCACAGTTTCCTAGGGAAATATAAGGTACAGCGTTTAAACAATATATTCCTTTCAGTCAGATTGTTATTATTGTTTGTCTGATGACAGGAGTTTCCTGAGTTCATAGCAAATAGTCTCAGCAACTTGGTTGATTGGTTCTGGTGGAGTCAACAACTCCATATGCACCATGTTTTAAGATTTGAAAGATAGATATGAATGCAACTGATAATCCTCCTGATGCGGCAACTTAGAAAGACTAGCCAGGTGTACAGCTTGTTTTTTCTTTTCTCTGCTCTTGTTTTGTTAGCCTGTTTCTTTCTTTTATTACCACTTTTGCTCCGTTGTAAGACTTACGTGTCATATCGACACTTCTCCGGATGGAGAGGACGACTTCGTGGATTGGTGGCTGCAGACGTCCCGATTGCCCCCCCGAGCTCTTCGCAAGGGGACTTCCTCCCTTATCATGCTCACTGCATGGTGGATCTGGAAGGAGCGCAACTCGGTAGTTTTTGACAATGTGTCGCCGAACAGTAGTAGTCTTCTTGTTACGATTCGATCTGAGGCTCGATCATGGGCTTCTGCCAGTGCACTAGGCCTCCGGGCCTTGATCCCCGTGGCCCCGTAGATCTAGTGGGTTGAGTTGTAAAGGGTGTGCGCCCCCTGTGGGCGTTTCTGCACAGTGTACAGAACTCTCTTTTTTCTATCAATGAATCAAAACGCAAAGCTTTTGCGTTTTCGCGAAAAATATCGATGCTTCTCCTAATACAAAATGGGATGCACTTGGGTGCATGTTCGGAAAAAAAATCTAAGTGATAACCAGTGAATATAGTGGACCACTGTCATGTAATGCTGAAGTCAATTGTGAACAATAACAAGTGGATACTTAACTCAAATATGATTAATACTGAACTTCCACTTCCACTTCCTTTTTGTATTTTACCTGATTATAATTTATCTTTTAGGTTGGATTTACAAATGGCGGGAAGATATTGGCATTAGACCTCGAAATTTACAACAATGGTGGTAACTCACTAGATCTGTCCCTTGCGGTCTTGGAGCGTGCTATATTTCATTCGGAAAATGTCTATGATATATCAAATATCAGAGTCAGTGGGAAAGTATGCCTCACAAATTTCCCAAGCAATACTGCTTTCAGAGGTTTTGGTGGTCCACAAGGTATGTTGATTGCAGAGAATTGGATTCAACACATGGCTACAGAACTCAAGCGGAATCCAGAGGAGATAAAAGTAAGCGCGCACATCTTTATGGATGATTCTAGCCTTGTCACACCGTTGTTGGTTAACTGATGTACTATTTACAGGAACTTAATTTCCACAGTGAGGGAAGTGTGCTTTATTATGGCCAGTTGCTCCAGAATTGTACACTACATTCGGTTTGGGATGAACTGAAGGCATCTTGTAACTTTGTGGAGGCTCGCAAAGCTGTAAATGTTTTCAACAATAAAAATCGCTGGAGAAAGCGAGGCATTGCTATTATTCCTACAAAATTTGGCATATCCTTCACTGCAAAATTTATGAATCAGGTGAATAGCTTCCCCTTACTGACTACACATACCAAGTTCTACTAGCTCTGTGCACTCAATTTTGGCTATTTCACGTTTGGGGATTCCATAAGATATTCCATGATACAAGTTATTCAACATAGGTTAAATAATACATTCCACATGCTCTGTTTTTCGGGTTGCAGATGCCATATACATACGATGGCTGCTGTGAGAAGTTATTTTCGTGTTTTTCTAGTTAAACGTTTATTGGGCTTATTTGAATATAATACTGCAATTATTTATTTTTTCGTTAATGTTTGGGGAGGGATGGCAAACAATTCTATTGTATTGGGATGATGCCCCTGGTGTACTCATGTACTACCTCTGTCCAAAAAAGGATGTCGGAGATTTGTCTAGATTCGAATGTATCTATACGTGTTTTAGTGTATAGGTACATGCGAATCTAGACAAATCTCCGACATCCTTTTTTGGACGGAGGGAGTACATGCTATTGGTGCACTAGCATGTTTTCTATGAAGAACTTTCCTTTTTTCTTAGGTAATGATATACTGAGGCACACCAAAATTATGACAAACTTATAGTTCAAATTCTTAGGTAATGATATACCAGCCTCTGCATCGATTGATGCATGTAGCCTTAAAGTTAGGAGTTATACTATTTAACCAGCAGCTTGTACCATGTCACTGACCCATTGTAGCTGCTGGCGCTGGTACCAGAGGAAGAATTTGCGGGATTATATACCTTGCTCTATGTGGATTATGCGTTGGGATGAAACTTCGGCACTTTTTACCAGTGTATACACCAGTACCATGACGATATTTTGAGTCGTTAAAATTATAGAAGTTACATTGGAAAATATTAAACAAGTAAAACCTTAGCTGTGGACTGCATTATATTTTTTTCGCGAAAACGCAAAAAGCATTGTGTTTCGATGCATTGATAGATAAAGAAGTTGTATTTACAAGTCCAAAGAATGGACCAACACCCACGCCATACAACTCAACCCAAGAATCTAGTCTAAGGGAGAAGTTGACATAGCCCTTGCGCTCCCGCATCTGCCCATGATCTCGCCTCAGCTTTGATCGTGTCTACTAGAGAGGCCACCGAGGGCATCGCGTTGTTGAAGACGATCGCGTTCCTATGCTTCCAAATCCACCACGCCATGAGCATGATCAACGATGAAGTTCCTTTGCGTATGTGACGTGGGTTGGATCGCACCACCAGCGTCCACCACTCCGCGAAGGCCCCTTCAACAATGGGAGGTCTGGCAGTAGATCGAATCCAGGATTCATGCCAGATCGTCCACGAAAATGGGCACCCTGTAAGAATGTGTGACATGGTCTCCTCCGACTGAACACAGAACATGCATCACGGACGGTGAGGCAGCCGGCGGCGTGCGAGCCTTTCACCCGTCCAACATCTCTCTTGACAAGCCAACCAGATGAAGAACTTCACCCTGGGTGGTGCCCATGATTTTCAGTTCAACCTCCAAGATCCTGAGACTAGCGACCCTTGGAAGAGGGCATAGTGGCAGGACTAGGATGAGTACTGGCCATCGGTCGTCCACCGCCAGACGAGTTTGTCCAGCTCATCTGCCAGGTGCACCCCCTGCAACCTGGTCCACAGCTGAACGTACTGCCAGAGTGCGAGACGGCTCACAGCCCCTGAAATGTCTGCTGTGATCCAGCTGCGTTCGGTAAGTGCCTATTGCACCGTATGACGCTTCCTGGGTTGCCGTGGGATTAGTGCTAGTAGATCCAGCGCCATCTCCCCAATAGACTTCCCGTCCAACCATCTGTCCTCCCAGAATAAAGCGGACGATCCATCACCCAGCACCATTTCGTTGGATGCGAAGAAGATTTTTCGCTCGTTCCTGGGAACTGCATATCGAGCCTGCATTATATTTTTTCATACCATTGTTCAATCTAACATACGTTTTGATGGATGAAATGTAGGCTGGTGCTCTTGTGCAAGTTTACACGGACGGTACTGTCCTGGTAACACATGGTGGGGTTGAAATGGGACAGGGTTTACACACAAAGGTAGCCCAAGTTGCTGCCTCGTCGCTGGATATCCCTCTAAGCTCTGTATTTATCTCAGAAACAAGTACAGATAAGGTGAGATTTCGAACCCATTGCTGGAGGAGGAGGGGGTAGTTTACTTTGGGATTTATTTGTATAGTTTACTACTTCTGTTACCATGGGATGATCACACATTTCATATGCTTAGGTACCAAATGCTTCACCAACAGCAGCCTCCGCCAGTTCAGATTTGTATGGTGCTGCAGTTTTGGATGCTTGTCAGCAAATCAAGGCTCGGATGGAACCCATTGCTATTAGGGGGAACCACAAGTCCTTTGCTGAGGTAATGTTATCAATATCCTATTCACTGTCTTGAGTAGCTGGACCACATTATTGGTTCTCATTTGAAGAATTGGGGAACTGTAGATTTATTTCCAAGACAACCTAGTATGATCAATATTTGCGTTAGGTTATGTTTAAACTGTGTTGCTTGCTAGCTGGTTATGCTATTACAGCAACCCTTTTGGTCATGGCACACTGACACTTTCCATCTGTACAATGCATTATCTTCAATGATATTGCAGTTTATAGATTTGGTGTTGTGACCAACAACGGGGAAACCAGTACAGATAGCGGACCAATCTTTGGACTAGTAAGATCATCGAGTCAGAATAATAGAGTGTAAGCACATTTTATAGTTTTGATGCCAAATGCGGTCAAGTATGAAAAGGCCTTCTATCCCATAGTATAGTTCTTACAGGTTGAGTTGTATGGCATGGGGTGGTCCATTCTTGGACATGCACATAAAACCTTCTTTTCCTATCAATGCATCGAAACACAAAGCTTTTGCGTTTTCGCGGAAAAAATCTCTACCAAGAACCAATCATACATTTAAATGTGGTGAGAGTACACATATTTGGGTTTCTGGCCCCGTAATAAATGGTAATTGGTGCTTGGCAACCAAAGTGAGCGACTGAGGATTTAAGGGCCTTGCATGGAGGGCAAAGGACAATTTCGAGTGGCTAGCGGAGTTTAAGCATCAAACACACTTTGTAACACCCCTTTACAATATCATTTTTAGAGTTAAGAATAAATAGACGTCCAAGTGATTAAACACAGGAGAGAAAACACTCTGGGCCTTTTGGGCCTGTTGACACTTGACACTAATTCGCGACAATATGACAAGTGATAAAACACAGGAGATCAACATTATCCCCATTTTTTGGTATCCAATTCAGTGTCGGCTTCCAACACTCCCATGGGCGAAGCCCTTGGGCTCCTGCGCTCGCGCACGATTTTGCCTTGGCTTTAATTCCTATGCTTCCAAATCCACCAGACCGTGAGCGGGATCAGCGACGAGGTTCCTTTGCGCATCTGGCAAGGGGAGGTCTGCAACACCAGCGACCACCACTCCGTGAAGTCTCCTTCGACAACCGGAGGAGCTGCAGTGGACCGAATCCACAATAGCACCTCGAACGAAATCGTCCTCGAGAAAGAGCATCTGGTGAGGATGTGCGCCATAGTATCCTCCAACTGGTCGCACAGTAGGCAGCGCGAAGGGTGCGGGAGAGGACATCGCGCTAGCAGCTCATCTGGACAGCATCTATCTTAGCCAGAGAAGAACCTCACCCTAGGTGTCACCCATGTCTTCCAGATCATCTTCCACGCTCCCGATGCAATCTTCCCTAGGAAGAAAGTCTCGTAGCAGCATCATGCGGAGTACTGTACGTCAGTCGTCCGCTGCCAGATCAACTTATCTGGCTCATCCGTGAGCTGTACATTCCGGAGGTGGATCCACAACTGAACCTATTGCCAAAGGGCACGAGGACCAGGTGCTCCCGAGATGTCGGTGATCCAGCAGCTGTGCTCAACTAGCGCTTGCTGAACCGTCCTGATCTTCCTAGGGCGTTTCGGGATAAGCGTAAAGAGCTCCAACGCTATATCCGCGATAGACTCCCTGTACAGCCACCTGGCCTCCCAGAAGAATGCAGTGGTCCCGTCACCCAAAATCATCCTGGTGGAGGCATCGAACACTTGACGCTCCTCCTTGGAGAAATGCATATCGAACCCGCGCCAAGGTCGCAGGGGTTGGTACGCATCGTCCAAAGCCAACAGACCTGGAGGCTGACCGCCGCGCGTGTGAGGTCTGGGATCCCCAAGCCACTGTCGTGCAACGGATGACTGACCTTAGCCCAGTTGACATGGCAGTGGTCGCCGTTAGTGTCGCCCTGCCCACTGAAAGAAAACCATGCATGATCTTAATTATATGCTTAAGTGCTTTCTTGTTTAGAGATAGCACTATAAGCTGATGTAATGGGATCGCAGCAAGCACCGATCTAGTGAGAGCTAGTCGTCCTGCTCTAGGCATCATGGATGCTTTCCAAGTGGGTAGTTTATCTGCAATCAGGTTCACCACCGGTCCATGGTCCAGGCCTAGTGGAGCAGATGGTACGCAACTCTGCTAGGAAGGCGATCTTATCAGCCTCATCCCAGGGGCCATAGATGCACGTCAGCGCCTAGGGTTTCCATTAAAGATCAAGAAAACTGTGGATACCTACATCTACACTTGGTACCACTTTAAAGATCAAGAGAACTGTGGATACCTACATCTACACTTCACATTATTTCTTCCACATGCTTATGATGGCTGGAGTGGTAGATAACCATCCTGTGAGGTATCAGTTGCCCCTTTTTCACAAAAAAGATTAGTTCATTTCACATTCTTGGTAGAGAATGTTTGCGTCTCCCTAGCATACTATCCGTTTTGGCATTCCCTGCCACAACTTACAAATGCATCTGTTAGTAAATTTGCTTCTGTATCTTTAATATGCCTTCCCCTTGGGTAGTAGCTTGTGAGCATTTGAGCAAACAATACTCCTAGTTTCTCTTCTGACTTGATTGCTACGCTAGCTTGATCATGCTTTCTTCTATTCCCACCCAACCCAGGTGTATGTTTGCATAAAATGAGTTAAAAAAATCTATTCCAGCTGTAAAAATATTAGAAGTTCAATTAATGTTGGTGCGGCTTTTTTTCCCCAGTTAGCTGAAGCATGCTATATGGAACGGCTAGATCTTTCTGCTCATGGGTTTTATATCACCCCCGATATTGGGTTTGACTGGGATGCTGGCAAGGGATCTCCATTTAATTATTTCACCTATGGAGCCGCATTTGCAGAAGTTGAGATTGACACCCTAACTGGGGATTTCCACACAAGGACAGCTGATATTGTCATGGATCTCGGCTATTCAATTAATCCAGCAATTGATATTGGCCAGGTATGTTTACAGGATACGATATAATAAGATTCTGGAGCAGTAATATCCTTCTCCCATATACATCCTTTTGTTGTTGTTTAACTTCCATGGCTTATTTCAGATTGAAGGAGCTTTCATCCAAGGTTTGGGTTGGGCTGCCATGGAAGAGCTAAAATGGGGGGATGACAGCCACAAGTGGATCCGACCTGGACACCTTTTCACTTGTGGTCCTGGCTCTTACAAAATACCCTCTGTAAATGATATACCTCTCAATTTCAAGGTTTCACTGTTGAAGGTCAGTTTCCATTTTTTACCTTCATTCATAGACGCTGTTTTGTTCTGCAACAGTAGAAGTGAGTCGCTACAACATCAATGGTGCTTGCTACAATAGTTCAAAATACGTGGATTTTTTTTAAACATTGTAACATGCTCACCAGATATCACAAAAAATGCTTACTAGAACTACTGTGAAAATCATTTTAATATGAAATCTGACATCTGGCCCTTTTTATCCATCCATTTTTATACAGTTAACGTTCAACCAGCAGTCTTATGTTAATCGTAACAGTTAATTGTTGCTATTCTGCCTTGTGTTGCCTTTCTGTATTTAGCTGTAACCCTGCTACAAACTAATTTATCATCAAACAAGAATCTGAAAAGAACTATTTTTTGTGTGAAAAAAAAGGCAAATTTTTTTTTGAGGAAAAAAAAAGGCAATTGATACCTCACAGGATGGTTTTCTACACTCCAGACATCATAAGCATGTGGAAGAAATAATGTTAAGTATAGATGTAGGTTCCACAGTTTTCTTGATCTTTAAAGTGGTACCAGCATAAAGCAGTATTTCCCACATACATTTATGCACAACATCAAGAAAGTGGCAAATTAACAAGGTGCTCCTGAATTGTGTTGTTTTGAAAGGGTGTATTTGTCTTCATTTTCTTGGTGTCTCTTTCTGCAGGGCGTTCCAAATCCAAGGGCCATCCATTCATCCAAGGCTGTAGGGGAGCCACCATTCTTCCTTGCCTCCTCCGTCTTGTTTGCGATAAAAGACGCGATCGCTGCGGCAAGGGCCGAGGAGGGCCATCTGGACTGGTTCCCCCTTGACAACCCGGCAACGCCTGAAAGAATAAGAATGGCGTGTGTTGACTCCATTACGAAGAAATTTGCGAGTGTATATTACCGTCCCAAGCTTAGTGTATAGTGGTTACTGCCACGGTAGGTGATACACAGAAGGTACAATGTCTACGTGGTACAATATCTACGTGTTACGTGTTGTACTGTACAGTCCAGAGCCGTTGTGCAAAATAAAAGTACAGATAAAGTATGAATTTATGAATTAGAAATACGAATATCACATACTTTTGTTACCTGGACATTAACACGAGCATAATATGCAGTCTTCTGAATTTACTTCAGCTATGTGGTTGTGTAAAGCAGGATCTGAGAGAAGTCATTTGGATGACAGCAGACAATCACCAGAACTCTATCATTTGGATTCGATGTGATTCGTGCTCCTCTATCGTCCTCAGATAAGTTCATCTATGTCTACAGATGTATCAAGTCTTCTTGCATTATCTTTTTGCCCTTTTTGATGAACTCTTAGAGCATCTTCACTCGTTGGCCGTTCCCAGGCCAAAATCCGGAGCTAAATAGCGCTGGATGGAGCAAGGTTTCGGCCTGGGAATGGCCGATTTTCCGCTCGCGTTCCCGGGCCGAGTTCCTAGGTTTGGACAAATTTTAACAAAACTCGGCGAACTTTAGGCGAATATAGGTGGATTTTATTAATAGATGACCGATTCATACATATTACGTCGAATTCGGTTCGACGGACACCTGAATTTCGACTTCATTTAGGCTAAAAAAAACTAAAAAAGGCTGAGGTGGGGGTTGCTGCCGGCATGGATGTGGTCGAGAACGGCGTCGAGCGTCCGGCCAGGCGCACTCCACCAGCAGCGGCGGCCCGCCGCGTTGTTGCGCTTCGGCGGTGAGCCTGGAGATCATTGGTGGGCGGTGAGTTCGGCGAGCCGGCGTTGGGCGAAAAACGGTTCCCAATGCATGAGGCTGCCTGTGTCTTCGGCGAGCTCGGGATCCAGCATCGTCGCTATGGCGGCCTGGATCGCTTCGACCAATTCGTCGCCTTCGGGGACCGGCGGCACTGGCACGCCACCAGCGCTGAGCTTCCACCCGCGCGGGCAGCGGATGTCCGGCAGCGCCATGTAGCCGGCTTTGCGGAGCATCCGCGCCTCCCAGGGCTAGAGCGTCCGCCGGCCAAAGGTGCCGCTATCGACCATCGTCTTCGCTGAGTGGTCCTTTTAGCCGGAGTTCGTGGTGGAGTAGGGTGGCCGGGGGCGGTGTGCTGTGAATCGGCGACGGAGCCGTGCTTCATAGGCCGAGCGCGGGCGGCGAAGGCGGGAGGGGTGTAGCGGCGTGGCGGAAAAAGGGAAAAAAGGCGGAAAGTTGAGGCGACACTGGCGCGGCGCTGACGCGGGAGCCGAGGCGGAAGGATGACAACGATCAGCCTTCAGTCGCTGACTGGACAGATCCACGCGCCGAATTCGCTTCGTCCGGCGTTCCTAGCGTGTTCCTGTTGCCCCGGGAACGGCCTAGGATCTCCGAACGTATTCCGAACGAAATTAGTGTCCTGAGAATACGACTAGGTCAATTTTCGGTATCCGAACGAAAAAAAGTCCTAGAAATGACCTGCTGGGAACCGAGTGGAGATGCTCTTACAGTCAGGGGACGATCAGAGCAATTGGTCCAACCAGCATCTAGCCATCCGAAGCATATCATGTGTCCAACGACATGTGTTTGGCCTATATTAACCTGCACCACATTGTCTTCTTCCGGTGCCTAAACCTAACCACACGTTGTTGTGCCCGCCGCTGATCTGATCTGACACATGACGAGCGGCGCGTCGCTACCTTTGTGTCCGACGTCGATTTAAGGAGGCAACGGCAGTGTCGGAGATTTGTGTCCGCAAAGGAACTAGACTATCTCTCAAGTAGGATGTGTCGAATATTAGGGGCTGAACACGGGAGCTTATGTCCCTTGGCAACCTTGGTGACGGACAAGAAAACAAGCACGACAGAGGAACACGAGGAGTTTACTTAGGTTCAGGCCACTGTGCGGTGTAAAATCCTACTTCTGCATGTCTGTACTGCTTATACTACTTGGCGAGGTTACAGTACAAGGTGTTGATCGTGTGATCAGATCTAGGGTTTCTAGCTAGAGCATGAAGGTTGGAAAAAATTGGATCCTATGGTTTCCAAGGTAGGCGAAGCCGTCCTTTGCTAGGTTGCAGCACTGCCCCTCTTATAGGTCCCCCGGTCCTATTCTCGAATCATCTTGGCGGGAAGAGTTGCCACATGACGATAGTAGAGTGGGGAGGGGTACTAAAGCTACTTTTGACCATGGGCTCGGTCCATGGGAGGGTGCCGTTGATCACACCGCTGACGTTGTCCTCTCTGGCACTACGCCCTCCATGTTCTTCATACACCAAAGAGAGAAAGCCCCACTTTGGTGACAACAACTGTCGGCCACGCCTTTCTTGTGAAAGGGGGAGGTGCCTTCCTTGCACAAGGGAGGCAAGCTTGGATAGTTGTGCTAGCTGTAGTGATCGTCATCGCCGTCTTCATCATGCGTGTGGACCCATGCGACATCTTGGACTTAGGCGCTGGGGCGTCCGCTGATCCCTTGCCGAGGGTGCCTTTTCCTCATGAAGGGCTTCAGGAGATATTGATTCGCGAGGGGGCATCGCGAAGATTGAGCCTTTTGAGGCTCCACGAGGGTCGCTCCTCGTGAAGCGCTGCTCTTCACGAGGGAGCCTTCCCGCGGTACTGTAGTTGCCTTGTTGTCAGGGCCCAGAAGCAGATGGGCCATGGTACCCTGGTTGCCACTGGCCCGACAGTAGCCCCGGGATGCCTAGGCCGCACACGTCTTGAAGGTGAAGGGACAGGGGCCCTAAGAGCTGCTGGGCCCGGTCGACAGCATGTGGCACGGCACGACCGTGGTGGCTCATAGCCACCGTGAAGACTAAACGGCAGGGGGTGTAGGAACCATCGCAATGATGTCTTCTTCTTGGTAGCTGCTCCATGTGCTTTAAAAGCAGAGCCCGTGCCAGTGGTTGACACTTCTTCTCCGCCGCTAATTCACCTCGAGCTTGCTCTCCATTTGCCTCCAGGCTCGGAAATTTCTTCTCTCCAAGCTTCTTTCACCGAACGATGGCGCCCAAGAAAGGAAAGGCCGCCAAGGTGGACGATGAGGAGGTACAATTGGGGCCATTTCCTGCGCTGGAGCAGTCGCAGATCTACAACGCGGAAGGCCTTTGCAAGTTCCAACATCTGGTGGCCGAAGAGTTCAACGAGTGGGGACAAACCAGAGTCTGGCACGGCGCGATGAGGCTCAGCGACCTCCTGGCCACCGTGTTCCCCTTCTTCCTCCACACCGTCTATGTTGGGATGGTGCCTCTGTAACACCCCGTCCACTAGGCTCCGGGGGTGTCACTCCTAGCAGCTTACTAGGATCTCTAGACTGGCCCACCAACACTTGTCACCCATCCTCAAATTGCTCCAGGCCAAACACGCTTAACCTCAAAGTTTTTTTTTCAGACGAGCTTCTAAAAAAAGTTACAACTTATTAGTATGAGTATACTATCAATTCTATTAAGCCATGTGTCAGGATATCACATAAATCCAGATGATAGTCAGGTGGGATAACCTCCTACTCAGGGTTATAAAAATCCTTAAACCTCCCTCTCCAATTTTTCTTATTGAACTAAAAGATATTTTTCTTTGTAGAAGTCAAGCGTGTGAAGTTTCTTTTCAAGGTGTGATGCACCTATTGCCCTGCTCAACGCACGCGCATGTCTCCGGGCCTATCCAGCTGCCTTTTTCATTTTGATTCACCTGCTAGCGAGCTTGCTTGTTTAGCTAGCTAAATATGGACGGTAGTTTGGACAGGGCGTTTTGGCACACGGGCTCAGATGAGCTGTTTTTGTGGGCATTTCATGTGACCTAGAGATGTGCGCAATATTTTTGTTTTGTGTCCGAGACCGAACGCTGAAAAACTTTGGCGTTGAGTCTTGTTCGTATGTAAGGGGTATTCATTTGAGGTCTTGTTTGATACTAGAGTTTTTACTGAGATTAGTAGGGATAATTCTCTAAAGTATTGGGTGAAACCTCTATCTTCACCCAATCCTCATGAAACCCCACCCACAATCCACTAGGTATGGGTAGAGTTTTAGGAATTGAGAAAAATACAGTAAAATTTAAGAAAAAGTAGGGATAAGCAAGAATTAAACTCGCTTAATACTCTGGTACCAAATATATTTCTAAAAGTAACTGGGGGATTTGGGGTTTGGTGGGGATTATCCCCACTGATCCCGTAAAAGCTCTAGTACCAAGCAAGGGGCCTTTGGTACATGACCAATTTGACAGGGTTCGGTTCTGTTCCTTTTGGTACACGACCAGAACTACAGTGGCTCTCTTTTCTTTCGTTCCTAGCTTGGATCCTGGTTGTTTGTTGTCCCTGCCATCCTTCGCATCGTTCACGGTCACGGCAATGCCAGGTCTAAACCCCCGCCCTTAAATAACCTCCCGTCGGCTGGATTTGTTCCGCCAGCCGGCTATCGCTGCTTTTTTTTTCAACAAATCCCTGCAAGTTCAAGTCCTGTTCGTTGGATTCAACCACAAGATCTTCTATTTCCAGCGTTCTGGCATGTTTATCTTTAGAGCTCCGGATCAAATCTTTATCCGGTCTGAGGAAGCTGGCTTGGGGGTGAAGCACGTGTTGATTTCTTTAGTTTTGGCTCTTTCTCGTCTGTTTTCTGGTGATGTGCTCGCTGTCATATTTGTGCACCGGAGAAGAGTCATCTTCTGGCAGGTTTGGATCAAGAGATTTTGGCCTAGTTCTGGGGCCGTTTGTCTGAGTTGCTGTTGGTCATTGCTGCCAGTTCTCCAGTTCAATCTTCGTCTCTGGCAGCCGTGCCGATACCAGAAGCGGAGGATCCATGAGACCGTGATGAGGATTCTTCAGTTCTTGAGCCGTTCTAGGCCGGGGGCTGCTGATGCTGCTGCGCGCATGGCTGGAAATCCGTACTTGTGGATGAAGGAGGGAAGTGGAGTTAGGCTTGGGGCGGATGTTAGCATTGAAAGGGATATGACGGACGGTGTCAACGATCGACCGTGACGGTGGACTTCAATACGAGCGCAGTGTTAGGCCCGGGCGCTTGACTTCCATTTATAAAATGAGCATACGGGTATGAATATCATCCGGTGCCACTAATCTCAGCATGGATGGGCGGTCCAAAAGAAGGGCTCATCTGAGCCCGGGATCAGTTTAGCATTTTCGCGGTAGTTTGACTATCTGATTCTATTTTCCTGTCATCGCGCGCGCCAGCTAGCTTCAGTCGTCAGCGCGTCGCACCAGTTTCCTCCTCTGTTCCTGTAAATTTCCGACCGTATATACGTCATCCCCAGAACCGGATATTCACGCTCTGTTGTACCCGGTACGTGCAGCTACTCTTTTTTTTTTAAGCAACCAGGAGCTTTGCCTTTTCTATTAGAAGAAGAGAATTGATCGGTTTGGAAGGGAAACCGGCCAAAACTCGATACAGGCGTATATAAACACGGGTCCGATTAAAAGAGGAACCGGACAAAAAAATACACCCAAACGGCATAATTTTAAGGGAAACCGACAGAAACCACACGAGGCCACACCACCTAGCTCGACTAGGTCTGGAGCACCGTCGAACGACGCCAGCACAACGGCAACAACAAGCATTGCGGAAAGCCTGGTCCACGTCCCCGGAGAGGAAGTCAGAGCCGAAGGAACGGCTAGGCCTCACAGGCTACATGGCGAGAGGCAGGCCGCAGAGAACTTGCCAGCGGTACTCGCACGCCGACACGGCCCGAGGACGTCGACTCTCCTCATAGCACTAGCAACCCCAGGCAAAGGCTCATATTACTCCGAAAAATGATGCCTTCAGGAAGGTAACGACATCCGAGAGGACGTCGCCGTCATCCAATCTGGCGAAGCCAGATTTGGGTTTTCACCCCGGAGTGATGGACGGAGGGGTGCACGGGCTCCACGACAACGCCCCCAGGGGAAGCGGCGCCCACATGCATCGCCGAAGTCGGCACCAACCAAAGTCGGGCAGGACTTTCGTCTGGAGGCCCCTACACCACCTCCAAAGGACTGCCACGAAGGCGACCCGTGCCGCCCGGTGAGCAATACCAGCGGAAGGAGAGACGACGCCCCCGCCCACACCCCCTTGCCCCGCCGCCCGCACGGCCAGGACAAAACAACAACACCATCCTTGTCCTTTGCCGCCGCTCTGGCCTCTACGTGTAGCAGAGCAAACATCCTCACGCCAACTCGCCACCGTCCAAGGGGCGCACGCAAGTGCCCTGTCCACCGAAAGCGGCGCCGCCGTGCCGCCGACCATGCACCATGGCACACCTCTGCCATGGGAATGCCAGCGAGAGCCATCATGCTCCCGCCAGCCACACGCAGCAGCCCACCAAAGCCGCCAAGGCACCAACGGAAAAGGGGAGCTCCACGAGACCACCGCGCTGAGTCTCGTCCGACTAACCGTCCTCCACGCGACCGCCGCGTCGAGGCAAAGCCCAGGCTACCGACGACCCCACAGTCGCCGCGTCCCTGAGGCCGCTGCCCCGGCTTCCTCATCTCCGGCTCAAGGCGACGGAGAACGACAAGCCGGCCACCCCTGCCGGCTGTCCGCGGTCGAGGGGCACCGCCCTGACCTTACCCCACCGAGCCCGCCGGCTCGGCTTCCCGCCCTCCAGCAGCAAATCGCACGTCGCCAGCAGCCGAAACAGCCCCGCCGAGACGCGGCCCTCGAAGCCCATCTGGGCCCAGGGCGGGCCCCGACCACGACCGCCACCACGGGCGGCACTGATGACCGCCGGCGCTACTAGCCGTAGCTACGCCGGCCACCGCAGCAGCATGAAGCGCAACACCCCCATCACCGCCAAGCAGACCCACGCCAGGGGGACGGCGCCATGGCGCCCGGCCACCTCGCGTTCACCGTGGCCTCCCCAGCCAACCTTCGGCGGCGTGGACCGCCGCCACCGCGGTGGAGCCAGCGGCAGCGACGGAGGAGGGGAGGGGTGGGGTTGGGGGCCGGCGGTGGCGGCGGCGGCGCATGAGGTCCCCCCGAGTCGTTCAGGAGGACGACGCGAGGGTGGACCATCCAGCTACTCTCTGCTTCAAACCTTGACCAAATCCGTGCGCCGAGATGCTCGGAATCATCTAAGGGAGATCGTCAAAGTTCTCTGTTAAAACTGTCGTGGCAGCAGGTTCAGTTTTCAGCCAGCGCGTGACCCTCTGATCGCCTCCCGATCTCCGTCCTCCGTAGATGATCTCCGTCGAACCTCTGCAAGCCAATCTAATGCCCGTTGTACCAGCTACTCCTACAAACAAACTGCACATCAATCTGATCAAAGACGGCCACGGAATCTAGCCTGGAAGTTGGCTCGAGCTAACTGTTTTCGCACTATTGATTCAGTTCGTCAAGAGTCTTTAAACACATGTTCTTGATGCTTTGCAAAATTAACCCTGGATCTTTTTACTCCCAGCCCATTGAGTTTCTAAAAAGTCAAACCAGCTTTGCAAATCTGAATTCAAACTTTGACCGTGTGACCCGAGGTCAAAACACTTGAACTTGGAAAAAATTGTAAAACCAAAAATGTTTGAAAACTTTTAAAGATTAATAATATCTGTTTTATTTTAAAAATATCTGTTTGGCTTTTACTATTAAAGGGGGAGTATCTTTTAATCACTATTTTCAAATAATACAAATAATATGTGTTTTTGATCCAAAAAAATGCAAGGATTAATAATATGTCATCTAAAATAATTTTCAGACAATTAAAATTTTGAAATTATTTTAATGTTGTTAAATGGTTTTTCTTAATAAATTCATTACTTAATTCCGTAAACCGGAATTTAATAAATAATATGTCTAGATCGATCAGCGAGACGGATCCCTTCTAACTATGCTATCCATACAGGCATTTGCATCCTGTTTCATGCATTTATAATATGTTACTACAAGGAAATTTAGTAATAAATGGATAAATAAAATTAGAATTAATTCTTTTTTGTTGATAATGCTCCACCAATGCTATGCCATGTTATCCCATGCAATTGTGCATCATTCTATCATGGCATACCATGTTTTGCTTGTTGCATATGTTTTATATCATTGCACACTTTATTTATTATGTCATTTATGTGTTCGGTTCTTATTCGGATAGACGCTAAGAAAGGAGGATACTAAGAGTCACCTGAGTATTACCCGGAACCTGGATATTCCACCCCTTGAGTTTTTAGGCAAGAAAATCCATTTGCTTGCATTTACATTAATAGCACATATGCCTCTATCTTTATTCTTGTATTATGAATCACGTTCTAAATTAAAATACAATCTGAATACTACATAGCCTTTACTTCCATTCATGTATCATGAATCATGTTCCCAATTAAAATGCAATCCAAGTAGTACATAGCATTTATTTTCAGTTTCACTATAAAGCTTGATCCCTCTATCCTATCAGACATTACTACATGAATTGTTTGATCCATGCAAGTCGTAGAAGTGATGTGTATGGTTTGTGAGATTCTGGTATAGATAATAAAGTATCCTAAACAACTAAATTGTTTAGTAATGGGATAACTAAAGAAAGAGGCAATAGTGGACAATACTTAAGATTTGGCATTTATCCGCTCACTTGTGTCCCTAAGATCCGAGTACTTAATGCTTGTTCCTTGACTATCACACTATCCACATGTGAACCCATGAAACCTCTTAGTATGATCTTGATTTACATCTTATTTCTTGGGGCCACAATTCGTTTGGGGTTTTATCATTATCTTATTTCTTAGGTCCACAATTGTTTGGCACAATCCCAAAATCTTTTGATCATTCATCAAATTGAGAATTCCAGCTACGAGATTTCATTTGTCTGACTTAAACATTGCTACACATTGTAATCAACCATTTGAATTTGTTTAAGACATTTCTTGACACAAATCAAGCTTTATGTCTTACTTTAAGTTTCATTTCTTCCTTACGACTCATACAGAGAGACTATGAACTTGGGCACAGAGGCACGAATACTTTCGACCTTGCCCCATGATCATTTACTCTAGTTGTCCCTTCGGGAAGATCAAGTAACATCTTTACTTTGATAAGATCAAGTAACATTTTACTTTATCATTTTAAATGTAACTTAATGTACATGATTTCATGACTCTAAGTCATTTCTTGTACTTAGGGTTCACCATCACTGCTTTGTAGTTTGTAGGTATGTCATTGTTCCATTAACATGACAAGTGAATCATGAATTCAATTCTGCAATAAGGTAAAACTTATTCATGAATCCTACTTTCTTTTAGTAAAATCTTCCACTAAAACTTTTGATCATTATCATTAGTTTCTCATCTATTTGTAGATTTTTATTTCAGAATCAATTCTATTGCATTTGGAGGCAAGTTTCTCAACCTTATTTGAGCTTTCACCTTTATCCATCAACTCTTCTCGATAAATCACCACCTTGAGCAATCTAATTTTCTCCTTTGGTTGTAGTTGCGTAATACGTATTCTTAATTTCCTAGGAACACACTATAAAGTTTTATTCGTTCTAATTCTGAATTATCACATAACTCTAAAATTTCTAAAAATCACATTGTGTCATACACTTATGGCGTTGTTTCCAAGAATCCTTGATGATTCTTTATACAATACGTAAGTGTTTGCTATTCTAATTTATCTTCTCTAAATACTAATGCTAACATAATAAGAGATTATTTTATACCATATGATATCTATTATGGTATGATTACAATTCTTTATACATGTCAACATATTGACATATTCTTAGTATTGTAATTTGTGCAACACTTTTCATAAGTCTTATATGCCTGAATCGCAACTCAAATACTTGTCGTTTAGATCAAGTCACAAAGACTCGTATTCTTGTTAATTCAATATTTTTCTTCATCCTAAAATTCTTTATTCATAATAAGTTGTTTCAGACTTGTGTATTATTTAACGAATACATTTATTTTCTTAGATTCACAATGAAGTTTTATGAAATAATGATATCCACCATTTGTTGAACAATACAATATATCATCATGTATGATATCCAATTATTCAACACACACTCCTTTTTACTAGAATTTGGAGTTTTAGTCATTTTGCATAACTTTGGCATGGTTTGTATGTGTTAAAGATCAAGTATCTTTAAGACCTTGGTTTCATCATGTATGAATCCTTTCGTATGTATCATTATGACTTAACACAATAGTATCATTCAAAATGATGTTATTATTAAGTTAGAATATCTTTTGGCAGTTTCACACTCTTATAAACATTTAAATTTCTATCATCAAGATCAAAATATAAATAACCCATTCATAATCAAAACCGTGAACATAAAATATATTACTCATAGGAATAAAACATCTGATTTTTCTCGAATTGATATGAATAACTGTCTTACAAATGCAAGACTCACACTAATATAGTTCACTCTTATCGATTACAAATTTATTCAAAACTTCTAATCCAAATGATAACTTCAGAACGAGAGCATCGTTGGCATCTTGTTTGCCATCAAGACGCGTTGTCGCGCCCACTCTTTCAATCACTTCTCAAGCAGCGAGTCATGTTTTCACAAAACAGTACAAGTATCTAATACTTCGTAAACTGCTATAATTGTTTGAAAATTAAACATTTATAATTTTGTATATCAAATATATACCTTTCCTATTGATGATAGCACCTAGAGCAGGCACTACATTCTGGGTTCTCATATGAGCCATGAACGCAAGGAAGGTAAACTCTTTCACTTCCACAAGTTAGTTCAAGACAACATCTTTGTAGTTGTGGGATAGCGAGCGCAACACCACATCTATCGCAAATTTTTCATTCACCCAGTAGTCCATGATGTCCACACGACGCTCATGAATTCTTTCCATGATATCCAAGTGGTCTTACAGGCTGGTGTCTTCCCTCATCTTGGTTGAGAGGAATTCATCCATGTTTTCAAACGCCATGATTCTAACTTGAGATGAAAAGAGCATCTTAAGTCCTTTGGCCAGGTTCAAGGTCTCAATCTCATGGAACGGTGCTCCCAGAGCGGGCTCCATGACATGAACCATAATATATTTGATTGTCATGAAGGCATCACGTTAGGCATGATAATCATGACCATCGGGCAATCCGATGAAGCCCACGGAAAAATCTCCTAGAGGTTCTCGCAACACATAGAATAGATCATGAAAGATGCGAAGGTTCCTCAGACATTGGTACTAGTCTATGAAGTTGGACCCATCTACTTTGAGTTTCTCACTATCCATAAAACCCTCAAAACTAAACAGAGACTTGGGTTTTGAGATGATCTACAAAAGTATTTGCAAAGACATTTAGACTAAGTTCATAATATGAGTTCACATTATAATAACATTATATTAGATGAGCTCCCACTAAAACAAACATCCCTAAAGAAGTTTTAGTGATTACACGATCCCAATTCACTATGTCACCCCCGATCGTCATGGCCGGCAACATAGCTACAAAGGTAGACATTTTCCAATGTCAATCACATCATTCATGTGACTCATGCTCGATCTTTCGATAATTTGTGTTCCGAGGCCATGTCTGTACATGATAGGCTCCCCAATTTAACCTCTAGTATATTTGCTGTGCAATATGTCTTACACCCACCATATGCGAACGCAGATATGTCTGACACCTGATCATCACAGCATGTCTCATAATGGAGAACTTTCTTGGTGGTGCACACTAAGGGAGAATATAATATTGGTATTATATTAAGGGATTATCCTATTAATGCTACCATCGAGTATCTAATACTAGCACAAATAAGATGCACACAATTACACATCAAATGTAAATAAGTGTGACATGACATGGTCCTAGATCGTTGCGCCATGATCATCATCATTCGCTCTGGTATGTGTGTGGCGCCAAGTCCTTGATGCCACCATCCTATTACTACAACTTAGCAACATGAAAGTAAACTACTTTACCTTTTACTGACCAAATAATATCACAAGCCCCTGCAAAATAAAGTTGGATGCCTCTATTTATCTTTTGCATATTTTACGTGGCTGCTAGGGCTTTCGCACAAGAACCATTTTTTACCTACGAACTTGAACCACAACTTTGATTAAATAATTGTCTCTATTACACCCCTTTCGGGGCCCATTATTGTAAATGGTTTACCAACTACTGCAAGAGAAACTGACACCCCAAAGCCACTTATACAGTTGTTGGCTCGTGATTGATGTAGAGCTCGTTGGGAGCCCCAAGAGGAAGGTATGATGAGCACAGCAGCAAGTTTTCCCTCAGTTATGAGACCAAGATTTAATCGAACCAGTAGGAGCAAGGAAACACCCCAAAGGTGTTACTAGCTGAGCTTTGGCAGGGCGCACTACCGGTGCTAGTAGCAACGTGGAGACCTGCACAACACAACCACAGAACTTTGTCCCCAACTTGCGATGAGGTTGTCAATCTCACCGTGTTTTGCAGAAAACAAAAGATTAAACATATCGAATGGAAAGAAGTAAAAGTTTGCAGAAAGTAAACACAAAGCAGTAAAAGGTTGTAGATTATATGTAAAGGACCGGGGTCCATAGTTCACTAGAGGTGGCTCTCCTTAGATAGATAACATGCTGGGTAAACAAATTACAGCGGGGCAATTGACAAACACCGAGAAAGCAATACATGCATATACTAATCATCTTGACTCCTTTGAGACTTGATTGGGCATTACAACATAATACATAGACCGCCATCCAACTGCATCTATGACTAATAATCCACCTTCAGGTTATCATCCGAACCCCCTCCAGTATTAAGTTGCAAGCAACAGATTATTGTTTTACGAACTGCGTGTAAAGTAAACAATACAATTATTCTATGAACAAAGGATCGTTGTTTTCTCCCTAGTAGCAACAACACATCTAGTACCTTAGAGATTTCTGTCACTTCCCCAGATTACCAGAGGCACGAACCCACTATCGAGCATAAATACTAACTCTTGGAGTTGCTAGCATCTACTTGGCCAAGATAGCTACTAACAACAGAAAGCATGCAAGATCACAAATAACAAAGACATGATAGAATCAATAATCAATCTGAAATAACATCTCAATATCCATCGGATCCCTGCAAACACAACATGTATGGATTACAAATAGATGATCTTGATCATGAACGGAGCTCACAAGATCTAAACATGAAAGCACAAAGGAGGAGAAACCAACCATCTAGCTACTACATGGATCCGTAATCCAAGGATGAACTACTCACGCATCACACCGGAGGCTTGCATGGTGATGAAGAAGGCCTCCAGGGTGAATTCCCCTCTCCGGCAGGGTGCCGGGAAGAGCTTCAGATCCCTCCCGATCTAGGGATGGAGATGACGGCGGCTACAGACTCTTTCGTGGATTTTTGATCGGGTACTTAGGGTTTTCGTCTCGAGGGCAATATATAGGCGGAAGGAGAGGCCGAGGGGGTGCCGGGAGTGGCCACACCACCCCCTGGCGCGGGCTAGGCCTGGCCGCGCGGCTAGGTGGTGCGGTGGCTCCCTGGCCCTTCTCCGTCTTGTATTCTGGCACTTGATCACTTCCGGTAAAATAGCGACTTTGGCTTTTGTCCCGTCCAATTCCGAGAATATTCATTTTCTAACTTCCTGGAACCAAAAATAGCAGAAAACAGGCAGCTGGCACTGTGGCTCTTGTCAATAGGTTAGTCCAAGAAATCATATGAAAACTACTCCAAAGTATGGACAAAACACAAGAAAGTAGATAAAACCAAGCATGCAACATCAAAAATTATAGATACATTTGCAATGTATCAATGTCCATCACTTTCATCCACCTAATAAAATGATCTAATTGTTAATTGACATAAATGTGATGGGTTCGTAGCATGGAAAACAAAAAAATTCTACCGCAAGAACGAACAAAACCCAGATCTAATCTAGATAAAAGCCAAGATCTAATCTATTAGACATGTGCAACGAGATAGATCTGTACTAACCCTCGTAGATCCGAAAGCGTTACGAGATTGGATCTCGTGGTTGATGTAGTCGATCACTTGCCGATCTCAAGATCGTGTGGACGATCCTTCCGGCGCCGCGTTCCGGCAGCGCTTCCGCAGTCGGTCACACGTGCGGAGTCGAAGCAGACCTTCCTCTCCCCGTTCCAGCGAGCAGCGGAGGTAGTGGATCTTCTCCACGAAATCCCAGCAGCACGACGGTGTGGTGGTGGTGGTGGAGTAGAGAATTCTGCAGGGCTTCGCCTAAGCCTGAGCAGAGGGAAGGAGGAGGAGAGAGGCGGCGGCTAGGGTATGAAGTGGGAGGGGGCAAGTGGGTGGCGCCCCCACCCCTCTATTTAAAGGAGGGAGGCGCCATGGGAGGGGGAGTCCTAGTAGGACTCCCCTCCCTTCCTTGGCCGGCGGATTGGGAGGGGGAGGAGTCCTCCTCCCCCACGACTCCTTGTCTTGCCCCACAAGGACTCCTTGATCCTTTCTTGGTTTTCAAGCAAACTCCAAGAAATCTCCTAGAACCTTCCAGAACATTCTGAAACCTTCTAAAATCCCCATACAAATACTCCGAAACATTTCCTAACTTAGAAAATGATCCCAATATATGAATCTCATTCTCCGGACAATTCCGGATCTCCTCGTGATGTCCCGGATCCAATCCGAGACTCCGAACAACATTCGGTCTCTAACGCATATTCCATATCTACTTAAAACAACTTCGAACCTTAAGTGTGTCACCCTACGGTTCGTGAATATGCAGACATGATAAAGACACCTCTCCGATCAATAACCATCAGCGTGATCTGGAGATCCATAACGGTTCCCACATACTCAACGATGACTTCGTGATCGATAGAACCATTTAACATACGAAACCAATTCCCTTTGTCACGCGATACTATACTTATCCGAGGTTTGATCGTCGATATCTCCATACCTAGTTCTACCTCGTTACTGATAAGTACTCTTTACTCGTTCCATGATATGTCATCCCTTGTGACCTAGTCACATGCTTGCAAGCTAACTAGATGACATTCCACCGAGAGGGCCCAGAGCATATCTATCCGTCATATGGATGGACAAATCTCAATCTTGGTCCATGCGCTTCAACACATACTTTCAGAATACCCAATGTCACCTTTATAACCACCCAGTTACGAAGCGGCGTTTGATGTCATCAAAGTACCCATCCGGTGATGGTGATTAACATAACCTCATGGTCGAAGGATTATGTTACTATGCATTTGAAAAGCTTGTAGCAAAACGAACTTAATGACTTGATCTTATGCTATGCTTACTATGGGTGTATGTCCATTACATCATTCTCCTAATGATATGATCTTGTTATTAACGACATACAATGTCCATGATCAGGAAACCATGATCATCCATTAATCAACAAGCTAGTTTAACAAGAGGCTTACTAAGGACTCTTTTATGTTTACAAAACACACAAGTATTAATGTTTTCGGTTAATACAATTATAGCATGGGATGTAAACATTTATCATAAACGTAAAGATATAATAATAACCACTTTATTATTGCCTCTTGGGCATATCTCCAACAAAATGTCCATGACTGGAAAACGTCGATCATCGATTGACCAATGAACTAGTGTCTAGAGGATCAGTAGGGAATCTGGTGATTTACATAAAATACGTGTATTGACATTCCTATTAATACAGTTATAGCATGATATAAAACCTATTATGAACTTAATGAAATATGTCAATAATCTATATTATTATTTGCCTCTCTGGCATATTTCCAACATTATAGTTATGTGATTGCGTCCTTAGTCTTCACTAGTAAATACTCATAACCTTATGAATCACATGAGGACCGATGTTATTCTGGATATTTGGAGAGGCCATCAAAATTGTGGCATCGAGAAAAAATATTCGAAGATGTTAGAGCATATTTTTTAGAAGAATAAAGATATGTTAGGTATAGCCTGAACCATCTAGATTTTTAAGGCAGCCGTTTATATTATCTAGAATTATTTTACACTATTGAACGCCAAAATTAGTAAACTAATAACAAAAAAGACGTGGGGTGAGGCCCCTAGACCATGAGGCCCCGGGGCGAGCGTCCCTCTGCCCCGCTCTATGGGCCAACCCTGCGTGGAAGAGCGAGTTGGTCTATGTCGGTGTAGGCTTCGGCGTAGCTATCATAGTTGTTATATTACTCTTCTACGTCCTGCACCAGAGGGCGGTAGCAAGCGCGCCACCGAAGAATCCGCCACCACCGGGAGCTGATGAATCAATGATCCTATAGCAGGGTTTCACACTATTTGTAGCAAAAAATCCGTCACCAGAGAAGGTGATGTCGTGCCAGTGTAGCAAGGCTGACGCCGTCGCGTTAGAAGATGATTCCATACCTCTATAGCAAGGCTGGCATGTCTTTGTAGCAAGGTCGTCGTGCCTTTGTAGTAGAGCCTCACACCGCTCATAGCAAAAGGCTCCTCCGCTATACCTCTCCCCGGTCGTGCCTCTGTAGCAAGGCCGGCATGCCTATGTAGCAAGTCCACAGACCGCTTGTAGCAAAGCCTCACATAGATGTAACGGGGCGAGGGAGTAGCACCGCCACCGATGCGGGGCAGCACCACCACCGGCGCCAACAACACCTGCCACTACAAACCGGCACAAAGCCACCACCGGCGCGGGTAGCGCCACCACCAGCATGAGCAGCACAGCTCGTCGACTACCAGAGCTCATGACCATGGCAGAGTATGTCCGAAGATGGGGAGGCTCGACTCGTTGAGGGCCAGCACATCTGACTCGTGGTCGAGCACCGTGGCTACAACGTCGCGACAAGACGGCAAGGCAAGGCTGGGACGAAGCGGCACGGAGACACAGGAGGAAGCGGCGGCGTGCAACTTGTGGCAAAAGAAAAAAAAAAGAGGAAGAAGATAGGAGAAACCAACCGAATTGCCGTGAGCCTCTAGCTTTCTCTTGCGATAGCGACCCGGGGGATAGGAAAGTGCGATCCACCGGGTAGAGGAAATAGCATATAACACCACTTGTTAGTGCTTGTTTTGCATAGAACCACAACATGCAGTTGTTTTTGCAGAGAACACCGTATTTTGCTGTAATCACTTGCACAAAACACTAACATGTCATTAATAGTTTAAAATACAATTAACTTTCGTTGTTGACCAAACTAGTCTGTACTATATCAATGGCAATGTTTCCACACACGCGTCGTGGCCGTCGCGCGGATTGACACTGCATCGACTTTACGGCCGTGACGGCAAGCCACGGTGAGTTGCTTGGTCGTGTTTATCTACACCATAACCTGTGTTGCAGGGACCACTGCTCTCGGCACCGCAAAGCTCTATACTGGTAGGTATGCTTCAGTCCAAAAAACCGCAGCCAGAATGCCAGATAGCATCGTGCTCGCCGTGGGGACGTGGACCGACCAAGCCGGTGGAGCACCATGAGCTCGCTCTCGCCATAGGTTACGTGTCTAACAACCATGTGAGCTGCCGTAGGTTACGCATCTAACAACCATGTGAGTTGCACGGACTGTCTGGTACAACGGAAGAAGCGGTTGTGGCGATCCGATGGGTGTAATGATTCAACTTCTCTAGCCATCCTGTCGTCGACGCGCCGCCTCCCCGCCGTTGTCGGCAGTTTCCAGACTGCCGAAACACATGGTGTGGGCGGTCGTTGACGGTCTCTAGGCTGCGAACGAGCTAGTTCTCTGGAAAGTTTTTTCAAAATAAAGGTTTCCTGACAGTGGGCCTTCATCGCTAGTTAGCAATTAATCCTGCTAATATCTATTTATGTGCTCTATGCAAATAGTTATATGAAAATATGGTGATTTCTGCAGAATCTGTGTTCTGCGCAAAAATAGCACCAACCTATGGTGTTAGTAAGTGCTATTTGCTCGCCGGGGTATCGTATCCTTCCGTCTTGCCGTCGTTTTCCCGAGTCCGATGAGACACCGTCAATCTTCAGCAAAGTCTCCTAGCATTTTCAACCCAAATCGCATCACCATCCTCAACCCTAATGGCGCAGCCGGCCCTTCCAGATGAACTCCTCGAGGAAATCTTCCTCCGCCTTCCCACGGCCGCAGATCTCGCCCGCGCCTCCATGGCCTGCGTCTCCTTCCGTCGCGTCGTCACCGGCCACCCCTTCCTCCGCCGATTCCGCATCCTCCACCCGCCGCCTCTCCTCGGTTTCCTCTGCGGCAACCTTGTCCCGGCACAGCCACCCCACCCTTCCGCCGCCGCCGCAGCCACCTTTGCCAACACCGACTTCTCGTGCTCCTTCCTCCCATCCATCGAGCGCTGGTGTCTCCGCGAAGTCCGCGACGGCCGCGCCCTTTTCTCCCCCGCACTCGAGGGAAGGGACGACGACTACAACCCTCGGGACCTGGTTAGGGAACTCGCTGTCTGCGACCCCCTGCACCGGCGCTACCTTCTGCTACCTGCTATCCCCGACCATCTAGCCAATCAAGTCCATCTGTCGGACATCGTGGAATGTGAGCCCTTCCTTGCTCCTCCCGGCGACGACGAGGATGAATCCTCATTCAGAGTTATGTGCTTGGTGCGGTACAGAGCCAACCTTGTCCTCTTCGTCTTCTCTTCCTGTGCCGGACAGTGGCTCGCAGATCCTGTTACATTTGACATGTTTGGAGGCTCGGCGTCACACCGCTACTACGCCCATGGATGCTTCTGTTGGGAGATTTATCGGGCCGACAAGTTGCTGGTGCTTGACACGCGCAGGATGGATTTCTCTGCAATTGACCTCCCACCTGCTCCTGGCCGTTACCTTCGGGACATGGCTATTGTGGAGACAGGAGAAGGGAAGTTTTGGATGCTTACTATCTCTGATCAAATTACATATGATAGGTATCATCTCTTGTATGCCGTACAGGGCATGGATGGGAATGGTGCAAACCAGTGGCAATCGAAGTCTGTAATCCCTTTGCCAGAAAATTATCGCTATGGCATCATGGGTGTAGCTGGTGGATATCTACTCCTAAATGGGTATCCAAAAGGCGATAGGGAAGTAGTAGACTATTTTACATTGAATCTCCAGAATTTCCAGATTGAGTGGTTCTTTCAGACTGGTGACTATATCATGATTGGCGACCTGTACACGGATTTCCCACCGTCATTGTCGCCTCCAACCATCTGAGTGGTAAGTCTGGCATCCATATTTTGTTTCTTATTTTGCTTGCATAGGCCATTGCAATTTGGTACAGGTGTTAGTTTTTTTTTGTTAAGCGTGCGTTATCATTCTACTTTGGCAAACGTTTCTGAACGCTGATGTGGCAAGTTACTTTCCGCCCTTTATATTGTACTCATATTGTTTCTTAACGGATGTAAGCTATTCACACAAAATTAAAGAAGTAAACAAGTCAGGTGGAATCTTTATCGGTCTGTACATACCCATGGTGTTTAGTTGGTATTCTAATGGGTTACTACATCTATGGAATTGCCAAATTGGAAATCTGTCACATTCAGGATAATCAAGAATTATTTGATTATCATTTTATGTTTCATACAAATATTAATGAGTGTCGCATTATGCAATTGCACAATTTAAGCTGTATTTGGACATGTATTGGCTATACTTATCCTGGGTAGTTTTTTTCTTGTACATTTTGATATTTTCTCCATTTTAGTTGCTTATTAAACTGTTGCTTCTGCTAGGTCCTTCTCCTCAGCATGCTCACATTCTTCTCCTTTCCGATTAATTGCTTTGGTTCGTTACTTTGTGGTAAGATCCATTCTTCAAATTGCATACAACACCAAGTGTTGTAACATTAATTACAGCAAACACCACTGTTTATCAAAAAATGGCACTTTGCACTACCTATTTTTGATTTTTGTTGGGCTTTGCAGTGTGCATCATGTCTAATGAATTCTTGCTTTTCGCTGGTGAGACTCACAGTTCAGCTGAGAGTGCAGGAGACAGCATGTTAAATTTGTGTTTTGTTGGTTGGCAATGTCACAACGTTGTCATGTCTGGTGCCATTTTAGGTGGAATAGCTGCGATTCGTGGAGTAAATTGACCATAGTGGTTGAAGCTTTAAATGTTTGTGTTTTTATCCCACGATCGACTCACATTTAGGAACATTGGGTCATACATTTTCTGATTTTACTAAATTAGACTCCAAAAATGTTGTTTTGCCATCATCATATTCATAATGACCCAATCTTTTATTATGCTTGAATTTGCAACTAATGTGTAATAACTGACGTCGTGTTCCCACATGGCTAACACTCTAGCCAAACCAGGTTCTTACATCGACTTAGGGATGGACAGCTGAGGTACACTACATCGGAAACGTATGTATAGGCTAACTGGAAACATGAAAACTGTTGTGGACTGAACTCCGATGCTATGTCCAAATAGTTGGGAAGGTGCTAGCTTAGCGAAAAATAAAAAGAAGACCAAAGACGATTTTCTTTGAAAGAGAGATGTGGGGTTGAAACCTGGGTGGTTCGTGGCACAACCAACTGTACCCATAAATGCAATGCCCTAGTGATACCGTAGTTTCACTATAATGTGGTGCTTCAGCAATTGTGGCTCCTATGACAACGTGACGTGATACTTGGTGTCACTGTCGCATACCTTGTGTCAGTTATTTGCAATGACGGGCTCTGTCTTGCCCCTCATGCATCACTCATCTACAAGTATCTCGTAATAATTAAATAATGATAGGTTTCTAGCTAGTGGCAGCTTATAACGTCTGACTTGTACTAATAAAACAAACTTGTTAAATCTACATTTTATTTCTGATGTCTTGCATAACATGCAAATTGACAGTTGAATACTAAATATCTGTGATAACATATATGAATCCAGATGGCCTGCCATGCTAATGTTTATGCCTGCTAAAATTTCTGATCTTGAACTGCAAATACAAGTTTAAATATCAGATAACTGCAGAAACATATTTGTGTAGTTTTGCAAAATAAGACTTGACTTTGAGCATTTCAATCAAGTTGGACGCACATCTTTTCAGCATAATGACTTTTAGTGACTGTCCAAAAAGTAGATGTTTATGTTGTATTCATGTAAAACTTTGTATTATGATGAGTTAAATTTCCCATTCCCGTTTAGTAAGTATTTCAGTTGAACACATTTCTTCTTATAATAAACGAGAGGCTTGCAAACACATGCTTTATATTCCTTAGTTTGTTTTAGTTTAGTACTTTCTTTTATGTTGTCATATCTAAGAACCCTTTCCCTCCAGAAAACCAGGACTTCTCCAGAGCATATCCTGACGGCAAGGACCAGCAAATGAGATGCCATATATGAGCTTTAGAAAGGGTGAAAGCGGTTTGCATTTGACCACAGTGCGCAGCCTAGAGATAACTGCCTCGTTGAGCTATTAAAAAACAGGATGCATTCGATGGATGTCTGGCAGCATTCATCTTTTTTGTTTTGTTGAAACAAGATACATTTCTGCTATTTGTGCAGTGCTCTTATGCCAGGCACTAGAGAAGATATCTAGTGTCACACCTACATACTTGCAGTTTCCACGTGAATCTAGGCCATCCAATCTAATTCAAGGGACCCATATTGAATTGCTCAGGATTTTTTCTCCCACAATGGCACATACTATTGTTATTGTACCCCTAAACTGCCCCGATATACAATCAGGAAGATAACAGAGGCAAGTCCAACATTGATCTTGCCCTTCTTACAGCCCCAAGTAACGCCCGTCCTGAATCCTGATCACACACAGTAAACCACAACACGAGCCGGTCAGCCGCGTGTTCTCCTCATCCCCTTCTTTGGCCTTCACCGAGCTCGCCATTCGCCTCGGCAATGCTAGGCCTGATGGTGCCGTGGAAGCAACCGAATGTCTCCATCGTCGAGTTCATGCTGGAGCAACGTGGGCTTGACAGCACGGGCATGTATCCGCTCCTGGGCTATGCAGTGTAGGCTGTGGACTGTTGACCGGATCCGGATGCTTGCTCTCTATGCGACCAATAGCTTGAGACGGCAGACCATATAGACTTGGGCTGTGCAAGGGAGGTCTGGCACACATTGCTTCAGCGCTGTAACCTGCATTCTTTGATTCCTGCTGTCGAAGCAAGGTTGATCGAATGGTGGCCGGACGAGCCAATACGTGTGCCTCGGCCACAATGAAAGGTTTTCAACTCCCTGGTCCTACTTACAGTGTGGGTGCTTAGGAAGGAGAGAAACCCCCGAGTTTTCCAGCGAGTAGCTGAGACCGCTCCCACCTTGTGCCGAAGGATCGCTGACGAAGTCGAGCTATGGAAGCTCTCTGGCGTCATAGGGCGGTTGGAGATAGTGCAGGAGATTTCTTGGGCGCTGTTTTTGTTCAACTCTTTGGCGTGATCGCCCAATCACATGTCACGGTTATCTAACCGCATCTTGTTGATGGAGGGATTGCTATAGCTGAACTCTGGTTCTTTTTCTCTTCCATTGCAACCGACACGAAAAGCTTTTGCATGTTCGCAAAAAAAAGGGTGCTCGAACACACACCTCGACAACAAGCCCCTGAATTAATATTTGCCCTTCACATTTCTTGTTTCTAGCAATATCCAGTGATCCATTTACTGCTATATACGTATCATGCAGGTGAACATGGGGATGAGCAAGCATGTCAAATACTACTTCCAGGAGGACCAGTGGCAGCTCAAGTACTACTTCCAAGCAGGCAGATCGTGGGAGGGGGCGGTTGTGCTGATAAAACATTTAGGAGGTTCATTCCTCAAGGGACTAACACAAAGCAGTTTTTCTTTTTTTTCGGAGCGACTGAGAGTTCACGGACAGGGAGCCGTTGAAGCAACTCCCCTGTGAGCACTTTTCCCACCTAGAATGCGCTCGGAAGGTAGTACTGCTGAAGAGCATTTGCCCGAGATGCAGATGTGAGGTGTAGCCTCTAGGTAACATTTCTATTTAATGTATATCAGCTTGACATTGATATATATTCCCCTTGCCGATTATTTGTGTGTAACTACATCTTGGGCCATTGAGTTCTAAATTACTTAACATTGTGTAAATTACTTTGGTTATGCGCGGTTCCTTGGTCAGCTAGAATGTTGTCCAAAATATTTTTGACTGGTCATGACCGTGTGAATGTTGAACAAGAAGTCTAGTGCACGCGCTCCTTTCAATAGAGTAGTACGCGGAGTTCATGAAGCCAACACAGTTTACAAGTTACAGCACGGCAATATGTTGATGTGCAGCGGAAAGTGTAGAGGCTCTTTTGTGAGTCAAGTCGGAGAGGAAGATCCTTTTGCTCGTTCGAGCGAAAGAGGCCGCGCAAGCATCGCTTGCCCATGCGGCTTTCCGTGAAGAGGTGGAGTTACCCAAGGCGGCTAGCGCATCTACGCTTGCTAGGTCGGACACAACCGGAGCTTTAGAGGTACCAAGTGAGGAGGGCGAGGTGATCTTGTTTGACATTCCCATTCAGGCCACCCCACACCAAAACCATGGGTTCCAAAAAGGCTATGTTGGCATCCCTTCGTGGACGGAGGAAGCGAACCCGCGCGTAATGCACGCCAAATTCTAGAATATCTGTGGATTCGGTCGCCCGGGACGACGAATCTAGGTTAAGTAATTCATATCCGAAGAGCAGCTCGATTTTGTAGGACTTCAGGAGACCAGCAAGGCCTCCTTTACCCCTCTCAAGCTTCTTATCATCGGTCCTCATGGTCGTTTTGTTCGGCACGTGCTGCCAGCGCAGGGTCATTCCGGTTGCATGCTTGTAAGAGTCAACGAAGAGGTCTTCGAAGTTAAAGAATGGAGTAGGAGCTCGTTCTTTATCAGGGTTGATGTGCTTCAGCTGGAAAACTCTCGGAGGTGGTCCCTGTTTGTGGTGTACGGACCAGCTGACCACCGATCGATCGCAAGATTTCCTTAATGACATTTTGACAGCGGTAGCAGCTTGCCATTTTTCCCATTGTGGTTGGAGGGGATTTTAATATGATTAGGGGACCAGAGGGTATGAATAACAACAACATTAACTGGCCGAGCGTGCATAGATCAACGAGAGTGTATCGATAGTCTTGCGCTTAGAGAAACCCGTAGGGGTGGAGCAAGATATGCGTGGACTAACCAACAATTTAACCCGGTTAGATGCGCTCTAGACCGAGTGTTTATGTCTACTGAGGCCTTGTTTACTTGTCTCATATTTTTATTCACTAGATTTTCGAGATATGCAGGGATTTGGTGTTCACCCAATACTCTTCAATCCTCTAAAATACCTTTTCCTAAAAATACTCTACCTTAGAAAGGATTTGCGGGGATATGCCGGGATTATCCTGACCAAACCAGGCGTGGTAAACGGACTACGGGGATTTTGCGGGAATTGGAACAATCCCCTACGATCCCCGCGAATACACTAGCGAATACGAAAGAAGTAAACAAGGCCTGAGTGGGAAGCATTCCCGTTGTGCTCCTTGGTGGCAAAGACCATCATTGGTTTTGACCATTCCCCGTTGATCCTGAGCTCTAAGAGCATCTCTAGCAGTGACGCTAAAAATTGGCGCTGTATAAGTCGTTTGGCGCGCGCTGTATCACGTTTACCGAGCGCAATTCCGGTTGTCAAAAGACAGAAGCGCTAAAAACAGGTTATAGCGCGCGCGGCAAAAAAAAAGCGAAATGACAGGCGCTGTAAATTTTCAACGCGCGCGCGCAGGAACAACAAAATCACATACAAATAACAAAACAAAGATCAAACACACACAATAAATCAAGAATAAATAGTTCAAATATTCATACAACATCAACACAAATGAATAGTTTAAAGTACCGATACAACAACAACACATACAACAATCATACAACAAATGTATCTCAAAGAACATACAACAATCATAGGAGAACATCAATTTCCTCCATTCCAAACCCACCACTCCGCCATGACATCCTTTTGGAGATCATCATGCACCTCATTAACTCGAATGGCATGGTAGGAGGTAAGGAACCGGGCTATCCTATCTTGCCTCCTTCGAATTCGGACGGGTTGTTCCACATACTCATAGTTGTAGTCGAGCCCATCCTCACCACGCTCATCCTCTATGATCATGTTATGAATGATCACACAAGCCATCATGATGTACCAAAGGATCTCTTGATCCCAAAACCGAGCCGGTCCACGCACAATTGCAAATTGAGCTTGCAATATCCCGAATGCTCTCTCCACATCTTTCCTTGCCGCCGCTTGTGCATTATGTAAATCGACTTCTCTCTTGCCTTCTGGATCCTTGACCGGCTTCACAAATGTCCTCCACCTTGGGTAGATGCCGTCGGCAAGGAAGTAGCCATAGGTGTATGTTTTGTTGTTTGCCACAAACTGCACCGGTGGAGTTTCACCATTAGCTATCCTAGCCATGAGTGGTGACCGCTGGAGAACATTGATATCATTGCAAGATCCGGACATCCCAAAAAAAGCATGCCAAATCCATGTCTCATAATCGGCCACGGCTTTAAGGATGATGGTGGAATCCTTCTTGTGGCCTTTGAATTGTCCATGCCAAGCCGCAGGACAATTCTTCCAACTCCAATGCATACAATCAATAGAGCCAAGCATTCCGGTGAACCCACGCCGCTTGTTTTGCTCCAATAGCCTTGCCGTGTCTTGAGCATTGGGGGATCTCAAGTACTCCTCCCCGAACACTCTCACGATAGCCACGGCAAAGTGGCGGACACAAAGAATGGCGGTGCTCTCCCCCATTGCCAAGTGGTCATCAACCAAATCCGCCGGAATACCATATGCCATCATACGCAAGGCAGCGGTCACCTTTTGGTAGGTACTATGCCCAAGCTTCCCGGCGGCATTCCTCCTTTTCTCAAAGAAACGATCAAACTCCATCACACTCTCGGCGATGTTCTTGAACAATCTTGTGCTCATCCTAAACCGGCGCCGGAAGTAGCGCTCGGGGAAGATGGGCTTCTCGATGAAATAGCTTCTCATCAATTTGGCATGGCCTTCCAACCTCTCCCTCCACAATCTCTCTCGACCAATCACGGAACCACCATGCTTCGGGCGCTTCATCCTAGCGCGAACGGCCAAAATGATAGCAAGATCTTCCTTTTCTTCCGCATCCCATTCATCATCGGACTCTTCCTTCGACCGGCGACGCACCATCTATATAGGACGGCTACGTCTAAATAATATCCTAGAATGAGAAGGTATGGCAATGGAGGACACTACATACCTTGGTGGGGAGTAGCGCCGGTGGTGGCGCGGAAGCGACGGCGGCGGCGGTGGACGGCCGGGGCAGCGCCGGATCTGTGCTCGCGGAGCTCGAATCGGCGGGGAGTGGCGCCGGTGGTCGCGCGGAAGCGATGGGGGCGCGGCGGCGGTCGTCGATTAGCGGCGGGGGAAGCTTCGGCGCGGCGGCGACAACAAGCGACGGCGCTGTCGGCGCCGGCAGGATTTGGGAATGGGGAGAGAGGAAGCGTGGGCGCAGGGGAGGGGGGGGGGGAATTTAGCTTTGCGCGCGAGTGTGCGTTTCCAGCGCGCCGAACCAGGAGCCCCAGATGTGGCGCTCGCGATAGCACATATACTGCACGCTGGAATTTTTTTTACCGCGCGCGCTAGTTTGCAGTTGCTGCTGGAGCGTCGAAAACAAGGCTCCACGCGCTAAACAAGCGGTTTATTAGACGCCGCTGCTCGAGATGCTCTAAGGAGGAGCTTTAGAAAATAGAGTTCCCGTTTCTATTTTGAGAAGGGGTGGTTGGAACGCCCAGGGATGGGGAGGAGCTCTGGTCCGGCTAGTTCAAAAGGAATTTAAACTGCACCTGCCCAGCCGTGACCGTGTTGTTACCACCAATTGCTGGTCCAACCCGCCAGACGAATTCCTGAAGATCAACACAGACGGCGCATTCAGTGAGACTAGCGACCAGGGAGGTTGGGACTTCTGCATACATGATAGAGATGAATACATTCACCAATCCAACGCACTTGACAAGTTTACGGCAGGGCAACATGTTAATGTCTACGATCGAAACTGTAAAACTTTTCTGTTTGCAAACCAGTATTCCAGAAACAAACAAACTAGATAATGCGAAATTGCATGAATCATATACAGGCCAATTTGATTCAAACGGCCGCAAAAACACCCCTACAAAATTTATTTTGAAAGATCAGTGTCATTACTGAAGACATTCCTTCCCTCAATTTTATCATTAATCTAGCTCCGTTGATGCTTCTGTTTTGCTCATCCACCTCCAGTGTATAAAAAAACGCAAGGCAGGCTACAGAAGACCTAATCTCTCCATGGATCACTCTCAGTCCTCACTTCAGAGGGTTCAACAACCTCCGTCGTTGTAGCTTCAGAAGAGTCCATCTCAACATTGGTCTCGCTGGTGGTTGCTTCAGCATCCTCGGAGTCCGACCTTCCCCATCTCCCGCCAAGGGCAATTGTCATCATCTCGTAGATCTTGCCACCTAACTCCGCTGGACTCTCAGGCTAGACAACCCAAGTAACAATCATTAGGTTACAGACTATAATTATCACCACAGACCATGAACACGAGCACAGTTCTATTGTACTTACCGTATATCCACTGGAGATCAGGGCAGTCTCATACAACAACTCAACTGCCCTCTTGGCTTCCGTACTTTCAGGCTCGTTCTTGCAAGCAGCCTATAGTTATGGGCAACATATACATGAGTGATTAGACAACTACAAACAGGTATGATTTACAATAATAGATTGCAGTTATCTTACACTCAAGTCCTTGACAATAGGGTGGTCGGGGTTGATTTCAAATATTCTTCTTCCTCTCATGAACTCCAAGCTTGATGTGTCACCAAGCGTTTGCGCTTTCATAAGCCTATCAAGTTGAACAAGTGTTAGGAAAACAACTGCATATACTTTAGCAAATGGTGTGTTTGTTTATGAGATGTGAACCATCATGCTACCTTTCCATGTTGGCCGACCAACCAAACTTGCCAGATACAAGAACACATGGCGATGAGCTGAGTCGCTTTGAAATTTGGACCTTGGCAACCTTGTCACCAAGCTGCTGCTTAATCCAGTCACAAAGAAGAGTGTATTCCTGCTTGCTTTCTTTTTCCTTGTCCTCATCTTCATCACCTGGAACAGTCAACATATGTTAATTACAATGCAAGAACTGCAAAAGTTTGTAACAAATCGCAAAAAAAATTGAGGTTTACTTACCTAATTCTAGGTCTTCTTTGCTGATATCAACAAACTTTTTCTCTTTGTATGTCTGCAAATTCTGAATAGCTACTTCATCAATCGGTTCGATAAGGTAGAGTACCTAAAATAAGAAAAGTGTCAGTATAAGCTAAATTGTAGCACCACAGAAAATCAGAGTCTATGATCAACAATAAGATAAGCACGTACTTCAATATCTTTCTGAACCAGCTTTTCCAAGAAAGGAGCAGTCTTTGCACTCTGAAGACTGTCTGTAGCAATATAATATAGCGCCTTTTGGCTTTCAGGCATATTCTCCACATACTGATCGAGACTTATTAAATCCTTCTCATTTTTGGAGGAGTGGAACCGCAGCAAAGGAGCAAGCCGTTTCTGATTTCCTGAGTCCTCAATGCAACCAAGTTTCATAAACTTCCCAAAGCTCTCCCAAAATTTCTTGTAGTCCTGCAGCAGGAGGGTCGCCAAGCTTCAAAACAAGCTCAATAGTACTCCCTCCGTTTCAAAATATAAGATGTTTTAGCTTTGTGAATGGAGTGAGTCTAGACCCCTTTTAGTATATAGGTTCATCTAGATTTGGAGTGAACCTACACACTAAAAGGAGTCTAGATACACTCCTTTCACAAAGCTAAAACATCTTATATTTTGAAACGGAGGGAGTAGAACAATAATTGAGGAGGAAAAGAAAGCTACAGTCTTACCTCTTTCTCATCCTTGTCAGCAATATCCTGAATCATATCAAAAGTCTTCCTAACAAGTCTCTTTCGCATGATCCTGACCTGAAACATAACGATGGCGATCATTATTTCAATAACCACATAATTAATATTAAGTCACAAATGCTTCCCAGTAACTTACAATACGGCTTTCCTGGAGAATCTCACGAGAAACATTGAGAGGGAGATCATTTGAGTCAACAACACCTTTCACAAAGCTCAAATACCTGGGAAACTGCAGAGAGAACGCGAAATTTCAGCTCAATACAACATCAAAATCATAGAAACCAAAGAACTAACGTCTAACTCTAATATCAGGAGATATAGTTAAAGAAATTGTGGCAACATACCAGCTCGCCATCAAAGTCGTCCGAAATGAAAACTCTCTTGACATATAATCGAATATTTTTGGTCTTAGGGTTCATTATCTCCTCGTTGCTAAGTGGTGCCATTCCTGGGATGTAGAGAACGCTCCTAAATTCCACCTCACCCTGTTTGGAACACATGTCTTGTCAGAGTATTTTGATGTGGGTTGGCATAACAGAGGATAAGTTTGGTATAAGTCTAGACACCTCAGTTGTGAAGTGTGCATGAGCTAGAGGGTCCAAAAACTCATTGAATGCCTTCTTGTAGAATTCATTGTACTCAGTTTTCTCAACTTCCTTTGGATTTCTCATCTACATGACAAGAAAATATATTTCAGCTTCTGTTTCTCCCAACATATAGCCCATAAACAACCAAAACCGTAAGGTAAGATGAATGTTTCACATGACAGTTGCACTACAGGTACCAATGATAATGCTAAGGACACGAATAAATTGGGTGCAAACATACCCATATTGGCTTTGTCTCATTTGCCAATTCCCAATCCCAGTACTTCTCAGTGATAGTTTTCTTCTTTTTCTCTTTCTCGCCCTACAGAAAAGGTGGGATTATCTACATACATATACTATAATATGAGTAAATCTGAACACTGTGGCAACCAAATGCACATAAAACTAACCTCTATTGCCTCTTCGCCTTCTTTTGACTCCTCTTCTTCAACCTATTTAGAGGATGTAACAAGTGCAAAGAGGAGAAGATCTATATATCAATTCCAACGAATCTTAGTAGGATTGGAAGTTTAGAACAGGGCATACTCAAAATCCTACCTCAACAGTTCTAGATTTCTCCTGCCATGTAAAAATAGGGAAGGAAACAAACTGCGAGTAGTTCTTAACTAGACCTTGAATCCTCATAGGGTCAGCAAATTCATACTTATCATCCTCCTAAGGAAAAAAAATATTATCGTTAAGAGTTGTGGTAGGTGAAAAAGGTTGTAGAATATATCAGTACAAGTTTCGTACTCTTAGGAACAGAGTAATCTGTGTTCCACGTGTCAGCATTTTCTCAGGATCGGTCTCCTCCTTGATAACATAGGAGCTACTGTCAGCCTCAGCTTCCCATACATACTGCTTATCTACCTTGGGACTCTTAGTAGACACCACAATCTGCAAGGTCAGAAAATAACAGCAGGTATGAAGGCTAGTATTGGCTTGCAAATCAAATGTACAAATGCTTTGAAATTATTCCTCAAAACATGCTAAGTGTGAGAGATTCACGTACAATGGTGGTACCATCCAGGAGATATTGCATACCTTTTCTGCAACGAGAAAAGCCGAATAAAATCCAACACCAAATTGACCAATAAGTCCATTATCTGCACCAAGCTCTTTGTTCTCCTGAGGAAAAATCAGACAAAAATTGGCATCATATCAACGATGATGGAAACAAGATCGTCAGAGAACACAAACTGATAAATCTAGATGGGGAAGAAAGTGTGTACCTTCAGAGCCTTCAAAAATTTGGAGGTGCCACTTTGCGCAATAGTTCCAAGGCAGTCCTTGAGTTCGTCCTTTGTCATCCCAATGCCAGTATCTCTGCAAAATCCAAGACAATGAGACTGAATAATGAGTTCCATCAGAGTTGATGGCTAAACAGCCCGAGTTGATGGGGAACAAGAACATACGTGATAGTTATTGTGCCAGCTTCTGGGTCAGGTTTAATCCTTATTTCCATCTCAGAACCACCAGCCAGCATAGATGGATCGGTTACACTGAGAAATCTCAGCTTATCCAATGCATCACTCGCATTACTGGGCAAAAACATAAAACATATCCACATTAGATGGTGAACAGCGATTCTAATTTGGGAATTAAGAATAATTTAATTATTATACATCTTCAGCAGATGACTAACCTGACAAGCTCCCGAAGGAACACCTCCTTGTGGCTGTACAAGCTATGGACAATCAAGTCCATCAAACGGCTGACCTGCAGAACAGACAGAGAGGCACTGAATAAACACCCAATCCTGGAGGAACTGTAAAAAACTACAAACGAATTCACAACAGTTTCATGTCCTGTAACTGAACCACGAATTCTTCTACCACAACACGCAGCATTTCAGTACTACAGTTTACAGACTAATAATCGCAACAGAAGCCCGTTAATGTCGCCTGACAGATACATCCCGATCCAGAATTTGACCACGGGGCATAAGAACTGGAACTGTTCCACCCACCTCGGCCTGGTACTCGAACTTCTCGCCGGCCGCCTCCTCCTCCTCCGCGGCGGCCTTCTCGGCGACGGCGGAGACGCACCTCGCCCCGACGACCCTCTCCCCCCGCCCCGCATCCCACCTGACTCCCCTGGCGCACCTCCTCCCCTGCGGCACGAGCGCGCCCCGCGGCAGCCCCCGCGACGGGCTCGGCCGCAGCGCCGCCACCGACGACGCCCCCAGGGTCCTGCTCAGCGCGGGCGCCATGAGACACGGACGGTACTGACTGAGCCGATAGGAGCACCGAGCACAGAGTGTGTTGCGTTCGCTGCTGTTGGGACGGTTTGGATCCGATGCGATGTCTGGGGAGAACGGGACGAAGCGGATAAGGGGGGGCTAGGGTTTATACGGGGGAGGAAATGGTGGAGGTGGGTTTAGGGGGGAGTGAGCGAGGTAGGCGACGACGAGACGGGGCGGGGAGTCGGGAGGATTCTAGAAGCGCGCCGGACGCACGGGAACGCGCGCGGCACGGGGTGGCGTGCGTGCGTGTGTGGGACAGGTGCTTGCGGTGCCGGCCGCGCCGTCGGATGGGCTCGCCCTGACGGTGGATTCGGGAGCGCACCGTGGGACTCTGTGAGCTGGCCCCAGGAAATCTCGTCTCGCGTCCGTTGTCTGATGTAGACGGCCAGTTTCTCCATCTCTCTCGGTTCCTCCGCCACGGGACGCCGTCTCGCACATCTTTTTCTGACTCAACAACTTTCAGTCATTAATCATCTGGTTTTTGCAGGAATCGAGCTTGTAAAAAGGGACGAATGTAATTAACCCCAAAACATCTACGTCCCATATAAAAAAAACATCTAAGTCCACTAGTAGCTGACGCCTACTTGCATCTCCACTCGTTTCGCGTTTCTAGGCCAAAATCCGGCGCTCCGGTGCTAATAGCTCTGGATGGATGTGACTTTCGCTCTAGGAACGGCAATTTTTCCACCCGCGTTCCCAAGAATGGTTCCCAGACAATACAATATCGGCGATATTTTTTCAGCCGGCGAAATCTCGCCCAAAGATGTTCGACAGAAAACCATCCAAAAAAAGGGCAATAGAAATTCGTCCAAATAAGGTTCGGCGACCGAAATTATTACAAAACAGGATAAAATACGACGTTCATTCGTCGACAGAGATGGGCTCCTCCGCCATGTCTGGTGCGACGGGGATGGGCTCCTCCAACAAGACAGGGCACGTCGGCGGGTTGGAAGAGGTGGAGGCCGAGCTCAGCGAAGGAGTGGTGGCCGAGACGGTCGCCGTAGTGCTCGGCGTGCTGACGGCGACGTCCTCATCGAGGCTGGCGTTGCGGCGCGCCATGTACCAGGCCTTGACCTGGGGGCTCATCACCTAGGTGTCTTCGCCGCCCATAAGGAACTGAAGGTCTGTATTCATCTTCTTGGCGGTGAAGTTCGTCTTGAGACATAGTTTTAAAAATCAGACCGGTTCGGTGGTTTAACCGGAAAAAACCTGAACCGATGACCTCACTAGTTTTTTAACAGGTACCGATCCAAATAGCAAAAAACCACGAAAAAGAAGTTGCAAGAAGAATTGAACTCAAGATATTATGCTAGATAGAAATAGCACCACATAAGGCACAATGCCACTTGGACACACCATGATTACATATTGAAATACACGTTTAATATAGATTTTATTGTTATAAAATTTGCTTAAATTTAAATTAAAGGAACGGTTTTTTGTTGCTATCGAACCGAATGAACCGGTGGTCCGACCAGTGAACCAGTCATCTCACCGGTTCACTCATCGGTCTGGTTTTTAAAACTATGCCTTGAGGAGGTTGAGTTTCTTGTCTTGGTTCTGCAGCAGTTGCGTCCACCTCTTATCGGCCTTCTCATCCCTCTTCTCGCATGGGCCTTGGAGTCCGTGATGCACTTCTCGATGGACACGTGGATTCGTTCGGCGGGAGGTCCAGTGGCTTTCAGCATCTTCGCCTTCTTCTGACCGATCTCGGGCCTTCCTTCACCGGCAGCTGGGGGTGGAGCCTTAGGGTTGTACACGCAGTCCTTATTCTTGGCGAGGCTCGCGCGAGTGTCCACCCATTTCTGACAGTTCTCTATCTTGTCAAACACATGGTGGAATTTGAACTCCGTCTTAGTGTCGTCGCGGTACATGCCGAGTGCATGCATGAGCTGCGAAGACAAGACGCAGTGCAAGTCAGGAAAGACATGAAATCGACATAGTTTTGGCTTGAGGTCGGCGAACTACCCTTGCTATCCAGGCTTACGCCGCTGACTGGTGTGCGCTCAATTTCTTCGAGAATGCCGTGCCACTTGCTACACGACTCCCCAGTGATTGGTCAAGGACTTCTCGCCGCGCTCCATGTGGACTTTGTTGTACACCGGGTTCAATAGGTTGTGCTTATTGAACGTCAGCTTCACACGCCTCCAGTAATTCTCCGAGTTTTGGTTTGCGCCAGTGATGGGATTCATGCTCACCGACTTCCATGCTTTGGCGAGGCACTTGTCCTCAAGATTCGTCCACTTGATGCGGGGCTTCGGCGGCGCCTTCCTCTTCTTCTCCCCTTGTCCTTCACCGCTGCCAAGGCGTCCTCTTTGGCCTCCTCCCATCATCAGCTTGCGTATGGTCTTTGGCCTGGCCTTCAGCGAAATCCTGGGATTCCATTCAATGTCCGGCATCGGCGCAGACTGCTCTTGAGTGAAGAACGAGCTCCCGGCCTCCGCGGAACCGGAGGCGATCATGTCCGCCATGTACGCTTTGCTCGTACTTCCGTCGAACAGGTTGCGGGCGTCCATGTCGCCGAACTAGGTGGACGTGGAGCTGCTGCCAGCAAAGTGAAGAGGACCGCGGCGCATGGTCGACGAAGAACCGGTGTATGCTGGAGAGCTGGCGTAGGGGACGTTGATGTCGACGTTGAACGCCGGAGGGAGATGTGTGGGGCAGGGGAAGAGCACATTCGGGTTGAACCCGTCGTCGAACTCAGGGGAGGATGAGAACCTCTGGTGCGGATTCGTATAGCTCTCCTGGTACATGGCTGGCGAGATCAGCGAGAACCTGACCGGAGATCCGACGCTTGGTTGGCTTCCCCACGACGCGTCGTACGGTGCGCCAGCGAGAGGCGTCGGACGGGACATGACCGTATGTGCGACGCGCTCGGACGCCCCCCTCGCCATGATTGCTTGCGCCTCCTCCGACCTTGTCGTCCTATCCCTACGGCTGTTTATTTCGATCTTCCTCCGTCGGCAATCACTCAACCACTCGGCGTCCGTCAAGCCCTCCGGCCTTGGCGTCGGCTTCCTCGGCTTCTTCTCCTTTGGTACGCCGATGGTGGATTGGGGTTTGACGAAACCCTTGGGCGGCATGGCGGGGGGAGCTCGAGGAACTGGCGGGAGATGTGGCGGGGAATGGAGAAGAAAGACTGGAGGGGGAGAAGAAAGGCGGGAGCTCGGCCTTGTGTCGCCGACAGGGTTCGCCCACCTGTTCTTTCGCTTCATCCGGTGTTTCCAGGCGGTTCCTGACGTCTCGGATTCGGTCTGAAAACCCCGGATGAAAAGTGAGTCAAATTCGGCGAAAAATGGACGCCTGTGAACGCGTCTGCACAAAGTTTCGCCGACCAGATGAGGAAAACATCTTGAGAAAGCCCTTCTAAAAATGCTAGTGGAGATGCTCTTGGCACAGAGATGTTCTCCTTCACTCGCCTCACGTCCAATAAAACCCAGATGGAAGGATTCCATGTTGCTACTCAGCTCTTCTGCTTCAATATCCGGTAGCATCGATGCAATCTCCGACCTGCCATGATGACGATCCTTCCAAAGCTGCACAGCCACCCTGGCATCAAATTCCACTATTACACGTGAGAGACCCAGATCACACGCCAATTAGACACCATCTTGGGATAGCAATCACCTCCATGACGAAAGAAATGGCTGTCTCGCACATAGTAACGTTTGCTTCATGTTGCCAAGAGCGCATTGTGAATGTACAACTGTCACCTGGATTGGACGAATTTTGATGGAACTTAAGTGAGAATGGTTCATTCTCCCATCAGTTTCATATACAATGCACTAGCCTAGCCAGTCTTATCAGTTTTAGACAATAGGATGATTTGAAGAAGAAGATACCTGTAAAAAACAAAAAAGTTACACGGTATCTTCGTGGAGGAGTTATCCTTACTAAAGATAATCTTATTAGCGAAATTGGCATGGAAATCCTATTATACTATAGCTTAATCTAAGCAAAAGCGAGACATCTGAGGCCATCAGCCCTCACGCGCGTTTCGGCCGTCTGATCTTCACTCAGAGTCATCTCAACCGTGCAGTTTCAGATGTTGACCGAAATCTTACGAGCTAGTTCCTCCCCTACCCCACCCCTACCCCCATCTCGATCATGTTCCCCTCCACCTGAGCTCTCGCCCATCCCAGCCCCTCCCCCGTCTCTCCCAGCAACGTGCGCCGCCCCCTCTGCTCTTGAGTTGTCCCTTCAGCTCCGCTCCCTCCTCCCCTCCACTCCCGAGGCCATCGCCTCCCGTCCAGCTCCCGTATCCAGCGTCGTCCGCCTCTGCTTTCCCGCCTCGAACCTACCCAGTACCGATTCAACATCGTCCTACCTCGCGCACCCCATACGGCACCACAATTTGTCAGTGCTGAGGAAGATAAGGAGGAGGTGAGCGCGTGGGATAGTGGGGGTGAGAGAGAGGGGGCGAAGCGGGTAGAGACGCTCCTATGCGGGACTACGTGAAGATATCGCAGCATCCTCACCACTTTGACTAGAAAAATCAGGGACGGATAATGGAAAATAAGGAATTGAAAAGGAGAAGGCCCCTCTGCTCCCGAGCTCTCCCTCTCACCACCCCTCCACTCACGAGGCCACCGCTTCCCGTCCAGCTCCCGCATGCAGCGTCGGCCGCTTGTGCTTCCCCGCCTCGAACCTTCCTAGTACCGATTCAACATCACCCCCCCGACCTCGTCACCGCTTTCACTGAAAAATATGGGACGGATGGCGGAAAAAAATGAATTTTCTTTTGGCCCCTTTTAAGGTCTACAACTGAATTTGGCTTTGAATATATTTTAGCATATCTCGAGAATACATGAGATGCTTATGTAGCCTGATATATGTTCTACGTTGTTCTACAATTTCTACACGAGTAACAAAAGTTTTAGTGCCCTTGACTTGAAGCATGCTCTATGATTAATAAACAAGCGGGTTCCATTGACTAAGTGGGTCCAAAAGAAATGCCATAATATTTATTTTTATTTTGATGTACAGAAATTATCAAACTTGATTATATATTAGATCTTACTTTTATGTAAAAATTTGTGGCAACTTTCAGCCATACCTTCTACTTTAAATTTTATTGAACCAGAAAATAATTTGGAATATATCAAGTATAACTCCTGCATAACTCCTGCATAAAATTAGTATATATGTAATCTGGTTGTCTATATTGACTAAACTAATCATTTAATAATCCAGCCACTTATAAGTGTTAAATGCAAAGTTGTGCCTTCTCTTGGAGCTCTGCAATTCAAATAGTTGCAAGCATGGATTTTGAGGCAGTCGAATAAGATTACCGTGTGATTTTCATAAGTTAGCTTGTTTTGACATCATTAGTTTTTTACCTTGATCATGTAATATGTCAGTTTCTTGTGGTACCGAACTTGGTCTATTGCTAGATGTATTTTTATTTGAAGTTTGTTTGATGTATCTTTTTGTTTATTTGAAGAAAACTGATACCCATATGTTGCTTATGAGCTTCAATATGAAATAAGGGCCCATTTCTTGCGTCTAAGGTCAGATCACTCAGTTTTAGACATGTCTAACACGTAAATGACATATTTGTCTACCGAATAAAACACTCGACCCGCACATGCTTATATATTTATTTTATGGTAACTCAAACAAAACAAAATATGCTACCATTAATGAGTATAACTCACCTACCACACTCTGCCAAATAGACTGTAGGCGGCGTGGCGAAGTGCGCATATCTACCTAGTGTGTGTGTTTTGCCATCATAATAAGACAATCAAACATCTGTTTTTTCAATGCAACTTCGCTAGGTCTATATGAACAGTTACTCAAGCAGCTTCTGACTTGTATCCACCACATAGTATTACCAACATATTTAGGAATTGGTTATATGGTACAGATCACAAGTATAAGTTACTCCTTTGGATTGGAGCAATTGTCATTATATGGTCGCTATGGCTGTGTAGAAATGACAAAGTTTTTAATGATATAAATTGTTCTCTACAGGTTATTTACCGGTGTACCAATACCCTGCGTTCCTGGTCAGTCCTACATCGTGCGGAGTATCACGACCTTTTTACGGAGGTGTGTACGCGTCTGGAGGATACGACGCGGGATTTGTTTACCTGACATGGATGGCAGCATAATCTACAGATTGGTCCTCCTTTAGCATCTTAGGGGTTTTACAATTTCTCAATGTGATATGTAATCCGCATTTTTATTTTTCTGTTTGGATCTGTGAGCCTTGTCGGCTGTGTACATCTCAGTTATGCAGAGGCCGGATGTAATGCTTAAACCTTTTAAGTAATAAAATTCCCTTTATCGAGAAAAAAGAGCGCATTGCAGAAACCAGTGAAAAGTTTGGTTCATGCATGTACCATTGCACCAAATCGAAAGTTTAAAGGGTGTGTTTGTATTTTTTGTAAGATTGCCATACCAAATTTTTGGCTCCAACCTTTCCTGCCTACAAGTTGGCTATCATTTCCTACAAAATGAACTAGAGTTACTTTGGTCACAATCCATACCTGCATGAACTAGAGTTGGTAGTGGGCTGATAAGGCATACTTTGGTCACAGTCCATACCTGCCTTTTAGGACTTGTCTTTTTACTGGGATTGAATTTAGACTTGGAACTAATTCAAACATGGATTGGGTTGATTTTTTTACCCAAATCGCACCAATCCCTACTAATCACATCTCCATATTCACTAGCGCATTGCAACCGTTCTGTTAACCTCTGCTAGGATACAAGCGTGGACCATGCTACCACATAAGTAGCTACCAACTACCCATTCTCACGATTCTTTCTCCATACAACACAGAAGTTTTACAAAAGTAAATCATAAAATGTTCAAATATATTAGAAGTACAACACATTTTTTTCATGCAACACACTTTTCTCCATGCAACCCACTTTTTTTCGAACCATGACCATATTTGCCAATATCTAGAAGTATACATGGACTCCAGATCAACAAATACAAGAATTCAGACTATACCAACATGAAACATGATTTCTAGATGAAAGTACCAGTAGCCCTAGATCCTTTCTTTGTTTGACTGAGACGAAGCCTTGGATCCTTTCTTTCTTTTTATTTTGAGTTGTCTTAGCTTCATTTTTCGTTTTTCCAATTTGCTTCTTTGGTTTTGTACTCCTAAACAGTCTCATGTCCGTTTGTACTTGTTTCTCCCCTAATCGCAGTGAAATTAGTGCTACTACCTTTAGTCCAAAAAAAGTACCAGCAGCAACATATGACTAAATCTAGCAGTTTGCACTGCATGGCTGAATCAAAACAAGCTTAAGATTGTTCATGACAAATATTAAGAGGCATCACAGAATATCTTGAACAGAGCAAATTGCCTGGTAGACATAGTCCCATAAAAAGTAATCAGCCGGACATAGCTTTGACACATGTGTTGAGAAGTTATAATCTGTACAAAAAAGATTATAAAATATGAAATAATAGCTATTGATAGTGTATTAAAAACGAAGCAAATGAACTCACAGAGCGCAAATGAGAGTTGAGAATTGTATTATGTCTATTTTTCCTTCGAAAAAAAATCTCACAGATGAGGGCACAAATATTTCAAATTCTTTCAGTAGCAGGAACTAAAATATAATGTTCAGAATGTAGCCCGGTAATAGGGATGTAAGCGGTGCGTCGTTTAATCCCGCGTAATACCGTTTATCAGTACTCCAGTTCAATAAAGTTTGCTTTTCCCGAAAAATGAACAAACCAGTTGAATAAACGGGAATTGCAGACGCCGTTTAGGTGGCATTTACATCCCTACCCGGTATTATCTACCAATATAGATATTAATCTTCCATAGCCTGAAAGCAGCAGGGAGAATAAACTTCAGTAAGTAATAATAAGATGATATGAAACTTATATGATTCATGCAAGCTTTGAATTTTTGCCTAGATAAGCTAAAACGGACATATTATGGAGTTATGGGAAGGAAAATCCAGAGCTTGCAGTTCAAATTGTAACAGATGGAAATAATTAGTGAATAACCACATCACCTGACATGCATTTCAAACATCGACAAAATACATGAAATGCGGGGAGGGGGAGGCATCAAATGCACAGTGGCCTACGACTTCAAGGTAGATAAAATTAACTAAAACGACCTGAAATTCCTAATATGTTCAGATATTATTTTTCATATGGCGTGTACAATGTTAAGTCGTTTCTCTGTTCACATGAAATCTTATGTGCTTGAGATGGATCATAATTTCAGAAACTTCACTATAAGATATGTCAAGACGCCAAATGATTGTTATCATTGTGGAAGTAATATTATAAGTGTGCGGCCATGGGACTATATATGTCGTGCGCATGAAGCTGAATGATTCAACCACCCAGATTTTGGCAACTGTCTTCCCATCATCAAAGCAACTGAATCCCATCGAACCTTCCATGTCACACAAACGAGTGCAGAATCTTGTAGCACCAGTTGGACTGCGCATGAAGCTGAATGATTCAACCACCGTGTCGAAAACGACTATGTCGGCGTTGCTGAGAAAGCAGCCAGGGTCCCAGTGAAGACATCCCTGGAACATCATGGGTGGGGCAAAAGTAGTACTAGTAGTCTGGAAGGTTAGCAGAACTTTCTCTCTTCCGGGGATATCTGAAGGAACTCCAATGCACCTAGGCAAGCTCCCCGGCTGCACCATAAGGATATAGTATGCAGCTTTGAGGTGGTTCTCGTGTCCTCCCTTCCTATATAGGACACGGTACTCCCCGGACGGGCAATGGAGGTACATCGCGGCAATGTTGGTGTAGCCAGCCGAGGAGAGGCACGTGATTGGAGCGTACTCACGTGTAGCCGGGTTGCAGACGATGAATCGGCGGCCAGAGAGGGAAACAAGAAGGAGGCCGTCACAGGATGGGTGGATCTTGAAAGCACTGTTGTCATCAAACCCGAGGACGGGATGACCGTGCTCGAAGATTGGCAAACCACCCTCTCTATTGGCTCTGCCATAGAGCGTGAGCAGAGGGAGCGATGGCTGTCGCTGGTGGTGAACGAGGAGGAAATCGGCGGCGGAGGCGAGGTCGCGCCAGGTACGGCAGACCACGCGGCAACGGAGGATATCCTTGGCCGGAAGGCGGACAAATATCTCCTGCACTAGGATCTCATCCGGAAGGGCGGCGACGTGGCGGCTGCAAGACCGCGTGATTGTCTCCTTTTGCTCTTGCTCGCCGGCGGATATAGGGTTTTTGGTTGGGAGAGGCACGACGAGGATCCTCCGCGGTGGCAGCGCCCTCTGAGCCGGCCGCTGCGGCCCGCATTGCAACATGCGCATCGTATGGTTGGTAATGGCTTGCCCTAGATCACGCCCCCGGCTCGATGGGCGATGGTAGTTCTTGATCGGATATTCGAGCGCATGGACGCGCCGCTGCCCAAATTGTGAGATTTATTGATGATTCGCTTAGGGTTCGATCCAGCGATCCGCGTTCAATAAAAGGTTTTGTGCGGCCTAGCTGAAACGCGGAAAGTATCGAGCCGCCGTCCTGACTTGTGGCCCGGCCACAAGGTGCGAGTTATAAAAGGCGCGCAGTGTGCTAGGACTAGGAGTAACAAATTTCGTGTCAAGTTCTTTGCTCTAATCATTAGCTCTGTAACCCCTCTGCATAAACTCTCCACAGCTCTGTCTAACTATGTCAATCTATATATACCTATAAAATTAGGCATTCTAGTAGTAGCAATTTTTCTCGAAATAGGCTTCGTCCCGCTTTATAAATAAAACACACAGGTGAGACTACTGTTGGCCAGGCAACACAACAACTAAAGAGAGATACACCACATGATAAGAGGCTAGGACGACCCACGTCCAAAAAAGAAAATAAATGGAAGAAACAACGAATCGACGAGACTAGGGTGACCCGTCACCGATGTGCCCTCCGGAAGAGTCCCACCACACAACTAGCACACCGAAACGCCTAGTAACAAGACAACACCATCAACAAGGGAGCACCGTGTCACGGCACTACTGCCCGGGCCAGAACACTGGACCTAGGGGTTTCCCCCGGCACTCGGATACAGTAGGAAGGGGATATCCACGACGCCCTCCAAGAAGGAATGGCGCCACCCGAGGGTGGCACCGCGACAGAGTCGGACAAGCCGACAGGGATTTATCCCTACCCCCACCTACACAGAACCCCGGGCGAATCAGTGCACCACCACCCACTTTGCCGCCCACCAAAATGCACCACCACGATCTTGCGGCCACCATTGCCATCGTCTCATCGTTGACACAACAAGCAGCATGAGGACAGAGGAAAAAGACCTAGAACGAATATGGGATGGCAAACCGCCGCCACGCGGGAGGAGCCCCCCTCCACCACCGAGAGGTGGTTGTTGACCGGACAGGGCAGCAGGGTCACACCAGGCCTGCGGGCCCATAAAGTCCCTACCGCCTTGCTGCAATAGGCTAGGCGCCGCGCTACCGACCCCTACTCGCTCACAGTCGCCTCCGCCATCTTCAGAAGGTGCCCCTGCTACAGATGAGCTGGCCCGCCGAAACCCAGATCGGGCCCGAAGGGCCCGGATCTGGGCCAGGAGGGCCGAAGCACTCGTGCCAGCAGCCAAGGCACCCTGCCAGGCCGTCAGCGTGACGCCGGGAAGCCGCAGCAGAGGGCGCACCAGCCCGCCTTGGGCCAATCGGGCTCGAGGAGGAAGCCGACGCCAGCGTGCCCTGGCCGCAGCGCCACCAAGCCACGCGGAGACGCCACCTCGCCACCTTTAAACAACTGAAAGTTTAAGGAGCGGACGTATACTTCTTTTCCAGCGTGATTTTTTGAAGAATTATCATGCAGAGAGGGTGCGTAGGTGCACCGCCCGTGCTCACCTAAAACTTTCTCTTGTCATGCTGAAGTGAAGGGAGAGAAACAATATATTTTCCCCTGATACGTCCAAAACGTATCTACTTTCCCGAACACTTTTGCTATTGTTTCTCCTCTAAACTTGTGTGATTTGGATGCAACTAACACGGACTGACGCTGTTTTTAGCAGAATTTCCTTGGTGTCTACTTTTTATGCAGAAAATCAACTATCAGGAAAAATCCCAGAAAATATGCCAAAAATCCTATTTCACCAGAAGACTCCCGGAGCCAGAATACGAGACGGAGGGGGGCTGGGCCTAGGCCACACCACCTGGCCGCGCGGGCTAGCCCAGGCCGCGCCAGGGGGTGGTCTGGCCGCCCCAGACACCCCCTCGGTCTCCCTCTTCGCCTATAAGATGCCTTCTGACCTAAAAATTCAGGGGGGTTTCGACGTTTTTCCAGAAGGAGTTCCGCTCCGCCGCCACCACCAGATTCCACGAAACAGCACCAGAAACTCCGTTCTAGCACCCTGCCGGGGCGGAGAATTGGAGGAGATCATCGCCATCATCATCACCATCGCTTCTCCATCGACCATCCATGTTTCTCCCATCTATGAGTGAGTAATCCCCCGCTGTAGGCTATGGGGATGGTAGGGATTGGATAAGATAGTTCATGTAATGGCATCAGATTATTAGGGCATGGTGCCTAGTATCTTCTATTAGTGCTTTATGACTTTGTTGCGACTTGTTATGCTTAATGCTTGTCATTAGGGCCCGAGTGCCATGATTTCAGATCTAAACATGTTATTGATTCATTATGATACTATTGTTTATGGTCTTATCTACAAGTTGTATACACACGTTGTTGTCCGGAACCAATGGCCCCGAAGTGACAGAAACCGGGATAACCGGAGGGAATGGCTTTGATGTGAGGATCACATGTGTTCACGGAGTGTTAATGCTTTGCTCCGGTGCTCTATTAAAAGGAGCACCTTAATTGCCAGTAGTTCCCTTGAGGCCCCGCTGCAAACGGGCTGGCAGGACAAAAGATGTTGTGCAAGTTCTCATTGCGAGCACGTATGACTATATATGGAACACATGCCTAGGATTATCTAGTACTTGGATGCTTTATCTTATTTATCTGCAAATGCTCTTTATTCTGATTGCTATGTGAATTGTCTTGTCCATGCAACGTCCGTCCATCCATCCTATGCCTACCACACTCGAATCCTACTGTTTACTGCTATGGTTACTACTGTCTTTACTTTATTACTGCTATTACTTTACTATTCCTACTACAAAACTGCTGCTACTGATAAACTGTTGTGAGCAAGATTGTTTTCAGGTGCAGCTGAATTGACAACTCAGTTGTTAAGGCTTATAAATATTCTTTGGCTCCCCTTATGTCGAATCAATAAATTTGGTTTCACTTCCCTCGAAAATACTGCGATACACCCCCTATACTTGTGGGTCATCAAGACTATTTTCTGGCGCCGTTGCCGGGGAGCATAGCTTTATTTATTAAGTTCACTTGGATTCTCTATTGTTCGCTGCTATCCATCCATCATGGGTAAGTCTCGTGATGGCAAGGTTCCTATTTTACTATCCACTACAAGAAGAGGTACGGTCCTGAACACCTCTGTTTCTCTTGATTCACCATCTGTTATGAGTAAGCTCGTTACACCACCACATACACATGCTACACACATTGCTACTACTATTGAGTCTGAAACTTCTGATACTTATGATGCTTCTTCTAATGTGCTTGATAAGAGTGGTTCATTAGGTCCTTTCCTAGATGCTACGATTGCTAGAACTATAGCTGGAAATACTGAAACTCCTAATGAAGACACTACTACACCTGTTAGTTCACCTGAGTCTAGTGAGAGTTATGATATTGAAGACGGTTATGTTGAGATGACCGATGAATTTATTAAAGAATGTAAAAACACCCATGATAGGAGCGCCACTAAGAGTCTCCTTGAGAGGCGTACTATTAGACACAAATTGTCTCCTATTGTTAAGTTTGCTGCTTCTCCCATAAACATTAAAGACAAAGATTTTGATTTCTCTCTCGATCTATCTTACATAGCTATTGTTGAGAAATAACCTTTTTGTGGGACTAAGAATGAAAGTGCGGTAGCACATATGAATGAGCTTTCTACCATGAGTGGCTTGTTTTCTGATGATATTAAGATGCGTACTTACTTTGTTGCTAAGATTTTTCCCTTTTCACTGAAAGGAGAAGCTAAAACTTGGTTTAGTAATTTACCTCCTGAATCTATTAATAGCCCTGATTGCTTGATTAGTACTTTCCTGCAGAAATATTTTCCTCCTAGTGCTAGACATGCTATTTTGCAGGAACTTTTTGATTTTAAACAGGGAGAAAAAGAGATATTGCCTGAATCTTGGGAAAGGTTTTGTGCTTTGATTCATCCACAGGCTGGAAGTCCATTACCTAAGAATGAGCTTCTTGATATATTTTATAATGGACTAACCGAAGAATCTAGGACATACCTAGATAGTTGTGTTGATTGTGTTTTCAGGAATAGGACTCCCAAGGAAGCTGAGGAATTAATGGCTAAAATAAGCAAGAACTATGAGGATTGGACTCCTCCTGAACCAGCTATACCTGAAGTAATTATACTTGAACCAACTATTCCAGTACCTATTCCAACATCAAAGAAGAGGGGAGTTATTGAATTAAATGATGAAGTGATGAAGGAAGCTAAGAAATGTCTTAAGGAGAAGGGAATTAAAGCTGCAGATGTCAAGAATTTACCTCCTATAGAAGAATTATGTAAGCCTATCTCCTACTCATCCACTATTGAGGTACACTCTCTCCAACACTTTGATGAAGGTGATATCCCTTACTCTAAACCTCTTGATCAATGCTTAGAAGAATTCGATATCTTTATTGTTAAGCAAGATAATTTTAATAAAAGGGTGCAAAATCATCTAATGAAAAACTCTAGAGCTATTGTTGAGTTAAAAGATATTGTGGAAAGAACCTCTAATGATGTTAAAATGATTGTTAAACACTTTCAAATGGTTCAAACTCAAATAGATCAACTCATTAAAGTACAAAAAGACTTGCTAGTTAACGCTGCTAAAGAAAAACATGCTTATGAAATTAGAACTAGAAGTGGTGCTGCTACCCAGGATCCTCTATATCCTGAGGGGCATCCCAAAAGAATTGAGCAGGATTCTCAGCAAGCTGAAAATAGTGGTTCTACTCGTAAGAAAAGGAAAAATAAACATAAAACTATTGTAGAACCCTCTGAACTTGCTATAGATCCTAATAGTATATCTATTTCTGATGCTGAAACTGAAAGTGGTAATGAAGAAAATGAAGAAAAAGTTGAAGAAAAACCTGAAAAGCACACTAAGGATACTAAATACGCTAAAGAAGATTTTGTTGCTAAGAAACATGGTAGTGAAAGAGAACCTTGGTTCTAAAAACCTACGCCTTTCCCTGATAAGAAACACAAGTCAAAGGAAGATGAACACTATAATAAGTTTTGTGGGTGGATGAAACCTTTATTCCTGCAAATCCCTTTGACTGATGCTATTAAATTGCCTCCTTACTCAAAGTATATGAAGTATATTGTCTCGAATAAAAGGAAGATCCCTAATGAAGAAATTTCTACTTTGCTTGCTAATTATTCCTTTAATGGTAAGGTTACTAAGAAACTTGGAGACCTAGGGATTCCAACTATCCCTTGCTCTATTAAGAATAGTTACGTTAGAACTGCTTTGTGTGATTTGGGAGCTGGAGTTAGTGTTATGCCTTTTTCTCTCTATAAGAGGCTTCAACTAGAAAAATTAATACCAATTGATATATCTTTGCAAATGGCTGATAAATCTACCACTATTCCTGTTGGTATATCTGAGAATGTACCTGTTCAAGTGGCTCATAATTGCTTGATATTAACTGATTTTGTTGTGCTTGAAATGCCTGAATATGATAATATGTCTATTATTTTTGGGAGACATTTTCTTAATACTGCAGGAGCTGTTATTAATTGTAATCAAGGAAAGGTGACTTTCAGTGTTAACGACAAGGAACAAACTGTCTATTTCCCCAAGAAGATTGAAAGGACTTATGGTTTGAATTCAATTGAACATGTTGAGGGCATTCAAGTTGGAGAAATATATTGTCCCATACCAAGAGAAAAATTTAAAACAATTATGATTGGGACCATTGCTATCAAGGTTGAGTTAACATAATCATTAGTGGAATACAAAGTTTTGTCTCATATGGAATTGTTTTGGTAACAAGACCTGATCAACCTTGTTAACAAAAGGATTTCATTGAACAAAACAATGTTTTCACCGTGATTATCTCTGTTTACTTTTATTCTATCCATTTTAGTTTTGCTTTCGTTTAGTTTTCTTTGTTGTTATTGCTTGCATGTTAGAGTGTCTTAGAACTTCTGTAGTTCTAGCTTTGTTTTGTCCTTGCATCATTTTAAAAAAAAACTGTCTGCCAGAAAATCATTCTTCTATACCTGAAAAATGCCCAAAAATAAAGTGTCTCGAAAAATTCTAGAAAATCCATATTAAATTTTTACGTGAAAAAAGGGGCAGAGGAGTACCTGGAAGGTACCAGGGGGACCCACCAGGCAGGATCACCACCTGGTGGCGCGGCCTGCCCTGGGTGGCACCATGCGATGGTGTGGGCCACCCCTGGCCCTCCACTAACTCTCTCACCTGCCACTTTCTTCTCTCTCCCGAGTAAGCTCCAGTTCATTGCTCAAAATCGCGTTCCTGTTGTGCTTGCTCTCGATTTTTTCGATCTCCTTGCTCAGCCCTACTTTGTTGCTGAAATTTGGAGCATTTGTTCTCCGGTATGTGACTCCTCCCCTTGTCCAAGTAGATTTGTGTTTAGTGGATTATATCTTGAGTATTTTGCTGCTGTAGGTGATAGGTTATGAGAGCTTGTATGCTTGTTTGATGCTTAGAGATATACTTTTGATGCATGTTTAGGACTCTTAAAAGTCCCTATGAGTAGTATCCTTCATTATATTCACTTTGCAATCACTTGTTTAATAGGTGTTTAAATTTCAGAATACCAAGCATGAACAACCATTCCTTTGGAGAGATATTTGAGAGGGATGCACCTAGGAGGTCGAGGCCCTCAAGATCAGCCTCTTAGTTTAGGCCATCATAAAATGAAGATCTCATTGCAACTCGTATTGGTAGTGAAAGGGATGATGGGGATGCTCACCCATCTACTTTTCCTTATTTTACTTTCTTACAAGCTACAGGGGTTCTTGATGATTTGTTGCTACTGATTGAGAGGGTTGGTTTGACCTCATATATGCAAGATGAGAGTGAGCAATACGCTATGCTCACCAAAACCTTGGTTGAGAGCTTCACGTTTACTAACACGCCCTATCAGTCAACTGTCTCTTTCAAAATTTATAATCTGCCCTTTACCATGCCATTGGAAAGATTTTGCAGTGTTGTAGGTGTAAGCATGACAGAGACCGTGAAGAAAATTCAAGGGCGACCCGCTGATTTGCTGGAGCTTTACCGAGGGGTGACCAATGATGATGACCGCGTGGCGCAGCGCGGAAAGATAAGAAACATCCAACTCCCTGCTTTTAGATACTTTGCATATTATCTTGCTAATAGCGTACTTGGTAGGGAGAATGTCGTCGGATTGATGACAAGTACGCCATGAGGGGGTCCTCAAGGCGTGCGGAAGAGAGGGGTGTGAGACGTACGGTGTTCCGGGACGGTGAGCACACAAGTTTACCCAGGTTCGAATCCGCCGGCTTTGGACGGATCCTACTCCTGCTATCAATCCAGTAATACGGCAGAAACGGAATATGGGTTACAAGGGTTTGCCTGTGCGAGTTGAGATTGTAGACTATTGAGTTGTGCCCTAAAGGCTCTCCCTAGGACGACTTATATAGATATCTGGCCTAGGGTTAACAGGAGAGATCTATCCGGCTACGACTAAGAGTCGGTTATAGAGTACATATTGAACTACAAGTAATACTATGGGCCTAAGTCGGTAAGTCTTCTGGGCCTTCCCGTAGCCGGACTGGACTCCGTCTTTTCTCCCTGACTGGGCCACCCGTGAAGCAAAGCTCTAACCCGAAGTGGGCCACCCTGGTCAGTGAGGAACTGTGAGGATACCCAGAAAGTATATCCCCAACAACAACCCCCGAAAGTCTCCAAGATCCAAAGTCAGATTTATCATCGTCTAGCTTGATCTTCGGCTTGCAGATTCTTGAAGGGTTCCTAAAACTTCACAACAAAAAATACGATCCGGGTCTTAAAAATAAGTCAGACCTATCAACATGTTACTCGGATTTCTCAGCTTGATTTTCAAACTAAGCCGGAACTTGGTCTCTAATGCCACCTGACACCAGTCATGGTCAAGTCACGTCATCTAACAAACATCCTGTCAGCACGACCGTTGGTGGGTCCGCTGTTCTCGGAACCGAGGCGCCGTTTCAATGCGTACATGGATATCGAGGCGACGTAATCATCGCGTGGGTCCTTCCCAGTTCCTTCCACGACGCGTGGCAGTTACACAGTGTCATTTGCACGAATCTTGGCGCGATTAGGTTGTTATAAGGGGTGAGGATTCCTCTTCCCTCATCTTCTTCACCTGTTCCTTTGCTATTTCCTTCTCCTTCACATCTCCCTCGTGCACAGAGCTCCTCTGCTTTCCCCAAAAAACTCCCAGCACCGCCCATCTAAGGTCACCGGCGCACCGTAGAAATGGCTTCCTCTTCCTCTTCCGGTTTGGCGGCGGCAGCGGCGACGGAGGCGGTGGCAGAGAAGGAAAGCAACCGCGGGGTTTGGATCCCCTTCTTGCTAGACGACGAGAAGCTTCGCGGCGTGGAGGCTGAAGGGCTCCTCCATGCCGGCGACTGGCGGAGTGGCTCCGGCGAAACCATCCCCAACCTGTGTGCCGGCGAGCGGGTCCACTTCGGCACCTACCTCGACAAAGGTTTGTCCTTTCCTCCCTCGGAATTATTTTCTGAGGTGATTGACCACTACGGTGTACAACTCCACCATCTTCCCCCGAACTCCATCTTAGAGATGAGTTCTTACGCAGCCTTGTGCGAGGGGTTTCTTGGCATTAGGCCAAGTCTTACTTTGTTCCGGTACTACTTCCATGTCCGGAGAAATTCTATTACCGTCGGTGATGCGCTCAACTTTCGACGTAGAGCTCGTTGGGAACCCCAAGAGGAAGGTACGATGAGCACAGCAGTAAGTTTTCCCTCAGTTATGAAACCAAGGTTTAATCGAACCAGTAGGAGCAAGGAAACACACCAAAGGTGTTACTAGCTGAGCTTTGGCAGGGCACACTACCGGTGCTAGTAGCAACGTGGAGACCTGCACAACACAACCACAGAACTTTGTCCCCAACTTGCGATGAGGTTGTCAATCTCCCTATGTTTTGCGGAAAACAAAGGATTAAACGTATCGAATGGAAATAAGTAAAAGTTTGCAGAAAGTAAACACAAAGCAGTAAAAGATTGTAGATTGTATGTAAAGTAAAAGGACCAGGATCCATAGTTCACTAGAGGTGGCTCTCCTTAGATAAATAACATGCTGGGTGAACAAATTACAGCGGGGCAATTGACAAACACCGAGAAAGCAATACATGCATATACTAATCATCTTGACTCCTTTGAGACTTGATTGGGCATTACAACATAATACATAGACCGCCATCCAACTGCATCTATGACTAATAATCCACCTTCAGGTTATCATCAGAACCCCCTCCAGTATTAAGTTACAAGCAACAGATTATTGATCGGGTACCTAGGGTTTTCATCCCGAGGGCAACTTATATGCAGAAGGAGATGCCGAGGGGGTGCCGGGAGCCACCACACCACCCCCTGGCACGGGCCCAGCCTGGCCGCGCGGCCAGGTGGTGTGGCCGGACCCTGGCCCTTCTCCGTCTCGTATTCTGGCACTTGATGTCTTCCGGAAAAATAGGCACTTTGGCTTTTGTCCCGCCCAATTCCGAGAATATTCATTTTCTGACTTTCCTGGAACCAAAAACAGCAGAAAACAGGTAGCTGGCACTGTGGCACTTGTTAATAGGTTAGTCCAAGAAATCATATGAAAAGTACTCCAAAGTTGGAACAAAACACAAGAAAGTGGATAAAACCAAGCATGGAACATCAAAAATTATAGATACATTTGCAATGTATCAACATCCCCAAGCTTAACTCCTGCTCGTCCTCGAGTAGGTAAGTGATAAAAACAAATAATTTTTGAGGTGACATGCACCATCAAAGACTTGATCAGAGTATTTGCAAAACACTCAAAGCTGGGATCATAGTACTTCAATCATAACATGAAAGACAAAGTTCTAGCAATAAGCAAAGAAACTATAATGCAACATGAAAAGGCACAAACAAAAGATTCATGAATAACATGCTTTGCAAGACGTTTGTTTGTTTCACATAAAGAAAACATAGCATAAAAGTATTCAGCTTGTCCCTCAATAGAGTAGCAAATATAAATGCATAGGACACCTTCAAAGTTCATAAGAGTGACTAGATACAATAGTTTCAAACAAGCAATAACAAGTTATGCATCAATCAACTAGTCTTGGGACAATGCACATAGAACTAAGAATGACCACTATGCTCTCAAAGTAGGTGCATAAAGATAGAAGGTGGAGACTCCATATAATGGTGGAAGAAAGGCCTTTTGTAAAAGGAAGTAGGGATTCAAGTATCATAAAGAGCTTCCAAAAATTATGGTACTTGCAGCTTTCAGCTCTCATTGCCCCTATCATAAGCATCTTGAAGTGATTAAGGTTAAAGTGAACAAACTATGGTGCACATGCTTGACGAAGTATAAGTCAGAAATCTCATGTCCCTTGTATACGAGGGCTGCTCCTCATGCTACTCAAGTTTAGTCACCGGTAAGTTCTTGTCATCGTAAGTACATGTGTATCATTGAGAACCGCCAACGGGGTACCCCTTGCCCGATGATACGAAGAATCCCCATATCAAAATGACAAGGCAAGCAGACAACGAGCATCTCAGCATTCTTCTTATTTACCATGGGAATATGGTGCTTTTTTCTCTCTTTCCTCTTTTCATAGTATCTCTTTTTTTCTCTCTTTTTTCTCAATATAGGACTCTTTTTTTATAAGAAGAATGCTTCATAGATAGATCATTATGGTTATGTTGCAGGTTTCCACCATGTCAGCATGGATTAGACCAGCGGCCCAGGCGTTTCTCTAACACATATACATAACTCCATGGACTTACAAGCTCCCCTTTCATTTCACACCAACAACATCCATAGACAAAAGAGCATGATATCAACTAGGTACAAAGTACCAAGTGCAATGTTGAAAGCGTTCCCCATGAAAGCATGGTTCTGCTAATTCCCAACAAATAAGTGCAAGCATATACAACATAGACGACACAATGGTTCAAATTTATTAAGGGCAAGAAAAGTAAAGTGTGCCATCAAGTTCGTGAGAGCTTTAATCACTAGTTTTCTCATAACAAGTTTAATTCGGAAGGTAAAAAAAACATGAATATACTTGGAATAGCATATGCTAATAGGTAGGTATGGTGGACTCTTTGGAATAACTTGGTTCAGGGAGTTGGATGCATGTGTGGAACTCATACTTGGTTGTGGAGGCTAGCAAAAGACTGGGAGCGGCAAACTAAGAGAGCAATAATAGCCATAATCATGCAGAGCGACAAAACATCATTGATCAAAGCATAAAGTGATACTACAAGTTGAAAAATAAAGGATCATAAAGGTTATGGAGACTTTGGATAGTCATAACATGGTGTGAGCATGCGCCAAGTCAACCCAAATAAAGCATCAAAGGAGAATACCACTATACTATGCTTTAATATGCTAAAACAACGCATGATTCATCCAAGGCACATTAAGCAATCTCAATTGTTTATAACAAGTCATGCTACAGCAAAGAATACTAAGCATAAAGCCAAAACAATGTCAAGCATGGCATGACAAAGCATAGGCCATAGTCAAAAACGAGCTCTTTTTACCACATAAGTATGAACTTTCTACTCTTTTCCAAACCAAACCAAACTAATTGCAAACCAATGTATGAAAGAGGGGGTCCAACCAATTTATTCAGAAAACTAAGCAAACCAAGCAAACGAAAACCAAAACAAAAACAAAAAAGAAGACGCTCCAAGATAAACACAATTGTGCATGAAACAATAAAAATGAGGCGTTTGGAAGAAACCTGGAATTTTTATTGATGAAGAAGGGGATGTCTTAGGCATCCCAAAGATTTGACGCTTGTACTTCTTGGATATTTCTTGGGGTGACACGCCTGGAATCCCCAAGCTTGAGCTTTAGTCCACCCTTCATCTCATTACTCATTCCTTCCATACACCTAAAATTTTTCCTTCATACAAAACTTCACACAATCTCATTAGCAACATTAGTGCACTTAAGATAAATAAGTCTCAAGGTTCAGTTCTAACACCAAATAAACTTCCATTAGAACACTAGCTACTGTAGCACTTCCCTCAAAAAGCTCAATTCCCCAAAGGAACTCAAGAAGGAACTAACAAGAAGCAAATGCAGAAAATGGCAGAAATCTGTCAAAACAGACCTGCAGGTAAAGACGAATTTTTGCGAAGACCTTCTATTGCTCAAATCAAAAAGTGTTGAACTAACGAAAGTTAGAAAACAACCTGGGGCAGAAGCACAAAGAATTACAGCTCAATCCGACGTACAGAGCTCTCTCAGGAAGTTTTACGGTGAAGCACATAAATCTGTTTCGGGACAACAACTTTCCCAATCATTACTTCACTCTCATTAGAGGTTACTCTTGGCACAAAAAGCAAATAAAAAGGATAAGAAGCGGTTATTACAGAGGTAATAACTTCCAATACTCATCTAAAACTCTTGGGTTATCTCCCAACAAGTACTTTTCTTTAACGCCTTTAAGTTAGGCATAAGAAGCAAAGAAAGAATCAAGTGTTCTCAAATAAAGAAGCATTAAGACCAAAAAAAAATTTCATAGGAGAAGCAAAAGAAATATTTTCTCTCTTTTTAGGGAAGTGTTCTATACCTTTCTTGAGTGGAAGTTGATATTTAATGGCGCCTTCTTTCATATCAATGATGGCACCAACAATTCTAAAAAAAGGTCTTCCCAAAGTAATAGGACAAGAAGCATTGTATTCAACATCCAAAACATAGAAATCAACGGGGACATAGGAATCGTTAACCATAATAAGAACATCAGTAAGACTCCCCGTGAGTTTCTTTTTAGCATTATCATCAAGTGGGACATTCAAATAGCAATCTTCAAGAGGGGGCAAATCAAGCATATCATAAATCCTTCTAGGCATAATAGAAACACTACTATCAAGATCACACAAAGCTTTGAAATCAAAGTCATTCACTTTCATATTAATGATGGGTTCCCAACCATCTTCTTGTTTTATAGGAATAGAAGCTTTATGTTTCATATTTTCTTCTTTAATCTTTATGAGAGCATCAGTAATGTGTTTTGTAAAAGCCATGTCCATAGCACTAGCATTAGGACTTTTAGCAAGCTTTTGTAGGAACTTAATAACTTCAGAGATGTTGCAACCATCAAGATCAAAATCAACTTTATCATCTAAAGTACTAGAACTATTAGTAGCCTCAACACTGGTGGTGGTGATAGTAGAAACACTAATGTTTCTAGCAATTTCATCTTCTCTTTCCCACTTAGCATGTAATTCAGCTAATAGTCTAACATTTTTATCAATTATTACTTGTATAGCATTAGTAGCTGCAAAGGGATTCTCACTAGTTTCAGGTTTAGCAGCCATTTTATTCAAAGTAGATTGAGCTTCAGCCAAAGATGCTATATTTCTTTCAGCATTAGAGAGTTTTTCCTCAATAGTTTTATTGAAAGCAGTTTGTTTACTAATAAACTCTTTAAGCATAACTTCAAGTTCAGAGGGAGCACTCTTATTATTGTTGTAAGAATTTCCATAAGCATTACCATTGTTGGGAGGATATGGCTTATAATTGTTATTACCACAATTATTCCTATAAGCATTATTACCATAAGCATTGTTGCCAAAATTATTATTTCTTTTGAAGTTCACATCAACTTGCTCTTCTTGAGCAACCAAAGAGGCTAAAGGAACATTATTTGGATCAATATGGGCTTTCCCATTAACAAGCATAGACATAATAATATCAATCTTATCACTCAAGGAGGAGGTTTCCTCAACAGAATTTACCTTCTTACCTTGTGGAGCTCTCTTAGTATGCCATTCAGAATAATTAACCATCATATTGTCCAAAAGTTTTGTTGCAGCACCCAAAGTGATGGTCATAAAGGTACCTCCAACAGCTGAATCCAATAGGTTCCTTGAAGAATAGTTCAATCCTGCATAAAAAGTTTGGATGATCATCCAAGCAGTCAGTCCATGAGTGGGACAATTCTTTACTAAAGATTTCATTCTTTCCCAAGCTTGAGCAACATTCTCATTATCAAGTTGTTTAAACTTCATTATTTCACTTCTCATGGATATAATCTTAGCAGGAGGATAGTATTTTCCAATAAAAGCATCTTTGCACTTAGTCCAAGAATCAATACTATTCCTAGTTAAGGAATTCAACCATTCTTTAGCTTTTCCTCTCAAAGAAAAAGGAAACAATTTCAGCTTAATGATATCACCATCTATATCCCTATGCTTTTGCATCTCACAAAGTTCAACAAAGTTATTTAGATGGGAAGCAGCATCTTCATTACCAATACCAGAAAATTGTTCTCTCATAACAAGATTGAGCAAAGCAGGTTTTATCTCAAAGAAAGTATTTTCAGCCACAAGTGGAGCAATAGGTGTGCTCATAAAATCATTGTTGTTGGTGCTAGTGAAGTCACACAACTTAGTGTTTTCAAGGGTAGTCATTTTTTTTGGGTTTTCAAATAAGAAAGCAAACAAGTAAAACTAATTTTTTGTGTTTTTGAAGAACAAAACAAGCAAACAAAGCAAAAATAAAACTAAGCAAAACAAAAACAACAAAGTAAAGAGATTGGTTATGAGGGACTCCCCTTGTGAAGATGTCCTTGACTCCCCGGCAACGGTGCTAGAAAAATCTTGATGCGCTCGACTTTCGACGTAGAGCTCGTTGGGAACCCCAAGAGGAAGGTACGATGAGCACAGCAGTAAGTTTTCCCTCAGTTATGAAACCAAGGTTTAATCGAACCAGTAGGAGCAAGGAAAAACACCAAAGGTGTTACTAGCTGAGCTTTGGCAGGGCACACTACCGGTGCTAGTAGCAACGTGGAGACCTGCACAACACAACCACAGAACTTTGTCCCCAACTTGCGATGAGGTTGTCAATCTCCCTATGTTTTGCGGAAAACAAAGGATTAAACGTATCGAATGGAAAGAAGTAAAAGTTTGCAGAAAGTAAACACAAAGCAGTAAAAGATTGTAGATTGTATGTAAAGTAAAAGGACCAGGATCCATAGTTCACTAGAGGTGGCTCTCCTTAGATAAATAACATGCTAGGTGAACAAATTACAGCGGGGCAATTGACAAACACCGAGAAAGCAATACATGCATATACTAATCATCTTGACTCCTTTGAGACTTGATTGGGCATTACAACATAATACATAGACCGCCATCCAACTGCATCTATGACTAATAATCCACCTTCAGGTTATCATCCGAACACCCTCCAGTATTAAGTTGCAAGCAACAGATTATTGCTTTACGAACTGCGTGTAAAGTAAACAATACGATTGTTCTATGAACAAAGGATTGTTGTTTTCTCCCTAGTAGCAACAACACATCTAGTACCTTAGAGATTTCTGTCACTTCCCCAGATTACCAGAGGCATGAACCCACTATCGAGCATAAATACTAACTCTTGGAGTTGCTAGCATCTACTTGGCCAAGATAGCTACTAACAACAGAAAGCATGCAAGATCACAAATAACAAAGACATGATAGAATCAATAATCAATCTGAAATAGCATCTCAATATCCATCGGATCCCCGCAAACACAACATGTATGGATTACAAATAGATGATCTTGATCATGAACGGAGCTCACAAGATCTAAACATGAAAGCACAAAGGAGGAGAAACCAGCCATCTAGCTATTACTTGGATCCGTAGTCCAAGGATGAACTACTCACGCATCACACCGGAGGCTTGCATGGTGATGAAGAAGGCCTCCAGGGTGAATTCCCCTCTCCGGCAGGGTGCCGGGAAGAGCTTCAGATCCCTCCCGATCTAGGGATGGAGATGACGGCGGCTACAGACTCTTTCGTGGATTTTTGATCGGGTACCTAGGGTTTTCGTCCCGAGGGCAACTTATAGGCGGAAGGAGAGGCCGAGGGGGTGCCGGGAGCCACCATACCACCCCCTGGCGCGGGCCTAGCCTGGCCGCGCGGCCAGGTGGTGTGGCCGGCCCCTGGCCCTTCTCCGTCTCATATTATGGCACTTGATGTCTTCCGGAAAAATAGGCACTTTGGCTTTTGTCCCCTCTAATTCCGAGAATATTCATTTTCTGACTTTCCTGGAACCAAAAACAGCAGAAAACAGGCAGCTGGCACTGTGGCTCTTGTTAATAGGTTAGTCCAAGAAATCATATGAAAAGTACTCCAAAGTTGGAACAAAACACAAGAAAGTGGATAAAACCAAGCATGGAACATAAAAAATTATAGATACATTTGCAATGTATCAGCCGGTAATCCTTATATTACCGGTACAATTAGTTTTTCAGTTAGGCGTGAGCGCGCATATCCTAAGATTCTAGCCAGTGACTCGGTCAAGCAATGGACAACCACTTTCTTTTACCACAAGGATGTTCCTGCTCCCGGCAAAGCCGCCGCTTTGCCGGCTTCCATCGACGGAGCTGCCATGCCTCAATTATCTTGGGATGAGGCTGCTCCGGCTCTCAGTGACGATCTGCTTCTTGCCAAGAGGTGGATCGAATATCTGATGAAACACAAAGGACTGAAGGGATCTGACTTAGTCCATTGTTGGGTATCACGCCAGATCCAACCCCTCCATTACCACCGAGACCGACTAATGCACTCCATCACGACGTCCAAAAAAGATTCCCTCCGCATCAGCCCTAGAGCATATACATCGCAAGGTTACATAAGCCAGATTAAATGGCTGATAAGGGAGCGGATTGAGAGGAGGATCCCGGAGGTTTCTCTGGACATGCACACAGCGGAAAACCCTGTTGTGCCGGTAAGCTTTTAACAATAAACCCTTTCTATGTGTTTCACCTTTAAATTGTTTCGCAATACTGAGATGTTTTCTTTCTTTTCAGCTTGCCAACCTCCCTGAGTCGGAACTTGCTCCACTCGAGGGATATCCTCTGGAGTTTTCTCAGGAGGCTGAATTGGTTCTATTGCCGGACGTTGTGCCCAAGAAGCGCAAAGCTCCGACATTGGCTGTTGGCACAAAGGAGGTGCCAGTCGTGAAGAGGTAACTTTTTGACACAACTTTTTCGCCTTTGTACCTTACTCGTACTTTCTTCCGAGATGTAATGTTTTCCATTCTATTACATTCTTAGGGCTAAGCAGCTCATCAAGGGCAAGGGGAAGGGAACTTCTTCGAAGCCCTTGCGGCATACGAAGCTGACCATAGCTTCTCCTGCTGTGGCTCCTCTGACTCCTACCCCTCAACCCTCTGCAACGCCGGTGGTTACTCCATCATCAGCTGTCGCAGAAGATTCGGCTCCTTCACTGGAGCCAGCGATCCTTGAATCGCAGACTGCATCACCATGAGTGAGTCAGCTTTAGATAAGGGTGAACCCTCTTTGGGTAATGATCCCTCGGTAGAGATCTTCGCCGACAACCTTCTCAACAATCCGGGGCTTGCCAAACTTAGCTTGTCCCGGAAATCTGCGGAGGAGATCCAGCGGCTGGCCCGGCAATGCCTGGAGAAAAGAAATCTCTCTGCCGAGGAAGAAGCACAAGAGGCGGAAGACATCAAATATTCCGACCTTCTTGAACAAGTTCGCCTTCGCGACGAGGGACTTAGAGCTGGTGTGCTTCCACCACCTCCGATTATTCCACTCACCCTCGCCGAGAAAGTTTCCACTAAGGTGAACATATGTCTGAGCAAGCTCACACATGAACATCATGTAAGTCGGAATTCTAACTCACGTATTTTTTTATTGTACTTTATATCATATCCTGTAGCCCCCAAGCATGAAGTAGGATATATAATCCGGGTTTATGCTTCCTTAGGATGCCAAAGAATGAACTAGTGTAGCCCCCAAGGCTCGTGCTGATGTTAGTAACAATATTATCCCGAGTCTTCAATAGACTTCTGACTCTGGGTATTCTGACTTACAAAAAGTTAATTCATATAACTAGGATTTGTTGAAGAATATCTGCAACAAGCGGAGAGAGATCCGAGCTCTCCGACTTGAAAATGCTGAGCTAAAGGTCTCCAAAGATGAGGCCGAAGGTAAACATTCCGAGACTCAAACATTGTCTTTATGTTTTCATAGTCGAATATTTTTCGTTGAACTGTTTGTTCTTTTTGACTTACAGCACTAGTCAAACAATCCTGCGCTATGATTGAAGAGGCTAAGAATCTCAAAACCTTGGTGGTGGAGAACAAAGAACTTCGCCAAGAGCTGGATAAGCTCAAGGTGACGAGGTTTAATCTCGTCAATGTCCATTGTTATGGACTTGGGTTTTGGAGAAGATGGGGATGCTGGAGATCGTGGCACGGTTAACAGACAAGCAACCAGGGGACACGAGATTTACCCAGGTTCAGGCCCCCGGAGGGAAAACCCTACTCCTGCTTGTCTGTTCTTTGATTACGATGGAACCGAAGGTTACAGGGTGCGCAGATTCGATCTGGCGTGGATGCGTGTGCGAAAGTATGAGTCGAGGTGAGTTGCGTTGCCCTAGGACGTACCCTCCTAGCCTTTATATAGACTTAGGCAGGGCCCGGGCGTAGTCCTAGTCGGTTACAAGTTCTAGGGTTTTACCCCTTTGAGTTTCCTATCTCCGCTAGTCTTGCTCTCCAAGGATCCGACGGCCAGTCCACCACTTCGAATTCTAGGCGCTCCTGCCGAAAGTTGTTCGGCTTCCCGAAGATGACGTCGAGCCCTATTTTGCCCAGGGGGAAGATGCCCTTCCCTGGGACAATGCCGTGGAACGTTGTGTCTGATTGTTCCAGGCTGCATGGCGGGATTCGCATAGCTGCTAGAGTGCTTGCGAACATTAGGTTGATGCCGCTGCCGCCGTCCATGAAGACGCGACTCATCTCGAAGCCTCCGATCTGCGCCTCCAGCACCAGGGCAGCATGACCTGGGCGAGGGATCTGGCATGGGTGATCCGCGCGAGTGAATGTGATGCAGGACTCCGATCCGCTGAGGTACTCAGGGATTGCAGGCGGAGTTGCCACGGCCAAGTTGATTTGTCGGGTGATTTTCTTCTGCACCCTGTTGGTGGGGCGTCCCTTCTGGATCATATTTAGTGCTCCCTTTGGTGGAGGGTATGCGACTCCGGCGTTGTTTTGCGCTGGTGCGACTGGTTGATTTGGGCCTCCAATAGGCGGCGGTGGAGGAGCTCCGTGTGCTATTTCACCTGGCGCAGGTGCGTTTCCGAACGCAGGAATTGGAGCTTGTTGCCTCATCTGCATCATGCCTTCGCTGAGTTTCTGGAACTCGCGGCAGTCCTTGAGCATGTGGCTAGCTTTCTTTTTGCCATCTTGTTTGTCGATGTAGAAGTGGATGGTGCATGGACCCGAAAGTTTGTCGAATGCTGAGGGTCCGTTGTCGCGGTCGCGGCGTTGCCATGACTGCGTTGGTCATCCGTTGTCGCGGAAGTTTCCGCTGCGGTATCCTCCGCTGTTGCGGCTGTTGTCGTTATGGCGGTCGGCGTAGCCGGCTGCGACCATGTCGGGTCCATCGCGGTCCTCGTAGACGCGCGGTCTCCTCTTGCTGCGGCGTTCGCGTCTTCGGCCGTAGTCGTCCTCTTCATCTGATTGCGCCCGTTGGATGCAATCTTCACCGTCTGCCCAACTGTTGGCGATTTCCATGAGGTGGTCGAGTGTCTTGGGCTTTACGCGCCCAAGTTCCTCCTTGAAGTCTGGGCGCTTGACGCCGTCCCTGAAGGCATCGATGGCCCTTTCTTCGGAGATGTGTGCTGCGGAGTTCTTGGTTGTAGACCAGCGTAGTATGTACGAGCGAATAGATTCACCCGTTCTCTGAGTGCAGGCTCGCAATTCTTCGATTGAGGCGGGCCTCTTGCTGGTGCCTTTGAAATTTCGGATGAAGCTATAAGCGAGCTCCTCCCAGCTTCGGATGGATCCTGATGATAGGCTGCTAAGCCAGACCCGCGCCGCGCCTGTCAGCTGCAGCTGAAGGCATTGCATGGCGGTTTGTTTGTTGCCTCCGTGAAGCTTGACGGATGACAGATGGTCACTGAGCCAGGACTTTGGATCTTGCGTGCCGTTGAACTTCGGAGTATCCGAAGGAAGCTTGAAGTTGCGTGGCATCTGTGTTCGCCGGACGGATCTGCTGAAGCAGCGAGCCCCGCAGAGTTCTCCTTCGTCTTCATCCATCTCAGATTCAGACGAGCATGCGCGTTTGGCGCGTGCTTTGTCGATCTTGCGCTGTGTAAGCTTGTCTCTAGCGTTGTAGTCGCGTTTATGGCGGTGCGAGCTCTTCTTCCTTCGAGGAAGATCGTGTTCTTCTTCATCTTCGGATGAGGGAGTGGGGCTCCGGTCGCGCCTGGCCAGAGCTTTCTTCTTCGGCTCCGTAGGAGCGTCTTCGTGGAGCGCAACTCCGATTAGTCCTAGTCCGGTGAGTGCGGATTTATGCATGGCTTTTTTCGGGTCCCCCTCCGGAGGTGGGTGAGCCGCGAGATACACAGTGGCTGCCATGATCGCAGCTTGTGGCGTCTTCAGGATGATGTTGCCGTCAGCGTCCATATCCATGAACGATGTGTGGAGAGTTCGGGTCACGTCACGCCGCTCCTTCGGGTCCATGTTTTCCACCCAAGAGTGGTGCTTGTTTCCCTGGTTTCCGTTTGTGCTAGAGCCGGGTCTCATGGCGGAGAGAGAGCAGCTCATCGCGCACTGGACTCCGAGGTTGCTTTCTTGCGTTTGTCGAGCGTCTCCTGCATCTTGACTTGCTTCTTGTGCTCCTCGATGAGGAGGTAGTGGTATGCCATCAGTAGGTCACGTGAGGAGTCCAGAGGTAGGACTATTTCGCCTGCGACGGCGCGGCGTGCTTCGACCCATCCTTCTTTGCTAAGTTGGATGAGGTGGCCCCTGCTTTCCCCGTTTTCGCCGTTTCCACCGTTGTCGCCGTTTCTGTCCTGCGGGTTGGGGTTGGGCGGCAGGTTAGGCGTTTCCTCGTCGGTTTGGATGACTGCGGCGCACAGATAGCGCCTGCAGATTGGTTGGCTGCTGCCGCAGCTTTCGGATCCGGAACCGTAGGTCCCTTCATCCGAAGGTAGATCGCACAGATCGGAGTTGCAGCTGCTGCTGCTGTAGGACTCATCTGTTGATGGTGACGTGCGTAGCATGGGGTGCGGAGCCCATGAAGCGGGCCTGATTGACGGCACGGGCACCCACTCAGGGAGGCGGAGGGTGCCAGTTTATCCCACTTGGAAGCAGAAGCTCCCGAACAGAATTTCGAGTCCGTCGCCTACGGGCTCGAAATCCTTCATGGTGGCTGGCGAGTGGGTGGTGAAGTCGATAGCGCCGAAGAGGAGGTGATTCTCCGTCGCCGCGGAGTTGTAGATCGATCGGGTCGGAACCGTCACGACCGCACAATCAGCAGCCCCAATTCCCACAGACGACGCCAATTGACGAGGTTTAATCTCGTCAATGCCCATTGTTATGGACTTGGGTTTTGGAGAAGATGGGGATGCTGGAGATCGTGGCACGGTTAACAGACAAGCAACCAGGGGACACGAGATTTACCCAGGTTCAGGCCCCCGAAGGGAAAACCCTACTCCTGCTTGTCTGTTCTTTGATTACGGCGGAACCGAAGGTTACAGGGTGCGCAGATTCGATCTGGCGTGGATGCGTGTGCGAAAGTATGAGTCGAGGTGAGTTGCGTTGCCCTAGGACGTACCCTCCTAGCCTTTATATAGACTTAGGCAGGCCCCGGGCGTAGTCCTAGTCGGTTACAAGTTCTAGGGTTTACCCCTTTGAGTTTCCTATCTCCGCTAGTCTTGCTCTCCAAGGATCCGAAGGCGTCATGGGCCTTGGCCACCCGAAAATCTTCATGGGCCAGCGTATGTCTGCCGTGGGCCTTCCTTGGGCTGGACTAGGTATGCTGAAGTTACGTACCCGTAGGGTATAACCATGTCACAAGGTGGATCATGAGAAGAGCATCGCTCCAATTCTCAAATCCTCCTCCATGGCAACTGACGAGCGTGATCGTAAGATCGCTGCTCAAGATCAGAAAATCTCGGACCTCACTAATGAGCTTTGCAGAGAGAATGACCTTTCCGAGGCGCTCCGGGCTGAACTCCGAAGTCTTCGGGAAGAGAAGACCAAAGTTGACGACGTCATCTTCGGTATGTTCCATCTGTCTGACTTGTCTATTTTCTTCGACTTCTTTCAATGTCGGATTTCCTTAATTGTTTTTGTGTATAGGCCCTCTGAACTTGACAAACTCCACCTCCGCCGAGCCTCGCACCCACCGGCTTACCCAAGTCGGTGATCTGCTTCATGACTTCCGCCAATCCCTTGAGGATATTGGCGAAGCTCTCAAGATTCCGGACATGCATAGCATGTCGGATTTTCAGGTGCGGAACAAGGCGAAGGAGATGCCGCAACTTGTCCAGGATTGGAACAAGCCCTACGCGCGATCCGCAGCGCAAAACACTCTCACCATGGTCATGAGCCACCATGGAAGCATGGAGATCTGGCAAGTGACCAGAGGGTACTGCAAGGTGGACAAAGACGGACAGGAGCAAGACATCAAGGGAATCATGGACTCCTGCGCCGGATATGGGTGCCATGTAACTGATCTAACCAGCTATGACACTCCCTTCTTCACCCGCGTGGACACGCCGCCTCCGCCTCCCGAAGAATCAGCAGAAGTTTCCGATGATGACCACACCATGTTGGACGTGGACATCTCGGAACGATATCAAGGCGATGTATCCAGCGAGCCGGCAGCTCCTTCCTCTCCTCTTGCAACATAAATTACCAGAAAATGTATTATTCTGAGAAACAATATGGGTCTGTAAATATGCAGTATGATACTTTTGCTAGTGCCAAGTTTTAATCTATTCAGCACTTTTGACTTTAAATTTTTGTGTGCCTGAAATGTTTGCATAACCACTTATACTTTTTCGTCTATACTTATCATCTATCTAGATTTCCGCCTCGTCCCTTTCGTGAGCCGGCTAAACCTTCTACACGGAAACTTTGCCGAGCAACGGAGCTCAATTGCTAAACCAGTTTAAACTTGGAAATAAAGCCGGCTTCCAGTACCAACAATTCACTACTCGGAAAATACCCGCATCCAGCAATCAGACAAATAACCAAAGTATAGACTAGAAACTTTAGAGTTATACCCAAAGATAGCATTTTTAGAATCGGAAATCTAAACCAGAACAAACATGAGCATAAAGTACTTTCAAGTATTCTGGGATTTTCGACTATGACATGATCATTCGGAAATAAGATGGTAAAAACTTCTCAGAAAAAACTTGACGCAACCAAGACTTTTATTTCTCACAGAACATGTACAGATGTATGATTACAAAGAAGGATAAACTAAGAATAAAAGGGACGTAGCTGAGCAATATTCCATGGTCTATCTAACTCATCCGGATTTGTACTGCCTCCAGCTCTCTTTCTCTTCTTAGTAGTAGGTCTTTCTTTGACTGGCCTCATGTCAGTTAAGTAGTACGAACCATTATGCAATACTCGACTAACTAAAAAGGGCCCTTCCCATACTGGGGAAAGTTTGTGCTTTCTTTGTTGCACAAGCCGGAGAACCAAATCACCTTTATTGAAAGATCTGTTTCTGACTCTCTGGCTATGATACTTGCGTAACTTCTGTTGATAGGTTGTTGATCTCATTTCAGCAACGATGTGAACTTCTTCGACTAAGTCGAGATCATTTTGTCGAGAAATCTCGGCATCTTCTTTGATATACGCGGCCACTCTGGGAGAATTATGAATTAAATCACTAGGAAGAACTGCTTCTGCGCCATAGACCAAGAAGAAAGGTGTGTATCCGGTTGACCTGTTCGGAGTTGTTCGTAAATTCCATATTACAGAGGGTAGTTCCTCTGCCCAAGCCCCCACAGCACGTCGTAGTGGTGCTTCGAGTCTTGGTTTCAAGCCTTGTAGGATTACACCATTTGCTCTTTCAACTTGTCCGTTAGCCTATGGATGTGCGACTGACGCAATGTCAAGCCGGATATTTTGCTCGTTGCAGAATTCGGCCAATTCCCCCATAGAGAAATTACTCCCGTTGTCCGTGATAATGCTATGCGGATAACCATACCGGATTATAACATCCTCGAAAAATCTTTTGGCTGTTGCTCCATCACAACTAGTGATGGGTTTAGCCTCAATCCATTTGGTGAATTTATCCACCATCACTAAGAGGTGAGTAAATCCACTTGGAGCTCGTCTAAATGGTCCTACCATATCAAGCCCCCAGACCGCAAAAGGCCATGTTATAGGTATTGTTCTTAGCTGATCAACCGGAACATGAGCTTGTTTGGCGTACTTTTGGCAGCCCTTGCATGTCTTGACTAATCGTTCGGCATCTGCCTGAGCTGTAAGCCAGAAAAATCCGTGTCTAAAAGCTTTTGCCACTAAAGATTTGGCTGCAGCGTGGTGACCACACTCGCCTTTGTGGATTTCTCTTAAGATCTCCACTCCTTTTTCCGGAGATACACAACGCTAAAAAACCCTAGAAACACTCCGCTTATAGAGCTCACCTTTAACTATAGTATAGGCTTTCGCTCATCGGATATCTGCCGGCTCAGAACCTCGTCTTCGGGTAACTTACCATCCACCAGATAATCAAGGTAGGGTTGGGTCCAACTGGGAATTACAGCTAGGACTGCTATTAGAGGTGAGTCGGATTTGGTTGGATATTCCTCATCTACTCCCTTTATTGAGGGTACTTTGAGGTGCTCTAAAAAAGCGCCATCTGGGACCTCTTTCCGCGCAGAACCTATCCGAGATAGTGCATCTGCTTCCTCGTTTTCTGCTCGAGGGATGTGTTGAACCTCAAACCCTTCAAACGATTTAGATAGATCATCCACGACAGCTTTATATGCTGCCATGTGTTTATTTGCATTACAAATATCCGAAACTTGCTGAGCAACAAGATCCGAATCTCCGTAACACATCAAATGTCGGATGCCAATATCCTTAGCAATCCGGATTCCATGCAGCAGTGCTTCATACTCGGCAATATTATTTGTCACTGTGAAGTGGATCTGCAACACGTATAGAAGTTTATCTCCTTGGGGTGATTTGAGCACCACGCCAGCCCCCGAGCCCCCTCGAGCCTTAGACCCATCAAAGTAGAGGGTCCAATATTCCGACTCAGGGAGGGTCATATTCTCCTTCGTCTCTATCCAATCAGCAACAAAGTCGGCAAGGATTTGGGATTTGATTGTTGTCCGGGGTTTATATTCAATATCAAAAGCTGAAAGCTCTATGCCCCATTTGGCGATGTGTCCTGTGGCGTCACTGTTGTTGATTATATCTCTCATGGGAGCTGTGCTCACCACGGTAATTGGATGCTCCTGAAAATAATGTCGTAGCTTACGAGATACTAGAAAAACACCGTAAGCCAACTTTTGATAGTGCAGATACCGCTGTTTTGATTCTGTCAGGACCTCGCTGACAAAATACGTCGGATGCTGCACTAAGTGTTCCTGATTTTCCTCCAGTCTCTCCACCACCATGACGATACTAACGACTTTGTTCGTCGCAGCGAGATAAAGCAACATCGGTTCCTGTGGTTCCGACGCAGCAAGGATATGAGCAGATGAGAGTACTTTCTTCAGGTCTTGTAGTGCAGCTTCAGCTTCGTCGGTCCACGCAAAATCCTTGGTCTTTTTCAGGAGTTTGTATAATGGTGTGGCTCTTTCACCAAGACGTCTTACAAATCGACTGACTGCAGCGATGCAACCAGTTAGTCTTTGTACGTCCTTCGGGCGAGTTGGTCTAGAAATATTGAGTATAGCCTTGATTTTGTCCCGGTTCACCTCTAGGCCTCTTTGAGACACGATGAAACCTAACAATTTTCCGGCTGGAATTCCAAAGAAGCATTTCTTCGGATTAAGCATGATGTTGTATTTTCGTAGATTGTTGAATGTTTCCTCCAAGTCGGAAATCAACGTTTCCTTCTTTTTGGACATCACCGCAATGTCATCCATGTACGTTACGTCCGATTTGGTCGTGGAGGCAACGCTGCATCGTGCGTTGGTACGTAGCTCCTGCGTTCTTCAGCCCAAAGGGCATCATAACAAAACAGAAGGTTTTGAAGGGGGTTATGAATGAAGTTTTGACTTTGTCAGATTCCTTCATCCGGATTTGGTGATAACCAGAATATGCGTCAAGAAAACAGAGGAATTCCGAGCCTGGCATAGAATCGATAACTTGATCAATCCTTGGCAGAGCAAACGAATCTTTTGGACAAGCCTTGTTCAAGGCAGTATAATCAACACACATCCTTAAATCAGTGGTGTCCTTTTTAGGTACTATTACAGGATTGGCCGACCACTCAGTGTGGATGACCTGTACTATGAATCCGGCTAACTCGAGCCGCGCTAGTTCCTTAGCTATTGTCTTACGCTTTTCATCGCCGAAACGTCTTAAGGACTGTTTGACGGGTTTATCATTCGGGTTTACATTTAAAGAGTGCTCGACAAGTTCTCTAGGTACTCTGGTCATGTCAGATGGCTGCCATGCGAAGATATCTTGATTTGCTTGGAGGAACTTGACGAGCGCGCTTTCCTATGCGCTATCTAGGCCTACGCCTATCTGGGTCACCTTGGAGGGGTCATCATCCTTCAACGGCGTCTTCTTCGTCTCTTCTGATGCCTTGAACTCCGGATTTGACTTTGTCACCTCTTTCTTCGTTGCGGGCATCTCGGACGGATCTATGCTCTTCTTGATCTCCTGGTACTCCTGGGCGTGCAGCACGGCTTCAGCAAAGGCGGCATTTCCATCCTCGCACTCTCGCGCTTTCTTCGGGTCTCCCCTGATAGTGATTACGCCATTGGGACCTAGAATTTTCATCATATTATAAATGTAACATGGATGAGCCATAAAAGCCTAGTAAGTCAGACATCCGAATATAGCGTGGTATGCGCTCTTGAACGGGACCACTTCGAAGGAAAGTGCCTCCGTCCAATAGTTCTTTGGAGTTCCGAAGGTAACATCCAAAGTGATTTCTCCCAGGGAATTGGCTTGTCTTCCTGGGACAACTCCGTGAAAGATCACAGAGCTATAGTTCAGCTGGGTCTCCGAGATCTACATCTGGCATAGCGTTTCGACATACAGAATATTGATACTGCTGCCAGCGTCCATGAGAGTCTTGGAGAAACCATAACTGTCAATAAGTGGATTGATGATTAAGGCGTATTTTCCTCGCCTGTGCAACTTAGGGGGATGATCAGCGCGGTCAAATGTGATTGCCACTTCCGACCAGTCCAAAAATTGGGGGACAGCCGGAACTGTTGCATTGAGCTCATGTAGAACTGCTTTCTTGACCTTTGCTGGTTGAGATCCGAGGAAGGTGACATAAGTGTCTTTTTTGGTCGGAAATTTTTTCTTCTCTTCCGGCTTGGGATTTGAAGCATCAGCTTCCTCCATGTCAGAATCTTCCTTGGTCTCTTTATCTTTTTCGGGATTCTTCTTTCCCTTCTTCCGCTTAGCTTTGTAGCCAGCGGTGTCATCTCTTTTGATGTTGTCATTGAAACGACATTCGGCGTTGGTGTGGGACGAGCCCCCATTGGCGTCTAAGTGATGCACACATGGGTTATTGGCAATGTCGGCCCAAGAGTAGGTTTTGCCCGATTGCTGGTCTCCTCTACCTTGAACTCTCGAAGTCCCACGGCCATGCCCGCGGCCTCCGCCGCGTCCTCCTTATCCTCCAGACCCAAAAGTAGTAGTGACCACTACCTTTTCTGCAATGGGTTTCTCTTCCAAGGTATTCTTGCGCTTCTGAGCTTGTTGCTTTGGTTGTTTTGCCAACTATGGCACAACTAGGGCGTGAGTAATCCCTCTACATCGTCGTCAACATCTGCATACTTGCTCGCTGTTTCTATCATTTCCCCCAAATCAGTAACTTTGTCACACTTCAAGCGATGACGTAGTAAACCAATTGGGAGACCTGCAATGAAAGCTTCAATCACAGTTTGATCATGTACTCCTTCACAGGAGTTCTTGGTGTCGATCCATCGTCCGAGGTAATCTCGGCAAGTTTCTCCGGCCTTCTGGGTGCAACGCTGTAGGTCACCGACCGTATAGGGCCTCCGGTATGTTCCTTCGAATTCGAAAGAATGCACTTTGCATGTCATACCATTTATGGATGGTGTTCTCCGGAAGTTCATTAAGCCATGATCGTGCCATCTTCCGCAACATGAGTAGGAGATATCGGGTTGCGACCAGGACGTTTCCGCCTTTGGCGATGCAGCAAGCTTGGAAGAAGTCTTGTAGCCAGGTGTCTGGCCGAGCAATGCTGTCGTAGGCTTGGATATGTCGTGAGATAGCAAATCCTTCCGGGAATCTTGTAGCTCTGATGCGTGGTCTGAAGCACTTCGGGCCCACATAGATATCATCGTTTTCGTAGCGCCACGCCTCTATGTTGGAGTTGATCTTGTGTCACGTGTCACTTGGATAAAAAGATCGTCTCCCAGAGTGACGGCTCTGACTGTGGTGCCTTGGAGCCGGACTCCGGCTTCTACCACCACCTCCTCCGCCATGCCGTCCTCCTTGTCCCCCTTGAGAGCTGTTGTGATGACTGCTTGGTGGAGAGGGTGGGGCAGCTGGATTGTTTCCGGCTATTCGCTAGCCTCCGTTTGGAGCATCATTATTCTGGTTCTGGGGAGGGTCTTCACTATGACGAGCCCCCTGCCAGCTTGTCTCGGCATGGTTTCTGTCGTTCCTTCGTCTGTCGTTCCCACTACGGTGAGGCTCAGACGGACGGCTTGCATGTCTAGGAGGTGGCATTTTTTGATGATCCTCCTCCCGACATTTCTCTTGATCTTCTCCCCTTCAATCGTTCGACTCTCGTCGGGGAGGATTCCTCGGATACAATGCAGCAATGGCCTCTTACTCGGCCGCTAGAGCGACGTTGCACTAGTCACGTGCAGATCTGTGATGCTGTCATGATGATCCGGTTCTGGAGTAGTTGTCTTCCTGTCGGTCAGAACGGTGATGCTGTTCCAGAACACGCTGGGGCCTTATATCATTCCAGGCTGAGTTCGTGCGACATTGGTCGGATTTGGAGACCAGCTTTCCTCTTCCGTATTTTGCAGCCATCTGTTGCTCCAAACCCTTGGTGAGTAGCTTGATGCCCAATCGAACCTGTTCTGGGCCTGGATTATTCGACAGGATATCCCGAGCCGCGATAGTGTTTTGTACTGGTGTTGGGTACACCAGATCTCCTTTCCTGTCGCGACGAGGCATCCCTGGATCTCCTTCAAAGAGAACTTTGTTCACTTTCGGAAATTGACCGTCACGTGTGTAACATTTCCGTGTCTTCTGATGCAACCGAGAGATGTAATTCTCCGTAGTTGCCATGCGTTTCTTCTCCTCCTCGATGTTTTTGGCTTCATCCAAGAGTTGTTGACGACGCGCTTCTAGGGCTTGGGCCCTTTCGTCCAGCTCTTCAGCAGTAAGCTCTCCAGCTGTAGGGATAGGTGTGGTTAATACAACATCGATGAGTTTACGCGCACCTTCAGTGATCACGTGTCCATCCGCCGATTCTTCTTTTTTTGGCTCTTCTGGGATAAGTGCTCCATCCGAGTCTTCCTCGTATTCCTCGGCAATCACCTCCTCTGTCAGAGGGTCTTTTTCCGGGGTCTTGTTCTTCTTCTTTGCCTTCTTGGCAGCTCCAGTAGCAAAGACGGCTTTGGGTCCATTTCCCAGAGTCAAGCTCTGATCGGTACTTTCAGACCTCTGGATCTCAGGATTATATCTGATTTCCATGTCATCCTGCGCTTTGGGAGAGTGTTCCCCGGATCCTTCATCCATGGCTTCTCCTTCTTCTGCAGCTTTGGAGTTGTACTCCTCTTCATATTCCGCGGAGAACTTTCGGAAATCCGCTGACGTCATCGAATCATCCAAGGACGCGGGTACATCGGTGTTTTATCCAATCACCTCCAGCACCGAGTCGGTGTTGTCTCTAGCATCGGCAGAGCCGAATCCGGATCCCACATATCCGACGAAGTGCGATGCATGCTTCCTGAGGTACCTGCGGCTCTCACGGTCAGCTTCATCGAAACTTTTGATGGTCTCGAGAATTGCGTCTATGCCTGAGTTTTGCATTATCATACGTCGCAACGTGTACCTTAGGAAAGGCATGTCTGTCCCGGCGTCATCAGAACCGGAATCAGTGTCGTTGCTATGCTCCTCCTGGATTTCGACCTCAGCGGGTGGGTCGATCTGGGATTCAATCTCTCCAAGGAGATCCCCTCCAGATTCGACTTGGACCGCTAGGTCTGCTTCAGGTTCGGATTTCTCCACTATCTCCGCAACTGGTGCGGGCTGGGTGGGATTAGGGTTTTCTGAGATCCGGAACTCTGCCGCCTCCGCGGACAAAGGGGACCCAGAAGATTCTTCTTCCTCTATCATCACCACTGGGGTGGTTGGGACAGGTTCAACAAAACCGATGTAAACATCGATCTCGCCAAAAGACATGATTGTGTAGGCAGTTATAGCCTCCCTAGCCGGAATCCAGGTCTCGTCGAGAACAATGAGAGGGATGTCGCTGGCGTAGAGGATGCAACCGACGACGATGGTCTCGCCGATTCCGCTCGGAACGCAGATCCAAAGCTCACTTGCCCCACGGTGGGCGCCAACTGTCGTCGGATTGATGACAAGTACGCCATGAGGGGGTCCTTGAGGCGTGCAGAAGAGAGGGGTGTGAGACGTACGGTGTTCCGGGACGGTGAGCACACAAGTTTACCCAGGTTCGAATCCACCGGCTTTGGACGGATCCTACTCCTGCTAGCAATCCAGTAATACGGCAAAGCCGGAATATGGGTTATAAGGGTTCGCCTGTGCGAGTTGAGATTGTAGACTATTGAGTTGTGCCCTAAAGGCTCTCCCTAGGACGGCTTATATAGATATCTGGCCTAGGGTTTATAGGAGAGATCTATCCGGCTACGACTAAGAGTCGGTTACAGAGTACATCTTGAACTACAAGTAACACTATGGGCCTAAGTCGGTAAGTCTTCTGGGCCTTCCTGTAGCCGGACCGGACTCCGTCTTTTCTCCCTGACTGGGCCGCCCGTGAAGCAAAGCTCTAACCCTAAGTGGGCCACCCTGGTCAGTGAGGAACTGTGAGGATACCCGGAAAGTATATCCCCAACAGAGAACACAAGTAATATCTCCAACTATCATTTAGCTTTCCTTGCTGCTGCGCTCAACAATGATACTCGATACAACCTTGGGTCGCTTATTGCTCGCCGCCTAGCTGCTAGGGGGCCTATCTATGGGGGCACCATTGCCTCACGTCTGGTCAATGCTATGAAAACTCATCATTTTGTTACCGCTGATTCTGATTTGGACGGTCTAGTATATAGGATGATGTTTACTGACGGGGATGAGAGGGAGATCCCTTTGCCACAGTCTTCTTTGTTTAGTGTTCACAGGAGACCGTGGTCGCGCTCTAAGGAGGAGGTGGATGAGTAGCTCCACTTGTTGGGTTTCCACGAGCATCATCAGGAGGATGTACCCTCCTACGATTACTCTGTGCACTACGGAGGGACGTACTCGAGCTTGCACCAGGACGAGGGTACCTCCTCATCGTACCACGGTGACACTTCATCCTGGCCAGCTTGGGATTGATACCCACTTAGGCCAAAATCCTAAGCTTGGGGGGAGGTATGCCGACCTCGCACTCATCTCCATATCATGTTGCGTTGGTACTTTGTATGTTCATGTTTTGTTCTCTCTTTAGTTTTCGTTCTTTCTTTGCTCTCGCTTTCTAAAACACAAAAAGACCAAAAATATTTCTGTTGTTTCTCTTTGATTTTCTTCCTTTTCTTTTTGCCTTGGTTTGCTTTTTTCCTTTTTTCTTTGTTTGAACTATTCGAAAAACCCAAAAAGATTTTGCTTTGCTTGTTTTTCCTTTTTGGTTCTTGCTTTAAAAAAATCAAAAACACCAAAAATATTTGGTGTTCTTCTTTGGCTTTGTGAGTTTGTTGCAGGGTTCAGCTGTCCTCAGTGGATATTGTTTCATATTATTATTCAAGCCACACAAGTGAAGAGCAATAATGAGGATTAATGCCAACTTGAGGTGTGGTAAGAGGCTGGTAACAAACTCTATTTTTTTGTACATATACTCATCATTGTGGGCGTGCTTAGTCTGTTCGTGTAGGGTGTATGTTATCTATTGGATGGTTAGTAGTTCTTGCTTTCATATGATTAGTCCTAGCTTGCTAATAGTTTGTAGCATGTCATATGAATGTTTGCTTGCATTACTCTATTCATAACTTGGTATAACACCATGGTATCCTCCTCTGAACGTTTCATTTGAATTGACTTGGCACATGCTCACGCATGCATATGACTGAAATAATCAGTTGAGCCTTGATGAATTATTTTTTCTTGAGGGTCTTGAATCACTTTCATGCCATGATTAGTCCTATTTTGTTGCAACTATGATTATGACAGCTATTGCTCTCTCGTTTGTCACTCCCTTACTATTGCTAGCCTTCACTTTCACTGAGTATGGTTTACTCATGTTTCCAACTCCCTAAAACCAAATATTGCCAAAGTGTCCACCATACCTACCTATTAGCATCATTTGCTATTTCCGTGCATATTCAATATGCCTTGTTTTCTTCCGAATAAAATGTTTGCTTGTTATGAGAAAGTTAGTTAGTAAAGCTCTCATGAACTTGATGGCACACTTTATTTCCTGCACTTAATAAACCTAAACCATTGTGACTGTCCATGAAAGTTATATGCTTGCAAATTATAGGCCGGGGATTAGCAGAACCGTGCTGTCACGGGGAATGCTTTCAACACTTGTAAATATATACCCAGTTGATACCATGCTCTTTTGTTTGCGGATGTCGTCGGTGTGAAATAAAAGGGGAGCTTGTAAGTCCATGGAGTTATGTATGTGTGTTAGAGAAACACCTGGGCCGCCGGTCTAATCCATGCCGTCCTGGTGGAAACCTGCAGCGTAACTATAATGATATCTATGAAGCATTCTTCTTATAAAAAAAGAGAGATAGCTATTGAGAAAAAGAAAAGAAAAAAAAGATTTGAGAAAAGAGGAAAGAGAGAAAAAAGCACAATTTTCCCATGGTAAATAAGAAGATTCTGAGATACTCATTGTCTACTTGCCTTGTCATTTTGATATGGGGATTCTTCCGTATCATCGGGCAAGGTGTACCCCGTTGGTGGTTCTCTATGATACGCACGTATTTACGATGACAAGAACTTACTGGTAACTAAAGTTGAGTAGCATGAGGAGCGACCCTCGTACTCAAGGGACATGGGATTTCTAGTTTATAGTCTGTGAAGCATATAACTCAGATTGGACCTCACTTTCACCTTAACCATATTAAAGATGCTTATGATAGGGGCAATGAGAGCTCAAAGCTAACGAGTACCATACTTTCAGCATTTGGAAGCCTTTCAAACTATTCAAAACCTTTTCATTTCCTTATTGAGTCTCCACTTATTCTTTGAGCACTTTCTTGAGAGCATAGTTGTCATTCTTAGTGTAATGTGCTTGTCTCAAAACTTGATTATTTGTGTTGTGACTTTGATGCTTGTATCTTTGATATCTTTACTTCTAGTCTTCACCTGAACTTCAGAGGTGCCTTGGCATTCATCAAAGGCAAGCGAGATACCACTCTATCATACCTTGTTATGAGCATTGTAATGTTGCTTATGTTTATGTTTCTTGCTACTTATTATTTTTAAGTTGGAATCTCTTCATAGCTTGCAATGCCTGTTAAGTAAACTTAGTTGCATACTCTTTATTATTAATTGTCTAAGTAGTTGATCACATGCTGAGAATATATACATCATATGAAGCAAATGTGTTCGGGAAAGTTCTTTTATCGTACTCAGTTTTCAACTAAATTGCTTGAGGATAAGCAATAAGCTAAGCTTGGGGGAAGTTGATACGTCCAAAACGTATCTACTTTCCCGAACACTTTTGCTATTGTTTCTCCTCTAAACTTGTGTGATTTGGATGCAACTAACACGGACTGGCGCTGTTTTCAGCAGAATTGCCTTGGTGTCTACTTTTTGTGCAGAAAATCAACTATCAGGAAAAATTCCGGAAAATATGCCAAAAATCCGATTTCACCAGAAGACTCCCGAAGCCAGAATATGAGACGGAGGGGGGCTGGGCCTAGGCCACACCACCTGGCCGCGCGGGCTAGCCCAGGCCGCGACAGGGGGTGGTCTGGCCGCCCCAGACACCCCCTCGGTCTCCCTCTTCGTCTATAAGATGCCTTCTGACCTAAAAACTCAGGGGGGTTTCGACGTTTTTCTAGAAGGAGTTCCGCTCCGCCGCCACCACCAGATTCCATGAAACAGCACCAGAAACTCCGTTCTGGCACCCTGCCGGGACGGGGAATTGGAGGAGATCATCGCCATCATCATCATCACCATCGCTTCTCCATCGACCATCCATGTTTCCCCCATCTATGAGTGAGTAATCCCCCGCTGTAGGCTATGGGGATGGTAGGGATTGGATGAGATCGTTCATGTAATGGCATCAGATTGTTAGGACATGGTGCCTAGTATCTTCTATTAGTGCTTTATGACTTCGTTGCGACTTGTTATGCTTAATGCTTGTCACAAGGGCCCGAGTGCCATGATTTCAGATCTAAACATGTTATTGATTCATTATGATAGTATTGTTTATGGTCTTATCTACAAGTTGTATACACACGTTGTTGTCCGGAATCAATGGCCCTGAAGTGACAGAAATCGGGATAACCGGAGGGAATGGCTTTGATGTAAGGATCACATGTGTTCACGAAGTGTTAATGCTTTGCTCCAGTGCGCTATTAAAAGGAGCACCTTAATTGCTAGTAGTTCCCTTGAGGCCCCGCTGCAAACGGGCTGGCAGGACAAAAGATGTTGTGCAAGTTCTCATTGCGAGCACGTATGACTATATATGGAACACATGCCTAGGATTATCTAGTACTTGGATGCTTTATCTTATTTATCTGCAAATGGCCTTTGTTCTGATTGCTATGTGAATTGCCTTGTCCATGTAACGTCTGTCCATCCATTCCTATGCCTACCGCACTCGAATCTTACTGTTTACTGCTATTGTTACTACTGTCTTTACTTTATTACTGTTGTCACTTTACTATTCCTACTACAAAACTGTTGCTACTGATAAACTGCTATGAGCAAGATTGTTTCCAGGTGCAGCTGAATTGACAACTCAGTTGTTAAGGCTTATAAATATTCTTTGGCTCCCCTTGTGTCGAATCAATAAATTATGTTTCACTTCCCTCGAAAATACTACGATACACCCCCTATACTTATGGGTCATCATCCCCTTCACTTGATCAGCGATCAGTATAGTAATTCGAGGAAAGAATATACGTGCGATCAGTTTTGATGATCTCGATGGTTGATCAATAGGCTGTAGCCAAGAAATCTCGCGACCACGTCGGTCCCCCCGAGCGGCAGGTCACGCCACAGGGTCTTCCCCTCCTCGCCCCTCCCACTCCCTTTTCCCCCCGCCGTCGCCGGCATGTGCTCAGGCTCGGCCCGCTCAGTGACGGCGGTGGCCTAGAGCCTCCAGGTGGCAGGGAGGCGGCGGCGCCACCAGTTGGCGGTGGGTCAGACCTTTGGAGCGACCGCGGCCGATGCGCTCTCCCAACCCAGATCGAGGCCTGTTTGGGCTCTAGATGGGTCTAGGCGGGCCGGTTCGGGTCTGGTCCAAGTGTTGCTTCCTGTAGGTTGGAGAAGAAACCGCTTAGGTTTGGCGGGGGGGGGGGGGGGGGGGGACCGATGACACGCCTGCTGCAGCGCGTCGGTGGTGGCTTTACGGGCCCGATTTGGGTCCGGCCAGGTCTATTTGGGCCTGGTGTGCCATTGCTGTTGCGTCCGATCGGCTACTGTCGCAAGACGGTGGAGGTCGGTCCCTCCCGCGAGGTTGCGGTGTTGCTATCCCTCATCTTCGGTGGTTTCTTCTCCTAGCCTGTCAGGCCTCACATCGTTGCCCACAGTGAGATGACGATGATGACGACAAGACCGTGCTAGCGCATGTTTGGTGGAGCACGACGGTTCAATAGGGGTGGTGGTTTTTTGGGCGTTGGTCGAATTCCTGTTTGCTTGTTCGACACTGATGCGGTGACACCTACGGGTGCCACCTTCCTTCTTGAAGGGCATCGAGTGTACCACTTCCATACTCTCCTCGGCGTATCAGGGGAAACCCTAGGACAATTTCGGGCAACAGTGTTGTCGACGCGCATACTTTCTTGAAGGTGTTGCTTGATACACGACGATTCCAAGTGCTAGGAGTGAGGTAGGACAACTCCAGAGAACGCAGTGGTGATAGGTCATCTTTGTTTCGTCGAGCTGATCGATGTCGGTGTTTGTTTCTTTTTTCTTTCTCTTTCTTTTCTTTTGGGCTGGTTTGTGCTGTTGTCTTAGTTGTATCTAAGATTGTACTATAGTTGATATATTAATATAGCGGGACAAAAGACTGTTTCGAGGAGTTTTGGTGATCATAATCATCCTCCGCCTATCATACAGGCATGGCAAGCAAGCATGGGTGTCGTCTATGCAGTGTCATAAAACTAGACTTCTTTTAAACATGGCTTTGTGTGCATTTTAGAGTCTTGGAACTTCTGTGGAACCTTGCGGAGCTTAGGTGTGATGTGATGCGCAAGTCTTAAAACATGTACTTTTGAAGTTAGACCAAACTAATTCAAATCCTCCATCTCTCCTCAGATTTATCCGTTGAGCTCTTTTAGGACCGATATTTGATCCCGATTCCAGATCATCCATTGATCAAAGATCAATCCGTGTAGTTATAGTATTTTACTAATGACCGTACATTCAGAAAGGAAGGTTTCCAATGATTCTTATTTTTGGAGGCAAAGCTTCTAATGTTCCTGTGAAGATCTGGTCCAAACCGAGGCCACCCTCGCCGGTGCTGAGGGGAGGTGCCGGCGGTAGGTTTAGGTGTAGATGTTTTTCCTTAGTGGAGTCTTGGAGCTGGACTCTGGATTTCAGCGCCAAGATCCAAAGCGTTGGGTTCCTCCTCCTGTTGTTGTGGCTTCTCTGGTTGGAGCACGACGGTGTTGGAGGACTCACGGTCCCCGCAAATAAAGTCCTGAGTCGTCGAGCTGTGCGGTGGTGCTGTGCTTCTCATCCTCTCCTGGCTGGTTGTGGAAGCGGGGAGGGGGAGTGGTGGCGCAGGGTGTTGTGTTTCGTTTTTCCTAACCGGCCGTGGAGGCAAGGAGGAAAACCATCAGTGCACGTCATCAGCGCTTCGAGGGCGGTTGGAGTACAGTGTTGAGACCCGTTCCTCTGTTCCTTCTACTCTGCCTTGGCGCCACGACAGCGAGAGGCGGAGGGAACTACTAGAGGAACGAGCCCGTGATAAAAGTCCGGTACATGGATTTTCTTTGTAATGTCGGAGCTCATTGCCCGTGATAAAAGTCCGGTAATGCACTAGAACTTTTAAGTGTAAAACACATGTGTTGAGAAGTTACAATCGATCAAACAAGATACAAAAGCTGCAATAATAGCTATTAATAGTGTACTAAAACGGAAAAAAATGAACTCAAGGAGCACAAATGAGAGTGGAGAATTGCATGTCTATGTTGCGATTGGAAAAAATCTCACAGATGAGAGCATTTCAGATTCTTTCCCTAGCAGCAACTAAAATGTAATGTTCACACTATAGCCAATATTATCCATCAATATTAATCTGACATCACCTGAAAGCAGCAGGGAGAATCAACTTCAGTAAGTAATAATAAGATGATATGAAACTTATATGATCCATGTAAGCTTTGAATTTATGCTCAGGTAGGCTAAAACGGACATATGTATGGAGTTGTGGGAATGAAAATTCAGAGCATGCAGTTAAAATGGTAACTGGTGGAAAATCATTACCGAATAACCACTTCACGCAACATGCATTTCAAGCATCGACAAAATAAATGAAATGCAGGGGGCATCAAATGCACAGGGGCCTACAACTTCAGAGCAGATAAATTAACTAAAAATACCTGAAATTCCTAATATGTACATATATTGTTTTTCAGATGACGTGTACAATGTCAATTCTTTTCTCTGTTCAAATGAAACCTTATGTGAGTAAGATGGATCAAATCTTCAGCAACTTAACTATACGACATGTCAAGAGACGTCAAATGATTGTTTTCACTGTGGAAGTGATATTTTAAGTGTCTACCCGTGGACTATATATGTTGAAATGTTACCTAATATTGATATCTAATAATGTTGACATTATCGCACCAAAACTGAGACAATAGTTATTGGTGAATACTTTTCCACATGACCACTATTCTGAAATATTCCAGATTGTATGGAACATGTCTTGTCCATGAGGACAGAAGCGGCTCCATCTAATTATTAGTACCCTAAAAAAAACTCTAAGGATGTGAAATAGAGGTTAGCGAGAATAGCAGAGTATGTTGAGGTACCTTAGAGCATATCGAAAAAACTTGGTTGTCCAGCGCAGGCACTGCCTCGCCTAAGGAAAAACTTATGCTTGACAATGCTTTCCTTGAACCAGTGTCCAATAATGCGCAAATTCCATGGATCACATCGAAATTCCTCTAGCAGCTTGCCTTTGCTGTCGCAGTGGAACATATAATCATCTGAGAGACTATAGACCAGCACATCTCCATGGTGGGACAAAACAAAATACGCTGGATCTTCAAAGGGTACATAAGCTCTCAACTGGGAGCTTCACATGGTACTTAAAGGACCATACCTCCCTCTCGTAGTCCTCCAGCACCCAAATTTTGGCGATTGTTCTCCCATCATCAAAGCAACTGAATCCCATTGAACCATCCATGTCGCACAAACGAGTGCAGAATCTAGTAGCACCATCCGGACTGCGCATGAATCTGAATGATTCAACCAATGTGTCGAAAACGACTTTGTTGGTACCGCTACAAAAGAAGCCAGGGTCCCAGTGAAGACAATTGTGGAACACGACGGGTGGGTTACAATTAGAATAGTCGTCATGTGGCAGGTTAATAACTTTCTCGATACCAAGGGTATCTGAAGGAAGTCCAATGCGCCTCCCCGAGCGCCCTGCTGGCACCTTAAGGCTTTGTTCGTTTAATCCACTCCCCAAGTGGATTGGGGTGGTTTGGAGAGTATTAAGGGGAATTTTGACTTAAATCCTCTTCAATACACATGAAACCCGGTGGATTCACATGTAACCGAACAAGGCTTAAGGATGTAGTAGGCAACTTGGAGGAGGTTATTGTGTCTATATAGGACACGGTACTCCCCCGATGCGCAATGCAGGTACATCGCGGCAATGTTGATGTAGCCGGGCACGGAGAGGCCTGGGATTGGAGCGCACTGACGTGTGGCCGGGTTACAGATACTGAAGCGGCCACCAGAAAGGGAAAGGAGGAGGAGGCCATCGCATGAGGCATGGACAACGGCAGAGCTATGTCGAAGCCAGGGGGGGCCGCCCCCCCCCCCCCAGCCCAAACGATTTTTTTATTACCAAGCTAGTATTTAGCTACGATCGGAAATATCAGCACACACGCCCCCCCAGGCCTTGCTCCCGGCCCACATACACAACCGATAACTCCCAGGAGAAGTGGAGAACGGAGCCTTGCTCTCGTACACGCGCAAATGGCGAGCGGCGGCGGCCCTTCCTGAATCCCCAACGAATTCCCCATTCCCACATCGTGCCCCCCACAACCTGGTGACCTCCGACGCGGTGGCCGGCGACAAGGAGCACTGGGCCAGCGTCGCCTGTCCGCCCGAGGCCCCGACCTGCCGGCCGACGACCAGCAGCACTACGACCCCGACGAACAGCACTGCTCGACGGACGACGGCGAGCAACGATCGGTAAGTGACTAAGTCGTGCTATCTGCTATGGATTTGTGGTAATATAGTGAGGATTTCGTTGGGGATTTAGTAATTAGTAGTTCACAATTTTTCTAATTGGGGATTTCGTTGTTCTTGATTCTTGAACTGCAGATTGTCCAATTAGCTTGTTGAGTAGTTGATTGGGATTTTGGGAGAACGAGAGAGATCAGTGATTCATTGCTGGTCAGTTTGCTGGTAGATGTTGGAAACGGATTGGACTGAAAATGAAGAAAAAGGGAAACATTGCCTCGTATTTCAAAAGACAAAAAACAGAGCAGGTTGAGGAAAATTCTCCACCACCACCGGAACAGCCTTTACCTCTGCTTCTTGAACTAGAACGGCGACAAGAAGATCAAGATGAAGATCCTCAAGCAAATGAAGCATTTCAGGGTCCTGTTGTCTTTCGAGGTATTGAATTTTTGGAGCGAGACCCTGCATTGCGACCACAAATTTGGCGATATCCACCTAATGAAAGAGATCGTGTGCGAAGAGCTTATTTGATGCTAGGTCCTATGGAGCCATGTCTGAAATATTATGAAGGTTCTGGTAAAATAGGCCAGCAGCGCCGTTTCCGATACAATTGGTTTAGTCTATTTCCATCATGGTTAGAGTACTCACAGCACAGCCATCGTGCGTATTGCCTATTTTTCTTTGTTTCCAGCAGAAATATCTTAGCAAAAGGTGGTTCAGATGTATTCTCCGTTCACGGATTTGAGAAATGGAAAAAGGTGAATGATGGAAAATCTTGTGCATTCTTAGGCCATGTAGGTTCTGGACCTTGTTCACCCCATAACAATGCAGTCACAGAATGTCAAGCCTTGATGCATCAACCGGGCCATATAGAAAATGTTGTAGCAGCAAAGGACATGGAAAAGATAGAAAGAAATCATTTAAGTCTGAAAGCTTCAGTTGCAGCTGTCCGATGGTTGACATTTCAGTCTTGTGCTTTTAGAGGACATGATGAGAAATCCACTTCAAAAAACAAAGGAAACTTTCTTGAATTGTTAGACCTTCTCGCAGAGTTCAATCCTGACCTTGCCAAAGTCATTTTGGGGAATTCTCCATACAACTCGAAGTACACATCTCCGGATATTCAAAAGGAAATCTTAGCCATATATGCATCTAAAGTTAGGAGACATATTCGTGAAGAAATTGGGGATTCTAAATTCTCTATTCTAATGGATGAGACATGTGACGTAGCGAAAAGAGAGCAAATGGCATTGGTTTTCAGATTTGTTGATAAAACAGGTTGTTCACAAGAGCGCTTCTTTGATTTGATACATGTGCCCAATACTAAGGCAGTGACATTGAAAGATGCATTGTGCTCAGTACTATCCAATTATGGTTTTGATATTCAAAACCTTAGAGGACAGGGATATGACGGGGCCAGCAACATGAGAGGAGAGATGAACGGATTGCAATCACTTTTTATTAAGGTATGCCCATATGCATACTATGTTCATTGTTATGCTCATAGATTGCAACTTGCATTAGTCGATGCATCCAAAGAGGTGGTTCTTGTTGCCCAGTTTTTTCAGAAGCTCATCTTTATTATAAACACCGCTGATTCGTCATCAAAGCGTCATGACGAACTCCATGATGCCCAGCTGGTAGAACTAGCACGTTTGATAGAAAGTGGGAGACTTCAAACCGGTCAAAGGGAAAATCAGATTAGATCACTTAAACGGCCTGGGGACACTAGGTGGGGTTCTCACTTTGGTTCTATTCAGAGCCTTATGGAACTATTTAATGCAGTAAATATTGTGATCCAAGATATGGCTACGGACAGATCAATTGTTGGACCAATACTTGCTGATGCTGACACTTCTTTTAGCTATTTGTCCTCTTTCGAGTTTGTCTTTATCTTATGTATGATGAAGGAGATACTACAGATAACTGAAGGACTTGGCCAAGCTTTACAACTGAGATCACAAGACATAGTAAATGTTGTTCGTCTTGTGCTTGCTACAAAAGAGTGTCTTCATAAGTTGAGATCAGATGATGGTTTGGAACAATTCTTTTTCACGGTTGTTGAATTTTGTGTAGATCACGGCACTGAAATTCCAAACATGGAGGAAACTTATGTCATGCGCGGTGGTCGTGCACGGCATCAACCTGATCATTTCACCAAGGACCAATATTTTCGAGTTGAGGTATTCCGTGCAACTATTGATTGCCAACTAAATGAATTGGATCGCAGGTTTAGTGAGAAGATAATGGATCTTCTATCCACAAGTGCCACCCTAATTCCTAGAAATAGATTTAAATCTTTTAAAGGCAATGATATATGTGAGTTAGTGAAGAAGTATTACCCAACAGATTTTACTCAGCAAGACATCTATGGATTAGAACAGCAGCTCAAACCCTTTGTTGTTGATGCTTCTAATGATGGAGAGCTTAAAAATATCTCAACTTTGACTGACCTTTGTCGTTGCCTTGTTGAGACAGGAAGAGATGCCATCTATAATCTGATTGTCAGGTTACTACAGCTACTTGTCACTCTTCCCGTTTCTACTGCAAGTGCAGAGCGTGCATTTTCAAGTTTGAAGATCATCAAGACAAGTTTACGTAATAAGATGGCGGATGAGAATCTTGCCAATAATTTGGTAGTTCACATAGAGTGTGAAATTGCCGAGAAGTACAACTTCGAGGCTGTTTTAATTGAATTTAAGAGCAAGGGTGATCGAAAAGCTGATCTGTAGTGCCTAGTTCCATGGCTTGTTAAATGAAAGTGACTCTTTCAAGGCTGAACAGTACGATCAAGTAGAACATTTTGGTATAGTAGTGTAGTCCGTTCTGCTGTTATGAAGTAGTTCAGTAATTTGTATATATATATGTATCTCCCATACATGTATTTTGCAACAAATGTGGCTAATACTAATGTATATTTGTCTCAAGTCTATAAATTTTGCTTTGTTTCCTTGTTTTAAATTTTGTTTCGTCTTTCGCCCCCCCCTAGACTTTTTTTCAAGCTCCGCCACTGGGCATGGATCTTGAACGCATCGTAGTCGACGAACCCGAGGACTGGACCGAAGATTGGCAAACCGCCCTCTCTACTGGCTGTGTTGTAGTTGTAGAGCGTGAGCAGAGGGAGCGATGGCTGTCGCTGGTGGTGAACGAGGAGGAAATCGGCGGCAGAGGTGAGGTCGCGCCAGGTACGACAGACCACACGGCATCGAAGAATATCATTGGCAGGAAGGCGGACAAATATTTATTATTTCCCACACTAGATCTCCTCCGGAAGGGCGAGAACGAGGGCGGGGATGCGGGGGCTGCGAGACCGCGTGACTACTCCTTGTACGGGTTCTGTAGTGGTCTCCTTCCACTCTCGCTCGCCGGCCGATGTAGGGTTTTTGATTGGGAGAGGCACCACAAGGATCCTCCGCCGGCGCGCATTGCAACATGCGCATCGTAGTTGGTAATGCCTTGCCGATCACCAGAAAGCGCAGCGCCCTAGATCACGCCCCCGCGCCCAGAACTAGTTTTATAGCTTTTGACTCGACGGCTCGATCGCAGTTCTGAGATTTATTGGTGCTTCGGTTAGGGTTCGCTGCGGCGACCCAAGTTGAATAAAAAGGTTTTGTGCGGTCTAGCTGAAACGTGGAATGCGTTGCGACTTGCGAGTTTGCGACCGGCCCACGGCCCGTAAGGTGCGAGTTGTATTGTATGGGCGGAGATTTGGGAAACTCCATCACCGATGAATCTTTGGTTTATCCTCTGCGTCTCTCGTGGAATCACGGCAGGCGGCAACGTCTCTCCAGCTTTTCCCGGCACCCTGCACAATCCTGGCCCGGCGACGGCGACTACAGGTCAGCAATAGCACGCAGCGTGCTAGGAGTAAGAATTTTCATCAGCTCGTAGCGACGTAGCCTCTACATAAACTCCACAACTCTGTGTGTATAACTGTGTTAATGTATATCTCTCTAAGATTAGGCATTCTACAACAAGTGAAAGTTCAAGAAACGGACGTACGCCTATACTTCTTTTGCAGCGCGATTGTTCAAGTGAAAGGAAAAAACGATTTTCCCTTCGCACTTGATCAACTATGTCCGTATTTCCTCCGATCCAAATCAATAGTCTCGGATTTGGTTAGATTCGGTGTATCTATAAATAATACATGTCTATATACATACAGAGACATCCATTAATTTAGATTGGAGGAAGTATAATAAGTCGAGGACGGCCGTTTTTGGTGGATGCAAATTATAACGTGTAGGATAATAGCCAGCCATGTGCGGTACTTTCTCGAGCCAATTTATCTTGCTAGACTTTTGCCTTCTTCATTTCCCACCCTCTCCCTCCAAAACCCTAGCCACAATTGCAACTTTCTTCACCTCTTGTGGAGAGACAGTTTCTTTTCTCCTCCGTCTGCTGCTCCGGCGGCGGGAGTTGGGGAACCCTAGTGTCTGGCGTGTATAGTATATAATAAAGTTTTAGATTTTTGTGCGGACCAATCTCGATGGGGTAGCAATAACCCATCAAATAAGGTCTCCCCTCTCTCCATGGAGTGCTTGGCGGCATCGAGAGGCCAGCATGAGTTGTTTAGTGCCGGGTTGGTGATCAGATGTGGTTGACTAGCATCTTCGTAAATCAGGTTGCTCACTTTGATGGCGATGATGCTTCTTATCTTGGTTGTGCCCCAAGCGTCTTTCTGCATGGTTTCTCGTTTATGGCCATCAAAATACGCCCGAATGTAGGCATGGATCGGGGTGATGCACCTCTTCGGGTCTATTTCAACGACTCAAGGGTTACACTAGCCTCCTTTGTATTCTCTTTGGTCTTGATGTCTTCTATTGAGCCTGGAGTGGCCTTCTAGCGAGCGGCTGCGGCACGCTCGACCTCGCACGCAATGCCTTGTATGGCTGCTTCCCGGGTGATGGAGATGGAGCTTATGACGGTGGTGTAACCCGAGCGGCTAGCGGAAAAACCTAGTGGGAGGGTCACGACGGGGAGGAGGACCCGCTGTAGCTGGGGGTGAGGTGGAGGGGTTGTAGCGGATCGAGGGTGGAGGGGACGCGCGGGTGTGATGTTGGGGAGAGAGACCAGGGAGATTGCGGTTGTTTCTCGAAAATAATATTTTGCATATCTTTTGCAAACTTACACTGTTGAAACCGTATGTGGCCTGACATACGGAGTCCACCACTTGCCACGTAATCCTCACAAGCAGTAGCGAAGGACAAAAAATTGAGGATGGACGAACTATAGAGCACTAAAAGAATTTGAGAACGTCGAAGACACGATAAGCAGTTTGCCTATTACCTGATTAAAATTTATAAATTCGAACTACATCTAGTTGATCACAAAATCGAAGAATTATACCTCCCATATTTGCATCTACAGATTTCTTCCCTTTCCTGACCATCATAGTTCTTGAGTCTTGACTAAGATTTGACTAAATCACATCCAGACCCTGACCAGGCAGTTTCGCTCTTGCCATCCTAACATCCTGCAGTCGATCGACATAGATCCCCATATTTGATCGACGTATGGGGCCTTTTCCTCTCCCCCGCGTACGGCCTAGCTAGGTAGCAGGCCCAGTGTGACGATCCTCACTAATGGCAGCACACCAAATAGATAGGAATTCTCAATACAATCACAAATCAAGAGATCTGGTCGAAATTCTGGTGAGAGAGAGGGAAGTCTCAGGGGAGAGAAGTATGTTTACTTTTACAATAATGATCATCGATGTCGTCTCCCTACCGTCTAGCGCCTTACAAGGGCATCACCCCTCTCTGTAGGCCCAGGTCTTCATCTTCTTGGGCTTTAGTCTCCGCGGGCCTTCCTTGGGTCACGGCTCGTGACGTGGTCATGATATTCCCTCCGCTTGAATTCCTACTTGGCAGGGGCATTTGGAAATTCTCGAAGCAGACGGTGCTTGTTCTCCCTCGTCTCCAGGAATTAGGCATGCCCATCAACTGAACCTGAACTAGGGTCACTGTATCTTTACTATTAAAAGCAAACCCGTAGTGAATGACTGGTGTAACACTTCACTTAATTACAAAATAAATACCACCGCTAACAAAAATAGGTTTTTTAGATCCTAACAAATATATCTCACCGTTCACTATAACCATATCCACTAAATATGCTCTCTAACTTATCCATGCCTCAATATATTGGTAGTTAGTTCTCCCAAAAAGGTTAGTTAGTTAGTCCGTGATGCATACATGAAGTGCGTTGTGCTAGTTAATCCCCCCAAAAGGTCACTTGGTTAGTTCTACACTAGAAAAAATAATTATAGCACGTATGAATGATATAGAGTGGAAAAAAATAATTGGCGGAATCTAAACTATTATACCCCGGCATGCCTGTCCACAACGTCTACATAGGCTAACCCAGCCTTATACCTGCAGGTTATTACCTAACCATCCACTCTTCTAGCTCTGGCATAGGCTACTCAGGAAGAACACCCTCCACCACCTCAACGAGCATGTCAAGAAGCTCGAGGACGTCGTGGGCAAACTCCACTGCATACAATCCACAAGCACCATGGGTGCCTTGTCCCTACGAATGTTCTCGCTGGTTCCGGAGGGCATACTACCCGCCTCGCCCAAGGGGAATCAAGTCACCGCTACACTTGAAGGGTTCGTAGCATGGAAAACAAAAAAATTCTACCGCAAGAACGAACAAAACCCAGATCTAATCTAGATAAAAGCCAAGATCTAATCTATTAGACATGTGCAACGAGATAGATCTGTACTAACCCTCGTAGAACCGAAAGCGTTACGAGATTAGATCTCGGGGTTGATGTAGTCGATCACTTGCCGATCTCAAGATCGTGTGGATGATCCTTTCGGCGCCGCGTTCCGGCAGCGCTTCCGCAGTCGGTCACACGTGCGGAGTCGAAGCAGACCTTCCTCTCCCCGTTCCAGCGAGCAGCGGAGGTAGTAGATCTTCTCCACGGAATCCCAGCAGCACGACGGTGTGGTGGTGGTGGTGGAGTAGAGATTTCTGCAGGGCTTCGCCTAAGCCGGAGCAGAGCGAAGGAAGAGGAGAGGCGGCGGCTAGGGTTTGTTATGGGAGAGGTCTAGGGGGTGGCGCCCCCTCCCCTCTATTTAAAGGAGGGAGGCACGCCATGGGAGGGGGAGTCCTAGTAGGACTCCCCTCCCTCCTTGGCCGACGGATTGGGAAGGGGGGGAGGAGTCCTCCTCCCCCACGAATCCGTGGCTTGCCCCACAAAGACTCCTTGATCCTTTCTTGGTTTTCAAGCAAACTCCAAGAAATCTTCTAGAACCTTCCAGAACATTCCGAAACCTTCTAGAATCTCCATACAAACACTCCAGAACATTTCCTAACTCAGAAAATGATCCCCAATATATGAATCTTATTCTCCGGACAATTCCGGATCTCCTCGTGATGTCCCGGATCCAATCCGAGACTCCGAACAACATTCGATCTCCAACGCATATTCCATATCTACTTAAAACAACTTCGAACCTTAAGTGTGTCACCCTACAGTTCGTGAATATGCAGACATGATGAAGACACCTCTCCGATCAATAGCCATCAGCGGGATCTGGAGATCCATAACGGCTCCCACATACTCAACGATGACTTCGTGATCGATAGAACCATTAACATACGAAACCAATTCCCTTTGTCACGCGATATTCTACTTATCCGAGGTTTGATCGTCGGTATCTCCATACCTAGTTCTACCTCGTTACTGATAAGTACTCTTTACTCGTTCCATGTTATGTCATCCCTTGTGACCTAGTCACATGCTTGCAAGCTAACTAGATGACATTCCACCGAGAGGGCCCAGAGCATATCTATCTGTCATATGGATGGACAAATCCCAATCTTGGTCCATGCGCTTCAACACATAATTTCAGAATACCCAATGACACCTTTACAACCACCCCGTTACGAAGAGGTGTTTGATGTCATCAAAGTACCCATTCGGTGATGGTGATTAACATAACCTCATGGTCGAAGGATTAGGTTACTATGCATTTGAAAGCTTATAGAAATACGAACTTAATGACTTGATCTTATCCTACGCTTACTATGGGTGTGTGTCCATCACATCATTCTCCTAATGATATAACCTTGTTATTAATCACATCCAAATGTCCATGATCAGGAAACCATGATCATCAATTAATCAACAAGCTAGTTCAACAAGAGGCTTACTAGGGACTCTTTTATGTTTACAAAAACACACATGTATTAGTGTTTCCTTATAATACAATTATAGCATGGGATGTAAACATTCATCATAAACACAAAGATATAATAATAACCACTTTTATTATTGCCTCTTGGGCATATCTCCAACAGTCTCCCACTTGCACTAGAGTCAATAATCTAGATTACATGGTAATATACCTAACACCCATGGTGTTCTGGTGTTGGTCATGCTTTGCTCTAGGGAGAGGTTTAGTCAACGGATCTGCCACATTCAGATCAGTGTGTACTTTGCAAATCTTTATGTCACCATCTCGGACATACTCGCGAATAGCATGGAAATGTAGCTTGATGTGCTTCAGCTTGCTATGTGACCTTGGCTCCTGTGCATTAGCTATGGCACCTGTGTTGTCACAGTAGATGGCCATCGGGTCCAACGCACTGGGAACCACGCCAAGTTCAGTAATGAACTCCTTCATCCATATGGCTTCTTGTGCAGCCTCTGAAGCAGCTATGTATTCTGATTCAGTTGAAGATTTTGCCACAACGCTTTGCTTGGCACTCCTCCAGCTCACTGCAGCACCATTCAAAATAAATACGTATCCAGACTGTGACTTCGAGTCATCTGGATCGGTGTTCCAACTAGCATCAGTGTAACCGTTTACAACAAGCTGTTCATCACCTCCATAAGAAAGAACCATATCCTTAGTCCTATTCAGGTACTTTAGGATATTCTTGACCGCTGTCCAGTGCTCCATTCCAGGATCACTTTGATATCTGCTAGTCAAACTAACAACATGTGCTATATCCGGTCTTGTACACAGCATGGCATACATGATAGAACCTATGGCCGAGGCATAGGGAATATTATTCATCTTTTCTCTATCTTCTGCCGTAGCCGGACTTTGAGTCTTACTCAAGGTCTTACCTGACAACATGGACACGAACCCTTTCTTGCTCTCTTCCATTCTAAACTTGTTTAGAACTTTGTCTAAGTATGTACTTTGTGAAAGCGCTATTAGGCGTCTTGATCTATCTCTATAAATCTTGATGCCTAGAATATATGCCGCTTCGCCAAGATCCTTCATTGAAAAACTATTATTCAAATAGGTTTTGACGCTATTAAGAAGTTCTATATCATTCCCAATCAACAATATGTCATCTACATATAGTACTAGGAATGCTACAGAGCTCCCACTCACTTTCTTGTAAATACAAGCTTCTCCATAAGTTTGTATAAATCCAAAGTTTTTGATTACTTTATCAAAACGTTGATTCCAACTCCGGGATGCTTGCTTCAGTCCATAAATGGAGCGCTGAAGTTTGCATACCTTGTCAGCATCACTAGGATCGACAAAACCCTTGGGTTGTACCATATACAACTCTTCCTCAATGTCACCATTAAGGAACGCCGTTTTGACATCCATCTGCCAAATTTTATAATCGAAATATGCAGCGATTGCTAACAAAATCCTCACAGACTTTAGCTTCGCTACTGGTGAGAAAGTCTCATCGTAGTCAACTCCTTGAATTTGTCGGAACCCTTTCACGACAAGTCGAGCTTTATAGACGGTAACATTACCATCAACATCTGTTTTTCTTTTGAAAATCCATTTGTTCTCGACAGCCTTACGGCCATCCGGTAAGTCCACCAAAGTCCATACTTGGTTTTCGTACATGGATCCCATTTTAGATTTCATGGATTCTAGCCATTTGTCGGAATCTGGGCTCACCATAGCTTCTTCATACGTCGCAGGGTCATCAGTGTTGTCCACCAACATGACGTTCAAGGCAGAGTCATACCAATAAGGAGTGGTACGAACCCTCGTTGACCTGCGAGGTTCTGCAGTAACTTTGTTCAAAGTTTTATGATCACCATCATTAGCTTCCTCTCCTGTTGGTGCAGGTGGCACAAAAACATCTTCTGGTGCTGCGCTACTCTCAACTCCGAGAGAAGGTTCAATAACCTCGTCGAGTTCTACTTTCCTTCTAGTCACTTCTTTCGAGAGAAACTCCTTCTCAAGAAAGGATCCATTCTTGGCAACGGAAACTTTGCCTTCGGATCTATGATAGAAGGTATACCCAATTGTTTCTTTAGGGTATCCTATGAAGACGCATTTCTCCGCTTTGGGTTCAAGCTTATCAGGCTGTAACTTCTTTACATACGCTTCGCAACCCCAAACTTTAAGGAACGACAACTTAGGTTTCTTACCAAACCACAATTCGTATGGTGTCGTTTCAACGGATTTAGATGGTGCCCTATTTAAAGTGAATGCGGCTGTCTCTAATGCATAGCCCCAAAATGATAGCGGTAAATCTGTAAGAGACATCATAGACCGAACCATATCTAAGAGAGTTCGATTACGACGTTCGGACACACCATTACGCTGTGGTGTTCCCGGCAGTGTCAACTGCGAAAGTATTTCACATTTCTTTAAATGCATGCCAAACTCATAACTCAGATATTCACCTCCGCGATCAGAAGCAGAAACTTAATCTTCTTGTTACGATGATTTTCCACTTCACTTTGAAATTCCTTAAACTTCTCGAAAGTTTCGGACTTATGTTTCATAAAGTAGACATACCCATATCTACTTAAGTTATCCGTGAAAGTGAGAACACAACGATATCAACCACGCGATGCTACACTCATTGGACCGCACACATCGGTATGTATTATTTCCAATAAGTCTGTAGCTCGCTCCATTATCCCAGAGAATGGAGTCTTAGTCATTTTTCCCATTAGACATGCTTCGCATCTTTCAAGTGATTCAAAATCAAGTGATTCAAGAAGTCCATCAGAATGGAGTTTCTTCATACGCTTCACTCCAGTGTGACCAAGACGACAGTGCCACATGTATGTAGAATTATCATTCAATTTTATTCGTTTAGCATCTATGTTGTGAACATGTGTATCACTACTATCGAGATTCAATAAGAATAAACCATTCATCTCAGGTGCATTACCATAAAAGATATTACTCATATAAATCGAACAACCTTTATTCTCAGACTTAAAAGAGTAACCGTCTCGCAATAAACAAGATCCAGATATAATGTTCATGATTAACGCAGGCACCAAATAACAATTATTCAAATTTAAAACTAATCCCGAAGGTAGATGTAGAGGGAGCGTGCCGACGGCGATCACATCAACCTTGGAGCCATTTCCAACGCACATCGTCACCTCATCTCTTGCCAGTCTTCGTTTATTCCATAGCTCCTGTTTCGAGTTACAAATATGAGCAACCGAACCAGTATCAAATACCCAGGCACTACTACGACTACTAGTAAGATACACATCAATAACATGTATATCGAATATACCTTTCTTCTTGATGTTGCCGTTCTTCAGATCCGCCAGGTACTTAGGGCAGTTACGCTTCCAGTGACCAGCACCCTTGCAGTAGAAGCATTCAGTTTCAGGTTTAGGACCAGCCTTGGGCTTCTTAGCAGGTGCGACAGCTTTCTTCCCGTCCTTCTTGAAGTTGCCCTTTTTCTTAGGCTTGCCCTGTTTCTTGAAATTGGTGGTCTTATTGACCATCAACACTTGGTGCTCCTTCTTGATCTCCACTTCAGCAGTTTTCAGCATGGATGATAGTTCAGGCAACGTCTTGTTCATGCAGTGCATATTGTAGTTCATCACAAAGTTCTTATAACTCGGTGGCAGTGATTGGAGGACACGGTGAATCCCTAACTCATTAGGAATCGTTATCCCCAACTCTTGGAGCTTGTTTGCGTGCCCAGACATGGTGAGCACGTGCTCGCTAACGGAGCTTCCCTCTTCCATCTTGCAGGTAAAGAACTTTTCGGAGGCCTCATAGCTCTCCACGGCCGCGTGAGTCTCAAAAATGAGCTTGAGCTCCTTAATGATCTCGAACGGGTCGTGGTGCTCAAAACGCTTCTGGAGCTCCGTTTCCAAACCGTACAGGATGGCACACTGAACTGTGGAGTAATGATTTTTCTGAGTGGCGTAAACATTCTTTACATCATCGGTGGCATCATCTGCAGGTGGGTCACCTAGCGGTGCTTCGAGCACATAGGTCATCTGACCAGCCCTGAGGACAATCTTCAAACCACGGAGCCAGTCCGTGAAGTTGCTTCCATTGTTCTTAAGTTTTTCTTTCTCTAGGAACGCATTGAAATTGATGGAGAGATTCGCCATAATCTACAACAAATTTGCAAGTAGTTTAGACTAAGTTTATGATAAATTGAGATCTACTTTAATTCTTAAATTAACTAGGTGAACTCCCACTCAAAACAACATCCCTCACATTGTCTTAGTGATTACATGAACCAAGTCCACTACACCAAGTCCGATCTTCATGAGAGAGGATGTAGTTTCATCGGCGAACAATCTTCATGTTCATCATATCACTTATATGACTCGTGCTCTACCTTTCGGTATTCCGTGTTCCGAGACCATGTCTGTACATGCTAGGCTCATCAAGATTAGCCTTAGTTTCCGCATGTGCAAATCTGGCTTGCACCCGTTGTATGCACACGTAGAATCTATCACATCCGATCATCACGAGATGCTTCGAGACGACGAGTCTTAGCAACGGTGCCAACTAAGGACGAACACTTTTATTACTTGATATTTAGTGAGAGGGATCATCTTATAATGCTACCGTCGCGATCTAAGCAATACAAGATGCATAAAGGATTAACATCACAGGCAATTCATAATTAGTGTGATATGATATGGCCCTTTCTTCTTATGCCTTTGATCTCCATCTCCAAAGCACGAACATGATCTCCATCATCACCAGCATTGCGTCAAGGTCACTGGCGCCGCTTCATGGTTGTCCATCATCCCTAGTAACTATTACAACTACTTGGAATAAAGCTATTACAAGATGAATAGACACGCAGGTCTTAATAGAATTAAAGACAACCATTAGGCTCCTGCCGGTTGCCATATTACAACACGGATCATTGCATACATCAAATATAATCACAATCACATGATGGCCATATCACATCACAAAACCCCTGCAAAAACAAGTTAGACGCCTCTAATTTTCTTTGCAAGTTTTACGTGGTTTGGGGCTTTCGAATAAGAACGGATCTTACCTACGAAACTGAACCACAACGTTGATACAAGTGCTATCAAGTGCAAAGTGTAGATTGGATCTATACTATGATGGGAGAGACAGACACCCGCAAAGCCACTTGTGCAAAGCAAGTTACACGTCAAGCGTGGAGCAAGTCTCATGTGCGATGACATGTAAGGTTAGCCCGAGCCGCTTGATCCAACCATACCGCAAGATGCAAAGTACACAAAGCAAAAGACGGCACGAGCACCAACGCCCACAAAACCATTGTGTTCTACTCGTGCAACAGATCTACGTATAGACAAGGCTCTGATACCACTGAAGGGTTCGTAGCATGGAAAACAAAAAATTTCTACCGCAAGAACGAACAAAACCCAGATCTAATCTAGATAAAAGCCAAGATCTAATCTATTAGACATGTGCAACGAGATAGATCTGTACTACCCCTCGTAGAACCGAAAGCGTTACGAGATTAGATCTCGGGGTTGATGTAGTCGATCACTTGCTGATCTCAAGATCGTGCGGACGATCCTTCCGGCGCCGCGTTCTGGCAACGGTTCTGCAGTCGGTCACACGTGCGGAGTCGAAGCAGACCTTCCTCTCCCTGTTCCAGCGAGCAGCGGAGGTAGTAGATCTTCTCCACGGAATCCCAGCACCACGACGGTGTGGTGGTGGTGGTGGAGTAGAGATTTCTGCAGGGCTTCGCCTAAGCCGGAGCAGAGCGAAGGAAGAGGAGAGAGGCGGCGTCTAGGGTTTGTTATGGGAGAGGTCTAGGGGGTGGCGCCCCTCCCCTCTATTTAAAGGAGGGAGGCGCGCCATGGGAGGGGGGGTCCTAGTAGGACTCCCCTCCCTCCTTGGCCGGCGGATTGGGAAGGGGGGGAGGAGTCCTCCTCCCCCACGAATCCGTGTCTTGCCCCACAAAGACTCCTTGATCCTTTCTTGGTTTTCAAGCAAACTCCAAGAAATCTTCTAGAACCTTCCAGAACATTCCGAAACCTTCTAGAATCTCCATACAAACACTCCGGAACATTTCCTAACTCAGAAAATGATACCCAATATATGAATCTTATTCTCCGAACAATTCCGGATCTCCTCGTGATGTCCCGGATCCAATTCGAGACTCCGAACAACATTCGATCTCCAACGCATATTCCATATCTACTTAAAACAACTTCGAACCTTAAGTGTGTCACCCTACGGTTCGTGAATATGCAGACATGATGAAGACACCTCTCCGATCAATAGCCATCAGCGGGATCTGGAGATCCATAACGGCTCCCACATACTCAACGATGACTTCGTGATAGATAGAACTATTAACATACGAAACCAATTCCCTTTGTCACGCGATATTCTACTTATCCGAGGTTTGATCGTCGGTATCTCCATACCTATTTCTACCTCGTTACTAATAAGTACTCTTTACTCGTTCCATGTTATGTCATCCCTTGTGACCTAGTCACATGCTTGCAAGCTAACTAGATGACATTCCACCGAGAGGGCCCAGAGCATATCTATCCGTCATATGGATGGACAAATCCCAATCTTGGTCCATGCGCTTCAACACATACTTTCAGAATACCCAATGACACCTTTATAACCACCCAGTTACGAAGCGGTGTTTGATGTCATCAAAGTACCCATCCGGTGATGGTGATTAACATAACCTCATGGTCGAAGGATTAGGTTACTATGCATTTGAAAGCTTACAGCAATACGAACTTAATGACTTGATCTTATGCTACGCTTACTATGGGTGTGTGTCCATCACATATTCTCCAATGATATAACCTTGTTATTAATGACATCCAATGTCCATGATCAGGAAACCATGATCATCATTTAATCAACAAGCTAGTTCCACAAGAGGCTTACTAGGGACTCCTTTATGTTTACAAAACACACATGTATCAGTGTTTCCTTATAATACAATTATAGCATGGGATGTAAACATTCATCATAAACACAAAGATATAATAATAACCACTTTTATTATTGCCTCTTGGGCATATCTCCAACAACACTCTCATACAGGACCTTTAGAGATGGATCGTGGAGGCCCCTGAGGCAAAAAAAAGGAAGCCATGTAAGCGAAACTAAAGACCGCCTATGATCTGGTGGCTAAGACTGCCACTGACCTGGAGAAGTATCTCAAGGAATACAATGCTCGTACTCCAGCCCCTGTAACCAGCAAGCGGGGCCGTCGGGGCGACCAGTCACTCTCCAGCAGCAGTGTGAACTCTCAGAGCCACGATAGGCCATGATAGTTGGCTCCGGTATAACCTACATGCTGAGTGGCGCGCTCACCTCAGGAACAAGCGACGCTAAAATAGGAAGGAAGCTCTGACCAGCTGATGTCGGGATCCACCAGTCCAAGCAGAGGAGACGGGCACCGGCCCCAACCTAGAGGGAGCTCCAAGGGCAAAAGGGGAAAGAGCTCGGGACGACCACGAAGGCAACGATCCCGATACAGTACACGATGATGAAGCTGACGAGGCTCGTTGGCGCGAGCGAAGGCGCTAACGTCAGGAAAGGTGACGAGAGGGGCGACGCTACCCCTGGGACAAGTACGTCCAAGAATATGAAGACTGGGACGCACGACTGATCAGCGGGTGCAGGGACTTGTCCTGCGACCTGGCCGGTTTCGAGGTCCGCATGGAAATCAGAGCCCGGAACTATGAGGGGTACAATGGATTGCAGGACCCAATCACGTACTTGGAGAAGTTCGCATAGGTTCTCAACATCATAGGCGGTGATTCGTCCCATATGGATAACCTTCTTCCAACCTACTTGAATAGGAACGCCCTGAAGTGGCTCTGGAACAAGGTCCCTCAGTTAATCAGGACCTGGGACGACTTTTACCTGAGGGTTGATCCAGGCATTCACCATGGAAGAAGACGCCAATGTGCTGCATGAAGAATTCAAGAACACCAAGCAGTACCTGGGAGATAGGTTGAAGGATTTCATGAAGCAGGTTAGGGTCTTGGTGAACACCACACCCGACATTTTCAACAAGGACATTGTGTGGGCATTCACCAATGGGGTCTGCAACAACAACCGCGCAGCACTTATTAGCACCACATAACCAAGGACCCTAGATCAACTCATGGTTGTCCTAAAAAGGTAGTTACCCATGATAACCAGATGATTCGGCAGCAAGAGTCTGACTAGGGGTTAGCTCTACAGATGAATGGACGAGTGCCACATGAGGCCTCACAAGGAAGGACCAGGCCAAGTTTTTGCCGCACAAGGTCCCTCGGTAGCCAGTGGCCCGGTGTCAGAGAGAACCTGGGGGCACCCACAGGAGGTCGCCGTGGAAGGGACCTCTCCCTCAGACCTCCTCTGGTCATTAAAGGTATGAACACCTCTACACCAAAGGAGTGTTCTCTTCCCTATTGTTATTAAACCTTTTGCAGGACCTCGTCCTAAGCCCAGTACCCTGGGACATATGAGATGTGAAGGTTCATAAGACCTGCTCTGAGAACGGGCATACAAGAAGGTCTGCGTGATAAAAAATGTCTGTACATGCCGGAGACCTCGCGCCAAGACCTCGAGCATTCATAAGGACCTCGCACCCCAAGACCAAGAAGACATCAAACCCACTAGGATGAGGTTGAGTACAAGCTACAATAACTCTGCTGGAAGGAAGGTCGCCTTATTAAAGGTACTGATCAGGGGCTTGTCGGTGATGGATGGACTCAGGCATGTATCCAGCATGGGCCTGAACCCATGATTCCTACCCACGACGATCTCTGAGGATCAAGGACCTGGAGGCCCGCATCTAGAAGCCCTCAAACCGACCTACCCTCAACCAACCTGACATGTGGGGGCTCTGATACATTGCAAATGTATCTATAATTTTGATGTTCCATGCTTGGTTTTATCCACTTTCTTGTGTTTTGTCCACACTTTGGAGTACTTTTCATATGATTTCTTGGACTAACCTATTAACAAGAGCCACAGTGCTAGTTGCCTGTTTTCTGCTGTTTTTGGTTCCAGGAAAGTCAGAAAATCAATATTCTCGGAATTGGATGGGACAAAAGCCAAAGTTCCTATTTTACCGGAACACCCATGGAGCCAGAAGCAGAGACGGAGGAGGGCCAGGGCATGGCCACACCATATGGTGGCGCGGGCTAGCCCTGGCCACGCCACCAGGTGGTGTGGGCCCCCTGGCACTCCACCGACCTTGCCTCTTCGCCTATAAGAAGCCTCCCGATGCATAAACCCTAGATAGTCAATCAGAAATCCACGAAAAGTTCCGCTGCGCTGCCACCACCGAAGGGGAGATTTGGGGGACAAAAAGTCTCTGTTCCGGCACCCTGCCGGGACGGGGAAGTGTCCCAGAAGCCATCTCCATCAATCTTCACCGCCATCTCCATCACCATTGCTGATTCCCATGATGAGGAGGGAGTAGTTCTCTCTCGAGGCTAAGGGTTCTACCGGTAGCTATGTGTTCATCTCTCTCTATATGCATGATCATATTGTGATCATGAGCTTTGTAATCAAGTAGATCTACCTTGCTACTCAAGTGCTTTATTAGATCTCTGCTCTCCCCATGTGTGTGAAGTTGACAGTGTGCACACCATGGTGGCACTTAGGCTAGAGATTACAAATACTTGTTATGAGTTATATTTGGAGTTGGATGTCTCTATGAAATTGTGGTGTTTGTTGGACTCATCTAGTGCTCAAGGTGACAGTGTGGGGTTTTCTAGATGGGAAAGATGAACTTTGAGGTGTCCTGTTATAGCCCTACCGTTGATTAGAGTGTCCAACCGGAGAGTAGTTCAGCGTAGTATCATGAAGATGATATATTTATATGAGAGTGTTCACTAGTGAAAGTATGATCCCTAGGCCTTGTTTCTAAGCATTGATACACCATTTACTACTAGATCTGTTACATGTTTGCTTGCTTCCATCTTTATTTCAGTTTGCTTTTAGTCTCTTCCACGCCATCAAGTTATCTTCTATCACCGTTACCACTTATATTTATCCATACCACTTGTATTTCACTTTCTCTTCGCCGAACTAGTGCACCTATACACCTGACAAGTGTATTGTGTGTGTTGGGGACACAAGAGACTTCTTGTATCTTGATTGCAGGGTTGCTTGAGAGGGGATACCTTTGACCACTTCCTCCCTGAGTTTGATAAACCTTGGGTGATCCACTTAAGGGAAAACTTGTTGCTGTTCTACAAACCTCTGCACTTGGAGGCCCAACAAGTGTCTACAAGAATAGAAGTGCGTAGACATCAAGCTATTTTCTAGCGCCGTTGCCGGGGAGGTAAGGTAAAAGGTACTCACATCCTCCGGTGTGAGTGCTCGAAGTTATTTCCTTTAGATTCTGCAATTTTGTCTTTTTGTTTCTTGTTTTCACTAGTTAGGCTTAATGGAAAACAACAAAAAAATTAGAGAGCTTTATAGTATTTATCTTGAGTTAGGACATGAAGTGTTTGAAGAGAAAATTAAAAACCTATGAAACTTTATGTGCATGCTAATAGCAATGTTGTTAGTATGAATTCTTTGGACACCATTATTGCTAATTCTATGGAAAAGTCTAAGCTTGGGGAAGCTGGTTTTGATGAGCATGATATTTTTAGTCCCCCAAGCATGGAGGAGAAAGTTTACTTTGATGATACTATGCCTCCAATATATGATGATTACAATGATGAGTATGATATTTTCAGTCCACCTACTATTGAGGAGAAAATTAATTATGATTACAATATGCCTCCTATATTTGATGATTATGGTGATGAGAATAATAATGATAGCTATTTTGTTGAATTTGCTCCCACTATAATTAATAAGAATGACTATGTTTATGTGGAGAGTATTAATTATTTTATGCATGTGGCTCGTGATAAGAATGTTTTATATGATAGTTATATTGTTAATTTTATTCATGATGCTACTGAAAGTTATTATGAGATAGGAAAACATGGTTTTATGCATCTCAATAATATTAAGTTTCCCCTCTTTATGTTGAAAGTTTTGAAGTTGCACTTGTTTTGCTTTCCTGTGCTTGTTGCTTTGTGCTTTTATGACTTGTTTCTTTACAATATTCCTATGCATAGGAAGTGGGTTAGACTTAAATGTGCTTTGAATTTGCTTCTTTATGCTCTCTTTTACTTCAATTCATATTTCTTATGTAAGCATCTTCTCAAACTATCATGCCTAACTTAAAGGCGTTAAAGAAAAGTACTTATTGGGAGATAACCCAAAAGTTTTAGATGAGTCTTGGAAGTTATTACCTCTGTAATAACCGCTCCTTATCCTTTTTATTTGCTTTTTGTGCCAAGAGTAACCTCTAATGAGAGAGAAGTAATGACTGGGAAAGTTGCTGTCCCGAAACAGATTTTTGTGCTTCACCATAAAAATTCGTGTAAAATATCTGTACGTCCTTTTGAGGCGCGAATTTTTGTGCTTCTGACCCAGGTTGTTATATAACTTTATTTAGTTCAACACTTTTTGATTTGAGCAACAGAAGGTCTTCGAAAAAATTCGTCTTTACCTGCTGGTCTGTTTTGACAGATTTCTGCCATTTTTTGCATTTGCTTCTTGTTGGTTCCTCTTTGAGTTCTTTTGGGGAATTGAGATTTTTGAGGGAAGTGCTACAGTATCTAGTGTTCTAATGGAAGTTTATTTGGTGTTATAACTGAACCTAAAGACTTATTATCTTGAGTGCACTAATGTTGCTAATAAAGATTGTGTGAAGTTTTGTATGAAGGAAAAATTTCAGGTGTATGGAAGGAATGAGTAATGAGATGAAGGATGGACTTAAGCTCAAGCTTGGGTATGCCACGCGTGTCACCCCAAGAAATATCCAAGAAGTACAAGCATCAAAGCTTGGGGATGCCCAAGGGATCCCCTTCTTCATCAATAAAAATCCCAGATTTCTTCCAAACGCTTTATTTTTATTGTTTCATGCACAGTTGTGTTGTTCTTGGAGAGTCTTCTTTTTCGTTTTTCGTTTTGGTTTTAGTTTTATGAATAAATTGGTTGGACCCCCTCTTTCATACATTGGTTTTCAAATAGTTTGGTTTGGATTGGAAAAGAGTAGGAAAGTTCATGCTTATGTGGTAAAAAAAGCTTGTTTTTGACTGTGGCCCATGCTTTGTCATACCATGCTTGATATTGTTTTGGCTTTATGCTTAGTATTATTTGTTGTAGCATGACTTGTCATAAACAATTGAGATTGCTTAATGTGCCTTGGATGAATCATGCGTTGTTTTAGCATATTAAAGCATAGTATAGTGGTATTCTCCTTTGATGCTTTATTTGGGTTGACTTGGCGCATGCTCATACCATGTTATGACTATCTCAAGTCACCATAGCCTTTATGATACTTTAGTTTTCAACTTGTAGTATCACTTTATGCTTTGATCAATGATGTTTTGTCGCTCTGCATGATTATGGCCATTATTGATCTCTTAGTTTGTCGCTCCCAGTCTTTTGCTAGCCTCCACAACCAAGTATGAGTTCCACTCATGCATCCAAATGCCTAAACCAAGTTATTCCAAAGAGTCCAACATACCTACCTATTAGCATATGCTATTCCAAGTATATTCATGCTTTTGTTTACCTTCCAAATTAAACTTGTTATGAGAAAACTAGTGATTAAAGCTCTCACGAACTTGATGGCACACTTTACTTTTCTTGCCCTTAATAAACTTGAACCATTGTGTCGTCTATGTTGTATATGCTTGCACTTATTTGTTGGGAATTAGTAGAACCATGTTGTCATGGGGAACGCTTTCAACATTGCACTTGGTACTTGTACCTAGTTGATATCATGCAATTTTTTTTATGGATGTCATCGGTGTGAAATGAAAGGGGAGCTTGTAAGTCCATGGAGTTATGTATATGTGTTAGAGAAACACCTAGGAAGCTGGTCTAATCCATGCTGACATGGTGGAAACCTGTAGCGTAACCATAATGAGTTGTCTATGAATCATTCTTCTTATAAAAAAAGAGTCCTATGTTGAGAAAAAAGAAAAAAAGAGATTATGAAAAGATGAAAGAGAGAAAAAAAAGCACCATATTCCCATGGTAAATAAGAAGATTGCTGAGATGCTCGTTGTCTGCTTGCCTTGTCATTTTGATATGGGGATTCTTCCGTATCATCGGGCAAGGGGTACCCCATTGGCGGTTCTCTATGATACACATGTACTTACGATGACAAGAACTTACCGGTGACTAAACTTGAGTAGCATGAGGAGCGGCCCTTGTATACAAGGGACATGAGATTTCTGACTTATACCTCGTCAAGCATATACACCATAGTTTGTTCACTTTACCCTTAATCACTTCAAGATGCTTATGATAGGGGCAATGAGAGCTGAAAGCTATAAGTACCATAATTTTTGGAAGCTCTTTATGAGACTTGAATCTCTACTTCCTTTTAAAAAGGCCTTTCTTCCACCATTATATTGAGCCCCCACCTTCTATCTTTATGCACTTACTTTGAGAGCATAGTGTCCATTCTTAGTTCTATGTGCATTGTCCCAAGACTTGTTGATTGATGCATACCTTGATATTGCTTGTTTTAAACTATTTGTATCTAGTCACTCTTATGAACTTTGAAGGTGTCCTATGCGTTTATATTTGCTACTCTATGAGGGACAAGCTGAATGCCACTATGCTATGTTTTCTTTATGTGGAACAAACAAACGTCTTGCAAAGCATTGTTATTCATGAATCTTTTGTTTGTGCCTTTTCATGTTGCATCATAGTTTCTTTGTCTTATTGCTAGAACTTTGTCTTTCATGTTATGATTGAAGTACTATGATCCCAGCTTCGAATGTTTTACAAATACTTTGATCAAGTCTTTGATGGTGCATGTCACCTCAAAAATTATTCTTTCTTTTTATCACTTACCTACTCGAGGACGAGCAGGAGTTAAGCTTGGGAATGTTGATACATTGCAAATGTATCTATAATTTTTGATGTTCCGTGCTTGGTTTTATCCACTTTCTTGTGTTTTGTCCACACTTTGGAGTACTTTTCATATGATTTCTTGGACTAACCTATTAACAAGAGCCACAGTGCCAGTTGCCTGTTTTCTGCTGTTTTTGGTTCCAGGAAAGTCAGAAAATCAATATTCTCGGAATTGGACGGGACAAAAGCAAAGTTCCTATTTTACCGGAAGACTCACGGAGCCAGAAGCAGAGACGGAGGAGGGCCAGGGCCTGGCCACACCATATGGTGGCCCCGCTAGCCCTGGCCACGCCACCAGGTGGTGTGGGCCCCCTGGCACTCCATCGACCTTGCCTCTTCGCCTATAAGAAGCCTCCCGATGCATAAACCCTAGATAGTCAATCAGAAATCCACGAAAAGTTCCGCTGCGCCGCCACCACCGAAGGGGAGATTCAGGGGATAGAAAGTCTCTGTTCCGACACCCTGCCGGGACGGGGAAGTGCCCCCGGAGCCATCTCCATCGATCTTCACCGCCATCTCCATCACCATTGCTGGTTCCCATGATGAGGAGGAAGTAGTTCTCTCTCGAGGCTAAGGGTTCTACCGGTAGCTATGTGTTCCTCTCTCTCTATGCATGATCATATTGTGATCATGAGCTTTGTAATCAAGTAGATCTACCTTGCTACTCAAGTGCTTTATTAGATCTCTGCTCTCCCCATGTGTGTGAAGTTGACAGTGTGCACACCATGGTGACACTTAGGCTAGAGATTACAAATACTTGTTATGAGTTTTATTTGGAGTTGGATGTCTCTATGAAATTGTGGTGTTTGTTGGACTCATCTAGTGCTCAAGGTGACAATGTGGGGTTTTCTAGATGGGAAATATGAACTTTGAGGTGTGCTGTTATAGCCCTACCGTTGATTAAAGTGTCCAACCGGAGAGTAGTTCAGCGTAGTATCATGAAGATGATATATTTATATGAGAGTGTTCACTAGTGAAAGTATGATCCCTAGGCCTTGTTTCTAAGCATTGATACACCGTTTGCTACTAGATCTGTTACATGTTTGCTTGCTTCCATCTTTATTTAAGTTTGCTTTTAGTCTCTTCCACGCCATCAAGTTATCTTCTATCATCGTTACCACTTATATTTATCCATACCACTTGTATTTCACTTTCTCTTCGCTGAACTAGTGCACCTATACACCTGACAAGTGTATTGGGTGTGTTGGGGACACAAGAGACTTCTTGTATCTTGATTGCAGGGTTGCTTGAGAGGGGATACCTTTGACCACTTCCTCCCTGAGTTCGATAAACCTTGGGTGATCCACTTAAGGGAAAACCTGCTGCTATTCTACAAACCTCTGCACTTGGAGGCCCAACAACTGTCTACAAAAATAGAAGTGCGTAGACATCATGCTCTAAGACAACTCTCTGGAGATCCTGAAGTTCATGCATGCATGCATGCAACAAAGATCGAATATCACGGTTACGTGCAAGACAACATGAAGACCTGATGTGACTAAGAAGGATTTGGCCACCATCAACGCCTATAAGTAACCGAAGACATTCACCCCTGAAGGATGCACCATAATCACTCGAGTTTTCGCCATTAGCCTTAGCCATAGCTCTAGATTCATCTCTCGTTGGGTGTCATTATAAACCCACCGAGATCATCTTGTAGACACATTGTACGATCTCTTGATCACCTTATGAATAAAGTCTGAGGGATTTCACCCACCATACATACATCTTCGTCTTTGAGATCTAAACCTGTTGACCCAAGCCATCCGCCGAACAAATACTCTGTTTTGTTCTTTTGTCCCGTCGAATAAAGTCCGAGGGATCGTGGAAACTATCATTCGTCAATTTTAGTATTTTTGTGCATTATATATTTATATATACTTCCTCGGTCCAAAAATAAGTGACATGGGTTTATCAAGATTTGCATGTATATCGACATGTTTTAGTGTATAGATACACGTAAATTTAGACAAAATGAAGTCACCTATTTCTAAACAGAGGAAGTATAACATGTGTGATATCTGCCGTGGCAGCGCACGGGCATTCAACTAGTTGTTACCATTAACAACATCTTTAGTGTCTAATACCTGTAAGGGTTGAGTGTCGCCCTCCAATATTGTGCACTGGGACGACAGATCAGGTTGAACAATACTATTCGCTGGCAAAGATTTCTTTGGTGAAGATACATGTACCACATGATAAATGTGACTACTAGCTGGCAATTCCAATTTATAAGCAAGTGCACCAACTCGCTTAAGAATTTTGTAAGGGCCAAATAATTTGTAACGCAATTTCTGATTTGTACGGCGATCAACTGAAGTTTTAACATAGGGCTGCAGCTTTAGGTAAAATTGATCTTCCACAGCGAATTACCTCTCCATTCTTTTCTTGTCAGCTTGATGTTTCATCTTTGATGTGCTCTCAATAGATTTTGCTGAATTAACAACCGCATATTTTCTCTGTCCTTAAGCCAGGTTGCCAGATCAGGAACAGTGTCAGATGCAGCACTCTGAATGCCAAAATTCTTAGGTTTATGACCATACAAAACCTCAAATGGAGATTTGCCCAATGCAGAGTGATAGGTTGTGTTATATCAAAATTTTACCAAGGATATTCATTTGGACCAATGAGAAGGACAAGCTTGAGTCATGCACCTGAGGTATGTCGTCCATACACGGATTGAGTATTTCTATTTGACCATAAGTTTCTAGATGGTAGCTTGAGCTCATGTTTAATGTGGTATCAGTAAAGTAAATTAGTTGTTGCCACAAGTGACTTGTAAACACTTGTCTCTATCAGAAATCAGCACTGCTGGCAAGCCATGTAATTTGTAGACATGATCTACATACAACCGAGCCACTTACATAGTTGTGTATGGGTGCACTAGAGAAATAAAATGCCCATACTTAGTGAACTTGTCAATGATAACCAGAATTGTATCATGTTGGAATTATGCCCTAGAGGCAATAATAAAGATGTTATTATTATAATTCTTGTTCATGATAAAGTTTATATTCCATGCTAGAATTGTATTAAGCGGAAACTTTAATACTTGTGTGGTTTGTGAACAACACCGTATCCCTAGTACGCCTCTATGGACTAGCTCATTGATCAATGATGGTTAAGGTTTCCTAACCATAGACATGAGTTGTCAATTGATAATGAGATCATATCACTAGAGAATGATGTGGTGGATAGACCCAAACTAAGCGAAGCAATTAGATCGTGTCATCGTGTTCGTCTTTGCGAAGTTTTTCTTATGTCAAATATTGTATTCCTTAGACCATGAGATAATACAACTCCCTGGTATCGGAAGAAAGCTTTGAGGTCATCAAACGTCATCCTATGAGAGGGTGATCATAAAGGTGTCTCTCAGGTGATCGGAAAGTATCTGTTGGGTTGTATGTATCGAGATGGGATTTGTCCCTCCCAAGTCAGAGAGATATACTTCGGGCCCACTCGGTAATCGATATCAACACCGCTTGCAAGCATGTGGTTAAGGAGTTGATCACAAAGTGATATCGGATTATGGAACGAGTAAAGTACTTGCTGTGAACGAGATTGAACTAGGTATGACGATACCGACGATCGAATCTCGGGCAAGTAAAATATCGCGAGACGAAGGGAATATATATATGGGATTGATTGAATCCTGGCATCGTGGTTCATCCGATATGATCATCGATGAATGTGTGGGAGTCAATATGGGTGCCCAGACCCCGCTGTTGATTATTGATAGAAGATCATGTCTGCATATTCTCGAACCTGCAGGGTCACACACTTAACGTGTCTCGACGCTAGGATAGATTAGATAATTGGTTTATGAATTTTTTGTTCAGAGTCTCGGATGGGATCCGGGATATCACGAGAGGTTCCGGAATGGTCCGGAGAATAAGATTCATATAAGGCAGTGCAGTTTTTGGAGTTCGGAATAGTTCCGGGTTAATCGGTATTGTACCGGAAGCTTCTAGAACCTTCCGGAAGGGGGCCAACGTGGTCCCACCTTCCGGGAGGGGGCATGGGCCTATGAGGGAGTGTCCTGGCCGCATTGGGCCAGGGGCACAAGGCCCCATAGGGCCCAGCCGATCCTAGAGAGTTTAAATCGTTTAAACTAGAGATAAGATAAGATAGGATTTCTAGATAAGGGAGAGTTTAAATTGTTTAAACTAGAGATAGGCTTGGAGGAGAGGCTAGGGCTGGCCGCACCCCCCTATATATAGAGAGGGCTGGTGCGCCCCCTCTCAGACCCCCCTTACACCTTCCTCCAAACCCAGTTGCCCTGCTGCCCTTCCTCTCTTCCTCCCGACTGTTTGTAGGCGAATCCCTGCGGCAGAAATTCTCCACCATATACACCACGCCGTCGTGCTGTAGATCCAATCTATCTCTCCACCATACTTGCTGGTCCGAGGAAGGAGGATACGTCGAGGTGCCGCACGTGTGCATCTCACGGAGGCACCGCCACTTGTGGTGCTAGATCGGATCGGATCGCGAGGAGGAGAAGCGAGTACGACTACATCACCCACATTCCGACGAACGTTCCGCTGTGCGAATCTTCAAGGGTATGAAGATCTAATCCAATCTCTCTCGTTGTTTGCATCTCCTAGATTAGATCTTGGCTTTCCCTCTGTTCTCTTCCGTAGAAAATTTTGATTTACTATGCTGCGAAACCCTTCAGTGGTATCAGAGCTAGATCTATGCGTAGATGTGATTCACGAGTAGAACGCAACATGGTTGTTGCGGGCGTTGATGTTTTCTGTTGCAAGCCTCTTGTTCGTGTTCTTCTTATGACGCAGGATAGTGAGATTGAAGCGGTCCAGGCCAACCTTACGCGACGTCGTTCGCGAGACCGGCTCCGCACTTGACGTGTGGCTTGTACCACACATGCGGCTGGTGGATGTCAGTTTCTCTCACTATAGTTGTCATGGGATTAACACCGGAGTTTGGCAACCATAATATCACCGTTGTGGCTTTCCGTAGGTAAGAATCGTTCTTAGCATCTACTCCCATGAGCCACGTAAAACATGCAACAACAAAGTAGAGGCGTCTAACTTGTTTTTGCAGGGAGTGTTTTCTGTGATATGGTATGGCCCAAGATGTGATGTGTATATTGTATGCGATGATCATGTTTTGTAATGTTTCACGACTTGCATGTCGATGAGTACACAACCGGCAGGAGCCATATGGTTGTCTTTATAATTGTGTATGACCTGCGAGTCAACTTCTTATACGCCATGTAATAGCTTTACTTTATCGCTAAGTAGTTAGCAATAGTTGTAGTTGCTATTCGTGGTGGAGGCAATCATGGTGGAGTGATGGAGATCATGCCGGAACGCACAAGATGGAGATCATTGCGCGAAGATTGGCTATACCATGTCACATAAAGTTATATGCATGTGATGTTTATCCTTTTATGTATCTTATTATGCTTAGATCGCGACGGTAGCATTATAAGATGATTCCTCACTTAAAGATCAAGATAAAAACTGTGTTCTCCCCAAAGTATGCACCGTTGCGAAAGTTCGTCGTGTCCAAGCATCATGTGATGATCGGGTGCTATAGACTCTACGCTCACATACAACGGGTGCAAGCCAGTTTTGCACACGCGGAAATACTTGGGTCTAACTTGACGAGCCTAGCATGTACAGACATGGCCTCGGAACACAAGAACCGAAAGGTTAAGCATGAGTCATATGAATGATATGATCGACACTTCGTTGTCCACCATTGAAACCACATCTCTTCTCGTGATGATCGGATTAGGTGTGGTGAATTTGGATCGTGTTCACTAAGCAACTTGAGGGATGTTGAATTTAGTGGGAGTTCATCTAGTAATTTGATTAAGTTGAACTATATATCATGAACATAGTCTAAATTGTACTTGCAAATACTGTAGATCACATGGCCAAGTCCAACTTCAACTTCAACGTTTTTGCTGAGAAAGAAAAGCTTAGAAACAATGGGTCTAACTTCACCAACTGGTTCCGCAATCTAAGAATCATTCTGTCTGGCGGACAAAAGGACTATGTCCTTGAGAAAGCGTTAGGTAACCCCCCTGCTGCAACTGCGCCGGCTGATGAGAAAGCCGTCTATCAGTCGCGCAAAGATGATTATGGTGTGATTAAGAGCACCATGTTGTTTGCTATGGAACCGGAACTTCAAAATCGTTTTGAAAACTATCCCGGGCCCTTTGAGATTCTCGAGGAGCTGAAAACCATGTTTCAGACTCAGGCCCGTTCTGAGAGATATGAGATCTCCGAGAAGTTCTTTAACTACAAGATGGAGGAAGGGAGTTCCGTTAGTGAGCACGCCATTAAGATGTCGGGCTACACTCAACGCCTTGAGCAACTGGACTACAAGATTCCAGAGGAGCTCAAGATTGACAGGGTTCTGCAATCACTCCCTCCCAGCTACAAAAGTTTTGTAGTGACTCACAATCAAATTGGTTCCACTGATACGATCACCGAGCTCTTCGCAAATCTGAAGGCTGCGGAGGTGGACATCAAGAAGGATAATCATGTGTTGATGGTCAACAAGCCCTCCTTTAAGAAAGGTAAAGGTGCAAAGAAGCCCTTCAAGAAAGGCGGCGGCAAGCGCGTTGCCCCTGCTGAGAAGAAGCTCAAGTCTGGTCCCAAGCCGGACACTGAGTGCTTCTATTGCAAGGACAAGGGTCACTGGAAGCGCAACTGTCCGAAGTACTTAGCGAACAAGAAGGCTGGCACCATCAAAGGTATATTTGATATACATGTTATTGATGTTTTCCTTACTAGCCCTCGTTGTAGTGCCTGGGTATTTGATACTGGTTCAGTTGCTAATATTTGTAACTCGAAACAGGAGCTACGGAATAGACGGTGGCTTGCGAGGGATGAGGTGACGATGCGCGTTGGCAACGGATCAAGAGTTGATGTGATGGCCGTCGGCACGCTCTCCTTAGTTTTACCTTCGGGATTAGTTTTAAACCTTAATAAATGTTATTATGTGCCTGCGTTGAGCATGAACATTACTTCTGGATCATGTTTATTGCAAGACGGTTATTCATTTAAATCGGAGAATAATGGTTGTTCTATTTATATGAGTAACATCTTTTATGGTCATGCACCTCTTGTGAATGGTTTATTTCTTCTAAATCTCGAAAGGGATGAAACACACATCCATAACATTGAGGCTAAGAGATGCAAAGTAGATAGTGATAATACTACTTATTTGTGGCACTGTCGTCTAGGTCATATTGGTGTAAAGCGCATGAAGAAACTCTATTCTGATGGACTTTTGGAGTCTCTTGATTTTGAATCATTTGACACATGCGAACCATGCCTCATGGGCAAGATGATCAAAACCCCGTTCTCCGGTATGATGGAGCGAGCAACGGACTTGTTGGAAATCATACATACCGATGTATGCGGACCGATGAGTGTTTCGACGCGCGGTGGATATCGCTATTTTCTCACTTTTACAGATGACTTAAGTAGATATGGGTATATCTATTTAATGAAACATAAATCTGAAACGTTTGAAAAGTTCAAAGAATTTCAGAATGAAGTGGAGAACCATCGTAACAGAAAGATTAAGTTTCTACGATCCGATCGTGGGGGCGAATATTTGAGTTATGATTTTCTCACGCATCTCAAGGCAAGTGGAATCGTTTCACAACTCACGCCACCCGGAACACCACAGCGCAATGGTGTGTCTGAACGCCGGAATCGAACCCTATTAGATATGGTCTGATCGATGATGTCTCTTACTGATTTGCCGTTATCATTTTGGGGTTATGCATTAGAAACCGCTGCATTCAATTTAAATAGGGCTCCATCTAAATCCGTTGAGACGACACCGTATGAACTGTGGTTTGGTGCTAAACCTAAGTTGTCGTTTCTTAAAGTTTGGGGATGCGAAGCTTACGTCAAGAACTTGATGCCGGACAAGCTCGAACCCAAAGCGGAGAAATGCGTCTTCATAGGATACCCTAAGGAAACTATTGGGTATACCTTCTATCACAGAACTGAAGGCAAAGTGTTTGTCGCAAAGAACGGTTCCTTTCTTGAGAAGGAGTTTCTCTCGAAAGAAGTGAGTGGGAGGAAAGTAGAGCTAGACGAGGTTATTGAACCTTCTCTTGAATTGGAGAGTAGCGCAGCACCTGAAATTGTTCCAGTGCCGCCTGCACCAACAATAGAGGAAGCTAATGACAAGGATCATGAAGCTTCGGACGATGCTGCTACTGAACGTCGCAGGTCGACAAGGTCGCGTGCCCCTCCTGAGTGGTACGGCAACCCTGTCTTGACTGTCTTGTTAGTAGAAGACAGCGAACCTACGAACTATGAGGAAGCGATGATGAGCCTAGACTTTGAGAAATGGCTAGAAGCCATGAAATCCAAATTGGGATCCATGAGCGAAAACCAAGTATGGACTTTGGTGGACCCTCCTAGCGACCGAAAGGCCGTTGAGTGCAAATGGATCTTCAAGAATAAAACGGACGCGGATGGTAATGTTACCGTCTATAAAGCACGGCTTGTTGCGAAAGGTTTTCGACAAGTTCAAGGTGTTGACTACGATGAGACTTTCTCTACCGTAGCGATGTTTAAGTCCATTCGGATTTTATTAGCAATTGCTGCGTTTCATGATTATGAAATATGGCAGATGGATGTCAAGACTGCGTTCCTCAATGGCAACATTGATGAAGAGTTGTATATGATGCAACCCGAAGGTTTTGTCGATCCTAAGGATGCTGATAAAGTATGCAAACTTCAGCGTTCCATTTATGGACTGAAGCAAGCATCTCGGAGTTGGAACCTTCGTTTTGATCAAGTGATCAAGAGCTTTGGATTTGTTCCAAATTGCTACGAAGCTTGCATCTACAAGAAAGTGAGTGGGAGCTCAGTGACGTTTCTGGTACTATATGTGGATGACATATTGATTATTGGAAATGACATCAACATGCTTAACGATGTGAAGAGTTATTTGAACAAGTGTTTTTCAATGAAAGACCTAGGTTAAGCTGCTTATATATTGGGCATCAAAATCTATAGAGATAGACAAAGACGCCTGATAGCTTTAAGCCAGAGTACATACCTAAACAAAGTTCTGAAAAGGTTCAGAATGGATAAGGCATTGAAAGGTTCAGTGCCTATGTTGTCAGGTAAGATATTGAGCAAGGCTCAGTGTCCAGCTACGGTAAATGATAGGGAAGCTATGAGCAAAGTGCCTTATGCCTCGGCCATAGGTTCCATCATGTATGCCATGCTGTGTACTAGACCGGATGTGTCCAATGCTCTTAGTTTGACGAGCAGATATCAAAGTGATCCAGGAGTGGAACACTGGACAGCCGTAAAGAACATCCTAAGGTACCTAAATAGGACTAAAGAAATGTTCTTAGTCTATGGGGGTGATGAACAGCTCGTCGTAAAAGGTTACGTCGATGCTAGTTTCGACACCGACAAGGATGATGCTAAATCTCAGACAGGATACGTGTATATTTTGAATGGAGGAGCTGTGAGCTGGAGAAGCTGCAAGCAAAGCGTGGTCGCGGGATCTACAGTAGAAGCGGAATACATGGCTGCTGCAGAAGCGTCAAGTGAAGGAGTTTGGATCAGAAACTTCATCACTGAGCTTGGCGTGGTTCCAAGTGCATTGGACCCACTGGAGATATTGTGTGACAACACTGGCGCCATAGCACTCGCTAAGGAACCAAGATATCATCCAAAGACCAAGCATATCAACCGCAAGTTTCATATAATCCGAGATTATATAGCAGATGGAGATCTGAAGATCAGCAAAGTACATACAGATCTAAATGTCGCAGATCCATTGACTAAACCTCTTCCACGTGTAAAACATGATCAGCACCTCAGTGCCATGGGTGTAAGATTGTTGCCAAATGTAAACTAGATTATTGACTCTAGTGCAAGTGGGAGACTGTTGGAATTATGCCCTAGAGGCAATAATAAAGATGTTATTATTATAATTCTTGTTCATGATAAAGTTTATATTCCATGCTAGAATTGTATTAAGCGGAAACTTTAATACTTGTGTGGTTTGTGAACAACACCGTATCCCTAGTACGCCTCTATGGACTAGCTCATTGATCAATGGTGGTTAAGGTTTCCTAACCATAGACATGAGTTGTCAATTGATAATGAGATCATATCACTAGAGAATGATGTGGTGGATAGACCCAAACTAAGCGAAGCAATTAGATCGTGTCATCGTGTTCGTCTTTGCGAAGTTTTTCTTATGTCAAATATTGTATTCCTTAGACCATGAGATAATACAACTCCCTGGTATCGGAAGAAAGCTTTGAGGTCATCAAACGTCATCCTATGAGAGGGTGATCATAAAGGTGTCTCTCAGGTGATCGGAAAGTATCTGTTGGGTTGTATGTATCGAGATGGGATTTGTCCCTCCCAAGTCGGAGAGATATACTTCGGGCCCACTCGGTAATCGATATCAACACCGCTTGCAAGCATGTGGTTAAGGAGTTGATCACAAAGTGATATCAGATTACGGAACGAGTAAAGTACTTGCTGTGAACGAGATTGAACTAGGTATGATGATACCGACGATCGAATCTCGGGCAAGTAAAATATCGCGAGACGAAGGAAATATATATATGGGATTGATTGAATCCTGGCATCGTGGTTCATCCGATATGATCATCGATGAATGTGTGGGAGTCAATATGGGTGCCCAGACCCCGCTGTTGATTATTGATAGAAGATCATGTCTGCATATTCTCGAACCCGCAGGGTCACACACTTAACGTGTCTCGACGCTAGGATAGATTGGATAATTGGTTTATAAATTTTTTGTTTGGAGTCTCGGATGGGATCTGGGATATCACGAGAGGTTCCGGAATGGTCCGGAGAATAAGATTCATATAAGGCAGTGCAGTTTTTGGAGTTCGGAATAGTTCCGGGTTAATCGGTATTGTACCGGAAGCTTCTAGAACCTTCCGGAAGGGGGCCAACGTGGTCCCACCTTCCGGGAGGGGGCATGGGCCTATGAGGGAGTGTCCTGGCCGCATTGGGCCAGGGGCACAAGGCCCCATAGGGCCCAGCCGATCCTAGAGAGTTTAAATCGTTTAAACTAGAGATAAGATAAGATAGGATTTCTAGATAAGGGAGAGTTTAAATTGTTTAAACTAGAGATAGGCTTGGAGGAGAGGCTAGGGCTGGCCGCACCCCCCTCTATATATAGAGGGCTGGTGCGCCCCCTCTCAGACCCCCCTTACACCTTCCTCCAAACCCAGTTGCCCTGCTGCCCTTCCTCTCTCCCTCCCGACTGTTTGTAGGCGAAGCCCTGCGGCAGAAATTCTCCACCATATACACCACGCCGTCGTGCTGTAGATCCAATCTATCTATCCACCATACTTGCTGGTCCGAGGAAGGAGGATACGTCGAGGTGCCGCACGTGTGCATCTCACGGAGGCACCGCCACTTGTGGTGCTAGATCGGATCGGATCGCGAGGAGGAGAAGCGAGTACGACTACATCACCCACGTTCCGACGAACGTTCCGCTGTGCGAATCTTCAAGGGTATGAAGATCTAATCCAATCTCTCTCGTTGTTTGCATCTCCTAGATTAGATCTTGGCTTTCCCTCTGTTCGCTTCCGTAGAAAATTTTGATTTACTATGCTGCGAAACCCTTCATATCATACTAGATCGACGTGCGTGCTTCGCTGCGCCGCCTCCAGTCTATTTCGCAGAGTGTGGTAGGTGTGTTGTACTTACTTCTGGTAACATATTGTGTTTTTTTGTGGTACCATAAATTAAATATATGAGTATGTGCGGGGTTGAGTGTTTTAATCGATAGACAAATGTGTTATTTACATATTAGACATGTCTGAAACTGAGAGATCTGACCTTAGACACAAGAAGTGGACCCTTATTATATCTCATAAGTAACATAGGGGTACTAGTGTTTCTTCAAGTAAACAAAAAGGTACATCGAGCAAACTTCAAACAAAAATACATCGAGCAATAGACCAAGTTCAGTACCATAAGAAACTAGCATGTTACATGATCAAGGTAAAAAACTAATGATGTCAAAACAAGCTAACGTATGAAAATCACACGGTAACCTTGTTTGGTTGCCTCAAAATCGATACTTGCAACTATTTGGATTACAGAGCTCTAAGAGAAGGCACAACTTTGTATTCAACACTTATAAGTGGCGGTATTATTAAATAATTAATTTTGTCAATATAGATAACCATATTACATATATACTGATTCTATGCAGGAGTTATACTTGATATATTTCAAATTATTCACTGGTTCAATAAAATTTAAAAGAGAAGGTGTGGCTGGAAGTTGCCACGAATCTTTACATAAAAGTAAGATCTAATGTGTAATCAAGTTTGATAATTTTTGTATATCAAAAATGAAAATAGAAGTTATGACATTTCTTTTGGACCCACTTAGTCGATGGAACTTGCTTGTTCATTAATCATAGAGCATGCTCCAAGTCAAGGGCACTAAAATTTTTGTTAACTCGTGTAGAAATTGTAGAGCAACGTAGAACATGTATCAATTTACACAAGTATCTCTTATTCTCAAGATTTGATAATATATTCAAAAGAAAATTCGATTGCAGAGCCTAAGACGGGCCAAAATTAGCTTATTCTGCTTTGTTTCAGGAATACATGCATGTTAATTATTGAAGTGACATGAAACACGACCATTTCTTGCAAGGCGTGACCATTTATCACCCTATTAGCACTCCATGATTTCCGTTCAGCGATTCTTCCGTTCGGTTACTGTAGATTCCAGGTTCTGACTAATCGCTCTGTGCCGCATCATCGCATGCCTCGCGGGCCTTCTCCTTTTTAATTTTTTTTCGGCCATCCGTCCCTGATTTTTCCAGTCAAAGCGGTGGGGATGATGTGACATATTCGCGTAGTACCGCATAGGAGCGTCTCTACCCGCGCCGCCCCTCTCTCTCATACCCACCATCCCACGCGCTGACCTCCTCCTTATCCTCCTCACCACCAGCAAAGTGTGGCGGCAGACGGGTGCGCGAGGTCGGGGACAATGTTGAATCAGTACTAGGAAGATTCGAGGTGGACAAGTAGAGGCGGCCAATGCTGGATGCAGGAGATGGAGGCGATGGCCTTGTGAATGGAGGGGGTGAAGGGAGCGGAGGTGTGAGGGAGATCTCGGGAGAGGAGGGGTAGCGCAGGTTGCTAGGGGAGACAGAGGAGGGGCTGGGATGGGCGGGAGCTCGGGAGCTCGGTTGGAGGGGAACATGATCAAGATAGGGGTGGGAGTGGGGGCGGGGATGGGAGGGACCAACTCGTAAGACTTCGGTCAACACCTGAAACTACACGGTTGAGATGACTCAGAGTGAAAATCATACGGCCAGAAAAGTGCGCGCGGGTAGATGGCCTCAGCTGGATCGCTTTTGCTCAGACTTAAGCTATACTATAATTTTCAGACTTAGGTTACCCTTCCACAAAATCCAGACTGACAATTTCCCAAGATTTAGTTGGAATGGGTAAGGGTTGTAATTGACATGGTTTTCCCACATGTTCCATTTTTTCTTGTTGCCACACCACACAGTGAGCTACATAATGCTTGACATCTTGCTTGAGATTGGACCAAGAGAAGAGAGCCCTGATTTTATTATGTCACAGTGATACCACTGTGGCCTCCTATTCTACTGCCATGCAAGGGGCTAACAACACTGCTTGTTTAGCTTCAGCATGAGCTCCCAACCAAATTCTATCCTTGTATTTGATAACACCATCATGCAATGAATACCCCTGACTATCAGGACTAGAGATGCTCAGTTGAGCTAACAATTTTTTAACCTATGGATCTGTGAGATAGCTCTCTGTCACAACTTATAGCCACTTTGGCTTTCACATGGAAATGGCTTGCAATTCAGAATCATACTGACATCTGTATAATGTATCCGTGGCACCATTTGTTGTTCCTTGCTTGTATTTCACTTGATACTGTAATCCCCATAACTTACAAAATGCTTTACGCTGAATTGTATTAGTGATTTGTTGTGCCTCTAAATGGATCAGAATTTTATGATCTGTATAAATAGTAAAATGTTGATGCTGCAAATATTGTTTCCATTTTTCCATAGCCACATGAGATCCATGCACTCTTTTTTATAAGTTGGCAGAGCTTTAGATCTTGGACAAAGGGCCTTGCTTAGAAAGTCTACTAGATGTCCCTTCTGAGAAAGCATGGCTCCAATGCCCACCCAGATGCATCAGTGTGAATGTTAAATGGTAATTTGAACTTAGGAAGGGCCAAAAAACGAACTTCTATCACTTAAATGCGTGAAATGCCTTCTCAGTAACAGAGGACCAAACAAATTGATTGTTTTTCTTGATCAGTTATGTCAAGGGCCTACAAATTGTACCATAATGAGCAATAAACTTTCTATAGTAGCGTTTTAATCCCAAGAATGCTCCTACTTGCTTGACTGGAGTTGGTGTAGGCCATCGCTTTATTGCTACTATCTTAGCAGGATCAGTTGCCACACCTTTGTGACTAACAATATGCCCCAAGTACTCTAACTGATTTTGTGCAAAAGAACATTTGGATAACTTAACAAAGAATTTGTTGTCTGCCAACATTTTGAACACCTGTAGCAGCAGGTCTATGTGTTGTTCCATAGTAGTTGTATATAAGAGAATGTCATCGATGAATATGAGAACACCCTTGTGCAACAATGGGGCAAAAACAACATTCATGGCTACCTGAAATGTAGCTGGTGTATTTGTAAGACCAAATTGTAGGGGTTCGCGCATGAAACCAATAAATTTTTCCCTACGCCCTTGAACCCTTGTTGCCAGGACCTATCTATTAGTAATGTAGTAACGGGAGGGGCTTTTCGCGAACTTACCCTTGAAGACCGAAAAGCATTGTCAATGCTCGGGAGAGCGTGGTTGATGTAGACGAACCGAAGCCCACCTCAAGGTCATGTCAAAGTCCTGGCAGCTCCTGCGGCTCTAACGACTCCTAGTGCCCCAAGTGTTGCACCTAGCAGGGAGTTACACACATCCAGTGCCTAGTGATAACTCCCGCTTCTTCGATCCAGCAGCAGTTGTGGAAGTAGAGCTCCTGGATCCAAATCCCGCAGCATGACGGTGCTCCGCGGTGAAGAAGTCTCCTCCTCACGCAATACGGACTTGGGACCACAGTCACGGGAGAGAGAGAGAGAATCAATTGGAGGTCTCCCAAAAATATAGGGAATCTTTTATTGATTATTGTTGTATTTAATTTGTCAAAATACCTCTCTTTATATAGGGGAACCCCTCCCCCTAGCTAACTAGCTTAGCCATGTGGGACTAAACAAGGGACACGGGAGAGGGGGTTGACACCACCAGCTAGGGCCCAAGTGGGCCCCACGTGGGGTGCCTTGGCCCATGCGGCCACCCCTCTCTCCTTCCTCCCTTTGGTCTTTCCCTCATGGGCCCTTTTCCCTCCGGATTTGGCCTAATTAGGTATTTGACCCTTTTTAATTCTTTTTATTTTATTGAATAAATATAATTGAATGATTAAATCAGTATTCAACATTCACTTACATATTATTCAATGCCCATTGATGTGGAACTCATTCCCTCTCATTCTGAACATCCTCTAAACTTACCGAAACCCTTCTGGTTTTCTCTCTTCTATTTTCTTTGGTGATTCTACTGATCCTAAAACACTCTCTGAGCATCATCAAGCCCTTAAGTGTGATACCCCACGGTTCATAAACACTCCAGACATGGTTGGGACCCTCCCGCACCAATGATCAACATAGGGACCTGGATGGCCATGTGACCCCTATGCATTCCACGAAATATTTCGTCGTTTGAACCATGAACGTCGTGTCTTATTCCTTTTGTCTCTCAATACTTGCATTGTACAAGATCTGATCAATGATATCACCATGTCGTGAATCTCGTTATCGACAAATGCTACTTGACTCATTCCGACAAGTGATATCCCCGTGATCAAATCACACGTTGTGCAGCTATTGGATATAACTTCTCTAAGTGGGCCCTCGAGTATCTTTTCGTCACGCGGATGGAAAAATCCCACTCTTGATGCATATTACCTCAACTGTTCCTCCGAATACCTGAACACACCTTTATGATCACCATTTAACCGAGTGACGTTTGATGCTATCAAAGTACCCTCGGGTGATAGTGATTGATATGGCCTCACGGTCTAAGAAATAGTACACTAGGTCTATTCTAATCATCGTAACTTGAAATTCATGACATGATCGGGTCATGATGCTTAGGTTGGGTACATTTCATCATCTCATTCTCATAATGAGGTGACTCCATTTCCAATAGGATAAACGCTACATGATCAGGAAACCTTGATCATCTATTGACCAATGAACTAGTGACTAGAGTTTCACTAGGAACTCCTGGTTGTTTATATATTACACGTGTATTGACGTTTCCTTTCAATACAGTTATAGCATGATATAAAAATTAATCATAAACTATAGTATGAAATAAGATAATAATCCTTACTACTATTTGTCTCTAGGGCATATTTCCAACACAAATGGCATCATTTTGAACTCCCAATGCCCATGATGTGTTTTGAATATTGTATTGTACTCCTCTCCTTCTGCTAATCGTATCTGATGGTATCCACTTCGAAGGTCCAACTTGGTGAAGTACTAGGAGTCGGCCAGTTCATCCAACAACTCATCAATAACAGGTAATGGATACTTTGTTTTCACTATAAAAGCATTCAAGTAACGGTAATCAACACACATGCCCTAGCCACTATCCTTTTTCACTAGAATCATAGGTGAAGCATATGGGCTTGTACTTTGCTAGATCACTCCTTTCTTCAACATATTAGAAATTTGATGCTCCAGTTTATCTTTCTGTGTTGGTGCCTACTGGTAGGGACGTTTCTACACTGGTACAACACCTAGGACAAGAGGGATTTGGTGGTCAAACTCTCTCACTGGTGGCATAGTTTCTATTTCTTGGAATATGATAGAATTTCTTTGGATGATTTGTTGAATTTCTACAGGAATAGACTGTGAAGATTCTGACTATTCTCTTGCTGAAAATGTGATTAACTGAGCTACTACACCTTGCCCAATAAGCCTGTTTACTTCCACATTTGAAATTTGTGGACAGTAAGTGACATGGAGCATACCCTACAGGTACTCGAGTTTGGCATATACGGTCCAGATACGGCAGAAGCCCACGACGTTGCCAAGGCCCAATTGAGGATTGGGTGACTCACGGAGACTCCGATTGCTTGCAGCGCAAGATGAAGCTTAAGATGGAAAGTTCAAAGGGACGAACCCTAATCTGTAACCGACTCGACCTGCTACCTGAGACCTAGCCTATCTATATAAAGGCTAGGAGGGGCGGTGAGGAGGACAATCACAACCCTAGTTCCACAACCATCGCCAGATTGCATCTGTGCACCTTGTAAATTTCGACTCCCTCGATAATTCCAAGAGAAGACAAGAAGGAGTAGGGAGCTCTACGAGGCTAGAACCTGGGTAAACCTTACGTCCCTGTGTGCTTGTTTGCTAGATGATTGATGCCTCTAGCGCTCCCTCCTTCTCCAAAACCCAAGTCCATAACAATGGGCATGGCTGAGTTAAACCCGTGTCTATTGGCGCCGTCTGTGGGAACTAGGAGTGCTGATGTCGCGGCTTCTTTGGCCACATCAACCGCGATCTACAACTCCGCAACAGCGGAGATTCGCCAGCTCTTCGGCGCTTTCGACTTCACTGTCCACATGCCGTCTACTCGCCTGGCTTTTGAGTCCGTGGGTGATGGGATCGGCCTGGCGATCGGGAGCTTCCACTTCCAGGTCGATCAACTGGGCATGCTTCGCCTACCCGACTAGCCAACGACACCCGCGATTGCTCCAGCATCGTGGTTCCCGCCACCAATCGGCACCCTCAGTGAACTCAATGCCCCTGCAATAGCTGGGAGCACGGACAGCGCCATCAGTCGCGGATCCGATCTGGGTGGCCTGGCCATAGAAGATGGACCCTACGGCTCCGGATCTGAAAGTTATGGGATCAATAGCTTCCCCAACCACTTCATGTGCGTTGTCATCAACACAGGCGACACTGGCGTCAATCGTGAAAACACCGGTACCAACACTGGACCGACCAACGGTGGTATACCAGTCACAAATGGTGGCCCCACCAACGGTGCGCCCACCAACAACAGGACAGGAGGAGAACCGCACCTCATGACGAATGAGAATACCGGGGAGCGCGTGCTGATCCATCTCAATGACAACGAGTGGGCTCGCTATCGAGAAGATCTACAGGTAATCCTTTGCCCCCGAACTCATCGCAAGATATGCTGATGGGTTACCATTGGCTGCTCAAGGAGGAGTACTGGCGCCAACAACAAGTAATCGCACAACTGGAGGCACGCAAAAAGGCAGCGGATGAGTCGAGCCTTCGGTGGGCTCAGCTCTCCTCCCATGGAGGATCCTCCTCCGAAGGCAACGAATACGTGGCCGCCAAGCGATGATCTCGACTGGACCACCTCACCGACAAGGAGCGCGAAGAGGCCGTGAAAGTCCTCGACTTCGGCTCTATGACGGTGGATAAATGGGGCAGTGTGCTCCCGAAGACGCCGCAAGCTGCGGTGATAGCGGCCACCATGTACCTCCTCAACAACCAGCCACCGGCTAGAGATCCGCGAACTGCCATGCACCAATCTACGATCGCGGACCTGGGGCTAATCGAGGCCGCCCTCAACAAAGAGCCAGCACCGGAGCCGAAGAAAGGCAAGGCTCTGGCCAAACGCTACTCCTCGCCCTCGTCCAGCAATGATAGCCATGACCTATCTCGACATCATCGCTCACGGTGGCACGACCAGGACTATGACGCGTGTGATGACATCATGCAGTGCAAGGTTGGCAAAATGCGCACAAGGCATGCTTGTTCGAATGACTCGGAGGATGACGAGGTGGAACTCTACGGCGCCAGATGCTTCAGCAGAGCCATCAGGCAAAAGTGAATGCCTAAAGGGTTCAAACTCCCATCGGAGAACCCGAAATTCGATGGCCTACAGGACCCAAAGATTTGGCTGGAAGATCACATCTCCTACATCAGGCTACATGGTGGGAGTCGAAGCACGGCCATGCAAAGCCTGTAGCTACAGCTGCAGGGCACCGCTCGCGCATGGCTCAAGAATCTCCCGTGTGGATCCATTCGCAGCTGGGAAGAGCTAGTCTACAGCTTCGTACGCAATTTCAAAGGCACTTACAAAGAGCTGAGAGGCTGTCATTAGAGATCTAGTGAGTCACTGCGCTTGTACATCTAGAGATGGTCTATCATCAAGAAATCCACAGAAGACATCTCCGAGGATCGTGCAATCGATGAATTTAACAGCGACGTACACTACAGAGAGCTCAGGGAGGAGCTGGGCTGCTCAAAGCCCAAAACAATCGACCACCTGATGGAAATCGCGAATTGATGGCCCGATGGAGAGGACTCGGTGAAAAATTGTGCCTACTCCGACGACGACGACGACCTTGGGCGGAGACGCGACCACCGAGGAAAACGTCGAATGCATGGATACGAGGACCACGATGAGGTCGACATGATCGCAGCTGGCTACGCCGACAAATGCAACGACAACCACAACAGCAGATACCGCAGCGGTGGATACCATGACAGCGGGAAAACCACGCAGGTGTGGCAACGCCGCATTCCCAAAGAGGCACCCGCAACATCCATCCAGGACAAACTATCCGGACCATGCAACGTGCACTTCTACATCGACAAGCACGGCGGCAAGAAAAAGTCCAGCCACCTCCTAAAGGACTGCCGCGAGTTCCTCAAGCTCCACGAATGCCTGGCTCAGATGAATCATGATGCGATCAACCAAGGCTACGGAGCTGCTCCAGGCACTGTGGCACATGGAGCTCCTCCACCACCACCCGGACCACCACCACATGCGGCTCCACCAGCCCACAATCTTGGAGGCAAGACGTACCCCCGACCACTAGGGAACATGGGGAGGATCCAAAAGGGTCACCCCTCAAACCGAAAACAGAAGGCAATCACTCGCCAAGTCAATTTGGTGACGAAGTCCCTGCCATCCACTACTGAGTACCTCGGTGCTAGCGAGTCCTCCATCACTTTCGACAAAAGCGACCACCCGCGCCAAGTACCTCGCCCAGGCGATTGTCCTCTGGTACTCGAGGCACAGATCGGTGGGTTCGAGATGAGTCACGTCTTCATGGACGGCAGAAGCGGCATTAATCTCATGTTCGCGAGTACCTTGTGAGCAATGCGGATTCCGCTGACATGTCTGGAAGTGTCAGAGACGATGTTCCACGGCATCGTCCCAGGGAAGGGAGTGTACCCCTGGGAAAAATAAACCTCGGCGTCATCTTCGGCACGCTGCAAAATTTTCGGCGAGAACGCATCGACTTTGAAGTCATCGACTGGCCCTCATAGTACCACTGCATCCTCGGATGTGTCGTGTTCGCGAGGTTCATGGCGGTACCACACTACGCCTATCCGCAGATGAAGATGCCAGGACCAAACGGCATCATCACAATCAACGGAAGCTTCGAAAGATCCGATAGCTGTGACAGGGAATTCAACAGAATCTCTCAGTCCTTCGGCATGCAAGAGGAACTCGCAAATCTTAATGAGTCGACAGACAACAGTCTACCTCCCCTGAGCAGGCCAAGTTCACCCAACATATCCTTCGACTCGTCGGTGCACACAAAGAAAGTCTAGGTCCACCCAACGGACCCGACCAAGACGGCCCTCATCGCCAACAACTTGAGTTCTGCATAGGAACTCGCGCTCGTCGAATTCCTTCATGAGCACTGGGAAATCTTCGCCTGGTGTCCAACAAACATTCTAGGAGTTCCCATAGAATTCGCGAAGCACTCACTCAACATGAATCCAGACGCAAGGCCAGTCAAGCAGATGATACAGCGACTGTCTGAACCAAGAGAAAAAGCAGTCGATATGGAGATCAACAGACGCCTCAACGCAAATTTCATACGCGAGATCAAGGAAAGCACCTGGCTCACCAATATAGTGCTTGTGCCTAAAAAAGACACGGATATCCTATGGATATGCGTGGAATTCACCTCATTGAACAAGCACTGCCCAAAGGATCACTTCCTGTTGCCACAGATCGATCAGATAATCGACTCCACGGCGGGATGTGAGTGCTTCCTCGATGCCTACTCAGGCTACAACCAGATTCGAATGAAGGAGGAACATAGTTTCTTTGTCTATTGCTAGAACTTTGTCTTTCATGTTATGATTGAAGTACTATAATCCCAACTATCCATGTGTTACAAATACTTTGATCAAGTTTATGATGGTGCATGTCACCTCAAAAATTATTCTTTCTTTTTATCACTTACCTACTCGAGGACAAGCAGGAGTTAAGCTTGGGGATGTTGATACATTGCAAATGTATCTATAATTTTTGATGTTCCATGCTTGGTTTTATCTACTTTCTTGTGTTTTGTTCCAACTTTGGAGTACTTTTCATATGATTTCTTGGACTAATCTATTAACAAGATGCCACAGTGCCAGTTGCCTGTTTTTTGCTGTTTTTGTATCCAGGAAGTGAGAAAATGAATATTATCGGAATTGGACGGGACAAAAGCCAAAGTTACTATTTTCCTGGAAGACTCACGGAGCCAGAAGGAGAGTCAGAGAGGGGCCACAGGGTGGCCACACCCTCCCGGGTGCGGGTACCCCCAGGCCGCGCCAGGGCATGGTGTGGGCCCCCTGGCCGGCCACCGACCTTGCCTCCTTCGCCTATAAGAGCCTCCTGATACCAAAACCCTAGATCGTCAATCAGAAATCCACGAAAAGTTCCGCAGCGCCGCCGCCACCAAAGGGGAGATTCGGGGGACAGAAAGTCTCTGTTCCGACAGCCTGCCGGGACGGGGAAGTGCCCCCGGAGCCATCTCCATCGATCTCCACCGCCATCTCCATCGCCGTTGCTGATTCCCATGATGAGGAGGGAGTAGTTCTCTCTCGAGGCTAAGGGTTCTACCGGTAGCTATGTGTTCATCTCTCTCTCTATGCATGATCATATTGTGATCATGAGCTTTGTAATCAAGTAGATCTACCTTGCTACTCAAGTGCTTTAATAGATCACTACTCTCCCCATGTGTGTGAAAGTGACAGCATGCACACCATGGTGGCACTTAGGCTAGAGATTACAAATACTTGTTATGAGTTATATTTGGAGTTGGATCTTTCTATGAAATTGTGGTGTTTGTTGGAACCATCTAGTGCTCAAGGTGACAGTGTGGGGTTATCTAGATGGGAAAGGCTTACTTTGAGGTGTGCTGGTATAGCCCTACCATGGATTAGAGTGTCCAACAGAAGAGTAGTTAAGAGTAGTATCATAAAGAGAAGATATTTATATGAGAGTGTTCACTAGTGAAAGTATGATCCCTAGGCCTTGTTTCTGAGCATTGATACACCGTTTGCAATTAGATCTGTTACATGTTTGCTTGCTTCCATCTTTATTTCAGTTTTACTTTAGTCTTTTCCACGCTATCACGCTATTTTCTATCACCGTTACCACTTATAATTATCTATACCACTTGTATTTCACTATCTCTTTGCCGAACTAGTGTACCTATACACCTGACAAGTGTATTGGGTGTGTTGGGGACACAAGAGACTTCTTGTATCTTGATTGCAGGGTTGCTTGAGAGGGGATACCTTTGACCACTTCCTCCCTGAGTTCGATAAACCTTGGGTGATCCACTTAAGGGAAAACTTGCTGCTGTTTTACAAACCTCTACACTTGGAGGCCCAACAACTGTCTACAAGAATAGAAGTGAGTAGACATCAAGTTATTTTATGGCACCGTTGCCGAGGAGGTAAAGTAAAAGGTATTCACACTGGAGGATTAAAGAAGAAGAACCTCCCACGGCAAACGCCTATTTTCTGGCGCCGTTGCCGGGGAGGTAAGGTAAAAGGTACTGACATCCTCCGGTGTGAGTGCTCGAAGTTATTTCCTTTAGATTCTGCAATTTTGTCTTTTTGTTTCTTGCTTTCACTAGTTAGTCTTAATGGAAAACAACAACAAAATTAGAGAGCTTTATAGTATTTATCTTGAGTTAGGACATGAAGTGTTTGAAGAGAAAATTAAAAAACCTATGGAACTTTATTTGCATGCTAATAGCAATGTTGTTAGTATGAATTCTTTGGATACCATTATTGCTAATGCTATGGAAAAGTCTAAGCTTGGGGAAGCTAGTTTTTATGAAAATGATATTTTTAGTTCCCCAGCTTTGGAAGATAGCTATTCTATTGCTTATGATGATACCAAACCTCCAATATATGATGATTACAATGATTAATATGATATTTTCAGTCCACCTACAATATGCCTCATATATTTGATGATTATGGTGATGAGAATAATAATGATAGCTATTTTGTTGAATTTGCTCCCACTACAATTAATAAGAATGACTATGTTTATGTGGGGAGTATTAATTCTTTTATGCATATGGCTCATGATAAGAATGTTTTATGTGATAGTTATATTGTTAATTTTATTATTATGAAAGAGGGAAACATGGTTTTATGTATCTCAACAAAATTAAGTTTCCCCTCTTTATTTTGAAAGTCTTGAAGTTGCACTTGTTTTGCTTTCATATGCTTGTTGTTTTGTGCTTTCATGACTTGTTTATTTACAAGATTCCTATGCATAGGACGTGGATTAGACCTAAATGTGTTTTGAATATGCTTCTTGATGCTCTCTTTTACTTCAATTCATATTTCTTATGTGAGCATCTTCTCGAACTATCATGCCTAACTTGAAGGCGTTAAAGAAAAGTACTTATTGGGAGATAACCCAAAAGTTTTAGATGAGTCTTGGAAGTTATTAATTCAGTAATAATCGCTCCTTATCCTTTTTATTTGCTTTTTGTGCCAAGAGTAACCTCTAATGAGAGAGAAGTAATGGTTGGGAAAGTTGCTGTCCCGAAACAGATTTCTGTGCTTCACCATAAAAATTCGTGTAAAATCTCTGAACGTCTTTTGGAGGCGTGAATTTTTATGCTTATGCCCCAGGTTGTTTTCTAACTTTTGTTAGTTCAACACTTTTTTATTTGAGCAACAGAAGGTCTTCGAAAAAATTCGTCTTTACCTGCTGGTCTGTTTTGACAGATTTCTGCCATTTTCTGCATTTGCTTCTTGTTGGTTCCTTTTTGAGTTATTTTGGGGAATTGAGATTTTTGAGGGAAGTGCTTCAGTAGCTAGTGTTCTAATGGAAGTTTATTAGTGTTGGAACTGAACCTGAAGACTTATTTATCTTGAGTGCACTAATGTTGCTAATAAAGATTGTGTGAAGTTTTGTATGAAGGAAAAATTTCAGGTGTATGGAAGGACTGAGTAAGGAGATGAAGGATGGACTAAAGCTCAAGCTTGGGGATGCCACGCGTGTCACCCCAAGAAATATCCAAGAAGTACAAGCATCAAAGCTTGGGGATGCCCAAGGCATCCCCTTCTTCATCAATAAAAATCCCAGGTTTCTTCCAAACGCTTCATTTTTATTGTTTCATGCAGAGTTGTGTTATTCTTGGAGTGTCTTCTTTTTCGTTTTCATTTTGGTTTTTCGTTTGCTTGGTTTGCTTAGTTTTCTGAATAAATTGGTTGGACCCCCTCTTTCATGCATTCGTTTTCAAATAGTTTGGTTTGGTTTGGAAAAGAGTAGAAAAGTTCATGCTTAAGTGTTAAAGAGAGCTTGTTTTTGACTGTGGCCTATGCTTTGTCATGCCATGATTGATATCGTTTTGGCTTTATGCTTAGTATTCTTTTCTCTAGCATGACTTGTTATAAACAATTGAGATTGCTTAATGTGCCTTGGATGAATCATGCGTTGTTTTAGCATATTAAAAGCATAGTATAGTGGTATTCTCCTTTGATGCTTTATTGGGTTGACTTGGCGCATGCTCACACCATGTTATGACTATCTCAAGTCACCATAAGCCTTTATGATCCTTTAGTTTTCAACTTGTAGTATCACTTTATGCTTTGATCAATGATGATTTGTCGCTCTGCATGATTATGGCCATTATTGCTCTCTTAGTTTGTTGCTCCCAGTCTTTTGCTAGCCTCCACAACCAAGTATGAGTTCCACTCATGCATCCAACTCCCTAAACCAAGTTATTCCAAAGTGTCCACCATACCTACCTACTAGCTTATGCTATTCCAAGTATATTCATGCTTTTGTTTACCTTCCAAATTAAACTTGTTATGAGAAAACTAGGGATTAAAGCTCTCACGAACTTGATGGCAAACTTTACTTTTCTTGCCCTTAATAAACTTGAACCATTGTGTCGTCTATGTTGTATATGCTTGCACTTATTTGTTGGGGATTAGCAGAACCATGCTTTCATGGGGAACGCTTTCAACATTGCACTTGTACTTTGTACCTAGTTGATATCATGCTCTTTTGTCTATGGATGTCGTCGGTGTGAAATGAAAGGGGAGCTTGTAAGTCCATGGAGTTATGCATGTGTGTTAGAGAAACACCTGGGCCGCCGGTCTAATCCATGTTGTCATGGTGGAAACCTGCAGCGTAACCATAATGAGCTGACTATGAAGCATTCTTCTTATAAAAAAAAGAGTCAGATATTGAGAAAAAGAGAAAAGGAAAAAAATAGATATGAGAAAAGAGGAAAGAGAGAAAAAAGCACCATTTCCCCATGGTAAATAATAAGATTGCTAAGATGCTCGTTGTCTGCTTGTCTTGTCATTTTGATATGGGGATTCTTCCGTATCATCAGGCAAGGGGTACCCCGTTGGCGGTTCTCTATGATACACATGTACTTACTATGACAAGAACTTACCGGTAACTAAACTTGAGTAGCATGAGGAGCAGCCCTCGTATTCAAGGGACATGAGATTCCTAACTTATACTTCGTCAAGCATGTACACCATAGTTTGTTCACTTTAGCCTTAATCACTTCAAGATGCTTATGATAGGGGCAATGAGAGATGAAAGCTATAAGTACCATAAATTTTGGAAGCTCTTTATGAGACTTGAATCCCTACTTCCTTCTATGAAGGCCTTTCTTCCACCATTATATTGAGTCTCCACCTTCTACCTTTATGCACCTACTTTGAGAGCATAGTGGCCATTCTTAGTTCTATGTGCATTGTCCCAAGACTAATTGATTGATGCATAGCTTTGATATTGCTTGTTTTAAACAATTTGTATCTAGTCAGTCTTATGAACTTTGAAGGTGTCCTATGCATTTATATTTGCTACTCTATGAGGGACAAGCTGAATGCTATTATGCTATGTTTTATTTATGTGAAACAAACAAACGTCTTGCAAAGCATTGTTATTCATGAATCTTTTGTTTGTGCCTTTTCATGTTGCAACATAGTTTCTTTGTCTATTGCTAGAACTTTGTCTTTCATGTTATGATTGAAGTACTATGATTCTAGCTATCCATGTGTTACAAATACTTTGATCAAGTTTATGATGGTGCATGTCACCTCAAAAATTATTCTTTCTTTTTATCACTTACCTACTCGAGGACGAGCAGGAGTTAAGCTTGGGGATGTTGATACATTGCAAATGTATCTATAATTTTTGATGTTCCATGCTTGGTTTTATCTACTTTCTTGTGTTTTGTTCCAACTTTGGAGTACTTTTCATATGATTTCTTGGACTAACCTATTAACAAGATGCCACAGTGCCAGTTGCCTGTTTTCTGTTGTTTTTGGTTTCAGGAAGTCAGAAAATGAATATTCTCGAAATTGGACGGGACAAAAGCCAAAGTTACTATTTACCCGGAAGACTCATGGAGCCAGAAGGAGAGTCGGAGATGGGCCACAGGGTGGCCACACCCCCCAGGCGCAGGTACCCCCAGGCCGCGCCGGGGCATGGTGTGGGCCCCCTGGCCGGCCACCGACGTTGCCTCCTTCACCTATAAGAGCCTCCCGATACCAAAACCCTAGATCGTCAATCAGAAATCCACGAAAAGTTTCACAGCGTCGCCGCCACCGAAGGGGAGATTCAGGGGACATAAAGTCTCTGTTCTGGCACCATGCCAGGACGGGGAAGTGCCCCCGGAGCCATCTCCATCGATCTCCACCGCCATCTCCATCGCCGTTGCTGATTCCCATGATGAGGAGGGGGTAGTTCTCTCTCGAGGCTAAGGGTTCTATCGGTAGCTATGTGTTCATCTCTCTCTATGCGTGATCATATTGTGATCATGAGTTTTGTAATCAAGTAGATCTACCTTTCTACTCAAGTGCTTTAATAGATCTCTGATCTCCCCATGTGTGTGAAAGTGACAGCGTGCACACCATGGTGGCACTTAGGCTAGAGATTACAAATACTTGTTATGAGTTATATTTGGAGTTGGATCTTTCTATAAAATTGTGGTGTTTGTTGGAACCATCTAGTGCTCAAGGTGATAGTGTGGGGTTATCTAGATGGGAAAGGCTTACTTTGAGGTGTGCCGGTATAGCCCTACCATGGATTAGAGTGTCCAACTGGAGAGTAGTTAAGAGTGGTATCATAAAGAGAAGATATTTATATGAGAGTGTTCACTAGTGAAAGTATGATCCCTAGGCCTTGTTTCTAAGCATTGATACACCATTTGCAATTAGATCTGTTACATGTTTGCTTGCTTCCTTCTTTATTTCAGTTTTACTTTAGTCTTTTCCACGCCATCACGCTATTTTCTATCACCGTTACCACTTATAATTATCTATACCACTTGTATTTCACTATCTCTTCGCCGAACTAGTGTACCTATACACCTGACAAGTTTATTGGGTGTGTTGGGGACACAAGAGACTTATTGTATCTTGATTGAAGTGTTGCTTGAGAGGGGATACCTTTGACCACTTCCTCCCTGAGTTCGATAAACCTTGGGTGATCCACTTAAGGGAAAACTTGCTGCTGTTCCACAAACCTCTGCGCTTGGAGGCCCAACAACTGTCTACAAGAATAGAAGTGCGTAGACATCAGAAGATCAGGAGAAAACGAAGTTCACAACACCCTTTGTGTGTTCTGCTACAACACGATGCCTTTCGGGCTAAAAAACGCGGGAGCAACCTATCAGCGGTGCATGCAAGCTTGCCTCAAGAACCAACTTGGTCGCAATATCCAAGTCTACGTCAACGACATCGTCATCAAAACCAAAGAGGAAGCCACATTAATTGACGATCTCTGTGAGACCTTTGCTAACCTCGACCGCTACTAGATCAAGCTCAATCCATAAAAATGCGCCTTCGGCCTACCATCTGCGCAACTACTCGGGTATCTCATCTCTGCGAGAGGGATCGAAGCAAACCCGAAGAAAATAAAAGCCATACTGGCCATGAAGAAGCCGAAGAACGTAAAAGGCGTCCAGCAGCTGGCTGGGCGAATCGCGGGGCTCAGTCGATTCATTAGTCGAATGGGCGAAAGCACTGCCCTTCTACCAACTCCTCCGCAAGGCTGACAAGTTTGAGTGGACAGACGAAGCACAAGAAGCATCCAAAGACCTCAAGCGTCTACTATCCACCTCGCCAGTACTGGTAACACCTCGTGAAAAGGAGCCGCTGCTGATATACATCTCCACCACCAACCAGGTGGTCAGCACTGTGCTCGTTGTGGAGCGAGTAAAGTCCACGGGGTCCAGTGCCCAGTCTACTACCTCAGCGAGGTGCTCACGCCAACAAAGCAGCGGTACCCGCACTACTAGAAGCTAGCGTACAACATATTCATGACAGCCAGGCGACTGGACACTACTTCCAGGAGCACCCAATCGTGGTGGTGAACGACGCCCCACTCGGGCACATACTCAATAATCCTGACGCTACTGGGCGAGTCGTGCTCTAGGGCATAGAGATGTCGCCACGCGACATCACATACGAGAAGCGCGATGCGATCAAGTTGCAAGTTCTCCCGGGCTTCCTCATACAGTGGATGGAGAACCAGCTCCCCGACAAACCAGACATGTCTTATCTCTGGACAATGCACTTCGACAGGTCCAAATGAAAAGACGGAGCTGGTGCAAGTGTCATACTGACATCGCCCCAAGGAGATAAGATGAAATATGTTCTGCGAATCCAGTTCACGGCCTCCAACAATGAAGCTGAGTACGAAGCCTTGATCCATGGAATGCGGATGGTGAAAGCCTGCGGCACAAAGAGACTCGTCATCTACGGTGACTCCAAGCTGGTGGTCAACCAAACAATGCACGAGTGTGATGCTCTGAGCGACAACATGATCGCTTACCACGACCTCTACGACACACTCGAGAGAGACTTCGACGGCTGCGAGCTGCGACACATCGGCCGCGAAAGCAACGAAGAGGCGGATGTACTCCCCAACATCGGCTCCACCTGCGCCCCAATACCACCTGGAGTATTCCTCGAGCGCATCTGCGAATGCTTCATCAAGCCTAAGGCTCCAGAAAAGAAGGCAAGCATGTCAACGGACTCGGGGGATACGCCACCCAACGAGCTAATGGCACTCGATGAAATGGAGCTTGACACATGACTCGAGGGCCCAATGGAGGTCATGATGATCGAGCCATCTTGGACACAACCGTACATCACATACCTGCTCAGCAAGAGGCTGCCAGATGACCCGACTGATGCGCGACACATAGCGCGATGATCCAAGGCATTCGCCCTCATCAGCGGCGAACTGTACAAGTGCAGCATCACAGGAGTTCTCCAGAGGTACATCTCCAACGGGGACGGAAGAGCCATCCTCCTCGACATACACGAAGGCACCTACGGACACCATGCGGGCAGTCGCGCCCTCGTCGCCAAAGCTCTACGAGCTAGATTCTACTGGCCAACGGCCATGCGTGACGCCAAGGATATCGTCCAGTGCTGCAACGCTTGCCAGCGATTCTCGGATAAACCGCACGCACCAGGCGCAGAGCTCAGGCCAATACCAGTGGCTTGGCCCTTTGCACAATGGGGACTCGACATGGTCGGCAAGCTCCTGAAGTCCCTGCAAGGAGGCTACATCTACCTCTTAGTCGCGGTCGACAAATTCACCAAGTGGATTGAGGCCATGCCGGTGAAGAATCAATCAGGGCCAGCGCCGTCAAGTTCTTCGAGTCCATCGTCTACCGTTTTGGGGTGCCACATAGCATCATCACGGACAGCGGGACAAACTTCACCTCCAAGGAGTTTTAGGAATTCTGCAAAACCTGGGGATCGACATTAGCTACGCCTCGGTGGCTCACCCTCAGACCAACGGTCAAGTCGAAAAGGCCAACGGCCTCGTCTACGGCGGAATCAAGAAACGACTCCTTCGACCACTCGAACAAGCCGCCGGGTGTTGGCCAGACGAGCTGCAATCCGTACTTTGGAGCCTACGCACAACTCCAAACAGTGCCACAGGCTACACCCTGTTCTTCATGGTGCACGGTGCTGAAGCAGTGCTACCCACAGAAGTGCGCTACAAAGCCCCGCGGGTGGTTGCATACAGCGAGAATGAGTCAACGCTCGCACTCGAAGACTCTGTCGACATCCTCGATGAGGCACACGAGATCGTAGCAGAGAGATCAACGATCTATCAGTAGAACCTCCGCAACTACCACAGTAGAAGGCTATGCCTCAGATCCTTCGTCGAAGGAGATCTGGTCCTGTGACTAAAACAGCAAGGGCATCTCAAGTTCGAGTCCCCTTAGGAAGGACCTTATGTGATTACGGAAGTAATCCCAGGTGGCGCCTATCGCCTCAAGGACCTAGAAAGCGGAGTCGCATACTCCAACCCCTGGAACGTCGTGCAGCTGCGTCGTTTCTACCCCTAGTCGTTTTTACATTACAAATAAGGATATTCAGCCAGGATACTTAGCCACACATTGTACCTCGTACTATTCTACGAATAAATAAAGCTAAGTGCCCCAAAACTCTGTGTATTTTTCTATTTTTTTGCAATTTTATCACTCAGGGGCTGCGCCACCCTTTACACCTTCATTCTACGAAGAAATCGCAGTATCCTGAGTAGCTGACACACTACCAATCGAACCCTTGATAAACACCTACCCAGTTGCAATGCACCTGACAGGTTTGCAAGGTGCTGAGATACATACACGTCAGGCTAATGAAAAGGAACTGCAGAGTACAACACACTCGCAAATAACACAAGCTAGCAAGCTCTTCACATATCAATGGGTACTAAATACACCCACCACAATCAATATGAACTTTACAACACTTATACATCTATGTGTAGGATACAAAATACGCTACTGCTGCAAAAGATGAACATTCGTCCGCTCTTCAAAGAAGTCGATGATGTCCTCCACTGGCCGATCAACCGCCTGGTAGTTCGGTACCATGTTCCAAGTAATCCCTTCTAGCGGCGGTGGCGGTCCAGCAGCAATCGACGCGATGTCCACATCTGTCCGACGCAGTCGCACCAGCGACAGCGCAACCTTGGCACCGGCGACCAGCTACTGCCGCATGCACTCACGTACCGTGCTTATATCTTGAAACTTCGCCAGAAGAGCCAACAGGCTTGAGGGCACCATGTCGAGAGGAAACATTGCTTGGAAGATATGCCTAAGGCACGACTGCACCTTCTTCAAGCATTGAAGTACTCACAAAGAACGATCCTGCAGGGTCGCCAACGCGACTGCACGGTCGTGATCCACCCAAAAATACCCACTAGCCTGCAGCTGCTCCTGGGTCAGGTCATTCATTCGAATGGCCACCCGGTCCTTCTCATCCTGCGGATGACGAGCGCTAACAAGTACAGCAAGAAGGAGCAAAGTGTAAGGACAAGGCATCACCATGACTGGCTAAAAGACAAGATGAGATGACAGAGAGCTAACATTTAAACTGCTCGTTCAACTGCGCCACTTCATCTAGGAGATACTTCTCGCGGGCGGTGTCCTTCTCAACTTTCGACTTCCACACATCCTCCTTACCGCGAATCATGGGCAACTCACGCTCCAACTGCTTAATACGGTCACGAAGTCGCGACAACAACGACAGTTCCTCCACCTTTGAACGCGGCTGCGCCATGGTTTCATCAGTGGGAGGAGAGTCATGAGGATCACTCGAAGGACCACTCGAAGGATCCTAGTTACAATCAAGCAAGAGGCAAATGAGACCAATCATACATTGATAAAAAGGAGGATTGCATTCAAATTCGATAAAAGTATTAAGGGGGCACACCCCCACAAAAGCATGGTTCAGACAAAAGGTAGCTACAACTATTACAAATGGTGACTAAGGAGCATTCTGCTTCTTCAACTTGGACTTCGACTTCGGGGGCCGCATCGAATCCGTGGCAGCCTCCGATGCCACAGACTTTCCGGTGGTAGCCCTAGATGCCACAGTTTTCGCCGCCTTCACTCACTGCAGCTCCATCGAATATCTCACGACTGTATCGATGAGCTGAGTCCCATACTTACCACAGCTAGAAGCAAAGGGAGAAAACACTACCTGTTGGCCACCCGCGTCGACAGGCATCACCTTGGAGACCAAGCTAGGATCCAACTCCATGCCACGGACCGCTGAGAGTTCTTTAATCCATGGGAATACCTTAGGCGAAGGATTCCACCAGATCATCAAGATTATCAATTAGGCTGGCCTTGGGGGTCAGGTCCTCCCGGAGTCGACTCAGCACACCTTTGGCCTTCCCCAGCGTCTCTTGGAGGGAGACACCACGATCCTCAACTGCGGCCACAGGGCCAGCAAGAGCATCCTCGCGACGCAAGGCCTAGGCGTCAAAGCTGAGGCCAACAACATCTGAAGAGTACAAGATGTTAGCACAAGGACAAGAAAACCAAGATAAGGAAAATACAAGGAAAAGCAGTGCAAGTACCTGAGAGCGCCTTTGCAGTCGAGAAAAGTTGTTCTGCGAACAACTTCTCCCTCTCAGAAGCAGAAGCGCGTAGGTCTTCCTCATGCTTCTGCGACTCCTCCAAGGCTGCGAGTGCCTCGTCGCGCTTCTTCTCTTCCGCCGCAAGCCCCTTCTCGAGGGAAGCAACGCGATGGCGGAGCACGGCAAAGTATATGAGCCGACCCAGTACAAAGGAGAGTAAAGAGACAAAGTCTAGAACAAACCTTCGACTGCGCGATGGCGGTTGTCTAGCAAGGCGTGCTGACGACCCAAGGCAATGATCTGCTCCGCAAGGCGAGTGGAATTCTTCACGATAGGCTATATCAAAAAGAAGAAAAGAAATTTCAGCAATGATAAAAGACGCAAAAACTAAAGATTCGACTGCCGAAAAATGACACTTACGTGCTCCTCCAGGGACTCCGAAGATTCATGTTGAGTGGATGTCCGCGCAACCATCTGGTGCCCCCGATGTGGGGGGGAACTCGACGAATTGGCACCGGAGTGGGCCGCCACCGGAGGAGAAGGCGACTGTATGGCCACGTTCCTATTTTTGGAGTCTACGACTCCGGATTCTTTTACAAATTGGACGTCGTCAGAAGATGACGACACCGTTTGACTACAAAATATGCCCGGCACCACTTCAGAAAAGCAACTTCGAAGAAAACAAGACAAACTCGCGGATATTAAAACTCACCAATTAAATTTGTCAAGGTCAAAGGAGTCATCCGACGACTCCTTCGACAACCTCATCTTCATTCGAGCAGGAGAAGCCATGGCGCGTACATGCACGACAGGGATAGGCTCCTCCACAGCAGTAGGAGATCCCTCTAGTGTCGTCGGTGAAGAAGCGTCAGAATCCTCGCTGCAGGAGCGCTTGCGAGTGCCGTGGCCACTAGACTCGGGGGCTGATACGTCCATTTTGCATCACTATTCTATATCATAATTTACTGTTATTCATTGATATACTTCATATTAAGAGATGATACTTATGCTATTTCATCTGTTTTTGCATGGTTGATGACTTTTGGAGCATGGACCGCTGCAGTCAGGATTCTGATGGAAAAGGTGCTATTTGGAGGCAAAATTCGCGAAGATCAGAAAATACGAGAAAATACATGGAAATCCTATTTTTCCAGAAGACGAAGAAAGCCAAAAGGGGAAGTGGAGATGGCCCACAGGGAGCCCACACCACCCCCTGGCGCGGGCCACCATAGGCCGTGCCACCAGGTGGTGTGGCCGCCCTGGTCCACCCCTGGCTCTCCCCTCTGGCGTATATTATCGTCCCGAAACCCTAAGACTCGGGGAGCGACCATAGAAAGATTTCGCCACCTCTGCAGGGCGGAAAACACTGAGAGAGAAAGATCTCTCCGAAAGACAGAATTCTACCAGGGGAATTCCTTCTCGGAGAGGGGAGATCGTCGCCATCAACACCACCATCAAGCTGGACTTTATTGGGATCATCATCATCATCACCACCAGCACCATCATCACCACCTCATACCGCTATAACAATTGGGTTGAATCTTGCATAGTTCTTAGGGGAAACTTTCCCGGTGTTGATTAATCCTTGTAGTTGATGCTATTGAGTGAACCATTGAATTATTGTTTATGTTCAGATTGTTACATATCATTATATCATCTCTAATCATGATCCATATGATGCCTTGTGAGTAGTTCGTTTAGTTCTTGAGGACATGGGAGAAGTCATGTTGTTAGTAGTGGAATTGTGTTGAGAAAGATTCAATAGTTTGATATTTAAGTTGTGGTGTACTTCTTCTAGTGGTGTCATGTGAACATCTACTACGTGACACTTCACCTATATGGGCCTAGGGGAATGCATTGTATATTTGGCTACTAATCGTAGGGGTTGCCGGAGTGACAGAAACCTGAACCCCCGTTAGGAAACCATTGCACAAGGGACGTCAGGGTCTTAGAGTTTAAAGCCGTGGTTAGGTTTCTACCTTAATTACTTTCTTGTACTTGCGGATGCTTACAAGGGGTATAATCACAAGTATGTATTAGTCCTAGGAAGGTTGGTACATTAGCACAGGTTCACCCACACAACACTTAGCAAACTAAAGAAGATTAATCAACTATATGAAGCAAAAGAACTTGATGGAATTCCCATGTGTCCTCGAGAATGTTTGGTCATCTTAAGTAATACAATCGGCTTGTCCTTTGCTGAAGAAAGGATTGGGCCACTTGCTGCATTTATTCTTATTGTTTTTTATTTACTCGTACTTTATTTTCCTGCATTATCAAAAAACCCTAAAAATCCGTTTGCTAAGTATTTACAGAGAATTCCTGCTCCTAGCCATTCGCCAGCACCTTCTGCTCCTCGTTGGGTTCGACACACTTACTTATCGAAAATACTGCGATACACCCCCTATACTTGTGGGTCATCAAGACTATTTTTTGGCGCCGTTGCCGGGGAGTGAAGTGCTATTGGAGAGTGGAACTGGTAAAGGAAACTTCTACTGTGAGTATTGTTTATTTCTGTTAGTTGCTTTATTTTCATTATGGATAATTCGCTGAGTTTCTTATTTCATAATGCTACTACCACTACTAAGGTAGTAGATGAACCACCACCTGCTGAGAATGATACTTTTAAAATACCTACAAGAATTATTGATCGTGTTATGGATAACTATTATGTTGGAGATGGAACTGTCCATCCTCGTGATCATTTGCTCTTTATACACGAATTATGCGGGTTGTTCAATTGTGCAGGTATTACTACAGATCAATTCAAGAAGAAGTTATTCTCATTATCACTAAAAGGAAGAGCTGAGGAATGGTATAAGCTGCTGAAAATGGCCAAGCTCTTGAATGGGAGGAAATAGTACCTCTCTTTTATTCAAAGTTTTATCCTCCTAGTGAGATTCATTAAGATCAAAATCAAGTATACAACTTTTGGCCTCTTGATGGAGAGAGTACAGCTCAAGCTTGGGGGAGATTGAAGTTACTAATGCTCAAATGTCCCATTCATGAGCTCCCCAACAATATTATTAACAATAACTTTTATGCAAGGCTTTCTCTTCATGATAAGGATTTATTGGATGCTTCTTGTGCTGGATCATTTACACGCATGGAAGAAGAAGCCAAATGGGATCTTCTGGACTGTATTCAAGACAATGCTGAAGCATGGGAGAATGACAAAGGAAGAAAGTCAGGTATAACTTATGATTATGAATGCATTGAATCTTTTATGGGAACTAATGACTTTCAAAATATTAAAAGTGCTTATGGTCTAGACTCTCAAGCTATTGCTTCTTACTTTAAGGCTTTTGCTTCCTATATACAAGTTCCTAAAAAGAAGTGGAATAAGTATCATGAACCATATAAAGATGTTGTTAAGTGTGTTCCTGCAAGAAATACTGAAGTTTATACTGCTAATCATGTTTTACCTGAACCTTACATTGAGAGAATACCTTTCCCAGTTAAGATAAAGGAACATTCTATGATAGCTAGTATGGTTAATGAAAGTACAAATAAAGTTCTTGAACCTAATGAACAAAATGATGAACCTATAATAGCAAGTGTGAAAGACTTGGTCACTAAATATGAAGAAGATGGACACACTATCCTCTGTAAGGATATCCCTAATATTGTTTCACAAAGTAGTGTTATGAGAGCTAGTGTCCCTGTGTTTTCCGTTAGGATAAGTGGTCATTGCTACAAAGGTTCTTGTGATAGTTACATTATTAAGTTTATGCATGATACTGAAAGTTATTATGAAAGAGGGGAGATTGTTCTTATGCATCTCAATAATATCAAGTTTCCTTGTTTTATGCTGAAAGTTTTTATGTTGCACTTCTTTTGCGTTCCTATGCTTGCAGCTTCTGGTTTCAACAATTTGTTTGTTTACAAAATTCCCTTGCATAGGAAGTGGTTTAGACTTAAACATGTATATTTTTGCTTCTTAATGCTCTCTTTCACTTCAATTCATATTCTTATGTGAGCATCTTTGAAATTATCATGCCCATCTTAATGGCTATAAAGAAAGAGCTTTTTGGGAGACACCCCAATATATTCTTGCTTTCAGTTTGTTTTTGTTTATTTGAGTCTTGGAAGTTATTACTTTGGTAATGACCTCTTCGTATCCTTTTTGTTTGGTTTTTGTGTCAAGATCAACCTCTAATGAGAGAGAAGTAAGATTTGGGGAAGTTGCTGTCCTGAAACAAATTTTTGTGCTTCACCGTAAAAATTCGTGAGAGATCTCTGTACGTCGGATTGAGCTGTAATTTTTTGTGCTTCTGACCCAGGTTGTTATTTAACTTTCGTTAGTATTGCACTTTTTGGTTTGAGAAACAGAAGATTTTCGAAAAAATTGATCTTTACCTGCTAGTTTGTTTTGACAAATTTTGCCACTCTTGCATTTGCTTCTTAAATCGATTTCCTTTTTGAATTCTTTTCGGGTTTTCGAAAGGAGTTGCTACAGTAGCTTATGTTTTGATGGATTTCAGTTGAAAGTGGACTTAAAAGGTTTATTACCTGGCTTACACTAATGTTGCTAATAAGAATTGTGTAAAGTTTTGTGTGAAAGAAATTTCTAGGTTATTGGAGAAAATGGTGTAATAAGAAAGAGAAAGGTTTCATGACTCGAGCAATATGAGTATGAAGATGAAGATATTGATGTTATTAAAGTGGTGACTCTGGAAAAATTTATCAAAAACCAAATTCAGAGACCTGCAGAGTCCATTTTTGAATAGGTAACAGATCTGGTAAGAAAAGTTCCACGAAAATTGTATCCATTTGTATTTTTGGAGTTTTTATCCAACAAGGAAAGCCACGAAGCAAAGGAGGGATGGAAACGGAGCCAGGGTGGCTCACACCACCCCCTGGCGCGGGCCCCTCTGGCCGCGCCAGCAGGTGGTGTGGCCGCCTCGGACTCCGTCTCCGACCCGTTTTCTCCCAGTACCTTCCTTTTGTTGTGAAACTTCATAATATATAATCTCCCGGATCCCCCGAGGTTCGTATATCGTGTTCTTGTCGTGTTTTCGTTTCGATCTGTTTCTGCCAGGAACTATTCTTGAAAGTTAGAAGCACGATGGTGTCCGCCAAGGATAAGGGAAAGGAGCCTATGGAGGAAGATCCCCAAGACCCCGGACAGGAGGAGGAGATCAAGAGTGAAGATGAAGAGGAGGCAAAGCAAGGCCAACATCCGCACACCGGCACTACCATTGCAAGCATTAGTGTTGACAAAACCTTCCAGGGTCAGAAGGACTGCACGGATGTCAACTAGAGGGAAACCTCCGCGTCACTATTTGGCTCCACGGTCACTTCCTCCATGCACCAAGAATCCTTTCCATACCCTTATCCATGATCATCAATACCAGAATATGCCCAAGGGGAAACTACCCTCCAATTGGGATTTGTCTTGTTCTAGCCATGCAGGAAAAGAAGACTTCAAGGAGGAAGAGTGGGGGAAGGATCGCAAGAGCTGGAATTCTCAATCCGACATGACCATGAGCCGCATTGAGAAAAACTCACAACTGATTCGTAATCTCACCTTCGAGATTGAGGACCTGGGGATCAAAGAGCTCATCGAGAGAACACCACCACCACTGAAGGAGGAACGACTGATTCGCCTAGGAGATCCTCCTTGGCAGTGTACTTGGTCACCAGTCACAACCTCCTGTCTACCTCACCCGCAGAAATGCCCTCCGCAGATATGCGAGTGACATCGCCAGCACCGATCCAGCGGTACATCGGATGGACTCTGGCCTGCAGAGGCTGGATACGGCGACACAACCATGTGCAAATGAGTGCAGTGCCACCCTCTTCTTTGCCTATGCGGCCTTCGAGGTCGCAGACACGCTGTTACAGCATCTCCGTCTCCTCGGACTCGCCAGGCATCATGACTTTCTTCCAGGAGCGCCTCCTCTTGCAAGCCTCCACGGGATCGAAGGGCGTGGGTCCGTAGTGCTCTCCGTCGGCCTTCTAGTCGCGGATGTAGAACCACTTATCTCTCCACCCTTGGACAGACGTAGTGAGCTTGATATCGAAGTAAGTGGCGGAGGAGTCGACGTGGATCCCGCAGCCCCCTATGTCGTAGACTACCAAACCAGATGCCGACTGACGTTTGAGCTTAAAAATCTTCTTGAAGAGACCAAAGTGTCGCTCGATTCCGAGCCAGCACTCGCAAAGGGTGATGAAACAAGTGATGTGGAGAATCGAATTTGGGCACAACTGGTGCAGCTGGAGCCCATAGAAACAAAGAAGACCCCTGACAAAAGGATGCAGGGGAAGAGAGAGACCGCGGATGATGAACGCAAGGAACATCACCTGGAAACCAGCAGGAGGAACGTGAATTACCTCCTCGCCAGGTACGCAGGAGTCGTCTTCCGCGGGAGGAAATTCTCCATCTTGACGGAGATTAAACAACTCTGAGGACTTGATGATGGACGGGCGCCAAGACCCATTGGTGACGTGAGTCCCCGCACCCTTCTTCTTCCCAGCACCGGCAGCGCTGGTGCCCACGGTGGCGACACCTCCCTTCTTCTTGGCAACGACAATGGCGGCCATAGATCCAGCCACAGAGCCTCCTTTCTTCTTGCCCATCTTGCGATGGCGATGCGAGCGCAGGAAGTAACTAGGAAAGACACGAAGCTGGTATAGTGCCATGGGGAGGATGTACGCAAAGGATTAGAGAGAGCAGCAATGGCGAAGGAAGCGCAAGCAAGAAGAGAGATGAGGAAAAATTAACGCATCTGCGCTGCTACTTAACCTCCTAGCAGATGCCATCCAATGGCCAGCAGAAACCCTATTGGACGTGTGGCGGACATCGCCATCGACGTGTGGCGAAGGTGAATCACGAATCATCCCCCACTACTCCCATTACACGCGGAAATCGAGGAGACGCAGTTAAAACAGAAGATTACGCACGCCCAGTCAAATCAAAGTCAGAAAGTAGGACCCACTGCTCGTCACGTCCCGCTAAAGCCGCTCACGCAGGCAACTAAAGTCATCACATTGTCAGCAACGACGTCATCAAGTCCAGCAGAAGAACATTTTGACTACTTTAGTCCATGCTCGAGTCTTCGACTCAACCAAACACTCGGGGGCTACTCCTAACAGGAGCGCTGGTCGCGCACCCAAAAGAATCTATATGCATGTATACAAGCTTCATGAAAACCCTTCACTCGAATCAACGATTCAATTGTGAACTACGGGTTACTCCCATAGGGAGAATGGAAGAACATTCGACTGAAACAAGCAACAAAAGACGACAGCAGTCGCAAAATGTTTTTAGTCCCCACTTGAGTCTACGATTCGAATAGGCACTTGGGGGCTACTCCCATAGGGAGCACTGGTCATGCACCCTATGATTATTTTTCCTTGTACATCGTACTGTGTGTCAATAACATCCACACTTGAATGCTATGGTGTCTTCGCCTCATATTTTCCCTACAAAGAGATTACGTCTCCTGGACCACCCGAATCATCTCCGTGATGACAGAAATTCAGATGACACGCTTACAGCGTGAAGATAAGACCTGAATAAAGGCCTGGCAACGCATCTGCTGCACACTACTAGAAATATATCCGTACCTACAGATGCGATGAACATGCCTTGACGGATGCATCGAGTGCTCACATTTATACACTGGAATTCGACTCATGTAAGACCTCCACGGCCTGAGTCGAATTACGCCAGCACTTTTCCGAATTCGAGTCTAAGGACTCGAGTTTGAGTAGATTGCGTTGTTTTGCCCTAAGGCAGTTAACTGATACCGATACATCGGATAAATCAGGCACGTATATCAACAATCCCTATGACACAGACAGAACACTCGAAAATATGCTCAGTCATGCACTCGAAAGACTTCATAAAGTCTCAAGTCGAATCTGCGATTCCACTGGACACTCGGGGGCTACTGACATGGGCATACCCTACAGGTACTCGAGTTTGGCATATACGGTCTAGATATGGCAGAAGCCCATGGCATTGCCAAGGCCCAATTAAGGATTTGGGTGACTCACGGAGACTCTGATTGCTTGCAGCGCAAGATGAAGCTTAAGATAGAAAGTTTAAAGGGACAAACCCTAATCTATAACCGACTCGACCTGCTACCTGAGACCTAGACTATCTATATAAAGGCTAGGAGGGGGCGGCGATGAGGACAATCACAACCCTAGTTTCCACAACCATTGCCAGATTGTATCTGCGTACCCCTATAACTTTTGACTCCCTCGATAATTCCAAAAGCAGACAAGTAGGAGTAGGGACCTCTATGAGACCTGAACCTGGGTAAACCTTGCGTCCCTATGTGCTTGTTTGCTAGCCGATTGATGCATCCAGCGCTCCTTCCTTCTCTAAAACCCAAGTCTATAACAATGGGCATTGACGAGTTAAACTCTCATCAGTAAGAATTATTGCCATTAATTCCTCTGAGAGTTATTCCCTATCCATCATGTAGAAACCTCATTTTCTTCCTGGTCCAATCCACATACATTTTCCCACCATTACATGTTTCCAGCCAGTCCATACCTAAGATTAAATCATAACATTTGATAGGTAGTACCCTCGTTGTCTTGGACTCCCCAAGTTAAAGCTGAAATGCCAGTATCAGTCTTCATTTTCTCACCATTTGCAATAGTCACGTGTACTAAATTTAATGGTGTCACAGGTAGGTTGAGCTTGTCCACCAATTCATTGTTGATAAAGTTTCCAGAACTCCCAGAATCAATGAGGATGAGAATCTAGGTTTTCCCAATATGGCCCAATAACCTCATAGTCCTTTTACTCATTGTCTCCCACACTGCAGCTGCAGACAAACTCATAGCTTGTTCTAATTCAGAGTCACTACTATCATAGTGCTCTCCTTCTGTATCACTACTGGAACTGGTACTGTTGATCTCCAATGCTACCAGGATTTCATCTATGACCGCCAATTCTACTTTCTTAGGAAATTTGTGAGTTGGTACATATTTCCCACCACATTTAAAACATTCTCCTCGAGCTCTTCTCCGAGCCTTTAATGTGTCTAGTTTGACCTGCACTAGCTGAGAATTCTGTTGCACAGGGTCAACTTCAGTAGGAATAGGACCCAATTTACCAGGACCTGCTCTGGTATACCACTTCTTGTGTTCGTAGTTTTTCTTCTTGTACTTAGGTGTTTGAGCCTCTTGAAGGAGGGCCAATGAAATAGCTGCATCCACTATGCGAGGTTAATGCAGGACAATAGAGGTTCTAATATCTTTTCTTAACTCTTTGACATATTTGGATACAAAAATGTGTCATCCAGTCCTATGTTGTGTGCCAACAACTAATGATGAAACTGTACAAACTCTCTGGAATAACTTTCCACATCACTCTGTTGTCTGATGCTTAGTTTCAATTCATGTCAGTGTAATACAGTTCCTTAGTGAATTTCTGACATACCACTACACACAAATGAGCCCAGCCATTGATATCATGATGTGACGTATATGTTTGTAACCATGGAGCAGCAGGACCCTGGAAATGTAGAGTAGCATAATCTACTTTGTACTTCTCTGGAACATGAAACATGCCGAAATATTTCTTAGCTTTCTCCTTCCACATTTTGGGGTGATTGCCAACAAATTTGGGAGAATTAGTTTTAGGCATTATGAACTCAAATCTGTGACTCTCTCGACACTGTGATAAAACGGAACATGTGTAGAAGTACTAGGATCAAAATAAACACGGGAGGGTGTACACGCATCAACGAGTAAGGCATGCTCAGAGACATTAGTTTGATGTTCTATGTCTTCACGATGTACATATGGTGGTGATGAAGCACCCAACAATGTGTTAATAGCACCCTCGATCAATGTGATTCTCGTACCCAACGCATCATCTGAGTCTCAATGGCATCCACCTTGGTCTTGACATTATCCTGGGACTTCAGCAACCGCTCTGTTGTGACTCGCAGCTTAGTACAGCTAACAGCATTCCGGTTTGCCGTCTCCGCCGCCGTTGTCATCCCTGCCAATACACTAGCCAACTGAGCAGACAGATCCTCTACTCATAGAGTCATGGTTGTGAGCTTCTGCTCAAACATCGTGACTCTCACCGTCTGAGTCGGTGGTCGCACCATGATGAATTCCTCCAATCACCAGTTCTATCATCTCCTGACCAACGAGTAATAGGCAAGTTGCTCCTCTGCAATTGGCCGTAATCACCTCCTGAACCACGCCGATCCAACTGAGATGCCAGGGATTTTACCCGTAGTGCTAGGGTTGCGCTAGGAACCTTCTCTCGCAATCAGATCTGTGGCCGAATGAACACCGCCGCCAATTCATACCACCTCCCGCGTAGCCTGTTGATGAAGCCGCCGCACACCGCCGCCGCAAGTACACACTAGGTTTGGGGATTTTACGAGAGAGCCCAACCCAAACTAGTTGTACTCGATCCACCACCCGAGCTCTCGAATCCTCAATCTAAAAAAAATGGAATTTTTCTGCGATTCCCTCAAATCGAAAGGCTCTTTGATACTAGTTGTGACGATCCTCACCAATGGCAGCACGCCAAATAGATGAGAATCCTCAATACAATCACAAATTAAGAGATTTGATCGGAATTCTGGAGAGGGAGAGGGAAGTCTCAGGGAAGAGAAGTATGTTTACGTTTACAGTAATGACTATCGATGCCGTCTTCCTACCGTCTAGCACCTTAACAAGGGCATCACCCTTCTCTGCTGGCACATCCAAGTCTTCATCTTCTTGGGCTTTAGTCTCCGCGGGCCTTCTTTGGGTCACGGCCCGTGATGTGGTCGTGACACCCAGGTTTGTTACGGACTCCACCGACAATTCAATGGATTTTATCTAGAAATAGGGCGTGGGCGAAGTTTGAAATGTTGAAAGAGACAAGCCATGACCAAACCTGATTCGCGAGTGAAATAAACAAGCCAACCGAGAGCACAAAACGGACGCGAGTAATTCTACCAACCATGCCCCTTTGTCAAATCTACGGCACGCGAGTACATACAGTGCAGATGCAGCCAGTGAGTCCAGTGCTCGTGCGGCATCGAGAGAGTCAAAGGTGCGAGCGAACGCAGCCGATCGAGCACAGACTCTGGCAGGCGTGCTGCAAATGAACGGTGGTTGCTTGCCAGTACGAGACACACTATATAACAGTGTCTACTAAAACCCCATCGGCGGCATGTAGGGACACGCGTGTAGCAGGCCCCGCATTCAGCCTCTCTCGTCGCCATATAAACCCGGCAAACATGCGCTTAACCCTCGCTTGATCCAAAGGCGCCTATTTTTAAAACTGGGGCAGCACGATGCAGCAGCAGCTAGCAGCTGGTGCGGTGCATGGACAGATCTTTGACCGGGGAGATGCGTGAGAAAGCAAACGGAGATTAGGGCGTAGTTTACTAGGGCGGGGGAGGAATCTTGACTGTTACGTAACATGGCCCTAGCTAGCTGCTTGGGTAACTACAAAGCTTTACATTAGTTTTAGTTACATAATCCGGCACGTACTCTAATCAGTCACCACTTCTCTCGGTCATCAGATCGGAACATGCAGATGCAGATCTCGCTGCAGGAAATCCGTGGATGGCCTATGGAGCACGAACGCGACAAATTGTATGTTCTTCTCAAAATACTGTGGTTCATAAATACTACTCCCTCCGTCTCAAAATAAGTGACGTCAGATGTATCTATATACTAAAACATGTTTAGATACATCCGAATCTATATAAATCCACGTCACTTATTTTGGGACGGAGGAGTAGAGGGTTATGTTTTTGTCTGTTCGAGCCCTAGCATATCCATCGGGAAAAACGCTACTCCGCTGAATGCTATTGCATTTTTTCCCACGTTGATGCCTAGTTGTTGCGTCAGTGCCAGAAGTCTGTATCTTCTGAAGGAATCCCAGACCCCCAGCTCGCGATCTCGCCACAAGCACCAAAAGACATCATCGGAAGCAGGATCTCGCACGCAGACGCAGGGGGATTGTTTTATTGTCAGTCTCACCCCCCACGCCCAGCCCAGGAACGCACGCACGCACGCAAGGTCTCCTCGATCCGAGGACAGGTCTGTCGTTCGCAGGAACACGCCTCGCCGTGGCGCGCACGGCGGCGCACTCCCGGGGGAGCGGACAAAAACGAGACCCAAAGCTTCCCGCCTTCCAATTCCGTCCGCATCGGTCGCGCCGAGGCAGATGCACAGAAGCCTTAATGCAAGCGAGCGTCAGGCCGCGCCGAGAAGGTTGCGCGCGCCTGTCTGCCGGCATGCATCGCCGGTGCGGTGCGTGCGCGCCACCGCGCACATCCTCCGTGTCGCAAGCGACCGCCAGTCTAACCTAAAGCCAGGAAGGACCACGGGCATCGGCGAGCGGGCGACGACAGTGCGCGGATTAAGAAAGGGAACGGGGAAAGCGCAGCACATCAGTTTGATATGATATTGGGCCGTGTCAGACGGTGCTGGGTTTGAATATGCAGCAGCACTGGCTAGCTGGTTCCCTTTGACCAGCATCGCTAGCCGCGCGGTTTTCTGAAACTGTCTACTGGAGTAGTACCTCCTTATAAAACCCCTGCACCCTCACCTAAACCTCCCCTTTCCATTTTGTTCGATCCATCGTCCGTCTGTCCGGCTCAGAGTTGGCACGAAGCTCCTCGCTGCCAAGTTGCAGGCGACCGGTCGGTGCGGCGAGAGCGAGACCATGAGGTGTCCGGGGCGTGGTGTTCTTCTGCTGCTCCTGCTCTCACTGTCTGCTCTGTCTGCCGAAGCAAACAAGGTTAGTGGAATTTCTCTGCACAATCTTCTGCTCATGGTCTACTACAAGTGTTCACGAGCACACTGCAATAGTACTACAATGCGGGGCACTTAATTTCTGATCCTCGTCGGTCAAAATGCAGGAGCGCGTGAGCGACAATGCGGGTCCGAAATGGTACTTGACAGGACGGAGGACGATGGCAGCTCGAGGGCATGGAGACGCGAGGAAGGATGAGGCGGTGGGAGCCAAGAACACAGGTGCAAACCCTGCCCATGTCAATGGAGGAGTCAAAACCGTAGAGGTCGCTGTAAGTGGCGGGCCAAAGAGCGGCGGCGGGCGCCAGTTTGCCGGCCAAGTGCCGTTCCATTCCGATTACTACACCGCCAGAACTCATCCGTCCTATCATAACTGACAAAAACACAAAGGCAAAGACTTCTTCTCGGTTCTTGCCACTCATTACTGCTAGTAGGAGTAGTACAGTACGACTAGTATTTTTCCTCTGAAACCTGAACTTCAGCGCTACTCGGGAAACTGAGCTGGTGTTCTTCACTTCTCTCGCAGGTTCTCCTGAGATCTTACGCTTAATTACCCAACTTTGAACTTCTAATTAGTATTTTGAAATTTAACCACACTGTTCTTTCCGGGAGCAAATCTTCTTGGTTCTTGCCACTGATGACTGCTAAAGTACTTGTGCAGCAGCAGTAGTTTCTTCCTCCGAAGTAAAAAAATGTACAGCACTAGTAGTCTTGCGTGTAGATCTAGTCATTTAGACAGGCAAGCTAGTATTTCTTTACCTCATGCGTGTAGATGTAGTGTAGTCAAGGCAGTTAGCTTCACTGCTTTTTCTGACTGCAAATCACTGAACCCTGAATGATGATCTGATACGCGCCCCATTTCTTTCGTTGCAGGAGCAAATCAGGAAGCAGATCATGCATCTGCTGAAGTTGTACATGACGAGGCAAGTACTACATCTCTCAGCATCTTACATATTTTCAGCAAGCATTACAGGCATTTGCGCCGCGCATGGCCACATCACATTACACTTACGGCTGACCATCTCCTCAGGCTCGGCTCCTACTATGTAGTGATGGTCGCGGTTCATTTTCAGGGTAAAAGGAGCAGCATGGGAGCAGCGACTCATCCCACGTTTCAGCAAGGGGCACGCGACCGTCGTAGTAGCCACGACGACGCGGCCACCGTGGCGGCGGACATGCTGAGGGTGGACTACTCCGTGTACAAGGATGCCCACAGCCGGGGACCCATCAACAATGACGTCCCCTTGGATGAGCTCGCGGAGAAGAAGCCCTAGCTAGCTACAATAGCTAGCTATGCATTTTGAGTGATGCTGCATTGCTACGTAACCTCCGCTGGCTAGTACAGTATAATACAGATAGGGGTAGGCTTGGTTATGTTAGCTAGCACATGGTTAGCTTAGCTAGCTTGGTAGGGAGAGGAACTCTCTGAGCCGGATGTAGAGCCCGTTCCTGAGCCTCAGTGGAACAGATTGAGGTGGGCAGGATGGGCGATTTTGGTTGCACCGTGCTTGGATTGGAGAGGCAGCAACTATAATCTGTCAGCAATATTTCTGAAGTTGCAGAGAACGACAGGGAATGAAAGAATTAGCCTCATGGTAGTACTTCAGGTTTCAGAATGTGCATGCGGCAGCGCAGAACTTTCAGTCTTCAGATTTGCAAAATGCTTCCTGGTCTTTCTAGGTTCCTCGGAGAAAAAAAATATCCATTAGCCGGCGTAGCAGCAACATCTGCCGCGCTCGATCACGAGGAACACTGACTGCTAATGACTGTTTAGGTATACAGATTAATATGGCGCACAAATCTAGTGTGGACAACCACACAACATGTGTATAATAGCTCAACCGATGCACCCTCTATAACTGCTACCAAAGGAGAGGTAAAAAGTGGTACGTGCAATGCAGTATTGCGGTTGACAGTGTCCAACTAAGCTACAAAATACACCCTGGCTACCAAACGCGTCCTACACGTCTCTTAAGCTTCGTTTGAGCCGATCCCTGAAAGACTGTCAGACTGAGACAGCGTTTACCCGGTGCAGTCTCTTCACCAATCACTAGTTCGTTGCTTCCGATTTGGGGATCAGATTCTCCCAGGAGTAAAATCCACTAATAGTACCTGAACTTGGCATGTTTATTTAATATAGTCATCGACTTTAGAAATACGTAATTTACTGTCACTAAATACGGGGTGGTCTCGTTACGGTCACTGAGCATCTATACATCGATGTATTTGTTGACGTGGTGTGCTTTGACCGGTCTATAACTGTTATTTTTTTGCGAAAATACCCTTGACTAAAACTATTTGGCACATACCTTAGGCCCACCAGCCAGCTTATTTGCAAACAACATTTTCAGAAAATCAATCGGAAAAGGAGGCCCATATGTGAGCGTCTCCACGTCTCCACCTACTCCGCACAAACAGATCCTAGGGTATGGCCGGTGAGCTCCGGCCGGCAGCCTGGTCCGGCTCGAGCTGCCGCGGCTCCGCACCCTGCTCCATCCTAGCCCGCCGCGGCTCCGCTCACTGCTCCGTCCTGGCTCGCCGTGTGTCCGCGCTCTGATTCGGTCATGCCACTGCACGAGTTTGTCTGCCGCCGCCCATGAGACTGTAGATGGACAGTGACTAGCTTGTCCTTGCGACTCCATCCTCAGACACGGTCGTCCACAAGCAGGCCACCTTCCTCATCTTGGACCTCCACGAGCGTCAGCAGCCGGCGGCGCAAAGGAGCACCGGGTCGAGGGCGGGAGCACGTGTGGGCAGTGGTCTCGTATGAACAGGGAAGCTCGCCTTCGTCCGTGGCGTCGACGGCCTGGTATTCTTCTCCCGTCTCGGGCGGGGCGAGAGGTGCTGGACGCGACGACTCTCTTGTGCCCGGAGAGCTGCGGCGAGGCGGGGTTAGGGGATTCGTCGCGTCTGCAGAGGGGAGGCGATGAGGTTTTTTCAATATGGTCATGATGTTTTTTCAGTTTGGTCCTGAGCTTTTGTATAATTTCAAAATAATCTCTATTGAGTTCTTAAGTGGCTGACATGTGGGGTCCATTCAATGCCAAGTCGACAAATACATCATTATACATAAGCCCAGTGATCGTGATGAAACAGTCACCGTATTTAGTGACCGTAAATCGCGTATTTCTAAGGTCGTGACCGTATCAAAAAAGCTGCCAAGTTTAGGTACCACTGGAATTTTTACTCTTCTCCCAGCCCCAATCAGACGAGGAAGCCAGCCTTGCCTTGCCTTGACGTAGCAGCCAGGCATCCAGCCAATTAACCTGGCTGCACCTGCGCGCGGAGCCAATGGCAGCCGTGGCGAACTGGACCACGCGAACTCCTCCGCACTTCCACGCCCATGCTGCCGCCGGCGCCGTGACAGGCTGACACGGCCAATAATAGAGGGGTGAGAGTCATTAGCAGGGCGAGAGCCAGACACCTGCCGCTGTCATAGACATCACCTGGACCGAGCGATGGACGTCGCCTTCCGCAGAACTGACTGCAGACATGACCATATATATTCGCCTGAATTTTCCGGTCTACTTGACGGGCTCTTTTAGACTTTGCTGCGGTTTTTTCCCTACTAGTTCACGGTCCAGATGCTGGAAAGCTACGTCCACTGGTGGTCTCTGGCGCGTGACGCGGACCGGCCACCGAACCTGACGGGAATGGTAGGCTTCAAAATGTCACTTCAGGTGTGGCAGAAAACACCACAGGATGAGGCGACGACACGACACTCGCAGGGTCCGGTCCAGTCCAGTCCAAGAGTCCCAACTTCCCAGCTGCATACGTCTCGGGCAGAAGAAGACGGGTCAATAGATTGGCGCTTTCGTAACCGTGCATATCTCGGCAAGTCGTCAGGCCCCGCACCGACGATGAAATTGCCAACCGGGCAAGTTTCTGCCGCACATTCCCTCCCCCCCAAAAAAAAAGTTTCTGCCGCACACGGCAGATCCTTTTGACGCTTTCTGAAGCAAGTTCCAGATCATTCGCTCATACCGTATCAACGAATCTCACAATATCATCAGATTGCAATAAAAGCAGCAAAGCAGAGTACACGCAGGTGTAAACAGAGATGAATTTATGTGCATCCAGGTAGCAACACCAAAGTGCATACTATTATGGTAAGAGTCTCGGAAGTGGTACAGTGGCAAAGCCGAAACACCGGCGGCGCCAGCAACACTCGCCACCACCAGGTCACCTCAAAGCCGAGACTGAGCCCGGCGCCGGCGAGGTGCTCGGTCGTATATATACAAATGAAAGAACAAACCGTCTTCTGATATGTCAAAAAACTATGCACAAACACAACGACACACACAACTCTCCTGCAACAACAACATATGTCAAGGGACGGTCTTATTCCTCTATCTTCTCCGAAGTCCAAACACCTACAGGCGCGTAGAGCGGGTAGAGCTGCCGCGAAGAAAACAGCTGCTGCTGCCTGCCTGCTGCACACCTCAGTCCGGTCTACATTACCTTTTTTTTTTTGGTATATAGCTTCTCTTCTACTAACTTTCAAAACTGGCAGGAAGTGCCCAGCCTCTGCATTGGACGCGGGCCGGCGCCAGCCGCGTGCTTCCGTGCCTGGAAAGCGCTCGGGAGAAGCTCCTGGAACTTGTCGAGGAATGCATTCCACTCCTCGGAGCACATGTCCGACAGCTTCACAAAACTGGCGCTGGGAGGGAGCATCTCGTTCGCGCTCCTGCTACCAGACTGGTGCAGCATGCTACCTTCTCCACTATAGTTAGTTTTAGCACCCAACTTGCTCTTCGGAATGCCTCCGTGGTAGGCTTTAGCTTTCCCGAAGAAACCAGTCCCCTTCAGCGATGCAGACAACTTTGAGACGGAAGGGACCAGCTTAGGCAACATACCGTTAGAGGGATCAGCGTCATCCTTGATAACCACCTTGGCATCATCTTCCTCGTCGCACTCGTCTAACTTCGACAGTGGATTCCTGTGGCTTCCTTTCATGGTCCCAAACTTGCTGAATGGTGGTGGTTCAAACGCATCTGAATCATCCTCACCGTCCAGGGAGAACTGGGTGAAGTCATCATCGTCGTCTTCGACTCTGGCTTCTGGAAGAAATAGCTCTCTGTCCTCGACCCACTTCCTTGCCTCCATGCAAAGAAGCTCGAGCTCACTAGGCTCTTCTTCTTTCCCAGTAAACTGCCTGCTCATCATCTCCCCTATCTCCGACAAAGAGAGGCCAAATGCCGCACCTTCCTTGAGAAATATTGTTGATAGCACCAGCACCCTCAGACATGCCTTGCGGATCATAGGCAGCTCCATGCGAAGCATTTCTGCATCTCTTACAGGGTCCAACTTTGCAATGTATTCAAGTTCCTCCTCGGAGAAAGGGATGGATGCTTGTGGCCAATGGATCCATTCAAAGTAAGGGTCTTCTAGACATTCTGGCAGACAAAGACCATGGTCAATAGGAATGAGCTCAGTCTGCACTCCAAAATTGTCAGACCCAGGACCAACTTTCCTGACCAGAAGATTGCCCGAATGCCTGTCTGTATTGAAGATTCTGATGTCAAGGATGCCAATCCTGTGCACTGCAGATACAGGGAAGCTTGATGTCCCATGGTCACTGGCATCAAAATCATGAGGGATGAACTGCTGCAGTGATGCAATCTTGCTCACAGCCTGTGATTTGTTGTGGAACATCTTATTTTTGCTGCCAACAGTATCATTCACATTGAACACATTGTGTGTGATCTTGACCAGCATGGTCGGAGGAACATTTGCAAAGTTGCCGTGGTCAAGGAGGTAAGCAGCTACCTCTCTGAACCCTGTCTCACCAACTCGTACAGATCTTTTGAGGCCTGGCTGTCCAAGGGCCCTCCCTACAAAGCCTTTAGGATTATTTGGAGCAAATGGCTCCTCATCAGTTGGCTTGACAATTGCAACATGTTCACCCCACAAGTTCTTGAAGTAGTAGGCACCACCCATCCCACTGTTAACAGCTACCGGGTCAACACCATTCCTTATGGCTTTCACAATATCCTTAGCAAGCTGCTTCATCTGAGAGGAAGGGCTTGAACATCCAAGGATAGCAATGGGTCCACTACGGTCTGGCTGTTGCACATCTTTTCCAGTAGGAGAGAGACAAGGTGTTGAGCTGCTCCTATGCATCTGATTTCTTGTGAGGAGCAACGGCGAGTCATTGCGAATATTGCTGAGATCATTGTTCAGAACAAGATCACCAAAGGTTAATGAGCTCTCCTCTGTGGAAACATTCAGGGCTATCTGCAGCTTTTTTTTCACAGTGTGCGCATTTTCTCCCCTCTCCAGTTCGATGCCCAAGACAGAGCCATTATCAGTTTGGACAAAAACTCTCTTCCAGCTCAATGATCGCCCCTCAGCTCTGCTACTTGCAGGATATTCACTGCTGAAGCTCCGATCCAGGATTGCAACAGCCATCTGTGTCTGAACAGGACAATCCAAGTCCCTGGACATAGAATGGCTGAGCTGCCTGCCTGCCTTTATCTGCTTCCACCTCTCCTGTAGTCCAGCAGAAGCACGAAAACCCGTAGCAAGAGGAAGAAAGAAGACTCCAAACTGATCGCTGCCGAGAAATCAACAGTAGGCCATAGATGATGTTTTCACAACCTCTGCATAAACCGGAAGAACTCTATCTCATATATTAGTGGTAAATACCCTGCAAAAGGAACAGTCAACCATGAATACAATAAGTATTCCAGAAAATCAGCTTTCTTGATGTAAATTTAAATATAAGAACATAATAAATTCAGGAAGCATGAAGGACAAGTATCCACAGGACAAGAACACAAAAGTAAAACCGAAGAAAATATTAGACATTAACGGAATGAGTTTACATGAGCTTTCAAGTTAATTAGTCTAGCACGTCATAAAATAAAGCCTCAAGTTCTGCCACAAAACGGTCTCTTTAGATCTTCTTGTTTGGTCATTTCAATATTTCTACTTTCTAGCAAATCTTGTGTGTTGTGTTATAGTAAGAGACAACTGATAGCATGGGAGCGAAAATTTCGTGACACAGAATGAATGCCCCCAGGGCAGTTGTTAAGCATATTAAAGTTCAAATACACTGGATAATTGCTCAAGCCTTACATCTAGATTTCACATCTTCACTGGAACAGAATAAATTGGCCAAAGACTCGGTCAATAGAGTACAATAAACCCCAGACATGTTTAAATAATTTCATCCCAGGGTGATAGTAGGCTTTAGATCTCAACCTTATTCAGACAGTATCAGCATCCGATACAAATATTTAGCATTTCAGACATAAATATGCACACATATCACTGGCAGTAACAAATACTTAGAAGGCTAGGTCCCACTCTTGCCAGAATAGAACAATAAGAAAACTAAGCAGCCTCTCATAACGGAAAATAAGACTTATGACCATGACTGTTTATGACAAATTTTCTCTGTGTTCATAAGAGCATAAGATGGATCTTCCCTGATCTAATAAAAAGTTAAACATAAGGACCACATAGAGGAAACAACACAATATCTACCTGTAAATCTGTAGGCAGTGCTTGAGAGTTGAGAACAAATAGTTCCTAAACTGATCTCTATCGGTGGTAGTTCACTAGAGGCATAGGCAGATCTAGACTTGCACAGTCCAATCACTGAACTCACAAATATCCCTCACCAAAACACACACAGCAAAACGATTGGCCGTACACAGATTAAAAAATTCGACTAAAATCATACCGGAAACAAATCCCTTCGCTGCCTATACCAAATCCTCTTGTTCCAATCGCCTAGATGGTTTGGTAATACTAGGACAAACGACAAAGCAGGAGCTCAGATAAAAAAAACCTCGCGGTCCACGCACTCTACCGATTTGACACGATAAATTCGTGAGTAAACGGCTTAAAAGTACGAACAGCACATGGATCATGTGTGTTCGTCATCAACTAGACGAGCCCCCAGAAATCCCACGCATTTCAGTTTCAACTGAACAAAAACCAAAAAAAGTAACACAGAACACACCAAATCGCACGCATCACAAGCAATCTCAAATCCTGCACAGCTCAGAGCCTCAAATCCTGAGATGATGGCTAAGAGTCGCGCGCTAAACCGAACAGGGGAACAAACCGAGGCGAAATCTGTCGCCGATGCGCATTTCAGTCGGAGCAGCACACAGGAGTCCAAGTTTTCCTGAGCTATCTCGAGTCCACACTTGCCCCGTCGACTACAGCAGCCATCCCACTATCCCAGCACGAGCCGAGGGGAGTAGGACTCACCGGCGGGACGGATCTGGGAGCTCGCGGGCGGGAAATGGGCGGAGCGACACCACCACCTCCTCCTCCGGCGGCCGGCCAAGTCGCCGGCGCAGATCCGATGGCGGGCGGCCGCGCCGTACGCCTCCTCCCCGCGGTGGCGCGATTCGTTTGTCCTTTTCCGGGTATATATTTTTCCTCCTCCGCGCCCTTGTGTTCACTGGGGCTTAACTCGATGTAGACCAGAGGGACGGGTTAATCTAATACACCGTGGTTAAGCCGACCCCTTCGCGCCCTCTTTATAGCCAACCAGTTTTGCGATATGACCCCTTGAACATTGCCTTATTTCCTGGAACGGTGTATCGGAGGGTCTTGCCTCCTGCGATCACGACAAAAAATTGCCCCTTGCACATTGGTGTACTACGTCGCCGCTTTGGACCATTCAAGGTAACATAGGACGTGCGATGTCTCGTCTTTATGATCTTCTTGAGAGTATGCGTTGGCAAGAGTGACCACTTCGCTTTGCAAAAAATATTTATGTATTGCATCACAAATCAGTCTAATTTGTTAATCCTCAGTTCTCCTTCAACCGTTTCACAAAATACAGCGTATAAATTTTGCCAATAGTCAAACCGGGCAACGTCATGCACCAATCTTGTTGGGAGTATGCGTTGGCTGGGGTGACCACTTCGGTTTGTGATTTAATTTTATGTATTGCATCTTAAATCGGTCTAATGTGTTATAACCCTATGTTCTCGAACCTACGTTCTCCTCCATCCGTTTTATAAAATACTAGGGCGTATAAATTTTGCCTATAGTCAAACCGGGTAATGCACCTGGTTTGGGTACGATTGTTCCAAAGAAATCTGATGGTGTGTTTAGTCGTGGTTCATCATGTTCATGTGTGTGTTTTTAGCTTGACCTCTTTAAGTTTGATAATTCTTTGATCCCGTTTTTTAAGTAAACCGAATAGGTAGGCATTTTTAAGTCTCATGTGACTGCGTATAGGTAACAATTGAAACTTTGAATATTGCATCACGAAAGTTAGTAGTAATATGTTTTAAACTCCCTGTTTTATTGAAACAATGACAAATATAGAATAACAAGCACCAACTTGTTTGTAGAACATTTATTTCAATATGTTCTCGTGATACGTATTTTGCTTAACACGTCACCATGTGTTAGGGTTGTTTCTAGCCCCAACTCTTTAATTTCTTTCAGTTTGAACTCATTCCGACAACTAATCGAGCATGTCGGTCCTCTTAAGGTAGATCTAGTTGATATTACCTCCTCTTACCAAAACCATTTACTGTCATACATGTGTTTGTTTCAAGCTCTATCTTGTTAAATTTTACAGTTATTCGGTGCCATGTCTTTGAGTAAATTGAGTAGGTCAGTGTATACAAAGGCACGTTAATCTTGTTGGCTCATGGACCTCCTGCATTGAGATTTTGTTTATGAACCTTGCATTATGTGAGTTTGGAATATATCTTACAACTCCTCAATTTTAGTAAGAGAAATATACAAAATAGGAAGCACTAAATCACGTGTAAAGCATTCTTTCAAGGTGATCGCGGTAGCATTGTTCTTATTTCGTCACCATGTTTATGTGGTGTTCCTAGCTCAATCTATTTGATCTATTGGACTCATGTTTGACAAGGTGGATTTTGTCGAGATTAGTACAAGGTGGAATCTATTTGATTCTAGCTTCATCTCTTGAAGAAAAAAATCCAAATTTGAACTCGTTTATGAAAATAAATCGAGCAGGTGGACCTTTTGAGGCAGAATTAGATAAGGTTGCCAAATCTTAGTCTGTGTTTGTGCCATCTACAAATAAGTTTAGTGTAACAAGGATGTCATAAAACCGGCCAGAGATGACTACCTGAATGTAAGTGGCGCGCTCTCTCTCTCTCTCTTTCTCTTGACTTGGAGTGACTCTTCTTCGAAAGAACGAAACGATTACAAATATTTATGAATTATTGAGCCTGCTTCTCCGTAACAACAGCCATATTACCTAGGAGGCCAAGAGGACTCGAGAAGAGGACATCAGTAGGCGCTTGTCCGCAAAAAGGGAGTCAAGTACGTCCTTTCGTGCAAAAGAGCCCCCGATACTTTCCTGGTCGGCCAAACAAATATTTCACGCAAAAACTAAAAAAGGAGGGCAACGAAAGCGACGGAGACTGATTAATTAACGAGCCATCACGTCGCCTGTCTACTGCTCCGGGATCGGAAGCCTCTAGAACGGCACTCCCTCCCCCCCTGGGGTCCGCACGCACATGCACATGGCGCCGCAGAGGGGCCCGATGCGCGGGCACTACCTGGCCGAGGGCCAGTGGAGCGGTGAGCGCACCGGGTGGGTTGATATGGGGGCCCTGCGTGTCAGTGGAGGTGGATGGTGCGGGACGCTCACCGGAGGTGCGCGGTAGGGGTGGGAGTGTCGCGTGGTGGCTCGTCCGCGAGAGCCGCAACGCTGCCGGCGTGCGGGCGGCAGCGCAGCGGTGGCTCGGGATCGTAGCCCGTAGGGGGTGGGAGGCAGGCGAATCTCTCTGGCCGATCGCTCCCGTACGTGGAGAGCTGCGCCGCGACGGCAGCTTCCTCCGATCTCACGCAGACAGTACGCAACAGAGGATTGCGAATCTCGAAAGGTTTCGTGACAACAAAACTATTCCTTCCACAAATAACTACTCCCTCCATTCAAAAATATAAAACATTCTAGTTTTGTAAAATAAATATATCTAGATATTTTTTAGTGTATAGATTCACTCTGAAGCTCTACAAACCTATACACTAAAAGATGACTAGATACGTTCGATTCACAAAGTTAAAACGTCTTATATTTCTGAACGAAGGGAGTAATTTCAATTTGTCTAGATTCGAATGCATCTATACGCATTTTAGTATACAGATACATTTAAATCTAAACAAACTCAAATCAGTTATTTCTAGACAGATGGAGTATATAGAATTTGCATAATTGCAATTACCGCGCCCATTCCTGATTCTGAACACACGCTTTTACTATGGTAAGTGCGTGTTATTGAGGCTGGTCATAGTGGGGAGTAACTTAGAGTCGTTAAATACATATGTTATTAGTCTAAGTTACTACCTCCATAGTAGAAAATAACATAGGTGTGGTATCATGCAAAGTCTCATTAATTGCAATGTAGACTCATTTTGTCTTGAAATGTGTATGTTATGGTAAATAGCTAGTTATCAGAAGGGTCTCTCATGATTTAATTGCATGTCATGTCATCTACTAGAAGACAATACATGTAGGACTATGTTACTACCCAAGGTACTACCCACTATGACTAATATGATAGTAAATCCCTCCGTCATATGAACATTATCAGGCCTTTCACAATGGGGTGTCTCTTAGCTCGCTATCCTAGTCAGTGGTGTATCATAAGAGACAACTAGTACAATGGCTTGTATCTTAAGAGTTGTATCTACATTTAATAAATTTGGCTACATGCATGCATGTGATTGGGCTAACCATGTATTTTGCCTATGATACCGTGCACGGCTTATAGCTAAGCTAAGGCCTTTGACAATGGGTGGTTCTTAGCGGTGTATACTAGGCACTTTGCCTATGTGGCACTATAGTTAATGAGAAAAGAGATTGAGATTGTATCTTAGCTAAGAAACACCTCTTGCACGAAACCATAGGCAAAAAGCATGATTAGACCAATCAAATACATGCATGTCATCTAAATTATTAAATGTAGAGACACACTTAAGAAACAATGCATTGGAGAGGTTGTCTTTTAACAATTTATTACTCCTAGGATAATGTGATAAGATACAGCCTATTGTGAAAGCCCTAAGATACAATCACACCTTCTCTTTTCATTAAATATGGTGCCACATAAGAATTTGTCTATGATATCGTGTTAAGAAACGCCCATTGAAAAAGGCCTTATTGTCTCCCGTTCTAGCGTTTGCGAGCATCTAGTTCTAGTACCAGTAACAAAACTGATTTATGGGAAATCCATAGACGTAAGCTAACCATACAATCCAGCCAACTGTATGCGCACCTAGTATTAAATCGGCCTCATTAACCAATTACTCGTCTTAGAACATGTCCGCGCCTTCTTAATTGGTCCGTTCGACGTCAAGGCAGATGTGAAACGACAATGACACCTACTGTAGAGTATATTGTTAAAAAAAAAGAGAGAATGTCACATATATAAGTGGTTATTGCTTTCCTGGCCAACCAATTGATATCACCTGTCCGGTTCTCTTTGGTCTATCCAGGGTTTTTTTTTTTTAGAAACATAGTACAGAGGCAGACGCTCACAATGCGTACAAACACTCACCTCTATGAACACACGCACGCACACCCTACCCTATGAGCACCTCCGAGAGACTGAGCTGGAGGGTCTTGAGATTGACGAAGTCACCGTAGGCGTCTCGCTATCGACGGGAACGTCGCCTCCCACTGAAAGAATATTCCGCTTTTATGAGACACCAAAGCGTTAAACCTGGGATTTGAACTCTGGTGGGCTGGGGGTACCACTGCCCTCCTAACCATCCAACCACGGGTATTTGTTCAACTGATCTCGGTCAGTGCAGATAGCTCTTTGATTTCCGTGTACAAAATGGTGACAACGTATGAAATACAAAATGAAAAATAAACATACATGAACTGACATGGAAAGGTGTTGGCTGATCAAGGATGACGATGGCACGAAGATCAGTGCGGAGACCCCGAGTGGCGACTGCGTTTGCTCATGCTCTTTCGTTGGTGATGCTTATTCGTTCTGCTCAATCACGGGGACGAGGCTGGCGTGATTGTGCTGGTTTGATATGGAGTTTTATCTTGACTAGACCTATGGCGGCCTCTAGGATGCTAGTCATGCAACCATGAAGGTGTTTGCAGTTGGAAGACGCGAGAAGTTGACCAGTTCAATGGCAGTTTCACATGTTGGCGTCATGTTTCATTTATGAGGAGTCATTGAGATCGTCTTCCCACTTTAAACCAACATAAAAGCGCCAAAGCCTACGTTCGCCTTGTTGGACCGGGCTAAAAAGAGGTTTGTGGGCATGGGCTCAGCGAGGAGAGGTTGTTGGTTAGGTGGAAAACAGGCCCAGCGAAACAAACCACGGTATTGACCTAGCCTGGACCATTGCACCAAGACTAACTCTAAAACCCACGACACATTTATATGATGCATTTCCATATCCATAAAATAGAAGACACCATTAACATAAGAAAAAATGACCCACAAAGCAGCCATAATACCTAGTCCGGAGGTTATAAACCAGGGGTGTATCTAGCTCAACATATCAAAGTGGTCCAACCGTGCAATTTTTATATAATTATATTTATTTTTAATCTTTGTATATGATATAGAGGCTACGTGGAAATCTCAGGGTGGTTTGTGGACCACACTATCCATTCCTTGGATCTGCCACTGTTACAAACAATGCCATACTAGCAACCAAACAATTCATGCATTAATGAACAAAGTAAATGAAAGGAAAGCTATGGCATTTGATTCTTCCATGGTTGTGCGACACGAGGTGGCTATGGTAAAGATCCTAGGGTGTGAGGAAGTACTATTAGAGTAGGCTGACAAGGGAGGGCGGTGTGGGCTGAAGCTTCTAGGGCACCAAGGGGAGGGGTCACGTTTTCTAGAAGAACCGGCGGAGGGGCGAGAATTGACACCCTAGTCAAAGGGACACATTGGAAACGACTGGGATTCATCATGTAACTGTTAGGTGATAGTTTATTCGACCGCACCCATTTTTTTGCTACCCATCATCCACGTCTGGGACATCCTCTCTTTAAGTAGGACGTGAACTTTTTTTAGATTTCAGGGTTTATTTTGTCCAACTAAAAGATTTAGGATGGAAATTCACTTAAGACGAAAAGTGGATGTTTTTCTAAGATTTTTTAAATCCTTTATGTAACTTGACTCATGTTTTTTGAGTGGAGGCCATGAGCATTGCCTTTTAATTACAAGAAGTAATTACAAGAAGAGTAATTGTACAAAAATTTTCATCGAGTTTCGATAAAAAGCCCCCTAACAAAGAAGAAAGAACCCACTTACAACATCACGGCTATTCTCGAGATCGGGAAATTAAACCGCTAGATTTTTGTGCATACAGATGTCTCCCAACCTGAGATCAACCACTATCGAGTGAGTTTTTCGCTCAAAACCTTGCCATCGTGGTATTATCGTGCCATTGGAGAGTCCTAAGAACGAGTTTAGAGTACCATGGTATTAGGTGGTGAGCGTCTGAGACGTGATTGTAACATGAGTTATTAAGGTTCATATCTCACAACAGGAACGAGATCCTACTCCTACTATAAATCGCGATAACGATAATAAGCCAAAAGTTACAGGGATCAGAACCCAGGATTACATGGAGAGTTTTAGTCAGATTGGTTACAAAGTTCTAGACCTACACAATTTAACTAAATCTTGTCCTCCTAGGCACCACCTAGCGTGTAAGGCGGGGGCATGCCGCCTTCCATATCCTGATGGTGGACCTCTGATTTGCTATCAGCAACTGGAGCGTTCGATTAGGACATGGGCCTAACCACCATTTATGAATCACCCGATCTCGCCAATATTTTCGTTGACATACTTGTTTAGTACTCCCAACTAAGCCAGTTCAAAGTTTGGTTCGAAACCAGTTAAACCACGAACCCAGCCTGCACCGCACCGTTGTGCCAGTTCAGCTCGGTTTATCCCAGTTTGTAAATTCAAACCGCATAATAATAGAGGTTAGTTGGGTTGAGCAGTTTGAACCTGAGGAGACCGTTCAACCCGTCCTAGTTATATGCAACAGAACAAACCCACGATTAACGTCCTGCAGTGACGCCTTCCTAGACGCCGGCGAGCTGAACGCGGTTCGACGTTCGCGGCCAGGAGCTGACCTCGGTTCAGCAGCTGGCACACGACCAGCGGGACAACGAAAAATTCCAACCTCCTGCGCGGCCCCGACACCATCGGACGATGCCGAGCTGGACACGGCCAGGAACTGGACGCCGGCGAGAGCCGGGCAGCTGAAGGACTCACATCATCCTGCGCTGCGACGACTCCATCACATATCCGGCGCCATACAGAGCGCCACCGCTGCGAGTGAGAAGACAGAGAGAGTACTCGCGGTGTGCACGCCGCTGCTGCTCGCCAGCTCGTGTGGGCCAGCGCGCTCTCCCTTGCCGCCGCCCTAGAAGTAGTTGGAGGCAGTGGACGGAGGCGGTGGGCAGAGGCACGGCCAGGTGAGCGGAGGCGGACGACGTAGGGTAGCCGGCGAGCTGGACGCGTCGTGGAGCCGCCAACAGAAATATGGCTCGACATTGTCTGCCGCCGTGTAAGTAGTTCCATCTCACGGTGCCAAACCGTATAAACTGTGAAACCGGCTCAAACCAACCCGCGTGTGTACCTGACGCCAACCTGCTTAAACCAAACCAACCCTGTTGAAACTGCAGAGTATTTTGCCAGGTTGTTAAACCAGTGAAACCCGCTCAAACCGTCTATGCACAGGTTTACTCCCAACAGTTTCCTTTCTATCCAACATGTTGCAAGACAAATATGTGATGGCAACTGTGTTCCTAAGGTTTAACGTGTTGCTTACCTTGGTATGATTTTTAATACTCCCTCCGTTCACTAACGTAAGACCTCAAACTTTATTTGAAAACGGGTGTCTAGACATGTTTTATTATTTAGATTTATCTATTTTATTCCGAATCTAATCTAATTTGAAACATCTAGAAGGTCTTACATTAGTGAATCGGAGTGAGTATATATTTCCAATTATTTCGTTATGCACTGTTAGTTTTTTCCTGAGACCGGCAATAAGTCTAAGATCTTGATCCAAAGGAGAGTATACTAAGAAGAACCGTAAGATATTTTCATTTATCATGCAATTTAGTACCGTGGGCTAGCTTGTCCTTTGAGCATTGATGAAACCAAGAACGTGCAGACCTGTCCGTGAAAGATGCGACAGATGGACCTGCTCGATCGGTCGATCATTTTCTATGGCGCCAAGGGAATCGCTTGGTACCAAAGGAAACACCGCTGGCTTACGCCACTGAGTGGCGAGACGTACCGCTCCATGTCATGACTCACCCAGTTAATAGTTAACGACGTACCAACTTGGACCGGAAAATATGGTTTGTGTTTGTTGGTGTCACGGCAGATGCCATGGATAGGCTAAAGGTGGGGACTAATATGCGCTAGGGGAATCCAGAAAGAGATAGTAGAGTGATTCTCTACACAGAAGTTTTGTATTGATATTCAATCTCCAAGATTACAATAGCTCCTCGAGCTGTATTGACAAGAGGAGGAAGAAGAAACTCTTTTACCCTTGCCTACCAACTAGCCCTAAGAACCCTAGATCCACTAGTGCTCCACTAACTTGGAGTCTCCTTCCTCTGTATCAGAAAAACCTCACCTCCTTACCAGAACCCCAACCTCCCTTATATAGAGGTGGTTCGGTCCTGGCCTAGGGCATACGTGGAGGCATATTCCTAAGAATATGCCCCCTCCCAAAGTAGTAACCCGACAGGGGTGCTTTTCCCCCGCGTCACACTTGCTTTAGCGACGTAGCCTCTGCGGCGCCAGCGTCAGCCGACGTGAGCGTCGTCACCCTTGTCGGCCACGATCCGATGGTCCTGCCCTTGCTTTATTCGCTCATCCAGTACGCACCGGACCTTCTTTTTTGACCAGAGAGATTCCTTCCTTCTCCTAGAAGCCAAGCGAGGATCCGGATCACAGTCGATCCGGCCACACCTGTTCCTGCATATAAGCTAGACAAGTATTTCCGACTTACTCCTTGAGTCGGACGAGACAATGTTAGGCGACTCCCCTGGTCCGGGTTACTCCGTGATCCGGCTTGCCTTGAGGTGACTCGGCCCTTATACCCCGGAGTGACCCTACCCGGGGTTATCCCCCCGACATTAGTCCCCGAAGCTGGTGCGGCCTTAGCGGCCTTGGTCGCTAAGGCCACATCAGGTTCATTCGTATTTAGCCTTGGACATTTAGTTCCGGGTTAACTTCTTGTCTCGGATTATATGGATTTATGTTCCCTTCGCACGTTTCAAGTTTCCACTTGCCGGCCGGGTTACCATTGTAGCTCGGATCCTATGGTTTTACTTTCCCTCTGCACATTTCAAGTTTTCACTTGTCTGCCGGGTTACCACGGAGGCTCGGATCCGGACCTTGCTTCCTTCTCTCATACGCCAACCCACGTAAGGGTTAATCATTGTGTTACCTCATTTTAAGGGCCTGCACTGTAACTGCCGCAGTAACTGTCAGTGATTACTGCGCATGGGTTACATCACGCCTGTCTCCTCGTTTCCCGCAACTATACGTCGTGTCATGGGATCATATTTACTCTGTGGCCTCTGTTGTGGCTTCTCTCTGATTGGCTAATGCCGGTGATACACGACCACAGCGCGTGGCTCTCCAGCGCAGCGCGATCCCACTTGTTGATTACTGGGGGCAGTTAAATAGGGAAGGGGCGTGCTCCTTAGCACTTTTCCATCTCCGCGCCCCCTCGCCCGTTCCTCTTCTTCTTCCTTGCGACCGCGCCGCCGCCAGTGCCCGTCGCAGCAGCGCCACCGCCGCACCTTCTCCGTGCCTCCGCACCGCAGCCTCCGCCGTACCACTGTTTAGCCACGGGTCCTCGTCAATCTAGACCGCAGAGCCCCGCCGCCGCCAGCTCCAGTGAGGACATTGGATTCGAGATGACGGAGGAGGAGCTCATCGTCGTCGAGCAGGAGATGGAGGAGGACGCCGGCGCGGCGGACCGCGGCGCGTGGGCCGGTTCGTGGGTCTGCCAGGACGACATCGACTGGCTCTACCGGACCCGGCGTATTCCCGCCGGTGTCGCCGCTCGTCTCCCCTCCTCGGAATTGGCCCCCTCACCCAATCCGGGTGAGTTCGTCATTTTCCTATCCCATTTCCAACGGGGATTTGGCCTTCCGGTGAGTGATTTCTTCCGGGACTGGGTCCGGACCTATCACCTGCAACCACATCATCTCCCGGCGAACGCCATCACCTCTCTGTCCACTTTCGTTTCCTCGATCGAAGGCTACACCGGACTATGGCCCACGAAGGAGCTGTGGATCCGGTTTTTCGGCCTCCGTCGCAACGTCGTCCCCAACATCCACGTCGAGTCGGAGGACAAATAGCTCACTCAGTTCGGAGCTGCCTCGATCTCGCCCCGGAGGTATTCAATCTTTCCCCGGGTCACCGGGCTTGACTCCTGCAAAGGATGGGCCCGGACCTTCTTCTACGTCCGGAATGAAGGCACCGAAGACTTGATCCGGTTGCTGCCCTACGCTCCGGGTCCCCCGGACACGAATTTTTGGGAGGAGGTCGCCAAAAAACCTACAGCTCTGGCCAACCAAGTCAACAAAAGGTTTGCGGAGCTGAAGAAGCTCGGATTGCGCAACGAGGATGCCATGATCACATTCGTGCGCAACCGAATCTCTCCCCTCCAGCGGCGCACTCACAAGTTGTGTCATATGAGCTTCAGTCGCGACCCCAACCGAACCTCCTCGTTCGAGTTGAGCAATACGGAGATCTTCCGCCGGGTCAAGGCTCTTTTCACCACCCATAAGGATTTTTACGCCAAATGGACGTGGGGAATCGAGCATTACTGCCGCGACAGGCTTCCTCCCGCGGTAAGCTTCGTGGAGTAAACTTATTTCGGATCAACTACGTGTCAGTTCTTATCGTATTTTTGACTCTGCTCCTTGTGCTTTTTTCTCAGATGTTTCTCCAGCAAACCCTCGAGGATGGTACTGATCCGACCCTTAAGTGGGCCTCGGACCGAGAAATCCCAGATGAGGAGGAGCCGGACCAGGAGATGTTCCTCCCCACAACCGACGCCACCAAACGACCCAGCGGTAAATTCTCTTCTCTTAGAGATTGGCCCGACGATGAGGATGACTCGGATATCGACGTGATTAAACCCGTTGAGGCTGTCCCTCTTTCTTTTGCCTTCCCGGCATCAGCTAACCCCGGTGGGCACATCCACGAGGATTCTCCACTTGCCACGGGTGAGCCTGTTCCGGTGGCGTCGAAGAAGAAGCGCGGATCCGCGTCAAGTTCTTCTTCTGAACCTTCTCAGCCTACCAAAAGGCAAAGAAGGCCGGAGACAAGACTGCCTCCAAACGGGCAGGCAAAGCCCCGGCACGGAGGTCCCGGAAACCCAAGGAGGCCGAGACCTCGGACGCGTAAGTCATTTTTCACTGCGCAACACACTTCTCCCTGCATCGGGGTAATTTCACTCCTGACATTATTTTCTTTTGCAGGGCTCCTGTGGAGGTCCCTCAGAGCGGATCGAGCATATCCTCTCCTCTTCGGTCCAGTCCTTCCCCTCCTCGTGACGACGAGTCACGCCCGCTGAGCCCTATTCCGGAGGGCTCTGCGGCCGCTCCGGGTTCCGCAGTACCTCCTTCAGAGGAATGTGACCTCGGATCAGGAGGGGTCGGATCGGCCGAGGCAACGGCGTCCGTTACTTCGGCATTGCCGCAACCAGCAACCACCAAGTCTACCGCAACTCCAGCACCAGCAGCAGCTCCAGCACTAGCCACCGAACCAGCACCTGTCCCGACTCCGAAGAAACCAGCAGCAGCTCCAGCACCAGCCACCAAAGCTCCCGTGCCCAGTTCGTCTGCCTCGTCCGAGTCATCCCAAGCTCGGCGAGGAACCACTCCAGCGGCTTCCAAGGGCAAATCCACTATGGTCACATCCTCCCAGCAAGCCAAAGGCAAGTCCACCTCCGTCGAGGCCGGGCAGCGAACCTTGTCGTCAATGCTTCCAAAGAAGTCACCAGCAGTGACGGATCCTCCTGCCGAGCCAGCCGATTCGCAGCAGATGGTTCTTCACACTAGCCCAGCTCTTGCCCTGATTGAAAGGAAAGAAGCTCACGCAAAGGGCTTGGTGGCACCTCACATGCCCACTGGCGAACGGTACCCTCCGAGCCTCATCGAGTTTGTCATGAACTGGAATAAGGCGGAGTTCGTCTACAACGACGATCTCCCGGAAAAGTTCGGCCCAGCTGAATTTTCCGCTCAGATGAATACCGCCGCCAAGGCCATTAACCTCGCTGGGCGTATGATGGAGGTACGTCGTTTCCTCTTTACATGATGTAGATAATAACCATTAGTCCCCGAGCCTCCGGCGGAGTAACTTGTTACTCGGCCGGATGCTCATTAGAAGATCAACGTAGCTGCATGTAAACTTCAAATATGCACACACCTAGAGCCGGGTTAAGTTCCGCTTGGCCCGGATCTTGTATACCTCGAATATGCACACACCTAGAGCCGGGTTAAGTTCCGCTTGGCCCGGATCTTGTACACTTCAAATATGCAACGAACTAATTTTACACGCCTGTACCTTTGTCAGGTAACCACCAATCGCCGGAGCGCCGAGTTTCAGCGCCTGCTTGATACCCACAAGATCTTGCGCGCAAAACATGTTGCACTTGGCGTGGAGCATGAAAAGAGGGGTAATTTCCTCTCTTAACACCTCTCCGTTTCATTTGTTTCTGCCGGACTAACCTCCTTATTCGGTTTTTTGCAGCTGGGGTGGAGGCTGAAAACAAGATTATGCGGAAGAACTTGGAGGAACTCCGAGGTATGTCCTCTTTCGGCCAACGTCGTTGTGTTTTCCATTCTTTCTTCTCCTTGGCTCGGCAAACATTCACTCCTCGGCTTTGCCGGGTCAACACACTATTTCAGCATCGCTTGAGGATAGTGTTCCGGTGCCTGATATGATGCTGCATTTTCTCGAACAAGCAGGATAGCATCAAGCCGAGCTGAAGAAGAAGAACGATGAGCTCGCCCTCCTCCGGACCAAGGACGACAAAATAGCCAAACTCAAGGCCGAGATGGAGAAGATGAAGGCCCAACACAAAACCGAGCTCCAAAAAGTTGGCCAGAACTTCACCGAAGAGCGTGAGCGCTTTACCCTTCAGATCTCCAAGGACCAGGACATGCTTAAGGAATCCGAGGTCCAGCTTGGGTCGGCGCTCGCCGAGCTTGAACAACTTCGCTAGAGACGCGACAGTTGTATCAAGGAGTTGACCCGGATCCATCGTCATATCTCACGTAAGTTTCTTCCCCTTGTCCGACCTAGTTTTCCGGGTTAGCTCATATGCCTTTGTTTCAGCATCTTCCCTTTCCTTATTTTCAGATCATTTTCCATAGGGTACCGCCATCGCCAGTGCTGCCGTTGCCAAATTCTGCCAAGAGAGGGGTACTCCTATCACTCCTGATGGTGAGAGCATCCCCTTAGACATGGAGGACCTGTTGGTCAGCGTGTCAGCTCGGGTGGAAACCATCAAGAACTATGGGAAAGATCTCCTCGACGTTGCGGTCCGGATCTTCAACGCTTTTTGGCCCAGCGAGAGCGCTCCGGAAAGGATCACGCTCCTTGCCGAAAAACTGATGCAGGTTGAGACTCAGCTTGACCTCTGGAGAGAATCCGCCGGGCGTGCCGTAGCAGATACCCTCCTCCATCATATCCTTTCATGGTACGAGAAGATCGATCTGAGCCTCCTCACCTGTCAGTGCACCGGATCCAAATGGACCGATGATCTGGAGTGGGTAGCTCGGTGCCAGGCTTGCGCCTACAGCCTCGTCGAATATTCTCCAGTCCATGACTGGGTTGAGGGGCCGAGCTTTTTGGAATCCGGCGAGGAGGAGCAGATGGAGAACGTGGAGGATGGGTCGGCGATGATGGAGAAGATGCTGCTTCAGATATTGAAGACAGTGATGATGACGCCGAACTTCCTCCTCCTGCCGCTCCTTAGTTGAAAAAACTTGAAAATTTATCAGATCCCCAGTATGCCGGTGCAATTGTATGCTGAATACATGATATTTTGCTACTATGCTTGTATGCCGGATTAACTTGGGCGTAGTCCCCGAGTTTCATTTTCTTGTTCGTCCAATTCTCCGGCTCGATCCGTGTCTACCTTGATTCAGTTTTACGACTTACGAATCCGAGCCTCAAGAATCGTTTTAACAATACTGAGAAACTTTGAGGCTTGGCTCAAAATAATTCAACATAATAGCTTGAAAGTAAATACGGGGTTAGTCCGAAAAAACAAACGTTAGCTGGAATAGGATCGTTTCCTTAGTAGTTTTTCATGTGCTACGCAATTCCAAACTTGTTCCCTTGCTTGCCATGAAGCCAATTCTTGTTGGACAGCAGCAAGTCGAAGGGTTGGGTTTTTGGTGCTCACACATTACTAATCCGGGTTAAGTGAAACGAGTCATTCCAGCTAACGCATAAAAAGTAACAACAATCATTTATTAAGGCAGTCCCCGAGTTACTGCTCGAGGCTCCGCTATTTCATTGATAAGCTCATTGCCGACATACATACCGACATATGAGATGACTCGGATACATGCACTTCTTAGCTAAGTGTAGAAGGGACGAAGTAGTGCTACATTCCACGGTCGCTTGGATTCCTCTCCGGACATGTCCGCCTTGTTCTTTTCCTGTGGCTTTGCATCTACGAGATAGTAAGAATCATTGTGCAATGCTTTGCTCACGATGAATGGCCCTTCCCATGGGGGGATAATTTATGCATGCCAGTGGTACGCTGTACCAATCGGAGCACCAGATCGCCTTCCCAGAAGACTCGGGGGCACACTTTCCGGCTATGATAGCGTCGGATGCTGATATATGGCGGATCTAGATAGTGCTAGTTCTCCCGCTTCTTCTAGCAGATCAACATCATTTTGTCGGGCTTCTTGCACTTCGGCTTCTGTGTATTGGGTGACCCTAGGCGAATCATGCTCTATGTCGGCTGGTAATACAGCTTCTGCTCCATATACCAGAAAGAATAGCGTGTAGCCTGTTGATCGATTCGGAGTTGTTCTTAAACTCCACAATACCGCTGGCAGTTTTTCTATCCAGCACCCCGCTGATATTTGCAGCGGCTCAATGAGCCGGGGTTTTATCCCGGATAATACTAATCCGTTGGATCTTTCCACTTGTCCGTTCGATGCGGGATGGGCTACCGAGGCTACGTCGAGTCGGATTTTCTTATCTCGGCAGAATCGTGCAAATGCTCCTTCAGCAAAATTTGTGTGTTATCAGTTATAATGTTGTGCGGATAACCGTATCTCAAGATGATGTCTTTGAGAAATGTCACGGCAGTAGCTCCATCACATTTTCTTATAGGTTTCACTTCAATCCATTTTGTAAACTTGTCCACCATGACCAGAATGTGTGTCATGTTTCCTCTTGCTGGTTTGAACGGGCCAACCATATCCAAGCACCACACAGCAAATGGCCATGTAATTGGTATGGTTTTAAGTTCCGACATAGGCATATGTGTCTTGGTGGCGTACCTTTGACAACCATTGCATTTTCTCACCAGATCTTCTGCTTGCTCTAAGGCATTTGGCCAATAAAATCCATGTCGGAATGCCTTTGCCACTAAGGCCCGGGATGAGGCATGATGCCCGCATTCTCCTTGGTGTATATCTCGGAGGATGTCAAGTTCTTCTTCCGGGTCAACACACCGCTGGAGGACATTGGTTACACTCCGTTTGTATAGCTCGGAATTGATGATTGTGTAAGCTTTGGCTCTCCTCTGAGTTTGCCTGGCTAGCACTTCCTCAGTGGGTAACGTTCCATCTTTCAAGAACTGGTATATAGGCAGTGCCCAAGTTGGTATTGCTCACGCAGGGAACATCTCCTCATCAATTTCCATCCGATCCACCGGCATAACTTTAGCCGGATCACGCTGAACAGTCCCCGGGTCTAGCGAGGTAGTCCCCGGGTTCGGCGTGCTACCTCCCATGTCAATGTCCATGGGCTCAACTCCGGATTCCGCGTTTTCCAGGACATAGATTGAATCGGTTCCTGGGGACGGCCTGATAGATGGTTTTCTGAGGTGCTCCAATGCTATGCCCGGTGGAATTGCCTGTCTGGTCGATCCGAGCTTTGACAGCATGTCGGCAGCTTCGTTTTCCACGCGAGGTACATGGTGAAATTCGCATCCCTCAAAGTAACCCGAGATTTTCTGCACATGAAATCTGTATAGTGCCATGTTTGGATCCAGGGTGTCCCACACTCCGGACACTTGCTGTATTACTAGATCCGAGTCGCCAAAGCAGATTATCCGACGTATGCCAATCTCCTTTGCCACTTTGAGACCATGCACAAGAGCCTCGTACTCAGCGACATTGTTTGATGCCGTGAAATGGATCTGCAATACGTACTTGAGCTGATCCTTCTTTGGCGAGGTAAGCACAACCCCGGCGCCTAACCCGGTTTTGGTTTTTGATCCGTCAAAGTGCATCTTCCAGTAGTTTGGATCTGGTGGCGACGGTTCGTATTGTACCTCGGCCCAATCCACGAAAAAGTCCGCCACAGCCTGAGACTTGATCACTTCTCTCCTATCATACTGGGGCGCGTATGGCGCTAGCTCAATTGCCCATTTCGCAATTCTGCCATTCGCATCTTTGTTACCCATTATCTCGGATATGGGGGCTTCGCATATCACTTTGATGGGATGCTCCTCAAAGTAGTGCTTTAACTTCTTTGCCGCCATATAAACTCCGTATGCCACCTTTTGAAAATGCGGGTAGTTCTGTTTTGAGGCAGATAATACCTCGCTCAAGTAATACACTGGCCTCTGCACCGACTTACCCTCTTCATCTCGCTCCACTACAATCACTGCACTTACAACTCGGTTGGTTGCGGCTATGTAGAGCAACATTGGCTCCTTTGACAGTGGAGAAGCTAACACTGGTGCAGTGGCCAACATCTTTTTCAAGTGGGCAAAAGCTTCGTCGGCCTGCGGCGTCCAAACGAATTTATTTGATTTTTTCATGAGTTGGTAGAGAGGCAGTGCCCTTTCCCCTAACCGACATACAAACCGACTCAACGACGTCAGGCATCCAGTGAACTTCTGGACGTCGTTGAGACACTTCGGCAGCTCCATTCGTTCGATGGCTCGGATCTTGGTTGGATTAACCTCGATACCTCGGTTGGAGATGAGAAATCCGAGTAATTTCCCAGTCGGGACACCGAAGGTACATTTCTACGGGTTAAGCTTCATCCGGAATCTCCTCAAGTTCGCGAATGTTTGCCTTATGTCGTCAAGGAGCGTTGCGCTTTCCTTGGTCTTAATAACCACATCATCCACGTAGACTTGTACATTTTGACCTATTTGATCGTGCAAACATTTTTGCATACATCTTTGGTATGTTGCTCCTGTATTTCGTAAACCGAACGACATAGTGCGATAGCAATAAGCCCCGTACGGGGTAATAAAGGCAGTTTTTATTTAATCATCTGGGTCCAGAGGTATCTGGTGGAAACGAGAGTAAGCATCAATAAATGACAACAGTTCACATCCCGCGGTAGAGTCGATGACCTAATCTATCCTCGGCAGTGGAAATGGATCTTTTGGACATGCCTTGTTCAGGTTCGTGTAATCGATACACATACGCCAAACCACTGCCACGTTCGGATCATCCTTTTTCTTTTCTACCAGCACCGGACTAGAGAGCCAATCCGGATACAACACTTCCATGATAAATCCTGCTGCTAGCAACCGAGCTATCTCGTCACTAATGACTTTTCTCCTATCCTCGACGAAGCGTCGGAGAGGCTGCTTCACCGGCCTTGCTCCGGGTCTTACATTCAAAGAGTGCTCGGCCAACTCCCTCGGAACACCTTGCAAGTCCTGTGTGGACCAAGCAAAAATATCCCGATTCTCATGGAGGAAGTTGACGAGCTCGCTTTCCTATTTGTCAGTTAACCCGACACCAATTGTTACGGTACGCTCTGGAAACAGGTTATCCACTAGAATCTTCTTGGTGTCCTTCGCGGCTTGAAATGAAACGCTCCCATGCGGGTTGCTTAACGCCGGCATATACTGCTGCGCGGACTGAGCTAAAGCCGCCACCTCTTGAATTTTTCTTTTCTCTTGGGCAATTACGAGTGACTCGGCTAGGTTAGACCCGGCCGAGGCGCACTCAATAGAACGTAGGAAATCCCCAGCGATAGTAATTGCTCCATTTGGCCCGGGCAACTTCATCTTCAGATAACTAACGTGGCAACTTGCCATGAATTTGCTCAGTGCTGGTCTCCCGAGTAATGCATGATACGCGCTCTCCAAGTTCACCACCTCAAACTCTAGATTTACAGTTCGGCAATTATCCCTCGTACCGAATAGCACGTCGACCCGGACTTTGCCTATGGGCTCACAGGATATGCCTGGTACGATACCATGGAAAGTTGTTCTTATAGCCTGGAGCATGTTCTCCGAGATGCCCAGCTTGCGTATCGTATCCGCATACATGATGTTAATGCTACTGCCATTGTCGATTAGTACCTTGGAGAACCTCACATTAATGTTTGGTCCAATGAACGTCGGATCTAACACTAGTGCATACGAGCCCGGACTTGGCATAAGATTGGGATGATCTTTGACGCTCCAGGTAATTTCCTGGTCCGACCAAGACATGTACCTCGTCACTGCAGGCATAACCGCGTTAACCTCCATATGTCGGCGCTGCAAGCTCTTCCTATCTGTTTCCTCTGTTGTGAACACACAATAGCTCTGGTGATGTTCCCTGTACTCATTCCTTCCCTCGTTTCCGGAATACCTCTGATCCGGTTGTTGCTGGTTTTCCACCTGATGCACTGCATCCCTTCTCTCACTGTTGTCATACCTCGGTGGAGGGGGAGGCAACATCAGTTGCTGCGTGTTTGCTCCGGAAAGCAATTGCTGCCGGGGTAACTCCTACCGAGGTTGATCATTCCGGGGTGCCTGAGCATTCCCCGAACCACCTTGTTCTATCTTACGCATCCACTCACATTGCCTCGTTGTGTGACCCGCCGGACTGTTCGGATTTGGCGTGTGAAATTTACACGGCTGGTCCAACATTGACTCATAGGTATACCTCGGACGATCTTTCTTTTCTTGCCATTGCTTCTTCTGCTCCGGAGTCCATGTTTTCTTGCCATCGTTTCGAGGAGTCCATTGCCCTCCCGTTTTCTGGCGTTGGTTGCTCCCTGCTCCAGGCTGATCTTGATTCATGGCTGCAACTTGTTGCGAACCATACCGATGGTCCGGTCTATCGTCTCTCCTTTTCCCCTGTAATCGTTCCTCCGGGATGACCCGGCTCCGTCCCTCGGATAGTACTCCTCATTGGACTCGTTCGACGCGATCCTAGGTTGAGTTGGATCACCCAAAGCGTAAGAGTCCGCAATCCGGATCATCTCTGCCAGCGTGACTGGCATTTTCCTTTGCAATTTAACTCGCTGCCATATCTGCACCCTTGTGCGAACCATGCTATAGCCTGTGACTCTATGACTCCCTCACACGAGTTTCTCACGGTACACCACCGGGTCAAGAATTCACGGTCCGTTTCGTTAGATCTCTGCTTGCACATTGCCAGGGTCTGCGGTCTATTCGGTCTCTGATATGTACTTGAGAAGTTGCTGATAAACATTTCTTCAAAATCTATCCAGCAATTGATGCTTTCGGGCGGCAAATTATTCAGCCATACCCTAGCCGGACCTTCCAACATTTGGGGTACATATCGTACAACCCATCTCAAGTTGCCAGTTGCAATTTTCACAGCTGTTGCATAGTTTATCAGTCAATCCTCCGGCTTTGTACTGTCGTCATACGTCTTCGTGCCCCTGGGTAATTGGAAATTGGGTACTGGCGGTTCCTTCATGATCCGGGGTCCAAAGCACGCTGGACCCGGAGGACCTTGACATTCGATCTGTTCCGACCTATACAGGCGATCCAGCTTTAACCTGGCGTCATCCGGCATCAAATCCCTGCTTCCCAATCTCGACCCTATCACATGATAGTCCGGTCTTGCGTATCCCGCATTCATCATCTCCGAATCTCCGTCATCGTATCGGTCTTGCTCTTGTTGCGCTCCTCTCTGTTGCATACCACGGCTGGCACTTTGTTCTTGCCTTGGTACATTCCGCTGCTGCGGTTGACCTGCTCCTGCCGAGTTTCATTGTCCGGCATTGCCGTTGGCAGCATTCCCTTGACCGGCATTGCCTTGGTCGTGGTTACCTCGGCCAGCTTCACCTCGGCTCACACTTCGTCGATCGTCGTTTTTCCGCATCTCTTTTTCTTTTCCCGCACGCGTTGGGTCGTACGGAACGATCTGCTTGTTCCGTCTGGCCGAGGTTACTACCTCTTCTCTCCTTGGGCCACCATGAGGCGACGATGCGGCTCCAGCGGATTTCTCCGGGTTACCCATCGCCGAATGGACGATCTTAGAAGCTCCAACTCTCTCCGGGTTACCTCTCAGCAGCTCCTCGTTCTGCCTTTCGCGATCCGAACCAGCTCGTTAACCCGGTCTTGCTGTCTTTGACGGGCTTCACCCGTCAGACCCTCTAGCTCGGACGCCGCGGCATCCGCTGCTCTGAGGTTCTTTGCCGGGGTACTGTACTTCGGCAACCCCACAGACAGATAGTTTTCCGACCCTTCTGGTCCATCATCACCTTCTCTGTTCATCTCACTTATGAGATTTTTCCCTTTTACCGTTACTGCATCAACCTTGTTTGCCTTCGCGTACTCGCGCAGCGTCATGTTCAACGACTGTTGTGCCGCCGCTATTTTCTTTGCGCCCTCCAGTATCTTTTGCCGGGTCTCCTCTAGCTCGGCCTGTGCCTGAGCCGGATATACTACTGCTGCCACCGGGTTTGCCAAGCTATCCATAGCTTCCCTCAGCACGTTCTCTGGCCTCTCTAGCGGAGGACCCCTAGCTTTCCTTGGTGCCTTGGGCGTTATCTTCGGGTCTGGCGCTGGATCCTTGCTCATGCCCGCGCCTGGCGCAGTCATCATCACCTCTGCATGGTCCGGGGAGCGAGCGATACGCGCCCCGCGAGCCACAGTGAGGAGTGGTTCTCCTGCATTGACGACGCGACGCGGATGAACGCAAGACACGTCCACAGCAACGTAGACCTTGTGCGCACCGAGCTTGACGAAGATGCCGTTGCGCGGAAGGGGGCGCGTGCCGAAGCAGCCAGCGTTGTCGCTGACGTAGTCCAGCGCTCCAAAACGCTGAACGAGCCCGGAGACGATGCGTTCGCCGGTGCCGATGAAGTTTCCCGTCCGGATCTTCACCCCTGCTAGCGTCGCTAGCCCCACGGTGGGCGCCAACTATCGTGGTGGTGTCACGGCAGATGCCATGGATAGGCTAAAGGTGGGGACTAATATGCGCTAGGGGAATCCAGGGAGGAATAGTAGAGTGATTCTCTACATAGAAGCTTTGTATTGATGTTCAATCTCCAAGATTACAAGAGCTCCTCGAGCTGTATTGACAAGAGGAGGAAGAAGAAACTCTCTTACCCTTGCCTACCAACTAGCCCCAAGAACCCTAGATCCACTAGTGCTCCACTAACTTGGAGTCTCCTTCCTCTGTATCAGAAAAACCTCACCTCCTTACCAGAACCCCAACCCCCCCTTATATAGAGGTGGTTCGGTTCTGGCCTAAGGCATACGTGGAGGCATATTCCTAAGAATATGCCCCCTCCCAAAGTAGTAACCCGACAGGGGTGCTTTTCCCCCGCGTCACACTTGCTTTAGCGACGTAGCCTGCGGCGCCCGCGTCAGCCGACGTGAGCGTCGTCACCCTTGTCGGCCATGATCCGGTGGTCCTGCCTTTGCTTTATTCGCTCATCCAGTACGCACCGGACCTTCTTTTTTGACCGGAGAGATTCCTTCCTTCTCCTAGAAGCCAAGCGAGAATCCGGATCACAGTCGATCCGGCCACACCTGTTCCTGCATATAAGCTAGACAAGTATTTCCGACTTACTCCTTGAGTCGGACGAGACAATGTTAGGCGACTCCCCTGGTCCGGGTTACTCCGTGATCCGGCCTGACTTGAGGTGACTCGACCCTTATACCCCGGAGTGACCTGCCCGGGGTTATCCCCAGACAGTGTTTTTTTCTGTTAATTATTATTAGGAGACCACGGTAGTATTAGCACCCTGGCGTGCACGTCTGGAGGTAGCGTGTAGCCTCGCTCGCAGGAGGGAGTGGATCCTGACGGGCTGAAGGAGGCAAGGAACCAGTGCGCGCACATAAAAGGCCCTGCCGTGCGTGCAGTCGCACCTCACACGCCGTACGTCCATGGTACCCGCCTACCCGGCCGGTCCGCTACGGCGTCTCCACATCTCGCGTGGTCACGTAGTTTCTTTGGCCGGAAACAGTAAACCCATATGCATGCATGGCTTGCGTGGATGGATTAGGCCGACCCATTGCGGATCGCGCAGTAAACAATTGCCACCACGCGACGCGACCTCCCTGGGCCTAGCGTAAGCGTCGTCTGGTGCGCTTCGTTATCCAGTCTGAATCTCTGACCATTACACATGCTTTGCTCTCTGAGACCATGGAAAGCGATCGACCGAGAGCGAGCGAGCAAAAGCGAGTGCTGGCTAGGTCGACGGAGAGCGAGCGATCGAGCAATGCGCCAGCAGGGCACGCGACCCGGCGACCGATCTTTAGGTTAATAATCTCGATCGGTTTAAAGTTTAAACAGCAAAGAGCGTATATACTGTATACTGAAGGTCGCGCGTGACATTTTCGTTCATACAGTATATAAACGCCGATCTTGAGTGCAGTGTGCAATGGAAGAAGGAAGTCTTCTCTCACAAGAATTGCACCAAGTGTTCCGGGTGCGGCTCATGCGAATTAGTGCTAGCCGACGTGCATGCGTTGGTCGGTCGTTCTCCGACAGCGCAAGCTTTCATTTCACTAGACACATACTCCTCCAGGATTACAGGATTACAGTCCTTTATTTCTTGACTATCAATACCATATGTATTTATCGTAGCAAATACATGGTAAAGATACCTGGCTTTAGCAATTACAAAGAAACTATCCAATCATCAAGATCTTCAAAGTCGTTCTTGTTTTATGACACAATCTTGCACTTTTCCGAAGGCACCGCGTAAAGAAGACATAGGTACCAAACCATATACCTGTAAATACCAACGAGGGTTCTCCCATAATTTTAATTTGAGCCGCAGTGCCAAGGCTACTTAAACGCACGTAACCATTAGAGTAATCAATCGACATCGACAAGAGCACCAACACCAATATTCCAAGGAATACGAACCGAACAGCCTCGTTGACGTCGCTGGAGAGCCGAGAGTACGCATACCCATTGTCGAGAGTGTGGTAGTCGGGAAAGATATTGCGAGGACAAACCTCCTCCAGACAAACAACAAAAACCATCCAAGATCGATCCGATGGAGTAAGATCTGAAAAATCATATCTAAACAAATTTGATCTTCTAGCACCATCATTGACATCGAGAAGAAAGTCATGTCGTCGAACAAAGTGCCAAAGAACGCTTATTGTAGACGATGTCATCTCCATCGTCGTGGATACCGACCTGGAGCAGCAAAATTCTAGTCTAATTTATTAAAAACACTACTTTTATCAAAGACTCAACTCATGGATCAAGTTTCCCTCTCCTCCCGACACCAACGAGATCAGCCGGAGGAGGGGGAACCGACTACGGAGGAGGCGGAAGGAGGCGGCGGCTAGGTTTAGGAGGGAGAGAGGCGGCTGGTGTGTTTGCAAGATTACAGTCGTCCTAGTACATAACACAATGTGTTGGGCTAGCACGGTGGTGTTAACTTCTCTTCCAATACCTCTCAAAAAACTTCTGTTCCAATAAAAAGGCCGAGAGGTCCACTGAGTGCACGTAAGACTCTCGCAACGATCGATCACATGCACATGCATGGTCCATGTCCGAACGGTGGGTCTGGTTCGTGCGTGGCATATGTATGGGCGTTAGGTGCGCCTTCGCGAGGGCCGGAACACGTACGCAACCAACATGCTCACATGGGAGCCGTACGTGGGTGGACCCGCCTACGCTAACACCGGCTGGCAGTTGCTAACGACGATAATTTATTTACTCCGTATTTTTGATAAATGGGGTTTAGGGCCGTCTCCACAAATTGGGGGACCCGGTGCAAAATACAAGATGAGATCGTAAATTTTTAAAATTTCACATAACTAAATCATTCTTCCAATTCATTACATAAGTAAATTATACTTCCTACTTCTATATTTCACGATTCTTCATATTTTATAAACCAATAAAAATAGTCTGGCGAAATCAAACTATGTCTGAATAATGAACTTAGGTTTATGGAGAAAATAAAAGAAATACATACCTAATATGCGTTAAAAGTCTTGTAGCTGTATAATGAATTGACAACACAAGGACATCACAACCTTGCAAATATCTTGTAAATCTTAAATTGATAGCGTAGCACCAAATCTTAAATTGATAGCATAGCACCACCCAGGACAACACAATTATGAATTGCCGAGAACACCTCGACAAGCTACGGTAGGAAAAAAAAAAGATTTGATCGATGGATAAACAGGTTGACCGATTTGATTCCAATAAGCTTACCAATTGCCAAAGGACTATCGTGTCAAGAAGACCTCGAGACCGAACTGTGGAATTGCTACGAGGCCGTAGGTGCAACGCCGTTGCCATCTCGCCTCGTCGGGCACTCGTGCGCTCGCACTCAGGCATCGATCAGGCCTGCCGTTGAGTCACATGGGGGTCGGAGCATCGGGGCAGGATTGCACCGGGGTGAAGGCGTGCCGATTGAACAGCTAAAATCCGTAGAACAGGCTTGCGATTTGTGGCATAGCCGATCGAGATCGCCCCCTCCATCCCTCGTCCTTTTCCTAGTCTAGGATGGGGATCAGGGCGTCGGCGCTTAGCTGATCGGAATCAGGCAGACAGATATCTTTTTTCTGCTATAAACACATATGGAGCAAGTCAATGTCATACTTTTTTTTTTGAATATGTACGCTCCGAAAGCATACGCTACTTGTATTTATAAGTGTAGCAATACAAAGATGAAACGATACAATAACAGAAAACAAGGAAAAAACAAACGGTTGAACGGCTGCAAACCGTTCTCGCCGCAACTACTAAGGACCCAAATCCTTCGCCGTCGTCGGAGAAGAAGAAGATCACCAGCAGCCGGTCCACACTTTGGCACTGAAGAAACCCCTAACCATAAGGTGTCAATGAGCCGCAATAACCACCAGCCCCGTAAGACTGGATCTATACTTGCCATTCGGGGGGTCCACTTTTTCGGGGGCCCTGTTCCGCTGATCATCTCGAACACCCTCATAGACGGGCATGGGTTCCCATAGAATAACCCTATTGGAACCTGGGTTCCAGGTGGCTCTTTGTTGTTTCTTAAACTTAGGAAATTTAAATCTAAAGTTTTCAAAAATAATCAAGAAAAATACAGGGATGTAGCCAACCATGTATTCTGGATCACTGTGTAATTTTGTTTTTGAAACTCTTCATATTTTTGCCTCAGCAAAAATAACAAAATAGCACAAAATACAAAATCTTCATTTTAGTGTACTGCTCAACACTGTTTACCGAGTAAAAAAACTCGATTATTTGGAGCTGAAAATTTACACAGTGTTAGATCACGTAGTTTCCTACACCCGGGTATTTTTTGGGAAATTAGTTGAAACTTCTTAATTGCAAGTTTTTGAATTTTTAAAATCCAGGCTCCGGAGCCCGGGACCACCACACTCAGGTTCCCATGTTTATTAAGGGCGTGTTTGGTTGCCCGATGACCGTTTCTCGCACGGCGCGAGAAGAAATAATCCGACAGGCCCGCTGAGTGCAAATTCTTCTTCCTGCGTGCAACTTAGGTACGTCAACTTTTCTCTCTAAACGTGGTTAACTTAATCCACTTGAAGGAGTTATGCCCTAGAGGCAAATAATAAAGTGTATTATTTGATATATCTTCTATATGTTCATACTACGTTTCATATTGTGCTATAACTGTGTTAATACGAAACGTTAATACACGTGTGGTATGTAAACAAATTGTGTCTATAGTTACCTCTAGCGAACTAGTTTATTGGTCATGAGGATGGTCTGGGTTTTAAGATCATGGGCATTTATGCCGATTGACAATGGGGTCATATTATTAGTTGAATAACATGATAAACAAACATCCGACCGTTATATCTTGAATGAGATCTAGTTACAAAGTTCACCATTGATGATAAAACACAGAGAACCTCGCAACATGATCCTTTGACTGTGAGGTAATGCAAATCACCATTCCGAAGGAAGCTTAGATGGTTATCAAGAATCATCTCGTAACAGGGTGATCAAAAAGGTGCCACTCAGGTTTTTCAAAGGGATGCGTAGAGGAGTACATATCAAGACCAGGATTTGTCTAATCCATATAACGGACAGATACGTGTGGTCATCTCGGTGACGTTGCATTAATAAAGCTTACAAGCATGTGACTTGGTCACGGAATACAACGACATGAGAACGAGTAAACAAGTTCATTGATAACGAGACCGAACTAAGGTATGGGAATACCGAAGATCAAGTCTCGAATGAATTAGATATCATATGACAAAGGGAATGGGAAACGACTATCTCACGGTTCGAGTGATTATATTCGTGATACGCACGGGGGTCACATGACCATCCAGGTCCCTCTGTTGATCATTGATGTGAGAGTAGTCTCGATCATGTCTGGAGTGTTTCCGAACCGAAGGACATCACGCTTAAGGGTAGGGACGCTTAGGGTAGATAAGGAATCGTAGGAGAAATAGAGAAAGAGAAACCGGAATAGTTCCGGGTAACATCCGATGGAGATCGGAAGGGGTCCGGAAGGTGTTCCGGAGTGAAGGAATAATACAAAATGTGTATTTGAATGTTAATTGGAGAATTAATATTAAATATATATTTTATTTTATTATTAAAGGCATCATAATGCTAATGGGCCTCACCCGAAGGGAGGCCCAATAGGGCATGGCGCCAAGGGAGAAGGGGCCAGCCGGCCTGGGCTTGGTGGGCTGCCCCAGTGGGGCCTACCTAGGGCCGACGGCTGCCCCTAGGTGGCCGGCGGGTGTGGGGTTTAGTCCCACACCGCCTGGCCCCTGGGTGGTGCGCCCCCCTCCCACTATATATAGGCATCTCTGCTGGCGCGTGGTTGACGTGGTCGATTTTTCCTTCAATCCACGACAACGGCGCCAGAAAGATGCTTGTTGGCTCAAGATACGATGAGCTCGTTGGGAACCCCAAGAGGAAGGTATGATGAGCACATCAGCAAATTTTCTATCAGTTGTGAAACCAAAGTTATCGAACCACTAGGAGCAAGGAAACACCTCCAAGGTGTTGTTTCCAACTTGGAATCCTGCACAACGCAACCACATAACTTTGTCCCCAACTTATAGTGAGGTTCTCAATCTCACCGGTTTTGCTGAAAACAAAGGATTAAACGTATTGTGTGTAAAAAAATAATAGCTTGCAGAAAGTAAACAGAAAACAGTAAACAGTTGTAGATTGATGGTAAAAAAAAGGATCGGAGTCCATAGTTCACTAGTGGTGATTCTCCTTAAGAAATATGACATGTTGGGTGAACAAATTACAGCGGGCGGGGCAATTGACAAACATCGAGAAAGCATACATGCATATACTAATCATATTGACTCCTATGAGATTTGATTGGGAATTACAACATTATACATAGACCGTAATCCAACTGCATCTATGACTAATAATCCACCTTCAGGTTATCATCTGAACCCCCTCCAGTATTAAGTTGCAAGCAATAGATAATTGTATTAAGCATTGCGTGTAAAGTAAACAATACGATTGTTCTATGAATAAAGGATTGTTGTTTTCTCCCTAGTAGCAATAGCACATCTAGTACTTTAGAGATTCTTGTCACTTCCCCAGATTACTAGAGGCATGAACCCACTATCGAGCATAAATACTCCCTCTTGGAGTTGCTAGCATCTACTCGGCCAAGATAGCTACTAACAACAGAGAGCATGCAAGATCACAAATAACAAAGACATGATAGAATCAATAATCAATCTAAAATAGCATCTCAATATTCATCGGATCCCCGCAAACACAACATGTATGATTACAAATAGATGATCTTGATCATGAATGGAGCTCACAAGATCTAGACATGATAGCACAAAGGAGAAGAACCAACCATCTAGCTACTACATGGACCCATAGTCTAGGGATGAACTACTCAAGCATCACACCGGAGGCTTGCATGGTGATGAAGAAGGCCTCTAGGGTGAATTCCCCTCTCCCGCAGGGTGCCGGGAAGAGCTTCAGATCCCTCCCGATCTAGGGATGGAGATGACGGTGGCTACAAACTCTTTCGTGGAATTTTGATCGGATACGTAGGGTTTCTGTATCAGAGGCATCTTATAGGCGAAAGGGGAGGCCGAGGGGGTGCCCTAGGCGGCCACACCACCCCCTGGCACGGGCCAGGCCTAGCCACGCGGCTAGGTGGTGTGGGTGGCCCCTGGCCCCTCTCCGTCTCGTATTCTGGCTCCGTGTCCCCCTCAGTGAAATATCGACTTTGGCTTTTGTCCCATCCAATTTCGAGAATATTCATTTTCTGACTTTCCTGGAACCAAAAACAGCAGAAAACGGGCAGCTGGCACTGTGGTATCTTGTTAATAGGTTATTCCAAGAAAGTGTATAAAAATACTCCAAAGTGTGGGCAAAACATAAGAAAGTAGATATAAAACAAGCATGGAACATCAAAAATTATAGATACATTTGCAATGTATCAACATCCCCAAGCTTAACTCCTGCTCATCCTCGAGTAGGTAAGTGATAAAAAGAAAGAATGATTTTTGAGGTGACATGCACCATCATAAACTTGATCAAAGTATTTGTAAAACATTGATAGCTGGGATCATAGACTTTAACATAGCATGAAAGATATAGTTCTAACAATAAGACATAGCAACTATGTTGTAACATGAAAAGGCACAAACAAAAGATTCATGAATAACAATGCTTTGCAAGATGTTTTTTTGTTTCACATAAAGAAAGCATAATGATAATGGTATTCGGCTTGTCCCTCATAGAGTAGCAAAACATAAATGCATAGGACACCTTCAAAGTTCACAAGGGTGACTAGATACAAATAGTTTAAGAACAAGCAATCTCAAAGTTATGCATCAATTAACAAGTCTTGGGATAATGCACATTAAACTAAGAATGGCCACTATGCTCTCTCAATAGGTGCATAAAGATATAAGATGGAGACTCAACATAAAAGTAAAAAAAGGCCTTCATGGAAGGAAGCAGGGATTCAAGTCTGATAAAGAGCTTCCAAAAATTATGGTACTTATTAGCTTTCAGCTCTCATTGCCCCTATCATAAGCATCTTGAAGTGATTAAGGTTAAAGTGAACAAACTATGGAGTATATGCTTGACAAAGTATAAGTTAGAAATCTCATGTCCCTTGAATACGAGGGTCGCTCCTCATGCTACTCAAGTTTAGTTACCGGTAAGTTCTTGTCATAGTAAGTACATGTGTATCATAGAAAACCGCCAACGGGGTACCCCTTGCCTGATGATACGAAAGAATCCCCATATCAAAATGACAAGGCAAGCAGACAACGAGCATCTCAGCAATCTTCTTATTTACCATGGGAAAATGGTGCTTTTTTCTCTCTTTCCTCTTTTCTCATCTTTTTTTTCTTTTTCTCTTTTTCTCAATCTATCTCTTTTTTTATAAGAATAATGCTTCATAGATTGCTCATTATAGTTACGCTGCAGGTTTCCACCATGATTAGGCATGGATTAGACCAGCGGCCCAAGCGTTTCTCTAATACACATACATAACTCCATGGAATTACAAGCTCCCCTTTCATTTCACACCGACGACATCCATAGACAAAAGAGCATGATAACTAGGTACAATGTACAAGTGCAATGTTGAAAGCGTTCCCCATGACAGCATGGTTCTGCTAATTCCCAACAAATAAGTGCAAGCATATACAACATAGACGACACAATGGTTCAAGTTTATTAAGGGCAAGAAAAGTAAAGTGTGCCATCAAGTTCGTGAGAGCTTTAATCGCTAGTTTTCTCATAACAAGTTTAATTTGGAAGGTAAACAAAAACATGAATACACTTGGAATAGCATAAGCTAGTAGGTAGGTATGGTGGACTCTTTGGAATAACTTGGTTTAGGGAGTTGGATGCATGAGTGGAACTCATACTTGGTTGTGGAGGCTAGCAAAAGACTGGGAGCGACAAACTAAGAGAGGAATAATGGCCATAATCATGCAGAGCGACAAAACATCATTGATCAAAGCATAAAGTGATACTACAAGTTGAAAACTAAAGGATCATAAAGGCTATGGTGACTTGAGATAGTCATAACATGGTGTGAGCATGCGCCAAGTCAACCCAAATAAAGCATCAAAGGAGAATACCACAATACTATGCTTTAATATGCTAAAACAACGCATGATTCTTTCAAGGCACATTAAGCAATCTCAATTGTTTATAACATGTCATGCTACAACAAAAATCACTAAGCATAAAGCCAAAACAATATCAAGCATGACATGACAAAGCATAGGACACAGTCAAAAACAAGCTCCTTTTACCACTTAAGCATGAACTTTTCCTACTCTTTTCCAATCCAAACCAATCTTTTTTGGAAACTAATGTATGAAAGAGGGAGTCCAACCAATTTATTCAAGCAAACTAAGCAAACCAAGCAAACAAAAACCAAAAACGAAGACGCTCCAAGAACAACACAACTGTGCATGAAACAATAAAATTTAAGTGTTTGGAAGAAACCTGAGATTTTTATTGATGAAGAAGGGGATGCCTTAGGCATCCCCAAGCTTTGACGCTTGTACTTCTTGGATATTTTTGGGGTGACACGGATGGCATCCCCAATCTTGAGCTTTAGTACATTCTTCATCTCATTACATCATTCTTCCATTACACCTGAAATTTTTCCTTCATACAAAACTTCACACAATCTTTATTAGCAACATTTGTGCACCCAAGATAATAAGTCTTTGGGTTCAGTTTCAACACCAATAAAACTTTCATTAAGACACAAGCTACTGTAGCACTCCCCTCAAAAAGCTCAATTCCCCAAAAAGAACCCAAAAAGGAATCGACAAGAAGCAAATGCAAATTATGGCAGAAAACTGTCAAAATAGACCAGCAGGTAAAAACCAATTTTTTAGAATACCTTATGTTGCTCAAATCGAAAAGTGTTGAACTAAAGAAAGTTAGATAACAACATGGGGCAGAATCACAAAAAATCACAGCTCAAACGGACGTACAGGGATTTTACAAGAATTTTTACAGCGAAGCACAAAAATCTGTTTTGGGACAGCAACTTTCCCAAGCATTACTTCTCTCTCATTAGAGGTTACTCTTGGCACAAAAAGCAAATATAAAGGATAAGGAGCAGTTATTACAGAGGTAATAACTTCCAAGACTTTTGGGTTATCTCCCAATAAGTACTTTTCTTTAACGCCTTTAAGTTAGGCATAAGAAGCAAGCAAAATAATCAAGTATTCTCAAATGAAGAAGCATTAAGAGCAAATTTTGTTTTCATAGGAGAGGCAAAAGGAATCTTCTCTCTCTTCTTAGGGAAGTGTTCTATACCTTTCTTGAGTGGGAGTTGATATTTAATGGTGCCTTCTTTCATATCAATAATGGCACCAACAGTTCTAAGAAAAGGTCTTCCCAAAGTAATAGGACAAGAAGCATTGCATTCAACATCCAAAACATAGAAATCAACGAGGACAGAGGCATTGTTAACGATAATAAGAACATCATTAAAACTCCCCATGAGTTTCTTTTTGGCATTATCATCAAGTGGTACATTTAAATAACAATCTTCTAATGGTGGCAAGTCAAGCATATCATAAATCCTTCTAGGCATAATAGAAACACTACTATCAAGATCACATAAAGCTTTGAAATCAAAATCATTTACTTTCATATTAATGATGGGTTCCCAACCATCTTATAGTTTGATAGGAATAGAAGCTTTATGTTTCATATTTTCTTCTTTAATTTTTATGAGAGCATCAGTAATGTGTTTTGTAAAGGCCATATTCATAGCACTAGCATTAGGACTTTTAGCAAGCTTTTGTAGGAACTTAATTACTTCAGAGATATTGCAACCATCAAGATCAAAATCATAATTGTCATCTAAAGTAGTGGAGCTATTGTTTCCCATATTCTGAAGAATTTCAGCATTTTTATTAGAAAAGGTTCCATTTGGTTTACTAGCTTCAACATTAGTGGTAGTGATAGTAGAAACACTAATACTTCTAGCAATTTTATCTTCTCTTTCCCACTTAGCATGCAATTCAGCTAATAGTCTAACATTTTCATCAATTCTAACTTGTATGGCATTAGTAGCAGCAAAGGGATTATCAATAGTTTCAGGTTTAGTAGCCATTTTATTTAAAGAAGATTGCGCTTCAGCCAATGATGCTATATTTCTTTCATCAATAGAGAGTTTTTCCTCAATAGTTTTATTGAAAGCAGTTTGTTTACTAATAAAATCTTTAAGCATAACTTCAAGTTTAGATGGAGCACTCCTATTATTGTTGTAGGAATTTCCATAAGCATTACCATTATTGGGAGGATATGGCCTATAGTTATTATTACCAAAATTATTCCTGTAGGCATTGTTGCTAAAATTATTATTTCTTATAAAGTTCACATCAACTTGCTCTTCTTGAGCAACCAAAGAGGCTAAGGGAACATGAGTTGGATCAATATGAGCTTTCCCATTAACAAGCATAGACATAATAACATCAATTTTATCACTCAAGGAGGAGGTTTCTTCAACAGAATTTACCTTCTTACCTTGTGGAGCTCTCTCGGTATGCCATTCAGAATAGTTAACCATCATATTATCCAGAAGCTTTGTTGCAGTGATGGCTCGGTGTTGATGTAGAGCTAGTTGGGAACCCCAAGAGGAAGGTATGATGAGCACAATAGCAAGTTTCCCTCAGTTATGAAACCAAGGTTTAATCGAACCAGTAGGAGCAAGGAAACACCCCAAAGGTGTTGCTAGCTGAGCCTTGGCAGGGCGCACTACCGGTGCTAGTAGCAATGTGGAGACCTGCACAACACAACCACAGAACTCTGTCCCCAACTTGCGATGAGGTTGTCAAACTCACCGTGTTTTGCTAAAAACAAAGGATTAAACGTATCGAATGGAAAGAAGTAAAAGTTTGCAGAAAGTAAACACAAAGCAGTAAACAATTTATAGATTGTATGTAAAAGAAAAGGATCGGGATCTATAGTTCACTAGAGGTGGCTCTCCTTCAGATAGATAACATGCTGGGTGAACAAATTACAGCGGGGCAATTGACAAACATCGAGAAAGCAATACATGCATATACTAATCATCTTGACTCCTTTGAGATTCGATTGGGCATTACAATATTATACATAGACCGCCATCCAACTGCATCTATGACTAATAATCCACCTTCAGGTTATCATCCGAACCCCCTCCAGTATTAAGTTGCAAGCAACATATTATTGCTTTACGAATTGCGTGTAATGTAAACAATACGATTGTTCTATGAACAAAGGATTATTGTTTTGTCCCTAGTAGCAACAGCACATCTAGTACCTTAGAGATTTCTGTCACTTCCCCAGATTACCAGAGGCATGAACCCACTATTGAGCATAAATACTAACTCTTGGAGTTGCTAGCATCTACTTGGCCAAGATAGCTACTAACAACGGAAAGCATGCAAGATCACAAATAACAAAGACATGATAGGATCAATAATCACTCTAAAATAGCATCTCAATATCCATCGGATCCGCGCAAACACAACATGTACAATTACAAATAGATGATCTTGATCATGAACGGAGCTCACAAGATCTAAACATGAAAGCACAAAGGAGGAGAACCAGCCATCTAGCTACTACATGGATCCGTAGTCCAAGGATGAACTACTTACGCATCACACCGGAGGCTTGCATGGTGATGAAGAAGGCCTCCAGGGTGAATTCCCCTCTCCAACAGAGTGTCGGGAAGAGCTTCAGATCCCTCCCGATCTAGGGATGGAGATGACAGCGGCTACAGACTCTTTTGTGGATTTTTGATCGGGTCCTTAGGGTTTTTGTCCTGAGGGCATCTTATAGGCGGAAGGAGAGGCCGAGGGGGTGCTGGGGTCGGCCAGACCAACCCCTGGCGCGGGCCAGGCCTGGCCGCGCGGCCAGGTGGTGTAGCCGGCCCCCAGCCCTTCTCCGTCTCGCATTCTAGCATCTGATGACTTCCGGAAAAATAGGCACTTTGGCTTTTGTCCCGTCCAATTCCGAGAATATTTATTTTCTGACTTTCCTGGAACCAAAAACAGCAGAAAACAGACAGCTGGCACTATGGCTCTTGTTAATAGGTTAGTCCAAGAAATCATATGAAAAGTACTCCAAAGTGTGGACAAAACACAATAAAGTAGATAAAACCAAGCATGGAACATCAAAAATTGTAGATACATTTCCAATGTATCAACATCCCCAAGCTTAACTCCTGCTCGTCCTCGAGTAGGTAAGTGATAAAAAGAAAGAATAATTTTTGAGGTGACATGCACCATCAAAGACTTGATCAAAGTATTTGTAAAACATTCAAAGCTGGGATCATAGTACTTCAATCATAACATGAAAGACAAAGTTCTAGCAATAAGACAAAGAAACTAAGAGGCAACATGAAAAGGCACAAACAAAAGATTCATGAATAACAATGCTTTGCAAGACGTTTGTTTGTTTCACATAAAGAAAACATAGCAAAATAGTATTCAGCTTCTCCCTCATAGAGTAGCAAATATAAATGCATAGGACACCTTCAAAGTTCATAAGAGTGACTAGATACAAATAGTTTAAAACAAGCAATATCAAGTTATGCATCAATCAACTAGTCTTGGGACAATGCACATAGAACTAAGAATGGCCACTATGCTCTCAAAGTAAGTGCATAAAGATAGAAGGTGGAGACTCAATATATAATGGTGGAAGAAAGGCCTTCATAAAAGGAAGTAGGGATTCAAGTATCATAAAGAGCTTCCAAAAATTATGGTACTTATAGCTTTCAGCTCTGATTGCCCCTATCATAAGCATCTTGAAGTGATTAAGGTTAAAGTGAACAAACTATGGTGTACATGCTTGACGAAGTATAAGTTAGAAATCTCATGTCCCTTGTATACGAGGGCCGCTCCTCATGCTACTCAAGTTTAGTCACCGGTAAGTTCTTGTCATCGTAAGTACATGTGTATCATAGAGAACCGCCAACGGGGTACCCCTTACCCGATGATACGGAAGAATCCCCATATCAAAATGACAAGGCAAGCAAAAAACGAGCATCTCAGCAATCTTCTTATTTACCATGGGAATATGGTGCTTTTTTCTCTCTTTCCTCTTTTCATAATCTCTTTTTTTCTTTTTCTCTTTTTTTCTCAATATAGGACTCTTTTTTTATAAGAAGAATGCTTCATAGACAACTCATTATGGTTACGCTGCAGGTTTCCACCATGTTAGCATGGATTAGACCAGCGGCCCAGGCGTTTCTCTAACACATATACATAACTCCATGGACTTACAAGCTCCCCTTTCATTTCACACCGATGACATCCATATACAAAAGAGCATGATATCAACTAGGTACAAGTACCAAGTGCAATGTTGAAAGCGTTTCCCATGAAAGCATGGTTCTGCTAATTCCCAACAAATAAGTGCAAGCATATACAACATAGACGACACAATGGTTCAAGTTTATAATGGGCAAGAAAAGTAAAGTGTGCCATCAAGTTCGTGAGAGCTTTAATCGCTAGTTTTCTCATAACAAGTTTAATTTGGAAGGTAAACAAAAACATGAATATACTTGGAATAGCATAAGCTAGTAGGTAGGTATGGTGGACTCTTTGGAATAACTTGGTTTAGGGAGTTGGATGCATGAGTGGAACTCATACTTGGTTGTCGAGGCTAGCAAAAGACTAGGAGCGACAAACTAAGAGAGGAATAATGGCCATAATCATGCAGAGCGACAAAACATCATTGATCAAAGCATAAAGTGATACTACAAGTTGAAAACTAAAGGATCATAAAGGCTATGGTGACTTGAGATAGTCATAACATGGTGTGAGCATGCGCCAAGTCAACCCAAATAAAGCATCAAAGGAGAATACCACTATACCATGCTTTAATATGCTAAAACAACGCATGATTCATCCAAGGCACATTAAGCAATCTGAATTGTTTATAACAAGTCATGCTACAACAAAGAATACTAAGCATAAAGCCAAAACAATATCAAGCATGGCATAACAGAGCATAGGCCATAGTTAAAAACGAGCTCTTTTTACCACATAAGCATGAACCTTCCTACTCTTTTCCAAACCAAACCAAACTATTTGAAAACCAATGTATGAAAGAGGGGGTCCAAGCAATTTATTCAGAAAACTAAGAAAACAAAAGCAAATGAAAAACTAAAACAAAAACGAAAAAGAAGACACTCCAAGAACAACACAACTGTGCATGAAACAATAAAAATGAAGCGTTTCGAAGAAACCTGGGATTTTTATTGATGAAGAAGGGAATGCCTTGGGCATCCCTAAGCTTTAACGCTTGTACTTCTTGGATATTTCTTGGGGTGACACACGTGGCATCCCCAAGCTTGAGCTTTAGTCCATCCTTCATCTCATTACTCATTCCTTCCATACACCTGAAATTTTTCCTTCATACAAAACTTCACACAATCTTTATTAGCAACATTAGTGCACTCAAGATAAATAAGTCTTAAGGTTCAGTTCTAACACCAAATAAACTTCCACTAAAACACTATATACTGTAGCACTTCCCTCAAAAAGCTCAATTCCCCAAAAGAACTCAAAAAGGAACCAACAAGAAGCAAATGCAGAAAATGGCAGAAATCTGTCAAAACAGACCAGCAGGTAAAGACGAATTTTTTAGAAGACCTTCTGTTGTTCAAATCAAAAAGTGTTGAACTAACGAAAGTTAGATAACAACCTGGGGCAGAAGCACAAAAAGTCACGCCTCAAAAAGACGTTCAGATATTTTACACGAATTTTTGCGGTAAAGCACAGAAATCTGTTTCGGGACAGCAACTTTTCCAATCATTACTTCTCTCTCATTAGAGGTTACTCTTGGCACAAAAAGCAAATAAAAAGGATAAGGAGCGGTTATTACAGAGGTAATAACTTCCAAGACTCATCTAAAACTTTTTGGGTTATCTCCCAATAAGTACTTTTCTTTAACGCCCTTAAGTTAGGCATGATAGTTTGAGAAGATGCTCACATAAGAAATATGAATTGAAGTAAAAGAGAGCATCAAGAAGCAAATTAAAAACACATTTAAGTCTAACCCACTTCCTATGCATAGGAATCTTGTAAGAAAATAAATCAAAGAAGCACATAGTAACAAGAATGGGTAGATAAAACAAGAGCAACTTCAAAACTTTCAGCATATAGAGAGGTGTTTCATTACCAAGAAAACTTCTACAACCATATTTTCCTCTCTCATAATAATTTTCAGTAGCCTCATGAATAAACTCAACAATATAACTATCACCTAAAGCATGCTTTTCATGATCTACAAACACTAGAGCTTTATTATAAACATTTTCAAAAGAATCCTCAGAAACATGACATTCGTCCTCCTTTGGTAAGCATGGGGGACAATCAAATAACGTAAGGGGTAAAGAGTTACTCTCATTAGAAGGTAGGGATGTGTAGATCCATTCTTCCTCCTCTTGATCATCACTATCCTCCTCTTTTTCATCTAATGAGCTTTCAGTTTCAGCAATTTCTTCTTCCATAGGCTCCTGCAAGGCATTAGTCTCTTCCATTGGTGGAGAGCATCTATTAAGATATTCAAGAGTATAGCCATTTTCTACCTTGTAATTATCAAAGCAAAATTTAAGTATATCATAAACCTCATATTTATAAGGTGAATCATCAGTATTTTCAAGCAAACTAGCAAGTTCAAATGCACCCTTCCAAGCAATAAATTCTTCAATTTGTTCCACATCATAAAAGTCATAATTCCCTTTAACATAGGAAGATATGGTAACATTATCATTATACTCACATTGAAAAGGGAGGTGTTTATACCTCCTACAGCAACAAGATTTATGAAAGCAATAAGTAACATTATAAGTAGAGCACACGTTTATAGCAATGGTATACAATTTATCAATTTGTTCCCATAAGTGTTTCCCTTTTTGTGACAAGCGGTGTTCCTTATAATAATATTTTTGTTCTTCCGTGAACCCACCTTGCCAATAAGATTTAGTTTCAAAGAAACCAACCATTGATAGAAAACATGATAAAGCAAGACAATAACAGACCAACGAAAATACCAACTATAGTAGGAACTAATTTTTTTTTGTGTTTTTGATAAAGAAACAAGCAAACAAAGCAAAAAGAAACTAAGAAAAAAAAATAACAAAGTAAAGAGATTGGTTATGAGGGACTCCCCTTGTGAAGATGTCCTTGACTCCCCGGCAACGGCGCCAGAAAAATGCTTGATGGCTCGGTGTTGATGTAGAGCTCGTTGGGAACACCAAGAGGAAGGTATGATGAGCACAGTAGCAAGTTTCCCTCAGTTATGAAACCAAGGTTTAATCGAACCAGTAGGAGCAAGGAAACACCCCAAAGGTGTTGCTAGCTAAGCCTTGGTAGGGCGCACTACCGGTGCTAGTAGCAACGTGGAGACCTGCACAACACAACCACATAACTCTGTCCCCAACTTGCGATGAGGTTGTCAATCTCACCGTGTTTTGCTAAAAACAAAGGATTAAACGTATCGAATGGAAAGAAGTAAAAGTTTGTAGAAAGTAAACACAAAGTAGTAAACAGTTTGTAGATTGTATGTAAAAGAAAAGGACCGGGATCCATAGTTCACTAGAGGTGGCTCTCCTTAGGATAGATAACATGCTGGGTGAACAAATTACAACGGGGCAATTGACAAACATCGAGAAAGCAATACATGCATATACTAATCATCTTGACTCCTTTGAGATTTGATTGGGCATTACAACATTATACATAAACCGCCATCCAACTGCATTTATGACTAATAATCCACCTTCAGGTTATCATCCGAACCCCCTCCAGTATTAAGTTGCAAGCAACACATTATTGCTTTAAATTTACGTGTAATGTAAACAATACGATTGTTCTATGAAAGGATTGTTGTTTTATCCCTAGTAGCAATAGCACATCTAGTACCTTAGAGATTTCTGTCACTTCCCCAGATTACCAGAGGCATGAACCCACTATCGAGCATAAATACTAACTCTTGGAGTTGCTAGCATCTACTTGGCCAAGATAGCTACTAACAGCAGAAAGCATGCAAGATCACACATAACAAAGACATGATAGAATCAATAATGAATCTGAAATAGCATCTCAATATCCATCGGATCCCCGCAAACACAACATGCAGAATTACAAATAGATGATCTTGATCATGAACGGAGCTCACAAGATCTAAACATGAAAGCACAAAGGAGGAGAACCAACCATCTCGCTACTACATGGATCCGTAGTCCAAGGATGAACTACTCACGCATCACACCGAAGGCTTGCATGGTGATAAAGAAGGCCTCCAGGGTGAATTCCCCTCTCCGGCAGGGTGCCGGGAAGAGCTTCAGATCCCTCCTGATCTAGGGATGGAGATGACGGCGGCTACAGACTCTTTCGTGGATTTTTGATCAGGTCCTTAGGGTTTTCGTCCCGAGGGCATCTTATAGGCGGAAGGAGAGGCCGAGGGGGTGCTGGGATCGGCTAGACCACCCCCTAGCATGGGCCAGGCGGTGTGGCCGTCCCCAGCCCTTCTCCGTCTCGTATTCTAGCATCTGATGACTTCCGGAAAAATAGGCACTTTGGCTTTTGTCCCGTCCAATTTCGAGAATATTCATTTTCTGACTTTCCTAGAACCAAAAACAGCAGAAAACAGGCAGCTGGCACTATGGCTCTTGTTAATAGGTTAGTCCAAGAAATCATATGAAAAGTACTCCAAAGTGTAGACAAAACACAAGAAAGTGGATAAAACCAAGCATGGAACATCAAAAATTATAGATACATTTGCAATGTATCATGCAACACCTAAAGTAATGGTCATAAAGGTACCTCCAGCTGCAGAATCCAGTAGATTTCTTGAAGAATAATTCAATCCTGCATAAAAGGTTTGGATAATCATCCAAGCAGTCAGTCCATGAGTGGGACAATTCTTTACCAAAGATTTCATTCTTTCCCAAGCTTGAGCAACATGTTCATTATCAGATTGTTTAAATTTCATTATTTCACTTCTCATAGATATAATCTTAGCAGGAGGATAGTATTTTCCAATGAAAACATCTTTGCATTTAGTCCAAGAATCAATACTATTTCTAGTTATGGATTGCAACCATTCTTTAGCTTTTCCTCTCAAAGAGAAAGGAAACAATTTAATCTTAATAATATCTCCATCTATATCCCTATGCTTTTGCATCTCACAAAGTTCAACAAAGTTATTAAGGTGAGCAGTAGAATCTTCAGTACCAATACCAGAAAATTGTTCTCTCATAACAAGATTGAGTAAAGCAGGTTTAATTTCAAAGAAAATAACTTCAGGAACAGGTGGAGCAATAGGTGTGCACATGAAATCATTGTTGTTGGTGCTAGTGAAGTCACACAACTTAGTGTTTTCAAGAGTAGTCATTTTTTGTGTTTTCAAAAAAGAAAGCAAACAAGCAAAACTAATTTTTTTGTGTTTTTTTTGAAGAATAAAACAAGCAAACAAAGCAAAAAGAAACTAAGCAAAACAAAAACAACAAAGTAAAGAGATTGGTTATGAGGGACGCCCCTTGTGAATATGTCCTTGACTCCCCGACAACGGCGCCAGAAAAATACTTGCTGGCGCCTGGTTGACGTGGGTGCTTGTTCCTTCAATCCACGACGCCAAAAAGATGCTTGTTGGCTCAAGATACGATGAGCTTGTTGGGAACCCCAAGAGGAAGGTATGATGAGCACAACAGCAAATTTTCCCTCAGTTGTGAAACCAAGGTTATCGAACCAGTAGGAGCAAGGAAACACCTCCAAGGTGTTGTTTCCAACTTGGAATCCTCCACACCACAACCACAGAACTTTGTCCCCAACTTACAGTGAGGTCATCAATCTCACCGATTTTGCTGAAAACAAAGGCTTAAACGTATTGTGTGGAAGATAGTAGTAGCTTGTAGAAAGTAAACAGAAAACAGTAAACAATTGTAGATTGATGGTAAAAGAAAGGACCGGGGTCCATAGTTCACTAGTGGTGATTCTCCTTAAGATAGATGACATGTTGGGTGAATAAATTACAGCGGGGCAATTGACAAACATCGAGAAAGCATACATGCATATATTAATCATCTTGACTCCTATGATATTTGATTGGGAATTACAACATTATACATAGACCGTAATCGAACTACATCTATGACTAATAATCAACCTTTAGGTTATCATCCGAACCCCCTCTAGTATTAAGTTGCAAGCAATAGATAATTGCATTAAGCATTGCGTGTAAAGTAAACAATACGATTGTTCTATGAAAAAATGATTGTTGTTTTCTCCCTAGTAGCAACAACACATCTAGTACCTTAGAGATTTCTGTCACTTCCCCAGATTACTAGAGGCATGAACCCACTATCGAGCATAAATACTCCCTCTTGGAGTTGCTAGCATCTACTCGGCCAAGATAGCTACTAACAACGGAAAGCATGCAAGATCACAAATAACAAAGACATGATAGAATCAATAATCAATCTAAAATAGCATCTTAATATCCATCGGATCCCCGCAAACACAACATGTATGAATTACAAATAGATGATCTTGATCATGAATGGAGCTCACAAGATCTAAACACGATCGCACAAAGGAGGAGAACCATACATCTAGCTACTACATGGACCCATAGTCCAGAGATGAACTACTCACGCATCACACCGGAGGCTTGCATGGTGATGAAGAAGGCCTCCAGGGTGAATTCTCCCCTTTGGCAGGGTGCCAGGAAGAGCTTCAGATCCCTCCCGATCTAGGGATGGAGATGACAGCGGCTACAGACTCTTTCATGGATTTTTGATCGGGTACTTAGGGTTTCTGTATCAGAGGCAATATATAGGCGAAAGGGGAGGCCAAGGGGATGCCCTAGGCGGCCGCACCACCCCCTGGAGCGGGCTAGGCCTGGCCACGCAGCCAGGTGGTGTAGCCGTCCCCTGGCCCCACTCCGTCTCGTATTCTGGCTCTGTGTCCCCCTCGGTGAAATATTGACTTTTGCTTTTGTCCCGTCCAATTCCGAGAATATTCATTTTCTGACTTTCCTGGAACCAAAAACAATAGAAAACAGGCAGCTGGCACTGTGGCATCTTGTTAGTAGGTTAGTCCAAGAAAGTGTATAAAAAGTACTCCAAAGTGCATATAAAACATAAGAACGTAGATATAAACCAAGCATGGGACATCAAAAATTATAGATACGTTTGCAACGTATCAGGGGGTCAGACATATCTACGTTCGCATACAGTGGGTGCAAGCCATGTTGCACTACAGATACACACAAGTTAGAACTGGCGAGCGTAGCATGTACAGACTGAAGGAAATATGCCCTGAGAGGCAATAATAAAGTTGTTATTATGTATTCCTTATATATGATAGATATTTATTTTGCATGCTAGAATTGTACTGATCAGAAACATCAATACATGTGTGTTTAATAAACAAAAAGGGTTCCTAGTTATGCCTCTCTTATAGACTAGCTTGTTGATTAACAAGATGATCAAGGTTTCCTGATCATGGACATTGGATGTTGTTAATAACAAGGTCACACCATTGGTGGAATGATGTGATGAACATTCATCCGAAGTATAGCATTACGATCAAGTCATTATGTTTATATTGCTATGACATCATACGAAATAATCTTTATCCTTAGACCATGAGATCATGTTAATTGCTAACACCTGAAGAGTATCTTGATAACATCAAACGTCACACCGTAACAGGGTGACTATAACGATGGGTTCAGTACTATGAAGGTGTTATGTTGAGGCTCATGGATCAAGAGTGGAATTTGTCAATCCCGATGATGGATAGATATACTCTGGGCCCTCTCGGTGATATCACATTGAGATAGCTTGCAAGCAAGTGATGTGATCACTAGAATGATATATCACGGGAACGAGAAAAGAGTGCATGTCGGTAACGAGATCAAACTAGGCATTTGGATACCGATGATCGAATCTCGGACATGTATTATATCATGACACAAAGGGATTAAATTACAAGCGTTAAAGGTTCTCACGATCACAGAAGTCATCGTTGAATGTGTAGGAGTCAGTATGGATCTCCAGGTCCCGCTTCTGACTATTGATCTGAGAGGAGTCTCAATCATGTCTGCATTATTCGCGAAACGTAGGGTGACACACTTAAGAGTTACCAGACACCATTTTGGAGCACATATGTTTCAGAGGAAAGAATTGCAAAGCGCAGGAATTGTTTTGATAGAAACCGGAAATTGTTTCGGGTGAAATTGCAGAAAGTGGTTCTGCATGTGATATTGAAATATTGCAAGGGGTTATATGTGAATGTTTGTTAATTAAAGTAATTAACAAAATTCTGAATAAATTTAATAAAAGAGTTTTATTAAATGAGAGAGCATTAAACTTGGAGGATTTTAATGCATTTAAAGTGGGGACTTTAAAAGGGAATGTGAAGAGGCATTTTAATGTGGAGGGGTTACCACCACATGAATGGGCGAGGTGAGGGGTCACCCCCATGCGCCGGCCATGGAGAGGAGGGGCACCCCCTCCTCCTATAAAAGGCCCTCCTCCTCCTTCTTCCTCACACCTCCTTGTGAAGGATCTCTCTCCCCCTCTAGAATTATTCTCCCATGGTCTCGGATTAGCGAGATACATGTTCCCGGTGGCATTTCGTCTGGAAGGAGTTGCTGCTTCCGCTGGATCACTGGAGCGAGGAGGTGGAGGTTGTGTGGTGGCTTGAACGTGTGTGCGAGTATGGATGCGCTGCTGAGTTGCGGCGCTCGGACTTCCTCACGATCTTGAGATCGGCAAGTGTACGACTACATCAACCACGAGTTCCTACTCATTAACAAAACTTGTTGTCTTCGAGGGTAAGTTCTCGTTGGATGTATGTCCACCCGTTTCTTTGTACCTAGTAGATAGATCTTGGCGTGTAGTTCTCATCGTAGGAAATTTTTTGTTTTCTATGTTGCGGACCCAACAGTGGTATCAGAGCCTGATCTATGCGTAGGTGCTTCGCACGGGTAGTACACATATGTTTATATATGGGCGATGATGATCATGTTATTGCATATTCTATGTATTTTGGATATTGGTGGCATAGTGGGATGAAGCGGCCCGGACCAACCTTACATGTCATCGTACATGAGACCGGTTCCACGACTGACATGCAACTTGTTTTGCATAAGTGGCTGGTGGGTGTCTGTCTCTCCTACTATAGTCAATATCTGATTTACAACGAGTTGCTAATAACTTGGTTATCCTCGTTGTGGTTCATGTTCGTAGGTGAGAACGGTTCTATCTCCGAAAGCCCTAAGCCACGTAAAACTTGCAATTGATAAATTAGAGGCGTCTAGTTTAGATCGTTGCTGGGCTAGTGTATTGATATGGTATTGTTGTAAGTAGATGTATGATAGATACTCTTACAACACATTCAACGTGTAAGTTCCATAGACCTTGGCCTTATACACAAAGTAATGATAGAGATCATACCACGATGCAAATGATAGAGATCAAATGCATGGACCATATCATCTCACTTTACACATTAGATGTTAGCATCTTATACTGCTAGTTTGGCGCTTTTGGTAGCATTGTAAGATGATCCCTCATTTAGATATCAAGATAAAATGTGTTCTTCCTTGAGTATGCACCGTTCTATGGATCGTGTTTCGAGACATCACGTGATGATCGGGTGTACTCGACTCTACGCTTTCATACAACGGGTGTAAGATAGTTTTACACACGCGAGTACTAAGGTTCTTACTTGGCGAGCCTAGCATGTACATACATGGCCTCGGAACACGGACCGAAAGGTTAAGCATGAGTCATATAGTTGATATTATGCCCATATAGATGCTCGCCTTTGAAGCTACACCGACTCACGTGATGATCGGACTTGGTGTAGTGGATTTGGTTCATGTAATCACCAAAAGGACACGAGGGATGTCGTTTTTGAGTGGGAGTTCTTTAGTAATTTGGATTAGTTGAACTCAATCTATCATAAACTTAGTCTAAATAAACTTTACAAATTCTGTTGTAGATGGCACCACCTGCTTTTAATTTCAATGTGTTCATGGAGAAAGAGAAACTTGCTGCGAATGGTAGCAACTTCACCAACTGGGCTATGAATTTGAGGATTCTCCTCACTGCTGCACAAAAGCAATATGTGCTAGATGCGCCGCTAGGCCCCCCACTAGCTCCTGATGCCCCTGACGAGGAAAAGAATGTCTATGTGACTCGTCAGGAGGACCACAACTTAGTTCATTGCGGCATACTATATGGGCTAGAGCCAGAACTTCGAAAGCGTTTCGAAAATGGCAATGCCTTTGATACCATGGGAGAATTGAAAATGATTTTTGATACCCATGCTGCCGTAGAGAGTTATAATGCTACTGAAAATTTCTTTAGCTGCATGATGGAGGAGAATAGCTCCGTTAGTGAGCATGTACTCAAAATGTCCGGGTACGCCGATAAGCTTGTGTCCTTGGGAATAACGATTCCCATTGACTTGGGCATACATCGTGTTCCCCAATATCTGCCACCTAGCTACAAGAGCTTCCTGATGAACTATAATATGCAAGGCATGAAGAAGACTCTTCCCGAGCTTCTGTCAATGCTTAAGACTGCAGAAGTGGAGATTAGGAAAGAACATCAAGTGTTGATGATCAATAGGACCACCGGTTTCAAGAAGGACAAGAAAGACAAGCACAAGGGAAAGAAGGGTGGCAAATATGTTGCCGCGCCTGAAAAGAACCCCCGAGCTGGCCCTAAGTCCAATACCGAGTGCTACTATTGCAAGGGGACTGGGCATTGGAAGCGCAACTGCCCCAAGTATTTGGCGGACAAGAAGTCCGACAGGGAAAACAAAGGTATATGTGATATATATGTTATTGATGTGTACTTGACTAGTACTCGCAGTAGCACCTGGGTATTTGATACGGGATCAGTTGCTAATATATGTAACTCGATTCAGGGGCAGCGGAACAAGCGACAACTAGCAAGGGATGAGGTCACAATGTGGGTCGGCAATGGATCAAGAGTTGATGTGATCACCGTCGGAACGCTGCCTCTCCATATGCCATGGGGATTAGTTATAAACCTGAATAATTGTTATTTGGTGCCTGCACTTAGCATGAACATTGTATCCAGATCGTGTTTGATGCAAAGTGGTTATTCGTTTAAATCTGAAAACAATGGTTGTTCGATTTATATGGATAATATCTTTTATGGTCATGCACCTGTGTTGAATGGTTTATTTCTGATGGATCTCGATAGTAATATTACGCACATTCATAATGTTAATGCTAAAAAGATTAAACTTGATGATGATATATCTACATATATGTGGCACTGCCGTCTAGGTCATATTGGCGTTAAACGCATGAAGAAACTCCATTCTGATGGACTTTTGGAATCACTTGATTTTGAATCATTTGATACATGTGAGCCATGCCTTATGGGCAAGATGACTAGAACGCCGTTTTCTGGTTCAATGGAACGGGGGACGGATTTATTGGAAATCATACATACTGATGTGTGTGGACCAATGAGTGTGTCGGCGCGAGGTGGATATCATTTTTTTGTTACTTTCACGAATGATTTGAGTAGATACGGGTATATCTATTTGATGAAACACAAGTCTGAAACTTTTGAAAAGTTCAAGGAATTTCAGAATGAAGTGGAAAATCATCGTAATAGAAAGATCAAATTTCTACGGTCTGACCGTGGAGGAGAGTATCTATATTACGAGTTTAGCACACACATGAAAGAGTGTGGAATAGTTTCACAACTCACGCCTGCCGGAACACCACAACGTAATGGTGTGTCGGAACGTCGTAATCGTGACTTATTGGATATGGTTCGATCTATGATGTCTCTGAATGACTTGCCACTATCATTTTGGGGTTATGCACTGGAAACAGCTGCATTCACTTTAAATCGGGCACCATCTAAATCCGTTGAAACGACACCATATGAATTATGGTTTGGAAACAAACCTAAGTTGTCATTTCTTAAAGTTTGGGGATGCGATGTTTATGTGAAGAAACTTCAGCCGGATAAACTCGAACCCAAAGCGGAAAAATGCGTCTTCATAGGATACCCTAAGGAAACGATTGGGTATACCTTCAATCATAGATCCGAGGGCAAGGTTTTTGTTGCCAAGAATGGATCCTTTCTTGAGAAGGAGTTTCTCGCGAAAGGTGTGAGTAGTCGGAAGGTAGAACTTGAAGAGGTTATTGAACCTTTTCTTCATGAAATGGCGAGTAGCACAGCACCGGAAGTTGTTTCGGAGTTGACTTCACCTAATGAAGAGAGAGCTACTGATATTGATCATGAAACTCTGAAAGAGGACACTACTGAACCTCGCAGGTCAAGCAGGACACGTGCAGCTCCTGAACTGTACGACAATCCTATTGTAAATTTCATGGTTGATGAAATGGATGACCCTGTGACGTATGAAGAAGCGATGATGAGCCCGGATTTCAACAAATGGCTAGAAGCCATGAAATCCGAAATGGAATCCATGTACGAGAACCAAGTTTGGACCTTGGTGGACTTACCTCACGATCGAAAGGCCGTTGAGAATAAATGGATTTTCAAAAGAAAAACTGATGCTGATGGTAATGTGACCATCTATAAGGCTCAACTTGTCGCAAAGGGGTTTCGACAAATTCAAGGAGTTGACAACAATGAGACATTCTCTCTCGTAGCGATGCTTAAGTCAGTTAGGATTATGTTAGCAATTGCTGCATATTTCGATTATGAAATATGTCAGATGGATGTCAAAACTGCGTTCCTCAATGGTAATATTGAAGAAGAGTTGTATATGACACAACCTAAGGGTTTTGTCGATCCTAAGGATGCGAATAAGGTATGCAAACTTCAGCGATCCATCTATGGACTGAAGCAAGCATCCCGGAGTTGGAATCTCCGCTTTGATGAGGTGATCAAAGAGTTTGGATTTGTCCAAACTTATGGAGAGGCTTGTATTTACAAGAAAGTGAGTGGGAGCAATGTGGCATTTCTGATATTATATGTGGATGACATATTATTGATTGGAAATGATATAGATCTTTTAAACAGTGTTAAAAGTTATCTAAACAGCAAATTTTCGATGAAAGACCTTGATGAAGTGTCATATATATCAGGCATTAAAATCTATAGAGATAGATCAAGGCGCCTAATTGGGCTATCGCAGAGTACATACCTTGATAATATATTAAAGAAGTTTAATAGGGACGGAAGTAAGAAGGGGTTCTTACCTATGTTGCAAGGCAAGACATTGAGTAAGACTCAAAGTCTGGCTACGGCGGAAGAAAGAGAGATGATGGATAAGATCCCCTCTGCCTCGGCCATAGGCTCTATTATGTATGTCATGCTATGTACAAGACCGGATGTGGCACATGCTATTAGTTTGACTAGTAGGTACCAATTTGATCCAGGTTCGGAACACTGGATAGCGTTCAAGAACATCCTCAAGTACTTGAGAAGAACTAGGGATATGTTTCTTATATACGGAGGTGAAGAAGAGCTAGTCGCTAAGTGTTATGTCGATGCTAGCTTTGACACCGATCCGGATGACTCTAAGTATCAATCCGGATACGTATTTCTCTTGAACGGAGCAGCAGTTAGTTGGAGGAGTTCCAAACAATTTGTGGTGGCTGGATCAACGACGGAGGCGGAATATGTTGCTGCTTCAGAAGCGGTGCAGGAAGCGGTTTGGATGAAAGAGTTCATTAAGAAACTAGGTGTGGTTCCTAGTGCATTGGACCCAATGGTGATCTATTGTGACAACAATGGAGCCATAGCCAATGTAAAGGAACCGAGGTCTCACAAGAATTCCAAGCATATTAAGCGCTGGTTTCACTCCATCCGCGAGCATGTCAAGGATGGAGATATAAAGATTTGTAAAGTACACACAGACCTAAATGTAGCAGATCCGTTAACTAAAGCTCTCCCTAGGGCAAAACATGATCAACACCAAAACTCCATGGGTGTTAGATTTATCACTATGTGAACTAGATTATTGTCTCTAGTGCAAGTGGGAGACTGAAGGAAATATGCCCCGAGAGGCAATAATAAAGTTGTTATTATGTATTCCTTATATATGATAGATGTTTATTTTGCATGCTAGAATTGTATTGATCAGAAACATCAATACATGTGTGTTTAATAAACAAAAAGGGTTCCTAGTTATGCCTCTCTTATAGACTAGCTTGTTGATTAACAAGATGATCAAGGTTTCCTGATCATGGACATTGGATGTTGTTAATAACAAGGTCACACCATTGGTGGAATGATGTGATGAACATTCATCCGAAGTATAGCATTACGATCAAGTCATTATGTTTATATTGCTATAACATCATACGAAGTAATCTTTATCCTTAGACCATGAGATCATGTTAATTGCTAACACCTGAAGAGTATCTTGATAACATCAAACGTCACACCGTAACAGGGTGACTATAAAGATGGGTTCAGTACTACGAAGGTGTTATGTTGAGGCTCATGGATCAAGAGTGGAATTTGTCAATCCCGATGATGGATAGATATACTCTGGGCCCTCTCGGTGATATCACATTGAGATAGCTTGCAAGCAAGTGATGTGATCACTAGAATGATATATCACGGGAACGAGAAAAGAGTGCATGTCGGTAACGAGATCAAACTAGGCATTTGGATACCGATGATCGAATCTCGGACATGTATTATATCATGACACAAAGGGATTAAATTACAAGCGTTAAAGGTTCTCACGATCACAGAAGTCATCGTTGAATGTGTAGGACTCAGTATGGATCTCCAGGTCCCGCTTCTGACTATTGATCTGAGAGGAGTCTCAATCATGTATGCATTATTCGCGAACCGTAGGGTGACACACTTAAGAGTTACCGGACACCATTTTGGAGCACATATGTTTCAGAGGAAAGAATTGCAAAGCGCAGGAATTGTTTCGATAGAAACCGGAAATTGTTTTGGGTGAAATTGCAGAAAGTGGTCCTGCATATGATATTGAAATATTGCAAGGGGTTATATGTGAATGTTTGTTAATTAAAGTAATTAACAAAATTCTGAATAAATTTAATAAAAGAGTTTTATTAAATGAGAGAGCATTAAACTTGGAGAATTTTAATGCATTTAAAGTGGGGGCTTTAAAAGGGAATGTGAAGAGGCATTTTAATGTGGAGGGGTTACCACCACATGAATGGGGGAGGTGAGGGGTCACCCCCCCATGCGCCGGCCATGGAGAGGAGGGGCACCCCCTCCTCCTATAAAAGGCCCTCCTCCTCCTCCTTCTTCCTCACACCTCCTTGTGAAGGATCTCTCTCCCCCTGAATTATCCCCCCATGGTGTCGTATTAGCGAGATACATGTTCCCGGTGGCATTTCGTCTGGAAGGAGTTGATGCTTCCTCTGGATCGCTGGAGCGAGGATGTGGAGGTTGTCCGGTGGCTTGAACGTGTGTGCGAGTACAGATGTGCTGCTGAGTTGCGGCGCTCGGACTTCCTCACGATCTTGAGATCGGCAAGTGTACGACTACATCAACCACGAGTTCCTACTCATTAACAAAACTCGTTGTCTTCAAGGGTAAGTTCTCGTTGGATGTATGTCCACCCGTTGCTTTGTACCTAGTAGATAGATCTTGGCATGTAGTTCTCATCGTAGGAAATTTTTTGTTTTCTATGTTGCGGACCCAACACAGACATGGCCTCGAAATAAAGGAGACCGAAAGGTCGAGCATGAATCACATAGTTGATGTGATCTACATTAGGGAATGTCCACCTTTGATACTGCACTGATGGTCATGATGATCGGGGGAGGTGCACGAGATTGGGATCATGTGATCACTAAACGAGTAGAGGGATGCTCGTTTGAGTGGGAGTTCTTTTGTTTTAAGTTCGAAAAACATAATTAAAACTTGAACTCATTATTATGAACATGGTCTAAACACTTTGCAAATCCATTTTAGATGTCGCGCCCACCCACCTTCAACCTTAGCACTTTCCTCGAGAAGGACAAGCTGAAAAGTGATGGAACCAACTGCACCGCATGGTTCCGCAATCTTAGGATCCTCCTAGTCCCCTACAAGTTGACTTATGTCATCGAGGCTGAGCTTCTGGCTAAGCCTGCAGATTCCGCCTCCCAGGACGAAAAGAATGTCTGGCAGTCCAAGGCGGACGATTTCTCCCTCATCCATAGTAGAATGCTCTATGCCATGGAGCCGAAGCTTCAAAAGCGTTTTGAGAAGATGAATGCTTTTGAGATCATTGAGGATCTCAAGGCCGTCTTTGCTCCATAGGCCCGTGTAGAGAGGTATGATGCTTCCGAGCTCTTCTTCTCTGCTAAAATGGAAGAGCACAGCAGTATTAGTGAGCACGTGGTCAAGATGTCTGGCTACGTTAAGCGTTTAAACGCCCTGGATTGCAAAATCCCGGAGGAGCTCGCAATTGATAGGGTGCTTCACTCGCTACCCCTAGCTATAAGAGCTTTGTGATGAACTACAACATGCAAGGGATGACTAAGAGCCTTGCTGAGGTGTTCGCCATGCTCAAAACTGCTGAGGTTGAAATCAAGAAAGAGCACACAGTGTTGATGGTCAATAATACCACCAATTTTAAGAAGCCGGGGCACAAGGGAAAAGGCAAGGGCAAGAAGTCCAAGAAGGATGGCAAGTTCATTGCCAGTACCTCAAAGACTGCCAAGTGCCCCCAAGCCCAGCACTACGTGCTACTACTGCAAAAGGGGATGGGCAATGGAAACATAATTTCCCAAAGTACCTTGAAGACAAGCGAGCCGGCAAGATAGCCACCAAGGACAAAGGTATATGTGATATACATGTTATTGATGTGTTCCTTACAAGCGCCAGGAGTAACACCTGGGTATTTGATACCGGATCTGTTGCTCACATTTGTAACTCTCAGCATGATCTGCAGAGTAGGAGGCGCCCGAGGAAGGACGAGGTGACGATGCGTGTTGGCAATGGTTCGAGAGTCGAAGTGATGGCCATCGGCACCCTGCATCTCCGTCTGCCGTCAGGATAATTTTTGGTTTTGAATAAATGCTACTATGTACCCGCATCGAGTATGAATATTGTGAGTGGGTCTTGCTTGTTGCAAGACCGTTATTCATTTAAATTAGGACAAATGGTTGTTCAATTTATATGAATGATATTTTCTATGTTAATGCTCCTGTTTGTGATGGTTTATTCTTACTTGATCTTGACTGTAATACACACATCCATAGTGTTGATGCTAAACGATGTGAGCATAATGATGATAATTCCATGTTTATGTGGCATTGTCGTCTTGGTCACACTGGCATAAAACGCATGAAGAAGCTTCATTCAGAAGGGCTTCTTGGATCATTGGATTTCGAATCCCTTAATACATGTGAGCCATGCCTCATGGGCAAGATGACTAGGACACCGTTCTCCGGGATAGTGGAGAGAGCTGTAGACCTACTGGGAATCATACATACGGATGTATGTGGACCAATGAGCGTCTCAACACGAAATGGTTATCTTAACTTTGTTACCTTTACTGGTGACTTAAGCAGATATGGATATATCTACTTAAGGAAGCACAAGTCTGAAACTTTTGAAAAGTTAAAGGAATTTCAGAAAGAAGTAGAGAATCAACTTAACAAGAGAATCAAGCATCTTCGGTCGGATCGAGGAGGCGAGTATTTGAGTTATGAGTTTAACATGCACTTGAAGGACTGTGGGATTATCCCACAGCTTACGCCAGCCGGAACACCACAACGTAATGGTGTGTCGCAACACCATAACCGAACCCTATTAGATAGTGCGCGGTCCATGATGTCTTTAACTGATTTGTCTATGTCTTTTTGGGGATACACGTTAGAAACCGCTGCTTTTATTTTAAACCGAGCACAATCCAAATCCGTGGAGACAACCCCATATGAGATATGGTATGGACAAAAGCCAAAGTTGTCATTTCTGAAAGTTTGGGGTTGTGAGGCTTATGTTAAGAAACTACAGCCTGACAAACTCGAACCCAAATCAGAAAAATATATCTTTGTGGGATAACCAAGGGAAACCATTGGGTATACTTTCTACAACCAAGCCGAAGGCAAAACGCTTGTCACAAAAACCGGCACCTTTCTCGAGAAAGAGTTTCTTGCTAAAGGAGTTAGTGGAAGGAAAATTGAGTTAGATGAAGTTCTTGACCCTTCTCTCCAAATTCCGAGTAGCGCAACGGAAGCTGTTCCAAAACCGCTTTCCAACATGGAGGAAGAGCCCAATGATGATGATCAAAACAACGACGCGGAGACTCCTGAGTTTCGCAGGTCTACAAGAATTCGTGCCACTCCTGATTGGTACAATAGCCTTGTAATGTCTGTCATCCTAGATGAATAGGAAGAACCTGCAAACTACAAAGAAGCTATGGATAGTGCTGACTCCGAGAAATGGCTGGAACCAATGAAATCCGAAATAGGATCCATGCATGAGAACCAAGTTTGGACCTTGGTAGATCTTCCAGAAAGCCGCAAGGCCGTGGAAAATAAATGGATCTTTAAGAAAAAGACAGATGCGAATGGTAATGTGACCATTCACAAAGCTCGACTCGTCACAAAGGGGTTTCGACAAATTCAAGGAGTTGATTATGACGAGACTTACTCTCCCATAGTGATGCTTAAGGCTGCCTGGATTTTAATAGCAATTGTTGCACATTTCGACTATGAAATTTGGCAGATGGATGTCAAGACCGCATTCCTCAATGGTCACATTGATGAAGAGTTGTATATGATGCAACCGGAAGGTTTCGTTGATCCTAAGGATGCTGGAAAAGTATGCAAGCTTCAACGGTCCATTTATGGATTGAAGCAAGCATCTCGGAGCTGGAACCAACATTTTGATCAAGTGATCAAGAGTTTTGGATTTGTCCAAAATCAACAAGAGTTCTGTGTTTACAAGAAAGCGAGTGGGAGCTCAGTTGTTTTCTTAGTAGTATATGTGGATGACATATTACTCATGGGAAACAATGTGGATCTTATGAGAAGCGTGAAAGCATATTTGAGTGTCACATCCCAAATTCTAGATTTGGTACTGCATACATACATGTCATTGCATCATGAGCATCTTTGCAAAAAGTTTCAGTTTTAAAGTGTTTGCCAAAACACCTCTTCTTTGCTTGTTCTTCACTTATTTAAGCCTAGTATGGTTTTTACCTATCATCTGCTTGGATGACGCTAAAAAGTCATCCGAGATGCTTAGATGCATAGAGTTTTCAATTACAAATATGTAGGTTTTTTTTACTCAATTTGGAGTAGTAGATCAAAAGTTATGGCCAAATTTTAGAAACTGCACAAAAATTCAGATAAGGTTCTTATACAGATTCAGTTAACAGTTAGGGAAAAGAATAAAGAGAAAAAAAATCGGCAGCCCAACCGGGCGGTAGCCAGCAGCCACCTAGGGCCCAGCTCGCGCCCGGCAACCGCACCGCGCCCGCCGTCCTGCCAGCGATCCAACCCCAGCCCCGCACAGCCTTTCCCTCTTTCTTTTTCCACCCCTTCTTTTTCCTTTTGTTTTTTTCTCTGGCCACCAGGCCCCGCCTGTCAGCCCCTGGACGTGTTCGTCCCCGACCTGGAGACCGACCTGACGTCGTATCTCGCGAAAAATCCTTGATTCCATTCGAAATCGAACGCCACACCTCCCGCACGACCTGCCCCTTAAGGTCCTCGACTCCATCTTCCGAAAACCCCCTAAACCCTAGCTAATCGCGCCGCCAAGCCACGGCGATTGCTCGCCGGAGTTCACCGCCGCCGCCTCCATTACCGTTGGTAAGAACCGAGCCGACCTTGCCCCTCCCTCTTCTTCTTGCAAATCGAACCGCCGCCCAAAGTTGCATCTCCCTGACCACTTTCCCTTCCGCACAGCCGCCGGAGACACTTGGGAGGTTCGCCGGAGTCACCGGCAACCGCCGCTCCAGCCACACCTCATCACCACCCCGAGAAGTATCTGTCCTCATCGAAGCCGCCACCTAGACCGCCGCCCTTCACCGTACACTGTCCGACCATTCACCCCCACTGAAGACCGCCGGAAGCCGCCGCCGTGCTGACCGGAGCCACCGCCGCTGTCGGACAAGGTGAGCGACGAGCTCATGCTCTCCCAGCCATCGGATCGAGCACGAACGGCCATGATCTGCCGCTGACCGCAGGCGCTGACCGCTAATCGGTCAACACCCACGTCATCTAGGCCCACTCGTCAGCAGGAATATTCCCCGGAATTTCTGATAATAGATAAAAAGCAGGAAATTGCTATAACTTGTAAAAATCATAGAAATTAATTTACTGGGCCAAAAATTGCAAATAAGATATCGTTGGATTCACAAAATTGCTTAGAATTTTATTCTGTAATAATATTTCAGGTTTACGATATGTAATTTCCTGAGATTATAAAAAGGATTAAAGTAGTATAAAAATCACAGAAAAAGTTCTGTAAACCCTTTTGGAGTAATTCCTTTTGGTCTAGGCTCTGTTTTGAACTTTCTATCTAGTAGCATTTTTGTCACACTTGAACAACACTATTTACAGCAATGGTTCAATGTTTTGACTAAAAGCCTATTAACTAGTCCTCTTTTATGCATAAATTGTTTTCTTTACATTAAAGGCTTTCCCATGCATCATTCAGTAGTACCATTGATCATAGAACATAACTAAACTATTGAAGCTTTGTTAAAGTGCCATGCATGCATCGTGTTGTATTTGTTGATCTCTGTGTGTGGATTGTTTATTTGGTTGAATTGCTTTCGTGTAGATTGTGAGGATTGTAACCCGTGTGATTGTCCGGATTGTGCGTTTGACTCTGACAACTACCAAGGCAAGTGGATCTTCATAAAAGTCCTATTTACTTTCTATATACATTGTAGCTTGTTTTGTTTTTTTACAAGTTATATTTATTGCTATGCTATATCCTATTATGTCATAGCCATCCTTGTTAGGTGAGCCGTCGTAAGTAGTTGTGCTTAGTTGTGCTTATGTAGACGAGGGTGGGATACACCATGATAAAGATTGTTTTGAAAGTATGTGTTTGGAAAATTTGAAAACAACTTAATTAATGAACTCTCCGGGTGGATTAGTAATTGCTTGGTTCGTGAATGTCGGGCCCATATCTATGGTTTACCCGAGTATCTCACTTGTGGAAGGGCACCCAGGGTTCAGAGAAATGATTAGTGTCTTGATTTGGTAGCTTACGTGTACAACCATATGCCAGTGAGTTATGGGTGGCTGGATGGACTTAGTAGGTCATGGCAACCCGAGCTCTTCGTATCCAGAGATGTCGTGAATCTGATAGGTTGGTACAGTGTGTGGATGGGCTTGGGGAGCTACTTCCCGAATTGTCTCTTCTTGGACTTCTCCCTATCATGACTCAATATGCGTGTCATGGTACGAGCGGGTCGACCAGGTCATATGGGTAAAGTGTACAACCCCAGCAGGGTGTAAAACTAAGTACTTAGCCGTGTCCCCGGTAATGGACGATTGAGTTGCTGGATTATGGGTGCTATGACATGTTCTCATTCATTCTAACTTGAAATTTCTAAAACTTATGGTTGAAACATAATTGGATTATGTGATGAAGATTAAATGCTTTACAAATGATTTACAAATGGTAGGATAAATTATTTTGCTGCTGCAACTAAGCCTGAACCCCACAAGCCAGATATGCATATAGATATTAGTCTTGTCGTTTCTCTCATTGTTCCACTTGCCAGTACATTCCAAGTATTGACCCTTCGGGGCTGTTACGTTTCATGTTGCAGGTTACTCCTCCGGTTACTCTGAGTAGTAGTGTTGGTTGCGACCCTCCACTTAACATTTTGTTCGCCTATGGCGCATAATGGAGACTGGAGCTACTTTATTTATGCTATCTATTTGATACTTGTTTATTTGTGCAAGCGTTATGCTTTGCAAACCTTATAATAAATACAATATTCTGGATCATATCGTTGTAATAAATGATGCACTGTTAATTCTTTGATGTCTATCGATGCTATGTATGCCAATGAACTGATCCAGGGATTGACGTGATGCATAGAGGTGCTACCCTACCGGGTCGTACCGTTTCAGATGGTATCAGAGCAGTGTGTTGACTATAGGATCATGACCTAGGATTGGAATAGGAAGCCTTATATTTATTTAAGTCTATTTTAAATTCCGTCTTTATCCTTGTGCCTTTCATTCTAGTAAATTCTTTTCCTTTGCTGTTCTCACTCTTTCCTCTTTACAATTGATAGATGGGATGCCACCAGAGTTGAGTATGTTGAGTTCCAATCACCAAGACTCTTTGCAAGACAGTGGGCGGAGCTTTGCCAGACGCTAGGCATGCTAATGCCGATGTTCAAAGGGAGGAGGATGAACGCATATGTGCCTGGAGATCGCGTATGGGAGATCACCACTATTGTTCTTGCAGATCCCACCGTGCCTGGCATTGAGAACCTGAACCGCACCAAGAAGTACCTTACCTGGGAGCAAGGAGTGGAATCAGCAATGGATGAGACATTGTCACACCTGTGCTATCTCCACCAACACCGACTGCCGGCAGGTTCACCTTTCCTTGCATTTGGAAAGCGGAATGAGGATGGGAACGTTATGGTTACCGCAGGTAATCGGAACAACATGCCGCCCCATGAGAATCACATAGAAGACATGGAGATTAAAGCTTGGGAGAGGGAAGAGAAGCTGATGCAGCAAAAGGAGGCGTTGGATTATTTTTAGGGCACTGTGCATTTACAAGGGTATGAGATGGAAACCTTTCACACCACTGTGAATACAATGGAGCAAGCCCTCATTGGTAGGGATGCCACAATTGCAGCGTTGTACCAAACTATTGTGGAAAGGAATCAAGTTGTGGCTGAGCGAGATCAAACCATTGTGGATATGGCTGCCCAGATCGCTGCCCTTCAAGCGTAGCAGAACCCTCCACCAAATAATGGTAATGATGATGATGGGAATGATGATGATGATGCGTATAATGGTGATGGAGGTAATAATGGTGACGGAGGTAACAATGACGATGATGGAGACAATGATGATGATGGAAGCGATGATAATGGAGGAGATGAAGCGGGCGCTTTTGCTGAAGAAAGCGAGGAGGAGGACTCCGAAGAGGTGGAATTCGAGGACTCAAGTGAAGAAGACTCAGGCGAGGTGTACACGCCACCACCGTGGCATGCACGAGGATCGAAGCATCAGCGAATGGACTCCAGAACCTATTGCAACCTGTTCATCAAATAGTTAGAGATGGTCATCCAAAACTAGTCTTCGTTAGGGAAATTCATTAGTCTTAGACATCGGTCAATGTAAACTTCTGCACTATTAGCTTATTGTGTTTAGGATGCTCAGTTAAGTACCTTGAAGTTCCAGGAATCTTTCGTGAGATTTATTAAATGATATTTGGACAAGTTTGGGTAAAATTCGTGTTTTTATCGCTGTAGTTTTCTGCTGAATCTGCTGTACTGTATGATTTTTCATGTTTTACTGGTAACTGCGAAAAATCTGATAAATTGGGATCTGGCGCGTAATTATCTGTAGTATCTGAACAAAAATCAGCAAAAATTCCTGACGAGCTTAAGTCAGGCAAAAAATTCGTGAACAAGACAGAACTATTCTGCCAGATTTCTGGTTTTTGCTTAATTGCTGTTTTTGTTTTGCCTAATGTTGTTACCAGCGTTTCTAAATTATTTTGTAGATATATACTATTAAGGAAAACCTGGAACAATGCTTGTTCGTGTGATTGCTTATGTGGTGATTGCTTATGGTTGTTGTGGATGAATGGTTGTTGCATTAAGCATGTTGCATGGGTAGAAGGCTATTGCTTATCTTTAGTTGTTCTGTCTAAAACTTTCCTATGCTGAACCGCAGATGCTGTCGAGACACGCCAATGACATGCCACCTGGCATGCAACAGATGATGGAGGCACAGACCCAGCTGATGCAAGCTCTGGCCCAGCAGATGAACAACAACAACAACAACAATCCGCCCCCGCAAGTGGATGCTCTTGCTCGATTTCTGAGGTTGATGCCAGTCAAGTTCTCTATTGCACCTGAGCCAATGGTTGCACTGGATTGGCTACACTCGGTGAACAAGGACTTGGTGACAGTTGGGTGTACCGATGCTGAGAAAGTGAGGTTCGCTGCTCATTTGTTGGAAGGACCGGCTGCTTCTTGGTGGGATACTTTTCAGATCACCCACCCCATTGCTACTATGACCTGGGAGATGTTTGAAGAAGGATTCAAGACTCACCATGTATCTACTGGAACTATGAGCCTGAAGCGGAGGGAGTTCCGCAGCCTGCGCCAGAGTCACCACAATGTGTCTGAATACATAGAGGAATTCGCTAATCTATCTCGCTATGCTCCAGAGGATGTGGACTCAGATGCCAAGAGGAGAGAGGTTCCTAAATGATGAGCTCTCAGTCTAGCTTTCTATTATGCATGCTCCTGATTTCCAGACTCTGGTGGACAAGGCTAGAATTCTAGAAGGAAAACATGGACAAGCTGAAAGACGCAAGAGGAAGTATAATGGCAACCACAACTCAGGGTCACACCATAGGGCCCGTATTTCCCACCATGGAAATGGGAACTCTGGACATCACCGTGGAGGTAATGGTAACCATTACAATGGAGGTAATGGGAACATTCACCGTGGAGGTAATGGGAACCATCACCGTGGAGGAAATGGCCACCACCACAATGGCCACAAGAGCTACAACAGCAACTCTGGGAGGAACAATGGACACAACCGCTCTGGCAGGAGGGGATCTCAGTGAAGTGGAATGCTTCAAGTGCAAGAAGATGGGGCACTATGCTGATAATTGCCTAGAGAAGAGGATTGAAGCAGGAAGCAAGCCTAATGCAAACCAGAAGGCAACAGTCAACCATGTGAACATTGAGGAGATTTAGAATGAACCAGAGCTAGTGGTTGGTAAGTTTCCAATCAATACCCACATCACATTTGCTCTTTTCAATACTGGTGCATCGCATACATTCATTTCAAGGGCATTTGTGGATAAGTATAAGCTACCTACCGAGGCTCTTAGAGGATCTATTAGAGTAAGTTCCCCTAGGGGAGAGATGATAGCTATTGCAGCATGTCGAGGGTTGACACTAGAAATTGGTGCTTATGCATTTCGTGCACACCCGGTTATACTAGAATCCCAAGGTCTAGATGTCATATTGGGCATGGATTGGATGCCAGAACATCAAGGTCAGATAGATTGTGCTCAACGAGCAATTTCACTCACCACACTAGAGGGAGTAAGGATTAGGTATAAGTCGCCTACCAGTATTGGAGTGGCCGAGTTGAATCATCTTAAGGGGGTTAGCCTAGAAGATGTGGCCGTGGTAAAGGAATACCCCGATGTGTTTCCGGATGAGCTGTCAGGGATGCCACCTGACAGGAACGTGGAGTTTCTTATTGACTTGATGCTGGGAATAGGACCGATAGCCAAGAGGCCATACAAGATGGATGTGGAGGAACTGAAGGAATTAAAGAAGCAAGTTAGAGAGCAATTGGACAAGGGTTTTATTCATCCCAGTTCGTCATCTTGGGGCGTGCCTGTTCTATTCATGGAGAAGAAGGACAGTAGTAAGAGATTGGTGGTTGAATATCGCTCACTTAATGAAGTGACAATCAAGAATAAATACCCATTGCCCAATATAAATGATTTGTTTGATCAGTTGGAAGGAGCAAAGGTGTTTTCCAAGATTGATCTAAGATCGGGTTATTTCCAATTGAAGATTCGTGAGGAAGACGTACCAAAGACCGCCTTCACCACTAGGTATGGGTTATACGAGTACACAGTTATGTCTTTTGGACTAACAAATTCTCCAGCATATTTTATGACCATGATGAACAAGGTATTCATGGAGTACTTGGATAAGTTCATGGTGGTGTTCATTGATGACATATTGATATATTCCAAGGATGATGCTGAACATGAGAAACACCTGCGACTAATTATGGAAAAGTTGAGGGAGCATAAATTATATGCCAAGTTTAGTAAATGTGAATTCTGGTTGAACATTGTTGGATTTCTTGGACACGTGGTGTCAGGTGAAGGAGTTGCAGTTGATCCAAGCAAGGTGGCGTCATTTACAGAATGGGAGTCGCCCAAGAATGTGGGATATATTAGGAGTTTCTTGGGACTTGCTGGATATTATAGAAGGTTCATAGAGAATTTCTCCAAGATTGCAAAGCCAATGACTGAATTACTAAAGGAGAAGAAGTTTGAATGGACCAAGGAGTGCGAAACTAGTTTCTAGGAACGGAAGCAACGCCTAGTGACCGCACCTATCTTGTGTTTGCCGGATATTTAGAAGGATTTCCAAGTGTATTGCGATGCCTCTCGTCAAGGACTAGGTAGTGTATTGATGCAGGATGGAAGAGTGGTATCTTATGCCTCACGCCAACTTAAACACCACGAGAGTAATTACCCACGCATGACTTGGAATTAGCATCAGTTGTGCATGCTCTCAAGGTGTGGAGACACTATTTGATGGGTAAGCATTGTGACGTGTTCATGGATCACAAAATCCTGAAATACATATTCACATAGAAGGAGCTGAATATGAGGCAGAGGAGATGGTTGGAGCTCATAAAGTATTATGACATGAGTTTGCAATATCACCTAGGAAAGGCCAATGTTGTAGCGGATGCGCTGAGTCGCAAGGTTTATGATAATGGCCTGACACTGGGAGAATTACCTAAGGATTTGCGTGAATAGTTCAAGGACCTCAGGTTGGAAGTAGTATCCGAGGGATATTTGGCAACAATGGAAGTTAAGCCAACGCTTCTGAATGAGATTAGAGAAGCTCAAAAGAAGGATAGTGACCTGGAGGAAATAAGAGGAAACATACCCAAAGGTAAAGCTGAAGGATTTCATGAGGATGATCAAGGAACACTGTGGTACAAGGATTGCTTATGTGTGCCCAACGATCCGAAGATTAGGAAGTTGATATTTCAAGAAGCTCATGACTCGCCATACTCTATACATCTAGGTAACACAAAGATGTATATGGATTTGAAGGAAAGGTTTTGGTGGGTTAACATGAAGCGAGAGATTGCAGAGTATATTGCCTTATGTGATGTCTGTAGTAGAGTGAAGGTTGAGCACCAAAAGCCAGCAGGATTGCTATAGCCATTGCTGATACCTGATTGGAAGTGGGATAGAGTTGGAATGGACTTTATCACAGGATTTCCTAGGACTAAGTCAGGGTATGACTCTATTTGGGTAGTGGTAGATCATTTGACCAAGGTAGCTCACTTTATACCCGTGAAGACCACTTACACTAGTGCTAAGTTAGCCAAGATCTACATGAACAGAATTGTGTGTCTGCATGGAGTTCCTAAGAGGATTGTGTCAGTTAGAGGCACCCAATTCACCTCTCACTTTTGGCGTCAGCTACATGAGTCGTTGGGAACGAGATTGGAGTTTAGTACAGCTTTCCACCCCAGACGGATGGTCAGACCGAGAGGGTGAATCAGATTTTGGAGGATATGTTGAGAGCTTATGCCTTAGCTCATGGCGCTAGTTGGGATGAAAATTTGCCTTATGCTGAGTTTCCCTACAACAACAGCTACCAATCCAGCATCAAGACGTCGCCATTTGATGTACTATATGGTAAGAGGTGCAGAACACCATTGTTATGGGATGGTGTAGGTGAACGTCAACTATTTGGACCTAATTTGATCAAGGATGTTGAAGAGAAGGTTAGTTTGATTCGGGACAGGTTGAAGGTGGCACAATCGAGACAGAAGAGCTATGCTGATTCTAAGCGCAAGGAAATGGTGTATGATATTGGAGATCAAGCATACCTCAGAGTTTCGCCACTACGTGGAATTAAGAGATTTGGAATCAAGGATAAGCCGGCACCTCGGTTTATAGGACCATACCGGATCCTAGCACGCAAGGGAGAGGTTGCATATCAGTTGGAATTGCCAGAAGCTCTGTCCACTGTTCATGATGTGTTCCATGTGTCCCAGCTGAAGAAATGCCATCCGGAGATGGTGGATACACCATTGAGGGACACCGTGCCATTAGATGGGGTTCAGCTAGAGAGTGACCTGACTTATGAGGAGAAGTCAGTCAAGATTTTGGACACAACATAGAGGTTTACCCGCAGCAAGACGATCAGGTTTTGTAAGGTGCAATGGGGCCATCATACCGAAGAGGTAGCCACCTGGGAGCGAGAGGATGACCTCCGAGAGGACCACCCACACCTATTTGCTAGCCACGTCGAATCTCGAGGACGAGATTCATCTTAAGGGGGTTAGTCTTGTCACATCCCAAATTCTAGATTTAGTACTGCATACATACATGTCATTGCATCATGAGCATCTTTGCAAAAAGTTTCAGTTTTAAAGTTTTTGCCAAAACACCTCTTCTTTGCTTGTTCTAAACTTATTTAAGCCTAGTATGGTTTTTACCTAGCATCTGCTTGGATGACGCTAAAAAGTCATCCTATATGCTTAGATGCATAGAGTTTTCAATTACAAATCTGTAGGTTTTTGTTTCACTCAATTTGGAGTAGTAGATCAAAAGTTATGGCCAAATTTCAGAAACTGCAGAAAAATTCAGATAAGGTTCTGATACAGATTCAGTTAACAGTTAGGGAAAAGAATAAAGAGAAAAAAAATCGGCAGCCCAACCGGCCGGTAGCCAGCAGCCATCCGGGGCCCAGCTCGCGCCAGGCAACTGCACCGCGCCCGCCGGCCTGCCAGCGATCCAGCCCCATCCCCGCACAACCTTTCCCTCTTTCTTTTTCCACCCCTTCTTTTTTCCTTTTGTTTTTTTCTCTGACCACCGGGCCCTACCTGTCAGCCCCTGGACGTGTTCATCCCTGACCTGGAGACCGACCTGACGTCGTATCTCGCGAAAAATCCTCGATTCCATTCGGAATCGAATGCCACAGCTCCCGCACGACCTGCCCCTTAAAGTCCCCGACTCCCTCTTCCGAAAACCCCCTAAAACCTAGCTAATCACGCCGCCAAGCCACGGCGATTGCTCGCCAGAGTTCACCGCCGCTGCCGCCTCCATTACCGTCGGTAAGAACCGAGCCGACCTCGCCCCTGATACGTCCATTTTGCATCACTATTCTATGTCATAATTCACTGTTATTCATTGATAATTTCATATTAAGAGGTGATACTTATGTTATTTCATCTGTTTTTGCATGGTTGATGACTTTTGGAGCATGGACCGCTGCAGTAAGGATTCTGATGGAAAAGGTGCTGTTTGGAGGCAAAATTCGTGAAGATCAGAAAATCTGGGAAAATATACGGAAAATCCTATTTTTCCAGAAGACGAAGGAAGCCAGAAGGGGGGCTGGAGATGGGCCACAGGGGGCCCACACCACCCCCTGGCGCGGGCCAGCCTAGGCCGCGCCACCAGGTGGTGTGGCCACCCTGATCCACCCCTGGCACTCCCCTATGGCGTATATTATCCTCCCGAAACCCTAAGACTCGGAGAGCGACCGCAGAAAGATTCTGCCGCCTCTGCGGGGCGGAAAACACCGAGAGAGAAAGATCTCTCCGGCAGACAGATTTCTGCAAAGGGAATTCCTTCCCGGAGAGGGGAGATCGTCGCCATCAACACCACCATCAAGCTGGACTTCATCGGGATCATCATCATCATCATCACCACCATCATCACCATCAGCACCCTCATCACCATCTCCATATTGCTGTAACAATTGCGTTGAATCTTGCATAGTTCATAGGGGAAACTTTCCCGGTGTTGATTACTCTTTGTAGTTGATGCTATTGAGTGAACCATTGAATTATTGTTTATGTTCAGATTGTTATACATCATTATTCCATCTCTGATCATGATCCATATGATGTCTTGTGAGTAGTTCGTTTTGTTCTTGAGGACATGGGAGAAGTCTTGTTGTTAGTAGTGGAGTTGCGTTGAGACAGATTCAATAGATTGTTATTTAAGTTGTGGTGTACTTCTTCTAGTGGTGTCATGTGAACGTCGACTACATGACACTTCACCTATATGGGCCTAGGGGAATGCATTGTGTATTTGGCTACTAATCGTAGGGGTTGCCGAAGTGACAGAAACCTGAACCCCCGTTAGGAAACCGTTGCACAAGGGACGTAAGGGTCTTAGAGTTTAAAGCCGTGGTTAGGTTTCTACCTTAGTTACTTTCTTGTACTTACGGATGTTTGCAAGGGGTATAATCACAAGTATGTATTAGTCTTGGATGGGGCGGTACATTAGCACAGGTTCACCCACACAACACTTAGCAAGCTAAAGAAGATTAATCAACTATATGAAGCGAAAGCACTTGACAGTCTTCCCATGTGTCCTCGAGAACGTTTGGTCATCTTAAGTAATACAACCGGCTTGTCCTTTGCTGCATAAAGGATTGGGCCACTTGCTACATTTATTCCTACTGTCTTTTGTTTACTCATACTTTGTTTACTTGCTTTATAAAAAAAACCTAAAAATCCGTTTGCTAAGTATTTGCAGAGAATTCCTGATCCATACCACTAGCCAGCACCTTCCGCTCCTTGTTGGGTTCGACACTCTTACTTATCGAAAATACTGTGATACACCCCCTATACTTGTGGGTCATCAAGACTATTTTCTAGCGCCGTTGCCGGGGAGTGAAGCGCTATTGGAGAGTGGAACTGGTAAAGGAAACTTCTACTGTGAGTATTGTTTACTTCTGTTAGTTGCTTTATTTTTGTTATGGATAATTCATTGAGTTTCTTATTTGGTAATGCTACTACCACTGCTAAGGTAGTAGATGAACCACCACCTGCTGAGAATGATGCTTTCAAAATACCTACAAGAATTATTGATCGTGTTATGGATAACTACTATGTTGGGGATGGAACTGTCCATCCTGGTGATCATTTGCTCTTTATACACGAATTATGCGGGTTGTTCAAGTGTGAAGGTATTACTACAGATCAAGTTAAGAAGAAGTTATTCTCATTATCATTGAAAGGAAGAGCTGAGGAATGGTATAAGCTGCTGAAGAAATGTCAAGCTCTGGAATGGGAGGAAATAGTGCCTCTCTTTTATTCAAAGTTTTATCCTCCTAGTGAGATTCATAAAGATCGGAATCAAATATACAACTTTTGGCCTCTTGATGGAGAGAGTACAGCTCAAGCTTGGGGGATATTGAAGTTACTAATGCTCAAATGTCCCATTCATGAGCTCCCCAACAATATTATTATCAATAACTTTTATGCAAGGCTTCCTCTTCATGATAAGGATTTATTGGATGCTTCTTGTGCTGGATCATTCACTCACATGGAAGAAGAAGCTAAATGGGATCTTCTGGACCATATTCAATACAATGCTGAAGCTTGGGAGAATGACAAAGGTAGAAAGTCAGGTATAAATTATGATTATGAATGCATTGAATCTTTTATGGAACTGATGACTTTCAAAATATTAAAAATGCTTATGGTCTAGACTCTCAAGCTATTGCTTCTTATTTTAAGGCTTTTGCTTCCTACATTGAAGTGCCTAAAAAGAAGTGGAATAAGTATCATGAACCTTATAAAGATATTACTAAGAGTGTTCCTGCAAGAAATACTAAAGTTTATACTGCTAATCATGTCTTACCTGAACCTTATATTGAGAAAATGCTTTTCCCAGTTAAGATAAAGGAACATTCTATGATAGCTAGTATGGTTAATGAAAGTACACATAAAGCTGTTGAACCTGATAAACAAATGGTTGATGAACCTATAATAGCTAATGTGAAAGACTTTGTTACTAAATATGAAGAAGAGGGAACACTATCCGTTGTAAGGATACCTCTAATATTATTTCACAAAGTAGTGTTATGAGAGCTAGTTTTCCTGTGTTTTCTGTTAGAATAAGTGATCATAATATTAGGAATCAAGATCTATAGAGATAGATCAAGGCACCTAATTGCATTAAGTCAAAGTACTTATATCGAAAATATTTTGAAGAGGTTCAAAATGGAAAATACCAAAAGGGGCTTGGTACCAATGATGAAGAATTACAAAATAAGTATGACTCAATGTCCAGTAACGGATGATGATAGAGAAAAGATGTCTTACATCCCCTATGCCTCAACCATAGGATCTATCATGTATGCAATGTTAAGTACGTGACCTGATGTGGCATTGGCTCTTAGTTTGACGAGCCGATACCAAAGTAATCCAGGACCGGATCACTGGACAGCTATAAACAATATCCTAAAGTATCTGAGAAGAACAAAGGATATGTTCCTAATCTATGGAGGAAGTGATGAAGCTCTAAACGTAACGGGTTACGTGGATGCAAGCTGGAACTCAGATCATGATGACTCAAAGTCTCAAACAGGATTTGTGTTCCTAGTGAATGGTGGGGCGGTAAGCTGGAAGAGTAAGAAGCAGCCGGTGGAGGCGCAATCTTCAATGGAGTCTGAATACATTGATGCGGATGATGCAGCAAATGAAGCTGTTTGGCTAAAGAATTTCGTCATCAAACTGGGAGTTTTTCCAAATGCACAAGACCCCGTGACGATCTATTGTGATAACACGGGAGCTATTGCAAACGCAAAGGAACTAATGACTCATTCCGCAGCCAAACACATCAAGCTTAGATTTCACGTCATTTGACAGAATGTTGAGAAGGTGAAGTCAAGATTTGCAAAGTAGATACGGAACTAAATATGGCAGATCCTTTGACTAAAGCTCTCCATCAGGAAAAGCACGAACAACACCGAGATTTCATTGGTGTTAGGTTCCTGCCTATTGTAAACTAGTTTTATTTATACTCTAGTGCAAGTGGGAGACTAAAGGAGTTATGCCCTAGAGGCAAATAATAAAGTGTATTATTTGATATATCTCCTATATGTTCATAATATGTTTCATACTGTGCTATAACTTTGTTAATACGAAACGTTAATACACGTGTGGTATGTAAACAAACTGTGTCTCTAGTTACCTCTAGCGAACTAGTTCATTGGTCATGAGGATGGTCTGGGTTTCAAGATCATGGGCATTTATGCCGATTGACAATGGGGTCATGTTATTAGTTGAATAACATGATAGACAGACATCCGTCCGTTATATCTTGAATGAGATCTAGTTACAAAGTTCACCATTGATGATAAAACACAGAGACCTCGCAACCTGATCCTTTGACTGTGAGGTAATGCAAATCACCATTCCGGAGGAATCTTAGATGGTTATCAAGAATCATCTCATAACATGGTGATCAAAAAGGTGCCACTAAGGTTTTCCAAAGAGATGCGTAGAGGAGTACATATCAAGACCAGGATTTGTCTAATCCATGTAACAGACAGATACATGTGGCCATCTCAGTGACATTGCATTAATGAAGCTTGCAAGCATGTGACTGATGTCTACGCACTTCTATTCTTGTAGACAGTTGTTGGGCCTCCAAGTGCAGAGGTTTGTAGAACAGCAGCAAGTTTTCCCTTAAGTGGATCACCCAAGGTTTATCGAACTCAGGGAGGAAGTGGTCAAAGGTATCCTCTCTCAAGCAATCCTGCAATCAAGATACAAGAAGTCTCTTGTGTCCCCAACACACCCAATACACTTTTCAGGTGTATAGGTGCACTAGTTCGGCGAAGAGATAGTAAAATACAAGTGGTATGGATAATTATAAGTGGTAACAGTGCTAGAAAATACTTTGATGGCATGGAAGAGACTAAAGGCAAACTGAAATAAAGATGGAAGCTAGCAAACATGTAACAGATCTAGTAGCAAACGGTGTTTCAATGTTTAGAAACAAGGCCTAGGGATCATACTTTCACTAGTGAACACTCTCATATAAATATATTCTTCTTTATGATACTACGCTGAACTACTCTCCGGTTGGACACTCTAATCAATGGTAGGGCTATAACAGCACACCTCAAAGTTCATCTTTCCCATCTAGAAAACCCCACACTATCACCTTGAGTACTAGATGAGTCCAACAAACACCACAATTTCATAAAGATATCCAACTCCAAATATAACTCATAACAAGTGTTTGTAATCTCTAGCCTAAGTGCCACCATGGTGTGCACGCTGTCACTTTCACACACATGGGGAGAGCAGAGATCTATTAAAGCACTTGAGTAGCAAGGTAGATCTACTTGATTACAAAGCTCATGATCACAATATGATCATGCATAGAGAGAGAGATGAACACATAGCTACCGGTAGAACCCTTAGCCTCGAGGAAGAACTACTCCCTCATCATCATGGGAATCAGCAATGGTGATGGAGATGGTGGTGGAGATCGATGGAGATGGATCCGGGGGCACTTCCCCGTCCCAGCAGGGTGCCGGAACAGAGACTTTCTATCCCCCGAATCTCTCCTTCAGTGGCGGGCGGCGCTGCGGAACTTTTCATGGATTTCTGATTGACGACTTAGGGTTTTGGTATCGGGAGGCTTGGCGAAGAGGCAAGGTCGGTGGCCGGCCAGGGGGCCCACACCATGCCCTGGCGCGGCCTGGGCTGGCCCATGCCAAGGTGGGGTGTGGCCACCTTGTGGCCCCTCTCCGACTCTCCTTCTGGCTCCATGAGTCTTCCGGGAAAATAGTAACTTTGGCTTTTGTCCCGTCCAATTCCGAGAATATTCATTTTCTGACCTCCTGGAACCAAAAACGGCAGAAAACAGGCAACTGGCACTGTGGCTCTTGTTAATAGGTTAGTCCAAGAAATCATATGAGAAGTACTGCAAAGTTGGAACAAAACACAAGAAAGTAGATAAAACCAAGCATGGAACATCAAAAATTATAGATACATTTGCAATGTATCAACATCCCCAAGCTTAACTCCTGCTCGTCCTCGAGTAGGTAAGTGATAAAAAGAAACAATAATTTTTTAGGTGACATGCACCATCGTAAACTTGATCAAAGTATTTGTAAAACATTCAAAGCTGGGATCATAGTACTTCAATCATAACATGAAAGACAAAGTTCTAGCAATAAGACAAAGAAACTATGATACAACATGAAAAGGCACAAACAAAAGATTCATGAATAATAATGCTTTGCAAGACGTTTGTTTGTTTCACATAAAGAAAACATAGCATAATGGCATTCAGCTTGTCCCTCATAGATTAGCAAATATAAATGCATATGACACCTTCAAACTTCGTAAGAGTGACTAGATACAAATAGTTTAAAACAAGCAATATCAAGTTATGCAACAATCAACTAGTCTTGGGACAATGCACATAGAACTAAGAATGGCCACTATGCTCTCAAAGTAGGTGCATAAAGGTAAAAGATGGAGACTCAATATAATGGTGGAAGAAATGCCTTCATAGAAGGAAGCAGAAATTCAAGTTTCATAAAGAGCTTCCAAAATTATGGTACTTAATAGCTTTGAGCTCTCATTGCCCCTATCATAAGCATCTTGAAGTGATTAAGGTTAAAGTGAACAAACTATGGTGTACATGCTTGACGAAGTATAAGTTAGAAATCTCATGTCCCTTGTATACGAGGGTCACTCCTCATGCTACTCAAGTTTAGTCACCGGTAAGTTCTTGTCATTGTAAGTATATGTGTATCATAGAGAACCACCAACGGGGTACCCCTTTCCCGATGATACGGAAGAATCCCCATATCACAATGACAAGGCAAGCAGACAACGAGCATCTCAGCAATCTTCTTATTTACCATGGGAATATGGTGCTTTTTCTCTCTTTCCTCTTTTCACAATCTTTTTTTTTCTTTTTCTCTTTTTTCTCAATATAGGACTCTTTTTTATAAGAAGAATACTTCATAGACAACTCATTATGGTTACACTGCAGGTTTCCACCATGTCAGCATGGATTAGACCAACGACCCAGGCATTTCTCTAACACATATACATAACTCCATGGACTTACAAGCTCCCCTTTCATTTCACACCGACGACATCCATATATAAAAGAGCATGATATCAACTAGGTACAAGTACCAAGTGCAATGTTGAAAGTGTTACCCATGAAACATGGTTCTGCTAATTCCCAACAAATAAGTGCAAGCATATATAACATAGGCGACACAATGGTTCAAGTTTATTAAAGGCAAGAAAATTAAAGTGTGCCATCAAGTTCATGAGAGCTTTAATCACTAGTTTTCTCATAACAAGTTTAATTTGGAAGGTAAACAAAAACATGAATATACTTGGAATAGCTTAAGCTAGTAGGTAGGTATGGTGGACTCTTTGGAATAACTTGGTTTAAGGAGTTGGATGCATGAGTGGAACTCATACTTGGTTGTGGAGGCTAGCAAAAGACTGGGAGCGACAAACTAAGAGAGCAATAATGGCCATAATCATGCAGAGCGACAAAACATCATTGATCAAAGCATAAAGTGATACTACAAGTTGAAAACTAAAGGATCATAAAGGCTATGGTGACTCGAGATAGTCCTAACATGGTGTGAGCATGTGCCAAGTCAACCCAAATAAAGCATCAAATGAGAATACCACTATACAATGCTTTAATATGCTAAAACAACGCATGATTCATCCAAGGCACATTAAGCAATCTCAATTGTTTATAACAAGTCATGCTACAGCAAAGAATACTAAGCATAAAGCCAAAACAATATCAAGCATGGCATGACAAAGCATAGGCCACAGTCAAAAACAAGCTCTCTTTACTACTTAAGCATGAACTTTCCTACTCTTTTCCAATCCAAACCAAACTATTTGAAAACCAATGTATGAAAGAGGGGGTCCAACCAATTTATTCAGCAAAACTAAGAAAATCAAGCAAACTAAAAACCAAAACGAAATGAAAAAGAATACGCTCCAAGAACAACACAATTGTGTATGAAACAATAAAAATGAAGCGTTTGGAAGAAACCTGAAATTTTTATTGATGAAGAAGGGGATGCCTTGGGCATCCCCAAGCTTTGACGCTTGTACTTCTTGGATATTTCTTGGGGTGACACGCGTGGCATCTCCAAGCTTGAGCTTTAGTCCATCTTTCATCTCATTACTCATTCCTTCCATACACCTGCAATTTTTTCTTCATACAAAACTTCACACAATCTTTATTAGCAACATTAGTGCATCAAGATAATAGGTCTTTAGGTTCAGTTCCAACACCAATAAAACTTCCAATTAAATGCTAGCTACTGTAGCACTTCCCTCAGAAAGCTCAATTCCCCAAAAGAACTAAAAAAGAAACAAACAAGAAGCAAATGCAAAAAATGGCAGAAATCTGTCAAAACAGACCAGCAGGTAAATACGAATTTTTTCGAAGACCTTCTGTTGCTCAAATAAAAAAGTGTTGAACTAACGAAAGTTAGATAATAACCTGGGTCAGAAGCACAAAAATTCACGCCTCAAAAATACGTTCAGAGATTTTACACGAATTTTTACGGTGTAGCACAGAAATCTGTTTCAGGACAGCAACTTTCCCAATCATTACTTCTCTCTCATTAGAAGTTACTCTTGGCACAAAAAGCAAATAAAAAGGATAAGAAGCGGTTATTACTGAACTTCCAAGACTCATCTAAAACTTTTGGGTTATCTCCCAGTAAGTACTTTTCTTTAACGCCTTTAAGTTAGGCATGATAGTTTGAGAAGATGCTCACATAAGAAATATGAAGTGAAGTAAAAGAGAGCATCAAGAAGAAAATTTCAAACACATTTAAGTCTAACCCACTTCCTATGCAAAATAATCTTGTAAAGAAACAAGTCATGAAAGAACAAAGCAACAAGCATAGGAAAGCAAAACAAGTGCAACTTCAAAATTTTCAACATAAAGAGGGGAAACTTAATATTATTGAGATGCATAAAACCATATTTCCCTCTCTCATAATAACTTTCAGTAGCATCATGAATAAAATTAACAATATAACTATCACATAAAACATTTTTATCATGATCCACATGCGTATAATAATTATTACTCTCCACATAAGCATAGTCATTCTTATTAATTGTGGTGGGAGCAAATTCAACAAAATAGCTATCATTATTATTCTCATCACCATAATCATCAAATATAGGAGGCATATTGTAATCATTAATTTTCTCCTCAATAGTAGGTGGACTGAAAATATCATATTCATCATTGTAATCATCATATATTGGAGGTTTGGTATCATCATAAGCAATAGAATAGCTATCTTCCAAAGCTGGGGAACTAAAAAGATCATTTTCATAGGAACTAGCTTCCCCAAGCTTAGAATTTTCCATAGCATTAGCAATAATGGTGTCCAAAGAATTCATACTAACAACATTGCTATTAGCATGCAAATAAAGTTCCATAGGTTTTTTAATTTTCTCTTCAAACACTTCATGTCCTAACTCAAGATAAATACTATAAAGCTCTCTAATTTTTTTATTGTTTTCCATTAAGCCTAACTAGTGAAAACAAGAAACAAAAAGACAAAATTGCAGAATCTAAAGGAAATAACTTCGAGCACTCACACCGGAGGATGTGAGTACCTTTTACCTTACCTCCCGGGCAACGGCGCCAGAAAATAGGCGTTTGCCATGGGAGGTTCTTCTTCTTTAATCCTCCGGTGTGAATACCTTTTACCTTTCCTCCCCGGCAATGGTGCCAGAAAATAGCTTGATGTCTACGCACTTCTATTCTTGTAGACAGTTGTTGGGCCTCCAAGTGCAGAGGTTTGTAGAACAGCAGCAAGTTTTCCCTTAAGTGGATCACCCAACGTTTATCGAACATAGGGAGGAAGTGGTCAAAGGTATCCCCTCTCAAGCAACCCTGCAATCAAGATACAAGAAGTCTCTTGTGTCCCCAACACACCCAATACACTTGTCAGGTGTATAGGTACACTAGTTCGGCGAAGAGATAGTGAAATACAAGTGGTATAGATAATTATAAGTGGTAACGGTGATAGAAAATAGCGTGATGGCATGGAAAAGACTAAAGTAAAACTGAAATAAAGATGGAAGCAAGCAAACATGTAACAGATCTAATTGCAAATGGTGTATCAATGCTTAGAAACAAGGCCTAGGGATCATACTTTCACTAGTGAACACTCTCATATAAATATATTCTTCTTTATGATATTACGCTGAACTACTCTCTGGTTGGACACTCTAATCGATGGTAGGGCTATAACAGCACACCTCAAAGTTCATCTTTCCCATCTAGAAAACCCCACACTGTCACCTTGAGTACTAGATGAGTCCAACAAACACCACAATTTCATAAAGATATCCAACTCCAAATATAACTCATAACAAGTATTTGTAATCTCTAGCCTAAGTGCCACCATGGTGTGCACGCTGTCACTTTCACACACATGGGGAGAGCAGAGATCTATTAAAGCACTTGAGTAGCAAGGTAGATCTACTTGATTACAAAGTTCATGATCACAATATGATCATGCATAGAGAGAGAGATGAACACATAGCTACCGGTAGAACCCTTAGCCTCGAGGAAGAACTACTCCCTCATCATCATGGGAATCAGCAATGGTGATGGAGATGGCGGTGGTGATTGATGGAGATGGATCCGGGGGCACTTCCCCTTCCCGGCAGGGTGCCGGAACAGAGACTTTCTGTCCCCCGAATCTCCCCTTCGGTGGCGACGGCGCTGCGGAACTTTTCGTGGATTTTTGATTGACGACTTAGGGTTTTGGTATCGGGAGGCTTCTTATAGGCGAAGAGGCAAGGTCGGTGGCCGGCTAGGGGGCCCACACCATGCCCTGGTGCGGCCTGGGCTGGCCCACGCCAAGGTGGGGTGTGGCCACCCTGTGGCCCCTCTCCGACTCTCCTTCTGGCTCCGTGAGTCTTCCGGGAAAATAGTAACTTTGGCTTTTGTCTCGTCCAATTTCGAGAATATTCATTTTCTGACTTCCTGGAACCAAAAATAGCAGAAAACAGGCAACTGACACTGTGGCTCTTGTTAATAGGTTAGTCCAAGAAATCATATGAAAAGTACTCCAAAGTTGGAACAAAACACAAGAAAGTAGATGAAACCAAACATGGAACATCAAAAATTATAGATACATTTGCAATGTATCAGTGACTTCATCACGGAATGCAACAAAATGAGAACGAGTAAACAAATTCATTGGTAACGAGACCGAACTAAGGTATGGGGATACCGAATATCAAGTCTCGAATGAATTAGGTATCATATGACAAAGGGAACGGGAAATGACTATCTCACGGTGAAACGCACAGGGGTCACATGGCCATCCAGGTCCCTCTGTTGATCATTGATGTGAGAGTAGTCTCGATCATGTCCGGAGTGTTTCCGAACTGAAGGATGTCACGCTTAAGGGTAGGGACGCTTAGGGTAGATGAGGTATCGTAGGAGAAATAGAGAAAGAGAAACCAGAATAGTTCCGGGTAACATCCGATGGAGATCGGAAGGGGTCCGGAAGGTGTTCCGGAGTGAAGGAATAATACAATATGTGTATTTGAATGTTAATTGGAGAATTAATATTAAATATATATTTTATTTTATTATTAAAGACATCATAATGCTAATGGGCCTCACCCGAAGGGAGGCCCAATAGGGCATGGCGCCTAGGGAGAAGGGGCCAGCCGGCCTGGGCTTGGTGGGCTACCCTAGTGGGGCCCATCTAGGGCTAGTGGGTGCCCCTAGGTGGCCGTCGGGTCTGGGGTTTAGGCCCACATCGCCTGGCCCCTGGGTGGTGCGCCCCTCTCCCACTATATATAGGGGTCTCACCTTCCCCTTTGGAATCATCCCATTCCCTCTCATTTTCTCTCTCATTCATTGAGGACTTCTCCGTAATATTGGAGAGGACCTCGTGGGTGAGTTCTCCACCTTCACACCACCGTCGTGTGATCAGCGATCCGACATCTACTTCTTCCGCTGCTCGGCTGGATCGGAGTCCGGTTGACGTCTCCTACACCGGACGTGTGACGAACTTTGGAGGCACCACACTTGGGGTGCTGCTCGTCTTCATCAATATACGCCTTTCCGCGTAAGGCGTGCCTCGGTCTTCAAAGGTATGAATACCGTATCTCTCCTCCGTTACTTATGTCTACATAGTATAGATCCTGGTATTAGTGTTCGAGTAGATAGAGAATTTTTGTTTTCTGTTATGGAACCCTTCACCACTTTGATCTACAAAACCATACACCGATTCAAGATAAGTTGTACATGAAAAAGATATGAATCGATGTTGTGAATCTATCCCAATGATTGGTTCCTAGTTTCGTTGACCTTTTATGGGTCTATTTCGTGTTCATGTTTATATGTTTTGTGAACGAATTTTGCCAAATCTTTTATACACGGACGACCGTTTGAAATTTCCTTTGGGTGTAGCTTTGCCTCACCGGATCACACAACTTTCGTGTTGGTTTTTCGTTTTGACATTTATAACTATGTGATCTAAACTATCATATTATACGTACGTACACGTAGATCTACTCGTATAGCAATGTCAAAACAGAAAACTTACAACATCAAAATCGTGTGAAATGATGAACTGAATCTTCTCTCCAAAGGAAATTTCAAATGATCAACTGTGTGTGACGAATTTGATAAAATTCGTTCAAAAAAGCTCTAAAAGGGAAAACGACGTGCCGTTTCAAACACTCAACAAAATTAAAAATTGTTCACCGCAATGGATTCATAACATTGAGGGGCATCTTTTTCATGTACAACTTATCTTGAATGGAGACATAGTTAAGTAGATTAGAGAGGATTAAGATCAAGTATGTTAGATTAGAGAAATAATATTTATTGTCTACTGTGTGCAGTGAGGAACCAAACGCTGGGCCGTTTTGGGAGGAAACAAGAATACAAGGGACCAAACAAGAGCCCAAACTTGACTCAAGTCAAATCTCTCCCCATGCAGCATCCAGCAGACAAAAAGGCAAAAACGAGAAATTCTGGGCCGAGTAACCAAACACGTCCTAAGGAAAGGTTTCACAGAGTTTTTACAACCATTCTTGCTTAACATTCGATGTTACCGCAAGTGGTAACGATGAAAACATCTCTACCACGAACAAAAAGCAAAAATTACACACAGCTGTGCACAAGCAAAAATCTCTAGCATGAACCCTGGTAGGCAGTTGCTAACAATAGTAATTAAGCCATTAAAAGTGGTACATTTGGACTGGCTTGTTTTTATCAAATGGGTTTCTTCGTTTCATTATCAAAGCACATGCTACAAGAGTTCATTACAGGGCATCACACATTTCCATCTGTGTGCTCATCATCTCAAACACACGGAAAAGTAGCCTGAAACTAAACTAAGACAAGTACATCAGAAGCTAAATTTCATAGAGACAACAAGTTCTAGCACCCTCCAGCAGAATCCGCACGCTCAAATTCCTTATGAAGACAAACCACTCGCAATTCTTCAATATGATGGAGACCAGCCTCTCGCTCTGCTGAAGACTTTCTTAGCCATCATCTTCAGAATATCAACCCCTCCTAGCAGCACCTTTTGAATGTTTTGTTTCTGCAATTCTCTCTAATAAGTCATCCAATGACAAATCAAAAAGATTATATCACAAGGATCATCAGGCACCATGTGATCAAAACATGCTTTATTTCTAGTTTTACAAATGGACCGGAAAGCATCAACTAGGCAAATTTTTGTTGCTGCCATTATATTGCGTGTCACACTAGAACTTGGTTGGTTGCTTTATTGTGACTGAATCAAAAACATCATTCTTTCAGGATTTTACAATATATGCTGTACTCTCTTAGCTTACCTAGTTACAAGAAGAGAATTGTACAACTTTTTCATAGAGTTTGAAGAAAAAAACCCTAAAAAAAGACCCACCTACGACACATGCGGTGGCAAACCTAGAAACTTTCGGAAGCCTAGGCTGAATTTTTTAGACAAAACACTATAGAAATCTATAAAACCCAAGCTTTGCGTCGTCGGCAAGCCTGGACAACCGTCCAGGCTATAGGGACGCAGGGTCCGCCCATGGCCACATGGAGACTACTCCCAATGATGAAACTATGGGTTTCTGCTTAAAATCCTGGGTTTCCTTTCTTAGTTTTTTTTTAATGCAGAGATCGGTAGCAAATCTGAGATCTTCCAAAGAAAAGTGTACTAAACAAAACAAATTGTACTAGTAAGATATATTTCATTTATCATGCAATTAAGTAGTACTATGGGATTGTCCTTTGAGGATTGATGATGAAACCAAGAATGAAGAATCGTGCAGACCTGTCCGTGAAAGACGAGACAGATGGACCTGCTCGATGGATCGATCATTTTCTATGGCGCCAAGGGAATGGCTCTCGCTTGGTAGCAAAGGAAACGCCGCTGGCCTCGTTAACAAATGCATGCATGTCACTAAGCGGCAAGACGTACCGCACCACTCCATGACTAACGCCCAGTTGATAGTTAATTAATTAACGACGTACTACTAACTTGGACCGGAAAATATGGTTAAGGGTTTCTGATAATTATGGAGAGATAGTGCTCGTATGATACAGAACCGAAAATTCATTTGGAGGAACGAACCACCGCCCCTACGTACGTGTATGCAGGGAGCAAGGCACTACGTATATACTAGTACTACTTAAAGATGTCCAGCTTTATTGCTAGTACGCCCCCGCGCACTACTGTGTGTACCATACCAGTACAGTGCTGGCGTGCACGTCTGCAGGTAGCGTGTGGCCTCGCTCGAAGGCGGCATTGGATCCTGACGGGCCGAAGGGGGCAAGGAACCAGTGCGCACATAAAAGGCCCTGCCGTGCGTGCAGTCGCACCTCACGCCCCGTGTACGTCCATGCATGGTACTCCTCCAGATCTAAAACCCAACCAAGTACCGCTACCACGGTCCACGTATCCATATCTTGCATAGTCACGTGCACCGCCACCTAAATAAATAACTCTGGAGAAACTAAATTAACCTACTGAGGCCGAGAGGCGATCGACGGAGCACACAGCACGTCAGCACGGGCTACGTCGATCGCTTCTTTGACCGGAAACAGTAAACCCATATGCATGGCAGCATCCTCCCCTCCTGCACTTTAGCTAACTAGGCTGGCGTGGATGGATTAGGCCGACACACTGCATGCGGATCGCGGTAAACAAATGCCACCACGCGGCCTCCCTGGGCCTAGCTAGCATAGCGTCGTCTTGGTGCGGTTCGTTATTATCCGTTCGGATCCGTTGCATAATTTACATATGCGACGAGTGTAGACTATGCTTTGCTCCGAGATCACGGAAAGCGACCGAGCGAGCAAAGCGAATGCTGCCTAGCTGCTGCTGCATGTGCCGAGCGAAGTCACGGAGAGGGACGCGCGACCCAGATCGACCTTTTGGTTAATCTTGTTTTATTTTAGCGGTCGACCGTGCACAAGGAAGTCTCTTCTCGGTCAAGCATAGGACCAGCTAGCGTGCGTTCCTGATGCGGCTAACCTGAAAATGTTAGACGACGTGCATCGCATCGCGCTGGTCGGTCGCTCTCCGACGGCTCAAACTTTAATTCCAGAGCGATGGATGCATACTCCTGAAATAAGTGGTTTAAGTTTATTTAGACATGTTTTAGTGCTAGATACATTCGAATGTAGTCAATCTAAATCAATTAATTTGGATCAAATGAAGTACTAAAACGCATCTAAATATAACCTAGACAAATGCAAGACCTTTAAGTCTGGACAGCGGGAGTAGTATACTCGTAGCGCATCACACGGACAAGAGTGTTTGAGCTAGCACGGTGGTGTTAACTTTTCTTCCAATAAAAAAGGCCGAGAGGTCCAGTGCACGTAATGCTCTCGCGCAACGGTCGATCACATGCACATGGTCCATGAACGAACGGTGGGTGGTCGAGGATAAGAGGATCGGTCTCGTACGTACGTGGCATATGATATTGGCATTAGGTGCGCCGTCACGTGGGCCAGGAACACACGTACGCAACATGGTCACATGGGAGGCGTACGTACGTGGACCCGCCTATGCCCTAGGTGAACAGCGAACGGCAATTGTTAACGACGATAATTAAGCCATTAAAACTGTTGGTTTAGGACTGGCTAAATTCTGGATCCCGTCACTAGAGGACCCTCACCTATCCTGCACATGCCCCCTCTGGTGGTGACAGGCATACACGTCGTTGTGAAGTGTCAACAGTATACGGGACTACGGGTCGAAGGCGAGGACTGACCGTGTGAGAGCTTTCCGTCCAGAAGAGCATTTCGATGCAAGTTAAAACTGGTTAAAACTTTTTTTTTGCGGGTTAAAACTGTTATTGTATGTATTCTTTTTTTTCCTTGAGAGTTATTGCACGTATTCTTGTGTATGTAATGATGCAGATAGGCTAGCACTAGCAGATGCAGTGTCATCTTCCAATACTTAGAGCATCTCCAGCAGCCACGCTAAAAATTGCGCGCGTCCAATAAACCACTTGTTTAGCGCGCGGAGCCTTGTTTTCGATGCTCCAGCAGCGACTGCAAACTAGCGCGCGCGGTAAAAAAAATTCAGCGTGCAGTATATGCGCTATCGCGAGCTCCACATCTGGGGCTCCTGGTTCGGTACGCTGGAAACGCACACTCGCGCGCAGAGCTGAAATCCCCCCCTCCCGCGCCCGCGCTTCCTCTCTCCCCATTCCCAAATCCCGCCGGCACCGACAGCTCCCGCCGGCGCCGACAGCGCCGCCGCTTGTTGTCGCCACCGCGCCGAAGCTTCCCCCGCCCCCGTCGCCGCCGTGCCGAAGCTTCCCCCGCCGCTAATCGATGACCACCGCCGCGCCCCCGTCGCTTCCGCGCGACCACCGGCGCCACTCCCCGCCGATTCGAGCTCCGCGAGCACAGATCCGGCGCTGCCCCGGCCGTCCACCGCCGCCGCCGTCGCTTCCGCGCCACCACCGGCGCTACTCCCCACCAAGGTATGTAGTGTCCTCCATTGCCATACCTTCTCATTCTAGGATATTATTTAGACGTAGCCGCCCTATGTAGATGGTGCGCCGCCGGTCGAAGGAAGAGTCCGATGATGAATGGGATGCGGAAGAAGAGGAAGATCTTGCTATCATTTTGGCCGTTCGCGCTAGGATGAAGCGCCCGAAGCATGGTGGTTCCGTGATTGGTCGAGAGAGATTGTGGAGGGAGAGGTTGGAAGGCCATGCCAAATTGATGAGAAGCTATTTCATCGAGAAGCCCATCTTCCCCGAGCGCTACTTCCGGCGCCGGTTTAGGATGAGCACAAGATTGTTCAAGAACATCGCCGAGAGTGTGATGGAGTTTGATCGTTTCTTTGAGCAAAGGAGGAATGCCGCCGGGGAGCTTGGGCATAGCACCTACCAAAAGGTGACTGCCGCCTTGCGTATGATGGCATATGGTATTCCGGCAGATTTGGTTGATGACCACTTGGCAATGGGGGAGAGCACCGCCATTCTTTGTGTCCGTCGCTTTGCCGTGGCTATTGTGAGAGTGTTCGGGGAGGAGTACTTGAGATCCCCCAATGCTCAAGACACGGCAAGGCTATTGGAGCAAAACAAGCGGCGTTGGTTCATCGGAATGCTTGGCTCTATTGATTGTATGCATTGGAGTTGGAAGAATTGTCCTGCGGCTTGGCATGGACAATTCAAAGGCCACAAGAAGGATTCCACCATCATCCTTGAAGCCGTGGCTGATTACGAGACATGGATTTGGCATGCTTTTTTGGGATGCCCGGATCTTGTAATGATATCAATGTTCTCCAGCGGTCACATCTCATGGCTAGGATAGCTAATGGTGAAACTCCACCGGTGCAGTTTGTGGCAAACAACAAAACATACACCGATGGCTACTTCCTTGCCGATGGCATCTACCCAAGGTGGAGGACATTTGTGAAGCCGGTCAAGGATCTAGAAGGCAAGAGAGAAGTCGATTTCCATAATGCACAAGCGGTGGCAAGGAAAGATGTGGAGAGAGCATTCGGGATATTGCAAGCTATATTCATGAAGTATTGAGTCTATACTTAGTTCTTGTACCACTACTATATCATTTAGAAAGCAATCTCTATTAGCTAGTTAAAACTCGAAAATTGCGTGATTAGCTAAATTATGTTAAACATATTTTGGGTATAGTCTTGAACCAGGAGAAAATAACAAAGTAAAAAATAACAATTCTATTAAGAAAACTAAGTATCGTGGTATTGTCGATGAGTACGCCATAGAGGTTATCACAAAGCGTGTAGAGAAAGGTGGGGTAGGCAGCGAGTTGGCGGATACGAGGTAGCACAATTTACCAAGGTTCAGATCCCATGATGGTGGTAGAATCCCACTCCTGCTTCCAATCACTATAATAGCTACGTCGGGTTACAAAGATTGTAAGGTTCACTGTGCGAGATTGAGTTGTAAGAACTTATTGTGCCCTAAAGACTCCCGTAGTAGGTCTGGCTTATAAAGGCGCCATAACCTAGGATTACAGGGTAAAGCCTACCGAACAGGTTATAGAGTCATACACTAACACTAACTAGTTTTTTCGTGTCTTATACTTCAAGGCTCCAGCCTTGTTTATGCCAGTACCGTAGACTTCATGTTATTCCGGCATGGGCCTTCCTTCTGTATTCTACTAACTGAACCATCCAGTAGGCCATGGGTCGTACTACCAATAGTGGGCAACCTGGATTATCCGGAATAGAGCTATACTATGGTGACACCCATTATTCTTAACCCCAATAGTAGCGTGGACTTTAAGATCCGTGTCGTCTTGTCGCTTGGTTCCTGAATGCTCCGTCTAGGTGATGTCGGTAATTCTGGCAGACATCGTATTTTAGTCCTCCCTAAAAGTATTGCAAGCTTCTTCTCCGTCTTCAATGCGTAAGCTGGGAAAAATAGAGTCTCCAATCATCTTCATCTTCGTAGTCGGATAATGTCTAGGTTTTTTTTGGAAAGAAGCATATATTAACATCAGAAGATACCAATTACACCCAGCCTCTGCAAAAACGCATTGCCCTAGCGGCCATAGGCATGCACACAACCAAAAAAGAAAAAAGAATTAAAAAAAAGAAAAGTCCCGCTACAATGACCCATTCGTTGAAACAGCAGTACTACCACCACCAAGACAACACCAGAAGTCCAGCTTATCCAAAAGCGATGCCTCCAAAAAGGGAACAGTGCACAAACACCATCATCGCCCGATCATAGATCTTAGGTTTTCACCCTGAAGAAAGTCCACGCTCTCAAAACAATGCCTTCAACAAGGCCATTGCCAGGCACAACCAATTAAGGCCAAACCTTGGGTTTTCACCCTGATAGGTAGGACTATGAACCTCTCCTATGCAGTCAGGAGGATGACGTAGGGTACAACTTACTATTACATTGTTACATCGAAACTCACAGATGCCTAGGTAGATCAATATTGCGATTTTCCCGTGCGAGAAATCCGAAGAGTTGGCGTTAGACGCGGAGACGTGGCGAAATTACCGTGCACATTCCTCAACACATCGCCCACACTTACTCCATCAGATTCTCATTTATACGAATCTTGATGCTTGGGGTTATAAATTACCGCGATAGTTAATCTTTTTCATTTACCTATATTCTCCCCTACTTCGTCTTCCTCCTTGCGACTACCGCCGTTTTGAGCTCCCAAGTGGAAAACCCTAAGCCCCAATCCTCCACTCCACCTTGCTCTCCTCCAATGGCCAACACTAGTAGCCCATCGAAGGCGGCGGCGCCCAATGCATCTGTCGAGCCTACTCCGGTAGTGGTGCGCCACGAGAAGTGGTGGTTCTGCCAGTTACTGGTGTGGTGGAGGAACCCACCGATGGGGACAAAAAATCCACGACACGCAACCCAGTAGAAGAAGAAGACGTTGATGCAGATTCTTTCAAGGGAGCGTGGAGGGGCTCGAAGCTCAAAGCATTTGAGCTCAACGATCTCGTCACCGAGGGGTACCTTCCATCGACAGAGGGGCTAGAGTGACGCTTGGTGCCGGCCGGCGAGGTGACTCCGTCTCCCAAAGCCAGGGAGAAGGTTGTTGGAGATATGCCCAAGAGGCAATAATAAAGTGGTTATTATTATATCTTTATGTTTATGATAAATGTTTACATCCCATGCTATAATTGTATTAACAGGAAACATTAATACTTGTGTGTTTTGTAAACATAAAAGAGTTCCTAGTAAGCCTCTTGTTGAACTAGCTTGTTGATTAATAGATGATCATTTTTTCCTGATCATGGACATTGGATGTCATTAATAACAAGATTATATCATTAGGAGAATGATGTGATGGACACACACCCATAGTAAGCGTAGCATAAGATCAAGTCATTAAGTTCGTATTGCTATAAGCTTTCAAATGCATAGTAACCTAATCCTTCGACCATGAGGTTATGTTAATCACCATCACCGGATGGGTACTTTGATGACATCAAACACCGCTTCGTAACTGGGTGGTTATAAAGGTGTCATTGGGTATTCTGAAAGTATGTGTTGAAGCGCATGGACCAAGATTGGGATTTGTCCATCCATATGAAGGATAGATATGCTCTGGGCCCTCTCGGTGGAATGTCATCTAGTTAGCTTGCAAGCATGTGACTAGGTCACAAGGGATGACATATCACGGAATGAGTAAAGAGTACTTATTAGTAACGAGGTAGAACTAGGTATGGAGATACCGACGATCAAACCTCGGATAAGTAGAATATCGCGCGACAAAGGGAATTGGTTTCGTATGTTAAATGGTTCTATCGATCACAAAGTCATCGTTGAGTATGTGGGAGCTGTTATGGATCTTCAGATCCCGCTAATGGTTATTGATCGGAGATGTATCTCCATCATGTCTACATGTTCACGAACCGTAGGGTGACACACTTAAGGTTCGAAGTTGTTTTAAGTAGATATGGAATGTGCGTTGGAGACCGAATGTTGTTCGGAGTCTCGGATTGGATCCGGGACATCACGAGGAGATCCGAAATTGTCCGGAGAATAAGATTCATATATTGGGGATCATTTTCTAAGTTAGGAAATGTTCCGGAGTGTTTGTATGGAGATTCTAGAAGGTTTCGGAATGTTCTGGAAGGTTCTAGGAGATTTCTTGGAGTTTGCTTGAAAACCAAGAAAGGATCAAGGAGTCCTTGTGGGGCAAGACAAGGAGTCGTGGGGGAGGAGGACTCCTCCCCCCCTCCCAATCCGCCGGCCAAGGAAGGGAGGGGAGTCCTACTAGGACTCCCCCTCCCATGGAGCCTCCCTCCTTTAAATAGAGGGGTGGGGTGCCACCCCCTTGCCCCCTCCACTTCAAGCCCTAGCCGCCGCCTCTCTCCTCCTCCTTCCCTCTGCTCAGGCTTAGGCGAAGCCCTGCAGAATTCTCTACTCCACCACCACCACCACACCGTCGTACTACTAGGATTCCGTGGAGAAGATCTACTACCTCCGCAGCTCGCTGGAACGGGGAGAGGAAGGTCTGCTTCGACTCCGCACGTGTGACCGACTGCGGAAGCGCTGCCGGAACGCGGCGCCGGAAGGATCGTCCACACGATATTGAGATCGGCAAGTGATCGACTACATCAACCCCGAGATCTAATCTCGTAACGCTTTCGGATCTACGAGGGTTAGTACAGATCTATCTCGTTGCACATGTCTAATAGATTAGATCTTGGCTTTTATCTAGATTAGATCTGGATTTTGTTCGTTCTTGCGGTAGAATTTTTTTGTTTTCCATGCCACGAACCCTTTAGTGGTATCAGAGCCACGTCTATGCGTAGATCTGTTGCAGGAGTAGAACATAATGGTTTTGTGGGCATTGGTGCTCGTGTCGTCTTTTGCTTTGTGTACTTTGCATCTTGCGGTATGGTGGGATGAAGCGGCTCGGGCTAACCTTACATGTCATCGCACATGAGACTTGCTCCACAGTTGACGTGCAACTCGTATTGCACAAGTGGCTTTGCGGGTGTCTGTCTCTTCCATCATAGTATAGATCCAATCTACACTTTGCACTTGATAGCACCTGTATCAACGTTGTGGTTCAGTTTCGTAGGTAAGATCCGTTCTTATTCGAAAGCCCCAAACCACGTAAAATATGCAAAGAAAATTAGAGGCGTCTAACTTGTTTTTGCAGGGGTTTTGTGATGTGATATGGCCATCATGTGATTGTGATTATATTTGATGTATGCAATAATCCTTGTTGTAATATGGCAACCGGCAGGAGCCTAATGGTTGTCTTTAATTCTGTTAAGACCTGCGTGTCTATTCATCTTGTAATAGCTTTATTCCAAGTAGTTGTAATAGTTTCTAGTGATGATGGACAACCATGAAGCGGCGCCACTGACCTTGACGCAATGCTGGTGATGATGGAGATCATGTTCGTGCTTTGGAGATGGAGATCAAAGGCATAAGAAGAAAGGGCCATATCATATCACACTAATTATGAATTGCCTGTGATGTTAATCCTTTATGCATCTTGTATTGCTTAGATCGCGATGGTAGCATTATAAGATGATCCCTCTCACTAAATATCAAGTAATAAAGTGTTCGTCCTTAGTAGGCACCGTTGCTAAGACTCGTCGTTTCGAAGCATCTCGTGATGATCGGGTGTGATAGATTCTACGTGTGCAAACGACGGGTGCAAGCCATATTTGCACATGCGGATACTAAGGTTAATCTTGATGATCCTAGCATGTACAGACATGGTCTCGGAACACGGAATACCGAAAGGTAAAGCATGAGTCATATGGATGATATGATGAACATGTTGATTGTATGCCTTTAAAGCTACATCATCTCACGTGATGATCGGACTTGGTGTAGTGGATTTGGTTCGTGTAATCACTAAAACAACTCGAGGGATGTTGTTTTGAGTGGGAGTTCTTTTGTAATTTGGATTAGTCAAACTCAATTTATCGTAAACACAATCAAAGTGAATTTGCATAGTTTGTTGTAGTCATTGGCATCCGTTCACCACCTTACGCTTAGTTATAGTTGAGATAGTAGAACTATAGAAATTCTGGATATTTGCTTTACGAACTGGTATCGTATTGTTTTGAGTGTCAATCTAAAGTTTAAAAGTCATATTGCAAACTTTCAGCAAACTCCGTTTACTCTGTGAAGTTTAATAAACAGTATTAAATCAAGAGTAACAATTCCAGTGTTAGTATCTAATGTATCATGTTTGCCTCCATGATTCTTGATACTCAAAAGATTGTTTTTAATATCAAGTTTATCTAAGAGCTGAAAGCAATGTTTCAGAAACCATCATATGTGAAAGGTATTGTGATATCTAAAACAATGTGTTGGTTACAACATGATAGAGTATACGTCCTCATATTTGATGAGAATTTGTGAAGATTGGAGATGCGAGTCGTCCTAATCCTCCAAAAGGTTTTGGAAAAGAAACATTATACTCACAATTCACCTTTATAAGCTATAGCAGCTTGATCATGAAAATTGTCATGATAAGGATGAATAGAAGATGTAAGTAAAATGTTTACTTCACTAAAAGATTACTAAAGAATGGAATTTTGAAAGAATGCCAAACATTTGATGAAGGTGATCCACTTCAAAGTGCAAGTCCAAAGGTATTAGTATTTGACTATACACACTTTGTACTATGTGTCATGTGAATGACACCACTATTGATGTTGATAGATTCTTTTAAAAGAAAAGGAATTGTTGAAAGAGAATCTATAAAATATTTGGCAGAAAAGAAAAGATTGGAGATGTCCAACCTAGGTATATAGAAGATACATGTTATGGTTGTATTCCTTGGTTGTTAAACAATGTGGTTCTGCGGTATTGGATACCAAATTGGTTGGTATGAAGTGTCATACAGGATAACACAATTCATGAACTGCAATGGCCTAAGTAACTAGCAAGAGAATATGTGATGATGTTCATCGAAAACAAACAAAGGGTTGTTGTGTTGCTCGTTAACATCAAAGCTTGCCTTCAAGATTTGTTTCAATAATTGTTATTTTGATCAGGTATTATGACGACAAAAGGTTGTTCAAATAATTACCGTATTCCATAATAGATGGATGATATACAAGTCTGGTTGGAGAAATAACGACCATAAAACTAATGCTAAAATGTCGCAAGACAAATGATTGAAAGATCACTTGCGAAGTGACATCGCCGTTTAAATTATATTGAAAGGGATACATGAAGAAACTCCATGTTGATGGATTTTTGGAGTCTTTGATTTTGATCAAATGACGCTTGTGATACTTTCCTGGAGATAATTAAAACTCCGTTAGTAGGCCAAAAGAGGAACGGGCGACTAACTGATTGGAATTTGTACATATTGATGTATATAGTCCATTATGTGTAGTCGTGGGCGATGGATTTCAATTTCATATGCTTTCTCCGAAGATTTGAGTGAGTATATGTATATACTTACTCAATAAGGAAGAAGTATGAAACATTTGAAAATGTTCAAAGACTTTCAAGATGAAGTGGAAAATTATTGTAACAAGAAAATAAAAAAGTTTATGATTGGATCATAAAGAAAGATGTTTGAGTTACAAGTTTAGCAAAACACCTAAGATTTGAGGAATCGTTCCATGGATTTGCATTTCCCAAAACACCATAGGACTATGGAGTGTTCAAGATATGTAATGAAACCTTGTTTGACATGGTAAGATCAAAGGTGTCATTTATAAAACTGCCATTATATTTTAAAGATTAAAGCTTTAGTGACTACCGCTTTTACACTGAAAAGAGCTCCATCGTGATCCGTTGAAATGACACCATATAAGTCATGGTTTGGGATAAAACCCAGGTTGTCCTTTCTTAAATTTTTGGTATGCTAGGCATAAGTAAAATGTTTACAACCAAAGTCGGATGAGCATGTCTTTGTAGGTTATTTCGAATAACCATTGGGTATTCCTCGATAACACCGAAGACAAAATTGTTTGTCGCTTAGAGTGTCGAGTTTCTTGAGAAGGAATTTTTGGTGAAAAGTCAAGTGGGAGGACAATAGAACTTTGACAAGGTTGTTGAACCTTGGCTAATATGTGCTGAGTTGCGCACCATCGGTAAGTGTCCCAGAGGCAGCAACAATGCTCATGGCTCCGTGCCTCAAAGGTTGTGGTCACGGAGATCTAAGTTCCTATTGAACCAAGTAGGTCGGGTAAGTAATCAAATGCCAAGATTTGAGAGTTAAATCATTGTTGTTTGACAATGATGAACCGACTACATGCAAATAATCAATGATGGGCCCTGACTTTGTTAAGTGGCTTGAAGCCATAAAATCCGTGATAATTCCATACACGAGAAATCAAGCTTTGAATTTGAAAGACCCTCTGGAAAGGTGCAAGACCTTACAGTCGTATATGGATCTATAAAGAAATAGACATGGATGTTTCACATCTATGAAATAGTCGACATGTCGGAAAGAGTTTACGACAATGTTCAAGGAATTGACTATGATAAGATTTGATCTTTCATAGCGATATTTAGTCTGGACGGATTAATGTAGCAACCACTACATATATTTTGATATATGGTAGTTGAACAAACAAAACAAGTTCTTCTAATAGAATGGTTACCTAGGATGTGTCCATGACATGATCCAAAGGGTTTTGTTAATTCAAAGGATGCTAAAAGAGTATGCAAAACTTCAATGGTTGAAGTGAGCATCGCGGAGTTGGAATCTTCACCGTGATGAAACCGTTAAAAGGTTTAATTTCATCAGAGACGATGAAGATGTTTGCATTTTGCAAGAAATTAAGTGGGAGCGCTAAGACATATTTCTAATATATTATGTGAAAGACATATTGTTGATTAGAAATGATGTATCTTTTACTGACACAGGTTAAGAATTTCATTTCGATGAAAGACTTAGGCATAACCCAAGAATTAGGCATCAATGTCTATATGGATAGATTAAGGCGCTAATATGGTTTTGCCAAATGTACATAGATAAGATGTTGAATGAGTTCAATATGGAAACAACAAGAAAGGTTCTTGACGCACGGAAAGGACTGAGTCAAGATTCAAGTGTGTTGACACGAGATTCAAGTGTTTTGACACTTGGTGAAATCACAAGAATATTTTGATCAATAATTCTTTGAGATGTACACATCCAGATATGTCCTATGCTCTAAATGTTATGAGCATATACCAGAATGACTCATAAGATGATCATTGGACAATAGTAGGGATATTCTTATGATCTTTGGAAGAACTAAGAATATATTATTTATATAGTGGTGACAAATAGTTCATTGTAAATTGTTACATTGATACTAGTTTTGTCGCAAATTAAGTTTATCTCAATTTAAACTATGGGTGGCACAATGAATGGAAAGGAAGTTCCATAATGGATTTGGTTGAGTACCAAAGTTAAAACATTGTGACAGATACTACAACAAAAGGCTAAGTATATGACTACTATTGTAGCAGCAAATGAGGGCATTTGCGTCAAGTAGTTTGTTATCAAACTAGGTGTGGTTCATAGCGGGATAATACTATGAAGATACATTGTATGACAATTGTATCAACATGATTTAATCCCGAGGAACTAAAGGTCTCACCAAAGGACCAAATTTATACAATGCCATCTCATTAGAGAATGAGTAATGCGTAGAGACGCAAGGACATGCAAATACACACGGACCTGGAAGTGTCAGATCCGAAGATTATGTTTACCACTAGCAATAGTGTCTATACAACACCAGAAAGCCATAGGTGTTGAATGCACAAGTTTTTAACTAGATTATTGACTCTAGTGCAAGTGGGAGACTGTTGGAGATATGCCCAAGAGGCAATAATAAAGTGGTTATTATTATATCTTTATGTTTATGATAAATGTTTACATCCCATGCTATAATTGTATTAACAGGAAACATTAATACTTGTGTGTTTTGTAAACATAAAAGAGTCCCTAGTAAGCCTCTTGTTGAACTAGCTTATTGATTAATAGATGATCATGGTTTCCTGATCATGGACATTGGATGTCATTAATAACAAGATTATATCATTAGGAGAATGATGTGATGGACACACACCCATAGTAAGCGTAGCATAAGATCAAGTCATTAAGTTCGTATTGCTATAAGCTTTCAAATGCATAGTAACCTAATCCTTCGACCATGAGGTTATGTTAATCACCATCACCGGATGGGTACTTTGATGACATCAAACACCGCTTCGTAACTGGGTGGTTATAAACGTGTCATTGGGTATTCTGAAAGTATGTGTTGAAGCGCATGGACCAAGATTGGGATTTGTCCATCCATATGACGGATAGATATGCTCTGGGCCCTCTCGGTGGAATGTCATCTAGTTAGCTTGCAAGCATGTGACTAGGTCACAAGGGATGACATATCACGGAACGAGTAAAGAGTACTTATCAGTAACGAGGTAGAACTAGGTATGGAGATACCGACGATCAAACCTCGGATAAGTAGAATATCGCGTGACAAAGGGAATTGGTTTCGTACGTCAAATGGTTCTATCGATCACAAAGTCATCGTTGAGTATGTGGGAGCTGTTATGGATCTCCAGATCCCGCTAATGGTTATTGATCGGAGATGTGTCTCCATCATGTCTACATGTTCACGAACCGTATGGTGACACACTTAAGGTTCGAAGTTGTTTTAAGTAGATATGGAATGTGCGTTGGAGACCGAATGTTGTTCGGAGTCTCGGATTGGATCCGGGACATCATGAGGAGATCCGGAATTGTCCGGAGAATAAGATTCATATATTGGGGATCATTTTCTAAGTTAGGAAATGTTTCGGAGTGTTTGTATGGAGATTCTAGAAGGTTTTGGAATGTTCTAGAAGGTTCTAGGAGATTTCTTGGAGTTTGCTTGAAAACCAAGAAAGGATCAAGGAGTCCTTGTGGGGCAAGACAAGGAGTCGTGGGGGAGGAGGACTCCTCCACCCTCCCAATCCGCCGGCCAAGGAAGGGAGGGGAGTCCTACTAGGACTCCCCCTCCCATGGCGCCTCCCTCCTTTAAATAGAGGGGTGGGGGCGCCACCCCCTTGCCCCCTCCACTTCAAGCCCTAGCCGCCGCCTCTCTCCTCCTCCTTCCCTCTGCTCAGGCTTAGGCGAAGCCTTGTAGAATTCTCTACTCCACCACCACCACCACACCGTCGTTCTGCTGGGATTCCGTGGAGAAGATCTACTACCTCCGTTGCTCGCTGGAACGAGGAGAGGAAGGTCTGCTTCGACTCCGCACGTGTGACCGACTGCGCAAGCGCTGCCGGAATGCGGCGCCGAAAGGATCGTCCACACGATCTTGAGATCGGCAAGTGATTGACTACATCAACCCCGAGATCTAATCTCGTAACGCTTTCGGATCTACGAGGGTTAGTACAGATCTATCTCGTTGCACATGTCTAATAGATTAGATCTTGGCTTTTATCTAGATTAGATCTGGGTTTTGTTCGTTCTTGCGGTAGAAATTTTTTGTTTTCCATGCCACGAACCCTTCAAAGGTGTACCTCAAAGCCCAATTGGTACATGGTGTGTCCTTTCCAATCTCCGACTTCTGCCTTCAAGTCCTAGAACACTTCCAGGTTCTCCCTCATAATCTTTCTATGAATAGCATCCTTGTGATTAACAACTTCGTAGCTATTTTCGAGGGATACATAGGGATTAAGCCTAGGCCAGACATTTTCGTTTACCTCTTCACTAAAAAGAGGGAGTGCTTAGCCCAAAATATATCGAGCCCGTTGGGAAACCCCAAGAGGAAGGTATGATGAGCACAGCAGCAAGTTTTCCCTCAGTTATGAAACCAAGGTTATCAATCCAGTAGGAGCAAGGAAACATCCCAAAGGTGTTGCTAGCTGAACTTTGGCAGGGCGCACTACCAGTGCCAGCAACAACGTGGAGACCTGCACAACACAACCACAGAACTTTGCCCCCAACTTGCGATGAGGTTGTCCATCTCACCGGTTTTGCTGAAACAAAGGATTAAACGTATCGAGTGGAAGAAAGTAATAGTTTGCAGAAAGTAAACAGAAAGCAGTAAAGAGTAGATTGTAGATTGATGATAAAAAAGGACCGGGGTCCATAGTTCACTAGTGGTGGCTCTCCTTAAGAAAGATGACATGTTGGGTGAACAAATTACAGCGGGGCAATTCACAAACATCGAGAAAGCATACATGCATATACAAATCATCTTGACTCCTTTGAGATTTGATTGGGCATTACAACATTATATATAGACTGTAATCCAACTGCATCTATGACTAATAATACACCTTCAGGTTATCATTCGAACCCCCTCCAGTATTAAGTTGCAAGCAACAGATAATTGCATTACGCATTGCGTGTAAAGTAAACAATACGATTGTTCTATGAACAAAGGATTGTTGTTTTCTCCCTAGTAGCAACAACACATCTAGTACCTTAGAGATTTCTGTCACTTTCCCAGATTACTAGAGGCATGAACCCACTATCGAGCATAAATACTAACTCCTGGAGTTGCTAGCATCTACTTGGCCAACATAGCTACTAACAACGGAAAGCATGCAAGATCACAAATAACAAAGACATGATAGAATCAATAATCAATCTGAAATAGCATCTCAATATCCATCAGATCCCCTCAAACACAACATGTAGGATTACAAATAGATGATCTTGATCATGAACGGAGCTCACAAGATCTAAACATGATAGCACAAAGGAGGAGAACCAGCCATCTAGCTACTACATGGACCCGTAGTCCAGAGATGAACTACTTATGCATCACACCGAAGGCTTGCATGGTGATGAAGAAGGTCTCCAGGGTGAATTCTCCCCTCCGGCAGGGTGCCGGGAAGAGCTTTAGATCCCTCCCGATCTAGGGATGGAGATGACAGCGGCTACAGACTCTTTCGTGGAATTTCGATCCGGTTCTTAGGGTTTCTGTATCGGAGGCATCTTATAGGCGAAAGGGGAGGCCGAGGGGGTGCCTAGGGCGGCCAGACCACCCCCTGGCATGGGCTAGGCTGGGCCACGCGGCCAGGTGGTGTGGCGGCCCCCCTGGCCCCCTCTCCGTCTTGTATTCTGGCTCCGGGTGTCCCTCGGTGAAAAACTGACTTTGGCTTTTGTCCCGTCCAATTCCGAGAATATTCATTTTCTGACTTTCCTGGAACCAAAAACAGCAGAAAATAGGCAGCTGTCACTGTGGCTTGTTAATAGGTTAGTCCAAGAAAGTGTATAGAAAGTACTCCAAAGTATGGACAAAACATAAGAAAGTAGATAAAACCAAGCATGGAACATCAAAAATTATGGATACGTTAGCAACGTATCAACATCCCCAAGCTTAACTCCTGCTCGTCCTCGAGTAGGTACGTGATAAAAAGAAAGAATAATTTTTGAGGTGACATGCACCATCATAAACTTGATCAAAGTATTTGTAAAACATTGATAGCTGGGATCATAGTATTTGAATCATAACATGAAAGACAAAGTTCTAGCAATAAGACATAGCAACTATTTTGCAACATGAAAAGGCACAAACAAAAGATTCATGAATAACAATGTTTTGCAAGCCGTTTGTTTGTTTCACATAAAGAAAACATAGCATAGTAGCATTCAGCTTGTCCCTCATAGAGTAGCAAACATAAATGCATTGGACACCTTCAAAGTTTATAAGAATGACTAGATACAAATAGTTTAAAACAAGCAATATCAAAGCTATGCATCAATCAATAAGTCTTGGGACAATGCACATAGAACTAAGAATGACCACTATGCTCTCAAAGTAGGTGCATAAAGATAGAAGGTGGAGACTCAACATAAAAGTAAAAGAAAGGCCTTCATAGAAGGAAGTAGGGATTCAAGTTTCATAAAGAGCTTCCTAAAATTATGGTACTTATTAGCTTTCATCTCTCATTGCCCCTATCATAAGCATCTTGAAGGTGATTAAGGTTAAAGTGACAAAACTAAGAGGATATGCTTGATAAGTTATAAGCCGAAATCTCATGCCCCTTACTTACGAAGACCGAACCTCATGCTACTCAACTTTAGTCACAAGTAAGCTCTTGTCATTGTAAGTACATATGTATCATAGAGAACCGCCAATGGGGTACCCCTTGCACATGATACAGGAGTTATCCCATAATAAAAATGACAAGGCAAGTAGACAATGAGCATCTCAGCGATCTTTTTATTTGTTATTTGTATAGGTTTTTATTGAGGATGCTTCATAGAGTGCTCATTATGGTTATGCTGCAAGTTTCCACCATGATTAGGCATGGCTTAGGCTAGCGGCCCAAGCGTTTCTCTAACACACATACAAACTCCATGATCTTACAAGTTCCCCTTTTATTTCACACCGCCGGGATCCATAAGCAAAAGAACATCATATCAACGGGGTACAAAGTGCAAGTGCAATGTTGAAAGCGTTCCCCATGATACATTGTTTTGCTAACTTCAACTTATAAAGCGCAAGCATATACGCAACAAGATGGACGCAATGGTTCAAGTTTATTAAATGCAAGAAAAGTAAAGTGTGCCATCAAGTTCGTGAGAGCTTTAATCACTAGTTTTATCATAACAAGTTTAATTTGGAAGGTAGACAAAAACATGAATATACTTGGAATAGCATATGCTAATAGGTAGGTATGGTGGACTCTTTGGAATAACTTGGTTTTAGGAGTTGGATGCATGAGTGGCACTCACACTTTGTTATGGAGGCTAGCAAAAGACTGGGAGCGACCAACTAAGAAAGCAATAATGGCCATAATCATGCAGAGTGACAAAAAATCATTAATCAAAGCATAAAGTGATATTACAAGTTGAAAACTAAATGATCATAAAGGCTTATGGTGACTTGGGATAGTCATAACATGGTGGGAGCATGCGCCAAGTCAACTGATGACCCACAAGTATAGGGGGTGTGTCGCAGTATTTTCGAGGGAAGTGAAACCCAATTTATTGCTTTGACACAAGGGGAGCCAAAGAATATTTATAAGCCTTAACAACTGAGTTGTCAATTCAGCTGCACCTGGAAACAATCTTGCTCACAGCAGTTTATCAGTAGGAACAGTTTTGTAGTAGGAATAGCAAAGTAACAGCAGTAGTAAAGTAGAGACAGCAGTAACAATAGCAGTAAACAGTGGGATTCGAGTGCGGTAGGCATAGGGATGGATGGACGGGCGTTGCATGGACAAGACAATTCACATAGAAATCAGAACATAGGGCAATTGCAGACAAATAAGATAAAGCATCCAAGTACTAGATAATCCTAGGCATGTGTTCCATATATAGTCATACGTGCTCGCAATGAGAACTTGCACAACATCTTTTGTCCTGCCAGCCCGTTTGCAGCGGGGCCTCAAGGGAACTACTAGCAATTAAGGTGCTCCTTTTAATAGAGCACCGGAGCAAAGCATTAACACTCCATGAACACATGTGATCCTCACATCAAAGCCATTCCCTCCAGTTATCCCGATTTCTGTCACTTCGGGGCCATTGGTTCCGGACAACAACATGTGTATACAAATTGCAGATAAGACCAAAAACAATACTATCATAATGAATCAATAACATGTTTAGATCTAAAATCATGGCACTCGGGCCCTAGTGACAAGCATTAAGGACAACAAGTCGCAACAAAGTCATAAAGCACTAATAAAAGATACTAGGCACCATGCGCTAACAATCTGATGCCATTACATGAATGATCTTATCCAATACCTACCATCCCCATAGCCTACAATGGGGGATTACTCACTCATAGATGGGGGAAACATGGATGGTCGATGGAGAAGCGATGGTGATGATGATGGCGATGATCTCCTCCAATTCCCCATCCCGGCAGGGTGCCAGAACGAAGTTTCTGGTGCTGTTTCATGGAATCTGGTGGTGGCGGTGGAGCGGGACTCCTTCTGGAAAAACGTCGAACCCTCCTGAGTTTTTAGGTCAGAAGGCATCTTAAGGGCGAAGAGGGAGACCGAGGGGCAGCCTGGGGCGCCCAGACCATGCCCTGGTGCGGCCAGGCCCAGCCCGCGCTTGGGGGTGGTCTGGTCAGGCCCTGGCTCCCCTCCGTCTCGTATTCTGGCATCTGATGACTTTCGGAAAAATAGGCACTTTGGCTTTTGTCCCTTCCAATTCTGAGAATATTCATTTTCGGACTTTCCCGGAACCCAAAACAGCAGAGAACAGGCAGCTGGCACTGTGGCTCTTGTTAATAGGTTAGTCTAAGAAATCATATGAAAAGTACTCCAAAGTGTGGACAAAACACAAGAAAGTGGATAAAACCAAGCATGGAACATCAAAAATTATAGATACATTTGCAATGTATCAACATCCCCAAGCTTAACTCCTGCTCGTCCTCGAGTAGGTAAGTGATAAAAAGAAAGAATAATTTTTGAGGTGACATGCACCATCAAAGACTTGATCAAAGTATTTGTAAAACATTCAAAGCTGGGATCATAGTACTTTAATCATAACATGAAAGACAAGGTTCTAGCAATAAGACAAATAAACTATAATGCAACATGAAAAGGAACAAGCAAAAGATTCATGAATAACAATGCTTTGCAAGACGTTTGTTTGTTTCACATAAAGAAAACATAGCATAATAGTATTCAGCTTGTCCCTCATAGAGTAGCAAATATAAATGCATAGGACACCTTCAAAGTTCATAAGAGTGACTAGATACAAATAGTTTAGAACAAGTAATATCAAGGTATGCATCAATAAACAAGTCTTGGGACAATGCACATAGAACTAAGAATGGCCACTATGCTCTCAAAGTAGGTGCATAAAGATAGAAGGTGGAGACTCAATATATAAGTGGAAGAAAGGCCTTTATAAAAGGAAGTAGGGATTCAAGTCTCATAAAGAGCTTCCAAAAATTATGGTACTTATAGCTTTCAGCTCTCATTGCCCCTATCATAAGCATCTTGAAGTGATTAAGGTTAAAGTGAAGAAACTATGGTGTACATGCTTGACGAAGTATAAGTTAGAAATCTCATGTCCCTTGTATACGAGGGCCGCTCCTCATGCTACTCAAGTTTAGTCAACGGTAAGTTCTTGTCATTGTAAGTACATGTGTATCATAGAGAACTGCCAACGGGGTACCCCTTGCCCGATGATACGGAAGAATCCCCATATCAAAATGACAAGGCAAGCAGACAACAAGCATCTCAGCAATCTTCTTATTTACCATGGGAATATGGTGCTTTTTTCTCTCTTTCCTCTTTTCATAATATCTCTTTTTTTCTTTTGCTCTTTTTTCTCAATATAGGACTCTTTTTTTATAAGAAGAATGCTTCATAGACAACTCATTATGGTTACGCTGCAGGTTTCCACCATGTCAGCATGGATTAGACCAGCGGCCCAGGTGTTTCTCTAACACATATACATAACTCCATGGACTTACAAGCTCCCCTTTCATTTCACACCGACAAAATCCATATACAAAAGAGCATGATATTAACTAGGTACAAGTACCAAGTGCAATGTTGAAAGCGTTCCCCATGAAAGCATGGTTCTGCTAATTCTCAACAAATAAGTGCAAGCATATACAACATAGACGACACAATGGTTCAAGTTTATTAAGGGCAAGAAAAGTAAAGTGTGCCATCAAGTTCGTGAGAGCTTTAATCACTAGTTTTCTCATAACAAGTTTAATTCGGAAGGTAAACAAAAGCATGAATATACTTGGAATAGCATAAGCTAGTAGATAGGTATGGTGGACTCTTTGGAATAACTTGGTTTAAGGAGTTGGATGCATGATTAGAACTCATACTTGGTTGTGGAGGCTAGCAAATGACTGTGGGTGACAAACTAAGAGAGCATTCATGTGTATGTGACAAAACATCATTGATCAAAGCATAAAGTTGTAACATCCCAAAACTTTAATCCAAGCTTATCAAGATCTAAATCATCAAAATTGGGGTTAACAAAAACTTTTCCAAATTAAAAATGAAGGCATTCATGTGTATGTGCATTTAAAATAGGAATTGATTTGAATTGCCATGATTGTGTGATCCTTTGCTTGTAAAATGTTTCTTAGATGAATTAAACATCATCTACATCATTCCCAAACTTTTCCTAAAGAAAATCAAATAAAAAACAATTAAAAAGGAGGAATGGTCATTTTGACCATTTTAATCCACTACACTACTTTGAGTGTTCCTAGCACTCATTTCTTAACAGAAACAATTCATGATCTTTGCACCCCTTGCTAGTACACATAATGAGGTACCAAGGCCCACCTTTTGATCTTCTAAAAACATTCTTTTACTTATTTTAAATGGCATTTGAAATTTGAATCTAATGCATATGCATAGATCCCCTCTATTTGAAAAACCATCTATTTGAGCTCCACTTTCAAAACCCTTGCAACCAGAGACTACCTAGCACTAGTGGAGAACACCCAAAAATTTTGAAACCAAAATTCAAAAGTTTTGCTTTTTCGGCCATTCTATCAAACACCTTGTGGACAAGATCAAAGTGGCCTAACTATTACTGTTTTGGGGTTGATCTTGTCTAGCAAATTGAAGTGCTTTGATCATATTTGTATCCCTCAAGCCCAACCAGACCTACACCAGCACATCCCCTACCTCCTAGCTGCACTACATTGCCAGGCCGAGCCACTCCTCACCGGCCGACCGTGCACTCGCAGCAGTAGACCTCTCCATCCTCTCTCGCCATGTCTAGCACGTCGCCAGTGGTCCACCTCCACCGTCCAACCAGCCCCAGGCCGGAGACAGAGAGCAGAGCGGCCAGGAACCGCCGTGCCCGAAGCTGGTCGACCATGCCGACGCCGCCCACAGAGCACGCTCTGTCCCCGCGTGCACAGACCGCCCCTTGGCCGCAGCCCGCGCCCACTACTCCGCCACGACCTGGGGAACACCCCAGACACCCCCGATGGCCGCCCAACGCCCCATAGCCACCGCTCGCCGTGGACACCGCCGCCTCTGCCGCTCACGGAACTAGCTCGCCCAGACCGCATACCACCGCCCCTACGCCTGCATTCACTTCCTAGAGCACCGCCAAGAGACCACCTGTCGATCGCCATCCTCCGCCATGCTGCTAGCCGCCCGTAGCTGTGTCGCCGGAGTTGCCTGCCCATACCCTTCGATCTCACCATCGAGCCTATATAAACCGGCCTCCCCCGTACCATTTCTCCACACCCACTCACTCCACACCTCTCACTGACCGTCCCACACCATTAGCCGGAGCAAGGGGAGCAGCAGCTCGCCGAAATTGGAGCCAGAGCCGCTGCCTCTGGAGGAGAAGGGCACCGCTGATTGCGACCACCCCCGGAGCTACCTCGACCGTCCCTGAGCTCGCCGTCATCTCCCAGTTCGTTTGCCCGCCTTGCCATCGTCGCTGGAGCCCTGGTACGTCCCTAGCAGACCCCCACTGAGCCGCTAGGGTTCGAGCTCGCCGGCGACCTGTTTGTTGTCGACGACGACCCTCAGCCGTAGATCCCCTTTCTAATCCTATGACCCACAATGCGCGTACCGTTTCGAGTGTTAAGACCCACTGACAACCAGGACCCCCTGTCAGCTGAGCCCCGTGCCGTGGAGCGCCACTGAGCCGGCCCAAGTTCTTTCCCGCGCTAGCCCACCCGTTCAAATATGGATTTTTCTTTTTAAGTTGAATCTAGTTTCTGTCCACTAGTTTAAAATTCAATTCTGGGAGTTTTATAAATCCAAATTGCATGAAACCAATTTTGTCTGAAAGGTATTGAAATAATCTATCCAAGCCCGTTGGATTTAATTCAATTAGAGTTATAGTTCTCTCCTAACAAAAATAATAAAACAGAAGCTTTTGCAACTTGCAACATTTTTATAAAATCAACTAAGATAGGTTTTGAGTTGATTCCAACTCTCAAAAATCACATTTCATCATATGTAATAATATTAAGGTTTACATGTAGTGACTTTGGACTAGTACCAAAATAATGCTATATAGACATTTCTAGTCACTTTAAATCATTAAATAATGAACTTAAACCAAAGTAATTATGATCCAACCTTTAAATCTCATTCCCACATGTTAGAATATGTGGTGATGACATGTGTCAACATGTCCCATATTTTAAGTGGTGAATATTAAATCTTAGTTAATTTTTCAATGAGTAGAAATTACTTTTCTAAATTAACAAGAATGAAACTAGTAATTTAACTTGTGATCCTTGTGATGATAATAAATCATCAAAGGTGTGTCTTAGAATGCTAATTAGACTAGTTAAGTATTGTTTGGTGATTGTGTGTTGCGTATGTATTTATAGACGATAGTACCGACCAAGTCTACGAAGAGGAGGAGTGCTATCAAGACGAAGACGAAGAAAACTTCAACCACTGCACCAACCAAGGCAAGCCACCATTAGAAATGCAAGCTAACACTTGCAAGTATAATGCTTAGCAAGCTAGGATTAAACTAGATGGTTTAGCAGGATGCTTTAGGCATGCTTTGATCACACCCCTTTTAACTAGTAGTTACCTCAAGTCTTTGTTTACAAGTTTTACCTCCCTTAGTTTACACCAAGTTCTTTACTTGTTTTGAAGGTAGCATAAAGAGTATAAAACTTGACCTATTTAGAAACCTTTAGATGTCATTCTATGGCATGAGATTGAACCCATCACTTCCACCTTAGTGAACACTCTTAACTTAGTAGTTTAGAGTAGATCAAAAACTTGAGTCACTTTAGATGGGAACACTTGGTGAAAATGAATTATGAAAACCTTGGAATGATGAGTCATTCTATTGAGATGTTTTGACATGTGTTGAGAAACACAAATGGTTGATGATGATGAAAATGTTGAGGCATGAGCCTTAACCCTTTTATAAAACTGATGGTTGGATTCGGATGCGATACCATTCCAAATTTATCGTACAACCACACTACCTGAATTGGGTAAGGCTTAGCTGGAAATTTATATGCATTAGTATTAGTTCCCTCGCGGGAGAGGTCTGAGCTGAGGCTACCTCTCAATGTTGTCCACCTATGCAGTGCCCAAGATGACTGATGGTCATGGTTGGGAGGCCATGCTTATAGGAGAGGTGCTTATACTAGGGTGTGTAAAGGGAAGGTTATGTTTGATTATCTGCATACTAAGTATGATGATTCAGGGTTATCCCTGACATATGTATCGAATCTTGTGGTGAAAGTGTACCACCTCTGCACAGTGTCAAACTATTCGAATAGTCGCGTCCGCGGTTATGGACAGTTGGAATGGCCATACTGTTTCGTTGTTAGATGTTTTCCAAATAACTTGATATGAACGATGAATCTTGACTTGACCACAACAGGGTTGTGTTTATGATATTAGCTTCCCAACTTAAATGATTCTAGAACTTTACTTTATCTTTCTTTGCTTCTGAACTCAGCTTAGGGTTCAAACTTAACTTTATAGTTAAACTTAGATCTAGCACTTTAACTTAGATTTATAATACTAGTTAGTGGTAGTTTGCGAGTACTTAAAGAGTACTCATGGCTTTTGTCCCTGGCTATTCTCATGGCCAGACTATGAAGGAGATTATCAAGATGATGGTCAGCAGGACGGCTATGATAACTAGGACTATTTGCCTTCGCCAGCATTGCCTGTGCCCCTGAAGATGGACCCCATCGCTACGCTTATCTTTTATTTCCGCTGCTTGTTGTATTAAAGATTGGATCATGAGATCCTTATTTGTGTAAGACCTTATGTATGGTTTGTAATGGATGATGTACTGTGATATCCAATCCGTTATGTCTCGCAAAAATGGTAATCCTGGGATTGCGAGGTATGGCATAACGGGCATCTGGGATTAAAAATCCGGGTGTTGACAAGTTGGTATCAGAGCCATCCTGACCATAGGAGACCCTAGTTAGAATGGACGTTCAAACAAAAACTTAGTTTCAAAACCAAAGTGAGTATTTATGAAAAACTATCTCCTCTCTTACCCTTGTGGATTCTTCTAAAAAATTCATGTCCTCAAAATTCTTACATTACTACTTAAAACTTGACACACTTGATCAGTTCACTAACTTCCTCATCCTTAATTCTTGTAGATGGAGACTCAGTTCAGCAAGTTCTACCAGTTGGGAAACGGAGGTCAGCTGATCTTCGAGAGGGATCTGGACTCACTGTCGGAGTTATTGGGACGCCCACATCCGGTGTTTCTTGGAGCTCAACTTCCAGGACCCCCAGGAGAAGACCTACAGTGGCTCGTCACCGCAGATCTTAGAGGAAGCATCAAAGCACCAACCTCGGGGAGAATTCAGTTCTCCGCGCGAGAGAACAACTGGCTAGATGGATTAGACAGGGCAATGCATGAAGCTCCCGCACGTCTATGTGCCCTTAGCGTCAACAAGATCCAAGGAACTCATTTTGCCCACTATGCAAGACGTGATTTCATGGGAATGCCGATGGAGATGCCAAGTCACCCCGAGTTGAGGCGTCAAGTGGAGAACCTTGACTTCTTGCTACATGACCGACAGCAGGAACTGGACAATGCCAGAGAGTTAGCCAACCAGAACCGTGCCATTGCCGACCAAAAGGCCCAGACTTTCGCACTGCTTGTCCAAGACCGCCAGTCTCTTTGCCGCCAGCGTGCCAAGAAGGACCGAACCATCGCCCGTCTTTGCAAGAAGGTGGCCGACCTCGAGAAGACCGTCAAGGAGCAGGAAGCTCAGCTTGCAGCCAAGGAAGAAGAAGATGAGGGTGAAGACATCCAGGGAGACATGGATTCTTACCTCAGCAACGATGATGACTTTCTGGAGGAAGATGCCGTGGAGTTCTACACTGATGATGAGGACTCCGACTTCATCGACGATGAGTAGATGCACTAGAGCACCATCGTAGCATGAGATGTATTGGTCTCATTGTATCGTAGTTTGCAGAATGGTTCTTCAAACCATCTGTCTTCCCTTTGATTGTTGTGGTGTGTGTTGTATCATGTGCTTGCTTGCATGAATGAAAATGAAGTTAGTTGAAAACCTGAGTCTAACTCAAAGTTTTAGCTTTGAAAACCCAAAACCATGAACCTTAGAATTTCCCTCTTACCCCTATATCCATCTCAATCTTCAGATGACTCGTGGAAACCAAGGAGGGAGCAGCTCGTCGCAAGACCCAATGCTACAGATCTTGCAGAATCTCATCGCAGACCATGAAGCAAGCAGGGCAGAACGCCAAGCCAACTTAGCAACATTGCAGCAGATCGCCCAGATGGCTCTCAACAACCAAGGGCATGGAAATCAGGATCACCAGGGATCCAAACTCAAAAACTTTCAGAACACCAATCCCCCAATCTTCAACCAATCTGAGAACCCATTAGATGCTGATGACTGGTTACAGACCATGGAAAACAACTTAGAAGTTGCAAGAGTTGATGAAAATGAGAAAGTTCTCTTTGCCACCCACTATCTGGCAGGAGATGCAAGAGCTTGGTGGAATAGCATCCGCAATATGAACCATGGTCAAGTGATGACTTGGGAAGCATTCAAAGTCAAGTTCAGCCGCACCCACGTGCCTCAAGGTCTAGTCAACAGAATGAGAGATGAGTTCCACGAATTGAAGCAAGGAAGAATGACTGTGGTGGAGTACCCATGACAGATTCCTGTCACTTACCAGATAGCACCTGATGAGATCAACACGGAGGCCAAGAAGAAGGAGAGATTCTTGAACGTACTGCATGATGAGATGCAGACTGTCCTCGTCAACATCCGTTTCCAGGATCTTGAAGAGCTAGTCGACTCTGCCATTCAGATGGAAGGGAAGATTAATCAGGCAAACGACAACCGCAAGCGTCATATGATGCAGCAGTCTGGATCCAGCAGTCACCAGAAGTACCGTCCCAACCCTTCACCAGGATATGCACCAAGGAAAAATCGACCCCCAACATCTCGCCCAAGCTACCCTAACCGTAGCGGAGGCAATGTGAAGTCCGGAGGAAACAATCACAACTCCGGTAATGCCAATAATTTCAACCGTGCACCTCCCAAGAACCACAACAACAACAACAACACTGCACCTAGAACTGGCAGCAATGCTGTGCCTGTCGCAGTCAAGGACAAGTCCCAGATCACTTGTTTCGAGTGTGGAGTGAAGGGTCACTACTCCAATGAGTGTCCCAAGAAGACAGAATCCAATGCCAATGTGAATGCCCCAGCTCAGCAGCAGCGTCATGTTCAACTAGGAAGGAGATTTGCCCCAGGGAACCCTCACAACCGCAATGGCCGTCTCTTCCACATGAACGCAGAAGAAGCCCAGGAAGCGCTAGATGTAGTGCTGGGTATGTTTTCTGTCAACTAAGTTTTAGCAAGAGTATTGTTTGATTCTGGAGCATCGCATTCATTTGTCACGGAAGAATTTGCGTGCACTAGTAAGATTCACCCAACCAACCTGAAGCATGTCATGATAGTTCAAATCCCTGGTTCAACTACAAAAGCTAGAAAAATTTGCAAAGTTGTACCTATCAGAATACATGGAATAGATTTTTATGCCAACCTAATTGTACTTGGAACCAAAGGATTGGAAGTAGTACTAGGTATGGACTGGATGTCAAGGCATAAAGGATTGATAGACTGTGCTAAGAAAGCCATCACCATGACCAGTAGTTCTGGAGTCATAGTAGAGCATATCTCTGAAACCTTACCCCGTCAATTCGAGTGCAACAAGAGTGTAGCCCTGCCCACCATAGACCAAGTCAGAGTAGTCTGTGAATACCCCGACGTATTCCCAGATGAATTTCCAGGTATGCCCCCGGATAGAGATATTGAGTTCATTATCGAACTAATCCCCGGAACCGGACCTATAGCTCAGAGACCCTATAGCATGAACCCCTCAGAGTTAGTGGAACTGAAGAAGCAGTTGGATGCCATGTTAGAGAAAGGATTGATTCAACCAAGCGCATCGCCATGGAGATCACCGGTGTTATTCGTCGACAAGAAAGATGGAGACAATCGTTTATGCACAGATTACAGAAAGTTGAATGACGTCACCATCAAAAACAAGTACCCCTTGCCAAAGATAGAGGATCTATTTGATCAGTTGATTGGAGCCCAGGTATTCTCAAAGATTGATCTTAGGACAGGTTATCACCAACTTAAGATTCGTGCAACGGATATTCCGAAGACCGCCTTTACTACTCGCTATGGTTTATACGAGTATACGGTTATGTCTTTTGGATTAACCAATGCCCCTGCTTATTTCATGAATCTCATGAATAAGATCTTTATGAATTTCCTAGATAAGTTTGTAGTTGTGTTTATCGACGACATCCTTATCTACTCCAAGTAAGAAGAAGAGCATGAGCAACATCTGAGAGTTATCCTAGAAACCCTGAGAGAGCATGAGTTATATGCCAAGTTAAGCAAGTGTGAGTTTTGGCTAAAAGAAGTAGGATTCCTAGGACATATTGTGTCTGCTGGAGGAGTCTTTGTGGATCTTGCCAAGATCAAAGATGTAGAAGAATGGGAAGCCCCAACCACTCAAATCCAAGTCCATGCATTTCTCAGATTAGCAGGATATTACCGCAAGTTCATAGAAGGATTCTCGAGCATAGCCCGACCAATGACCCAATTGTTGAAGAAGGACAAGAAGTTTGAATGGACAGACAAGTGTGAAGCCAGTTTCCAAGAGCTGAAGAAGAGATTGATATCAACCCCAATATTGGTCATGCCAGACATCAAGAAGCCGTTTGATGTGTATTGTGACGCATCCAAGATTGGTCTAGGATGTGTATTGATGCAAGAAGGCAAAGTTATCGTGTATCTGTCTCGGCAACTAAAGCAGCATGAGCAGAACTATCCGACCCATGATCTTGAGCTAGCAGTTGTGGTTCTAGCATTGAAGACATGACGTCATTATCTGATGGGTAATCGCTGTGAGATTTACTCAGACCATAAGAGCTTGAAGTATATCTTCGCTCAGAAGAAGCTGAATATGAGGCAAAGGAGATGGATAGAGTTAATCAAGGATTATGACCTTGACATTCACTATCACCCCGGCAAGGCCAATGTGGTAGCGGATGCTCTTAGCAGATTGTCGTGTAGGCTTAACACCATGATCAAGGAGAAGCTGTTGGGTCCGCAGCATAGAAAACAAAAAATTTCCTGCAATGAGAACTATACGCCAAGATCTATCTACTAGATACAGAGCAACGGGTGGACATACATCCATGGAGAACTTACCCTCGAAGACAACGAGTTTTGTTAACGAGTAGGAACTCGTGGTTGATGTAGTCGTACACTTGCCGATCTGAAGATCGCGAGGAAGTACGAGCGCCGCAACTCAGTAGCGCCATCTGCACTCGCACACACGTTCAAGCCACCGGACAACCTCCACCTCCTCGCTCCAGCAATCCAGCGGAAGCAGCAACTCCTTCCAGACGAAATGCCACCGGGAACATGTATCTCGCTAATCCGAGACCATGGGGAAATAATTCTAGAGGGGAAGAGAGATCCTTCACAAGGAGGTGTGTGGATGAAGGAGGGAATGGGTGGCCTTTTATAGGAGGAGGGGGGGTGCCCCCTCTCTCCATGGCCGGCGCATGGGGGGTGACTCCTCACCTCCCCCATTCATGTGGTGGTAACCCCTCCACATTAAAATGCCTCTTCACATTCCCTTTTAAAGTCTCCACTTTAAATGCATTAAATTTCTCCAAATTTAATGCTCTCTCATTTAATAAAACTCTTTTTATTAAATTTATTCAGAATTTTGTTAATTACTTTAATTAACAAACATTCACATATAGCCCCTTGCAATATTTCAATATCACATGCAGAACCACCTTCTACAATTTCACCCGAAACAATTTCCGGTTTCTATTGAAACAATTCCTGCGCTTTGCAATTCTTTTGTCTAAAACATATGTGCTCCAAAATGGTGTCCGGTAACTCTTAAGTGTGCCACCTTACGGTTTGCGAATAATGCAGACATGATCGAGACCCTTCTCCGATCAATAATCAGTAGCGGGACCTGGAGATCCGTACTGACTCCTACACATTCAACAATGACTCCTGTGATCGTGAGAACCTTTAACGCTTGTAACTAAATCCCTTTGTCTCTCGATATATTACATATCCGAGATTCGATCATCGATATCTCCATACCTAGTTTGATCTCGTTACCGACATGCACTCTTTTCTCGTTCCCGTGATATAACATTCTAGTGATCACATCACTTGCTTGCAAGCTATCCTATTGTGATATCACCGAGAGGGCCCAGAGTATATCTATCCGTCATCTGGATTGACAAATTCCACTCTTGATCCATGAGCCTCAACATAACACCTTCGTAGTACTGAACCCATCTTTATAGTCACCCTGTTACGGTGTGACATTTGATGTTTTCAAGATACTCTTCCAGTGTTAGCAATTAACATGATCTCATGGTCTAAGGATAAAGATTACTTCGTATGATGTTATAGCAATATAAACATAATGACTTGATCGTAATGCTATACTTCGGATGAATGTTTATCACATCATTTCACAAATGCTGTGACCTTGTTATTAACAACATCCAATGTCCATTATCAGGAAACCTTGATCATCTTGTTAATCAACAAGCTAGTCTATAAGAGAGGCATAACTAGGAACCCTTTTTGTTTATTAAACACACATGTATTGATGTTTCCTATCAATACAATTATAGCATGCAAAATAAACATCTATCATATACAAGGAATACATAATAACAACTTTATTATTGCCTCTCAGGGCATATTTCCTTCAGTCTCCCACTTGCACTAGAGACAATAATATAGTTTATATAGTGATAAATCTAACACCCATGGAGTTCTGGTGTTGATCATGTTTTGCCCTAGGGAGTACTTTAGTCAACGGATCTGCTACATTCAGGTCCGTGTGCACTTTACAAATCTTTATATCTCCATCCTTGACATGCTCGCAGATGGAGTGAAACTGGCGCTTAATATGCTTGGAATTCTTGTGAGACCTTGGTTCCTTGGCGTTGGCTATGCCTCCATTATTGTCACAATAGATCACCATTGGGTCCAACGCACTAGGAACCACACCTAGTTCCGTTATGAACTCCTTCATCCAAACCGCTTCCTGCGCTGCTTCTAAAGCAGCAACATATTCCGCCTCTGTCGTTGATCCAGCCACCATAGGTTGTTTGGAGCTCCTCCAACTAACTGCTGCTCCGTTCAAGAGAAATACATATCCAGATTGAGACTTAGAGTCATCCGGATCAGTGTCAAAGCTAGCATCGACATAACACTTAGCGACTAGTTCTTCTTCACCTCCGTATACAAGAAACATATCCTTAGTTCTTCTCAAGTACTTAAGGATATTCTTGACCGCTATCCAATGTTCCGAACCTGGATCAGATTGGTACCTACTAGTCAAACTAATAGCATGTGCCACATCCGGTCTTGTACATAGCATGGCATACATTATAGAGCCTATGGCTGAGGCATAGGGGATCTTATCCATTATCTCTCTTTCTTCCGCCGTAGCCGGACTTTGAGTCTTACTCAATGTCTTGCCTTGCAACATAGGTAAGTACCCCTTCTTACTTCCGTCCATATTAAACTTCTTTAATATCTTATCAAGGTATGTACTCTGTGATAGCCCAGTTAGGAGTCTTGATCTATCTCTATAGATTTTAATGCCTAATATATATGAAGCTTCACCAAGGTCCTTCATCGAAAATTTGCTGTTTAGATAACTTTTAACACTGTTTAAAAGATCTATATCATTTCCAATCAATAATATGTCATCCACATATAATATCAGAAATGCCACATTGCTCCCACTCACTTTCTTGTAAATACAAGCCTCTCCATAAGTTTGGACAAATCCAAACTCTTTGATCACCTCATCAAAGTGGAGATTCCAACTCCGGGATGCTGATCGCTGAAGTTTGCACACCTTATCAGCATCCTTAGGATCGACAAAACCCTTAGGTTGTATCATATACAACTCTTCTTCAATATTACCATTGAGGAACGCAGTTTTGACATCCATCTGCCATATTTCATAATCGAAATATGCAGCAATTGCTAACATAATCCTAACCGACTTAAGCATTGCTACGGGAGAGAATGTCTCATCGTAGTCAACTCCTTGAATTTGTCGAAACCCCTTTGCGACAAGTCGAGCCTTATAGATGGTTACATTACCATCAACATCAGTTTTTCTTTTGAAAATCCATTTATTCTCAACGGCCTTTCGATCGTGAGGTAAGTCCACCAAGGTCCAAACCTGGTTTTCGTACATGGATTCCATCTCGGATTACATGGCTTCTAGCCATTTGTTGGAATCAGGGCTCATCATCGCTTCTTCATACGTCGCAGGGTCATCTATTTCATCAATCATGAAATTCATAACAGGATTGCCGTATAGTTCAGGAGCTGCACGTGTCCTGCTTGACCTGCGAGGTTTGGTAGTGTCCTCTTTCGGAGTATCATGATCAATATCATTAGCTCTCTCTTCATTAGGTGAAGTCAACTCCGAAACAACTTCTGGAGCTGCGCTACTCGCCATTTCATGAAAAGAAGGTTCAATAACCTCTTCGAGTTCTACCTTCCGACTACTCACACCTTTCGCGAGAAACTCCTTCTCAAGAAAGGATCCATTCTTGGCAACAAAGACCTTGCCCTCGGATCTGTGATAGAAGGTATACCCAATCATTTCCTTAGGGTATCCTATGAAGACGCATTTTTTCGCTTTGGGTTTGAGTTTATCCGGTTGAAGTTTCTTCACATAAACATCGCATCCCCAAACTTTAAGAAAACAGCTTAGGTTTGTTTCCAAACCATAATTCATACGGTGTCTTTTCAACGGATTTAGATGGTGCCCTATTTAAAGTGAATGCAGCGGTTTCCAGTGCATAACCCCAGAATGACAGTGGCAAGTCAGTCAGAGACACCATAGATCGAACCATATCCAATAAAGTACGATTACGACGTTCTGACACACCATTACGTTGTGGTGTTCCGGCAGGCGTGAGTTGTGAAACTATTCCACAGTCTTTCATATGTGTGCTAAACTCGTAACTAAGATACTCTCCTCCACGGTCAGACCGCAGAAATTTGATCTTTCTGTTATGATGATTTTCCACTTCATTCTGAAATTCTTTGAACCTTTCAAAGGTTTCAGACTTATGTTTCATCAAATAGATATACCCATATCTACTCAAATCATCCGTGAAAGTAACAAAATAACGATACCCACCTCGCGCCGACACACTCATTGGTCCACACACACATCAGTATGTATGATTTCCAATAAATCTGTCGCTCGTTCCATTGAACCGGAAAACGGCGTTCTAGTCATCTTGCCCATAAGGCATGGCTCACATGTATCAAATGATTCAAAATCAAGTGATTCCAAAAGTCCATCAGAATGGAGTTTCTTCATGCGTTTAACACCAATATGACCTAGACGGCCGTGCCACATATATGTAGATATATCATTATCAAGTTTAATCCTTTTAGCATCAACATTATGAATATGCGTAATACTACTATCGAGATTCAACAGAAATAAACCATTCAACATAGGTGCATGACCATAAAAGATGATATTCATATAAATCGAACAACCATTGTTTTCAGACTTAAACGAATAACCACTTTGCATCAAACACGATCCGGATACAATGTTCATGCTCAGTGCAGGCACCAAATAACAATTATTCAGGTTTATAACTAATCTCGACGGCATATGGAGAGGCAGCGTTCCGACAGCGATCACATCAACTCTTGATCCATTGCCGACCCGCATCGTGACCTCATCCCTTGCTAGTTGTCGCTTGTTCCGCAGCCCCTGAACCGAGTTACATATATTAGCAACCGATCCCGTATCAAATACCCAGGTGCTACTGCGAGTACTAGTCAAGTACACATCAATAACATGTATATCACATATACCTTTGTTTGCCTTGCCGGCCTTCTTGTCCGCCAAATACTTGGGGCAGTTGCGCTTCCAATGGCCAGTCCCCATGCAATAGTAGCACTCGGTGTCAGACTTAGGGCCAGCTCGGGGTTTCTTTTCAGGCGCGGCAACATATTTGCCGCCCTTCTTTCCCTTCTGCTTGCCTTTCTTGTCCTTGTTGAAACCGGTGGTCTTATTGATCATCAACACTTGATGTTCTTTCCTAATCTCCACTTCTGCAGTCTTAAGCATTGATAGAAGCTCAGGAAGAGACTTCTTCATGCCCTGCATATTATAGTTCATCACGAAGCTCTTGTAGCTAGGTGGCAGAGATTGGAGAACACGATGTATGCCTAAGTCAATGGGAATCGTTATTCCCAAGGACACAAGATTATCGGCGTACCCAGACATTTTGAGTACGTGCTCACTAACAGAGTTGTTCTCTTCCATCATGCAGCTAAAGAACTTTTCAGAAGCATTATAACTCTCTACGGCAGCATGGGTATAGAAAATCATTTTCAATTCTCCCATGGTATCAAAGGCATTGCCATTTTTGAAACGTTTTCGAAGTTCTGGCTCTAGCCCATACAGTATGCCGCAATGAACTAAGTTGTGGTCCTCCTGACGAGTTATATAGACGTTCTTTTCCTCGTTAGGGGCATCAGGAGCTGTTGGGGGGCCTAGCGGCGCCTCTAGCACATATTGCTTTTGTGCAGCAGTGAGGAGAATCCTCAAATTCATAGCCCAGTTGGTGAAGTTGCTACCATTCGCAGCAAGCTTCTCTTTCTCCATGAACACATTGAAATTAAAAGCAGGTGGTGCCATCTATAACAGAATTTGTAAAATATATGTAGACTAAGTTTATGATAGATTGAGTTCAACTAATCCAAATTACTAATGAACTCCCACTCAAAAACGACATCCCTCGTGTCCTTTTGGTGATTACATGAACCAAATCCACTACACCAAGTCCGATCATCATGTGAGTCGGTGTAGCTTCAAAGGCGAGCATCTGTATGGGCATCATATCAACTAGATGACTCATGCTTAACCTTTCGGTCCGTGTTCCGAGGCCATGTCTGTACATGCTAGGCTCGTCAAGTAAGAACCTTAGTATTTGCGTCTATAAAACTGTCTTACACCCGTTGTATGAAAGCGTAGAGTCGAGAACACCCGATCATCACGTGATGCCTCAAAACACGATCCACAAAACGGTGCATACTTAAGGAAGAACACATTTTATCGTGATATCTAAATGAGGGATCATCTTACAATGCTACCAAAAGCGCCAAACTAGCAATATAAGATGCTAATGTGTGAAGTGCGGTGATATGGTCCATGCATTTGATCTCTATCATTTGCATCGTGGTATGATCTCTATCATTCCTTTGTGTGTAAGGCCAAGGTCTATGGAACTTACACGTTAAGTGAGTTGTAAAAATATCTATCATACATCTACTTACAACAATACCATATCAATACACTAGCCCAGCAACGATCTAAACTAGACGCCTCTAATTTATCAATTGCAAGTTTTACGTGGCTTAGGGCTTTAGGAGATAGAACCGGTCTTACCTACGAACATGAACCACAACGAGGATAACCAAGTTATTAGCAACTCGTTGTAAATCAGATATTGACTATAGTAGGAGAGACAGACACCCGCTAGCCACTTATGCAAAACTAGTTGCATGTCAGTCGTGGAACCGGTCTCATGTATGATGACATGTAAGGTTGGTCCGGGCCGCTTCATCCCACTATGCCACCAATATCCAAAGTACATAGAAGATGCAATAACATGATCATCATCGCCCACATATAAACATATGTGTACTACCCGTGCAAAGCACCTACGCATAGATCAGGCTCTGATACCACTGTTGGGTCCGCACCATAGAAAACAAAAAATTTCCTACGATGAGAACTATACGCCAAGATCTATCTACTAGATACAGAGCAACGGGTGGACATACATCCATGGAGAACTTACCCTCGAAGACAACGAGTTTTGTTAACGAGTAGGAACTCGTGGTTGATGTAGTCATACACTTGCCGATCTCAAGATCGTGAGGAAGTCCGAGCGATGCAACTCAGCAGCGCATCCGCACTCGCACACACGTTCAAGCCACCGGACAACCTCCACCTCCTCGCTCCAGCGATCCAGCGGAAGCAGCAACTCCTTCCAGACGAAATGCCACTGGGAACATGTATCTCGCTAATCCGAGACCATGGGGAAATAATTCTAGAGGGGGAGAGAGATCCTTCACAAGGAGGTGTGTGGATGAAGGAGGGAATGGGTGGCCTTTTATAGGAGGAGGGGGGTGCCCCCTCTCTCCATGGCCGGTGCATGGGGAGGTGACCCCTCACCTCCCCTATTCATGTGGTGGTAACCCCTCCACATTAAAATGCCTCTTCACATTCCCTTTTAAAGTCTCCACTTTAAATGCATTAAATTTCTCCAAATTTAATGCTCTCTCATTTAATAAAACTCTTTTTATTAAATTTATTCAGAATTTTGTTAATTACTTTAATTAACAAACATTCACATATATCCCCTTGCAATATTTCAATATCACATGCAGAACCACCTTCTACAATTTCACCCGAAACAATTTCCGGTTTCTATTGAAACAATTCCTGCGCTTTGCAATTCTTTCGTCTGAAACATATGTGCTCCAAAATGGTGTCGGGTAACTCTTAAGTGTGCCACCCTATGGTTCGCGAATAATGCAGACATGATCGAGACCCTTCTCCGATCAATAATCAACAGCGGGACCTGGAGATCCGTACTGACTCCTACACATTCAACAATGACTCCTGTGATCGTGAGAACCTTTAACGCTTGTAACTAAATCCCTTTGTCTCTCGATATATTACATGTCCGAGATTCGATCATTGGTATCTCCATACCTAGTTTGATCTCGTTACCGACATGCACTCTTTTCTCGTTCCCGTTATATAACATTCTAGTGATCACATCACTTGATTGCAAGCTATCCTAATGTGATATCACCGAGAGGGCCCAGAGTATATCTATCCGTCATCTGGATTGACAAATTCCACTCTTGATCCATGAGCCTCAACATAACACCTTGTTAGTACTGAACCCATCTTTATAGTCACCCTGTTACGGTGTGACGTTTGATGTTATCAAGATACTCTTCCGGTGTTAGCAATTAACATGATCTCATGGTCTAAGGATAAAGATTACTTCGTATGATGTTATAGAAATATAAACATAATGACTTGATCGTAATGCTATACTTCGGATGAACGTTCATCACATCATTTCACAAATGCTGTGACCTTGTTATTAACAACATCCAATGTCCATGATCAGGAAACCTTGATCATCTTGTTAATCAACAAGCTAGTCTATAAGAGAGGCATAACTAGGAACCCTTTTTGTTTATTAAACACACATGTATTGATGTTTCTGAAGGGTTCGTAGCATGGAAAACAAAAAAATTCTACCGCAAGAACGAACAAAACCCAGATCTAATCTAGATAAAAGCCAAGATCTAATCTACTAGACATGAGCAACGAGATAGATCGGTACTAACCCTCGTAGAACCGAAAGCGTTAACGAGATTAGATCTCGTGGATGATGTAGTCGATCACTTGCCGATCTCAAGATCGTGTGGACGATCCTTCCGGCGCCGCGTTTCGACAGCGCTTCCGCAGACGGTCACACGTGCGGAGTCGAAGCAGACCTTTCCTCTCCCCGTTCCAGTGAGCAGCGGAGGTAGTAGATCTTCTCCACGGAATCCCAGCAGCACGACGGCGTGGTGGTGGTGGTGGAGATGAGAAATCTGCAGGGCTTCGCCTATGCATGTGCAGAAGAAACGTGGAGGAGAGAGGCGGCTGAGATTGGGAGTTATTGGACAAGGTGCAAGAGGGGGCGCCCCCTCCCTTCTATTTAAAGGAGGGAGGCGCGCCTGGGGAGGGGGAGTCCTAGTAGGACTCCCTCCTCCTTGGGCCGGCGGGTTGGGGGGAGGAGTCCTCCTCCCCCACGAATCCGTGTCTTGCCCTACTTGGTTTCTTTGATCCCTTTCTTGGTTTTCAAGCAAACTCCAAGAAATCCTCTAGAACCTTCCAGAACATTCCGAAACCTTCTAGAATCTCCATACAAACACTCCAGAACATTTCCTAACTTAGAAAATGATCCCCAATATATGAATCTCATTCTCCGGACCATTCCGGATCTCCTCGTGATGTCCCGGATCCATTCCGAGACTCCGAACAACATTCGGTCTCCAACGCAAATTCCATATCTACTTCAAACAACTTCGAACCTTAAGTGTGTCACCCTACGGTTCATGAATATGCAGACATGATGAAGACACCTCTCCCATCAATAACCGTCAGCGGGATCTGGAGATCCATAACGGCTCCCACATACTCAACGATTACTTCGTGATCGATTGAACCAATTAACATACGAAACCAATTCCCTTTGTCTCGCGATATTCTACTTATCTGAGGTTTGATCGTCAGTATCTTCATACCTAGTTCTTCCTTGTTACTGATAAGTACTCTTTACTCGTTCCATGTTATGTCATCCCTTGTGACCTAGTCACATGCTTGCAAGCTATCTAGATGACATTCCACCGAGAGGGCCCAGAGTATATCTTTCCGTCATATGGATGGACAAATCCCAATCTTGGTCTATGCGCTTCAACACATACTTTCAAAATCCCAATGACACCTTTATAACCGCCCAGTTACGAAGTGGCGTTTGATGTCATCAAAGTACCCATCCGGTGATGGTGATTAACATAACCTCATGGTCGAAGGATTAGGTTACTATGTATTTCAAAGCTTACAGCAATACGAACTTAATGACTTGATCTTATGCTACGCTTACTATGGGTGTGTGTCCATCATATCATTCTCCTAATGATATAACCTTGTTATCAATCACATCCAATGTCTATGATCAGGAAACCATGATCATCAATCAATCAACAAGCTAGTTTAACAAGAGGCTTACCAGGGACTCTTTTATGTTTAGGAAACACACAAGTATTAGTGTTTCCTAATAATACAATTATAGCATGGGATGTTACATTCATCATAAACACAAAGATATAATAATAACCCCTTTTATTATTGCCTCTTGGGCATATCTCCAACAGTATCCCACTTGCACTAGAGTCAATAATCTAGATTACATGGTAATATACCGAACACCCATGGCGTTCTGGTGTTGGTCATGCTTTGCTCTAGGGAGAGGTTTAGTCAACGGATCTGCTACATTCAGATCAGTGTGTACTTTGCAAATCTTTATGTCACCATCTTGGACATATTCGCGAATAGCATGAAAACGTAGCTTGATGTGCTTCAGCTTGCTATGTGACCTTGGCTCCTGTGCATTAGCTATGGCACCTGTGTTGTCACAGTAGATGGCCATCGGGTCTAACGCACTGGGAACCACGCCAAGTTCAGTAATGAACTCCTTCATCCATATGCCTTCTTGTGTAGCCTCCGAAGCAGCTATGTATTCTGATTCAGTTGAAGATTTCGCCACAACGCTCTGCTTGGCACTCCTCCAGCTTATTGCAGCACCATTCAAAATAAATACGTATCCAGACTGTGACTTCGAGTCATCTGGATCGGTGTTCCAACTAGCATCAGTGTAACCGTTTACAACAAGCTGTTCATCACCTCCATAAGAAAGAACCATATCCTTAGTCCTATTCAGGTACTTTAGGATATTCTTGACCGCTGTCTAGTGTTCCATTCCAGGATCACTTTGATATCTGCTAGTCAAACTAACAGCGTGTGCTATATCCGGTCTCGTACACAGCATGGCATACATGATAGAACCTATGGCCGAGGCATAGGGAATTTTATTCATCTTTTCTCTATCTTCTGCCGTAGCTGGACTTTGAGTTTTACTCAAGGTCTTACCTGACAACATGGGCACGAATCCTTTCTTGCTCTCTTCCATTCTAAACTTCTTTAGAACTTTGTATAAGTATGTACTTTGTGAAAGCGCTTTTAGGCGTCTTGATCTATCTCTATAAATATTGATGCCTAGAATATATGCCGCTTCGCCAAGATCCTTCATTGAAAAACTATTATTCAAATAAGTTTTGACGCTATTAAGAAGTTCTATATCATTCCCAATCAACAATATGTCATCTACATATAGTACTAGGAATGCTACAGATCTCCCACTCACTTTCTTGTAAATACAAGCTTCTCCATAAGTTTGTATAAATCCAAAGTTTTTGATTACTTTATCAAAACGTTGATTCCAACTCCGGGATGTTTGCTTCAGTCCATAAATGGAGCGCTGAAGTTTGCATACCTTGTCAACATCTTTAGGATCGACAAAACCCTTGGGTTGTACCATATACAACTCTTCCTCAATGTCACCATTAAGGAACGCCGTTTTGACATCCATCTGCCAAATTTCATAATCGAAATATGCAGCGATTGCTAACATAATCCTCATAGACTTTAGCTTCGCTACTGGTGAGAAAGTCTCATCGTAGTCAACTCCTTGAATTTGTCGGAACCCTTTCGCGACAAGTCGAGCTTTATAGACGGTAACATTACCATCAACATCTGTTTTTCTTTTGAAAATCCATTTGTTCTCGACAGCCTTTCGGCCATCCGCTAAGTCCACCAAAGTCCATACTTGGTTTTCGTACATGGATCCCATTTCAGATTTCATGGCTTCTAGCCATTTGTCGGAATCTAGGCTCACCATAGCTTCTTCATACGTCGCAGGGTCATCAGTGTTGTCCACCAACATGACGTTCAAGGAAGAGTCATACCACTTAGGAGTGGTACGAACCCTCGTTGACCTGCGAGGTTCAGTAGTAACTTCGTTCGAAGTTTCATGATCATCATCATTAGCTTCCTCTCCAGTAGGTGCAGGCGGCACAGAAACATCTTTCGGTGTTGCGCTACTCTCAACTCCGAAAGAAGGTTCAATAACCTCGTCGAGTTCTACTTTCCTTCCAGTCACTTCTTTCGAGAGAAATTCCTTCTCCAGAAAGGATCCATTCTTAGCAACGAAAACTTTGCCTTCGGATCTATGATAGAAGGTATACCCAATTGTTTCTTTAGGGTATCCTATGGAGACGCATTTCTCCGCTTTGGGTTCAAGTTTATCAGGCTGTAACTTCTTTACATATGCTTCGCAACCCCAAACTTTAAGGAACGACAACTTAGGTTTCTTTCCAAACCACAATTCGTACGGTGTCGTTTCAACGGATTTAGATGGTGCCCTATTTAAAGTGAATGCGGTTGTCTCTAATGCATAGCCCCAAAATGATAACGGTAAATCTGTAAGAGACATCATAGACCGAACCATACCTAAAAGAGTTCAATTATGACGTTCGGACACACCATTACGCCGTGGTTTTATCGGCGGTGTCAACTGTGAAAGTATTCCACATTTCTTTAAATGCATGCCAAACTCATAACTCAGATATTCACCTCCGCGGTCAGAACGCAGAAACTTAATCTTCTTGTTACGATGATTTTCCACTTCACTTTGAAATTCCTTAAACTTCTCGAAAGTTTCGGATTTATGTTTCATAAAGTAGACATACCCATATCTACTCAAGTCATCCATGAAAGTAAGAACATAACGATATCCACCACGCGATGCTACACTCATTGGACCACACACATCGGTATGTATTATTTCCAATAAGTCTGTAGCTCGCTCCATTATTCCAGAGAATGGAGTCTTAGTCATTTTTCCCATTAGACATGCTTCGCATCTTTCAAGTGATTCAAAATCAAGTGATTCAAGAAGTCCATCAGAATGGAGTTTCTTTATACGCTTCACTCCAATGTGACCAAGACGACAGTGCCACATGTATGTAGAATTATCATTCAATTTTATTCGTTTAGCATCTATGTTGTGAACATGTGTATCACTACTATCGAGATTCAATAAGAATAAACCATTCATCTCAGGTGCATAACCATAAAAGATATTACTCATATAAATCGAACAACCTTTATTCTCAGACTTAAAAGAGTAACCGCCTCGCAATAAACAAGATCCAGATATAATGTTCATGCTTAACGCAGGCACCAAATAACAATTATTTAAATTTAAAACTAATCTCGATGGTAGATGTAGAGGGAGCGTGCCGATGGCGATCACATCAACCTTGGAGCCATTTCCAACGCGCATCGTCACCTCGTCTCTTGCCAGTCTTCGTTTATTCCGCAGCTCCTGTTTCGAGTTACAAATATGAGCAACCGAACCAGTATCAAATACCCAGGCACTACTACGATTACTAGTAAGATACACATCTATAACATGTATATCGAATATACCTTTCTTCTTGATGTTGCCGTTCTTCAGATCCGCCAGGTATTTGGGGTAGTTACGCTTCCAGTGACCAGCACCCTTGCAGTAGAAGCACTCAGTTTCAGGTTTAGGACCAGCCTTGGGCTTCTTAGCAGGTGCGGCAGCTTTCTTGCTGTCCTTCTTGAAGTTGCCCTTGTTCTTAGGCTTGCCCCTTTTCTTGAAATTGGTGGTCTTATTGACCATCAACACTTGGTGTTCTTTCATGATCTCCACTTCAGCAGTTTTCAGCATGGACGATAGTTCAGGCAACGTCTTGTTCATGCAGTGCATATTGTAGTTCATCACAAAGTTCTTGTAACTTGGTGGCAGTGATTGGAGGACACGGTGAATCCCCAATTCATTAGGAATCAGTATCCCCAACTCTCGGAGTTTGTTTGCGTGCCCAGACATGGTGAGCACGTGCTCGGTAATGGAGCTACCCTCTTCCATCTTGCAGGTAAAGAACTTCTCGGAAGCTTCATAGCTTTCCATGGCCGCGCGAGTCTCAAAGATGAGTTTGAGCTCCTTAATGATCTCAAATGGGTCATGGTGCTCAAAACATTTTTGAAGCTCCGATTCTAAACCGTACAGGCTGGCACACTGAACTGTGGAGTAGTGATGTTTCCGAGTGGCATAAACATTCTTTACGTCATCGGTGGCATCTTCTGCAGGTGGGTCACCTAGCGGTGCTTCGAGCACATAGGTCAACTGACCAGCCCTGAGGACGATCTTCAGTCCACCGAACCAGTCCGTGAAATTGCTTCCATTGTTCTTAAGCTTTTCTTTCTCTAGGAACGCATTGAAATTGATGGAAACGTTCGCCATTATCTACAACATATTTGCAAGTAGTTCAGACTAAGTTTATGATAAATAGTGTTCTAATTTAATTCTTAAATTAACTAGGTGAACTCCCACTCAAAACAACATCCCTCGCAGTTGTTTTAGTGATTACACAAACCAAATCCACTACACCAAGTCCGATCATCACGTGAGATGATGTAGCTTCATCGGCGAACAATCTTCATGTTCATCATATCAATCATATGACTCATGCTCTACCTTTCGGTATTCCGTGTTCCGAGACCATGTCTGTACATGCTAGGCTCGTCAAGATTAACCTTAGTTTCTGCATGTGCAAATCTGGCTTGCACCCGTTGTATGCACACGTAGAGTCTATCACACCCGACCATCACGAGATGCTTCGAAACGACGAGTCTTAGCAACGGTGCCAACTAAGGACGAACACTTTATTACTTGATATTTAGTGAGAGGGATCATCTTATAATGCTACCGTCGCGATCTAAGCAATACAAGATGCATAAAGGATTAACATCACATGCAATTCATAATTTGTGTGATATGATATGGCCCTTTCTTCTTATGCCTTCGATCTCTATCTCCAAAGCACGGACATGATCTCCATCATCACCAGCATTGCGTCAAGGTCCGTGGCGCCGCTTCATGGTTGTCCATCTTCACTAGCAACTATTACAACTACTTGGAACAAAGCTATTACAAGATGAATAGACACGCAGGTCTTAACAGAATTAAAGACAACCATTAGGCTCCTGCCGGTTGCCATATTACAACAAGGATCATTGCATACATCAAATACAATCACAATCACATGTAGGCCATATCACATCACAAAACCCCTGCAAAAACAAGTTAGCAGCCTCTAATTTTCTTTGCAAGTTTTACGTGGCTTGGGGTTTTCGACTAAGAACGCATCTTACCTACGAAACTGAACCACAATGTTGATACAAGTGCTATCAAGTGCAAAGTGTGGATTTGATCTATACTATGATGGGAGAGACAGACACCCGCAAAGCCACTTGTGCAATATGAGTTGTACGTCAAGCGTGGAGCAAGTCTCATGTACGATGACATGTAATGTTAGCCCGGGCCGCTTCATCCCACCATACCGCAAGATGCAAAGTACACATATAGCAAAAGACGGCACGAGCACCAACGCCCACAACCTCATTGTGTTCTACTCGTGCAACAGATCTACACATAGACAAGGCTCTGATACCACTGAAGGGTTAGTAGCATGGAAAACAAAAAAATTCTACCGCAAGAACGAACAAAACCCAGATCTAATCTAGATAAAAGCCAAGATCTAATCTACTAGACATGAGCAACGAGATAGATCGGTACTAACCCTCGTAGAACCGAAAGCGTTAACGAGATTAGATCTCGTGGATGATGTAGTCGATAACTTGCCGATCTCAAGATCGTGTGGACGATCCTTCCGGCGCCGCGTTCCGGCAGCGCTTCCGCAGACGGTCACACGTGCGGAGTCAAAGCAGACCTTCCTCTCCCCGTTCCAGCGAGCAGCGGAGGTAGTAGATCTTCTCCACGGAATCCCAGCAGCACGACAGCGTGGTGGTGGTGGTGGTGGAGATGAGAAATCTGCAGGGCTTCGCCTATGCCTGTGCAGAAGAAACGTGGAGGAGAGAGGCGGCTGAGATTGGGAGTTATGGGACAAGGTGCAAGAGGGGGCGCCCCCTCCCTTCTATTTAAAGGAGGGAGGCGCGCCTGGGGAGGGGGAGTCCTAGTAGGACTCCCTCCTCCTTGGGCCGGCGGGTTGGGGGGAGGAATCCTCCTCCCCCACGAATCCGTGTCTTGCCCTACTTGGTTTCTTTGATCCCTTTCTTGGTTTTCAAGCAAACTCCAAGAAATCCTCTAGAACCTTCCAGAACATTCCGAAACCTTCTAGAATCTCCATACAAACACTCCAGAACATTTCCTAACTTAGAAAATGATCCCCAATATATGAATCTCATTCTCCGGACCATTCCGAATCTCCTCGTGATGTCCCAGATCCATTCCGAGACTCCGAACAACATTCGGTCTCCAACGCAAATTCCATATCTACTTCAAACAACTTCGAACCTTAAGTGTGTCACCCTACGGTTCATGAATATGCAGACATGATGAAGACACCTCTCCCATCAATAACCATCAGTGGGATCTGGAGATCCATAACGGCTCCCACATACTCAACGATTACTTCGTGATCGATTGAACCAATTAACATACGAAACCAATTCCCTTTGTCTCGCGACATTCTACTTATCCGAGGTTTGATCGTCAGTATCTTCATACCTAGTTCTTCCTCGTTACTAATAAGTACTCTTTACTCATTCCATGTTATGTCATCCCTTGTGACCTAATCACATGCTTGCAAGCTATCTAGATGATATTCCACCGAGAGGGCCCAGAGTATATCTTTCCGTCATATGGATGGACAAATCCCAATCTTGGTCTATGCGCTTCAACACATACTTTCAGAATACCCAATGACACCTTTATAACCGCCCAGTTATGAAGCGGCGTTTGATGTCATCAAAGTACCCATCCGGTGATGGTGATTAACATAACCTCATGGTCGAAGGATTAGGTTACTATGTATTTCAAAGCTTACAGCAATATGAACTTAATGACTTGATCTTATGCTATGCTTACTATGGGTGTGTGTCCATCATATCATTCTCCTAATGATATAACCTTGTTATCAATCACATCCAATGTCTATGATCAGGAAACCATGATCATCAATCAATCAACAAGCTAGTTTAACAAGAGGCTTACCAGGGACTCTTTTATGTTTACAAAACACAAAAGTATTAGTGTTTCCTAATAATACAATTATAGCATGGGATGTAAACATTCATCATAAACACAAAGATATAATAATAACCCCTTTTATTATTTCCTCTTGGGCATATCTCCAACAGTTTCCTATCAATACAATTATAGCATGCAAAATAAACATCTATCATATACAAGGAATACATAATAACAACTTTATTATTGCCTCTCAGGGCATATTTCCTTCAGAAGCAACCAAGTTTGTATGAGGAGTTGGAGCAGTTCAGGACTGAATTAGTTAGCAAAGGATTCCTAGCTAGCATTAAACTTCAACCTACTTTGTTTAGCAAAATCAAGGAAGCCCAGAAGGGAAATGAAAGTATCGACGGAATCAAACATCGTATTGGTACAGGAAAGGTACCTGGATTCATGGAAGACGAAGAAGGAGTACTGTGGTACAAAGGACGTATCTGTGTGCCAGCAGATTTGGAGTTGAAGGAAGTTATCATGAAGGAAGCTCATGATACTCTTTATTCTATCCACCCCGGAGGAACAAAGATGTATCAGGATTTGAAAGAGCAATTTTGGTGGCACGAGATGAAGAGAGAAATCAGAAGCTACATCGCCAAATGTGACATCTGTCAAAGAGTCAAAGCACAACATCAGAGACCCGGAGGACTGTTGCAACCATTGCAGATTCCGGAATGTAAATGGGATTCCGTTGGAATGGACTTCATCACCGGTTTACCTACTTCTAGTAGGGGAAATGACTCAATCTGGGTCATAGTGGATAGGCTGTCCAAGGTAGCCCACTTTATACCTATCAAGACAACTTACGAGAGTGCAAAGTTAGCAGAGCTATACATTGCTAGGATTGTTAGTCTCCATGGAACCCCCAAGACCATCGTATCAGATTGAGGAACCCAGTTTACCTCAAGATTTTGGCAGAAAGTCCAAGAAGGATTAGGAACCAAGTTGAACTTCAGCACAACGTATCACCCGCAAACCGATGGACAAAGTGAGAGAGTCAACCAGATCTTAGAGGATATGCTTAGAGCTTGTGTGTTGGAATATGGATCAAAATGGGAAGACTGCCTGCCTTTCACAGAATTCTCATATAACAACAGTTATCAAGCTAGTTTGCAGATGGCACCATTTGAATTCCTATATGGAAGAAAGTGTCGTACCCATTTGAATTGGTCACAAGTAGTAGAGAGTCAGATCTTTGGACCCGACATTCTCCGAGAAGCAGAAGAGAAAGTTCACAAAGTCCGTGAGCATCTCAAGACTGCCCAATCCAGACAGAAGAGTTATGCTGACAAGAGAAGGAGAGACCTGACTTTCAATGTCGGAGATTTTGTATATCTCAAGGTTTCACCATTGAAGGGAACTCAACGCTTTAGTCTGAAGGGAAAATTAGCCCCCCGATATATCGGACCTTTCAAGATTCTGAACCATCGAGGAGAAGTATCGTATCAACTGGAACTGCCGGAAGAGATGTCAGCCATCCACAATGTGTTCCATATCTCGTTACTCCGCAAATGCTTGGAAGTGCCCGAGAAGACTGAAGTTTTCAAGAACATCGATCACAGAGCCGTAGAAATCAACAATGACTTGACCTACAGAGAAGTACCCATCCGTATCTTAGAAGAAGCCTACAGAACCACCAGGACCAGGAGTATCAAGTTTCTCAAGATTCAGTGGAGCAACCATACCGAGGAGGAAGCCACTTGGGAGCGAGAAGATTACATTAGGACAGAGTTCCCAGATCTCTTTAGTTCCTAGTTTTCTTTGTAAATCTCGGGACGAGATTTTGTTTAAGGGGGGAAGGTTTGTAACATCCCAAAACTTTAATCCAAGCTTATCAAGATCTAAATCATCAAAATTGGGGTTAACAAAAACTTTTCCAAATTAAAAATGAAGGCATTCATGTGTATGTGCATTTAAAATAGGAATTGATTTGAATTGCCATGATTGTGTGATCCTTTGCTTGTAAAATGTTTCTTAGATGAATTAAACATCATCTACATCATTCCCAAACTTTTCCTAAAGAAAATCAAATAAAAAATAATTAAAAAGGAGGAATGGTCATTTTGACCATTTTAATCCACTACACTACTTTGAGTGTTCCTAGCACTCATTTCTTAACAGAAACAATTCATGATCTTTGCACCCCTTGCTAGTACACATAATGAGGTACCAAGGCCCACCTTTTGATCTGCTAAAAACATTCTTTTACTTATTTTAAATGGCATTTGAAATTTGAATCTAATGCATATGCATAGATCCCCTCTATTTGAAAAACCATCTATTTGAGCTCCACTTTCAAAACCCTTGCAACCAGAGACTACCTAGCACTAGTGGAGAACACCCAAAAATTTTGAAACCAAAATTCAAAAGTTTTGCTCTTTCGGCCATTCTATCAAACACCTTGTGGACAAGATCAAAGTGGCCTAACTATTACTGTTTTGGGGTTGATCTTGTCTACCAAATTGAAGTGCTTTGATCATCTTTGTATCCCTCAAGCCCAACCAGACCCACACCAGCACATCCCCTACCTCCTAGCTGCACTGCATTGCCAGGCCGAGCCACTCCTCGCCGATCGACCGTGCACTCGCAGCAGCAGACCTCTCCAGCCTCTCTCGCCATGTCTAGCACGTCGCCAGTGGTCCACCTCCACCATCCAACCAGCCCCAGGCCAGAGACAGAGAGCAGAGCGGCCAAGAACCGCCGCGCCCGGAGCTGGTCGACCATGCCGACGCAGCCCGCAGAGCACACTCTCTCCATGCATGCACAGACCGCCCCTTGGCCACAGCCCGCGCCCACCGCTCCGCCACGACTTGGGGAACACCCCAGACACCCCCGCTGGCCGCCCAACGCCCCACAACCACCGATCGCCGTGGACACCGCCGCCTCTGCCGCTCAGAGCGCCAGCTCGCCCAGACCGTATACCACCGCCCCTACACCCGCATTTACTTCCTAGAGCACCGCCAGGAGACCACCTGTCAATCGCCATCCTCCGCCATGCCGCTAGCCGCCCGTAGCCGTGTCGCCGGAGTCGCCTGCCCATACCCTTCGGTCTCACCGTCGGGCCTATATAAACCGGCCTCCCCCGCACCATTTCTCCACACCCACTCACTCCATACCTCTCACTGACCGTCCCGCACCATTAGCTGAAGCAAGGGGATAGCAGCTCACCGGAATTGGAGCCAGAGCCGCCGCCTCTGGAGGAGAAGGGCGCCGCTAATTGCGACCACCCCTGGAGCTACCTCGACCGTCCCTGAGCTCGCCGTCGTCTCCCAGTTCGTTTACCCACCTCGCCATCGTCGCTGGAGCCCTGGTACGTCCCCAGCAGACCCCCACCGAGCCGCTAGGGTTCGAGCTCGCTGGCGACCTGTTCGTTGTCGACGACGACCCTAAGCCGTAGATCCCCTTTCTATTCCTACGGCCCACACGCGCATACCGTTTCGCGTGTTAAGACCCACTGACAAGCGGGACCCCCCTGTCAGCTGAGCCTGGCGCCGCGGAGCGCCACTGGGCCGGCCCAAGTTCTTTCCCGCGCTAGCCCACCCGTTCAAATATGGATTTTTCTTTTTAAGTTGAATCTAGTTTTTGTCCACTAGTTTAAAATTCAATTCTGGGAGTTTTATAAATCCAAATTGCATGAAACCAATTTTGTCTGAAAGGTATTGAAATAATCTATCCAAGCACGTTGGACTTAATTCAATTAGAGTTATAGATCTCTCCTAATAAAAATAATAAAATATAATCTTTTGCAACTTGCAACATTTTTATAAAATCAACTAAGATAGGTTTTGAGTTGATTCCAACTCTCAAAAATCACATTTCATCATATCTATCTAAATATGTAATAATATTAAGGTTTACATGTAGTGACTTTGGACTAGTACCAAAATAATGCTATATAGACATTTCTAGTCACTTTAAATCATTAAATAATGAACTTAAACCAAAGTAATTATGATCCAACCTTTAAATCTCATTCCCACATGTTAGAATATGTGGTGATGACATCTGTCAACATGATCCCATATTTTAAGTGGTAAATATTAAATCTTAGTTAATTTTTCAATGAGTAGAAATTACTTTTCTAAATTAAAAAGAATGAAACTAGTAATTTAGCTTGTGATGCTTGTGATGATAATAAATCATCAAAGGTGTGTATTAGAATGCTAATTAGACTAGTTAAGTATTGTTTGGTGATTGTGTGTTCCGTATGTATTTATAGACGATAGTACCGACCAAGTCTACAAAGAGGAGGAGTGCTATCAAGACGAAGACGAAGAAAACTTCAACCACTGCACCAACCAAGGCAAGCTACCATTAGCAATGCAAGCTAACACTTGCAAGTATAATGCTTAGCAAGCTAGGATTAAACTAGATGGTTTAGCAGGATGCTTTAGGCATGCTTTGATCACACCCCTTTTAACTAGTAGTTACCTCAAGTCTTTGTTTACAAGTTTTACCTCCCTTAGTTTACACCAAGTTCTTTACTTGTTTTGAAGGTAGCATAAAGAGTATAAAACTTGACCTATTTAGAAACATTTAGATATCATTCTATGGCATGAGATTGAACCCATCACTTCCACCTTAGTGAACACTCTTAACTTAGTAGTTTAGAGTAGATCAAAAACTTGAGTCACTTTAGATGGGAACACTTGGTGAAAATGAATTATGAAAACCTTGGAATGATGAGTCATTCTATTGAGATGTTTTGACATGTGTTGAGAAACACAAATGGTTGATGATGATGAAAATGTTGAGGCATGAGCCTTAACCCTTTTATAAAACTGATGGTTGGATTCGGATGCGATACCATTCCAAATTTACTGTACAACCACACTACCTGAATTGGGTATGGCTTAGCTGGAAATTTATATGCATTAGTATTAGTTCCCTCGCGGGAGAGGTCTGAGCTAAGGCTACCTCTCAATGTTGTCCACCTATGCAGTGCCCAAGATGACTGATGGTCATGGTTGGGAGGCCATGCTCATAGGAGAGGTGCTTATACTAGGGTGTGTAAAGGGAAGGTTATGTTTGATTATCTGCATACTAAGTATGATGATTCAGGGTTATCCCTAACAGATGTATCGAATCTTGTGGTGAAAGTGTACCACCTGTGCAGAGTGTCAAACTATTCGAATAGCCGCGTCCGCGGTTATGGACACTTGGAATGGCCATACTGTTTCGTTCTCAGATGTTTTCCAAATAACTTGATACGAATGATGAATCTTGACTTGACCACAACAGGGTTGTGTTTATGACATTAGCTTCCCAACTTAAGTGATTCTAGAACTTTACTTTATCTTTCTTTGCTTCTGAACTCAGCTTAGGTTTCAAACTTAACTTTATAGTTAAACTTAGATCTAGCACTTTAACTTAGATTTATAATACTGGTTAGTGGTAGTTTGCGAGTACTTAAAGTGTACTCATGGCTTTTGTCCCTGGCTATTCTCATGGCCAGACTATGAAGGAGATTAGCAAGATGATGGTCAGCAGGACGGCTATGATAACTAGGAATTTCTGCCTTCATCAGCATTGCCTGTGCCCTTGAAGATGGACCCCACCGCTACGCTTATCTTTTATTTCCGCTGCTTGTTGTATTAAAGACTGGATCATGAGATCATTATTTGTGTAAGACCTTATGTATGGTTTGTAATGGATGATGTACTGTGATATCCAATCCGTTATGTCTCGCAAAAATGGCAATCCTGGGATTGCGAGGTATGGCATAACGGGCATCTGGGATTAAAAATCCGGGTGTGGACAAAAGTGATACTACAAGTTGAAAACTAAAGGATCATAAAGGCTTATGGTGACTTGAGATAGTCATAACATGGTGTGAGCATGTGCCAAGTCAACCAAAATAAAGCATCAAAGGAGAATACCACTATACTATGCTTTAATATGCTAAAACAACGCATAATTCATCCAAGGCACATTAAGAAATCTCAATTGTTTATAACAAGTCATGCTACAACAAATAATACTAAGCATAAAGCCAAAACAATATGAAGCATGGCATGACAAAGCGTAGGCCACAGTCAAAAACAAGCTCTCTTTACCATTTAAGCATGAACTTTCCTACTCTTTTCCAAACCAAACCAAACTATTTGAAAACCAATGTATGAAAGAGGGGTTCCAACCAATTTATTCCGCAAACTAAGCAAACCAAGCAACCGAAAAACCAACACGACAACGAAAAAGAAGACGCTCCAAGAACAACACAATTGTGTATGAAACAATAAAAATGAAACGTTTGGAAGAAACCTGGGATATTTATTGATGAAGAAGGGGATGCCTTGGGTCATCCCCAAGCTTTGACGCTTGTACTTCTTGGATATTTCTTGGGGTGACACGCGTGGCATCCCCAAGCTTGAGCTTTAGTCCATTCTTCATCTCATTACTCATTTCTTCCATACACCTGAAATTTTTCCTTCATACAAAACTTCACACAATCTTTATTAGCAACATTAGTGCACTCAAGATAATAGGTCTTTAGTTTCAGTTCTAACACCAATAAAACTTCAATTAAAACACAAGCTACTGTAGCACTTCCCTCAAAAATCTCAATTTCCCAAAAGAACTCAAAAAGGAACCAACAAGAAGCAAATGCAGAAAATGGCAGAAATCTGTCAAAACAGACCAGCAGGTAAAGACGAATTTTTTAGAAGACCTTATGTTGCTCAAATCAAAAAGTGTTGAACTAAAGAAAGTTAGATAACAACCTGGGGCAGAAGCACAAAAATTCACGCCGCAAAAAGACGTTCAGAGATTTTACACGAATTTTTACGGTGAAGCACAGAAATCTGTTTCGGGACAGTAACTTTCCCAATCATTACTTCTCTCTCATTAGAGGTTACTCTTGGCACAAAAAGCAAATAAAAAGGATAATGAGTGGTTATTACTGAAGTAATAACTTCCAAGACTCATCTAAAACTTTTGGGTTATCTCCCAATAAGTACTTTTCTTTAACGTCTTTAAGTTAGGCATAAGCAAAAACTAAAATGGATAGAATAGAAGTAAGCGGAGATAATCATGGTGAAAACATTGTTTTGTTCAATGAAATCCTTTTGTTAACAAGGTTGATCAGGTATTGTTACCAAAACAATTCCATATGAAACAAAACTTTGTATTCCACCAATGATTATGTTACCTCAACCTTGATAGCAATGGTCCCAATCATAATAGTTTCAACTTTTTCTCTTGGTATGGGACAATATATTTCTCCAACTTGAATGCCCTCAACATGTTCAATTGAATTCAAACCATAAGTTCTTTCAACCTTTTTGGGGAAATAGACATTATGTTCCTTGTCATTCACATTGAAAGTCACCTTTCCTTGATTACAATTAATAATAGCTCCTGCAGTATTAAGAAAAGGTCTCCCAAGAATAATAGACATATTATCATCTTCAGGCATTTCAAGCACAACAAAATCAGTTAATATCAAACAATTATGAGCCACTTGAACATGTACATCCTCACATATACCAACAGGAATAGTGGTAGATTTAGCAGCCATTTGCAAAGATATATCAGTTGGTATTAAATTTTCTAGTTGAAGCCTCTTATAAAGAGAGAAAGGCATAACACTAAATCCAGCTCCCAAATCACACAAAGCAGTTCTAACATAACTGTTCTTAATAGAGCAAGGGATGGTTGGAATCCCAGGGTCTCCAAGTTTCTTTGGAACCTTACCATTAAAGGAATAATTAGCAAGCAAAGTAGAGATTTCTTTATTAGGGATCTTCCTTTTATTTGAGACAATATCCTTCATATACTTTGAGTAAGGAGGCAATTTAATAGCACCAGTCAAAGGAATTTGCAGGAATAAAGGTTTCATCCACTCGCAAAACTTATTATAGTGTTCATCTTTCTTTGACTTGTGTTTCTTATCAGGGAAAGGCATAGGTTTTTGGACCCAAGGCTCTCTTTTTTTGGAGCAACCAGCAGGAGCACTGCCTTTTCTATTAGAAGAAGAGAATTGGCCGGTTTGGAAGGGAAACCGGCCAAAACCCGAAACAGACGTATAAACACACGGGTCCGGTTAAAAGGGGAACCGGACCAAAAAAAGACCCCAAACGGCACAGTTTTAAGGAAAAACTGGCAGAAAACCACCCGAGGCCGCACTACCTAGGTCGACTAGGTCTGGAGCACCGTCGAAACGACACGAACACAACGACAACGGTGAACGCTATGAAGAGCCTGGTCCACGTCCTCGGAGAGGAAGTCAGAGCCGAAGGCAACGGGTAGGCCTCACAGGCTTCATGGCGAGAGGCAGGCCACAGGGGACTCGCCAGCGGTACCTGCGCGCCGACAGGGCCCGAAGACATCGACTCAACCGGTATCACTAACACCCCAAGCAAAGGCTCCACACACTCCGAAAAATGATGCCTCCAAGGGGGTAAACGGCGTCCAAAAAACGCCACCGTCATCCAATCCGGCAAGCCCGATTTGGGCTTTCACCCCGGAATGATGGACGGAGGGGCGTCGGGGCTCCACGACAACGCCCCCAAGAGGGATAACGGCGCCCACAGGCGCCGCCGTTGTCGGCATCGACCAAGTCGAGCTAGACTTTCGTCCGGAGACCTCGACCATCACCTCCAAGGGACAGTCACTGAGACAGTCCCTGCCGCCCGACGAGCTAGCTCACTGGCAAAAGAGACGACATCCACGCCCACGGAGCCAAACCCCGCCGCCCACACGGCCGAGGTAGAGCATCACCACCATCTCGATCCGGAGCCGCCGCCCGGGCTTGCGCGTGCAGCAACGCAACACCCCATGCTGACTGCCACTGCCGCAGAGAACCAACCACCCCGTGGCGACCCACCGCAGCCGCCAAAGCACCGCCGGAGCAGGGCACGCCTTGACGAGACCACCACGCTGAGACACCGCCAGCCCGCCGTCCTCCACTCCACCGGAGCGTCGAGGGAAACCCCAGGCAGCTGCCCACCCGAGAGCCGCCGCGTCCCCGGAGCCGCCACGTCAGCTTCCAAATCTCCGGCGTAAGGTATGCCGCCATCGCCGAAGAAACAGCCCGGCCACCCCTGCCAGGCCGCCCGAGGTCGAGGGGCGCCGCCTCGACCGAAACCCCGCCCGAGCCTGCTGGCTCGGCCTCCCGAACGCACGCAGAAGGAGCACCACCGCCACGGCTCGCCCCGGCCCATCTAGGGCCCGGACAGCACTCCCCGTGTAGTCGCGCAGGGCCGGCCGCCGCCTCCAGCTCCGCCGTTCGCCGCCGATGCAGGACACGACCCGCCGCTCGGCCGCCTGCCAGCAGCGCGCAGCCGCCCCACCGCCATGAACGGCCGCCGCCGAGAGCTCCCCATTCCCAAGCGACGCCACGGGGAAGCCGGATCCCGCCACCGCCGGCTCCACCCGGGCTTTGCCCTGTGGAGGCGACCGGCGACGGCAGGGGGAGGAGGAGGGGGTGGTCGACGGTGGCGAGGCGGTGTCGGCTCCTGAGTCGCCCCTAGGGAGGGAGCGACGCGGGTCGTTTGCTCTCAGACTAGTATCAGGTTGAAGCCCCAAGGCTCTCTTTCACTACCATGTTTCTTAGCAATAAAATCTTCTTTAGTGTATTTAGTATTCTTAGTGTGGTTTTTAGGTTCTTCCTCAACTTTCTCTTCATTAGGGGCTTCATTTTCTTCATTACCACTTTCAGTTTCAGCATCAGAGATAGATATACTATTAGGATCTAAAGCAGGTTCAGAGGGTTCTACAGCAGTTTTATATTTCTTTTTCCTTTTCTTACAAGTAGAACCACTATTTTCAGCTTGTTGAGAATCCTGCTCAATTCTTTTGGGATGCCCCTCAGGATATAGAGGATCCTGGGTAGCAGCTCCACTTCTAGTTCTAATTTCATAAGCATGTTTTTCTTTAGCAGCATTAACTAGTAAGTCGTTTTGCACTTTAACGAGTTGATCTATTTGAGTTTGAACCATTTGAAAGTGTTTAACAATCATTTTAACATCATTAGAGGTTCTTTCCACAATATCTTTCAACTCAACAATAGCTCTAGTGTTTTCCATTAGATGATTTTGCACCCTTTTATTAAAATTATCTTGCTTAACAATAAAGATATTGAATTCTTCTAAGCATTGATCAGGAGGTTTAGAGTAAGGGATATCACCTTCATCAACATGTTGGAGAGAGTGTACCTCAATAGTGGGTGAGTAGGGAATAGGCTTACATAATTCTTCTGTAGGAGGTAAATTCTTGACATCTGCAGCTTTAATTCCCTTCTCCTTAAGACATTTCTTAGCTTCCTTCATCACTTCATCATTTAATTCAATAACTCCCCTCTTCTTTGATGTTGGAATAGGCATCGGAATAGAAGGTTCAGGTACAATTACTTCAGGTATAGCTTGTTTAGGAGGAGTCTAATCTTCATAGTTCTTACTTATTTTAGCCATTAATTCCTCAGCTTCCTTAGGAGTCCTATTCCTGAAAACACAATCAGCACAACTATCTAGGTATGTCCTAGATTCTTCGGTTAGTCCATTATTAAATATATCAAGAAGCTCATTCTTAGGTAATGGACTTCCAGCCTGTGCATGAATCAAAGCACAAAACCTTGCCCAAGATTCAGGCAATACCTCTTTTTCTCCCTGTTTAAAATCAAAAAGTTCCTGCAAAATAGCATGTCTAGCACTAGGAGGAAAATATTTCTGCAGGAAAGTAATAATCAAGCACTCAGGGCTATCAATAGATCCAGGAGGCAAATTACTAAACCAAGTTTTAGCTTCTCCTTTCAGTGAAAAGGGGAAGATCTTGGCAACAAAGTAAGTATGCATCTTAATATCATTAGAAAACAAGCCACTCATGGTAGAAAGTTCATTCATATGTGCTACCGCACTTTCATTCTTAGTCCCACAAAAAGGTTCTTTCTCGATAATAGCTATGTAAGATAGATCGAGAGAGAAATCATAATCTTCATATGTAATGTTTATGGGAGAAGCAGCAAACTTAGCAATAGGAGACAATTTGGGTCTAATAGTACGCCTCTCAAGGAGACCCTTAGCAGCGCTCCTATCATGGGTGTTTTTACATTCTTTAATAAATTCATCGGTCATCTCAACATAACCATCTTCAATATCATAACTTTCACTAGACTCAGGTGAACTAACAGGTGTGGTAGTGTCTTCATTAGGAGTTTCGGTATTTCCAGCTATAGTTCTAGCAATCGTAGCATCTAGGAAAGGACCTAATGAACCAGTCTTATCAAGCACAGTAGAAGAAGCATCATAAGCATCAGAAGTTTCGGATTTAGCAGTAGTAGCAGTGTGTGAAGCATGTGTATGTGGTGGTGTAAGGAACTTACTCATAACAAACGGTGAATCAAGAGCAACAGAGGTGTTCAGAACCGTACCTCTTCTTGTAGTGGATGGTAAAATAGGAACCTTGCCATCACGAGACTTACCCATGATGGATGGATTGCAGCGAATAATACAGAATCCAAGTGAACTTGATAAATAAAGCTATGCTCCCCGGCAACGGCGCCAGAAAATAGTCTTGATGACCCACAAGTATGGGGGTGTATCGCAGTATTTTCGAGGGAAGTGAAACCCAATTTATTGATTCGACACAAGGGGAGCCAAAGAATATTTATAAGCCTTAACAACTGAGTTGTCAATTCAGCTGCACCTGGAAACAATCTTTATCACAATAGTTTATCAGTAGCAATAGTTTTGTAGTAGGAATAGCAAAGTAACAGCAGTAGTAAAGTAGAGACAGCAATAACAATAGCAGTAAATAGTGGGATTCGAGTGCGGTAGGCATAGGGATGGATGGACGGGCGTTGCATGGACAAGACAATTCACATAGCAATCAGAACATAGGGCAATTGCAGATAAATAAGATAAAGCATCCAAGTACTAGATAATCCTAGGCATGTGTTCCATATATAGTCATACATGCTCGCAATAAGAACTTGCACAACATCTTTTGTCCTGCCAGCCCGTTTGCAGCGGGGCCTCAAGAGAACTACTGGCAATTAAGGTGCTCCTTTTAATAGAGCACCGGAGCAAAGCATTAACACTCCGTGAACACATGTTATCCTCACATCAAAGCCATTCCCTCCGGTTATCCCGATTTTTGTCACTTCGGGGCCATTGGTTCCGGACAACAACGTGTGTATACAACTTGCAGATAAGACCAAAAACAATACTATCATAATAAATCAATAACATGTTCAGATCTAAAATCATGGCACTCGGGCCCTAGTGACAAGCATTAAGGACAACAAGTCACAACAAAGTCATAAAGCACTAATAAAAGATACTAGGCACCATGCCCTAACAATCTGATGCCATTACATGAACGATCTCATCCAATCCCTACCATCCCCATAGCCTACAGCGGGGGATTACTCACTCATAGATGGGGGAAACATGGATGGTCGATGGAGAAGCGATGGTGATGATGATGGCGATGATCTCCTCCAATTCCCCGTCCCAGTAGGGTGCCAGAACGGAGTTTCTGGTGCTGTTTCGTGGAATCTGGTGGTGGCGGTGGAGCCGAACTCCTTCTGGAAAAACGTCGAACCCCCCTGAGTTTTTAGGTCAGAAGGCATCTTATAGGCGAAGAGGGAGACCGAGGGGCAGCCTGGGGCGGCCAGACCATGCCCTGGCGCGGCCAGGCCTAGCCCGCGCCTGGGGGTGGTCTGGTCAGGCCCTGGCCCCCTCCGTCTCGTATTCTGGCATATGATGACTTCCGGAAAAATAGGCACTTTGGCTTTTGTCCCTTCCAATTCCGAGAATATTCATTTTCTGACTTTCCTGGAACCAAAAACAGCAGAAAACAGGCAGCCGGCACTGTGACTCTTGTTAATAGGTTAGTCCAAGAAATCATATGAAAAGTACTCCAAAGTGTGGACAAAACACAAGAAAGTGGATAAAACCAAGCATGGAACATCAAAAATTATAGATACATTTGCAATGTATCATCAACTCAAATAAAGCATCAAAGGAGAATACCACAATACTATGCTTTAATATGCTAAAACAACGCATGATTCTTCCAAGGCACATTAAGCAATCTCAATTGTTTATAACATGTCATGCTATAGCAAAGAATACTAAGCATAAAGTCAAAACAATATCAAGCATGGCATGACAAAGCATAGGCCATAGTAAAAAACAAGCTCTCTTTACCACTTAAGCATGAACTTTCCTACTCTTTTCCAATCCAAACCAAACTATTTGAAAACCAATGCATGAAAGAGGGGTCCAACCAATTTATTCAGCAAAGTAAGAAAACCAAGCAAACAAAAACAAAAATTAAAACGAAAAATAAGACGCTCCAAGAACAACACAACTGTGCATGAAACAATAAAAATGAAGTGTTTAGAAGGAACCTGGAATTTTTATTGATGAAGAAGGGGATGCCTTGGGCATCCCCAAGCTTTGACGCTTGTACTTCTTGGATATTTCTTGGGGTGACACGCGTGGCATCCCCAAGCTTGAGCTTTAGTCCATCCTTCATCTCATTACTCATTCCTTCCATACACCTGAAATTTTTCCTTCATACAAAACTTCACACAATCTTTATTAGCAACATTAGTGCACTCAAGATAATAGGTCTTTGGGTTCAGGTCCAACACTAATAAAACTTTCATTAAAACACAAGCTATTGTAGCACTTCCCTCAAAAAGCTTAATTCCCCAAAAGAACTCAAAAAGGAACCAACAAGAAGCAAATGCAAATAAAGGCAGAAATCTGTCAAAACAGACCAGTACGTAAAGACGAATTTTTCCGGAGACCTTCTGTTGCTCAAATCGAAAAGTGTTGAACTAACGAAAGTTAGATAACAACCTGGGGCAGAAGAACAAAAACTCACGCCTCAAAAGGACGTATCAAGATTTTACACGAACTTTTACGGTGAAGCACAGAAATCTGTTTCGGGACAGCAACTTTCCCAATCATTACTTCTCTCTCATTAGAGGTTACTCTTGGCACAAAAAGCAAATAAAAAGGATAAGGAGCGGTTATTACTGATGCAATAACTTCCAAGACTCATCTAAAACTTTTGGGTTATCTCCTAATAAGTACTTTTCTTTAACGCCTTTAAGTTAGGCATGATAGTTTGAGAAGATGCTCACATAAGAAATATGAATTGAAGTAAAAGAGAGCATCAAGAAGCAAATTCAAAACACATTTAACTCTAACCCACTTCCTATGCATAAGAATCTTGTATGCAAATAAATGCACAAAGAACAAAGTGACAGGCATAGGTAGATAAAACAAAAATAACTGCAAAACTTTCAGCACATAGAGAGGTGTTTTAGTACCATGAAAACTTCTACAAACATATTTTCCTCTCTCATAATAATTTTCAGTAGCCTCACGAATAAACTCAACAATACAACTATCACATAAAGCATGCCTTTCATGATCTACAAGAACTAGAGCTTTATTATAAACATTTTCAAAAGAATCCTCAGGAACATAACATTCATCCTCCTTTAGTAAGCATGGGGGACAATCAAATATTGTAAGGGGTAAAGAGTTACTCTTATTAGAAGGTAGGGATGGGTAGATCCATTCTTCCTCCTCTTGATCATCACTCTCCTCCTCTTTTTCATCCAATGAGCTTCCAGTTTCAACAATTTCTTCTTCCATAGGCTCCTGCAAGGCATTAGTCTCTTCCATTGGTGGAGAGCATCTATTAAGATATTCAAGAATATAGCCATTTTCTACCCTATAACTATCAAAGCAAAATTTAAGTATATCATAAACGTCATATTTATAAGGTGAATCATCAGTATTTTCAAGCAACCTAGCAAGTTCAAATGCACCCTTCCAAGCAATAAATTCTTCAATTTGTTCCACATCATAAAAGTCATAATTTCCCTTAACATAAGAAGATATGGTAACATCATCATTATACTCACATTGAAAAGGGAGGTGTTTATACCTCCTACAACAACAAGATTTATCAAAGCAATAAGTAACATTGTAAGTAGAGCACGCGTTTATAGCAATGGTATACAATTTATCAATTTGTTCCCATAAGTGTTTCCCTTTTTGTGACAAGCAGTGTTACTTATAATAATATTTTTGTTCTTCCATGAACCCACCTTGCTAATAAGATTCAGTTTCAAAGAAACCAACCATTGATAGAAAGCATGATAATGCAAGACAATAACAGACAAACGACAATAACAACTATAGTAGGAACTATTTTTTGTGTTTTTGATAAAGAAACAAGCAAATAAAGCAAAACATAAACTAAGCAAAACAAAAATAACAAAGTAAAGAGATTGGTTATGAGGGACTCCCCTTGTGAAGATGTCCTTGACTCCTGGCAACGGTGCCAGAAAATCAGTTGCTTAGCCCAAAATATATCGATCCCGTTGGGGAACCCCAAGAGGAAGGTATGATGAGCACAGCAGCAAGTTTTCCCTCAGTTATGAAATGAAGGTTATCAATCCAGTAGGAGCAAGGAAACACCGAAAAGGTGTTGCTAGCTGAACTTTGGCAGGGCGCACTACCGGTTCTAGCAGCAACGTGGAGACCTGCACAACACAACCATAGAACTTTGCCCCCAACTTGCGATGAGGTTGTCAATCTCACAGGTTTTGCTGAAAACAAAGAATTAAACGTATAGAGTGGAAGAAAGTAATAGTTTGCAGAAAGTAAACAGAAAGCAGTAAACAGTTGATTGTAGATTGATGATAAAAGAAAGGACCGGGGTCCATAATTCACTAGTGGTGGCTCTCCTTAAGATAGATGACATGTTGGGTGAACAAATTACAGCAGGGCAATTGACAAACATCGAGAAAGCATACATGCATATACAAATCATCTTGACTCCTTTGAGATTTGATTGGGGATTACAACATTATACATAGACCGTAATCCAACTGCATCTATGACTAATAATCCACCTTTAGGTTATCATCCGAGCCCCCTCCAGTATTAAGTTGCAAGCAACAGATAATTGCAGTATGCATTGCGTGTAAAGTAAACAATATGATTGTTCTATGAACAAAGGATTGTTGTTTTCTCCCTAGTAGCAACAACACATCTAGTACCTTAGGGATTTATGTCACTTCCCCAGATTACTAGAGGCATGAACCCACTATCGAGCATAAATACTAACTCTTGGAGTTGCTAGCATCTACTTGGCCAAGATAGCTACTAACAACGGAAAGCATGCAAGATCACAAATAACAAAGACATGATAGAATCAATAATCAATCTGAAATAGCATCTCAATATCCATCGGATCCCCGCAAACACAACATGTAGGATTACAAATAGATGATCTTGATCATGAACGAAGCTCACAAGATCTAAACATGATATCACAAAGGAGGAGAATGAGCCATCTAGCTACTACATGGACCCGTAGTCCAGAGATGAACTACTCACGCATCACACCGAAGGCTTGCATGGTGATGAAGAAGGCCTCCAGGGTGAATTCTCCCCTTCGGCAGGGTGCCGGGAAGAGCTTCAGATCCCTCCCGATCTAGGGATGGAGATGACGGCGGCTACAGACTCTTTCGTGGAATTTTGATCCGATTCTTAGGGTTTCTGTATCGGAGGCATCTTATAGGCAAAAGGGGAGGCCGAGGGGGTGCCTAAGGCAGCCAGACCATCCCCTGACGCGAGCCAGGCTAGGCCACGCTGCCAGGTGGTGTGGCGGCCCCCTGGCCCCTCTCCGTCTCGTATTCTGGATCCGGGTGTCCCTCGGTGAAAAACTGACTTTGCCTTTTTGTCCCGTCCAATTCTGAGAATATTCATTTTTTGACTTTCCTAGAACCAAAAACAGTAGAAAACAGGCAGCTAGCACTGTGGCTCTTGTTAATAGGTTAGTCCAAGAAAGTGTATAGAAAGTACTCCAAAGTGTGGACAAAACATAAGAAAGTAGATAAAACCAAGGATGGAACATCAAAAATTATGGATACGTTAGCAACGTATCAGGGAGTCGGGAATCGTCAAGGACGAGCTTGCCACCTGTGGCACAATTAGCTCCAAGAGCCGCCCGAACTAGAGGTTTCGTGACATCGTCGGGCATGAGTCTGTCAAGAACTGGCAGATGACGTACTTCTACAATCCAAACATTCCTCTAGAGGGTTGCGAAGCCACATATCTCGACGTCGTGTATGGTGCTGCCGTGGAATCCGCCAACTGGCGTGTCAAAGCCATCCCCCCTCTGACATGTAAGCTTCTCGCGCTGTAAGACGGATTGAGTGACTCGTAGAGATGGGATTGAAGGGCCTAGACCTGGCCATGTGCTGGTTCATAAGGCAGACTCAACAACAAGTTTTCCATCTTCCTTCAAATTAATTTTATGCATACATAAATCTAGGTTTATACCTTTCAAATCATTAATAGAATAACCAATTGTTGGTCAATGAACATGTAGTACATCAAGTAACTTTGATTCTTCTTCAGCTGAAAGGTGAACACTAATAATAACAGGATATATATTCTTTTTATCATGGTATGCATATTTCAAATCACAAGCAAACTCTTGACTTCAAAGCTAGGATCCTATTTGGGTGGTGGCAACTCTTCTAAATCATAAGGTGGAATATTTAGTTGCAACACAGGATCTTGTTGAGACAATTCTTGTTCTAAAGCTTCTCTTTCTTCATTAGTAAATGGTTCATCTTAGTTAAGTACATATCGCTCCATCGCATCCGATGAAGCAAAAATTACATAAGCAAGATTTTCCAATTCATTTTTAACAGATGGTTCTTTTTCTAAATGTTTATCAGTAAATTTAGAGAAATTAAATTCTAGATTTTTACAAACATACTTAATAAACACTTTCTCTTTGGGTAAACTAATTTCAGCACCTACGGTATGTAAGAAAGGTCTACCTAAAATAATAGGATAAAATGGATCCTGAGAACAACCAAGTACTATAAAATTAGTGAGGCTTGCTTCGGTGTCCCCCCCCCCATTTGGCCGATGAGTTGAAGGGTTACAAACCCCGTGCGGGTTAGGTTCCGTGTCTAGCTCCACCCGAAATCCGGTAACTGTCAGCGTATCCCCACCGTATTTGATACAAGATGGAGTCGGTTTGTACACAGTCTGAGGGCGTGCCGGTCCCACCTCCTGTAATCGCGCGTACAAGTGGGAGGGCGCCGGTCGAGACCGCTGTCGTCGCAGGAAAAAGAGTCCAGGGAGGCCACCGAGGTCGCCTGAATCAATCTAGTTTCTCTCTACTCTGATCTAAAAAGGGCAGCCACCGGAACCCTAACCCTAATTCCGTAGCAACGGCTAGTCGACGTGGCCTCGTAGACAAGGTTAACTTTGTTACCGCCCTCCAGATACCAGGTCGCTGTGACAAGTGACCAATCTAGGGTTTGATTCGTCGGTTGCCTGACCTCCTACATCTCCATTGATCTTCATGGTTTGAGAGGTAATACATTCCCCCTATTGCATGTAATGCTCGTAGAAATTGTAGGCATAATAGGTTTTTGATTTGATTTTCGCACTAGCACAGTTGATGTCAGAATCAAGTAGGATAGATGAAGATTATGGGTACACGGAGGATGGATACTCTAGATCGGAAGAGGTTGATCGGTCTTTGGATGAGAACATAGTTTCCGACGACGAGTCCGTCGAAGTAGAAGAAGATGTTGATGGCAATGCCAATAAAGAAAATGTGAGTGGCATATTTACGACTTTTCTTAGGTTTGCAATTAAATTTGGTATTAATTGTTATTTAAATTGTCAAGTGGAGATTGATGATGTTGACAGAGAGAAAAAAGATGATGATGAATTAGACATAGAATTTATTAGTGAGGTAAAGCTGATCTTTTTGTTACGTGCAATGGCTACAATAATGATAAAAGCAGAACTAAGATCTTTATTTGTTTGTTGTTTCAGGTATTAGTTGCTAGTGATAATGCTTATGACTATTATGGTGACTCGGATTTGGAGACAGCTGAACATTCTATTGGATCATACTCAGTAAACATGAGTACTGTATGTCACTATCATATTTTTTTGTGAACTATTGAAAGCAAGCCTCTTAGTTTAATTATATTTGTTCTTCTTATAGGTCACTAGAGACCCTGAGGTGGAGGATAAATATAAGGTGGAAATTGACGATGATTCCGGACATTCAAAAGTGAAAGGGGAAATGCACTAGAAGATAATGGAGATGACTTTTGCTTCGGAAGCTACGGCTTATGATTTCTACAATAGCTACGCTAGAGATCGTGGATTCAGCATTCGAAAGAGCAGGAGCAAGAAGAACAAATACAAGATTGAGAAGAATAGAGAAGTTCGTAGGCGACGGTTTTTATGTTCCAGGCAAGGGAAACGTGATAAGAAGTTGCTGACCATGGAGAACCGCACCCGAAGGTTAAGACCAGAGTCTCGATGCAACTGCAAAGCGGAGATGGCTGTGAGGCATGATCTAGGAACTGGTAAATGGATCGTTGTAAGGTTCCGTGACAACCATAATCATGTATTAGATAGACCAGACGAAGTTCCTTTTCTGTGGTCTCATAGGAAGATAAAAGATTTCCAGAGAGCCGAGATCATAGCAATGGCAGCCACAGGGATTAGAAAGCACTTCCTTATGAGTTCCTTCATCAGCAAATATAGACGCTACAGTAAGGTTGGATTTACGAGAAAAGATTTATACAATATGTGTTGCAGAGAGAAGAGGAAGTTGCTTGCTGATGGCGATGCTACTACAGCCATCGGCATTATGGAGGCCAGAAAGAAGAAGTTCCCTGACTTTTTTTTCAAGTATGATACAGATTCAAAGGGCTGTTTGAAAAGCTTGTTATGGTGTGATGCTCAGTCGCGTCTGGACTACCAAGATTATGGCGACGTCCTCGTGTTTGACAGCACCTATAAGATGAACCAGTATGGTATGCCTTTTGTTCCGTTTGTTGGTCTGATCAATCATCGTAAGACTACTGTTTTTGCCTATGAAATCTTATCGGATGAGACAGAGGCAACATATGTCTGGCTGATTCAAACTTTTCTGCAAGCAATATGTCAGCAGCATCCTAGGTCTATAATCATGGATGCGGATGTTGCGATGATGAGAGCTATTCGCAGGGTCTTGCCAGACGTGTGGCACCGTATATGTTCTTGTCACATTGAGAAAAACAAGGCGAAACACCTAAGTTTCAACTCGCTGATAGAGTTTTGATCCCTTATATATTACACCACTACTGAGACTGTATTTGAGGAAAGGTGGCATGCATTTGTTCGCAAATGGTAGACAGATAGAACAAAATCCTGGCTAAAGAGGATGTACACCAAGAAAAGACTATGGGCAGCAGCGTACCTCACCGAGGGATTTTGGCTAGGCATGAAAAGTAACCAGAGAAGTGAAAGTCTAAACTCATCCCTCCATCTTCACCTAGACTATGGGATGACCGTCGTGGATCTTGTTCTACACTACGTGAATGCTATTGTTCGTATTCGTGAGAACGAGACGCGCGATGACTGCATGACTTCACAGACTGAACCGGTGGCAGTAACTAGCTCAAAGGATATTGAGAAAGCAGCGGCAAATGTCTTCACTCCAGCGAACTTCTATATCTTGCAAGAGGAACTGAACAAGATCGATAACATAGTGCTTTCAGAAAAAAAGGTCGTAGGAGGTAATGATGACTCTCAGCAATTCATCGTGGCATGGAATAAAAAACCTGAGAGCAGGTTCTATGTGGATTATACGCCGAGCAATCCCGATGAGTTATAAAGTGTAGCTGTCGAAGGATGTTCCGTAAGGGTCTCCCTTGTAAGCATATCTTGTTCGTTCTGAAGGAGCTGCATTGTGTTGAAATACCGGAGTGTCTAGTCCTTAAGCGATTCTCGAAAAAAGCAAGAGAGGGTTTGCCAGCAACCCGCACAAGCGATCTCTTTGGATGGGGTTTTCTAGATCAGAGGAGCGAAGCAGATATACAAAGCTCAGTGTGTTATCTTCTGAAACTCTACATGTAGCATGCAACGACCCAGTCTTGTACAAAGAGATGAAGGCATATTTTGAGAACATGATATCAAAGAGACAGGTGTATGAGAAAGCATCACGTGTTTCAAAGAGCTGGTCCAATACGGATCAAGACGGGAGTATAATGCATGCTACTAAAGTTGGTGACCCTGATAAAGTAAAGCCAAAAGGTTCTCCAAAAAAAGGCAACAAGAAACCTGGCGACGTGTCGAAAAATGGTAGACCATTATCGTTTGACGAGCGATCTAAAAAGAAGAAGAAAGGCGTGTGTAGTGCTTGCAAATTACCAGGACACACACGGCGGAGCCTAAAATGCAAATATCATCCTAAGTACGTGTTGTTATGATGGCTCAGGGTCTGCGCCAGAAAACTGCTGGTGCGGTGTTGATGTAGAGCTCGTTGGGAACCCCAAGAGGACGGTATGATGAGCACAGCAGCAATATTCCCTCAGTTATGAAACCAAGGTTTAATCGAACCAGTAGGAGCACGGAAACACCCCAAAGGAGTTGCTAGCTGAGCCTTGGCAGGGCGCACTGCCGGTGCCAGTAGCAACGTGGAGACCTGCACAACACAACGACGGAACTTTGTCCCCAACTTGCGATGAGGTTGTCAATTTCACCATGTTTTGCTGAAAACAAAGGATTAAACGTATCGAATGGAAAGAAGTAATAGTTTGCAGAAAGTAAACACAAAGCAGTAAACAGTTTGTAGATTGTATGTAAAGAAAAGGACCGGGATCCATAGTTCATTAGAGGTGGCTCTCCTTAAGATAGATAACATGCTGGGTGAACAAATTACAGCGGGGCAATTGACAAACACCAAGAAAGAAATACATGCATATACTAATCATCTTGACTCCTTTGGAACTCGATTGGGCATTACAACATTATACATAGACCACCATCCAACTACATCTATGACTAATAATCCACCTTCAGGTTATCATCCGAACCCCCTCTAGTATTAAGTTAGAAGCAACAGATTATTGCTTTACGAACTGCGTGTAAAGTAAACAATACGATTGTTCTATGAACAAAGGATTGTTGTTTTCTTCCTAGTAGCAACAACACATCTAGTACCTTAGAGATTTCTGTCACTTCCCCAGATTACTAGAGGCATGAACCCACTATCAAGCATAAATACTAACTCTTGGAGTTGCTAGTATCTACTTGGCCAAGATAGCTACTAACAACAGAAAGCATGCAAGATCACAAATAACAAAGACATGATAGAATCAATAATCAATCTGAAATAGCATCTCAATATCCATCGGATCCCCGCAAACACAATATGCAGAATTATAAATAGATGATCTTGATCATGAACGGAGCTCACAAGATCTAGACATGAAAGCACAAAGGAGGAGAACCAGCCATCTAGCTACTACATGGATCCGTAGTCCAAGGATGAACTACTCACGCATCACACCAGAGGCTTGCATGGTGATGAAGAAGGCCTCTAGGGTGAATTCCCCTCTCCGGCAGGGTGCCGGGAAGAGCTTCAGATCCCTCCCGATCTAGGGATGGAGATGACGGCGGCTACAGACTCTTTCGTGGATTTTTGATCGGGCACTTAGGGTTTTCGTCCCGAGGGCATCTTATAGTCGGAAGGGGAGGCCGAGGGGGTGCCTGGGCTGGCCACACCACCCCGTGGCGCGGGCCAAGCCTGGTCGTGCGGCTAGGTGGTGTGGCCGCCCTCTGGCCCCTCTCCGTCTCGTATCCTGGCATCTGATGACTTTCGGAAAAATAGGCACTTTGGCTTTTGTCCCGTCCAATTCCAAGAATATTCATTTTTTGACTTTCCTGGAACCAAAAGCAGCAGATAACAGGCAGCTGGCACTGTGGCTCTTGTTAATAGGTTAGTCCAAGAAATCATATGAAAAGTACTCCAAAGTTGGAACAAAACACAAGAAAGTGGATAAAACCAAGCATGGAACATCAAAAATTATAGATACATTTGCAATGTATCAACATCCCCAAGCTTAACTCCTACTCGTCCTCGAGTAGGTAAGTGATAAAAAAAAGAATAATTTTTGAGGTGACATCCACCATCAAAGACTTGATCAAAGTATTTGTAAAACATTCAAAGCTGGGATCATAGTACTTCAATCATAACATGAAAGACAAAGTTCTAGCAATAAGCAAAGAAACTATGATGCAACATGAAAAGGCACAAACAAAATATTCATGAATAACAAGGCTTTGCAAGATGTTTGTTTGTTTCACATAAAGAAAACATAGCATAATAGTATTCAGCTTGTCCCTCATAGAGTAGCAAATATAAATGCATAGGACACCTTCAAAGTTCATAAGAGTGAGTAGATACGAATAGTTTAAAACAAGCAATATCAAGATATGCATCAATCAACTAGTCTTGGGACAATGCACATAGAACTAAGAATGGCCACTATGCTCTCAAAGTATGTGCATAAAGGTAGAAGGTGGAGACTTAATATAATGGTGGAAGAAAGGCATTCATAAAAGGAAGTAGGGATTCAAGTCTCATAAAGAGCTTCCAAAAATTATGGTACTTAATAGATTTCAGCTCTCATTGCCCCTATCATAAGCATCTTGAAGTGATTAAGGTTAAAGTGAACAAACTATGGTGTACATGCTTGACGAAGTATAAGTTAGAAATATCACGTCCCTTGTATATGAGGGCCGCTCCTCATGCTACTCAAGTTTAGTCACTGGTAAGTTCTTGTCATTGTAACTACATGTGTATCATAGAGAACCGCCAACGGGGTACCCCTTGCCCGATGATATGGAAGAATCCCCATATCAAAATGACAAGGCAAGCAGACAACAAGCATCTCAGCAATCTTCTTATTTACCATGGGAATATGGTGCTTTTTTCTCTCTTTCCTCTTTTCATAATCTTGTTTTTTTCTCTTTTCTCTTTTTTCTCAATATAGGACTTTTTTTATAAGAAGAAAGCTTCATAGATAGCTCATTATGGTTACTCTGTAGGTTTCCACCATGTCAGCATGGATTAGACCAGCGGCCCAGGCGTTTCTCTAACACATATACATAACTCCATGGACTTACAAGCTCCCCTTTCATTTCACACCGACGACATCCATATACAAAAGAGCATGATATCAACTAGGTACAAGTACCAAGTGCAATGTTGAAAGCGTTCCCCATGAAAGCATGGTTCTGCTAATCCCCAACAAATAAGTGCAAGCATATACAACATAGACGACACAATGGTTCAAGTTTATTAAGGGCAAGAAAAGTAAAGTGTGCCATCAAGTTCGTGAGAGCTTTAATCACTAGTTTTCTCATAACAAGTTTAATTTGGAAGGTAAACAAAAGCATGAATATACTTGGAATAGCATAAGCTAGTAGGTAGGTATGGTGTACTCTTTGAAATAACTTGGTTTAGGGAGTTGGATGCATCAGTGGAACTCATACTTGGTTATGGAGGCTAGCAAAAGACTAGGAGCGACAAACTAAGAGAGCAATAATGGCCATAATCATGTAGAGCGACAAAATATCATTTATCAAAGCATAAAGTGATACTACAAGTTGATCATAAAGGCTATGGTGACTTGAGATAGTCATAACATGGTGTGAGCATGCGCCAAGTCAACCCAAATAAAGCATCAAAGGAGAATACCACTATACTATGCTTTAATATGCTAAAACAACGCATGATTCATCCAAGGCACATTAAGCAATCTCAATTGTTTATAACAAGTCATGTTACAGAAAAGAATACTAAGCATAAATCCAAAACAATATCAAGCATGGCATGACAGAGCATAGGCCATAGTCAAAAACGAGCTCTTTTTACCACATAAGCATGAACTTTCCTACTCTTTTCCAAACCAAACCAAACTATTTGAAAACCAATATATGAAAGAGGGGGTCCAACCAATTTATTCAGCAAACTAAGAAAACAAAATCAAACAAAAAACCAAAACGAAAACGAAAAAGAAGACGCTCCAAGAACAACACAACCGTGCATGAAACAATAAAAATGAAGCGTTTGGAAGAAACCTGGAATTTTTATTGATGAAGAAGGGGATGCCTTGGGCATCCCCAAGCTTTGACGCTTGTACTTCTTGGATATTTCTTGGGGTGACACGCTTGGCATCCCCAAGCTTGAGCTTTAGTCCATCCTTCATCTCATTACTCATTCCTTCCATACACCTGAAATTTTTCCTTCATACAAAACTTCACACAATCTTCATTAGGAACATTAGTGCACTCAAGATAAATAAGTCTTAAGGTTCAGTTCTAACACCAAATAAACTTCCATTAGAACACTATCTACTGTAGCACTTCCCTCAAAAAGCTCAATTCCCCAAAAGAACTCAAAAAGGAACCAAGAAGAAGCAAATGCAGAAAATGGCAGAAATCTGTCAAAACAGACCAACAGGTAAAGACGAATTTTTTCGAAGACCTTCTGTTGCTCAAATCAAAAAGTGTTGAACTAACGAAAGTTAGAAAACAACCTGGGGCAGAAGCACAAACATTCACGCCTCAAAACAACGTTCAGAGATTTTACACGAAGTTTTACGGTGAAGCACACAAATCTGTTTCGGGACAGCAACTTTTCCAATCATTACTTCTCTCTCATTAGAGGTTACTCTCGGCACAAAAAGCAAATAAAAAGGATAAGGAGAGGTTATTACAGAGGTAATAACTTCCAAGACTCATCTAAAACTTTTGGGTTATCTCCCAATAAGTACTTTTCTTTAACGCCTTTAAGTTAGGCATAAGAAGCAAGAAAAAAAATCAAGTGTTCTCAAATGAAGAAGCATTAAGACCAAATTTTGTTTTCATAGGAGAAGCAAAAGAAATCTTCTCTCTCTTCTTAGGGAAGTGTTCTGTACCTTTCTTGAGTGGGAGTTGATATTTAATGGTGCCTTCTTTCATATCAATAATGGCACCAACAGTTCTAAGAAAAGGTCTTCCCAAAGTAATAGGACAAGAAGCATTGTATTCAACATCCAAAACATAGAAATCAACAGGGACATAGGCATTGTTAACCATAATAAGAACATCATTAAGACTCCCCATGAGTTTCTTTTTAGCATTATCATCAAGTGGGACATTCAAATAACAATCTTCAAGTGGAGGCAAATCAAGCATATCATAAATCCTTCTAGGCATAATAGAAACACTACTATCAAGATCACATACAGCTTTGAAATCAAAGTCATTCACTTTCATATTAATGATGGGTTCCCAACCATCTTCTTGTTTAATAGGAATAGAAGCTTTATGTTTCATCTTTTCTTCTTTAATCTTTGTGAGAGCATCAGTAATGTGTTTTGTAAAGGCCATGTTCATAGCACTAGCATTAGGACTTTTAGCAAGCTTTTGTAGGAACTTAATAACTTCAGAGATATTGCAACCATCAAGATCTAAATCAAATTTATCATCTAGAGTAGTAGAACTATTACTAGCCTCAACACTAGTGGTGGTGATAGTAGAAACACTAATGTTTCTAGCAATTTCATCTTCTCTTTCCCACTTAGCATGTAATTCAGCTAATAGTCTAACATTTTCATCAATTCTTACTTGTATAGCATTAGTAGCTGCAAAGGTATTATCATTAGTTTCAGGTTTAGCAGCTATTTTATTCAAAGAAGATTGAGCTTCAGCCAAAGATGCTATATTTCTTTCAGCATTAGAGAGTTTTTCCTCAATAGTTTTATTGAAAGCAGTTTGTTTACTAATAAAGCATAACTTCAAGTTCAGAGGGAGCACTCCTATTATTGTTGTAAGAATTTCCATAAGCATTACCATTGTTGGGAGGATATGGCTTATAATTGTTGTTACCAAAATTACTCCTATAAGCATTATTGCCAAAGTTGTTATTTCTCATGAAGTTCACATCAACTTGCTCTTCTTGAGCAACCAAAGAAGCCAAAGGAACATTATTTGGATCAATATGGGCTTTCTCATTAACAAGCATGGACATAATAATATCAATCTTATCACTCAAGGAGGAGGTTTCCTCAACAGAATTTACCTTCTTACCTTGTGGAGCTCTCTCAGTGTGCCATTCAGAATAATTAACCATCATATTGTCCAGAAGTTTTGTTGCAGCACCCAAAGTGATGGTCATAAAGGTACCTCCAGCAGCATAATCCAATAGGTTCCTTGAAGAATAGTTCAATCCTGCATAAAAAGTTTGGATGATCATCCAAGCAGTCAGTCCATGAGTGGGACAATTCTTTACCAAAGATTTCATTCTTTCCCAAGCTTGAGCAACATGTTCATTATCAAGTTGTTTAAACCTCATTATTTCACTTCTCATAGATATAATCTTAGCAGGGGGTAGTATTTTCCAATGAAAGCATCTTTGCATTTAGCCCAAGAATCAATACTATTCCTAGTTAAGGAATTTAACCATTCTTTAGCTTTTCCTCTCAAAGAGAAAGGAAACAATTTCAGCTTAATAATATCACCATCCACATCCCTATGCTTTTGCATCTCACAAAGTTCAACAAAGTTATTTAGATGGGCAGCAACATCTTCATTACCAATACCAGAAAATTGTTCTCTCATAACAAGATTGAGTAAAGCAGGTTTTATATCAAAGAAAGTATCTTCAGGCACCGGTGGAGCAATAGGTGTGCTCATAAAATCATTGTTGTTGGTGCTAGTGAAATCACACAACTTAGTGTTTTCAAGAGTAGTCATTTTTTTGTGTTTTCAAATAAGAACGAAAACTAGTAAAACTAATTTTTTGTGTGTTTTTGATAAAGAAACAAGCAAACAAAGCAAAAAAGAAACTAAGCAAAACAAAAATAACAAAGTAAAGAGATTGGTTATGAGGGACTCCCCTTGTGAAGATGTCCTTGACTCCCCGGCAACGGCGCCAGAAAAATGCTTGATGGCTCAGTGTCGGCGCCAGAAAAGTGTTGGTGCGGTGTTGATGTAGAGCTCGTTGGGAACCCCAAGAGGAAGGTATGATGAGCATAGCAGCAAGTTTCCCTCAGTTATGAAACTAAGGTTTAATCGAACCAGTAGGAGCAAGGAAACACCCCAAAGGTGTTGCTAGCTGAGCCTTGGCAGGGCGCACTCCCAGTGCTAGTAGCAACGTGGAGACCTGCACAACACAACCACAGAACTTTGTTCCCAACTTGCGATGAGGTTGTCAATCTCACCGTGTTTTGCTGAAAACAAAGGATTAAACGTATCAATGGAAAGAAGTAATAGTTTGCAGAAAGTAAAAACAAAGCAGTAAACAGTTTGTAGATTGTATGTAAAGTAAAGGACTGGGAACCATAGTTCATTAGAGGTGGCTCTCCTTAAGATAGATAACATGCTGGGTGAACAAATTACAGCGGGACAATTGACAAACATCGAGAAAGCAATGCATGCATATACTAATCATCTTGACTCCTTTGGAACTTGATTGGGCATTACAACATTATACATAGGCTACCATCCAACTGCATCTATGACTAATAATCCACCTTCAGGTTATCATCCGAACCCCCTCCAGTATTAAGTTGCAAGCAACAGATTATTGCTTTACGAACTATGTGTAAAGTAAACAATACGATTGTTCTATGAACAAAGGATTGTTGTTTTCTCCCTAATGGCAACAGCACATCTAGTACCTTAGAGATTTCTGTCACTTCCCCAGATTACTAGAGGCATGAACCCACTATCGAGCATAAATACTAACTCTTGGAGTTGCTAGTATCTACTTGGCCAAGATAGCTACTAACAACGGAAAGCATGCAAGATCACAAATAACAAAGACATGATAGAATCAATAATCAATCTGAAATAGCATCTCAATATCCATCGGATCCCCGCAAACACAACATGCAGAATTACAAATAGATGATCTTGATCATCAACGGAGCTCACAAGATCTAGACATGAAAGCACAAAGGAGGAGAACCATCCATCTAGCTACTACATGGATCCGTAGTCCAAGGATGAAATACTCACGCATCACACCGAAGGCTTGCATGGTGATGAAGAAAGCCTCTAGGGTGAATTCCCCTCTCCGGCAGGGTGCCGGGAAGAGCTTCAGATCCCTCCCAATCTAGGGATGGAGATGACGGCGGCTACTGACTCTTTCGTGGATTTTTGATCGGGCACTTAGGGTTTTTGTCCCGAGGGCATCTTATAGTCGAAAGGGGAGGCCGAGGGGGTGCCTGGGCTGGCCAAGCCTGGCCACGCGGCCAGGTGGTGTGGCCGCCCTCTGGCCCCTCTCCGTCTCGTATTCTGGCATCTAATGACTTCCAGAAAAATATGCACTTTGGCTTTTGTCCCGTCCAATTCCGAGAATATTTATTTTCTGACTTTTCTGGAACCAAAAACTGCAGAAAACAGGCAGCTGGCACTGTGGCTCTTGCTAATAGGTTAGTCCAAGAAATTATTTGAAAAGTACACCAAAGTTGGAATAAAACACAAGAAAGTGGATAAAACCAAGCATGGAACATCAAAAATGATAGATACGTTTGCAATGTATCATGTTACTCATGTCTAGATTAAATTGTGTACACGCTGATACTGACAATTTTATAATATTTTATTTGCAGGCATGTTGCTGAGATGTTAGTTCTAAAAGATGAATAGTAGTTGTCAGATGGATAGGAGTTTGTTTCAAGATAAATCTTAGTTTACATTTTATTTTTTAATTTCGGTGAATATTATTTGTACGGATTGAAAGGCACTAGTATTACCTCTATGTCCTATGTTGGTGTGAAGCAACATGTCTAGATGAAAAAATTCTCATGTGTGGTTATTGGTAATCCAAATGCACAAAAATATTAGACTGAAATTTATTATATATGATGCCACATGTCTACATTAAGTTGTGTCCAATGACAATATTAAAATTAACTAAAAAGATTCACTGTTTACTGCATTAAAATATTGCTAGCAACTAAACCAAACACAAATACTACAAAAATGAACACGAAGTTTTCATATTTTGCCTTCACAACAGCTATCTCTGCACTTTTCTGTCTTACTTCTTCTTCCAGATCCTGCAGCCTAGTGTCCCTTCCTATTTCTTTAGATATAGGAGATCTTTTTTGTCCCGATCACAGCCTCCACACTTCATCCCGTAGATCTCCAATCAGATCACTCCAAAATTTTGGCAAAGGATTATCATACCATTCCATATAGCCACACCCAGATCCATACTGGAGGTTTTTCAAACACACACGAATCAGATAGAGTTATATAGGAAGAACGAATGAACAAAAAAATTTAAAAGCAAATACACTCACCAAGGTATCAACGCAAGCGTAGTACCTCCTGCCGGGATTCTGACCGCTCCATGAAATCCACCTATGCGCCTTCCGTCACGGAGTGCAGTTGCAAAAATTGGCTGGCTCGTACGCCATAGGAGCTTCCCGATAGGGGACCAACGACCTCCTTTCTACTCCCCTCCTTCTTCTGGTAGAATCATGGTCTTGCGCGAAAGATCCACCAGAAGACCACGACATTGATGTCGGGTTGCACCTTGTCGCCAAGCCGCACCGAGAAATCCTCTCAGTCGTCAAGTGGTCAAGTTAACCTTAAATCGCTTCTAATGGGCTCCTTTTTATAAGGAACAAAGTGAACCCTAAATCACTCCTAATGGGTTTGTATTAGTAAGGCCCGAAGTTGTTTTACATGAGACGAATTTAATAACTCGCCATTTTTTGAGTATTTCTGGACCTAATGCAGGGCCAGTTCACATGCGCGGGAAGACATGCAAAGATTACGTGCTGGTCGCTTGGCGTGGAAGCCGTGACACATATCTACCGTATGTACAAGCGTCCAGCGCATGTATAGATGATCGCAATAAATGTAACACACAAATGTTCACGCACAAGTAATTAAAACATCGTCAATTTGAAAGTATTGAATCACAAATCATAGAGTATTATAGTCTTACACAGATCAAACAATAATTCAGAGGAATACATAGTTGGGAAACCATCTTCGGGAAAAAAACCAACATGATAAAACATATAATTTTTTATTCATTCATCTTAGTCAAAAACGCCGTGACACTCTTTGTGACCTTCTTGAGGGTGTTTGTAGCTGCCCATACGATCTTTGCAACAGTGAGTTTTCTAGAGTTATTAATTTTTTCCTGCAATGCATAAAATTATTGTTAAAACTTTATTCTTTTCGTACAAACACAACATGTAGTGAACCTAACCTAATTAACTGACTTGTTTAACCTCAGTGCTCCAGTGTTCTCCATTCTAGTGTTCCATAGTTTGCATAACCCATAATCCACAAGAATTGCTACAAAAAATAATAAATAAGCGCAATGCCATACATAAAATTATATACAAACTGAAATAAGCTGCAACTTATACTCACCTGTCTTTCTGTTTTGGCATGTCATATGATTTAATAGGTCACCTTGAGATGTCCAGGTAAATACCATTCATAACTTTGTTCGCCTCTCTTATGTCCGAGGAAATTGCTGCTCTCTGCATATAAAATTATATTCAGCGTTTATCTTAAGAAACGTACATACATATTGATACATCTGCATGTATAATACCAGAGTTTGAACAGTTGGCAAGGTTCTTCTTAATGGAAACAACGAATCAAGAACTTGAAACTCCTCATTGGGTATATGCATGACAACAGTGGCCCAATGAACGTCGTCTATATTTAGAGGGAAATATGTCTGTATTGTATTGAACATATATTACGACTATTAGTTTGTATAGTCGTCTCAGCAATATCAAGCATTGATGAAACAAAAAAAAGCTAAGTATACCTTGTCCTGTGTGCAGTACTCGTCCATAACTCTTTGAACAGCTCCATTTTCTCCTATCCGTGGTTTTGCTTAAAACGTGATTTCTTAGGTTTATCGCCTTTCTTAGGAGGTTTTATCAAAAAACCTGACCTCCATGCGTAAACCAATGACCGATCATTTCCAATACGGGGCCTCAAATCAGCGATGTAAGCATCAATTACCTGCATGAAGTATAAGAACATGAAATATAGTTGTCGTCATTATTGTTAAGGACACTTGGTTGCTATACTTATTTTATCATCAAGCCATTCCATGTCTAATATCACTTTAACACTTTTTGTGCATATATAGTCGCCTTCCGGACTCAAGTAAATATTTTTTTTATAATGATCAGCATGATTTCTACATGTCTCAACATATAAAATAGCAGCATCTATTTGACTTGGAGTCAATGCACTTGGATCATCCGGCATATCATTATTCTTCGTAAACAAACCTACCAGATATTTACGGGTATTAGTATAAAAATTATGAACCAACATTTATTTAAATTTATAATACCTTTCTTAATACGTTTAGCTGGATTGTCAACAGCAAAATCAGATCGTAGTTTTGCTGGTTGTTGCCGCTTCCGCTTCGGGCATTTTGTTCGAAGGCTATCGGAGCTTTCATATTCATCCATACGGGTACCTGTAAGATTTATTTTTTGTTTCTTCCGCAAAGATTGCTCTAAAAATTCAAACGGCACGGATGATGACGATGCAGGCACCGTAGTATCATCAATCACAAAGGGATTTTTAGGTGTGCCGTCGCCTGAACCTTCATCTTCTCAGTTTGCTTTGCTTGCCTTGCATAGTTAGCACTGTCAGCGGGCACCTCTTGCTCCGCTGCATCTTCCGTACCTGTTTTTGGAACTGTATTCTCATTTTCATTAGACCCGAGCTTTTCAGCCGAGCCATGATACCAGAATTCTTTTCCAACTGTACCTGTTGGTGCTGGTGCAGGTCCATTCGGAAAAGAAATTTCATCTTCATCCTTATCTTTTGTTCCCGACCGTGCAGAAGGTTTGTAAGAAGCTCCTACTTTATTAAGCTCAAGTAGGATTTTCTGCACATACAAGTTACATTATTTAGTCAAGTTAACTAAAAAAATTATGTAGCTGATATTAAGAGTGCAACTATAAAGAGTAAAAGTTGTAAACCACCTCCGGAATGAGCGGGATATCCTTCTGCATCACCTCCATGCACGACATCATTCTCCCCAGCAAATCCTCCATACCATCCAACGTCACCTGCATGCTCTGTAACCTAGCCTCCAGATTACTCCTTGACTGTCCTTTTTTTGACGCATTTGATTTATTCTTAGAATTGGTAGCATCTACTTTAGGCAATTGAGTCCTGAACTGCTCTGTTATATCATCTACAATCTGGAAAGAAAAACCATTAAATACCAAATTTGCAACAGTGAGTTTATAGTACAAAGTGCAACTTATACCTCCACTTTACCATGACCAATACCACGACCTTGTTCTCTATCATAATCTTCTCTCATCTCAGCGTGTTCTTCTGACCAATTTTTTATTAGAGGTCGCGGATTCATGAAAGGAGGTAAGGTTGCATGATCATGTGGTTGCACCTTCTCCCAGTACAGATACTACATATATTTAAAAAACATTGTGAAGACAGATTAGATTACAAAAATGATTAGTTATATGTGATGAAAAATGGTAACACTATATTACCCGTAGAAGGGCTAAGTTGCCTCTTGGCCATTGCCTGATGCTTTTACCTTGTTTGACGAACCGAATATAATCCATGAGAAGATTCAGCGTGTAATCATTCCAGTTAATATTAGATATACGCCCCACATCCTCGCACCAACGCGTAGTACTCTTTATCTATAATCTTGGTATATGTAGGTGCCAGCACAGTCCTAAGAAGCACTAAAGACGACATGCAAAGGAAGTCTTCGTCGTCCTTTTTATTTTCTAGAATATAGCTGATCAAATCATCTATAATGATGTTGTCACTTTTTTGCTAACATAGTGTGATGGTATTAGATCTTTCGCTAATTCTCCTTCCTCATCTAATATATTTGTAACACTCAACCCTTTGTTCTCTAATCCTGTTATACACTCAACATCAACATTACTTAATGATATTTCGCCGACTTTCTTTTCTAAAATGAATTTGGCACGACTGAGATCATATGATTGAATCATATATTTCAGCAGATAAACACGCATCTTGATGGGAGGTATATGAAGCATGCATCCTAACGGTGTACTAGCAAATTTAAATCGTTGCGCACGAGTGAAACCTGCAACTAACTTGCACCACTTTTCTACTTGGCAGCATATTCCGCCGTCCGGGTCGTCCATGATCTACAAATTGAAAACAAAGGTAACATAATATATAAAAAAAGCATCTACAAAGACTCGAACCCGAAAATGAACAAGGGGGAAATCAAGTAGATGCGCATCGGACTTACACGACCTAGATCGGACGATGAAGTTTCAGGTGCCTCAAGCGGTGGTGGGTGTAGTAGATCGGAGGAGAAGGAGGCTGCTTCTAGCAGAAGGGGCGGAAGAAAACGTATGCCTCTGCGGAGTTAGGGTTTTGTGGCGGCTTCTAGGTGGAGAACATAATGGGAGATGGCGTCGACAGAAAGAGAAGACCCTTATACCACGATCTTCTTGTTTTGATAGCGCACGTCTTCCGGGCGTGATCGACGTAACCTGCCGCCGAAACTTGCATGCAGTAAATGCGGGCCGAACGACCGACGCGTCCCCGTCGTCTTCATCGTCAGGAATAAGCGCTGTTGGGCCTTCGCTAAAGTACGTGGACCTATCGTTATCAGGTATAATATTGTTGGGTCTGCCTATTAAGAGCCCTTTTATTTATTAATAGACTATTAAGGGTAAAAAGATAGTGGAATGAATCTGCTTTTTATCTCTACTTCAACATATCTACTATATAATTCCCTCTTTAGCAGCTAAATGTACTCGAATGCAATTGAATAAAGCTAGTTTATGTTCAAACATTTCGATTCTGATGGTTGCTACAAAATATTTAAGTGCAAGAAAATAACATAGAAATTCCATGACCATATAAATCTAGAAGAACATCCATTATAGTTCACAACCTCATCGAACTAAGTGCTTATGAACTGTCGTAAGTTTAATATGACACTGCTCTAAATATAATCTACATGCTGACTTCACAGATGATTAACAAGGAGCTTCAGGCCTTCCGAGCTACCACGGAACCAAAACACATAGATATCACCAGCTCGCATATCAACCTTGTTTACCACCTTCATCCACTTTGATGTTATCATGGCAACAGGTTTCTGTTTACCTCTAGCCTTTGACTTGGCCATCACCATTTTAACTTTTGCAACTTCTCTATTCTTCGAATATACTTGAATGTCTGCTGGTAGATCAACATATGGAAGAATATGCTGCATGGTGAATCTCCTCGAGAAGTATTGCATATAGATTACAGCAATACATAAATGATAGTATTAATTTAAAAAATGGCAAAAATTGTTAATTGTTCAAAGAGTTTACCATTTTTGCTTTTCCTTTCAAGGTGTTTGATTTGTTTATGGTGCATACATAAAAAGGTCTTGTTGGGAAGTGCTTATCAACTCCATGCTTCAGTACTTTAAACTCTGTATCATCCATCGCTATACGGTTTCCATACTCGCAGAAACATTCAAAATCTTTTTCAACATTTATTCCTGGACCTGCATATAATAAATACAAAAATTAAGAGTAAAAGTATAACTAGAATTTTTTAATACTTTTACATTACATACCTCTTATATGTAAACGTTTATGCAACTTCAGAGCAGTACGAACATGACGAGTGCGAGCATACTCCTTGACCTAACCAGATAGTTGGAGAACGAGTAGTTTCCATTACGTAATACAATTTTTGAAATACTACATATATCTGCGACGGCATGTTTCGCTGCTAACATATAATAGAGCGGTGCTAGATCTTACATACCCAACGCATTGGTCTGCCATGGTTTTTTTACTTTTTAGTCATACTGCATCTAGATCTGCGGAACTTATATGTACATCATCTTTCGGTTAATTTAATTAAAGAGTTTGTGAAAACATATCTCATCGTTAAATCTTTGATCCATGAATCTCTGTCCTGGATCAGCCTCGAATACTGAAGGCGGTCGTCGATGGAACTAGAAGTGTTCATGCGAGGGGAGAAGAGGCGAGTCGTGGGGGGAGGCGAGATGTTAGCGTAGGCGAGTCGTGGACTGAGTAAAAACCTAATGCGACTTGACCAACAATTATGCGCGGGTCTTGTGGGAGCAGTTGGGCCGGTCCAAACGAGCAAGTGTAGGCTGCAGCGGTAACGCGGCCACAGGAGCATGATATGGGTTGGGCTAGTTGGCCGCGAGCATACCCTGAATTATTTCTGATTTTCTTTCAATTAACTTAAAAAACTTAATATTTGGCAAACTTTTGAACTTCAAGTTTTTCAAAAAAAATTACATATTCAGAATAAGTATCATTCTGCCAGTTTATACAAAAAATTTGGGTTGATTTGGTGGAGGTTGAAAAAACAGCGAACTAAGAAACACAACGTTTCATCTAACATGAGCCACGTTTTCTAATAATGCGATTTTTTTGACCTCGATGAAACTTGAATTTTTTTACACATGCTAACATACACAAACTAAGACACATGGTGAAGGATTCAATGTTTTTTGATTTTTTTTAATTTATGGTGTTCCGGTCAAAGTTAGGTCAAACTCTCGGCGGATACTGGTTCAAACTTGCATAGTACATAACGTGTAGTGATCATTTGTGAACCAAATAACACCATCTACCTCACCAAATGATCATAATAGTCTTTTAAATTGCATATGTTGTGCTTCCTTCATAAAACTAGCTCAATTTTGCATATTAAAATGAAAATAGTATTTTTTTTTTCATAATTGGTGTTAACCTCCAAGAGAAAATATGTGTGCCATGCCAAGACACACATCCCTGTCAAATTTGAGATAAATCAGAGATAGTTTGCCATGGACATTGCCACTTCATAGATGATTTGGGTACTTACCCATAAGACTCACACTTGAAACCAAGTGTACGAGAGCAACCTCAAATTTCATTCCACAAACTCAACGTTTATTATTTTATGTGCAAACTAGGGTACAATCTAAGACACAAGGCCAAGGTTTTACTTTTTTTTGATTTTTTTTGAATTTCTAGTGCCTTGTCAAAGTTTGGTCAAAATCACGTCAAACAAATATAATGCATAAAGATGTGCAAGTTCTCTTTCAAATTTGTACCAATATCCAAACTACAAGCTCTAAATCCATGCCAACAACATATGAAAATATGGAATCAAAATTATAAAGTTAGCTTGATCAAAATTCAAATTTGATTTGGAGATGATTTAGTATTTTCAAATTTCTACATGTACCAAGTTTTGAATCTGAAAAAACTATACATATGAAAAATGTGGCCCCTAGAGTTCTTAAAACAATGGTGAAAACGTCATGCAATTCACACAAACACAGCTCCTGAAATCCAAAACTGATTTTTTCTGAAAAAAATTATCAAAACTACTTGTTTATTATGGCTAAATGAATTTTCAAATTTCTACATGCACCCAGTTTTGGATCTGAAAAAACTGTACAAATGAAAAATGTGGCCCCTAGAGTTCTTCAAACACTGGTGAAAACGTCATGCAATTCAGACAAACACAACTCCTTAAAACCAAATCTGAATTTTTAGGTCAAAATCGTGTCGAATACAGAGGAGCCATATGGATGAACCAAGCTAACCTAGCAATAGATACATGTTTAAACCACATCATGTGGACTTAGTAATGATTTTTCCCCAAAAATAATGAGGTTCCAATGATGTACATGTAGTTCAATATTTCAATATTTTGACCATATTGACCAAAGTTTGACTTGAGATAAAATTTGAGCAAACAATCATTTCACAATAAACAAAGTGGTCACGTTCCCACCCAATGACCCCATCTACCATATCATATTGGTGAAAGACAATTTTGTTTTCAAATTTTTCAACTACCTTCATAAAATTTAGTTGAATTTGAATTGTAAAAATGCAAAATTGTATTTGAAATCATAGTTGACAAAGACCCCAAAAGATAAAGTGTGTGCCATGCCAAGATACACCTACATGCCAAATTTGAGCCCATTCTGAAAAAGTATGCTATGGAGTTGGTCATCTCTTAGGTAATTTGGGTACTTACCCATGAGACTCACACTTGAACCAAGTGTGAGAGAGCAACCTCAACTTTCATTCCACAAACTCAATGTTTATTATTTTTTGTGGAAACTAGAGTACAATCTAAACACAAGGCCAAGGTTTTACTTTTTTTTGATTTTTTTGAATTTCTAGTGCCTTGTCAAAGTTTGGTCAAAATCACGTCGAACAAATATAATGCATAAAGATGTGCAAGTTCTCTTTCAAAGTTGTACCAATGTCCAAACTACAAGCTCTCTAAATTCATGCCAACAACATATGAAAATATGGAATCAAAATTATAAAGTTAGCTTGCTCAAAATTTAAATTTCTACATGCACCAAGTTTTGAATCGAAAAAACTATACATATGAAAAATGTGGCCCCTAGAGTTCTTAAAACAATGGTGAAAACCTCATGCAATTCACACAAACAAAGCTCCTGAAATCCAAAACTGAATTTTTCTAAAAAAATGTCAAAACTACTTGTTTGTTATGGCTAACTGAATTTTCAAATTTCTACATACACCAAGTTTTGAATCTGAAAAAACTATACAAATGAAAAATGTGGCTCCTAGAGTCCTTCAAACACTGGTGAAAACCTCATGCAATTCAGACAAACATAGCTCTTTAAAACCAAATCTGAATTTTCACATTCACACATGCATCAAGTTTGTAATCTGCGAAAACTTTGAACATGATTAAAACAAATCAGATTCACAGAAATCCAAAATTTCGAAATATTTAAATATTAAATTATTTTAAAATTTTGGCTCAAACAGTTCTCCTCTCTTTATTCCAAGTAAAATTACAAATTACAGGAAATGTTAAAAGAAAAGAAATTTCAAAAAAAAAGGGAGGCAGCCCAGCCAGGCCGCCTGCCCGTCCGAGCTACCTACGACCCAAATAGGTCTCTTTCGGTCCACTATGTCCCCGTAGTGGAACGAACTGACTTGGGTGGGATGGGTGGGAGTTTAGTCCCACCTCGCCAACTCGAGAGCATTTGAACCAGCTTAAATAGCTGAGCATTGCACATCTTGCAACAGTCTCTTTGTTCTACACTTCTTGCGATCAGTTACTAATGTTTCACTGCCCTGTGGAGCCTACTAGCAGGGTCACGGGCCTGCATCCTGGTCGTTAAATCGGTTTCTAGTCGTATGCAGGTCGTGGGCTTCATAAAAAGCCTGATAGTAGGCGGGCTTTTTTCTTCTTTTTTTAAGTTTTCCCCCTATATTTAAACATAAAAAGTTCAGACGTTATTTATACAGATTTGGCTGGCATGATGCATATAGAGCATAATCTCATACACTTCTGTTTAGTTTTATATTATACATAATACACCATTCAAAAATCTAGTCAATTGTAAATACTCAGACCATTTATCTTTTTAAAGTGTACAATTAATTTTCAAAAATACCAACAATACTGCAATGAGGTAAACCTTTCAAAACCTTCCAATTTAGAAAATACACATTGAAAAACATATTACTAAGTGACAGTAATGCTATGGCACATCACAAATAGGGAAATAATAAAGAAGGACATGACAGAAATACTGATTTACATTCCAGGTGTACATTACTAGCAGAATTATATTTTAGTAGTCTTAGGGGAACATCACTAAGAGAAGGTTACCAGTACTCATTACACGATCAAAATAAACAAGTTCTCCACCATTTCTACCTAGTTAAGCAGTTCAACATAGTAACCAGACATAAACATCATCAGTATTGATGATGTACCGTACATACTAGCAGCTACCTAATGGTACTAACTATCAACACATTATCTTGACATTCACTCATGTTCTTCATCCTCCGAATCGACGTACTCAAACTCATCTGGCTCGAGGACCATTAGGAGAGCTTCATGCCTGCCACGATCACGCAGGTCATCCACAAATGAATCCTCACCCAGACGTCCTCGGGTGGCAACCTCTCGGACATGCTGGACAAGCCCCACCTTAAGGCCACCATGTGGCTTGAAGTGGTGGAATGGGCACCTGTAGAATTCTGTGGTATATGGCAGGTAGGCAGAAATTCCCTGACGCCTCAATTTCTTATCTTCTTTCTTCACAAAGGACTTGTACGTCCATTGCTCCACATCAACATCTAAACTAGAAAAGTACTACACAATCAAAAAAAAGAACACAAGAGTTAGTATTTCCTACTATATAAAATAGCTACTATTTTTGTGCATGTCTAAGCACTTGAACAGATGGAAGAACAAACCTCCTCGTCGGGCACCGGGGAGAGTACATCATATCTAGCACCAGGGCGTGGTGCCTGCCAGAAATAAGATAAACATTAATTATTGGAACCTTTCATTATAACTAAATGAACAACACTAGCAAATATTTATAGCATAACAACTATGTTTCATAAATCTGATCATTAAACTAACAGTGATTAACTAGTACATCAATGATATTAATGCTACATGCCATTAAATTAAATGGTTTATGCAATTATGTTACATGTACATAAAATACAATAATTATGCAACCTATTTTCTAGCATACATTAAATTTTAGAGCTAAAAATAGGCTAAGTTTTGGAGATAAACGGAATGAGATCAAGTGTACCTTCTTTATTTTCAAAACTTACTACAAAATGAGAACATGAAATTATTAAAACAAGTGTTCAAAAAATTACTTCTGATGCAACCTAAATGAATAAGAAACATCATCATTATAATTGTACATATATTTCATGACAGTAAACTAAGTAGTGGTACATGTAGAGCCTAAATTATACTAACAATACCATATACTAAACAATAACAAATATGCACCACCAAATCCTCATATTTGCTAAACATTGCCGCTACGCAACTAAGCATGCATTTAACAGAACTTGTCTAACAAGTACAGAAAAAACTAGAACAAAACTATGAAGACAGCATTGTGTAAATTCAGAGTTAAACAACCTCAAATTATCCTATGCACTGAAGTATTTCCTAGAGCTAACACTGATATATCTTTAGATAATAACACAAGGATATGGCTTCTCGTAATAGCAAGTGATTTATGGATAAACATACTAGTTGCCTTTAGGTACTACAAGGTAATAATAGAACGGAAGCACTATATCAATTTCTAGAGCATCAAATGGGTCAGACGACACAAGCTGTTTTTTACAACACTATTTCCATATCCACAAAGCCATTGAGTAATCATGGGACAAAACATGGCCTGGAACAACAAAATCTGATGCACTGAAGCAATTCCTAGGGCTACATACATGCTTCACTAAATAAATTTCGTCAAAACATATGAATCCGTAAACAAAAATCTACACACGGGATCTACACTACCCACGTTCCTTCCAATAAATCCCTAAAAGATATTAATCCCTAACAAATAACTACTAAACAGATCTTCCATCCAAACAACCAGAAGGGGGAAAACGGAAATTAGAAGGAAAAAAACTCTTACCTGGAGCGCAGGAACCTCCTGAGGCTGCACTGGCGCCAGATCCTCCACGGCGCTGACCGCCACGTTCAGATCCAGCTGCTCCGCCTCGCTGACCTCCGCATCCACCATCTCCTCCTCTCCGAGCGCCGCATCGACCAAAGCGTCCAACGCGGCCTGACGACCTCCGCCACCGCCATGGCCCTCCACCACCTCGACCGCATCTGGGCGGGTCACGGCTCCAAGCCCCACCCTTGCAGAACCGCCCGCATCGCCTCCGGAGCCTACTCCCGCCATCGCCGGCATCGAAATCTCGCGACAGATGAGAGTTCGAAGGCTTCAGGCGGAGGAGACGATGGGGAGAGCTAGGGTTTTCTCCCGCGCTCTTCTTTCCGTATCTGGTGAGGCAAAAGGGGGCAAATGGTGGGGATGAGGCCAGACGAAGCGGCCGAGGGAGCTCTTATACGTCGCGTCGCTTCGTTTCAGCTGACGTCACCCGCGCACACCGTACAAAATATTATACTTGTATGTCCACGCGTGTACACCCACACCATACACCGCACCGTACAGACGCGCTTTACCCGGTTTCGCTGAACAATCCGAAACCTAGGACCCTTTAACCCGTGTTCATCCGAACCGTCCGAATCTTCATCGCGCGTTCTGAGCCCGCGTCCAAACGTTCCCCCGGAGGAGGACACCGGAGCAAAAGTGAAAATTAGTAGGATATTTAATCTTCTACAAGTATTTCAACATGTTTAACCATACCAAGAGGACAAATATTTTCTTTATTAGCAAGTTGAATGATCACACCCGTCTCTTTTATTTGTATTGGATCAATATCAGGCTTGATTTTAAGGTATAAAGAATATAATACTATAACAGTTATGCTTTTTCCAATATCACAAAAACCGTGATAACATGAAGTTCCAATAACACATGAGATAATTGGTTTATCCACCTTAGCATTATTTATTTTAATTACCTTGGTAGAATCTTCACATAAATAAACATCGTAAGGGTCTTCTTCATTCAATTCTTTAATAGCAGAAACCTGACGTTGAGATTCAATATGTTCATAAGGCATACACCATCGTCTTCCAGCACTCTTGTTTGTAACATCACATGCACTTTACCTCATGCAAAATTTCATGCGAAAATCAATTACAAAGTTCCTATAAGAACCAATCCTATAGGACGCAATCCTGGGAATCAAACGGATGTGAAAGAAAAAATTCCACAGGGTCCAAATCCTATGGAAATCCTATGGCGATCTTGAGAATCAAAAGAGGCCAAGGAGATTTTTTATTTTTTTTAGATCAAGGATAAGGAGATCCTGTTAGAGCTAGCGGAGTTCCCTCTGCTTCTGTCAGACAAGCGGAGTTCCCTCTGCTGGTAGATAGCCCCGCCCGGCAGCGCCGATGCAATTTCATCTTCCTTGCGCCGTGTTGGATTCGAATTGAAGTTAATATTTGAGAATTGAGACGGAGCGGGACGCCTCGCCTTTTTGGGTGGAAATAAATAGACAGGCAGAGGGAACAGAGGAAACCAGATCGAGATTTCGTGTCGTAAACGCCCAAGGCATCGCCGTCGTATCGATCATGGGGCTGATGGCGCTCAACCTGCTCATGTCCATACAGCGGGGTCGGCGTCGCCAGCGGATCCAAACCAATGGTAAGCTGCCTCTTCTTAGCTCCTCCGCCTCTCTGTACTAGGACCTAGGTGTTGTTCTCCACTGCGTATGCACAAACAAAGATCTCTTTTTGTATTCGTCTTCGGGAGACAAAGCTGAGATTTTAAAGTCTGATTAGAGCAGGATCTCCATTTGACTTAGCTTGATGTAAGCTGTCTACCCAGTGTTTAGTTTTGAGATTAGATCTTATAACCAGCGGTTAGCAAGAGGAGCACCCCTCCCAGTGTGAACGTTGTTCAGAGGATCAATTTCTGTGAGATCTGAAGATTAATATTGACGTTCAGTAGCCAAAATACTTTGATACTTGGGTTCTGGAGGTGACATCAGTGGCTACTCGAACACTTCCCCAACACTGCGCCATGTATGATCAGATTTCAGAGGCGCGGTACCAGGGAAGCCAAATTCCCCTGTTAAGCTGGTGTAAAGTCGATTGGTGAAGTAGTTCGTCATGTTCTATTAGTTTGAACACCACTGTCGACATGTATGGTCAAATGAAACAAGTTGGGGTTTCTAGCACTTGTTAAGTCGTTATTAGTGTTCTGCAGGCCCTCTTACTTTTGAGTGTGCAATTGGATTCTCAACCTAAAAAAAGAAATTCATCGTCACGGTTGAACAAAAGCTGAAGGAGATGCAAATTGGATTTCTTCATGTGCATCCTATGTTTTTTGAGTTTTAAATTCTGGTAATGCCTGTCCTATTGATAATCGCGCATTATGTATCACAGATGGATCTCTCACTTCAGTGTCCAAAAGAAAGTTGCCATCCTTCCAGCAAGATGGAAATTCTGAAGGTGGCAAAAGAATGAAATATCCAGGGCCAGTCCTTCCAGAGGTACGTGATCAGATGCTCATAATGGAAGACCCATGTTGCAAGTATTATGAATGCTCTAACCACAAAACTTTCTTTATCTGAGCAAGCTGAACATATCAATGGTTCTGCAGTCCCTTACAGTCCTACTGGGTTAGTAGCTTTGTCTTTATCTGGGCAAGCGGAATAAAAAGTATGAACACATCTTTAGTTCTGCGGTCTCCTACAGTACTACTGGAATAGTAGTTTTGTTTTGTTCTAACGAAAACAGCTTCCACTTGCCTGCAGCAAATTTTCTGTCATGATAGTTAGACTTCTTAGAACTACCTATTTTAGCAATGGTCGGTAGCCCTGTGCTTCTCTTGCTGTGGTTGCTATAGGCTAGTATATAGACCTAGTATGTGGCTGTTCATTTCTTTACGTTACCCTCAGTGGACTAATGATCGTCGCCCTTTGCCATGTCTAGCACATGCCATCCTTGGCATCTCAAACTGCAACTTTTTAGAAGGAAGCCTTATACACATTATGAAAATTGAGAAGCCCAACATTGAAACTTTTCAGATCAATAAGCACTTTATCTGGTCACTAATCTACTAATTGTAGCTTTGATGATGCTTCATACAACTCCCTCCAATTTCTTGATATTAACATATATCAATAGGTTTCTGTCATTTACTGTATTCTTTATCATTGTCCAATTTGACTGTTTGGGGAGAGGCTCTTGCCCCCAGGGATAGAGAGAATAATTATTCTTCTCGTTCTTGCTTGATTATTCCTCATGGGGGTCCTATATATAGAGGCCAATCTAAGTAAACATTCGTGGATCCTATCTCTAATTAGCATAAGCCCCAAGCTAAAAGATATCTTCCTAATTTGAATGATAAACTTACTGACTAAGAGATCATGGGGATCCCCTCTGTAACTTGGTGCTGGTGGGCCATGTACTATCTGTACATAACAAGTACATACATATTTAGAATAGCAGAACGAGGAAAGCAATCAATTTTGACAAATGGATTCTCTGCTACGCTGTTGAAGCACTTTGCTATAAGGAGTTTCTACAAGTTTTTATATATTTCAGGTCTACAAAGGGACAAGACTTTATATACGGTCTCCTACAAGTTTTTACTCCATATTTTTATATTGTTTTTCTTGTCCAATTGAAATAATCATTTGCCCATGTTATGTTTTCTTGTATGCTTGTGCATGCAGGAGATCTGGTGTCATATACATTCCCTAATGCCGATGCAAGCTGCTGCACAAGCTGCCTGTGTTTCTCGTTCCTTTCTACATTCGTGGAGATGCTATCCCAACCTCACTTTCAGTAGAGGCATACAGTGCAGGAATGTAAATGCGCATGAAGCGGATGAAATAGCAACAAATCTCACCACAAAAGTTGACCGAAGTTTGGTAAAACACACTGGCAGCATGAAGAAGCTCAAGCTTGAGTTCTATAATTGCAACGTCAAGGCATGTGATCTTGATCGCTGGCTTCAGATTGGTGTTACACCTGCGATTGAAGAACTCACGGTCTGGCTGTCATGGGACCGGAAAAAGTACAAGTTCCCATGGCCACTTTTATCTAACGGGAGTGGAAACTCGATTCGCTATCTAAACCTTTCTAATTGTGCATTCCGTCCTACAGTCAGACTTGGCTTGAGAAGCTTGACAAAACTCTGTCTATGTGATGTCCTCATCACAGGGGATGAGTTATCCTGCCTTCTTGACAATGCTTTTGTTTTGGAGCAGCTGAGTCTCCAGCGTTGTAGCAAGATAATTAGCCTGAAGATACCTAGCTGGCTGCGGCAGCTCAGCGACCTTGAGGTTTTTGAATGTGAGAGACTGCAGGCGATGGAGATTGAAGCTCAATATCTCTCAAAGATTACTTTTGCCGCTGTCAATGAACTTGGACAGCTCTCATTTGGAAAAGCATTACAACTGAAAATCCTAGAGTTATATTATTATGATGCTGTCTGTTATGCTCGTGCCGAGCTTCCATCCATCTTCCCAAGTCTTGAAAGTCTCACCATTTTTTCATGGTCTGAGGTATACTCCAACTTTTCCGGTGACGGGACTCTTGATATGCTTATTATTGTGATATATTACTATAGCAGTAGTCATACATTTTTTACATATAATTCATCTACTATTGAAATGTCTATGCAGATGGCCAGTGCACCAATGGTCCCTAGCAAATTTTCATACCTCAAGCACTTGAGTGTTGTCTTTCCTGCGGGGTCATTATCTCCGACCTATGATCATTGTTCTCTGATATCCTTTTTTGATGCTTCTCCATCCTTGGAGACTTTCTCCTTGCAAGTAAGTCACTGTTGACCCCGCATAAACATTTAAGTAACTATGGTGCAACCATATACTGAGACATCTTTACTTTTTCACCTTTAGGTGGTACCGATAGGAGCGAAGCATCCATCGATTTTTGCAGATCCTTCAGGTCTGAGGAAGATGCGAGAGCACCGCCACGACAAGCTCAAGAATGTGAAGATCGTTGGTTTCTCCACTTCGAAGAGCTTGGTTGAGCTAACCTGTCATATTCTTGAGAGTACAACATCGCTTGAGTATCTTACGCTGGACACCACAGATGGACATAGTCCACCCAGATGTTCTTCTGTCCACAGATTGGGCAAATGCTTCCCCATTGACAGGGATGTCATCCTGGAAGCCCACAGAGCGCTGTTGGCTATCAGAACATACATCCAGGGAATTGTTCCGTCTAAAGTGAAGTTCACTGTTGGGAAACCTTGCAGCCATTGTCATGCTGTTTGAGCTGTAGATGCCAAGTTAGCTCTCCATGCTGTTTGAGCTGTAGATGCCAAGTTAGCTCTCCATGCTGTTTGAGCTGTAGATGCCAAGTTACCATCACTGTCCAATGATTTGATATGTATCCTTGCTGCTAGTCAATTTTAGAGCATCTCCAGCAGCTGCCCGAAAACGGCGCCGATGCCCAGTAAACCGTTTTTTTTAGGCACCGGCGCCTGAAAAACTGCTCCAGCAGGTGCCTGCGCTCAAAAAGATTTTACGCATGTCCAGCGTGCGAAGTCCAACCGCTGGCTGAAGGTTCAGCGCGCGCTCGCCCGTCTTCCCCAACAGAGGCGAGCCCGGGGCCGAGGCGGGCATGGCGGCGAGCGCGGGTGGCGGGGCCGGTGGCTGCTCCGGCAGGCAGGGCTGGGAGGAGTACGCGTGTGCCCTGTCGCCGCGGGGTGGAGCGCGGGCCTGCACCCGCACGAAGAGCCCCTGCGCGGAGCTCCTCCAGACGCCGGCGAGCACCCTGCACGAGCGGCCGCGGATTTGATTTGGTCGTGTAGTTGCAAGTCACGCTCGATTTGATTTTGTCGTGCAGTTGCAGGTCGCGCTCGATTCGATTTGGCCCGGGTGCTGCGCTCGATTCGATCTGGCCTGACTCCCGATTGATTTAGTTCAGGCTAGTAATTAGTGAAACAACAAATTCTATCAAGTAAAATACATGAACAGTACCCGAACTTCACGCTGACTCACAATGGTCACTGTACTTTTGCAAATACGCTCGCAAGTTTAACGAAGAGAGCGTGCAAGTTTTCCACGGTCACTGTCCTGTGTGCTGACATGGTAACCTGAGACCCACCTAGGTACACGGGTGGAAATTCGACAATTTCCAGGCTGAAAGTTTCGTCCATCCGGTAACCGCTTGTTTCCAGCTCTGATTCATCCCCTTCGTGCTCCTCCTCCTCTTCTCGGGAGGCCGAGGAGGCACCGTTGTTGTCGGAGCCAGCCACCTCGGAGCCGCCGCACTCTGGTAGTACCTGATAATCTGGCTGCCAGAAGGAGGTGGACCGAAGAAACTGCGCGATGATCGCGCAGACGAGGCAGAGGGAAGCGGCTATGGGCACCAGGGGAAGGAGGATCACGAAGACAACCATATGGCTGATGTCGGTTGCCAAACTGGTCGACAAGCAATTCGTAAAATATTACCAAACATGATCATCTCATACATCACATATATAACATCAAAGTTTTGATTATACCACATCATATGCCCCTACAAAAATAGGTTAGGCGGCTTCTACTTTGTTCTAGCATGTTTTATGTGGCTTCTATGGGCAATGGATAATAACCATTCTTAATCTATGCAAAGCCATAGTGCTAATATACAAGTTTCCTTTTAACCTTTTTAGGACGGACGTTGTAAATCATATTTTAACTATAGTGGGAGAGACAGACACCCGCCAACCACTATGTAATACAAGTTACATGTCAAGCGTAGATCTCGTGCATGGACGAGTAAGGTTGGTCCAGGTTGCTTCATCCCACTATCTCGCAAAATCTACAGTACATGCTGGAGGGTAGCAACAAGAACATCAACGTCCATAACATAATTATGTTCTACTCGTACAAACCATCTACGCAAAGATCTAGATCTGATACCACTGAAGGGGTTCGTTGCATGGAAAACAAAAAAATTCCTACGAGATTGCAGAAGAAACCCAAGATCCAATCTGGTAGTATGCTAGTAAAGCGCGGAGTGATATCCACATACCCTTGTAGATCCAGAGCATTTAGTGATCAAAAAGATCATGGTCGATATAGTCGTACTTTTGTCGGATCATTCCGATGCAGCACCGCACGAATGGCACCTCTGAGGCTTGCACACATACAACATGAACATCGTCTCCTCCTCTTCTTGATCTAGCAAGGTGAGGGAGAGAGGCTGATGAAATCCTAGCAACACGACCGTGTTGCGGTGGGTTATGGTGGAGAAAAATTGAGCGCTTCGCTAAGTGCTACGCATATGCGGAGGAGTATGGAGGGAGAGTGGGAGGCGGTGGCCAGTAGGGGATTATGTGAAGCGCCACTTCCCTCCATCCTATTTATATAGGGGCCGGGGGGCCAACTTGCCCCCTCCTCCAAGCCCTAGGTGCGCCATCCAAGGGGGCGAGACTTTCCTACCAAGTTAGACCCCTAATTTTAAGAGATTTCCCTTATCCCTTCGCCCTATGCCCATGGGCCTTGGGGAGGTTGGTGTGTTGGCCCATGTGGCCATGTGCCTTTTCCCTCGGCCATGTGGGACGTCCAGGATAGGTGGTCTGCACTAGGGTACACTCCGGAACCTTCGGTATAATACCAAAAATTCCTGAACTTTTCCGATAACCCTAAAAATAGTTTCCCATATGTCTTTCTTTATCTATGGAACATTCTGAAGCTTCTCAGGATGTCCGGGATCCCATCCAAGACTTTGAATCATAATTAGATCATATCATCTATCCATCTCAACAAAACCCTAGCGACATCGAACATTAAGCGTGTGTCAACACCCGAATTTTTAATCCCAGATGGCTGTTATGCCATACCTCGCAATCCCAGGATTACCATTTTTGTGAGACATAGCAGAATTGGTACCACAGTACATCATCCATTACAAACCATAATAAAAGTCTTACAAATAAAGGATCTCATGATCCAGTCTTAATACAATCAAAGCAGCGGAAAGTAAACATAGTAGGGGCTCCATCTTTAGAGTCACATGCAATGCTAACGATAGGAGATGATCCTAGTTGTCGTAGACCTCCTGCTGTCCATCTTCCTGGTAGTCCTCCTCATAGTCTAGCCACGGGAATAGCCAGGGACAAAGCTATGAGTACTCTTTAAGTACTCGCAAACTATCACTAACAAGTAAGGTAGTTCTAGTAGGAATCTTAAGCTCTAGGTTTATTTGCAAAAAGCCAGGTTTATTTCATACCAAGTTAAGAAGTAAAGAAAACTAATTTAGTTTTCTACATCACCTAAGTGGGAAACTAGTTTTCATATCCACAATCCTGTTGTGGTCAAGTCAAGGTCATAGTTCAATTCACAAGTCATTTTGAAAACATCTGACAATGGAACAGTATGGCCACTCCAACTGTCCATGACCGCGGACGCGGCTATTCGAATAGTTTGACACTCTGCAGAGGTGGTACACTTTCACCACAAAATTCGATACATCCATCAGAGATAACATTGAATCATCATACTTGGTATGCGGATGATCAATCCTAACCTTTCAATTACACACTCTAGTATAGGCACCTCCCCTATGAGCTTGGCCTCCCAGCCATGGCCATCTGCCATCCTGGGCACTGCATAGGTGGACATTCACATTCACGAGGTAGCCTCAGCTCAACCTCTTTCTGCGAGGGAACCCATACTAAGGCATATAAGCTTCCAGTTAAGCCCTACCTAATTCAGGTATTGTGGTTGTACGGTAAAATTGGAATGGTATCGCATCCGAACCCAACCATCGGTTTTTATAAAGGGCTAAGGCTCATGCCTCAATATTTTCATCGTCAAATCATTTTGTGTCCACAACACATGTCAAAACATCTCAATAGAATGAATCATCATTCCAAGGTTTTCATAATCATTTTCACCAAGTATTTCCATCAAAAGTGATCAACTTTTATGCTTAGCACTAGCCACTAAATTGAGGGTATTCACTAATGAGGGGTGCTAATCCAGTGTAACTATCCAAATCTAGTTTTCTGCCTTTTGATGACATCTAAGTATAACTATTTAGGCATAGTTTTATACTCTTTATGATATCTATCATAGTTTTCCAATACTCACAAATTACTAACTAAAGGTAAAGGACTTTGGTAAAAAGTAAAAGAATAAAGCTTGCAAGTAAAACTTGGGATTGGTATAATCAAGGTTGCATAACCAAAGAATGCCTAATGCATCTTGCAAAGGTTATCTTGCAAAGGTAGCTTGCATAGCTCTGGCTTGCAAGTGTTAGCTTGCACAGTTAACTTGTAGTGTTAGGATTGCCTTGAGTAGTGCAGTGGTTGAAGTTCTCTTCTGCTTCTTCTTTGTAGTACTCCTCCTCCTCGTATCCCAGGTCAGTACTATCGTCTATAAATGAATACGAGATACACAATCACCAAATAATACTTAACTACTTCTATTTAGCACACTAAGGCTCACACTTGATGATCTAGTATCATCACAATCATCACAGGAAATAAACACCTAGGCTTATTTGTTTTATTTTGGAAAAGTAATTTCTACTCATTGAAAAATACTTAAGATTTAATATTCTCCAATTAAAATATGGGATCATGTTGACACATATCATCACCATATATTCTAATACTTGAGAATGTGATTTATAGTGGTGGTCACATTTTATAAAGTTTAAAATTACTATTTAATCAAAGTAAAGTGACTAGAAATGCATATATATCATTATTTTAATACTATTCCAAGATCACCGCATGTAAACTTAAATATTTTTACATATTCAGATAGATATTGTCAGAAGTGAGTTTTGAGAGTTGGAATCAACTCAAAAGCATGTATGGTTGATTTTTGAAAAATGTTTGAACATGGAAAAGTATCTGTCTTGTTATTTTTTACTATAGGTGATCTCTAACTCCAAATGGTTTGAATCCAACGGGCTTGGATAGATAACTTAAATACCTTTCTAACAAAATTGGAATCATGCAATTTGGTTTGGTGAATCTCTTTGAAATGATTTTTAAAGCTACTGACAAAATCTAGTTTTAATTAAAATGGAAAAAGCTTATTTGAATCACTGGGCTCTGCGCGGGAAACTAAACAGGCCGGCCCAACTGCACTGCACTGGCGCAGCGGGCGGCTGACAGGGGTCCCACTAGTCAGTGGCTCATTTAACCCGAAACGATAAGTTTCAATTTGGGCCATGCGATTAGATTAGAATCTACGGCTGTGGTTCGTCGTCTTCGGTGAACAGCTCTGGCGAGGAACGAACCGTAACGCGACGGTGGGGGTACGTGGGGGCTCACCAGGGCTCCAGCTAAGGTCGGTGATAGGGGCGAATGATGTTGTAGACGACGGCGGTTCGAATGGTGGTCGCGGTGGTTCCTGGGGTGGCTCCAATCAACGGCGCCCTTCCTTCACTGCAGCGGCGGACTCCGACTAAATTCCGGTGGGCTGGTGCTCGCCTTGCTCCGGGGAGAGGTGTGGGAGGTTCTGTGAGGAGTGGGGAGTGAGATGGCGTGGTGAATTGAGGCGGGGGTGGCCTCTATTTATACACCGGCGATAGGGACAGAGCGGGATGGCTCGGGCTCGTCGACGACGTCGATACAGAGGCTAGTGGCATGGATGAGGGTAGGGTTAGACGTGGTGCTTCAGGGTGGTCGTCACACGCTTAATGGCGCGGCAAGGGGCGGTCGATTGCGGTCGGGAACGATCGGTGCTCTACGCGGAAGCGGCGGCGTTCGAGACAGCGCACAGTGGCTATGGTCCACGCGGCGGTGAGCGTGCATGTCTGGGGGGTAGCTAGGGTCACGACGAGTGCGGCCACGCGCGGAGAGGGCGAGGGGTGGCGTGTGTGCGCTGGTCGGTTGTGATGCTCTGGCGCGCTCTTGGCATGGTAGCAGAGAAATGGGAGCGCCAATTTTCGGGTGGTCCACGGCTTGCCTGCGGTCGAGGGGTGGACAGAGGGTGGCGGTGGACGGTGGACGGTGGCCTATCTCCTGGACATCATGGATGAGGGCGACGCAGGCTGTGGCAAGTTGTTCTTGGTCGGCCGGCGCGACGAGCTTCGGGCGGCGCTGCACTGGCACAACGGCAAAGGGGGGAGGAGTGTTCTGCGCTGCTGGGTGTTGGGGGAGACCAGGGGAGTGAAGAGGGGACAAATGGGTGAGTGATCACTGCTCAAAATAGTGGAAGTTAGGCCAGGGTTTTCTGTGTCTGCCAGGTGCTCGACCAAATGGCCGCATGAACTCAAGATTTGAATTTTGGCTAAAATTTGGTGAGTGTTCTAATCTTATGCTTGGTAGTCCATGGTTGCTGGGAAACCTCAAGGTGAATTGATTTGAGTGGTTTTTGCAAAATGGTGATCTTAGTTTCTGTGAGTTTGTAAAGTGGGCTTGGGTTCACTTTTACTTGGTCTAGCAAGGGGTGAAAATAATTGGAAATGTTTCTATTATAAATTCTTTACTAGGAACACTCAAAGTGGCCTAGTGGTTAATTTTGGTCAAAATGACCATTTGATCATATGATTCATATTTTCTTTTCTTTTCTTTTGATTTTGTTTGTAATTGGCCTAGATGATATAGTATTCATCTTTAAACCATTCCTTATCATTTGTAGCAATCAAACAAGGCAATTGCACTCATTCATATACTAATGCAATTCACACATACTGTAGGGTTCCGTAGCAGCAAACAAAAAAAATCCTATCTACTTGAACACTAAAACCAGGATCTAAACTATGTAGACATAAGTAACAGAGGAGAGAGACGGTATTCATACCTTTTGAAGACCGAGGCACGCCTTACGTAGGAAGGGTATATTGATGAAGCTAAGCAGCTCCAAGCACCCCAAGTGTGGTGCCTCCGAAGTACTGCACACATTCCGATGTAGGCGGCGTCTCCCGGGCTCCGATCCAGCCGAGCAGCAGAAGAAGAAGATGCCAGACTAAATATCACACGATGGTAGTGTGAAGGTGGATAACTCAAATTCCTCGAGGTCCTCCCCAATATTACGGAGAAGTCCTCAAAGGAATATGAGAGAGAGAGAAAATGAGAGAATTGGATGCCTCAAAAGGGGTGGGGGAGACCCCTATATATAGTAGGAGGGGGGTGCACCACCCAGGGGCCAGGCGGTGTGGGACTAAACACCACACCCGCCGGCCACCTAGGGGCTGCCGCCGGCCCTAGGTGGGCCCCAGTTGGGTGGCCCACCAAGCCAAGGCTTGGCGGCCCCTTCTCCCTAGGCGCCTTGCCCTATTGGGCCTCCCTTTGGGTGAAGCCCATTAGCATTAAGAAGCCTTTAATAATAAAATAAAATATATATTTAATATTAATTCTCCAATTAACATTCAAATACATATATTATCATATTCCTTTACTCCGGAACTCCTTCTGAACCCCTTTCGATCACCATCGGATGTTACCCGGAACTATTCCGGTTTCTCTCTCTATATTTCTCCTATGGTACCTCATCTATCCCTAAGCGCCCCCACCCTTAAGCGTGATATCCTTCGGTTCAGGAACACTCCGGACATGATTGAGAATCCTCTCACATCAATGATCATCAGCAGGACCTGGACGCCCATGATGACCCCCGTGCATTCCACGAATCTTATCGCTCGAACCGTGAATAGTCGTTTCACGTTCCCTTTGCCACTTGATACCTAGTTCATCCGAGACTTGATCTTCGGTATCTCCATACCTTATTTCGATCTCGTTACCGATGAACTTGTTTACTCGTTCCCATGTCGTTGCATTCTGTGACCTAGTCACATGCTTGCAAGCTTTGTTAATGCAACGTCACTGAGATGGCCACATATGTATCTATTTGTTACATGGACTGGCAAATCCTGGTCTTTATATGTACTCCTCTACGCGCTCCTTCGGGAAACCTGAGTGGCACCTTTTCGATCACCCAGTCACGGTATGATACTTGATAACCATCTAAGCTGTTGGGTCCGCAGCATAGAAAACAAAAAATTCCTACGGTGTGAACTACACGCCAAGATCTATGTACTAGGTACAAAGCAAACGGGTGGACATACATCCATAGAGAACTTACCCTCAAAGACAACGAGCTTTGTTAACGATAGGAACTCGTGGTTGATGTAGTCGTACACTTGCCGATCTCAAGATCGTGAGGAAGTCCGAGCGCCGCAACTCAGCAGTGCATCCGCACTCGCACACACGTTCAAGCCACCGGACAACATCCACCTCCTCGCTCCAGCGATCCAGCGGAAGCAACAACTCCTTCCAGACGAAATGCCACCGGGAACATGTATCTCGCTAATCCGAGACCATGGGGAAATAATTCTAGAGGGGGAGAGATCCTTCACAAGGAGGTGTGAGGATGAAGGAGGGAATGGGTGGCCTTTTATAGGAGGAGGGGGGGGTGCCCCCTCTCTCCATGGCCGGCGCATGGGGGGTGACCCCTCACCTCCCCCATTCATGTGGTGGTAACTCCTCCACATTAAAATGCCTCTTCACATTCCCTTTTAAAGTCTCCACTTTAAATGCATTAAGTTTCTCCAAATTTAATGCTCTCTCATTTAATAAAACTCTTTTATTAAATTTATTCAGGATTTTGTTAATTACTTTAATTAACAAACATTCACATATAGCCCCTTGCAATATTTCAATATCTCATGCAGAACCACCTTCTGCAATTTCACCCGAAACAATTTCCGGTTTCTATTGAAACAATTCCTGCGCTTTGCAATTCTTTCGTCTGAAACATATGTGCTCCAAAATGGTGTCCGGTAACTCTTAAGTGTGCCACCCTACGGTTCGCGAATAATGCATACATGATCGAGACCCTTCTCCGATCAATAATCAGCAGCGGGACCTGGAGATCCGTACTGACTCCTACACATTCAACGATGACTCCTGTGATCGTGAGAACCTTTAACGCTTGTAACTAAATCCATTTGTCTCTCGATATATTACATGTCCGAGATTCGATCATCGGTATCTCCATACCTAGTTTGATCTCGTTACCGACATGCACTCTTTTCTCGTTCCCGTGATATAACATTCTAGTGATCACATCACTTGCTTGCAAGCTATCCTAATGTGATATCACCGAGAGGGCCTGGAGTATATCTATCCGTCATCTGGATTGACAAATTCCACTCTTGATCCATGAGCCTCAACATAACACCTTCGTAGCACTGAACCCATCTTTATAGTCACCCTGTTACGGTGTGACGTTTGATGTTATCAAGATACTCTTCCGGTGTTAGCAATTAACATGATCTCATGGTCTAAGGATAAAGATTACTTCGTATGATGTTATAGCAATATAAACACAATGAATTGATCATAATGCTATACTTCGGATGAATGTTCATCACATCATTCCACCAATGGTGTGACCTTGTTATTAACAACATCCAATGTCCATGATCAGGAAACCTTGATCATCTTGTTAATCAACAAGCTAGTCTATAAGAGAGGCATGACTAGGAACCCTTTTTGTTTATTAAACACACATGTATTGATGTTTCTTATCAATACAATTATAGCATGTAAAATAAACATCTATCATATACAAGGAATACATAATAACAACTTTATTATTGCCTCTCAGGGCATATTTCCTTCAGTCTCCCACTTGCACTAGAGACAATAATCTAGTTCACATAGTGATAAATCTAACACCCATGGAGTTCTGGTGTTGATCATGTTTTGCCCTAGGGAGTACTTTAGTCAATGGATCTGCTACATTTAGGTCCGTGTGCACTTTACAAATCTTTATATCTCCATCCTTGACATGTTCGCGGATGGAGTGAAACCGGCGCTTAATATGCTTGGAATTCTTGTGAGACCTTGGTTCCTTGGCATTGGCTATGGCTCCATTGTTGTCACAATAGATCACCATCGGGTCCAACGCACTGGGAACCACACCTAGTTCCGTAATGAATTCTTTCATCCAAACTGCTTCTTGCGCCGCTTCTGAAGCAGCAACATATTGCGCCTCCGTTGTTTATCTAGCCACCACAGGTAGTTTGGAGCTCCTCCAACTAACTGCTGCTCCGTTCAAGAGAAATACGTATCCGGATTGAGACTTAGAGTCATCCGGATTAGTGTCAAAGCTAGCATCAACATAACACTTAGCGACTAGCTCTTCTTCACCTCCGTATAAAAGAAACATATCCTTAGTTCTTCTCAAGTACTTAAGGATATTCTTGACCGCTATCCAGTGTTCCGAACCTGGATCAGATTGGTACCTACTAGTCAAACTAATAGCATGTGCCACATCCGGTCTTGTACATAGCATGGCATACATTATAGAGCCTATGGCTGAGGCATAGGGGATCCTATCCATTATCTCTCTTTCTTCCGCCGTAGCCGGACTTTGAGTCTTACTCAATGTCTTGCCTTGCAACATAGGTAAGAACCCCTTCTTACTTCCGTCCATATTAAACTTCTTTAATATCTTATCAAGGTATGTACTCTGCGATAGCCCAATTAGGCGTCTTGATCTATCTCTATAGATTTTAATGCCTAATATATATGAAGCTTCACCAAGGTCCTTCATCGAAAATTTGCTGTTTAGATAACTGTTAACAATGTTTAAAAGATCTAAATCATTTCCAATCAATAATATGTCATCCACATATAATATAAGAAATGCCACATTGCTCCCACTCACTTTCTTGTAAATACAAGCCTCTCCATAAGGTTGGACAAATCTAAACTCATTGATCACCTCATCAAAGCGGAGATTCCAACTTCGTGATGCTTGCTTCAGTCCATAGATGGATTGCTAAAGTTTGCACACCTTATTAGCATCCTTAGGATCGACAAAACCCTTAGGTTGTATCATATACAACTCTTCTTCAATATTACCATTGAGAGACGCAGTTTTGACATCCATCTGCCATATTTCATAATCGAAATATGCAGCAATTGCTAACATAATCCTAACCGACTTAAGCATCGCTACGGGAGAGAATGTCTCATCGTAGTCAACTCCTTGAATTTGTCGAAACTCTTTGCGAAAAGTCGAGCCTTATAGATGGTCACATTACCATCAGCATCAGTTTTTCTTTTGAAAATCCATTTATTCTCAACGGCCTTTCGGTCGTGAGGTAAGTCCACCAAGTTCCAAACTTGGTTCTCGTACATGGATTCCATCTCGGATTTCATGGCTTCTAGCCATTTGTTGGAATCCGGGCTCATCATCGCTTGTTCATACGTCGCAGGGTCATCCATTTCATCAACCATGAAATTCACAACAGGATTGCCGTACAGTTCAGGAGCTGCACATGTCCTGCTTGACCTGCGAGGTTCGGTAGTGTCCTCTTTTGGAGTTTCATGATCAATATCATTAGCTCTCTCTTCATTAGGTGAAGTCAACTCCGAAACAACTTTCGGTGCTGCGCCACTCGCCATTCCATGAAGAGAAGGTTCAATAACCTCTTCGAGTTCTACCTTCCGACTACTCACACCTTTCGTGAGAAACTCCTTCTCAAGAAAGGATCCATTCTTGGCAACAAAGACCTTGCCCTCGGATCTATGATAGAAGGTATACCCAATCGTTTCCTTAGGGTATCCTATGAAGACGCATTTTTCCGCTTTGGGTTTGAGTTTATCCAGTTGAAGTTTCTTCACATAAACATCGCATCCCCAAACTTTAAGTAATGACAGCTTAGGTTTGTTTCCAAACCATAATTCATACGGTGTCTTTTCAACGGATTTAGATGGTGCCCTATTTAAAGTGAATGTAGCGGTTTCCAGTGCCTAACCCCAAAATGACAGTGGCAAGTCAGTTAGAGACATCATAGATCGAACCATATCCAATAAAGTACGATTACGATGTTCTGACACACCATTACGTTGTGGTGTTCCGGCAGGCTTGAGTTGTGAAACTATTCCACAGTCTTTCATATGTGTGCTAAACTCGTAACTAAGATACTCTCCTCCACGGTCGGACCGCAGAAATTTGATCTTTCTGTTACGATGATTTTCCACTTCATTCTGAAATTCTTTGAACTTTTCAAAAGTTTCAGACTTGTGTTTCATCAAATAGATATACCCATATCTACTCAAATCATTCGTGAAAGTAACAAAATAACGATATCCACCTCGCGCCGACACATTCATTGGTCCACACACATCAGTATGTATGATTTCCAATAGATCTGTCGCCCGTTCCATTGAACCGGAAAACGGTGTTCTAGTCATCTTGCCCATAAGGCATGGCTCACATGTATCAAATGATTCAAAATCAAGTGATTCCAAAAGTCCATCAGAATGGAGTTTCTTCATGCGTTTAACGCCAATATGACCTAGACGGCAGTGCCACATATATGTAGATATATCATTATCAAGTTTAATCCTTTTAGCATCAACATTATGAATATGCGTAATACTACTATCGAGATCCAACAGAAATAAACCATTCAACATAGGTGCATGACCATACAAGATATTATTCATATAAATCGAACAACCATTATTTTCAGACTTAAATGAATAACCACTTTGCATCATCCGGATACAATGTTCATGCTCAGTGCAGTCACCAAATAACAATTATTTAGGTTTATAACTAATCCCGATGGCATATGGAGAGGCAGCGTTCCAACGGCGATCACATCAACTCTTGATCCATTGCCGACCCGCATCGTGACCTCATCCCTTACTAGTTGTCGCTTGTTCCGCAGCCCCTGAACCGAGTTACATATATTAGCAACCGATCCGGTATCAAATACCCAGGTGCTACTGCGAGTACTAGTCAAGTACACATCAATAACATGTATATCACATATACCTTTGTTTGCCTTGCCGGACTTCTTGTCCGCCAAATACTTGGGGCAGTTGCGCTTCCAATGGCCAGTCCCCTTGCAATAGTCGCACTCGTTGTCAGACTTAGGGCCAGCTCGGGGTTTCTTTTCAGGCGTGGCAACAGACTTGCCATCCTTCTTTCCCTTGTGCTTGCCTTTCTTGTCCTTCTTGAAACCGGTGGTCCTATTGATCATCAACACTTGATGTTCTTTCCTAATCTCCACTTCTGCAGTCTTAAGCATTGACAGAAGCTCGGGAGGAGACTTCTTCATGCCCTGCATATTATAGTTCATCACGAAGCTCTTGTAGCTAGGTGGCAGAGATTGGAGAACACGATGTATGCCTAAGTCAATGGGAATCGTTATTCCCAAGGACACAAGCTTATCGGTGTACCCAGACATTTTGAGTACGTGCTCACTAGAGGAGTTGTTTTCCTCCATCATGCAGCTAAAGAACTTTTCTGTAGCATTATAACTCTCTACGGCAGCATGGGTATCGAAAATCATTTTCAATTCTCCCATGGTATCAAATGCATTGCCATTTTCGAAACGCTTTTGAAGTTCTGGCTCTAGCCCATACAGTATGCCGCAATGAACTAAGTTGTGGTCCTCCTGACGAGTTATATAGACGTTCTTTTCCTTGTCAGGGGCATCAGGAGCTGGTGGGGGGCCTAGCGGCGCATCTAGCACATATTGCTTTTGTGCACCAGTGAGGAGAATCCTCAAATTCATAGCCTAGTTGGTGAAGTTGCTACTATTCGTAGCAAGTTTCTCTTTCTCCATGAACACATTGAAATTAAAAGCAGGTAGTGCCATCTACAACAAAATTTGTAAAGTATATTTAGACTAATTTTATGATAGATTGAGTTCAACTAATCCAAATTACTAATGAACTCCCACTCAAAAATGACATCCCTCGTGTCCTTTTGGTGATTACATGAACCAAATCCACTACACCAAGTCCGATCATCACGTGAGTCGGTGTAGCTTCAAAAGCGAGCATCTATATGGGCATCATATCAACTATATGACTCATGCTTAACCTTTCGGTCCGTGTTCCGAGGCCATGTCTGTACATGATAGGCTCGTCAAGTAAGAACCTTAGTATTTGCATGTGTAAAACTGTCTTACACCCGTTGTATGAAAGCATAGAGTTGAAAACACCCGATCATCACGTGATGCCTCAAAACACGATCCACAAAACGATGCATACTTAAGGAAGAACACAATTTATCTTGATATCTAAATGAGGGATCATCTTATAACGCTACGAAATGCGCCAAACTAGCAATATAAGATGCTAACATCTAATGTGTGAAGTGAGGTGATATGGTCCATGCATTTGATCTCTATCATTTGCATCGTGGTATGATCTCTATCATTCCTTTGTGTGTAAGGCCAAGGTCTATGGAACTTACACGTTAATTGAGTTGTAAGAGTATCTATTATACATCTACTTACAACAATACCATATCAAAACACTAGCCCAGCAACGATCTAAACTTGACGCCTCTAAATTATCAATTGCAAGTTTTACGTGGCTTAGGGCTTTCGGAGATAGAACCTGTCTAACCTACGAACATGAACCACAACGAGGATAACCAAGTTATTAGCAACTCGTTGTAAATCAGATATTGACTATAGTAGGAGAGACAGACACCCGCCAGCCACTTATGCAAAACAAGTTGCATGTCAGTCGTGGAACCGGTCTCATGTACGATGACATGTAAGGTTGGTCCGGGCCGCTTCATCCCACTATGCCACCAATATCCAAAGTACATAGAAGATGCAATAACATGATCATCATCGCCCACATATAAACATATATGTACTACCCGTGCAAAGCACCTACGCATAGATCAGGCTATGATACTACTGTTGGGTCCGCAACATAGAAAACAAAAAATTTCCTACGGTGTGAACTACACGTCAAGATCTATCTACTAGGTACAAAGCAAATGGGTGGACATACATCCATAGAGAACTTACCCTCAAAGACAACGAGCTTTGTTAACGAGTAGGAACTCATGGTTGATGTAGTCGTACACTTGCCGATCTCAAGATCGTGAGGAAGTCCGAGCGCCGCAACTCAGCAGCGCATCCGCACTCGCACACACGTTCAAGCCACCGGACAACCTCCACCTCCTCGCTCCAGCGATCCAGTGGAAGCATGTAACTACCTCGGTGAATTACGCTCCTAGATACAAGCCTGGATGAGCAGAAATGGTTGAAATAGTACGGTGGGGCCCAAATGCCACTCACAGGTAGACCTTTCGGCCGTCCCAACCATTTCCAAACATCGGGACAAGAACGGGCGGCGTAATCGGCAGGCGAAGGGATCAACTACATACACAAATGAGTATGTATGCAAGCCACCATACAATGGTTCTCAGAGTCATTCCATCTAAAAAGAAAGGAAATATTGCAACGCCATACGACAAGATCCAAAAATCCTAGATAGATATAATAGTTTAGGATATCTCCTCATACATCAATCAACAGAGTATCAGGCGGAAGCGGAAGACAAATCCGAGTACGGATAAGAAGCAAATCGGCATAAGATGCCCCATAAATAAGCAGATCCTGCCCACAGATCTCACGGATCCCCGATCCCGGAATCTCTACACCGAATGATCGTTGCCCACATCGTCCGTCTCTTCTACCCAGTATCCGTCTTGCGAATTCACCTGTTCATCTGAATCAAACAATTTATCGTGTGAGACCCTAGGGGTACTCAGCAAGTCTTTATGCCTCTAAAGGGGACACAACCTGGGGTGACGCAATTGCAGCAAAAAATAAACCCTAGCAATTCTATAGATACTCGCTAACCATCCGCCTAACCAGAGATAGACGGATGTCCGTGGATTAATAACAACAGTTATAACAGTATTAACGGTAATATCCACAGATCCATCCTCCTCCTCGCTTACCGACGAGGAAGCGGACGAACAACCCCCCATCCGTTGGCAGTTTTATTAACCATTCCATGAGTGTTGCACTATTTACTAGTCAAGTACTTAGTCAAATTAAAGCGGTACTTTAGTTATGCTTGTCTATGATCGAGAAACTGTGCTCCAAGTCGTCCATAACCGCGGACACGGCTTTCAGAAAGTTTTACCCTGCAGGGGTGCACAAATAGCAACACAAACTCGATCAACCTCAGAAAAACCAAATCAAAACCAACAAGGCAGTCACGACAAAGCGATCATAGGATTCAGAAATATTTCAGGGGGCCACCCCATTAAGCTACCCGCAACGAAGCTGGCCGGCTACGAAACGGACTCAAGGTTTGTGTGGCCGGCTGTAAACGACTGGGAACCCGAAAGTGTGACTGGGCTTGTCGATACAGCGAAAACGGGTCACGGACCTAAACAGTACAGTGTGCAGTACCTCGCACAATTTAAAATAAAGCAGTAAAGCATGGCATAAGTACAGGATAGTAAACAAAACCTCAAACTAGTTTGTGGCCCCAAGAAATAAGAATGAATCAAGCTCTGGCTCAGGAGGGTTCATAAGCCTCCCGGATGTGGATAGCGCGAATATTCAAGGAACAGGAATCAAGTACTCGGGGTCCTACGGGACACAAGTGAGCCTGAAAAACCAAATAGCGAATATGGCTCACCGGTGCCACTTTCATTAGTTATCCCATTACTACTCAGGTTAAGTTGTTTAGGTACCTCGTTATCCAACAGACACTCACATACCCTACACATGCTGTTCTACGACTCGCATGGCTCAAACAACTCCTGTAGTAATGGCTCATGGGATGGAGGAACAAGCTTCGGTGGGGTTTAAAAGTAAAGGCTATGCAATACTTGGGATTCAGATTAATGCAATCGCGACTCAATGATGCAAGAATAAGATAGAGGCAATAGGTACTATATGTATGCAAGCATGTGGTAGTGCTTGCCTGGCAGCTCAGTTGAAGCGAGAGAAGGATCTGGGTAGTGCTCCTGGTTCTCTTGATATATCCCTTGCTCAGCGTCTATTCGAAGAAGAACCAAACAAACAAGGGCCAACATAAATAAAGTGCACAAGCATATGAATAATACGACAAGCAAACAATCATGCCATGATGAATGATGCACAATTTGCATGGCAATAAAGTAGCATGGCATGGATGAGGTGTGGAATACAAGAATAAACCATTTTATTGAGTTTTGGCCCCATTTTAACCTCTTATTAGTTGCTGTATACATTATATTTATATGATGCATGCTTCAAATCAAAACATGGAATGCATAAACAGAAAGGTCTCGTCGAGCTAATCATTTTAGACATATTATTTGTTAAATTTGGACTTATAAAACAAAAGTTATTAATTAATTAAGGGAAAAGGGCATTTTAATGTAATTTTAAAACAACTTGGAAAATAAAGTGTCCAAAATATATTTTGAATGGCATATTTGAATTCCTCACATTTTTATGATTTGAAAACATATATTATTTGTATTATTTGGATTTATAATTTTAAAGTTATTATAAAACAGATTTGAATATTTGAATTTGAATTAAATTTGAAAAGGTTTGAATTAATACAGATATTCAGAAAAGCTTTTGTTACACGCACAGAACCAGCCACAGGCAATGACCAGTGGGTCCAGCTGCTGACTGGGACAGACTGCGCGCAAAAGCCTTTAACACCGCGAGCTAATCCAGCCTAAGCGAATGACAGGCGTGCCCGGCAGGGACTTCGGCCCCACGTGACAGCGAAGGCCCAGGGTGGACCACATGGCGTCGCTAGGGGAGCGCGGGTTGAGGTTTACGAAAGCCTGGGTGTTTTTTGCAAAACGAACACAGCCGCTGACAGGTGGGCTCAGGCGGACCGCGGGTTGATGCAGAAAAAGAACGGAGGGGCTATTTGCAAAAGCAACGCCCGTACTGTTTCTCTTCTCCGCGCCGCGGACGGATCGGTGCGCGTCTGGCGCGGGGCGGGGGCTCGAACGCAGGATCTGGGCGTGCGCGCAGAGGCTCAGACCACTACGGCGGCTTGGTGTTGATGCTAGGGAACGTCTGCGCGGCCGGAAAACCTTACCGCGGCCCTACGGCGAGGATGCGAACGCGAGCGCGCCAGCGCAGAGAGTGCTCGACAAAAAGGCTAGCGCGTACAGAGGTGGATCGACCAGAGGGAGGTGTCTAGGAGGTTGGCCAGCTCACCGTGAGTGCGCGGGAAGGCTTGGATCGGGATGGGGAGCGGCAGATCGGTGACGAGGCAGACGATCCGGAGCTAGGGTTTGGCGTCGGTGTGGCGTCGACCTGGTGGCTCTGGTCCTCCTCCTCCTCGACGGCGTGTACGGAGCGGATGCAGAGGACCTCCTGGTACTCCTCAACCACTCCCACGTCGTGCTCGCTGGTTGGATCGAGGAGATGGCGGGGTGGAGCAGACGGTGGCCGGCGTCGGGGTAGACGGTGGTGAGGGAAGGCAGGGAGAGAGGGGAGCGGTCTGGGGAGATCTGGGGATGCAGAGGTGTCGTGGAGTGGAGGCAAGGCAGAGAGGGAGAGGGAGATGCCGTGGGGAGGTGGGTAGATGAAAAGGTGGCTCGGGTGCCCCTTTTCCTCCTACCACCTCACGTGCTCGAGCTGGGACAGAGGCAGGGCAGGTAGGGGGAGGCTTCCAGGTGGGACCAGAGGGCGTCCAAGAAGGGCCGGGCTCGGGGTGGGCACACTAGGCAGAGAGAGAGGAGAAAGGAGGAGAGGGGAGGCTCGGCTAGGTTGGGGAGCCTCGGGTAGGGTTTTGTACTAGGGTTGGGGAGGGGTAGGTAGCTGGGGTGTAGCTAGGGTTTGGTTAGGGTGGTAGCTAGGTGGGGCCAGGGTGACCATGTGGGTGAGAGGAGAGAGGCCGAGAGAGAGGGGGACTAGGGAGGAACTAGGGTTTGGTTTAGATGATGCCCAAGGTGGTGGTAGGTGGTAACTAGGGTAGATGAGGGTTAGGTTAGATGGGGGGTGGTTTAGAGAGTGGGTGAAGAGAGAGGGGTATGGTGATTAGGGAGGATCTAGATAGAGGATAAGAGAGAAGGGGTGGTGGATTAGGGTTTTAGAAGCTTGCATGCTCCAAACAAGATCAACAAAAAGGTGGAAGAGAGGGATAGGGTGTGGTGGTGGACTAAAACAAGAACAACTAGATCAAGCCCAAAAGAGTGGTAGAGAGGGGGAGATGATGATCCACTCCAAGATTCAAATAAAAACCAAAAACTAGAATGGGGTGGTACTTGCATGGCCCATGCAAAGTATTTAATACCATGTTTATTTTGTGAAAACAATTATATCACATGGCCTTAATCTTATGCATTCCCACAAGTGGATTAAAGCCAAGCCAAGAATTTAAAAGAAAGTCCCAAGGGGAATAGATGGAGATGATCATATTTGATTAAAATTGGGACTTGCTAGTGTGTATATTCCACTAGATGCTTACTAGTCCCAAAATTATTCCCACATGAGCATAAATCCATAATAATCCATATGGAAGCTAGGAAAAGGGTTCCACTCACAAGGCATGCAAAGGTGGCCATGTGGCTCTCATATATCAATAATGTGAAAACATCATGATGCTAAGATGAGAGCATGTGGAAAAGAATTGGATCCATCCCAACCCACATGAGCTAGAGGTAAACTCAAATAAAGTGCAAAGCTCATATTTAGTTGGATGGTGGAATTATAAGGTGGTGAAAGAAAGGTGGTGGAGTTAATAAGAGATATGCCCCCAACTCAACTTGGGCATTAAACAATATATCAAGAACCAAATACAATATCAAGAGGAAAATACAATTAACAATGCATATGAGAGAAGAACCAAAACAAAAAGGGTTTTATATGATGCTCAAATGCAAGGTGGCATGATGACATGGGCATGATATAATGATGATGCAACAATTATATATTTGAAGTAGCCATTATATTACTAGACCAAGTAGCATTACAATTGTTAGACAATTGGGATGCTACAAAGCAGCAACTCCTTCCAGACGAAATGCCACCGGGAACATGTATCTCGCTAATCCGAGACCATGGGGAAATAATTCTAGAGGGGGAGAGAGATCCTTCACAAGGAGGTGTGAGGATGAAGGAGGGAATGGGTGGCCTTTTATAGGAGGAGGGGGGTGCCCCTCTCTCCATGGCCGGCGCATGGGGGGGTGACCCCTCACCTCCCCCATTCATGTGGTGGTAACTCCTCCACATTAAAATGCCTCTTCACATTCCCTTTTAAAGTCTCCATTTTAAATGCATTAAGTTTCTCCAAATTTAATGCTCTCTCATTTAATAAAACTCTTTTATTAAATTTATTCAGAATTTTGTTAATTACTTTAATTAACAAACATTCACATATAGCCCCTTGCAATATTTCAATATCACATGCAGAACCACCTTCTGCAATTTCACCCGAAACAATTTCTGGTTTCTATTGAAACAATTCCTGCGCTTTGCAATTCTTTCGTCTGAAACATATGTGCTCCAAAATGGTGTCCGTTAACTCTTAAGTGTGCCACCCTACGGTTCGCGAATAATGCAGACATGATCGAGACCCTTCTCCGATCAATAATCAGCAGCGGGACCTGGAGATCCGTACTGACTCCTACACATTCAACGATGACTCCTGTGATCGTGAGAACCTTTAACGCTTGTAACTAAATCCCTTTGTCTCTCGATATATTACATGTCCGAGATTCGATCATCGGTATCTCCATACCTAGTTTGATCTCGTTACCGACATGCACTCTTTTCTCGTTCCCGTGATATAACATTCTAGTGATCACATCACTTGCTTGCAAGCTATCCTAATGTGATATCACCGAGAGGGCCCAGAGTATATCTATCCGTCATCTGGATTGACAAATTCCACTCTTGATCCATGAGCCTCAACATAACACCTTCGTAGCACTGAACCCATCTTTATAGTCACCCTGTTACGGTGTGACGTTTGATGTTATCAAGATACTCTTCCGGTGTTAGCAATTAACATGATCTCATGGTCTAAGGATAAAGATTACTTCGTATGATGTTATAGCAATAGAAACACAATGACTTGATCGTAATGCTATACTTCGGATGAATGTTCATCACATCATTCCACCAATGGTGTGACCTTGTTATTAACAACATCCAATGTCCATGATCAGGAAACCTTGATCATCTTGTTAATCAACAAGCTAGTCTATAAGAGAGGCATGACTAGGAACCCTTTTTGTTTATTAAACACACATGTATTGATGTTTCCTATCAATACAATTATAGCATGTAAAATAAACATCTATCATATACAAGGAATACATAATAACAACTTTATTATTGCCTCTCAGGGCATATTTCCTTCATAAGCTCCCTCCAGAACGGTGATTTCCATTATCTCACAGCCTAAGGATCAGGTTGTCAGGTTTCATGCATTTATCATCAATGGTGAACTTTGTAACTAGATCTCATTGAGATACAACTATCGGATGTTTGTCTATCACGTCATTCAACCAATGACATGACCTCATTGTCAATTGGCATAAATGCCCATGATCTTGAAACCCAGATCATCCTCATGACCAATGAACTAGTTCGCTAGAGGTAACTAGAGACACGGTTTGTTTACATACCACACATGTATTAACGTTTCATATTAACACAGTTATAGCATAGTATGAAACGTATTATGAACATATAGGAGATATATCAAACAATACACTTTATTATTTGCCTCTAGGGTGATAAGTTGTGCTGAAGTTCAGCTTGGTTCCTAATCCTTCTTGGACTTTCTGCCAAAATCTTGAGGTAAACTGGTTTCCTCGATCCGATACTATGGTCTTACGGGTCCCATGCAAACTGACGATTCTAGCAATGTACAGCTCTGCTAGCTTCGAACTCTCGTAGGTGGTCTTGATAGGTATAAAATGGGCTACCTTGGATAGTCTATCCACTATGGCCCAAATAGAGTCATTTCCCCTACTAGATGTAGGCAAACCGGTGATGAAATCCATTCCGACAGAATCCCATTTCCATTCTGGAATCTCCAATGGTTGCAAAAGTCCTGCGGGTCTCTAATGTTCCGTTTTGACTCTCTGACAGATATCACACTTGGCTATGTAGCTTCCGATTTCTCTCTTCATCTTGTGCCACCAAAATTGCTCCTTCAAATCCTGATACATCTTCGTTCCTCCGGGATGGATAGAATAAAGAGTATCATGAGCTTCCTGCATAATGACTTGCTTCAACTCCGAATCTGCTGGCACACGGATACGTCCTTTGTACCACAAAACTCCTTCTTCATCTTCGGTGAATCCGGGTACCTTCCCTATACCGATACGACGCTTGATTCCGTCGATACTTGCATTTTCTTTCTGAGTCTGCTTAATCTGACTGATGAAAGTGGGTTGAAGTTCAATACTAGCTAAAAATCCTTTGCTAACTAGCTCCGTTCTAAACTGCTCCAACTCTTCATGCAAACTTGGCTGGGCTTCTTTTATCATGGTGTTTAATCTACACGGCAATCTGCTAAGAGCATCCGCTACCACATTGGCTCTACCGGGGTGATAGTGAATGTCAAGGTCATAATCCTTGATTAACGCTATCCATCTCCTTTGCCTCATATTCAGCTCCTTCTAGGTGAAAATATACTTCAAACTCTTGTGATACGAATATATCTCATAGCGGTTACCCATGAGGTAATGCCGCCATGTCTTCAAAGCTAACACTATGGCTGCTAGTTCGAGATCATGGGTAGGGTAATGCTGCTCATGTTGCTTCAGTTGTCGGGACAGATATGATATGACTTTGCCTTCTTGCATCAACACACATCCGAGACCAATCTTGGATGCATCACAATACACATCAAAAGGTTTCTTGATATCCGGTAGAATCAAAATTGGGGCTGAAATTAATCTCTTCTTGAGCTCTTGAAAACTTGCTTCACATTTGCCCATCCATTCAAACTTCTTATCTTTCTTCAACAACTGGGTCATTGGTCTTGCGATGCTCAAAAATCCTTCAACGAACTTGTGATAGTATCCGGCTAATCCAAGAAATGCGCGGACTTCTGTTTTGGTGGTTGGGGCTTTTGATACATTGTAAATGTATCTATAATTTTTGATGTTCCATGCTTGGTTTTATCCACTTTCTTGTGTTTTGTTCCAACTTTGGAGTACTTTTCATATGATTTCTTGGACTAACCTATTAACAAGAGCCACAGTGCCAGCTGCCTGTTTTCTGCTGTTTTTGGTTCCAGGAAAGTCAAAAATGAATATTCTCGGAATTGGACGGGACAAAAGCCAAAGTGCCTATTTTTTCGGAAGGGATCAAGTGCAAGAATACGAGACGGAGAGGGACCAGGGGGCCACCACACCACCTGGCCGTGCGGCCCAGCCTGGCCCGTGCCAGGGGTGGTGAGGCCAGCCCTGGCACCCCCTCGACCTCCCCTTCGGCCTATATATTGCCCTCAGGATGAAAACCCTAAGTACCCGATCAAAAATCCATGAAAGAGTCTGTAGCCGCCGTCATCTCCATCCCTAGACCGGGAGGGATCTGAAGCTCTTCCCGGCACCCTACCGGAGAGGGGAATTCACCCTGGAGGCCTTCTTCATCACCATGCAAGCCTCCGGTATGATGCGTGAGTAGTTCATCCTTGGACTACGGATCCATGTAGTAGCTAGATGGCTGGTTTCTCCTCCTTTGTGCTTTCATGTTTAGATCTTGTGAGCTCCGTTCATGATCAATATCATCTATTTGTAATTCATACATGTTGTGTTTGCAGGGATCCGATGGATATTGAGATGCTATTTCAGATTGATTATTGATTCTATCATGTCTTTGTTATTTGAGATCTTGCATGCTTTCCGTTGTTAGTAGCTATCTTGGCCAAGTAGATGCTAGCAACTCCAAGAGTTAGTATTTATGCTCGATAGTGGGTGCATGCCTCTGGTAATCTGGGGAAGTGACAGAAATCTCTAAGGTACTAGATGTGTTGTTGCTACTAGGGAGAAAACAACAATCCTTTGTTCATAGAACAATCGTATTGTTTACTTTACACGCAGTTCGTAAAGCAATAATCTGTTGCTTGCAACTTAATACTGGAGGGGGTTCGGATGATAACCTGAAGGTGGATTATTAGTCATAGATGCAGTTGGATGGAGGTCTATGTATTATGTTGTAATGCCCAATCAAGTCTCAGAGGAGTCAAGATGTTTAGTATATGCATGTATTGCTTTCTCGGTGTTTGTCAATTGCCCCGCTGTAATTTGTTCACCCAGCATGTTATCTATCTAAGGAGAGCCACCTCTAGTGAACTATGGATCCCGGTCCTTGTCTTTTACATACAATCTACAATCTTTTACTGCTTTGTGTTTACTTTCTGCAAACTTTTACTTCTTTCCATTCGATATGTTTAATCCTTTATTTTCTGCAAAACACGGTGAGATTGACAACCTCATCGCAAGTTGGGGACAAAGTTTTGTGGTTGTGTTGTGCAGGTCTCCACGTTGCTACTAGCACCGGTAGTGCGCCCTGCCAAAGCTCAGCTAGTAACACCTTTGAGGTGTTTCCTTGCTCCTACTGGTTCGATTAAACCTTGGTTTCATAACTGAGGGAAACTTGCTGCTGTGTTCATCATACCTTCCTCTTGGGGTTCCCAACGAGCTCTACATCAACCACGCACCAAGCACTTTTCTAGGCGCCGTGCATTGAGCCATCAAGCAATTTTCTGGCGCCGTTGCCGGGGAGTCAAGGACATCTTCACAAGGGGAGTCCCTCATAACCAATCTCTTTACTTTGTTGTTTTTGTTTTGCTTAGTTTCCTTTTTGCTTTTTTTGCTTGTTTTGTTCTTCAAAAACACAAAAAAAATAGTTTTACTAGTTTGCTTTCTTATTTAAAAACACACAAAAATTAAGTCTCCTTTAGTAGTCACCTCTCCCTTAGCCCACCATGTTGATCCCTACATTCATCCTGAAAGACATTCCAATTGGTAGTGGTTCTATAATTGGGAAAGATAACATTGAAGAATTCTTTAATCATGTTAGTAAGCATGAAGATACTGTGGATAGATCCCTTGCAGAACTTGCTCCAAATTTTGAGATTGCTGCAGCTTCTTTAATTCACATGTTAGAAGCTAGGTTTGTTAACCTCAACCCCTTAATGCAAGTAATGTTTCTTAAGCTTAAAGAAATTGAGGATCCCGAAAAGAGGGATTTTATTCTAGAAACTTTGTTTAAGGAGTTCTATGATGTTGCCAAGGAAGCTAGAAAAGTTTTTGAACGTTTCAATATGCTAGGCTCATGTGTAGATTTTGTTGGTACACGAGAAAAGATGAACAAAACCGAACCTAATGGGGAGGAACCTAAGATACCAATACCCTTTAAACTAGTAGCTATACATGATGCCATAGAAAAGAATCTTGATTGGATTGTTCCTGCAAATCCTTTTGATGTGAATAGTGAACCCAAGAGCATTGAGAGAGGATCCTCTAGAACTTATTTGGATGATATACCTTGCCTTGTTGAAAATATTTCTGGTATTGATCTTAATGCTTCTTCATTTGAGAACACTTGATTCTTTCTTTGCTTCTTATGCCTAACTTAAAGGCGTTAAAGAAAAGTACTTGTTGGGAGATAACCCAAGAGTTTTAGTTAAGTCTTGGAAGTTATTACCTCTGCAATAACCTCTCCTTATCCTTTTTATTTGCTTTTTTGTGCCAAGAGTAACCTCTAATGAGAGTGAAGTAATGATTGGGAAAGTTGCTGTCCCGAAACAGATTTCTGTGCTTCACCATAAAAATTCCTGAGAGAGCTCTGTATGTCGGATTGAGCTGTAATTTTTTGTTCTTCTGCCCCAGGTTGTTATCTAACTTTCGTTAGTTCAACACTTTTTGATTTGAGCAAAAAAATGTCTTCGAAAAAATTCGTCTTTAGCTGCTGGTCTGTTTTGACAGATTTCTGCCATTTTCTGCATTTGCTTCTTGTTAGTTCCTTCTTGAGTTCTTTTGGGGAATTGAGCTTTTTGAGGGAAGTGCTACAGTAGCTAGTGTTCTAATGCAAGTTTATTTGGTGTTAGAACTGAACCTTAAGACTTATTTATCTTAAGTGCACTAATGTTGCTAATGAGATTGTGTGAAGTTTTGTATGAAGGAAAATTTTCAGGTGTATGGAAGGAATGAGTAATGAGATGAAGGATGGACTAAATCTTGTTGGGTCCGCAGCATAGAAAACAAAAAATTTCCTACGGTATGAACTACACGCCAAGATCTATCTACTAGGTACAAAGCAAACGGGTGGACATACATCCATAGAGAACTTACCCTCGAAGACAACGAGCTTTGTTAACGAGTAGGAACTCGTGGTTGATGTAGTCGTACACTTGCCGATCTCAAGATCATGAGGAAGTCCGAGCGCTGCAACTCAGCAGCGCATCCGCACTTGCACACACGTTCAAGCCACCGGACAACCTCCACCTCCTCGCTCCAGCGATCCAGTGGAAGCAGCAACTCCTTCCAGACGAAATGCCACCGGGAACATGTATCTCGCTAATCCGAGACCATGGGGGAATAATTCTAGAGGGGGAGAGAGATCCTTCACAAGGAGGTGTGTGGATGAAGGAGGGAATGGGTGGCCTTTTATAGGAGGAGGGGGGTGCCCCCTCTCTCCATGGCCGGCGCATGAGGGGTGACCCCTCACCTCCCCCATTCATGTGGTGGTAACTCCTCCACATTAAAATGCCTCTTCACATTCCCTTTTAAAGTCTCCACTTTAAATGCATTAAGTTTATCCAAATTTAATGATCTCTCATTTAATAAAACTCTTTTATTAAATTTATTCAGAATTTTTTTAATTACTTTAATTAACAAACATTCACATATAGCCCCTTGCAATATTTCAATATCACATGCAGAACCACCTTCTGCAATTTCACCCGAAACAATTTCCGGTTTCTATTGAAACAATTCCTGCGCTTTGCAATTCTTTCGTCTGAAACATATGTGCTCCAAAATGGTGTCCGGTAACTCTTAAGTGTGCCACCCTACGGTTCGCGAATAATGCAGACATGATCGAGACCCTTCTCCGATCAATAATCAGCAGCGGGACCTGGAGATCCGTACTGACTCCTACACATTCAACGATGACTCCTGTGATCGTGAGAACCTTTAACGCTTTTAACTAAATCCCTTTGTCTCTCGATATATTACATGTCCGAGATTCGATCATCGGTATCTCCATACCTAGTTTGATCTCGTTACCGACATGCACTCTTTTCTCGTTCCCGTGATATAACATTCTAGTGATCACATCACTTGCTTGCAAGCTATCCTAATGTGATATCACCGAGAGGGCCCAGAGTATATCTATCTGTCATATGGATTGGCAAATTCCACTCTTGATCCATGAGCCTCAACATAACACCTTCGTAGCACTGAACCCATCTTTATAGTCACCCTGTTACGGTGTGACGTTTGATGTTATCAAGATACTCTTCTGGTGTTAGCAATTAACATGATCTCATGGTCTAAGGATAAAGATTACTTCATATGACGTTATAGCAATATAAACACAATGACTTGATCGTAATGCTATACTTCGGATGAATGTTCATCACATCATTCCACCAATGGTGTGACCTTGTTATTAACAACATACAATGTCCATGATCAGGAAACGTTGATCATCTTGTTAATCAACAAGCTAGTCTATAAGAGAGGCATGACTAGGAACCCTTTTTGTTTATTAAACACACATGTATTGATGTTTCCTATCAATACAATTATAGCATGTACAATAAACATCTATCATATACAAGGAATACATAATAACAACTTTATTATTGCCTCTCAGGGCATATTTCCTTCAGTCTCCCACTTGCACTAGAGACAATAATCTAGTTCACATAGTGATAAATCTAACACCAATGGAGTTCTGGTGTTGATCATGTTTTGCCCTAGGGAGACTTTAGTCAACGGATCTGCTATATTCAGGTCCGTGTGCACTTTACAAATCTTTATATCTCCATCCTTGACATGTTCGCGGATGGAGTGAAACCGGCTCTTAATATGCTTGGAATTCTTGTGAGACCTTGGTTCCTTGGCGTTGGCTATGGCTCCATTGTTGTCACAATAGATCACCATCGGGTCCAACGCACTGGGAACCACACCTAGTTCCGTAATGAATTCTTTCATCCAAACTGCTTCTTGCGCCGCTTCTGAAGCAGCAACATATTGCGCCTCCGTTGTTTATCCAGCCACCATAGGTAGTTTGGAGCTCCTCCAACTAACTGCTGCTCCGTTCAAGAGAAATACATATCCGGATTGAGACTTAGAGTCATCCGGATCAGTGTCAAAGCTAGCATCAACATAACACTTAGCGACTAGCTCTTCTTCACCTCCGTATAAAAGAAACATATCCTTAGTTCTTCTCAAGTACTTAAGGATATTCTTGACCGCTATCCAGTGTTCCGAACCTGGATCAGATTGGTACCTACTAGTCAAACTAATAGCATGTGCCACATCCGGTCTTGTACATAGCATGGCATACATTATAGAGCCTATGGCTGAGGCATAGGGGATCCTATCCATTATCTCTCTTTCTTCCGCCGTAGCCGGACTTTGAGTCTTACTCAATGTCTTGCCTTGCAACATAGGTAAGAACCCCTTCTTACTTCCGTCCATATTAAACTTCTTTAATATCTTATCAAGGTATGTACTCTGCGATAACCCAATTAGGCGTCTTGATCTATCTCTATAGATTTTAATGCCTAATATATATGAAGCTTCACCAAGGTCCTTTATCAAAAAATTGTTGTTTAGATAACTTTTAACATTGTTTAAAAGATCTAAATCATTTCCAATCAATAATATGTCATCCACATATAATATCAGAAATGCCACATTGCTCCCACTCACTTTCTTGTAAATACAAGCCTCTCCATAAGTTTGGATAAATCCAAACTCTTTGATCACCTCATCAAAGCGGAGATTCCAACTTCGTGATGCTTGCTTCAGTCCATAGATGGATCACTAAAGTTTGCACACCTTATTAGCATCCTTAGGATCGACAAAACCCTTAGGTTGTATCATATACAACTCTTCTTCAATATTACCATTGAGAAACGCAGTTTTGACATCCATCTGCCATATTTCATAATCGAAATATGCAGCAATTGCTAACATAATCCTAACCAACTTAAGCATCGCTACGGGAGAGAATGTCTCATCGTAGTCAACTCCTTGAATTTGTCGAAACCCCTTTGCGACAAGTCGAGCCTTATAGATGGTCACATTACCATAAGCATCGGTTTTTCTTTTGAAAATCCATTTATTCTCAACGGCCTTTCGGTCGTGAGGTAAGTCCACCAAGTTCCAAACTTGGTTCTCGTACCTGGATTCCATCTCAGATTTCATCGCTTCTAGCCATTTGTTGGAATCCGGGCTCATCATCGCTTCTTCATACGTCGCAGGGTCATCCATTTCATCAACCATGAAATTCACAACAGGATTGTCGTACAGTTCAGGAGTTGCACGTGTCCTGCTTAACCTGCGAGGTTCGGTAGTGTCCTCTTTCGGAGTTTCATGATCAATATCATTAGCTCTCTCTTTATCAGGTGAAGTCAACTCCGAAACAACTTCTGGTGCTGCGCCACTCGCCATTCCATGAAGAGAAGGTTCAATAACCTCTTCGAGTTCTACCTTCCGACTACTCACACCTTTCGCGAGAAACTCCTTCTCGAGAAAGGATCCATTCTTGGCAACAAAGACCTTGCCCTCGGATCTGTGATAGAAGGTATACCCAATCGTTTCCTTAGGGTATCCTATGAAGAGGCATTTTTCCGCTTTGGGTTCGAGTTTATCCGGTTGAAGTTTCTTCACATAAACATCGCATCCCCAAACTTTAAGAAATGATAGCTTAGGTTTGTTTCCAAACCATAATTCATACAGTGTCGTTTCAACGGATTTAGATGTTGCCCTATTTAAAGTGAATGTAGCGGTTTCCAGTGCATAACCCCAAAATGACAGTGGCAAGTCAGTCAGAGACATCATAGATCGAACCATATCCAATAAAGTACGATTATGACGTTCTGACACACCATTACGTTGTGGTGTTCCGGCAGGCGTGAGTTGTGAAACTATTCCACAGTCTATCATATGTGTGCTAAACTCGTAACTAAGATACTCTCCTCCACGGTCGGACCGCAGAAATTTGATATTTCTGTTACGATGATTTTCCACTTCATTCTGAAATTCTTTGAACTTTTCAAAAGTTTTAGACTTGTGTTTCATCAAATAGATATACCCATATCTACTCAAATCATCCGTGAAAGTAACAAAATAACGATATCCACCTCGCTCCGACACACTCATTGGTCCACACACATCAGTATGTATGATTTCCAATAGATCTGTCACCCGTTCCATTGAACCGGAAAACGGAATTCTAGTCATCTTGCCCATAAGGCATGGCTCACATGTATCAAATGATTCAAAATCAAGTGATTCCAAAAGTCCATCAGAATGGAGTTTCTTCATGCGTTTAACGCCAATATGACCTAGACGGCAGTGCCACATATATGTAGATATATCATTATCAAGTTTAATCCTTTTAGCATCAACATTATGAATATGCGTAATACTACTATCGAGATCCAATAGAAATAAACCATTCAACATAGGTGCATGACCATAAAAGATATTATTCATATAAATCGAACAACCATTGTTTTCAGACTTAAATGAATAACCACTTTGCATCATCCGGATACAATGTTCATGCTCAGTGCAGTCACCAAATAACAATTATTTAGGTTTATAACTAATCCCGATGGCATATGGAGAGGCAGCGTTCCGATGGCGATCACATCAACTCTTGATCCATTGCCGACCCGCATCGTGACCTCATCCCTTGCTAGTTGTCGCTTGTTCCGCAGCCCCTGAACCGAGTTACATATATTAGCAACCGATCCGGTATCAAATACCCAGGTGCTACTGCGAGTACTAGTCAAGTACACATCAATAACATGTATATCACATATACCTTTGTTTGCCTTGCTGGACTTCTTGTCCGCCAAATACTTGGGGCAGTTGCGCTTCCAATGGCCAGTCCCCTTGCAATAGTAGCACTCGGTCTCAGACTTAGGGCCATCTCGGGGTTTCTTTTCAGGCGTGGCAACAGACTTGCCATCCTTCTTTCCCTTGTTCTTGCCTTTCTTGTCCTTCTTGAAACCGGTGGTCCTATTGATCATCAACACTTGATGTTCTTTCCTAATCTCCACTTCTGCAGTCTTAAGCATTGACAGAAGCTCGGGAAGAGACTTCTTCATGCCCTGCATATTATAGTTCATCACGAAGCTCTTGTAGCTAGGTGGAAGAGATTGGAGAACACGATGTATGGCTAAGTCAATGGGAATCGTTATTCCCAAGGACACAAGCTTATCGGTGTACCCAGACATTTTGAGTACGTGCTCACTAGCGGAATTGTTTTCCTCCATCATGCAGCTAAAGAACTTTTCTGTAGCATTATAACTCTCTACGGCAGCATGGGTATCGAAAATCATTTTCAAATCTCCCATGGTATCAAAAGCATTGCCATTTTCGAAACGTTTTCGAAGTTCTGGCTCTAGCCCATACAGTATGCTGCAATGAACTAAGTTGTGGTCCTCCTGACGAGTTATATAGAGATTCTTTTCCTCGTCAGGGGCATCAGGAGCTGGTGGGGGGCCTAGCGACGCATCTAGCACATATTGCTTTTGTGCAGCAGTGAGGAGAATCCGTAAATTCATAGCCCAGTTGGTGAAGTTGCTACCATTCGCAGCAAGTTTCTCTTTCTCCATGAACACAATGAAATTAAAAGCAGGTGGTGCCATCTACAACAGAATTTGTAAAGTATATTTAGACTAATTTTATGATAGATTGAGTTCAACTAATCCAAATTACTAATGAACTCCCACTCAAAAATGACATCCCTCGTGTCCTTTTGGTGATTACATGAACCAAATCCACTACACCAAGTCCGATCATCACGTGAGTCGGTGTAGCTTCAAAAGCGAGCATCTATATGGGCATCATATCAACTATATGACTCATGCTTAACCTTTCGGTCCGTGTTCCGAGGCCATGTCTGTACATGATAGGCTCGTCAAGTAAGAACCTTAGTATTTGCATGTGTAAAACTGTCTTACACCCGTTGTATGAAAGCATAGAGTTGAAAACACCCGATCATCACGTGATGCCTCAAAACACGATCCACAAAACGATGCATACTTAAGGAAGAACACAATTTATCTTGATATCTAAATGAGGGATCATCTTATAACGCTACGAAATGCGCCAAACTAGCAATATAAGATGCTAACATCTAATGTGTGAAGTGAGGTGATATGGTCCATGCATTTGATCTCTATCATTTGCATCGTGGTATGATCTCTATCATTCCTTTGTGTGTAAGGCCAAGGCCTATGGAACTTACACGTTAAGTAAGTTGTAAGAGTATCTATTATACATCTACTTACAACAATACCATATCAAAACACTAGCCCAGCAACGATCTAAACTAGACGCCTATAATTTATCAATTGCATGTTTTACGTGGCTTAGGGCTTTCGGAAATAGAACCTGTCTAACCTACGAACATGAACCACAACGAGGATAACCAAGTTATTAGCAACTCGTTGTAAATCAGATATTGATTATAGTAGGAGAGACAGACACCCGCCAGCCACTTATGCAAAACAAGTTGCATGTCAGTCGTGGAACCGGTCTCATGTATGATGACATGTAAGGTTGGTCCGGGCCGCTTCATCCCACTATGCCACCAATATCCAAAGTACATAGAAGATGCAATAACATGATCATCATCGCCCACATATAAACATATGTGTACCACCCGTGCAAAGCACCTACGCATAGATCAGGCTCTGATACCACTATTGGGTCCACAGCATAGAAAACAAAAAATTCCCTACGGTGTGAACTACACGCCAAGATCTATCTACTAGGTACAAAGCAAACGGGTGGACATACATCCATAGAGAACTTACCCTCGAAGACAACGAGCTTTGTTAACGAGTAGGAACTCGTGGTTGATGTAGTCGTACACTTGCCGATCTCAAGATCGTGAGGAAGTCCGAGCGCCGCACCTCAGCAGCGCATCCGCACTCGCACACACGTTCAAGCCACTGGACAACCTCCACCTCCTTGCTCCAGCGATCTAGCGGAAGCAGCAACTCCTTCCAGACGAAATGCCACCGGGAACATGTATCTCGCTAATCCGAGACCATGGGGGAATAATTCTAGAGGGGGAGAGAGATCCTTCACAAGGAGGTGTGTGGATGAAGGAGGGAATGGGTGGCCTTTTATAGGAGGAGGGGGGTGCCCCCTCTCTCCATGGCCGGCGCATGGGGGGTGACCCCTCACCTCCCCCATTCATGTGGTGGTAACTCCTCCACATTAAAATGCCTCTTCACATTCCCTTTTAAAGTCTCCACTTTAAATGCATTAAGTTTCTCCAAATTTAATGCTCTCTCATTTAATAAAACTCTTTTATTAAATTTATTCGGAATTTTGTTAATTACTTTAATTAACAAACATTCACATATAGCCCCTTGCAATATTTCAATATCACATGCAGAACCACCTTCTGCAATTTCACCCGAAACAATTTCCGGTTTCTATTGAAACAATTCCTGCGCTTTGCAATTCTTTCGTCTGAAACATATGTGCTCCAAAATGGTTCCCGTTAACTCTTAAGTGTGCCACCCTACGGTTCGCGAATAATGCAGACATGATCGAGACCCTTCTCCGATCAATAATCAGCAGCAGGACCTGGAGATCCGTACTGACTCCTACACATTCAACGATGACTCCTGTGATCGTGAGAACCTTTAACGCTTTTAACTAAATCCCTTTGTCTCTCGATATATTACATGTCCGAGATTCGATCATCGGTATCTCCATACCTAGTTTGATCTCGTTACCGACATGCACTCTTTTCTCGTTCCCGTGATATAACATTCTAGTGATCACATCACTTGCTTGCAAGCTATCCTAATGTGATATCACCGAGAGGGCCCAGAGTATATCTATCCGTCATCTGGATTGACAAATTCCACTCTTGATCCATGAGCCTCAACGTAACACCTTCGTAGCACTGAACCCATCTTTATAGTCACCCTGTTACGGTGTGACGTTTGATGTTATCAAGATACTCTTCCGGTGTTAGCAATTAACATGATCTCATGGTCTAAGGATAAAGATGACTTCGTATGATGTTATAGAAATATAAACACAATGACTTGATCGTAATGCTATACTTCGGATGAATGTTCATCACATCATTCCACCAATGGTGTGACCTTGTTATTAACAACATCCAATGTCCATGATCAGGAAACCTTGATCATCTTGTTAATCAACAAGCTAGTCTATAAGAGAGGCATGACTAGGAACCCTTTTTGTTTATTAAACACACATGTATTGATGTTTCCTATCAATACAATTATAGCATGTAAAATAAACATCTATCATATACAAGGAATACATAATAACAACTTTATTATTGCCTCTCAGGGCATATTTCCTTCAAATCTCAAGCTTGGGGATGCCACGCGTGTCACCCCAAGAAATATCCAAGAAGTACAAGCGTCAAAGCTTGGGGATGACCAAGGCATCCCCTTCTTCATCAATAAAAATCCCCGGTTTTTTCCAAACACTTCATTTTTATTGTTTCATGCATAGTTGTGTTTTTCTTGGAGCGTCTTCTTTTTCGTTTTTGTTTTGGTTTTCGTTTGCTTTGGTTTGCTTAGTTTTCTGAATAAATTGGTTGGACCCCCTCTTTCATACATTGGTTTGCAAATAGTTTGGTTTGGTTTGGAAAAGAGTAGGAAAGTTCATACCTTTGTGGTAAAAAGAGCTCGTTTTTTACTGTGGCCTATGCTTTGTCATGCCATGCTTGATATTGTTTTGGATTTATCCTTAGTATTCTTTGCTGTAGCATGACTTGTTATAAACAATTGAGATTGCTTAATGTGCCTTGGATGAATCATGCGTTGTTTTAGCATATTAAAGCATAGTATAGTGGTATTCTCCTTTGATGCTTTATTTTGGTTGACTTGGCACATGCTCACACCATGTTATGACTATCTCAAGTCACCATAGCCTTTATGATCCTTTAGTTTTCAACTTGTAGTATCACTTTATGCTTTGATCAATGATGTTTTGTCGCTCTGCATGATTGTGGCCATTATTGCTCTCTTAGTTTGTCGCTCCCAGTCTTTTGCTAGCCTCCACAACAAAGTATGAGTTCCACTCATGCATCCAACTCCCTAAACCAAGTTATTCCAAAGAGTCCACCATACCTACCTACTAGCTTATGCTATTCCAAGTATATTCATGCTTTTGTTTACCTTCCACTTGTTATGAGAAAACTAGTGATTAAAGCTCTCACGAACTTGATGGCACACTTTACTTTACTTGCCCTTAATAACCTTGAACCATTGTGTCTTCTATGTTGTATATGCTTGCACTTATTTGTTGGGAATTAGCAGAACCATGCTTTCATGGGGAACGCTTTCAACATTGCACTTAGTACTTGTACCTAGTTGATATCATGCTCTTTTGTATATGGATGTCATCGGTGTGAAATGAAAGGGGAGCTTGTACGTCCATGGAGTTATGTATATGTGTTAGAGAAACGCCTGGGCCGCTGGTCTAATCCATGTTGACATGGTGGAAACCTACAGCGTAACCATAATGAGTTGTCTATGAAGCATTCTTCTTATAAAAAAATAGTCCTATATTGAGAAAAAAGAGAAAAAAAATACTATGAAAAGAGGAAAGAGAGAAAAAAAAGCACCATATTCCCATGGTAAATAAGAAGAATGCTAAGATGCTCGTTGTCTGCTTGCCTTGTCATTTTGATATGGGGATTCTTCCGTATCATCGGGCAAGGGGTACCCCGTTGGCGGTTCTCAATGATACACATGTACTTACGATGACAAGAACTTACCGGTGACTAAATTTGAGTAGCATGAGGAGCGGCCCTCGTATACAAGGGACATGAGATTTCTGACTTATACTTCGTCAAGCATGTACACCATAGTTTGTTCACTTTAACCTTAATCACTTCAAGATGCTTATGATAGGGGCAATGAGAGCTGAAAGCTTTAAGTACCATAATTTTTGGAAGCTCTTTATGAGACTTGAATCCCTACTTCCTTTTACAAAGGCCTTTCTTCCACCATTATATTGAGTCTCCACCTTCTATCTTTATGCACCTACTTTGAGAGCATAGTGGCCATTCTTAGTTCTATGTGCATTGTCCCAAGACTAGTTGATTGATGCATAACTTGTTATTGCTTGTTTGAAACTATTGTATCTAGTCACTCTTATGAACTTTGAAGGTGTCCTATGCATTTATATTTTCTACTCTATTGAGGGACAAGCTGAATACTATTATGCTATGTTTTCTTTATGTGAAACAAACAAACGTCTTGCAAAGCATTGTTATTCATGATTCTTTTGTTTGTGCCTTTTCATGGTTCATCATAGTTCCTTTGCTTATTGCTAGAACTTTGTCTTTCATGTTATGATTGAAGTACTATGATCCCAGCTTTGAATGTTTTGCAAATACTTTGATCAAGTCTTTGATGGTGCATGTCACCTCAAAAATTATTTCTTTTTATCACTTACCTACTCGAGGACGAGCAGGAGTTAAGCTTGGGGATGTTGATACATTGTAAATGTATCTATAATTTTTGATGTTCCATGCTTGGTTTTATCCACTTTCTTATGTTTTGTTCCAACTTTGGAGTACTTTTCATATGATTTCTTAGACTACCTATTAACAAGAGCCACAGTGCCAGCTATCTATTTTCTGCTGTTTTTGGTTCCAAGAAAGTCAAAAAATGAATATTCTCGAAATTGGACGGGACAAAAGCCAAAGTGCCTATTTTTCCGGAAGGGATCAAGTGCCAGAATACGAGACGGAGAGGGACCAGGGGCCACCACACCACCTGGCCGCGTGGCCCAGCATGGCCCGCGCCAGGGGGTGGTGAGGCCAGCCCTGGCACCCCCTCGACCTCCCCTTCCGCCTATGTATTACCCTCGGGACGAAAACCCTAAGTAACCGATCAAAAATCCACGAAAGAGTCTGTAGCCGCCGTGATCTCCATCCCTAGATCGGGAGGGATCTGAAGCTCTTCCCAGCACCCTGCCGGAGAGGGGAATTCACCCTGGAGGCCTTCTTCATCACCATGCAAGCCTCCGGTGTGATGCGTGAGTAGTTCATCCTTGGACTACGGATCCATGTAGTAGCTAGATGGCTGGTTTCTCCTCCTTTGTGCTTTCATGTTTAGATCTTGTGAGCTTCGTTCATGATCAAGATCATCTATTTGTAATTCATACATGTTGTGTTTGTGGGTATCCGATGGATATTGAGATGCTATTTCAGATTGATTATTGATTCTATCATGTCTTTGTTATTTGAGATCTTGCATGCTTTCCGTTGTTAGTAGCTATCTTGGCCAAGTAGATGCTAGCAACTGCAAGAGTTAGTATTTATGCTCGATAGTGGGTTCATGCCTCTGGTAATCTAGGGAAGTGACAGAAATCTCTAAGGTACTAGATGTGTTGTTGCTACTAGGGAGAAAACAACAATCCTTTGCTCATAGAACAATCGTATTGTTTAATTTACATGCAGTTCGTAAAGCAATAATCTATTGCTTGCAACTTAATACTAGAGGGGGTTCGGATGATAACCTGAAGGTGGATTATTAGTCATAGATGCAGTTGGATGGCAGTCTATGTATAATGTTGTAATGCCCAATCAAGTTCCAAAGGAGTCAAGATGATTAGTATATGCATGCATTGCTTTCTCGATGTTTGTCAATTGCCCCGCTGTAATTTGTTCACCCAGCATGTTATCTATCTTAAGGAGAGCCACCTCTAATGAACTATGGTTCCCAGTCCTTTTCTTTACATACAATCTACAAACTGTTTACTGCTTTGTGTTTACTTTCTGCAAACTTTTACTTCTTTCCATTCGATACGTTTAATCCTTTGTTTTCCGCAAAATACGGTGAGATTGACAACCTCATCGCAAGTTGGGGACAAAGTTTTGTGGTTGTGTTATGCAGGTCTCCACGTTGCTACTAGCACCGATAGTGCGCGCTGCCAAAGCTCAGCTAGTAACACCTTTGAGGTGTTTCCTTGCTCCTACTGGTTCGATTAAAACTTGGTTTCATAACTGAGGGAAACTTGCTGCTGTGCTCATCATACCTCCCTCTTGGGGTTCCCAACGAGCTCTACATCAACCACGCACCAAGCACTTTTCTGGGCGCCGTGCATTGAGCCATCAAGCGATTTTCTGGCGCCGTTGCCGGGGAGTCAAGGACCGGGAGTTCATAAAAATCTTATTCATGAGATTCATTAAATAAGCGGGGCATTGGTTAATCCAAAATACATGACAGTGTACTCATACAATCCATATCTGGTGGTGAAGGCAATCTTTGGGATATCCGTTGCACAAATCTTGAGTTGATGATAACCAGTTCTAAGATCAATCTTAGAAAACACTCTGGCACCAGTCAACTGGTCAAAAAGATCTTCTATCTTCGGTAGTGGGTACTTGTTTTTGATGGTGACATCATTCAGCTTCCTGTAATCCGTACACAAACGGTTAGCTCCATCTTTCTTATCCACAAACAACACAGGGGATCTCCATGGCGATGTGCTTGGTTGAATCAAACCTTTCTCCAGCATAGCATAAAGTTGCTTCTTTAGCTCCACTAATTTCGACAGGTTCATACTATAAGGTCTCTGAGCTATGGGTCCAGTTCCAGGAACTAGTTCAATGATGAACTCGATATCCCAATCTGGGGGCATACCAGGCAATTCATCTAGGAACACGTCGGGGTATTCACAGACTACTCTGACTTGGTCTAGGGTTGGTTGGGCTAAACTCTTGTTGCATTTGAATTGACGGGGCAGTGTCTCAGATACATGATCTACTGATACTCCATTGCTACTGGTCATCGTTATGGCTTTCTTGGCACAGTCGATTAATCCTTTATGTTTCGACATCCAATCCATTCCTAGTACTACTTCCAAACCTTTGGTTCTAAGTACTATTAGATTAGCATAAAAAACTATTCCATGGATACTGATAGGTACGGCCTTGCAAATTTTTCTAGCTTTTGTAGTTGAACCAGGTATTTGCACTATCATAACATGCTTCAATTTTGCTGGTTGGATCTTGCTAGTGCATGCAAATTCTTCTGTAACAAACGAGTGCGATGCTCCAGAATCAAACAACACTCTTGCAAGTACTGAGTTAACAGAAAACATACCCAGTACGACATCTGGTGCTTCCTGGGCTTCTTCAGCATTCATGTGGAACAGATGACCGTTGTGGTTGAGCGAGTTCCCTGGTGCAAATCTCCTTCCAGGCTGAACAGGAAGTTGCTGCTGAGCGGGTGCATTCACATTAGTGGCTGCTGCAAGCTTCTTGGGGCACTCTTTGGAGTAGTGACCCTTGCCTCCACATTCAAAGCAAGTAATCTAGGACTTGTCTTATCCTGCAACAGGCATAGCATTGCTTCTAGTCCTTGGGGCAGTATTGTTGTTTTTGTTGTTGTTGGACTTGGGCGGTGCACGGTTGAAGTTATTGGAGTTGCCGGGGTTATTGTTGTGGTTTCCTCCAGACCTTGGGTTTCCTCCTCCACGGTTGGTATAGCTTGGACGGGACATAGGGGGTCTGTTGTTTCTCGGGGCATATCCTGCGTATAGGTTGGGGTGATACTTCTGGGTATGGTGGGATCCAGGTTGGTGCATCATCCTGCGCTTCTGGTTGTCATTGGATTGGTTTATCTTCCCTTCCATATGAATGGCGGAATCCACCAAAGCTTCAATATCATCAAACAGAATGTTGACTAACACGGTTTGCATCTCATCATGCAGTCCATCCAGGAATCTCTCTTTCTTCTTTGCTTCTTTGTCAATCTCATCAGGGGCATATCTTGCTAGTGATAGAAATCTGTCATGGTACTCAACCACAGTCATCCTTCCTTGTTTCAATTCTCTGAACTCATCCCTCATCCTCTTAATCAGACCTGGGGGCACGTGAGTCCGACTGAACTTGATCTTGAATTCTTCCCAAGTCATCATCTGACCTCCGTTCATGGTACGGGTGCTATTCCACTAGGCTCTTGCATCACCTACTAGATAATGGGTGGAAAACAGTACTTTTTCATTGGCTTCAACTCCTGCGACCTCCAAATTGTTCTCCATGGAATGTAGCCAGTCATAAGCATCTAAGGGCTCCTCAGACTTACTAAATATAGGGGGATTGGTGTTTTGAAAGTTCTTGAGCTTGGATCCATGGTTATCTGGTTTCCATGACCTTGATTATTGTGGGCCATCGGAGCTATCTGCTGAAGTGTGGCTAGATTGGCTTGACATTCGGCTCTACTAGCTTCACGGTCAGAAACTAGCATTTGCAGAATCTGTAGCATTGGGTCTTGAGATGAGCTGCTCCCTCCGGGATTTCCACGAGTCATCTGAAGATTGAGATAGATAGTGAGATAAGAGGGAAATCTCTAAGGTTCATGGTTTTGTTTAAAAAGCTTTAAACTTTGAGTTTGACTCAGGTTTTGCAAACTAACAACTTCTTCTCATTCATTCATTCATAGCACACAATACAAACTCACACCACAACACAAATATAAAACAGATGGTTTTAAGAACCATTCTGTGAAGCTACGATACAAAGGGACCGGGTACAATTCACTCTTACGGTAGTGCTCAAGTGCATCTAATCATCATCAATGAAGGCGGAATCATCATCATCAGTGTGGAACTCCATGGCATCGTCCTCCAGGTAGTCGTCATCATCACTGAGGTAGGAGTAGAGATCTCCGTGAATGTCTTCACCTTCCTCCTCCTTCTCTTCAAGCTGGATCTCCTGTTCACCGATGGTCTTCTCAAGAGTGGCCACCTTCTTGCGAAGTCGATCGATGGTGCGATCCTTCTTGTCACGTCGATGATGAAGTGAATAGCGCTCCTTGGAAAGGATGGCGAGAGTTTGGTCCTTCCTGACTGCAATGGCATGGTTATGGTTGGCGTAGGCACGGGCATTGTCCAACTCCATATGTCTATCATACAACATGAAGTCGAGATTATCCACTTGGTGCTTCAGCTCCGGGTGTCCAGGCATCTCCAGGGCATTCCCATAGAATCACACCTTGCGTAGTGAGCAAAGCGAGTTCCGATGATCTGGTTGATGTTTTGCCCACACAGACGGGCAAGAGCTTCATGCATAGCCTGGCTAATCCATCTAGCCAGTTGTTCTCCCTCAAGATGAATTGGATCTTCTCCGAGGTGGGTGCTTCCATCTTGCCTCTGAGCTCTATAATTATCATCCACTGTAGTTCTCCTCCTTGCTGATCCTTGAGCTGCGCTCCGAAGAACTTGGGGTGCGGGCGTTCCAGAAGTTCCGAAAGCTGGCTTAAATCCCGCTCAAATATGAGCTCTCCTCCTTTGCCCAACTAGTAGAACTTGCTATATGTGACTTCCATCTATAAGAATTTAGGGTGAGCAAGTTAGTGGGGTGATCAAGTGTGTCAAATTTTTATGTAGGATTGCAAGAAGTTTTGAGGAACATGATTTTTTTTGAAAGAATCTCAAGGATAAGAGTGGGAATATATTCATAAATACTTACTTCTTTTGTTTTGAAACTAAGTTTTTGGTTCAAGCGTCCATTCTAACTATGGTCTCATATGGTCAGGATGGCTCTGATACCAACTTGTCAACACTCGGATTTTTAACCCCAGATGCCTGTTATGCCATACCTCGCAATCCTAGGATTACCATTTTTGCGAGACATAACAGAATTGGTACCACAGTATATTATCCATTACAAACCATAATAAAGGTATTACAAATAAAGGATCTCATGATCCAGTCTTAATACAATCAAAGCAGCAAAAAGTAAACGTAGTAGGGGCTCCATCTTCAGAGTCACAAGCAATGCTGACGATGGGAGATGATCCTAGTTGTCGTAGACCTCCTGTTGTCCATCTTCCTAGTAGTCCTCCTCATAGTCTGGCCACGGGAATAGCCAGGGACAAAGCCATGAGTACTCTTTAAGTACTCGCAAACTATCACTAACAAGTAAGGTAGTTCTAGTAGGAATCTCAAGCTCTAGGTTTATTTGCAAAAATCCAGGTTTATTTTATACTGAGTTAAGAAGTAAAGAAAACTAATTTAGTTTTCTACATCACCTAAGTGGGAAAATAGTTTTCATATCCACAATCCTGTTGTGGTCAAGTCAAGGTCATAGTTCAATTCACAAGTCATTTTGAAAACATCTGACAACGGAACAGTATGGCCACTCCAACTGTCCATGACCGCAGACGCGGCTATTCGAATAGTTTGACACTCTGTAGAGGTGGTACGCTTTCACCACAAAATTCGATACATCCATCAGAGATAACACTGAATCATCATACTTGGTATGCGGATAATCAATCCTAACCTTTCAATTAAAAACTCTAGTATAGGCACCTCCTCTATGAGCTTGGCCTCCCAGCCATGGCCATTTGCCATCTTGGGCACTGCATAGGTGGACGTTCACATTCATGAGGTAGCCTCAGCTCAACCTCTTTCCGGAGGTAACCCATACTAAGGCATATAAGCTTCCAGTTAAGCCCTACCCAATTCAGGTATTGTGGCTGTACGGTAAATTTAGAATGGTATCGCATCCGAACCCAACCATCAGTTTTTATAAAGGGCTAAGTCTCATGCCTCAACATTTTCATCATCAAATCATTTTGTGTTCACAACACATGTCAAAACATCTCAATAGAATGAATCATCATTCCAAGGTTTTCATAATCATTTTCACCAAGTATTCCCATCGAAAGTGATCAATTTTTATGCTTAGCACTAGCCACTAAAGTTGAGGGTATTCACTAATGAGGGGTGCTAATCTAGTGTAACTATCCAAATCTAGTTTTATACCTTTTGATGACATCTAAGTATAACTAGTTAGGCCTAGTTTTATAATCTTTATGGTATATATCATAGTTTTCCAATACTCACAAATTAGTAACTAAAGGTAGGACTTTGGTAAAAAGTAAAAGAATAAAGCTTGCAAGTAAAACTTGGGATTGGTATAATCAATGTTGCATAACCAAAGAATGCCTAATGCATCTTGCAAAGGTAGCTTGCATAGCTCTGGCTTGCAAGTGTTAGCTTGCACAGTTAACTTGTAGTGTTAGGATTGTCTTGAGTAGTGAAGTGGTTGAAGTTCTCTTCTGCTTCTTCTTCGTAGTACTCCTCCTCTTCGTATCCCGGGTCGGTACTATCGTCTATAAATAAATACGAGGTACACAGTCACCAAACAATACTTAACTATTTCTATTTAGCACACTAAGGCTCACACTTGATGATCTAGTATCATCACAATCATCACATAAAATAAAGACGTAGGTTTATTTATTTATTTTGGAAAAGTAATTTATACTCATTGAAAAATACTTAAGATTTAATATTCTCCAATTAAAATATGGGATCATGTTGACGCATGTCATCACCACATATTCTAATACTTGGGACTGTGATTTACAGTGGTGGTCACATTTTATAAAGTTTAAAATTACTATTTAATCAAATTAAAGTGACTAGAAATGCCTATATATCATTATTTTAATACTAGTCCAAGATCACTGTATGTAAACTTAAATATTTTTACATATTCAGATAGATATTGTCAAAAGTGATTTTTGAGAGTTGGAATAAACTCAAAAGCATGTATGGTTGATTTTTGAAAAATGTTTGAAGGTGGAAAAGTCTCTGTGTTATTATTTTTACTATAGGTGATCTCTAACTCCAAATGGTTTGAATCCAACGGGCTTGAATAGATAATTTGAATACCTTTCTAACAAAATTGGAATCATGCAATTTGGTTTGGTGAATCTCTTTGAATTGATTTTTAAAGCTACTAACAAAATCTAGTTTTAATTAAAATGGAAAAGGCTTATTTGAATCACTAGGCTCTGCACGGAAAAGTAAACGGGCCGGCCCAACTACACTGCACTGGTGCAGCGGGCTGCTGATAGGGGGTCCCACTAGTCAGTGGCTCATTTAACCCGAAACGGTAAGTTTCAATCTGGGTCGTGTGATTAGACTAGAATCTACGGTCGTGGTTCGTCGTTTCCGGCGAACAGCTCCGGCGAGGAACGAACCCTAACGCGACGGTGGGGGTACGTGGGGGCTCACCAAGGCTCCAGCTAAGGTTGGCGATGGGGGCGAACGACGTTGTAGACGACAACGGTTCGAATGGTGGTCGCGATGGTTCCTAGCGCGGCTCTAATCAATGGTGCCCTTCCTTCACTACAGCGGCGGACTCCGGCTAAATTCCAGTGGGCTGGTGCTCGCCTTGCTCCGGGGAGAGGTGTGGGGAGTGAGATGGCGTGGTGAATTGAGGCAGGGTGGCCTCTATTTATACACCGGCGATGGGGACAGACCGGGATGGCTCGGGCTCGTCGGCGACATCGATATAGGGGCTAGCGGCATGGCTATGGGTAGGGTTAGACGCGGTGCTTCAGGCCGGTCGTCACACGCTTAATGGCGCGACAAGGGACGGTCGAGAGCGGTCGGGAACGACCGGTGCTCTACGCGAAAGCGGTGGCGTTCGAGACGACGCACAGTGGCTATGGTCCACGCGGCGGCGAACGAGCATGTCTGGGGGGTAGCTAGGGTGACGGCGAGCGCGGCACGTGCGGAGAGGGAGAGGGGCGGCGTGTGTGCGCTGGTCGGCTACGACGCTCTGGCGCGCTCTCGAAATGGCAACAGAGAAATGGGCGCGGTGGTTTCGGGTGGTCCACGGCTTGCCTGCGGTCGAGGGGTGAACAAAGGGTGGTGGTGGACGGTGGCCTGTCTCCTGGACATCATGGACGAGGGTGGCGCGGGCTGTGGCGAGTTGTTCTTGGTCGTCCGACACGACGAGCTTCGGCGGCGCTGCACTAGCGCAACGGCAAAGGGGAGAGGCGTGTACTGCGCTGCTGGGTGTTGGGGGAGACCAGGGGAGTGAAGAGGGGACAAATGGGTGAGTGATCACTGCTCAAAACAGTGGAAGTTAGGCCAGGGTTTTCTGTGTCTGCCAGGTGCTCGACCAAATGGCCGCATGAACTCAAGATTTGAATTTTTGGCTAAAATTTGGTGAGTGTTCTGATCTTATGCTTGGTAGTCCATGGTTGCTGGAAAAAATCAAGGTGAATTGATTTGAGTGATTTTTGCAAAATGGTGATCTTAGTACATACACTTGATTCAATTTTGAATTGTCCTTTAAATAGATTTGGAAATAGTTTCTGTGAGTTTGTAAAGTGGGCTTGGGTTTACTTTTACTTGTTCTAGCAAGGGGTGAAAAGAATTAGAAATGTTTCTATTAGAAATTCTTTACTAGGAACACTCAAAGTGGCCTAGTGGTTAATTTGGTCAAAATGACCATTTGATCATATGATTCATATTTGATTTTCTTTTCTTTTTTGATTTTGTTTGTAATTGGCCTAGATGATATAGTATTCATCTTTAAACCATTCCTTATCATTTGTAGCAATCAAACAAGGCAATTGCACTCACTCATATACTAATGCAATTAACACATACACTCATATTAGATTTAATAATAAAAGTTTTTGTTAACCCTAAACTTGGGTGATTAGAACTTGATAATCTTGATTAATATTTTTGGGGTGTTACAGCATGTGACCCTACGGGTTCGAGAACATGTGGGCATGATCGATACACCTCTCTAATCAGTAACCAATGGTGGGACGGTGGATTCACATAATAGTTTCCACACATTCAATGAAGATCTCTCATCATTTGAACCACAATGTCGAGGATTCAATTAATCCATATATTATTCCCTTTGTCTCGCAATATACAAATTGCTAGAGATTCGGTCATTTGTATCACCATACTTGTTCAATATCTTTACCAACAAGTTCTCTTTACTCGTTCTGTAACACAATATCCCCGTGACTAAACACATTAGTAACATTCTTGCAAGCTTTTAGGATGTTGTGTTACCGAGACGGCCCAGAGATATCTCTCTGTCACATGGAGTGACAAATCCCGGTCTTGATCCATGCAACTCAACAAGCACCTACTGAGATACATGAAGAACACCTTTATGATCACTCTGTTATGGTTTATACCACAAAGTATTCTTTCGGTACTAGGGAGTGGTATGATCTCATGGTCTAAGGAATGCATACTTGACATTAAGAAATCTACAAGATTTTAAACTTAGTGACACGGTCAAATGCTATGCTTAGTTTGAGTCTGTCCATCACATCATTATTTTAATGATATGACCTCGTTACTAAGTGACAACTCATGTACATGGTTAGAAAGCCTTAACCATCTCTTAATCAATGAGCTAGTCTAGTAGAGGCTTATTAGGGACACCTTGTTGTTTATATGTCCACACATGTATTTGAGTTTCTAGTTAGTATAATTATACCATGGATAATAAACACTTATTAAAAACAATAGAAATATGATAATAACAACTTTATTATTGCCTTTAGGGCATATTTCAAACACCATGAACACCGCAGGTGAAGTGTCGGTGCCCCCGATGATCACTATCTTGAGCCCGCAGCAAGTGAATAATGCGGTGGACCACCTCGTCGAGCTTCTCTGCGGCATGGCCGGCGTGCTCTATCACACCATAACGTTGTTCTAGCCCCGCCAGGCGCACCATCATGGTGAGCAGTATGGAACCCCTGAGGGATGTGTGACCATCTTTCTACGACTCGACTTCGCAGGAGCTTGGCTGGAGGCTATGTACAGGTCGCAATTTTAATGTACATCCCCTATTTATACTAATTTTTTATTTTTTAAATCATTTTTCAGAAATATAAAATGTTATTTTTAATGGTTACAACTTTTACTATACTGTTATGACAGCTATATACAATCAGAAGTGATGCTACTACACATAGGCTAAAGTAGAACTCTAATTGTGAAAAAATGCTATCTTCTAAAAGTAAATTAGGCCATGTTGATTTAAGTGGGGGAAATAAATATTTAAGAAAAACATATTCATGTATGGAATGATCTATGCCATGCAGATGTACTATTTTGTGTTTATTCTGTTTGGGTCTATTTTAGTGTTTTAGAATATGTTGATATAGGGTCTTCAAATGTATCAATCTAACAAATATCCTAACCCGAATTTGTGGAAATGAATTGTCTAGCTTAGATGCAACTAACATGAAATTCTAGAGAGTGTGACGTAGTAACAAGTGCTATTCTCTAGTTGTGTTGTGCCCTCACTTGTTGGCATTGCTCGTTTTTTGTGTGTACTCGCGTATAGCCTAGCATCTCATCTAATCATCTTCCAATACATCAGTGCTCCTCATTCATATTCCCATGGACATTGTTTTGTATTCTCTACTAGACTCGTAGGTGTGGGAGCATATGGTGGGCCTGCAGCCCATTGAAATAATACGGCTTGCCCTTCAACTGCACAAGTTTGGGCCAAGTGGGGGTTAACACTCACTAGTAAAAAACTTCAAGTGAAGGAGAAATCGCAATGAGTGTCTTATTTCACTGAGACGACTGACCTTGTTTATGGATCAGAGGTGTGTATCAAAATTACTGGTAGTGCATTCTCTTATTGTTACTCCCTCCGTTCAAAAATATAAGATGTTTTAGCTTTGTGAATCAAATGTATCTAGACAGCTTTTAGTGTATAGGTTCGTAGAGGTTCGAAGTGAACCTATACACTAAAAGGTGTCTAGATACATTCGTTTTACAAAGCTAGAATGTCTTATATTTCCGAACGGAGGGAGTACATCATTATGTGATATCCAGGTCAAGGCTGGGTAAGTTTTGCTTAACAACTTTCGTGTTTTATCGGCTTTATTTTCAAAAAACATATACCCCCTCTGTATAAATCTAGACAAATCTAAATCGATTATTTTCTAAACGGAAGGAGTATTTATCATGTGTTAACAATCTTCACTTGCAGCAGTGGTTTCAGGTTCATTACCGCTTGTTCAAGGTCGTGGTCCACCTCTCAGCAGTGGTTTCAGGTTCATTACCGCTTGTTCAAGGTCGTGGTCCACCTCTCAACCAACATGAACCCTACATTGTCGCAAACCCTAGCCCTTGGAAGGCGTTGTTTTACAGGAGAAGCAATCATGAGCACCCGTCAATCCTATGATTCGAACGCGGTTGGTAGTGTTCGCTCCCGTACTGCTTGCCAACAGGTCGACGCCCTGTTCTCATGGAGACATGGACCCTTTATCTTGGTTGACTAGTTTCTGGCTATGGACGTTGCACGGACCCATGTTACTTGTAGTATTGGGCAAACTAAAAACATTAAAATACTATATTTGAGATAGATCTGCAGTATAAGTCATTATTGGTACTTCCTCTGTCCTGAAAAACATGACGTTGTTTTATCTAAATTCGAATATAGCTAAAAACTATTTAATTTATAGATTCATTCAAATTTTAATTAATTTGTGACATCACTTTTTTTTAGAAGTACATCATTTTGTTTTCGGAGAGAGAGGGGGTACACTAGTACTCCGTCTGTTCGAAAATATAAGACGTTTTAGCTTTGTGAATCGAATGTATCTAGAGATCTTTTAGTGTATAGGTTCGTAGAGGTTCGGAGGGAACCTATATATTAAAAGACATCTAGATACATTCAATCACAAAGCTAAAATGTCTTATATTTCTAAACGGAGGAAGTACTTAGTATAATTCAAGAAAGGGAAGAAATTGAGCTTCATTGGCCATGGTCACCTTTTTTTAGAATGGACCGGTGGTACGGCGCGTATGGCCAGCCTTGCAGGGAATTGCAAATTGTTTTGGATTGGTACGGAAGTGTTGCGTTATTAAATTACATACACTGGCTAACTGAACAAAAAGTGTAAACTGATTAGGCCGCAGAATCTTTTCTTTTTAATACTGCGTGAATATGGTCTTAAATTTGAGACCTCTTGACTCTGATACCATACTTAATTACATGCACTAGCCAACTGAACCAAAAGTCCGAACTAATTGAAAGGGGTAGACGTGTATTCAGTCAACCTATATTCACAGTATTCTTCAGAAAAAAATGCAATCACAGCGTTGGGATTTCCCATCCTGACGCCTCGCCTCTTGCTTGTCCAGAAATCCATGAAATCCCCAAGTAACCTTCATATTCCTGTCATTGTGGCCCAATTGATGTTCTCTTCCTTTAACGGCTCCAACTCAAAGTCATTTGTGTCAAAGAAAGAAGGTGATTACTTGTGACACCCACAATGAGTATGGAACACGAGCTCGTGAACGTAGTTGAACATGTTCTCTTAGTGTGCCCCGGCAAGAGGCAAGAGCAGACCTCGCAGCTAGCCATTGCATCTTTAAGGACTCCTCATAATCCTCTGCCCTGAACCTATTTGCCCATTTGTTTCACCTCCTGCAGGCTCTCTCTTTGCCTCTCCAGAAAGCCAGGAGCTCATAAAACTGCACCCGCATGACGATCCAGTAATTAATCACATGCTACATAAACATCCACAAAACCGACCCAAATGAAAACAGCTGGTGTTCACGGGAAAGAGAAGACATGCGTGCTCACCTTGTTGTAGCAGTAGTTGCTGCCAGTATCCACCCAGGAGAACCGCTCCTGCTCATCACCGCGAGGAGAATCGCTGAACTGAGCTCCGTCCGCGTGAGCAGCAGCAGCGCACCCGTGGCAACAGCTTATTTCCAGCTCTGATTCATCCCCTCGGTGCTCCTCCTCTTCTCTGGAGGAGGCGCCGTCGTTGTCGTTGTCGGTGTCGGAGCCGGACACCTCGCCGCCGCCGCCGCCGCCGCGCTCTGCTGCCGCTTCCGGAGGCGGGAAGCGGGGCGCAAGGAGCAGCGCCGTGATCGCGCGGACGAGGCAGATGGAAGCGGCCATGCACGCCAAGGGGAGGAGCACGACAACTGCGGCGGCAATGGCCACCGACGAGAAGACGAGCGCGACGTGGAGCGCGCATAGGCTCCACACGTGCCAGGCTAGAGCGAAGCACGACGACGCCGTGGTTGTGGTTCTTCCGGGAGCATCGTCCTGCGAGACAGGGGAAGGCGACATGAGACTGGAGAGTCGAGACGCTTGATGCGATCGGCCTGTTTCTCGTTCAGCGAGTGGCCTGCGTCTGCGTATGAATGAGCACGGTTTCTGGTTGGCATGCAACACGTGTGAGTATGGACGTATATGTTCCCAGAACTGGAGTGATCCAGTCTGCATTAAAGACAACCGAGGTACGTGTGTTGCGTAGCCATAGGGAGTGGCTCCACGTAGCCGCGCCACTGTCGGCCGCTGTCATATGTGGGCTGTCATGGTTTGGACCAATCCTAGGGCACATCATCTACAAGCGGACGCACCCACCTTAGAGCATCTCTAAGCCTTTGTTTACTTGTCTCTGTCTCGTATTTTTATCCACTAGAGTTTTCGGGATATGCGGGGATTTTGTGTTCATCTAATACTCTCCAATCGTCTAAAATATCTTCCTAAAAATACTCTATCTTAGAGGAGAGTGTTTAATCTAGACAAAAACATGAAGGATTTGCAGGGATATGCCAGAATTATCCCGACCAAATCCGGCGTGGTAAACGGACTGCGAGGATTTTGCGGGAATTGGAACAATCCCCTACGATCCCCGCGTATACACTAGCGAATACGAGAGAAGTAAACAAAGCCTAACAGAGTTTGTATAAACGCGAACTGGAAACCCGGAGTTCAGTTTACCGAACTCGTGTTTTACAGTTTTGTTTTACGGACTCTGTTCCGCGCCAGCAGCTTCCGAACCCGTAAAATCAGGATTTATCACATAATTTGCATATGATAAAAAAAATGACACAATCAAATGCAAACAACTCATGCATAGTTCATAGTGCAAGCATCAAATGACACAATCATAGCACATAGTTCATAGCAAATAGTTCATAGTTCACCATCTCCTCTCACCGCCGGCATCAAACCGAGGTTGGACCGCCTTGACCATCATCGCCACCACCTCCATGAGTCACCGAACCGCCACCACTTGCTTCTTCACGAGCTAGTCTTCGTCTCTCCATGATCTCCGCCGAGGCCTCCTTCCACCACTCCATTTGTTGCTCATTCATGTCCTTTGTGTTCATCATCATGATCTCCCTCTCTTCGGCCAATAGTTGCTTCATTGATTTGGCCTTCTTCACGTTGATCCTCATCTCTTCCAACTTGGCCTTGTTCCTTGCTTCCTTTCGGCTGGCTTCAACCTTGGCAAGACTCATCTCTTTCTTCTTCTCGATGATGACAAGCTTGGTCTCCAAAGTGTTGGCCGTTATCACCTCCTTGGACCTCATCATTTGATCAAACTTGTCTCTCAACAATGTTGCCTCCCCCTCGAGCTTGAGCCTCTCTTTAGCCTTCTTGTTTCCCTCCGGCTTGTCATTGTTCTAGCCCTCTTTCTCGTCCTCGGTATCATCGAGCACAACCATTGCAGCTTTCTTGGGTGCTACTTCTTCATCCCTCAATTGCCACTTGGGGAGGTGTTGAAGCACATCAAAGCAATGACGCATGGTGAAGCTCTTGCCCTTGCTGTCGGCCATGTCTCTGTACCTCGCATCGGTAATGCGGTCCTATATTTGGAAAACCAAACACAAATCGTCAATATGTGGTCACCAAACGAAACTAAAATTGTACAAACATAAGATGCGAGCAAATTCACTCACATATTCGTCCATAGTTGCGTCGCTAGGAGGAGTAGACACCACTTGATCCATTGCTGCCGCCCACCGGCTATATGCCGGTTTGATCGCGTCCCAACGGCCTTGGAGGGGTCTGTGCGTGTGATCGACATGATGGCGAACGCGCGGCATCAGTTTATGGATTTTTTCCTCCATGCGTTGCCAGTACCGCTTCCCGGTTTGATCGGTGCCGGAGACTGCGTCCATCCCCACGGCGGCCCAAGCTCGGCACAAGGTCGCGTCTTCTATTTCCGTATAATTGTTCGTCTGTCTCTTCTTCCTCTTTCCATCGGCCTCGACCTCGACCACACCCTCGTCCCCTTCATCTTCTTCCCCTTCTTCCTCTTCTTCTCCTTCATCCGCGTGATGACCCACAAGTATAGGGGTGTATCACAGTAAGAGTGTCGAACCCAACGAGGAGCAGAAGGTGCTGGCTAGTGGTATGGATCAGGAATTCTCTGCAAATACTTAGCAAACGGATTTTAGGGGTTTTTGATAAGGCAAGTAAACGAAGTACGAGTAAATAAAAGACAGTAGGAATAAATGCAGCAAGTGGCCTAATCCTTTATGCAGCAAAGGACAAGCCGGTTGTATTACTTAAGATGACCAAACGTTCTCGAGGACACATGGGAAGACTGTCAAGTGCTTTCGCTTCATGTATTTGATTAATCTTCTTTAGCTTGCTAAGTGTGGACCTTCCTAGGACTAATACATACTTGTGATTATACCCCTTGCAAACATCCGTAAGTATAAAAAAGTAATTAAGGTAGAAACCTAACCACATCTTTAAACTCTAAGACCCTTACGTCCCTTGTGCAATGGTTTCCTAACGGGGGTTCAGGTTTCTGTCACTCTGGCAACCCCTACGATTAGTAGCCAAATACATAATGCATTCCCCTAGGCCCATATAGGTGAAGTGTCATGTAGTCGACGTTCACATAACACCACTAGAAGAAGTACACCACAACTTAAATATCAAACTATTGAATCTTTCTCAACACAAGTCCACTACTAACAACATGACTTCTCCCATGTCCTCAAGAACAAAACGAACTACTCACAAGACATCATATGGATCATGATCAGATATGGAATAATGATGTATAACAATCTGAACATAAACAATAATTCAATGGTTCACTCAATAGCATCAACTACAAAGAGTAATCAACACCAGGAAAGTTTCCCTTAAGAACTATTCAAAATTCAAACCAATTGTTACAGCAATGTGGAGATGGTGATGAGGGTGCTGATGGTGATGATGGTGGTGATGATGATGATGATGATCCCGATGAAGTCCAGCTTGATGGTGGTGTTGATGGAGACGATCTCCCCTCTTCGGGAAGGAATTCCCCCGGCAGAAATCTGTCGGCCGAAGAGATCTTTCTCTCTCGGTGTTTTCCGCCCCGCAAAGGCGGCGGAATCTTTCTACGGTCGCTCCCCGAGTCTTAGGGTTTCGGGAGGATAATATACGCTAGAGAGGAGAGCCAAGGGTGGACCAGGGCGGCCACACCACCTGGTAGCGCGGCCCAGGGTGGCCCGCGCCAGGGGGTGGTGTGGGCCACCTATGGCCCATCTCCAGCCCCCCTTCTGGCTTTCTTCGTCTTCTAGAAAAATAGGATTTTCCATATATTTTCCTGGATTTTCTGATCTTCGTGAATTTTATCTCCAAACAACACCTTTTCCATCAGAATCCTGACTGCAGTGGTCCATGCTCCAAAAGTCATCAACCATGCAAAACAGATGAAATAACATAAGTATCATCTCTTAATATGAAATATATCAATGAATAACAGTGAATTATGATATAGAATAGTGATGCAAAATGGACGTATCAACTCCCCCCAAGCTTAGACTTCGCTTGTCCCCAAGCGAAACTGAGCTCAATAAACATGACCTCGGGTTTATAGAGTGAAGAGTCGATAAAATAATACGGACAAGAAGCATCACATTCATCAATACATAGATCATAATAGAAGGCAACTCACTATTATATAACTCAACTTGCAATGAGTAAATGAAACACAACAAAGATACATAAAGTGAATCATAATTGGTAATGGCAAACTTAGCTCTTGGTCTAAGAATAGTTGATAATTTGCTGGAGTTCACAAATAACTGGTTTTCAATGATAGCTTTCAAAGTAGTAAAACTCCAAGATAAGAGCAATGTGCAAAACAAGGAACATAAGAAACATGATTGAATAAATCATCATATGAATGAATGAAACACAACAACTCAAAATACTTGCTGGGATAGAAGGGGAAAGGTTTACTGACTCAACTAAAAAGTAAAAGAAAAGGCCCTTCGCAGAGGGAAGCAGGGATTGCAAGTTTCATAAAGAGCTCCCAAAAATTATGATACTTATTAGCTTTCAGCTCTCATTGCCCCTATCATAGGCATCTTTAGGTGATTAAGGTTAAAGTGACACAACTAAGAGGATATGCTTGACAAGTTATAAATTGAAGTCCCATGCCCCTTACTTACGAAGACCGAACCTCATGCTACTCAACTTCAGTCACGAGTAAGCTCTTGTCATTGTAAATACATGTGTATCATAGAGAACCGCCAACGGGTACCCCTTGCACATGATACAGGAGCTATCCCATAATCAAAATGACAAGGCAAGCAGACAATGAGCATCTCAACGATCTTTTTATTTGCTATTTGCATAGGTTTTTATTGAGGATGCTTCATAGAATGCTCACTATAGTTATGCTGCAAGTTTCCATCGTGATTAGGCATGGCTTAGGCTAGCGGCCCAGGCGTTTCTCTAAAACACATATAAACTCCATGATATTACAAGTTCCACTTTTATTTCACACCGCCTGGATCCATAAGCAAAAGAACATGATATCAACTAGGTACAAAGTACCATGGTAGTGTTGAAAGCGTTCCCCATGATACATGGTTCTGCTAACTTTAACTCATAAAGCGCAAGCATATACACAACAAAGAAGGACCCAATGGTTCAAGTTTATTAAGTGCGAGAAAGTAAAGTGTGCCATCAAGTTCGTGGGAGCTTTAATCACTAATTTTCACATAGCAAGTTTAATTTGGGAGGTAGATAAAACAAGAATTTACTTAGAATAGCAATAGTGCTAATAGGTAGGTATGGTGGACACAAATGACATAGGTTTTGGTTTAAGGGAGGTGGATGCACGAGAAGAATTCCCTCTCAATACAGGTTTTTGGCTAGTAAGGCTGGGTAGCAAGTATAAGAGTTGAAGGAAACAAACAAACATACAAGTGATAAAGACAAACATGCAATCTTCCTTTGAAGCACAAAAGATCTTAACTAGAGAATACTAAGCCTATGAGCAAATCAAGAAAGAAAGATGATAAAATTACATTTCTTTAGAGTACTTTTTAGCTTTTTCATTCAACTCTTAAAAATAGTGTTGCTACTGATCGAGCCAGGTTTGTCAAAACCAACTAAATTAACTCAATGATCCCAAAGTGATACCAATACTAATAAGAAGATCAATCATATAACCACGAATTGAGAACTAATATAAGTTGTGCAAAAGAGTAAATGATAGAACTTCTCATTAATATTCTATAACGGCAACTCACACCAAGGGATACATATCTAACGAGAGAGGGGACACTTCCATAATGCAAACCATCCTACATAATAACTTCTCTATTCATGATATGACTATACTAATAAGGTAAAAAGATAGAAGATAGTGATATGATACCGCGGCACTCCCCCAAGCTTGGAACAAGCCAAGGGGATGCCAAACCTGATGATGAACTACTCCTTTAGTGGTGGTGGTATCCTCTCGATGAGCTTCTTGACCAATTTCCCCAAATCCTCAATCTCGAAGGTGAGATTACGAATAAGCTGCGAGTTTTGCTCAATGCGGCTCATGATCATGTCGGGTTGAGAATCCCAACTCTTGCGATTCTTTCCCCACTCTACCTCCTTGAAGTCTTCTTTTCCTACATGTCTAGAACGAGGCAAATCCCAATTGGAGGGTAATTTCCCCTTGGGCATATTCTGGTATTGATGCTCATGGATAAGAGTATGGAAAGGATTCTTGGTGCGTGGAGGAAGTGACCGGGGATCTAAACGGTGATGAGGAGGTTTCCCTCTAATTGACATAGTTCTGGCATGGTTTTCCACCACTCTAATGCTTGCAATGGTAGTGCCGGTGTGCTTTGCCTCCTCTTCGTCTTCACTCTTGATCTTCTTCTCCTTCCCGGGGTCTTGGAGATCTTCCTCCATAGGCTTCTTTCCTTTATCCTTGGCGGACACCATTGTGCTTCTAAGCTTTCAAATATAGTTCCTGGCAGAAACAGATCGAAATGAAAACATGAAGAAAACACGATATACGAACCTCGGGGGATCCGGGGGGTTATATATTACAAAGTTTCACAACAAAAGGAAGGTACTAGGAGAAAACGAGTCGGAGGCGGAGTCCGGGGTGGACTCACCACTGGTGGCGCGGCCAGGGGTGGGCCCGTGCCACAGGGCGGTGTGAGCCATCCTGGCTCCGATTCCGTCCCTCTTTCGCTTCATAGCTTTCCTTATTGACTAAAAACTGCAAAAATATAGTTGGATTGTGTTTTCACGGAACTTTTCTTACCAGAACTATTACCTATTTGAAAACGGACTCTGCAGGTTTCTGAATTTGGTATCTAGTAGATTCTTCCGGAGTCACCACTTGAATAACATCAATATCTTCATCTTCATACACTTATTACTTGAGTCATGAAACCTTTCTCTTCCTTATTACACCATTACCTCCATTACTAGGAAATTTCTTTCACACAAAACTTCACACAGTTCTCATTAGCAACATTAGTATAAGTGAAGTGATAAAACCTTTTGAGTCCAACTTAAACTGAAAACCATCAAAACATACGCTACTGTAGCAACTCCTTCCGAAAACCCAAAAAGAATTCAAAAAGGAAATCGAATAAAAAAGCAAATGCAAGAGTGGCAAAATCTGTCAAAACGGACCAGCAGGTAAATATCAATTTTTTTGAAAATCTTCTGTTGCTCAAATCAAAAAGTGCAAAACTAACGAAAGTTAAAAAACAACCTGGGTCAGAAGCACAAAAAATTACAGATCAATCCGACATACAGAGATCTCTCACGAATTTTTACGGTGAAGCACACAAACCTGTTTCGGGACAACAACTTCTCCAAATATTACTTCTCTCTCATTAGGGGTTGATCTTGACATAAAAACCAAACAAAACGGATAAGGAGAGGTTATTACCGAAGCAATAACTTACAAGACTCAAAGAAATGAAAAAAACTGAAAACAAAAATAAATTGGGTTGTCTCCCAAAAAGCTCTTTCTTTATAGCCATTAAGATGGGCAAGATAATTTTGAAGATGCTCACATAGGAATATGAATTGAAGTGAAAGAGAGCATTAAGAAGCAAACACACACATGTTTAAGTCTAACCCACTTCCTATGCAAGGGAATTTTGTAAACAAACAAGTTGTTGAAACCAGAGGCTACTTGCATAAGAAGGCAAAAGAAGTGCAGCATAAAAACTTTCAGCAAAAAACGAGTAAACTTGATATTATTGAGATGCATAAGAACACTTTTCCCTCTCTCATAGTAACTTTCAATATCATGCATAAACTTAAAAATATAACTATCACAAGGACCATCATAACAGTGATCACTTATTCTAACAGAAAACACAGGAATACTAGCTCTCATAACACTACTATGTGAAACAATATTAGAGGTATCCTTACAAAGGATAGTGTGTCTCTCTTCTTCATATTTAGTAACAAAGTCTTTCACATTTGCTATTATAGGTTCATCAACCATTTATTCATCAGGTTCAACAACTTTACTTGTACTTTCATTAAACATGCTAGTTATCATAGAATGTTCCTTCATCTTAACTGGGAAGGACATTTTCTCAATATAAGGTTCAGGTAAAACATGATTAGCAGTATAAACTTCAGTATTTCTTGTAGGAACACTCTCAGCAATGTCTTTATAAGGTTCATGATACTTATTCCACTTCTTTTTAGGCACTTCAATGTAGGAAGCAAAAGCCTTAAAATAAGAAGCAATAGCTTGAGAGTCTAGACCATAGGCATTTTTAATATTTTGAAAGTCATCAGTTCCCATAAAAGATTCAATGCATTCATAATCATAATTTATACCTGACTTTCTACCTTTGTCATTCTCCCAAGCTTCAGCATTGTCTTGAATACGGTCTAGAAGATCCCATTTAGCTTCTTCTGATGGGTTCGTAGCATGGAAAACAAAAAAATTCTACCGCAAGAACAAACAAAACCCAGATCTAATCTAGATAAAAGCCAAGATCTAATCTATTAGACATGTGCAACGAGATAGATCTGTACTAACCCTCGTAGATCCGAAAGCGTTCCGAGATTGGATCTCGTGGTTGATGTAGTCGATCACTTGCCGATCTCAAGATCGTGTGGACGATCCTTCCGGCGTCGCGTTTCGGCAGCGCTTCCGTAGTCGGTCACACGTGCGGAGTCGAAGCAGACCTTCCTCTCCCCGTTCCAGCGAGCAGCGGAGGTAGTAGATCTTCTCCACGGAATCCCAGCAGCACGACGGTGTGGTGGTGGTGGTGGAGTAGAGAATTCTGCAGGGCTTCGCCTAAACCTGAGCAGAGGGAAGGAGGAGGAGAGAGGCGGCGGCTAGGGTTTGTAGTGGAGGGGGCAAGGGGGTGGCGCCCCCACCCCTCTATTTAAAGGAGGGAGGCGCCATGGGAGGGGGAGTCCTAGTAGGACTCCCCTCCCTTCCTTGGCCGGCGGATTGGGAGGGGGGAGGAGTCCTCCTCCCCCACGACTCCTTGTCTTGCCCCACAAGGACTCCTTGATCCTTTCTTGGTTTTCAAACAAACTCCAAGAAATCTCCTAGAACCTTCCGAAACATTCCAAAACCTTCTAGAATCCCCATACAAATACTCCGGAACATTTTCTAACTTAGAAAATGATCCCCAATATATGAATCTTATTCTCCGGACAATTCCGGATCTCCTCATGATGTCCCGGATCCAATCCGAGACTCCGAACAACATTCGGTTTCCAACGCACATTCCATATCTACTTAAAACAACTTCGAACCTTAAGTGTGTCACCCTACGGTTCGTGAATATGCAGACATGATGAAGACACCTCTCCGATCAATAACCATCAGTGGGATCTGGAGATCCATAATGGCTCCCACATACTCAACTATGACTTCGTGATTGATAGAACCATTAACATACGAAACCAATACCCTTTGTCACGCGATATTCTACTTATCCAAGGTTTGATCGTCGGTATCTCCATACCTAGTTCTACCTCGTTACTGGTAAGTACTCTTTACTCGTTCCATGTTATGTCATCCCTTGTGACCTAGTCACATGCTTGCAAGCTAACTAGATGACATTCCACCGAGAGGGCCCAGAGCATATCTATCCGTCATATGGATGGACAAATCCCAATCTTGGTCCATGCGCTTCAACACATACTTTCAGAATACCCAATGACACCTTTATAACCACCCAGTTACGAAGCGGTGTTTGATGTCATCAAAGTACCCATCCGGTGATGGTGATTAACATAAACTCATGGTCGAAGGATTAGGTTACTATGCATTTGAAAGCTTATAGCAATACGAACTTAATGACTTGATCTTATGCTACGCTTACTATGGGTGTGTGTCCATCACATCATTCTCCTAATGATATAACCTTGTTATCAATGACATCCAATGTCCATGATCAGGAAACCATGATCATCAATTAATCAACAAGCTAGTTCCACAAGAGGCTTACTAGGGATTCTTTTATGTTTACAAAACACGCATGTATTAGTGTTTCCTTATAATACAATTATAGCACGGGATGTAAACATTCATCATAAACACAAAGATATAATAATAACCACTTTTATTATTGCCTCTTGGGCATATCTCCAACAGTCTCCCACTTGCACTAGAGTCAATAATCTGGATTACATGGTAATATACCTAACACCCATGGTGTTCTGGTGTTGGTCATGCTTTGCTCTAGGGAGAGGTTTAGTCAACGGATCTGCCACATTCAGATCAGTGTGTACTTTGCAAATCTTTATGTCACCATCTCGGACATACTCGCGAATAGCATGGAAATGTAGCTTGATGTGCTTCAGCTTGCTATGTGACCTTGGCTCCTGTGCATTAGCTATGGCACCTGTGTTGTCACAGTAGACGGCCATCGGGTCCAACGCACTGGGAACCACGCCAAGTTCAGTAATGAACTCCTTCATCCATATGGCTTCTTGTGCAGCCTCTGAAGCAGCTATGTATTCCGATTCAGTTGAAGATTTCGCCACAACGCTTTGCTTGGCACTCCTCCAGCTCACTGCAGCACCATTCAAAATAAATACGTGTCCAGACTGTGACTTCGAGTCATCTGGATCGGTGTTCCAACTAGCATCAGTGTAACCGTTTACAACAAGCTGTTCATCACCTCCATAAGAAAGAACCATATCCTTAGTCCTATTCAGGTACTTTAGGATATTCTTGACCGCTGTCTAGTGCTCCATTCCAGGATCACTTTGATATCTGCTAGTCAAACTAACAGCATGTGCTATATCCGGTCTTGTACACAGCATGGCATACATGATAGAACCTATGGCCGAGGCATAGGGAATATTATTCATCTTTTCTCTATCTTCTGCCATAGCTGGACTTTGAGTCTTACTCAAGGTCTTACCTGACAACATGGGCACGAACCCTTTCTTGCTCTCTTCCATTCTAAACTTCTTTAGAACTTTGTCTAAGTATGTACTTTGTGAAAGCGCTATTAGGCGTCTTGATCTATCTCTATAAATCTTGATGCCTAGAATATATGCCGCTTCGCCAAGATCCTTCATTGAAAAACTATTATTCAAATAGGTTTTGACGCTATTAAGAAGTTCTATATCATTCCCAATCAACAATATGTCATCTACATATAGTACTAGGAATGCTACAGAGCTCCCACTCACTTTCTTGTAAATACAAGCTTCTCCATAAGTTTGTATAAATCTAAAGTTTTTGATTACTTTATCAAAACGTTGATTCCAACTCCGGGATGCTTGCTTCAGTCCATAAATGGAGTGCTGAAGTTTGCATACCTTGTCAACATCACTAGGATCGACAAAACCCTTGGGTTGTACCATATACAACTCTTCCTCAATGTCACCATTAAGGAACGCCGTTTTGACATCCATCTGCCAAATTTCATAATCGAAATATGCAGCGATTGCTAACAAAATCCTCATAGACTTTAGCTTCGCTACTGGTGAGAAAGTCTCATCGTAGTCAACTCCTTGAATTTGTCGGAACCCTTTCGTGACAAGTCGAGCTTTATAAACGGTAACATTACCATCAGCATTTGTTTTTCTTTTGAAAATCTATTTGTTCTCGACAGCCTTACGGCCATCCGATAAGTCCACCAAAGTTCACACTTGGTTTTGGTACATGGATCCATCTCGGATTTCATGGCTTCTAGCCATTTGTCGGAATCTGGGCTCACCATAGCTTCTTCATACGTTGCAGGGTCATCAGTGTTGTCCACCAACATGACGTTCAAGGCAGAGTCATACCAATCAGGAGTGGTACGAACCCTCATTGACCTGCGAGGTTCAGCAGTAACTTCGCCCGAAGTTTCATGATCACCATCATTAGCTTCCTCTCCAATTGGTGCAGGCGGCACAAAAACATCTTTCGGTGCTGCGCTACTCTCAACTCTGAGAGAAGGTTCAATAACCTCGTCGAGTTCTACTTTCCTTCCAGTCACTTCCTTTGAGAGAAACTCCTTCTCAAGAAAGGATCCATTCTTGGCAACAAAAACTTTGCCTTCGGATCTATGATAGAAGGTATACCCAATTGTTTCTTTAGGGTATCCTATGAAGACGCATTTATCCGCTTTGGGTTCAAGCTTATCAGGTTGTAACTTCTTTACATACGCTTCGCAACCCCAAACTTTAAGGAACGACAACTTAGGTTTCTTACCAAACCACAATTCGTACGGTGTCGTTTCAACGGATTTAGATGGTGCCCTATTTAAAGTGAATGCGGCTGTCTCTAATGCATAGCCCCAAAACGATAGTGGTAAATCTGTAAGAGACATCATAGACCGAACCATATCTAAGAGAGTTCGATTACGACGTTTGGACACACCATTACGCTGTGGTGTTCCCGGCGGTGTCAACTGCGAAAGTATTCCACATTTCTTTAAATGCATGCCAAACTCATAACTCAGATATTCACCTCCGCGGTCAGAACGCAGAAACTTAATCTTCTTGTTACGATGATTTTCCACTTCACTTTGAAATTCCTTAAACTTCTCGAAAGTTTCGGACTTATGTTTCATAAAGTAGACATACCCATATCTACTTAAGTCATCCATGAAAGTGAGAACATAACGATATCCACCACGCGATGCTACACTCATTGGACCGCACACATCGGTATGTATTATTTCCAATAAGTCTGTAGCTCGCTCCATTATTCCAGAGAATGGAGTCTTAGTCATTTTTCCCATTAGACATGCTTCGCATCTTTCAAGTGATTCAAAATCAAGTGATTCAAGAAGTCCATCAGAATGGAGTTTCTTCATACGCTTCACTCCAATGTGACCAAGACGACAGTGCCACATGTATGTAGAATTATCATTCAATTTTATTCGTTTAGCATCTATGTTGTGAACATGTGTATCACTACTATCGAGATTCAATAAGAATAAACCATTCATCTCAGGTGCATTACCATAAAAGATATTACTCATATAAATCGAACAACCTTTATTCTCAGACTTAAAAGAGTAACCGTCTCGCAATAAACAAGATCCAGATATAATGTTCATGCTTAACGCAGGCACCAAATAACAATTATTTAAATTTAAAACTAATCCCGAAGGTAGATGTAGAGGGAGCGTGCCGACGGCGATCACATCAACCTTGGAGCCATTTCCAACGCGCATCGTCACCTCGTCTCTTGCCAGTCTTCGTTTATTCCGCAGCTCCTGTTTTGAGTTACAAATATGAGCAACCGAACCAGTATCAAATACCCAGGCACTACTACGACTACTAGTAAGATACACATCAATAACATGTATATCGAATATACCTTTCTTCTTGATGTTGTCGTTCTTCAGATCCGCCAGGTACTTGGGGCAGTTACGCTTCCAGTGACCAGCACCCTTGCAGTAGAAGCATTCAGTTTCAGGCTTAGGACCAGCCTTGGGCTTCTTAGCAGGTGCGGCGGCTTTCTTGCCGTCCTTCTTGAAGTTGCCCTTTTTCTTAGGCTTGCCCTGTTTCTTGAAATTGGTGGTCTTATTGACCATCAACACTTGGTGCTCCTTCTTGATCTCCACTTCAGCAGTTTTCGGCATGGACGATAGTTCAGGCAACGTCTTGTTCATGCAGTGCATATTGTAGTTCATCACAAAGTTCTTATAACTCGGTGGAAGTGTTTGGAGGACACGGTGAATCCCTAACTCATTAGGAATCGTTATCCCCAACTTTTGGAGCTTGTTTGCGTGCCTAGACATGGTGAGCACGTGCTCGCTAACGGAGCTTCCCTCTTCCATCTTACAGGTAAAGAACTTTTCGGAGGCCTCATAGCTCTCCACGGCCGTGTGAGTCTCAAAAATGAGCTTGAGCTCCTTAATGATCTCGAATGGGTCGTGGTGCTCAAAACGCTTCTGGAGCTCCATTTCTAAACCGTATAGGATGGCACACTGAACTGTGGAGTAATGATTTTTCCGAGTGGCGTAAACATTCTTTACGTCATCGGTGGCATCTTCTGCAGGTGGGTCACCTAGCAGTGCTTCGAGCACATAGGTCATCTGACCAGCCCTGAGGACAATCTTCAGATCACGGAGCCAGTCCATGAAGTTGCTTACATTGTTCTTAAGCTTTTCTTTCTCTAGGAACGCATTGAAATTGATGGAGGGGTTCGCCATAATCTACAACAAATTTGCAAGTAGTTTAGACTAAGTTTATGATAAATTGAGTTCTACTTTAATTCTTAAATTAACTAGGTGAACTCCCACTCAAAACAACATCCCTCACATTGTCTTAGTGATTACACGAACCAAGTCCACTACACCAAGTCCGATCTTCATGAGAGAAGATGTAGTTTCATCGGCGAACAATCTTTATGTTCATCATATCACTTATATGATTCATGCTCTACCTTTCGGTATTCCGTGTTCCGAGACCATGTATATACATGCTAGGCTCGTCAAGATTAACCTTAGTTTCCGCATGTGCAAATCTGGCTTGCACCCGTTGTATGCACACGTAGAATCTATCATATCCGATCATCACGAGATGCTTCGAGACGACGAGTCTTAGCAACGGTGCCAACTAAGGACGAACACTTTATTACTTGAAATTTAGTGAGAGGGATCATCTTATAATGCTACCGTCGCGATCTAAGCAATACAAGATGATAAAGGATTAACATCCCAGACAATTCATAATTAGTGTGATATGATATGGCCCTTTCTTCTTATGCCTTTGATCTCCATCTCCAAAGCACGGACATGATCTCCATCATCACCAGCACTGCGTCAAGGTCAGTGGCGCTGCTTTGTGGTTGTCCATCATCACCAGCAACTATTACAACTACTTGGAATAAAGCTATTACAAGATGAATAGACACGCAGGTCTTAACAGAATTAAAGACAACCATTAGGCTCTTGCCGGTTGCCATATTACAACAAGGATCATTGCATACATCAAATATAACCACAATCACATGATGGCCATATCACATCACAAAACCCCTGCAAAAACAAGTTAGACGCCTCTAATTTTATTTGCATGTTTTACGTGGTTTGGGGCTTTCGAATAAGAACGGATCTTACCTACAAAACTGAACCACAACATTGATACAAGTGCTATCGAGTGCAAAGTGTAGATTGGATCTATACTATGGTGGGAGAGACAGACACCCGCAAAGCCACTTGTGCAAAGCAAGTTACACGTCAAGCATGGAGCAAGTCTCATGTGCGATGACATGTAAGGTTAGCCCGAGCCGCTTCATCCCACCATACCGCAAGATGCAAAGTACACAAAGCAAAAGACGACACGAGCACCAATGCCCATAAAACCATTGTGTTCTACTCGTGCAACAGATCTACGCATAGATACGGCTCTGATACCACTGATGGGTTCGTAGCATGGAAAACAAAAAATTTCTACCGCAAGAACGAACAAAACCCAGATCTAATCTAGATAAAAGCCAAGATCTAATCTATTAGACATGTGCAACGAGATAGATCTGTACTAACCCTCGTAGATCCGAAAGCGTTACGAGATTGGATCTCGTGGTTGATGTAGTAGATCACTTGCCGATCTCAAGATCGTGTGGACGATCCTTCCGGCGCCGTGTTCCGGCAGCGCTTCCGCAGTCGGTCACACGTGCGGAGTCGAAGCAGACCTTCCTCTCCCTGTTCTAGCAAGCAGCAGAGGTAGTAGATCTTCTCCACGGAATCCCAGCAGCACGACGGTGTGGTGGTGGTGGTGGAGTAGAGAATTTTGCAGGGCTTCGCCTAAGCCTGAGCAAAGGGAAGGAGGAGGAGAGAGGCGGCGTCTAGGGTTTGTAGTGGAGGGGGCAAGGGGGTGGCGCCCCCACCCCTCTATTTAAAGGAGGGAGGCGCCATGGGAGGGGGAGTCCTAGTAGGACTCCCCTCCCTTCCTTGGCCGGCGGATTGGGAGGGGGGAGGAGTCCTCCTCCCCCACGACTCCTTGTCTTGCCCCACAAGGACTCCTTGATCCTTTCTTGGTTTTCAAACAAACTCCAAGAAATCTCCTAGAACCTTCCGGAACATTCCGAAACCTTCTAGAATCCCCATACAAATACTCCGGAACATTTCCTAACTTAGAAAATGATCCCCAATGTATGAATCTTATTCTCCGGACAATTCCGGATCTCCTCGTGATGTCCCGGATCCAATCCGAGACTCCGAACAACATTCGGTTTCCAACGCACATTCCATATCTACTTAAAACAACTTCGAACCTTAAGTGTGTCACCCTACGGTTCGTGAATATGCAGACATGATGAAGACACCTCTCCGATCAATAACCATCAGCGGGATCTAGAGATCCATAATGGCTCCCACATACTCAACGATGACTTCGTGATCGATAGAACCATTAACATACGAAACCAATTCCCTTTGTCACGCGATATTCTACTTATCCAAGGTTTGATCGCCGGTATATCCATACCTAGTTCTACCTCGTTACTGATAAGTACTCTTTACTCGTTCCATGTTATGTCATCCCTTGTGACCTAGTCACATGATTGCAAGCTAACTAGATGACATTCCACCGAGAGGGCCCAGAGCATATCTATCCGTCATATGGATGGACAAATCCCGATCTTGGTCCATGCGCTTCAACACATACTTTCAGAATACCCAATGACACCTTTATAACCACCCAGTTACGAAGCGGTGTTTGATGTCATCAAAGTACCCATCCGGTGATGGTGATTAACATAACCTCATGGTCGAAGGATTAGGTTACTATGCATTTGAAATCTTATAGCAATACGAACTTAATGACTTGATCTTATGCTACGCTTACTATGGGTGTGTGTCCATCACATCATTCTCCTAATGATATAACCTTGTTATCAATGACATCCAATGTCCATGATCAGGAAACCATGATCATCAATTAATCAACAAGCTAGTTCCACAAGAGGCTTACTAGGGACTCTTTTATGTTTACAAAACACACATGTATTAGTGTTTCCTTATAATACAATTATAGCACGGGATGTAAACATTCATCATAAACACAAAGATATAATAATAACCACTTTTATTATTGCCTCTTGGGCATATCTCCAACATCTTCTTCCATACGAGTGAATGATCCAGCGCAAGAAGCATCCAATAAATCCTTATCATGTAGAGGGAGCCTTGCATAAAAGTTATTGATAATAATATTGTTCGGGAGCTCATGAATGGGACATTTGAGCATTAGTAACTTCAATCTCCCCCAAGCTTGAGCTGTACTCTCTCCATCAAGAGGCCAAAAGTTGTATATTTGATTCCGATCTTTATGAATCTCACTAGGAGGATAAAGTTTTAAATAAAAGAGAGGCACTATTTCCTCCCATTCCAGAGCTTGACCATTCTTCAGCAGCTTGTACCATTCCTCAGCTCTTCCTTTCAGTGATAATGAGAATAATTTCTTCTTAACTTGATCTATAGTAATACCTACACACTGGAACAACCCGCATAATTCGTGTATAAAGAGTAAATGATCACCGGGATGAACAGTTTCATCCCCAACATAGTAGTTATCCATAACACGATCAATAATTCTTGTAGGTATTTTTAAAGCATCATTCTCAGCAGGTGGTGGTTCATCTACTGCCTTAGCAGTGGTAGTAGCATTACCAAATAAGAAACTCAGCGAATTATCCATAACGAAAATAAAGCAACTATCAGAAGTAAACAATACTCACTGTAGAAGTTTCATTTACCAGTTCTACTCTCCAATAGAGCTTCACTCCCTGGCAACGGCGCCAGAAAATAGTCTTGATGACCCACAAGTATAGGGGGTGTATCACAGTATTTTCGATAAGTAAGAGTGTCGAACCCAACAAGGAGCAGAAGGTGCTGGCTAGGGGTATGGATCAGGAATTCTCTGCAAATACTTATCAAACGGATTTTAGGGGTTTTTGATAAGGCAAGTAAATGAAGTACGAGTAAATAAAAGACAGTAGGAATAAATGCAGCAAGTGGCCCAATCCTTTATGCAGCAAAGGATAAGCCGGTTGTATTACTTAAGATGACCAAACGTTCTCGAGGACACATGAAAAGACTGTCAAGTGCTTTCGCTTCATGTAGTTGATTAATATTCTTTAGCTTGCTAAGTGTGGACCGTCCTAGGACTAATACATACTTGTGATTATACCCCTTGCAAACATCCGTAAGTACAAGAAAGTAATTAAGGTAGAAACCTAACCACATCTTTAAACTCTAAGACCCTTACGTCCCTTGTGCAATGGTTTCCTAACGGGGGTTCAGGTTTCTGTTATAGCAATATGGAGATGGTGATGAGGGTGCTGATGGTGATGATGGTGGTGATGATGATGATGATCCTGATGAAGTCCAGCTTGATGGTGTTATTTATGGCGACAATCTCCCCTCTTCGGGAAGGAATTCCCCCAGCAGAAATCTGTCTGTCGGAGAGATCTTTCTCTCTCGGTGTTTTCCACCCCGCAGAGGCGGTGGAATCTTTCTGTGGTCGCTCCCTGAGTCTTAGGGTTTCGGGAGGATAATATATGCCAGAGGGGAGAGCCAGGGGTGGACCAGGGCGGCGACATCACCTAGTGGCGCGGCCTAGGGTGACCCGTGCCAGGGGTGGTGTGGGCCCCCTGTGGCCCATCTCCAGCCCCCCTTCTGGCTTTCTTCGTTTTCTGGAAAAATAGGATTTTCCGTATATTTTTCCGTATTTTTTGATCTTCGCGAATTTTGCCTCCAAACAGCACCTTTTCCATCAGAATCCTGACTACAGCGGTTCATGCTCCAAAAGTCATCAACCATGCAAAAATAGATGAAATAACATAAGTATCGTCTCTTAATATGAAATATATCAATGAACAACAGTGAAATATGATATAGAATAGTGATGCAAAATGGACATATCACCGCGTCGTCCTCATCTCCGCCCATCCCCGTGTCTAACGGAGTGAGTGGGGTAATGTTTACCTCGTCCAACATCTCCATGTACGAGGTGTTGTCATTCCTAACAGTACGCGGCCTCAATATCTACTCGCAATGAAAACCGAGGAAGAGTTCTAATTTGTACCTTCTTGACCCGTCATCGAGCACGTCCTGGGCGACATTCGCGGTGGCTTCCGGTGGCGTTGGCAGGGATGGGAACGGAGGCGGGGCGCCACGGCTCATTGTCGCCTTCAATTTCATCCTCTTCGGTGCTGAATTCTTTGGTCTGGCGCGGGATGCCTTTGGCTTCGATGGGACCACCGGGACATCAGCGCTGGCTGCCACGGCACCATCTTGCGGGACCACATGCGTTCCCACGCGCTGCCGCTTGACCACGCTTGTCGACGGGACCATGGTAGCGACGTCGATGGGGGTCGCGGGGGTCGCCGAGGTGGTTGGTGTAGCGGTGGAAGCTCCGGCAACCGCATGAGAAGGTGGCGGGGCCTGCGTGCTATAAACGGCGGCCGGCTGGGTCGATTCGAGACTCATGGTGGCGAGATCGGAAGACGGTGGTGCAGAGGACGGTGAGGGCGCACAGATCAGCGACGTCGGCGGCGGTTGGGAGGAGGTGAAACTTCCCTCGCGCGCAAACTAGGGATTGTGTTTGGGCTGCATTCTGTTCGCTCCTTCAGCCCCTACAAATACATGTTGAGTATGGGTTTCGGTTTCGGCCTGAATTTTTTTCTAGTTTCGCCTACTATACGTATCTGATCTGCGCCGATTTACAAACCGAACCCTTAAAATTGCGGTTATTTTTCGCGTTTGGCCTATTTACGGGCTCTGCTAGAGATGATCTTAGTCTGACCCTAGTGAAGTATTATAAGGCTAGTCAAAGTGGGAGTAACTTGGATAGTAACGTTGTCCTACATGTATTTAGATGATATGACAATTAAATGATGGGAGAGAGCCTTGTGGTATGTTACCATAAGAGCAAGGGCAATAGTAGAGGCAACTACCAGCTATAAAGCATGTCCATGTCATATATAACAATCTAATAGCCAACATATACAATAGGTAGAGATAAAAATATACTACTTTATTAATACATGGCTCACTTTACACTCTCACATACTCCCTCCGTCTGCAAATAAGTGTACTTCTAGGTTTTGCCTGAGTCTAACTTTGTCAAATTTGACCAACCTTTTAGATAAATATATCAAAATATATTACATAAATTTTTCATATTACGAAACTAAATTTCAAAACAAATACAGTGGTACCAATTTAGTGTCATAAATATTGGTACATTTTCCTAAAAAGTTAGTCAAAATTTACTAAGTTTGACTTAGGACAATCCTAGAAGTACACTTATTTGCGAAATAAGGGAGTAGTGCCTAGAGCACGTGATGCAGCTGACTCTTAACCAAGAGCCCACTCATTTTCTCTCTTCTCTTCTCTCTTCCAACTAGTCATAAATATACTATTTTAAATCTTATAGCCTGCTAACTGGATCTTATTGTATTTGCTCTAACATCACACATTTCAAGACAAAATGAGTCTATATTATAATAAATGAGGCTTTGCATGATACCACATCTATGTTATTTTCCACTATGGAGGCAGTAATTTAGACTAGTAACTTAGACTTGCTCTAAGGTACTGTCCACTGTGACCAGCCTAATGTGTACTTCACATCATGCATGCCATATTGATAAAATGATGATGTAGCACATCAATTAATGAAGAGAGATGTGCTAGTATATAATATGATACGGTATCATAGCATATGTAACAAGAAAAATTAATGTCAAATACATCTTGTACATCAAATTGCATTGAGATTCTACAAATAATTAAATACCATGAGACTATGATACACTAGATAATACTAAGCACTATAGGAATAATATCATAAGCTAGTATCATACGCATGATACTCCCACTAGGACCAGGCTTATAATTTTAAGAGAAACGAAAAGAGTGCAAGTACACAAATGATGAAATATAAGAATAAAGAAGACGAAATACAAGTAACACAAGAGCGAGCACAAATATAAAACCAAGTGCGAGTACACAAAAACCCAATAACAAATGCAGAAAATCAAGTACAAATACACTCGAGACCAGGTAGCGGAGGACCTAGAATTTTACTAATGGGTATGTCGCGCCAAAATTTCGACAACAATTTATTTGCCTTATAATACGGTATACATGGAATATATAGTATGCAGTTTAAATATAAAGTTGGAAAATTTCGTAATTTACCATACAATGGTTCAAAAACATACTAATGCTAAATTATGTATAAAAACTTACAATACTACTTGTTTGACTTGTCTAGCCTAATCTTCCTTAAGGACATGAAAGTCTCCTCTGGCCGAGCTTAGTCGCGCCGCCTCGCGCGCAACCCCGCGCGCCACTCTGTGTCCCGCCACCTCGCGCCCAACCGCCTAGCGCGCTGCCCCGCTACCTCACACAGCACCGCCGTCTCTCCGTGCCCTGCCCGCCGCCTGACGCCCGGAGCACCGCGCAAGGAGGAGATGGGTTGTGCACCACGCCCTTGTCCTCGCCGTCCCTGCGCCCCGTCGCTCGCCGCCTTGGACGCAACCGCTGTCGTTCACGCTCACCATAGCGGGCGTAGGCCCGGCAAAGGAAGAGGGGCTCGACGGACGCCGTAGCCTGCGGAAACAGCTGCAATGCGGGCTCGGGAGTGGGTGCGGGAGAGGCGCGATGGAGCAGGGTGTGCGCGATGGTGAGCTCTCGCGTGCACCCTGTCTGCGAGGTGGTCGGACGTGGTGGCGCGCACGTGACCTCGACCAGCACGGTCGAGCGTGGAGGCGTCCGCGTGCACACGCTGACACGGGGCAGCTATGATGGCGCGTCTCGGTCTCCATTGGCGGTGGGTGGCCTTCACCCCCCATAATCAAAAGGTAGCCAGCGCCCCCCTCCCCATTAGGGCAAAAATATGCTATCGTCGGAGCCTAGGGTACGAGTGGAGATGCTCTTATCCAAGCACATATAATCCGTTGCTGGAGAGGTCTTATCTACCTAATAACGTACAGCTCGCGAGGGATAATATCCCGGTGGTCAACGGTTTTTATAGGTTCGCCAAAATTATGGAACCATTTGAAAATCCCATCAATGGTGAATTTTTTTGCAGGAGTCTTCTCAATGTTTACTATTACTACAAAAGAGTCGTTTAACAGATTCTTTTTATATGAACAAAAAAGATAAATTTAACCTTCGATTAAACTTTTTCATTGTGCAATTTCACATTGTGTGACAAGGTGGTATATACTTTATCAGGGATCTGCAAAATACTGTTGCCTCCGTTTGGAAATATAAGATGTTTTATGTTTGTAAAGGAAATGTATCTAGACACTTTTTATATGTAGATCGTTTGAACCTTCATACAAAAAGTTGTCTAGATACATTAGCTTCACAAACCTAAAATATCTTATATTTCTAAACGGAGGAAGTAACTAGTAATATAGGATGTACTCATGTACGATTGTATGAGGCGTTCGGCCAAGATTATTTTACAAATATAGCCATCTGTAAATCGCAATCGCCAAAACTACCCTTGTCTCACAGCATTTGTCAAATATACCCTGGCGGGAGGTGGAAAAAGCGTCACGTGGAGCCTCCCGCCAGGGAGTGTGGCGGATGAAAATTCCCGTCTTGGGGATTGGCGGGAAGGGCATCCCGTCCTTGCGATTGGCGGGAAAGGACCCGTCGCTGGCGGAAGGTTTGCATGCAGGTACGTCTTCCTTTCCTTGGCTTTTTCCTATGCTTGACCGCAAAATGCATGCCCTTTTTAATTGATGCCTGTCAGTCACATGAACATTCTACCTCATTGGACGCCTAATATTTTCCAAATTCGCTGCTAAGTTGAGACAGTGAGAGCAACTTCACTCGTTGGGCGTCCCCAGGCGAAATCCAGCGCTATTCATCGCCGGACGGATGCAACTTTCAGCTTGAGAACGGTCTTTTTTTTCGCTCGCGTTTCCAGGTCGAGTTCTCAAATTTAGCCGAATTTTGATCAAACTCGGTGAATATTGGATGAATATAGGCAATTTTAATTAAACAGAGACGATTTCATACATAGTAGACCAAATTCGGATATATACCCAAATTTTGGCTAAAAGAAAAACGAAAAAACATAAAAACTAGCGCGGGGAGATGCCGATGCCGATGCCGACGCCGATCACGTGCCGAAGTTACGGTAGAACACCATGTAGTCGGGGTCGGTCTTGCCGTCGTCGTCGCTCGGCGGCTGTGGTAGGCGCAAGCTGCCCTGGCCGTCGTCGCCGCACCGCCACGGCTGGTTCAAACAACCGACGTCGTCCTCCTTGCCATCGAGGACGATGAGCGGCGCACCCTGATAGGCGCACTGGCGGCGAGACCTGCGATCGGTCGCGCGCTCGGCCTCCTCCTGGTGGTGCCGAATTCGGGCGGCCTCCTCCTGCTCCCAGTCGGCCCGGGACCAGGCGAGGGCGTCCGGCTCCGGCATGTCCCGCAGAGACTGCTCCATCGCCATCCCCATGGCGAAGGCGTCCTCGTCGACGGGGATTGCCCATTCCGACGGCTCCGGCTTCGGCTGGCGCAGGCGAAGACGGCCGGTCGGCGACGGTGGCGCGCGGGGCTCGATGACGATTCCTCGCGACCTTGTCCTCGGCGGCTCACGCACCGGTGTCTCGGCCTCCCGTTTCACGGGCCGCGGTGACTCGTCGCCGTGTCGCGGTGACTGCGCCGGCGCCGAGCCAGATGATCACGCGGCCGAGGTGGAGGAGGACGACGAACTGAAGCTACCCATTCTTTTGGGCATCCAGTTCGCCGGAGATGCGCGCCTGCAAGTCATCACGGGTCTTTTTTATAGGCTCAAATTAGCAGCGAATTTGGAAAAGATTAGACGTTTAATGGGGAGAATCTTCGCGTGACTGACAGGCATCAATTAATATGCATGCAAGGGCATGCATTTTGCCGTCAAGTACAGAAAAAGGCCCAGGAAGGAAAGATGTACGCTGCATGCAAACCTTCCGCCAGCGGCGGGTCTTGTCCCGCCAATCGCAAGGGCGGGTTGCCCTTCCCGCCATTTCCCAAGACCGGAATTTTAGTCCGCCACACTCCCTGGCGGGAGGCGCTACGTGGCACTTTTCCCACCTCCCGTCAGGGTAGATTTGACAAATACTATGAGACAAGGGTAGTTTTGGCGACGACAATTTACAAAGGGCTATATTTGTAAAAAAATCTTCGGCCGAAGGACTGTACGTGCAGCAGCCGCACCTTGCACCATCGCGGCGAACGACGTTTTGGCAGATCCGTCTGGACCCCTCTGTGGGGCGGCTGCTGGTGATGTGCCCTAGTGTGGGCGAGCGATGGCGATCGAGCAAGACGAACCGGAAGCGGATGAGTGAATCGATCAATACATGCTTTATATTATGGTGTTCGTGCGTCCACATGAGGCCTCAGGCTATATAGTTTAGCTAAATAGTAATCCTTATGGGCTGATACTGGCCTACTGGGCTTGGTCGCAATTAGCTGCTATACATACCCTGCATACAACCTAGAATCTATAATATCTAAATAGGTGATCTCCACTAAGAGGTCGTTTGTTATCCATCATTTGGGACTGGAATTCTGGAATTCATTTTATAGTTCTATCTCTATGTTGTTTGGTTGACACGGAATTAAACTGTCATTTCATTTGGCAAATCCATCGAAATATCACCATGTGTAAACCCAATTCCTATCTCAGACCAGTCATTTGCAAATTCTGGTGGCAACCAAACATGTGGATGTTTTTAGAATTATAATATAAATGAAATGAATCCATGTATTCATTTTATTTCTAGTAAATGAAATGAATACCTGGGTACCAAACGACCTCTAAGAGATTTCTCTCAACATACAAGATGTCCACCTCATCAGGTGGGCCTAAAAAAAGGTGAGCCTAAATAGGTGATCTCATGCAGCCATGCCTTATCATTTTATTTTCATATATTTATAGTATCAAATCATCACTATTAATGCTAAAAATCCCAAACGACTAGCCATTATTTTGTCTTCCATGATGAAAGCAAATTCAGTTTTAAGGCGATCGTCTCTTTGTCTCCTGCATTATCGCACTTCCTTTTTATCTCCTCTCTTGCTTTTTGGTGTTACCTCTCGGTGAGATGCTGTTTTTCTGTGGTGTAACACAAGACTGCCAGGGCTCAATCGGATGTACGAGAGGAGTCACGACACAAAGGAACACCAACGGCCTATCCCGGCCGAGGTCAACGAGGACTAGCACGGCTTGCACTGCAATATCTATCCTGAGAATGTGAGCAGATCAGGTTCCATCCGATGTCTTCTTCTCCTTCCATTTTTCATCATTTATTTCGGTTACAAAAGAAGTGGGCATGCTTGGATTTTTACTGCAGGGATTAGGGACATGAACTCAATCTAGATTTCTTGAACTGGGTGTCGATTTGTGCATAATACAGTAAGTTCTTGGGCAAGGTATGGGTGCGGGTAGTTTTTATTTAGATAATCTCTACTGTAGTTGATTTATGTATATTGTTGCAGGTGCCTCACAAGTGCCAAGGTAAAGTTTCTTCGTATACTCTGATTCAGATCTGCACTACCCTACATTATTTATATATCATCTATTATTCTATTTACCTGCCAATTTGTGATAGTACGTAGCGGCCTTTCATATCGATTTCATGTCTTCAAATTTTTCTTTATTTATTATCTACACAAATTTTCTGATAATATTTCTATATTCGTTTTTTCATGGATGCTCCTTCGGATCAGTAAGTCGCTATCTATTGGTGATGCATCTTTTCACGAAGTTCCTTCAAAATAGTAAGTACTTATCTATTGGTGATGATTTTTTTATAAAGTACGCTCAAGTTAGTAGGTTTATTATTGTATGTTCTTACCAAGAATTTGAGAAGGTATACCCTTCCAGCCCCCTTCTCTCTCATTCTATTGCTGCAACGGCTCCTTATATTCTTGACTGCGTATCATTCTTTTAGATCAGCTCCCGCTTAATTGGTTTGTTTCTTAGAAACTTCGGTTCTTTCAGAATGAGAGAGTTGGAGAGATTCACACGTTAAGCAGCGTCATACAAGCAAGACATCTACAAACCCAGTAGTGAATTTCTCTATAGTACGCCTAGACAGCCCACAATATCTATAATATTACATAACTATGACGTATACTTTGATCATTTAGTTTGTATGGTCTTTTGTCCTACCATTCTACCAATACTAGCTTCACACGGGAGCATGGCGCACAGACTAATACACTCTAATCATGTTGGCACTAGTGGAAAACGGGCCTCCAGTCCCGGCCCGTAAGGGGCTTTAGTCCCGGTCCTGTTAACCGGGACTGGAGGGGCGGGACTAAAGGCCTACCCATTAGTTCCGGCTCTCTTACCAGCCGGGACCAATGGGCATCCACGTGGTTGTCTCTGCGGGCGCTGGGTGCCTCCCTATTAGTCCCGGTTCGTATTACGAACCGGGACAAATGGTTCTCTGTCGCGGCAGAATTTTAGGCACTTTCTCTGTCGCGACAGAGAATTTAATTTGTATTCTTTTTTTTATTTCAAAATAGTTTTCTACGCTACCATATATCGTACATGTTCGTGCATACATAAGATAACTTCTCTTAAGATCGAGCATACAAATATATACATGATAGTTACACATGGAGATCACAATTATCGGGACTAGAGCCCGTCTATTCAATTACACGATCGGGGATCATCGGCGCCTATTCACACTAAATTCTTCGGCGTCATCTATCATCTCGTTCATCAAGAATCCTGCCAGTTCTTCAGCAATTGCTACTACGCGTTGCTGTGGTAGGAGCTGATCCCGCATTTTCTCGAACTATATAAGAAAAGGAGATCAATATGAATATCAATCATGATAACAAAAAGTGACGGTAATAAAAATAATGTTATGAATGTATTGCTTACATCGACTCTATAATCATTCAGCTCACTGGTAAACGTGCGAATGAACTCGCAAACGTAGAATCCACATAGATTCGTCCTCTGTGGCTGCCTCGCGCACTTTACGAGAATAGAATTCAATCAAAATAATAATCATGCATCATAATTGTATTGAAACTAGAAGTAAAGAGATCCGCCTACTACTTACCGAGACCGGCTTAAACGTCAGCTTCTCAGTAAAGTCACCCGTAACCGCACTCTTGAACTGGTTCCAAACCCTATCCGGTAAAGAAAATGAATGAGTTATTTATTACGTGATATCTCATGAAATCAACGAAAGAGACCGCTGTAGCGTAAAAATTACCTCTGGAGCATGTCCTGCATATCACTAAACTGTTCCAGGGGTCTCTTTAATGGGTCCATGACTTCAACTCTTCCCTTATCAAGTTGAATGTCCATGAGAATCCAGTAGAAACTGTACACGTTTATATATACATCAGAAACTCATCAATTACACTTAACATCGAGTAAGCAAAAGAGAATGTGTACAATAGAGTAAGATACTCACGCGAAATTGTAAGGAAACAATATGTGGTCACAGAAATTTTGCTCCGTTAGAAACCTTAGAAGGTTTTCCTGTGTTTCCTCGGGTTTATCCTTTAGCGTCTGACAATGTATTTTATCTGGGTCAATGAACCCAACACTGAAGATTGACCTTCTTTTACATTCCATGATCTTCATTCTGCATAATAATAGAGTACAAAAGGATATAATTAGGATAATTACATGCAATGAACTGAACAACTGAAAAAAAATGAACAGCTTATATATAGACAATGAAGTCAACAACTTACAGACAATAGCAACTCATGAGACTTTTGTCGATGGCGTCTAAAGCGTATAACTGGAAGAGTTCTGGAAACTCAACATGGACCTCATCTTCTCGGAAGTAGTAGTCATGTGGGACTTTCGCCACGATCATTATTCTCTCCTCCTTTACGGCTTTCAAGTACCATTTATGTAAACTCCGCATTTGTGTTGGCAGTTGTTGGAACTGCTCAAAGCTGACCAGAGGCTTCCCTGGGACATATGTAGGGACTACCTGAGCCTTGGTAACTTGTCGTCCTGGGAACCTAGCAATTCCTCAACAGTCACATTCATAGCGGCCGCAAGCTTCTTAGCTTGTTCCATATCCTGCTGGGGAGTGTCATAGGATACCACCTTGAGGGGTGGGGTCGATTTTTTGGCCTGTTCCCCGAGCTGGGGGACGTCCTTTCTTTTCTCGGTTGCATTTTGACTTGATGATTTGCTCCCGCTTGCACTTCTACTTGATTTGCTCTTCTTCACTTCCTTCTAAAGAGTGCGTCGATAGTCATCTGGCTTATGGTGCAAGTCATATTGCGATTTTGTGTTCAGAAAAGAAAGTGCATACGCTTTTTGCTTCTCGGTGTATACCGGGGCGGGCTCGGGTTTCTTCTTTTGAAGCTGCGCAACACATTCGGCCTTTACGATCATGTCGGTTTCCTCGTCAGTACGAACGTAAGGTCTGATAGAAAGATTCTTATGAGGTACTCTTGGGAGGGGCGACATTTGTCGTTTTGGGCTCCTGTGTCGTTTAGTACTAATCGGAGGCTGCGGCGGAGATCGAGATGGACTCGGGATATGGTGGTCGTAGTCATGGGGTGGGCTTCTTGGAGGTGATGGAGGTGAAGGTGACATGCGACCACTCGGAGGCGGTGTTGGCTTTGGCGTCCAGCCTGGAAGCTTGATGTTGTTCTTGTCCCATAGAATGATACCACCCAGTACTTCTCCGAGTGTCCTCTCACCTTCAGGTCCAGGGATGTCAAGCTCCATTGAGTCCCACCTCATTGCGATTTCATCCACACCAACTTTAGCATAGCCAGCTGGAATCTCACGGCCATGCCAGCGTGCGCCAGGTGGACAAGGTAAAGCACATCCGACCGCCACCTTGATGGATAGGTTCTTCACCTTCTGATGGAGCTCACAAGATGCCTGCTCCTTGATTCCATCCACGGGGTAGCCGGGACCACCATCTACCATACGTGCATCGTCAGAAGGGACCTCCGATTCAGCCACGCTGCTTTTCCACTGAGATGGGACGACGGTAATATTGAGTACAGGATCTTGCAGGCGCGCTGCTCCTCGAAGTTTGTCAATCTGTTGCTGATGCATTCGAAGTGTTCCTATCAACTCGGTGAACTTGTCTCCCTCCTCCTCCTGTCGTCGCCTCTTTGCTCTCTCTCGGCTCCTATAAGTATCTCTGTCTTTGGGAAACCCCATCTCCCACGTATAACTAGGGCCAAGGCCTCGTACACGTCCTCCGCGTTCGTCATTCCCGAGGACCTTTGTCAGCAAGTCTTTCTCTCTATCGGGACTAAACTTTGTTGTCCCCGCTTTAATCTCCTTCACCACTTCCTGCCATGTATCTCGGGGTATCCTAATCCCGTCACTGCAAATAAGGTCCCCTGTACTTTCGTCATACTCACTCCCATGCCCAAAGAACCAATTCCTTGCCCTCAGACCCCATTCTTCGCGTATTGGTTCTGGAGTGATCCTTTTAGCAAGCAGCTCATTCTCTTTAGCATCCCACTTTGGCATGGCAACCGCGTAGCCCCCTGGCCCTAGGTGATGGTGTTATTTCTTCATCGCGGCATTTTTCTTTTTTCCCGACATTTCCATAGCAGGTTGTGACTCCTTGTACTTCACAAATGCATCCCAGTTAGCCTGCTACTTCGTTAGATAGCATTCAAATTTAGGAGTCTTCTTCGTCTTCTGATACTTTTGCCATAATGCTTTCTTCCAGTTCTTGAATAGTTCGGCCATCTTCGTAAGAGTCCACTGCTTGACTTTCTTCCTCAATGCAGCTGTGTCGGCATCATCCTCACATTCTGGCAGGGTGAAATGTGTCATGAGGTCATTCCAAAGACCCTCTTTGCACCTGTCGGAGACATACTCACCCTCTTTCGCCCCTTTGGTCTTATTCCACTCTCGAACGATGATCGGGATGCGATCCCTAACCATAACTCCGCATTGTTGTTTAAATACAGTTTTAGCCTTTTCGGGTTCCACCGGTTCACCCCGTGGTGATACCCGCGTAATTGTATAACGCGTAGATGCGTCCAACTTTTTGGCCGGGCCTCGTTTGGAATATTTTTTGCTCGATGTGGAGGCCTAAGAGAAGAAACATTCGTCAATTTATATATATATATATACAACTCAGTTAATGCATCTACTGATCACCAGACTTCATATATATACCTCGCCGTCGGCTTCTCCACCACCGGAGCCGTCGGCTTCTCCACCACCGAAGCCGTCGGCTTCTCCTTGATCATTTCGGTCGACCTCCTCTCCCTCACCGGAGGGGTTCAGATAAATCGACGGAGATTCAGGTGGATCAACATGGGGGCTGTCGTTGATCATATCCTCGAGAATTTCTTCCTGTGCTAGGTCTCTCTGGATTGGATCCATAGTTTTCTACAAAATGCATAGAATAACATTTTTCATTTAATATTGCTGCATAAAATAACACTAAACAATAATATGAACACGCAATTTGCTACCACCCTAAGTCCGGGGGCCCGCGAGCACCACCACCCTAACCCTAAGTCCGGCTGCCCGCGAGCACTACCACCCTAACCCTAAGTGCGGGGCCCCGCGAGCACTACCACCCTAACCCTAAGTACGGGCCCCGCGAGCACTACCACCCTAACCCTAAGTGCGGGGCCCGCGAGCACTACCATCCTAACCCTAAGTGCGGGGCTCCGCGAGCACTACCACCCTAACCCTAAGTGCGGGGCCCGCGAGCACTACCACCCTAACCCTAAGTCCGGCTACCCGCGAGCACTACCACCCTAACCCTAAGTGCGGGGCCCGCGAGCACTACCACCCTAACCCTAAGTGCGGGGGCCCGCGAGCACCACCACCCTAACCCTAAGTCCGGCTGCCCACGAGCACTACCACCCTAACCCTAAGTGCGGGGCCCGCGAACACTTTATATTACACTACTATATACTACTAAAAAATAAAAAATATACTACACTAATTATTAACATACTACACTAATATATACTACTAAAAAATAAAAAATATACTTTATATTACACTACTATATACTACTAAAAAAATAAAAAAATATACTACACTAATTATTAACATACTACACTAATCTATTACTATACACAAACATATATATATACTAAATTAAAAAAAATGGCCGGGGCCGGTGGGGACAGAGCCGCTGGAGAGGCAGCGCGCGGTCGGGGGCGCCGCCCGGGCTCGTTGGGGCCGGGGATGGAGGAGGCGCGGCGCCCGGCGGGAGGAGGGAGTTACCTCCGACGGGGCTCTCCGGGGCCGGGGGCGATGGAGGAGGCATGGCGCGCAGCGGGGCGGACGTCCGTGGCGTCTGGAGAGGCGGCGGCGCGGCGGGGCGACTGTGCAGACGGCTGGAGAGGCGGCGAGAGGCAGTCCAAATTTTGACAGCCTGTCGGCGTCGTCGTCATCCTCGCGCGCGTCTGCAGAGTGTGGAGATGGAGATTAGGGGAGCGAAGCGGCGCGTATTTAAATAAATGAACCTTTAGTCCCGGTTTGTGGCTCGTACTGGGACTAAAGGGCCTTTAATCCCGGGGCAAGCCACGAACCGGGACTAAAGGTACCCAGCCCGTGGCTTGCCCCGGGACTAAAGGCTTTTCGGCACTGCCCACGGGGTGCGCGCCAACAACACCCTTTAGTCTCGGTCCATGCCACAACCGGGACTAAAGGCCCATTTTTAAAAAAATTGACTACAACCTTTGTTTCCCGCCTTATTGCATACTATGTTATTAAATAAACTACTATATATCAATATTATTAAATCTGATAAAAGTTTACAATATTTTAGGGTTTAGGGTTTCGGGTTTAGGGTCCTTTTTCAAAAAAAAATCATCCTGGGGCGCGCCTGTTTAAAAAAAATTCAATTAGCATATTATTTAAACATTTGAATTTTATAGTTTTTGCATACTTATGAATTTGAGAAAAATTTCAACATGAAAAGTTCTTGAATTTGAATAACTAATCCAAATCTATTTTCTGTTTTATAAAATAATTATTCTAACTAGTGAAACTAATAATCATTTTGCCATTTCCAATTTAAAAATGCATTAACTATTATATTTTGCATATTTTTAACATAAAAAGTGCTTGAATTTGAATGAGAGATTCAAATCCATTTTCTGTTTTATAAAATATTTATTCTAACTAGTCAAACTATTAACGATTTTGCTATTTTCATGTGATTCCGACACTCCGGTGATCTTCCTCCAGCGAAAGCCTAGACCGGGGGCCTCGGATCGTCTACCCCTGTAGCTTTCTCCGTACGAGGGTAGCGCCTTTAGGGTTTAGAGTTTAGGGTTTAGGCTTGGTCGTTGCCGTAGCACATCTAGACTCATATCTGCCGCCTCTCTCCACTCTATCCCATGGCTTTCACCATACCTCTAACCCCAGGGAGGCGGAGATGGAGTCTTTCACGGGCTAGCAGGAATGTATTTTCTGAGGTGGAACTTCCGAAGATGCCATAGGGCGTGTGCACCAAGGGAATCTTCGAGAAGTTCCACCACGTGAGATTTCCCAACCCTTTCCTCCATCCATGGGGATGAAACTCTCCATCCATATTGGCTTGGTCGTTGCCATAGCACATCTAGACTCATATCTGCCGCCTCTCTCCACTCTATCCCATGGCTTCCACCACATACCTCTAACCCCAGGGAGGCGGAGATGGAGTCTTTCACGGGCTAGCAGGAATATATTTTCCAAGGCGGAACTTCCGAAGATGCCATAGGGCGTGTGCACCAAGGGCATCTTCGAGAAGTTCCGCCACGGGAGATTTCCCAACCCTTTCCTCCATCCATGGGGATGAAACTCTCCATCCATGTTGGCTTGTTGAGTTGCTTGCCATGGCGTATCGATGCTCCTTTTATAGGCACGACGCCGCTTCTACTTTGTCTTCTTCCTCCGATAGGGCGTCGTGCGCTACATGCTTTATCTCATCGAGCAGTGCGTCCACCCATGCGTCCTTATCCTACCGACAGCTTTAGTCCCGGTTTGAGCCCCCACCCGGTACTAAAGGTTACCCACACGTCCTTATCCCACCGACAGTTTTGTTAGATGACACAAAAACCACCTTTAGTCCCGGTTGCACCCACCAGCCGGTACTAAAGGTTAGCCACCCCCCAGATAAGGCCCTCCCAGATAAGCCTCCCCCAGATAAGGCCCCCCATCTTTTGTCCTGGTTTGAGCCCCCACCTAGATAAACTCTCCATCCATGTCAAATAAAAGGTTTAATACATTACATAGATTTATGTCTCAAATAAAAGGTTTAATTACATAGATTTATGTCTCAAATAAAAGGTTTAATACATTATTACACATCACCAACATCTAGTGTTGTGGTTTTCTTCTGCACCGTAGCCATGGAGAATCTTCATCATTTAACAGGATGCTTGGGTCAGTTTTCACTTTGAAGGGCGAAATTTCATGAAACTTATTGTAATCTTCTGACATGTCTGTCTTGTCATCCACTCCCACGATGTTTCTTTTCCCTGAAAGAACTATGTGGCGCTTTGGCTCATCGTATTCTGTACTCTTTTGCTTATCTTTCCTTTTTCTCGGTTTGGTAGACATGTCCTTCACATAGAAAACCTGAGCAACATTGTTGGTTAGGACGAATGGTTCATCCATGTACGCAAGATTGTTGAGATCCATTGTTGTCATGCCGTACTTTTCGTCTACATGTACCCCGCCTCCTGTCAGCTTGACCCATTTGCACCGAAACAAAGGGACCTTAAAAGTAGGTCCATAGTTAAGTTCCCATATCTCCTCTATGTATCCATAATATGTGTCAATCTGCCCATTGTCATCTGTTGCATCAAAGCGGACACCACTGTTTTGGTTGGTGCTCTTTTTATCTTGGGCGATCGTGTAAAATGTATTCCCATTTATCTCGTACCCTTGGAAAGTACATATAGTCGAAGATGGTAACCTGGCCAACGAGTACAACTCATCTCCAACAGTGGTGTTATTCATGAGATGTGTCTGCAACCAATTGCCAAAATTCTTCTCGTGTTCCCCTTTAATCAAGGTTTCAGGCTTCCCCGGGTTTCCGGAGCATAGAATATTCTTGTGTTTCTCGATATACGGAGCCACCACGGTGGAATTGTGTAGAACTGTGTAGTGTGCTTGAGTGAAAGAATGCCCGTCCCTACATACCATTGATTTCCTTCCTAGTGTGCCTTTTCCAGTCATCCTCCCCTCATACCGAGATTCAGGAACACCAATCGGCTTAAGGTCAGGAAGAAAGTCAACACAAAACTCAATGACCTCCTCTATTCCATAGCCCTTGGAGATGCTTCCTTCTGGCCTAGCACGGTTATGAACATATTTCTTTAAGACTCCCATGGACCTCTCGAAGGGGAGCATATTGTGTAGAAACACAGGACCGAGAATTCTAATCTCTTGGACTAGGTGAACTAGGAAGTGCGTCATAATATTAAAGAAGGATGGCGGGAACAACAACTCGAAGCTGACCAGACATTGGACCACATCAATCTGTAACCCTGATAGACTTTCTCGATCGATTACCTTCTGAGAAATTGCATTGAGGAATGCACATACCTTCACAATGGCTAGTCGAACATTTTCTGGTAGAATTCCCCTCAATGCAACCGGAAGCAATTGCGTCATAAGCACATGGCAGTATTGAGACTTTAGGTTTTGAAATTTTTTCTCTTTCATATTTACTATTCCCTTTATATTCGACGAGAAGCCAGACGGGACCTTGCTACTGAAAAGGACTTCAAAAAAGATTTCCTTCTCTTCTTTGGTAAGAGCGTAGCTGGCAAGCCCTTGAAACTGCCCTGGATGCTTGCCGTCTCGTCCTTTATGATGTTGCTGGTCCTCCCGTGCTGCCGGGTATCTTTTGACTTCCCATACAAGCCCAGGAAGCCTATAATATTCACGCAAAGATTCTTCGTCAGGTGCATCACGTCGATTGCAGAGCGGACCTCATGCAGTTTCCAATAGGGTAGCTCCTAGAATATAGATTTCTTCTTCCACATGGGTGCGTGTCCGGTAATGGGGTCTTTCGGAACAGGTTGTCCTCCAGGACCCTTTCCAAAGATTACATCCAAATCCTTGACCATACCAAATACATCAGCACCACTACGGGGGACAGGCTTCGTCCGGGTTTCTGCCTTGCCATTAAAATGCTTGCCTTTCTTCTTTAAGGGATGACTGGGCGGAAGAAAACGATGATTATACGGGTACACATTCTTTCTACATTTATCCAGATATATACTTTCAGTCTCATCTAAACAGTGTGTGCATGCATTGTATCCTTTGTTCGTCTGTCCTGAAATGTTACTAAGAGCAGGCCAATCATTGATGATTACGAACAACAACGCTTGTAGGTCAAATTCCTGCTGTTTGTGCTCATCCCACACACGTACACCTGGTTTGGCCCACAACTGTAGAAGTTCATCAACTAATGGCCTTAAGTACACATCAATGTCGTTGCCGGGTTGCTTCAGGCCTTGGATGAGCACTGGCATCATAATGAACTTCCGCTTCATACACAACCAAGGAGGAAGGTTGTAGATACATAGAGTCACGGGCCAGGTGCTGTGACTGCAGTTCTGCTCCCCAAAAGGATTCATGCCATCGGTACTTAGACCAAACCATAAGTTCCTTGCGTCACCAGCAAAGTCCGGGAAGTCTCTCTCGATTTTTCTCCACTGCCAACCATCAGCAGGGTGCCTCAACATCCCGTCTTTCTTACGGTCTTCCATGTGCCATCGCAACAACTTGGCATGCTCTTTATTTCTGAACAAACGTTTTAACCGTGGTATTATAGGAGCATACCACATCACCTTGGCAGGAACCCTCTTCCTGGGTTGCTCGCCCTCAACATCACCAGGGTCATCTTTTTTGATCTTATACCGCAATGCAGTGCATACCGGGCATTTATCCATATTCTCGTACTTCTCACCGCGGTAGAGGATGCAGTCATTAGGGCATGCATGTATCTTCTGCACGTCTAATCCTAGAGGGTAGACAAGTTTCTTTGCTTCGTACGTACTGGAGGGCAATTGGTTATTTCTTGGAAGCAGCTTCTTTATTATTACCAACAACTTTTCAAATCCCGAGTCAGTCATACCGGTCTCTGCCTTCCACTTCAACAATTCCAGTGTGCTACCCAGCTTCTTCTGGCCATCTTCACAAGTTGGATACAGCAATGTGTTGTGGCCCTGTAACATCTGCTCGAACTGCAACCTCTCCTTTTCTGTATCGCAGTCTCGCCTTGCATCACTAATGACCCGACCAAAATCATCAACGGGCTCATCTGGTTCCCGTTCTTCACCCCTTCTTTTTCATTATCTTCAACTGCGGTATCATCGTATTCAGGGAACATAGATCGGTAGTTGTCATCATCGTTCTCTTTTTCATCGCCGTCTTCCATCATAACCCCTCTTTCTCCGTGCTTGGTCCAAACATTATAGCCGGACATGAAACCGGACCGAAGCAGGTGGCTCTGAATGACTCTTGAGGAAGTATGAGCCTGCTCATTCCGACATTCAACACATGGACAACACATAAAACCATCCCGCCGCTTGTTCGCCTCGGCCACAAGGCGAAAAGAACGCACGCCTTCTCTGTAAGCGTCAGAGCGTCGGTCACCGTACATCCATGGATGGCTCATCTGCATCATACAACCATGCATATATATCAAACACAATCACGATGCTTAAATTAGTACCGCGCAGTCAAAACGAGAAAATAGTTGCTAACCTTTTAGGACACTTCAAAACAAAGAGGAGAAACCTTAAGTGTCGCTCTGGCAGCTCATATCATATTTTGTCTTGTGTGAACTCAAGTGGCATCGCTCTAATAGGCATTTCACCGAACACCTCTAGTGCATATGAAGAAAAAAAGTTAGCACAAAGTTATACCCACCTCTCACATAGGAAAAAACAGGAGAGAGTGGAGGGCTGGGTGCATATATATAGGGCCAGGCCATTAGTCCCGGTTTGAGATACAAACCGGGACTAAAGGTTCTGCGCGTCGGCCCAGACCTATTTGTCCCGGTTTGTATCTCAAACTGGGACTAATGGCTCCTTACGGACCGGGACATAGTGCCTCGGTCTCCTCGGGCCGTATGGTTCGGACCATTAGTCCCGGCCCCAGCCACGGCCGGGACTAATGGCCCGAACCAAAGGCCCATTTTCTACTAGTGTGGTATTCATGCTGAATCATCGGAAAATAACAAACTGAATTGTATTGCAGGTCAGGCATTGTTTTATCTAAAATAAAAATCTTCAATTGGGGCTAGACTATTACATATGCGTTGGACCTGCCTATTGTGGCATTGTTTTACCATGTTTCAATTCGATATATTTTTCTTTATGTTCTCTCTTATGTGCAATCTGCTCATCATCGAGTTGTATCCTCATAGTTGATATACTAAAGAGCTATCCATTAAAACTTTGACTGATTTCCATGCGTTCTTCCTTCAACCGTCGTAGCGTTACTACAGAAGACATAATATTTTTCTAACTATCTGGTATTCAATTTGTAATCATGTTTCAACTTTCTTATTCATAAATCGGATATCCGGTCTGATTTTACTAATCCTACGTTCTCACAGTTGCGTAGATAGACAGTCGAGTCATTATACTGAAAAACATTACGCCGATGCTTCCATTTCCTATAGAAGGGTATTGTTTATAGCTAGCACAATTGATCCCATTAATTATCTCTACACAACTGATATACCTTATTGAATTTGTATACCACATCAACCCTTTATTGTTTATATTGTTCAAACTTTGCAATTGTCGTTGGGAAGGTGACATGTGTTATTTCAATGTGAATCTCTAATGTCCTGCTGCAACGCGCGGGGTATCATCTAGTTATTTAAGGGGGCCGAACCTTGTGTGTGTGTGTCAGTGTGTGTGTGGGAGGGGGAGAGGGGTCTAGCCCCTACTCCCCCGCGTCGTCACCCCTGCCGGGACCTCCCCTTCCATGCAAAGTACATTCCGAGGCCACTTATGGTTCACATGTATTTAATAGTTATATAAAAAAAATTATCGAAACCTATCAACACGAGATCTAGTTTTGAAGATTTTATCGTAATGAGTTTAAAAGTGAAAACGATTCGTAGTTTGGAACAAAAATTCTTAAGATGTTTCATTTTAAAAATAAAAATTCTTCGACAGGGACTACACTCACACACCTCCCGTGTCGCTCTCTCTCGTCTTAATCCCACTTTGCTCCGCCTATGATACTTGACGAACATGCAAGCAACCAGCGAGGGATCACACGAATGAGAATGTGGTACTTGTTAACACCACGGTCCACGAAAAAAGTACAACGTGACACTTATCAACACAATGGTGCAGATGACATACCTTTTAGAAGATTTTACTTTTTCTGGTGATTTCGACATGTCTAGCTTCCCACAGCGCACATACATGAGATGTCTTCGGTCTGCTCATCAATAGGTCTATATTTTTTAGCTCAAAAAATGTTTTAATTAAACCATTTTATATTCAAGGTCTAACAAGTACAGAAAATTGCATTCCAAATTATGAAAACATGTGCACATATATGAAAAAAGTGTTCATCTGTTAAAAAAATTGATGTACACTTATAAAATTATTCACAGGTTCGAGCACAAGTGTTCACGGGTTAATAAAATGCTCGTGTATCCAAAAGCATTAAAATGTTCATGGTTACAAAAATGTTTGCCAGTTCTAAAATACCACTGATAAAAAATATTCATGGTTTACGAAAAATTAAAGTATTCACGTATTCAAAAAAATGTTTTGCAGGGTCAAAAAATGTTCACGACTTAGAGAAAAAAATCACGGTTTTGGAAAATGCCCTTGTTACCCAGGAAAAGCAATACCAAAACATGAAAAGAAAAACGAGCAGAATATAAACCGAAAAAATGAAGGGAGATGAAAAGTAAAGCGAATACCATGCTTTGGTACAGTGTAACCCTGCAAGGGCCTTACGTGATCAGCTAAGACAAGTATGGAAGCTACCACCGGAAAGTGAGTTTGGTCAATCAGGAAAAGAATGGTTTTTGCAGCTGATTGCTAACATCCCCGTTGAAACGAGACCGAAACTACTCTTCCTTTTTTGGCGGGTATGGCATCACAGATACAACATAGTGCATGGCGACGGAAAGGCGGCCATAGCAGCATCGGTTCCGTTCTTGCAAAATTATTTGGAGTCCTTCAGGACTGCAATAGCAAAGGAGGTTGATCCAAAAGGAAAGGCCACCATTTTTAGTTCACAATCGTTGGTACCTAATGCCTGTGATACAGCTTCGCGATGGCGTCCACCTGATGACGGCTGGACAAAGGTCAATGTTGATGCAGCTTGGGACTCTTGGAGCAAGAATGCTGGGTGGGGGCTGATCATACGGGACAACACAGGAGCTGTGATAGCCTGCTGCTGGCAGTACCTCTCAGGGTGTGTGAGTGCAGAGCAGGCTGAAGCACTTGTTTGCCTTGAGGGCCTCAAGCATGTTATTAATCTTCAATGTTGGCCGGCAATTATTGAGTCTGATTGCAGCCGGGTGATACAAGCTGCTGATGCATATTCAATGGACAGATCGCCCTACTGGTGTATCTATAGAGAGATCCAAGAGCTTCTACGACTTCATCCCGACATTTCTATTCGTAAAGTTGACCGTAAGTGTAATAAAGTAGCGTATAATTTGGCACAACTACGCAAACGTGAGTCTTGTGGAGTGTTACGTGATTCAGCACCAACCTGTGTGTTGGCTCTGATCGCGGATGATTGTAAACGCATTATTGCCTAATTAATAAAGCTCACGGTTTCTCTCAAAAAAAATGAAAAGTAAAGCGAAAATGCGGAAGGGAAAAAAGAATGAGAACTAGAAGAAACAGAAAAAAAGAGTGGAGAAGAGCCTCACTGGGCCAGCCCAATGCCCACGGCGGGGGTGCGGTGTGATTCCCTGCTACACCTCGCAGTAAGCGACGTATAAGAAGATGAGCACCTCTGCCTGCTCCATTCTTACCTGAACGATCTTCACTAATCTCACTTAACCCATTCGGAACTGCCTCACACACGATAAAATTCATACGATGACCGTACGAGTAGACTCAGGAGGGACTTCCCATCTCTGATCTCTGGCCCACATGCTGACTGAAGCTAGTATGAGTCTGATCGTACCAAACAGTCGTACAGATCTCTAATCCATTACTGCCCCGTTTGAAAATATAAGATGTTTTGGCTTGTGAAAGAAGTGTATCTAGACCACTTTAGTGCGTAGGTTTATCTAGTTTTGGAGTGAACCTATACACTAAAAAGGTTTTAGATACACTATTTTCACAAATTAAAACATCTTATATTTTAAAACGGAGGGAGTACAACGTACGAAATGATCATGGTCGGCACGAAACTGGAAGCATGGTTCGAAGGAACTGCTCGCTACCTCCTCCGTGGATCATCATAGCATATTTTTTCCTAGCGATCCATCTACCCTCATTTTTGTTTCACTTAGTAGCTTTTTCCGTTGTACCGCCGCCTCTCGTAGCTTCCTCACGCTAAAGACGATTGCCCAATACTACCACGCAGTATAAGATAGACGCTCTATATCCATCACGTTTTCCCTGCCTGCAGTGACCGGAACGCCGTCTCGCCCTCGCGTGAACCGAACGACCGGCCGTTGGCGCGTACACATCGTCGAGAGCGAGCGACCGGTCGAGCTCGAACCAGATCGGTTGGATCGACGTCAGCTCCTGCACTACACAACAGATTGCAGCACGAGCTACTGCACGGCCGGGGGCTCGCTATCGCTAGCCACGTGAGGGCGCGGCCGGGCCCGTACGTGGGGCAGGTCGCAGTCGGGCTCGCCCACGTGACCGCGCTAGACGCTTCGGGTCTCTTTTTCCGTCCGGTCGGGGGGCCCCTGCACGCGCCCACGATCAGTAGACCGCGAGACGTGGCCCGGGGCGTCGCGCGCGACACGTCGCCGTGACTGTGCGTGGGGCGGGACCGATGGAAGCCCTCGCACGTGCACGGTTCGCTGCGTACGTCTGGTTGTCTCTCTCGTTGCTTTCGGATCATGGCGATCGACTTGGAGGAGATGGCGATACGTTCATTCACCACGCTCGATCTCGTGCAGGAAACCCGGCCAGGACCAGCGCGCGCCGGTGAGCTGCCCACATGACATGATCACCGGTGTCCGGGCTCCCCCCACCGCGCGTTTGCCAGCCCACCCGGCACCCGCCACTCACGCGCCTACACGTCCACCTCCGACACCAAGCCGGGAGGATCATCACCTAAAATCTGCCCCCGCTAATTAATCCTCCTCACACATGCAGATGCAATACGCCAAGATCAGTGGAGCGATCGTGCTAGTAGTTTTTCCTCAGTACTCCTACTACTACTTATTTACCGATCCCAAAGCTGATTGCTTAAAGAATTAGAAGACCCCTGCAAGCGCACAGGGGAATGTCTAAAGCCACACCGCTATACTCCTCTTCCCCGTGTTAGACTTTATAACAAGAATATCTTATCTATCTTTGTGTTTATCTTTGTATTAGACTCCAACTTGTATACGCCACGTTGAGGGCTTTTCTCAACCTATATAAACACGTAACCGATCGGCCTGGAGGCTCAACGATCGTTCCCAAACTTCACGATTAACATGGTATCGAGAGCACCTCCTTCTCCTCTCATCTAGCCGCCGTCATCGCAGCTCCTCCCGCTGCGCCGCCGCTCCAAAAACTCCCTCTTTCCCACCCTCCCAAACTCCCCAGATTGCTTCCTACACCCACCAATCTTTGATTCCCAAGATCCCATCTCCTCCAAGTCGTCTTCTCCCCAGGACCACAACCTTCCTTCTTCGTTCTCTCCTCAACAACCCTAGCTTCCATGTCTACCTCCACAAATCCCCCGGCTGGCTCGATCGGTGTGCCGCCAGCCATGAAACTCACTCGCCATAATTTTCTGCACTGGAAGACCCAGATCATGCCCACTCTTCGCGGCGCCCGTGCCCTCAGTCTTCTCGACGGCACCGATGTTGCACCCTCTGCCCTTCTCGATGCTGAAGACTCTGATGGCAAGAAGATCTCCGTTCCCAACCCTGCCTACGATGCCTGGGTCACCAAGGACCAGCAGGTAGTCGGGTTCCTGGTGAACTCCCTCTCCGAGGACATCCTTGCCGAGGTGGTTGGCCTGGAGCATGCGGCCGAGGTGTGGAGTGCCCTCAATGCTCTCCACTCCACTCAGTCCAAGTCCCGGGTGTCCAATCTCCGCGGTGCCCTTGCCAGTACAAAAAAGCTCGACCTGACAGCTGATCAATATCTCACCAAGATGAAGGGCTTCGCTCAGGAACTTGCCGCTGCAGGAAAGAAAGTTGATGATGATGAGCTCAAGGACTACATCCTCAACGGTCTAGATGGTACCTTCACCCCTCTGGTTGCTTCCATTAATGCAAATCCCTCGACTTCGCTTCAAGATACATATTCACAGCTCCTCTCCTATGCCCACCGTGAGGAGATGCTTGTGGCCACGGGACAATCTGTTGGTTCTTTCACCTCTTCTGTCAACGCCGCCTCCTATCGTCCACCCCCTAGTTATGGTACACCCTGCCCTACACCATCCACGACATCATACCTACCACCATACAATCCCCCGCCTTATGCACCCCCTCCACCATCCTACCCGATGCCACCATATATACCTCCCTCCTACACTCCGTCCCATCCACCATATGCTCCCACCCCCTACTCCCCTCAACCTCCCATGTACCCCTATACCCCACAACCATATCCCTCCTATACCCCTACTCCACCGCCCTATACTCCCACTCCATCACCTTACAATACCGCCCCGACACCCACTCGACCTCCCCTACTTCCACGCCCCAATCATCCTCCTTTCCCCCGTGGTCCTCCCGTGCCCGCTGGACCCTCTTCTGGTCGGCGTAAAGGGGGGCGCCCCAAGGTCCCTGGTCGAGTTGCTTCTCCTTGGCAAGATGGGGTCTTTTGCCAAATTTGCAAGAAAGAAGGACATCCAGCAAATGAGTGCTGGTGGCGCTATGGAGATGACGATGGTACTGATGACACAACCAATGAACAAAAAGGGGCCTATGGTGTTGACACAAATTGGTACTTAGACACAGGCGCCACTACTCATGTCACCGGTGAACTCAACAAGCTTCACATCCACCAGAACTATCAGGGGCATGATCAAGTTCACACAGCCAGTGGACAAGGTATGGACATTGCACATATTGGTCATTCAGTTTTGCACACCCCTGCTAGTTCCATTAAACTTCACAATATCTTACATGTTCCTAGTGCCTCTATGAATTTACTTTCTGCTCATAAACTTGCTCTAGACAATAATGCCTATGTTGAAATTCACCCCTTCTTTTTCTTGATTAAGGACCAAGCAACGGGACACGTCATGTTTAAGGGTCCGTGTCATGGTGGCTTATATCCCCTTGTTCCTGTACCAACAGCGTCTTCCTCCAAGCATGTTCTGGCCACCATCAAGCCTTCCTCCTCTACATGGCATCGTCGTTTAGGGCATCCCTCCTCGTTTATTGTTCAGAAAATCCTTAGGAAAAACAATCTAGAGTATTCTCCAGAAATAAATGCTTACATATGTGACCCCTGTCAACAGGCCAAGAGTCATCAGTTACCCTATTACACCTCTACTAGTGTATCTACTGTTCCTTTGGAACAAGTTTTCTCTGATGTATGGGGTCCTGCCCCTCTTTCTGTAGGCAAACACTCATATTATGTAAGCTTCATCGATGACTTCAGTAAATTTACTTGGATTTATTTGCTCAAAAAGCGTTCTGACGTGTATCAAGTCTTTCTTAATTTCCAGCAATTTATTGAGAGAAAATTTAACAGAAAGATCATTACCATGCAAACTGATTGGGGAGGTGAATATGAAAAACTCAACGGTTTCTTCCAAAAAGTAGGCATCACTCATCATGTTTCATGTCCTCATGCCCATCAACAAAATGGCTCTGCTGAGCGCAAACACCGTCATACTGTTGAAGTTGGTCTTGCTCTTCTTGCTAACGCCTCCATGCCTCTAAAATTCTGGGATGATGCTTTTCTCACAGCCACCTTTCTCATCAACTTATTGCCTACAAAAGTTTTAGATTTCCAGACTCCCTCAGAAAAACTACTCCAAATCCCACCAAACTATGAACCTCTTCGTGTTTTTGGTTGTGCGTGTTGGCCCAATCTCCGTCCTTATAACAAGCACAAACTCTCTTACCGTTCCAAAAGCTGTGTTTTTCTTGGATACAGTCCTCTTCACAAAGGAGTTAAATGTCTTGATGTCACCACTGGTCGTGTTTATATTTCTAGAGATGTGGTGTTTGATGAGAACGTTTTTCCTTTTGCCTCTCTTCATCCAAACGCAGGTCGTCGTCTTCGTGAAGAAATTCTTCTTCTTCCACAAGATACTCCACGATAGGGGTGTGCAATCTAACGATCATTATTTGCAAATGTTTCCATCTGTTGCTCCCTTGCAGGCAGCCCCAGGCGATACACCTGCTAGACACGCTACAGCAACCGGTCAAAATCTGGAGAAAATTGGTGAAAACAGCACATGTGATAACGATTCTAGTGTTTCTGCTGCTACAGGACAAAATTCTGCTGATTCCGAGGCAGATTTTGGCGCCCAATCCACCTCGGATCACTCCCCAGGCGCCTCGGTGGACACGCCTGCACCTACCTCCTCTGGCGCTGACGCTGACGATCCTGCGAACGTGCCTCCTCGCTCGTCGCGCGTGATGAGCCGCCCGCACCAACTAGCGCTCGACACGCGGCGCCGATCTCTCTCCCCAAGGACGCCGCATGCATCATCACCCACGTCCCTGGGCCGTGGCTGTCCCTCCGTGCGCCAGTGGTCGCTGTCGCCGCCACTGTACAACCCGGGCGACCCGTCGCTGTCACCCTGCCTGCATGCGACGGACAAGAGCACGTCTGAGCAGCCGTCGCTGTCCTCCTCCCCGCATGCGACGGAAAGTAGCACTCCTGGGTCTCTCTCTGACCCTGCTTCGCTCACGCCCGGTGCAATTGAGAGCAGTTTTGAAGATGTTCCGTACAGTGAAGGACAAAGTTCACCAGCCTACAATGATGACTCTCTTGCTGTTGCGCCGCGCACCAGACTACAAAAAGGTATACAACAGCCAAAAATTCGTTCTGATGGTACAATTCGTTGGTGTCTGTTTACATCTACAGGTGAACCAACAAATCTACAAGAAGCCATGACAGATCAAAATTGGCATCATGCCATGCAAGAGGAATATGATGCACTCATCACAAATAACACATGGCACTTAGTTCCTCCTAGTTCAAAAAGAAATATTATAGATTGCAAATGGGTCTATCGTATCAAGAGGAAAGCTGACGGTACAATAGACAGGTATAAGGCTCGTCTGGTAGCAAAAGGATTTAAGCAAAGGTATGGTATTGACTATGAGGACACCTTTAGTCCTGTTGTCAAGGCAGCAACAATTCGTCTTGTTCTTTCTATAGCAGTCTCTCGAGGTTGGAGCTTAAGGCAGCTGGATGTAAAGAATGCGTTCTTACATGGTGTTCTGGAAGAGGAGGTTTACATGAAACAACCACCTGGTTTTGAGTCTTCCGCTATGCCAACCTACATATGCAAACTCAACAAGGCTATTTATGGATTAAAACAGGCCCCTCGAGCTTGGTATTCCCGTCTTAGCTCTAAACTTTATGCTCTTGGTTTTGTTGCTTCCAAGGCTGATACCTCATTATTTCTCCTTAACAAACCGGATATACAGATGTTTTTGCTTATTTACGTTGATGACATTATTGTGACCAGCTCCTCTAACACAGCTATTACTACTCTACTGCATACTTTGAGTCATGATTTTGCTCTCAAAGACTTAGGTGATCTTCATTATTTTTTGGGTCTTGAAGTTCATAAACAGCCAACTGGTCTCTTATTGAATCAGGATAAATATGCTTCTGATCTTCTAGCACGAGTTGGCATGTCATTGTGTACTCCGTGTCCTACTCCACTGTCCACTACTGATACTTTATCTTTGCATGATGGTTCTCCTCTTGGCACTGAAGACAGTACACGTTACAGAAGCATTGTTTGTGCATTACAGTATTTGACATTAACTCGTCCAGATTTATCTTTTTCAGTTAGTAAAGTGTGTCAGTTTCTTCATGCTCCAACTACCTCTCATTGGACAGCGGTTAAGAGAATCTTGAGGTATATTCATGGCACTCGGACAGTTGGTCTTACTTTTCAGAAATCTACATCTACTCTCTTGAGTGCATTTTCTGATGCTGATTGGGCTGGTGATCTTGACGATAGACGCTCAACAGGAGGTTTTGCCATATTTTTTGGTCCTAATCTTATATCTTGGAGTGCTAGAAAACAACCTACTGTGTCACGTTCTAGTACTGAAGCTGAATATAAAGCACTTGCTAATGCCACCGCAGAATTGATATGGGTTGAAGCTTTGGTTCGTGAACTAGGTGTTTCTCTTCAGGAAAAACCATGCTTATGGTGTGACAATCTTGGTGCAACTTTTCTCTCGGCTAATCCAGTGTTTCATGCTCGTACCAAACATATTGAGATTGATTTTTACTTTGTCAGAGAAAGAGTTGCCAACAAACAGCTTGAAGTCAGGTTTATCTCCAGCAAAGATCAAATTGCAGATGGTTTTACTAAGGTTTTATGTTCTAAGAAACTTGATGAGTTTAAGCGTAATCTAAATCTTTGTAAGCTTTAGATTAAGGGGGGGGTGTTAGACTTTGTAACAAGAATATCTTATCTATCTTTGTGTTTATCTTTGTATTAGACTCCAACTTGTATACGCCACGTTGAGGGCTTTTCTCAACCTATATAAACACGTAACCGATCGGCCTGGAGGCTCAACGATCGTTCCCAAACTTCACGATTAACACCCCGTAAACTCTTTTTTAAGCATCTAAAGAGTTTAGCCCTTTAATTATCGCTTGGAATCTTCCGCTCTGTCAAGCTGTCGACAAACCCTCCAGCTAAACAATCAGTTAGCTTATCACACCATTAACTATGCTGCCTCTGTTGCTTTTGCGAGCTATAGGGGAGGTGTGTCGCATGCTTAGCTAGCCAACATGACGATCGAGGGCAGTACTTAACTAGCTATTCGCATCCAGAGGAAAAGGGTGGGTGCGTGCTCTTTGTTTACACTTGGCCTGCCGGCCTTTTGTGTAGACGACTAGCTCGATCACGGTGTGGCATGAGCATGAGCGTCCACTTTTGTTTTTTGAGTACTAGCTGCTTGTGGCCGATCATGTGACTCTCCATGATTGCCATTAGCCACGCCATATAATTTTCCCCAGCATTTTCTCCTCATTTCATTTTGCAGCTTCGTGCGTTCACATTATATTGCTGTGCACGGGAGACCTAGCTTAGTTAGTTAGGTGCGGGGTTGGTGTCATACGCGTCTATGTTTAATTAGCGATGCAAAGCATCAGAAGAGAAACTGTTGATTAAAAGTTGGAACAGATAAACAAGGAAGGAAAGGAAAAGGACAAAGGCGGTGCACACATGGGTGCCATGCTGCGCGCATGATGGTGCTACGGACGTAGCTAAAGATCAAGCTATTAGATGCTACTATTTCTGCTTATCAAATTGGAAAAAATATATATACTCCGACATGACAACGCAAGTGGCAAGAGCTAGCGCACCGATCTGTTCTGTTTGTGGTGTGCAGCATGGACGACGACGTACGACATGGCGAGGTTAGTTAATTTGAGTCGAAATGATTAGCATGTACTGGCACTTTGCCTTGGCAAGGGTGGCCGAATGCACGTACTGTCGATGGGAATAAGAAATTTTAAGGGGGAAAGAGCAAATGATTGTTTTGCTGTTGACAAGATCAATCCGCCAGGTTCACCGGTTAGCAATTACTAGTATTACTACACATGCATCCATCAAACGCCATCATTTGAGCTGCATGCATATGGACAATCAGTGAAGATGAACTGTTTAATTAGCTTTTTTTTTGCGGGTAAACGGTTTAATTACGTGCTTATTCGATCACGATCGTCCACTGACGGGTAATTAAGCAGGGCTGCAGAGGCATGCATGGCCCGTTAGCTTGACTCGACCCACTGATCTCCAACACGCAGAACGTACGGTACGACCACGACGCATGTACTGTTGGCAGGTGCGCTCGTGTCAGCATATACGTGAGCGCCCTCTGCGAACCATGGCCCAACCCGACCGCACTGATTGCAGAAACGGTCCCACATGTACACGGCTGCGACCCCCGAGTGCCTTCTGTCCGAACGATCGGCTCTGCCGAGACGGTACGTGCATGCATGCTGGTCCATTGGCGCTTTGGAGATGATGCAGCCGGGCCCGGGCCACGCGCCGGCCTGCTTGCACTCGCGCACGAGGGTCCCCGTCTGTCCCCCTTCCTAATCTAAACTTGAAAGAAATTCATAGATTGAATTTTGGCCAAAAGAATTTTACTAAATCTAATCCTTTTTCAAGCGCCGTATAGAGTGGCGCTGCATTCTACAGTGCAACGCCATCGTTCATGGCGCTGTAGTGTGGCGTTGCACAACAGTGCAACGCCGCCGTTCATGGCGTTGCATTTTTAAAGTGTGACGCCACCTGTCGTGGCATTGCACAACACAGTGCAACGCCGTGAGTCGTGGCGTTGCACTATAGAGTGCGGCACCACTCTATACGACGCTGCAAAAATGATTAAATCTAGTAAAATTCTTTCGGCCAAAGTTCAATCTATGAATTTCTTTTAAGTTTAGATTATTTTGATGCAAATACCCAACATACCCAGCCGATCATTCGTACGTACGTGACCTGTGGCCATACGTTGTTCTGAGCATGCGCGACGTGTGTGTGCTGTACTGCTCTGTAGAACTTTGCCGTTCGATTCAAGCAGCTATCACGTGATACTACGGGCCGGCTAGGGGCAACTCCGACGATCCCCGTAAACAGACCAGACCGGGCAGGTCTCAGCCTGTCCTTTAGAACCGATGCCACGTCCCAACAACCACCCGCAACGGTCCGTTAATCCGCGACTCAAACTTTAGCCGCGTTTGCGGGGAGAACGGCTTGCATGCCCGACCGTTGTCCTTCCCTGTCTCACTCCTCAGTGATAGAACGTCTCACTCCCCCGCACACACTCAGTCGCCGCCAACCCCTGCCCCTAGCTGCACCATGGCCGATGATCCCGCCTCTGCGCCCTCTGCCGTTGCCCCCGGTCAGATCCCGTTTGTACCGCTCGAATTAGCTTCGTCGGTCGCAGCAGATCCTCCACCACTAACAGGACCTGAAGCCAACACCGTTGCCACCATCGGCGCTGCGAGGGTGAAAAGGGAGCGCACGACCGAGCAGTGGTCAAAGGAGTCGAGGAAGGTACACCGAGACAAGCAAAGGGCGCGCGTAGCAGCAGCTGCCCTCGCCGAAGAAAGGGCCAAGGCCCTCAAGGTCGCCGCTGCCATTCAAACCAAGGTTAACATGGATGTCGTCGCCACGCAAGTGACCACCCTTCTGCTCATAAAAGAGTAGCAGCAGCAAGCCACAACATACGCAACACCAGCGAATTCCCACTCGCCAACCAACAAGCCATCGGTGCCTGACATGGACGCGGGCGGCGCGGTCCCATCCCTGGTCTGCAACGTGCGGGAGCCCTCACCAGAGATGGGAGAGTCCTTCCCTATGCCATCGCCCATTGATCTCAAGGTGACACCGGTTGGCGACGGCGGGTCGTCGACAAGCAGCAAAACCCCAAGGTCCATTCCCGCCGGCAGCATGCCCGCTCCCCGTGCACTGTTCAATGAAATGCCAACCCCAACTCTCGTTCAAGTATGACTATAGTCCCTTGTATGATGCGGTCCCTACACCTATGGTTTGTCAAACAATGGTGATTTTGTCCCTATAGGAAACCCAAAACACCCAACAAGATAGACAACCCCTAGGTATTTCAATTGATACCGAGCCCTTGTTCAAGGAAGAACTATCACGATAAGCTCGGGTTGGCGGTAGCAGGAGGACCTCGTCCTACTCAGTCCTCGGGATGAGATGATGTGTGATGCATGGCTAGAAATAGGCCAAGATGCAATAACCGGTGTCGAGCAAAAGGGAACGACCTTTTGGAACCGAATATGGGAGTACTTCCACGAGCATCATAATTTTGGTGACAAACCCTGCAGTGATTGGTGACAAACGAGCATCAAGGCAAGCCTAGCACTACAAGGAAAACCAACCCTCTAAATCAGTAGCAAGAAATCATCAAGAATCCCTACAGCTTGTAAGAAAGTAAAACAAGGAAAAGTAGATGGGTGAGCATCCCCATCACTCCCTTCATTACCAATGCGAGGTGCAATGAGATCTTCATTGTATGATGGCCTAAACTGAGAGGCTGATCTTGAGGGCCTTGACCTCCTAGGTGCATCCCTCTTAAATATTTCTCCAAAGGTACGGTTGTTCATGCTTGATATTCTGAAATTTAAACATCCATTAAACAACTGATTACAAAGTGAATATATAATGAAGGACACTACTCATAGGGGCTTGTAAGAGGCCTAAACATGTATCAAAACTATATCTCTAAGCATCAAACAAGCTTACAAGCTCTCATAACCTGTCACCTACAGCAGCAAAATACTCAAGATATAAACCACTAAACACAAATCTACTTGGACAAGTGGAGGAATCACATACCGAAGAACAAATGCTCCAAGTTTCAGCAGCAAAGATGGGCTGAGCAAGGAGATCGAAAAATCGAGGGCAAGCACAGCAAGAATACGATTTTGAGCAATGAACTGGTGTCTACTCGGGAGAGAGAAGAAAGTGTCAAGTGAGAGAGTGAGTGGAGGGCCAGGGGTGGCCCACACCATAGGCAGGCGCGCCCCAGGGTTGGCCGCGCCACCAGGTGGTGTGCCTTCCTGGTGGGCCCCCATGGTACCTTCCAGGCACTCCTCTACCCCTTTCTTCATGTAAAAATTTAATATGAATTTTCTGGAATTTTTTGAGACCCTTTATTTTTGGGTAATTTTCAGGTATAGATGAATGCCTTTTTGACAGAAAAAGATTTTCTGGAATGATGCAAAAGCAAAACAAAGCAAAAGCTACAGAAGTTCTAAGACACTCTAAAATGCAAGTAACTAGCAAAAAGAAAAGAGAACTAAATGAAAGCAAAAATTAAAATGGATAGAATAGAAGTAAGTAGAGATAATCACGGTGAAAATATTATTTTGTTCAATAAAATCCTTTTGTTAACAAGGTTGATCAGGTCTTGTTACCAAAACAATTTCATATGAGACAAAACTTTGTATTCCACTAATGATTATGTTACCTCAACTTTGATAGCAATGATCCCAATCATAATAGTTTCAAATTTTTCTCTTGGTATGGGACAATATATTTCTCCAACTTAAATGCCCTCAACATGTTCAATTGAATTCAAACCATATGTCCTATCAATCTTCTTGGGAAAATAGACAGTATGCTCCTTGTCATTAACATTGAAAGTCACCTTTCCTTGATTACAATTAATAACAGCTCCTACAGTATTAAGAAAAGGTCTCCTAAGAATAATAGACATATTATCATCTTCAGGCATTTCAAGCACAACAAAATCAGTTAATATCAAGCAATTATGAGCCACTTGAACAGGTACATCCTCACATATACCAACAGGAATAGTGGTAGATTTATCAGCCATTTGCAAGGATATATCAGTTGGTATTAATTTTTCCAGTTGAAGTCTCTTATAGAGAGAGAAATGCATAACATTAACTCCAGCTCCCAAATCACACAAAGCAGTTCTAACATAACTATTCTTAATAGAGCAAGGGATAGATGGAATCCCTGGGTCTCCAAGTTTCTTTGGAACCTTATCATTAAAGGAATAATTAGCAAGCAAAGTAGAGATTTCTTCATTAGGGATCTTCCTTTTATTCGAGACAATATCCTTCATATACTTTGAGTAAGGAGGCAATTTAATAGCATCATTCAAAGACATTTGTAGGAATAAAGGTTTCATCCACTCACAAAACTTATTATAGTGTTCATCTTCTTTTGACTTGTGTTTCTTATCAGGGAAAGGAATAGGTTTTTGGACCCAAGGCTCTCTTTTACTACCATGTTTCTTAGCAATAAAATCTTCTTTAGTGTATTTAGTATTCTTAGTGTGCTTTTCAGGTTCTTCTTCAACTTTTTCTTTATCAGGAACAACATTTTCTTCATTACCACTTTCAGTTTCAGCATCAGAGATAGATATACTATTAGGATCTTTAGGAGGTTCAGAGGGTTCTACAATAGTTTTATGTTTCTTTTTTCTTTTCTTACGAGTAGTACCACTATTTTTAGCTTGTTGAGAATCCTGCTCGATTCTTTTGGGATGCCCCTCAGGATATAGAGGATCTTGGGTAGCAGCGCCACTTCTAGTTCTAATTTCATAAGCATGTTTTTCTTTGGCAGCATTAACTAGCAAGTCTTTTTGCACTTTAATAAGTTGATCTATTTGAGTTTGAACCATTTGAAAATGTTTAACAATCATTTTAACATCATTAGAGGTTCTTTCCACAATATCTCTTAACTCAACAATAGCTCTAGTGTTTTCCATTAGATGATTTTGCACCCTTTTATTAAAATTATCTTGCTTAGCAATGAAAATATTGAATTCTTCTAAGCATTGATCAAGAGGTTTAGAGTAAGGGATATCACCTTCATCAAAGTGTTGGAGAGAGTGTACCTCAATAGTGGATGATTGGGGGATTGGCTTACATAATTCTTCTATAGGAGGTAAATTCTTGACCTCTGCAGCTTTAATTCCCTTCTCCTTAAGACATTTCTTAGCTTCCTTCATCACTTCATCACTCATTTCAATAACTCCCCTCTTCTTAGATAATGGTATAGGCACCGGTATAGTTGGTTCAGGTATAATTACTTCAGGTATAGCTAGTTCAGGAGGAGTCCAATCTTCATAATTCTTGCTTATTTTAGCCATTAATTCCTCAACTTCTTTGGAAGTCCTATTCCTGAAAACACAATCAGCACAACTATCTAGGTATGTCCTAGATTCTTCAATTAGTCCATTATAAAATATATCAAGAAGCTCATTCTTAGGTAATGGACTTCCAGCCTGTGCATGAATCAAAGCACAAAACCTTGCCCATGATTCAGGCAATATCTCTTTTTCTCCCTATTTAAAATCAAAAAGTTCCTGCAAAATAGCATGTCTAGCACTTGGAGGAAAATATTTCTACAGGAAGGTACTAATCAAGCAATCAGGGCTATCAATAGATCCAGGAGGTAAATTACTAAACCAAGTTTTAGCTTCCCCTTTTAGTGAAAAAGGGAAAATCTTAGCAACAAAGTAAGTACGCATCTTAATATCATCAGAAAACAAGCCACTCATGGTAGAAAGCTCAGTCATATGTGCTACCGCACTTTCATTCTTAGCCCCACAAAAAGGTTCTTTCTCAACAATAGCTATGTAAGATAGATCAAGAGAGAAATCATAATCTTTATCTTTAATGTTTATGGGAGAAGCAGCAAACTTAGCAATAGGAGACAATTTAGGTCTAATAGTACGCCTCTCAAGGAGGCTCTTAACAGCGCTCCTATCATGAGTGTTTTTACTTTCTTTAATAAATTCATCGGTCATCTCAACATAACCATCTTCAATATCATAACTCTCACTAGACTCATGTGAACTAACAGGTGTAGTAGTGTCTTCATTAGGAGTTTCAGTATTTCCAGCTATAGTTCTAGCAATCGTAGCATCTAGGAAAGGACCTAATAAACCACTCTTATCAAGCACAGTAGAAGCAGCATCATAAGTATCAGAAGTTTCAGATTCAACAGTAGTAGCAGTGTGTGTAGCATGTGTATAGCTTACTCATAACAGATGGTGAATCAAGAGCAATAGAGGTGTTCAGAACCGTACCTCTTCTTGTAGTGGATGGTAAAATAGGAACCTTGCAATCACGAGACTTACCCATGATGGATGGATGGTAGCGAACAATAATGAATCCAAGTGAACTTGATAAATAAAGCTATGCTCCCCGGCAACGGCGCTAGAAAATAGTCTTGATGACCCACAAGTATAGGGGGTGTATCGCAGTATTTTCGAGGGAAGTGAAACCCAATTTATTGATTCGACACAAGGGGAGCCAAAGAATATTTATAAGCCTTAACAACTGAGTTGTCAATTCAGCTGCACCTGGAAACAATCTTGCTCACAGCAGTTTATCAGTAGCAACAGTTTTGTAGTAGGAGTAGTGAAGTAACAACAGTAGTAAAGTAAAGATAGTAGTAACAATTGCAGTAAACAGTAGAATTCGAGTGCGGTAGGCATATGGATGGATGGACGGGCGTTGCATGGACAAGACAATTCACATGGCAATCAGAACATAGGGCAATTGCAGATAAATAAGATAAAGCATCCAAGTACTATATAATCCTAGGCATGTGTTCCATATATAGTCATACGTGCTCGCAATGAGAACTTGCACACCATCTTTTGTCCTGCCAGCCCTTTTGCAGCGGGGCCTCAAGGGAACTACTGGCAATTAAGGTGCTCCTTTTAATAGAGCACCAGAGCAAAGCATTAACACTCTGTGAACACATGTAATCCTCACATCAAAGCCATTCCCTCCGATTATCCCGATTTCTATCACTTCAGGGTCATTGATTCCGGACAACAACGTGTGTATACTACTTGCAGATAAGACCAAACACAATACTATCATAATGAATCAATAACATGTTCAGATCTGAAATCATGGCACTCGGGACCTAGTGACAAGCATTAAGCATAACAAGTTGCAACAAAGTCAAAAAGCATTAATAATAGATACTAGGCACCATGCCCTAATAATGTGATGCCATTACATGAACGATCTCATCCAATCCCTACCATCCCTATAGCCTACAACGGGGTATTACTCACTCATAGATGGGGAAACATGGATGGTCGATGGAGGAGCGATGGTGATGATGATGGCGATGATCTCCTCCAATTCCCCGTCCTGGCAGGGTGCCAAAACGGAGTTTCTGGTGCTGTTTCGTGGAATCTGGTGGTGGCGGCGGAGCAGAACTCCTTCTGGAAAAACGTCGAACCCCCCTGAGTTTTTAGGTAAGAAGTCATCTTATAGGTGAAAAGAGAGACCGATGGGGTGTCTGGGGCCACCAGACCACCCCCTGGCGTGGCCAGGCCCAGCCCGCGCGGCCAGGTGGTGTGGCTGGGCCTCAGCCCCACTCCGTCTCGTATTCTGTCTCCGGGAGTCTTCTGGTGAAATAGGATTTTTGGCATATTTTTCGGGATTTTTTCTAATAGTTGATTTTCTGCACAAAAACTAAACACCAAGGCAATTCTGCTGAAAACAGTGTCAGTCCATGTTAGTTGTATCCAAATCACACAAGTTTAGAGGAGAAACAATAGCAAAACTGTTTGGGAAAGTAGATATGTTTTAGACGTATCAGTCACTAAGTTCTAGGTCAAGGATTAATCATTCAATACTGTTGATCAATTGACACTAGGACTTGATTAAATAGGTTTGTCATCTATTAAAATGACAACAAAGATATATGATGGATGGTCTTGGCTTGACTTACATTATACTTCCTTTGTGATAAGAATTGATATTTAAGAACTACCATGATACCCATGGTAGGTATCACTATGATAATCAAGTGTATCAAGACTTAGTTATAAAGTTTCTTTACTTGCTGATATGCTTAACTTGGTATTTAGGTTTGTGGTAGATAATACCTTGATATCATCTTTAGAATATTAAGTATTCATCCTTGAGTTGTGGTATAGAATACCATGTAATGATCTATAGAAGATCAAGTACTCCTTATTAAGTAGTGTGTTGTAACTTAGTTTTATTACATTTGATCTACCCTTAGATCAAATTATATTACCCAAAAATAAGGTTTTAGCAAAGGTCATATTGAAACTTATCGCAGTCAACTTGATGATCTACTTCAGTTCCACCAAGTAAAGAGAAGCTTCAATCTCTTTGACAAGTTTTATTAAAAGCGCAAAAATTATCCGGATTTTCTATGCATGAATACAATGCACACACCTGTGTTCAGCTTATTTCTAAGCTCTAATGCTGGGGTGTTACAATAACACCTACACATAAGCCAGAGACAAGAAAAAGGTAATAAAATCCTAATAAAACTACTAATGTGCAAAGTACATGTGGAAATGAATGAGAACTAGGAATCAATACATAATAGTCATAGTTGTAGATAGATGCAGCATATAATGAGTGAAAATATGAGTAATGTACATACTTAGATATGCATCAATTTTGGACTCATCAGTAATCCATCTAGGCACTTAAGAAAAATGCCTATTCTTTGTCCTAATCTCGAAAGCTGGGTTATTTGAAATATATCCTGAGCTAATTTATATGATGAAAGAAATTGTTTTTGCAGGAAAAGAAGAGGAAGATCCTAGTGATCATTTGACGAAGGTCTATGACCTTTGTGCTACTCTTAAACCAGAAAGTCTACCAATAGAGTTCGTACTCCTTAAACTTTTTCGATGATCTCTGAAAGAATAATGCTTTTACTTGGTTATAATCATTACCCAATCACACTATAAAAAGCTAGGAAGATTGCATCCGGGAATTTATGCATAAATATTGCTCGTTTACTAAAATCATGCAGATTAAACGCAACATTACAAACTTTCTTCAAACAATTGGAGAAAACTTTTATCAAGCATGGAATAGATTTTATGAAATGATTATGAAAGTCCCTAATCATGGTTTCCATGCGTATTTAATTACCCAATATTTAATAAAGATATGAAAGAAATGATTGACTTATCTGCAGGGGGAGCTATTTGCAACTTGACGTTGCCAGAATGCATAAAACTTTTTAGGTAAGATCCTTCAATGATGAACAATTTAATCCTGTCGAGGATGTTAAACCACAAAAAGGTATGTTTCATATACCCCAAGAACTTATGCCTGAAGTTAAGAAGTCCATGAAAGAAAAAGGAATAGTAGCGGAACTTGTTGAAGAAAATAAAGTAGATATTGTTCATGCTTATGTTATAGAAGACGAAATAAATCTTGTAATGCAAAAGTTTAGATATCAATAAATATATAGACGCCTATATATTTTGAGGCTCCAGCCGCCGGCCAGAGAGCCACTATTCTCAGATTACATCACAACACCACCAAATGAGATCCACACCGTTGTTCATCCATTGTTTATCCATTGTTCATCACTTCCACCATCCATCCCATCCCCTAGCCATAGCCATTGCTTTGTACTTTAGATCTCCTTGTGATTTGACGATCATTTTAAAAATATTTGATTTCAATCTAAGTATTTGTATGATGTTTTCTATCTCTGATCTATTTATTATGAGTGAGTAGTCCTCACGGGCTACGGGTTGAGGTGAAACCTCGCAGCGATTATGTTTATCTAATTCATGGGAGTATTGTATTTCGTTTACAATTGAGATCTGTATCTTTTGTTTCTTTGTCTCTTGTCTCGATCTGTGGACTTATAGGTACCCAAGATCCCATAGATTGATAAAGGCTTGAGGTGAGATACTTGGCTAGCGACGATCTCATAGGAACCTCAGCGATAGAAAGGGTAGTACGGTCTTCGCTTAACGTCTCATTCGGGATCAACAACAACATCATCACTTAAAGTTTTGATCTGTGTTTTACACTTAATAATCGTTTGTAACCCGTGGTTTCGGTGTGCTCTCAGTTGGATTAAAAGTCGATTGCTCTGCCCGCTGCATCACCGGGGCTCTAGAATATTAAGATGTGTTGCCCACAAGATATTATCTCCATTCAAACATTATACATGACTATGCTTATTATTATCTTTTATCCCATTTGATATGCAGCTGCTGGTGGATCTTCAACCCTGGCCTATTTTCATCCATTGATTCAAACCCATTATAAAGTAAACTAGATTGGTCCGATAAACTATGGTAAAACAAACAAACAAAGTCTTGTAGACGTGTCCTTTTCATTTTCTTTTAGCATTGCTTTCTGAGGTTCGATTAAACCTAGGTCTTATAGGAAAAAAGCTATTATACTACATTCGTGAATCCGGATCGAAGGTATCAAGAGGTAGCCTGACGATCCCACGACAGCCAACATCTTTGTATGCCATTCGCTCCAGTCGTGGGAGGCGCGGCTTCTCCACGAGGCTGGCTACCCAGCGCCACAGGAGTTCCGGTGCCTGCCGACCTGGAAGATGAGCACGGGCGGCGTGCCAGTGCCACCGGTGTCGAAGGGGCATGATAGGGTCGACGAGATCCAGGCGACCATCGCCGGCATGGATGACCCTGAGCTGGCAGAGCACCCCGAGAATGAGGGCTATTGGGACCAGTTCTTCCTCGACCGCCGGGTGCGCCAGTTGGCCTACCACGATGGCGGATGGGTGTAACGGCGGTCGCCCCCATCTTTTCTCATGGCGCCGGGGGTCGACCTCCTAGATGCCGGGGAGGATGGCCGACACATCTTCGTAGTCTTCGACATCGGCATCGCGCTCCTGCTCGTCTGTTTCTGGGGCACGACGACATTCCAGCAGGTGAAGCTGGAGCCAGAGTCTACCCCACACTCGTTGCCGCGCACGCGCTTGCGTAGTCTCATCATCAACGAGCGTCGCAATCTGTCGCCGTCGAGCAACCATCTCTGGCTCGTTAGGACGAAGAGGGAGCCCGACACCAGGGGGTCGTTGCGCACGCTGAAGAGGGAGCCGACGTAGTGGGCCTCGCCGGACGCCGAGGACGACTTCCTCCTAAAGATGGTGATGAAGGCGTCGCTCAACAACATCCCGCCGATGACAGGTCCTGCCGTGTGCGCCTGGTCCAGGACCGACTGAGAGCGGGAGGAGGCCGAGTGCGTCTGTCGCCTGCAGGAGCAGGCCAAGCGCTAGGCTGCGCCCGCCGCTCGTCGATAGCGCGCCTATCAGGGCCTCGATGCCATAGTCCTCGACGACGACGAAGACCAGGGCGGGCCAGGGCCCTTGTCGTAGCAATGGCGCTGCGACGACGAGGACGGCGACTACATGGTGTTCTACCGCCGCCTTGACATGTGAACGGCCGCCTCGTGTTTTTTTAGCCTATTGCAAAGTTGAATTTGGGTATACGTCCGAATTTGACAAAATATGTATAAACTCGCCTATAATGTAATGCAATCGACTGAACTTGCTCGAAATTTGCTGAGTTTGGGCAAATTTTAAAATTCCACGAAACCAAACCTGGTAACTCGATTAGAAATTCGGCCATTCTTAGGTTGAAAGTTGCATCCATCAGCCGAAAATTACCTCCGGATTTCGGCTAGTGCTGCTATTTTGCAGTGAAACAGCAGACACAATGATACATACTCATCCGAAGAATCGACCGAGCAAGGAAGCAAATCTGGAAAAGCGATGGGAGCGGCGTGCGTGGCCATGTGGGAGGCACGCGACATGGAGGACACGGCCGCGCCTGGCCCAACCTCCCTGACACGACCTGCCCTGACCTGACCCCCCACGCAGATCCGCTTTTCCGGCCCCGGCGCACGCACGCACGCACGCACGCCGCACCGCACGTACAACCGACCGTAGGCAAAGCTAGCCGGGCACGCCAAATTCGTCTGAGAGGCCAGCCCGCGCGTCCCATCCGATCGGTGGGGCACGAGCACGACCCGACACGGGCGACCCCCACACCACGCGCGCGCTAGCTAGGCGGTACCGACCGATGACCATCAGCCGATCACGACGCGCGTGCCGCACGCGTCGCAATCGACCGTCGCGTCGCCACCGGCCATGCATGCGGGGACGGCTGGTTGCTTGCGCGGATACGATGGACGCTGGACGGGGGTTCCGCGCGCGCGACGCCGTCGTGAGGTGAAGGTGAAAGCGCCGCTGATCGAAGGACTGTGCACGCACGTGATGAAGATCTACCGAGGCAGGCGACGGATCGAATCGCTATCTTCTATCTATCCCTCCGGGTCTTTGTTTTCCCGCGGGCCGGAGTGGGGTAAAAAGGGCCGGCGCTGGGATCGGCGATCAGATGGCTTTGTACGAGCCACGTGAAGCGATCATGCGCCTGTTGGACGACGGAGCTTGCTTGGAGGTGGTGGAACCGAACACAGCAACGCTTTTCTATCTCCTAGATTTACGTACGTACTTGCAGAGGCTTTTGTTTTTAAATCTGTAGCAGAGCTAGTAGCTTCTTTTTTTTTTACCCGTGGAGAGGACAGAAAGTGAAAGGCGGGCAAAGTGGCGCGCGCTCGGTAAAGCTACGGGGAGACGAAAGCGGTAACTGAACCACGAGGCTTTACTAGAAACTCGAAAAGCGAAAACATGGAGTGATCACTTGGAGGCACGTTGCTTCTGATCAGCAGTAATAAGATGTCGCGGGAGCTTAGCCGGTGTTTTTTAATCACCATTGAACAGTGTACTCCTCTGACAGGTTCGAGTTTAAGTAAAAAACTCTACCGATCGTTCCATCTCTCCGTTGTCGCGTGGGATCAAACAATAATTTTCGTCGAGAGAGACGGGGAAAAGGACGCAGGCGTGGGAACGGGGGAGGAGAGAGAGAGAGGGGCAGGAGGCCGAATCCGGAGCACATGCCCCCTCCGCCCGTCGCCATCCACGGGATGCCCGCAATTTCCGGCTCCATGTGCCTCCCTGCCCCACCAGCCCAGCAACCGTCACGTGACAACCCCCCCTGTCCACGTCGACTACCCCCGCCGGCCGCACTCCGCACTCGCACGACTTCCCGACCCCGACCCCGACCCACCACCACCGATCCTCGGGATCGGCCCACGCGCCAATCTCCGGCGTCACACGGTACGGGCGGTGGGGTCACCGCGGCACGTGCGAGCGCCGCGCGCGCCGTGCCAGCCACAACGCCGTCACGCACGCAGGGAGCAGCACCTACTCGTACGTGATAACGTCGTCTCGCGGCGTATCAAAGACCAGGTGCGAGGGGCCGCGCGCGCTCGCGCCGTATAAAGCTTCCCGCATAGCAACACGAGCTGCTGCTAGCTTGCGCGGCTGGTAGAAGAGTAGAGGCCGAAGCAGCGGCCGTATCGTACCAGAGCCCAAGAGAATTCTGCTAGAGAGAGAGAGGGCAAGCTCTTCGTTTTCCTCGGGTAGCTCTAGCTCGATCGCGTGGGCTCCTGCTCCTACGTGCGGCGCCGTCGCCCGCCGCGCTCGTGTACGAGGGGGAAGGCTCTCCCCGGCGACCGTTCCCGCCGAAGAGAACCGCGCGGCGGCGGCCGATGTGGGTGATCGTCCGCTGATGCGCTAGAATTATGGGCATCCAAGGTACGCATGCGTGATCGGCTGACATGGCATCGTTTCCTCTCTACTTCCTGCCGGTTGCTCCATGGCGTTACGCCGCTGCCTTGCCTAATTCGGCAATTGGTTGCGCGCACTGCAGGGAACAGCAAGGCCACGCACGACTTCCTCTCGCTCTACGCCTCCGCCGCCGCCGCCGCCAAGGACTCGTCGCCGCCGCTCCACGACTCCAAGCCCCCAGCAGCATCTCAAGGTCTGAACGCACACCCTCCAATTCTCCCTCTCCTGTCGCAATTTCTCTCGTCAGCTGGAATTCTGCATCATTAGCGCGCTAATTCCAACCGGTGGCCAATCAGGCTATACTAGATGCTAGTACTTAGATCTGCGGAAAGGTTCAAATTTCCTCAGGTTTCGTTCCTGAAGAATGTATCCGGCGGCCGGGGAGTTCTTCTACGTACGAACAATTCTCTTGGGCAAATTCCGTTCGAGATCGACCCTGCTCTGCTGGAAGGATCTGCGGAAAGGTTCAAATTTCCTCAGGTTTCGTTCCTGAAGAATGTATCCGGCGGCCGGGGAGTTCTTCTACGTACGACCAATTCTCTTGGGCAAATTCCGTTCGAGATCGACCCTGCTCTGCTGGAAGGAAGCTAGCGATCGACAGCAGAATCTCGTCACGAAATCGCCCAAGCAACATTTGGTTCGAAATTTTGGTGCCAAGTTCGTGCTACGAGGCGACAACCAGAAGCGAGCAACGACGAAGGGATCACGTGTGGGTTGGGCGCAACCGGCTGCCGTCGACGGCTAGCTTCCCCTTCCATCCTACCTGGCCGCCGGGCCCCGCCTCACCCGACGATGACACGAGCTTAACCATGATTAGCCTAACAGAATAATGTTAGCCCGTTCTTGTTGGTGACGAGTTTTACTTTTGTTATTACTGCAGGTTTCTTTCTGAGGACGCACGACTTCCTGCAGCCATTGGAGAACCCGGCACCGTCCGGCGTGGACAGGCAGCAGCAGCAGACGACGACGACGCACGCGCTGCCCGGCGGCATCGGCACGTTCAGCGTCAGCCAGCAGCAGGTGCCCGGAGCACGGCCGGCGGCCGCCGGCGCGGTGGTGGTGGTCAAGCCCGAACCGCCGTCGTTCGTGCTGTGGGGCCAGCCCACGGCGGCTCAGCCGATCAGCGCACACGGTACGTAGCTCTTTCTCTCTCCGCCGTTGGCAGCCGTAGTGGTCTGCAGACGAGAAAGCGGTCGTAGATGCTGCTTCGCCTCCGTCGCTTTGGCTTGCTTTCCGGTCGCCGATCGACGGCGACGTGCCGGGCGCACACAGGCACGCACGCACGCGTACGTACGTGCGTCACGATCGATCACGTCGGCTTCCCTCTTTACCACGTCACTGCGCAAAGCTCCCTACCTACCTCTACCAGTCTACCTGTAGCCGCTGGCCACGAAAATGAAAAAGAGACGGGGGACAAGATGGGCCTTCTCTGTGGGCCGGGATAGTGGGGTTGGAAGGGGCTTACGGCCCGTGCAACCGAGCATTATGTCCCGCCCGCCACGTGAATGTCAGGTCAGGTGCTTAGTCGCCGGCCCATAGCTACCCCACCCTCCTGCTACGGCCACACAGTCCATCCACGCACATACCAAGGCACTGCCGCTGGCATGTGGGCCCAGTTACCTCTCTTTCGTGTCGCTGTGGGGGAAGGGCCAGGGAGAGCTAAAGTGAGCATTGTCTGTGTCGTCCACCTGCAGGCCACCACCACCAGTGGACGCTCCCCTTCGCCGGCGCCGGACAGGCGGCCACCGCGCCCAGGCAGCGTCCGCCGGGGAGGAAGCGGCGCGGCTGGTTCATGGACTCTGGCTCCAGATCCAACGCTGGCGACGGCTTCGACGACGACGACGGCGGCCTCGCCGCGCGCCACGAGGTCTCCTCGTCGCTGCAAGGTACCCCTATTCCGCTCAATTCCGGTTTGATCGATGAGCAATTTCGGTCCTTGGAGTCGCTGGGGCACGGGAATGTTCCCAATTGTTTTCCTTTTCTTTTTATGCCGAGTTTTTGCTAGAAAGCCCCAATTTTGTACTCAGGGCTCAGGGTGGGCAGTGAACGTGTAGAGGAAGAGAGTAGAGTGGAAGGGAGGAGCAGTTCGCGCGAGTTCATGGCGGCGGTGGGCATGGAGGCGCGGTGCGCGCGGCCTGCGCACGTACACCAGCTCCACGCACACCTCCTGGTATCCGGCCGCCTCCTCGGCAGCTCGCCAGCACTTGCGCTCCTGCTGCTGCGCGCCGCCTGCCGCGTCCGTCCGTCCCCCTGCCTCCGTCCCCTCGCCCACCACCTGCTCGACCACATCCCCAACCCGCACCCATACATCCTCCACGCCGCCGCACGTCTCGCGTCCCGCCTGCGCCTGCGTTCGCTCGCGCTCCGCCACTACCTCGCCCTCCGCGCGGGCCACCCGTCTTTCCTCCCGCCCGCCCCTGCCATAGGCGACGTACTCAAGTTCGTCCCTGGCCGCGCCGCCCACGCCCACACGCTACGTCTCACTGCCCATGACGGTGACACGCGATTCCTGCACAACACGCTCATCGCAATGTACTTCTCGTGTGGCGATGCCGCCCGTGCTCGTCTCGTGTTCGAAGGAATGCGTGACTGTGACAGGGACGTTATCTCCTGGACCTCTCTCATCTCTGGGCTCGTGCAGAGTGGCAGTCCTTTGCAAGCGTTACGGCTCTTTGCAGCGATGATGTGCTGTGATGTCCGTCCGGATTTCGTGCTGCTCGTCACAGTCCTCAAGGCATACATGGAGCTCGATGACCTTCCAGGTGCCACATCAGCTCATTCCTTGGTGGTCAAGGGTGGCCTTGATGGTGAACAGGATGTCGTGACCACGCTGACGGCAACGTATGCCAAGTTTGGGTGCGTCGTGGCTGCAAGGGCACTCTTCGACAGGATCCCTCGCCCACAGGTAAATGTGATCCTGTGGAATGCCATGATATCGGGTTACTCCAAGAATGGGCTTGCCAGCGAGGCAGTGGATTTGTTCAAACAGATGCAGATGTTTGCGGGGACCATGACACCTGATTCTGTCACGTTAAGGTCGGTGATCATGGCCTGTGCTCAGCTTGGCTCCACTGAGCTCGCAGTATGGATGGAGGATTATGTACGTCGCAGCGAGTGCCGGGAGGATGTGCTCGTGAATACAGCACTGATTGACATGTACGCCAAGTCAGGGAGCATTGCCCGTGCGCGTGAAGTCTTTGAACAGATGCGTGCGCGGGAGCGGGATGTGGTAGTCTGGAGTGCATTGATCTCAGGTTACGGGGTGCACGGCCATCTCGCAGAAGCCATTGGCCTGTTCGAGGACATGAAGCTCGCGGGGGTGAAACCAAATGATGTGACTTTCTTGGGGCTTTTGTCAGCATGCAACCATGCAGGCGCTGTGGAGAAAGGGTGGTTCTACTTTCATTCTATGAAACCTGACTACAAGATCGAGCCTCGGCACCAGCACTACTCTTGTGTGGTCGACCTGCTTGCTCGTGCTGGTCAGCTTGACAGAGCCTATCAGTTTATACTTGACATGCCCATCAAGCCAGAGATGAGCGTATGGGGTGCCTTACTCCACGGTTGCAAGATGCATGATAACTCAAACATGGCCATGGCTGAGAGGGCAGCACAGCACATCTTTGATTTGGAGCAGTCCAATGCAGGGCATTATGTGCAGCTAGCAAACATGTATGCATCTGCAGGGATGTGGAGCCATGTTGCTGGTGTACGGATCACCATGAGAGAGAGGGGTGTCACCAAAGCAACTGGATGCAGCTCCATCGAGGTCGATGGAGAGATGCACAACTTCCATGCTTGGGATCACTCACACCCAAGGGCCACTGAGATATTCACCTTGCTCTGCCTTCTTTCTCAGAGTCCAACTGGTCCTGTAGGAGAGGCATGCCAGCTTTCGAGTACCTTTTTGTAGTTACGCCAAATTTATCATGTCCTGTAATTCTTTCACATAGTATCTTGGCAGCGAACAGTAATTGTGGCATTCATGTCCTGTTCCTGTAATGCAATTTTGATAGAGTTCATCACAAGCATTCTGATTATCAAAATTAACCAAATATACGGTTCCACAAAATCTTGTACGTTCAGCGTGCAGAACAGGGTTGATGATTTTTACAACACAACGCCTTAAGTTTTGTACTAATGGGGTGCTCTTTATATAGCAGACTTAGCTGTGAGGGTTGATGGCAAGGGCGGGAGCTGCAGTGGCAGTGGCACGGATCAGCGGCCAAACACACCAAAGTCAAAGCATTCCGCAACTGAGCAGCGCCGCCGTAGCAAGATCAATGACCGGTGAGGGTTCCTTAACTCCTGTAGTTGTTCAGAAAATGACAGGTCATCAGTATGTACTGGCATTGTTTCTTGGTGATTAAATTTCTAATGGTTAGCATCAATAATGTTAGAGAAATTTTAGTCAGTCAAAGAATTTCAGTAATTTAGAACATGTTCTTAAGTAGGTTGTATGTGTGCAAGACCTTTGATGCTATAGATTTGTTTGAATGCTAGGTATGTAAACTATCAAATTCTGTGTATATGGTAGAACAACAAGATCAAATCTGTAAGACAAACTTGATTTTATATGCTTTCTCGAGAAAATCACAGATACAATGTACTCCCTCCGTTTCATAATATAAGATGTTTTAGATTTGTGAAAGTAATGTATTTAGACGACTTTTAGTGTTTAGGTTCAGAGAGATCCACTCCAAATCTATACACTAAAAAGCGTCTAGATACATTACCTTCACAAAGGTAAAACATCTTATATTTTGAAGCGGAGGGAGTACTTATTTAGTGGAGTTTATCTGAAATTAGTTTCAAGACCATTTCTGAGCCGCAGACAAATAGTGGGCTTGGTGTATTAAGTATTAACTATTTTTCCTCCACATTATTTTAACAGGTTCCAGATACTTCGGGATCTGTTACCACACACTGATCAAAAGAGAGATAAAGCAACATTTCTTTTAGAGGTGAAGCTCTCGCAGGCATTCTATGTGATTCGAGTATGTCTCCTGGTTGGTTAACTTGGTTCTCACTTCACACCATTTATATTGCAGGTTATCGAATATATACGCTTTTTACAAGAGAAAGAACAGAAGTATGAGGCTTCATTTCCAGAATGGAACCAAGAAAATTCAAAGTTACTCCCATGGGTAATTTTTTTTCCAAATCTGCAATATGAGATTACTATTGCTCCAGTTAACATTGGTTCCTGGGTGGCTGTATCTGAAAACTGTTCTAAATTTTGCAGTCCAACATGTATTTTCGATCATCCTGGAAAAATGGACAGGTAAATTTTGTTTCTGGTAATTGAATGCCATCTCCAAATAAAATCTTAGATTAGATTTGAACTTTCTGACCAGCTTCTTACACATACTGTTATCCTTGTGTTCCAGAGTAAAGGTCAAATTCCAGGAGATGCCTTGCCTGACCCTTCACAGTTCATCACAAATGGGTCCTCCCCTGAATTTAATATCACAGGCAAACTTGATGATAACCACACTACAGTAGCGTCTGCAGCTGCCTCAGGGGCACAAGATCAGGCTGAAACTGATCACATAGCTGGTGTTTCCTGTAGATCAGCAGATACTCCAACAAATATTCCAAGTATGTTTGACAATCCAACTGTGCTTCTGTTCCCGGACAGAAAGAAATATCATTGGTTATTCATGGATAATTTTTTTCTTATGTAGATAATGCAACACCGCAGTCTCAACCCCAATGGGCAGATGCGTCTGGTGTGGATGACTGTGGGGTGAACAGTGACATGCTAAATAGCCAACAATTGACGATTGACGAAGGAACGATCAGCGTGTCAAGCCAATATTCCCAAGAGTACGTGCAAAGAATATCTCCCTCTTTAGTATTATAGATCGCTACTTGAGCATCATGAATCCTGCATGTTAAATAGTTCAGTAAATGTACAGCTGCTTTTCTTGATTGCTATTAAGTTAAGGTTTTCCCATAATGCTTTAGTTTGAATTGATCTCCTTGGTTCTAGTGTCTTTTGTTGCTATGTCGAGTTTATAGAGCATATCGTGGAAAACGTTTCTCGCGGTTACCAAACCAAGTGTATTGACACATTTAATTTTTTGTTAACTCACCACAGGTTACTTAACACATTGACTCATGCTCTTCAAAGCTCGGGCATAGATTTGTCCCAAGCCAATATCTCTGTCCAGATCAACCTGGGCAAGCGGGCTGTCAAAAGACCTGCTACTGCTGGACAATCCTCCAGTTTTCAGGTACCCCGCTCTTATCATATTACTCATCTACATATATCCTGAAGATACATTGGCATAAAATTCATATAAGTTCTACCCTATCTATTGTAGGATTTGCAGTTTATAGGGAACTATGCAAAGTTGAATGTTTAGCTGTTCATGCTTAGTATACCAAAATTTTGAATCACCGTAATCCTTAAAGTTCAGCCTACCATTACACATATCATAAAGAGCTCAGAAGCAGTTCTTTTCAAATGCAGCTTATCTATCCCTACTATGTTTTTCCGAAGTTGACATTTAGTGTTTACACCAATATAGGAGCTCACCGATCTAGCCCCTGGGAACGAAATGATGGGCCATCAGCAGGCGATGCTGGGTGACGCTGCTCAAGAGCTTCCCCACACGACGAAGCGGTACAAGTCTGGGTAAATTCCTGCTGGCGACCCTTCCACCTGAAAGACGGATTGGACATTCTTTCCTCCGTACCACCAGCGGAGGCCCCTCCAGATTGCGTGTACATTATCTGTTGCTGTGACGGCACCGGGACGAAACAAGACTTCGGTGCATTCTTTCATTGAATCGCCTCGCCGCGTTATTTATTGGAACAAAAAAAAAAGACAACCAAAGAAGATTCCGTCGTAGATTGTGAAGCTGCTCTTGTAGTAGTAGTAGTAGTAGTAGTAGTAGTAGTAGTAGTAGTAGTAGTAGTATACAGGCTTCCATTCACATGAGAAGTTTCTCCCCCATCCCCTGTAAGATAACTCGATCGACTCTAGCTCATGGAGGATTGTGCAAATGGCTTGAAGCCCGGATGACACCAGCTCATGGAGGATTGTGTCTCTATCGTCGTAGGTTGCGGCGCCGGTACCTGGCTGGCGACGCTGACGGCGGGGGATGCTGGGTCAATACGCGATCGATCGTCTGACTTCGATGGTGACGGAAGCTCTACGCTTTGCAGTACACCAGTAATGTGGGAATCACGTGTGTTCAAAGTTTCTCTTCGCCCGAGCTTCGGTTCAAAGTCAGACCCTGATTTTGCGCCTCGCTCCGTGGAGACGCAGATAAACGTTTTTTTGAACCGAGGTCGTCTGTGGCGAAGGTGGAGTCGAAGCTAAGCTGCTTCACGCTGGGCAATGCCGCGATAAATGGTACTCCCTTCGTTTCATAATATAAGATGTTTTATCTTTGTAAAATGAGTGTATCTAGACTCTTTTTTAGTGTGTAGGTTTATTTAGATTTATAGTAAATCTACACTAAAACGGGTCTAGATACGCTTCTTTTATAAAACTAAAACATCTTATATTTTGAAACGGAGAAAGTACTACGCACGTCCAGATTAAATTAGTGCTCGTCTGATCTTATCCCGTCCGAGGCACACTGCGCGCAGCGCAAGGTGCGTGAATGGATTTCCTCGACTTTGACATCTTCCAATGAAAGGGAAGCCCCGGAAGAAAAAGACACGAACCTGCGACAGCGTGACCGCCGACGTTCCACGCACTGGCGCACGCCGATGCCGTCGTGATCGCGCGGATCCGCGCCGCGATACGCCTTCGCGTGGGGTAGGTGGCCGGCCGCCGCACTCACCCGCGCAATGTTTTTCGCATGATGGATGGCGCCGTACGTGCGCCCGTGCCGATCCCGACGACGCACGCGTTCCCCGTCCGCGCACTGCGCACGGACGCGATGCCTGCTGAGTGCTGATGGCTGGAACGATCGAGCAGTAAGCAAGGCACGGCCTGGGCACGCGGGCGGAGCTGGAGCCGATCTCGCTGCCGGTCTTGCTCGCAACCGAACGAATTACTGCCGATCCGAGGCAGCACTAGCAGAGTATACTATTTTCTCTCGCATTGGTAACAATGTCGTGCTAGCAAGCAAGAACATCTCCACTCACCCCTGAGGGCATCTCTAACCGATCTCCCGATCGGTTAGAGGAGTAAATATACTTCTCTAAAGGAGGTCGGCGTCGAACCGATCTCTTGTTTTTAGAGAAGTAAATTTTTTTATCTCATTTTTTTCATCACTCCACATATGCATTCAAACATCTTACATATAGTTTAACAATTCAAACATACATCTTACATATAGTTTAAACAAATAATTCAAACATACGAAAAATTCAAACACAAGCAATAGACCACTTAAACGACATATCTAGGCATAGTTCATCGAATCGAACACATCGAAATAAAACATGCATAGAGTTCATTCAAAAGTAGACTCTACCACCAACATCGATCAAGGTCACAAAAAAGAAGCTATCGACCTTGTTTGATCCAAATACTACCAACATATCACCTCATATGTTGTAGACCACCATCGAAGAGCTCAAAGACCATCTCCGAAGAACTCATCATCATCACCTCCTCCTCCTCGGCCACCACCATCCTCACCATGACCATCACCACCACCATCTCCTCCTCCTCGGCCACCATCACCTCCTTGGCCATGGGCATCTCCACCAAAAGATCTTTGAAGGATCTTTGCTCGAGTGAGCTCCCAATACTTCCTAGCCGTGGCATCCATGTTGCTTGGATCCATGAACATGATACCACGCTCACCGATCTCCTTCTCTTTTGCTATCCTCTCCTCCTCAAGTGCAACCCTCCTCTCCTCGGTGGCCATCTTCTTCTTCCACTTCTCCTCCTCCATTGCCTTGAGCTCGACCCACCTTGCCACCTTCTCATCCCTCCTCTCGGCCGCCAAAGCTTTCTAGCTCTCAACCATGGCACGTAGTTCTTCTTTGTAGCCTCCAACTTGGGCACCTCTCCTTTGCAAGCTTTTGCCCATCGGGCCTCTTGTGTGGGTCTTCGTCCCATAGCACAATGCGATGTTCTCCTTCTCGCTATAGTTGGAGGTTCGGCTCTTCTTTGCGCTTCCTTGTGTCTCCTCCACCTCGACTTCCTCCACCTCTCCTTGCTCGGTGGTGGGCTCAACCTCTTGATCATCGTCAAAGTTGAGGTCGTCGATCCCGATGGCATGGATAGCCTCCAATTGGGTCATGAAGGAGGCCACCTCCGTCTCCACCACACTACATTTCATCAAAACAACATCACCGTGTGTCTACAAATCGTGAACCGATGAGACGAGAGGAGAAAAAGAGTTTTTTTTACCTTGACAACGATCCATCGAACACCTCGCCCTTGTCGATGTTGACAATAGCTGCCCGTGGTGGCCGTCCTCGGGGACGGTTCGTTGTTGAGGCCTTGCACATCTAAGAGGCAGCTGCAGCCTTCGTCAGCGCCGCCCGGGCCTTCTTCCTCTTCTTCTTGGCTGCCGCCTCCGCGAGCGCCACTTTGGCCAGAGTCGGCTTGCTCTGCCATCGGCCGGCCACATGAACAAGGGGACGACGCGGTGCCACCTCGGGAGCCTCCACGTGCTTGCCGCCGGCCTTATCGGAGGCCTTGACGGCCGTGCTGCCCAGCCAGACCATGTTGTTGGCCCCAATCTTTTCCCACCCGTGGTCACGGCGGAGATCTCCGATTGCGGTGTTGTTGGGGCGTGTCTGGCACCAGGGATGGTCAGAGAAGGTGCGCCGGAGAGCTGTGCGTCGATTGCGGGCAGAGTCAGCGACATCAGCGTCGGCGGGGAGGCGGGCGGGAAAGAACAGCGGAGGGCAGGAAGAAGAGGTCGGGAGGTGGGAGGTTTTCTCGGAAGTGGCCTCGGAGAAGTAAATTTAGGAGTCGGCCGCCACTTTTACTCCTCTAACCGTTTTGGGGATCGGTTAGGTGCGGCATCTCCCAAATTTTATTCCCCTAACCAATTTTAGGGGATCGGTTAGAGATGCCCTAAGCGTGCTATGGGGAGCCGGCACACAAAAACCCGTCCAGATCACCTCCAAAACTGAAAAGGCACTAGCAAGGCTCAACTAATCATCCGGTGTCTTTAGGCCGAACCCAACCCAAGGGGCTATCGGGGGCGGCGGATGAGCCTGAAAAGTTGGCGGGCTAGCCTTGTCGGTGGGACACTAAAGTTTTCCCTTCTTTTCCCCCTCCATACCTCCATTTCCCCTCCTCGCTGCTCACTCCCGCCATTTCCTCCTGCCCCTCCCCACCAGATCAGACCTAACTCGCGCCACTACCACCATGCCACCGAAGAAGTACCAAGCTCTCCGTGCCTCCGGGAAGAAGGAAAGTCCGACAAGGAGCGGCCTGAGGGGATGTTGAATGGGAGTGGGCTTTTGACATCCAGCATCGGCAGGTGGAGAACGCAAGCTGCTGGCTAGGGGAGAAGAACTCGAGGCTGTGCAGGGCAGCGGCAACGCAGACAACGATGGCGTGGAGGGCCGCATCCATGGCAAGGATGGTGGACCGACTTATAGCGCTGGCTTGCACATCCCCAGGAGCCAAAGCAGCATCTCTTCCTCACCAGCGTGTCGACATCCGCCCAGGCGATGTTCCATGAAAACCAGGGGAACACGAAGCCACATCTCTCGTGCTTCATGTTGGGCTGCACCGACTTTGACCCGCTCGGCGGTTTCTGAAGGAGATATGCCCTAGAGGCAAATAATAAATAGGTTTTTATTGTCATATCTCAATTAGTTCATAATAGTTTCATACTGTGCTATAACTGTATTAATACGAAACGTTAATACACGTGTGGTATGTAAACAAACCAAGTCTCTAGTTACCTCTAGCGAACTAGTTCATTGGTCATGAGGATGATCTAGGGTTTCGAGATCATGGGCATTTATGCCAATTGATAATGAGGTCACATCATTAGTTGAATGATGTGGTAGACAAACAACCCAACCAGTTGTATCTTAATGAGATCTAGTTACAAAGTTAACCATTAATGATAAACTAAGGAAACCTCGCAACCTAATCCTTAGACTGTGAGATAATGCAAATCACTGTTCTGGAGGGAGTTAGATGGTTATCAAGTATCACACCGTGACTGGGTGATCGAAAAGGTGCTACTCAGGTTTCCCAAAGGGGCACGTAGAGGATTACATATCAAGACCAGGATTTGCCCATCCATGTAATGGACAGATACATTAGTGGCCATCTCGGTGACGTTGCATTAACGAAGCTTGCAAGCGTGTGACTGGGTCACGGAATGCAACAACACGGAAACAAGAAAACAAGTTCATCGGTAACGAGATCGAACGAAGGTATAGAGATACCGTAGATCAAATCTCGGGTCAACTAGGTATCAAGTGGCAAAGGGAATGGGAAACGACTGTTTACGGTTCAAACGACATTATCATCGTGGAATGCACAGGGGTCATTATGGGCATCCCGGTCCTGCTATTGTTCATTGATGGAGATCATGTCTGTGCCATTCCCGAGCCGTGGGGAAATACACTTAAGGGTACGATGATCTAGAGATCCTATGTAAGTTGGAATCACCATATGAAAGAGAAAAGGAAACAGGAAAAGTTCCGTGAGAGAACCAGAATCATTCTGGGGAAGATCTGAAGTAGTTCAGAGGAAATCGAAAGGGAACCGAAAGGTGTTTCAGGTCAAGTCAGATTTTATAATATGTATTTACATGTTAATTAATGTAATTAATATTAAATATAATATTAAAATCTAATTTGAAGGGGTATTCCACTAATGGGCCAAACTTCCTAGGGAAAAGGGCCCATAAGGGAAAACCGAAGGAGGGAAGGGCCAAGACCTGGCCGCCTCAAGGGGGCCCACCAGGCTAGCCTAGGGCTGTGCGCGGGGGTGGGGCCCACCCCTGGCCGGCTAGCCCATGAGGCCCATGGCGCCTCCCCCTCTCTCCCTTGTTTAGTCCCACATGGGAAACCCAAAGGGGAGGGCACACCCCCCCCCCCTATATAAAGGGGTGCCCATGGGTGGGAATAGACATACCAATATTTGAAGAAGTCATTTGGTTGACTTTCTCCTTCCCCCTCTCTCTCGTCTCCATGCATTGGCACGGTCCCAAGTAAGGATTGACCGAGCAAGAGACACCGCACCTGCAGCATGCCGTTACGCTGCAGGGATTCCAAGTCGGAGATCTACTTCCGCACTCCCGGCAGGGATCAAGGAGACGGAGGTCATCATCATGCACCGTATGTGTACGAAACAACGAGGGGCCTCACTTGAGGCATCTTGGATGTCGTGAGCCTGAGCTGCTGCACAATGAAGAAGGAGCAAGGGGTGACCTGCGAGGAGATCGCGACCTTGAGGTCAGCTACGGGTTCGACTACTTCAACCACGTTTCCCTCAGAATGTTAACCACGTACAGTCTACAAGGGTATGTATTCTATACGCTCGACCGTTACCGCATTACTACATAGATAGATCTTGGGCAGTTTAGGAGGTTCCAACATAGGATTTTTTTTGTTTTCTGCTGCGGAACCCTTCAGTGGTATCAGAGCCGATCTATGCGTAGGAGTGTTGTACCGCCAGTACGCACAAGTTTTGTGCGGGCATTGATCCCTTAGTTGTTGCCCTCTAACGTGTACTTGTTTATATCGCGGCATTGTTTGATGAAGCGGCCCGGACCGACCTTACGTGTATTTGTACACGAGACTGGTTCCACGCTCAACATACGGCTTGTACCGTATAAGTGACTAGCGGGTGTCTGTCTCTCATTCAATAGTTGATGTAGCATTTACAACGGAGGGTCCCGAAAGGTGTGTAGTAGAGACAACTGTTGGATCCATGTTGTGGTTGGAAAGTTCATAGATTAGAAACGGTTCTATTGCAAAAGCCCTAACAACCATGTAAAACTTGCAAAAGATAAAGTAGAGGCATCTAACTTTATTTTGCAGGAGAGCTTGTGTTATGATATGGCATTGGTCGTTACAAAGGTAAAGTAGTTTACTTTTCTGTTACTAAGTAGTATAGTAATAGTCATCGTTCCGATGGACGACCGGGTGGTGGCGTCGTGGACTTGGCGTCAAACCAAGGGCAAGGTGGAGATCATGCCGGAGCGCTCGATGGAGATCAAGGCGCAAGGAGAAGGACCATATCATATCACAAATTTACATGTGATGTTGATACCTATTTTATATCTTAATATATGCTAGTATTAGATACTCAACGGTAGCAAATAAGATAATTCCTATTTAATTCCAATGATCGTGTTCCCCTTGTGTGTGCACCACCAAGAAAGTTTGCCGTTATGAAGCCGACCATGATGATCGGGGGCTAGACATATCTACATTCGCATATAGTGGGTGTAAGCCATGTTGCACAGCAAATACACACAAGTTAGATTTGGCGAGCCTAGCATGTGTAGACATGGCCTCGGGACACAAGAGACCAAAAGGTCGAGCATGAGTCACATGGTTGATGTGATTGACATTGGGGAATGTCTACCTTTGATGGTGCACTGATGGCTGTGACGATCGGGGGAGGTGCAGAGGATTGGGATCATGTGATCACTAAAATCGTCTAGGGGATGACAATTTTAGTGGGAGATCAATTATAAATTGAACTCATATTATGAACTCAGTCTAGATGTCTGTTTTCAAATATCTTAGTAGATCATGGACTATCCCTTTGAGGTCCTTTGCGACCATGGGAATATACTTCTTGATGTGGAACTTAGCAAAAGGGTCCAACTTCATAGATTAATACCCACGCCTGAGGGATATCCTCGTAAAAGGTGATCTTCTCTTCTTGATACAATGACCATTAGGAGATAATTCGATGACTCCGCAATGTTTGTGTGTTCTCCGTAATCATCCAATAAGCCGTTCTCTATTTGATGAAGAGTTGGATTACAATCTTGTATCCTGCAAGATCAGGCACATAAAGTATGAGCCGTTGATGAGTTTTCTTCCATGATGGATGAAAAAGAAAATATTTGGAAAAACACTTAGCAATCTTGCATTAGAGTTATGAACTCTTAGAAGGGCTTGATTGCAATGGAGGTCATGAATTAAAAAGGGTATATGTTAGATATACAAAAAATTGTTTTCTGCTGCGGAACCCTTCAGTTTCGACTCCAACTCCTTCACCACGAACTGATCGCCGGCCCACCATCACCATTCCATCAACGGTGGCATGCCTCCAGCACGCGCTGGCTTCAACCAGTTCACTGCAGGAAGCAGCAGCCAGAGCGTCCTAGGCCTGTTCGGTGCAACACCGAACGACGACTCCATCATGGCCGGCATCATCAACGGCGGCTCCTGCCACGCCTACATGCAAGAAGAAGCCAATGCCTACATTGACAAAGATGACAAAAGCGGTGAGCGTTGGGATGACGAGGCCTACACCTATGCCAAGGCCGGGGAAGAGGTGGTGGAGGTGCCGATGACCATCGCTGCCAACCCGAAAGGGAAGAGCAAGGCGGTGACCGTGGAGAAAAAGAAAAAGAAAAAGGGGGTGGTGGCTGTGGACCCAAGTGGAGTTAGAGGGAGGATGAGTGTCTCGCTAAAGCTTGGAAGACAGTTAGCATCGACCCCTTCACCAGCGCTAATCAAAACTCAGATTGCTATTGGAAGAGGGTGAAGGCGACGTATGATGAGTAGCGGCTCCTGGACCCCTACTTCAACTGCTTGGTCCATGATCGCGATGACTCCGACATGTTTCACCGTTGGGCCATGATCCAACATGCTTGCAACAAGTGGCATGGCATCATGGAGGAAGTATGCCTAGTCCATTGTAGCGACACCAACTTTGATGATCAAGTAAGCAACCAAAACTAGCTAATCGATGTTTGAAATTGTATCCCATTGTTGCTATCATACATTGTAGATGTGCGCCATGATCGCCGCCTACCAAGAGGACAACAACGGCACCGAGTTCAATTTCATCCACGTCTTTGCATGGATCGAGGATGCGACAACTAGACGTAGGCATGGATCGCCCTCACCAAGGACAAGTTTCCCACCTATGACCCTGGTACGATGTCGTTTGCGGCCTTAGAAGGCCGCCGCGTTGGCCACAAGAAAGCCAAGGCTATGTGAAGTGGCGTTAACACGTCAATGCCCATAGTTTATGGACTTAGGTTTTGAGGAAGAGGGGAGCATTGGAGACCTTGTTCAGCTAATAGGCAAGCCACACGAGGACACGGTGTTTACCCAGGGTCAGCCCCCATAGGGAAAACCCTACTCATGCTTGTATGCTCTTGATTGAAGATGAACCGAAGGATACAAGGGTGCCTTGATGGCGATGGTGTGCATATGTAATATGGCGGGTGTATGAACTAGGGATTGCGGTGTCCTCCTCACCATTCCCTCCTGGTCCATATATGGGCAGGTAGGTCTCGGGATATGGCCGAGTCGGTTCTAGATTTAGGGTTTTGTTTTAGACTTTCTATCTAGACCTTATCATATTCTCCATGTTGGGTCCGCAGCATAGAAAACAAAAAAATCCTACGATGAGAACTACACGCCAAGATCTATCTACTAGGTACAGAGCAACGGGTGGACATACATCCATCTAGAACTTACCCTCAAAGACAACGAGTTTTGTTAACGAGTAGGAACTCGTAGTTGATGTAGTTGTACACTTGCCGATCTCAAGATCGTGAGGAAGTCCGAGAACCGCAACTTAGCAGCGCATCCGTACTCGCACACACGTTCAAGCCACCGGACAACCTCCACCTCCTCGCTCCAGTGATCCAGCGGAAGCAGCAACTCCTTCCAGATGAAATGCCACCGGGAACATGTATCTTGCTAATCCGAGACCATGGGGGAATAATTCTAGAGGGGGAGAGAGATCCTTCACAAGGAGGTGTGAGGAAGAAGGAGCAAGAGGGGGGCCTTTTATAGGAGGAGGGGGGTGCCCCTCCCCATGGCCGGCGCATGGGGGAGGTGACCCTTCACCTCCTCCATTCATGTGGTGGTAACCTCTCCACATTAAAATGCCTCTTCACATTCCCTTTTTAAGTCCCCACTTTAAATGCATTAAAATTCTCTAAGTTTAATGCTCTCTCATTTAATAAAACTGTTTTATTAAATTTATTCAGAATTTTGTTAATTACTTTAATTAACAAACATTCACATATAACCCCTTGCAATATTTCAATATCACATGCAGAACCACTTTCTGCAATTTCACCCAAAAACAATTTTTGGTTTCTATCGAAACAATTCCTGCGCTTTGCAATTCTTTCGTTTGAAACATATGTGCTCCAAAATGGTGTCCGGTAACTCTTAAGTGTGTCACCCTACGGTTCGCAAATAATGCAGACATGATTGAGACTCCTCTCAGATCAATAAACAGAAGCAGGACCTGGAGATCCATACTGACCCCTACATATTCAACGATGACTTCTGTGATCGTGAGAACCTTTAACGCTTGTAATTTAATCCCTTTGTCTCATGATATAATACATGTCTGAGATTCGATCATCGGTATCCAAATACCTAGTTTGATCTCGTTACCGACATGCACTCTTTTCTCGTTCCCGTGATATAACATTCTAGTGATCAGATCACTCGCTTGCAGGCTACCTTAATGTGATGTCACCGAGAGGGTCCAGAGTGTATCTATCTATCATCGGGATTGACAAATTCCACTCTTGATCCATGAGCCTCAACATAACACCTTCGTAGTACTGAACCCACTCTTGACTTGATCATAATGCTATACTTCGGATGAATGTTCATCACATCATTTCACAAATGTTGTGACCTTGTTATTAACAACATCCAGTGTCCATGATCAGGAAACCTTGATCATCTTGTTAATCAACAAGCTAGTCTATAAGAGAGGCATAACTAGGAACCCTTTTGTTTATTAAACACACATGTATTGATGTTTCCTATCAATACAATTATAGCATGCAAAATAAACATCTATCATATACAAGGAATACATAATAACAACTTTATTATTGCCTCTCAGGGCATATTTCCTTCAGTCTCCCACTTGCACTAGAGACAATTATCTAGTTCACATAGTGATAAATCTAACACCCATGGAGTTCTGGTGTTGATCATGTTTTGCCCTAGGGAGAGCTTTAGTCAATGGATCTGCTACATTTAGGTCCGTGTGTACTTTACAAATCTTTATATCTCCATCCTTGACATGTTCGTGGATGGAGTGAAACCGGCGCTTAATATGCTTGGAGTTCTTGTGAGACCTCGGTTCCTTGGCGTTGGCTATGGCTCCATTGTTGTCACAATAGATCACCATTGGGTCCAATGCACTAGGAACCACACCTAGTTCCGTAATGAACTCTTTCATCCAAATCGCTTCCTGCGCCGCTTCTGAAGCAGCAACATATTCCGCCTCCATCGTTGATCCAGCCACCACAGGTTGTTTGGAACTCCTCCAACTAACTGCTGCTCCGTTCAAGAGAAATACGTATCCGGATTGAGACTTAGAGTCATCCGGATCGGTGTCAAAGCTAGCATCGACATAACACTTAGCGACTAGCTCTTCTTCACCTCCGTATATAAGAAACATATCCCTAGTTCTTCTCAAGTACTTAAGGATGTTCTTGACCGCTATCCAGTGTTCCGAACCTGGATCAGATTGGTACCTACTAGTAAAACTAATAGCATGTGCCACATCCGGCATTGTACATAGCATGGCATACATTATAGAGCCTATGGCCGAGGCATAGGGGATCTTATCCATTATCTCTTTTTCTTCCGCCGTAGCCGGACTTTGAGTCTTACTCAATGTCTTGCCTTGCAACATAGGTAAGAACCCCTTCTTACTTCCGTCCATATTAAACTTCTTTAATATCTTATCAAGGTATGTACTCTGCGATATCCCAATTAGGTGCCTTGATCTATCTCTATAGATTTCAATGCCTAATATATATGACACTTCACCAAGGTCTTTCATCGAAAATTTGCTGTTTAGATAACTTTTAACATTGTTTAAAAGATCTATATCATTTCCAATCAATAATATGTCATCCACATATAATACCAGAAATGCCACATTGCTCCCACTCATTTTCTTGTAAATACAAGCCTGTCCATAAGTTTGGACAAATCCAAACTCTTTGATCACCTCATCAAAGCGGAGATTTCAACTCCGGGATGCTTGCTTCAGTCCATAGATGGATCGCTGAAGTTTGCATACCTTATTAGCATCCTTAGGATCGACAAAACCCTTAGGTTGTATCATATACAACTCTTCTTCAACATTACCATTGAGGAACACAGTTTTGACATCCATCTGCCATATTTCATAATCGAAATATGTAGCAATTGCTAACGTAATCCTAACCGAATTAAGCATCGCTACGGGAGAGAATGTCTCATCGTAGTCAACTCCTTGAATTTGTCGAAACCCCTTTGCGACAAGTCGAGCCTTATAGATGGTCACATTACCATCAGCATCAGTTTTTCTTTTGAAAATCCATTTATTCTCAATGGTCTTTCGATCGTGAGGTAAGTCCACCAAGGTTCAAACCTAGTTCTCGTACATGGATTCCATCTTGGATTTCATGGCTTCTAGCCATTTGTTGGAATCCGGGCTCATCATTGCTTCTTCATATGTCGCAGGGTCATCCATTTCATCAACCATGAAATTCACAACAGGATTGCCGTACAGTTTAGGAGCTGCACGTGTCGTGCTTGACCTGCGAGGTTCTGTAGTGTCCTCTTTTGGAGTTTCATGATCAATATCATTAGCTCTCTCTTCATTAGGTGAAGTCAACTCCGAAACAATTTCCGGTGCTGCGCTACTCGCCATTTCATGAAGAGAAGGTTCAATAACCTCTTCGAGTTCTACCTTTCGACTACTCACACCTTTCGTGAGAAACTCCTTCTCAAGAAAGGATCCATTCTTGGCAACAAAAACCTTGCCCTCGGATCTGTGATAGAAGGTATACACAATCGTTTCCTTAGGGTATCCTATGAAGACGCATTTTTCCGCTTTGGGTTTAAGTTTATCTGGCTAAAGTTTCTTCACATAAACATCACATCCCCAAACTTTAAGAAATGACAACTTAGGTTTGTTTCCAAACCACAATTCATACGGTGTCGTTTCAACGGATTTAGATGGTGCCCGATTTAAAGTGAATGCAGTTGTTTCTAGTGCATAACCCCAAAATGACAGTGGCAAGTCAGTCAGAGACATCATAGATCGAACCATATCCAATAAAGTACGATTATAATGTTCTGACACACCATTACGTTGTGGTGTTCCGGCAGGCGTGAGTTGTGAAACTATTCCACACTCTTTCATGTGTGTGCTAAACTCGTAACTTAGATACTCACCTCCAGGGTCGGACCGCAGAAATTTGATCTTTCTGTTATGATGATTTTCCACTTCATTCTGAAATTATTTGAACTTTTCAAAAGTTTCAGACTTGTGTTTCATCAAATAGATATACCCATATCTACTTATATCATCCGTGAAAGTAACAAAAAAACGATATCCACCTCGTGCCGACACACTCATTGGTCCACACACATCAGTATGTATGATTTCCAATAAATCTGCCGCCCGTTCTGTTGAACCGGAAAACATCGTTCTAGTCATCTTGCCCATAAGGCATGGGTCACATGTATCAAATGATTCAAAATCAAGTGATTACAAAAGTCCATAAGAATGGAGTTTGTTCATGCGTTTAACACCAATATGACCTAGACGGCAGTGCCACATATACGAAGATATATCATTATCAAGTTTAATCTTTTTAGCATTAACATTATGAATATGCGTAATATTACTATCGAGATCCAACAGAAATAAACCATTCAATATAGGTGCATGACCATAAAAGATATCATTCTTATAAATCGAACAACCATTGTTTTCAGATTTAAAGGAATAACCACTTTGCATCAAACACGATCCAGATACAATGTTCATGCTCAGTGCAGGCACCAAATAACAATTATTTAGGTTTATAACTAATCCCGATGGCATATGGAGAGGTAGCGTCCCGACAACGATCACATCAACTCTTGATCCATTGCCGACCCGCATCCTGACCTCATCCCTTGCTAATTGTCACTTGTTCCGCATCCCCTAAACCGAGTTACATATATTAGCAATCGATCCCGTATCAAATACCCAGGTGCTACTGCGAGTACTAGTCAAGTACACATCAATAACATGTATATCACATATACCTTTGTTTGCCTTGCCGGACTTCTTGTCCACCAAATACTTGGGGCAATTACGCTTCCAATGGCCAGTCCCCTTGCAATAGTAACACTCGGTGTCAGACTTAGGGCCAGCTCGGGGTTTCTTTTCAGGTGTGGCAACAGATTTTCCACCCTTCTTTCCCTTGTGCTTGCCTTTCTTGTCCTTCTTGAAACCGGTGGTCCTATTGATCATCAGCAATTGATGTTCTTTCCTAATCTCCACTTCTGTAGTCTTAAGCATTGACAGAAGCTCGGGAAGAGACTTCTTCATGCCCTGCATATTATAGTTCAACACGAAGCTCTTGTAGCTAGGTGGCAGAGATTGGAGAACATGATGTATGCCTAAGTCAATGGGAATCGTTATTCCCAAGGACACAAGCTTATCGGCGTACCCAGACATTTTGAGTACATGCTCACTTACGGAGTTGTTCTCCTCCATCATGCAGCTAAAGAACTTTTCAGTAGCATTATAACTCTCTACAGCAGCATGGGTATCGAAAACTCATTTTCAATTCTCCCATAGTATCAAAGGCATTGCCGTTTTCGAAACGCTTTCGAAGTTCTGGCTCTAGCCCATACAGTATGCCGCAATGAACTAAGTTGTGGTCCTCTTGACGAGTCACATAGACATTCTTTTCCTTGTCAGGGGCATCAAGAGCTGGTGGGGGGCCTAGCGGCGCCTCTAGCACATATTGCTTTTGTGCAGCAGTGAGGAGAATCCTCAAATTCATTGCCCAGTTGGTGAAGTTGCTACCATTCACAGCAAGTTTCTCTTTCTCCATGAACATATTGAAATTAAAAGGAGGTGGTGCCATCTACAACAGAATTTGTAAAGTTTATTTAGACTAAGTTTATGATAGAGTGAGTTCAACTAATCCAAATTACTAATGAACTCCCACTCAAAAACGACATCCCTCGTGTCCTTTTAGTGATTACATGAACCAAATCCACTACACCATGTCCGATCATCACGTGAGTTGATGTAGCTTCAAAGGCGAGCATCTATATGGGCATCATATCAACTATATGACTCATTCTTAGCCTTTCGGTCCGTGTTCTGAGGCCATGTCTGTACATTCTAGGCTCGCCAAGTAAGAACCTTAGTATTCGCGTGTGTAAAAATGTCTTACACCTGTTCCTATGAAAGTGTAGATTCGAGTACACCCGATCATCACGTGATGTCTCGAAACACGATCCACAGAATGGTGCATACTTAAGGAAGAACACATTTTTATCTTGATATCTAAATGAGGTATCATCTTACAATGCTACAGAAAGCGCCAAACTATCAGTATAAGATGCTAACATCTAATGTGTGAAGTGAGATGATATGGTCCATGCATTTGATCTCTATCACTTGCATCATGGTATGATCTCTATCATTCCTTTGTGTGTAAGGCCAAGGTCTATGGAACTTACACGTTGAATGTGTTGTAAGAGTATCTATCATACATCTACTTAAAACAATACCATATCAATACACTAGCCCAGCAACGATCTAAACTAGACGCCTCTAATTTATCAATTGCAAGTTTTACGTGGCTTAGGGCTTTCGGAGATAGAACCGTTCTTACCTACGAACATGAACCACAACAAGGATAACCAAGTTATTAGCAACTCGTTGTAAATCAGATATTGACTATAGTAGGAGAGACAGACACCCGCCAGCCACTTATGCAAAACAAGTTGCATGTCAGTCGTGGAACCAGTCTCATGTACGATGACATGTAAGGTTGGTCCGGGCCACTTCATCCCACTATGCCACCAATATCCAAAATACATATAAGATGAAATAGCATGATCATCATCGCCCACATATAAACATATGTGTACTACCCGTGCAAAGTACCTACGCATAGATCAGGCTCTGATACCACTGTTGGGTCCGCACCATAGAAAACAAAAAAATTCCTACGATGAGAACTACACGCCAAGATCTATCTACTAGGTACAGAGCAACGGGTGGACATACATCCATCGAGAACTTACCCTCGAAGACAACGAGTTTTGTTAATGAGTAGGAACTCGTGGTTGATGTAGTCATACACTTGCCGATCTCAAGATCGTGAGGAAGTCCGAGTGCCGCAACTCAGCAGCGCATCCGTACTCGCACACACATTCAAGCCACCAGACAACCTCCACCTCCTCGCTCCAGCGATCCAGCGGAAGCAGAAACTCCTTCCAGACGAAATGCCACCGGGAACATGTATCTCGCTAATCCGAGACCATGGGGGAATAATTCTAGAGGGGGAGAGAGATCCTTCACAAGGAGGTGTGAGGAAGAAGGAGGAAGAGGGGGCCTTTTATAGTAGGAGGGGGGTGCCCCTCCCCATGGCCGGCGCATGGGGGAGGTGACCCTTCACCTCCTCCATTCATGTGGTGGTAACCCCTCCACGTTAAAATGCCTCTTCACATTCCCTTTTAAAGTCCCCACTTTAAATGCATTAAAATTCTCTAAGTTTAATGCTCTCTCATTTAATAAAACTCTTTTATTAAATTTATTCAGAATTTTGTTAATTACTTTAATTAACAAACATTCACATATAACCCCTTGCAATATTCAATATCACATGCAGAACCACTTTCTGCAATTTCACCCGAAACAATTTCCGGTTTCTATCGAAACAATTCCTGCGCTTTGCAATTCTTTTGTCTGAAACATATGTGCTCCAAAATGGTGTCCGGTAACTCTTAAGTGTGTCACCCTACGGTTCGTGAATAATGCAGACATGATTGAGACTCCTCTTAGATCAATAATCAGAAGCGGGACCTGGAGATCCATACTGACTCCTGCATATTCAACGATGACGTCTGTGATCGTGAGAGCCTTTAACGCTTGTAATTTAATCCCTTTGTCTCATGATATAATACATGTCCGAGATTCGATCATCGGTATCCAAATACCTAGTTTGATCTCGTTACCGACATGCACTCTTTTCTCGTTCCCGTGATATAACATTCTAGTGATCACATCACTTGCTTGCAAGCTACCTTAATGTGATATCATCGAGAGGGCCCAGAGTATATCTATCCGTCATCGGGATTGAAAAATTCCACTCTTGATCCATGAGCCTCAAAATAACACCTTCGTAGTACTGAACCCATCTTTATAGTCACCCTGTTACGGTGTGACGTTTGATGTTATCAAGATACTCTTCCGGTGTTAGCAATTAACATGATCTCATGGTCTAAGGATAAAGATTACTTCGTATGATGTTATAACAATGTAAACATAATGACTTGATCGTAATGCTATACTTCGGATGAATGTTCATCACATCATTTCACAAATGCTGTGACCTTGTTATTAACAACATCCAATGTCCATGATCAGGAAACCTTGATCATCTTGTTAATCAACAAGCTAGTCTATAAGAGAGGCATAACTAGGAACCCTTTTTGTTTATTAAACACACATGTATTGACGTTTCTGATCAATACAATTATAGCATGCAAAATAAACATCTATCATATATAAGGAATACATAATAACAACTTTATTATTGCCTCTCAGGGCATATTTCCTTCACTCCAAGGAGTCACGTCCTCCATGGGCCTGGGCTACCCGAATATTCATGGGCTTCATCATCGGATACAGATTGTCTCGTGGGCCTCCACTAGGGCGAACCGGGTAAGCTAATCTTAGGCACCCGTAGGGTATACCCATGTTAGTAGCCCTCGAGTGTCCATGCAAATCGTATATTTGGATGGAGACTTTGGAACCTCCTGGCTTCAGAAGTAAGCACTTGTCACTCGAAAGATTATCATGTCGCTTTGTTCGAGTCATAGGGATGATTTATGCACGTGCCTGGCTCATCCGAAAGAACGGGACCAACTAATTACTCTTGGGCAAAAAACAACGTCATGTACTCAAACTCGAGTCCCTGGACTCGAATTCAGAAATTGCTAATGTAATTCGACTCATGCCGAAGAGGCCTTACCTAATCGAATTCCGGTGATAATGATTATATACCCAACACGTCTGTCGGGATTTTTCATCATACATGTTCATACGGTATTCATCTGGTAGAACGCAACGGATGTGGGTGGCAGGCTAGTAGATCCTAGGAGACGTTGTCTCTAAGCTCGATGTCGTAGTCGGGCAGAGTCGCCAAGTGTTTCGAATACAGATATGTGAACCCACTCTATGGACGCAGTCAACATAGAGGTTCAAGTGAATAAATATCCTCATTTTTCCTTATTTTCATAGGGTGCTCCCTATGGGTGTAGCCCCTGAGTATTTGTTTGAATTGAAGATATGGACAGGGACTTTATAGTCATCGAGCCTTTTGAATACCATCATCTTCTGAATTTTGTCGAATGCATAAACCATACTACCTCTGGGAGGAGCTCTCGAGTCTGTAGTAAAATCGTTGATTCGAAAAAGAATTTCTTCGGGTGCGAGACCAGCGCTCCTGTTAGGAGTATCCCTGTTGGAAATATGCCCTAGAGACAAATAGTAGTAAGGACTATTATCATATTTCATATAGTTTATGATTAAGTTTTATATCATGCTATAACTGTATTGAGTGGAAACATCAATACACGTGTGATATACAAACAACTAGGGGTTCCCAGTGAAACTCTAGTCGCTGATTCATTGTGAAGGAGATATGCCCTAGAGGCAAATAATAAATAGGTTTTTATTATCATATATCAATTAGTTTATAATAGTTTCATATTGTGCTATAACTGTGCCAAGTAGAAACATTGGTACAGGTGTGGTATGAAACAACCAAGTCCCTAGTAGCCTCTATTCATACTAGTTCGTTGGTCACGAAGATGATCTAGGTTTCAAGATCATGGGCATTTATGCTGACTGACAATGAGATCATATCATTGGAGAATGATGTGGTTGGACATTCCTCGAAGGATTGCAACACGATCAAGTCATCTAGTTCATTGTTGCAACAGCTATACCTAGACTCCTCCTTAGACCGTGAGCTCATATTACTCACTGTTTCCCTAGGCTGCTTAGACTGCATCGACCGTCATCTGGTAATACGGTGGCCATAAAGGTGTATGTTGGGTATTCCGAAGGAACAATAGATGACATGTGACTGCACGACCGGGATTTGTTCACCCACATGACAGGTAAAGATACATACCGCCGGCTTGGTGAGATTACATCTATAAATGTTGCAACATGTGACTAGGTCACGGGGATGTAATATCACGGTAACAGGAAAACAGAACTTGTTGTGAACGAGATTGAACAAAGGTATAAGATACCAATGATCGGATCTCAGACAAGTTGTATCGAGAAACAAAAGTAAGAGGATGCTACATTTAGACGGTTCAAATGACATTGTCATCAGGAATGCATAGGGGTCACATGGATATCCCTGGTCCCTCTGTTGATCATTGATACAGATCATGTCTAGAGCATTCCCGAGCCGTAAGAGGATACACTTAAGGTTACAATGCGAGCGATCATTCATAAGACGGAATCACAGTAGAGAAAGAGAGAAAGTCGGAAATCGTTCTGCGGAGATATTTGAAATTGTTCGGAGAAAGAATAAAGGAAAAGCCCCGAAAAGTGTTTTCAGATAAATGGGAATTTAAATATATATTTAAATATATATTAATTATGAATTAATATATTATAAATAATATTTAGATTATGATTTATAAAGTCAACTTTTATATTAGGCCAAATCCCAGAGGGAAAAGGCCTAGAAATAAAAGTGCAGAAAAATAAATGGAAAAGGTCAAAATAGCCAGCCCTGTGGGCGGCGGATAACCGCCACCGCATAGGGCGGCAGGTAACTGGGCCACGCCTGCCAGCAGGCGGTGGATAATACACGCCGCATGGGGGCGAGCCACTGCTGTCGGCCGCCGCTCGGGCACAGGCCGCCTCGCGGGCTCAAGCTGGGCCGCCAGCCCACCCGGGCTGGGTCGCCTGGCTGCCGCTGCAAGCTGGTTGGGGTGCTGGGCCGCCAGGGGGTGAGCCGGCCCACCCGGGGCTTCCCCTTGCCAGGCCGCTGCCTCGCGGGAGAGCTGGGCGTGGGGTGGGCCGTGCCAAGGCCCACCCGGCCAGCCCCTGCTGCTCCCATTTTTCCTTTTTCTGTTTATTTTTCTGTTTGCTATTTGGGCTGAGTTCTTTTGGCCCATTTGGCAGTCCGAATTTCTGCTGACTTTTTCCTTTAGTATTAGTCCCACATGGCTAACCCAATAAGGAGGACACACCCCCTCCGCCTATATAAAGGGGTGCCCATGGGTGGGATTAAACACACAATTAGAGAAGTCCTTTGGTTGACTTTCTCCCTTCCTCTCTCTATACCTTGTGACCATGGCCCCAAGTCTGGGTTGTGCGATCGAGTCACACCTGCAGTACGCTGTTGCGCTGCAGGGATTCCTAGCCGGATATCAACTTCCGCACTCCCGGCGGGATCGGGGAGCCGGAGGTCTCATCGTGCACCGGATGTGTACGAAGAAACGAGGCGCAAAACTTGGGGCGCTTGAATGTCGTGAGCCAGAGCTATTGCACGATGAAGATGATGAAGATCAAGAAGGAGCAAGGGGTGACCTGCGAGGAGCTTCACGACCTTGAGGTCGGCTACGAGTACGACTACTTCAACCACGTTCCCCGTGGAACATTAACCGCATACAGACTACAAGGGTATGTATTCTCTACGCTCCGGCCGTTACCGCATTACTACATAGATAGATCCTAGGCAGTTTCTGGGGTTTCATCGTAGGGAAATTTTTGTTTTCCGCACCGATCCCCTACAGTGGTATCAGAGCCGATCTATGTGTAGGAGTGTGTTGTACGGCCAGTACGCACAAGTTTTGTGCGGGCATTGATCCCTTAGTTGTTACCCTCTAACGTGTACTTGTCTATATCGCGGTATTGTTTCATGAAGCGGCCCGAACCGACCTTACGCATATTCATACGCGAGACTGGTTCCACGCTCAACATACGGCTTGTACTGTATAAGTGGCTAGCGGGTGTTTGTCTCTCATTCGATAGTTGATATAGCATTTACAACGGAGGGCCTTGAAAGGGGTGTAGTAGAGACAACTGTCGGATCCATGTTGTGGTTGGAAAGTTCGTAGTTTAGAAACGGTTCTAGTGCGAAAGCCCTAACAACCACGTAAAACTTGCAATAGATAAAGTAGAGGCGTCTAACTTTTTTTTGCAGGGGGGCATGTGATTTTGATGGCATTGGTCGTTACAAAGTTAAAGTAGTTTACTTTTCTGTTACTAAGTAGTATAGTAATAGTCATCGTTCCGATGGACGACCTGGTAGAGGCGTCGTGGACTTGGCGTCAAACCAAGGGCACGATGGAGATCATGCCGGAGCACTCGATGGAAATCAAGGCGCAAGCAAGACCATATCATATCAAATTGTACATATGATGTTGATACCAGTTTTTACATCTTATTGTGTGCCAGTGTTTGGATACTCAACGGTAGCAAATAAGATAATCCCTATTTAATTCCAATGTTCCGTGTTCCCCTTGTGTGTGCACCACCAAGAAAGTTCTTCCGTATGAGGCGATCTAGGGTTACAGGCCTGGGTGTCATACATATCTACGTTCGCATACAGTGGGTGTAAGCCATGTTGCACAGCAAATACACACAAGTTAGATTTGGCGAGCCTAGCACGTTAGAGAAGCGTGGCCTCGGAACATAAGAGATCAAAAGATCGAGCATGAGTCACATGGATGATGTGATTGACATTAGTGAATGTCTACCTTTGATATTGCACTGATGACCGTGACGATCGGGGGAGGTGGAGAGGATAGGGATCATGCGATCACTAAAATCGTCCAGGGGATGACCGTTTTAGTAGAGACCAATTATAAATTGATCTCTTATTATAAACTTAGTCTAGATGTTTGTTTGCAAATATCTTATTAGATCTTAGCCTATCCCATTGAGGTCATTTGCGACCATGGGAATATATTGCTTAATTTGGAACTTAGCAAAAGGGTCCAACTTCATAGATTAATACCCACGCCTGAGGGATATCCTCAAAAAATGTGATCTTCTATTCTTGATACAATAACCATTAGGAGATAATTCGATGACTTCAGAATGTTTGTGTTTTCTCCATAATCATCCAATAAGCCATTCTCCATTCGATGGAGAGTTGGGCTATATTTTGTATTCTGCAGAATAAGGCACATAACGTATGAGTCGTTGGATGGGTTTTCCTCCATCATGGATGAAAAGAGATTGTTTGGAAAAACACTTAGTGATCTTGCATTAGAGTTGAGAACTCTTGGAAGGGCTTGATTGCAAAAGGAGGTCATGGATGAAAAGGATGATCTGCTTGAAAATTGCTGGATTTGAGGTAATGTGACTTGATGACGGCAAACAAAACAGTTGATGGCCGACATCACTTCTTCCCTCAAAGTTTATCATTTGGATTAGTGGACTTGAATATAATTTTGTAATCCTAGTTTGTGTGTCTTGCTTTTGGCGAGACGATTATTCATATGAACAAGTTACAAGCCAGTTTGTACTATTCTTATGAATAATACCTTATGGTCACATTATGATTATAAACAAGTTATTCTCATCACTATGTTAATAGTTCAAACATTTATAAAGGATTAGAATGCTAAAATATATCCAAAGTTTAATAATGAAATGAAACTATAGTTTAAGTCATTTTGGTTATTGCAGGTTCTTTATGAAAGATCGGGGTCCTAGATGCTTAATCTAGAGACTTTGCAAAACCATGCCTCTTGGGAAGAATGACTAAAACTCCGCATTCTGGTAAAACGGTGATATGCGAAGAAATGTTGAATCTTATACATAGTGATGTATCAAATTTTCAACAAGTAGTGGAAATCATTTATTGTGGACTTAAGTGAATAAGTGTATTTACTTAATGAAACATGAAGTTTGAAATGATTTGAATTGTTCAAATGAGTTCATAACTAAATGGGATATTGAAATTAACAAGAATACGAAGTCTCTTCGATTTGATCGACATGACTAAGGTATTCAAGTTAAGTTTAGCATAAAAGGAACTTGTGAAAGATGTTTCACAAATTATGATAATTGGATGAATTCAAACTGTGTTGAAATGTCTAAACATCATAATCATTTTGTATTAGATACATATTATGTCTTATCGGGGTTATAGTTGTCATTTAGAGTTAAAGATCAAAATAAGCAAACACTCATTTGAAATACAAAGGAACATCTAAAAGATTCTTGGAAACAACACCATAAGTGTTATGGCACGTTCGAGTTTCTGGAGATTTCGACAAGTCGAAGTCGTGGCGAATAAACAAGTCTTTGTAGAGCATTCTTAGGAAGCTATGAATGCATCTTCCACAAAGGGGCAAACCTGTTGTTATCCTAAGTTGACGTGTCTTGATGAAGATACAGGTGGAAGAAAGTAAAATATCAAACAAGGTATTTGACCTTACCTCTGAATTATTGAGTGGCGCAGCAGAATTTGTTTCGTGAAACCAAACTCTGCAAATAGAGGAGAAACCAATGATAATGATCATAAAGTTTCATCGAATACTTTTACTAAAAAAAGTAGGATTCAACTATATATTCTACAAGTTTGTGGAATCATATATTGGTTCACTTGTCATGTTTTGAACAAGACATACCTGTGAATTACAAAGAAGCGTGATGGACCTAAGTACGAGAAATGAATAGTCATTGAAATCTCGTTAGTGGAATTCTCGATTTGATTATGATCAAAGAATTTTGGAATGTCCAAGATTATCGAGAGGACCTAGATTTGAGTGGGAGCAAATCAGCTTGGCTAATTCATAATATGTAGCTGACATATTTTGAGTGGGAGCTAAGTGAAATCCCTGGATCTCAAACATGAATGTCATATTTGAGTGGGAGCGTGAAATCATTCTAGATATGTGGACGACATATGTGAATAATGTGATTGGTGTTAATAGTATTTAAGTTAGATAAATAAGGATGAAGTTGAAGTCATTAAACAATAAAGATCTATCGAGATAGATTGGTAAGTTTAATAAACACTAAATGTTGAATACTTCTTAGACTTGATTCTGAAAGATGTTCAGAATGCCCTAAGACAAGATTCTGAAGTAGCTCAGAATGGAACAAGGTAAGAAAGTAGTTCTTACTATATGAAGCATTGAGTTAGTATTGCAACTGTGGTTGAAAGAAAGAGATGTGTTGCATCTCCTATGCCTCGGTCATAGGTTCTTCCATATAACCATGTTGCATACTCAACATAATGTGACCCAAGGTTTTGGTTGGAAGGACTAGCTCTTAAATGTAAGAACATGTCTTTAAGTGATTCCTGAGTTGATCACTAAACCAGAATTAAGTTTGTACTTAAGTAGCAAGAAGCAATGTAAGTGGCATAGATGCATTTCATGCACTAGGATCTACATAGATATAGAAGTATAAAGGCTACATCTAATGTGCTGTATAATGTTATGGTGGGGCTAGTTCGCTTTTAACGTAGAATGATGTGTCCCAGGGCCCAGTGCCCATGAGAAAGCCCTCGAGGTTGATCTAACGTCACTGTAAGCTTCTGGAATCCGGCCTCGTTCTGCTGCCATGACTATAGTATATACGCAAAGGATAACAAAGTGTGTTTCGAAGTTTAGATGACAACAGTGAAAACGACCATCATCATAAACACTAGAAACAAAGTCTCACTTTGTTGCCAAACAAATACTTTGACCCATTATAAGATAATGGAGTGAATGTCAAAATTAGGAAGACATTAACGATTTGCAAAAGACATAATGATCTGGTAAAACAGAACATGGACATGACGTTTCCCATGAGCATGCATGATCTGTAAACACATATGGTATATGGTTTATATGAGTAAAATGCAAGCTGGATTATTTGTACTCTAGTGCAAGTGGGAGACTGAAGGAGATATGCCCTAGAGGCAAATAATAAATAGGTTTTTATTATCATATCTCAATTAGTTTATAATAGTTTCATATTGTGCTATAACCGTGCCAAGTAGAAACATTGGTACATGTGTGGTATGAAACAACCAAGTCCCTAGTAGCCTCTATTCATACTAGTTCGTTGGTCACGAAGATGATCTAGGTTTCAAGATCATGGGCATTTATGCCGACTGACAACGAGATCATATCATTGGAGAATGATGTGGTTGGACATTCCTCAAAGGATTGCAACACGATCAAGTCATCTAGTTCATTGTTGCAACAGCTATACCTAGACTCCTTTTCCTTAGACCGTGAGCTCATATTACTCACTGTTTCCCTAGGCTGCTTAGACTGCATCAACCGTCATCTGGTAATACGGTGGCCATAAAGGTGTATGTTGGGTATTCCGAAGGAACAGTAGATTCCATGTGACTGCAAGACCAGGATTTGTTCACCCACATGACGGGTAAAGATACATACGGTCGGCTTGGTGAGATTACATCTATAAATGTTGCAACATGTGACTAGGTCACGGGGATGTAATATCACGGTAACAAGAAAACGGAACTTGTTGTGAACAAGGTTGAACAAAGGTATGAGATACCAATGATCGGATCTCGGACAAGTTGTATCAAGAAACAAAAGGAAGAGGATGCTACATTTAGACGGTTCAAACGACATTGTCATCAGGAATGCATAGGGTTCACATGGATATCCCTGGTCCCTCTGTTGATCATTGATACAGATCATGTCTAGAGCATTCTCGAGCTGTAAGAGGATACACTTAAGGGTACAATGCGAGCGATCATTCATAAGACGGAATCACAGTAGAGAAAGAGAGAAAGTAGGAAATCGTTCCGCGGAGATATTCGAAGTTGTTCGGAGAAAGAATAAAGGAAAAGCCCCGAAAAGTGTTTTCAGATAAATGGGAATTTAAATATATATATTTAAATATATATTAATTATGAATTAATATATTATAAATAATATTTAGATTAAGATTTATAAATTCAACTTTTATATTAGGCCAAATCCCAGAGGGAAAAGGCCTAAAAATAAAAGTGCAGAAAAATAAATGGAAAAGGTCAAAATAGCCAGCCCTGTGGGCGGCGGATAACCGCCACCGCATAGGGAGGCAGGTAACTGGGCCACGCCTGCCAGCAGGCGGTGGATAATACACGCCACACGGGGGCGATCCACTGCTGCCGGCCGCCGCTCGAGCACAGGCCGCCTCGCGGGCTCAAGCTGGGCCGCCAGCCCACCCGGGCGGGGTCGCCTGGCTGCCGCTGCGAGCTGGTCGGGGTGCTGGGCCGCCAGGGGGCGAGCCGGCCCACCCGGGGCTTCCCCTTTCCAGGCCGCCGCCTCGCGGGAGAGCTGGGCGCGGGGTGGGCCGCGCCAAGGCCCACCCGGCCAGCCCCTGCTGCTCCCGTTTTTCCTTTTTCTGTTTATTTTTCTGTTTGCTATTTGGGCTGAGTTCTTTTGGCCCATTTGGCAGTCCAAATTTCTGCTGACTTTTTCCTTTAGTATTAGTCCCACATGGCTAACCCAATGGGGAGGGCACACCCCCTCCGCCTATATAAAGGGGTGCCCATGGGTGGGATTAAACACACAATTAGAGAAGTCCTTTGGTTGACTTTCTCCCTCCCTCTCTCTATACCTTGTGACCATGGCCCCAAGTCTGGACTGTGCGATCGAGTCACACCTGCAGTACGCCGTTGCGCTGCAGGGATTCCTAGACGGATATCAACTTCTGCACTCCCGGCGGGATCGGGGAGCCGGAGGTCTGATCGTGCACCGGATGTGTACGAAGACACGAGGCGCAACACTTGGGGTGCTTGAATGTCGTGAGCCGGAGCTGTTGCACGATGAAGATGATGAAGATCAAGAAGGATCAAGGGGTGACCTGCGAGGAGCTTCGCGACCTTGAGGTCGGCTACAAGTACGACTACTTCAACCACGTTCCCCGCGGAACGTTAACCGCATATAGACTACAAGGGTATGTATTCTCTACGCTCCGGCCGTTACCGCATTAGTACATAGATAGATCCTAGGCAGTGTTTGGGGTTTCATCATAGGGAAATTTTTGTTTTCCGCACCGATCCCCTACACATTGGTCAACAGATGATCAAGTTTCCTGATCATGTGGCATTTATGCCAGTTGGAAATGGAGTCAACTCATTCTGAGAATGAGATGATGAACCAATACCCAACCTAAACATCATGACCCGGTCATGTCACGAAGTTCAAGTTACGATGATTAGAAATGGATCCTCGTAGACTATTCCTTATACCGTGAGGCTATATCAATCACTATCTCCCGAGAGTGCTTAGATAGCATCAAGCACCACTTAGTAATACAGTGGTTATAAAGGTGTGTTCAGGTACTCAGAGGAAACCGTAGAGGCAATATATGTCAAGAGCGGTATTTGTCCATCCATGTGAGGGTAAGATACTCAAGGGCCCACTCAGAGAGGTTATATCCAATAGCTGCGCAACGTGTGATTTGATCACAAGGATATCACTTGTTGGAACGAGTCAAGTAGCATTGTTCGGTAACGAGATTGAACACGACATGATGATGTCATTGATTAGATCTCGGGCAATGCAAGTATCGAGAGACAAAGGGAATAAGACACGACTGTCCCGGTTCAAACGACAAAAGATCTTCGTGGAACGCACAGGGGTCACATGGCCATCCAGGTCCCTCTGTCGATCATTGGTGCAGGAGTGTCCCGACCATGTCTGGAGTGTTCCCGAACCATGGGGTATCATGCTTAAGGGCTTGATGATGCTTAGAGAGTGTTTATAGGATCGGAAGAATTGCCGAAGAATAGTAGAGAGAAAACCGGAAGGGTTTCGGTAAGTCCGGAGGATGTCCGGAGTGGAGGTGGAAGTGTTCCATAGCCACGAAGGTTGAATAATATGTGAATGAATGTTAAATATTGATTTAATCATTTATTCATAATTATTTAATAAAGAGAAAATTAATTTAAAAGGTCAAAAGGCTTAATGGGCCAATTCCCGGAGGGGAGAGGGCCCATTAGGGAAAGGAGAGAGGGAGAAGGGGCAAGGGGTGGCCGGCTGGGCCAAGCCCCCCACCCCCGCACGGGGCCCACTAGGGCTGGCCGGCGGCCTCCCCTCCCCCTCCTCTCCTTTAGTCCCACCCCGGACTTTGAGGGAGGTAGTACCTCCCCTTCCCCTATATATAGTGGGGGTATTTGGCCAGATAAATACACATAATAATCAATAAAGGTCTTGTCACTTTTGGGAGGACCTTCAATTGATACTCTCTCTCTCTCTCCCTCTCTCTCTCGTGACCATGGTCCCAAGTTTGGACTACGCGAACGAGAGACATCTTCACCACAGAGCGCCGTCGCGTTGCGGGATTCGGATCTAGGAGCTCTACTTCCACAACTGCTGTTGGATCGGGGAAGCGAGAGTCATCGCCAGGCACCGGACGTGTGTAACTCCCCGCGGGGTGTCGCACTTGAGGCACTCAAGTCGTTGGAGCCAAAGGAGCGCAAGGACTTCATCACGACCTTGAGCTCGGCTTTGGCTCGTCTACATCAACCACGCTCTCCTGAGCATTGACAATGCTTTTTGGTCTTCAAGGGTAAGTTAGCGAAAATCCCCTCCCGTTACTGTATTACTAATAGATAGGTCCTGGCAGCATCAGGGGCTCAGGGGAGTAGGGTAAAACTTTATTGTTTTCATGCGTGGAACCCCTATAGTGATATCAGAGCTAGATCTATGCGTAGTAATGCTAGTACGGGTAGAACACACGAGATGTAGCGTGTGGGCATTGATCTTTTAGTTGTTACCCTCCCACGTGTACTTGTGTATACCCCAACAATGCTTGATGAAGTGGCCCACAACCGACTTTATGCGTTCATTCGTGAGACTGGTCCATGCTTGACATACGGCTTGTACTGTATAAAGTGGCTTAGGGGGTGTCTGTCTCTCTCGCATTAGTTGGTATACCATTTGCAACGGAGGTCCCTGAAAGGGGTGTAGTAGAGATAACTACTTGATCAGTGTTGTGCTGAAAGTTCGTAGGTAAGAACGGTTCTTGTGCGAAAGCCCATTTAGCCACGTAAAACATGCAAAGATAAAGTAGAGGCGTCTAACTTTGTTTTGCAGGGGGAGTTTCTTTGTGATATGGTTGTGGCAAAGGTGAAGCGATTACCTTATGTTACATAGTAGTAGATAGTCACGGAGATGACAAACTACCACGCCAGAATGACACCGGTACCCTGGTGTCTATGGCGCCGGAACCCTGGCGCCAGAATCCGGTAACGATGGATGGAGATCACGACGTGAAGGACCATATCACATCGCATTTACATTCAATGTTATTGTTTGTATATCTTATTGTGTGCTAGTATTAGATACTCGACGGTAGCCTAATAAGATGATCCCTGTTAAAATTACCAATGATTGTGTTCCCCCTTAGTGTGCACCACCAAGAAAGTTCTTCGGTATGAGGCAGGCCGTGATGATCGGGTGTCAGACATATCTACGTTCGCATACAGTGGGTGTAAGCCATGTTGCATAGTGAATACACTAAGGTTGAGTTGGCGAGCCTAGCATGTACATACATGGCCTCGGAACATGGATGGTCGAAAGATTGAGCACGAGTCGCATGAATGATGTGACCGACGTTTAGCGTCCACCCTTGAACCCACACTGATGGCCGTGATGATCAGGGGAGATGTGGCTGATAGGGGTCGTGTTATCACTAGGAACCCTTATGGGGATAGGTGTTTCTGAGTGGAGTTATTATTAACTCATTTAATTATAAACTTAGTCTAAATTCCTTTTGCAATTATAAATGTAGAAAATGGTTCTCCCCGAGATTACCTTCCCTATTGACGATTGGTTAAAAGGAGAAAAGCTCAAGTTAGATGGATCCAACTTTTCTACACGGGTCATGCGCCTTTTCGATCTCCTTGGTGAGAACAAAGTGGCTGACTACATGATCTATGAGATGTACTTAGAGCCACCCTATTCTCATGAGACCCAGGAGCAGCGGGATCTCCGTTGTCGTCATCGTGTGATGGCCACATTCATATCAGTGACGATGTGCCTTGGGATGGAGGATGGGCTATGACCAATGGTGGGAAGTATTAATCCCCGAATGGTTATGGCACATCTGAGATCGCATTTCGTGGAACAAGTGCGCATATGGGAGTATGAGCTGATGGGGGACTTCCTCTCCATAAAGATGGAGGAAGGCTCCTCACTGGATGATCACTTGTTGAGCATATAAGATGCATACATGAGTCTGGCATACTTTCTGGACAACTGGTTCGCAAGCTCTTTTGCAATAGGAGTTGTGTTGCAGTCACTACCACCAAGCTTCCAAGCACAAGTCAGGATTTGCATTATGAGAGGCGACGAGGAAACACAGGATTTCCACGAGTTCATATCACATTTCAGAGATGTGGTGGTTGAACCAGATGTCACTGAGGTCATCAATGACAAAGGTATATATTTGATATACAATTTTATAAATGTTATAATCTTGCAAACACATTTGCAGTGTTAAGTATATTTGATACTTGTTATGTTTTGCTGAAAACAGGTCCTTCTTCATGAGAGGTGCTTGCTGGAGAGGAGGTGACATTGTGTGCTGATGGCGAGCATGATGATGATGACCAACGACGCTCTTCCTCGACATTTATCACTTAGTTTATGTTTTTGGATAGTTATTGTAATCAAATATTATGAACTTCTTTAGTGTGTCTCACACTTTGTGAGACATTTATTCGTATGAGTTTGTAACAAACAGTTGTTCTACGTTTATGAATGATTTCTATTTGTGTTCATATCTTGTTTGATTATATGTCAATTATCCTTGTTGATTGAAACTAATTGATAATACATGAACATTTGTAAAATATTGGAATGCCTTAAAAATACCCAACTTAAATGATATTCATTACTGAATGAAACCATTGTTTAAATTCAAAGTTATATGATAATATGTGAAAGTCATTTGATTTCTTATCACATATAAACTATGCCTAAAGTCCGACAAAATAACTTGAACACCGTGTATTACTTGAATACAAAGTGTTTAATGAATTGTTAAAAGTAAATACATATTCGATGTATTGTGTTTTAACGAAAATGGTAATTATCATTATATGATTGTTTAAATGCGTAAATAAGTTTACCAAAGGAAACATAAGTATGAAACTATTTGATTTGATCAAAGTGTTTCATCAACAAAGGGTATAATTATAAAAGAGAATCTAATTACTATGATTTGATCAATACTAATGAAATTCAACTTTATAAGAATGGCATAAAAGTAATTGTGAAATGCAAAGCATTTTGAAACGTCAAAATGCAAAGCATCACAATGTGATATTAGATATCAAAGTGGGTAAATAGATGGCACCAAATAAATCATTGTAGTGTAGATGTAGAGACCATTAGGTAGAAATAGTTAGCACTCAATTAGAATATATAGTGAACCATTTGAATTCATGAGAACGGCTCCATATCTAGTATGGATCGTCGTAAAAGTTTTGGGGTTATTCGATGTAACTAAAACAATAACGAATAAGTCATTGTAGAGTATTCATTGGAAACTTTGAATACGAAATCCATAGCTGAAACCAAAAGAGAAGCAAAACTGGTATTGCTTGGATTTTGGTGCATTCTTGAGAAAGCTCACTTTTAGTGATATTTCTCGATTATGGAGCAAATGGAAGATAGTGAAAAACACGATGAGGATTCAAATCCCTGCATCAGAGTGATAAGAAGCGCAACGGAAAATGTTCCTGGACGATTCTCTTCACAAAAGGAAAGAATCAATGATAATGATCAATGTGTTTTTCCCACTAGTGTTTTCACTACATGAAGTAGGATTCAAAATGTAATCCATATCTTGTATGGAGACATTTGAGAATCATTTGCCATAATTCTTGGAATATGACATACCTACGAACTACTAAGGAAATAATGGTAAACTAAGGATATGAGAAATCCCAAAGCAAAATTCACTTGAGATTAGAAAGCAATTTGTTGCTGAGTCTCACAAGTAAAAGGGGTTACTTGGATTTTCCCAAATGACTGCAAAGCCATAGTGGAAAAGGGGTGAATGACAAAAGTACAATTTGTCAAGTATTGGACGAATTCAAATGAATTTGATTCATGTGTGCTTAATGTCTAGTGGATTTAAAACTAGTAAAAGTACTAGTATCTCAAAGTAAATCTCCAAGTTTGATACTTGATCAAAGGATTTTGAAATTGTTCAAAATAGTGAGTGGATATGCAATTTTCATGAAATTGAGCTGGAGCTATGAAAGTCTTCCTAAAACAATATGTGAATGACATATTTTTGAGTGGGAGCAATATAAGTCTCAAATTCAAATATGTAGGAACATAGTTTGAGTAAGAGTACTAACTCATACCCAAAAGTTCAAGTACCAATAAATAATGATTTATAAGGTGTAGAAGTTGATAATAAGTGTATTATGATATTATGTAGTATTCCTTAAGGGATTCTGAAAAAGGTTTTAGAATAGAAGTTAATTAAGGAACTAGTCCTTAATAACTCAAGTTAGGAATAGTATTAAGTTTAACATCAATGGTTGAAAGAAAGAAAAGGATGATCATCATCCAGTATGTTGAGACATAGATTCTATCTTAGAAAACCATGATGATAAATTAACATAATATGTAATCCAATAAGGAACATTTGAAAGTGATTAAGTTCGAATCACAAAACGTAGAGCTAAGTTTGTCCGCAGTGTCTAATAGAGAACTGTAGTCATGTTTTCCAAATCCATAAAGGATGACATATCTTAAAACATAAAGGGTTATGTTATAAGGGAATATGTTGAAATCTCCTGTAAATACCGATTAGAGTCAAGTAGGAAGCGAGGTGAACAAAACATCGAAAGTTGCACTGATTGCACTAGTGTTAGGATGAATAAATTTATAATAATAGATAAGGGTACCATCTAAAGTATTGTATACTGTTATGGCGGGGCTAGTTCACTTTTAACGTAGAATGATGTGTCCCAGGGCACAGTGCCCATGAGAAAGCCCTCGAGGTTGATCTAAAGTCACTGTAGGCTCCTGGAATCAGGCCTCGTTTTGCTGCCATAGCAATGATGCATACACACAGATGTTATCATGTGGCGATAAAGTATTAATGTCCATCAAGGTGACATTTGTAAGTTGCAAAGGATTTGGGACTATAAAGTACAGACCCAAGACTCAACCTCTTCCATGAGCATGCATGTTCAGGGTACCGGTTATGGTGCCAATGATTAAGAGCAAATGCAGCTGGTGTATTTGTACTCTAGTGCAAGTGGGAGACTGTTGGAAATATGCTCTAGAGACAAATAGTAGTAAGGACTATTATCATATTTCATATAGTTTATGATTAAGTTTTATATCATGCTATAACTTTATTGAGTGTAAACATCAATACACGTGTGATATACAACCAGGGGTTCCTAGTGAAACTCTAGTCACTGGTTCATTGGTCAACAGATGATCAAGTTTCCTGATCATGTGGCATTTATGCTAGTTGGAAATGGAGTCAACTCATTCTGAGAATGAGATGATGAACCAATACCCAACCTAAACATCGTGACCCGATCATGTCACGAAGTTCAAGTTATGATGATTAGAAATGGATCCTCGTAGACTATTCCTTAGACCGTGAGGCTATATCAATCACTGTCTCCCGAGAGTGCTTAGATAGCATCAAGCGCCACTTGGTAATACAGTGGTTATAAAGGTGTGTTCAGGTACTCGGAGGAAACCGTAGAGGAAATATATGTCAAGAGAAGGATTTGTGACGGGAAGATACTCAAGGGCCCACTCGGAGAGGTTATATCCAATAGCTGCGCAGCGTGTGATTTGATCACAGGGATATCACTTGTCGGAATGAGTCAAGTGGCATTGTTCGGTAACGAGATTGAACACGGCATGGTGATGTCATTGATCAGATCATGGTCAATGCAAGTATCGAGAGACAAAGGGAATAAGACATGACTCTCCCGATTCAAATGACGAAAGATCTTTGTGGAACGCATAGGGGTCACATGGCCATCCAGGTCCCTCTGTCGATCATTGGTGTGGGAGTGTCCCGACCATGTATGGAGTGTTCCTGAACCATGGGGTATCACGCTTAAGGGCTTGATGATGCTTAGAGAGTGTTTATAGGATCGGAAGAATCGCCAAAGAATAGTAGAGACAAAATCGGAAGGGTTTTGGTAAGTCCGCAGGATGTCTAGAGTGGAGGTGGAAGTGTTCCATAGCCATGGAGGTTGAATAATATGTGAATAAATGTTAAATATTGATTTAATTATTTATTCATAATTATTTAATAAAGATAAAATCAATTTAAAAGGTCAAAAGGCTTAATGGGCCAATTCCCGCAGGGGAGAGGGCCCATTAGGGAAAGGAGAGAGGGAGAAGGGGCAAGGGGGTGGTCGGCTGGGCCAAGCCCCCCCCCCCACGCGGGGCCCACTAGGGATGGACGGCAGCCTCCCCTCCCCCTCCTCTCCTTTAGTACCACCCCGGGACTTTGAGGGAGGTAGTACCTCCCCTTCCCCTATATATAGTGGGGGTATTTGGCCAGATAAATACACACAATAATCAATAAAGGTCTTGTCACTTTTGGGAGGAACTCCAATTGATATTCTCTCTCTCTCTCTCTCTCTCTCTCTCTCTCTCTCTCTCTCTCTCTCTCTCTCTCTCTCTCGTGATCGTGGTCCCAAGTTCGGACTGCGCGAACAAGAGGCATCTTCACCGCAGAGCATCGTCGCGCTGCTAGATTCAGATCCATGAGCTCTACTTCCACAACTGCTGCTGGATCGGGGAAGCGGTAGTCATTGCCAGGCACCGGACGTGTGTAATTCCCCGCGAGGTGTCGCACTTGAGGCACTCAAGTCATTGGAGCCAAAGGAGCGCAAGGACTTTATCACGACCTTGAGGTCGGCTTCGGCTCGTCTACATTAACCACGCTCTCCTGAGCATTGACAATGCTTTTCGGTCTTCAAGGGTAAGTTCGTGAAAAGACCCTCCCATTACTGTATTACTAATAGATAGGTCCCGGCAGCATTAGGGGTTCAGGGGCGTAGGGTAAAAATTTATTGTTTTCATGCGTGGAACCCCTATAATCCCCCGAGTGTTTGATTGAGTTGTAGACTCGAACAAAAACTAAGTACTTGAAGGAAGTCGAAATAGAGTCGTTGTCAACTCCCTTTATCTGCTGAGAGTGTGAATGAATGAGGACGTCATTGATGACGTTTGGTGAGCTCAACCGTCAGGGTGAGCAGTGTGATGGGACTTGACGTTGTGGGCCCCACAAGCTGAGCAAGCATCACGAAATTTGGGGTATTTAACTGCGTCTCCTTGATTTCTGTGCGTAGTGGAGAGAGTGGCGGTGACGGTTCGTGTATCTTCCACCACATGTTTACATCGATGTGCGCCATGTCTTGATATTTGTAAATCAACGGCTAGGATGCTTCGTTTTCCGTCAATTTATAGACAAATGTGCTGGTAATTTTCCTCCTCTCGTCTTCTTCCTTTCTCCTTTGCATCTAATTTTCTCTTACTCCGCCCCATTGCTCCATAACTCCACCTTACATTGGACATGCTCCGAGTCTTCCCCAGCTCCTTTTTGCATTTGCGATGGAGGAGACAACGCAACGCGATAGGCAAGAGCAAGAAGACCGGGGGCACCGGATCAAGCTATAGGGGTTCGCGTATGAAAACAATAAATTTTACCCTACTCCCTTGAACCCCTCTTGCCGAGACCTATCTATTAGTAATGCAGTAACATGAGGGGCTTTTCGCAAACTTACCCTTGAAGACCGAAAAGCGTTGTCAACGCTCGGAAGAGCGTGGTTGATGTAGACGAACCGAAGCCGACCTCAAGGTCATGTTGAAGTCCTGACAGGTCCTATGGCTCCAATGACTCCTAGTGCCTCAGATGTTGCACCTTGTAGGGAGTTACATGCATCCGGTGTCTGGTGATGACTCTCGCTTCCCTGATCCAGCAACAGTTGCGAATGTAGAGCTCCTGGATCCGAATCCCGTAGCGCGACGACGCTCCACGGTGAAGAAGACTCCTCCTCACGCGATCTGAACTTGGGACCACGGTCACGGGAGAGAGAGAAATATCAATTGGAGGTCTCCCCAAAAGTGAGGAAACCTTTATTGAATATAGTTTTATTTATTTGGTCAAAATACCCCACTATATATAGGGGAAATCCCACCCCTAGGTTAACTAGCTTAGCCATCTGGGACTAAACAAAAGGAGAGATGAGAGGGGGAAGGGGGCAACTGCTGGCCAAGGTCCTATTGGGACCGCGCGGAGTGCCTAGGGCCTAGCCGGCTACCCCCTCTCTCTCCTCCCTTTGCTCCTTTCCCTCATGGGCCCTTCTCCCTCCCGATTTGGCCCATTAAGGCTTTTTGACCCTTTAATTGATTTTCTCTTTATGAAATAATTATGAATAAATTATTAAATCAATATTTAGCCTTCATTCACATATTATTCAATCTCCATGGCTATGTAACATCTTCAACCTCCACTCCGGACATCCTCCGGACTTACCAAAACCCTTCCGGTTTTCTCTCTTCTCTATCTTCGGTGATTCTACCGATCCTAAAAACACTCTCTAAGCTTCACCAAGCCCTTAAGTGTGATAACCCACGGTTCGGGAACACTCTAGACATGGTAGGGACCCTCCCGCACCAATGATCAATAGAGGTACCTGGATGGCCATGTGACCCCTATGCATTCCATGAAATCTTTCATCGTTTGAACCATGAACATCGTGTCTTATTCCTTTTATCGCTCGATACTTGCATTGTCCGAGATCTGATCAATGACATCACCATGTCGTGTTCAATCTCATTACCGACAAATGCTATTTGACTTGTTCCGATAAGTGATATCGCCGTGATCAAATCACACGCTGCGCAGCTATTGGATATAACTTCTCCGAGTGGGCCCTCGAGTATCTTTCCGTCATGCGGATGGAAAAACCCCGCTCTTGACATATATTTCCTCTATTTTTCCTTCGAATACCTGAACACACCTCTATGATCACTGTTTAACCAAGTGACGTTTGATGCTATCAAAGTACCCTCGGGTGACAGTAATTGATATAGTCTCACGGTCTAAGAAATAGTACACTAGGTCTATTCTAGGCATCGTAACTTGAACTTCGTGACATGATCGGGTCACGATGTTTAGGTTGGGTATAGCTCATCATCTCATTCTCATAATGGGGTGACTCCATTTCCAACTGGCATAAATGCCACATGATTAGGAAACCTTGATCATCTGTTGACCAATGAACCAGTGACAAGAGTATCACCGAGAACTCCTGGTTGTTTATATATCACACGTGTATTGACGTTTCCTTTCGATACAGTTATAGCATGATACAAAACTTAATCATAAACTTTATGAAATATGATAATAATCCTTATTACTATATGTCTCTAGGGCATATTTCCAACAGTATCCCACTTGCACTAGAGTACAAATAAACTAGCTGCATTTGTTCTTAATTATTGGCACCGTATATCCTGGTACCTTGAACATGCTTTCTCATGGAAAAGGTTGAGTCTTGGGCCTATACTTTACAGTCCCAAATCCTTTGCAGCTTACTAATGTCACCTTGATTGACATTAATACTTTATCATCACATGATAACATCTTTGTGTATGCATCGTAGTTATGGCAGCAGAATGAGGTTGGTTTCTAGGAGCCTACAATTACTTTAGATCAGCCACTTCGAGCTTTCTCATGGTCACTATGTCCTAGGACACACCTTCTGCATAAAGACGAACTAGTCCCTGCCATAACAATATGTATCACTTTAGATGGTAACCTTATCTATTATTATAAATGTAACCATCGAAACACTAATGCACTAAGTGCAAATTTTGATGTTTTATCACCTTGCTTCCTACTTGACTTCAGTCGGTATTATCGATATAGGAGTTTCCAATCTTCTTACAACATAACTCTTTATGCTTTTAAGATATGTCATCCTTCATGGACTTGGAAAACACCTCTACAGTTCTCAATTAAACATCGTGGACTAACTTAGCTCAACATTTTGTGATTCATACTTAATCACTTTTCAAATGTTCCTTCTTGGATCATATATTATGTTAAGTTGTCATCATGGTTTTTCAAGACAGAACCTATGTCTCAACATAGTGGATGATGATCATCCTTTTCTTTCTTCAACCATTGATGTTTAACTTAATGTTATTCCTAATTTGAGTGATCAAGGACCAGTCCTTAATAAATTCCTTATTCCAAAACTCTTTTCAGAATCCCCTTTTAGGAATACTACATAATATCGTAATATACTTATTTTCAACTTCTAATCCTTATAAATCATTATTTATTGGTACTTGCGCTTTTATTCTTAATGTGTCATACACATACTTAAGAATCAACCCATAATCTCCCACTCAAAATATGTTCCCGACATATTTGAGTCCGAGACTTATATTGCTCCAGCTCTAAAATGTGTTCCCGACATATTTGTGTTCGATACTTATATTGCTCCCACTCAAAAATATGTCATTCACATACTGTTCTGGGAATACTTTCATATCTCCCACTCAATTTCATGCAAATTGCATATCCACTCACTATTTTGAATACCTTCAAAATCCTTTGATCATTTATCAAACTGAGAGATTTACTATGAGATGCTAGTACCTTACTAGTATTAGATCCACTAGTCCAATACCTTATTCATGACAAATCATGCTTTTGTCATTCACCTTTTTTCCTTCATTACTTTGCAGTCGTTTGGAAAATTCAAGCAACCCTTTACTTGTTAAGATTTAGCAACAAATTGCTTTCTAATCTTAAGTGAATTTTGCCTCTAGGATTTCTCATAACTTTAGTTCACCATTGGTTCCTTAGTAGTTCGTAGGTTTGTCATATTCCGGTAATATGACAAATTATTCACAAATGTCTCCATGCTAGATATAGGGTACATTTTGAATCCAACTTCATGTAGTGAAAAACACTAGTAGGGAAAACAAAATAATCATTATCATTGATTCTTTCCTTTATGAAGAGAATCATCCATGAATGCTTTCCGTTGCGCTTCTCAACACTTTGATGTAGGGTTTTGAGTCATCATCGTGTTTTTTCACTATCTTCCATAAGCTTCACATTCGAGAACATAAACTTTCTAAAAAAGCACCAAAATTCAAGCAATACTAATTTTGCCTTTTCTTTTGGTTCTAGCCATGGATTTCGTATTCAAAATTTCCAATGAATACTCTACAAGGACTTATTCGTTATTGTTTTGGTTATATCGAATAACCCCAAAACTTCCAGGACGATCCATACAAGATATGGCGCTGATCTCACGAATTCAGATGGTTCACTCTATATTCTAATTAAGTGCTAACTATTTCTAACTAATGGTCTTTACATCTACACTACAACAATTTGTTCGGCGCCATCTATTCACCCACTTTGATATCTAATGTCATATTGTGATGCTTTGGATTTTGAAATTTCAAACGCATTGCATTTCAAAATTTCTTTATGCCAATCATATAAAGTCGAATTTCATTACTATTGATCAAATCGTAGTAACTAAACTCTCTTTTATCTTTAATACACTTGGATGATGAAATATTTTGATCATATCAAATAGTTTCATACTCATGTTTTCCTTTGGTAAACCTTTTAATAATTCAAACAATCACAAAATGATAATCACATATACGACACATAAATATGCATTCACTTTCATTGAAATACGACACATAAATATGCATTCACTTTCAACAATTCACCGAACACTTTGTATTCATGCAATACACGGTGTTTAAGTTATCTTGTCGAACTTAGGCATGATTCATATGTGACAAGAAAACAAGTGTATTTCACATATTATCAATGTAACTTTGAATTTAAACAATGGTTTCATTCAGTAATGAATATATCATTAAGTTGGGTATTTTCAAGGCATTTATCAATATTTTACAAAGTTTCATGCATTATCAATCAGTTTCAACAAAAAGGATAATTCACACATAATCGAACAAGATATGAACCAAATAGAAATCATTCATAAAAGTAGAACAACTGGTTGTTACAAACTCATATGAATAACCGTCTCAGGAAGTGTGAGACACACGAAAGAAGTTCACAATCCATCGATTACAAAAAATCGTCCAAAGATGAGAAACTAAATGATAAACATCTTGGGAGAGTGCCGTTGGCCATCATCATCATGCCTGCCATCAACACGCAATGTCACCTCCTCTCTAGCAAGCAACTCTCATGTAGAAGGGCCTGTTTTCACCAAAACAGAATAAGTATCAAATACTTTAACACTGCATATGTGTTTGCAAGATTATAACATTTATAAAACTGTATATCAAATATATACCTTCGTCATCGATGACCTCTCCGGTGATTGGTTCAATCTTTACATTTCTGAAACATAATATGAAATCCTGGAAATCCAATGTTCCGTATCACCACTCATAATGCTACTCCGTACATGTCCTTCGTAGCTGGGATGCAGCAATCGAAGCAGCACGCCTATCACAAATGACTTAGTCATCTAGTGGTCCATGAAGTAAACCAGTCTCATGTGTGCATCAAGCATGCGCCCCAAGTGACTCTTCAGACATGTATGTTCCTCCATCTTTATGGAAAGGAACTCTCCAAGCAGCTCGTGCTTCCACATGCGCACATGGCTTACGTACTCTGCTCTTAGCTGATCTACCATCGCATATAGATCAAGATCACCCATGAGAGGATGCAGTTCATCCACCATTCTGTAATGCATTATTATCTGGATGAAAGTTGACATCTCTTGGCAATAGTAACGGTCTGCCCACTCACGTGGGGTCTCATAGCCATCAGGCTCGGCAAATTCCGCCATGCGGCGTATGTAAACTACCACATTGTTCCTAGTAAGGAGATCATTCAGGCGCAAAATACAACAAGGGAAGTTGGATCCATCTAGTCTAAGCTTATCTCCATCTAACCAATCATCAACAGGGAAGGTAGCATTGGGGAGAACCATTTCTACATTTATAATTGCAAAAGGAATTTAGACTAAGTTTATAATTAAATGAGTTAAAATATATAACTCCACTAAAAACACCTATCCCCTAAAGGGTTAAAGCAATCAGCAACAATATAATGAGACTTGCTCAAGACAATCACTTCATAGTGATCCCTATTCACTACACCGCCTCCGATCGTCACGGCCGACGACATAGTTGCAAAGGTGGACGCCGAAACATCGATCACATTATTCATGCAACTTGTGCTCGATCTTTCGACCATCCGTGTTCCGAGTCCATGTATACATATGCTAGGCTCGCCAACTCAACCTTAGTGTATTCGTTGTGCAACATGGCTTACACCCACTGTATGCGAACGTAGATATGTCTAACACCCGATTGTCATGGCATGCCTCATACCGAAGAACTTTCTTGGTGGTGCGCACTAAGAGAGAACACTTTCATTGGTATTTTAATTAGGGATCATATTATTAGGATACCATCGAGTATCTAATACTAGCACACAATAAGATATACAAACAATAAACATTGAATGTAAGAGTAATGTGATATGGTCCTTCTCGTTGTGATCTCCATCCCGCGCCTTCGGATTTTGGCGTGAAGGTTCCGGCGCCGTAGGCACCAGGGTACCGGTGCCTTCTGGCGTGGTAGTCTGTCACCTTCGTGACTGTCCACTACTACTTAGCAACATAAAGTAAGTACTTTACCTTTGCCACAACCATATCACATCACAACGCCCCCTGCAAAACAAAGTTAGATGCCTCTACTTTATCTTTCCATGTTTTATGTGGCCGATAGGCCTTTCGCACAAGAATCATTCTTACCTATGAACTTTCACCACAACACTGATCGAGTAGTTTTCTCTACTACACCCCTTTTGGGGCCCTCCGCTGCAAATGGCATACCAACTAATGCGAGAGAGACAGACACCCCCAAAGCCACTTTATACGGTACACGCCGTATGTCAAGCATGGACCAGCCTCGTGAATGAACACGTAAAGTCGATTGGAGGCTGCTTCATCAAGCATTGTTGTGGTATTCACAAGTACACGTGGGAGGGTAACAACTAAAAGATCAACACCCACACGCTACATCTCATGTGTTCTACCCGTACTAGCAATACTACGCATATGTTTATCTCTGATACCACTGAAGGGGTTCGCGTATGAAAACAATAAATTTTACCCGACGCCCTTGAACCCCTATTGCTAAGACCTATCTATTATTAATGCAGTAACAGGAAGGGATTTTCGCAAAATTACCTTGAAGACTGAAAAGTGTTGTCAACGCTCGGGAGAGTGTGGTTGATGTAGATGATCTGAAGCCGACCTCAAAGTCGTGTTGAAGTCACGACAGCTCATGTGGCTCCAACGACTCCTAGTGCCTCAAATGTTGCACCTCACAGGGAGTTACATGCATCCGGTGCCTGGCGATGACTCCCGCTTCCCCGATCCAGTAGTAGTTGCAGAAGTAGAGCTCCAGGATCAGAATCCCGTAGCACGACAGCGCTTCGTGGTGAAGAAGACTCCGGCTCGCGTGATCTAAACTTGGGACTACGGTCACGAGAGAGAGAGATAAATATCAATTGGAGGTCTCCCCAAAAGTGAGGAAACCTTTATTGAATATTGTTGTATTTATTTGGTCAAAATACCCCACTATATGTAGGGGAAATCCCACCCCTAGGCTAACTAGCTTAGCCATGTGGGACTAAACGAAGGAGAGATAGGAGGGGGGAAGGGTTGCTGCCTGCCAAGGCCCTATTGGGCCCTGCGCGGGGTGCCTAGGGCCCAACCGACCATCCCCTCTCTCTCCTCCCTTTCCTCCTTTCCCTCATGGGCCTTCTCCCTCTAGATTTGGCCCATTAAGGCTTTTTGACCCTTTAATTGATTTTCACTTTATTAAATCATTATGAATAAATTTTTAAACAATATTTAACATTCATTCACATATTATTCAATCTCCTTGGCTATGGAACATCTTCCACCTCCACTCCGGACATCCTTCGGACTTACCGAAACCCTTCCGGTTTTCTCTCTTCTCTTTCTTCGGTGATTCTACCGATCCTAAAAACACTCTAAGCATCACCAAGCCCTTAAGCATGATACCCCATGGTTCAAGAACACTCCAGACATGGTTAGGACCCTCCCGCACCAATGATCAATAGAGGTACCTGGGTGGCCATGTGACCCTATGCATTCCACAAATTCTTTCATCGTTTGAACCAGGAACGTCGTGTCTTATTACTTTTGTCTCTAGATACTTGCATTTTCCGAGATCTGATCAATGACATCACAATGTCATGTTCAATCCCGTTACCAACAAATGCTACTTGACTTGTTCCGACAAGTAATATCCCCGTGATCAAATCACACGCTGCACAACTATTGGATATAACTTCTCCGAGTGGGCCCTCGAGTATCTTTCCGTCACGCGGATGGACAAATCCCACTCTTGACATATATTGCCTCCATTGTTCCTCCGAATACCTGAACACACCTTTATGATCATTGTTTAACCAAGTGACGTTTGATGCTATCAAAGTACACTCGGGTGACAGTGATTGATATAGCCTCACGGTCTAAGAAATAGCACACTAGGTCTATTCTAATCATCGTAACTTGAACTTCGTGACATGATCGGGTCACGATGTTTTGGTTGGGTATATCTCATCATCTCATTCTCATAATGAGGCGACTCCATTTCCAACTGGCATAAATGTCACATGATCAGGAAACCTTGATCATCTATTGACCAATGAACCAGTGACTAGAGTATCATCGGGAACTCCTAGTTGTTTATATACCACACGTGTATTGTCGTTTCCTTTCAATAAAGTTATATCATCATACAAAACTTAATCGTAAACTTTATGAAATATGATAATAATCCCTATTACTATTTGTCTCTAGGGCATATTTCCAACACAAGCACTGTTGTTGCTGCTCCGAAGAAGAAGTCATGTCACAAATGGTGCTTGGAGGCGCTCCTCGATCAAGCTGTCGGAGCTGATGTAGCTTTGCCAGGCCAGCCTAATTACGGCGGATGAAAAGGAATACGTGATCCCTGGCCCGGAGGTAGTCCCTGATACACCTGCTAGTTTTCGGGTGATGTTCTTGTCCTTTGTCCTTCGAGGGATTTCGCTTCCCCTCCACTATTTTGTTCATGGTTTGCTTTTCCTTTATGGGATTCAACTGCATCAAGTGTCTCCCAACTCAATTCTGCACATTGCGTGCTACATCACCATTTGCGAGTGCTGGCTAGGAATCGAGCCACACTTCAGACTCTTCAAGTAGTTGTATGGCATAAAGAGGCAGTCGGGTTCTGGCGGCGTGGTGTATGCGATGGGTGGATGTGGAATATCCGTTCGCCCAAACAATCAATACTTCATCTTCAAGTTTATTGACTCCGCACAAGGGTGGAGAGCCAAGTGGTTTCACATACATGACTAGAAGCAGGCTAACCAGCAGTACGACCTTGCTCTGTTTGATGCAAATGTTGAGAGGAGGAAGAAGCGATCCTGGAGGAACGAGGTACTTCAGGTGAAACTGATGAAGTTTGAATTTTGTACGAGCAGGTGAAGGTATTGCATATGGTGCATGGGAAGTAGGTCACTGGCTCTAACATTATACAGACGTTCATGCAGTGTATAACCTCTACAGGCCAGAGCACACCCGTTGTTCTTGTATGCTGACGCGACTGACCCCACTCACACATATTTGGAGGATCTATCCTTGACGGAGCTTGAAAGGAAAATTAAGGCTCTGAAGAGCCTAACTGTTGAAGCGAAACTTCCTAAGGAGTCATCGACTGCTCCTTTCTATGCCACCAGGCATGTGCCCGAGGTAACGTCTTTACTGTGCAGTTGATGTTGTTGCCAGATGTATTCTATAAGGCATGTTGTGTGATGATTGCTCTAGTAGGGCTGGAAAGTGAATAGCATGTTGTCACCGATGCCCGAGAACTACGAGGATGCCCCTGATGGTGAAGAGGTGGAAGAGTCAGAGTCGACCATCCCTGCTGCTCAATCGCAGGAAGCCCCTGATACCAGCGAGAGGGGCACTCGCAAGCAGGGTTGGAGCAAGGATTCAGATGCTTCGACTCGTGAAAATCCAAGGGGATTGCCCCTGAAGTATCTAGTACAGACACATTCCCGGCACTGCCCATCTGAACCATGCCGCCTGCGCCTCAGGCTAAGAAGCAGAATAAAAAGGAGCCAGAGGTCTTTCACCTGGATAACTTCAGCACGTAAGTGTCTTTGACTATTGCAGTGTGATTTAATAATGGTTGCTTTTATCCATTGACGGTCATTCTTGTTTTCCGTGTTGAAGATGAAACAGAAGAAAGAGTCATGCTAAGGACACGAGTGTTGAGTTATCCGTTCCTTCCTAGAAGGTAATGGCCATTAACGGTGATAGTTCTTCGAGCTCCTCCAACCTAGGTGGTCGCAGGATTGTCACTCGGACAGCTAGATAGGATCCTTCAGAATCTTTGGGTGACCATGTAAGTTTCCTTTGTCCTCTCAGTGCATCCCCCAAGTCTACTGTTATGATCATAGATGATTTCGTGCAGCCGTTTATTCGAAACATGGTACATATGGGCCATCAATATGTGTAGTTGGACTCTGACTTCAAGTAGCTCCAAGGAGAGTTGTTCCAGACCCCTGCCTCTTAACTTGTTACTTGCAGGAGCTGGCTGATGAACTACATCGTGTTTGTTTCCCAGATGAAAATAATCAAGCTATTTGTCGCCTAGAGTCTCTTGAAAAGAGTATCAGCATGGCGGAGACGAAGGAGAAAACACGGTGGAAGCCCTTGAGCGCTTCAAGATTGAGTCGAAACAACACGAGGAGGACCAGGCGGTGGCTACGGTGGAGCATGAGAAGAACTTGGTCGAGTATATCATGGCGGCCTCCCAAGTCCTATCTGGTTGGTCTTTCTCATAGTACTGCTATTATGTGTGCTCCAAACTTGTATTGTATTATATTGATGATCGATGGTCGTGCATCTGCAGATGCGGATGGAGTTGACTTTGATCGCTAGGTGCTTGAGCATGACAGTTCACTGGCTAGCGTCATGGCTGCCGTCGAAGACCAAGCATACATGCCAGGTACATTCTCCTCAAGGCCAAGGCCATCCTCGGGTGCTTCCATCAGGAGATGATCGTGGTAGTAGAAGACGTCGGTGGCCTTGCGGATGCCTTCACGATAGACACGCACCAAGAGTACAAGTAGATGTAGAAGGCAGTGGGTGCTTCTCTTGGGCTGGCGATGGCGTAGGCCTGCAGCACCGACTTGGACATCAGCAGGATCACCTCTAGGATGCAAGTGACGATGGAAAGAAAGGAGGTAGCTTTTGCACCCTTATCCAAATGCTTCAAGAAATATGGCTCGTAGCTCATTGAATTGCTTGCGAAGTACTCCGTAGAGTAGAAACGGTTGGCCACGGCAAAAGACATGGCATCGGAGGCTGCCATGGATGCCGCGAAGCCCTCAAATGCCACCACATAGATAATGCTCCGCTGCCTCTTGTTGTCGCCTTTTGTATAAAGCTTAAAACTTTGTAGTTATGTTGATAGCCTGGCGGATGATGGACACGAGTACTTGTGTGTCTTTTGCTAAAAAATTTATGTTTGGATTGTCTATTGATATCCATGTTGGTGCTTCTTTGTGTGGAGTACGTCATTTTGTCGTCTGCCAAATGATGTTCTCATCTGCCGGCTTTTCATTTCTATAGGGTTGTTCAGGTGGTGTGCTTGATGCTTCCTCCTTTGCTATTCCTTTGGTTCCCCCGCAATCGAGGGCTGACGAGCCGTCGCAACTCCCTATGATGCGCGACCGTGTAAATGACATGGTGAGGACTATTGTGGTCATTCGAGGTCACGCAGACATGTGGAAGTCGAAGGGAGAAAAGGCGTTCGAATGAGAGAAGTATCTACTTGGCAAGGTAGCAAAGATCAGCGAGCAGCTGCACTGTTAGTATGCCTGGCTGATTTTTTCCTTTGGGTTCTTTCTTGGTATCCTTGGCTCAATTCTTATCACTTTATGGGTTCAGTTGTGAATCTTATTCCACAGGAAGAGACAAAGCATGTCAGCATTCGGTTGAACTACCTAACTCAAGCGGTGCTGGCGATGTTGCAAGATCGCGTCGCTCAAGTGTTGCATTATTTGAAGAAAGCACAATCCTCCTTCAGGTCCATTTTTGGCGTGATGTTCCCGCTGGACGAAGCTCCCTCTAGCCAGCTGGCATTGTTGCGGAAGTTCCAAGATGTCGGTGTTGTACGCGAGTGCGTGCGTCAGCAACTTTTTGCGGGTGCCAAGGCTGTCCTTGCCTTTGTTCATATGCAGCGTCCAGATGTGGACCTGGAGGCTATCGATGAAGGACCACCGGCGCCTCCAGATGGTATGGTATGGAATGTGCGGCTGCATTCCCCGACAGTTACCCAGCCTATGGAGGATATCATTCAGTTGTTCGACGAGCGCACAAACGTCATGCTCCAGCGGCATCAGTAACAGTTATCCTGCGTAGGACATGTAGATAACATAAATTTTGTGTAATTTAAGAGGTCTTTGTGGCCCGTGTAAATTTGATGTACGTTTGTATGTATTAATGAGAGTGCATTGTTGCCACGCCTTTTCGTTGGCCTGACACCAACAAATCTCAGTACCTTGCCAACTCGTCAGTTGGGTTGCAACTAGGTTGGAGTTGTCAAGGATTTGATTGCAGGTTGGGTCAGCTATTCAGGCCAAGGCAGTAGGTCGTTTGTTCGATAGAGTCATCGAGAAGGCGTATCCCCCGAGTGCATTGTGTATGAAAAATAAAAAGGGGGAAATGAACTCATAATTGAGGAACTTAGCTTTATTTATTGAAGGGTAGCAGGTACATGATTCGGCTAAGTAGCCTGGCTGAATAGCCTTGTTGAAATGTAAAAATGTCTAGGGGTAGAAACGTCACAGCTGCATGATGTTCCAAGGGTTGGAGTATTCGACTCTAGTTTCTACATCGTTGAGGCAATAGGCTCCACCTGGAATCACCTCGGTGACAATGTAGGGTCCTTCCCAAGGGGACTCGAGTTTCAAGTGACCTTTATGCTTGAGTCGCAGGATGAGGTCGCCTTTAATGAAGGATCTAGTGCACAATCATCGGTTGTGGTAGTTGCGGAGGCTCTGTTGGTACATTGTTGAACGTGTATCATCTATGTCGCGTGCCTCATCCAGTAGGTAAACGTCATCTTCGAGTGCTGCTGTGGATTCGGCTTCGCTATAAGCAACGACCCGTGGGGCCATGTAGTGCACTTCGGCGGGTAACACCGCCTCAACACCGTGCACCATGAAGAAAGGTGTGTAGCTAGTGGCGTTGTTCGAAGTTGTGCGCAGGCTCCATAACACCGAGGGGAACTCCTCAACCCATGCTCCGGTGGCTCGCTGAAGAGGTCGAAGGAGTCACTTCTTGATTCCATTACAGACTAGGCTATTGGTCTTTTCGACTTGACCGTTGGTTTGAGGGTGCACTATAGAGGTGTAGCTGATGTTGATGCCCATCTTGTTGTAGAAGTCCCGGAACTCCGTCAAGGTGAAGTTTGTTCCGTTGTCAGTGATGATGTTGTGTGGCACCCCAAACCTATAGATGATGGACTCAGAGAACTTGATGGCAGTGGTGCCGGTTTGGTTGGTGACGGGTGTATCCTCAATCCACTTGGTGAACTTGTCGACTGCGACGAGGAGGTAGACATACCCTCCAGGCGAAGATTTCTGCAGCTTGCCGACCATGTCGAGTCCCCACTACGCAAAAGGCCATGCCAGTGGTATGGGTCACAGCTCGGAGCCTGGCGAGTCTGGCTTGTCCGCGAACCTTTGGCAGCCGTTGCACTTGGTGATGATGTCCTTGGCATCGAGCATTGCAGTTGTCCACTAGAAACCATCTCGTAGGGCTTTGGCGACAAGTGCACAACTGCCGACATGATGCCCATAGGTGCCTTCGTGGATGTTGAGGAGGATGCTTCTGCCGTCACTGTTGGTGACGCACCGTTGAAGAACTCCGGTGATGATGCGCTTGTAAAGCTCACCGTTGATGATGGTGAAGGCCTTTGAGTGACTGGCGATGTGTCGTGCATCAGTCAGGTCATCTGGCAACTTCTGACTGAGCAGAGATGTGATGTATGGCTGAGTCTAGGAGGGCTTGATGAGCATGACCTCCATGGGTCTTTCGGGTGGAGGATCTGGTTTTGCTTTGGTTGGTGTTTCTGCCTTGTCGGGTGGCGCATCCCCCGAGTGCGTTGCAGGTTCTGGTGGCCCCGTTGATGGCCTGGCCTTGATAGAGTGCTTGCATATTTTCTCCAGGAATACATCGGGTGGTACCAGGGCGTAGGTGGAGCCAATGTTGGCCAATTGGTCGGCCTCTTTGTTGCTTTCATGGCCGATGTGCTGAAGTTCATAGTCGTCGAAGTCTCCTTCGAGTGAGTTGTAGAGGTCACGATAAGCGACTATGTTGTCACTGATGGCGTTGCACCTGTTCATTGTTTGTTGTACAATGAGGTAGGAGTCACCGTATATCGTCAGGAGAGTGGCATCGCAGGCTTTTGCCATCCGCATCCCATGGATAAGGGCCTCATACTCTGCTCCGTTGTTCGATGCTCGGAACTTCATCCGCAGTACATACTGCATCTTGTCACCTTGTAGGGATGTCAAGATGACACCGACACCTGCTCCTTCTCGGTGCTTGGATCCGTTGAAGTGCATTGTCCAAACACTCGACATGTCTGGGGTGTCAGGCAGCTGGAGCTCCATCTAGTGGACCAAGAAATCTAAGAGCACTTGTGACTTTATCGTTGTGTGGCCCTCGTAGATGATGTCTGGTGGAGATAATGCAATGCCACAAAGGGTGACTTGCCCCGTTTCTTGGGGTTTTTAAGGACATGAGATAGCGGAGCATCATTGACCACCACTATTGGGTGCTCCATGAAGTAGTGGCGTGGTCGACGTGCTGTCATGAACACTTCATACGCCAGCTTATGGTAGTGTGGGTACCGCTGCTTGGTGGACGTGAGTACCTCACTGAGATAGTACACGGTCTATTGTACCCCATGTATCTTGCCTTACTCAGCCCTTTCAGCAACAAGTGCGGTGTTGACCACCTGGTGAGTGGCAGATATGTACAGCAGCATAGGTTTCTTCTCCTGTGGAGTGACCAGGGCCGGCAAGGTTCATAGCAGACGCTTGAGGTCATTAAAGGCTTCTTGTGCTTCGTCAGTACACTCGAACTTGTTCGTCTTGCGAGGAGTTGGTAGAAAGGGAGGGCCTTTTCGCCCATTCGACTTATGAACCTGCTGAGGGCCGCGATTCGCCCAGCTAGCTGCTAGATTCCTTGGATATTCTATGGCTTCTCCATGGCCAATATGGCATTGATCTTCTTCGGATTCGCCTTGATTCCCCTTGGGGAGATGAGGTACCCGAGTAGTTGCCCGGTTGGGATGCCGAAGGCACACTTTTCTGGGTTCAGCTTGATTCTGTAGCGGTCGAGGTTGTCGAAGGTCTCGTGGAGATCATCGATGAGTGTTGTTTTCTCTTTTGTCTTGACCACTATGTCATTGATGTAGACTTTAATGTTGCAGCCTATTTGGTTCTTCATGTAGGCCTGCATGCACCTTTGATAGGTGGCTCCTGCGTTCTTCAGCCCGAAGGGCATTGTGTTGTAGCAGTAGACGCTAAATGGTGTGATGAAGGCCGTCTTTTCCTGGTAATCCACCTTCATCTGGATCTGATTTTACCCTGAGTAGGTGTTGAGGAAGGAGAGACATCCGCACCCTGCGGTTGAATCGATGATTTGATCGATCCGCGACAGTGGGAAGTGGTCCAACGGGCAATGTTTGTTGAGGAACATGAATTCCACACACATCCATAGTATATCCGTGTCCTTCTTTGGCACCAGCATGGGCTTAGCTAACCAGGTGCTTTCCTTGATCTCATGGATGAAATCAGTGTCAAGGAGTCTATTGACTTCCATGCCTACAACCTTGGCCTTCTCTTCTGATAGCCACCGCAACGACTGCTTGATTGGTCGTGCATCAGGGTACACATTGAGTGCATGCTCGGCGAATTCCCTGGGGACTCCTGGCATGTCTGTAGGACACCAGGCAAAGATTTCCCAACGCTCACAAAGGAATTCGATGAGCATGAGTTCCTATGCGGGACTCAGGTTGTTGGCAATGAGGGACGTCTTGGTAGGGTCCGCCGGTTGGACTTGGACATCCTTGGTGTTGATCATGCATTCAAAGGACTGATCAAGTGTGTTCTGCCTACTCATGGGAGGAACACTATTGTCTATCGACTCCTTAAGCCTTGCCATCTCTTCTTGCATGCTGCATGACTAGGAGATTCTATTGAACTCCATATCGTAATTGCCAGACCTTGTAAAGCTCCCCTGGACGGTGATAACACAGTTTGGCCCTGGCATCTTCAGCATGAGGTACGCGTAGTGCAGTACCGCTAGGAAATCTTGCGAATGTCACACGGACGAATATGGCGTGGTATTGAGATGGCCATTTGACTACCTCGAACTCGAGGCACTCATGTCTGAAGTTCTTGGGCGTGCTGAAGACAATGTTGAGGTGGATTTTGCCCAGGGGTAGATCCTCTTGCCTGGTACGATGCCGTGGAAGGTGGTTTCGGATGGATCCAGGTTGACAGAGTGGGATTCGCATGGCACGCAAACCGCTGGCGAACATGAAGTTTATGCCGCTACCTCCGTCCATGAAGACTATGCTCATCTCGTATCTGCCGACCTAGGCCTCCAACACCAAGGCTGCATGGCCTGGGCGCGGAACTTGGCGCGGATGGTCAAACCTATCGAAGGTGATGTAGGATTCTGATCCGCTGAGGTACTCAGGGATTGCCAGTGGTGATGATACTGCCATGCTGACTTGTCTACTCATCGTCTTCTGGGTCCTGTTGGAGGGGCACCCTTTCTAGATCATCATGGTCCCACGCGGTGGGGTGTAATGCCAACCCCCATTGTGTTGTACCACATGAGCTGCTGGTGGTGGTGCATTGGACGGAATGGGTGGTGGTGGTGGTGGTGCTCCATACTCTATGGATCCCACGGCTGCCCCATATCCTTGGCTTGTTGCTTCGCGCTGGAGTTGCGCGTAAGCATCTTGGAGTTTCTAGAACTCGCGGCAGTCCTTGAGAAGATGGCTCGACTTCTTTTTGCCGCCGTGCTTGTCGATGTAGTAATGGACATTGCAGGGGCCTAACAGTAGCACCATTGCGGTTGAAGCACCATCATTGGTGTGGCACTGCCACACTTGGGTCGTATTTCCGCTATCGCCATAGCTGCCACTGTGGTACCCGCCATTGCGGTTGCTATCATCATGCTTGTCAGTGTAGCCAATTGCGACCATGTTGACTTCGTCGTGGTCCTCGTAACCATGCATCCTGCGTTTTCCTCGGCGATCGCGCCTGCGGCCTTGGTCGTCCTCGTCATCCGAGCGTGTTCGGCTGTTGTGGACGATGTCTTTGTTGTCCGCCTAGCAATTCTCTATATCCATTAGGTGGTTGATGGTCTCGGGCTTGGTGCGGCCTAGCTCCTCCTTGAGCTCTCGACGGTGTATGCTGGCTTTGAATGCGTCGATTGATCGCTCCTTGGAAATATCTTTCACGGAGTTCTTAATGATGGACCACCGTTGGATGTAAGAGCGAAGGGATTCGCTAGACCTCTGGCAGCAGGCTCAGAGCTCCTTGATTGAGGTCAGTCACTTGTAGGTGCCTTTGAAGTTTCAGACTAAACTGTACACCAGTTCTTCCCAGCTATGGATCAAGCCGTAAGGGAGGCTTTTTAGCCAGGCCCGTGCAGCGCCTTGTAGTTACAGCTACAGACATTGCATGTTTGTCTCTTTGGTTCCACCATGGCAATTCATGGATTGTATGTGATCGTCCAGCCATATCTTTGGCTCTTGGAAGCCGTCAAACTTCGGGTTGTCCGAGGGCAGCTTGAACCCCTTGGGCGTCTGAGTTTGCCGTATGGCACGGCTGAAGCATCTGGCACTGCAAACTTCTGTGTCTGAGTCTTCGGAATTAGAGGAGTAGGCATGTTTGGGGCGTAGCTTGAAGACCTTGCGTTGCGTGATCTCGTCGCAGACGTCATAGTCGTGGTCTCTCCGCCGTGGGTTGTGACGTCTCCATGGCTGGTAGTCCTCTCGTATGATGGCGAGCGATTTCTTGCGTGTTTCATGGGCGCCTTCTTTAGTGTTGTCTTTGGGGCCGGGGCTGGTTCTCCCGCGAGTGCGGCCTCCACCAGTCCAAGTCCGGCGAGGGTAGACCTGTGGATGGCAGTGCGTGGATCCCCCGCTTGTGGGGGTTGGACAATAGATATGTGGTGGCCGCCATAACAGCGGCTTGCAGGGTTTTAGCCGTTAGATTGCCCTGTGCATCTATGGACATGAACGAAAAGTCCATTTGCTTGGTGGCTTCTCGTCTGGCCTCTTCGTCCATCAGGTCTGTACGGGATCATCTCTTGGATGCCCTGGCGTGGTGGTTCCCCTTCGAGGAGGACCCGCCAATTGAAGAGAGTTTCACCCGTCGGGCACTCGATTCATTGGCGAGTCATCGCCGTTCATCAAGTTGGACTGGAGCGCTCACTGACAGCTGAACTCCTTATTCAGGTACCAATGGTATGCCATCAGTACCTCTTGCGATGAACCGGGGGGCAGAGGCATGCCTCCCAACAGGGCCTGCCGAACCATTTCCCACTCCGCATCGTTGAGGTGGGTCTGTGGCCTATCGTCGTTGTTGTTGTTTTTGTTGTTGTTGTTGTCGCGGGTGGCTCCGTTCCTGGCCTCAGGATTAGCACCAGTGACGACACCGTTGCAAGTGGTGCCACCAGTGTTTGCATTAACCAGAACGCAGTAGTAGTGGTTGGTGTGGGTGTTGCTTCCAGAGCTCTCCGGATCGGATCCGACGTTGTAGTCATTCCTGAGCGGATTACTTAGATCACAGTTGCAACTGTCATTATTGTCTGGGTCGTAGGCCGAGGAGGTGGCGTTCAGCTCGCTGAGGGTCCCAATCGGCGGCGGAACCCATGAAGTTGGTGCAATCGACGGTATAGTCAACTCCTCTGGGACCGATCGGATCTGGTCTGTGATGCGCAGGGTGTAGGTCTTGCCGACCTGGAAGCTGAAGCCGTCGATCATCATGTCGGCCTCGTTGTCGGGGCAGCCGAAGGCAGGGCATGTGGCTGATGAATGGATGGTGAAGTCGAAGGAGCTGATGTTGAGGCGTCCCTCCAATGCGGATGAGTCGAAGATGGCGGGTGATGGGGCCGTAGAAGTCGCAACATCAGCGTGCCCACTTCCCACAGACGGCGCCAATTGACGTGGGGTTAACACGTCAATGCCCATAGTTTATGGATTTGGGTTTTGAGGAAGAGGGGAGCACTGGAGACCTCGTTCGGCTACCCAGGTTGAGGCCCCCGGAGGGAAAACCCTACTCCTGCTTGTCTGCTCTTGATTGAAGATGAACCAAAGGTTACAAGGGTGCCTTGATGGCGATGGTGCGGAGATGTAATCTGGCGGGTGTATGAACTAGGGTTTGCGGTGTCCTCCTCGCCATTCCCTACTAGCCCTTATATGGGGAGGCCATGTCTCAGGATATGGCCGAGTCGGTTATAGATTTAGGGTTTTCGTTTAAACTTTCTATCTAGACCTTGCTGTATTCTCCAAGGAGTCGCGTCCTCCATGGGCCTAGGCTACCCAAATCTTCATGGGATTCATCATCAGATACAGATCGTCCCGTGGGTCTCCACCGGGCCGAACCGGGTAGGCTAATCTTGGGCACCCCTGGGTATACCTATGTCACTATGAGGGACGCGGCGCTGGCCATCGATAAGCTGCACTCATCCATCATGGCTTGCATGGTCGACGCCGCCGCATACGCTTCCAAGAGGTCAGAGTAGGCCACCAGGATGGAAGAGATCGCAGCAGCAAGGTGGGCTCGGTCATCGAGATGCAAGACATCAAGCTTGGCCTCATCAAGGCCAACATGGCGGCAAAGAAGAGGAGGAGTATTTGGCGATCTTGATGGTCGACACGAGGGACATGGACGACGAGGTGAAGGCGTGGTGTGTTGATCAGCGCGCCCTGATCTTGTACGAGAGCCGGGTGACACCGTCCGCCAACAAAAACAGCGCCCCGACTCCGGCGACTGCGACCCCAGCCATGATCGGCACCTAGACCGGCACCCCCACTCCGACGACTGTGACCCCGACCCCGATGGGCACCCAGACTAGCACCACTGTTCCACCGCCGGCTACCCGGGAGGTTCCTCCTACCGTGGCGGATGATCTCGACATTTGATTTCCGTTCGCACGTCTATTTTGATCGCTAGACTTGCATTGCAGCGACTTGCGGTGATTTATTCATCGAGACTATGATGTATCTGATGGCGGCTAAAAACTTTGTTTGTTTAATTTTCGGCAACTTTGAATATTTGAATTTATCAAATTGTTCGGGGGCCGTTGCTCCCCCATAAGACCAACAGCGGACGCCGTATGGGGGCTCTAAGCTGCACGTGCGCGAGCTGCTTGCGCCTCGCAGTCTCAGAGCTCAGGGAAGAGACGCTAGCTGCTTCAGTTTCGGGAGCTTGACGAACACGACTGCACTTTCAGAAAAATGAAGGCAAAAAAAACTATGGCTGCTGCCACTAGAGAGCAACTTCGATGTCCACCATTACCTTAACATCGAAATGAAAAATTATGTGGAGATAAGATAAACATGGACAATTAAAATTATGTCCACCATTACCTTAACATCGAAGTCTGAAAGTAGCACTCGCGTCGTCTTTTACCTGTCAATTTAGACATTAAAACTAGTCCTGTCAATTTAGACATTAAAACTAATTGCAGTCTCGAATACCCATGTGTGGCTACCATTTTTACGGTTCTGCTAAATCTAAGTCGTAACTTTCTTGTGCCTGAATCGTGGCTCTAAGCCGTCCGACGTCTCCACTTTGAGGTATGTACAAAGGTGAAGAAAAATCACGGTTGGATCAGATAGTTCGCGCCATCAATTTAGACGTAAGAAAGTCTGAGTAAACTAAACATACGTTGGCAAGAAGAGCTCGTAGCGCTACTGATGTCATTTTCGTATTGAAAAATCTAAGCAGTTCTGTGTATAGTATTGGTCCAAGTTTCTAATCTCTGACCGCACTCGTACATACCTGGACAAACACTGGGGAAGAACTTGGCTGCAATTCAGCAACTGACATGATGCCCAGAACCAGACACCACTGTCACCAACCAAACTGCCCAAATGTACAGTGGAAGAGATTTGTATATATCCCAGTATATGCATCACATCACATCACATGCAAGCTCAAGTCAGAAACTGAGAAAATCCACTCGTGTATTTTTGTTCTGCCAACTACTATATGCTCATATGTACAAACAAAATACATGTTGCTTATATCGACAACAACGAAAACTGGCAAAATATGTCAACCCGTATATACAACCACCTACCAAAAGGCACCATTTATCTATCAGGTTCATGCCACATCAACACGACCAGAATCTCCGGTCACCGCCAATTCAAATCTGAAATACAATCCAAGCCAGTCCATGGCTCTGAAAGAATGTGTATGTTCCGAGGTATCACAATGCTGATAGCTCGTCTGGTTGGTGCAAACACTCGTAAGGGTTGGCATAGAAGTAGTCCTCTTCCTTGGGTTTGTCCGGAATCACCTGCCTCCTGGATGGCGCGCCCATGCGGCTGGTATGTGACGCCTTCATGGAGGAGGAGAAATCGGTCCAGCTCAATCTGCCGTTCTTGTACTGATCGACGAGCTCAACTATAAGCTTCCGATCTAGCAGCACTGTCTTCTTGAACCCCAGGTATCTGTGCTCATGGAAATAAACTCGTCAGCAGTTGAATGAAGAAGGGCCAAAAGTTTTATTCAGAGACAAGACTGTCACACCTCAGTTTCAGCTTACAAACATTAGTTTTACCTAGGATGCAAAAAATAAATACTCATAGCACATACTTCATTTTTCAGACATTTGACTATCAGCACGCAACTTTAATCAAGTCATTCCAAAGTTGTGCTTTGGGGAAAACTGCTGACTCCTAGAAAAATGGTTGAGAACATCAAGGTCATGCAGCATGATGCAGGTAATAGACGTTTCTTGATAATTATTCAACAGACTAACTTCTATGTTCTGTGGTAAGTAAAACATGATACAGTTTAGCATAAAAAGGGGTAAATGTTACACAAACAGAATATGCCAAACTAAATGCGAGAATTGTATCTGGAACTTGACAAAAGTACCTGCGATGACCTTCAACAACTTTTGCCATGTTGCCATCATAAGTGGGGATGAAAACATCACTCTCCAAGGACACCATATAGTCCAATGCTGCCATCTGGGAAGAATGGTTCTGGAAATACCTCAGACCCGAAGGCAGTAAAGTCTCTTTTCTTACCTGATCATCACCATTAACGAATAAATTTCAGAAATAAAAGACATGATAAGAATGCAGTTCTGTGTTGAAGATGTTGAACTAACCACATTGGGATAAGCTGAGGTCAGTGCTGCCATTCTTCTTTGTCCACCATATATCTCACCAGCAGCAATATATATTTGATAACTGCGATCAATATCGAGTGCCTTTAATACCATTGCAACCTCCTCCGGTGTCAATGGACAGAGCCCGTCTTTCCTCTTCGCATTGGAGTCGATCACTTTTTCTTTCCACCATGGGTAAGCATATCTTCCAATGTTAAAGCACAATTCATTTGTTAGCGGAAGATCTAAAACATCTTCATAAATTTTCGGATGGGATGTAATACCTCATTCTTGTGAGCTCCTCGGCCTCCTCGCGGCTGCAACCATGTGTACATCCAGAGAAGGCAAGCATGTCCATCTCATACCGCAAGTGAAGAACCACAAAGGGTCCATTCTGACGAAGAATTTGAACCACACGTCTGCCCAGCTCTTCTATTTCAGGGGTAAATCGCAACGCAGCAAAATTGACGCGGCACCTCAGTTTCTGAATCTCCACGGGTAGGTCATTATTTGCAAGCCGAGCATCTGTCCTATTGAGATGAAGGACCTTGTACTTCTTTATAATTGGCAGAATCTGTTTTTTCCCAAATAACCACTTATTACAATCTTTGTATCGGTGTGCATATGATTTCGATACATCATTAAGAAGGGAGAATGCAAACAAACCTGATTATGGTAATAGGATATACCAGACCAACTGACGGGTGGCATGGAGCGAAGATATCCCAGTTCAACTCTTTTTTTCAGCCTTGGAGGCAGCTCTTTCAGTATCCGGACCTCTTCTCTCAATGATGCTATGAAGTAGTCCACATCAAATATATCTTTGAACTCACTGTACACAAAGCAACAGAAAAGGGTAAAGCAAAGGCAGTCCTTAACTGAATCTGTTAAGAATAGAGGTGAGTGCAGAAAGAAATGCTGACCTAGGATCCGCCCAAAATGAGGTTTTATCCAGCTCCGGCACAATGAGAGTGACATTCAAGTATCTTGCAACCGTCACCATATCGCATATCTGATTTAACATTAACAGTGAAGTTTCATGCTTCAGTTTCAGTATATGTCAACAGAAGGAAGTTCAGAGAAATAAACAGCGCAATAGATAGATGAACTGAGATTTTAACAGTCAGAACTTACAGCAGCTCGCATCTGGTTAAGACCCCCATTGCAGGAGACCATCAGATAGCCATTGTTCTTGTAGATTCCTGAACATAGAGCGTATCAAATGAAATGGTTATATCTTCCAACTTTCTAAAAATGAAATCAAATCAAGTGATGGTAGAGACTGTAACAGGGTTAGAGGAGCTAGTGGTGAAACGCACGGAGGACACGCACTGATTAATCGAATCATTCTGAATGATCTGTTCTCGGAAAAGACGGAATCATTCGACCAAATTAATCCGACATGAACTTGATCGTTCGAAAAAGGACGAGCACATGAACTTAATTGGACTGGATAGAGTAAATCGAGATGTCCACAAATTATACAATCCAAATCCACCGGCATTGAAATGCTAAACCGAATCAATGTCTTCCCAAGGAAGGCGACAAATGGAAAGGGGAAAGCATCAATGGAAGCTCTGATATTCCTCGCCAGAGAAGGAAGGGAAGCCGCCTAATACGCAGTGAGATATTCCTAGAACTAAATAAGGTAAGGAAAGGGGAGCAAATGGCCAAGAGACGACCGGCTTACTCTTGGGCGGTAGCGGGACCGCGGCGGCGGCGGTGGAGGTGGCTGCGGTGGCGACGACCCTCTCGCCGTCCGGCGGCAGCAGCAGCGGGCGCTGCACGATGACGAGCGTCTGCGCGACGCAGCCGGACCAGACCCCGCCCAGCACGCTCGGGGCCAGGCGCTCCCCGAAGGCCGCCGCAAGCAGCACGACGCAGGTCCAGAGCAGCACGGTGGTGCTGGCGCGCGCCACCCAGAGGCTCACCCGCGCCGCCCGCCGCGCCTTCGCGTTCGCGGCCTTCCCGCCGGCGCCCATCTCATCCGGAGCGCGGGAGCGCCCACGCGAAGGGGGTTAACTGCCGCGCCGCGCCGCCTCGACTCACTCCTCGCCGTCTGAAGAGGAAGCAGTATTTGGCAGGCTTCCTCCGATCAAAGCCCTCTCTCCCTCTTTCGACTGTGCTTCCTAGTTCTCGCCTCCTTGCTAAAACCTCTGCCTGCGCGGCGCGGCGCGAGGGTGACGTGTCAGTACGGCCGACGCGGCCACCGGCGGCGAGGAGGAGGCGAATGCTAGGCGCGTGTCAAAGCGTGCGCGCGTGGCCAGGCTGGCCTATTTGTACGCACCCGGCAACAGGGCGGCTGTCCGTACACAAGTGACAGGTCTGCGTGAACCCGGACAATGAACCGGTGCGATAAGAACACCTGGCGGGCCCTCTGCGTCAGAGACTGGCAAAACGAGCTGCGATTGGACTCGGTGCATGGAGCGCGTGTAGGGCGACTGGAGTTTGACCCCCGCCCCCGGGGTGCGCCCTGAAGTCATCTGCCGTGGGTGCTCGGTGCCACTGACGTGCGGGGCCAGGTCCCCGCGTGTCAGAAATGAACTTGACATGTTGTACAGATCTCCAAAAATAGGAAAAGAATATTTGTGGCTGGCGCCCGAATATCTACTTTTCTGCGATGAACATTGCTTGCTGATTGTTCGTACCGTATTTTCGTCCGCGAGAAAAGTCCAGTATCATCGACAGGAACTGGCAGACATTTTGGTTTTGCTTGCACATGGAAACTGCCAAGATTCTGCTCACGCGACCGTCGTGATCAGCTGTTGATCGCCGTGTGAGATGGACGGAGCGAAATCGGTGGTTTGGGAAATCTCGCAGAGAGATGTGCTCAGCAAATCCTGTGACATCATCAGATAACTTACGATTACATTGCTCGATCGTGGCTGGATGGCTGTAGACAACATTCAGTAACTGAGGTAGACGGTTGGAGCTTAATCAGTGACGCATTCGGAGTTTCAGACACGTACTCCGATGGCAATGACAAGGGGCAGACTCTACTGCTAGTCCACTGGAATTCTAGTAACAATCCACTAATCGCAACCGAGCAAGAGAGAGGCCGACACGGCGTCGTCACGGACCAACCGCACTCCTCTCCAGCCTTCCCTACCACGAGCAAGCGCGAACGAGAAGCAAAGCAGCGTATCACCATCACCATCAGAGGCCATGACGAAGCTATGCAACCGACGACACCCCTAAAACTACAGATCGCTCCGTATCATATCCGAGTTAACGCCATGCCGTGCGCCCTCTACAATCGTCGAATGCGTCAGTCGTCGGTCCCGAGGGCGTGACGAATCATGAGATCAGGCAGGCGAAACCGAAAGGAGAAGGGCTGGCTGGAGTGGAAGCAATCAGAGGCGACTCATCGCGTCCCCCAACGAACCCATGATGGAGCTGGAGCGCCAACCAACGCACCAGCTCCTCCTACGGTGGAACCCACGGCCACGGCCATGGCCCATGGGGGAGTAATCCCCTCCAGGAATTTTGCTTCGATACTGATCTCAAGAATACGACCCAACAAGAAAATTAGTATCAGACCGGATTGCAGGGGCCTAGGAAATAAAGTTGGATTTATTTTGTTACTTCCATTGCAAGACACGAGCATAACTGCATAGGGATCGCGTGCAACGGCATCATAGCCAAGCTTCCGTGGGCAAAACGAGGGATCGAGTTTAACAAGTTTCAAGAGAGAGTTGAGTTGAATCGAGCAAAATTTGGGCATTGGGATCTGTTACAGGTGTAGACTATTATGACACCACCTGGAGTACTTTTTTTTTTTTTTACTTGACCACCTGGTACTTACTGGGAGTGCACCGTGCATTACAAGACTAAATAATTGCATCACCATCGACCCAAGACGGTTTTATATACTACCAGGATAAGGTCAGGGGAAATGTGATCAACACGTTTTAACAAGTCACCACTATCTTTGTACGTACTCCCTCTGTTTCAAAATATAAGACGTTTTAGCTTTGTGAAATGAGTGTATCTAGACCCCTTTTAGTGTGTAGGTTTATCTAGGTTTGGAGTGAACCTACACACTAAAAGCGGTTTAGATACACTTCTTTCACAAAGCTAAAACATCTTATATTTTGAAACAGAGGGAGTATCATGGAAACTGGCAGTGCCACGGTCAAACGCATAAAATGTACGCATATATGAATGTTACATGCAGTTGATGTCAAAACCTGATCGGTTAGAAGATCCAAAAATTTGGAAGCGGTATACACTGACCTGATACAGTTAGGTGTCAAAACCAAAACCCATGCTGGGACATTTATTTGTTCATCAAACAGTGCCGTGTCTAGCACCGTCTTGACATCTCAACAAGCATGATGCATCAGGCAGGCTAGAGCCATATGCCAACTTGAATTCATGTGATCGTCGAAACAACTCGTATCGGGACATTTCTGTATGACCAAGTCATTGATAGCTGATGTTAGGTACGACATGTTCAACTGTTTGTTCTACAAAGGTTTCTGCTACTGCTACCATGACATGGACTCCTTGCTACTGACCTTAATTTTGATGGAGAACGGAAGATCACTGACCTTAACACCTTAACGGACAATGCCCATCTGTGCTCTTTTTTTTTTTTTGAGGGAACCCATCTGTGCTGTTCTGAGGGCTCTAGTTGCCACTGTGCAATGAAGGAACCCGTAAATTAATGGTTTTTCAGCCAAAAATGATGTGGAAGATATGAACTGTGGACTACGAGCAATCTGATCCAATGTATTATCCAGGTTGCCAGATGTCACCACAGCAAGTGAAGATATCAGGTACTGCTTCCATGTGTCACAACAACTCTTGCAGCACAAAAAGCATTAGTTAATTATTACTTTGCACCTATGTCATCCATCCCCAATGCCTTCATTAGAAACACATACTCGAAGGCTGTCTCCTCGCAGCTCATGGAGCGTCCACCCTCACTAAAATGACCACTCTGCATGTTAGTTTTGAGAACAACAGACCGCGAACAGGATGGGCATGTGACGTCTCGCACTTTTGAAACCCACTTAGCAGCTTCCCAGACTCCTACCCTGTCAAATAATAAGAGAAGTTCAAAACTAGAAATGAAAACTAACAGTACACTTCTAGAAACATTGACTAGCGTCGTCAGCTGACACTTAACATGGGACAAATACAAATGACCCAAAGTGTATGTAAATCATGACAAGAGTAAAATGAAGTAGAGAAAACCTTGTATCGTTGAATGAGGCAGTCACCAGCACAGGAGGGTAACATATTCCAGGAGATAAGTTTTCATAAGGAGAATAACTGCGGATTGCGTCAAACTCAGCTGGGACATTAGGGTCGCCAAATTCTTCGTAGTCCAAGATGGTGAGAGGTAAAGTAGAATCCAACATTGTATTGCAGATATCAAGAAAAGGGACCTGTTATTAGCATAAATACATGTCATTGATGTATAAAAGCTCAACCACGTCACGCACTAGTAGAACATGCATAGGAAGAGAAGAGAATAAGCATAGCAAATCCCAGCTGATCATCATGCATCAGCGGATGAGCTCAAAGATTTACCTTAAGAACTGCAGCAGAGAATAAATTTGGCATCATATTAATGGCCGCACCAACCAGCAAACCACCAGCACTGCACCCTACTGCACAAAGACGACTTTCATGTACAAGACCTTCCTTGATAAGATGCATACCACATGCAGCAAAATCTCGAATTGAATTTATTTTGTTGGTTTTGGTGCCTGCCAGATGCCATGATGGATCCCCTCCGCCCCTACATGATTAGGCTTACAAATAATCAGGAACATGAATTTTGCAGTGCAGATCACAAAAATGCATATCGTCGCATTCATAAATGGAAAGTTGAAAACAACTATTCACTCATTTGTTTTTGCAGACTACTAGAGTTAGATTCGTCTTTGATGATGAGGCCCTGGTTAGTCCACTCTACCTTTTGGAGTAAAACTAACATGTATGAGTATTTCAAAGTACCTATGTAAATATCTTTCAAAAGTGGTTGCTGAGATAAATTTAAACTATATGACAGTAATATGCAGAATAAATGAATATATTGTATTATTGTTGTTGGTAAGTTGCTAAGTTAGGAATACTCAAAACAAAATAGGTAATCTGCTATGTATAAGCTGTCAGTCTACTAGTCGCTTGTTGGCTATTGCATTTATATCCGCATGACACTTTTTATTTAATTATGATAGTACACTGTACTAGACTTGCACCCCTAGTTTTTTTCCGATAAAGGACGTTTTATTACTATCTTATCCTGTCTTTAACTTTCTTGTGGGCCATGCTAAGCAAATGGCAGCTGGTATATCACACCACATTGAAGTTGCTGCCATGTCAGCTGAAAATAACCTCCAAAATATTCTTCAGGGAAAAAGATAATTTTGGGACTATTAGATGGCTAGCTTTCAGAACTCTGGTCGATTACCCTGTGACAGGGCTCGCCAGATCAGAAACCTGCTCTACTCCAGAACAGGGAGATCAGGCATTCCTTTCACATGATGATGGATCAATATCTCAATATGCTAGCAGCGTAGCACCTAATGTTTCTTTCGGACGAAAATAAGGATAGTGTACTTAATAGGGAATACTATTTGATTTGGTGAATAAAGATACTGGATTGCAAAATTAAGTAATTCCCAGTATTGATTGCAATCATACTAGTCTGGTTGTCGGTTTAATGATCTAGTTAACAAAATGAAAAGGCACAATTTCATCTGTTGCAGCAAGTCAATAAGATGAGTAAGAAAATGCTGAAAGATGATGGGAACTGCAGTTCTGTAAGCTGAAAAAAGGCGCAGGCGTCAAACTGTACCTAACATCTGCAAATGCAAGAACCCATCCTCGAGCAAGTAGACTTAGCCTATCAGAACACCAGCTTTTATCCAGATCTTCTCCGTAAGCTCCATATCCAAATAAGACCCCAGGTGATTCTGCATGAATATGTGCTTCCCGAGAGTACAAGATCACCAAAGGTATCGAGACACCATCATGTGAAATAACTTGGACCCTCTCACAAGAGAATAACTTGGAAAGATCACTCCAACTTTGTGTATCTTCAATAAGTTGCAGATTTTGTTGAATACTCGAAACATTGGATTGCAATCCTGCTGTGCATAGACTTGAAGAAAGGCCAGTTACTTCCTCTTGATGAAGGATGGTAAATGTCTTCTTCCGCATGTCATAGTCCACAGTTAAGTCTGGAATCTATATTAAGCAAATTAAACGTTCACTGGGGAAAAATTATGACTAGCAACACACCAGCTGCACTGTACTTCCAGTTGCTTAATTTACATAATAAACAGCAGATTAAAATTATGGAATATTTTGTTCAATTATATGTTCTTTAACAATAATGTACAATTCAATACAATAATGTACAATGCAATAATCAACAGTACAGTTAATGGAATTGTATAGCTTTATGAGTGGCAAGGGATAGAACAGGTTTTAGTGTAGAAAAAAGAAATTCCTGGGTACTATATTTTAAATAGTTTGATGAGATCTAGGAGATCAAGAAAAGAAGAGCTGAAGCCAATATGAACTCGTGATATGAGTATCCATCCACAGATAAGTGATAAGTTGGTGGAATGCTTACCACTGGCGATGACACCACCAGGCGATAAGTAGATGACATGTAATCATTGTTGGGTCCAGGAAGAATGCTGCATGAATTTGAAGGTACTGGGAAAAACCATGGAGTGAGATCACCAAGTTCCTTTGGCTCCTGAGGGGTAAACAAATATCATCAGTATAAAGAACACAATACAGGGGAAGGCTCGGGATTCACAAGTAACAACGTAGACCATAATACAAAACAGCAAAGAGAATGACCAGGTGCCAACATAAAAATATCAAGGTACAGGTTATAAGCTGGAGGTACAGCAGAAGTCAAAGCAGTCCAGATAAAGTCAATGCGTAAGCCAGGTAGTATTTTCGTCATCTAAAACGTTAAAGCTTTATGGTCCAAGACATTGTGATACACTATATCTTCATGAGTTATACTTTATAGATACTACTAGTAACATGACATGAATCAAACAATATACCTGAAAGTCAACCTTGACTGGCAGATCAATGGAGCAAAACAGAGGAAGCCCATCTTTTCGTACAAAGAGAACTAAATGTTCGTGAAAAATATCCATATCCTGAAAGGTGCAGTCCGACCCAGGGAGTGCCACAACCTAGCAATAGAAATACAGGCACCAAGTTTATAAAGTACGAGCTCTGATGAGAATAAGTTTAAATGTATAAACTGCTTTCGGTCCACGACATTGAAATATCCATACTAGCCATCAATATACTACTTATATGTAACTTTTGGGCACAGATCAGGGCTTAATAACAAAGGAGTCAATGTTGATGAAGAAGATATTTTGTTTTAACAAATTGATAAACATTGCTGATAAATCTTATTTCTGAGGGAGGCTGAGACCTGCCATCTATCCATCAGTGATTTTTCAGCTCTACACCTGGCCAGGTAGTAGCCTTCAGCTGAGGTTTCAATATCTTCCAGAGGGGCATTAGTAAGAATGTAGAAAAATCCATTATGATGCTCCAAAAAGTACTGCGCTTTGTTAGTGCGTTTCTGTACAGGCCATAAGCCTTCTCTTACATTACCAGATTCCATCACATAAACCTGCAGCAACATAAGCAAACATCAGAAAGAACAAACCGAAAAAAGGCATAACTGATCTAAACATGCAAATATTTGGTATTGGACCCAGAAAAGTTGAAATAGAAACCTTCCTCAGATGATGTCCTCGTATTAGAATTGAGAGTAATATACTTGAAATCTTTTGTGCTTGTGATATCGACGCAACAGTTTACATCATTCTCCGTAAAAACTAAAAAACTTGCTTCATCTGACTTCATCTTTTTACAGAAAACCCTATAACATGTAAACGTATCAAATGCAGTAATAGAATACAAGCATCATAAGCTTAACAAATACTAGAAGGAAAGAGAATTACTGATTCGGACGTAGAGTCTCATCACATACAGTATAGAACAAATTTTCACTGTCGTGAGACCATGCTAAACTGACTATTCCCTTGTGTGGTGAACTAAAAATGACACGCTTAGACTGAAGATCTTTCACTTCCAGCGAAAATAATTCACCCCCAGATGTATCGAGAGTATATGCAAGAAACCTATGATCAGGAGATATTCGGCAACTCCCAATGTGCACATAACCTGCATAAGTTACAGAATGGTCCACTGATAAGTTTTCACGCATAAGGAAATAAAATGTCCTCGTCAGGAGAAATTGATGATATGAAGCAACAAAGCAATGCTAAAAATTAATTGCAGGAATATAATAATCAAACTGTATAAGACTATACAGTGGAAACTCGTATCAGTATCTTATGCATGTATGTGTAGAACACACCAGAGAGCAAACGACTAAATGTAGAAAGGCATGTACCAAATTTCTCTGCGATCTCATTCCAGTCAAGCAGCACTTCTTCCTTCTTCCAATCAGAAAGATAGCTAAGGAGATTTCCTGCTAAACCACCAGAGGGCCTCAACTTTCTGGACAATACTGGGTACTCCATTTCGCCTGGAACATACTGGTAATATGACCTGGATCAACAAGAAGTTATGTTCTATTCAAAGGCAACTGTATTTTGTTGTGCAGTATCATTTACTTAACATTTTTTAAAAAATTCCTTCCCGTCTTTACATTAACACTTGTTCCCTGAATAAGAGTGTAGAAGCTATGTTTCTAGTCAGAAGCATATAGCCAAAATGCAGCATGTCCAAGGAGATTAGCTGTATCTAGTGCATAAATCATGTCCGTGGCAATGAGATTTGACAAGCTGTGCACTACATCTGGCAGAACCAACAATTTAACACTAAATCGTGCAAGGCCAGGCGAGACAAGAAAAAACATAATGCTACACTAGAAGGATTAGCTCACTTATCTGAGATGCAAAAGGCAAGCACAACAACGAACAAGTGTGAAGTCATAAGCATTTACATGGCAAAGTACAGCTAGGTTCAGGTTGGCTACACAAGTATACAAGCAAGAAATCACAGTCCTAAGACCATCACAGATTCACAATTCGCAGACCCAGTGATTAGGTAACAAGATAGTATGGGATCAAAAGAAATGCCGCAGTACGAACCAAGGGCCCCAGGGCTGAGGCGGGGAGGCAACGGAAGGGGGCATCCGGGCGCGCATCTCCGCCGCGAGGCGAGCGCGGAGGACGCCGCCGCCAGCCGACGATACGAAGGCATCGGCGTAGGAATTCTCAGCGGCGAGGAGGGCGGTGAGGTCGGGGTCGGAGGTGTGGCGCATCCAGTGGTAGGGGTCGCTCCAGGACGTCCCGTGCGCCGACACGGTGAAGGGGACTTTCTTCGCCACAGGCGGCGGCGGAAGGGTGTCGGCGTTCGGGGAAAGCGGCTGCGAAGGGAGGGGGGAGCGGCGGCGGCAGAAGGTCGAGAAGCGGCGGAGGAGGGCGGGGAGGGGGTGGCGCCGGCGGAGCATCGCCGGTTCCAAAGTTAGTGGGCCGGGCCTGGGGTTTTGGTGGGATTCAAAGGTTTTGTGTCACGCAGACACGCACTCCCTCACACTTCGATTCAAAAACAAAATTCGCTACAAAAACTCTCGATTCAAATTTTACTCAGAATAAAAACTTCGATTCAAATTCAAACCATCTCAAGTGCAAAATGTTTCTTTTTCCCCTTTCATCTAACACATTCTCCTAACAAGGTAGCTGCATTTTCCTGTCAAAATCGACCATGGTCTTATATGAAACATGCTGAAAACCTAAGATACATGGAGGGCTACTCACAGATTAGTTGATTCCTCAGAAGTTAGGTGGATTAGTTCGACGTAAGTTAGAGCATGCTTGGTTTGGTGTCAAAACTAATCTCTATCTCTACTACTTATAAAAGCAAGAACTTGTTGGGATACAATTAATCTCTACTACTTATAAAAGCAAGAACTTGTTGGGATACAATTAATCTCTACTACTTATAAAAGCAAGAACTTGTTGGGATACAATTAATCACAACCATCAAACCGTGATGATCGAACGACTTCACATCGTTCCAATGTTGAGCTCACCTCAACACAATTCAAATCCTGCAACCAACTTACCCCGCGAGCCACGATCCACGATCCACCAATCCCGCTGCACAAAGTTTGGCACCTTCCTTTCCGAGCCCGCCCGATACTCCAATGTCCACGCGACTCACGCTGCCGCCTTCATCTTTGCGGCTCTGCCACGCCCAAAACCTCGCCCCGCCACTCCAAACGATTCCTGCACGAACGGTCGACCCGAGAGCTCACCCCCAACGCCTGACTGGAATGCGGCGCCTACGGCTGATTGGATCGCTTGCCCCCGACGGCTGACGGGAACGCTCGATGCCAACCACGACCACCGGACCGCATCGCACGCAGTCCACTGCATGTAGCCCTGGCCTCAATGAGCTACAGCGCTCCACATCCGTGCAAGTGCGAGAGATCGAGGTACGTTTACCATCTAAGGCTGGTCCTAGTGGGAGTATCATAGCTAGTATCATGCATGCCATGTTGGCAAAAATCTGACGTGACACAATAATTAATGAAGAAAAAGATGGTGAGAGTATCATAGGTAGATACCGTATCATAGCACGTAAAAATAGAAAATCCTCATGCAAATAAATCTTGTACACAATTTTGCATTGAGATTCTACAAATTATTAAATATAGTACTAGTATGATATACCATATGATACCATGCACTATAGAGATAGTATCATACACTACTATCATATGCATGATACTAGTAGTATGATTCTACCACTATGACCAGCCTAAGTCCACTTCACTCTTCTATTAACTGATCAACAGAAATTAACTTCACTTCAGGTTTGCTTCCCAAGGGATCCTCCTAATTAGTCATGAATGTATGAATCGATCTGACGAGGATTTGTTTTTCTCTACTCTCCAACGGCCTCATCGGCTGATGCTTTAAGGCCAGATTTATCATCTTCATCAACCGTTTAACTTTGTCATGCCACCGAAGTGTGCTTATATTTTTATTTCTGATTGTGACGGTCAGCAGACCAATAAGGTGCTCTTGTTTGGTTATAAGGGTTTACTTATGTGGGTGTTCAGTGGCAATAAGATCTTGAGTATATAAAGAAATTGATTGTTTGTGACATTGTCAAGTAGAAGTGGAGGTCTGAAGGAGCAAGGTGTGTAACAGATTAAGTGGACAAGCTTTATGCATTCGTCTGCGATAGGAAAGAGTTGCCTTTCTATTGGTGCCTTGTTGGGTGTACAAAAGTCTATCTTTCTAACGCAAGAGTTGCTTCCCAAGGGATCCTCCTAATTAGTCTTGAAAGAGTTGCTCTTGAAGTCATTCAAATTGTTTCTGCAACTGCAAGCAGTCTGTACCATGAAACCGTATTCTATGCTGAACTGTTGTTTCAATAGAAAGCAATCTATGTCATCAGATCTTTTGCCAATGCTTTATGTTAGTTTTCTTAGTGCTATCAAGTACAACCTGGTAAGGTCTGCTTTTCCAGTTTTGTATAATCGACCTACAGTATATATCATTACTCTGCATTATTTCATATTTCATAATTTTATCTTCTATATATTGAAGAACTTTCAAGTTGCATCTACAGTACTTATATTTTATATTTTTGTCATCACTTTGAACTTTTCTCATGAGTGAGAAAAAAATATCATTGTACTTTCTTGTATTGCGAGTTCTTCCAATTATTTCTCCGCCCCATTGCGCAAGGTGGAGGGCCGCGTGATCCATTACAAATTGCACAAGGCGGTGAGTTCCTGCTTCTCATCTGCTATTACTATTGGAAAAAAAATATGTTATAATTTGGATATAGTAGTATATATTTTGGCCTGGCATTAGAGATCCTATGCATATTAACATCCTCATGATGCCGCTCATTCCGTTCATGGCTCCCCCTTTGCCTTCCGGCTTATCCCCTGATGTACAAAGCATACCAAGATCCAAGAAAAACAATGTATTTTGAAATCAATGATGTGGGTTTCATTTGGAAATTTAATCCGATTGTGTATTTTTCTGTTAGTCATTTAACATAAGGATTGTTATATGACCAAATCTGTTTATTTTCAAACAAGTGCTCTAAGGCCGTACCACGGAGATCTCTTGGTTGCGATTGTCTTGTGGAATTGTGGCCTTGTGGGATGATAATCATTTTGTATCTTGAAAATCTCTACTTATACTTTGTATTCCATAGGAAATATCTAGCAGGTTTTAAGTTTGATCAAATCCCGCTAGGTTATACATCTTGTGTAAGCATTACTGTGCTTTATGTGTACTCTTCGTACACACCAAGGCTATATAACTATATTGTTTGTTGGTCAGCCAATTTAACCTTACTAAAAAGTAAATATGTATTTATCAGTGATAATGTGATATGTCTCACAATGTTTTCATTTTGTTTATCGTTGCATTTGGATGTGCTTTAATGCCTGAAAGTCAAGTGTCGGCACCGTGACGACCAATGCCAGGAGATGCATTAATCTGGTCAAAATTTATTTTTACTCTTGGCTTCACCAGCAGAAGGGACTTGGGGTGAGCAATAGGGCCTCTAATTCTTCTCCATCTTTATGTCGGATTGCCAGATGAGACGTGCATTGCACGTGCACACTAACTAGTCTCACCAAAGTTTAGGGAAAAGCACAAAAGTTGGCCACCTATTGGGTTGGCTCTTGGCTGCTAAATTGCCATTCCATCTCACACAAAATTGGCATTTTTGGTAAACTTTGACACGGTCAATTTTTTTCTTGACAATACATTTTCTAGCCAATTTTTTGTTAACAAACATAGCCTTAATAATTTAACAAGCACAGTAGTTTATATACATCTTTAGACTTACTCTAGTTGAAGAGTTTGTATTACTTGTATATATATAGTGGCAGAGCTAGCCAAGAATAGCAGGAGCTAAAATGAAAATATGGATGTCTAGGGGCATATGACAATACTTCTTTTCTAGGTCCCCCTCCCAAAAAAAATCCTTTAATGATTTTTTAAAATCTAGGACAGGGGCAATTGCCCCCCCCCCCCCCCCCGAGCGCTCCGACATGCATGTACCTCTACCAGTGCTTATATCTATACTCATATATAGTATATCAATAGCAGGTCATAGCAACCGCTAGATCCTTCTAATCAAACGACTCATATTTAGTACCTTAACCTAGAAGACTACGTGGCAACATATTAGTCGTTGGATAGACTAATCCGACGGTCCAAAGGGCAAGTATTCGCGGTGGAAACCATTCTGGTGCCAACCTACCACTCTCTAGAACGGTGTATACATGGGTGGACGTGATTCTTTCATGGCTGTCCAGATACATCCGCGGAACTCATGTGATGTACCAACGAATGAGAAAGAGTAACCGCATGCAAAGGCTGCAGCGCGAGAACCCTGATTAAGAAAACAACTAGAAAATTGCAAGTAAATACAAGTGTGATGTAACTAAATATTCCATTGCTCAGTCTAAATGTGAATAATCTTTCAACTCAGTACTTTCTTCATTCTTGATCTATGTCGTATTAAGTTTGACCAAGATAAGCAAGACTAGGATGTGCGTTTCAAAAATTGAGTGTCTATCATTCTTTTACTACCTCCAATCTGAATTAACCGTCACACATGTTTAGACATTTTTTTATGAAGCCTTGCTTAAACTTGCGACAATTAAATCCTATAGTTACACATAAACATGTGTTTTTATATACTTTGTCTAGAAAGTCTGCGAGATTAGCAAATTACGAGTGTGTATAGATGTGTTAAGAGAAAGCACACATATGCAACTATGGATCTTACTTAAAATAATGACTTAATGAATATTGAAAATCTAATTACCTATACAAAATAACTTGTGAATTTCATAACAATGCTTAAACTCTAAGCGTGCATGGCAGGTGCCATTTACTAGTACCAAGTATAAATGCAATAAGAACTACTCTTATTATAAGAGCATGTCTCTTAGTAAAGCATTAGTTCTATTCTCTCACCTTCTTATATCTTACTCACACACGTAATTACTTTAATTGGTGCACAGAAAGTGCTCCATATGAGCAAAAGCTAGTTTTCTTTGAGGAACAAAACTAGCATTATGTAATTCGAAATTTGAACTCACATTGTCGTCATATGAGGCACAATGACCACCCGTGCCGAATAAATCTACAAGTCATGTGGGTATGCGTGTCGGCTTTGAAGAGCATACGCCCCTGTATGCGGAAAATAATTTTATGAATGTACGAAAAATAGGTAAAGATTTTAGATATGTACAAGTTCATCCCCTTTAGTTGTCTGCAAACTTTTATGGAGAAAGTAGAAATATTGTGTTTTGTGTGAGTGGAAAAAATTGTTGTTGAACTATGTCAGTTTAGGGGAAAACAATACATGTTGATTGTTGCACTCAAATTTGCACAAAGACATACCATACCATTGCAACAAAAAACAAGTACACATTTAAAAAAAAAGATATAATCGGTTATTCACTTCGAATTTATTGTTCGTCCAGGAGCCGAGCTAAAACTCCATGCCCTATATCTTCTTTGAATCAGGCTTTCACCCCGCTTTATAAATAAATCACACAGGTGATATCGCTGCTGGGCCAGACAACACAACGTCCAAAGGAAGAGACTCAACACGATACAAGATGCTGGGGCAGCAGCAAACACACGCCCAAAGGAACAAAGAAGAAATAAAATGGAGACATAGGCGGATCAACTAAACAAGGGAGATCCGCAACCGCTGCGCCCTCTAGAGGAGTACCACCACGCTCCTAGCACCGAACCGCCAAGTACCAAGCAACACCTTCAAGAAGGGAAGCGCCGACGCTGCTGCCCGGACCAGAGACTGGTCCTAGGGTTTCCCCCGGCACGCAGAGGGAAGTGGATGACAGGTAGCCACGACGCCCTCCAGGAAGGAACGGTGCCGCCCTCGGACGGCACCGCGTCGGTGTCGGCGAGCCGACAAGGATTTCTCCTGAGAACCCCATCCACAACCCTCGAACGATCCTATGCAAAGGAGCCCCACGAGAATGAGGCCTCGACACCACCCAACCTGCCATCCGCGAGCATGCGCCACTATGGTCACGAAGTCGCCCTTGTCGTTTCACCGAGGTTACCGTCAAGAGGCCTACAAAGTGGAGGCAAGAAGTAGTTTGAATCAGGGCCAGTAGGACTGCGGCAAGCGGGAGGGAACCACCTCCATCGCCAAAGACGATAGTCGACCGGTCGCGGCGACAGACACACTAGTCCCCGTTGTGTCTGGTCGGGCCTAGCAGGCCCATAAAGCCCCCACGAGGGGCACACCAGTCTCAACAGGGTCTAGTCAGGCCCGGATCAAGCCCGTAAAGTCCACCGCCATGATGCAACAAGCTGGCCGCCATCACCGCTAGCACCCGATCAGGCTACCTTGCCGCCACCTGCAGGACGAGCAGTGAACAGAATGATGGGTTCGTAGCATGGAAAGCAAAAAAATTCTACCACAAGAACGAACAAAACCCAGATCTAATCTAGATAAAAGCCAAGATCTAATCTATTAGACATGAGCAACGAGATAGATCGGTACTAACCCTCGTAGAACCGAAAGCGTTACGAGATTAGATCTCGTGGATGATGTAGTCGATCACTTGCCGATCTCAAGATCGTGTGGACGATCCTTCCGGCGCTGCGTTCCGGCAGCGCTACCGCAGACGGTCACACGTGCGGAGTCGAAGCAGACCTTCCTCTCCCAGTTCCAGCGAGCAGCGGAGGTAGTAGATCTTCTCCACGGAATCCCAGCAGCACGACGGCGTGGTGGTGGTGGTGGAGTATAGAATTCTGCAGGGCTTCGCCTATGCCTGTGCAGAAGAAAGGTGGAGGAGAGAGGCGGCAGAGATTGGGTGTTATGGTAGAGGGCCAAGAGGGGGCGCCCCCTCCCTTCTATTTAAGGGAGGGAGGCGCGCCTGGGGAAGGGGAGTCCTAGTAGGACTCCCCTCCTAGGGCCGGCGGTGGGAAGGGGGGAGGAGTCCTCCTCCCCCACGAATCCGTGTCTTGCCCCACTTGGACTCCTTGATCCCTTCCTTGGTTTTCAAGTAAACTCCAAGAAATCCTCTAGAACCTTCCAGAACATTCCGAAACCTTCTAGAATCTCCATACAAACACTCCGGGACATTTCCTAACTTAGAAAATGATCCCCAATATATGAATCTTATTCTCCGGACCATTCCGGATCTCCTCGTGATGTCCCGGATCCATTCCGAGACTCCAAACATCATTCGGTCTCCAACGCATATTCCATATCTACTTAAAACAACTTCGAACCTTAAGTGTGTCACCCTACGGTTCGTGAATATGCAAACATGATGAAGACACCTCTCCGATCAATAACCATCAGCGGGATCTGGAGATCCATAACGGCTCCCACATACTCAACGATGACTTTGTGATTGATAGAACCATTAACATATGAAACCAATTCCCTTTGTCACACGATATTCTACTTATCCGAGGTTTGATCATCGGTATATCCATACCTAGTTCTAACTCGTTACTGATAAGTACTCTTTACTCGTTCCATGTTATGTCATCCCTTGTGACCCAGTCACATGCTTGCAAGATATCTAGATGACATTCCACCGAGAGGGCCCAGAGTATATCTATCCGTCATATGGATGGACAAATCCCAATCTTGGTCTATGCGCTTCAACACATACTTTCAGAATACCCAATGACACCTTTATAACCGCCCAGTTACGAAGCGGCGTTTGATGTCATCAAAGTACCCATCCGGTGATGGTGATTAACATAACCTCATGGTCGAAGGATTAGGTTACTATGTATTTGAAAGCTTACAGCAATACGAACTTAATGACTTGATCTTATGCTACGCTTACTATGGGTGTGTGTCCATCACATCATTCTCCTAATGATATAACCTTGTTATTAATCACATCCAATGTCCATGATCAGGAAACCATGATCATCAATTAATCAACAAGCTAGTTCAACAAGAGGCTTACTAGGGACTCTTTTATGTTTACAAAACACACAAGTATTAATGTTTCCTGTTAATACAATTATAGCATGGGATGTAAACATTTATCATAAACATAAAGATATAATAATAACCACTTTATTATTGCCTCTTGGGCATATCTCCAACAGTCTCCCACTTGCACTAGAGTCAATAATCTAGTTAAAAAAACTTGTGCATTCAACACCTATGGCTTTCTAGTGTTGTATAGACACTATTGCTAGTGGTAAACATAATCTTCGGATCTGACACTTCCAGGTCCATGTGTATTTGCATGTCCTTGCGTCTCTACGCATTACTCATTCTCTAATGAGATGGCATTGTATAAATTTGGTTCTTTGGTGAGACCTTTAGTTCCTTGGGATTAAATCATGTTGATACAATTGTCATACAATGTATCTTCATAGTATTATCCCACTATGAACCACACCTAGTTTGATAACAAACTACTTGACACAAATGCCCTCATTTGCTGCTACAATAGCAGTCATATACTTAGCCTTTTGTTGTAGTATCTGTCACAATGTTTTAACTTTGGTACTCAACCAAATCCGTTATGGAACTTACTTTCCATTACATTGTGCCACCCATAGTTTAAATTGAGATAAACTTAATTTGTGACAAAACTAGTATCAATGCAACAATTTACAATGAACTATTTTGTCACCACTATATAAGCAATATATTCTTAGTTCTTCCAAAGATCATAGGAATATCCCTACTACTGTCCAATGATCATCTTATGAGTCATTCTGGTATATGCTCATAACATTTAGATCATAAGACATATCTGGATGTGTACATCTCAAAGAATGATTGATCAAAATATTCTTGTGATTTCACCAAGTGTCAAAACACTTGAATCTTGATTCAGTCCTTTCCGTGTGTCAAGAACCTTTCTTGTTGTTTCCATATTGAACTCATTCAACATCTTATCTATGTACATTTGGCAAAACCATATTAGCGCCTCAATCTATCCATATAGACATTGATGCCTAATTCTTGGGTTATGCCTAAGTCTTTCATCGAAATGAAATTCTTAACCTGTGTCAATAAAATATACATCATTTCTAATCAACAATATGTCTTTCACACAATGTATTAGAAATATGTCTTAGCGCTCCCACTTAATTTCTTGCAAAATGCAAACATCTTCATCGTCTCTGATGAAATTAAACCTTTTAACGGTTTCATCATGGTGAAGATTCCAACTCCGCAATGCTCACTTCAACCATTGAAGTTTTGCATACTCTTTTAGCATCCTTTGAATTAACAAAACCCTTTGGATCGTGTCAAGGACACATCCTAGGTAACCATTCTATTAGAAGAATTTGTTTTGTTTGTTCAACTACCATATACCAAAATATATGTATTGGTTGCTACATTAATCCGTCCAGACTAAATATCGCTATGAAAGATCAAATCTTATCATAGTCAATTCCTTGAACATTGTCGTAAACTCTTTCCGACATGTCGACTATTTCATAGATGTGAAACATCCATGTCTATTTCTTTATAGATCCATATACGACTGTAAGGTCTTGCACCTTTCCAGAGGGTCTTTCAAATTCAAAGCTTGATTTCTCGTGTATAAAATTATCACGGATTTTATGGCTTCAAGCCACTTAACAAAGTCAGGGCACATCATTGCTTCTTTGCATGTAGTCGGTTCATCATTGTCAAACAACAATGATTTAACTCTCAAATCTTGGCATTTGATTACTTACCCGACCTACTTGGTTCAATAGGAACTTAGATCTCCGTGACCACAACCTTTGAGGCACGTGAGCCATGAGCATTGTTGCTGCCTCCAGGACATTTACCGACGCTGCGCAACTCAGCACATATTAGCCAAAGTTCAACAACCTTGTCAAAGTTCTATTGTCCTCCCACTTAACTTTTCACCAAAAATTCCTTCTCAAGAAACTCGACATTCTAAGCGACAAACACTTTTGTCTTCGGTGTTATGGAGGAATACCCAATAGTTATTCGAAATAACCTACAAAGACATGCTCATCCGACTTTGGTTGTAAACATTTTACTTATGCCTAGCATACCAAAAAATTTAAGAAAGGACAACCTGGGTTTTATCCCAAACCATGACTTATATGGTGTCATTTCAACGGATCACGATGGAGCTCTTTTCAGTGTAAAAGCGGTAGTCACTAAAGCTTTAATCTTTAAAATATAATGGCAGTTTTATAAACGACACCTTTGATCTTACCATGTCAAACAAGGTTTCATTACATATCTTGAACACTCCATACTCCTATGGTGTTTTGGGAAATGCAAATCCATGGAACGATTCCTCAAATCTTAGGTGTTTTGCTAAACTTGTAACTCAAACATCTTTCTTTATGATCCAATCATAAACTTTTTATTTTCTTGTTACAATGATTTTCCACTTCATCTTGAAAGTCTTTGAACATTTTCAAATGTTTCATACTTCTTCCTTATTGAGTAAGTATATTCATATACTCACTCAAATCTTCGGAGAAAGCATATGAAGTTGAAATCCATCGCCCACGACTACACATAATGGACTATATACATCAATATGCACAAATTCCAATCAGTTAGTCGTTCGTTCCTATTTTGGCCTACGAACGGAGTTTTAATTATCTCCAGGAAAGTATCACAAGCGTCATTTGATCAAAATCAAAGACTCCAAAAATCCATAAACATGGAGTTTCTTCATGTATCCCTTTCAATATAATTTAAACGGTGATGTCACTTTGCAAGTGATCTTTCAATCATTTGTCTTGCGACATTTTAGCATTAGTTTTATGGTCGTTATTTCTCCAACCAGACTTGTATATCATCCATCTATTATGGAATACGGCAAATATTTGAACAACCTTTTGTCGTCATAATACCTGATCAAAATAACAATTATTGAAACAAATCTTGAAGGCAAGCTTTGATGTTTAACGAGCAACACAACAACCCTTTGTTTGTTTTCGATGAACATCATCACATATTCTCTTGTTAGTTACTTAGGCCATTACAGTTCATGAATTGTGTTGTCATGTATGACACTTCATATCAACCAATTTGGTATCCAATACCGCAGAACCACATTGTTTAACAACCAAGAAATACAACCATAACATGTATCCACTATATATCTAAGTTGGATATCTCTAATCTTTTCTTTTCTGCCAAATATTTTATAGATTCTCTTTCAAAAATTCCTTTTCTTTTAAAAGAATCTATCAACATCAATAGTGGTGTCATTCACATGACACATAGTACAAAGTGTGTATAGTCAAATACTAATACCTTTGGACTTGTACTTTGAAGTGGATCACCTTCATCAAATGTTTGGCATTCTTTCAAAATTCCATTCTTTAGTAATCTTTTAATGTAGTAAACATTTTACTTACATCTTCTGTTCATCCTTATCATGACAACTTTCATGATCAAGCTGCTATAGCTTATAAAGGTGAATTGTGAGTATAATGTTTCTTTTCCAAAACCTTTTGGAGGATTAGGACGACTAGCGTCTCCAACCTTCACAAATTCTCATCAAATATGAGGACATATACTCTATCATGTTGTAACCAACACATTGTTTTAGATATCGCAATACCTTTCACATATGATGGTTTCTGAAACATTGCTTTCAGCTCTTAGATAAACTTGATATTAAAAACAATCTTTTGAGTATCAAGAATCATGGAGGCAAACATGATACATTAGATACTAACACTGGAATTGTTACTCTTGATTTAATACTATTTATTAAACTTCATGGAGTAAATAGAGTTTGCTGAAAGTTTGCAATAGGACTTTTAAACTTTAGATTGACACTCAAAACAATACGATACCAGTTCGTAAAGTAAATATCCAGAATTTCTATAGTTCTACTATCTCAACTATAACTAAGCGTAAGATGGTGAACGGATGCCAATGACTACAACAAACTATGCAAATTCACTTTGATTGTGTTTATGATAAATTGAGTTTGACTAATCTAAATTACAAATGAACTCCCACTCAAAACAACATCCCTCGAGTTGTTTTAGTGATTACACGAACCAAATCCACTACACTAAGTCCGATTATCACGTGAGATGATGTAGTTTCATCGGCGAACAATCTTCATGTTCATCATATCAGCTATATGATTCATGCTCTACCTTTCGGTATTCCGTGTTCCGAGACCATGTCTGTACATGCTAGGCTCGTCAAGGTTAATCTTAGTATCCGCATGTGCAAATCTGGCTTGCACCCGTTGTATGCACACGTAGAATCTATCACAACCGATCATCACGAGATGCTTCGAAACGACGAGTCTTAGCAACGGTGCCAACTAAGGACGAACACTTTATTACTTGATATTTAGTGAGAGGGATCATCTTATAATGCTACCGTCGCGATCTAAGCAATACAAGATGCATAAAGGATTAACATCACAGGCAATTCATAATTAGTGTGATATGATATGGCCCTTTCTTCTTATGCCTTTGATCTCCATCTCCAAAGCACGGACATGGTCTCCATCATCACCAGCATTGCGTCAAGGTCAGTGGCGCCGCTTCATGGTTGTCCATCATCACTAGCAACTATTACAACTACTTGGAACAAAGCTATTACAAGATGAATAGACACGCAGGTCTTAACAGAATTAAAGACAACCATTAGGCTCCTGCCGGTTGCCATATTACAACAAGGATCATTGCATACATCAAATACAATCACAATCACATGATGGCCATATCACATCACAAAACCCCTGCAAAAACAAGTTAGACGCCTCTAATTTTTCTTTGCAAGTTTTACGTGGCTTGGGGCTTTCGACTAAGAACAGATCTTACCTACGAAACTGAACCACAACGTTGATACAAGTGCTATCAAGTGCAAAGTGTAGATTTGATCTATACTATGATGGGAGAGACAGACACCCGCAAAGCCACTTGTGCAAAGCAAGTTGCACATCAAGCGTGGAGCAAGTCTCATGTGCGATGACATGTAATGTTAGCCCGAGCCGCTTCATCCCACCATACCGCAAGATGCAAAGTACACAAATAGCAAAAGACGGCACGAGCACCAACGCCCACAACATCATTGTGTTCTACTCGTGCAACAGATCTATGCATAGACAAGGCTCTGATACCACTGATGGGTTTGTAGCATGGTAAACAAAAAAATTCTACCGCAAGAACGAACAAAACCCAGATCTAATCTAGATAAAAGCCAAGATCTAATATATTAGACATGAGCAACGAGATAGATCGGTACTAACCCTCGTAGAACCGAAAGTGTTACGAGATTAGATCTCGTGGATGATGTAGTCGATCACTTGCTGATCTCAAGATCGTGTGGACGATCCTTCCGGCGCTGCGTTTCGACAGCGCTACCGCAGACGGTCACACGTGCGGAGTCGAAGCAGACCTTCCTCTCCCTGTTCCAGCGAGCAGCGGAGGTAGTAGATCTTCTCCACGGAATCCCAGCAGCACGACGACGTGGTGGTGGTGGTGGAGTATAGAATTCTGCAGGGCTTCGCCTATGCCTATGCAGAAGAAAGATGGAGGAGAGAGGCATCAGAGATTGGGTGTTATGGTAGAGGGCCAAGAGGGGGCGCCCCTTCCTTCTATTTAAGGGAGGGAGGCGCGCCTGGGGAGGGGGAGTCCTAGTAGGACTCCCCTCCTAGGGCCAGCGGTGGGAAGGGGGGAGGAGTCCTCCTCCCCCACGAATCCGTGTCTTGCCCCACTTGGACTCCTTGATCCCTTCCTTGGTTTTCAAGTAAACTCCAAGAAATCCTCTAGAACCTTCCAGAACATTCCGAAACCTTAGAATCTCCATACAAACACTCCGGAACATTTCCTAACTTAGAAAATGATCCCCAATATATGAATCTTATTCTCCGGACCATTCCGGATCTCCTCGTGATGTCCCGGATCCATTCCGAGACTCCGAACATCATTCGGTATCCAACGCATATTCCATATCTACTTAAAACAACTTCGAACCTTAAGTGTGTCACCCTACGGTTCGTGAATATGCAGACATGATGAAGACACCTCTCCGATCAATAACCATCAGCGGGATCTGGAGATCCATAACGGCTCCCACATACTCAACGATGACTTTGTGATTGATAGAACCATTAACATACGAAACCAATTCCCTTTGTCACACGATATTCTACTTATCCGAGGTTTGATCGTCGGTATCTCCATACCTAGTTCTAACTCGTTACTGATAAGTACTCTTTACTCGTTCCATGTTATGTCATCCCTTGTGACCCAGTCACATGCTTGCAAGATATCTAGATGACATTCCACCGAGAGGGCCCAGAGTATATCTATCCGTCATATGGATGGACAAATCCCAATCTTGGTCTATGCGCTTCAACACATACTTTCAGAATACCCAATGACACCTTTATAACCGCCCAGTTACGAAGCGGCGTTTGATGTCATCAAAGTACCCATCCGGTGATGGTGATTAACATAACCTCATGGTCGAAGGATTAGGTTACTATGTATTTGAAAGCTTACAGCAATACGAACTTAATGACTTGATCTTATGCTATGCTTACTATGGGTGTGTGTCCATCACATCATTCTCCTAATGATATAACCTTGTTATTAATCACATCCAATGTCCATGATCAGGAAACAATGATCATCAATTAATCAACAAGCTAGTTCAACAAGAGGCTTACTAGGGACTCTTTTATGTTTACAAAACACACAAGTATTAATGTTTCCGGTTAATACAATTATAGCATGGGATGTAAACATTTATCATAAACATAAAGATATAATAATAACCACTTTATTATTGCCTCTTGGGCATATCTCCAACACAGAAGACGACCCGTCCGTCCCGACCTAGATGGGGCCCTGCGGGCCCAGATCTGGGCCGCAGGGGCCTGGCCGACGCCACCCCACCACTGCCCGCCGCGGCCGCCCCGAGCTGCCCCGTAGGAAGCCAGCCACGTCGCCGTGCCGTCACCTCCTAGCCGAAGATGGACCACCGTCGCCCTAGGATGCACCGCCGCCATGGAATCGGGCCCCGACCCCAACACCACGTCGCGGGGAGAGGAGGGCCGCCGCCACCGGCACCACCCGGGAGGAGCCCGGGGCCCTCTGTCGACGACGGCAGTGAGGGAAGGAGTTAGGGGAGGGGCTGGGGGTGGGGGCGGTGGAGGCGCCCCCGTCGCCCGTCAGGGGGCGAGAGGGGCGAGAGGGCCGTCCTGTAGAAGATTTCGTACCAGCCGCAACTAGCCCCATGCCCTATATCTTGCGAGAAACTTTGGTCTAAATGGCAAATACCCATCATGAATCGACGAAAAGAAATCATCATCCATACGTGGTCGACCTGAAAAAGCAAACGATTTCGTTGCTAGTAGTGGCGATCGGTGGAAGTGCGTGTTAGTGGTTTGAGTTCCTACCAAGGAACGCGGCAATCGAGCGTATCCTGTGTTTAGCATCACTGCACCAACATGGTGTGCAACGGCGTCGACAGGCAGTGGCTGATTCGAGCCATGCCGTGCGTGCTCGTGCTGCAAACTGGTTCGAGCCAATGACGCAGAAACGTCCCGTCTCAATCTCAAACATGATCGTGTTAGCTGGCCCCACAAAAACCAGGCCAACAGGGCGCGCACGCGCGGGCACGGTACGCTGCGCTGTGCCGTGTCGTGGCGAATGAATCGACCGGCGTGCAGCGCAGGGCCCATCATGTCTTCAGTCCGTCGCATCCGCCAGGCGCCGGAACCCTTGCTGGAGCGGTGACCAGTGGGCACTCTGGTCGCGGGTTCACGTCACACACAGGACTGGGGCCGCGGGGCGGGACGTTGCACATCCACGGGTCTCCGGCGAATCGCCCCGAGCACGAGGCGATAAAGCGCAAGCGAGTTGCACACATTTGCACAATCGGGTCCCGGCTGGCAGGCGTCGAGTTCGAGTCGCTGGTCCACGAGGCCGGGCACGAGCGTCTGCGGCCGTGGCGGTCCACCGCGAGCGTCTGCGCCACCAGGCCGGCGCCCGTGGCGGTCCGTCGCGAGGGCACCGAGGGATACGTACGATACGGCACCTGCACCGTCTCATAGGTAGGAAACTGAACAGTATGGGCCTGGCGGCTGGTCTCGACGGAATGATCTTGGCACGGACAGATGCGTACGACACGGCGCCCGCCCCGTCCCGTCTCGTCTCGTCTCACATGGAGATAGCGTCGGCGTGGCGGCTAGCCTGCCTAGCTCAGCTCGTTCGTGCCCGCGCGGTGGCTGCCGTCCGCCACTGTGCCGCGGTCAAACAAGGGTGGCGGTGCCACGCGCGCGCGCGTGCCGCGACCCCCACCGCTCCAACAGTCCACGCCACGTGTGCGCGCCGCGCCACACCGTAGAAATGCCGCTCCACTCCACTCTACTTGAGCTGGACGCCTGGACCTGCTCCACCCACCGACCGACCGACCGACTCCCTTAAGAGACAGTGCGCGCGCATTGCACCGCACGCACGTTGGCTATAGGCAGACAACACTTTGGCCAGCTCCGTCCTCGCGTCGCCCGTCAGAGCTCGTTGCCACGCACGCAGAGCAGGACCGCGCGCGTCTACGCTCCGTCCCCAAGCATCTATGCAGGATCCTGGGCGGCGGCCGTTCAGCGGCGTGGACCTCCGCCGGCCGAAGGGCTACCCTGCGGCGTCGACCGCGCCGGCTTCGGCGGCGGACGAGGATGTCCAGGGCGACCCGTGCCCGCGGTGCGAGTCGCGGGACACCAAGTTCTGCTACTACAACAACTACAACACCTCGCAGCCGCGCCACTACTGCAGGTCGTGCCGCCGCTACTGGACCAAGGGCGGATCCCTCCGCAACGTCCCCGTCGGCGGCGGCTCGCGCAAGAGCACCTCTTCCTCGTCATCCTCGTCCTCGTCGGCGAGCCCCAAGCGTGCCGACAACTCCAAGCGCCGCCGCGTCGCGCCCCCTGAGCCCGAGCCCAGTACCACCGACGTCCCGGGCGAAGCAGGGAAGGAAGCTGTAGCCGCCGGCACCATCGGCTATCCAACCACCGACGTGGACGCAGCACGAGCCGCGGCTAACGGCACCGTCGGCGATCCCGCGACCGCAGTGGACGCCGCACTAACAGAAGCCGCAGCTAACGGCACCGTCAGCGATCCCGCCTCTGGCGTGGACGCCGCACGAACGGAAGCCACGGACAAAGGCACCGTCGGCGATCCCGCCACTGACGTGGACGCAGCACGAGCCACGGCAAACGGCACCGTCGGTGATCCCGCCGCCGCCGTGGACGAAGCACGAACGGAACCCACAGCCGACGGCGCCATGGATGATCCCGGCGCGCCCCCTTCGGTGGACGACGGAGGTTTTTCTGACCCGTCGGTGGCGGTCGGGCTCGGTGTGGCGGGTGCCAACGTGACGGAGTCTTCTGACACGAGCCCGTTCGAGTGGCCGTCAGGCTGCGACCTGGGATCGTACTGGGCGCCCGGCGTGTTCGCCGACACCGATCCAGCGCTGTTCCTTAATCTGCCGTGATCGATCAAGCGAGCCCGGTGAGCGAGTAAGGTACTTGGTTATTTCATTACGAGATGATGAGGAGATGGATACAGCAAATTACCAGTCTCCAAGCCTTTCAGCTGGCTCGACGTTAGTTCCTTGCTTGAAGCTAAGTACGTAGTATCGTCGTTTTTTAGCTCTTGGTGATGAAGGCTTAGCCTGCAAGTGTAAGGTACTCATCTGTACAGTTGACACTGGGTTTTGAGCAAGGTGTTCCAAACTCAGAAAATCTACAATCGCAAGTAGACGGCCGTTCAGCCGCAAGTAGGGTGGCAAGCGGCATCCGCGAAGCAAAATATAGATAAAATGGGGTCTTGAAAGTTAGTAAAATTAGACAAGGACTAGCGAAAAAGTTGTGTCCCAACCCGCCCGCTTGATGCCCTAGTCGCAAGCACAAATGACTACACTTACGGACGTTTTCATACGGAAATTATCTACAGACTCACGGTCTGCACGTCAAGCTGGGAAGCGGTTTCCGATTTTCATGCAAGGAATCTAAACAGAGCCCGTAATCCTAGGGTTACGGACGATTTAGTTACGGAGACGTCTACTGACGGACGTGGAACTGTGCAACTGGATGAAACTGAGGAGGTGGTCGCTAAAAAAAACCTCCCACACAGCATCAACCAGTTTATTCCACGTCAGCTTCGTAGGAAATTCCGTAGCGCACAATTCCGTAATTACTGTAGCCCCGAATAATCCGATGCGTCAACGAATCGTGGTAGTGGTGCGTGCTCCCACGTCGTGCGAGCGAGCGATTGGCACGGGAGACGTCGAGACGAGACGGGACTTGTTTGTTCGGCGTAGGCGTCGGCTAAATCAATTCCGGGGTCGGGGCCGATCGATCGTCAGCTCGCACGGGCACGATTCCGACGGCGACGTCTCTCTGGAAGCCGACCGCGACGGGACGTGTGTGCCGTGTCAGCCTGTCAGCCACGGGTCGGCGTCATGCGTCATGTCAGTCGTCTCGCTCTCGGCCCGTACCCGTACGTGGAAGGCAGCGACGTGCGTGGTTGACGGACCGCATCGGTGCCTATACATCGCGAGCGAGCTGACAGTTGACGGCGACAGGTTCCTTGGTCCCCCGGACGTCTGTCTGGCTGGCCGCTACCTCTTGGACTACCCCGGCCACCGGAGTGCTGTCAACGCGCCGCCCCGGAACCTCACCGTTCGTTCACCTGGCGCCGCCGGCTGCTGTGCTTGCTTTGGTATCGTCGGTGTCGTAGCGTAGCCCGTACTGATCGGTCTCGGTCGTCCGAGCCTCCGTAGGTGTGCCGACTTCCGAGACGCTGTGTTGTGTCGTCTCTTGGACTGAAAACTACCAGCAACCTACCATGTCTCGCCGTCACCGATCACCGGTTGCGGACCACGTTCCATGTACCAGAAATAGGCTTTTTTAATTGATTTTACTAATTCTTGGGCGTTCGAAAACATCATGTCTCTCCGTCGACGTCGAAAACCGTTGAGACTGAAGTTATATTTCACTCATTTTATAAACTAAGAACAACCGCTGGCTTTTCACTACATGAACAAATCATTACATTCCTCAAAAATATTCTTAAAAATAACTTGATAACATCTTTTTCTAGATTTATTTTTTGCGAAATTCCACCAATTTATTAATAATCATCAACATCAGAGAGTTCCAAAAATAATAAAAACTACAAATAGATCCCTGGACCACCTAGAGATAACTACAAACATTAGCATGGGCTGAAGGCGCGCCACCGTCCTCGCCCCTCTGTCACCAGAGCCGGGCAAAGCTTGTCGTAGTAGAGATTGCTGTAATAAACAGACGGAAAGTCGTCGTGCTAAGATCCCATATGACCAACGCACTAGAGCAGCAACCATCACCGAAGATGAAAACGTAGATCAGAAGAGACTGATCTCAAACCACACCAACGATATAAAAAAGACCGGATCTCAAGGATCCTTGGACACATGACTCCACACGTCCTCCGTCGATGCTAGACGCACCACCAGAATGAGGATAGGACGGAAAAGATCTTATTCTGAGTTCAGGACGTAGTGCCGCCTCAACATTCTCAAGAAGACACTCAAAATAGTGTAAATAAAATACTGAGACCTCCCGTCGCCGAGGGGCCGTGGTCCGCCACGCCTCCAAGCCGTGGTCCGCCACGCCTCAAATCTGTGGTCCGCCACGCCTTCAAGGCCCTAAGGCCTCCGGAGACGGGATAGACCGGTGGTGTCACCGGCGAAGGGAAGGTACCCTAGATGGGTTTTAGCCGTTGCCTCCTGGAGCGCCTCTCTCTCTCAGTTCGGGGCTCCCTTGCTTGAACATCTTTTCCTAGACCTGTTCATGAACAATTTTGCAAAGTCGGATGACACAATACATGAAGAAAGTATACTAGATAAACAACATGACACAATGAATGATTTTTTGGTTCTATATGAGCAAATTTATAATGTTAATCGAGAAATTAGATTCTCTGGGCCAATTGAGGCTTATACCGCACTGGGTAAGATATAATATTTATGAGAAATACTTATTTCTCTAGATAAGTTGATTTTGGCAAGGAGAAACAAGTGGTTTGATGATTAGGACTTAGGAGGGGAGTGGTACCCAAGTCCGCCAGGGATCAAACCTCGCATTTAATGCTTTGGTGTCTTATGAAGATTTTTTCAGTACAAGATGACGGTCTTGTCGATAACAAGATGTCCATGGACAAGACGTCTATGGAAACTCCGTCAATTTCAAGACCTGCCGTGTCAGTCTCTCGAAGATACTAATAGGGTAGAGTGTGTATGTGTGGGCTCATAGGGATGAGCGTATGCGTCTATGCTAAAAAATGAACTTAGAAAGAATCAGCAGGAGTTTCGTTCTCTCATATGGATACGGGTAGGCTAAAAAATTGAAGCAACCAAACTTGCATTGCTTTTGTGGAGTCCAGCTTTTGTAAATAAAAGAACGGTAGAGGAGAAGATTAGAGTTAGCAGTGTATGTTAATGTGTTATTGCTTGAAATTATCCGTGTTCTGATAGGTCTTAGCAGATGCATTTTAGTGAAATTTTTTTGTTTACTATTTACAGAAAATTAATCTTATCCAAGAAACCGAGATAGGCAAATTCCAAGCTGCGATAGAGGAGAATCTTGGACAATAAGAAGCTCGGCCAAGGAAAAGCTCGGGCAAGGAGAAGCTAAGCCAAGGAAAAGCTTAACTAAGGAAAAGCTCAGGAAAGGAGAGGCTGCAGTATAGTAGCTTTTTTCCTAGTAGATCTAGGTTTAATCGAAACTTGGGAAACAATGCTAAATGGAAAATAAATAAGGCACGTCTAAAAGACTTGTTTACTCGTTTACCTTATGTTTACCGGATCTTTTTAGTTTACTTTGAATCATTAGTTGTTGCAATGGATAGAGATAAGCCAGGGTTGAAGATTCATCTACAGCTGCACATCATATGGAATAAAGTTAAAAATACACACACTCATGTGAAATGATTTAACAAAGATAAGGTTGTGGGCAACACATTCAAATATATTAAATCCAATATATTAAATCCCATGCGAGCCACATGCATAGAAATAGTCTTTTGATCCAACCGTTACACCACAAAGCACCTAGCTATAACAATTATTAAGTAAAATACAGATCAAAGTCTTAAGAAGTGATGTTGCTATTACTCCCAAGTGGACCCCTAAACAAAAACCGTACTCTCCTTGTTGTCACTAGGTTTCGCGTGAAGTCAATGTTCACCACTCATCTCACCTCGAGTCTTTACCAATTCTTGGGATCTTGGATACCTACAAGTACATAGATCGAGACAAGAGACAAAGATACAAAAGATACAAATGAAGGGAATATGCTCGAGCAGCAATATAAAATGATTATTATCTTATTCTATATTTATGATAAATTTTTATTTCTAATGCTAGAATTATATTAATAGGAAACATTAATAAATGTGTGTTCTATAAATAACCCAAAGTTCCTAAGTAATGTCTCTCATTATACTAGCTCGTCGATTAATAAATGATCAATGTTTCCTGATCATGAACATTGAATGCTATTAATAACAGGATCATACCATTAAAAGAATGATATGATAAACATACACCCAAAGTAGATTTATCAATACGATCTAGTCATTAAATTTATATTGTAACATCAAACACATACAAAGTATTCCTAGTCCTTAGACCATGAGATCATGTCAATCACTAACACCGTAACAGGGTGACTATAAAGGTGGATTCAGATATTCCGAAATTGTTATGTAGAGGCTCATGGATTAAGAGTGAGATTTGTCTATCCTAATGGTGGAGATATATACTATAGGCCCTCTCGGTGATATCACATCAGTTCCGCTTGCAAGCACGTGACTAGGTCACAGGGATATTGTATCACAGAACGAGTAAAGAGTACTTGTCGGGAACGAGATCAAACTATGGTATGGTTGATACCTATGATCGGATCTTGGACAAGTAAAATAGCGCGAGGCAAAAGTATTTGGTTACGACGTTGATGATTCACACGCTCATAAGAGTTATCGTTGAATGTGTAGGAGTCAGTATGGATCTCCAGGTCCCGCTTCTGATTATTGACATGAGAGGTGTCTCTATCATGTCTACATTATTCACGAACTGTAGGGTGACACACTTAAGGTACTCCGACATTAAGTGGTAGATAAAACATACCTGAGAATAATTTTGTTAGAGCTGAAATTATTTCGATGATCACCGAAAGTGTTTCGAGTCAAATTGCTGAAAGTGTTTTCAGATGTGATATCGAAACAATGCAAGGTGTTTTATGAAAATGTTTGTTGATTAAAGTAATTAACAAAATTCTAAATAAAATAAATAAAAAAGTTTTATTTAAAGAGAAAAAATACATTTATACTAATGGGTAATCAATTCATGTGAGTGGAGATGGAGTTTATGTGATTGGAGAGTCCACCACATGAATGAGGGAGAGGGGGGGCACCCTCCATGGACGGCGGCCATGCACCCTTGGCTTCCCCTCCCCTATAAAATGAGCTCTCTTCCCCCTCTCCATGTGCACCACCTCCTCGTGAAGGTTCTCTCCCCCTCTAGCATTTCCTCCATGGCCTCGGATTAGCGAGGTACATGTTCTGTTGGATTCTCGGAGTAAGATTTATCTACTCCTTCCGCTACTCTGCTGTAGTGGAGGTGTGGAGGTTGTTGGGAGCCATATGTGTGCCCGAGGACAGATACGTTGCTGGGTTGCGGTGCTCTTCAACTCGATCTTGAGATCAACAAGTGATTTACTACATAACCAACGAAATCAGTTTTAGTAAAAGCTTTTCGGTCTTCGTGGGTAAGTTATTCTGATTACCCTCTTACTCATTACTAGAATCTGATAGATTAGATCTTGGTGCAATTGGCATTCTTATCTTAGGATTTTTTTTGTTTTCTATACAATTTTTTATATCTGATTCTTAAAGGCTTTGGGTAAGTTTATGACTTCTGGCCTACTTTGGCTCTGGTCTTAACACTTTTGGGTAAGTTTATGACTTCTGGCCTGCTTTGGCTCTGGTCTTATAGATTTCAATCCGAGTTATCCCATTCGAGATATAATTGCTGAATTATATGACTCAAAACTGACATAAGTCTCAGATCTGAGTTACTTGACTCAAAATCCGAGTTACCTGACTCAAAATCCGAGTTACTTGCCTCAAATCCGAGTTACTTGACTCAAATCCGAGTTACTTAACTCAAATACGAGTTACTTGACTCAAATCTGAGTTACAATTGCTGAGATATGATATGGCCTAACGATATGCTGGCAAACTGCCATAGATTTGGATCCGAGATATAGATCCGAGATATGATTTTGAGTTATGACATGACTTTATGATATGGTGGCATACTGCCATAGATATGAATCCGAGATTGAATATGATGAGTTCTTGATATGCTGGCACATTGCCATCCGAGATATGGAATAACCTGGCAAACTGATTCAAATAGTAATTTGAGGTATAAGATAACCTGGCAAGCTGAGTTAAATCTGAATTACCATGTAATAGGCAAGCTAAAGTAAATCCAAATTACCATGTAACTAGGCAAGCTAAAATAAATCTGAGTTACCATGTAACTAGGCAAATTGAAGTAAATCCGAGTTACCATGTAACTAGGCAAGTTGAAGTAAATCTGAGTTACCATGTGACGTGGGCATATCTTACAGGTACTCGAGTTTGGTACATACGACCTGATCTGGTAGAAGCCCACGGCGTTACTAGGGCCCAATCCAGGATTCGGTTGACCTACGGAGACTCCGACTGCTTGCAGCACAAGGAAAAGCTTAAGATAGAAAGTTAAAAATGGAGAATCCTAACTTGTAACCGACTCGACCTGCTACCTGAGACCTAGCCTATCTATATAAAGGCTAGGAGGGGCAGCGAGGAGGACAATCCTAGTTTCCACAACCTCGCCAGATTGCACCTGCGCACCCCCTGTAACTTTCGACTCCCTCGATAATTCCAAGAGCAGACAAGCAGGAGTAGGGACCTCTACGAGGCCTAAACCTGGGTAAACCTTGCGTCCCCGTGTGCTTGTTTGCTAGACGATTGATGCCTCTAGCGCTCCCTTCTTCTCCAAAACCCAAGTCCATAACAATTAGCGCCGCCTGTGGGAACTGGGAGTGCTGATGTCACGGCTTCTTCGGCGCCATCAACCACGATCTACAACTCTGCAATAGCAGAGACTCGCCTCCTCTTCGGCGCCTTTGACTTCACCGTCCACACGCCGGCCACTCGCTCGTCTTTCGAGTCCGTGGGCGATGGGGAGCTTATGCTTCCAAGTTGGTCAGTTGGGCACACTTCGCCTCCCTGACTACCCCATGGTTTCCGCAATTGCTCCAGCATCGTGGTTTCCACCACCGATCGGCACCCTGAGCGGACTCAACGCCCCGACAACAGTCGGGAACAGGACCAGCAACAACAGTTGCGGATCCGATCTGGGCGATCTAGCCACTGAAGATGGAGCCTATGGCTCTGAATCTGAAAGCTGCGGAAGCAATAGCTTCCCCAATCACTACATGTGCGCCATCATCAACGCAGGCGACACCGGCGCCAGTCACGAAAATGCCGGTACTGGTCCGACCAACAGCGACATCCCAGTTGCAAAAGGCGGGCCCGCCAATGGTGCACCCACCAACAATGGGACAGGAGGAGACCCGCATCTCACGGCGAATGAGCACACCGGAGAGTGCATGCAAATCCACCTCAATGACAACGAGTGGGCCCGCTGTCGAGAATCTCTACAGGGTAACCCCTACCCCCAAACTCATCACAAGACATGCTGATGGGTTACCATTGGCTGCTCAAGGAAGAATACAAGCACCAACAACAAGTAATAGCGTAGCTCGAGGCACGCAGGAAGGCGGCGGACAAGTCGAGCCTTCGACGAGCTCAGCTCTCTTCCATGGGAGGATTCTCCTCCAAGGACAATGACCATGTGGCCGCCAAAAGGCGCTCTCGGATGGCCCACCTCACCGACAAGGAGCGATAAGAGGCCACGCGAGTCCTCGACTTCTCGTCCATGATGGTGGATACGCGGGGCAACGTGCTCCCAAACACACCGCAGGCGGCGGTAACAGCATCCACCATGTACCTCCTCAACAACCAGCCTCCGGTTGGGGATCCGCGAGCTGCCATGCACCGATCTACGATCGTGGGCTTGGGGCTAGTCGAAGCTGCCCTCATCAAGGATCCAACGCTAGAGCAGAAAAAGAGCAAGGCTCTGGCCAAACGCTACTCCTCGCCCTCGTCCAGCGATGATAGCCATGACTTGTCTCGACGTCGCCGCTCACAGCGACACGACCATGACTACGACGCGCGTGATGACATCACGCAACGCAAGGTCGACAAGATGCACACGAGGCATGCCCGTTCGACTGACTCGGAGGATGACAAAATAGAGCTTTGCGGCGCCAGATGCTTCAGCAGAGCTATCAGGCAGAAGTGAATTCCTAAGGGGTTCAAACTCCCATCAGAGAACCCAAAATTTGACGGCCTGAAGGACCTGAAAATCTGGCTAGAAGATCACATCTCCTCCGTCAGGCTGCATGGTGGAAGCTCGAGCATGGCGATGCAATGCCTCCAGCTACAGCTGCAAGGCGCCACTTGTGCATGGCTTAATAACCTCCCGCGCGGATCCATTAACAGCTGGGAAGATCTGATCTACAGCTTCGTGCGAAACTTCAAGGGCACTTAGAAAAGGCCCGCATCAATCGAGGAATTAAGAGGCTGCCACCAAAGGTCTGGCGAGTCGCTGCGCTCATACATCCAGAGATGGTCCATCATCAAGAATTCTATAGAAGACATCTCCGAGATCACGCAATTGACACGTTCAACGGTGGCGTGCGCCGCAGAGAGCTCAGGGAGGAGTTGGGCCGCTCAAAGCCCAAGACAATCGACCACCTGATGGAGATCGTGAATAGGTGGGCCGATGGAGAGGACTCGGTGAAAAACCATGCCTACTCCAATGATGACGACGACCTCGGGCGCAGACACGATCGCCGAGGGAAATGTCGAATGTGCGGGTACAAGGTTCACGAAGAGGCCGACATGGTCGCGGCTGGCTACGCCGACAAACACGACGACAACTGCAACAACGGATACCGCGACAGCAGGAAAACCACGCAAGTGTGGCAATGCCGCACTCATGACGACGCACCCGCAACATCCATCTAGGACAAATTGTCCGGACCATGCAACGTGCACTTCTACATCGACAAGCACGACGGCAAGAAAAAGTCCAGCCACCTCTTAAAGAACTATCGCGAATTCCTCAAGCTCCACGAAGGCCTGGCCTAGATGAATCGTGACGCAATTAACCAAGGCTTTGGAGCTGCCCCGGGCACTGTGGCACATGGAGCTCCTTCACCATGATGACCCACAAGTATAGGGGATGTATCGCAGTATTTTCGAGTAAAGTGAAACCCAATTTATTGATTCGACACAAGGGGAGCCAAAGAATATTTATAAGCCTTAACAACTGAGTTGTAAATTCAGCTGCACCTGGAAACAATCTTGCTCACAGCAGTTTATCAGTAGCAACCGTTTTGTAGTAGAAATAGTAAAGTAATAGCAGTAGTAAAGTAAAGACAGTAGTAACAATTGCAGCAAAGAGTAGGATTAAAGCATGGTAGGCATAGGGATGGATGGAAGGGCGTTGCATGGACAAGACAATTCATATAGCAATCAGAACATAAAGCATTTGCAGATAAATAAGATAAAGTATCCAAGTACTAAATAATCATAGGCATGTGTTCCATATATAGTCATACGTGCTCGCAATGAGAACTTGCACAACATCTTTTGTCCTGCCAGCCCGTTTGCAGCGGGGCCTCAAGGGAACTACTGGCAATTAAGGTGCTTCTTTTAATAGAGCGCCGGAGCAAAGCATTAACAGTCCGTGAACACATGTGATCCTCACATCAAAGCCATTCCCTCCGGTTATCCCGATTTCTGTCACTTCGGGGCCTTTGGTTCCGAACAATAATGTGTGTATACAACTTGCAGGTAAGACCATAAACAATACTATCATAATGAATCAATAACATGTTCAGATCTGAAATCATGGCACTCGGGCCCTAGTGACAAGCATTAAGCATAACAAGTTGCAACAAAGTCAAAAACACTAATAGTAGATACTAGGCACCATGCCCTAACAATCCGATGCTATTACATGAACGATCTCATCCAATCCCTACCATCCCCATAGCCTACAGCGGGGGATTACTCACTCATAGATGGGGGAAACATGGATGATCGATGGAGAAGCGATGGTGATGATGATGGCGATGATCTCCTCCAATTCCCTGTCCCGGCAGGGTGCCAGAACGAAGTTTCTGGTTCTGAATCACGGAATATGGTGGTGGTGGCGGAGCAGAACTCCTTCTGGAAAAACGTCGAACCCCCCCTGGGTTTTTAGGTCAGGAGGCAACTTATAGGCAAAGAGGGAGACCGAGGGGGTGCCTAGGGCGGCCAGACCACCCCCTGGCGCGGCCAGGCCTAGCCCGCGTGGCCAAGTAGTGTGGCTGGGCCCCAGCCCCTCTCCGTCTCGTATTCTGGCTCCTTGAGTCTTCTAGTGAAATAGGATTTTTGGCATATTTTTTGGGATTTTTCCTGATAGTTGATTTTCTGCACAAAAACTAGACACCAAGATAATTCTGCTGAAAACAGCGTCAGTCCGTGTTAGTTGTATCCAAATCACACAAGTTTAGAGGAAAAACAATAGCAAAAGTGTTCGGGAAAGTAGATACGTTTTGGACGTATCAACTCCCCCCAAGCTTAGCTTATTGCTTGTCCCCAAGCAATTCAGTTGAAAACTGAGTGCGATAAAACAAACTTTCACGAACACAATTGCTTCATAAGATGTATATATTCTCAGCATATGATCAACTACTTAGGCAATTCATAATAAGGAGTGTGCAACTAAGTTTACTTAATAGTCATTGCAAGCTATGAAGAGATTCCAACTCAAAAATAGTAAGTAGCATGAAATAAAAACATAAGCAACATTGTACTGCTCATAAAAAGGTATGATAGAGTGGTATCTCGCTTGCCTTTGATTGTAGAGCAAACATAAATGCCAAGGCACCTCTGAAGTTCTAGTGAAGACTAGAAGTAAAGATATCAAAGATACAAGCATCAAAGTCATAACACAAATAATCAAGTTTTGAGACAAGCATATTACACTAAGAATGACAACTACGCTGTCAAGAAAGTGCTCATAGAATGGGTGATGACTCAACAAGGAAATGAAAAAGGTTTTGAAAAGTTTGAAAGGCTTCCAAATGCTGAAAGTATGGTACTCATTAGCTTTGAGCTCTCATTGCTCCTATCATAAGCATCTTTAAATGGTTAAGGTTAAAGTGACACAGCTAAGAGGATATGCTTGACAAGTTATAAGTTAAAATCTCATGCCCCTTACTTACGAGTATGAGACCTCATGCTACTCAACTTCAGTCACAAGTAAGCTCTTGTCATTGTAAGTACATATGTATCATAGAGAACCACCAACAGGGTACCCCTTGCACATGATACATGAGCTATCCCATAATCAAAATGACAAGGCAAGCAGACAATGAGCATCTCAACGATCTTTTTATTTGCTATTTGCATAGGTTTTTATTGAGGATGCTTCATAGAATGCTCATTATGGTTATGCTGCAAGTTTCCACCATGATTAGGCATGGCTTAGGCTAGCGACCCAGGCGTTTCTCTAACACATATACAAACTCCATGATCTTACAAGTTCCCCTTTTATTTCACACCACCGGGATCCATAAGCAAAAGAATCATAATATCAACGAGGTACAAAGTACCCGTGCAATGTTGAAAGCGTTCCCCATGATACATGGTTCTGCTAACTTCAACTTATAAAGCGCAAGCATATACACAACGAAGATGGACGCAATGGTTCAAGATTATTAAGTGCAAGAAAGTAAAGTGTGCCATCAAGTTCGTGAGAGCTTTACTAACTAACTTTCTCATAACAAGCAAACATTTTATTTGGAAGAAAACAAGGCATACTGAGCATGCACGGAATAGCAAATGATGCTAATAGGTAGGTATGGTGGACACTTTTGGCACTATTGGTTTTGGGGAGTTGGAAACACGAGTAAAACTTACTCAGTGCAAATGAAGGCTAGCAATAGTAAGGGAGCGACAAACAAGAGAGCAGTAACTGTCATAATAATGCTTGCAACAAAATAGGACTAATCATGGCATGAAAGTGATTCAAGACCCCTGAGGCAAAATAATTCATCGAGGCTTAACTGATTATTGATTCAGTCATATGCATGCATGAGCATGTGCCAAGTCAATTCAAGTGAAACATTCAGAGGGAGATACCATAGTGTCATACCAAGTCATGAATAGAGCAATGCAAGCAAACATTCATATGACATGCTACAAATTATTAGCGAGCTGGAGCTAATCAAAAGAAAGCAAGAACTACTAAGCATCCATAAATAACATATACCCAACATGAACAGACTAAGCAAGCCCACAATGATGAGTATATGTACAAAAATGAAAACAAATAGAGTTCATTACCAGCCTCTTACCACACCTCAAGTTGTCATCAATCCTCATTATTGCCCTTCACTTGTGTGGCTTGAATAATAACATGAAACCAAATTATACTGAGGACTGCTGAACCCTGCAACAAACTCAAAAAACCAAAGAAGAACAACAAATATTTTTGGTGTTTTCGATTTTTAAAAACAAGAACCAAAAAGGAAGAACAAACAAAGCAAAATCTTTTTGGGTTTTTCAAATAGTTCAAACAAAGAAAAAAGGGAAAAACAAACCAAGGCAAAAAGAACAAGAAGCAAACAAAGATAAACAACGAAAATATTTTTGGTGTTTTAGAAAGCAAAAACCAAGAGAGATTGAAAACTAAAAAGAGAACGAAACATGAATATACAAAGTACCGACGGAACATGATATGGAGATGAGTGTGATGTCGACGTACCTCCCCCAAGCGTAGGCTTTTGGCCTAAGTGGGTGTCAATCCCTAGCTGGCCAAGATGGAGCGCCTCCGTAGTACGGTGAGGAGGTACCCTCGTCCTGGTGCGAGCTCGAGGACGCCCCACCGTAGTGCGCAGAGTAATCATAGGAGGGCACATCCTCCTGGTGCTGCCTGTGGAAACCAAGCAAGCGGAGCTGCTCGTCCACCTCCTCCTTGGAGCGCGACCACAGCCTCCTATGAACACTGAACAAAGTAGATTGCGGCAAAGGAATCTCCCTTTCATCCCCGTCAGTAAACAACATCCTCTATACTAAATTTTCCATGTCGGAGTCAGTAGTGACGAAGTGATGTGTTTTCATGGCAGCAAGGTCAAGCCTTTGTGGCACCAATATAGTATCATTTGGATCCACAGAAAGCTCTATTGCATTTACCATACGTGAAGCGATGATGCCCCCATAAATAGGTCCCCTAGCAGCTAGGCAGTGAGCAATAAGAGAACCAAGATTGTACCGAGTATCATTGTTAAGCGCAGCAGCAAGGAAGGCTAAATGATAGTTGGAGATATTACTCGTATTCTCCCTACCAAGAATGCTAGTAGCAAGATAATAGTCAAAGTATCTAAGAGCTGGGAGTTGGATGTTTCTTATCTTCCCACGCTGAGCTATGCGGTCATCATTATTGGTCACACCTCGATAGAGCTCCAGCAAATCAGCGGGTCGCCCTTGAATCTTCTTCACGGTCCCTGTCATGCCTATACCTATAATGCTTCAAAATCTTTCCAATGTCATGGTAAACGACAGATTATAAATTCTGAAAGAAACAGTTGACTGATAGGGGGTGTTAGTAAAAACGAAACTCTCAATGAAAGTTTTGGTGAGCGTGGCATATTGCTCACTCTCATCTTCCATGTATGAGGTCAAACCAACCCTCTGAATCAATAGCAAGAAATCATCGAGAATCCCTGTAGCTTGCAAAAAGGTATAACAAGGAAAAGTAGATGGGTGAGCATCCCCCTCATCTCCTTCATTGCCAAAGCGTGGTGCAATGAGATCTTTGTTGTATGAAGGCCTAAACTGAGAGGCTGATCTTGAGGGCATTGACCTCCTAGGTGCATCCATCTCAAAATTCTCTCCAAAGGTGTGGTTGTTCATCTTTGATATTCTGAAATTTAAACATCTATTACACAAGTGATTGCAAAGTGAATATATAATGAAGGGCACTACTCATAGGGACTTATAGAGGCCTAAACATGCATCAAAACAATGTATCTAAGCACTGAACAAGCTTACAAGCTCTCATAACCTGTCACCTACAACAGCAAAATACTCAAGATATAAACACAAATCTACTTGGACAAGCGGAGGAGTCACATACCGGAGAACAAATGCTCCAAATTTCAGCAACAAAGATGGGTTGAGCAAGGAGATCAAAAAATTGAGGGCAAGAACAACAAGAACGTGATTTCGAGCAATGAACTGGTGTTTTCTTGGGAGAGGGAGAGCAGTGGCAAGTGAGAGAGTGAGTGGAGGGCTAGGGGTGGCCCACACCATGGGCAGGCGCGCCCCTGGGCTGGCCCCGCCACCAGGTGGTGTGCCTGCCTGGTGGGCCCCCGGTACCTTCCAGGCACTTCTGTGCCCCTTATTTCACGTAAAAATTTAATATGAATTTTCTGGAATTTTTCGAGACACTTTATTTTTGAGCAATTTTCAGGCATAGATGAATGATTTTCTGACAGAAAAAGGTTTCTGGAATGATGCAATGACAAAACAAAGCTAAAACTTCAAATGTTCTAAGACACTCTAACATGCAAGCAACTAACAACAGAAAAGTAAACTAAACGAAACCAAAAACTAAAATGGATAGAATGGAAACAAGCGGAGATAATCATGGTGAAAACATTGTTTTGTTCATTAAAATCCCTTTGTTAACAAGGTTGATCAGGTCTTGTTACCAAAACAATTTTATATGAAACAAAACTTTGTATTCCACTAATGATTATGTTACCTCAACCTTGTTAGCAATGGTCCCAATCATAATAGTTTCAAAATTTTCTCTTGGTATGGGACAATATATTTCTCCAACTTGAATGCCCTCAACATGTTCAATTGAATTTAAACCATAAGTCCTATCAGTCTTCTTGGGGAAATAGACATTATGCTCTTTGTCATTAACATTAAAGGTCATCTTTCCTTGATTACATTTAGTAACAGCTCCTGCAGTGTTAAGAAAAGGTCTCCCAAGAATAATAGACATATTATCATCTTGAGGCATTTCAAGCACAACAAAATCAGTTAATAACAAGCAATTATGAGCCACTTGAACAGGTACATCCTCACATATACCTACATGAATAGTAGTAGATTTATCAGCCATTTGCAAAGATATATCAGTTGGTATTAGTTTTTCCAGTTGAAGTCTCTTATAGAGAGAAAAAGGCATGACACTAACTCCTGCTCCCAAATCACACAAAGCATTTCTAACATAACTATTTTTAATAGAGCAAGGAATAGTTGGAATCCTTGGGTCGCCAAGTTTCTTTGGAACCTTACCATTAAAGGAATAATTAGCAAGCAAAGTAGAAATTTCTTCATTAGGGATCTTCCTTTTATTCGAGACAATATCCTTCATATATTTTGAATAGGGAGGCAATTTAATAGCATCAGTCAAAGGAATTTGCAAGAATAGAGGTTTCATCCACTCACAAAACTTATTATAGTGTTCATCTTCCTTTGACTTGTGTTTCTTATCAGGGAAAGGCATAGGTTTTTGGACCCAAGGCTCTCTTTCACTACCATGTTTCTTAGCAACAAAATCTTCTTTAGTGTATTTAGTATTTTTAGTGTGCTTTTCAGGTTCTTCTTCAACTTTTTCTTTATCAGGAACATCATTTTCTTCATTACCACTTTCAGTTTCAGCATCAGAGACAGATATACTATTAGGATCTTTGATAGGTTTAGAGGGTTCTACAATAGTTTTATGTTTCTTTTTTCTTTTCTTACGAGTAGTACCACTATTTTCAGCTTGTTGAGAATCCTGCTCAATTCTTTTGGGATGCCCCTCGGGATATAGAGGATCCTGGGTAGCAGCACCACTTCTAGTTCTAATTTCATAAGCTTTTTTTTCTTTGGCAGCATTAACTAGCAAGTCTTTTTGTACTTTAATAAGTTGATCTATTTGAGTTTGAACCATTTGAAAATGTTTAACAAGCATTTTAACATCATTAGAGGTTCTTTCTGCAATATCCTTCAACTCAACAATAGCTCTAGAGTTTTCCATTAAATGATTTTGCACTCTTTTATTAAAATTATCTTGCTTAATAATAAAAATATCAAATTCTTCTAAGCATTGATCAGGAGGTTTAGAGTAAGGGATATCACCTTCACCAAAATGTTGGAGAGAGTGTACCTCAATAGTGGATGAGTGGGGAATTGGCTTACATAATTCTTCTATAGGAGGTAAATTCATGACGTCAGCAGCTTTAATTCCCTTCTCCTTAAGACATTTCTTAGCTTCCTTCTTCACTTCATCATTTAGTTCAATAACTCCCCTCTTCTTTGATGTTGGTATAGGTGCAGGAATAGTTGGTTCAGGTATAGTTGTCTCAGGTATAGCTGGTTCAGGAGGAGTCCAATCTTCATAATTCTTGCTTATTTTAGCCATTAATTCCTCAGCTTCCTTGGGAGTCCTATTCCTGAAAACACAATCAGCACAACTATCCAGGTATGTCCTAGATTCTTCAGTTAGTCCATTATAAAATATATCAAGAAGCTCATTCTTAGGTAATGGACATCCAGCCTGTGCATGAATCAAAGCACAAAACCTTGCCCATGATTCAGGCAATATCTCTTTTTCTCCTTCTTTAAAATCAAAAAGTTCCTGCAAAATAGCATGTCTAGCACTAGGAGGAAAATATTTCTGCAGGAAAGTACTAATCAAGCAATCAGGGCTATCAATAGATCCAGGAGGTAAATTATTAAACCAAGTTTTAGCTTCTCCTTTCAGTGAAAAAGGGAAAAATTTAGCAACAAAGTAGGTGCGCATCTTAATATCATCAGAAAATAAGCCACTCATGGTAGAAAGCTTAGTCATATGTGCTACCGCACTTTCATTCTTGGCCCCACAAAAAGGTTCTTTCTCAACAATATCTATGTAAGATAGATCAAGAGAGAAATCATAATCCTTATCTTTAATGTTTATGGGAGATGCAGCAAACTTAACATTAGGGGAAAATTTGGGTTTTATAGTACACCTCTCAAGGAGACTCTTAATAGCACACCTGTCATGGGTGTTTTGACATTCTTTAATAAATTCATCGGTCATCTCAATATAACCATCTTCAATATCATAACTCTCTCTAGACTCAGGTGAATGATACGTCCAAAACGTATCTACTTTCCCGCACACTTTTGCTATGGTTTCTCCTATAAACTTGTGTGATTTGGATGCAACTAACACGGACTGATGCTGTTTTCAGCAGAATTGCCTTGGTGTCTACTTTTTGTGCAGAAAATCAACTATCAGGAAAAATCCCGGAAAATATGCCAAAAATCCTATTTCACCAGAGGACTCCTGGAGCCAGAATACGAGACGGAGGGGGGCTAGGCCCAGGCCATACCACCTGGCCGTGCGGGCAAGCCCAGGCCACGCCAGGGGGTGGTCTGGCCGCCCCAGACTGCCCCTTGGTCTCCCTCTTCGCCTATAAGTTGCCTTCTGACCTAAAAACTCTGGGGGGTTCGACGTTTTTCCAGAAAGAGTTCCGCTCCGCCGCCACCACCAGATTCCACGAAACAGCACCAGAAACTCCGTTCTGGCACCCTGCCGGGACGGGGAATTGGACGAGATCATCGCCATCATCATCACCATCGCTTCTCCATCGACCATCCATGTTTCCCCCATCTATGAGTGAGTAATCCCCCTCTGTAGGCTATGGGGATGGTAGGGATTGGATGAGATTGTTCATGTATTTGCATCAGATTGTTAGGGCATGGTGCCTAGTATCTTTTATTAGTGCTTTATGACTTTGTTGCGACTTGTTATGCTTAATGCTTGTCACTAGGGCCCGAGTGCCATGATTTCAGATCTGAACATGTTATTGATTCATTGTGATAGTATTGTTTATGGTCTTACCTGCAAGTTGTATACACATGTTGTTGTCCGAAACCAATGGCCCCGAAGTGACAGAAATCGGGATAACCGGAGGGAATGGCTTTGATGTGAGGATCACATGTGTTCACGGAGTGTTAATGCTTTGCTTCGGTGCTCTATTAAAAGGAGCACCTTCATTGCCAGTAGTTCCCTTGAGGCCCCGCTACAAACAGGCTGGCAGGACAAAAGATGTTGGGCAAGTTCTCATTGCGAGCACGTATGACTATATATGGAACACATGCCTAGGATTATCTAGTACTTGGATGCTTTATCTTATTTATCTGCAATTGCTCTATGTTCTGATTGCTATGTGAATTGCCTTGTCCATGCAACGCCCGTCCATCCATACCTATGCCTACCGCACTCGAATCCTACTGTTTACTGCTATTGTTACTGCTGTCTTTACTTTACTACTGCTGCTGCTTTACTATTCCTATTACAAAACTGTTGCTACTGATAAACTGCTGTGAGCAAGATTGTTCCAGGTGCAGCTGAATTGATAACTCAGTTGTTAAGGCTTATAGATATTCTTTGGCTCCCCTTGTGTCGAATCAATAAATTGGGTTTCACTTCCCTCGAAAATACTGCGATACACCCCCTATACTTGTGGGTCATCAAGACTATTTTCTAGCACCGTTGCTGGGGAGCATAGCTTTATTTATCAAAGTCACTTGGATTCTCTATTGTTCGCTGCTATCCATCCATCATGGGTAAGTCTCGTGATGGCAAGGTTCCTATTTTACCATCCACTACAAGAAGAGGTATGGTTCTGAACACCTCTATTGCTCTTGATTCACCATCTGTTATGAGTAGGCTCATTACACCACCACATACACATGCTACACACACTGCTACTACTGCTGAATCTGAAACTTCTGATGCTTATGATGCTGCTTCTACTGTGCTTGATAAGAGTGGTTCATTAGGTCCTTTCCTAGATGCTACGATTGCTAGAACTATAGCTGGAAATACTGAAACTCCTAATGAAGACACTACTACACCTGTTAGTTCACCCGAGTCTAGTGAAAGTTATGATATTGAAGATGGTTATGTTGAGATGACCGATGAATTTATTAAAGAATGTAAAAACACCCATGATAGGAGCGCTGCTAAGAGTCTCCTTGAGAGGCGTACCATTAGACCCAAATTGTCTCCTAATGTTAAGTGGGACTATTAGAACCAAGTTCCTGCGTAAGATTATGATTTCTCTCTCGATCTATCGTACTATTAGGCATACTACTAGAACCAAGTTCCTGCGTAAGATTATGATTTCTCTCTCGATCTATCTTACATAGCTATTGTTGAGAAAGAACCTTTTTGTGGGACTAAGAATGAAAGTGCTGTAGCACATATGAATGAACTTTCTACCATGAGTGGCTTGTTTTCTGATGATATTAAGATGCGTACTTACATTGTTGCTAAGATTTTCCCCTTTTCACTGAAAGGAGAAGCTAAGACTTGGTTTAGTAATCTACCTCGTGGATCTATTGATAGCCCTGATCGCTTGATTAGTACTTTCCTGCAGAAATATTTTCCTCCTAGTGCTAGACATGCTATTTTGCAAGAACCTTTTGATTTTAAACAGGGAGAAAAAGAGGTATTGCCCGAATCTTGGGTAAGGTTTTGTGCTTTGATTCATGCACATGCTGTAAGTCCATTACCTAAGAATGAGCTTCTTGATATATTTTATAATTGACTAACCGAAGAATCTAGGACATACCTAGATAGTTGTGCTGATTGTGTTTTCAGGAATAGGACTCCTAAAGAAGCTGAGGAATTAACAGCTAAAATAAGTAAGAACTATGAAGATTGGACTCCTCCTAAACAAGCTATACCTGAAGTAATTGTACCTAAACCTACTATTCCGGTGCCTATTCCAACACCAAAGAAGAGGGGAGTTATTGAATTAAATGATGAAGTGATGAAGGAAGCTAATAAATGTCTTAAGGAGAAGGGAATTAAAGCTGCAGATGTCAAGAATTTACCTCCTATAGAAGAATTATGTAAGCCTATTCCCTACTCATCCACTATTGAGGTACACTCTCTCCAACTCTTTGATGAAGGTGATATCCCTTACTCTAAACCTCCTGATCAATGCTTAGAAGAATTTGATACCTTTATTGTTAAGCAAGATAATTTTAATAAAAGGGTGCAAAATCATCTAATGGAAAACACTAGAGCTATTGTTGAGTTGAAAGAAATTGTGGAAAGAACCTCTAATGATGTTAAAATGATTGTTAAACACCTTCAAATGGTTCAAACTCAAATATATCAACTCATTAAAGTGCAAAAAGACTTGCTAGTTAATGCTGCTAAAGAAAAACATGCTTACGAAATTAGAACTAGAAGTGGTGCTGCTACCCAGGATCCTCTATATCCTGAGGGGCATCCCAAAAGAATTGAGCAGGATTCTCAACAAGTTGAAAATAGTGGCTCTACTCGTAAGAAAAGGAAAAAGAAACATAAAACTATTGTAGAACCCTCAGAACCTGCTATAGATCCTAATAGTATCTGTCTCTGATGCTGAAACTGAAAGTGGTAATGAAGAAAATGAAGCTCCAAATGAAGAAAAAGTTGAAGAAGAACCTGAAAAGCACACTAAGAATACTAAATACACTAAAGAAGATTTTGTTGCTAAGAAACATGGTAGTGAAAGAGAGCCTTAGGTCCAAAAACCTATGCCTTCCCCTGATAAGAAACACAAGTCAAAGGAAGATGAACACTATAATAAGTTTTGTGAGTGGATGAAACCCTTATTCTTGCAAATTCCTTTGACTGATGCTATTAAATTTCCTCCTTACTAAAATTATATGAAGGATATTGTCTCGAATAAAAGGAAGATCCCTAATGAAGAAATCTCTACTTTGCTTGCTAATTATTCCTTTAATGGTAAGGTTCCAAAGAAACTTGGAGACCCAGGGATTCCAACTATCCCTTGCTCTATTAAGAACATTTATGTTAGAACTGCTTTGTGTGATTTGGGAGCTGGAGTTAGTGTTCTGCCTTTCTCTCTCTATAAGAGGCTTCAACTAGAAAAACTAATACCAACTGATATATCTTTGCAAATGGCTAATAAATCTACCACTATTCCTGTTGGTATATGTGAGGATGTACCTGTTCAAGTGGCTCATAATTTCTTGATATTAACTGACTTTGTTGTGCTTGAAATGCCTGAAGATGATAATACGTCCATTATTCTTGGGAGACTTTTCTTAATACTGCAGGAGCTGTTATTAATTGTAATCAAGGAAAGGTGACTTTCAATGTTAATGACAAGGAACATACTATCTATTTCCCTAAGAAGATTGAAAGGACTTATGGTTTGAATTCAATTGAACATGTTGAGGGCATTCAAGTTGGAGAAATATATTGTCCCATACAAATAATTTTTTTGAAACTATTATGATTGGGACAATTGCTATCAAGGTTGAGGTAACATAATCATTAGTGGAATACAAAGTTTTGTCTCATATGAATTTTTTTTGGTAACGAGACCTGATCAACCTTGTTAACAAAAGGATTTCATTGAACAAAACAATGTTTTCATTAAGATTATTTTCGTGTACTTCTATTTTATCCATTTTAGTTTTTCTTTTCGTTTAGTTTTCTTTGTTGTTAGTTGCTTGCATGTTAGAGTGTCTTAGAACTCCTGTAGTGCTAGCCTTGTTTTGTCATTGCATCATTCAAAAAAAAATCTGTCTGTCAGAAAATCATTCTTCTATTCCTGAAAAATGCCCAAAAATAAAGTGTCTCAGAAAATTCCAAAAAATTCATATTAAATTTTTACGTGAAAAAAGGGGCAGAGGAGTGCCTGGGAGGTACCAGGGGGACCCACCAGGCAGGCACACCACCTGGTGGCACGGCCTGCCCTAGGTGGCGCCATGCCCTGGTGTGGGCCACCCCTGGCCCCCCACTAACTCTCTCACCTGTCACTTTCTTCTCTCTCCTGAGCAAGCTCCAGTTCATTGCTCAAAATCGTGTTCTTGCTATGATTGCTCTCGATTTTTTTGATCTCCTTGCTCAGCCCATCTTTCTTGCTGAAATTTGGAGCAATTGTTCCTTGGTATGTGACTCCTCCCCACTTCACTCTTCTTCCGCCGCTTCTACGCGTATTACGCGATCAAGCCATCGGATCTCGGTCCACACAGCATCGATCAACTAGCGATCTTCGTCTCCTTCTGCGAATGCTATCTCGGCTACAGACCATACTTCCCACTGTGGTTGGAGCTCTTCCATGGCCGCATCGGGCGCGAGGCGTCCGGTGGTTTGATGTTGTCCGCAGGTGGCGTCACATTCCAATTGAAGCCGAAGGCCAATTTCGTCAAGCTCCTCCTGCCTAAGAAGGCCGCCAACAAGTGGAAGAAGAGCTGGTTCTATGTAAAAGAATCCACTCCCTCCGGCGAGGTGGCACTTCCCGAGTTCGTCACTGAGAGGAGCGAGCCTCGCCGGTTGGCGCCGAAGAAGCTTCCCGAAGACCAGCGGATGGCCGTCGTGGAAATGATGGACCAGATCCAGAAGCTGAAAGACCAGGGGTTGATTCCGATCAACCTCTACAACTGCTGGCTCGGGTGGCGTCTGGTTCCACTGGCAGCTCAGCCGCACTGGATGTATGAATACATCGGGAAGCACGACCCCTCTCGAACCAGCAAGGAATCATGGGAGGCCGAGGACTACAAGGCCGCCCTGAAAAAGATCACTGGTGCAAAGTTCACCAGCGTGGCGGTCGGGCTCGCCCCGTACACTCCTGTGAAGAATGAAGCCCCCACAGTAAGTTTTCTTCCCAATTGCTATGTCCATACCTTAGTTCTTAGTCGCCGCGTTTGGTGTTTTACTCGTGGTGGTTCTCAGCTTTTTCAGGTGTTGGAAGGTTGGCTCCCTCCGCTCGATGAGGAGGTTCCCCAGGAACTGGAGGAAGACTCTTCCGACAATGACGGGGAGGAGGAGGTTCCTCCCCCAGCACCCGTGGCTCGCAAGACCCGCATGCGAAACAATGTGAGTTTGAGGCGAGCCACAACCTGGACGAACACGACGGAGGAGACGAGGTCACGCAAGAGCACACGTCCCGGCGTACTGCTACGTCGTCGAAGCCCGCACGCAAGCCCAAGTCACCAGCAAAGAGGCCAACGTCACCATCCAAATCAGCGGTGGTGTTCGAGTCGGATGACGACTTCGATGATGAAGGTTCCCCTAAAGTCTCACACAAGGCCCCAAAGGATACGATCCCGACAAAGGGGTTGGAGGGCGAGGACACCGAGGTAGTGGTAGAGGTTCCCCTGGCGGCGATTGCGCTGACGGTCTCGGGGGTTCCAAGCCAAGAAGCGGCTGAGGCGATGACGTCCAAGTCGCCGCAGCCGTCAAGGGAGGCTGCGTCTTCGGAGCCGGAGATCCTAGCGACTGCGGCTTCATCATCGAGGAAGCCTGCGGTGTCGTGGGCTTTAGACGTCTTCAAGAGGGGGCTCACTCGCAAGCTGGGTCCCGAGTTGGACAAGCCTGCCCACATCAGCACCGGGCTTTGCGTCCTCCCGGTCGCTAAGTGAGTATTGGTTCTTCATCCCGATTCGCCTTGCTCTTTTTGTATTGTCATTATATTGGTTGTGGGAACTCGTGCAGGTCGGGGGCCAAGAATATTGGCCGTCCTTCGGTGGCTAAGATTCCACCGGCCGCCCCCACGGGAGAGGGCGACCTCCCCAAGAAGAGAAAGGCCGCCGGAGATGTGGCGACCGCGGAAGGCACGAAGAAGCAGAAGGAGGGTGTCGACGACGTCGCAGCCAAGGACGGCACCATGGAGCCCGATGTTGCATCAGTCGCTGAAGAAGTGGTGGCGGTGCGATCGGAACCAGTCTTGGCTGCGTCCGTGCCGGAAGCGCTGGCCCTGACGACCAGTGCCCCCGCCAGGGCGTCGACGACGTTCGCGTGCTTCATGTCTAGGGGGTTTCCAGGCGTGGCGGACACCCAGTTTCCACAGAGTCCAGAGATCATGGATGCAGACATTGGGTCCCGTCGTGGGCGCACTTCCTTCACGATCCCGTCGACTGACGCCGGAGAAGTTCACAAGATGCTTGGCGCCGCTATTCAGGTATGTCCAGTCCCCGAGTTCCTAGTCGCTGAATTTCAGCGGCTGGGAACTAAACTTCTTTCTCTTCTCCAGTCCCTGAATTCCTAGTCGCTGAATTTCGGCGGCTAGGAATTGAGCTTCTTTCTACTCTCCAGTCCCCGAGTTCCTGGTCGCTGAATTTCGGCGGCTGGGAACTGGGTTTTTGTTTTGTCAAATTCTGAGATGTGTTGTTTGTTTGCAGGGATTGCAAAGGGAGTCGATCGATCAGCAGGCCGCGAGAGAGCGCTTGGAGCGTGATCTGCACGAAGCACAAGAGGCGAACCAGCAGCTTCAGGAAACTATTGGTGAGTATCTGTTTTTCTTTCTTTTCCTCTGTCGGGTGTGAACTAGTGGTGTACAACATGCTGATGGCTTCTCTTTTAGATGGTTTCCCGGCTGCGATTTCCAAGGCCCATGAAGGGTATGTTCCAGTCGCTGAGTTGGATGCGGCGAATGGACGAATAGCCTCCCTGGTCCAAGACTTGGAGGAGGCAAAAGCGGCCTCAGTTTCTTCGGAGGAGCGAGCGAAGGATGCCGTTGCTGCGGCTGAGGAAGAACGCCAAGCCACGGATTCCATCATCGTGGGGATGCACAACGAGCAAACCGCCTTGGAGAAGCATGTCACGGAGAACTACCGCAAACTCCTTGGTGAGTCTCCGTCTTTGCCTGACCCGTTTGTCGAGTCCCTGATTTGGGAGTTTCATAGTTTCACTGACGCCTGATTTTGCAGCCGTGATAGGCCAAAGCGATCCGGTGGTGCAGACCTACAATGCTTCGCAGTGCGTGACTGCCGTGGTGAACGCGGCCATGGCTTCAGCGTTGTGCGTCCAAGCGGCTCTTCAAGGCATGTTCCCCACCGAAGTTATTCCTGGGGGGCTTACGGAGGTGTGGCGCTATCTGGAGGAGGTGCCTGCCGTTGTGGAGTGGATGGCATGCTCAGCATTCAGGCGCGGGGCTACCACAGTGTTGAGCTTAGGTCTCGCCTAGTTCCTCGATGACTTCGACCTTGACGACGTGACGAGTGGCTACCCATCGGCGACCGACACGGTGGAGATGTCGGAGGTGCTGAAGCTGACCGCAAAGGCTGCCCCTTACGCCGATCGGGTCTTGGATATGGGGGATCTTCTGCCATATCAGGAGACGGTGTTGGCGCCTGGCGACCCCGAGCCAGAGAATCACGATATGAAGTCGGAGTAGCCCTTCCGGTCGTCATTGTCGAAGTCGCTGACGACGTACTCGACGAACCCGTGGCAGCCTGTTGTTCGTGTCAAGGAGGGTGGCGCTGCTTCTTCATCAGGTCCTATGGAATAAACAATGTAATTGTGCGATTTGTGATGTATGCCAAGTGGCGACTGCTGTAATGTACTTTGCAATGTATGCCAAGGGGAGTCAATCGACTCGTATTGCGACTAGGATTGTGTGGTGTGTTTGTGTTTGGTTGAGCGAGTCCCCGAGCGCGTCCGCCCTTTAATGGGGTATAACTCGATTTTATACTTTTGTGTATTGTTTTGGTTGTGCACTGTTTTATTTCTCGCGTCGTCTGAGTGGCGAGTCGCCGAGCGCGAGTAGGGATGATTTGTAGGTGAGTCCCCGAGTGTGGTGCTCGACCATATTGGTCATGTTCCTGTTGTAGGTTGTGAATGCGTTGTTTGTAACGCGTCTCCTCCCCTGGCCCGGAGAGCCAGTCACTTGGCGAGTCCAAGGCAGCTCTCTTACTTGGTGCGTTCCCGAGCCACGTGGTGGTTCCCATTTTGTGGAGTCCCCATGCGTGGTACTTAACCGTTCGAGTCGCTTTGCATGAGGATGGGAGGGACAGGTCGTTGTGAGAAGCGTGTACCGGTTGTCTTGGCCCGGTGGGCCAGTCGGGCTAGTCGACTCCAATGGCGGCTCTGGGTTGGCGTTTTCGTGGATGACCCAAGGCCCGAATATTTCCGGTGCCCTCATGCCGCACTACTTAGCCGTGCCGGTCGCTCGACCAGAGGTTGACTTTCGTAAGTAGCGTATTGCTAATATGTACGAGTGCGAGTGGCACAAGAATATGTCGAGTGGACACAATTTGTGCGATCCAGATGAATTTCATTATATATGCCAGCGGAGTACAATGTGAGGTTCTAAGTATAGAACTTTCTGAGGAGGTTTACATTCCATGGCCTCCCGACCTCGAGCTAGCCGTCACCCCGTATGTCGATGAGATAGTAGGCGTCGTTGCCAAGGACTCGGGCTATGGCGAATGGTCCCTCCCATGGGGGGGAGAGTTTGTGCATGCCCTTCTTGTCTTGGGCCAATCATAGGACCAGGTCGCCCTCCTAGAAGGTGCAAGTTCGCACTCGGTGGCTATGGTAGCGGCGGAGTCCTTGCTAGTATATGGTGCGAGAGCGAGCCAGGTCGCGTGCCTCGTCGAGTTGATCGATGCTGTCTTGATGGGCAACCTCGTTGGTCGCCTCGACGTAGTTGGTGACTCGAGGTGAGTCGTGCTCTAGATCAGTTGGCATTACGGCCTCGGCACCATACACCATGAAGAAGGGCGTGAACCCGGTGGAGCGATTGACGGAGGTGCGGATCCCCCATATCACAGAGGGGAGTTCGTCGACCCAGCATCCTGGGGTGCGGTCAAGGGGCACCTAGAGTCGCGGCTTGAGCCCGTGGAGGACTCTTTGGTTGGCACGTTCTGCTTGGCCATTTGACTCCGGGTGGGCGACTGACGCGAGGTCGAGTCGTATGCCATGTTCTTCACAAAATTCCGCCATGGTCACCTTGGCGAAGTTGGTGCCATTGTCTATTATGATGTTGTGCGGGTAGCCGTACCGATAGATGAGCTCGCGTAAGAACTTGGTGGTTGTCTTGCCGTCGCACTTTTTAATTGGCTTGGCCTCGACCCACTTGGTGAACTTGTCGACTACGACCAGGAGGTGAGTGAAGCCAGACGGGGCCTTCTTGAACGGGCCTACCATGTCCATGCCCCATACGGTGAATGGCCATGTGATGGGGATGGTCTTGAGTGCCGAGCAGGGAGGTGCGTCTGGTGGGCGTACTTCTGGCACCCGACGCATTGTTGGACGATGTTGGTGGCGTTGGCGTGTGCGGTGAGCCAGTAGAAGCCGTGCCGCATGGCCTTGGTGACTAGCGACTTGGCGCCAGCGTGATGGCCGCAGTCGCCAGCATGAATGTCCAGGAGGATCTTGCGGCCTTCTTCTGGTTGTACGCAGCGCTGGAACAGGCCGGTCACGCTGCGTCTGTGGAGCTCGCTGTTGATGATGACGAAGGATTTGCAGCGGCGCACAATCATTCGCGCCTCCGTCTCATTGCATGGTAGGATTTTGTGCTCCAAGAAGGCGACGTATGGTGCTGTCCAGTCGCTAGGTTCCACAACAATGGCGACTAAGGCCGGTTCTGGTTGCAGTGGTATCCCAACGTCGATCTCTTTTGGTGGGCTGACCGACGGTTTGTGGATGATGTCGAGGAAGACGCCTACTGGTGGCGCTTGTCGGGTCGATCCGATGCGGGAAAGGGCATCTGCCTCCTCGTTTTTGCGCCTGTCGATCAACTCGATGGAGTAGCCATCGAAGTGTCCTCCCAACTGGTCGACAGCTTGGCGATACGTGATCATTGTTGGGTAGACGGCATCGCACGTTTCGGCGACTTGGCCGGCGACTAGGTCGGAGTCGCCATAACATCGTAGGCGGTTGACGTTCATCTCCTTGGCAGCTCTCATGTCGTGAAGGAGGGCCTCGTATTCTGCAATGTTGTTGGTGCAGGGCTTGAAGTTGAGGTGGAGCACGTAACGGAGCTTGTCTCCTTTGGGAGAGGTCAGTATGACGCCAGCCCCTGCACCGTCGGTGTTCTTGGAGCCGTCAAAATGGAGCAACCAGTAGTGGAGGTACGGGAGCTTCTCTGGCTGTTGTGCTTCTTCCCAGTCTGCAAGGAAATCAGCCAGGGCTTGTGACTTGATCGCTTTGCGGGGCTCGTATTTGATGTTGTGGACGCCGATTTTGACGTCCCACTTGGCGACTCGCCTGGTCGCCTCGCGATTGTGTATGATGTCTTGCAGGGGCACGGAGGAGACCACCGTGATTGGGTGCTCCTGGAAGTAGTGTGGGAGTCACCGTTGTGCTCGGAATACCGCGTACACCAGTTTTTGGTATTGCGGGTAGCGCTGTCGTGAGTCCATCATGACTTCACTGATGTAGTAGACAGGGCACTGTATGAGGCGCTCCTTGCCCTCTTCCGGTTGTTCGACGACCATCATGACGCTGACGACTCGAGTAGAGGCCGCGACGTAGACGAGCATTGGCTCTTTGTCGAGAGGAGCAGCGAGTAGTGGGGCCGCGAGTAGCACTTCTTTGAGCGCTTTGAGTGAGTCGTCGGCCTCCGCGTCCCATTGGAACGTGGGGTTCTTGCGCATCAGGCGGTAGAGGGGCATTGCCTTCTCGCCTAGTCGGGGGATGAAGCGACTGAGGACCGCGACTCACCCTGCCACTTCTAGACGTCGCGCAGGCACTCGGGTTTCCCGAGTCACGCGATGGTGTCGATCTTGGTGGGGTTGGCTTCGATGCCTCGCTTGGAGACTACATATCCCAGGAGCTGTCTGGTGGGACGCCGAAGGTGCATTTTCCGGGGTTCAGCTTGATGTTGTACCTCCACAGGTTTGCAAAGGTTTCGGCTAGGTCGGCGAGCAGGTCGTCCTGGCGGGTGGATTTTACCACCACGTCGTCGATGTAGACGTGAATGTTGCGGCCAATTTGGCTCGCTAGGCACTCCTGCATGCATCTCTGCTATGTGGCGCCTGCGTTCTTGAGGCCGAACGTCATGGTCGTGTAGCAGAAGGCGCCGAATGGTGTAATGAACGCCGTTTTCTCCTCATCCTCGACCGCCATCTTGATCTGGTTATAAGCAGAGTAAGCGTCAAGGAAGCACAGCGACTCCGATCCTGCGGTCGAGTCGATGATCTGATCGATGCGCGGTAGGACGAACTCCTCCTTCGGGCAGGCGCTGTTGAGGTTGGTGTAGTCGATACACATTCTCCATGTGTTGTTCTTTTTTAGAACCAGGACTGGGTTTGCCAGCCACTTGGAGTATTTGATTGGCCGGATGAAGCCTGCGGCTAGCAGGCGCTAAACTTCTTCGGCGATTGCTCGACGGCGCTCTTCATTGAAGGGCCGTAGAGACTGCTTTACTGGTCACACTTTGGGGTCGGCGTTGAGTTTGTGCTCAGCGAGTTCCCTCGGGACACCTGGCATGTCAGATGGCTTCCATGCGAAGATGTCGCGGTTCTCACAGAGGAACCCGATGAGCGCGCTTTCCTATGCGAGGCTCATGTGCGCCCCGATTGTGACCGTCTGGCTGGAGTCGCCTGGGACGAGCTCGACGATGCGGGTGTGCGTGGTCGCCATGAACATGGAGTTCGCGGCGGTTGGTTTCTTCAGGATGGTGGGGTCATCCTTGTTGATGTTGCCCGCGTATTTCACGAGCTCCTCCGCGTGGTCGGTCTCTGCGGCGATGATGGCATCGGCAAGCTCAGCGCCTTTGTCCTCGCATTCCACGGCCATGTCGGGGTCGTCGTGGATGGTGATGATGCCGCTTGGCCCGGGGAGCTTCATCATGTTGTAGGCGTAGTGCGGGGTCGCCATGAACTTTGTGAATGCCTGGCGACCCAGGACACAGTGGTAGGGGCTGCGGAAGTTCACCAGCTCGAATACGATCCTCTCAGTGTGGTAGTTTGCTGGAGTGCCGAAGGTGACTGGCAGCGTCACTTTCCCGATCGGGTACGCCTTCCGATCAGGGACGATACCGTGGAAGGTCGTTAGGGTTGGCTCAATGGCTGCTTCTGGGAGCTGGAGCCTCTTGAACGTGTCCAGGTACAAGATGTTGATGGAACTCCCACCATCCATTAGTGTCTTGGGCAGCCAGTAGTCGGCCACCTTAGGCCTGACTACCAGGGCGACTCGCCCTGGGTATTCGATCCTTGGCGCATGGTCCTGGCGACTCCAGGTGATGCTCTGCTCGGACCAGTTGAGGAAGCGAGGGATGCCGACCTGTGTCACCGCGTTGACGGCGACCATGCGGGCGAGCACCTTCTTCTTGCGCTTGGTGCCGAGTCCGGTGAAGGTGTGTAGCGAGCCGACAGCGGTGCCGAAGCCGCCGCCATTCCTGTTATCGCGAGGTGGGTTGTTATTGGGGTCCTCCCTTGCTCGTCTCGCCTTCTCAATCTCTTTGAGAGAGTGGAAATCAGCGGTGGTGTGGGTGGCGGGTTTTCCCTCCCTGCTATGGTAGATGCAGGGCTGATTCAACAGGGCAGCAGGGTTGAATTTCGGCCTCGCTGTGTTGTTGGAGCGGTAGTTTCCGCTGTCGCGGTAGTTTCCTCCGTCACAGCGGTAGTTCTTGGAGCCGCGCTGGCCGTAGCTGGCGTTGGCGACAAATTTGACTCGCCTATCCGTGCGGCGCTTGTTGGAGATATGCCCAAGAGGCAATAATAAAAGTGGTTATTATTATATCTTTGTGTTTACGATGAATGTTTACATCCCATGCTATAATTGTATTATAAGGAAACACTAATACATGTGTGTTTTGTAAACATAAAAGAGTCCCTAGTAAGCCTCTTGTGGAACTAGCTTGTTGATTAATTGATGATCATGGTTTCCTGATCATGGACATTGGATGTCATTAATAACAAGGTTATATCATTAGGAGAATGATGTGATGGACACACACCCATAGTAAGCGTAGCATAAGATCAAGTCATTAAGTTCGTATTGCTATAAGGTTTCAAATGCATAGTAACCTAATCCTTCGACCATGAGATTATGTTAATCACCATCACCGGATGGGTACTTTGATGACATCAAACACCGCTTCGTAACTGGGTGGTTATAAAGGTGTCATTGGGTATTCTGAAAGTATGTGTTGAAGCGCATGGACCAAGATTGGGATTTGTCCATCCATATAACGGATAGATATGCTCTGGGCCCTCTCGGTGGAATGTCATCTAGTTAGCTTGCAAGCATGTGACTAGGTCACAAGGGATGACATAACATGGAACGAGTAAAGAGTACTTATCAGTAACGAGGTAGAACTAGGTATGGAGATACCAACGGTCAAACCTCGGATAAGTAGAATATCATGTGACAAAGGGAATTGGTTTCGTATGTTAATGGTTCTATCGATCACGAAGTCATCGTTGAGTATATGGGAGCCATTATGGATCTACAGATCCCGCTGATGGTTATTGATCGGAGAGGTGTCTTCATCATGTCTGCATATTCACGAACCGTAGGGTGACACACTTAAGGTTCGAAGTTGTTTCAAGTAGATATGGAATATGCGTTGGAGACCGAATGTTGTTCGGAGTCTCGGATTGGATCCGGGACATCACGAGGAGATCCGGAATTGTCCGGAGAATAAGATTCATTTATTGGGGATCATTTTCTCAGTTAGGAAATGTTCCGGAGTATTTGTATGGGGATTCTAGAAGGTTTCGGAATGTTCCGGAAGGTTCTAGGAGATTTCTTGGAGTTTGCTTGAAAACCAAGAAAGGATCAAGGAGTCCTTGTGGGGCAAGACAAGGAGTCGTGGGGGAGGAGGACTCCTCCCCCCTCCCAATCCGCCGGCCAAGGAAGGGAGGGGAGTCCTACTAGGACTCCCCCTCCCATGGCGCCTCCCTCCTTTAAATAGAGGGGTGGGGGCGCCACCCCCTTGCCCCCTCCACTTGAAGCCCTAGCCGCCGCCTCTCTCCTCCTCCTTCCCTCTGCTCAGGCTTAGGCGAAGCCCTGCAGAATTCTCTACTCCACCACCACCACCACACCGTCGTGCTGCTAGGATTCCGTGGAGAAGATCTACTACCTCTGCTGCTCGCCGGAACGGGGAGAGGAAGGTCTGCTTCGACTCCGCACGTGTGACCGACTGCGGAAGCGCTGCCGGAACGCGGTGCCGGAAGGATCGTCCACACGATCTTGAGATTGGCAAGTGATCGACTACATCAACCACGAGATCCAATCTCGTAACGCTTTCGGATCTATGAGGGTTAGTACAGATCTATCTCGTTGCACATGTCTAATAGATTAGATCTTGGCTTTTATCTAGATTAGATCTAGGTTTTGTTCGTTCTTGCGGTAGAATTTTTTTGTTTTCCATGCTACGAACCCATCAGTGGTATCAGAGCCGTATCTATGCGTAGATCTGTTGCACGAGTAGAACACAATGGTTTTGTGGGCATTGGTGCTCGTGCCGTCTTTTGCTTTGTGTACTTTGCATCTTGCGGTATGGTGGGATGAAGCGGCTCGGGCTAACCTTACATGTCATCGCACATGAGACTTGATCCACGCTTGATGTGTAACTTGCTTTGCACAAGTGGATTTGCGGGTGTCTGTCTCTCCCACCATAGTAAATATCCAATCTACACTTTGCACTCGATAGCACTTGTATCAACGTTGTGGTTCAGTTTCGTAGGTAAGATCCGTTCTTATTCGAAAGCCCCAAACCACGTAAAACATGCAAAGAAAATTAGAGGCGTCTAACTTGTTTTTGCAGGGGTTTTGTGATGTGATATGGCCATCATGTGATTGTGATTATATTTGATGTATGCAATGATCCTTGTTGTAATATGGCAACCGGCAGGAGCCTAATGGTTGTCTTTAATTCTGTTAAGACCTGCGTGTCTATTCATCTTGTAATAGCTTTATTCCAAGTAGTTGTAATAGTTGCTGGTGATGATGGACAACCATGAAGCGGCGCCACTGACCTTGACGCAATGCTGGTGATGATGGAGATCATGTCCGTGCTTTGGAGATGGAGATCAAAGGCACAAGAAGAAAGGGCCATATCATATCACACTAATCATGAATTGCCTGTGATGTTAATCCTTTATGCATCTTGTATTGCTTAGATCGCGACGGTAGCATTATAAGATGATCCCTCTCACTAAATATCAAGTAATAAAGTGTTCGTCCTTAGTTGGCACCGTTGCTAAGACTCATCGTTTTGAAGCTTCTCGTGATGATCGGATGTGATAGATTCTACGTGTGCATACAATGGGTGCAAGCCAGATTTGGACATGCAGAAACTAAGGTTAATCTTGACGAGCCTAGCATGTACAGACATGGTCTCGGAACACGGAATACCGAAAGGTAGAGCATGAATCATATGAGTGATATGATGAACATGAGGATTGTTCGCCGATGAAACTACATCTTCTCTCGTGAAGATCGGACTTGGTGTAGTGGACTTGGTTCGTGCAATCACTAAGACAATGTGAGGGATGTTGTTTTGAGTGGGAGTTCACCTAGTTAATTTAAGAATTAAAATTGAACTTAATTTATCATAAACTTAGTCTAAACTACTTGCAAATTTGTTGTAGATTATGGCGAATCTCTCCATCAATTTCAATGCGTTCCTAGAGAAAGAAAAGCTTAAGAACAATGGAAGCAACTTCACGGACTGGCTCTGTGGTCTGAAGATTGTCCTCAGGGCTGGTCAGATGACCTATGTGCTCGAAGCACCGCTAGGTGACCCACCTGCAGATGATGCCACCGATGACGTAAAGAATGTTTACGCCACTCGGAAAAATCATTACTCCACAGTTCAGTGTGCCATCCTGTACGGTTTAGAAACGGAGCTCCAGAAGCGTTTTGAGCACCACGACCCGTTCGAGATCATTAAGGAGCTCAAGCTCATTTTTGAGACTCACGCGGCCGTGGAGAGCTATGAGGCCTCCGAAAAGTTCTTTACCTGCAAGATGGAAGAGGGAAGCTCCGTTAGCGAGCACGTGCTCACCATGTCTGGGCATGCAAACAAGCTCCAAGAGTTGGTGATAACGATTCCTAATGAGTTAGGGATTCACCATGTCCTCCAATCACTGCCACCGAGTTATAAGAACTTTGTGATGAACTACAATATGCACTGCATGAACAAGACGTTGCCTGAACTATCGTCCATGCTGAAAACTGCTGAAGTGGAGATCAAGAAGGAGCACCAAGTGTTGATGGTCAATAAGACCACCAATTTCAAGAAACAGGGCAAGCCTAAGAAAAATGGCAACTTCAAGAAAGACGGCAAGAAAGCTGCCGCACCTGCTAAGAAGCCCAAGGCTGGTCCTAAGCCTGAAACTGAATGCTTCTACTGCAAGGGTGCTGGTCACTGGAAGCATAACTGCCCCAAGTACCTGGCGGATCTGAAGAACGGCGACATCAAGAAGAAAGGTATATTCGATATACATGTTATTGATGTGTATCTTACTAGTAATCGTAGTAGTGCCTGGGTATTTGATACTGGTTCGGTTGCTCATATTTGTAACTCGAAACAAGAGCTGCGGAATAAACGAAGACTGGCAATAGACGAGGTGACGATGCGCGTTGGAAATGGCTCCAAGGTTGATGTGATCGCCGTCGGCACGCTCCCTCTGTATCTACCTTCGAGATTAGTTTTAAATTTGAATACTTGTTATTTGGTGCCTGCGTTAAGCATGAACATTATATCTGGATCTTGTTTAGTGCGAGACGGTTACTCTTTTAAGTCTGAGAATAAAGGTTGTTCGATTTATATGAGTAATATCTTTTATGGTAATGCACCTGAGATGAATGGTTTATTCATATTGAATCTCGATAGTAGTGATACACATGTTCACAACATAGATGCTAAACGAATAAAATTGAATGATAATTCTACATACATGTGGCACTGTCGTCTTGGTCACATTGGAGTGAAGCGTATGAAGAAACTACATTCTGATGGACTTCTTGAATCACTTGATTTTGAATCACTTGAAAGATGCGAAGCATGTCTAATGGGAAAAATGACCAAGACTCCATTCTCTGGTATAATGGAGCGAGCTACAGACTTATTGGAAATAATACATACCGATGTGTGCGGTCCAATGAGTGTAGCATCGCGTGGTGGATATCGTTATGTTCTCACTTTCACGGATGACTTAATTAGATATGGGTATGTCTACTTTATGAAACATAAGTCCGAAACTTTCGAGAAGTTTAAGGAATTTCAAAGTGAAGTGGAAAATCATCGTAACAAGAAGATTAAGTTTCTGCATTCTGACCGCGGAGGTGAATATCTAAGTTATGAGTTTGGCATGCATTTAAAGAAATGTGGAATACTTTCGCAGTTGACACCGCCGGGAACACCACAACGTAATGGTGTGTCCGAATGTCGTAATCGAACTCTCTTAGATATGGTTCGGTCTATGATGTCTCTTACAGATTTACCACTATCGTTTTGGGGCTATGCATTAGAGACAGCCGCATTCACTTTAAATAGGGCACCATCTAAATCCGTTGAAACGACACCGTACGAATTGTGGTTTGGTAAGAAACCTAAGTTGTCGTTCCTTAAAGTTTGGGGTTGCGAAGCGTATGTAAAGATGTTACAACCTGATAAGCTTGAACCCAAAGTGGAGAAATGCGTCTTCATAGGATACCCTAAAGAAACAATTGGGTATACCTTCTATCATAGATCCGAAGGCAAAGTTTTTGTTGACAAGAATGGATCCTTTCTTGAGAAGGAGTTTCTCTCGAAGGAAGTGACTGGAAGGAAAGTAGAACTCGATGAGGTTATTGAACCTTCTCTCGGAGTTGAGAGTAGCGCAACACCGGAAGATGTTTTTGTGCCGCCTGCACCAATTGGAGAGGAAGCTAATGATGGTGATCATGAAACTTCGAACGAAGTTACTACTGAACCTCGCAGGTCAACGAGGGTTCATACCACTCCTGATTGGTATGACTCTGCCTTGAACGTCATGTTGGTGGACAACACTGATGACCCTGTGACGTATGAAGAAGCTATGGTGAGCCCATATTCCGACAAATGGCTAGAAGCCATGAAATCCGAGATGGGATCCATGTACGAAAACCAAGTGTGGACTTTGGTGGACTTGCCGGATGGCCGTAAGGCTGTAAAAAACAAATGGATTTTCAAAAGAAAAACAGATGCTGATGGTAATGTTACCGTCTATAAAGCTCGACTTGTCGCGAAAGGGTTCCGACAAATTCAAGGAGTTGACTATGATGAGACTTTCTCACCAGTAGCGAAGCTAAAGTCTGTGAGGATTTTGTTAGCAATCGCTGCATATTTCGATTATGAAATTTGGCAGATGGATGTCAAAACGGCGTTCCTTAATGGTGACATTGAGGAAGAGTTGTATATGGTACAACCCAAGGGTTTTGTCGATCCTAGTGATGCTGACAAGGTATGCAAACTTCAGCGCTCCATTTATGGACTGAAGCAAGCATCCCGGAGTTGGAACCAATGTTTTGATAAAGTAATCAAAAACTTTGGATTTATACAAACTTATGGAGAAGCTTGTATTTACAAGAAAGTGAGTGGGAGCTCTGTAGCATTCCTAGTACTATATGTAGATGACATATTGTTGATTGGAAATGATATAGAACTTCTTAATAGCGTCAAAACCTATTTGAATAATAGTTTTTCAATGAAGGATCTTGGCGAAGCGGCATATATTCTAGGCATCAAGATTTATAGAGATAGATCAAGACGCCTAATAGCGCTTTCACAAAGTACATACTTAGACAAAGTTCTAAAGAAGTTTAGAATGGAAGAGAGCAAGAAAGGGTTCGTGCCCATGTTGTCAGGTAAGACCTTGAGTAAGACTCAAAGTCCGGCTACGGTAGAAGATAGAGAAAAGATGAATAATATTCCCTATGCCTCGGCCATAGGTTCTATCATGTATGCCATGCTGTGTACAAGACCGGATATAGCACATGTTGTTAGTTTGACTAGCAGATATCAAAGTGATCCTGGAATGGAACACTGGACAGTGGTCAAGAATATCCTAAAGTACCTGAATAGGACTAAGGATATGGTTCTTTCTTATGGAGGTGATGAACAGCTTGTTGTAAACGGTTACACTGATGCTAGTTGGAACACCGATCCAGATGACTCGAAGTCACAGTCTAGATACGTATTTATTTTGAATGGTGCTGCAGTGAGCTGGAGGAGTGCCAAGCAAAGCGTTGTGGCGAAATCTTCAACTGAATCGGAATACATAGCTGCTTCGGAGGCTGCACAAGAAGCCATATGGATGAAGGAGTTCATTACTGAACTTGGCGTGGTTCCCAGTGTGTTGGACCCGATGGCCATCTACTGTGACAACACAGGTGCCATAGCTAAATGCACAGGAGCCAAGGTCACATAGCAAGCTGAAGCACATCAAGCTACGTTTCCATGCTATTCGCGAGTATGTCCGAGATGGTGACATAAAGATTTGCAAAGTACACACTGATCTGAATGTGGCAGATCCGTTGACTAAACCTCTCCCTAGAGCAAAGCATGACCAACACCAGAACGCCATGGGTGTTAGGTATATTACCATGTAATCTAGATTATTGACTCTAGTGCAAGTGGGAGACTGTTGGAGATATGCCCAAGAGGCAATAATAAAAGTGGTTATTATTATATCTTTGTGTTTATGATGAATGTTTACATCCCATGCTATAATTGTATTATAAGGAAACACTAATACATGTGTGTTTTGTAAACATAAAAGAGTCCCTAGTAAGCCTCTTGTGGAACTAGCTTGTTAATTAATTGATGATCATGGTTTCCTGATCATGGACATCGGATGTCATTAATAACAAGGTTATATTATTAGGAGAATGATGTGATGGACACATACCCATAGTAAGCGTAGCATAAGATCAAGTCATTAAGTTCGTATTGCTATAAGCTTTCAAATGCATAGTAACCTAATCCTTCGACCATGAGATTATGTTAATCACCATCACCGGATGGGTACTTTGATGACATCAAACACCGCTTCGTAACTGGGTGGTTATAAAGGTGTCATTGGGTATTCTGAAAGTATGTGTTGAAGCGCATGGACCAAGATTGGGATTTGTCCATCCATATGACGGATAGATATCCTCTGGGCCCTCTCGGTGGAATGTCATCTAGTTAGCTTGCAAGCATGTGACTAGGTCACAAGGGATGGCATAACATGGAACGAGTAAAGAGTACTTATCAGTAACGAGGTAGAACTAGGTATGGAGATACCGACGATCAAACCTCGGATAAGTAGAATATCGCGTGACAAAGGGAATTGGTTTCGTATGTTAATGGTTCTATCGATCACGAAGTCATCGTTGAGTATATGGGAGCCATTATGGATCTCCAGATCCCGCTGATGGTTATTGATCGGAGAGGTGTCTTCATCATGTCTGTATATTCACGAACCGTAGGGTGACACACTTAAGGTTCGAAGTTGTTTTAAGTAGATATGGAATATGCGTTGGAGACCGAATGTTGTTCGAAGTCTCGGATTGGATCCGGGACATCACGAGGAGATCCGGAATTGTCCGGAGAATAAGATTCATATATTGGGGATCATTTTCTAAGTTAGGAAATGTTCCGGAGTATTTGTATGGGGATTCTAGAAGGTTTCGGAATGTTCTGGAAGGTTCTAGGAGATTTCTTGGAGTTTGCTTGAAAACCAAGAAAGGATCAAGGAGTCCTTGTGGGGCAAGACAAGGAGTCGTGGCGGAGGAGGACTCCTCCCCCCCTCCCAATCCGCTGGCCAAGGAAGGGAGGGGAGTCCTACTAGGACTCCCCCTCCCATGGCGCCTCCCTCCTTTAAATAGAGGGGTGGGGGCGCCACCCCCTTGCCCCCTCCACTTGAAGCCCTAGCCGCTGCCTCTCTCCTCCTCCTTCCCTCTGCTCAGGCTTAGGCGAAGCCCTGCAGAATTCTCTACTCCACCACCACTACCACACCGTCGTGCTGCTGGGATTCCGTGGAGAAGATCTACTACCTCCGCTGCTCGTTGGAACGGGGAGAGGAAGGTCTGCTTCGACTCCGCATGTGTGACCGACTGCGGAAGCGCTGCCGGAACGCGGTGCCGGAAGGATCGTCCACACGATCTTGAGATCGGCAAGTGATCGACTACATCAACCACGAGATCCAATCTCGTAACGCTTTTGGATCTACGAGGGTTAGTACAGATCTATCTCGTTGCACATGTCTAATAGATTAGATCTTGGCTTTTATCTAGATGAGATCTGGGTTTTGTTCGTTCTTGTGGTAGAAATTTTTTGTTTTCCATGCTACGAACCCATCAGCGCTTGCCGGTGATGCGGGTGTTGCTGTAGCGCATGTCGCGTAGGCGCCCGCTGTCGTGGATGCTGGTGCGGCCTCTTCCTCCCGACTCGTCGTCGGAGTCTTGGTTGGGGTCCTCCTTCGCGTAGCGCTTGGCGATCTCGAGGAGGTCAGGGATGTTGTCGAGCGTCCGGTAGACCCTCTTGATCTTAGCGACCAGGGGTTCATACCGGCACGTGTTCTTGAAGCAATGTATCGCTGTGTCTGGGTGGATGCCGGAGGCGTTGATCCACAATTCTTGCCATCTTTGGATCCAGCGGCGAGTCGACTCGTGTTGTCCCTGGATGCATCGCTCCAGATCCTCTATGGTGGTGGCGCGGGTGTAGGAGCCCTCGAAGTGCATGACGAAGGCGTCCCGCATTTCTTCCCAGGAATCGATGCTGTCAGCGGGGAGCGTGTTGATCCATTGCCCGGTCGCACCCTCCATCATCAGGGGGAGGTAGCGAGTGGTGAGCAGGTCGTTTTGGCCTGCGATTCCCATTGCCATGAGGTATGTGTCCAGCCAGACAGCGGGATCGTACGTTGGATCATACTTTTCGATCTCCTTGGGGGCCTTGAAGTTGGCGGGGTATTTTTCCCCGCGGATCATGGGCCCGAAGCATTGTGGCCTGACTCAGATGAGCGAGCCTCTTGGTTCCAGGTCACCGCGGTTGGTGAGGGTGTGCCTCAGGTCGTTGGGCTGGCGTGACCGCCACGCCTGGTTGTTGATGATGTTCGTTCGGGCATCGAGGGGCTGCCCATTGGCGGTGACCGTGTTATTCGCTGGTCGCGGCTCGTTGGTGGACAGCGTGGGATTTGCGGCCCGTGGTTGGTTCGCCAGGGGCTGCGGTGGTGGGCAAATTAATGCGTTGGCCACAGTGGGGTGGCCGCTTGATGCCGCCCTGCTTGCTGATGAGCAGGAGTACATCCGCCCCCGCGGGTCGACTCCCGCAGCTTGTTGCTCGACGGCCCTGACGAGTAGGGCCTTGGCGTACTGGATCTGTAGCGCGCCGTTGCCTTGGACGTCGAGGTTGGCGATCGCGGCGTCCGCCACGACGACGTTGTCCATCGGGGTGGAGTATAATGGTAGCCCGTTGGCGTCGTGGGCTTGAGGCGAGATGATGATCCGCGGTTGGTCCGGCGGGGGCGCGCGTCCGATGGGTGGTGGAGGGGCTCCGGTTGCCGGTGCGCCGGGTGGTGGTCTCGCGGGGTTGCTTCCGCCTGGCGGTTCGTTCTCGCAGTATTCGCGCTCGGCGGCGCGTGCGGGGTCGCTTTCATCGTTGAAGTTCAGAACGCGACCTTGGACGTTGGAGTTCAGGCAGGTCCTGATGCGGCGCTGGTGATAGAGCGATAGCTCCCGCGCTGTTTCCCATTCGAGGCGGTACTTCTCGCGCTCGGCGAGTTCGTTGCGTTGCGCCTCCGGGAGCCGCAGGCGGGCTTCCTCCACCTCCGTGGCCATCGCAGTCGGTGGGATTGGCGTGGCGGCCGTGCTGCCCGCCATGTAGCTCGTGTTGAAGCGATTGGATCTGGCGCGAAAATCCTCGGGGGACTCCGAGCCGGAATCGGAGTCGAAGATCCACAGGATGGAGGAGTCCTCGAAGTCCTCGGGGTTGGAGACTCGCATGATGGAGTCCTCCCGTGATGCGGCGGTGATGGATCCGTCGACCGAGGCAGGGGTCGCGGAGTCGGCGTCGTCGTTTAGGGTGTCGTCGTTGGTGGCGGCCTTAGTCTCGGCCGCGTCGCTGGCGGCCGAGTCGTACTTGGTGACGAGGCTCCTGATGGTGCTGACCTGCTCCTCCGAGAGCAGATCGCGGTGTGGCAGCGATCCACCAACGATCACCGTTGCAGCTGGGTCGGCCGCGCTGGTGAAGCCGACGAAGAGGTTGATGGAGCCGACCGACATCACCGGGCCGTGAGTGACCGGGCGTGACGCCGGGATGTAGCTGCTGGGCAGGATCTGTAAGATCCCGCCGATGGCGATCATGCGACCGGTGGCGAGCGGCCGATCGATCGGCGAGTAGGGTCTCGCCGCAGAACTCAGGCCAGTCCCGCTATGCCCCACAGTGGGCGCCACTTTCGTGGAAATGGCCACGGCAGTCGCTGCCACTGGCAGCGATTGATTGTTTCATGAGGAAGAGTTGGCGGCCATCTGCGGTGCGAGATGGGGGCGGATGCACATGGGTTTACACAGGTTCGGCCCCCGGAGGGTAAAGACCTACTACTGCTAGATTAGATTATTGGAGAGCGAGTTACAGGGGTGGCGAGCTCGGCGTCTAAGCAGCGAGTCGCTTGAAGGGGTGTATGATGGAACGTGAGTCCTTAGGATACCCTAGGGAGGTTTATATATGAAGCACCTCGCTAGGGTTTACAAGCTACCCCGGACAAGATAAGGATTTGGAGGTTTTGACCTAATCCGACTGGGCTTCTGTTACGCTTCTGTGGCTCCAGTCTCCAGTCGCCGGGCCTCTCCTTCCGTCGTAGTCCAGTCGCCGTCCTCCAGGCGCACTCACAGGCCCTTCGGCCCAATCGGAAGGTCCTGCTGGGCATACCCCCTTTGGCATATCCCCATCATGGCCGTTACCGTATTACTACATAGATAGATCTTGGCAGTATTAGGCGGTTCCAACGTAGGAAATTTTTTGTTTTCTGCTGCGGAACCCTTCAGGGAGCTCCCGCTCCGCTCCTCCGTCCCCCATCCTCCGGCTCCGATGATTGGAGCTGGCCGTCCCTCCCCCCACCCCCCGTGCGGCCGTCGTCGTCCCCACTGACTACGCCAACGACTCCGACGAGGAGCGTCTCGTATTCGAGATGATGCCCGTTAGTCCGAGCTCTCTCGCGAGGCAGACATCGTCCGCGAGCAGGCGGAGCGGCCCCGGGCCGTGGAGCTCGTCAATGCGTGTGTCGTCAGAGAGAGGGAGGCGGCGCGCACCACCGTCGCCAAGCTCGAGAAGGCCGACTTGATCGACCTCTCCGAGTGAAGCTCCGGCCGCCGCACTGGAGCTCCAATTATATAGAACGCTGCCGCGCTCCTCCCTTACGTAACACGCAACTGTAGTATCGCTATTAGTACTAATTTCGCTCGCCCCGAGTGCAAAATTTTACATTATCAGTTTGGTTTACACACACTGTTCTTGGTGACTGATTTCGAACCTATAAATTGCAAGTACAGTCACCTGTATAATGTGTTTGTAGTTCGCGTTTTTACGGTCACCGTTAGAGTTTTTCTAATAGTGTGGGAAGATATGGTACTACATTGATGACTTTTGTTTGAGAAGCCGTGTGCGATATATTTATTACAGCCCGCAGATACGGATCGTGTGCACGTTTCCGCTGTCCGGGCTGCGAGCAGATGATTGAATTTTTGGGACATTGTTGATCTCTCGCACGGCAAACAGAATGGGTTTTCTGTGTGCGACGGATGACCTTAAAATAGTTGTATATTTGCTTACCTAACCATACACTACATATCTCTGTTAAGATATTCATAGTCGTATGCTTTGAAATCTCTACAGATATATTTGATAATCTTAAAAATAGATATGAACAATGCACAATAATATACATTTGCATAATACAATTCATCAATTGTAAAAACAAATTCTTGAAGGTGTGCGTTTTTCCTTTTTTTTGACAGTTAAAGTGGTTAGGTGTCGAGAGGACCGTGGGTCATTTGTTAGTTGTTACGTACGAACCGGTACGAGCTCTCCAGGAGGCGGCGACGGCAAATCCATCTAGGGTTTTCCTTCCCTTCGCTGACGAGACCGGTCCGTCCCATCTTCGGCGGACTTAGGATCTTGGAGGCGTAACGGACCACGGCCTCTCGCCGACGGGAGGTTTTAATGTTTTCTTTAGACTATTTTCAGTGTCTTGTTCAGGATGTTGAGGCGGCGGCTACGTCCTGAGGTCATAATAAGATCCTTCCCGTCCTATCCTCGCTTTGGTGGTGTGTCTAGCATCAGCGGAGGGCGCGTGAAGTCATGTGTCCGACGAGTTCCTTGGGATCCGGTCGTTTTTCGTATGTGTGTTTTGAGGTCAGACTCTTTCGATCTACGTTGTTCATCTTCGGCGATACTTGCTGCTCTGGTGCGCTGGTCCTTTGGGACCTTAGCACGATGACTTCCCGTCCGTCTACTATAACAAGCTCTACTACGACAAGCTTTGTCCGGCTCCGGTGATGTAGGGGCGAGGACGGCGGAGGGCCTTCGGCTCGTGCCAGTGTTTGTAGTCGTCGCTAGGTGGTCTAATGACATATTTGTAATTTTTATTACTTTTAGGATTTTTTGTACTGATGTTGATGATTATTAATAGATCGGTGGAATTTCGTAGAAAAGTGGTTAGGTATCTTTTCAAGACCAATATATTAAAAAGCAAAATAATGTTTTTATGGCTAAGATCTCACTGATATACATCGCAAGTATATAATGAAAAACACAATAAATCAACATTTAGAAACATTATTCTATGGTTAACAATGCTAATGAAGTAATATACAACATATATTTGTTAAAATCACAATACGTTAAACATATAAATAAGTAAAAATGTTTAGTATAATTGTATTTACTTTAACTCGCACTGAGTTGGAATTTCCATCAACGTAGTCAAACACACCTCTCGCCTGATCTCTAAGCGTCGTCGCATCAACCTCAAGTATGTGAACGTTCTCTTCGATGTGTACAACCACCTCTCTCTCATTTTACTCAACAACGATGGCAACCTGCGTCTGCAGTACGGTCGCCTTACCTTCGTCGCAAGTACGGTGCCTGAATTCTTGGATTCCCCAACCTTAAGAAAGCCAAGCCAAAGAGCATGACGATGACTACTATGGTGAACGACCTTGGTCAGTGTGTTCGCTCGATCGCCATCAAGCCGAAGTTCTTCACTTCTGGCCTGGCCAAGATCATGTACTCCCTCTGCCATGATGTCCGACGGCTCCTAAACTGCAGCCTCCTAATTTGACGTCCTCGTGCTAGTTAAGGTTACTTCGTATTAGTGTTGAGATGGTAATTGGGGAAAGGGGGAGAGGGTAGTCATAATATTCAGATTTTAGTCATACTGGTGTAAGGTTTCGTGCTACTTGTATATAGTTTTCTGGAAAGTTCGATGTAAATAGATGCTTTGGCAACATATGTTTTGGATGTGTTGTGAGTGCCATTGTTGGATGACATTTTGCTATTGTTCATATCGTGCTTGTCATGCTACACTGCATCTTTTATGTGTGTGTCTAGTGCAGTTCCATTTGGCATTTTCAGTATAAAACTCTTTCAATATGCTGCACTTGGTTGGTAGCTCAGCTTCTTAACGAATAGCTCGGGAGTTCTAGCTTACTATTAGCTCTAGTATACTAGATACATGGTTCATTGTCATGGTGATGGCACGGTAGATGCCATGGGTAGGATAAAGATGGGGCCAAAGTGCTCTAGAGGTTGAAGGGAATATGCTCGAGAGGCAATAATAAAATGGTTATTATCTTATTCCTTGTTTATGATAAATATTTATTTTGCATGCTATAATTGTATTAATTGGAAACGTTAATACATGTGTGTTTAATAATCAAATAAAGGGTTTCTAGTTATGCCTCTCTTATAAACTAGCTCCTTGATTAACAAGATGATCAATGTTTCCTGATCATGGACATTGGATGTTGTTAATAACGAGGTCACAACATTGATGGGTGATGTGATGAACATTCATCCGAAGTATAGCATTACGATCAAAGTCATTGTGTTTATATTCCTATAACATCATATGAAGTAATCTAAGTCCTTAGACCATGAGATCATGTTAATTGCTAACACCGGAAGAGTACTGTGATAACATCAAACGTCACACCGTAACAGGGTGACTATAAAGGTGGGTTTGGGTACTCTGGAAGTGTTATGTTGAGGCTCATGGATTAAGAGTGGGATTTGTCCATCCCGATGACGGATAGATATACTCAGGGCCCTCTCGGTGATATCACATTGAGATAGCTTTCAAGCAAGTGATGTGATCACTAGAATGTTATATCACGGGAACGAGAAAAGAGTGCATGTCGGTAACGAGATCAAACTAGGTATTGAGATACCGATGATCGAATCTCGGACATGTAATATATCGCGAGACAAAGGGATTTAGTTATGACGTTAAAAGTTCACATGGCCACTAGAGTCATCATTGAATGTGTGGGAGTGAGTATGGATCTCCAGGTCCCGCTGCTAATTATTGATCGGAGAAAGGTCTCGATCATGTCTTCATTATTCGTGAACCGTAGGGTGATACACTTAAGGGATACCGTCACCATTATGGAGGGAGAGGTGGGGGCACCACCATGCCATGCACATGGAGCCTTTAGGGCTGCCCATCCTCCTATAAAAGGAGCTCCCCTCCTCCTCGACTCTCACACCTCCTCGTGAAGGATCTCTCTCCCCTTCTAGAAATTATTCCCCATGGTCTCGGATTAGCAAGATACATGTTCCCGATTGCTTTATCTGGAAAGGGGTTGCTACTTCCGCTGCTTTGCTGGAGCGAGGGACGGAGGTTATCGGGGTACCGGACGTGTGTGCGATCACGGATGCATCGCTGCTTTGCGGTGCTGGACTTGGTGGTGCTGGACCTGCTGGACTTGCTGATGTTGAACCTGCTAGACTCGCTGGACTACATCACGATCTTGAGATCGGCAAGTTTATGACTACATCAACCACGAAATCAGTTTTGTTAACAATGCTTTGTTGATCTTCAAGGGTATGTTCTCTATGGATGTATATCCACCTGTTGCTTATATCTAGTAGATAGATCTTGGCGTCTAATAGTTCCCATCGTAGGATTTTTTTTGTTTTCTATGCCATGAACCCAACAGTGGTATCAGAGCCGAATCTATGCGTAGATGCTTTGCACGGGTAGAACACATATGAGTATGTGGGTGCTGATGATCATTTTATTGCATCTTCTATGTATTTTGGATATTGGTGGCATAGTGGGATGAAGCGGCCCGGACTAACTTTACATGTCCTCGCACATGAGACCTGTTCCACGCTTGTCATGCAACTAGTTTTGCATAAGTGGCTAGCGGGTGTCTGTCTCTCCTACTATAGTCAATATCTGATTTACAACGAGTTGCTAATAATTTGATTATCATCGTTATGGTTCCATGTTTGTAGGTAAGACCGGTTCTATATTCGAAAGCCCTAAGCCACGTAAAACTTCCAATGAATAAATTAGAAGCGTCTAGTTTAGATTGTTGCTGGGCTAGTGTCATGATATGGTAATGTTGTAAGTTGAAGTATAGTTGATACTCTTATAACATACCTAATGTGTAAGTTCCATAGACCTTGGCTTTACACACAAAGGAATGATAAAGATCATACCACGATGCACACGATAGTGATCAAGTGCAAGAACCACATCATTTCACTTTTTGCATATGATGTTTGTTTGCATCTTATATTGCTTGTTTGGCGCTTTAGTAGCATTATAAGATGATCCCTCATTTAGATATCAAGATAAAAATGTGTTCTTCCTTACGTATGCACCATTTTGTGGATCATGTTTCGAGACATCACGTGATGATTGGGTGTACTCGACTCTGCGCTTTCATACAATGGGTGTAAGACAGTTTTACACACGCGAGTACTAAGGTTCTTACTTGACGAGCCTAGTATGTACAGACATGGCCTCGGAACATGGACCAAAAGGTTAAGCATAAGTCATATAGTTGATATGATGCCCATATAGATGCTCGCCTTTGAAGCTACACCAACTCACGTGATGATCGGATTTGGTGTAGTGGATTTGGCTCATGTAATCACCAAAAATACACGAGGGATGTTGTTTTTGAGTGTGAGTTCATTTGTAATTTGGATTAGTCGAACTCAATTTATCATAAACTAAAATTGAAGTGAATTTGCATAATTTGTTGTAGTCATTGGTATCTGTTTACTACCTTGCGCTTAGTTTTAATTGAGATAATAGAACTATAGAATTCTAGATATTTACTTTATGAACTGGTATCGTATTGTTTTGAATGTCAATTTAATGTTTAGAAGTCCTATTGCAAACTTTCAGCAAACTCTATTTACTCCATGAAGTTTAATAAGTAGTATTAAACCAAGAGTAACAATTCCAGTGTTAGTATCTGAAGTATCATGTTTGCCTCCATGATTCTTGATATTCAAATATTGTTTTAATATCGAGGTTATCTGGGAGCTGAAAGAATTGTTTCAGAAACCATCATGTGTGGAAGATATTGTGATATCTGAAACAATGTTTATGGTTGCAATATGATAGAGTATAATTCAGCAAAATACATGTTCTCATATTGTATGAGAATTTGCGAAGGTTGGAGACACTAGACGTTCTAATCTCCCAAAAAGGTTTTGGGAACTGACATTATACTCACAGTTCGTCCTTATAGGCTATAATAGCTTGATCATGAAAGTTGTCATGATAAGGATGAATAGAAGATGTAGGTAAAATATTTACTACACTAAAAGATTACTAGAGAATGAATTTTTTCAAACAACACCAAACATTTGATGATGGTGATCCACTTCAAAGTGCAAGTCCAAAGGTATTAGTATTTGACTATACACGCTTTGGACTATGTGTCATATGTATGGTGCCATTGTTGATGTTGATAGATACTTTTAAAAGGAAAAGAAAATGCTGAAAGAGAATCTATAAAATATTTGGTAGAAAAGAAAAGACAGCAAATGTCCAGCTGAGGTATATAGATGATATACATGTTATGGCTGTATTCTTTGCTTGTTAAACAATGTGGTTCTTTGGTATTGGATACCGAATTGGTTGGTATGAAATGTCATACAGAACAACACAAATTCATGAACTACAATGGCCTAAGTAACTAGCAAGAGAATATGTGATGATGTTCATCGAAAACAAATAAAGTGTTGTTGTGTTCATCGTTGACATCAAAGCTTGCCTTCAAGATTTGTTTAAATAATTGTTATTTTGATATTATGAGAACAATGGTTGCTCAAATAATTACCGTATTCCATAGAAGATGGATAAACTTTTACAAGTCTAGTTGGATAAATAACGTCCAAAAAAATAATGTTAAAATCTCTTAAGACAAACGATTGAAAGATCACTTATGAAGTGACATCGCCGTTTAAATTATATTGGAAAGAAAACATGAAGAAACTCCATGTTGATGGATTTTTGGAGTCTTTGATTTTGATCAAATGATGCTTGTGAGACTTTCCTCGAGATAATTGAAACTCAGTTCATAGGCCAAAAGGGAACGAGTGACTAACTTATTGGAAATTGTGCATATTGATGTATATAGTCCATTATATGTAGCCATGTCGGTGCATCTTTCGACTTCATATGCTTTCTCTGGAAATTTGAGTGAATATATCTGTATATTTACTTGATAAGTAAGAAGTATGAAACATTTGAAAATTGTTCAAATACTTTCAAGATGAAGTGGAAAATCATTCTAACAAGAAAATAAAGAGTTTATAATTCGATCATCAAGGAAAATATTTGAGTTACATGTTTAGCAAAACATCTAAGATTTGAGGAATTATTCCATGGATTTGCATTTCCCGATAAATCATAGGAGTATTGTATGTTCGAGAGATCAAATCGAACCTTGGTTTATATGGTAAGATCAAAGGTGTCATTTATAAAACTGCCAATATGTTTTAAAGATTAAAGCTTTAGAGATTATCGCTTTTACACTGAAAAGAGCACCATCGTGATTCGTTGAAATGACACCATAAAGGTTATGGTTTGGGATAAAACCCGAGTTCTCTTTTCTTAAATTTTGGTATGCTATGCATAAGTAAAATGTTTACAACCAAAGTCGGATAAGCACGTCTTTGTAGGTTATCCCAAAGAATTTGTTGGGTATTCCTGTTGGGTCCGCAGCATAGAAAACAAAAATTTTCCTACGGTGTGAACTACACGCCAAGATCTATCTACTAGGTACAAAGCAAACGGGTGGACAAACATCCATAGAGAACTTACCCTCATAGACAACGAGCTTTGTTAATGAGTAGGAACTCGTGGTTGATGTAGTCGTACACTTGCCGATCTCAAGATCGTGAGGAAGTCCGAGCGCCGCAACTCAACAGCGCATCCGCACTCGCACACACGTTCAAGCCACCGGACAACCTCCACCTCCTCGCTCCAGCGATCCAACGGAAGCAGCAACTCCTTCCAGACTAAATGCCACCGGGAACATGTATCTCGCTAATCCGAGACCATGGGGAAATAATTCTAGAGGGGGAGAGAGATCCTTCACAAGGAGGTGTGAGGAAGAAGGAGGGAATGGGTGGCCTTTTATAGGAGGAGGGGGGGTGCCCCCTCTCTCCATGGCCGGCGCATGGGGGGGGTGACCCCTCACCTCCCCCATTCATGTGGTGGTAACTCCTCCACATTAAAATGCCTCTTCACATTCCCTTTTAAAGTCTCCACTTTAAATGCATTAAGTTTCTCCAAATTTAATGCTCTCTCATTTAATAAAACCCTTTTATTAAATTTATTCACAATTTTGTTAATTACTTTAATTAACAAACATTCACATATAGCCCCTTGCAATATTTCAATATCACATGCAGAACCACCTTCTGCAATTTCACCCGAAACAATTTTCGGTTTCTATTGAAACAATTCCTGCGCTTTGCAATTCTTTCGTCTGAAACATATGTGCTCCAAAATGGTGTCCGGTAACTCTTAAGTGTGCCACCCTATGGTTCGCGAATAATGCAGACATGATCGAGACCCTTCTCCGATCAATAATCAGCAGCGGGACCTGGAGATCCGTACTGACTCCTACACATTCAACGATGACTCCTGTGATCGTGAGAACCTTTAACGCTTGTAACTAAATCCCTTTGTCTCTCGATATATTACATGTCCGAGATTCGATCATCGGTATCTCCATACCTAGTTTGATCTCGTTACCGACATGCACTCTTTTCTCGTCCCCGTGATATAACATTCTAGTGATCACATCACTTGCTTGCAAGCTATCCTAATGTGATATCACCGAGAGGGCCCAGAGTATATCTATCCGTCATCTGGATTGACAAATTCCACTCTTGATCCATGAGCCTCAACATAACACCTTCGTAGCACTGAACCCATCTTTATAGTCACCCTGTTACGGTGTGACGTTTGATGTTATCAAGATACTCTTCCGGTGTTAGCAATTAACATGATCTCATGGTCTAAGGATAAAGATTACTTTGTATGATTGTTATAGCAATATAAACACAATGACTTGATCGTAATGCTATACTTCGGATGAATGTTCATCACATCATTCCACCAATGGTGTGACCTTGTTATTAACAACATCCAATGTCCATGATCAGGAAACCTTGATCATCCTGTTAATCAACAAGCTAGTCTATAAGAGAGGCATGACTAGGAACCCTTTTTGTTTATTAAACACACATGTATTGATGTTTCCTATCAATACAATTATAGCATGTAAAATAAACATCTATCATATATAAGGAATACATAATAACAACTTTATTATTGCCTCTCAGGGCATATTTCCTTCAGTCTCCCACTTGCACTAGAGACAATAATCTAGTTCACATAGTGATAAATCTAACACCCATGGAGTTCTGGTGTTGATCATGTTTTGCCCTAGGGAGTACTTTAGTCAATGGATCTGCTACATTCAGGTCCGTGTGCACTTTACAAATCTTTATATCTCCATCCTTGACATGCTCGCGGATGGAGTGAAACCGACGCTTAATATGCTTGGAATTCTTGTGAGACCTTGGTTCCTTTGCGTTGGCTATGGCTCCATTGTTGTCACAATAGATCACCATCGGGTCCAACGCTCTGGGAACCACACCCAGTTCCGTAATGAACTCTTTCATCCAAACTGCTTCCTGCGCTGCTTCTGAAGCAGCAACATATTCCGCCTCCGTTGTTGATCCAGCCACCACAGGTTGTTTGGAGCTCCTCCAACTAACTGCTTCTCTGTTCAAGAGAAATACGTATCCGGATTGAGACTTAGAGTCATCCAGATCAGTGTCAAAGCTAGCATCGACATAACACTTAGCGACTAGCTCTTCTTCACCTCCGTATATAAGAAACATATCCTTAGTTCTTCTCAAGTACTTAAAGATATTCTTGACCTCTATCCAGTGTTCCGAACCTGGATCAGATTGGTACCTACTAGTCAAACTAATAGCATGTGCCACATCCGGTCTTGTACATAGCATGGCATACATTATAGAGCCTATGGCTGAGGCATAGGGGATCTTATCCATTATCTCTCTTTCTTCCGCCGTAGCCGGACTTTGAGTCTTACTCAATGTCTTGCCTTGCAACATATGTAAGAACCCCTTCTTACTTTCGTCCATATTAAACTTCTTTAATATCTTATCAAGGTATGTACTCTGCGATAGCCCAATTAGGCGTCTTGATCTATCTCTATAGATTTTAATGTCTAATATATATGAAGCTTCACCAAGGTCCTTCATCGAAAATTTGCTGTTTAGATAACTTTTAACACTGTTTAAAAGATCTAAATCATTTCCAATCAATAATATGTCATCCACTTATAATATCAGAAATGCCACATTGCTCCCACTCACTTTCTTGTAAATACAAGCCTCTCCATAAGTTCGGACAAATCCAAACTCTTTGATCACCTCATCAAAGCGGAGATTCCAACTTCGTGATGCTTGCTTCAGTCCATAGATGGATCGCTGAAGTTTGCACACCTTATTAGCATCCTTAGGATCGACAAAACCCTTAGGTTGTATCATATACAACTCTTCTTCAATCTTACCATTGAGGAATGCAGTTTTGACATCCATCTGCCATATTTCATAATCGAAATATGCAGCAATTGCTAACATAATCCTAACCGACTTAAGCATCGCTACGGGAGAGAATGTCTCATCGTAGTCAACTCCTTGAATTTGTTGAAACCCCTTTGCGACAAGTCGAGCCTTATATATGGTCACATTACCATCAGCATGAGTTTTCCTTTTGAAAATCCATTTATTCTCAACGGCCTTTCGGTCGTGAGGTAAGTCCACCAAGTTCCAAACTTGGTTCTCGTACATGGATTCCATCTCGAATTTCATGGCTTCTAGCCATTTGTTGGAATCCGGGCTCATCATCGCTCCTTCATACGTCACAGGGTCATCCATTTCATCAACCATGAAATTCACAACAGGATTGCCGTACAGTTCAGGAGCTGCACGTGTCCTGCTTGACCTGCGAGGTTCGGCAGTGTCCTCTTTCGGAGTTTCATGATCATTATCATTAGCTCTCTCTTCATCAGGTGAAGTCAACTCCGAAACAATGTCCGGTGCTGCGCCACTCGCCATTCCATGAAGAGAAGGTTCAATAACCTCTTCGAGTTCTACCTTCCGACTACTCACACCTTTCGCGAGAAACTCCTTCTCAAGAAAGGGTCCGTTCTTGGCAACAAAAACCTTGCCCTCGGATCTGTGATAGAAGGTATACCCAATCGTTTCCTTAGGGTATCCTATGAAGACGCATTTTTCCGCTTTGGGTTCGAGTTTGTCCGGTTGAAGTTTCTTCACATAAACATCGCATCCCCAAACCTTAAGAAATGACAGCTTAGGTTTGTTTCCAAACCATAATTCATACGGTGTCTTTTCAACGGATTTAGATGGTGCCCGATTTAAAGTGAATGCAGCTGTTTCCAGTGCATAACCCCAAAATGACAGAGGTAAGTCAGTCAGAGACATCATAGATCGAACCATATCCAATAAGGTACGATTGCGACGCTCCGACACACCATTACGTTGTGGTGTTCCGGTAGGCGTGAGTTGTGAAACTATTCCATAGTCTTTCATATGTGTGCTAAACTCGTAACTAAGATACTCTCCTCCACGGTCGGACCGCAGAAATTTGATCTTTCTGTTATGATGATTTTCCACTTCATTCTGAAATTCTTTGAACTTTTCAAAAGTTTCAGACTTGTGTTTCATCAAATAGATATACCCATATCTACTCAAATCATCCGTGAAAGTAACAAAATAATGATATCCACCTCGCGCCGACACACTCATTGGTCCACACACATCAGTATGCATGATTTCCAATAGATCTGTCGCCCGTTCCATTGAACCGGAAAACGGCGTTCTAGTCATCTTGCCCATAAGGCATGGCTCACATGTATCAAATGATTCAAAATCAAGTGATTCCAAAAGTCCATCAGAATGGAGCTTCTTCATGCGTTTAACGCCAATATGACCTAGACGGCAGTGCCACATATATGTAGATATATCATTATCAAGTTTAATCCTTTTAGCATCAACATTATGAATATGCGTAATACTGCTATCGAGATCCAACAGAAATAAACCATTCAACATAGGTGCATGACCATAAAAGATATTATTCATATAAATCGAACAACCATTGTTTTCAGACTTAAATGAATAACCACTTTGCATCAAACACGATCCGGATACAATGTTCATGCTCAGTGCAGGCACCAAATAACAATTATTTAGGTTTATAACTAATCCCGATGGCATATGGAGAGGTAGCGTTCCAACGGCGATCACATCAACTCTTGATCCATTACCGACCCGCATCGTGACCTCATCCCTTGCTAGTTGTCGCTTGTTCCGCAGCCCCTGAACCGAGTTACATATATTAGCAACTGATCCGGTATCAAATACCCAGGTGCTACTGCGAGTACTAGTCAAGTACACATCAATAACATGTATATCACATATACCTTTGTTTGCCTTGCCGGACTTCTTGTCCGCCAAATACTTGGGGCAGTTGCGCTTCCAATGGCCAGTCCCCTTGCAATAGTAGCACTCGGTGTCAGACTTAGGGCCAGCTCGGGGTTTCTTTTCAAGCGTGGAAACAGACTTGCCACCCTTGTTTCCCTTGTGCTTGTCTTTCTTGTCCTTCTTGAAACCGGTGGTCCTATTGATCATCAACACTTGATGTTCTTTTCTAATCTCCACTTCTGTAGTCTTAAGCATTGACAGAAGCTCGGGAAGAGACTTCTTCATGCCCTGCATATTATAGTTCATCACGAAGCTCTTGTAGCTAGGTGGCAGAGATTGGAGAACACGATGTATGCCTAAGTCAATGGGAATCGTTATTCCCAAGGACACAAGCTTATCGGCGTACCCAGACATTTTGAGTACGTGCTCACTAACGGAGCTGTTTTCCTCCATCATGCAGCTAAAGAACTTTTCTGTAGCATTATAACTCTCTACGGCAGCATGGGTATCAAAAATCATTTTCAATTCTCCCATGGTATCAAAAGCATTGCCATTTTCGAAACGCTTTCGAAGTTCTGGCTCTAGCCCATACAGTATGCCGCAATGAACTAAGTTGTGGTCCTCCTGACGAGTTATATAGACGTTCTTTCCCTCGTCAGGGGCATCAGGAGCTGGTGGGGGGCCTAGCGGCGCATCTAGCACATATTGGTTTTGTGCAGCAGTGAGGAGAATCCTCAAATTCATAGCCCAGTTGGTGAAGTTGCTACCATTCGCAACAAGTTTCTCTTTCTCCATGAACACATTGAAATTAAAAGCTGGTGGTGCCATCTACAACAGAATTTGTATAGTATATTTAGACTAATTTTATGATAGATTGAGTTCAACTAATCCAAATTACTAATGAACTCCCACTCAAAAACGACATCCCTCGTGTCCTTTTGGTGATTACATGAACCAAATCCACTACACCAAGTCCGATCATCACGTGAGTCGGTGTAGCTTCAAAGGCGAGCATCTATATGGGCATCATATCAACTATATGACTCATGATTAACCTTTCGGTCCGTGTTCCGAGGCCATGTCTGTACATGCTAGGCTCGTCAAGTAAGAACCTTAGTATTTGCGTGTGTAAAACTGTCTTACACCCGTTGTATAAAAGTGTAGAGTTGAAAACACCCGATCATCACGTGATGCCTCAAAACACGATCCACAAAACGGTGCATACTTAAGGAAGAACACATTTTATCTTGATATCTAAATGAGGGATCATCTTATAATGCTATCAAACGCGCCAAACTAGCAGTATAAGATGCTAACATCTAATGTGTGAAGTGAGATGATATGGTCCATGCATTTGATCTCTATCATTTGCATCGTGGTATGATCTCTATCATTCCTTTGTGTGTAAGGCCAAGGTCTATGGAACTTACACGTTAAGTGAGTTGTAAGAGTATCTACCATACATCTACTTACAACAATACCATATCAAAACACTAGCCTAGCAACGATCTAAACTAGACGCCTCTAATTTATCAATTGCAAGTTTTACATGGCTTAGGGCTTTCGGAGATAGAACCTGTCTAACCTACGAACATGAACCACAACGAGGATAACCAAGTTATTAGCAACTCGTTGTAAATCAGATATTAACTATAGTAGGAGAGACAGACACCCGCCAACCACTTATGCAAAACAAGTTGCATGTCAGTCGTGGAACCGGTCTCATGTACGATGACATGTAAGGTTGGTCCGGGCCGCTTCATCCCACTATGCCACCAATATCCAAAGTACATAGAAGATGCAATAACATGATCATCATAGCCCACATATCAACCATATGTGTACTACCCGTGCAAAGCACCTACGCATAGATCAGGCTCTGATACCACTGTTGGGTCCGCAGCATAGAAAACAAAAAATTTCCTACGGTGTAAACTACACGCCAAGATCTATCTACTAGGTACAAAGCAAACGGGTGGACAAACATCCATAGAGAACTTACCCTCGTAGACAACGAGCTTTGTTAACGAGTAGGAACTCGTGGTGATGTAGTCGTACACTTGCCGATCTCAAGATCGTGAGGAAGTCCGAGCGCCGCAACTCAACAGCGCATCCGCACTCGCACACACGTTCAAGCCACCAGACAACCTCCACCTCCTCGCTCCAGCGATCCAGCGGAAGCAGCAACTCCTTCCAGACTAAATGCCACCGGGAACATGTATCTCGCTAATCCGAGACCATGGGGAAATAATTCTAGAGGGGGAGAGAGATCCTTCACAAGGAGGTGTGAGGAAGAAGGAGGGAATGGGTGGCCTTTTATAGGAGGAGGGGGGGTGCCCCCTCTCTCCATGGCCGGCGCATGGGGGGTGACCCCTCACCTCCCCCATTCATGTGGTGGTAACTCCTCCACATTAAAATGCCTCTTCACATTCCCTTTTAAAGTCTCCACTTTAAATGCATTAAGTTTCTCCAAATTTAATGCTCTCTCATTTAATAAAACCCTTTTATTAAATTTATTCACAATTTTTTTAATTACTTTAATTAACAAACATTCACATATAGCCCCTTGCAATATTTCAATATCACATGCAGAACCACCTTCTACAATTTCACCCGAAAATTTTTCGGTTTCTATTGAAACAATTCCTGCGCTTTGCAATTCTTTCGTCTGAAACATATGTGCTCCAAAATGGTGTCCGATAACTCTTAAGTGTGCCACCCTACGGTTCGCGAATAATGCAGACATGATCGAGACCCTTCTCCGATCAATAATCAGCAGCGGGACCTGGAGATCCGTACTGACTCCTACACATTCAACGATGACTCCTGTGATCGTGAGAACCTTTAACGCTTGTAACTAAATCCCTTTGTCTCTCGATATATTACATGTCCGAGATTCGATCATCGGTATCTCCATACCTAGTTTGATCCCGTTACCGACATGCACTCTTTTCTCGTTCCCGTGATATAACATTCTAGTGATCACATCACTTGCTTGCAAGCTATCCTAATGTAATATCACCGAGAGGGCCCAGAGTATATCTATCCGTCATCTAGATTGACAAATTCCACTCTTGATCCATGAGCCTCAACATAACACCTTCGTAGCACTGAACCCATCTTTATAGTCACCCTGTTACGGTGTGACGTTTGATGTTATCAAGATACTCTTCCGGTGTTAGCAATTAACATGATCTCATGGTCTAAGGATAAAGATTACTTCGTATGATGTTATAGCAATATAAACACAATGACTTGATCGTAATGCTATACTTAGGATGAATGTTCATCACATCATTCCACCAATGGTGTGACCTTGTTATTAACAACATCCAATGTCCATGATCAGGAAACCTTGATCATCCTGTTAATCAACAAGCTAGTCTATAAGAGAGGCATGACTAGGAACCCTTTTTGTTTATTAAACACACATGTATTGATGTTTCCTATCAATACAATTATAGCATGTAAAATAAACATCTATCATATATAAGGAATACATAAGAACAACTTTATTATTGCCTCTCAGGGCATATTTCCTTCAATTCCTCCATAACACCGAAGCCAAAAGAGTTTGTCGCTTGGAATGTGAAGTTTCTTAAAGAAGGAATTTTTCACAAAAGTTAAGTGGGAGGACAATAGAACTCTGATTAGGTTGATGAACCTAAGAAACATGTGCTAAGAAGCGCAGCGCTGGAAAGTGTCCCAGAGGCAGCTAAAATGCTCATGGCTTCCATGATTACAAAGGTTGTGATCTCAGAGATTAGAGTTCCTATTTGAACCATGTGGGTCGGTAAGAATCAAACAGAAGTCGTTATTTTTTTGACAATGATGAACCGACTGCATGCAAAGAAGCGATGATGGGCCTTGACTCCATAAAGTTACTACAAGTCATAAAATCTGTGATAGTTTCCATACATGAGAAATCAAGTTTTTGAACTTGGAAGACCCTCCGAAAAGGCGTGAAGCCTGTCGGACGTATTTGGATCTATAAATAAATAGACATAAATGTTTGACATCTATGAAATAGGCGACATGTCGGAAAGGAGTTTACGACTATGTTCAAGGAGTTGACTATGACAAGGTTTGATCTTTCATAGCAATATTTAGTCTTGACGAATTAATGTAGCAACCACTATATATAATTTGGTATATAGTAGTTGAACAAACAAAACAATGTTCTTCTAATAGAATGGTTACCTAGGACGTGTACATGACACGGTCCAAAGAGTTTTGTTAATTCAAAGGATGCTAAAAAGATGCTTGTATTTGCAAGAAATTAAGTGGGAGCGCTGCGACATATTTCTAATACATAATGTAGAAGACATGGTGTTGATTGAAAATGATGTATCTTTCATCGGCACGAGTTAAGAATTTCAATAAAATTGGATTTCGATGAAAGACTTGGGAAAAACGGGTATATTTGGCATCAATATCTATATGGATAGATTGGGGCGTTAATATGGTTATGATAAAAGTACATATATGATATGTTGAAAGAGTTCAATATGGAAACGACAAGAAAGGTTCTTGTCGCATGGAAAGGATTGAATCAAGATTCAAGTGTATTGACACTTGGTGAGTGAAATCACATGAATATTTTGATCAATAATACCATGATATGTACATATCCAGATATGTCCTATGCTCTAAATGTTGTGAGCATATACCAGAATGATTCATAAGATGATCATTAGACGGTAGTAAAGATATTATTATGAGCTTTGGAAGAACTAAGCATATATCATGTATAAGTGACAGATAAAAGTAGTTCATTGTAAAGTGTTACATTGATACTAGTTTGTCACAAAATACAAATTAAATTTATATTAATTTAAACTATGGGTGACACAATGAAATGGAAGGGAGGTTCCATGATGTATTTGGATGAGTTCCAAAGTTGATACATTGTGACGGATACTACAACAAAAGCCTAAGTATATGACTGCTATAGTAGCAGCAAAGGAGGGTATTTGGTTAACTAGTTTATTATCAAACTAGGTGTGGTTCATAGTGGGCTAGTACTATAAAGATATATTGTACGACAATACTATCAGCATGTTTTAACCCAAAGGAACTAAAGGTCTCACTAAAGGACTAAATTTATACACCATCTCATTTGTGAATGAGTGATGCGTAGAGACGCAAAGACATGCAAATACATGCGGACCTGAAAATGTCAGATCCAGAGATTATGTTAACCAGTAGCAAACGCGTATATACAAAACCAGAAATCCATAGGTGTTGAATGCGCAAGTTTACAGACTAGATTATTGACTCTAGTGCAAGTGGGAGACTGAAGGGAATATGCCCGATAGACAATAATAAAGTGGTTATTATCTTATTCCTTGTTTATGATAAACGTTTATTTTGCATGCTATAATTGTATTAATTGGAAACGTTAATACATGTGTGTTTAATAAACAAATAAAGGGTCCCTAGTTATGCCTCTCTTATAAACTAGCTCGTTGATTAACAAGATGATCAAGGTTTCCTAATCATGGACATTAGATGTTGTTAATAACGAGGTCACAGCATTGGTGAATGATGTGATGAACATTCATCCAAAGTATAGCATTACGATCAAAGTCATTGTGTTTATATTGCTATAACATCATACGAAGTAATCTTAGTCCTTAGACCATGAGATCATGTTAATTGCTAAAACCGGAAGAGTACTTTGATAACATCAAACGTCACACCATAATAGGGCGACTATAAAGGTGGGTTTGGGTACTCTGAAAGTGTTATGTTGAGGCTTATGGATCAAGAGTGGTATTTGTCCATCCCGATGATGGATAGATATACTCAGGGCCCTCTCGGTGATATCACATTGAGATAGCTTGTAAGCAAGTGATGTGATCACTAGAATGTTATATCACAGGAACGAGAAAAGAGTGCATGTCTGTAACGAGATCAAACTAGGTATTGAGATACCGATGATCGAATCTCGGACATGTAATATATCCCGAGACAAAGGTATTTAGTTACAACATTAAAGGTTCACACGATCACTAGAGTCATCGTTGAATGTGTGGGAGTCAGTATGGATCTCCAGGCCCCGCTGCTGATTATTGATTGGAGAAAGGTCTCGATCATGTCTGCATTAGTCACGAACCATAGGATGACACACTTAAGGGACACCGTCACCATTATGGAGGGAGAGGTGGGGGCATCACCATGCCATGCGCATGGACCCTTTGGGGCTGCCCCTCCTCCTAGAAAAGGAGCTCCCCTCCTCCTTCACTCCAACACCTCCTCGTGAAGAATCTCTCTCCCCCTCTAGAAATTATTCCACATGGTCTTGGATCAGCGAGATACATGTTTCCGGTGGCTTTATCTGGAAAGGAGTTGCTGCTTCCGCTGCTTTGCTAGAGCGAGGGATGGAGGTTGTCGGGGTACCGGACGTGTGTGCAATCACAAATGCACCGCTGCTTTGCGGTGCTGGACTTGGTGGTGCTGGACCTGCTGGATGATATGTCATAAACGTATCTATAATTTTTGATGTTCCATTCTTGTTTTATATCTACTTTCTTATGTTTTGTTCATAATTTGACGTATTTTTATACATTTGTTTGACACGAGAAAAACGTCTAGAGAGTAGAGGAGTGCTACTTTGGGGAAGAAGATGGTAGCGTGTTTTTCTCATCCGCCGGGGTAAAGAAAAAGAAGTGCGGGCGTGCCAGTGTACCATAGTACACAAAAGAAAGGTAGGAAAGATGCATTTCATTAATCTCTCTCGGAGAAACAAAGTACAAAATCCCTAATACATGCGCTCCGTGGCCTGCTTGCGCGGCCAGGTTGACTATGGCGATTGCGATCTCCTGGTTCCTAGGGCCTCGGAAGGCACCCGGTTAATTACTCCTGCGGGTTACGCCGCGGGACACCTCCGATTAAGCTGTGTGGTCGTCTTCGTCGTCTTCGCTTCGCGTTCTCCATGCATGATGTGATGGTGATGTGTGTGTGGGCGGCGGCAGAGCCCGTGTCCTCGTCGGTACACACGCCGCGAGTAGCGTGGCCTTCGCTCCGGCCACGCCCGCCCTCGCTGTCGTGCCTCGTAGGTCTTGACAGCGTCGATGTAGTTGGAGTTGGGGTAGCATGGGTCCGCTCAACTGGGACTTGTCGACGACCAGCAGCCTCGTCAGGGTGCGCAAGGAATATGCCTCGCGAGAGTAAGCGTCGGTGGAGATCGGCGTCGGTGTCAAAACCGACGCACGCGGGCAAGTCGGCGCAGCTAGTAGTGTGGTCGGCGCCTCGTCTCGGCCCGACACCGAATACACGGCAGTCGGCATGGCCGAGAGCTGTCTCACGAGCTCGTGGAGATGTGGCGTCGGAGGCGTCGTCTCGCCTCGCCTTTGTACACCATCTTGAGATATCCGGCGTTAGGTCGCACGGTCGTGCGTGCCCACGGGAAGGAAGGAGTGTACGAGTCCTCGCTGCTGGCTCGGTGAGGCCGGCGGGCTTGTGGGAAGCACCACCATCGTCCGCGGAAGGGTGGCAGTGTCGTACCCGCCACAGGTATCTGGCGGCGTGTTTCATTGAGTAGTCCGAAGACTGCTCCGAGCGCCAAACTGCACAGCGCACGTGCACCTTACATGCACATAAGTCCAACTCTCCATTTTTATTCTTCTTTGTACGGACTTGACCTTGAGGGTGGTCACGTATGGAGCCAGGCCTAGACAACGCGCCACCACGCGTCAGCTTCTAGCCCGACCAACGCTGCTCAGCACAGTCTCGGCACGTGTACCATCTCGGCACCGCCGTCGTCCGCACTGTCCTTGTTCAACGGACGATAACAGGACTGCTCGCCGGTAGTCCCATCGTCGTCGCCGCCCATAGAGGTAGAGGTGACTCCGGGCTGCACGCCGGTGGCGGCGCCATGGAGATGGAGGTGATGTCGCTGCACGCCGGTAGACTCGCCATTGCCTACGCCTTATGGAGGCAGGGGTGGTGGAGAGATGGAATGAGGCGTCGCTGCAGGCCGGTCGCCAGACGCTGCTATTGCCGTTGACGTCGTCTTCGGCGCCGTCCGTGGCGGAGATGCCGCCGGGCTGCGCGCCGGCACCTCGATGCCGTCGTCCACGGCCCGCGGAGATGGGGATGGCACTGAACTGCACGCCAGCAGTCCCGCCATCGCTCGTCAATGTGGCTCACCGGAGTGGAGACGACGCCGGCTTGCATGCCGGCGGCCGCACGCCCTCTAGGCCGTCGTCTTGGTGGTGGTGGAGATTGAGATGGTGCCGTAATCGCGCACCCTCGGAGCCGTCATCTTCGGCACCGTCCGTGACGGAGGTGCCGCCAGGCTGCGCGCCGGCAGCCCCGGCGGCGACCAGGTCTCTGTTACCGGCCGCCCGTTGCCGCACGGTGTCGTTGTCGGAGCCACTCCTCGTGTCCGGCTTCCCGGACGCCGTCGTTTTGGGTGTCGTGGAGAGGGCGTCGGGCTGTACGCCGGCAGCCCCGACGTCGCCGTCTTGGGCGTCGTGGAGAGAAGGCGCCGGGCTGCACGCTGTTGGCCCCGACGTCACCGTCTTGGGTGTCGCGGAGAGGGCGCCGGGCTGCACGCCGGCAGCCCCGACGTCGCCGTCTTGGGCGTCGTGGAGAGAAGGCGCCGGGCTGCACGCCGTTGGCCCCGACGTCGCCGTCTTGGGCGTCGCGGTTCATTGAGGTGGACGTGGTGCCGTCTGCCTTGTCGCCGTCGTCTTCGACCGGCCGTCCGGTTCAGGGAGCGGTGGACATGGCGCCAGGCTGCACGCCGGCAGCCGATGCCGTCGTCTTGGTGGCGCTTCAAGTGGCGCCGAGATGCACACCATCAGCCCCGGCATCGTGGCCTTGTTTTGCCGGGAGTTGTACGCCGGCTCCATATCCTCGCTGTGCGGGATGCATGCGTGCTTGTGTGCTGTAGAGAAAGAGGGAGAGAGAGATTCAACCGTGCTTCTTACCATTAGGAAAAGGGAGCTTCATCTCCATGACTTCTTTGCTCCTGATCGATGTATGTGTGTATGGTGGGTGTGAGAGTAGTGTATATATGGGATTTTGGGTGTTGATGGATGGATGAACGTGGTCGGTCGCCTCTGCCGGGTGTGCGAGCTCTGCTCCCAGTATGAGGTGAGAGCTAGCGCGCGTCCGGCTCCGGGGTGTTCTGCCGGTGTGTGTCTTCTGGCCTCCGGTGTGTGTTGTGATCCCCGATCTTAGCCGGGCGTATGCCTTTTTATAGGCAGCAGCAGCAGGCATGGATAACCACGGAGAGCGAGAGTTTATTGCGGGCGCCGGGCGCAGAAATACAACTCTACATATACGAGGGTGTTCTGGGCTTATCACAGCCGTTCGTTTCCTCTTTTTGACTCTGAGATTCATGTTGCTTCTTTACAATAAGCTCCCTAGACTATATTACTTTCTTGTTAGCAAGCCCTCCTGACTTTACGTAATCTATCTGTTTGAAGCAGAAAATTTAGGATCTGTTTGAAGAAATCAACAACAATTACTGCAGCAATACATGTCCAGGTATCGATCTGGAGCATGGATTCATGTACAAAAACTCCTTCAGAACAATTCAAAGAAGAACAATCAAGAAAGATCCTTCAGGAAAATTAATCAATAACGGATCTGGCGAGGTCCCAAGCATCGGCAGCTCCCAGGACCAGGCCACCCCGGCGCCGTTTGTCCCATTGTCTTCCTTCCTGGCCGGGAGCATGGGCCAGTGCGAATCGGAAACGGGGAAGAGGTTGGAACCGGCGATATCAACGAAGAGACAAACTGGACGACATCTGTTGGGGTACGAGCTGAGCAGAGCAAGCAGGATGGACTCGTACACTTTGTTGCCTATAGGAAGGGGAAGGGGACAATGTCAAGGTTGTGTGTGCAAATTAGGCAACACGGATCTCAAACGTGATATGTATGGTGCAGATAAGCCCGGTACCCCCACATAGTGGAAGAAAAACTGCGTTGCGCCGGGCGGCCATGCTTATCTCGACGCTTGCACGCGCTATCCCTCCAGGAAAATCGTGGCCAGCTGAACGCCCTTGCTTTGATGTTTATCTGATAGCTAGTTTCGGCGCATGGATCGGTGCAAGCTGATCAAAATAAAACTTGTTACACATGATTCGGTAGCCAGCACGACACATCACTATACATGGACGGCCGGCCAGGCCGTACATACGCCATAGGCCGTATTTCCGTATTTCTGCAAAATAAGCTAGTAATTAATTAAATTATGACCGCTAGCCCTTTTTTTCCTTGGCATTAATGCAACAAACGTGCTGGTGGCCTTGCACGTGACACTGCATACACTTTGATGCGTATTAGCTCTATGCACGAACACCTGAGCTGATCGATCAGCACCATAAAATATACTGTACAGCTTATCATCAAAGTATTAACTTAATTCTGGTACAAATTAGCATTGAACAATATTTTCTGAAACTAACCTACTAATAAGATGTTATAGTGCCAGTTGTCTGTTTTTTGCTATTTTTTTTTCAGAAAAGCTAGTAAAGAAATATTCTCGAAATTGGACGGGACAAAAGCCAAGGTCAATATTTTACGCGAAACAACATAGAGTCCAAAGGAGAGACGAAGTGGTGCACCAGGGCGGCCACACCTGGTGGTGGCGTGGCCTAGGGGGGCGCGCCACTAGGGGGTGCGGGCCCCCTGGTGCTCCACCGACCTTGCCCCTTCGCCTATAAAAGCCTCCCGGGATGAAACCCCAAGGACCCGATCAAAAATCCACAAAAGAGTCTGTAGCCACCGCCATCTCCATCCCTAGATCAGGAGGGATCCGAAGCTCTTCCTGGCACCCTACCAGAGGGGAAAGATCATCCTGGAGGCCTTCTTCATCATCATGAAAGCCTCCACTGTGATGCGTGAGTAGTTCACCCTTGGACTATGGGTCATGTAGTAGCTAGATGGTTGGTTCTCCTCCTTTGTGCTATCATGTTTAGATCTTGTGAGCTCCGTTCATGATCAAGATCATCTATTTGTAATGTTACATGTTGTGTTTGCGAGGATCCGATGGATATTGAGATACTATTTCAGATTGGTTATTGATTCTATCATGTCTATGTTATTTGTGATCATGCATGCTCTCCGTCGTTAGTAGCTATCTTGGCCAAGTAGATGCTAGCAACTCCAAGAGGGAGTATTTATGCTCGATAGTGGGCTCATGCCTCTAGTAATCTGGGGAAGTGATAGAAATCTCTAAGGTTGTAGATGTGTTGTTGCTACTAGGGAGAAAATAATAATCCTTTGTCCATGGGGCGATCGTATTGTTTACTTTACACACTTTGCTTATTGCAATTATCTGTTGCTTGCAACTTAATACTGGAAGGGGTTCGGATGATAACCTGAAGGTGGATTATTAGTCATAGATGCAGATGGATTACGGTCTATGTATAATGTTGTAATGCCGAATCAAATCTCATAGGAGTCAAGATGTCTAGTATATTCATTGTTATGCTTTCTCAAATCTGTCAATTGCCCCGTTGTAATTTGTTCATCCAACATGTTATCTATTTTAAGGAGAAACACCTCTAGTGAACTATGGACCCTGGTCCATGCTTTTATCATTCATATACCATCTACTGTTTACCGTTTACTGTTTACTTTTTGCAAGCAATTACTATCTTCCACACTATACGTTTAATCCTTTGTTTTTAGCAAAATCGGTGAGATTGACAACCTCACTGTAAGTTGGGGCAAAGTTCTGTGGTTGTGTTGTGCAGAATTTCAAGTTGCTAGCAACACCTTGCAGTTGTTTCCTTGCTCCTACTGATTCGATAACCTTGGTTTTATAACTGAGGGAAAACTTGTTGTTGTGCTCATCATTTCTTCCTCTTGGAGTTCCCAACGAGCTCGAATATATTTTGATCCATCAAGCCTTTTTTTGGCGCTGTTGCCGGGTAGTTAAAGATATCTTCACAAGGGGAGTCCCTCACAACCAATCTCTTTACTTTGGTTTTTGTTTTGCTTAGTTTATTTCTGCTTTGTTTGCTTGTTTCTTTTTATTAAAAACACACAAAAATAGTTATACTGGTTTGCTTCCTTTATCAAAAACACAAAAAATTATTAGTTCTTAAAAAAAATAGAATTTTTTTTACTTCAAGTTGCTTTTATGTCTAGCATTGCTCCAATCACTATGTCACCTAAGGAAATAATTTTTACTTTCAAACAAGGAATTGAAGAGAGTTTGAAAGAAGCTTGGTCTAGAATTTCTGAGTTACATGAAAAAACTAAACTTAAAATGACTCAGGGCTTGTTTCTTAGCAGTTTCTACTTTGGTCTTGCCCTTTATTATAGATATACTTTGGATGTTGTAGTAGGAGGGAATTTCCTCTAGTGCAATGAGGATGAATCTTTTAATGCCATAAAAAAGTTGGTTGCAACATATGACTTGCCTAGCAAATCTGATTCCTCCATTACAAACATTATTGCTAGATTGAACACTCTTGAGACCAAAACAGCTAGTTTAAAAGAATGCTATAACATGCTTAGAGAGCATCATGAATATGTTCCAATAAATTCTGAATCTTCACAATGGCTTCCTATAGTAATAGTTGTTATAAATAATGAAACTTTTTATGCTCGTTGTGATATCATGTCCGAATTATGTCTTATGCCTAAAGATATCTATGAATCTTTGAATCTTTGGGGACATTCTGAGGGAGGAGAAGAAATATCTCCTAGCAATAATGCCTCAATATTGCCCATTGGAATAGCTAAAGGAGTATTTACAAAGATCATAGGGAAAGTGGTGTCTACTGATTATCTTGTTATTGAATGTGTCGAAAAAGGACAAATTACACTTGGAAGATCGCTATTGAAACTCCTTGGAGCAATAATAGATGTGGGAAAAGGCATGCATTTTGCTTCCCCACCAAGCAATCATAAGTTCCCTAAAGATAAGAATAAAGGTAAGAAAGGTAGGGGCAAGAAACTTGATCTTAATGCTTTTTCATTCGAAAATACTTGAATCTTGCTTCCTATGCCTAGCTCAAAGGTGTTAAAGAAAAGCACTATTGGGAGATAACCCAAATTTTTATTCAGTAAGTTTTTCTTTTGTTGAGTCTTGGAAGTTATTGCCTCAGTAATAACCTCTCCTTATCCTTTTTGTGTGGTTTTTGTGCCAAGAATAACATCTAATGAGAGAGAAGTAAGACTTGGGAAAGTTGTTGTCCCGAAACAGATTTTTGTACTTCACTATAAAGAATCGTGACAAATCCCTGTACGTCGGCTTGAGCTGTAATTTTCTATGCTTATGCCCTAAGTTATTATCTAACTTTCGTTAGTTTAGCACTTTTAGATTTTAGCATCAGAAGGTCTTCGGAAAAATCGGTTTTTACCTGCTGGTCTGTTTTGACAGATTTCTGCCATTATTTGCATTTGCCTCTTAATCTCTTTCTCTTTGAGTTCTCTTTGATCACTTGAGATTTTAGAAGGAATTGCTACAGTAGCTTGTGTTTTAAATAGAAGTTTTACTTGTGTTGAAACTGAACCTAAAGACTTATTACCTTGAATACATTGATGTTGCTAATGAAGATTGTGTGAAGTTTTGTATGAAGGGAATTTTAAAGTGTAGGGAAGAACAATGTGATGAGATGAAGTATGGACAAAAGCTCAAGCTTGGGGATTCCACCCGTGTCACGCCAAGAAATATTCAAGAAGTACAAGCGTCAAAGCTTGGGGATGCCCAAGGCATCCCCTTCTTCATCAATAAAAATCTCAGGTTTTCTTCAAAACACTTCATTTTTATTGTTTCATGCACAATTGTGTTGTTCTTAGAGCATCTTTGTTTTTGTTTTTAGTTTTATTTTGTTTGGTTTGCTTAAATAAATTGGTTGGACCCCCGCATTCATATGTGGTTTCAAATAAGTTGATTGGCAATTGGAAAAGAGTAGGAAGTTTCATGCTTATAAGTGGTACAAAAGGAGCTTGTTTAGACTGTGACTTAGACTTTATCATGTTATGTTTTATATTGCTTTGGCTTTATGCTTAGTGATTATTGATGTATCATGACTTGTTCCAAACAATTGAGATTGCTTAATGTGCCTTGAAAGAATCATGTGTTGTTTTAGCATTCAAAAGCATAATATTGTGGTATTCTCCTTTGATGCTTTATTTGGGTTGACTTGGCACATGTGTCGGGGGGATGACCCCCGGGTAGTCCAAGACGGGTCCAACCGGCCGGCTCCAAGGAGATCATGTCGTATGGACCAAGATCAATGAACCACAGCCAGGTGGAATCCCCCACCCGGTCCGCATTCAATTTTCCCCGGCTGGCCCATCTAGCCAGGTAGCCAGAAGAACCGGTTGGGAGGCCGCTGCTAGCCGGTCGCCTCGGATCCGCTGGCCATGGTACGGTGGGAGTGACGCTCCTTGCTGAGTGCATCTTTGACCGGACAGGCTGGCGAGCAAAGCAATGGCTAACAAGGAATGGCTACTGGACAACTATACCAAAGCTGGAGGCTGACGAGCAAAGCAATGGCTAACAAGGAAAGCTCTGGCTTACGCATAAAGAACTGGCTGACGAGTAAAGTAGGGGCGCTGGACACTGTAGCCTCGTCCTCCCCTGTACTAGAGGCTTGACTAGACCCGGGCCTACCGTTTGGCTCTGTCCAGCCGGCCCACTTTGTAAGGCCCAAATCCAAACAGTAAACCCTAGAACCCACCTTGTAAACTACCTCCTCAGCCAGTATATAAGGGGGGTAGTGGTAGGGTTCTAGGTAGAGACAATAGGAAGCATTTATAGACAACCACAAGTTAAGTAGCTAAGGAAACAACTCAAGGAGCATCTGTATTGGGCATTCGCCCCCTTTGATAGTAGATCCTAGCAGGAGTAAGAGTTTTACCTCGCCAAGAGGGCTCCAAACCTGGGTACATCGATGTGTTTGCAGTATCTGTGCCCAACCCGTTGCGAGTAGCCACTGATAGCACCCTGATTGTCCCCTTCAAGCCATCCCTGATGGTACTGCCGTGTTCCACACCACGACAGTTGGCTCCCACCATGGGGTACAACGCTTTGGCTGGGATCATCTTTCACACGAGACTTCCACTCGTCGTCGGTGAGTGAGTAGCCTCTGGCCTTGTCCTCACTCTCGGCTCCTTCGACTGCATCCTCGAAAACTCGTCCTGCTTCGCTGGGGGGATTTTCCCAAGCGGAGGCTCCATCATGCACTTTGGCGAGCACCACGTCTACGTCGCCACCATCGCTGAGGCTTTCCCTCATGAGGTCGTCACCATCTCTGGTGCGCCCCTGGTTTCTCCACCTCACGCGTCGCCAGCGGCAGCGTCGAGGTCATGATGGCAAGCTCGGTGGAGAACCGTCGCCCACCTCTGGAGCACAACATGGATGGCCGTGCCACCAACTCACGCCTCCCGAACCAGGACCTTCTCAACGCGTCCATCGAGCACCTCCGCAACCCCATCACCCCTATCGAGGCAGATCCAGCTGTAGCTGCGGCAGCCCTGGAGACTACTCGCCAGAACCTTCTAGAGGAAGCTGGCAAAGTAGCGGCCGCCCAACGGCAGATGAACGCGACCATGCAGGAGTACAACATCGTGCACGGCTTCGCACGCTAGCCTGGCACCAGCCGCTTGGCCCAGCCACAAGCCCGAAACCTCGGCTCGGAGATGGATCGCGCCGCTGATCCGTGTACGCCCGTGGTGCAGCCGGTCTACAGCACCCCCGCCAAAAACATGAGGGCCACGGAGGCGGTAGTTGCGGAGCTAAGCCACCTGGAGGGCGAGGAACTTCTCCGTCAGTAGGCACGTGTCTAGCTCCTTGTGGTCACGGCAAACAAGTAGCAGGCTGAGGCAGAACTCAGCATGGCCGGCAACAGCAGAACCCAACTGGCTCGCCGGATGGCGGATCCGGCTGTAGGTGGCAGCAAGACATCTTCCCCAAACGGAGCAAGGTAGAGCAACCACCCACGCGGTGGATCTGCAGGCCGTGGGCATAACACCCGTGATGTGGCAGCGGTTACCAGCAAAAATCGCGAGCCGACCGACGAAGCTGGAAAAGGCCAAGCGCTACCCAAGTCCCGCCTATCCGGCCGGCTGGGACCGCTCGAGCCTGAGGAACAGCAAGACGCGCATGCGCGAAATGACTTACTGGTCTAGTCATGTGCGCTGGAGGAAGAAAGTCTAGCTGTCCCAAGATGTTTCAGACCGCGCATCCGAAATGAACCGTTTCCAAAGGGATTTTCGCTCCCAAGAGATATGCCAAAATACAATGGCTCGGTCAAGCCGGAGGACTAGCTAGTGGACTACACCACCGCCGTTGGCATCGCAAACGGCAACCGCCGGGTAGCAGTACGCGACGCCCCTCTCATGCTCCTCGACTCAGCCAGGACGTGGCTCAACAGCCTCCCCGACAACAGCATCAACGCATGGATCGATTTCGAGCAGGCGTTCATCCGCAACTTCACCAGCACCTACAAGCGCCCAGGCCAACCCGGCGAGCTCGCTCTTTGCGTACAGGGCCCGGACGAGTCCGACCGCTCCTACATCACCCGATAGACGAGCATGCACAACTCCTGCGAGGGGGTACACGAGCACTAGGCAGTTGACTTCTTCATCAACGACTGCAGAGACGGCAGTATGCTCAAGCATAAGCTTCGCCGGGTGGAGCCGACAACCATGGCACAGACCATGGCCATCGCGGACAAGTACGCCACGGTCGACGTGGCAATGAAGAGATCCGTCCGGGTGGACGACCAAGGGCAAATAATCGTCGATGTCACCGTAGATCAGCGCCAGCCAGAAGGAAATAGCCACAATTCCAGGCGGCACGACAACCGCCATGGCAAAAGAAAGGACGACCAGCTGGATAACCAGTACGGTTCTAGGCAGGTAGCAGCAGTGCAGGAGGATCCGGCTATAGGCGGAAGCTAGAGACAGAAGCCCGATGACCGGCCTCCGAGGCCCAAGTACACCATCGAGTCGATGCTTGATGGGCCATGTAAGTTCCATAGCGGAGGCAACAAACCGGCTACACATAACACATTCCAGTGCACCTGGACGAAGAAGATGGCGGAGATTCCTAGCACGCCGGCTGGACAGGCGCCGCCTCCTCCAGCCGGTGGGTCGCCAGGCAATCGCAATAACCAGCATCGAAGGGAATATGATGACAACAACTACCCCCTCTAGGTGGGAAACTACCACATCTTCAACACGGAGGCGGAGACCAAGCACAACAAGAGGCGCCTCGAGGCGGAAGTGAACGCAATCGTTCCTCCCGTTCCCTAGTACCTCAACTGGTCGGAGCAAGAAGTTGCATGGAGCCGGAAGGACCAGCCAGATGAGTTGCCTCACCCAGGCACCTATGCGATGGTTTTGGATCCTATCATTGTCTTCCAGAAGCATTCCTGCATGTTCTCCCGTGTCCTCGTGGACAGAGGGAGCAGCATCAACCTCCTATACCGTAGCTCGCTCGACCGGCTCGGTATCCGCGAGTCGCAGCTGGAGCCGTCAAGCACCTCCTTCCATGGAGCCATCCCAGGCCTGTCGCATTCCCCCATCGGAAAGATCCGGCTAGACATCATCTTCGGCATGGAGGACAACTTCCGCCACGAGCCTATCTGGTTCGAGGTGGTCAACCTCTGTAGTGCATATCACGCAATCCTGGGGCGCCCAGCGCTCACCAAGTTCATGGAGCTACCGCATTACACGTGCCTCAAGATGAAGCTACCAGGGCCCAAAGGTGTCATCATCATGGCTGGTTGCTACAGACGGTCTATGGAGTGCGCCACGGACGGGTCCAAGATAGCAGAAGCCATGATCATTGCGGAAGAGAAGCGCATAATCATGTAGAACATGGTGGCCCTACAGAAGGACATGCCGGCTGGCGAGCCCAAGCCGGTCGGGGAAGCATAATTCAAGCCGTCCACGGCACGAGAAAGATCCTGCTGAACAAGGCTGAGCCAGACAAGTTCGTCCTGCTCGGAGACGACCTCGACAGCAAATAGGAAAGCGCGCTCGTCGACTTCCTCCGTGAGAATCGGGATATCTTCGCATGGTCCCCCAAGGACATGCCATGTGTTCTGAGGGAGCTCTCCGAGCACTCTTTACATGTTAGGCTGGATACAAAGTCGGTCAAACAGTCACTACACCGGTTCGTGGAAGAAAAAAGAAGAACCATTGTTGAAGAGATCACCCGGCTGCTCGTAGCCGGATTCATCGTGGAGGTTTTCCACCCGGAATGGCTGGCAAACCCCGTGCTCGTGCTAAAGAAGAACAATACTTGGCGCATGTGTGTTGACTACACTAGCCTAAACAAAGCATGCCCCAAAGATCCATTCGCCCTGCCAAGGATAGACCAAGTGATCGATTCCACAGCCATCTACGAGCTGTTGTCGTTTCTGGACGCATATTCCGGCTACCACCAGATCCGACTGAACCCCGCTGATCAAATAAAGATAGCATTCATCACTCCTTATGGAGCCTACTGCTACACCACAATGCCGTTCAGACTGAAGAATGCTGGAGCAACATACCAACGCTGCATGCAGAAGTGCTTACAGACTCAGATCGGCAGAAACGTACACGCCTACGTCGATGATGTGGTGGTCAAGACCAAGGAGCACCAAACACTCCTTGAGGATCTGAAGGAAACATTCACAACCTCCGCCGGTTCCAGATGAAGCTGAACCCGGAGAGGTACGTGTTCGGTGTCCCAGCCGGCCAACTCCTCGGTTTTATCATATCTGAGCAAGGAATCGAGGCAAACCCGCAGAAGATCGGCGCAATCAATCTTATGCAGCCACCCAAGAACTTATGGGATGTCCAGAAGTTCACCAGATGTCTGGCCTCCCTTAGCCGGTTCATCAGCCGTCTGGGCGAGAAAGCACTCCCACTGTACTAACTCATGAAGAAGATGGACAAATTTGTTTGTTCAGCACAGGCGGATGAAGCCTTCTGCGACCTCAAGCGCATGATCACCTCACCACCTATTCTGGTAGCACCAGCAACAAAGGAGCCTATGTTGATGTACATCGCTGTAACCAATAGGGTTGTCGGTGTGGTGCTGGTAGTGGAGAGGCCGGAAGAAGGAAAGGCGCAGCCGGTGCAACGACCGGTGTATTACCTGAGTGAGGTACTCTCGCTCTCGAAGCAGAAATACCCTCATTACCAGAAGCTGGTGTACATCGTATACATGGCCGCCAAGAAATTGAAGCACTACTTCCAAGAACATTCCATTCGGGTAGTGGCGCTAGCGCCGCTCTTGGAGATCATCGGCAATAGAGACGCCACAGGCCGGGTGGTGAAATGGGCCATAGAGCTCGCCGCCCACAACATACAGTACAAGCCAAGAACGGCGATCAAGTCTCAGGCCTTGGCGGATTTCCTCGTTGATTGGGCAGAAACGCAATACCTGCCACCTTGCCCTGACTCCTGCATTAGAAGCTGCATTTCGACGGCTCCAAGATGTATGGAGGGCTCGGAGCTGGAGTGGTCATCACCTCTCCGAAAGGAGACCGGTTGGAATACGTGCTGCAGATCCATTTCCGCGCGTCCAACAACGTCACTGAGTATGGGGCGCTCGTCCATAGCCTCAAGATGGCAAAGGAAATAGGCATCCGACGCATCCTATGCTTCGGCGACTCTGATCTGGTGGTGCAGCAAGTGTCGGGTGATTGGGATGCCAGAGATGCAAACATGGCTCTATACCGTTTCTTTATACAATAGCTATGTGCCTTTCGAAGGATGCAAGTTTCACCATGTTCCCAGGGCTAACAACGAGGCCGCGGACACGCTCGCCCGCATCGGGTCAACAAGACAAGCAATTCCGCTTGGAGTCTCCCTTGAGCACCTGCACAAGCCATCAATCACACCGTCTCCCGAATCCGACTCCATAATGTTGGACGCGGTCCCGGGGACTGCCGGCTCTAGGACCTCCAAGACGGCTTCACCGCACTCGAGGATTGCTTCGCCGCACCCGGGACTCCTGGCTCTAGGACCTCCACGATGGCTTCACCGTACCCGGGGACTGCCGGCTCCAGGACCTCCACGACGGCTTCACCGCACCCAGGGACTGCTTCGCCGCACCCGGGGACTGCCGGCTCCAGGACCTCCGTGACGGCTTCACCGCACTTGGGGACTATGTCGCCGCACCCGGGGACTGCCGGCTCCAAGATCTCCATGACGGCTTTGCCGCACCCGGGAGATGCCGCATCCAGTCTAGAGGCTGCCGGCTCTGCTACTCCACCCAGTCGGCCTTCGGACGAGCCCGACCCGGCTATCCGGGCAGAAGTGAATCTGCTGATGCAGGCGGTATGCGCCATCCGGGAAACCCCAACATGGGCCAAGCCGTTCATGGATTTCCTGGCTAGAGGAGAGCTGCCTGAAGAAGAGGTAGAGGCAAGGCAGGTGAAGCGCAGAGCCAGCACATACACTATCATCAACAACGAGCTCTACAAGCGTAGTGTTGGCGGCATTTATCAGCGACGTGTGAGCCAGGAGGACGGAATCCGGCTGCTGGTCGACATCCACCAGGGCAAATGCGGACACCACACATCGTCACGGGCCATAGTGGGAAAGGCATTCTGCCATGGGTTCTACTGGCCCACGGCACTGGAAGACGCTGAGCAGATCATCAAAGCATGCAATGGTTGTCAGCGGTTCAGCCAGCAGAAGCACACTCCGTCTGTAGCACTCAAGACAATTCCCATCACCTGGCCGTTTGCCGTCTGGGGACTGGACATGGTTGGCCCTTTCAAAACATCCAGATCCGGCATGACACACCTGCTGGTGGCGGTGGACAAGTTCACCAAGTTGATAGAGGCAAAGCCAATAAAGAAACTAGATGGACCAACGATGGTCAAGTTCTTCACAGACATAATCACACGCTTTGGCTACCCCAACAGTATCATAACCGACAACGACACAAATTTCGCCAAGGGAGCTTTTACACGATTCTACGGAGACAAAGGCATCTGCCTGGACCTTGCATCTATGGCACACCCCCCAGTCCAACGGGCAATGCAAGCGAGCAAATGGCCTAGTCCTAGACGGAATCAAGCCCCGACTGATCGAACCACTGATGCGATCCCCCGGCTGCTAGATTGAGGAACTGCCGTTTGTGCTTTGGAGCCTTCGCACAACGCCAAACCGGTCCACCGTCTACACTCCTTTCTTCCTCGTCTACGAGGCGGAGGCGGTTTTTTCCACAGACATTGAGTTCGACGCACCCCGCAAATTGCTTTACACAGAGCAGCAAGCCAAAGAAGCACGGGAAGACAGTGTCGATCTTATTGAAGAAGCACGCGGGCTGGCCTTGTCCAGATCCGCCATCTACCAGTAAAACTTGCGCCGTTACCACGCTAGCTGGATCCGCCCGTCTCTTTCCGCGAGGGTGACCTGGTACTAAGGCTGGTACAAGACACCAAGGGGATGCACAAGCTATCTCCGCCCTGGGAGGGCCCATTCATCATCAGCCGAGCACTGCAGAACAACTCATACTACCTCATCAATGCCCGCAAGCCGAAAAGAACAAGATGGATCGTTCAGGAGAAGAAACTGAACGCCCATGGAACGCGAGCCTGCTTCGCCCCTTTTACACTTGAACAAGAAGTGTATGTATCTTACCTTCATGTAATGAACAAGCATGAGAGCCTCGACACAGTCTCGGGGACTCCGCAAAAAATAAGCAAGTCATGCTGCACAAATTGGTTTTTTGGCTGCATTGCTCTAACCCCGGAGCCGGCGATCCGTCTCGGGGACTCGCCGGTTGGCCCAGACGGCTGCACGACCCACGCGACAAAGTACTGTACGCGGTTCCTAGGGCTTCCTCTTTGGTTCTGGCTGCAGACCGCAAGCCAGCTGACAGATCCGGCAAGAGCAGAACGCTTGAAGGCCCTTACACGAAAAAGCCACGAGGAAAACAAAAACGTCTGGATGTCCTGGCTGTGCTCGCTCGCCCAAGGCCAATGACCCAAACCTGAAGTATCGTGCAGTATGCCTACTAAGATACCCCTTCGACTCCGGCTAGAAGCTAGCACGGGAACAACATCAAAACTAGCCAATGCTCACTGAGAAAAGGGTAAAGACATTGGATTTGTGCGAAACAACAAAAATTTCAAAACTAGTAAATCTAAGATTACAGTTTAACTTGCATATGCTTAACCAGGCAAACAACTTGTTTGTTTCTATGTTTGCATGAGCCAAAGTTCCACGACAAACACCCAAGCCGGAGGCAAGTAGCTTCCAGGAGGCAGCAAAGCAGGTCAAGGAGATTTGACCCGGCTGTATCCTCCAGCCGGCCCGAACCTCGGGGACTACACCCTGTGGGTGCGCTTGCATGCCCCCACACAGAAACCTGCAAACAAATAACACAAAGGAGCTTCGAGCTGGCTGTATCCTCCAGCCGGCCCGAACCTCGGGGACTACACCATGTGGGTGCGCTCGCGCGCCCCCACACAGAAACAAGCATGCCACAAATGCAGAACAGAAAGTGCAAACACAAATGCACGAGCAAATATACAAAGGAAGGCGATGCTCCCACAAGAGTTCAGTAACAAGGACAAAGACAATTGTTCAACAGCACAAAGAAAAAAAGTTTTTCAGTCACAAATACTCCCGGCATACCGGGGATCAAGCTCATTGACGGGCAGAAGGGCCGGAGGCATCGGCTAGAGCTTGGATGCTGGAGGCGACGTCTGCCGAGGCGCTGTGGGGCGCAGCTGGGGCATCAGTGCGTGGTGCATCCGGGCTGTGGTAGTACCGCTCCATGCCAGCCAGGTCGCTGAAGTCCCTGTCCAGCACAACAAAGCTCCCAATCTTCACGCCACAGGAGCGGATGTCAGGAACCTCAACACGAAGCTGGTCATAGCTAGTCTGTTGGCAAAATCCGCGGGAAAAGCTCCACAGATCCACATTCGGATACTAGGACTTCAGCAGTGCCAGCACCATCTCCGTGCCGTCACGAGCCGCCCACTCCCGAGCCACGTTCATGAGGTCCGGAGCACCCAACAGCCGCTCGGCCAAGGCATCCATGGTGGCTGGCTGGGCAGCATCAGGCCAGATGTAGTCGTAGACCTCAAGAGCAGCGGCACAAAGCCGGTTTGCCTCCTCGCTGATGGCCGCCACCAGCTCCCCCTGGTGGAGATCCCACTCTAGATCCATCTCGGGAATCCGGCCAAGCACCTGATCTGTTGCCTCAGGATACTGAGCTGCAGCCAGGAAAAGAGACAACAATCAATGTTGAGGGCAAAGGGCAAAACAGCAAAACATTCAGGAAGTTGAGGGCACTTACTGACGACGATCTCAGTGATCTGGCAGAGCTCTCCCAGCGCCACCGCCTCCTTTGCGTTGGAAGCTTTGAGGGCATCCTCTTGGGTGGCGTAGAGCCCTTCCAGGTTCTTCAGCGCCTCGGCCCGGGTGTCCGCCACCTTCTTGGCCTTGCCAGCCTTGATCTCCATCTGCTGTAGATGCGCAGTCAGCTAGGCGATCTGGTCCTGGCGGGTCTTGTTGGACTCCTCCAGCTGGGCAACCTCTCCCTTCAGCCGGGCCACCTCGTGGTCCCGGTCCGCCAGCAGAGCTGCAGGAGGGTAACCAATATTCAACAAGAAGCGCGAGAAATCGCGCAATCGAGAAGATACGGTGGAACAAGAAATCTTATGGCCCAGGTCCCGCGAGGTCTTGGCGGCATCGACGAGAGCCCTCTGCACAAAAAGAGAAGTGAGAACAAGTTGTGGCGCAAGACGGCGAACAAGCCATCAAGATTGGGAACAGAACACATACCTCGACGGAGGCCCCCAGCGCCTTGGATTGGCCGAGCCCCTGCTCCAGTGCCTCCACCAGCTGGCGGGCCTGGCTAACGGCCAGAGGCACCACCTCTGACAACTGCACTAAGAGGGCATCCAGTGGCGGCACAGCCCGAGCCAGCGTCTAGCCGGTGACCTAGAGGTCATCATCGCTCACCGGAGCCGCGAAGGGCCCACCCTCCGGCTGGACGGGGGCCTCCGGCTGCGGCGCCTCCACTGGCTCCTCCACTCGGTAGGCGCTAGAGTCAGCGCCCACTGTCGAGCCGGAGGGAGTCACGGCCGTGCCGGCGCACCCAAGCTGAAGACCCTTAGCAACCCGAGAGACGGCCCCGGCCTGGTGAAGCATCGTGGGTGCAGCCGGCGGCACCACCTCCGTCGCATCCGCACCAGCCCCAGCCGGCGGAGTAGCTACCGCCTCGGGGGCCGGAGCCAGCGCGGCCTTGGGATCCGGAGCCGGCGCACTCCCCTCCGCAGCAGGCGGAGGAGCGGACGCGGTGGCGATGGTCGTGGAGCCGGGCAAGGCCATCACCTCGCTGCGGGAAAGACACTGATGAACAACGCAGATGCGAGCAAATCAACACAAGTACCAGGAGGACAAAAGCACCTACCCGGAAACGCTTGGCATGGTGGCCACAGGTCTGGGGTGGCATGTCTTCTTGGCGCCGCCTCCGGCCGGAGCAGCACTGGTGGGGGCGACACGCTTACCCCTACCCTTGGGAACGGCAACCTCGGCCAGGTCCACATCCTCGCCATGAGCGGCTGTTCTAGTGCAAGCAAAACGTCAAGTTCGCGGGTAAAAGCGCAGCAAGAGCAAAGAAGACAAGGACAAAGGACAAACTCTCACCGGGTGGGAACTCGCAGCCCTCATCATCTCGCATGGGGAACCGCTCCGGCTCCACTGGCGGAGCCTTCGCCGGCTTGAAGTCCGCAGCAAAGTTGGGGAGCTCATTGTCCCCCATGCCGTCCTCCGCTAGCTGCGCCATGAAAAGCTACTCAACAAGGGAAGATAAGAGGCACGAAACGGGAGTCCCTTAGGAAAATCCACCCGGAGAAGAGCAAGAAAGACATACCTTCGGCGGAAGCCGGCTGCGGTGGTACGGCCGACAGGAGAATACCCAGTCCTCCTTTAGCGCCTCCTTCGAGATGGTGGTGAGCCATTCGTGGAGGGCGGCGTATGGCACATCCAGCCGGGATACCTGGGTAGGATCTAGATGGCCAGAGAGGTGGCACATATTGTGCGACCGGTGTTGCAGTGGGAGCACGTGGTTCACCATCCAGGACAGCAGAATGTCCCGGGCGGTGAGCCGCTCCTTCTCCATGAGGACCGCCAGCCGGGCGCCCATCATGTCGATGTCGCCCTGGGCGCCCAAGTGCTGGACGCTCCAGGCCTTCTGGCTGGAGGGGACATTGGCGAAGAATGGGACCTTGATGAAGTCTACCTCGGTGTTGTTGCGCACGTAAAAGTACGAGCGCTGCCAGAGCTTGACGGTGTCCTGAAGCTCCAGCCGCGGCATCACCGCTGATGGCCGTGGGTAGATGGCGCAGCAGCCCGTCTCCATCAGCGGGTCACCCTTCCCCACCACCTGAACTTTGAAGTAGAAAAACTTCATGAAGTTCGCAGCGTCGGGGCAGACGCCAAGGTACGCCTTGCAGCAGGCCGCATGATGCGACAGCATTGACACGGCGTTGGCTCCGAGGTGATGGAGCTGGAGGTTGAAGGTGACGAGCAGCTCCAGGACGAAGCGGCTCAATGGCAGCCCAAGGCCACGAGCGAAGTGGGCGAGGAAGACGACGGCCTCGCTAGGCTGGGGGTTAGGCACCCGCTCGCCCTCAGGTGTGAGGCGATGCTTCACCACCTGTTCCGACGGCAGGAACCACCCCCGCCGGTACTTCTTCACCAGTTCTTCAGTGACATACGAGCCGCACCACCCGCCGGTGACCTCGGGCAACATGTTGTTCGGAAAGGTGGCCGTGGTTGAAGCACGGGGGCCCATTGTTGAGGAAGAAGAGGAGCGACGCCGGCGACCGAGAAGTAGTAACGCAGAGAAGCAATGAAGGGCTAGAGCGCAAGGGAGAGTAGGGGCGGCAAGCACGGGAAGATGAAGCGAAAAGCCCCTACTCCTTGGCGTCCCTATTTATTGGGGAAGAAAGGCCACACCAGTTCCCCTCCCTCTGCGCCATGGGGCAAACAACTGCCCCACTCCCCCACGACGGTTTGGGACGTATCGCGTGCACCAGCGCCACGTGCACAGAAGATCCCGCAGAAGTTACTGCAGGAGGCAAACCGTGCCCATGATCTCCAAGGAGACGCAATGATGAAGGCGTGCGCGCGGTTACCAAAAAAATGCCGCGGCAGACCCAGAAGTCAAACTGACACGACGTGCACCAACAAACGGCAGGCATGGCTGACGTGAGCACAGCGGACAGCAAACTGACGATCCCTCTCCTAGCCGGGTGCATAAGCCGGTCAAGAAGATCACTGCTCACACCCTGTGGGTGGGGCCATCAACTCCGTAGCCGGTAAACCCCAGCCGGGAAACAGCACAAAATCCCAAGCCAGTACAAGACAAAGACTAGAAGACAAAATAAAAATGACAAAGCATCTACACCATCAATCATTTCAAATGAGCATGCAAGAACTTCTCCATGGGGCCAAGTCCTAACGCGCTCGGGGACTAGTGTCGGCGGGATGACCCCCGGGTAGGCCAAGACAGGACCAACCGGCCGGCTCCAAGGAGCTCATGCCGTATGGACCCAGATCAAGGAACCACAACCGGGTGGAATCCCCTACCCGGTCCGCATTCAAGTTTCCCCGGCTGGCCCGTCTATCCAGGTAGCCAGAAGAACCGGTTGGGAGGCTTCTCCTAGCCGGCTGCCTCGGATCCGCTGGCCATGGTACGGTGGGAGTGACGCTCCTTGCTGAGTGCACCTTTGACCGGACAGGCTGGCTGGCATGGCTGGTGCTACTGGACAACTGTACCAAAGCTAGAGGCTGACGAGCAAAGGAAGGGCTGATGAGGAAAGCTCTGGCTTATGCATAAAGAACCGGCTGACGGATAAAGAGCCGGCTAACGAGTAAAGCAGGGGCGCTGGACACTGTAGCGTGGTCCTCCCCTATACTAGAGGCTTGAATGGACCCGGGCATACCGTTTGGCCCTGTCCAGCCAGCCCACTTTGTAAGGCCCAAATCCAAACAGTAAACCCTAGAACCCACCTTGTAAACTACCTCCTCAACCAGTATATAAGGGGGGTAGTGCTAGGGTTCTAGGTAGAGACAAGAGGAAGCATTTCTAGACAACCACAAGTTAAGTAGCTAAGGAAACAACTCAAGGAGCATCTGTATTGGGAATTCGCCCCCTTTGATAGTAGATCCTAGCAGGAGTAGGAGCTTTACCTCGCCAAGAGGTCTCTGAACCTAGGTACATCGTTGTGTTTGCAGTATCTGTGCCCAACCCGTTGCGAGTAGCCATCGATAGCACCCTGATTTTCCCCTTCAAGCCATCCCCGATGGTACTTCCGTGTTCCACACCACAACAACATGCTTACACCATGTTAAGACTATGAACAAGTCACCTTATCCTCTATGATCATTTAGTTTATGACTTTTAATATCACTTTATGCTTTAATTAATAATGTTTTGTCGCTTTGCATGATTATGGCCATTATTTCTCTCTTAGTTGGTCGCTCCCAGTCTTTTGCTAGCCTCCACATGTACAAGTATGAGTTCCACTCATGCATCCAACTCCCAATGAAACCAAGTTATTCCAAAGAGTCCACTATAAATTCCTATGCATGGTGTGTTACACCATTCCAAGTATATTCATGCTTTTATCTACCTTCTGAATTAAACTTGTTATGTGAAAATTAGTGATTAGCTCTCACAAACTTGATGGCACACTTTACTTTCTTGCACTTAATAAACTTGAACCATTGTGTCCATCTATGTTGCGTATATGCTTGCGCTTTATAAGTTGTGAATTAGCAGAACCATGCTGTCATGGGAAACGCTTTCAACATTGAACTTATTATTCAGTTGATATCATGATCTTTTGCTTATGGATCTCGGCAGTGTGAAATAAAAGTGGAGCTTGTAGGCTCATGGAGTTTGTATGTGTGTTAGAGAAATGCCTAGGCGGCTAGCCTAATCCATGCCTAATCATGGTGGAAACTTGCAGCATAACCATAGTGAGCATTCTATGAAGCATCCTCAATAAAAACATATGAAAATAGCAAATAAAAAGATCACTGAGATGCTCATTGTCTGTTGCCTTGTCATTTTGATATGGGATAGCTCCTGTATCATGGGGCAAGGGGTACCCCGTTGGCGGTTCTCTATGATACACATGTACTTACAATGACAAGAACTTACTCGTGACTAAAGTTGAGTAGCATGAGGTTTTATACTCATAAGCACGGGGCATGAGATTTTCAACTTATAACTTGTCAAGCCTATCCTCATATTTGTGTCACTTTAACCTTAATCACCTCAAGATGCTTATGATAGGGGAAATGAGAGCTGAAAGCTAATAAGTACCATAATTTTTGGAAGCTCTTTATGAAACTTGAATCTCTGCTTCCCTTTGTGAAGGGCCTTTCTTTTTTACTTTTATGTTGAGTCTCCATCTTCTATCTTTATGCACCTATTGAGAGAGCATAGTGGTCATTCTTAGTTTAATGTGCATTGTCCCAAAACTTGTTGATTGATTCATAACTTTGATATTGCTTGCTCTTAAATTATTTGTATCTAGTCACCCTTATGAACTTTGAAGGTGTCCTATGCATTTATGTTTTGCTGTACTATGAGGGACAAGCTAAATACCACTTTTATTATGTTTTCAATGCATTGTTATTCATGATCTTTTGTTTGTACCTTTTCATGTTACAACATAGTTGCTATGTCTTATTATTAGAACTCTATCATTCATGCTTATGTTTAGAGTACTTTGATCTCAGCTATCAATGCTTTACAAATATGATGATGCATGTCACCTAAAAAATTATTATTTTTTATCACTTACCTACTCGAGGACGAGCAGGAGTTAAGCTTGGGGATGTTGATACGTCGTAAACGTATCGATAATTTTTGATGTTCCATGCTTATTTTATATCTACTTTCTTATGTTTTGTTCACACTTTGAGGTATTTTTATAAATTTTATGGAACTAACCTATTAACAAGATGCCATAGTGCCAGTTGCTTGTTTCCTGCTATTTTTTGTTTTAGCAAATCTAGTAAAGAAATATTCTCGGAATTGGACAGGACAAAAGCCAAAGTCAATATTTTACCCGAAGCAACACTGAGTCCGAAGGGGAGACGAAGTGGCGCACCAGGGAGGCCACACCTGGTGGCGGTATGGCCTGGGGGTTGCGTCACCATGGGGTGTGGGCCCCCTGGTGCTCCACGGACCTGGCCCCTTTTCCTATAAAAGCCTCCTAGGACGAAAACCCTAAGGACCCGATCAAAAATCCATGAAAGAGTCTGTAGCCGCCGCCATCTCCATCCCTAGATCGGGGGGATCCGAAGCTCTTCCTAGCACCCTGCCAGAGGGGAGAGATCATCCTGGAGGCCTTTTTCATCACCATGCAAGCCTCCGGTGTGATGCGTGAGTAGTTCACCCTTGGACTACGGGTCCATGTAGTATCTAGATGGTTGGTTCTCCTCCTTTGTGCTATCATGTTTAGATCTTGTGAGCTCCGTTCATGATCAAGATCATCTATTTGTAATCTTACATGTTGTGTTTGCGGGGATCCGATGGATATTGAGATGCTATTTCAGATTGATTATTGATTCTATCATGTCTATGTTATTTGTGATCTTGCATGCTCTCCATCGTTAGTAGCTATCTTGGCCAAGTAGATGCTAGCAACTCCAAGAGGGAGTATTTATGCTCGATAGTGGGTTCATGCCCCTAGTAATATGGGGAAGTGACAGAAATCTCTAAGGTTGTAGATGTGCTATTGCTACTAGGGAGAAAACAGCAATACTTTGTCCATGGGGCGGTCATATTGTTTAGTTTACACACTTTGCTTAATGCAATTATTTGTTGCTTGCAACTTAATACTGGAAGGGGTTCGGATGATAACCTGAAGGTGGATTATTAGTCATAGATGCAGTTGGATTACGATCTATGCATAATGTTGTAATGCATAATCAAATCTCATAGGAGTCAAGATGTCTAGTATATGCATTGTTATGCTTTCTCAAATCTATCAATTGCCCCGTTGTAATTTGTTCACCCAACATATTATCTATCTTAAGGAGAAACACCTCTAGTGAACTATGGACCCCGGTCCATGCTTTTATCATTCATATACCATCTACTATTTATCGTTTACTATTTTACTTTCTGCAAGCAATTACTATCTTCCACACTATACGTTTAATCCTTTGTTTTCAGCAAAACTAGTGAGATTGACAACCTCACTGTAAGTTGGGGAAAAGTTCTATGGTTGTGTTGTGCAGGATTCCAAGTTGCTAGCAACATCTTGCAGTTATTTCCTTGCTCCTACTGGTTTGATAACCTTGGTTTCATAACTAAGGGAAAACTTGCTACTGTGCTCATCATACCTTCCTCTTGGGGTTCCCAACAAGCTCGAATATATTTTGAGCCATCACTGGACTTGTTGGTGCTAGACCTACTGGACTCGCTGGACTTCATCACGATCTTGAGATTGGCAAGTGTACGACTACATCAACTACAAAATCAGTTTCATTAACAATGCTTTGTCAAATCAGTTTTGTTAACAATGCTTTGTCGATCTTCAAGGGTATGTTCTCTATGGATGTATATCCACCTGTTGCTTGTATCTAGTAGATAGATCTTGGCGTCTAATAGTTCCCATCATAGGAAATTTTTTGTTTTCTGTGCTACAAACCCAACAGAGGTATCCAGGGAGGGATAGTGTGGTGATTCGACACACAAATGTTTGTATTCTCAAGATCTATGGTGTTTACAGATGCTCCTTGAGATGTTCGTGGGGATGAAGAAGATGAACTTCTCTACTACCCACACCTCTCTCTAGGGTTCTTCCCTTAGCCAAATGATTGATCCCCCTCTAGGAGGTCATGGCGCTCCTTATAAAGGGGAGGCCATGTTACAGTTAGGGCATACGTGGAGGGCATATTCCCCGAATATGCCTCTCACAAAATAGCAAAACGTTGCACTCATTTTCCCTTCGTAAGCCGCACAGAGCTCATGGTGTAAGCCTCTCTGAGCCCCTCTGTAGCGCGGCGTCATCCGACCAAGAACGGTTTGGCGACGTCACCTTTGTCGGCCAGGACCGCCAGTCCTTTCCTTTGTCTTCTGCGCTCACTCCACAATGGAGAGAGAAAAGCCAAGTTGTAACCTGGCTACTCCCTGGTTAACTCGGCCCTGTGGGTACCTGCACATAAGTAACATTGAGGGTGCCGACATATACTTTATGTCAGCCGAGGTGACGTTGGGTGAACACCATCTGGGCCAGGTCAACCATAACTCGGATGGACTTTAGGTAACTCATCCACCCATCATAGCATCTCAATATCCATCGGATCCCTGCAAACATAACATGCATAATTACAAATAGATGATCTTGATCATGAACGGAGCTCACAAGATCTAAACATGATAACACAAAGGAAGAGAACCAGCCATCTAGCTACTACATGGACCCATAGTCCAGAGATGAACTACTCACGCATCACACCAGAGGCTTGCATGGTGATGAACAAGGCCTCCAGGGTGAATTCCCCTCTCTGACAGGCTGTCGGGAAGAGCTTCAGATCCCTCCTAATCTAGGGATGGAGATGACGGCGGCTACACACTCTTTCGTGGAATTTTGATCGGGTACTTAGGGTTTCCGTATCAGAGGCAACTTATAGGCGGAAGGAGAGGCCGAGGGGGTGCTTGGGGCGGCCAGACCACCCCTTGGCACGGGCCAGGCCTGACCGCGGCCAGGTGGTGTGGCCGGCCCCCAACCCCTTTCCGTCTCGTATTCTGGCTCTAGGTGTCCCTTGGTGAAAACTAACTTTGGCTTTTGTCCCGTCCAATTCTGAGAACATTAATTTTCTGACTTTCCTGGAACCAAAAACAGCAGAAAACAGGCAACTGGCACTGTGGCTCTTGTTAATAGGTTAGTCCAAGAAATCATATGAAAATCACTCCAAAGTGTGGACAAAACATAAGAAAGTAGATAAAACCAAGCATGGAACATCAAAAAATATGGATACATTTGCAACGTATCAACATCCCCAAGTTTAACTCCTGCTCGTCCTCGAGTAGGTAAGTGATAAAAAGAAAGAATAATTTTTGAGGTGACATGCACCATCATAAACTTGATCAAAGTATTTGTAAAACATTCAAAGTTGGGATCATAGTACTTCAATCATAACATGAAAGACAAAGTTCTAGCAATAAGACAAAGAAACTATGTTGCAACATGAAAAGGCATAAACAAAAGATTCATGAATAACAATGCTTTGCAATACATTTGTTTGTTTCACATAAAGAAAACATAGCATAATGGTATTCAGCTTGTCCCTCATAGAGTAGCAAACATAAATGCATAGGACACCTTCAAAGTTTATAAGAGTGACTAGATACAAATAGTTTAAAACAAGCAATATCAAGGTATGCATCAATCAACAAGTCTTGGGACAATGCACATAGAACTAAGAATGGCCACTATGCTCTCAAAGTAGGTGCATAAACATAGAAGGTGGAGACTCAACATAAAAGTAAAAGAAAGGCCTTCATAGAAGGAAGTAGGGATTCAAGTCTCATAAAGAGCTTCCAGAAATTATGGAACGTATTAGCTTTCATCTCTCATTGCCCCTATCATAAGCATCTTGAAGGTGATTAAGGTTAAAGTGACACAACTAAGAGGATATGCTTGACAAGTTATAAACTGAAATCTCATGCCCCTTACATACGAAGACCGAACCTCATGCTACTCAACTTTAGTCACAAGTAAGCTCTTGTCATTGTAAGTACATATTTATCATAGAGAACCGCCAACGGGGTACCCCTTGCACATGATACAGGAGCTATCCCATAATCAAAATGACAAGGCAAGCAGACAATGAGCATCTCAGCGATCTTTTTATTTGCTATTTGCATAGGTTTTTATTGAGGATGCTTCATAGAGTGCTCATTATGGTTATGCTGGAAGTTTCCACCATGATTAGGCATGGCTTAGGCTAGCATCCCAGGCGTTTCTCTAACACAAATACAAACTCCATGATCTTACAAGTTCCCCTTTTATTTCACACCGCCGGGATCCATAAGCAAAAGGACGTGATATCAACGGGGTACAAAGTAGAGGTGCAATGTTGAAAGCGTTCCCCATTATACATGGTTCTGCTAATTTCAACTTATAAAGCGCAAGCATATATGCAACAAAGAAGGACGCAATGGTTCAAGTTTATTAAATGCAAGAAAGTAAAGTGTGCCTTCAAGTTCGTGGGAGCTTTAATCACTAATTTTCACATAACAAGTTTAATTTGGAAGGTAGACAAAAACATGAATGTACTTAGAATAGCATATGCTAGTAGGTAGGTATGGTGGACTCTATGCATGAGTGGAACTCATACTTGGTTGTGGAGGCTAGCAAAAGACTGGGGGCGACAAACTAAGAGAGCAATAATGGCCATAATCATGCAGAGCGACAAAACATCATTGATCAAAGCATAAAGTGATACTACAAGTTGAAAACTAAAGGATCATAAAGGCTATGGTGACTTGGGATAATCATAACATGGTGTGAGTATGTGCCAAGTCAACCCAAATAAAGCATCAAAGGAGAATACCACAATACGATGCTTTAATATGCTAAAACAACGCATGATTCTTCCAAGGCACATTAAGAAATCTCAATTGTTTATCACAAGTTGTGCTACAACAAAGAATACTAAGCATAAAGCCAAAACAGTATCAAGCATGGCATGACAAAGCATAGGCCACAGTCAAAAACAAGCTCTCTTTACCAGTTAAGCATGAAGTTTTCCTACTCTTTTCCAATCCAAACCAAACTATTTGAAAACCAATGTATGAAAGAGGGGGTCCAACCAATTTATTCAGAAAACTAAGCAAACCAAGCAACTAAAAAGAAAAATAAGACGCTCCAAGAACAACACAACTGTGCATGAAACAATAAAAATGAAGCGTTTGGAACAAACCTGGGATTTTTATTGATGAAGAGGGGGATGCCTTGGACATCCCCAAGCTTTGACGCTTGTACTTCTTGGATATTTCTTGGGGTGACACGTGTGGCATCCCCAAGCTTGAGCTTTAGTCCATTCTTCATCTCATTACTCATTCCTTCCATACACCTGAAGTTGTTTCTTCATACAAAACTTCACACAATCTTTATTAGCAACATTAGTGCACTCAAGATAGTAGGTATTTTAGGTTAAGTTCTAACACCAATAAAACTTCCATTATAACACTAGCTACTATAGCACTTCCCTCAAAAAGCTCAATTCCACAAAAGAAATCAAAAAGGAACCAACAAGAAGCAAATGCACAAAATGACAGAAATCTGTCAAAACAGACCAGCAGGTAAAGACGAATTTTTTCGAAGACCTTCTGTTGCTCAAATCAAAAAGTGTTGAACTAACAAAAGTTAGATAACAACCTGGGGCAGAAGTAAAAAATTTCACGCCTCAAAAGGACATACAGATATTTTACACGAATTTTTACGGTGAAGCAGAGAAGTCTGTTTCAGGACAGCAACTTTCCCAATCATTACTTCTCTCTCATTAGAGATTACTCTTGGCACAAAAAGCAAATAAAAAGGATAAGGAGCGGTTATTACTGAAGTAATAACTTCCAAGACTCATCTAAAACTTTTGGGTTATCTTCCAATAAGTACTTTTCTTTAACGCCTTTAAGTTAGGCATAAGAAGCAAGAAAAAGGATCAAGTGTTCTCAAATGAAGAAGCATTAAGAGCAAGTTTTGTTTTCATAGGAGAGGCAAAAGAAATCTTTTCTCTCTTCTTAGGGAAGTGTTTTATACCTTTCTTGAGTGGGATTTGATATTTAATGGTGCCTTCTTTCGTATAAATAATGGCACCAACAGTTCTAAGAAAAGGTCTTCCCAAAGTAAAAGGACAAGAAGCATTGCATTCAACATCCAAAACATAGAAATCAACGGGGACATAAGCATTGTTAACCATAATAAGAACATTATTAATACTCCACATGAGTTTATTTTTAGCATTATCATCAAGTGGGACATTCAAATAACAATCTTCAAGTCGTGGCAAATCAAGCATATCATAAATCCTTCTAGGCATAATAGAAACACTACTATCAAGATCACATAAAGCTTTAAAATCAAAATCATTCACTTTCATATTAATGATGGGTTCCCAACCATCTTCTTGTTTTATAGGAATAGAAGCTTTATGTTTCATATTTTCTTCTTTAATCTTTAAGAGAGCATCAGTAATGTGTTTTGTAAAGGCCATGTTCATAGCACTAGCATTAGGACTTTTAGCAAGCTTTTGTAGGAACTTAATCACTTCAGAGATATTGCAACCATCAAGATCAAAATCATAATTATCATCTAAAGTAGTAGAGTGTCGTGGTGGTGTCACGACAGATGCCATGGATAGGCTAAAGGTGGGGACTAAATGCACTAGGGGAATCCATGGAGGGATAGTGTGGTGCTTCCACACACAGAAGCTTTGTATTTGATTCACTTTCACAGATTACAAGTGCTCCTTGAGTTGTATTGGAGAGAGGAGGAAGAAGGAGCTCTCTTACTCTCACCACTAGCTAGCCCTCAGGAACCAAGTAAAATCTAACCCACTAGAGATCAACCCCTTCTACGGAGTCCCTAGCCCTCCTTTTATAGGGGTGGCTAGGTCTCCAATTAGGGCATACGTGGAGGCATATTCGCCTCTTCCCAAAATAGTAAGCCGACCGGGTCACTTTTCCCCCGCGTCATCCATGCAGAGGCTACGTGAGCCTCTGTGGCGCCCGCGTCATCCGACATAGGCATCGTCACCTTTGTCCGCTTCGCTCATGCTCTGCATACAGTGGTCACCTTTGACCAACGAGATACCTTCCTTCTCCTACAAGCTTGATATAACCCGGATCGTACATAGTTGATCTGGCCACACCTGTTCCTGCATACAAGTTAGATTCATCTCACCGACTTATGATATAAGTCGGCTGAGACCCAGTTAGGTAGACATCCCCTGGTCCGGGTTACTCCATGATTCGGCCTGCCTTGAGGTGACTCGGCCAGCATTCGCTTTGACCTTGCTGTACCTCGGCTAACTCGGCCTTTATACCCCGGCGTGACCCTACCCAGGGGTATCCCCCCAACATTAGTCCCTGAAGCTGGTGCGGTCTTAGTTGCCTTAGTCGCTAAGGCCACAACAGGTTCAATTTTATCAAGCCTCTGGTTTTCTTTCCGAGTTATCTCATAGTCTGGATTTTCCAGGTTTACTTTCCCTTGGCACATTTCGAGTTTTCACTCGCTGGCCGGGTCACCTCATACTCATCCGGATCACTCTTCCTTCTCTTGTACGCTTCCCCATGTGGAGGTTAATCATCACGTTTGCCTCATTTTAAGGGCCAGCAACAGTAACCGCCACAGTAATTGTCAGGAGTTACTGTTGCCCACGTCGCGTCGTGTCTGCCTCCTCGTTAACTGCACCATAACGTCATGTCATGGGATACGCTGTGCCCTGTGGCCCTTCGTGTGGCTCGTCGCTGATTGGTTGATCTGGGTAATACACGGCCACACCGTGTGGCCCGCCCGCAAAACGTGATCCCACTACCCCCTCAAGGGAGTGGTTAAATAGGTGAGGGGTGCGCCCCCTAGGGTCTTTCCCCGCTTCCGCGCCCCTCTGCCTCTACTTCTTCCTCTTCTTCTCCAGCGACAGCGCCGCCGCCACTGCACCGGAGCTGCTGCGCCGCTGCTACACTGCTTCCACGCGCACCAGCACCGCCGCCACCTCTACGCATCTTCTCCTCCACGGGTTGTTGCCAGTCCAAGCCAGTGCCCCCCGTTGCCGCTAGCGCCAGCAGGGATAGCGATCTCGAGATGACTGAGGAGGAGCTCGCTGTCGTAGAGCAAGAGATGGAAGAGGATGCGGTGACCGCCGACCGCGGCGCGTGGGAAGGCTCCTGGGTTTGCCAGGATGACCTGGATTGGCTTTATCGCACCAGGCGCATCCCGGAGGGAGTCACTCCACGCCTCGCTGCCTCCGAGCTTGCCCCCTCACCCAATCCGGGTGAGTATGTGGTGTTTCTATCCCACTTCCAGCGGGGGTTTGGTCTGCCAGTTAGCGATTTTTCCATGACTGTCTCAATACGTACGAGCTGCAGCCGCACCACCTTTCAGCGAATGCCATCACGTCTCTCTCCGCTTTTTCCTCCACCATCGAAGGTTACGCCGGATTATGGCCCACGAAGGAGCTCTGGATCCGGTTCTTTGGCCTCCGCTGGAACATGATTCCGAACATCCAACTTGACCCGGAGGATAAGCAGCTCACGCAGTTCGGCGCTGCGTCAATCTCTCCCCGAAAACAGTCCATCTTCCCCCGAGTCATGGGGCTTGACTCTTGCAAGGGATGGGCCTGGACCTTCTTCTATGTCCGGAACAGCACCACTGAGGATCAGATCCGGTTGCGCCCTTACGCTCCGGGTCCTCCCAATCCGGATTTGTGGGACGTGGTCCCCAAGAAGCCCACCGTCCTGGCGAACCAGGTTAACAAGAGGTTCCAGGAGTTGAAGGATCTTGGATTGCGCAATGAGGATGCCATGATTACGTTTGTTCGCAACCGGATATCCCCCCTCCAGAAACGCACTCACAAAGTCTGTCATATGAGCTGGGGCCGCGACCCCAACCGGACCTCCTCTTTCGAGTTGAGCAATACCGAGATCTTTCGTCGGGTCAAGTCCCTCTTCACCATGAAAAAGGATTTCTCTGCTAAGTGGACGTGGGGAATTGAACACTATTGCCGAGATAGGCTTCCTCCTGTGGTAAGTCTTGTGCCCCCAACTTTTTCCGAATTGAATCATGTGTCGGTCTTTGTTGTATTGTTTAACCCTGCTGTCTTTTCTTTCCCTTAGCAATTCCTTCAGCAAACTATCGAGGATGGCACCGAGCCTTCCCTCAAATGGGCGCCTGACCGGGATACCTCGGACAAGGAGGAATCGGATCAGAAGATGTTCCTTCTGACGGCCGACACGACCAAGCGACCCACCGGTAAACTCTCTTCCATTAGAGATTGGCCCGACGATGAAGATGACTCAGATGTTGAGGTGAGGGAAGCATTTGACGCTATCCCCCTTTCTTATGCTTTTTCGGCATCAGCTAACCCCGGTGGGCAGATCCATGAAGACCCTCCCCTTGCCGTGGGTGAGCCTGTCCCGGCTGCGCCGAAGAAAAGAAGGGGAGCCGCATCTGCTTCATCCTCTGGACCTTCTCAGCCAGCCAAAAGGCGAAAGAAGTCCGCGGACAAAGCCGCCACCAAGGCCACGACTAAGGATGTGGCCCGGAGAGCTCGCAAGCCAAAGGAGCCTCTCACTTCGGATGAGTAAGTCGTTTCTCTCTTTGCTTATTCACTTGCCCTTCCTTTATAGTTTCTCATCATACATTGTTTGATTCGGCAGGGCCGCGGTGGAGGTCTCGAAGAGTGGATCCAGCATCGCCTCGCCGCTCCGACACAGCCCTTCTCCCCCTCGTGGCGACGATTCATGCCCACTGAGCCCCATTCCGGAGGGCTCAGTGGCTGCTCCGGGTTCCAGCCCACCTCGTCAAGAGGAGAGCAACCTTGGAGCGGGGGAGACTGGCTCTGCCGAGGCAGCAGCAACCACAATTTTTTCTCTGCCGCAACCAGCTATCACCAAGGTTCCTTCAGCACCTCCGCCGAAGAAGAAAACAGCACCAGCACCAACTTCAGCCCCAGCAGCAACATCAAAAGCAACAGCAGCAGCATCAAGCCCCTCCACCTCGTCCGAGTCTTCCAAGGCTCGGCGAGAAGACACTAGCAGCACCAAGGCTAGCACCAAGGTAGCTCCCAAGGGCAAATCCGCTGCAACAACTTCCACTTTTCAGCAGCAACCTAAGGGCAAAAAGGCTCCTGATGCCACCAGGGCAGCGTCCATCAAGGCTGGACAGCGCACACTCACGTCCATGCTTTCGAAGAAGACTCCACCTCCGAAGGACGCCCCCGCCGAGCCAGCTGATGCGCAACTTGTTTTGCACACCAGCCCTGCTCTTACCCAGGTTGAGAGGAGGGAAGCTCATGCTAAGGGTCTAGTTGCCCCCCACATGTTGAGCGGCGAACGATACCCTCTGACCTTGATCGAGTTTGTAAATAACTGGAACAAGGTGGAGTTCATCCACAACGACGATCTCCCGGAGAAGTTCGGTCCCGCTGAATTTGGTGCGCAGATGAATACTGCTGCCAAGGCAATTAACCTTGCGGGTCGGATGATGGAGGTACGTTTCTTCATCTTTTCCTTAACATGTTGTAGATATTATTGATATAACCATTAGTCCCCGAGCCTCCGGGGGAGTAACTTGTTACTCGGCCGAATGCTCCTTAGAAGACTAACGTAGCTCCTTGATAACTTTGAATATGCACACACCTAGAGCCGGGTTAAGTTCCACTTGGCCCGGATCTTGTACACTTCGAATATGCACACACCTAGAGCCAGGTTAAGTTCCACTTGGCCTGGATTTTGTACACTTCAAATATGCACACACCTAGAGCCGGTTTAAGTTCCGCTTGGCCCGGATTTTGTACACTTTGAATATGCACACACACCTAGAGTCGGGTTAAGTTCCACTTGTCCCGGATTTTGTACACTTCGAATATGCACACACCTAGAGCCGGGTTAAGTTCCACTTGGCCCGGATTTTGTACACTTCGAATATGCATACACCTAGAGCCGGGTTAAGTTCCACTTGGCCCGGATTTTGTACACTTCGAATATGCAGACACCTAGAGCCGGGTTAAGTTCCACTTGGTCCGGATTTTGTACACTTCAAATATGCACACACCTAGAGCCGGGTTAAGTTCCACTTGGCCTGGATTTTGTACACTTCGAATATGCACACACCTAGAGCCGGGTTAAGTTCCACTTGGCCCGGATTTTGTACACTTCGAATATGCACACACCTAGAGCCGGGTTAAGTTCCACTTGGCCTGGATTTTGTACACTTCGAATATGCACACACCAAGAGCCGGGTTAAGTTCCACTTGGCCTGGATTTTGTACACTTCAAATATGCACACACCTAGAGTCGGGTTAAGTTCCACTTGGCCCGGATTTTGTACACTTCGAATATGCACAAGACTAAGTTATCTTTTTCTATTCTTTTTAGGTGATCACCAACCGCCGGAGCGCTGAATTTCAGCGTCTCCTGGACACTCACAAGATGCTACGTGCAAAACATAATACACTTCTCGCTAAATACGAGAAAAGGGGTAAGTTCTATCCCTTGGCATTTTTCCGTTTTTCTTCATCCTTTTCCGCCGAACTAATCCATCATTCAAATTTCGTAGCTGAGGTGGAAGCTGAGAACACCATCATGAGGAAAAACCTGGACCAGATCAAGGGTAAGTCGTTTTGACTCAACTTTGCTACGCTCTCTATCTCCTTTTCTCCTTGGCTCGGCAAACATTCATACCTCGGCTTTGTCGGGTCAACAAACTATTTTAGCATCGATAGTGTGCCCATGCCGGATATGATGCTGCATTTTCTCGAACAGGCAGGGCAACATCAGGCCAAGCTCAAAAATAAAGACGATGAGCTTGCCCTCCTCTGAGCCAAAGATGATGAGATTGCCAAGCTCAAGGCATATATGAAGAAACTGAAAGCACAACATCAAACCGAACTTCAAAAGGCTGGCCAAGACTTTACTGAAGAGCGCGAGCGCCTCAACCTCCAGATTGCCAAGGACCAAGAATTGCTTAAGGAGGCTGACTCTAAACTTGAGTCGGCGAACGCTGAGCTTGTTCAACTCCAGGAGAGGCGTGACAAGTGCACCAAGGAGCTAACCCGGATCCACAGCCATATTGCTGGTAAGTTCTTTTCCTTCAACAGACACTGACCTTTCCGGGTTTGCCTCCTTTACTTATTCCACTTGTCTTATTTTTTCAGGCAAATTCCTAGAGAGCGATGTCATCGCATCCAAAGTTGTTGCCAAGTTCCGCCAGAAGAAGTGTACCCCAACTGTCCTTGGCGCTGGAGAAATTCCATATGACATGGAGGACTTGCTGGTCAGCTTGTCCTCTCGTGTCGAACTTGTGAAGAACTATGGCAAGGACATCTTGAATGTAGTAATCCGGATCTTCAACGCCTTTTGGCCTGAGGAAGATACTACAGAGAATATGTCCGTTCTTTTTGCCAGGCTTATGGAATGCGAGACTCAGCTCGATCTTTGGAGAGAATCTGCTGGGCGCGCCGGAGCTGAGATCGTTCTCCACTACGTGCTTACGTGGTATGAGAAGATTGACCTCAATCTCCTTGCGCGCATGCGCACTGGATCAAAGTGGTCTACTGACCCGGATTGGGTAGCTCGGTGCAAGGCTTGGCGCTCACAGCTTCATCCAATATGCCCCCATTCATCAATGGAACGACGGACCGAGCTTCCTAGATGCTGCCGATGATGAAAATGTTGAAAATGTTGAAGATGAGTCAGATGAGAACAAAGAGGACGAAGCCTCAGACGTCGAGGAAGACGCAGATGATTCTGAAGCTAAGGCCGAGGCTGCCCTGCTAGCGCTGAATTACCTCCTCCTGCTGCTCCTTGATAAACACTTTAAATTTCATCAGATCCCCGGTATGCCGGGTGGAATTGTATCAGGTACACAAGTGATATTTTGCTACTAAGTCTTTATGCCGGACTAACTTGGGTGTAGTCCCCGAGTTTCATTTTCTTGTTTATCCAATCTTTTGGCTCGGATCGTGTCTACCTTGATTCGGTTTTATGACTTATGAGTCCGAGCTTCAAAAATTGTCTTAACAATACTTGGAAACTTTAGGCTTAGGTCAAAATAATTCAGCATAGTAAATCGAAAGTAAACATAAGGTTAGTCCGAAAAACAAACGTCGGCTCGATTAAGTTCTTTTCCTTAGTCGTTTTTCATGTGCTACGCAATTCCAAACTTGTTCTCTTGCTTGCAATGAAGCCAAATCTTGTTGGACAGCAGCAAGTCGAAGAGTTGGGTTCTTGGTGCTCACACACTACTAATCCGGCTTAAGTAGAAAAACTTACGCCAGCCGACATATAAATAATAAATACAGAAGACAACAAACATTATTCAGGCAGTCCCCGAGTTACTGCTCGAGGTGCCAACATTTCATTGATAAGCTCATTGCCGGCATACATACCGACATATGAGAGACTCAGATACATACACTTCTTTGCTAAGTGTAGAAAGGATGAAGTAGAGCTACATTCCATGGACGCTTAGATTCCTCGCCGGACCTGTCTGCCTTGTTCTTTTCCTATGGTTTCGCATCGATAAGATAATGCGAATCATTGTGCAATGCTTTGCTCACAATGAATGGCCATTCCCATGGGGGGATAACTTATGCATGCCAGCAGTACGTTGTACCAACCGGAGTACCGGATCACCTTCCCGGAAGACTCGAGGGTTTACTTTCCGGCTATGATAGCGTCGAAGATTTTCGCTGATATATGGCGGATCTGGACAGTGCCAATTCTCTCCCTTCTTCCAGCAGATCAACATCATTTTGCCAGGCTTCTTGCACTTCGGCTTCTGTGTAATGGGTGACCCTAGGCGAGTCATGCTCTATGTCGGTTGGTAATACAGCTTCTGCCCCATATACCAGAAAGAATGGCGTATAGCATGTTGATCGATTCGGAGTTGTTCTTAAACTCCAAAATACCGCTGGTAGTTCTTCTATCCAGCACCCCGCTGATCTTTGCAGCGGCTCAATGAGCTGGGGTTTTATCCCGGATAATACTAATCCGTTGAATCTGTCCACTTGTCCGTTCGATGCAGGGTGGGCTACCGAGGCAACGTCCAACCGGATCTTCTTATCCCGGCAGAATCATGCAAATGCTCCTTCAGCAAAATTTGTGCCATTATCAGTTATGATACTATGAGGATAACCGTATCTCAAGATGATGTCTTCGAGAAATGTCACGGCCGTAGCTCCATCACATTTTCTTATTGGCTTTACTTCAATCCACTTTGTAAACTTATCCACCATGAACAAAATGTGAGTCATATTTCCCCTTGCTGGTTTGAACGGGCCAACCATGTCCAAACACCATACGACAAATGGCCATGTGATTGGTATGGTCTTGAGTTCCGACACTGGCATATGTGTCTTGGTAGCATACCTCTGACAACCATTGCATTTTCTTACCAAATCCTCTACTTGTTCTAAGGCACTTGGCCAGTAGAATCCATGCCGGAAAGCTTTTGCTACCAAGGCTCTGGACAAGGCATGATGCCCACATTCCCCTTGATGTATATCTCGGAGGATGTCAAGCCCTTCTTCCGGGTCAACACATCGCTGGAGGACATTAGTCACACTCCTTTTGTATAGCTCGGAATTGATGATCGTGTATGCTTTTGCTCTCCTTTGAGTTTTCCTGGATTGCACTTCCTCAGCGGGTAAAGTTCCATCTCTCAAGAATTGAAATATAGGTAGTGCCCAAGCTGGTATTGCTCGTACAGGGAACACATCCTCGTCAATTTCCATCTGATCCACCGGCATAACCTCAACCGGATCACGCTGAGCAGTCCCCGGGTTCACTGAGGCAGTCCTCGGGTTTGCTGAGGCAGTCCACGGGGGTCGCGCACCATCTCCCATGTCAATGTCCATGGGTGCAGCTCTAGACTCCGGATCCTCCGGGACGTAGATTGAGTCGGTTTCTAGGGACGGTCTGATAGATGGTTTTCTGAGGTGTTCTAATGCTACACCCGGTGGAGTTACTTGTCGGGTTGATCCGAGCTTCGACAATACGTCGGCAGACTCATTTTCCACCCGAGGTACATGGCGAAATTTGCATCCCTCAAAGTAACCAGATATTTTCTGCACATGGAATCTGTATAATGCCATGTTTGGATCAAGAGCGTCCCACAGCCCCGACACTTGCTGAACTACCAAATCCGAGTCTCCAAAGCATTGGATCCGACGTATCCCAATTTCTTTTGCCACTTTGAGCCCATGCACAAGTGCTTCATATTCGGCGACATTATTTGACGCTGCGAAATGGATCTGTAGCACATACTTCAAATGGTCATTCTTTGGCGAGGTAAGCACAACTCCGACGCCTAACCCGGTTTTTGTTTTTGATCCGTCAAAGTGCATTCTCCAATAGTTCGGATCTGGTAACGGTGGTTCATATTGCACCTTGGCCCAGTCCACAAAAAAGTCAGCCACAGCCTGAGACTTGATTGCTTCTCTTCTGTCATATTGTGGCGCATAAGGAGCTAGCTCAATTGCCCATTTTGCAATTCTGCCACTTGCATCCTTGTTACTCATTATCTCGGATATGGGAGCTTCACATATTACTTTGATGGGATGCTCCTCAAAATAGTGTTTCAGCTTCTTAGCCGGCATGTACACACCATACGCCACTTTCTGATAGTGCGGATAATTTTGTTTTGAAGCTAATAATACCTCGCTCAGATAATACACCGGCCTTTGCACTGACTTACCCTCTTCGTCGCGCTCTACCACAATTACCGCACTTACAACTCGGTTGGTTGCGGCTATATAGAGCAACATTGGCTCCTTTGATAGTGGAGAGGCTAACACTGGTGTAGTGGCTAACATTTTCTTTAATTGGATAAAGGCTTCATTGGCCCGTGGCGTCCAAATGAACTTGTCCGACTTTTTCATGAGTTGATAGAGAGGCAATGCCTTTTCTCCCAATCGACATACAAACCGACTTAACGATGCCAGGCAACCAGTGAACTTCTGGACATCGTTAAGACACTTCGGCAGTTCCATTCGCTCTATGGCCCGGATTTTAGTTGGATTAACTTCAATACCTCGGCTGGAAACGAGGAATCCGAGTAACTTTCCAGCCGGGACACCGAAGGTACATTTTTTCGGGTTAAGCTTCATTCGGAACCTCCTTAGGTTCGCGAATGTCTGCCTGATATCATTAAGGAGTGTTTTGCTTTCCTTGGTCTTGATAACCACATCATCCACATACACTTGTACATTTTGACCAATTTGGTCGTGCAAGCATTTCTGCATACATCTTTGGTACGTTGCCCCTGCATTACGTAAGCCAAATGGCATGGTGCGATAGCAATAAGCCCCATACGGGGTGATAAATGCAGTTTTTATTTGATCATCCGGATTCAGGGGTATTTGGTGGAAACCAGAATATGCATCAATGAATGACAACAGTTCACACCCAGCTGTTGAATCTATGACCTGATCTATCCTCGGCAGTGGGAATGGATCTTTTGGACACGCCTTATTCAGGTTCGTGTAATCGATACACATACGCCAAACCACTTCCACATTCGGATCATCCTTCTTCTTCTCCACCAGCACCGGATTAGATAGCCAATCCGGCTAAAGAACTTCCATGATAAATCCTGTTGCTAGTAACCGAGCTATCTCATCTCCAATGACTTTTCTCCTATCCTCGGTGAAGCGGCGGAGAGGTTGCTTCACCGGTCTTGCTCCGGGTCTCACATTCAAAGAGTGCTCGGCCAACTCCCTCGGAACACCTTGCAAGTCATGTGTGGACCAGGCAAAAATATCCCGATTCTCACGGAGGAAGTTGACGAGCTCACTTTCCTATTTATCATTTAACCCGACACCAATTGTTACGGTGCGCTCTGGGAACATGTCATCAACAGGCACTTTCTTGGTATCCTTTGTGGCTTGGAACGAAACACTACCATGCGGATTACTCAACACCGGCATATACTGCTGCGCGGACTGAGCCAAGGCCGCCACTTCCTGTATCTTTCTTTTCTCTTGCGCAATCACGAGTGACTCGGCTAGGTTAGACCCGGCTAACGCACACTCAATGGAACGTCGGAAATTTCCAGCTATGGTAATTACTCCATTTGGCCCGGGCAACTTCATCTTCAGATAACCGATGTGACAACTTGCCATGAACTTGTTTAGTGCTGGTCTGCCAAGTAACGCGTGATACACACTTTCTAAGTTCACCACTTTAAACTCCAAATTCTCAGTTTGGCAGTTATCCCGTGTGCCGAACAATACGTCAACCCAGACCTTGCCTATGGGCTCACAAGAAATGCCTGGCACAATGCCATGGAAAGTTGTCCTTGTAGCCTGGAGCATGTTCTCTGAGATACCCAACTTGCGCATTGTATCCGCATACATGATGTTGATGCTACTGCCATTGTCAATTAGTACCTTTGAGAATCTCACATTGATGTTAGGCCCAATGAATGTCGGATCCACCACTAGCGCATACGAACCAGGACTTGGCATAAGCTTGGGATGATCTTTGATACTCCAGGTGATTTCCTGGTCCGACCAAGGTATATACCTCGTCACTGCTGGCATTACCGCATTCACCTCCATGTGTCGGTGCTGCAAGCTCTTTCTATCTGTTTCCTCAGTGGTAAAGACATGGTAACTCTGATGATGCTCTCTCTACTCATTCCTCCCCTCGCTTCCGGGGTACCTCTGATCCGACTGATGCTGGTCTTCCACTTGATGCACTGCATCCCTTCTTTCATGGTTGTCATACCTCGGCGGAGGAGGAGGAGGCAACATTAGCTGTTTCGTGTTCGCTCCAGAGAGCAATTGCTGCCGGAGTAACTCCTGCCGAGGTTGATCATTCCAAGGTGCCTGAGCATTCCCCGAACCACCTTGTTCTATCTTACGCATCCACTCACATTGCCTTGTTGTATGACCCGCTGGGTTACTCGGATTTGGTGTGTGAAATTTACACGGTTGATCCAACATTGACTCATAAGTATACCTCGGATGGTCCTTCTTTTCCTGCCACTGTTTCTTTTGCTCTGGCGTCCAAGTTTTCTTGCCATCATTTCTCGGTGTCCATAGTTGCCCTCCAGTTTTCTGGCATTGATTGCCCCCTGCTCCGGGCTGATCTTGATTCACAGCAGCAACTTGTTGCGAATTGTACCGGTAATCCGGTCTGTCATCTCTTCTTTTACCCCGGTAATCATTCCTTCGGGATGACCCGGCTCCATCTCTCTGGTAGCACTCCTCATTTGACTCGTTTGACATGATCCTGGGTTGAGTCGGATCACCCAAAGCATATGAATCAGCAATCCGGATTGTCTCTGCCAACGTAGTTGGCATATCCCTTTGCAATCTTTGCCAGAACATGCTTGCATATTTGCATCCTTGCGCAAACCATGCTATGTCCTATGACTCAATCACACCCTCACATGAGTTTCACACGGTACACCACCGGGTCAAGAACTCCCGGTCCGTCTCGTTCGGTCTCTGCTTTGACATTGCTAGGGTCTGTGGCCTATTCGGCCTCTGATACGTACTTGAGAAATTGCTGATAAATATTTCCTCAAAATCAATCCAGCAGTTAATACTCCTGGGCGGCAAATTGTTTAGCCATACCCTCGCTGGCCCCTCCAACATCTGGGGTACGTATCTCACAGCCCATCTCAAGTTACCTGTAGCAATTTTCACAGTTGTAGCATAGTTAATCAACCAATCCTCCAGCTTTGTGATGCCGTCGTATGTCTTAGTGCCTCTAGGTAGCTGGAAGTTAGGTACCGGAGGCTCCTTCATGATCCGGGGTCCAAAACACGCAGGACCCGGGGGACCTTGACATTCAATCTGTTCCGACCTATACAGCCGATCTAGTTTTAATCTGGCATCGTCAGGCATCAAATCCCTGCTTCCCAATCTTGACCCTATCACATGATAGTCCGGCCTTGGGTATCCTGCATTCACCATTTCCGAGTCACCATCATTATATCGGTCTTGCTCTCGTAGTGCACCTCTCTGTTGCATACCTCGGCCGACACTTTGCTCTTGCCTTGGTATATTCTGCTGCTGCGGTTGTCCTGCTCCTGCCGAGTTGTGCTGTCCGGCATTGCCATTTACAACATTACCTTGACCGGCATTGCCTTGGTCGGGGTTACCTCGGCTGGCTTCACCTCGGCTCACACTTCGTCGATCCTCATTTCTCTGTACTTCTTTTCCTTTCCCTGCCCTTGCCGGGTCATACGGGACTATCTGTTTGTTCCTCCTGGCCGAGGTTACCACTTCTTCTCTCCTAGGACCGCCATGAGGAGACGATGCAGCTCCAGCGGATTTCTCCGGGTTACCCATCACCGAATGAACGATCTTGGAGGTCCCAGCTCTCTCCGGGTTAGCCCTGAGCAATTCCTCATTTTGCCTATTCGCGATCCGAACCAACTCATTGACCCTATCTTGCTGTCTTTGACGGGCTTCACCCGTTAGACCCTCTAACTCGGACGCAGCTGCATCTGCTGCTCTGAGGTTTTTCGCCGGGGTACTATACTTCGGCAGCCCCACGGATAAACAGTTCTATGACTCCTCAATCCTAGTATCGCCCTCTTTGTTCATTTCACTCATGAGATTTCTCCCCTTCACTTTTACAGCATCTACTTTATTTTCCTTTGCGTACTCACGCAGTGTCATGTTCAACGACTGCTGAGCCGTGGCTATCTTTTTCGCACCCTCTAGAATTTTTTGCCTAGTTTCCTCTAGCTCGGCCTGTGCCTGAGCCGGATCCACCGCTACTGCTACTGGGTTTGCCAAGCTATCCATCGCTTGCTGCAGCACATTCTCTGGCCTCTCTAGTGGAGGACCTCTACTTTTCCTTGGTGCCTTAGGCGTTACCTCCGGATCTGGTGCCGGATCCTTGCTTGTGCCAGCACCAGGCGCAATCATCATCACCTCAGCATGGTTCGAGGAGCGAGTGATACGCGTCCCGCGAACCACGCTAAGGGGTGGCTCGCCTCCTTCAGCGACGTGCCGCGGATGAACGCATGACACATCGACAACAACGTAGACCTTGTGCGCGCCGAGCTTGACGAAGAGGCCGTTGCGCAGAAGAGGACACTTGCCGAAGTAGCCAGCGTTGTCGCTGACAAAATCCAGCGCTCCAAAGCGCTGAAAAAGCCCGGAGACGATGCGTTCGCCGGTGCCGATGAGGTTTCCCATCCGGATCTTGACCCCTGCTAGCGCCGCTAGCCCCACGGTGGGCGCCAACTGTCGTGGTGGTGTCACGGCAGATGCCATGGATAGGCTAAAGGTGGGGACTAAATGCACTAGGGGAATCCAGGGAGGGATAGTGTGGTGATTCCACACACAGAAGCTTTGTATTTGATTCACTTCCACCGATTACAAGTGCTCCTTGAGCTGTATTGGAGAGAGGAGGAAGAAGGAGCTCTCTTACTCTCACCACTAGCTAGCCCTCAGGAACCAAGTAAAATCTAACCCACTAGAGATCAACCCCTTCTACAGAGTCCCTAGCCCTCCTTTTATAGGGGTGGCTAGGTCTCCAATTAGGGCATACGTGGAGGCATATTCAAGGGAATATGCCTCTTCCCAAAATAGTAAGCCGACCGGGTCACTTTTCCCTCGCGTCATCCATGTAGAGGCTATGTGAGCCTCTGCGGCGCCTGCGTCATCCGACATAGGCATCGTCACCTTTGTCGGCCATGCCTCGGTGGTCCTACCTCTGTCCGCTTTGCTCATGCTCCGTGTACAGTGGTCACCTTTGACCAGCGAGATACCTTCCTTCTCCTACAATCTTGATATAACCCGGATCGTACATAGTTGATCCGGCCATACCTGTTCTTGCATACAAGTTAGATTCATCTCACCGACTTATGATATAAGTCGGCTGATACCCAGTTAGGTGGACATCCCCTGGTCCGGGTTACTCCATGATTCGGCCTGCCTTGAGGTGACTCGGCCAGCATTCGCTTTGACCTTGCCGTAGCTCGGCTAACTCGGCCTTTATACCCCGGCGTGACCCTACCCGGGGGTATCCCTCCAACATAGAGCCATTACTAGCCTCAACACTAGAGGTAGTGATAGTAGAAACACTATTGTTTCTAGCAATTTCATCTTCTCTTTCCCACTCAGCATGCAATTCAGCTAATAGTCTAACATTTTCATCAATTCTTACTTGTATGGCATTAGTAGCTGCAAATGGATTATCATTAGTTTCAGGTTTAGCAGCCATTTTATTAATCAAAGAGGATTGAGCTTCAGACAAAGATGATATATTTCTTTCAGCATTAGAAAGTTTCAATTGCAGATAAGGAATTTCCCTATTCAAATTCTCAAGTTGATGACTAATATTCTTCAAAATGGTAGATTGTTCCTCCATAGTTTTAGTAAATAATTTGTTTTGTTCATATTGCATTTGCATGAAGTTTTTAGTGGCTCTTTCAACATCTAAAATTCTTCCTTCACTAGGTATTCTAGGTTTGCCATTATGACCATTACTTCTAAAATTGTTATGACCATAAGCATTGTTGCCAAAAATTATTATTTCTTACAAAGTTCACATCAACTTGCTCTTCTTGACAAACCAAAGAGGCTAAAGGAACATGATTTGGATCAATATGGGCTTTCCCATTAACAAGCATAGACATAATAACATCAATCTTATCACTCAAGGAGGAGATTTCCTCAACAGAATTTACCTTCTTACCTTGTGGAGCTCTCTCAGTATGCCATTCAGAATAGTTAACCATCATATTATCCAGAAGCTTTATTGCAGCACCCAAAGTAATGGTCATAAAGGTACCTCCAGCTGCAGAATCCAATAGATTTCTTGAAGAATAGTTCAATCCTGCATAAAAAGTTTGGATGATCATTCAAGCAGTCAGTTCATGAGTGGGAAAATTCTTTACCAAAGATTTCATTCTTTCCCAAGCTTGAGCAACATGTTCATTATCAGATTGTTTAAACATCATTATTTAACTTCTCATAGATATAATCTTAGCAGGAGGATAGTATTTTCCAATGAAAGCATCTTTGCATTTAGTCCAAGAATCAATACTATTCCTAGTTAAGGAATTCAACCATTCTTTAGCTTTTCCTCTCAAAGAGAAAGGAAACAATTTAAGCTTAATAATATCTCCATCTATATCTCTATGCTTTTGCATCTCGCAAAGTTCAACAAAGTTATTTAGATGGGCAGCAGCATCTTCATTACCAATACCAGAAAATTGTTCTCTCATAACAAGATTGAGTAAAGCAGGTTTTATCTCAAAGAAAGTAGCTTCAGGAACAGGTGGAGCAATAGGTGTGCTCATAAAATCATTGTTGTTGGTGCTAGTGAAGTCACACAACTTAGTGTTTTCAAGAGTAGTCATTTTTTTGTGTTTTTAATAAAGAAAGCAAACTTGTAAAAATATTTTTTGTGTGTTTTTGATAAAGAAACAAGCAAACAAAGCAAAAGTAAACTAAGCAAAACAAAAATAACAAAGTAAAGAGATTGGTTATGAGGGACTCCCCTTGTGAAGATGTTCTTGACTCCCCGGCAATGGTGCTAGAAAAATACTTGCTGACTCGTGTACTAACGAGATCATTGGGGAACCCCAAGAGGAAGGTATGATGAGCACAGCAGTAAGTTTCCCTAAGTTATGAAACCAAGGTTATCAATCCTGTAGGAGCAAGGAAACACCCCAAAGGTGTAGCTAGCTGAACTTTGGCAGGGCACATTACCGGTGCCAGCAGCAACGTGGAGACCTGCACAACACAACCACAGAACTCTATCCCCAACTTGTGATGAGGTTGTCAATCTCACCGGTTTTGCTGAAAACAAAGGATTAAACGTATCGAGTGGAAGAAAGTAATAGTTTGCAGAAAGTAAACACAAAGTAGTAAACTGTTGATTGTAGATTGATAGTAAGAGAAAGGACCGGGGTCCATAGTTCACTAGAGGTGGCTCTCCTTAAGATAGATGACATGTTGGGTGAACAAATTACAGCGGGGCAATTGACAAACATCGAGAAAGCATACAAGCATATACTAATCATCTTGACTCCTTTGAGATTCGATTGGGCATTACAACATTATACATAGACCGCCATCCAACTGCATCTATGACTAATAATCCACCTTCACTTTATCATCCGAACCCCCTCTAGTATTAAGTTGCAAGCAACGGATAATTGCATTACGAACTGCGTGTAAAGTAAACAATACGATTGTTATATAAACAAAGGATTGTTGTTTTCTCCCTAGTAGCAACAGCACATCTAGTACCTTAGAGATTTCTATCACTTCCCCAGATTACCAGAGGCATGAACCCACTATCGAGCATAAATACTAACTCTTGGAGTTGCTAGCATCTACTTGGCCAAGATAGCTACTAACAACAGAAAGCATGCAAGATCACAAATAACAAAGACATGACAAAATCAATAATCAATCTGAAATAGCATCTCAATATCCATCGGATCCCCGCAAACACAACATGCAGAATTACAAATAGATGATCTTGATCATGAACGGAGCTCACAAGATCTAAACATGATAGCACAAAGGAGAAGAACCAGCCATCTAGCTACTACATGGACCCGTAGTCCAGAGATGAACTACTCACGCATCACACCGGAGGCTTGCATGGTGATGAAGAAGGCCTCCAGGGTGAATTCCCCTCTCCGGCAGGGTGCCGAGAAGAGCTTCAGATCCCTCCTGATCTAGGGATGGAGATGATGGTGGCTACAGACTCTTTCGTGGAAATTTTATCGGGTACTTAGGGTTTCCGTATCAGAGGCAACTTATAGGCGGAAGGAGAGGCCGAGGGGGTGCCTTGGGCGGCCAGACCACCCCCTGGCGTGGGCCAGGCCTGGCCGGGCCCCAGCCCATCTCCATCTCGTATTCTAGCTCCAGGTGTCCCTCGGTGAAAAACTGACTTTGGCTTTTGTCCTGTCCAATTCCGAGAATATTCATTTTCTGGCTTTCCTGGAACCAAAATAGCAGAAAACAGGCAACTGTCACTGTGGCTCTTGTTAATAGGTTAGTCCAAGAAATCATATGAAAATCACTCCAAAGTGTGGACAAAACATAAGAAAGTAGATACAACCAAGCATGGAACATTAAAAATTATGGATACGTTTGCAATGTATCAGACCCTGACTCCATAAAATGACTAGAAGTCATAGAATCCGTGATAGTATCCATACACGAGAAATCAAGTTTCTGAACTTGGAAGACCCTCTGGAAAGGCATGAAGCCTATCGGTCGTGTTTGGATCTATAAAGAAATAAACATGGATGTTTAACATCTATGAAATAGTCGACATGTCGGAAAGAAGTTTACGACAATGTTCAAGGAGTTGACTATGACAAGATTTGATCTTTCATAGCGATATTTAGTCTTGACGGATTAATGTAGCAACCACTACATATAATTTGGTGTATGGTAGTTGAACAAACAAAACAATATTCTTCTAATAGAATGGTTACCTAGGACGTGTACAAGACATGGTCCGAAGGGTTTTGTTAATTCAAAGGGTGCTAAAAGGGCATGCAAACTTCAATAGTTGAAGTGAGCATAGCGGAGTTGGAATCTTCACAATGATGAAAATTTTAAAAGAGTTTAAATTCACCGGAGATGATGAAGATGCTTGCATTTGCAAGAAATTAAGTGGGAGCGCTGAGACAAATTTCTAATACATTATGCAGAGTACATATTGTTGATTGGAAATGATGTATCTTTTATTGACACAAGTTAAGAATTTCATTAAAATAGGATTTCGATGAAAGACTTGGGCAAAACTGGAATATTTGGCATCAATGTCTATATGGATAGATTGAGGCACTAATATGGTTGTGTCAGACGTACATATATGAGATATTTAAAGGGTTCAATATGGAAACAACAAGAAAGGTTCTTGCTGCATGGAAAGGATTGTATCAAGATTCAAGTGTTTCAACACTTGGTGAGTAAAATCACATGAAGATTTTGATCGATTATATCGTGATATGTATATATCCAGATATGTCCTATGCTCTAAATGTTATGAGCACATACCAGAATGATTCATAAGATGATCATTGGACGATAGTAAATATATTCTTATGAGCTTTGGAAGAACTAAGAATATATCATGTATAAGTGACAAATAGTTGCAGATAGTTCATTGTAAAGAGTTACATTGACACTAATTTGTCACAAGATACAAATTAAAATTTATCTCAATTTAGACTATGGGTGGCACAATGTAATGGAAAGGATGTTCCATGATGGATTTGGATGAGTTCCAAAGTTAAGACATTGTGACGGATACTACAACAAAAGGCTAAGTATATGACTGCTATAGTAGCAACATAGGAGGGCATTTGTGTTAAGTAGTTTGTTATCAAACTAGGTGTGGTTCAAAGTGGGCTAATACTATGAAGATATATTGTATGACAATAATATCAACATATTTTAACCCGAACGAACTAAAGGTCTCACCAAAGGACCAAATTTATACAATGCCATCTCATTTGAGAATGAGTGATGCGTAGAGACGCAAAGACATGCAAATACACACGAACCTGAAACTATCAGATCCGGAGATTATGTTAACCACTAGCAATTGCATATATGCAACACCAGAAAGCCATAGGTGTTCAATACGCAAAGTTTTTCAAACTAGATTATTGACTCTAGTGCAAGTGGGAGACTGAAGGGAATATGCCCGAGAGGAAATAATAAAGTGGTTATTATGTTATTCCTTGTTTATGATAAACATTAATACATGTGTGTTTAATAAACAAAAGGAAAGTTCCTAGTTATGCCTCTCTTATAAACTAGCTCATTGATTAACAAGATGATCAAGGTTTCCTGATCATGGACATTGGATGTTATTAATAACGAGGTCACAACATTAGTGGAATGATGTGATGAACATTCATCCGAAGTATAGCATTACGATAAAATTCATTGTGTTTATATTACTATAACATCATACGAAGTAATCCTAGTCCTTAGACCATGAGATCATGTCAATCACTAACACTGGAAGAGTATCTTGATAACATCAAACGTCACACCATGAAAGGGTGATTATAAAGATGGGTTCAGTGCTATGAAAGTGTCCATCTCGGTGATATCACATGGATCAAGAGTGGGATTTGTCCATCCCGATGACGAATAGATATACTCTGGGCCCTCTCGGTGATATCACATTGGTTAGCTTGCAAGCAAGTGATAAGATCACTAGAAAGTTATATCACGGGAACGAGAAAAAGGTACATGTCGGTAACGAGATCAAACTAGGTATTGAGATACCGATGATCGAATCTCGGACATGTAATATATCGCAAGACAAAGGGATTTAGTTACTAGCGTTAAAGGTTCTCACGATCACAGAAGTCATCATTGAATGTGTAGGAGTCAGTATGGATCTCCAGGTCCCGCTTTTGATTATTGATCTGAGAGGGGTCTCGATCATGTCTGCATTATTCACGAACCGTAGGGTGACACACTGATACATTGTAAAATGTATCTATAATTTTTGATGTTCCATGCTTGGTTTTATCCACTTTGTTGTGTTTTGTCCACACTATGGAGTACTTTTCATATGATTTCTTGGACTAACCTATTAACAAGAGCCACAGTGCCAGCTGCCTGTTTTCTGCCGTTTTTGGTTCTAGGAAAGTCAGAAAATGAATATTCTCAGAATTGGACGGGACAAAAGCCAAAGTGCCTATTTTTCCGGAAGTCATCAGATGCTAGAATACGAGACGGAGAAGGGCCATAGGATGGCCACACCACCTGGCCGCATGGCCAGGCTTGGACCGCGCGGCCAGGCTTGGACCACGCTAGGGGGTGGTGTGGCAAGCCCAGGCACCCCCTCGGCCTCTACTTCCGCCTATAAGATGCCCTCGGGACGAAAACCCTAAGTACCCGATCAAAAATCCACGAAAGAGTTTGTAGCCGCCGTAATCTCCATCCCTAGATCAGGAGGGATCTGAAGCTCTTCCCGGCACCCTGACAGAGAGGGGAATTCACCCTGGAGGCCTTCTTCATCACCATGCAAGCCTCCGGTGTGATGCGTGAGTAGTTCATCCTTGGACTACGGATCCATATAGTAGCTAGATGGCTGGTTCTCCTCCTTTGTGCTTTCATGTCTAGATCTTGTGAGCTCCATTCATGATCAAGATCATCTATTTGTAATTCTGCATGTTGTGTTTGCCGGGATCCGATGGATATTGAGATGCTATTTTATATTGATTATTGATTCTATCATGTCTTTCTTATTTGTGATCTTGCATGCTTTCCATTGTTAGTAGCTATCTTGGCCAAGTAGATGCTAGCAACTCCAAGAGTTAGTATTTATGCTCGATAGTGGGTTCATGCCTCTGGTAATCTGGGGAAGTGACAGAAATCTCTAAGGTACTAGATGTGCTGTTGCTACTAGGGAGAAAACAACAATCCTTTGTTCATAGAACAATCGTATTGTTTACATTACACGCAATTCGTAAAGCAATAATCTGTTGCTTGCAACTTAATACTGGAGGGGGTTCAGATGATAACCTGAAGGTGGATTATTAGTCATAGATGCAGTTGGATGGCGGTCTATGTATAATGTTGTAATGCCCAATCAAGTCTCAAAGGAGTCAAGATGATTAGTATATGCATGTATTGCTTTCTCGATGTTTGTCAATTGCCCCGCTGTAATTTGTTCACCCAGCATGTTATCTATCTTAAGGAGAGCCACCTCTAGTGAACTATGGATCCGGTCCTTTCTTTTACATACAATCTACAAATTGTTTACTTCTTTGTGTTTACTTTCTGCAAACTATTACCTCCTTCCATTCGATACGTTTAATCCTTTTTTTCAGCAAAACACAGTGAGATTGACAACCTCATCGCAAGTTGGGGACAAAGTTCTGTGGTTGTGTTGTGCAGGTCTCCACGTTGCTACTAGCACCGGTAGTGCGCCCTGCCAAGGATCAGCTAGTAACACCTTTGGGGTGTTTCCTTGCTCCTACTGGTTCGATTAAACCTTGGTTTCATAACTGAGGGAAACTTGCTGTTGTGCTCATCATACCTTCCTCTTGGGGTTCCCAACAAGCTCTACATCAATACTGAGCCATCAAGCATTTTTCTGGCGCCATTGACAAGGACTAAAAGAAGAAGAAGCTCCCACGTCAACAACGCGCCATCAAAGATATTTTTCTGGCGCCGTTGCCAGGGAGTTAAGGACATCTTCACAAGGGGAGTCCCTCATAACCAATCTCTTTACTTTGTTATTTTTGTTTTGCTTAGTTTCTTTTTGTTTTGTTTGCTTGTTTCTTTATCAAAAACACAAAAAAATTAGTTTTACTAGTTTGCTTTCTTATTTGAAAAACACAAAAAAATTAGTTCCTTTCTTAAGTTGCCACTATGTCTCCAATCACTATGTCACCCGAGGAAATGATTTTCACTTTTAAACAAGGAATTGAGGAAATTTTAAAGAAGCTTGGTCTAGAATCTCTGATCTACATGAAAAAAATGAGCCTAAAATGACTCAAAGCTTGTTCCTTAGCAGTTTTTACCTTGGAATTGCTCTTTGCTATAGATATGCTTTAGATGCTGTTGTGGGAGGAGATTTCCTCCAATGTAATGAGGATGATGCTATTAAGGCTATAAAGAAATTGATCCTCGCTTACAACTTGCCTAGCCAAACTGATATTTCTTTCGCAAGAATATTTGCTAGATTGAACACTCTTGAGACTAGCACTACTAGCTTAAAATATTGCTATAATACGCTTAGGGAGCATCATAATTATGTTCCAATAAATTCTGAACCATCAAAGTGGCTCCCTACTGTAAATATTGAGATAAACACTGAAACTTTTCAAGCCCGCTGTGATATCATGTCTGAATTTTGTCTTATGCCCAAAGACATTTATGAATCTTTGAATACTTGGGGGCTTACTGAAGGAGGAAAAGAAATATCTCTTGCTAATAATGCTACCATATTACCTATTGGAATAGCTGAAGGAGTGTTTACAAAGATCCTTGGGAAAATGATTTCTATTGATTATCTTGTTATTGAATGTGCAGGAAAAGGACAAATTACACTTGGAAGGTCCCTATTAGAACTCCTTGGAGCAATAATAGATGTGGGAAAAGGGACCATGCACCTTTCTTCTCCACCAAACAATCATATTTTCCCCAAGGTTAAGAATAAAAGTAAGAGAGGTAAGGGCAAGAAATTTGGTCTTAATGCTTCTTCATTTGAGAACACTTGATTTTTTCTTGCTTCTTATGCCTAACTTAAAGGCGTTAAATAAAAATACTTATTGGGAGATACCCAAAAGTTTTAGATGAGTCCTGGAAGTTATTACTTTAGTAATAACCGCTCCTTATCCTTTTTATTTGCTTTTTGTGCCAAGAGTAACCTCTAATGAGAGAGAAGTAATGATTGGGAAAGTTGCTGTCCCGAAACAGATTTTTGTGCTTCACCGTAAATATCCGTATAAAATCTCTGAATGTCTTTTAGAGGTGTAAATTTTTGTGCTTCTGCCCCAGGTTGTTATCTAACTTTCGTTAGTTCAACACTTTTTGATTTGAGCAACAGAAGGTCTTCGAAAAAATTCGTCTTTACCTGCTGGTCTGTTTTGACAGATTTCTGCCATTTTCTGCATTTGCTTCTTGTTGGTTCCTTTTTGAGTTCTTTTGGGGAATTGAACTTTTTGAGGGAAGTGCTTCAGTAGATAGTGTTCTAATGGAAGTTTATTTGTTGTTTGAACTGAACCTTAAGACTTATTTATCTTGAGTGCACTAATGTTGCTAATAAAGATTGTGTGAAGTTTTGTATGAAGGAAAAATTTCAGGTGTATGGAAGGAATGAGTAATGAGATGGAGGATGGACTAAAGCTCAATCTTGGGGATGCAACACGTGTCACCCCAAGAAATATACAAGAAGTACAAGCGTCAAAGCTTGGGGATGCCCAAGGCATCCCCTTTTCATCAATAAAAATTCCAGGTTTCTTCCAAACGCTTCATTTTTATTGTTTTATGCACAGTTGTGTTGTTCTTGGAGCGTTTCGTTTTCGTTTTGTTTTTTCATTTGCTTTTGTTTTCTTAGTTTTGTTAATAAATTGGTTGGACCCCCTCTTTCATACATTGGTTTGCAAATAGTTTGGTTTGGTTTGGAAAAGAGTAGGAAAGTTCATGCTTATGTGGTAAAAAGAGCTCGTTTTTGACTGTGGCCTATGCTCTGCCATGCCATGCTTGATATTGTTTTGGCTTTATGCTTAGTATTCTTTGATGTAGCATGACTTGTTATAAACAATTGAGATTGCTTAATGTGCCTTGGATGAATCATGCGTTGTTTTAGCATATTAAAGCATACTATAGTGGTATTCTCCTTTGATGCTTTATTTGGGTTGACTTGGCACATGCTCACACCATGTTATGACTATCCTAAGTCACCATAGCCTTTATGATCCTTTAGTTTTCAACTTGTAGTATCACTTTATGCTTTGTTCAATGATGTTTTGTCGCTCTGCATGATTATGGCCATTATTGCTCTCTTAGTTTGTCGCTCCCAGTCTTTTGCTAGCCTCCACAACCAAGTATGAGTTCCACTCATGCATCCAACTCCCTAAACCAAGTTATTCCAAAGAGTCCACCATACCTACCTACTAGCTTATGCTATTCCAAGTATATTCATGCTTTTGTTTACCTTCCAAATTAAACTTGTTATAAGAAAACTAGTGATTAAAGCTCTCACGAACTTGATGGCACACTTTACTTTTCTTGCCCTTAATAAACTTGAACCATTGTGTCGTCTATGTTGTATATGCTTGCACTTATTTGTTGGGGATTATCAAAACCATGCTTTCATGGGGAACGCTTTCAACATTGCACTTGGTACTTGTACCTAGTTGATATCATGCTCTTTTGTATATGGATGTCGTCGGTGTGAAATGAAAGGGGAGCTTGTAAGTCCATGGAGTTATGTATATGTGTTAGAGAAACGCCTGGGCTGCTGGTCTAATCCATGCTAACATGGTGGAAACCTGCAGCGTAACCATAATGAGCTGTCTATGAAGCATTCTTCTTATAAAAAAAGAGTCCTATATCGAGAAAAAAAGAAAAAAAAGAGATTATGAAAAGAGGAAAGAGAGAAAAAAGCACCATATTCCCATGGTAAATAAGAAGATTGCTGAGATGCTCGTCGTCTGCTTGCCTTGTCATTTTGATATGGGGATTCTTTCGTATCATCGGGCAAGGGGTACCCCGTTGGCGGTTCTCTATGATACATATGTACTTACAATGACAAGAACTTACCGGTGACTAAACTTGAGTAGCATGAGGAGCGGCCCTCGTATACAAGGGACATGAGATTCCTAACTTATACTTCGTCAAGCATGTACACCATAGTTTGTTCACTTTAACCTTAATCACTTCAAGATGCTTATGATAGGGGCAATGAGAGATGAAAGCTATAAGTACCATAATTTTTGGAAGCTCTTTATGAGACTTGAATCCCTACTTCCTTCGATGAAGGCCTTTCTTCCACCATTATATTGAGTCTCCACCTTCTACCTTTATGCACCTAGTTTGAGAGCATAGTGGCCATTCTTAGTTCTATGTGCATTGTCCCAAGACTAGTTGGTTGATGCATAACTTGATATTGCTTGTGTTAAACTATTTGTATCTAGTCACTCTTATGAACTTTGAAGGTGTCCTATGCATTTATATTTGCTACTCTATGAGGGACAAGCTGAATACTATTATTCTGTGTTTTCTTTATGTGAAACAAACAAACGTCTTGCAAAGAATTGTTATTCGTGAATCTTTTGTTTGTGCCTTTTCCTGTTGCGTCATAGTTTCTTTGTCTTATTGCTAGAACCTTGTCTTTCATGTTATGATTGAAGTACTATGATCCCAGCTTGGAATGTTTTACAAATACATTAATCAAGTCTTTGATGGTGCATGTCACCTAAAAAAGTATTCTTTCTTTTTATCACTTACCTACTCGAGGACGAGCAGGAGTTAAGCTTGGGGATGTTGATACATTGCAAATGTATCTATAATTTTTGATGATCCATGCTTGGTTTTGTCCACTTTCTTGTGTTTTGTCCACAATTTGGAGTACTTTTCATATGATTTCTTGGACTAACCTATTAACAAGAGCCACAGTGCCAGCTGCATGTTTTCTGCTGTTTTTGGTTCCAGGAAAGTCAGAAAATGAATATTCTCGGAATTGCACGGGACAAAAGCCAAAGTGCCTATTTTTCTGGAAGTCATCAGATGCCAGAATACGAGACGGAGAAGGGCTAGAGGGTGGCCACACCACTTGGCCACATGGCCAGGCTTGGCCCACGCCAGGGGTGGTGTGGCCAGCCCAGGCACCCCCTCGGCCTCTCCTTTCGCCTATAAGATGCCCTCGGGACGAAAACCCTAAGTACCCGATCAAAAATCCACGAAAGAGTCTGTAGCCGCCGTCATCTCCATCCCTAGATCGGGAGGGATCTGAAGCTCTTCCCGGCACCCTGCCAGAGAGGGGAATTCACCCTAGAGGCCTTCTTCATCACCATGCAAGCCTCCGGTGTGATGCATGAGTAGTTCATCCTTGGACTACGGATCCATGTAGTAGCTAGATGGCTGGTTCTCCTCCTTTGTGCTTTCATGTCTAGATCTTGTGAGCTCCGTTCATGATCAAGATCATCTATTTGTAATTCTGCATGTTGTGTTTGCGGGGATCCGATGGATATTGAGATGCTATTTTAGATTGATTATTGATTCTATCGTGTCTTTTTTATTTGTGATCTTGCATGCTCGATAGTGGGTTCATGCCTCTGGTAATCTGGGGAAGTGACAGAAATCTCTAAGGTACTAGATGTGCTGTTGCTACTAGGGAGAAAACAACAATCCTTTGTTCATAGAACAATCGTATTGTTTACATTACACGCAATTCGTAAAGAAATAATATGTTGCTTGCAACTTAATACTAGAGGGGGTTCAGATGATAACCTGAAGGTGGATTATTAGTCATAGATGCAGTTGGATGGCGGTCTATGTATAATGTTGTAATGCCTAATCAAGTCTCAAAGGAGTCAAGATGATTAGTATATGCATGTATTGCTTTCTCGATGTTTGTCAATTGCCCCGCTGTAATTTGTTCACCCAGCATGTTATCTATCTTAAGGAGAGCCACCTCTAGTGAACTATGGATCCCGGTCCTTTCTTTTACATACAATCTACAAAATGTTTACTGCTTTGTGTTTACTTTCTGAAAACTATTACCTCCTTCCATTTGATATGTTTAATCCTTTGTTTTTAGCAAAACATGGTGAGATTGACAACCTCATCGCAAGTTGGGGACAAAGTTCTGTGGTTGTGTTGTGCAAGTCTCCACGTTGCTACTAGCACCGGTAGTGCGCCCTGCCAAGGCTCAGCTAGTAACACCTTTGGGGTGTTTCCTTGCTCCTACTGGTTCGATTAAACCTTTGTTTCATAACTGAGGGAAACTTGCTGTTGTGCTCATCATACCTTCCTCTTGGGGTTCCCAACGAGCTCTACATCAATACTGAGCCATCACACACTTAAGGGATACCGACACCATTTGGAGCAAATATGTTTCACATAAAGATTTAAGAAAGCGCTGGAATTATTTCAGTAGACACCGAAACTGTTTCGGATGAAATTGCTGAAATTGGTTCTGCATGTAATATTGAAATGTTGCAGGGGGTTTTATGTGAATATTTGTTAATTAAAGTAATTAATAAAATTCTGAATAAAATTAATAAAAGAGTTTTATTAAATGAGAGAGCATTAAATTTGGAGAAATTGAATGCATTTAAAGTGGAGACTTTAAAAGAGAATGTGAAGGGGCATTTTAATGTGGAGGGTGTTACCACCACATGAATGGGGGAGGTCAGGGGTCACCTCCATGAGGCGCTGGCCATGGGGAGGGGCACCCCCTCCTCCTATAAAAGGCCCCCCTCACACCCCTTCTTCCTCACACCTCCTCGTGAAGGATCTCTCTCCCCCTCTAGTATTATTCCCCCATGGTCTCGGATTAGTGAGATACATGTTCCCGGTGGCTTTATCTAGAAAGGAGTTGCTGCTTCCACTACTTTCGCTGGAGCGAGGGATGGAGGTTGTCAGGGTACCGGACGTGTGTGCGATCACGGATGCACCGCTGCTTTGCGGGGCTGGACTTGGTGGTGCTAGACTTGCTGGAGCTAGATCTGATGGACGTGCTCGAGCCGGACCTGCTGGACTTCATCATGATCTTGAGATCGGCAAGTGTACGACTACATCATCCACGAGTTCCATCTCGTTAACAAAGCTTTGTTGTCTTCGAGGGTAAGTTCTCTATGGATGTATATCCACCCGTTGCTTGTATCTAGTAGATAGATCTTGGCGTATAGTTCACATCGTAGGAATTTTTTTGTTTTCTATGATGCGAACCCTTCAGGAATAATTTGAAAGAAGCTTTAATTAAGAAATATTACCCTACTATTAAAATCTTGAAAAATAGAAATAGCATACTATACTTTAAACAAAATGATAATGAACATGTAGCCATAGCTTGGGAAATAATTAAAATCATGCTTAGAACTTGTCCATCTCATTGAGTAAATGAATGGATTATTTTACACTCTTTTTATAATGGCTTGAATTATATGTCAAGGAGTATGTTAGATTCTACTATAGGAGGTGATTTTATGACTAAAACTATCTCTAAAGCAAAAGTTATCTTAGAAAACATGGTACTAAATTATAGTCAATGGCATACTGAAAGAGAACCTAGTACATATTCTAGGAAAGTCAACTCTGTTGAGGGAGTAGATCCCTTGGTTGCTCAAGTTGATATCATATTTGGTTATATTTGTAAACAAAATGTTGAGAATGTTTCTTTGCAAGATCTTGTTGAAAATAATTCTGAAAATATAGATGTCAACTACAAAAGGAAGTTTGGTAATAATGGATATGGAAACAATTAGAGCAAATCTTATGCTAGGACACCATCTATTCAAAATAATTATGGTAACTGTCCATTTGTTCCATATCCTAATGCTAGTCAAGGTCAAAACAAGTGGAAATCTACGACCACTCCACCTATTAGTTACAATATGAAACACAACAAGAGGTGAATAATAATCTTACCAAACAAGTAGTAAATCACACTATAATGGTAGAGGAATTACATAAGTCAATTTATTCTATAAGCTCGGATATTAAAGGACTACAACATCAAGCAGCATGATTACATAAAGCTCTCTATAAACTAGGTGACAATCAAACAACCTTATTAAGCATGTCTGCTAGAAAACCACAGGGACCACATGTTGTAGGCATGAATTCTATTATTATTACTGAATCTCTACCTCTTACTTTTGAAGAAATTTATAATGATTTCTAAACTATACTATTCTTATTAAACTACTTTTGTTGAAACTTGAAACCCTAAACATTGTTGGGGATATGGTGAATGGTATCACCATTGCATGTCTCTAATCCGGATAACCTGGGTGGGCCATAGTTGGTAGCAAGGCCCATGGCCTGCTGGGCGGCCCAGTTAGACGGATCCAGAAGGGAGGCCCATGCCAGAAGAAGGAAGGCTATGGTGCAGTTACCGACCAACCCATAGCCTTGGAGTACAAGACCCGAAGACTAGTTAGTATTAGTGTAGGACTCTGTAACCTATCTGGCAAGGTCCTTTCCCTGTATCCCTAAGTTCTAGTGCCTTTATAAGCCGGAGATGTGGGAGCCTTTAGGGCACGATTCATAACACCTCGCACAGCGAAACGATCTCTATAACTCGGTGTATTGCCATTATAGTGATTTATAGTAGGAGTAGGGTTCCGCTACCATTGTGGGACTCGAATCTGGGTAAGCTGTGTTACCACGTACCTGTCAACTCACCGCCTTCCCCACACTTTGTCGGCGTCATCACCAACTTCGATCTGGCTAGCTGTGTTCAAAGGTCAGAGGACTGATGAAGGTAAGGGAAACCTTGGAAGGAGACCGCCCTGATGAACTAGTGTACCACTTCGTGGAGGGCTTACGTCTGACACCCTTCTTCGGCATACGCTCAGGAAGCGACAAGCCGTCGGCTTACTTACTCTCATTGAGATGATCGCAATTATTAATAGTTTCGCTAACGCCAATGAGGAAGCCACAACCGACATCGCCACAACAGACAGAAAGATCAAAACCGCTGGCCATGCAGCCTCCACCTCCAACCCTACCATCAAAAATACTGACGCTAACTCCGACTCAGTGCTTGACGCACTTCACACCAACATCAGCATGGATGGCGGTGGTTCGGAGGCCAACTCAAAGGAATACGATGCAGCCATGAGGGAGATCAAAAACAAGTTCGAGAAGGAGGAGCGCACCAAGAAAGCCAACACTTCCCGCCAGGTGCTGGTGACCATCGGGACCATGATGGAAGAAGATCAGCAAAACCAAGGAGCCAAAAAAGCTCCACCAGTAGTGGCCGATGCCAGAGCTATGTTGGACAATGGTAAAAATGTCATTGATCCTCCGAGTCTGGCAAAAGCCATGCCCCCTCTGGCTATCCCCCCACAGCAGCCACAAGAACTCAGAACCAGACCGAGTGCTGCAAACCATACAAACCTACCGCCTCCGCCATCCACGTCAGCATCCCGCAACCCTCTGGTCACTCCAGCCGACAAGGTGATGTATAGCGAGCTCCTTGTTAAACCGCAATTGGTTTCCCATATCTAAAATGTTAGGCAGCTCGATGAGAAGCGCCAGGAAATCCTCATAGAGGCCAAGTGCATCACAGAACAGGGCGCGCATCTGGACAAGGATATGGCCAAGGCACAACAATTGATCAAGGGAGCGTGAGCAATGGAGGCTGAGTACAAGCAGCTGCTCTTGAAGCACAAGGCAAAGAAAGCTCCAGCTCACGTCGTCGGTGATCCTGGCGTTTGATGCAACTTGGGGTGGGCTCTATCCAAACCGGCAAAATGTACCCCCTACATCGATTCAGATGGGAAGCAAGTCATGCCAACCCCCGCCCTCAATATGTCATCGACAAGAACTTACTCGAATAGGAAAGATCACCTGAAGCGGTGGCTCAAGTCTATGACCTTGTAGACAAGGCTTGCAAACAACGGGAAAAGGCCACCTTGCAGAGGCTCGAGTACAACCCGGAGCTGTGCTAGTCCAGCATAAACAACCTCCACAGGCCAAGATCTCCCCACGATGAAGGATGCCACACAGGTTCCACGGAACAAAGACGGAGGGACATGTGCAACAGGACCGATGCTATTGCAATATCCTCCGGCAACAGAGACAAGGCTCACCCCCGTCTCTTTCCACCATCCCCGCAGTCTCGACATCATGATGACCCACAATCGCGCTACCATATGAGCATGCCACCACCTAGGATCCCTCAGGTCGGCATCGTTATACGTGACCAGGGAGAGCAGCCTCGACATGACGGAGAGTGCAGCGACAAAGATGGACACAGGAGAAAATCACACAAGGAGGCCCCACGTCCAAGAAGCAACCGCGACAGGCGTGAAGATTCGCATGGAGGGAGCAGCAAGAAGGCTAACCCACCGCCACCATCGCCACCTAGGAGCCAATATGGCGGAGGATCGTGCGGGTCTCACAACTCACGCCACAACTCTCCTCCCCATGGCAGCGATGGGCACACGCAACAACCGGATTCATACGCTGCACGTTCGGGCATTGATAAGATCCAGGAAGCCTAGGAAGATCCATACCTAGGGCCACGTTGTTTTGGACCGGTTATCCGGGCCACAACCTACCCTAGGGGCCTTCAGATTGACAAGACAATCAAGCCCTACGACAACACTGCTAGGCCAGCCACGTCGTTGCAGGATTATCGTGAAGCGATACAAATCGCAATGGTAAACCCCAACATCGCTATCAAGTACCTCCCATTAATGCTTTCTAGCATCGCCCGACAATGGATCGACGACTTACCGGAGAAATCAATCTATAATTGGTTGGACATGAATGAAGCGTTCACAAAGAATTTCGAGGGTACGTACAAACATCCCTGCACTATCGGTGACCTACAACTGTGTGTACAAGAGAAGGACGAATCTTCTAGGAACTACCTATCCTGCTAGCTCGACATGAAGAATTCATGTGCCGGAGTACACCATCAAACTGCAATGGCCGCCTTCATCGACGGCCTGGAAAGAGGGTCCTTGCTCCGGCATACGCTGAAGCGCACTTAGGACAAGGGCAAGCTCGACCTCCATGCAATTATTTCCAAGGCTAGTGAATTTGTCGCTGCTGATGACGACGACCGTGTGTCCTTACCTCCAGTGGCTATCCCAAACCAGGCCAAGAACAACAATAACAATAAGCGGAAGAATCCGCCAAAAGACAAGCAAGCAGCCGACATGGTCGCCATGACTTTCGCTGGCAGAGGCGAAGGTGGACAACATGGTCATGGCAAGGGGGCTGGTCATGGTCAGCAGTAGAGTGACTCTACACCCGTAGTGCCCCGTGTTCCCTAAACGTATGAAGAGTACCGTCAAATGTCGTGTTTCGACCATCTTGACGCAAACGGTAAAGCCACACATACCAGCCGCCAGTGCAAGTTTGTCAATGACCTCAAGGAGGACCCTAAGTCCAGCTACAAGCAAAGTCGGAAGAACATACCCCACGGCAAGGGCAAAGGGAATAACAAGGAGGAAGAGTCCAAGGATTCAGATGATATGGATGAAGACATGGACCCCAAATCCGCCGACAAGGGTGATGTCAAGGGTAAAAATCCCTTTGAAAAGAAGGTTCCAGTCTACCACACCTTCCTTGGAACTCCCACCCTCCGAGCCCAGAAAACCTCACTGAGGATACTGATGGCCACCCTCCCCATGGTCCCCAAGTATGTGAGATGGTCAGAATTTCCAATTACTTGGGACAAAGAAGACCACCAGAGCTCATCCCAACAGAGAACCAGTGTGCCATGGTTATCAACCCCTTGATTGACGGCAATGATTTCACCAAGTGCCTCGTGGACAGTGGAAGCAGCATCAACATTGTGTACCTTGATAAACTACACAAGATGAACTTGACGGAGACCCAGCTAAGGCGGAGCAACACCATGTTCCATGGCATTGTCCCTGGCCGACAAGCTTAGTCCCTTGGTCGCATCACCCTTGTGGTCTCCTTTGGTGATGTCAACAATTACCTCCAAGAGCGCATGACCTTTGAAGTGGTGCCCTTCAAGAGAGTGTATCATGTCATATTTGGATGCGACATATTCCACTCCTTCCTCGCCGGGCCATGTTTCGTCTACAACAAGCTCAAGATACCCGGACCAAACATCATCATCACTGTTGCCGGAAGCTTCACCAAGGAAAGGGAGTGAAAGCTGAGTGAAGCCACCTTCGCCGAAGCGATCCTCTACGATGATGATCTCAAAGAGATCCAGCGCCAGGTCGAAGCCTCGGAGATGTCGGCTTCGAAGAAACATATTTCTGACTCTAAATCCGCCTTCAAGGACACCATCAAGACCAAGCAGGTGGAACTTGTGGAAGGAGATTCCTCCAAGACCACCTCCATTGGCACGAACCTGGATCCCAAATAGGAAAGAGCGCTCGTCGAATTCCTCCATGAGAATAAGGAAATCTTTGCCTGACAACTAGTCGACATGAAGGGTGTACCTAGGGAACTTGCCAAGCATAGCTTAAACATCGATCCTAATGCAAAACCGGTGAAACAACCTCTATGACGCTTCGGTGATGAAAAATAGCGAGCCGTAGGCAAGGAGCTAGCTAGGTTACTTAAGGCTAGTTTTATCTGAGAAGTTGTTCACACCTAGTTGGTGGCTAATCATGTACTTGTCCCCAAAAAGGGAACCAAAGAATTAAGAATGTGTGTTGATTACACCGGCTTGAACAAATCGTGCCGAAGGATCCGTTTTCCTTGCCTCGCATTGACCAAGTAATTGACTCGATGGCTGGCTCGGAACCTGTGTTTTCTCGATGCATACTCAGGATACCACCAAATCAAGATGCAAAAGTCAGACCAATTCGCCACTTCATTCATCACACCTTACTTAACGTACTACTATGTCACGATGCCCTTTGGGTTGAAAAACATCGGTGCTACGTACTAGCAGATGATGCAGCATTTCCTACATGACCAAATAGGTCGCAATGTACACACTTATGTGGAAAACATCATGGTGATGTCAAAGAAATCAAATGATATCATCGCTGACTTACAGGAAACCTTCAACAACCTTCGGAAGTACAACATGATGCTCAACCCCAAGAAGTGTGTCTTCGGGGTCCTAGCCAGCAAATTGTTGGGCTTCATCATTTCACATCGTGGAATCGAGGTTAACCAGAGAAGATCAATGTCATCCTCGACATCAAACACCTAACATGCTTGAAGGACATCCAGTGGCTCACAGACTGTGTCGCATTAGTAAGCCAGTTTATCAGCTAACTTGGAGAGAAGGCAATGCCACTCTACAAGTTGCTCAAGAAGGCAGACAAATTTGTATGGACGGACAAGGCAGATGCAACACTTTAGGAGTTGAAGAGAATACTCTTCTTCGCACCAATACTTGCAGCATCGAAGTCAATGGAGCCAATGTTAGTATACGTGGCGGTAACCAACCAGGTTATCAGCATCGTCGTCATGGTGGAGCGCAAGGAGCCAACGCACGAGCACGGAGTTCAGTGACCAGTTTACTATATAAGCGAGGTGACAGAATCCAAGCAGTGTTACCCACACTACCAGAAGTTAGCTTATGGAGTTTTCCTTGCTTCATGCAAGCTAAGGCATTATTTCTAGGAGCACCCCATGACAGTGGTGAGCAAGGCTCCACTGTCCAACATTATCAACAACAGCGATGCTACAGGAAGGGTGGCGAAGTGGGTCATCGATCTTGCTGCCTTCGAAATCACCTACAAGAGGCGCAATGCTATCACACAAGAATTGGCGGATTTCATCGTAGATTGGACAGAAATGCCAGAAGACACTCCTTTGCCAGAGCTACAGTTTTGGGTCATGCACTTTGATGGATCCAAGTTACTCAATGGCTCGGGGGCCGGTGTATTACTACAATCACCAACAGGGGATAAGTTGTAGTATGTCATGCAGATCCACTTCAATGCTACCAACAACATGGCGGAATATGAAGCTCTCATTCATGAACTTTGTGTGGCGAAGGATATTGGCATCAAGCACATAGTTTGTTGTGGAGATTCTGACTTGGTTGCCCAGCAGGTTGCAGGCACCTGGAACGTGCGAAACCCTATGATGGCGGCATATCGAGATTAAGTAGACGATATATCCAAGTGCTTCAATGGCTACGAAGTCAAGTACATCAAAAGGGAGGATAATGAGGCGGCAGATCTGCTGTCTAAGCTTGGGTCGGCCCGCAGAACAATTCCTCCCGGTTTTTTCCTGGAGCATTTACGGACTCCATCCATGAGAGCATACCCTAACAACCCAGATAGAGTGGATTCATTTGTCAACTCAGTTACAGTGACCTCTCTGGCTTGGACGAAACCGTTCATGGATTACCTTGAAGACGAAACACTGCCCACCGACGAAGTCCAAAGCTGGCAGATAGTATGCAGAGCAAAGTCCTATGTCATAATAGATGGCGAACTATACAAAAGAAGTACCATAGAAGTATTCCTATAGTGCGTCTCCAAGTAGCAAGGTATGGGCATCCTTAGAGAGATACATCTCGGAGATTGTGGTCATCATGCCGCTCCTCGATCGTTGGTATCCAAAGCCTTTTGGCAAGGATTCTACCGGATGACCGCCAAGGTAGACGCTGACAAGCTGGTGCAGACTTGTCTTGGGTGTCAGTATTATGTGAGGCAACCACATGTTCCAGCTGAATAATTGCGAACGATACCAATTACTTGGCCGTTTGTAGTCTAGGGGATTGACATGGTTAGTCCTTTGCAGACGTCACCTTGTGGGTTTACAAATATGTTGGTTGCAGTTGACAAATTCACTAAATGGATTGAAGATAAACCCATTAGAAAGATCAATGGGGCAACAACCCTGAAATTTGTCCGGGATCTAGTGGTGAGATTTGGTCTCCCACATAGCATCATCACCGATAATGGCAGCAATTTATCACTCGGAGAAGTCAAGGAGTACTGTCATGAAAAGGGCATCTGCCTTGACCTAGCATCTGTGGCACATCCACAGTAAAATGGACAAGTTGAGTGAGCCATGGACTAATTCTGCAAGGTATCAAGCCACGGTTAGTGGCACCGCTACATAGAGCAGCAAAAGCCTGGGCGAAGGAACTACCATCTACCTTGTGGATTTTATGAACGACACCCAATAGATCTACCGGCTTGACCCCTTTCCTCATGGTCTATGGAGCATAAGCCGTCCTACCATGCAACATCCTCCATGATGCACCAAGAGTCGCCGCCTATGACGAAGATGACGCTGAAGAATACAGACGCCTATCTATGGACCTGCTCGAGGAAGAACACGTCTTGGCATGCCAGAGATCCACCATCTACCAACAGAAGCTACGCAGCTACCATAGTCGCCATGTTAGGCATTGCTCGTTTAAAGAGGGGGATCTTGTGCTTCGTCTTAAGCAGAAAAAACCACAGAAACTATCCCTGCCTTGGGAGGGACCGTTCGTCATAAGAAAAACATTGCTCAATGGTTCCTATTACCTTGTCGATATTCGTGAGTTGAAAGATAGGCCAAAATAACGAGAGTGCAAGCGATGTGACCCCGATGATGATTATCCAGAGACTGACCGGCCATGGAACATAGCAAATATACGTCCTTTTTACACTTAGCATAATTTACATTATGTAATAAGTATCTTATATGATCAATGAAATAAAGCATTTGGTTCACTCATATTTCCCGAGTCCTTTACCTCCTTTAGTGTTCATTTTTGGATCATATAAACCCTTTATGTGCAAGTTTGCATTTGCATTTGTGAAAATTCTGCCTAAGGGTGTTAGCTTAAGTTTTTTGGTCTACACGTTTTATGTTGTTTTATGTGGATTCTGGAGTAGTGACTTTTCGGCTCAAAGCCGATGATTTTGTTCTTAGGTCCTTAACGGTGCTATTGAGCATCATCACCTGAGGACATAGTTTTGTGTTGCGAGTCTTTTGTCTCACGAAAGGTCAAGCATAAGAAGCAGAATAATCGATAAGCTAGCACTTGCTTAAAATAATAATAATTACATGCCAGATACGAATAAGTAGCAGGAGGATTGTAGCCAAGTTTTCTGCCTTACTTCTACATTGTTTTTTCAGCATACACAAAAAATGGCAGAGACACGTTTAATACAACTGTGTTTATGGCTCTGATGTAGGTGACTTCGACACTGCATCATCAGCAATAGGAGAAGCAGGCCTAGAGAGATCATCAAACTCCGAGGATCTGACACTGGACTCTGAGGATGCTGGCTCGTCATCCATCTCTTTGGCAAGCACAAAGACATCCGCCTTGACTAACTTGGAAACCTTGGTATCATAGCTGGCGAGGGAGTTCCAAATAGTAGTGATATCAATCTCACATCCCTCTTCATCAAACTTCGGCATACCGGAGGTTATCAAGTCCATGTCGGCTTCGTCATAATGTGTCTTCACCAAGGACAAGGACATTCCCGCGTCAGACCGAATAGAGGATGCTTTCCATCTCCTTATTTTCTCAGGGGATTGGCGGAGGATTTCCAAGTACTTGGCGACATAATTTGTCGCCTTGATGGTGATGTCTAGGGGTTGAGATATCTCCTTAGCCTAGGTGATGGCAGTATTGATGAAGTTGTCAGCAAGAATCATGCATTCCTTTGAATCAGGAGCACCTTCGCCCATGTTGGTCAAACCAATGGGAGCTATGTTTTCATAAGATACAAAGGTCATGAGTACTACAGTAATATACATTTATTCGACTTACAGAATTTGAGAAAGACAGAGGAAAGTTATTGAAGATATTGGTTTTAGCTTGTTGGCACGTTTCTGCCAAGATGTCATGCTCCTTCTGAAGTTTCTTGTACGCCTCAAGGCCCCGAGTATTCTACTCTACGGTAGCTTGGTTTTGTTCCTTGAGGTGTTCAATTTCCTTCTTCGGGTGCTCCATTTCGGTGTCAGCTGATTCTTGCAGAACCTTCATTGCCTCTTCATGCCCTTTAACAACATCGGCCAGGTCTTTCTTCAGGATCTTGTTCTCATCATCCAATTATTGGATGTGCTTGGATTGCTAAACAATGATTTTAGCCTTGGCAATATTATCTGCAACTCGGAACAAATAAAGCATTATGAGTATTTGTATGAAATGGCTACAGATGATATATTAGGGAGATGTTGGAGGAAAACATATGCTTGCTATTTTTGTTTTGTTCCTTCAAAAAGGCTATTTTACCCTTTTCAAGATCTAGATCTTTTGCAGCTTGGCATACTTTTCATTGGCAGCCTTCCTCCAAGTATTTTCATTCTGCACGAAGAAACATACTTAGTTTATTTAGAGCATCTAGGCAGAACTTATCAGTTTCAACTAGAAGCTCGGTGGCTACAGTATCAGATTTTAATCTATGTATGCTTTTCTTAGAGTATCTAGCCAGATTTTTTTCATTCTACCTAGAAACTCAGGGGCTACACTATCAAGTTCTACACTTAGTTCCTTTTGGAGCAGTTAGGCTAAAACCTAATAGTTTTCTGCCTAAGGGCTCGGGGGCTATAGTGGGATATATTATAAAGTGAAATGTAAAGATCGAAGACTCATGATGCAAATAATCTTGAGATTGTTTGCCAAGGTGGCATATGCATCGTGGAAGGTCCTAGCATTGCTACAAATAGCATCTACCTATTGAATAAGATATCCAAGATCGGCATCGGAGGATTCAAAGGCATGCTAGATGTAGTAGTTGGAGGCATGGATGAATCTCTAGTTGTCTCATGTGTTATCATGACAATTGACGGTCTAGAAGTTCCCGGCTTGATGGTTACTACTGCTTCCGCTTCTTCTGCCAGTTGCTTCCCTTTCTCGGTGGCATCCATAGTCGGAGCTTCTGCCACTTGAGAGGAGGTATGCTCCTACGTCGCCTGGCCACCGGGAATAATGTCCATGCCGGCAGAACCTGAGACATCTGGTGTTGGATTAATGTTTATCGCCATGACGGAGGTCTCAGGTACAACAGGGGACGAGGTTCTAGCAGAGCCTATTGCAGGCTTGACGGAGGGAGTCGAGGGAGCAACAGTGGGCGAGGACTTGGTCAATATCTCACGAATATTCTTGGAACCTCCAACATCTTTGGTGGTGCACTTCAAAGTAATATCGGATATCTTCTGAAACATACAATATATAAGTATAGGAATGGGAAGGAACAAGATAAAGACGGAGAACGAATGTACTTACACCACAGCAGGTGCCTTGGTTAAGGGGATGCTGGTGAACTTCTTCTTCTCCGCCTCTAAGGCGGGGGTGGATTTCTTGGAGACTCCACTCTCCAACTTCTTCTTCTTGCCCTCGGCAGCAGCGTTAGAGGTGGAGCTCTTCCGCTTCCGTGTTGCCAGAGCTGGCTAATCCTTGGAGGTTTCCTCATTAGAAAGGACTTGTACATCCTTCAGCTTCGGATCATAGACCTGAGAGGCCATGTCTTCCTTGGCCAAGGTCGCCAATTGATGAGATGGAGACATGTTAGACGATTAATGCTTTCAAGGCGGAGAACTTAGAGTATACACAACAACAATGAAGGAAGCATAGTTACCTCTGGGCATTTGTCGCACTCATACATGTCGTAGGTGATGATGAAGACGCGCTTCTTTTCCTTCACCTTGACAAGATCCTTGAGGCGGAACTTGATAGAATCCTTGGAGAAGTTATCCTCTGAAATCCTCATGGGATCTTTCCTCTCCTTGGAATATTCATACATAAGCTTGGTATGGTGTTGTAGAGGTTGGATCCGCCTTTCAAACTAGCACATGGCTAGGTCCAGGCCAGTCAATCCTCTATTTATCAGTCACTCTATCCACCTAACAGCGCGAGGGGGTTCAGCGTTAGAGAGAAGAATGGCGGGGGATCTCTAGGTACTGGCCTCAGCAGTGGCTCCGTCGATGAAGTCGAGGTACGTTTCTTGTTAGTTGGCTAGAGGGATGTCTGGGCCATATAAGTATGATCGTTGCTAGTTTTTGCGAGACCCGTGGCCGACAATGTTGGGGAATCATCAGTTATGACGGATCTTAAAGCTAATGGTTCCACAGTTCCGCAGTTCATCCTAGGAATATCCAGACTCTCTCTCTTCACAGTGAAAAAGTAGATAATTAGTTCTAACCTAGTCCTAATCCCTACGTATCCTTAGCACAAAGGTACGAAATTCCTAAGTACTAGGAGGCTATTGGGAGAAAGGTTGTAAGAATGCGGAAGTGTCTCAGGACCTCGAGGAAGAAGTCAGAGACTGGGAGGGAAACGCCACGTACTAGATGTGCTTTGAGTTAGAGCTTCTCTCTGGCTTGGGGATAAGGGACGACCTCGTTGGCCGGTGCCGGCCGCCAGACCAGACCCTCTGCCGAAGGAAGGTAGCCCTCGTCTACGAGCTCCTTCCTATGCTCCGCAAGAAGATCAGAGCCCCTCCACACTCCCTTGTGGGAGTCATCAACCTCCTCCACGGCTTCAGGCACCGCCTGTTTCTGGTCATCGCCGGTGGTTTACACCACTACGGAGATCGGAATCACCAATCCCTCTGGCGGAACAGTGACACCCTTGTATGGCTCCTTTGATGCCTCGAGAACCGCCACCATCGATGGGATACCGTTGTTGCTCGCCATTAGATGGGATTGGAAGAGGAAGAGGAGGTGAAGTCTCTCGGCTAGAATTTTCTCGCTAGGAGCTCGAAGGGTCACGCGGCGAGAGGAATAAGAAGACGCAGGGAAGAATGCAGGTAAAAGAAATATCTTCGGCCGCAATAAATATTTATAACACCTGGTCCCAAGATTTGTGTGCAGGAAATCTAACGGTAAAAAGCGTTGACAATGTGTGCGCGGGCGTGCGCGGTAATTTCCCACGTCCCCCGTTTACCGCTTAACGTTTCAAATTTCACGCGTGGTATAATCATTAATGATTAAGCCACTACCATATGTGAGTTTTGAGGAAGCGTAGGCTCTAGCCTACGTCACCCTACTGACCGTTGAAGTGGAGTAGTCACGCCTGAAGATTCCATCGTAGGCGGATACTATCTAACTCTGAAAAGGAAGACTTGGAGAATCTCCGACTTACATATTGAAGACGGAGAAGATTGCAGGGTTCTTCGGGAGAAATTCGAGATATTACTTGACAAATTGTTGGCATCACCTAGATGGAGTATTCAAGACATGAGGGAAAGACAGCACAATATCTCAAAGTCCTCCGGGGGCTACTGTTGGAGACATGCTAAATGGGTATCACCGTTGCATGTCTCCAATCCGGATAGCCTAGATGACGGACAGTTGGTAGCAAGGCCCATGGCATGCTAGGCGGCCCAGTTAGACGGGTCCATAAGGGAGGACCATGCCGGAAGAAGGAAGGTTATGGTGCAGTTACCGACCAACCTGGAGCCTTGGAGTACAAGACACGAAGACTAGTTAGTATTAGTGTAGGACTATGTAACCTGTCCGGCAAGGTCCTTTCCCTGTAATCCTAGGTTTTGGCGCCTTTATAAGACGGACTTGTGGGAGCCTTTAGGACACAATTCATAACACCTCGCACAGCGAACCGATCTTTGTAACTCGACATATTTCCATTATAGTGATTTATAGCAGGAGTAGGATTCCACCACTGTTGTGGAACTCGAACCTAGGTAAGCTGTGTTACCTCGTACCCGTCAACTTACCGCCTTCCCCCACCTCTATAAACACGCTCTTTGAGGACCCCCCTCCATGGCGTACTCGTCGGCAATACAACGACAAACATTGCAAAGGAAGAGGAAAAATAATCCACCATGATAGTTGAGAAATAAAAGATAAGCAAGTAGAGGAAGTTAAAATGCTTAGTGAAGTGAATGAACCTCTACTAGAGCTCGATAAGTGTATATTGCATGAACTAATCAGTATCCTACAAATATTTTCTAATGATCATTCTATTAATGTTCATCAAGCAAGATTTCGATCATACATAGAAAACTATGCCATTAAAGAAAAGATTGCAAGATACAATAATGAAGCTATGATACCACTAAGCTTGGGGATGTTTGGTTCCCCGAGATATTAATCACTATTGGCAGAGAAACCCATCATGCTATATTAGATCGAGGATCTAGTGTTTCAGTGTTATCAAAAGAATTATATGATTTGCTTGAAATTAAAAGTATGGAACAATGCACCACATATATTTTACTTGTTGATGATTCTACTAAACATGCTTTAGGTAGAATTAATGATGTTATGGTTGAATTACACATGACATTTGTGCATGTTGACTTTATTGTTATGGACATGGGAGTAAAACCTATAGTCCTATAATTTTGGGAAGATCCTTTTTGAGAACCACAAGTGTTGTCATTGATTCAAAGGAAGGGAATCTTTAGTTTCAATTCGATCTCTCATAACAAGTGCACGGAATACTTTCTAAGTAAGAAGGAGATATCCCTAAGGTATACGTTACCATACGATCTCCACCTATCTTAAAAACAACTAAGTAAGCCTAGCTATATGGCTATAAGAAAGGCGCTTTACAGGAGGTAATCCGATTATTTTTCTTTTGGATTTTGTTTTTGAACTCTTGTTGTAGCAAGAGTGTTTTTTTTTAGTTTGCTTTTTGGAGTTTTCAATAAATTACCAAGTTTTACCCATTTGGATGTTTTGAAGTTGATAGAACTATTTGGAGTTGCAAATTCCTGCACGCTTCTATTTACCAAAATATTTTTATGATTTTTTATGTAACTCCGATTGAGCTAAATTTTCTATTGTAGTCACAACATTTCATCCTATGTATGCAAACAATTGTCAAAAATTCCTGACATGTCTAAGTCAGACAATTAATTACATTTTTCTTCTGCTATTTTTCTCGATAGATTTTGTCTTTTATTGGTTAAGCCATTGTTTTGAGTTTCAGTTTTATTCTTTTTGGATCTTTCGATCATTGATGTTGGCAACTTGTTGTTCACTCTAGAAACATCAAACCAAAATTTATTTGGAGTTTATGGCAGCCAGCATATTATCTTGATGTCTACTATTGTTACCACTTAGAAAAGACATGGGAGAAAAGTTTGTGTTGAAGTTTTCTCATAGGGAATGGAGGAATATCATACAATGAGCTATCTAAGAATGGAGAAAACCATAATCTTGAGGATTCCCAATCCACCCCCACTGTACCTATTAAACTCATGGTTTGCACATCTCTAAACTTTGTTCTTAGAGCAACATAACACTTTTTGCATAAACTTGGAGAGTTCATATCTAGTTTTATGATTACTTTTGAATTTTTACCTTTGGACTAAAAATACCATCAAATGAGAATGTGTTAATTGTATATGAAAGAGATACTGGAATAAAAGAAAGATTAAGTTGGATGCTAAAAATAGGAAAGGAAATAATAGTTGATTTACAAGTTATGCATGTTGTCACACCTTGTTGTCTTGTTACTTTGTTTTAAGGGTTTTCTATTTCTGTGTCGTTCATTCCTTAGTTCTGCTCAATTTTGTCCACGCTCGAAAATTTGCTCACTTTTTCCCTCGCGTTTTCTGTGAAACCCTCACATTGCTCAAACGGAAGTTTGTCGTCGGGTCAAAGCTTTGACCGTTAACCGCTGATGGGTGGGGTCACCTCTAGATTGTTTCTAGCCATTGTGTGTTGGCGAGTGGGGCCACCTCGGGATGGTAGCTGACCGTTGCATGTTGACTAGTGGGACCGTCTCGTGCTGACTAGTGGGGTCGTGTTGGGGTGGTCCTCGTTGGACTTTACCCATTGACTAGTGGGGTCGTGAGGAGACCAGCGGCGAGTGGGCCGAACCAGGTGAAAACCCTCCCCACACGCTGCTCGGCCACTTCTTCTACCCACTTCCCCATGCACCGCTCGACAGCTTCTTCTCCCCACTTCCCTCTCGCCCTAACTTCCCCCACTCCCACTTCCTCCCATCCCCACTTCACTGCACGTAGCCATGGCTAGAGCTCCAATGGGGATCTGTGGACATGCCACATATGTACTAGGGTTGTCGCCTATCCAATGCGGTAAGCCTCGGGGGCTACGGTGACCTAACTCTCCACTCCATGGTGTAGAGCGCGAGTCATTGGCATAACACTTACTAAAGTCATCTTTCATAAATATTACACCCCTCAGAGTGGTACAACAGAATCATTGTGGGTCCAACTAATTCTTTATTCCTTACTCACAACATAAGAACAATACAAGCTTTGAGGTCCTCCTAGGTCTAGTGAGGATTCACTTCTACTATTAAATTCAAAAGAGCTAGCTTGATGAATAATGGCATTTCTAAGCTAAGCACCATTGGAGCGTTGCAACTTTATTGGGTTTGGTCTACGTTACTCATCCCACCTATCCTATGCGTGAGAAATTATTCCTCTAAGTCTATGTTTTCCTATATTGTTCCAAATTTATTCTGTAGTCTACGCCTTCAATTCCTCCTGAGCGGTCGGGTTCGTCGTAATAAAACTCCTCCTCGGTGGTGTCGTCTATAGCAGATGTATCTTCAGTATTAGTGGTACCTAAGCCAGGGTTTTAAGAAGTATATATTAAGTATGTGCGTACTCAGCAAGTTTAATAGTGGCTATCTGATGCTCTATCTAAAGTCTAGATAAGAATCCTGGCCATATGCTTACTTTTCAAAATTGGTTTTTTAGAAAAGTTAAGTTTTATTCTTTTTAAAATTATGTCTATCAGCCTTCACGGTTTGTACATGATTTTATGAAATCATTTTCCCACTGCATTGGCAATCTTTTCCTAGGATAGGGAGTAACATGTCATTGTTCATAAACTCTAGAGAGGGGCACTACTTTTCCCATAAACGACCTAAAGCCTGAGTGCATAATAGGGTATGGCTTCCCATTCAAACTTCCTTGGTTTGAGGCTAAGTGAAGATCCAAGACAATCACTATCCTTTGTCACGATCCCGTAGTCCACCCATTGTAACAAGTTTAGATCGAGAGACCTATGCTCAATTACCCTCCCTTCTAATATGATAAGTCATTATCCTGGTACACAGGATAGGGACATCATGGGCTCTCACCCACTGATGTCCTCTATAGATCTCAGCCTGACTTAGGATACGAGGACATACAAAAGGAAAAAGGTACAGCTGACTTCTATATCCCATTTTAGAACTTGTGGACAACATGTTTTATACGTCACAAGAATTGCTGACTATATTGGTTGTTAATCCTAAGTGTATACCCGGTAAAATGGAATCTCCACCATATGGCTTCCCAACCATGTCTTAACCATGATTCCATTGCACACCATTATTAGATTATGTGACTATCTTGAGATGCTAATCCATAATTCATATTCATTATGAAAAGAATACCTTTTCTTTTAAATGCAGGTGATAGGGTTTTCAAAACGCTTTCTCAAATATGTCAATGGACATGTAAGAATTCTCTTGCAATGAATATTGCAAGTTTGTTCTCACAAAGTGATGCAAGAGTGAACTTGCCCTCTAGTTTTCGAATTAAGGCAATTTGAGGGTTCTATACTACTTTGGATCTCGGTTTCTAAAAAGAAACATTATCTGGTAAAAACAATGTATAAAATCCAAATGCATGCTTAAGGGTCTAGGTAATACTTTTATTTTGTTGGCTGTTCCCTTCCACTAAATTTAGGTATTTTAGGTTCTATTAAAGTTTTTTAGTTGTCAATTTATTTCGCTTTAGAATTTTCATATATCTTTCAAGGTTTTCTTTTACTTAATGTGAGTTTGGATAATATTATTATTTGGAATATTATTCAACACTCAATAAATATGAGTACTCAAAGATTCATTATAATAATGGATTTTTTCATTATTTATGGAGTATTATTATTTTTTGAATAATTATTATTTAGTATTGAGTTTTATTGAGGGTTTCTTGATATAATTTTTATAGTTTTAGAAAATAGGAATATGCATTCCATATATTTTTTCCCTATTTAGAACTATTTTTATTTATTTATTGGGAATATTCCTTTTCTTTTAGGGGTTTAATTATTTATTAAGGGGTTTGCATTTTTTCATCTCTTGATAACTATTTTTATAAATTTTCAAAAATTACTTTTTGGATTCTACTCATTTTTATCTTTCTAGTGGTATTTTTATTTTATTTTTCTAAAATGCCTAGGGTGGTTTTTGGTTAAATTTGCATCTATCAAATTGTGAAATGAGTAAATTGCCCTTGGGCCCACCCGTCATCTGGGTCCACACACGAGGTCCACCACAATCTCTCTTCTCTCTCACTCGCTCCCCTCAGGTCTCTCTCACGCGCGCGGGCGACGCGATGGCGACTGATGTCATCGTCACTCCTCCCAGCTTCTCCGGCCATCTATAGTCGCCTTTACCACTGCACCTCCACATAAATTACTCCCCTCCTCCTGCTCTATAATCCTACCAGGTAGATTCATCTCTCCCTCTATGTAAACCTAACCCGATCTAGGGTTTTGGCGATGGCGATGCGATTGCCCTCTAGCATAACTCCAGTGTCCTTCTCGTTGTTGATGTGGCCTTCTATTATGGCTACGCCGCATCCCGTGGAAGCTATGGAAGGCACATGTCAAGATTCTCCCCTTTGGAGTACTCCATGTGCCGCCAGTTGCCATCGTTGCTACTCTACTTACTCTTCTTAATTAGTGGTGAGCTGGGACCCCACTTTTTGAAGGTGATCCCTCCTCTACTTCTTCTTATTACAAAACTTTCTATTATTGTTTCCACTTGAGTATTTTCCTCAAATTTCTAGGGTTCTTGCATGTTCTTCTATCATGGTCTCGATTCTATGGTTCTTGGTATGTTCTAGGTCATTCTAGGGTGTCCTAGTATGCTGGTTGTTGATCTATTACTTGATAAGATTTACATTCTAGGGTTCTGTTAATGTTGCTTAGCCTAGGTTTCTACAGTTTCTTAGTTCAGTGCTTAAGTATGTTCTACTATGAACTCTTATATTAGTGTGTGGTTGCAATAAGGTTAGTTTTAGGTATATTGTACTAATCCTTTCATTTAAATGATCAATACTGTCAAGATCCTATTTAGGGTTTGCCATTGGTTCTGTCTAATGATGTTGATTATCAAGTTCTTTACTTACAGTCAAAATACACAACTCAAGTGAGTTGTTGGTTTAGTAATTGTTCTAAATTAGTTTTTAGTTCTTAATGCAGATATAACTTGACATGTTGTCTTTGATAGTGTCTTCTTCATCCTCTAAACTTACAGTTCTTAGGGGATGAAGAGGATGTTGTTTAGGATTTCATTACATTTTAACTTTTCATTTTCCATGGCCATTTGGATTTAAGGTTCCTTTTAAAGTTATTGTTTGTAGATAGTGTGTCTAATTAATTGGTTAGCATTGATAATTGATACTTCATTTCAATATCCATGCTTTCCTCTAGCTACAATTTCAATGGGCAACTTTTAGTTATCCACAAAATTGTGGTTAGTGGAAAAGTGTGCTTATTCATGTGTTGTATCATGCTATTTATTTTATAAGAGTTTAATCAATCCTTTATTATTTCAGTCAATCAATCAATACTTAATTAGGTTGTGCATAGGGTGCAGTTACTTGATTATTGTCTGTGATGACACTTAATTTAGTGTACACATATGATAATTCAATTCATCTGTTTGTGCTTGCTTCCTAGCAAGAAGATCATTATCATAGATGATCTGTTGGTTCTAAGTATTAGTGTTACTGCTATGATCCTACCCTTCCCTGGATCCAGATGATCCCTAACTATCATCTTGATTATTTTCCTACCCATCCTAAGAGTTTCTAAGCTAAAACCTTTGTAGATTCCTAAGTTTGCTTGCTAAAGATCAATAGTAGCTTTCTTCTTCCTCCTCTACTTATTGAAGTGTTCTTCATGTTCCTCTCCTTCCTTCTTGCTTCTACTATCCCCTGATCTCTCTCTAAACTAGTGTGTGTGTGTTTTTGCTCTGAGCTAGACCTGTGAGCTCTGGGGTCTTAGGTGGTCAGCTATTTATAGTGTTCCTAAGTGGCTATGTTGATGAAACCTATGCCATGAATTTAGGTGATTCACCTTCTTGGGAAAGTGGGAAATCGCCTCTATTGTCTAACATATTCATAGGCGGCATGTTGCTTTCGGTGGTTAAGCCCATGCTAGTTTTAACTTATATGTGTATGCCAAAATTGACATATAAGTTCTTTGTTTTTATATGCAGGGGTGAGTATCTGCATATGCCTTAATAGGCATGTTGGTTTGGTTCCTGTCATGTTCTATTTTTGGAACATGCCAAGTGTATTATCATATTATTATAAGTGATTTCAATGCGGATTTCATCCATGAGTCCTTCAATTCCAATATTGGATGAATGTTCTTAGTTATGGTTACTATGAAGTTTTATTGGTTTATTATTCTCAGGTATCATGTTTTGAATTCCTACTGTTCTAGGGCTCTAGGCAGATTGTAAAGCCTGGTTATTTCCTATGGTTATTGATCACATATTGTGATTACTATCACTTCTATTGGTTTACATGCTTATTTGTTCAAGATCTAACTTTCCTAGGACCTACATGTTCTTGGTAAAATGTTAAGCCTGGGGTTTTACTTTGGTTAGTAGTCTTGTATTAAGGTTGTTGTGATTTCTATAGGTTTAGAATTTCCACTTGTTGTGTTGAGAAATTCTGGGATTTTTTTCTAGTGTCAGGGTTTTTGCCTTCTTTGAAATGTTGTAGTTTTACTGGGATATATTTATATTCTGGGATCCTATTTGTTCATGTTCTGGTTGAGTTTTAAATAATTCTTCAATTTATTCTAGTCCCTTATAATTTGGAGTGATGAACTGTTAAGTGTTCATCCTCCAAGGTTTGATATTTTAGTAAGAAACCATGGCTTGGGTAAATGGTTTGGTTGAAATGTTTCATTTTGGTTCTGGTTGGTTACTACTGGATGTTAGCTTCAGGTTCTTCCTAGTGCTCTACTGTCAGTTAGCTACTTCCTATTTTAAGAAATTGTTTAGCTTAACTAGGTTTAGGTTTTTGTTTATTCACTACTGATCATTTGGCTATCATTTTCTGGTCTTTTATTTGCTTTAGCTCAAGCCACTAGGATTCAGTACTTGTTCCTGGATCCTGGTTTGTGGATTCAACATTGATTTGGTTTTGCCTTAGGGCTAAACCTACATTTTAATATTTAACAAAATTTTGTTGTGTGTTTTTGTTTTACAGGTTGAGGTACTCAAGTGACATCAAAGATAAGAGGTTTAGATAGGTATTGTAGTTTAGCAAGATCAAGATGAGATGAAGGGTAGAATGTAGATAATAAGATAGATTGGTTTAGTTTCTAGGGTTTTCTTCATTTTCTTTGTAATTTTCCTTGTTACTTTGTATCAAACTATGTAAATATCAAACTTGTATCCATTAGCATATGATCAAATTTCAGACTACTTGAGTTTGTGGGGATTTCACTTGTATCCATTGTTTCATTTTAGTTCTAACTTTGACTTGACCGTTCAGGTTTGAATTATTCAAACCTCAATTTTGAATTCCCAATGTATATGTGTACTATTACATTTTCTTATTTGATCATAAGTGCTTATGTGCATGTATTTTAGTTTGATGAAACTATTCAATAAAATGACTCAATCAATTCACATTTGAATTTGAATTCAAATCCTAGGGTTAACTTGAGTCAAACTTGACGAAAGTTGAAATTCTCATGTGTAAGTATATATAAACACAAAAAGTTCAAATTCCCCCTCAATTTCATGTCCTAAAATGGGATGCATAATTTCAATTTCAACCCTTAGCCCTTTCCTAATTCTCTAGGTCATTATAGGTTCATCTTCCCGACAGGGGCAGGGGAAGGGGGCGTGTAGCATGTGTCTAGTTTGCACCGTCATTGCTGCTAGTCCAGTGCGGCAGGCCTAGGGGTGCCCACCCAGCAGGGGCAGGGGATGTGCAGGTCGTGTTGAATCAGCACAACCATCATCGTCATCGTCATCACCATCCCGGTCACCGACGCTAGAATCGGTGCGAGTCCCGTGTGGTAGATTTCGTAGACATGGACGCGGTCATGCTAGCGCACGGTCGTGGCCATGGCCGTGGTGGTTCGCCCTTGCCGCCACTGGTGTAGCTCGGTGCATTTGTGGTGATCCTATAGAGCCCTGAAGGTTGAGCGACGTTGCCTCTTACTTGAAACTTTGTGTTGTCGCTCGATGGCATCAAGCCCCATGAAGTGGATCTACACGAGGCAGGAAGCTGTCGTTATTGGAATGTGGAGGTGCGGTTCAACGACGAAGGTGAGATGCACCTCACCCGTGGCTCGAGGCAGTTCGCTAAAGCGCACGGCATAATGTGAGGGCACATCCTAGTGTTAAAATACTATGACATCGAGGTGCTCATCATCAAGATCTATCCCCCAACCTTGTGTCGCATGCGCTACGAGGAGGAGGAAGACAAAGACAAAGACATCAAGGAGGAGCACGATATCAAGGTGGAGGATAAGGACGCTTAGGCCGATGTAGATGATGGAGAGGGCGACGTCGGCCGGTGTGGATGACGTCGGGCATTTGGGTGTATTTGGATCAAATCGGTATGTAATTGATGTATTTTGGAACATTTGATCCTTGAATAAAATCCTCGCCGCGTGCCAAATGTGGAATTTTTGAACATTTGATCCTTTAACAAATCGATGTCGATAGTGTTGTGTGTATTTCAGATGTATCAGTTACTTGTTCCATCCCAAAATGAGCATAATCACCTCTATTATAAGATGCAATAACATATTATTTATGAAACATGCATTGAAATTTAAAGTGTCTACCACATTGTTTAGAGCAACAAGTTTGATCGTATGTTCAAGCAACTCACTAGCAATAGAATTGAGTTTTTTCATGAAATATTCTAGTCTTATAACTTCTATTGATTTTCTATGTTTCATAGCAATCTCAACAGTATTCAAGTACATAAGCAAAGTGTCATTTTTATCCATACTTATACACATAATAGGAGTATTTTTTTGGTGTTTTTCCAAAAAAAAATTGAGATTTAGTTTTATATGTTAGTACACAATGCAAACAAGAATAGAATCCTAGCACAACGTTCGCTAGCAATGGTGCCAAAAAAGTATTTGATAATCCCCAAGAGCAGGGAATCACTATTGAAAGAGCATGTGAGCTCCCATGTGTGGTTTTGACAATTAATGACCTATGGACTAATGTTTGCATTGAGTTGCACTTTTAGGATTTGTCCATTGTCTTCGCTTGGACCATGTGTTGGATCCAAGGGGGAAGAAATGAAGAATAAGAAGCATTGTCCAAGGGCCTTGGGCCTTTTGGAATCATATGAAGTTAGAAGAAATGTTGTGCAAGATCAAGGTGCACCATCTCTAGAAGATATCATGCTTGAAGCTTGCCGTTCTCGGTGGTCATGGATCAATGAATACAATGTCAAAGAAGAGGCTTCCCCATGGTGTATGGGGCAGCATATGTCAAGTCTTTGTCAAGCAAGTGCGTGCAAGAGCAATCCAGAAAGGTGTCCATCTTGAGAAGGACAAGATCGTCCAAATCGCGCTCAAGTGGTTTTCTTAAGGCAAATGTATAATCTTGATTGGTTTACCCTTTTTTGGTCTCATGCTGGTAGTTGGGAGACCGGGTTTAGGATAGATAACCGTACTATCAAGAGGGTCTCTCGAGTGAGTAACTCGATCATATCTTTTGAAGAGAGCTCAAACCTTTGCATTCTTAGCATTATCTTTCTTGGTTGTTATTTGGAACTTATCCATGTATGGTTCTAGAGCTAGTGTTAATATTCATAACAAGCTCTAGTTCATCAAAAACGGATCTCCCCTTTATATCTTATTGTGTTTTTGATCTTGGAGGTTTTTCGGCTCCTTGCCAAGGGAGGTATCTCACATTATAATACTTGATATGTTCTTCCTTGGTGGTATCCAATATTTTCAACAAAATTGGTTTCAGCTCTATCGTAGTTTCCAGACTCTAGTTATTGCGGTTTGAAGTTTGCCTTACATTTGGTTTGGAAAAGAAAAAGGAAAAGGGATTCTACTATTGGGCTGGGCGGTACTACCGCATGCGCTAAGGGCCGCACCTGAGTGCTCCTCCACTCTCTTCCCTGCTCGGCTATGATTCGCTTCCAGGCCGGTTGTACCGGCCCACACGGTACTACCATCGGCATGGCCGGTACTACCGGCCCGGCCCATCTAGCTTGGCCTGCTCCAGCCGCTGCCGCTCACTCCCGGCCTCTCCTCGCACACGCTCGACCGCAGCTCTCGCGCTGGCTTCGCTCGCTCGCTCTCTCTCTCTCCCTCTATCTCTCTATCTCTCTCTCTCTCACGCGCTCTAGCGCTCGCCTACCTTCTCGCGTCGCCAGGTCGGGGACCGGTAGTACTGGCCCACTGGCGGTACTACCAGCCCAGGTCGCGTTTTGGCCCTAACGGTCATAATTCCTCGGCCACTATCTAAGCCCCCCTCTCTCTCTCTCTCTTTATTTGCTTCTTCTCCTTCTTCCTCTCAAGCCCTCCCATTGTTGTTTACCTCTTTTGAGCTTGATTTCTTTCTCCCCATCCAATGATTCTTGCATCTATTTGAGAGAAAGACTGAGGAGATCTAGATCTATACTTTGACCAAACCAAATCATCTCTTTGTGAGTGAATATTTGGGATCTAGATCTTGGAGGATTTGGTGTTCTCATTTGGTTCTTCCTCTCTTATTCCCCCAATAGCTTTAGTAGATTTGTTGGAATTTGAGAGTGAAGGATTGGAGCATCTTTATGGTGTTCTTGCCATTTGCATTAGGTGTATAGGTTTGAGTTCTCCTCGGAGGATTTGGTTGGTGAAATCAAGAAGCTTGTTCTCTTGGGTTCTTGGAACCGTAGATAGTTGTATGGCCTTTGTGGTGAGTTCTTGGGGCCTCCAATTAAGTTGTGGAGCTTTCCCAAGTTTGTGGCCTTGGTGGTGATTATTAGGAGCCTCCAATTAAGTTCTAGAGATTTCCCAAATCTTGTACAGGTTTGGTAATTGCCCTCAAGTGTCCCATAGTGGATCAGGTGCTTGTCGTGCGGCGGGTGCTCGAGAGAATAGGGTGAGGCCTCTTGTGGCATTGGTGGTCTTAGTACCGCCCACCCCTCCTACGAGATGTACTACCTTATTGGGAGGAACTCGGTAAAATATCGTCGTCCTCGCGTGCCTCGGTTATGTCTATACCCAAGCTCTTTACTTGTGCACTTTACATTGTGATAGCTTTCGTGCTTGAAGTAATCTATCTTGCTATCACATTGTTGCTTGTCTTGCTTAGCATAAGTTGTTGGTGCACATAGGTGAACCATAGAATTTATAGGCTTTGTGTTTGACAAAAGAAAATGCTAGTTTTATTCCGCCTTTGTTAAGCCCATCTCTAAAAGTTTTTAACCACCTATTCACCCCTCTAGGCGGCATCCGTTATCTTTCAACTATAGTACAATTCGATAAGTATTTGAGTCGAACCCACGAGGACCTCAGGGTAAACTATCTATTCTCTAAAGCCCTATAACCCACTTATATGGCCATTAATGCAAAGCAATGAACTATAGTGTGTAAGGTTATTTTTACTACTAACTAGAAAACGGTAAAGTTTTGAAAGTAAATATAAGAAGTAAACTATTGCAAGTAAAGTAAAAGCAAGTAAAGTAACATCAATTAAAGTAAAAGAAATCAAGGGAGTAAGTGCTTAGGCAAATTGTTTTTTCATTCATTGGGTTGTCACAATTAGTGAAGCACATGCATAGTCTTTTTGTTGTTTCTTCTAGAGAGGGGCGATAGATAGGTGCATCCATATACATGTGCAATGACACCCCTAGTAATTGATCCCAAGGCGGTTCTCGAGCAAGCAAGAGAGTTATTAAGACATAAAGTCCAATCATAGCCGTTAGCTTTAAGGTCCCCATAATTAGACCCCCCACACCACCCCCACCCCGTTAATTAACCATGAATTAATATAGCATGTATATTTAAGACTTGAGACACGGTTTCTGTCAATCTCTGGTTATCCCTCCTCATATCAACATGGAACGGTGACAACCTTATGTATTTTCCAACATATGAGTACATTCATATATTAGTACAAAAGATCATCATAGAAGATAACATATACTTTTATGCAACCAACAACAAACTATTTCACAATTGCCATAAACAAGTCACTACTCAAACATAGACATAGAGATACAATAGATCATGGAAAACAATAGCTTGCATCACACATAATGTTTGCCAAGAGATTACAATAGGGATATGAGAGGGATCTTGCTGTATATGTAGATGATGACCACGTCGGAGGGGGTGAGCCTACCAGAGGCGATTCTGGTAGCGGTTCTCCCCTCCGATCTCCGCCAATGGTGGCCTACAGACTCTCTGTTTATGTGTTTTTGATCTCCACCTCCCTCTATTTTGGGATCACATCGGGGACCCTTTTATTGAAAGTTTTAGGTCAAGAAAGAGAGGATGGTGGTGGAATCGACGGCATCCGAGCAATGAGGTACAAACAGATGGTGGTGGCACTGCCTAGGTAAGAGCTCGCTCCATGGGCCCACATTTGTAACTCATTAACGTCATGTTGGCCCACTTGAGCTCGTTTTGTTTCGTCTCAAAATTTACAAAGTGTTCTCTCTTACCTTGCCCTTTTTGGAGTCCCGTAGCTCCTATAATGTCAAAAATAGTAACATAAGGTATATTCTGCTAGACAGGGTTAAAACCAGAGGAGATGGTATTGTTTAGAAAATCCCCAAAGTCATTAATGATATTGATAATAATTACTAATATGATGCAAATATGTTAGAATATGTGACAACAAACTATAAGTTCATGTATGAATTTTACATGCATCAGTCATGAGTACAACCAGGCACGGCTCTGCATGGCGGTGGATCACATATCAATGTTGATACTGGGTCTTGGTATGGATCCCATGGCTATGGCCCCGGATTGGGTTCTTGTCCGAGTGGCAACTTCCACTTTTTCTACGATGCTGCAGCATAGCTTGTTGACTTAGAGGCACGCGTGGAGGGCCTCATCCGATCAGAGGGGCGACCAGCTACTTCTGCCACTGCCCATCTTGTCTTCTCCCGCATGTATCGCCATGATGCCTTCTTCCCGATCCAAGCAGTCTTGATCGCAACGGAATTCCCCCGGCATAGCCAGGAGGCTACCAGAGTCGTGGCGCCCTACGTGGAGGTTGTGGTGAACGAGTTTGTCCCCCCACCACCCCGAAAATGCAACACTACATATACGTGAGGGTCATGGTCTTATCACCTGCGGTCCATTTGACCTATTGGCATCAAGATTGGTACTTTTATTTTGCAGAGAACACCTCCGAGTAAAACAATTTGTCATGGCACAGTCCCTGCCAGTTTTCTATACCAAACCTTCAGTTTTTGCCTAAACTCATTCCTTTCCAGAATTAGTACAGATTTCCTTACCAGTTAACAATCGGTTCACAAACAATTAGTTTGCAACCTGGGAACATTAGGAATCCCGTCCTCAAATCCATCATGTTTCATCAATAGAACATGGAAGCAAATCGTGTGGCCGGAGGATTCTGATACGTAGTTCATCTCATATCCATGGAGGATTCTGATCTAGCCCTCCATGGCCAGATTCGTGTGGCCGGAGGGGAACAGCTCCACCCGGATCCCGGTCGGAGACACCTGGGGTCCTCTCCCAAGAGCTCGGCAGGGTGGAGAAGGCCTCGGGTTGGCTAGATCGGGTCGACGGCGTGGCGGTAGAGGGTGTCCTGGGCCCGATGTCCACTTCCTGCGGCCAGAGGAGGAGGAGGAGAGGGAGGCGACCAGATCGAGAGAAACGAGATGGACATGTCCAAGTTGGTTGCTATATAGGGGTTGGAAAGTGGACAATGTGCAGGATGAAAGTGCAAAATAGTATGCACGAATCTTGGAACAACGGAGGTCGTTCGATAAGACTGGAACCCCAACGACCTGGTAGAATCGCTGCGTTCCCCACCACCCCTGGCGGTACCTGTGGCCGGCGGAATGCGGCCTGGTGACGTTGTTTATTGTCCATCCCTCTGGATGCTTAGCCATCTTATACTTGGTCTTGCGCGCACTTTGCATGTGTGTAATTAGCCCTCCGGACATGAGTAGTTTGGTTTATCCTTGCGCACCACTAGATGGTCGCCTTGTTAGCTTATTTTGCGCATAATATTTTTAAGCAATTACTTCCCTTCTCGGCGAACCCTTGTCTCAGTTCGGTGACAATCAAGGCACGTTCCTAGGCGGGACCCTTTAGGATGCGGATAGCCCACCCAGCGCATACCGGGAAGGGAGCAGCTGAGGAACATTATCACCATTGGGACCTCTCACCCAGGAAGGCGCGCACCTTGGTCTATTGGGTCCTGGAGGATTACCGCTCCAGCACCAAGAGTGCCTTCCCCGGGTGCCTGTATTATTGTGCCCTTGTGGGCAGAATGTCATTCCCTAACAAGAGGGAGGCGAACGCAACGCAGTTTTTCTTCCACTATGTGGGGGTACCGGGCTTATCTGCACCATACATATCACGTTTGAGATCCGTGTTGCCTAATTTGCACACACAACCTTGACATTGTCCACTTCCCCTTCCTATAGGCAACAAAGTGTACGAGTCCATCCTGCTTGCTCTGCTCAGCTCGTACCCCAACAGATGTCGTCCAGTTTGTCTCTTCGTTGATATCGCCGGTTCCAACCTCTTCCCCGTTTCCGATTCGCACTGGCCCATGCTCCCGGCCAGGAAGGAAGACGATGGGACAAACGGCGCCGGGGTGGCCTGGTCCTGGGAGCTGCCGATGCTTGGGACCTCGCCAGATCCGTTATTGATTAATTTTCCTGAAGGATCTTTCTTGATTGTTCTTCTTTGAATTGTTCTGAAGGAGTTTTTGTACATGAATCCATGCTCCAGATCGATACCTGGACATGTATTGCTGCAGAAATTGTTGTTGATTTCTTCAAGCAGATCCTAAATTTTCTGCTTCAAACAGATAGATTACGTAAAGTCAGGAGGGCTTGCTAACAAGAAAGTAATATAGTCTAGGGAGCTTATTGTAAAGAAGCAACATGAATCTCAGAGTCAAAAAGAGGAAACGAACGGCTGTGATAAGCCCGGGACATCCTCATATATGTAGAGTTGTATTTCTGGAGGCGAACGTGAAGTTCAAGAGTGCCTCAGATAGTGGCGTTGAATGTACGAGCGGACACCAGCATAGTCTCTGGTGTTCTGCATGAGCGATGCTCAAGTTGGACATTGCACCAAGAAATGCGGGTCATGCCCTGTGATATCAGGCACAACATCTGACACTCTTCATAGAGGGGTACTTTTGACAAGAATATGGCAATCACTTAAATTTTATTGCAAAGGGCAGCCAGCCGGGAGCAAGCCCTGGGCCTCTGCAATTTACACTTGGGCTTGGCCAGATACTTTGGTCGTTCCCGCATCTTACATCAAGCTTCCCCGGAATGGATCCAAGGGATTCGCCAGGCTCCCATCCCCGGTGTATCCAATGGGCGAGCGACGGTCATGTTGTACTCACATGCTTTTAGCAGACTAAACCTGGCCACTATGTTTGTGTTGCACTGGATACGTGTCCGTCTGCAGGCTTTACCATGGCCTCTCCGTGGTGAAATTGGAGACGGGCCAAACCCATCCTCCTAGATCGTGGCCGCGATGAATGGGGTAACCATCCAATCGCGGGCTACCGCGTCGGGGATTTTTTTTCTCATAGGCTTTATCTCAGCTGCACTCTAGTGGGGCCCTGGATCTATGACCCATGCATGCACAAGATCAACTCGAGTCATGGGATTTTCTCCAGGATATCGAGGCTTCCTGTCGAGGGATCAGTCCCTGAATCCTAGCAGCACGCAGCTCTTCCTAGATCGCTCATGTTCGAAATAGAGCAGTCGCTTCCTCTTATCTCCTAGGGAGAGTTCGAGGGGTGAAGCTACTAGCGCACGTTACTGAAGCTATATGGAGGCGAATGCTGCTGTTATGGTCGTCATTGGTGGGTCTTCAGTCTTGATGGGGGCTGGTACCAGGGAAGAAGGCTTTTGTTCTAGCTTCTCTCGATGCTCCCTGCATGATGCCCATGATCCCTGTGATGGGCGTGACGCAGATCTTGTGTTCCTCACGATGAGATCTTGTGTCCCCTGTGATAGGCACGATGCAGATATTGCATTCCCTATGATTCGAGCGACGCGAATCTTGTGTTCCCTGTTCACCGCTCCCGATCCTCATGGTGGACGTGACTAGGCATCCGCTTGGGGTGAGCCTCGCTCCTCGCCAAGCTCCACTGTCCTTTAAGGACGGATCCCAGCACGTGAAGCCTCTTTTTCCGCTCGGGCGCACCTATCTACCTGCTAGAACAACTCCTTGATGGTGTTGATGCAACACACATCTAGCTTCCGCCTTGCCTTCATGATCTGCATCCCTTCTCGAAAAGACACGACCACCTCAACCGTTGGCACAGCTGGGGCAACACGCAAGGCTTTGTTGAACCGCTGCGTGTACTGTGCAAGATCTTTTCTCTCTTTTGGCAAACGGGTCGTCGACCTGGTGCAAAGCTGGGACGCTTCTTGCCACCCTGAAAGCATCTAGGAATAGGTGGCGTAAATTCCACCAGGGTCCGACAGACTCCTTCGGGAAACCCTTGGAACCATCTTCTCGCTTGTAGTCGCAGCACCCTAGGGAACAAACTAGCAAGGGCTTGATCATCCCCTCCGGCTTCTTCCATGGCCTTGGTGTACTTGCACAAGAACTTCGAGGAGCTGGATTTCCCTATGAATGGAGGAGGCAACAAGGGCCAGAACTACGGAGGTGCAATCCATCCTCGTAGCTCAGCCGTGAGAGGGGATATTTGCGCCTTGCAGTATGAGAGCATCCCTCCCGGGACGGGGAGCTAGTTGGCACTCAGACGCCAGCGCTCTCATCTCCGCTCGATCCGTGTTCACATGTTATCGGTCCTTCCCGGAGCAGGTGGCGCAGATCTCCTCGAGCCAACGGTCGGTCGGGTGCCCACGGACCACCCACTTTCACCCTTGGTCATCCTTGTGATGTAGGCCCAGTCGGTCCCCCTCCCGAGAGGTCCTTGGCAAAGTCGACGAGCTCTTCCACCTACATAGCCCATACATCCATATGCAAGGTGTTTCTGATGGGCAAGAAACACGGCATGGCCTGGGCGATGGCGAGCGCCTCCGTGGGTCCCTATGCTGAGCGGGGAATGCTGAATAAGCCCCTAAGGCCTTCCTGGAGCCTCGAGCAGCGGGGTCTCGCCTTAGAAGGGGCAGTGCTTGGTGTGCGTCGAGGCGTTAGCGGCATCGTGCACCGTCGTCTTGACTCCGGCTATGACACCAGGCGTTTGGGGGAATAGTGCTCTGGACAAACCCAAACAAAGTTCCCGCTCCAATCGTCCTGGTTGTCATGATTTCCCCAGCGACTACCGATCTTTTCTCCTCTCTCTGCCATGTCTTTGCTTCTCCTAGCCGTGGTGGCAGATCTGCCTAGATCAAGAACATCTGTGCCCCTACTTGGTGCACCAGATGTCATGTGCGTGAATAGGGACATCAGGGGTATTGCATACCTCCTTTTAGTTGTTCACAGAGGGCCTCAGATAAGTTCAAGAGCTAAGTGTGCTGATACAAACCAGATGGAGGAAGAGGATACACTACGACACGGGAGTTTACCCAGGTTTAGGATGCAGTGAGGTTAACATCCCTACTTCCTGCTTGTTGTGGTATTGCTAATATGGTGTATGCGGTTACAATGGTGGTTATTCCTAGGTAGGGAAATCTATCCTACCGCCAGCAATGGCGAGAGGCCATTGCCGGTCTCTTTCTTCTTCTCTCCTTCCTAGACGGATCCTCTTCCTAGGAGATTCATTCCTTGCTTGTATCCTTGGGCAGAGTACTCTAATCTCTCCCTCTCCTCTTCTAAGCCATGGACCTCCTTTCATACGGCAAGGGCTCACCACAATGGTCTAGGATACTTTCTATTATACTGCCAGGGGGAAGGAACCGCATAGCTAGAGACCGAGGTACACGCTTTCCCCTGTCCACTTTACTTCCTGTCTTGCATCCTTCTAGTGATGCCTAGGCTCTGCCTTTTCCTGCAGATTGATCCCATGTCCTATCTTCTTGCGCGAGTCCGATCCCGTGTCTTGTCCCTTTGTGCAGGTCGAATCCCACGTCTTAGCTCCTTGCGCTGCTAGGTACTGGTGTGGCCAGTACCCCTTGGTGGCCTAGTTGGTAGGTCCCCCATCACGCTTGCTCCGCAACGCACTGGTCGTTGCCTCGTCTTTGACCAAGTACTACTTTATTGTAGTGTTCCCATGGGGTGAGGCGCCAAGCCTAGTGTCTCCGTCCTGGGGTTAGCCCTTGTTGCTCTTGCTAGAGAGAGCAGATGTCGAGTCCTTGATGGCCTGGGACTCTTCCCGGGATACCCTAATGCATGTGTCTTGCTTGGCTCAGGGCCCACAAGGTTGCTTTGCGAGTTCTCTGGTTCGTGTCCTGGTCCATCAGGAGCACCCCGGTACCGACAGCCCCGAACCCAAACGTGTGCATCCAAACCATCCCCATTTTTATAATATGCAATATATCTTGTTGAATTAAATCATTCATGTCTACATACATGTCATCTTATGGTTTGAGTTAAATAGTCGATTCACCTAAATTAAGTATGGAGTGTACATATGGGAAATTCTTGTCTTATTCTGACTCCATTTAATCTCTTAGCTCACTGATGACATGTTTTGCCTTGTTAATTTAATATTTAAATTGTAGGGTACCAAAATAACTCGAACCTCTAATTAATTGTCAGGATTCTAATTCTGCTTAATATTGCTAAGTTGCATCACACCTTGCCTTGCCATGCATGCGTACCATGATCATGTAGGATCTTTTGCCACAGTATTAAATATTGCACCTGGTGTTTATTTCTTGTGTTTTGCTTCTTTACTGGATAGGTCATTGAGTTGATGCGAGCTTTGACAAGTTCTTCGAATGTATCTTTAGCAATGTTTCCCAGACGAGCACTCATCTTATGCTACCTATTTTGTTTTATGGCTTTATTTCCCTCTATTTCTATCCATGTTGCGATGTTTTAGTTTTCATACTTTTATTCCTCCTTGCAGTTTATATTGCCTTGGTCATTTACTATTACCCATTGTTTGGTAGATAGTTGGCCTTACGAGTCGTAGTTGCTTGCTCAGGTATTGTTTCGGGTTGTTGAGTTCCACAGCAGTTGGGAGGTTATCACATTCTTTATGATGGAGATAATCATGCTTCACCTTAATTTAATAATTAATTGTGGGGATTAGATTTAGTGATAGTTAACGATATAAGGCATCAACAATGACCACCTTTGGGATATTCTTGTGTCACTTTAGGACCCGAGCTCTTCATAACTTTTTCGAGACCGAGCGCGCTAACCACATGTGGGTGTATGGGAAACTCCATCAGCTTATTACCTGAACTCAAAGTACTGTTCTAGGGGCCACAACATTGATTGTATTTGCCCATATGCATGATTTACTTCCTGTGGCAGAAAGAGAATTATGATTATGTATTATACTGCATAATTTGCCACTTTTATCCATGGTCGGTTGTTAACACTTACCATGGGAGTCACCGCAAACCTCTGGGTCCATAGCGGAGCTCGACATTGACTTCATCATCGATAGCTTAGCTGGGTGGCCCCATGTGCTTGCTTTGGTTCTAGGAAACATCGTGACTGATGCCCTGCCAACATGCTGATGGGTGTATGTTAAATGATCTAGCAAACGTTGGGTTGAAGTGCATGTGAATACTTTGGTACATTCCTACAGAGTTAAATCTTTTTGAAAAGTCGTGTCCGTGGTTATGTATGACTTGGAGCACAACTTATCGATCATAGACAACTTACACTAAAGTAGTACTGTAAATTTGACTTGGATATGACATGACTAGTAAGTTTTGCAACTACAATGGAATGGATTAATAAAACTTCCTATTGTGTGAGTTTTCCTCGGAAGGACTTCCTCGTTTGGTTGCGAGAGGGGAATCCCAGGATGGGTTATGTTTGGTGTCAGTATCAAGTTGGTTCCGGATAGGTCTTTCTTATCCCTCTCTAATAAACGGAAGTTGTATCGTGTCTCTATAGGATGTTTTTAGTGCATGCTTTGTTGCCGCTTGACCCAACCATACCCATGTAGGTGAGAGCAGCCGAATTCTAAGTCTCGCTAAGTACTTGCCTCAGTACTTACCCTCGTTTTCTTCTTCTTTTTGCCCTTTGTCCGTACCCCTTTGGTTTGACAGGTATGAGTTCGCGATGTTACATGGTTCCCCTTCCAGCTTGGCCTGGGCAGGTTTGTGGACGCCATTGGTTATTTTTTAGGAATTTTAGTCCTATTTATATTCTTATCCGTACTCGGATATTGTATTGTTTTCAATGTTATTTGGATCTTTGTAATGTATATTTGTATTCTTGACTCGTTGAGTCATTGTTGTATATATATGTTCTTGTGGGGTCTGTCAAGAACTATTGTGTAATAATATTACTCCGTTTTTCACCGCACGCAAGTGCTTGGTGAGCGCCATCGAATCGTTTCTATGCGGGTTTGGCGGGAATCGCTAAAATCTGTATATGACCGATCCGAGGGTGTTACGTGGGTTTCTTGGGGTGCGCTCGCATCACCAAATGTTAGAGAGGGTATGGGATATCGAGAACTTGATTTGTTTCATCTAGCAATGCTAGGATCATGGATGGATGCTCATGACCAACCCAGACACTATGTTCCAGGGTTTTGAAAGGCATATACTTTCCAAATTCTGACTTTCTGCATGCAACAGCTCCTAGTCATTCTTCGGCTACGTAGAGGGCAATAGTGGCAGGGAGGCAAGTCCTAGATTTCCCAAAGAAGTATACTAGTACGATTTTACCGGGACATGGATGGCGCCCACCCGAGGATGATTTTGTTAAAATCAACACATATGTGTCTTTCTTTGGAAGCACGTACGGGTGGTGCAATTGGTGTTGCGAGATCACATTCTGTTTACCTAGGAGCTTGAAGTAAGCCCTACCAAGGGATTACTGATGCTCTGGTTGCCAAAGCCCTTGAAGTTCATGATGCGGTTATTTTTGCAAGATTACGAGGATTCTCAAAGGTGATTATGGAGACGGACTGTCTGGAGCTTATGAACCTCTGGAACACTCACCATGGATCGCACTCGGCCATGGCACCAATTCTTCAAAAAATAGGAGAATTAGCTTCTTTTTTCTCTAGTTTTGCTATTCAACATGTCTCTAGACTGGCAAATGTCCCCGCTCATCGCTGTGCCAAGCTTGCTTGCACCTCTTTTTTTGCGGGGGAAGGTTTGCTTGCACCTTGTTGGTGATGAGTAGCCGGCTTGATACCTCCCAGGACTTTCTTGTGGTCAGTTTGTTGGTCGATCGATCAGGTGCTGTGATTGTTGAATAAAAACTCTCCAAAACTTCCCCGCAAAAAAAAACATTAACTAATACACATGTAATTTTAAGGCAAGATAGCAGAGACGCTGGATGCGTGACATCGTTTCTTTTTATGGCAGCGGCTACAGAGCTTCTTAACATTTAGCTTGACTGTGGAGGGAACTTTCTCCACAACGTATCTTCCAATAGCCCAGAGGCCTTTGTGGGCGTGCGCGATCATACGCCTGCTTGTCACAGGGCGGCATTCACCAAATTTGTTATGGACACAAGACCTGTCAGCCTCTCCAAGACTGCTGAAATCATTTATGGCGTCCAAGGTAAGGCACTCCAGTGAAGTTGCATTCTCAAGGATATGGCACGTTAGTTCGACCATGCTCTTTGCAGAGCAGAAACCCAATATCTTCATGTTCTTGAGGTTGCTGTGGCGATGTTCTGGCATCCATCTCAGATGCGAGTCTTCGGAAGAAATCAAATCCTGCCTTACGCGAGTCTGTGATATCTGCGAACACAGGAACAACACACACAAATGCCAGAGTTAGTGCGTGCAGATACTAGGTAGTATAACGTAGTTGCAAGCTAGAGGGAAAATTTACTTACACACAAGACAAAGTCCTCCAGGACAGGACAAGCATCAAGAAAATAAACTAGAGAAAAATAATCATAGGAAAAGCCCCGCCTGTCTCCACGAAGAAAAATCTGCAAGTTCCTGAGGTAGCGGAATTTGGCAGCTAAGCTTGGCGTACTGAGCATCTGCATATAGATGATTGTGTCTAGGTTAAATACATTCTTCCCTAAAAAAAGTTTCCATGGTACGACTACTGCTCTATGAATAATGCCAGGACCTGACAATCAAATATACCGCTAGCCATCCTTTCAAATGGAAAAAAACTAAAGTTTGAGAATATACCTCACCATCCGAATATAGATTGAGGGTTTCAAGATTTGGCATAATGAATGGAAGCTTGGCACGAGCATGATGAACGAGGCTAGTATCGTAGATGTCAATCATTTGCAGTTCTTTTACTTGCAACAAATCTCCAACTCGAAGTTTCTCAAAGGTACAATTGATGTGAACAACGCAAACATTTGGAGCTTCATTCTCTATCACTTTTAGACCTCTGCACTCAAACACTTTCAGGTAGTCAGCCGATGTAGCAGGCAAGGTATCCTGAGGGAAATGATCTTATTGCAATGCATGAGTTTCAGCTCTTCCATGGCAAGAGAATTGGAAAGAAGCTGCCCTAACTCATCTCCTGTAATATCCACCTGAGACAGATGCAGCCTTGTCAAGCAACCAAGTCCCGCCAGGGGGTGGAAGGTGCAACAACTGAGGCTGAGATGTCGAATCGAGTTTCCACTCCCATTGAATAAAAGTGGGCATGGGAAGTTGTAATACACTCCGCTGTATCTAGGCACTGAAAGTGTGATTTCTTCAATCCCTGGAGTAATAGCAATCTGAAGCCACCTGTTGAGATAAGTAGCCTTGATAGAAGAACCACAATAACGAAGTGTGAATGCCTTCACGCCGGTGCCTGAGTGTTTTTTCATAATGTTGTGAACTCTGTTGCTGAAAATCTGTGCATGTTTATCGCTTTCACATGCCTTTCCATTCAGGCCCACTGTTTCTTCAGTGAAGGTGAGGTTAGGACGGCATCGAAGGGAGCTTAGAAATGTGTGAGACACACAGCCAGCTTGGGCAGCATCTCGCAGTGGCAGCCGAGACAGTATATCATGCCAGACGTCCTGCAAAACCAGAAATAGGAGAAAGTTAACACTGGAATCATAAAGGACGTGGATCCTTTAACTATGGGGAAATAGGACCATATGGAATAACATCATGTGCCAGATGCTCTGGGCAGCATTTGCTCTGTTACGTAGTTAAATAGCACAACAGAGTGAGATTGTGGTAGGTAAATTAAGCATTACATCAACTGGTTTTCCTTGACAGTGTCTATAGTACTAAACAGCGGTATTACCTGTTCCTAAAAGGCCTAATGTTGAAATTGATGCTCTAGCGGGAACTATGACACTAGGGAATAAGTGCAGCAGAAGAACCTGATCTATTTGTTCTTGCCAAAACATGATTGCAGTGCAGTAATAGCTTCAACAATGTAGTGTATACTTGTATGCTTCTAGACTCGATGAGAAGATAGGAGAGAATTTCTTCTTTGTAAAGTAGCTTTAGACTTAACCTATCTTGTTTTTGTTCAGTGACTAAGATTTAATCGAAATTTCTGACAGTTGGCTTTGATTTCATGATTCACAAAGGACAAACAAGAGATCATCAGTGAGCAGGAAGAATGAAGTTCAACTGATAAAGACTGTCAGTAAATGTTTCAACAGGAGAGTGAATGTTACGAAAAGGCATATGTAAGTTAGCAAGAAGGCTTCAAGAATGTGGGAGGAAAATATATTTGAATAAGATGGAAAAAAATGAAGAAATATAAGTTATCATTCCACGATAAGTGAATTATCTGACATAGACAGATGAATTTATGGAGGAAAAGTTTGGGCCAGGATTGCCAAAATCTTTGTCTTGCTTAATCTAGGAAATAAATTCGGCTTGTTCCTTCAACTAGGACTATTGTGTATTGAGAAATAATCAGGTCTTCAAGATTCTGTAAAGTGTGCTAAATAGGCTAGAAAGTAGAAATGCCTACACGCCATTGTGATCATGGCTGGACTGTTTTCAGCGACAAGGACCAGAGATACAAGGTTACAGTGAGGTCAGAAACAAACCTATTTAGAACTTCAACTCAATCTTTTTCATAATGCAGAAAGGGTAGTGCAATAATCCTCACATGGAAAACACAGGCTAGATAAAACAATGAAATAGAGAATAATGCAAAGTTCCATGTACACCATATTCCTTTTCCTTTAGGACTGAATTCACAAGGCTTAAATGCATCAGATGAAATGACTGGCCTGGAGAATGTGCATGACACCAAAATGAGAGATATGCTTATACTCCTTGTCTCTATGATAATTTTAATGGCTCTTGGGAAAATTTGGGTGACTCGGTGCAAGGTTAGACCTGATGGGTCATTCTGTTGTATTCAGGACATGCTGAGCAGTTTGAGATCAGGGAACCAAACAAGCTTTGAGAGTGGCATCACTGGCAGTGACAACGTACAATTCATCTTGACTTGCATATGGCAGCAGATCATGATGAGCGAGGAAACAACACTGGCAAGAGAAGAAGGTGCAAATCATCTATTGATGCAATAGGAGAGGCTTGGTACTTCTGAATATAGATTGTAGATGTAATTTCATTGTTGATTTGCTACTTGCAAACTTGTTTTTAGACTGGAGGATAAAACATGTAATGATCATGCACCATAGAACTCTTTCTTCAAATATTGTTAGCGATCTTCATATGTAATTTAACGTAAGTGATTATGCTGGCATAAGTTTCTGTATTATAACTTTGGATATCCATGATGCAAACAAAGAAGATTGAAAAGGAAGTGTTTTTTAGAGGATAGTATAGTGGGAGTCCAGTATAGTGAAGCAAGATGAGTACAATTGTCAGCTGGGGTGAAACTCAACATGTTTTTAATAGTTATATTACTACATTATTTAGCTAGGATTCATCAGCATTTTAATGGCGTACCTTTGGAAGTTCTGGCAGCTCCGGCACTGAATATCTCATTCTCTTGCCGACCGGGAGATTATCATCTTGTCGAGCGGGCGAGCCCTTTCTTCTAGCTGAAGTTTTGCCGCCTTGGGGATTATCATCATGTTGCCGGGGCGAGCCCTTAGTTCTAGCCACAGGATCAATCGACATACCTAGGACGTATCACCCATGGTTATGAACAGTTCAAAGATTAACACAAGAAAACGACAAACTCAAGTTGAGGATATGCAGCCTGAACAGGCTGAGAATATGCGCAGAACAGAACAGGGGCGACGAGCGAAGCAAGGGGCAGCTTACTGCGGGACTGGATCTGCCGGTGGCGCCGCCGCTGCTGCATGGACATGACCCTGTTGAGCGCCAGCACCAGCAGCCCCGTGCCACGACGAGGACGACGAAGACGACGATGCCTCCTCGGGTCGACAGGGAAAAACAGAGGGCGCCCCCTGTTTACCGCTCTATTTATTTTGAACCCAACAAAGGCGCCCCCGATTTCGATTTCGATTTCGATTTGAATCCGACAAGGCGAAGGCGCGAGCGGAGGAAACCGCGTCGGCGCCGCCGGGCGGGAATAACTGCCACGAGAGCAATCCGCATCGTATACCAAACCCTAAGATAATATTGTTCCGGTCAAAAAAGAAAGATAATATTGCGCCTGGGCCTTGAGGATTGTGTTCAAGTCTTGGAGGCCCATTTCCGATATGATTGGAGCCAGTTGGGAGAAACCAGGGGCACTCGTTAGCCTATCGAAATAAGGCAGAAAAATAGGCATCTCCCATTTAAAGGAGGAAATTGGGAAAAGAAAAGAAAAAGGTGTCGGTACCTCCATCCCAAAATTCACAAGGAAAGTGTCAGAAATCCAAAAAAGATCCGATTTTCTCAAAAATTTGTCCCGCGCATCGCACGTCCTAGTTTGTCCGCATAATCAGCTCAGATTCATAAATCAAGGCATCGTAGTCACGTCCACCTAGACAACTAATTCTTTGACCATGCAAAAGTCTAGCGGACCGTGTCCGCGTCGTCTGTTGGATCGGCGGCCTGCATCCCTGATCAACGTGCTAAATGACGTTTTCTTCTTTGTGTGATCTTCCCTGTAAAGATATGCATGTTTGTTAAGTGTGGCAACGAGAATGAGGATAGGATTATGATGAAAGAGGGAGACACAAGGAGACGAAAGTATTTTTTTTATTTTTTAAATCTGATGATTAAAAACGAAATATTTTAAAAACCATTTGTCTAAATTACGGACAGTTTTCTATTTTAAGCTACTCGTGCTGAGAACTTTAAAACTATATCAAGATTGATAGGTTTCGAACAAAAACTTTGGACTTTCAAAATTGTTGCGTTCTTATTTTAGATTACTTCAGTTCTATATTTATTGTACTTTGTGTTCTTAGTGTACTTTAACTTGGGTTACTGTACACTTGTAGAAGTGTACACTTGTACTTCTACGTACTTTGATAATAATACACTTGTACTTTTCTGTACTTTGCCTCTTAGTACATTAATAGGTTCATGTACTTTGAGTACGTTTGTATCTTCGTGTATTTAGACCGTGAGTATATTTGTAGTTATGTGTAGTTGACTTTTAGTACGGTTGTTGTTTCACGTACTTAGACTCTTAGTATATTTTTATTTTGGCATACTTCAGCTGTGAGTAGAGTTGTACTTTGACTGTGAGTACGTTTGTACCTTTGTGTACTTCGACTGTAAGTATATTTGTACTTATGTGTATTTGACTCTTATTACAGTTGTTGTTTCACGTACTTAGACTCTTAGTATATTTTTATTTTGACGTACTTTAGCTATGAGTAGAGTTGTACTTCGACTGTGAGTACGTTTGTACCTCCGTGTACTTTGACTGTGGTATATTTGTACTTATGTGTATTTGACTTTTAGTATAGTTGTTGTTTCGCGTACTTAGACTCTTAGTATATTTTTATTTTGGCGTACTTCAGCTGTGAGTAGAGTTATACTTTCATGTATTTTGACTTTGAGTATAGTTATATTTTCGTTGTGCTTTGCATGTGAGCATAATTGTATTTCCGCGTCCTTTGGATATGCATATATTTATACTTACGTGTACTTTGCCTCTTAGTACAGTTGTTATTCCACGTACTTCGATTTTTAGTACATTGTACTTTCACGTACTTCGGCTCTGAGTAGAGTTTATTTTCATGTATTTCGACTTTGAGTGTGGTTGTACTTTCGCTGTACTTTGTCTGTAAGTATAATTTACTTCCGTGTATTTTAGATCTCTATATACTTGTTCTTCTGTGCACTTTCTCCCAATACACTTGTACTTCTATAATTTTATGCGCTCTAGGTGCCTTAATTCAAGGCGAAACCGAGCAGTAGAGCGTGCTATGACAAATTGGAGGAATGACAAACGAGCTCTACGATCAATGCACCCATAAAGATATTTATGAAATTTGAAACGCCGTAGGCACCATGATTCGAGGCGAAACTTAGTCGTGATATGTTAGTATATATATTTACTATTTGGGTCTGACTATATTTCTACCTTCATGTACTTCGGCCGTGAGTATACTTGTAATTTCGTGCACTTCGACTTTAGTATCCTTGTACTTACATATTTTGATTGTCAATACATGTGTACTTTTCGTGTACTTCAGCTTTTAGTATTTTTTATACTTACACATACTTTTGAGTACTTCGGCGTACACTTCAGTGTACTTTCGTCTATCGGGGTTCTTCCAGATAAAAAAGGAAAAACCGAACCTAGTAACGGGTCGCGAGGGTGTTCAACTTTCACGACACTTGTCGATGTGAGAGCGCGCGGGGGGTCGTCCTTTTTTCCTTTGAGAAGGTTGGTTATTTTCTAGAGACACCCGAAAAGTGCTAGGCGTCCGTCCGCAAGAAAAACGAAAAAATGAGCCGCCTCCGGGTGCACTTATATGAGTGAATCCAGCGTGCCTAGTTGTAATATTTCTTTTAGTATATGTACTATTGATACGTCCATTTTGCATCACTATTCTATATCATAATTTATTGTTATTCATTAATATATTTCATATTAAGAGATGATACTTATGTTATTTCATCTGTTTTTGCTTGGTTGATGACTTTTGGAGCATGGACCACAGCAGTGAGGATTCTGATGAAAAATGTGTTGTTTGGAGGTAAAATTCGCGAAGATCAGAAAATCCGGAAAAATACATGGAAAATCCTATTTTTCCAGAAGACGAAGAAAACCAGAAGGGGAAATGGAGATGGGCCACAGGGGGCCCACACCACCCCCTGGCGCAGGCCACCCCAGGCCGCGCCACCAGGTGGTGTGGCCGCCTTGGTCCACTCCAGACTCTCCCCTCTGGCGTATATTATCCTCCTGAAACCCTAAGACTCAGGGAGCGATCACAGAAAGATTCCGCCGTCTCTGCGGGGTGAAAAACACCAAGAGAGAAAGATCTCTCCGGCAGACAGAATTCTGCCGGAGGAATTCCTTTCCGAAGAGGGGAGATCATCGCCATCAACACCACCATCAAGCTGGACTTCATCGAGATCATCATCATCATCTCCACCAGCACCATCATCACCACTTCATACCGATGTAACAATTGGGTTGAATCTTGCATAGCTCTTAGGGGAAACTTTCCCGGTGTTGATTACTCCTTATAGTTGATGCTATTGAGTGAACCATTGAATTATCGTTTATGTTCATATTGTTACACATCATTATTTCATCTCTGATCATGATCCATATGATGTCTTGTGAGTAGTTCGTTTTGTTCTTGAGGACATGGGATAAGTCATGTTGTTAGTAGTCAAATTGTGTTGAGAAAGATTCAATGGTTTGATATTTAAGTTGTGGTGTATTTCTTCTAGTGGTGTCATGTGAACGTCGACTACATGACACTTCATCTATATGGGCCTAGGAGAATGCATTGTGTATTTAGCTACTAATCGTAGGGGTTGCGGAGTGACAGAAACCTGAGCCCCCGTTAGGAAAGCTTTGCACAACGGACGTCAGGGTCTTAGAGTTTAAAGTTGTGGTTAGGTTTCTACCTTAATTATTTTCTTGTACTTGCGGATGCTTGCAAGGGGTATAATCACAAGTATGTATTAGTCCTAGGAAGGTCGGTATATTAACACAGGTTCACCCACACAACACTTAGCAAACTAAAGAAAATTAATCAACTATATGAAGCGAAAGCACTTGACGATATTCCCATGTGTCCTCGAGAACGTTTGGTCATCTTAAGTAATACAACTGGCTTGTCCTTTGCTAAAGAAAGGATTGGGCCACTTGCTGCATTTGTTCTTATTGTCTTTTATTTACTCATACTTTATTTACCTGCATTATCAAAAAAAACTAAAAATCCGTTTGCTAAGTATTTATAGAGAATTCCTGCTCCAAGCCATTTGCCAACACCTTCTGCTCCTCGTTAGGTTCGACACTCTTACTTATCAAAAATACTGCGATACAACCCCTATACTTGTGGGTCATCAGGACTATTTTTTAGCGCCGTTTCCGGGGAGTGTAGCGCTATTGGAGAGTGGAACTGGTAAAGGAAACTTCTACTATGAGTATTGTTTACTTCTGTTAGTTGCTTTATTTTCAATATGGATAATTCGCTGAGTTTCTTATTTCGTAATGCTACTACCACTGCTAAGGTAGTAGACGAACCACCACCTGCTGAGAATGATACTTTTAAAATACCTACAAGAATTATTGATCGTGTTATGGATAACTATTATGTTGGAGATGGAACTGTCCATCCCGGTGATCATTTGCTCTTTATACACGAATTATGTTGGTTGTTCAAGTATGCAGGTATTACAACAGATCAAGTCAAGAAGAAGTTATTCTCATTATCACTGAAAGGAAGAGCTGAGGACTGGTATAAGCTGCTGAAGAATGGTCAAGCTCTTGAATGGGAGGAAATAGTACCTCTGTTTTATTCAAAGTTTTATCCTCCTAGTGAGATTCATAAAGATCGGAATCAAATATACAACTTTTGGCCTCTTGATGGAGAGAGTACAGCTCAAGCTTGGGGGAGATTGAAGTTACTAATGCTCAAATGTCCCATTCATGAGCTCCCCAACAATATTATTATCAATAACTTTTATGCAAGGCTTTCTCTTCATGATAAGGATTTATTGGATGCTTCTTATGTTGGATCATTCACACGCATGGAAGAAGAAGCTAAATGGGATCTTCTAGACCGTATTCAAGACAATGCTGAAGCATGGGAGAATGAAAAGGGAAGAAAGTTAGGTATAAATTATGATTATGAATGCATTGAATCTTTTATGGGAACTGATGACTTTCAAAATATTAGTAATGCTTATGGTCTTGATTCTCAATTTATTACAAATTGTTTTAAGGCTTTTGCTTCTTATATTGAAATTCCGAAAAAGGGATGGAGCAAGTATCATGCACCATATAAAGATATTGTTGATTGTGTTCCTTTTAGGAGTACTGAATTTTGCACTATTGATCACATCCTACCTGAACCTTATATCGAGAAAATACCCTTCCCGGATAAGGTAAAGGAGCATCCTATGATAACTAGTGTAATCAATAAAAGTGCAAAGAGAACTGTAAAACCTGATGAACAAATAAACATTGAACCTGTTGTAGCAATTGTGAAAGACCTTGTCACTAAAAGTGTAGAAGATGGACACATAGTCTTCTATGAGGATGCTTCTAATATTGTCTCACATCCTAATAGAACTAAAAAAGGTTAGTGTCCCTGTGATTTCTGTTAGAATTGGTAATCATTGTTATTATGGTTTATGTGATATTGGTGCAAGTTCAAGTGTTATTCCTTATGAGATTTACAAAGAAATTATGCATGAAATTAGTCCCTTCGAACTAGAAGAGATTGATGTGGTTATTCACCTTGCTAATAGAGAGACCATCTCTCCAATTGGTATTGTACGGGATGTAGAAGTTTTTTGTGGTAAGATTAAATATCCTGCTGATTTTCTAGTACTTGGTTCAGCTGCTAGTAAAACCTATCCCATCATTTTTGGTAGACCTTTCTTGAGACTTGTGGAGCTATTATAGACTTCAAAAGGGATAAAATCTTGACTAAATTTGATGGGGAATCTTATGAGTTTAATTTTTCGAAATTTACTAAAGAATCTTGTGAAAATGAAACCCATAATGAGGATTTTAGAGTTGAACAACTTGCTTCTATTTCTCTTGCTCCTAAAAATGCTTTGCAGCAATTTATGGAAGACCACGAAAGTGAAATCTTCATGGAAGAAAGAAATGAGATTGACGAGATTCTTCGTCGTCAACCTAAGATGCTTAAGCATAACTTGCATGTGGAAGATTTGGGTACCACGTTGCCACCTAAAAAGGATCTGGTCTTCGATCTAAAACCTTTACCTGACGATCTTAAGTATGCTTACATTGATGATAATAAAATATATCCTGTTATTATTTGCTCTAAACTTTCAGGGAAGGAAGAGTAAAGATTATTGGAGGTATTGAAGAAACACCGAGGGGCTATGGGCTATACTCTGGATGATTTAAAAGGGATTTCTCCTACTATATGTCAACATGCTATCAATATAGAACCAGATGCAAAGCCAGTGGTAGAGCACCAACATCGTTTAAATCTTAAGATGAAGGAAGTGGTAAGAAACGAGGTATTGAAACTCCTTGGTGCTGGTATTGTTTACCCTATTGCTGATAGTGAATGAGTTAGTCCTATTCATTGTGTCCCTAGAAAAGGGGGAATTACCGTTGTTCCTAATGATAATGATGAGCTTATTCCCCAAAGAATAGTAGTAGGTTATATGATGTACATTGATTTCAGAAAAGTTAACAAAGTTACTAAGAAAGATCATTACCCACTTCCTTTTATTGATCAAATGTTAGAAAGGTTGTCTAAAAAGACCCATTTTTGTTTTCTTGATGGATACTCTGGTTTCTCTCAAATTGCTGTTAAACAACAAGATCAAGAAAAAACTACTTTTACATGCCCTTATGGAACCTATGCCTATAGACGTATGCCTTTTGGTTTATGTAATGCTCCTGCTACTTTTCAAAGATGCATGTCTACTATCTTTCATGGTTTTTGTGAGGAAATTGTGGAAGTATTCATGGTCATCACCATCATCATCATCACCATCATCATCATCACCATCATCATCTCCACCAGCACCATCATCACGACTTCATACCGCTGTAAAAATTGGGTTGAATATTGCATAGTTCTTAGGGAAAACTTTACCGGTGTTGATTACTCCTTGTAGTTGATGCTATTGAGTGAACCATTGAATTATCATTTATGTTCAGATTGTTACACATCATTATTTCATCTCTGATCATGATCCATATGATGTCTTGTGAGTAGTTCATTTTGTTCTTGAGGACATGGGAGTAGTCATATTGTTAGTAGTCGAATTGTGTTGAGAAAGATCCAATGGTTTGATATTTAAGTTGTGGTGTATTTCTTCTAGTGGTGTCATGTGAACGTCGACTACATGACACCTCACCTATATGGGCCTAGGAGAATGCATTGTGTATTTGGCTACTAATCGTAGGGGTTGCTGGAGTGATAGAAACCTGAACCCCCGTTAGGAAAGCTTTGCACAAGGGACATCAGGGTCTTAGAGTTTAAAGTTGTGGTTAGGTTTCTACCTTAATTACTTTCTTGTACTTGCGAATGCTTGTAAGGGGTATAATCATAAGTATGTATTAGTCCTAGGAAGGTCGGTATATTAGCACAGGTTCACCCACACAACACTTAGCAAATTAAAGAAGATTAATCAATTATATGAAGCGAAAGCACTTGACGATATTTCTATGTATCCTCGAGAACGTTTGGTCATCTTAAGTAATACAACCGGCTTGTCCTTTGCTAAAGAAAGGATTGGGCCACTTGGTGCATTTATTCTTATTGTCTTTTATTTACTCGTACTTTATTTACCTGTATTATCAAAAAACCCTAAAATTCCGTTTGCTAAGTATTTACAGAGAATTTCTGCTCCAAGCCATTCGCCAACACCTTCTGCTCCTTATTGGGTTCGACACTCTTATTTATCGAAAATACTGTGATACACCCTCTATACTTGTGGGTCATCAACTATCAATTTGCAATATTTTTCTATAAATTACAGATATTTTTAAGACGGTTAATATAGCAAAATGAAAAACATATGCAACAAATCCCCGTTTGTTACAGCAAAATGTTGAAAAGAGTGTCAATATTTGCAACATTTTAAGCAGACTCATGTAGCAATCAACAACATGTGTAGCACAATTTGAAAAAACGTCGGGTTTGCGACATGTAGCAAAAACGTTTGTAGCACTTTGAACACATCCATGTAGAAAAAAATGAAAAATATATGCAACAAATCCCAATTTAGATTGTAGCAGAACATGAGAGAGCATGTAGTCGGTTGCTACATTTTCAACACACTCATCTAGCAAAATGCGTATGAGATTGTAGCATGGCGAAACTATCTCGATTTTACCTACCTTGAACTATCAATAATGGATGTTGGAGGCGTCCATCCTTCCTTGATTCGGGCTCACCAAAGTCGGATCCAACTCGCCAGAACCCCATGGGAGACAGATCAGACGTCCTTGGATGCATTCCCCTCCTTATCATCTTTTATTATGGCTTGGATCTAGAGCTCGAAGAAGACTCGAGTTTGGAGCTCTTCCTGTAAGATCCATGGTTGTAGATGCTCATCTTGTTAGAGACACAACAACGGCCGACTAGCAGTGGCAACCCAAAGGAGGCGTCCATCGCTGATAGCGGGAGAACGTGGAGCAGTAACACGCACGTGGGGGAGGATTTCCCACGAGCATCCATGGAGGTAGGCTCACGGCGGTCGACTAACGACCACAACCGAAAGGACGCGTGTGCCGGTGAGCAGAGAAGGACATAAAGAAGAGCAGCATCCAACAGAGCTCACACAAGAGTAGTAGCGCATCAGGGATACGATCCCCGCAGGAGCTGCGCTTAGTCGGACCTACTATAGCTACAACCAGTTGAGGAATAAAGTTCTCCAAATCACGAGTTCTTAAGTAAAAAATATCACGATCTCCTGAACCTTGAACGACGGTTCTTGATCGCGCCACATTGCGAGCAAGGAAGGGGTTGTGCTTCCTTTATTTAACAAATGTGTAGTTCCAGTCTAGGTATTTAACTTGGACTTTCGTTTTTTACAAGTAAAATGTGCTCCTCATCTCAAGAAATATAGATCCAACTGAAACACATTGTCCATAAATAGTCTGACAAGAGAACCGATTCCATAAATGTTAGAGCCGATTTCGACTCACTGTTCATCGAGGAGAAAAATTTGCTCCTCTAAACTTCGGCCGCCGGAATCGATCCCCTTAATTTGCACTCCTATATTTCAATCTTCTACTAGGCATTTCAACCAACACATTGCAATAAAACGAAAACACATCAAAACAAAACTAAAATACTTAGTTCATACACACATTGCATAGTTCATACATAGATTCTTACACTAGGATGGTCGCTGGCGTCGGTGGCCGTCATAGAAACCCTAGCTATTTCGTCGAGCGTTGATGGCCGGCGTCAGGGACCACCTACTTGTCGAGGCTGTCGAGCCATGCATCGAAGCTGTCGGTGGAGTCGATGTCGCTGTCACCAAGGTCGATGACTTCCTGTGCCGAGGAAGATGCAACCGTTGTCGCAGAGGAAGAAGGCCTTGCCGCCGAGGAGGAAAAAGGCCCTGCCGCCATCGAGGAGGAAGAAGGCCTTGTCGCTGCGGAGGAAGAGGTGAGGCCGTGACATGCGGCGTACTCCTTGTAGCGCGCGGCGTCCGCAGCGACGCGGACAGGATTTTGCCGACAGAGGTCGGCCATGTACCGCTCGTCAACAACCTCGGCCTCGAGTCGCTCCTGGGCCTCCCGATCTTCCCAAGCGATTCACGTGGTGTGGCCGAGGCTGGGAGGGGGGAAGAGCTTCGGTACCTCACTGCCTAGAGGGAAGTTCAGCTCACCGCAGTCACTGCCGTGGAGCTCGACGCTATTGACGTCGTGCGCCTACACCACCTGCCGTGCCGATTAGAAGTTGCGCCGCCAGTGGCGTTGGTCGGTGTTCCGGTCGGTGATCTCTGCCACCCATGTCCCCCACTGCCACATGCCGTGGTACTGTTCGTGCGGTGGCGCCGGTGGCGGGATGTTGCGAGGCCCCGATCTACAGCCACAAGACGTGTCGCAGCCTCGAAAGGCGCTGCAGACAGGCGGTGGCAACCGACGGCTAGATCCGGACATCTCCAGTGAGTTTGGGTGGAAGGAGAGGTGGTGGGAAGAAGAACGGTGCTGGGAGAGTGAGCGGCGGCTGGGAATTTTTTCTCATAGATCACACGGCCGAGCAAATATAGGAGAGGGGTGGGAATTTTTAGGAGCCAGAATCCTATATTTGCTCCTCTAAAGCCTTTTGGGCTTTTGGTTTGGTGCGTTTTCGGCCGTTAGAGGATCAAATTTCTCCTCTAAAGTTTTTCGGCTAAGGGTTAGAGATGCTCTAACTCTCCACACATAGTAGTTTTGGTTAAAAAAATTATGATTCATAACAGTATGAAACATATCGAAAGCTAGAACATTTTCATTCATCCGTTGAAAGGGGGTGTGTTGCTAGCTAGATGTTAGAGCATCTCCACCGGCACACCCCAAAGCGGATCCTAGTAGGCCTATGGGGATCCGGGGCGAAAACGGGCTTCCACAGGCACGCCCCAAACATCGTTGGCACATTTTGGAGCCCAATATAGTAGTCGGCACGCCTACTCCGTCCCTGCGTATAAGGATTATCTTGGGAGCACCGACACTCCAAGCCATGGCGGATTTTTTCGATGAGATGATGATGGATCTCTTGAAGAAACATGAGACTGGTGTCGCCGCTCTCCAAGAGCAACAAATGTTGAACTTGGGCTCTCTTCGTATCTTCCAGCAACTCCATGTCGCTCCTCAATGCGGGTGGTTCGAGGGTGGAAAAGTGCAGTGACCCTACATACTACTGCATGTTGTAGTAAGCCAGTCGTAGACATAAATTAATAAAAACATCCTTCCATTAATATTACATCTCTTAGAGTGGTACAATAGAAATATTCTGGATCCACAATATTACAAATGACTACTAAGCTCATTACATCAAATCTAGAAAAACCTCCTCAACATAGTGATGAGAATAAATGTACAAATGAAAACCAGAAACAATAACTCGTAGACAAATGCAAGACTCGGTCAGACACTAAGCTAGAACTGAAGCTACATAAATATGCTCTATTAAAATAGAATTTTAGTTCTATCTATTTGGAGCCCTCGTTTTGTCATAATAGACGAAATTGTTGACTCTTGGATTTTCACTTGGTAGATCTGGTATTGAATGGTAGTAGTGGTTCTCTGGAGCAACTCGTGGCTTTGGTGAAGTCTTCCATGAACTTTGGAATCTAGCAAGGGTTAAAAAGATACGGTTGAGTATGACAATTGACGTCGGGTTAACACGTCAATGCCCATAGTTTATAGACTTGTGTTTTGAGAAAGAGTGACACGCTGGAGACTTAGTCGGCTAACAGACAAACAACACGGGGACACGAGGTTTACCTTGGTTCAGGCCCCCGGAGGAAAAACTCTACTCCTGCTTATCTGTTCTTGATTGATGGAGGAACCGAAGATTACAATGGTGCCGAGATGGCTAGGGTTATGCATATTGGATCTAGAAGTGTATGAGCGGAGATTGACTTATAGATCTATTGTCTATTGTGGGAGGAGGTGCCCTCCTCGTTGGACCCTCCTAGCCTTTATATATGAGGTAGGCTAGGTCTCAAGTACCAATAGGAGTAGGTAACAAGTTGGATTCGAACTCTAGTCTTGAGATTTCCTTGCCTTGCACGCTTGGAGTCCATTCCATATGGGCTTCGTACTAGTCGAACTGTCATGGGCGTCATGGACCTTAGCAGGTTGTCGAGTGGGTCTTCTGTTGAGCCGCACCAGGTAGATTGTAATCGGGTGCCTATTGGTTATACATGTGTCAATAGCCCCCGAGTATCCATCCGAATTGTAGATTTGGGTGGAGACTTAGTTGTTTTGAGCCTTGCATTAGGATGTCGGAGTCGACAAGTGTGTCGAGTGTGAAGCACTCACCCAGAAGTTCATCGGGTCAGCCGGATTTATAGTAGTTCATAGGGATGTTGGTAAACGTGCATAGTGCGCTCGATAGATCCGGACCAGTTAATTGCTCTAGGGAAAAACATCGTCACCTACTCAAACTCGAGTCCCCGGACTCGAATTCGGAAATTGCTGGCATAGTTTGACTCATGCCACGGAGTCCTTACTGAATCGAACTCCAGTTTTAATGCATATGTATCCAATGCACCCGTCGAGATTTTCAGCACACCTGTTGGTACGGTTTTCAACTGTAGAGCGCATCAGATGCGATTGCGAGGCAATCAGATTGTATCTGTAAGTCTTATCTTTACGTCGTAGACGCGGCATTCGAAGGCTTATCACCACAGAGGTGTTTTGGGTGTCCAAGGAGATGTTTTCTTTGAACTTGACATTGGAATATAAGTGGGCGGAGTCGCCAATGAGTTTGATTACTGTAAGCGAGTCGACATTGTTGACGCAGTCGACACAATGGACTGTACTACAAATAGTTTCTTTTCTATAGGGTGCGGGGTCAGTGCTCTCTATGGGAGTAGCCCCCGAGTGTTTGTTCGAGTCGTATACTCGAGCAGAGACTTATAGTCATCGGTTGCGTAGACACGACGATCCAGAAGTGCTTCGGATGATCCTGCAAATGCCATCAACGCCTGCGCTTTTGGAATGCGTGACCAACGCTCCAATTTGGAGTACCTAGAGTGTCTGGTCAAATCATAGATTCGAGCAGAGACTCGAGTCTTGCACCTGATGGTTGTAGTTGATAGTATCATAGGCTGACACTAGACCCGGAGGTACATCGAGTGCGCGGCCATAACTCTCCTGTTAGTAGTAGCCCCCGAGTGTCTGACCGATTCGTAGACTCGGGCAGGGAATCAGGTCTTGTATCATGCGGTCGCAGTCGATAATCATTCGAGGAGAAACCACTGACCCAGAAGTGCATCGACTCAGCGTCTCACACATAAGGAGCCAAGAGTCGATGCTCAGTTGGAGTCAACACGGGCGGAGTCATGTGGCGCTTAGCTAGGACTTGATGATGCGGATAGAGTCGACGCGATGGAGTCATGCGGTCCTTAGCCAGAAGGACTCGATGCTGCACATGGAGTCAACGTAGTCTCTTCTGTTGGATGCATGGCCAGCGTTGCTTCTGTCATGTGCGCAACCGCACTGTCGGGTGCACGATCAACGCCGCTTCTGTTGACAAATGACATGGTCATCCGAGGAAAGTGTCGACTCGGGTCTTGGTGTCTATTGATGTGGCTGGTGTTGGTCAAATATGTTGGAGGACCTGATCGAATAGCTCCATGCAGTCGATGTCCTTGTAAGCTAAAAAAATATTAAGAATTGTGAAGTATTTGTATCTTGTAAAAATATTTGCATATCTGTAAAGTAAAATTCTGGTGCCAATCGAGTCGACACTTTTGCACTGTATGCTAGAAATTTTCGTTAGCCTAATTACCCTTATCCTCAGTACCTTACCGAGGTCCCCAGAGTTTAAGGATTCGACGGCCATGTAGAATCAGCTACTCGGGCTGTCGCGTATGAGGTGCTCGAGTGCGCGGAGTCGACGACACATTAGGTTACTCAAAGAGGGGGTAGCCTCCGAGTGTGTTAAGTGCGAGTTAAAAAAGAATCAACTCTAAGTAGAGAAAACTTAGCTTTATTGGTAGTTGATCGGATGGGTCGCGTGAGCTAATGCGATCGGCGGATCGCGAGAGCCGATACAACCAGCGGGTCATGGTCGAGGTCGATGGAGTCTCGCGGTGGACGAAGTCGACACGGCGGACATGGAGTCACAAAGTGGACAGAGCCAACATGGCAGTGGGTCACCGCAGCCGAACACTGCAGCGGGTCGACGGAGCCGAAGGAGACCCCGAGTCGCTAGAGCCGAAGACTGCAGTGGGTCGCCGAAGCCGAGAGCGGCAGAGAGTTGTCGCAACCGAAGACTCTGTAGTGGGTCGCACGGTGGAGTCTCCATAGCCCCTGAGCGGATGTGATGGCGTAGTCAATGCCACAGACGTGTGGTCCAGGTTGATGGATTTGCGTGGCTGACATAATCGATGCGGTAGACTGGAGTCGACATAGCCCCGGGTGTAAAATCGATGTAGCACATGGAGTCGACAGAGCGGCGGGTCACCGACAGACGAGAGTCGACGCAACAGCGGATTGACATAGCCCCCAAGTATCGAGCCAACGTAACTGGATGTAGTCGATGTAGTGGCGGGTCGTGTGGCGTTTAACCTTACGGAGATGGCGAGGAGAGCGCATCGCTAGTCATCGGCGATGTCAATGACTCTGTAGTTGACGGCGGTGGAGAATCATGTGGTTGAAGTCGTTGGTGACCACGGTAAAGGTGAAGGTGGTTATGACGAAGTCGAAGTATCTTTTTAGTTGTCCACTGAGCCCGATAATTTTTCCGTGTGGTATTGTGCTGACTCGCGTAAATATCTTGCTGAGTATATGTACGTACGATACGAGCTGGTTTTAGCTAGCAACTTGATCGATCTCTTTTCCTTTTCTTTTCCGCATGTGACGCGAGCGCGCATGTTTTGCACGGGAGTATTCCATCACCGTGTGAGGCAAGGTCACGTCAATTTTGCCAGGTGCTGATCCGATGTTGCTTTTCCAATCCAAAATAAGGACGACTTGGTCCAGCTACAGGCCTCGCGCATTTGACTTTTTTCTCTGCTTCGTCCTCGTATTTGAAATGGTTCAGCTCAATCTGATCAAAGCTAGCTCATGGCAGAGCTAGCTCTTCGATCCGTAGCCATAAGGGTGAAAATGCGCTGGACGAAAGTATTCAACGCTAAATACTAATCCGGGATGTTACATGCCATGGGGATCTAGAAGGCCCACCAACCTATCACCATTTTATTAGATTCCTTTCTGCAAATGCATTAGTAAAGTAAAATCTAAATAACTTTCACATAAAAAAATGTAAATTTAATTTTATTTATATATTTGATTTTCTCGCGACGAACTCTTCAAATAGAGTCTAATATTCAATATATGTAAATTTATTTTAAATATTTTCGTGTCCTAAATCTATAAAGTTCTTCGTTAAATATTTTCTGGATATGTAAAGTTTCAACACATAACGCATGTAGTTCTGTGTATCCGCTAGTCCCTGAGAACGTTTTTTCTCTATTGAAGTTCCAATCTCTCTTACAAACGCGATACTTACTTTCTGTATTCAGTTGTTTTACTTTACTTTATTATTGCTCTTATACCTAAAACCAAAAAATACATTTTTACACAATACTCGTATTTTATCTTGTCACTTAGAACTTTATCTAGCATTTCTATCGTAATATTTATTTCAAAAATTATTAGACTTCAGACTCCTGCTCCCTGTGGGATCGATATCTTTATTTCGAAACTAGCTACAAACGATCTGTATACTTGCAGCCCCATCTCCAGGATTTGGAGGACCCGGTGCCACTTATAAAATGAATTCCTAATTTGTGTTCAAATTCAATAACTATTTAACTAGTAAAATGAAATCATATGTTTACTTAATTATAGAAATGTAGATTATGATATTCCACTCAATGTGTAGAAATATATCAAGTATCCATTTTAAAAGAGTAAATATAATTATCGTGGTGGTGTCACGGCAGATGGCATGAATAGACTAAAGGTGGGGACTAATACACGCTAGGGGAATCCAGGAAGGGATAGTGGAGTGATTCTCCACACAGAAGATTGTATTCCTTTCAAGTTTACAAGTGCTCCTAGAGCTGTATTGGCGAGAGGAGGAAGAAGAAGCTCTCTTACTCTCAACTACAGTTCACTCCTAGCCTCTTAGCGAAATCAGTATCGGAGAAAGACCAACCAAACTAGCGCTCAACCTCCTCTACTGAAACCCTAGCCCCCCTTATATAGAGGGGGCTCGGTCTCTGCCTAGGGCATACGTGGAGGCATATTCCTAGTAACCCGACCGGGGTGCTTTCCCCCCGCGTCATACATGCTTTAGCTACGTGAGCCTCTGCGGCGCCCGCGTCAGCCGACACGGGCGTCGTCACCCTCGTCGGCCATGACCCGGTGGTCCTGCCCTTGCTTGCTTCGCTCATGCAGTGCGTACCGGACCTTCTTTTTGACCAGAGAGATTCCTTCCTTCTCCCATAAGCCAAACGGGACCCGGATCATGGTTGATCCAGCCACACCTGTTCCTGCATATAAGTTAGACAAGCACTTTCAACTTACTCCTTAAGTCGGCTGAGACAATGTTAGGCGACCCCCCTGATCCGGGTTACTCCGTGATCCGGCCTGCCTTGAGGTGACCCGGCCAGCATCCGCTTTGACCTTGCCGAACCTCGGCTGACTCAACCCTTATACCTCGGAGTGACCCTACCCGGGGGTATCCCCCAACATTAGTCCCCGAAGCTGGTGCGGTCTTAGCTGCCTTGGCCGCTAAGGCCACATCAGGTTCATTTATGTTCGAGTCTTGGACGTTTATTTCCGGGTTAGCTCTTTATCTCGAATTATATGGATTTACGTTCCCTTCGCACGTCCCAAGTTTTTACTTGCCGGTCGGGTTACCACTGTGACTCGGATCTCATGGTTTTATCCGAGCCCTGCTTCCTTCTCTCATACGCCAACCCACGTGGAGGCTAATCATCATATTGTCTTATTTTAAGGGCCTGCACAGTAACCGCCGCAGTAATTGTCAGTTATCACTGTGCGCGGGTCACGTCACGCCTGCCTCCTCGTTTACCGCATCTGTGCGTCACGTCACGGGATCGCTTCTGCTCTGTGGCCCTCTGTGTGGCTCCTCTACGATTGGCTGAGGCGTGTGATACACAGCCACACCATGTTGCTTATTGGCAGGGCGCGATCCTACTCACCCTCTCAGGGGGTGGTTAAGTAGCGGAGGGGCGCACCCCTTAGAATTTTTCCCTCTTCTGTGCCCCTCTGCCCGTTGCTCTTCTTCTTCATCTTTGCGGGGCAAACTTATTTCGGATCAAATACGTGTCGGTTTTTGTTGTATTTTTGACTCTGTTCTTCATGCTTTCTCTCAGCTGTTCCTTCAGCAAACTCTTGAGGATGGTACGGATCCAACCCTTAAGTGGGCGCCGGACCGAGAAATCCCGGATGAGGAGGAGCCGGACTAGGAGATGTTTCTCCCTATGACCGACGCTACAAAATGACCCAGCGGTAAATTCTCTTCTCTTAGAGACTGGCCCGATGATGAGGATGACTCGGATGTCGACATGATTGAACCTGTTGAGGATGTCCCTCTTTCTTTTGCCTTTCCGACATCAGCTAACCCTGGTGGGCATATCCACGAGGATCCTCCACTTGCTACGGGCGAGCCGGTTCCGGTGGCGTCGAAGAAGAAGCGCGGAGCCGCACCAAGTTCTTCCTCCGAACCTTCTCAGCCCACAAAAAGGCGAAAGAAGGCCGGAGACAAGACTGCCTCCAAGCCGGCAGGCAAAGCCCCGGCACGAAGGGCCCGGAAACCTAAGGAGGCCGAAACCTCGGATGTGTAAGTCATTTTTCGTTGCGTAACTCACTTCTCCTTGCATCGTGGTAATTTCTCTTCTGACATTATTCTCTTCTTCAGGGCTCCGGTGGAGGTCCCTCGGAGCGGATCAAGCATCTCTTCACCACTTCGATCTGGCCCTTCTCCTCCTCGTGACGACGAGTCACGTCCGCTGAGCCCTATTCTAGAGGGTTCTGCGGCTGCTCCGGGTTCCGCACTACCTCGTCGAGAGGAACGCGACCTCGGAGCGGGAGGGGTCGGTCCAGCCGAGGCGACGACGTCCACAACTTCGGCATCGCCGCAACCAGCAGCCACCGAGTCTATCTCAACACCAGCACTAGCAGCAGTTCCAGTACCAGTGACCGAACCAGTACCAGCACCTGTTCCGGCACCAAGAAAACCAACAACAGCTCCAAGTCCAGCTACAAGAGCTCTAGTGCCAAGTTCTTCCGCCTCGTCCGAGTCATCTCAACCTCGGCGAGGAACTACTCCAGCAGCTTCTAAGGGGAAATCCACTGCAGTTACTTCTTCCCAGCAAGCTAAGGGCAAAAAGGCTTCGGATGCTACCAAGTCTGCATTTGTCGAGGCTGGGCAGCGAACCCTAGCATCGATGCTTCCCAAGAAAGCTCCAGCAGCGAAGGATGTTCCTGCCGAGCCAACTGATGCGCAGCAGATGGTTCTGCATACCAACCCAGCCCTTGCCTTGGTTGAGAGGAAATAAGCGCACGCGAAGGGCTTGGTGGCACCCCATATGCCCACCGAGGAGCGGTACCCTCCGAGCCTTATTGAGTTCGTCATGAACTGGAACAAGGCGGAGTTCGTCCACAACGACGATCTCCCGGAAAAGTTCGGCCCCGCAGAATTTTCCGCCCAAATGAATACCGCCGCTAAGGCAATTAACCTCGCGGGACGAATGATGGAGGTATGTCGTTTCTCCTTTACATGCTGTAGATAATAACCATTAGTCCTCGAGCCTCCGGTGGAGTAGCTTGTTACTCGACCGGATGCTCATTAGAAAACTAACGTAGCTCCATGTGAACTTCGAATATGCACACACCTAGAGCCGGGTTAAGTTCCACTTGGCCCGGATCTTGTACACTTTGAATATGCACCAAGCTAATTTTACGCTTCTATACTTTTTTCAGGTAACTACCAATCGCCGGAGTGCTGAATTCCAACGTCTGCTGGATACCCACAAGATGCTACGCGCAAAGCACGTTGCACTTATTGCAGAACATGAAAAGAGGGGTAAGTTTCTCCCTTGGCACTTCTCCGTTTTTCTTCACCTTCTTCTGCCGAACTAATCTCCTCATTCGGTTTCTGCAGCTGGGGTGGAGGCTGAGAACAAGATCATGCGGAAGAACTTGGAGGAAATCAGGGGTATGTCCTCTTTTGTCCGACCTCGTAGTGTTTTCCATTTTCTCTTCTCCTTGGCTCGGCAAACATTTATTCCTCGGCTCTGCCGGGTCAACATACTATTTCAGCATCGCTTGAGGATAGTGTGCCCGTGCCTGATATGATGCTGCATTTTCTCGAACAAGCAGGGCAGCATCAAGCCGAGCTGAAGAAAAAGGATGATGAGCTCGCTCTCCTCCGGGCTAAGGACAACGAGATTGCCAAGCTCAAGGCTGAGATGGAGAAGATGAAGGCCCAACACCAAACCGAGCTCCAAAAGGTTGGCCAGAACTTCACAGAAGAGCGTGAGCGCCTTACTCTCCAGATCTCCAAGGATCAGGACCTACTCAAAGAATCCGACATCTAGCTTGGGTCGGCAAACGCTAAGCTTGAGCAACTTCGCAAGAGACGCGATGACTGCATCAAGGAGTTAACCCGGATCCTCAGCCATATATCACGTAAGTTCCTTCCGACCTACTTTTCCGGGTTGCTTCATATGTCTTTTCTTTACCTTCTTCCCTTGTCTGGCTTCCAGGCAAATTTCCTGAGAGCATCACTATTGCAAGCGCAGCAGTTGCAGATTTTCGCCAAGCAAGGGGTACTCCTGCCGCTCCTGCTGGTGAGGAGGTTCCTTACGACATGGAGGACCTGTTGGTCAGCTTGTCATCTCGCATGGAGATCATCAAGAATTACGGCAAGGATATCCTCGACGTTGCAGTTCGCATTTTCAACACGTTCTGGCCCGGAGAGAGTAGCCCGGAGACCACCGCGATTCTCGTCAAGAAGCTAATGGAGACTGAGACCCAGCTCGATCTCTGGAGAGAATCCGCTAGGCGTGCCGCAACTGATACTATCCTTCACCACATACTCATGTGGTATGAGAAGATCGACCTCGGCCTCCTTACACGTCGGTGCACCGGATCCAGATGGACTGATGACCCGGAGTGGGTAGCTCGGCGCCAGGCTTGCGCCTACAGCCTCGTCGAATATTCTCCTATCCATGACTGGGTTGAAGGACCAAGCTTCCTGGAATCCGCTGGAGACGAGAACGCTGAGAACGCTGAAGACGGGTCGGATGAGGACGGAGAAGGTGATGCCTCAGATATTGAAGACAGCAACGACGACGCCGAACTTCCTCCTCCTGCTGCTCCTTAGGTCAAAAAACTTGAAAATTTATCAGATCCCTGGTATGCCGGGTGCAACTGTATGCTATATATGTGATATTTTGCTACTTTGTTTCTATGCCGGATTAACTTGGGCGTAGTCCCTGAGTTTCATTTTCTTGTTCGTCCAATCCTCTGGCTCGGTCCGTGTCTACCTTGATTCGGTTTTACGACTTACGAATCCGAGCTTCAAAAATTGTTTTAACAATACTTAGAAACTTTTAGGCTTAGCTCAAAATAATTCAGCATAATAACTTGAAAATAAATGCAGGGTTAGTCCGAAAAACAAACGTTAGCTCGAATAAATTCGTTTCCTTAGTCGTTTTTCATGTGCTACACAATTCCAAACTTGTTCTCTTGCTTGCCATGAAGCCAATTCTTGTTGGACAGCAGCAAGTCGAAGAGTTGGGTTTTTGGTGCTCACACATTACTAATCCGGGTTAAGTAGAACAACTTATTCCAGCTAACGTACGAGAGATAAGAACAATAATTATTAAGGCAGTCCCCGAGTTACTGCTCGAGGCGCTGCTATTTCATTGATAAGCTCATTGCCGACATACATACCGACATATGAGACGACTCGGATACATACACTTCTTAGCTAAGTGTAGAAGGGACGAAGTAGTGCTACATTCCACGGTCGCTTAGATTCCTCTCCGGACCTGTCCGCCTTGTTCTTTTCCTGTGGCTTTGCATCTATAAGATAGTAAGAATCATTGTGCAATGCTTTGCTCACAATGAATGGCCCTTCCCATGGGGGTGATAATTTATGCATGCCAGTAGTACGTTGTACCAACCGGAGCACCAGATCGCCTTCCCGAAAGACTCGGGGGCACACTTTCCGGCTATGATAGCGTCGGAGATTTTGCTGATATATGGCGGATCTAGATAGTGCCAATTCTCTTGCTTCTTCCAGCAGATCAACATCATTTTGCCGGGCTTCTTGCACTTCGGCTTCTGTGTATTGGGTGACCCTAGGAAAATCATGCTCTATGTCGGCTGGTAATACAGCTTCTGCCCCATATACCAGAAAAAACAGCGTATAGCATGTTGATCAATTCGGAGTTGTTCTTAAACTCCACAGTACCGCTGGTAGTTCTTCTATCCAGCACCCCGCTGATCTTTGCAGCGGCTCAATGAGCCGGGGTTTTATCCCGGATAATACTAATCCGTTGGATCTTTCCACTTGTCCGTTTGATGCGGGGTGGGCTACCGAGGCTACATCCAGCCGGATCTTCTTATCTCAGCAGAATCGTGCAAATGCTCCTTCAACAAAATTTGTGCCATGATCTGTTATGATACTGTGAGGATAACCGTATCTCAAGATGATGTCTTTGAGAAATGTTACGGCCGTAGCTCCATCACATTTTCTTATAGGCTTCACTTCAATCCATTTTGTAAACTTATCCACCATGACCAAAATGTGTGTCATGTTTCCCCTTGCTGGTTTGAACGGGCCAACCATATCCAAGCACCATACGGCAAATGGCCACATAATTGGTATGGTCTTGAGTTCCGACATTGGCATATGTGTCTTAGTAGCATATCTTTGACAACCATTGCATTTTCTCACCAGATCTTCCGCTTGTTCTAAGGCACTTGGCCAGTAAAATCCATGCCGGAATGCTTTTGCCACTAAGGCTCTGGATGAAGCATGATGTCCGCACTCTCCTTGGTGTATATCTCGGAGGATGTCAAGCCCTTCTTCCGGGTCAACGCATCGCTGGAGGACGTTGGTTACACTCCGTTTGTACAGCTCGGAATTGATAATCATGTATGCTTTTGCTCTCCTCTGAGTTTGCCTGGCTAACACCTCCTCAGTGGGTAACGTTCCGTCTTTCAGGAATTGGAATATAGGTAGTGCCCAAACTGGTATCGCTCGTGGAGGGAATACGTCCTCATCAATTTCCATCTGATCTACCGGCATAACTTCAGCCGGATCACGCTGAGCAATCCCTGGGTCAAGCGAGGTAGTCCCCGGGTTTGCTGAGGCAGTCCCCGGGTTGGCTGATGCAGTCCCCGGGTCTCGCGTACTACCTCCCGCGTCAATGTCCATGGGCTCAGCTCTAGATTCCGTATCTTCCGGGACATAGATCGAGTCGGTTCCTGGGGACGGCCTGATAGATGGTTTTTTGAGGTGTTCCAATGCTACACCCGGTGGAATTGCCTGTCGGGTTGATCCAAGCTTTGACAGCATGGGTACATGGTGAAATTCACACCCCTCAAAGTAACCAGATATCTTCTGCACGTGAAATTTGAAGGGAATATGCCCGAGAGGCAATAATAAAGTGGTTATTATCTTATTCCATGTTTATGATAAATGTTTATTTTACATGCTAGAATTGTATTGATCGGAAACATCAATACATGTGTGTTTAATAAACAAAAAGGGTTCCTAGTTATGCCTCTCTTATAGACTAGCTTGTTGATTAACAAGATGATCAAGGTTTCCTGATCATGGACATTGGATGTTGTTAATAACAAGGTCACACCATTGGTGGAATGATGTGATGAACATTCATCCGAAGTATAGCATTACGATCAAGTCATTATGTTTATATTGCTATAACATCATACGAAGTAATCTTAGTCCTTAGACCATGAGATCATGTTAATTGCTAACACCGGAAGAGTATCTTGATAACATCAAACGTCACACCGTAACAGGGTGACTATAAAGGTGGGTTTAGTGCTACGAAGGTGTTATGTTGAGGCTCATGGATCAAGAGTGGGATTTGTCCATCCCGATGACAGATAGATATACTCTGGGCCCTCTCGGTGATATCACATTGAAATAGCTTGCAAGCAAGTGATGTGATCACTAGAATGTTATATCACGGGAACGAGAAAAGAGTGCATGTCGGTAACGAGATCAAACTAGGTATTTGGATACCGATGACCGAATCTCGGTCATGTAATATATCGCGAGACAAAGGGATTTAGTTACTAGCGTTAAAGGTTCTCACGATCACAGAAGTCATCGTTGAATGTGTAGGAGTCAGTATGGATCTCCAGGTCCCGCTGCTGATTATTGATCGGAGAGGGGTCTCGATCATGTCTGCATTATTCGCGAACCGTAGGGTGACACACTTAAGGGATACCGACACCATTTGGAGCAAATATGTTTCAGATAAAGATTTAAGAAAGCGCTGGAATTATTTCAATAGACACCGAAACTGTTTTGGGTGAAATTGCTGAAATTGGTTCTGCATGTAATATTGAAATGTTGCAGGGGGGTTTATGTGAATGTTTGTTAATTAAAGTAATTAACAAAATTCTGAATAAAAAAATAATAAAAGAGTTTTATTAAATGAGAGAGCATTAAATTTGGAGAAATTTAATGCATTTAAAGTGGAGACTTTAAAAGAGAATGTGAAGGGGCAAATTTATGTGGAGGGAGTTACCACCACATGAATGGAGGAGGTGAAGAGACACCTCCTCCATGCGTCGGCCATGAAGGAGGGGCACCCCCTCCTCCTATAAAAGGCCACCCCCTCCTCACTTCTCACACACACCTCCTTGTGAAGGATCTCTCTCCCCCTCTAGTATTATTCCCCCATGGTCTCGGATTAGCGAGATACATGTTCCCGGTGGCTTTATCTGGAAAGGAGTTGCTGCTTCCGCTGCTTTGCTGGAGCGAGGGACGGAGGTTGTCGGGGTACCGGACGTGTGTGCGATCACGGATGCACTGCTGCTTTGCGGTGCTGGACTTGGTGGTGCTGGAGCTGGATCTGATGGACGTGCTGGAGCCGGACCTGCTAGACTTCATCACGATCTTGAGATCGGCAAGTGTACGACTACATCAACCACGAGTTCCTACTCGTTAACAAAGCTCGTTGTCTTCGAGGGTAAGTTCTCCATGGATGCATGTCCACCCGTTGCTTTGTACCTAGTAGATAGATCTTGGCGTGTAGTTCACACCGTAGGAAATTTTTTGTTTTCTATGCTGCGGACCCAACAAAATTTGTATAGTGCCATGTTTGGATCCAGGGCGTCCCACACTCCGGACACTTGCTGCACCACCAAATCCGAGTCGCCAAAGCATATTATCCGACGTATGCCAATCTCTTTTGCCACTTTGAGCCCATGCACAAGAGCCTCGTACTCAGCGACATTGTTCGATGCCGCGAAATCGATCTGCAATACGTATTTTAGCTGGTCCTTCTTTGGCGAGGTGAGCACAACCCCGGCGCCTAATCCGGTTTTGGTTTTCTACCCGTCAAAGTGCATCCTCCAGTAGTTCAGATCTGGTGGCGGCGGTTCGTATTGTACCTCGGCCCAATCTACAAAAAAGTCCGCCACAGCCTGAGACTCGATCGCTTCTCTTCTGTCGTATTGGGGCGCATAAGGGGCTAACTCAATTGCCCATTTTGCAATTCTACCACTCGCATCCTTGTTACCCATTATCTCGGATATGGAAGCTTCACATATCACTTTGATGGGGTGCTCCTCAAAGTAATGCTTTAACTTCTTTGCTGCCATATAGACACCATATGCCACCTTTTGAAAGTGCGGGTAGTTCTGTTTTGAGGCAGACAATACCTCGCTCAAGTAATATACTGGCCTCTGCACCGACTTACCCTCTTCATTGTGCTCTACTACAATCACTGCACTTACAACTCGGTTGGTTGCGGCTATGTAGAGCAACATTGGCTCCTTTGATAGTGGAGAGGCTAACACTGGTGCAGTGGCCAACATCTTTTTTAAGTGGGCAAAGGCTTCATCGGCCTGTGGTGTCCAAACGAACTTATCCGACTTTTTCATGAGTTGGTAGAGAGGCAATGCCTTTTCTCCCAACCGACATACAAACCGGCTCAACGATGCTAGGCATCCCGTGAACTTCTAGACATCGTTAAGACACTTCGGCAGCTCCATTCACTCAATGGCCCGAATCTTAGTTGGATTAACTTCGATACCTCGGCTGGAGACGAGAAATCGAGTAATTTTCCAGCCGGGACACCGAAGGTACATTTTTCGGGTTAAGCTTCATCCGGAATCTTCTCAAGTTCGTGAATGTTTGCCTTATGTCGTCAAGGAGCGTTTTGCTTTCTTTGGTCTTGATAACCACATCATCCACGTATACTTGTACGTTTTGACCTATTTGGTCGTGCAAACATTTTTGCATACACTTTGGTACGTTGCACCTGCATTACGCAAACCAAACGGCATAGTGCGATAGCAATAAGCCCCGTACGGGGTGATAAACGCGTCTTTATTTGATCATCCAGATTCAGAGGTATCTGGTGGAAACCAAAATATGCATCGATGAATGACAACAGTTCACATCCCGCGGTTGAGTCTATGACCTGATCTATCCTCGGCAGTGGAAATGGATCTTTTGGACACGCCTTATTCAGATTCGTGTAATCAATACACATACGCCAAACCACTGCCACGTTCGGATCATCCTTCTTCTTTTCTACCAGCACCGGATTAGAGAGCCAATCCAGATACAGCACTTCCATGATAAATCCTGCTGCTAGTAACCGCGCTATCTCATCTCCAATGACTTTTCTCCTATCCTCGGCGAAGCGGCGGAGAGGTTGCTTCACCGGCCTTGCTCCGGGTCTTACGTTCAAAGAGTGCTCGGCCAACTCCCTCAGAACACCTTGCAAATCCTGTGTGGACCAAGCAAAAATATCCCGATTCTCATGGAGGAAGTTGACGAGCTCGCTTTCCTATTTATCAGTTAACCCGACACCAATTGTTACGGTGCGCTCCGGGAACATGTCATCAACTGGAACCTTCTTGGTATCCTTTGTGGCTTGGAATGAAACGCTACCATGCGGGTTACTCAACGCCGGCATATACTGCTGCGCGGACTGAGCTAATGTCGCCACCTCTTGGATTTTTCTTTTCTCTTGCGCAATCACGAGTGACTCGGCTAGGTTAGACCCGGCTGAGGCACACACAATGGAACGTCGGAAATCTCCAGCGATGGTAATCACTCCATTTGGCCCGGGCAACTTCATCTTTAGATAATTGATGTGGCAGCTTGCCATGAACTTGTTCAACGCTGGTCTTCCGAGTAACACGTGATATGCACTTTCCAAGTTCACCACCTCAAACTCCAGATTCTCAGTTTGATAGTTATCCCTTGTGCCGAATAGCACGTCGACCCGGACTTTTCCAATGGGCTCACAAGAAATGTTGGGTACAATGCCATGGAAAGTTGTTCTCGTAGCCTGGAGCATGTTCTCCGAGATGCCCAACTTGCGCATTGTATCCGCATACATGATGTTAATGCTACTGCCATTGTCAATCAGTACCTTAGAGAACCTCACATTGATGTTTGGTCCAATGAATGTCGGATCTAGCACTAGCGCATACGAACCTAGACTCGGCATAAGCTTAGGATGATCTTTGATGTTCCAGGTGATTTCCTGGTCCGACCAAGGCATGTATCTCGTCACTGCCGGCATTACCGCATTGACCTCCATACGTCGGCGCTGCAAGCTCTTTCTATCTGTTCCTTCAGTTGTGAACACACAATAACTCTGGTGATGTTCTCTGTACTCATTCCTTCCCTTGTTTCCGGGGTACCTCTGATCCGGCTGTTGCTAATTTTCCACCTGATGCACTGCATCCCTTCTCTCATTGTTGTCATACCTCGGCGGAGGGGGAGGCAACATTAGCTGCTGCGTGTTCGCTCCGGAGAGCAATTGCTGCCAAGGTAACTCCTGTCGAGGTTGATCATTCCGGGGTGCCTGAGCATTCCCCGAACCACCTTGTTCTATCTTAAGCATCCACTCACATTGCCTCGTTGTGTGACCCGCCGGGCTATTCGGATTTGGCGTGTGAAACTTACACGGCTGGTCCAACATCGACTCATAGGTATACCTCAGACGGTCTTTCTTTTCTTGCCACTGTTTCTTTTGCTCCGGAGTCCATGTTTTCTTGCCATCGTTTCTTGGAGTCCATTGCCCTCCCGTTCTCTGGCGTTGGTTGCTCCCTGCTCCGGGTTGATCTTGATTCACAACTGCAACTTGTTGCAAACCGTAGCGATGATCCGGTCTATCATCTCTTCTTTTTCCTCTGTAATCGTTCCTTCGAGATGACCTGGCTCCATCCCTCTGATAGTATTCCTCGTTCGACTCGTTTGACGCGATCCTAGGTTGAGTCGGATCACCCAAAGCATACGAATCTGCAATCTGGATCATCTCTGCCAACGTAATTGGCATTTTCCTTTGCAACTTCATCCACAACTCGCTGCCATATCTGCACCCTTGTGCAAACCATGCTATGGCCTGTGACTCTATGACACCCTCACACGAGTTTCTCACGGTACACCATAGGGTCAAGAATTCACGGTCTGTCTCATTAGGTCTTTGCTTGCACATTGCTAGGGTCTGCGGCCTATTCGGCCTCTGATATGTACTTGAGAAGTTGCTGATAAACATTTCTTCAAAATCTATCCAGCAGTTGATGCTTCCGGGTGGTAAATTATTCAGCCATACTCTGGCTGAACCTTCCAACATCTGGGGTACGTATCGTACAGCCCATCTCAAGTTGCCAGTGGCAATTTTCACAGCCGTAGCATAGTTTATCAGCCAATCCTCCGGCTTGGTACTGCCGTCATACGTCTTCGTGCCTCTGGGCAGCTGGAAGTTGGGTACCGGTGGCTCCTTCATGATCCGGGGTCCAAAGCACGCTGGACCCGGGGGACCTTGACATTCGATCTCTTCCGACCTATACAGGCGATCCAGCTTCAACCTGGCGTCATCCAGCATTAAATCCCTGCTTCCCAATCTTGACCCTATCACATGATAGTCCGGTCTCGGGTACCCCGCATTCACCATCTCCGAATCACCGTCATTGTATCGGTTTTGCACTTGGGGCGCAACTTTCTGTTGCATACCTCGGCCGACGCTTTGCTCTTGCCTTGGTATATTCCGCTGATGCGGTTGTCCTGCTCCTGCCGAGTTTCGCTGTCCGGCATTGCCGTTGGTAGCGTTCCCTTGATCGGCATCGCCTTGGTCGTGGTTACCTCGGCCAGCTTCACCTCGGCTCACACTTCGTCGATCATCATTTTTCCGCGTTTCTTTTTCTTTTCCTGCACGCGTCGGGTCATACGGGACGATCTGTTTGTTTCGTCTGTATGAGGTTACTACCTCTTCTCTCCTTGGACCACCATGAGGTGACGATGCAGCTCCAGCAGATTTCTCTAGGTTACCCATCGCCGAATGGACGATTTTGGAAGCTCCAGCTCTCTCTGGGTTAACTCTGAGTAGCTCTTCGTTCTGTCTGTTCGCGATCCGAACTAACTCGTTAACCCTATCTTGCTGTATTTGATGGGCCTCACCCGTCAGACCCTCCAACTCGGATGCAGCCGCATCCGCTGCTCTGGGGTTCTTCGCCGGGGTACTACACCTCGGCAACCCCACAGACAAATAGTTTTCCGACCCCTCGGCTCCATCATCACCTTTTCTGTTCATCTCGCTCATGAGATTTCTCCCTTTTACTTTTACCGTATCAACTTTGTTTGCCTTTGCATACTCACGCAGCGTCATGTTCAGCGACTGCTGAGCCGCGGCTATTTTCTTTGCGCCCTCTAGTATCTTTTGCCTAGTTTCCTCTAGCTCGGCCTGTGCCTGAGCCGGATCTACCACCGCTGCTACCGGGTTAGCCAAGCTATCCATAGCTTCTCTCAGTATGTTCTCAGACCTCTCTAGTGGAGGCCCTCTACCTTTACTCGGTGCCTTAGGTGTTACCTCCGGGTCCAGTGCTGGATCCTTGCTTGCGCCTACCCCCGGCGCAGTCATCATCACTTCAGCACGGTTCGGGGAGCGAGTGATACGCGCCCCGTGAACCGTGCTAAGGGGTGGTTCCCCTGCCTCGACGATGCACTGCGGGTGAACGCATGATACGTCCACCGCAACGTAGACCTTGTGTGCACCCAACTTGATGAAGAGGCTATTGCGCGGAAATGGGCGCGTGCCAAAGCAGCCAGCGTTGTCGCTGACGAAATCCAGTGCTCCAAAGCGCTGAACGAGCCCTGAGACGATGCGTTCGCCGGTGCCGATGAGGTTTCCCGTCCGGATCTTCACCCTGCTAGCGCTGCTAGCCCCACGGTGGGCGCCAACTGTCGTGGTGGTGTCACGGCAGATGCCATAGATAGGCTAAAGGTGGGGACTAATACACGCTAGGGGAATCCAGGGAGGGATAGTGGAGTGATTCTCCACACAAAAGATTGTATTCCTTTCAAGTTTACAAGTGCTCCTAGAGCTGTATTGGCGAGAGAAGGAAGAATAAGCTCTCTTACTCTCAACTACAGTTCACTCCTAGCCTCTTAGCGAAATCAGTATCGGAGAAAGACCAACCAAACTAGCGCTCAACCTCCTCTACTGAAACCCTAGCCTCCCTTATATAGAGGGGGCTCGGTCTCTGCCTAGGGCATACGTGGAGAGAATATGCCTCCTCTCAAAGTAGTAACCCGACCGGGGTGCTTTTCCCCCGCGTCATACATGCTTTAGCTACGTGAGCCTCTATGGCGCCCGCGTCAGCTGACACGGGCGTCGTCACCCTCGTCGGCCATGACCCGGTGGTCCTGCCCTTGCTTGCTTCGCTCATGCAGTGCGTACCGGGCCTTCTTTTTGACCAGAGAGATTCCTTCCTTCTCCCATAAGCCAAACGGGACCCGGATCATGGTTGATCCGGCCACACCTGTTCCTGCATATAAGTTAGACAAGCACTTCCGACTTACTCCTTAAGTCGGCTGAGACAATGTTAGGCGACCCCCCTGGTCCGGGTTACTCCGTGATCCGGCCTGCCTTAAGGTGACCCGGCCAGCATCCGCTTTAACCTTGCCGAACCTCGGCTGACTCGGCCCTTATACCCCGGAGTGACCCTACCCGGGGGTATCCCCCCAACAATAATACTCCCTCTGACCCATATTAGTTGACTCAAATTTGTCTAGATTCAGATGTATCTAGACATGTTTTAAGGTAGATACATCCGAATCTAGAAATATCCAAGTCAACTAATATGGGTCGGAGGGAGTACTAATGTAATAAAACGAACCTCGTGTTCTACAAAAAAAGTATCATGATATTTCTTGAAGTAAAATCTGCAATCATATGTTTATCATTAATCTTCTCTAGAGATATAATTCTTGGGTGCTATTGTCGCTAATTCACCGAGTGGTATTTGAGACTCATTCACGATAAATCTATCTCGAGCAGTAGTCTTTTGAGACTAAGCAATCTCTTCTAAGCTTTATCATTTCTTCTTCTTTTCACACTAGTAGAAAACAGACCTTTGGTCCAGGGGTATTAGCCCCGGTTTTGCTACAAACCGGGACTAATGCCCCGGTCCAACGGCTAGAACTGGCCCCAGGGGGTGGCAGACACTAGCCCCGGTTTGAACGGGCCCTTTAGCCTCGGGTCGTGTAATAAACCGGGGCTAAAGGGTTTCAGGAAGGCCGGGTCGGGCGTCAGACCCTTTAGCCCCGGTTTGTTACACGACCCGGGGCTAAAGGTGGACCTTTAGCCCCGGTTCTAGACACGAACCGGGGCTAAAGGTCTGGCTATATCTTCTTCTTCCCCTGCCCGAGCCACCATTCAAGCTGGTGGCTCTCCTCTCTCTCTCTCTTTCTTGCTTCAAGCTCGAGTTCATGCCCTTTTTTTCCCTCAAGATTTGTCTAGATTTTGTGGTGCCCCATCTATCCAAAGGTTCTAAAAGGTGAGCAACTTCATCCTTTGAACTCTCATTGCTATATTAGCTCATTTCATGCTCTATCTTATAGATGGATTTGTGGATTTAGTTTGGTAGTAATTTTTGCAGTGATAGCATGATATCAATGTTTAGATTCTATCTATCTTGTATTAATGTAAGGAACTCTAAGGTAAATATCACAATATGTGGATTATTCTATCAATATATATTTTGTTTTGGCACATAGAGTCTCGAAAATTGATTTTAGAAGCACACACATGCGTGAGTTCATCATTCTAACTAACTAGCTAGCTGGGCAAAATATCCTTCTTCGTCTACCTGCGTTCAACAAACTGAAAAATTTGTAACAAAGATAGGGTTAATTCATAAAAGCTTGATAAGAAGACATCACAATTCACATATTAGGGAGTGCCTCTATGGCGAGCTCCTCGAAGATGTCTGAGGACGGGATCCTAATACATCTTCGAGAAGCTCTGCCGTAGTGGTGTCCCTGCTCTCCCACACCATCTTTCGGTTTATATCTTCTCTAGCTAAATCAGTATGCTGGTGGAGCTAACTAATTTCACATATTAGAGAGTGCCTCTACGGCGAGATCCTCGAAGATGTCTGAGATCGAGGTCCTAAGACATCTTCGAGAAGCTCCGCCGTAGTGGTGTCCCTGGTCTCACACACCATCTTGCGGTTCTTCACAAGAATGCATACCTATTTATAGATTAAGCAGCACAACATAGTGTCGGGCACTGATGACATAATGTCGACACACTCACGTTGGCATAGTGCTGCCACCCACCCAAAATAGTGTTGGCATTTAATTTACTGGCTTAGTGCTGCCCACTGAGGACATAGTGTCGACATGTTGTCTCCACATCCACATTTAGTCCCGGTTGGTGCCTCCAACCGGGACTAAAGGTTCATCATATCTTTAGTCCCGGTTGCTGGTTTTAGATTAGTACTAATTAATTATGATTATGTTTGATGTACTTAATTAATTATATATTGCAGATGAGCCGGCAATGGATGTACGCTGACCGACTCTCTAACGAGTTCATTAAAGGCGTGCATTCTTTTCTTCGTGTGGCCGAGGCAAACAAGCGGAGTGGTTTTATGTCTTGTCCATGTGGTGTCTGTCGGAATCATAAAGAATACTCTTCCTCAAGAGTCCTTCACAGCCACCTGTTTCGGTCCGGTTTCATGACCGGCTATAATTGTTGGACCAAGAACGGAGAAAGAGGGGTTATGATGGAAGACAACGAAGAAGAAGAGAATGGCAACGACTACCCTGAATACGATGGTACTATAATGAACGACATTGATGAAGAAAAGATGAAGAACGAGCATCAGATCTGCCCGATGATGATCTTAGTCGGGCCATTGCTGATGCCCAAGAAGAATGCGTAACTGAAAGGAAGAGGTTGAAGTTTAAGAAGATGTTAGAGGATCACAACAAATTGTTGTACCAAAATTGTGAAGATGGGCACAAAAAACTGGGTAGCACACTGGAATTGCTGCAATGGAAGGCAGAGAATGGTGTGACTGACAAAGGATTTAAAAAGTTGCTGAGAATAATGAAGAAGTTGCTTCCAAAGGATAACCAACTGCCCGCCAGTACCTACGAAGCAAAGAAGGTTGCCTGCCCTCTAGGATTAGAGGTGCAGAAGATACATGCATGCATTAATGACTGCATCCTCTACCGCGGCGAGGAGTACGAGAATTTGGATGCATGCTTAGTATGCACCGCATTGCGGTATAAGATAAGACGAGATGACCCTGGTGATGTTGAGGGCGAGCGCCGCATGAAGAGGGTTCCTGCCAAGGTGATGTGGTATGCTCCTATAATACCACGGTTGAAACGTTTATTCAGGAACAAAGAGCATGCCAAGTTGTTGCGATGGCACATGGAAGACCGTAAGAAAGACGAGATGTTGAGACACTCCGCTGATGGGTCGCAGTGGAGAAAAATCGAGAGAGAGTTTCCGGACTTTGCAGGTGATGCGAGGAACTTATGGTTTGGTCTAAGTACAAATGGCATGAATCCTTTTGGGGAGCAGAGATGCAGTCATAGCACCTGGCCTGTGACTCTGTGTATTTATAACCTTCCTCCTTGGTTGTGCATGAAGTGGAAGTTTATTATGATGCCAGTGCTCATCCAAGGCCCGAAGCAACCCGGCAACGACATTGATGTGTACCTAAGGCCATTAGTTGAAGAACTCTTACAGTTGTGGCACGGACAAGGTGTACGTGTGTGGGATGAGAACAAGCAGGAGAATTTGACCTACGAGCGTTGTTCATAGCAATCAATGATTGGCCTGCTCTTAGTAACATTTCAGGACAGACAAACAAGGGATACAATGCATGCACACACTGTTTAAACGATACTGAAAGTATATATTTGGATAAATGTAAGAACAATGTGTACCTGGGGAATCGTCGTTTTCTTCCACCCTCGCACATCCTAAGAAAGAAAGGTAAGCATTTCAATGGTGAGGCAGACAACCGGTGTAAGCCTATCCGCCGTACTGGTGATGATGTATTTGACATGGTGAAGGATTTAAAAGTAATCTTTGGAAAGGGTCCTGGTAGACAATCTGTTCCGAAGGACGATGTCGGACATGCACCCATGTGGAAAAAGAAATCTATATTTTGGGAGCTACCCTATTGGAAAGTCCTAGAGGTCCGCTCTGCAATTGACGTGATGCACCTGACGAAGAATCTTTGCGTGACGCTGCTAGGCTTCTTGGGCGTGTATGGGAAGAGCAAAGATACACCTGAAGCACGACAGGACCAACAACGTATAAAAGACCGAGACGGCATGCATCTAGAGCTGTTTGAAGGTACTGCTAGCTACGCTCTTACCAAAGAAGAGAAGGAAATCTTTTTTGAAGTCCTTTACAGTATCAAGGTCCCGTCTGGTTTCTCGTTGAACATAAAGGGAATAATAAATATGGCAGAGAAAAAATTTCAAAACCTAAAGTCTCATGACTACCACGTGCTTATGACCTAGCTGCTTCCGATTGCATTGAGGGGACTCCTGCCAGAAAATGTTCGAGTACCCATTGTGAAGCTATGTGCGTTTCTCAATGCAATTTCTCAAAAGGTAATCAGTCTAGATAGTCTACTAAGGTTACAGAAAGATGTGGTCCAATGTCTTGTCAGCTTCGAGTTGGTGTTCCCACCATTCTTCTTCAATATTATGACTCACCTCCTAGTTCACCTAGTCGATGAGATTAACATTCTTGGTCCTGTATTTCTACACAATATGTTCCCCTTTGAGAGGTTCATGGGAGTGTTAAAGAAATATGTTCATAACCGTGCTAGGCCAGAAGGAAGCATCTCAAAGGGATATGGAACAGAGGAGGTCATTGAGTTTTGTGTTGACTTTATTCCTGACCTTAAGCCCATCGGTGTTCCTGAATCACGACATGAGGGTAGAATTAGTGGAAAAGGCACACTAGGAAAGAAAGCAAGGATATGTATGGACGGACATTCTCTCACTAAAGCACATTACATAGTTCTACAAAGTTCCACCTTGGTGGCTCCGTATATCGAGGAACACAAGAATATTGTACACTCCAACAATCCGGGGAAGCCTGGCTCCTGGATTAGAGATGAACATATGAGGACTTTTGGCGGTTGGTTGCAGTCACATCTCATGAATGACATAAATGTTGGAGAGCAGTTGTACTTGTTGGCCAGGTCACCATCTTTGACTATATTGACTTTCCAAGGGTACGAGATAAATGGAAATACATTTTACACGATCGCCCAAGATAAAAAGAGCACCAATCAAAACAGTGGTGTCCGATTTGATGCAATAGACGAGAATGGGCAAAAGGATACATATTATGGTTACATAGAGGAGATATGGGAACTTGACTGTGGACCTTTTTTAAGGTTCCTTTGTTTCGGTGCAAATGGGTCAAGCTGACAGGAGGCGGAGTTGAGGTAGACAAGAAATACGGAATGACAACAGTGGATCTCAACAACCTTGCGTATAGAGATGAACCATTTGTCCTAGCCAATGATGTGGCTCGGGTTTTTTATGTGAAGGACATGTCTACCAAACCGAGAAAAAGGAAAGATAAGCAAAAGAATACATCATCCGATGAGCCAAAGCGCCACATAGTTCTTTCAGGAAAAAGAAACATCGTGGGGGTGGAGGATAAGACAGACATGTCAGACGATTATGATAAGTTTCATGAAATTCCGCCCTTCGTTGTGAAGGATGACCCAAGAATCCAGTTAAATAAGGAAGATGCTCCATGGTTACGGATTAGAAGAAAACCCTAACATGTGTGGATGTTGGTGATGTACAATATTATTAAACCTTTATTTTTAATGATCTTCTTATATGTATATGGATATGAACTTTCTCGATCTCAATAGGTAGTATTGCAACTTGTTGTGGCCAGACATTTATTAATATTAAAACGTAAAAATTAGTCATAATCATATCTAGCCCTGTAGTACACAGCTTCTGGGTCGTCTTCGGAATCGTCATCGTCGTCGTCGTCACTCGTAGCACGCGGATAGATCCTCAGCCCTTCCTCGTAGCACGTGGATGGATCCTCCGGCCTCGGATTCACGACGCGCGGGGGAGGGGGCTCCCGGATGATGACCCTAGTACGTCCTAGGCCTTCACCACCACCACCATTCTTGTGGCTATGCTGCTGGTGAAAGTGCGGGTACCTCAGGCGAGGATGGTCTCCCATGGCGATGTAGCGCATCACACCAGCGATAGTCCGGTTCGCCCACCACAGGCGGCGACCAGCCTCGTTGTGGTTCACTGGGGGCGGGCCGTCACCCTCGTACCTGGCGAGCTCCCTTTCCTGCCGGTTTGCGAAGAAGGCATTCCAGGTGTCGAGGTTGTCGGGATCCCAATGGGGATCCATCCGCTGCTCCGGCGTGAGCTCGAGGTAGAAGTGGTTCGTGATGGCCGCCTGGCAGGCCGAACCTTGAGACATAGGAGGAACAGGAACCCCTCCAGCGCTCAGCATCCAACCAGCGGGCAGCTGGTACCCTGGCGGGCATGGGTAGCTGGAGGCGCATAGTGCCTCGGTCTCCTCGAGTGTCAGAAAAGCCCTGTAAGCGGTGTCCATTGTTGTGAGAGAGAAGGTGTGGATGTGTCGATGGAAATGGCGGTCGGCCTAGATATAGAGGGACATGGCGGGAGAACATGGCGGGAAGCGGGGGAAATGGCGGGAAGCAGGGGAAATGGCGGGAGAACATGGCGGGAAGCGGGAGAAATGGCGGGAAGCGGGGGAAATGGCGGAAGAACATTTCTACTATATTTTTGTGAATATTTTGCTATATTATATGTAGTTTTCCATTTTTAAATAATAAACTATATTTTTATTATTATTTGTGAACATTTCTACTAAATATAATACTTGTTAGATAATAGATTTAAATTATAGATCTTCTTTTTCTGAAAATTTTGATATATAATACATAATTTTCTAAAAACTATAAACCATTTTTGGGTTTGGCGCCAAAAATAACCTTTATCCCCGGGTGGTAATACGAACCGGGGCTAAAGGTCCCCCCTTTAGCCCCAGTTCGTATTACCACCCGGGGCTAAAGGGGGGGTATAAATACCATCCCCGCCCCGGGTCGAGCCACGGCCCGGAGATCGCCAGTTTCTTCTTCTTCGCGCCCACGCCGTCTGCCGCACCGCCGCCCGCGCCCGTGAGAAGCCCCGCGCCGCCGCCGCCCCGCCGCCCGCGCCCGTCTCCGCGTTGCGCCGCGCCGCCCCGCCCCACCCCGCCCTGCGCCGAGTCACCACGCCCCGAGCCGCTGCGCCGCCTCCCCGTCGCACCTCCTTCGCCCCGCGCCGCCTCGCCGTACGTCTCAGGTGATCGTCGTGCTAGATTGTTAATTTTGGTTAATTAGGGTTAATTATATTAGTTAATTTTGGTTAGTAGTGTTAGTGTTAGTTAGTAGTATATTAGTATTTAGTGTTAATTAGTTAGTGTTAATTGTATTAGTTATTACTATTTTGGTTAGTAGTGTTAGTTAGTAGTATATTAGTATATTAGTTATTTAGTGTTAGTTAGTAGTATATTAGTATTTTAGTTAGTGTTAATTGTATTAGTATTTAGTTAGTGTTAGTGTTAGTGTTATGGTTAGATAATATTTTAGTTAGTGTTAATTAGTGTTAGTTGTATTAGTATTTTAGTTAGTATTAGTATTTTGGTTAGTGTTAGTTAGTAGTATTAGATATTTTGGTTAGTGTTAGTTAGTATTAGTATTTTGGTTAGTGTTAGTTAGTGTTAGTTGGTTCACTCGAACTTTTTGGCTTTGCGGAGGAGTTGGTAGAAGGGAAGCGCCTTTTCACCCATCCGACTTATGAATTGACTGAGGGCTGCGATTCGCCCAGCCAGCTGCTGAACGCCCCGTATGTTTTTCGGCTTCTCCATGGCCAGTATTGCTTTTATTTTCTTCGGGTTTGCCTCGATTTCCCTCGCGGAGATGAGGTACCCGAGTAGTTGCCCAGATGGCACGCCGAAGGCACATTTGTCTGGATTGAGCTTGATCCGGTAGCGGTCGAGGTTGGCGAAGGTTTCGCGCAGATCATCGATTAGCGAGGCTTCTTCCTTGGTCTTGATTACTATGTCGTCGACATAGACTTGAATATTGCGACCCAGTTGTTCCTTGAGGCAAGCCTGCATGCACCGCTGGTAGGTAGCTCCCGTGTTCTTTAGCCCGAAGGGCATTGTGTTGTAGCAGAACACACCAAAGGGCGTTGTAAACGCTGTTTTTTCTTGATCTTCCTCCTTCATTCGAATATGATTATAGCCTGAGTAGGCGTCGAGGAAGCAGAGGCGCTCGCATCCCGCAGTGGAGTCGATGATCTAGTCGATGCGTGGCAACAGGAAGTGATCCTTTGGACAGTGCTTATTCAGAGAGGTGAAGTCCACGCACATCCGTAGGATATCCGTGTCCTTTTTTGGTACCAGCACCGTGTTGGCGAGCCAAGTGCTTTCCTTGATCTCGCATATGAATTTGGTGTTGAGGAGTCTGTTGATCTCCATGCCAACTGCCTACACTTGTGGTTTGGACAATCGCCGAATTGTTTACTTGACTGGCCTTGCGTCGGGGTTGACGTTGAGTGCGTGCTCGGCGAATTCCCTGGGAACTCCTAGCATGTCCGCAGGACACCAGGCGAAAATTTCCCAGTGCTCACGGAGGAATTCGACGAGCGCGAATTCCTATGCGGGACTCAAGTTGTTGGTGATGAGGGCCGTCTTGGCGGGATCCGATGGGTGGACCTGTACTTTCTTGGTGTGCACTGATGAGTCGAAGGATAGATCGGGCGAGCTCAGCCGGCTCAGGGGAGGCAGACTGTTGTCAGTTGACTCTTTCAGTCTTGCGAGTTCTTCCTGCATGCCGAAGGACTGGAAAATTCTATAGAATTCCCTGTCGCAGCTGTCGGATCTCTCGAAGTTCCCGTTGATCGTGATGACGCCATTGGGACCTGGCATTTTCATCTGCAGGTAGGCGTAGTGTGGCATTGCCATGAACCTAGCGAACACGACACGTCCGAGGATGCAGTGGTATTGTAAGGGCCAGTCGACAACCTCAAAGTCGATGCGTTCGCGCCGGAAGTTCTTCGGTGTGCCGAAGATGACGTCGAGGTTGATTTTGCCTAGAGGATATACGACTTTCCCTGGGACGATGCCGTGGAATGTTGTGTCCGAGGCTTCCAGGCAGGTTAGAGGGATCCTCATTGCTCGCAAGGTACTTGCGAATATGAGGTTGATGCCGCTTCCGCCATCCATGAAGACGCGACTCATGTCAAAGCCTCCGATTTGCGCCTCGAGTACGAGAGGACAATGGCCTGGACGAGGTACTTGAGGCGGGTGGTCGTTTTTGTCGAAGGTGATGCATGACTCGCTTCCACTAAGGTACTCAGTGGTAGATGGTGGCGAGTGTGTGGCCAAGTTGACTTGGCGAGTGATAGCCTTCTGCACCCGATTGGAGGGACGTCCTTTTTGGATCATCATGGTACCCATGGCCCTTGGGTAGAGTTCTCCTCCGTGGTGCTGGTCTGGCGCGGCTGCATTCGGTGGTGGTCCAGGTGGTGGTGGCGGAGCGCCATGTGCCACAGCGCCTGGGGCGGCACCATAACCTCTTTCGACTGCATTGCGGTTCATCCGAGCTAATCCCTCATGTAGTTTGAGGAACTCGCGGCAGTCCTTGAGGAGGTGGCTGGACTTCTTCTTCCCATCGTGCTTGTCGATGTAGAAGTGCACCGTGCATGGCCCGGACAGTTTGTCTTCAATGGTTGTTGCGGGTGCTTCGTCACGATCGCGGCGTTGCCACACTTGCGTGGTCTTTCCGGAGTCGCGATATCCACCATTACGGTATCCGCTGTTGCGGTTGTCGTCGCGTCTGTCGGCGTAGCCGGCTGCGACCATGTTGACGTCGTCGCGGTCATAGTAGATGCGCATACGGCGTTTGCTTCGGCGGTCGCGTCTACGCTCGAGTTCTGCCTCCTCGTCGGAATGAACACGATTCTTCACCGAATCTTCTCCATCGGCCCACCGATTCGTGATCTCCATCAGGTGGTCGATGGTCTTGGGCTTTGAGCGGCCCAGCTCCTCCCTGAGTTCTAGGCGACGGACGCCGCCGTTGAATGCATCAATCGCGCGATCCTCCGAGATGTTCTCTGCGGAGTTCTTGATGATGGACCACCTTTGGATGTAGGAGCATAGCGATTCGCCCGATCGTTGCTGGCAGCATCTTACCTCTTCGATTGATGCAGGCCGCTTGTACGTGCCCTTGAAATTGCGCACGAAGCTGTAAACCAGCTCATCCCAGCTGCGAATGGATCCGCATGGGAGGTTGTTGAGCCATGCTCGGGCGGCGCCCTGCAGCTGTAGCTGCAAGCATTGCATGGCCGTGCTTCGACTGCCTCCGTGGAGCCTGACGGGAGTTTAAACCCCTTAGGCATTCGCTTTTGCCTAATGGATCTGCTGAAGCATCTGACGCCGCAGAGCTCCACATCTTCCTCTTCTGAATCAGTCGACCGAGCGCGTCGCGCCCTTAATTTGTCAATCTTGCGCTGCGTGAGGTCATTGCGCGCATCATAGTCGCGGTCGTGTCGCTGTGAGCGGCGGCGTCGAGACAGATCGTGACTGTCATCGCTAGATGAGGGCGAGGAGTAGCGCTTTGCTAGCACTTTGCCCTTTTTCGGCTCTGGTGTTGGCTCCTTGTCGAGGGCAGCCTCGATTAATCCCAAGCCCGCGATCGTAGATTGGTGCATGGAGGCTTGGGGATCTCCAGCTGGCGGCTGGTTATTAAGGAGGTACATGGTGGCCGCTGTCACCGCAGCTTACGGCGTCTTGGGGACCACGTTGCCCCGTGTGTCGATAGTCATAGAGCTGAAGTCGAGGACCTTTGCAGCTTCTATGCGTTCTTGCTCGGTGAGATGGGCCATCCGAGATTGCCTCTTTTTGGCAACGTATTCGTTGCCTCTTGAGGAGGATCCTCCATAGGAGGAGAGCCCTGCACGTCGAAGGCTCGACTCGTCTGCTGCCTTTTTGCACACCTCGAGTTGCGCGATTGTTTGCACTTGGCGCTTGAATTCTTCCTTCAGGAGCCAATGGTAGCCCATTAGCAGTTCTTCTGGAGATCCGAAGGGTAGAGGAGTGCCTCGTAGGGCCTCGCGGCAGCGAGCCCACTCTAGCTTGTTTAGCTTGATCACGACGCGTTCGCCGGTTTGCTCATTTATTATGGTTGGAGGTTCGACTGCTCCTCCATTGTTGGTGTTAGTGCGATCGCCACCGCTACCGCCGTTAGCTCTGTTGCCGCCGTTGCCGCCGTTTGGCGGGTTGGTTCCATTGTCGTGATTGCCCATGTTGTCGCGGTTGGCGGAGGTGTCGCCTGCGTTGATGACGGCGCACATGAAGTGATTAGAGAAGCTGCTGCTCCCACAACTCTCAGATCCGGAACTGTAGGTTCCGCCTTTAGTGGCCAGGTCGCCTAGATCGGAGTCGCGACTGCTGTTGCTGACCGTGTTTTCGACTGCTGTCGAGGCGTTGAGCTCACTGAGTGTGCCGATCGATGGGGGAACCATGACGCTGGAGCAATCGACGGCGTTGTCGGCTGATCAGGCATGCAAAGCGTGCCCATCTGGCCAACTTGGAAGCAGAAGCTCCCTATTGCCAGGCTGATCCCGTCGCCTACAGACTCGAAAGCCGGGCGAGTGGCTGGCGTGTGGACGGTGAAGTCAAACGCGCCTAAGAGCTGGCGAATCTCCGCTGTTGCGGAGTTGTAGATCGTGGTTGATGGGGCCGAAGAAGCCGCAACATCAGCACTCCCAATTCCCACAGACGACGCCAATTGACGAGGGTTTAACTCATCAATGCCCATTGTTATGGACTTGGGTTTTGGAGAAGGAGGGAGCGCTGGAGACATGTATCGGCTAGCAAACAAGCACACAGGGGACTTAAAGATTTACCCAGGTTCAGGCCTCGTAGAGGTCCCTACTCCTGCTTGTCTGCTCGTGGAATTATCGAAGGAATCGAAGATTACAATGGTGCCTAGATGCAATCTGGCGAGGGTTGTGGAAACTAGGGTTGCATGTGTCCTCCTCGCCACCCCCTCCTAACCTTTATATAGATAGGCTAGGTCTCGGGTAGCAGGTCGAGTCGGTTACAAGTTAGGGTTTTCCCCTTCAAACTTTCTATCTTTAGCTTCTTCATGTTCTTCAAGCAATCGAGAGTCCGTAGGTTACTCGAGTCCTTCATTTGGGCCTTGGCGACACCGTGGGCCTTTACATATTTTAGGCCATATATACAAGGCTCGAGTACCTGTAGGGTATACCCATGTCACTAAGATTAAGAGCATGTAATCAAATGAAGAATTCTTTATGTACCTCAAGACATTGAGATGGAGCATGAGAAGATACTTGGTTGACCAATACAAAGAGTGATTTCAAGTTGTTCAACACATGAAGCATAAAGAATGTACCACATGGATCTTGTGGTATGGTAAGCCTTATCATTTATGCATCATGAACTAACCCATTATATATGTGCCTTTGCGTTTTCTATATGGGATAGGTATATTTCCATGGGATGCTTCAAAAGTGAAGATCTCATATAGCCCATGAGAGGATGGCATCAAGTGGTGATCGTCATCAAGGTTGAGAAGGGCAAGTTCAAGATAAGCATATCGAGAAGATCATTTGCTTGAAGCTTGCCATCCATATTGGTGATAATGGACATGTGAAGACGTGTCTTAATGAAGCTATCCCATAGTGGTGTATGGGGGAGCAAATTATGAGTCTTCACGAAGCAACAATGATCAAGTGATGCATTCTGGCTTGGATGGAGCTTGAAGCATTGTCATCAAGATCAAGCGGCATGCGCAAGGCAAAGGTATGGCCTTGCTAGGTTTTCCTTTTACCGGTCTCAAGGTGGTTGTTGGGAGACCGGGCTATAGGATAGATAGCCGCACTATCAAGAGGGGCTTTCGGTTGGGTAACTTGAGCACATCGTCATAGCGAGCTCAATCCTTTGCATACTTTGCATCTTCCTATTTTTTGCTTCTTTGTATTTCTCCATGTGAGGTTCAATAGCTTGTTTCTAGCTCTTCAACAAGCCCAAGTTCATCGAAAACGGAATTCGTATGCATCTTCTATGGCGTTTTCGAGTTTGAAGGTTTTACCGGTTCTTATCATAGGGAGGCTTCATAACTTTCTTCATTTGGTTCTACCCTCCTTTGTTGGACTATGATGTTTTCATGCACCATATTGTAGAGCTTGTTATCCTCTTCAAAACAAGCCCAAGATCATCGAAATCGGAGTTCGGATGCAAAAGTTATTGCGTTTTTCGTGAAGTCTGTTTCATCCCGGTTGTGGATCCGGTTCAACCGAGCCCCACACCGGACAGTCCGGTGCCAGCGCCGGTAGACCGGATCTCAGACCGGATTTTCCGTTTTTCGCGACCGAGTCTATTCCGAGTTGGCAAACAGAGGTTTTTCGGTCTATAGGCCGGTCCACCGGCCTAGGGACCGAGTTTCCCGGTTCTGGGGCCGGTCCAACCGACTTTTAGACCGGGTTTTCGCTGTTTTCTCTCCAATGGCCATATTTGCTTTTCCATATAAAAGAGGGGTCTTCCCCCAACGTTTTTGGGTGTTCTTGAGCTCGAAATTGACCTCCATTGTTGACCCTCTTGAGCTTGCTTCCTCTCCCTTCCCTCCTATGATTCTTGCATCTTTTTGAGGGCTTTGGAAGAGGAGATCTAGATATACAATCCCCACCAATCAATTCCTCCTTTAAGTGAGGGGAACCCTTTGGATCTAGATCTCGGAGTCATTGGTTGACTTACACCATTGTTCTTCCTCTCTAATTCCTCCCTAGCACTTGTTGCTTTGGTGGGATTTGAGAGTGAAGGATTTGAACACCCTTGGTGTTCTTGCTTTGCATTTTTGCATAAGTGTTGAGCTCTCCATTACGATTTGTTCGAGTGAGAGACCGTGAGCTTGTTGCTCTTGGAGGGTGACCTCCTAGTTGGCTTGGCGGTTGGTGCTGCGGTGTCCTCTTCGTGGAAGATTGTGAAGAGACCCAGGCTTCTCCTTCGTGGAGCTTGTGAAGTGGTTGTGGAGCTTGCCATCTCCGGAGTGGAGGAAAATCTAGCCATAAGGAAAGGGCCTATTCCTTCGTGGGATAGACTCGAAGAAGAAGGTGAGCCTTCGTGGCGTTGGAAAATCCTTCGTGGAATCCCACACCTCTCCAACGTGACGTACCTTACTTGTAAGGGAACACGGGAATACATCTCCGTCTCCGCGTGCCTCGGTTATCTCTATACCCGAGCTTACTTTCCTTGTAATAGCCATCGAGCTTGAAGTACTTATATCTTGCTTATCACTTGTGGTATATTTATCTTGTGCTATCTTGCTTAGCTTATCTTGTTGTTGGTGCACTTAGTTGAGCCTAGTGTATTTAGGTTTTGTGCTTGTAAAATAAACGTTAGTTTAATTCCGCATTCTATCAAGCCAAAACCGTAATAGTTTTGAAATTGCCTATTCATCCCTCCTCTAGGCGACATCTCTATCCTTTCACAAGGTGGCGAGGATCTGCATGTGCTCTTCATCTTCGGCGGTTGCTGCGGTCTCTTCCTCCAGCAATAGGGCGAACATCTCCTCGTCATCGAAGTCCATGGCCAAACCGGCAAAACGTCGAACACTTCGCGGACGAGGTGGACGGGAGCTCGGAACAAAGCCGAGCTACGACGAAGGATGGAGAAGACGAAACAAGTTCTAGGCCGACGGGAAGGGATGTGGCAGCGGCGGACCTTTCTATAGGCGTGGATTCGGCTGGGTGAGGCGGTGCTTCGTCCGCGACGACATGGCGGCGAGGGACAGCTGGGAGAAAGCTTTGCACCGAGGGAGAGCCGAATCGCGGTGGGGAATGGGTTGTGTCGTCGACAGGGTTGGCCCACCCTGTTTTCGCTTCATACGATGTTCTCAGGCGGTTCCCGACGCCCTAAGTTCGGCCTAGAAACCCTTGATATAAAATTGGTCAAATCCGACGAAAACTGAGCATCTGGAAACGTGGCTGGGCAATTTTTCGCTGCCCAGATGAAAAACGCCAAAACGCCCTGAGGAAGCCCCCCACCCCGGGAATGGGGAGGCCCTCCTGTGAATGCTAGTGGAGATGCTCTAAACAAATTGTGGTGTGAATGGTCCATTGGCCAGCATTGCATTTCCTAAAACACAGCCGGAAGGCTTACGACTGAAATCACAAATGACCGCAGCACAGTTGTACTCGTTCAAGAAAGAAAAGACATGGTCAATTTACTTGCACATAACTACATCGTTTCCTTGCAAGGCAACTGATAATGCAACATTAAGTCAAAGACATCTTATGCAACATCAAAATAATACACATTGTATTTTCAAGACAATTCATTGGATGGGTGGTATCATTTAATTTTATGGCAACGGCTACAGAGCTTCTTAACATCTAGCTTCACGGTTGGGGGAACTTTCTCCACAACGTATCTTCCAATAGCCGAGAGACCTTTGTGGGCGTGCGCGATCATATGCCTGCCTGTCACAGGGCGGCATTCGCCATATTTGTTGTGGAGTACAGACCTATCAGCCCCTAAACGGCTGCTGTTATCATATATGGCGTCCAACGTAAGGCACTCTAGTGAAGTTGCATTCTCAAGAATATGGCAGGTTAGTTCGACCAAGCTCTTTGCAGCGCAGAAGCCAATTATCTTCACATTCTTGAGGCTGCCGTGGCGATGTTCTGGCATCCGTCTCAGATGAGAGTCTTCAGCAGAAATCAAATCATGCCTTACACGAGTCTGTGTTACCTGCAAACATACACACATGCTAGAGTTACTGCAGGTAGATAGATATGAGTACTAGATATTTTAGTTGCAGAGTCAGAGGAAAAAGTTACTTACACACAAGACAAAGTCCTCCACGACAGGACAAGCATCAAGGAAATAAACTAGAGAAAAGTAGTCATAGAAAAAGCCCCGCATATGATCTGCATCACCAAGAAAAATCTGCAGGTTCCTGAGGTAGAGGAATTTGGCAGCTAAGCTTGGCGTACTGAGCATCTGCATAAAGATCATGTCTAGGTTAAATACATTCTTCCCTAGTAAAAAGTTTCCATGGTACAACTACTGACAGTCAAATCTACCGCTAGCCATCCTTCCAAATGGAAGAACTAGAGTTCGAGAACATACCTCACCAGTCGACGTAAGATTGAGGGTTTGAAGATTTGGCATAATGAATGGAAGCTTGGCACGAGCATGATGAACGAGGTTAATCCCATCAGGGTCTACCATTTCTAGTTCCTTTACGTGCAACAGATCTCCAACCCGAAGTTTCTCTAGGCTACCATCGATGTGAACAACACAAACATTTGGAGCTTTATTCTCTATCACTTTCAGGCCTCTGCACTCAAACAGTTTCAGGTAGTTGAGTCGATGTAGCAGGCAAGGTATCGTGAGTGAAATGATCTTATGACAATGCTTAAGTATCAGCACTTCCATGGCAAGAGAATTAGAAAGAAGCTGCCCTAACTCATCTCCCGTAATATCCACCTCAGAGAGATGCAGCCTTGTCAAGCAACCAAGTCCTGCCATGGGGTGGAAGGCGCAACAACTGAGGTTAAGATGTCGAATCGAGTTTCCACTCCCATTGAATAAAAGTGGGCACGGGAAATTGTAATACACTCCGTAGTATCTAGGCACTGAAAATGTGATTTCTTCAATCCCTGGAGTAATAGCAATCTGAAGCCACCTGTTGAGATAACTAGCGTTGATAAAAGAACCACAATAACGGAGCATGAATGTCTTCACGCCGGTGCCTGAGTGTTTTCTCATAATGTTGTCAACCCTGTTGCTGAAAATCTGTGCCAGTTTATCTCTTTCGTCAACTCTCTTGCTGAAACTCTGTGCCAGTTTAACTCTTCCACATGTCTTTCCATTCAGGCCAACTGTTTCTTCAGTGAAGGTGAGGTTGGGACGGCACCCCAAGGAGCTTAGAAATGTGTGAGACACACAGCCAGCTTGGGCAGCATCTCGCAGTGGCAGCCGGGACAGTATATCATGCCAGATGTCCTGCAAACACAGAAATAGGAGAAAAGTTAACACTGGAATCGTAAAGGCACCCAGATCCTTTAACTCTGGGGAAATAGGACCATATGGAGTAACATCATGCGCCACACGCTCTGGGCAGCGTTTGCTCCGTTACATAGTTAAATAGCACAACAGAGTGAAGTGGTAGGTAAATTAAGCATTACATTAACTGGTTTTCTTTGACAGTGTCTTTAGTACTAAACAGCGGTATTACTTGTTCCTAAAAGGCATAATGCTGAAACTGATGCTCTAGCAGGAACTATGGCACTAGGAAAAATGTGCAGCAGAAGAACTTGATCTATTTTTCTTGCCGAAACATGGTTGTAGTGCAGTAATAACTTCAACAATGTAGTGAAATATCACACTTATGCTCAAGTTTATCAAAACTGACAACTTCCTCAGTTGTAACAGCCTAAAAGTCTAAAAGTTCATACTTGTATGCTTCTAGACTTGCTGAGAGGATAGGAGAGAACTTCTTTGTGAAGTAGCTTTAGACTTAACCTATCTTGATTTTTGTTCAGTGACTAATATTTAATCAAAATTGCTGACCGCTTGCTTTGATTTCATGATTCCCAAAGGACAAACTAGAGATCATCACTTATGCAGCAATAATGAAGTTCAACTGATAAAGACTGAGAGTAAATGTTTGAACAGGAGATGAATGATGCAAAGAAGCATAATGCATACGTAACATAGCAAGAAGGCTTCCAAGAATGTAGAAGAAAAAAAATATTTGAATAAGATTGAAAAGAAAAGGTAAGTTCTCATTCCACAGGTAAGTGAATTATCTGACAGGGGCACATGAATTTACTGAGGAAAATTTTGGGGCAGGATTGCCAAAAGCTTTATCTTACTTAATCTAGGAAGAAATTTGGCTTGTTCCTTCAATTAGGAGTATTGTGTCTACAGAGAAATAATCAAGTCTTCAAGAAGACTCTGTAAAGTGTGCTAAATAGGCTAGAAAGAAGAAATGCCTAAGCATCATTGTGACCATGTCTGGACCTTTTCTGCGACAAGGACCAGAGATAAAAGGTTACAGTGAGGTCATGGACCAACCTATTCAGAACGTGGACCCAATCTTTTTCATAATGCAGAAAGGGCAGTGAATAATCCTCACATGGTAAACACGGGTGCAATAGAGAATAATGGGAAGTTTCGTGTACATAAGATTCCTTTTCCTTTAGGACTGAATTTACAAGGCTTAAATGCATAAGATGAAATAACTGGCCTGGAGAATGTGCATGACTACCAAAATGAGAAATATGCTTATCCTCCTTGTCTCTGATAATTTTAATGGCTCTGGGGAGGATTTGGGTGACTCTGTGCAAGTAGGGGTGGACACAAAGCTCGAGGCTCGAGGCTCGGCTCGAGCTCGACAAGGCTCGGCTCGGGCTCGACTCGGCTCGAAGGTAGGACAAGCCAAGCCTAAACCTCGCTACTCAGGCTCGAGGCTCGACAAGTCAGCTCGGCGAAGCTCGCAAGCCGGCTCGAAGGCTCGATGCAATAAAATATTAGCATGACATTTGCTCACAATGTAACAATTTACAGTTGTAATCAACAATTGATAATGAATAGATCCATGACATACTTTAACAAATCTCACAAATTACAAATAACCATAATGGTGGCATACATCACAAGTTCACAACACAAATTTATGCACTTAATCAGTCAATAAAGAGTGTCGTACATCACAAACACATGCACTTGGTCAGGGATGCTGGGCTGTAGCGGCCGGCTCGCAAGCTCGATGAGCCAAGCCACAAGCTCGATAAGCCAAGCCACAAGCCCAATATTTTAGAATTTTTCACGTACAAGCCAAGCCAGGCTCGGCTCGAATTTTAACAAGCCTGACGGAGCCGAGCCACGATTCCACCCCTATGTGCAAGCATACAAGGTCAGACCTGATGGGTTGTTCTGGTGTATTCAGGACATGCTGAGCAGTTCAAGATTAGGGAACCAAACAAGCTTTGAAAGCAGCATCACTGGCCGTGACGATGTACAATTCATCGCAACTTCCTTATGTCAGCAGATAATGATGAGCGAGGATACAACACTGGAAGGAGAAGACGGTGCAAATCTCATCCAATGATGCAATTGGAGAGGCTTCTGTACTTTTGAATATAGATGTGCATGTAACTTCAGTGTTGATTTGCTACTTGCAAAATTATTTTTAGACTGGAGGACAGAGCATGTATTAATCATGCACTGTAGACGTCCTTCCTCAAATTTTGTTTAGTGATTTTCATCTGTACTTAATGATAAGTGGTTATGCTGTCATAAGTTTCTGCATTATAATTCTGGATATCCATGATGCAAACAAAAAAGATTGAAAAGGATGTTTTTTTTAGAGGATTGTTGTATAGTAGAACAAGATGACTACAATTGTCAGCTGGGGTGAAAGCCAACATGTTTCCAATGGCAACAAAAATCTCAGTTAAACATAAGATGGTTGAGTGGTGTTTCTTCAGGCTGCTAAGCACATATTGATTTATTTTAGATCCGCCAGAATGCATACAGGCAGGCACCTTGGCTAGTCACACTCATAAGGACAAAGTAGTGAAGTCCTAAAATATATATTCAGAGCTTACATATAGCTAGCTATATTACATTATTTAGCTAGGATTCATCAGCATTTTAATGGCGTACCTTTGGAAGTTCTGGCAGCTCCGGCACTGAATATCTCATTCTCTTGCCGCCTAGGAGATTATCATGTTGTTGACAGGGCGAACCCTTTCTTCTAGCTGAAGTGTTGCCGCCTTGGGGATTATCATCATGTTGAAGGGGCAAGCCCTTTCTTCTAGCCACAGAATCAATCGACATACCTAGGACGCATCACCCATGGTTATGAACAGTTCAAAGATTAACACAAGAAAACGACAAACTCAAGTTGAGGATATGCAGCCTGAACAGGCTGAGAATATGCGCAGAACAGAACAGGGGCGACGAGCGAAGCAAGGGGCAGCTTACTGCGGGACTGGATCTGCCGGTGGCGCCGCCGCTGCTGCATGGACATGACCCTGTTGAGCGCCAGCACCAGCAGCCCCGTGCCACGACGAGGACGACGAAGACGACGATGCCTCCTCGGGTCGACAGGGAAAAACAGAGGGCGCCCCCTGTTTACCGCTCTATTTATTTTGAACCCAACAAAGGCGACCACCATCCCCCGATTTTGGATTTCGATTTGAATCCGACAAGGCGAAGGCGCGAGCGGAGGAAACCGCGTCGGCGCCGCCGGGCGGGGATAAGGGCATGTATAATGTCTTCACAAGACGGTCTTATCTTATACATGTTATATCATTTGATAAACAACAAAATATGACATACAATGGTTCTTTTTTAGTCTTATCTCTAGCACTAGATGTTCCTAAATATGTGGTGAGACATATTGTAGCTAAGAGACCAAGAGAAGGTAGACGTCTTTTTTTTGTTTCTCTCTCCTCCAACTCAGCAATCATCCTATGTGGCATTGCTAAGATAAGACCAGTGTACGTGCCCTAAGGGCATCTCCACCGCGCCGACCAAATGTGCGACCGAAATGGTCCATTTCTGTTCGTTTGAATCGGCTCGCGGTCACTTTAGGGTCACAGTCCGGTCTGTCCGAACGACCGCGTCCAGCGGCGCGACCCAAATGGCCGCGGCTGCCAAAAAGCCCGTCACCGACATCGGCGCCGGTGTATATCTAGTTCATTCCTGCCGTCTACCGGCTTTCTTCCAGTCGTTTCCCGCCTCTTCTAGTCTTTTCCTGCCGCGTCCAAGCGTGTCCATAAAAAGTGGAGGCCGACCGATATAGGTACAAACCAGAAACCCTACCTTCCCACGCCGCCATGCCTGGCCTTCCTCGTCGCCGATCTAGCGGCAGCGACAATCGCCCAAAAATTCCACCGTCGCGTTGCCCTTTCTACAACCGTCATGTGATCACCGGCGAGCCTTTCACGCTAGACGTGGCGGAACGCGTCTTCCTGCCAGAGCAACGGCGACAGGACCAGCTGGCATTGGTGCGGGCCGAGCTCCGAGAAGCGGTGCGGGCCAATCCCGATGACACTTCCCTGCGTGCCTGCCTCGCCCAAGATGAAGAGGAGGTGCAGATACAGGAAGCGATCATCTGGTATCTTAATGACGAATGGTTTCTTTGATCCACTTAGTTATGTAGTTTAGGTGTGTCTATGGTATGCTTGTAACAAAAGTTCTAAGGCTTGAATAAAGCTTTTCATTGCAAGTGTGGCCAATGCCTAGATCGATACATGGTACATGGCGAGCGCACAGCCTAAACCTACTCGTCGGTGTCAGAGTCGGAGTCAGAGATCGAGCGGTACCGTCTCCGGCACATGCTGTCGTCGAAGGCACTGACGCCTAGCCTTCCTTCACCGTCGTACTTGAAGCCGAGGATGTTGTCCTCTTCGATCTTGTGCGTGCGGGCGAAGCACTCCTAGCCGTTACCGAGGTACAACTGGCCGAGGTGGTTGAACTGCAGAGCGACCGGGTACCTGTTGGTCCTGAGACCGTTCGCCCGCAAGATGGCAATCGGGGGCGGCTGGTCGCCGACCAGGGTCACGAATGTGCGGGGCAGGAGCAGCCTATCACTCGGCATGCCGGCGTGGATGGCCACGGCGAACTGGATGTCTGGGTTGACCTCGTCGGGCGACGATGACGTCGAGGGGGGCATGGTAGCACGTTGACTTGGCCACGTCCTCGGCGCCCCCCTCGACGTCCACACACGGCACGCTCCCGTTGATCCCTCGTCACCGGCCATCGCTAGCTACAGGTAGTGGAGAACGGAAAGAAGGAGAGGAGAGAAAGGTGTGGTGTGGGAGAAACTTGTCGCGGGTCGCCAGTTAAAAAGGCCCAGCATCGGATGCCGGCGCGGAGGCTGAAGAGACACCATTGACACGTCCAGTCAGTCAGCGTGCCATCTCTTCGCCATTGATGGCACAGGCTGCCGCCGGTCAGCCTTCTACCACTCTGAATCGCTGCCCCGATTGCATTTGAGTCGATGTCGCTGCGCGCGTCTGAACCAACGCCGCGATGGTTGACGGGTGGGCCGAAGCCACCAACGGGGAGGACACGCCTGCGACCCGCCTGTGTCCGGACCGACCTAGTGGTCACGCAAATTAGGTGCGCCGATGGGTCGAGTTGGACGCGTCGGGACGGATGTGTCGAGCCGCTGGGACACCGCGCACGCCCCGCACGTCCGCGCGGACGCGTTCGAACGCGCCCGGGCAGGTTGGGTCGGTCCGGTGGAGATGCCCTAACTACCACGAGAGCAATCCGCATCGTATACCAAACCCTAAGATAATATTGCGCCTCGGCCTTGAGGATTGTGCTCAAATTTTGGAGGCCCATTGCCGATATGATTGGACCCAGTTGGGAGAAACTACTGGGGAGGAAATTGGGAAAAGAAAAGAAAAAGGTCTCGGTCCCTCCCTCCCGAAAGTGCTAGGCATCCGTCCGCAAGAGAAAACGAAAAATGAGCCGCCTCCGAGTGCACTTATATGAGTGAGCCCTGCGTGCTTCGATTGTAACATTTTTTTAGTGTATGTAGTATCCATTTACAATATTTTTCTATAGTATGTAAAAGTATCGAAAACAGATTGCAGACATTTTTAAGACGTTAATATAGCAAAATGGAAAACATATGCAACAAATCCCGGTTTTTCAATATTTGCAACATTTTAAGCAGACCCATGTAGCAATCAACAACATGTGTAGCAGAATTTGAAAGCGCATCTGGTTTGCAACTTGTAGCAAAAAAGTGTTTGAACACATCCATGTAGCAAAAATGAAAACGTATGCAACAAATCCCAACTTAGATTGCAGCAGAACGTGAGAGAGCATGTAGCCGTTTGCTACATTTTCAACACACTCATCTAGCAAAATGCATATGAGATTGTAGCATGGCGGAACATCATATGCAACATCTATAAATCTCGATTTTACCTACCTTGAATTTTCAATAATGGAGGTCGGAGGCGTCCATCCTTCCTCGATTCGGGCTCGCCAACGATGGATCCAACTCGCCGAAACCCCATGGGAGACAGATCGGGCGCCCTCGGATGCATTCCCCTCCTTCCCGTCGTTTAATACGGCTTGGATCTAGAGCTCGAAGAGGACTCGAGTTTGGAGCTCTTCCCGTAAGATCCATGGTTGTATATGCTCATCTCGTTAGAGACACAATAACGGCCGACTAGCAGTGGCAACCCAAAGGAGGCGCCAATTGACGATGGGAGGAGAACGTGGAGCAGCAACACGCACGTGCGGGAGGAGTTCCCATGAGCATCCATGGCGGCAGGCTCGCGGCGGTCGTCTAACGACCACAACCCGAAGGACACGCGTGTCGGCAAGAAGAGAAGGACATAGAGAAGAGCAGGAACTAATGGAGCTCGCACAAGAGGAGTAGTAGCGCATTGGGGGAGTGTTGTGTTTGAGAGGAGCGCGCAGGAGCTGCGCTTGGTCGGACCTACTATAGCTACAACCGGTTGAGGAATAGAGTTCTACAAATCACAAGAAAAAAATATCACGAGCTCTTGAACGGCGACTCTTGGTCGCGCCACATGGTGAGCAAGGAAGGGGTTATGCTTCCTTTATTTAACGTATGCGTAGATTCAGTCTAGGTATTTAAATTGGACTTTCGTTTTCCGCAGGTAACATGTGCTCTTTATCTCAAGCAATATAGATCCAACTGAAACATATTGTCTATAAATAGTCTGATAACTCTCCATAGACAGAAGTTTTGGCTAAAAAAAATTATGATTCATAACAGTATGAAACATATGGAAGATTAAAACATTTTTCATCCATTCGTTGAACGGTGATGTGTTGCTAGCCAGGTGTTAGATCATCTTCACCGGCGCACCCCAAAGCGGCCCTCAATAGGTCTATGGGGCTCCGTGGCGGAAACGGGCTTACACCAGTGCGCCCCAAATACCGCTAGCATATTTTGGAGCCCAATACAGTAGCCATCACGCCTACCCCGGCCCTGCCTACAAGGGTTATCTTGGGAGCGGCGACACTCCAAGCCATGGCGTATTTTGCCGATGAGATGATGATGGAGCTCTTGATGAAAGACAAGACTGGTGTCGCCGCTCACCGAGAGCAGCAAATGTTGATTTTGGGCTCTCTTCTTCGTATCTGCCAACATCTCCATGTCACTCCTCAACACGGTGGTTCGAGGGTGGGAAAGTGCAGTGACCCTGCATATCACTACATGTTGTAGTACGCCAGTCGTTGACATAAATTAATAAAAACATCTTTCTATTAATATTACATTCCTTAGAGTGGTACAACAAAAATATCGCGTGTCCACAACATTATAAATGACTACTAAGCTCATTATATAAGATCTAGAAAAGCCTCCTCAGCATAGTGATGAGAAGAAATGTACAAATGGAAACCAGAAACAATAACTCGTAGACTAATGCAAGACTCACTCAGACACTAAGCTAGAACTTAAGCTATAGAAATATGCTCTATTTAAATAGAATTTTAATTCTATCTATCTAGAGCTCTCGTTTTGTCATAATAGACGGAATTATTGATTCTTACATCTTCACTTGGTAGCTCTGGTTTGAATGGTAGTAGTTCTCCGGTGAAACTCGTGGTTTCAGTGATGTCTTCCATGAACTTTGGAATCTAGAAAAGGTTAAAAAGATTTGAGTATGAGCGTACTCAGCAAGTTTACTAAAGAAGATTGTCTGATGCACTATCTACACCTTCAGACCATAGGTCCTACACTATGCAATTGTTCATAAACATTTCTTTGAAATGTTGCTTTTATTTCCAAAACTATGTCTGTCAGCCTTCACAGGTTTACTAGAACTTCATGAAATTTCTTTCCTGCCGTATTCATAGTTTCTTCCTGAAACAGAGAGTAACATGTCACAATTTGGTACACTCTACAGAGTTGTGTTGCTTTACCCACAAGATATCTTAGTTTTGTTGCACAACCGTGCCATGGATCCCGTCATACTTCCTTGGTATGAGAGCAGCAGAAGTTGATCTTGGGCTCTCTTCTTCATATCTGCCAGCATCTCCCTGCCTCTCCTCAACGCGGTGGTTCGAGGGTGGAAAAGCATCTCCCTGCCTCTCCTCAACGCGGTGGTTCGAGGGTGGAAAAGTGCAGTGACCCTGCATACCACTACATATTGTAGTACGCCAGTCGTTGATATAATATTAATATTACATCCCTCATAGTGGTACAAAAAAACTACCATGGGTCCACAACATTACAAATAAGCACTAAGCTCATTACATAAGATCCAAAAAATTCTCCGCAGCATAGTGATGAGAAGAAATGTAAAATGAAAACTAGAAATAATAACTTGTAATGCAAGACTTAGTCAGACTATAAGATGGAACTGAAGCTACAAAAATAGGCTCTGTTAAACTAGAATTATAATTCTATCTATCTAGGGCTCTTGTTTTCTCATAATAGATGAAATTGTTGAATCTTGGATCTTCCTTGGTAGCTCCGGTATTGAATGGTAGTAGTAGTTCTCCTGTGCAACTCGTGGTTTCAGTGATGTCTTCCATGAACTTCGGAATCTAGCAAGGATTAAGAAGATACGGTTGAGTACGAGCATACTTAGCAAGTTTACAAAAAAGGATCGTCTAATACACTATTTACACCTTCGGACCATAGGTCCTAGGCTAGGCAATTGTTCGTAAACATTTCTTCAAAATGTTGCTTTTATTTTCAAAATGAGTACAATCACAGGCATCCTTAATCTACTTACTATTCAGAGACATGCTATGTCTCATGGTTCTGATAGAATTGATTATCTTGATAAACATGATTCCTGGCCGATGCTAGCTAAGAAGATGATTATATTACTTAGAAATGATTTTAGTGGCTTATGAGTCCTGATTGGATTTATTTTTTCATTAATCTAATGGCTTCTACTATACTAGTATAGTTATTGTGGTGCCTCCATCCCTTGGAGTGTGCATGATAACTTCCTAGAGTTAGCATGACATGCTGCTAGGTAATTGGATGAATACTTTTAAGAAGCATACACTAGATGAGCCAAGAATTTCAATAAGAAAGCTCTACTTGATGCCTATGATTCATAGATTAAGGCTAGGCTGGATCAAAATCTTAGATCAAGATGGTTAGTGACCTCACCTTTCTTCTAAGATGAATTGACTTGATCTTCTATAGTGAAATATATTGATCTTATTTGGCTTCTTTTGATATTCCTGGTATAATTCCCTTGTGAATCTTGATGTTCCAGGGAGATATGCTTCTCCTTCTAGTTATACCCTCGTTGTCATGATGCTTGGTTCCATGCTTGATCTTGCTTGATCTATTTGATGTCTATGGCTAAAATACTTTACTACTAAGAACTTGTAGCTTGTGTGACTATGTTGATAAGAGAATATGGAGAAATGTGATGTGGCTCTCCTTCCTTGCTACGGCTGTAGCGGCTGTAGCAAGCTTCTTATTTGTGGCTCTTTCACTTGTATGATGACACACAACAGTGTGTATGCTTGTTTAGGCAGTCTGCCATGTGGGCTTGGTGAAAGATCATGGATGTCACCTAGAGGGGGTGAATAGGAGGTTTAAATCTTTTAGGAGATGGGCTTAACAATGGCAGAATAAAACTAGCATTTTCTTTTGTCAAGCACAAAGCCTGGATATACTAAGGTTCACATATGTGCACCAACAACTTATGCTAAGCAATATAAGCAACAATGTGATAACAAGATACATTACTTCAAGCACGAAGGCTATCACAATGTAAAGTGCATAAGTAAAGAGCTCGAGTATAGATATAACCGAGGCACGCGGGGACGATGATACTTTACCGAGTTCCTCCCAACGAGGGAGTACGTCTAGTTGGAGGGGTGGGCGGTACTAAGACCACCAACGCCACAAGAGGCCTCACCCTATTCTCCCGAGCACCCACCACACGGCAAGCACCCGTTCCACTATGGGACACTTGAGGGCGGTCACCAAACTCGTACAAGATTGGGGCAATCTCCACAACTTAATTGGAGGCTCCCAATAATCACCACCAATGCCACAATCTTGAGGAGAGCTCCACAACTTAATTGAAGGCCCCAAGAACTCACCACAAAGGCCACACAACCGTCTAGGGTTCCAAGAACCCAAGGGGGACAATCTTGTTGATTTCACCAACCAAAACCTCCGAGGAGAACTCACTCTGATGCACCTAATGCAAATGACAAGTCCTTCACTCTCAAATTCCACCAAAGCTACAAAATCTATTGGGGGAATAAGAGAGGAAGAACACAAGAGGAAATCCACAAAAGAAACCCCAAGATGTTCCCCTCACATAGAGGAGAGATGGATTGGTGGAGTTGTAGATCTAGATCTCCTCTTTCAAATCCCCCGATAAGATTCAAGAAATATGGGAGGGATTGAGAGTATTTGCAAGCTCTTGAAGGTAGAAACAATGGAGGAGAGAGAGAAAGCAACCAGCCTAAGGAGGAAGAAGGGGCTTTTATAGGTCCCCCCACTTCAACTAGCCGTTGCAGACCACTTACCCCGGAGTTTCCAGCATTCAGGACCGGAGTCTCTGGCCCCCAGGACCGGAGTCTCTGGGGTCCAGACTCTGGCTAGAACTCCGGGCGAGCTCCAGATGCTCTCAGTACACCCCTCGTAATTTGGGCCGGAGTCTCCGTCCCTCCCCCCCCCCCCCCCGAGTCTCCGGGGTGTGATGTCTACGCACGCTTCTATTCTTGTAAACAGTGTTGGGCCTCCAAGTGCAGAGGTTTTTGAACAGCAGCAAGTTTCCCTTAAGTGGATCACCCAAGGTTTATCGAACTCAGGGAGGAAGTGGTCAAAGGTATCCCTCTCAAGCAACCCTGCAATCAAGATACAAGAAGTCTCTTGTGTCCCCAACACACCCAATCTTGTGTCCCCAACACACCCAATACACTTGTCAGGTGTATAGGTGCACTAGTTTGGCAAAGAGATAGTGAAATACAAGTAATATAGATGATTATAAGTGGTAATTTAAATCTGAAATAAGAGTGGCAGCAAGCAAACATGTAACATAACTGATTGTAAACGGTGTTTCAATACTTAGAAACAAGGCCTAGGGATCATGCTTTCACTAGTGGACACTCTCATATAAATATCTTCTCTTCATGATGCTACCCTGAACTACTCTTCGGTTGGACAATGTAGGGCTATAAAAACACACCTTAAAGTTCACATTCCCCATCTAGATAACCCCTCACTGTCACCTTGAGTGCTAGATGGTTCCAACAAACACCACAATCTCATAGAGACATCCAACTCAAATTATACTCATGATAAGTATTTATGTAACCTTAGCCCAAGTGCCACACGGTGTGCACACTGTCAACTTCACACACGTGGGGATAAGCAGAGATTCATTAAAGCACTTGAGTAGCAGAATAGATCTATAGATTACAAAGCTCATGATCTCAGAAGATCACTCATAGAGAGAGATGAACACATAGCTACCGGTAGAGCCCTTAGCCTCGAGAGAGATCTACTCCCTCCTCATCATGGGAGTCAGCAACGGCGATGGAAATGACGGTGGAGTCGATGGAGATGGCTCCGAGGGCACTTCCCCGTCCCGGCAGGGTGCCGGAATAGAGACTTCTGTCCCCGAATCTCCTCTTCGTTGGCGGCGGCACTGTGGAACTTTTCGTGGAATTCTGATCTGGTACTTAGGGTTTTCGCATCGGGGGGCTTTTATAGGCGAAGGGGCGAGGTCGGTGGCCGGCCAGGGGGGCCACACCCTACCTTGGCGCGGCCTAGGGTTGCCCGCGCCTGGGGGTGTGGCCGCCCTGTGGCCCCCCTTTGTCTCTCCTTCGAACTCCATGTGTCTCCCGGTAAAATATTGACTTTGGCTTTTGTCCCGTCCAATTCCGAGAATATTACTTTCCTGGCTTTTCTAGAACCAAAAACAGCAAAAAACAGGCAACTGGTACTGTGGCATCTTGTTAATAGGTTAGTTCCAGAAAATGTGTAAAAATACTCCAAAGTGTGGACAAAACATAAGAAATTAGATATAAAACAAGCATGGAACATTACAAATTATAGATACGTTTACAACGTATCAACATCCCCAAACTTAACTCCTGCTCGTCCTCGACTAGGTAAGTGATAAAAAGAAAGAATAATTTTTGAGGTGACATGCACCTTCACAATCTTGATCAAGGTATTTGTAAAACATTGATAGCTGGGATCATAGTACTTTAACATAGACATGAAGATATAGTTCTAACAATAGGACATAGCAACTATGTTGTAACATGAAAAGGTACAAACAAAATAATCATGAATAACAATGCTTTGAAAGACGTTTGTTTGTTTCACATATAGAAAACATAATAAGAATGGTATTCAGGTTGTCCCTCATAGTGTAGCAAAACATAAATGCATAGGACACCTTCAAAGTTCATAAGGGTGACTAGATACAAATAGTTTAAGGACAAGCAATATCAAAGTTATGAATCAATCAACAAGTTTTGGGACAATGCACATTAAACTAAGAATGGCCGCTATGCTCTCTCAATAGGTGCATAAAGATAGAAAATGGAGACTCAACATAAAAAGTAAAAGAAAGGCCCTTCGTAGAAGGAAGCATGGATTCAAGTTTCATAAAGAGCTTCCAAAAATTATGGTACTTATTAGCTTTCAGCTCTCATTGCTCCTATCATAAGCATCTTTAGGTGATTAAAGTTAAAGTGAACAAATATGAGGATATGCTTGACAAGTTATAAGTTGAAAATCTCATACCCCTTGCTTACAAAGACCGTTCCTCATGCTACTCAACTTTAGGTCACTGGTAAGTTATTATCATTGTAAGTACATGTGTATCATAGAGAACCTCCAATCGGGTACCCCTTGCCCGATGATACGGAAGATTCCCCATATCAAAATGACAAGGCAAGAAGACAATGAGCATCTCAGCAATCCCTTTATTTCCTATTTGCATAGGTTCTCTCTTCTCTTTTTTTTTCCTATTTGCATAGGTCTCTCTTTTTTATAAAGGGGATGCTTCATAGATTGCTCACTATGGTTACGCTGCAGGTTTCCACCATGATTAGGCATGGCTTAGACCAGCCGCCCAGGCATTTCTCTAACACATATACGAACTCCATGAGCCTTACAAGCTCCCCTTTCATTTCACACCACCAGGATCCATAAGCAAAAGAACATGATATCAACTAAATAAAGTGCAATGTTGAAAGTGTTCCCCATGACAGCATGATTCTGCTAATTCACAACTTACAAAACGCAAGCATATACGCAACATAGATGGGCACAATGGTTCAACTTTATTAAGTGCAAGAAAAGTAAAGTGTGTCATCAAGTTCGTGAGAGCTTTAATCACTAATTTTCACATAACAAGTTTAATTTGGAAGGTAGATAAAAGCATGAATATACTTGGAATAGCAATAATGCTAATAGGTAGGTATGGTGGACTCTTTGGAATAACTTGGTTTTATTTGGAGTTGGATGCATGAGTGGAACTCATACTTGGTACATGTGGAGGCTAGCAAAAGACTGGGGACCAATTAAGAGAGCAATAATGGCCATAATCATGCAAAGCGATAAAACATTATTAGTTAAAGCATAAAGTGATATTACAAGTCGAAAACTAAATGATCATAGAGGCTATGGTGACTGGTATAGTCTTAACATGGTGTGAGCATGCGCCAAGTCAACCCCAATAAAGCATCAAAGGAGAATACCACAATATTATGCTTTTGTATGCTAAAACAACGCATGATTCTTTCAAGGCACATTAAGCAATCTCAATTGTTTGTAGCAAGTCATGCTACGGCAATAATCACTAAGCATAAGTCAAAAGAATATCAAACATGACATGATAAAGTCTAGGCCATAGTCAAAACAAGCTCTTTTTATACCACTTATAAGCATGAACTTTCCTACTCTTTTCCAATCCAAATCAACTTATTTGAAAACTAATGTATGAATGCGGAGTCCAACCAATTTATTTAAGAAAACCAAGCTAAATAAAACTAAAAATAAAAAACAAAGATGCTCCAAGAACAACACAATTGTGCATGAAACAATAAAAATGAAGTGTTTGGAAGAAAACCTGAGATTTTTATTGATGAAGAAGGGGATGCCTCGGGCATCCCCAAGCTTTGACGCTTGTACTTCTTGAATATTTTTTAGGGTGAAACGGGTGGCATCCCCAAGCTTGAGATGTTGTCCATACTTCATCTTATCACATTATCCTTCCCTACACTTGAAAATTTTCCTTCATACAAAACTTCACACAATCTTCATTAGCAACATTAGTGTACTCAAGATAATAAGTCTTTGGGTTCAGTTTCAACACAAGTAAAACTTCCACTAAAACACATGCTACTGTAGCAATTCCTTCTAAAAGCTCAAGTTATCAAAGAGAACACAAAGAGAAAGAGATTAAGAGGCAAATGCAAATAATGGCAGCAATCTGTCAAAACAGACCAGCAGGTAAAAACCGATTTTTTTGAAGACCTTCTGTTGCTCAAATTTACAAGTATTAAAGTAACGAAAGTTGGATAACAACCTGGGTCAGAAGCACAAAAACTTACAGGTCAATCCGACATACAGAGATTTTTCACAAATTTTTACAGTGAAGCACAGAAATCTGTTTCGGGACAGCAACTTTGCCAAGTCTTACTTCTCTCTCATTAGAGGTTATTCTTGGCATAAAAACCACACAAAAAGGATAAGGAGAGGTTATTACTGAAGCAATAACTTCCAAGACTCAACAAAACAAAAATAAACTAAAAGTAAAAATATAATGGGTTGTCTCCCAAAAGCTCTTTCTTTATAGCCATTAAGATAGGCATGATAATTTCGATGATGCTTACATAAGAAATATGAATTGAAGTAAAAGAGAGCATCAAGAATCAAATATAAAACAAATTTAAGTCTAACCCACTTCCTATGAAAAATAATCTTGTAAAGAAACAAGTCATGAAAGCACAAAGCAACAAGCATAGGAAAGCAAAACAAGTGCAACTTCAAAATTTTCAACATAAAGAGGGGAAACTTAATATTGTTGATATACATAAACCCATGTTTCCCTCTCTCATAATAACTTTCACTAGCATCATGAATAAAATTAACAATATAAATATCACATAAAACATTCTTATCATGAGCCACATGCATAAAATTATTACTCTCCCTATAAGCATAGTCATTCTTATTAATCGTAGTGGGAGCAAATTCAACAAAATAGCTATCATTATTATTCTAATCGCCATAATCATCAAATATAGGAGGCATATTGTAATTATAATTAATTTTCTCCTCAATAGTAGGTGGACTGAAAATATCATATTCATCATTGTAGTCATCATATATTGTAGGTATAGTATCATCAAAGTAAATTTTCTCCTCCATGCTTGGGGGACTAAAAATATCATGCTCATCAAAACCAGCTTCCCCAAGCTTAGACTTTTCCATAGCATTAGCAATAATGGTGTTCAAAGAATTCATACTGATAACATTGGTATTAGCATGCAAATAAAGTTCCATAGGTTTTTTAATTTTCTCTTCAAACACTTCATGTCCTAACTCAAGATAAATACTATAAAGCTCTTTTTTTCCATTAAGCCTAACTAGTGAAAATAAAAACAAGAAACAAAAAGATATAATTGCAGAATCTAAAGGAAATAACTTTGAGCACTCACACACCAGCAACAGTACTAGAAGATAGCTTAGTAGCCAGAGGATGTGAGTACCTTTTACCTTACCTCCCCGGCAACGGCGCCAGAAAAAAAGCTTGATGTCTACGCACGCTTCTATTCTTGTAGACAGTGTTGGGCCTCCAAGTGCAGAGGTTTGTAGAACAGCAACAAGTTTCCCTTAAGTGGATCACCCAAGGTTTATCGAACTCAGGGAGGAAGTGGTCAAAGGTATCCCTCTCAAGCAACCCTGTAATCAAGATACAAGAAGTCTCTTGTGTCCCCAACACACCCAATACACTTGTCAGGTGTATAGGTGCACTAGTTTGGCGAAGAGATAGTGAAATACAAGTAATATGGATGATTATAAGTGGTAATTTAAATCTGAAATAAGAGTGTCAGCAAGCAAACATGTAACATAACTGATTGTAAACGGTGTTTCAATACTTAGAAACAAGGCCTAGGGATCATACTTTCACTAGTGGACACTCTCATATAAATATCTTCTCTTCATGATGCTACCCTGAACTACTCTCCGGTTGGACGATGTAGGGCTATAACAACACACCTTAAAGTTCGCATTCCCCATCAAGATAACCCCTCACTGTCACCTTGAGTGCTAGATGGTTCCAACAAACACCACAATCTCATAGAGACATCCAACTCAAATTATACTCATGACAAGTATTTATGTAACCTTCGCCAAAGTGCCACACGGTGTGCACACTGTCAACTTCACACACGTGGGGATAAGCAGAGATTCATTAAAGCACTTGAGTAGCAGAATAGATCTATAGATTACAAAGCTCATGATCTCAGAAGATCAATCATAGAGAGAGATGAACACATAGCTACCGGTAGAGCCCTTAGCCTCAAGAGAGATCTACTCCCTCCTCATCATGGGAGTCAGCAACGGTGATGGAGATGACGGTGGAGTCGATGGAGATGACTCCGAGGGCACTTCCCCGTCCCGGCAGGGTGCTGGAACAGAGACTTATGTCCCCCAAATCTCCTCTTCGGTGGCGGCAGCGCTGTGGAACTTTTCATGGAATTCTGATCCGGTACTTAGGGTTTTCGCATCGAGGGCTTTTATGGTAGAAGGGGCGAGGTCGGTGGCCGGCCAGGGGGCCTACACCCTACCCTGGCGCGTCCTAGGGTTGGCCGCGCCTAGGGGTGAGGCCGCCCTGTGGCCCCCCTTCATCTCTTCTTCGGACTCCATGTCTCTCCCGGTAAAATATTGACTTTAGCTTTTGTCCCGTCCAATTCCGAGAATATTACTTTCCTGGCTTTTCTGGAACCAAAAACAGGCAACTGGCACTGTGGCATCTTGTTAATAGGTTAGTTCCAGAAAATGTGTAAAAATACTCCAAAGTGTGGACAAAACATAAGAAAGTAGATATAAAACAAACATGGAACATCAAAAATTATAGATATGTTTACAACATATCAGGGTGCAAACCCCAGAGTCTCCGTCCCTCACAAAACTAGCAGAAATACCAATACGAAAACAATCATAACTTTTGCATCCGGACTCCGATTTTGATGATCTTGGGCTTGTTCGAAGAGGAAAACAAGCTCTACAATATTATGCAAGGAACCATCATAGTACAACAAGGTAGGATAGAACCTAATGATGAAAGTTTTAACCTATCTATAAAAGACAAACCGGTAAAACCTCTAACATCGAGAACGCAATAGAGAATGCATATAAAATCTGTTTTCGATGAACTTGAGCTTGTCATGGAGATTAACACAAGCTCTAAATCCTCTCATGGATAAGAAACAAATAAGAACTAAGAAAGATGATGCCAAGTATGCAAATGTTTGAGCTCTCTTTGAAGGATATGATCAAGTTACTCACTCGAGATCCCCTATTGATAGTACGGTTATCTATCCTAAACCCGGTCTCCCAGCAACAACATGAGATTAGCAAAGGCAAAAATCTATCAAGATAATACATTTGCCTTGACCAATCCACTTGAGCTCGATGTAGATGATCTTGTCCTTCTCAAGATGGACACCTTTCTTGATTGTTGTTCATTGAGAACGAATGATGAAGACTTGAAACATGCTCCGGGAAACCTCTTCTTTGACATTGTCTTCATCGATCCATGATCACCGAGGATGGCAAGCTTCAAGCATGAGATCTTCTAGAGATGGCGCATCTTGATCTTGCACAACATTTCTTCTAACTCCAATTGGATGATGTCTTGAAGATACACATGTGAAACTCCATCTACTTATTCAAGACACACTTGATCTTATTTTCTTTATTCTTCTTCTTCTACAAGATTCCAAAAGGCCCAAAGCCCTTGGACAATGCTTCTTCTTCATTTCTTCTTCCTTGAGGCCAACACATGCTCCAAGCAATGCCAATGGACAATTCCTACAAGTGCAACTTAATGCAAACATTAGTACATAGGGATTGTCATTAATTACGAAAACCACGCATGGGGCCCACATGCTCTTTCAATCTCCCCCATTTTGGTAATTGATGACAATCCCTTTGAGAGGGTTTATATAAGGAATTTTAACGAATAAAATGGTAGCACCAATATCAAATACTACACAAGTATGTGATATTGGTACCACCACCTATATAGAGCAAGCTCCCCCCACAATCTATGCATGTGTGATGAACTTAAATTTCATTGCATATATTGGCAATCATAAATATTGGTGGAGTTTCCTATATATAAACCACATGCTAAGCAACAACAAGATGCAAGAGCATGACAAGAAAATGCTTAAGAACATACTCAAGCATAAACCAACTTACCTTAAACCCTCTAAAACTTCGCCCCCGTTGGCATTGATTGCCAAAATGGGTGAAAACTTCTAGAAGGCCAATATAGTGATAATTCCTCCAAAGGTGTGCATTTGCACATATCCAATGATGAATACTTGGAAGGAACTAGAACTATATTGAGGATCCAAAGATTGCCAAAGTAAACAAAAATAAAAGAAGCATCAACAAATGACGCAAGCAATCACAAGATCCGACAAACCAATTGAAAACAACAAATGAGATCAAATGGAAACAACAATATATTATGATATGATTGAAAGAGTGTTTTAAATAAAAATAGAGAAGCTCCCCAAGATTTGTGTACAAATAGAATAATTGCATTTGAATACATCATGCACAAATTTGGAATCCTCGTTCCCCCATGAGCATTTAAAACACAACAAAAGAGAAAGAAGACAAATGAGCATTATTAAATGAATTGGAGGAGCTCCCCAAGGATTATGCACCAATTGTGATACGTGCATTTGGGAACAAAGTGCATAATCATGGAATCCTCACTCATCCAAATTCATTTAATAATACAAGGTATGAGAGAACAACTATAAGTGCCCGGAGATGCAAATACAAGAGACAAGCACTCATTGGCAAATTAATTTGGAAGCCACCGAAGCATCAAAAAGAAATAGAAAGGTGGTCGCCAAGGAATAAAATCTCAATGAAAAATATCTTCTCTCAAGTGTATAAGTTTCTAAGTGGAAAACATCACAAATACATATGCCCACAAGGAAACAAGCACATAAAAAGAAGATGGACAAGAAAGCACATGAAAACCAAAATGAAGTCACAACATATACCAATAATTTTTTTTGCTTGAAAGCATGGCCAAAGGCACAAAACTATATTATTGTTCATTAATGAGCTTCAAACACCAACACACTACATATATTACAACTATCACCAAGGGAAAAGGAGATAGTTGGAATATATGGAGAAAGGCAACAAGAACCACGAAGGAAAAACAACTTGCAAAGTCTCACTATTGCACATGAGAGAATTTTAGGAAAAGATAGGCAATGAAATTGCTAGATTGGCATATTAGGGATTGGTGAATCATATGTATGATTTTGTATAGTCCCTCTAATATGCACTCATCTCAACTTACACATATTTGCAATAGGGAGTTCTCTTAAAACCAAAGCTAGAACCATAATAAATACAAATGCAAAAATTCATGCTAGAAGGTAACCCACAGACGGTTGTAAGCAAGATATATGAGCATGAAAAAGAGATACTTGTTACCGAGATATCATTGATAGGATGTAGTTGATATGAGTTTGTCGAACATCCTATAGCTTGCCTCCAATTTTCATGGACGCACCACTTCTTCAATATTGAGAGACAAGCATCCAATATATCTCCAATGTACCTAAAACACATTAAGTACAACATAGTCCCCAAACATATTGGGTCCAAAGTAGTTAGTGAAACTACAATACATAGGAGATACTCCACATAAATATGTGCATATTGATATGAAATTGAATTTCATGCACAACTTAGCCGATTAGGATTTGGTGGAGTTTCCCCTATATATTGGTACAATGAAAGCAAACATGCCATAATATAAAAAATTAGTAAATATGCATGCAAAAGAATTCCAAGGACCAAAAGGAGATACAATTTGAACAAAAATATCAAGTAAACTGATGACCCACAAGTATAGGGGGTGTATCGCAGTATTTTCGAGGGAAGTGAAACCCAATTTATTGATTCGACACAAGGGGAGCCAAAGAATATTTATAAGCCTTAACAACTGAGTTGTCAATTCAGCTGCACCTGGAAACAATCTTGCTCACAACAGTTTATCAGTAGCAATAGTTTTGTAGTAGGAATAGTAAAGCAGCAGCAGTAGTAAAGCAAAGACAATAGTAACAAAAGTAGTAAACAATGGGATTCGAGTGCGGTAGGCATAGGGATGGATGGGCGGGCGTTGCATGAACAAGACAATTCACATAGCAATCAGAACATAGGGCAATTGCAGATAAATAAGATAAAGCATCCAAGTACTAGACAATCCTAGGCATGTGTTCCATATATAGTCATACGTGCTCGCAATGAGAACTTGCACAACATCTTTTGTCCTGCCAGCCCGTTTGCAGCGGGGCCTCTAGGGAACTACTGGCAATTAAGGTGCTCCTTTTAATAGAGCACCGGAGCAAAGCATTAACACTCCATGAACACATGTGATCCTCACATCAAAGCCTTTCCCTTCCGGTTATCCTGATTTCTGTCACTTCGGGGCCATAGATTCCAGACAACGACGTGTGTATACAACTTGTAGATAAGACCAAGAACAATACTATCATAATGAATCAATAATAAGTTCAGATCTAAATCATGGCACTCGGGCCCTAGTGACAAGCATTAAGCACAACAAGTCGCAACAAAGTCATAAAGCACTAATAAAGATACTAGGCACCATGCCCTAACAATCTGATGCCATTACATGAACGATCTCATCCAATCCCTACCATCCCCATAGCCTACAGCGGGGGATTACTCACTCATAGATGGGGAAACATGGATGGTCGATGGAGAAGCGATGGTGATGATGATGGCGATGATCTCCTCCAATTCCCCGTCTCGGCAGGGTGCCAGAACGGAGTTTCTGGTGCTATTTCATGGAATCTGGTGGTGGCGGCGGAGCGGAACTCCTTCTGGAAAAACGTCGAACCCCCTGGAGTTTTTAGGTCAGAAGGCTTCTTCTAGGCGAAGAGTGAGACCGAGGGGGTGCCTGGGAGCCCACACCACCCCCTGGCGTGGCCTGGCCTGGCCCGCGCCACCAGGTGGTGTGGCCACCCCAGGGCTCTTCTCCGTCTCGTATTCTGGCTCCTGGAGTCTTCGGGTGAAATAGGATTTTTGGCATATTTTCCGGGATTTTTCCTGATAGTTGATTTTCTGCACAAAAAGTAGACACCAAGGCAATTCTGCTGAAAACAGCGTCAGTTCGCATTAGTTGCATCCAAATCACACAAGTATAGAGGAGAAACAATAGCAAAAGTGTTCGGGAAAGTAGATACGTTTTGGACATATCAACTCCCCCCAAACTTAGCTTATTGCTTGTCCTCAAACAATTCAGTTGAAAACTGAGTGCGATAAAAGAACTTTCACGAACACATTTGCTTCATATGATGTAAATATTCTCAACAATGAGATGAACTACTTGGATAATTCATAATAAAGAGTATGCAACCAAGTCTACTTAATAGTCATTGCAAGATATGAAGAGATTCCAACTCAAGAATAATAAGTAGCATGAGGCACAAACATAAGCAACATTACAATGCTCATAGAAAGGTATGATAGAGCGGTATCTCGCTTGCCTTTGATTATGAATGTCAAGGCACCTCTGAAGTTCAAGTGATGACTAGAAGTAAAGATATCAAGGATACAAGCATCAAAGTCATAACACAAATAACCAAGTAATGGAACAAACACAAAGAAAGACAACTATGCTCTCAAGAAGGTGCTCAAAGAATATATGGAGACTCAACAATAGAAGAAAAAGGTTTTGAATAATTTTGAAAGGCTTCCAAATGCTGAAAGTATGGTACTCGTTAGCTTTGAGATCTCATTGCCCCTATCATAAGCATCTTTAAAGTGGTTAAGGTGAAAGTGACACAACTAAGAGGATATGCTCGACAAGTTATAAATCGAAGCCTCATGCCCCTTACTTACGAAGACCGATCCTCATGCTACTCAACTTCAGTCACAAGTAAGCTCTTGTCATTGTAAGTACATACGTATCATAGAGAACCGCCATCGGGGTACCCCTTGCACATGACACGGGAGCTATCCCATAATCAAAATACAAGGCAAGCAGACAATGAGCATCTCGGCGATCTTTTTATTTACTATGTGCATAGATTTTTATTGAGGATGCTTCATAGAATCCTCATTATGGTTATGCTGCAAGTTTCCACCATGATTAGGCATGGCTTAGGCTAGCGGCCCAGGCGTTTCTCTAACATACATACAAACTCCATGATCTTACAAGTTCCACTTTGATTTCACACCGCCGGGATCCATAAGCAAAAGAACATGATATCAACTAGGTACAGAGTACCTATGAAGCGTTGAAAGCGGTCCCCATGATACATGGTTCTACTAACTTCAACTCATAAAGCGCAAGCATATGCACAACAAAGAAGGACACAATGGTTCAGGTTTATTAAGTGCAAGAAAATAAAGTGTGCCATCAAGTTCGTGAGAGCTTTACTAACTAACTTTATCATAACAAGCAAACATTTTATATGGAAGAAAACAAGGCATATTGAATATGCACGGAAGTAGCAAATGATGCTAATGTGTAGGTATGGTGGACACTTTTGGAAATATTTGGTTTAGGGAGTTGGAAACTTGAGTAAAACACTCAGTGGAAGCGAAGGATAGCAATAGTAAGGGAGCGACAAACGAGAGAGCAATAGCTGTCATTATCATGCCTGCAACAAAACAAGACTACTCATGGCATGAAAGTGATTCAAGATCCTCAAGGCAAAATAATTCATCGAGGCTTAACTGATTATTACAGTCATGTGCATGCGTGAGCATGTGCCAAGTCAATCAAATGGAACATTTAGAGGAGGATACCACAGTGTCATACCAATTTATGAATAGAGTAATGCAAGCAAACATTCATGAGACATGCTACAAACTATTAGTGGGCTGGAGCTAATCACAAGAAAGCAAGAACTACTAAGCATCCAAATATAACATACACCCTACATGAACAGACTAAGCAAGCTCACAATGATGAGTATATGTACAAAAATGAAGACAAAAAGAGTTTGTTACTAGCCTCTTACCACGCCTCAAGTTGTCATTGATCCTCATTATTGCTCTTCACTTGTGTGGCTTGAATAATAATATGAAACCAATAATCCACTGAGAACTGCTGAACCCTGTAGCAAACTCGCAAAAAAACAAAGAAGAACGACAAATATTTTTGGTGTTTTCGATTTTTAAACAAGAACCAAAAGAGAAAAACAAGCAAAGCAAAATCTTTTTGGTTTTTTCGAATAGTTCAAACAAAGCAAAAAGGGAAAAGTAAACCAAGGCAAAAAGAAGAAGCAAACCAAAAAGAAACAACAAAAATATTTTTGGTCTTTTTGTGTTTTTAGAAAGCAAAAGCAAAGAAGAGCGAAAAATAAAAAGAAAACGAAAACATGAATATACAAAGTACCGACGCAACATGATATGGAGATGAGTGCGGTGTCGGCGTACCTCCCCCCAAGCTTAGGCTTTTGGCCTAAGTGGGTATCAATCCCAAGCTGGCCAGGATGAAGTGTCACCGGGATACGACGAGGAGGTACCCTCGTCCTGGTGCGAGCTCGAGTACGTCCCCCCGTAATGTGCGGAGTAATCATAGGAGGGCACATCCTCCTGGTGCTGCTCGTGGAAACCCATCAAGCGCAGCTGCTCGTCCACCTCCTCCTTGGAGCGCGACCATGGTCTCCTGTCAACACTAAACAAAGCAGGCTGTGGCAAATGGATCTCCCTTTCATCCCCGTCAGTGAAAAGCATCCTATATACTAGATTGTTCAAATCAGAGGTAGCAGTGACAAAGTGATGAGTTTTCATGGCAACAAGGTCGAGCCTCTGTGGTGCTAGCATAGCATCATCGGGATCCACTGAAAGACCTAATGCATTGACTACACGCGAAGCAATGATTCCCCCATAGATAGGCCCCCTAGCAGCTAGGCGGCTAGCAATAAGAGAGCCAAGATTGTACCGAGTATCATTGTTGAGTGCAGCTGCAAGGAAATCTAAGTGATAGTTGGAGATATTACTAGTGTTCTCCCTACCTAATACACTAGTGGCAAGATAATATGCAAAGTATCTAAGAGTAGGGAGTTGGATATTTCTTATCTTTCCGCGCTGCGCCACGCGGTCATCATCATTGGTCACCCCTCGGTAAAGCTCCAACAAATTAGCGGGTCGCCCTTGAATTTTCTTCACGGTCCCTGTCATACGCACACCTACAATACTGCAAAATCTCTCCAAAGTCATGGTGAAAGGCATATCATAGATTTTAAAAGAGACAGTAGATTGATAAAGTGTGTTAGTAAATGAGAAGCTCTCAACAAAAGTTTTGATGAGCACATCGTATTGTGCACTCTCATCTTGCATATAAGAGGTTAAGCCAACCCTCTCAATCAGTAGCAAGAAATCATCAAGAATACCTGCAGCTTGCAAGAAAGTAATACAAGGAAAAGAGGATGGGTGAGCATCCCCATCATCCCTTTCACTACCAATACGAGTTGCAATGAGATCTTCATTGTATGAAGGCCTAGCTTGAGAGGCTGTTCTTGAGGGCCTCGACCTCCTAGGTGCATCACTCTCAAATATCTCTCCAAAAGTATGACTGTTCATGCTTGGTAATCTGAAATTTAAACGCCTATTAAACAAGTGATTGCAAAGTAAATATAATGAAGGATTCTACTCATAGGGACTTGCAAGAGGCCTAAACATGCATCAAAACGATATCTCTAAGCATCAAACAAGCTTACAAGCTCTCATAACCAGTCACCTACAACAGCAAAATACTCAACATATAATCCACTAAACACAAATCTACTTGGACAAGGGGAGGAGTCACATACCAAGGAACAAATGCTCCAAATTTCAGCAAGAAAGATGGGTTGAGCAAGGAGATCGAAGAAATCGAGAGCAAGCATAGAAAGAACGTGATTTTGAGCTATGAACCGGAGCTTACTCGGGAGAGAGAAGAAAGTGGCAGGTGAGAGAGGTAGTGTGGGGCCAGGGGTGGCCCACACCAGGGCATGGCGCCACCCAGGGCTGGCCGCGCCACCACATGGTGTGCCTTCCTGGTGGGCCCCCTGGTACCTACTAAGTACTCCTCTGCCCCTTTATTTTTGGGCAATTTTCAGAAATAGAAGAATGATTTTTCGGACAGACAGATTTTTTTTCTTTTGGAAACATGATGCAAAGACAAAACATGGCTAAACTACAGAAGTTCTAGCATGCAAGCAAACTAACAACACAAAGAAAACTAAATGAGAGCAAAAACTAAAATGCAAAGGATAGAAATAAACGGAGATAATCATAATGAAAACATTGTTTTGTTCAATGGAATCCTTTTGTTAGCAAGGTTGATCAAGTCTTGCTACCAAAACAATTGCATATGAGACAAAACTTTGTACTCCACTAATGATTATGTTACCTTAACCTTGATAGCAATGGTCCCAATCATAATAGTTTCAAATTTTTCTCTTGGTATGGCACAATATATTTCTCCAACTTGAATGCCTTCAACATGTTCAATTGAATTCAAACCATAAGTCCTTTCAATCTTCTTGGGGAAATAGACAGTGTGTTCTTTGTCATTAACATTGAAGGTCACCTTTCCTTGATTACAATTAATGACAGCTCCTGCAGTATTAAGAAAAGGTCTCCCAAGAATAATAGACATATTATCATCTTCAGGCATTTCAAGCACAACAAAATCATTTAATATCAAGCAATTGTGAGCCACCTGAACAGGTACATCCTCACATATACCCACAGGAATAGTGGTAGATTTATCAGCCATTTGCAAAGATATATCAGTTGGTATCAACTTTTCAAGCTGAAGCCTCTTATAGAGAGAGAAAGGCATAACACTAACTCCAGCTCCCAAATCACACAAAGCAGTTCTAACATAACTGTTCTTAATAGAGCAAGGGATAGTTGGAATCCCTGGGTCTCCAAGTTTCTTAGGAACCTTACCATTGAAGGAATAATTAGCAAGCAAAGTAGAAATTTCTTCATTAGGGATCTTCCTTTTATTCGAGACAATGTCCTTCATATACTTTGAGTAAGGAGGCAATTTAATAGCATCAGCCAAAGGAATTTGCAAGAATAAAGGCTTCATCCATTCACAAAACTTATTATAGTGTTCATCTTCCTTTGACTTGTGTTTCTTATCAGGGAAAGGCATAGGTTTTTAGACCCAAGGTTCTCTTTCACTACCATGTTTCTTAGCAATAAAATCTTCTTTGGTGTATTTAGTAGTCTTAGTATGGTTTTCAGGTTCTTCTTCAACTTTTTCTTCATCAGGAACTTCATTTTCTTCATTACCACTTTCAGTTTCAGCATCAGAGATAGATATACTATTAGGATCTATAGCAGGTTCAGAGGGTTCTACAACAGTTTTATGTTTCTTTTTCCTTTTCTTACGAGTAGAACCACTATTTTCAGATTGTTGAGAATCCTGCTCAATTCTTTTGGGATGCCCTTCAGGATATAGAGGATCCTGGGTAGCAGCACCACTTCTAGTTCTAATTTCATAAGCATGTTTTTCTTTAGCAGCATTAACTAGCAAGTCGTTTTGCACTTTAACGAGTTGATCTATTTGATTTTGAACCATTTGAAAGTGTTTAACAATCATTTTAACATCATTAGAGGTTCTTTCCACAATATCTTTCAACTCAACAATAGCTCTAGTGTTTTACATTAGATGATTTTGCACCCTTTTATTAAAGTTATCTTGCTTAACAATAAAGATATCAAATTCTTCTAAGCACTGATCAGGAGGTTTAGAGTAAGGGATATCACCTTCATCAAAGTGTTGGAGAGAGTGTACCTCAATAGTGGATGAGTAGGAAATAGGCTTACATAATTCTTCTATAGGAGGTAAATTCTTGACATCTGCAGCTTTAATTCCCTTCTCCTTAAGACATTTCTTAGCTTCCTTCATCACTTCATCATTTAATTCAATAACTCCCCTCTTCTTTGATGTTGGAATAGGCACAGGAATAGATGGTTCAGGTACAATTACTTCAGGTATAGCTTGTTTAGGAGGAGTCCAATCTTCATAATTATTGCTTATTTTAGCCATTAATTCCTCAGCTTCCTTAGGAGTCCTATTCCTGAAAACACAATCAGCACAACTATCTAGGTATGTCCTAGATTCCTCGATTAGTCCATTATAAAATATATCAAGAAGCTCATTCTTAGGTAATGTACTTCCATCCTGTGCATGAATGAAAGCACAAAACCTTGTCCAAGATTCAGGCAATACCTCTTTTTCTCCCTGTTTAAAATCAAAAAGTTCCTGCAAAATAGCATGTCTAGCACTGGGAGGAAAATATTTCTGCAGGAAAGTACTAATCAAGCACTCAGGGCTATCAATAGATCCAGCAGGTAAATTACTAAACCAAGTTTTAGCTTCTCCTTTCAGTGAAAAGGGAAAAATCTTAGCAACAAAGTAAGTACGCATCTTAATATCATCAGAAAACAAGCCACTCATGGTAGAAAGTTCATTCATATGTGCTACCGCACTTTCATTCTTAGTCCCAAAAAAGGTTCTTTCTCGACAATAGCTATGTAAGATAGATCGAGAGAGAAATCATAATCTTCATCTGTAATGTTTATGGGAGAAGCAGCAAACTTAGCAGCAGGATATAATTTGGGTCTAATAGTACGCCTCTCAAGGAGACTCTTAGCAGCGCTCCTATCATGGGTGTTCTTACATTCTTTAATAAACTCATCGGTCATCTCAACATAATCTTCTTCAATATCATAACTCTCACTAGACTCAGGTGAGCTAACAGGTGTGTGGTAGTGTCTTCATTAGGAGTTTCGGTATTTCAAGCTATAGTTCTAGCAATCGTAGCATCTAGGAAAGGACCTAATGAACCACTCTTATCAAGTACAGTAGAAGCAACATCATAAGTTTCAGATTCAGCAGTAGTAGCAGTGTGTGTAGCATGTGTATGTGGTGGTGTAACGAGCTTACTTATAACAGACGGTGAATCAAGAGCAACAGAGGTGTTCAGAACCGTACCTCTTCTTGTAGTGGGTGGTAAAATAGGAACCTTGCCATCACGAGACTTACCCATGATGGATGGATAGCAGCGAACAATAGAGAATCCAAGTGAACTTGATAAATAAAGTTATGCTCCTCGGCAACGGCGCCAGAAAATAGTCTTAATGACCCACAAGTATAGGGGGTGTATCGCAGTATTTTCGAGGGAAGTGAAACCCAATTTATTGGTTCGACACAAGGGGAGCCAAAGAATATTTATAAGCCTTAACAACTGAGTTGTCAATTCAGCTGCACCTAGAAACAATCTTGCTCACAGCAGTTTATCAGTAGCAACAATTTTGTAGTAGGAATAGTAAAGCAGCAGTAGTAGTAAAGCAAAGACAATAGTAACAAAAGCAGTAAACAGTGGGATTCGAGTGCGGTAGGCATAGGGATGGATGGACGGGCGTTGCATGGACAAGATAATTCACATAGCAATCAGAACATAGGGCAATTGCAGATAAATAAGATAAAGCATCCAAGTACTAGACAATCCTAGGCATGTGTTCCATATATAGTCATACGTGCTCGCAATGAGAACTTGCACAACATCTTTTGTCCTGCCAGCCCGTTTGCAGCGGGGCCTCTAGGGAACTACTGGCAATTAAGGTGCTCCTTTTAATAGAGCACCCGAGCAAAGCATTAACACTCCATGAACACATGTGATCCTCACATCAAAGCCTTTCCCTTCCGGTTATCCCGATTTCTGTCACTTCGGGGCCATAGGTTCCGGACAACGACGTGTGTATACAACTTGTAGATAAGACCAAGAACAATACTATCATAATGAATCAATAATAAGTTCATATCTAAATCATGGCACTCGGGCCCTAGTGACAAGCATTAAGCACAACAAGTCGCAACAAAGTCATAAAGCACTAATAAAGATACTAGGCACCATGCCCTAACAATCTGATGCCATTACATGAACGATCTCTATCAAATCCCTACCATCCCCATAGCCTACAACGGGGGATTACTCACTCATAGATGGGGGAAACATGGATGGTCGATGGAGAAGCGATGGTGATGATGATGGCGATGATCTCCTCCAATTCCCTGTCCCGGCAGGGTGCCAGAACGGAGTTTCTGGTGCTGTTTCGTGGAATCTGGTGGTGGCGGCGGAGCGGAACTCCTTCTAAAAAACATCGAACCCCCTGGAGTTTTTAGGTCAGAAGGCTTCTTTTAAGCGAAGAGGGAGACCGAGGGGGTGCCTGGGGGGGGCCACACCACCCCCTGGCGCGACCTGGCCTGGCCCGCGCCACCAGGTGGTGTGGCCACCCCAGGGCTCTTCTCCGTCTCGTATTCTGGCTCCTAGAGTCTTCGGGTGAAATAGGATTTTTGGCATATTTTCCGGGATTTTTCCTGATAGTTGATTTTCTGCACAAAAAGTAGACACCAAGGCAATTCTGCTGAAAACAGCATCAGTTCGCATTAGTTGCATCCAAACCACACAAGTATAGAGGAGAAACAATAGCAAAAGTGTTCGGGAAAGTAGATACGTTCTGGACGTATCATAAACCAAGCTATCACACACAAGAGTGTGACACGACAAAAGGTGTCCAAATTGTATCAAAGAACCAAATCAACACATGAAGGATCACAAGTTCAACAAATGAACTAGGAAAAATCCAAAGAGCAAAAGATAGATAAGAACTCACATGCTCAAGGAAATGTCTCATTTTAAAAACTTAAAACAAGAAATAAGGAATGAGACAAAACCAACTCCCAAAAGAGCAAGGTTCCAACAAATAAATCAAACTCTCAATACTTTTCATGATGGCACAAAATACCAAAACGAAAATATCGAACTTCCAAGGACATAAAGCATGATATGGATCAAAGCAAGAAGCATAAATAGGAGTGTTCTAAATAATATAGGAGATCTCACCCATAAGTAGTACATTATATAGAATTTTGCTTTTGAATGCAAAATGCACACAAATGAGATCATCACTACTACCTATATTAAATAAAACACAAGAGTATACCAGTAAAATAAGAAGATCCATAAGAGGCAAGGAAAGCTTGGGAGACACAAAACATTTTCTTGGCCAAAGATAGGACAAAAATAAACCAAGGCCAAAGTGAATATGATCAAAAGATTCTACCATAAATCTAGTACTAATTGTCTAAGGACAAGAAGTATTGGGAATAATATTCCCGAGGTAGTTCACAAGGATATCCGAGATCATATTCACACAAAGAAGCATATTACACGCATAAGAATTAAGCTTGATGCTCCAAAAGAGATTCTTGGTAGCTTCCAATAGTCACACAATCACTAGTGATTAGAGTAGCTTGAAGCTAATGGTTTCCATGTGTATATAGAGATGAAAATATAAGGAAACACATACCAAGAAACACTCTCACAAACAAGACCCAAAAGGTGAGAAACAAAGGCATTCAAGCAAATTTGAATTTGTTTGAGCAAATGTGTCACATATGAGCTAGATAATTCAATATCAATTCTAAGTGACATCAAATTTTCACATTTTCTAGGCTTGTAATATGCACTAAGCATATGACTCCCCCATGATGTGATAAACCATAAATCTCAACACGAGGCAACAATATCAAAAATAAGAGATAATTAATGGACACTATAGAACTTAAATTTCTCATGAGGATGAGATACCACATAGAGACTAGATAATCTTGCAATATCACTACTAACTGGTATTCCTCATGTACACACATTTTTAGGACTGTGGAATGCCCAAGCATAACACTCCCCCAAAATGGGATAGTCCATTAATCTCTGACAAGAGCCAAAAAGATACCAATTGAGTTTAATAATGGCTCCAACACAAGAAACACACATACATGGTGTGCAAACCAACAAACACAAATAAACTTGATAACTCAAGATAAGTAAGTGGTAAGCACAACATATACAAAACATGCAAGGTACAAAACCAACACATGCATAAGGGCCGAGTAACTTTCAATGTAATGAGTTAAGCACATGTTACCACAAGGAGGAACAATGGAAATATAATAGAGGCAATATAATCCACATGACTTGGCTTGACAAATATAATAGATGAAGATCCCTCAATTCTTCATGATGAAACCAAGTCTCCATTGTCCTCCAAAATCACCTATTGATCAAGTTTTCGCTTGTTGGTCCCCAACCAAGTTGGGTCCTAAGAAGTTAGTCACAATAGGCTTGGCAACACAAATGGTTCTTTTCTTAACACCACTTTGGGTACCAACATATTTGGAAAACACATTGCCCATCTCATCCTTACGAAGTGAATAAGCATCATCAATCATGATAGGGTTGGATGAGGAGTTACCAACGGTGCATGAGGAAGAAATGTGCCCCTTCTCACGGCAAATGTAGCAAGATCTTGTCTTGCTAGCTTTCTTCTTAGGTGATGCCACAACTTGAGGAAGAGCTCGAGTAAACCTCTTAGGAAGAGGACCATCTACAACTTGAGGTAGAGCTTGAGGCCGCTTCCCTTATTGCTTCACACCAAGAGGCTTCTTCTTCAATGGGCAAGATCTAACTGTTGGGTTCGCAGCATAGAAAACAAAAAAAATCCTACGATGGGAACTATTATACGCCAAGATCTATCTACTAGATACAAGCAACGTGTGGATACACATCCACAGAGAACATACCCTTGAAGACCAACAAAGCATTGTTAACGAAACTGATTTCGTGGTTGATGTAGTCGTACACTTGCTGATCTCAAGATCGTGATGAAGTCCAACGAGTCTAGCAGGTCTAGCACCAGTTGGTCCATTACCACCAAGTACAACACCACAAAGCAGCGGTGCATCCGTGATCGCACACACGTCCGGTACCCCAAGAACCTCCATCCCTCGCTCTAGCAAAGCAGCGAAAGCAGCAGCTCCTTGATGGCTCAATAAACGGCGCCCAGAAAAGTGTTTGGTGCGTGGTGTTGATGTAGAGCTCGTTGGGAACCCCAAGAGGAAGGTATGATGAGCACAACAACAAGTTTCCCTCAATTATGAAACCAAGGTTTAATCGAACCAGTAGGAGCAAGGAAACACCTCAAAGATGTTACTAGCTGAGCTTTGGTAGGGCGCACTGCCGGTGCTAGTAGCAACATGGAGACCTGCACAACACCACCATAGAACTTTGTCCCCAACTTGCGATGAGGTTGTCAATCTCACCGTGTTTTGCGGAAAACAAAGGATTAAACGTATCGAATGGAAAGAAGTAAAAGTTTGCAGAAAGTAAACACAAAGCAGTAAAAGATTGTAGATTGTATGTAAAGAAAAGGACCGGTATCCATAGTTCACTAGAGGTGGCTCTCCTTAGATAGATAACATGCTGGGTGAACAAATTACAGCAGGGTAATTGACAAACACCGAGAAAGCAATACATGCATATACTAATCATCTTGACTCCTTTGAGACTTGATTGGGCATTACAACATAATACATAGACCGCCATCCAACTGCATCTATGACTAATAATCCACCTTCAGGTTATCATCCGAACCCCCTCCAGTATTAAGTTGCAAGCAACAGATTATTGCTTTACGAACTGCGTGTAAAGTAAACAATACAATTGTTCTATGAACAAAAGATTGTTGTTTTCTCCCTAGTAGCAACAGCACATATAGTACCTTAGAGATTTCTGTCACTTCCCTAGATTACCAGAGGCATGAACCCACTATCGAGCATAAATACTAACTCTTGGAGTTGCTTCATCTACTTGGCCAAGATAGCTACTAACAACGGAAAGCATGCAAGATCTCAAATAACAAAGACATGATAGAATCAATAATCAATCTGAAATAGCATCTCAATATCCATTGGATCCCTGCAAACACAACATGTACGAATTACAAATAGATGATCTTGATCATGAACGGAGCTCACAAGATCTAAACATGAAAGCACAAAGGAGGAGAAACCAGCCATCTAGCTACTACATGGATCCGTAGTCCAAGGATGAACTACTCACGCATCACACCGGAGGCTTGCATGGTGATGAAGAAGTCCTCCAGGGTGAATTCCCCTCTCCGGCAGGGTGCTGGGAAGAGCTTCAGATCCCCCCGATCTAGGGATGGAGATGACGGCGGCTACAGACTCTTTCGTGGATTTTTGATCGGGGTACTTAGGGTTTTCGTCCCGAGGGCAACTTATAGGCGGAAGGAGAGGACGAGGGGGTGTTGGGGTCGGCCAGACCACCCCCTGGCGCGGGCCAGGCCTGGCCACACGCCTAGGTGGTGTGGCTGGCCCCTGGGCCCTCTCCGTCTCGTATTCTAGCACTTGATCCCTTCCGAAAAAATAGGCACTTTGGCTTTTGTCCCGTCCAATTCCGAGAATATTCATTTTCTGACTTTTCTAGAACCAAAAACAACAGAAAACAGGCAGCTGGCACTGTGGCTCTTGTTAATAGGTTAGTCCAAGAAATCATAATAAAAGTACTGCAAAGTTGGAACAAAACACAAGAAAGTGGATAAAACTAAGCATGGAACATCAAAAATTATAGATACATTTGCAATGTATCACTCCTTTCCAGATAAAGCCACCGGGAACATGTATCTCGCTAATCCAAGACCATGGGGAATAATTTCTAGAGGGGGAGAGATCCTTCACAAGGAGGTGTGTTGTGAGAGGAGGAGAGGTGGGCCTTTTATAGGGAGAGAGGGCAGCCAAGGGCCATGGCGTGGCAGCCATGGTGGGTGCCCCCACCTCTTCCACATTCATGTGGGTGGAGCTCCCACTCCCATAAAAAGCCTCCACTCAAAATTCCACTCACACGTGCATTAATTTTCCACCAAAATTAATGTATATCTCATTTAATAAAACTATTTTATTCAGAATTTTTTTAATTACATTAATTAATAAACATTCACGTAAAACCCCCTGCAACATTTCAATATCACATGCAGAACCAGTTTCTACAATTTCACCCGAAACAATTTCGGTTTCCATCGAAATGATTCTAGTGCTTTTTTAAATCTTTATCTGAAACATATTTGCTCCAAATGGTGTCGGTATCCCTTAAGTGTGTCACCCTACGGTTCACGAATAATGCAGACATGATCGAGACCTTTCTTCGATCAATAATCAGTAGCGAGACCTGGAGATCCGTACTAACTCCCACACATTCAACGATGACTCTAGTGATCGTGTGAACCTTTAACGTCATAACTAAACCCCTTTGTCTCGCGATATATTACATGTCCGAGATTTGATCATCAGAATCTCAATACCTAGTTTGATCTCATTACCGACATGCACTCTTTTCTCGATCCCGTGATATAACATTCTAGTGATCACATCACCTGCTTGCAAGCTATCTCAATGTGATATCACTGAGAGGGCCCTGATTATATCTATACACCATCGGGATGGAAAAATCCCACTCTTGATCCATGAGCCTCTACATAACGCTTTCAGAGTACCCAAACCCACCTTTATAGTCACCCTGTTACAATGTGACGTTTGGTATTATCAAAGTACTCTTCCGGTGTTAGAAATTAACATGATCTCATGGTCCAAGGACTAAGATTACTTCGTATGATGTTATATAACTTTGATCGTAATGCTATACTTTGGATGAATGTTCATCACATCATTTACCAATGTTGTGACCTCGTTATTAACAACATCCAATGTCCATGATCAGGAAACCTTGATCATCTTGTTAATCAACGAGCTAGTTTATAAGAGAGGCATAACTAGGAACCCTTTATTTGTTTATTAAACACACATGTATTAACGTTTCCAATTAATACAATTATAGCATGCAAAAAAACATTTATCATAAACAAGGAATAACATAATAACCACTTTATTATTTCCTCTCGGGCATATTCCCTTTAGTCTCCCACTTGCACTAGAGTCAATAATCTAGTGTGTAAACTTACGCATTCAACACATATGGCTTTCTGGTGTTGTATTTACACGTTTACTAGTGGTTAACATAATCTCCGGATCTGACAATTTTAGGTCCGCGTGTATTTGCATGTCTTTGCGTCTCTACGCATAACTCATTCTCTAATTAGTCCTTTGGTGAGACCTTTAGTTCCTTTGGGTTAAAACATGTTGATATAATTGTCGTACAATATATCTTCATAGTACTAGCCCACTGTGAACCACACCTAGTTTGATAACAAACTTCTAAACCAAATTCCCTCCTTTGTTGCTACTATAGCAGTCATATACTTAGCCTTTTGTTGTAGTATCCGTCACAATGTATCAACTTTGGAACTCATCCAAATCCATCATGGAACCTCCTTTCCATTACATTATGCTACCCATAGTTTAAATTGAGATAAATTTAATTTGTATCTTGTGACAAACTAGTATCAATGTAACACTTTACAATGAACTACTTTCAACTATTTGTTGCTTATACATGATATATATTCTTAGTTCTTCCAAAGCTCATAAGAATATCTTTACTGTCGTCCAATGATCATCTTATGAATCATTCTAGTATGTTCTCACAACATTTAGTGCATAGGACACATCTGGATATGTACATATCACGGTATTATTGATCAAGATATTCATGTGATTTTACTCACCAAGTGTCGATACACTTGAATCTTGATTCAATCCTTTCCATGCAGTAAGAACCTTTCTTGTCGTTTCCATATTGAACCCTTTCAATATCTCATATATGTACGTCTGGCACAACCATATTAGCGCCTCAATCTATCCATATAGACATCGATGCCAAATATTCTGGTTTTGCCCAAGTCTTTCATCGAATCCAATTTTAATGAAATTCTTAACTTGTGTCAATAAAAGATACATCATTTCCAAACAACATCATGTCTTCTACATAATGTATTAGAAATATGTCTCAGTGCTCCCACTTAATTTCTTGCAAATGCAAGCATCTTCAACATATCCGATGAAATTAAACTCTTTTAACATTTTCATCACGGTGAAGATTCCAACTCCGCTATGCTCATTTCAACCATTGAAGTTTGCATGCCTTTTTAGCATCCTTTTGAATTAACAAAACCCTTTGGATCGTGTCATGTACACGTCCTAGGTAACCATTCTATTAGAAGAACATTGTTTTGTTTGTTCAACTACCATATACCAAATTATATGTAGTGGTTGCTACATTAATCTGTCAAGACTAAATATCGCTATGAAAGATCAAATCTTGTTATAGTCAACTCCTTGAACATAGTCGTAAACTCCTTTCCGACATGTCGACTATTTCATAGATGTCAAACATCCATGTCTATTTCTTTATAGATCCAAATATGACCGATAGGCTTCATGCCTTTCCGGAGGGTCTTCCAAGTTCAAAAACTTGATTTCTCCTGTATGGAAAATATCATGGATTTTATGACTTATAGTCACTTGATGGAGTCAGGGCCCATCATCGCTTCTTTGCATGCAGTCGGTTCATCATTATCAAAACAATAACGACTTCTGTTTCAAATCTTACTATTTGATTCTTACCGACCCACATGGTTCAAATAGGAACTCTAATCTCCGAGATCACAACCTTTGTAATCACGGGAGCCATGAGCATTTTAGACACCTCCAGGACACTTTCCGGTGTTGTGATGCTTAGCACATGTTGCTTAGGTTCATCAACCTAATCATAGTTCTATTGTCCTCCCACTTAACTTTTGTGAAAAAAATCCTTCTTTAAGAAACTTCACGTTCCAAGCGACAAACTCTTTTGTCTTTGGTGATATGGAGGAATACCCAACAAATTCTTTGGGATAACCTACAAAGACATGCTTATACAACTTTGGTTGTAAACATTTTACTTATGCCCAGCATACCAAAATTTAAGAAAAGACAACTCGGATTTTATCCCAAACCATAACCTTTCTGGTGTCATTTCAATGGATCACGATGTTGCTCTTTTCAGTGTAAAAGCGGTAGTATTTGAAGCTTTAATCCTTAAAACATAACGACAGTTTTATAAATGACACCTTTGATCTTACCATGTCAAACAAGGTTCGATTTGATTTCTCGAACATACCATACTCCTATGGTTTATTGGGAAATGCAAATCCATGGAACAATTCCTCAAATCTTAGGTGTTTTGCTAAACATGTAACTCAAATATCATCCTTTATGATCAAATCATAAATTCTTCATTTTCTTGTTACAATGATTTTATACTTCATCTTGAAAGTATTTGAACAATTTTCAATGTTTCATACTTCTTCCTTATCGAGTAAATATATAGATATATTCACTCAAATTTTCGGAGAAAGCATATGAAGTCGAAAGATGCACCGCACATGGCTACTCCAAAAATCCATCAACATGGAGTTTCTTCATGTTTTCTTTCCAATATAATTTAAACGCCAATGTCACTTTGTAAGTGATCTTTCACTTGTTTGTGTTGCGACATTTTAGCATTAGTTTTATGGACATGATTTCGCTAACTAGACTTGTAAAAAGTTCATCCATCTTCTATGGAATATGGTAATTATTTGAACAACCATTGTTCTCATAATATCAGAATAAAATAGCAATTATTTAAACAAATCTTGAAGGAAAGTTTTGATGTCAACGATGAACACAATAACACTTTATTAATTTGTTTTCGATGAACATCATCACATATTCTCTTGCTAGTTACTTAGGCCATTTTAGTTCATGAATTGCGTTGTTTTGTATGACATTTCACACCAACCAATTCGGTATCCAATACCCAAGAACTACATTGTTTAACAAGCAAAGAATATAACCATAACATGTATATCATCTATATACCTTAGCTGGACATTTCCAGTCTTTTATTTTCTGCAAAATATTTTATAGATTATTTTTCAACATTTCCTTTTTCTTTTTAAAAGAATCTATCAACATCAACAATGGTGCCATACATATGACACATAGTCCAAAGCGTATATAGTCAAATACTAATACCTTTGGACTTGCACTTTGAAGTAGATCACCATCATCAAATGTTTGGTGTTCTTTCAAAAAATCCATTCTTTAGTAATCTATTAGTGTAGTAAACATTTTACCTACATCTTCTATTCATCCTTATCATGACAACTTTCATGATCAAGCTACTATATCCTATAAGGACGAATTGCGAGTATAATGTCAGTTCCCAAAACCTTTTTGGGAGATTGGGACGTCTAGCATCTCCAACCTTCGCAAATTCTCATACAATATGAGAACGTGTATTTTGCCAAATTATACTCTATCATATTGCAACCATAAACATTGTTTTAGATATCACAATATCTTCCACACATGATGGTTTCTGAAACAATTCTTTCAGCTCCCAGATAACCTCGATATTAAAACAATATTTGAATATCAATAATGGAGGCAAACATGTTACTTCAGATACTAACACTAGAATTGTTACTCTTGGTTTAATACTACTTATTAAACTTCATGGAGTAATAGAGTTTGCTGAAAGTTTGCAATAGGACTTCTAAACTTTAAATTGACATTCAGAACAATACGATACCAGTTCACAAAGTAGATATCTAGAATTCTATAGTTCTATTATCTCAATTAAAACTAAGCACAAGGTAGTAAACGAATGCCAATGACTAGAACAAATTATGAAAATTCACTTTGATTTTAGTTTATGATAAATTGAGTTCGACTAATCCAAATTACAAATGAACTACCACTCAAAACCAACATCCCTTGAGTTGTTTTGGTGATTACATGAACCAAATCCACTACACCAAGTCTGATCATCATGTGAGTCAGTGTAGCTTCAAAGGCGAGCATCTATATGGGAATCATATCTACCATATGACTCGTGCTTGACCTTTCGGTCCGTGTTCCGAGGCCATGTCTTAACATGCTAGGCTCGCCAAGTAAGAACCTTAGTACTCGCGTGTGTAAAACTGTCTTACACCCGTTTATGATCGTGGATTCAAGTACATCCGATCATCACGTGATGTCTTGAAGCGGCGAAACATAAAATGGTGCGTACTTAAGGAAGAACATATTTTTATCTTGATATCTAAATGAGGGATCATCTTATAATGCTACTAAAATGCCAAACAAGCAATATAAGATGCAAACATCAAATGTGTAAAGTGAAATGATATGGTTCTTGCACTTTATCACTATCATGTGCATCGTGGTATGATCTTTATCATTCCTTTGTGTGTAAGGCCAAGGTCTATGGAACTTACACATTAGGTGTGTTGTAAGAGTATCAACTATACATCAACTTACAATATTACCGTATCATGATACCATCCTAGCAACGATCTAAACTAGATGCCTCTAATTTATCAATTGCAAGTTTTACGTGGCTTGGGGCTTTCGAAGATAGAACCGGTCTTACCTACGAACATGGAACCACAACGATGATAACCAAATTATTAGTAACTCGTTGTAAATCAGATATTGACTATAGTAGGAGAGAAGACACCCGCTAGCCACTTGTGCAAAACTAGTTGCATGTCAAGCATGGAACAAGTCTCATGTGCGAGGACATGTAAAGTTAGTCTGGGCCGCTTCATCCCACTACGCCACCAATATCCAAAATACACTGAAGATGCAATAAAATGATCACCATCGCCCACATACTCTTATGTGTACTACCCATGCAAAACATCTACGCCTAGATCAGGCTCTGATACCACTGTTGGGTTTGCAGCATAGAAAACAAAAAAAATCCTATGATGGGAACTATTATACGCCAAGATCTATCTACTAGATACAAGCAATGGGTGGATATACATCCATAGAGAACATACCCTTGAAGACCAACTAAGCATTGTTAACGAAACTGATTTCGTGGTTGATGTAGTCGTACACTTGCCAATCTCAAGATCGTGATGAAGTCCAGCGAGTCCAGCAGGTCCAGTACCAGCAAGTCCAGCTGGTCCAGCACCACCATGTCCAGCACCGCAAAGCAGTGGTGCATCCGTGATCGCACACACGTCCGGTACCCCGACAACCTCCATCCCTCACTCCAGCAAAGCAGCAGAAGCAACAACTCCTTTCTAGATAAAGCCACCGGGAATATGTATCTCGCTAATCCGTGACCATGAGGAATAATTTCTAGAGGAGGAGAGAGATCCTTCACGAGGAGGTGTGTTGTGAGAGGAGGAGAGGGGGGCAGCCAAGGGCCATGGCTTGGCAGCCATGGTGGGTGCCCCCACCTCGTCCACATTCATGTGGGTGGAGCTCCCACTCCCATAAAAAGCCTCCACTCAAAATTCCACTCACACATGCATTAATTTTCCACCAAAATTAATGTATCTCTCATTTAATAAAACTATTTTATTCATTTTATTCAGAATTTTGTTAATTACATTAATTAACAAACATTCACATAAAACCCCCTGCAACATTTCAATATCACATGCAGAACCAGTTTCTGCAATTTCACCCAAAACAATTCCGATTTCCATCAAAATGATTCCAGTGCTTTCTTAAATCTTTATCTGAAACATATTTGCTCCAAATGGTGTCGGTATCCCTTAAGTGTCACCCTACGATTCACGGATAATGTAGATATGATTGAGACCTTTCTCTGATCAATAATCAGCAGCGAGACCTGGAGATCCGTACTGACTCCCACACATTCAACGATAACTCTAGTGATCGTGTGAACCTTTAAAATCGTAACTAAATCCCTTTGTATCGTGATATATTACATGTTCGAGATACGATCATTGATATCTCAATACCTAGTTTGATCTCGTTACCGACATGCACTCTTTCTTGTTCCCGTGATATAACATTCTAGTGATCACATCACTTGCTTGCAAGCTATATCAATGTGATATCACCGAGAGGGCCCTGAGTATATCTCTCCATCATAGGGATGGACAAATCCCACTCTTGATCCATGAGCCTCGACATAACACTTTCAAAGTACCCAAACCCACCTTTATAGTCACCCTGTTACGGTGTGACGTTTGGTGTTATCAAAGTACTCTTCCAGTGTTAGCAATTAACATGATATCATGGTATAAGGACTAAGATTACTTCGTATGATGTTATAGAAATATAAACACAATGACTTTGATCGTAATGCTATACTTTAGATGAATGTTCATCACATCATTCACCAATGTGACCTTGTTATTAACAACATCCAATGTCCATGATCAGGAAACCTTGATCATCTTGTTAATCAACGAGCTAGTTTATAAGAGAGGCATAACTTGGAACCCTTTATTTGTTTATTAAACACACATGTATTAACGTTTCCAATTAATACAATTATAGCATGCAAAAAAACATTTATCATAAACAAGGAATAAGATAATAACCACTTAATTATTGCCTCTCGGGCATATTCCCTTCACTAACATGATGCCCTTCTTCCTTGCACTTGAAGCAAATAATGTTGGCCAGATTCTTGACTTGATCATGGACATTCTTCTTGTTTCCCTTGTGCTTCAACTTGATTGTGGACTTGTTCTTGATATTGGAGTTGAATCCAAGTCCACTCTTGTCATTAGGGGATTTTTGCACACTCAAGATGTGGTTGAGTGTGGACTTCCCTTTATGACCCTTTTTCAAGTCATTCTTTAAAGAAGTGACTTGAGCCTTGAGCTCTTTAATTTCCTCTACATGGTTAGTGTCAACAACAAAAGTAGTAGTAGAGGAAATAGAATCTACATTGTTAGAGCAACAAGGCATGGAATGAAATTCATCATTACATATAGCATGGTTATGCAATGATGAATTACAAGGACTAGCACATGACAATATCACATTAGGAGTAGAAGTAGTGCTAATGTCCACATGAGGACCACTAGAAGTTACCTTTGACACAATGGCCTCATGAGCTAACTTTAGCCTATCATGGGAGAGTAAAAGATCCTCATGGAAGCTTGAGAGCTTAACATGACTTTCTTCCAATTTCCCATATTTGCTAGTTAGCAAATAAAGTTGAGCCTTTATCTCAACGTTCTCCTTCAAAATAGATGCTTCTCAAGAAATAGAGTTAGTAGCACGAGCATCATCAATAATAGCAAGAGGTGAGGAAAACTTCGAGAGTTCTTTTGAATATGAAGCTTTAAGTTGCTCATGCGACTTGGTGAGTTTGATAAGCTCACTCTTAATGACCCGAGAGCCATTCTCAAGGTGCTTAAAATCCTCAACAAGTTTAGCATGGGCAACTACAAGTTCATCATTTTTAGTTTTGAGAACACTTGCCACCATAAGTTCTCTATCATGGTTTTCCTTTACTCTAGATAATTCGAGAGCAAAGGTCTCCTCAAGAGATTCTTTGGTGGTTTGTTCTTCTTCAAGGGAGCTATCTAAATAAGAAATCTCGTTAGCATACTCACGCTCATTGACGAGGGTTTAACTCATCAATGCTCATTATTATGGACTTGGGTTTTGGAGAAGGAGGGAGCGCTGGAGACATCTATCGGCTAGCAAACAAGCACACCGGGGACTCAAGGATTTACCCAGGTTCAGGCCTCGTAGAGGTCCCTACTCCTGCTTGTCTGCTCGTGGAATTATCGGAATCAAAGATTACAATGGTGCGCAGATGCAATCTGGCGAGGGTTGTGGAAACTAGGGTTGCGTGTCTCTTCCTCGCCGCCCCTCCTAGCCTTTATATAGATAGGCCAGGTCTCGGGTAACAGGTCGAGTCGGTTACAAGTTAGGGTTTTCCCCTTTAAACTTTCTATCTTTAGCTTCTTCTTGTTCTTCAAGCAATCGAGAGTCCGTAGGTTACTCAAGTCCTTCATTTGGGACTTGGCGACACCGTGGGCCTTTACCTATTTAGACCGTATATACCAAGCTCGAGTACCTGTAGGGTATACCCATGTTAGTAGCCCCCGAGTGTCTAGTGGAATCGCAGATTCGACTGGGGACTTTTGAAGTCTTTCGAGTGCATGAATGAGTATATTTCGACTGCTTTATTTGTGTCATAGGGATTGTTGATGTGCGTGCCTGATATAACCGAAGTATCGGTATCAGTTAACCACCTTAGGGTGAAACAACGCAATCTACTCGAACTCGAGTCCCCGGACTCAAATCCGGAAAAGTGCTGGTGTAATTCGACTCAAGCCGCGGAGGTCTTACAGGAGTCGAATTCCAGTTATATGGGTGTGAGCACTCGACGCGTCCGTCAAGGCATATTCATCGTACCTGTAGGCACGGATATATTTCTGGTAGTGCGCAACAAATGCGTTGCCAGGCCTTATTCAGGTCTTACCTTCACGCTGTAAGCGCGGCATCCGAAATTTTATCATCACGGAGACGATTCGGGTGACCCAGGAAACACAGTCTCTTTGTAGGGAAATGAGGCGGTGTCGCCATAAACTTCGAGTGTGGATGTTATCAACACACAGTACTTAGTACGAATAATCATAGGGTGCGCGACCAGCGCTCCCTATGGGAGTAGCCCCCGAGTGCCTGGTTGAGTCGAAGACTCAGGCAGGGACTAAAGAACTTTTGCGACTGCTGTCGTGCGTAATCTTTTTATTTTAACTGCGCCTCCTTGATTTCCGCGCGTAATGGGAGCAGTGGAGGGACGGTTCGTGCTTCCACTCCTCCACGTGTCCAGCACGATGTTTGCCACGCGTCCAGTAGGGTTTTTCTGAGCCGTTGGATTGCATCTTCCAGGGGTTAAGTAGTGGCGCTGCAATGGTAATTTCTCATCTGCTCTCATTCATCCTTTGCTTTCATCGCCATTGCCCCTACTCCTCTGCTTTCTCTACGCTCGTCTCATCCACGACGCTGGACCAGCTCCGCTCGTTTCCAAGCTACTTCCTTCGGTCGCATCGCAGCCACGCAATGGGGAAGAAGAAGGGAGGTGTTGCGGTCGATTCCACGGTCACTGCTGCTGCGGCGAAGAAGAAAGGCGGCTCCGCCGCTGCGGGCACCAGCACCGCCGCGGGCGGGAAGAAGAAGGGCGCGGGCACCCGCGTCACGAATGGTGCGTGGCGTCCCTCCATCATCAAGTCTTCTGATCTTCGTCTTCTTCGCTAAGACGGAGTACTGTCCGCCGCAGTCGCCGACGCGCGCGTCCCTGGCGGTGAGACAATTCCTACTCCTCCCGCTGGTTTTCGAGTGATGTTTTTAGCATTCAGCATTCGCGGTCTCTTCTTGCCCCTTCACCCCTTTTTTAGGGGCCTCCTTTGTTTCTACGGGCTTCAGCTCCATCAGCTGTCCCCGAACTCTATCCTCCACATTTCTTGCTTCATTACCCTCTGCGAGTGCTGGCTCGGAATCGAGCCACACTTCGGCCTCTTCAAACGCCTCTTCAAGTTGAAGCGCCAATCTGCTTCTGGATCCTTAGTGTATGATGTAGGTGGTTGCAGAATTCACGTCGACCTATCTGCCACTTATTTCGACATTAAGCTCACAACGTCCGTCCAAGAAAGAGTATGGTCCTTCCCAGGGGGACTCGAGCTTGAGATGTCCCTGCTGCTTCAGTCGCAGGACCAGGTTGCCTTTGACGAAGGATCTGGGGCGTAGCCTCCTACTGTGGTAGTTGCGCAGGTTCTACTGGTAGATCGTTGATCTTTCCGCGGCGATTTCTCTTGCCTCGTCAAGGAGGTCGACGGAGTCTTCGAGTGTGAGGGATGATTCTTGTTCGCTGTAAGCGACTACGTGCGGCGCCTTGTACCGTACCTCGGCGGGTAGCACTGCCTCGGCTCCGTGCACCATAAAGAATGGCGTGTAGCCCGTGGCACTGTTTGGAGTTGTGTGTAGGCTCTAGAGGACGGATTGCAGTTCATCTGGCCAGCAACCCACGGCTTGTTCGAGTGGCCGGAGGAGTCGCTTCTTGATCCCACCGCAGACGAGCCCGTTTGCTTTTTCCACCTGACCGTTGGTATGTGGATGTGCTACAGAGGAGTAGCTGATGTTGATCCCTAGATTCTCGCAGAATTCTTGGAACTCCTTGGATGTGAAGTCCGTCCCATTGTCGGTGATGATGTTGTGCGGCACTCCGAAGCGGTAGACGATGGATTCGAAGAACTTGACTGCGCTATGTCCTGATTGGTTGGTCATTGGCATGGCCTCAATCCACTTGGTGAATTTGTCGACTGCGACCAAGAGGTAGACGTAGCCTCCTCGTGAGGACCTTGGGAGTTTGCCAACCATGTTGAGTCCCCATTGCGCGAAGGGCCAGGCCAATGGAATTGGCCGGAGCTCTATGCCCGGTGCGTGCGGTTTGTCCGTGAATCGTTGGCAAGCGTTGCATTTTTGGACGATGTCATTGGCATCGCGCATGGCTGTAGGCCAATAGAATCCAACTCTTAGAGCTTTGGCGATGAGGGCACGACTGTCGGCGTGGTGCCCGCAGGTCCCCTCATGGATGTCGAGGAGAACAGCCCTTCCATCGGCCGTCGAGACGCATAGCTGGAGTACTCCTGTGATGCTGCATTTATACAGTTCGCCGTTGATAACAGCGAATGCCTTGGATCGCCGCGCGATGTGCCGTGCATCCGTCGGATCGTCAGGGAGCCTTTTGCTGAGGAGGTACATGATGTACGGTTGCGTCCAGGATTGCTCAATCATCATGACGCTCATTGGTCCCTCGAGTCCTGTGTCCAACTCTAAGTCATCGAGTGCCATTGACTCATTGGGCGGCGTAGCCCCCAAGTCCGTTGCTGCGCTTGTTTTCTTCTCTGTGGCCTTTGGCTTGATGGAGCGTTCGCAGATGCGCTCGAGAAATACCTCGGGTGGTATGGGGGCACAAGTAGAGCCTATGTTGGCGAGTGCGTCCGCCTCTTCGTTGCTTTTGTGACCTACGTGCCGCAACTCGCAACCGTCGAGTGTGTCATAGAGGTCACGGTACGCGGTCATGTTGTCATTCAGTGCGTCGCACTCATGCTTTGTTTGGTTGACGACCAGCTTGGAGTCGTCGTATATGATGAGCCTCTTGGCGCCGCAGGCTTTTGCCATCCTCATCCCGTGCAACAGGGCCTCGTATTCAGCCTCGTTGTTGGAGGCTATGAACTGCATTCGCAGGATATACTTCAACTTGTCCCCTTGAGGTGATGTCAGTATAACACCTGCGCCTGCTCCGTCCTTCCGTTTGGACCCATCGAAGTGCATTGTCCAGAGGTAGGACATATCTGGTTTGTCCGGGAGCTGGTTCTCCATCCAGTGCACGAGGAAGTCAGGGAGAAATTGCGACTTGATTGCGTCACGCTTTTCGTATGTGATGTCTCGTGGAGACAATTCTATTCCCCAAAGCTTGACTCGTCACGTGGCATCGGGGTTATTGAGGATATGTCCCAACGGGGCGTCGTTGACCACCACGATTGGGTGTTCCTGAAAGTAATGGCGCAGTCGTCGGGCGGTCATGAAGACACCGTACGCTAGTTTCTGGTAGTGCGGGTACCGCTGTTTTGTTGGCGTGAGGACCTGCTGAGGTAGTATACTGGGCGTTGTACCCCATGGACCTTATTTTCCTCGGCTCGCTCGACGACAAGCACTGTGCTGACCACCTGGTTGGTGGCGGAGATATATAGCAACAGTGGCTCCCTTTCTCGTGGTGTCACCTGTATTGGCGAGGTGGATAGAAGGCGCTTGAGGTCTTCGAATGCTTCTTGCGCTTCATTGGTCCACTCGAATTTTTCAGCTTTGCGGAGGAGTTGGTAGAAGGGCAGTGCCTTTTCACCCATCCGACTGATGAATCGACTGAGGGCCGCGATTCGCAAAGCCAACTGCTGAACACCCCTTATGTTGTTCGGCTTCTCCATGGCCAGTATGGCTTTTATTTTCTTCGGGTTTGCCTCGATTCCCCTCATGGAGATGAGGTACCCGAGTAGTTGCCTAGATGGCACGCCGAAGGCGCATTTGTCCAGATTGAGCTTGATCCGGTAGCGGTCGAGGTTGGCGAAGGTTTCGCGCAAATCGTCGATTAGGGAGGCTTCTTCCTTGGTCTTGATTACTATGTCGTCGACATAGACTTGAATATTGCGACCTAGTTGCTCCTTGAGGGAAGCCTGCATGCATCACTGGTAGGTGGCTCCCGTGTTCTTTAGCTCGAAGGGCATTGTGTTGTAGCAGAACACACCAAAGGGCGTTGTAAACGCTGTTTTCTCTTGATCCTCCTCCTTCATTCGAATCTGATTGTAGCCTGAGTAGGCGTCGAGGAAGCAGAGGCGCTCGCATCCCGCGGTGGAGTCGATGATCTGGTCAATGCGTGGCAAAGAGAAGTGATCCTTTGGGCAGTGCTTATTTAGAGAGGTGAAGTCCACGCACATCCGCAGGATATCCGTGTCCTTTTTTGGTACAGCACCGTGTTGGCGAGCCAAGTGCTTTCCTTGATATCGCGTATGAACTTGGCGTCGAGGAGTCTGTTGATCTCCATTCCAACTGCTTGCGCTCGTGGCTCAGACAATCGCTGAATTGTTTGCTTGACTGGCCTTGAGTGCGGGGTCGGCAAATTCCCTGGGAACTCCTAGCATGTCCGCAGGACACCAGGCGAAAATTTCCCAGTGCTCACGGAGGAATTCGACGAGCGCGAGTTCCTATGCGGGACTCAAGTTGTTGGCGATGAGGGTCGTCTTGGCGGGATCCAATGGGTGGACCTGCACTTTCTTTGTGTGCACCGATGAGTCGAAGGATAGATCAGGCGAGCTTGGCCGGCTCAGGGGGGGCAGACTGTTGTCTGTCGACTCTTTTAGCCTTGCGAGTTCTGCCTGCATGCCAAGGACTAGGAAATTCTGTTGAATTCCCTGTCGCAACTATCGGATCTGTCGAAGCTCCCGTTGATCGTGATGACGCCATTGGGACCTGGCATTTTCATCTGCAGGTAGGCGTAGTGTGGCACTGCCATGAACCTAGCGAACGCGACGCGCCCGAGGATGCAGTGGTACTGTGAGGGCCAGTCGACGACCTCAAAGTCGATGCGCTCGTGCCGGAAGTTCTTAGGCGTGCCGAAGATGACGTCGAGGTTGATTTTGCCTAGGGGGTATACGCCTTTCCCTGGGACGATGTCGTGGAATGTTGTATCTGAGGCCTCCAGACAAGTTAGAGGGATCCTCATTGCTCGCGAGGTACTCGCGAATATAAGGTTAATGTCGCTCCCACCATCCATGAAGACGCGGATCATGTCGAAACCTCCGATTTGCGCCTCGAGTACGAGGGGACAATGTCCTAGACGAGGTACTTGAGGCGGGTGGTCGCGTTTGTCGAAGGTAATGCATGACTCGCTTCCACTGAGGTACTTAGTGATAGATGGTGGCGAGTGTGTGGCCAAGTTGACTTGGCGAGTGATGGCCTTCTGCACCCGATTGGAGGGGCGTCCTTTTTGGATCATCATGGTACCCATGGCCCTTGGGTAGGGTTCGCCTCCCTAGTGCTGGTCCTGTGCAGCTGCGTTTGGGGGCATTCCAGGTGGTGGTGGCGGAGCGCCATGTGCCACGACGCCTGGAGCGGCTCCGTAGCCTCTTTCGACTGCGTTGCGGTTCATCCGAGCTAATCCCTCGTGTAGTTTGAGGAACTCGCGGCAGTCTTTGAGGAGGTGGCTGGACTTCTTCTTCCCATCATGCTTGTCGATGTAGAAGTGCACCGTACATGGCCCGGACAGTTTGTCTTCAATGGATGTTGCGGGTGCTTCGTCACGATCGCGGCGCTGCCACACTTGCGTGGTCTTCCCAGAGTCGCGGTATCCACCGTTACGGTATCCGTTGTTGCGGTTGTCATCGCGTCTATCGGCGTAGCCGGCTGCAACCATGTTGACATCGTCGCGGTCATCGTAAATGCGCATACGGCGTTTGCTTCGGCGGTCGCATCTTCGCTCGAGTTCTGCCTCCTCGTCGGAGTAAACACGATTTTTCACCGAATCTTCTCCATCAGCCCACCGATTCACGATTTCCATCAAGTGGTCAATGGTCTTGGGCTTCGAGCGGCCAAGCTCCTCCCTGAGCTCTATGCGGCGGACGCCGCCGTTGAATGCATCAATCGTGTGATCCTCTGAGATGTTTTCTATGGAGTTCTTGATGATGGACCACCTTTGGATGTAGAAGCGTAGCGATTCGCCCGATCTTTGCTGGCAGCATCTTAGCTCCTCGATTGATGCTGGCCGCTTGTATGTGCCCTTAAAGTTGCGCACGAAGCTATAAACTAGCTCATCCCAGCTGCGAATGGATCCGTGTGGGAGGTTGTTGAGCCATTCACGGGCAGCGCCCTGCAGCTGTAGCTGTAAGCATTGCATGGATGTGCTTCGACTGCCGCCGTGGAGTCTGACGGAGGAGATGTGATCCTCTAGCCAGATCTTTGGGTCTTGTAGACCGTCAAACTTCGGGTTTTTCGACGGGAGTTTGAACCCCTTAGGCATTCGCTTTTGCCTAATGGATTCGCTGAAGCATCTGGTGCCGCATCTTCCTCTTTCGAGTCAGTCGACCAAGCACGTCGCACCCTTGATTTGTCAATCTTGCGCTATGTGAGGTCGTCGCGTGCATCATAGTCGCGGTCGTGTCGCCGTGAGCAGCGACGTCGAGACAGATCATGACTGTCGTCGTTGGACGAGGGCGAGGAGTAGCGCTTTGCTAGCGTTTTGCCCTTTTTTGGCTCTGGTGCTGGATCGTTCTCGAGGGCGGCCTCGATTAGTCCCAAGCCCGCGATCGTAGATCAGTGCATGGCGGCTCGAGGATCTCCAGCCGGTGGCTGGTTGTTAAGGAGGTACATGGTGGCTGCTGTCACCGAGCCTGCGGCGTCTTGGGGACCATGTTGCCCCGTGTGTCGACTATCATAGAGCCGAAGTCGAGGACCTTTGTGGCTTCTATGCGTTCTTGCTCGGTGAGATGGGCCATCCGAGATTGCCTCTTCTTGGCGAGGTACTCATTGCCCTTTGAGGAGGATCCTCCGTGGGAGGAGAGCCCAACACGGCGAAGGCTCGACTCGTCTACTGCCTTTTTGCGCGCCTCGAGCTGCGCAATTGTTTGTACTTGACGCTTGAATTCTTCCTTCAGGAGCCAGAGATAGCCCATCAGCAGTTCTTGCGGGGATCCGAAGGGTAGAGGAGCGCCTCGTAGGGCCTCGCGACAGCGAGCCCATTCTTGTTCGTTGAGCCTGATCACGACGCGTTCGCCGGTTTGCTCGTTTAATATGGTCGGAGGTTCGACTGCTCCTCCATTGTCGACGGGGGTGCGATTGCCACCGTTTCCGCCATTGCCACTGTTGCCGCTGTTAGGCGGGTCGGTTCCATTGCCGCGATTGCCACTGTTGTCGCGGTTGGCAGAGGTATCGCCTGCGTTGATGACGGCGCACATGAAGTGATTGGGGAAGCTGCTGCTTCCACAACTCTCAGATCCGGAACCATAGGTTCCATCTTTAGTGGCCAGATCGCTCAGATCGGAGTCGCGACTGCTGTCGCTGACCGTGTTCTCGACTGTTGTCGGGGCGTTGAGCTCACTGAGGGTGCCGATCGATGGAGGGAACCATGATGTTGGGGCAATCGACGGTGCCATCGGCTGATCAGGCATGCGGAGCGTGCCCGTCTGACCGACTTGGAAGCGGAAGCTCCCTATCGCCAGACTGATTCCGTCGCCCACGGACTCGAAGGCCGAGCGAGTGGCCGGCGTGTGGACGGTGAAGTTGAACGCGCCGAAGAGCTGGCGGATCTCCGCTGTTGTGGAGTTGTAGATCGTGGTTGATGGGGCCGAAGAAGCCGCAACATCAGCACTCTCATTTCCCACAGATGGTGCCAATTGACGAGGGTTTAACTCATCAATTCCCATTTTTATGGACTTGGGTTTTGGAGAAGGAGGGAGCGCTGGAGACATCTATCGGCTAGCAAACAAGCACACAGGGGACTCAAGGATTTACCCAGGTTCAGGCCTCGTAGAGGTCCCTACTCCTGCTTGTCTGCTTGTGGAATTATCGGAATCGAAGATTACAATGGTGCGCAGATGCAATCTGGCGAGGGTTGTGGAAACTAGGGTTACGTGTCTCTTCCTCGCCGCCCCCTCCTAGCCTTTATATAGATAGGCCAGGTCTCGGGTAGCAGGTCGAGTCGGTTACAAGTTAGGGTTTTCCCCTTCAAACTTTCTATCTTTAGCTTCTTCTTGTTCTTCAAGCAATCGAGAGTCCGTAGGTTACTCGAGTCCTTCGTTTGGGCATTGGCGACATCGTGGGCCTTTACGTATTTAGACCGTATATACCAAGCTCGAGTACCTGTAGGGTATACCCATGTCACTCATGTTCATTCTTTTGAGAAATAATATTTTCTTGCTCCTCAATAAGTTTCTTGCCTTTAATAACACAAGTCAAAATTTCAACAAATTTGGAGGAAGCAATTTTATTTCTATGAAGAGTGGCAAAGACAATATCTCCCATCTCTTGAATGGAGGCAATATCATAACCAACTAGATAATGAATCATTATCATCATCATAAACATCATTATGTGAAACAATGGGATCCAAAGAGGTTACCTTTGTTCCCTTAGCCATAAGGCATATGTGGGAACTGGAAGAAGGTGATGATGAGATTGCATTTGTAGCTCCATTCAAAACCTTGTCTTGGTCCATAGATTCTTTGGTTTCCTCTACATTATTAGCACCACAAGTACTAGAGGAAATAGAAGCATTTTTATCATGGCAACAAGATAAAGCAAGCATATCATCATGTGATTTATTCAAGCCATTTCTACATGATATGCAAGGACAAGTAACACAAGCATGTAAGGAATTTTGAGTGCTAGAAGTGTTAAGGTCCAAAGATAGAATATTCCAACTAGATGGAGAAGATGGATTACCACTAGTAAGCTCACTATCTACATTGCAATTTCTATCACCACTCACCATATCATTACCTTGTGAAAATCACATGTTGGTGAAGTGGTAGAAGATGACAACTCATCACGGACGGAGGTGGAGGGAATACAATCATCCTCAATAATATTGGACACACCATATTTATCTTGAAGCTTTGTCCAAATCTCATGAGAACTCCGGTAAGGCATGATTGAAGAAATAACTACATTTCTCACAACAAGTAAAAGCATTTTAGTAGCTTGAGCATATATATAAGAGTTCATCTTCTCTAAAGATTCGTTTTGGGGATCCATAGGAGAAGAGAAACCCATATATAGAATTCCCTCAATGTATGGGTGAATGTCCCGGAAGTAATTAAGAACGCGAGATTTCCAAACATCATAATTATTTGTGCCATCAAATATATAAATAGAATCGTGCACTACTCCCCTAGTCGACATCTTTACTCTCAAGGCGCTGAAGCCTAAAAGCGAGAGACCTTGATCTGATACCAATTGAAAGATCATGGATGTCGCCTAGATGGGGTGAATAGGCGGTTTAAAACTTTTACGAGATGGGCTTAACAATCGCGAAATAAAACTAGCATTTTCTTTTATCAAGCACAAAGCCTAGATATACTAAGCTTCACATATGTGCACCAACAACTTATGCTAAGCAATACAAGCAACAATGTGATAACAAGATAGATTACTTCAAGCACGAAGGCTATCACAATGTAAAGTGCATAAGTAAAGAGCTCGGGTATAGAGATAACTGAGGCACATGGGGACGACGATATTTTACTGAGTTCCTCCCAACAAGGGAGTACGTCTCGTTGGAGGGGTGGGCGGTACTAAGACCACCAGCGCCACAAGAGGCCTCACCCTATTCTCCCGAGCACCCACCACACGACAAGCACCCGTTCCACTATGGGACAGTTGAGGACGGTCACCAAATCCGTACAAGATAGGGGCAATCTCCACAACTTAACTGGAGGCTCCCAATAATCACGACCAATGCCACAATCTTGAGGAGAGCTCCACAACTTAATAGAAGGCCCCAAGAACTCACCACAGAGGCCACACAACCATCTAGGGTTCCAAGAACCTAAGAGGGACAATCTTCTTGATTTCACCAACCAAATCCTCCGAGGAGAACTCACACCAATGCACCTAATGCAAATGGCAAGTCCTTCACTCTCAAATTCCACCAAAGCTACAAAAGCTATTGGGAGATTAAGAGAGGAATAACACAAGAGGAAATCCACAAAAGAAACCCCAAGATCTCGATCCCAAGATGTTCCCCTCACATAGAGAAGACATGGATTGGTGGAGTTGTAGATCTATATCTCCCCTTTCAAATCCTCCAACAAGATTCAAGAAATATGGGAGAGATTGAGAGTATTTAAAAACTCTTGAAGGTAGAAAAAATACAGGAGAGAGAGCAAGCAACCAGCCTAAGGAGGAAGAAGGGGGGATTTTATAGGTCCCTCCACTTCAACTAGCCGTTACATACCACTTACCCTGGAGTTTCTGGCCTTTAGGACCAGAGTCTCCGGCCCCCAGGACCGGAATCTCTAGGGTCCAGACTCTGGCCAGGACTCCGGGCGAGCTCCAGATGCTCCCAGAACACCTCCCGGAGTCTAGGCCGAAGTCTCCGCCCCCTGGAGTTTCCGGGGTGCAAACCCCGGAGTCTCCGTCCCTCACAAAACTGGCAGAAACACCGATACAAAAACAATCATAACTTTTGCATCCGGACTTCGATTTTGATGATCTTGGGCTCCTTTCAAAGAGGAAAACAAGATCTATAAGATTATGCAGGGAACCATCATAGTACAGCAAGGTAGTATAGAACCTAATGATGAAAGTTTTAACCTATCTATAAAAGACAAACCGATAAAACCTCTAACATCGAAAACGCAATAGAGAATGCATATGAAATCCATTTTCGATAAACTTGAGCTTGTCATGGAGATTAACACAAGATCTAAATCGTCTCATGGATAAGAACCAAATAAGAACTAAGAAAGATGATGCCAAGTATGCAAATGTTTGAGCTCTCTTTGAAGGATATGATCAAGTTACTCACTCAAGATCTCCTCTTGATAGTACGGTTATCAATCCTAAACCCGGTCTCTCAAAAACAACATGAGACCGGCAAAAGGGAAAACCTATCATGATAATACCTTTGCCTTGACCAATCCACTTGAGCTTGATGTAGATCATCTTGTCCTTCTCAAGATGGACACCTTTCTTGATTGCTCTTCCTTAAGAACGAATGATGAAGAATTAAAACATGCTCCCCCATACACCATGGGGAAACCTCTTCTTTGACCTTGTCTTCATCGATCCATGATCACCGATGATGGCAAGCTTCAAGCATGAGATCTTCTAGATATGGCGCATCTTGAGCTTGCACAATATTTCTTCTAACTCTAATTGGATGATGTCTTGAATATACACATGAGGAACTCCATCTACTTATTCAAGACACACTTGATCTTATTTTCTTTATTCTTCTTATTCCACAAGATTCCAAAAGGCCCAAAGCCCTTGATAATGCTTCTTCTTCATTTCTTCTACCTTGAGGCCAACACATGCTCCAAACAATACCAATGGACAATTCCTACAAGTGTAACTTAATGCAAACATCAGTACATAGATATTGTCATTAATTACTAAAACCACACATGAGGCCCACATGCTCTTTCACTTGGGTTCAAGTTACCAACTTTGGGATATTTTGTCCAGTGTGGATAAGCTCAAGCGATAATTTCGAACTACCACTGAAGTTTAACTTCTTCTCTCTTACTGCCATGGTGAAACTTGCCCCCTTTTAGCCAATGATATCTTATTGAGACAAAATCCGATAAAAATAGATTAAAATGTTGGCCCCTAATCTCCTCGAAATTCAGTGATGATTCAACAATGCATCTCATTGCCATTCTGAGAGTTTTACTAACACAAACCCCTTCCTCTTATTTTCATTTATTTTCTTTTTGTTGTTTTTTAGGAAATGAAGAATAAGAAGATTTGGGAGATTAAGATTTAGTAAGGAATATTATAGGAGTTTTTTTATCCTTTTTGTAATCTTCATTCATTCATTGTGAAGGCAATGTAATATTATTTAATAATAAGTACATTATTCATTCTTCCTTTATATTGTTTTACAATTCCTCCTATTGTAATATTACAATGTATTATGATTTATATAAGAAAAATATTCAGTTACTCTTATTGATCCAATATTCTTTATTAATATTGCTTTGTTGTAATTTCACATTACCTTACTTAGTAATTCAATTTCCTTTATAATTTCATCTTCTATGATTTACCAAATTCAAATATACCATTTGAATATTCAAATTTGAATTCCTCACCCAAAAATATATAGAATCTCTAAATATCATATCAAAACTTGTAGCATCCACCTCGGATGATCTAGACCCTAATTCACTGAAGTGAAACAAGTTCTGATCCCTCTAGGTTTTAGTTTGGGAAAAAAATAGCCTACTTTTCAAATACATGCATGCTAATGCATAAAAATTACATTTCTACCCTTGTCTAATCCTACATGCTAGGATATTACAGAAAGGCCAAGAACAAGGACCGGTTGCGGTGCTTTGTTGCTTGACACTAACTATTTTAAGGACGACAACACATGTGCCGAAAGATTTTCGCAGCCAATTTAGAATAAATAAGGGGTTATTCCTGAAGATTGTGTTTGGAGTCCGAGAGTACGATGACTATTTCATATGCAAGAAAGACTGTACTAGATCGTGGTGATTCTCGTCAGTTCTGAAATGCGTGATTGCCCAACGTTGTCTTGCGTATGGAGCTCCACCAGATATGCAAGACGATTATCTCCGTATGGCCAAGAGTGCATGCTCTAAGAGCGTCTTCAGGTTTTGCCAGACAGTCGTGACAATATTTGGGCTAGTATATTTGAGAGAACCAAATGAAGATACAAATCAAATTCTGGCACAAAATGCATCTAGAGGATTTCTCAGGATGCATGGTAGCATCGTTTGTATGCACGGGTTGGATTAGTTGCCCATTCGCTTCGTAAGGCATGTACAAAGGCCATACCAAAGAGTACAATGTCATACTTGAAGCAGTGACAGATCATGATCACTGGATATGGCACACTTTTTTGGCACGTGAGAACTCACAATAATATCAACGTGTTGCAGCGCTCTCTGGTATTTGCTAGGCTAACGGAAGATCAATCTCTAGTCGTTAACCATGAGATCCATAGTCGCACATAGAACAAAAGGTACTATCTAGGAACCCGGCGATTCTACCGGCGCCGGTATGTGCCGGCGCCGAATCTGCCGTCCGTTGTCACTTCTAGATTCGTGCCCGGTCAAACCTTCTGTTTGGAGTCAATTTGCAAAAACACCCAAAAGAAACTAAGTATAGCCTCTCTTCTCCTTCTCATCTCGCTCCCGTTCTTCTTCTGGATAGATCTCGAGGAACAACGGAGACCAACCCTTCTCCGGAGTCCCCACAAAATAGATCTTGTTGGCGGTGGATCCACGCCCCGAGCAGACCTCCGGAGCTCCGGCCACCGTGAGCGTCGCTGAGAGGTGACGCACAACGAGGCAGATCAGTAGGAAAGTAGGTCAGGAAGAGCTCCACGCGGGGCGTCGCGTGTGCCGCTGTGTACTACACGAGCTCCTTCTAGTCGCTCGTGGGCGCGGTCGCCGCGGCCACGCACGCCGCTGGCTGCCACAATCCATGGACTCTCCAGTCACCGGCGTTGACAAGATCAGGGAGATGAAGAACGTCAGGGTCGCCGTGTGCAGTCCATGTGATTTGATCTGCTTGCAGCTTCTGGATTACAGCATCGACAAGGTCTAGGAGATGAAGAACATCAAGGTAATATTCTCTCGCCATGCCTTCCTCTCATTTGTTCGTTTGACTTGATGTTAGTGGGGTGGAATTTCATGCATCTCTGATTGAAATAGAAGGGGATACATCCGCAGTATATATGATCAGAAGGTTATACGCCCGATTTTGATCTCTACAAGTTCAAATGGGGATAATCTGTTTAGTGGTTCTTAGTATTCGTGCAAAACAAGGGCATTTACACTACTTGATTGGTAGCTTTTGTTGCTTTACTTTGTTTCTTAGTATTAGTTCAGAAGCCGTGTTTACATTCATATGATTTGTTATCTTGTAGTACGGCAAGCAAATATAAATAAATGTTCAGTAGAGGCAACATTTCACGTTGGTTGAATTCTTCTTTTATTAGAGTCATGTACCATGGATAGTACATAATCAGGTCACACAGGATTAAAATGAGTGGGATGGGGGGAAATGCATTTTCCATGTGGAAATGCATATCTGATGAAATATTGACTTAGGATTCATAGTAGATGAACTAGAGTGCTTGACTTAAAAATGTATACATAGCTTCTACAATCTCTGAATCACATGCTCATAAATATGAATGTGTATTCAACATGGGTTTGGCATAACATGCGTCTATCATGTTTGTTCTGGTGAAGTTCGACATGCATATAAGTAGTTTTTTCAGTAACTATAGTAATATAACAGTACATCATCTTGTTTCAGTTTAGCAAACCTTTCAGATTTCTTTCTTACATCCCTTTTAGCATAAGTTGCTGCTTAAAAACTCTATAGCTTCTAATTATGCATAGTTTCAATAGTTCATATACAAAACCATTGTATCCGAAGACTTCAGTTTTATATTAATAGTTGTTGGTGGTTCAGGAAATAGCTTAATCTAGAAGCAAACTATTTACCAGTTCCTCTCATGTTCTTTAGTAGTTATTAAAATTATACTACTGAGGTGTAATACAGTAACAACAGTTTTGTATGTTTATTTTGGTATAGAGACTGATGATCTAGTTTGTGAACTTTTTTGGGTACAGGATCTAGAAGGATTAAACAGTGTTTGTGCCGAAGATGTTGATTGGGATAACCTTCTTGACCACCGGTGAGTGCTGACCGATGATCTAGTTTGTGACCTTCAACCATGGCATGTTCTTGATCAGGTTATTCACGTAGCAGTTTGGTTTACTTGCCCCCATTTATTATCATATCAAGTCAATCAAATTATTCTTGATTTATTGTAATGCATTCTAATCAAATCAAGATGTCTGTGTTGTTGGAGTAAATAAATAATGTTTGTTTTGAAGCATATGAAGAAATTGTCAGAGGTTTTACCCCTAGCATTTGAAGAGCTAGCCAAATGAACTATATTTACTTAGATAGACCATTATATTTGAATTATATGTAGATGGAGAATAGGTAGTGATGTTATGCATTTGTATTATGGACGAAGTTCACTCAAATCCCCTCAACAATAAACCCTGACATACACGTGTACCTGGTATTCCAACATAGACGAACCGTTCTACAATCCTCTTGGTTATACTAATAGAGGTTCTGTGTCTCACCTCTCCTCAGATCTAGGGAGCTTTGTCGCCAAAACTGGAACCAGATGATCTGTTGCCTCGGTGAACACCGGAAGAAGCCTTTCATTGGGCAAATCGATGTGGCGTCCACGCTCTACTGTCCGGAAATGATTGAGTACAGGAAGCTAGAGGAATGATGGCCTATCAAAACTAACTATTTGCCTTGACAATATGGCATAATCTGTGTGTGACATCCTTACTGTTAGCATCTGTTCTAGACTATAAGGTGTGCGATTTATCAGCTAGCACTGAATAGAGTTAGGTATCAGATTTGTTGTCCTTTGCGTTGAAGAATACAGAGTTGTGACTTGTAAAATAGTAATAAAGTTTTCCTTTCATTTTGGCATTTTGGTTACTTTGTTTATGGTATTGGACAAGCTTAAATTTGCCAGATAATGCATTCTGTTGGTCTGAATTGAAGTAACGTTGCTTTACCCTACGGTTAGATTTAGTGTTTCCTATATTTTTGAAAATGTCATCTTGATATGTGCAAAGTCTATAAGTACATATATGCATTTTCCAACTCTGCACTGACGGAATTGTCATTTTTATTCTATTCAAGTACAAATAATATTCATCAACTGTCTGTGAATCTACTTAATGACCCTACTATATGTCGTCAAGTGACTAAAATTGAAACCAAAGCAAGACTTCATGAATCAATTGAAACCATATCGGATATGTTTGAAACAATTATACCCATCCGGACTTTGTGAATCAATTAAAACACATGAATCTTGATTTAATAAATTGAAACCCCATCAAACCTTTATGTAACAATTGAAACCACATAAAACATATTTGATTCAATTTAAACACATCCAGACTTTGTGAAAGAACTGAAACCAGATCAATTGTTTATGAAACAAATAAGTCACATAGATAATTTGTGGAACTATTGAAACCACATCAAGCCATTGTGAAGATATTGAAGCCACACAAAGCCATTATGAATCAATTGCAACCACATTTGAAACAACCCAAACACATCCATACTTTATGAAACAAATAAAACCAGATCAAGAATTTATGAATTGATTGAAACCACATCCATACTTTAAGAAACAATTGCAACCCATACGGACTTTGTTGAACAATTGAAACCACATCAAGCCTTTACGTAAAAATTGAAACCACTCCAAGCCTTTATGAATTGATTGAAACAACATCGAACCTCTTTGAAACAATTAAAACCCATCCGGACTTTGTGAAACAATTGAAACAACATCAAGCATTTTTAAAATAGTTGAAACCCATCCGGACTTTATGAAACTATTGAAACCCCATCAAGCCACTATGAAAAAACTAAAACCACACACAACCTTTATGAATCAATTGAAACAACATCAAACTTCTTTGAAAGAATTTAATCTCATCCAGACTTTGTGTAACAATTGAAACCACATCAGCGTTTATGAATGGAATGAAACCATTTGGGCGTTGTGAAACAATTGAAGCCATATAAATATGTCTTAGTGGTTTCAGATATTTCAAACAGATTTTAGTGGTTTCAAATGTTTGAAGTGGTGGTTTCAATTGTTTCAAAAATGGTTTTGTTGTTTCAGAGAAATGAAACTTTCAATTGAGGTTCCAGTATTTTTTTGGGTGGTGGTTTCAATTAAATGAAACTTGGTCTTGATGTTCCAGTTCTTCTTATGTGGTGATTTAAATTGTTTCAAACATGTATTAGTAGTTTCAAATGTTTCAAACATGTTTGTGTGGTTTCAATTGTTTGAAGTGGTGGTTTCAATTGTTTCTAAAATGGATTTGTGGTTTCAATTAAACGAAACTTGGTCTTGTGGTTCTGGTTCTTTTTATTTGGTGGTTTCAATTGTTTGAAATATGTATTAGTGGTTTCAAATATTTTAAACATGCTTTAGTGGATGGTAATGTTTGAAGTGGTGGTTTCAACTGTTTCAAACATGGTTTGGTGGTTTCAATTAAATGAAACCTAGGCTTGTGGTTCTGGTTCTTTTTATGTGGTGTTTCAATTGTTTCAAACATGTATTTGTTTAAGATGTCTCAAACATGTTTTAGTGGTTTCAAATGTTTGAAGTGGTGGGTTCAACTACTTCAAACATGGTTTAGTGGTTTCAATGAAATGAAACCTGGGCTGGTGGTTCCGGTTCTTCTTCTGTGGTGGTTTCAATTCTTTGAAACAAGTATTAGTGGCTTCAAAGGTTTGAAACATGTTTTAGTATTTTCAAATGTTTGTAGTGATGGTTTCAATTGTTTCAAACATGGTTTTGTGGTTTCAGATAAATGAAACTTGGTATTGAGGTTCCAGTGGTTTTTGGGTGGTGGTTTCAATTAAATAAAACTTGGTCTTGAGGTTCGGGTTCTTCATATATGGTGGTTTCAATTGTTTAAAATATGTATTAGTGGTTTCAAATGTTTCAAGCATGTTTTAGTGGTTTCAAATGTTTGAAGTGGTGGTTTCAATCATTTCAAACATGGTTTTAGGGTTTAAGATAAATGAAACTTGGTATTCAGGTTTGAGTGGTTTCAATTAAATGAAACATGTGCTTGTGGTTCCGATTCTTCCTATGTGGTGGTTTCAATATAATGAAACTTGTTTTTAATAGTTTCAAATATATATTTGTGGTCTCCGATGTTTCAAACATTTTTAGTGGTTTCAAGTGATTTAAGTGGTGATTTCAATTGTTTCAAACATGGTTTTGTGGTTGCGGATAAATGAAACTTGGTATCATGGTTCTGGTTCATCCTATATGGTGGTTTCAATTGTTTGAAGCATGTATTAGTGGTTTCAGATGTGTAAAACATATTTTACTGGTTTCAAATGTATGAAGTGGTGGTTTCATATGGTTGAAACATGGTTTTGTGGTTTTAGATAAATGAAACTTGGTCTTGAGGTTCTAGTGGTTTTTGGGTGGTGGTTTCAATTAAATGAAACATAGTCTTGAGGTTCTGGTTCTCCGTACGTGGTGGTTTCAATTGTTTCGAACATGTATTACTGGTTTCAAATGTTTCAAACATGTTTTAGTGATTTCAAATTGTTTGAAGTGGTGGTTTCAATTGTTTCAGAAATGGTTTTTTGGTTTCAGATAAATGAAACTTGATCTTGTGGTCCCGGTTCTTCTTATATGGTGGTTTCAATTGTTTCAACCATGTATTAGTGGTTTTAGATGTTTCAAACATATTCTGGCGGTTTCGAATGTTTAAAGTAGTGGTTTCAATTGTATCAAACATGGTTATGTGGTTTCGATTAAATGAAACTTGCTCTTCTAGTTCCGGTTCTTATGTTGTTGTTTGAAACATGTATTACTCGTTTCAGATGTTTGAAATATTATTAGTGGTTTGGAATGTCTTAAGTGGTGGTTTCAATTGTTTCAAACATGTTTTTGTGGTTTCAATTAAATGAAACTTGGTCTTGTGGGTGCGGTTCTTCCTATGTGGTGGTTTTAATTTTTTGAAATATGTATTAGTGGTTTCAAAGATGTTTTAGTGGTTTGAAATGTTTGAAGTGGTGGTTTCAATTGTTTCAAACATGGTTTGGTGGTTTCAATTAAATGAAACCTGGTCTCGTGGTTTCGGTTCTTCTTATAGGATTGTTTTGATTGTTTCAAACATGTATTTGTGGTTTAAGATGTTTGAAACATGTTTTAATGGTTTTGAATGTTTGAAGTGGTGGTTTCAATTGTTTTAAACATGGTTTTGTGGATTCAATTAAATGAAACTTGGTATTGTGGATACGGTTCTTCTTATGTGGTTGTTTTAATTGTTTCAAACATGTACTAGTGGTTTCAGATGTTTCAAACATGTTTTAGTGGTTTTAAATGTTTGAAGTGGTGGTTTCAATTGTTTCAAAAATGGTTTTGTGGTTCCAAATAAATAAAACTTGGTATTGAGGTTCCACTGGTTTTTGGGTGGTGGTTTCAATTAAATCAAACTTGGTCTTGAGGTTCCGGTTCTTCTTATGTGGTGGTTTAAATTGTTTCAAACATGTATTAATGGTTTCAAATGTTTCAAGCAAGTTTATATGGTTTCAATTGTTTGAAGTGGTGGTTTCAATTGTTTGAAACATGGTTTTTTGGTTACAGATAAATGATACTTGGAATTGAGGTTCTAGTGGTTTTGGGTGGTGGTTTCAATTAAATGAAACTTGGTCTTGCGGTTCGGGTTCTTTATATATGGTGGTTTCAATTGTTTGAAACATGTATTAGTGGTTTCAAATGTTTCAAACATATTTTTGTGGTTTCAAATGTTTGAAGTGGTGATTTCAATTGTTTCAAACATGGTTTTGTGGTTTAAGATAAATGAAACTTAGTATTAAGGTTCGAGTGCTTTTTGGGTGGTGGTTTCAATTGAAAGAAACCTGGGCTTGTGGTTCCGGTTCTTCCTATGTGGTGGTTTCAATGTAATGAAACTTTGTTTCAATAGTTTCAAACATGTATTTGTGGTTTCCGATGTTTTAAACATTTTTTAGTGGTTTCAAGTGATTTAAGTGGGGGTTTCAATTGTTTCAAACATGGTTTTATGGTTGCGGGTAAATGAAACTTGGTCTCGTGGTTCTGATTCTTCCTATGTGGTGGTTCCAATTGTTTCAACCATGTATTGGTTTTAGATGTGTGAAACATATTTTAGTGGTTTCAAATGTTTGAAGTGGTGGTTTCATATGTTTCATAAATAGGGTTGTTTCAATTGTTTTAAAAACGCATTAGTGGTTTCAGATGTTTGAAACATGTTTTAGTGGTTTCGAATGTTTAAAGTGGTGGGTTTAATTGTTTCAAACATGGTTTTGTGGATTCAATTAAATGAACTTGGTCTTGTGGGTACGGTTCTTCTTATGTGGTTGTTTCAATTGATTTAAACATGTATTAGTGGTTTCAGATGTTTTAAACATGTTTTAGTGGTTTCAAATGTTTGAACGGGTGGTTTCAATTGTTTAAAAATGGTTTTGTGGTTTCAGATAAATGAAACTTGGTATTGAGGTTCTAGTGGTTTTTGGGTGGTTGTTTCAATTGTTTAAAAATGGTTTTGTAGTTTCAGATAAATGAAACTTGGTATTAAGGTTCTAGTGTTTTTTGGGTGGTGGTTTCAATTAAATGAAACTTGGTCTTGAGGTTCCAGTTCTTCTTATGTTGTGGTTTCAATTGTTTCAAACATGTATTAATGGTTTCAAATATTTCAAACATGTTTGAGTGGTTTCAAATGTTTGAAGTGGTGGTTTCAATTGTTTCAAAAATGGATTTGTGGTTTCAGTTAAATGAAACTTGGTATTGTGGTCCCGGTTCTTTTTATTTGGTGGTTTTAATTGTTTGAAACATATATTAGTGGTTTCAAAGATTTCAAACATGTTTTAGTGGTTTCTAATGTTTGAAGTGGTGGTTTCAACTGTTTCAAACATGGTTTCGTGGTTTCAATTAAATGAAACCTGGGCTTGTGGTTCCGGTTCTTATTATGTGGTGGTTTTAGTTGTTTCAAACATGTATTAATGATTTCAGAAGTTTGAAACATGTTTTAGTGATTTCAAATGTTTTAAGTGGTGGTTTCAACTGTTTCAAACATGAATTAGTGGTTTCAATCAAATAAAACCTAGGCTGGTGGTTCCGGTTCTTCTAATATGGTGGTTTCAATTCTTTGAAGCATGTATTAGTAGTTTCAAAGGTTTGAAATATGTTTTAGTGGTTTCAAATGTTTCAAACATGGTTTTGTGGTTTTAGATAAATGAAACTTGGTATTGAGGTTCTAGTGGTTCTTGGGTGGTGGTTTCAATTAAATGAAACTTGGTCTTGAGATTCGGGTTCTTCATATATGGCGGTTTCAATTGTTTGAAACATATACTAGTGGTTTCAAATGTTTTAAACTTGTTTTAGTGGTTTTAAATGTTTGAAGTGATGGTTTCAATTGTTTGAAACATGATTTTCTGGTTTAAGATAAATGAAACTTGGTATTGAGGTTCCTATGGTTTTTGGGTGGTGGTTTCAGTTAAATGAAACCTGGGCTTATGGTTCCGACTCTTCTTATGTGGTGATTTCAATGTAATGAAACTTGGTTTTAATAGTTTCAAACATGTATTAGTGGTTTCATATGTTTTAAACATGTTTTAGTGGTTTAAAGTGATTGAAGTGGTGGTTTGATTTGTTACAAACATAATTTTTTATGGTTTCAGATAAATGAAAATTGGTCTCGTGGTTCCAGTTCTTCCTATGTGGTGGTTTCAACTATTTCAACCATGTATTAGTGGTTTCAGATGTTTGAAACATGTTTTAGTGGTTTTAAATGTTTGAAGTCATGGTTTCAATTGTTTGAAACATAGTTTTGTAGTTTCAGATAACCATCGAGCTCACCGTCGACATCCTCGAGAGTCTTGAGCGCTTCCCTAGCTGCTAGAGCCTCCTCACCTTCCGACCCGGATTCTGGACCTAGGCACTGGAAGTGCGAGCCAGAGCACCAGGCCACCGACGAAGTAAGGGGCGACAGAGCAAGATCCCCGGGCACCAGGGTCAGCCGCCGGCCCATCATCTTTCTTTAAAGGATTCTTCTTGTTTTCTTTAATCAGCTGAGTGTATGCTTCGACACATTCTTCAGTTAATATCACTTCTTCAGTTAACTGTTATTGGTGTTAATCAATGATGATCTTCGGTGTAGCTATTGGTCTAGGGTGTTATCTAGATTACTCCTGTGTACTAATCCATTCATGTATAGGATCAATATTGTGAATTCCTTCACTGATCACTACTGTAATTGTTAACTGTCAGTAGTAGTCCTAGGTTTCGATCAAGTATTTGATGGTAACCATGAGAGTGATGATTAACCTGAAATAAGAGAGCAGCTATATGAGATCAACTACATGCCTTGTAATAATTGTAGTATCTATAGTGTAGTACATATTAAATTGGAATCGGCAAGTTTTAGGTTCAGCAAAAGTTTCAGGTTCAGATAAAAGTTAAAGGTCCCCCCTACATTTTAGGGGGCAAGCAACTAACGATGGACCAGCACAGGATCAACTAGCATGTATACATACACATACGATGGTGAAAATTGCTTTATATATCTGTCATATACCCCATACTAAATTAGCTAGTACACAAAATCCGGTACAAGTTAATTTGTATTAGCTTCGTAGCTAGTAGTCTACTGCTCAGAAAACATGCACAATTGGACAGAAAGGGGAAAGAGATACGGGGCCTTTATGAGCAAGGATGAAGTACGAACTAAGATAGCTTTCAAGTTTCAAATAACAAATCTAAAGCAATCTCCAGCTGCAGGAAGGTCCAGGATTTGGAGTGTCAAACAAAGAAGATGGAGGAATCAGATGAATTCGGAGGATCTGGTAAGGGACGAAAAAGAATCGGGAAAAGTTGGTGAAATAGATTGACATGGAGAACAAAATATAGAGGACTACTTCCCGACGGGTTCCTTGTGGATAATCCCCGACGTTGCGAACTTGCCGCCGAGGGCGAGGAGCCTATTCGGCTCGCCCGTGCTGCCGACCTTTTCCTGGCCAGGCCAGGGCCGCGCTGAGTTGGGTGCCGCGGCGGCGGATGGCGGAGGCGCAACTGGAGTCCGGGATGAGGAGGCGGATGATGGAGGAGCAGCGGAGTCCGAGACGAGGCGTCGGACAACGGAGTCGAGTGGAGGCGCGGCCGTTCCAGGGACGCGACGGTGGAGGACGATGCATGCGGCGCCACTGCCTCTTCGATGGATCTGGATAAGAGTGAGAAGCAAAAAGGAGAGAGTGAGGCATAATATCAGAGATACAAAGGGGTTGGGCAGCAAATATACGAGCGTGGACCAGCGCACCAATCTAAAAGCGCCTGGACGATTGATTCCACTCTTGTACATAATGGCGCGGTAGAAAGAAGTTTTCGTACTATCTAGTCGATAATATCTATCCTTCTTGGTCTATATTTGTGAAGTTGGAATGGGATATTTACGGAATCCCCATGAATAGGATCAAACCTTATTCCATGCTATTTCTATAAGATTCTTCTTTCTTATTCTTAAGCAAGCCCTCGAGAGGGCTTAGTTGATCATGATTTCTGTTTTCTCTTTCTTTTCCTTTTTGTTTGTTTCGTCTTCTTCGTAGACGTCAGGAGTCCATTGATGAAAAGGGGCTGGGGAAAGCTTGAACCCAAGTCCTACAGTGATGGATATAAGCGCAATTGAAATTCCTGGGGAGCTATACATTTGTGTATTGATAAGACCGTTCATAATTTCTTGAAGCTCGATCTCTCCCCCAGATGACAATTCCGATCCTGATATAGAGGAGAAGGCTTGGTTTGCTAAATGTCAGGAGGCTTAGAGGAAGGATGCCGAGCGGGCTTTCGGTGTGTTCGGACAACATTTTGCTATTGTTCGGTACCCAGCTCTCACCTGGCCAGAGTCTCAGATGTGGGAGGTTATGAACCGTTGTGTGATTATGCACAACGTGATCATCGAGAGTGAGTGGGCGGAACCAATGGTTGATGAACAACCATATGATCACTAGGGACCTCTAGCTCAACTAGATGAGGTGCCGACCGCCGAGTTTGCTACCTTCTTCACCATGCATCAAGAAATTCGTGACCCACTGGTTCATGCTGCGCTCCAAAATGTGGAGCTTTGCGGGTTCTCAAAAGAAACACGGTCTGATCCTTCAACATGTTTGGTTGCTACATTTTTTAAGTCTTGTATGAATAATGCTATTTGTTTTGAATCGTTGTGGTGAAACTGTTTTTATTTAAAAATATGTAATATGGTTTGAATAATTAAAACTATGTGATATGTTGCTATCTGTCTGAATTTTGTCTAGGGCGGGCCGTTTTGGCCATACCCTCGTGAGACGGCGCTCCGACTGTTTAGGCCATGACTACGATTCGAGGAGTGCCGGATGGAGAAGCTCTATCTATCTCGACGTACTTCCTCTAATCCGTATTACTTGTCACAGAAATGGATGTATTTAGACATATTTTAGTGACAATCCAATAACAATTAATATAGATGGAGGGAGTACAAATAATCTATGCGGTGGCCGGCACGTTGGTTTTGGGTCTGCTGTATGTTTTGCCAGGTGGAGTGTTGGATGTTGACCGGACTGAAGTGCAGAGCATTTATTCTCAACTAAAAATATGGCTGAAAATTCAAAGCAAAATGGCCCAGATAGGCCAGCATACCAGCCACGTCCCGGGTCCACGACCGACCAAGGAGAAGTAGTAGTAGCAGCGCAGTACTAGTAGTACCCGCCCATCCACGGGTCCACGACACTGCGCGATAGAACCGGTCCACCACCCCGCCAGTCTACTCCTAGCGCCGCCCATCTGGCCGCCGCCGCCGCCGGAGAAGATGGCAGAGAAGCCGGCTGGTCCCGCCTCCAGGTCGAGGATCCGAGGCGGCCTCGCCGCCTCCGCGCCCTCCTCCAGGTATCTCGCTTCCCTCGATCTGCATTTCTGCCCGGGGTCCCGTTTTGAATTTCTCCGGAGCTGTTTGAGCTGTTCCTCACTTCCTTTCGGCGTTTCCCGACGCAGGAGGGTGGTCTCGATGGCGTACACGGCGGCTCCGAACCAGACCAAGAAGGTGAGGCGGCCTCCTCCTTGACCCCCGCTTTAAATCTCCGGCGCCTTTTGTCCCGACCATTTTTATTTAGCTTTTCGGAATAGCTTCTTTGTCTTGTTCGTTTGAATGGTGGGTTCTTGTGTTCGAAGTTTGAATCCTTCTTTGGTGGCAAGGGGCGTGCCATTGTGCTTTAAGACCCGGTTTGGGAGGACATTAGCAGTGCTTTGGCGAATTGAAGAGGGGAAATATCCATAAATAGTGCCCACTGCACTTGCCAAAAATGCATGCTCGTTAGTCAGTAGTTGTTTACTGTTGTACTGTTGGTTTTTGATCTATGCCGACATCCACATGTGCAGGTTCCTGAGCCAAAGGTGGTGAAGCCGACCAGAACCACGCCGGCCAAGAGGCGGCAGCAGCTGGATCAGGCGCAGAAGCAGAGAGAAGAGCTCGCTGCTTTGCAGGAGCAGCTCAGTGGCCTGCAGGGGAAACTGCTTGAGAAAGATGAAGCTCTGAGGTCCGCCGAGAACTTGATCGGACGGATCAGTGCGGCGAATGCGGCGGTTGATGAGTTGAGAAGCCAGCTCTCCGATAAGGAATCGCTGGTCGAATCTACTGGCTCAGAGTTGCAGGATACAAAGGTATATTGGTTGGTTGGTTGTATATTTCGCTGCAGTTTATATTGCCAAAGCGCCATTAGTGCATCACCAGTTACACGGCGCTTTCCTTCCAGAAAACACCATCTTAGCTACCATATTATTGTCTTTAAGGAAACTATACACCAATGAAGATGATGCAGTTACTTATGATCTAGGAAACTATGTCATTCAGAGGACAAAGTCTGCCTCTCTTTCTTTTCTTCTTCCCGCTGTATGGTTTTGATGATATTACTGAAAACCGATCAGAAAATTATGCAATATACAGTTGTACATCATGTTCTGTGAGCCCATATTTTTTACATTTTGGTTATCTTGCCCGTGCACCATCTATTATTGATTTGATTGAACTGCACTGATAAGAACTTATGCTGATTTGAGGTTCTACCTACACTCCTGCTCGGCGTTCAATGCTGAGTTGTAATTTTCATGCATCCAAAATTGCAAATGCAAGTATGCATTAAGCTCCATTTGACTTTTCTTTTTGAGAAAAACCATTTGGCATTCTCATACTAGTACTTGATTAGTAATATGTGTCGCAGTCATTGCCTGTCGATGCCATGTCAAAGGTGCCTATGTCTTTCTGAATTGTTAAAACGTTGAACAATACTATGTTCTAAAGAAGAAGAGAGGAAAAGGCCAACACAGTTTTTTGTGTTTGAACTGGCCTGTACTGTAGTGCTGTATGGGAATATCAAGTTTACTATGTTCTAAAGAACAAGAGAGGAAAAGGCCAACACAGTTTTTTGTGTTGAACTGGCCTGTACTCTAGTGTTGTATGGGAATATCAAGTTTACTATTACCGAATTGTGTATTCATTGTTGTTTGTCTCACAAGATAGTTTGGTAAAGTGTAATGTAACATTATGTTAAACCACCTACACGTTGTTTATCTCTGTACTGTGAAAGTATAGTCAGTGTAATAACTTCATTAGTAGTATTAGCTTTGCTAAATACTTCCTTGACTGTTACTGCAGATCATGTTGGCAGAGAAGCAAGCAGCATTGGAGAAGTTAGAATGGGAGGCAAAGGTGTCAAGTACAAAGGTTGAAGAACTTGAAGTTGATGTTGCCTCTATGGATGTCGAAATCTCTGCTCTGATGAAGGTATTCAGGAAAATAACAGAGAACAAGCGAGACTCTTATCCCACGGAGAGATCTGACGATTCATCGCTGGAATGGGAGCCAGTTCAACTTGATGTAAGTTCATGTCTTCCTTGCCCAAAACTGATTGACACAGTATTCTTGTAAGGCTTGCTGAAAATGTGAATTAGCTGCGTCTTTATCCGAATAGTATGATCTACAGCTGTTTTGCTCCAAAACTGATGTTCAGCAACTTTTTGGTCCTCCTATTTGCTCCGAGGCAGGATACGGTAGCTGATATTGACACGGATAAGATGGAGCGGGAAATGTCGGCCTACGTCACTGCCCTCGCCGCAGCGAAAGACAATCCTACTGAGGAGTTCCTGAAGGCAGTAACTGAAGCGAGACTAAGACTCCAAGCATTTGTACTCTAACTTGGCTGCAAGCAGAACACTGACCATGCTCTGTGCCAAGAGTAGCTCTCATGATGTTGGGCGCCGGTCACTGTGTTTCGCCTTTGATAATATGATATGCACATGAGCTGATAGATGTTGGCACTGGGTCTTATATCGCAGAGGATCCGTGTTTCTATCCTCTCATTTTGGATCTGGCCGGTGGTGCCTCTGATGTTGTTGCTGTAACTTTATGCTCCCTATTAACTATTGAAGTATATGACTGGGTGATGTCTTAGTAGATGTCGACTTGTACCATTTTAGTGAACATTTGATGGTTCAACTTATCTGGAGGATCCAGGGATTATTGTTCTCTGTGGTCTGAATGGAATATGTTCTCAAACTTTCAGTTGTAATGGTTCCTTTTTGTCAGTTTCATTTCAGGTGTAGTTGTTCTGCTTTGTCAGTTTGGTTTCCTTGCACATGCACCAAGCTTGGGTTTACATTTGTCAACTTACTAGTACAATGAAGCAGCACGGTTCATTATTCTATAACTTCTTGGTCAGTTCCGGGCATTCTGAGGCCATCTGCGCGCGTCATGCCCGTGCTTAGTCGCTGGTTGTGGGCCGCCCTGTCTGCCGTTGCTTTGTGGCCCTCGCTGCGTGGCGCACAATGCGTGCGTCGCAGCTAGCACGTGGTTCGGCGTCCCTTGACTCACTCCTCCCCTCTAGTCTCTTCCTCATTTCCCTCACCCACCTGCGACGCCCCAAGGAACGAACACGGCCTCGGGAAGCCCCTCCGCCTTTCAACTCAGGCCACGGCCGCCTGATGCTGCTGCCTTCGAAAATCACCACCTCCCAAATTGATGGCAAAAAAGCTTCTAAATCCTCTATGTATACCGCACATTGTGTTAGGCGGCGCGGTGAAGCACGCTTACCCACCTAGTTTATTTTAACTCTATTCTTGCAAGAGAAAATCATTTATGTATATAACTCTATTTTGCAAGAGAAAACAGTTAATATATTTAACTGATATGTTGCGACAGAAACATATAGTGTACAACAAAGCATATTCACAATAGTCCTACCAACATTACAGTCTAGGGCTTTAACACATTATGCTGCCATATTCACAAAATGGTATTACAAGACCAACTCTACATAGGATTTAATTTAAAGCCTGTAACATTTAACAAAAGGAATGGATACAAAAGTTGGTGTTTCTAACAAACCTACTCCCTCCGATCCAAAACCTGCCTGGTTACAAGTTACATTCCTAATGTTAAAACCTGGTACAAGTCAAGAGCCAGGAAGGCAACAGCCAACCTCCAGGTCAGGCACTATGTAATGTAACAAACATACATAATTGTTTCAAGTGTACAACACAGGCACAAACCTAGAAACATCTAACACTGCCCAATCTACCTTCAGGCAAGGATCAGTCGATTGTTGGATCATTTGTCTCTCACCAGCAGCAGAGGTAATAAAAATACAAAGTCATAATACAAAGTTACAGACAGTTGATCATCCTAATACAGAGTAATAGTACAGTCTCGCTGTTCTTTCCTTGCGGAACAAAGCAAACAAAAGAGTATTTGGAGAATCACAACACATTTGACAGATTTTTTCCGGCAATATTATGCCACTTGGTAACTATATTAAAGGTAGAGGCAGCAGGCAGGCAGGCGTCAACATCTTGTATCCGAGGAAGCTGAAATCATAGCTTTGCACTTATTCGAACTACTCTTGTGGCTGCAAGGAAGAGAGTATAAGTCAGTGCATGGTAGCAGGCAAGCAGTAAAGGAGTAGAGTATTAAAACGTAATAACACCAGAACATGCAGTACATCAACCTTGAGATAATAGAAAACTACCTTTCATACCACAAGTACCAGCATATCAATATAAGAACTGAATGATACATAAATGTCGCGAACTTAATGGTGTTTCAAGTCAAGTATACACTAAACAAAGATATAAATGGCAAAGTGAAGTGAAGTAGAGATAAGCTACAGACTTGTTACGAGTGGTAGATGCCAGCAAAAAGTCTGCTGCCATCAAAACATAAAATGTATCTATGAATTTGTTCCATAAAACCAAGGACACATTTCAAAATGAAGAATGTATTTTAATATCTGGAAATATTTCATTTCAACACTAAGTACCTTAACATCAGATCATTAAACAAGTTCATACAACCATAACATAGGGCAATAGTGTTTATCATGAAGGCAATGAACATGCAGGCAGAAAAGAAGTATAGCGAGCAACTCTACTGATAACATAACATAGTGAAAAGTAACAGACTTGGTTCAAAAATCACAATATAGCTGCTCACTAGTCACTACAGCCATAAGGGACCATATTGACATCGAACAACACCATATATTTTCCAAGTAGATAAAGAACAGATGACAGCTATAATAGCCTAACACAATTCCCTATTTCATAAACCACCGATCAACAGTAACTACAATCACCATTGTTATCAGAGTACCATCAGCCAACAGCACAAAACAGGATGCATGCAGAAAAAGCAAGGTTGGAGCCATTACGTCTTTTAGACAAGCATATACATTTCTTACTAGAGATTCAAACAATTTTTTGGCAATAGCACTTCACACATCTACTAGTGTGTCTACCTATTTTACCCAAACTCACAAAAAGATAATTATCCTGACACAATTTTACTTGAATGCAGAGCAGTACACTTATATCCTAAATCTATATGACCAAGGCATTTCATTGGACAAATGTGATCCTATTAAGCTAATGGAGCATAGAATATCCAGAAAAACAGCTAACACCGGAATCATAAATTCGGTGTAATACAATCAGTGGTTTTTTAGTGTACTCAAGAATGAATATACAAATGATAATTACTAAAGATTTACTGAGCAACAATCTAGTTTGGTTCAGCAGACATAGCATGGTTAATTTAAGAGAGGTCCAAGCTTTTACTGGTGAGTGCTAAGTCTGTTGCCAGAATATAACATGCTATACGAATATTCACCATCAACAAAGGTTCTTATAACCGTGGAATATTTTCTAGATTCAGTAAAACTTAACACTTTCATCGAGTACAGTTAAGTGCTGGCGAAAGATGTAACTTCACTAACTATGTAGTCTGACTTTTAAGACTAGAGCACTAGACTTAAGCCTTCAAACTTTTAGGTTACTTTTATATAATACAAAATTTCAGGTCAGTACATGTTATGAGGCGAATTTGTTGCCACAAGACTGCTCCAGTTTTGAACTTGATTTGTTATGAATGTGAAACTTTGGATGCAAATACTATGTCTTAAGTCAGGCACTTCAACATGTACATGTTGAATTATCTCAATGTGGAACAACATTGTTACCAGCAACAGGACCTTTCAATTAATTGTCAGAGCGCCCGGTGTAGAACTGAAGGGGTTACACAAGCAAATCCAACTCCAAAATAATATAGTAAAGCCTCTGCTACCAAGCTTTTATTAACTTCAAGGCCTACTCCAGAGTACTAATCAAAATGCTGGAGTATAAACACCACTTGTCATAGTTGAAGAGTACAAGACAAGAGCCTTTACAACTCCTTTTTGAGGATACATCATATAAACAGCAATTGGGTTACAGGGAGGTTTTCTAACACAGCTTATTTACAAGTTACAATCTAGGTACATTCCTGAAATTCCTGGCTTGAGCAATGCCTTTAAGCTACAAAAGAATTAATGAAAAATATACACAACAGCAATCAGAGCGCTATACAGATGGTTTACAGTGTTACATGAATATGCAGCTATACAGTGATATCTGACAACAGAAAGCTATGTACAGGTCTACAACCAAATGAAAGAATGACTACACTGGGAAAAAAACAAGAACAGAAGCAGAACTTACATCTCAGTTAATGCTACAACAGATCCCTGAAGACACAGGCACTTAAAATCCACCAGTTATAAGCAATGAACGGTAGAAAGTTGGCATGTGCAAAAATATGCCACCTCGGATTGCCGCTGCCCCTACACTAGCCATAGCCCACATCCAGCTACATCACTCGTGCGACATTCGCCGCCGCTTTGAGTGATCAACCTCCCTTGACCTGCTTCTTCTCCCAGATGACCTTCCCCTATCCCAGTCTTCATTACGATCAGACTCACGCTCCCTGTGTCTGTGATAATCACCATGGCGATCTCTATCATCCCGGTGCCTCTCCCTATCTCCTCTGTCCCTCTCCCTGTCCCGGTCTCTTTCCCTTTCCCTGTCTCCTCTGTCCCTCTCCCTTTCTCTCTCACGACCCATGTCCCTTTCATCACGGTGCCTTCTCTCTGGCAACTCTGGTGGTGGGGGTAAATCTTTTTCCCTCTCCCGCCTCCTTTCCGGCGCCCCTGACCATTCCCGCTCTGATGGCCTATCTTTACCATGACTCCCACCTTCTCCATAGTGCTGATCAGATGCTGCATCATCCCCATAGCTCGATTGCTCCTCTCCTCCTCCTCCCCCCCAACCACCCATGCTTGGGTCTGGCCACATCCCAACCCCACCAGCACCCATACCACCTCCTCTCCCAAAGAACGCTGGGTTCACATGAGGAGCAACCACAGGTGGGAATGGCTGCATCAGGCCTGGGAACGGATTACCCCCAGGCCCGCCAGGGAATCCCCCAAACCCACCACCCATCCTTCCCATAGCTGCACCATATCCAGTGGGATCAAAACCTTGCCCCATCATCCCTCCAGGATGCATCATCGGTGGCGGCGGAGCCACCATCCCTCCATTTCCCATGATACCTCGGCCACCCACCGGACCCATCCGATTCCTCATATTCCCACCTGGACCTCTACCCCCCATCCCACCTGGACCTCTCCCCCAATTCCCACCACCTGCTCCACCGCCACCTCCACCTCCACCACCAGCTCCTCCGCCTCCCCGGCCGCCTCCTCCATAATTTCCTCCAACCTGAGGCCCAACCGGGCCTCCAGGTGGACCACCACCACCTCTGCCACCCTTCTGAATGCCTGAATTCTGTTGACCCATGGGTTGGTGATTCTTCATCTGAGCTTCACCCATGCGGCGCACGGTGTTGGGCGAAGCAAAGGCCACGACACAGGGGCGGCCATTGAACAGGTGGCCGTTCATGCCCTCCTTGCAGGCGGCAGCGGCGCCAGGGTCGAAGAAATCGACCTGGCAGTAGCCCTTAGACTTGCCGCTCGCCTTCTCATCGAAGAACCTGACCTCCTTGACATGGCCGTACTTGACCAGCTCCGCTTCTAGATCCGCGTCCGTCGTCCACCAGTGGAGGTCCCCTACGAATAGGGTGGTAGCGCCAGGGCCGTCACCGCCCCCGCCGTTACCGACAACTATCGGGCCACCCCCGTAGTTGCCCCCTCCCTGCCGGTGGAACCCGTCCCCTCCCGTCTGGATCTGGTGGTGGTGGGGCGGCGGTGGCGCCGCGGCAACAGGAGGCTGTGGCGGCGGCGGGAGATGGGACGGATTGGGCCTGTCCATGACAGGAGCGGGGACGGACGCGACTCCGGGGATGTGGACCTTCTCCGGCTGCCCCATGGGCGGCGGCGGGGGCAGCGGGAGCGAGGGCGAGGGAAGCAGCTGCTGCTGCGGGGGCGGCGCCTGATGCGGAGGGGGCTGGTGCTGCTTGGGAGGCAGCGCCGGCGGCTGGGGCGGAGGCGGGGGCTGGGAGGCGTGGAGGAAGCCGTCCCCGACGTTGACGTCGTTGTAGAGGTCGTCGTAGTCGTCGTCGTCTCCGTAGTACTGGTCGACGTCCTGCACGGCGGAGATAGCCTCCTTCCGGTGGAAGGAACCGTCCCCGTCGGGATCCATGGCGGCGGCGAAGGCGAACCCTAGGGGCCTGGATCTGGGCTGCGGAGGGGAGGGGAGGGGGGGTCGAGAGAGCGCGGCGAGGTGGAGGTGGAAAAAACGAAATTAAGCTGTGGGACTGGTCTGGCTGGTGCGTGCGTGGATTTGGCTGGTGCGCGCGAGCCTTGTCCAGGTCTGAACCCGCGGGCCGCGGACGAGCGATGTGGCCCGGCCCGGGGCTCGACATAGTTCCAGTGGTAACGGGAAGTTTTTTCTTTCTCCTTTTCGGGTGACGTAAAGATTTACCAAATCATTATAATTACTAGCACAATACCCCAGCACACCTTGTCGACCATGTAAATTACAAAAAAAATTGTCCGTATGTTCATCGAGGGGAAAATGTTATCTCACGAAAAGCTAGCAATAAATTATGTGCAAGGGAAAAATATCTCTATACTACAATAAAAGTGAAAAAAGAGAGAATAGCCACAATATCACTGGTCAAAACCAAGAGTTTCAAAATACCACTAGTAAAAATCGAAGTGCCAAAATACCACTTATATTTGGTTTTCTCTTGCCAAATAGCATCACCATCTATTGCCAAACGTTTTCGTTAGTCAACAAAAGGAGGAGTTGCCAGCTTAACTGAAGTATTCAAATTGCCCCTTGTCCAAATACAGCCCAGCTTTGTTCTTCCTCTCCTGGCCGCACAGGCGCCATCGCTGGGCGCCGTCCCACTCCCACCTGCCCTAATTCTCCATGTCCGCCTGCTCACATCGCCGGGCCGCGTTCACCACACCGCACCTTCTTCTACGGTTCGTACGTACTAGTCATCAGCACACTATGGAGTTGTGTGTGCCACGGAAATGGGTTAGGGTAACTAGTGTGGTATGCTGCCGGAGTAGCTGGTTTCTACCAGATTTGATACACGTGAAGCTACCTTTTCCATCGGCTAAAAGAGTAGGCCAATAACAACTCAAGTTTGCTTCGACAACGGTTGTTGCTCCTGCGGCCAACACACGTATGTCGCGCGTCTGTAGCATGAGAGTTGGTGTGCCTCAGCCGTTGTCATGCGCTGAAACAACCTCCAGACATGATCTGTGGTTGAGATTGTGCAATCACATCGCATTGCCCTCGTGGCAGTCTCTCACAACTTCAAGGCAGAGCTTGTGGTCGATGAAGAGGGCAACAATGTCTTTCCGTTACTCTGTTAGTCTCAGTTTGAACATGATGGTATTTTGGAATGAAGTTTTCAAAAAGAGTGGTATTTTGGCACTTTGGTTTTTACTAGTGGTATTTATTTATTTTTTGACATGTTTACTAGTGGTATTTTGGCACTCTTAGTTTTGACTAGTGGTATTTTGGCTATTGTCTCGTGAAAAAAAATGTTCTAAAACGTTAGAATTACCTAAATTTACATAAAAATCAAGTTGACATGCTATAAGAGGAGTTTTATTGAATAATTTTTAAACTCTAGCAGTTTGACTCTTTTCCAAAAACTGTAATTGAGAAACCAAGAAAATTATGCGTATTTAGAATTTGGTTGCAACAAAAAATAAAACGTACATGTCAGCTCATTATAGTTTGGTTGTAATGCATTATGTTTTCTGGGAAATGGAGAAATCATCCATAAAAGTTGCGGTATGCATGTAAATTAAATTTTACTGTATGCACGATACAAATAAAGTCGTACGCGAGCCTCATGAGTCATCACCATGCCCTTGGCCGCTATCGACCAGGCTAAGCATGCTAATTCTATCCTCGAAGTCATTAAACCACGTTACTGCCATAACATCGACAATACTCATTTCCTCCCCTTCTTGTCACCTTGCTAAGCATGTGGTGTCAGCTTTCTTCTCCTTGTGTGACCTCAACGCTAGCATGAACGGGCTTCACGAGCGGACAATCGTGGCCGACGACCGGGAGCCGCATGTTGTCCCGAGATGCTAGTGTCTGTGACAGTGACAAATGCACTGAGTCAGCATTTATAAGTAAAAACCAAAATCATTAAGCAAACTGCCATCTTGTGAAGCTGCAACAAAATCTGAACATGGTAGGACATTGCCATCTTGTGAAATTGTAGACACTCACCGTATCAAGAATTCTGAAAACATAAAAAAAAGTACATATCAATTTATAGTGAAAAGTTCAGCATATCTGCAGTGTCGTGTTATATACTCAGATCTTCCAAAGTGCAGTGTCGTGTTATATCCGTGGTTTGACTGCATGCATCTTTAGCTAGCTAGTTGTGAGGTCGTTCAGTTCAGGATTTTGAATTTTCTGAATTTACCGATGGAATACATATATTTTGGTGCTGGAATATAGAGATAACCATCCTCCTCAGCTCCGAAGTCCTAACCATCCTCTTTAGTGCTGGAATATAGAGACTAAATTCATGTTGAGGGGTAACCTCGCGGGTGGCCCGATCTTCATGGATCTCGTGGTTAAATCGATGGGAAAGTGAGCGTAAAGGGAGAAGGTAGCGGAAGCGGACTCACACCTCGTGAAGAACACGATAAACACACGCAAAACTCACACGATATAAGGCCGATTGCTCCCGCCGGTGGCCACCGGTCCGATAGAATCCTCGCAAGGAAAGATCAGTCAGCGTGCTCCCATCAATCCCAAGCGGAGAGGGAAGAACACCTTGGAGAGGGTATTGATAACTACGCTCACGCACTCACAAACGTAGGCCTTGTACAACGAGGGAGGCACGATGTAAACTCCAACGAGGTGGTGACGATAGTCGGTCCCCTTTTGGTAAAGGGATGAGGCAAAACTAGAGATTCCACAAAGGGGGTTGTCTTTAGTCTATCATCTATGCATAAGGGATACAATGAGGGGTGGGGGCACTATATATAGGCCAGCCACAAGTTCAGGGGTACTTTAGGCAATAATACTAGGGGTTGGGGCGGACTAGAGGGGTACATGGGCCAAGGCCCATATCAAGGCACGTAGGCCCATTCCACTTAGGCCGGAGACTCCGGGGTGCAGGGGCCGAAGACTCCGAGGGTGGCCAAAGACTCCAGGGTCGATGACGCTCTCCAGGGTAGACTCCGGGGTGGTGGACAAAGAGCTCCAGGAAGGCGGCCAGAGTCCTGTCCGGAGTCCTAGGGGTGGAGACTCCGGTGCGGAGGGCCGGAGACTCCGGTGTCGAAGGACCGGAGACTTCGGTGTGGCCAGAGACTCCGGGCTTCTGGGCTGGAGACTCCGGTTTTGGAGGTGGTTGCTCCTTGTCCATCTTCTTGGGTGACTTAGGGACGAGCTTGGGGACTTGGCGTTGTAGATGTAGTAGCATTAATAGGACGGGCTGCATCAACTGCCCTCCTTCAAAAAGAGTCGTCCTCGACTCTTCATTCTCAACACTAAGAAGAGGATGTCGAGAGACCTTCTTGATCCTGGGATTCACCATATAGTCGTCCTCAGAAAGATTGATTTGACAACATTTCAATGTTCCTTCACCTTTCATGAAGCCTACAAAGCTCACCACAAAAGCGAAGCAACACTCAAAGCATAGCCAATTCATGAAGATTATATCATGAGTCCTCAAGTAGAGTGAAGTCACCTTATGATGTAGAGATAGCTCGTTGAGGGGTAGCCATAGGTAACTCTCTACGGTTCGTCTAGTCAACTTATGGTCCATAGAGATTGACGCCTATGGAAGTGTACATTCATACAACAAAGACCAAGCAACATATGTTTGTGTGTGATAGAGGAGCATGTCATCTATTAGCACAATACATGTATAGCAAATGGAATACATATGTAAGGTCAAAGTATATGGAAATCTTTTGAACATCATCCAAATGTGGTAACTCAAAAACTCCATAAATCATCTTAGTGTGGCACACAAAGCAATTGACTAAAATATTGATCAACATCTTTGATGCAAAGCTAGGAGAAATCGGCAAAAAAACATGAGGAGGGATATCCAAAATAACATCATTATGTGTGCAAACCAACCATTGGAAAGAGAAATTGTTCGACATGTTGGATGCCACACACAAATCATCGCAAGCCAAAGTCATGGGCATATGAGTATCACAAGTGGAAGCAAAAACAACATGTTTGCAAACAAACCATATGAAAGAGCAAGTGGTCCTTATGTTTGTTGCAATAACTATATGAGAGACTTGGAAGCTCTCATGACAATACATGCTCTTAATGGCATTATGGTTGCACACAAAACATCGACAAGAGAAATTGTTCAACATTTTTGTTGCAACACACAAAGCATCAATATCCAATAACAACGAAACATGATTGTCACAAGGTGAAAGAATACCATCAACATGCTTGCAAGCTAACCATAGGAAAGAGCAATTTTTCAACATGAAAGATGCAAAGCATGCAAAAGGTATCAGAGCTGGGTTCGGTCTTGAACTCACTTGGGGGATGCTCTATAGAGCTCTTTTTGTCAACTCATGCTCAACCAAGGTTGACATTCTTGTGCGGGTACCTACACACATCATACACAAAATGAAGAATGTGTGTGCATGGTAGAGGAACACATGATACATCATGACGTATCTCTTCTTGTGCAAATCAGCATTAATATCAATCAAGTGTAAAATAGATGCATGGTGAGTATGCAAGTGGTGAACATGCTTATCATAGCATTTACCCAAATCTCCAAAATTTGAGAAAACTATGGGGGCTATCTCAATAGAAACCATATGAGAATTAATGTTGCAAGCAAAACAAGTGAAAGAGCAATCATCCATATTATTGCTAGCAACAGGAGAAATTGTAAAACACTCATGATAAAGCATGGTCCGAGGGGTACCGTCTTTAACATCATTGCAAGCAAAATATTGGAAAGAGAAATTATTCAACAAATTGCAAGCAATGATATCATCAATGTAATGTTTAGAGCATGACATGTCTATGGCAACATCATCACAATCAAATAATTTCACATGCTTAACATTATGCAAAGGCAAAGTATCACATGGAAATGTCAATGAATCATATGTGATATCACAAACACCATCCATAGCATTCTAGTCATCACAAATCATCATGTCCACTAGTGGGATCATGGCATCATCAACACCCTTATTTTTACCTTGTTCATACCTCTATGAAGTGGGTGTTGTGGAGTATTGGCCTCCATGTGGGCGACTTCTTCATCCAATATGGGGATGGTGTCATCTTCATCCACCATGTACATCTTCTCGGTTGGAGGCATCATAGAACAATCGTGTTGTTTACTTTACACACTTTGCTTAATGCAATTATCTGTTGCTTGCAACTTAATACTAGAGGGGGTTCGGATGATAACCTGAAGGTGGATTATTAGTCATAGATGTAGTTGGATTATGGTTTATGTATAATATTGTAATGCCCAATCAAATCCCATAGGAGTCAAGATGATTAATATATGCATGTATGCTTTCTTGGTGTCCGTCAATTGCCCCGCTGTAATTTGTTCACCCAACATGTCAACTATCTTAAGGAGAATCACCTCTAGTGAACTATGGACTCCGGTCCATTCTTTTACCATCAATCTACAATCTACTATTTATTTTTTCTGTTTACTTTCTGCAAGCAACTACTATCTTCCACACAATACGTTTAATCCTTTGTTTCAGCAAAACCGGTGAGATTGACAACCTCACTGTAAGTTGGGGCAAAGTTATGTGGTTATGTTGTGCAGGATTCCAAGTTGGAAGACAACACCTTGGGGTTATTTCCTTACTCTTACTGGTTCGATAACCTTGGTTTCATCTCTGAGGGAAAATTTGCTGTCGTGCTCATCATACCTTCCTCTTAGGGTTGCCAACGAGCTCATCACTTTTTGAGCCATCAGCCACCAGTCCGATAGAATCCTCGCAAGGAAAGATCGGTCAACGTGCTTCCATCAATCCCAAGCGGAGAGGGAAGAACACCTTGGAGAGGGTCTTGACAACTACTCTCACACACTCGCAAACGTAGGCCTCCTACAACGAGGGAGGCACGATGCAAACTCCAACGAGGTGGTGACGATAGTCGGTCCCCTTTTGATAATGGGATGAGGAAAAACTAGAGATTCCACAAAGGGGGTTGTATTTACTCTATCATCTATGCCTAAGGGATACAATGAGGGGTAGGGGCACTATATATAGGCCAGCCACAAGTTCAGGGGTACTTTAGGTAATAATACTAGGGTGTGTGGCTGATTAGAGGGGTACATGGGCCAAGGCCCATCTCAAGGCACACATGCCCATTCCACTTAGGTCGGAGACTTCGGGGTGCAGGGGTCGAAGACTCCGGGCGTGGTTGGAGACTCTGGGGTCGATGACGCTCTCCGGGGTAGACTCCGGGGTGGTGGAAAAAGAGCTCTAGGTAGGCGACTGGAGTCCTGGGGGCGGAGACTCCGGTGTAGAGGGTCGGAGATTCTGGTGTCGAAGGACCGGAGACTCCGGTTTTGGAGGTGCTTGCTCCTTGTCCATCTTCTTGGGTGACTTGGGGACGAGCTTTGGGACTTGGTGTTTTAGATGTAGTAGCGTCCGTGGGATGGGCTGCATCAATTCATTATTCTGAATTTACCGACGGGTTCATGCTCGTCGGTCCACGACTGCGCACTGGGTCTGTACTGCGGTGACTATGCCGCCACAGATAGGATGTGACCGTCCTGCATCAGGACCTGTCCATCCAGCCCACCTCCATTCTAATCTCTTTTGTTCCATTTATTGTTTGCTTGCTTGTGGTGTTGTGCAGCTTGTGTAAATCAGGAAGAACCCCAACCACCAGAAGTCCTCCAAAATCAAGAGCACAAAGGGGTAAAAAGGAGAAGAGGAATCGTATTCCATCCACAGTTACTAAATTGAAAGCCAAGATAGAGGGGGTAGATTGAGTGTGTCTGAAGCACCGGCCGCCGGTACGCGAGCGAGCGGAGATGGCCCCAGCAACCAGCACGTGACCATCTCCTTAGGGACTCTCGCCTTTGTTCCCCAACTCCTCCTCTCTTTCTCTTGCTCCGGTTGGCAGACTGCTCCACCACGTCTGGTCTCCATCGATGCTCCGCCGATCGTAGCCCCTATTAGGATTCCTTCTCCTCTCCTCACTACCGTCGTGGTGTCGGTATATACGTTTCTGTACGCCCTCTACGCCACCTTCTGCAACGGGTTGTCCATCGATTGATTGGTCTAGGAATTCACGACTGGAGCCAGCTCTCGATTCGGGGAGGAGTTTGCAGTCATCTGATAGGTTCCCCTATCATGGCCATCTGCTCACGAGGTCGGGATGGAGTGGTATGTGCGCTTGCGATGGAGGGAGAGGCGCCTGGCGGCGGCAGGGAGGAGAGGATTGCGATAGCGGGTGTCGCATTGTTCGGCCAGGAAAAAAGAACCATTAAGCGACTAATAGATGGCATGGTGGGTAAATTTTTCCTAAGTGCAGGGGTAAAACCATCCTAAAAATGGACAAAACCAAAGAAACAGTTTTGCTTTTATTAGTATATATATGATATGATATAATATAATATAATAGTAGGTTTAGATAAAATGATTTTGGAGATGTCAGGAATGAACCCGAGCCTTTATTAAACGCAAACAGTGCTCTACCAAGCGAGGTACATCCCCACATATCTTGTTAAGAAATCAATTCTTTACTATAATACAATACAAATCCCAACAACAGGAATTAGTTTCAGCTTTGATCCATTTTCCTCTTTATTAGTTTCAATGCATAGAAAATACTACCCATATCGGAGAAAAATAACCATTGCTACAATATGTCACAGATGTTGTGTTCCATGGACCAATATTTACCTTATGTCTGAAAATAACTAAAGCATAAGGTAGGTATTGGTCCAACCAAGTTAAATGGACAGCGTTTGGGCTCTCTTGTAAGAAGGGTTATGTTTATTCAATCTACATATTGGATACCCTATTTTACTTTGCGTGGTACTCCAACTTATTTGCAAAATCCATCACATCATGTGAGTAAGTTTTCACCTATATCACATGTTCTCAGATACAACCACTGTTACAATGTATTACCTATACCTATGTACCATAATGTAGTATGTTTTGGCAAACTAATTATTTTTATTCAACCTACATATTGGGTACCCTATTCTTCTTTGCAGGGTACTCCACCTTATTTACATAATTTGTCATATCATGTGAGTAAGTTTTCACCTCTATCATATGTTCTCAATACAACCATTATTACAATTTATTACTATTTGTATCTTAATGTAGTGCATTTTGGCAAACTAATTTAGTTTGCCAAAACATGCGTAATATATGACAACATTAAGATCTTCATACTTGTAGGCTCCAAAGTTCAAACGCATACCGTGCAAGTTAACCTTTACCGTCTGCAAGGATGTTGAGCCCATATACATTGATGGATTATTAAGGCAAGGTCAATGCAAGTATTGCAACAACATATTCCTAGCCTCTGAGGTATCAGGGATGGGTAGGAACTTGAAGGTATATGGAATCAAAATTTGTGCGTGCTTCAGTGGATAGGTGGTTCAGCAAATTAAAACTTCTCTACTATCTAAAAAGAATTTTGAGGTTCCGTTTTCTGTCACTCCGTTCTCCGTTTCGTCCAATAGTCCGACTCCCCCGTCCGTTGCTTGGTTCTCCCTCACACAAACCATGCCTCATAGAAAATCGCATCGTCGGAACAATTACGCCTCCCAAGAAACCGAAAAGAATTGGTCCTTAGTCAATCCACACATGCCTCCCACGCTTAGCATCAAGCCTCGCCTCAGTGTCCTGCATCGGCACGGTTCCTGAACACAACACCGCTTGCCTACCCTTCCATTATCCCTCATGCCTGCACCACGCGATCAGTCACCCGTAATCATCCCAACAGGAACCAAGGATCCACTACCCATGTCGGAGCACCTTTACACCGGTAGTACGGGACTAGATAAGAGGAGCATGAGGCCATGTGAGAGCAGTAGAACGCCCATAATATGTACTCCCTCTTTAAAAAGGTGTATTGCTGTAAGCTTTCAAATGCATAGTAACCTAATCCTTCGACCATGAGGTTATGTTAATCACCATCGCCGGATGGGTACTTTGATGACATCAAACATCGCTTCATAACTGGGTGGTTATAAAGGTGTCATTGGGTATTCTGAAAGTATGTGTTGAAGCGTATGGATCAAGATTGGGATTTGTCCATCCATATGACGGATAGATATGCTCTGGGCCCTCTCGGTGGAATGTCATCTAGTTAGCTTGCAAGCATGTGACTAGGTCACAAGGGATGACATAACATGGAACGAGTAAAGAGTACTTATCAGTAACGAGGTAGAATTAGGTATAGAGATACCGACGATCAAACCTCGGATAAGTAGAATATCGTGTGACAAAGGGAATTGGTTTCGTATGTTAATGGTTCTATCGATCACAAATTCATCGTTGAGTATGTGGGAGCCGTTATGGATCTCCAGATCCTGCTGATGGTTGTTGATCGGAGAGGTGTCTTCATCATGTCTGCATATTCACGAACCGTAGGGTGACACACTTAAGGTTCGAAGGTGTTTTAAGTAGATATGAAATGTGCGTTGGAGACCGAATGTTGTTCGGAGTCTCGGATTGGATCCGGGACATCACGAGGAGATCTGGAATGGTCTGGAGAATAAGATTCATATATTGGGGATCATTTTCTAAGTTAGGAAATGTTCCGGAGTGTTTGTATGGAGATTCTAGAAGGTTTCGGAATGTTCTGGAAGGTTCTAGAAGAGTTCTTGGTGTTTACTTGAAAACCAAGAAAGGGTCAAAGGAAACCTTATGGAGCGAGACACGGATTCGTGGGGGAGGAGGACTCCTTCCCCCTTACCAACCCGCCGGCCATAGGAGGGGAGTCCTACTAGGACTCCCCCTCCCCTGGCGCGCCTCCCTCCTTTAAATAGAAGGGAGGGGGCGCCCCCTCCTACCCCTCTCTCATAACAAGCTCTAGCCGCCGCCTCTCTCCTCTTCCTTCGCTCTGCTCCGGCTTAGGCGAAGCCCTGCAGAATTCTCTCCTCCACCACCACCACCACACCGTCGTGCTGCTGGGATTCCGTGGAGAAGATCTACTACCTCCGCTGCTCGCTGGAACGGGGAGAGGAAGGTCTGCTTCGACTCCGCACGTGTGACCGACTGCGGAAGCGCTGCCGGAACGCGGCGCCGGAAGGATCGTCCACACGATCTTGAGATCGGCAAGTGATCGACTACATCAACCCCGAGATCTAATCTCGTAACGCTTTCGGTTCTACGAGGGTTGATACAGATCTATCTCGTTTCTCATGTCTAATAGATTAGATCTTGGCTTTTATCTAGATTAGATCTGGGTTTTGTTCGTTCTTGCGGTAGAAATTTTTTGTTTTCCATGCTACGAACCCATCAACTATATCACACTCTTTCACCATTTCTTGAGCAGGCTTCTCAAAGTCTGAGAAAGCCCAATTTGACACTGATAGCCTGGATGAAGAAGCTTGTTACTTTGGCGATAAGGCTCTGTTCATGCCAATTGAAGTTGTTAGAGATCTTGTAGTTGTTACTTGTAGTAGTTACAAGATCTTCTTACCAAACAAGAACACCACACATGGCAGCAAAATTTCTATGACTAGATCATGTGACGCCATCTGCAGGTAGTGCTAGTTGAACATACTACAATAAGTTACCTAAATAATCTCCCTTGTTCACGAACCTATCATATTATCTTCTTGTCATAACTATTTATATATCACGGTTGGAAACTTATATCTAGTTTATTGTGCTACTAAAATAGGTAGAATAATAAATAGAATAGTTAATAACATTCTTGTTCCGGCACTCATGGATGATCACTAATCGACTTTGATTTTTCAGGTTTTATCTGAGTTGATATTGATTCAAGGAGGATAATATGTGATGTCTACGATGCATGATTTTGTTACTTAAAAGTTATGAAGAAGGGCACTCATCTTAGCGACCTCGCTATCATGAGCTTCCTAGTGTACAACGATTTGTAATATTATTATATGTTGATTAATGATTGTCATATTTGTTATCTGCTAGGATATGTACCGAATGATGCCTATTTGTTGATACATTGGCTAGGATATTTACCTATGATGCATGTCAGTTCTAGGAGATGTTGCACCATTCCAGGCTATTGATATTTTGTACAGATGATGCTCATTCTCTCATCAGCATATAGTGGGTTTAACCGTATTACTAATATTTTTGTATTATACATACGTTGATATTGACATTGTGCGTGTGGCCATTAAATTGTTGTGCCCCTGGTGTTAACCCAACTCTCACCTACACCTGGTGGATTTATGTCTTGCAACTTGTCAACATAAGTGGGCTTGAACATGCATCGCGATTAATCCATGTGGGCACATGTTTCAAAGTAAGTGGGCTTGAACGGGCATCCCGTTTAATTCATGCGGGCATATACGGCTAGCTACTGGGTTGGATTGGACATGTTTACCTACAATCTGAGCTGCATGCCAACGGATGCCGAGTCATGAGGTCGAACAATCGATGGTGTAATATGTTGAAGACAAGTGATATGTATATGGTGGTGTTTCACCTACTAATCTTAATTTTTTCTGTTAGAAAAGAAAAATCTTAAATATAAGTTAGTATAATATAGGATGTTTTGTGAAGAACACGAAGCTTTGGAACATGGTGGCATGCGAGAACTAAACCTAGGTCATATAAGTATGATTTGAGATCTGAAACTAATGTAAAAAATTATTTAATACAAAATGAGTACACGTGAATATTGAACGTTAGGAAAAGAGGATACACGAAAGTTTTTTAAATATCCAAAAATGATCTTTGTTATCTATAGGTTTATAATTGGATAATCAAACTATGCCAAGAAATATTATATCTAAATGAAATCCAAATACTCAAAAATATTTTGAGTTGGTTTGAAATTCTTTTTTCGAAAATACACTTGTGCTTGTACACATGTGTGCAGGAGCTATCATGTCCACTCAGAGGAGGGTTGCTGCTTTGAGGTCCGTATATAGTTTATGAGGAGGAATGCTTTCTCTACTTTTCTGCATTCTCGCAAATTGCGGTCAGATTTCACAACACTCACAACACTGTTTTGAGGGGACGGAACATCATGCAGGATTCCCGGAAAAAAGCATTGTTCACGTACCTCCTCTCTCGTACTTTCTACTGAATGAAGTAGTAGTAGCCCCTACCACACCCATACCGCAGCATGCTGCGTGATAGCCTCGTGCCCTCGTCTCACAGTCCGCTCTACCATCGTATTTGTTGGAATTTGGGTGTGGGTCTTGGTCCATAGCCTAATACAAATTCTGAAATTCTCTTGGCCCATTCATGCCTAGCAAGGGGTGGCACCAAAGTTTAGTCCCACCTTGCTAGTTTAGAGGGAGTTGGACCAATATATATAGTGGAGTGTTTCACTACCTCCTAAAGAGAGTGAAGAGGAGTGGCATACACGCGCGCTCCTCCTCCTCCGCCACCCGCCTCGCCACGCCACGCCTCGCCTCGTCATGACGCGCGCGCGCGCGCCGCGGTTTGCGGAATTGTGCCTCGGTGCCGATCTTATCTTTTTGCTGCTCGGAAAAATTATTGTGCGAGTTATTTTTCTGTCAACCGTTTCCGGTTTTTCCGGAAACGTGGGCTGTTACTACTCGGACGTGGACTACGCCCCACGTCTTACCCTACCGGCGCCTATATATAGACGGCCTTAGGCTAAAACCCTAATACGAGAAAATACACATCTCTCTGCCTCCAGAACTTTGCGCCGCCGCTACACCTTCTCCATCCCCTCTTCCGGCGTGCACCGGACGACGGGACAGTAGGCCTCCGGAATCACCACCTCTCGTGAACCTGTACGGGTGAGGGGCGATCAGGTTTTTGGGGAGCGCGTCTGCGCGACTACTGACGGCATCACGTCGACCGACCACTCCTTCCCCGACGAGGACTTCTTCCCGGACATCAGCAGCCTCTACATCGACGCCATGGCTGACGACACTGGTGTCAACCTCAACCCCAACCTGAACGCGAACCCGATTCCTCTTCCAGCACCGTACGTAATCTGTTCCTATCTAGTTCAGTTTTTGTTGCAGTTTCTTGTACTAGCTCTTGGAATAGATGTGATCTGTTTATTCTGGTTGAATATGATCTGTTCGTTTGTTCTGCTAGTATACATGATTAGATTAATTCTAGCACTTATAGTCATGATTTATTGTTACTTATTTCGGATTAAATATTATGGTAATTTGCTTATATTTTCAACAATCCAAAAACCTGACTATAGGCAACTGAATTCAACTGGTTTAGCCGCGGCTACAAGGCCGCCTCCTTTTGACGGTGTCAATTATAAGAGATGGCGCACGAGAGCAGTTCTATGGTTGAAAAACCTAGGCTGCTATAGCGCCACTCTTGGCAAACCTGAGGGAGACCTTTCTCCTGTTCAGGAGGAAGCGTTTCAGAAAGTCGACACCATGTTTATGGGGGCTTTGTTCAATATTCTTGGTGACAACATTGTTGACACCTATATGTCATTTGATAATAGCAAGGATGCGTGGGATGCACTGGACGCCAAGTTTGGTGTTTCGGATGCTGGCACTGAACTGTATATCATGGAGCAATTCTATGACTACAAGATGACTGATGACCGTCCCATCGTGGATCAGGCTCATGAGATACAGTCCCTTGCCAAAGAACTCGAGCAGTTCAAGTGTAACTTACCGGACAAGTTCGTGGCCGGAGGCATTATTGCCAAGCTTCCTCCTTCTTGGAGGAACTTTGCTACCTCTCTGAAACATAAGAGACAGGAGTTTTCTGTTTCGGATCTCATCGGATCTCTTCATGTTGAAGAAAAGGCGAGAGCAAAAGATACACGTCCTCGAGGCTTTGATGGAAGTTCTAGCACACATGTAGTGCAGAAAAACAACTTCCAGTCCCACAAGTTCAAGAATAAGAACAGGTCTGATGGCAAAGGAAAGTTTGATGGCAAAAACAAGGCCGCACAGACTACCAACTTCAAGAAGAAGACTGAGTATAAGAAGAAAGGATCCTGCCATGTCTGTGGTGATCCTAATCATTGGGCTCCTAGCTGCCCCAATCGCTTTGACAAGCGTTCACATGGAAATAGTGGCAAGTCCGCTAATGTTGTCCTTGGTGATATTGAAATGAAGGATGCTGGGTACGGTATATTTCCCACTGTTCTTTTAGTTTGTAATTCACCTGATTGGTGGATAGACACTGGTGCAAATATACATGTATGTGCTGATATTTCCATGTTCTCTTCTTATCAGGTCGAACGGGCTGGCTCCGTGCTGATGGGAAACGACTCACGTGCTTCTGTTCAAGGTGTTGGTACGGTGGATCTGAAGTTTACTTCGGGGAAGATCGTACAGCTGAAGAATGTGCAGCACTTTCCCTCAATCAATAAGAATCTCGTCAGCGGATCTCTTTTGTGTCGAGATGGTTTTAAGTTAGTCTTTGAGTCCAATAAAGTTGTAGTTTCTAAGTGTGGACAATTTGTTGGAAAGGGTTATGAGTGCGGAGGTTTGTTCCGCTTATCTTTGTCAGACTTATGTACTCAAGTTATTAATCATGTTTGCAATGATAGTGAGTCCAATATTTGGCATTCACGACTTTGTCATATTAATTTTGGGTGCATGACGCGGCTTGCCGATATAAATTTAATGCCGAAATTTACCACTGTCAAAAGTTCCAAGTGTCAAGTATGTGTGCAAGCTAAGCAACCTCGCAAGTCTCACAAGACTGCCGAGGTACGAGATTTGGCACCACTGGAACTAATACATTCAGATCTTTGTGAGATGAATGGTGAGTTGACAAAAGGTGGAAAGCGATATTTCATGACTTTAATTGATGATTCCACTCGATACTGTTATGTGTATCTTCTGAAATCTAAAGATGAAGCTTTTAATCACTTCAAAATCTATAAAGCTGAATCAGAAAACCAACTTGATCGAAAGATTAAGCGACTTCGGTCTGATCGTGGTGGAGAGTATTTTTCCAACGAATTTGATTCTTTTTGTGCGGAGCATGGTATTATCCATGAGAGGACGCCTCCCTACTCACCTCAGTCAAATGGGGTGGCCGAAAGAAAGAACCGTACTCTAACTGATTTGGTTAACGCCATGTTAGATACATCGGGTCTATCCAAGGAATGGTGGGGGGAGGCGATAAAGACTGCGTGTCATGTCCTAAACCGTGTTCCCAAAAAGAACAAAACCATTACTCCATTTGAGGAATGGGAAAGGAAAAGGCTGAAACTCTCCTACTTACGAACTTGGGGTTGTTTGGCGAAAGTGAATGTGCCGATACCCAAGAAGCGCAAGCTTGGACCAAAAACCGTGGATTGTGTCTTTCTGGGATATGCATTTCATAGCATTGGCTATAGATTTTTGATAGTAAAATCTCAGGTATCTGACATGCATGTTGGTACAATCATGGAGTCGAATGATGCGACTTTCTTTGAAGACATCTTTCCCATGAAAGATTCGTCTAGTTCATCAAATCAGGAGATACCTAGTTTATCTAGTCAAGAATTAATCACAATTCCTGAACCCACCATTTCGATAGAACACCCTGATAATCCTGTGGAGGATAACAGTGAAGCTCCTACCAGAAGTAAGAGACAAAGGACTGCGAAGTCCTTTGGTGATGATTTCATTGTATACCTCGTGGATGATACTCCTACTTCTATTTCAGAAGCTTATGCATCTCAAGATGCTGACTACTGGAAAGAAGCCGTTCGCAGTGAGATGGATTCCATCATAGCAAACGGAACTTGGGAAATTACTGATCGTCCTTATGGGTGCAAACCTGTAGGATGTAAGTGGGTGTTTAAGAAGAAGCTTAGACCTGATGGTACTATTGAGAAGTATAAGGCACGCCTTGTTGCCAAGGGTTATACCCAGAAATAAGGCGAAGACTTCTTTGATACTTATTCACCTGTGGCTAGATTGACCACCATTCGAGTACTGCTATCCTTGGCTGCCTCGCATGATCTTCTCGTTCATCAAATGGACGTTAAGACGGCTTTCCTAAATGGAGAGTTAGATGAGGAAATTTATATGGATCAGCCGGATGGATTCGTGATAGATGGTCAACAAGGCAAGGTGTGCAAGTTACTGAAGTCTCTGTATGGTCTTAAGCAAGCACCTAAGCAGTGGCATGAGAAGTTTGAAAGGACTTTAACTGATGAAGGCTTTATTGTAAACGAAGCTGACAAGTGTGTGTACTATCGCCATGGTGGGGGCGAGGGAGTCATCTTATGTCTGTATGTTGATGATATACTGATATTCGGGACCAATATTAATGTTATCAATGAGGTCAAAGACTTTCTATCTCGTTGTTTTGAGATGAAAGATCTAGGAGTGGCTGATGTGATATTGAACATCAAGCTGCTGAAAGATGATGATGGTGGGATAACACTGCTTCAGTCTCACTATGTGGAGAAGATCTTGAGTCGTTTTGGGTATAGCGAATGTAGATCCTCTCCTACACCATATGATCCTAGCGTGTTGGTTCGAAAGAATCAGGGAGATCCTAAGGATGCTAAAGATCAGCTGAGATATTCTCAGATTATTGGCTCGCTTATGTATTTAGCCAGCGCTACGAGGCCTGACATCTCCTTTGATGTAAGCAAGTTAAGTCGATTTGTCTCAAATCCTGGAGATGTTCATTGGCAGGCCCTTGAAAGGGTTTTGCGTTATTTGAAAGGCACTGCGAGCTATGGGATTCACTACTCCGGGTATCCAAGGGTACTTGAAGGGTATAGTGACTCAAACTGGATTTCTGATGCTGATGAGACTAAGGCCACGAGTGGTTATGTGTTTACACTTGGTGGTGGCGCTGTTTCTTGGAAGTCTTGCAAGCAGACCATCTTAACGAGGTCAACTATGGAAGCAGAACTCACAGCATTAGACACAGCCACTGTTGAAGCAGAGTGGCTTCGTGAACTCTTGATGAACTTACCTGTGGTTGAAAAACCAATACCCGCAATCCTTATGAACTGTGATAATCAAACTGTGATCATAAAAATAAACAGTTCTAAGGACAATATGAAGTCATCAAGACATGTAAAGAGGAGATTGAAATCTGTCAGGAAAATGAGAAACTCCGGAGTTATTGCATTGGATTATATCCAAACATCTAAAAATCTGGCAGATCCCTTCACAAAGGGTCTATCACGTAATGTGATAGATAATGCATCGAGGGAGATGGGTTTGAGACCCACTTTTTGAGTTGCTCACAGTGGTAACCCGCTCTATGTGATCGGAGATCCCGTGAAGTAGAGTTGGGAGACAAGCTGTTGGTCAACTGGGAGGAGAGTATCCTTATAGCATACTACCACTCCGTATAGATGCAATACTCTCCTATTCTGCATGGCAGGTTGGTATTTACCTTAATGTGTTCTGAGTGGCTTGTTTAAGCAAAGATGTTGTCCTGCAGAACATCTTTTGAAGAACACACCTATATGAGTCTGACTGTCAAACGTCGCAGTCCGTGAGAGTTGGGTGCTCTCTAATAAACTCATGAAAGGCCATGGAGTATGACGCATAAGCTCTAAACCGCGGAGAAGCTTCGCGGCAGCCCTGTATCGGTCTAGACCTTATGTGAAACTAGTGCGCACCAAACTTGTAGTTCAAGGCATAGTCCACTATTCAAGTTGCAATCTAGTGTAGCATGAAGTTCTAAGTGGAAGTTCAACTTAACAGTCTCCACCTCGCACCGGTATATAAACAATGCTCTGGAACTGATTGATGTGATGTGATGATATGTGCCTATGAGAATTTGTGGGGGATTGTTGGAATTTGGGTGTGGGCCTTGACCCATAGCCTAATACAAATTCTGAAATTCTCTTGGCCCATTCATGCCTAGCAAGGGGTGGCACCAAAGTTTAGTCCCACCTTGCTAGTTTAGAGGGAGTTGGACCAGTATATATAGTGGAGTGTTTCACTACCTCCTAAAGAGAGTGAAGAGGAGTGGCATACACGCGCGCTCCTCCTCCTCCGCCACCCGCCTCGCCACGCCACGCCTCGCCTCGTCACGACGCGCGCGCGCGCCGCGGTTTGCGGAATTGTGCCTCGGTGCCGATCTTATCTTTTTGCTGCTCGGAAAAATTATTGTGCGAGTTATTTTTCTGTCAACCGTTTCCGGTTTTTCCGGAAACGTGGGCTGTTACTACTCGGACGTGGACTACGCCCCACGTCTTACCCGACCGGCGCCTATATATAGACGGCCTTAGGCTAAAACCCTAATACGAGAAAATACACATCTCTCTGCCTCCAGAACTTTGCGCCGCCGCTACACCTTCTCCATCCCCTCTTCCGGCGTGCACCGGACGACGGGACAGTAGGCCTCCGGAACCACCGCCTCTCGTGAACCTGTACGGGTGAGGGGCGATCAGGTTTTTGGGGAGCGCGTCTGCGCGACTACTGACGGCATCACGTCGACCGACCACTCCTTCCCCGACGAGGACTTCTTCCCGGACATCAGCAGCCTCTACATCGACGCCATGGCTGACGACACTGGTGTCAACCTCAACCCCAACCTGAACGCGAACCCGATTCCTCCTCCAGCACCGTACGTAATCTGTTCCTATCTAGTTCAGTTTCTGTTGCAGTTTCTTGTACTAGCTCTTGGAATAGATGTGATCTGTTTATTCTGGTTGAATATGATCTGTTCGTTTGTTCTGCTAGTATACATGATTAGATTAATTCTAGCACTTATAGTCATGATTTATTATTACTTATTTCGGATTAAATATTATGATAATTTGCTTATATTTTCAACAATATTCTCCTCCCTAGCCTGGCAGACTCGTCCGACGGCCACGTCTCTAGGAAAAAGAATTGTTTCTCCTCGCTGCCGCTTTAGCCATCAATAATACAAAGGCGACCATCTGCAGCCTAGGATTGTAGGCAACAGAGGAGCGTGGAACAACCACAGTTAACCATGGGCACGCAGGCGTAGCCACGTATCACGCCCAAACACAATAGGTAGGATACTTTGAGGCATGAGTCTGGTGTGAGAGAACTTCGCCCCCCTCTGCACATAGTCATGTACATGCCTTTAAGTTATGGGTGTTCAATTAGCTGATTTACAGACACATAACAGGGCATGTCACCGAAACTTTGCACCAGCTAGCTAGAGTAGTTAGATCAATTCAACATCTTTACTTTGCATCAGCTAGCTAGAGTAGTAACATACCGATCCGTTCACTACATCAAAGAAGAAGCAAATTGTCTTACCCCGTTTACAAAAAAATTAAACCAGGCAAGAACTCATGAAGCCCCAAAAAGTTCTAACAGAACACAGTCGGAGCGTTTTCCTGAATATCCATCATACGACACGCGCTCGAACGCGCCCTTGCATCAGGTTCCAAAGTCCAAACACACCCTGCCAATCCGTCGGTAGTGCAGGCCTAACTCAATGATACCAATGGTAGCCGGTGCAACAGTGGACGGCGAGCAGTCGGGCCTATGACCGAAGCAGGGGCGGTGCGCGTGGCAGCCCGACAAAGTTGGCGACGAGAGCCCGACTAGGATCCAGTGCCTCACCAACAGGTCCTTGTCGGGGCTGCGTTAGGGGGCGGTGAGGTGCAGCGCTGCGGGTCCTTGTCAGGCTGCGTTAGAGCTCCTGGTTGGGGGCGACGAAGAAGGGGGTCGCGGTACTGGTCGGGAGCGGAGAAGATATCTGGGAGGCCAAGGGATCAAGGTTAGAGGAGCACTGTCGGCGGGACGACTCCAACCCTTGCAGCTGTAGGTCGGGGTGTCTTGAGGCAAACACGAGTAAAGGAGGGCCGCGGATGGGGACAAGATGGAGGGCTTGAGCCTTTGAGAGCAACAATGGCGATGGAGGCAGGCGGAGGAAGAAGTGACCTCTCCGCTCACTTGTACTCCACACGTTTATTTGGGTGTGGGTGGCCAGCTAGCAAAAGGCTACACCTACAAATGGAGATGTGGAGTGAATCTAACATAAAGGAATAATTTGACGTAACTGTTTTATTCGAGTGACAAGACATAATCAAAAATGTACCGGGAAGCCAAACATTAGAGTACAGATCTCAAAGTACGTGTGCGGCATAGATAGCTCCTGTACCATGTGTACAAGCACAAAATCCACTCTCTTCTGTTTTCTACTTTATTATGTAATCGTTTCAATATCCAAAGATATTGGAATTTTCCTCTATCTAATACTAGATATATAGAAATCTAAAACTTTTATAAAAACTCTACTAACATCAATCGATAATAATCTATCTCTGTAAAGAAGTTATCTACATCATCTATTTCTTCAGCTATGCAATTCTTCATGTCCTTTGCACTAACACAATCTCTAAGTGTATGCACATCATCCATTTTCTAGTGAAGGAGCATGTGGGTCCCCACGTGTAATTTTAGTAATTAATGATAATTTTTATGGACTAATATTTGCATTAAGTTGCACTTCTAGGAATCGTCCATTGACATCGCTTGAACCATGTGTTGACTTCAAGGTAGAAGAATTGAAGAAGAAAAAGCAATGTCTAAAGACTTTGGGCCTATTGGTATCATGTAGAAGAAGAAGAAGAATGAAAAGAATATCAAAAGTGTCTTAAAGAAGAATATGGAGCTTCTCATGTGTATCTTCAAGACATCATCGAAATGCAGGGACAGAGCTGCCATAGTGGCATTGGGGTCAGCTGACCCTAGTGATTGTTAGAGAATTCTTCACTAATTAGTACTAAGTACTGCTATTTTGTATAAGATGACACCAATGAATTAGAGAAAATATTGAGATGACCCCAACCAAAAAAAATCCTAGCTTCGTCCCTGTCCAAATGGAGTTAGAAGAAATGATGTGCAAGCTAAAGATGCGCCATATCTAGAAGATCTCATGCTTGAAGCTTGCCATCCTCGGTGATCATGGATCAATGAAGACAAACTCAAAGAAGAGGTTTCCCCATGGTGTATGGGGGAGCAAGTCGCAATTCTTCATCAAGTGAGTGCGAGCAAGAGAAATCAAGAAAGATGTTCCATCTTGAGGAGGACAAGATCATCTACATCAGGCTCAAGTCGAATACTCAAGGCAAATGTATGATCTTGATATGTTTTCCCTTTTATCAGTCTCATGTTGGGAGACCGGGTTTAGGATAGTTAACCGTACTATCAAGAGGGACTCTCGAGTGAGTAACTCGATCGTATCTTTCAGAGAGATCTCAAACCTTTGCATATTTAGCATAATCTATCTTGGTTGTTAGTTAGATCTTATCCATGTGAGATTCTAGAGCTTGTGGTAATCTTCACAACAAGTTCTAGTTCATCAAAATGGATTTCCCTTGTATATCTTATTGCGTTTTTATCTTGCGGGTTTTCTGGCTCCACACCTTGGGAGATATCTCATATATATAAACTAGATATTTTCTCCCTTGGAGGTATCCAATATTTCCATTTTTTTGGATGCTACTTGTTTGTGTCTTTCCAACAAAATTGATTTCAACCTATTCGGAGTTTCCAAGGTCAAGTTATTGTCTTTTGCATTTTGGAGGTTTTACCGGTTCGTCTCTTTTAAAGAGGTCAAACCTTTCATCTTGTGGTTTTATCTCTATGGTTGGACAATGATGTTTCTCTACATGATATTGTAGTTCTTGTTGTCCTCTTCTAAACGATCCTAAGATCATTGAAATCGAAGTCTGGATGCAAAAGTTATTACCGTTTGTGTACCGAGTGTCCAGGAGTTGCGAAAATCCGGCAGTATCGGGAAAAAGTTTGGTAGTACCGTGCGTATCTCCAAGGAGTGCGTTTGGAGACCCGGGAACCCCAGGAATTCCGGTAGTACCGGGAAAAAGTCCAGTAGTACCGGGATTTCCTGGCAAAAGTGCATTTGGGTGACCAGGGAACCCTAGGGAATGTCCGGTAGTGGCGGGAAAGTATTTAAGGGGTCTTCTTCCCCAATGGTTCCCCAAATCTTCTTGCAAGTTTTTCCCTTCATTGTTGACCTTCCCAACCTTGCTATCTCTCAATCCCTCCAATGATTCTTGCATCTTCTTGAGGAAAAAGAGAGAAAATCTAGATCTACATTTTCACTAATCAATCTCTCCTCTAAGTGAGGGGAACCCATTGGATCTAGATCTTGGAGTCTTTTGTGGATTTCCTATTGTGTTCTTCCTATCTTATTCCCCCAATAGCATTTTTTAGCTTTGGTAGAATTTGGAAGTGAAGTACTTGCCATTGCATTAGGTGCACCAGTTTGAGTTCTCCTCGGGGGATTTGGTTGGTGAAATCAAGAATCTTGTTGATGGCTGTGAAATACCACCTCTTTTAGCCATATAAAATAAGCCATTTATCTCTCATATCATGTTTCTTCTAGCTATAGCTATGCCTTATATGCATGACTTCTAGTTCTCATTTACTTTCATATGAGCTTTGCACATTTAGTAGTTTAGGTAGAATTTTATCACTTTCCTTGTTTATGACATGTGTGTAGGTGTTGATGATGATTATGGATAAAACAAAGGCAAAAGGAATAGAGAGAGCATAGTATGAAGGAGCTGCAGAGACCAGACTTAGCCATTTGGGGTGTTGGAAAAAGTGAAATTTTCCAACTTCTCAAAATAAATATCCAAGACCAATAGATTGTAGCCCTCGTCGATACGAATCCAACAAACCCAAGAACACCCAAATCGGAGTTCGTATAAAGAAACATCAGCCAAAACACTACGGAACCTGAAGGTTTGACGAACAACGATACGGCGGGAAGCATTTTTCCGGCCGTATAGTTGCGAAAAAGGTCGCAAACGACGAGATTTCGTCCCAGAGAAACTCCAGAACCTTCCCTAAGTCATATGATGGTATTGGGGGAACCCTAGGTCACCCCCAAGGCCTATATAAAGGAGGGAGGACCCAAGAGAGAGCCACCAAGCCATATCCTGCACCACGGCGGAGCCCTGCCGCCGTGCCACTGCCATAGCCGCCTCCAATCAAATCTACACCATCACCATCACACAAGAGGAGAAGGGACTAGGATCTTGAAGGCCTCCATATCGATCTACATCGTCATCTTTATCAACAAGCGTCTACATCACCAATCCCCTTTGGTTACTTGTTGTAATTCTAGATTAAATTTTGGATTTGCACTTGTGTTCAATTGTATCATCATACTTCATCCATATTCTATTCATGATGTTGATTGCCTTCATGCGTGAGTAGTTTCCTTTGTTCTTGGGGAGATGGAGAAACCCTAGTATGAGATTGCATTGAGATAAAAATTATTATGTGATATAGTTCATTATGTGTTTGTGTTAGATTTCCTTCATCTTGATGTTGGGTGAAGCGCGCCATTTAATATTTGCCTCACCGAGGACTAAATGGAGGGAACTACTTGCTGATAGACGGAGGGATGCTAGCACTTACGGTGACTATAAAGCTGTTATCATTTTTTACGTATCAACTTGGAAACTGAGGAGAACTCATGGAACACTGTCCATGCCATGGGATACATCCTACGGGATAAAGTCCCTTAATAGCGCAGTAATACGATTGATGTCGATTGCTGTCTGCTGTGGTTATGACGGATGATGTGTGCAGTGGTTGCTACCTATTCGTCCATATATGGAGCTCCCCCCACACATATCATAAATGGTCTTATTCATTATAATAATTTTAATCAATCTTTCTAATTGCTAGCGGTGATTCACTACTCCCTGAGAACTCTTTCCATTATCTTGCAGACTTTCGTAATCATACTTATTTGCTCTTGTTTACTTACAGCTTTAGTTTACTTATTGTTCTCTTATTTGAAAATCTAAAAATATCTTTTACACAAAACTCGCATTTTATCTTGTTACTTAGAACGTTATTTAGCATTATTATTTCAGTAATTAGTTCAAAGAGTTATTAGACTTCAGACTCCTGCTCCCTGTGGGATCGATATCTTTATTTCGGAACTAGCTACAAACGATCTGCACTTGTTACTCTTGGGTTCTTGAAATCCTAGGTGCAGTGGCATATGTGGTGAGTTCTTGGGGTCTCCAATTAAGTTGTGGAGATTGTCCTAATCTTGTGCGGATTTGGTTACCGCCCTCAAGTATCCCATAATGGATTGGGTGGTTGCCGTGCGGCAGGTGCTCGGGAGAATTGGGTAAGGCGTTGTGTGGCGCTGGTGGTCGTAGTACCGTCCACCACTCCAACAAGGCGTACTCCCTTGTAGGGTGGACCCTGGTAAAACATCGTCGTCTCCGCGTGCCTCGGTTATCTCTATACCCAAGCTCTTTACTTTGTGATAGCGTCCGTGCTTGAAGTAATATATCTTGCTATCACCATGTTACTTGTCTTGGTTAGCTTAAGTTGTCGGTGTACATAGTTGAACCATAGTATATATAGGCTTTATGATTGATAAAAGAAAACGCTAGTTTTATTTCGTCTTTGTTATGCCCATCTCAAAAAAAAATTGACGACCTATTCACCCTCCTCTAGCGGCATCCGTGCACTTTCATCTAGTTATCTAATTTTCCTCATGAAAAATTAAGCCATCAGTCACGCAATCATTTCATGACGATTAAATTTAGGACCAATTCAATCTTGCATATTTCTGTAGATAACTTGCCGTTGCATGCGCATTATACTCATTCATTTACACAACAAAGTTAATGTTTTATGTTACAACACACGGGGCATCTTCTAAAAGAAATGCAGAAAAATGAGTTATCAAAAGATCAAGATATGATGACTAGATGCGGGTGAATAGGAGTTATCAAAAAATATTGCTGTATAAATATTTGAAGCAGAAATATATATTATTCAACATATATGTAGAGAATGAAACATGACACTAAGTAGACATAGTATATGAGCATGATAAAATGCGGACAACAAATACAAAAGGGTGAAGAACATGCAATATACAAATTGAATAGATAATCAAGTTAAAGTACAAGTAGAAGATAGTGGTTTGAAGCACACAGAGAGTATCAAGACAAACTATTAAGTGCAATGCTTCAACCAACATAGAGAATCAAATAAAGCTTGGAAAACAAACAGTAAATACATGAGAGAAAGGAGATGAGTACACATGTCTGCTTCACTAGAGTTTGAGCTGTCGACATCATCTCTACGTCATTGTTGAGAGAGTGGCTATGCATGCATGCATCTTGGTTCAATTGACCTCACACGTCGATAATCAAGCCTTATTATTCATTAGGCCCCTCGTTCCACCCGATTACTAGTGACGGATCTTCGATAGGTGATTCCCTAACCACACCATGCCCATTTCACACCTTGGACGCTCACTGGAAGCACCTCCTTTGTCCACACCTTGGACGCTCGGTGGTTGACACCTAACGTCTAGGTCATGTCGAATCTACAAGATTAATAGGTTTGGTCACAACCTGCTCTTGTTTGGTGCTCAACCAAACTCAAATGTATCTCCACTCTCAATGTATAGGATGGGATATGAGAGCGACAAAGGGGATGAACTCGATATGTAGATCACTATGATATTTGGAATTTGGGTCTACTTCCGCCAACTTTTCACGTGGGAGCTAGGTGCTATTTATAGGAGGATGAAAGGAACTAGTCGTCATATAAATTACTCCCTCTGTTTCAAAATATAAGATGTTTTAGCTTTTGTGAAGGGAGTGTATCTAGACTAGTTTTAGTGTGTACGTTCGGAGTGAACATGAGTGAACCTATACACTAAAAGGGGTTTAAATCCACTTTTTTCACAAAAGCTAAAACATCTTATATTGTGAAACAGAAGGAGTACTTGTGTACAAAGAATTACAACGGTAATGTACCGACATGTTCATTCTTTTTTAAACTTAAGGCACACGCCCTGCTTTATATATAAAGCACACCGACCACATAGGTTTTACAAGTTGCACGAGCCCACTGCCTCGCAACACCCCAGCTACCAGCCGCCGCACAGTCACTGGCAGCAACCAACTACAGAATACCACCCGACATCAACACACAGGATCCAGAGTTCAGGTTACAACAACCGAATCAAAGCCAGGTCTAAGACATCGAAAGAACAGACCACCAAACCAGCGGTCAGAAACACGGAGACAGCCCGCAGCTGCAGCAGCAGCATCTACGCTAGACGCCCGCACCAACGGTCCGGCCTCCCAGTTGCCCATGTCGTCATCTGGTCCTCAGCTCGGCGCCCCTCCTGTCGCACCATCCCTGAGACGCACATCCAGGCCTTTTAGCTCGGCTAGAGCCCAGTCCACCAAGGTTTGATCTTTTGTTTTGCTGAGACTCCTCCAGCTCTGCAAGTTAAGAATCATTTTGTATAAACACTCAGTAGGATTCGAGACAAAGGTGTGTTCTATTGTCATTTTATTCCTAACGTTCCATAGAGCCCATGCCAAAGCCACGAAGCAAAGCCAGATAGTTCTACATAGCCCGCCTGTTAACCCCTGGGTATATGCCATGAAATCCCCGGCCCTTGCTGGGTTCCAAGTGCACTGTAGGAGTTCCCGCGCACAGGCCCACATAAACTTGGCCATCAGACACAAAAAGAATATGTGGTTTGCGTCCTCCAGCTCCCCACACAGGGCGCAAGTGCCATTCGAGGGCCCCAATCTCTTGGCAATATTGTCGTTGGAGGGGAGTTTCCCACGGATCAGCTGCCAGACGAAGATCTTGATCTTGGTTGGTGCCTTAATTCGCCACACCCCGCTGAAATCTACCAATGTCGTGCCCCTACACAATCTATGGTACAAAGAGTTGGTGAGAAGATTCCCGACTCCTCGAGGCTTCACAAGATCCTATCTGGTCCCCCGAACCCCTGACCGCCTCCAAGGCCCAACTCCCTGGACAAGTTATCCCACTCCACTATCTCGGTCAGGCCAAATTGCCGCCGAAAGCCCGGGTCCCACCCCGAGCTACCCCGTGCCTCGGCCACCAGAATCTCCGGGTCACCGCAGATGTCAAAGATATTCGGGTAGCGCTCGCTGAGTGTGGTCTCGCCAAGCCACCGGTCCAGCCAAAAGCGGGTTGACTGGCCGTTACAGACCTCGAACCTCGCCCCCAGGCGAAAGAGCGGGATGGACTGTAGGTTGTTCCATAACTGTGATCCCTTCACAGCCCTGCCGGTGAGCACCTCCCTCCCCTGCAGGTATTTAGCTCGCAAAAGGTCAACCCACAGCCCTTGCTTGTTCTAACAGAGCCTCCAAATCCATTTGGTTTGTAGGGCTAGGTTCATCAGTTTGGTGTTTGTGATCCCCAGACCCCCTAGCTCTTTCGGCGAGCAGACTATGGCCCAGTCCACCATATGGTACTTCCTCTTATCAGTCACCCCTTTCGAGAAGAATCAGGATCGACACCTGTCCATGCCCCCATGCACCCCGTCGAAAAGCTTGTACACACATAGCATGTGTTGGCAAGCTACCTGTTCATTCTTGTGAGGTTATTCTGTGTGTAGAGGTTTGTCCTCTTTGGCTGATGATGAAGGAACTGCACTTCACTCATCTAGGACTCAATAAGGGCCATGAGTCCTAAAAATCTTGGGTATCAACTTTATGACATGATACACTAGGCTCAACACTTCTTTACTTCTGCCCGCAGTCGTGCTTCAACCAAGTGTTCAAACTACTGTCTCAAGATGTTTAAAGCCTGCTGATACCTCAAGATATTTCTAGGGGTTTAGGTACGTGGTTGATGTGTATTTGTATGAGTTTAGATGAGCACGCACATCGAGTTTAAGACCATGCCTTAAAGATCATAGCCCCCTTAATAGTACGATATTTTACTATGACTCAAATATATAAAAATAATAACTACGTCTTCATGATGCTCCGCTCTGAGTTTTCTAATACACTAGATCCTCTTGGTTCTTCCAGTAGGTATATGTGCCTTCTTGTTCTTTAGCACGTAATATAAGACGTTTTAGCTTTGTGAAATAAATGTATCTAGACACTTTTTAGTATATAAATTTACTCTAAACCTCTACGAATCTATACACTAAAAGATATCTAGATACATTCGATTCACAAAGCTAAAACGTCTTATATTTTCGAACGGAGGGAGTACTATGCTTCCACATTGATGGTGACATTTCTTTATGTGTTTATTTATGCGCAACATTTCTTCATGTGCGCAGTAGCACTCATTGCACACATAGTGTATGCGGCTTGATTCTTCAGCTCGTCGTCGTGCTTCAACAAAAATTCTCACAAGGGCGTTTAGTTGATTTCTTGATACGCATTGAGTCTTTCGTTGATTGTTTTCCTTCGTCTTGTCACCTCCTCCAACATATAGACATCATTAGCCCGGTTGAGTTGCTTTTGCATCAAGAGGATGGCTGGGCTTCTAAGGACACGTACGATGGTCTTATCTTAGCAATGCCACATAGAATGATTGCTGAGTTGGAGGAAAGAGAAACGAAAAAAAGACATGTGCCTTCTCTTGGCTAAGAGATCATCTCTTAGCAACAATATGTCTCACCACATATTTAGGAACATCTAGTGCTAGAGATAAGACTAAAAAAGAACCCATTGTATATCGTATTTTGTTGTCCTATCAAATGATGTGGCATGTATAAGATAAAACTGTCTTATCAACCATTGTACATGTCCTAAGTTCTCCATTAAGATGTTAGTCTTCATCAACATTGTCGAGGCTACAACATATGAACCTCACAAGGACGCCATTTGAGTTGCTAAAACAAGAAGATGTGTGTGCCTTGTGAGTTTCTTGTTGAGTGTTGTCTTTAGCATGTCGTTGTTGCAGAAGATAGTTTTCAAGAGTGCCATTTGAATTGCTTGCATCAAGCATATGGTTGCGTTTGAATCCATTAGGTAGTGTTTCATCCAATGTATTCATTGTCACAACACATAGTATCCAAAGTTGTCAGTTGAGTGTGTGCTAACAAACTGATGGTTGTGCTTTGAATACTTCGTTGGCTTCTGTTTCGATAGAAATTCATAAGTACAAAAACCACCTCGACCGTAACAAGTATTGGTCAAAGTTGACTTGAATTTAACAAATTTGAAGACAAATTTGGAATTAAGCCTTCAGAATTTGGTTTTGCTAGACAACATTGATTGGTTTCTGGGGCCATTACCAATTCGCCATCCTCTAATGTCTCTTGCAGGTATGTTTTTGGTAGTACTTAGGCTAAAATTCTGGAGGGTACACCCACATAGTGAAATTATGCCGACCAAGTATGTTGTATCTTGTTCTCTTCACACCATCGCCGATGTCTTGTTCTTCTCGGCGATACATATGGACACCATCGAGTCCGATGTCACAGAGTACACTTCATCTCCAAGCAACTTGTTTTCTTCGGAGTAGGTAGGGTCTGAATAGTAGATGTGGTTCCTCTCCAAACCGCGACGCTCGGCTCCCACTGGCACGTGCACCGCCAAAGAACATAGTGGCCCTAGGAACAAGCCGTAGTCACCAAAGTTACTCACCTCATCCCACGTGTGCTCGTAGGACTCGCCGATGTCAGCGTGGACGAGCCTGAAAACCTTGAAGAAATCCTCGCGGTTGGGTAACCACCTGGTCTTTACCGCCATCAATATCTTGCCATGTAGCTCAAGGATGTAGCTAGAATCGTGACGCAGTCTCGGGCCGTCATGTCCTTTGATGGCTAGATGGTGGGTGGCTGTGATCACCGGCGTGCCGTCTTTCTCCATGCCGATTGTAAACCTGATGAGTTCCTCCGTAAGGTGCACGAGGCCGTACGTAGAGGTCACCGCCGCAGAAGGCGATGTCGGCGAAAAGCTTATTATTCCAACCTTTTCTAGTCCACCCACTTGGCTGACGACCAAGCGTGCATAGTGCAACTTGGAGCCACTCGGCAGTAATGGCAGCGAGCATGCACCCCTTAGACGTGGGGGCCTGAGAGAAGATAAGTTTCGCGACGGGGTTTCGGCGCTCCGGCCTCAATGTGGGTGCCACCACCTCGGAGCCGGAGAAGAGGTTCACCATCAGGAGATCCAGCCGTTGCTGTGGGAGCCAGCGTAACACATCTGGGCCATCTTGTCTGGGACGCGCAAGACCGAGCTCTCATCGGGGCTGCACAGGTGCTTCGTCTTGCCGCCCCTCATCGGCGATAGGAGCAGCAGCGGGACGGCGGGCGAGAGCCGCGATATAGCACCGCGCCACGTCTTGCAGACGGCGGCGAAGCGCACGCGGTCCGCTAGGGCGGGAACCATGGAGCGTACCATGCCGAGGAGATCATCGGGGAGGTCAGACCACTGCGCCGGCGCCGCGGACGATTCTGTGCCGCCGTCGCCGTCGGTTATCTCCGTCGTAGCCATACGCTAGCTAGCTACTTGCCCTAGTAAAATCACGAAGAATTCCGATGTACTACAACGTAGACTCCTCGAGCACCGAAAGAAACTAATAAATCTGTAACAGAAAAAAACGAGAGATCCGATCGAATACGGGTACGTTCGGATAGTTTAATCGGTGCAGACTCCCTAAAAAGCATCGTGTACGCTACGCTCCACGCGCCATGGCAATCACACGTACGGCACCTTCCTACACTCCGGCGCGGATGGCAAAATTGAACGTCCTTGCATGCGCACACGCCGCATGGCGCGCGCCACCGCAGACAAATTAAGACCGCGACGCCAAAGATAGCCGCCGCCTCCGCATGGCTGTATAACCGCGCCACCGTCTCGGCCTTAATTTCCACGTCAAAACTTCAACGCGCGCGAGCAACCCCCCTGCATGTACGTCTTGCTAGCTGCACGCATGCTGCATCGACGCGACATGGCCCGCGCTCCCGCCCTCGCCGGATGCCTCCTCCTCGTCCTAGTAGTCGCGCCGCTCGCGGCCTCTCCCGTCGGCGCGGAGGCCCCCGCTCCGGAGAAATCCTCGCTGCCGGCGGAAGCGGCGGCGAAGGTGCACGGCGCGGCGGCCGGCGTGGTCGGCACCCTCGAGGCCGGCGTGGAAGGGACACTCGGGTTGCTCAAGAGCACGCTTGGCGCTAAGGGAGCTAAGGCTAATGGACCTGCCGCCGCCGGATCCCCGCAGGAAAACGCCGCACCCTCCATGGCCCCTGCCGGTGCTCCTGGCGCCGCCGGCTCTCGGCTGCATGGCAAGGATGCTGCCTATGGCCCTGCTGCTGGCTCTCCGGAGCACGGCGCACCGGCTGGCGCTCCGGAGCACGGCGCACCCGCTGGAGCTCCAGAGCACGGCGCACCCGCTGGCGCTCCCGAGCACGGGTCTCCGGAGCACCGCGCACCCGCTGGCGCTCCCGAGCACGGGGCTCCGGAGCACGGCGCACCGGCTGGCGCTCCCGAGCACAGTGCACCCGGTGGCGCTCCGGAGCACGGCGCACCGGCTGGCGCTCCGGAGCACGGCGCACCGGCTGGCGCTCCGGAGCACGGTGCACCCGGTGGCGCTCCCGAGCACGGCGCACCCGCTGGCGCTCCCGAATACGGCGCGGCCGCACCGGGCCCTGCCGCAGGCGCCCACGGATACGGTTCGCCCGCCATGGGCCCCGACGTGGGATCTCCGGCACACCACGCCTTCACCATGGAACTAGGCGGCGGCGAGATCGAGGAGGCCGAGGAGGCCCCAACGGGTGCCCCCGAGGCGGAAGCGGAAACGTCCAGCGAAGAAGCCGCCTTCCCGCCCGACGCGCCGATCGCCAGTGGGGCACCCATGGCAGAGGTCACCTCCGACAACAGCGGCGCGGCGACAGAAGCGATACCCGGCGCCGAGGCCGCCTCCACCACGGAGGGGCCCGCCGCCGCAGGGGCCCCCGGCCCCGGCGGGGGGGCGGCCGACGCCAGCGGAGCAAGCGTTGTCGTCGCGTCCGGCGGCCTCGGGGCTTTCTCCGCGTTCTTAGCCACCGCCGTGTGTGTCGTGGCTGTTCTCTAAGACGGCCGCGCGACGATGCGCAGCATACGTGTGACCGGCGGTAGCCTTGGAACTTTGGAGGGAAATGCATGTCCTTGTGCACTACAAATGCCTGGCTACGCCATGGGCAGGAACTGACGAAGACTGATGAAGAGCGTGTGAAGAGAAACGGCGTGGTCACTTGTTCAATTTTACTGGAGCTTGGCTGAGCGAGTATATCAAATTTTCAATAGTCTTGATGATGCTGTACTGTTATCAGTTCAAGTAAGATGTACAGAACTGCAGATCCTAAGCAAGTAGGAGTATGTACCATGATCGGAAAAAGGAAAAAGACGCTGACAGCGTGAATTGTTTCAAAATTCAGTTTAAGTTTTTTTTTTAAGAATCATTTCAGTTTCAGGAATGTAAATGTAGTTTGGGCTCTGTTATTCATTAGTTGGACCTCAAAGCCTGCTAGGCCCATGTTCATACTCCATTCTTCTAGTGCATCACTGTTTTTTTTTTTGAGGTTGACACATGATCACAGCCTTAATTTCCATTACAAATTACAAAATACTTGAAATTGCTAGTACTTAAAACTCTATGGCCCTTGTTTGGGACAATTATTTTTTGTAAATTATTACAGGTATATAATCATGTAAACAATTCCGTATTAATCCCTTTAGACCGTGGGATTTGGCTTCAAAAGTTCCATAGCACCCTCTAAATGGAGGCTAAACAAGTACTCACAGCCCATATTTTCATACAGTTCTCAAAGTTCCAACAGACGTGTCACTTCGACTCTTCTCTTTAATTGCGAAGTAATTTTCTGCCAACTTCCTATATAACATCCAAATAGCTACATTATAAATTCCCATGTTTTGAACATTCTTATAAGTTTCTGGAAGACATGACATCCATTTCTTATGATTTTCTTATCTTTATGATTTATTTTCCAAACATATATTCTGAAAATGGGCCATATTCAAGTGAAAGTGCTACCACCAATGGTTCGACAAGAGTTCTATATATCGGTATTCTATAATCTAGAATAAGAAAGTCACACGTGCCAAGTATCGTTCGCGCTGGTTCTACTTATATTCGATGACTAAATGAATAAACTAATTGATGTCTAGGCTTGTGTATTAGGTTTATGTGTCCAAGGTGATGGTACTTTAGTTGTGGACACAACATCACATGAATAATGCCCTTTATTTCATTATCAAGATCATGTTATGTTGATACATTGCAAATGTATCTGTAATTTTTGATGTTCCATGCTTGGTTTTATCTACTTTCTTATGTTTTGTTCACACTTTGGAGTACTTTTCATATGATTTCTTGGACTAACCTGTTAACAAGAGCCATAGTGTCAGCTGCCTGTTTTCTGCTGTTTTTGGTTCCAGGAAGTCAGAAAATGAATATTCTCGGAATTGGATGGGACAAAAGCCAAAGTTATTATTTTACCAGGGGACACTTGGATCCAAAATACGAGACGGAGAAGGGCTAGAGGGTGGCCACACCACCTGGTGGCGCGGGCCAGGCCAGGCCGCACCAGGGGGTGGTGTGGGCCCCTCCGGCACCCCCTCGGTCTCCCCTCTCGCCTATAAGAAGCCTCCCGATGCATAAACCCTAAATAATCAAGCCTCCAGCCACGAAAAGTTCTGCAGCGCTGCCGCCACCGAAGGGGAGATTCGGGGGATAGAAAGTCTCTGTTCTGGCACCCTGCCGGGATGGGGAAGTGCCTCCGGAGCCATCTCCATCGATCTCCACCACCATCTCCATCACCATTGCTGATTCCCATGATGAGTAGGGAGTAGTTCTCTCTCGAGGCTAAGGGTTCTACCGGTAGCTATGTGTTCATCTCTCTCTATGCATGATCATATTGTGATCATGAGCTTTGTAATCAAGTAGATTTACCTTGCTACTCAAGTGCTTTAATAGATCTCTGCTCTCCCCATGTGTGTGAAGTTGACAGTGTGCACACCATGGTGGCACTTAGGCTAGAGATTACAAATACTTGTTATGAGTTATATTTGGAGTTGGATGTCTTTATGAAATTGTGGTGTTTGTTGGACTCATCTAGTACTCAAGGTGACAGTGTGGGGTTATCTAGATGGGAAAGACTTACTTTGAGGTGTGCTGTTATAGCCCTACCATGGATTAGAGTGTCCAACCGGAGAGTAGTTCAGCGTAGTATCATAAAGAAGAATATATTTATATGAGAGTGTTCACTAGTGAAAGTATGATCCCTAGGCCTTGTTTCTAAACATTGAAACACCGTTTGCAATTAGATCTATTACATGTTTGCTTGCTTCCATCTTTATTTCAGTTTGCCTTTAGTCTTTTCCACGCCATCAAGCTATTTTCTATCATCGTTACCACTTATAATTATCTATACCATTTGTATTTTACTATCTCTTCGCCAAACTAGTACACCTATACACCTGGCAAGTGTATTGGGTGTGTTGGGGACACAAGAGACTTCTTGTATCTTGATTGCAGGATTGCTTGAGAGGGAATACCTTTGACCACTTCCTTCCTGAGTTCGATAAACCTTAGGTGATCCACTTATGGGAAAACTTGCTGCTGTTCTACAAACCTCTGCACTTAGAGGCCCAACAACTGTCTACAAGAATAGAAATGCGTAGACATCACGTGTCCATCACGAGTGTCAGGGACTACTTTCGTGCCTTTTGTTTTCTATACCAATGGTGAGTCAACCAAACAATGGTTCGACAACCAGCCCCGTTAGGAAAACCATAATGCGTTCAACGGTCTTAGATTACCAACTTCGTGGTGGGTGACTAGTGTGGCATTTCCAAAGTATTATAAGCGGTCTAGTTTGTGCATATTTGGTCTCTTAATATTCCTTACCGATCAGGTCTTGGGAGAACGCGTAGATGCAATAGGAAAATATGATAACCATGGCTACAAAAAGCCTTACTATAACATTCATTTTTTGACTTACCTTGATCTCAAGGTCTATAAGTGGGTCCTGGAAGAGTTTGCTAAGTATAGAAGGCATTGTCTTTGGTGCAGGAAAGATCTGGAAGACAAGAAACCTCCTCTTGCTGCATGAGATATGGTCTGCAAACCTAAAAATCAAGGTGGTCTAGGAGTGATCAATTTGTCTTTCCAAAATGATGGCCTCTTAAAGCACTTACATAAGTTTTACAATAGACCTAACATCCCCTGGGAAAATATGGTTAGGGAACTTTATTGCTCCAATGATATGTCCCCTGCCAAGGCCGCAGATATTTCTTTTTGCTGGAGAGACTATCTTAAAAAAATCATGCTTTCAAGAATCTAGTCTAATATAACATTTTGAGTGGCTCCTCGGTTCTTCTTTGGAAGGATAAATGGCAGACTAACCCTCTACAACATAGTTTCCGCACCTCTTTTCCTTTGCCAAAGATGATTCCATTTCCCTTGTTCAACTCCATGCCATGGATGATGTTGTTGAACATTTTCATCTGCCCCTCTCCCATGAGGTTTATTCTGAATTGATAAAGCCGCAACCAATTTGCTTTTATGAGTGGTCATCTGTTCTACCCCCACCTCCAAATGGTTATGGAAAACCTATTATCAGCCAAATCATAAGATCTTCTTTTTAGCTACTTCTAAGAGACGATTAAATACTAGAGATTTATTGTAAAGGGAAAAATTCATGCATGGTTACTTATGCCCCATGTGCAATGAAAAAACTCGAAACAAGAAGGCACTTATTCTTTGAGTGTCCCTTTATTGTTATTTGTTGGCAGTACCTTTATCCTCTTGGAATCCTCCAACTAATAATCTGGCCCATGGATCTGTGAGAGATGCCATTGAGAGTTTGAAGCAATTCATTCAGAAACCATTCTCTCTAGAGCTTATTATCCTATTTTGTTGGGATATCCTGTGTGTAGAAATGACTACATTTTCAAGGATATTGAGTCCAAAGGGTACAAATGCAGGAGAAAATTTAAGGAGGAATAGGCTCTGCTTGTTCATAAGGCTACTATGAAGTCGTCTTGTTTGAAGGGTTGTGTGCTTTCCTTTATGTAATATCCCAGCTGGCTCTGGCTTACTAGTTGCAGGAGCTAATCTCTAGCTCAAGCTTTGTATATCTTATAAAAATTATGTAGTGAGGAAACCTACTTTTCAGCTACAAAAAACACTGACATATAAAGTATATGAGAAGATACATAAAAAATAAGTAAAAACATAAATTTATTTACGATCCATGTGAATTATAAATTAAAGACCTCTTTACAGCGAGTTACTTTTGAGGTTTTTGCACCACTAGTACAACAACGTGTTCGGTCGGTGTAGTTTCATACAACTCGCATGTCGTATTCCAATGATACAATAACTTGTCTAGGGGGTGCACCGTTCATACAAACGTGCCCACGAGATGACACATGTCCCTGTCGTCGCTCCATCCACATGTTAATGGTGTTATGGCAATTTTGCAGAAACCCCCTAGAAGAACGGACGAGCATCATAGAACCCCACCCATCTAGATTCAAATAAGACCTAGGATCGTGTCGCCTCAGTGGCACTGTGATGACATTTCCCCTCATCCCTAAACTCGCACACACTAGAGACACTGATAGAGAGCTCGAGAGATGGCATCCGAGGATTCCCTCGAGAGCACGGGCCGGTCACATGCGCCTTCTCGCGGAGGAGGGCCACGGTGGAGGGGGACCGTGCCCCTGTCGCTCGCTATCAACGGCAACGGGTGCTGGATGTGGTGGAGGCGGATGTCATTGTCCAGGTGACAGAGGAGAAGGCGAGGTGGCGACACAACAAGCTTTACAGAAAGGCCATGATGTTGTATTGCATCCTCACGTCGGAGGAGGAGAGGGCAGCCATGGCTGAGCCCAATGGCTGGCGACCAGTGCTCGACTTCGGCGTGAGCATGGAGGGTCACATGCGCACCCTTCAGGTGTAGGTAAACGAAAGGTTTCCAAAACCACCTCCGCCGCCATCGTGAATCTCAAATCGGATGACGACCACATCTAGGAGGGTTATCCCTGGGCGAGAGTGAAGGAGATATGCCCTAGAGGCAAATAATAAAGATGGTTTATTGTCATATATCATTAGTTTGTAATAGTATTATACCATGCTATAACTGTATTAATAGGAAACATTAATACATGTGTGGTATGTAAACAAACCAAATCGCTAGTATCCTCTAGCAGACTAGCTTGTTGGGCAATCGATGATCGAGGTTTCCCGGTCATGGAGTATTTATGCCAATTGACAATAGGGGCCCTTTATTAGATGAATGATGTAATGGAAACACACCCAACCATAGTATTGCAATGTGATACGATCACAAAGTTCCACATTGCGATATCTGGTATGGTGTAGTAACTTATTCCTTTGACTGTGAGATCCTGTTTCATCACTACCACCCGAGGCTGCTTCGATTGCATCAAATGTAACACTGTAACATGGTGATCATAAAGGTGTATATTGGGTATTCCATATGGGTATGTTGAGGCGTATGCATCAAGTTTGGGGTTTGCACATCCAAGTGACAGTTTGATACCCTACGCCCACTCAGTGAGGTTACATCTACAAGTTTGCAAACATGTGACTAGGTCATGGGAATGTAATATCACGGGAATGAGTAAATGTGTTTGTTGATGACAAGATCATATCTTGGACAAATCAGGTATCATAGAGCAAAGGGAATGAGACTCGACGTTCAAGGTTCAAGCGATCAAGTTATACATGGAATGCATGGGGGCGTAATGAGCTTCCAGACACCATTGTTGGTCATTGATCAGAGAGTGTCTCGATCATGTCTATGTATTCTCGAACCGTAGGGTTTCATGCTTAAGGATACATGATGCTTATGGATTGATTCGAGATTGTAGGAGAAAGGAGAGAGAACACCAGAACTGTTCCAGGATGATACCAAAGTGTTTCGAGGATATCCGATGATGATCAGATGGTTAAGAAAGGTGTTTTAGAGTGATAGAAATTAAACAATATGTATTTAATATTCATTAAATGAATTAATATTTAAAATATATTTTTAATTGGATTTATGGGACAGCCCATTCACAATATGAGGGCTCATGAGGGCTAGCCTCCCCATGGAGCAAGGCACACGTAGTGGGGCCCATTCCCACTGTCGGCCAGCCTTGGTGGGCGAAGGCGCGTGGGTGGGGACCATCCCCACTATCGGTCGCCGCCTCCTCCTCCTTCCTCTTGTTTAGTCCCACCCTGGACTTTGAGGGAGGTGGTGCCTCCCTTCCACCTATAAATAGAGGGGAACCCCTCTCTAATCAGGACATCCCTATTATTGATACACCCGCTACTCCTACGACAACTTTACAGGGACCTCTCACAAGAGCTCATTCACGACTACTCAATTATCAGGTACTTTTGTTTCAAGGAACTCTTCCTAATATAAATGAGAATACGATGCTGCCTAAATCAGACGTGTTTATGTTACTTAGGAATGATAGATCTAGCAAGGACGAAAGGGATAAGCATTGAAACATGGGCATGCATGGAGAATGCCACAAGCGTGTGAGGATTGACGATGACGCTGCGAGTGGAGATTTCAGGACTTTGAAGCCACCATAACGCTACAAAGGATGATTGGATGAATTTCACAAGATACCTACTCGTATTATTCGTCTGAGGCTTTATTTGATGTTGCGTCACCTTATTTGATGGGATAGACCCATGTATATTTTCGATCTAGATAATATATATGGAGTTTCTAGAGGCTGTTTGAGTGGAGGAAGGCCCATCTAGAGGTGTTTTTGGAGGGCCCATTAGGGTTGGACGAAAATCCCCTCTCTTCCTCCGTATAAACCCCCTCCCAGCCGTCATTAGAACTTGGATTTTGTTTAGACTAAAACTTAGCCATCATTGCAACTTCGCCAAGACTGGAGTGTCGTAGAGACCTCCTATACTTCGCACCTATTCAGGATCCCATACTATTCAATAAAGCTTTCATCTTTATCCACTATCTTGATTGCAATATTAGTTCTTACTTGTTCTCGATTTTAGGTAGGAATTAAGACCCTCGCTGGTCAGGCTGATCGGACTTTCGCAAGATCGGTAATCTCCAGGAGATTGGCCTAGCGATTTCATTAGCACTCATGCTCACACATGTAGTCGGATCGTCAAGCCCAAACTCTACCCAAATCGACTTATCACCATCTCATCAAACACATTTTCCCTATCACTCCCTCAAATCCATCCCTTCAATTGGCTTTTGCCTATTCTATCTTCCCCTGTTCCTCTCCCTTATGTGTGGTTCCCAAGTAGAAACAAGCATACGGGATAGGGGTTTCTCCACCATACGCACACCGTCGTGCTGCTAAAATCTTGGTCCGGATCAATCTTCTTCCGTTGTTTTGCTAGACTGGAGCCCGGTGGATGTCTCTACACTGGATGTGTGTAAAGCCACAAGGCACTGCCAGTTGTGGTGCTAGCCGCTTAAAGCTTAGAGCTTGGATGTCTACACGACCTTGAGGTCGGCTACATTGTACGACTACATCATCCATTGTTTCTCGTGAAACGTTAACCGCTTTCGGTCTTCAAGGGTATGGACACTAAATCCCTCTCGTTACTTTACATATACAAATATAGATCTTGGCTATGGTGTTCTCGTCGTTAGGATTTTTTGTTTTCTGCTATGAAATCCTTCAATGGTATCAGAACATGGTATAGGTGTAACATACCAACTTTTAGAGTTCTAAATTTTTTTCTAAAAATCGAGGACCAGAAAATTTCGTTCGATTAGCTAAAGCTTAAGAAATTTTTTGAGATGCAAAACGGCTTTAACATAAATTAATACCAACATGAATATAAATTTTATTTTTTTATTCCCTTCAAATCGGATTGTATTCTTGTCTGCTTTAGCATATTAAAATATGCATATTTGAATTGGTTTTTGATTGCCAATCGTTTCTTATTTGTTTCTCTCCAAAAAAAATTCTTTTGAATTTAATCCTGTAGCATGCCCATGCACGTGCATGTAGATGCCCAAGCAAGCTCCAAATAGTTCATTTTTTAAAATTGTTTCCTCATCTACGACCTGCACCCAACCATGTACTCTCTCTGTATTACTTTCTTTCTTATGAACTACCAGATCGATTAGTCTTAGGCAGATGACCAAGTCGTATGCGCCCCGCACTCCAACGAGCTACACACCTGGCCTGTACCAAGAAAAACGTACACGTCCCACACTACAACCAGCCAAAGCGTCTTATTGGTTTTTTTTCTGAATTGCCGCATGCACGCGCACATAGCTAAAACGCTTCGTCGTGATGGAAACTGCTGCTGCCACTATCTCCTAGTCTCTTCACTCGGACATTGATTCTCCAATTCAGTAGTATCATTTGAAGCACACAAGCGTCCTCTGCAAATAGCCCAGATAGACTTTTGCCTAGCAAGTCATACATCTTCATTTTCCATCCCGAAGGGCGGCGGGTTTCAGTCTACAATTTCAGGGCCAAGCAAACTTTGTCGGGCAGCCACAGCTCCCGCCCCGCGACGCCTTCGTCCACAGCTGGACAAGCTGCTGCTGCACAGTGACCACGAGGAGGAGAAGAACTGGTTCCTAGAACCGGACGAGTCTCCAATCGCCGACGACGTACGGTGCCATCTCTACAACTCGGTTCACCGCCTTTCTCAGACGATTGTGTCATACTATGTGAGTACTAGCAGAAACCCTTACACACATGCGTTGATCTAGATACGATCTACCTCCTAGACGTGGTTTCTAGCTGTAGTTTTCTAGACGACGACGGTGCCGGCCATCCGGTGGCATGGGCAGATTAGACTACCATAAACATGCCTTATGATCTAGAGCCCAACACGAAAAACCTTCCAAACAGCCTTAGCGACCTAGAATTGGCGTTAGTTCTGATTATTGGCTACTAGTTATGAAATTATTTAGATATACACATGTATTCAAGTGATTAGTTTCATGTAGCTGCATATTCTTGTCTGTGTAGTGCATCTGCCTAGTCTACTGCTTGTACTGCTGCTAGCTATTTAGGTTTTCGTGTCTGTCTAGTTTGAATTCCTTCCTTCCCTGTGAACCGGTACCATCTGCTAGTCTGCATATTATAGTTATGTAGTAGATTTTGTAAACGGTTACATGCTTAGTTGTAGATGTTATATGCATAGCTGTAGATGTATTTAGCAGAATTAGAGGACATGTTCTCAGTGTTGTTCTATATTTGTTTATATATATCTAGCTACAGGAGTAACTTAGTAGATTTTATTATTGTCCTATGCGCATTCTTTTAATTATTATTAATTAGCTAGTGCTTTAGCTGTACAACAGGTAGTTTGTAAACCATAAATTAGTAGACTAGATGGTAATTCCATTGTGAGCATAACATTATTATTTGTTGCAATTAAATACCATGATAATAACAGTACTGCTTGATTGATGCATGTGAGTGGAACCAATTAGATGTTGCTCATCATCAGATGCACCGAATGTGCTCATCTTAGTGTCTGCATGCATGCATATGTGTATGTTTAGCTCATGTGATCTAGTGTTGCATGCGTGTTTGGTCACAGTAACTTCTTGTATGTCTTTATTATCACTCGTATGCTTAACTATAAGACTTACTAGCATATAGTGTGGTTGTGCAATTGCATATTATATCTATTCCATCTATATTGGCTATATCAAAACTATATCACTTTCCTAATATATTATTATTAGTCGAGAACGGTAGAACGATCCTTATACCGAACCGTCCAAACCTCGCAAGCCTATTTGAATCTTTTTATTTGGATCTTTCTATTTGGATTTTATTTGTGATTATTGGAAGTTGTATTTATGTGTGGTTCATCGTTATGACGAGTTCGAGCAGGATCAAGATTACGAGGAAGAACACTTTCACGACAACGAAGGCATACCCCTTACCATATCTTATCCCAGCTTTATAAAGTGCATTCTATTTTATTGTTTTACAAATATATGCTATTTTATTATACACGTATCTCTTGATCTACCTATCTCCATACAATACCTGATTAGATACTGTATAGTAAACATAGTAGAGTAGAATTTCTTAGCCATGCTCAATAATATTTAGGATCCCCAATCTTTCCTCTTCAGAGGAATTGGATGACCCTCGGGTCACATACACCCTTTTTGAAACTTGATGAGCTCGCTGAGCTAGCCGTTGTTGCTTCCTCTACTCTATTCTACTCTGGGTGAAACTTACCATCTAAACATTGGCGCAAATGACAGCTGGATCAAAGAAAGGAGCGATTGGCTGCCCTTAAAGAGATGAAGGGGGCAATCCATCGTCTATGCCGCATGAGGGCCTAATAAGTCTTGGATTTGAAGATTGTGACCACAATACAACCACATGCTATAATGGGTACTGGCTTGGTCAAGTAACTTAGTCAGCCTTAGGTGATGATGTCGCCGTACCGCTAACAAGGTGTCTGCCTGCGGGGGAATCTTTGGCACAGATGGGGGGACCGGTTTGGGGACGTACTCTCAGTTCCGTGTGCCATACCTGGTGGGCTCGTCACATCATTGGGGGATCTAGATAAAAGACCTTGTCACAATCCCTCTGCCGGTACACTAATAGGTGTGTACCGAACCAGTGGCCACTGGTGGGAAACAAGACGGGATTGTGTCGTGTGGGGAAAGTGTACAACCTCTGCAAAGTGTAAACCTATTCGAATAGTCGTGTCCACGGTCATGGACAACACATGAATCTTTCTTGACATACAGGAACTTGTCTTGCTACTTCCCTCTTTGCCCCTATTCTTATCCTGGAATCTATACTATTGAGAAATACCACATTGATGATAAACATGTTTTCGTCTGAAACTGCTTTTATCAAAACTATTACCTTATTACAAATAAAATGGGCTTTATGCAAAAGAACCATACAACCTTCCTTGAAGCCACATGTAGATAATATAGGTTTTGCATAAGGGGTATGTTGAGTACTTCATATACTCATGGCAATACTTTTGTTGATACTTCAGAATACTATGGAGAAGGAGATGACTATGACTACTACGATGACGCTAATGAGTGAGGCCTCGTGGACTACATCGACTGCCTGTGGCTGAGATGGAGTCGCTACGCGTTTTATATTTCCGCTGTGTTTTATGGATGTAATAAATATCACTAGACATTTCACTATGTTGTTATCTAGACTTTGTAATAAATTACTTTTGTACGTCTGCAATGATATACATTTTGATGTGTCATCAACATTGATCTTAGGATTGAAGAATAAACACAGGAGGGTCTAGAAGTTATGTTATGCATCTTGTTTCTTTGTCCACTCTATCAATTTGTCAAGCCTTTTTCTTTATTTTAGGACAGACCATTCTAGTCAATTTCTCACATTCCTCTTGCTTACCAACATTCCTATGCATGATCTTGTAGAAATAGCCTATAGCATGGATAACATTGGGAATTCTCTAGCTTCAAGAGTGTAACTACAATTGTAGTATGAAAATATTAGTGTCTAGCTAAAAAAATACGCAAATCACTAAAATATGGAAGCAGTGCCACATGAAAGTTACCTATTGAAAACTTCACATCGATTGTTGAGCAACATATCACATTTGGGAAATCACTAAAAAGGCTTTAATCCATGTGTTTGGCTGAAGTTCCTGAACCCAAGCATGTGGTTATGTACTGTCTACTTTCAGTTTGTCCATGTTCCTTTGCCAACTTGGAACATTGGTTGATATAGCAATAACCCACAAATGATTTTTTGAGTGTCTCTCCTTTGCCTTTTTTGTGGAAATTTTGGTACAGGTGCCTAACAAAAAATCTATATTCTGGACCAGGTTATATTTTCTTCACTGCATTTATTAGACCCTTTTTCTTGTCACTCATGATAGTAAAGTTAGAAGTGTTTGCATGTTGAGGTCATCTGTAAGTGTTGTAATAAACCATTCCTAAGAGCTTGTGCACTCCACCTCATCAAGGCCCATTGTAATTAAAAAAATACAGTCCTTTGGGCCAATCCTCGCCATTGTCAACAAATTTCACTTGTACCTAGTCTTAATGTGACATCCATCTATGCAAATGAGTGTCCTAGATCCTTCCAAAAAAAACCTCCCTCATGCATCATAGGACTAGTACAGAATTGCTAAATGTTCTTTTGGAATTGGATTTGATTGCTCCTTTGCTTGATTTGTGTTGAGAAAAATCTTGACCCAGGGTTGTATCTCCTCAATTCTTGGCCATTGTCACACAACAATGTGAACTACTATGTTTCATCTTCGTGGATTATGTTCAATTCAGCCTTTCTTGCTCTTTCCAATTTAAACATATTAGGACATGTGTTGAACTTCCGTCTAACCTTGGCTGCAAATGACTTCAAATCTAATTGTTGGTCGTCTCTAAATTCATCAACAAAAATTGTGTCAAAAATGGAGCTTTGAGTGTCTTCAGGTCCCACAATCTTTCACATTTGTAATCATCACATAGCTTCCTCACAACAATGGTGATGCAGTCCAACACATGGCAATCACCATTGGTCCACATCATGCTACACCAACCATTCCTACACAGGTGAATTCCTTCCATTGATTGCCTTCCTTTGGTTATCATGTGAATAGGATCCTAATTGAGACAAATACCGATTGTATGACTAGGCCCATGACCATGATGCCAAGAGGAGGAGACAAGGATGCTCCTGGAGCCAAGACCCCCAAGCAAGAGGCCTGGAAGCAAAGAAGGAAGAAGTAGCTGAAGCAACCCGGAGTATCCGTCCTACGCACCCTAGAGTATCCGACCGGACCAGAATCTTCGTCGACATCATCCCGGAGTCTCTACCCCAACCCTCTACTCGAAGTTGGCTACCAGTCTGATGCCCAGTTTGGACTCCACCCGGAATCCATCTGGAGTCTCCGCCGAACCCGGAGTATCCACCCGCCCCACGCCGAAGTGTCAGGCCTAACCGGAGTCTCCAGCTCTACAACTACGGAATGTACGGCCTCAGTGACCTAGGCCTGCGAGCCTCAAGATGGGCCTGGCTCATGTAACACCCAAAACTTCCTGTTTATGCCTAAACTACCCCTAGCTCGTGGCTGGCCTATATATATATGCCCCATTCCCTCCTTGAAACCCTAGATACGATGATGAATTGAAGCATGTGTCAAACCCTAGATGGGAACCCCCTTTCTATAGTAAATCTATGAGTTGTACAAGGCCTTGGAGTCGGTGCCCTTCTCCAAGTTGTCAACACCCTCCTCAAGTGTTTAGTCTCTCCTTGTCAAGGATTCTAATAGTGCTAGGTCTCTCCCCTTTGTGATTCTACTTTGTTTCTACTCTCTCCTTGATTTGGATTCTATCATCCGCTTGTCGATCTCTCCTTTGGTGATTCTACCACAAGGTCTCTTGTCGAGGATTCTATTGGATTGGTTGTTCGAACCAACAGGAGCAAATCGAATAGTGTGTGTTTGCGTGTGTTTGTATCTTTACCTTGCATTGGAGTTGAGTTCATCACGTTCATCGGGTTTTCCCTCACTCCCCGCCTCAAATCCGTGAAGATCAGGCCACCTAGGGTTAATCCCACAAGGAAACCCATATCAAATGGCATTTGTCCTGCTATCTTTGGATACACTAATGAACCAAGGGAAATCTTCCTCCTCATCACAGATAGCTATGCTAGATACTTCATTCCTTGGCTTTCTAATTTTCACTCTTTCATTCACACTATAAGAGTTTAATGCCTTCCTGAATTCTGCCATGCAAGAAAACACCATGCCTGTTTTGAACACTAGTGTTGCCATATCAACTTCACAATTTAACTCTTTGAACTTGTACTTTAGCTGCATGTGTTCCTCCCTTGTGAGGTTTAAATCATCATGCTCAAGCCGTTTACGGTAAATAGAAAAGCCCTGCATCATCCTCTTCTTGAACAGTAATTGACAGCTCATTGTTATTATTGACATCTTTGTCAATGTACTCAAGAAAAACATCACCATCACCATCCTCTACATCATAGTCTCTATCATAGAATTTAGTGTTAGTGTCACCTTCTGGATCATCAACTTCATCCTCACTCACAACATCCCTACATTTGTCTCTGCTTAAGTATGAGCTTGGAATTTCAGCATTACCACCTCCAAACTCTGTCTGTGACATAGTTGAAAGCTCTGGTTGAAATGCAGTTGCTTACCCTTGTATATTTGCTCCAATTTCTTGGCCTCTATCCTCTCCTCTGTACCTTCTTGGGATTTGTACAATGACATCCTCTCTCAGACCTTTCAAGACATTTGTTTGATCAACATCAGGTGAAAGCTCTCCTCATCATCAACATCTTTCATCATTGCAAAAATGTCTGCATATGTCTCAATTAAAAATAGGCCATCTGAATTTTTTTTCCTAGGTAGACACCAATACACACGGGTTCCGTCTGTGACATCATTTCCTCCTTGCCTTATGAAATCCTCAATCCAAATCTTAGAGAAAGTGTCAGTGACGAGGGTTTAACTTGTCAATGCCCATTGTTATGGACTTGGGTTTTGGAGAAGAAGGGAGCATTGGAGACATCAATCGGCTAGCAAACAAGCACATAGGGACGCAAGTTTTACCCAGGTTCAGGCCTCGTAGAGGTCCCTACTCCTTCTTGTCTACTCTTGGAATTATTGAGGGAGTCGAAAGTTACAAGGGCGTGCAGATGCAATCTAGCGAGGTTGTGGAAACTAGGGTTGTGGTTGTCCTCCTTGCCGCCCCCTCCTAGCCTTTATATAGATAGGATAGGTCTCAGGTAGCAGGTCAAGTCAGTTACAGATTAGGGTTTGTCCCTTTAAACTTTCTATCTTAAGCTTTGTCTTATGATGGAAGCAATTGAAGTCTCCGTGAGTCACATGAATCCTATATTGGGCCTTGGTAACGTTGTGGCTTCTGCCATATCTGGACCGTATATGCCAAACTTGACTACCTGTAGGGTATGCCCACATTAGTAGCCCCCGAGTGTCCAGTGGAATCGCAGATTCGAGTGGAGACTTTATGAAGTCTTCCGAGTGCATAGCCGAGCATATTTTGGAGTGTTCTGTTTTATGTCGTAGGGATTGTTGATATACGTGCCTGATTTATCCGATGTATCGGTATCAGTTAACTGCCTTAGGGCAAAACAACGCAATCTACTCAAACTTGAGCCCCCGGACTCGAATTCGGAAAAGTGCTGGTGTAATTCGACTCAGGCCATAGAGGTCTTACAGGAGTCGAATCCTATTGTGTAAGTGTGAGCACTCGATGCGTCCGTCAAGGCATATTCATCGCACCTGCAGGCATGGATATATTTCTGGTAGTGCGCAGTAGATGCGTTGACAGGCCTTATTCAGGTCTTATCTTTACGCTGTAAGTGCGACATCCGAATTTTTGCCATCACGGAGATGATTCGGGTGACCCAGGAGACACAATCTCTTTGTAGGGAAAGATATGAGGCGGAGTCGCCGTAGCATTCGAGTGTGGATGTTATCAACACACAGTACAATGTATAAGAAAAATAATCATAGGGTGCGCGGCCAGCGCTCCGTATGGGAGTAGCCCCCCGAGTGCCTATTCGAGTCGTAGACTCGAGTGGGGACTATAAACATTTTGCGACTACTATCGTCTTTTGTTGCTTGTTTTAGTCGGATGTGCTTTCAGCGCTCCCTATGGAAGTAACCCGTAGTCCACAATCGAATCGTTGATTCGAGTGAAGGGTTTTCATGATGCTTGGAAATCTTCATAAAATTCTTCGGGTGCGTGGCCAGCGCTCCTGTTAGGAGTAGCCCCCGAGTGCTTGGTTGAGTCAAATACTCGAGCAACGACTAAAGTAGTCAAAAATGTTCTCCTGCTGGAGTTGACGTCAGTGCTGATGATGAGGTGACCTCAGTTGCCTACGTGAGCGGCTTTGACGGGACGTAACAAGTAGTGGGTCCCACTTTCTGACTCGGATTTGATCAGGCGTGCGTAATCTTCTATTTTAACTATGCCTCCTCGATTTCTGCGTGTAATGGGAGTAGTGGGGGACGGTTCGTGGTTTACCCTTGCCACGCATCTTGTAGATTTTCTTCTGGTTGTTGGATGTCATCTGCTAGGAGGTTAAGTAAGGACACACCATGCGGTAATTCCCCACATCTCTCTTCTTGCTTGCGCTTCCTCCGCCACTGTTGTTCTTGCTATTCCCTTGCGCACATCTTCTCCGTGGCACTGGACCAGCTTCGCGTCTTCCCCAGCTATTTCCTGCGCTCACATCGCCAGCGCAAGATGGGCAAGAAGAAAGGAGGCTTCGCCACTGGATCTCCGGCTGCCATTGTTGCTGCTAAGAAGAAAGGAGGCGCCGCCACCATAGGCACCAACGCTGCCAGCGCTGGGAAGAAGGGCGCGGGGACTTGCGTCACCAACGGGTCGTGGCGCCCCGCCATCATCAATTCGCCGAAGTTGTTCACCTAGCGCTAGGACGGGGCGCTCTCCGCCACTGAGGATGACTCGCGTGTCCCCGGTGACGAGGTAATCCCCAATCCTTCGGCGGATTTTCGAGTGATGTTCCTTGAGTTCATCATTCGTGGTCTTTCTCTTCCCCTGCATCCTTTTGTTAGGGGTCTCCTTTGCTTCTACGGGATTCAACTTCATCAGCTGACCCCCAATTCTATCATCCACATTGCTTGCTTCATCACTCTTTCCGAGTGCTAGCTCGGAATCGAGCCGCACTTCGGCCTCTTCAAAAAGCTCTTCAATCTCAAACGCCAACGGTGTTCGGCTCTGTAGTCTATGACATAGGAGGTTGCGATATCCATGTCGATTTCAACGTCACCTACTTCAACATCAAGCTCACTTCATCTGTCTAAGGATGGTAGGAGAAGTGGTTCTATATACATGACTAGAAAGCGGATGGAGAACACTACGGACTCGCACCCTTTGATCCTGTGGTGCCCTGCAAGCGGAGGAGGTCGTGGAAGAACACTGTGATGCCCATCGAAGTCGAAGAGACAGAGGCTCTCTATCAGCGTGTCTGCGACCTCGAGAAGCGTATAGGAAAAGAAGTTGGCGGAGCAGAGCTTATCTGCACTTGGATGCGTTGTCGCGTTCAGCCTCTGCAAGCCAGGGCGCACCCGATGTTTCGATGGACCGGTGCTGGTGATGCCACTCGCATTTCTGCGGAGGGCATCTCTTCAACTGAAGTAGATAGGAGATTGCGACTGCTAACCAAGTACAGTGCCAAGGAGGATCTCCCTGGTGACTCAGTCGTGCCTCCGTTCTGTGCCAGCAATCCTCCACCTGAGGTGAATTTCTTGATTGCTTTTTCGATTTCTTGTAGCTACGTTTGTATACTGATGCTTTTTCTTTGGTTAGGACTAGGTCGTGGCCGCCAATTTGCCGCCTTGTCCTGAAGGAATTATTCCTTGCGAGGTAGATGAAGAAGATGAGTTGGGATCCACCATCTCCATGGAGGAAGAAGAGGAAGCCCCCGAGTCCGGCGACCATGGGACTCGCAAGTGCTCCCGCAGCAAGGATTCAGATGCTTCCTCGTCATCAACACCGAAGGGTTCTCCTGATGCTGCTGTAGAGGAGCCAATTCCCGCCGTGCCTATACGCGCCATGGATCCTCCCGCTCGGAAGAAGCTGCGGTTGCCAAAGGAGTCATCGGATGATTCGTTCGACCTTGAAAATTTAAATAGTGAGTTTTTATATTTTGCAAATTCGTCTTGTTTTCCTTGAAGTTTCCCTTCTGAAGTGACATTGGTCACATTTGCAGTCAAACAGCGTCGTCGTCTTCCGAGGACTGCCAATTTGTGAAAGAATTCGGAGTCGTAGACTCCAAGAACAAGGAGGTAGCAGCACAGTCTCCTTCTCCTCTAGTGGCGTCCCACTCCGGCGCCAATTCTTCGAGTTCCCCCACACTGGGGGCACTAGATGGTTGCGCAGATGCCCACTCGACAGGAACCTTCGAAGTCCCTGGAGGAACAGTAAGTGTCGTTTTTCTGCTGACAGTCGAATTTTGAGCTTTTGTGTTTTTGTCCTTGCTAAAACTTCATATCTCTTGGTACAACCTATCGTAAAGGATTCTGCTCGCCTTGCGGAGCAAATCCTTGCCTTGGGTCATCAGCATGCTATGCTGGATAACCGCCATCACGCAGTCGAAGGTTTGTGGTAAAACTTATCTCTTCGCTCTGCTTTGTATGGATATTTGTAGACTCATGTGTTTGCCGTGCTCTGCCCTTTGTAGGTGAGCATAATGAACTTCTCCATCGCGTTACCTCCCTCGAGAAGGGACTTGCCGCAGCAGAGAAGAAGTGTGATGAGGCAGTCGTCGCGCTAGAGGAGTCGCAGAGGCGTGAAGAAGAAATGCGCACCTCTACTGCTGAGAGGGAGAAGTTGTTCATAGAACAACTTTTCTCGATAGCGAAAGCACTCTCAGGTATTTGCGCTGCTTCACCTGCATTTTTCTCGATTGGTTTTTGTGTCGCTATGCTGATACTTTGTGCTCTTCAGATACCACCGGCGTAAGCTTCGACGCCCAGACCTTGCATCGCGCAGATGCCTTGGCTAGCGACGTGGCTGTAGTCAAGGACCGTGGTGTCTCTCTCCAAGAGATGCTTGGGAAAGCTAAAGGTGTGATGATCCGTCTCCGAGAGGACCTGATCCCCAAGGCCAGCTTAATCGACAACCTGGATGACTTGGTGGAATCCTTCGCTGAAGGTATTCACATGGACTTCAAGAACTCCCAACGGTATGTCAGCGCCACCATGGCACTCACAATGGCGCAAGCCCATGGCATGGAGTTGGACCCCAATGCGATCTCGGAGGCAATGCCTATCGACGCGGATGGTCAGCAGGTAGTGTTTGCTCCCTTCTCTAGTAGCTGCGGTAAGTATGGGCCTCAGCTTATCGATACAGTTGTGAAATACTCTGCGGAGCTGCGGCGAGCGAAGGTGGCGAAGACTGTGGCGTCTAGGGCTACCACCGGAAAGTCTGTGGCATCAGAGACTGCCGCAGATTCGATGAAGCCCCCGAAGTCGAAGTTCAAGTTGAAGAAGCAGATTGCTCCTTAGTTGTCATCTGTAATAATTGTAGCTTCCTTTTGGCTGGACTATGCTTTGTGGGAGTGCCCCTGTTAATACTTTGTTGCATTTGAATGCACTCGCCATTTTTATCAATGTATCCTTGTTCCCTTATTTGCTTCTTGCTTGATTGTAATAGGGTCCGTCGAGTGGTCCTCGCGACTCTCCTCCCATTGATGAAACTGCAGCACAACCGCGTTCAAAGGTGGAGGACCTGTCGCTTCTCTCGTGACTGCGCGGCCGTATTAAGCAGTTGGAGCGGGAGTTGCCCATTATCCGTGGTAACGCGGATGTGTGGAAGTCAAAGGCCGAGAAGGCCACCGCCCGCGAGAAGTATATCATAGACGATGTTGCTCAGTTGAACGAGCACTTTAAATGTTAGCTCTCTATCTTCTTATCCTTTCTTTAGCCATTCGCGGTGATGCCTTTGCTTATGCTTTTGGTCTTGCTTTTTGTAGTTGTTAGTGCTCGTCATCCACAGGATGAGAAGGACCGGGTGGCTATTCGAATGAATGACCTAACCCTGGAGCAGCTGATGACCCACAAGTATAGGGGGTGTATCATAGTATTTTTGATAAGTAATAGTGTCGAACCCAACGAGGAGCAGAAGGTGCTGGCTAGTGGCTTGGAGTAGGAATTCTCTGTAAATACTTAGCAAACAGATTTTTAGGGTTTTTTGTAATGCAAGTAAATAAAGTACGAGTAAATAAAAGACAATAATAATAAATGCAGCGAGTGGCCCAATCCTTTCTGTAGCAAAGGACAAGCCGGTTGTATTACTTAAGATAACCAAACATTCTCGAGGACACATGGGAATATCGTTAAGTGCTTTCGCTTCATATAGTTGATTAATCTTCTTTAGTTTGCTAAGTGTTGTGTGGGTGAACCTGTGCTAATGTACCGACCTTCTTAGGACTAATACATACTTGTGACTATACCCCTTGCAAGCATCCACACGTACAAGAAAGTAATTAAGGTAGAAACCTAACCACAACTTTAAACTCTAAGACCCTAACATCACTTGTGCAATGGTTTCCTAATGGGGGTTCAAGTTTCTGTCACTCCGGTAACCCCGACGATTAGTAGCCAAATACACAATGCATTCCCCTAGGCCCATATAGGTGAAGTGTCATGTAGTCGACGTTCACATGACGCCACTAGAAGAAGTACACCACAACTTAAATATCAAACCATTGAATCTTTCTCAACACAGTTCCACTACTAACAACATGACTTCTCCCATGTCCTCAAGAACAAAACGAACTACTCACAAGACATCATATGGATCATGATCAGAGATGAAATAAGGATGTATAACAATCTGAACATAAACAATAATTCAATGGTTCCACTCAATAGCATCAACTACAAAGAGTAATCAACACCGGGAAAGTTTCCCCTAAGAACTATGCAAGATTCAACCCAATTGTTACAGCGCTATGGAGGTGGTGATGATGGTGCTGGTGGAGATGATGATGATGATCCCGATGAAGTCCAGCTTGATGGTGGTGTTGATGGCGATGATCTCCCCTCTCCGGGAAGGAATTCTCCTTGTAGAATTCTGTCTGCCGAAGAGATCTTTCTCTCTCGGTGTTTTCCGCCCCGCAGAGGCGGCGGAATCTTTCTGTGGTCGCTCCCCGAGTCTTAGGGTATCAGGAGGATAATATATGCCAGAGAGGAGAGGCTGGAGTGGACCAGGGCGACCACACCACCTGGTGGTGCGGCCTAGGGTGGCCCGCGCCAGGGGGTGGTGTGGGCCCCCTGTGTCCCATCTCCACTTCCCCTTCTGGCTTTCTTCGTCTTCTGGAAAAATAGAATTTTCCATGTATTTTCCCGGATTTTCTGATCTTCGCAAATTTTTCCTCCAAACAACACCTTTTCCATCAGAATCCTGACTGCAGTGGTCCATGCTCCAAAAGTCATCAACCATGCAAAAACTGATGAAATAACATAAGTATCATCTCTTAATATGAAATATATCAATGAATAACAATAAATTATGATATAGAATAGTGATTCAAAATGGACGTATCAACTCCCCCCAAGCTTAGACTTCACTTGTCCCCAAGCAAAACTGAACTCAATAAACATGACCTCGGGTTTATGGAGTGAAGAGTCGATAAAAGAATACGGACAAGAAGCATCACATTCATCAATACATAAATCATAATAGAAGACAGCTCACTATTATATAACTTAACTTGCAATAGGTAAAGGAAACACAAAAATGATACATAAAGTAAATCTCAATTGGTAATGGCAAACTTAGCTCCTGGTCGAAGAATAGTTGACAGTTTGCAGGAGTTCAAAAATAAAGGGTTTTCAATGATAGCTTTCAAAGTAATAAACACTAAGATAAGAGCAAATGTGCAAACAAGGAACATAAGAAACATGATTGAATAAATCATCATATGAATGAATGAAACACAACAACTCAAAATACTTGATGAGATAGACGGGAATAGGTTTACTGACTCAACTAAAAAGTAAAATAAAGGCCCTTTGCAAAGGGAAGCAGGGATTTCAAGTTTCACAAAGAGCTTCCAAAAATTATGGTACTTATTAGCTTTGAACTCTCATTGCCCCTATCATAAGCATCTTCAGGTGATTAAGGTTAAAGTGATCAAATATGAGGATATGCTTGACAAGTTGCAAGTTGAAAATTTCTTGTCCCTTGAATACGAGGGCCGCTCCTCATGCTACTCAAGTTTAGTCACTTGTAAGTTCTTATCATAGTAAGTACATGTGTATCATAGAGAACCGCCAACGGGGTACCCCTTGCCCGATGATACGGAAGAATCCCCATATCAAAATGACAAGGCAAGCAGACAACAAGCATCTCAGCAATCTTCTTATTTACCATGGGAATATGGTGCTTTTTTCTCTCTTTCCACTTTTCTAGTCTTTTTTCCTTTTCTCTTTTTCTCAATCTCTATCTCTTTTTTGTATAAGAAGAATGCTTCATAGATGCTCATTATGGTTATGCTGCAGGTTTCCACCATGATAGCATGGATTACACCGGCGGCCCAGGCGTTTCTCTAACACACATACATAACTCCATGGACTTATAAGCTCCCCTTTCATTTCACACTGACAACATCCATAGACAAAAGAAAATGATATCAATCAGGTACAAAGTACCGGTGCAATGTTGAAAGCGTTCCCCATGACAACATGGTTCTGCTAATTCTCAACTTACAAAGCACAAGCATATAGCAACATAGATGGGCACAATGGTTCAAGTTTATTAAGTGCAAGAAAGTAAAGTGTGCCATCAAGTTTGTGAGAGCTTTAATCACTAATTTTCACATAACAAGTTTAATTTGGAAGGTAGATAAAAACAAGAATTTACTTGGAATAGCAATAGTGCTAATAGGTAGGTATGGTGGACACAAATGGCATAGGTTTTGGTTTAAGGATTGGATGCACGAGAAGTATTCCCTCTCAGTACAGGTTTTTGGCTAGCAAGGGTGGGTAGCAAGCATAAGAGTTGAAGGAAACACACAAAAATACAGGTGATGAAAAACAAACATGCAATCTTCCTTGGAAACACAAAAGATCTTAACTAGAGAATACTAGAATTATGAGTAAATCAAGAAAGAAAGATGATGAAATTATATTCTTTAAAAGTACGTTTTATCTTTTTCATTCAACTCTCAAAAATAGTGTTGCTACTGATCGAGCCAGGTTTGCCAAAACCAACTAAATTAACTCAATGATCCCAAAGTGATACCAATACTAATGACAAGATCAATCATATAACCATGAATTGAAAACTAATATAAGATATGCGAAAGAGTAAACGATAGAACTTCTCATTAATATTTCGTAACGGCAACTCACAACAAGGGATACATAGATATCTAACGAGAGGGGGGGACACTTCCATAATGCAAACCATCTTACATGATAACTTCTCTATTCAAGATATGACTCTACTAAAAAGTTAAAAAGATAGAAGATAGTGATATGATACTGCGACACTCCCCCAAGCTTGGACCAAACCAAGGGGATGCCAAAACCTGATGACGAATTACTCCTTCGGTGGTGGTGGTATTCTCTTGATGACCTTTTTGATCAATTTCCCCAAGTCCTCAATCTCGAAGGTGAGAGTGTGAATCAACTCCGAGTTGTGCTTGATGCGGTGCATGATCATGTCAGGTTGTGAATCCCAACTCTTGCGATTCTTTCCCCACTCTTCCTCCTTGAAGTCTTCTTTTCCTGCTTGGTTAGAACGAGGCATATCCCAATTGGAGGGTAGTTTCTCCTTGGGCATATTCCGGTAATGGTGCTCATGGATAAGGGTATGGAAGGGACTCTTGGTGCTTGGAGAAGGTGTCCATGGGGCTAAACAGTGACGCAGAGGCTTCCCTCCAGTTGACATCCGTGCAGTCCTTCTGACCCTGGCAGGGTTGGCCACCACTCCAATGCTTGCAATGGTAGTGCCAGTGTGCGGATGTTTGCTTTGCTTTGCCTCCTCTTCATCTTCACTCTTAATCTCCTTCTCCTGCCCGGGGTCTTGGAGATCTTCCTCCATAGGCTCCTTTCCTTTATCCTTGGCAGACACCATTGTGCTTCTAACTTTCAAGAATAGTTCCTGGCAGAAACAGATCGAAACGAAAACATGATGAGAACATGATATACAAACCTCGGGGGATCCGGGGGATTATATATTACGAAGTTTTACAACAAAAGGAAGGTATTGGGAGAAAACGGGTCGGAGACGGAGGCCGAGGTGGCCACACCACCTGGTGGCACGGCCAGGGGTGGGCCCGTGCCACAGGGTGGTGTGAGCCAACCTGGCTTCGTTTCCGTCCCTCTTTTGCTTCGTAGCTTTTGTTGTTGGATAAAAACTCCAAAAATATAATTGGACAGAATTTTCGCGGAACTTTTCTTACCAGAACTGTTACCTATTCGAAAACGGACCCTGCAGGTCTCTGAATTTGGTCTTTGATAAACTTTTCTGGACTTATCACTTGAATAACATCAATATCTTCATCTTAATACACATATTGCTTGAGTCATGAAACCTTTCACTTTCTTATTACACCATTTTCTCCGATAACCTGAAAATTTCTTTCACACAAAACTTCACACAATTCTCATTAGCAACATTAGTGCATAGGAGGTAATAAACCTTTTGGGTTAAATTTCAACTAAAATCCATCAAAACATAAGCTACTGTAGCAACTCCTTCTGAAAACCCAAAAAGAATTCAAAAAAGAAATCGTTTTAAGAAGCAAATGCAAGAGTGGCAAAATCTGTCAAAGCAGACCAGCAGGGAAAGATCAATTTTTTAGAAAATCTTCTGTTGCTCAAATCAAAAAGTGCAAAACTAATGAAATTTAAATAACAACCTTGGTCAGAAGCACAAAAATTTACAGCTCAATCCGACATAAAGAGATCTCTCACGAATTTTTACGGTGAAGCAAAAATATCTGTTTCGGGACAGCAACTTCTCCAAATCTTACTTCTCTCTCATTAGAGGTTGATCTTGACACAAAAACCAAAAAAGGATAAAGAGAGGTTATTACCTAAGTAATAACTTCCAAAACTCAAAGAAACAAAAACAAACTGAAAGCAAAAAAATAAATTGGGTTGTCTCCCAAAAAGCTCTTTCTTTATAGCCATTAAGATGGGCATGATAATTTCAATGATGCTCACATAAGAATATGAATTGAAGTGAAAGAGAGCATTAAGAAGCAAAAATAGACATGTTTAAGTCTAACCCACTTCCTATGAAAAGGAGTTTTGTAAACAAACAAAATTTTGAAACCAGGGGCCACTAGCATAGGAAGGCAAAAGAAGTGCAACATAAAAACTTTAAGCATAAAACGAGGAAACTTGATATTATTGAGATGCATTAGAACAGTCTTTCCTCTCTCGTAATAACTTTTAGTACCATGCATAAACTTAACAATGTAACTATCGCAAGGACTAGCGTAGCAATAATCACTTATCCTAACAGAAAACACAGGGACACTAGCTCTCATAACACTACTTTGTGAAACAATATTAGAGGTATCCTTACAAAGGATAGTATGTCCCTCTTCTACATATTTAGTTACAAAGTCTTTCACATTTGCTATTATAGGTTGATCATCCATTTGTTTATCAGGTTCAACAACTTTATTTGTACTTTCATTAACCATACTAGCTATCATAGATGTTCCTTTATCTTAACTCGGAAAGGTATTTTCTCAATGTAAGGTTCAGGTAAAGCATGATTAGAAGTATAAACTTCAGTATTTCTTGCTGGAACACACTTAGCAACATCTTTATATGGTTCAAGATACTTATTTCACTTCTTTTTAGGAACTTCAATGTAGGAAGCAAAACCTTAAAATAAGTTGCAATAGCTTGAGAATCTAGACCATAAGCATTTTTAATATTTTGAAAGTCATCAGTTCCCATAAAAGATTCAATGCATTCATAATTATAATTTATACCTAACTTTCTTCCTTCGTCATTCTCCCATGCTTTATCATTGTCTTGAATACGGTCCAGAAGATCCCATTTAACTTCTTCTTCCATGCGAGTGAATGATCCAGCGCAAGAAGCATCCAATAAATCCTTATCATGAAGAGAAAGTCTTGCATAAAAGTTATTAATAATAATATTTTTGGGGAACTCATGAATGGGACATTTGAGCACTAGTAACTTCAATGTCCCCCAAGCTTGAGCTGTACTCTCTCCATCAAGAGGCCAAAAGTTGTATATTTGAGTCCGATCTTTATGAATCTCACTAGGAGGATAAAACTTTGAATAAAAGAGAGGCACTATTTCCTCCCATTCAAGAGCTTGACCATTCTTCAACAGCTTATACCATTCTTCAGCTCTTCCTTTCAGTGATAATGAGAATAACTTCTTCTTAACTTGATCTGTAGTAATACCTACACACTTGAACAACACGCATAATTCGTGTATAAAGAGCAAATGATCACAGGGATGGACAGTTCCATCTCTAACATAATAGTTATCGATAACACGATCAACAATTCTTGTAGGTATTTTAAAAGTATCATTCTCAGCAGGTGGTGGTTCGTCCACTACCTTAGCAGTGGTAGTAGCATTACGAAATAAGAAACTCAGTGAATTATCCATAATGAAAATAAAGCAACTAACAGAAGTAAACAATACTCACAGTAGAAGTTTCCTTTACCAGTTCCACTCTCCAATAGCGCTTCACTCTCCGGCAACGGTGCTAGAAAATAGTCTTGATGACCCACAAGTATAGGGGGTGTATCGCAGTATTTTCGATAAGTAAGAGTGTCGAACCCAACGAGGAGTAGAAGGTGCTGGCTAGTGGCTTGGAGTAGGAATTCTCTGTAAATACTTAGCAAACGGATTTTTAGGGTTTTTTGATAATGCAAGTAAATAAAGTACGAATAAATAAAAGACAATAAGAATATGTAGTGAGTGGCCTAATCCTTTCTGTAGCAAAGGACAAGCCGGTTGTATTACTTAAGATGACCAAACGTTCTCGAGGACACATGAGAATATCATCAAGTGCTTTCGCTTCATATAGTTGATTAATCTTCCTTAGTTTGCTAAGTGTTGTGTGGGTGAACTTGTGCTAATGTACCGACCTTCCTAGGACTAATACATACTTGTGATTATACCCCTTGCAAGCATCTGCAAGTACAAGAAAGTAATTAAGGTAGAAACCTAACCACAGCTTTAAACTCTAAGACCCTGACGTCCCTTGTGCAATGGTTTCCTAACGGGGGTTCAGGTTTCTATCACTTCGGCAACCCCTACGATTAGTAGCCAAATACACAATGCATTCCCCTAGGCTCATATAGGTGAAGTGTCATGTAGTCGATGTTCACATGACACCACTAGAAGAAGTACACCACAACTTAAATATCAAACCATTGGATCTTTCTCAACACAATTCCACTACTAACAACATGACTTCCCCCATGTCCTCAAGAACAAAACGAACTACACACAAGACATCATATGCATCATGATCAGAGATGAAATAAGGATGTATAACAATCTGAACATAAACAATAATTCAATGGTTCCACTCAATAGCATCAACTACAAAGAGTAATCAACACCGGGAAAGTTTCCCCTAAGAACTATGCAAGATTCAACCCAATTGTTACAGCGGTATGGAGGTGGTGATGATGGTGCTGGTGGAGATGATGGTGGTGATGATGATGATCCTGATGAAGTCCAGCTTGATGGTGGTGTTGATGGCGACGATCTCCCCTCGCCGGGAAGGAATTCCCCCGGCAGAATTCTGTCTGCCGGAGAGATCTTTCTCTCTCGGTGTTTTCCGCCCCGCAGAGGCAGCGGAATCCTTCTGTGGCTGCTCCCCGAGTCTTAGGGTTTCAGGAGGATAATATACGCCAGAGGGGAGAGGCTGGAGTGGACCAGGGCGGCCACACCACCTGGTGGCATGGCCTAGGGTGGCCCACGCCAGGGGTGGTGTGGGCCCCCTGTGGCCCATCTCCACTTCCCCTTCCGGCTTTCTTCGTCTTCTGGAAAAATAGAATTTTCCATGTATTTTCCCGGATTTTCTGATCTTTGCAAATCTTGCCTCCAAACAACACCTTTTCCATCAGAATCCTGATTGCAGCGGTCCATGCTCCAATAGTCATCAACCATGCAAAAACAAATGAAATAACATAAGTATCATCTCTTAATATGAAATATATCAATGAATAACAGTAAATTATGATACAGAATAGTGATGCAAAATGGACGTATCAACAGCTACAAGCTAGTGGGTACTTCTGGGTGGATCACGACCGTGCAGTCACGTTGGCGACTTTGCAGGATCGCGTGTCGCGGGTGCTTCAATGCTTGAAGAAAGCGCAGTCATGCCTGAAATGTATTTATCAGACAATGTTTCCACTGGACATTATGCCCTCAAGCCTGTTGGATCTTCTGGCAAAATTTCAGGATATAAGCATGGTCCGTGAGTGCGTGCGCCAACAGTTAGTCGCAAGTGCGAAGGCTGCATTGTCGCTGGTTCGACTGCATCGACCGGACGTGGATGTCGCGTTTGTTGACGCTGGACCGCTGCCGCCACCAGAAGGGATGACTTGGAATATGGTGCCACACTATTAGGCGGTTGACTGGCCAATGGAGGATATCGTCGACTTATTTGAAGAGCAAACAAATATTCTTCTTTTGCAGCAGTAGCGTAATTTGTATCCTGCACATAGATGTATAAGTGTTGTTAAATTCATATGATTGTGGCGGGTGTATTTGATACCCATTAATATGTGAAGAGCTTGATAGCTTGTATAATTTTCGAGTGTGTGGTACTCTGCAGTTTCCTTTCGTTAGCCTGACGTGTATTTATCTCAGCACCTTGCCAACCTATCAGGTGCGTTGCAGCTGGGTTGGTATTTATCAAGGTTTCGATTGGTAGTGTGTCAGCTACTCAGGATACTGCGATTTGTTCGTAAAACGAAGGTGTAAAGGGTGGCGCAACCCCCGAGTGATATAATTGCCAGAAAACAGAAAACACGGAGTTTTGGGGCACTTAGCTTTATTTATTCGCAGGATAGTATGAGGTACAATGTGTGGCTAAGTAGCCTGGCTGAATAGCCTTATTTGTAAAGTAAAAACATCTAAGGGAAGAAATGACGCAGCTGTGCGATGTTCCAGGGATTGGAGTATGCGACTCCGCTTTTTAGGTCTTTAAGGCGATAGGCGCCACCTGGGATTACTTCAGTAATCACGTAGGGTCCTTCCCAAGGGGACTCGAATTTGAGGTGCCCTTGCTGCTTCAGTCGCAGGACCAGGTCTCCTTCGACGAAGGATCTAGGCCGTAGCCTTCTGTTGTGGTAGTTGCGGAGTTTCTGCTGGTAGATCGTTGATCTCTCCGCTGCAATCTCGCGTGCCTCATCAAGGAGGTCGACGGAGTCTTCAAGTGCGAGAGTTGACTCCTGGTCGCTGTATGCAACCACTCACGAGGCTGTGTAGCACACTTCTGCGGGTAGAACCGCTTTGGCACCATGCACCATGAAGAACATAGTGTAGTCTGTGGCGTTGTTTGGAGTTGTGCGCGGGCTCCAAAGTACTGATTGTAGCTCGTTTGGCCAGCCACCGGCGGCTTGTTCGAGTGGCCGGAGGAGCCTTTTCTTGATTCCACCGCAGACGAGGCTATTGGCCTTTTCGACTTGACCGTTGGTCTGAGGGTGGGCCACCGAGGCGTAGCTGATGTTTATTCCCAGGTTTTCGCAGAATTCCTGGAACTCCTTGGAGGTGAAGTTTGTCCCATTGTCCGTTATGATGCTATGTGGCACCCCAAAACGGTAGACTATGGACTCGGAGAATTTGACAGCGCTGGCTCCTGATTGATTCGTCACCGGCATGGCCTTGATCCACTTGCTGAATTTGTTGACTGTGACTAGGAGGTAAACGTAACCTCCTCGCGAGGACCTCGGGAGCTTGCCAACCATGTCGAGTCCCCATTGTGCAAAGGGCCAAGCCACTGGTATTAGCCCGAGCTCCGCGCCAAGTGTGTGCGGTTTGTTCGTGAATCGCTAGCAAGCGTTGCAGCACTGGACGATGTCCTTGGCGTCGCGCATGGCCGTTGGCCAGTAGAATCTAGCTCGTAGAGCCTTGGCGACGAGGACGCGACTGCCGGCGTGGTGACCGCAAGTGCCTTCGTGTATGTCGAGGAGGATGGCCCTTCCGTCCTTGTTGGAGACGCATCGTTGAAGGACTCATGTGATGCTGCGTTTGTACAGTTTGTCGTTGGTGAGGGCGAATGCCTTGGATCATCGCGCTATGTGACGAGCATCAGTCGGGTCATCTGGCAGCCTCTTGCTGAGCAGGTATGTGATGTATGGCTGTGTCTAGGATGGCTCGATAATCATGATCTCCATGGGGCCTTCGAGTCCTGTGTCAGGCTCCATGTTGTCGATTGCCATAGATTCGCTCGGTGGCGTAGTCCCCGAGTCCTTTGTTGTGCTAGCTTTAGGCTCTCTAGCTTTTTGCTTGATGGAGCGCTCACAGATGTGCTCTAGAAATACGCCAGGTGGTACTTGGGCGCAAGTGGATCCAATGTTGGCGAGTATGTCTGCCTCCTCATTGCTTTCGCGTCCGACATGTCGCAGCTCGCAACCGTCGAAATCCCCTTCGAGTGTGTTGTAGAGGTCACGATAAGCGATCATGTTGTCGCTCAGAGCGTCACACTCATTCCTTATTTGGTTGACCACTAATTTGGAGTCGCCATAGATGACGAGTCGCTTGGCGCTGCAGGCTTTTGCCATTTTCATCCCATGGATCAACGCTTCATATTCATCTTCATTGTTGGAGGCCGTGAACTGCATTCACAGAACATACATCACCTTGTCGCCTTGGGGTGATGTCAGTATGACACCTGTGATAGCTCCTTCCTTGCGCTTGGATCCGTCGAAGTGCATTGTCCATAGGTTAGACATGTCTGGCTTGTTGGGGAGCTGGTTCTCCATCCAGTGTACGAGGAAGTCCGAGAGAACTTGCGATTTGATCGCGTCGCACTTCTCGTATGTGATGTCTCGTGGAGACAGCTCTATGCCCCAGAGCGTGACTCGTCCAGCAGTGTCAGGATTATTGAGTATGTGCCCGAGTGGGGCGTCATTTACCACCACGATTGGGTGCTCCTGAAAGTAGTGGCGCAGTCGTCTGGCTGTCATGAAGATGTTGTACGCCAGTTTGGTAGTGCGGGTACCACTGTTTTGTTGGCGTGAGCACCTTGCTGAGGTAGTAGACTAGGCGTTGTACCCCATGGACTTTATTTTCTTCGGCTCGCTCCTCCACGAGCACAGTGCTGACCACCTAGTTGGTGGCGGAGATGTATAGCAATAGCGGCTCCTTTTTGCGAGGCATTACCTGTACTAGCGAGGTGGACAGTAGACGCTTGAGGTCTTCGAACGCTTCTTGTCCTTCGTCTGTCCACTCAAACTTGTCAGCCTTGCGGAGGAGTTGGTAGAAGGGCAGTGCCTTTTTGCCCATTCGACTGATGAATCGAGTAAGCGCCGCGATTCTCCCACCCAGCTGCTGGACGCCTTTTACGTTTTTCTGCTTCTCCATGGCCAATATGGCCTTTATTTTCTTCAGGTTTGCTTCGATCCCTCTCGTAGACATGAGATACCCGAGAAGTTACCCAGATGGTATGCCAAAGGCGCATTTGTCTGGATTGAGCTTGATCCGGTAGCGGTCGAGGTTATCGAAGGTCTCGCGGAGATCGTCGAGTAACGTGGCTTCCTCTTTGGTTTTGACGACGATGTCGTCGATGTAGACTTGGATATTGCGACCAAGTTGGCTCTTGAGGCAGGCCTGTATGCACCACTGATAGGTGGCTCCTGCGTTTTTTAGCCCGAAGGGCATCGTGTTGTAGTAGAACACACCAAAGGGTGTCGTGAACACCGTCTTCTCTTGGTCTTCCTCCTTCATTCAAATTTGATTATAGCCTGAGTAGGCGTCGAGGAAGCAGGGGCGTTCACATCCCGTAGTGGAGTCGATTATTTGATCGATCCATGGTAACGGGAAGTGATCCTTTGGGAAGTGCATGTTCAAGGAGGTGAAATCCACACACATCCGCAGGATGTCCGTGTCCTTTTTAGGCAAAAGCACCAGATTTGCGAGCCAGGTGCTTTCCTTGATCTCGCGTATGAAGTTTGCGTCGAGGAGTCTGTTGATCTCCATACCGATGACTTTTTCTCTTGGTTCAGACAGTCGTCGTATTGTTTGCTTGACTGGCCTTGCGTCTGGATTTACATTGAGTGAGTGCTCGACGAATTCCCTGGGAACTCCTAGCATGTCCGCTGGACACCAGGCGAAGATTTCCCAGCGCTTACGGAGGAATTCGACAAGCGTGAGTTCCTATGCGGGACTCAAATTTTTGGCAATGAGGGCCGTCTTGTCCAGGTCCGTTGGGTGGACCTGGACTTTCTTGGTGTGTACCGACAAGTCGAAGGATAGGTCGGGTGAACTTGGCCTGCTCAGGGGAGGCTGATGACCCACAAGTATAGGGGGTGTATCGCAGTATTTTCGAGGGAAGTGAAACCCAATTTATTGATTTGACACAAGGGGAGCCAAAGAATATTTATAAGCCTTAACAACTGAGTTGTCAATTCAGCTGCACCTGGAAACAATCTTGCTCACAGCAGTTTATCAGTAGCAACAGTTTTGTAGTAGGATTAGTAAAGTAACAGCAGTAAACAATAGGATTCGAGTGCGGTGGGCATAGGGATGGATGGACGGGCGTTGCATGGACAAGACAATTCACATGGCAATAAGAACATATGGCAATTGCAGATAAATAAGATAAAGCATCCAAGTACTAAATAATCCTAGGCATGTGTCCCAAATAAAGTAATACGTGCTCGCAATGAGAACTTGCACAACATCTTTTGTCCTGCCAGCCCGTTCGCAACGGGGCCTTAAGGGAACTACTAGAAATTAAGGTGCTCCTTTTAATAGAGCACTGGAGAGAAGCATTTACACTCCGTGAACACATGTAATCCTCACATCAAAGCCATTCCCTCTGGTTATCCCGATTTCTGTCACTTCGGGGCCACTGGTTCTAGACAACAACGTGTGTATACAACTTGCAGGTAAGACCAAAAACAATACTATCATAATGAATCAATAACATGTTCAGATCTGAAATCATGGCACTCGGGCCCTAGTGACAAGCATTAAACATAACAAGTTGCAACAAAGTCAAAAAGCACTAATAATAGATACTAGGCACCATGCCCTAACAATCCGATGCCATTACATGAACGATCTCATCCAATCCCTACCATCCCCATAGCCTACATCGGGGGATTACTCACTCATAGATGGGGGAAACATGGATGGTCGATGGAGAAGCGATGGTGATGATGATGGCGATGATCTCCTCCAATTCCCCGTCCCGATAGGGTGCCAGAACGGAGTTTCTGGTGCTGTTTCGTAGAATCTAGTGGTGGCGGCGGAGCGGAACTCCTGGAAAAACATCGAACCCCCTGAGTTTTTAGGTCAGAAGGAATCTTATAGGCGAAGAGGGAGACCGAGGGGGTGTCTGGGGCGGCCAGACCACCCCCTGGCGTGGCCAGGCCTAGCCCACGCGGCCAGGTGGTGTGGCTAGGCTCTAGCCCCACTCCGTCTCGTATTCTGGCTCTGGGAATCTTCTGGTGAAATAGGATTTTTGGCATATTTTCCGGTATTTTTCCTGATAGTTGATTTTCTGCACAAAAACTAAACACCAAGGCAATTCTGCTGAAAATAGCATCAGTCTGTGTTAGTTGCATCCAAATCACACAAGTTTAGAGAAGAAACAATAGCAAAAGTGTTCGGGAAAGTAGATACGTTTTGGACGTATCAGAGGCAGATTGTTGTCTGCAGACTCCTTCAATCTTGCGAGTTCGTCTTGCATGCCGGTTGAACACGGTATGGGATACCAATGATCAGATCTCGGACAAGTTGTATCGAGAAACAAAAGGAAGAGGATGCTACATTTAGACAGTCACATGGACATCCCTAGTCCCTCTATTGATCATTGATACAGATCATGTCTAGAGCATTCCCGAGCCGTGAGAGGATACACTTAAGGGTACGATGAGAGCGATCATTCGTAAGACGGAATCACAGTAGAGAAAAAGAAAGCCGGAATTGTTCCTCGGAGAGATCCGAAGTTGTTTGGAGAAAGAATAAAGGTCCGGAATCATTTCAGGAAAGATCCGAAGTCGTTCGGAGGAAATCGAAACGGAACCGAAAGGTGTTTCAGGTCAAGATGGATTTTGTGATATGTATTTACATATTAATTAGTGTAATTAATATTTAATATAATATTAAAATCTAATTTGAAGGGTTATTCCACTAATGGGCCAAACTTCCTAGGGAAATAGGGCCCATGAGGGTAAACCGGAGGAGGGAAGGGCCAAAGGGCCAAGGCCCAAGCGCCACAAGGGGGCCCACCCGGTCAGCCTAGGGCTATGCACGGGGTGGGTCCGACCCCTGGGCGGCGGCCCATGAGGCCCATGCGCCTCCCCCCTCTCTCCCTTGTTTAGTCCCACATGGGAAACCCAAAGGGGAGGGCACACCCCCTCCCCCTATATAAAGGGGTGCCCATGGGTGGGATGAGACACGCCAATATTTGGAGAAGTCCTTTGGTTGACTTCCTCCTTCTCTCTCTATATATATACCTTGTGACCATGGCCCCAAGTATGGGCTGTGCGATCAAGGCACACCTGCAGTATGCCGTTGCACTGCAGGGATTCCTAGCGGGATATCAACTTCCGCACTCCTGGCGGGATCGGGGATCCGGGGGTCTCATCGTGCACCGGACGTGTATGAAGACACGAGGCGCAACACTTGGGGCGCTTAAATGTCATGAGCCAGAGCTGTTGCACGATGAAGATGAAGAAGGAGCAAGGGGTGACCTGCGAGGAGCTTCGCGACCTTGAGGTCGGCTACGAGTACGACTACTTCAACCACGTTCCCCGCAGAGTTAATCGCGTACGGTCTACAAGGGTATGTATTCTATACGCATTGGCCGTTACTGCATTACTACATAGATAGATCCTAGGCAGTTTCTGGGGTTCCAACGTAGGATTTTTTTTGTTTTCCGCACCGATCCCCAACAGTGGTATCAGAGCCGATCTATGCGTAGGAGTGCTATATGGCCAGTACGCACAAGTTTTGTGCGGGCATTGATCCCTTAGTTGTTACCCTCTAATGTGTACTTTTTTATATCATGGTATTGTTTGATGAAGTGGCCTGGACCGACCTTACGCGTATTCGTACGTGAGACTGGTTCCACGCTGAACATACGGCTTATACCGTATAAGTGGCTAGAGGGTGTCTGTCTCTTATTCAATAGTTGATATAGCATTTGCAACGGAGGGCCCCGAAAGGGGTGTAATAGAGACAACTGTCGGGTCCATGTTGTGGTTGGAAAGTTCGTAGTTTAGAAACGGTTCTAGTGCGAAAGCCCTAACAACCATGTAAAACTTGCAATAGATAAAGTAGAGGCGTCTAACTTTATTTTGCAGGGGGGCATGTGATTATGATATGGCAATGGTCGTTACGAAGGTAAAGTAGTTTACTTTTCTGTTACTAAGTAGTATAGTAATAGTCATCGTTCCGATGGACGACCTGGTGGAGGCGTCTTGGACTTGGCGTCAAACCAAGGGCAGGATGGAGATCATGCCGGAGCGCTCGATGGAGATCAAGACGCAAGAAAGACCATATCATATCACATTATACATATGATGTTGATACCTGTTTTACATCTTATTGTGTGCTAGTATTTAGATACTCAATGGTAGCAAATAAGATAATCCCTATTGAATTCCAATGCTCCGTGTTCCCCTTGTGTGTGCACCACCAAGAAAGTTCTTCGGTATGAGGTGATCTAGGGTTACAGGCCTGGGTGTCAGACATATCTACATTCACATACAGTGGGTGTAAGCGATGTTGCACAGCAAATACATACAAGTTAGATTTGGCGAGCCTAGCACGTTAGAGAAGCGTGGCCTCGGAACACAAGAGATCGAAAGATCGAGCATGAGTCACATGGATGATGTGATTGGCATTGTTGAATGTCTACCTTTGATAATGCACTGATGGACGTGTAACATGGGGGAGGTGCAGAGGATAGGGATCATGCGATCACTAAAATCTTCCAGGGGATGACAATTTTAGTGGAGACCAATTATAAATTGATCTCTTATTATAAACTCAGTCTAGATGTCTGTTTGCAAATATCTTAGTAGACCTTGGGCTATCCCATTGAGGTCCTTTGCGACCATGGGAATATATTGCGTGATTTGGTACTTAGCAAAAGGGTCCAACTTCATAGATTAATACCCATGCCTGAGGGATATCCTCGTAAAAGGTGATCTTCTCTTTTTTATACAATAACCATTAGGAGATAATTCGATGACTTCGGAATGTTTGTGTTTTCTCCATAATCATCCAATAAGCCATTCTCCATTCGATGGAGAGTTGGGCTACATTTTGTATTCTACAGAATAAGGCACATAGAGTATGACCGCTGGATGAGTTTTCCTCCATCATGGATGAAAAGAGAATGTTTGGAAAAACACTTAGCGATCTTGCATTAGAGTTGAGAACTCTTAGAAGGGCTTGATTGCAAATGGACTCATGGATGAAAATTTATATGTAAGATATACAAATTATAAATGTGGTTCTTGCAAAACTCATAGAAGTTTGCAAAGTATTTGATGCTTGTCCCATTTTGTGAAAACAGGAGGATCTGCTTGAGAATTGCTATTTTTGAGGCAACGTGACTTGATGACGGCAAGCAAAACAGTTGATGGCCGACATCACCTCTTTCCTCAAAAGTTTGTCATTTGGAGTAGTGGACTTGAATATAATTTGTAATCCTTGTTTGTGTGTCTTGCTTTTGGCCAGACGATTATTCATATGAACAAGTTACAAACTAGTTTGTACTATTCTTATGAACAATACCTTATGGTCACATTACGATTACAAATAAGTTATTCTCATCACTATGTTAATGATAATAGTTTAAACATTTATAAAGGATTAGAATGCTAAAAGATATCCAAAGCTTAATAATTAAAAGGCACTACAGTTTAAGTCAGTTTGGTTATTGCATGTTCTTTATGAAAGATCGGGGTCCTAGATGCTTAATCTAGAGACTTTGCAAAACCATGCCTCTTGGGCAGAATGACTAAAACTCCGCATTCTGGTAAAACGGTGATATGCGAAGAAATGTTGAAACTTATACATAATGATGTATCGTATTTTCAACAAGTAGTGGAAATCATTTATTATGGACTTAAGTGAATACGTGTATTTACTTAATGAAACATGAAGTTTGAAATGATTTGAATTGTTTAAATGAGTTCATAACTAAATGGGATATTGAATTAACTGAATTAACAAGTCTCTTCGATTTGATCGACATGACTAAGGTATTCAAGTTAAGTTTAGCATAAAAGGGACTTGTGAAAGATGTTTCACAAATTATGATAATTGGACAAATTCAAACTTTGTTGAAATGTCAAAACATCATAATCATTATGTATTAAGATACATATGGTATAGTATTATCTCTTATAGGGGTTATAGTTATCGTTTAGAGTTAGAGATCAAAATAAGCAAACACTCATTTGAAATACAAAGGAACATCTAAAAGATTCATGGAAACAACACCATAAGTGTTATGGCAAGTTTGTGTTTTCTGGAGATTTTAATAAGTCGAAATCATGGCGAATAAATAAGTCTTTGTAGAGCATTCTTAGGAAGCTATGAATGCATCGTCCGCAAGGGGAAAACCTGCCGTTGTCCTAAGTTGATGTGTCTTGATGAAGATACAGGTGGAAGAAAGTAAAAGATCAAAACAAGGTATTTGACCTTACCTCCGAATTGTTGAGTGGCGCAGCGGAATTTGTTTTCGTGAAACCAAACTCTACAAATAGAGGAGAAACTAATGATAATGATCATAAAGTTTCAGGGAATACTTTTACTAAAGAAAGTAGGATTCAACTATATATTCTACAAGTTTGTGGAATTATATTATTGATTCACTTGTCATGTTTTGAACAAGACATACCTACGAATTACAAAGAAGCATGATGGACCTGAGTGCGAGAAATGACTAGGAGTCATAAAATCCTATACTAAGTTACATTTAAGATTGCAAAGTAACATGTTACTTGATCTTATTAAAGTAAAGAAGTTTACTTGATATTTCTGAATGACTGCAAAGTCATAAGAAGGAAATGAAACTTAATGAATGACAAAAGCTCGATTTATCATAAGTTTGGACAAATTCAAGGAGTTGACTACAACAGTAGTGATGCTTAAGTCTTTTGGATTTACACTAGAAATATATGGATATTGAAGTCTCGTAATTGGAATTCTCAAATTGATAATGATCAAAGAATTTTGGAATGTCCAAGATTATCGAGAAGACCTAGATTTGAGTGGGAGCAAATCAGCTTGGCTAATTTATAATATGTAGTTGACATATTTCGAGTGGGAGCTAAGTGAAATCCCTAGATCTCAAACATGAATGTCATATTTGAGTGGGAGCTAAGTGAAATCCCTGGATCTCAAACATGAATGTCATATTTGAATGGGAGCGTGAAATCATTCTGGGATATGTGGACAACATATATGAATGATGTGATTGGTGTTAATAACGTTTAAGTTAGATAAATAAGGATGAAGTTGAAGTTATTAAACAATAAGATCTATCCAGATAGATTGGTGAGTTTAATAAATACTGAATGTCAAATGCTTCCTGGACTTGATTCTGAAAGATGTTCAGAAAGTCCTAAGCAAGATTCCGAAGTAGCTCAGAATGGAACAAGGTAAGAAAGAAGTTCTTACTATATGAAGCATTGGGTATTGCAACTATGGTTGAAAGAAAGAGAAGCGTTGCATCTCCTATGCCCCAGTCATAGGTTCTTCCATACAACCATGTTGTATACTCGACATAATGTGACCCGAGGTTCTGGTTGGTAGGACAAAGTCTTAACTATAATAACGTGTCTTTAAGTGATTCCTGAGTTGATCACAGAACCAGAATTAAGTTTGTACTAAAATGGCAATAAGCAATGTAAGTGGCATAGATGCATTTCATGCACTAGGATCTACATAGATATAGAAGTATAAAGGCTCCATCTGATGTGATGTATAATGTTATGGCGGGGATAGTTTGCTTTTAACATAGAATGATGTGTCCTAGGGCCCAGTGCCCATGAGAAAGCCCTCGAGGTTGATCTAACGTCACTATAAGCTCCTGGAATCCGGCCTCGTTCTGCTGCCATAACTATAGTATATACACAAAGGATAACAAAGTGTGTTTCGAAGTTTAGATGACAACGGTGAAAACGACCGTCATCATAAACACTAGAAACAAAGTCTCACTTTGTTGCCAAACAAATACTTCGACCCATTATACGATAATGGAGTGAATGTCCAAATTAGGAAGACATTAACGATTTGCAAAAGACATAATGATCTGGTAAAACAGAACATGGACATGACGTTTCCCATAAGCATGCATGATCTGTAAACACATATGGTATATGGTTTATATGAGTAAAATGCGAGCTAGAATATTTGTACTCTAGTGCAAGTGGGAGACTGAAGGAGATATGCCCTAGAGGCAAATAATAAATAGGTTTTTATTGTCATATCTCAATTAGTTTATAATAGTTTCATATTGTGCTAGAACTGTGCCAAGTAGAAACAATGGTACAGGTGTGGTATGAAACAACCAATTCCCTAGTAGCCTCTATTCATACTAGTTCGTTGGTCACGAAGATGATCTGGGTTTCAAGATCATGGGCATTTATGCCGACTGACAACGAGATCATATCATTGGAGAATGATGTGATTGGACATTCCTCGAAGGATTGCAACATGATCAAGTCATATATTTCATTGTTGCAACATCTATACCTAGACTCCTTCTCCTTAGACCGTGAGCTCATATTACTCACTGTTTCCCGAGGCTGCTTTGACTACATCAACCGTCATCTGGTAATACAGTGGCCATAAAGGTGTATGTTGGGTATTCCAAAGGAACAGTTGATGACATGTGACTGCAAGACCGGGATTTGTTCACCCACATGACAGGTAAAGATACATACGGCCGGCTTGGTGAGATTACATCCATAAATGTTGCAACATGTGACTAGGTCACGGGGATGTAATATCACGGTAACAAGAAAACAGAACTTGTTGTGAACGAGATTGAACAAGGTATGGGATACCAATGATCGGATCTCGTACAAGTTGTATCGAGAAACAAAAGGAAGAGGATGCTACATTTAGACGGTTCAAACGACATTGTCATCGGGAATGCATAGGGGTCACATGGACATCCCTGGTCCCTCTGTTGATCATTGATACAGATCATGTCTAGAGCATTCCTGAGCCGTGAGAGGATACACTTAAGGGTACGATGAGAGCGATCATTCGTAATACGGAATCACAGTAGAGAAAAAGAAAGCCGGAATTGTTCTGTAGAGAGATTCGAAGTTGTTCGGAGAAAGAATAAAGGTCCGGAATCATTCCGGGAAAGATCCGAAGTCGTTCGGAGGAAATCGAAAGGGAACCGAAAGGTGTTTCGGGTCAAGATGGATTTTGTAATATGTATTTACATATTAAATAGTGTAATTAATTAAATATAATATTAAAATCTAATTTGAATGGTTATTCCACTAATGGGCCAAACTTCCTAGGGAAATAGGGCCCATGAGGGAAAACCGGAGGAGGGAAGGGCCAAGGCCCAAGTGCCACAAGGGGGCCCACCCGGCCAGCCTAGGGTTGTGCGCGGAGTGGGGCCCACCCCTGGCCGGTGGCCCATGAGGCCCATGCGCCTCCCCCTCTCTCCCTTGTTTAGTCCCACATGGGAAACCCAAAGGGGAGGCCACAGCCCCTCCCCCTATATAAAGGGGTGCCCATGGGTGGGATGAGACACGCCAATATTTGGAGAAGTCCTTTGGTTGACTTCCTCCTTCTCTCTCTCTATACCGTGTGACCATGGCCCCAAGTCTGGGCTGTGCGATCAAGGCACACCAGCAGTATGCCGTTGCGCTGCAGAGGTTCCTAGCCGGATATCAACTTCCACACTCCCGGCGGGATCGAGGAGCCGGAGGTATCATCGTGCACCGGTCATGTACGAAGACACGAGGCGTAACACTTGGGGCGCTTAAATGTCATGAGCCGGAGTTGTTGCACGATGAAGATGAAGATGAAGAAGGAGCAAGGGGTGACCTGCGAGGAGCTTCGCGACCTTGAGGTCGGCTACGAGTACGACTACTTCAACCATGTTCCCTGCGGAACGTTAACCGCGTACGGTCTACAAGGGTATGTATTCTATACTCATTGGCCGTTACTGCATTACTACATAGATAGATCCTAGGCAGTTTCTGGGGTTCCAACGTAGGAATTTTTTTGTTTTCCGCACCGATCCCCAACATCGTTGGGGTCTACTGAAAGCTCTAATGCATTGAGCATACGTGAAGCAATGATGCCCCCATAGATAGGCCTCCTAGCAGCTAGGCGGCGAGCAATAAGCGAGCCAAGGTTATACCGAGTATCATTGTTAAGCGCAGCAGCAAGAAAGGCTAAATGATAGTTGGAGATATTACTCGTATTCTCCCTACCAAGAACGCTAGTAGCAAGATAATATGCAAAGTATCTAAGAGCAGGGAGTTGGATGTTTCTTATCTTTCCACGCTGAGCTACACGGTCATCATCATTGGTCACCCCTCGGTAGAGCTCCAGCAAATCAGCGGTCGCCCTTGAATCTTCTTCACGGTCCCTGTCATGCTTACACCTACAATACTGCAAAATATTTCCAATGACATGGTAAAGGGAAGATTATAAATTCTAAAAGAGACAGTTGACTGATAGGGCGTGTTAGTAAACACGAAGCTCTCAACAAAAGTCTTGGTGGGCATAGCGTATTGCTCACTCTCATCTTGCATGTATGAGGTCAAACCAACCCTCTGAGTCAGTAGCAAGAAATCATCAAGAATCCCTGCAGCTTGTAAGAAAGTAAAACAAGGAAAAGTAGATGGGTGAGCATCCCCATCACTTCCTTCATTACCAATGCGAGGTGCAATGAGATCTTCATTGTATGATGGCCTAAACTGAGAGGCTGACCTTGAGGGCCTTAACCTCCTAGGTGCATCCCTCTCAAATATTTCTCCAAAGGTACGGTTGTTCATGTTTGATATTCTGAAATTTAAACATCCATTAAACAAGTGATTGCAAAGTGAATATATAATGAAGGGCACTACTCATAGGGACTTGTAAGAGGCCTAAACATGCATCAAAACTATATCTCTAAGCATCAAACAAGCTTACAAGCTCTCATAACCCGTCACCTACAGTAGCAAAATACTCAACATATAAACCACTAAACACAAATCTACTTGGACAAGTGGAGGAGTCACATACCAGAGAACAAATGCTCCAAATTTCAGCAGCAAAGATGGGCTGAGCAAGGAGATCGAAAAATCGAGGGCAAGCACATCAAGAACGCGATTTTGAGCAATGAACTGGTGTCTACTCGGGAGAGAGAAGAAAGTGGCAAGTGAGAGAGTGAGTGGAGGGCCAGGGTGGCCCACACCATAGGCAGGCGCGCCCTAGGGTTGGGCGCACCACCAGGCGGTGTGCCTGCCTGGTAGGTGATGACCCACAAGTATAGGGGTGTATCGCAGTATTTTCGATAAGTAAGAGTGTCGAACCCAACGAGGAGCAGAAGGTGCTGGCTAGTGGTATGGATCAGGAATTCTCTGCAAATACTTAGCAAACGGATTTTTAGGGTTTTTTGATAAAGCAAGTAAACAAAGTACGAGTAAATAAAAGACAGTACGAATAAATGCAGCAAGTGGCCCAATCCTTTATGCAGCAAAGGACAATCCAGTTGTATTACTTAAGATGACCAAACGTTCTCGAGGACACATGGGAAGACTGTCAAGTGCTTTCGCTTCATATAGTTGATTAATCTTCTTTAGCTTGCTAAGTGTTGTGTGGGTGAACCTGTGCTAATGTATCGCCCCATCCAAGACTAATACATACTTGTGATTATACCCCTTGCAAACATCCGTAAGTACAAGAAAGTAATTAAGGTAGAAACCTAACCACAACTTTAAACTCTAAGACCCTTACGTCCCTTGTGCAATGGTTTCCTAACGGGGGTTCAGGTTTCTGTCACTCCGGCAACCCCTACGATTAGTAGCCAAATACACAATGCATTACCCTAGGCCCATATAGGTGAAGTGTCATGTAGTCGGCGTTCACATGACACCACTAGAAGAAGTACACCACAACTTAAATAACAATCTATTGAATCTTTCTCAACGCAACTCCACTACTAACAACAAGACTTCTCCCATGTCCTCAAGAACAAAACGAACTACTCACAAGACATCATATGGATCATGATCAGAGATGGAATAATGATGTATAACAATCTGAACATAAACAATAATTCAATGATTCACTCAATAGCATCAACTACAAAGATTAATCAACACCAGGAAAGTTTCCCCTATGAACTAATGCAAGATTCAACTCAATTGTTACAGCAATATGGAGATGGTGATGAGGGTGCTGCTGATGATGATGATGATCCCGATGAAGTCCAGCTTGATGGTGGTGTCGATGGCGATGATCTCCCCTCTCCGGGAAGGAATTCTTCTGTCTGCCGGAGAGATCTTTCTCTCTCGGTGTTTTCCGCCCCACAGAGGCGACGGAATCTTTCTGTGGTCGCTCCCCGAGTCTTAGCGTTTTGTGGGGATGATATACGCCAGAGGGGAGAGGCTGGAGTGGGCCAGGGCGGCCACACCACTCCCAAGCGCGGCCTAGGCCTGCCCGCGCCATGGGGTGGTGTGGGCCCCCTGTGGCCCACCTCCACTCCATCTTCTGGCATCCTGAGTCTTGTGGAAAAATAGGATTTTCCGTATATTTTCCCGGATTTTCTGATCTTCGCGAATTTTGCCTCCAAACATCACCTTTTCCATCAGAATCCTGACTGCAGTGGTCCATGCTCCAAAAGTCATCAACCATGCAAAAATAGATGAAATAACATAACTATCACCTCTTAATATGAAATATATCAATGAATAATAGTGAATTAAGACATAGAATAGTGATGCAAAATGGACGTATCAACTCCCCCCAAGCTTAGACTTTGCTTGTCCCCAAGCGAAACTGATCTCAATAAACATGACCTCAGGTTTATGGAGTGAAGAGTCGATAAAAGAATACGGATAAGAATCATCACATTCATCAAATACATAGATCATAATAGAAGACAACTCACTATTATACAACTCAACTTGCAATGAGTAAAGGAAACACAATAAAGATACATAAAAGTGAATCATAATTGGTAATGGCAAACTTAGCTCTCGGTCGAAGAATAGTTGATAATTTGCTGGAGTTCACAAATAGCTGGTTTTTCAATGAAAGCTTTCAAAGTAGTAAACATTAAGATAAGAGCAATGTGCAAAACAAGGAACATAAGAAACATGTTTGAATAAATCATCATATGAATGAATGAAACACATCAACTCAAGATACTTGCTGAGATAGAAGGGAGTAGGTTTACTGACACAACTACAAAGTAAAAGAAAGGCCCTTCAAAGAGGGAAGCAGGGATTGCAAGTCTCATAAAGAGCTCCCAAAAATTATGATACTTACTAGCTTTCAGCTCTCATTGCTCCTATCATAGGCATCTTTAGGTGATTAAGGTTAAAGTGACACAACTAAGAGGATAAGCTTGACAAGTTATAAGTTGAAATCTCATGCCCCTTACTTATTAGTACCGATCCTCATGCTACTCAACTTCAGTCACGAGCAAGCTCTTGTCATTGTAAATACATGCGTATCATTGAGAACTGCCAACGGGGTACCCCTTGCACATGACACAGGAGCTATCCCATAATCAAAATGACAAGGCAAGCAAACAGTGAGCATCTCAGCGATCTTTTTATTTGCTATTTGCATAGGTTTTTATTGAGGATGCTTCATAGAATGCTCACTATAGTTATGCTGCAAGTTTCCACCATGATTAGGCATGGCTTAGGCTAGCGGCCCAGGCGTTTCTCTAACACACATATAAACTCCATGATCTTACAAGTTCCACTTTTATTTCACACCGCCGAGATCCATAAGCAAAAGAACATGATATCAACTAGGTACAAGTACCAATGAAGTGTTGAAAGCGGTCCCCATGATACATGGTTTAGCTAACTTCAACTCATAAAGCGCAAGCATATACGCAACAAAGAAGGACCCAATGGTTCAAGTTTATTAAATGCAAGAAAGTAAAGTGTGCCATCAAGTTCGCGAGAGCTTTAATCACTAATTTTCACATAACAAGTTTAATTTGGGAGGTAGATAAAACAAGAATTTACTTGGAATAGCAATAATGCTACTAGGTAGGTATGGTGGACACAAATGGCAAAGGTAGTTTAGAGGAGGTGGATGCACGAGAAGAATACCCTCTCAGTACAGGTTTTTGGCTAGCAAGGCTGGGTAGCAAGTACAAGAGTTGAAGGAAACAAACAAACATACAAGTGATAAAGACAAACATGCAATCTTCCTTGGAAGCACAAAAGATCTTAACTAGAGAATACTAAACTTATGAGCAAATCAAGAAAGAAAGATGATGAAATTATTTTTCTCTAGAGTACTTCTATCTTTTCTTTCAACTCTCAAAAATAGTGTGCTAGTGACCGAGCCAGGTTTGCCAAAACCAACTAAATTAAGTCAATGATCCCAAAGTGATACCAATACTAACAACAAGATCAATCATATAACCACGAATTGAAAACTAACATAAGCTATGAAAAAGGGTGAATGATAGAACTTCTCATTAATATTCCATAACGGAAACTCACACCAAGGGATACAAATCTAACGAGAGAGGGGACACTTCCATAATGCAAACCATACTACAAAATAACTCCTCTATTCATGTATGACTCTACTAATAAGGTAAAGAGATAGAAGACAGTGATATGATACCGCGGCACTCCCTCAAGCTTGGAACAAACCAAGGGGATGCCAAACCTGATGATGAATTACTCCTTTGGTGGTGGTGGTATCCTCTCGATGAGCTCTTTGATCAATTTCCCCAAGTCCTCAACCTCGAAGGTGAGATTACGAATAAGCTGCGAGTTTTGCTCAATGCGGCTCATGATCATGTCGGGTTGAGAATTCCAGCTCTTGTTATTCTTTCCCCACTCTTCCTCCTTGAAGTCTTCTTTTCCTGCATAGCTAGAACGAGGCAAATCCCAATTGGAGGGTAATTTCTCCTTGGGCATATTCTAGTATTGATGCTCATGGATAAGGGTATGGAAAGGATTCTTGGTGCGTGGAGGAAGAGATCGTGGAGCCAAACCATGACGAGGAGCTTTCCCCCCAGTCTGCATCCGTGCAGTCCTTCTGATCTTGGAAGGTTTCACCACTCCAATGCTTGCAATGGTGGTGCCGGTATGCGGACGTTGGCCTTGCTCCTCTTCACCTTCGCTCTTGATCTCCTTCTCCTTCCTGGGGTCTTGGAGGTCTTCCTCCATGGGCTCCTTCCCTTTATCCTTGGCGGACACCATTGTGCTTCTAAGCTTTCAAAGAGTATGTCCTGACAGAAATAGATCGAAACAAAAACACGATATACGGACCTCGGGGGATCCGGGGGGTTATATATTACGAAGTTTCATGTCAAAAGGAAGGTACTGGGAGAAAACGAGTCGGAGGTGGAGTCCTGGGTGGCCTCTCCACCTGGTGGCACGGCCAGGGGTGGGCCCACGCCATGGGGTGGTGTGGGCCACCCTGGCTCCGTTTCCGTCCCTTTTTTGCTTCGAAACTTTCCTTATTGACTGAAACTGCAAAAAAATAGTTGGATTGTATTTTCCCGAAACTTTTCTTACCAGAACCGTTACCTATTTGAATACGGACTCTGCAGGTCTCTAAATTTGGTATTTAGTGGATCCTTCCGGAGTCATCACTTGAATATCTATATCTTCATCTTCATACAATTATTACTTGAGTCATGAAACCCTTCTCTTCCTTATTACACCATTATCTCCACTTCCTGGAAATTTCTTTCACACAAAACTTCACACAATTCTCATTAGCAACATTAGTATAAGTAAAGTGATAGAACCTTTTGAGTACAACTTCAACTGAAAACCATCAAAACATAGGCTACTGTATCAACTCCTTCCGAAAACCCAAAAAGAATTCAAAAAGGCAATCGAATAAAGAAGCAAATGCAAGAGTGGCTAAATCTGTCAAAACAGACCAGCAGGTAAAGATCAATATTTTTTAAAATCTTCTGTTGCTCAAATCAAAAAGTGCAAAACTAACGAAAGTTAAATAACAACCTGGGTCAGAAGCACAAAAAATTACAGCTCAATCCGACATACAGAGATCTCTCACGAATTTTTACGGTGAAGCACAAAAATCTGTTTCGGGACAACAACTTCCCCAAATCTTACTTCTCTCTCATTAGAGGTTGATCTTGACACAAAAAACCAAACAAAACGGATAAGGAGCGGTTATTACCGAAGTAATAACTTCCAAGACTCAAAGAAACAAAAACAAACTGAAAGCAAAAACAAATTGTGTTGTCTCCCATAAAGCTCTTTCTTTATAGCCATTAAGATGGGCATGATAATTTTGAAGAAGCTCTCATAGGGATATAAATTGAAGCGAAAGAGAGCATTAAGAAGCAAAAACACCCACACATTTAAGTCTAACCCACTTCCTATGCAAGGGGATTTTGTAAACAAACAAGTTATTGAAACCAAAGGCAACTTGCATAAGAAGGCAAAAGAAGTGCAACATAAAAACTTTTAGCATAAAACGGGGAAACTTGATATTATTGAGATACATAAGAACACTTTTCCCTCTCTCATAGTATCTTTCAGTATCATGCATAAACTTAACAATATAGCTATCACAAGGACCATCATAGCAATGATCACTTATTCTAACAGAAAACACAGGAATACTAGCTCTCATAACACTATTTTGTGAAACAATATTAGAGGTATCCTTGCAAAGGATAGTGTGTCCCTCTTTTTCAAACTTAGCAACAAAGTCTTTCACATTTGCTACTATAGGTTCATCAACCATTTGTTTATCAGGTTCAACATCCTTATTCATACTTTCATTAACCATACTAGCTATCATAGAATGTTCCTTTACCTTAACTGGAAAAGGCATTTTCTCAATATAAGATTTAGGTAAAACATGATTAGCAGTATAAACTTCAGTATTTCTTGTAGGAACACTCTTAGCAATATCTTTATAAGGTTCATTATACTTATTCCACTTCTTTTTAGGCACTTCAATATAAGAAGCAAAAGCCTTAAAATAAGAAGCAATAGCTTGAGAGTCTAGACCATAAGCATTTTTAATATTTTGAAAGTCATCAGTTCCCATAAAAGATTCAATGCATTCATAATCATAATTTATACCTGACTTTCTACCTTTGTCATTCTCCCAAGCTTCAGCATTGTCTTGAATACGATCCAGAAGGTCCCATTTAGCTTCTTCTTCCATACGAGTGAATGATCCAGCACAAGAAGCATCCAATAAATCTTTATCATGTAGAGGGAGCCTTGCATAAAAGTTGTTGATAATAATATTGTTGGGGAGCTCATGAATGGGACATTTGAGCATTAGTAACTTCAATCTCCCCCAAGCTTGAGCTGTACTCTCTCCATCTAGAGGCCAAAAGTTGTATATTTGATTCCGATCTTTATGAATCTCACTAGGAGGATAAAACTTTGAATAAAAGAGAGGTACTATTTCCTCCCATTCCAGAGCTTGACCATTCTTCAGCAGCTTATACCATTCATCGGCTCTTCCTTTCAGCGATAATGAGAATAACTTCTTCTTAACTTGATCTGTAGTAATACCTGCACACTTGAACAACCCGCATAATTCGTGTATAAAGAGTAAATGATCACCGGGATGGACAGTTCCATCCCCAACATAGTAATTATCCATAACATGATCAATAATTCTTGTAGGTATTTTGAAAACATCTTTCTCAGCAGGTGGTGGCTTATCTACTACCTTAGCAGTGGTAGTAGCATTACCAAATAAGAAACTCAACGAATTATCCATAACGAAAATAAAGCAACTAGCAGAAGTAAACAATACTCATAGTAGAAGTTTCCTTTACCAATTCCACTCTCCAATAGCGCTTCACTCCCCGGCAACAGCGCCAGAAAATAGTCTTGATGACCCACAAGTATAGGGGGTGTATCGCAGTATTTTCGATAAGTAAGAGTGTCGAACCCAACGAGGAGCAGAAGGTGCTGGCTAGTGGTATGGATCAGGAATTCTCTGCAAATACTTAGCAAACGGATTTTTAGGGGTTTTCGATAAAGCAAGTAAACAAAGTACGAGTAAATAAAAGACAGTAAGAATAAATGCAGCAAGTGGCCCAATCCTTTATGCAGCAAAGGACAAGCCGGTTGTATTACTTGAGATGACCAAACGTTCTCGAGGACACATGGGAAGACTATCAAGTGCTTTCGCTTCATATAGTTGATTAATCTTCTTTAGCTTGCTAAGTGTTGTGTGGGTAAACCTGTGCTAATGTACCGTCCCATCCAAGACTAATACATACTTGTGATTATACCCCATGCAAACATCCGTAAGTACAAGAAAGTAATTAAGGTAGAAACCTAACCACAACTTTAAACTCTAAGACCCTTACGTCCCTTGTGCAATGGTTTCCTAACGGGGGTTCAGGTTTCTGTCACTCCGGCAACCCCTACGATTAGTATCCAAATACACAATGCATTCCCCTAGGCCCATATAGGTGAAGTGTCATGTAGTCGACGTTCACATGACACCACTAGAAGAAGTACACCACAACTTAAATAACAATCTATTGAATCTTTCTCAACGCAACTCCACTACTAACAACAAGACTTCTCCCATGTCCTTAAGAACAAAACGAACTACTCACAAGACATCATATGGATCATGATCAGAGATGGAATAATGATGTATAACAATCTGAATATAAACAATAATTCAATGGTTCACTCAATAGCATCAACTACAAAGAGTAATCAACACCGAGAAAGTTTCCCCTATGAACTAATGCAAGATTCAACTCAATTGTTACAGCAATATGGAGATGGTGATGAGGGTGCTAATGATGATGATGGTGGTGATGATGATGATGATCCTGATGAAGTCCAGCTTGATGGTGGTGTCGATGGCGACGATCTCCCCTCTCCGGGAAGGAATTCCCCCGGCAGAAATCTATCTGCCAGAGAGATCTTTCTCTCTTGGTGTTTTCCGCCCCGCAGAGGCGGCGGAATCTTTCTGTGGTTGCTCCCCGAGTCTTAGGGTTTCGTGGGGATGATATACGCTAGAGGGGAGAGGCTGGAGTGGTCCAGGGCGGTCACACCACTCCCAGGTGCGGCCTAGGCCTACCCGCGCCATGGGGTGGTGTGGGCCCCCTGTGGCCCACCTCCACTCCATCTTCTGGCATCCCGAGTCTTCTGGAAAAATAGGATTTTCCGTATATTTTCCCGGATTTTCTGATCTTCGCGAATTTTGCCTCCAAACATCACCTTTTCCATCAGAATCCTGACTGCAGCGGTCCATGCTCCAAAAGTCATCAACCATGCAAAAATAGATGAAATAACATAAGTATCACCTCTCAATACGAAATATATCAATGAATAATAGTGAATTAAGACATAGAATAGTGATGCAAAATGGACATATCAGTAGGCCCCTTCGGTACCTTCCAGGCACTCCTCTACCCCTTTTTTCACGTAAAAATTTAATATGAATTTTCTAGAATTTTTCGAGACACTTTATTTTTGAGGAATTTTCAGGTATAGATGAATGATTTTTTGATAGAAAAAGATTTTCTGGAATGATGCAATGACAAAACAAGGCTAGAACTACAAAAGTTCTAAGACACTCTAATATGCAAGCAACTAACAACGAAAAAGAAAACTAAGTGAAAGCAAAAACTAAAATGGATAGAATAGAAGTAAGCGGAGATAATCACGGTGAAAACATTGTTTTGTTCAGTGAAATCCTTTTGTTAACAAGGTTGATCAGGTCTTGTTACCAAAACAATTTCATATGAGACAAAACTTTGTATTCCACTAATGATTATGTTACCTCAACTTTGATAGCAATGGTACCAATCATAATAGTTTCAAATTTTTCTCTTGGTATGGGACAATATATTTCTCCCACTTGAATGCCCTCAACAAGTTCAATTGAATTCAAACCATATGTCCTATCAATCTTCTTGGGGAAATAGACAGTATGCTCCTTGTCATTAACATTGAAAGTCACCTTTCCTTGATTACAATTAATAACAGCTCCTGCAGTATTAAGAAAAGGTCTCCCAAGAATAATTGACATATTATCATCTTCAGGCATTTCAAGCACAACAAAATCAGTTAATATCAAACAATTATGAGCCACTTGAACAGGTACATCCTTACATATACCAACAGGAATAGTGGTAGATTTATCAGCCATTTGCAAAGATATATCAGTTGGTATTAATTTTTCCAGTTGAAGTCTCTTATAGAGAGAGAAAGGCATAACACTAACTCCAGCTCCCAAATCACACAAAGCAGTTCTAACATAACTATTCTTAATAGAGCAAGGGATAGTTGGAATCCCTGGGTCTCCAAGTTTCTTTGGAACCTTACCATTAAAGGAATAATTAGCAAGCAAAGTAGAAATTTCTTCATTAGGGATCTTCCTTTTATTCGAGACAATATCCTTCATATACTTTGAGTAAGGAGGCAATTTAATAGCATCAATCAAAGGAATTTGCAGGAATAAAGGTTTCATCCACTCACAAAACTTATTATAGTGTTCATCTTCCTTTGACTTGTGTTTCTTATTAGGGAAAGACATAGGTTTTTGGACCCAAGGCTCTCTTTCACTATCATGTTTCTTAGCAATAAAATCTTCTATAGCGTATTTAGTATTCTTAGTGTGCTTTTCAGGTTCTTCTTCAACTTTTTCTTTATCAGGAACATCATTTTCTTCATTACCACTTTTAGTTTCAGCATCAGAGATAGATATACTATTAGGATCTTTAGCAGGTTCAGAGGGTTCTACAATAGTTTTATGTTTCTTTTTTCCTTTTCATACGAGTAGAACCACTATTTTCAGCTTGTTGAGAATCCTGCTCAATTATTTTGGGATGCCCCTCAGGATATAGAGGATCCTGGGTAGCAGCACCACTTCTAGTTCTAATTTCATAAGCATGTTTTTCTTTGGCAGCGTTAACTAGCAAGTCTTTTTGCACTTTAATAAGTTGATCTATTTGAGTTTGAACCATTTGAAAATGTTTAACAATCATTTTAACATCATTAGAGGTTCTTTCCACAATATCTTTTAACTCAACAATAGCTCTAGTGTTTTCCATTAAATGATTTTGCACCCTTTTATTAAAATTATCTTGCTTAGCAATGAAAATATCAAATTCTTCTAAGCATTGATCAGGAGGTTTAGAGTAAGGGATATCACCTTCATCAAAGTGTTGGAGAGAGTGTACCTCAATAGTGGATGAATGGGGGATTGGCTTACATAATTCTTCTATAGGAGGTAAATTCTTGACATCTGCAGCTTTAATTCCCTTGTCCTTAAGACATTTCTTAGCTTCCTTCATCACTTCATCACTCAATTCAATAACTCCCCTCTTCTTAGATAACGGTATAGGCACCGGTATAGCTGGTTCACGTATAATTACTTCAGGTATAGCTGGTTCAAGAGGAGTCCAATCTTCATAATTCTTGCTTATTTTAGCCATTAATTCCTCAGCTTCTTTGGGAGTCCTATTCCAGAAAACACAATCAGCACAACTATCTAGGTATGTCCTAGATTCTTCAGTTAGTCCATTATAAAATATATCAAGAAGCTCATTCTTAGGTAGTGGACTTCCAGCCTGTGCATGAATCAAAGCACAAAACCTTGCCCATGATTCAGGCAATATCTCTTTTTCTCCCTGTTTAAAATCAAAAAGTTCTTGCAAAATAGCATGTCTAGCACTTGGAGGAAAATATTTCTGCAGGAATGTACTAATCAAGCAATCAGGGCTATCAATAGATCCAGGAGGTAAATTACTAAACCAAGTTTTAGCTTCCCCTTTTAGTGAAAAAGGGAAAATCTTAGCAACACAGTAAGTACGCATCTTAATATCATCAGAAAACAAGCCACTCATGGTAGAAAGCTCAGTCATATGTGCTACCGCACTTTCATTCTTAGCCCCACAAAAAGGTTCTTTCTCATCAATAGCTATGTAAGATAGATCAAGAGAGAAATCATAATATTTATCTTTAATGTTTATGGGAGAAGCAGTAAACTTAGCAATAGGAGACAATTTGGGTCTAATAGTACGCCTCTCAAGGAGACTCTTAGCAGCGCTCCTATCATGGGTGTTTTTACATTCTTTAATAAATTCATCGGTCATCTCAACATAACCATCTTCAATATCATAACTCTCATTAGACTCAGGTGAACTAACAGGTGTAATAGTGTCTTCATTAGGAGTTTCAGTATTTCTAGCTATAGTTCTAGCAATCGTAGCATCTAGGAAAGGACCTAATGAACCACTCTTATCAAGCACAGTAGAAGCAGCATCATAAGTATCAGAAGTTTCAGATTCAGCAGTAGTAGCAGTGTGTGTAGCATGTGTATGTGGTGGTGTAACGAGCTTACTCATAACAGATGGTGAATCAAGAGCAACAGAGGTGTTCAGAACCGTACCTATTCTTGTAGTGGATGGTAAATAGGAACCTTGCCATCACGAGACTTACCCATGATGGATGGATGGCATCGAACAATAATGAATCCAAGTGAACTTGATAAATAAAGCTATGCTCCCCGACAACGATGCCAGAAAATAGTCTTGATGACCCACAAGTATAGGGGGTGTATCGCAGTATTTTCGAGGGAAGTGAAACCCAATTTATTTATTTGACACAAGGGGATCCAAAGAATATTTATAAGCCTTAACAATTGAGTTGTCAATTCAGCTGCACCTGGAAACAATCTTGCTCACAGCAGTTTATTAGTAGCAACAGTTTTGTACTAGGAGTAGTAAAGTAACAGCAGTAAACAGTAGGATTCGAGTGCGGTAGGCATAGGGATGGATGGACGAGCGTTGCATGGACAAGACAATTCACATGGCAATCAGAATATAGGGCAATTGCAGATAAATAAGATAAAGCATCCAAGTACTAAATAATCCTAGGCATGTGTCCCAAATATAGTCATACGTGCTCGCAATGAGAACTTGCACAACATCTTTTGTCCTGCAGGCCCGTTTGCAGCGGGGCCTCAAGGGAACTACTGGCAATTAAGGTGCTCCTTTTAATAGAGCACCGGAGCAAAGCATTAACACTCCGTGAACACATGTAATCCTCACATCAAAGCCATTCCCTCCGGTTATCCCGATTTCTGTCACTTCGGGGCCATTGGTTCCGGACAACAACGTGTGTATACAACTTGCAGGTAAGACCAAAAACAATACTATCATAATGAATCAATAACATGTTCAGATCTGAAATCATGGCACTCGGGCCCTAGTGCCAAGCATTAAGCATAACAAGTTGCAACAAAGTCAAAAAGCACTAATAATAGATACTAGGCACCATGCCCTAACAATCCGATGCCATTACATGAACGATCTCATCCAATCCCTACCATCCCCATAGCCTACAGTGGAGGATTACTCACTCATAGATGGGGGAAACATGGATGGTCGACGGAGAAGCGATGGTGATGATGATGACGATGATCTCCTCCAATTCCTCGTCCGGCAGGGTGCCAGAACGGAGTTTCTGGTGATGTTTCGTGGAATCTGGTGGTGGCGGCGGAGCGGAACTCCTTCTGGATAAACGTCGAACCCCCTGAGTTTTTAGGTCAGAAGGCATCTTATAGGCGAAGAGGGAGACCGAGGGGTTGTCTGGGGCGGCCAGGCCCAACCCGTGTGGCCAGGTGGTGTGTCTAGGCCCCAGCCCCACTTCGTCTCGTATTCTGGCTCTAGGAATATTCTGGTGAAATAGGATTTTTGGCATATTTTCCGGGATTTTTCCTGATAGTTGATTTTTTGCACAAAAACTAAACCCCAAGGCAATTCTGCTGAAAATAGCGTCAGTCCGTGTTAGTTGCATCCAAATCACACAAGTTTAGAGTAGAAACAATAGCAAAAGTGTTCGGGAAAGTAGATAAGTTTTTGACGTATCAGAGGCAGACTTTTGTCTATCGACTCCTTCAATCTTGCGAGTTCCTCTTGCATGCCAAGGAACTGGGAGATTCTGTTGAATTCCCGATCGCAGCTGTCGAACCTCTCGAAGCTTCCATTGATTGTGATGACATCGTTCGGGCCTGGCATAGTGGGGCACTTCCATGAACCTCACGAATGTGACACGTCCGAGGATGCAGTGGTACTACGAGGGCCAGTCAACAACTTCGAAGTTGATGCGCTCTCGTCGAAAGTTTTGCAGCGTGCTGAAGATGACGTCGAGGTTGATCTTGCCCAAGGGGTACACACCCTTCCCTAGCACGATGTCGTGGAACGTCGTGTCTGACACTTACAGACATGTCAGGAGGATCCTCATTGCTCGCAAGGTACTCGCGAACATAAGGTTGATGCCGCTTCCACCGTCCATGAAGACGCGACTCATCTCGAATCCGCCGATCTGTGCCTCGAGTACCAGGGGACACTGGCCTGGGCGAGGTACTTGACGCGGATGGTTTCTTTTGTCGAAGGTGATGCAGAACTTGCTGCCACTGAGGTACTTAGTGGTGGAGGGCGGAGAGTGCATCGCTAAATTGACTTGGCGAGTGATTGCTTTCTACGTTCGATTTGAGGGGTGACCCTTTTGGATCATCCCCATGTTTCCCAGTGGTCGGGGATATGGCTCGCCTCCATGGTTCTGGACTGGTGTAGCCGTAGGTGGTGGCGGGCCTGGTGGTGGTGGAGGAGCTCCATGTGCCACAGCCCCCGGGGCAGCTCCATAGCCTTGGTTGATCGCGTCGCGATTCATTCAGGCTAGGCCTTCGTGGAGATTGAGGAACTCGCGGCAGTCCTTTAGGAGGTGGATGGACTTTTTCTTGCCATCGTGCTTATCAATGTAGAAGTGTACGTTGCACGGTCCGAACAGTTTGTCCTGGATGGATGTTGCGGGTGCCTCATCGCGAATGCGGCGTTGCCACACCTACGTGGTTTTCCCGCTGTCGTAGTATCCACCGTTGTGATATCCGCCGTTGCGGTTGTCGTCGCGTTTGTCGGCGTAGCCGGCTGCGACCATGTCGACCTCATCGCGGTCCTCGTATCCGTGCATTCGATGTTTCCCTCGGCGATCGCGTCTACACCCAAGGTCGTCTTCATCGTTAGAGTAGGCACGGTTTTCACCGAGTCCTCTCCATCAGCCCACATGTTCGCGATCTCCATCAGGTGGTCGATCGTTTTAGGCTTCGAGTGGCCCAGCTCCTCCCTGAGCTCTCTGTGGCGCACTTCGCCATTGAATGCATCGATTGCGCGATCCTCGGAGATGTCTTCTACGGAGTTCTTGATTGTGGACCATCTCTGGATGTACGAGCGTAGTGACTCGCTAGATCTCTAATGGCGGCCTCTTAGCTCTTCGATTGATGCGGGCCTTTTGTAAGTACCCTTGAAGTTGCGCACGAAGTTGTAGACCAGCTCTTCCCAGCTATGAATTGATCTGCACAGGAGATTGTTGAGCCACGCGTGGGCAGCGCCTTGCAGCTGCAGCTGTAGGCATTGCATGGCCGTGCTTGAGCTTCTGCCATGCAGCCTGATGAAGGAGATGTGATTCTCCAGCCAGATTTTCGGGTCTTGTAGGCCATCAAATTTTGGGTTCTCTGATGGAAGTTTGAACCCCTTAGGCATTTGCTTTTGCCTGATGGCTCTGATGAAGCATCTGGCGCCACAGAGCTCTATGTCGTCGTCCTCCAAGTCAGTCGAACGGGCGCGCCTTGCGCGCATCTTGTCGACCTTGCGCTGCGTGATGTCATCACGCGCGTCGTAGTCGTGGTCATGTCGCCGTGAGCGGCGACATCGAGACAAGTCGTGGCTATCATCGCTGGACGAGGGCGAGGAATAGCGTTTGGCCAGAGCCTTGCTTTTCTTCGGCTCCGGTGTTGGCTCTTTGACGAGGGCAGCTTCGACTAGCCCCAGGCCTACGATCGTAGATCGGTGCATGGCAGCTCGCGGATCTCCAGCTGGTGGCTGGTTGTTGAGGAGGTACATGGTGGCCGCTGTCACGCTGCTTGCGGTGTCTTCGGGAGCACGCTGCCCCGTGTATCCACCGTCATAGAGCCAAAGTCGAGGACTTCTGCGGCTTCTTCGCGCTCTTTATCGATGAGGTGGGCCAGTCAAGATCGTCTTTTGTTGGCCATGTAGTCATTGCCCTTGGAGGAGGATCCTCCTATGGAAGAGAGTTGAGCCCGCCGAAGGCTCGACTCGTCCGCCGCATTTCTGCGCGCCTCGAGTTGCACGATTACTTGTTGTTGGCGCCTGTACTCCTATTTGAGCAGCCAATGGTAACCCATCAGCATCTGTTGCGATGAGTTCAGGGGGAGGGGATTGCCCCGCAGAGCCTCTTGACAGTGGGCCCACTCGTTGTTATTGAGGTGGATCTGCATGCGCTCGCCGGTATTCTCATTAGTTGTGAGGTGCGGTTCTCCTCCCGTCCCGTTGTCGGTGGGCGCGCCGTTGGTGGGACCACCGTTTGTGACTGGGACGTCGCCGTTTGTGACTGGGATGCCGCCGTTGGCCGGACCAGTGCCGGTACCGGTGTTTTCGCGATTGACACCGGTATCTCCTGCATTGATGATGGCGCACATGAAGTGATTGGGGAAGCTGTTGCTCCCACAACTTTCAGATCCGGAGTCGTAGGCTCCGTCCTCTGTGGCCAGGCCACCCAGATCGGATCCGCGACTGCTGTCACTGTCCGTGCTCCCGACTATTGTCGGGGCATTGAGCTCGCTGAGGGTGCCGATTTGTGGTGGAAACCACCATGTTGGAGCAATCGTGGGAGTCGTCGGCTGGTCAGGGAGGCGAAGCGTGCCCAGCTGACCAACCTAGAAGCGTAAGCTCCCGATCGCCAGGCCGATCCCGTCGCCCACGGACTCGAAAGCCGGGCGAGTGGCTAGCGTGTGGACGGTGAAGTCGAAGGCGCCGAAGAGCTGGCGAATCTCCGCTATTGCAGAGTTGTAGATCATGGTTGACGGGGCCGACGAAACTGTGACATCAACACTCCTAGTTCCCACAGACGGCGCCAATTGACGAGGGTTTAACTCGTCAATGACTATCGTTATGGACTTGGGTTTTGGAGAAGAAGGGAGCGCTGGAGGCATCGATCAGCTAGCAAACAAGAACACAAGGACGCAAGTTTTACCCAGGTTCAGGCCTCGCAGAGGTCGCTACTCCTGCTTGTCTGCTCTTGGAACTATTGAGGGAGTCAAAAGTTACAGGGCGCGCAGATGCAATCTGGCGAGGTTGTGGAAACTAGGGTTGTGTTTGTCCTCCTCGCCACCCCCTTCTAGCCTTTATATAGATAGGCTAGGTCTTAGGTAGCAGGTTGAGTCGGTTACAGATTAGGGTTCGTCCCTTTGAACTTTCTATCTTAAGCTTTGTCTTATGTTGCAAGCAATTGAAGTCTCCGTGAGTCACCCGAATCTTATATTGGGCCTTGGTAACGTCGTGGGCTTTTGCCATATCTAGATCGTATATGCCAAACTCGAGTACCTGTAGGGTATGCCCACGTCAGTTAGTGTTGTAGTTGTCAAAATGATCAACACGGCTACTAACATAGCACAAATTATCCTTCAATCCAAAAAAAGCCTTTATGCTCCAAAACCGAAAGTGAACCTATCTAGATCATCTGCACAACTCAAGAAGTACACAACAAAATGCAATTAGTGATACTACTCAGAAACTGAACTCACTGTCACAATGTCAATAAGTTCAGAAAAATTAGTATTTCAGTTAACTATCACTTTGAAACAGGAATACTTCGAAATCGATAAAAAAAAGTGGTTCATTTGCACAAATTTGTACTCGAGTACCTACTACCAATATACACTATCAAATTCCGACCCTAATCTGACACGAACACATCCCAAATCGATGAATTTCTCGACCTTTGTGACATTCAAACTACCCGAACCAGGACACAATCAAGAAACCAATTTCATGCAAATGATGCCTACATACTCACAATACATTCTTAAAATCATTTCACCACATATTGTCGTCGGAAACCAACCTTGTCGGCGCCATGAGCGGAACAAAAACGGAAAGAAAATGAGTTGTGTGGGGGGTGGGGGGTGGGGGGGGGCTTGTACTCACCATAGTAAGGGGGATCTTCCACATAGTGGTGGCGGTGCGGATCATCGGCCATGGGAGGGAAACGTTGCCTCCGTCCTCGCTTAGAAAGGAAAGAAGCGAAACTGCCTCCGCGAGTGGCGAGGGACTTGTTCGTAAACCACCTAGGCTGAGAAATATAAGCGAATTCTAAAACAAGAACGGGTCCTTTTTGCTAGTTTCTCCCGCCCTTGTACAACTTTCTAATTGCCTTGCTCTTTGCAAATGTGCAATACCACCGTTAGTCAGGACACGTGTGAGCTCCTAAACGATTTGTATGAAATGTGCACATGATATACAAGTTGCGTACCGCGGGAACACAACGTGCAAGTTGTTGCATGAAAACTGCACTTAGCGGACAATTTGTTGTACTAGTGGTGCAAAAACCTCGTTACTTTTGCACTGTAACAGCACGATATTTGTGATGTATCTGCATCTCGCGAGCATTTATACTTCTTCATCACACTCTTGCACGTAGGTGTGTGACAGTGGCAGTGTCCGCGGTCTTGTGGAGATAGCATTTATACCATTCCCGACTCGGCCATGAGTCAGCCTGGAAGCTTCGGACGCCTGCATATGATCAGCAGCAGATCAGACATTCAGACGGAGACACCCATGCTGCCATCAGACCGTAGATCAAACCGCTCGAGGTTTCACGAGCTAGTGCCCCCGTCACCGTACGGCGGCCGCGCATCGGGTCCGGAGCTTTGAGCGGCTCGCTACCGATCTTTTTTTCCGACGGGGGAGCGACACCGGCACGTGCACGGCGCACCGTCCATTGCCCGTTGCCTTTCTCATCGGCCGATGGGCCCGCTCTAGATAGACGGATCTTCTGATCTTCTGTGCTGCTCCGACCGAGGCCCGGTGGCAGCTGGGAGCTTTGTCCGTGGCGGTCGATGGCAGTCGAGAAAGGTCGCGGCCGGCCGGCACTGGATTCGGACCGGATTTTGAGGCGGATATCACCTTTTCTTTCGTTGCCACGCCCTTTTGACCCAGGAGATCGATGTACGTTGCCTCGGCACCAGTTCTTCTTCATCCAGTCTCGACCTCCCTCCGCAGTCCACCCCATGCTGCCTTGCTAATTAAGAACCTAATGGATTATGAATCAGATCCAAATTAATCACTCCAGGAAGCAGGCACTACGTCTCCTCATCTTACCCCAGCAATGAGTGGTCTAGAGTCTAGTACGCCGCGCCCAGCTAGCAGCTGGTTCCTTTTTTTTTATGTGTCTCTGCAGCTACGGAATCCGTATAAGCATTTTCATGATTATTACTACTAGTGTCCATCACTGCATCTGCATCGGAGTAGCAACAGCAAGGCCCCGCGGGACACGATTAGTAGCGATGCGCATGGAGTTCATCTAATCCAGCTTATTATCGCTAGGCCAGCCGCGGGTGGTGTTCCTTGCGGCGCCCGGCCGGCACTGTCATGATTTCTTCTCCATCGATATTTCTCTACGCACGCTCCAAAAGAAGCACCAAGTTGCGGAACAGCTGACGCATGAAAACGCCAGGAAGTTTGAGACTCTCCGATCCCGCGATCGTGAGATCAGCGAGGTCCGCATGGCCTGGTCGGCAACACAATACCTCTCTGTTTCACAATATACGTCTTTTTAGCAAACTATTTTATTATTAGTATATTAAAAAACCTTATACTAGTATTATGGAAACAAGGGAGAGTAGCAACTTAAGCTTCTTGGGCTTCATTCCCGTCTACGTGCATGTGTGCATCACAGATTCACATATATAGGCCGGAGGCCTAACTCTTTTGTGTTTGCTTAGATAGCGATTCCAATTATCTCCATCTCCATTTGCACTATGTATAAAAGCAAGATGTTGGCTGGACCATTCGATCTAAGCATTCCCTCAATTTTTTTTAATCTAAGCAGTTTAGTCCTTCACATCTAACAGTCTACTCCGCTTCAGTGACGTTGTAAAACTTTCTACCCTTCTATGTTTCGTAGATCTAAGCAGTTTATTCCGTCACATCTAACGATCTACTCCGCTCCAGTGACGTTGTAAAACTTTCTATCCTTCAATGTTTTGTACCTCGACAATGATTTCAGTGTTTGGTCGCAGCGGCGGCTTTTCCGAATTGCAGACCTTCCGAACACACGCTCGCCGTCGCCATCTCGCGACACCCCCACGCATCCTGAGACGAGGAAGAGCATGAGCCCTGGCCAAAGTGCGGGGGCGAGACAGCAGGGCAGGCAACCAACATGTCTGACTCTGGCGCAACGCTTGTGCCTCATCCGCATGCAAGTAGCAACATCGACGACCAACGCGAGCAGACAACAACATCAGCTTCTTCCCGTCGAGAGTGCATGTTTACTACTCCCTCTGATCCATAGCCGTGCTAGCTAGGTGCACGCCACTCTCGATTCACGCTGCTCCCACGCCGCTTCCGCTCACTATCCCTCACGTCCAGTCCCCCACATCACATTGCTCACTTGTCAGTTGTCTCTCCCACTCCCAGCCGTGCCGGCGCCGTGCTCTTGACCCGCTCCGCACAATGCGCCGCCTGCGCCTCGCCGCCGCCCTGCTCCTCTTCGTGGCACTCCCACTTGCCGCCGCCGCCGCTGGAGGCAGGACGAGCACCGCCGCGCCCGCAGCTCCACCGGCGCCGCCGAACGCGACGGCGGCGATGGTGAAGGGCGGGTGCAAGGCCTTCGCGGCCCTGATCGCGGCCTCCCCGGACGCGTCTTCCACCTACGCGTCGGCCGCGGGCGGCGGCATGACGGTGTTCTGCCCGTCCGACGACGCCGTCGCGGCGTTCGCGCCCAGGTACAAGAACCTCAGCGCGGACGGGAAGGCGTCGCTGCTGCTGTTCCACGCCGTGCCGGTGTACTACTCGCCGGGTGGCCTCAAGTCCAACAACGGCGTGATGAACACGCTCGCCACCGATGGCTCCGCCCGGAACTACAACTTCACGGTGCAGAACGAGGGCAACGTGGTCACCATCAAGACGGGCGCCTCGGGCGCCGTGGCCCGGGTCAAGTCCACGCTGCTGGACGCGGACCCCGTCGCGGTGTATGTCGTCGACAGGGTGGTCGAGCCGGTGGAGCTGTTCAAGCCCGCGCCGTCCCCGACCCCCGCGCCCGCGCCAGCTCCTGCCGCCGACGCGCCCAAGGCGGGCAAGGGCGCCGCGGCGCGCCACCGGGCTGCGCCGGTCGTCGCGGACGCGCCAGGGCCTGACGCCGACGACGACGCTCCCCCGGCGGACCAGAAGAAGGACTCCGAGAAGAACGCGGCCGCCGCCGGCGCGCCGTGCTCCCGGTGGTTCGCCGCGGCGTTGACGGCCGTGGCCGTGGGCTCGACAGTACTGGCTTAGGGTGTTTCTTTATCTTGTTGGTGTCTGATCTGTTCTGTTGTCGTGACGGTGGTGTGGTGGCGTGGTGATACGCTCGCGGGATATGCGCCTTCTTTCTCGGAAGAAATAGTTGTGTGCTCAATTTTCTTCTTTCCTTTTTCGTTTAGACGTTCTTCTTCGTTTGTTCCTGCTACTAGAAGATGATGGATGCGTGGGAGGTTTGGTGGCACCCTGAGCTTATCAGGCATCGATTTTGTTTTGATTAAACTGGTGACCGGTGTTTTCTCCGTACCATAGCCATTTTGCAATTTCTCGTTCTCCTACAAGTCAATTTCTGGTTAGACCCAAGTCCCGAATTCGCTAGGGTAGCGATCCTAGTTGTATTAACAAATCGAGCGTTGGGTCCTTTGCTTGAACGGGGCGCCACTACCTCTGGCCGGCGCGCCCTCATAAATTTCTCGGGGCTTCGGCTGTCGGTGGATGCTATCCGGCTCAAACAGGTCAAACACCCCAAAAACCACGCATGAAAAAGCAACGAGCAGTGGTAGAATAAAGAGGGCAACAAGGGCTAGAGGGGAGGTGGTGGAAAAGCTTGGTCCGGCCGTCCGGGCGGCATGGTGATGACCGAAAAAGAGAGGTTGGGGAGGTAGAGCTTGAACGGTGCTCCCGCCACGCGACGCTGAGCCTCGCAATCACTGCCGCTGCCCACTGCCACTACCCACAGGGTTCCCAACATAGCCCAGACATCTTTTGCTGCAAGAGAGTGAGTACTACTCGAGTGTCAAGATCGGGCAAGACGATTGATGAACAGCGATCGATCTCGTGTCGGCCTCCTCTAGGATGCATGCAGTGCCCACCACTACCTCACGTACTCAAATGCAAGGCATAAAAAAGTGCCTCTAAAAGTATACAAAATGTCTTTTAATTATTTTTTAAAGGCAAAAAATAAAATGACAAATGCGCTAAGGTCGTTGAATGTATTTGTAGGCATTCCTAAAAAGTGCCTTCTAAAGAAAGTTACTTTTTGACGCAATTTTGCTAATGCCACTAATTCCATTTAAGGCACATTACATAGTGCCTTCTAATGTAGATTTTGAGGCACTTTTGCTAATGCCTCTTTTTTTAAAAGGCATTCTTTATAGTGCCTTCTAATGTAGTTTTGTAGGCAATTTTTGATAATGCCTCTTTCTATTTTTGAGGCACTACAGATATTGCCTCTATCTGCCTTTTACTGTACATGCAATAGTGCCTTCTAAAGTTAGTTTAGAGGCACTATTTGTGTTGCCTCTATTTGTTCTTCCGAGGCAAATTCAAATGTGCCTTATAAAGTTACTTTTTGAGGCATTATTTCTAGTGCCTCTATTTTTTATAAGGCAAATTGAAATGTGCCTTTGAAAGTTAGTTTTAGAGGCAGTACTGCTATTGCCTCTAATTTTTCTTCCAAGCCAAATTCAAATGTGCCTTCTAAACTCAGATTTTCAGGCACTATTCCTATTATTAGTATCACGTTTATTACATCCAAATAAAAGGAACATTCAAATGTATCTACACGTCTTTTTAGTGTGTACATATATGTGAATCTGGACAAATACGAGGAGGTACTACTATTTACACAGAAGATAATGCAGCTGACCACAACTAATACTACGACACCAATACACCATCACACGTTGATATCCAGGGCTGTTTCACGGACCCAATCAGTTGTCGCCCAGGTTGACATCGTAATGGCGGGCGAGGTTCACCATGTTCCTGTCTTGCATCATGTTCTTGATCAAGCATGTCACACTTCTCGTATTTCCATCAGGCGAGTGTATCCGCTTGCCTTCTCCTGTTCCACTTGAGCCTGAAAGGAAAAGAAACAAGGTTGAATAAAGATTATTGATTCAAAGCTTCAGTACCGTGTTTTAAACGTAAGCAGTGACATAAAATCCTTAAATAATATCGGTAGGTAAGCTCCATTGGTTGACTGGGGCAAGCATAATACCAAATTGCAAAAATTTATCATAAACCAACCAAATGTGTAAATAGGAAATCAACATTAATTACGTAAGCAAATCTAAAATATGACAAACAACAAATTTCACCATCTTACAAAAAAAGATACCAGATCTGTACCGTGATAGATTGGTGGGGAACTCAGTTCCTTATTTCTGCACAAAAGTTGGTCACTCATCCACTAAATGGTGTAACTCACAATATTTAATCACGGCATATACAGCTACGCGAGATGTAACACTTGGTGAATCTGTAGCTGCAACTGTAGTTAAGTAGAAAGCCCTAGACAGCTAGTTCAGTTCATACACAAGGCTTGGGAGCAGCTGTCTAGCAACACCAGAAAAAATTTAGAAGGGGCACACGCCATGAAACAAATTGAAGGCAGCTAGCAAATCATAGGCAGCAACATTGATAATATATACTTCCTCCATAGCTAACAACATCCAGCTAGCAAATGCATGTATCTAGACACGTTTTTGTGTGTAAATTCACTCATTTTGGTCTATATCTACTACCCGGCAAAATTGAAGGGAGCAGCAGGCGAAAACTAACAGAAGAAGGCACATCAAGCAATCTAGAACAACGTGGTGTAGAAGGATGCAGAACAGAACACCCCCGACCAGAAGAATAGGCCAAAAAAACATCAGAATCATCTAAATTTCACAAATAGGCCATGGTCTCAGTTCAGTTTGCAGATAGACGGGTCTATAAATTTGTTAGAGAAGCAGGTGAAAAGTTGGGAAAAGACCATAATAAGCGACCCTTCTCTAGCATAAAATTTTAAGAGAAGATAATGGCAAGCAGAAAATCCACAATCCCATGTATTGCAAACATCTAATGGCAATTCACAAAGCTAAAACAACATTTTTTTTATAGAAAAAGCTAGAGTAAGTGAATTGGAAAATTTTGCCTTATGACCATAAAGGATTGAGGTACATTCAAGACTATGTGTCCAACTGCTGCAAACATATGGATATAGTAAGAGTGAGATTTTGTGCGATTAACTTAGGCTGGACTTTTACTTTTTTTCGCGGATACGATAACAGGGGCAGATGTTCTTAGGAACATGCATAGCTTGTGTGAGAAACTACTACTCCGTGCACGTGAATGGGGCAAGGAATAAATGGCTTGGAAAATTGCAGAGAAGGGAATCCCAGGGAGTCCAGCCTAAGTTTTAAGACTATGTGTCCAACTACTGCGATTTTTTCAGTAGAAAATAAACAGGAAAATGAAAACAAAATAGAGAGAATTTCTGTTCATCACAATTAATTACCTCAATCTCCTTTAGCGAGGCACAGACCTACATCAAGAGAATAAACCAAAATGCCATTTAAATCCCCACGTCCAACATCACCACCGTTAGACCTCTGAATGTGAATGGATGTCAAACATCTAGGCCAACAAAAAGAAAAGCCGGCTCATGTTATAATATCAAGAAGGCAAACAGCAGGCTGAAAGCTACCTCTTAAAGCCAATTACGATGATTTTTTGGATCACACTTCAAACCCATGTACGTTGCTAGTTGCCACAACACTTCCATAATTCTGCATCAGGGCTTGAACCTTCCCTAATCGGACAGAAGTAAACACCATGACTGTAGCAACAATTAGAGCTGAAACAATTAAGCATATGAAGAAACAACAACCCAACGACTCCCCTCGCTTACCTGCAGCTGCAGCTGCACTTCCTTGTCGAATTTGATGGTCACCATGTGCTGCTGCTCACAGTCTGACTTGACTTCCAAAAAAAATCCACAACAATTCAGCCTCGCTCTCTTCTGCACGACTCCCTCTGTCGCCCGCGCAATCCAGTTCTTCTGGGAGCACCCCAAATACACAAATAGATGGCACCTCCTGTTGCTAGAAAATCAACACAATGTGTAATAACTCTAGTCTAGAGCATGTGAGAAAAGGGAGTAGGGGAGAGCTGAGACTTACCCTTGTAGCGTGGCCGAGGAGGCTGTTGTGGCAGCAGTATAGGTAGATGAAGGAGGGGGGCAGCTATTGCCTACCACCTCACCACGGTGGGGAGGCCATGGCCAGTCCACAGGGGTAGCAGCAGCGGCACCACGCCGGAGCTCGAGCTGAGGCTCGAGGTCCTAGTCGTTTTAGAGGAGGCCGTAGATGGCGCAGGCGCAGGAGCCGTGCGGCAAGCCCGGGCTTCCATAGCTAGGGTTTCGCAGGCGCGTGCGCGAGGGCTCGGCGACGGTGTGGAGCTGGCAGTGGAGGCCGGGGCAACGCCATGCCGATGGAGAGTGGCGCTGGCAGCTGTCAGAGATGGTCGGGGTAATGGTGGAGGCGAACTAGGGTTTCTACCGGGCCTGAGCGCGCGGCTGCTGGGGCACCGCGGCAGTGGGGAACCAGGGGAGGATATGGAGGAAAAGCTTCTAGGGCGAACGGCGGCTGCGTATTAGGCCGGCGGCGGCCGGAGTGGCAGGCGACGGCGGCGTCAGCCTCGCGGGCGGGGGCTCGCGAGTGGGGAATCGTCTGTGACGGGGGTGCGTGCGTGCGGGTTCGGCAGTGAGCGTGAGGGAGAGATAGTGGGGGTAGCGGGCTCGGACTTGACCCAGTCCGACTGGATTTGTTGGGCCGGCCAACGTATTCACAATCAAATTATCAACCAGTTAGTTAGAGCTTGCTAAAATGGACTAATCAAACAAAATGTCTCATTTACAACTTGTGTAGTTGTCAGTGGAAAGGTCCATGAATATGGTTAATTGACGATTAGCTATTTTTCATTTTCAGTTGGAATTATGGAATTTGAGACTTACAATTTTTTTTTTGGTAATGGAGCCAATTGAAGAAAATCTAATAATGCTCGATTTAGGGCTCTATTTTGCAATTCGCTAAGGGGCCCCAAGGCTATTGTCATTTTGGACAGTAAGAATAGTCTAATACTATTAATATGTTATAACTAGTATGTAAGTATGTCAGACCTGGTAGCAGTATGTGTAATGGTTCTGTTATTATCCTGGACTGTGATATGTTCTGTTAGTGAACTGTTAGTATTTGCTATGTTTACAGGAGTAGTGTCTCCAATTCTACAAAAATGCCACTAAAGATTAACATTTAGAGGCATTCTCGATACTGCCTCTAAATATTAACCTTTAGAGGCACTTTCATAGAATTGTCTCGAAAGGTTTTTACATGCATGCGATAAAAACGCCACTAAAGGTTAACATTTAGAGACACTTTCATAGAATTACTTTGAAAGGTTTTTGCCTACGTGTGACAAAAGTAGGACAGGCTCTATATTTTGCGGAGCCTTAGGCCAAATTGACCGTGTGGGCCCCTAAGGTTAAAATATAATGCACGCAACTAGAAATACAGACATATATGTATCTATTTTCACATGCAAAATATTAAAAGTTATTATCTATCTACATATTTCCAATTCGAGATGTCTATAAATAATTGTTAAACACTTAAAAGTGTCATATTACGAGAGAAAGACTAACGTATTTTCTTCTGTTTGATTACTTTAATAGGGACGAAATTCCAATGAGTCATCTAAAGATCAATATTTTCAAAGATTTTTCTTAATACAAAGTGTAGTCAAGCCATTCAAACGTGACATGTACATATTAAAATGGTGTCACCTAAAATTATGAAGGAACTATTAAATATAGTCTACTCTCTCTGGTTTAAATTAATAGACTATGATTTGTCTAGATTCAAATGTATCTAGGCATGTCTTAGGCTAGATACATCTGAATCTAGACAAAACAGAGACAATTAATTTAGATCAGAAGGAGTACATAAAACTAGAATCCTAATCTAACATGTAATAACATACTAAGATGCTTTCATGTATGATTGGCTCAAGAGTCAAAATACGATCATGGATTCATGCCTGATTAAGATTGTATCCTTCATTTCACTGATTCAACATGCCTGATTGTCACGTACTCCCTCCGTTTAGAAATATAAGGCATTTTAGTTTTATGAAATAAATGTATCCAGACGCTTTTTTTAGTGTATAGGTTCACTCCAAACCTCTACGAACCTATACACTAAGAGAGTCTAGATACATTCGATTCACAGAGCTAAAATGTCTTATATTTCTGAACGGAGGGAGTACAAAGGTCAGGACCATGAGTGACCAGCAGTTGCGAGCGGAGCGATGCTCAGCAGATGATTAGATTAGATGAAATCACAGACTCATTCGAAGTTCCCTCTTAGACACTTAGGGCAGCACTCAAACGATTAGGAGGCAGTCGATCGAGGCAGTCGATCGCTTAGCTATTGATCTGCAGGCGGACAGGCTGCTGAACCATGCATGGACGAACCTAGGCAGTCAAATAGATAGACAAACGACGAGCCAAACTGTCGATGGGTACTTTTTAGCTAGTCCGGAAGAAGTGGAGATCGATCGCATCACATGATGTTGTGTGTTTCTTCTCTCACCGATGGCCCAATGTGCCTTTTTACCTATTTTCTTTTCGAGCCAAACACAACAAGCAGCTGCATGTGCATCCGTATAAATTATGGGCCCCTCCTACGCATGGGCCCTAGGCAATTGCCAAGGTCGCCATGTCTTAGAGTCGGGCCTGGACAAAAGTGCCACTAAAAGTTTACATGTAGAGGCATTCTCGATATTGTCTCTAAAGGTTAATATTTATAGGCACTTTCATAGAATTGCCTTGGAAGGTTTTTGTCTACATGTGATGAAAGTACCACTAAATATTAACATTTAGAGGCATTCTCGATAGTGCCTCTAAAGGTTAATATTTAGAGGCACTTTTATAGAATTGACTCAAAAGGTTTTTGTCTACATGTGATGAAAGTGCCACTAAAGGTTTACATTTAGAGGCATTCTTGATATAACCTCTAAATATTAATCTTTAGAGGCACTTTTATAGAATTGCCTCGAAAGGTCTTTGCCTACATGTGACGAAAATGTGACGAAAGTGCCTTCAAAGATGGTCTATTAGAGGCACTCTTATGTTGTGCCTCCAATGATGTATTTTTGGTGGCACATCAAAAAACTGCCTTACATTTCTTAGTCTTTTAAGTCATCCTACACCAAAGTGACTTAAAATGAAACATTTGAAGGCAGTTTAAAAAGTGTCACTGTCATAATGCCTTAGAAACCCCGACGTGAGGTAGTGCACTGACCATTCTCGACGACGATTTTGGTTCTGGCCTACGGCTACAGTACTGTTTGTCTACGTTGATGCGTGAAACGCGGGCTCTCGTGCCATGCCTGCCACGAAACTCGGCGTCACGCCTTGTGTGCGCGGCCGGCCATGAGTCAGACCACACACGACACGACACGTCGACACGACACGCGCGCGCCACCACCGGGACAGCCAGCGGCCGAGAACACAAGCGCCCCCGCGCCGCGCGCGTGCCAGCCTCGTCGCCTGGAGAAAAACCCGCCCGCGACCTCGCCGTGCGTGTACGCAAATAGAAAACCACGAACTCGCCGTCCCGGAACGCGCTACAGCAAACCGAACGCCGCTCAAGACGACTCCCGTACGCGCGCCACGACGCCGGTGAGCCTGCCAACGCCAGCGACTGCACCTGCACGCGCGGCCCGCGCGCGCACCGTCCAATGATGGCTCGCGGAGCGCTCGTGCTCGCCGCGCTCCTCCTGGCCGCCGTGGCCGTGGCGCCGCTGGCTAGGGTCCAGGCCGCCGCCGACGCCCCGGCGGACGCGCCGGCCGCCGACACCTTCGACGAGTCCGCCTACGCGCCGGCCGTGGAGATCAACAGCGAGGCCGACGCGCGCGCGCCGGCGCCTGCCCACGGCAAAGCGGACTAGTACTGATCCAGCTAATCGGTTCCTTTCCTTGACAAGAAGAATGGATTTTCGTTCGTTTTTCTAGCGAATCGTGCGTATTTCACGAGGCTGCCTGCTAGGCTCGGTTGTTGGTCGCCCTATGAATCTGTAATTCCTTTTTCCTATTTTAGGTTGTTGTGTGAACACTTGGTATTTGTGATGCTTTTTTTCTCTCTCGAAATAACTTGTATATTACTCGAGATCATTGGAGATTACAATTCGTGTGGCACATGCTTGCTAACCCCTCTGGACCAAAGCCAAGCCATACAACCACACGAGAAGTTGTTCTAGCAAAGTTTACCAAGAAGTGACTACTCCCCAAATCAGTTATTTCTGGATGGAGGGAGTATTAGAATTCTGATATCTTCTAATACGAGTAACACAGGACTGCTGGACATTTAGTAAGGTGTCCATATCTTCGATTTTAGCTACATAAGCCGAATGATCCACAACATCGTTGCTTAGCATCTTCATGATCTCCAAACAGTATGTCTCGATAAAAATGGATCATTGCACCAACAAAGGGCGAGGGACAAACCTTCACGCACTGCATGCTATTCAGATCCCAATGCATCCTTGCAGTACGGAATTTGATGACACGCGGAGAAGATTATTTGACTCGAGTGATTTCTCACAATCATTTCAGCACCCGCTCCACATTTACCATCTTATGACCAATCTATATTTAGTTTACACCATATTAAAGGCGGTGCCACCCAATGTAGGATCGGTTTATTAGTCACAGATGGCTTGGGAGTATAGAAAGTTTTTCTTCAATATCCATGCTAAACTTTCCTTTAACCAGATCCTCTCCTTGATGATATTTGATCTGAAGAATAGACTCCAGATAACTCATTAGAAATAATAGGGCTTCCCTTTAACCATATCCTCTCCTTGATGATATTGGCTTGGGAGTATGGAAAGTTTTTTCAACTAGGCTTCACCCCTTTCCATCTAACAACAGAAATAATAGGCCCACAACCAAATTGATACATGTTTAGAAGAGGGGTTAGGGAGTAGGAAGCAAGTTGGAGCAGTACCAGGAAACTCATTGTGAACATTCGCTGTCCAATACCCACTATGAGGCGAAAACCTGATACCACTAAAGTTCAAGTTCTAAACAAAATAAGAGGAATGTTTCCAACATAATAGAGAACTACAAGTCACAAAAACTATCAACAGAGAGCGGAAACATAGAACACAATTCCAATATAGCAGCACTAGGCGCTAGTGATCATCAGTAGAGGTTCGGGTCCAGTTCCAAAGGTGGTAGCAGAAACAACACCAGGGCTTCCATGGGAGAAGACAAAGGTATCCATTTGCATCAGCTTGCCAGCTCCATCTGCCAGCATCTCCTTGTCATCACCCTTTAACGAACATGTCTAATACATAAGCAAACAAATCGAGAAGAATATAATTTCCCTAGTGCTGTGTTTGGATGCACTGAATTGGAGCTTGGAATTGAATTGGAGTAAAATTCCAAATCCAAAATCGAAAGGAAATGTCTTCCAATTCAAAATCTGTTGTTTGGATGTGCTTGGAATTTCATGTTGGAATCGGTGGGTGGTATTCAATTCTAAAACCTGTTTGGATGTAGAAACTATGGAATTGAATGTTTTGTTGAGTTTGGACAATATAAATTTGTGTAGATGTATGAAAAATAGCATGTGTATATTAGGATGTAAATATATTATTTGTTCACATGTAATAACATTAAAATAATCTAAATAAGATCACATTAAAATAATCTAATAACATTATTTGTTCGCAGTTGTTAACATAGCTTGTAATTTTCAAGATAACACAGAGAAAATCTTAATATTCCATTGAGAACTTCAGCTTTGCACTTCTAAGTTCCGTGCGTCCAGAAAAATGTCATGTAGCATCTGAATGGAATCAAGATCTTTTACCTTGGGACAAATAATTTCCCTTTCTATGAGAATATTTCATACTTTAAGCAACAAAATATTCAGAGGTCTAGTTTACGACATGGTGTAAGCAACATCCACAATGCCCATTCTCTTCAGATCTGCAGTTAAAAAATAAAACACATGGAGTGTCAAACACATGAACACATGAGGAACAGCTCATGCTGCAGCGGGAAGAGGAGGGCCTGAGAACGGGGAGGACCAGGGAAGAGGTCGCCACCAGCGTTCCTGTGCTGCCGTCAGTCAACTGCGCCGCCGAACTCCTCCCGAAGCCGATCGATCTAGGTTTACTAGTGGACTGGGGAGCCGACGGAAGGGGCTCACGGGAGCCGGCCTCGGAGGAGAGGGCGGAGAGGGAGAGGAACGCGAGGAAAGAGGGAGAGAGAGGAGGGCGAGGGGAACCTTACTAGCGCCGGCGGTCCTTCAGGCCGTGGTCGAGCTCCCATGATATCGCGGCCTAGCTCCCTTGTCCTCGCTCTGTTTCGCGAACAGGTATGCGCGGCGCGTTTCCACGCGTTTCCGAGGCAGCCAGGTCGGAATCGCGAGCCGGGCTCGTTGCACACGCGGGAGCGGAGCACAGAATTGGTCTCAGTTTCCATGCAACAATTCATAGCGCAGTCCAAACGGCAGAAACTAGTCCGAATTCTAGATTCCATGATTCCTAGGGCAATTCGATACATCCAAACACAGGGTAGGCGATTTAAGCTCACGATTATCAGAAGTGAGTTTGTTCCTAATATAACAAATAGTCTAGGAAATGGAGGCAACCGGAGAACTATTCTTTGTTAGGAAGGAAGGAACAAAACCATGCCATCTCCTACCAGAAATTAGTAGGAATACAGCCAATGCCCATAGCCTTGCCAAGCACATCCCACCCAACCCTAGAAACATGGCAGGTGAAGAACAAGTGATTATTTGTTTCAATTTGGTCACAAAAATAATAAAGGGGAGACCCATGCCAGTTCCTTTTCCTCATTCTTTGTCTAGTAATGATAGCATATTGGCACATTTGCCACGTGAAAACCTTGATTTTTAAAGTAATCTTGGCACTCCAAACCCATTTATTATTTGATCCACAAATGTTTCTCTCCAACCATCTATAAACAGACTTTGTAGTGAAAAAGGCCATTAGAATTCAGAGGCCAGGAGATGTTGTTAGAATCATTAGTGAGAGGCAAATAAGCAATGTTTTCACAAATAGAGTTCCACTAAGTTAAGATATCTCCTCGGAGAGTACGACGAGAAGGAATCACATAATTGGCCTCAACCAGGTTTTTAATAGAGCACTCTTGTTGTTGACAAAGGTAAAAATAACAGGGAATTTTGTCATAGTAGATAAGCTCATTGTTCACATGATCCTTCCACAGTCTAGTTAGATTCCCAGTTCCCAAATTCACTTTCCTACCGGTAAGGTAAAAATCTTTAACTTTCAACAACGCTTTCCAGTAGGGGGTCATTGAATCTCTCCTGGACATTAGCAATGGTTTTGTTTCGAAGATATTTGGCTCTAATAATCTTTTGGCAAAGGTAATCATAGGATTCTAGCTTCTACCACCATTTTTTCTTCCTTAGATCCTTAACCCATAGGCCACCCTTATTTTTGGATCTACGCACCCTTTGCCATGACTATATAGTACCCTCTTTTCTGTTTTTTTCATGCCAGAAAAATCTTCTCCTATTCTTATTTAATTTAGAAATAAAAAAAGTGTTCAAAAAGAACATGGACATAATGTAGGAAGGCAAGTTGGAGAGGAAAGCATCAACCAAGGTTAGCCTCCCACCAGAGAATGCAGCCCCCTTATAAGCATCTAGTTTCTTGACAAATTTGCAATCAACAAAGTCAAGATTAGAATTTCTTAGAGCTCTAAAAGCGATAGGGACCCCTAATTATTTCATAGGGAGCATGCCCACCTGACATCGAAACATGATGTAATATAGACCAAAAATATCATTATCACCCCCAATAAATAATAACTCACTCTTTTGGAAATTAATATTTAAACTAGACATTAGTTCAAACATGAAAAGAAGAGTCTTAAGGTTTAAAGCTTCTTAGGATCATGTGAAATGTAGAGAACAATATCATCGGCATATTGCATAATGGCCACACCTTTTCAATAAGGTTGGGAGCTAAGCCAATCAGGAGACCATTTGATTAAGCTTCCATAACCATTTTAGTAAGGCATTGAACAACATAATTGAATAAGAAAGGAGAGATGGGATCTTATTGTATTACACCTTTGGAACTCTGAAAATATGGTCCATTTTTGTTATTAATTTTGACAGAAACAGTGTAGGGGTTTGCGCATAAAAACAATAAATTTTTCCTATGCCAAGAACCCTAATTCCAAGACCTATCTATTAGTAATGCAGTAACGGCAGGGGCTTTTCGTGAACTTACCCTTGAAGACCGAAAAGCATTGTCAATGCTCGGGAGAGCGTGACTAATGTATTGATGCCGACCTCGGGGTCGTGTTGAAGTCCGACGGCTCATGTGGCTCCGACGACTGCTACTGCCCCAAGTGTTGCACCTCCAAGGGAGTTACACATGTCCGGTGCCTGACGATGACTCTCGTTCCTGTTGGGTCCGCAGCATAGAAAACAAAAAAATTCCTACGATGAGAACTATACGCCAAGATCTATCTACTAGATACAGAGCAACGGGTAGACATACATCCATGGAGAACTTACCCTCGAAGACAACGAGTTTTGTTAACGAGTAGGAACTCGTGGTTGATGTAGTCGTACACTTGCCGATCTCAAGATCGTGTGGAAGTCCGAGCGCCGCAAATCAGCAGCGCATCCGTCCTCGCACACATGTTCAAGCCACCGGACAACCTCCACCTTATCACTCCAGCGAATCAACGGAAGCAGCAACTCCTTCCATACGCAAGGCCACCGGGAACATGTATCTCGCTAATCCGACACCATGGGGGAATAATTCTAGAGGGGGAGAGAGATCCTTCACGAGGAGGTGTGAGGAAGAAGGGTGAGAGGGGTGGCCTTTTATAGGAGGAGGGGGTACCCCTCCCCATGGCCCACGCCCCATGGGGGGTGACCCCTCACCTCCCCCATTCATGTGGTGGTAACTCCTCCACATTAAAATGCCCCTTCACATTCTCTTTTAAAGTCTCCACTTTAAATGCATTAAAATTCTCTAAGTTTAATGCTCTCTCATTTAATAAAACTCTTTTATTAAATTTATTCAGAATTTTGTTAATTACTTTAATTAACAAGCATTCACATAAAACCCCTTGCAACATTTCAATATCACATGCAGAACCACTTTCTGCAATTTCACTCGAAACAATTCAGGTTTCTATCGAAACAATTCCTGCGCTTTGCAATCCTTTCGTCTGAAACATATGTGCTCCAAAATGGTGTCTGGTAACCCTTAAGTGTGTCACCTTATGGTTCGCGAATAATGCAGACATGATTGAGACTCCTCTCAGATCAATAATCAGAAGCGGGACCTAGAGATCCATACTGACTCCTACACATTTAACGATGACTTCTGTGATCGTGAGAACCTTTAACGCTAGTAATTTAATCCCTTTGTCTCATGATATAATACATGTCCGAGATTCAATCATCGGTATCCAAATACCTAGTTTGATCTCGTTACCGACATGCACTCTTTTCTCATTCCCGTGATATAACATTCGAGTGATCACATCACTTGCTTGCAAGCTATCTTAATGTGATATCAGCGAGAGGGCCCAGAGTATATCTATCTGTCATCGGCATTGACAAATTCCACTCTTGATCCATGAGCCTCAACATAACACCTTCGTATCACTGAACCCATCTGTATAGTCACCTTGTTACGGTGTGACGTTTGATGTTATCAAGATACTCTTCTGGTGTTAGCAATTAACATGATCTTATGGTCTAAGGATAAAGATTACTTCGTATGATGTTATAGCAATGTAAACATAATGACTTGATCGTAATGCTATACTTCGGATGAATGTTCATCACATCATTTCACAAATGTTGTGACCTTGTTATTAACAACATCCAATGTCCATGATCAGGAAACCTTGATCATCTTGTTAATCAACAAGCTAGTCTATAAGGGAGGCATAACTAGGAACCCTTTTTGTTTATCAAACACATATGTATTAACGTTTCCAAATTAATACAATTATATCATGTAAAATAAACATCTATCATATACTTGGAATATGTATAATAACAACTTTGGGTTCGAGTTTATCTGGATGAAGTTTCTTCACATAAACATCACATCCCCAAACTTTAAGAAATGACAGCTTAGGTTTGTCTCCAAACCATAATTCATACGGTGTCGTTTCAACGGATTTAGATGGTGCCCGATTTAAAGTGAATGCAGCGGTTTCCAGTGCATAACCCCAAAATGACAGTGGTAAGTCAGTCAGAGACATCATAGATCGAACCATATCCAATATAGTACGATTACGATGTTCCGACACACCATTACGTTGTGGTGTTCCGGCAGGCGTGAGTTGTGAAACTATTTCACAATTTTTTTATATGTGTGCTAAACTCGTAACTAAGATACTCTCCTCCACGATCGAAGCGCATAAATTTGATCTTTCTGTTACAATGATTTTCCACTTTATTCTGAAATTCCTTGAACTTTTCAAAAGTTTCAGATTTATGTTTCATCAAATAGATATACCCATATCTACTCAAATCATCTGTGAAAGTAACAAAATAACGATATCCACCTCGCGTCGACACACTCATTGGTCCACACACATCAGTATGTATGATTTCTAATAAATTTGTCGCCCGTTCCATTGAACCAGAAAACGGCATTCTAGTCATCTTGCCCATAAGGCATGGCTCACATGTATCAAATAATTCAAAATCAAGTGATTCCAAAAGTCAATCGGAATGGAGTTTCTTCATGCGTTTAACACCAATATGACCTAGACGGCAGTGCCACATATATGTAGATATATCATCATCAAGTTTAACCCTTTTAGCATCAACACAATGAATATGCATAATACTACTATCGAGATCCAATAGAAATAAACCATCCAATACAGGTGCATGACCATAAAAGATATTATCCATATAAATCGAACAACCATTTTTTTCAGATTTAAAAGAATAACCACTTCGCATCAAACACGATCCGGATAAAATGTTCATGCTCAGTGCAGGCACAAAATAACAATTATTTAGATTTATCACTAATCTCGATGGCATATGGAGAGGCAGGGTTCCGACGGCGATCACATCAACTCTTAATCCATTGCCGACCCGCATCGTGACCTCATCCCTTGCTAGCTGTCACTTGTTCCGCAGCCCCTGAATCGAGTTACATATATTAGCAACCGATCCCGTATCAAATACCCAGGTGCTACTATCGAGATCCAATAGAAATAAACCATTCAATATAGGTGCATGACCATAAAAGATATTATCCATATAAATCGAACAACCATTTTTTCAGATTTAAAGGAATAACCACTTCGCATCAAACACGATCCGGATACAATGTTCATGCTCAGTGCAGGCACAAAATAACAATTATTTAGATTTATCACTAATCTCGATGGCATATGGAGAGGCAGGGTTCCGACGACGATCACATCAACTCTTGATCCATTGTCGACCCGCATCGTGACCTCATCCCTTGCTAGCTGTCGCTTGTTCCGTAGCCCCTGAATCGAGTTACATATATTAGCAACCGGTCCCATATCAAATACCCAGGTGCTACTGCGAGTACTAGTCAAGTACACATCAATAACATATATATCACATATACCTTTGTTTGCCTTGCCGGCCTTCTTGTCCGCCAAATACTTGGGGTAGTTGTGCTTCCAATGGCTAGTCCCCTTGCAATAGTAGCACTCGGTATCAGACTTAGGGCCAGCTCGGGGTTTCTTTTCAGGTGCGGCAACTGATTTGCCACCCTTCTTTCCCTTCTACTTGCCTTTCTTATCCTTCTTGAAACCGGTGGTCTTATTGATCATCAACACTTGATGTTCTTTCCTAATCCCCACTTCTGCAGTCTTAAGCATTAACAGAAGCTCGGGAAGAGACTTCTTCATGCCCTGCATATTATAGTTCATCACGAAGCTCTTGTAGCTAGGTGGCATAGATTGGAGAACACGATGTATGCCTAAGTCAATGGGAATCGTTATTCCCAAGGACACAAGCTTATCGGCGTACCCAGCCATTTTGAGTACGTGCTCACTAACGGAGCTGTTCTCTTCCATCATGCAGCTAAAGAACTTTTCAGAAGCATTATAACTCTCTACGGCAACATGGGTATTGAGAATCATTTTCAATTCTCCCATGGTATCAAAGGCATTGCCATTTTCGAAATGCTTTCGAAGTTCTGGCTCTAGCCCATACAGTATGCCGCAATGAACTACGTTGTGGTCCTCCTGACGAGTTATATAGACATTCTTTTCCTCGTCAGGGGCATCAGGAGCTGGTGGGGGGCCTAGCGGCGCCTCTAGCACATATTGCTTTTGTGCAGTAGTGAGGAGAATCCTCAAATTCATAGCCCAGTTGGTGAAGTTGCTACCATTCGCAGCAAGCTTCTCTTTCTCCATGAACACATTGAAATTAAAAGCAGGTGGTGCCATCTACAACAGAATTTGTAAAGTTTATTTAGACTAAGTTTATGATAGATTGAGTTCATCTAATCCAAATTACTAATGAACTCCCACTCAAAAACGACATCCCTCGTGTCTTTTTGGTGATTACATGAACCAAATCCACTACACCAAGTCCGATCATCACGTGAGTCGGTGTAGCCTCAAAGGCGAGCATCAATATGGGCATCATATCAACTATATGACTCATGCTTAACCTTTCGGTCCGTGTTCCGAGGCCATGTTTGTACATGCCAGGCTCGTCAAGTAAGAACCTTAGTATTCCGCGTGTGTAAAACTATCTTACACCCGTTGTATGAAAGCGCGGAGTCGAGTACACCCTATCATCACGTGATGTCTCGAAACACGATCCATAGAACGGTGCATACTGAAGGAAGAACATATTTTATCTTGATATCTAAATTAAGGATCATCTTATAATGCTACCAAAAGCGCCAAACTAGCAGTATAAGATGCTAACATCTAATGTGTAAAGTGAGATGATATGGTCCGTGCATTTGATCTCTATCATTTGCATCGTGGTATGATCTCTATCATTCCTTTGTGTGTAAGGCCAAGGTCTATGAAACTTACACGTTAAGTATGTTGTAAGAGTATCTATCATACATCTACTTACAATAATACCATATCAAGACACTAGCCCAACAACGATCTAAACTAGACGCCTCTAATTTATCAATTGCAAGTTTTACGTGGCTTAGGGCTTTCAGAGATAGAACCGGTCTTACCTACGAACATGAACCACAACGAGGATAACCAAGTTATTAGCAACTCGTTGTAAATCAGATATTGACTATAGTAGGAGAGACAGACACCCGCCAGCCACTTATGCAAAACTAGTTGCATGTCAGTTGTAGAACCGGTCTCATGTACGATGACATGTAAGGTTGGTCTGAGCCACTTCATCCCACTATGCCACCAATATCCAAAATACATAGAAGGTGCAATAACATGATCATAATCTCCCACATATAAACATATGTGTACTACCCGTGCAAAGTACCTACGCATAGATCAGGCTCTGATACCACTATTGGGTCCGCAACATAGAAAACAAAAAAAATCCTACAATGAGAACTATACGCCAAGATCTATCTACTAGATATAGAGCAACAAGTGGACATACATCCATGGAGAACTTACTCTCGAAGACAACGAGTTTTGTTAACGAGTAGGAACTCGTGGTTGATGTAGTCGTACACTTGCCGATCTCAAGATCGTGTGGAAGTCCGAGCACCACAAATTAGCAACGCATCTGTCCTCGCACACACGTTCAAGCCACCGGACAACCTCCACCTCCTCGCTCCAGCGAATCAGCAGAAGTAGCAACTCCTTCCAGATGCAAGGCCACCGGGAACATGTATCTCGCTAATCCGAGACCGTGGGGGAATAATTCTAGAGGGGGAGAGAGATTCTTCACGAGGAGGTGTGAGGAAGAAGGGTGAGAGGGGTGGCCTTTTATAGGAGGAGGGGGTACCCCTCCCCATGGCCAGCGCCCCATGGGGGGTGACCCCTCACCTCCCCCATTCATGTGGTGGTAACTCCTCCACATTCTCTTTTAAAGTCTCCACTTTAAATGCATTAAAATTCTCTAAGTTTAATGCTCTCTCATTTAATAAAACTCTTTTATTAAATTTATTCAGAATTTTGTTAATTACTTTAATTAACAAACATTCACATAAAACCCCTTGCAACATTTCAATATCACATGCAGAACCACTTTCTGCAATTTCACCCGAAACAATTCCGGTTTCTATCGAAACAACTCCTGCGCTTTGCAATCCTTTCGTCTAAAACATATGTGATCCAAAATAGTGTCCAGTAACCCTTAAGTGTGTCACCCTACGGTTCGCGAATAATGCAGACATGATTGAGACTCCTCTCAGATCAATAATCAAAAGCGGGACCTGGAGATCCATACTGACTCGTATGATGTTATAGCAATGTAAACATAATGACTTGATCGTAATGCTATACTTAGGATGAATGTTCATCACATCATTTCACAAATGTTGTGACCTTGTTATTAACAACATCCAATGTCCATGATCAAGAAACCTTGATCATCTTGTTAATCAACAAGCTAGTCTATAAGAGAGGCATAACTAGGAACCCTTTTTGTTTATTAAACACACATGTATTAACGTTTACAAATTAATACAATTATAGCATGTAAAATAAACATCTATCATATACTTGGAATATGTATAATAATAACTTTATTATTGCCTCTCAGGGCATATTCCCTTCAGTTCCTCCGATCCAGCAGTAGTTGCGAAAGTAGACCTTCTGGATCTGAATCCTACAACGCGACGGTGCTCCACGGTGAAGAAGTCTCATGCTTGCACAGTCCTGACTTGGGACCACAGTCACGGGAGAGAGAGAATTAACTAGAGGTCTCTCCAAAAGAAAGGGAACCTTTATTAATTATTGGTATATTTATTTTCTCAAGATGCCTCTCTTTATATAAGGGAAAAGGACCGCGTGTGGCTTTAGCTAAGCCATGTGGGACTAAACAAGGGAGAGAGGAGAGGGGGAGGGTTGGCCGCCGCTGGCTAGGGCCCAAGTGGGCCCCACACCGGGTCCCTTGGCCCAGCCGGCCACCGTCCCTCCTTCCTCCCTTTGGTCTTTCCCTCATAGGTCCTTTTCCCCTAGGGATTTTGGCCCAATAGGTATTTAACCATTTTAATTTTCTTTTCTTTTATTAAATAATTATAAATAAATGATTAAATCAATATTTAATATTTACTTACATATTATTCAACCCTCTGTGTCTATGGAACTCCTTCCACCCTACTCCGGACATCCTTCAGACTTTCCAAAAACCTTCCGGTTTTCTCTCTTTCTACTCTTTGGTGATTCCAATAATATCAAAACGATCTCCGAGCATCATCAAGCCCTTAAGCATGATACCCTAGGGTTCAGAACACTCCATACATGGTCGAGACCCCTCTCATACTAATGATCATCAGTGGGACCTGGATGCCCATGATGACCCCTATGCATTCCATGAATCTTTCGTCGTTTGAACCATGAATATCGTGTCATGTTTATTTTCTCTCTATGGTACTTGCCTTGTCCGAGATCTGATCAGTAAAATCACCATGTCGTGTTCAATCTCGTTACCGAAAAATGCTATTTAACTCGTTCCGACAAGTGATATCCCCGTGACCTAGTCACACGCTGCGCAACTTTATGGATATAACTTCTTCGAGTGGGCCCTTGAGTATCTCTCCATCACGCAGATGGAAAAATACCGCTCTTGACACATAATACCTCTACATGCCCCTTCGAATACCTGAACACACCTTTATGACCACTATTTAAGCGAGTGACGTTTGATGCTATCTAAGTATTCTCGGGTGACAGTGATTGATATGGTCTCATGGTCTAAGAAACAAGACATTAGGTTTCCTAATCATCACAACTTGAACTTTCTGACATGATCATGTTATGGTGCTTAGTTCGGGTATTGCTCATCATCTTATTCTCTCAATGAGGTGACTCCATTGTCAACTGGCATAAATGCCACATGATCAGGAAACCTTGATCATATGTTGATCAATGAACTAGTGACTAGAGTTTCACCGGGAACTACTAGTTGTTTATGTATCACATGTGTATTGACGTTTCCTTTGAATACAGTTATAGCATGATACAAAACTTAATCATAAAATTTGTGAAATACGATAATAATCCATATTATTATTTGTGTCTAGGGCATATTTCCAACAAATAGTACCATTATTCAGGATTTGCTTCACTCTACTACACCAAAAGTCACCAAGGTCCATAGCACCACGACAATTGAGAAGGAAATCCCAATTCACTTTATCAAAGGTTTTTTCAAAGTCAAGTTTTAAGATAATGCCTATATGCTTCTTGACATGAGTATGGTGCATGACTTCATTCAAAGACATGATCCCATCCACTATGTTCCTATTCTTCATAAAGGAATTCTGATGAACACTGATAAGCTTAGGAAGTAGGGGTTCCACCCTAATGGTCAAAACTTTAGTGATTAATTTGTAAATACACCTAAGGAGGAAAATATGTCTATATTGACTAATCTTGTAGACCCCAAAGATTTTTGGAATAAGGGTGATAGTTCCATAGTTCAATCTTTGCACATCAAGGGTACCAACATGAAAGGCACTAAATGAAATCATGATATCGGGTTTAACAATGTCCCAACCGTGTTGATAAAATTCATCATGGATCTTGCTTTGTTTTTATCCATAGAGAATATGGTAGCTTTAACTTATTCCTTAGAAAAAGGTTTCACCTTTACATTATCATGAGATTCTAGTTTTTCATGTGGACCTCACATATTTGCATTAAAATGAAAAAAATATTTCAGCGGGCCAGGCCAAAAAGATTTTTATAATAATTTGTGGCATGCTGCAAAATGTTATGTGTGCCCTCAATGTTAACATCACTATCTTTCAATAAGAAAATGGTATTTTTTCCTATTCGTACCATTTGAAACTCTATGGAAGTAACTAATGTTCAGGACTCCCTCCAACAACCACTTCTCATGATATTTTTTGTACCACTACATTTCTTCATCTGCATAAAGCTTCATAAGCTCAATAGAGATAACAGTATTCCTAATACTTATACTAGGGTGCAATTCACCTTCTTCCTAAAGGGATTCAATAGCAGAAAGCTCATCTTTAAGTTCATTTTTAATTTTCCTATTATGACCAAAAAGAATGGACCTCCAGCCTTTGATTTTTTTTTTGAACATCTTAAGCTTTATGTTAAGAATGTCAATAGGATCAGATTTCTAAACAGTCTTGCTCCAGATGTCAACAATAGAGGGAAGGAACTCCTCTTGGTCTAACCAGGAAATATCAAACCTAAAGTCTCTTGATTTAGTTGTCATGTCAGAGTTATCACTAGTGTCAATGGGCATAGCATTATGATTAGAAATATCTCTAACAAGCTTCCTGGCAGGAACTAAAGGAAAAAAGGTCTTCCCAACCCGGAGACATAAGCACCCTATCTAATTTTTCAAGGGTAGGAGAAGCATGATATTTGATATTTCGAGCATGAGTTGTCTCTGTTGTCATGTTATATCACATGGTCACAAATAGATGGTTTCATATGGCAACATTTTCTTATTGGATAAAATTTGCCATAATTTCATGATAAAACTAAAGGAGATATGCCCTAGAGGCAAATAATAAATAAGTTTTTATTGTGATATCTCAATTAGTTCATAATAGTTTCATACTGTGCTATAAAAATATTAATACGAAACGTTAATACACGTGTGGAATGTAAACAAACCAAGTCTCTAATTACCTCTAGCGAACTAGTTCATTGGTCATGAGGATGATCTAGGGTTTCAAGATCATGAACATTTATGCCAATTGACAATGAGGTCACGTCATTAGTTGAATGATGTGATAGACAAACAACCTAACCAATTGTATCTTAATGAGATCTAGTTACAAAGTTCACTATTAATGATAAACTAAGGAAACCTTGCAACCTGATCCTTAGACTGTGAGATAATGTAAATCACCGTTCTGGAGGGAGCTTAGATGGTTATCAAGTATCATACCGTGACTGGGTGATCAAAAAGGTACTACTCAGGTTTCCCAAAGGAGCGCGTAGAGGAGTACATATAAAGACCAGGATTTTCCAATCCATGTAACAGATAGATACACATGTGGCCATCTCGGTCATGTTTCATTAACGAAGCTTGCAAGCGTGTGACTGGGTCACGGAATGCAATGACACAGAAACAAGAAAACAAGGTCATCGGTAACGAGATCGAACAAAGGTATGGAGATACCGTAGATCAAATCTCGGATGAACTAGGTATCAAGTGGCAAAGCGAATGAGAAACGACTGTTTACGGTTCAAATGACATTATCATCGTGGAATGCACATGGGTCATTATGGGCATCCCGGTCCCGCTATTGATCATTGATGGAGATCATGTCTGTGCCATTCCCGAGCCGTGGGGAAATACACTTAAGGGTACGATAAGCTAGAGATCCTCTATAAGTTGGAATCACCATATGAAAGAGAAAAGAAAACCGGAAAAGCTCCATGAGAGAGCTAGAATCGTTCCGGGAAAGTTCCGAAGTCGTTCGAAGGAAATCGAATGGGAACCGAAAGGTGTTTCGGGTCAAATCGGATTTTGTAATATGTATTTACATATGAAATAATGTAATTAATATTAAAATCTAATTTGAAGAGGTATTTCACTAATGGGCCAAACTTCTTAGGGAAAAAGGGCCCATGAGGGAAAACCACAAGAGAGAAGGGCCAAGGGCCAAGACCTAGCCACCTCAAGGGGCCCCACCCGGCCAGCCTAGGGTTGTGCGTGGGGTGGGGCCCACCCCTGGCCGGCTGACCCATGAGGCCCATGGCGCCTCCCCCTTCTCCCTTGTTTAGTCCCACATGGGAAACCCAAAGGAGAGGGCACACCTCCCTCCTCCTATATAAAGGGGTGCCCATGGGTGGGATTAGACATACAATTTAAGATGTTCTCTAAGGCATTTTCCTTAGAGAATTCCTCCCTCTCTCAACATAGTCGTCAACACGCGTTGGCACGATCCCAAGAAAGGACTGTTCGCGCAAGAGACGGTGCACCTGCAGCACGCCGTTGCGCAGCAGGGATTCCAAGCCGGAGATCTACTTCCGCACTCCCGGCGGGGATCAAGGAGCTGGAGGTCATCATCGTACACCGTATGTGTACGAAACCACGAGGGGCCTCACTTGAGGCACCTTGGATGTCGTGAGTCGGAGCTTCTGCACGATGAAGAAGGAGCAAGGGGTGACCTGCGAGGAGCATCGTGACCTTGAGGTCGGCTACGAGTCTGACTACTTCAACCACGTTCTCCTTGGAACGTTAACCGTGTACGGTCTACAAGGGTATGTATTCTATACGCTCGGTCGTTGCCGCATTACTATATAGATAGATCTTGGCAGTATTAGGCGGTTCCAACGTAGGACAATTTTTGTTTTCTGCTGCGGAACCCTTCAAAAACAAAGGAAAACATTTCTTCGCCAATGATCAAGCAATCTTGATCAAAAAATAATTACACACGGGAATTGCATATGTTCTCTAGCAGATTTTTTACGTTTCCACTAGTTTTTTCGTGTACTAACAATCTAATATATATATAATCTCGTGTTTGCATAACATCCGAAGAAACTCTTATGGCTATATAGAACTCTAGATTAATTAAATTGCATAATACCACCACTTTGAGACTATGGGAACATGTAACCACGACGTAAAAATGCACAAACCATCACATTTGGGGTTCAAGTTGCAAACACCCAAAATACAAGATCCAACCTCTAATAGTGATTCTAAAAGTAGCATCTTTATCATATTTACCTGCAATGGAAATAAATTTGTACCCACATTCCCAAAAAATAGTAGTTTCATAAGATTTACTCAAATTACATATTCATGGTAGCTTTTTCTCTATACCCCTAGGTAGCAGTATGTGGTGAACTACTTGTACCAAAATGCAGAGAAAGTTGTAGCTATGCACCGGTGCACCTAGCTAGACACCCAATAAATCTGGGTTGTTTACACTAAATTGGAACAAAAGAATCTAAGAGAAATAAGTACAACGTAATACTATGCCATGAAAAATAATCAGAGGAAAAACTTATAATACAGTGACTTGTACAAAAATAACAAGTGGTAGCAAATACTATATGTGTGAATAAAAAACTCATTGGATTTTACTTTTCTTTCTCTCTCTCAGATAGCACAGCATAATAACCTCAACCTTACATGCCACTATAGCTTTGTACTTCTGCCGTCTCCAAATAGATGTTGGAAACTTATCAAAATTTAGATGTATCTATATACAGTACTAAATAGTGTTTAGATACATTGAAATTTAGACAAATTTGTGACATAATATTTTAAGACGGAGGAAGTACAACAATCTATAGATATTTTTCTACTGTACAAACTTTTGGTACACCAACAATCTCTAAAAATATCGTGCTTAGAAAAACCCTCTCTCCCAAAATGCATGGCCAGCAGCGTTCATCTTAAACGTACCCGCCGATCCAACAAATATTTGCAGTCCGGCTGGCCGTAAAAACGAAGGGAGGTCGATCCACGTGCTGGGGACATGTTTTGCAGTTTTGAACCCTTCCCACGGCTACAACCGCGCGCCACCACTACGCCATTGCCACCGCCGAGAGCCACGGGCGATGCCTCGTTCAGGCAGCACCGCCCAGAAATAGCCACCTCCAGCACCTACATAAGGCCGCCCCCGACGCCTCCCCTCGCCACAGCCAAGCCTGAGAAATCACTGCACACGCCACAGCAGTAGCACCAGGATCGTATCTATCAGAGCGCGCGCTTAAGCACGCCCACGCAGCTCGCCATGGCCCGCCAAACAGCCTTCGCTCTCGCCCTGCTCCTCCTGGTCGCCGTGGCCGTCGCGCCGCTAGCCAAGGCCAAGTCCGACGAGAAGACCGCGGACTCCCCCGACGCCGACGCACCGGCCGCCGACGCGCCCGCGGACGGACCCGATGGACCGGCCGCCGCCCCCGGCCCCGGCGAGGGCATCTCCGGCCTCTCGCCCGACGACGCCGACTCTAACTGAACTGAAGCGCCCTTCTGGAACGACCCGTTCCACGTGGAGCAGACGGACGCGAGATCCACCGGATGTGGCCGGGTTTCAGTTGATCCGGAGACAATAATAGGCGTTGGTCGCCTGCTAGGATGGTCGTTCTGAATTTGTGTTCTTTTTTCTGTCTTTTGCTTGTTCTCAGTTATATCATTTATTTATCGTGTTTCTTACTAGTTCGTATCATATGTAATAATATTGTTATTCCATGTTACTAGTATATCTTTGTTATTCCCATGTCATGTGTTAGTATCAAAGTATCCGTGCATTGCTATATACTCCCTCTGTACCAAGATAAGTGACTTTTTTTTTGCTGGTACAAGATAAGTAACTTGGATTTGTCAAAATTCTGATGTACTAAATCAAGTCTAGATACTAAATCAAGTCGAGATACATGCAAAATATAGACAAATCTAAATCACTTTTTTTTGGAACGAAGAGAGTAGATCGTAAATAAACATATTACAGTCAAAAAGATAAAACTACTATTACTATGTTTCTCCTCCCTTTTCCTCTTGTCAATGGTATGCGTGGTGGTAGGGGTCATAAACATATATACCACAATCTCTTGGAAAGGAAGATCTTTTTTTTTTCTTTCTTTCTCTTTTTTGCTCGCTACCGCTTTATACAATGAGATTCAGCTTTGCGAGAAGTGAAAAAAGGAAAGATATCATTTCTCTCCTCCACCGCCCCTCAGCTCTAGGCTTCGATACCACTGCATGTTGCTCCTGCGCCATGTCATTCCACACTACATTGCCCAACCAGCTCTAGAGGTGACATGGTGAAAAGAACATAAATATACGAGAATATTGATAGTATAATAAAGTATCTTATTTTCAAAAATGTATATAACATATTCGAGTCAGGTTCTTTTCTCTAAAATCATAGTCGGGTCCTCCATAAACACCCCAAAATAACATTCCAAATTTTGCAAACAAGAATTTAAATTCAACTCAAATAATAAATGCATAATGAAGAATAATTACAAATCACGAACAAGAGCGAGTATAACTCAATTACTCCTTCTGTTTCAAATTAATTAACACAAAGGCAAAATGTTACTCCCTCCGACCCATATTAATTGACTCGAATTTATCTAGATTCGAATGTATCTAGACATGTTTTAGTACTAGATACATCCGAATCTAGATAAATCCAAGTCAAATAATATGGGTCGGAGGGAGTACCTAAATATGTCTAGGTTCAGTGAACCATGCCAGTTAGGTTGAAACGGAGGCTGGTACCGTATACTTGAGTGGATTTTTGGCTCCCGAGCACCAATGCTCATGATATTTTAAAAAACAAAGTCATATATGTGAGTTTTTAAAAATAAGGTAAAAATATCCATATATAGCCAATGATTTTTCCACAAGAGTGCAAAATATCAATTTCGAATTCTCTGTATTCTGAGCTACCCAAAAAATGACAAAAGTGTGGATCTGTGCATGCATTTTTCAAATCACCAAACTTTATCAAATCTTGTCATGTTTATATAGCCCACAACACAAAGAATTTCGTGTTGCGATTTTGCAAGCTTGTGAAATAAAACATTGACTACGTCCTAAATTATTTTCAATTTTTTTGAAACTTATAAATATGATTTATTTTTTATTTTTAAAATGAGGAGAGCATTAGAGCGCGGGAGACAAAGACATTTTATGCATATACTTTCGCTGTGGATTGATTTTTGCGAACTACTATTTCACAAGAACAATAGGAAAAAAAACGTTGCAAGCACATGTCGCGGGTCACTGCTGGACTATACTCAAAACAGTATTAGGGCACGCTTAGTGGAGGCGTTAGGGATCTAATCCCGGCCGTTTCGTCCGGTTTCGGGCAGTTTTAGTACCGTCGACGGAAGCCTAAGCGTTTGGCGCTTGGAAATAGCTAGCAAATTTGCCTCATAAGCGTCCGACGTTAGCTGCACATGGTAACCAGCCGTTTAAGCGTCCCAGATAACAGCCCTGCAATGTACGTGCCCTTAGCGATAGATTCACTAACAATTCAGGCCACATGAGCATTACAAGTAGCACAAGGTGTGAGGGAGGAACTTCTAATTTATGTAAAAAACGACACGCAGTTCGGAGAGCTAAAAGATGCATCAAAATTATAAATCGAGTAATATATTGACACTTCATTGCAAATAACTAGATAAGCGTTGAAAAGTGGAGTGGTGTCGTGGTGGTGTTACGGTAGATGCCTGTGGTTTGGGTCCTGCAGGCCGTCAAACTTTGGATTCTCCGATGGGAGGTTGAACCCCTTGGGCATTCGCTTTTGCCTGATAACCCTGCTGAAGCATCTGGTGCCACAGAGCTTCACGTCTTCGTCCTCCGAGTCAGTCGATCGGGCATGTCGCGCCCTTGACTTGTCGATCTTGCGCTGCGTGATGTCATCACGTGCGTCGTAGTCGTGGTCGCGTCGCCGTGAGCGGCGACGTCGAGACAGGTCGTGACTGTCGTCGCTGGATGAGGGTGAGGAATAGCGTTTTGCCAGAGCCTTGTTTTTCTTCGGCTCTAGCGTCGGCTCTTTGTCGAGAGCGGCCTCGATTAGCCACAAGCCTGCGATCGTAGATCGGTGCATGGAAGCTCGGGGATCTCCAGCTGGTGGCTGGTTGTTGAGTAGGTACATGGTGGCCGCTGTTACCGCTGCTTGCGGCGTCTTCGGAGCCACATTGCCCCGAGTGTCGACTGTCATAGAGCCGAAGTCGAGGACTTTCGCAGCTTCTATGCGCTCCTGCTCGGTGAGGTGGGCCATTCGAGATCGTCTCTTGTTGGCCACGTATTCGTTCCCTTTGGAGAAGGATCCTCCGTGGGAGGAGAGCCCGGCCCTTCGAAGGCTCGACTCGTCTGCCGCCTTTTTACCCGCTTCGAGTTGCACGATTGTTTGTAGCTGGCGTCTATACTCTTCCTTTAGCAGCCAATGGTAGCCCATCAACAGTTCTTGCAGTGTGCCTGGGGGGGCAGAGGATTGCCTCGCAGGGCGGCTCGGCAGCGAGCCCACTCGAGATCGTTGAGTTTGATCACGACACGTTCGCCGGTGTGCTCGTTCACCATGGTTGGGGGTTCGACTGCCCCTCCATTGTTGACGGGCACGCCGTTGCCACCATTGGTGGGGCCGCCGTTAGGGGGTCCGCCATTAGGGATGCCACCGGTAGGCGGGTCGGTGCCAGATCCATTGCCACCGTTTTCGCGATTAGCTGTGGAGTCGCCAGTGTTAATTACGGTGCACATGAAGTGGCTAGGGAGGCTGTTGCTCCCGCAGCTCTCGGATCCGGAGCCGTAGACTCCACCTTCCGTTGCTAAGCCACCTAGATCGGATTCGCGACTGCTGTCGTTGTCCGTGCTCTCAACTTTTGCTGAGGTGTTGAGCTCGCTGAGGATGCCGATTGGTGGTGGAAACCACGATGCTGGAGCAATCGCGGATGTCGTCGGCTGGTCAGGCATGCGAAGCGTGCCCATCTGACCAACTTGGAAGCGGAAGCTCCCTATCGCCAGGCTGATTCCGTCGCCCACAGACTCGAAAGCTGGGCGAGTGGCCGACGTGTGGACGGTGAAGTCGAACACGCCGAAGAGCTGGCGAATCTCCACTGTTGCAGAGTTGTAGATTGCGGTTGATGAGGCCGAAGAAGCCGTAACATCAACACTCCTAATTCCCACAGACGGCGCCAATTGATGAGGGTTTAACTCATCAATGCCCATTGTTATGGACTTGGGTTTGGAGAAGGTGGGAGCGCTGGAAGCATCAATCGGCTAGCAAACAAGCACACAAGGACGCAAGGTTTACCTAGGTTCAGGCCTCGTAGAGGTCCCTACTCCTGCTTGTGTGCTCTTAGAATTAATGAAGGAATTGAAGATTACAATGGTGCACAGATGCAATCTGGCGAGGGTTGTGGAAAACTAGGGTTGCGTGTGTCCTCCTCGCTGCCCCCTCCTGGCCTTTATATAGATAGGCCAGGTCTCAGGTAGCAGGTCGAGTCGGTTACAGATTAGGGTTTGCCTTCAAACTTTCTATCTTTAGACTTCTTCTTGTCTCGCAAGTTATTGAGAGTCCGTAGGCCACTCGAAATCTTTATTGGGCCGTGGCAACGCCGTGGGCTTCCACCATATCTGGACCGTATATACCAAACTCGAGTACCGGCAGGGTATACGCATGTCAGTAGCCCCCGAGTGTCCAGTGGAATCGCAGATTCGACTGGAGACTTTATGAAGCCTTTCGAGTGCATGATTGAGTATTTTCGAGTGCTCTGTTTGTGTCATAGGGATTGTTGATGTGCGTGCCTGATTTAACCGATGTATCGGTATCAGTTAACTATCTTAGGGTAAAACAACGCAATCTACTCGAACTCGAGTCCCTAGACTCGAATTCGTAAAAGTGCTCGTGTAATTCGACTCAAGCCGCGGAGGTCTTACAGGAGTCGAATTCCAGTATATGGGTGTGAACACTCGACGCGTCCGTCAAGGCATGTTCATCGCACCTGTAGGCACGGATATATTTCTGGTAATGCGCAGCAAATGCGTTGCTAGGCCTTATTCAGGTCTTATCTTCACGCTGCAAGCGCGGCATCTAAATTTTGTCATCACGGAGATGATTCGGGTGACCCAGGAGACGCAGTCTCTTTGTAGGGAAAAATTATGAGGCGGTGTCGCCATAAACTTCGAGTGTGGATGTTATCGACACACAGTACGATGTACAAATAATCATAGGGTGCACAACCAGCGCTCCCTATGGGAGTATCCCCCGAGTGCCTGGTTGAGTTGAAGACTCAGGCAGGGACTAAAGATTTTTTGCGACTGCTGTCTTCTTTTGTTTGCTTGTTTCAGTCGAATTTATTTTCGGCGCTCCCTATGGGAGTAAACCATGTCCATAGTCGAATCTCGGATTCGAGTGATTGGGTATGCTTTGAATGTCCATATTCCTGCACAGGAGAAAAAGAAAAAAAATCATAGGGTGCGTGACTAGCGCTCCCTATGGGAGTAGCCCCGGAGTGCTTGGTGGAGTCGAAGACTCGAGCAAGGACTAAAGTAGTCAAAGGCTTCTATTGCTCAAATTTTGGTGACGTCAGTGCTGACGATGTGATGATCTCAGTTGCCCGCGTGAGCGGGTTTGACGGGACGTGACGAGCGGTGGGTCCCATTTTCTTACCCTGACTTGACCGGGCGTGCTTAATCTTTGTTTTAACTGTGCCTCCTCGATTTTCGCGTGTAATGGGGGTAGTGGGGGACGGTTCGTGCCGCGGGTCCTCCACGTTTCGATCACGATGGGCGCCACACGTCTGATAGGGTTTCTGCTGGCCGTTGGATTACATCTTCCAGGGGGTTAAGTAGCAGCGCTGCGGCGGTAATTTTTCCCATCTGCTCTTTTCTCTGCCTTTGCTTTCATCGTCATTGTTGTTGCTCCTCTGCTCCCTAGAGTTCATCTTCTTCGCGGCACTGGACCAGCTCCGCGTATTCCCTAGTTACTTCCTCCGTTCGCATCTCCACCGCAAGATGGGGAAGAAGAAAGGAGGTGCCGCCGCTGAATCCGCTGCCACCATTGCTGCTGCCAAGAAGAAGGGCGGCTCCGCTGCTGTGGGCACCAGCGCCGCCGTCGTCAAGAAGAAGAATAGCACGGACACGCGCGTCACCAATGGCACATGGTGCGCGTCCATCATCAAGTCATTCGAGCTCCGTCTCCTGCGCCAAGACGGAGTTCTTTCTTCCGCGGCCGATGACTCGTGAGTCGCAGGTGGTGAGGTAACCCCTTGTCTTCCGGCTGGTTTCCGGGTGATGTTCCTAGCGTTCATCATCCGCGGTCTTTCTCTGCCCCTACATCCTTTCTTTAGGGGCCTCCTTTGTTTCTATGGGCTCCAGCTCCATCAGTTGTCCCCAATTCTATCCTCCATATTGCCTGCTACATTACGCTTTGCGAGTGCTGGCTCAGAATCGAGCCGCACTTTGGTCTCTTCAAGCGTCTCTTCAAGCTAAAGCGCCAGTCGGCGTCTGGCTCCATAGTCTACGATGTAGGAGGCTGCGGTATCCACGTCGACTCCTCCGCCATGTATTTTGACATCAAGCTCATGGCGTCCGTCCAAGGGTGGAGGGACAAGTGGTTCTACATCCGCGACCAGAAGGCCGATGGAGACCACTTCGGACTCGCGCCTTTCGATCCCGCGGCGTCATGCAGGAGGAGGCGCTCCTGGAAGAACGTGGTGATGCCCGGCGAGTCCGAGGAGACAGATGTGCTGTACGAGCGCGTTTGCAACCTTGAGAGTCACATGGGTAAAGAAGAGGGAGGTTGTGCCCTCATTCGCACATGGTTGCGCCGTACCGTCCAGCCCCTGCAGGCCAGAGTCCACCCTATGTTCCAGTGGGCTGGCGCGGACGATGTCACTCGCGTATCTGCTGATGGCATTTCGGCGAGTGAAGTAGATAAGAGGGTGCGACTGCTCACCAAGTACACCGCCAAGGATGTGCTCCCTAGTGAACCAGTCGTACCTCCATTCGATGCTGCTAATCCTCCTCCTGAGGTACGGTTGTGCTACGAAGTAGCTTTGTTTGTCGAGTGCTTTTGACTTGTGCTGACTTGTTTTCTGTATGCAGGATTGGAAGGTGTCTCCTAGTATGCCCTGTAACACCCTCGAATCGTCCCTATGCAAGTTTTAGCGCTTCCCACCAAACCCGCATAGAAACGATTCAAAGACGCCCACCAGGCACTTTCGTGCGGGTGGAAAACGAAGTAATACCATTACACATTTGTCCACGATGGAACCCATAGAACATATATATATACCACAATGACTCCATGAGTCAAGAATACAGATATACTATACAAAGATCCAAATCACCTTGAAAACGATAGAGCGTCCGACTATGGACAAGATGCAAATGGGGCTAATAGCCCTGAAGAATAACCAATGGCGTCCATAACCCTGCCCAGGCCAAGCCGGAAGGGTAACCCTGCTAACTACGTCGATCTCAAACCTGCTAAAACAAAAGGGGTGCAGACAAAGGGCAAAGGAAAAAGAGGAGCGTCAGTACTGAGGCCAGTACACGGCGAGGCTAGAATTCGGCGGCTCTCTCCTACATAGGTATGGTGGACTGAAGCGGCAGCGCAGCAGCACTAAACAACCTATAGAGACTCGGTATCACTGGCGGCTATTAGAGAGGGGTAAGAAAGACCTATTCGGATCCTACCTGAAGCTAACACCAAACATACCCATCCTGGTATTTCCCCCTCGAGACCAAACGAGGAAGTCGGACCAAGGAACTCACACAGTTGGTAGTTTTACTCATTCCATTATAGTTGCAGCATTTACTAGTCAGATATATAGCACGAGTCATCCTGATAGCATAAGTAGTGGGCAGTTTTAGTTAACATTCCGTTGTAGTTGGAACATTTATTAGTCAGATATAATTGTCCCGAGGAATCCCGAAACCCAGCAGTTGTTGGCACTTTTATCACATTCCATTGGAGTTGCAATACTTACTAGGCATATATAACAAAACAACCCATATCCAGCAGTTGTTGGCACTTTTAATATCCATTACGTTATAGTTGAATCTGATTACTAGTCATATATTAAGTCAAGTTTATAGCACTACTTTAGTTATGCTTGTCTATGATCGAGATACTGTGCTCCAAGTCGTCCATAACCGCGGACACGACTTTCAGAAAGTTTTACCCTACAGGGTGCACAAATAGCAACACACACTCGATCAACCTCGGAAAAACCAACTCAAAACCCAACGAGGCTTTCACGACAAAGCGATCACAGGATTCATAAAATATTTCAGGGGGCCACCCCACTAAGCTACCCGCAACGAAGTTGTCCGGCTCCGGAACGGACCCAGGGTTTGCGACGACGGCTGTAAACGACTGGGAACCCGAAAGTGTGACTGGGCTTGTCGATACCGCGAAAACGTGGTGCGATCCAAAACAGTACAGGTGCTCCACGCACAATCTTAAATAAAGCAGTAACACATGGCATAAGTACAGGATAGTAATAAAACCCCAAACTAGTTTGTGGCCCCAAGAAATAGAAATGAATCAAGCTCTGGCTCAGGGGGATCCCATAGGGTCTCCCGGATGTGGATCGCGCGAATAGTCAAGGAACAGGTATCAAGTACTCGGGGTCCTACGGGACACAAGTGAGCGTGGAAGAACCAAATAACATTTATTGCCCACCGTGCCTCTGCATTAGTTATATCTATTCCCAGCAATTTAATAGTTGTATTTAAAGTCATGATCCTCTCCACCGTAAAGCATATGACAACATTCCAACAACTGTGTGGTACTTCACGACATGAGATCGCACCTGAGCAAGCGACTACGACTCGCAAGACCATTTATCTACCAACCAACAGGTAATAGGAGGTGTCCAAGGAAATATAAAGGCTGCACGTAATATATCTGGTACGGAACACTAAAGCATCACGACACGGATAGCAATAGATCAACAGGAGGAAATAAAGACTAAAAGTGCAAAATAGGTAGAAAGGGGGAGATTGCTCGCCTGGGAAACACTGCCGAAGGTTCATCTCGAGAGCGGGTCGACACTCGCATCCGCTCAACAGCCTAATCCGTGAAGAAGCAAAGCATTAGAAGAAACACCGGATGCACTATTTAATACTACGGCAGAAGATCGGGCATGATGCCGGTATGGTGCATGACATGGCAAAGATGTGATGCAATTAGGCAATATTAAGCGAAACCGGGGTCCCGACAATTAATTAGATGGTTTATGTTGTTTAGCTACCCCGCAATTTAAATGTTGTCTTAACAAGGCAAAGCATGGCATCGGTTCGCTACACAAATTTAAATGGAGTTCATATAAGACTAGAATAGCCCGCATATGGTCTCCATATTTAATTATGAGGTGAATCGGCATAATTCCCCAAACCCACATGATGAGATGTATGCAAGCATGAACCATTTAATATTCAACAAGTTTATATAACACTTTATAAAATAGGGCTCGGAAAAGGGGATCACACATAGGGTCGAAGATCTTGGTGTCCACCGGGGGTTGATGGGGTTTGGTCTTCGGACTCCGGGAACGGGGCTCCAGGATCCGTGGGGAGATCTTGGCGTCCGAGGTCTTGGCGTCTTTGGATATCGAGTCGGAGAGCTTGGTGTGCTGGGGTTCGCTCTATGGATCCAGGAACCGGGGGTCACGGCATCCATGAAGGAGATCTTGGGGTTTCCGGTTTCATTGTCAACGACGAACTTGAATGGATCAGGTACCGGTGGTCTTCTAGCGGCACCATGTACCTCTCGAAACTATTAGCCAGTCTTGTCGATGAACATCCATGTACGAAGGTCTTGTTTTCCCATGTCGATGATCTTAACGAGTCTTGACTTAGCGATAACCGGAGGCACCCTTGTGCATCAGGCCATTGTCCACTTGTCGTGTTAGTCTAGACAGCACCACACGAGCGTGACTTAGCGTCTGCGATTACGTCTTCGCAAGATCATATCAACACAGAAGACCTGGCGAGTACTAGGGACAGCATGTGAACGACAGCAACACCAAAGCGCCCCCACGGGCTGGGTACCTGAACGAGGCCATGGCAGCAAGCTAGGGAAGGCCCTGGCGATAGGGAGAGGAGGCGCTTGGGGAGGAGCTCGGAGCAGTTCTACAGCAGGGAGACGGCTCAAGGCAGCCGACTCCTGGTAGCGGCGTCGATCTAGGACAGAGACGGGCGGGGCGGCGGTTGCCAGCGGATTCGCGGTTGCGGGCCAGAAAATAGAGAGACGGCGACTGCAGGCGGCCGGAGGTTGATGGGGACCGACGTGGAGCTTCAGACGACGGGGTGGTGTAGACGACACGAAGGCAGACGAGGCTTGACGAGGGCGAGAGCGCCCATGGAGGTACCAAGGCGGGACCGGTGGAGCTCGAGGAAACGCTACGCATGGCGGGGCAGAGCATCGGCGACGTGGCGCTGCAAAGCCGAGGCGGAGGCCGACGCGTGAAGGAGAATGGGGCTCGCTGCAGGGCGGACGAGGTCGGTGGTCGAGGGCGGCCAGGGGAAGCAGCCAGGCCAGGGAGATCGAGCAGGTGCTGGGGCGGCCAGACTTGATGCGACAGCTTTCGACAGCGGCGGCTCGCAGAGGAGAGTCTCGATGCGATGGGGATTGCTGGGAGAAGGCAGGGTCGGGTCACGTACGAGGAGAGCGGGGTTGGTGGGAGGCTTGCGATGGGGAGAGGGAGCGGGTCATGGGTCACGGGGCTGCGCGCATTTAGCGGCACGTGGGGCCGGGGCAGGTTCCGGTCGCATCGATGCGAGAGGGGATCGCGGGGAAAATGGACAAAAATACCCCCTAAAAAAACAAATTCACCAAATGAACTCTGTCCGAAAGTATTTCACACGGACTAACCCTTTTTGTAGCGCCTAACATAGAGGCGCTATACTCTACAGGATAGCGCCTTTGACATAGGCGCTATGGTCCCTGACAGCGTGGCGGCCGCCTGGCCCACCCTGGCCCCACCCGACCGAGTAGCGCCTGGGCGTTGATCCTGGGCCGTGCAGCACCTAGGCGCTATGCCCCAATGTGTAGCGCCTATGTGAAAGGCGCTACACATTGAGACTTAGCCCCAGCCACGCGACCCCCCTCCCCACCCCGACCCACTCACTCCCAGCCGCCAGGAACAGAGAAGAACACCCAGCGGCAGCCCTCTCTCCTCCCCCCTCAAATCCCTCAGATTGGAGGCTTCACTTGGTGGATTTCGACCCTCCCCGGCTGCTAGAGGTACCCTCCCTCTATTCCCTCCGTGTTTACCGATTGAAATCTTTCATTTTGGTGGGATTTGAGTTGAAATCCTAGAAATTTGATTTGTGAGGAAATGTTTGGAAATTTGTTGGGTTTATTGGCCAATGTTGGGTAGAATGGTGTCTAAGAAGCATTTAGTTAGGTTTAGGGTTCTTGGATTGTTAGAGTTTGGTTTATTGGAATGTTATGGCTATGGTTAGGGTTAGGGTTAGGGTTTGCTCATGTAAGGGATGGTGTTTTTGTTAGATAAATTGTTTCATAATGTGACTACTATATTTTTATTCATCTTGTCATGGGTAGTTAATGATCATATTCTCTTATGTGTTAGGTATGGCAAGAATTGTTCATGTTCATCATGTGGACAAGGATGCATTTTTGAAAGCGATATAGAACCGGACCCGAATGAGCTAGACATGGTGTTTGAACGTAGTCAAACCTACACCGAGGTCTTGAAGCAAGTTAGGATAGAATTGAAATGGATGGACCCAAGTGATATTGTTGAGTTGGAGGGAAGACATAATGTGAGTTTGGGAATGCATGTCCGTTGGAAGACCATGCGTATCTCTTCCGAGGCCCGTTGGGTTGCATACAAGGAGGTGGTTGCGGAATCACTAGACAAGGATCTTGAACTATTTGCCACCAAGAAGGTTGATAGTTCGTTGCCTTTGGACTTGAACTGTTGTGCCTCCACATTGGATTCTAGGAGTCCCCCACCCTTCAACCAAGAGGTATTGAGTGACCCTCCTTTAACACAAACATTGAGCCCAATTTTGAAGTACCAAGATGAAGTATGGGAAGATAACAATGATGATTATGGGCAAGATGAGAATGAGGTTGAGCTTCATGACAACAATTTTGGAGATTTGGACACATATATTACGCAAGAGAACATGGACCGTGACATCCCCTATGCTCGAGGGTATGCATCGGACTCGGATGATGATGGTCCCGAAGAAGAACTTGACGAGGAGGGGTTCATGGCTAGAGAGGCCAAAATCCACGAGAACGTATTGGGGCGGGACCACATGGTATCTTTGTTCCGTGATGTTAGTCTCGCGGATGAAGCCATGGTTGATGACGGGAAGGGCATAGTGCTTGGACCAAGGTCAAGTTCTTACCGAGATGGTAATGAAGAGAATAATGGGATTACTCGCGGAACGAGATTCAAGACCTTGCTAGAATTTAAGCAATGGATAAAGGCCTTCTCGGTTAAGCATCATCGTCATTACACGGTGGTGCACTCGGATTTGAAGAAGCGCTACACGGTTAAATGTGAGCAGGATAGATGTCCTTGGATTGTGCGTGCAAGACCATTCAAGGGAGGTCCCGATTGGCACATATCTAGTTGTGTATCAACTCACATGTGCCGAGGCCCAAAGGTGGATGGCAAGGATGTGAAGCACGGGCACCGACAACTCACCTTCGAGTTCATTGCTTATAGGATTTCCAATGACGTCAAGTCATTTCCAATAATGAGCATCAAGATGGTCATGGAGCTTGTGAAAGCCGTCTTTCACTACGAGGTGAAGTACGGGAAGGCATGGAAGGCGAAGCAAGCCGCATTCAAGATGTTGTATAGTGATTGGGAGGAATCTTATAACCGGATCCCTAGGTTGTTGTTAGCGATGGCCAATGCTAACCCGGGCATGATTCATATCATTGAACCTTATGGGAACAAGACAAGGATAATGAACGGAAAAACCGTTCGAGTATTTGGACGTGCATTTTGGGGTTTCAAGCAATGTGTTCGGGCTTTTGAACATTGTAGGCCTGTTATATCCGTTGATGGCACCTTCTTGACCGGACAATACAAGGGCACTATCTTGATTGCAATAGCTAGCGATGCCAACAACCGGTTGGTTCCTTTGGCGTTTGCTTTGGTTGAGGTGGAAAACAATGACAATTGGGAGTGGTTCTTCCATATTTTGAGAACCAAGGTGTTACCCGCTCAAAGGGAATTATGTGTCATCTCGGATCGTCATCAAGGAATTCTCAATGCGGTGATGCTTGACATTCCCGGACATGTCCCATTGCACCATCGATGGTGCATGAGACATTTTGTTTCAAACTTCTATAGAGCATGCAAGAGTAAGGACTTGTCCGATGATCTATAAGATTGTTGTCTCGCTTTCACGGAGCGTCGTTTCTCAAACTTGTACAACACATTGTTCCATAACAGAGAACTCAATGCGGGGGCCAAAGAGTTTCTCCTTAGAAACATTGGAGATATGGGAAAGTGGGCACGAGCTTATGATGGTGATCCCACTTCTTGACCTTTCTCTGCTTTTTCCTGTCCAACCTGCAGGACAACAAAGAAATTTGTTACTACAACCAAATAGAAGAAGACGATGCAATTGATGAAAAGGGTTCTGATGCTAACTTACCTATGAAGCTCCTTGTCGGTGTCCTTATATGCGGGAGGATGAGCCTGGAACAACCCGAACTGCCTCATCACACGGTGTGGAAGATGGTGCTCAACCGCCCAATTGCAAATTAATGGACATCACATGAGCCAAACATTCTATTCCTCCAAACATTTCGGGTTAAGATCAAACCCGGGAGCAATACCAAAATCGTCCCCGTAACCATAAGGCTCCCACTCCACCTGCAACATATCACAAGAACATGTTTCTTGTAGATTTCTACTAGTGGGTAAAACACTCTAGGAAGTGATGTAAAGACACAAATTTACCTGCTCGGGCGTAAGCGCATCGAACTCGTTCGTGTACTTCATGTACATGGCATCAACATCGCTAGTCATATCCGACACGACGTCCCACTTGTAAGCCCAAGTGGGTGAGCGTAGAGGGTGTCGCCCAAACTCTGGCCAAGGAAGGTAACCCACCTCTTTCGGGCAACCTACTGGTAAACGTTCCCAGCTCCATACCGAGAGGAGAACCATAGCACCACCTATTCCGGGGTTGGCGCTTGACCTACAACAAGCATCATTCAACTGCAAGTAAAGTACAAATGTCAGCATATGATACGTGTGGATTGGAAGTGTATAAAAGGCGGCGGCATGAACAAGCGATTACCTGCCGGTACAAGTAGGCAAGAGCCGCCGAACCCCAGCTAATGTTGCTATGAAAGTGCGTTAGATCCTTCAGCCACATCCACTGAGCGGTCCTACCTCCGCTGTCAGCAAACAAAGTTCTAGAGAGGACATACCACACATACACACGATCATGTGTCTCGATCACCTCAACCTCGGCTGGCTCCAGGCAGTGCGCAAAGTTCGCCACAATCCACGCATATGTCACGCCTGCTGGGACTCTATCTTTACTCTTGTCTTCAAGTTCTACAGGAGCCCTCCCACTAAGTAGCTGCATCTCATTGCGCCACCCGTCAGAATCTGTGTTCATACACAAAGGGTTCCCAGCAATAGGAAGCCCAAAGATCATGGAAACATCCTGAAGGGTGGGGGTGATCTCGCCAGTCCGGAGGTGGAAAGTGTGCGTCTCCGGCCTCCACCGGTCGACAAGTGTGGTGAGGGCAGCCGCGTTGAGGTTCGGTGTCGACCGGGTCACAAGCGTGATAAAAGGGAGGAGGCCTAGCTGCTGGATGTACGGAGTGTACCGCTCGTCGTACGGCATGTCACTCGAGGACGCGCCATGAGAGCGAATCTTCAGGGGACCTAGCTTCTGCATACATACAAGTCAAAATATTATGCTTCTTTACGGGTCCAACACAATTGAATCAATAGAAAAATTAAGACAAACAAGTCCAACATGGTTTTATTATCATATGCTTCTCCGCCATCAAGTATGCACGGTGTTTTGTATCATAGTAATCATCAAGTAACCACACCATCCTACAAATATATTCCAAATATCAAATCCATATACAACCATCATAGGTGGCCATTGTTTTAGTTTATACAAGTAAACTAAAAAGGATATGGGAGCATATTATTGAAACATTTATACAAATCCATATACAGCCATCATCGGTGGCCATTGTTTTAGTTTCTACAAGTAACTAAAAAGGATATGGGAGCATATTATTGAAACATTTATACAAATCCATATACAACCATCATATACAAATCAAATCAACAACACATTGCCATTCCCCAACAAATACAACTAGCATATAACTACCAAATAACCAAAAACCATGAAAAAATCAGCCTAAACATGAATCCTTCTAGAGACTAGGGTTCCAAGCAAATAAGACTAAAATGTGCAAGATTTTTTGGATGAAAAAGAGGGATCGGAGGAGAATACCTTGAGAGAGACATTGGGGAGCAAATCCCCCACAAAATACTTCAGATCTGTAGTTTTTTAGGGTGGGATTTGAGGGGGGAGGAGAGAAGGCTGCCGCCTGGCTCTTCCTCTGTTCCTGGCGGCTGGGAGTGAGTGGGTCAGGGTGGGGAGGGGGGTCGTGCGGCTGGGGCTAAGTCTCAATTGTAGCGCCTTTCACATAGGCTCTACACATTGGGGCATAGCGCCTAGGCGCTGCACGGCCCAGGCTCAACGCCTAGGCGCTACTCGGTCGGGTGGGGCCAGGGTGGGCCGGGCGGCCGCCACGCTGTCAGGGACCATAGGGCCTATGCCAAAGGCGCTATCCTGTAGAGTATAGTGCCTCTATGTCAGGCGCTACAAAAAGGGTTAGTCCGTGTGAAATACTTTCGTCCAGAGTTTATTTTGTGAATTTGTTTTTTTAGGGGTTATTTTTGTCCATTTTCCCGGGATCGCGAGGCTGGGCTCTGCGTGCGATGGTATCACAGGGTGTGGGGCCAGGCGGCAGAGTTGGTCGGGGAGCAGGGTTGTGAAGCGTGCGACGGGTGTAGTGTGCGTCGCTGTGCGTGGATGGCGGCGGCAGGTGGAGGGAGTGGTAGACAGGTGGGGTGTGTGGTTGGGATTAGGGTTTGGCTAGCGTTTGGTCAAACGGGCTGGGCCAACCGAGGTGGTAGGTGGTCCGGCCTACGGTCTGGGTTGCCTCCCCCGGTACAAAACATTGTTATATGTTTTATTTTAAAAATACTTTTTAGGCAAATAAATGATCCAGACAGATCGGGGTTTGAATTTGAAACGAAGGAGGGAGAATAATTAGAAAACAAAAATAGGGCTTTTGGAAAATAGCTTTAGACAAACGGATGCATGATGACAATGATGCTCAAATGCAATGTTGCATGATGACAAGAGCATGCAATCATGATGATGCATAAAACAAAAACACCAAGCGATTTTCTAGTAGTGGTTTTACCGGGATGCTACAGCGGTCGAGGTTGGTGAAGGTTTCGCATAAATCATCGATTAGTGAAGCTTCCTCTTTCGTCTTGATTACGATGTCGTCAACATAGACTTGGATGTTGCGACCAAGTTGGTTCTTGAGGCAAGCCTGCATGCACCGCTGATAGATTGCTCCTGCATTTTTTAGCACGAAGGGCATTGTGTTATAGGAGAACACGCCAAAAGGCGTTGTAAACGCTGTTTTCTCTTGATCCTCCTCCTTCATTCGAATCTGATTGTAGCCTGAGTAGGCGTCGAGGAAGCAGAGGTGCTCACATCCCGTGGTAGAGTCGATGATCTGGTCGATTCACAGCAGCGGGAAGTGATCCTTTGGGCAGTGCTTATTCAGAGAGGTAAAATCCATGCACATCCGTAGGATATCCGTGTACTTTTTTGGTACTAGCACCGTGTTGGCGAGCCAGGTGCTTTCCTTGATCTCGCGTATGAACTTGGCGTCGAGGGGTCTGTTGATCTCCATTCCGACCGCTTTTGCTCTTGGCTCAGACAGTCGCTGAATTGTTTGCTTGACTGGCCTTGCGTCTAGGTTGACATTGAGTGCGTGCTCGGCGAATTCCCTGGGAACTCCTGGAATGTCCATTGGACACCAGGCGAAGATTTCCCAGTGCTCACGGAGGAATTCGACGAGCGCGAGTTCCTATGCGGGACTCAAGTTGTTGGCGATGAGGGTCGTCTTTGCTGGGTCCGATGGGTGGACCTGAACTTTCTTCGTGTGCACCGACAAGTCGAAGGATAGGTCGGGTGAACTTGGCCAGCTCAGGGGAGGCAGACTGTTGTCTGTCGACTCCTTCAATCTTGCGAGTTCTTCCTGCATGCCGAAGGATTGGGAAATTCTGTAGAATTCCCTGTCGCAATTGTCGGACCTCTCGAAGCTCCCGTTGATTGCGATGACGCTGTTGGGGCCTGGCATTTTCATCTGCAGGTAGGCATAGTGTGGCACTGCCATGAACCTGGCGAACACGATACGTCCGAGGATGCAGTGGTACTATGAGGGCTAGTCGACGACTTCGAAGTTGGTGCGTTCATGTCGGAAGTTTTTCGGCGTGCCGAAGATGACGTTGAGGTTGATTTTGCCAAGAGGATATATGCCCTTGCCTGGGACGATGCCATGGAATGTCGTGTCTGAAACCTCTAGGCAGGTCTGATGACCCACAAGTATAGGAGGTGTATCATAGTATTTTCGAGGGAAGTGAAACCCAATTTATTGATTCGACACAAGGGTAGACAAACAATATTTATAAGCCTTAACAACTGAGTTGTCAATTCAGCTGCACCTGGAAACAATCTTGCTCATAGCAGTTTATTAGTAGCAATAGTTTTGTAGTAGGAATAGTAAAGTAGCAGCAGTAGTAAAGTAAAGACAACAGTAACAATAGCAGTAAACAGTGGGATTCGAGTGCGGTAGGCATAGGGATGGATGGACGGGCGTTGCATGAACAAGACAATTCACATAGCAATCAGAACATAGGGAAATTGCAGATAAATAAGAATAAGCATCCAAGTACTAGATAATCCTAGGCATGTGTTCCATATATAGTCATACGTGCTCGCAATGAGAACTTGCACAACATCTTTTGTCCTGCCAGCCCGTTTGTAGCGGGGCCTCAAGGGAACTACTGGCAATTAAGGTGATCCTTTTAATAGAGCACCGGAGCAAAGCATTAACACTCCGTGAACACATGTGATCCTCACATCAAAGCCATTCCCTCCGGTTATCCCGATTTCTGTCACTTCAGGGCCATTGGTTCCGGACAACAACGTGTGTATACAACTTTCAGATAAGACCATAAACAATACTATCATAATGAATCAATAACATGTTCAGATCTAAAATCATGGCACTCGGGCCCTAGTGACAAGCATTAAGCACAACAAGTCGCAAAAAGTCATAAAGCACTAATAGAAGATACTAGGCACCATGCCCTAACAATCCGATGCCATTACATGAACGATCTCATCCAATCCCTACCATCCCCATGGCCTACAGCGGGGGATTACTCACTCATAGATGGGGGAAACATGGATGGTCGATGGAGAAGCGGTGGTGATGATGATGGCGATGATCTCCTCCAATTCCCCGTCCCGGCAGGGTGCCAGAACAGAGTTTCTAGTGCTGTTTCGTGGAATCTGGTGGTGGCGGCGGAGCGGAACTCCTTCTAGAAAAACGTCGAACCCCCCCTGAGTTTTTAGGTCAGAAGGCAACTTATAGGCGAACAGGGAGACCGAGGGGCAGTCTGGGGTGGCCAGACCACCCCCTGGCGCGGCCTGGGCTTGCTCGTGCGGCCAGGTGGTGTGGCCTGGGCCCAGCCCCCCTCCGTATCGTATTCTGGCTCCGGGAGTCTTCTGGTGAAATAGGATTTTTGGCATATTTTCCAGGATTTTTCCTGATAGTTGATTTTCTGCACAAAAAAGTAGACACAAATGCAATTTTGCTGAAAATAGTGTCAGTCCGTGTTAGTTGCATCCAAATCACACAAGTTTAGAGGAGAAACAATAGCAAAAGTGTTCGGGAAAGTAGATACATTTTGGACGTATCAACTCCCCCCAAGCTTAGCTTATTACTTGTCCTCAAGCAATTCAGTTGAAAACTGAGTGCGATAAAAGAACTTTCATGAACACATTTGCTTCATATGATGTATATATTCTCAGCATGTGATCAACTACTTAGACAATTCTTAATAAAGAGTATGCTACTGAGTCTACTTAATAGTCATTGCAAGCTATGAAGAGATTCCAACTCAAAAATAATAAGTAGCATGAGACATAAACATAAGCAACATTGGAATGCTCATAACAAGGTATGATAGAGTGGTATCTCGCTTGCCTTTGATTGTGAATGCCAAGGCACCTCTAAAGTTCAGGTCAAGACTAGAAGTAAAGATGTCAAAGATACAAGCATCAAAGTCATAACACAAATAGTCAAGTAATGGGACAAGCACAAAGAATGACAACTATGCTCTCAAGAAGGTGCTCAAAGAATATGTGGAGGCTCAACAAGTAAAATAAAAAGGTTTTGAATAGTTTGAAAGGCTTCCAAATGCTGAAAGTATGGTACTCATTAGCTTTGAGCTCTCATTGCCCCTATCATAAGCATCTTTAATGTGGTTAAGGTGAAAGTGACACAACTAAGAGGATATGCTTGACAAGTTATAAATCGAAGTCTCATGCCCCTTACTTATGAAGACCGATCCTCATGCTACTCAACTTCAGTCACGAGTAAGCTATTGTCATTGTAAGTATATACGTATCATAGAGAACCGCCAACAGGGTACCCCTTGCACATGACACAGGAGCTATCCCATAATCAAAATGACAAGGCAAGCAGACAATGAGCATCTCAGTGATCTTTTTATTTACTATGTGCATAGATTTTTATTGAGGATGCTTCATAGAATGCTCATTATGGTTGTGCTGCAAGTTTCCACCATGATTAGGCATGGCTTAGGCTAGCGGCCCAGGCGTTTCTCTAACATACATACAAACTCCATGATCTTACAAGTTCCACTTTTATTTCACACCGCTGGGATCCATAAGCAAAAGAACATGATATCAATGAGGTACTAAGTACCAATGAAATGTTGAAAACGTTCCCCATGAAACATGGCTCTGCTAACTTCAACTTATAAAGTGCAAGCATATACGAAACAAAGAAGGACGCAATGGTTCAGGTTTATTAAATGCAAGAAAATAAAGTGTGCCATCAAGTTTATGAGAGCTTTACTAACTAACTTTCTCATAACAAGAAATCATTTTATTCGGAAGAAAACAAGGCATATTGAATATGCACGGAAGTGGCAAATGATGCTAGTAGGTAGGTATGGTGGACACTTTGGAAATATTTGGTTTAGGGAGTTGGAAACTTGAGTAAAACATACTCAGTGTAGGTGAAGGCTAGCAATAGTAAGGGAGTGACAAACGAGAGAGCAATAGCTATCATAATCATGCTTGCAACAAAACAGGACTAGTCATGGCATGACAGTGATTCAAGATCCTCAAGGAAAAATAATTCATCAAGGCTTAACTGATTATTATAGTCATGTGCATGCGTGAGCATGTGCCAAGTCAATTCAAATGAAACATTCAGAGGAGGATACCACGGTGTCATACCAATTTATGAATAGAGCAATGCAAGCAAACACTCATAAGACATGCTACAAACTATTAGCGAGCTAGAGCTAATCATAAGAAAGCAAGAACTACTAAGCATCCAAGGATAACATACACCTTACAGAACAGACTAAGCATGCCCACAGTGATGAGTATATGTACAAAAATGAAAACAAATAGAGTTCGTTACCAGCCTCTTACCACACCTCAAGTTGTCATTAATCCTCATTATTGCTCTTCACTTGTGTGGCTTGAATAATAATATGAAACCAAAATCCACTGAGGACTGCTGAACCCTGTAGCAAACTTACAAAACCAAAGAAGAACGACAAATATTTTTGTTGTTTTCGATTTTTAAAACAAAAACCAAAGAGGAAAAACAAGCAAAGCAAAATCTTTTTGGGTTTTTCGAATAGTTCAAACAAAGCAAAAGGGAAAAGCAAACCAAAGAGAAACAACAGAAATATTTTTGGTCTTTTTGTGTTTTTAGAAAGCAAAAGCAAAGAAAGAACAAAAACTAAAAAGAGAACAAAACATGAATATACAAAGTACTGACGCAACATGATATGCAGATGAGTGCGGTGTCGGCGTACCTCCCCCCAAGCTTAGGCTTTTGGCCTAAGTGGGTACCAATCCAGATACGGGTAAGGGTTCCAAGCAGGAGGATCATGATAAGAATGGTCGTAGTTGGGCCCGTGGGAAGAAGAAGAAGCTCCCCAATCATAAGCAGGCTGCTGATATGAAGACTCTCCCTCATTCGAGGGCTAGACCGAATCATCCGTGACCTTCCTTCTAGTATCTTGCTCCTGTTGGGAGAGCTATCCCAAGTACGTGTCAAGCTCCTCCTCAGTGAGGGACCATCCTTCCCTATTATCAAGGTTAAACAAAACAGGTGCAGGCAAAAGAACAACACGCTCGGATTTGCTCTTTCTCCAACCAGCTTTGAGAAAGGTTATTTCATAAGATAACTCATTCAAACTATCCCACGAGGAGACAAATTTATGCTGTATCATGGAATTAAAATCAAGCCTTTCTATGGGGAACTGTAGGTCTAGATGATGAGGCACTAAACCATGCAATGCTAGTAAACGAGAAGCAATGAGGCCCCCACAAATTCCACCTTTCTCACGGTTAGCAGCAAGACGGAAAGCTATCAAAGCACCTAAGTTGTAAGACCTATCTCGTTTAAGAGTAGCAGAGATAAATGCTAGATCATATGAAGATAACTTATTGGCAGTTTTCCTAGCAAGAACACACTTGGCAACAAAGTAGGCAAAGTAACGAATGGAGGGAAGATGAATGTTACGGATTTTTCCATTCTCCTTCGAGAAGCTGCTCCCTTGGCAAATTTCTGCGTATAAATCCATGAGTGGTTCAGGTCGCTCCTTAAGCCTTCTACATGATCCCCATTGAGGTACCTTAATAGCTACACAAAAGTGATCGATAGAAAGGTCGATAGTGATATTGTAAACTTTGTAGTGGACCATGGGGTTAGGCAAAGAGTGACTAAATTGAAAGTCCTGCACCACAGACATGGTTAGCTTCACAAATTGACAGGGTTCATCTTCCAAAAAGTGCTCCAACCCTGCATTAGAAACCAAAGTGTGGAAATCTTGGAGAATTCCTGCAGCTCTCATGAACTCAAAGCATGGATAAATGGAAGGAAAAACTTCCTACTCCCGGTGGACCTTCATGACCTCAGGCACCCATAGTTCATGTTGATTTAGTTGATGCTCATTCATCTTCTATTCTGAAATTTAAACACCTATTAAATAAGTGATTGCAAAGTGAATATAATGAAGGGTACTACTCATAGGGACTTGCAAGAGGCCTAAACATGCATCAAAACTATATATCTAAGCATCAAACAAGCTTACAAGCCCTCATAACCTGTCACCTACAACAACAAAATACTCAAGATATAATCCACTAAACACAAATCTACTTGGACAAGGGGAGGAGTCACATACCAAAGAACAAGTCCTCCAAATTTCAGCAACAAAGATGGGCTGAGTAAGGAGATCGAAAAAAATCGAGAGCAAGCATAGAAAGAACGCGATTTTGAGCCATGAACTGGAGCTTACTCGGGAGAGAGAAGAAAGTGGCAGGTGAGAGAGTTAGTGGAGGGCCAGGGGTGGCCCACACCATGGCATGGCGCCACCCAGGGTAGGCCACGCCACCAGGTGGTGAGCCTGCCTGGTGGGTCCCCCTGGCACCTCCCAGGCACTCCTCTGCCCCTTTTTCACGTAAAAATTTAATATGAATTTTCTGGAATTTTTCGAGACACTTTATTTTTGGGCATTTTTCAGGCATAGATAATGATTTTCTGACAGACAGATTTTTTTTGAAATGATGCAGTGACAAAACAAGGCTACAACTACAGGAGTTCTAAGACACTCTAACATGCAAGCAACTAACAACAAAGAAAACTAAATGAAAACAAAAACTAAAATGGATAGCAATATAAGTAAACGGAGATAATCATAGTGAAACATTGTTTTGTTCAATGAAATCCTTTTGTTAACAAGGTTGATCAGGTCTTGTTACCAAAACAATTCCATATGAGACAAAACTTTGTATTCCACTAATGATTATGTTACCTCAACCTTGATAGCAATGGTCCCAATCATAATAGTTTCAAATTTTTCTCTTGGTATGGGACAATATATTTCTCCAACTTGAATGCCCTCAACATGTTCAATTGAATTCAAACCATAAGTCCTTTCAATCTTCTTGGGGAAATAGACAGTATGTTCCTTGTCATTAACATTAAAGGTCACCTTTCCTTGATTACAATTAATAGCATCTCCTGCAGTATTAAGAAAAGGTCTCCCAAGAATAATGGACATATTATCATCTTCAGGCATTTCAAGCACAACAAAATCAGTTAATATCAAGCAATTATGAGCCACTTGAACTGGTACATCCTCACATATACCAACAGGAATAGTGGTAGATTTATCAGCCATTTGCAAAGATATATCAGTTGGTATCAGTTTTTCTAGTTGAAGCCTCTTATAGAGAGAGAAAGGCATAACACTAACTCCAGCTCTCAAATCACACAAAGCAGTTCTAACATAACTATTTTTAATAGAGCAAGGGATAGTTGGAATCCCTGGGTCTCCAAGTTTCTTAGGAACCTTACCATTAAAGGAATAATTAGCAAGCAAAGAAGAAATTTCTTCATTAGGGGTCTTCCTTTTATTCGGGACAATATCCTTCATATACTTTGAGTAAGGAGGCAATTTAGTAGCATCAGTCAAAGGAATTTGCGGGAATAAAGGTTTCATCCACTCACAAAGCTTATTATAGTGTTCATCTTCCTTTGACTTGTGTTTCTTATTAGGGAATGGCATAGGTTTTTGGACCCAAGGTTCTCTTTCACTACCATGTTTCTTAGCAATAAAATCTTCTTTAGTGTATTTAGTATTCTTAGTGTGGTTTTCAGGTTCTTCTTCAACTTTTTCTTCATTAGGAACTTCGTTTTCTTCATTACCACTTTCAGTTTCAGCATCAGAGATAGATATACTATTAGGATCTATAGCAGGTTCAGAGGGTTCTACAATAGTTTTATGTTTCTTTTTCCTTTTCTTACGAGTAGATCCACTATTTCAGCTTGTTGAGAATCCTGCTCAATTCTTTTGGGATGCCCCTCAGGATATAGAGGATCCTGGGTAGCAGCTCCACTTCTAGTTCTAATTTCATAAGCATGTTTTTCTTTAGTGGCATTAATAAGCAAGTCTTTTTTCACTTTAATGAGTTTATCTATTTGAGTTTGAACCATTTGAAAGTGTTTAACAATCATCTTAACATCATTAGAGGTTCTTTCCACAATATCTTTCAACTCAACAATAGCTCTAGTGTTTTCCATTAGATGATTTTGCACCCTTTTATTAAAATTATCTTGCTTAACAATAAAGATATCAAATTCTTCTAAGCATTGATCAGGAGGTTTAGAGTAAGGGATATCACCTTCATCAAAGTGTTGGAGAGAGTGTACCTCAATAGTGGGTGAGTAGGGAATAGGCTTACATAATTCTTCTATAGGAGGTAAATTCTTGACATCTGCGGCTTTAATTCCCTTCTCCTTAAGACATTTCTTAGCTTCCTTCATTACTTCATCATTCAATTAATAACTCCCCTCTTCTTTGATGTTGGAATATGCACTGGTATAGTAGGTTCAGGTACAATTACTTCAGGTATAGCTTGTTCAGGAGGAGTCCAATCTTCATAGTTCTTACTTATTTTAGCCATTAATTCCTCAGCTTCCTTAGGAGTCCTATTCCTGAAAACACAATCAGCACAACTATCTAGATATGTCCTAGATTCCTCGGTTAGTCCATTATAAAATATATCAAGAAGCTCATTCTTAGGTAATGGACTTCCAGCCTGTGCATGAATCAGAGCACAAAATCTTGCCCATGCTTCGGACAATACCTCTTTTTTCTCCTTGTTTAAAATCAAAAAGTTCCTGCAAAATAGCATGTCTAGCACTAGGAGGAAAATATTTCTACAGGAAAGTACTAATCAAGCAATCAGGGCTATCAATAGATCCAGGAGGTAAATTACTAAACCAAGTTTTAGCTTCTCCTTTCAGTGAAAAAGGAAAATCTTAGCAATAAAGTAAGTACGCATCTTAATATCATCAGAAAACAAGCCACTCATGGTAGAAAGTTCATTCATATGTGCTACCGCACTTTCATTCTTAGTCCCACAAAAAGGTTCTTTCTCAACAATAGCTATGTAAGATAGATCGAGAGAGAAATCATAATCTTTATCTATAATGTTTATGGAAGAAGCAACAAACTTAGCAATAGGAGATAATTTGGGTCTAATAGTACGCCTCTCAAGGAGACTCTTAGCAGCGCTCCTATCATGGGTGTTTTTACATTCTTTAATAAATTCATCGGTCATCTCAACATAACCATCTTCAATATCATAACTTTCACTAGACTCAGGTGAACTAACAGGTGTAGTAGTGTCTTCATTAGGAGTTTCAGTATTTCCGGCTATAGTTCTAGCAATCGTAGCATCTAGGAAAGGACCTAATGAACCACTCTTATCAAGCACAGTAGAAGCAGCATCAGAAGTATCAGAAGTTTCAGATTCAGCAGTAGTAGCAGTGTGTGTAGCATGTGTATGTGGTGGTGTAACGAGCTTACTCATAACAGATGGTGAATCAAGAGCAATGGAGGTGTTCAGAACCGTACCTCTTCTTGTAGTGGATGGTAAAATAGTAACCTTGCCATCACGAGACTTACCCATGATGGATGGATAGCAGCGAACAATAGAAAATCCAAGTGAACTTGATAAATAAAGCTATGCTCCCCGGCAACGGCGCCGGAAAATAGTCTTGATGACCCACAAGTATAGGGGGTGTATCGCAGTATTTTCGAGGGAAGTGAAACCCAATTTATTGATTCGACACAAGGGGAGCCAAACAATATTTATAAGCCTGAACAACTGAGTTGTCAATTCAGCTGCACCTGAAAACAATCTTGCTCACAGCAGTTTATCAGTAGCAACAGTTTTGTAGTAGCAGTAGTAGTAAAGTAAAGACAACTGTAACAATAGCAGTAAACAGTGGGATTCGAGTGCGGTAGGCATAGGGATGGATGGACGGGCGTTGCATGAAAAAGACAATTCACATAGCAATCAGAACATAGGGCAATTGCAGATAAATAAGAATAAGCATCCAAGTACTAGATAATCCTAGGCATGTGTTCCATATATAGTCATACGTGCTCGCAATGAGAACTTGCACAACATCTTTTGTCCTGCCAGCTCGTTTGCAGCGGGGCCTCAAGGGAACTACTGGCAATTAAGGTGCTCCTTTTAATAGATAACCGGAGCGAAGCATTAACACTCAGTGAACACATGTGATCCTCACATCAAAGCCATTCCCTCCGGTTATCCCGATTTCTATCACTTCGGGGCCATTGGTTCCGGACAACAACGTGTGTATACAACTTGCAGATAAGACCATAAACAATACTATCATGAATCAATAACATGTTCAGATCTGAAATCATGGCACTCGGGCCCTAGTGTAAAGCATTAAGCACAACAAGTCGCAACAAAGTCATAAAGCACTAATAGAATATACTAGGCACCATGCCCTAACAATCCGATGCCATTACATGAACGATCTCATCCAATCCCTACCATCCCCATGGCCTACAGCGGGGGATTACTCACTCATAGATGGGGGAAACATGGATGGTCGATGGAGAAGTGATGGTGATGATGATGGCGATGATCTCCTCCAATTCCCCGTCCTGGCAGGGTGCCAGGACGGAGTTTCTGGTGCTGTTTCGTGGAATCTAGTGGTGGCGGTGGAGCGGAACTCCTTCTAGAAAAACTTCGACCCCTCCTGAGTGTTTAGGTCAGAAGGCAACTTATAGGAAGAGGGAGACCGAGGGGCAGTCTGGGGTGGCCAGACCACCCCCTGGCGCGGCCTAGGCCCGTGCGGCCAGGTGGTGTGGCCTGGGCCCAGCCCCCCTCCGTCTTGTATTCTGGCTCCGGGAGTCTTCTGGTGAAATAGGATTTTTGGCATATTTTCCGGGATTTTTCCTGATAGTTGATTTTCTGCACAAAAAGTAGACACCAATGCAATTCTGCTGAAAACAGCGTCAGTCCGTGTTTGTTGCATCCAAATCACACAAGTTTAGAGGAGAAATAATAGCAAAAGTGTTCAGAAAAGTAGATACGTTTTGGACGTATCAAGGTCAGAGGGGTCCTCATTGCTCGCAAGGTACTCGCAAACATAAGGTTGATGCCGCTTCCACCATCCATGAAAACGCGACTCATGTCGAAGTCTCCAATCTGTGCCTCGAGTACGAGGGGACAATGGCCTGGGCGGGGTACTTGACGCGGGTGGTCACGCTTATCGAAGGTGATGCAGGAGTCGCTTCCACTGAGGTACTCAGTGGTGGATGGTGGTGAGTTTGCCGCCAAGTTGACTTGGCGAGTGATGGCCTTCTGCACCCAATTCGAGGGGCGTCCCTTTTGGATCATCATGTTGCCTACAACCCGTGGGTATGGCTCGCCGCCTTGATCGTGGATCGGTGCGGCCGCGAGAGGTGGCCCTCCAGGTGGTGGAGGAGGAGCTCTATGTGCCACAGCGCCTGGGGCAACTCCGTAGCCTCTGTTGACAGCGTCGCGATTCATCCGCGCCAAGCCCTCGTGGAGCTTGAGGAACTCGCGGCAGTCCTTGAGAAGGTGGCTGGATTTCTTCTTGCCGTCATGCTTGTCGATGTAGAAGTGCACGTTGCACGGCCCGGACAGTTTGTCCTCGATTGTTGTCACGGGTGCCTCTTCGCGAGTGCGGCGCTGCCATACTTGCGTGGTTTTCCCGGAGTCGCGGTGTCCACCGCTGCGGTAGCCGCTGTTGCGGTTGTTGTCGCGCCTGTCGGCGTAGCCGGCTGTGACCATGTTGACATCGTCGTGGTCATCGTAGATGCGCATTCGACGTTTGCTACGGCGATCGCGTCTGCGCTCGAGCTCTTCTTCGTCGTTGGAGTGAACGCGATTTTTCACCGAATCTTCTCCATCTGCACACTGATTCGCGATTTCCATCAGGTGGTCAATGGTTTTGGGTTACGAGCGGCCCAGCTCCTCCCTGAGCTCTATGCGGCGAACTCCGCCGTTGAATGCGTCAATCGCCCGGTCCTCCGAGATATTTTCTGCGGAGTTCTTGATGATGGACCACCTCTGGATGTACGAGCGTAATGACTCGCCCGACCTTTGCTGGCAGCATCTCAGCTCTTCGATTGATGCGGGCCTTTTGTAGGTGCCTTTGAAGTTGCGCACAAAGCTATAGACCAGCTCGTCCCAGCTGCGAATGGATCTGCGCGGGAGGTTATTGAGCCAAGCTCGGGCGGCGCCCTGCAGCTATAGCTGTAGGCATTGCATGGCTATGCTTCGACTCCAACCATGGAGCCTGACGGAGGAGATGTGGTCTTCTAACCAGATTTTCGGGTCCTGCAGGCCGTCAAACTTTGGGTTCTCCGATGGGAGCTTGAACCCCTTGGGCATTCGTTTTTGCCTGATAGCCATGCTGAAGCATCTGGCACCACAGAGCTCCACGTCTTCGTCCTCCGAGTCAGTCGATCGGGCATGTCGCGCCCTTGACTTGTCGATCTTGCGCTGCGTGATGTCATCACGTGTGTCGTAGTCGTGGTCGTGTCGCCGTGAGCGGCGACGTCGAGACAGGTCATGACTGTCATCGCTGGAAGAGGGTGAGGAATATCGTTTTGCCAGAGCCTTGTTTTTCTTCGGCTCCGGTGTCGGATCTTTGTCGAGAGCGGCCTCGATTAGCCCCAAGCCTGCGATCGTAGATCGGTGCATGGCAGCTCGGGGATCTCCACCTGGCGGCTGGTGGTTGAGTAGGTACATGGTGGCCGCTGTTACCACTGCTTGCGGCGTCTTCAGGACCACGTTGCCTAGAGTGTCGACTGTCATAGAGCCGAAGTCGAGGACTTTCACAGCTTCTATGCGCTCCTGCTCAGTGAGGTGGGCGATTCGAGATCGTCTCTTGTTGGCCATGTATTTGTTCCCTTTGGAGGAGGATCCTCCGTGGGAAGAGAGCCCAGCCCTTCGAAGGCTCGACTCATCTGCCGCCTTTTTACGCGCTTCGAGTTGCGCGATTGTTTGTAGCTGGCGTCTGTACTCTTCCTTCAGCAGCCAATGGTAGCCCATCAGCAGTTCTTGCGGTGTGCCTGGGGGCAGAGGATTGCCTCGCAGGGCGTCTCGGCAGCGAGCCCACTCAAGATCGTTGAGTTTGATCATGACACGTTCGCCGATGTGCTCGTTCACCATTGTTGGGGGTTCGACTGCCCCTCCATTGTTGACAGGCGCGCCGTTGCCACCGTTGGTGGGGCCGCAGTTAGGGGGTCCGCCATTAGGGATGCCACCGGTAGGCGGGTCGGTGCCAGATCCATTGCCACCATTTTCATGATTAGCGGTGGAGTCCCGAGTGTTAATTACGGCGCACATGAAGTGGCTGGGGAAGCTGTTGCTCCCGCAGCTCTCGGATCCGGAGCCGTAGACTCCATGTTCTGTTGCTAAGCCACCCAGATTGGATTCGCGACTGATGTCGTTGTCCGTGCTCTCAACTATTGCTGAGGTGTTGAGCTTGCTGAGGGTGCCGATTGGTGGTGAGAACCACGATGTTGGAGCAATCGCGGATGTCGTCGGCTGGTCAGGCATGCGGAGCGTGCCCATCTAACCAACTTGGAAGCGGAAGCTCCCTATCGCCAGGCTAATTCTGTCGCCCACGGACTCGAAAGCTGGGCGAGTGGTCGACGTGTGGACGGTAAAGTCGAACACGCCGAAGAGCTGGCGAATCTCCGCTGTTGCGGAGTTGTAGATTGCGGTTGATGAGGCCTAAGAAGCCGCAACATCAGCACTCCCAATGCTCACAGACGGCGCCAATTGATGAGGGTTTAACTCATCAATGCCCATTGTTATGGACTTGGGTTTTGGAGAAGGAGGGAGCACTGGAAGCATCAATCGGCTAGCAAACAAGCACACGGGGACGCAAGGTTTACCCGGGTTCAGGCCTCGTAGAGGTCCCTACTCCTACTTGTCTGCTCTTGGAATTAACGAAGGAATTGAAGATTACAATGGTGCGCAGATGCAATCTGGTGAGGGTTTTGGAAAACTAGGGTTTCGTGTATCCTCCTCGCCGGCCCTCCTGGCCTTTATATAGATAGGCCAGGTCTCAGGTAGCAGGTCGAGTCGGTTATAGATTAGGGTTTGCCCTTCAAACTTTCTATCTTTAGACTTCTTCTTGTCTCGCAAGTTATTGAGAGTCCGTAGGCCACTCGAAATCTTTATTGGGCCGTGGCAACACCGTGGGCTTCCACCATATCTGGACCGTATATACCAAACTCGAGTACCGACAGGGCATACCCATGTCAGGTGGTATGGCGAACATGGGCTAGAGGCGTCGAGGTGGAGCTGGGGGCGTCGAGGTGATGTTGAGGCTTGGTGTTGATGCAACGACCTAGGGTGCCTAGGAAGTTGTCGTTGAAGGGGTCACCCGGGATGGTGTGGCCCAGCTGAGAGGCGACCTCGTCCTAGGGGAAACAGGACAAGGGTGGCGAGTTGAACAACGGGCCTAGCCGGGACGACGGAGTCGGCCCAGCGAGGGATGGCGAGGTAGGCCTATCTCGGAAGGCTGTACTCGACCCAATAGGGAAAGCTGAAGTCGGCCGGGACAAGAGCAACGAGGTGAGGAGGTGGGGACACGGGAAACGACGTCGGCCTGCGATGGGCCGGAATAGGAGGATGCCAGCCCACTCGGGAAGGAGCGGTGACGAGGAGGTTCGGCTGGGGAGTAATCTTGGCCCGGCCAAGATTCGTGAAGTAGGCCCAGCCGGGAGAAAGTACCCCGGCCCACCCGGGAAAGATCTGTCCCGTCTCAGCCGGGTTGGGGCAATGCTGGCCCATACGGGTAATGCCGGCCCAGGAGATGAATTCTGGTCTGGGAGGGACTCACCCGGGCCGAATTTGCCCTATGTCGGCCTAGGTAAGCTTCCTTCTCTTTATTTAATTTCTTCATTGGTGCTTCAATTTATGTCTACTCTTTGGATGTCTTTTATAGAATTATCTAATTACCAACTCTGGGGTACCATGGGTTATATCCCGACAAGTGGAGATTTGGTGTACCTGCGCGCACCGGGATACCTTTACAAAAACATATTTTGAGTTTAAAAATAATTTGAAAACAAATCAGGATGTAGCCAGTGATGCATACCACAAAACGTGCAAAATATCAATTACAAATAATGTCTATTTTAAGTTACATAAAAGTGACACAAATGTGGATCCGAGTATTAAATTTGTAAATCTCCAAAATATATGAGACTTTGTCATTTTTGTGTAGCTCGTAGCCTCATAATAAGAACAATTCCGTATTAAGTTTACATAATTGTAGGATATATCATTGGCAAAGTCTAGGATTGTTTTCAAGTTTTTAAACTTATAAATATTATTTCATTTTTCTTAGCATAGAGGATCACTGAATCTCACGTGCCAGGAGAACTTTCAGACGAAGAGTGGAATTTCCTTACAAATTCTAGCGATCACAAAACAGAACAGTAGGTTTAATTACGAGAGAATTCTTATTTGACAATACATCCAAATATGATTTCTTATTTGACACTGGAAAAATTTCAGTTTCCTATTTGACGCTAGGTGTAAACTTTTTGTCTCACGTGACACTCTGGTACGTTTAGAGAACTGACGGTGTTAATTGGGGACCTATAAAGATGTTTTTACCCTCGGTGCATAACGAGACCAAAATTGTTTTCAAGATAAATGCGGCCATACTGTGACGCATTCGGTTATATTTAAAAGGATGTCACAAGTTTGTTTAAAATTGAATATATCTAATCATTATTTAATATTCTCTCTGATTTAATTAATGTTCTCGAATTTATTAGATTCGGACGTATCTAGCACTAAAAGATGTCTAGATACATCTGAATATAAAAAAATCCAAAAACATTAATTTGAATCGGAAGGAGCAGACAAATTTACGAATACTTTATACTTTTTTTAGACAGCCACAGGCCCACAGCTAAATCGAGATGCCATCCCCGCATGAGGCTCGAGAAATGGTCAAGCGATTAGCGCGCGCGCAAGAAGAACACGACCGCCGCACACGTACTTCCACAAGCTGATGGCGAGGCAGCGCGCCTCCCTCGCGCGCGCGCGACCACCGGCCAGTCACCACTCACCAACACACCATGCGCGCCTCCCCCTGCCGAGAGCTACAAATGCCCCGCGCACCCCTCTCCCGTCCTGCACCGCCAACCAACTCGACTAGCCATACCCCCAGTCCGTACAACACACGAACATGTCTCGCGCTCTCATCCTCATGGCGGTCCTCCTGCTGGCCGCCGCCGCGGTGGCGCCGCTCGCCGACGCGGACAGCAGCGCGGAGTCCATCCCCTTCGCCAAGGAGATCGCTGGCGGCGCCAGTGCGGTCCAGGGTGCCGGGGCGCAGGGCGCGTCCGCTATAGCCGGCGCCGCCGGCGCCGCCGGCGGCCAGGACGCCGCCATGCCGGTGGACCCCGACCCTGCCAGCGGCCTCAAGGCCGACCCGTCGCCGGCCAGACGCTGAACCGTAGATACTCTGTTTTCCCCCTGTTTTTCCTTCTTTCTTTCTGTCAGCGCGTGATGTTGCCGCGCATGAATTCTTTGCTTCTTCTTTTTAACCCTCCGTGTTTTTGTCGCCATGCCGGCCTCACGAGGCGCTAGATTGAGATCGGCCAGCAGTGTGGTCGCTGCCTGTTATTGATGTGGAATAAACTGGACTAGGTTCAGAAACAATCTCAAATTTTGAAGTGCAAGCGCGTGTCCTTAATTTCTCACAATTCGTGGATTTTCCATGATGCATCAGATGTCGTGGCACCCACTGTTGCTGGTCCTTGTTCACGAACCAGGCTACCCCAGTTTCCGTTAATTGCTCAAGAAAAATCTCGAGTTGCAACAAGAAAGGCAGAAACGTGATCGATCATTGCCACGGAACCACAATATCTTTTGAAACCAAGACAAAAACTTTGCGTTATCCACTATTTTGAAAGAAGATGACCAGTTAATTAGTGAAAAACCGGATAAAAACCATACAAGAACGCTAACACCACGGGAGCACGCCCACACTCGCCAATCGCCACGGGCCAAAACCTAAGACCCAAGAGTAATGAAGTTCAAACTCCAAAACACCACTCCGTCGAGATCATATGGAATACGAACAAGCGTTAGGAGAAAGTAGGAAAACGAAAAGTAAAGTAACGCCATCACCGGTTGACAGAATAGCATTTTGGAACAACTCTAGAGAAAAATACTTAATTTTAAAGGGGTAAATGATTTTTTTTGCGAAACGTGCCTATTCATTTTACAAAAACGGTTACAAGGGTTGCTGCAGGCGGACTACTCCCAACTCCGATCCACTCATACCTACTTAGAAGAACACAACATTCCCCGAGCTTGCCTAATCTCTTGAAAGGTTAAAAAGGCAACCTCAAGGTAAGTAAGGTGGGTCGCTTGAAAAGTTCATCGGTTGCGCTCTTTCCATACATTCCACATGACGTAGATGAACTGACCACTGCGAGCTCTCACCTTATCCTTGGTAGAGCGATGAGTGAGAATACTCTACCAAGTATCAATGGGTTCGAGACTCTGGGCAATAGGGCCGATGTGATCCTCAAACCAAGCATCGATCGTGCTCCAAACAGCCATCATGAAAGGACAGTCTTTGCAAAGATGCTGGTCGATTCAGGTGTGAGAGGCAAAGTTCGCACAAGGGGTCATGCATCCATCCTTTGACTGCGAGGATATCAGCATTGAGAATGCGCTGGTGGAGGACTAGCCAGGCAAAAAGTTTGCACTTGAGCTCAGCATAATCCTGCAAATATTGGCATGTTCAAACTTGGGGAAGGAGCCTCTAAACTGGACATGATAAGCCGAGGCGGCTGAGTACACACCATTATCAGTCCAGAACCATATGATGAACACGACCTAGTTCAGAGTAAGCTAGACTGAATGAAGGATGGTGACAAGATCAATGAACTCCGCTAATTGTAAAGGGTTGGAGATTCTTGTGAGAGAGTGGATCCGGGCATCATTTAGGAGTTCAGCGATGACCGTTCTGTTCTTTCGCGAGGCAATCTTGAATAGCCCAGGGGCCCTTGCACATGACGGACCTACTGGCGACCAGTTGTCGTGCCAAAAAAGGGGCGTAAATGATTTATAGCTCATGAGCTACAATGATCCTTTTATACTATTTAAAAATATAAAATCATGTTATAAGTTTGTAAAAAATCCATATAGATGTATCCTACAAATATGCAAAATCTTAAATTGAAATACGTTGGATTCTGAGCTATAAAAAATGTGTACCTGAGTATAGAAACAACACATATTTTCCAAACTCGAAACAATATCATAATTTTTCATATTTGTGTAGGCCAAAATTCAAAAAGACTAGTGTTGCGATTTCTTCATGTTGGTAGGATACATCATCTCCATCTCCAATATTTTTTTAGATTTTTGAAACATGTAAATATAATTTTTCATTTAAAAAATGATCGTTCAAAGAGAGTTTTTGATCTTTGAGGGGGGTTTTATCTTTCCAAACCCATCTGACATGGCTACCACAAATGTTGGTTGTGCTACAGCCGTTGATACATGAATTTTGTGATGAAATTCGAACATTAATTCAGAGACCAGATAATATGATCAGGTAAGGGAAGCAATCTCATCACAAATGCATGCCATTGACTTAGTGCACAGGTGTCGGTCTCCTCCAAAAAGGAGTACAATAAAATCTTTCATTCCTTTTGTACTTATAAAGTTCAGAGTTGGTGATGGATTTGTTGATACCTTCCACTTTTCTTATATAACCTATGAGGGACAGGGCCGTACCTGAAAAAACGGAGGCCCTGTGCAAAACCAAAAATTAGGTCCTCTGACTTAACCATTGGCAATGAGGAAAAGCCTGTTTTGTTTATACATATCATATCGGTGATACAATTTCTCAAAGGAATTACACCTTAACAAACAACGATTATCATAATTCAAAATTATTAGTACATTTTGTAGCAGAGAAGTACCATCATTCTAGCATTTTCTTGAGGCAAAATCTTCAATTAGTGCTTCGTAAGAAACCTTATCCAATATGTCATGTATGAAAAAACTAATCATGCAAACAAATTTGATTTATTTTGGAAGAAGGCCATCAGTCGGCGGCGCGTGTGGCAGTACTCTAGTTGCTGCTCTTGATGAAACCATGTTCGACGACCAGGCCAGGCCTCCAACTCCATCCGATTGTAGAGGCGGCAGCAAGCTGCGAGGGGATCGGAATAAGTAGATCAACGGTATTGTGTGGAATTGAAAAGAAAACAGCAAATAATTATTAGATATGGTAGATTGAGGGTGCAGTGCAAATACCTTTTATTTTATACATGTTCGATGCAATAATTTATAGATTCATTCTTAAAAAAAAATATAGATTCATTCAGGGACTAGCGGTGGAATTAATCCGCCTATGAGCAGCCACCGGAAAACGAGCAGAACTACCCATTAGCAGTAAAAATCTGGAAGTGAAAGAGAAAATCTGAGAGAGAAATAGTGAGGCATGCGTGAGTTGGGGCCTCAGTTAATTCAGTGGCAGACTCCTAGGCAGTGCTATAGTTGATCAACACATTGATTAGTCCTAACGAAATCAGCAATTAGCAGCTGTACTAGTAAGTATTTTATTTTAGCATAAAAATTGGAGGCCCTCCTAGTTTGGGGCCCTGTGCAGTTGAACACTCAACACATGTGTCCCATAAGGGCCTGATGAGGGATCAACAACATAAAAGACTGAAAAATAGTTACAACCATCCTCACACTTAGGAACACTACTCATGCAAAAGACACATGGTAAAAAAACAAATTACTATATTCATATGCGGGACCAACGACCTTGCAAAATGCACAAATAAGTAAATAGCTTCTTATTTCGCATGAACACCTTTTTTTGTAATTTGCACAAATAAAAATACGAGACGAGAATATAACACAAAACCTTGCTTTAGGTTTTAGCTTACTCGATGAAACAAGCTTGTCACGTTTTGTATCACAACATACATGAACAGATAGTTTAAAAATACTAACATGACGAAAGACCCATCCCTCCCATTGTATTTCTTTCCAAACTCTAGCTATACTACCATCTTCTAAAGAGGTATTCCTCTCAACAAAATAATACCTACTTACCTTTAGAGTATATTTGCAATAGGGTGAGTCATTGAATCTCATCTTATCAAATGCAACATTTTGATTGTGGAGATATTTGGATTTACTAATTGCCTGCGACATGCCATATTGAGTGTGTAATTTGTAGCAACATTTCACCAAAGACTGAATAATTTGATTCCTTATGTTCATAGTCAAACCACAACTAGACTTATATCTGTAAACCAATTCTCCTCCCACCATATGATACATTTTTAATTCTCTAACATCTTGTAAAAATATCGCCCTTAGGGCTTGTTTGGCTATCAGAGAAGGAAAAACCAGGGAAGCGTATCCCTGGAGGGAATTTTGGGGTGCATACGAGATACCTTATTTAAGGGTTACGTGAATGGAAAACAAAAAAATCGTCCTACACGAACCACCAAGATCTACTAAGCTAGATTGCAGTTACGAGATTGGATCTAGATGCTCAACATTGTTTGAAAGAGGCGAGCTTGGTGAGACTGTTGATGAAGAACACATCCATCCCTATGGAGAGCTTCATGTGAGGATCAAATGATGATCCCTCCACTAGTATACATGCGTCTAGTGATCCAATTCGTCAGTGCTCTGTCGTCCTAAGCGTTGCACCAATCGTGAGTCTCGTAGCCTTCCAACGTATATGTGGAGAACTCCTCGAGGGAGAGAAAGATAGAGACAAGGATCGCACCTCAACTTGGAGAGAACTTATATGTCATGAGGGCAGCCCTCATGGGTTTGTATAGGAGGAGGGGAGGATTAGCTTGGAGGAGGGGGCCCTATGGTCTGCCATCGCCCCTCCCTATATGTAAGGGGTGGCGGGTGATTGGAGGCCCCGTTGGGGAAACCCTAGGCGCCTCCCCTCCATTTGGAAGGTTTGATGACCAACCCCTCCTCCTTACTTACAAGCAAGATCACATATACTTTAATTTGGGATAATTTAGACCTTCGATAACCAAAATATGTGGAGAGCTTCATGTGAGGATCAAATGATGATCCCTCCACCAGTATACATGTGTCTAGTGATCCAATTCGTCAGTGCTCTACCATCCCGAGCGTTGCACCAATCGTGAGAGTCTCGTAGCCTTCCGGCGTATATGTGGAGAACTCCTCGAGGGAGAGAAAGATAGAGACAAGGGTCGCTGCTCAACTTGGAGAGAACTTATATGTCATGAGGGTAGCCCTCATGGGTTTGTATAGGAGGAGGGGAGGATTAGCTTGGAGGAGGGGGCCCTATGGTCTGCCAGTCCAGCGCCGTCTCATGGCCATGAACTTCCAACCGAGGTGCAGTTCACGGGTCGCGGGACAACCAGGAGGGCTTAACACGGAGATGAAAGCTGTCCGCAACTTGATGAAGAAGCTAGGTCTGATTTCTGGGGATGAAGCGCCCTCGGAGGCTGCTCTAGCAGCGTACCATAAGATGTACGAGCTGCCACTCACGTACGAGATGATCGAGGCAGTGGCGGAGCTCTACGGTTGGTCGTTGTCTACGATCAGGGGATGCTCACCCCCCCTGGCCGGCTTGTCAGGTGGCCACCTGGTGGAGGCGTGACCCTCACGTCCACGGTGCTCCAGGGTGTGTTGTGTTGGAGATATGCCCAAGAGGCAATAATAAAATGGTTATTATTATATCTTTGTGTTTATGATGAATATTTACATCCCATGCTATAATTATATTATTAGGAAACACTAATACTTGTGTGTTTTGTAAACATAAAAGAGTCCCTAGTAAGCCTCTTGTTAAAACTAGCTTGTTGATTAATAGATGATCATGGTTTTCTAATCATGGACATTGGATGTTATTAATAACAAGATCATATCATTAGGAGAATGATGTGATGGACACACACCCATAGTAAGCATAGCATAAGATCAAGTTATTAAGTTCGTTTTGCTATAAGCTTTCAAATACATAGTAACCTAATCCTTCGACCATGAGATTGTGTTAATCACCATCACTGGATGAGTGCTTTGATGACATCAAATGTCGCTTCGTAACTGGGTGGTTATAAAGGTGGCATTAGGTATTCTGAAAGTATGTGTTGAAGCGCATGGATCAAGACTAGAATTTGTCCATCCATATGACGGATAGATATGCTTTGGGCCCTCTCGGTGGAATGTCATCTGATTATCTTGCAAGCATGTGACTAGGTCACAAGGGATGACATATCACAGAACGAGTAAAGAGTACTTATCGGTAACGAGTTTGAACTAGGTATGGAGATACCGATGATCAAACTTCGGATAAGTAGAGTATCGCGTGACAAAGGGAATTGGTTTCGTATGTTAATGGTTCTATCGATCACGAAGTCATCATTGAGTATGTGGGAGCCATTATGGATCTCTAGATCCCGCTGATGGTTATTAATAGGAGAGGTGTCTCGATCATGTCTGCATATTCGCGAACCGTAGGGTGACACACTTAAGGTTCGATGTTGTTTAGGTAGATATGGAATACGAGTTGGAGACCGAATGTTGTTCGGAGTCTCGGATTGGATCCAGGACATCATGAGGAGATCCGGAACTGTCCAGAGAATAAGATTCATATAATGGAGATCAATTTCTGGGTTTTGAAAACGTTCTGGAGTATTTTATGGAACTTCTAGAAGGTTTCAGACCATTTCGGAAGGTTCTGGAAGGTTCCACGGAGTTTTCTTGAAAACCAAGAAAGAAAAGGGGAAGACTTGGGGGGAAGGAAACTCCCCCCCTCCCATTGTGCGCTGGCCCTAGGAGGGCAAGGGGGCCAGCCCTAGGTCGTGTCCCCTCTATATAAAGGAGGGGTGGGGCGCCTCCCCCCTTTGCCCCTACCACCCAAACCCTAGCCGCCACTCCCTTCTCCTCCTTCCTTCTTCTGCGGCTTAGGCGAAGGCCTGCACGAACTCTTCTCCACCACCACCACCACCACGTTGTCATGCTGCTGGGATTCCGTGGAGATCTACCACCCCCGCTGCCCGCTGGAATAGGGAGAGGATCGTCTACATTGAGTTGTACGTGTGACCGAGTGTGGAAGCGCTGCCGGAACGCGTCTCCGGAAGGATCGTCTACTCGATCTTGAGATCGGCAAGTGATCGTCTACATAAACCACGAGATCTGATCTCGAACAAGGCTTTGGATCTACAAGGGTTAGTACAGATATATCTTGTTGAACAAATCTCATAGATTAGATCTTGGCTTTTCCATAGATTAGATCTTGGTTTTGTTCGTTCTTGCGGTAGAATTTTTTTGTTTTCCATGCTACGAACCCTTCAGTGGTATCAGAGCCGTGTCTATGCGTAGATCTATTGCATGAGTAGAACACAATGGTTTTGTGGGCGTTGATGCTTTTGTTGTTGTTGTCTTCACGTGTACTTTGCATCTTGCGGGATGGTGGGATGAAGCGGCTCGGGCTAACCTTACATGTCCTTGTATATGAGACTTGCTCCACGCTTGACATGCAACTTGCTTTGCACAAGTGGCTTTGCGAGTGTCTATCTCTCCCACCATAGTTAAGATTCAATTTACAATTAGCATCTAACAACACTTGTATCAGCGTTGTGGTTATTGTTCGTAGGTAAGATCGGTTCTTATACGAAAGCCCCAAGCCACGTAAAACATGCAAATAAAATTAGAGGCGTCTAAGTTGTTTTCCCTTAGGGGCATGTGATGTGATATGGCTGATGTCTACGCACTTCTATTCTTCTAGACAGTTGTTGGGCCTCCAAGTGCAGAGGTTTGTAGAACAACAGCAAGTTTTCCCTTAAGTGGATTACCCAAGGTTTATTTAACTCAGGGAGGAAGTGGTCAAAGGTATCCCCTCTCAAGCAACCCTGCAATCAAGATACAAGAAGTCTCTTGTGTCCCCAACACACCCAATACACTTGCCAGGTGTATAGGTGCACTAGTTCGGTGAAGAGATAGTGAAATACAAGTGGTATAGATATAAGACAATGGTGCTAGAAAATAGCTTGATGGCGTGGAAGAGACTAAAGACAAACTGAAATAAAGATGACAGCAAGCAAACATGTAACCGATCTAGTTGCAAATGGTGTTTCAATGTTTAGAAACAAGGCCTAGGGATCATACTTTCGGTAGTGAACACTCTCATATAAATATCATCTCTTTATGATACTACTCTGAACTACTCTCCGGTTGGACACTCTAATCCATGGTAGGGCTATAACAGCACACCTCAAAGTAAGCCTTTCCCATCTAGATAACCCCACACTGTCACCTTGAGCACTAGATGGTTCCAACAAACACCACAATTTCATAAATACATCCAACTCCAAATATAACTCATAACAAGTATTTTTAATCTCTAGCCTAAGTGCCACCATGGTGTGCACGCTGTCACTTTCACACACATGGGGAGAGCAGAGATCTATTAAAGCACTTGAGTAGCAAGGTAGATCTACTTGATTACAAAGCTCATGATCACAATATGATCATGCATAGAGAGAGAGAGATGAACACATAGCTACCGGTAGAACCCTTAGCCTCGAGGAAGAACTACTCCCTCATCATCATGGGAATCAGCAACGACGATGGAGATGGTGGTGGAGATCGATGGAGATGGCTCCAGGGGCAGTTCCCCATGCCGGCAGGGTGCCGGAATAGAGACTTTTTGTCCCCCGAATCTCCCCTTTGGTGGCGGCGGCGCTGTAGAACTTTTCGTGGCTGGAGGCTGTTCGATTTAGGGTTTTTGCATCGGGAGGCATCTTATAGGTAAAGAGGCGAGGTCGGTGGCCGGCCAGGGGGGCCAGACCATGCCCTGGCGCGGCCAGGGGGACCCACGCCAAGGGGTGGTGCGGCCACCCTGTGGCCCCCCTCCGTCTCTCCTTCTGGCTCCGTGAGTCTTCCGGGAAAATAACGACTTTGGTTTTTGTCCGGTCCAATTCCGAGAATATTCATTTTCTGACTTTTCTGGAACCAAAAACAGAAGAAAACATGCAACTAGAACTGTGGCATCTTGTTAATAGGTTAGTCCAAGAAATTGTATAAAAATACTCCAAAGTGTGGACAAAACACAAGAAAGTATATATAAACCAAGTATGGAACATCAAAAATTATGGATACGTTAGCAATGTATCAACATCCCCAAGCTTAACTCCTGCTCGTCCTCGAGTAGGTAAGTGATAAAAAGAAATAATAATTTTTGAGGTGACATGCACCATCATAAACTTGATCAAAGTATTTGTAAAACATTGATAGCTGGGATCATAGTACTTCAACATAACATGAAAGTTAAAGTTCTAACAATAAGACATAGCAACTATGTTGCAACATGAAAAGGCACAAACAAAAGATTCATGAATAACAATGCTTTGCAAGACGTTTGTTTGTTTCACATAAAGAAAACATAGCATAGTGGCATCCAGCTTGTCCCTCATAGAGTAGCAAACATAGATGCATAGGACACCTTCAAAATTCATAAGAGTGACTAGACACAAATAGTTTAAGAACAAGCAATATCAAAATTATGCATCAATCAACAAGTCTTGGGGACAATGCACATAGAACTAAGAATGGCCACTATGCTCTCTCAATAGGTGCATAAAGATATAAGGTGGAGACTCAACATAAAAGTAAAAGAAAGGCCTTCATAGAAGTAAGTAGGGATTCAAGTCTCATAAAGAGCTTCCAAAAATTATGGTACTTATTAGCTTTCAGCTCTCATTGCCCCTATCATAAGCATCTTGAAGTGATTAAGGTTAAAGTGAACAAACTATAGAGTATATGCTTGACTAAGTATAAGTTGGAAATCTCATGTCCCTTGAATACGAGGGCCGCTCCTCATGCTACTCAAGTTTAGTTACTGGTAAGTTCTTGTCATAGTAAGTAAATGTGTATCATAGAGAACCGCCAACGGGGTACCCCTTGCCCGGTGGTACAGAAGAATCCCCATATCAAAATGACAAGGCAAGCAGACAACGAGCATCTCAGCAATCTTCTTATTTACCATGGGAAAATGGTGCTTTTCTCTCTCTTTCCTCTTTTCTCATATCTCTTTTTCTTTTCTTTCTCTTTTTTCTCAATATCTGACTCTTTTTATAAGAAGAATGCTTCATAGACAGCTCATTATGGTTACACTACAGGTTTCCACCATGACAGCATGGATTAGACCAGCGGCCCAAGCGTTTCTCTAACACACATACATAACTCCATCAACTTACAAGCTCCCCTTTCATTTCACACCGACGACATCCATAGACAAAAGAGCATGATATCAACTAGGTACAAAGTACAAGTGCAATGTTGAAAGCGTTCCCCATGACAGCATGGTTCTGCTAATCCCCAACATATAAGTGCAAGCATATACAACATAGACGACACAATGGTTTAAGTTTATTAAGGGCAAGAAAAGTAAAGTGTGCCATCAAGTTCGTGAGAGCTTTAATCACTAGTTTTCTCATAACAAGTTTAATTTGGAAGGTAGATAAAAACATGAATATACTTGGAATAGCATATGCTAATAGGTAGGTATGGTGGACTCTTTGTAATAACTTTGTTTTAGGAATTGGATGCATGAGTGGAACTCATACTTGGTTATGGAGGCTAGCAAAAGACTGAGAGCGACCAACTAAGAGAGAAATAATAGCCATAATCATGCAGAGCAACAAAACATCATTAATCAAAGCATCAAGTGATACTACAAGTTGAAAACTAAAGGATCATAAAGGCTATGGCGACTTGGGATAGTCATAACATGGTGTGAGCATGCGCCAAGTCAACCCAAATAAAGCATCAAAGGAGAATACCACAATACTAAGATTTAATATGCTAAAACAACGCATGATTCATCCAAGGCACATTAAGCAATCTCAATTGTTTATAACAAGTCATGCTACAACAAATAATACTAAGCATAAATCCAAAACAATATCAAGCATGGCATGACAAAGCATAGGCCACAGTCAAAAACAAGCTCTCTTTACCACTTAAGCATGAACTTTTCCTACTCTTTTCCAATCCAAACCAAACTATTTGAAAACCAATGTATGAAAGAGGGGGTCCAACCAATTTATTCAGCAAACTAAGTAAACGAAAACCAAAAACAAAACGAAGACGCTCCAAGAACAACATAACTGTGCATGAAACAATAAAAATGAAGTGTTTGGAAGAAACCTGAAATTTTTATTAATGAAGAAGGGGATGCCTTGGGCATCCCCAATCTTTGACGCTTGTACCTCTTGAATATTTCTTGGGATGACACGGGGTGGCATCCCCAAGCTTGAGCTTTAGTCCATTCTTCATCTCATTACATCGTTCTCTCCATACACCTGAAATTTTTCCTTCATACAAAACTTCGGACAATCTTTATTAGCAACATTAGTGCACTCAAGATAATAAGTCTTTAGGTTCAGTTTCAACACCAATAAAACTTCCATTAAAACACAAGATACTGTAGCACTTCCCTCAAAAAGCTCAATTCCCCAAAAGAACTCAAAAAGGAACCAACAAGAAGCAAATGCAAATAATGGCAGAAATCTGTCAAAACAGACCAGCAGGTAAAAACCAACTTTTTCGAAGACCTTCTGTTGCTCAAATCGAAAAGTTTTGAACTAACGAAAGTTAGGTAACAACCTGGGGCAGAAGCACAAAAATTCACGCCTCAACACGACGTACAGAGATTTTACACGAATTTTTACGGTGAAGCACATGAATCTGTTTCGGGATAACTACTTTCCCAATCATTACTTCTCTCTCATTAGAGGTTACTCTTGGCACAAAAAGCAAATAAAAAGGATAAGGAACGGTTATTACAAAGGTAATAACTTCCAAGACTCATCTAAAACTTTTGGGTTATCTCCCAATAAGTACTTTTCTTTAATGCCTTTAAGTTACGCATGATAGTTTGAGAAGATGCTCATATAAGAAATATGAATTGAAGTAAAAGAGAGCATCAAGAAGCAAATTCAAAGGACATTTAAGTCTAACCCACTTCCTATGCATAGGCATCTTGTAAAGAAACAAGTCATGAAAGCACAAAGCAATAAGCATAGTAAAGCAAAACAAGTGCAACTTCAAGACTTTCAACATAAAGAGGGGAAACTTAATATTATTGAGATGCATAAAATCATGTTTCCCTCTCTCATAATAACTATCAATAGCATCATGAATAAAAATAACAATATAACTATCACATGAAACATTCTTATCATGAGCCACATGCATATAATCATTATTACTCTCCACAAAAGCATAGTTATTCTTATTAATTATAGTGGGAGCAAATTCAACAAAATAGCTATCATTATTATTCTCATCACCATAATTATCAAATATAGGAGGCATATTGTAATCGTAATTAATTTTCTCCACAATAGTAGGTGGACTGAAAATATCATATTCATCATTATAATCATCATATATTGGAGGCATAGTATCATCAAAGTAAATTTTCTCCTCCGTGCTTGGGGGGCTAAAAAGATCATTTTCATAAAAACTAGCTTCCCCAAGCTTAGACTGTTCCATAGCATTTGCAATAATGGTGTTCAAAGAATTCATACTAATAACATTGCTATTAACACGCAAATAAAGTTCCATAGGTTTTTTAATTTTCTCTTCAAACACTTCATGTCCTAACTCAAGAAAAATACCATAAAGCTCTCTAATTTTGTTGTTGTTTCCATTAAGCCTAACTAGTGAAAATAAAAACAAGAAACAAAAAGACAAAATTGCAGAATCTAAAGGAAATAACTTCGAGCACTCACACCAGAGGATGTGAGTACCTTTTACCTTACCTCCCCGGCAACGGCGCTAGAAAATACTTGCTGGCGCGTGGTTGACGTGGGAGCTTCTTCTTGTTCTTCAGTCCCCAGCAACGGCGCCAGAAAATAGCTTGATGTCTACGCACTTCTATTATTGTAGACAGTTTTTGGGCCTCTAAGTGCAGAGGTTTGTAGAACAGCAGCAAGTTTTCCCTTAAGTGGATTACCCAAGGTTTATCGAACTCAGGGAGGAAGTGGTCAAAGGTATCCCCTCTGAAGCAACCCTACAATCAAGATACAAGAAGTCTCTTGTGTCCCCAACACACCCAATACACTTGTCGGGTGTATAGGTGCACTAGTTCGATGAAGAGATAGTGAAATACAAGTGGTATAGATATAAGACAACGATGCTAGAAAACAGCTTGATGGCGTGGAAGAGACTAAATGCAAACTGAAATAAAGATGGCAGCGAGCAAGCATGTAACAGATCTAGTTGCAAACGGTGTTTCAATGTTTAGAAACAAGGCCTAGGGATCATACTTTCGCTAGTGAACACTCTCATATAAATATCATCTCTTTATGATACTACTCTGAACTACTCTCCGGTTGGACACTCTAATCCATGGTAGGGCTATAACAGCACACCTCAAAGTAAGCCTTTCCCATCTAGGTAACCCCACACTATCACCTTGAGCACTAGATGGTTCCAACAAACACCACAATTTCATAAAGACATCCAACTCCAAATATAACTCATAACAAGTATTTGTAATCTCTAGCCTAAGTGACACCATGGTGTGCACACTGTCACTTTCACACACATGGGGAGAGCAGAGATCTATTAAAGCACTTGAGTGGCAAGGTAGATCTACTTGATTACAAAGCTCATGATCATAATATGATCATGCATAGAGAGAGAAATGAACACATAGCTACCAGTAGAACCCTTAGCCTCGAGGAAGAACTACTCCCTCATCATCATGGGAATCGGCAACGGCGATGGAGATGATGGTGGAGATCGATGGAGATGGCTCCGGGGGCACTTCCCCGTCCCGGCAGGGTGCTGGAACAGAGACTTTCTATTCCCCGAATCTCCCCTTCGGTGGTGGCGGCGATGCGGAACTTTTCGTGGCTGGAGGCTGTTCGATTTAGGGTTTTTTTTGCATCGGGAGGCATCTTATAGGCGAAGAGGCGAGGTCGGTGGCCGGCTAGGGGGACCCGCACCAAGGGGTGGTGTGGACACCCTGTGGCCCCCCTTCGTCTCTCCTTCTGGCTCCGTGAGTCTTCCAGGAAAATAACGACTTCGGCTTTTGTCCGGTCCAATTCCAAGAATATTCATTTTCTGACTTTTCTGGAACCAAAAACAGAAGAAAATAGGCAACTGGAACTGTGGCATCTAGTTAATAGGTTAGTCCAAGAAAGTGTATAAAAATACTCCAAAGTGTGGACAAAACACAAGAAAGTAGATATAAACCATGCATGGAACATCAAAAATTATGGATACGTTAGCAACGTATCAATGGCCACGATGTGATTGTGAATATATTTGATGTATGCAATGATCCTTATTGTAATATGGCAACCGACATGAGCCTAATGGTTGTCTTTAAATTATGTTAAGACATGCGTGTCTATTCATCATGGAATAGCTTTATTCCAAGTAGTTGTTATAGTTGCCATTAGTGATGGCCAACCATGAAGCGGCGCCACTAACCTTGACGCTATGCTAGTGATGATGGAGATCATGTCCGTGCTTTGGATATGGGGATCAAAGGCACAAGAAGAAAGGGCATATCTTGTCACATATTATGAATTGCATGTGATGTTAATCCTTTTTGCATCTTGTATTGCTTAGATCACGACGGTAGCATTATAAGATGATCCCTCTCACTAAAATATCAAGTAATAAAGTGTTCGTCCTTAGTAGGCGCCGTTGCTAAGACTCGTCATTTTGAAGCATCTCGTGATGATCGGGTGTTATAGATTCTACGTGTGCATACAACGGGTGTAAGCCAGATTTGCACATGCGGATACTAAGGTTAATCTTGACGAGCCTAGCATGTACATACATGGTCTCGGAACACGGAATACTGAAAGGTAAAGCATGAGTCATATGAATGATATGATGAACATGTTGATTGTTCGCCTTTGAAGCTACATCTTCTCTCGTGAAGATCAGAGTTGGTGTAGTGGATTTGGTTCGTGTAATCACTAAGGCAACGTGAGGGATGTTGTTTTGAGTGGGAGTTCACCTAGTTAATTTAAGAATTAAATTTGAACTCAATTTGTCATAAACTTAGTCTAAATTCTTTGCAAATATGTTGTAGATCATGGCGAACCCCTCCATCAATTTCAATGTGTTCCTAGAGAAAGAAAAGCTAAAAAACAATGGAAGCAACTTCATAGACTGGTTCCGTGGATTGAGGATTGTCCTCAGCGCTGGTCAGTTGACCTATGTGCTCGATGCACCGCTAGGTGACCCACCTGCAGAGGATGCTTCTGATGATGTGAAAAATGTTTACGTCACTCAGAAAAATCACTACTCCACACTTCAGTGTGCCATCCTGTACGGTTTAGAATCGGAGCTTCAGAAGTGCTTTGAGAACCGCGAACCCTTTGAGATTGTTAATGAGCTCAAGCTGATCTTTGAGACTCATGCGCCCGTGGAGAGCTATGAGGCCTCTGAGAAGTTCTTTAACTATAAGATGGAAGAGGGCAGCTCCATTAGGGAGCACATGCTCAAAATGTCTAGGCACGCGAACAGGCTCCAAGAATTGGGAATAACGATTCCTAATGCGTTGGGGATTCATCATGTCCTCCAATCACTATCACCTAGTTATAAGAACTTCGTGATGAACCACAATATGCATTGCATGCACAAGACGTTGCCTAAACTCTTCTCCATGCTGAAAACTACTGAAGTGGAGATTAAAAAGGAGCACCAAGTGTTGATGGTCAATAAGACCACCAATTTCAAGAAACAGGGCAAGCCTATGAAAAAAGGCAACTTCAAGAAGGGCGGCAAGAAAGCTGCTGCACCTGCTAAGAATCCCAAGGCTGGTCCTGAGCCTGATACTAAGTGCTTCTACTGCAAGGGTGAAGGTCACTGGAAGCGCAACTGCCCCAAGTACCTGGCAGATCTGAAGAACAACAACATCAAGAAGAAAGGTATATTTGATATACATGTTATTGATGTGTATCTTACTAGTAATCGTAGTAGTGCCTAGGTATTTGATACTGGTTCGGTTGCTCATATTTGTAACTCGAAACAGGAGCCATGGAATAAACGAAGACTAGCGAGAGACGAGGTGACGATGCGTGTTGGAAATGGCCCCAAGGTTGATGTGATCGCCGTCGGCACACTCCCTCTTCATCTACCTTCGGGATTAGTTTTGAACTTGAATAATTGTTATTTGGTGCCTGCGTTAAGCATGAACATTATTTCTAGATCTTGTTTATTGCGAGACGGTTACTCGTTTAAGTCTGAGAATAATGGTTGTTCAATTTATATGAGTAATTTATTATGGTAATGCACCTGAGATGGATGGTTTATTCTTATTGAATCTCGATAGTAGTGATACACATGTTCACAACATAGATGCTAAACGAATAAAAATGAATGATAATTCTACATACATGTGGCACTATCGTCTTGGTCACATTGGAGTGAAACACATGAAGAAACTCCATTCTGATGGACTTCCTGAATCACTTGAAAGATGCAAAGCATGTCTAATGGGAAAAATGACTAAGACTCCATTCTCTGGGATAATGGAGCGAGCTATGGACTTACCAGAAATAATACATACAGATGTGTGCGGCCCAATGAGCGTAGCATCGCGCGGTGGATATCGTTATGTTCTTACTTTCACGGATGACTTGAGTAGATATGGGTATGTCTACTTTATGAAACATAAGTCCAAAACTTTCGAGAAGTTTAAGGAATTTCAAAGTGAAGTAGAAAATCATCATAACAAGAAGATTAAGTTTCTGCGTTCTGACCGCGGAGGTGAATATCTAAGTTACGAGTTTGGCATGCATTTAAAGAAATGGGGAATACTTTCGCAGTTGACACTGCTGGGAACACCAGAGCGTAATGGTGTGTCCGAACGTCGTAATCGAACTTTCTTAGATATGGTTCGATCTATGATGTCTCTTACAGATTTACCGTTATCATTTTGGGGTTATGCATTAGAGACAACCGCATTCATTTTAAATAGGGCACCATCTAAATCCGTTGAAACGACACCGTATGAATTATGGTTTGGCAAGAAACCTAAGTTGTCGTTCCTTAAAGTTTGGGATTGCGAAGCGTATGTAAAGAAGTTTCAACCCGACAAGCTTGAACCCAAAGTGGAAAAATGCGTCTTCATAGGATACCCTAATGAAACGATTGGGTATACCTTCTATCATAGATCCGAAGGCAAAGTTTTCGTTTTTAAGAATGTATCCTTTCTTGAGAAGGAGTTTCTCTCAAAAGAAGTGACTGGAAGGAAAGTAGAACTCGACGAGGTTGTTGAACCTTCTCTTGGATTTGAGAGTAGCGCAACACCAGAAGATGTTTCTGTGCCGCCTGCACCAATAAGAGAGGAAGCTAATGATGATGATCATGAAACTTCGAACGAAGTTGTTGCTGAACCTCGCAGGTCGATGAGGGTTCGTGCCACTCCTGTCTGGTATGATCCTGCATTGAATGTCATGTTGGTGGACAACATCGACAACCCTGCGACGTATGAGGAAGCTATGATGAGCCCGGATTCTGACAAATGGCAAGAAGCCATGAAATCCGAAATGGGATCCATGTATGAAAACCAAGTGTGGACTTTGGTGGACTTACCGGATGGCCACAAGGCTGTCGAGAACAAATGGATCTTTAAAAGAAAAACAGATGTTGATGGTAATGTTACTGTCTATAAAGCTCGACTTGTCGTGAAAGGGTTCCGACAAATTCAAGGAGTTGACTATGATAAGACCTTCTCACCGGTAGCGAAGCTAAAGTTGATAACCCACAAGTACAGGGGATCGTGTGTAGCCTTTTCGATAAGTAAGAGTGTCGAACCCAACGAGGAGCTAAAGGTAGGATAAATATTCTCTCAAGTTCTATCAACCACTGATACAACTCTATGCACACTAAACATTTGCATTATCTAGGAAATAAAACTAGAGCAACAATACGAGTAATAGAGATATCTTTGCATGATAATAAATAACAAGAAAGTAAAGCTAGTTGTTGCAGCAATAAAATACACTAAACTAATAGAACCATGAGTGTGGAATAGTGGTGGTAATTGTGGTGGCTTTGTCCAAGTTTAAATAGCGAATAGATCGGGTTCATTGTCTTCGATGCAGTTTTCTATGTGGGAGAAGCTAAATATACATGCGTTTCACTACTTGGAATTACATGTACTATATGATTGGATTGTTAGCAAACATTCGTAAGTACCAATCAATGGATTAAGGTTTTCCCAACCATAGCCTTAAGTTTAATGGTCCTCTTACTCCCATACGTGCAACATTCCGGTTCGCGTCCTCAGGTTTCTATCACTCCGGCAGAACTTCCCTCCTTCTGCGTGCACAAATATAATGGACATCAGAGGACTGTATCATATCAACATACAACTCTAATGAACCAAAGACGTCAACCATTCAATCTAAGAACAAAGAAACTACGCAAACATGACATAGATCATAGGATTATAACTTATAGCATCAAACACCATGTTTACATAGGACGGTACAGAGGTGTGTGGAAGGATGAACCACTGCATACTAGGAGGATTAGGTGATGGAGATGGCGGTGAAGATGATGAAGAGGGCGGCGGCGGCATGGGGGACTCCTTCCCCGCCACCGGTATCATGGGGGAGCACCGCCCCTTAGCCCCCTTCCTTCATGGCTTCTTGGGAGCCCTCCCCATGGAGATGGGATACATGGGGGAGGCAAAAACATGTCTTTGGTGGCTGCAAATTCGTGGGTGGAGATGCCCTCGATGAATTAGGTTTCCTCCATTTATATAGCTTCTCGGATTCCCGTCACCCCATCGTGGGCTGCAGTAAATCGGGCCTAAAAGGCCCGTCCAGACTCGGAATCAGCTAAATTTTATATCCACAACGTTGGCGCGAAATTTCCAACAACTTTGTAGTTTAAGAGTTTTCCGTTTGACATCGTCTTTAACCCGAAACGTGACCTTCTTCAAAAAGAGTTCTGAGACAGATTTCTGGAAAAATCCCAATTTTACTCCAACAAGGTTTCCACTTGTATTCTTGGTAATTCCTACACATCAAAGTGTAAAACAATAACATTGTGCATTTTTGCAACTATTAGTAGGTTAGTCCAAATAAATCATAAACTTTATACAAAGATGAGTGTCAAAAGCATATTATTAGCATAAAACCATCAAAAATTATAGATACGTTATGGATGTATCAACATCCCCAAGCTTAGTTCCTGCTCGTCCTTGAGTAGGTAAACGATCAAAACAATATAATTTTTGATGTGACATGCAGACAACACAATCTTGATCATCATTATTGTAAAAGCATTGATAGCTGGAATTAAGGTACTCTAAACATGAATCATGAAAGATAGAGTTCTAACAATAAGACATAGCAACAATATTGTAAAATGAAAAGGCACAAACAAAAGATTCATGAATAACAATGCATTGCAAGACGTTTGTTTGTTTCACATAAAGAAAGCATAATGAGAATGGTATTCAACTTGTCCCTAATAGAGTAGCAAACCATAAGTGCATAGGACACTTTCAAAGTTCATAAGGGTGACTAGATACAAATAGTTTAAGAACAAGCAATATCAAAGTTATGCATCAATCAACAAGTCTTGGGACAATGCACATTAAACTAAGAATGGCGACTATTCTCTCTTAATAGGTGCATAAAGATAGAAGATGGAGACTCAACATAAAAGTAAAAGAAAGTTCTTTTTGGAAGGAAGCAGGGATTCAAGTCTCATAAAGAGCTTCCAAAAATTATGGTACTTATTAACTTTCAGCTCTCATTGCCCCTGTCATAAGCATCTTTAGGTGATTAAGGTTAAAGTGACACAACTAAGATGATATGCTTGACAAGTTATAAGTTGAAATCTCATTCCCCTTACTTACGACTACCGAACCTCATGCTACTCAACTTCAGTCACAAGTAAGCTCTTGTCATTGTAAGTACATATGTATCATAGAGAACCGCCAACGGGGTACCCCTTGCACATGATACAAGAGCTATCCCATAATCAAAATGACAAGGCAAGCAGACAATGAGCATCTCAACGATCTTTTTATTTGCTATTTGCATAGGTTTTTATTGAGGATTCTTCATAGAGTGCTCATTATGGTTATGCTGCAAGTTTCCACCATGATTAAGTATGGCTTAGGCTGCATATTTCGATTATGAGATTTTGTAGATGGATGTCAAAACGACGTTCCTTAATGGTGACATTGAGGAAGAGTTGTATATGGTACAACCCAAATTTTTTGTCGATCCTAAAGATGCCGACAAGGTATGCAAGCTTCAGCGCTCCATTTATGGACTGAAGCAAGCATCCCAGAGTTGGAATCAACGTTTTGATAAGGTGATCAAAAACTTTGGATTTATACAAACTTTTGGAGAAGCTTGTATCTACAAGAAAGTGAGTAGGAGCTCTATAGCATTATTAATACTATGTGTGGATGACATATTGTTGATTGGGAATGATATAGAACTTCTTGAAAGTGTCAAAGCCTATTTGAACAATAGTTTTTCAATGAAGGACCTTGGCAAAGCGGCATACATTTTAGGCATCAAGATTTATAGAGATAGATCAAGACGCTTAATAGCGCTTTCACAAAGTACATACCTGGACAAGGTTCTAAAGATATTTAGAATGGAAGAAAGCAAGAAAGGGTTCGTGCCCATGTTACCAGGTAAAACCTTGAGTAAGACTGACAAGATCGCATTCCTGGCCGAGCTCCGGCTCGTGTGGTCGACCAGACCAGGGCCTTGGGTGTTGTGTGGGGACTTTAACCTCATCTACCAGCACGAGGACAAAAACAACAATAACCTCGACCGGAGGATGATGGGTAAATTCTGATGCTTCCTGGATGTATGTGAACTCAAGGAGGTATACCTACATGGACGCCGCTACACATGGTCCAATGAGAGCGAACGACCCACTCTCGTGCGGCTTGATAGGGTGTTTGTGACTGCCGGGTGGGAGGAGCTGCACAATAGTTGCACTCTTCGGTGCCTCGCGACAGTGATCGTGGATCATTGCCCCTAATCCTTGACTGCACTACGCAGACGGTTGGAAGGAGGCGCTTTCAGTTTGAACGCTTTTGGTAAAGCTAGAGGGTTTCAGCAGGGTGGTTCAAACGGCCTGGGATGTCGTTGATGGCGGCCCGAACCCCTTTAGGAGGCTCACTGCCAAGCTGAAGTGTATGGCACGCCAACTAATGAGTTGGAGCGATAAGAAGGTGGGGAGCATAAAGCTGCAGCTGATGATAGCTAGGGAGGTCGTGCTAAGGCTTGACATCGCCATAGAGTCTAGGCAGCTCTCCCCAGATGAGCGCCGCCTTCGGGCACTCCTGAAATGTACGTACCTTGGGCTAGAATCACTAGAAAGCATGATGGCACGTCAACGGGCCAAGATCGCCTGGTTGAGCGAAGGTGACGCGAACACATCCTTCTTCCACCAACATGCATCATACAGAAGGTAGAAGAATGTGATCCATAGCATTCAGGTTGAAGGCACGGTCATTTCCGACCATGTGGCCATGGCCGAGGCCTCCTATGACCACTTCCAAAACCTCCTAGGCACGTCCACGGATCACGAGTTCTCGCTTGATCTCGAATTCCTAGGTCTTCACATGGAGGACTTGTCGGAGCTGGAGGCCCCTTTTAGTGAGGAATAGATATGGGATGTGGTGAGGCAACTCCCTCACGGGAAGGCATCGGAACCTGATGGCTTCATAGCTGAGTTCCTACAAAGCTGTTGGACCACAGTCAAGGGTGATTTTATGATAGATTTTGCCAAGCTGTTCACCATGTGTGGGCGGGGCTTCCAGGGTCTCAATCAGGCACTGTTGATTCTGCTGCCAAAGAGCCCGGATGCAGCCACGCTAGGGGACTATCGCCCCATTAGCCTAATCCACATCTCTAAGAAGTTGGTGGCTAAGACCCTGGTAACTAGACTTGCCCCCAAGATGGAGTTGCTTGTGGATCGCAACCAATGCACTTTCATCCGGAAGTGCAGCATCCACGACAACTTTAAGTTGGTACAGAAAATATCGAGGCTCCTACACTGGTTGAAGGAGCCAAGGGTGATTCTTAAGCTGGACATAGTCAAAGCCTTCAAATCTGTTTCCTAGGGACTCCTCTTCCAGGTCATGCGGCGGATGGGGTTTGGGCCGAGGTTCGAGCTGGTGGCCATCCTTCTGTCCACTGCTAGCACAAGGGTGATGCTCAATGGCAAATTAGGCCCCCCATATGGCACCAGAGGGGACTTAGACAGGGATATCCCTTGTCATCGACGTTGTTTGTCTTAATCACAAACACACTAAGCAAGGCTCTGGCAAAGGCCATCGAGCTGGGGGTGCTAAAGAGGCTGGCCCGCCAAGAGCTGACGACCTTGGTATCGCTTTATGCGGATGATGTGGTGTTTTTCTGCCACCTGGATGAGTTGGATTTGTGCGTCATACGAGGCATTTGGACGTCTTTGGCCATGCCTCTGGGCTGCGCACCAATGTCGCTAAATGCCCAATATCCCCGATTGCCTGCTCAGAGGTAAACGCCAATGGTGTAGCGACGATGATGGGCTGCCAGCTTGCACCCTACCCCGTCAAGTACCTAGGCATCCTCCTAGCTATTCGGTGACTCCCGACAGAAGCATTCCAACCGGTGATTGATCGGATTGGGGATAAGTGATATGTTGCTAACGTATCTATGATTTTTGATGTTCCATGCTTGTTTTATATCTACTTTCTTATGTTTTGTCCACACTTTGGAGTATTTTTATACAATTTCTTGGACTAACCTATTATCAAGACGCCACAGTGCCAGCTGCTTGTTTTCTGCTGTTTTTGGTTCTAGGAAAGTTAGAAAATGAATATTCTCGGAATTGGACGGGACAAAATCCAAAGTCAATATTTCACCCAGGGGGACACGGAGTCACAATATGAGATAGAGAGGGGCCAGGGGCCGGCCACACCACCTGGCCACGCGGCCTGGCCTAGCCCATGTCAGGGGGTGGTGCGGCCGCCTAGAGCACCCCCTCGGCCTCCCCTTTCGCCTATAAGATGCCTCCGATACAGAAACCCTAAGGAACCGATCAAAATTCCACGAAAGAGTCTGTAGCCGCCGTCATCTCCATCCCTAGATCAGGAGGGATCTGAAGCTCTTCCCAGCACCCTACCGGAGGGGAGAATTCACCCTGGAGGCCTTCTTCATCACCATGCAAGCCTCCAGTGTGATGCGTGAATAGTTCATCCTTGGACTACGGGTCTATGTAGTAGCTAGATGGTTGGTTCTTCTCCTTTGTGCTACCATGTTTAGATCTTGTGAGCTCCGTTCATGATCAAGATCATCTATTTGTAATCATACATGTTGTGTTTGCGGGGATCCGATGGATATTGAGATGCTATTTCAGATTCATTATTGATTCTATCATGTCTTTGTTATTTGTGATCTTCCATGATCTCCGTTGTTAGTAGCTATCTTGGCCGAGTAGATGCTAGTAACTCCAAGAGGGAGTATTTATGCTCGATAGTGGGTTCATGCCTCTAGGAATATGGGGAAGTGACGGAAATCTCTAAGGTACTAGATGTGTTGTTGCTACTAGGGAGAAAACAGCAATCGTTTGTTCATAGAACAATCGTATTGTTTACTTTACACGCAATGCTTAATGCAATTATCTGTTGCTTGCAACTTAATACTGGAGGGGGTTTAGATGATAACCTGAAGGTGGATTATTAGTCATAGATGCAGTTGGATTACAGTCTATGTATAATGTTGTAATGCCCAATCAAATCTCATAGAAGTCAAGATGATTAGTATATGCATGTATGCTTTCTCGATGTTTGTCAATTGCCCCGCTGTAATTTGTTCACCCAACATGTCATCTATCTTAGGGAGAATCACCACTAGTGAACTATGGACCCCGGTCCTTTCTTTTACTACCAATCTACAACTATTTATTATTTTCTGTTTACTTTCTGCAAGCTATTACTATCTTCCACACAATACGTTTAATCCTTTGTTTTCAGCAAAACCGGTGAGATTGGCAACCTCACTGTAAGTTGGGGGCAAAGTTCTGTGATTGTGCCGTGGAGGATTCCAAGTTGGAAACAACACCTTGGGGGTGTTTCCTTGCTCCTACTAGTTTGATAACCTAGTTTCATAACTGAGGGAAAACTTGTTGTTGTGCTCATCATACCTTCCTCTTGGGGTTCCCCAACGAGCTCGATATATTTTGGGCCATCAAGCTATTTTTTCGAACTGTTGCTGAGGAGTCAAGGACATGTTCACAAGGGGAGTCCCTCATAACCAATCTCTTTACTTTGTTATTTTTCTTTTGCTTAGTTTATTTCTGCTTTGTTTGTTTGTCTCTTTATCAAAACACAAAAAAATTTAGTTGTACTAGTTTGCTTTCTTTATTAAAGACACAAAAAATGACTACTCTTGAAAACACTGAGTTGTGTGACTTCACTAGCACCAACAATAATGATTTCATGTGCACACCTATTGCTCCACATGGTCCTGAGGCTACTTTCTTTGAAATTAAACCTGCTTTACTCAATCTTGTTATGAGAGAAAAAAATTCTGGTATTGGTACTGAAGATGCTGCTGCTCATCTAAATAACTTTGCTGAACTTTGTGAGATGCAAAAGCATAGGTATATAGATGGAGATATTATTAAGCTTAAATTGTTTCCTTTCTCTTTGAGAGGAAAAGCTAAAGAATGGTTGGAATCCCTAACTAGAAAATAGTATTGATTCTTGGACTAAATGCAAAGATGCTTTCATGGGAAAATACTATCCTCCTGCTAAGATTATATCTATGAGAAGTGAAATAATGAAATTTAAACAATCTGATAATGAACATGTTGCTCAAGCTTGGGAAAGAATGAAATCTTTGGTAAATAATTGTCCCACTCATGGACTGACTGCTTGGATGATTATCCAAACCTTTTATGCAGGACTAAATTATTCTTCAAGAAATTTGCTGGATTCTGCTGCTGGAGGTACCTTTATGACCATTACTTTAGGTGCTGCAACAAAGCTTCTGGATAATATGATGGTTAACTATTCTGAATGGCACACTGAGAGAGCTCCACAAGGTAAGAAGGTAAATTTTGTTGAAGAAACCTCCTCCTTGAGTGATAAAATTGATGTTATTATGTCTATGCTTGTTAATGGGAAAGCTCATATTGATCCAAATCATGTTCCCTTAGCCTCTTTGGTTGCTCAAGAAGAGCAAGTTGATGTGAACTTTATAAGAAATAATAATTTTAGCAACAATGCCTACAGGAATAATTTTGGTAACAATAATTATAGGCCATATCCTCCCAACAATGGTAATGCTTATGGAAATTCCTACAACAACAATAGAAGTGCACCCTCTGAACTTGAAATTATGCTTAAAGATTTCATTAGTAAACAAAATGCTTTCAATAAAACTATTGAGGAAAAACTCTCTAATGCTGAAAGAAATATAACATCATTGGCTAAAGCACAATCTTCTTTTAATAAAATGGATGCTAAACCTGAAACTATTGAAAATCCCTTTGCTGCTACTAATGCCATACAAGTTAGAATTGATGAAAATGTTAGACTATTAGCTGAATTGCATGCTAAGTGGGAAAGAGAAGATGAGATTGCTAGAAAAAATAGTATTTGTACTATCACTACCACTAATGTTGAAGCTAGTAAAGCCAATGGAACATTTTCTAATAAAAATGCTGAAATTCTTAGAAATATGGGAAACAATAGTTCTACTACTTTAGATGATAATTATGATTTTGATCTTGATGGTTGCAACATCTCTGAAGTTATTATGTTCCTACAAAAGCTTGGTAAAAGTCCTAATACTAGTGCTATGAATATGGCCTTTACAAAACACATTACTGATGCTCTCATAAAAATTAAAGAAGAAAAGATGAAACATAAAGCTTCTATTCCTATGAAATTAGAAGATGGTTGGGAACCCATCATTAATATGAAAGTAAATGATTTTGATCTCAAAGCTTTATGTGATCTTGATAGTAGTGTTTCTATTATGCCTAGAAAGATTTATGAAATGCTTGATTTGCCACCATTGGAAGATTGCTATTTAAATGCCCCACTTGATGATAATGCTAAAAAGAAACTCATGGGGAGTATTAATGATGTTCTTATTATGGTTAACAATGGCTATGTCCCCGTTGATTTCTATGTTTTGGATGTTGAATGCAATGCTTCTTGTCCTATCACTTTGGGAAGACCTTTTCTTAGAACTGTTGGTGCCATTATTGATATGAAAGAAGGCACCTTTAAATATCAACTCCCACTCAAGAAAGGTATAGAACACTTCCCTAAGCAGAGAGAGAGAAGATTCATTTTGCCTCTCCTATTAAAACAAAATTTGCTCTTAATACTTCTTCATTTGAGAATACTTGATGCTTTTCTTGCTTCTTATGCCTAACTTAAAGGCATTAAAGAAAAGTACTTATTGGGAGATAACCCAAAAGTTTTAGATGAGTCTTGGAAGTTATTACCTCCGTAATAACCTCTCCTTATCCTTTTTATTTGCTTTTTGTGCCAAGAGTAACCTCTAATGAGAGAGAAGTAATGCTTGGGAAAGTTGTTGTTCCGAAACAGATTTTTGGGTTATTTTTGGGGAATTGAGCTTTTTTAGGGAAGTGCTACAGTAGCTTGTGTTTTAGTGTAAGTTTTATTGGTGTTGAAACTGAACCCAAAGACTTATTATCTTGAGTACACTAATGTTGCTAATAAAGATTATGTGAAGTTTTGTATGAAGGAAAATTTTCAGGTGTAAGGAAAGAATGATGTAATGAGATGAAGAATGGACTAAAGCTCAAGCTTGGGGATGCCACCCGTGTCACCCCAAGAAATAACCAAGAAGTACAAGCGTCAAAGCTTGGGGATGCCCAAGGCATCCCCTTCTTCCTCAATAAAAATCTCAGGGTTTTTCCAAACACTTCATTTTTATTGTTTCATGCACAATTGTGTTGTTCTTGGAGCATCTTCGTTTTCTTTTTAGTTTTCGTTTGCTTGAATAAATTGCTTGAACCCTTTTTTCATACATTAGTTTTCAAATAGATTGGCTTGGATTGGAAAAGAGTAGGAAAAGATCATGCTTAAGTGGTAAAAGGAGCTTGCTTTTAACTGTCGCCTATGCTTTGTCATGCCATGCTTAATATTGTTTTGGCTTTATGCTTAGTGATTTTTGCTATAGCATGACATGTTATAAACAATTGAGATTGCTTAATGTGCCTTGAAAGAATCATGCGTTGTTTTAGCATAATTAAAGCATAGTATTGTGGTATTCTCCTTTGATGCTTTATTTGGGTCGACTTGGCGCATGCTCACACCATGTTATGACTATCCCAAGTCACCATACCCTTTATGATCCTTTAGTTTTCGACTTGTAATATCACTTTATGCTTTAGTTAATGATGTTTTGTCGCTTTGCATGATTATGGCCATTATTGCTCTCTTAGTTGGTCGCTCCCAGTCTTTTGCTAGCCTCCATAACCAAGTATGAGTTCCACTCATGAATCCAACTCCAAATAAAACCAAGTTATCCCAAAGAGTCCACCATACCTACCTATTAGCATTTGCTATTCCAAGTATATTCATGCTTTTATCTACCTTCCGAATTAAACTTGTTATGTCAAAACTAGTGAATAAAGCTCTCACGAACTTGATGGCACACTTTATTTTCTTGCACTTAATAAACTTGAACCATTGTGTCCATCTTTGTTGTGTATATGCTTGTGCTTTATGAGTTGAAGTTAGCAGAACCATGTATCATGGGGAACGCTTTCAACATTGCACTTATTATTCCGTTGATATCATGATTCTTTTGCTTATGGATCCCAGCGGTGTGAAATAAAAGGGGAACTTGTAAGATCATGGAGTTTGTATGTGTGTTAGAAAAATGTCTGGGTCGCTAGCCTAAGCCATGCGTAATCATGGAGGAAACTTGCAGCATAACCATAATGAGCACTCTATGAAGCATCCTCAATAAAAACCTACGCAAATAGCAAATAAAAAGATTGATGAGATGCTCATTGTTTGCTTGCCTTGTCATTTTGATTATGGGATAGCTCATGTATCATGTGCAAGGGGTGCCCTGTTGGCGGTTCTCTATGATACATATGTACTTACAATGACAAGAGCTTACTTGTGACTGAAGTTGAGTAGCATGAGGTTTGGTACTCGTAAGTAAGGGGCATGAGATTTCAACTTATAACTTGCCAAGCATATCCTCTTAGTTGTGTCACTTTAACCTTAATCACCTAAAGATGCTTACGATAGGGGCAATGAGAGCTGAAAGCTAATAAGTACCATAATTTTTGGAAGCTCTTTATGAGACTTGAATCCCTGCTTCCTTCTATGAAGGCCTTTCTTTTACTTTTATGTTGAGTCTCCACCTTCTATCTTTATGCACCTATTAAGAGAGCATAGTGGACATTCTTAGTTTAATGTGCATTGTCCCAAGACTTGTTGATTGATGCATAACTTTGATATTGCTTGTTCTTAAACTATTTGTATCTAGTCACCCTTATGAACTTTGAAGGTATCCTATGCATTTATGTTTTGCTACCCTATGAGGGACAAGCTGAATACCATTCTCATTATGCTTTCTTTATGTGAAACAAACAAACATCTTGCAAAGCATTGTTATTCATGAATCTTTTGTTTGTGCCTTTTCATGTTACAACATAGTTGCTATGTCTTATTGTTAGAACTATATCTTTCATGATATGTTGAAGTACTATGACCCTAGCTATGAATGTTTTACAAATACTTTGATCAAGTTTATGATGGTGCATGTCACCTCAAAAATTATTCTTTCTTTTTATCACTTACCTACTCGAGGACGAGCAGGAGTTAAGCTTGGGGATGTTGATACGTTGCTAACGTATCTATAATTTTTTATGTTCCATGCTTGTTTTATATCTACTTTCTTATGTTTTGTCCACACCTTGGAGTACTTTTATACACTTTCTTGGACTAACCTATTAACAAGATGCCACAGTGCCAGCTGCCTGTTTTCTGCTATTTTTGGTTCCAGGAAAGTCAGAAAATGAATATTCTCGGAATTGGACGGGACAAAAGCCAAAGTCAATATTTCACCGAGGGGGACACGGAGCCAGAATACGAGACGGAGAGGCGCCAGGGGCCGGCCACACCACCTGGCCGTGCGGCCAGGCCTGGCCCGTGCCAGGGGGTGGTGCGGCCGCCTAGGGCACCCCCTCGGCCTCCCCTTTCGCCTATAAGATGCCTCCAATACAGAAACCCTAAGGACCCAATCAAAATTCCACGAAAGAGTCTGTAGCCGCCGTCATCTCCATCCCTAGATCGGGAGGGATCTGAAGCTCTTCCCAGCACCCTGCCGGAGGTGAGAATTCACCCTGGAGGCCTTCTTCATCAACATGCAAGCCTCTAGTGTGATGCGTGAGTAGTTCATCCTTGGACTACGGGTCCATGTAGTAGCTAGATGGTTGGTTCTTCTCCTTTGTGCTACCATGTTTAGATCTTGTGAGCTCCGTTCATGATCAAGATCATCTATTTGTAATCATACATGTTGTGTTTGCAGGGATCCGATGGATATTGAGATGCTATTTTAGATTGTTTATTGATTCTATCATGTCTTTGTTATTTGTGATCTTGCATGCTCTCCATTGTTAGTAGCTATCTTGGCCGAGTAGATGCTAGCAACTCCAATAGGGAGTATTTATGCTCGATAGTGGGTTCATGCCTTTAGGAATCTGGGGAAGTGACGGAAATCTCTAAGGTACTAGATGTGTTGTTGCTACTAGGGAGAAAACAACAATCCTTTGTTCATAGAACAATCGTATTGTTTACTTTACACGCAATTCTTAATGCAATTATCTATTGCTTACAACTTAATACTGGAGGGGGTTCAGATGATAACCTGAAGGTGGATTATTAGTCATAGATGCAGTTGGATTACGGTCTATGTATAATGTTGTAATGCCCAATCAAATCTCATAGAAGTCAAGATGATTAGTATATGCATGTATTCTTTCTCGATGTTTGTCAATTGCCCCGCTGTAATTTGTTCACCCAACATGTCATCTATCTTAAGGAGAATCACCACTAGTGAACTATGCACCCCGATCCTTTCCTTTACTATCAATCTACAACTATTTACTGTTTTCTGTTTACTTTCTGCAAGTTATTACTATCTTCCACACAATACGTTTAATCCTTTGTTTTCAGCAAAACCGGTGAGATTGACAACCTCACTGTAAGTTGGGGGAAAGTTCTGTGGTTGTGTTGTGCAGGATTCCAAGTTGGAAACAACACCTTGGAGGTGTTTCCTTGCTCCTACTGGTTCGATAACCTTGGTTTCATAACTGAGGGAAAACTTGCTGCTGTGCTCATCATACCTTCCTCTTGGGGTTCCCCAACGAGCTCAATATATTTTGGGCCATCAATAAGCTACCGACCTAGAAGGCCTCAATGATGTAAGGCAGGGCGACTAACCCTAATCCATTTGGTGCTCGCTATAATCCCATTACACCAGCTTATGGTTCTCTCACTCAACAAGAGAGCCCTCAAGCAGGTAAACAAGATACTGTGCGGCTTCCTTTGGATAGGGAGGAAAGATGCTGCGGGTGGACCCTGCCATGTCAACTGGGCCAGAGTTAGTAGGACATTATGCTTTGGAGGGCTGGGTGTACCAGACCTCGAGCGAATGGCCATCAGCCTTAGGACCCGTTGGATGTGGAGGATGTACACAGACCCTCTGCGTCCAAGGCGCGGGCTGGACATGCAATTCTCCCAGAAAGAATGGCAGATTTTCTTTGCCTCCACCTCGATGGTGCTAGGCAATGGATCTTCCAAACTATTCTAGGAGGATAGGTGGTTGGATGGGAGTCGATAGGTGAGATAGCACCAGATCTACTAGCACTAATTCCTAGACGACCTAGAAAGCTGTTGGAAATATGCCCTAGAGACAAATAATAATAAGGATTATTATCATATTTCATAAAGTTTATGATTAAGTTTTATATCATGCTGTAACTGTATTGAAAGGAAACATCAATGCATGTGTGATATATAAAATACCAGGCGTTCCTGATGAAACTCTAGTCACTGGTTCATTGGTCAACAAATGATCAAGGTTTCCTGATCATGTGGCATTTATGCCAGTTGGAAATGGAGTCAACTCATTATGAGAATGAGATGATGAAACAATACCCAACCTAAACATCATGACCCGATCATGTCACGAAGTTCAAGTTACGATGATTAGAATAGACCTCGTAGACTATTCCTTAGACCATGAGGCTATATCAATCACTGTCTCTCGAGAGTGCTTAGATAGCATCAAACATCACTTGGTAATACAGTGACAATAAAGGGATGTTTAGGTATTCGGAGGAACCATAGAGGCAATATATGTCAAGAGCAAGATTTGTCCATCCGCGTGATGGAAAGATACTCGAGGGCCCACTCGGAGAAGTTATATCCAATAGCTACGCGGCGTGTGATTTGATCATAGGGATATCACTTGTCGAAATGAGTCAAGTAGCATTGCTCGGTAACGAGATTGAACACGACATGATGATGTCATCGATCATATCTCGGGCAATGCAAGTATTGAGAGACAAAAGGAATAAGACGCGACTGTCCTGGTTCAAACGACAAAAGATCTTCGTGGAATGCATAGGGGTCACATGGCCATACAGGTCCCTTTGTCGATCATTGGTCCGAGAGTGTCCCGACCATGTCTAGAGTGTTCCCGAACCATGGGGTATCACGCTTAAGGGCTTGATTATTCTTAGAGAGTGTTTATAGGATCGGTAGAATCACCAAAGAAGAGAAGAGAGAAAACCAGAATGGTTTTGGTAAGTCCGAAGGATATCCGGAGTGGAGGTGGAAGGTGTTCCATAGCCACGGATATTGAATAATATGTGAATGAATGTTAAATATTGATTTAATAATTTATTCATAATTATTTAATAAAAGAGAAATCAATTTGAAAGGTCAAACGACTTAATGGGCCAATTCCAGAGGGAGAAGGGTGAAAGAACATTTCATGATTTCCTGTGTTTTGTGTGTTAGATAACAATACCACAGAAGTTCTAATGTGTACTAAGTGTTGCAGGAAAGTTTTGTGCTTTTGGGGGACCAGATTATCCGCCCCCATCATGGGTCGAATAATCCGGCCAAACCATTTTGGCCAGGACTGGCTCTGCGTGAGCTTCTGGCTAGGGGCGGAATTTCCCCCGGACAGTCCGGCCTTGGGGCGGATTTTCTCCCTGGACCGGATAATCCGGCCCTCATGTTGGGGCGGATAATCCGGCCCTAGGGGAATCGCCCAAGAGAGCGTATGCGCGAGCTTCTTTCTGCGGGTGGAATTTCCCCTGGATATTCCATGGCTGGGGCGGATTTTTCCCCAGGACGGATAATCCGGCCCTTCCCTAGGGCCGGATAATCCGGTCCCCAGGAGAAGGCGGTTTTTCTGCCGGATAATCCGAGTCTAGGGCGGAATTTTCACAAGGCCGGATAATCTGGCCCTCACTTGGGCTGGATAATCCGCCCCCCAAAGGCTCCAATGGCTTGGTTTGGAAAGGGGGTACAAAAGCCCCTCCTTCCCCATCGAGCAGATCTCTTGATTCATTCGAAAAGTGCTAGATACATTGCAAGATCTCTCTCTCTAGATCTTCCACTTCAACCACCCGAAGGCTTCGATCTTTGGGGGAATTGAAGGAGGAGACAATCTTCATCACCATCACGAATCAAGCGCATCAACTCCTCTCCATTCATTTGGAGAAATCCTCGATCTAGTATTCTTGCTAATATCTAGATCTTGTATATTGTTATTGATAACTAGTTCTTGTGGCAGCTTGTTGTCATTACGGGAGCCTCCAATTTGGTTGTGGAGTTGTGCCCTGCTAGTTGTGTAAAGGCGCTGGTACCCGCCTCGAAGGGTTCCTATAGTGGAAAGGTGGATCAAGCCTTTGGTGGAAGGATCCATCGGAGAACAGGGTGAGGCCTATTGTGGCGTGGTGGTGTTAGTACCGCCCACCCCTCCAACGCAGATGTACTTCCCTTAACAAGGAAGGAACTGCGATAAAACAAATCTTGTGTCTCCGCGTGCTTCACTACGGTTCACTCGTTCCTCTTTCCACTCGCCTCTTACTCCCTAGTAGATAGGTTTGCATATAGGGAAATTCTTCTAAATAGTTATCTAGAGAATTTACCTTTTGTGTTAAGCCTAAAAGTGAAAAAGCATTAAAATTTGAAGTAGCACCTATTCACCCCCCTCTAGGTGCCCATACGATCCATTTCAATTGGTATCAGAGCCCCGGCTCTTTTTGGGCTTAACCGCCTAAGAGAAGTATGGGTACCAAGGAGAATGAGAATGAGTCTGTGGATAAGGTCACAATGGATGATCTCAAGACGTTGGAAAAAACCTTGTTGAAATCCTTTGAGACCAAGATGGAGGAGATGCATCAAATGATTGCTCGCCTCACATCATCCGTATCCCCATCTCCATCCTCCTCTTAGGCCGCCACTCCCTCATCCAAGGATAAGGCTAACACCGGATCCAAGGAAGATGAAGTGGTAGGTGAAAAACCTAATGGTTCCACCTCCAAGAAGGGAAGTGGTAAGGAGGAATATAGTGAGGTTCATCACTTATATTCCCCCGACCCACCTATCCCTCATCCTCATATAAACAATAGGGGTGATCCACCCAAGCTTATTGCATCTTCATTTAATCAATGGCAATTCTTAATGAAGTCTCATGTTTGCAGCTCTTGTATTGAACTTTGGAGGATTATCCAAGAGGGTCTTCATATTGGAGATCACACCAACCTGATAAGAAGAGAAGTTATGGATAGCCAATTTAATGCTACGGCTCTCCACATGATACAGCTCGGAGTGGGTCCTAAGGACATGCCCCACATTGAACATCTCAACACAACTAAAGAAGCTTGGGATGCTCTCACCGATCTCTTTATTGGAAATGAAAGCGTGAGAAGGAATAGGTATGATGCCCTTAGTAATGAAGCTGGAGGATTCTACATGTTGGATGGTGAAAACCATGAAGACATGTATAGAAGACTCAATGGCATCGCAACAACATTTAGAAAGCATGGAGCCACTCACATTGATGATGCTTGGATAAAAAGGAAATATGCGAGTGCTCTAATGCCTTTTGAGCCAATGGACTTGAAGAGCTTGCAAGGAAGACACAACTACCATCAAATGACGTCCAATGAAGTCATGCAAGAAATGGCATCATTCAAAGTTGCTGCAAAGAACGTAGAAGATGCCCGTGCCCGTGCCATTGGAATGCAAAAAGGGGTCAATGTTGCTCTAAAGGCTAATGTTGTTGAGCAAGATGAGGACGAAAGAGCTTTCGAGAGTGCCTCCATGGACTGCCCCCATGAAGTCAAACATGCTCATGGTGAGTACATGGCGTTTTACGCAAGAAACTTTTGGAAGGAACCTGCCAAGGCCCAATCGGAACTCGAGCGCAAGAATGGGTCAAGTGGAAGAAGAGAAAGTGGCCCAAAACTGAGAACATGCTACAATTGTGGAGATAGGCTGCACTTTGTGGCTGAATATCCATATAAAAATAGAGAAGACAATGGTGGCAGGCTCATCCTTAAAGAAAAATCCAAGGCACCTAAGAAGAAGTCATTTATCAAAAAGAATGGCCCTTACAATAAGCAACCCAAGATTGTCTTGGTGTCACAAGAATAATACTCCTCTTCAAGTGAAGATGAAGAGGATGAAGATAGTAAAGGGAATATGCCCGAGAGGCAATAATAAAGTGGTTATTATCTTATTCCATGTTTATGATAAATGTTTATTTTACATGCTAGAATTGTATTGATCAGAAACATCAATACATGTGTGCTTAATAAACAAAAAGTGTTCCTAGTTATGCCTCTCTTATAGACTAGCTTGTTGATTAACAAGATGATCAAGGTTTCCTGATCATGGACATTGGATGTTGTTAATAACAAGGTCACACCATTGGTGGAATGATGTGATGAACATTCATCCGAAGTATAGCATTACGATCAAAGTCATTATGTTTATATTGCTATAACATCATACGAAGTAATCTTTATCCTTAGACCATGAGATCATGTTAATTGCTAACACCGGAAGAGTATCTTGATAACATCAAACGTCACACCGTAACAGGGTGACTATAAAGGTGGGTTCAGTGCTACGAAGGTGTTATGTTGAGTCTCATGGATCAAGAGTGGGATTTTTCCATCCCGATGACGGATAGATATACTCTGGGCCCTCTCGGTGATATCACAATGAAATAGCTTGCAAGCAAGTGATGTGATCACTAGAATGTTATATCACGGGAACGAGAAAAGAGTGCATGTCAGTAACGAGATCAAACTAGGTATGGATATACCGATGGTCGAATCTCGGACATGTAATATATCACGGGACAAAGGGATTTAGTTACTAGCGTTAAAGGTTCTCAGATCACAGAAGTCATCGTTGAATGTGTAGGAGTCAGTATGGATCTCCAGGTCCCGCTGCTGATTATTGATCGGAGCGGGGTCTCGATCATGCCTGCATTATTCGTGAACCGTAGGGTGACACACTTAAGGGATACCGACACCATTTGGAGCAAATATGTTTCAGATAAAGATTTAAGAAAGCGCTGGAATTATTTCAATAGACACCGAAACTGTTTCGGGTGAAATTGCTAAAATTGGTTCTGCATGTAATATTGAAATGTTGCAAGGGGTTTTATGTGAATGTTTGTTAATTAAAGTAATTAACAAAATTCTGAATAAAAATAATAAAAGATTTTTATTAAATGAGAGAGCATTAAATTTGGAGAAATTTAATGCATTTAAAGTGGAGACTTTAAAAGAGAATGTGAAGGGGCATTTTAATGTGGAGGGGTTACCACCACATGAATGGAGGAGGTGAAGGGTCACCCCCTCCATGCGCCGGCCATGAAGGAGGGGCACCCCCCTCCTCCTATAAAAGGCCACCCCCTCCTCACTTCTCACACACACCTCCTTGTGAAGGATCTCTCTCCCCTCTAGTATTATTCCCCATGGTCTCGGATTAGCGAGATACATGTTCCCGGTGGCTTTATCTGGAAAGGAGTTGTTGCTTCCGCTGCTTTGCTAGAGCGAGGGACGGAGGTTGTCGGGGTACCGGACGTGTGTGTGATCACGGATGCACCGCTGCTTTGCGGTGCTGGACTTGGTGGTGCTGGAGCTGGATCTGATGGACGTGCTGGAGCCGGACCTGCTGGACTTCATAACGATCTTGAGATCGTCAAGTGTACGACTACATCAACCACGAGTTCCTACTCGTTAACAAAGCTCGTTGTCTACGAGGGTAAGTCCTTGTTGGATGTATGTCCACCCGTTGCTTTGTACTTAGTAGATAGATCTTGGCATGTAGTTCACACCATAGGAATTTTTTTGTTTTCTATGCTGCGGACCCAACAGTGGTATCAGAGCCTGATCTATGCGTAGGTGCTTAGCACGGGTAGTACACATATGTTGATATGTGGGCGATGATGATCATGTTATTGCATCTTCTATGTATTTTGGATATTGGTGGCATAGTGGGATGAAGCGGCCCGGACCAACCTTACATGTCATCGTACATGAGACCGGTTCCACGACTGATATGCTACTTGTTTTGCATAAGTGGCTGGCGGGTGTCTGTCTCTCCTACTATAGTCAATATCTGATTTACAACGAGTTGCTAATAACTTAGTTGTGGCATCCCGCTAAAACCATTACTAGAAAATCGCTTGTTATTTTATTTTTGTTGCATCATCTTTAGCATGATCATGTTCATCATGCCACCTTGCATGGAACATATTATTAAATCATTGCATTCAAATTATTACACTTGTGTTTGGTTCTTGATATATTTATTTGAGCTTGTCATTGCTTCCTCTCTATTTTAACCTCCCTCTATTCTATCTCTAGTTGGTGCCATTTGATATGGAACCATAATGTCCAAATTCTATTACTTGAGTCTTGCTATTTTATATTTGTCAAAATGCCCAAATTGAGTTGGGGGCATCATCTCTTAAATTCTCTTTATCACTAACTTTTCAATCTATCTAGTCCTTATGATTATTTTCAATTCTACCACATATGACACATGGGTTCCTTTTATTTGCCTTATGGATTTAAACCATGACCATTTGATTTGTGTGGATCTTTACATCTTGTGATCATCTATTTCTTCCTTTCATTCTATTGTATCTTTATTCCATTCTATTATTTCTTTAAATCTTGGCTTGATCTATTCCTTTTTCTTGTTGGAATATTTTTTTTAATCCAACCATGCTATGATCATCTATCCTTGTCCCTGCTACACGTGGTATTTATTCTTTCCATTCTACATGTGAACATGCCACTATATTACCACATACATGCACTAGTAGCCTTCTTGCTATTCCTCTACTTTGCTTAATCTCCCTCTTTCTCTTTATTCCTATACACACCTGAGGCCTTTTCCCTCTAATATTCTTTTTTTTCAATCTCTTGTGATATTGTAATTGTCACATAATGCATTGACTCTCCTGCCTATATTTTATTCTTTTCTCCTCCTAAAATCATAGCTAAACTTTGCCATCCTAATACATATTGTGAATCACAAATTATTGTATTAAAAAAACCATATTTTGTTTGTTTAAATATACGTACGGTTAAATATATGACGTATTCTTTCTTTTTCTCTTGTTATAACAAAACAAATAATAGTTTTTGGTTTATTATAAAACTACAAAAGGTTTTCTTATTTTACTAAAAATAAAACTAGGCAAAAGGCCCGTCTAAAAGTTATGGCCCAAAACTAGTCTCATCTAGTCTACTTTAGAGTATATAAATACTCCAATCCCTTCCCTCCTTTTCAAACCCTACCCCCCCAAATCTGAGCCAAAACGTGGATCTGAAAGTTCCCCATCTCTTCTTCCCATCGCTCGTCGTGTTCTTCTATTTTCCACTAGCTAGCGCACTACCACTCCTTCGACTTAATCCAGCCGGAGTTGTTATTTTTTTCGTAAGCAACTGAGGCATGTATGTCCTTGTCCATCGTGTCTTTTCTTTGCTCCTTCCTCTTTGGAAGCCAATCCAAACTCTAATTTAATTCCTTGCAGCATCGAAGACATGGCCTTGGGAGCTACGCCATAGTAGGTTGTTTGCCTCGGCACCGCCTAGGTCCTTTGCTCCCCGTGTCCTACCCGTATCAAGACCATCCCAGCCAGATCCCCTTTGATTCTGCACATCGCACGCGCGCAACACGCTGACCAGGACAACAACGTAGCGCCTCTTGTCCCTTCGATTGCATGAGGAGTTGCTCCGCTCGGGCGTGGAACTTCCGCATGCCGCCAACCGACCGCCGTTCCGAACAGCGCGTCGGGTTCCTTATTCCCTACGGTGAGCAGCAACATCAGTGCAGGTTTGAGCAGTTTCGGTCGTTTCCAGTTTTATTTTTTTTCTCTCCGCTCATGATCCAAGCCCGCAACCAGACTGGAGGCTCATATCGTTTGATTAATTGGACTTCTTTATTTCTGCAGCAAACTGCCGTCTCACCTCCGGTCGGCTGTGCCGCCGTTTGTTGTCCCGCGGTCTCGCCCGCTAAGTGTTTGATAAATTACCGCAAGAGTTTTGTCTTAGGTTTTCTAGTCGACCACTTCCAGTTGTCACCATCCATCAAGTTTTTCCTCACGGTGTCTGCTTCAGCTATTTGGATACTCCGCTACTTCAACAAAAATCCGAAGACCTCTCTGCCTTTTCGATTTGAACCGTGAGATCCCGATCTTATTCCTATATTTTATACTTGTTGTATTAAACCTATTTATGCTTGCATACATATCGTACCGTGGTTTTTGGAGCTGTTAGGCGATTCACCTAAATTAAATATGGAGTCATATGCAGGCTATTCTAGTCTTATATCGGCTCCATTTAAATTTGCTTAGCGAACCGATGCCATGCCTTGCCTTGATAAGACAACATTTAAATTGCGGGGTATCTAAATAACTCGAACCGTTTAATTAATTGTCGGGACCCCGGTTCTGCTTATTACTGCCTAATTGCACCGCATCTGCATCATATCATGATCATGCCGGATCTTCTGTCGTAGTATTAAATATTGTATCCGGTGTTTCTGCTAGTGTTTGCTTCTTCGCGGATTAGACCGATGAGTTGATGCGAGTATCGACAAGTTATCCGGATATGATTCTTCGACAGTGTTTCCCAGGCGAGCATCTCTCCCCCTTCTACCTATTTTGCATTTATAGTCTTTATTTCCTCCTATTGATCTATTGCTATCCGTGTCGCGATGCTTTAGTTTCCTTGCACCAGTTATATCCCGTGCAGCCTCTATATTGCCATGGACACCTCCTAATACCTGTTGTTTGGTAGATAGCTGGCCTTGCGAGTCGTAGTTGCTTGCTCAGGTGCGATCTCGTGTTGTCGAGTACCACAGTTGTTGGTATGCTGACAGATGTTTACGGTGGAGATGATCATGTCTTTAATTACAACTTTTAAAATGCTAGATATAACTAATGTAGAGGCATCGGTGGGCAATAGATGTTATTTGGTTCTTTCATGCTCACTTGTGTCCCGTAGGACCTGAGTACTTGATACCTGTTCCTTGACTATCGCACTATCCGCATATGGGACCATGAATCCCCTTAGCCAGAGCTTGATTCATTCTTATTTCTTGGGGCCACAAAGTAGTTGGGGGATTTATTACTATCCTGTACTTATGCCATGCTTTACTGCTTTATTTACGATTGTGCGTGGAGCACCTGTACTGTTTTGGAACGTGAAATGTTTTCGCGGTATCGACAAGCCCAGCCACACTTTCGGGTTCCCAGTCGTTTATAGCCATTGACACAAACCCTGGGTCCCTCTCGGAGCCGGCCAACTTCGTTGCGGGTAGCTTAGTGGGGTGGCCCCCTGAAATAATTTAGGAATCCTGTGATTGCTTTGTCGTGAAAGCCTCGTTGGGTTTTGATTTGGTTTTTCCGAGGTTGATCGTGTGTGTGTTGCTATTTGTGCACCCCTGCAGGGTAAATCTTTCTGAAAGCCGTGTCCGCGGTTATGGACGACTTGGAGCACAGTATCTCGATCATAGACAAGCATAACTAAAGTAGTGCTATAAATTTGACTTAATATGTGACTAGTAATCAGATTCAAATACAACGGAATGTAAATTAAAAATGCCAACAACTGGTGGATCTGTGGTGATCTGTGTCATACTATACCTGCCTAGTAAGTATTGCAACTCCAATGGAATGTGATAAAAGTGCCAACAACTGCTGGGTTTTGGGATTCCTCGGAACAATTATATCTGACTAGTAAATGTTCCAACTACAACGGAATGCTAACTAAAACTGCCCACTACTTACGCTATCAGGATGACTCATGCTATATATCTGACTAGTAAATGCTACAACTAAAATGGAATGAGTAAAACTGCCAACTGTGTGAGTTCCTTGGCCCGACTTCCTCGTTTGGTCTTGAGGGGGAAATACCAGGATGGGTATGTTTGGTGTTAGCTTCAGGTAGGATCCGGATAGGTCTTTCTTACCCCTCTCTAATAGCCGCCAGTGATATCGAGTCTCTATAGGTTGTTTAGTGCCGCTGCGCTGCCGCTTCAGCCCACCATACCTATGTAGGCGAGAGCCGCCGAATTCTAGCCTCGCCGTGTACTGGCCTCAGTACTGACACTCCTCCTTTTCCTTTGCCCTTTGTCGGCACCCCTTTTGTTTTAGCAGGTTTGAGATCGACGTCGTTAGCAGGGTTACCCTTCCGACTTGGCCTGGGCAGGGTTTTGGACGCCATTGGTTATTCTTCAGGGCTCTTAGCCCCATTTGCATCTTGTCCGTACTCGGACGCTGTATCGTTTTCAAGGTGATTTGGATCTTTGTATTGTATATCTGTATTCTTGACTCGTTGAGTCGCTGTTGTATATATATCTGTTCTGTGGGTCCCATTGAGGGCTGTTGTGTAATGGTATTACTTCGTTTTCCACCCGCACGAAAGTGCCTGGTGGGCGTCCTTGAATCGTTTCTATGCGGGTTTAGCGGAAAGGGCTAAAACTTGCATAGGGCCGATTTGAGGGTGTTACATTAGTTATCCTCGTTGTGGTTCATGTTCGTAGGTAAGAACGGTTCTATCTCCAAAAGCCCTAAGCCACGTAAAACTTGCAATTGATAAATTAGAGGCGTCTAGTTTAGATCGTTGCTGGGCTAGTGTATTGATATGGTATTGTTGTAAGTAGATGTATGATAGATACTCTTACAACACACTCAACGTGTAAGTTCCATAGACCTTGGCCTTACACACAAAGGAATGATAGAGATCATACCACGATGCAAGTGATAGAGATCAAATGCATGGACCATATCATCTCACTTTACACATTAGATGTTAGCATCTTATACTGCTAGTTTGGCGCTTTCTGTAGCATTGTAAGATGATCCCTCTTTTAGATATCAAGATAAAAATGTGTTCTTCCTTAAGTATGCACCGTTTTGTGGATCGTATTTCGAGACATCACGTGATGATCGGGTGTACTCGACTCTACGCTTTCATACAAACGGGTGTAAGACAGTTTTCCACATGCGAGTACTAAGGTTCTTACTTGGCGAGCCTAGCATGTACAGACATGGCCTCGGAACATGGACCGAAAGGTTAAGCATGAGTCATATAGTTGATATGATGCCCATATAGATGCTCGCCTTTGAAGCTACATCAACTCACGTGATGATAGGACTTGGTGTAGTGGATTTGGTTCACGTAATCACCAAAAAGGCATGAGGGATGTCGTTTTTGAGTGGGAGTTCATTTCTAATTTGGATTAGTCGAACCAAATTTGTCATAAATTAAATCAAAGTGAATTTGCATAGTTTGTTGTAGTCATTGGCATTCGTTTTCTACCTTATGCTTAGTTTTTATTTGAGATAATAGAACTATAGAATTCTGGATATTTACTTTACGAACTCGTATCGTATTGTTTTGAATGTCAATTTAAAGTTTATAAGTCCTATTGAAAACTTTCAGCAAACTCTATTTACTCCATGAAGTTTAATAAGTAGTATTAAATCAAGAGTAAGAATTCCAATGTTAGTATCTAAAGTAACATGTTTGCCTCCATGATTATTGATATTCAAAAAGTTGTTTTAATATCAAGATTATATTGGAGCTGGAAATTGTTTCAGAAACCATCATGTGTGAAAGATATTGTGATATCTGAAACAATGTTTTTGGTTGCATTATGATAGAGTATAATTTAGCAAAATACATGTTCTCATATTGTATGAGAATTTGTGAAGGATGGAGATGCTAGGCATTCGAATCTACCAAAAAGGTTTTGGGAACTGATATTATAGTCGTGATTCTTCCTTATAAGCTATAGTAGCTTGATCATGAAAGTTGTCATGATAAGGATGAATAGAAGATGTAAGTAAAATGTTTACTACACTAATAGATTACTAAAGAATGGATTTTGAAAGAATGCCAAACATTTGATGATGGTGATCCACTTCAAAGTGCAAGTCCAAAGGTATTAGTATTTGACTATATACTCTTTGTACTATGTGTCATGTGAATGACACCACTATTGATGTTGATAGATTCTTTTAAAAGAAAAGGGAATTGCTGAAAGGGAATCTATAAAATATTTGGCAGAAAATATAAGGTTGGAGATGTCCAACTTGGGTATATAGAAGATATACATGTTATGGTTGTATTCCTTGCTTGTTAAAAAATGTGGTTCTTAGGTATTGGATACCGAATTGGTTGGTATGAAGTGTCATACAGGACAACGCAATTCATGAACTACAATGGCCTAAGTAAACCAGCAAGAGAATGAGTGATGATGTTCATCAAAAACAAATAAAGTGTTATGGTGTTTTTCGTTGTCATCAAACCAAGCCTTCAAGGTTTGTTTAAATAATTGTTATTTTGTTCTAGTATCATGAGAACAATGGCTGTTCAAATAATTACCGTATTCCATAAAGGATGGATGAACTTTTACAAGTCTAGTTGGAGAAATCACATCCATAAACACTATTGCTAAAATGTCGCAAGACAAATGATGGAACGATCACTTATGAAGTGACATCGCTGTTTAAATTATATTTGAAAGAAAACATGAAGAAACTCCATGTTGATGGATTTTTGGAGTCTTTGATTTTGATCAATTGACACATGTGAGACTTTCCTTGAGATAATTGAAACTCCGTCCATAGGCCAGAGAGGAACGGATGACTAGCTTATTGGAAATTGTGCATGCTGATGTGCATAGTCCATTATGTGTAGCCATATGTGATGGATCTTTTTGCTTCATATGCTTTCTCCGAAAATTTGAGTGAATATATCTGTATATTTACTTAATAAGGAAGAAGTATGAAACATTTGAAAACTGTTCAAAGACTTTCAAGATGAAGTGGAAAATCATTGTAACAAGAAAATAAAGAGTTTATGATTCGATCATAAAGGAAGATATTTGAGTTACATGTTTAGCAAAAACACCTAAGACTTGAGGAATTGTTCCATGATTTGTGTTTCCCGATAAACCATAGGAGTATGGCATATTCGAGAGATAAAATCAAACCATGTTTGACATGGTAAGATCAAGGGTGTCATTTATAAAACTGTCATTATGTTTTAAGGATTGAAGCTTTAGAGACTACTGCTTTTACACTGAAAAGAGCACCATCGTGATCCATTGAAATGACACCATATGAGTTATGGTTTGGGATAAAACCCGAATTGTATTTTCTTAAATTTTGGTATGCTATGCATAAGTAAAATGTTTACAAACAAAGTCGGATAAGCACGTCTTTGTAGGTTATCCCAAAGAATTTGTTGGGAATTTCCCCATAACACCGAGGACAAAAGAGTTTGTTACTTGGAACGTCAAGTTTCTTGAGAAGGAATTTTTCGTGAAAAGTTAAGTGGGAGGACAATAGAACTTTGATAAGGTTGTTGAACCTTAGCTATATGTGCTAAGTAGCGCAGCACCGGAAAGTGTCCCGGTGGCGGCCACAATGCTCATGGCTCTCGTGATTACAAAAGGTGTGATCTCGGAGATTAGAGTTCCTATAGAACCGTGTGGGTCGGTATGAATCAAATAGTAAGATTTGATAAGCAAGTCGTTATTGTTTTGACAATGATGAACCGACTACATGCAAAGAAGCAATGATGGGCCCTGACTCCATAAAATGACTAGAAGTCATAGAATCCGTGATAGTATCCATACACGAGAAAACAAGTTTCTGAACTTGGAAGACCCTCCGGAAATGCGTGAAGCCTATTGGTCGTGTTTGAATCTATAAAGAAATAAGACATGGATGTTTAACATCTATGAAATAGTCGACATGTCGGAAACAAGTTTACGACAATGTTCAAGGAGTTGACTATGACAAGATTTGATCTTTCATAGCGATATATAGTCTTGACGGATTAATGTAGCAACCACTACATATAATTTGGTATATGGTAGTTGAATAAACAAAACAAGGTTCTTCTAATAGAACGGTAACCTAGGACATGTACATGACATGGTCCGAAGGGTTTTGTTAATTCAAAGGGTGCTAAAAGGGCATGTAAACTTCAATAGTTGAAGTAAGCATAGCAGAGTTGGAATCTTCACCATGATGAAACTGTTAAAAGAGTTTAAATTCATCGGAGATGATGAAGATGCTTGCATTTGCAAGAAATTAAGTGGGAGCGCCGAGACATATTTCTAATACATTATGTAGAGGACATATTGTTGATTGGAAATGATGTATCTTGTATTGACACAAGTTAAGAATTTCATTAAAATAATATTTGGATGAAAGACTTGGGCAAACCCGGAATATTAGGCATCAATATCTATATGGATAGATTAAGGCGCTAATATGGTTGTGCCAGACATACATATATGAGATATTGAAAGGGTTCAATATGGAAACAACAAGAAAGGTTCTTGCTGCATGGAAAGGATTGTATCAAAATTCAAGTGTTTCAACACTTGGTGAGTAAAATCACATGAAGATTTTGATCGATTATACCATGATATGTATATATCCAGAATGTCCTATGCTCTAAATGTTATGAGCATATACCAGAATGATTCATAATATGATCATTGGATAATAGTAAAGATATTCTTATGAGCTTTGGAAGAACTAAGAATATATAATGTATAAGTGACAAATAGTTAAAGGTAGTTCATTGTAAAGTGTTACATTGATACTAGTTTTGTCACAAGATACAAATTAAATTTATCTCAATTTAGACTATGGGTGGCACAATGTAATGGAAAGGATGTTCCATGATGGATTTGGATGAGTTCCAAAGTTGAGACATTGTGACGGGTACTACAACAAAAGGCTACGTATATGACTGCTATAGTAGCAGCAAAGGAGGGCATTTGTGTTAAGTAGTTTATTATCAAACTAGGTGTGGTTCAAAGTGGGCTAATACTATGAAGATATATTGTGTGACAATAATATCAACATATTTTGAGACGAACGAACTAAAGGTCTCACCAAAGGACCAAATCTATACAATGCCATCTCATTTGAGAATGAGTGATGCGTAGAGACGCAGAGACATGCAAATTCACACGGACCTGAAACTGTCAGATCCAGAGATTATGTTAACCACTAGCAATAGCGTATATGCAACACCAGAAAGCCATAGGTGTTCAATACGCAAAGTTTTTCAAACTAGATTATTGACTCTAGTGCAAGTGGGAGACTCATCCTTAAAGAAAAATCCAAGGCACCTAAGAAGAAGTCATTTATCAAAAAGAATGGCCCTTACAATAAGCAACCCAAGATTGTCTTGGTGTCACAAGAAGAATACTCCTCTTCAAGTGAAGATGAAGAGGATGAAGATAGTAAAGGGAATATGCCCGAGAGGCAATAATAAAGTGGTTATTATCTTATTCCATGTTTATGATAAATGTTTATTTTACATGCTAGAATTGTATTTATCGGAAACATCAATACATGTGTGTTTAATAAACAAAAAGGGTTCCTAGTTATGCCTCTCTTATAGACTAGCTTGTTGATTAACAAGATGATCAAGGTTTCCTGATCATGGACATTGGATGTTGTTAATAACAAGGTCACACCATTGGTGGAATGATGTGATGAACATTCATCCGAAGTATAGCATTATAATCAAAGTCATTATGTTTATATTGCTATAACATCATACGAACTAATCTTTATCCTTAGACCGTGAGATCATGTTAATTGCTAACACCGGAAGAGTATCTTGATAACATCAAACGTCACACCGTAATAGGGTGACTATAAAGGTGGGTTCAGTGCTACGAAGGTGTTATGTTGAGGTTCATGGATCAAGAGTGGGATTTGTCCATCCCGATGACGGATAGATATACTCTGGGCCCTCTCGGTGATATCACATTGAAATAGCTTGCAAGCAAGTGATGTGATCACTAGAATGTTATATCACGAGAACGAGAAAAGAGTGCATGCGGTAACGAGATCAAACTAGGTATGGAGATACCGATGATCGAATCTCTGACATGTAATATATCGCGGGACAAAGGGATTTAGTTACTAGCGTTAAAGGTTCTCACGATCACAGAAGTCATCGTTGAATGTGCAGGAGTCAGTATGGATCTCTAGGTCCCGCTGCTGATTATTGATCGGAGAGGGGTCTCGATCATGTCTGCATTATTCACGAACCATAGGGTGACACACTTAAGGGATACCGACACCATTTGGAGCAAATATGTTTCAGATAAAGATTTAAGAAAGCGCTGGAATTGTTTCAATAGACACTGAAACTGTTTCGGGTGAAATTGCTGAAATTGGTTCTGCATGTAATATTGAAATGTGCAGGGGGTTTTATGTGATTGTTTGTTAATTAAAGTAATTAAAAAAATTCTGAATAAAAAATAATAAAAGAGTTTTATTAAATGAGAGAGCATTAAATTTGGAGAAATTTAATGCATTTAAAGTGAAGACTTTAAAAGAGAATGTGAAGGGGCATTTTAATGTGGAGGGGTTACCACCACATGAATGGAGGAGGTGAAGGGTCACCCCCTCCATGCGCCGGCCATGAAGGAGGGGCACCCCCCTCCTCCTATAAAAGGCCACCCTCTCCTTACTTCTCACACACACCTCCTTATGAAGGATCTCTCTCCCCCTCTAGTATTATTCCCCATGGTCTCGGATTAGCGAGATACATGTTCCCGGTGGCTTTATCTGGAAAGGAGTTGCTGCTTCCGCTGCTTTGCTGGAGCGAGGGACGGAGGTTGTCGGGGTACCGGACGTGGGTGCGATCACGGATGCACCGCTGCTTTGTGGTGCTGGACTTGGTGGTGCTGGAGCTGGATCTGATGGACGTGCTGGAGCCGGACCTGCTGGACTTCATCACGATCTTGAGATCGGCAAGTGTACGACTACATCAACCACGAGTTCCTACTCGTTAACAAAGCTCGTTGTCTACGAGGGTAAGTTCTCGTTGGATGTATGTCCACCCCTTTCTTTGTACCTAGTAGATAGATCTTGGCGTGTAGTTCACACCGTAGGAAATTTTTTGTTTTCTATGCTGCGAACCCAACAGATAGTTCTCGCGAGGTGGCTGCTATAGCTACCACATCGACTCCATCATCTCTCTTCGACTCGCCAAACGAAAACGTCATCAACAACAACGTCACTTGTCTTATGGCAAGAGGGTCTGAGGTATCAACTTCTAGTTCTTCATTCCCTAAGACTAATATAAATATGGATATGGATGATCATACTAGTCTTAAAATGAAATAAGAAGTTATTGCTTTGGATAACTTTTTCACTAACTTGCAAGGTGAGCACAAACTTCATTTTGATACCCTTATGAGTCAACTTGCCCAAGCCGAAGATCTCCTTGAAGAAAAGGTCAAAATTGAAAGAGAAGATGCCTTGGAGGTAGCTTCTTTGAAGAATGCCTTGGAAGAAGAAGAGGAAGCTCGAGTATCTTTGGAAGCGAGACTTGAATCCATTGAGGAGTCACATGAAGAAGTTATGGCTCAGCTCATCAAAGAACGTGACAACGCTCTTGCCAAGGTAAAGAAACTAAATAAGGAAAAGATTGAATTTGGGGATGCTCATGATATACTCTCGGAGAAGTTTGAGAAACTTGACATTTCTCACAAGGCATTGGAGAGTGAACACTCTACTCTAAATGAGTCTCATGACCAGCTCCAAAATCAGTTGAGGAGTATGATGTGCCCAACACCTCCACATCATCTTATGAAAAAGAAGAACTTTCAAAAGGATCTCAACACAAAGGTAAAGAGGTTCTAGATGAGATACTTAGCAAGCAAAAAACAAATAATGGAAAAGAGGGTCTTGTTTATATTCCCAAGACAAGGAACAAGAAGAACAACAAGAAGAAGAGCAAGACTGCTCAACCAAAGACTAGCACCACCACCAATGACAAGTATAATTATGATGGTTTTGCAGGGGCTAACAATCCTAACTTTGAGTTATATTGCAATCATTATGGTGATGTTTATGCTAGTTATGTAGGTCCTTATGATTGTTACATTCCTTGGTCTATTTGGGTCCCCAAGACCCTTGTCACTAACATGAGAGGACCCATTGAAAAATGGGGACCTAAAACCAAGAAGTAACTTTCTTGCAGGGCTATGCTTCTGGTGGGTCTAAATGGGTACTCGATAGCGGATGCACGAGTCACATGACCGGAAGCAAGGAGATCATCACGGAGATGCGGCCAAATCATGATCATATAACCGTATCCTATGGTGACAAGTCTAAATCTGAGGTATTGGGTCTTGGCAAAGTTGTGGTGGCTCACGATATCTCTCTCGTGGACATCATGCTTGTTGAGACCCTCGGTTACAATTTACTTTAAGTTTGCACCCTTGGTAAGATGGGCTTTGCAGTTTTTATTGATGCTGATTTGGTGGTACTCTTGTGGAGCAAGTCTCTAAAAGTCGCTTTCGTGGGATATGTCAAAAATGACCTGTACGTGGTGGACTTCTCGGGGAAAACCACTACAGGCCCGATGTGTCTTTTTGGAAAGGCTGATGCGGGTTGGTTATGGCATCACCGACTAGCCCACGTCAATATGAGAACTTTGCAAAGTCTCCACAAGGGTGGCCACATCCTTGGACTAAAAGAAAATGTCTCCTTTGCCAAAGATCGTGTTTGTAGGGCTTGTGTTGAAGGGAAAATGCATGACTCTCCTCATCGAAGGAAGACTATTATTTCGTCAAAAGGGATCTTAGAGCTCCTTGATGTGGACCTCTTTGGACCTCCATCTCATGCAAGCCTCGGTGGGAAGAAGTACTGCCTTGTGATCGTTGATGATTACTCAAGATACACTTGGGTATATTTCTTCAAGTTGAAGAGCGGACTCAACAGACGGTCATCGACTTTGCCAATGAGGTTCAACGTCAACACAACGTCCCTATTCTGGCAATAAGAAGTGATAACGGCTCCGAGTTCAAGAACTACACCTTAAATGAGTTCCTAAGTGAAGAGGGGATAAGACATCAATATTCCGCTGCGTACACCCCTCAACAAAATGGTGTTGCCGAGAGGAAGAACCAGACTCTAGATATGGCAAGGCTATTGTTGGGGGGATACCCGCGGGTAGGGTCACGACAGGGTATAAAGGCCGAGTTAGCCGAGGTATGGCAAGGTCAAAGCGAATGCTGGCCGAGTTATCTCAAGGCAGGCCAAACCTCGGGGTAACCCAGACCAGGGGATGTCCACCTAACTGAGTCTCATCCGACTTAAGACGTAAGTCAGATAGATGAATCTAACTTGTATGCAGGAACATGTGTGACCGGATCAACTACGATCCAGGTCATAGCAAGCTTCTAGGAGAAGGAAGGTATCTCGCTGGTCAAAAGTAACCCCGGTACGCACAGCATGAGCGAAGCGGACAGGGGCAGGACCACCAAGGCGTGGCCGACAAAGGTGACGACGCTGATGTCGGCTGACGCAGGTGCCGCAGAGGCTCACGTAGCCTCCGCATGGATGACGCGGGGGAAAAGCGACCCAGTTGGCTTACTATTTTGGGAGGAGGCATATTCCCTGGAATATGCCTCCACGTATGCCCTAAGTGGAGACCTAGACACTCCTATATAAGGAGGGCTAGGGCCTTTGTAGAAGCGGTTGGTCTCAATGGTTTTGAGCTTTACTGGATTTATCTCTATAGACTAGTTTTTACTTGGTTCCTAAGGGCCAGCTTACGGTGAGAGTAAGAGAGTACCTTCTTCCTCCTCTCTCCAATACAGCTCTAGGAGCACTTGTAATCTGTGAAGTGAATCAAATACAAACCTTCTGTGTGAGGAATCACCTCACTATCCCTCCCTGGATTCCCCTAGTGCTATTAGTCCCCACCTTTAGCCTATCCATGGTATCTGCCGTGACACCACCACGACAGTTGGCGCCCACCGTGGGGCTAGCAGCGCTAGCAGGGGTCAAGATCCGGACGGGAAAGCTCATCGGCACCGGCGAACGCATCGTCTCCGGGCTCGTTCAGTGCTTTGGAGCGCTGGACTTCGTCAGCGACAACTCTGGCTGCTTCGACACGCGCCTACTTCCGTGCAACGGCCTCTTCTGTCGTGGTGGTGTCACGGCAGATGCCATGGATAGGCTGAAGGTGGGGACTAATATGCGCTAGGGGAATCCAGGGAGGGATAGTAGAGTGATTCTCTACACAGAAGCTTTGTAGACACTGCCGGGGACACCAGAGCGTAATGGTGTGTCCGAACGTCGTAATCGAACTTTCTTAGATATGGTTCGACCTATGATGTCTCTTACAGATTTACCGTTATCATTTTGGGGTTATGCATTAGAGACAACCGCATTCATTTTAAATAGGGCACCATCTAAATCCGTTGAAACGACACCGTATGAATTATGGTTTGGCAAGAAACCTAAGTTGTCGTTCCTTAAAGTTTGGGATTGCGAAGCGTATGTAAAGAAGTTTCAACCCGACAAGCTTGAACCCAAAGTGGAAAAATGCGTCTTCATAGGATACCCTAAAGAAACGATTGGGTATACCTTCGATCATAGATCCGAAGGCAAAGTTTTCGTTTTTAAGAATGTATCCTTTCTTGAGAAGGAGTTTCTCTCAAAAGAAGTGACTGGAAGGAAAGTAGAACTCGACGAGGTTGTTGAACCTTCTCTTGGATTTGAGAGTAGCGTAACACCAGAAGATGTTTCTGTGCCGCCTGCACCAATAAGAGAGGAAGCTAATGATGATGATCATGAAACTTCGAACGAAGTTGCTGCTGAACCTCGCAGGTCGATGAGTGTTCGTGCCACTCCTGTCTGGTATGATCCTGCATTGAATGTCATGTTGGTGGACAACATCGACAACCCTGCGACGTATGAGGAAGCTATGATGAGCCTGGATTCTGACAAATGGCAAGAAGCCATGAAATCCGAAATGGGATCCATGTATGAAAACCAAGTGTGGACTTTGGTGGACTTACCGGATGGCCACAAGGCTGTCGAGAACAAATGGATCTTTAAAAGAAAAACAGATGTTGATGGTAATGTTACTGTCTATAAAGCTCGACTTGTCGTGAAAGGGTTCTGAAAAATTCAAGGAGTTGACTATGATAAGACCTTCTCACCGGTAGCGAAGCTAAAGTTGATAACCCACAAGTACAGGGGATCGTGTGTAGCCTTTTCGATAAGTAAGAGTGTCGAACCCAACGAGGAGCTAAAGGTAGGATAAATATTCTCTCAAGTTCTATCAACCACTGATACAACTCTATGCACACTAAACATTTGCATTATCTAGGAAATAAAACTAGAGCAACAATACGAGTAATAGAGATAGCTTTGCATGATAATAAATAACAAGAAAGTAAAGCTAGTTGTTGCAGCAATAAAATACACTAAACTAATAGAACCATGAGTGTGGAATAGTGGTGGTAATTGTGGTGGCTTTGTCCAAGTTTAAATAGCGAATAGATCGGGTTCATTGTCTTCGATGCAGTTTTCTATGTGGGAGAAGCTAAATATACATGCGTTTCACTACTTGGAATTACATGTACTATATGATTGGATTGTTAGCAAACATTCGTAAGTACCAATCAATGGATTAAGGTTTTCCCAACCATAGCCTTAAGTTTAATGGTCCTCTTACTCCCATACGTGCAACATTCCGGTTCGCGTCCTCAGGTTTCTATCACTCCGGCAGAACTTTCCTCCTTCTGCGTGCACAAATATAATGGACATCAAAGGACTGTATCATATCAACATACAACTCTAATGAACCAAAGACGTCAACCATTCAATCTAAGAACAAAGAAACTACGCAAACATGACATAGATCATAGGATTATAACTTATAGCATCAAACTCCATGTTTACATAGGACGGTACAGAGGTGTGTGGAAGGATCAACCACTGCATACTAGGAGGATTAGGTGATGGAGATGGCGGTGAAGATGATGAAGAGGGCGGCGGCGGCACGGGGGACTCCTTCCCCGCCACCGGTATCATGGGGGAGCACCGCCCCTTAGCCCCCTTCCTTCATGGCTTCTTGGGAGCCCTCCCCATGGAGATGGGATACATGGGGGAGGAAAAAACATGTCTTTGGTGGCTGCAAATTCGTGGGTGGAGATGCCCTCGATGAATTAGGTTTGCTCCATTTATATAGCTTCTCGGATTCCCGTCACCCCATCGTGGGCTGCAGTAAATCGGGCCTAAAAGGCCCGTCCAGACTCGGAATCAGCTAAATTTTATATCCACAACGTTTGTCGCGAAATTTCCAACAACTTTGTAGTTTAAGAGTTTTCTGTTTGACGTCGTCTTTAACCCGAAACGTGACCTTCTTCAAAAAGAGTTCTGAGACAGATTTCTGGAAAAATCCCAATTTTACTCCAACAAGGTTTCCACTTGTATTCTTGGTAATTCCTACACATCAAAGTGTAAAACAATAACATTGTGCATTTTTGCAACTATTAGTAGGTTAGTCCAAATAAATCATAAACTTTATACAAAGATGAGTGTCAAAAGCATATTATTAGCATAAAACCATCAAAAATTATAGATACGTTATGGATGTATCAACATCCCCAAGCTTAGTTCCTGCTCGTCCTTGAGTAGGTAAACGATCAAAACAATATAATTTTTGATGTGACATGCAGACAACACAATCTTGATCATCATTATTGTAAAAGCATTGATAGCTGGAATTAAGGTACTCTAAACATGAATCATGAAAGATAGAGTTCTAACAATAAGACATAGCAACAATATTGTAAAATGAAAAGGCACAAACAAAAGATTCATGAATAACAATGCATTGCAAGACGTTTGTTTGTTTCACATAAAGAAAGCATAATGAGAATGGTATTCAACTTGTCCCTAATAGAGTAGCCAACCATAAGTGCATAGGACACTTTCAAAGTTCATAAGGGTGACTAGATACAAATAGTTTAAGAACAAGCAATATCAAAGTTATGCATCAATCAACAAGTCTTGGGACAATGCACATTAAACTAAGAATGGCGACTATTCTCTCTTAATAGGTGCATAAAGATAGAAGATGGAGACTCAACATAAAAGTAAAAGAAAGTTCTTTTTGGAAGGAAGCAGGGATTCAAGTCTCATAAAGAGCTTCCAAAAATTATGGTACTTATTAGCTTTCAGCTCTCATTGCCCCTGTCATAAGCATCTTTAGGTGATTAAGGTTAAAGTGACACAACTAAGATGATATGCTTGACAAGTTATAAGTTGAAATCTCATGCCCCTTACTTACGAGTACCGAACCTCATGCTACTCAACTTCAGTCACAAGTAAGCTCTTGTCATTGTAAGTACATATGTATCATAGAGAACCGCCAACAGGGTACCCCTTGCACATGATACAGGAGCTATCCCATAATCAAAATGACAAGGCAAGCAGACAATGAGCATCTCAACGATCTTTTTATTTGCTATTTGCATAGGTTTTTATTGAGGATGCTTCATAGAGTGCTCATTATGGTTATGCTGCAAGTTTCCACCATGATTAAGTATGGCTTAGGCTGCATATTTCGATTATGAGATTTTGTAGATGGATGTCAAAACGACGTTCCTTAATGGTGACATTGAGGAAGAGTTGTATATGGTACAACCCAAATTTTTTGTCGATCCTAAAGATGCCGACAAGGTATGCAAGCTTCAGCGCTCCATTTATGGACTGAAGCAAGCATCCCAGAGTTGGAATCAACGTTTTGATAAGGTGATCAAAAACTTTGGATTTATACAAACTTTTGGAGAAGCTTGTATCTACAAGAAAGTGAGTAGGAGCTCTATAGCATTATTAATACTATGTGTGGATGACATATTGTTGATTGGGAATGATATAGAACTTCTTGAAAGTGTCAAAGCCTATTTGAACAATAGTTTTTCAATGAAGGACCTTGGCAAAGCGGCATACATTTTAGGCATCAAGATTTATAGAGATAGATCAAGACGCTTAATAGCGCTTTCACAAAGTACATACCTGGACAAGGTTCTAAAGATATTTAGAATGGAAGAAAGCAAGAAAGGGTTCGTGCCCATGTTACCAGGTAAGACCTTGAGTAAGACTCAAAGTCCAGCTACGGCAGAAGATAGATAGAAGATGAGTAAAATCCCCTATGCCTCGGCCATAGGCTCTATCATGTATGCCATGCTGTGTAAAGACCGGATATAGCACATGCTGTTAGTTTAACTAGCAGATATCAAAGTGATCCTGGAATGGAACACTGGACAGCGGTCAAAAATATCCTGAAGTACCTGAATAGGACTATGGATATGGTTCTTTCTTATGGAGGTGATGAACAGCTTGTTGTAAACAGTTACACCGATGCTAGTTGGAACACTGATCCGGATGACTCAAAATCACAATATGGATACATATTTATTTTGAATGGTGTTGTAGTGAGCTGGAGGAGTGCCAAGAAAAGCGTTGTGGCAAAATCTTCGACTGAATCGGAATACATAGCTGCTTCGAAGGCTGCACAAGAAACAATATGGATGAAGGAGTTCATTACTAAGCTTGGTGTGGTTCCTAGTGTGTTGGACCCGATGGCCATCTATTGTGACAACACGGGTGCCATAGTCAATGCACAGGAGCCAAGGTCACACAGCAAGCTAAAGCACATCAAGCTACGGTTCCATGCTATTCGCGAGTATGTCCAAGATGGGGACATAAAGATCTGCAAAGTACACACTGATCTGAATGCGGCAGATCCGTTGACTAAACCTCTCCCTAGAGAATAACATGACCAACACCAGAACGCCATGGGTGTTAGGTACATTACAATGTAAACTAGATTATTGACTCTAATGCAAGTGGGAGACTGTTGAAGATATGCCCAAGGGGCAATAATAAAATGGTTATTATTATATCTTTGTGTTTATGATGAATGTTTACATCCCATGCTATAATTGTATTATTAGGAAACACTAATACTTGTGTGTTTTGTAAACATAAAAGAGTCCCTAGTAAGCCTCTTGTTAAGACTAGCTTGTTGATTAATAGATGATCATGGTTTAATGATCATGGACATTGGATGTTATTAATAACAATATCATATCATTAGGAGAATGATGTGATGGACACACACCCATAGTAAGCATAGCATAAGATCAAGTCATTAAGTTCGTTTTGCTATAAGCTTTCAAATACATAGTAACCTAATCCTTCGACCCTGAGATTGTGTTAATCACCATCACTGGATGAGTGCTTTGATGACATCAAACGCCGCTTCGTAACTGGGTGGTTATAAAGGTGGCATTAGGTATTCTGAAAGTATGTGTTGAAGCGCATGGATCGAGACTGGGATTTGTCCATCCATATGACGGATAGATATGCTCTGGGCCCTCTCGATGGAATGTCATCTGATTAGCTTGCAAGCATGTGACTAGGTCACAAGGGATGACATATAACAGAACGAGTAAAGAGTACTTATCGGTAACGAGGTTGAACTAGGTATGGAGATACCGATGATCAAACTTCGGATAAGTAGAATATCGCGTGACAAATGGAATTGGTTTCATATGTTAATGGTTCTACCGATCACGAAGTCATCGTTGAGTGTGTGGGAGACATTATGGATCTCCAGATCCCGCTGATGGTTATTGATAGGAAAGGTGTCTCGATCATGTCTACATATTCGCGAACCGTAGGGTGACACACTTAAGGTTCGATGTTGTTTAGGTAGATATGGAATACGAGTTGGAGACCGAATGTTGTTCGGAGTCTCGGACTGGATCCAGGACATCACGAGGAGATCCAAAATTGTCCGAATAATAAGATTCTATAATGGAGATCAATTTCTAGGTTTCAGAAACATTCCGGAGTATTCTATGGAACTTCTAGAAGGTTTCAGACTGTTTCAGAAGGTTCTGGAAGGTTCCGCGAAGTTTGCTTGAAAACCAAGAAAGAAAAGGGGAAGACTTGGGGGGAAGGAAACTCCCCCCTCCCCTTGTGCGCTGGCCCTAGGAGGGCAAGGGGGCCAGCCCTAGGCTGCTTCCCCCTCTATATAAAGGAGGGGTGGGGCGCCTCCCCCCTTTGCCCCTACCACCCAAACCCTAGTCGCCACTCCCTTCTCCTCCGTCCTCCTGCTGCGTCTTAGGCGAAGCCCTGCAGGAATTCTTCTCCACCACCACCACCACATTGTCGTGCTACTGGGATTCCGTGGAGATCTACCACCTCCGTTGCCCGCTGGAATAGGGAGAGGATCGTCTACATCGAGCCGTACGTGTGACCGAGTGCGAAAGCGCTGCCGGAACGCGGCGCCGGAAGGATCATCTACTCGATCTTGAGATCGGCAAGTGATCGGCAAGTGATCGTCTACATCAACTACGAGATCCGATCTCGAACAAGGCTTTGGATCTACAAGGGTTAGTACAGATCTATCTCATTGCACAAATCTCATAGATTAGATCTTGGTTTTGTTTGTTCTTGAGGTAGAATTTTTTGTTTTCCATGCTACATTGATAATCTTGTACAAACCTAAGGTCATGGTGTCTAACGTGAGCCGCACACGGCGTTCAGGTGTTAGGAGTGTGGTTTGCACGACAGGTGCTTCGATTGTGTGCCTACAGGAAACTAAGCTGGCGGTTGTATCCCAATCTATTGTTATGGAGACTCTGGGCGTGAATTTTGATACTTACTTCTGCTTGCCGACTTCTGGAACAAGGGATGGGATTATCGTGGCTTGGATTAGCAGCCTGGTGCAGCTTGATAGCGCACACATCGACACTAAAAGTGTCACAGCTTGGGTGAGGCCCCTGGGAGGGGCTCCAAGGTGGTGGTTGACCTACGTCTATGGTCTACAGGATGATACTGACAAGATCACATTCCTGGCCGAGCTCCGGCTCATGTGGTCGACCAGACCAGGGCCTTGGGTGTTGTGTGGGGACTTTAACCTCATCTACCAGCACGAGGACAAAAACAACAATAACCTCGACCGGAGGATGATGGGTAAATTCTGATGCTTCCTGGATGTATGTGAACTCAAGGAGGTATACCTACATGGACGCCGCTACACATGGTCCAATGAGAGCGAACGACCCACTCTCGTGCGGCTTGATAGGGTGTTTGTGACTGCTGGGTGGGAGGAGCTGCACAATAGTTGCACTCTTCGGTGCCTAGCGACAGTGATCGTGGATCATTGCCCCTAATCCTTAACTGCACTACGCAGACGGTTGGAAGGAGGCGCTTTCAGTTTGAATGCTTTTGGTAAAGCTAGAGGGTTTCAGCAGGGTGGTTCAAACGGCCTGGGATGTCGTTGATGGCGGCCCGGACCCCTTTAGGAGGCTCACTGCCAAGCTGAAGTGTATGGCGCGCCAACTAATGAGTTGGAGCGATAAGAAGGTGGGGAGCATAAAGCTGCAGCTGATGATAGCTAGGGAGGTCGTGCTAAGGCTTGACATCGCCATAGAGTCTAGGCAGCTCTCCCCAGATGAGCGCCGCCTTCGGGCACTCCTGAAATGTACGTACCTTGGGCTAGAATCACTAGAAAGCATGATGGCACGTCAACGGGCCAAGATCGCCTGGTTGAGCGAAGGTGACGCGAACACATCCTTCTTCCACCAACATGCATCATACAGAAGGTAGAAGAATGTGATCCATAGCATTCAGGTTGAAGGCACGGTCATTTCCGACCATGCGGCCATGGCCGAGGCCTCCTATGACCACTTCCAAAACCTCCTGGGCACGTCCACGGATCACGAGTTCTCGCTTGATCTCGAATTCCTAGGTCTTCACATGGAGGACTTGTCGGAGCTGGAGGCCCCTTTTAGTGAGGAATAGATATGGGATGTGGTGAGGCAACTCCCTCACGGGAAGGCATCGGAACCTGATGGCTTCATAGCTGAGTTCCTACAAAGCTGTTGGACCACAGTCAAGGGTGATTTTATGATAGATTTTGCCAAGCTGTTCACCATGTGTGGGCGGGGCTTCCAGGGTCTCAATCAGGCACTGTTGATTCTGCTGCCAAAGAGCCCGGATGCAGCCACGCTAGGGGACTATCGCCCCATTAGCCTAATCCACATCTCTAAGAAGTTGGTGGCTAAGACCCTGGTAACTAGACTTGCCCCAAGATGGAGTTGCTTGTGGATCGCAACCAATGCACTTTCATCCGGAAGTGCAGCATCCACGACAACTTTAAGTTGGTACAGCAAATATCGAGGATCCTACACTGGTTGAAGGAGCCAAGGGTGATTCTTAAGCTAGACATAGTCAAAGCCTTCAAATCTGTTTCCTAGGGACTCCTCTTCCAGGTCATGCGGTGGATGGGGTTTGGGCCGAGGTTCGAGCTGGTGGCCATCCTTCTGTCCACTGCTAGCACAAGGGTGATGCTCAATGGCAAATTAGGCCCCCCATATGGCACCAGAGGGGCCTTAGACAGGGATATCCCTTGTCATCGACGTTGTTTGTCTTAATCACAAACACACTAAGCAAGGCTCTGGCAAAGGCCATCGAGCTGGGGGTGCTAAAGAGGCTGGCCCGCCAAGAGCTAACGACCTTGGTATCGCTTTATGCGGATGATGTGGTGTTTTTCTGCCACCTGGATGAGTCGGATTTGTGCGTCATACGAGGCATTTTGGACGTCTTTGGCCATGCCTCTGGGCTGCGCACCAATGTCGCTAAATGCCCAATATCCCCGATTGCCTGCTCAGAGGTAAACGCCAATGGTGTAGCGACGATGATGGGCTGCCAGCTTGCACCCTACCCCGTCAAGTACCTAGGCATCCCCCTAGCTATTCGGTGACTCCCGACAGAAGCATTCCAACCGGTGATCGATCGGATTGGTGATAAGTGATATGTTGCTAACGTATCTATAATTTTTGATGTTCCATGCTTGTTTTATATATACTTTCTTATGTTTTGTCCACACTTTGGAGTATTTTTATACAATTTCTTGGACTAACCTATTATCAAGACGCCACAGTGCCAGCTGCTTGTTTTCTGCTGTTTTTGGTTCTAGGAAAGTTAGAAAATGAATATTCTCGGAATTGGACGGGACAAAATCCAAAGTCAATATTTCACCCAGGGGGACACGGAGTCACAATATGAGATAGAGAGGGGCCAGGGGCCGGCCACACCACCTGGCCACGTGGCCTGGCCTAGCCCATGTCAGGGGGTGGTGCGGCCGCCTAGGGCACCCCCTCGGCCTCCCCTTTCGCCTATAAGATGCCTCCGATACAGAAACCCTAAGGAACCGATCAAAATTCTACGAAAGAGTCTGTAGCCGCCGTCATCTCCATCCCTAGATCAGGAGGGATCTGAAGCTCTTCCCAGCACCCTACCGGAGGGGAGAATTCACCCTGGAGGCCTTCTTCATCACCATGCAAGCCTCCAGTGTGATGCGTGAATAGTTCATCCTTGGACTACGGGTCTATGTAGTAGCTAGATGGTTGGTTCTTCTCCTTTGTGCTACCATGTTTAGATCTTGTGAGCTCCATTCATGATCAAGATCATCTATTTGTAATCATACATGTTGTGTTTGCGGGGATCCGATGGATATTGAGATGCTATTTCAGATTCATTATTGATTCTATCATGTCTTTGTTATTTGTGATCTTGCATGATCTCCGTTGTTAGTAGCTATCTTGGCCGAGTAGATGCTAGTAACTCCAAGAGGGAGTATTTATGCTCGATAGTGGGTTCATGCCTCTAGGAATCTGGGGAAGTGACGAAAATCTCTAAGGTACTAGATGTGTTGTTGCTACTAGGGAGAAAACAGCAATCGTTTGTTCATAGAACAACCGTATTGTTTACTTTACATGCAATGCTTAATGCAATTATCTGTTGCTTGCAACTTAATACTGGAGGGGGTTTAGATGATAACCTGAAGGTGGATTATTAGTCATAGATGCAGTTGGATTACAGTCTATGTATAATGTTGTAATGCCCAATCAAATCTCATAGAAGTCAAGATGATTAGTATATGCATGTATGCTTTCTCGATGTTTGTCAATTGCCCCGCTGTAATTTGTTCACCCAACATGTCATCTATCTTAAGGAGAATCACCACTAGTGAACTATGGACCCCGGTCATTTCTTTTACTACCAATCTACAACTATTTATTGTTTTCTGTTTACTTTCTGCAAGCTATTACTATCTTCCACACAATACGTTTAATCCTTTGTTTTCAGCAAAACCGGTGAGATTGGCAACCTCACTATAAGTTGGGGGCAAAGTTCTGTGATTGTGCTGTGCAGGATTCCAAGTTGGAAACAACACCTTGGGGGTGTTTCCTTGCTCCTACTAGTTTGATAACCTAGTTTCATAACTGAGGGAAAACTTGTTGTTGTGCTCATCATACCTTCCTCTTGGGGTTCCCCAACGAGCTCGATATATTTTGGGCCATCAAGCTATTTTTCTCGAACTGTTGCTGAGGAGTCAAGGACATGTTCACAAGGGGAGTCCCTCATAACCAATCTCTTTACTTTGTTATTTTTCTTTTGCTTAGTTTATTTTTGCTTTGTTTGTTTGTCTCTTTATCAAAACACAAAAAAAATTAGTTGTACTAGTTTGCTTTCTTTATTAAAGACACAAAAAATGACTACTCTTGAAAACACTGAGTTGTGTGACTTCACTAGCACCAACAATAATGATTTCATGTGCACACCTATTGCTCCACATGGTCCTGAGGCTACTTTCTTTGAAATTAAACCTGCTTTACTCAATCTTGTTATGAGAGAAAAAATTTCTGGTATTGGTACTGAAGATGCTGCTGCTCATCTAAATAACTTTGCTGAACTTTGTGAGATGCAAAAGCATAGGTATATAGATGGAGATATTATTAAGCTTAAATTGTTTACTTTCTCTTTGAGAGGAAAAGCTAAAGAATGGTTGCAATCCCTAACTAGAAAATAGTATTGATTCTTGGACTAAATGCAAAGATGCTTTCATGGGAAAATACTATCCTCCTGCTAAGATTATATCTATGAGAAGTGAAATAATGAAATTTAAACAATCTGATAATGAACATGTTGCTCAAGCTTGGGAAAGAATGAAATCTTTGGTAAATAATTATCCCACTCATGGACTGACTGCTTGGATGATTATCCAAACCTTTTATGCAGGACTAAATTATTCTTCAAGAAATTTGCTGGATTCTGCTGCTGGAGGTACCTTTATGACCATTACTTTAGGTGCTGCAACAAAGCTTCTGGATAATATGATGGTTAACTATTCTGAATGGCACACTGAGAGAGCTCCACAAGGTAAGAAGGTAAATTTTGTTGAAGAAACCTCCTCCTTGAGTGATAAAATTGATGTTATTATGTCTATGCTTGTTAATGGGAAAGCTCATATTGATCCAAATCATGTTCCCTTAGCCTCTTTGGTTGCTCAAGAAGAGCAAGTTGATGTGAACTTTATAAGAAATAATAATTTTAGCAACAATGCCTACAGGAATAATTTTGGTAACAATAATTATAGGCCATATCCTCCCAACAATGGTAATGCTTATGGAAATTCCTACAACAACAATAGAAGTGCACCCTCTGAACTTGAAATTATGCTTAAAGATTTCATTAGTAAACAAAATGCTTTCAATAAAACTATTGAGGAAAAACTCTCTAATGCTGAAAGAAATATAACATCATTGGCTAAAGCACAATCTTCTTTTAATAAAATGGATGCTAAACCTGAAACTATTGAAAATCCCTTTGCTGCTACTAATGCCATACAAGTTAGAATTGATGAAAATGTTAGACTATTAGCTGAATTGCATGCTAAGTGGGAAAGAGAAGATGAGATTGCTAGAAAAAATAGTATTTGTACTATCACTACCACTAATGTTGAAGCTAGTAAAGCCAATGGAACATTTTCTAATAAAAATGCTGAAATTCTTAGAAATATGGGAAACAATAGTTCTACTACTTTAGATGATAATTATGATTTTGATCTTGATGGTTGCAACATCTCTGAAGTTATTATGTTCCTACAAAAGCTTGGTAAAAGTCCTAATACTAGTGCTATGAATATGGCCTTTACAAAACACATTACTGATGCTCTCATAAAAATTAAAGAAGAAAAGATGAAACATAAAGCTTCTATTCCTATGAAATTAGAAGATGGTTGGGAACCCATCATTAATATGAAAGTAAATGATTTTGATCTCAAAGCTTTATGTGATCTTGATAGTAGTGTTTCTATTATGCCTAGAAAGATTTATGAAATGCTTGATTTGCCACCATTGGAAGATTGCTATTTAAATGCCCCACTTGATGATAATGCTAAAAAGAAACTCATGGGGAGTATTAATGATGTTCTTATTATGGTTAACAATGGCTATGTCCCCGTTGATTTCTATGTTTTGGATGTTGAATGCAATGCTTCTTGTCCTATCACTTTGGGAAGACCTTTTCTTAGAACTGTTGGTGCCATTATTGATATGAAAGAAGGCACCTTTAAATATCAACTCCCACTCAAGAAAGGTATAGAACACTTCCCTAAGCAGAGAGAGAGAAGATTCATTTTGCCTCTCCTATTAAAACAAAATTTGCTCTTAATACTTCTTCATTTGAGAATACTTGATGCTTTTCTTGCTTCTTATGCCTAACTTAAAGGCATTAAAGAAAAGTACTTATTGGGAGATAACCCAAAAGTTTTAGATGAGTCTTGGAAGTTATTACCTCCGTAATAACCTCTCCTTATCCTTTTTATTTGCTTTTTGTGCCAAGAGTAACCTCTAATGAGAGAGAAGTAATGCTTGGGAAAGTTGTTGTTCCGAAACAGATTTTTGGGTTATTTTTGGGGAATTGAGCTTTTTTAGGGAAGTGCTACAGTAGCTTGTGTTTTAGTGTAAGTTTTATTGGTGTTGAAACTGAACCCAAAGACTTATTATCTTGAGTACACTAATGTTGCTAATAAAGATTATGTGAAGTTTTGTATGAAGGAAAATTTTCAGGTGTAAGGAAAGAATGATGTAATGAGATGAAGAATGGACTAAAGCTCAAGCTTGGGGATGCCACCCGTGTCACCCCAAGAAATAACCAAGAAGTACAAGCGTCAAAGCTTGGGGATGCCCAAGGCATCCCCTTCTTCCTCAATAAAAATCTCAGGGTTTTTCCAAACACTTCATTTTTATTGTTTCATGCACAATTGTGTTGTTCTTGGAGCATCTTCGTTTTCTTTTTAGTTTTCGTTTGCTTGAATAAATTGGTTGAACCCTTTTTTCATACATTAGTTTTCAAATAGATTGGCTTGGATTGGAAAAGAGTAGGAAAAGATCATGCTTAAGTGGTAAAAGGAGCTTGCTTTTAACTGTCGCCTATGCTTTGTCATGCCATGCTTAATATTGTTTTGGCTTTATGCTTAGTGATTTTTGCTATAGCATGACATGTTATAAACAATTGAGATTGCTTAATGTGCCTTGAAAGAATCATGCGTTGTTTTAGCATAATTAAAGCATAGTATTGTGGTATTCTCCTTTGATGCTTTATTTGGGTTGACTTGGCGCATGCTCACACCATGTTATGACTATCCCAAGTCACCATACCCTTTATGATCCTTTAGTTTTCGACTTGTAATATCACTTTATGCTTTAGTTAATGATGTTTTGTCGCTTTGCATGATTATGGCCATTATTGCTCTCTTAGTTGGTCGCTCCCAGTCTTTTGCTAGCCTCCATAACCAAGTATGAGTTCCACTCATGAATCCAACTCCAAATAAAACCAAGTTATCCCAAAGAGTCCACCATACCTACCTATTAGCATTTGCTATTCCAAGTATATTCATGCTTTTATCTACCTTCCGAATTAAACTTGTTATGTCAAAACTAGTGAATAAAGCTCTCACGAACTTGATGGCACACTTTATTTTCTTGCACTTAATAAACTTGAACCATTGTGTCCATCTTTGTTGCGTATATGCTTGTGCTTTATGAGTTGAAGTTAGCAGAACCATGTATCATGGGGAACGCTTTCAACATTGCACTTATTATTCCGTTGATATCATGATTCTTTTGCTTATGGATCCCAGCGGTGTGAAATAAAAGGGGAACTTGTAAGATCATGGAGTTTGTATGTGTGTTAGAAAAATGTCTGGGTCGCTAGCCTAAGCCATGCGTAATCATGGAGGAAACTTGCAGCATAACCATAATGAGCACTCTATGAAGCATCCTCAATAAAAACCTACGCAAATAGCAAATAAAAAGATTGATGAGATGCTCATTGTTTGCTTGCCTTGTCATTTTGATTATGGGATAGCTCATGTATCATGTGCAAGGGGTGCCCTGTTGGCGGTTCTCTATGATACATATGTACTTACAATGACAAGAGCTTACTTGTGACTGAAGTTGAGTAGCATGAGGTTTGGTACTCGTAAGTAAGGGGCATGAGATTTCAACTTATAACTTGCCAAGCATATCCTCTTAGTTGTGTCACTTTAACCTTAATCACCTAAAGATGCTTATGATAGGGGCAATGAGAACTGAAAGCTAATAAGTACCATAATTTTTGGAAGCTCTTTATGAGACTTGAATCCCTGCTTCCTTCTATGAAGGCCTTTCTTTTACTTTTATGTTGAGTCTCCACCTTCTATCTTTATGCACCTATTAAGAGAGCATAGTGGACATTCTTAGTTTAATGTGCATTGTCCCAAGACTTGTTGATTGATGCATAACTTTGATATTGCTTGTTCTTAAACTATTTGTATCTAGTCACCCTTATGAACTTTGAAGGTATCCTATGCATTTATGTTTTGCTACCCTATGAGGGACAAGCTGAATACCATTCTCATTGTGCTTTCTTTATGTGAAACAAACAAACGTCTTGCAAAGCATTGTTATTCATGAATCTTTTGTTTGTGCCTTTTCATGTTACAACATAGTTGCTATGTCTTATTGTTAGAACTATATCTTTCATGCTATTGAAGTACTATGACCCTAGCTATCAATGTTTTACAAATACTTTGATCAAGTTTATGATGGTGCATATCACCTCGAAAATTATTCTTTCTTTTATCACTTACCTACTCGAGGACGAGCAGGAGTTAAGCTTGGGGATGTTGATACGTTGCTAACGTATCTATAATTTTTTATGTTCCATGCTTGTTTTATATCTACTTTCTTATGTTTTGTCCACACCTTGGAGTACTTTTATACACTTTCTTGGACTAACCTATTAACAAGATGCCACAGTGCCAGCTGCCTGTTTTCTGCTATTTTTGGTTCCAGGAAAGTCAGAAAATTAATATTCTCGGAATTGGACGGGACAAAAGCCAAAGTCAATATTTCACCGAGGGGGACACGGAGCCAGAATACGAGACGGAGAGGCGCCAGGGGCCGGCCACACCACCTGGCCGCGCGGCCAGGCCTGGCCCGTGCCAGGGGGTGGTGCGGCCGCCTAGGGCACCCCCTCGGCCTCCCCTTTCGCCTATAAGATGCCTCCAATACAGAAACCCTAAGGACCCAATCAAAATTCCACGAAAGAGTCTGTAGCCGCCGTCATCTCCATCCCTAGATCGGGAGGGATCTGAAGCTCTTCCCAGCACCCTGCCGGAGGTGAGAATTCACCCTGGAGGCCTTCTTCATCACCATGCAAGCCTCTAGTGTGATGCGTGAGTAGTTCATCCTTGGACTACGGGTCCATGTAGTAGCTAGATGGTTGGTTCTTCTCCTTTGTGCTACCATGTTTAGATCTTGTGAGCTCCGTTCATGATCAAGATCATCTATTTGTAATCATACATGTTGTGTTTGCAGGGATCCGATGGATATTGAGATGCTATTTTAGATTGTTTATTGATTCTATCATGTCTTTGTTATTTGTGATCTTGCATGCTCTCCGTTGTTAGTAGCTATCTTGGCCGAGTAGATGCTAGCAACTCCAATAGGGAGTATTTATGCTCGATAGTGGGTTCATGCCTCTAGGAATCTGGGGAAGTGACGGAAATCTCTAAGGTACTAGATGTGTTGTTGCTACTAGGGAGAAAACAACAATCCTTTGTTCATAGAACAATCGTATTGTTTACTTTACACGCAATTCTTAATGCAATTATCTATTGCTTACAACTTAATACTGGAGGGGGTTCACCCAACATGTCATCTATCTTAAGGAGAATCACCACTAGTGAACTATGCACCCCGATCCTTTCCTTTACTATCAATCTACAACTATTTACTGTTTTCTGTTTACTTTCTGCAAGCTATTACTATCTTCCACACAATACGTTTAATCCTTTGTTTTCAGCAAAACCGGTGAGATTGACAACCTCACTGTAAGTTGGGGGAAAGTTCTGTGGTTGTGTTGTGCAGGATTCCAAGTTGGAAACAACACCTTGGAGGTGTTTCCTTGCTCCTACTGGTTCGATAACCTTGGTTTCATAACTGAGGGAAAACTTGCTGCTGTGCTCATCATACCTTCCTCTTGGGGTTCCCCAACGAGCTCAATATATTTTGGGCCATCAATAAGCTACCGACCTAAAAGGCCTCAATGATGTAAGGCAGGGCGACTAACCCTAATCCATTTGGTGCTCGCTACAATCCCATTACACCAGCTGATGGTGCTCTCACTCAACAAGAGAGCCCTCAAGCAGGTAAACAAGATACTGTGCGGCTTCCTTTGGATAGGGAGGAAAGATGCTGAGGGTGGACCCTGCCATGTCAACTGGGCCAGAGTTAGTAGGACATTATGCTTTGGAGGGCTGGGTGTACCAGACCTCGAGCGAATGGCCATCAGCCTTAGGACCCGTTGGATGTGGAGGATGTACACAGACCCTCTGCGTCCAAGGCGCGGGCTGGACATGCAATTCTCCCAGAAAGAATGGCAGATTTTCTTTGCCTCCACCTCGATGGTGCTAGGCAATGGATCTTCCAAACTATTCTAGGAGGATAGGTGGTTGGATGGGAGTCGATAGGTGAGATAGCACCAGATCTACTAGCACTAATTCCTAGACGACCTAGAAAGCTGTTGGAAATATGCCCTAGAGACAAATAATAATAAGGATTATTATCATATTTCATAAAGTTTATGATTAAGTTTTATATCATGCTGTAACTGTATTGAAAGGAAACATCAATGCATGTGTGATATATAAAATACCAGGCGTTCCTGATGAAACTCTAGTCACTGGTTCATTGGTCAACAAATGATCAAGGTTTCCTGATCATGTGGCATTTATGCCAGTTGGAAATGGAGTCAACTCATTATGAGAATGAGATGATGAAACAATACCCAACCTAAACATCATGACCCGATCATGTCACGAAGTTCAAGTTACGATGATTAGAATAGACCTCGTAGACTATTCCTTAGACCATGAGGCTATATCAATCACTGTCTCTCGAGAGTGCTTAGATAGCATCAAACATCACTTGGTAATACAGTGACAATAAAGGGATGTTTAGGTATTCGGAGGAACCATAGAGGCAATATATGTCAAGAGCAAGATTTGTCCATCCGCGTGATGGAAAGATACTCGAGGGCCCACTCGGAGAAGTTATATCCAATAGCTACGCGGCGTGTGATTTGATCATAGGGATATCACTTGTCGAAATGAGTCAAGTAGCATTGCTCGGTAACGAGATTGAACACGACATGATGATGTCATCGATCATATCTCGGGCAATGCAAGTATTGAGAGACAAAAGGAATAAGACGCGACTGTCCTGGTTCAAACGACAAAAGATCTTCGTGGAATGCATAGGGGTCACATGGCCATACAGGTCCCTTTGTCGATCATTGGTCCGAGAGTGTCCCGACCATGTCTAGAGTGTTCCCGAACCATGGGGTATCACGCTTAAGGGATTGATTATTCTTAGAGAGTGTTTATAGGATTGGTAGAATCACCAAAGAAGAAAAGAGAGAAAACCGGAATGGTTTTGGTAAGTCCGAAGGATATCCGGAGTGGAGGTGGAAGGTGTTCCATAGCCACGGATATTGAATAATATGTGAATGAATGTTAAATATTGATTTAATAATTTATTCATAATTATTTAATAAAAGAGAAATCAATTTGAAAGGTCAAACGGCTTAATGGGCCAATTCCAGAGGGAGAAGGGTGAAAGAACATTTCATGATTTCCTGTGTTTTGTGTGTTAGATAACAATACCACAGAAGTTCTAATGTGTACTAAGTGTTGCAGGAAAGTTTTGTGCTTTTGGGGGACCGGATTATCCGCCCCCATCATGGGTCGAATAATCCGGCCAAACCATTTTGGCCAAGACTGGCTCTGCGTGAGCTTCTGTCTAGGGGCGTAATTTCCCCCGGACAGTCCGGCCCTGGGGCGGATTTTCTCCCTGGACCGGATAATCCGGCCCTCATGTTGGGGCGGATAATCTGGCCCTAGGGGAATCGCCCAAGAGAGCGTATGCGCGAGCTTCTTTCTGCGGGTGGAATTTCCCCCGGATATTCCATGGATGGGGCGGATTTTTCCCCAGGCCGGATAATCCGGCCCTCCCCTAGGGCCGGATAATCCGGTCCCCAGGAGAAGGCAGTTTTTCTGCCGGATAATCCGAGTCTAGGGCGGAATTTTCACAAGGCCGGATAATCTGGCCCTCACTTGGGCTGGATAATCCGCCCCCCAAAGGCTCTAATGGCTTGGTTTGGAAAGGGGGTACAAAAGCCCCTCCTTCCCCATCGAGCAGATCTCTTGATTCATTCGAAAAGTGCTAGATACATTGCAAGATCTCTCTCTCTAGATCTCCCACTTCAACCACCCGAAGGCTTCGATCTTTGGGGGAATTGAAGGAGGAGACAATCTTCATCGCCATCACGAATCAAGCGCATCAACTCCTCTCCATTCATTTGGAGAAATCCTCGATCTAGTATTCTTGCTAATATCTAGATCTTGTATATTGTTATTGATAACTAGTTCTTGTGGCAGCTTGTTGTCATTACGGGAGCCTCCAATTTGGTTGTGGAGTTGTGCCCTGCTAGTTGTGTAAAGGCGCTGGTACCCGCCTCGAAGGGTTCCTATAGTGGAAAGGTGGATCAAGCCTTTGGTGGAAGGATCCATCGGAGAACAGGGTGAGGCCTATTGTGGCGTGGTGGTGTTAGTACCGCCCACCCCTCCAACGCAGATGTACTTCCCTTAACAAGGAAGGAACTGCGATAAAACAAATCTTGTGTCTCCGCGTGCTTCACTACGGTTCACTCGTTCCTCTTTCCACTCGCCTCTTACTCGCTAGTAGATAGGTTTGCATATAGGGAAATTCTTCTAAATAGTTATCTAGAGAATTTACCTTTTGTGTTAAGCCTAAAATTGAAAAAGCATTAAAATTTGAAGTAGCACCTATTCACCCCCCCCTCTAGGTGCCCATACGATCCATTTCAATTGGTATCAGAGCCCCGGCTCTTTTTTGGGCTTAACCGCCTAAGAGAAGTATGGGTACCAAGGAGAATGAGAATGAGTCTGTGGATAAGGTCACAATGGATGATCTCAAGACGTTGGAAAAAACCTTGTTGAAATCCTTTGAGACCAAGATGGAGGAGATGCATCAAATGATTGCTCGCCTCACATCATCCGTATCCCCATCTCCATCCTCCTCTTAGGCCGCCACTCCCTCATCCAAGGATAAGGCTAAAACCGGATCCAAGGAAGATGAAGTGGTAGGTGAAAAACCTAATGGTTCCACCTCCAAGAAGGGAAGTGGTAAGGAGGAATATAGTGAGGTTCATCACTTATATTCCCCCGACCCACCTATCCCTCATCCTCATATAAACAATAGGGGTGATCCACCCAAGCTTATTGCATCTTCATTTAATCAATGGCAATTCTTAATGAAGTCTCATGTTTGCAGCTCTTCTATTGAACTTTGGAGGATTATCCAAGAGGGTCTTCATATTGGAGATCACACCAACCTGATAAGAAGAGAAGTTATGGATAGCCAATTTAATGCTACGGCTCTCCACATGATACAGCTCGGAGTGGGTCCTAAGGACATGCCCCACATTGAACATCTCAACACAACTAAAGAAGCTTGGGATGCTCTCACCGATCTCTTTATTGGAAATGAAAGCGTGAGAAGGAATAGGTATGATGCCCTTAGTAATGAAGCTGGAGGATTCTACATGTTGGATGGTGAAAACCATGAAGACATGTATAGAAGACTCAAGGGCATTGCAACAACATTTAGAAAGCATGGAGCCACTCCCATTGATGATGCTTGGATAAAAAGGAAATATGCGAGTGCTCTAATGCCTTTTGAGCCAATGGACTTGAAGAGCTTGCAAGGAAGACACAACTACCATCAAATGACGTCCAATGAAGTCATGCAAGAAATGGCATCATTCAAAGTTGCTGCAAAGAACGCAGAAGATGCCCGTGCCCGTGCCATTGGAATGCAAAAAGGGGTCAATGTTGCTCTAAAGGCTAATGTTGTTGAGCAAGATGAGGACGAAAGAGCTTTCGAGAGTGCCTCCATGGACTGCCCCCATGAAGTCAAACATGCTCATGGTGAGTACATGGCGTTTTACGCAAGAAACTTTTGGAAGGAACCTGCCAAGGCCCAATCGGAACTCGAGCGCAAGAATGGGTCAAGTGGAAGAAGAGAAAGTGGCCCAAAACTGAGAACATGCTACAATTGTGGAGATAGGCTGCACTTTGTGGCTGAATATCCATATAAAAATAGAGAAGACAATGGTGGCAGGCTCATCCTTAAAGAAAAATCCAAGGCACCTAAGAAGAAGTCATTTATCAAAAAGAATGGCCCTTACAATAAGCAACCCAAGATTGTCTTGGTGTCACAAGAAGAATACTCCTCTTCAAGTGAAGATGAAGAGGATGAAGATAGTAAAGGGGATATGCCCGAGAGGCAATAATAAAGTGGTTATTATCTTATTCCATGTTTATGATAAATGTTTATTTTACATGCTAGAATTGTATTGATCAGAAACATCAATACATGTGTGTTTAATAAACAAAAAGGGTTCCTAGTTATGCCTCTTTTATAGACTAGCTTGTTGATTAACAAGATGATCAAGGTTTCCTGATCATGGACATTGGATGTTGTTAATAACAAGGTCACACCATTGGTGGAATGATGTGATGAACATTCATCCGAAGTATAGCATTACGATCAAAGTCATTATGTTTATATTGCTATAACATCATACGAAGTAATCTTTATCCTTAGACCATGAGATCATGTTAATTGCTAACACCGGAAGAGTATCTTGATAACATCAAACGTCACACCGTAACAGGGTGACTATAAAGGTGGGTTCAGTGCTACGAAGGTGTTATGTTGAGGCTCATGGATCAAGAGTGGGATTTGTCCATCCCGATGACGGATAGATATACTCTGGGCCCTCTCGGTGATATCACAATGAAATAGCTTGCAAGCAAGTGATGTGATCACTAGAATGTTATATCACGGGAACGAGAAAAGAGTGCATGTCAGTAACGAGATCAAACTAGGTATGGATATACCGATGGTCGAATCTCGGACATGTAATATATCACGGGACAAAGGGATTTAGTTACTAGCGTTAAAGGTTCTCACGATCACAGAAGTCATCGTTGAATGTGTAGGAGTCAGTATGGATCTCCAGGTCCTGCTGCTAATTATTGATCGGAGAGGGGTCTCGATCATGTCTGCATTATTCGTGAACCATAGGGTGACACACTTAAGGGATACCGACACCATTTGGAGCAAATATGTTTCAGATAAAGATTTAAGAAAGCGCTGGAATTATTTCAATAGACACCGAAACTGTTTCGGGTGAAATTGCTAAAATTGGTTCTGCATGTAATATTGAAATGTTGCAAGGGGTTTTATGTGAATGTTTGTTAATTAAAGTAATTAACAAAATTCTGAATAAAAATAATAAAAGAGTTTTATTAAATGAGAGAGCATTAAATTTGGAGAAATTTAATGCATTTAAAGTGGAGACTTTAAAAGAGAATGTGAAGGGGCATTTTAATGTGGAGGGGTTACCACCACATGAATGGAGGAGGTGAAGGGTCACCCCCTCCATGCGCCGGCCATGAAGGAGGGGCACCCCCCTCCTCCTATAAAAGGCCACCCCCTCCTCACTTCTCACACACACCTCCTTGTGAAGGATCTCTCTCCCCTCTAGTATTATTCCCCATGGTCTCGGATTAGCGAGATACATGTTCCCGGTGGCTTTATCTGGAAAGGAGTTGTTGCTTCCGCTGCTTTGCTAGAGCGAGGGACGGAGGTTGTCGGGGTACCGGACGTGTGTGTGATCACGGATGCACCGCTGCTTTGTGGTGCTGGACTTGGTGGTGCTGGAGCTGGATCTGATGGACGTGCTGGAGCCAGACCTGCTGGACTTCATAACGATCTTGAGATCGTCAAGTGTACGACTACATCAACCACGAGTTCCTACTCGTTAACAAAGCTCGTTGTCTACGAGGGTAAGTCCTTGTTGGATGTATGTCCACCCGTTGCTTTGTACCTAGTAGATAGATCTTGGCGTGTAGTTCACACCATAGGAATTTTTTTGTTTTCTATGCTGCAGACCCAACAGTGGTATCAGAGCCTGATCTATGCGTAGGTGCTTAGCACGGGTAGTAAACATATGTTGATATGTGGGCGATGATGATCATGTTATTGCATCTTCTATGTATTTTAGATATTGGTGGCATAGTGGGATGAAGCGGCCCGGACCAACCTTACATGTCATCGTACATGAGACCGGTTCCACGACTGACATGCTACTTGTTTTGCATAAGTGGCTGGCGGGTGTCTGTCTCTCCTACTATAGTCAATATCTGATTTACAACGAGTTGCTAATAACTTAGTTGTGGCATCCCGCTAAAACCACTACTAGAAAGTCGCTTGTTATTTTATTTTTGTTGTATCATCTTTAGCATGATCATGTTCATCATGCCACCTTGCATGGAACATATTATTAAATCATTGCATTCAAATTATTACACTTGTGTTTGGTTCTTGATATATTTATTTGAGCTTGTCATTGCTTCCTCTCTATTTTAACCTCCCTCTATTCTATCTCTAGTTGGTGCCATTTGATATGGAACCATAATGTCCAAATTCTATTACTTGAGTCTTGCTATTTTATATTTGTCAAAATGCCCAAATTGAGTTGGGGGCATCATCTCTTAAATTCTCTTTATCACTAACTTTTCAATCTATCTAGTCCTTATGATTATTTTCAATTCTACCACATATGACACATGGGTTCCTTTTATTTGCCTTATGGATTTAAACCATGACCATTTGATTTGTGTGGATCTTTACATCTTGTGATCATCTATTTCTTCCTTTCATTCTATTGTATCTTTATTCCATTCTATTATTTCTTTAAATCTTGGCTTGATCTATTCCTTTTTCTTGTTGGAATATTTTTTTTAATCCAACCATGCTATGCTCATCTATCCTTGTCCCTGCTACACGTGGTATTTATTCTTTCCATTCTACATGTGAACATGCCACTATATTACCACATACATGCACTAGTAGCCTTCTTGCTATTCCTCTACTTTGCTTAATCTCCCTCTTTCTCTTTATTCCTATACACATCTGAGGCCTTTTCCCTCTAATATTTTTTTTTCAATCTCTTGTGATATTGTAATTGTCACATAATGCATTGACTCTCCTTCCTATATTTTATTCTTTTCTCCTCCTAAAATCATAGCTAAACTTTGCCATCCTAATACATATTGTGAATCACAAATTATTGTATTAAAAAAACCATATTTTGTTTGCTTAAATATACGTACGGTTAAATATATGACGTATTCTTTCTTTTTCGCTTGTTATAACAAAACAAATAATAGTTTTTGGTTTATTATAAAACTACAAAAGGTTTTCTTATTTTACTAAAAATAAAACTAGGCAAAAGGCCCGTCTAAAAGTTATGGCCCAAAACTAGTCTCATCTAGTCTACTTTAGAGTATATAAATACTCCAATCCCTTCCCTCCTTTTCAAACCCTACCCCCCAAATCTGAGCCAAAACGTGGATCTGAAAGTTCCCCATCTCTTCTTCCCATCTCTCGTCGTGTTCTTCTATTTTCCACTAGCTAGCGCACTACCACTCCTTCGACTTAATCCAGCCGGAGTTGTTATTTTTTCGTAAGCAACTGAGGCATGTATGTCCTTGTCCATCGTGTCTTTTCTTTGCTCCTTCCTCTTTGGAAGCCAATCCAAACTCTAATTTAACTCCTTGCAGCACCGAAGGCATGGCCTTGGGAGCTACGCCATAGTAGGTTGTTTGCCTCGGCACCGCCTAGGTCCTTTGCTCCCCATGTCCTACCCGTATCAAGACCATCCCAGCCAGATCCCCTTTGATTCTGCACATCGCACGCGCGCCAACACGCTGACCAGGACAACAGCGTAGCGCCTCTTGTCCCTTCGATTGCATGAGGAGTTGCTCCGCTCGGGCGTGGAACTTCCGCATGCCGCCAACCGACAGCCGTTCCGAACAGCGCGTCGACTTCCTTATTCCCTACGGTGAGCAGCAACATCAGTGCAGGTTTGAGCAGTTTCGGCCGTTTCCAGTTTTATTTTTTTCTCTCCGCTCATGATCCAAGCCCGCAACCAGACTGGAGGCTCATATCGTTTGATTAATTGGACTTCTTTATTTCTGCAGCAAACTGCCGTCTCACCTCCGTTTGTTGTCCCGCGGTCTCGCCCGCTAAGTGTTTGATAAAATTAACGCAAGAGTTTTGTCTTGGGTTTTCTAGTCGACCACTTCCAGTTGTCACCATCCATCAAGTTTTTCCTCACGGTGTCTGCTTCAGCTATTTGGCCACTCCGCTACTTCAACAAAAATCCGAAGACCTCTCTGCCTTTTCGATTCGAACCGTGAGATCCCGATCTTATTCCTATATTTTATACTTGTTGTATTAAACCTATTTATGCTTGCATACATGTCGTACCGTGGTTTTTGGAGCTTTTAGGCGATTCACCTAAATTAAATATGGAGTCATATGCAGGCTATTCTAGTCTTATATCGGCTCCATTTAAATTTGCTTAGCGAACCGATGTCATGCCTTGCCTTGATAAGACAACATTTAAATTGCGGGGTATCTAAATAACTCGAACCGCTTAATTAATTGTCGGGACCCCGGTTCCGCTTATTACTGCCTAATTGCACCGCATCTGCATCATATCATGATCATGCCGGATCTTCTGCCGTAGTATTAAATATTGTATCCGGTGTTTCTGCTAGTGTTTGCTTCTTCGCGGATTAGACCGATGAGTTGATGCGAGTATCGACAAGTTCTCCGGATATGATTCTTCGACAGTGTTTTCCAGGTGAGCATCTCTCCCCCTTCTACCTATTTTGCATTTATAGTCTTTATTTCCTCCTATTGATCTATTGCTATCCGTGTCGCAATGCTTTAGTTTCCTTGCACCAGTTATATCCCGTGCAGCCTCTATATTGCCATGGACACCTCCTAATACCTGTTGTTTGGTAGATAGCTGGCCTTGCGAGTCGTAGTTGCTTGCTCAGGTGCGATCTCGTGTTGTCGAGTACCACAGTTGTTGGTATGCTGGCAGATGTTTACGGTGGAAATGATCATGCCTTTAGTTACAACTTTTAAAATACTAGATATAACTAATGTAGAGGCATCGGTGGGCAATAGATGTTATTTGGTTCTTTCATGCTCACTTGTGTCCCGTAGGACCCGAGTACTTGATACCTGTTCCTTGACTATCGCACTATCCGCATATGGGACCATGAATCCCCTTAGCCAGAGCTTGATTCATTCTTATTTCTTAGGGCCACAAAGTAGTTTGGGGCTTTATTACTATCTTATACTTATGCCATGCTTTACTGCTTTATTTACGATTGTGCGTGGAGCACTTGTACTGTTTTGAAACGTGGAATGTTTTCGCGGTATCGACAAGCCCAGTCACACTTTCGGGTTCCCAGTCGTTTACAGCCATTGACACAAACCCTGGGTCCCTCTCGGAGCCGGCCAACTTCGTTGCGGGTAGCTTAGTGGGGTGGCCCCCTGAAATAATTTATGAATCCTGTGATTGCTTTGTTGTGAAAGCCTCGTTGGAAGCAAACACTAGCAGAAACACCGGATACAATATTTATTCCCTACGGTGAGCAGCAACATCAGTGCAGGTTTAAGCAGTTTCGGCCGTTTCCAGTTTTATTTTTTCTCTCCGCTCATGATCCAAGCCTGCAACCAGACTGGAGGCTCATATCGTTTGATTAATTGGACTTCTTTATTTCTGCAGCAAACTGCCGTCTCACCTTCGGTCGGCTATGCCGCCGTTTGTTGTCCCGCGGTCTCGCCCGCTAAGTGTTTGATAAAATTACGCAAGAGTTTTGTCTTGGGTTTTCTAGTCGACCACTTCCAGTTGTCACCATCCATCAAGTTTTTCCTCACGGTGTCTGCTTCAGCTATTTGGCCACTCCGCTACTTCAACCAAAATCCGAAGACCTCTCTGCCTTTTCGATTCGAACCGTGAGATCCCGATCTTATTCCTATATTTTATACTTGTTGTATTAAACCTATTTATGCTTGCATACATGTCGTACCGTGGTTTTTGGAGCTTTTAGGTGATTCGCCTAAATTAAATATGGAGTCATATGCAGGCTATTCTAGTCTTATATCGCCTCCATTTAAATTTGCTTAGCAAACCGATGCCATGCCTTGCCTTGATAAGACAACATTTAAATTGCGGGGTATCTAAATAACTCGAACCGTTTAATTAATTGTCGGGACCCCGGTTCCGCTTATTACTGCCTAATTGCACCGCATCTGCATCATATCATGATCATGCCGGATCTTCTGTCGTAGTATTAAATATTGTATCCGGTGTTTCTGCTAGTGTTTGCTTCCAACGAGGCTTTCACGACAAAGCAATCACAGGATTCATAAATTATTTCAGGGGGCCACCCCACTAAGCTACCTGCACTGATGTTGCTGCTCACCGTAGGGAATAAATATTGTATCCGGTGTTTCTGCTAGTGTGTTGCTCGTTGGGTTTTGATTTGGTTTTTCCGAGGTTGATCGTGTGTGTGTTGCTATTTGTGCACCCCTGCAAGGTAAATCTTTCTGAAAGTCGTGTCCGCGGTTATGGACGACTTGGAGCACAGTATCTCGATCATAGACAAGCATAACTAAAGTAGTGCTATAAATTTGACTTAATATGTGACTAGTAATCAGATTCAAATACAACGGAATGTAAATTAAAAATGCCAACAACTGGTGGATCTGTGGTGATCTGTGTCATACTATACCTGCCTAGTAAGTATTGCAACTCCAATGGAATGTGATAAAAGTGCCAACAACTGCTGGGGTTTGGGATTCCTCAGGACAATTATATCTGGCTAGTAAATGTTCCAACTACAACGGAATGCTAACTAAAACTGCCCACTACTTACGCTATCAGGATGACTCATGTTATATATCTGACTAGTAAATGCTACAACTAAAATGGAATGAGTAAAAATGCCAACTGTGTGAGTTCCTTGGCCCGACTTCCTCGTTTGGTCTCGAGGGGGAAATACCAGGATGGGTATGTTTGGTGTTAGCTTCAGGTAGGATCCGGATAGGTCTTTCTTACCCCTCTCTAATAGCCGCCAGTGATACCGAGTCTCTATAGGTTGTTTAGTGCCGCTGCGCTGCCGCTTCAGCCCACCATACCTATGTAGGCGAGAGCCGCCGAATTCTAGCCTCGCCGTGTACTGGCCTCAGTACTGACGCTCCTCTTTTTCCTTTGCCCTTTGTCGGCACCTCTTTTGTTTTAGCAGGCTTGAGATCGACATCGTTAGCAGGGTTACCCTTCCGGCTTGGCCTGGGCAGGGTTTTGGACGCCATTGGTTATTCTTCAGGGCTCTTAGCCTCATTTGCATCTTGTCCGTACTCGGACGCTGTATCGTTTTCAAGGTGATTTGGATCTTTGTATTGTATATCTGTATTCTTGACTCGTTGAGTCGCTGTTGTATATATATATCTGTTGTGGGTCCCATTGAGGGCTGTTGTGTAATGGTATTACTTCGTTTTCCACCCGCACGAAAGTGCCTGGTGGGCGTCCTTGAATCGTTTCTATGCGGGTTTGGCGGAAAGGGCTAAAACTTGCATAGGGCCGATTTGAGGGTGTTACAGAGTGGTATCAGAGCTCAGCAGTTACGATACCCCACAAGTCCAGCCTATAGGATAACCTAGCTAACGGCCGAAGTAGAGTGTCAAAACTATTTTTGCAAAATCGGTTGGATAGATCTGATTAGGTCTGATTTTACTCCTTACCCCTCTTCTATTCTCCTCTTACCTCTGCGTGTTTTGATTCTACCCTCTTATCTTTTCTTCAAGTCCAGGATTTCTCGTGGTTGGGTTTCCGTCGTACCTTCAGGGTTTCGCTTCCTCTTTGGCTAACGGTGCTTCTACATCCGGTCTTCATGCTATCTGAGGAATCCTTCATCTGTTGGACTTCTCTTTGTTTCTTTTTGTGCATTTCGGTGTTTTCCAACACGACAACGTTTTCTACATCAGATCCGATGTAGAGTCTGGATCACTCTCTTGTTTCCGAACCCCGCTTGTTGAGATCTTCATTCTGATTTCGAGAGTTGATTGCATAATTCAACTATTCATGTACAGAGTAATGTTATGAGTGCGGGATAGAGTCATGACCATACCACTACTCTTATCATTCGCTTTGTACATTGAATTGGAGGATCAATGCAATTTTCACTCCTTCCACTGAAGTTAAAGGTAGCCTTATCTTTTGAGACCTTTATCTTCGTCTTTGCTTCTCTGGAGTGTTCTCTCAATGAACGCGAGCAACGACCCCTTGTTGGTGGTGTTGCCGATTCAAGACGAAGAAGGAACCTTTGTTAGTGGTGTCGCGAGGATCGACACGAAGCGAGAAGATTCAGATCGTCGACCTTCTTCCCGGTACCATGAGGCGGATCTCGAGGGCGAGATCCATTGTTAGTGGTGTCGAATTGTGGCATCCCGCTAAAACCACTACTAGAAAATCGCTTGTTATTTTATTTTTGTTGCATCATCTTTAGCATGATCATGTTCATCATGCCACCTTGCATGAAACATATTATTAAATCATTGCATTCAAATTATTACACTTGTGTTTGGTTCTTGATATATTTATTTGAGCTTGCCATTGCTTCCTCTCTATTTTAACCTCCCTCTATTCTATCTCTAGTTGGTGCCATTTGATATGGAACCATAATGTCCAAATTCTATTACTTGAGTCTTGCTATTTTATATTTGTCAAAATGCCCAAATTGAGTTGGGGGCATCATCTCTTAAATTCTCTTTATCACTAACTTTTCAATCCATCTAGTCCTTATGATTATTTTCAATTCTACCACATATGACACATGGGTTCCTTTTATTTGCCTTATGGATTTAAACCATGCCCATTTGATTTGTGTGGATCTTTACATCTTGTGATCATCTATTTCTTCCTTTCATTCTATTGTATCTTTATTCCATTCTATTATTTCTTTAAATCTTGGCTTGATATATTCCTTTTTCTTGTTGGAATATTTGTTTTAATCCAACCATGCTATGATCATTTATCCTTGTCTCTGTTACACGTGGTATTTATTCTTTCCATTCTACATGTGAACATGCCACTATATTACCACATACATGCACTAGTAGCCTTCTTGCTATTCCTCTACCTTGTTTAATCTCCCTCTTTCTCTTTATTCCTATACACATCTGAGGCCTTTTCCCACTAATATTCTTTTTTTAATCTCTTGTGATATTGTAATTGTCACATAATGCATTTGAATCTCCTTCCTATATTTTATTCTTTTCTCCTCCTAAAATCATAGCTAAACCTTGCCATCCTAATACATATTATGAATCACAAATTATTGTATTAAAAAAAACCATATTTTGTTTGCTTAAATATACGTACGGTTAAATATATGTTGTATTTTTTTCTCTTGTTATAACAAAATAAATAATAGTTTTTGGTTTATTATAAAACTACAAAAGGTTTTTTTATTTTACTAAAAATAAAACTAGACAAAAGGCCCGTCTAATAGTTATGGCCCAAAACTAGTCTCATCTAGTCTACTTTAGAGTATATAAATACTCCAATCCCCTCCCTCCTTCTCAAACCCTACCCCCAAATATGAGCCAAAACGTGGATCTGAAAATTCCCCATCTCTTCTTCCCATCGCTCGTCGTGTTCTTCTATTTTCCACTGGCTAGCGCACTACCACTCCTTCGACTTAATCCAGCCGGAGTTGTAATTTTTTTCGTAAGAAACTGAGGCATGTATGTCCTTGTCCATCGTGTCTTTTCTTTGCTCCTTCCTCTTTGGAAGCCAATCCAAACTCTAATTTAATTCCTTGTAGCATCGAAGACATGGCCTTGGGAGCTACGCCATAGTAGGTTGTTTGCCTCGGCACCGCCTAGGTCCTTTGCTCCCCGTGTCCTACCCGTATCAAGACCATCCCAGCCAGATCCCCTTTGATTCTGCACATCGCACGCGCGCAACACGCTGACCAGGACAACAACGTAGCGCCTCTTGTCCCTTCGATTGCATGAGGAGTTGCTCCGCTCGGGCGTGGAACTTCCGCATGCCGCCAACCGACCGCCGTTCCGAACAGCGCGTCGGGTTCCTTATTCCCTACGGTGAGCAGCAACATCAGTGCAGGTTTGAGCAGTTTCGGTCGTTTCCAGTTTTATTTTTTTTCTCTCCGCTCATGATCCAAGCCCGCAACCAGACTGGAGGCTCATATCGTTTGATTAATTGGACTTCTTTATTTCTGCAGCAAACTGCCGTCTCACCTCCGGTCGGCTGTGCCGCCGTTTGTTGTCCCGCGGTCTCGCCCGCTAAGTGTTTGATAAATTACCGCAAGAGTTTTGTCTTGGGTTTTCTAGTCGACCACTTCCAGTTGTCACCATCCATCAAGTTTTTCCTCACGGTGTCTGCTTCAGCTATTTGGATACTCCGCTACTTCAACAAAAATCCGAAGACCTCTCTGCCTTTTCGATTTGAACCGTGAGATCCCGATCTTATTCCTATATTTTATACTTGTTGTATTAAACCTATTTATGCTTGCATACATGTCGTACCGTGGTTTTTGGGGCTGTTAGGCGATTCACCTAAATTAAATATGGAGTCATATGCAGGCTATTCTAGTCTTATATCGGCTCCATTTAAATTTGCTTAGCGAACCGATGCCATGCCTTGCCTTGATAAGACAACATTTAAATTGCGGGGTATCTAAATAACTCGAACCGTTTAATTAATTGTCGGGACCCCGGTTCTGCTTATTACTGCCTAATTGCACCGCATCTGCATCATATCATGATCATGCCGGATCTTCTATCGTAGTATTAAATATTGTATCCGGTGTTTCTGCTAGTGTTTGCTTCTTCGCGGATTAGACCGATGAGTTGATGCGAGTATCGACAAGTTCTCCGGATATGATTCTTCGACAGTGTTTCCCAGGCGAGCATCTCTCCCCCTTCTACCTATTTTGCATTTATAGTCTTTATTTCCTCCTATTGATCTATTGCTATCCGTGTCGCGATGCTTTAGTTTCCTTGCACCAGTTATATCCCATGCAGCCTCTATATTGCCATGGACACCTCCTAATACCTGTTGTTTGGTAGATAGCTGGCCTTGCGAGTCGTAGTTGCTTGCTCAGGTGCGATCTCGTGTTGTCGAGTACCACAGTTGTTGGTATGCTGACAGATGTTTACGGTGGAGATGATCATGTCTTTAATTACAACTTTTAAAATGCTAGATATAACTAATGTAGAGGCATTGGTGGGCAATAGATGTTATTTGGTTCTTTCATGCTCACTTGTGTCCCGTAGGACCTGAGTACTTGATACCTGTTCCTTGACTATCGCACTATCCGCATATGGGACCATCAATCCCCTTAGCCAGAGCTTGATTCATTCTTATTTCTTGGGGCCACAAAGTAGTTTGGGGATTTATTACTATCCTGTACTTATGCCATGCTTTACTGCTTTATTTACGATTGTGCGTGGAGCACCTGTACTGTTTTGGAACGTGAAATGTTTTCGCGGTATCGACAAGCCCAGTCACACTTTCGGGTTTCCAGTTGTTTACAGCCATTGACACAAACCCTGGGTCCGTCTCGGAGCCGGCCAACTTCGTTGCGGGTAGCTTAGTGGGGTGGCCCCCTGAAATAATTTATGAATCCTGTGATTGCTTTGTCGTGAAAGCCTCATTGGGTTTTGATTTGGTTTTTCCGAGGTTGATCGTGTGTGTGTTGCTATTTGTGCACCCCTGCAGGGTAAATCTTTCTGAAAGCCGTGTCCGCGGTTATGGACGACTTGGAGCACAGTATCTCGATCATAGACAAGCATAACTAAAGTAGTGCTATAAATTTGACTTAATATGTGACTAGTAATCAGATTCAAATACAACGGAATGTAAATTAAAAATGCCAACAACTGGTGGATCTGTGGTGATCTGTGTCATACTATACCTGCCTAGTAAGTATTGCAACTCCAATGGAATGTGATAAAAGTGCCAACAACTGCTGGGTTTTGGGATTCCTCGGAACAATTATATCTGACTAGTAAATGTTCCAACTACAACGGAATGCTAACTAAAACTGCCCACTACTTACGCTATCAGGATGACTCATGCTATATATCTGACTAGTAAATGCTACAACTAAAATGGAATGAGTAAAACTGCCAACTGTGTGAGTTCCTTGGCCCGACTTCCTCGTTTGGTCTTGAGGGGGAAATACCAGGATGGGTATGTTTGGTGTTAGCTTCAGGTAGGATCCGGATAGGTCTTTCTTACCCCTCTCTAATAGCCGCCAGTGATATCGAGTCTCTATAGGTTGTTTAGTGCCGCTGCGCTGCCGCTTCATCCCACCATACCTATGTAGGCGAGAGCCGCCGAATTCTAGCCTCGCCGTGTACTGGCCTCAGTACTGACACTCCTCTTTTTCCTTTGCCCTTTGTCGGCACCCCTTTTGTTTTAGCAGGTTTGAGATCGACGTCGTTAGCAGGGTTACCCTTCCGACTTGGCCTGGGCAGGGTTTTGGACGCCATTGGTTATTCTTCAGGGCTCTTAGCCCCATTTGCATCTTGTGCGTACTCGGACGCTGTATCGTTTTCAAGGTGATTTGGATCTTTGTATTGTATATCTGTATTCTTGACTCGTTGAGTCGCTGTTGTATATATATCTGTTCTGTGGGTCCCATTGAGGGCTGTTGTGTAATGGTATTACTTCGTTTTCCACCCGCACGAAAGTGCCTGGTGGGCGTCCTTGAATCGTTTCTATGCGGGTTTAGCGGAAAGGGCTAAAACTTGCATAGGGCCGATTTGAGGGTGTTACATTAGTTATCCTCGTTGTGGTTCATGTTCGTAGGTAAGAACGGTTCTATCTCCAAAAGCCCTAAGCCACGTAAAACTTGCAATTGATAAATTAGAGGCGTCTAGTTTAGATCGTTGCTGGGCTAGTGTATTGATATGGTATTATTGTAAGTAGATGTATGATAGATACTCTTACAACACACTCAACGTGTAAGTTCCATAGACCTTGGCCTTACACACAAAGGAATGATAGAGATCATACCACGATGCAAGTGATAGAGATCAAATGCATGGACCATATCATCTCACTTTACACATTAGATGTTAGCATCTTATACTGCTAGTTTGGCGCTTTCTGTAGCATTGTAAGATGATCCCTCTTTTAGATATCAAGATAAAAATGTGTTCTTCCTTAAGTATGCACCGTTTTGTGGATCATATTTCGAGACATCACGTGATGATCGGGTGTACTCGACTCTACGCTTTCATACAAATGGGTGTAAGACAGTTTTCCACATGCGAGTACTAAGGTTCTTACTTGTCGAGCCTAGCATGTACAGACATGGCCTCGGAACATGGACCGAAAGGTTAAGCATGAGTCATATAGTTGATATGATGCCCATATAGATGCTCGCCTTTGAAGCTACATCAACTCACGTGATGATAGGACTTGGTGTAGTGGATTTGGTTCACGTAATCACCAAAAAGGCATGAGGGATGTCGTTTTTGAGTGGGAGTTCATTTCTAATTTGGATTAGTCGAACCAAATTTGTCATAAATTAAATCAAAGTGAATTTGCATAGTTTGTTGTAGTCATTGGCATTCGTTTTCTACCTTATGCTTAGTTTTTATTTGAGATAATAGAACTATAGAATTCTGGATATTTACTTTACGAACTCGTATCGTATTGTTTTGAATGTCAATTTAAAGTTTATAAGTCCTATTGAAAACTTTCAGCAAACTCTATTTACTCCATGAAGTTTAATAAGTAGTATTAAATCAAGAGTAAGAATTCCAATGTTAGTATCTAAAGTAACATGTTTGCCTCCATGATTATTGATATTCAAAAAGTTGTTTTAATATCAAGATTATATTGGAGCTGGAAATTGTTTCAGAAACCATCATGTGTGAAAGATATTGTGATATCTGAAACAATGTTTTTGGTTGCATTATGATAGAGTATAATTTAGCAAAACACATGTTCTCATATTGTATGAGAATTTGTGAAGGATAGAGATGCTAGGCATTCGAATCTACCAAAAAGGTTTTGGGAACTGATATTATAGTCGTGATTCTTCCTTATAAGCTATAGTAGCTTGATCATGAAAGTTGTCATGATAAGGATGAATAGAAGATGTAAGTAAAATGTTTACTACACTAATAGATTACTAAAGAATGGATTTTGAAAGAATGCCAAACATTTGATGATGGTGATCCACTTCAAAGTGCAAGTCCAAAGGTATTAGTATTTGACTATATACTCTTTGTACTATGTGTCATGTGAATGACACCACTATTGATGTTGATAGATTCTTTTAAAAGAAAAGGGAATTGCTGAAAGAGAATCTATAAAATATTTGGCATAAAATATAAGGTTGGAGATGTCCAACTTGGGTATATAGAAGATATACATGTTATGGTTGTATTCCTTGCTTGTTAAAAAATGTGGTTCTTAGGTATTGGATACCAGTATTGGATACCGAATTGGTTGGTATGAAGTGTCATACAGGACAACGCAATTCATGAACTACAATGGCCTAAGTAAACCAGCAAGAGAATGAGTGATGATGTTCATCGAAAACAAATAAAGTGTTATGGTGTTTTTCGTTGTCATCAAACCAAGCCTTCAAGATTTGTTTAAATAATTGTTATTTTGTTCCAGTATCATGAGAACAATGGCTGTTCAAATAATTACCGTATTCCATAAAGGATGGATGAACTTTTACAAGTCTAGTTGGAGAAATCACATCCATAAACACTATTGCTAAAATGTCGCAAGACAAATGATGGAAAGATCACTTATGAAGTGACATCGCTGTTTAAATTATATTTGAAAGAAAACATGAAGAAACTCCATGTTGATGGATTTTTGGAGTCTTTGATTTTGATCAATTGACGCATGTGAGACTTTCCTTGAGATAATTGAAACTCCGTCCATAGGCCAGAGAGGAACGGATGACTAGCTTATTGGAAATTGTGCATGCTGATGTGCATAGTCCATTATGTGTAGCCATATGCGATGGATCTTTTTGCTTCATATGCTTTCTCCGAAAATTTGAGTGAATATATATGTATATTTACTTAATAAGGAAGAAGTATGAAACATTTGAAAACTGTTCAAAGACTTTCAAGATGAAGTGGAAAATCATTGTAACAAGAAAATAAAGAGTTTATGATTCGATCATAAAGGAAGATATTTGAGTTACATGTTTAGCAAAAACACCTAAGACTTGAGGAATTGTTCCATGATTTGTGTTTCCCGATAAACCATAGGAGTATGGCATATTCGAGAGATAAAATCAAACCATGTTTGACATGGTAAGATCAAGGGTGTCATTTATAAAACTGCCATTATGTTTTAAGGATTGAAGCTTTAGAGACTACCGCTTTTACACTGAAAAGAGCACCATCGTGATCCATTGAAATGACACCATATGAGTTATGGTTTGGGATAAAACCCGAATTGTATTTTCTTAAATTTTGGTATGCTATGCATAAGTAAAATGTTTACAAACAAAGTCGGATAAGCACGTCTTTGTAGGTTATCCCAAAGAATTTGTTGGGAATTTCCCCATAACACCGAGGACAAAAGAGTTTGTTACTTGGAACGTCAAGTTTCTTGAGAAGGAATTTTTCGTGAAAAGTTAAGTGGGAGGACAATAGAACTTTGATAAGGTTGTTGAACCTTATCTATATGTGCTAAGTAGCGCAGCACCGGAAAGTGTCCCGGTGGCGGCCACAATGCTCATGGCTCTCGTGATTACAAAAGGTGTGATCTCGGAGATTAGAGTTCCTATAGAACCGTGTGGGTCGGTAAGAATCAAATAGTAAGATTTGATAAGCAAGTCGTTATTGTTTTGACAATGATGAACCGACTACATGCAAAGAAGCAATGATGGGCCCTGACTCCATAAAATGACTAGAAGTCATAGAATCCGTGATAGTATCCATACACGAGAAAACAAGTTTCTGAACTTGGAAGACCCTCCGGAAATGCGTGAAGCCTATCGGTCGTGTTTGAATCTATAAAGAAATAAGACATGGATGTTTAACATCTATGAAATAGTCGACATGTCGGAAACAAGTTTACGACAATGTTCAAGGAGTTGACTATGACAAGATTTGATCTTTCATAGCGATATATAGTCTTGACGGATTAATGTAGCAACCACTACATATAATTTGGTATATGGTAGTTGAATAAACAAAACAAGGTTCTTCTAATAGAACGGTAACCTAGGACATGTACATGACATGGTCCGAAGGGTTTTGTTAATTCAAAGGGTGCTAAAAGGGCATGTAAACTTCAATAGTTGAAGTAAGCATAGCAGAGTTGGAATCTTCACCATGATGAAACTGTTAAAAGAGTTTAAATTCATCGGAGATGATGAAGATGCTTGCATTTGCAAGAAATTAAGTGGGAGCGCCGAGACATATTTCTAATACATTATGTAGAGGACATATTGTTGATTGGAAATGATGTATCTTGTATTGACACAAGTTAAGAATTTCATTAAAATAAGATTTGGATGAAAGACTTGGGCAAACCCGGAATATTAGGCATCAATATCTATATGGATAGATTAAGGCGCTAATATGGTTGTGTCAGACATACATATATGAGATATTGAAAGGGTTCAATATGGAAACAACAAGAAAGGTTCTTGCTGCATGGAAATGATTGTATCAAAATTCAAGTGTTTCAACACTTGGTGAGTAAAATCACATGAAGATTTTGATCGATTATACCATGATATGTATATATCCAGAATGTCTTATGCTTTAAATGTTATGAGCATATACCAGAATGATTCATAATATGATCATTGGATAATAGTAAAGATATTCTTATGAGCTTTGGAAGAACTAAGAATATATAATGTATAAGTGACAAATAGTTAAAGGTAGTTCATTGTAAAGTGTTACATTGATACTAGTTTTGTCACAAGATACAAATTAAATTTATCTCAATTTAGACTATGGGTGGCACAATGTAATGGAAAGGATGTTCCATGATGGATTTGGATGAGTTCCAAAGTTGAGACATTGTGACGGATACTACAACAAAAGGCTAAGTATATGACTGCTATAGTAGCAGCAAAGGAGGGCATTTGTGTTAAGTAGTTTGTTATCAAACTAGGTGTGGTTCAAAGTGGGCTAATACTATGAAGATATATTGTGTGACAATAATATCAACATTTTTTGAGACGAACGAACTAAAGGTCTCACCAAAGGACCAAATCTATACAATGCCATCTCATTTGAGAATGAGTGATGCGTAGAGACGCAGAGACATGCAAATTCACACGGACCTGAAACTGTCAGATCCAGAGATTATGTTAACCACTAGCAATAGCGTATATGCAACACCAGAAAGCCATAGGTGTCCAATACGCAAAGTTTTTCAAACTAGATTATTGACTCTAGTGCAAGTGGGAGACTCATCCTTAAAGAAAAATCCAAGGCACCTAAGAAGAAGTCATTTATCAAAAAGAATGGCCCTTACAATAAGCAACCCAAGATTGTCTTGGTGTCACAAGAAGAATACTCCTCTTCAAGTGAAGATGAAGAGGATGAAGATAGTAAAGGGAATATGCCCGAGAGGCAATAATAAAGTGGTTATTATCTTATTCCATGTTTATGATAAATGTTTATTTTACATGCTAGAATTGTATTTATCGGAAACATCAATACATGTGTGTTTAATAAACAAAAAGGGTTCCTAGTTATGCCTCTCTTATAGACTAGCTTGTTGATTAACAAGATGATCAAGGTTTCCTGATCATGGACATTGGATGTTGTTAATAACAAGGTCACACCATTGGTGGAATGATGTGATGAACATTCATCCGAAGTATAGCATTATAATCAAAGTCATTATGTTTATATTGCTATAACATCATACGAACTAATCTTTATCCTTAGACCGTGAGATTATGTTAATTGCTAACACCGGAAGAGTATCTTGATAACATCAAACGTCACACCGTAATAGGGTGACTATAAAGGTGGGTTCAGTGCTACGAAGGTGTTATGTTGAGGTTCATGGATCAAGAGTGGGATTTATCCATCCCGATGACGGATAGATATACTCTGGGCCCTCTCGGTGATATCACATTGAAATAGCTTGCAAGCAAGTGATGTGATCACTAGAATGTTATATCACGGGAACGAGAAAAGAGTGCATGCGGTAACGAGATCAAACTAGGTATGGAGATACCGATGATCGAATCTCGTACATGTAATATATCGCGGGACAAAGGGATTTAGTTACTAGTGTTAAAGGTTCTCACGATCACAGAAGTCATCGTTGAATGTGTAGGAGTCAGTATGGATCTCTAGGTCCCGCTGCTGATTATTGATCGGAGAGGGGTCTCGATCATGTCTGCATTATTCACGAACCATAGGGTGACACACTTAAGGGATACCGACACCATTTGGAGCAAATATGTTTCAGATAAAGATTTAAGAAAGCGCTGGAATTGTTTCAATAGACACCGAAACTGTTTCGGGTGAAATTGCTGAAATTGGTTCTGCATGTAATATTGAAATGTGCAGGGGGTTTTATGTGATTGTTTGTTAATTAAAGTAATTAAAAAAATTCTGAATAAAAATAATAAAAGAGTTTTATTAAATGAGAGAGCATTAAATTTGGAGAAATTTAATGCATTTAAAGTGAAGACTTTAAAAGAGAATGTGAAGGGGCATTTTAATGTGGAGGGGTTACCACCACATGAATGGAGGAGGTGAAGGGTCACCCCCTCCATGCGTCGGCCATGAAGGAGGGGCACCCCCCTCCTCCTATAAAAGTCCACCCCCTCCTTACTTCTCACACACACCTCCTTATGAAGGATCTCTCTCCCCCTCTAGTATTATTCCCCATGGTCTCGGATTAGCGAGATACATGTTCCCGGTGGCTTTATCTGGAAAGGAGTTGCTGCTTCCGCTGCTTTGCTGGAGCGAGGGACGGAGGTTGTCGGGGTACCGGACGTGGGTGCGATCACGGATGCACCGCTGCTTTGTGGTGCTGGACTTGGTGGTGCTGGAGCTGGATCTGATGGACGTGCTGGAGCCGGACCTGCTGGACTTCATCACGATCTTGAGATCGGCAAGTGTACGACTACATCAACCACGAGTTCCTACTCGTTAACAAAGCTCGTTGTCTACGAGGGTAAGTTCTCGTTGGATGTATGTCCACCCCTTTCTTTGTACCTAGTAGATAGATCTTGGCGTGTAGTTCACACCGTAGGAAATTTTTTGTTTTCTATGCTGCGAACCCAACAGATAGTTCTCGCGAGGTGGCTGCTATAGCTACCACATCGACTCCATCATCTCTCTTCGACTCGCCAAACGAAAATGTCATCAACAACAACGTCACTTGTCTTATGGCAAGAGGGTCTGAGGTATCAACTTCTAGTTCTTCATTCCCTAAGACTAATATAAATATGGATATGGATGATCATACTAGTCTTAAAATGAAATAAGAAGTTATTGCTTTGGATAACTTTTTCACTAACTTGCAAGGTGAGCACAAACTTCATTTTGATACCCTTATGAGTCAACTTGCCCAAGCCGAAGATCTCCTTGAAGAAAAGGTCAAAATTGAAAGAGAAGATGCCTTGGAGGTAGCTTCTTTGAAGAATGCCTTGGAAGAAGAAGAGGAAGCTCGAGTATCTTTGGAAGCGAGACTCGAATCCATTGAGGAGTCACATGAAGAAGTTATGGCTCAGCTCATCAAAGAACGTGACAACGCTCTTGCCAAGGTAAAGAAACTAAAGAAGGAAAAGATTGAATTTGGGTATGCTCATGCTATACTCTCGGAGAAGTTTGAGAAACTTGACATTTCTCACAAGGCATTAGAGAGTGAACACTCTACTCTAAATGAGTCTCATGACCAGCTCCAAAATCAGTTGAGGAGTATGATGTGCCCAACACCTCCACATCATCTTATGAAAAAGAAGAACTTTCAAAAGGATCTCAACACAAAGGTAAAGAAGTTCTAGATGAGATACTTAGCAAGCATAAAACAAATAATGGAAAAGAGGGTCTTGTTTATATTCCCAAGACAAGGAACAAGAAGAACAACAAGAAGAAGAGCAAGACTGCTCAACCAAAGACTAGCACCACCACCAATGACAAGTATAATTATGATGGTTTTGCAGGGGCTAACAATCCTAACTTTGAGTTATATTGCAATCATTATGGTGATGTTTATGCTAGTTATGTAGGTCCTTATGATTGTTACATTCCTTGGTCTATTTGGGTCCCCAAGACCCTTGTCACTAACATGAGAGGACCCATTGAAAAATGGGGACCTAAAACCAAGAAGTAACTTTCTTGCAGGGCTATGCTTCTGGTGGGTCTAAATGGGTACTCGATAGCGGATGCACGAGTCACATGACCGGAAGCAAGGAGATCATCACGGAGATGCGGCCAAATCATGATCATATAACCGTATCCTATGGTGACAAGTCTAAATCTGAGGTATTGGGTCTTGGCAAAGTTGTGGTGGCTCATGATATCTCTCTCGTGGACATCATGCTTGTTGAGACCCTCGGTTACAATTTACTTTCAGTTTGCACCCTTGGTAAGATGGGCTTTGCAGTTTTTATTGATGCTGATTTGGTGGTACTCTTGTGGAGCAAGTCTCTAAAAGTCGCTTTCGTGGGATATGTCAAAAATGACCTGTACGTGGTGGACTTCTCGGGGAAAACCACTACAGGCCCGATGTGTCTTTTTGGAAAGGCTGATGCGGGTTGGTTATGGCATCACCGACTAGCCCACGTCAATATGAGAACTTTGCAAAGTCTCCACAAGGGTGGCCACATCCTTGGACTAAAAGAAAATGTCTCCTTTGCCAAAGATCGTGTTTGTAGGGCTTGTGTTGAAGGGAAAATGCATGACTCTCCTCATCGAAGGAAGACTATTATTTCGTCAAAAGGGATCTTAGAGCTCCTTGATGTGGACCTCTTTGGACCTCCATCTCATGCAAGCCTCGGTGGGAAGAAGTACTGCCTTGTGATCGTTGATGATTACTCAAGATACACTTGGGTATATTTCTTCAAGTTGAAGAGAGGACTCAACAGACGGACATCGACTTTTCCAATGAGGTTCAACGTCAACACAACGTCCCTATTCTGGCAATAAGAAGTGATAACGGCTCTGAGTTCAAGAACTACACCTTAAATGAGTTCCTAAGTGAAGAGGGGATAAGACATCAATATTCCGCTGCGTACACCCCTCAACAAAATGGTGTTGCCGAGAGGAAGAACCAGACTCTAGATATGGCAAGGTCTATTGTTGGGGGGATACCCGCGGGTAGGGTCATGACAGGGTATAAAGGCCGAGTTAGCCGAGGTACGGCAAGGTCAAAGCGAATGCTGGCCGAGTTATCTCAAGGCAGGCCGAACCTCGGGGTAACCCGGACCAGGGGATGTCCACCTAACTGAGTCTCATCCGACTTAAGACGTAAGTCAGATAGATGAATCTAACTTGTATGCAGGAACATGTGTGACCGGATCAACTACGATCCAGGTCATAGCAAGCTTCTAGGAGAAGGAAGGTATCTCGCTGGTCAAAAGTAACCCCGGTACGCACAGCATGAGCGAAGCGGACAGGGGCAGGACCACCAAGGCATGGCCGACAAAGGTGACGACGCCGATGTCGGCTGACGCAGGTGCCGCAGAGGCTCACGTAGCCTCCGCATGGATGACGCGGGGGAAAAGCGACCCGGTCGGCTTACTATTTTGGGAGGAGGCATATTCCCTGGAATATGCCTCCACGTATGCCCTAAGTGGAGACCTAGACACTCCTATATAAGGAGGGCTAGGGCCTTTGTAGAAGCGGTTGGTCTCAATGGTTTTGAGCTTTACTGGATTTATCTCTATAGACTAGTTTTTACTTGGTTCCTAAGGGCCAGCTTACGGTGAGAGTAAGAGAGTACCTTCTTCCTCCTCTCTCCAATACAGCTCCAGGAGCACTTGTAATCTGTGAAGTGAATCAAATACAAACCTTCTGTGTGAGGAATCACCTCACTATCCCTCCCTGGATTCCCCTAGTGTTATTAGTCCCCACCTTTAGCCTATCCATGGTATCTGCCGTGACACCACCACGACAGTTGGCGCCCACCGTGGGGCTAGCAGCGCTAGCAGGGGTCAAGATCCGGACGGGAAAGCTCATCGGCACCGGCGAACGCATCGTCTCCGGGCTCGTTCAGCGCTTTGGAGCGCTGGACTTCGTCAGCGACAACTCTGGCTGCTTCGACACGCGCCTACTTCCGTGCAACGACCTCTTCTGTCGTGGTGGTGTCACGGCAGATGCCATGGATAGGCTGAAGGTGGGGACTAATATGCGCTAGGGGAATCCAGGGAGGGATAGTAGAGTGATTCTCTACACAGAAGCTTTGTATTGATGTTCAGTCTCCAAGCCTACAAGTGCTCCTCGAGCTGTTTTGACTAGAGGAGGAAGAAGTGGCTCTCTTACTCTTGCCTATCCTCTAGTCCTAGAACTCAAGACCCACAAGTATTTCCCTTGCTCTGTATCCGAAAAGACCCAACCCCTTACCAGAACCCCAACCCCCCCCCCTTATATAGGGGTGGTTCGGTCCTGGCCTAGGGCATACGTGGAGGCATATTCCTAAGAATATGCCGCCTCCCAAACTAGTAACCCGACAGGGGTGCTTTTCCCCCACGTCACTCTTGCTTTAGCGACGTTGCCTCTGCAGCGCCCGCGTCAGCCGACGTGAGCGTCGTCACCCTTGTCGGCCACGATCCGGTGGTCCTGCCCTTGCTTTACTCGCTCATCCAGTACGCACCTGGCCTTCTTTTTGACCAGAGATATTCCTTCCTTCTCCTAGAAGCCAAACGAGGATCCGGATCACAGTTGATCCGGCCACACCTGTTCCTGCATATAAGCTAGACAGGTGCCTCCGACTCACTCCTTGAGTCGGACGAGACAATGTTAGGCGACCTCCCTGGTCCGGGTTACTCCGTGATCCGGCCTGCCTTGAGGTGACTCGGCCAGCATCCGCTTTGACCTTGCCGAACCTCGGCTAGCTCGGCCCTTATACCCTGGAGTGACCCTACCCGGGGTTATCCCCACAACATTAGTCCCCGAAGCTGGTGCGGCCTTGGCGGCCTTGGTCGCTAAGGCCACATCAGTTTCAATCGTATCCAAGATTCGGACGTTCGTCCCGGATTATATGGATTTATGTTCCCTTCGCACGCTCCAAGTTGTCACTTGCCGGCCGGATCACCACTTTGGCTCGGATCGTTTGGTTTTACTTTCCCTCCGCACGGTTCAAGTTTTCACTCGCCGGTCGGGTTACCACCGTGGCTCGGATCCGGGCCGTGCTTCCTTCTCTCATACGCCAACCCACGTAACGGTTAATCATTACGTTGCCTTACTTTAAGGGCCTGCGCAGTAACCGCCACAGTAAATGTCAGTGATTACTGTGCGGGGGTTACGTCACGCCTATCTCCTCGTTTACCGCAACTACACGTCGTGTCATTGGATCACATTCACTCCGCGGCCTCCGGTGTGGCTCCTCTCTGATTGGTCGACGTTAGTGATACACGGCCACATCGTGTGGTTTTCCTGCGCAGCACGATCCCACTCGTTGATGACTGGGGGCGGTTAAATAGGGGAGGGGCGTGCCCCTTAGAACTTTTCCATCTCCACGCCCCTCGCCTGTTCCTGTTCTTCTTCTTCGCAACCGTGCCGCCGCCAGTGCCTGTTGCAGCAGCGTCGCCGTCGCATTTTCTTTGTTCCTCCGCACCTCCATCACTGCTGCGCCTCTGTTCAGCCACGGGTCCTCGTCAGTCTAGACCACAAGGCTCCGCCGCCGCCAGCTCCAACAAAGACACCGGAATTGAGATGACGGAGGAAGAGCTCACCGTTGTTGAACAAGATATGGAGGAGGACGCCGGCGCCGCAGACCGCGGCGCGTGGGCCGGCTCCTGGGTCTGCGAGGATGACCTCTCTTGGCTCTACCGTACCCGGCGCATCCCCGCCGGCGTCGCTGCTCGTCTCCCCTCCTCGGAGCTGGCCCCCTCACCCAATCCGGGCGAATTTGTTGTTTTCTTATCCCATTTCCAACGAGGATTCGGGCTTCCGGTGAGTGATTTCTTCCGAGACTAGATCCGGACCTATCACTTGCAACCACACCATCTCCCGGCGAACGCCATTACCTCTCTGTCCGCTTTCGTTTCTTCGATTGAGGGCTACACCGGGCTATGGCCTACGAAGGAGCTGTGGATCCAGTTCTTTGGCCTCCGTCGCAACGTGGTCCCCAATATCCATGTCGAGTCGGAGGACAAACAGCTAACTCAGTTCGGAGCTGCCTTGATCTCGCCCTGGAGGTCTTCAATCTTTCCCCGGGTCACCGGGCTTGACTCCTGCAAAGGGTGGGCCCGGACCTTCTTCTACGTCCGGAATGTAGGCACGGAAGATTTGATCCGGTTGCTGCCCTATGCTCCGGGTCCCCCTGACACGGATTTTTGGGAGGAGGTTGCCAAGAAGCCTACAGCCCTGGCCAACCAAGTGAACAAAAGGTTTGCGGAGCTGAAGAAGCTCGGATTGCGCAACGAGGATGCCATGATCACGTTCGTGCGCAACCGAATCTCTCCCCTTCAGCGGTGCACTCACAAGTTGTGCCATATGAGCTTTAGTCGCGACCCCAACCGAACCTCCTCATTCGAGTTGAGCAATACGGAGATCTTCCGCCGGGTCAAGGCTCTTTTCACCACCCATAAGGACTTCTCCGCCGAATGGACGTGGGGAATCGAGCATTACTGCCGTGACAGGCTCCCTCCCGCGGTAAGATTCGCGGGGTAAACTTGTCTCGGATCAATTTCATGTCGGCTCTTATCACATTCTTGACTTTGCCCCTTGTGCTTTTTTCTCAGTTGTTTCTCCAGCAAACCCTTGAGGATGGCCCGGATCCGACCCTTAAGTGGGCCCCGGACCGAGAAATTCCGGACGAGGAGGAGCCGGACCAGGAGATGTTCCTCCCCACCCCCGATGCCACCAGACGACCCCGCGGTAAATTCTCTTCTCTTAGAGATTGGCCCGACGATGAGGATGACTCAGATATCGATGTGATTGAACCCGTTGAGGCTGTCCCTCTGTCTTTTGCTTACCGGCATCAGCTAACCCCGGTAGGCACATCCACGAGGATCCTCCCCTTGCCACGGGCAAGCCTGCTCCGGCGGCGTCAAAGAAGAAACGCGGAACCGCGTCGAGTTCTTCTTCCGGACCTTCTCAGCCTTCCAAAAGGCAAAAGAAGGCTGGAGACAAGACTTCCTCCAAACGGGTAGGCAAAGCCCCGGCAAGGAGGGCTCGGAAACCTAAGGAGGCAGAGACCTCGGATGCGTAAGTTCGCTCCTGACATTTTTGCGCAACACACTTCTCCCTGCTTCGGGGTAATTTCACTCCTGACATTATTTTCTCTTGCAGGGCTCCTATGGAGGTCCCTCAGAGCGGATCGAGCATCTCCTCCCCTCTTCGGTCTAGTCTTTCCCCTCCCCATGACGACGAGTCACACCCGCTGAGCCCTATTCCAGAAGGCTCTGCGGCCGCTCCGGGTTCCACAGTACCTCCTTCAGAGGGACGCGACCTCGGATCGGGAGGGGTTGGATCGGCCGAGGCGATGGCGTCCGGCACTTCGGCATTGCCGCAACCAGCAACAATTAAGTCTACAGCAACTCCAGCCCCAGCAGCAGCTCCAGCACCAGCCACCGAACCAGCGCCTGTCCCGGTTCCGAAGAAACCAACAGCAGCTCCAACGCCAGCCACCAAAGCTCCTGCGCCAAGCTCATCTGCCTCATCCGAGTCATCTCAAGCTCGGCGAGGACCCACTCCAGCGGTTTCCGGGGGCAAATCCACTGTGGTCACTTCCTCCAAGCAGGCCAAAGGCAAGTTCACCTCCGCCGAGGCTGGGCAGCGAACCTTGTCGTTGATGCTTCCAAAGAAGAAGTCATCTGGCTCGACGGATCCTCCCGCCGAGCCAGCTGATTCGCAGCAGATGGTTCTTCACACTAGCCCGGCTCTTGCCCTGATTGAAAGGAAGGAAGCTCACGCTAAGGGCTTGGTGGCACCTCACATGCCCACTGGCGATTAGTACCCTCCGAGCCTCATCGAGTTTGTCATGAACTGGAATAAGGCGGAGTTCGTCTACAACGACGATCTCCCGGGAAAGTTCGGCCCAGCTGAATTTTCCGCTCAGATGAATACCGCCGCCAAGGCCATTAACCTTGTCGGGCGTATGATGGAGGTACGTTGTTTCTTCTTTACATGCTGTAGATAATAACCATTAGTCCCCGAGCCTCCGGCGGAGTAACCTGTTATTCGGCCGGATGCTCCTTAGAAGATCAACATAGCTGCATGTAAACTTCAAATATGTACACACCTAGAGCCGGGTTAAGTTCCGCTTGGCCCGGATCTTGTATACTTCGAATATGCACACACCTAGAGCCGGGTTAAGTTCTGCTTGGCCCAGATTTTGCACACTTCAAATATGCACACACCTAGAGCCGGGTTAAGTTCCGCTTGGCCCGGATCTTGTATACTTCAAATATGCACACACTTAGAGCCGGGTTAAGTTCCGCTTGGCCTAGATCTTGTACACTTCGAATATGCACACACCTAATTTTACACGCCTGTGCCTTTGTCAGGTAACTACCAACCGTCGGAGCGCCGAGTTTCAGCGCCTGCTTGATACCCATAAGACCTTGCGCGCAAAACACGTTGCACTTGGCGCGGAGCATGAAAAGAGGGGTAATTTCGTCTCTTAACACCTCATCGTTTCGTTTGTTTCTGCCGGATTAACCTCCTTATTCGGTTTTTTGCAGCTGGGGTGGAGGCTAAAAACAAGATTATGCGAAAAAACTTGGAGGAAATCCGAGGTATGTCCCCTTTCGGTCAACATCGTTGTGCTCTCCATTCTTTCTTTTTCTTGGCTCGGCAAACATTCACTCCTCGGCTTTGCCGGGTCAACACATCATTTCAGCATCGCTTGAGGATAGTGTGCCCATGCCTGATATGATGCTGCATTTTCTCGAACAAGCAGGACAACATCAAGCCGAGCTGAAGAAGAAGGACGACGAAATAGCCAAACTCAAGGCCGAGATGGAGACGATGAAGGCCCAACACAAAACCGAGCTCCAGAAAGTTGTCCAGAACTACATCGAAGAGCGTGAGCGCTTTACCCTTCAGATCTCCAAGGACCAGGATCTGCTCAAGGAATCCGAAGTCCGGCTTGGGTCGGCACTCGCCGAGCTCGAACAACTTCGGCAGAGACGCGATAGTTGTATCCAGGAGTTGACCATGATCCATTACCATATCTCACGTAAGTTTCTTTCTCTTGCCCGACGCAGTTTTCCGGGTTAACTCATATGCCGGTGCTTCAGCATCCTCCCTTTCCCTATTTTCAGATAACTTTCCGGAGGGTACTGCTATTGCCAGTGCTGCCGTTGCCAAGTTTCGCCAGGAGAGGGGTACTCCCATTGCTCCTGATGGTGAGAGTATCCCTTTAGACCTGGAGGACCTGTTGGTTAGCATGTCAGCCCGGGTGGAAACTATCAAGAACTATGGCAAGGATCTCCTCGACGTTGCGGTCCGGATCTTCAACACATTCTGGCCAAGCGAGGACGCTCCGTAAAGGGTCACACTTCTTGCGGACAAGCTAATGGAGATTGAGACTCAACTCGACCTCTGGAGGGAATCCGCCGGGCGGGCTGCGGCAGATACCCTTCTCCATCATATCCTTTCATGGTACGAGAAAATCGATCTGAGCCTTCTCACCCGTCGGCGCACCGGATCCAAATGGACTGATGATCCGGACTGGGTAGCTCGGCGCCAGGCTTGCGCCTACAGCCTCATCGAATATTCTCCAGTCCATGACTGGGTTGAGGGGCCGAGCTTTCTGGAATCCGGCGAGGAGGAACAGATCGAGAACGTGGAGGATGGGTCGGGCGATGACGGAGAAGATGCTGCTTCAGATATCGAAGACAGTGATGATGAAGCCGAACTTCCTCCTCCTGCTGCTCCTTAATTCTAAAAAACTTGAAAATTTATCAGATCCCCGGTATGCCGGGTCCACTTGTATGCTGGATATGTGATATTTTGCTAGTACATTTCTATTCCGGATTAACTTGGGCGTAGTCCCCGAGTTTCATTTTCTTGTTCGTCCAATTCTCTGGCTCGGTCCGTGTCTACCTTGATTCGGTTTTACGACTTACGAACCCAAGCTTCAAAAATTGTTTTAACAATACTTAGAAACTTTTAGGTTTAGCTCAAAATAATTCAGCATAGTAACTTGAAAATAAATACAGGGTTAGTCTGAAAAACAAACATTAGCTCGAATAAACTCGTTTCCTTAGTCGTTTTTCATGTGCCACGCAATTCCAAACTTGTTCCCTTGCTCGCCATGAAGCCAATTCTTGTTGGACAGCAGCGAGTTGAAAGGTTGGGTTTTTAGTGCTCACACATTACTAATCCGGGTTAAGGGAAACGAGTCATTCCAGCTAATGCATAAAAAATAACCACAATCATTTATTAAGGCAGTCCCCGAGTTACTGCTCGAGGCCCTGCTATTTCATTGATAGGCTCATTGCCGACATACATACCGACATATGAGGATGACTCGGGTACATACACTCTTTAGCTAAGTGTAGAACGGACGAAGTAGTGCTACATTCCACGGTCGCTTGGATTCCTCTCCGGACCTGTCCGCCTTGTTCTTTTCCTGTGGCTTTGCATCTATGAGATAGTAAGAGTCATTGTGCAATGCTTTGCTCACGATAAATGGTCCTTCCCAAGGGGGGGATAATTTATGCATGCCAGTGGTACGCTGTACCAACCGAAGCACCAGATCGCCTTCCCGGAAGACTCGGGGGCACACTTTCCGGCTATGATAGCGTCGGAGATTTTGCTGATATATGGCGGATCTGGACAGTGCCAGTTCTCTCGCTTCTTCCAGCAGATCAACATCATTTTTCCGGGCTTCTTGCACTTCGGCTTCTGTGTATTGGGTGACCCTAGGCGAATCATGCTCTATGTCGGCTGGTAATACAGCTTCTGCCCCATATACCAGAAAGAACGGCGTGTAGCCCGTTGATCGATTCGGAGTTGTTCTTAAACTCCACAATACCGCTGGTACTTCTTCTATCCAGCACCCCGCTGATCGTTGCAGCGGCTCAATGAGCCGGGGTTTTATCCCGGATAGCACTAATCCGTTGGATCTTTCCACTTGTCCGTTCGATGCGGGGTGGGCTACCGAGGCTATGTCGAGTCGGATTTTCTTATCTCGGCAGAATCGTGCAAATGCTCCTTCAGCAAAATTGGTGCCGTTATCAGTTATGATACTGTGAGGATAACCGTATCTCAAGATGATGTCTTTGAGAAATGTCACAGCTGTAGTTCCATCACACTTTCTTATAGGCTTCACTTCGATCCATTTTGCAAACTTGTCCACCATGACCAGAAGGTGCGTCATGTTCCCTTTGGCTAGTTTGAACGGGCCAACCATATCCAAGCACCACACAGCAAATGGCCATGTAATTGGTATGGTTTTGAGTTCCGACATAGGCATATGTGTCTTGTTGGCATACCTTTGGCAACCATTGCATTTTCTCACCAGATCCTCCGCTTGCTCCAAGGCGCTTGGCCAGTAAAATCCATGCCGGAATGCCTTTGCCACTAAGGCCCGTGATGAGGCGTGATGCCCGCATTCTCCTTGGTGTATATCTCGGAGGATGTCCAGTCCTTCTTCCGGATCAACGCACCGCTGGAGGATATTGGTTACACTTTGCTTGTACAGCTCGGAATTGATGATTGTGTAAGCTTTGGCCCTCCGCTGAGTTTGCCTGGCTAGCACTTCCTCAGTGGGTGACGTTCTATCTTTCAAGAACTGGTATATAGGCAGCGCCCAAGCTAGTACTGCTCTCGCAGGGAACATCTCCTCGTCAATTTCCACCTGATCCACTGGCATAACTTCAGCCGGATCACGCCGAACAGTCCCCGGGTCTGGTGAGGTAGTCCCCGGGTTTGCCGAGATATTCCCCGGGTTTGCCGAGGTAGTCCCCGGGTTCGGCGTACTACTTCCCACATCAATGTTCATGGGCTCAGCTCCGGATTCCGCGTTTTCCGGGACAAAGATTGAATCGGTTTCTGGGGACGGCCTGATAGATGGCTTTCTGAGGTGCTCCAATGCAACACCCAGTGGAATTGCCTGTCGGGTCGAGCCGAGCTTCGACAGCATGTCGGCAGATTCATTTTCCACGCGAGGTACATGATGAAACTCGCATCCCTCAAAGTAACCCAAGATTTTCTGCACATGAAATCTGTATAATGCCATGTTTGGATCCAGGGCGTCCCACACTCCGGACACCTGTTGTATTACTAGATCCGAGTCGCCAAAGCAGATTATTCGACGTATGCCAATTTCCTTTGCCACTTTTAGACCATGCACGAGAGCCTCGTACTCGACGACATTGTTTGATGCTGCGAAATGGATCTGCAACACGTACTTGAGCTGATCCTTCTTTGGCGAGGTGAGCATAACCCCGGCACCTAATCCGGCTTTGGTCTTCGATCCGTCGAAGTGCATCCTCCAGTAGTTCGGATCTGGTGGCGGTGGTTCGTATTGTACCTCGGCCCAATCCACGAAAAAGTCCGCTACAGCCTGGGACTTGATCGCTTCTCTTCTATCATATTGGGGTGCGTATGGTGCTAGCTCAATTGCCCATTTCGCGATTCTGCCGTTCGCATCTTTGTTGCCCATTATCTCGGATATGGGGGCTTCGCATATCACTTTGATGGGATGCTCTTCAAAGTAGTGCTTTAACTTCTTTGCCGCCATATAAACTCCGTATGCCACCTTTTGAAAATGCGGGTAGTTCTATTTTGAGACAGACAATACCTCGCTCAAGTAATACACTGGCCTCTGCACCGACTTACCCTCTTCATCTTGTTCCACTACAATCACTGCACTTACAACTCGGTTGGTTGCGGCTATGTAGAGCAACATTGTCTCCTTCGACAGTGGAGAAGCTAACACTGGTGCAGTGGCCAACATCTTTTTTAAGTGGGCAAAAGCTTCATCGGCCTGCGGCGTCCAAACAAATTTATGTGATTTTTTCATGAGTTGGTAGAGAGGCAGTGCCTTTTCCCCTAACCGACATACAAACCGACTCAGCGACGCCAGGCATCCGGTGAACTTCTGGACGTCGTTGAGACACTTCGGCAGTTCCATTCGTTCGATGGCTCGGATCTTAGTTGGATTAACCTCGATACCTCGGCTAGAGACGAGAAATCCGAGTAATTTCCCAGCCGGGACACCGAAGGTACATTTCTCCGGGTTAAGCTTCATCCGGAATCTCCTCAAGTTCGCGAATGTTTGCCCTATGTCATCAAGGAGCGTTGCGCTTTCCTTGGTCTTGATAACCACATCGTCCATGTAAACTTGCACATTTTGACCTATTTGATCGTGCAGACACTTTTGCATACACCTTTGGTACGTTGCTCCGGCGTTTCGTAAACCAAACGGCATAGTGCGATAGCAATAAGCCCCATACGGGGTAATAAAAGCTCTTTTATTTGATCGTCCGGGTTCAGGGGTATCTGGTGGAAACCAGAATAGGCGTCAATAAATGACAACAGTTCACATCCCGCGGTAGAGTCGATGACCTGATCTATCCTTGGCAGCGGAAATGGATCTTTCGGACATGCCTTGTTCAGGTTCGTATAATCGATACACATACGCCAAACCACTGCCACGTTCGGATCATCCTTCTTCTTTTCTACCAGTACCGGGTTAGAGAGCCAATCCGGATATAGCACTTCCATGATAAATCCTGCTGCTAGCAACCGAGCTATCTCGTCACCAATGACCTTTCTCCTATCTTCGGCGAAGCGTCGGAGAGGCTGCTTCACCGGCCTTGCTCCGGGTCTTACATTCAAAGAGTGCTCGGCCAACTCCCTCGGAACACCTTGCAAGTCCTGTGTGGACCAAGCAAAAATATCCCGATTCTCACGGAGGAAGTTGACGAGCTCGCTTTCCTATTTGTCAGTTAATCCGGCTCCAATTGTCACGGTGCGCTCCGGAAACACGTTATCCACCGGTATCTTCTTGGTGTCCTTCGCGGCTTGAAATGAAACGCTTCCATGCGGGTTGCTTAACGCCGGCATATACTGCTGCGCGGACCGAGCTAATGTCGTCACTTCTTGGATTTTTCTTTTCTCTTGGGCAATTACGAGTGACTCGGCTAAGTTAGATCCGGCTGAAGCGCACTCAATAGAACGTCGGAAATCCCCAACGATAGTAATTGCACCATTTGGCCCGGGCAACTTCATCTTCAGATAACTAACGTGGCAACTTGCCATGAATTTGCCCAGCGCTGGTCTCCCGAGTAATGCATGATACGCGCTCTCTAGGTTTACCACTTCGAACTCCAGATTTTCGGTTCGGCAGTTATCCCTTGTACCGAACAGCATGTCGACCCGGACTTTGCCTATTGGTTCGCAGGATATGCCGGGCACGATACCGTGAAAAGTTGTTCTCGTAGCCTGGAGCATGTTCTCTGAGATGCCCAACTTACGCATCGTATCCGCATACATGATGTTAATGCTACTGCCATTGTCGATCAGTACCTAGGAGAACCTCACATTAATGTTTGGTCCAATGAACGTCGGATCCAACACTAGTGCATACGAGCCCGGACTTGGCATAAGCTTGGGGTGATCTTTGATGCTCCAGGTAATTTCCTGGTCCGACCAAGACATGTACCTCATCACTGCAGGCATAACCGCGTTAACCTCCATATGTCGGCGCTGCAAGCTCTTCCTATCCGTTTCTTCTGTTGTGAACACACAATAGCTCTGGTGATGTTCCCTGTACTCATTTCTTCCCTCGTTTCCGGAGTATCTCTGATCCGGTTGTTGCTGGTTTTCCACTTGATGCACTGCATCCCTTCTCTCACTGTTGTCATACCTCGGCTGAGGGGGAGGCAACATCAGTTGCTGCGTGTTTGCTCCGGAGAGCAATTGTTGCCGGGGTAACTCCTGCTGAGGTTGATCATTCCGAGGTGCCTGAGCATTCCCCGAACCACCTTGCTCTATCTTGCGCATCCACTCACATTGTCTCGTCGTGTGACCCGCCGGGCTGCTCGGATTCGGCGTGTGAAACTTGCACGGCTGGTCCAACATTGACTCGTAGGTATACCTCGGACGATCTTTCTTTTCTTGCCATTGCTTCTTCTGCTCCGGAGTCCATGTTTTCTTGCCATCGTTTCGAGGAGTCCATTGCCCTCCCGTTTTCTGGCATTGGTTGCTCCCTGCCCCGGGCTGATCTTGATTCACGGCCGCAACTTGTTGCGAGCCATACCGATGATCCGGTCTATCGTCTCTCCTTTTTCCCCTGTAATCGTTCCTCCGGGATGACCCGGATCCGTCCCTCGGATAGTACTCGTCATTTGACTCGTTCGAGGCGATCCTAGGTTGAGTTGGATCACCCAAAGCATAAGAATCCGCGATCCGGATCATCTCTGCCAACGTGACTGGCATTTTCCTTTGCAATTTCATCCACAACTCGCTACCATATCTACATCCTTGTGCAAACCATGCTATAGCCTGTGACTCTATGACTCCCTCACACGAGTTTCTCACGGTACACCACCGGGTCAAGAATTCACGATCTGTTTCGTTAGATCTCTGCTTGCACATTGCCAGGGTCTGCGGTCTGTTCGGTCTCTTATACGTACTTGAGAAGTTGTTGATGAACATCTCTTCAAAATCTATCCAGCATTTGATGCTTCCGGGTGGCAAATTATTCAGCCAAACCCTAGCTGGACCTTCCAACATTTGGGGTACATATCGTACAGCCCACCTCAAGTTGCCAGTTGCAATTTTCACAGCTGTTGTGTAGTTTATTAGCCAATCCTCCGGCTTTGTACTGCCGTCATATGTCTTCGTGCCCCTAGGTAATTGGAAATTGGGTACCGGCGGTTCCTTCATGATCCGGGGTCCAAAGCACGCTGGACCCGGAGGACCTTGACATTCGATCTGTTCCGACCTATACAAGCGGTCTAATTTTAGCCTAGCGTCATCCGGCATCAACTCTCTGCTTCCCAATCTCGACCCTATCACATGATAGTCCGGTCTTGCGTATCCCGCATTCATCATCTCCGAGTCTCCATCATTGTATCGGTTTTGCTCCCGTTGTGGTCCTCCCTGTTGCATACCACGGCCGGCACTTTGCTCTTGCCTTGGTGCATTCCGCTGCGGCGGTTGATCTGCTCCTGCGGAGTTTCGCTGTCCGGCGTTGCCGTTGGCGGCGTTCCCTTGACCGGCATTGCCTTGATCATGGTTACCTCGGCTCACACTTCGTCGATCGTCATTTTTCCGTATCTCTTTTTCCTTTCCCGCATGCTTTGGGTCATACGGGACGATTTGCTTGTTCCGTCTGGCCAAGGTTACTACCTCTTCTCTTCTAGGGCCACCATGAGGTGATGATGCGGCGCCAGCGGATTTCTCTGGGTTACCCATCACCGAATGGACGATTTTAGAAGCTCCAACTCTCTCCGGATTACTTCTCAACAGCTCCTCATTCTGCCTATTCGCGATCCGAACCAGCTCGTTAACCCGGTCTTGCTGTCTTTGGCGAGCTTCACCCGTCAGACCCTCTAGCTCGGACGCCGCGGCATCTGCTGCTCTGAGGTTCTTCGCCGGGGTACTATACTTCGGCAACCCCACAGACAGACAGTTTTCCGACCCTTCTGGTCCATCATCACCCTCTCTGTTCATCTCACTTATGAGGTTTCTCCCTTTTACCCTCACTGCATCAACCTTGTTCGCTTCCGCGTACTCACGCAGCGTCATGTTCAACGACTGCTGAGCCGCTGCTATTTTCTTTGCGCCCTCCAGTATCTTTCGTCGGGTCTCCTCTAGCTCGGCTTGTGCCTGAGCCGGATCTACCACTGCCGTCACCGGGTTAGCCAAGCTATCCATAGCTTCCCTCAGCATGTTCTCGGGCCTCTCCAGCGGAGGACCCCTAGCTTTCCTTGGTGCTTTGGGTGTTGCCCCCGGGTCTGGCGCTGGATCCCTGCTCACGCCCGCGCTCGGTGCGGTCATCATCACCTCTGCATGGCCCGGGGAACGGGCGATACGCGCCCCGCGAGCCACAGCGAGGGGTGGTTCCCCTGCATCGATGACGCGACGCGGATGGACGCTAGACACGTCCACGGCTACATAGACCTTGTGCGCGCCGAGCTTGACGAAGACGCCGTTGCGCGGAAGGGGGCGTGTGCCGAAGCATCCAACATTGTCGCTGACGTAGTCCAGCGCACCGAAGCGCTGAACGAGCCCGGAGACGATGCGTTCACCGGTGCCGGTGAAATTTCCCGTCCGGATCTTCACCCCTGCTAGCGTCGCTAGCCCCACGGTGGGCGCCAACTGTCGTGGTGGTGTCACGGCAGATGCCATGGATAGGCTGAAGGTGGGGACTAATATGCGCTAGGGGAATCCAGGGAGGGATAGTAGAGTGATTCTCTACACAGAAGCTTTGTATTGATGTTCAGTCTCCAAGCCTACAAGTGCTCCTCGAGCTGTTTTGACTAGAGGAGGAAGAAGTGGCTCTCTTACTCTTGCCTATCCTCTAGTCCTAGAACTCAAGACCCACAAGTATTTCCCTTGATCTGTATCCGAAAAGACCCAACCCCCTTACCAGAACCCCAACCCCCCCCCTTATATAGGGGTGGTTCGGTCCTGGCCTAGGGCATACGTGGAGGCATATTCCTAAGAATATGCCGCCTCCCAAACTAGTAACCCGACAGGGGTGCTTTTCCCCCACGTCACTCTTGCTTTAGCGACGTTGCCTCTGCAGCGCCCGCGTCAGCCGACGTGAGCGTCGTCACCCTTGTCGGCCATGATCCGGTGGTCCTGCCCTTGCTTTACTCGCTCATCCAGTACGCACCTGGCCTTCTTTTTGACCAGAGATATTCCTTCCTTCTCCTAGAAGCCAAACGAGGATCCGGATCACAGTTGATCCGGCCACACCTGTTCCTGCATATAAGCTAGACAGGTGCCTCCGACTCACTCCTTGAGTCGGACGAGACAATGTTAGGCGACCTCCCTGGTCCGGGTTACTCCGTGATCCGGCCTGCCTTGAGGTGACTCGGCCAGCATCCGCTTTGACCTTGCCGAACCTCGGCTAGCTCGGCCCTTATACCCTAGAGTGACCCTACCCGGGGTTATCCCCCCAACATCTTCGTCAAGCTCGGGGCGCACAAGGTCTACGTTGATATGGACGTATCATGCGTTCATCCGTGGCACGTCGTCGAGGCAGGGGAGCCACCCCTTAGAGTGGTTCACGGGGCGCGTATCACTCGCTCCCCGGACTGTGCTGAGGTGATGATGACTGCGCCAGGCGCGGGCGTAAGCAAGGATCCGGCACCAGATCCAGAGGTAACGCCTAAGGCACCGAGGAAAGGTAGAGGTCCTCCACTAGAGAGGCCTGAGAATGTGCTGCGGGAAGCGATGGATAGCTTGGCAAACCCGGTAGCAGCAGTGGTAGATCCGGATCAGGCACAGGATCAGCTAGAGGAAACTAGGCAAAAAATTCTAGAGGGAGCGAAAAAGATAGTTGCGGCTCAGCAGTCGTTGAACATGATGCTGCGTGAGTACGCAAAAGCAAATAAAGTAGATGCTGTAAAAGTGAAGGGGAGAAATCTCATGAGTGAAATGAACAAAGAGGGTGATACTAGGATTGAGGAGTCAGAAAACTGTTTATCCGTGGGGCTGCCGAAGTATAGTACCCCGGCAAAAAACCTCAGAGCAGTGGATGTAGCTGCGTCCGAGTTAGAGGGTCTAACGGGTGAAGCCCGTCAAAGACAGCAAGATAGGGTCAATGAGTTGGTTCGGATCGCGAACATGCAAAATGAGGAATTGCTCAGGGCTAACCCGAAGAGAGTTGGGGCCTCCAAGATCGTTCATTCAGCGGCGGGTAACCCGGAGAAATCCGCTGGAGCCGCATCGTCTCCTCATGGTGGTCCTAGGAGAGAAGAGGTAGTAACCTCGGCCAGAAGGAACAAACAGATCGTCCCATACGACCCGACAAGGGCAGGGAAAGAAAAAGAAATACAGAAAAATGACGATCGACGAAGTGTGAGCCAAGGTGAAGCTGGCCAAGGTAACCGCGACCAAGGCAATGTCGGTCAAGGAAACGATGTAAATGGCAATACCGGACAACATAACTCGGCAGGACAACCGCAGCAGCGGAATATACCAAGGCAAGAGGAAAGTGCCGGCCGAGGTAAGCAATAGAGAGGTGTTCCACGAGAGCAAGACCAGTATAACGATGGAGATTCGGAAATGGTGAATGAAGGATACCCAAGGCCGGACTATCATGTGATAGGGTCGAGATTGGGAAGCAGGGATTTGATGCCTGATGATGCCAGGTTAAAGCTGGATCGACTGTATAGGTCGAAACAGATTGAGTGTCAAGGTCCGCCGGGTCCTGCGTGTTTTGGGCCCCGGATCATGAAGGAGCCACCGGTACCTAACTTCTAGTTACCTAGAGGCACAAAGACGTATGACGGCAGTACTAAGCTAGAGGATTGGTTGATAAACTATGCTACAACTGTGAAAATTGCTACAGGCAACTTGAGATGGGCTGTGAGGTACGTACCCCAGATGTTGGGGGGCCAGCAAGGGTATGGCTAAACAACTTGCCGCCCAGAAGTATTAACTGCTGGATCGATTTTGAGGAAATGTTTATCAGCAATTTCTCAAGTACGTATCAGAGGCCAAATAGGCCACATACCCTAGCTATGTGTAAGCAGAGACCGAACGAGATAGACCGGGAGTTTTTAACCCGGTGGTGTACCGTGAGAAACTCATGTGAGGGTGTGATACAGTCGCAGGCCATAGCATGCTTTGCACAGGGGTGCAGGTATGCAAGCGAGCTGTGGCAGAAGTTGCAAAGGAAAATGCCAACCACATTGGCAGAGATGATCCGGATTGCTGATTTGTATGCTTTGGGTGATCCGACTCAACCCAGGCTCATGTCAAACGAGTCGAATGAGGAGTACTACTAGAGAGATGGAGCCGGATCATCCTGAAGGAATGATTATAGAGGTAAAAGAAGAGATGACAGACCGGATCACCGGTACAGTTCGCAACAAGTTGCAGCTGTGAATCAAGATCAGCCCGGAGCAGGGAGCAATCAACGTCAGAAAACTGGAGGGCAACAATGGACACCAAGAAATGAAGGCAAGAAAACTTGGACGCCAGAGCAAAAGAAACAGTGGCAAGAAAGGAAGGACCGCCCGAGGTATACTTATGAGTCAATGTTGGATCAGCCGTGTAAATTTCACATGCCAAATCCGAATAACCCAACCAGACATACAACAAGGCAATGTGAGTGGATGCGTAAAATAGAACAAGGTGGTTTGGGGAATGCTTAGGCACCCCGGAATGATCAACCTCGGTAGGAGTTATCCTGGCAGCAATTGCTCTTCGGAGCGAACACGCAATAGTTAATGCTGCCTCCCCCTCCGCCGAGGTATGATAACCATGAGAGAAGGGATGCAGTGCATCAAGTAGAAAACCAGCATCAGCTGGATCAGAGGTATCCCGGAAATGAGGGGAGGAATGAGTACAGGGAGCATCATCAGAGTTACTGTGTGTTCATCACTGAGGAAACAGATAGAAAGAGCTTGCAGCACTGACATATGGAGGTCAATGCGGTAATGCCTGCAGTGACGAGGTATATGCCTTGGTCGGACCAGGAAATTACCTGGAGCATCAAAGATCATCCCAAGCTTATGTCAAGTCCTGGTTCATATGCGCTAGTGCTGGATCCGACATTCATTGGGCCTAACATCAATGTAAGGTTCTCCAAGGTACTGATCGACAATGGCAGCAGCATTAACATCATGTATGCGGATACAATGCGCAAGTTGGGTATCTCGGAGAACATGCTCCAAGCTACGAGGACAACTTTCCATGGCATTGTGTCAGGTATTTCTTGTGAGCCAATAGGCAAAGTCCGGGTTGACGTATTGTTCGGCACGAGAGATAACTGCCGAACTGAGAATTTGGAGTTCGAAGTGGTGAACTTGGAAAGTGCGTATCACGTGTTACTCGGAAGACCAGCATTGAACAAGTTCATGGCAAGCTGTCACATCAGTTACTTGAAGATGAAGTTGCCCGGGCCAAATGGGGTGATTACCATTGCTGCAGATTTCTGACGTTCCATCGAGTGTGCGTCAACTGGGTCTAACATAGCCGAGTCACTCGTGATTGCGCAAGAGAAAAGAAAAATCCAGGAGGTGGCGGCATTGGCTCAATCCGCGCAACAGTATATGCCGGCACTAAGTAACCCGCATGGAAGTGTCTCATTCCAAGCCACGAAAGATACCAAGAAGGTGCCTGTTGATGAGATGTTCCCGGAGCGCACCGTAACAATTGGTGCCGGTTAAATGATAAATAGGAAAGCGAGCTCGTCAATTTCCTCCGTGAGAATCGGGATATTTTTGCTTGGTCCACACAGGACTTGCAAGGTGTTTCGAGGGAGTTGGCCGAGCACTCTTTGAACGTGAGACCCGGAGCAAGGCCGATGAAGCAACCTCTCTACCGCTTCTCTGAGGATAGGAGAAAAGTCATTGGAGATGAAATAGCTCGGTTACTAGCAGCAGGATTTATCATGGAAGTACTTTACCCAGATTGGCTATCTAATCCGGTGCTGGTGGAGAAGAAGAAAGATGATCCGAACGTGGCAGTGGTTTGGCGTATGTGTATCGATTACACGAACCTGAACAAGGCATGCCCAAAAGATCCATTTCCACTGCCAAGGATAGATCAGGTCATAGACTCAACTGCTGGATGTGAACTATTGTCATTCATTGATGCATATTCTGGTTTCCACCAGATACCTCTGAATCCGGATGATCAAATAAAGACTGCATTTATCACCCCGTATGGGGCTTATTGCTATCACACCATGCCGTTTGGTTTACGTAATGTAGGAGCAACGTACCAAAGATGTATGCAGAAATGTTTGCACAACCAAATAGGTCAAAATGTACAAGTGTATGTGGATGATGTGGTTATCAAGACCAAGGAAAGCAAAACGCTCCTTGACGATATCAAGCAGACATTCGCGAACTTAAGAAGGTTCCGGATGAAGCTTAACCTGGAAATATGTACCTTCGGTGTCCCGGCTGGAAAATTACTCAGATTTCTCGTATCCAGCCGAGGTATCGAAGTTAATCTGACTAAGATTCGGGCCATTGAACGAATGGAACTGCCAAAGTGTCTTAATGATGTCCAGAAGTTCACTGGTTGCCTGGCATTGTTAAGTCGGTTTGTATGTCGGTTGGGAGAAAAGGCATTACCTCTCTACCAACTCATGAAAAAGTCGGACAAGTTCATTTGGACACCGTAGGCTAATGAAGCCTTTGCCCACTTAAAGAAGATGTTAGCCACTGCACCAGTGTTAGCCTCTCCACTATCAAAGGAGCCAATGTTGCTCTACATAGCCGCAACCAACCGAGTTGTAAGTGAAGTGATTGTGGTTGAGCGCGACGAAGAGGGTAAGTCGGTGTAAAGGCCAGTGTATTATCTGAGTGAGGTATTATCTGCCTCAAAGCAGAGCTACCCACACTATCAAAAGGTGGCGTATGGTGTCTATATGGCAGCTAAGAAGTTGAAGCATTATTTCGAGGAGCACCCCATCAAAGTAATATGTGAAGCTCCCATATCCGAGATAACGAGTAACAAGGATGCGAGTGGTAGGATTGAAAAATGGGCAATTGAACTAGCTCCCTATGCGCCACAATATGACAGAAGAGAAGCAATCAAGTCTTAGGTTGTGGCCAACTTTTTTGTGGACTGGGCCGAGGTACAATACGAACCACCGCTACCAGATCCGAACTACTGGAGGATGCTCTTTGACGGGTCAAAAACAAAAACCAGGCTAGGTGCCAGAGTTATGCTTACCTCCCCAAAGAATGACCAGCTGAAATATGTGCTACAGATCCATTTCGCGGCATCAAACAATGTCACTGAATATGAAGCACTTGTGCATGGGCTCAAAGTGGCAAAAGAAATTGGGATACATCGGATACAATGCTTTGGCGACTCAGATTTGGTAGTTCAGCAAGTGTCGGGGCTGTGGGACGCTCTTGATCCAAACATGGCATTATACAGATTCCATGTGCAGAAAATATTTGGTTATTTTGAGGGTTGCGAATTTCGCCATGTACCCCGGGTGGAAAATGAGGCTGCCGACATGTTGTCAAAGCTCGGATCAACCCGACAAGCAGTTCCACAGGGTGTAGCATTAGAGCACCTCAGAAAACCATCTATCAGACCGTCCCCAGAAACCGACTCAATCTATGTCGCGGAGGATACAGAATCCGGAGTTGTGCCCATGGACGTTGACATGGGAGGTGGTGCGCGAAACCCGGGGACTGCCTCAGCAAACCTGGGGACTGCCTCACCGAACCTGGGGACTGCCTCGCAGGACCCGGGGACTGCTTAGCGTGATCCGGTTGAAGTTATACCGGTGGATCAGATGGAAATTGATGAGGATGTGTTCCCTGTGCGAGCAATACCAGCTTGGGCACTGCCTATATTTCAATTCCTGAAAGATGGAACTTTACCCACTGAGGAGGTGTTATCCAGGCAAACTCAGAGGAGAGCAAAGGCATACACAATCATCAATTCTGAGCTATACAAAATGAGTGTGACCAATGTCCTCCAGCGATGTGTTGATCCGGAAGAAGGGCTTGACATCCTCCGAGATATACATCAAGGGGAGTGCGGGCATCATGCCTCGTCACGAGCCTTGGTGGCGAAAGCTTTCCGGCATGGATTCTACTGGCCAAGTGCCTTAGAACAAGCAGAAGATCTTGTGAGAAAATGCAATGGGTGTCAGAGGTACGCTAACAGGACACATATGCCTATGTCGAAACTCAAGACCATACCAATCACATGGCCATCTGCCGTATGGTGTTTGGATATGGTTGGCCCGTTCAAACCAGCAAGGGGGAATATGACTCACATTTTGGTCATGGTGGACAAATTTACAAAATGGATTGAAGTGAAGCCAATAAGAAAATGTGATGGAGTTGCGGCCGTGACATTTCTCAAAGACATCATCTTGAGATACGGTTATCCTCACAGTATCATAATGGATAATGGCACAAATTTTGCGGAAGGAGCATTTGCGCGTTTCTGCTGAGATAAGAAGATCCGGCTGGACGTTGCCTTGGTAGCCCACCCCGCATCGAACGGACAAGTGGAAAGATCCAACGGATTAGTATTATCCGGGATAAAACCCCGGCTCATTTGAGCCGCTACAAAGATCAGCGGGGTGCTGGATAGAAGAACTACCAGCGGTACTGTGGAGTTTAAGAACAACTCCGAATCGATCGACAGGCTATACGCCATTTTTCTGGTATATGGGGCAGAAGCTGTATTACCAGCCGACATAGAGCATGATTCGCCTAGGGTCACCCAATACATAGAAGCCAAAGTGCAAGAAGCCCGGCAAAATGATGTTGATCTGCTGGAAGAAGCGAGAGAATTGGCATTGTCTAGATCCGCCATATATCAGCAAAATCTCCGACGCTATCATAGCCAGAAAGTAAGCCCCCGAGTTTTCCAGGAAGGCGATCTGGTGCTTCGGTTGGTACAACGTACTGCTGGCATGCATAAGTTATCCCCCCATGGGAAGGGTCATTCATTGTGAGCAAAGCACTACACAATGATTCTTATTATCTTATCGATGCAAAGCCACAGGAAAAGAACAAGGCGGACAGGTCTGGTGAGGAATCTAAGGGTCCATGGAACGTAGCTCTACTTTGTCCTTTCTACACTTAGCAGAGAAGTGTATGTATCTGAGTCTTCTCATATGTCGGTATGTATGCCGGCAATGAGCTTATCAATGAAATGTTGGCACCTCGAGCAGTAACTCGAGGACTGCCTTAATAATATTTGTTGTCTTTTATTATTTATACGTCAACTGGAGTAAGTTGTTCTACTTAACTCAGATTAGTAGTGTGTGAGCACAAAAAACCCAACTCTTCGACTTGCTGCTGTCCAACAAGATTTGGCTTCATGGCAAGCGAGAGAACAAGTTTGGAATTGCCTAGAACATGAAAAACGACTAAGGAAAAGAACTTAATCAAGCCGACGTTTGTTTTTCGGACTAACCTTGTATTTACTTTCAAATTATTATGCTGAATTATTCTGAGCTAAGCCTAAAGTTTCCAAGTATTGTTAAGACAATTTTTGAAGCTCGGATTCGTAAGTCGTAAAACCGAATCAAGGTAGACATGAGCCGAGCCAGAAGATTGGATGAACGAGAAAATGAAACTCGGGGACTATGCCCAAGTTAATCTGGCATAAAAAACTTAGTAGCAAAATATCACATGTGTACTGGATACAATTCCACCTGGCATACCGGGGATCTGATAAACTTTAAAGTTTTTTCACTTAAGGAGCAGCAGGAGGAGGAAGTTCGGCATCATCTTTGCTATCTTCAATGTCTGAGGCATCGCCCTCTTCATCCTCATCCGAGCCGTCTTCAACATTCTCAGCATTTTCGTCACCAGTGACTTCCAGGAAGCTCGGTCCCTCAGTCCATTCATGAATGGGAGCATATTCGATGAGGCTATGGGCGCAAGCCTGGCGCCGAGCTACCCACTCCGGATCACTGGTCCATTTGGATCCGGTGCGCATGCGTGGTAAGAGGTTGAGGTCGATCTTCTCATACCACGTAAGTACGTAGTGGAGAACGGTCTCAGCCGTGGCGCGTCCAGCGGATTCCCTCCAAAGGTCGAGCGGGGTCTCGATTTCCATCAACTTTTCAACAAGAACTGCGGTACTCTCCAGAGTGTCTTCTGCAGGCCAAAACGTGTTGAAAATTCTGACTGCAACATCCAGGATATCCTTGCCACAGTTCTTGATAATCTCCAAGCGAGATGACAAGCTGACCAACAGGTCCTCCATGTCATAAGGAATATCTTGATCGACAGGAGCAACGGGAGTACCCCTCTCTCGGCGGAAATCAGCAACAGCGGCGCTCGCAATGGCAGTGCCCTCTGGAAATTTGCCTGAAAACAAGATAAGAGAAGCAAGTAAAGAAAAGACATGTGAAGTAACCCGGAGAAATATGCCGGATAAGGGAAAGGAACTTACGTGAAATATGGTTGTGGATCCGAGTCAACTCCCTGGTACAGTCATCGCGTCTTTTGCGAAGCTGCACAAGTTCAGCGTTCGCCGACTCAAGCTTGACGTCGGCCTCCTGGAGAAGTTCTCGGTCCTTGGCAATTTGGAGATTGAGGCGCTCACGCTCTTCAGTATAGTCCTGGCCAGCCTTTTCAAGCTCGGATTGGTGTTGTGCTTTCAGCTTCTTCATTTCTTCCTTTAGCTTGGCAATCTCATCATCCTTGGTTTAGAGGAGCGCAAGCTCATCGTCTTTCTTCTTGAGCTCGGCCTGATGCTGCCCTACTTGTTCGAGAAAATGCAGCATCATGTCAGGCGCAGGCACACTATCTTCTAGCGACACTGAAATAGTTTGTTAACCCGGCAAAGCCGAGGTATGAATGTTTGCCGAGCCAAGGAAGAAGGGAGATGGAAAGCATAGCAAGGTCGGACAAAAGTAACTTACCCTTAATCTGATCCAGATTCTTCCTCATAAGCTTGTTCTCAACCTCCACCCCAGCTGCAAAAACCGAATGATGGATTAGTTCGGCAGAAGAAGATGAAGGAATACGGAAAAATGTGAAGAAGAGAACTTACCCCTTTTCTCGTGCTCAGCGAGATGTGCATTATGCTTTGCGAGCAGCATTTTGTGAGTGTCCAGGAGACGTTGAAACTCAGCGCTCTGGCGGTTGGTGGTCACCTGAAAAGAGTACAAAAATACAACTTAGCCTTGTGTATATTCGAAGTGTACAAGATCCGGGCCAAGTGGAACTTAACCCGTCTCTAGGTGTGTGCATATTCGAAGTGTACAAGATCCGAGCCAAGTGGAACTTAACCCGGCTCTAGGTGTGTGCATATTCGAAGTGTATAAGATCCGGGCCAAGTGGAACTTAACCCGGCTCTAGGTGTGTGCATATTCGAAGTGTACAAGATCCGGGCCAAGTGGAACTTAACCTGGCTCTAGGTGTGTGCATATTTGAGGTATACAAAATCCGGGCCAAGTGGAACTTAACCCGGCTCTAGGTGTGTGCATATTCGAAATGTACAAGATCCGGGCCAAGTGCAACTTAACCCGGCTCTAGGTGTGTGCATATTCAAAGTTATCAAGGAGCTACGTTAGCTTTCTAAGGAGCATCTGGACGAGTAACAAGTTACTCCCCCGGAGGCTCGGGGACTAATGGTTATATCACTAATATCTACAACATGCTAAGGAAAAGGGGAAGTAACGTACCTCCATCATCCGACCCGCGAGGTTAATTGCCTTAGCAGCTGTGTTCATTTGAGCGGAAAACTCGGCGGGACCGAACTTCTTCGGGAGGTCATCGTTGTAGACGAACTCCGCCTTGTTCCAGTTGTTCATGAACTCGATCAAGGTCAGAGGATATCGTTTGCCGCTGAGCATGTGGGGCGCCACCAAGCCCTTGGCATGTGCTTCCCTCCTCTCAACCTGAGCAAGGGCCAGGCTGGTGTGCAAAACAAGTTGCTATGCATTAGCTGGCTCGACAAGGGTGTCCTTCGGTGCTGGAGGTTTCTTGGAAAGCATGGACACGAGAGTGCGCTGTCCAGCCTCGACGGACGCTGCCCTAGTGGCGTCAGGGGCCTTTTTTCCTTTAGGCTGCTGAGAGGAGGAAGTTGTTGCACAGATTTACCCTTGGGAGCTGCCTGGGTGCTTTCTCGCTGAGACTGAGAAGACTCGGACAAGGCGGAGGGGCTTGGCATCGCTGCCGTTGCTCTCGGTGCTGCTGCTGCTGCTTTTGCTGCTGGTGCTGAAGTTGGTGCTGGTGCTGTTTTCTTCTTCGGAGGAGGTACTGAAGTAGACTCGGTAGTAGCTGGTTGCAGCGGAGCCAAAGTGGTGGATGTCGTTGCCTCGGTTGGGCCAGTCTCCCCCGCTCTGAGGTTGCCCCCCTCTTGACGAGGTGGGCTGGAACCCGGAGTAGGCGCTGAACCCTCCAGAATAGGGCTCAGCGGGCGTGAATCGTCGCCACGAGGGGGAGAAGGACTGAGTCGGAGCGGTGAAGTGATGCTAGATCCACTCTAGGGGACCTCCACCACAGCCCTGCCGAATCAAATAGTGTCAGATGAGAAACTATAACAATGCAAGAACAAGTAAATGGCAGAGGGAAAAGGAGAATTATGCATCCGAGGTCAGGGGCTCCTTGGGCTTCCGAGCCCTTCGTGATGGGGCCTTGGTTGCAGGCTTGGAGGCAGTCTTGTCCTCGGACTTCTTTCGCCTTTTGGCTGGCTGAGAAGGTCCGGAGGATGAAGTGGATGTGGCTTCCCTTTTCTTCTTCGGTGCAACCGGAACAGGATCACCCACGGCAAGGGGAGGGTCCTCATGGATCTGCCCACCGGGGTTAGCTGATGCTGGAAAATCATAAGAAAGGGGGACAGCGTCAAATGCTTCCATCACCTCAACATCCGAGTCATCTTCATCGTCGGGCCAATCTCTAATGGAAGAGAGTTTAGCGGTGGGTCGCTTGGTCGTGTCGGCCATTGGGAGGAACATCTCCTGATCTGGTTCTTCCTCGTCCGAGCTCTCCCGGTCAGGCGCACATTTGAGGGTGGGATCGGTGCCATCCTCGGTAGTTTGCTAAAGGAATTGCTAAGGGAGAAAAAAGACGACAGAGTTAAAAATACAACAGCAACCGACATAAGATTTAATTCAGAGAAAGTTTGTGGCACGAAGCTTACCCGAGAGGAAGCCTATCCCGGCAATAGTTCTCAATTCCCCATGTCCACTCAGAGGAGAAGTCCTTGTGGGTGGTGAAGAGGGCCTTGACCCGGCGATAGATTTCTGTGTTGCTCAGCTCGAAAGACGAGGTCCGGTTGGGGTCGCGGCCCCAGCTCATGTGGCACACTTTGTGAGTGCGTTTCTAGAGAGGGGAGATCCGATTGCGGACGAATGTGATCATGGCGTCCTCGTTGCGCAACCCGAGCTCCTTCAGCTCCGTGAACCTTTTGTTGACCTGGTTGGCCAAGACTGTGGGCTTCTTGGGGACAATGTCCCACAACTCTGGGTTAGGAGGACCCAGAGCATAGGGGCGAAGCCGGATCAGGTCTCCAGTGCCGTTGTTCCGAACATAAAAGAAAGTCCGGGCCCATCCCTTGCAGGAGTCCAGCCTGGTAACCCGGGGAAAGACGGATAACCTCCAGGGAGAAATGGATGCAGCGCCGAACTGCGTAAGCTGCTTGTCCTCCGAGTCAAGCTGGATGTTTGGAATTACGTTACGACAAAGGCCAAAGAACTGGATCCATAGCTCCTTTGTGGGCCATAATCCGGCGTAGCCTTCGATCGTGGAGGCGAAAGCAGAGAGAGATGTGATAGCATTGGTAGGAAGGTGTTGCGGTTGGAGTTCGTAGGTGTTCAACCAATCATGGAAAAATCGCTAACTGGTAAACCGAACCCCTGCTGGAAATGTGACAGGAACACCACATACTCACCCGGATTGGGTGAGGGGGCAAGTTCGGTGGAGGCGAGACATGCGGTGACGCCTGCGGGGATGCGCCTAGTGCGGTAGAGCCAATCCAGGTCATCCTGGCAGACCCAGGATCCAGCCCACGCACCGCGGTCCACCGTCGCGGCGTCTTCCTCCATCTCCTGCTCGGCGACGACGAGCTCTTCTTCTGTCATCTCGAGTTCGTTGCCCTCACTGGCGCTAGCGGCGGTGGGGGGCAGCGGCCTAGACTGACAGCGACCCGTGGCGGAGGATGTGCGCAGCGGCGGCAGCGACGCAGGTGCGTGTGGAAGCAGTGCGGCGACGGCGCTGCTACTCAGACACGGTGGTGGCGGCGCTGTCACGGGAGAAGACGAAGAAGAAGAACTAGAGGCAGAGGGGCGCGGAAGTGGGAAAAGACCCAAGGGGCGCACCCCTCCCCTATTTAACCACTCCCCCGAGGAGGAAGTGGGATCGCGTTATGCGGATATGCCACACGATGTGGCCGTGTATATACCAGATGGACCAATCAGCGAAGAGCCACATGGAGGACCACAGGGTGTAGCAGATCCCATGACGTGACGCATTGATGCAGTTAACGAGGAGGCAGGCTAGACGTGACATGCGCTACAGTGATAACTGACAATTACTACAGCGGTTACTGTGGCTGGCCCTTAAAATGAGGCAACCTAATGATTAGCCTCCACGTGGGGAAGCGTACGAGAGAAGGAAAGATGACCCGGATGAGATTATGGTAACCCGGCCAGCAAGTGAAAACTTGAAATGTGCCAAGGGAAAGTAAACCCATGAGATCCGAGATAAGAGGTAACTCGGAAAAGGAGCACAAAGCTCGGTGAAATTGAACCTGCTGTGGCCTTAGCGGCTAAGGCAACTAAGACCGCACCAGCTTCGGGGACTAATGTTGGGGGGATACCCCCGGGTAGGGTCACGACGGGGTATAAAGGCCGAGTTAGCCGAGGTACAGCAAGGTCAAAGCGAATGCTGGCCGAGTTACCTCAAGGCAGGACGAACCTCGGGGTAACCCGGACCAGGGGATGTCCACCTAACTGAATCTCATCCGACTTAAGCCGTAAGTCGGATATATGAATCTAACTTGTATGCAGGAACAGGTGTGACCAGATCAACTACGATCCGGGTCATAGCAAGATTCTAGGAGAAGGAAGGTATCTCGTTGGTCAAAAGTAACCCTGGTACGCACAGCATGAGCAAAGCGGACAGGGGCAGGACCACCGAGGTGTGGCTGACAAAGGTGACGACGCTGATGTCGGCTGACGCAGGCGCCGCAGAGGCTCACATAGCCTCCGCATGGATGACGCGGGGGAAAAGCGACCCGGTCGGCTTACTATTTTGGGAGGAGGCATATTCCCTGGAATATGCCTCCACGTATGCCCTAAGTGGAGACCTAGCCACTCCTATATAAGGAGGGCTAGGGCCTCTGTAGAAGGGGTTGATCTTGATGGTTTTGAGATTTACTGGATTGATCTCTATAGACCAGTTTTTACTTGGTTCCTGAGGGCTAGCTTACGGTGAGAGTAAGAGAGTACCTTCTTCCTCCTCTCTCTAATACAACTCGAGGAGCACTTGTAATCTGTGAAGTGAATCAAATACAAACCTTCTGTGTGAGGAATCACCTCACTATCCCTCCCTGGATTCCCCTAGTGCTATTAGTCCCCACCTTTAGCCTATCCATGGCATCTGCCGTGACACCACCACGACATCTATGCTAGCCGAATTCAAGTCTCCATATAACTTCTGGGCTGAAGCAATCTCTATCACTTGTCATTCATCCAACCGGTTATACCTCCGTAAAATCTTGGACAAGACTCCATATGAAATACTTACCGGTAACAAGACAAACATCTCATACTTTCGGGTATTTGGGTGTAAGTGTTTCTTTCTCATAAAGGGAGTTCGTTTATCTAAATTTGAGTCTAAGGCTTTAGAAGGTATTTTTGTTGGTTATGGTGCCGAATCCCACACTTATAGAGTCTATAATAAGCTCTCTGGAACGGTTGTAGAATCTTGTAGTGTGGTGTTCGAGGAAAATGACGGCTCCCGTGTGGGGCAAGTTGATGTTTGTGATGCAGATATTGAAATACCCCAAGATGCCATAAGAAGAATGGGCGTGGGATTTTTTCGCCCCATTGAGGAACCCCTTGTGGCGGATCGGGAAGGACAATGCTCTACTCATGAAGAGCCCTCATCTACACATACTCAACATGCTCCAACCACGGGAGTAACTTCTACACCAACTCCACCAATTGCTGAAGGTCAACATGCTCCTGGATGCTCCAGGCCGGATTATCCGGTCGACACCGGATTATCCGACCACCACTCCCCTAACGACCAAACTGTGCATCCTATCAAAGAAACTGCTGCAAGCTCCAGGCCGGATTTTCCGGCTGATCCCGGATTTTCCGGCCCCTCGCCAATTCAAGCAAGTTCCAGGCAACCCGATGAAATTGCATCAAGTTCTCCCAGGCCGGATTATCCGGCCTCACCCTCGGCCGGATTATCCGGCCCTGAAACTCCTGATGATCAGCAGCCTCCTGTTACGGCTGCTGACCCACCTCAAGGGCATGCTCCATCATCTCCTACTACTGATAATCAGACTTCTAATCAAGGTCAAGCAACTGATTCCAACAAAGACTCTAGTGATGAAACTATTCCACCAAGATACAACAAGCTTATTGAACTTTGCCGCAAGGCTCATGCTGATCGGAACCTTGAGTTAAGGGGTCATACTCTTGACAAAGTTGTAGGTGATCTTCAACAAAGGGTTTCCACAAGAAGGGAATTGGCAAGTTTTGGTGAGCATCAAGATCACATCTCTATGGTGGAACCTAAGAAGGTGTTTGAAGCTCTTGAAGATCCGGACTGGGTTGTTGCTATGCATGAAGAGTTGAATAACTTTGAGTGCAACAAGGTCTGGATGTTGGGTCCGCAACATAGAAAACAAAAAAATTCCTACGATGAGAACTACACGCCAAGATCTATCTACTAGGTACAGAGCAACGGGTGGACATACATCCATGGAGAACTTACCCTCGAAGACAACGAGCTTTGTTAACGAGTAGGAACTCGTGGTTGATGTAGTCATACACTTGCCGATCTCAAGATCGTGAGGAAGTCCGAGCGCCGCAACTCAGCAGCGCATCCGCACTCGCACACACGTTCAAGCCACCGGACAACCTCCACCTCCTCGCTCTAGCGATCCAGCAGAAGCAGCAACTCCTTCCATACGAAATGCCACCGGGAACATGTATCTCGCTAATCCGAGACCATGGTGGAATAATTCTAGAGGGGGAGAGAGATCCTTCACAAAGAGGTGTGTGGATGAAGGAGGGAATGGGTGGCCTTTTATAGGAGGAGGGGGTGCCCCCTCCCTCCATGGTCGGCTCATGGGGGGTGACCCCTCACCTCCCCCATTCATGTGGTGGTAACTCCTCCACATTAAAATGCCTCTTCACATTCCCTTTTAAAGTCTCCACTTTAAATGCATTAAATTTCTCCAAATTTAATGCTCTCTCATTTAATAAAACTCTTTATATTAAATTTATTCAGAATTTTGTTAATTAATTTAATTAACAAACATTCACATATAGCCCCTTGCAATATTTCAATATCACATGCAGAAACACCTTCTGCAATTTCACCCGAAACAATTTCCGGTTTCTATTGAAACAATTCCTGCGCTTTGCAATTCTTTTGTCTGAAATATATGTGCTCCAAAATGGTGTCCGGTAACTCTTAAGTGTTCCACCCTACGGTTCGCGAATAATGCAGACATGATCGAGACCCTTCTCCGATCAATAATCAGCAGCGGGACCTGGAGATCCGTACTGACTCCTACACATTCAACGATGACTCCTGTGATCGTGAGAACCTTTAACGCTTGTAACTAAATCCTTTTGTCTCTCGATATATTACATGTCCGAGATTCGATCATCGGTATCTCCATACCTAGTTTGATCTCGTTACCGACATGCACTCTTTTCTCATTCCCGTGATATAACATTCTAGTGATCACATCACTTGCTTGCAAGCTATCCTAATGTGATATCACCGAGAGGGCCCAGAGTATATCTATCCGTCATCTGGATTGACAAATTCCACTCTTGATCCATGAGCCTCAGCATAACACCTTCGTAGCACTGAACCCATCTTTATAGTCACCCTATTACGGTGTGACGTTTGATGTTATCAAGATACTCTTCCGGTGTTAGCAATTAACATGATCTCATGGTCTAAGGATAAAGATTACTTCGTATGATGTTATAGCAATATAAACATAATGACTTGATCATAATGCTATACTTCGGATGAATGTTCATCACATCATTCTACCAATGGTGTGACCTTGTTATTAACAACATCCAATGTCCATGATCAGGAAACCTTGATCATCTTGTTAATCAACAAGCTAGTCTATAAGAGAGGCATGACTAGGAACCCTTTTTGTTTATTAAACACACATGTATTGATGTTTCCTATCAATACAATTATAGCATGCAAAATAAACATCAATCATATACAAGGAATACATAATAACAACTTTATTATTGCCTCTCAGGGCATATTTCCTTCAGTCTCCCACTTGCACTAGGGACAATAATCTAGTTCACATAGTGATAAATCTAACACCCATAGAGTTCTGGTGTTGATCATGTTTTTCCCTAGGGAGTACTTTAGTCAACGGATCTACTACATTCAGGTTCGTGTGCACTTTACAAATCTTTATATCTCCATCTTTGACATGCTCGCGGATGGAGTGAAACCGGCGCTTAATATGCTTGGAATTCTTGTGAGACCTTGGTTCCTTTGCGTTGGCTATGGCTCCATTGTTGTCACAATAGATCACCATCGGGTCCAACGCACTAGGAACCACACCTAGTTCCGTTATGAACTCCTTCATCCAAACCGCTTCTTGCGCTGCTTCTGAAGCAGCAACATATTCCGCCTCCGTTGTTGATCCAGCCACCACAGGTTGTTTGGAGCTCCTCCAACTAACTGCTGCTCCGTTCAAGATAAATATGTATCCGGATTGAGACTTACAGTCATCCGGATCAGTGTCAAGGCTAGCATCGACATAACACTTAGCGACTAGCTCTTCTTCACCTCCGTATACAAGAAACATATCCTTAGTTCTTCTCAAGTACTTAAGGATATTCTTGACCGCTATCCAGTGTTCCAAACCTGGATCAGATTGGTACCTACTAGTCAAACTAATAGCATGTGCCACATCCGGTCTTGTACATAGCATGGCATACATTATAGAGCCTATGGCTGAGGCATAGGGGATCTTATCCATCATCTCTCTTTCTTCCGCCACAGCCGGACTTTGAGTCTTACTCAATGTCTTGCCTTGCAACATAGGTAAGAACCCCTTCTTACTTCCGTCCATATTAAACTTCTTTAATATCTTATCAAGGTATATACTCTATGATATCCCAATTTAGGCGTCTTGATCTATCTCTATAGATTTTAATGCCTAATATATATGAAGCTTCACCAAGGTCCTTCATCGAAAATTTGTTGTTTAGATAACTTTTAACACTGTTTAAAAGATCTAAATCATTTCCAATCAATAATATGTCATCCACATATAATATCAGAAATGCCACATTGCTCCCACTCACTTTCTTGTAAATACAAGCCTCTCCATAAGTTTGGACAAATCCAAACTCTTTGATCACCTCATCAAAGCGGAGATTCCAACTCCGGGATGCTTGCTTCAGTCCATAGATGGATCGCTAAAGTTTGCACACCTTATCAGCATCCTTAGGATCGACAAAACCCTTAGGTTGTATCATATACAACTCTTCTTCAATATTACCATTGAGGAACACAGTTTTGACATCCATCTGCCATATTTCATAATCGAAATATGCAGCAATTGCTAACATAATCCTAACCGACTTAAGCATCACTACAGGAGAGAATGTCTCATCATAGTCAACTCCTTGAATTTGTCAAAACCCCTTTGCAACAAGTCGAGCCTTATAGATGGTCACATTACCATCAGCATCAATTTTTCTTTTGAAAATCCATTTATTCTCAACGGCCTTTTGGTCGTGAGGTAAGTCCACCAAGTTCCAAACCTGGTTTTCATACATGGATTCCATCTTGGATTTCATGGCTTCTAGCCATTTGTTGGAATCAGGGCTCATCATCGCTTCTTCATACGTCGCAGGGTCATCTATTTCATCAATCATGAAATTCATAACAGGATTGCCGTACAGTTCAGGAGCTGCACGTGTCCTGCTTGACCTGCGAGGTTCGGTAGTGTCCTCTTTCGGAGTTTCATGATCAATATCATTAGCTCTCTCTTCATTAGGTGAAGTCAACTCCGAAACAACTTATGGAGCTGCGCTACTCGCCATTTCATGAAGAGAAGGTTCAATAACCTCTTCGAGTTCTACCTTCCGACTACTCACACCTTTCGCGAGAAACTCCTTCTCAAGAAAGGATCCATTCTTGGCAACAAAGACCTTGCCCTCGGATCTGTGATAGAAGGTATACCCAATCGTTTCCTTAGGGTATCCTATGAAGACGCATTTTTCCGCTTTGGGTTCGAGTTTATCCGGTTGAAGTTTCTTCACATAAACATCGCATCCCCAAACTTTAAGAAATGACAGCTTAGGTTTGTTTCCAAACCATAATTTATACGGTGTCTTTTCAACGGATTTAGATGGTGCCCTATTTAAAGTGAATGCAGCGGTTTCCAGTGCATAACCCCAAAATGACAGTGGCAAGTCAGTCAGAGACATCATAGATCGAACCATATCCAATAAAGTACGATTACGACGTTCTGACACACCATTACGTTGTGGTGTTCCGGCAGGCGTGAGTTGTGAAACTATTCCACAGTCTTTCATATGTGTGCTAAACTCGTAACTAAGATACTCTCCTCCACGGTCGGACCGTAGAAATTTGATCTTTCTGTTACGATGATTTTCCACTTCATTTTGAAATTCTTTGAACTTTTCAAAAGTTTCAGACTTGTGTTTCATCAAATAGATATACCCATATCTACTCAAATCATCCGTGAAAGTAACAAAATAACGATATCCACCTCGCGCCGACACACTCATTGGTCCACACACATCAGTATGTATGATTTCCAATAAATCTGTCGCTCGTTCCATTGAACCGGAAAACGGCGTTCTAGTCATCTTGCCCATAAGGCATGGCTCACATGTATCAAATGATTCAAAATCAAGTGATTCCAAAAGTCCATCAGAATGGAGTTTCTTCATGCGTTTAACGCCAATATGACCTAGACGGCAGTGCCACATATATGTAGATATATCATTATCAAGTTTAATTATTTTAGCATCAACATTATGAATATGCGTAATACTACTATTGAGATCCAACAGAAATAAACCATTCAACACAGGTGCATGACCATAAAATATATTATTCATATAAATCGAACAACCATTGTTTTCAGACTTAAATGAATAACCACTTTGCATCAAACACGATCCGGATACAATGTTCATGCTCAGTGCAGGCACCAAATAACAATTACTTAGGTTTATAACTAATCCCGATGGCATATGGAGAGGCAGCGTTCCGACGGCGATCACATCAACTCTTGATCCATTGCCGACCCACATCGTGACCTTATCCCTTGCTAGTTGTCGCTTTTTCCGCAGCCCCTGAACCGAGTTACATATATTAGCAACCGATCCCGTATCAAATACCCAGGTGCTACTGCGAGTACTAGTCAAGTACACATCAATAACATGTATATCACATATACCTTTGTTTGCCTTGCCGGACTTCTTGTCTGCCAAATACTTGGGGCAGTTGCGCTTCCAATGGCCAGTCCCCTTGCAATAGTAGCACTCGGTGTCAGACTTAGGGCCAGCTCGGGGTTTCTTTTTAGGTGTGGCAACAGACTTGCCACCCTTCTTTCCCTTGTGCTTGCCTTTCTTATCCTTCTTGAAACCGGTGGTCCTATTGATCATCAACACTTGATGTTCTTTCCTAATCTCCACTTCTGCAGTCTTAAGCATTGACAGAAGCTCGGGAAGAGACTTCTTCACGCCCTGCATATTATAGTTCATCACGAAGCTCTTTTAGCTAGGTGGCAGAGATTGGAGAACACGATGTATGCCCAAGTCAATGGGAATCGTTATTCCCAAGGACACAAGCTTATCGGCGTACCCAGACATTTTGAGTATGTGCTCACTAACGGAGCTGTTTTCCTCCATCATGCAGCTAAAGAACTTTTCTGTAGCATTATAACTCTCTACGGCAGCATGGGTATTGAAAATCATTTTCAATTCTCCCATGGTATCAAAGGCATTGCCATTTTTGAAACGTTTTCGAAGTTCTGGCTCTAGCCCATACAGTATGCCGCAATGAACTAAGTTGTGGTCCTCCTGATGAGTTATATAGACGTTCTTTTCCTCGTCAGGGGCATCAGGAGCTGGTGGGGGGCCTAGCGGCGCATCTAGCACATATTGCTTTTGTGCAGCAGTGAGGAGAATCCTCAAATTCATAGCCCAGTTGGTGAAGTTGCTACCATTCGCAGCAAGTTTCTCTTTCTCCATGAACACATTGAAATTAAAAGCAGGTGGTGCCATCTACAACAGAATTTGTAAAGTATATTTAGACTAAGTTTATGATAGATTGAGTTCAACTAATCCAAATTACTAATGAACTCCCACTCAAAAACGACATCCCTCGTGTCCTTTTGGTGATTACATGAACCAAATCCACTACACCAAGTCCGATCATCAAGTGAGTCGGTGTAGCTTCAAAGGAGAGCATCTATATGGGCATCATATCAACTATATGACTCATGCTTAACCTTTCGGTCCGTGTTCCGAGGCCATGTCTGTACATGCTAGGCTCGTCAAGTAAGAACCTTAGTATTTGCGTGTGTAAAACTGTCTTACACCCGTTGTATGAAAGCGTAGAGTTGAAAACACCCGATCATCACGTGATGCCTCAAAACACGATCCACAAAACGGTGCATACTTAAGGAAGAACACATTTTATCTTGATATCTAAATGAGGTATCATCTTATAATGCTACCAAACGCGCCAAACTAGCAATATAAGATGCTAACATCTAATGTGTGAAGTGAGGTGATATGGTCCATGCATTTGATCTCTATCATTTGCATCGTGGTATGATCTCTATCATTCCTTTGTGTGTAAGGCCAAGGTCTATGGAACTTACATGTTAAGTGAGTTGTAAGAGTATCTATTATACATCTACTTACAACAATACCATATCAAAACACTAGCCCAGCAACGATCTAAACTAGACGCCTCTAATTTATCAATTGCAAGTTTTACGTGGCTTAGGGCTTTCGGAGATGAACCACAACGAGGATAACCAAGTTATTAGCAACTCGTTGTAAATCAGATATTGACTATAGTAGGAGAGACAGACACCCGCCAGCCACTTATGCAAAACAAGTTGCATGTCAGTCGTGGAACCGGTCTCATGTACGATGACATGTAAGGTTGGTCCGGGCCGCTTCATCCCACTATGCCACCAATATCCAAAATACATAGAAGATGCAATAGCATGATCATCATCGCCCACATATAAACATATGTGTACTACCCGTGCAAAGCACCTACGCATAGATCAGGCTCTGATACCACTATTGGGTCCGCAGCATAGAAAACAAAAAATTTCTTACGGTGTGAACTACACGCCAAGATCTATCTACTAGGTACAAAGCAAACGGGTGGACATACATCCATAGAGAACTTACCCTCGAAGACAACGAGCTTTGTTAACGAGTAGGAACTCGTGGTTGATGTAGTCGTACACTTGTCGATCTCAAGATTGTGAGGAAGTCCGAGCGCCGCAACTCAGCAGCGCATCCGCACTCGCACACACGTTCAAGCCACCGGACAACCTCCACCTCCTCGCTCCAGCGATCCAGCGGAAGCAGCAACTCCTTCCAGACGAAATGCCACCGGGAACATGTATCTCGCTAATCCGAGACCATGGGGGAATAATTCTAGAGTGGGAGAGAGATCCTTCACAAGGAGGTGTGAGGATGAAGGAGGGAATGGGTGGCCTTTTATAGGAGGAGGGGGGTGCCCCCTCTCTCCATGGCCGGCGTATGGGGGGTGACCCCTCACCTCCCCCATTCACGTGGTGGTAACTCCTCCACATTAAAATGCCTCTTCACATTCCCTTTTAAAGTCTCCACTTTAAATGCATTAAATTTCTCCAAATTTAATGCTCTCTCATTTAATAAAACTCTTTATATTAAATTTATTCAGAATTTTGTTAATTACTTTAATTAACAAACATTCACATATAACCCCTTGCAATATTTCAATATCACATGCAGAAACACCTTCTGCAATTTCACCCGAAACAATTTCCGGTTTCTATTTAAACAATTCCTGTGCTTTGCAATTCTTTCGTCTGAAACATATGTGCTCCAAAATGGTGTCCGGTAACTCTTAAGTGTGCCACCCTATGGTTCGCGAATAATGCAGACATGATCGAGACCCTTCTCCGATCAATAATCAGCAGCGGGACCTGGAGATCCGTACTGACTCCTACACATTCAACGATGACTCCTGTGATCGTGAGAACCTTTAATGCTTGTAACTAAATCCTTTTGTCTCTCGATATATTACATGTCCGAGATTCGATCATCGGTATCTCCATACCTAGTTTGATCTCGTTACCGACATGCACTCTTTTCTCGTTCCCATGATATAACATTCTAGTGATCACATCACTTGCTTGCAAGCTATCCTAATGTGATATCACCGAGAGGGCCCAAAGTATATCTATCTGTCATCTGGATTGACAAATTCCACTCTTGATCCATGAGCCTCAACATAACACCTTCGTAGCACTGAACCCATCTTTATAGTCACCCTGTTACGGTGTGACGTTTGATGTTATTAAGATACTCTTCCGGTGTTAGCAATTAACATGATCTCATGGTCTAAGGATAAAGATTACTTCGTATGATGTTATAGCAATATAAACATAATGACTTGATCGTAATGCTATACTTCGGATGAATGTTCATCACATCATTCTACCAATGGTGTGACCTTGTTATTAACAACATCCAATGTACATGATTAGGAAACCTTGATCATCTTGTTAATCAACAAGCTAGTCTATAAGAGAGGCATGACTAGGAACCCTTTTTGTTTATTAAACACACATGTATTGATGTTTCCTATCAATACAATTATAGCATGCAAAATAAACATCTATCATATACAAGGAATACATAATAACAACTTTATTATTGCCTCTCAGGGCATATTTCCTTCACTGGAAACTAGTGGAGAAGCCCAAGGATTGCCGCAATGTTATCAGCACTAAACGGATATTTAAAAACAAGCAAGATGAGAATGGCATTGTTGTAAGGAACAAGGCGGGACTAGTGGCACAAGGCTATTCCCAAGTTGAGGGCATTGACTTCGGCGAGACCTATGCTCCTGTGGCTCGTCTTAAGTCCATCTGTATCCTTCTTGCTTTTGCTTCCCATAATAATTTTAAATTGCAGCAAATGGATGTTAAGAGTGCTTTTCTTAATGGTCCTCTACATGAGCTGGTATATGTAAAGCAACCCCCAGGATTTGAGGATCCTAACTTCCCGAACCATGTCTACAAACTCGATAAGGCACTCTATGGCCTTAAACAAGCCCCACGTGTGTGGTATGAGCACCTTAAAGAGCTTTTGCTAGACCGTGGCTTCGAAGTTGGGCAAATCTATCCCACTCGTTTTACTAAGAAGGTTAAGGGGAGCTCTTCGTATGTCAAATATATGTAGACGACATCATCTTTGGTTCTACTAGTAAAGCTTTTAATGAGGAATCTCCAAACTTATGACTGACAGGTTTGAGATGTCTATGATGGGGGAGTTATGGTTCTTTCTTGGATTCGAGATCAAGCAACTTAGAGAAGGAACCTTCATCAATCAAGCTAAATACATCCAAGACATTCTCAAGAGATTCAAGATGACGGATCTTAATGGCGTCGCCACTCCGATGCAAACAAAATGTCACCTTAACTTAACCCCCACGGTAAAGATGTGGACCAAAAGGTATACCGGTCCATGATCGGCTCTCTTCTTTACCTCTGCGCATCTAGACCCGATATTGTGTTGAGTGTGGGTGTGTGTGCGGTCAAGAGGATCTTCTGAAAGGTATCAAGCAACTCCTAAAGAAATCCACTTAGTGGCGGTCAAGGGGATCTTCTGATATTTGGTTCATTGCCCTAACTTTGGTCTATGGTATCCCAAGGGCTCCAATTTCTCTCTATGTGGTTATACTGATTCAGATTGGGACGGTGATAAGGATGATCGGAAATCAACTTCTGGTGCTTGCCAGTTTTTGGGAAGATCTCTAGTTTGTTGGTCATCTAAAAAGTAGAATTGTATTTCTCTCTCCACTGTCGACGCTAAATATGTTGCTGCGGCTAGTGCCTGCACTCAGTTATTATGGATGAGGCAAACTTTAAAGGAATATGGTGTCAATTGTGACAAAGTGCCTCTTTTGTGCGATAATGAAAGTGCAATCAAAATTGCGTACAATCCGGTACAGCACACAAGGACAAAGCGTATTGAGATTCAAAATCATTTTGTTTGGGACCATGTTGCTCGAGGCGATATTGATCTATCTTTTGTGAGCACGAAGAACCAACTTGCTGATATTTCACGAAGCCACTTGATGAAGCAAGGTTTTGCTACTTGAGGAATGAGCTAAATATCATTGATTCAAGGAGCTTGTCTTGATTACCCATGCACTCACTCGTACATCTCGGTCTTATTTGGTCTAGGTGTGGGCATGGATATAGGGGGAGTGTGTTCCTAATTGATTGGGCTAACCCTCCCCCCATAATGCCGAAAGCAAGTCAAATCATTTCTCTTAATATCATTTTGTGATATGTGAGCTTATTGATGAGTGTTGGTTATGAACCCAAGATATATCTTCGCGGTGTCATACCATACACTCCAACAAGGTGGCTTCGGCCACCGCCCTCTTCCTTGAGAAGAGTTGGATTTATTTGGATCTTCCTTGATCGTTTTTAGCTCCTCTCATGTTTTTATGGGAAGCACACTCACTTTTGGCTTTTAGTTGCTTTGATTCTTGCAAATTTGAGCGTGTAGTACCATCTTAGTTTGGCTTTCTTAATGCCCGGTGGAACTCTTCTTCTGGGCTTAACTATGAAGAGCTGGAGCGTCACTTGTTCCCTTCTGCGGCCACTGCTGATGATGAGGACGATGACACCGAGGAACTTGAGGATGAGGACGACGATGTGAACAAGGACGAGGACGACGATGACGACTATGAGTGATACCTTGGGGCGTTAACATCGCACTTCTTCCTTTTTGGCGTCTCAATGCCAAAGGGGGAGAAGTAGTTCTATTAGGTCTCCGAGAGGATTTGCATGGGTTGGGCACAAGCATTTGCACTTTTTCATTCGTCGTTTTCTTGCTTGCCCAATTACCTATGGATTCATCTATCATATCCTATTATGCTGGGCATCTATCTCAAGTAAGGCGCTTATATTGGTTATCACATTGATGATTGTGGCTATATCAAGGACGCCTCTCCCTATCTCGGTGGTATGATTATGTTGTTTATATTGCAATGGAATATACTCACACCTATGTGTGTGCATTTGTATTCAAATACAAATTTCTAGTATGCACACATTGAGGGGGAGTCTCTTTCATGTATTTATTGTTGTTGGTCCTATGAACTTTCTTGCAAATCCTAGTATTGTCATCTAACACCAAAAAGGGGAGATTGAAAGAACATTTCATGATTTCCTATGTTTTGTGTGTTAGATAACAATAGCATGGAAGTTCTAATGTGTACTAAGTGTTGCAGGAAAGTTTTGTGCTTTGGGGGGACCGGATTATCCGCCCCCATCATGGTCTGGATAATCTGGCCAGACCATTTTGTCCAGGACTGGCTCTGCGTGAGCTTCTGTCTAGGGGCGGAATTTCCCCCGGACAGTCCGGCCCTAGGGCAAATTTTCTCCCTGGACCGGATAATCCGGCCCTCATGTTGGGGCTGATAATCCAGCCCCAGGGGAATCGCCCAAGAGAGCGTTTGCGTGAGCTTCGTTCTGGGGGCGGAATTTCCCCCGGATATTCCATGGCTAGGGTGGATTTTCCCTAGGCCGGATAATCTGGCCCTCCCCTAGGGCCGGATAATCCGGTCCCCAGGAGAAGGTGTCAAGAGCCAGCCTGCGCGAGCTTCTGTCTGAAGGCGGTTTTTCTGCCGGATAATCCGAGTCTAGGCAGAGTTTTCCCAAGGCCGGATAATCCGGCCCCCAAAGGCTCCAATGGCTTGGTTTGAAAAGGGGGTATAAAAGCCCCTCCTTCCCCTTCGAGAAGATCTCTTGATTCATTCGAAAAGTGCTAGATACATTGCAAGAGCTCTCTCTCTAGATCTCCCACTTCAACCACCTGAAGGCTTCGATCTTTGGGGGAATTGAAGGAGGAGACAATCTTAATCGCCATCACAAATCAAGCGCATCAACTCCTCTCCATTCATTTGGAGAAATCCCCGATCTAGTATTCTTGCTAATATCTAGATCTTGTATATTGTTATTGATAATGTGTTCTTATGGCAGCTTGTTGTCATTATGGGAGCCTCCAATTTGGTTGTGGAGTTGTGTCCCGCTAGTTGGGTAAAGGCGCTGGTACCCGACTCGAAGGGTTCCTATAGTGGAAAGGTGGATCAGGCCTTTGGTGGTGGGATCCATCGGAGAACAGGGTGAGGTCTATTGTGGCGCCCACCCCTCCAACACAGATGTACTTCCCTTAACAAGGAAGGAACTCCGGTAAAACAAATCCTGTGTCTCCACGTGCTTCACTACGGTTCACTCGTTCCTCTTTCCACTCGCCTCTTACTCGCTAGTAGATAGGTTTGCATATAGGGAAATTCTTCTAAATAGTTATCTAGAGAATTTACCTTTTGTGTTAAGCCTAAAATTGAAAAAGCATTAAAATTTGAAGTATCACCTATTCACCCCCCCCCCCTCTAGGTGCCCATACGATCCATTTCAAAGGGCCCATGAGGGAAAGGCAAGAGGAGAGAGGAGGCAAGGGGGTGGCCGGCTGGGCCAAGCCCCCCCCCCCCCCCCCCCCCGCGCGGGGCCCACTAGGGCTGTCCAGCGGCGTCCCCCTCTCCCCCTCCTTTAGTCCCACCCCAGGACTTTGAGGGAGGTAGTACCCCCCCTATATATAGTGGGGGTATTTGGCCAAAGAAATACACAGAATAATCAATAAAGGTTCCCTCTCTTTTGGGGAGACCTTCTAATTGATTCTCTCTCTCCCGTGACTGTGGTCCCAAGTTCGGACTACGCGAATGAGAGACATCTTCACCGCGGAGCGCCGTCGCACTATGGGATTCGGATCCAGGAGCTCTACTTCCGCAACTGCTGCTAGATCGAGGAAGCGGGATCGTCAGGCACCGGATGCATGTAACTCCCCGCGAGGTGTCACACTTGAGGCACTCAAGTCGTTGGAGCCATAGGAGCGCAAGGACTTCATCATGACCTCGAGGTTGGCTTTGGCTCGTCTACATCAACCACACTCTCCTGAGCATTGACAATGCTTTTCGGTCTTCGAGGGTAAGTTCGTGAAACTCCCTTCCGTTACTGCATTACTAATAGATAGGTCCTGGCAGCATCAGGGGTTCAGGGGCGTATGGTAAAATTTTATTGTTTTCATATGCGGAACCACTACAGTGGTATCAGAGCTAGATCTATGTGTAGTAATGCTAGTACGGGTAGAACACACGAGATGTAGCGTGTGGGCGTTGATGTTTTAGTTGTTACCCTACCACGTGTACTTGTGTATACCGCAGTAATGCTTGATGAAGCGGCCCCCAACCGACTTTACGCGTTCATTCGCGAGACTGGACCACGCTTGACATACGGCTTGTACCGTATAAAGTGGCTTTAGGGGGTGTCTGTCTCTCTTGCATTAGTTGGTATGCCATTTGCAACGGAGGGCCCTGAAAGGGTTATAGTATAGACAACTACTTGATCAGCGTTCTGGTGAAAGTTTGTAGGTAAGAATGGTTCTTGTGTGAATGCCCATTCAGCCACGTAAAACATGCAAAGAAAAGTAGAGGCATCTAACTTTGTTTTGCAGGGGGCGTTGCTTTGTGATATGGTTGTGGAAAAGGTAAAGTGATTACCTTATGTTACAAAGTAGTAGTAGATAGTCACGGAGGTGACGGACTACCAGGCCGGAAAGACACCGGTACCCTGGTGTCTACGGCACCGGTACCCTAGTGCCGGAATCTGGTGACGCCGGATGGAGACCATGACGTGAAGGACCATATCACATTGCATTTACATTCAATGTTATTGTTTGTATATCTTATTGTGTGCTAGTATTAGATACTCGACGCTAGCCTAATAAGATATCCCTATTAAAATTACCAATGATTGTGTTCCCCTTAGTGTGCACCACCAAGAAAGTTCTTCGGTATGAGGCAGGCCGTGATGATCGAGGATCTACGTTCGCATACAGTGGGTGTAAGCCATGTTGCACAACGAATACACTAAGGTTGAGTTAGCGAGCCTAGCATGTACAGACATGGCCTCAAAACACGGATGTTCGAAAGATCGAGCACGAGTCGCATGAATGATGTGACCGAAGTTTAGCCTCCACCCTAGAACTCACATTGATGGCCGTGATGATCGGGGGAGATGTGGGGAAAAGGGGTCGTGTTTTCACTAGAACCCTTCAAGGGATAGGTGTTTTTGAGTGGAGTTATTATTAACTCATTTAATTATAAACTTAGTATAAATTCCTTTTTGCAATTATAAATGTAGAAAATGGTTCTCCCCGATGCTACCTTTCCTATTGACAATTGCTTAGAAGGAGAGAAGCTCAGGCTAGACGGATCAAACTTCTCTATGTGGGTTGCGTGTCTCCATGTTCTCCTTAGCAAGAATGACGTGGTCGACTATATACTCAACGAGATGGATTTGGAGCAGCCCTATTTATATGAGACCCCAGAATAGTGGGAGGAACACCATTATCATCGTTTGATGTCCACCTTCATATCAGCTACAATGTGCTACGGGATAGTGGATGAGCTGTGGCTAGTCATGGGTAATCTTGACCCTCGTGCGACAATGGTACAACTTAGGACACATTTCATGGAACAACCACGCATATGGGAGCATGAGCTGATGGGAGACTTCCTCTCCATTAAGATGGAGGAGAACTCATCACTTGACGACCACTTGGAGCGCATGCATGATGTGTACATGAGGCCTGCATACTTCCTGGATAGCTAGATGACGAGCTCTTTTGCAAATGGCGTTGTGCTGCGGTCGCTGCCACCAAGCTACCAAGCACATGTCAGGACTCTCATTATGAGAGGCGACGCGGAAACACAGGATTTCCACGGGTTCATATCACATCTCAAGAATGTGATGGTTGAACCTATTAGCGTTGAGATCATCAATGACAAAGGTATATATTTGATATAAAATTTTATAAATGTTATAATCTTGCAAACACATGTTGCAGTGTTAAGTATATTTGATACTTGTTCTATTTTGCTGAAAACAGGTCCTTCTGCATAGAGGTGCTTGCTAGAGAGGAGGTGACGTTGCGTGTTGATGGCGAGCATGATGATGATGGCCAACGACACTCTCCCTCGACATTTATCACTTAGTTTATGTTTTAGGATGATTATTGTAATCAAAAGATTGTGAACTTCTTTAGTATGTCTCACACTTTGTGAGACGGTTATTCATATGAGCATGTAATAAACAGTTGTTCCACTTTTATGAATGATTTCTATTCATGTTCATATCTTGTTCGATTATGTGTGAATTATCCTGGTTTTGAAACTAATTGATAATACATGAACATTTGTAAAATATTGAAATGCCTTAAAATTACCCAACTTAATGATATGTTCATTAATGAATGAAACCATTGTTTAAATTCAAAGTTATGTGATAGTATGTGAAAGTCATTTGATTTCTTGTCACATATGAATCATTCCTAAGTTCGGCAAAATAACTTGAACACCGTGTATTACAAGAATACAAAGTGTTTGATGAATTGTTAAAAGAGAATACATATTCGATGTATTGTGTTTTAACAAAAATGGTGATTATCATTATATGATTGTTTAAATTGAGTAAAGAAGTTTACCAAAGGAAACATGAGTATGAAACTATTTGATATGATCAAAGTATTTCATCAACAAAGGGTATTAAAGATAAAAGAGAATCTAATTACTACGATTTGATCAATAGTAATGAAACTCAACATTATAAGATTGGCATAAAAAAATTGTGGAATGCAATGCGTTCGAAATGTCAAAATGCAAAGCATCATAATATGATATTAGATATAAAAGTTGGTGAATAGATGGCACAAAATAAATCGTTGTAGTGTAGATGTAGAGACCATTAGTTAGAAATAGTTAGCACTCAATTAGAACATATAGTTAACCATATGGATTCGTGAGATCGGCTCCATATCTAGTATGGATCGTCGTGGAAGTTTTGGGATTATTCAATATAACCAAACAATAGCGAATAAGTCCTTGTAGAATATTCATTGGAAAACTTTGAATACGAAATCCATAGCTAGAACCAAAAGGAAAAGAAAACTTGTATTGCTTGGATTTTTGGTGCATTCTCGAGAAAGTTCGCATTCAGTGATATTTCTCGATTATGGAGCAAATGGAAGATAGTGAAAAACATGATGAGGATTCAAAACCCTGCATCAGAGTGTTGAGAAGCGCAATAGAAAGCGTTCCTAAATGATACTCTTCATGAAGGAAAGAATCAATGATAATGATCAGTGTGTTTCCCCACTGGTGTTTTCAATACATGAAGTAGGATTCAAAATGTAGACCATATCCGTATGGAGACATTTGTGAATCATTTGTCATTATTACCGGAATGTGACATACCTACGAACTACTAAGGAAATAATGTTAAACTAGAATTATGAGAAATCCCAAAGCAAAATTCACTTGAGATTAGAAAGCAATTCGTTGCTAAATCTTACAAGTAAAGGGATTACTTGGTTTTCCCAAATGACTGCAAAGCCATAGTGTAAAAGGGGGTGAATGACAAAAGCACAATTTGTCAAGTATTGGACAAATTCAAATGAATTTGATTCGAGTGTGCTGAAAGTCTGGTGGATTTAAATCTAGTAAATTACTAGTGTCTCATAGTAAATCTCCGAGTTTGATATTTGATCAAAAGATTTTGAAGTCGTTCAAAATAGTGAGTGGATATGCAATTTGCATGAAATTAAGTGGGAGCTATGAAAGTCTTCCTTAAACAATATGTGAATGACATTTTTTTGAGTGGGAGCAATATAAGTCTCAAATTCAAATATGTAGGAACATAGTTTGAGTAAGAGTAGTGACTCATACCCAAATATGTTGGGAACATATTTTGAGTGGGAGCTTAAAATGATTCTTAAGTGTGTACATGACACATTAAGAATAAAAGCGCAAGTACCGATAAATAATGATTTATAAGGAGTAGAAGTTGATAATAAGTATATCATGTAGTATTCCTTAAAGGATTCTGAAAAGAGTTTCAGAATATGAGTTAATTAAGGAACTAGTCCTTAATAACTCAAGTTAGGAATAGTATTAAGTTTAACATCAATGGTTGAAATAAAGAAAAGCATGATCATCATCCACTATGTTGAGACATAGGTTCTATCTTAGAAAACCATGATGATAACTTAACATAATATATGATCCAAGAAGAAACGTTTGAAAAAGTGGTTAAGTTTGAATCATGGAACGTTGAGCAAAGTTTGTCCGTAGTGTCTAATAGAGAACTGTGGATATGTTTTTCCAAATCCATAAAGGATGACATATCTTAAAGAATAAAGGGTTATGTTATAAGGGAATATGTTGGAAACTCCTGTAATACCGACTAAAGTCAAGTAGGAAGCGAGGTGAACAAAACATCGAAAGTTGCACAGGGTGCACTCATGTTTCGATGATTACATTTATAATAGATAAGGGTACCATCTAAAGTGTTGTATAATGTTATGGTGGCGCTAGTTCGCTTTTAACATAGAATGATGTGTCCTAGGGCACAATGCCCATGAGAAAGCCCTCGAGATTGATCTAAAGTCACTGTAGGCTCCTGGAATTCGGCCTCGTTCTGCTGCCATAGCGACGATGCATACACAAAGATGTTATCATGTGATGATAAAGTATTAATGCCAATCAAGGTGACATTAGTAAGTTACAAAGGATTTGGGACTGTAAAGTATAGGACCAAGACTCAACCTCTTCCATGGGCAAGCATGTTCAGGGTACCAGGATATATGGTGCCAATGATTAAGAACAAATGCAGCTAGTTTATTTGTACTCTAGTGCAAGTGGGAGATTGTTGGAAATATTCCCTAGAGACAAATAATAATAAGGATTATTATCATATTTCATAAAGTTTATGATTAATTTTTATATCATGCTATAACTATATTGAAAGGAAACGTCAATGCATGTGTGATATATAAACAACCAGGGGTTCCCGGTGAAACTCTAGACATTTATTCATTGGTCAACAAATGATCAAGGTTTCCTGATCATGTGGCATTTATGCCAGTTGGAAATGGAGTCAACTCATTCTGAGAATGAGGTGATGAACCAACACCCAACCTAAACATCGTGACCTGATCATGTCACGAAGTTCAAGTTACGATGATTATAATAGATCTCGTAGACTATTCCTTAGACCGTGAGGTTATATCAATCATTGTCTCCCGAGAGTGCTTAGATAGCATCAAACATCACTTGGTAATACAGTGACAATAAAGGTGTGTTCAGGTATTTGGAGGAACCGTAGAGGCAATATATGTCAAGAGCAGGATTTGTCCATCCGCGTGATAGAAAGATACTCGAGGGCCCACTTGGAGAAGTTATATCCAATAGCTGGGCACCGTGTGATTTGATAACAAGGATATCACTTGTCGAAACGAGTCAAGTAGCATTGTTCGCTAACGAGATTGAACACGACATGGTGATGTCATTAATCATATCTCGGGCAATGCAAGTATCGAGAGAGAAAAGTAATAAGATGCGACTGTCCCGGTTCAAACGACGAAAGATCTTCGTGGAATGCACATGGGTCACATGGCCATCCAGGTCCCTCTATTGACCATTGGTCCGGGGAGTGTCCCGACCATGTCTGGAGTGTTCTCGAACCGTGGGGTATCACGCTTAAGGGCTTGATGATGCTTAGAGAGTGTTTATAGGATCGGTAGAATCACCGAAGAAGAGAGAGAGAAAATCGGAAGGGTTTCGGTAAGTCCGGAGGATGTACGGAGTGGAGGTGGAAGGTGTTCCATAGTCACGGATATTGAATAATATGTGAATGAATGTTAAATATTGATTTAATCATTTATTCATAATTATTTAATAAAAGAGAAATCAATTTGAAAGGTCAAAATGCCTAATGGGCCAATTCCGGAGGGAGAAGGGCCCATGAGGGAAAGGCAAGAGGAGAGAGGAGGCAAGGGGGTGGCCGGCTGGGCCAAGCCCCTCCCCCCCCCCCCCCCCCCCCCGCGCAGGGCTGACTAGTGCTGGCCGACAATGCCCCCCTCCCCCTCCTTTAGTCCCACCCCGGGACTTTGAGGGAGGTAGTACCTCCCCTCCCTCTATATATAGTGGGGGTATTTGGCCAAAGAAATACACAGACTAATCAATAAAGGTTCCCTCTCTTTTCGAGAGACCTTCTAGTTGATTCTCTCTCTCTCTCCCGTGACCATGGTCCAAAGTTCGGATTGCGCGAACGAGAGACATCTTCACCGTGGAGCGCCGTCGCGCTGCGGGATTTGGATCCAGAAGCTCTACTTCCGCAACTGCTGCTGGATCAGGAAAGTGGGAGTCATCGTCAGGCACCGAATGCATGTAACTCCCCGTGAGGTGTCACACTTGACACACTCAAGTCGTTGGAGCCACAGGAGCGCAAGGACTTCATCACGACCTTGTGGTCGGCTTCGGCTCGTCTACATCAACCACGCTCTCCTGAGCATTGACAACGCTTTTCGGTCTTCAAGGGTAAGTTCACGAAAAGCCCTCCCGTTACTGCATTACTAATAGATAGGTCTTGGCAGCATCAGAGGTTCAGAGGTGTAGGGTAAAATTTTATTGTTTTTATACGCGGAACACCTACAAAAGCGCCGTATGGTGAGGCAGGCGCTGACGGATCGTAGCTGGATAACTGACATCTCAGGGGCACTGATCCCCCTAGCGCTATGGCAGTATGTCCAGTTGTGGAGTTGGGTGCAGGGTGTGCCACTGGGCGAGGAGACGGACAAGCTCCTATGGCGGTGGACTCCAGACGGTCAGTACTCGTCCAAGTCATGTTACAACACCCTCTTCAAAGGGTCGCTTGTCTCAAGATCTTGGGAACTTAACTGGCACTCCTAGGCACCACCAAGGGTGAAGTTCTTCATGTGGCTGGCCTGCATGGACAGATGTTGGACGGGTGAGAGGTTGGCACGACGTCGCTTACCCCACCAACCATGTTGCGTGCTATGCGACCAGTCGGAGGAGACAATGTCGCACATCCTTATAGGATGCCCATTCTCAGGGATGGTGTGGCACAAGGTCCTATCTTGGACCCGATCGGTGGCAGGCCCCCAGGTGGCTGAGGGCGATTTCGTGGAGTGGTGGTCGCTGGTGGTGCGTTTCATCCCACGTCCCATGCACAAAGGAACCTCGTCGCTGGTCATTCTGACGGCGTGGTGCATTTGGAAGCACAGAAATGCGGTTAACTTCAACAACGAGCGCCCTTTGGTGGCTCCCCTCGTGGACACGATCAAAGCAGAAGCTAAGGCATGGGCGGAGGCTGGAGTTCGGGGGCTTCCCAACTAATCCCTTAGCCTAGATGTCTTGGGTTGAGTTGTGCGGCGTGGGTGTTTATCCGCTTCTGCGGATTTGTACATGAATCTTCGTTTTCTATCAATGCACGCAAAGCTTTTGCGTTTTCGCGAAAAAAATTATGGAAGGTTTAGGATACTTCAATCAAGGAAGATATGCATAAATCAAATTATGGGAAGATCTCGTACTTTCCATAATCAAGCCCATAGTGTGGAAGGTTTGGTGCGGCAGAAGGGGTGGGAATGCACATGGACTAAGTGGCCCATGCGGCCAGCCACTCTTAGGGATGCTCCTCCTACAACACTTCTGATAAATTTTGATATGCATATTTCTTACTCCGAGAAAATCCAAAACCAGTACGAAACATTTCGAAACTTTCTAAAAGAGTCCATTACATTTCCATGTATGACTATATTAACCTCTAGAACAATTCCGACTCTCGTCAAAACCCTTTCAGAAACTCTGGAACGCTTCCGATATTTCTCCAAAACTGTTTCGATGTCTCCAGAATTATTCCGATTAAATCTCTTAACTATATGCCATAAAATACTCTCACAACATGATTGAATAATCTTGAACCCGTAACCCAGTAGGTCTAGTAATACATGGATAGACTCCAAAACTCTTTTGGATCAATAACTAATAGAATGACCATAGACATTTGTGATGGCTCTCATGGATACACGGATAACACTTCAAACGAACCTTGTGTTTATGCAAATGCTAATCACTTTGCTTTGCGATACAAATGATAACCCGATGTGAGATTTTTTCATCGGCGTGATTAGAACTATTTGATCCCTATACTGGTCATTCTCGTTCTAGTTTCATTCTCCTTACTTGTTTTTGTATCCTGATGCCCTTATGATCATTATAATAATTTTTCTGCGTAGACGATAAGGTGAAATCATAATTCTGAGAGGGACAAAGTGTATCTCTCTATCTTTAGGAGGATCAAGTTCTTGTTCTTGAACTATCAAAGTTTCTAGGTATCCAACATACCTGAAGGATCACCTTTTTTTCACCCCATTTACACATGACGTTTGATTGTCCTTCAAAGTACATATTCTTAATACGAGATAACTTGATATTCTCACGGTCTAAGGACTTATGCATATGATAACTCTATGATAATAAACTGATAAACTATGATGATATGATCTCATAGTAAATCATATACATGGGCTAGTTCAACACCATTGTTTTTCTAACAATGTGCTCTCATTGTTGTTAGTATCCTTGTTATTTTAACAATACCTATGATTAGGAAACGAGATCATCTCACAACATATGAGCTACTCCTAGAGGCAGGACTAAGAATAACTTGGTGTTTATTTCAGTACACCTGCTTATGATTTTTCCTTCAAATCTCATATTCGATACACATATCATTTATAGCATAAAGGATAAAGATTAACAATGAACATGTAGTTATTAATAATCATACTATTATTGCCTCTAGGGCACTAAATCCTTCACTTCTCCCATGGGGGAGCTCTTCCTCTTTCCCTATGGTAGTTTGGTAACAGGGGTAGAAACCCTAAAAAGACAAGAACTCCAAAGGAAAAGTCTAATTTTGAAAAAAATGCAGCTGAAAATGATATAGTTTATCACTTCTTGAAGGTACATGCAGGTAATATGTAAAATATGACATCATTTCTCAAATAGGTTACGACTTTTTAGAATTGCACCATTATAGTTACTAGACATTTTTAGCTAGCAGAAAAAGAAGTTGATGGGTTGTCCTAGACCTATATATGAATACAGAAAGTTTAAAATGCTCAAGTTGGTGGCAACCATCATAATCGCCACAGTGCGCAATGCCAACCATCCGTGGCTCCTCAACAACGGCCGCCTGCAGCTTGTCCTAGGGGGACAATATACCCGCTGCTTCACCTTCACATCTGGTGAGAACCGGTCCACCACAAATTGTTGTGTATGTGAATGAAGAAAATCGAAGTATTGCCTTGTGGTAGAGCTAATAAAAGATTACATTTTCATATGAGAAAATAAATATACCTTGCTGCAAGACCTACGGTGGACTACATAATCCATCGTTCTGAAATCAAATCAATTACCGGAGATGATGGCATTAAATTGAACGGAGCAACATGGCTGGTAGATGTAAATACATGGACGAGGAAGTTAGGGTTGAGTGCGGGGGAGAGAAAAGATTGCGAGGCGAGGCTCCTCACCGAAAGAAGACCGTGACAAGGCAACAGACATCCCTGCCAGTGCCAGAAAGAAGATAAGGCAGCAAGCATCGCCTCTTCTGAAGGAAATCAAAGCATCGAGATAGAGGAGGTCGAGCCCGTCGCTAGAGGGGAGAGGTTGGTAATGGTGCCAGAGGTGGTGGAGGAGGTCGGACTGTTGCCGACGGGAGCTGGACGAGGTCGTGAGTGACGTGCCAAAGATGTTGTCTCCGGGTTTTGTCGCGAGCGTCGGTTGGGGAGAATTTTCCTGATGTCTAGGGGCGTGGGAGATAATCCGAGGGTCATTGGGAGGATCAGGACGGGACTTCACCTCTTATGTGGCACCAAATGGCACGACGGGAAAATGAGGGTAGATTTCACACATGGTATTCTCGCCCGGGGAAAGGACGGGGATCTCGAGAGGATCCTGCCAACCAAACAAGCCCTCCCTCAATGCTTGTCCAACTTTCCAATGCATGCCTTGCTTGTGAGAAACATAGAAAATCCGGTTTTCAAGAATAATTCTACCGACAAAATACAAGGAGCCACCTCTTGGGCCTTCCCATCTTTTGAGCAACTTAACATCAAGAAGGTCCCCGGTCAGAAATTTTCAGTCTAAAACCCCAAATAGTTTTCACGAGTATCTCTACTATCTAAAAAATACGAAGGCGTTCCGTTTTCTGCCGCCTCGCGCTACGTCGCTTCCTTCGTCGCGCTCCCTCTTTCGAACGTTTCCGCCGACATGTGGGCCTTCGAGCGTGTGAGTCTCTCCACGCAGTTAGCGCTTCCCCGAGCAATTCTCCTCCTTCTCACGATTTCGCCGCCGCAAACTGCCCGCACCGCTACCGCGGATCTGGCTCCGCGGCTCTTCCCTCTCTCGACCTCCTCCGTTCTTGGCCCTAACCCATCCGCCGACATCGCTCCACCGGAGACCATGGTCGCCGCCGTTCCACCAGAGACATCACTCCCCAGCGAACAACCGTGTCCATCTGGCTACTCCATCTTAGTCGCTCCCGACCGCCGAGCTCGTCAGCATCGTCCTTGGTGGTGGCTCCCCAATGGCATGCGCGTGCACAAGGGCAGAGGGGAGGCATCCTACGCCTGCCGGTCTGCCCAGATCCAAGTTACAGCCGGAAATCAGAATCTGGGCGACACGGCGAGGCTCTCATCAAGCCTCATCGATGATCTATCGCGTCTATTTACTCCAGCGGCAACGAGAGGGTTGGTTCCCTCTACTCCGGTGCAGCAGTGCAGCTAGAGATCAATCGACGGGCAACCTCCTTCGTCTCCCCTCACAGTACTTGTGGAATCCCCTAGGCTCTACTAATAAGATGCGTTGTGGCCGCGTGCTCTACTTACTAGAGGCTAACTCCTAGAGAGAAAGGTAAGCCTAATCGATTACCATATGAGGCTGGCAGTATATAGGTTGAGGATCTCAAAGTTAGGAAAATGTAATTCAAGATACGTGCATATCTTTCTACTGTGGCTTGATAATTCAAGTACAGGTACCTTTTTTCTCAACTTAATTAGTGGCTTGTTTGTCCATGCGGCTACAAAAATTAGCATCACAAAGAGTTAGCATCACCGATTCTTCTTCCTATAATTTCCTGTATTTTGTTTGTTCGTACTTAATTTTTAATATCTTATACATGCCTAACTAACAGAAAAGTCCGTCCCACTTCAGGCATTCTTGGTAACCACTGACACCCACCACTTCTGGCGAGGTCCGGCTCCTCTTGTCCCTACCGGTGAAGTCAGGAATTCATGGTAACCACTGATGCACATCATTATACCCAAACCATGTCGCCCGGAAGGACCTAAAGTCGGATGCTGGCATCATCCTGTACCAGCTGAAATCCATGGCCATGTTGTACCTGTCATCGCCGCACTCACATTTTCGTAAATTATGTACTTGTCATCTCTTCTAACAAAATGCATTGTCTTTCTGGTTATTACACACCGATCCGTTTGTTGTTTCTATGAGCTAAATAGATGTAACCCCAATACAACCATTACACGACTTGCAGGACTTTTTGTGATTGTTTGTTCTGAATTTGGTTATTGCTAAGAATTTTTTCAACAAACCGAGTGATTCATAGATGGGTAAATACAATTGGATTTCCATTGAATTGAGTTCGATTTGTTCAATTTCCAACTTTGACCTGATGTTATATTTATACATTCTGTAAAAAGTTACTTTTGTAAGTCATGGTGTATTTGGCATGCTTCTCATTAGACTGTCTGCTACAACTCCAGCCTAAAGAGTTTTAAGTTCTCATAAAGTACAATCTAAAATCAGGTACTCCCTCTGACCCATATTAGTTGACTTGGATTTATCAAAATTGGATAAACTTATATACTAAATAGTGTCTAGATTCATCCAAATCTAGACAAATTTGAGTCAACTAATATGGATCGGAGGAAGTAGATGATATGGGGAAGTCTAACCTGATTTTTGTTCAAGGATGGATGGCCAGCCTCTTGTGAACCAAGAGATTTTTAGTAATAATTTTGACAATGGCTCGTCAGGTGGCATTGCACTTTTTACCTATGTTCTGCTCAAGTTATTTTTGTATCCTGACAATTTTCCTAATGTATCCAAGCATACAGATACGATAAGCTTTATATACTCTTTACTTCGTTGCAGGTACTTTGTACAAGCACCTTACTCACTGCACAACGACACCTGGTTAGATTAAGAAGATGGATATGCGGTCCGCTAATGGACGATGATGCTATAAATAGAAGGCTCAATGTTTTTATGGCTTCATTTAAAATTGTAAGGTAGGCTCGATGAGACATAAGCTTCAGAGGCACTACTATGGTGGGGCGGAGGATTTCTAGATGGACTACTTTGTGCAGTCTGATGTTTGTATTGTGGCGCTCGTCGAGAGAGATGAGAATCACATGCCAATGAGAGGTGCCACAGATACTGCTGCGGTGGATCGAGAGCCTGAATTTGGCTGTCGTTAGGAGGGACGTCATCAATTCGATTTGGAAGGTGAGCTAACTCCTCTTGCTCTGATTGGAATCCTCGATTCCTTGTTCGTTTGTATCGTCCTGATTCAAGTAAAGATGGATTTGTTTGAATCTGAACTTCTTCTGTCATAGATGGGACCGTGGTATGCTCATGCTCAAGTACATCGACATCAGAGCTCTCAGATCATTTTTTCTTCTGGCGGGTATAATAGAGGTCTTCTGAGTTTCAACTCAGTAAATGTGCTTAACCATTGTTTCTTTGTAGGTGCTCGAGTTTCTATGACCTTGAGGATTTGTAGAACATGCATGTAAAACGACATATATAGTGGACAAAATCTTGAAGCAAACATGGAACATCACCCGTCATACGCCAAACACAGTTCATGCGGCTATCAATCTCAAGGAAATGAGCCTATAGATATGGGAAGTCCATAATTATGTCATAATCATGTATGCATCAATCTTTTTTAACAAGACTAAAAAGAAGCAATGGGTCAAAGTTATATATGATGGATTTCAACATTCTAAAGGTGGGATCTCTATACATTTATTTAGATTAAGTACCTTTCTTTAACATATGAATCTAAAAAAGTACCTTTCTTTAACTTACGAATCTAAATAGAAGTATTTTGGGCATGTGATTAAGGGACACGCTGTTATTTTTTCTTTTTGTCTTCCCTTATTTTCCTTGTCGTTTCATACCCAAGACTGTTTCTTACATGTAGGAGATGTTGTCATGTAGGCAGTAGGTCTTTATATAGCCTGCGAGACGTGTAGAAGAAGGTCGTAAACAGTTTAGCCTGTCGAAAGTTCATAATTCTTGGCTCCCAGGTTGTTGTATTATGAGGAGCAGACATGACTGGACACCAAAACTCCCGAATGGGATGTGATCTCCTACCAGTGGCTTCCAGTGAAACTACTGCATCACATTTACTGGTTAATTTCATCTAGATACCAGTGCATCTAAGTGAAACGAAAATTATGTATCCAATAATGTTGTTCTTTTGCCAGGCATGTAGCAGGAACTCTGATTAATAAAGCTACATCATAAATACTTCCATATCACATATTTCATCTTACTGTGACTATAGAGCACACATGTTTTTTCCTCATAGATCTACTGGCATTGGCAACCAGCAGTTTCCATACTGATCCAAGTTTGCTTACCTCCAACAGTTAAGTGACATCGGTTATTGGGCAATCAAAATTGATGTTTAAATTATATGCTATATAGTGGTGCTGGTGGTTGCAGGGATGGGTAGGGGAGGAGCAATGGTGAAATCTGGCCATAGTCAATTTATACAAATGACTTCAAGTTCTACGACGATCCTCATCGGCTGTTGTTCTTCAGGTAAATGCTTCTTCTTTATGACCAAAAATTTTCGGCCAAGAGGATTCGTTCTTAATATATTTTTAGATGTTATGATCTATAGTGGACTATAGCTGCATCTTAATTCTGTTTTGTAGTTTGGCGGTTTCTGTTATTATGATTAAGTTAGCTTGTTTGCAGTTATGATTGGTATATATAATTTTTATTACAAAGTACTATGTTTGCAAGGTCCTTTTTGTTTTGTCATTTATCCTCATTGCTTCATGTATTCTTTAATGTATGATGTACTGTCATGGTTATCACTGCCTTAATTAGATGCTCCTAAATCAAGAGAATTTGTGTGATGTCGGAGTCAGTCGGTCACCAATTGATCTTTATTAGTCTGAAAGGGTGCAGAAGAGATCCCTGCAAAAAAAATCGCGGGAAGGTGATGTCGCGAGAGGGGGAGGTGATCGATGCCTTTTTCGCCACCCAGTTTGGTGTGCCCATGCTCGACGACGAGGAGAGGTGCATCTAGATCGTCTCCAAGAAAGACTGGTCATGGCCTCCAACAGGGTCAGCGCTCCTCCTCGTCTTCCTCTACACTACTTGTAGTTTCTACTTGCATTTGGCATGCTTGCCATGTTTCTAATGGTACGAGTATATTTGTGACCTTATGTGCACTATTTGTAGTTTCTAACCACAAGTTGGATCCTCATGCTGTAGTATATGATAATGATGAATCTTCTGACATATTGTGCCTTTTGGTTCTTACTATGGTCATCACATGCAATTTTAAGTGAATATCTCTTGACACTTGTATCCTGTTATTTTACAACCCTACAAAATTAAATTTAACGTTTTATTTTCTTCAATTTACATGTTATCTACACATCTATAATAGAAATTCACGATGTTCTTAATTCATACCCTATGCACTGGTGCATCTGAAGATATCAGTAAGTCCATGATTTGGGGACTATGAGGAGTTAGAGCTTCCATCATAGTTTTAGCTTCAGAATTAGGGGTGGGCAAAAGCGGTTTGACTGGTTTAACCAGTTTGGGTTAGTTCATTGTTTATAACTATATTGGGAGATCCGATTGGGTTTATGAAGGAAATTGAATTGGCTCCTAAACAGCCTGTTTACACAGTTTACACGGTTTCGATTTCTGCCCACCCCTGTTCAAAATTTCAATGTTTTTACATATTGGTGCTAAGAATCAACCGAACATGTACAGTCTAAGAACAACTGGTACCATAGATAGGGTGATCACATGCATGATATGGAAAAGTGTGAACTCCTTTTGTGCTTACAATATGTTTGATAGGACGACACGTTTAGGATCTGGTGTCTGGGACTGAAAAGCCATCTATAGGTTCTCTGCCATAATTTTTTCTAGATGATAAGTATACTGGATTGTTATACAGATGAGGATTGATACCTTATTAACACATTTTGAATTGATTAATATAAATCAGAATATAGTTCCAAAGTTGGTCATGGGATCGCAAGACGGATGCATTAGAATTTAGGTCTTGCTTGCAAAGAAGACGGCTTATGTTTCTCTTGTGGAACCGAAATGACCTGTGCATGCACCAAATACTGCAATTAATCACCTTGAAATAATATTTTTTCCTTAAAATAGCAATTATTGCAGTGGAACGAAACGGAACTGCACCTTTTTTTTGTAGCTATTGCATGGAGTATAAACAAAATAGAACATACACCATCCATCTGAAAAAGGATGTCGGGAATGGTCTAAATACTTATACTGGATGCCAGAGCATCATTTTTTAAGGTTACATCCCTCTACTCTGGCTAAGCATCCTATTTTATTTTATGGAATATATCTTGTTTGACATTTTGTGCCTATAGGTTTTAATGCAACTACTATTTGACTAGCGTGTCTCATTCTGGTTCTAAATAGGAATCTGACTTTCTTCTCTATCATTCTTTTGTATCTAGGTGTGTACCAGACTGTATTAAACATTGTTGTTGTCTGACAATGTTGTGGAGGTGGGCTTTGCTTTTCTTCATTGCGTCTTCTTTCTTTGCTTAGTCTCTTGTTGCTTACCTACTTCGCTTCAATGGTGTTGCCCGTTTAGCTGATTGCTGCTGCTGCTAATACTAACACAGTACAAAGAACAAAATCACTTCACTCGAAGTCTAAGAGAGAGGTGATATGGAGCTTGATCATAGTTGATCTCACTCTGTTGACCACATGTGGGAATGTGAGCCAATTTTCTTTTCCAACGGCATACGTTTTGGGGGAAAAGAGAAGTATGGGTGATCATCCAGCCCCGGCATTGGTGGTGATGGTCCGGTGGCTTCCCAAGAACTTCCAGCCGAAGTTGAAACTGAAGGTGAGGAGGAGGTGCCAAGCAATCAAAGGAAACACCCGGAGGATCTAAGGATAGTTCCATGTAGCGGTAGTGAAGATTTTGTTATTAATCAATGTTTTTTGTGATAGTGTCATGGCTTCTGATGACCAATGATTTTACATTAATGCGAGAGATATTGGTACCGGTAATTATTTCTTTGACCAGTGTATTTTATGATATCCTTGATTTGTTTTTATTTTTCATACATGAATTATACATGTGCCACCGTTGCATGGTAGGCAGTTGTCCACACATGAGACAATGATTTGTTTTATGCAATATACAATGAATTTTGCTGGTCCAAGAATGCAAGTGTACCTATTGTGTAGCTGAAAAATACTATTCATTGACGTGCTATATCCATTAGATGGGTCGCTGATTTGAGAGGATAACCAACTTGGATGTTTGTAGAACGAAATCAGTTAGAAGTAGTTAAAATTTACTGCATAAATAATTCAAAAGTGAACATGGTCATATTTTTTACTTTTGAGTAAGGAGAAGAGTATGCATTACATCTCATCATCTGGTGGCGCAACGTATAGCTCCCAAATTTACCTTATTTGATTGCATGACCGTAACTCCATCTATCACAGCTTCACATATGAGAGTCCCCTTGATCATATTTCTTGTGAAAATCCCTACAAAATTTTTTAGAAAAAATGATCGCTTATTTGGCAATGATCGTCATTAAAAAATTACACAGCTTATGCAAACTCTTACAAAATGTTAAATCTAATATGTAAGTTAATGGTCTAGGTTTGAATGCTAATTTTCTGAATGCATGCATATATTTTAAGTAGCCGAGGAAGAGGAAGGGAGAGAGGTCACACAAACAATGATGGAAGCAAGATTCGTGATTCGTACTTTGAGTAACTAAAATCACAAAATATTTTCCTTAGTTGTATGTTGTCGTTGAATGTTAACTACATGTGTTATATTTAAATGTGCGGTGAGAAATGTTTACATGTGCATTAAAAAAATATTTGAAAACCCGTAGCAACGCACGGGCATTTAACTAGTACACATATAAACCTCCAAGTACTTGGAGGTAGTAAAAGAACCGAACGCGGCAGTTAAACATGTTCACCTTCACTGGCGTTAATGGAGGTAGCTAGGGAGCAGTGCTTACACTGACCTTTTTGAGAATGCGTTGTTTACACTGACAGGTGAGGTCCACTTAGCATGTGAGGCTACCGGTCAGGAGGACTGTGTAGACTTTCGAAGCCACCCAAGTGACCCAACTGACGAGCCACACCGTCAAGTCGAAACATCCCAAAACCCACTAACGGTCACAAAGCCGTAACGGGAGCTCAGATCCTGGCCGTCCGTCGTCCGATCGCGCGTCCAGCAGCCACCTCAGGCGGCCAGGCCGCGGCCGAAACCTCACCGAGTCACCGGTGTGTCGCTCTCAGATTTGTCTTCCCCAACTTCCCGATTCAAAAATTTCAGGCCCTCCGCTCTCTCTCCCCATTCCAGCGAGCCGATCCACCTCCATGCCCAAACCCTAGCCCCCTCCCCGCCCCCCTCCTCCGCGACCACTCCGGGCAGCCGGCCATGGAGAATCTCTTCATGCAGGTCTTCGAGAGCGGGGACTCCGTCATCGCGCAGATGCGGCAGCAGGTCGACTCCCACGCCCAGTCCCTCGCCCGCGCCTTCCACCTCCACGGCCACCGCCCCCCGCCGTGGCTCCTCCCCTCCTGCGCCGGTGTTGCGCAAGGTGCGTGCCGTACCCCTCCCCTCCCCCCTGTGGGTTAGCGCCTGGGTGTCTCGATTCTTGAGGGATTGGGTTGGGTTTGGGGATCGAGTAGTTCTTTGGCGATAGTCTTAGATTTGCCCGCATTAACTAACAGATGGTTTTGTTTTAGCGTTGTCCAACACTCCCGTCAACATTTCGGGTAGGATTAGGTGCTGTTGGCTTAGAACTTGAGGGGGACACACTGTACATGCTATAGAAATCCGCGAGTCACATACTGGCTGGCTAGTGCTTCAGAAATTCGTCAGAATTTTCACTCCAATTCTTAATTTGCTTAACCTTCTGTCCACCCATATGCTGTCCGATTTTACTCTCTTGTGCATTGCTTCGTCACCTTTTATTCGTATAACGAACTGCCTGTTTATGTGTAGAGCTGAACGGCAAACCGATTATTCCGGAGTTTCTTTTCGCTGGAAGCCAGATTACTACACCAGCGACCATTAGAACTGTCTTTCTGCCAAGAGCTGCTCCTGGCGCTTCCTTCAGAAGTGTGGGGGTTCCAGACGGATATGCTGGTCTAGAGACTATTTGTGACACTCTGGATGCTAACCAGCACGAAGTTCCTCAGCAGAAGCAGGTTTCAGCTGACCAGGAGCTTGCTGAGGATGCTTCTGAAGTCAACGTATTCTCCGTGGTAAAGCGTTCCAGGTCAAGGCAGCGGCATATTGAGGATCGTTCACGTGAGAAGGATCAAGGGGCAAACAGTGGAAGAAGTGATGTTGTGCAAGACAGGATACAGAGGTCTGAACATGTGACTGTAGGCTCGAAAAGAAAAACCGCATCGTTGTCCTCCAAACCATGTGGTGACGGTGCAAACAGTGCTGGAATAACGACCTCTTTGATTGGTCAGGAGAATGGCTTTCATGCCAACGAGGGTAGATCAGCTGAATCCTTCAAGCGCAGCAAAGATGGTGATCCTGGAAATCAAGGAGTTCAGTTGGATTGTTTCCAAAACCAGATTGCCAGTTATGACAATAATGTCAAGGTCCCTAGTAATTGTCCTGTTGGAAATTCGCTTGAAGTGCAAGTTACAGGCAGTGTGTGCCATGCACTCCCTGTAACTCATATGTCGGTTGAACCAAAAAAACTTCAATTTGATGCTCTTGAATCAGTCTGCATGAATCCTGCAAGTGAACAAACCATGCAGCAACCAGGTTGTGCTCTGGAAAGTGCCAATGTTGATCTTGCTGAGGCACCTTCTGTAAATAAAGTGCAAGTTACAGGCAGTGGTTGCCATGCACTCCCCGAAACTTATTTGTCGGTTGAGCCAAAAAAAACGGAGTTCGATGATGTTGAATCATTCTGCATGAATCCTGCAAGTGAACAAACGATGCAGCAACCAAAATGTGCTCTGGAAAGTGCCAATTTTGATCTTGCTGAGGCACGTCCTTTAAATGAAGTGCAAGTTACAGGCAGTGTGGGCCATGCGCTCCCTGAAATTTTTTTGTCGGTTGAGCCAAAAAAACTTCAATTCGATGACGTTGAATCAGTCTGCATGCATCCTGCAAGTGAACAACCGATACAGCAACCAGAGTGTGCGCTGGGAAGTGCCAACTCTGGTCGTGCTAAAGCACATTCTTTAAATGAAGACCCACCTCCTAGCAGCTGTTCGCAAGTTACTCGTTTTATGAGCAGATTATTGCTTGATGGCGGGGAATCAGGTTGTTCGAACCCTGACAGTGCACCAGTGAAGCAGCTGCAGGAAAGTGTTTTGGAATGTTCCAGTCTTGGCACACATTTGGTAAAGGAGGACCAATCTCCGACCAGTTCCTCTAAAATACCTAATCCTACAAGCGTATTACTGGTTGAAAGGGATACACTGCATACTGTAGAAGATACTGGAAGAATAATAGAACAGGACGATTTTTCGGATCGGATCATCACTCGGAGTCCTGAGTCTTCTGAACAACAATGCTCTGATCTTCCATACAGTGAATCTTTGGAGCCACCTACGCAACTAGCTGATACTAGTTCTGTGGCTCCTGCATCGTCACGAATATTGCTGGACGATTTGTTAGAGGCGGATGGCTGTGAGAATCTCCCGCATTCACTCATAAAAGACGAGGATGGACAATGCTCCCTATTAAGGTCCACTGCATGTCCAGAGAAGCTTCAACCTCAGACTAGTACTTCGATTGATGTTTATGACACAAGCCTCTCTCCTTGTAAAACACAAAGTAATGACACACATTCCAGTAGTTGTCCTGTTGTGAATGCCTCTGTATCTTTAGAAAATGAGTTATCTCAGGAGCAACATTTCTTGGCCAGAACATCTTTAGAATTAGATGAGGAAGATGTGGATACTCCCTTGAGCCATGCTTCTCTGGGCTCACAGAATGAGATGCTCGATGTAAAGCCAGCACATGATGCAGTCATCTGCAATTCTGGAAAGTTGGGTGGTGATCAGGTAAAATTCCCAGCTTTGACCAATACATGCGACATTGCCGTCAGCAACAAAAAGGATGAGTCTGCAGTGCCAGAAGTTATGAGCTCTATTTCAGCTAGAAGAACCAGCGAAATGCATACAACTGAAAGGAACAGTATGACTTCGGCCAAAAATCTGCGTCAAGATGGTACAATGCTTGCTATTTGTAGAATATATTTGAAAGTTGTCCTTTGTTGCAAAAGATATTCTGTCATATCCTTACATTGCTTATTATCTTGCAGGAACAGAAGACACCTCTCTTCTGGAGAATGCTGTTAAAGAAAATACATTTTTGTGTACAGCAGATAGCGATAAATTGAAATCTTCACAACCTTCTATTCAATACTTCTTACGTACTGCAGCATCACATGAGAAAATTAATCTGACCAAGTCAGACAAAAACAGTGCTGCTTCTGACCAGAAGAGGCCAGTTCAAGATGTTCAAGTAAATGACGGGCTTTCATCTAAAAGGAGAAGAATGAGGTCCCAATCAGACTTTGAACTCTCCAGGACTCCTTGCGCAAATTCATTGTCTATAAACCACCAAGTTGGCATTGCTGGTGATATGTTAACCATGACAAATTTCTCAGAGAAATCCCAACTGTCAGGTCGTTACTTCTTAAGGAGTTCAGGATCCTGCAGGAGTATGTCTCTGGACTCAGAGGTGGATAATGCTGCAAGCAACTGCAAGATTTCAGTTGCAAGTGACGTTTATGGAAATCGGAATTCTTCCACTGGAAGAAGGAATACGACTAGCCTATTAAGTGTTGTCCTTGATAACTCACCTAGTGCAAGCACCAGCAGGAGTATAATGGAGGGAAGGGTCTTCGACAATTCTCAAGAACAGATACAAAATAATTTAGAAGTTGAGTTTCTGACAAAAACTGCTTCTTTGCCTTGCTGCACCGGCATCCTATCTCATAATGAGGAAAACTGCACACAACAGGTATGTGTTGAGCAAGTGTACCAGACTACCAGTTCCCTTTTCTCTCTGAATCATATAAATATTTATTCTTGATTACCCTGTTGTATTTTTTTCTTGCAAAATAGTATCTGGTGAAGTTGTGCACTAGTGGTAATGCTCAATTTGGCTACAGGATTGGTAAAGCCTCCTCTTTGGATGCTTTGGTCTGACATTCATGAATCCAGTCATTTAACCTGTCCATATATTTCCTTCTCTACTCTAAGCAACAGCCTATAGGAATACTCATGTATGTCTCATCATGATTTTGTACCAACGAACAAATAAATCGCATACAGCATGGCAAGTTGGCAACATCCATGTCTGTTGTTCTATTACACCAGTTAGTATTGGATATGACTTTATTAGCAATTATATTTAGAAATGCCCTCTCTTCATTTTGTACCTGCTATTCTATGGGTTCTAGTGAATATTAGTGTATTTACTACTTGTTCTTTTTGTTCGCAGGAAGATACTTGCTTACAAGGTCAGGACCTGAATGTCACTAATGCAAGTGAGGCAGACCAGGAAATGGCTCTTCAGATGGATAAAATGTCATCTCCAACTCTTCAGATGGATAAAATGTCATCTCCAATTGCAATATCAAATCCAGAAAATTATCCCGGAATGGAATCGTTTCCTGTACTTTCAAGTTATACTTTAGATCAACAAGGTGAACAAGCATCTGCTCCGAATGCATTGTTTCGTGAGAAATTATGCTATGGCTCCAGTGTTAAACCTGGTAGGAAATATAAAAGTTATGATCCAAAGGGGTATTTGTTGTCTGGTGCTGCTGTTTCAAGGCAATTGGATGATGAATCGTTCGAATGTGACGATTCAATGCCAGAATTCGAGAGCTTTGATGTTCCAGTTGAATTTAACAGCCCAACTATTGGAAAAAGGCCGTTTGAGGCCCTCTACGGTTCTAATTCAGCAAGTGGTGTCTGGGAAAGTTTGTCTGGGAAACCTAGAAACTATTCCTTCTCTGATCATCTGAAACAATACAGTGCTAGTCACAGTCGCAGCATTATGGACTCTTTTGGATGTGGATTGGAACTTGATACCTTTTTTGTTTCTGATGCTGTAGCCTCATGTTCCTCAGATGTTAACAGCAGACAAGAGATCAATGAAACTCCGTTGACTCCATCAGTTGAAAAATATAGCGTCCGGAAACTGTCATCAAGATCTGGATCTAGTTCAGAACATATGGGTCCTATTCCTGAACTTGAATGCTTCCGAATTGATGAAGACAACACCATCCCGGAAGAGGATGAGTACCAAGATAGGTTACCTGGATCTGTAGATGTGAATTGCTCATACCAGCGGCCATCTGGCAGAAAAGCACTCCAGGATATCACCGAATTATGTCAAAACAATGGAAAATCTCCGTCTCTTTCAACAAGATGCATGGATACAGGTGACATAGACTCGAGTGCAGAATCTTTCAGTAGTGAGTCCAAGCATCATTCAAATATCAGAAATGATCGTGACAACATTAAGCCAAAAGACAAAGACAGTCATCTTACTTCAGTTAAGAGAGAACTCAGAGAAGGGAAATCATCCCGTTCTCTTCAGGGCAGATTAGGCACGGCAGAAAAACTAAATAGCAGAAATGTGAGACACAGGAGTGAAGCAAATGTTGACAGACAATCTAAGCCTAGCAATATTGTTGCCAATATGACATCTTTTATACCTCTTGTAAAACAGAAGTCGCAACCTACAACAGCTGGCGGTAAGTGTTCTTTGTAGTTGCATTATTTGTTTCAAACTATATGTTAAATCCATTAGTGATGCTTAAGCTTGATTAGAAAATGTTCAGTTGTGCTCATAATGGCCTCGACAACTGGGGCTCCATTCTTGCAGTTAAAAAGGACGTTAAGGTGAAGGCTCTTAAGGCAGCTGAAGCTGCAAAACGTCTTGAAGAGAAGAAACTAAAGGAGCAAGAAATGCGCAAAGCGGCTGCAAAAGTAGAGCGTGAAAGACTGAAGCGTGAGAAGGAATTAAAACAAAAACTTGAAGAAGAACAAAAGAAGAAACGAGATGAAGAGGAAAAGAAGAGACGAGACGAAGAGGAACAAAAGAAGAAGCGAGAAGTTGATGCGGCCAGTAAGAAGAGGCAGAGGGAAGAAGGGGAAAAGAGGGAAACAATGAAAAAAAGAAAGTGCATTGATGAAGCTCGAAAGCAGCAGAAGCAGCCTGATAGACGGCGAGGCGCGAAGGATGAGAAAGATGCTCGTCAAAAAGCTTCTGTGAGTATAAGCTATATCTTTTTTTCGTCAAAACAATATATGTTGTAGAAATGTCTGCTATTTTGTATAATACGTGTGGTAAACCTCTGATTGATCGTATGCAAATGGTAATATTGAATATGAAGTGATAGTGAAAATTGCTTCCCATGAGTCATAGATATATTCTTGGACAGAGAGGGGTGTTTGTTTTCTAATATTTTGATCATGGCAGGATAATATGGAGCCAAAGAAGAATTTGGCTGATGTAGGCAAAAACCAAGTTAAACTTGAAGAGACTACTGAACCGGCCCTTCGATACAAGGGCAATAAAAGTAATGACGAGAAAGGTGTTGCAGTAGATGAGAGGCCTGCAAGTTTTGGATCTGATGCTAAGGAAAACATCCCAAACTGTTTCGAGGAGGTATGCTCTTTATTTAAATTCAGCACATATATATTAGATATCATCTGTAAATCTGCATGCATTCGTACTGCTCATCCATCTTTGATATTGCTCCACAACTGATATGTTACCTATTTGCAAATTTTAAACAGTATTAAATTTGAATATGGTGATCTATTATTACCTTGCAAGTTTTTTTTGGAATAATCACTTGATAATTTCTTCTACTCATGTTTGTCAGTTTGTTGTTAACATGTTAAGAGAAACTTTGGCAGATATGAGTAACCGTACCTTGAACATTTTTCAGTTTGAGACCGTAATTCTTAGAAAGTGTTCAGATTGCTAGAATACACAAACATCTGTAGCTTTGTTGCAGTTGGGGCAAAGCCAAAGAGGGTTGTCAACCAGAGCTGTTTTGATTTCTTGTTTGACCTTGGTCTAAGTTAGTAGTGTTTTTCATTTATTTCATTCTAATGAGCAACCACTCTAATTGTGAGTTCTCTGCTCTTATGCTTTTGAAATTTTTGCCAGTCGTACAACATGTCACCGTTCAAAGATTCTGACGAGGAGGACGATGATGACTTCGAAGATGAACAAGAATCAAGGCGCAGAATGAAATTTGTTCCTTCTTGGGCTCAGTATGTGTCTGACTTACCAAATCCCATCTGCTCATATGATACGGTTTACGCCTTCTGCTTATTATTGTCATGAGGTTTACATGAACTGTACTTGCTTTACTTTGAGCTAGCTCAACCTGAATTAACTATGGAATTATTATTTACATAATTGACAGCAGGATTCTCTTTAATATTGATAAGCATTTTGATGCAAATGGCAAACTCAAAGTATCTTCTGTTGTGCTCCTTTAATAAATGACGTATTACCTTTTGTTCCTCTCTTTTGAAATATAAATATTTTTGGGTCGAGGGTGCTTCTTTTTGGTACATTATCTCAAGCCTGCTAATAAACATAATCTTCGTGTTTGATTTGCAGAAAAGGAAACCTGGATAAAATCTTATTATCCAATATAGCATTAGACCCCAGAGAAATTTTTGCGCGGAAGTTGTCCTTCAACATATCTGATGGTAACGTCCAGATTATCATGACCTTTGGAGTAATAACTTTATGTATGTTATCGTTAGTGCTGACTTTGTTGTCTTTGACCTGTTTTCCACAGTTTTCTCGGCCTACATTCCCCAACGTGCCTTAAGATAAGCTTCCAACTTGACAAAGTATTGGTAATATGCCGTTGCTGTTCATCTGGCGTCTCCTCCAACTTGCGTTGTCAGCCGTGATGTGCATAAGCTGACCAGCACTCTCCTGTAACTTGTAAGCTAGAAATAATAGACGTAGGGGAACATTCTTGTACCACTTCACTAACCTTTGCGTTGATTATTGCTTGACAAAGTTATACAGTAGTAGTTTGTTTATAACGACTTCGTTCAAATTATTTTTGATGGAGATTGATGTGCCAGGATTGTAAGACAGTCTCCGGAGAGTGGTACTAGCAGTAGAGTGAGTTCTTTTCTCGACAAGGTAAAGGTTATTTGTTGTGGAAAACCATTTCATTGCTTCATAATCTGTAGAGTCATGAAATAATTCTGACATGAAATGGGGGTATTAGGCTGCCAGCGTAGAAAATGCAGTGATGGATATGTGGCTGTCGGTATGAAAAGAAAATCTGTATTGCTATGTTGTTTAGAATCGGAAAATTTCTAGTAGTGCACAGATTAATAAGATGTTAATGGATATATACAGTACATGTGTATGGCCGGTGCATTTGCAATGGTGCTCACCGTTGGAGAGTAGGTTGACCTCGAGGAAGCCATGGATTTGAATGGCAGGGCCCAGTGGTAAGTAGATCGTTCATCACGCCCGCTCGGTGCCTTTGCCTGGGCTACGGTGTTCGGGTTGGTGGTGTTCGCTCACGATCGAGAATTCGAGACGACCACAAGAGCAAAGAGATTAGAGATGGATCATATCGCCAATGGAGAGACGGTGGTGTGGTAGGAGTACATGGGATGGCCATGACAGGGAGAGACAGAGAGCACACGGCCCTCGCGCTAGCAAGTCAGATACGCTCTGTCATCGCCCTTGATCGGCCACCCTCCTCCACACATCTCGTCCCAGGCTCTCAGCGGCTTGTTCACACTCAGTCTGAAGCACACTGCTGGATATCAATCTATCTATCCACTACTGCGATACTCTTCACGCTTACGATCTTCAAGGAAAATGAACACAATGAAACTTATCTTCTGGATGGAGTCCTGAACTGCAATTTCTGGTCTGAGGAAACACACCAAAAAAAGGTCATGGTCTCGCGCTGGGGTCGCAGCGCAAGTAGATCTTATCCTGTGCACAAAAAAAAAGAAGACTGGAGCCTCGATGTATTAACCCTGCAGGACAATGCAGGTGGAGGCCGGAAGGGGTCCGACAGATCAAGCGAATGACTTCTTCCTCTACTTCACCTACGGCTCAAGCCTGCCTCCTGCAGGAGACGATGGCATCAACGCCAGTGCTGCGTAATCATCATCTACTCCTCTCTGTTCATGTCAATTATTAGGTGTTGTAGCCACTGACATTGTTGCATGATCTTCTGTCCTATATGTTGTTTTAATCGTAACAACAACATAAGATGCTTAACTAAGAGCATCTCTACCACATATCGGCTGGCCCGCACGATGCTTAACACATTATAAGATGATTAACTAACTACTCGGAGTCAATTATACTTCAACATAAGCAATGACTTCAAACAAGCCGTGGGTCTTCTTCTGGACAACCCTCCAGCCAGGGGGGTCCTTCCTCTTCCTCGACACGGCAGGTTCTATCGACAGTTTACGCGGTTACTCCATTTAATGCTTCTCCTTCGACTCCGCGTGGAAAGGAACTTCTGGATGCTTTGCCGTTGGATTCTCCGCTACGTGGGAGTGGCTTGTCTGCTGGTTCGCCGCGTGTTTCGCCTGCCCAGTTACAGGAGGCTCTTCGGTCGGTCAAGGGGTCTTCTCCTGTCGTGGTCGCACCGGCTAGGTGTAGGCCGAACGTCTTGGGTCGGTCTATCCATAGGACGGAGCCGGTGTTGGAGGAGGTCTCTGCGGAGGAGGTGTCCGATGGGCTGGCCCAGGCGGGGCGGCCCGTTCGTTTGATTGCTGGCTCTATGCCGGCGGTCTCGTCCCCCATCACGGACAACCACGTGGCGGACCAGGGGTCGGGGCTGGTGGCCACGGCTTTGGGGGCTCCTAGAGAGGCGGTGGCGGGCTCGGGGGCCCAGGCGGGGCACCCGACGATCGATGCCCAGGTGGGGCAGCACGTGGGCGGGGACTTGGCCCAGGAGGGGTCGGGTTCCCCGCCTCTTGTGTCGCCTTGCAGCCCAGGCGGGGCTACAGGTGGCCACCATGTGCCTCCGATGATGGAGGTATCGGCGCACAGGAGCTCCAGACACGGTACTGATTCACTCGGGGCGTCGGCCACGGATGAGGATTCGTTGGCCAAGGCCATACGAAGGAAGGCTGAGAAGAATCTGGATTCTCATGGTATATCACATTCGTCCCCATCTTTCCTTTCTTTTTCAACCCCTGTTATTGTTGATAAGCTTGTCAGTGTTGGTATTAGCATGGGTAGGTCTGTAAAGGAAATTAATTTGAGTTCTGTTCTGAGACATATGGAGGTTGACCGTCTAACGGTTACTCCTAAGGTCCCAGTTGTTCCTGATTCTTTATCAACGAAGGAGGAGGAGTTGCATGCCACAGTAGATGGTCAACTCCTTGCTCACTTAGTTGGTGAAGTGTCAGACGTGGTTTATGATGAGACTGAGCTGGGCACATTATATGAGCTAAAAGCTTCTGGTCGAAAATCTAAAAACCTGAAGTCTCGCAAACAGACTCGTGTATCCAAATCTATTATTGTTTCTCCATGAATGGCATGTTCTCAAATAGCAGAGGTCTTCGTGACTTGGCTAAATATTTGTTTTTTGCCGATTGTGTGAGAGATTATAAGTTGGATTTTTTGGGTAATTCTGAGACCGGTAGACGGGATTTCTCACTTGCCCAACTCAATCGCCTTTCTGGTGGAGTGGACTTTACGTGGGTATCCCGCCCTCCGCGAGGTAGATCTGGGGGAATTCTTTTAGGCGTCAGAGATGAGACTATGGAAGTCTTAGCTAGTTCGAATGGTGAACTTTTTATTAAGCTCCATATCCGTAACAAAGCTGATGATTTCATATGGTCTCTAGTCGCTGTTTATGGGGCTGCCCAGGATGTTTACAAGCCTGACTTTTTGCGTGAGTTGGTTAATCTGGCTAAGGATAATCCGTACTCTATTCTTATAGGAGGGATTTTAACTTGCTACGATTCCCTCATGAGAAAAGTCGGGGTCGATTCGATGAACATTGGCCTTTCATGTTTAATGCTGTCATTGACAGTTTGAAATTGAGAGAGGTTACGATGTTAGGACGACAATATACCTGGGCTAATAGTCTTCCAAAGCCTATATATGAAAAGCTGGATATAGTGCTTATGGATACTGAATGTGAAGTTAAATTCCCTATGGTAACTGTTCGCGCTTTAGAGCGTATTGAGGCTCTGTCTGATCATGCTCCTTCACTACTCTCTGTTGGAACACCATTACGAAAGACCAAACACAGTTTCAAATTTGAACTTGGATGGTTGGATCGTGATGGTTTCTATGATTTAGTTAAGACTATTTGGGAGAAAACTGTTAGTGGTCAGACGCCGATACAACGATGGAATACTAAAATGCGCGCCTTGCGCAAGTACCTTCGTGGTTGGGCTAGACATACTGCTGGAATCCTAAAAAAGAGAAATCACGACTTACATCTATTATTAACGATTTAGAAGCTGCTGCGGAAGTAAGGCTCTTGACTGCACAAGAGATTGTGATTAAAACACAATCGAATGCAGACATAGCAAAACTACTCCGTGAGGAGGAACTCAAATGGTATCAACGCTCTAAAGCAAAGTTTATTCTTAAAGGAGATGTGAATACAAGATACTTTCATGTTGTTGCCAATGGCAAGCATAAAAAGAAACTTATTCACTCTCTTGTTTAGGATGAAGGTACCATTGAGGGTCAGGAGCAACTGAAATCCTATATTACTGCTTATTACAAGTCTCTGTTTGAGGCATCGCATGAGAATTCGTTCTCGTTGGATGAGTCCCAAACAGCTGATATTCCTAAGGTTTCTATTGAGGAGAACAACTTTCTAACCGCCCCTTATACGGAGGAGGAGGTCAAGATAGCGGTTTTTCAAATAGAACATAATAAGGCGCCAGGACCCGATGGCTTTCCAGCGGAATTCTACCAAAATTTCTAGGAAGTCATTAAGGAGGATCTAATGCATCTTTTTGAGTTTTTACATGCTGGTCAGTTAGACATTTTTAGTCTTAATTTTGGCAACATTATTTTATTATCTAAGGTTAATAATGCGGAACGAATACAACAGTATCGTCCTATCTGCCTTCTTAACGTTAGCTTTAAAATCTTTACAAAAGTTGCTACAATTAGATTAAATTCTGTTGCTGATCATGTTGTACGCCCATCTCAAACTGCTTTTATGCAAGGAAGAAACATCCTTGACGGTGTAGTAATCCTGCATGAAACAATCCATGAACTACACTCCAAGAAATTAAATGGGGTATTGTTCAAGATTGACTTTGAGAAGGCTTATGACAAAGTTAATTGGTCTTTTCTCTAGCAAACACTCCGAATGAAAGGTTTTTCGAAGGAGTGGTGTGCTCTCATTCAGTCTTTTGTGTCTGGAGGTAGTGTTGCTATAGATGTCAATGGCGACACTGGCAAATATTTCCAAACAAAAAAAGGACTAAGGCAAGGGGATCCACTATCGCCTATACTATTTAACATAGTGGCTGATATGTTGGCAATCCTCATTAAGAGAGCCAAGGCTGATGGCCAAGTTGAAGGTTTAGTTCCCCATTTGGTTGATGGAGGTCTATCTATTCTTCAATACGCAGACGATACAATTTTATTTATGGAACATGATCTAGAGAAAGCCGGGAATCTGAAGTTAATTCTATCAGTATTTGAGCAACTCTCTGGATTAAAAATTAATTTCCATAAAAGTGAATTGTATTGTTTTGGCGAGGCCATTAACGATGCCCAACTATATGCTGATCTTTTCGGCTGTGGTCTGGGGCTGTTTCCTATCAACTATCTGGGAATACCGATCCATTATCGGCGTCTCACGATTGCGGAATGGAAACTCGTTGAGGAAATACTACAGAAGCGTCTAAATAGTTGGAAAGGCAAGTTGCTATACTTTGGTGGAAGACTAGTTCTCATAAATTCAGTACTCACCAATATGGTATTGTATATGATTTCGTTCTTCCTATTGCCGAAAGGGGTCTTAAAGAAAGTGGACTATTTCCGATCAAGATTCTTTTGGCAAGGGGATAGTGAAAAAAAAGAAATATCAACTGGCCAAATGGAATGTGGTTTGCCGACCTAAAGAGTATGGTGGACTGGGCATACATGATTTGCAAGTCAAAAACACAGCACTATTGAGTAAATAGTTGTTTAAACTACTTACTGAAGATGGTGTATGGCAAACCATGTTGTGGAGGAAGTATGTTGGATCCAAAGCGGTGTCTCAAATGGTTTGGAAACCGGGAGATTCACATTTTTGGGCGGGACTCATGGCTTCCAAAAAACACTTCTTTCGTTTTGGTACTTTTAATATTAGGGATGGTTCACAGATTCGTTTCTGGGAAGATAAATGGCTTGGCCAATCTACTCATCGGGAACAATATCCAGCTCTTTACTCGATCGTTAGACACAAAGGAGATACAATTTCCACGGTAATGGAAAATAATACTCCTAATATGACTTTCAGAAGAAGTCTAATTGGCCCTAGACTAATATCGTGGAACAATCTTTTAGTTCGATTAACCATGGTACAGTTGTCGGAGGGTGTGGACGAGTTCAACTGGAATTTACTAGAGAGTGGTAAATTTTCTGTGGATTCGATGTATAGAGCTTTGATTCAACCTGATATTCCAGTCGATAATAATAGTAAAATATGGAAGATGAAAATACCCCTTAAAACGAAAATATTTACATGGTATCTTCGTAAAGGGGTAATTCTCACGAAAGACAATCTTGCTAAGAGGAATTGGCACGGAAGCACACAGTGTGTTTTTTGTCATCAGGACGAGACAATTAAACATCTATTCTTCCAATGCAAATTTGCTCGCTCTATATGGTCAATCATCCAAATGGCCTCGGGTTTATCGCCCCCTCGATCGGTTACCAATGTCTTTGGCAACTGGTTATATGGGATACATGATAAATATGGGACTGTGTTTAGGGTGGGACCGCTTGCCATTATTTGGTCGCTTTGGCTGTGCAGGAATGACAAGATTTTTAATAACACTGTGTCTTCTTCTTCTTTGCAGGTCATCTATCGAGCTACGGCTATTCTCCGATCATGGACTACTCTCCAGAGTATGGGCCACCGCCACTTATTTGTGGAGGGGTGTACACGATTGGAGGACACGGCGAGGGATATTTTGTCCCAACATGGATGACAACGTGATCTCCGTATAGATCAACATTAGCTGGAGGCGCTTTTTCTTATTACTATGATTTGTAATTTTTTTTTACCATTGGACCTAACGTGTGTGGTTGAACGGCTGTGTGCATCCTAGTTATGCAGAGGCCGGGTGTAAACATTGCTTTAAGTAATATATGCGCCTATTTCTAAAAAAAAAAAATTTTGTTAGTTCTTTGAGCTATGTATTAGTAGAGCTATTTGAGAGCACTACTTAGATAATATGATTCAGCATTCCAATAAATAGCATTTGCGTATTATTAGTGGGTGAGTCGATCTGTTGAAGTAAATGGACAGCAGATTGTTATATGGTGTTAACTAACAACTTTTCCATTGATTAAACTTGAGATTTCGGGCCGAGATCGAGCTGAGACATACTTAACCAAAGCAAGCTGAAAGCAAATACACTACCCAACCAGATGATTAACTAACTACGCCGTAGATGAACATGGAAATAAATGGACTCGAGATGTCCGGAGCGCAATCAGTTGATCAAATCTAAAGCCTAAACAGGATGCCAGTTTACTACTCGAAGCTGATCATGGTGGCGTGAGCCATGAGCACTTGCTCGAAGGTGGGATTCAGCAGCACCTTGACGACGGCGAGCGCCTCCTCCATGCTGCGGATGTTGGCGCTCTTCTCCAGCATGTCGGTGAAGGGCCCGCCCCACTTGCCCGTCCGGTTGGCGCGGAGGATCTCGTAGGACATGGTGTCCCAGTGCTCGATGTAGGGCAGGTGCTCGGGGGCGACGCGGAACTCGGCCCCCCACCATCCCCGGAGGACGGTCTCCGCGATAGGCTGCAGCCGCCGGGCCTCGGAGATCATCACCTTGAGCGACGCCAGCGCCCGCTTGAGCGGCTCCAAGTCCGTGGTGGTGGCCGGGTCGTAGGCGGCGAGCACCTGGCCCGCCTGCCGCATGGCCCCCCGCCCCAGCGGCACGTCCGGCAGGTTGGCGAGGCCGCCGAACAGGTCCTCGTAGCTGTTGCCGAACGGGAGGGGCGTGGACTCCGGGAACAGGTGGCCGTGGCCTGGAAAGGACTGCCACTGCCCGCGCCCGTTGGCGAAGCCGCCAAGGGACTGGTCGCGTGTCTCCATGCCAACGATGATGTTCTCGTCGACGGGACCGCCGTACCCTTTCAAGATCATCACGGCAAGGGCAGGTATGTCCTCTTCGGCAGCAGCAGACGCTTCTCCGGCGAGAGCGAGCGTGAGGAATAGGAGGAGGAATGCAGGTGCTGCATCCATGGCCGACGATCGGTCCATCTCTCCTGGAAGAGGAAGTGAAATATATATGACCACGGGTGGCAGAGGACAAGCACGCCGCGGCCGATCGTATTGCACAACTGCGCCTGCTAGTGCTAGAGGAGAAACGCAGCGCAAGCAGCGTGAATGGCACAAGAACAGTGTGTCTACTGATCAGACGGGGCACCTTTTTTGACTACCAACTTCTAGCTTTTGCTTCACGAGGATGGGCAGAACTAGTACCGGAGTGCCAGCGTAATGCTGACGCCATGTGCAGACTAATTGTGAAACAAAATTAAAACATGTGAAGCATGTCTGAAATTTGTGAAACATCTTGATGTATTGTTTACGAACTGTTTCACCAATGTCTCACTGTTTCAATTATGTTTTAGTTCGGTTTTAATCCTATTTCAGTTGGTGACTCGTGGAGCGTGACCAAAAGCAGAGCAAGGGCAAAATTCAACTCTTTACCGCTAATTATGTTCCAATTTCAAGTTTCACCGTAACAGCAACCGATGATTTTCAAGAATGAACATGCACTTAATTTCTTGATTTACATAGAAATTGACATAGCAAGAGAGGAATTCTTTTACCACTAATGCCCGGCGGAGATTCTTTTATTTACCTTTCATTTATGTTTCTATTTGATCTTCCGATGGGCAGCAAGAAGAAAACATCCAGTCGATGGCCCAAGGTAAAAAAAACTAATGAGAAGGTGGTTTCATTGCCTCGTATCATTCTATTCGGTACGGTGAGGTGGACATGGAATAGACAACAATAGTGTGTTGTATTGAAGATGATGGACGATTTATTTATTTGTTTGTTGTATTGTTCATGAAAAAATTATGACTATTTGTTGTTGAATATTTCTGTGCGTTTGATCTTGTTGGAGGCTATATTTGTATGAAATTAGTGTTTGTGTTGCGCACGCGCACTGTATTTTCCAGCGCCCTGGTAAACCTCAACTTTGCGCGCGCTCTAAAATGCAGCGTCCCGTGAAGCAACAGTCACTTGCGCGCGCTAAAACACGATCTAACACGTTGCATAAGTGTTTTTTTGAAACGAGACAAAACCTTTGCCTTTCATTGATATAGTAGAAAAGAGAGGGCCCGTGTATGAGGAAAACTGGCTGAAAACCGATACAACACAACACCACACGCCAGCCCCGAGACTGCTCTTCACATGGGTTGACGACCAACTAGGTCGGCACCACACCTCAACGCAACAGGCGGAGGCGAAAGACCAGAGCCACCGCTCCAACTACCACGCCGGCCCTAGGGCCGCGCCCCACCTGGCCGAAGACGAACCCGCCTCTACCAAAAACCACCGAAACACACCACAGGTCCTTAGTCCAGTGGACGTCCAAAGCGAGACCCCAAGAGGCAAAGCGACACAAGAGCGCCGCCCACGCCCGATCCTGCGAGGGATCTAGGGTTTCCCCCGGAGAGCCCGGGTGGAGGAGCAAAAACATTTGCTTCGATAAAGACTTCAAAAAGGATGCGACGCCCACGGGCGTCACCATCGTCGGACCCAGCCACCGCCAGGATAAGGCTTTCGCCCAGCAAAGAGTCCAGAACCTCACGGCCGCCCAACAAGGACCGGCACAACCACCATACCTTGCCTCCCCCGCCATGCTTCTGACGATCATCAAGCATCCCTTCCGCCGCCACACCTAGGCTCCACGTCGCCGCGACGAAGGCCGCCGTCCGGATCATAACTACCCGCGAGATAGTTGCCAAAAAACAAACAGAGCGAACCCGGGCAGCCACCACCGCAAAAGGGACCGAAGATCACCGCCACCATGAAACCTCCCTGGCGGCCTAGATCGAGCCCCGGACGAGCCCTCCGTCCACGCGTTGCCCGCCAAGCACCATCGTCCTCCAACCGCACACACAGACGCGCCGCCGCCGCGCCAAACCAGCCACCCGCGTCGATAGAGAGACCCATCATGGCAGGAGGAGCCCCCGCGCCATCACCACTCGTCGGAGCAGCCGCCCGCTCCAGCCCATCTAGGCCCATCTCTCCACCAGGCTCAGTCACCAGCCGTCCGACGGGAGCTCCAAGCGCCGCCACGCCTTCCACTCGCCGATCTGCGCCGGCCCGAGCTGCCAAGCCTCACGGGAGCGAGAGAGCCTAAGACCCCGCTGCCGCCGACGCCACACGGGATTTTCTCGACGGCACCCTCCGGCGGCAGCGAGGGGAGAGGGGCGGGGAGGGGGGACCTGTGCCGGCGCTAGGCACCGGGGTCGCCCACGGGAGCGACCCGGGAGACGAAGCGAGCCGCAAAATTAAAGATTGACCGCATACCACCTGTTGGAGATGCCCTTACTAGGGAAGAGGCCAGTGAAAGATAGTATTACTGAAGATCCGGGGCAATTTCAAAAATTACGTCATAATAACAGTTGTGAAGGAATTCAATATATTTTTAACAAAATTGCTAGAACAGATCAACAAACTATCATGCACATAGTTACTGCATTAATCTTCCTCCAAAAGGAAAAAATACTGCACTAATCTAATAGTCACAAGACACACATTGTCATGTCAGTTAGATCGTTACAAAATTTGGAGTTGGGAGTCAGAAAATGTGCTCCATCTGATCGGTAGTCACACTGTTCTTCTGCCGTTCACGCTGCTTGCGCTGCATTTCTCCTCCTCTATAACAGGTGCAGTTTTTCGGTACGATCGGCCGCGGCGTGCTTGTGCTTTGCCACCCATCCTATATAGTACTTCACTTCCATTTCCAAGAGATGGATCGATCGGCCATGGCTGCACCTGCATTCCTCCTCTTCCTCACGCTCGCTCTCGCCGGAGCAGCGTCTGCTGCCAAAGACGACGTACCTGCCGTTGCCGTGATGATCTTAAAAGGGCACGGCGGCCCCGTCGGCGACGACATCACCGTGGGCATGGAGACCCACGACCTCTCCCTCGGCGGCTTCACCAACGGGCGCGGCCGCTGGCAGTCCTTCCCAGGCCACGGCCACCTCTTCCCGGACTCCACGCCCCTCCCGTTCGGCAACAGCTACGACGACCTCATCGGCGGCCTCGCCAACCTGCCGGACGTGCCGCTGGGACGGGATGCCATGCAGCAGGCGGACCGGGTGCTCTCCGCCTACGACCCGGCCACCACCACGGACCACCGGCCGCTCAAGCGCGCGCTGGCGTCGCTCAAGGTGATGATATCCGAGGCCCAGCGGCTGCAGCCCATCCACGAGACCGTCAGCAAGGAATGGGAGACCGAGTCCCGCGTGGCCCCCGAGCACCTGCCCTACATCGAGCACTGGGACGCCATGTCCTACGAGGTCATCCGCGCCAACCGGACGGGCAAGTGGGACGGGCCCTTCACCCACATGCTCGAGAAGAGCGCCAACATCCGCAGCATGGAGGAGGCGCTCGCCGTCGTCAAGGTGCTGCTGAACCCCACCTTCGAGCAAGTCCTCATGGCGCACGCCACCGTGATCAGCTTGGACTAGTAAACTTGCATCGTGTTTAGGCTTTAGATAGATTATAATGCGCTCCGGGCATCAAGAGTTAATCATCTGCTTGGATGGTGTATGCGCTTGTAGCTTGCTTGCTTCACTATGTCTCAGCCCCAAATGCCAAGTTTAGTCAATTATGTTCAGTTGTTCACGAAAAACGCCTGCTCTGACATGGATAATCTGCTGTCCATTTAGTTCGACGGTGTCACCTGCTACTCATACTTAAACCAAATGCTATTTATGAAACTCTGAAAAGATTCACTCCTAACGTCACTGGAAGGCACGGTCATGATGCTGCAATGCGAGACTAGCTAGGTCACTTGGGATGGGAGAACATGTCCCTGACTACTCGGTCCACTTCCGCACATTCATCAGTCATCACCAACTCGTGGTCTTCCCATCTCTAACTATAGACTAAGTATGAACCGAGTGTGATTGTTTACAGGTATGATCACAATTCACACAAAAAAATATTACACCACTAGTGATGTCTCTAGGTTGCATTATGGAGTTAGAATTGCTAAATTTGTTTGATGTATTTTTCTTTCGGATATAGATAGTGGGCACTTTCACCTCCACATTTGATTCAAGATCAAGCACCACGACATCGTCTCAAATACGAATGTCGGGCATTGTGATTATCCATTGCCACTTCCCACAACCTTAGAAATGCTTTTCATCTTTTTTTCCAACCGGGCTATCCCCCTTTCCATTAATTGCTTAACGAAAATACAAAGTTCGCTACAAAGAAAGAGAGGGGAGGAGAGGGAAAACGAGTTGGGGCACTAGTAGGAAACCTGCTGAAGTGCTCGATCTCGAGACAACTTCTACAGGGCGAAAACCTACTACCACCATAACCCAAATCAAAACTAAACCTACAAATTCAAGAAGAAACCACATAACACTATCCAGGAATACAACTAAGACGAATATCCATCAGCTGATAAAATCAGCAAGCAAAAGAGCAGCCACCAGGCAGCAACACATACATCCAAATTTGCAAGCACCGCAAACCAACCACGACATCATCTCATGTCCTAGGTTTCTCAGTCTCTAATCTTCAGCACCTCATCCGCACTTCTCCTGGAACATTTTGCCACATCAGCAGCCAACCTCATTATCTTCTTGGTATTGGTGATCATCGGCTCCTTATCATCACCTTTCTACAGACCTGCCCAATATAACAGAAACGAACAGACGGTAACACTACCTCGAGAGTAGATCGCAATGTATACCCTTCGAAGGTGACTTTGTTCCTGAGAATCCAAATGGCCCAGCAAACAGCAGCAATACCCACTAAATAGAACTTTTTCCCCCAGGTAAAAAACGATACAACCATAGAATAGCTTGCCAATAGTTCTTAGGACAGGTCGAAGATTTAAAAAGGTTACCCAAGATCCCCCAAAACAACCCTAGCCACCGGACAAGTGAAGAATAAGTGGTTAACAGTCTCAACTTGCTTACAGAATGAACAAACATGATTCCCAGGCCACTTTCTTTTACGCATATTATCTCTGGTAGGGATAGCATTTCTAAGCATCTGCCAGATGAAAATCTAAAATTTCAGGGGTAATTTCGCTTTCCAAAGAAGCTTGTTATTGGCCCCAGCCACATTCCTCTCCAAATACTCATATACAGATTTGGTGGAAAATTCCCTATTCCCGGTTAATTTCCACTCAACCATGTCAGGTCCTTCACCTAACTGAATATTTCTAGCTTTTAACAATACAACTTCCCATTGCACCTGTAACTCCCCATGGATCCTTCTTCGAAAAGGGAGAGAAAAATTAAGTTCTAGCACCTTACCCACAGTACACTCCTGATCCTGATAGACATTAAAAATAGTAGGGAATTGAATACTCATAGGCCCCCTAGGATCCCAATGATCCTTCCAAAAACGAACCAGATTACCACTTTTAAGAACCAGCTCTCTCCCAGCTAAATAAGTATCTTTAACCTGGAGTAATAATTTCCAACAAGGAGAATCTTTGAATCTAGGAGCCACTATGTTAATAGTTTTGTTTCTTAAGTATCTGACTTTGACAATTCTTTGCCAAAGCCCATCTTGCCTTTCCAACTTCCACCACCATTTAGCCAATAAACTAATATTTTGTCTCCTGAAATCTTTGATACCTAGGCCACCCTTATTTTTAGATCTACAGATTTTCTCCCATCTCACCATACAATAGCTATTTCTGTCTTTCTTCCTTTGCCAAAAAAATATTTTAAAGTGTTTATTGACTTTCTCAATGAAACTCTTTCTAAGCAGGAACATAGACATGGGATAGTACAAGATAGTGGATAAAGAAGAATCAATCAGGGTTTTTTCCACCAGAGGGTCGAATTCCCCACCCAAGCATCCAACTTTTTAACCATCTTAGTATCAATAAAGTCCCAATCAGCATTCTTAAGAGCTAAGGCAGAAATAGGCACACCCAGATATTTCATAGGCAAGGTTCCCACCTGACAACCAAACAAATTGGAATAAAACTCATCCAGATCATTATCACCACCAACAGTATAAATCTCACTCTTCTCAAAATTAATCTTCAAACCAGACATTAGCTCAAAGATATAAAGAAGCAGTTTAAGATTCACAGCTTTATCAGGATCATGTGATATACAAAGCATAGTATCATCAGCATATTATAAAATAGCAACTCCTTTATCAACCAACTTAGGAGCAAAACCCACCAAGAGACCATTAGATTGTGCTTTTAAAACCATCTTAGTCAAACACTCAGCAGCTAGATTAAACAAAGTAGGGGACAAAGGGTCACCTTGCATAACCCCTTTAGCACTAGTGAAGTATGGACCCATTTCATTGTTAATTTTAACACTTACAATTCCTTCCAAGAGGGCCTTTTTAACCTAGGAGCAAAATATATCATTAAAACCTCTGATATGCAAGCATTCCAACAAGAAATCCCAGTTAACTTTATCATAGGTTTTTTCAAAGTCAATCTTAAGCATCACCCCACACTTTTTGTTAACATGGGATAATTGAGCAACTCATGCAAATATAACACACCATCCATAATATTTCTCTTCTTAATAAAAGCATTCTGTTGGATACTGAACAGCTTGCCAGCATAAGGCTCCAGCCTAATAGTCAGAGTTTCTGTGATCAACTTATAAATGCATCTTAATAGACAAATTGGTCTAAATTGAGTTATCTTATCAGCCCCAGCTACTTTAGGAAGTAAAGTAATCACTCCATAGTTTAAACTTTTTAAACCCAAAGTGCCCAAGTAAATACTATGAAATATATGTTGGAAATATGCCCTAGAGACAAATAGTAGTAAGGACTATTATCATATTTCATATAGTTTATGATTAAGTTTTATATCATGCTATAACTGTATTGAGTGGAAACATCAATACACATGTGATATACAAACAACCAGGGGTTCCCAGTGAAACTCTAGTCACTGGTTCATTGGTCAACAGATGATCATGTTTCCCGATCATGTGGTATTTATGCCAGTTGGAATGAGGTCATCTCATTCTGAGAATGAGATGATGAACCAATACCCAACCTAAACATCGTGACCCGATCATGTCACGAAGTTCAAGTTACGATGATTAGAAATGGATCCTCGTAGACTATTCCTTAGACCGTGAGGCTATATCAATCATTGTCTCCCGAGAGTGCTTAGATAGCATTAAACACCATCTGGTAAAATGGTGGTTATAAAGGTGTGTTCAGGTACTCGGAGGAAACCGTAGAGGCAATATATGTCAAGAGCGGGATTTGTCCGTCCATGTGACGGGAAGATACTCAAGGGCCCACTCGGAGAAGTTATATCCAATAGCTGTGCAGCGTGTGATTTGATCACGGGGATATCGCTTGTCGGAACGAGTTAAGTAGCATTTTTCAGTAACGAGATTGAACACGACATGGTGATGTCATTGATCAGATCTCGGGCAATGCAAGTATCGAGTGACAAAGGGAATAAGGCACGACTGTCCTGGTTCAAACCACGAAAGATCTTCGTGGAACGCACAGGGGTCACATGGCCATCCAGGTCCCTCTGTCGATCATTGGTGCGGGAGTGTCCTGACCATGTATGGAGTGTTACCGAACCGTGGGGTATCACGCTTAAGGGCTTGATGATTCTTAGAGAGTGTTTATAGGATCGGTGGAATCACCGAAGAAAAGAAGAGAGAAAACCGGAAGGGTTTCGGTAAGTCCGGAGGATGTCCGGAGTGGAGGTGGAAGGAGTTCCATGGCCACGGAGGTTGAATAATATGTGAATGATGTTAAATATTGATTTAATCATTTATTCATAATTATTTAATAAAGAGAAAATCAATTAAAGGTCAAAAAGGCTTAATGGGCCAATTTCCGGAGGGAGAAGGCCCATTAGGGAAAGGAGAGAGGGAGAGGAGCCAAGGGGGCTAGCCAGCTAGGCCTAGCCCCCTACGGGGCCCACTAGGGGCTGGCCGGCGGCCTCCCCACCCCCTTATCTCCTTTAGTCCCACCCTGGGACTTTGAGGGAGGTAGTACCTCCCCTCCCCCTATATATAGTGGGGTATTTGGCCAAGATAAATACACCAATAATCAATAAAGGTCTCCCCACTTTTGGGAGGACCTGTAATTGATATTTTCTCTCTCCCTCTCTCTCTCTCATGACCGTGGTCCCAAGTCTGGACTTCACGAGCGAGAGACATCTTCACCGCAGAGCGCCGTCGTGCTGCGGGATTCGGATCCGGGAGATCTACTTCCGCAACTGCTGCGGGATCAGGGAAGCGGGAGTCATCGTCAGGCACCTGACGTGTGTAACTCCCCGCGAGGTGTCGCACTTGAGGCACTCAAGTCGTTGGAGCCAGAAGGAGCGCAAAGACTTCATCACGACCTTGAGGTCGGCTTCAGCTCGTCTACATCAACCATGCTCTCCTGAGCGTTGACAACGCTTTTCGGTCTTCGAGGGTAAGTTCGCGAAAAGCCCCTCCAATTACTGTATTACTAATAGATAGGTCCTGGCAGCTTCAGGGGTTCAGGGGCGTAGGGTAAAATTTATTGTTTTCATACGCGGAACCCCTACAGTGGTATCAAAGCTAGATCTATGCGTAGCAATGCTAGTACGGGTAGAACACACGAGATGTAGCGTGTGGGCGTTGATCTTTTAGTTGTTACCCTCCCACGTGTACTTGTGTATACCGTAGCAATGCTTGATGAAGCGGCCCCCAACCAACTTTACGCGTTCATTCGCGAGACTGGTCCATGCTTGACATACGGCTTGTACCGTATAAAGTGGCTTAGGGGGGTGTTTGTCTCTCTCGCATTAGTTGGTATACCATTTGCAACGGAGGGCCCCGAAAGGGGTGTAGTATAGACAACTACTTGATCAACTGATGACCCACAAGTATAGGGGTGTATCGCAGTATTTTCGAGGGAAGTGAAACCCAATTTATTGATTCGACACAAGGGGAGCCAAAGAATATTTATAAGCCTTAACAACTGAGTTGTCAATTCCATATATAGTCATACGTGCTCGCAATGAGAACTTGCACAACATCTTTTGTCCTGCCAGCCCGTTTGCAGCGGGGCCTCAAGGGAACTACTGGCAATTAAGGTGCTCCTTTTAATAGAGCACCGGAGCAAAGCATTAACACTCCGTGAACACATGTGATCCTCACATCAAAGCCATTCCCTCTGGTTATCCCGATTTCTGTCACTTCGGGGCCATTGGTTCCGGACAACAATGTGTGTATACAACTTCCAGATAAGACCATAAACAATACTATCATAATGAATCAATAACATGTTCAGATCTGAAATCATGGCACTCGGGCCCTAGTGATAAGCATTAAGCATAACAAGTCGCAACAAAGTCATAAAGCACTAATAGAAGATACTAGGCACCATGCCTTAACAATCTGATGCCATTACATGAACGATCTCATCCAATCCCTACCATCCCCATAGCCTACAGCGGGGGATTACTCACTCATAGATGGGGGAAACATGGATGGTCGATGGAAAAGCGATGGTGATGACGATGGCGATGATCTTCTCCAATTCCCCGTCCCGGCAGGGTGCCAGAACGGAGTTTCTGGTGTTGTTCATGGAATCTGGTGGTGGCGGCGGAGCGGAACTCCTTCTATAAAAACGTCGAACCCACCGAAGTTTTTAGGTCAGAAGGCTCCTTATAGGCGAAGAGAGAGGCCGAGGGGGTGCCTGGGGGCCCACACCACCCCCTGGCGCGGCCTGGCCTAGCCCGCGCCACCAGGTGGCCTGGCCACCCCTGGCTCTTCTCTGTCTCGTATTCTGGCTCCTGGAGTCTTCGGGTGAAATAGGATTTTTGGCATATTTTCCGGGATTTTTCCTGATAGTTGATTTTCTGCACAAAAAGTAGACACCAAGGCAATTCTGCTGAAAACAACGTTAGTCCGCGTTAGTTGTATCCAAATCACACAATTATAGAGGAGAAATAATAGCAAAAGTGTTCGAGAAAGTAGATACGTTTTGGACGTATCAACTTCCCCCAAGCTTAGCTTATTGCTTGTCCTCAAGCAATTCAGTTGAAAACTGAGTGCGATAAAAGAACTTTCACGAACACATTTGCTTCATAAGATGTAAATATTCTTAGCAATGTGATCAACTACTTAGACAGTTCATAATAAAGAGTATGCAACTGAGTCTACTTAATAGTCATTGCAAGCTATGAAGAGATTCCAACTCAAAAATAATAAGTAGGTATGATAGAGTGGTATCTCGCTTGCCTTTGATTATGAATGGCAAGGCACCTCTGAAGTTCAAGTGATGACTAGAAGTAAAGATATCAAGGATACAAGCATCAAAGTCATAACACAAACAATCAAGCAATGGGACAAGCACAAAGAATGACAGTTATGCTCTCAAGAAGGTTCTCAAAGAATATGTGGAGACTCAACAAGTAAAAGAAAAGGTTTTGAATAATTTGAAAGGTTTCCAAATGTTGAAAGTATGGTACTCATTAGCTTTGAGCTCTCATTGCCCCTGTCATAAGCATCTTTAATGTGGTTAAGGTGAAAGTGAGGTCCAATCTGAGTTATATGCTTGACAGACTATAAACTGAAAATCCCAAGTCCCTTGAGTACGAGGGCCGCTCCTCATGCTACTCAACTTTAGTTAACGGTAAGTTCTTGTCATCATAAGTATGTGCGTATCATTGAGAACCGCCAACGGGGTACCCCTTGCCCGATGATACGGAAGAGTCCCCATATCAAAATGACAAGGCAAGCAGACAATGATTATCTCAGCAATCTTCTTATTTACCATGGGAAAATGGTGCTTTTTTCTCTCTTTCCTCTTTTCATAAATCTCTTTTTTTTTTCTCAATAGCTATCTCTCTTTTTTTATAAGAAGAATGCTTCATACATATCATTATGGTTACGCTGCAGGTTTCCACCATGTTAGCATGGTTTAGACCAGCGGCCCAGGCGTTTCTCTAACACACATACATAACTCCATGGACTTACAAGCTCTCCTTTTATTTCACACCAACGACATCCGCAAACAAAAGAGCAAGGTATCAATTGGGTATATATTTACAAGTGTTGAAAGCGTTCCCCGTGACAGCACGGTTCTGTTAATCCCCAGCCTATAATTTGCAAGCATATAACTTTTCATGGAGAGTTCACAATGGTTCAGGTTTATTAAGTGTAGGAAATAAAGTGTGCCATCAAGTTCGTGAGAGCTTTACTAACTAACTTTCTCATAACAAGCAAACATTTTATTCGGAAGAAAACAAGGCATATTGAATATGCACGGGAATAGCAAATGATGCTAATAGGTAGGTAAGGTGGACACTCTGGCAATATTTGGTTTAAGGAAGTTGGAAACATGAGTAAAACACTCAGTGGAAGTGAAGGCTAGCAATAGTAAGGGAGCGACAAATGAGAGAGCAATAGCTGTCATTATCATGCTTGCAACAAAACAGGACTACTCATGGCATGAAAGTGATTCAAGATCCTCAAGGCAAAATAATTCATCGAGGCTTAACTAATTATTACAGTCATGTGCATGCGTGAGCATGTGCCAAGCCAATCAAATGAAACATTCAGAGGAGGATACCATGGTGTCGTACCAATTTATGAATAGAGCAATGCAAGCAAACATTCACAAGACATCCTACAAACTATTAGCGAGCTGGAGCTAATCATAAGAAAGCAAGAACTACTAAGCATCCAAAGATAACATACACCCTACATGAACAGACTAAGCATGCCCACAATGATGAGTATATGTACAACAATGAAAACAAATAGAGTTTGTTACCAGCCTCTTACCACGCCTCAAGTTGTCATTAATCCTCATTATTGCTCTTCACTTGTGTGGCTTGAATAATAATATGAAACCAATATTCCACTGAGGACTACTGAATCCTGTAGCAAACTCACAAAACCAAAGAAGAACGACAAATATTTTTGGTGTTTTCGATTTTTAAACAAGAACCAAAAGGGAAAAACAAGCAAAGCAAAATCTTTTTGGGTTTTTCGAATAGTTCAAACAAAGCAAAAAGGGAAAACAACCCAAGGCAAAAAGAAGAAGCAAACCAAAGAGAAACAACAAAAATATTTTTGGTCTTTTTGTGTTTTTAGAAAGTAAAAGCAAAAGAAGAACGAAAATTAAAAAGAGAATGAAAACATGAATATACAAAGTACCGACGCAACATGATATGAAGATGAGTGCAGTGTCGCCGTACCTCCCCCCAAGCTTAGGCTTTTGTCCTAAGTGGGTATCAATCCATGTACGAATAGGGGTTCCAAGCGGGCGGATCTTGGTAGGAATGGTCGTAGCTGGGCCCATGAGAAGAAGAAGAAGAAGAAGAAGAAGAAGCTCCCTAATCATAAGCGGGCTGCTGATATGAAGATTCTCCCTCATTCGAGGGCTGGACCGAATCATCCATGACCTTCCTTCTAGTGTCCTGCTCCTGTTGGGAGAGCTCTCCCAAGTACGTGTCAAGCTCCTCCTCAGTGAGGGACCATCCTTCCCTGTTATCAAGGTTAAACAAAACAGGTGCAGGCAAAAGAACAACACGCTCGGACTTGCTCTTTCTCCAACCAGCTTTGAGAAAGGTTATTTCATAAGATAACTCACTCATACTAGCCCACGAGGAAACAAAATTATGTTGTATCATGGAATTAAGATCAAGCCTTTCTATGGGAAACTGTAGGTCTATATGATGAGGCACTAAACCATGCAATGCTAGTAAACGAGAAGCAATGAGGCCTCCACAAATTCCACCTTTCTCACGGTTAGCAGCAAGACAGAAAGCTATCAAAGCACCCAAGTTGTAAGACCTATCTCGTCTAAGAGCAGCAGAGATAAATGCTAGATCAAACGAAGATAACTTATTGGCAGTTTTCCTAGCAAGAACACACTTGGCAATAAAGTAGGCAAAGTAGCGAATGGAGGGAAGATGAATGTTACGGATTTTTCCACTCTCCTTCGAGAAGCTACTCCCTTGGCAAATTTCTGCATATAAATCCATGAGTGGTTCAGGTCTCTCCTTAATCTTCCTACATGATCCCCATTGAGGTACCTTAATAGCTGCACAAAAATCATCAAGAGAAAGGTTGACAGCAATATTGTAAATTTTATAATGGACCATGGGGTTAGGCAAAGAGTGACTAAATTGGAAATCCTGCACCACAGACATGGTTAGCTTCACGAATTGACAAGGTTCATTTTCCAAAAAGTGCTCTAACCCTGCATTAGAAACCAAACTGTGGAAATCTTGTAGAATTCCTGCAGCTCTCATGAACTCAGAGCATGGATAAATGGAGGGAAAAACTTCCTCCTCCCGATGGACCTTCATGACCTCAGGTACCCAAATATCATGTTGGTTTAGGTGGTGTTCACTCATCTTCTATTCTGAAATTTAAACACCTATTTAAACAAGTGATTGCAAAGTAAATATAATGAAGGATTCTACTCATAGGGACTTGCAAGAGGCCTAAACATGCATCAAAACTATATCTCTAAGCATCAAACAAGCTTACAAGCTCTTATAACCAGTCAACTACAGCAGCAAAATACTCAAGATATAATCCACTAAACACAAATCTACTTGGATAAGGGGAGGAGTCACATACCAAGGAACAAATGCTACAAATTTCAGCAAGAAATATGGGCTGAGCAAGGAGATCGAAAAAAATAGAGAGCAAGCATAGCAAGAACGTGATTTTGAGCAATGAACTAGAGCTTACTCGGGAGAGAGAAGAAAGTGGCAGGTGAGAGAGTTAGTGGGGGGCCAGGGGTGGCCCACACCAGGGCATGGCGCCACCCAGGGCTGGCCGCGCCACCATGTGGTGTGCCTGCCTGGTGGGCCCCCCTGGTACCTCCCAGGTACTCCTCTGCCCCTTTTTTCACGTAAAATTTTAATATGTATTTTCTGGAATTTTTCGAGACACTTTATTTTTGAGCATTTTTCAGAAAATAGAAGAATGATTTTTCTGACAAACAGTTTTTTCTTTTCTTTTGGAAACATGATGCAAGGACAAAACAAAGCTAGAACTACAGAAGTTCTAAGACACTCTGACATGTAAGCAACTAACAACAAAAAGAAAACTAAACGAAGGCAAAAACTAAAATGCAAAGGGTAGAAATAAATGGAGATAATCATAATGAAAACATTGTTTTGTTCAATGGAATCCTTTTGTTAACAAGGTTGATCAAGTCTTGCTACCAAAACAATTGCATATGAGACAAAACTTTGTATTCCACTAATGATTATGTTACCTCAACCTTGATAGCAATGGTCCCAATCATAATAGTTTCAAAATTTTCTCTTGGTATGGGACAATATATTTCTCCAACTTGAATGCCCTCAACATGTTCAATTGAATTCAAACCATAAGTCCTTTCAATCTTCTTGGGGAAATAGACAGTATGTTCCTTCTCATTAACATTGAAAGTCACCTTTCCTTGATTACAATTAATAACAGCTCCTGCAGCATTAAGAAAAGGTCTCCCAAGAATAATAGACATATTATCATCTTCAGGCATTTCAAGCACAACAAAATCAGTTAATATCAAGCAATTATGAGCCACTTGAATAGGTACATCCTCACATATACCCATAGGAATAGTGGTAGATTTATCAGCCATTTGCAAAGATATATCAGTTGGTATCAATTTTTCAAGCTGAAGCCTCTTATAGGGAGAGAAAGGCATAACACTAACTCCAGCCCCCAAATCACATAAATCAGTTCTAACATAACTATTCTTAATAGAGAAAGGGATAGTTGGAATCCCTGGGTCTCCAAGTTTCTTAGGAACCTTGCCATTGAAGGAATAATTAGCAAGCAAAGTAGAAATTTCTTCATTAGGGATCTTCCTTTTATTCGAGACAATGTCCTTCATATACTTTGAGTAAGGAGGCAATTTAATAGCATCAGTCAAAGGAATTTGCAACAATAAAGGCTTCATCCACTCACAAAACTTATTATAATGTTCATCTTCCTTTGACTTGTGTTTCTTATCAGGAAAAGGCATAGCTTTTTGGACCCAAGGTTCTCTTTCACTACCATGTTTCTTAGCAATAAAATCTTCTTTGGTGTATTTAGTATTCTTAGTGTGGTTTTCAGGTTCTTCAACTTTTTCTTCATTAGGAACTTCATTTTCTTCATTACCACTTTCAGTTTTAGCATTAGAGATAGATATACTATTAGGATCTATAGCAGGTTCAAAGGGTTCTACAATAGTTTTATGTTTCTTTTTCCTTTTCTTACGAGTAGAACCACTATTTTCAGCTTGTTGAGAATCCTGCTCAATTCTTTTGGGATGCCCCTCAGGATATAGAGGATCCTGGGTAGCAACACCACTTCTAGTTCTAATTTCTTAAGCATGTTTTTCTTTTGCAACATTAACTAGCAAGTTGTTTTGCACTTTACCGAGTTGATCTATTTGAGTTTGAACCATTTGAAAGTGTTTAACAATCATTTTAACATCATTAGAGCTTCTTTCCACAATATCTTTCAACTCAACAATAGCTCTAGTGTTTCCATTAGATGATTTTGCACCCTTTTATTAAAGTTATCTTGCTTAACAATAAAGATATCGAATTCTTCTAAGCATTGATCAGGAGGTTTAGAGTAAGGGATATCACCTTCATCAAAGTGTTGGAGAGAGTGTACCTCAATAGTGGATGAGTAGGGAATAGGCTTACATAATTCTTCTATAGGAGGTAAATTCTTGACATCTGCAGCTTTAATTCCCTTCTCCTTAAGACATTTCTTAGCTTCCTTCATCACTTCATCATTTAATTCAATAACTCCCTTCTTCTTTGATGTTGGAATAGGCACCGGAATAGTAGGTTAAGGTACAATTACTTTAGGTATAGCTGGTTCAGGAGGAGTCCAATCTTCATAGTTCTTGCTTATTTTAGCCATTAATTCCTCAGCTTCCTTAGGAGTCCTATTCCTGAAAACACAATCAGCACAACTATCTAGGTATGTCCTAGATTCCTCGGTTAGTCCATTATAAAATATATCAAGAAGCTCATTCTTAGGTAGTGGACTTCCAGCTTGTGCATGAATCAAAGCACAAAATCTTGCCCAAGATTCAGGCAATACCCCTTTTTCTCCCTGTTTAAAATGAAAAAGTTCCTGCAAAATAGCATGTCTAGCACTAGGAGGAAAATATTTCTGCAGGAAAGTACTAATCAAGCACTCAAGGTTATCAATAGATCCAGGAGGTAAATTACTAAACCAAGTTTTAGCTTCTCCTTTCAGTGAAAAGGGGAAAATCTTAGCAACAAAGTAAGTACACATCTTAATATCATCAGAAAACAAGCCACTCATGGTAGAAAGTTCACTCATATGTGCTACCGCACTTTCATTCTTAGTCCCACAAAAAGGTTCTTTCTCGACAATAGCTGTGTAAGATAGATCGAGAGAGAAATCATAATATTCATCTATAATGTTTATGGGAGAAGCAGCAAACTTAGCAATAGGAGACAATTTGGGTCTAACAGTACGCCTCTCAAGGAGACTCTTAGCAGCGCTCCTATCATGGGTGTTTTTACATTCTTTAATAAATTCATCAGTCATTTCAACATAACCATCTTCAATATCATAACTTTCACTAGACTCAGGTGAACTAACAGGTGTGGTAGTGTCTTCATTAGGAGTTTCGGTATTTCCAACTATAGTTCTAGCAATCGTAGCATCTAGGAAAGGACCTAATGAACCATTCTTATCAAGCAAAGTAGAAGCAGCATCATAAGTATCAGAAGTTTCAGATTCAGCAGTAGTAGCAGTGTGTGTAGCATGTGTATGTGGTGGTGTAAGGAACTTACTCATAACAGACAGTGAATCAAGAGCAACAGAGGTGTTCAGAACCGTACCTCTTCTTGTAGTGGATGGTAAAATAGGAACCTTGCCATCACGAGACTTACCCATGATGGATGGATGGCAGCGAACAATAGAGAATCCAAGAGAACTTGATAAATAAAGCTATGCTCCCCGGCAACGGCGCCAGAAAATAGTCTTGATGACCCACAAGTATAGGGGGTGTATCGCAGTATTTTCGAGGGTAGTGAAACCCAATTTATTGATTCGACACAAGGGGAGCCAAAGAATATTTATAAGCCTTAACAACTGAGTTGTCAATTCAGCTGCACCTGGAAACAATCTTGCTCACAGCAGTTTATCAGTAGCAACAGTTTTGTAGTAGGAATAGTAAAGTAGCAGCAATAGCAAAGTAAAGACAGTAGTAACAATAGCAGTAAACAGTGGGATTCGAGTGTGGTAGGCATAGGGATGGATGGACGGGCGTTGCATGGATAAGACAATTCACATAGCAATTAGAACATAGGGCAATTGCAGATAAATAAGATAAAGCATCCAAGTACTAGATAATCCTAGGCATGTGTTCCATATATAGTCATACGTGCTCGCAATGAGAACTTGCACAACATCTTTTGTCCTGCCAGCCCGTTTGCAGCGGGGCCTCAAGGGAACTACTGGAAATTAAGGTGCTCCTTTTAATAGAGCACCAGAGCAAAGCATTAACACTCCATGAACACATGTGATCCTCACATCAAAGCCATTCCCTCCGGTTATCCCGATTTCCGTCACTTCGGGGCCATTGGTTCCGGACAACAATGTGTGTATACAACTTGCAGATAAGACCATAAACAATACTATCATAATGAATCAATAACATGTTTAGATCTGAAATCATGGCACTCGGGCCCTAGTGACAAGCATTAAGCGTAACAAGTCGCAACAAAGTCATAAAGCACTAATAGAAGATATTAGGCACCATGCCCTAACAATCTGATGCCATTACATGAACGATCTCATCCAATCCCTACCATCCCCATAGCCTACAGTGGGGGATTACTCACTCATAGATGGGGGACACATGGATGGTCAATGGAGAAGCGATGGTGATGACAATGGCGATGATCTCCTCCAATTCCCCGTCCCAACAGGGTGCCAGAACGGAGTTTCTGGTGCTGTTTCGTGGAATCTGGTGGTGGCGGCGGAGCGGAACTCCTTCTAGAAAAACATCGAACCCCCCGAAGTTTTTAGGTCAGAAGGATCCTTATAGGTGAAGAGAGAGGCCGAGGGGGTGCCTGGGGGGCCCACACCACCCCTTGGCGCGGCCTGGCCTGGCCTGCGCCACCAGGTGGTGTGGCCACCCCCTGGCTCTTCTCCGTCTCGTATTCTGGCTCCTAGAGTCTTCGGGTGAAATAGGATTTTTGGCATATTTTCCGGGATTTTTCCTAATAGTTGATTTTCTGCACAAAAAGTAGACACCAAGGCAATTCTACTGAAAACAGCGTTAGTCCGCGTTAGTTGTATCCAAATCACACAAGTATAGAGGAGAAACAATAGCAAAAGTGTTCGGGAAAGTAGATACGTTTTGGACGTATCATCAATGTTGTGCTGAAAGTTCGTAGGTAAGAACGGTTCTTGTGTAAAAGCCCATTCAGCCACGTAAAACATGCAAAGATAAAGTAGAGGTGTTTAACTTTGTTTTACAAGGGGGTGTTACTTTGTGATATGGTTGTGCCAAAGGTAAAGTGATTACCTTTTGTTACATAGTAGTAGATAGTCACGGAGGTGACAGACTACCACGCGCGGAATGACATCGGTACCCTAGTATCTACGGCGCCGGAACCCGATGACAACGGATGGAGATCACGATGTTAAGGACCATATCACATAGCATTTACATTCAATGTTATTGTTTGTATGTCTTATTGTGTGCTAGTATTAGATACTTGACGGTAGCCTAATAAGATGATCCCTGTTAAAATTACCAACGATTGTGTTCCCCCTTAGTGTGCACCACCAAGAAAGTTCTTCGGTATGAGGCAGGCCGTGATGATCGGGTGTCAGACATATCTACGTTCGCATATAATGGGTGCAAGCCATGTTACACAGCGAAAACACTAAGGTTGAGTTGGCGAGCCTAGCATGTACATACATGGCCTCGGAATGCGGATGGTCGAAAGATCGAGCACGAGTCGCATGAATGATGTGACCGACGTTTAGCGTCCACCCTTGAACCCACATTGATGGCCGTGATGATCGGGGGAGATGTGGCTGATAGGGGTCGTGTTATCACTAGGAACCCTTTTGGGGATAGGTGTTTCTGAGTGGAGTTATTATTAACTCATTCAATTATAAACTTAGTCTAAATTCCTTTTGCAATTATAAATGTAGATGGGACCTTTCGTGTTGACAATTGAATGGTTAGAAGGAGAGAAGCTCAGATTAGATGGATCGAACTTCTCCATATGGGTTGCCAGTCTCCATGTTCTCCTTAGCAAGAACGAAATGGTCGACTACATACTCGACAGGATGGATTTGGATCAGCCCACTGACCTTGAGACCCTAGAGGAGCGGAAAGACCGCTATCTCCATCGTGAGATGGCCTCCTATATTTCAGTTGTGATGCGTTTCGGAATGGTGGATGAGTTGTGGGTGATGTCAACCCTCGTTCGGTGATGCTACAACTCAGGCCACATTTCGTGGAGCAGACACGCATTTGGGAGCATGAGCTGATGGGAGACTTCCTCTCCATTAAGATGGAGGAGAACTCATCACTGGACAACCACTTGCAGTACATGCATGATGTGTACATGAGGCCAACATACTTCCTAGACGTCTGGATTACAGGCTCTTTTGCAAATGCTGTTGTGCTGCTGATACATTGCAAATGTATTGTCAACACCCGGATTTTCAATCCCAGATGCCCGTTATGCCATACCTCGCAATTCCAGGATTACCATTTTTGCGAGACATAACGGATTGGATATCACAGTACATCATCCATTACAAACCATACATAAGGTTTTACACAAATAAGGATCTCATGATCCAGTCTTTAATACAACAAGCAGCGGAAATAAACGATAGCGTAGCGGTGGGGTCCATCTTCAGGGGCACAGGCAATGCTGACGAAGGCAGATAGTCCTAGTTATCATAGCCGTCCTGCTGACCATCATATTGATAATCTCCTTCATAGTCTGGCCATGATAATAGCCAGGGACAAAAGCCATGAGTACTCTTTAAGTACTCGCAAACTACTACTAGCAAGGAGTATAAATCTAAGTTAAAGTGATGAATCTAAGTTAACTATCAAGTTAAGTTTGAAACCTAAGCTGAGTTCAGAAGCAAAGAAAGATAAAATAAGGTTCTAGAATCACTTAAGTTGGGAAGCTATTATCATCAACACAACCCTGTTGTGGTTAAGTCAAAGTTCATCATTCATTTCAAGTTATTTAGAAAACATCTGACAATGAAACAGTATGGTCATTCCAACTGTCCATAACCGTGGACGCGGCTATTCGAATAGTTTGACACTCTGCAGAGGTGGTACACTTTCACCACAAGATTCGATACATCTGTCAGGGATAACCCTGAATCATCATACTTAGTATGTAGATAATCAAACATAACCCTCCCTTTACACACCCTAGTACAAGCACCTCTCCTATGAGCATGGCCTCCCAACCATGACCATCAGTCATCTTGGGCACTGCATAGGTGGACAACATTGAGAGGTAGCCTCAGCTCAAACCTCTCCCGTGAGGGAACTAATACTAATGCATATAAATTTCCAGCTAAGCCTTACCCAATTCAGGTAATGTGGTTGTACGGTAAATTTAGAATGGTATCGCATCCGAATCTAACCATCAGTTTTATAAAAGGGTTAAGGCTCATGCCTCGTCATTTTCATCATCATAAACCAGTTGTGTTTCTCAACACATGTCAAAACATCTCAATAGAATGACTCATCATTCCAAGGTTTTCATAATTCATTTTCACCAACTATTCCCATCTAGAGTGACTCAAGTTTTTGATTTATACTAAGATACTAAGTTAAGAGTGTTCACTAAGGTGGAAGTGATGGGTTCAATCTCCTGCCATAGAGTGACATCTAAAGGTTTCTAAGTAGGTCAAGTTTTATACTTTTTATGCTACCTTCAAAATTAAGTAAAGAACTTTGTGTAAACTAAGGGAGGTAAAACTTGTCAATAAGACTTGGGGTACTAATAGTTAAAGGGGTGTGATCAAAGCCTGCTTAACGCATCTTTGCTAAACCATCTAATTTAATTCTAGCCTGCTAACAATAGCTTGCCTTGGATGGTGCAGTGGTTGAAGTTTTCTTCTTCTTCTTGGTAGAACTCCTCCTCGTCGAAAGCTTGGTCGGTACTAGCGTCTATAAATACATAGGGAGTGTACAATCACCAAACAATACTTAACTAGGCTAAGTAGCATTCTAAAACACACATTTGATGATCTATTATCATCACAAACATCACAAGTTTTAATTCAATAGTTTCATCCTTTTTATTTTAGAAAAGTAATTTCTACTCATTGAAATATTAACTAAAATTTTAATATTCACCACCAAAATATGGGATCATGTGGACACATGTCCTCACCACATATTCTAACATGTGGGAATGAGATTTAAGGGTTGGATCAATATTACTTTGGTTTAAGTTCATTATTTAATGATTTAAAGTGACTAGAAATGCCTATATAGCATTAATATTATTACATGGATAGATAGATATGATGAAATGTGATTTTTGAGAATTGGAATCAACTCAAAAGCTAAGTTAGTTGATTTTATAAAAATGTTGCAAGTTGCAAAAGCTTCTATTTTGTTATTTTTATTAGGAGAGATCTCTAACTCTAATTGAATTAAATCCAACGGGCTTGGATAGATCATTTTAATACCTTTCGGACAAAATTTGTTTCATACAATTTGGATTTATAAAACTCTCTAGATTGAATTTTGAAATAGGGGACAGAAACTAGATTTAACTAAAAAGAAAAAACTAGATTTGAATCTATGGGCTAGGGCGGGAAAGGACTTGGGCCGGCCCAGTGGCGCTCCGCGGCGCGGGGCTCAGCTGACAGGGGGTCCCGCTTGTCAGCGGCACTTAATACGCGAAACGGTACGCACGCTGTGGGTCGTAGGATTAGAAACAAGATCAACGGCTGAGGCGCCGGCGAGCTCGAACCCTAGCGGCTCGGTGGGGGTCTACTGGGGACGTACCAGGGCTCCAGCAGGGTCGGCGAGGCGGGCAAACAAAGTGGAAGACAACGGCGAGGCGAGGCGTGGTCGCGGCGGAGCTTGGGGCGGTCGAAACCAACGGCACCCTTCTCCTCCAGAGACGGCGGCTCCGACTCCAATTCCGGCGAGCTGCTGCTCCAGTTGCTCCGGCTAAAGGTGGGTGAGGTTCAGAGAGGTGAGGGGAGTGGAATGGTGTGGAGAAGAATGTCTAGGGAGGGCTCCTTTTATAGGCCTGACGGTGAGACCGAGCGGGATGGGCGGTCGACGATGGCGACATGGCTATGGCGAGCTAGCGGCATGGCGTGGGATGGCGATCAATGGGCGGTTCCCTGGTGGTGCTCTAGGACTTAAATGCGGCCGTAGGGGTGGTGGCACGCGGTCTAGGCGAGGTGGCGCTCTGCGCGGCCGAAGCGACGGTGTCCATGGCGAGCGGTGGCTGTGAGTCTTTGGGCGGCGAACGGGGATGTCTGGGGTGTTCTCCGTGTCGAGGCGGAGCGTCGGGCACGGGCTGCGTCGAGCGGCGGCGTGTGCACGCGTGCCGGGTGCGGCGCTCTGGCGTGCTCTCGGCCTGGTGCGGTGGCACTAGGCGCGGATTGTGCTCGGTGGTCCACTGTTGCTCTTGGCTCGGGCAAGGGACAGGGAGTGGCGGTGAGGTGCTGGCTACCTCCTAGACATGGAGAGAGAGGGGGAGGTGGTCGGCTAGGGTGAGGGCAAGGTTGGCCGGCGAGTTGGTGCTTGGCATGGCTTGGCCTTTCCACTAGGGTGTAGGGGATGGGGTGGTAATGGCATGGTTTGATCAAGTGGAGACAGAGGGAGTGTTTTGTGGTTAATTGGGTGGCAAAACCCTGTAGAAATAGTGAGCTAGCTAATTGTGTTTGATTCTGCCTGCCATTTGTTTGATGAAATGGCCGCAAGAGAAAAAGTTTTGAATTTTGAGTTCAAATTTTTTGAGTGATCTCTACTAGTGATAGGTAGTCTCTGGTTGCAAGGGTTCTGAAAATGGAGCTCAAAAAGATGGTTTTTGAAATAGGGGTGATCTATGCATATGCATTAGATTCAATTTTAAACTCATTTAAAATAGTTAACAGAATGTTTTTAGCAGATCCAAAGGTGGGCCTTGGTACCTCATTATGTGTACTAGCAAGGGGTGCAAAGATCAAGAATTGTTTCTGTTAAGAATTGAGTACTAGGAATAGCCAAAGTAGGCATGAGAGTTAAATTTGCCAAAATGACCATTCCTTCTTTTTTAATTATTTTTGATTTGATTTTCTTTAGGAAAAGTTTGGGAATGATGTAGATGAGGTTTAAATCACCTAAGAAACATTTTACAAGCATTGGATCAATCAATCATGGCAATTCAAACAACTCCTATTTTAAATGCACACATATATGAATGCTTTCATTTAAATTTGGAAAAGTTTTTGTTAACCCTATTTTTGGATGATTTGATCTTGATAAGCTTGGATTAAAGTTTTGGGATGTTACATGTATCTATAATTTTTGATGGTCCATGCTTGGTTTTATCCACTTTCTTGTGTTTTGTTCCAACTTTGGAGTACTTTTCATATGATTTCTTGGACTAACCTATTAACAAGAGACACAGTGCCAGCTGCTTGTTTTCTGCTGTTTTTAGTTCCAGGAAAGTCAAAAAATGAATATTCTCGGAATTGGACGGGACAAAAGCCAAAGTGCCTATTTTTCGGAAGGGATCAAGTGCTAGAATACGAGACGGAGAAGGGCCAAGGAGCCACCACACCACCTGGCCGTGCGGCTAGGCCTGGCCCACGCCAGGGGGTGGTGTGGCCGCTCCCGGCACCCCCTCGGCCTCTCCTTCCACCTATATATTGCCCTCGGGACGAAAACCCTAAGTACTTGATCAAAAATCGACGAAAGAGTTTGTAGCCGCCATCATCTCCATCCCTAAATCGGAGGGATCTGAAGCTCTTCCCGGCACCCTGCCGGAGAGGGGAATTCACCCTGGAGGCCTTCTTCATCACCATGCAAGCCTCCGGTGTGATGCGTGAGTAGTTCATCCTTGGACTATGGATCCATGTAGTAGCTAGATGGCTGGTTCTCCTCCTTTGTGCTTTCATGTTTAGATCTTGTGAGCTCCGTTCATGATCAAGATCATCTATTTGTAATTCATACATGTTGTGTTTGCGGGGATCCGATGGATATTGAGATGCTATTTCATATTGATTATTGATTCTATCATGTCTTTGTTATTTGAGATCTTGCATGCTTTCCGTTGTTAGTAGCTATCTTGGCCAAGTAGATGCTAGCAACTCCAAGAGTTAGTATTTATGCTCGATAGTGGGTTCATGCCTCTGGTAATCTGGGGAAGTGACAGAAATCTCTAAGGTACTAGATGTGTTGTTGCTACTAGAGAGAAAACAACAATCCTTTGTTCATAGAACAATCGTATTGTTTTCTTTACACGCAGTTCGTAAAGCAATAATCTGTTGCTTGCAACTTAATACTGGAGGGGGTTCGGATGATAACCTGAAGGTGGATTATTAGTCATAGATGCAGTTGGATGGCGGTTTATGTATTATGTTGTAATGCCCAATCAAGTCTCAAAGGAGTCAAGATGATTAGTATATGCATGTATTGCTTTCTCGGTGTTTGTCAATTGCCCCGCTGTAATTTGTTCACCCAGCATGTTATCTATCTTAAAGAGAGCCACCTCTAATGAACTATGGATCCTGGTCCTTTCTCTTTACATACAATCTACAATCTTTTACTACTTTGTGTTTACTTTCTGCAAACTTTTACTTCTTTCCATTCAATACGTTTAATCCTTTGTTTTCCTCAAAACATGGTGAGATTGACAACCTCATCGCAAGTTGGGGACAAAGTTCTATGGTTGTGTTGTGCAGGTCTCCACGTTGCTACTAGCACCGGTAGTGCGCCCTGCCAAAGCTCAACTACTAACACCTTTGGGGTGTTTCCTTGCTCCTACTGGTTTGATTAAACCTTGGTTTCATAACTGAAGGAAAACTTGCTGCTGTGCTCATCATACCTTCCTCTTGGGGTTCCCAACGAGCTCTACGTCGAACGTCGAGCACATCAAGATATTTTCTGGCGCCGTTGCCGGGGAGTCAAGGACATCTTCACAAGGGGAGTCCCTCATAACCAATCTCTTTACTTTGTTGTTTTTGTTTTGCTTAGTTTCTTTTGTTTTGTTTGCTTGATTTGTTCTTCAAAAACACAAAAAAAATAGTTTTACTTGTTTGCTTTCTTATTTCAAAAACACAAAAAAAATTAAGTCTCCTTTAGTAGTCACCTCTCCCCTAGCTCACCATGTTGATCCCTACATTCACCTTGAAAGACCTTTCAATTGGTAGTGGTTCTATAATTGGGAAAGACAATATTGAAGAATTCTTTAATCATGTTAGTAAGCATGAAGATACTGAGGATAGATCCCTTGCAGAACTTGACCCAAACTATGAGATTGCTGCAGCTTCTTTAATTCACATGTTAGAAGCTAGGTTTGTTAACCTCAACCCCTTAATGCAAGTAATGTTTCTTAAGCTTAAAGAAATTGAGGACCCTGAAAAGAGGGATTTTATTCTAGAAACTTTGTTTAAGGAGTTCTATGATGTTGCCAAGGAAGATAGAAAAGTCTTTGAACGTTTCAATATGCTAGGCTCATGTGTAGATGTTGTTGGTACACGAGAAAAGATGAACAAAACCGAACCTAATGGGGAGGAACCTAAGATACCAATACCCTTTAAACTAGTAGCAATACATGATGCCATAGAAAAGAATCTTGATTGGATTGTTCCTGCAAACCCTTTTGATGAGAATAGTGAACCTAAGAGCATTGAGAGAGGATCTTCTAGAACTAATTTGGATGATATACCTTACCTTGTTGAAAATATTTCTGGTATTGATCTTAATGCTTCTTCATTTGAGAACACTTGATTCTTCCTTTGCTTCTTATGCCTAACTTAAAGGCGTTAAAGAAAAGTACTTATTGGGAGATAACCCAAAAGTTTTAGATGAGTCTTGGAAGTTATTACCTCTGTAATAACCTCTCCTTATCCTTTTTATTTGCTTTTTGTGCCAATAGTAACCTCTAATGAGAGAGAAGTAATGATTGGGAAAGTTGCTGTCCCGAAACAGATTTTTGTGCTTCACCGTAAAAATTCGTGAGAGAGCTATGTATGTCGGATTGAGCTGTAATTTTTTTTGCTTCTGACCCAGGTTGTTATATAACTGTAGTTAGTTCAACACTTTTTGATTTGAGCAACATAAGGTCTTCGAAAAAATTCGTCTTTACCTACTGGTCTGTTTTGACAGATTTCTGCCATTTTCTGCATTTGCTTCTTGTGGGTTCCTTTTTGAGTTCTTTTGGGGAATTGAGATTTTTGAGGGAAGTGCTACAGTAGCTAGTGTTCTAATGGAAGTTTATTTGGTGTTAGAACTGAACCTTGAGACTTATTTATCTTGAGTGCACTAATGTTGCTAATAAAGATTGTGTGAAGTTTTGTATGAAGGAAAATTTTCAGGTGTATGGAAGGAATGAGTAATGAGATGAAGGATGGACTAAAGCTCAATCTTGGGGATGCCACGTGTGTTACCCCAAGAAATATCCAAGAAGTACAAGCATCAAAGCTTGGGGATGCCCAAGGCATCCCCTTCTTCATCAATAAAAATCCCAGGTTTCTTCCAAAACGCTTCATTTTTTGTTTCATGCACAGTTGTGTTTTTCTTGGAGCGTCTTCTTTTTCATTTTCGTTTTGGTTTTTAGTTTGCTTAGTTTGCTTAGTTTTCTGAATAAATTGGTTGGACCCCCTCTTTCATATATTGGTTTGCAAGTGGTTTGGTTTGGTTTGGTTTGGAAAAGAGTAGGAAAGTTCATGCTTATGTGGTAAAAAAGAGCTCGTTTTTGACTGTGGCCTGTGCTTTGTCATGCCATGCTTGATATTGTTTTGGCTTTATGCTTAGTATTATTTGCTGTAGCATGAATTGTTATAAGCAATTGAGATTGATTAATGTGCCTTGGATGAATCATGCGTTGTTTTAGCATATTAAAGCATAGTATAGTGGTATTCTCCTTTGATGCTTTATTTGGGTTGACTTGGCGCATGCTCACACCATGTTATGACTGTCACAAGTCACCATAGCCTTTATGATCCTTTAGTTTTCAACTTGTAGTATTACTTTATGCTTTGATCAATGATGTTTTGTCGCTCTGCATGATTATGGCCATTATTGCTCTCTTAGTTTGTCGCTCCCAGTCTTTTGCTAGCCTCCACAACCAAGTATGAGTCCCACTCATGCATCCAACTCCCTAAACCAAGTTATTCCAAAGAGTCCACCATACCTACCTACTAGCTTATGCTATTCCAAGTATATTCATGCTTTTGCTTACCTTCCAAATTAAACTTGTTATGAGAAAACTAGTGATTAAAGGTCTCACGAACTTGATGGCACACTTTACTTTACTTGCCCTTAATAAACTTGAACCATTGTGTCGTCTATGTTGTATATGCTTGCACTTATTTGTTGGGAATTAGCAGAACCATGTTTTCATGGGGAACGCTTTCAACCTTGCACTTGGTACTTGTACCTAGTTGATATCATGCTCTTTTGTATATGGATGTCGTCGGTGTGAAATGAAAGGGGAGCTTGTAAGTCCATGGAGTTATGTATATGTGTTAGAGAAACGCCTGGGCCGCTGGTCTAATCCATGCTGACATGGTGGAAACCTGCAGCGTAACCATAATGAGCTGTCTATGAAGCATTCTTCTTATAAAAAAAGTCCTATATTGAGAAAAAAGAAAAAAAAAAGAGATACTATGAAAAGAGGAAAGAGAGAAAAAAAGCACCATATTCCCATGGTAAATAAGAAGAATGCTGAGATGCTCGTTGCCTGCTTGCCATGTCATTTTGATATGGGGATTCTTCTGTATCATCGGGCAAGGGGTACCCCGTTGGCGGTTCTCTATGATACACATATACTTACGATGACAAGAACTTACCGGTGACTAAACTTGAGTACCATGAGGAGCGGCCCTTGTATACAAGGGACATGAGATTTCTGACTTATACTTCGTCAAGCATGTACACCATAGTTTGTTCACTTTAACCTTAATCACTTCAAGATGCTTATGATAGGGGCAATGAGAGCTGAAAGCTATAAGTACCATAATTTTTGGAAGCTCTTTATGAGACTTGAATCCCTACTTCCTTTTACAAAGACCTTTCTTCCACCATTATATTGAGTCTCCACCTTCTATCTTTATGCACTTACTTTGAGAGCATAGTGGCCATTCTTAGTTCTATGTGCATTGTCCCAGGACTAGTTGATTGATGCATAACTTGATATTGCTTGTTTTAAACTATTGTATCTAGTCACTCTTATGAACTTTGAAGGTGTCCTATGCATTTATATTTGCTACTCTATTGAGGGACAAGCTGAATACTATTATGCTATGTTTTCTTTATGTGAAACAAACAAACGTCTTGCAAAGCATTGTTATTCATGAATCTTTTGTTTGTGCCTTTTCATGTTGCATCATAGTTTCTTTGCTTATTGCTAGAACTTTGTCTTTCATGTTATGATTGAAGTACTATGATCCCAGCTTTGAATGTTTTGCAAATACCTTGATCAAGTCTTTGATGGTGCATGTCACCTCAAAAATTATTCTTTCTTTTTATCACTTACCTACTCGAGGACGAGCAGGAGTTAAGCTTGGGGATGTTGATACATTGCAAATGTATCTATAATTTTTGATGTTCCATGCTTGGTTTTATCCACTTTCTTGTGTTTTGTTCCAACTTTGGAGTACTTTTCATATGATTTCTTGGACTAACCTATTAACAAGAGCCATAGTGTCAGCTGCCTGTTTTCTCCTGTTTTTGGTTCCAGGAAAGTCAGAAAATGAATATTCTCGGAATTGGACAGGACAAAAGCCAAAGTGCCTATTTTTCCGGAAGGGATCAAGTGCCAGAATACGAGGCAGAGAAGGGCCAGGGAGCCACCACACCACTTGGTCACGCGGCCAGGCCTGGCCCGCGCTAGGGGGTGGTGTGGCCGCTCCCGACACCCCCCTCGGCCTCTCCTTCCGCCTATATATTGCCCTCGGGACGAAAACCCTAAATACCCGATCAAAAATCCACGAAAGAGTCTGTAACCACCGTCATCTCCATCCCTAGATCGGGAGGGATCTGAAGCTCTTCCCAGCACCCTGCCGGAGAGGGGAATTCAGCCTGGAGGCCTTCTTCATCACCATGCAAGCCTCCGGTGTGATGTGTGAGTAGTTAATCCTTGGACTACGGATCCATGTAGTAGCTAGATGGTTGGTTCTCCTCCTTTGTTCTTTCATGTTTAGATCTTGTGAGCTCCGTTCATGATCAAGATCATCTATTTGTAATTCATACATGTTGTGTTTGCGGGGATCCGATGGATATTGAGATGCTATTTCAGATTGATTGTTGATTCTATCATGTCTTTGTTATTTGTGATCTTGCATGCTTTCCGTTGTTAGTAGCTATCTTGGCCAAGTAGATGCTAGCAACTCCAAGAGTTAGTATTTATGCTCGATAGTGGGTTCATGCCTCTGGTAATCTGGGGAAGTGACAGTAATCTCTAAGGTACTAGATGTGTTGTTGCTACTAGGGAGAAAACAACAATCCTTTATTCATAGAACAATCGTATTTTTTACTTTACACGCAGTTCGTAAAGCAATAATCTGTTGCTTGCAACTTAATACTGGAGGGGGTTCGGATGATAACCTGAAGGTGGATTATTAGTCATAGATGCAGTTGGATGGCGGTCTATGTATTATGTTGTAATGCTCAATCAAGTCTCAAAGGAGTCAAGATGATTAGTATATGCATGTATTGCTTTCTCGGTGTTTGTCAATTGCCCCGCTGTAATTTGTTCACCCAGCATGTTATCTATCTTAAGGAGAGCCACCTCTAGTGAACTATGGATCCCGGTCCTTTTTCTTTACATACAATCTACAATCTTTTACTGCTTTGTGTTTACTTTCTGCAAACTTTTACTTCTTTCCATTCGATACGTTTAATCCTTTGTTTTCCGCAAAGCATGGTGAGATTGACAACCTCATCGCAAGTTGGGGACAAAGTTCTATGGTTGTGTTGTGCAGGTCTCCACGTTGCTACTAGCACCGGTAGTGCGCCCTGCCAAAGCTCAGCTAGTAACACCTTTGGGGTGTTTCCTTGCTCCTACTGGTTCGATTAAACCCATGTTTCATAACTGAGGGAAAACTTAGTGTTGTGCTCATCATACCTTCCTCTTGGGGTTCCCAACGAGATCTACATCGAACGACGAGCACATCAGTTGCGGTCGCTGCCACCAAGCTACCAAGCACAAGTCAGGACTTGCGTAATGAGGGGCGACACGGAAACAATGGAGTTCCACCGGTTCATGACACATCTCAGGAATGTGTTGGTTGAACCAGATGTCGCTCAGGTCATCAACGACAAAGGTATATATTTGATATACAGTTTTATAAATGTTATAATCTTGCAAACACATTTGCAGTGTTAAGTATATCTGATACTTGTTCTGTTTTGATGAAAACAGGTCCTTCTGCATGAGAGGTGCTTGCTGGAGAGGAGGTGACGTTGCGTGTTGATGGCGAGCATGATGATGATGGCCGACGACACTCTCCCTCGACATTTATCATTTAGTTTATGTTTAGGATGATTATTGTAATCAAGAGATTGTGAACTTCTTTAGTGTGTCTCACACTTTGTGAGACGGTTATTCATATGAGTTTGTAGCAAACAGTTGTTCTACTTTTATGAATGATTTCTATTCATGTTCATATCTTGTTTGATTATGTGTGGATTATCCTTGTTGTTTGAAACTAATTGATAATGCATGAACATTTGTAAAACATTAAAATGCCTTGTTTAAAATACCCAATTTAATGATATGTTCATTAATAAATGAAAAATCATTGTTTAAATTCAAAGTTATGTGATAATATGTGAAAGTTATTCGATTCCTTATCACATATAAATCATGCCTAAGTTCGGCAAAATAACTTGAACACCGTGTATTACTTGAATACAAAGTGTTTAAAGAATTGTTAAAAGTAAATACATATTCGATGTATTGTGTTTTAACAAAAATGGTAATTATCATTAAATGATTGTTTAAATGTGTAAATAAGTTTACCAAAGGAAACATGAATATGAAACTATTTGATTTGATCAAAATGTTTCATCAACAAAGAGGGTATAAATATAAAAGAGAATCTAATTGCTATGATTTGATCAATAGTAATGAAATTCAACTTTATAAGAATGGCATAAAAGAAATTGTGGAATGCGAAGTGTTTTTTGAAACGTCAAAATGCAAAGCATCACAATGTGATATTAGATATCAAAGGGGGTTGAATAGAAGGCACCAAATAAATCGTTGTAGTGTAGATGTAGAGACCATTAGTTAGAAATAGTTAGCACTCAATTAGAATGTAGTGAACCATTTGAATTCGTGAAAGTTTTGGGGATACTTGATATAACCAAAAGAATAGCGAATAAGTCCTTGTAGAGTATTCATTGGAAACTTTGAATACGAAATCCATAGCTAAACCAAAAGGAAACCAAAATTCGTATTGCTTGGATTTTGGTACATTTTGAGAAAGCTCACTTTCAGTGATGTTTCTCAATTATGAAGCAAATGGAAATTAGTGTAAAACACGATGAGGATTCAAAACCCTGCATTAGAGTATTGAGAAGCGCAACGGACAATGTTCCTGAACGATTCTCTTCACAAAAAGAAAGAATCAATGATTTTGATCATTGTATTTTCCCAACTAGTGTTTTCACTACATGAAGTAGGATTCAAAATGCATATCTAGTATGGAGACATTTGTGAATCATTTGTCATGATTCTTGGAATATGACATACCTACGAACTACTAAGGAAATAATGATGAACTAGAATTATGAGAAATCCTAAAAGCAAAATTCCCTTGAGATTAGAAAGCAATTCATTGCTAAATCTCACAAGTAAAAAGGGGTACTTGAATTTTCCCAAATGACTGCAAAGCCATAGTGGAAAAGGGGGTGAATGACAAAAGCACAATTTGTCAAGTATTGGACAAGTTCAAATGAATTTGATTCAAGTGTGCTGAATGTCTAGTGGATTTAAAACTAGTAACGGTATTAGTATCTCATAGTAAATCTCCAATTTTGATATTTGATCAAAGGATTTTGAAGTTGTTCAAAATAGTAAGGAGATATGCAATTTGCATAAAATTGAGTGGGAGCTATGAAAGTCTTCCTGAAACAATATCTGATTGACATATTTTAAGTGGGAGCAATATGAGTCTCAAACTCAAATATGTAGGAACATATTTTGAGTGGGAGCTTATAGGAGCAATTCTTAAGGGTGTTAAGAATAAAAGCGCAAGTACTTATAAATAATGATAATAAGATGTAGAAGTTGATAATAGGTGTATTATGATATTATGTAGTATTCCTTAAGGGATTCTGAAAAGTGTTTCAGAATAGAAGTTAATTAAGGAACTGGTCCTTAATAACTCGAATTAGGAATAGCATCAAGTTTAATATCAATGGTTGAAAGAAGGAAAAAGGATGATCGTCATCCACTATGTTGAGACATAGGTTCTATCTTAGTAAACCATGATGATGACTTAGCATAATATGTGATCCAATAAAGAACGTTTAAAAGTGATTAAGTTTGAATCACAAAACATTGAGCTAAGTTTGTCCGTAGTGTCTAGTAGAGAACCGTGGACATATTTTCCAAATCCATAAAGGATAACATATCTTAAAGCATAAAGAATTATGTTATAAGGAAATATGTTGGAAACTCCTGTAGATACCGGTCAAAGTCAAGTAGGAAGCGAGGTGAACATAACATCAAAAGTTGCACCGAGTGCTCTAGTGTTTCGATGAATACATTTATAACAATAGATAAGGGTACCATCCAAAGTGTTGTATAATGTTATGGCAGGGCTAATTCGCTTTTAACATAGAATGATGTGTCCCAGGGCACAGTGCCCATGAGAAATCCCTCGAGGTTGATCTAACGTCACTGTAGGCTCTTAGAATCAGGCCTCGTTCTGCTGCCATAACGACGATGCATTCACACAGATGCTATCATGTGATGATAAAGTATTAATTTCAATCAAGGTGACATTAGTTAGTTGCAAAGGATTTGGGACTATAAAGTACAGACCCAAGACTCAACCTCTTCCATGAGCAAGCATGTTCAGGGTACCGGGTATATGGTGCCAATGATTGAGAACAAATGCATCTAGTGTATTTGTACTCTAGTGCAAGTGGGAGACTGTTGGAAATATGCCCTAGAGACAAATAGTAGTAAGGACTATTATCATATTTCATATAGTTTATGATTAAGTTCTATATCATGCTATAACTATATTGAGTGGAAACATCAATACACGTGTGATATACAAACAACCAGGGGTTCCTAGTGAAACTCTAGTCACTGGTTCATTGGCCAACGGATGATCATGTTTCCTAATCATGTGGCATTTATGCCAGTTGGAAACGAGGTCATCTCATTCTGTGAATGAGATGATGAACCAATACCCAACCTAAACATCATGACCCGATCATGTCATGAAGTTCAAGTTACGATGATTAGAAATGGATCCTCGTAGACTATTCCTTAGACCGTGAGGCTATATCAATCATTGTCTCCCGAGAGTGCTTATATAGCATCAAGCGCCATCTGGTAAAACGGTGGTTATAAAGGTGTATCCAGGTACTTGGAGGAAACCATAAAGGCAACATATGTCAAGAGCGGGATTTGTCCGTCCATGTGACGGGAAGATACTCAAGGGCCCACTCGGAGAAGTTATATCCAATAGCTGCGCAGCGTATGATTTGATCACAGGGATATCGCTTGTCGAAAGGAGTCAAGTAGCATTGTTTAGTAACGAGATTGAACACGACATGGTGATGTCATTGATCAGATCTCGGGCAATGCAAGTATCGAGTGACAAAGGGAATAAGACACGACTGTCCCGGTTCAAACAACGACAGATCTTCGTGGAACGCACAGGGGTCACATGGCCATCTAGGTCCCTCTGTCGATCATTGGTGCGGGAGTGTCCCGACCATGTCTGGAGTGTTCCCGAACCGTGGGGTATCATGCTTAAGGGCTTGATGATGCTTAGAGAGTGTTTATAGGATCGGTGGAATCACCGAAGAAAAGAAGAGAGAAACCCGGAAGGGTTTCGGTAAGTCCGGAGGATGTCTGGAGTGGAGGTGGAAGGAGTTCCATGGCCACGGAGGTTGAATAATATGTGAATGAATGTTAAATATTGATTTAATCATTTATTCATAATTATTTAATAAAGAGAAAATCAATTAAAGGTCAAAAAGGCTTAATGGGCCAATTTCCGGAGGGAGAAGGCCCATTAGGGAAAGGGGAGAGGGAGAGGAGCCAAGGGGGCTGGCTGGCTGGGCCTAGCCCCCCCCCCCCCCCCCCCGCGGGGCCCACTAGGGGCTGGCCAGCGGCCTCCCCATCCCCTCCTCTCCTTTAGTCCCACCCGGGACTTTGAGGGAGGTAGTACCTCCCCTCCCCCTATATATAGTGGGGTATTTGGCCAAGATAAATACACCAATAATCAATAAAGGTCTCCCTACTTTTGGGAGGACCTCTAATTGATATTTTCTCTCTCCCCTCTCTCTCTCGTGACCGTGGTCCCAAGTCTGGAGTGCGTGAGCGAGAGACATCTTCACCGCGGAGCACCGTCGCGCTGCGGGATTCGGATCCGGAAGCTCTACTTCCACAACTGTTGTTGGATCGGGGAAGCGGGAGTCATCGTCAGGCACCGGACATGTGTAACTCCCTGCGAGGTGTCGCACTTGAGGCACTCAAGTCGTTGGAGCCAGAAGGAGCGCAAGGACTTCATCACGACCTTGAGGTCGGCTTCGGCTCGTCTACATCAACCACGCTCTCCTGAGCGTTGACAACGCTTTTCGGTCTTCGAGGGTAAGTTCACGAAAAGCCCCTCCCGTTACTGTATTACTAATAGATAGTTCCTGGCAGCTTCAGGGGTTCAGGAGCGTAGGGTAAAATTTATTGTTTTCATACGCGGAACCCCTACAATATATACATAATCTCAGGCTTGACCAAGTGCCAGCAATGTTGAAAAAACTCAATGGGAATACTATCTGGACCAGGGGCCCTGTTGACTTCCATAGAAAACAAAGCTTCCTCAACTTCTTTAATAGAAAAGGGGGTGGTTAAAACTGCATTATCCTCCTCATTAATAGTTTCTTCCAAACTCCACAAGTCCCTGGACATATGAAACATATTCCCAGGAGCATGACCAAACAAGTTTTTATAGTACTCAGTAGCATGTTTTAAAATCTCATTAGTGCCTTCAACCAGGACATTACCATCTTTCAAAGAATGAATAGCATTCTTCCTCTTCCTCCCATTAGCCACCCTATGGAAGTAAGCCGAATTATTATCTCCTAACAAAAGCCATCTCTCATTGGACCTTTGGAGCCAAAATAACTCCTCATCAGCATATATCTCATGTAACTCAAAAAGGATGTTAGTTTTCCTGATAAAATCATCAGGAGATAAAGGAGACACCTCCTCAACCCTCTCCAGATTCTCTAGCTCCTCTTTCAACTTTCTTTTCTTTTTCCTTATATGACCAAAAACATTAGACCCCCAACCTTTGAAATGTTTCTTAAACCTCTTCAATTTAACATTCAGAATATTAATAGGATATATACTTCTTACAGGTTTCTTCCAAATTTCCCCACCTTATCCATGAAATCCTCATTCTTAAGCCAAGCAACATCAAACCTAAATTCTCTATTTTTGGAACCACATTATTGCCATCTCTAGTCATGAGTGAGAGAGGATAATGATCACATAAGTTAGAAACCAATTTTTTAACTTGTACCAAAAGAAATAAATCCTCCCACTCAAAAGACATAAAAATTCTATCCAATTTTTCCAGTAAAGGATTTTTTTGCTTGTTAGACCAGGTATAAGCACCCCCATTCATATGAATCTCTCTAACACCAAGCACATGAATCACAGAGTTAAAAACATCAGAAAAGTGAGATAAAGGAGTACCTCTATTTTTCTCCCCGACATGTCTCAAAATGTTAAAATCTCCTCCAATGATGTAAGGAGAATCAAGAGCAGAGCAAAAAGTAGAAATCTCAGCAAGGAATTTATTTCTAAACTCATCACGAGCAGGCCCATAAACCACTAGCAACGACCACTTACACTTTTTAATATTATCCCAAAGATCAAATCTCAGAATGAACTCCCCCATCTTAAAACCTAACACACCCAAACTCTCATGTCTCACACCACTAAGAATCCCCCCAGACTTACCAACCGAAGGAATCCATTTCCAAAAAAAACAAACCACCAGGATCAATTTTCCTAAAAAAGCTGTCAGCATATTTCTTCTTCATCGTCTCTTGAAAAGCAATAAAATCAAGAGCATGATCCATAATAAGCTCATTCAAACAAGCAGACATACCCTTCTTTCCAACCCCTCTACCATTCCAAAAGACCCCTTTCATTTATATTTATCAGGTTTTTTCCTCTGCCTGACATTCCTACCAAGGGAAAGGGTAGAAGTGTCAAATTTCTTTTGGCTCCTAGTTAAAGGCCTACGATTAACCACTTTTTTTCTTTTTTGCAGACTTCCTACTTTTTTGAGATTCCACCATAATAAAATCTTCATCCTCCTCATGTTGAGAAACCCATTCCAGGTCCAAGGGAGTTTTAGCACCACTCACATCCTCAATAAACAGATTATCTAGTTTACTAATTTGTTTGTCAACTAGGCAATTTCTAGAAATTTCAAGTTCTCTGATAAGATCAACAGAATCAAAATTATCACTAGGAATATCCACCCCCATCAAAGAATCCCTAAGCATGTTTTGATGATTGGAAAGAACATCAAAAGAATTAACATGAGCATAGGACTAACAAGTACCTTGGTTATCCCTCTTCTTGCAAAGATTAGTAGCTTTCTCCATAACAGTCTCACTAGTCACAGAAGTTACTCTCCTGCTGAATCTCCCCAAGGATTCCACCTCCACATCCTGACAAACAGATGATCCTTCATCCATCCCAGATGAACTATCAGGAGACTGGACTGTATAAGCCAGGAAATTAGTATCATGGGCCAAAGTTTTACTTTCCATTTCCACCACTTGTGGTAAAGGTGGCCAAATTTCCTTACACAGAGAATGACAATAAGGAGCCATCATAAGGGGAATCACCCTAGGATGCAGATCAGGGAAGCAAAATTCTCTACTCACAGTAGGGGTGCTGGGTGGGATTACAAAAGTATTCCAAGCCGAATTTTGCAGCACCATAGTTTTCACAGTATTCACATCACTTTCCACACCAAAACTTTGTTTCCCAGATTTCTCATCTCCATCTTCAACATAATCCTCTTTGTTTTTTCCCATAGAATCCTCATTGGTTCTTGATGTCTATGCACTTTTATTCTTGTAGACAGTTGTTGGGCCTCCAAGTGCAGAGGTTTGTAGAATAGCAGCAAGTTTCCCTTAAGTGGATTACACAAGGTTTATCGAACTCAGGGAGGAAGTGGTCAAAGGTATCCTCTCAAGCAACCCTGTAATCAAGATACAAGAAGTCTCTTGTGTCCCCAACACACCCAATACACTTGTCAGGTGTATAGGTGCACTAGTTTGGCGAAGAGATAGTGAAATACAAGTGGTATGGATATAATACAACGGTGCCAGAAAATACTTTGATGGAGCGTGGTTGACGTGGGAAGAGACTAAAGGCAATCTGAAATAAAGATGGAAGCAAGCAAACATGTAACAGATCTAGTTGCCAACGCTGTTTCAATGCTTAGAAACAAGGCCTAGGGATCATACTTTCACTAGTGAACACTCTCATATAAATATCTTCTCTTCATGATACTACTCTGAACTACTCTCCGGTTGGACACTCTAATCCATGGTAGGGCTATAACAGCACACCTCAAAGTTCGCTTTCCCCATCTACATAACCCCTCTCTATCACCTTGAGCGCTAGATGGTTCCAACAAACACCACAATTTTATACAGACATCCAACTCCAAATATAACTCATAACAAGTATTTGTAATCTCTAGCCTAAGTGCCACCATGGTGTGCGCGCTATCACTTTTACACACATGGGGAGAGCCAGAGATCTATTAATGCACATGAGTAGCAAGGTAGATCTACTTGATTACAAATCTCATGATCACAATATGATCATTCATAGAGAGAGAGATGAACACATAGCTATCGGTAGAACCCTTAGCCTCGAGGAAGAACTACTCCCTCATCATCATGGGAATCAACAACGACGATGGAGATGGTGGTGGAGATCGATGGAGATGGCTCCGGGGGCACTTCCACATCTCGGCAGGGTGCCGGAACAGAGACTTTCTGTCCCCCGAATCTCCCCTTCGGTGGAGGTGGCATTGTGGAACTTTTTGTGGCTAAAGGCTGGATTCTCTAGGGTTTCTGTATCGGAGGCTTCTTATAGGCGAAAGGGTGATGTCATAGGGTGGACCAGGGGCCCACACCACCTAGTGGCACGACCAGGGGGGCCCGCGCCACCACATGGTGTGGCCAGCCCCTGGCCCCTCCCCGTCTCATCTTTTAGCTCCGTGAGTCTTTCGGTAAAATATCGACTTTGACTTTTGTCCCATCCAATTCCGAGAATATTCATTTTCTGGCTTTTCTGGAACCAAAAACAAAAGAAAACAGGCAACTGCACTGTGGCATCTTGTTAATAGGTTAGTTCTAGAAAATGTGTAAAAATACTCCAAAGTGTGGACAAAACATAAGAAAGTAGATATAAAACAAGCATGGAACATAAAAAATTATAGATACGTTAGCAACATATTAACATCCCCAAGCTTAACTCCTGCTCGTCCTCAAGTAGGTAAGTGATAAAAAGAAAGAATAATTTTTGAGGTGACATGCACCATCGTAAACTTGATCAAAGTATTTGTAAAACATTGATAGCTAGGATCATAGTACTTCAACATAGCATGAAAGGTAAAGTTCTAGCAATAAGACATAGCAACTATGTTGCAACATGAAAGGTTACAAACAAATATCATGAATAACAATGCATTGAAAGATGTTTGTTTTAATTTCACATATAGAAAACATAGCATAGTGGCATTCAACTTGTCCCTCATGGAGTAGCAAAACATAAATGCATAGGACACCTTCAAAGTTCATAAGGGTGACTAGATACAAATAGTTCAAGAACAAGCAATATCAAAGTTATGAATCAATCAACAAGTCTTTGGACAATGCACATTAAACTAAGAATGGCCACTATGCTCTCTCAATAGGTGCATAAAGATAGAAGATGGAGACTCAATATAAAAGTAAAAGAAAGGCCTTCATAGAAGGAAGCATGGATTCAAGTCTCATAAAGACCTTCCAAAAATTATGGTACTTATTAGCTTTTAGCTCTCATTGCTCCTATCATAAGCATCTTGAAGTGATTAAGGTTAAAATGAACAAACTATGGAGTATATGCTTGACAAAGTATAAGTTGGCAATCTCATGTCCCTTGAATACGAGGGCCGCTCCTCATGATACTCAAGTTTAGTTACCGGTAAGTTCTTGTCATAGTAAGTACATGTGTATCATAGAGAACCGCCAACGGGGTACCCCTTGCACATGATACAGGAGCTATCCCATAATCAAAATGACAAGGCAAGCAGACAATGAGCATCTCGGCAATCTTCTTATTTACCATGGGAAAATGGTGCTTTTTCTCTCTTTCCTATTTTCTCATCTTTTTTTATTTTTCTCAATCTTTATCTCTGTTTTTATAAGAAGAATGCTTCATAGATTGCTCACTATGGTGATGTTGCAAGTCTCCACCATGATTAGGCATGGATTAGACCAGCGGCTCAGGCGTTTATCTAACACACATACATAACTCCATGGACTTACAAGCTCCCCTTTCATTTCACACCGACGTCATCCATAAACAAAAGAGCATGATATTAACTGGGTACAATGTACAAGTGCAATGTTGAAAGCGTTCCCCATGACGGTATGGTTATGCTAATTCCCAACGTATAAGTGTAAGCATATACAACATAGATGACACAATGGTTCAAGTTTATTAGTGGCAAGAAAAGTAAAGTGTGCCAGCAAGTTCGTGAGAGCTTTAATCACTAGTTTTCTCATAACAAGTTTAATTTGGAAGGTAGATAAAAACATGAATATACTTGGAATAGCAAATGCTAATAGGTAGGTATGATGGACTCTTTGGAATAACTTGGTTTTATTTGGAGTTGGATGCATGAGTGGAACTCATACTTGGTATGGAGGCTAGCAAAAGACTAGGAGCGACCAACTAAGAGAGCAATAATGGCCATAATCATGCAAAGCGACAAAACATTATTAATTAAAGCATAAAGTGATATTAAAATTCAAAAAACAAATGATCATAGAGGCTATGGTGACTTGGTATAGTATTAACATGGTGTGAGCATGCGCCAAGTAAACCCAAATAAAGCATCAAAGGAGAATACCACAATATTATGCTTTTATATGCTAAAACAACGCATGATTCTTTCAAGGCACATTAAGCAATCTCAATTGTTTATAACATGTCATGCTACAACAAAAATCACTAAGCATAAGGTCAAAGCAACATCTAGCATGACATGATAAAGTCTAAGCCACAGTCAAAACAAGCTCCCTTTTTACCACTTAAGCATGAACTTTTCCTACTCTTTTCCAATCCAAACCATTCTATTTGAAGACTAATGCATGAATGAGGGGGGTCCAACCAATTTATTCAAGCAAACTAAGAAAACTAAGCAAACGAAAACCAAAAACAAAAACGAAGACGCTCCAAGAACAACACAATTGTGCATGAAACAATAAAAATCAAGTGTTTGGAAGAAACCTGAAATTTTTATTGATGAAGAAGGGGATGCCCAATGCATCCCCAAGATTTGATGCTTGTACTTCTTGAATATTTCTTTGGGTGACATGGGTGGCATCCCCAAGCTTGATATTTTGTCCATTCTTCATCTCATTACATCATTCTTCCCTTACACCTGAATTTTTTCCCTTCAAACAAAACTTCCCACAATCTTCATTAGCAACATTAGTGCATTCAAAAGATAATAAACCTTTAGGATTTAGTTTTAAAACAGAAAAACTTTCATTAAAAACACAATCTACTGTAGCAATTCCCTCAAAAATCTCAATTTACCAAAAAGAACCCAAAAAGAAACCGATAAAGAGGCAAATGCAAATAATGGCAGAAATCTGTCAAAACAGACCAGCAGGTAAAAACCAATTTTTTCGAAGACCTTCTGTTGCTCAAATCGAAAAGTGTTGAACTAACGAAAGTTGGATAACAACCTGGGGCAGGATCACAAAAAGTTACAGATCAAACTGACATACATAGATTTTACACGAATTTTTACAGCGAAGCACAAAAATATGTTTCGGGAGAGCAACTTTCCCAATCAATACTTCTCTCTCATCTTAGGGAAGTGTTCTATACCTTTCTCGAGTGGGAGTTGATATTTAATGGTGCCTTCTTTTATATCAATAATGGCACCAACGGTTCTAAGAAAAGGTCCTCCCAAAGTAATAGGACAAGAAGCATTGCATTCAACATCAAAAACATAGAAATCAACGGGGACATAGGCATTGCTAACCATAACAAGAACATCATTAATACTCCCCATGAGTTTCTTTTTAGCATTATCATCAAGTGGGACATTTAAATAGCAATCTTCCAATGGTGGCAAATCAAGCATTTCATAAATCCTTTTAAGCTTAATAGAAACACTACTATCAAGATCACATAAGGCTTTGAGATCAAAAACATTTACTTTCATATTAATGATGGGTTCCCAACCATCTTCTAATTTCATAGGGATAGAAGCTTTATGTTTCATCTTTTCTTCTTTAATTTTTATGAGAACATCAGTAATGTGTTTTGTAAAGGCCATATTCATAGCACTAGCATTAGGACTTTTATAAAGCTTTTGTAGGAACATAATTACTTCAAAGATATTGCAACCATCAAGATCAAAATCATAATTATCATCTAATGTAGTAGAGCTATTGTTTCCCATATTCCGAAGAATTTCAGCATTTTTATTAGAAAAGGTTCCATGGGGTTTACTAGCTTCAACATTAGTGGTAGTGATAGTAGAAATACTAATATTTGTAGAAATTTTGTCTTCTCTTTCCCACTTAGCATGCAATTCAGCTAATAGTCTAACATTTTAATCAATTCTAACTTGTATGGCATTAGTAGCAGCAAAGGTATTTTCAATAGTTTCAGGTTTAGTAGCCATTTTATTAAAAGAAGATTGTGCTTCAGACAATGATGCTATATTTCTTTCAGCATTAGAGAGTTTTTCCTTAGTAGTGTTATTGAAAGTAGTTTGTTTACTAATAAAATCTTTAAGCATAATCTCAAGTTCAGAGGGTGCACTCCTATTTTTATTGTAGGAATTTCCATAAGTATTACCATTATTGGGAGGATATGGCCTATACTTATTATTACCAAAATTATTCCTGTAGGCATTGTTGCTAAAATTATTATTTCTTATAAAGTTCACATCAATTTGCTCTTCTTGAGCAACCAAAGAAGCTAAGGGAACATGATTTGGATCAATATGAGCTTTCCCATTAACAAGTATAGACATAATAACATCAATTTTACCACTCAAGGAAGAGGTCTCTTCAACAGAATTTACCTTCTTACCTTGTGGAGCTCTCTCAGTGTGCCATTCAGAATATTTAACCATCATATTATCCAGAAGCTTTGTTGCAGCACCCAAAGTAATGGTCATAAAGGTACCTCCAACAGTAGAATCTAGTCTATTTCTTGAAGAATAATTCAATCCTGCATAAAAGGTTTGGATAATCATCCAAGCAGTCAGTCCATGAGTGGGACAATGTAACACCCTCTAATCGGCCCTATGCAAGTTTTAGCCCTTTCCGCCAAACCCGCAGAGAAACGATTCAAGGATGCCCACCAGGCACTTTCATGCGGGTGGAAAACGAAGTAAAACATTACACAACAGTCCTCGATGGGACCCACAGAACAGATATATATATATATATATACAACACGACTCCAAGAGTCAAGATTACAGATATACAATACAAAGATCCAAATCACCTTGAAAACGATACAGCGTCCGACTACAGACAAGATGCAATGGGGCTAAGAGCCCTGAAGAATAACCAATGGCATCCATAACCCTGCCTAGGCCAAGCTGGAAGGGTAACCCTGCTAACGACGTCGATCTCAAACCTGCTAAAAACAAAAGGGGTGCCGACAAAGGGCGAAGGAAAAAGAGGAGCGTCAGTACTGAGGCCAGTACACGGCGAGGCTAGAATTCGGTGGCTCTCGCCTACATAGGTATGGTGGGCTGAAGCGGCAGCGCAACGGCACTAAACAACCTATAGAGACTCGGTAAAACTGGCGGCTATTAGAGAGGGATAAGAAAGACCTAATCGGATCTAACCTGATGCTAACACCAATCATACCCATCCTGGTATTTCCCCCTCGAGACCAAACGAGGAAGTCGGACCAAGGAACTCACACAGTTGACAATTTTACTCATTTCGTTATAGTTGCAGCACTTACTAATCAGATATAGATAGCATGAGTCATCCTGAAGCATAAGTAGTGGGCAGTTTTAATTAACCATTCTGTGGTAGTTGGAACATTTATTAGTCAGATATAATTGTCCTAAGGAATCCCAAAACCCAACAGTTGTTGACACTTTTATCACATTCCATTGGAGTTGCAATACTTACTAGGCAGGTATATCAGAACACGATACGACAAGATCCACCAGCTGTTGGCATTTTTAATATCCATTCCGTTATACTTGAGTTGATTACTAGTCACATATTAAGTCAAATTTATAGCACTACTTTAGTTATGCTTGTCTATGATCGAGATACTGTGCTCCAAGTCATCCATAACCGCGGACACGGCTTTCAGAAAGTTTTACCCTACAGGGGTGCACAAATAGCAACACACACTCGATCAACCTCGAAAAAACCAACTCAAAACCCAACGAGGCATTCACGACAAAGCGATCACAGGATTCATAAAATATTTCAGGGGGCCACCCCACTAAGCTACCCGCAACGAAGTTGGCCAGCTCCAGAACAGACCCAGGGTTTGCGTCAATGGCTGTAAACGACTGGGAACCCGAAAGTGTGACTGGGCTTGTCGATACCGCGAAAACATTCCGCATCCAAAACAGTACAGGTGCTCCACGCACAATCTTAAATAAAGCAGTAAAGCATGGCATAAGTACAGGATAGTAATAAAGCCCCAAACTACTTTGTGGCCCCAAGAAATAGAAATGAATCAAGCTCTGGCTCAGGGGGGTCCATAAGGCCTCCCGGATGTGGATAGTGCGAAAAATCAAGGAACAGGTATCAAGTACTCGGGGTCCTACGGGACACAAGTGAGCGTGGAAGAACCAAATAACATATATTGCCCACCGATGCCTCTGCATTAGTTATATCTAGCATTTTAATAGTTGTAATTAAAGACATCATCATCTCCACCAGTAAGCATCTCCACCAATAAGCATCTGCCAGCATTTCAACAACTGTGGTACTTGACAACACGAGATCGCAGCTGAGCAAGCAACTACGACTCGCAAGGCCAGCTATCTACCAAACACGGGTAATAGGAGGTGTCCAAGGCAATATAGAGGCTACACGAGATATAACTGGTGCACGGAAACTAAAGCATCACGACACGGGTAGCAATAGATCAACAGGAGGAAATAAAGACTATAAATGCAAAATAGGTAGAAAGAGGGAGAATGCTCGCCTGGGAAACACTGCCGACAGATCATATCCGGAGAACTTGTCGATACTCACATCAACTCATCGGCCTAATCCGCGAAGAAGCAAACACTAGAAGAAACACTGAATGCAATATTTAATACTATAGCAGAAGATCCGGCATGATTATGCTATGGTGCAGATGCGGTACAATTAGGCAGTATTAAGCGGAACCGGGGCCCCGACAATTAATTAATAGGTTCCAGTTATTTAACTACCTCGCAATTTAAATGTTGTATTAACAGAGTGAAACATGGCATCGATTCGCTACCCCAATTTAAATGGAGTCCAGAATAAGACTAGAATAGCCCGCATATGGTCTCCATTTAATTATGAGGTGAATCGGCATAATGCCCCCAACCCCATGATGAGATGCGAGCATGAACAATTTATATGCAACAATTCATATATATGTCAATTTATAAAAAATAGGGCTCGGATAAAGGGGTCACACATTAGGGGCGAAGGCCTTGGTTCCGGGGGTTCGGGGTTCGTCAAGGTCTTCGGATCCGTGAAGGAGAACATGGCGTTCCGAGGAGGAGATCTGGGCGTGCCAAGGGTTCGGTCTTCGAATTCCCGGGAAGGAGGTCTTGCGGTTTTTCCGTGCAGGCGATCTTGACGCTCGGCGTCCGTGAAGTAGATCTTGTCGTTCCGGCACCATCACCTCCGATCTCCGGTCAGAGTCTTGTCGTCCGTCTGTTGTCGGTGGCGTACTTGACCGATGGTCTTCAGGAAGATCTTGGCGAAACCTCGGGTACAGAGGAGTAGCGGGGCTTCGGCATTTCCTCAGATGGCATCTCCATCTTCAAACATCACCACCATACCATCACATCCACCACACCACACCACATAAGTATCTCACCTTGAAATCACACCAGCACCACAACACGACAAGAGAAAAGAGCAACAGGACACACCATCTGAACATGAGCAACACGCCCGATGGGGAAAAAGCACCTGGCGTCTTGGGCTAGAGGCTTGCCAGGAGGCGGCTAACAGGTCGGCGGCCGGAGGATGCAGAGGAAGCTCGGCGAGGACGCACCGGCAGGTGGCACCACGCGACCTGCAGGAGAGAAAGGGGGTGCCCATCGACGCTGCGCGGCCAGGGCGCGGTTCAGATCAGAGGAAGGGGCCCCAACATGCGGTGCATGCGCGGGGAGAAGAGGAGGGAGGGCCGAGGCGGCTGACGACCAGGGGCGACGCGGTGGAGGCGCGGTTCCGGTGGCGGCGTGGCTGCAGGGGAGGCGAGGCCGGCGCGAGAGGAGGCCCGGCGACGGGATCTCGCCGGAGAGCGCTGCAGCGGGGCGGAGTCGGCAGGGGACGCGATGGCGAGGCGGTGAAGCGGGGCCTAGGGATAGCGCGGGTTGCAGGGGCGGCCGCGGCCGGGGCGATGGCGAGGGCGGCCGAGCGACGGCCGGAGAAGGAAGGCGGATGCGCGAGGTGGAGTAGGGAGAGCCCGAGGGAGAGGGAAGAGGAAGGCCGGGGAAGGGGAGGCGAGCCGGCCGGAGGAGAGGACGGCCTCGACGTCGGTGGAGAGGGGGAGGAGGACGGCGCGAGGTGGGGGTGAGCGAGTGACAAGTGTGGGCCGACCTCGGGATGGCGTGCGGGACTGGGATCCTTGCGGGGCTGGGATCAGGACAAGGTGGGGCCGCGGGGGATCGCGTGCAGGTGGGGATGGGCGCGTCGACGACGGGGTATGGTGGGGCCAGGGCAGGAGAGAGGGGCTAGGCTGGTTGACCGCGTGGGGCGTGTCGCGTGCGCTGCTGTGTCTGTGTGCGTGTGTGTGGGTCGGGGTGGGCAGTGTGTGTGCGTTGTGTGGAGAGGGGGTGGGGCCAGGAGGTGAGGTGGCGGCATGGGATTGGAGGGGGTGAGGTGGAGGGTGGAGGAAGGGGCTGGGTAGACTAGGATTGGGTAGAAAAGGGTTTGGGTGGTTCTGGGGTAGGTAGGATTTTTATCTGGAGGTGGCCGGCTGGGCTTTCGGGCCTGGCTAGCTGCCTCCCAAAAATAATTTAAATATTTTATTTATTAAAAACGAGGCTTTTGCAAACCGTTGATAGACAAAACAAAATATTCCGGAGACCCAGGGTTTTAATTTGTATAAAGACAGAAATGTTTAGAAAACAAAACTAGGCGTTTTGAAAATAGTTTAGACAAGAACCATGCAAGATGATGACGATGCTCAAATGCAATGTGGCATGATGACATGAGCATGCGGTCATGATGATGCAATGCACAAAAACAACGCGATTTTCTAGTAGTGGTTTTGCGGGGCGCCACAGACAATTCTTTACCAAAGATTTCATTCTTTTCCAAGCTTGAGCAACATGTTCATTATCAGACTGTTTAAATTTTATTATTTCACTTCTCATAGATATAATCTTAGCAGGAGGATATTATTTTCCAATGAAAGCATAGTATTTAGTCCAAGAATCAATACTATTTCTAGTTAGGGATTGCAACCATTCTTTAATTTTTCCTCTCAAAGATAAAGGAAACAATTTAAGCTTAATAATATCTCCATCTATATTCCTATGTTTTTGCATCCCACAAAGTTCAACAAAGTTATTTAGATGAGCAACAACATCTTCAGTACCAATTCCAGAAAATTGTTCTCTCATAACAAGATTGAGTAAAGCAAGTTTAATTTCAAAGAAAGTAGCTTCATGAACAGGTGGAGCAATAGGTGTGCACATGAAATCATTGTTGTTGGTGCTAGTGAAGTCACACAACTTAGTATTTTCAAGAGTAGTCATTTTTTTGTGTTTTTGATATAAGGAAGCAAACTAGTAGAACTATTTTGTGTGTGTTTTCGATAAAGAAACAAGCAAACAAAGCAGAAATAAACTAAGCAAAACAAATAAAACAAAGTAAAGAGATTGGTTATGAGGGGCCCCCTTGTGAAGATGTCCTTGACTCCCCAGCAACGGCGCCAGAAAAATAGCTTTGATGGCATGGTGTTGACGTGGGAGTTTCTTATTCTTCAGTCCCTGGCAACGGTGCCAGAAAAATAGCTTGATGGCCCAAAATATATCGAGCTCGTTGGGGAACCCCAAGAGGAAGGTATGATGAACACAACAACAAGTTTTCCCTCAGTTATGAAACCAAGTTTATCGAACCGGTAGGAGCAAGGAAACACCTCCAAGGTGTTGTTTCCAACTTGGAATCCTGCACAACACAACCACAGAACTTTTGCCCCCCAACTTATAGTGAGGTTGTCAATCTCACCGATTTTGCTAAAAACAAAGGATTAAACGTATTGTGTGGAAGATAGTAATAGCTTGCAGAAAGTAAACAGAAAATAGTAAATAGGTAGATTGATAGTAAAAGAAAGGACCGGGTCCATAGTTCACTAGTGGTGATTCTCCTTAAGATAAATGACATGTTGGGTGAACAAATTACAGCGGGACAATTGACAAACATCGAGAAAGCATATATGCATATACTAATCATCTTGACTCCTACGAGTTTGATTGGGCATTACAACATTATACATAGACCGTAATCCAACTGCATCTATGACTAATAATCCACCTTTAGGTTATCATCCGAACCCCCTCCAGTATTAAGTTGCAAGCAACAGATAATTGCATTAAGCATTGTGTGTAAAGTAAACAATACGATTGTTCTATGAACAAAGGATTGCTGTTTTCTCCCTAGTAGCAACAACACATCTAGTATCTTAGAGATTTTTTTCACTTCCCCAGATTACTAGAGGCATGAACCCACTATCGAGCATAAATACTCCCTCTTTAGAGTTGCTAGCATCTACTCGTCTAAGATAACTACTAACAACGGAGAGCATGCAAGATCACAAATAACAAAGACATGATAGAATCAATAATCAATCTGAAATAGCATCTCAACATCCATCAGATCCCCGCAAACACAACATGTATGATTACAAATAGATGATCTTGATCATGAACGGAGCTCACAAGATCTAAACATGGTAGCACAAAGGAGAAGAACCAACCATCTAGCTACTACATGGACCCATAGTCCAGGGATGAACTACTCACGCATCACACCGGAGACAGTCATGGTGATGAAGAAGGCCTCCAGGGTGAATTCTCCCCTCTGGCAGGGTGCCGGGAAGAGCTTCAGATCCCTACCGATCTAGGGATGGAGATGATGGTGGCTACAGACTCTTTCGTGGAATTTTGATCGGGTACTTAGGGTTTCTATATCGGAGGCGATATATAGGCGAACGGGGAGGCCAAGAGGGTGCCCTAGGCGGCCACACCACCTCCTGGCACGGGCCAGGCCTGGCCGCACGGCCAGGTGGTGTGTCCGGCCTATGACCCCTCTCCGTCTCGTCTTATGGCTCCGTGTCCCCCTCGGTGAAATATTGACTTTGGCTTTTGTCCCGTCTAATTTCGAGAATATTCATTTTCTGACTTTCCTGGAACCAAAAATAGCAGAAAACAAGCAGCTGGCACTGTGGCATCTTGTTAATAGGTTAGTCCAAGAAAGTGTATAAAAATACTCCAAAATGTGGACAAAACATAAGAAAGTAGATATAAAACAAGCATGGGACATCAAAAATTATAGATACGTTTGCAACGTATCAATCACCCAGGCATCCTTCAGCTTTTTCAGGAATCTTATCCATATTCCTACATCCAATAAGAACTTTCACATATTCAGGCCGATACAGAGTAGAAGAATCAATTCCCGATGGCATTCCCACTAAAGAAGCAACATAAAAAGCATGAGCCTCACATCTTTTCTCAAAAGGGATATTCCTAATTCTCACCCAGGCCTTCTGCAACTGAGCTGTAGCACGCACAGAATCGGACCAAGGAGACAAATTTAGGACAACTTCCTTGGTTTTCATCTCCATCCTCTTTCCCCAGTAACAAGCTCGCTCAACCTCTTTAGGATTAGGGAAGCGCATAGAAAATTTCTTAGGACCAATAGCTCTTGCAGTACATCTCCAACCAGCACCAAAAAATCCACCATTGAATTCCACCTCAATATCCCTGCCACTAACCACACCTTCAACCACAGTAATAATCACAGTACTTGCCTTCTCCTTAAGTTGTTTAGGCGTACTAGTATCAGGAAAATAGAAGAAACCATGACCAGAAGACTGGAATCCACACATCGAAGCAACATACTGCCATAGAAGGAGATTTTGGCAAACATGAATAGAATGGCCCAATTTATCACACCGAGAACACCTTATTGTAGGACAATGCGCCACCAAATGACCAGACATATTGCAGTTGTGACAAGGACCAAGATCATCACGATTACCAACAGGAATCCCTTGATTCGGAAGATCCCTAACAGGAATATGTCGAGCCTCTTGTCCACCCTGGGCCTCCGCCGCCACCTCCCAGCGATCTCGCTCAGGAGGTTGCTGGCCAGCCCCACCGGTAGGCGAGTTTTGACGCACCGCCTCCCGCTGACCCCGTTGCCAGACGAAATTGCGACCCCGACCACCGCCACCTCTGCGATCTCCACGACCCCCAAATCCTCTTCCGCTACCCTAGATCCGTTGACCCCGAGCGCCTCCGCCACCGCCCTGCATCTGAGCACCGCCTGGAGGAGAGGCAGCCACTTGCGCAAAAGAGCGAGGATCTCCAGCCACCTTCCCCGGCCACCACCCGAAGGAATCTCACGACGAAGGTGGAGAAACCCTAGGTGTCTCCCAGAAGTGGCCGAACAAATCGTGGGTGTCTCTCCCCGTAGATATCGCAAGCGGATCTAAGGAGTCAAGGGAGGATATGCCGTCCGTCCGCGCCGTTGGCCTCGCCGTCGCCACCGGGACTCCTGACGGCGTCCCTAGTAACGGAACCCACTGGAGCCCCACCTGGAAAACGAGACCCGGACCCCCCCGATCTACATCCGACGGACCCGAGGCTGAGACGGAGCGACGCCGTTGCACGTGACCGCCGCCGTGATCCGATGAGGTCGGAGTTCCGTCAGGGTTGTCACGCACAGGAGGAAAAAACGACGCCAGGGTTGACACGTCCATGTGTGTTCTTCTTTCCTGAGAACGTGTACATAGCAGGGCGCTTCTGAAGGGTGGCACTCCTAAATGCTTTTCATCTTCCCCACCAAAAATTGCTTTTCAATTTTTTTTAGATTAATCAAGGTTTTTTAGGGGAGAACCACATCTTAACATTATGTTCCACCAAGCTAACCAGGGCCTCCACGAAGACAAGCCAGGCCCAGGCCCAGGCCCAGGCCCATCTTCATATTATCCTCTTCTACTTCTACGGTCGCCTTCATTCATCCTCGTCGCCATCTCCCCCTCTCTCCCCGCTCCGCCCCGCTCCCTCCAAAACCCCAGCAGAATGGAGGGAAACGTGCTCGCCCTGTCGCACTTCCGCACGCGGGTCGGCTCGCCGCTCCTCCTCCTCTCCGCGGACGGCAGCTCCGCCGCGCGCAAGACCTCCGGTGCGTCACTCGATCGCCTCCGCATTTTTCCATGGGGCTGCTGCAGGTTTGCCGCAGCCGGCTTGCGTAGCTTGGGCTGATTAGTGGGCCCCGCCTGTTTCGCTGTTTGTTTTTGGAAGGGAGGAGCAGGGCCTCGAGGTACGACACGGGAGCGCCTCCGAGCAGAGCAGGTACAGTTGGGGGGAATCGATGCTGCAGCCTAATCGTGCTGTTCGATTGGGCCGTAACTCCGCAGGTTTTGTTTATCTGATGAACCGCTCTGCAATTTCTCCTTTTCTGTAGGGAGGGGTCGGGTCTGGAAGCGTGATGATCCGGATGATTCACCTCGCCGAGGAGGTACAGAATGCTACTAGGATGGTTTTTATTTGCCGTTCACCTGTGACACTGGTTACTACATATATATTCAGATTACTTTATATGTCCAGCAGATTAGTAATATGACCAAGGCCTGACGTAATGCAGCTTTTTCACCTGTATTCCTACTCGACGTACACGTGCCAAATCTCTTCTTCCTTTTTTTGCTTTTGTAAAAACTCGTCAGCGAATTAATATAAGATCGAGCAAAGTAGTGAAGCCAGAGATGAGCCCGTCAACAACGCGAATCCTCCCTAGTGCAACGCAATATCATCTCAATCCATCTCTACGTTTGTCTGATTGAGTGATGCAAACCTCCTATTCTATGTAGGGATTGCTGGAGTTCCAAAGCTTAATCCCAAAAGCTCTAATAAGGGAGCAGGTACATAGCACTGCTTGAAACACTATAACTTGGTTCCTCAGTTTAACCAATTTTCCGTCTTTTCATAGGGACTAATAAGGTTCCGGTTGTTAATTTCAAGGTTTCTCATCACAGAGCAGGTAAACTGTTAATGTTATGATTTTATTCATTTTGCTAATCGTATTTGGTTTACTTGTATGAATCTCTAGCGATGATCTAATTTATTGGGATCTTCTTAACCATTCATAATGTTTGCGTTCTTGCCTCGTCGGAGCAGTTGCAGCGGTGAGGTTGCTAAGAGCTGAGAAGGGGAAGGCATTTGTTGATCTTTTAAATGAGACAGCAAACGATTCTGGGGAGAATGAGATGGGCTATGTAGAAAGGACGTTAGGGTTCAGTACACGGCATTTGGACGACAGGGATATAAGACTGGTAAATTTTACATATTGCACATATTGAAATGGTTCTTCTGTCTATGACTTCCAATTTCTTCAGGGCCGAACGCTATGTTCGGTTATTGCTGGGAAAAGGGATGATGTGAGAAAAATAACTCTTCTGTTCAGTGGCATAATGATGTTATTTGTATTTGATGAGCATATAGCTAAGTAGCTGTCAGCTTTTTTTCTTGATTTTCTTTTATCACTACCTGTGATATAGGGTGTCATGATGAACATATTATACCAATGGCTCTGTAACACTGTAACAATATAACACACCTAAGAGGCTAAGACGGCCTGTATATATATGCCTGCGTTGGAATTCAAAACTTCTGATTCTCTTATGCTTGGATTGTTAGGTTACCGTCATAGTAGCTGGAACTGTACGTTGGAAACGCTACATTGATTATCTTATCATGTCACTCTGTAGTGACGAGAAGGTGTTCAGCAAAATGGAACCACTGCTGCTTCAGGTTTCTCTTACATTTCATATATAGCATATAATCTCGTTGAATACCCATTATAAAAGTTAACTTGTGCTTGTAAAATACTTGAAGGTTAGCACTTCTGATTTCAGATATTGCGAATTGGCTTCTTTGAAATTCTCAAACTTAACGTACCAGCTTATGCTGTCGTCGATGAGGTATGTTGATAGTATTTAACACATACTGAAATTAAGTTACCCCTTTGCGTGGGTTTTGGTTGACCAAAATGTTAAATGTGGCAACCGTGTCTCTTAATTGAAAAAGTGTTCTCCTTCATGTTTAGTTATGTTCCAAAGAACAAGGAGATGTAATACGGAGCTAATAATGCACCTATTTTTCTGATCATTCCATAACATATTTAAATGACGTAGATGGCTATGTTTCTGTTCTCTGTGAGTTGTTTCTGTTCTCTGTGAGTTACTAGTATGTTAGATATAAATTATTATGATAATAGCCAGATGCTACACGCGAACCCCAAAGGATGTTGTGGTTTATATTCATGTTTTAATTCTGAAGATTTACTTTGTGTACCGATCTTTTTTTATGGTGGTTTTCAAACTTGACGTGTCCTTTATTCGAGGTTAACAACTTGACATGTAGCATTACACCTTTGTTGTCAGTTCTACTAAAGTTTGTTACCAGACAACTTATTTGCTTATCTTTGTTTTAAAAAATGGACCTGATATGTGTCCTTGCAAAACCAATTTTAGAATGTAAGACTTGCGAAAGTAGCTTTAAGGCCCGGTGCTGGGAACATGGTGAATGCAATTCTGCGCAAACTTCTATCACTGAAGGTAAAATCTGGTTTACTCAGACTAGTCAATAGGGTCATGCTGTAAGCCTTTAACGTCATTATGTTGCTTTTATAATTAGGAGACAGCCTCTCTTCCTCTTCCAAAGGTAGAAGGTGACGACCGTGCCCAAGCTCGTGCACTATCCATAATTTATTCTCATCCTGTTGTAAGTTTGCTTTACTTCCTAAACTTCAATTCTCATCCTGTTGCAAGTTTGCTTTACTTCCTGAGTCTTAGTTGACTTCTGTTTCTTTGCTTTTAATGTCAAATTCTTCGTTCAAACAATTAATACACTTAGTGCAGCATCGATAGCATTCCACTTGAACTCATTCCTATTATTAACCAATGTCCTTGTTAACTGGGGTAATATACCTATAGGGAGTTCAGTCTACTTGCTATGTCTGGCGATTCTTAAGAGCATACTATATAAGATTGGTAGTAAATATTTTTTGTAAACTATAATGTGTTTTCGTCTCTACAGTGGATGGTGAGAAGATGGATTCGGTTTCTTGGAAAAGAAGAAGCTCTAAAATTGATGAATTGGAATAACAGTGACCCTTATTTCAGTCTAAGGTTTTAACTAAGCGAATGCTCTTCTGCGAAATGCAAATTACCTGCACTGTTTATGCATGTGCTCCTGGCTGATTGATCTTTGTGCTGTAGGGTGAACACAGCAAATGGCTATACAAGGGATGATCTTGTTAACCGATTGGAAGATTTGCAGGTACTTCCGTTAACTTTTAGTACCTCAGTTTCATCCTATTCATTCGTAACGTCTGACTATACTGTCTTGGGAACCATGATCCATGAATGCGTATTCATGATAAAGACATGTTTGTTGTTTGAATATGACATTTACCATGTATTTGTTTGAGCATGTTGGTTTGGTCAGCAATTGCAGCAGGGGTAGTCTTCGTGGACTGAGATGACATAAGCAATGCCCATTAATGTCAGAAGGACTCTGCCTTGATTATTTGCATTGAGTTTCATCACTCGATTTCCTTTTGTGTAGGTTCACTACGAAAAGTCAATTATGGACGAATTTGTCCGCATTCGTGAGGGCATGCAGGTATGAGAGCTGAATAGCTCTGTGGCCACTGCTGAACTGGTGCTTGGCTGATACACTCTGCTCAGGATGGTTAGAAAATGACATTTCAAATCCTACTAAACTGAACATGGACAATAAGATACCAAACTTAATTTCAGTCCAAGGAAGTGAGACGCTGAAAACTAGTAAAAATGAACGTTAAGAAAATTAACCTGAAATACTGCATTTTGATACTATTAGCAAAAAAGGGAAGAACAATTCTATACTTTTCATGTCTTTAGATACTATTTTGACGCTATTACTAAGGAGCACTTTAACCCACCATGCATTTTATTTTAGACAATTTGGCTGTCTATCATACAAGTTCCTTTATATTCAAGAAGTAACATGTGCAGCATTTGTGGGTCCACCGTTTCCTCATTTTTCCTTTTATCCATAAGAAAATCTAGTGAATTTTTCTAACTGCATTTGGTGTGCACGTTTTTTTAATGCTTCTCGAGATACTTGCTGGTATCTTGATATCTTAATTTCTTCCATGCAGGCAGTCTTACAAGCTGGATTGCTGAAAGAAGGCATGTGTGCTGTGCAGGATGAGAGTGCAGGTAAAGTTATGAACGTTATTTGTTAACCATCAAGCATATCCTTTTATTTATCATAAATGGGATCATGAAATGATTTTCACTACGACTGCACATCGATGGCTGTCTTGTGCTTTACACTTCATTAAGTTAAACGTATACCTTTTCCTTATATGGTTCCAAGTCTTGTTAACAACAGAAAGCTTCATTGAACAAAGCTTTTGATTGCTTGTACTAAGATTTACGGAACCTATTGCAGGTTTTGTTGTGTCTGTGGTTGATCCACAACCCGGGGAATCAATCATGGATTGTTGTGCTGCACCTGGTGGGAAGACTTTGTTCATGGCATCCCGGCTGGCAGGACAAGGTAAGAGATTGGACTGAGGGGGTGTAAATATTGCAACTGGAGAACTGTAGGAGCTTCTTCTGCTAGTGTCTTATCTTTTCCTTTCTGGCCATGCCACTATCTTCTGTAATGTGTTATGTTAGCATGTTGTGATTCTTATAAAAACATGAGCACATGCTCGGATGAATCACCTTTCACATCTTATTTCTTAATGGCCTGATTGGGGTGTCGGGCCATCGGCAGACACTTGCTTGTTATGACCTGGTAACGTGTGCCAGTGGCTGTTATGTCTAGCTTTATTTGTCAGATATAAATCAATGAATGTAGTATATCCATGCCCTTTAAATGTAGCATCTGATGGCTATTTAATGTTTAAAGTGTTAGAAGTTCTTCATCCTTTCATCGCCATTGAAAACTAGCATTTGTGAAGGCTTATATTCAACAATGACAGGCAAATAATGCTCACAGGTCCAAAATAGTTTAGTTTTACCAGATCTGATCTTGTTAACACAGTATGTCATTGATGTGGAGTGAGCTTCTAAGTCTGGAATACTATTGAACTTGACATGATGATGTACTCTGATACAGGGAAGATATGGGCTCTTGACATAAACAAAGGTCGCTTGAGAATTCTCATGGAGGCAGCAAAGTGCCACAATCTTGATGATATAATCACTGATGTCCATGGTGATCTTCGACTATATGCTGTAAGATTCCAAGACAGTTCATAGTTACTAATCCATGAAAAGGTTGGAAAAGCAATTGGAAGTCCTGTATTTCCAAGAATAATGCACCTCCACTGGAAATATTCGTCAGGATATGGCTAGTTCCAATGATATATCCAAACGTATGATAAGGAGGCTTACACGCATGTAGAATTATATTGCAGAAGGAAAGCACTGCCAAGTATGACAAGGTTTTGTTGGATGCTCCATGTTCTGGGCTGGGTGTCCTTTCTAAGGTAGCTCTCTTAATTATGTTCAATTATTTCGAGAATTTCACCGTCACAGAGCATTGTAATATACTGGAATTTTGGCACATTTTGTGATGAATTAAAGTCACCCTTTTCTGCTCCCAGAGGGCAGACTTGCGTTGGAATCGACAATTTGAAGATTTGGAGGAGTTGACATGTTTGCAAGATGAGCTCCTTGATTCAGCATCATCGTGAGATTCTTTCTGTTTCAAGTTTAAACTTTGTAAAAAGCAAATTCATCTTGACAGCATCTGATTACTTTCAATGACTTCACTTGCAGGCTGGTAAAACCAGGCGGTGTGCTAATCTACAGTACATGTTCCATTGATCATGAAGAAAATGAGAACAGGATTACTGCTTTTGTTCAGCGGCATCCGGTACTAGTTCATATTTAAACCAATCATTGATCTTTCGCAAAAGATACAAAGTCAATGTTCAGTTGATCTAAGCAGTATGCCTGTCCTTACAATTCGATGCCCTGTTGGTACCTTGCTACTATTAAGCATGTATACATTGTTTCTCCCCAAGTATTGTTAATTTAGTATCACCAAACTTCTGGACATCTTTTAGACATAGGATGAGCTGAATTTCAGTCCTTATCCAGCAACTGGAAATTTTTGCTGTCATTCCCACTAAATGTTAGTCTTACTAGTTCAGGTTTAACAATGATATATCTTTTCATGCACATTTAACTCCAAAATGTTTACACATTTAGCTTTTCTGTAGCACCCATTTTATCTGATTGAAAAGTCTGTATCATGTACGCTATCTTGTCAGTTGGTTATGTTCACTATCCTTCAAATCAATACACAAACATGCAACCAAAAGAACCACAATGAAACATTTTTTATTCTTTTGTTACAAAGTGATTATTGCAGTTTAACTCCCCAAAGTATATTCATTCTACTGTGATATCCTACAGGAGTTTACCCTGGAGGGTGTACATGGATATGTTCCTGCAGAATTTATCACAGATGAAGGTTTCTATTCCTCAAGTCCAACTAAGCACTCTCTGGATGGCGCATTTGCTGCTCGTCTTGTCCGGTCAATACACTAGGACTCCTACAACTAGGTGAGAATATGATAAGCAGAACCAAAAAACCAAATATATTTCCTAACATTTATATGAACTGAATTGCTCCTTCAAGATGTTTACCTGACACATGCTTTAAAAATTCTCTTGCTTCTTACAGTCTCTTAGAGGAGGTAGTCTTCTGCGCTCTGCGGTCCGTATTGCTTCTTAGACTGCATGCAGTAAGTTGTATCATAGACAATAGTGCCGAGGCCGTCTTTATAGGTACACTATCATTTTGATGTTGAGTCCACAGTAATGTGTTGCGAGCTAGGTGTACCCGGAGTTGTGCCTGCCAGATACCTAAGCGTGTATGTTCCTAGTTAGGCCCTAGTGAATATTACCTGATAAGGTATGTTTGTTATGTATTATGTCTCTTGTGCAGTACCAAGTGATAATCTCAAGGTAGATGATCATACACAGAAGTACGTCTAGAAATTTATCAGATGAAGTGTATTTGAAGAGAACCATAATTCCATAATATATACTACTTGCGTCGCTCCGCTCGAGCGACACGGGGGAAACCACCTACGCCGCCGGCTCGATCTCCTCCGCAGGTGCCTCTCCGCCGCTGCCGCTGGCTCCGCCGCGGTGGCGGCGGCCCCGGCCTCCGAAGGTGGTACGGGGAGAGCTCGCGGTGGACGCGATGGGTGGCGCGGCTCCTCTCCCGCGGCGGCTTGGTGAGGGGTGATGACGGGGTTCCGGCGGCGGCGCGCTGGCGGGTCCCGGTGAAGCTCCATGCGGGGTCGTCGTGGGGTGCTTCCTGCGCTCGCGGGGCTTGCCGCGGCAGTGTGGCCGCCTCCCGTGGCGGCTGCGTCTGGTGGGGCGGCGGGCCCGATCTGGGCCTGGTGGGGCCGCGGCCCGGGCCGCCGGCTGTGCTGCTGGTGGGCGTGCGCGCAGCTTCTGCTGGCTGCGTGCGGGGCGTCGTGGCTGCGGTTGGAAGGGGAGGTGGAGGTCGGGGGCGGCGGACAGCAGGCTGGGGTGCTTCTCCGGCGTTTGTCGCACGCGATGCGGATGCCGGGGCGGCGGCCCCGGGGCGCGGCGGCGGTTCGGTTGTCGGCGGCCAAGGGTTTGCCTCGACGCGGCGGTTGCGTGGAGGACGGCTGGGCAGGGGTGCTTCGGCGGGATGGTCTCGTGGAGGTCGCGCCCAGCTTCGACGGTGCCTTGGCGGCCTTGGTGGGCCGCTGCGTGTGGCTGGCGGGGGCGTGGTGGCCCTCGCTGGCATCCCCATGGCAGAGGTGTGCCATGGTGCTCGGACGGCGGCGCGGCGGCGCCGCTCTTTGGTGGTCGGGGCGTTTTTCGTGCGCCCTTTGGACGGTGGCAGGTTGGCGTGTGGTGCTCGCTCTGCTACGCGTGTATGCCGGAGCGATGGGAGCCTTTGTCCGGGGTGTGCTGGTACTTCTGGGAGAGTCGGTGTCTTCGGGCCCTGTCGACATGCGAGTGCCGCTGGCGAGTCCCCTGCGGCCTGCCTCTCGCCATGAATCCTGTGAGGCCTAGCCGTTCCTTCGGCTCTGACTTCCTCTCCGGGGACGTGGACCAGGCTTTTCGTAGAGCCCGCTGTTGCCGTTGTGCTGGTGTCGTTCGGCGGTGCTCCAGACCTAGTCGAGCTAGGTAGTGCGGCCTCGTGTGGTTTCTGCCGGTTTTCCCTTAAAACTGTGCCGTTTGGGGTCTTTTTTTGGTCCGGTTCCCCTTTTAACCGGACCCGTGTGTTTATACGTCTGTATCGGGTTTCGGCCGGTTTCCCTTTCAAACCGGTCAATTCTCTTCTTCTAATAGAAAAGGCAGAGCTCCTGCTGGTTGCTCCAAAAAAATTAATATATACTACTTTATTAGACACTGATGCCTCTTGTAGGACCTTAAACTATTGGTGCCAGGAGGGCCAACACCGCAAATCCAATAGAAGCTAATGTAACTGAGAATGGTATTCTGCCTTTGTCCTTCCTCACGAACATTGCTTCATAGAATGGAATATTGGTGATCACTAGCATTCCACAGAGAATGAGCTGGGGAAAAAAGGAATTCAAGATTATATTCCAGCCACCTGCCATGATTTGACTAAGCCCTCCGACCAGACAAATAAGGTTGAGTAATGCGACAGTTGCAATGATCACATATTCTGGACTTGCTGACCCAAATTCCATGATTTCTTGCTCGTACCTTTTAGATTCATCTTCTTCGCTTACCTTTGATGTAACTGCAAATGCCATCTTCGACAGTCCAAGTAACTTCCTGGCAGTGTCAATGAAGCCATAGAGATATGAGGTTATTCTCCTAACCATCCACATTCTTTGTTCATTCCACCATCCCTTTAATGTGTCTCCGCATGATAATGCCTCATATAGACTGTGCATGTTCTTCACGCAAAAGACATACATGAAGGGTGTGATCCATGGATTCGTAATCTGAATGCAACAGGAAGTTTTAGTAGAAAGCATAGGAAATAAAATGAGACTTCTCATACTGTGGATCATTACCTCCGGGAACAAAGAGGTGCCTTTGAGGAGAGCCAGTGAAGGGATGATAACATAATATAGTGTTGGGAGCGAATTGGGTGCCCATAATCCATAGATTGAGTAGCCCATTTGATGCCGTAACTTGATTTTTCCGTGCCCAAACAAGAAGGAACAGTACTTTGAAAGAAAAATCGAGAAAGCACCATCACTCCATCGTTTGTGTTGCAGTAGTGTCTGAGCAAGTGTTGTTGGAGCTACACCCAGAGATGCTGCCCTTGGAGGATTGTTGTGGACTGACATCCATCCTCTGCAATGTATTGCCAATCCAGTGATTATATCCTCTGCTGGGTAACCATATTTTAACCCAATATCATCTCCCCACTGCGTTCCATGTTCATACACGCAGGCTGCTAAAGACATCGCTTTCTCTTCGATCTCATCTATGCTCTCTTGTGTTTTGTCCTTGATTCCTCTCTTCCAGTCTTCCTCGTAGTCTTCAGTGAATCTCCTTCCACAAAGGATCTCCCTTCTGTGGAAACATCCAGTGCCAACATACATAGGGCCACCCACACTATCCATGCCACCCATCAGCACCTTTAGATTGAGTAGTTATGTTTAGTGTCAGAACATGCATAATGATCAAGCTGGATAATGGTTGCTTATATTGTGGTGAACAGGAGAATATAACTGAAGCTACAATTTAATACCGCTGACCTGATTGGTGACTTGGTGGGAGTTCCCGTATATGTTATTCTTGGTCAAATTGTTATAGTTCTGAGGGTATTGCACAAATCCAATCTTGTGACCCATTTCTTCATCGAGGAAGAAGCACAATGCATCTCTGATCGTATTGCAATTGTTGGAATACATATCACAGTCCACATTCATGATGATAGGGCTGTTGCTTACTACTGATGATACTCTTATCTGCATTTTAGTAGAAAAATTTGACACATTTTAGAAGTATCCATTATGGTCAAAGAATTTCAACCTTTCATGGAACATTTTTAATTTAACTGGTATGATGTTGATAATTTTGGGGTACCATGAAGAAAGATCTGGTAGATTGTACTAGTGTCTAGCAGTGGTGAATAAATGTTTAGATGCAAAACCAACATTTTTAAGCGTACATTCATTGCATTTGTTCCACGACATGCTGGAGAGGTGAAGATTTTTGCGTTTCCTTGACTCTCTGTTAACTGATGATCTAATGACACGAAATATATTATAAGGGTGTGAACTCTATGCTACGATTTTCTGAAGTACCAGAAAGCACGCAACATCATTTGTGTAGTTTGGTAACTCTTGTCTAACATACCTGTTTACTAGAAAAAATTATGAATTAAAAAATGGTCCGGCTAGTATGTTCCTAAGAATCAGTATAGGAAAACAGACATTTACTAATGAAAACTATGGAGTTACCAATAAGTCGTATACTTATTATGATGGGGCAAGGTTAGTGAGTGTACCAGAGCATTCATTGCCCCAGCTTTGAAGTTATGGTGGTGCTGAGGCCGCTTCTCACGGGACATGTACACAAGTGTTGGTAGCACATTTCCTTCATTATCAACTGAATTTCCGCTTTTTCCATCTATCAGGAGCTAGCAAAACAAAGAACTTTAGAACTTAAAACTCCGAAACACCATGTCAGTTATTTACTCCAGAATCATGCAAACCTTTACTCAGGTTTGGAGGGCAGGAAAGGTACCTGAACAATCGGCTGGTGATTTTTTGAGGTAATTTTTTGATTCCATTCATGAAATCCTTTATGATTTTCTTTGATTTCTTCAGGAATTTTACCTGATATGGCAGCTGTATCTATCCGCTCAGTCATTTCTTCATACATGTCCTGTCCAAAAAATGAAGAAGTATCAGTTGACATGCAAAAAGTTAAAAACTATGGGTAGGCTGCATAGTCTCCCTAATATTAATATCTAATCTAGTTACCTTTGTGCGACATGTTTTCCCTGTTAGACATCTGATTACACATATATGAAAAAAAGATGTTTTGGGAAATGTGCTTACCCTGATAAATGACCATTCTTTTGGGGTGCACAAAGCTTTATGCCCATCTGACTCTGAGAAGTAAGCAGCTGGTGACCTTGGCTCAATATTATATCTCTTGCAGAATGGTAGCCAATGCTTTGCAAATAAGGAGGCCTCCCACAAAGCATAGAAAGTGAGAACTGAACCTCCGTCATCAGAAAGATACACACTTATTTTTTCTGTTGGGTAATTATATGCCATGACGGATAGGATGGTGGAGATGACAAGACTTGGTGGCTCTGATTCTGGGTCCGCGGTGCAGACAAAGATATCCACACAAGGTAGCCTTTCTCCGTACCTTCTCCAAATAACATAGTAAGTGTGTTAATGCTCGGCTATAGGGAAATACATGTACGGAAATGGTAGAAGCATACACTTGACCCTTCATCAACTATCAAAACAGGCCCCTACTTTTTGATCTGGTTTTCGGCTGGTAGAACTGTGAAGTGCCTGGTTTATCAGTTGAGGATGTATTCCATAACCAGGCAAGAGTTGAGGTGTTAAAATGGACTTATTCTTACAAGAAACCACCCCGTGATCTAGTCCCTACTTTTATCATCTATTTACCTTCTTTTCTTAGGTAAAAGACGGCTTATTTCTGTTCTAAGTTAGCGATCTCCAACAATTTGGATTTTTTTTGAGGAGCACGGTACAAACGCATGCGCTCACAACACACGCATATACTCACTTGTATGAACACGCGGACACACACCCTATCCCTATGAGATCTGTCTTGAGATTGACGAAGTCATAACAGGCCTCTGGCCTTAATATTGCCTTCTATCTTTAACAATCATTATTCTGAACAATCTGACCATTTGCTTTTGACTATTGCATCACATAATAGAAACCCAAAGATTAAAAGCATCAAACTTTTGCTTAATTTGTTAACAGGGGATATTTTAGTTTTTTTGGCCTGCACCATGCCGCCACTTAAAAGGTAGCCTAATGTAGATTCTCAGTGCACTTAGGTATTGTGGGGTCTGAAACTCATTGGCACCATCTCGTTAAAGTAGAAGAAATTAGGAATAAAGCTGATGATTGTTAGAATTTTTATAGTACTCCCTCCGTCTCAAAATAGATGTCGGAAATTTGTCAAAATTTGCATGTATCTAAACACTATTTAGTATTAGATACATCCAAATTTAGAAAAATTTGCGACATCTATTTTGAGATGGAGGGAGTACAAAGTTACGAAAATAAGAATAGAAGAACTATCTATGCAAATCACCCCTTAGAATAGAAGAACTCATTGCTCCGTTTCCAGATATCTGACGTGAACATCCAACAGGCCAAATAGGCGTCACCATCAGCTCCATCATTTTCTCATGACAAATTTGGCATTTAAAACATGGGTAAATTTGATCTCTATCAAACCGGAGTATGAGATTGGCATACAAATCTGAAATTTGAAAATAACAATCCGTATGTGGGTTAGTGATCATGTTATGGTATTGCTAGAGGGAGGGCGCAAGAGGGCCGGCCGGGGGCCTTGCCCACGGCCGGTGGCAAGAGGGAAGAGATTTCCTTCTTAATTCTTGCTTGATTAGATTGATACATCTCCTCTCCTTATATAGAGAGGTTTACTTGACTCCCAAGCAAGGCTTACTTGACCCCTAAGCAAGTGACCTTTATCTCTAATTAACCCTAAGACTAATGTGCTATACTGCCAGCCCAGGCCCATGACGTACTCTAACACTACACCCCACCTGGACATGCAGCTCGTCTCGAGCTGCAACCTAACCAACTTATAACGATGACTCGATGTGACACAAACCTCACACTTAAAAACAAGCCTTTTACATCTCGGCTTGGTTTATTACTCTCAACCTGAAATGGGTTGGGACGCTCTATTTTGGACCCCTTAACAAAAAGTGGACACCATCCACATGACATACGTGCACGTGTACGGCCACCTGGATCCCATGGACACCATCTGGACAAACGGAGTGCATGTGTACGGCCACCTGGAAGAGGTCGCAAGAGCGACGAGCGGAGGCGCCCTCGCGGCGGCCGGCGGCGGAATGCAGTGGTGTTACGCGGTGCGCTCCTGTCGAGGAGGGGTGCGCCCTCCCGACCGCTGATGTCGCAGACTTTGAGGTCGCTGCACACGGGGAAAACAGGATGCTCGCCGCTCGTGGGGGAAACCGTATGCCCAAGAGCCTCGACGCAGCGGACGATATCGAGGTCCTTGGCGCAGCGAAGGGCAACTTGGAGGAGCGGCAGCTGCAGACCACGCATCTCCCGCACACGCCGGCGCGCTAGGAGGCCGCGCGCAGCAGCCTGCAGCCTCACCGCCGCCGATACGTGGCGGGTAGCGATCCAAGACGGAAGCGGTGACGGCGAGGGCGGGAACCGGACTTGGATCGGAACTCCCACCGGCGCGGTCGTAGCTGGCCCGGGGCTGAGTGGCAGTGGCGGCTGCTGCAGCAGGGCCATGGCCGCGACGGGGCCCGCGAGGGGCTGGGACGGCCACGACAACCAGGGCGGGGTGGTGGCGGCGACCGCGGCGGAGACCGCCAGATGCGGCGGCTGCCACGGCAGGAGCAGCGGCCTGGTGGTGGCGGCCGGTGGTGCGGCCGGCGGCGGCCCGTAGGGCCCGGCCAAGTAGAGGTGGATCTCCTGGACCGCGGTGGCAAGATCGCGGAGGGTTGCGGTCATCTCCGCCGGGGAGAGAACGGCGGGGGCGTCGGAGTGCGGCAGCGGCGGGTGGGAAGAACTCGGTGGAGGGCTGGACATGATCGAACCCGGGAAAGCTGATACCAAATGTTATGGTATTGCTAGAGGGAGGGCGCAAGAGGGCTGGCCGGGGGCCTTGCCCACGGCCGATGGCAAGAGGGAAGGGATTTCCTTCTTAATTCTTGCTTGATTAGATTGATACATCTCCTCTCCTTATATAGAGAGCTTTACTTGACTCCCAAGCAAGGCTTACTTGACCCCTAAGCAAGTGACCTTTATCTCTAATTAACCCTAAGACTAATGTGCTATACTGCCAGCCCAGGCCCATGACGTACTCTAACAGATCAAGCAAGACGGTCGAGCCGGAAGTCGTGCTGACCTTGTGGCGAGCCTGTCCCTGAAGGGGCGGCGGCGGAGAGGGCTCCAGCGCACGGACTGCGTGACGACCCAGTAGGCCGCGTACCAGAGCTCCGCCGCCAGCATGCCTAGCCACGCTGCCCTGCCCTCTCCGGCGGCTGGCACGCGCGTCACCCTATAGTAGAGCACCAGGAGTATCCCGATGGCCACCGTGACGGCGTGGAGCCTGTACACCGCCCTGCCCGCCACCCTCTCCGTCGCGAACAGCTGCCTGCTCTCCATCATCTCTCTCTCCTGTGCACGCTTGCCCCCCATTCTCTCGGTTGCTTGTCTGCCTCAAACTTTTCCTTCCCTGGAGCCGCTGGACGGGAGCGCACAATGTCTTGGACGGCTCCTAGCATCAGCTCCTGTATAGATTCCCCCTGAATAAAAAATTCTGCTACCAGAGCAGGTGAACTCTTGCTCAAAATGACATGTGCTACCTCAAGCAATGACAAAATAGCACGCCTTTCCTTTGGCCTTTACCCCAGAAGCACGTAGTGCTTTGTCTTTTGCCAAACTGACATGGTTGAGTGGCAATTGGACTAAATGACACATTTAAGTTTTTTTCCCCCATTTTTTGCGTCTTGGGCTTACTGGTTAGATCTTCTTGGACGAAAATACTTCCAGTTGGTTTTGCTGAAGATTTCGTAATGGAATAAACCCACATTGATAACCCGATTTTTCTCACGGAGCTGGTGTTTACCGGTCAGGTGTCCACCGCCCACGTGCATCACGATTCGTGCTGCGACCTTTTGCCATCTTTGACCAATTCCAGTTTGAATATGATATAAATTTGAAACCGAATCAAAATCGTGGTGAAATTTCGTTGTGAATTGATTGAAAAATTCCTGGAACAGTCTAAATATGTGTGAAATTTATGTGTTATGCTTCTAAAACAATTAAATTCTACGAGAGTTCGTCACGGTTTCAATTGGATTTCAACTATATATCATATCGAATTGAAATTGGTCAAACATGACGAAAGGGACGGGGCTCGAATCACGATGCACACAGACAGTGGATACCTGTCCGGTAATAAGTAATAACCAGCTCCGTGAGAAATTTGTTTTCGCCCACATCGATCAACTAGCAACCTACAACAACGACGCATATTCTTGAGTTTCTGCCAAGAGCAATCAATCGGCGTTCCACACAACTAGCACACTCGAGCTTCTGTTATTTGCATTCTGCGATCTGTGTCGCGTCTTACACCGCATGCAGTAAAGCTGTATCATAGACAATAGTGCTGAGGTCGCCTTTGCAGGTAGTCACCATCAGATGCGGAGTACCACAATAATATGTAGTTATGTACTAGTACTATTACAAATTAGATGTACCTGGAAGTGTGCCTGCTGGAGAATTAACTGTGTGTGTGTCTATTCTTAGCTGCAGTCTAATAAATAGCCTTACAAAGTGTGATTCTTCTGCACTACGCTCTTTTGTAAATTGCCACATGATCACTTCAAGGTAGATTTGCATACAAGTGCACGTGAAATTTATCAATGTTTGTGCACCGAGAGAACCATGAATGATACAACTACTTTGTTGCCCATATATTCCTCTTGCATGACCCTAAACTATTGGTACCAGAATGTCTACCAGAAAGGCCGACACCACAAAGCCAATAGAAGCTAGTGTTACTGAAAATGGTATACTGCCCTTGTCCTTCCTCAGAAACATTGCTTCATATAATGGGATATTGGTGATAACTAGCATGCCACAGAGAATGAGCTGGGGGGAAAATACATTCAAGAGTGCATTCCAGCCACCTGTCATGAAATGGCGAAGCCCTCCCACCAGGCAGACGAGGTTGAGTAATGCGATAGTCGAAATGATCATGTATTCTGGAGTTGATGACCCGAATTCCATAATTTCCAGCTCATACCTCTTGGACACGTCTTCATCGCTTACCTTTGATGAAACTGCGAATGTCATCTGTGACAGCCCTAGTAACTTCCGGAGAGTGTCAATGACTCCAAAGAGATACGAGGTTATTCTCTTGACCATCCACATCCTTTGTCCATTCCACCATCCTTTCAATGTGTCTCCACACGATAATGCCTCATATAGGCTGTAAATGTTCTTCACACAGAAGACATATATGAAGGGTGCGATCCATGGACTTGTAATCTGAACGACATATGAGTGTTCACATTAGTTTCAATACAAAACATATTTAACTGAGGTGCGGATTTTCCATAGTATTATGAACCATTACCTCTGGAAAAAGTGGGGTGCCTTTGAGGAGGGCTAGTGAAGGGATGGTAACATAATATAGTGTAGCAAGTGAATTGGGTGCCCATAGTCCATAGATACAGTAGCCCATTTGATGTCGTAACTTAATTTTTCCATGTCCAAACAAGAAGGGGCAGTACTTTGAAAGAAAAATTATGAAATTACCCTCGCTCCATCTCTTGTGTTGGAGCAATGTCTGTGCAAGTGTTGTCGGACCCACGCCCACAAACGCTGGTCTTGTAGGACTGTTCAAGACTGATTCCCATCCTCTGCAATGTATGGCTAATCCGGTGATTACATCCTCCACTGGGCAGCCATATTTTAGTCCAATTTCATCTCCCCACTGCGTGTCATGTTCATATGTGCAGGTTGATAATGACTTGGCTTTCTTTTCAATTTCATATACGTGTTCTTGTTTTTTCTCCTTGATTCCTCCGTCCCAGTCTTCCTTGTATTCTTCGGTGAATCGCCTGCCGCAAAGTATCTCCCTTCTGTGGAAACATCCAGTTCCAATATACAGAGGGCCACCCACACTGTCGAAACCACGCAGCTCCACCTTTAGATTGAGTAGCTATGTTAGTTGCAGAACATGCATAATGATTGCTCATCTTATAGTAAACATGAGAATAGTAATGAAGGTACAATTTGACACTGCTGACCTTGCTGATGACATGCATGGAGTTCCCATACACATCGTTCTTGGTCATATTATTATAGCTCTGAGGGTACTGGACAAATCCGATCTTGTGACCCATTTCCTCGTCAAGGAAGAAGCATAATGCATCTCTGATCGTATCTTTGTTGTTGGAATACATGTCACAGTCCACATTCATGATGATAGGGCTGTTGCTTATCACTGATGATACCCTTATCTGCATTTCAATAGAAAAATTAACACACTTGGGAAAAGTCTACCATGATGAAAGCATTCCAAAAGGCTGGACTAATGGAATAAGTTATTGTCTATATGAAAACCGACATATTCTTTGCATTTCTTTCACAAAAGGCTGGGCTAATGGAGATTCATACATTTTCTCAGCTCTTAAATAATTGAGAGATTCTAATGTGAACTGATGATATAATACACATAATGGATTATTAGTGTGTCAACTCTATGCTATGATTTTCTTGAAGGAGAACAAAGGGCATCGCAACATTTGGTTACTCTTGTTTCACAATATTATTTTTTAGGGAACTTCAAAATCATGAATTAGAATATGGTGTAACTAGTATGAATCAGTATAATAAAATGCATATATTTACTAACGAAAGCTATGAAGTTTATAACAAACTGTCTACTACTTAGTATGACAGGGCAAGTTAGTGAGTGCACCAGAGCATTCATTGCTCCAGCTTTGAAGTTATGGTGGTGCTGAGGCCTCTTCTCACGCGCCATGTACACAAGTGTTGGCAGCACATTTCCTTCATTATCAACTGCATTTTGATCTTTGCCATCTATCAGAATCTAGCAAAAGAAATAACTTTAGAACTTTGAACTCAAAAATACCATGGAGGTTATTTACTCTGGCAGGAAAGCTACCTGGACAATTGGCTGGTGATCTTTTGAGTTAATTTCTAAATTCCATTCATCAAATCCTTTATGATTTGCTTTGATTTCTTCAGGAATTTTTCCTGACATGACAGCTGTATCAATTCGCTCAGTCATTTCCTCATACATGTCCTGTCCAAAAAATGAAACGTATCATCGGTTGCAATTCCAAATGTTAAGCACCTTGGATAGGCTGCACACCCTTGATATTTAGTTATTAATATCTAATCTAGTAATATGTGCCATCATTCCCTGTTCAGTAGACATTTGATTACATGTGTTAAAAAAAGATGATTGGAATATCTGCTTACTTTGATAAGTGACCATTCTTTTGTATTGGACAAATCTTGAAGCCCATCTGTCTCTGAAAAGTAAGCAGCTGGTGACCTTGGCTCAATGTTATATCTCTTGCAGAATGGAAGCCAGTGCTTTGCAAATGAGGAGGCTTCCCACATAGCATAGAAAGTGAGAATTGAGCCTCCGTCGTCAGAAAGATACACACTTAATTTTTCAGCTGGGTAATCGTATGCCATGACCGAGAGGACGGTGGAGATGACAAGACTTGGTGGCTCTGATTGTGGGTCTGCAGTGCACACAAAGATATCGACACAAGGTAGCCTTTCTCCGTACCTTTCAATTGACATATAATAACTGTGTTAATGCTCGGTGAGGCAACTGTATGTTTAAATGTTGGTGCATATGTCCAAACATAAAAGAAACTCCTCAAAAGCAATAGAAGCTGGCATTCTACACTCTGCAACTATTAAAAATAGGTCCATGTTTATCGGTTGAGGGTTCATTCCATAGTCAGGCAAGGGTTGTGGTGGTAAAAAGGGCTTACCCGTTGCAACGTACCATCCTGTGATTTAGTAACTGTCCCGCTTTCATCATTTGATTACCTTCTAATTAAGTTAGTGATTTCCGACCATTTTGGAATTATTGCCCTTTGGCCTTAATACCATCTTCAAGGCTATCCTCATTGGCTCATTCCTAACAATCTGACTATTTTTTCTTTGAGTAGTATTTTACAGAAGAGGAACCCTTTTGCTGCATTCAAAGTTCAAAAGCATCGACACAGAAAATGCTGGATCATCTTGGTAATTCTAGATTCTCAGTTACTAGAATAGACTCTTTTGCTACATTTGAAAGTTCAGTAGTATCAAACTGCTTCTTTCTGTTAAAGAAAGATAGCTATGTTCTTTGTCACACGCCATCTCAGAGGTGGCCATAGAACATGCTAGATCTTTGTCCTTATATAGATTCTCACTTCACAGGACACAGAGTATCTGTCTGGGACTCCCTCCGCCCAACAAAGTATAGAACATTAGGATAGAGTCGAAAGACAAGTAATTAAGTACTCCTCCCTCCGATCCATATTAATGTTCTCAACTTTGTCTAGATTCGTATGTATCTAGTTAAGTATCTAGACTAGATGCATTCGTATCTAGACATCTAGACTAGATGCATTCGTATCTAGACAAAGTTGAGAACAATAATATGGACCTGAGGGAGTACTAGATGACGAACGATTATAGCATGAAGAGATCTACTGTATGCAGACATCTCTTAGAAGTAGTCTTTCTACATGTCAACATGTGGTTCACTATTTGACAACGGGATCATGTACCCTATCTGGGTCCCGGAGCTTCGACAAAATCAATCAGCCTTCTGAAACATACTGCAGCGTACTCATCGTTGGTCCTGACCTGCTGGGTAGTATGCGCCATGTAGTCATACTTCCGACTTAGTAAATGCATTTGGTCTATAATACGTATTACTAGTTGGGAAGATGCAGGTTAAATGGCAGCAGGGACGGAACCATCGGTGTCACCTGTCACCAAAACTTTCTTGCCTTGGTCTTAGGAATGTCCATGGATGATGTCAATTTTCTCAGGGGCAATGTTGCGAGACTGCTACCTTGTGATGTATGGTGACCCATTGATCATCATTTTACTGGTATAGGCGTCACCACCAGCTCCATCATTTTCTAATTATTGATTGTGTCTAAGGCAAATCTTTGTCAATCTAAATCTGAAAAAGTGGAAATAACCAAAGGAAATTGCCGAGGGTGTCTAAAAATTTGGGTTTGTCATTCTCTGCTACTAGTCAAGGTTTAGAATATCAACTACTCCCTTTGTTTGTATTTATATGACGTTTTGGCAAGCTTATTTAATTAGCTTGGCAAGACGTTTTGTAAATGGGACAGATGAAGTAGTATATAGCAAGTTCCTAGCCAACTCACCAACTGATCTGTACGTGGAATGTGTTAGGTGTCATATTCTCGTGTCTGGCTACTTACCACTCATCGTTAAGTTAGCTAGCTGCCCGATCGGTGTGTTGTATGACAAGATCAAATCGTCGTTGTACAATCATCAGATCTGTGCCTTCATTGCTTCTGCTATAGATTTTGAATAGGTCTTTCTTTGATGACTGCTGATATTTTTTTTCTTCCTTTATTATCGTGGCTGTAAGCGAACATGGGCGCTGATGGTCTTTTTTGTTTTGGCAGGGGAGGTGCTCAGAGAAAGAATGCAAGGAAGGAACGGCATGATGAATTGATCACCGACAAGCCTTGTCGGGGGACCGCCGCGCCGTTGGTACAAAATTAAAGCGGCAGTAGGTACTGTAGGTGCGTCCAAACAGAAATTAACTCAGTTCTTAGTGTGCTAGTACGAGCAGCACGATGGAAGGGCCAAGAAACTCAAAACAGCTACGGATCAACAAGAGCATATAATACACACGTACGGCCCGCATGATCGATCGCTCACACTCGTCGTGCAGGTGCAGCCGGCCGGTCATCGGATCGGACACGGCCAGAGGACAAGGAACCCGTACCTGGCGGCGAGCCTGTCCCTGAAGGGGCTGCGGCGGACGGGGTTCCAGCGCACGGACTGCGTGATGACCCAGTAGGCCGAGTACCAGAGCTCCGCCGCCAGCATGCCCAGCCAGGCCGCCCTGCCCTCGCCGGCGGCCGGCACGTGCATGGCCCTGTAGTAGAGCACCAGGAGTATCCCGGCAGCCACGGTGACGGCGTGGAGCCTGTACACCGCCCTGCCGCCGAGACTCTCCGTCGCGAATAGCCGCTTGCTCTCGGACTCCATCTTCTCGGTCTCAAGTCTCAACCTTCCGTGTAGGTTGGAAGCTGCTGGACAGGATGATAGTGCTCGCGGCCACAGCTAGCTCGCATATGTAGTGGCAAGCAGGCAAGGCAAGACGCGACACTTCAGTCAGTCAGTCAGGTACTCCCTCCGTTCACCTTTACCTTGCATCCTAGCTTTTTCTAAGTTTTCACCTTTACCTTGCGTTGTGGATATTTTGCTTGTTGATTTCCTAATTTAACCCCGCATCTATACCTGTGCCTGCGCGCATGCTAGAGAGAGCGGCAGCCACCTTGATTAATTGCATAGAAGGCGAGGCATACTCCACCAATGCATGCATGCATGTATTGAATAGCAGACCACCCGACATGGGTATACACAGGGGCAAATTAGTCCAATATATCCCTAATTTAACTCATCGATGGCTCACCTTGGTATGTGTTATTTATCTAGAACGCAAGGTAAAGGTGAACGGAGGGAGTACTGGTCCAGTGACGACGGGTGCAGCTACTACCTACCTCTCACGGGATTGGCTCGCGCGTGTAGCCGCCCGGACACATCTCAAACGTGCCAACTAGCCAAGCCAGGTTTTACATGCAATGCATCTAGGGCCTGCCTAGCCTAGAGGCGCAGTGATTCTTTCCCCTGTGCGCGCGGACGCGGAGCCGTGCTGGATTGGATGCGTAAGCGTCGCGTCGAGGTCTCAGGTCTACAATAAGTGCACTGCGTGGACGATTGAGCAAGTACGCGCGCCCTCAAGGCCTTGAAAGCCAATGTTACTACCTCCTCAGTCCACAAATACTACAAGTGATTTGAGTTTGTGTAGATTCACAAGTATCTGTCCACTAAAACACGTATAGATACACGTGGATAGACAAATTCAAATCAATTGTTTCCGGATTTACTACGATTGAGCGGCGCGCCCTGGATAGTGCTCGCGGGCGCAGATTTGCAACGATAGAATGTGTGCGGCGCGCATGCTCTCGCTAGTTTGCTACGGCCAGCAAACAAATCCTAGAACTATCTCGTCCTTCCATGTCCACCAGAGAAGAAGGATACGTATATCACCTACTAGTAGTACTTACATGATCTACTAGCTAATAATGGTCAAGCGGCTGGCACGTGCGAGTACGATGCGTAGTTTGTCGTCGCCTAGCGGTGGACGAACCGGCCGCCTCTTTCCACGGGAGAAAGCTAGACATATATCGCTTCTACCTGCCTGCCTGAGGTAAGCGCCGCCGTCACGGCTGGACCGTACCGATAATTGAGCGAGCGGCCACTGAGCTAGCTGAGTCGCCGGCCGCCTCCTTGCCTACGAAGGTTCAACACGTACGACACTCCCTCTGGCTCTGCATCACTATGCTGAGTCAACTGCTGGGCCAGCTTACATATATATAATGCGCACTCCACTATCAAGGTCTCGACTTTTCCATGCATGGCCGGACACGTGATTAACCCAGGTTTAATTTGTCTTCAAATAAGAAAACGTGATTGAGCCGGTGTTGTTAGCAGCCATGGGCGGGGCCGGCCTGGAGACTTGAGTATCAGCACTAGTCGTCGTATCAGAATTTTGAAATGGTATAAGCAGGAGTATCAAATTGTGTTTTTTCGTCGCATTGACGAGAAAGATAGAGACTAGATCCTTGATTCCGACCGGAGTAGTCACAGTAATATACTCCCTCCCGTTTTAAAATATAAGATATTTTTAACTTTGTGAAACTAATGTATTAGACCATTTTTATAGTGTAGGCTCGAAGAGATTCGCTGAACGTACATATTAAAATGGGTCTAGATACATATATTTCACAAAGCTAAAACATCTTATATTTTAAAACGGAGAGAGTAGTAGTAGTAGTAGGAAGAGTGTTGTGCACTAAACCATGTTATGAGGGAGAAAACTAGATGGCGTTTTTGAATTTGGCGGAGCCTGCGATGCCCGGCGCCCTCGCCGGCTGGTGAGCTGGTGCCCCGGCCCTCTGCGCCCCGCGCCGGCGCGCGCCCCCTCCCCTCCCCCGCTTCCCCTCGCCCTCTCCATGGCCCCTTGGCCGCGCCGAGACCGGGCGCCGCCGCTCCGGTGGCAGGCCTCCGCCGTCGCCTCTCTTCCGGGCTCCAAGCCGGGACCTTTCCAGGCCGTACTCCTGCTGCGACTGGAGGCGCGCCGATTGGTTCTGCTCGACGAGGCGGCGGTGGCCATTGACGTGTGGGAGCTCCCTCGCGGGGTCTTCATCAAAGCCGGTGTCGACCTCTTTTCCCGACGCACCGCGTGCACGTAGGCCCCCAGGTGCGTCCTCTCTCTCCCCGCTCATCTTCTCGCAGGTCCCCGCGTTCTAGGAGCCCCGCCCCGCCGGTGGTGCCCCAGCTGGAGCTTCCCCTCCCCTCGCCGGAGGAGGTTGCTGCCCTGGGCGACCTGCAGGGCCAGAAGTGGGGAGATGTTCCCGACGAACCAGCGGAGGTCCCGGTCGCGACCCCGTCTTGCCAGGCGTCTTCACCGCGGCCGGCAAGCTGGGACTGTGAGCCGCCGGAGACGGGAGTGGCGACTCCCCGATGCCCCTCTGCCCTGCGCCGGCCGTCGCTAGGGGATTTTATGCCCCAGGCACAGCTGGTGCGGAGCGGGCGGCGGCGTGACGCGCTGCGGATGGTAGGCTCCGGTGAGCACGGGCGGTCGTCGGCTCCGTAGACGGTGGCGGTGGGCACCGACGCTGGACGGGGACGCCATGATCCTCTTCGAGTGGGTGGTACAGGGCCCGGTGCGGGCTGGCCTACGCGGGGGATGGGGGCCATAGGTGGGCCGAGGCCCACTAGCGGCCCACGCCACCCTGCCTTGGCCAGACCCACCAACGACCCAGAGACCGCCTCGCTTCGTACCGGGATAGGGCTCGTCCCGAACTTTGCAGCCTTCCCAGCTCTTCCCCATCCTCTCCCCTGGTCGTTGACTGCCGCCACCTGCGCCTGGTGTTCCGCCGCCTCCGACCACCGCTCCGTCTCCATCCCCGCGGACCCCGGGGCTCTCCTACAAGGAAGCCCTGATGTCGAAGCGTCCTAGGAGCCCGGGCGCGGCCAAGGACGTCTCCCCTTGCCGCCAGGCCGCCTCCCCTCGCCGTGAGTCGCCGCGACGCCGCAGTCCGTCCGGCCAGTCTCCGTCGCGTCCCTAGGCTCACTTCCCGCGCCGCCATGCACCAGCTCGTGGCCACCAGGAGACCTACAGGCTTCCTGCGCGCCGCACGCCCCTGATGTCTACGCACTTCTATTCTTGTAGACACTTGTTGGGCTTCCAAGTGCAGAGGTTTGTAGAACAGCAGCAAGTTTTCCCTTAAGTGGATCACCCAAGGTTTATCGAACTTAGGGAGGAAGTGGTCAAATGTATCCCCTCTCAAGCAACCCCGCAATCAAGATACAAGAAGTCTCTTGTGTCCCCAACACACCCAATACACTTGTCAGGTGTATAGGTGCACTAGTTCGGCGAAGAGATAGTGAAATACAAGTGGTATGGATAATTATAAGTGGTAATGGTGATAGAAAATAACTTGATGGCGTGGAAAAGACTAAAGTAAAACTGAAATAAATATGGAAACAAGCAAACATGTAACAAATCTAGTAGCAAATGGTGTTTCAGTGCTTAGAAACAAGACCTAGGAATCATACTTTCACTAGTGAACACTCTCATATAAATATTTTCCCTTTATGATACTACTCTTAACTACTCTCCGGTTGGACACTCTAATCGATGGTAGGGCTATAACAGCACACCTCAAAGTAAGCCTTTCCCATCTAGAAAACCCCACACTGTCACCTTGAGCACTAGATGGTTCCAACAAACACCACAATTTCATAAAGACATCCAACTCCAAATATAACTCATAAAAAGTATTTGTAATCTCTAGCCTAAGTGTCACCATGGTGTGCACGCTGTCACTTTCACACACATGGGGAGAGCAGAGATCTATTAAAGCACTTGAGTAGCAAGGTAGATCTATAGATTACAAGCTCATGATCTCAATAAGATCATGCATAGAGAGAGAGAGATGAACACATAGCTACCGGTAGAACCCTTAGCCTCGAGAGAGAACTACTCCCTCCTCATCATGGGAATCAGTAATGGTGATGAAGATGGCGGTGGAGATTGATGGAGATGGCTCCGGAGCACTTTCCCGTCTCGGCAGGATGCCGGAACAGAGACTTTCTATCTCTCGAATCTCCCCTTCGGTGGCGGCGGCACTGCGGAACTTTTCGTGGATTTCTGATTGACGATTTAGGGTTTTTTCCTCGGGAGGAATATATAGGCGAAGGGGCGAGGTCGGTGGCCAGCCAGGGGGCCCACACTATGCCCTGGTGCGGCCTGGGTGGACCCGCGCCTAGGGGTGGTTTGGCCACCCTGTGGCCCCTCTCCGACTCTCCTTCTGGCTCCGTGAATCTTCCGGGAAAATATTGACTTTGGCTTTTGTCCGGTCCAATTTCAAGAATATTGATTTTCTGACTTTCCTGGAACCAAAAAAAGCAGAAAACAGGCAACTGGCACTGCGGCTCTTGTTAATAGGTTAGTTCAAGAAATCAAATGAAATGTACTCCAAAGTGTGGACAAAACATAAAAAAGTAGATAAAACAAGCATGGAACATCAAAAATTATAGATACATTTGCAATGTATCAACATCCCCAAGCTTAACTCCTGCTCATCCTCGAGTAGGTAAGTGATAAAAAGAAAGAATAATTTTTGAGGTGACATGCACCATCATAAACTTGATCAAAGTATTTGTAAAACATTGATAGCCGGGATCATAGTACTTCAATCATAAGATGAAAGACAAAGTTCTAGCAATAAGACAAAGAAACTATGTTGCAACATGAAAAGGCACAAACAAAAGATTAATGAATAACAATGCTTTGCAAGACGTTTGTTTGTTTCACATAAAGAAAACATAGCATAGTGGCATTCAGCTTGTCCCTCATAGAGTAGTAAACATAAATGCATAGGACACCTTCAAAGTTCATAAGAGTGACTAGATACAAATAGTTTAAAACAAGCAATATCAAAGTATGCATCAATCAACAAGTCTTAGGACAATGCACATAGAACTAAGAATGGCGATTATGCTCTCAAAGTAGGTGCATAAAGATAGAATGTGGAGACTCAATATAATGGTGAAAGAAAGGCCTTCATAAAAGGAAGTAGAGATTCAAGTTTCATAAAGAGCTTCCAAAAATTATGGTACTTATAGCTTTCAGCTCTTATTGCCCTTATCATAAGCATCTTGAAGTGATTAAGGTTAAAGTGAACAAAGTATGGTGTATATGCTTGACGAAGTATAAGTTAGAAATCTCATGTCCCTTGAATACGAGGGTCGCTCCTCATGCTACTCAAGTTTAGTCATCGGTAAGTTCTTGTCATCGTAAGTACATGTGTATCATAGAGAACCGCCAACGGGGTACCCCTTGCCCGATGATACAGAAGAATCCCCATATCAAAATGACAAGGCAAACAGACAACGAGCATCTCAGCAATCTTCTTATTTACCATGGGAAAATGATGCTTTTTTCTCTCTTTCCTCTTTTCTCATATTTTTTTTTCTTTTTCTCTTTTTTCTCAATATCTGACTCTTTTTTTTATAAGAAGAATGCTTCATAGACAGCTCATTATGGTTACGTTGCATGTTTCCACCATGTCAGCATGGATTAGACCAGCGGGCCAGGCGTTTCTCTAACACATATACATAACTCCATGGACTTACAAGCTTCCCTTTCATTTCACACCGACGACATCCATAGACAAAAGAGCATGATATCAACTAGGTACAAAGTACCAGTGCAATGTTGAAAGCGTTCCCCATGACAGCATGGTTCTGCTCATCCCCAACAAATAAGTGCAAGCATATACAACATAGACGACACAATGGTTCAAGTTTATTAAGGGCATGAAAAGTTAAATGTGCCATCAAGTTCGTGAGAGCTTTAATCACTAGTTTTCTCATAACAAGTTTAATTTGGAAGGTAGACAAAAACATGAATATACTTGGAATAGCATATGCTAGTAGGTAGGTATGGTGGACTCTTTGGAATAACTTGGTTTAGGGAGTTGGATGCATGAGTGGAACTCATACTTGGTATGGAGGCTAGCAAAAGACTAGGAGCGACCAACTAAGAGAGCAATAATGGCCATAATCATGCAAAACGACAAAACATCATTGATCAAAGCATAAAGTGATACTACAAGTTGAAAACTAAAGGACCATAAAGGCTATGGTGATTTGAGATATCATAACATGGTGTGAGCATGTGCCAAGTCAACCCAAATGAAGCATCAAAGGAGAATAACACTATACTATGCTTTTTAATATGCTAAAACAACGCATGATTTATCCAATACACATTAAGCAATCTCAATTGTTTATAACAAGTCATGCTACAACAAAGAATACTAAGCATAAAGCCAAAACAATATCAAGCATGGCATGACAAAGCATAGGCCATAGTCAAAAATAAGCTCTCTTTACCACTTAAGCATGAACTTTCCTACTCTTTTTCAAACCAAACCAAACTATTTGAAAACCAATGTATGAAAGAGGAGATCCAACCAATTTATTCAGCAAACTAAGAAAACAAAAGCAAACAAAAAATCAAAAAGAAAACGAAAAAGAAGACGCTCCAAGAACAACACAACTGTGCATGAAACAATAAAATTAAGCGTTTGGAAGAAACCTGGGATTTTTATTGATAAAGGGGGGATGCCTTGGGCATCCCCAAGCTTTGACGCTTGTACTTCTTGGATATTTCTTGGGGTGACACGCGTGGTATCCCCAAGTTTGAGCTTTAGTCCATCCTTCATCTCATTACTCATTCCTTCCATACACCTGAAATTTTTCCTTCATACAAAACTTCACACAATCTTTAGTAGCAACATTAGTGCACTCAAGATAATAGGTCTTAAGGTTCAGTTCTAACACCAAGAAAACTTCCATTAAAACATTAGCTCCTGTAGCACTTCCCTCAAAAAGCTCAATTCCCTAAAAGAACTAAAAAAGGAACAAACAAGAAGCAAATGTAAAAAATGGCAGAAATCTGTTAAAACAGACCAGCAGGTAAAGACGAATTTTTTCGAAGACCTTCTGTTGCTCAAATAAAAAAGTGTTGAACTAACAAAATTTAGATAACAACCTGGGGTAGAAGCACACAAATTCACGCCTCAAAAAGACGTTCAAAGATTTATACGAATTTTTACGGTGAAACACAGAAATTTGTTTCGGGACATCAACTTTGCCAATCATTACTTCTCTCTCATTAGAGCTCACTCTTGGCACAAAAAGCAAATAAAAAGGATAAGGAGCGGTTATTACTGAAGTAATAACTTTCAAGACTCAACTAAAACTTTTGGGTTATCTCCCAATAAGTACTTTTCTTTAACGCCTTTAAGTTAGGCATGATAGTTTGAGAAGATGCTCACATAAGAAATATGAATTGAAGAAAAAGAGAGCATCAAGAAGCAAATTCAAAGCACATTTAAGTCTAACCCACTTCCTATGCTTAGGAATCTTGTAAAGAAACAAGTCATGAAAGCATAAAACCATGTTTCCCTCTCTCATAATAACTTTCAGTAGCATCATGAATAAAATTAATAATATAACTATCATATGTAACATTCTTATCATGAGCCACATTCATAAAATAATTATTACTCTCCATATAAACATAGTCATTCTTATTAATTATAGTGGGAGTAAATTCAACAAAATAGCTATCATTATTATTCTCATCACCATAATCATCAAATATAGGAGGCATATTGTAATTATAATTAATTTTTTCCTGAATAGTAGGTGGACTGAAAATATCATATTCATCATTGTAATCATTATATGTTGGAGGTTTGGTATCATCATAAGCAATACAATAGCTATCTTCCAAAGCTGGGGAACTAAAAAGATCATTTTCATAAAAACTAGCTTCCCCAAGTTTAGACTTTTTCATAGCATTAGCAATAATGGTGTCCAAAGAATTCATACTAACAACATTGCTATTAGCATGCAAATAAAGTTCCATAGGTTTTTTAATTTTCTCTTCAAACACTTTATGTCCTAACTCAAGATAAATACTATAAAGCTCTCTAATTTTGTTGTTGTTTTCCATTAAGCCTAACTAGTGAAAACAAGAAACAAAAAGACAAAATTGCAGAATCTAAAGGAAATAACTTCGAGCACTCACACCGGAGGATGTGAGTACCTTTTACCTTATATCCCCGGCAACGACGCCAGAAAATAGGCGTTTGTCGTGGGAGGTTCTTCTTCTTTAATCCTCCGGTGTGAATACCTTTTACCTTACCTCCCCGGCAACAGCACCAGAAAATAGGCGTTTGCCGTGGGAGGTTCTTCTTCTTTAATCCTCCGGTGTCAATACCTTTTACCTTACCTCCCCGGGAACGGCGCTAGAAAATAGCTTGATGTCTACACACTTCTATTCTTGTAGACAGTTGTTGGGCCTCCAAGTGCAGAGGTTTGTAGAACAGCAGCAAGTTTTCCCTTAAGTGGATCACCCAAGGTTTATCGAACTCAGGCAGGAAGTGGTCAAAGGTATCCCCTCTCAAGCAACCCTGCAATCAAGATACAAGAAGTCTCTTGTGTCCACAACACACCCAATACACTTGTCAGGTGTATAGTTGCACTAGTTCGGCGAAGAGATAGTGAAATACAAGTGGTATGGATAATTATAAGTGGTAACGGTGATAGAAAATAGCTTGATGGCGTGGAAAAGACTAAAGTAAAACTGAAATAAAGATAGAAGCAAGCAAACATGTAATAGATCTAATTGCAAACGGTGTATCAATGCTTAGAAACAAGGCCTAGGGATCATACTTTCACTAGTGAACACTCTCATATAAATATCTTTACTTTATGATACTACTCTGAACTACTCTCCGGTTGGACACGCTAATCCATGGTAGGGCTATAACAGCACACCTCAAAGTTCGCTTTCCGCATCTAGATAACCCCACACTGTCACCTTGAGCTCTAGATGGTTCCAACAAACACCACAATTTTATAAAGACATCCAACTCCAAATATAACTCATAACAAGTATTTGTAATCTCTAGCCTAAGTGCCACCATGGTGTGCACGCTGTCACTTTCACACACATGGGGAGAGCAGAGATCTATTAAAGCACTTGAGTAGCAAGGTAGATCTACTTGATTACAAAGCTCATGATCACAATATGATCATGCATAGAGAGAGAGATGAACACATAGCTACCGGTAGAACTCTTAGCCTCGAGAGAGAACTACTCCCTCCTCATCATGGGAATCAGCAATGGTGATGGAGATGGTGGTGGAGATCGATGGAGATGGCTCAGGGGGCACTTCCCCGTCCCGACAGGGTGCCGGAACAGAGACTTTCTGTCCCCCGAATCTCCCCTTCGGTGGTAGCGGCGCTGCGGAACTTTTCGTGGATTTCTGATTGACGATTTAGGGTTTTTGTCTCAGGAGGAACATATAGGCGAAGGGGCGAGGTCGATGGCCAGCCAGGGGGCCCACACCATGCCCTGGCGTGGCCTGGGTGGACCCGCGCCTAGGGGTGGTTTGGCCACCCTGTGGCCCCTCTCCGGCTCTCCTTCTGGCTCCGTGAATCTTCCGGGAAAATATCGACTTTGGCTTTTGTCCGGTCCAATTCCGAGAATATTGATTTTCTGACTTTCCTGGAACCAAAAAACAGCAAAAAACAGGCAACTGGCACTGTGGCTCTTGTTAATAGGTTAGTCCAAGAAATCATATGGAAAGTATTCTAAAGTGTCGACAAAATATAAGAAAGTAGATAAAACCAAGCATGTAACATCAAAAATTATAGATACATTTGCAATGTATCAGCCCCCGCCCCCGCAGCGGTCTGTTCAGCGCAGGGCCTCTCGGTCTCCGCCGCGCAAGCAACGATGCGCGAGCTGCTCGGAGCAGGTGGCTCCCGATCGTCTGCATTCGTCGGAGGCAGCTCGACGTGGGGCCCAGCTCAAGCAGTAGGCCCTAGCTTCCCGCAGCTCTCAGCAGGAGGGTCAGGGTGCGCCGGGTCGGGTGGATGCAGCCTCCTGGCGCGAGGGGCAGCGACAACCCGCGGGTCAGCCAGCGTCAGCAGACGCGAGCCCTGCTGCGGTCGTGAAGCTACAAAAGAAGTCCAAGAAGAAGAAGAAGCTGTCTGCCGCCACTTTGGGATCATCGGGACCCGCCGGGATGGAGCCCCGGGGCGTCCCCATCGCCAGTGCCCCACCCCCAGCACGGCCTCATGCCCACCAGTGCCTGGAGTACTATGGCCACGGGGTGGACGGGGGGTTCTACTACATCAAATGGGGGGTCGAGATGACGGTTCCGGAGACTCTAGCGATGGTGACGGTCCAGGAGCAGGACCCGCCTGGCCAACTCGAGATCATAGAGGAGATGATTCACCTGGAGTTCAGTGAGGTTCTCCCGAGGCACACGTGGCCGGTGAGGCAGGTCTCGACCACTGAGTTTGCGGTCTCGTTTCCATCGGTGGTGACCCTCCGCATGTGTGCGTTCGGGGCCTCATTCACCCTTCCGCTACACCAGCTGAAGGTGCTGATCAGGCTCGCCACTATTGACCCGGAGGCCACGGCCACGCTTTCTGAGGTTTGGCTCCGCCTCTTTGGGGTACCGACAGAGGCGAGGCGGGAGGGGATTATCACCCTCATCTCGCAGACAGTGGGCAAGCTCTTGGAGGTGGACTCAGACTCCCTCATGGGGCAGGGGGCGATCTGGCTGCGTGTTTTCTGCCCGAACCCCTCCATTTTCCCGGTGACGATCCCTCGCTTCTTCTTCGACCGCTCAGGCAGGGACTTGGTGATGGAGCTTGACGCGGCACCTACCCCGCCCGGGGCGGGTTCTCCGACCCCGTCCCCACCACCAACCGACGACCCGAGGGCGGAAAGGGGGGCATCGGAGGACGAGTTCTCGGGGGACGAGCCTACTGAGATGACCAGGTCTCCGCCGCGGGACCCGATAGCACCCCCACCTCCGAGGCCCCCGCAGGGCCCGGGCGGCGGCACCTCCCTCCCGGCCTCGCGGCACGGTGCGGCGTCCGCAGGGCCATTCTTCCCAGACAGGAGACCCCTGTCCTGGAGCGCCCCTGCCAAGCTGGTGCCGGTGGACCTTCCACGGTGTGCTCGTCCCTCTCAGCAGTCCCCGATCGCCTTCAACATCACGCAGTACGGTACCAACTTTGCCTTGTCTCAGCTACTCACGGGCCCCGTGCAACCCGAGGGCAAGGTCGCATCTCACCTCTCGCCCCAGCGGGAGACTCTTTGGAGGATACCTCGGGGAGTGTGGGGCTCGACGTCTTCGCCCACTCCTTCCCCCGCTCCCCTGGGGTGGTGTGCTACTCCCTCACCCCCGACACCCCGGACCTCGTCGCATGTGGCACGACCACGACCGACACCACCACTCCTGTGGCTGTGCCCTGGGGGCGTCGGACCGGGGGCCCTCGCCAGCCTCCCGCCCCCGTCCCGACACAGCGAACGCATCGCGGGTGCTCGAGGTGGGGGGTATGGCCCAGAGCCGACGGTTGTAGAGCGAGCGACCCTCAGGGTGACGGCTCGTACGAGTTCTCACGTACCTCAGTTTCTTCCTCCCCGTCTTTACCTCCTGTTGGCACGGGTTTGCCCTATGGGTCTAGGTTTTCAGTTTTGGAGGACGTCTCGCTGGACCACCTGAGTTTTGTCGCCTCAGACTGCGGCATCGTCTTCCGTAGGGAGAGGGGTCCCCGGGTGGAGCAGATAGCGGCCATCAAGGCTAGGGAGGTGTACGAGGGCCGAATTGCCGCTGCCCGTGCGTGTGACGCACGAGAGCGAGAACGTGCCCTTACGCTAGTTGGACCTGGTTCGAGAGAACCCGGGTCTAGCTCGGCTTCACCTCTTGGCCCTGATTGTGCTGGGGTTCCCTTGAGGACTCCCGAGTCGGGAGACCTCATGGGAGACCACCTAAAGCTCCTAACCGTCAGACCCTGTCCGGCCGTGCCCGCTCTGCCCCCAGTAAGGGGGCCTCGACCCAGTGATAGTCCTCATGAACAACCTCAGAGCGACCCGAGCGTTCATCTGGAACATCCGGGGCTTCGGGAAGGATGGCCGGCACCGCCAGATCAAGGAATACATGTGCCAAGAAGATGTGGACATCATGAGACTTTAGGAGATGATTCGACAGGATTTCTTGATTATGGAGTTGGAGGGGTTGTCTCGCCACAAGTTTGTCTGGACGTGGCTTACGACCTCTGGCCACTCGGGTGGTATCCTCCTTGGGGTCAAGGAGGATACCTTCGAGGTAGAGGATATGGACCATGGGGATTTCTTCGTGAGCATGGCGCTCACCCATAAACAACCGATCCTCAAATGGGAGGTGATCATTGTTTATGGCCTCGCGGACCATAGGAGGTCTGCTGAGTTCTTGAGCGAGCTCAAAGCTAAGGTGGAACAGACGGGGACCCCTATCATAGTGGCAGGGGACTTCAACCTCATTCGGTCCGCCGAAGACAAGAGCTCGCCGAACGTGGACCTCCATAGGATTCATCTTTTTAACGATTGTATCGTGGACCTTGCCCTCCGGGAGATCACTCGAGTTAGGGCCAGATTCACTTGGACCAACAACCAGCTGGACCCAATTCGTAGTGTCCTCGATAGAGTCTTTGTCTCGGTGGCTTGGGAGGTGGCCTTCCCCTTGTGCTTGCTCAATGCGATTACCAGGGTGGGCTCCGACCATACCGCCCTCCTTCTATCTTCAGGAGGAGGGTCATCGCCTAGACTGAACCGCTTCCACTTCGAGAACTTCTGGCTTAAACAACATGGTTTTGTGGAGGCAGTTCGGTCTAGATGGATGGAGGCTGTCGCCTCTCCCCCCGTGTATAATACGCCGTTGATGTCTGGCATCACTGTGCCAAGCTATCACGACAATTTATGCGGGGATGGGGGACGAACCTAGGGGCCACGCTTAGAGGATAGAAGGACGCCATCCTACAGGAGATTCACGCCTTGGACCAGGAAGCTGACCTGGTGGAACTATCGGCGGAGGCATGGTCCCATAGATATTCCCTGGAGACCTCCATTATGGAGATCTACAGGGGCGAGGAGGCATTCTGGAGACAGTGGAGTCGACAAAATTGGGTCCTCCAGGGGGAATCCAACACGGCCTACTTCCATGCCATTGCGAATGGCAGGCGTAGGAGGTTCTCGATCACGTGCCTCTGGGACGCAGACTCTCTCCTAGAGGACCAAGGAGAGATCTCGTCCCATATTTATGCGTTCTACCGGGATCTTTTTTTCGATAGCACCGAGGGCCGGGCTTGCCCTGAGTATGGACTTCTGGACTAAGGATGCCAAGGTGACTGCGGAGGAGAACATGGAGCTCACACTCCCCTTTGTTCATACCGAGGTGGCCGAGGCTATCAAGTCTATGAAATTCAACTCGGCCCCTAGGCCTGACGGGCTGCCGGTGATCTTCTTCCAAACTTTTTGGGAGCAGCTTCGCCCGGTGGTTATGCCGATGTTTCAAGAGTTCTACCTAGGGACTCTCGTCATGTCTAGGCTTAACTTTGGCATGATTACCCTGATCCCCATGCTTGTGGGGGCCACGGATATTTGCCACTTTAGACCGATCACGGTGATCAACGTCATTCAACGCATTTTTGCCAAAGTTTGCGCCATTAGGCTTGCCCCGGTCATGGAACGCCTGACCCACCCTCTTCAGTTTGCCTTCTTGAAGGGTCGCTTGATTCATTATGGAGTACTTGCGCTTCATGAGGTGAAGGTGCGCCATCAGAAAGGGGTTTTCCTCAAGCTAGACTTCCAGAAGGCTTATGATAGGTCGGATTGGGCATTCCTTAGACAGGTCCTCGAGCGTAGAGGACTTGATGACAGGGTGATTTGCTGGATTATGCAGTTCGTCATGAGTGGTAGCACTGCTATCAACGTGAATGGGGAGGTGGGCCCTTATTTCTGGCCCTCCTGCGGAGTGAGACAAGGGGACCCGATATCTCCCCTTCTCTTTAACTCTGCGGTGGATGCCCTGGCAGAGATCTTGGACAAAGCCAAGATCGCTGGCCACATCTCTGGTGTGGTAGGGCATCTGATCCCCGGAGGTGGTATCACCCACCTCCAGTATGCGGATGATACCATGATCATGGTGCAGGGATCAGACCTTGACATCATTAACCTCAAGTTCCTGCTCCTATGCTTTGAATCCATGTCGAGCCTCAAGATCAACTTTGACAAGAGCGAGGTCATGATCATAGGCTTCCCGATGAGGATAGGCAATGGATCATGGGCTGCCTCAACTGTCGCTTGGCATCTTTCCCTATTACCTACCTGGGCATGCCCATGAGGGACTCTCGGGTCCTGATCAGGGACCTTACCCCCATGGTCGCGAAGGTTCGGTCTAAAGCCGAACCGTGGCGCGCGCGCCTCATGTCCAAGGGGAGCAAGACCATCCTGATCAATTCGTGCCTGTCCAGCCTCACCATGTATCAGATGGGCCTATACTTGCTACCCGAGGGGACCCACACAGACTTTGTGAAAGAGCTGTCAAGGTTCTTTTGGGTGGCGAGAGATGGGCACCAGAAATATCATATGGTGAAGTGGGCGGATATTTGTACCCACAAAATCCTTGGGGGTTTAGGAGTTCTTGACTCCCGGTGTTTCAATGTGGCCCTTTTGCTGAAATAGGTGTGGCGGATCCTCCAAGATGATGGAGGCCTCTGGCTGCAACTCATTAAGGCCAAGTACCTCCGGGGCCGCCCCTGCTGGCCTGTGAATGGCGGGAGGGGTCCCAGTTCTGGCGGGCCATCCAGGACATTAAACACCTCATTCGCCGGGCGCACTATTTGTGGCGGGTAATGGTCAGGAAGTCCTGTTTTGGCTCGACCCCTGGTTACAGGGGCCCCCCCTCTGCCAGGAATTCCCGGCCCTATTCGCCATCTCCGCAGCTCCCACGATGTTGGTAGCCGAGGTAGCTCAAGGAGGTCACTGGAACATCCTATTCCGGAGGACCTTCAATGCCGTTGAGGCTGCTGACTTCTTGAGTGTAACATCCCAAAACTTTAATCCAAGCTTATCAAGATCAAATCATCCAAAAATAGGGTTAACAAAAACTTTTCCAAATTTAAAATGAAAGCATTCATATATGTGTGCATTTAAAATAGAAGTTGTTTGAATTGCCATGATTGATTGATCCAATGCTTGCAAAATGTTTCTTAGGTGATTTAAACCTCATCTACATCATTCCCAAACTTTTCCTAAATAAAATCAAATCAAAAAGAATTAAAAAGAAGGAATGGTCATTTTGGCAAATTTAACTCTCATGCCTACTTTGGCTATTCCTAGTACTCAATTCTTAACAGAAACAATTCTTGATCTTTGCACCCCTTGCTAGTACACATAATGAGGTACCAAGGCCTACCTTTGGATCTGCTAAAAACATTTTGTTAACTATTTTAAATGACAGTTTAAAATTGAATCTAATGCATATGCATAGATCACCCCAATTTCCAAAACCATCTTTTTGAGCTCCATTTTCAGAACCCTTACAACCAGAGACTACCTATCACTAGTGGAGATCACTCAAAATTTTTGAAACCAAAATTCAAAACTTTTTCTCTTGCGGCCATTTCATCAAACACTTGGCATGCTTAATCTCACCTCTAATCCTAGCTCACTGTTTACTACAGGGTTTTGCCCCCAATTGATCCCCATTTAATCCCCTTGTCCCCTCTTGATCTAACCAGAGCCTAACCAGCATCTTCCCTACCCCTAGCTGCACTGCCATGCCATGCCAAGCACCCCCTCGCCGTCCAACAGCGCACTCGTAGCAGCAGCTCTCTCTAGCCCCTCTCCTCATGTCTAGCAGCTTGCCAGTGGTCCACCTCCACCGCCCAACCAGCCCCATGCCACAGGCAGAGAGCAGAACAGCCAGGAACCGCCGCACCCGGAGCTGGTCGAGCGTGCCGACGCCGCCCCCAAAGCACGCCCTGTCCCCGCTCGCACAGACCACCCCTTGGCACCAGATCGCACCCGCTGCTCCATCTCGACCTGGAGAACACCCCAGACATCCCCGTTCGCCGCCCAAAGCCTCACAGCCACCGCTCGCCGTGGACACCGCCGATACGGCCGCGCAGAGCGCCACCTCGCCCAGACCGCGTGCCACCGCTCCTACGGCCGCATTTAAGTCCTAGAGCACCGCCAGGGAACCGCCCATCGATCGCCATCCCCCACCATGCCTCTAGCTCGCCGTAGCCATGTCGCCACCGTCGACCGCCCATCCCGCTCGGTCTCACCGTCGGGCCTATAAAAGGAGCCCTCCCCAGCCATTCTTCTCCACACCATTCCACTCCCCTCACCTCTCTAAACCTCACCCACCTTTAGCCAGAGCAAGTGGAGCAGCAGCTCGCCGGAATTGGAGCCGGAGCCACCGCCTCTGGAGGAGAAGGGTGCCGTTGATTTTGACCACCCCAAGCTCCGCCGCAACCGCGCCTCGCCTCGCCGTCGTCTTCCACTTTGTTTGCCCGCCTCGCCGACCCCGCTGGAGCCCTGGTACGCCCCCAGTAGACCCCCACCGAGCCGCTAGGGTTCGAGCTCGCCGGCGACCTGTTCGTCGTCGACGACGACCCTCAGCCGTTGATCTCGCTTCTAATTCTACGGCCCACAACGCGCGTACCGTTTCGCGTGTTAAGTGCCGCTGACAAGCGGGACCCCCTGTCAGCTGAGCCCCGCGCTGCGGAGCGCCACTGGGCCGGCCCAAGTCCTTTCCCGCGCTAGCCCATAGATTCAAATCTGGTTTTTCCTTTTTAGTTAAATCTAGTTTCTGTCCCCTATTTCAAAATTCAATTCAGAGAGTTTTATAAATCCAAATTGCATGAAACAAATTTTGTCTGAAAGGTATTAAAATGATCTATCCAAGCCCGTTGGATTTAATTCAATTAGAGTTATAGATCTCTCCTAATAAAAATAACAAAACAGAAGATTTTGCAACTTGCAACATTTTTATAAAATCAACCAAGTTAGCTTTTGAGTTGAATCCAACTCTCAAAAATCACATTTCATCATATCCATCTAACCATGTAATAATATTAAGGTTGACATGCAGTGACTTTGAACTAGTACCAAAATAATGCTATATAGGCATTTCTAGTCACTTTAAATCATTAAATAATGAACTTAAACCAAAGTAATATTGATCCCACCCTTAAATCTCATTCCCACATGTTAGAATATGTGGTGAGGACATGTGTCCACATGATCCCATATTTTGGTGGTGAATATTAAATTTTAGTTAATATTTTAATGAGTAGAAATTACTTTTCTAAAATAAAAAGGATGAAACTATTGAATTAAAACTTGTGATGTTTGTGATGATAATAGATCATCAAATGTGTGTTTTAGAATGCTATTTAGCCTAGATAAGTATTGTTTGGTGATTGTCTACTCCCTATGTATTTATAGACGCTAGTACCGACCAAGCTTTCGAGGAGGAGGAGTTCTACCAAGAAGAAGAAAAAGAAGAAAACTTCAACCACTGCACCAACCAAGGCAAGCTATTGATAGCAAGCTAGAATTAAACTAGGTGGTTTAGCAAAGATGCCTTAAGCATGCTTTGATCACACCCCTTTAACTATTAGTACCCCAAGTCTTATTGACAAGTTTTACCTCCCTTAGTTTACACAAAGCTCTTTACTTAATTTTGAAGGTAGCATAAAAAGTATAAAACTTGACCTACTTAGAAACCTTTAGATGTCACTCTATGGCAGGAGATTGAACCCATCACTTCCACCTTAGTGAACACTCTTAACTTAGTATCTTAGTATAGATCAAAAACTTGAGTCACTCTAGATGGGAATACTTGGTGAAAATAAATTGTGAAAATCTTGGAATGATGAGTCATTCTATTGATATGTTTTGACATGTGTTGAGAGACACAACTGGTTTATGATGATGAAAATGATGAGGCATGAGCCTTAACCCTTTTATAAACTGATGGTTGGATTCGGATGCGATACCATTCCAAATTTACCGTACAACCACATTACCTGAATTGGGTAAGGCTTAGCTGGAAATTTATATGCATTAGTATTAATTCCCTCACAGGAGAGGTTTGAGCTGAGGCTACCTATCAATGTTGTCCACCTATGCAGTGCCCAAGATGAATGATGGTCATGGTTGGGAGGCCATGCTCATAGGAGAGGTGCTTGTACTAGGGTGTGTAAAGGGAAGGTTATGTTTGATTATATGCATACCAAGTATGATGATTGGGGGTTATTCCTGACAGATGTATCGAATCTTGTGGTGAAAGTGTACCACCTCTGCAGAGTGTCAAACTATTCGAATAGTCGCGTCCGCGGTTATGGACAGTTGGAATGGCCATACTGTTTTGTTGTCAGATGTTTTCTAAATAACTTGAAATGAATGATGAACTTTGACTTGACCACAACAGGGTTGTGTTGATGATAATAGCTTCCCAACTTAAGTGATTCTAGAACTTTACTTTATCTTTCTTTGCTTCTGAACTCAGCTTAGGTTTCAAACTTAACTTGATAGTTAACTTAGATTCAGCACTTTAACTTAGAATTATACTCCTTGTTAGTAGTAGTTTGCGAGTACTTAAAGAGTACTCATGGCTTTTGTCCCTGGCTATTATCATGGCCAGACTATGAAGGAGATTATCAAGATGATGGTCAGCAAGACGGCTATGATAACTAGGATTATCTGCCTTTGTCAGTATTGCCTGTGCCCCTGAAGATGGACCCCACTGCTACTCTATCGTTTATTTCCGCTGCTTGTTATATTAAAGACTGGATCATGAGATCCTTATTTGTGTAAAACCTTATGTATGGTTTGTAATGGATGATGTATTGTGATATCCAATCCGTTATGTCTCGCAAAAATGGTAATCCTGGGATTGCGAGGTATGTCATAACGGGCATCTGGGATTAAAAATCCGGGTGTTGACATTGAGGCTGCGGGGCTCCTTACCCTTGTCCCTCTCAGAGGAAAGGGATCAGGGAGCATGGGGCCAGTCTCCCTCGGGAGCCTTCTCAGTCAGTTCAGCCTATAGGACCCTCTTCCAGTACTCTGAATTACCGTGGACGACGCACCTTTGGAAGTCGCCCCTACCTTTGAGCTTGCGTATTTTCTTGTGGCAACTGCTACGGGATCGGCTCCCTTCGGGGGTAGAGGTCGCTAAACGTAATGGCCCGGGCAATGGGTTGTGTCCGCTTTGTGGGACGCCGGAGACGTGCGCCCACATTATGTTCACCTGTCCTACCGCTCAGTTTCTGTGGAACTTTGTCCGAGAAGCGCTAGGGCCTTCTTGGCAGGCCCAAGACCTCGGCGAGTTTCTAGAGATGGAGGCAAACCGTACCGGAAGGAGGCACCACCTCTTCTGGTTGGTGTTTGTGGCCATTACGTGGACCCTTTGGAATATTCGTAACAAGATGGTGATCGAGCGGATTTTTCCTCGCCGTGCTTCTGACTCTGTGTTTTCTTTGCTTGCTTACCTTCAGCAGTGGTACCTGCTGTCTAGGCAGGGGCACCGGGAGAGCGTGGACGGCATTCTGCAGGCTCTCAGGGAGTCGGCACAACACTTCACGGCTTCTGCTACGGCCCCTTCGGAGCCTTAGAGCGCGCTCGTCTTCAGCTCCCTTTGTCTTTTCCTTTTTTGTTTTGGGCTTGTTGTGCTGTGGCCCCAGCGGACTTCCCTTTTCTTTTCGTTTGTGATGCCTGGGCATCAGTGACTTGTTTGTACTATGTTTGGATTTGGCTTTATTTATAAAGCGAGGCGTAAAGCCAGTTTCGAGGAGTAGTAGTAGTAGTAGGAGGAGGAGGAGGATAATTAACGATTTCAGTATGTCACTTTTTTTGTCTAAATTTAGATGAATCTATGTACTAAATAATGTCTATATACATTCGAATCTCGATAAACCCATGACATCCTTTTCAGAACGGAGAGAGCAATGCTCTTTCCGTTCACTAATGTGAGATTTAACTTTTTTTGAAAAGGCATGTATCTAGACACGTATTATTGTTTAGGTTCACCTATTTTAGTTCCAACCCAATCTATTTTAAAATATCTGGAACATGTGAACAGAGGGAGTAATGCTTTGTTACATTTATCGCCAAAATATAAATATGTATCCGGAATTGTGCCTGCTGGAGGACTAGGTATTACTATTCTTAGCTATAGTCTAACGCATAGCCTGATAAAGTATCGATTTCTCTACACTATGCCCTCTTTTGCCAATTGCCACATGATCATCTCAAGGTAGATCATACATACACGTACATATGAAAACAAGTGTTTCTCAAGAGAACCATGAATTATACCAACTCGTAGGACCCTAAACTATTGGTACAAGAATCTCTACCACAAAGGCCAACACAACAAAACCAATAGAAGTTAACGTTACTGAGAACGGTATGCTTCCCTTGTCCTTTCTCAGGAACATTGCTTCGTAGAACGGGATACCGGTGATCACTAGCAGCCCGCAGAGAATGAGCTGGGGACAAAATACGTTCAAGCCACCTGTCGTGGTTTGGCGAAGCCCTCCTGCTAGGCAAACGAGGTTGAGTAACGCGATGGTTGCAATGATCACGAATTCTGGAGTTGATGACCCGAACTCCATAATTTCTTGCTCATACCTCTTGGATACATCTTCATTGCTTACTTTTGATGAAACCGCGAATGACATCTGCGACAGTCCTAGTAACTTGCGGAGTGTGTCAATGACTCCGAAGAGATAAGAGCTTATTCTTTTAACCAACCACATCCTTTGTCCATTCCACCACCCTTTCAACGTGTCTCCGCATGATAATGCCTCATATAGACTGTACAAGTTCTTCACAAAGAAGACATATATGAAGGGTGCGATCCATGGACTTGCCATCTGAACGTCACATGAATAGTTGTGTTAGTATTAATACAAAACATACTTACCTAAGGTTAGGGTTTTTCGTATTATGAATCATTACCTCCGGGAAAAGGGGAGTGCCTTTGAGGAGGGCCAGTGAAGGGATGATAACATAATATAGTGTCACGAGTGAATTGGGGGCCCATAATCCATAGATAGAGTAGCCCATTTGAAGACGTAACCCTATTTTTCCATGCCCAAAGAAGTAGGAGCAGTACTTCGAAAGAAAAATCGAGAAATTACCCTCACTCCATCTCTTGTGTTGCAGCAGTGTCTGAGCAAGTGTTGCTGGACCTACGCCCAAAAACGCTGGTCTTGTAGGACTACTGTAGATTGACCCCCATCCTCTGCAATGTATTGCCAATCCGGTGATTACATCCTCCACTGGGCAACCATATTTTAGCCCAATCTCATCTCCCCATTGTGTGCCATGTTCATATGTGCAGGTTGCTAAGGACTTCACTTCCTCCTCAATCTCATGTATACTTTCTTGTGTTTTGTCCTTGATTCCTCCGTTCCAGTCTTCCTTGTAGTCTTTGGTGAATCTCCTACCACAAAGGATCTCCCTTCTGTGGAAACATCCAGTGCCAATATACAGAGGGCCACCCACACTGTCCAAACCACGCAGCTCCACCTTTATATTGAGTAGCTATGTTAGTTCTAGAACATTTTAGTATGCATAATGATTCCTCATATTATAGAGAAAATGAGAACAATAATAATTAATCTAAAAATACGGTACCGGAGGTATAATCTGACACTGCTAACCTTATTGATGACTTCGAGGGAGTTCCCATATATATTGTTCTTGGTCATATTGTTATAGTTTTGAGGGTACTGTACAAATCCGATCTTGTGACCTGTTTCTTCATCGAGGAAGAAGCATAGTGATTCTCTGATCGTATCTTTGTTGTTGGAATACATGTCGCAATCCACATTCATGATGATAGGGCTGTTGCTTATCACTGATGATACCCTTATCTGCATTTGAACACAAAAAATAAGCGCACTTAAGAAAATCCATTATGATGAATGCATTCCAACCTACCATGGAATATATATTTTTATTTGGGTAGACAAATGTTACTGGGAATTTCTAGTCTATGCTATACAGACATACCTACTAAATCGTGCCAGCATATAATGGTCATGAATAAGTTATTGTAAAACCGACATATTTTAAACAAAATATAATGCATTTCTTTGACAAAAGGCTGGACAAATGGAGATTCGTGCATTTTCAAATAAGGGAGCAATTATAATGTGAGCTGATGATATAATGACATGAAATGTCTTTCTTGGGTGTCAACTTTACTCTATGATTTTCCCAAAGGGAAAACGCACGTCATATCAGCTACTCTTGTCCATCAATAATGTTTCTTGGGAACTTAAAAAGCTAATTAGAATTTGGTATAACTAGTATGTCGCCAAGAATCATTTTAAGAATAGGAGTATATTTACTAACATAAACTCTAAAGTTTATAATAAACTGTCTACTTAGTATATACGATGGGGAAAGGTTAGTGAGTGCACCAGAGCATTCATGGCCCCAGCTTTGAAGTTATGGTGGTGTTGAGGCCTCTTCTCGCGCGCCATGTATACAAGTGTTGGTAGCACATTTCCTTCTTTATCAACTGCATTTTGATCTTTCCCATCTATCAGAATCTAGAAAAAGAAACTATTTTAGAACTTCAAACTCCCAAATAGCATGCAAGTTATTTAATACAAAATCATGCAAACATGTAGTACTCCACTTTGGATGGCAGGAAAAGCTACCTGAACAATTGGTTGGTGATCTTTTGAGTTAATTTCCATATTCCATTCATCAAATCCTTTATGGTTTGCTTTGGTTTCTTCAAGAATTTTGCCTGACATAACAACTGTATCAATCCGCTGAGTCATTTCGTCATACATGTCCTGCCCAAAAAAATGTAATGGTACCATCAGTTGCAACGACATATGTTGAGCACCTTAGGGTAGGATGCTCGCCCTCGGTATTGAATTATTAGTATCCGATCTAGTCATCTGTTCCAATTAATTCCATGTCCAATAGCTATTTGATTACACGTGTTAAAAAAAGTTGTTTGGAATATGTCCTTATTATTACCTTGATAAGTGACCACTCTTTTGGAGTGCACAAATCTTGAAGCCCATCTGACCCTGAGAAGTAAACAGCCGGTGACCTTGGCTCAATGTTGTATCTCTTGCAGAATGGTATCCAGTGCTTCGCAAATGACGAGGCCTCCCACATAGCATAGAAAGTGAGAACTGAGCCTCCATCGTCAGAGAGGTACACGCTTAGTTTCTCAGCTGGGTAATCGTATGCCATGAGCGATAGGACGGTGGAGATGACATGACTTGGTGGCTCTGACTGTGGGTCTGCAGTGCATACGAAGATATCCACGCAAGGTAGCCTTTCCCCGTACCTTGCAAATGACATAGTAACCATGTTAATGCTCAAAAACGACGGTGCACTGAACACCCTTCACCCGTGGCGAGCCTGTCGTGCAGCACGTCGGTGATTGACATGTAGGCTATAGGGTGGATTTGTGGCCGGCGGAGCAGCGTCATCTGTTTGATCTCAAGTACACGTATCGTAATGAATTTTTGGTGTTCTAGTCAAGGACTGCCGTGAATCCATGGAGTCCTAACAGAATACGCATGCTAGCTAATTAAGCCGCCCCGGCTACGTGACCAGGACATATTTTATATGTGTTACGCCTGTTTTTTTACGCGTTAACTTTAAATCACAACCATCAAAATCAGTAGGCAATGGTTATATTTTTTTTGTTTATGTGGATCAACCTGGCCATGCCTCGAAAAACACTCTTATATTGCTTTTACTATTATAGGACCAGGATATAACTATCTAATCTAAGTCCAGGAACTTAGCAGCCTACCGTGTTCATCCTCGACGTTGTAGGTATATATATATAGTCATACTCCCGACTAGTAAAATGCGTTTGCACCATTATAATGTGTCGCAAATTAAGATATACGGTAGGCGAAATGGCCGCCAGGACGAAGCTAGGGAAGAACAATCGGTGTCAGCTGACACAAAGGAAGCCACGAAACTATCGATTCTTCCCAACAAGCGATTTGTTGTGAGACTACTACGTTGTGATGTACGACGGCCCCACGGAACTTTTTCTGTGGCTACGCCCCTGTATAGTCGTCACCATCGACTCCATCAGTTTCACATGATTGATTATGTGTTTAAAGGCAATCTTTGTCACCAACCAATACACGGTCCCTGAAAGTGTGCAAAGGGGTGATTTCCGTGTCGAGATTGTGTTTGTGTTGGCCATACACCACTGTGTACGTATCTCTTGTGTGCTACAAGCCAAATATATGTCAAAATTAATTAATTTTTTGTCTATCTGCCTAAAAAGGTTTTTTCTGTCTGGCTGCCTGGAAAGCAAGTCCCTGGCCTATCCTAGCTATCTCACCAACTGTACCCTCATGCTGGATTTGTAAACCCTGTTATATAGCTAAAGAAATTCAAACTAGTTCACAACCAAACCAACTACTCTAATTCCGACATGATGTAGCAGTACCTTGACTGTACAAGGAAATGGATGAGATATGCTGTCACTTCTGGTCGATGTTGTGTCGGTATATATAATTGTGTTCCAATTCCATTTGGATGTGTGCGTCACCTCAGCGCGCGTGTTGCATGATAAGCGGAGCCTACCTGAAGTATATAAGTACTACTACTCCAAGTAGATTTTTAGGAGGTTTTTGTTTAAAAACGTAGATATATATCAAAAAAAGATGACCCAGTAGGCCGATGCAGATGCAGATGGATAAACCTGGCGGCGAGCCTTTCCATGAAGGGGCGGCGGTGGACGGGGCTCCAGCGCACGGACTGCGTGATCACCCAGTAGGCCGAGTACCAGAGCTCCGCCGCCAGCATGCCCAGCCACGCCGCCCTGCCCTCGCCGGCGGCCGGCACGTGCGTGGCCCTGTAGTAGAGCACGAGGAGTATCCCGGCGGCCACCGTGACGGCGTGGAGCCTGTACAGCGCCCTGCCCCCTAAGCTCTCCGTCGCGAACAGCCGCCTGCTCTCCGGCGTCTCCATCTCGCGAGCCTCTGTTTCTCTCTGACACTCTCAAGGCTTCTCCGGACGGAAGTTAGCTGCTGGACGGGATAGTGCTCGCAGGCGCAGCTCGCTTATATAGTGGGTGGCAAAGGGAGGCGCAGCTCGCCCCACGTACTACCTAGTATCTCTTACAGGATTATTGGCTGGCGCCTCGCGGGGGTCTGGTCGCTCTGCCATCTCGAACGTGCCAACTGGCTAGTGTAAACTAGTAGGTCTTGGGGCGAATCCTTTCTCGCGTGCACCGATCAATCTCAGTGCCTCGCGCTGCGCATGATCTAAGTAAATTAATCATAGAGCATACCTAGCAGATCTCGATAATCGGCCCTGTTATATATATCTTAAACAAATATTAGGAATAACTTAAACATTAACTGATTGCAAGCTAGAACACACATAAACATCATTCGGCAGTGGATTAGGCGGATATACTTACAAGTACGGCTGTGTTTGGCAGCTCATCTTATTCAAAACTGAAGTTTTGCAAAACCAGAGTATTCCAACGCCCGGCAAAGTAATACTTCATTTTCTTTAAACCATAGTTTTTCTCAGTTTTAGCAAAACTACAGAAGCGTTTGGCATGTGTTGTTTTACCGAAGTTTTGACACATAATTAATGGCATGAATTATAAATTTTGACCATAGTGTAGCTGCATGGCCGTTGCATGAGTTGCTGCAGCATGGCGTCATGGACGTAGGTGAGCGCCGATGGGAAGGTGTCGAGCCGGAAACGGACGCCTTTGACAGGGTCGCTGATCTCCGCCGCACGAGTCGCACACCCCTGTACTGCGTCGGCTTTCTGCATATTCTCAGCATGGCCGCCTGCTGCTTCTTGGAGGAAGAGCATAACGCGAATGGCTTGCCGTCGAAGGCCACCTCGTCCGTGTCAATCACCATTGAGTTCTCTTCTTTCTGGACGTTGTCGTCGGAGGCCCGGAACGCCGCGTCGACAGTCGGCCGCAGCACTATAGAGATGATGGGGCGGCAGTAGGGTGTGGAACAGCCATGCGGAGGTTTTTTAGCTTCTCCGTTTCCAAAAAAAAAAGAGGTCTGGGGTTCTTTTTTTAAAACGAAGAAAATACTGCAGTTTTGTGGATACCGCAGTATCTATACCACAGTTTTAGTTCGCATCCAAACAGCTCACAATATCTTATACTTCGGTAATTTAGAAAACTTCAGTATTCACGTAATACTTTAAAAATGCAGAGCTAACAAACGGGGCCTACTCCTTCCGTCCTAAAATAAGTGACTTGTATTTGTCTAGATTCGTATGTATCTAGATTTATAACATGTGTCGAGATACATACGAATCTAGACAAACACAAGTCATTTATTTTGGGACGGAGCTGAAGTTGACTTGATTGCCAGCTTGTAGCTTGTTGCAGACGAGATTGGTTGACAATCTGGAGATCCTCCTGATCTCCCTCTAGTCTCCACGCGCACAGCCAGGTGCAACAACGTCTAGAATAGGTCTTCACGTCGCCGCTGCAACGTCTTTTCCAGATCGGTTAGGGGATTCTGGTTTCAGTACTTATGTGAATTTGGTTAAGTCTCACGCATGGCCTAAGTAAATTAATCTTAGAGCATATCTAGCGGATCTTGATAGTCGTGTTGACACGATACATATGTTTGTGAACATTATTATTCTCCCGTAACCGTTATCCCAGTCTAGAGCTGACCCCTGGTCATAAATAGGATCGGCAGCTACAATCGTGCGGTTGAGTGTCCTGACCACGATTCCCTCTCCGTACCGTATATCATCAGGCACTCGACCGTGCGGCGGCGTGGTCAGTTTTGCGCGGCAGACTATTTTCTTTTTGTTTGTCACAGTGCAGTGTTGTATCGCGTCTTTTCTACTTTTTGTCCGGTGCGTGCTCCTTCCGACTTAATTATTAGGCCGACTAATCAGTGCATACAAACCGCAGGGGAGGGGAGGCAGCGTGCATGCACTTGCAACTCCCTTTCCTTAGACTTTCACACGCACTAGAGGGGCCTTCGCGCTCTGCTGCGCCGTATTTTGCTCTTTATTTTTTCCCTGTGCAACTGTTTTGGGTGTGCGGTTTCGTTACGTGGTTTGCGACCGTCTCTATGTAAGCAATATATAAAACTGTCGGATTAAGCAAGTTGTAGATATAGCAGAAACAAGATAACGATGCACTGCAAGCTCCTGCTACAATGGTACAAAACGGTGCACCAACTAATCAAAATCATGCGCAGGCAAACCATCTGAGTTGGTTGTGTTCATTGTTTGGATCAAATGTCCATGATGTTTGTGTGCATCTAAAGTGATATGTCGAGTTATGTACCATATGCTACTGGTGTACTGAACGAAATGGTTACCACGGAATAGAACATTAACTAATAAGGACCAAATTTTGTGTAATACATGCATAAACCGGTCATTAAACCTTGTCGATGTTTCGATCCAAATATAATTTTTACACATGAGTTCAATCAATAGGTCAACCTAAGAATGGTTACATTGTCCTGCAGTGCGGGTACACTACCGTCTCCAACCACGCGAGGATCCGTCATCAGTCTGCCACACCACCAATGTGTCCATCCACTATCTGCCACGTCGTATGGGAATGACGTCAGCGGCAATGTGGTAGAGGGGAAAGGGACGGCAACACTTCACCAAAGGAAAAGACAATGTCACATGCCAGTGGTGCGGTATAAGTGCAGGAGATGAAGCAACAATCAGTGCATCAAACCTGCCATCATATGACCGAAGCTTCGTGTGAAATGATCTCACCTATAATGGGGAAAGAATGGACCATAATGGTAATAATATATATATCTGTGAACTAAGCAAATGGTAACTAACAACTTTTTGGCAGAGGAGAACGTGCAATTTAACATTGTTTAGAAAAAATGCGTGTCAGCCAATTATCATTTCCCTTGAAGATAGCAAGGCCAACAAACGACTTGATAGCTATGAAATTCTAGTGTATAATTAAAATGAAGAGAGAGAATCTAGTAAAGAACCAGGTAAATCATACTAATCATAAGATAGAGATCGCAAGCTTCACAAAAGCTAAAAAGTATGTTATTACAGACTGCGCTATTTTCTTAAATGTATAGTGGACATAACATTCAGTATAACTTCAGGTATTGTTTCAAAGGAACATTTGGACTTAAACTGAAAAGCAAAAGAGAAAGATAGGGAGAAAGAGAAAAAATATTTTCGGAGCAACTTCGTGTGGCGAAACATTCTCATCTTCTAAATATAACTGACAGATAAACTTGCAGATGTTGTAGCCAAAAGCAACAAAGAAATCTCACATTTGAGCATTACTATAAATAATGCGGGACTGCCACTCTCCAGGTCCCTGAAACCATGAAGGATGGCCAGCTAATCAACAAATAGAACGGAGCATTAAAACAGACACAATAAATTAGTTATGAAAGGATTAAGGAGGCTAACCATGTTGCATAAAAACCAAATGTTGACCTGTGTGCTTGGACCTTATCCCCTTCCCCATCTACAGTGCAGAAGGGCGATTTTTTGGGTGTTCTTGTGCGCATCAGCTCGCCACCGGCGATCCCTGTGATTCCTCGCCCTCCGACGGCCGCCTCGGCGGCGGGAGGATGGGGAATCCATGGATCCCGGCGTGCACATAGACTAGGTGTGCGTAGGGTGCTAATCGGCGGCGCTGAGGTGGAAGCGGCGGTGTCGGAGTGGCTTTTGGTGGCGGTGGTCTTTCCCTCCATTGGTGCGGCTCCGGTGGAGCTTCGCCGCGGATCTGCTGCCCTTTCCCTGCTTGAGGCTTGTCGGAGTGCTCGAGTGGGCTTTCCCCTCGCCGGTGGCCGAGAGGTGGCGGCCCCGGTTTTCGAAGATCTGGAGTTCGTGGTTGCAGGTGTCCAAGCTGCCATCGCCGTTGCTGTGCAGGGTGGAGGTGCTTGCACCGAGGAGCGTTTGACTTCATGGTCGCTTAGGGGTCCTCCCAGTCCAAGAGTTTGGAGGATGAGCGGCAGGTTTCGCCGGCGTGGCGTCGTGCTCGGTGGAGACGATGACAGGGTTTAGGAGGGCTTCTATGTAATTTTCTTTGTTCCTGGACTTTTCTGTAAGAAACTTGGATAAATGCAATCAGGTCCTTCCCTCGCAAAAAAAAAAAACAAATGTTGGGCATTGGTCCCTCAATAAGCTGCTGAAAACAATCAATATCATTTCAGAATATAACCAAAGACCAACACCTTAATAATATAGTCATCGCAGTCAATAAACTGAAACTGGAGTGTGAGTCAAATTTATATCAAAATCCTTAGCCTCTGTTGCATTCCACGTCTCCAACTGGGCATTTTAAGCAGATCACATGAGTCTAGTGCACTTAATAATCACAGAAAGTACTCACCGGTACTAGAAACCACTAATACCTGCTGTGCCATATAGCATAGGGGATATTGGAAAAGTGTACTCCTTCAAGTGACTACTTGACAAAAAAAAGTGACTACTTGACACTCTTTATATGAATGTATTACTAATTCAGATAAATATAATTACTTGGTTACCTGATTCTAACCAGTGTTGCATCAGTGTAAGAAAATAGGTCTCCAAATATAAGAGCAGAACATGTAGGTAGAGCTATGAATAGTCTCAGATATTAAAAATGTTCCACTGATGTTCCGAGCAATGGAAATAAATCTAATGCAAAGGAGAACTTCTTAACATGAATTTTTTGTTTATGTGCTATTATCAACTACATCAGAAAAGGACACCTAAGATCGAAATTTGGAAACCATGGCACTCAAAACAACTCAACGTATACCAAGTTTCTTACAAAAATCAAGTGGCTGAGTCTGGCCTGTACTGAAATAGCATTTGTAACACAACAAAGTAACCTAGGAGCTTTTGAATTTGGTGAAAAAATCACCTTTTGTCATCCGAAGCAAAGAGGATTCTCAAACACACTGAATAACATGAATATCTTTTGCGTGGATAATATATTCTGAAGTTTGAACCTGCAGAAAAGTCATAATATGTTATGCTAACAGCTGAAACTTTTGGAATATGCTCTTACTGTCTTACAGTATCAGGCCTCCATGGCCAACATAAATACCAAAGAATGAGAGGAATGTGCTCAATGGGGGCTTGGGGTTAGTTGATTGCTGAATGAAAAAAAACTCCACGAATGCATCATTTGACATAGTCTGGTGCAAACTCAAATTTGAACTAATCTAAAATCTAATGCACTACTTAATTACGACCTGCTTCATGGTATTGAAATATGCTGAAAGGAACATTAAAAGATATTCTTATATGAACATTTCACACTTATACAAAAGGCAATAATCATATATATATGTTAACACAACTCTCATATGCAACCAATAGAGTGATTAGAATATGCAGAAATAAATCGGTGGGAAGGGAGCATCACAGAACAAAGTAGCTAACAGGGGAATAGTTGAAGAGGCACAGTAGTACATCACTGTGGTTTTGGTGTGGTCAAATCGGCACCATTCACAAAGGCGAGATCTAGTAGCCAAAAAGTATTCAATGGAACTGCCCAGCCCACCCAGGTTACAGTCATTAGCTTTTCCCCATTGGCATCGGTATATGAGCGGAGGCGACAGGTCGGAGGAGCCGGCAAGCCGCACTTGTGGTGTGTACTGTGGCAGAAGATTGAAGCGGCGAAGGAAAATAGCTGTGGGGGATAGAGGCGAGGTTGTCCCGTCGGTCGATGGCGCATAGCGGCGACGGCGAAAGCCAGAATCGGCGGCTTCAGCGTTTCAAAGAGAGAGGGGATCGGCAGCGAGACACGGAGAGACAGTGTGCGGGAAAGATCAGAGTCGTGTGTTCCTTGCATTCATCTGATGAACCGACCTAACTTGCACAAGCAGTAAAAAAATAACAATACGCTAGCCATTGGGCTGAACCCAATGATTACCGTGGAGCAATGCTGACTCGTGTAATAACGAGCTCGTTGGGGAACTCCAAGAGGAAGGTATGATGAGCACATTAGTAAGTTTCCCTCTGTTATAAAACCAATGTTATTGAACCAGTAGGAGCAAGGAAACACCTCCAAGGTGGTGTTGCTAGCTGGATTTTGGCAGGACACACTACCGGTGCCAGCAGCAACGTGGAAACCTGCACAACACAACCACAGAACTTTGCCCCAACTTACAGTGAGGTTGTCAATCTCACCGTTTTGCTGAAAACAAAGAATTAAACGTATTGTGTGAAAGAAAGTAAAAGTTTGCAGAAAGTAAACAGAAAGCAGTAAACAGTTGTAGATTGATGGTAAAAGAAAAGACCGGAGTCCATAGTTCACTAGTGGTGGCTCTCCTTAAGATAGACGACATGTTGGGTGAACAAATTACAGCGGAACAATTGACAAACATTGAGAAAGCATACATGCATATACTCATCATCTTGACTTCTTTGAGATTTGATTGGGCATTACAACATTATACATAGACCGTAATCCAACTGCATCTATGACTAATAATCCACCTTCAGGTTATCATTCGAATCCCCTCCAGTATTAAGTTGCAAGCAACAGATAATTGCATTACGCATTACGTGGAAAGTAAACAATACGATTATTCTATAAACAAAGGATTGTTGTTTTCTCCCTAGTAGCAACAACACATCTAGTACCTTAGAGATTTCTGTCACTTCCCCAGATTACTAGAGGCATGAACCCACTATCGAGCATAAATACTAACTCTTGGAGTTGCTCGCATCTACTTGGCCAAGATAGCTACTAACAACGGAAAGCATGCAAGATCATAAATAACAAAGATATGATAGAATCAATAATCAATCTGAAATAGCATATCAATATCCATCGGATCCCCGCAAACACAACATGTAGGATTACAAATAGATGATCTTGATCATGAACGAAGCTCACAAGATCTAAACATGATAGCACAAACGAGAAGAACCAGCCATCTAGCTACTACATGGACCCGTAGTCCAAGGATGAACTACTCACGCATCACACCGGAGGCTTGCATGGTGATGAAGAAGGCCTCCAGGGTGAATTCTCCCCTCTGGCAGGGTGCCGGGAAGAGCTTCAGATCCCTCCCGGTCTAGGGATGGAGATGACGGCAGCTACATACTCTTTCGTGGAATTTTGATCGGGTACTTAGGGTTTTGTATCGGAGGCATCTTATAGGTGAAAGGGGAGGCCAAGGGGGTGCCCTAGGTGGCCACACCACCCCCTGGCGCGGGTCAGGCCTGGCCGCACGTCCAGGTGGTGTGGCGGCCCTCTGGCCCCTCTCCGTCTCGTATTCTGGCTCTGTCTCCCCCTCGGTGAAAAACTGACTTTGGCTTTTGTCCCGTCCAATTCCGAGAATATTCATTTTCTGACTTTCGTGGAACCAAAAACAGCAGAAAACAGGCAGCTGGCACTGTTGCATCTTGTTAATAGGTTAGTCCAAGAAAGTGTATAAAAAGTACTCCAAAGTGTGGGCAAAACATAAGAAAGTAGATAAAACCAAGCATGGAACATCAAAAATTATGGATACGTTAGCAACATATCAACATCCCCAAGCTTAACTCCTCATCCTCGAGTAGGTAAGTGATAAAAAGAAAGAATAATTTTTGAGGTGACATGCACCATCATAAACTTGATCAAAGTATTTGTGAAACATTGATAGCTGGGATCATAGTACTTCAACATAGCATGAAAGATAAAGTTCTAACAATAAGACATAGCAACTATGTTGTAACATGAAAAGGCACAAACAAAAGATTCATGAATAACAATACTTTGCAAGATGTTTGTTTGTTTCACATTGCCGTGGTGGTGTCACGGCAGATGCCTGGTATAGGCTAAAGTTGGGGCCGACTGGACGATGGAGGAATCCGGGGAGGGATGATGAAGTGAAGACCTCATACGGAAGAACTCAGAGAGACACGATATATCCAGGTTTGAGGCTCTCCTAGTGAGATAAGACCCCTACTCCTGCATCTAATCTCATTTATCTTGCCAGGCTTATGGCTACAATGGTGCTCCTTGAGCTGTACTCTTATGCCTCTCATGGAGAGTGAAGAGGAAGAAGAAACCATACTCCTAGTGAGTAGAGGGAGAGGAGCCCCTCCACGGGGCCTCTCATGTAACGTTACCCCTAGTGCTCCTTATAAAGGGGAGCCCAGGGGACAAGGTATGTCATCCAAAGTACTCCTATGAGCTGTCTTGTGGGGCTTGCCTAGTCAGCTTGTCCTTTGTCGAGTCATTGGTCTTATCCCTTCGGCATATTCCTTAGCATCTTAGGAGATGCTTGGCATATTCCCTAGCATCTCCCAAGATGTCCAGCATATTCCTTAGCATCTTGGACCAAAGGGGCCAGTCTGATCCAGGGGCGTCCCAAGACTGGCACCTGACGTAGGCTTGACTTGACTCGGTAGCGTGTCGATGTAGAGGTTGCTGGTGGGTCCAGGTACGAGAGAAATGACGTTCGAGACGAAGTAATTCGGTCTGGGGAAGAGAAATTCGGCCAAGGAGGAAAATAACTCGGCCTGGGGGAGAAATGGGGCCCACCTGGGCCATGAATAGTGCCCCAGCCGAGTTATCTTTGTCCCAGCCGAATTATCACTCAATTCGGCCTGGCCCTCCTGGCAGCAGAAGATGCCCAACCGAATTACCCCTGTGGGCCCAGCCAGATTACCCCCTGATCTGTCCAGGGCGGCCCAGCCGAGGCTTCCCTGGTTCGGCCTGGGACCGAACTGGCCCGTCCGGTGGGAGCTCCGGAGTGTGAGGCTATCCCGGGGTAGGCTGCAGCGCCGGCCCACCCAGGTTGCCCTGGCTACGCTGGGCAGTGTGGAGGAGGTCCCGCGGTGGGCCGCGCTGGCTCCTGGCCGGCCCACCCGGGTTGCGATGAGGAAGGACGCGAGGGAGTTGGCGGGAGTCCTGGCGACGCGGGGGAGCTGGCGACGTTGGCGGGAGCTGGCGAGGAGCGTCGGTGGGGCAAAGGAGGCCCGTGGTGGGCCGACTTTGGCTGATGTCGGCCCACCCGGGGGAGGACGCTTCGGCCCAGCCGGGTTTTGAGCCTAATCCGGCCTAGGGAAGTAAGGTCCAGGCAGAATTTAAGATAATTCGGCCTAGAACTATTTCCCTCCTCTTTTCTTTATTCTATTCTCTTTATCCTTCATATCTTCATAGATAACTATCTTTCTCTATTTGCTTCTCTTATAACAATACTATTTACTCTTCTGTATCACTTTATGCCTCAACTCTGGGTACCTGGGGTTACATCCCCAACATTAGTCCCCGATGCTATGTGGAATTTGCAGAATCGCGCATAGGCTTCAAAATAAAAAATCTCCCGAGTTGTTACCGACATGTAGTCCTTTTCATATATCCCTAACTTCTGGCCTTCTTCGGCTCTAGTCTTAACCCTTTTGGGTAAGTCTTTTGGCTTCTGGCTGAATTTGGCTCTGGCCTTAACCCTTTTGGGTAAGTCTTTTGGCTTCTGGCTGAATTTGGCTCTGGCCTTAACCCTTTTTGGTAAGTATTTTGGCTTCTGGCCTGATTCGGCTCTGGCCTTAACCCTTTTGGGTAAGTCTTTTGGCTTCTGGCCTGATTCGGCTCTGGTCTTAACCCTTTTGGGTAAGTCTTTTGGCTTCTGGCCTGATTTGGCTCTGGCCTTAACCCCTTTGGGTAAGTCATTTGGCTTCTGGCCTGATTCGGCTCTGGCCTTAACCCTTTTGGGTAAGTCATTTGGCTTCTGGCCTGATTCGGCTCTGGCCTTAACCCTTTTGGGTAAGTCATTTGGCTTCTGGCCGAATTTAGCTCTGGCCTTAACCCTTTTGGGTAAGTCTTTTGGCTTCTAGCCGAATTTGGCTCTGGCCTTAACCCTTTTGGGTAAGTCTTTTGGCTTCTGGCCTGATTCGGCTCTGGCCTTAACCCTTTTGGGTAAGTCTTTTGGCTTTTGGCCTGATTCGGCTCTGGCCTTAACCCTTTTGGGTAAGTCTTTTGGCTTCTGGCCTGATTCGGCTCTGGCCTTAACCCTTTTGGGTAAGTCTTTTGGCTTCTGGCCTGATTCGGCTCTGGCCTTAACCCCTTTGGGTAAGTCATTTGGCTTCTGGCCTAATTCGGCTCTGGCCTTAACCCTTTTGGGTAAGTCATTTGGCTTCTGGCCTGATTCGGCTCTGGCCTTACCCCTTTTGGGTAAGTCATTTGGCTTCTGGCCGAATTTGGCTCTGGCCTTAACCCTTTTGGGTAAGTCTTTTGGCTTCTGGCCTGATTCGGCTCTGGCCTTAACCCTTTTGGGTAAGTCTTTTGGCTTCTGGCCTGATTCGGCTCTGGCCTCAAGCCTTTTGGGTAAGTATTTTGTCTTCTGGCCTGATTCGGCTCCGGCCTCAACCCTTTTGGGTAAGTCTTTTGGCTTCTGGCCTTAACCCCTTTGGGTAAGTCATTTGGCTTCTGGCCGAATTTGGCTCTGGCCTTAACCCTTTTGGGTAAGTCTTTTAGCTTCTGGCCTAATTCGGCTCTGGCCTCAACCCTTTTGGGTAAGTCTTTTGTCTTCTGGCCTGATTTGGCTCTGGCCTCAACCCTTTTGGGTAAGTCTTTTGGCTTCTGGCCTGATTCAGCTCTGGCCTTAACCCCTTTCGGTAAGTCATTTGGCTTCTGGCCGAATTTGGCTCTGGCCTTAACCCTTTTGGGTAAGTCTTTTGGCTTCTGGCCTAATTCGGCTCTGGCCTTAACCCTTTTGGGTAAGTCTTTTGGCTTCTGGCCTGATTCGGCTCTGGCCTTATGTTGGGTCCGCAGCATAGAAAACAAAAAAATTCCTACGGTGTGAACTACACGCCAAGATCTATCTACTAGGTACAAAGCAAACGGGTGGACATACATCCATAGAGAACTTACCCTCGAAGACAACGAGCTTTGTTAACGAGTAGGAACTCGTGGTTGATGTAGTCGTACACTTGCCGATCTCAAGATCGTGAGGAAGTCCGAGCGCCGCAACTCAGCTGCGCATCCGCACTCGCACACACGTTCAAGCCACCGGACAACCTCCACCTCCTCGCTCCAGCGATCCAGCGGAAGCAACAACTCCTTCCAGACGAAATGCCACCGGGAACATGTATCTCGCTAATCCGAGACCATGGGGGAATAATTCTAGAGGGGGAGAGAGATCCTTCACAAGGAGGTGTGAGGATGAAGGAGGGAATGGGTGGCCTTTTATAGGAGGGGGGTGCCCCCTCTCTCCATGGCCGTCGCATGGGGGGTGACCCCTCACCTCCCCCATTCATGTGGTGGTAACTCCTCCACATTAAAATGCCTCTTCACATTCCCTTTTAAAGTCTCCACTTTAAATGCATTAAGTTTCTCCAAATTTAATGCTCTCTCATTTAATAAAACTCTTTTATTAAATTTATTCAGAATTTTGTTAATTACTTTAATTAACAAACATTCACATATAGCCCCTTACAATATTTCAATATCACATGCAGAACCACCTTCTGCAATTTCACCCGAAACAATTTCCGGTTTCTATTGAAACAATTCCTGCGCTTTGCAATTCTTTTGTCTGAAACATATGTGCTCCAAAATGGTGTCCGGTAACTCTTAAGTGTGCCACCCTACGGTTCGCGAATAATGCAGACATGATCGAGACCCTTCTCCGATCAATAATCAGTAGCGGGACCTGGAGATCCGTACCGACTCCTACACATTCAACGATGACTCCTGTGATCGTGAGAACCTTTAACGCTTGTAACTAAATCCCTTTGTCTCTCGATATATTACATGTCCGAGATTCGATCATCGGTATCTCCATACCTAGTTTGATCTTGTTACCGACATGCACTCTTTTCTCGTTCCCGTGATATAACATTCTAGTGATCACATCACTTGCTTGCAAGCTATCCTAATGTGATATCACCGAGAGGGCCCAGAGTATATCTATCCGTCATCTGGATTGACAAATTCCACTCTTGATCCATGAGCCTCAACATAACACTTTCGTAGCACTGAACCCATCTTTATAGTCACCCTGTTACGGTGTGACGTTTGATGTTATCAAGATACTCTTCCGGTGTTAGCAATTAACATGATATCATGGTCTAAGGATAAAGATTACTTCGTATGATGTTATAGAAATATAAACACAATGACTTGATCGTAATGCTATACTTCGGATGAATGTTCATCACATCATTCCACCAATGGTGTGACCTTGTTATTAACAACATCCAATGTCCATGATCAGGAAACCTTGATCATCCTGTTAATCAACAAGCTAGTCTATAAGAGAGGCATGACTAGGAACCCTTTTTGTTTATTAAACACACATGTATTGATGTTTCCTATCAATACAATTATAGCATGTAAAATAAACATCTATCATATACAAGGAATACATAATAACAACTTTATTATTGCCTCTCAGGGGATATTTCCTTCAGTCTCCCACTTGCACTAGAGACAATAATCTAGTTCACATAGTGATAAATCTAACACCCATGGAGTTCTGGTGTTGATCATGTTTTGCCCTAGGGAGTACTTTAGTCAACAGATCTGCTACATTCTGGTCCGTGTGCACTTTACAAATCTTTATATCTCCATCCTTGACATGCTCGCGGATGGAGTGAAACCGGCGCTTAATATGCTTGGAATTCTTGTGAGACCTTGGTTCCTTGGCGTTGGCTATGGCTCCATTGTTGTCACAATAGATCACCATCGGGTCCAACGCACTAGGAACCACACCCAGTTCCGTAATGAACTCTTTCATCCAAACTTCTTCCTACGCCGCTTCTGAAGCAGCAACATATTCCACCTCCGTTGTTGATCCAGCCACCACAGGTTGTTTGGAGCTCCTCCAACTAACTGCTGCTCCGTTTAAGAGAAATACGTATACGGATTGAGACTTAGAGTCATCCAGATCAGTGTCAAAGCTAGCATCAACATAACACTTAGCGACTAGCTCTTCTTCACCTCCGTATACCAGAGACATATCCTTAGTTCTTCTCAAGTACTTAAGGATATTCTTGACCGCTATCCAGTGTTTCGAACCTGGATCAGATTGGTACCTACTAGTCAAACTAATAGCATGTGCCACATCCGGTCTTGTACATAGCATGGCATACATTATAGAGCCTATGGCTGAGGCATAGGGGATCCTATCCATTATCTCTCTTTCTTCCGCCGTAGCCGGACTTTGAGTCTTACTCAATGTCTTGCCTTGCAACATAGGTAAGAACCCCTTCTTACTTCCGTCCATATTAAACTTCTTTAATATCTTATCAAGGTATGTACTCTGCGATAGCCCAATTAGGCGTCTTGATCTATCTCTATAGATTTTAATGCCTAATATATATGAAGCTCCACCAAGGTCCTTCATCGAAAATTTGCTGTTTAGATAACTTTTAACACTGTTTAAAAGATCTAAATCATTTCCAATCAATAATATGTCATCCACATATAATATCAGAAATGCCACATCGCTCCCACTCACTTTCTTGTAAATACAAGCCTCTCCATAAGTTTGGACAAATCCAAACTCTTTGATCACCTCATCAAAGCGGAGATTCCAACTCCGTGATGCTTGCTTCAGTCCATAGATGGATCGCTGAAGTTTGCACACCTTATTAGCATCCTTAGGATCGACAAAAACCCTTAGGTTGTATCATATACAACTCTTCTTCAATATTACCATTGAGGAATGCAGTTTTGACATCCATCTGCCATATTTCATAATCAAAATATACAACAATTGCTAACATAATCCTAACTGACTTAAGCATCGCTACGGGAGAGAATGTCTCATTGTAGTCAACTCCTTGAATTTGTCGAAACCCCTTTGCGACAAGTCGAGCCTTATAGATGGTCACATTACCATCAGCATCAGTTTTCCTTTTGAAAATCCATTTATTCTCAACGGCCTTTCGGTCGTGAGGTAAGTCCACCAAGGTCCAAACTTGGTTCTCGTACATGGATTCCATCTCGGATTTCATGGCTTCTAGCCATTTGTTGGAATCCGGGCTCATCATCGTTTCTTCATACGTCACAGGGTCATCCATTTCATCAACCATGAAATTCACAACAGGATTGCCGTACAGTTCAGGAGCTGCACGTGTCCTGCTTGACCTGCGAGGTTCGGTAGTGTCCTCTTTCGGAGTTTCATGATCAATATCATTAGCTCTCTCTTCATTAGGTGAAGTCAACTCCAAAACAACTCCCGGTGCTGCGCCACTCGCCATTCCATGAAGAGAAGGTTCAATAACCTCTTCGAGTTCTACCTTCCGACTACTCACACCTTTCGCGAGAAACTCCTTCTTAAAAGGATCCATTCTTGGCAACAAAAACCTTGCCCTCGGATCTGTGATAGAAGGTATACCCAATCGTTTCCTTAGGTATCCTATGAAGACGCATTTTTCCGCTTTGGGTTCGAGTTTATCCGGTTGAAGTTTCTTCACATAAACATCGCATCCCCAAACCTTAAGAAATGACAGCTTAGGTTTGTTTCCAAACCATAATTCATACGGTGTCGTTTCAACGGATTTAGATGGTGCCCGATTTAAAGTGAATGCAGCTGTTTCCAGTGCATAACCCCAAAATGACAGTGGCAAGTCAGTCAGAGACATCATAGATTGAACCATATCCAATAAAGTACGATTACGACGTTCTGACACACCATTACGTTGTGGTGTTCCGGCAGGCGTGAGTTGTGAAACTATTCCACAGTCTTTCATATGTATGCTAAACTCGTAACTAAGATACTCTCCTCCACGGTCGGACCACAGAAATTTGATCTTTCTGTTACGATGATTTTCCACTTCATTCTGAAATTCTTTGAACTTTTCAAAAGTTTCAGACTTGTGTTTCATCAAATAGATATACCCATATCTACTCAAATCATCCGTGAAAGTAACAAAATAACGATATCCACCTCACGCCGGCACACTCATTGGTCCACACACATCAGTATGTATGATTTCCAATAGATCTGTCGCCCGTTCCATTGAACCGGAAAACGACGTTCTAGTCATCTTGCCCATAAGGCATGGCTCACATGTATCAAATGATTCAAAATCAAGTGATTCCAAAAGTCCATAAGAATGGAGTTTCTTCATGCGTTTAACGCCAATATGACCTAGACGGCAGTGCCACATATATGTAGATATATCATTATCAAGTTTAATCCTTTTAGCATCAACATTATGAATATGCGTAATACTACTATCGAGATCCAACAGAAATAAACCATTCAACATAGGTGCATGACCATAAAAGATATTATTCATATAAATCGAACAACCATTGTTTTCAGACTTAAATGAATAACCACTTTGCATCAAACACGATCTGGATACAATGTTCATGCTCAGTGCAGGCACCAAATAACAATTATTTAGGTTTATAACTAATCCCGATGGCATATGGAGAGGCAGCGGTCCGACGGCGATCACATCAACTCTTGATCCATTGCCGACCCGCATCGAGACCTCATCCCTTGCTAGTCGTCGCTTGTTCCGCAGCCCCTGAACCGAGTTACATATATTAGCAACCGATCTCGTATCAAATACCCAGGTGCTACTGCGAGTACTAGTCAAGTACACATCAATAACATGTATATCACATATACCTTTGTTTGCCTTGCCGGACTTCTTGTCCGCCAAATACTTGGGGCAGTTGCACTTCCAATGGCCAGTCCCCTTGCAATAGTAGCACTCGGTGTCAGACTTAGGGCCAGCTCGGGGTTTCTTTTCAGGCATGGCAACAGACTTGCCACCCTTCTTTCCCTTGTGCTTGCCTTTCTTGTCCTTCTTGAAACCGGTGGTCCTATTGATCATCAACACTTGATGTTCTTTCCTAATCTCCACTTCTGCAGTCTTAAGCATTGACAGAAGCTCGGGAAGAGACTTCTTCATGCCCTGCATATATAGTTCATCACGAAGCTCTTGTATCTAGGTGGCAGAGATTGGAGAACACGATGTATGCCTAAGTCAATGGGAATCGTTATTCCCAAGGACACAAGCTTATAGGCGTACCCAGACATTTTGAGTACGTGCTCACTAACGGAGCTGTTTTCCTCCATCATGCAGCTAAAGAACTTTTCTGTAGCATTATAACTCTCTACGGCAGCATGGGTATCGAAAATCATTTTCAATTCTCCCATGGTATCAAAGGCATTGCCATTTTCAAAACATTTTCGAAGTTCTGGCTCTAGCCCATACAGTATGCCGCAATGAACTAAGTTGTGGTCCTCCTGACGAGTTATATAGACGTTCTTTTCCTCGTCAGGGGCATCAGGAGCTGGTGGGGGGCCTAGCGGCGCATCTAGCACATATTGCTTTTGTGCAGCAGTGAGGAGAATCCTCAAATTCATAGCCCGATTGGTGAAGTTGCTACCATTCGCAGCAAGTTTCTCTTTCTCCATGAACACATTGAAATTAAAAGCAGGTGGTGCCATCTACAACAGAATTTGTAAAGTATATTTAGACTAAGTTTATGATAGATTGAGTTCAACTAATCCAAATTACTAATGAACTCCCACTCAAAAACGACATCCCTCGTGTCCTTTTGGTGATTACATGAACCAAATCCACTACACCAAGTCTGATCATCAAGTGAGTCGGTGTAGCTTCAAAGGCGAGCATCTATATGGGCATCATATCAACTATATGACTCATGCTTAACCTTTCGGTCCGTGTTCCGAGGCCATGTCTGTACATGCTAGGCTCGTCAAGAACCTTTGTATTTGCGTGTGTAAAACTGTCTTACACCCGTTGTATGAAAGCGTAGAGTTGAAAACACCCGATCATCACGTGATGCCTCAAAACACGATCCACAAAACGGTGCATACTTAAGGAAGAACACATTTTATCTTGATATCTAAATGAGGGATCATCTTATAATGCTACCAAACGCGCCAAACTAGCAATATAAGATGCTAACATCTAATGTGTGAAGTGAGGTGATATGGTCCATGCATTTGATCTCTATCATTTGCATCGTGGTATGATATCTATCATTACTTTGTGTGTAAGGCCAAGGTCTATGGAACTTACATGTTAAGTGAGTTGTAAGAGTATCTATTATACATCTACTTACAACAATACCATATCAAAACACTAGCCCAGCAACGATCTAAACTAGACGCCTCTAATTTATCAATTGCAAGTTTTACGTGGCTTAGGGCTTTCGGAGATGAACCACAACGAGGATAACCAAGTTATTAGCAACTCGTTGTAAATCAGATATTGACTATAGTAGGAGAGACAGACACCCGCCAGCCACTTATGCAAAACAAGTTGCATGTCAGTCGTGGAACCGGTCTCATGTATGATGACATGTAAGGTTGGTCCGGGCCGCTTCATCCCACTATGCCACCAATATCCAAAATACATAGAAGATGCAATAACATGATCATCATCGCCCACATATAAACATATGTGTACTACCCGTGCAAAGCACCTACGCATAGATCAGGCTCTGATACCACTATTGGGTCCGCAGCATAGAAAACAAAAAATTTCCTACGGTGTGAACTACACGCCAAGATCTATCTACTAGGTACAAAGCAAACGGGTGGACATACATCCATAGAGAACTTACCCTCGAAGACAACGAGCTTTGTTAACGAGTAGGAACTCGTGGTTGATGTAGTCGTACACTTGCCGATCTCAAGATCGTGAGGAAGTCCGAGCGCCGCAACTCAGCAGCGCATCCGCACTCGCACACACGTTCAAGCCACCGGACAACCTCCACCTCCTCGCTTCAGCGATCCAGCGGAAGCAGCAACTCCTTCTAGACGAAATGCCACCAGGAACATGTATCTCGCTAATCCGAGACCATGGGGGAATAATTCTAGAGTGGGAGAGAGATCCTTCACAAGGAGGTGTGAGGATGAAGGAGGGAATGGGTGGCCTTTTATAGGAGGAGGGGGGTGCCCCCTCTCTCCATGGCCGGCGCATGGGGGGTGACCCCTCACCTCCCCCATTCACGTGGTGGTAACTCCTCCACATTAAAATGCCTCTTCACATTCCCTTTTAAAGTCTCCACTTTAAATGCATTAAGTTTCTCCAAATTTAATGCTCTCTCATTTAATAAAACTCTTTTATTAAATTTATTCAGAATTTTGTTAATTACTTTAATTAACAAACATTCACATATAGCCCCTTGTAATATTTCAATATCACATGCAGAACCACCTTCTGCAATTTCACCCGAAATAATTTCCGGTTTCTATTGAAACAATTCATGCGCTTTGCAATTCTTTCGTCTGAAACATATGTGCTCCAAAATGGTGTCCGGTAACTCTTAAGTGTGCCACCCTACGGTTCGCGAATAATGCAGACATGATCGAGACCCTTCTCCGATCAATAATCAGCAGCGGGACCTGGAGATCCGTACTGACTCCTACACATTCAACGATGACTCCTGTGATCCTGAGAACCTTTAACGCTTGTAACTAAATCCCTTTGTCTCTCGATATATTATATGTCCGAGATTCGATCATCGGTATCTCCATACCTAGTTTGATCTTGTTGCCGACATGCACTCTTTTCTTGTTCCCGTGATATAACATTCTAGTGATCACATCACTTGCTTGCAAGCTATCCTAATGTGATATCACCGAGAGGGCCCAGAGTATATCTATCCGTCATCTGGATTGGCAAATTCCACTCTTGATCCATGAGCCTCAACATAACACTTTCGTAGCACTGAACCCATCTTTATAGTCACCCTGTTACGGTGTGACGTTTGATGTTATCAAGATACTCTTCCGGTGTTAGCAATTAACATGATCTCATGGTCTAAGGATAAAGATTACTTCGTATGATGTTATAGCAATATAAACACAATGACTTGATCGTAATGCTATACTTCGGATGAATGTTCATCACATCATTCCACCAATGGTGTGACCTTGTTATTAACAACATCCAATGTCCATGATCAGGAAACCTTGATCATCTTGTTAATCAACAAGCTAGTCTATAAGAGAGGCATGACTAGGAACCCTTTTTGTTTATTAAACACACATGTATTGATGTTTCCTATCAATACAATTATAGCATGTAAAATAAACATCTATCATATACAAGGAATACATAATAACAACTTTATTATTGCCTCTCAGGGCATATTTCCTTCACCTTAACCCCTTTGGGTAAGTCATTTGGCTTCTGGCCTTAACCCTTTTGGGTAAGTCATTTGGCTTCTGGCCTGATTCGGCTCTGGCCTTATCCCTTTTGGGCAAGTCTTTTGGCTTCTGGCCGAATTTGGCTCTGGCCTTATGAATTGTAATCCGAGCTATCTCATCTGAGTTATACTTGTTGAGTTATATGACTCAAAATTGACATGAGCCTCTGTTTAGAGTTACTTGACCCAAAATCCGAATTACAAGATTCCAGTCTGAGTCTCATGACTCAAATCCGAGTTACCTGATGGGAGTTTGAGTTGCTTGACTCGAATCTGACATGAGTCTTAGATCCGAGTTATTTTGTTGAGATATGATATGGCTTTTATGATTGGCTGGCAAACCGCCAAAGATTTGGATCCGAGATATGATTTTGGAGTTATGATATGACTTCATGATTTCGTGGCATATTTCCATTGATATGGATTCGAGATATAGATCTGAGATATGATGAATGAATAATATGCTGGCACATGCTAACCAAGATATGGAACAGACTGTTTTGAGGTATAAGATAACCTGGCAAGCTGGGTTAAAATCCGAGTTACCCTGTAACTAGGAAACTGAAACGAATCTGAATTACCCCTGTAGTTAGGCAAACTGAAGTAAAATCCGAGTTACCATGTAACTAGGAAACCTGTAGTTAGGAAAATTGAAGTAAAATCCGAGTTACCATGTAACTAGCAAAACTGAAGTAAAATCTGAGTTACCATGTAACTAGGAAAACCGAAGTAAAATCCGAGTTACCATGTAACTAGGTAAACCGAGGTAAAATCCAGGTTATCATGTAACCTGGAAACCATGTAACTAGGTAAACCGAGGTAAAATCCGAGTTAACTGGTAACCTGGCATGGTGATGCACACACCAATCCGAGTTACCGATGACCTGGCAAGCTGAAAACAACAATCCGAGTTAAATCTGAGTTACCTGGTAATCCAGCTGACTGAGTCAAATCCGAGTTACAAGGCAACCCGGCAAGATGGAGTATAACTCTAGTTACTATGAAACTTGGTGAGTCGAGTTAAATACGAGTTACAAATGACTTGGTGAGCTACTTTTTAGTCCAAGACAACTTGAAGACACAAAGCAGTGGACATATATGAGATCATGGCATATCTTAAGTCTTTTCTGAGTTATTGTTCTATGCACGGTGACACTGAGTCCCCGAGCAACTTTTTCTACCCTTAGGTGATTTAAAAGGCATGCATGCTAGTCCCCGGGTTGAGTTATCTCATCCCTGGGGTGAACAACTAGGTGATAGTTCCCGAGTGACATCCAGGGTATCTCATGTGCATGTTGGTTGAGTTATCTAGTTGAGTCATGCCCAAACGGTCAGCTACAACTTACTGTACTGTTGGTGAAGAGGTTGAGGAAGAGGTTGAGACACCTCAACAAGGGAGGCTCGATTGCCAACTCCCCTGCTCTCTGTATGTTGAGGAAGTTGATGCATAGACCTTTGATCGATGGTGAGGCAAAGCTTGATGAAGACGTTCCCATCCGGATGGTAACCCAACTAGCGCCGCTTATCAGCCCCACGGTGGGCGCCAACTGTCATGGTGGTGTCACGGCAGATGCCTGGTATAGGCTAAAGTTGGGGCCGAATGGACGATGGAGGAATCCGGGGAGGGATGATGAAGTGAAGACCTCATACAGAAGAACTCAGAGAGACACGATATACCCAGGTTCGAGGCTCTCCTAGTGAGATAACACCCCTACTCCTACATCTAATCTCATATATCTTGCCATGCTTGTGGCTACAATGGTGCTCCTTGAGCTGTACTCTTATGCCTCTCATGGAGAGTGCAGAGGAAGAAGAAACCATACTCCTAGTGAGCAGAGGGAGAGGAGCCCCTCTAGGGGGCCTCTCATGTAACGTTACCCCTGGTGCTCCTTATAAAGGGGAGCCCAGGGGACAAGGTATGTCATCTAAAGTACTCCTATGAGCTGTCTTGTGGGGCTTGCCTAGTCAGCTTGTCCTTTGTTGAGTCATTGGTATTATCCCTTCGGCATATTCCTTAGCATCTTAGGAGATGCTTGGCATATTCCCTAGCATCTACCAAGATGCCCAGCATATTCCTTAGCATCTTGGACCAAAGGGGCCAGCCTGAGCCAGGGGCGTCCCAAGACTGGCACCTGACGTAGGCTTGACTTGACTCGGTAGCGTGTCGATGTAGAGGTTGCTGGTGGGTCTAGGTACGAGAGAAATGACGTCCGGGACGAAGTAATTCGGTCTGGGGAAGAGAAATTCGGCCAAGGAGGAAAATAACTCGGCCTGGGGGAGAAATGGGGCCCACCTGGGCCATGAATAGTGCCCCAGCCGAGTTATCTTTGTCCCAGCCGAATTATCACTCAATTCGGCCTGGCCCTCCTAGCAGCAGAAGAGGCCCAACCGAATTACCCCTGTTGGCCCAGCTGGATTACCCCCTGATCCGTCCAGGGCGGCCCAGCCGAGGCTTCCCTGGTTCGGCCTGGGACCGAACTGGCCCGTCCGGTGGGAGCTCCGGAGTGTGAGGCTATCCCGGGGTGGGCTACGGCGCCGGCCCACCCGGGTTACCCTGGCTACGCTGGGCGGTGTGAAGGAGGTCCCGCGGTGGGCCGCGCTGGCTCCTGGCCGGCCCACCCGAGTTGCCCTGGCTACGCTGGGCGGTGTGGAGGAGGTCCCGCGGTGGGCCGCGCTGGCTCCTGGCCGGCCCACCCGGGTTGCGATGAGGAAGGATGCGAGGGAGTTGGTGGGAGTCCTGGCGACGCGGGGGAGCTGGCGACGTTGGCGGGAGCTGGCGAGGAGCGTCGGCGGGGCAAAGGAGGCCCGTGGTGGGCCGACTTTGGCTGATGTCGGCCCACCCGGGGGAGGACGCTTCGGCCCAGCCGGGTTTTGAGCCTAATCCGGCCTAGGGAAGTACGGTGCAGGCCGAATTTAAGATAATTCGGCCTCGAACTATTTCCCTCCGCTTTTCTTTATTCTATTCTCTTTATCCTTCATATCTTCATAGATAACTATCTTTCTCTACTTGCTTCTCTTATAACAATACTTTTTACTCTTCTGTATCACTTTATGCCTCAACTCTGGGGTACCTGGGGTTACATCCCCAACACACATAAAGAAAACATAGCATAGTGGCATTCAGCTTGTCCCTCATAGAGTAACAAACATAAATGCATAGGACACCTTCAAAGTTCATAAGAGTGACTAGATACAAATAGTTTAAGAACAAGCAATATCAAAATTATGCATCAATCAACAAGTCTTGGGACAATGCACATAGAACTAAGAATGGCCACTATACTCCCAAAATAGGTGCATAAAGATAGAAGGTGGAGACTCAACATAAAAGTAAAAGAAAGGCCTTCATAGAAGGAAGCAGGGATTCAAGTTTCATAAAGAGCTTCCAAAAATTATGGTACTTATTAGCTTTCATCTCTCATTGCCCTTATCATAAGCATGTTGAAGTGATTAAGGTTAAAGTGAACAAACTATGGAGTATATGTTTGACAAAGTATAAGTTGGAAATCTCATGTCCCTTGAATACGAGGGCCGCTCCTCATGCTACTCAAGTTTAGTTACCGGTAAGTTCTTGTCATAGTAAGTACATGTGTATCATAGAGAACCGCCAACGGGGTACCCCTTGCCTGATGATACGGAAGAATCCCCATATCAAAATGACAAGGCAAGCAGACAACGAGCATCTCAGCAATCTTCTTATTTACCATGGGAAAATGGTGCTTTTTTCTCTCTTTCCTCTTTTCTCATATCTCTTCTTTTTATTTTTCTCTTTTTTCTCAATATCTGACTCTTTTTTTACAAGAAGAATGCTTGACAGCTCATTATGGTTACGCTGCAGGTTTCCACCATGACAGCATGGATTAGACCGGAAGCCCAGGCATTTCTCTAACACACATACATAACTCCATGGACTTACAAGCCCCCCATTCATTTCACATCGACGACATCCATAGACAAAAGAGCATGATATCAACTAGGTGCAAAGTACAAGTGCAATGTTGAAAGCGTTCCCCATGACAACATGGTTCTGCTAATCCCCAACATATAAGTGCAAGCATATACAACATAGACGACACAATGGTTCAAGTTTAGTAAGGGCAAGAAAAGTAAAGTGTGCCATCAAGTTCGTGAGAGCTTTAATCACTAGTTTTCTCATAACAAGTTTAATTCAGAAGGTTGATAAAAACATGAATGTACTTGGAATAGCAAATGCTAATAGGTAGGTATAGTGGACTCTTTGGAATAACTTGGTTTTAGGAGTTGGATGCATGAGTGGAACTCATACTTGGTTATGGAGGCTAGCAAAAGACTGGGAGCGACAAACTAAGAGAGCAATAATGGCCATAATCATGCAAAGCAACAAATCATTAATCAAAGCATAAAGTGATATTACAAGTCGAAAACTAAAGGATCATAAAGGCTATGATGACTTGGGATAGTTATAACATGGTGTGAGCATGCGCCAAGTCAACCCAAATAAAGCATCAAAGGAGAATACCACTGTCAACACCCGGATTTGTAATCCCAGATACCCGTTATGCCATACCTCGCAATCCCAGGATTACCATTTTTGCGAGACATAACGGATTGGATATCACAGTACATCATCCATTACAAACCATACATAAGGTTTTACACAAATAAGGATCTCATGATCTAGTCTTTAATACAACAAGCAGCGGAAATAAACGATAAGCGTAGCAGTGGGGTCCATCTTCAGGGGCACATGCAATGCTGACGAAGGCAGATAGTCCTAGTTATCATAGCCGTCCTGCTGACCATCATCTTGATAATCTCCTTCATAGTTTGGCCATAATAATAGCCAGGGACAAAAGCCATGAGTACGCTTTAAGTACTCACAAACTATTACTAATAAGGAGTATAATCCTAAGTCAAAGTGCTAAATCTAAGTTTAACTATCAAATTAAGTTTGAAACCTAAGCTGAGTTCAGAAGCAAAGAAAGATAAAGTAAATTTCTGGAATCACTTAAGTTGGGAAGCTATTATCATAAAAACAACCCTGTTGTGGTCAAGTCAAAGTTAATCATTCATTTCAAGTTATTTAGAAAAAAATCTGACAACGAAACAATATGGCCATTCCAACTGTCCATAACCGCGAACGCGGCTATTCGAATAGTTTGACACTCTGCAGAGGTGGTACACTTTCACCACAAGATTCGATACATCTGTCAGGGATAACCCTGAATCATCATACTTAGTATGCAGATAATCAAACATAACCTTCCCTTTACACACCCTAGTACAAGCACCTCTCCTATGAGCATGGCCTCCCAACCATGACCATCAGTCATCTTGGGCACTGCATAGGTGGACAACATTGAGAGGTAGCCTCAGCTCAAACCTCTCCCATGAGGGAACTAATACTAATGCATATAAATTTCCAGCTAAGCCTTACCCAATTCAGGTAATGTGGTTGTACGGTAAATTTGGAATGGTATCGCATCCGAATCATACCATCAGTTTTATAAAAGGGTTAAGGCTCATGCCTCATCATTTTCATCATCATAAACCAGTTGTGTTTCTCAACACATGTAAAAACATCTCAATAGAATGACTCATCATTCCAAGGTTTTCACAATTCACTTTCACCAAGTGTTCCCATCTAAAGTGACTCAAGTTTTGATCTATTCTAAAATACTAAGTTAAGAGTGTTCACTAAGGTGGAAAGATGGGATCAATCGCATGCCATAGAATGACATCTAAAGGTTTCTAAGTAGGTCAAGCTTTATACTCTTTATGCTACCTTCAAAATTTAGTAAAGAACTTTGTATAACCTACGAGGGGTAAAACTTGTCAGTGAGGCTTGGGGTACTAATAGTTAAAGGAGTGTGATCAAAGCATGCTTAAGGCATCTTTGCTAAACCATCTAGTTTTATTCTAGCTTGCTAACAATAGCTTGCTAAAGTATGTTTTGCAAGGGTTAGCTTGCCACTAATAGCCTGCCTTGGTTGGTGTAGTGGTTGAAGTTCTCTTCTTCTTCGTCTTCTTCTTGGTAGAACTCCTCCTCCTTGAAAGCTTGGTCGATACTAGCGTCTATAAATACATAGGTAGTAGACAATCACCAACCAATACTTAACTAGGCTAAGTAGCATTCTAAAAACACACAGTTGATGATCTATTATCATCACAAGCATCACAAGTTTAATTTCAATAGTTTTATCCTTTTTATATTAGAAAAGTAATTTCTACTCATTGAAATATTAACTAAAATTTAATATTCACCACCAAAATATGAGATCATGTGGACCCATGTCCTCACCACATATTCTAACATGTGGGAATGAGATTTAAAGGTTGGATCAATATTACTTTGGTTTAAGTTTATTATTTAATGATTAAAGTGACTGGAAATGCCTATATAGCATTATTTTGGTACTAGTCCAAAGTCACTGCATGTAAACCTTAATATTATTACCTATTTAGATAGATATGATGAAATGTGATTTTTGAGAGTTGGAATCAACTCAAAAGCTAACTTGGTTGATTTTATAAAAATGTTTCAAGTTGCAAAAGCTTCTGTCTTCTTATTTTTATTAGGAGAGATCTATTGAATTAAATCCAACGGGCTTGGATAGATCATTTTAATACCTTTCAGACAAAATTGGTTTCATGCAATTTGGATTTGTAAAACTCTCTGAATGGATTTTCAAACTAGGGGACAGAAACTAGATTCAAACTAAAAAGAAAAATCCAGATTTGAATCTGTGGGCTAACGCGGGAAAAGGAATGGGTCGACCCAGTGGCGCTCCGCGGCGCGGGGCTCCGCTGACAGGGGGTCCCGCTTGTCAGCGGCACTTAACACGCGAAACGGTACGCGCGCTGTGGGCCGTGCGATTAGAAGCGTGATCAACGGCTGAGGGTCATCGTCGACGACGAACAGGTCGCCGGCGAGCTCGAACCCTAGAGGCTCGGTGGGGGTCTACTGGGGGCGTACCAGGGCTCCAGCGGGGTCGTCGAGGCGGGCAAACAAAGTGGAAGACGACGGTGAGGCGAGGCGTGGTCGCGGTGGAGCTTGGGGTGGTCGCAATCAACGACACCCTTCTCCTCCAGAGGCAGCGGCTCCGGCGAACTGCTGCTCCACTTGCTCCGACGAATGGTGTGGAGAATAATGGCTGGGGAGGGCTCCTTTTATAGGCCCAACGGTGAGACCGAGCGGGATGGGCGGTCGACGGTGGCGACATGGCTACGGCGATCTAGCGGCATGGCTGGGGATGGCGATCGATGGGCGGTCCCCTGGCGGTGCTCTAGGACTTAAATGCGGCCGTAGGGGCGGTGGTATGCGGTCTAGGCGAGGTGGCGCTCTGAGAGGCAGAGGCGGCGGTGTCCACTGCGAGCAGTGGCTGTGGGGCTTTGGGCGGCGAACGGGGGTGTCTGGGGTGTTCTCCAGGTCGAGGCGGAGCGGCGGGCGTGGGCTGCGGTCGAGCGGCGGCTTGTGCACGCGGGGACAGGGTGTGCTCTATGGGCGGCATCGGCATGGTGCGGTGGCACTGGGCGCGGTTTCTCCTCGGTGGTCCACGGCAGTACTTGGCTCGGGCAAGGGACAGAGAGGGGCGGTGAGGTGTTGGCTACCTCCTAGACATGGCGAGGGAAGGGGGAGTGGTCTGCTGCAGCGGGGCAAGGTTTGGCCGGCGAGTGGGTGCTCGGCATGGCATGGCCTGGGGGTTAGGGACAAGGGACAGGGGTGCTAAGGGCATGGTTAGACCAAGAGGGGACAGAGAGGTTAAATGGAGATCCAATGGGGGCAAAACCCTGTGCAGAATAGTGAGCTAGGATTAGAGGTGGGATTAAGCATGCCAAGTGTTTGATGAAATGGCCGCAAGAGAAAAAGTTTTGAATTTTGAGTTCAAAATTTTTGAGTGATCTCCACTAGTGATAGGTAGTCTCTGGTTGCAAGGGTTTTGAAAATGGAGCTCAAATAGATGGTTTTTGAAATAGGGGTGATCTATGCATATGCATTAGATTCAATTTTAAACTGTCATTTAAAATAGTTAACATAATGTTTTTAGCAGATCAAAAGGTGGGCCTTGGTACCTCATTATGTGTACTAGCAAGGGGTGTAAAGATCAAGAACTGTTTTTGTTAAGAATTGAGTACTAGGAATAGCCAAAGTAGGCATGAGAGTTAGATTTGCCAAAATGACCATTCTTTCTTTTTAATTCTTTTTTATTTGATTTTCTTTAGGAAAAGTTTGGGAACGATGTAGATGATGTTTAAATCACCTAAGAAACATTTTACAAGCATTGGATCAATCAATCATGGCAATTCAAACAACTCCTATTTTAAATGCACACATATATGAATGCTTTCATTTTAAATTTGGAAAAGTTTTTGTTAACCCCATTTTTGGATGATTTGATCATGATAAGCTTGGATTAAAGTTTTGGGATGTTACAACCACAATACTATGCTTTAATATGCTAAAACAACGCATGATTCTTCCAATGCACATTAAGCAATCTCAATTGTTTATAACATGTCATGCTACAAGAAAGATCACTAATCATAAAGCCAAAACAATATCAAGCATGGCATGACAAAGCATAGGCCACGGTCAAAAACAAGCTCTTTTTACCACTTAAGCATGAACTTTTCCTACTCTTTTCCAATCCAAACCAAACTATTTGAAAACCAATGCATGAAAGAGGGGGTCCAACCAATTTATTCAAGCAAACTAAGAAAACCAAGCAAACGAAAACCAAAAACAAAAAACGAAGATGCTCCAAGAACAACACAACTATGCATGAAACAATAAAAATGAAGTCTTTGGAAGAAACCTGGGATTTTTATTGATGAAGAAGGGGATGCCTTGGGCATCCCCAAGCTTTAACGCTTGTACCTCTTGAATATTTCTTGGGGTGACACGGGATGGCATCCCCAAGATTGAGATTTAGTCCATTCTTCATCTCATTACATCATTCTCTCCATACACCTGAAATTTTTCCTTCATACAAAACTTCACACAATCTTTATTAGCAACATTAGTGCACTCAAGATAATAAGTCTTTAGGTTCAGTTTCAACACCAATAAAACTTTCACTAAAACACAAGCTACTGTAGAACTTTCCTCAAAAAGCTCAATTCCCCAAAAGAACTCAAAAAGGAACCAACAAGAAGCAAATGCAAATAATGGCAGAAATCTGTCAAAGAAGACTAGCAGGTAAAGACGAATTGTTTAGAAGACCTTATGTTGCTCAAATCAAAAAGTATTGAACTAACGAAAGTTAGATAACAACCTGGGGCATAAGAACAAACATGCACGCCTCAAAACGACGTACAAAGATTTTACACGAATTTTTATGGTGAAGCACAAAAATCTGTTTCGGGACAACAACTTTCCCAATCATTACTTCTCTCTCATTAGAGGTTACTCTTGGCACAAAAAGCAAATAAAAAGGATAAGGAGCGGTTATTACTGAGATAATAACTTCCAAGACTCATCTAAAACTTTTGGGTTATCTCCCAATAAGTACTTTTCTTTAACGCCTTTAAGTTAGGCATAAGAAGCAAGAAAAAGAATCAAGTGTTCTCAAATGAAGAAGCATTAAGAGCAAATTTTGTTTTCATAGGAGAGGCAAAATAAATCTTCTCTCTCTTCTTAGGGAAGTGTTCTATACCTTTCTTGAGTGGGAGTTGATATTTAATGGTGCCTTCTTTCATATCAATAATGGCACCAATAGTTCTAAGAAAAGGTCTTCCCAAAGTAATAGGACAAGAAGCATTGCATGCAACATCCAAAACATACAAATCAACGGGGACATAGGAATTGTTAACCGTAATAACAACATCATTAATACTCCCCATGAGTTTCTTTTTAGCATTATCATCAAGTGGGACATTCAAATAACAATCTTCTAATGGTGGCAAATCAGGCATATCATAAATCCTTCTAGGCATAATAAAAACACTACTATCAAGATCACATAAAGCTTTGAAATTAAAATCATTCACTTTCATATTAATTATGGGTTCCCAACCATCTTATTGTTTCATAGGAATAGAAGCTTTATGTTTCATCTTTTCTTCTTTAATTTTTATGAGAGCATCAGTAATGTGTTTTGTAAAGACCATATTCATAGCACTAGCATTGGGACTTTTAGCAAGCTTTTCTAGGAACTTAATAACTTTAGAGATATTGCAACCATCAAGATCAAAATCATAATTATCATCTAAAGTAGTAGAGCTATTACTAGCCTCAACACTAGTGGTAGTGATAGTAGAAACACTAATGTTTCTAGGAATTTCATCTTCTCTCTCCCACTTAGCATGTAATTCAGCTAATAGTCTAACATTTTCATCAATTCTAACTTGTATGGCATTAGTAGCAGCAGAGGGATTATCAATAGTTTCAGGTTTAGCAGCCATTTTATTCAAAGAAGATTGAGCTTCAGCCAATGATGCTATATTTCTTTTAGCATTAGAGAGTTTTTCCTCAATAGTTTTATTGAAAGCAGTTTGTTTACTAATAAAATCTTTAAGCATAACTTCAAGTTCAGACGGAGCACTCCTATTATTGTTGTAGGAATTTCCATAAGCATTACCATTGTTGGGAGGATATGGCCTATAATTGTTGTTACCAAAATTATTCCTGTAGGCATTGCTGCTAAAATTGTTATTTCTTATAAAGTTCACATCAACTTGCTCTTCTTGAGCAACCAAAGAGGCTAAGGAACATGATTTGGATCAATATGAGCCTTCCCATTAACAAACATAGACATAATACATTAATTTTATCACTCAAGGAGGAGGTTTCTTCAATAGAATTTACCTTCTTACCTTGTGGAGCTTTTTCAGTGTGCCATTCAGAATAGTTACCAATCATATTATCCAGAAGCTTTGTTGCAGCACCCAAAGTAATGGTCATAAAGGTACCCCCAGCAGCAGAATCCAATAGATTTCTTGAAGAATAGTTCAATCGTGCATAAAAGGTTTGGATAATCATCCAAGCAGTCAGTCCATGAGTGGGACAATTCTTTACCAAAGATTTCATTCTTTCCCAAGCTTGAGCAACATGTTCATTATCAAATTGTTTAAACTTCATTATTTCACTTCTCATAGATATGATCTTAGTAGGAGGATAGTATTTTCCAATGAAAGCATCTTTGCATTTAGTCTAAGAATCAATACTATTCCTAGTTAGGGATTGCAACCATTCTTTAGCTTTTCCTCTCAAATAGAAATGAAACAATTTAAGCTTAATAATATCTCCATCTATATCCCTATGCTTTTGCATCTCACAAAGTTCAACAAAGTTATTTAGATGAGCAACAGCATCTTCATTACCAATACGAGAAAATTGTTCTCTCATAACAAGTTTGAGTAAAGCAGGTTTAATTTCAAAGAAATTAGCTCCAGGAACAGGTGGAGCAATAGGTGTGCACATGAAATCATTGTTGTTATTGCTAGTGAAGTCACACAACTTAGTGTTTTCAAGAGTAGTCATTTTTTGTGTATTTTTAATAAAGAAAGCAAACTAGTAAAACTATTTTTTTGTGCTTTTTTTATAAAGAAACAAACAAACAAAGCAAAAATAAACTAAGCAAAACAAAAACAACAAAGTAAAGAGATTGGTTAGAATCTCCTTGTGAAGATGTCCTTGACTCCCCGGCAACGGCGCCAGAAAAGTACTTGCTGACTCGTGTAATATCGAGCTCGTTGGGGAACCCCAAGAGGAAGGTATGATGAGAACAGCAGTAAGTTTCCCTAAGTTATGAAACCAAGGTTATCGAACCAGTAGGAGCAAGGAAACACCTCCAAGGTGTTGCTAGCTGGACTTTGGCAGGGCGCACTACCGGTGCCAGCAGCAACGTGGAAACCTGCACAACACAACCACAGAACTTTGCCCCCAACTTATAGTGAGGTTGTCAATCTCACTGGTTTTGCTGAAACAAAGGATTAAACATATTGTGTGGAAGAAAGTAAAAGTTTGCAGAAAGTAAACAGAAAGCAGTAACAGTTGTAGATTGATGGTAAAAGAAATGACCGGGGTCCATAGTTCACTAGTGGTGGCTCTCCTTAAGATAGGACATGTTGGGTGAACAAATTACAGCGGGACAATTGACAAACATCGAGAAAGCATACATGCATATACTAATCATCTTGACTCCTTTGAGATTTGATTGAGCATTACAACATTATACATAGACCGTAATCCAACTGCATCTATGACTAATAATCCACCTTCAGGTTATCATCCGAACCCCTTCCAGTGTTAACTTGCAAGCAACAGATAATTGCATTACGCATTGCGTGTAAAGTAAACAATACGATTGTTCTATGAACAAAGGATTACTGTTTTCTCCCTAGTAGCAACAACACATCTAGTACCTTAGAGATTTCTATCACTTCCCCAGATTACTAGAGGCATGAATCTACTATCGAGCATGAATACTAACTCTTGGAGTTCCTAGCATCTACTTGGCCAAGATAGCTACTAACAACGGAAAGCATGCAAGATCACAAATAACAAAGACATGATAGAATCAATAATCAATCTGAAATAGCATCTCAATATCCATTGGATCCCCGCAAACACAACATGTAGGATTACAAATAGATGATCTTGATCATGAATGGAGCTCACAAGAGCTAAACATAATAGCACAAAGGAGAAGAACCAGCCATCTAGCTACTACATGGACCCGTAGTCCAAGGATGAACTACTCACGCATCACACCGAAGGCTTGCATGGTTGATGTCTACGCACTTCTATTCTTGTAGATAGTTGTTGGGCCTCCAAGTGCAGAGGTTTGTAGAACAACAACAAGTTTTCCCTTAAGTGGATCACCCAAGGTTTATCGAACTCGGGGAGGAAGTGGTCAAAGGTATCCCTCTCAAGCAACCCTGCAATCAAGATACAAGAAGTCTCTTGTGTCCCCAACACACCCAATACACTTTTCAGGTGTATAGGTGCACTAGTTCGGCGAAGAGATAGTGAAATACAAGTGGTATAAATATAAGACAACGGTGCCAGAAAATAGCTTGCTGGCGTGGAAGACACTAAAGGCAAACTGAAATAAAGATGGAAGCAAACAAACATGTAACAGATCTAATTGCAAACGGTGTTTCAATGCTTAGAAACAAGTCCTAGGGATCATACTTTCACTAGTGAACACTCTCATATAAATATCTTCTCTTTATGATACTACTCTTAACTACTCTCCGGTTGGACACTCTAATCGATGGTAGGGCTATAATAGCACACCTCAAAGTAAGCCTTTCCGCATCTAGATAACCCCACACTGTCATCTTGAGCACTAGATGGTTCAAACAAACACCACAATTTCATAAAGACATCCAACTCCAAATATAACTCATAACAAGTATTTGAAATCTCTAGCCTAAGTGCCACCATGGTGTGCATGCTGTCACTTTGACACACATGGGGAGAGCAGAGATCTATTAAAGCACTTGAGTAGCAAGGTAGATCTATAGATTACAAGCTCATGATCTCAATAAGATCATGCATAAAGAGAGAGATGAACACATAGCTACTGGTAGAACCCTTAGCCTCGAGAGAGAACTACTCCCTCCTCATCATGGGAATCAGCAATGGTGATGGAGATGGTGGTGGAGATCGATGGAGATGGCTCCGGGGGCACTTCCCTGTCTCGGCAGGGTGCCGGAACAGAGACTTTCTGTCCCCTGAATCTTCCCTTTGGTGGCGGCGGCGCTGCGGAACTTTTCGTGGCTGGAGGCTTGACGATTTAGGGTTTATGCATCGGGAGGCTCTTATAGGCGAGACGGGAGACCGAGGGGGTGCCGGAGGGGCCCACACCACCCCCTGGCATGGCCTGGCCTGGCCCGTGCCACCAGGTGGTGTGGCCACCCTCTGGCCCTTCTCCGTCTCGTATTCTGGCTCGAAGTGTCCCCGGTAAAATAATAACTTTGGCTTTTGTCCCGTCCAATTTCGAGAATATTCATTTTCTGACTTCCTGGAACCAAAAACAGCAGAAAATAGGCAGCTGGCACTGTGGCTCTTGTTAATAGGTTAGTCCAAGAAATCATATGAAAAGTACTCCAAAGTGTGGACAAAACACAAGAAAGTAGATAAAACCAAGCATGGAACATCAAAAATTATAGATACATTTGCAATGTATCAATGGTGATGAAGAAGGCCTCCAGGGTGAATTCTCCCCTCCGGCAGGGTGCCGGGAAGAGCTTCAGATCCCTCCGATCTAGGGATGGAGATGACGGTGGTTATAGACTCTTTCGTGGAATTTTGATCGGGTACTTAGGGTTTTTGTATCGGAGGCATCTTATAGGCGAAAGGGGAGGCCAAGGGGGTGCCCAAGGTGGCCACACCACCCCCTGGCCCGGGCCAGGCCTGGCCGCGCGGCCAGGTGGTGTGGCGGCCCTCTGGCCCCTCTCGTCTCGTATTCTGGCTCCGTGTCCCCCTCGGTGAAAAACTGACTTTGGCTTTTGTCCCGTCCAATTCCGAGAATATTCATTTTCTGACTTTCTTGGAACCAAAAATAGCAGAAAACAGGCAGCTGGCACTGTGGCATCTTGTTAATAGGTTAGTCCAATAAAGTGTATAAAAAGTACTCCAAAGTGTGGGCAAAACATAAGAAAGTAGATAAAACCAAGCAGGGAACATCAAAAATTATGGATACATTAGCAACGTATCAAGCAACCACAGCTCGTCGTTTCTAGGGAGCTTAGAGCTCTTAGAAGATGCTAGCTCACCACATGCACTCAATTCTCTTTTCCTTTTTCACTAATTACCACATGCAATGCAACATAGATGAAGCATGCATGCAAAAGGTATATGTGCCAATTTTTCTTTTCTTTTACCTATTCCATATTTTCTCTCTTTATTTTAATAATCCTCTTCTACCAATTCCTTTTTAGCAATTTCTTTTTTACAAGGAAAATAGCATTTAACTCCAAAAGTTTATGTTCTTTTGAACCAACTTTTTATCCAATTCCCTTTTTTTGGGCAAGTGGTTTTTAGGGGGGGAAATAACAGGTGGGAAAATCACTTTCAACTCAATGAACCACCACTTTCAACGCAAATAAACTAATTTTGCATAGTTACCAACACTTGTTGATGTACTTAGCAAGGCGTTCAATAATTAGTCACTAACACGATGTTGATGTAGTTATAAACGTCTTGTGTAACTAGTCATCACCAATACGGTCCTAATATAGTTAACAAAGTGTTCAATAACTAGTCACCAACATGGTAATGATGTAGTTACCAAGGTGTTCAGTAAATAGTCACCGCCAACACAATGTTGATGTAGTTACCATTGTGTTCAGTAACTAGCCACCAATACAGTGTTGATGTAGCTACCAAGGTGGACAAATCATGATGTTCACCTTCCTAGTTGGGTAATACTTATCATGCAACGATACAAAAAGAAACGACACCACTAGCATGCCAAATCATGATATCATCATTCCTAATTGGGCAGTACTTATCATGTAGCGGCACAAGCCGCTGTAACAACACCGAGGTTGCTGACATATCAAGGGAATGAGTCTTATCTTACAGCAGGTAGGGGAATGACTTGATGTCTCCGAGAGAGGCATCGTGGCATGAATTGATGCCTCCTCATAAGATGTCTGGCATAGCACTTGCCTATTAGGCATAACATGACACCTCCACAGAAGAAATCGTGTGTAGCACCTGCTGTGTCAGATCGAACTCAAACCTTATGTGGAGGGTGGATCACATACCATTGTTGGCCATGAATATCCATGATCCAAGAAAAGGACATCCCATGCCACCATCAACCTCAACACACATAGCAAAAGGACGTCATGAAAACAAAGATCCGGTCACTTCATCATCCACATGACCACAATGTTTGTCATCTTCAATGATCCAGGGCCATCGCCCCAAATTCTGAACTATTGTGTCACCATCATCTCACGTTGAAGAATGCGACTAGATCCACCACCACTTAACCGTTTGCAGGCTATACACTGCCACATAGCAGAATCTGCTGATAGTCACCAGCACGCCACTGCAGACTACGCTCCATAGAACAACACCACAATAATATGTACTACAAGCTTGATGTATCTTGGACAACTGAGTTGTGTCTATTTTTATTTCTAGTCTAATGAATAGAATGATAAAGTGTGATTCTTCTACACTATGTGATTTTTTGTAAACTACCACATGAACAACTCAAGGTAGATTATACATACAAGTACACAAATTTATCATATTATAGAGAACCATGAATTACACCTACTTCTTTATTTAACATCAACGCTTCTTGTAGGACCCTAAAATATTGGTACTAAAATCTCTACCAAAAGAGCAAACACCACAAAGCCAATAGAAGTTAATGTTAGTGAGAATGGTATTCGTCCCTTGTCCTTCCTCAGAAACATTGCTTCATAGACTGGGATATTGGTGATCACAAGAATCTCACAGAGAATAAGCTGAGGGGAAAGTACATTCAAGAGTACATTCCAGCCACTTGTCATGATATGGAAAATCCCTCCCACCAGGCAAACGAGGTTGAGTAATGCAATAGTTGCAATGATCATATATTCTGGAGTTGACGACCCAAACTCCATAATTTCTTGCTCATACCTCTTGGATACATCGTCATCGCTTACCTTCGATGAAACATCAAACGTCATTTGTGACAGTCCTAGTAACTTTCGGAGAGTGTCAATGACTCCAAAGAGGTACGAGCTTATTCTTTTGATTAACCACATCCTCTGTCCATTCCACCATCCTTTCAACGTGTCTCCACACGATAATGCTTCATACAGGCTGTACATGTTCTTCACACAGAAGACATATATAAAGGGTGCGATCCATGGACTTGTGGTCTGAACAACACATGAATATTTGTATTAGTTTTAATACAAAACATATTTAACTAAGGTGTGGGTTTTCCATAGTATTATGAATCATTACCTCTGGAAAAAGGAGGGTGCCTTTAAGGAGGGCTAGTGAAGGAATGGTTACATAATATAGTGTAGCGAGTGAATTGGGTGCCCATAGTCCATAGATACAGTAGCCCATTTGATGATGTAACTTGATTTTTCCATGACCAAACAAGAAGGGGCAGTACTTTGAGAGGAAATTTGTGAAGTTACCCTCACTCCATCTCTTGTGTTGCAACAGTGTCTGAGCAAGTGTTGATGGACCTACCCCCAAAAATGCTGGTCTGGTGGGATTGTGGCAGACTGACTCCCATCCTCTGCAATGTATTGCCAATCCGGTGATTACATCCTCCACTGGGGAACCATATTTTAGTCCAATCTCGTCTCCCCACTGTGTGTCTTTTTCACATGTGCAGGTTGCTAACGACTTCGCTTTCTCTTCAGTGTCATATATATTTTCTTGTGTGCTGTACTTGATTCCTTTGTTCCAGTCTTCCTTGTAGTCTTCAGTGAACCTCCTTCCGCAAAGGATCTCCCTTCTATGGAAACATCCAGTGCCAATATACAAAGGGCCACCCGCACTATCCAAACCACGCAACTCCACCTTTACATTGAGTAATTGTGTTAATTCTAGAACATGCATAATGATTGTTCATATCAGAGAGAACATAAGAACAACACCGAACATATAATTTTACACTGCTAACCTTATTGATGGCTTTCATGGAGTTCCCATATAAATCATTCTTGGTCATATTGTTATAGTTCTGAGGGTATTGTACAAATCCGATCTTATGACCCATTTCTTCATCAAGGAAGAAGCACAATGCATCTCTGATCGTATCTTTGTTGTTGGAATACATGTCACAGTCCACATTCATGATGACAGGGCTGTTGCTTATCACCGATGATATCCTTATCTGCTTTCCAATATAAAAATTAACAAGCTATGGACAAATCTATTATGATGAAAGCACTTTAGCTTCTCGTGCAAATTTTTTTAATTTAGATAGCAATATGTTACAGGCATACCTATAAAATGGTACTACTATCTAATAATGGTGAATAAGTTGTTTTAATTTAGATAGCAATATTCATACATCTTCTCAACTCTCAGATAATTGAGAATTTGTAATGTGAACTGACGATATGATGACGCGAAATAGATTGTTAAGGAAAAGAAAACACATCATAACATTTTGGTTATTCTTGTTTACTGAACTCTTACTTGGGAACTTCAAAATTATGAATTAGTCGCTAAGAATCAGTATAATAAAAGGTGTATAATCACTCATAAAAATATATGAAGTTGATCATAAATTGTCTACTTAGTATGACAGGGCAAGGTTAGCGAGTGCACCAGAGAATTCATTGCCCCGGCTTTGAAATTATGGTTGTGCTGAGGCCTCTTCTCACGCGCCACGTACACAAGTGTTGGTAGTACATTTCCTTCATTATCAACTGCATTTCCATCCTTGCCATCTATCAAAATCTAGCAAGAGAAACAAGAATAGAACTTCAATCTCCCAAGTACCATCCACCTTATTTACTCAAGAATCATGCAAGCATTTAGTCCACGGTGGATGGCAGGAAAGCTACCTGAACAATTGGCTGGTGATCTTTTGAGTTGATCTCTAAATTCCATTCTTCAAATCCTTTGTGCTTCGCTTTGATTTCTTCTGGAATTTTTCCTAACATAACAGTCGTATCAATTCGATCAGTCATTTCGTCATACATGTCCTGCCAAAAAATGGAACGGTATCATTAGCGTCTATGCCAAATGAGCATCCTTAATATTGAATTATTAACATCTAATGTAGTCATTTGTGTCATTTGATTACATTAGTAAAAAAAGGATGCTCGGAACATATGATTACCTTGATAAATGACCATTCTTTTGGGGTGCACAAATCTTGAAGCCCATCTGACTCTGAGAAGTATGCAGCCGGTGACCTTGGCTCAATGTTATATCGCTTGCAGAATGGTATCCAATGCTTTGCAAACGAGGACGCCTCCCACATAGCATGGAAAGTGAGAACTGAGCCACCATCGTCCGAAAGGTACACGCTTAATTTTTCAGCTGGGTAATCGTATGCCATGAGCGATAGGATAGTGGAGATGACAAGACTTGGTGGCTCTGATTTTGGGTCTGCAGTGCATACCAAGATATCGACGCAAGGTAGACTTTCTCCGTACCTTCAAAATGACATGGTAACCATGTTAAGGCTTGGTGCGGCAAAATTTTGACTGTGCTGGCTTACATGTCCAAAAACTATAGAGCTGTGCAACAATGAAAAGAAGTCCCTAATATTTGATCCGTTTGGCGGCAGCTGTGAGGTGTAAAGTGCACGATTTGGGTGGTAAAATTTACAAATTACAAGGGACCGCCCCATGATAGTCTACTGAACTGGGTGCGTTTTTATCGTTTGTTACCTTCTAAGTTAGTGATCTCTAGTCATTTGGAACTCATGCCACTAAAGGAATCGGGTTTTTTTTTTGCCAAAAAAACCTTGACAAATAGGTATAAGTCCTCCGCAGATAGGTTTGCCAAGGACAGCCCTCGGCAAAGCCCTTCAGCATCTTCTTCGATTGCAAACCTCGAATGTCCTTATGCCCTTCTAAGTTTGTTTGTGATATCTAGAATGTACGTTTGAAGGCCAAGTAACTCACTCTGTGACACGGACGGGAGGACATAGGAAGAGGCGATATGAGGCGACTCTAGAAACCATCTAGGGTTTCATCCCTCGTCGGTGAGGCTTTCGGTCCGCTTCAGCTCCGCTGGTCTTGGGGCATTGGGGGTGTGGCAAACCACAGCCTTTTCCCCGACAGGAGGGTTTTTGTTTTTTATCTAGATTGTTTTGGGTGTCTTTTTTTGAGATGATGAGGCGACAGCTATATTCTGAAATCAGAATAAGATCTTGTTCATCCTATTCTCGCTCCAGTGGTCCGTTTAGCGGCAGTGTAGGGCGAGCGGAATCGTGTGTGTCCGACGGATCTCACGGGACCCGGTCGTTTTTTCGTGTCCGTTGGTGTTGTTTCATGCTAGTCTCTTTCTATGTTCTATTTACGGTTGTCATCATTGACTATGGTTTCTTATTCAGGTGCGCTGGTTTTTTAAGGACTAATGGCATATCTAACCGATCCCCAATCGGTTAGAGCGTAAACTGCTCAAAATCGGTTAGAGGAGTAAAAATACTCCTCTAACCGATAGCAGTTTCTAACCGATCTCCTAAAGTTAGCGGAGTAAATCAAACGATCACCGCCAAACCCGATCAAATTCGACCGAATTCAAACCGAATTTAAAACCAACACATCTATTTAACACAATATATAACAACCAAAAGTCGGTCGAATTTGACTAAATTTGACCGGATTTCAACTAAACCGAACCTAATCCTTGTCCCACTCGAAGGAGGAGGAGTCGTTGTCGAGGTCGATGACCGTCGGCGTCGTCGACGGGCCCGCAGAGCTGCTGACGTCCTCCTACCTCACCCTGGCCGGCGCCAGAGCTTCGACGGCCCCACAACATTGGCGACCCCCTTCTTCTTCGCCGCGTCCGCCTTCCGCTTGGCCTCAGCGAATTCTTCGAGCCGCTACCGCTCCTCCTCGACGAGCTCTGGGTTGAGTCTGGCGAGCATTGTCGCCATCGCCGTGTCGTGGCGCTTCTCCTCGAGGCGCTCACGAGCCTCCCTGTCCTCCCGTCGCTCGCGGTCGAAGATGATTCGGAGGCCGGCCGACTCCACCGTGCAGCACCCTAGTGGGAAGTTGACCTCGCCGCAGTTGGAGCCATGGAGCTCGACATTATTCACGTTGTACGCCAGCGCTGTCGTCTCTGGCAACAGGAAGCTTCCGATCCAAACCTTACGTTGGGTGTTGCGGTCGGTGATTTCGGCGACCCACGCCCCCACGACCGCTGCCGCACACTGTGGTAGACCGGCGTCAGTGGCGCCGGCAGGTCGAGAGTGACGGCGGAGCGCTGGGGCTGCCGCCGCCGTTTCGGGGGCGCCAATCTAAGAGTGGATTGGGGGCGGGGAGCGGGAGCGACGCGGGGTTGCGGTGGGGGCTGCGCCGGCGGCGCGCGCTGGGGATGGGTGGCGGGGATGTCCGATGAGAGGATCCGGCCATCGGTGGTCGCCGGAGGTGGAGAAGAGGACGAGGCAGAGTAGGTGCGAACGCAGAATCGGTGAAGGAATCTTTTATTCATCCGCTGCTCGGATGAGTAAATATAGGAGTCAGCAGAGCCGATAAGTAAATTTTTTACTTCACTAAAATGTTTTGGGTTTCGGTTAGATCCGTTTAGAGGAGTAAAAAGACATCTTTTACTCCTCTAACCGGATTTTGTAAATCGGTTAGAGATGCCCTTAGTAGCATGGTGACTTCTTGTTTGTCTACTATGATAAGTTTTTTTCCGGCTCGGGTGATGGAGGAACAAGGATGGCACAGCTCATGCTAGTGTTTGTAGCTAGTGTTTGTAGTGTGGTCAAATTATCTATTTGTAATTTTTTATATTTTTATTTTAAAAAAATTAACTCGTTTAGGCACGGCTGAACAAAGCGCGTGTAAAGCGAGACACCTGCATGATCGATCTCACATACATACCTGGCGGCGAGTCTTTCTACGAAGGGGCGTCGGCGGACGGGGTTCCAGCGAACGGACTGCGTGAGGACCCAGTAGGCCGAGTACCAGAGCTCCGCCGCCAGCATGCCCAGCCACGCCGCCCTGCCCTCGCCGGCGGCCGGCACGTGCGTGGCCCTGTAGTAGAGCACCAGGAGTATCCCGGCGGCCACCGTGACGGCGTGGAGCCTGTACACCGCCCTGCCCCCGAAACTCTCCGTCGCGAACAGCCGCCTGCTCTCCGACGTCTCCATCTCGAACCTGTGTACGTTTTCTGCCTCAAACTTCCCCTTGAGGCTGAACAGGGCAGTGCTCGCATATATGGTGGCAAGACCGAGGAGTCCAAGCTCCGGGGCGGCCGTGCGTGCTTGCCCACTCAAGGGAGACGATGAAAACAAGGATACACGTATCACATAGTACAGGAGCTACTTGTCGAGCGCGCTAGCTTGGCTCCGAGCCTTCGACCATGTACGATGCGTCGCCTAGCGGTGGACGAACGAGGAGAGAAATTTACAAAAACAAAAAAAACACATTTAAGGTTCATGTAACAAAAAAAAACCACCATAATTCTGTTTTATCACTTGTCAACCAAATCGGTATATCAAGCTTTTTTTTCAAACAAAGATCAAAAGTGCTTGTGCAGATGTTATTTCATTGTATTTGAACTTTGCCAAGTGCTTGGCTTTCAATAGTTTGATTTTTACATAATTTTTTTTACTCTTCTAAGTTTTGGAGATAGGTCAGTAACCGCTTTTCTTTAGAGGAGTATATTTACTCATCTAAATTTTAGGAACCCGTTTTACTCCGCTAACTATTGGATGTCGGTTCGAGATGCCGTAAGCGCGGGTTGCCCCATAATCAGAAATGTGTTCTTTCCCAAGCTCATAGGAAATGCAACACCACACGTTTGTTGGGGCCCCGGCATCATTATTACCATTGATTTGTGGAGATTCGTGCAAACTATTTTACAGAAAGACCCTTCCACCTCAGTCTAGATTCATACGAGATTTATTAGAGAACTGGAAATTATTTGAATCTTGCAGACACATACATGATTCAATAGCATTTGTAGAAAAAATAGGAAAAACAACCAAATTAACAGTAGAAAAAATAGGAAAAATAAACAAAATTAATAAAATTTTGAAGATACATACAAATTTCAGCAGATCCAGTCAAGAAATATACAAGTTCACTACCAGAAGGAGCTCGGATTGTTTCCAACTTTCTGGGTGGGCTTAAGTACAAATGTGTGACGGTTGTTAACTTCGTGAACTCTGCATGAATCTCCAACAATCGTGGGGCACAGAAGATGCCGGGACCCAAATTTACTTGTGGTAAATCCGCTCTCAAAGCTCATGAAGAAAACACACACCATCTTTTCACGGGTTGCTCGGTCGTTAACATTATTTGGAGCAATGTACTAAGCTAGGCTATTCTGCACCACGTTATGCCGGTCATGGATCTTCATCTTCGAGAATGGTGGACTCTGAGGAGGGCCAACCCCACTAAAATACACAATGCCAAATCTAACTCTCTTGCGATGTTGGTCATCTGGTCTGCTTTGAGAGAACGGAATGCTTGAGTTTTTTATAAAGTTTCCAAGCCGATCAATGTGCTTATCGATCAAATCAAGACTGAAGCCAAAGAGTGGTCGCTAGCTAGTCAAGGTCCGCTATGTCTCCTGGAACTTAATCGGGACTTAATCAGCCTGGTAGGGAGTGAGTTCTCTGTTTTGTTTTATCTTGAGTTGTTTCACCCAGGGTCGTTTTTCTTCTTATTTTCATGTAAGATCTCTGTAACTTCTGCCACTTTTTATGCCTTTCCCTCTTCTATTTTAATACATGCAGCACTCATGCATGGTTCGGGAAAAAAATCTTGTTTTATGACCAAAAAAACCACCTTCATTGAGCAACAGATTTTCAAAAAATACTAACCATCCTTCTCAGCCGTGCTAACGTGCATTATGACATATGGGGGCCGCTGTAAGGCCTACGTGGCAAGCGTCGGTTTGGACCATATGGCTATTAATGGCTCCTTATATTGCCCTAACATACCCTGTTTGGGCAAACAGATAAACGAACCACCCACTCTCTCCCGCATTGTTCCCTTGCACCAGACGCAATGGCGGTGGCGAATACCCGTGGCAGTTCGTCAGGTGGTGGCAGCGCTACCGGAGGCGGTGACAGAAGAAAGGGTGGCGCACGTGCATGTAGCGGTGTCCCCATCTTCTTCGTGGAGGAGGGCGACTACTGCGGGAGCTCGAACCCATCCATCTTTATTTGCTCGCCAGTGATGTGGCCGCAACAGTCGTGTCCAAGGTACTGAAGGAGCAACCCGCGATGAGCCACCGCTGGAAACCTCCTTCGGCAGCGGCATAGAGTAAGTTCCCCCGCCCTTCTTTGTCAAGTTTTCCCTTGATTTGGGGGGTTAGGGTTAGTCCATTATTAGGATTGGGAAATTAAGCTGTTTTTTATTAAATTGTGTAGCTTAGACGGAAAATTATGGAATGTTAGATTCATATTAGAAGGCAATGACAATTTATGGCATAAGAAATCTGAATCAGTTAGCATTGAGTGATACACATGGGCTATGAAATTTTAAAAAGCATGTACTATGTTAGAGAAAAGGATACAAGGTTAGCTAGGATGGAAATAATTGATGAAATGTCAAAGGTGAAAAAATGGTTGACTAGTATGGGGAGTTGAAGTATTTGAATTTGACTATAATGAGAGGGAAAGATGAAGCCTTTTTTCAAGCACTAATACTTCAATAGTACAACAACAGATTCCCAAAACAAAAATTGGAGAGCCAGTGGTATATCAGTATATGATGAGGGTGTCTTGTTCCCTAGCCAGGAATGTCCAACAATAAATGGAAATTCTAATATGTTGTATCAGCTAACCTAGCAAAACAACAATAAGCAGATAATTCCAGTTGAAGATGGTGAGAAGTACTTTATGACCTAAGAAACCCATAAAAAGCAGAAGTAGAAAGCCAAGCATGTGCTTGTAAACGACATTAATTCGGAAGAAGAGAAATAAAAATAAGTTCTTTCCTATGATGAAGAGGAGTATAGAGATCAAGATCATGAACTGGCGAGGAAGGAAGAAGTTGAGTTGAGCCAGAGGATAATAGATATGAAAAGGAACAGAGTAGACCCAATGTTGCATTGTGATGGACAAGAGAGATAGAAGAAAATTATTATGAATTATATGGTTCATACAATGACAGTGACTGCATTTTTGTAACTGAACCTCAACATGTACCTATGACGAGAAAGAAGATTACATTGAAGAAAGGGCCCATAACTACATCACATTGTAGTCAAACGAGCACAACACCCTCAAACTTTATTCCATATATTGATCATGGAACACATGGGTATTTGAGTGCAAATGATGATGATGGTAGTGAGATGATGTTGTGGGTAATCTAATCAGGAAGAAATACCGGAAAAAAATCTGAATCCTAGGAAGTGGTATGATGAAAGAAGGCTTCAGTATAAGAATAATTGTGTCTACAAATGTGTTTCATAGATGCGTACCAATCCAGGAGAGATTTGCATACAATGCATATCGCACATCTCGGAAACTTTCAATCCCATAGGAATTGCAGGGATATAATTATAGCATAATTGTGATGATTCTAGAGAGCTTCTTAGACAATGCATAGTGCTCAGACAATTCTATATGAAAGTCTCTTGAATGAAGGGTGGATATACCTACTTTCTTAGGAAGTCAAACATGCAACATACTTGTGCCACACTAGGTGAAGTGTGCAAGGTTACTTGCTAGTCGGTTGCTAAGTAGCGGGAGCATAGTCTGAGAATTTACCCTATAACTGGTCTTGAGACTGTGATGGAGATAACTAAGAAGAAGTTTGGAGTAGACGTGCCAAATTTGATGTCATATAGAGATAGGAGAACAGCTTAGAAGTTGTTTTGGTTGAGCATGTCAAACAATACAAGAGGATCAAAGATTTATCTATACAAATTGATTGATCTGAACCCTCACATTAGATGCACTGTCACTATAAAGGTTGTAGCGGAGCATCGCTTCTACAAACCCAAGGTTTCATGTGCAATTTTTCTATCTTGAATCATCATTAGAAGGATTTCTCAAAGGATGTAGAACTTTTATAGGTATCACATAATATTTTAGCTTTACACATTGAATTATGCATTGACTATACTCCGAATTATTTTGTAACTTATGCATTGAATATTTCAGGTTTAAATGGATTTTTCATTAGTTCCAGCACTTGACAACATATTGCTGCCACTACAAGGCATGACAACAACAATATCTACCCATGTTTAGATGGATGTTTCTGACACAATTAAAGTATGTAATTGGTGGAGAGTCTAGTATGTTTGGAAATTATGCCATCATTTTAGATGGGCAGAAGGTAAATTTTGATCCATGATTGTACTATTTATACAAGCATCGTAAAAATATGTAGAAATATTAGTAGTATTTTCCATGATTTTTTTCAAGCATAGTAAGAATTGTAGGAATATTTGTAGTATTTTTAGATAAATGCTCCTAGCTTTCTAATATTTGTAGGAATACTAGTAGTATATTTTCATGATTTCTCAAAGGGTAGTAAAATATGTAGAAACATTAGTAGTGTTTTCCATGATTTATCCAAGAATAATAAAATGTGTAGGAATGTTAGTAGTATTTACCATGATTTTTCTAGCTTACAAAAATGTGTAAGAATATTGGTAGTACTTTTTATGTTTTTTAGCTTACTAAAATGTGTAGGGATTTTAGTAGTATGTTTACATGATTTTACTAGCTTACTTAAATATGTAGGAATATTTGTAGTATTTTTCCATGATTTTCCCTAGCTTAATATGTTTCTACTACTTTTCTATGATTTTTACTATCTTTGTAAAATGTGTAGGGCTTGATAAATGCAATAAACCAAGTATTCCCAAGTTTCCCTTGGAGGTACTACCTTAGGCATGTCCATCCAAATTTCTTAATAGCTGGTTTCAGAGGTGAACAGCTTAAGAAATTCATGGATTCTGCTGTCTATTCTTAAACAAAAAATGTTTTGATGTTGCCATGGAAGGCATGAAAAATGAATGTGTAGAAACTTAGGAGTAGCTTAGTAAGTTTCCATTTGAGTGTTGGGCTAGACATTCTATGAACTACAACTAGAAAACAGACTTAGTTGTTAACAATCTGGTAAGGTTTTCAATAGGATAATCCTTGATGTCAAAGCAAAACCTATCAAAACTATGATGTGTGGGATTAGAAGTAAGATGATGATAAGGTATAATAGGAATATAAATGGGGAAAGAAGTGGTAGGTGAGAAATTACGCATAAGAGAACAAGAAATGGTCAAGGAATTGGAGAGCAGCAACATCAAAGGATGATAAGTGGAAGGTGACTAGTGGGTGGACAACATATATGTTTTTAACTTGATTTGTAGGACTTTTATCCGTAAGAAATGGGATCTACAAGTCAATGCGGCATCTAAAATATTTTGACCATGATTTCTTTTAAAAGTCAATGTACCTTAAAGCATATGATCCAGTGATTTATCCAATGTCTGGTCAAGACACTTGGACTAAAACTAACACACCTGACATAGATCCACATGTCTTCAAAATTTTAAAGGGAAGAAATCAGACAAAGAGAAGGAAGGGACAATATGAGGGGCCACAACCCAAGTTAACTTCTAGAACGGGACCAATTATTTGTAGCAACTATGTCGGTTTAGGACATAGATACACCAAGTATTATCAACATCTAAGACCATCTATGCATATGAGAAAAAATGAACACCACGTAATCATATTGTACATGTTCACCATTGATTGTGTAGCATTGTTCAACAATGTTTACATGCTTGAAAATTTTAATTTGTGATGGGAAAAAGAGTTGAAGGTGAAGAATCATCCACAGCTGCTACACATGTTGAACCAATGTCTTCTTCATCTTCAGCTATAGCACTATTTTTTAAAATAATACTTTTTTAAATCAATTTCACGAATAATACACGAAATTGGTAATTTCGGAAACTAGCGCGGCCTCGGAGTCCCGTGCCCCGACGTGTACCTTTCGGGGTTTGAGGCCCCGACCAGTCTAGTCGGGGTTTGAGCCCCCGACCAGTTGTATGCACTGCATTGGAAAGCACAGTTGATTGCTCAAGCGTCTAGTGAAAAGTATGCTTAGTCAGGGCCTCGTACACCGACGAGTCCAGTCGGGACCTCGTGGGTCTTCAAGGCCGCGCTAGTTTTCAAAATTACCAATTTCGTGTATTATTCGAGAAATTGATTTTTAAAATATATTATTTAAAAAAATAGCCCACTACTGCTTCTACTACATCAGCACCACCAACTTGTCTAACAGGTCCAACGACACTTATATCTTCTTGAACCAACAACTTCTTCATCTTTGGATGTTAAGGGCAGTCAGTGTTTTTTGAAAAACTATTACTCCCTCCGTCTTAAAATAAATGTCTCAAATTTATCAAATTTTGGATGAATCTAGACACTATTTCGTATATAGATTTATTTAAATTTTAACAAATTTGCGACATCTATTTCGAGACGGGAAGTACTCAATCGGTGTAAATGGTTTTTTTTTTCATAAAACTGAGTTGTGGTGGTCTTTTTGTAATTTTCTCTGCAAACGAGCAATACCGTCCGACTCTTTTCGCGGGAGAAAACCATGTCCATATCGCTTCCCAGCGTATGCGCCGCCGTGTCCTGATCGATAGTTGAGGTCGGGTAGCTAGTCGCCGCCTCGCCGGGGTTAAGGCGACTTGCTCTGCAGCCAATCCAAGACAGCTACGCAGCTCAAGTTTTTTTTTGTTCTGGCGGGGATAGGCAGCGCAAGTTACGGTGGTAGTATCGAACTATCTAAGGCACGCTCTCTCTCTCTCTAAAAAAAAAAGAGGTGATCGCATCTGGCCCTGATCTACAGCCGCCGTCGGTCCCTGTCTCCTCGTCCGCCGCTTCGGCGACGTGAGGGGGTGGGGACCCTGGCCTCCGGCCTGTAGTTAGGGTAGTCCTTCATCTTTCTTGAGGCGTGGCTTCCATGAAAGAGACTACGCCGCGTCGGAATAATCTGCCCTTGTTCTTCCTCCATCTCGTCGTCGCGCCAACCGGTGATGTCGGGGGCAGGTGGCCCGGTCTTCTTGCCGGTCTCTGGATCCGGTGAGATTTGTGTCTGGTGGTCGACGTTCATCACTCTCGCGGGTGACGGTCGTGTCGGCTGCTGCAGTAGTTTTTGACGTCTTGCAGCTATGTGCGTGGATGACGGCAGCCGACAACGTCTCTCTTCTCCGACTGCGTCAGATGAAGACGACGATGTCGGGATCTGGTGATCACGGGGAAGATCCCCGGCCGACGTGCCACAAAGTCTCGGACTCGTCGCTTGCGACGACTCGGTCCATCGGCTCGAAAAGCATTCTCGTATGCGATGGTGTTCTCCCAGATCTACGTATGGCGGCTGTTCGCCTCTTATTTCGACGCTACCATGGTGACGACGGAGGTAGATGGACGACGGTTCGGCGAGGCACAAGCTTCTCCAAAGGTGGAATTGTAATTTTACTTGCGGAGTTCTTTGTGCAAAGTTGCTTGATAAGTATTTTTGTCTTAGATGTTAACCATATATGTAATCTCTAGATTGTCTAATGAAATATATGGTTTACTTAAAAAAAAACTATCTAAGGCGCAGGTTACACTACATAATGCGCAGTCCACTGTCACGGTCCCGACTTGTGCAGCGTGGCTGGGGCGCTCCAGATCGATTTGATTAAGTTTGAATTGTTACCCAGGATATAAATTACTACTACCTCCGATGTGTTTTGGAACGGAGGTACTGTAGCATTAGATGCTTGATTGCCACGACTCTGGACTAATCGGAGCAATCAACTGCTGTAGGTAAGACAGTGCTATACTCGTTAATACTACCAGTACGGTGGAAAATGAACAGGAAAGAGACCTTGTCTTCTCCTTGACTACTATAAATAGTTTTATTCTATGGTTGGAGGAGTTAATACTGAGGGAGATCGCTTAGCAGCGTACACTGTCCATCTGTCTGTACCGATACAATCTCGTGGCACTTTGTACGAAAAACAAAGTCCACGTCCACGTCCAGCGAACGAGAGGCCAAACACGCGACGGAGATGCAGAAGAACACGGACAGCGAGAGTGTGAGATGAGACTTGTGTGCTCAACAAGAGGACGAGGACAAGGGGGAACCGAAACTTGATTGATCGATCGATGGTTGGCTTCTCGGAAGTAACGACGCAACCGGGGACACGGCCACCACCACCAATCTGGAGCATGGCGCGGCGAGATCAGCCCGGATCTCTGCCCAAATTTAAGCCCGTCGCGTCGGTCGTGATCATCGCGTGAACCGGGACGGGTTGGCGAGCTGGATTCACCACCCACGGGTGGATGCTAACTGCAGGTCCGTGGACACGCTGTAGTTGTCACAATGGTCGATGCTGGATACTGTGACGCTGAGTGACTTGAACATGTTCAGGCTGGCCGACCTTGATAGAGCGAGACTAGAAGACTTGATAGTAGCAAACAGATAGGATCATTGTTGAATTTTGTCTCTAAGCAAACTTTTCTCTCGCAGGATAAAACTCTCAGCGGTGGCGAGAATGGAGGCACGTCTGATCTGATAGGATCTGGTAGGACCTCTAGTGGTCGATCTAGGGAGTACACGAGAGATGTAGCTTACCATCGGCCTTAGGCGTCGAGGATGAGCTCGCCATCGGACTCGTCGGAGTGGTGGCGGCGGAGAGGGGGTGATTCCCGCCGCTACAGCGCAAGCCGATCGGTGGCTAGGGTTTGGGGTTTTCGGTAGGGTGAGTGGGCACGACGAACCTTAGCTTTCGTGCCCCCGGCCCCCACCTCTATTTATTGCGCTGCGCGACGGGGGCCCACCAACGATTGCGACGTTGGGCGCCCCCGATCAGGGCGCGAGTCCAAGGTCTGTTCGGGCCGTTGGGCCCGAACGGGAGATCAACCTAACATTCTCCCCCTTGATCTCATCTTTCACTTAACTTATACTTTAAACTTATACTTTGGTACCTATTTCATCATAGATCAACATATAGAGCATGTCTCGTCATAATGATCAGTTACGCACCATCGATTCAACAGCCACTATACACCTCTCTATTTTGAAACAGATTCTTATACTAGGCCCTTAATATCCAGGTATCATAGGCTTTACCTTAAACCCATGCCGGCTAAGTGTTCTCTGAACACACTGAGTGGTAAGCCTTTTGTGAGCGGATCCGCGAGCATTTCTTTTGTACTTATATGCTCTAAACTTATGGTATGATCCTGGATTCTTTCTTTCACAACATAAAACTTAATGTTAATGTGTTTGGCAGCAACACTTGACTTATTGTTGTGAGCATAGAATACTGTTGGCTCATTGTCGCAGTACATCTTGAGTGGTCTTTGAATGCTGTCTACCACTCTCAACCCGGGTATAAACTTCTTTAACCAGTTTGCCTGCCCCGTGGCCTCATAACATGCTACATACTCAGCTACCATCGTGGACGATGCCGTGATGGTTTGCTTAGAGCTTTTCCACGATATAGCTCCACCTGCGAGAGTAAACACATATCCTGACGTGGATTTTCTTTCATCTACATCTTCCGCATAGTCTGCATCTGAATACCCTTCTATCTCAAGAGAATCAGTTCTTCTATATGTTAGCATGAGGCCTTTTATGCCTTTTGCATAACGCAATGCCTTCTTCACCATTTTCCAGTGGTCTATTCCTGGATTACTTTGGAATCTGCCAAGTACCCGGTAACAAAAGCTAAGTCAGGGTGTGTACACACTTGAGCATACATCAAGCTTCCGACAGCAGAAGCATATGGAACCGCTTTCATTTGATCGATCTCATATTGGTTCCTGGGACACTGAAAGTTCCCAAATCTATCGCCCTTGACTATAGGAGCAGGCGTAGGATTACTCGCATGCATACTATATTTCTTCAGAATCTTCTCCAAGTATGCCTTCTGTGATAACCCTAAAATCCTCTTTTGTCTATCTTGGTGAATTTCAATTCCTAGAACGAATGAAGCTTCACCAAGATCTTTCATATCAAAGTTTGAGGACAAGAACTTCTTCGTCTCCAGTAGTAGACTAACATCACTACTAGCGAGTAGAATGTCATCCACATACAGGATAAGGAAAATGAATTTCCCATTCTTGAACTTTGCATATACGCAGTTGTCCTCCTCATTCTCATCAAACCCAAACTTCCTTATTGTTTCATGGAACTTCAAGTACCATTGCCTGGAGGCCTGTTTTAGTCCATAAATGGACTTTCTCAGACGACATCCCATACGCTCTTTTCCTTCCACAACAAAACCCTTGGGTTGTGCCATGTAGACATTTTCTTCCAAGTCTCCATTTAGGAATGCCGTCTTTACATCCATCTGATGCAATTCTAAATTGTAGTGTGCCACTAAAGCCATTATGATTCTAAAAGAATCCTTACTTGATACTGGAGAAAATGTCTCATTGTAATCTATTCCTTCTCTTTGGGTGAAGCCTTTAGCAACAAGTCGTGTCTTATATCTTTCAATATTCCCTCTAGAGTCACATTTGGTTTTGTAGACCCATTTACAGCCTACCGTTTTGGCTCCTTTAGGAACTTCTTCTAAATCCCAGACTTTGTTGCTACTCATGGATCTCATCTCATCTTCCATGGCTTCAAGCCACTTCGATGAGTGAGGACTTTTAATGGCTTCTTCAAATGTGGTGGGATCACCCTCCATTTGAACTTCTTCACTGACATAGATCTCAAAATCATTAGGAATAGCTGGCTTTCTAGTTCTTTGAGACCTTCTAAGGGCCTCACCTTCTGGCACATTCTCGGTGTGGGGCTGTTGCGGCTCCCCCTCATCTGTGGTAACGGGGTCTTCAGTTTCATTCATTGTTACCACAGGAGAACCAACAGCAGGTGTCACATTGACATTGTCATGTGTCGGTGCAGCAGCAGGTATCGAGAAAAATGGTTCCTGAATCATCGGAGTGGGTGCATGCACCCGCTTCTCCTCAAGGTTGATTTCTCGGGATACCGTGCTCCCCCTGATCATCTGATCCTCCAGAAACACAGCGTGTCTCGTTTCTACAAACTTAGTGTATCTGTCGGGACAGTAGAAACGATAGCCTTTGGACTTATCTGGATAGCCAATAAAATGGCAACCCAAGCCTTGGGACGGCCATTAAATTTAATTACTTTAATGCAATCGATGCATTGCTCTGAATTTGAAAATTCTAGAGGTGGAAGAATTGATTCTTTTACTAAGCGTTCTATTCTCCCCCTCGAAATATGGCCTAAACGACAGTGCCATAATTTCGATGAGACTTCATCAATTCTTTTCCTCTTACTCTTTCCATTCAGGGATGAGGAGGCATTCTTATTCTCAACGCTTATTTCATTCACATTCTCACAGAGTGATAATAAATAAAGCTTGTCTTGTCTGAAGGCAAGACCAACAATCTGATTATTCAATTTGATTTTACATTGACCATCGCCAAAATGGCAAGCAAAACCACAGTCGTCTAATCGCGACACACTTATCAAGTTTCGATGCAAAGAGGGTACATAAAGAACATCTACTAATAAAAGTACAAAGCCATTCGACAACTCTAATGGAAGATCTCCAATGGCTTCGACTTCAGCTTGAACGCCGTTTGCTACTTTAATTCTTCTTTCTCCTCTTTGTAGGGTCCTTCTCATACGGAATCCCTGTAATGAATTAGCAACATGAACAGTCGCACCTGAGTCAATCCACCAAGTAGATTTTGCATAACTTAAAAATAAGGATTCATCAACAAAGGTAATTAAATCCTCACCGTTCTTGCACATATACTTCAAGAAAGCCACACAGTCACTCATGTAATGGACCTTCTGTAGGGGTTCGTAGCATGGAAAACAAAAATTTTCTATCGCATACAAACAAACAAGCCAAGATCTATCTACTAGATTGTAGCAACGAGTCGATGGAATAACTCACCCTCGAAGATTCCAAAGTGTTTAACGAGAGCAGATTCTCGTGGGTGATGTAGTCGTACTCTTTCCGATCTCAAGATCGCGTAGACGATCCTTCCGGCGCCACGTTCCAGCAGCGCTCCCGCAGTCGGTCACACGTTCGGTACTCGACGAAGACCTTCCTCTCCCTTGTTCCAGCAGGCAGCGGAGGTTGTAGCACTCTCCTCGTGATTCCGGCAGCACAACGGCGTGGTACCGGAAGTAGAGGGGAGATCCCGCAGGGCTTCGCCTTAAGCCGGTGCGAGTATGGTGGAGCTTATGAGAGAGACTATTAGTGGTCTAGTAATTAGACACACCAATTAGAAGGCTCTAAACCAATTAGAAGGCTCTAAACCGCAGGCTAAAGCAATTAGAAGCTCTAAACCAAAACGGCTCTAAACCGGAGGTAGAAGATAGGAACTTGTGTGTCTAGGAGGGGAGCCCTGCCCCTCCTTATATAGATGGGAGGGGGCTGGCGCGCCAGGGGAGGGAGGGAGTCCCTCCCCAACTCGGCCTAGGGCTGGCCGCCGGCTTGGAGGAGTTGGACTCCTCCTCCAAGTTGGTTCCAACTCCTCTTGCTTGTTTCCCACAGTTTCTTGTTTTAGCCGTTTGACTTTCAAACTGGACATTTGACTTTTCTGTTTTAGGATTCAATTTAATCCTATATTTGGGACAGCAAGAACACTTAGTACATGATGCAATCATTCCAATATGTAATGACACATTCATGTACCCCTTCCCCCCCCCGGAGTGCCGGACAATCCGGAACCTTCTAGAATATCCCCGATGAAAACACCGGAATCATTCCCGAACTCCGAAATGGGACTTTCCTTATATGAATCTTATTCTCCGGACCATTCCGGATCACCTCGTGATATCCCGGATCCCATCCGAGACTCCGAACAACATTCGGTCTCTTTCTCATAATACCATAACTACTCAAACAACGTCGAATCCTTAAGTGTGTCTCCCTACGGTTCGTGAATTATGCGGACATGATCGAGACACTTCTCCGAACAATAACCAATAGAGGAATCTGGAAATTCATATGGCTCCCACATATTTCTACGATTACTTTGCGATCGAATGAACCACTTACATACGATACCAATTTCCCTTTGTCTCACGATAGTTTACTTATCCGAGGTTATGATCGTCGGTATCTCTGCATACCTAGTTCAACCTCGTTACCGATAAGTACTCTTTTCTCGTTCCCGTGATATGTGATCCCTTGTGACCAAGTCACATGCTTGCAAGCCAATTGGATGACATTTCACCGAGAGGGCCCAGAGTATATCTATCCGTCATATGGATGGACAAATCCCACTCTTGATCCATGTGTTTCAACCAATACTTTCCGAACACTCAATGCCACTTTTATAGCCACCCTGTTACGGTGTGGTGTTTGATGTCATCAAAGCATCCATCCGGTAAAGGTGATATGCATGATCTCATGGTCGAAGGAATTAGGTTACTATGTATCAGAAAGCATATAGCAATTGAACTATTGAAATGACTTGATCTTTATGCTACGCTTATCTATAGGAGTATGTCCATCACATCATTCTCCTAATGATATGATCTTGTTGTTAATAACATCTCTATGTTCATGATCAGGAAACCATGATCATATATTAACCAACAAGCTAGTTTAACAAGAGGCTTTACTAGGGACTCTTATTTTAGTTTACAAATCACACAAGTATTAATGTTTCCGGTTAATACAATTATAGCATGGTATGTAAACATTTATCATAAATACAAAGATATGATAATAACCACTTTATTATTGCCTCTTGGGTATATCTCCAACAGTCTCCCACTTGCACTAGAGTCAATAATCTAGTTTCGAACCTTTGTGTATTCAACACCTATGGCTTTACGGTGTTGTATGTACACGATTGCTAGTGGTCAACTGATCTCCGGATCTGACACTTCCAGGTCCGTGTGTAATTGCATGTCTTTGCGTCTCTACGCATCACTCATTCTCTAATGAGATGGCTTTGTATGATTTGGTCTTTCGGTGTGACCTTTAGTTCTTTGGGGTTAAAACATGTTGATAATATTGTCGCACAATATATCTTCATAGTATTATCCCACTGTGAACTACACCTAGTTTGATAACAAACTTCTTGACACAAATGCCCTCTTTTGCTGCTAAAACAGCAGTCATATACTTAGCCTTTTGTTGTAGTATCTGTCACAATGTCTTAACTTTGGAAATCATCCAAATCCATTATGGAACTCACTTTCCATTATATTGTGCCACCCTTAGTTTAGATTGAGATAAACTTAATTTGTACTTTGTGACAAAGCTAGTATCAATGTAGTACTTTTACAATGAACTAACCATCTATTTGTCACTTCTACAAATATTATACTCTTAGTTCTTTTAGAAGATCATAAGAATATCCTTACTATTGTCCAATGATCATCTTACGAATCATTCTGGTATATGCTCACAACATTTAGAGCATAGGACATATCTGGATTTGTACATATCACAGTATGATTGATATAAATACTCTTTGTGATTTCATACATCAAGTATCAATCTATACTTGATTATTTGTTTCACTTTACCAAATGTCAATACACTTGAATATATCATCAACATTGAACTCTTTCAATCTTTTCTGTGCAACAAGAACCTTTCTTGTAGTTTCTATATTGAATTCATTCAATATCTCGTCTATGTACTTCTGGCACAACCATATTAGCGTCTATCTATGCCAAATATTTGGGTTTTGCCTAAGTCTTTCATCGGGATGAAATTCTTAATATGTGTTAATAAAAGATACATTATTTCCAATCAACAATATGTCTTCCACATAATGTATTAGAAACATGTCTTAGCGCTCCCACTTAATTTCTTGCAAATGCAAGCAACTTCATCGTCTCTAATGAACTTTTAAACTCCTTTAATAGTTTCATCACAGTGAAGATTCCAACTCCGCGATGCTCGCTTTAACCATTGAAGTTTGCATATGCTTTTTAGCATCCCTTGAATTGTAACAAAACCCTTTGGACTGTGTCATGCACACGTCCTAGGTAACCATTCTATTAGAAGAACTTGTTTTGTTTATTCTACTACCACATAACAAATTATATGTAGTGGTTGCTGCATTAATCCGTCTAGACTAAAAATCGCTATGAAAGATCAAATCTTGTCATATACAACCTTTGAACATTGTTGTGAACTTTTTCCCAACATGTCGACTATTTCATAGATGTGAAACATCCATGTCTACTTCTTTATAGATCCAAACACAACTGCAAGGTCTTACACCTTTTTCGAGGGTCCTTCAAGTTCAAAACTTGATTTCTCGTGTATGGAACTATCACGGATTTTATGGCTTCAAACCATTTGACGGAGTTAGGGCCCATCATCGCTTCTTTGCATGTAGTCGGTTCATTATTCTCAAATAATGATTCAACCCTCAAATCTTGGTATTTGATTGTTTACCCGATCTACTTGTTTCAATAGGAACTTAGATCTCCGTGACCACAACCTTTGAGGCACGTGAGCCATGAGCATTGTTGCTGTCTCCGGAACACTTTTCGGCGCTGCGCAACTCTGCACATATAGCTAAGGTTCTTTTAACCTTATCAAAGTTCTATTGTCCTCCCACTTAACTTTTCACGAAAAATTCCTTCTCAAAGAAACTTGACATTCTAAGCGACAAACACTTTTGTCTCCGGTGTTTATGGAGGAATACTTAACAGTAATACAAAGACAGGTTTATCCGACTTTGGTTGCAAACATCTTTCTTATGCATAGCATACCAATGTTTAAGAAAGGACTACTTGGGTTTTATCCCAAACCATAACCTTATATGGTGTCATTTCAGCGGATTATGATGGAGCTCTTTTAGTGGAAAACGGTGGTCTCTAAAGCTTTTAATCTTTAAAATATAATGGCATTTTTATGAATTATACCTTTGATCTTACCATGTCAAACAAGGTTTAATTACATATCTCGAACGTTCCATACTCTTATGGTGTTTCGGGAAAATGCAAATCCACGGAACGATTCCTTAAATCTTAGGTATTTATGCTAAACTTGTAACTCAAATATCTTCCTTTATGATCTTATCATAAACTATTTATATTCTTGTTACAATGATTTTGCACTTCATCTTGAAAGTCTTTGAACTTTTCAAATGTTTCATACTTCATCCTTATTAAGTAAATATTCATATATTCACTCAAATTTTTGGAGAAAGCATATGAAGTTGAAATCTATCGCTTTTGACTACACATGATGGACTTTGTACAACAATATGTACAATTTCCAATAAGCTAGTCTTTCGTTCCCTTTTTGGCCTATGAACGAAGTTTTAATTATCTCTAGGAAAGTTTCACAAGCGTCATTTGATCAAAAATCAAAAGACTCCAAAATTCCATCCACATGGAGTTTCTTCATGTTTTCTTTCCAATATAATTCAAACAGCGATGTCACTTCCTAAGTGATCTTTCAATCAATTTGTCTTTCGACATTTTTAGCACTAGTTTTATGGATGTGATGTCTCCAACGAGATTTGTGAATCATCCATCTTTTATGGATTACGGCAATTAATTGAACAACCCTTTTGTTCTCATAATACCTGATAAAACAAATCTTTGAAGGCAAGCTTTGATGTTTAACGAGCAACATAATAACCCTTTACTTGTTTTCGATGAACATCATCACATATTCTTTTGCTAGTTACTTAGGCCATTGTAGTTCATGAATTGTGTTGTTTCGTATGACGATTCACACCAACAAATTCAGTATCAAATACTTAAGAACCACATTGTTTAATAAGCAAAGAATATAGCCATAACATGTATATCATCTATATACTTAAACTGAACGATTCTAGTCTTTTCTTTTCTGCCATATATTTATCAGATTCTCTTTCAATATTTCCTTTTCTATTTGAAAGAATCTATCATCATCAATAGTGGAGTCATACATATGACACATAGTCCAAAGCGTGTATAGTTAAATACCAATGTCTTTGGTCTTGCACTTTGAAGTAGATCACCATCATCAAATGTTTGGTGTTCTTTCAAATTCCTTTCTTTAGTAATCTCTTGGTGTAGTAAACATTTTATCTACCTCAAATATTCACCCTCATCATGGATTTATCCATGATCAAGCTACTTTTAGCTTATAACGGTGAATCATGAGTATAATGTTGCTCTCCAAATCCTTTTGGACGATTAGGACAACTAGTGTCTCCAACCTTTTGCAAATTCTCATCAAATATGAGAACATGACTTTAGCTATATTATACTCTATCATGTTGTAACCAATACTTCGTTTCAGATATCACAATATCTTCCACACATCATGGTTTCTGAAACAACTCTTTCAGATCCTAGATAACCTTGATATTAAGAGAATCCTTTGAATATCAAGAATCATGGAGACAAACATGATACTTATATACTAACATTTGGAATTGTTACTCTTGATTTAATACTAATTATTAAACTTCATGGAGTAACCGGAACTTACTGAAAGTTTGCAATAGGACTTTTAAACTTTAGATTAACACTTCAAAACAATACGATACCAGTTCGTAAAGTAACTAACCAGAATTCTATAGTTCTATCATCTCAATTATAACTAAGCGCAAGGTGGTAAACGGATGCCAATGACTACAACAACTATGCAAATTCACTTTGATTTAGTTTATGATAAATTGAGTTCTAATTAATAATTAAATTAATCTAGGTGAACTCCCACTCAAAACAATATCCCTCACATTGTTTTAGTGATCACACGAACCAAATCCACCACATCAAAACCGATCATCACGTGAGTTGATGTAGCTTCAATGGCGAACAGTCAACATGTTCATCATATCTACTATATGACTCATGCTCTGCCTTTCGACAATCCGTGTTCCTGAGGCCATGTCTGTACATGCTAGGCTCGTCAAGATCAAACCTTAGCTACCGCATAAGCAAATCTGGCTTGCTTACGTTGTATTCACCCGCGGAATCAAAGACACCCGATCATCACGTGGTGCTTCGAAGCAGCAAGCTTTGGCAACGGTGCATACTAAGGGTGAACACTTTAGAACTTGAAATTTATGTGTATAAGGGATCATCTTATAATGCTACCGTCGTCTACTAAGCAATACAAGATGCATAAAGGATTAACATCACATGCAATTCATAATATGTGATATGATATGGCCTTTCTTCTTTGTGCTTTCGATCTCCATCTTCAAGCACGAACATGATCTCCATCATCACCGGCATAGCATCAAGGTCAATGACGCTTCTTCATGGTTGTCGTCCACCAGCTTCAACTATTACAACTACTTTGAATAGACACGCAGGTCTTAACAGAAATTAAAGACAACCATATGGCTCCTGCCGGTTGCCAACTTACAATAAGGAACATTGCATACATCAAATATAATCACAATCATGGCCATATCACATCACTGCACACCCCTGCAAAACAAAGTTAGACGCCTCTACTTTCTTTGCATATTTTACGTGGCTTGGGGCTTTCAATAAGTGTCGTTCTAACTTACGAACAAGAACCACAACATTGATACTAGCATTGTTGATTACCCGTTGTAAATTGGATCTTAACTATGCTAGGAGAAACAGGCACCCGCAAAGCCACTTATGCAATACAAGTTGCATGTCAAACGTGGAGCAAGTCTCATGAACGATGTCATGTAAGGTTAGCCCGGGCCGCTTCATCCCAACATACCGCAAGATGCAAAGTACACAAAAAGCAATCTACAATAAAAGCATCAATGCCCACAATGACCTTGTTCTACTCGTGCAACAGATCTACATATAGACACGGCTCTGATACCACTGTAGGGGTTCATAGCATGGAAAACAAAAATTTTCTATCGCATACAAACAAACAAGCCAAGATCTATCTACTAGATTGTAGCAACGAGTCGATGGAATAACTCACCCTCGAAGATTCCAAAGTGTTTAACGAGAGCAGATTCTCGTGGGTGATGTAGTCGTACTCTTTCCGATCTCAAGATCGCGTAGACGATCCTTCCGGCGCCACGTTCCAGCAGCGCTCCCGCAGTCGGTCACACGTTCGGTACTCGACGAAGACCTTCCTCTCCCTTGTTCCAGCAGGCAGCGGAGGTTGTAGCACTCTCCTCGTGATTCCGGCAGCACAACGGCGTGGTACCGGAAGTAGAGGGGAGATCCCGCAGGGCTTCGCCTTAAGCCGGTGCGAGTATGGTGGAGCTTATGAGAGAGGCTATTAGTGGTCTAGTAATTAGACACACCAATTAGAAGGCTCTAAACCAATTAGAAGGCTCTAAACCGCAGGCTAAAGCAATTAGAAGCTCTAAACCAAAACGGCTCTAAACCGGAGGTAGAAGATAGGAACTTGTGTGTCTAGGAGGGGAGCCCTGCCCCTCCTTATATAGATGGGAGGGGGCTGGCGCGCCAGGGGAGGGAGGGAGTCCCTCCCCAACTCGGCCTAGGGCTGGCCGCCGGCTTGGAGGAGTTGGACTCCTCCTCCAAGTTGGTTCCAACTCCTCTTGCTTGTTTCCCACAGTTTCTTGTTTTAGCCGTTTGACTTTCAAACTGGACATTTGACTTTTCTGTTTTAGGATTCAATTTAATCCTATATTTGGGACAGCAAGAACACTTAGTACATGATGCAATCATTCCAATATGTAATGACACATTCATGTACCCCTTCCCCCCCCGGAGTGCCGGACAATCCGGAACCTTCTAGAATATCCCCGATGAAAACACCGGAATCATTCCCGAACTCCGAAATGGGACTTTCCTTATATGAATCTTATTCTCCGGACCATTCCGGATCACCTCGTGATATCCCGGATCCCATCCGAGACTCCGAACAACATTCGGTCTCTTTCTCATAATACCATAACTACTCAAACAACGTCGAATCCTTAAGTGTGTCTCCCTACGGTTCGTGAATTATGCGGACATGATCGAGACACTTCTCCGAACAATAACCAATAGAGGAATCTGGAAATTCATATGGCTCCCACATATTTCTACGATTACTTTGCGATCGAATGAACCACTTACATACGATACCAATTTCCCTTTGTCTCACGATAGTTTACTTATCCGAGGTTATGATCGTCGGTATCTCTGCATACCTAGTTCAACCTCGTTACCGATAAGTACTCTTTTCTCGTTCCCGTGATATGTGATCCCTTGTGACCAAGTCACATGCTTGCAAGCCAATTGGATGACATTTCACCGAGAGGGCCCAGAGTATATCTATCCGTCATATGGATGGACAAATCCCACTCTTGATCCATGTGTTTCAACCAATACTTTCCGAACACTCAATGCCACTTTTATAGCCACCCTGTTACGGTGTGGTGTTTGATGTCATCAAAGCATCCATCCGGTAAAGGTGATATGCATGATCTCATGGTCGAAGGAATTAGGTTACTATGTATCAGAAAGCATATAGCAATTGAACTATTGAAATGACTTGATCTTTATGCTACGCTTATCTATAGGAGTATGTCCATCACATCATTCTCCTAATGATATGATCTTGTTGTTAATAACATCTCTATGTTCATGATCAGGAAACCATGATCATATATTAACCAACAAGCTAGTTTAACAAGAGGCTTTACTAGGGACTCTTATTTTAGTTTACAAATCACACAAGTATTAATGTTTCCGGTTAATACAATTATAGCATGGTATGTAAACATTTATCATAAATACAAAGATATGATAATAACCACTTTATTATTGCCTCTTGGGTATATCTCCAACACCTTCTGCTTGCACCACCTGCAGGTGTCCTTGTCCACTTCCTGTGCCTGATGTTCAGGATCCTTTCCATGTGGCCTGGAAGAAGAGGGATGCCCCTGAGGTTTCCCTTGGGGCTTGGAACCCTGAAAGTTCCTCTTCTTGGTTGGGCTCAGGTAGTTCACGGAATCACCAGACTACCCCTTCAGCCTCTCTTCCTCCTGGACGCACATTGCCATCATCTTCTCGATGCCCCACGTTTCTGGTTGTGCATTGTAGTTCACAGCAAAAGCTTCAAACTGGTTTGGCAGCGAGGCAAAGATAAGATGAATGATGAACTCATCTGGGAGCTCCATGCCCATAGGCTTGAGCTTGGAAGACATGTTGCTCATTCGCAAGATGTGGTCCCTAACACCACCACCAGTGTATCTTGTGGTGACAAGCTTCTTGATGAGTGAGCTTGCATAGGCCTTGGAGGACCCAGTAAACTGACTCTCTACCCTTTTCAGGTATTCACTGGCTGTGGTGCACTCTGGGATTGCTCCCCTTATAGCTTCCATGATGGAGCTCTTAATGACCATTAGGCACTTCCTATTGGAAGAGTCCCACTTTGCACGCTCAAGGTCGTACTTCATTCTTATCGGAGCATGGTCACTGACCCTTTTCTTAAAGTCCTCTTCATTTTCTTTTTCGCCCCTGACGGGGTCGACAGGTTCTTTAGGACAGGCTTCAATCAGTGCCAAGTCTAGGTCAAGCAGAGCAAGCCCCATCTCTACCTTCTCTCGCCATGAGCCGTAGTTCCCTCCGTTGAGGGGCTCAATGGCCGAGATAAATCTCATAGGATTGCCTGAAAACATAATATCATCAAAACAAGTTAATTCAACGTTGGTCAAATCAACACATGAAACTTCTCCATATTAATACTACATCACCGTTGGGCAGAAATATAACTAACATGGATAAAACTTACTATTCATAGTGAAAATTTTACTAACAACGTTGGTTGTCAAATAAAATAAGCACTATCAAAAAATTAAAAACTTACTCTATTGCATTTAAGCAATTAATTCTTGCAGCGGAATAAAATGAATAAAGATTGATAATATTTTACTTCTTTACATAGTTTTTACTGTTACTTTACTATTTTTCTACACAAAATTTCGTTGAAAAAATTGCTATAGAAAAAAGGTTGAAAAACTATTAAAAACAGTAAAAACAGCTTCTGAAAATAAATAAACAGACAAAACTGTGCTTATAAAGCCCTTTTAGGCATGTTCCTGAGTGCGGCCCACCGCAGACCTGCACAACCCACGGCCTGCCGCGCCCCCAGCTTATCTACCGCGCGCGCACAAAACAGCAGCAAAGCAGCGCGCAGCCCGCGGCCTGGCTGTGGCCCGCGGCCCATCAGCGCGGCCTGCATGGCCCAGCCGTCGCCCCGCGCCTCGATCATGGCCGTCCATTGCCAAACCCTGGATCGGACGGCCACCCGTGAGCGTCGGAGCAACAAAACGGGTGCCCCCCGACCCCAGGGCAAACCCTAGGTCATTTCTCCCCCTCTGCCCCGCGAGCGACTGCTTCCTGGCGGCGCTCTCACTCGAGCGAGGTGAGGCGGCCGCGGACTCGCGAGCGAGGCGAGGTGGCCGCACCGGCGCAGCGCCGACGAGCCCCTCCCGCTCACTGCTAGCCCCTCCATCTCTTCCCATCCACCACCACCCTACCCCGCAAGCAACGATGCAGCGCAGGAGACGGCGGCGGACGGCGGCGTCCCCCTGCCTCCCTTGCCGGTTGTGCGTCCACCCGAGGGTGGGTGCACCGCCGTCAAGCGATGCAGTGGCGGCGCCCTTCCCGGCGGCGGCCGGTGGTTTCTCTGAGGTGGGCTGGAGGATCTGGGGCCGCCCCTTTCTTTTGCTTTTTATTTTGCTTCGATTCGGGGAAGAGGGGACTAGGGGAATACGGGATCTAGGGGTTTTCCTTTGATTCTTTCGATCTTGAGATCGACTCTGGATCCGGGGAGATGGGATCTAGGGCTCGGTGTTTTCTTTTCTTTATCCCAGATGGGATCGTGTTCTTCTTCCCAACCTCCGCTTGCCGATGCGTCGGGATCGAGAGGAACGACGCGGCCTCGCGGCGGCGCTTCTGGAAAACCCTAGCCCTCTACTTCTTTCTTTTGGATTTGTTCTGCCTCGACTAGATCAACCATCCTACCATGCTCTGATACCATTGATAGGATCTGCTAGGACCTCTAGTGGTCGATCTAGGGAGTACACGAGAGATGTAGCTTACCATCGGCCTTAGGCGTCGAGGATGAGCTCGCCATCGGACTCGTCGGAGTGGTGGCGGCGAAGAGGGGGTGATTCCCGCCGCTACAGCGCAAGCCGATCGGTGGCTAGGGTTTGGGGTTTTCGGTGGGGTGAGTGGGCACGACGAACCTTAGCTTTCGTGCCCCCGTCCCCCACCTCTATTTATTGCGCTGCGCGACGGGGGCCCACCAACGATTGCGACGTTGGGCGCCCCCGATCAGGGCGCGAGTCCAAGGTCTGTTCGGGCCGTTGGGCCCGAACGGGAGATCAACCTAACATGATCCACCCTCAAGTAGGCATGCCAGATGCATCCATGTGAAAGTTCAACGACTCATTTCATCCTGAAATAAGTGAATTGGTTTTGCCAGGATTGGCTTTGTCTAGATTCATCCCGAAATAAGTGACTTGCTGAGTTGCACACCCCAGAGAAAAATTACGGCAAGTCTGATCCACCCTGGAGTATGCACATGTGCTGAGAGTATACGTAACACTTTAATCATATGTGTTCATTAGCAAGGAGATATTATTCACTAGACTAAAGTTACCAAGACCAAGGCAAGGAATCCTATGATTTTTCTCTCTCCTCCTGGATACGTGTCAAATGCAAGAGTTGATCCACGAAGATAAATTTATGGACTAGGTTCTATAGAATTATTTTCCGACCCATGTGAAGAACGAGAGAAGGAGGAAGACTAGGAGGACGTGTAACAGGCGGTGGATGGACCGATGGATTGGCTATTTTGGCTTCTCCGAGTTGGCGACGCAACTGCGAGAGACCACTCACCACTCACTAATTGGATTGAGCCGCCGTCCAGGTCGGTCGTCGTCGTTGTCGCGTGAACAAGGCTGGGCTGGCTAGCAAGATTCACCCAAGGTCACGGGCCGATGGTGTAATCTTGGCGAGCTGGATACTGTGAGTCTGTGACGCTGCATCACTTCAACATGGTCAAGCTGGCACGATAGAACATAATAGATACTTCCTCCAATCCAAATTAATGTTTTCAAATTTGTCTAAATTCGGATATAGCAAGCACTAAAACATAACTGATACATTTGAATTTAGATAAATGTGAGAACATTAATTTGACTTGAACAAACACATGCTAGTGGTATCATTGTTCACGCTGAATTTCCTTTCAGCAGTAAGTCTAGGCACGTGAGTTGCAAATATGTCAAGCTGCATTGGCATGTTTCTACTCCCTCCGTCTAGAAATAAGTGACTTGGATTTATCTAGATTTACTTGTATCTATACCTAAAATATGGCTAGATACTTGTGAATCTAGACAAATGGAAGTTACTTATTTCTGATGAAAGGAGTAGTAAGCACTGCAGTCGGAACTGCCAAGACCTCAAAAGTCACAATTAATGGCATGCCTGAGATCTAAACAGAACATGTGTTGAGAGTAATACATCCCAGTTTAATCAAGTACTCCATAATCTACCAGACTGAAGTTACCAGCTTGATCGGTACGAGCACCCGTACAGATCCAGAAATCGTATGTATTTATTAGCAGTAAGGAGATGTCATTCTACGTACATGTCTTTCATCGCAGAAGTTAGCATTTACGGGGAGTCAGGAACTCCAATTTCAAAAAAAACATGAAATGCACGTTCAAGAGAACCTTAATTGAAGTGTTTCGTCCAGACAACACTTCAAAATGGACGAATTGGCTGTTGCACATTTCTTCTGAATCACTTCCGCTTAGCACTCTCTTCAGCTCTGGTGAAGGCATCCGTGAGCACATCGATAGTCCAGTCCTTGGCATCTTCCTACAAGGCAGCAGGAGATGTGAAGATAAGTCTTGCCACTAGCTCTAAAGCACAAGTTAGTTTCAGACCTTAAAAAGGTAACTGCTGAATTTGCTGAAGATGCAGGTACGATCAGCATATTAGAAAAGAGTTTTCCTTGCGACCTAACTTATGAACACTGAACCATGAAAAGAGGTGGGGGTAGAGAAGGACAAGACAAATTGATCACACACGCATCTACATATATAGAATAACTGAACTATCTGAATCTGAAACCACCGACCCAACTTGTGCTCTTTTTTTTTTTTTTTGACCCCGCTTTTGCAGGATCCTGCGAAGTTTCCTTAATCGTCGGAGAATGCGGCGTTGGATTAGAGAAAGTTCTCTGTTCCAGCGATATGATATGTGCGAGCCTTGCTTTTAAACTAAAGGCATGTTTGACTAACTGATGCCTTGAGAATTATACTACACCGAATTAAAAATATATATCGAAAACTGCAAGCTTGTTTCCTGAAGATGTATTTTGGCTACAGATTCTATTATACTTTAGTGTAAATGTTTATTACAGTCACTCAAATCATGCAGAATATGTACCAAAATAACTGACAAAGACACGAGGGATACCAATCATGTGCGATATGTAACAAATCAAGCAGCGTGGGTGTGCAAGTGACCCTGCTAGTTATAACCTATTACGGCGGTGATTTGCTGAAACATCAATATATATATATATATATATATATATATAACCCTATTCAGCACCCAGGGTGCAGAATAGTTATTTTGCACCCCACATATTTTTATGTTCTCATATATAAAAATTTATGTTTTGTATACTAATAACTATGTTCATGTTAATCAGAAACATAAAAAAATCGACATAAAAATATGATTTATGAGTCATTATAGTGTAAAAAACATAGAAAATACGTATTTTACGTCGTATTTTTATACGGTATGTAAACGGAAAAAAAATTGACATATCTAAAGTTTCTTATGTTCTTCTCAACTTCCGAGATAAGAAAAAATTTACGTGACGTAAAAATAATATATGGTTTTATTCTACACCTGGGGGTCAAATAGCGCCACTTATATATATATATGTTTTCAGTATGGAAGCAAGATGGCGGATCAAGTAAAATAACTACACAAAGATATAAAACACCAAACAGTTGTCGCATAATTAGCGTATGAAATGCACTGATGAGCAGATAGTGAAGAAGTTCTGTCAGGCTACTAACCAGCCGCATTGGTTCCCCGGTTCTTAAGCGGGCTTTTGGACGAGCTAACTTCGATTCAAAGGGAGTCCTTGGTCTGACTTCTTGGATTTCATCCCACTCTTCCCGTGAAAGCATCCGCACTGTTCCTTGCTCAGGGTGACTATTCTTTATCTTGCGTTCTCTCCTTTCTTGATCTGTAGCGTCATGTTCCTACCCAGAAAACATGCAACTAAGATTCAAAACATAGTTCTGAACATAAACAAGATTTTGCTTGATATTTACATGCAATATTGTTGACTTCAAATTATTGATTGACATGCAAAATATGCAGTAGGTGGATAATCTGGCTTCGAACAGCAGGTTTAATGATTTCAAGACAAGGATTTACATATCTTATCATATCACGAAATAGATGACCATTAAGGCTGCTAATGGTTTCAAATCCAAATTGAATCCAATCCAATTAATTGGAAGAAAAAGGACAACCCACCCCAAACCAATCCACCAAACTTTTCCCCTGTAAACCGAAATATAAGTTTCACATAACCAAACCAGTCACCATTTCTAGTCTAGAACAATCCCAACTACTAGTTTCGGACCATTCAAGGTAACAGTTCTCTTTGAAGCTCTATTGCATGCTACAAACTGACAATACATTCTCTCAAATACAACACAATTTACCACATGAGTTACCATAACACGGCTTAAGTAGTGTTGGTTGCGAGTCAAATCTGGTGGCAGTGGCGGCGGAAGCTCGAATCTGGCAGCAACGGTAACAACTGGGACTTGGCAGCAAGCAGCGATGCCGTCTGCTTGTGGGATAAGGGACGAGGAGAGACAGCCAGCCTGGGTGACAGAGGAAGCTCTGGGCAACAGTGGTGGTGGAGGCCCCTACCCTAGTAGTTGACCCGTGATGATTCGTGACCCTCTCGAGTCTCGACCTTTTGTCTCTCGCATTTCTTCAGTGAATTTCAGCGATGGGATCGATCTCAGACTGTGGATCCAATCCATGGTTTCAAACAGTCTCTGACCAAAGAGTTGCAGGCCAAACCAAACCAATCCAACCCAGACCAAACTACTCCACCAGCTCAGTCCATTCTGACCAATCCAAGACGAACTAAATAGGAAACTAAATTGAAACCTAGTATCAGCCAAACCATTTCCAGGCTTACCATTAGTTCTTGAAATAACTAACATGAAACTTTTTTGAACTAATCCACTAGCAGGGGGAAAACAAGGTCAAATTGTAATATCAAAGAAAAATAACTAGAGATGCTCTGTTTACTACTCTACGATAGATAGAGAAACATTTCACCCACTAAAATCTTGGAATGTCTCTTCTGTAAATGTATTCGATGCATTTGTGAGAGTACTAGCATGAATGGGCCAATCTAGTACTGTGCTTGTTCCTAGAGGTTACATTTCTACAGGCTCATATCTTGCAGTTCAAAATACCCACTATTGCACAATGATCAGTCAAATACAAAGTACGCTGATGAAATTATTGATTATGTGTTCAATCTTAAACAAAACAAAAACTTTATGTTCAGTCAAATGCACAGCAGTTGCATCTGCAAAAAAACCCTAGGGAACACTGGCGTGGGGGGTGGGGGATACCATCATGAGGAGCTTGGTGAAGAGGGCTACGGCCGCGGCGGTGAGTACCATGGGCAGGGTGACGGAGTCGAGCCAGGCAAGCGACTCCGGCGTCGGCACGAAGAACTCGTCGCGCGCCGGGTCGCGCCGACGCCGCCGAAAGCGCTCCCGCTCCGCCACGCTTAGCCGGAGAAGGTTCCCGGTAGATCCCTCGGCCAACGCGGCCTGCCTCATGGCCGCTCCTCCCCGGTTCAGCACCGACCGCAGCATCGCCGCCTCCTCGCCACCGACCACTCAGACAAGACGACGGGGACAGATGTTTTATTTGGGCTACTCGTTCGATGTTAGATGTTATAATAGCTGATATAAGGCCCATCTAACTATTTGGCCCATTTGAACTGTTCAGTTTTGGCCCGGGTTTAACATTCGGTCTTCTTATTTTCATTCTCCATTCTTATAAAAATATTTAAATACACAACTTAGGATTTATGTTAAAATATTCATATGTTGATCTCCAACGTAAATGTACTCATTGTTTAGCTTGTGAGTCAGTACAATACACGAGTAATCAAAATCAAGCTAAGGCCGCAAGAAAGAACACGTGAAGGAAAATAAATTGGATTGGGAAAAACAAAAACATGGAAGAATCCCAAATTCACCCATAAACTAACTACTCCCTCCGGTCCATATTAATAGCATCAACTTTGTCTAAATACGAATGCATCTACTCTAATTACTTAACTAAATACAGATAAAAAAAGTTTTGAAAAAAACCTAGATACAAACGAATCTAAACAAAGTTGGGGCTATTAATATGGACCGGAGGAAGTACTTGATCACCCATTCGGCGATTACATGAGCATCAAGGAAGAATGAGAAGGTTGTTAACCGAAGAAAGATGATGTGGCCTTTTAAGATATTTCATACTAAGTTTATTTGTTTGAAATTAGCATGGAAGCGTGCTATTTCGCGCTAATAGCGTCTAGAGAGCCCACACTTTGTTTTCTACGGATTGTTTTCTACAAAATGATCTTACGGAATGATGTGTACTAGCTGGATTGGTGCAAATCAGTTGCCATTCCGTGATTTCAGGTGAGGAACTACTCCACTCTTTCTTCACGTCAGTCCTTAGTTAGGATTTTGTAGAAAACAGCCTATAGGTGTAGCATTTCTGAGCGCATCGCTAGGTCTTCTTTGTATCTGAAGCCCAAAACAGTCTTGTTGTTGTTTGAGTTTCAAAATGTGCATTTTCATAACGGCTCGCCATCATCTTTTCCAATGCCACTACTTCACGAGGATTTGAAATATGGCAAAGGATTGGACCCGTTTACCAAAGCTCGACCCTTCGGGTTGGGGGCATTTCGAAGATGTGCTATCTTGGTGGAGCAACAATATATATATGTGGAGCCCTCCAACGGCTCAAGGAAGAAGGCCACGACGCCTCTAGTCATGTCTATCGCTTGGGATATTTGGAAAGAGCGAAATGCAAGGATCTTCAACAACGAGTGTAGCATGCCAACCTTTGTTTTTGTAGGAGTAAGTTACAAGCCGAATCATGGGTGTTTGCGGGTGCTAAACAATTGGGTAACTTGATGTCGGGAGAGTGAGCTTTTTTCTGTGTGGGTGTGTTGTAACTTGTAACTTAAACCTCAAACTCCTTTTTTTTCTCTCTAAGGGAAGCCTTTTGCATTTCTTAAAAAGAAAATACTTCCTATGGGATGTCGCGAATTTGTCAAAATTCGAATGTATCTATATATTTAGTGTCTAGTTACATTTAAATTTAGACAAATCTGCGAATTATTTTCTAGACACAGGGAATAGTAGGAGTACATTTTGATCTAGTTTGTCGCGAGGTTGCGCTAGTGTGTTGAACTTACGTGAAACAAAAACGCCAACTTGTTCACCTTCATTCCTCCGCTAGCTGGCCCACAGTTTGCACCAAATATCCATCTTTCCCGAGTGGACGCGCTTTCCAGAATTGCAATGAGATATCCAGCCTTTCTCGACACACCATGTCCGATAACTGAACCAACCAAACAAACCGAAGCCCAAAAGCAGGCTAGCGATCTCCCCAAAAGCAGAGCACGGCCAGCCAGAGGCGCGACGCGGTGCAACTGTGCAAGCCGCCAACTTTGCCAGCCGCGCGCATGTGACGCGTATCAGCGGAACAGGGGATATCGGCACGGCCGCACGGGGGAGGGAGACCGCGGGACATCGCCGGTGGAGCAGGAGCAACCCATGTCGCCGGCCGGCAGCGGCAGGGCGCGTCGTGTCCGTTCGGACAGCCACACGTCCATTCGGTAGTGTACAGGACATGATCACCTGATTGTTTTCCTTTTCGGGGTGTCAGCTAGCTTAGCTGGTTGGCTTGCGCAACTGCCCAACTCCTCCTGCCTCCTTGGATTGGATTGGAGATCCGCGTCCGCGGTCGCTGTTCCATGGAGTAGGGTGGAGTGGAGTGGAGATCCTCTTCTTCGCGTAACCGATTCTGGGGGGCACGGAATAACGCGGATGGTGGAGCTGGGTAACGTGCGTGACCGTTGGTTGAGCTGGGATTGATATGACTACGACGTTCTACACCATCGGTGGATCTCGTGTTCAGAGACAAAAAAATACTGTACTACTTACTCCTACATAGCATACTCGCTTAACTCGTTGGCATTTTGGTGACGGTGTTTCTTTGGATTTGGCAACGGTAGACGCTCGACGGCTCTTCTAACGTGCGTCTAGACGTCGCTGGAGGTTGGCGGCGGCCACCGGCTTCGGCAAGCGCAGCAAACACTACGGATCGTTCTGTGTTTTTTTATCTTTTAAGGTTCTATCTGTAAAGTTTTTAGGACAACTTTTTTTTCTGGCCTATCTCTTAGGGCATCTCCACTCGTAACCCTCGTACGGGCTCCGGCGCGGCCCGTTTTCTGCCCGTATGGGGGGCATCGGTGCGATGTTGCCAAATGTGGGGACACCGGCTCCTAGCCGTGCCTCCATAACAAAATTTAAATTTTTTTAAATTTAGGAGAAATTTAGAGAAACAGTTCAAACTTCAACGAACAGTTTAAACTTAATAAAATTTTAAAAAAAACGCCATCTAATGGCGGCCACGGTCGATCCCGAGCCGGCGGTACATCGCCGCGGCGTAGTCGAACATGCCGTCCTCGTCGTCGTCGTCGCTGGCGGAGCGCTCCACCACCGTTTTCGGCCTTCGCTGTTGTAGTTGGCCGGCGGCGGGCCAACGCCGTCGTAGGCCTCGATGCGTTCCTCGCGCTGCCGCGCGAAGAACGCCGCCCACGTCTGGAGGTTGTCGGGATCCCACTGGGGGTCGTTGCGCTCCTCATCGGTGAGCACCTCCCAGTAGTGCTCGTAGATGGCGACCCTGCGGGCCGCGCCGGTGGGGATGGGCAACACAGCGAGGCCGCCGCGTCTCACCGCCCACCCCGTCGGGAGCCGGAAAGCCGGCGGGACGGGGTAGCCGGCGCTCCACAGCACCTGCGCCTCGTCGACGTGGAGCCAGAGGCGGCCAACGGGTTTGACCGCCGCGCCGTCGTAGCCGTCGTAGCACACCATCGCAGAGAGAGGGGGAGAAGAGGACGACGTTTGGGGGAGGAGATGGTGGAGCTCGCCGTCGAGGTAATACGCGTGCGGCGGCAATGGAAACCGCCGCGGGTTTTATACTGGGGAGGAGGAGGAGGCGAGCGGTGGGCATTAACGCCGCCCTGCCTCTTTGACGGGACGCGTCGGCTGCACCGCCCGTTGCCGTTGGCTGGGAAGGCTGCGGCGAGCAGCGCCATTACTCGGCGCTGATGGCGAGGAAGAACGGCTCTACGCGGCTGCCACGCGGGCCAGCTTTTACCGGGGCGGGTTGGCGCGCGCGCTCTCGCCTAATCTTCCCGCCACCCGCCCTGCCACGCGTCCATTCGGCGCCCCCGCTCGCCTCCCTGTACATTGGGTTTGGCCTGGGGCCGCCGGGTAAATAACTGGGCCGCGCCGGCGCCAAAAAAAAATAGGGCGCGCGGCTGGGCTCGAAATTTCGCGTCGGCGCCCCCAAAACGCTAAAAAAAATAGGGCGCGCGACTGGACTCGAAATTTCGCGCCGACGCCTCCCAAAACGCTATGGGGGCCTTTGAGGCCCCCGAGTGGAGATGCTCTTAGTTTTCATGTTTGTTTGTTCATGTAAAGTTGATTCTAATGAAATACTACTAGCTGAATTTCCAAAACAAAAAACCTCACCGACGGTCTCTTCAATCAACATAAATACGTTACCTCCGACCTAAATTAATTGACTTGGTTTTGTCTAGATTCGGACGTATCTAACACTAAAATAAATCTAAATACATTCGAATATAGACAAATCTAAGTCAATTAATTTGGGTCGGAGGGAGTAACTGAAAACATCATCTATTCAGAACGGGGATAACACACATACGTGCCACGATGTGTGTCTGCCAATGTACCTGTCGACCCGGACATTTCTCTTTCATTTTTGCGAAATTGTCAATCTTTGGCCTTGAATCGCAGTCAATCGCCCGATCTGATCTGTCCCTCCCTGTGTCGTGATCAGAATTCCATAGCCACGTTCTGCAGCTGCACATGCACGCTGCAGTGACCTTCGGTTTTAAACATTGCTGCCTACTGCTAGGATTGAGACCGGCTTATATTAGCTGGGTTGTTATTAACTGGTGCTAGCTTTTGGCCGGGAGGGGCTCCATACCATGTGCCGCCGCTCATGGCTCCAAACCTAGGCTTTGTTGTATGCTGATATTAAACTCTTTTCGAGAACAGTGTCGTCGATGTTAACCGAATCATCGCCATTTGTTTTGAATTTGCCGGTAGTAGCTATCTCACCGCGCTGTCGAGTGACTGCACTGCGCCACTCCTGTACAGTTCAGGGGCGGGCCCCTTGGGCAGCGGAAATAGAACAGTGGACCGTTCATTTTTATCAGCGGATATGGGATACACCCAACAAACGAGCAGATGCCATTGCAAGAAAAGAATAACGACACAACACCGAAAGAGCTCTCACAAAATACAGCCAAAATGTCCCTAAAAAAATACAGCCAAAATGCACAGCCTTGCACACATTGAGATGATACAATGGATTTTTAATAGAAATACATTATCCATGGTATCGATCCTTGGCTACACAAGTTTCTAGTTGCTTGATTGCTTCTCTTCTGAACTGTAGCCACCGACTTCTCTTATGACTTATCAAATGGTCAACTTCAAGTCCATGTTTAGATTACCAGCAAAAAAAAAAGTCCATGTTTAGATGCGTTAACAAGCCCAAAAACTGTTGGAATTTTGCTAATAAAGGCCCAGCCTATTTATATTATTCAACATTTTCTGAAATCCTAGAGACCCACTTGGCCCATTCATGCAAGGAAAAAGGTGAGTTTAGTCCCACATTGCTAGTTAAGTGAAAGTTGGACCAGCTTATAAGGAGAGCTCTTTCACCACTTGTACGAGCTTGAGAAGAGAAGACATATACACGCGCGCTCCTCTTCCTCCGCCGCCCGCCTCGTCACGACACGCGCGCGCCGCGGGTTGCGGGAATGCCTCGAGCCGAGAGCATAATTTGAACAGTCTGCGTGAGTGTATTTTTAATACGAACTCAGTGGAGATTTAAGTAGAGGTTGTTCGGCTTCGGTCGATGCCTGTTCGCTTCCTCTCCCGACGCCGACTGTTCGCCTGCCTACTCGTGCCTATAAGAGCGAGAGGTCGCTCCTCTCCTCAGATACACCAACACATACACACTGCGCTGCTTAGATCGTCCCCATCCCGTCTTGCGGCGTGCACCGCGAGCTGGGACAGTAGGCCTCCGAGACCCCGCTGCTTCGAGTCCTGTACGGGAGAAGGACGATAAGGTTTTTGGGGAGCGCGACTACTGGCTTCATCACGGACTACTTCACGGATAGCGACTGTGTCGACGTCTTCCCCAACGACGACTTCTTCCCCGATATCAACAATCTTTTCCTCGACAACATGGCTGACAACGGTGCCAACACTAACGGGAACACCGGCGGTTCCTCTACCGTGATGTATATCATCTTCTGGTCCTTCTCTATTATTCTGCCTGTGTTTTATCTGTCTTTTACTATGGTTAAATCTCTTGGAAAATTGCTCTATTTCTCAACAATCCAAAAATCTTATTATAGGCAATTTGCTCCAAGTGGTTTTTTTGCTTCTGTGAAGCCACCTGTTTTTTAGGGTACGCATTATAAGAGGTGGCGCGTGAGAGAAATTCTCTGGTTTCAGAACATGAACTGTTATGACGCCACTCTTGGCAAGCCTGAGGGAGAGCTTACTCCTGCTCAGGAACAAGTTTTTCAGAAAACTGATACCCTGTTCAAGGCTGCTTTGCTGTCTATTCTAGGGGATAACATTGTTGAACCATATATGTCATTTGATAATGGCAAGGACATGTGGGCTGCGCTCGGGGCTAAATTTGGGGTCTCGGACGCTGGCAGTGAACTGTATGTCATGGAACAACTCTATGACTACAAGATGACTGATGACCGCTCCGTGGTTGAGCAGGCTCATGAAATACAGTTACTGGCCAAGGAGCTTGAGCACTTCCCTTGTGTTTTACCGGACAAGTTCATTGCCGGGGGCATTATTGCCAAACTTCCCCCTTCATGGAGAAACTTTGCTACTTCCCTGAAACACAAGAGACAAGAGTTTTTCGTATCGGATCTCATTGGAACTCTTGATGTGGAAGAGAAGGCGAGAGTAAAAGACACACGTGCTCGAGGTGCTGAGGGAGGTTCAAGTGCCAATCTGGTACAGAAAAAGAACTTCCAGTCACACAAGTCCAAGAACAAGGGAAAGTTTGATGGAAAAGGAAAGTTCGATGGAAAGAACAAAGCCTCACAGTCTACTAGCTTCAAGAAGAAGACTGATAAGAAGAAAGGTGCTTATCATGTGTGCGGTGATCCTGATCATTGGGCTCCTGCTTTCCCCAACCGCTTTGACAAGCGCCAACATGGAAAAGGCAGCAAGACTGCTAATGTTGTCATGGACGACGTTGAGATGAAAGATGTTGGGTATGGTATATTACCTACTGTTCTTTCATTATGTCATTCTCCTGATTGGTGGATTGACACGGACGCTAATGTACATGTTTGTTCTGATGTTTCCATGTTTTCTTCATATCAGGTCAGAGGGGCTCAGTCCGTGCTGATGGGGAACGGCTCGCATGCTTCTGTTCATGGTGTTGGTACGGTCGATCTGAAGTTCACTTCGGGAAAGACCGTGCGCCTAAAGAACGTGCATCATGTTCCCTCAATAAATAAGAATCTTGTTAGTGGATCACTTCTATATCGTGATGGCTACAAGATTGTGTTTGAGTCCAATAAATTTGTACTGTCTAAGTTTGGAACATTTATTGGTAAAGGCTATGAGTGTGGAGGTTTGTTCCGCTTGTCACTGTCAGATGTGTGTAATAAAGTCGTGAATCATGTTTCATCTGATCTTGTATCAAATGTCTGGCATTCACGTCTTTGTCATGTTAATTTTGGTTGCATGACGCGGTTAGCTAAAATGAATATAATCCCAAAATTCACTACTGTGAAGGGATCTAAATGCCAAACTTGTGTGCAAGCAAAGCAACCTCGCAAGTCACATACGACTGCAGAGGTGAGAGATTTCGCGCCACTAGAGCTCATACATTCAGATCTTTGTGAGATGAATGGTGTGTTAACAAAAGGTGGAAAGAAATATTTTATGACATTGATCGATGACTCTACGAGATATTGTCATGTGTATCTTCTGAAATCAAAAGATGAGGCTTTGAGTTACTTCAAAATCTATAAAGCTGAAGCGGAAAACCAACTTGATCGAAAGATTAAGAGGCTTAGGTCTGATCGTGGTGGAGAGTACTTTTCCAACGAGTTTGATTCTTTTTGTGCGGAACATGGTATAATCCATGAGAGGACGCCTCCCTACTCGCCCCAGTCAAATGGGGTAGCCGAAAGAAAGAACCGTACTCTAACAGACTTGGTTAACGCCATGTTAGACACATCGGGTCTCTCCAAGGAATGGTGGGGGGAGGCATTACTGACTGCATGTCATGTCCTAAACCGAGTTCCCAGTAAGAACAAAGAGATTACTCCATTTGAAGAATGGGAAAAGAAAAGATTAAATCTTTCTTACTTGCGAACTTGGGGCTGTCTGGCAAAGGTTCATGTGCCAATCCCAAAGAAGCGCAAACTTGGACCAAAAACCGTGGACTGTGTTTTTCTAGGATATGCTTTTCACAGCATTGGCTATAGATTCTTGATATTAAAATCTGGAGTACCAGAAATGCATGTTGGTAGAATCATGGAGTCAAATGATGTGACTTTCTTTGAGGATATCTTTCCCATGAAGGATATACCTAGCTCATCAAATCAGGAGATACCCGACTCATTGAATCAGGAAATACCCACAATTACTGAACATACCATTCCTATTGAACACTCGGAAAAACCTGAGGAGGATGATAATGAAATTCCTAAAAGGAGTAAGAGATAGAGGACTGCAAAATCCTTTGGTAATGATTTCATTGTGTACCTTGTGGATGATACTCCTACTTCTATTTCAGAAGCCTATGCATCTCCTGATGCTGACTACTGGAAGGAAGCCGTTCGTAGTGAGATGGATTCCATCTTAGCGAATGGAACATGGGAGATCACCGATCGTCCTTATGGGTGCAAACCTGTAGGATGCAAATGGGTGTTTAAGAAGAAACTTAGGCCTGATGGTACTATTGAGAAGTACAAGGCAAGACTTGTAGCCAAGGGTTATACCCAAAAAGAAGGCGAGGACTTCTTTGATACTTACTCACCCGTAGCCAGATTGACCACCATTCGAGTACTACCGTCTTTGGCTGCCTCACATGGTCTTCTCGTTCATCAAATGGACGTTAAGACGGCTTTCCTAAATGGAGAGTTAAACGAGGAAATCTATATGGATCAGCCAGATGGATTTGTAGTGAGTGGTCAAGAAGGAAAAGTGTGTAAGTTGTTGAAGTCTTTATATGGCCTTAAACAAGCACCTAAGCAGTGGCGCGAGAAGTTTGAGAGAACCCTAACCACTGCAGGTTTTGCTGTAAACGAAGCTGACAAATGTGTGTACTATCGCTATGGTGGGGGCGAGGGAGTAATTCTTTGTTTGTATGTTGATGACATACTGATTTTTGGGACCAATCTTAATGTGATTAAGGAAGTCAAGGATTTCTTATCTCGGTCTTTTGAGATGAAGGATCTAGGAGTAGCTGATGTTATTTTGAACATCAAGCTATTGAGAGATGATAATGGTGGGATCACACTGCTTCAGTCTCACTATGTGGAAAAGATCTTGAGTCGCTTTGGGTATAGCAACAGCAAGTCTTCTCCAACACCGTATGATCCTAGTGTGTTACTTCGAAAGAATAGAGGCACTACTAGAGATCAATTGACATATTCTTAGATTATTGGGTCGCTTATGTATTTAGCTAGCGCTACGAGGCCTGACATCACTTTTGCTGTAAGCAAACTCAGTCGATTTGTTTCAAATCCTGGAGATGATCATTGGCAAGCTCTTGAGAGTGTCATGCGCTATCTAAATGGCAATGCGAGCTACGACATTCACTATACTGGGTACCCAAGGGTACTGGAGGGATATAGTGACTCAAATTGGATATCTGATGCTGATGAGATAAAGGCCACGAGTGGATATATATTTACACTTGGTGGTGGTGCTGTTTCTTGGAAGTCTTGCAATCAGACCATCTTAACGAGGTCAACTATGGAAGCAGAACTCGCAGCATTAGACACAACCATTGTTGAAGCAGAGTGGCTTCGAGAACTCTTGATGGACTTACCTATGGTTGAGAAACCTATACCCGCAATCCCAATGAACTGTGATAATCAAACTGTGATTGTTAAAGTTAACAGTTCTAAGGATAATATGAAGTCCTCAAGACATGTGAAGAGGAGATTGAAATCTGTCAGGAAAATGAGAAACTCCGGAGTTATTGCATTGGATTATATCTAAACATCTAAGAATCTGGCAGATCCCTTCACAAAGGGTCTATCACGTAACGTGATAGAAAATGCATCAAAGGAGATGGGTATGAGACTCACAATATAAGTTTTCCACAGTGGTAAACCACTCTATGTGATCGGATATCTCATGAATTAGAATTGGGAGACAAGCTGTTGGTTAACTGAGAGGAAAGTATCCCTACTTTAAAACACCACTCCAAGAAGATGCAATACTTTCCTATTCTGCATGGCAGGTTGATTTATCTTAATGTGTTCTAAGTGGCTTAGTTTAAGCAGAGATGTTGTCCTGCAGAACATCTTTTGAAGAACACACCTATATGAGTCTGACTATTAAACGTCGCAGTCTATGAGAGTTGGGTTCTCTCTAATAAACTCATAAAAGGCTATAGAGTATGACGCATAAGCTCCACCCGAGGGGAAGTCCCACGGCAACCCAGTATTGGTCAAGGCTTTGTGTAAAGCTAGAATGCAGCAAACTTGCAGTTCAAGGCATAGTCCACTGTACAAGTTGCAAACTAGTGTAGCATAGAGTTCTAGGTGGAAGTTCAACTTAACAGTCTCCACTAGTACCAGTATATAAACAATGTTTTAGAACCATAGGCAAATTTATGTGTGCCTCTGGGATCTGGTGGGGGATTGTTGTAATTTTGCCTAATAAAGGCCCAACCCATTTATATTATTCAACAATTCCTGAAATCCTAGAGGCCCACTTGGCCCATTCATGCAAGGCAAAAGGTGAGTTTAGTCCCACATTGCTAGTTGAGTGGAAGTTGGACCAGCTTATAAGGAGAGCTCTTTCACCACTTGTACGAGCTTGAGAAGAGAAGACATATACACGCGCGCTCCTCCTCCTCCGCCGCCCGCCTCGCCTCGCCTCGCCTCGCCTCGCCTCGCCGCGGGTTGCGGGAATGCCTCGAGCCGAGAGCTTCTCTTTTTGCCAAGCGAGAGGTCGCTCCTCTCCTCAGATACACCAACGCATACACCTTGCGCCTCGAGTTCCAGAGCACTGCGCTGCTTAGATCGTCCCCATCCCGTCTTGCGGCGTGCACCGCGAGCTGGGACAGTAGGCCTCCGAGACCCCGCTGCTTCGAGTCCTGTACGGGAGAAGGGCGAACCCCGCTGCTTCGAGTCCTGTACGGGAGAAGGGCGATAAGGTTTTTGGGGAGCGCGACTACTGGCTTCATCACGGACTCCTTCACGGATAGCGACTGTACCGACGTCTTCCCCAACGACGACTTCTTCCCCGACATCAACAATCTTTTTCTCGACAACATGGCTGACAACGGTGCCAACGCTAACAGGAACACCGGCGGTTCCTCCACCGTGATGTATATCATCTTCTAGTCCTTCTCTATTATTCTGCCTGTGTTTTATCTATCTTTTACTATGGTTAAATCTCTTGGAAAATTGCTCTATTTCTCAACAAAAACTACCAATCAAATATCACAGCTTGTAAAATGGTGTTATCCCAATCAAATGTAAGCATTATCGCATGAGAACCAATGTAGCATGGCCAAGGAGAACCGGTCTCATCATGTGACCCGAGTACTTGTCGAGTTTCAGAAACAATATTGACAACTTTACATCTCATTTTCTTTCGATTTGACGCTACATAAACATGTGAACACTTGAAGGTGAATAAAACAAACACATGGCGAAAAATACCTTGAAGTTAGGCAAACCATCATAAGAACTTAGCATCTGATATAGATGATCACGTAGGGCGCCAAGGGTATAACGGGTGCATGCCACATTCACGGTCTGCCACGGATAAAAACAAATAAAGTCATGCAAAAGAATATTAGGCATTCCAATAATGAATACAAGGACATATTCCTGATTGAAAAAAGGAAGTCGTAAAATGCTTGACTAGTATTTTGGTGAATGAATAATGCAACAGATTTATTCAATATAACAAACAAAAATGTAAATCTTCCTTAGTTTATCATTTAAGGTGTGAAACCTACAACATGGAAAGAACCTCATGTTGCAAAAAAAAACATGGAAAGAACCTCATGTCCAATAAACTACTTCCTCCATCCAAAAAAGGATGTCGGAGATTTTTCTAGATTCACATGTATCTAGAAGCAACATGCAAATCTTAACAAATCCCCGACATCCTTCCTTAGACAAAGGGAGTACACCTTATTCGTGCCCGGAATAAAACACTCAATGCTATAGCACAACCAAAATGTTTGCTCAACCCACAAGCCTTTTAACATTTTAAATTTTGTAATACAATCAACACTACCTGTGAGAATGCTAAGTAGATGAAGTCCTTGGACACACCCATTGGGACAGTCGAGAGAAAATGCACCACACATACAATAAAACAAAAGGTTGTGGATATTAAGCCCATTTGCCATGGCTAGATAATAGAAACTTTAAAATACTGGTAGCATCCATGCATTAAAAAACAAGTATTTTTAATTTTGTCCCTTCCACATCCTACTTGTGTTTTTGAATGATAGAGAAAATGCAAGCATGACAAAGTTGAATGTTGAAAACATTGTTCGCATGATCACAAATAGTGTGAAAATATAACAATTTGCAACCGTAAATAAAATCATGAGTGGGTTCAAAAACCACTAACAATAAAATTTAGCATAAAGACACAAAAAATGAGTAAAAACTAATATAACACCTGGTGAATAGATACTTGAGTTTGAAAATACCTTATCATTTAGCATCAGCTCAGAGCAAGATCAGTATACAGGTAATCCCTTCCTCATATGTGGATACATGCATTGAAGTAGTAAAAAAATCCCGTTCAAAAAAAAAGTAGTAAAAAAATGTGACAATGGTAATCTAAGTATGATTTGGAAGAGATGATGCATGTACACACTCCACAACATCGTATCACACCGGTTCTGAAATATTTTCAATCTCCTAATCATTCCATTCATGATTTTTACCCCAATAAAACCATGATTATACTTTACCATGTGCAATGATCAATGCAAGGAACCAAAATTCCACAATATTGCCACCTACCGCTTTCATTGAGATAGTAAGAGCATCTTTAACCGAAGCCCTAAATCTTAGAGGAGAAAAACGTGCACTTTTCATGGATGAGATTTTTTTCTCCTCTAAACGGTGGCCGCTGGAATCGATCCCCTAAATCTAAACTCCTATATTTGGATCTTCTACTAGACATTTCAACAAACATATTGCAATCAAACCAAGAACACACCAAATTCAAACAAAAACACATAGGATTGAAACGCATTGCATTGTTTTGTTGCTACTTCATACATGCATAGCCTACATATGCGCAGCGCCATCGGTGGCCGGCAAAGAAACCCTAGCTAATGCTCGGCGCCGTCGATGGCCTGCCGCACCGCCACCTAGCCATCGAGGCTGTCGAGCCAGGTGTTGACGGAGTCGTTGGAGTCGGTGTCGCTGTCGTAGAGGTCGATAACTTCCTACATCGATAAGGTCCCGCTCCTGCCATTGCTGTAGCAGATGCCGCCGGTGCCGCTGAAGAGGCAAGGTCGTGGCGCGCGGTGTACTCCATGTAGCGTTGCACCTCCGCTGCGACACTGCAGGGATTGAGCCGACGAAGCTCGTCCATGTACCACTCGCTGGCAGCCTCGGCCTCGAGTCGCTCCCGAGCCTCTCGGTCCTCCCGAGCGATGCGCACGGCTGGGAGGAGAGAAGATCTCCGGCAGGAAGTCGGCCTGACCGAGCAGGAGGTTGAGCGGCCCAGAGTTAGAGCCGTGGAGCTAGACGTTGGCAACGTCGTGTGCCCATGCCGCCTGCCGCGCTGATTGGAATGTACCAAGCAAGTGGCAGGCACCGGTGTTCTGGTCGGTGATCTCGGCCACCCACGTCTCCCACTGCCGCTGTCACTTGACGTGGTACCGGTTGTGCAGTGCCAGTGGCGGTGGGAGGTCGGGTTGCCTAGATCTCTGGCCTCGAGGTCGGTCGCGGCCCCAAACGGCGCTGCGGATAGGCGGTGGAGACCGGCGGCGGGATCCAGCCATCTCCGGTGGGTATTGGTGGAAGGAGGGGCGGTGGGGAGAAGAACGACAACGAGGGAGTGAGCGGTGGAGGGGAGGGGATTTTCTTCTCATCGGCCTTGTGGCCGAGCAAATATAGGAGAAGGGGGTAGATTTTTGGGGTTGAACTCCTAAATTTACTCCTCTAAAGGATTTTTGGATTTCGGTTAGAGGACTCTTCGGCCACTAGACTAGAGGACTAATTTAGTCCTCTATAGGAATTTTGGCTTTCGGTGAGAGATGCTCTAAGTCAGCTTTACTTTACTTCTAGTTTTGTCTTGGGCAACTAGCTTCCCCAATGAAAAATCTCTTTAGTGCATAGATGTATTGATCTGAGAAACTTGTTTTCCTTGCAATCCCGCGGCTGCCCAACAATCATGGAAACATGTAGTATATAGATTATATCGAAATTTCATTGAGATCATATTGAAGGAATAAAAATAATTTGTATTTCAACATGTTCTTAATAAATATGAATTTTATTGCATGCTTACACTTCAGATTTGATCAAAGTAGATATATGATTCTACATATGACATATTTATTATCAGATCTTCCTTTTCATCGTTAAGATGTTACCTGCATAAAATATTATATCGATAAGAAAATCTATTAGTTCACAGAATCTGTCGCCGCCGAACTCCTACACTTCATCAACTAAATAAATTCACTTTGCTTCGCATAAAACAAGTAAACAAGTCCTAAGAATCAATGAGGTGTACACTGAACGAGTACAAATTAATGTTTAGTAACCAAACAAAGAACAATAACGATTCTAAGTCGTGGCTCAGGGTACCGTCAATGTTTTCGACCATTGTATCATAGTGAAAAAATATGTTGAATAAGAAGAATTTATAGATCATAGTGAAAAAATATGTTGAATAAGAAGAATTTATAGATCCAATGTCATAATCTGTAAACAATTAAACAATTACGACCCATTGTATAGGATGCACTCAGTGTGTACGAGCTGAATTTGACGATTGATTTACTTTATCAACCCTTTTAATACAATGCCTCCAAAATTATTCAACTAATATTAGGTTTCTATAGTAAATTACCGCGCTAAACTATGAAACCGGGTATAAATCCTACCCTGCATAGTATGTTGTATAGTATGTTGTAGTATGTTGTAGTTTGGTCCAGCATGTCCAAATTGATTTTGGTATCACTAGGAACATTGCATAGACCGATCCGTGTTTATTTTGCCAACATCTTTTGAAGAATCCCACATTTGCGATTAAGCACGGCTATTGCACACGAGTACCACCAAAGACCGAGCTAAAATTAATATAATTTATACTAAGCTTTTGCACTTTTATAACTTATTATTATCATACTACAATTTTAGCCATTATTTTGCTATTACTTAGTTAGCATAGTTCACCACATAACAATGTTGAAAAAAGATTAATTGTAGTTTTCATTATAGCCTTATATTGTGTGCATTGAAAATACACGTGATTGTGCCAAATTTAAGTTGTATTCGTTGAAAAAACTTATTACTTTTTTTGCTTTGCAATGGCCGTAACATGGTTTTAAAACCAAATCTCTTGAAATGCCAAAAGAATAAAAGGTAATCCATACCATCTCTTTGAGTTAAATTATTGATAATTGAATAATTACTTAGCGCATATGTTTGTACGTTGTAATTATAATATCTTTAAGTATCTTGATAGAAGCCACCAAAGCAAAGGCAGAGGTAGAATATCATTTGCCCTCGGCCACGTTCGTAGGTAGTAGCTACAATAGCGCTGCAGCGGCTCATCACGGGCCGCGATGCGGGAGTCGGAAGGGTGGAAATGGTGTTCTTGCATCTGATAGCGGGCTAGGCACGGACGAGAGGAGGACGTGTCCTAAATTTGGGCTAGGAATGTGTAACACCCTCGAATCGGCCCTATGCAAGTTTTAGCAATTTCCGCCAAACCCGCATAGAAACGGTTCAAAGATGCCCACCAGGCACTTGCGTGCGAGTGAAAAACGAAGTAATAACATTACACAATAGTCCATGATGGAACCCACAGAAACATATATACAACAACGACTCCATTAGACAAAAATACAGATATACAATACAAAGATCCAAATCGACTTAAAAAGGGTACAACATCTGAATACGGATAAGATGCAAATGGGGCTAAGAGCCCTGAAGAATAACCAATGGCGTCCATAACCCTGCCCAGGCCAAGCCGGAAGGTTAACCCTGCTAACAACGTCGAACTTATACCTGCTAAACAAAAGGGGTGCCGACAAAGGGCAAAGGAAAAAGAGAGCGGTCAGTATTGTGGCTAGTACATGGCGAGGCTAGAATTCTGCGGCTCTCGCCTACATAAGTATGGTGGACTGAAGCGGCAGCACAGCATGCACAAAACAATCTATAGAGACTCGATTCAACTGTCGGATATTAGAGAGGGATAAGAAAGACCTATTTGGATCCAACCTAATAGTAATACTAAAACATACCCATCCTGGTATTTTCCCCTCGAGACCACACGAGGAAGTCAAACCGAGGAACTCACATAGTTGGCAGTTTTATTCATTTCATTATAGTTGCAGCACTTAATAGTCAGATATAGATAGCACGAGTCATCCTGATATCATAAGCATTGGGCAGTTTTAATTAACCATTCCATTGTAGTTGCAATACTTACTAGTCAGATATAATTAGCATGATACATCCCAACTCCAGCAGTTGTTGGCACTTTTATTTACTCATTCCGTTGTAGTGGAACTGATTACTAGACATGTCAAAGTCAAATTTATAGTACTACTTTAGTTATGGTTGTCTATGATCGAGATACTGTGCTCCAAGTCGTCCATAACCATGGACACGGCTTTTAGAAAGGTTTACCCTGCAGGGGTGCACAAATAGCAACACACACACGATCAACCTCAGAGAGAACCAAATAAAAAGCAACGAGGCATCATGACAAAGCATTCACATGATTCATAAATCATTTCATGGGGCCACCCCGAATAAGCTACCCGTTACAAAGTCGGCCGGCTCCGTGACGGACCCAGGGTGTGTGGCGACGGCTGTAAACGACTGGAAAACCAAAAGTGTGACTGGGCTTGTCGATACAACGTAAACATGCACGAGGTTCCTAAACAGTACATGCGCTCCACGCGCAATCGTAAATAAAGCAGTAAAGCATGGCATAAGTACAAGATAGTAATAAAGCCCCAAACTAATTTGTGGTCCCAAGAAATAAAGTGTGAATCAAGCTCAGGCAAAGGGGGTTCATAGAGTCTCCCGTATGTGGATAGTGCGAATAGTCAAGGAATAGGTATCAAGTACTCGAGGCCTACGGGACACAAGTGAGTGTGGAAGAACCAAATATTAGCTATTGCCCACCGGTGTCTCTACATTAGTTATATCTATTCCTAGCATTTTAATTATCAGTTGAAATTAAAGTCATGATCATCTCCACCAGTAAGCATGTGCCAACCTTCCAACAACGGTGGAACAACAATGACGCGAAGCAGCACCTAGCAAGCAACTACGACTCGCAAGGCCGACTATCTACCAAACAACAGGCAGTAGGATGTGTCCAAGGCAATATAGAGGCTGTAAGGAATATAAATGGTGCACGAAAACTAAAGCATCGCAACACAGATAGCAATAGATCAACAGGAGGAAGTAAAGACTATAAACATAAAATAGGTAGTGATGTCTACGCACTTCTATTCTTGTAGATAGTTGTTGGGCCTCCAAGTGCAGATGTTTGTAGAACAGCAGCAAGTTTTCCCTTAAGTGGATCACCCAAGGTTTATCGAACTCAGGGAGGAAGTGGTCAAAGGTATTCCCTCTCAAGCAACCCTGCAATCAAGATACAAGAAGTCTCTTGTGTCCCCAACACACCCAATACACTTGTCAGGTGTATAGGTGCACTAGTTCGGCAAAGAGATAGTGGAATACAAGTGGTATGGATAATTATAAGTGGTAACGGTGATAGAAAATAGCTTGATGGCGTGGAAGAGACTAAAGGCAAACTGAAATAAAGATCAAAGCAAGCAAACATGTAACAGATCTAATAACAAACGGTGTATCAATGCTTAGAAACAAGGCCTAGGGACCATACTTTCACTAGTGAACACTCTCATATAAATATCTTCTCTTTATGATACTACTCTTAACTACTCTCCGGTTGAACACTCTAAGCGATGGTAGGTCTATAACAGCACACCTCAAAGTAAGCCTTTCCCATCTAGAAAACCCCACACTGTCACCTTGAGCACTAGATGGTTCAAACAAACACCACAATTTCATAAAGACATCCAACTCTAAATATAACTCATAACAAATATTTGTAATCTCTAGCCTAAGTGCCACCATGGTGTGCACGCTGTCACTTTCACACACATGGGGAGAGCAGAGATCTATTAAAGCACTTGAGTAGCAAGGTAGATCTACTAGATTACAAAGCTCATGATCTCAATAAGATCATGCATAGAGAGAGAGATGAACACATAGCTACCGGTAGAACCCTTAGCCTCGAGAGAGAACTACTCCCTCCTCATCATCGGAATTAGCAATGGTGATGGAGATGGTGGTGGAGATCGATGGAGATGGCTCCGGGGGCACTTCCCCGTCCCGGCAGGGTGCCGGAACAGAGACTTTCTGTCCCCTGAATCTCCCCTTCGGTGGCGGTGGTGCTGTGGAACTTTTCGTGGATTTCTGATTGACTATTTAGGGTTTACGCATCGGGAGGCTTCTTATAGGCCAGAGAGCAAGGTTGGTGGGCGGCCAGGGGGCCCACACCATGCCCTAGCACGGCCTAGGTGGACCCGCACCTAGGGGTGGTGTGGCCACCCTGTGGCCCCCCTCCGGCTCTCCTTCTAGCTCCGTGAATCTTCCGGGAAAGTAATAACTTTGGCTTTTGTCCGGTCCAATTCCGAGAATATTCATTTTCTGACTTCCTGGAACCAAAAACAACAGAAAACAGGCAACTGGCACTGTGGCTCTTGTTAATAGGTTAGTCCAAGAAATCATATGAAAAGTACTCCAAAATATGGACAAAACATAAGAAAGTAGATAAAACCAAGCATGGAACATCAAAAATTATAGATACATTTGCAATGTATCAACATCCCCAAGATTAACTCCTGCTCGTCCTCGAGTAGGTAAGTGATAAAAAGAAAGAATAATTTTTGAGGTGACATGCACCATCATAAACTTGATCAAAGTACTTGCAAAACATTCAAAGCTGGGATCATAGTACTTCAATCATAACATGAAAGACAAAGTTCTAGCAATAAGACAAAGAAACTATGTTGCAACATGAAAAGGCACAAACAAAAGATTCATGAATAACAATGCTTTTGCAAGACGTTTGTTTGTTTCACATAAAGAAAACATAGCATGGCATTCAGCTTGTCCCTCATAGAGTAGCAAACACAAATGCATAGGACACCTTCAAAGTTCATAAGAGTGACTAGATACAAATAGTTTAAAACAAGCAATATCAAAGCTATGCATCAATCAACAAGTCTTGGGACAATGCACATAGAACTAAGAATGGCCACTATGCTCTCAAAGTAGGTGCATAAAGGTAGAAGGTGGAGACTCAATATAATGGTGGAAGAAAGGCCTTCATAGAAGGAAGTAGGGATTCAAGTCTCATAAAAAGCTTCCAAAAATTATGGTACTTATAGCTTTCAGCTCTCATTGCCCCTATCATAAGCATCTTGAAGTGATTAAGGTTAAAGTGAATAAACTATGGTGTACATGCTTGACGAAGTATAAGTTAGAAATCTCATGTCCCTTGTATACGAGGGCCGCTCCTCATGCTACTCAAGTTTAGTCACCGGTAAGTTCTTGTCATTGTAAGTACATGTGTATCATAGAGAACCGCCAACGGGGTACCCCTTGCCCGATGATACGGAAGAATCCCCATATCAAAATGACAAGGCAAGCAGACAACGAGCATCTCAGCATTCTACTTATTTACCATGGGAATATGGTGCTTTTTTCTCTCTTTCCTCTTTTCATAGTATCTTTTTTTTCTTTTCTCTTTTTTTCTCTTTTTTTCTCAATATAGGACTCTTTTTTTATAAGAAGAATACTTCATAGACAACTCATTATGGTTACGCTGCAGGTTTTCACCATGTCAACATGGATTAGACCAGCGGCCCAGGCGGTTCTCTAACACATATACATAACTCCATGGACTTACAAACTCCCCTTTCATTTCACACCGACGACATCCATATACAAAAGAGCATGATATCAACTAGGTACAAGTACCAAGTGCAATGTTGAAAGCGTTTCCCATGAAAGCATGGTTCTGCTAATTCCCAACAAATAAGTGCAAGCATATACAACATAGACGACACAATGGTTCAAGTTTATTAAGGGCAAGTAAAGTAAAGTGTGCCATCAAGTTCGTGAGAGCTTTAATCACTAGTTTTTTCTCATAACAAGTGGAAGGTAAACAAAAGCATGAATATACTTGGAATAGCATAAGCTAGTAGGTAGGTATGGTGGACTCTTTGGAATAACTTGGTTTAGGGAGTTGGATGCATGAGTGGAACTCATACTTTGTTGTGGAGGCTAGCGAAAGACTGGGAGCGACAAACTAAGAGAGAAATAATGGCCATAATCATGCAGAGCGACAAAACATCATTGATCAAAGCATAAAGTGATACTACAAGTTGAAAACTAAAGGATCATAAAGGCTATGGTGACTTGAGATAGTCATAACATGGTGTGAGCATGCGCCAAGTCAACCCAAATAAAGCATCAAAGGAGAATACCACTATACTATGCTTTAATATGCTAAAACAACGCATGATTCATCCAAGGCACATTAAGAAATCTCAATTGTTTATAACAAGTCATGCTACAACAAAGAATACTAAGCATAAAGCCAAAACAATATCAAGCATGGCATGACAAAGCATAGGCCACAGTAAAAAACGAGCTCTTTTTACCACATAAGTATGAACTTTCCTACTCTTTTCCAAACCAAACCAAACTATTTGCTAACCAATGTATGAAAGAGGGGGTCCAACCAATTTATTCAGAAAACTAATAAAACCAACCAAACGAAAAACCAAAACGAAAACGAAAAAGAAGACGCTCCAAGAACAACACAACTGTGCATGAAACAATAAAAATGAAGCGTTTGGTAGAACCTGAGATTTTTATTGATGAAGAAGGGGATGCCTTGGGCATCCCCAAGCTTTGACGCTTGTACTTCTTGGATATTTCTTGGGGTGACACACGTGGCATCCCCAAGCTTGAGCTTTAGTCCATCCTTCATCTCATTACTCATTCCTACCATACACCTGAAATTTTTCCTTCATACAAAACTTCACACAATCTCATTAGCAATATTAGTGCACTTAAGATAAATAAGTCTTAAGGTTTAGTTCTAACACCAAATAAACTTCCATTAGAACACTAGCTAATGAAGCACTTCCCTCAAAAATCTCAATTCCCCAAAAGAACTCAAGAAGGAACCAACAAGAAGCAGATGCAGAAAATGGCAGAAATCTGTCAAAACAGACCAGCAGGTAAAGACGAATTTTTTCGAAGACTTTCTATTGCTGAAATCAAAACGTGTTGAACTAACGAAAGTTAGATAACAATCTGGGGCAGAAGCACAAAAAATTACAGCTCAATGCGACATACAGAGCTCTCTCAGGAATTTTTACGGTGAAGCACAAAAATCTGTTTCGGGGCAGCAACTTTTCCAATCATTACTTCTCTCTCATAGAGGTTACTCTTGGCACAAAGAGCAAATAAAAAGGATAAGGAGCGGTTATTACTGAAGTAATAACTTCCAAGACTCATCTAAAACTCTTGGGTTATCTCCCAACAAGTACTTTTGTTTAACGCCTTTAAGTTAGGCATGATAGTTTGAGAAGATGCTCACATAAAAAATATGAATTGAAGTAAAAGAGAGCATCAAGCAAATTCAAAGCACACTTAAGTCTAACCCACTTCCTATGCATAGGAATCTTGTAAATAAACAAGTCATGAAAGCACAAAGCAACAAGCATAGGAAAGCAAAACAAGTGCAACTTCAAGACTTTCAACATAAAGAGGGGAAACTTAATATTATTGAGATGCATAAAACCATGTTTCTCTCTCTCATAATAACTTTCAGTAGAAACATGAATAAAATTAACAATATAACTATCACATAAAACATTCTTATCATGAGCCACATGCATATAATAATTATTACTCTCCACATAAGAATAGTCATTCTTATTAATTGTAGTGGGAGCAAATTCAACAAAATAGTTATCATTATTATTCTCATCACCATAATCATCAAATATAGGAGGCATATTGTAGTCATAATTAATTTCCTCCTCAATAGTAGGTGGACTTAAAATAACATATTCATCATTGTAATCATCATATATTGGAGGCATAGTATCATCATAAGCAATAGAATAGCTATCTTCCAAAGCTGGTTGACTAAAAAGATCATTTTCATAAAACTAGCTTTCCCAAGCTTAGAATTTTCCATAGCATTAGCAATAATGGTGTCCAAAGAATTCATACTAACAACATTGCTATTAGTATGCAAATAGAGTTCCATAGGTTTTTTAATTTTCTCTTCAAACACTTCATGTCCTAACTCAAGATAAATACTATAAAGCTCTCTAATTTTGTTGTTGTTTTCCATTAAGCCTAACTAGTGAAAACAAGAAACAAAAAGACAAAATTGCAGAATCTAAAGGAAATAACTTCAAGCACTCACACCGGAGGATGTGAGTACCTTTTACCTTTCCTCCCCGGCAACGGCGCAAGAAAATAGGCGTTTACCGTGGGAGGTTCTTCTTCTTTAATCCTCCGGTGTGAATACCTTTTACCTTACCTCCCCGGCAACAGCGCCAGAAAATAGGCGTTTACCGTGGGAGGTTCTTCTTCTTTAATCCTCTGGTGTGAATACCTTTTACCTTTCCTCCCCGGCAACGGCGCCAAAAAATAGGTAGAAAGGGGGAGAATGCTTGCCTGGAAAGCATAGCCGAAGATTCATCTGGAGATTGGGTCGACACTCGCATCCACTCAACGGCCTAATCCGTGAAGAAGCAAAGCACTAGAAGAAATATCGGATACACTATTTAATACTACGGCAGAAGATCGGGCATGATGCATGTATGATACATGACATGGAAAAGATGGGATGCAATTGGGCAATATTAAGCGGAACCAGGGTCCCGAAAATTAATTAATGGTTCAAGTTATTTAGATACCCCGCAATTTAAATGTTGTATTATCAAGGCAAAACATGGCATCGGTTCGCTATGCAAATTTAAATGGAGGCGTTAATAGACAGGAATAACCCGCATATGCGCTCCATATTTAATTTAGGTGATTCGACAAATTACCCCCCAAATGACAAAGCATATATGCAATTATGAACAATCGAATGTGCAAAAATTATATATAGCATTTATAAAATAGGGCTAGGAAAAGGGTCACACATCTTGGTTCGGCGATCTTGGGGGTTCCAAGGGTTGGGGTATCGGCGGGGTTCGGTCTTCGGCGGGATCGGTCTTCTGTTGGCCTCGCACCATCCTCATGGAGTCCTCACATCCATGCTTAGGGCAAAAACTCGGGGAGCCAACACACCAAAACCACGGGTACCACGTGTTCCCAACGACAAGCCACGAGGGCAACACATGCGTAGCTCTAGGACACACGAGCAGGCGACAAGGCAGAGGACCTGTGGCAGGAGCACGCTCGCAGGCTCGAGGACGGGAAGCCGTGACAAGGAAGAGAGGGCTAGAGGCGGGCAGAGCCTCGCGGGGTAGGGGCTCGAGACTGCGGACAAAGATGAGCTCGGGAGGAGGGCGACGCGAGGGCGGCGAAGCTCACGGGGAGGCGGCGGCGCTCGTGGGTTGGTGTTGGGGCGTTGCTAGAGCGGAACGACGGAGCTTGGGCTCGGAGAACGGCAACACGGCGGCCGGAGGCGCGGCGACAGGGAGGGGCGAGGACGAGCGGGGCCGTGTGTGGAGCTTCGGCCCAGGCGGTGGCCGGAACTTGCCGTATCGGGGACGAGGTGGAGGTACCTGGCGGCGCAGGGCGATGGCATGCAGGGGCCAGCAAGGGAAGGGCCTAGCGGTGGAGCTCAACAGAGACGAGGCCCGTGGCTGCAGGGCTCCGAATAGAGGAGGTAGGGGCGCTGCACGGTCGGGAGAAGCTCGGGGGGACGGTGCCACGGGAGAGCTTCGTCGGGAGCTCGGGCGGCGCCTAGGGGCCGAGGCGGAGGAGAGCTCGCGAACGGGGTGGGGATCACATCGATTCTGGGGTAGGTGGGGCCCGGTTGCGGTGGGATCTGGGAAAGGTAGGTAGCATGGGATCGATGCGGGCGCGTGGGGCTTCCGTGCGGTGCGGGGTTTGCTGCGTCGCGAGGGAGTGGGGCCGGGGCGGGTGCAGGGTGTGCCGCTGTGTGTACCGCGCGAGAGTGTGTTGCAGCGGACGGGTTGGCGGTGGCTGGGTGAGGTGAGGTTGCGGCTAGGGTTTAGTCTAGGGTTCGTTTGATGGGGTTGTAGGTGGACTGGCCTAATCGGCTGGCTGCATCCCACGATGCAAACAAAAATAGTTCTATTTTATTTAATGTTCTGATTTATTTTACAGACTTTTTTTATAAACAACTTCAGACAAAACAAAAATATTTGGAAGAGACCGGGGTTTAGATTTGAATAAAGACGAGGATATTCAGAAAAGAAAGATAGGATTTTAGCAAATACTTTTAGGCAAACAGATGCAGGATGACATGATGATGCTCAAATGCAATGTGGCATGATGACATGAGCATGTGGTCATGATGGTGCACAAAATAAACAACACGCGATTTTCTAGTAGTGGTTTTTCCGGGGTGCTACAATTCGACACCACTAACAAGGGATCTCGCCCTCGAGATCCGCCTCATGGTACGGGGAAGAAACCTGACGATCTGAACCTTTCGCTTCGTGTAGATCCTCGCGACACCACACATCCCCAAGCTTAACTTCTACTCGTCCTCGAGTAGGTAAGTGATAAAAAGAAAGAATAATTTTTGAGGTGACATGCACCATCAAAGACTTGATCAAAGTATTTGCAAAACATTCAAAGCTGGGATCATAGTACTTCCATCATAACATGAAAGATAAAGTTCTAGCAATAAGACAAAGAAACTATGATGCAACATGAAAACGCACAAACAAAAGATTCATGAATAACAATGCTTTGCAAGACGTTTGTTTGTTTCACATAAAGAAAACATAGCATAATAGCATTTAGCTTGTCCCTCAATAGAGTACCAAATATAAATGCATAGGACACCTTCAAAGTTCATAAGAGTGACTAGATACAAATAGTTTAAAACAAGCAATATCAAGTTATGCATCAATCAACTAGTCTTGGGACAATGCACATAGAACTAAGAATGACCACTATGCTCTCAAAGTAGGTGCATAAAGGTAGAAGGTGGAGACTCAATATATTGGTGGAAGAAATGCCTTTATAAAAGGAAGTAGGGATTCAAGTCTCATAAAGAGCTTCCAAAAATTATGGTACTTACAACTTTCAGCTCTCATTGCCCCTATCATAAGCATCTTTAAGGTGATTAAGGTTAAAGTGACACAACTAAGAGGATATGCTTGACAAGTTATAAACCGAAATCTCATGCCCCTTACTTACGAAGACCGAACCTCATGCTACTCAACTTTAGTCACGAGTAAGCTCTTGTCATTGTAAGTACATGTGTATCATTAAGAACCGCCAACGGGGTACCCCTTGCACATGATACATGAGCTTTCCCATAATCAAAATGACAAGGCAAGCAGACAATGAGCATCTCAACGATCTTTTTATTTGCTATTTGCATAGGTTTTTATTGAGGATGTGATGACCCACAAGTATAGGGGGTGTATCGCAGTATTTTCGATAAGTAAGAGTGTCGAACACAACGAGGAGCGGAAGGTGCTGGCTAGTGGTATGATTCGGGAATTCTCTACAAATACTTAGCAAACGGATTTTTAGGGGTTTTCGATAAAGCAAGTAAACAAAGTACGAGTAAATGAAAGACAGTAAGAATGAATGAAGCAAGTGGCCCAATCCTTTATGCAGCAAAGGACAAGCCGGTTGTATTTATATAGATGACCAAACATTCTCGAGGACACACGGGAAGACTGTCAAGTGCTTTCGCTTCATATAGTCGATTAATCTTCTTTAGCTTGCTAAGTGTTGTGTGGGTGAACCTGTGCTAATGTACCGTCCCATCCAAGACTTAATACATACTTGTGATTAAACCCCCTTGCAAACATCCGTAAGTACAAGAAAATAATTAAGGTAAAACCTAACCACAGCTTTAAACTCTAAGACCCTTACGTCCCTTGTGCAATGGTTTCCTAACGGGGGTTCAGGTTTCTGTCACTCCGGCAACCCCTACGATTAGTATCCAAATACACAATGCATTCCCCTAGGCCCATATAGGTGAAGTGTCATGTAGTCGACGTTCACATGACACCACTAGAAGAAGTACACCACAACTTAAATAACAATCTATTGAATCTTTCTCAACGCAACTCCACTACTAACAACAAGACTTCTCCCATGTCCTCAAGAACAAAACGAACTACTCACAAGACATCATATGGATCATGATCAGAGATGGAATAATGATGTATAACAATCTGAACATAAATAATAATTCAATGGTTCACTCAATAGCATCAACTACAAAGAGTAACCAACACCGGGAAAGTTTCCCCTATGAACTATAACAAGATTCGACCAATTGTTACAGCAATATGGAGATGGTGATGAGGGTGCTGATGGTGATGATGGTGGTGGTGATGATGATGATCCCGATGAAATCCAGCTTGATGGTGGTGTTGATGGCGACGATCTCCCCTCTCCGGGAAGGAATTCCTCTGGCAGAAATCTGTCTGCCGGAGAGATCTTTCTCTCTCGGTGTTTTCCGCCCCGCAGAGGCGGCGGAATCTTTCTGTGGTTGCTCCCCTAGTCTTAGGGTTTCATGGGGATGATATACGTCAGAGGGGAGAGGCTGGAGTGGGCCAGGGCGGCCACACCACTCCCTGGCGCGACCTAGGCCTGCCCGCGCCATGGGATGGTGTGGGACCCCTATGGCCCACCTCCGCTCCATCTTCTGGCATCCAGAGTCTTCTAGAAAAATAGAATTTTCCATATATTTTCCTGGATTTTCTGATCTTCACGAATTTTGCCTCCAAACAGCACCTTTTCCATCAGAATCCTGACTGCAGCGGTCCATGCTCCAAAAGTCATCAACCATGCAAAAATAGATGAAATAACATAAGTATCACCTCTCAATACGAAATATATCAATGAATAATAGTGAATTAAGACATAGAATAGTGATGGAAAATGGACGTATCAACTCCCCCCAAGCTTAGACTTTGCTTGTCCCCAAGCGAAACTGAACTCAATAAACATGGCCTCAAGTTTATGGAGTGAAGAGTCGATAAAAGAATACGGACAAGAAGCATCACATTCATCAAAAGCATAGATCATAATAGAAGACAACTCACTATTATATAACTAAACTTGCAATAAGTAAAGGAAACACAATAAAGATACATAAAGTGAATCATAATTGGTAATGGCAAACTTAGATCTTGGTCGAAGAATAGTTGATAATTTGCTGGAGTTCACAAATAGCTGGTTTTTCAATGAAAGTTTTCAAAGTAGTAAACATCAAGATAAGAGCAATGCACAAAGCAAGGAACATAAGAAACATGATTGAATAAATCACCATACGAATGAATGAAACACAACAACTCAAGATACTTGCTGAGATAGAAGGGAGTAGGTTTACTGACTCAACTACAAAGTAAAAGAAAGGCCCTTCGCAGAGGGAATCAGGGATTGCAAGTATCATAAAGAGCTCCCAAAAATTATGATACTTACTAGCTTTCAGCTCTCATTGCCCCTATCATAGGCATCTTTAGGTGATTAAGGTTAAAGTGACACAACTAAGAGGATATGCTTGACAAGTTATAAGTTGAAATCTCAAGCCCCTTACTTATGAGTACCGATCCTCATGCTACTCAACTTCAGTCACGAGCAAGCTCTTGTCATTGTAAATACATGCGTATCATTGAGAACCGCCAACGGGGTACCCCTTGCACATGACACAGGAGCTATCCCATAATCAAAATGACAAGGCAAGCAGTCAGTGAGCATCTCAGCGATCTTTTTATTTGCTATTTGCATAGGTTTTTTATTGAGGATGCTTCATAGAATGCTCACTATAGTTATGCTGCAAGTTTCCACCATGATTAGGCATGGCTTAGGCTAGCGGCCCAGGAGTTTCTCTAACACACATATAAACTCCATGATCTTACAAGTTCCACTTTTATTTCACACCGCCGGGATCCATAAGCAAAAGAACATGATATCAACTAGGTACAAGTACCAATGAAGTGTTGAAAGCGGTCCCCATGATACATGGTTCGGCTAACTTCAACTCATAAAGCGCAAGCATATACGCAACAAAGAAGGACCCAATGGTTCAAGTTTTATTAAATGCAAGAAAATAAAGTGTGCCATCAAGTTCGTGAGAGCTTTAATCACTAATTTTCACATAACAAGTTTAATTTGGGAGGTAGACAAAACAGGAATTTACTTGGAACAACAATAATGCTACTAGGTAGGTATGGTGGACACAAATGGCAAAGGTTTTGGTTTAAAGGAGGTGGATGCACGAGAAGAATTCCCTCTCAGTACAGGTTTTTGGCTAGCAAGGCTGGGTAGCAAGTACAAGAGTTGAGGGAAACAAACAAACATACAAGTGATAAAGACAGACATGCAATCTTCCTTGGAAGCACAAAAGATCTTAACTAGAGAATACTAGACTTATGAGCAAATCAAGAAAGAAAGATGATGAAATCATTTTTCTCTAGAGCACTTCTATCTTTTTCTTTTCAACTCTCAAAAAGGTGTTGCTACTGACCGAGCCAGGTTTGCCAAAACCAACTAAATTAACTCAATGAACCCAAAGTGCTACCAATACTAACAACAAGATCAATCATATAACCGCAAATTGAAAACTAATATAAGCTATGCAAAAGGGTGAATGATAGAACTTCTCATTAATATTCCATAACGGAAACTCACACCAAGGGATACAAATCTAAGGAGAGAGGGGACACTTCCACAATTCAAACCATACTACATAATAACTCCTCTATTCATGATATGACTCTACTAATAAGGTAAAAAGATAGAAGATAGCGATATGATACCGCGGCACTCCCCCAAGCTTGGAACAAACCAAGGGGACGCCAAACCTGATGACGAATTACTCCTTTGGTGGTGGTGGTATCCTCTCGATGAGCTCTCTGATTAGTTTCCCCAAGTCCTCAATCTCGAAGGTGAGATTGTGAATCAATTCCGAGTTATGCTCAATACGGCCCATAATCATCTCAGTTTGTGGATCCCAGCTCTTGTGATTCTTCTTCCATTCTTCCCACTTGGAGTCTTCTTTTCCTGCATGGTTATGAGCAAAGGTATGGAAGGTACTCTTGGTGTTCGGAGAAGGTGTCCTTGGTGCTAAACAGGGACGAGGAGCTTTCCCCCCAGTCTGCATCCGTGCAGTCCTTCTAATCCTGGCAGGGTTCGCCACCACTCCAATGCTTGCAATGGTAGTGCCGGTGTGCTTTGCCTCCTCTTCACCTTCACTCTTGATCTCCTTCTCCTTCCCGGGGTCTTAGAGGTCTTCCTCCATAGGTTCCTTCCCTTTATCCTTGGCGGACACCATTGTGCTTCTAAACCTTCAAAAAGTATGTCCTGGCAGAAATAGACCGAAACAAAAACACGAAGAAAACACGATATACGGACCTCGAGAGATCCGGGGGGGTATATATTACGAAGTTTCATATCAAAAGGAAGGTACTAGGAGAAAACGAGTCGGAGGCGGAGTCCGGGGTGGACTCACCACCTGGTGGCGCGGCCAGGGGTGGGCCCGCGCCATGGGGTGGTGTGGGCCACCCTGGCTCCGTTTCCGTCCCTTTTTCCCTTCGTAGCTTCCTTATTGACTGAAAAGTGCAAAAATATAGTTGGATTGTATTTTCGCAGAACTTTTCTTACCAGAACTGTTACCTATTTTAAATACGGACTCTGCAGGTCTCTGAATTTGGTATCTAGTAGATCCTTCAGGAGTCATCACTTGAATATCATCGATATCTTCATCTTCATATACTTATTACTTGATTCATAAAACCTTTCTCTTCCTTATTACACCATTATCTCCACTTTCCTGGAAATTTCTTTCACACAAAACTTCACACAATTCTTATTAGCAACATTAGTATAAGTGAAGTGATAAAACCTTTTGAGTCCAACTTCAACTAAAAACCATCAAAACAAAAGCTACTGCAGCAACTCCTTCCGAAAACCCAAAAATAATTCAAAAAGGAAATCAAATAAAGAAGCAAATGCAAGATTGGCAAAATCTGTCAAAACAGACCAGCAGGTAAAGATCAATTTTTTCGAAAATCTTATGTTGCTCAAATCAAAAAGTGCAAAACTAACGAAAGTTAAATAACAACCCGGGGCAGAAGAACAAAAAATTACAGCTCAATCCGACATATAGAGATCTCTCACGAATTTTTACGGTGAAGCACAATAAATCTGTTTCGGGACAGCAACTTTCCCAAATATTACTTCTCTCTCATTAGAGGTTGATCTTGACACAAAAACCAAACAAAACGAATAAGGAGCGGTTATTACCGAAGTAATAACTTCCAAGACTCAAAGAAACAAAAACAAACTGAAAGCATAAACAAATTGGGTTGTCTCCCATAAAGCTCTTTCTTTATAGCCATTAAGATGAGCATGATAATTTTGAAGAAGCTCTCATAGGGATATGATTTGAAGTGAAAGAGAGCATTAAGAAGCAAAAACACCCACACATTTAAGTCTAACCCACTTCCTATGCAAGGGGATTTTGTAAACAAACAAGTTATTGAAACCAAAGGCAACTTGCATAAGAAGGCAAAAGAAGTGCAACATAAAAACTTTTAGCATAAAACGGGGAAACTTGATATTATTGAGATGCATAAGAACACTTTTCCCTCTCTCATAATAACTTTCAGTATCATGTATAAACTTAACAATATAGCTATCACAAGGACTATCATAGCAATGATCACTTATTCTAACAGAAAACACAGGGATACTAGCTCTCATAACACTACTTTGTGAAACAATATTAGAGGTATCCTTACAAAGGATAGTGTGTCCCTCTTCCTCATACTTAGTGACAAAGTCTTTCACATTTGCTACTATAGGTTCATCAACCATTTGTTTATCAGGTTCAACAGTTTTATTCATACTTTCATTAACCATACTAGCTATCATAGAATGTTCCTTTACCTTAACTGGAAAAGGCATTTTCTCAATATAAGGTTCAGGTAAAACATGATTAGCAGTATAAACTTCAGTATTTCTTGCAGGAACACTCTTAGCAATATCTTTATAAGGTTCATGATACTTATTCCACTTCTTTTTAGGCACTTCAATGTAGGAAGCAAAAGCCTTAAAATAAGAAGCAATAGTTTGAGAGTCTAGACCATAAGCATTTTTAATATTTTGAAAGTCATCAGTTCCCATAAAAGATTCAATGCATTCATAATCATAATTTATACCTGACTTTCTACCTTTGTCATTCTCCCAAGCTTCAGCATTGTCTTGAATACGATCTAGAAGGTCCCATTTAACTTCTTCTTCCATGCGAGTGAATGATCCAGCGCAAGAAGCATCCAATAAATCCTTGTCATGTAGAGGGAGCCTTGCATAAAAGTTGTTGATAATAATATTGTTGGGGAGCTCATGAATGGGACATTTGAGCATTAGTAACTTCAATCTCCCCCAAGCTTGAGCTGTACTCTCTCCATCAAGAGGCCAAAAGTTGTATATTTGATTCCGATCTTTATGAATCTCACTAGGAGGATAAAACTTTGAGTAAAAGAGAGGCACTATTTCCTCCCATTCCAGAGCTTGACCATTCTTCAGCAGCTTATACCATTCGTCAACTCTTCCTTTCAGCGATAATGAGAATAACTTCTTCTTAACTTGATCTGTAGTAATACCTACACACTTGAACAACCCGCATAATTCGTGTATAAAGAGTAAATGATCACCGGGATGGACAGTTTCATCCCCAACATAGTAGTTATCCAAAACACGGTCAATAATTCTTGTAGGTATTTTGAAAACATCTTTCTCAGCAGGTGATGGCTTATCTACTACCTTAGCAGTCGTAGTGGCATTACCAAATAATAAACTCAGCGAATTATCCATAACAAAAATAAAGCAACTAACAGAAGTAAACAATACTCACAATAGAAGTTTCCTTTACCAGTTCCACTCTCCAATAGCGCTTCACTCCCCGGCAACGGCGCCAGAAAATAGTCTTGATGACCCACAAGTATAGGGGGTGTATCGCAGTATTTTCGATAAGTAAGAGCGTCAAACCCAACGAGGAGCAGAAGGTGCTGGCTAGTGGTATGATTCAGGAATTCTCTGCAAATACTTAGCAAACGGATTTTTAGGGGGTTTCGATAAAGCAAGTAAACAAAGTACGAGTAAATGAAAGACAGTAAGAATGAATGCAGCAAGTGGCCCAATCCTTTATGCAGCAAAGGACAAGCCGGTTGTATCTCTATAGATGACCAAACATTCTCGAGGACACATGGGAAGACTGTCAAGTGCTTTCGCTTCATATAGTCGATTAATCTTCTTTAGCTTGCTAAGTGTTGTATGGGTGAACCTGTGCTAATGTACCGTCCCATCCAAGACTTAATACATACTTGTGATTAAACCCCCTTGCAAACATCCGTAAGTACAAGAAAGTAATTAAGGTAAAATCTAACCACAACTTTAAACTCTAAGACCCTTACGTCCCTTGTGCAATGGTTTCCTAACGGGGGTTCAGGTTTCTGTCACTCCGGAAACCCCTACGATTAGTAGCCAAATACACAATGCATTCCCCTAGGCCCATATAGGTGAAGTGTCATGTAGTCGATGTTCACATGACACCACTAGAAAAAGTACACCACAACTTAAATAACAATCTATTGAATCTTTCTCAATGCAACTCCACTACTAACAACAAGACTTCTCCCATGTCCTCAAGAACAAAACGAACTACTCACAAGACATCATATGGATCATGATCAGAGATGGAATAATGATGTATAACAATCTGAACATAAACAATAATTCAATGGTTCACTCAATAGCATCAACTACAAAGAGTAATCAACACCGGGAAAGTTTCCCCTATGAATTATAGCAAGATTCAACCAATTGTTACAGCAATATGGAGATGGTGATGAGGGTGCTAATGGTGATGATGGTGGTGATGATGATGATCTTGATGAAGTCCAGCTTGATGGTGGTGTTGATGGCGACGATCTCCCCTCTCCAGGAAGGAATTCCTCCGGCAAAAATCTGTCTACCGGAGAGATCTTTCTCTCTCGGTGTTTTCCGCCCCGTAGAGGCGGCGGAATCTTTCTATGGTCGCTCCCCTAGTCTTAGGGTTTCGTGGGGATGATATACGCCAGAGGGGAGAGGCTGGAGTGGGCCAGGGCGGCCACACCACTCCCTGGCGCGGCCTAGGCCTGCCCGCGCCATGGGGTGGTGTGGGCCCCCTGTGGCCCACCTCCGCTCCATCTTCTGGCATCCTGAGTCTTCTGGAAAAATAGAATTTCCGTATATTTTCCCAGATTTTCTGATCTTCGCGAATTTTGCCTCCAAACATCACCTTTTCCATCAGAATCCTGACTGCAGCGGTCCATGCTCCAAAAGTCATCAACCATGCAAAAATAGATGAAATAACATAAGTATCACCTCTCAATACGAAATATATCAATGAATAATAGTGAATTAAGACATAGAATAGTGATGCAAAATGGACGTATCAGGATGCTTCATAGAGTGCTCATTATGGTGATGCTGCAAGTTTCCACCATGATTAGGCATGGCTTAGGCTAGCGGCACAGGCGTTTCTCTAACACACATACAAACTCCATGATCTTACAAGTTCCACTTTTATTTCACACCGCCGAGATCCGTAAGCAAAAGAACATGATATCAACGGGGTACAAAGTACAAGTGCAATGTTGAAAGCGTTCCCCATGAAACATAGTTTTGCTAATTTCAACTTATAAAGCGCAAGCATATGCGCAACAAATAAGGACCCAATGGTTCAAGTTTATTAAATGCAAAAAAGTAAAGTGTGCCATCAAGTTCGTGAGAGCTTTAATCACTAGTTTTCTCATAACAAGTTTAATTTGGAAGGTAAACAAAAGCATGGTTATACTTTGGATAGCATAAGCTAGTAGGTAGGTATGGTGGACTCTTTGGAATAACTTGGTTTAGGGAGTTGGATGCATGAGTGGAACTCATACTTGGTTGTGGAGGCTAGCAAAAGACTGGGAGCGACAAACTAAGAGAGCAATAATGGCCATAATCATGCAGAGCGACAAAACATCATTGATCAAAGCATAAAGTGATACTACAAGTTGAAAACTAAAGGATCATAAAGGCTATGGTGACTTGGGATAGTCATAACATGGTGTGAGCATGCGCCAAGTCAACCCAAATAAAGCATCAAAGGAGAATACCACAATACTATGCTTTAATTTGCTAAAACAACGCATGATTCTTCAAAGGCACATTAAGCAATCTCAATTGTTTATAACATGTCATGCTATAGCAAAGAATACTAAGCCTAAAGCCAAAACAATATCAAGCATGGCATGAAAAAGTATGGGCCACAGTTAAAAACAAGATCTCTTTACCACTTAAGCATGAACTTTCCTACTCTTTTCCAATCCAAACCAAACTATTTGAAAATCAATGCATGAAAGAGGGGGTCCAACCAATTTAATCAGAAAACTAAGAAAACCAAGCAAACAAAAAACCAAAATGAAAACGAAAAAGAAGACGCTCCAAGAACAACACAACTGTGCATGAAACAATAAAAATGAAGCGTTTGGAAGGAACCTGGAATTTTTATTGATGAAGAAGGGGATGCCTTGGGCATCCCCAAGCTTTGACGCTTGTACTTCTTGGATATTTCTTGGGGTGACACGCGTGGCATCCCCAACCTTGAGCTTTAGTCCATCCTTCATCTCATTACTCATTCCTTCCATACACCTGAAATTTTTCCTTCATACAAAACTTCACACAATCTTTATTAGCAACATTAGTGCAAAACTTCACACAATATTTATTAGCAACATTAGTGCACTCAAGATAAATAAATCTTAAGATTCAGTTCTAACACCAAAAAAAATTCCATTAGAACACTAGCTACTGTAGAACTTCCCTCAAAAACCTCAATTCCTCAAAAGAACTCAAAAAGGAACCAACAAGAAGGAAATGCAGGAAATGGCAGAAATCTGTCAAAACAGACCAGCAGGTAAAGACGAATTTTTTCAAAGACCTTCTGTTGATCAAATAAAAAAGTGTTGAACTAACGAAAGTTACATAACAACCTGGGGCAGAAGCACAAAAATTCACGCCTCAAAAACACGTTCAGAGATTTTACACGAATTTTTACGGTGAAGCACAGAAATCTATTTCGGGACAACAACTTTCCCAATCATTACTTCTCTCTCATTAGAGGTTACTCTTGGCACAAAAAGCAAATAAAAAGGATAAGGAGCGGTTATTACTGAAGTAATAACTTCCAAGACTCATCTAAAACTTTTGGGTTATCTCCCAATAAGTACTTTTCTGTAAGGCCTTTAAGTTAGGCATGATACTTTGAGAAGATGCTCACATAAGAAATATGAATTTGAAGTAAAAGAGAGAATCAAGAAGCAAATTCAAAGCACATTTAAGTCTAACCCACTTCCTATGCATAGTAATCTTGTAAATAAACAAGTCATGAAAGCACAAAGCAACAAGCATAGAAAAGCAAAATAAGTGCAACTTCAAGACTTTCAACATAAAGAGGGGAAACTTAATATTGTTGAGACACATAAAACCATGTTTCTCTCTCTCATAATAACTTTCAGTAGCATCATGAATAAAATTAACAATATAACTATCACAAGAAACATTCTTATCATGAGCCATATGCATAAAAGAATTAATACTCTCCACATAAACATAGTCATTCTTATTAGTTGTAATGGGAGCAAATTCAACAAAATAGCTATCATTATTATTCTCATCACCATAATCATCAAATATAGGAGGCATATTGTAATTGTAATTAATTTTCTCCTCAATAGTAGGTGGACTGAAAATATCATATTCATCATTGTAATCATCATATATTGGAGGTTTGGTATCATCATAAGCAATAGAATAGCTATCTTCCAAAGCTGGGAAACTAAAAAGATCATTTTCATAAAAACTAGCTTCCCCAAGCTTAGACTTTTTCATAGCATTAGCAATAATGGTGTCCAAAGAATTCATACTAACAACATTGCTATTAGCATGCAAATAAAGTTCCATAGGTTTTTTAATTTTCTCTTCAAACACTTCATGTCCTAACTCAAGATAAATACTATAAAGCTCTCTAATTTTGTTGTTGTTTTCCATTAAGCCTAACTAGTGAAAACAAGAAACAAAAAGACAAAATTGCAGAATCTAAAGGAAATAACTTCGAGCACTCACACCAGAGGATGTGAGTACCTTTTACCTTACCTCCCCAGCAACATCGCCAGAAAATAGCTTGATGTCTACGCACTTCTATTCTTGTAGACAATTGTTGGGCATCCAAGTGCAGAGGTTTGTAGAACAGCAGCAAGTTTTCCCTTAAGTGGATTACCCAAGGTTTATTGAATTCAGGGAGGAAGTGGTCAAAGGTATTCCCTCCCAAGCAACCCTGCAATCAAGATACAAGAAGTCTCTTGTGTCCCCAACACACCCAATAAACTTGTCAGGTGTATAGGTGCACTAGTTTGACGAAGAGATAGTGAAATACAAGTGGTATAGATAATTATAAGTGGTAACGGTGCCAGAAAATAGCTTGCTAGCATGGAAGAGACTAAAGGCAAACTGAAATAAAGATGGAAACAAGCAAACATGTAACAGATCTAGTAGCAAACGGTGTTTCAATGCTTAGAAACAAGGCCTAGGGATCATACTTTCACTAGTGAGCACTCTCATATAAATATATTCTCTTCATGATACTACGTTGAACTACTCTCCGGTTGGACACTCTAATCCATGGTAGGGCTATAACAACACACCTCAAAGTAAGCCTTTCCCATCTAGATAACCCACACTGTCACCTTGAGCACTAGATGGTTCCAACAAACACCACAATTTCATAAAGACATCCAACTCCAAATATAACTCATAACAAATATTTGTAATCTCTAGCCTAAGTGCCACCATGGTGTGCACGCTGTCACTTTCACACACATGGGGAGAGCAGAGATCTATTAAAGCACTTGAGTAGCAAGGTAGATCTATAGATTACAAGCTCATGATCACAATATGATCATCCATAGAGAGAGATGAACACATAGCTACCGGTAGAACCCTTAACCTCGAGAGAGAACTACTCTCTCCTCATCATGGGAATCAACAATGGTGATGGAGATGGCGCTGGAGATCGATGGAGATGGCTCTGGGGGCACTTCCTCGTCCCGGCAGGGTGCCGGAACAAAGACTTTTTGTCCCCCGAATCTCCCCTTCAGTGGCGGCGGTGCTGCGGAACTTTTCGTGGCTTTTTGATTGACGCTCTAGGGTTTTGGTATCGGGAGGCTCTTATAGGCGAAAGAGGCAAGGTCGGTGGCTGGCCAGGGGGCCCACACCATACCCTGGCGCGACCTAGGGTTGCCTGCGCCTAGGGGTGGTGTGGCCACCCTATGGCCCCTCTGAGACTCTCCTTCTGGCTCCGTGAGTCTTCCGGGAAAATAGTAACTTTGGCTTTTGTCCCGTCCAATTCCGAGAATATTCATTTTCTGACTTCCTGGAACCAAAAACAGCAGAAAACAGGCAACTGGCACTATGGCATCTTGTTAATAGGTTAGTCCAAGAAATCATATAAAAAGTACTCCAAAGTGTGGACAAAACATAAGAAAGTAGATAAAGCCAAGCATGGAACATCAAAAATTATAGATACATTTGCAATGTATCAACCACTAACAAAGATTATTTTTCCATCTTGAAGTCGTCGACACCACCAACAAGGGGTCGTCGCTGACGTTCATTGAGAGAACACTCTGGAGAAACAAAGATGAAGGTAGATGTCTCAAAAAATAAGGCCACCTCTAACTTCCAGGAGAGGAGTAAAACTTCTTGATCCACCGATTCAATGTACAAGAGCGAATGATAAGAGTAGTGGTATAGTAGCTACTCCATCCCGCACTCAAAGCATTACTTCGTACATGAATAGGAGAATTATGCAACCACTCTTGGAATTCAGACCGAAGATCTTTACAAGCGACGTTTGGAAACAAAGGATCAGTGTAGGCTCTTTTGATGTAGATGATGTTATTGCGTTGGAAACCACCAGAAGATACAAAAGAAATCGTATGAAAAGACACAATGATTAGGTTCCGTGATGGTTCCATTGGCATGAACAACACGTGCTCAAGGTATACTCCAACTTCACCAATGCTCATCCTTCTCATATGTTTTTCAACGATGCGAATATCCATCAAGGTGTAAATACAAATAAAGAGTTCAAGGACAAAAGATTGGATGAAGGTACAACAAACAAGATGCAGATTCGATGATTGGCACCACCGTTATAAAAGGGAGGAAGCGAAACCAAGAAGGTACAACAGAAACCCAACCACGAGAAACCCTGGATTCGAAGACAAGATAAGAGTAGATTCAAAACTCGTGAAGGTAAGAGGAGAATAGCATAAAGGTAAGGAGTAAAAGCAGACCTAATCAGATCTAACCGATTTTTCAAAAATAGTATTGAAACTCTATATCGTCCGTTAGCTAGGTTATCCTACATGCTGGACTAGTGGGGTATCACAACTGCTGAGCTCTGATACCACTTTGTAACACCCTCGAATCGGCCCTATGCAAGTTTTAGCGATTCCCGCCAAACCCGCATAGAAACGATTCAAAGATGCTCACCAGGCACTTGCGTGCGGGTGGAAAACGAAGTAATAACATTACACAATAGTCCATGATGGAACCCATAGAAACATATATACACCAACGACTCCATTAGACAAAAATACAGATATACAATACAAAGATCCAAATCACCTAAAAACGGTACAACATCGGAGTATGGATAAGATGCAAATGGGGCTAAGAGCCCTGAAGAATAACCAATGGCGTCCATAACTCTGCCCAGGCCAAGCCGGAAGGTTAACCCTGCTAACGACGTCGAACTTATACCTGCTAAACAAAAGGGGTGCTGACAAAGGGCAAAGAAAAAAGAGAGCGGTCAGTACTGAGGCCAGTACACGGCGAGGCTAGAATTCGGCGGCTCTCTCCTACATAAGTATGGTGGAGTGAAGCGGCAGCGCAGCATGCACTAAACAATCTATAGAGACTCGATTCAACTATCGGCTATTAGAGAGGGATAAGAAAGACCTATTCGGATCCAACCTGATAGTAACACCAAAACATACCCACCCTGGTATTTCCCCCTCAAGACCACACGAGGAAGTCAAATCGAGCAACTCACACAGTTGGCAGTTTTATTCATTCCATTATAGTTGCCGCACTTAATAGTCAGATATAGATAGCACGAGTCATCCTGATATCATAAGCAGTGGGTAGTTTTAATTAACCATTCCATTGTAGTTGCAATACTTACTAGTCAGATACAATTAGCATGAGACATCCTAACTCCAGCAGTTGTTGGCACTTTTATTTACTCATTCCGTTGTAGTGAAACTGATTACTAGACATGTCAAAGTCAAATTTATAGCACTACTTTAGTTATGGTTGTCTATGATCGAGATACTGTGCTCCAAGTCGTCCATAACCGCGGACACGGCTTTCAGAAAGTTTTACCCTGCAGGGGTGCACAAATAGCAACACACAGATGATCAACCTCGGGAAGAACCAAATAAAAAGCAACGAGGCATCACGACAAAGCATTCACATAATTCATAAATCATTTCAGGGAGCCACCGCCAATAAGCTACCCGTTACAAAGTCAGCCGGCTCCGCGACAAACCCAGGATGTGTGGCGACGACTGTAAACGACTGGGAACCCAAAAGTGTGACTGGGCTTGTCGATACAGCGTAAACGTGGCACGGGGTTCCTAAACAGTACATGCGCTCCACGCGCAATCATAAATAAAGCAGTAAAGCATGGCATAAGTACAGGATAGTAATAAAGCCTCAAACCAGTTTGTGGCCCCAAGAAATAAAGTGTGAATCAAGCTCAGGCAAAGGGGGATTCATAGAGTCTCCTGTATGTGGATAGTGCGAATAGTCAAGGAACATGTATCAAGTACTCGAGGCCTACGGGACACAAGTGAGCATGGAAGAACCAAATATTAGCTATTTCCCACCGGTGCCTCTGCATTAGTTATATCTATTCCCAGCATTTTAATTATCAGTTGAAATTAAAGTCATGATCATCTCCACCATTAAGCATGTGCCAACCTTCCAACAACGATGGAACAACAACGACGCGAAGCAGCACCTGAACAAGCAACTACGACTCGCAAGGCCCACTATCTACCAAACAACAGGCAGTAGGATGTGTCCAAGGCAATATAGAGGCTGCAAGGAATATAAATGGTGCACGGAAACTAAAGCATCGCAACACGGATAGCAATAGATCAACATGAGGAAGTAAAGACTATAAACGCTAAATAGGTAGAAAGGGGGAGAGTGCTCGCGTGGAAAACATAGCCGAAGATTCATCTGGAGATCGGGTCGACACTCGCGTCCACTCAACGGCCTAATCCATGAAGAAGCAAAGCACTAGAAGAAACACCAGATACACTATTTAATACTACGGCAGAAGATCGGTCATGATGCATGTATGATGCATGACATGGAAAAAATGCGATGCAATTAGGAATACTAAGCGGAACCAGGGTCCCGACAATTAATTAATGGTTCAAGTTATTTAGATACCCCGCAATTTAAATGTTGTATTAACAAGGCAAAACATGGCATCGGTTCACTACGCAAATTTAAATGGAGGCGTTAATAGACAGGAATAGCCCGCATATGCGCTCCATATTTAATTTAGGTGTTTCGACAAATTACCCCCCAAATGACAAAGCATGTATGCAATTATGAACAATCGAATGTGAAACAATTATATATAGCATTTATAAAATAGGGTTAGGAAAAGGGTCACACATCTTGGTTCGGCGATCTTGGGGGTTCCAAGGGTCGGGGTCTCGGCGGGGTTCGGTCTTCGGCGAGGTCGATCTTCAGTTGGCCTCGCACCATCCTCATGGAGTCCTCACATCCATGCTTAGGGCAAAAACTCGGGGAGCCAACACACCAAAACCACGGGTACCACGTGTTCCCAACGACAAGCCGCGAGGGCAACACATGTGTAGTTCTAGGACACGCGAGTAGGCGACAAGGCAGAGGACCTACGGCAGGAGTGCGCTCGCAGGCTCGAGGACGGGGAGCCGTGACAAGGAAGAGAGGGCCAGAGGCGGGCGGAGCCTCGCGGGGCAAGGGCTCGAGACTGCGGACGAAGAGGAGCTCGGGAGGAGGGCGACGCGAGGGCAACGAAGCTCACGGGGAGGCGGCAGCGCTTGCGGGTTGGTGTTGGGGCGCTGCTGGAGCGGAACGGCGGAGCTTGGGCTCGGAGAACGGCAACACGGCGGCCGGAGGCGCGATGACAGGGAGGGGCAAGGATGAGCGGGGCCGCGTGCAGAGCTCCGACCCTGGCGGTGGCCGGAACTTGCCGCATGGACGAGGTGGAGGTACCTGGCGGCACAGGGCATGGCATGCAGGGGCTAGCAAGGGAAGGTCCTAATGGTGGAGCTCGACTGAGACGAGGCCCGCGACTGCAAGGCTCCAGACAGAGGTGGCAGGGGCGCAGCACGGTCGAGAGAAGCTCGGGGGGCGGTGCCACGGGAGAGCTTGGTGCGGGGGCTCGGGCGGCGCCTAGGAGCTGAGGCGGAGGAGAGCTCGCGTACGGGGTAGGGATCGCGTCGATTCTAGGGTAGGTGGGGCCCGGTTGCGGTGGGATGTGGGAAAGGTAGGTAGCGTGGGATCGATGCGGGGCGCATGGGGCTTCCGTGCGGTGCGGGGTTTGCTGCGTCATGAGGGAGTGGGGCCGGGGCGGGCGCGGGGTGTGCTACTGCGTGTACCGTGCGAGAGTGCGTTGTAGCGGACGGGTTGGTGGCGGCTGGGTGAGGTGAGGTTGCGGCTAGGGTTTAGTCTAGGGTTTGTTTGCTGTGGTTGTAGGTGGACTGGCCTAATCGGCTGGCTGCCTCCCCCGATGCAAACAAAAATAGTTCTATTTTATTTAATGTTCTGATTTATTTTATAGATTTTTTTATAAACAACTTCAGATAAAAAAAAATATTCAGAAGAGACCGGGGTTTAGATTTGAATAAAGACGAGGATATTTAGAATAGAAAGATAGCGGTTTAGCAAATACTTTTAGGAAAATAGATTCAGGATGACATGACGATGCTCAAATGCAATGTGGCATGATGACATGAGCATGTGGTCATGATGATGCACAAATAAACAACACGCGATTTTCTAGTAGTGGTTTTTCCAGGGTGCTACAGAATGCATCAGTCCGGGACTCCTGTCCATTTGGGTTGCCACACTAGGGGATGGATTTGCCGTCCGCGAAGGCCCAAACGGATGACCTAAACAATTAATCTTATGGCATGGTGTTTCCAACGGTGTGTTCGGTAGACCGCAAGAGGTCAGGCAGACATGTGGGCAAAGAAAACGGGCTGCTTGGATGCCCGCATGGTCTCCTAAACTGCATGGGCCCGAAGCTCAAAGCACCCCGCAGCTAGGCCCGAGGACAATTCTCTATGCACGGAGGAGGCTTTCGATCGTCAAGAGTGCAACAACTGGTGGCAATAGGCCAGGATGGCCCATATCAGGCCGCAACCAATACGATGCTTGATGACTTCATCCTACTGCTTGGGATAGATCTAGGGTAGGGAGAGGCGTCTCGTGCATCCAGAATGCGGGGGCAGCGAGGCAGGAGCCATTGTCTGCATGGCACACATGTAGGGGAGGTCGAGGCACTTTTGGTGATTCTCTTCCTTCAGTCCTGCGTGCACCAGGGGTGAGGAAGTCGGGGCGGTGTTCCGGAGCGGTCGATGTGGCATAGAAGTGACTAATGTGGTAATCGTCGCAACATGAGGCGCCATGGTGACTCCACCGTCGGTGCTGGGGTCTTTTTTCCCGGGATCGAGGCGGAGCTCGGACCCTCCGTTGGCCGCTACAGCGACGCCTGTGGCGGCGTTCGCGGAGTCGTGGGCGTTTCCTTCGGGGGCGCCGCATATCGTGGAGGATCTGTCGGTCTTAATTGCTGCGCCAGGTGGGGCCCGCGGGAGTACTGGTGCGTTACGGAGTCTAGGGGCGGTACGGAGACGGGCTGTGAAGCTACACAAGCCTATAACGATCGACTCCAAGACTTCTGTTACGTACATCTCTGCGCCGCCGTCTCCTCCGCCTGTTCTGCCTCCGCCTTCAACGCCTTTGTCGCCACCGCGGTATCCTCTGGCCGGACGCCGCCGTCCTACCTGGTCGCCGGGGTCGACCTCCTTTGCCCGGATCGTCATGGCTGGGACACAGCCGCCAACTTCGGCGGGAGGAGCTAGGGTCGGAGCGCTGGCCTTTCCTTCGTCAGGGCTAGGCCTGGCTGTGCCGTCTACTTCCCATCCTCTGCACTCGCTACCTGTGGCTTCCGTGGCTGGGGGGGGGGTGGGGTAATCCGGTGGTGGCTGCCTCGATTCCGTTCAGGCCGCTGCAACCCCCTTTCCGCCCGCCTGGTCCGCCGGGCTTCGCATTGCAACCCCCGAGGCAGTTCTTTCAGCCCCCATAGTTCGAGACGCCGCAAAATTTCCCGAGGATAGTATTCCCTCCGATTATACCACCTCAGTAGTTTGCTCAGATGTTTCCGCAATATGCGCAAGCTCCTGCACCCGCTGTCAATCTGACGGTGCCTCGGGATAAAAGGAAGAAAAAGAAGAATCTGCAGGCCCCTTCTGTGCCTCAGACGGCTCCTTCTCAGCCGATTTTTCGACCCCAATTTCAGCATATGGCGGTTTCACAGTCTACAGGTCTAGGGTATGCTGCTCCTGCTTCGAGTATGCCTTTGGTCGCTGTTGCTCAGGCACCTGTGGGTACGGCTGTGGACACTCTGGTACAGTCTGATTTGGGGAAGGCCAAGAAGATTCTGAAATGTTGGAAGTGCTCTGGTGATTCTCATGCGTCCAAGAACTGCCAGGTTGCACACTATTGTTTGGTATGTAACAATTCGGCTCACCCCACTATCATGTGCCCAACGTTGAAGTTGCCTAAGCCCACGATGATTGTTGCAGGGAATGGTACAGAGGATACTCTTTTTAACCAGTTGCCGGACTGTATTTTTAAGGCTAATCTTGCACCGAAGTGCACACCTACTGCTAAGGTGTCGATGATCGGCGCGTTGGTTCCTGCGGCTGTTATTGAGGCTCAGATGACGTATTTGTCCGCTCAGCACTCAGTGGAAATGGGAGGCGCTTCCTCATGGTGATGACGCTTTCCTTGTGAGTTTTCCCTCCTTTGAGGATCTTCAGCGGGTTGATGGTATCCAGATGCCGGTTCCTTCTCATAATACCAGGGTTGTGATCAACATTTGGGAGATGCAGGATATCTAGCCCACGTTTATTCTGCCTCAGGTGTGGTTTCATGTGGAGGGGGTTCCCCATACTATCCGTCATTTCCATGGTCTTTGGGCAGTTGGTTCTCTGTTGGGCACGACTGTGGATGTGGATTTGCCGACGCTGTATAGTCACAACGTTGTGCGCATTTGTGTGGCTATGATAAATCCTAATGCATTGCTGAAGTGTGTGGATGCCAAGGGCCCATACATTTGTACTACTGCTACCCTGAAGCTGAAGGGGTTTGATTTCATGTTCCGCCAGGAGGCTGCGGACTTTGTCCCTGATCCCGCTTTCACCCCTTTTTTCTGGAGGCGTAAGGGGGATGATTTTGAGGATGATGGCACTGGCCAGAAAGATGCGGATTCACCTGCTGATGAGAGTGCTCCGCGGTCTCAAGGGAATCACATGGATGTTGATAACATGGGTGCCCATTCAGCTATGGGAGGCCCTCCCGTAAACAATGTTTCTTCATTACCTGTCTTTGCGGTTACTCCTTTTAACCCACGACCTCAGACTCTGTGGGGGAAAGCTATTGTGGATGCTGCACGTCGCTCTCGTTCAGGCTTTCAGCGTCCCAGAGTACTTATCGTTCCTTCACCGGGGACACGGGCCACTTCACCGATCTCCCTGCTACGGGCGGTGGAGGCCTGTCCTACTCCTCCCTCGCCGGCTCAACCTCCTACTCCTTCACCGGCGGACTTTGTTGACTTGCCTGCTGAGGGGATGTCTGCTGGGGAGCGGGCCGTCTCGTTCCAGCAGCCGGCTCGATCTCCCACTCCTTCGTCGGTGATCCTCGTCGAGCCTGCTGATGAGGCGCCTGCTGGGGAGCGACCTGCCCTGCTCTAGTAGAGGGCGGCTGGAGCTACTGTTCTGCCGCCTACCGACCGTGGGCCTTCGGAGGGGCCGGAGTTGCTGGAGGTCCCTCTAGCGATGGTCCCCTCTTCTTTGACGGCTGGGTTCCTGGAGGCCCCTCTTTCCGAGATTGTGACGCTGACGATGGCGGACGTGTCCGTGCCGGTGGTGGTGCCAGTTGTGGGGGGGTCTGCGTCTGTTACGCAGGCACCTGCAGCTGGCGCTACAGCTGGCGCTCGGAAGAAGATGCCATTGATGTTCTCGGTGCTTCGCAGGAGCGGAAGGCACATGGAGGGCCATGGTGGTGCTTCTGCGACGGACATGGATACTTTGGAGAAGGCCATGCGCAGAAAGGTTGAAAAGAACCTGGACTCTGGTGGTAATTTCGCATCTTCCAAATCTTTTATTTATTTTCCATCTACTAGTATTTCTTCTAAGCTAAACTCTGTTGGTATTAGTCTAGGTAAGAATACTAGTGATATTTCAATTTCTGCTAAGGTCTTGAAGCAGATGGAATTTGACCGGCTAACAGTTGTTCCTAAAGCTTTGACCTCTTATTTTCCCTCTTACTCGGATGATGAGGATGCGGACCATTCTACGGATGGTCAGCTCCTATCTCATCTAGTAGGTGAAGTCCTGGAAGTTGGTTTGGATGAGGACAGTTTAAGCTCATTATATGAGCTCACTGCTTCTGGTCGCAATTCGACTTCTGGGAAAAAATGTAATAAATCTCGTAAACGAGATCTTGCTCCCAAATCTATCATTGTTTCCCAATGAATGGCATGTTTTTGAATAGCAGAGGTCTTCGAGACTTGGCTAAACATTTACACATTGCACTTTGTTCTAGGGAACACAATTTAGATTTTGTGGCTATCTCTGAAACAGGTAGACGGGAATTCTCACAGAGTATGCTGGACCGCCTATCGGGTGGTTTGGACTTTGTGTGGCATTCTCATCCACCTAGGGGACGGTCAGAGGGTATTTTACTCGGTGTACGGGCGGATACCATGGACATATTAGCAGTTTCGGAAGGGGAGTTCCATATAAAACTTCATATCCGTAACAAGGCTGATAGTTTCAAATGGAGTCTGGTCGCAGTTTACGGTGCTGCCCAAGAGGATTTCAAGGCTGACTTTCTTCGTGAATTGGTGAACCTAGCAAAAGACAATCCACACCATATTCTAATAGGGGGAGATTTTAATTTGCTTAGATTCCCACACGAGAAGAGTAGATGCCGTTTTGATGATCATTGGCCTTTCCTTTTTAACGCTGTCTTTGACAGTTTGGATTTAAAGGAAGTGTCGATGATTGGAAGACAGTTTACTTGGGCCAATTCTTTGCCTGAACCTACATACGAAAAACTTGATCGTGTACTCATGGACTCTGATTGGGAAGATCATTTCCCTCTAGTCACGGTACGCGCTCTCGAACGTATTGAGGCTCTGTCGGATCATGCTCCCATTCTGCTTACCACGGGGTTACCATCAACTCGCTCGGCTCGCCCGTTCAAATTTGAACTGGGATGACTAACACGAGATGGATTCCAGGATATGGTGAAAGCGGTGTGGGAAAGACCAGTTGAGGGTGATACCCCAGTCCAGAGGTGGAATAATAAAGTGCGTATGACACGTAAACACCTTGGGGGTTGGGAGAGACACACAACCAGTATCCTCAAAAAAGAGAAAATGAGGCTTTCTTCTATTATTAATGACCTTGAAGCCCTAGCAGGAACTCGGCTGCTAACTCCGCAGGAAATTGAGCTCAAAAGCCAATCAAATGCGGAGATTGCGCGGTTACTGAGGGAAGAGGAACTCAAATGGTATCAACGTTCTAAATCACAGTTTATCTTGCAAGGGGATTCGAATACTAGATACTTCCACAGTGTAGCCAATGGCAGACACAAGAAGAAACGTATTCATTCCTTAATGCATGATGACGAACCGATTGAAGGACACGACCAGTTGAAATCTTATATTACAAGTTACTATAAAGCTCTATTTGGGGAACCGGATGAAGGTTCTTTCACTATGGACGAATCTCAAATAACTGATGTGCCCCAGGTCTCCGATGAGGAAAATAGCTATCTGACCTCTCCTTATTCTGAGGAGGAGGTCAAATTAGCTGTTTTCCAAATGGAACATAATAAGGCACCTGGTCCTGATGGATTCCCAGCGGAGTTCTACCAAACCTTCTGGGATGTCATCAAAACAGATCTTCTCGCTATGTTCGGTGCTTTGCACCTGGGACAACTTGAGCTGTTTCGTTTGAATTTTGGTGAAATTATCTTATTATCTAAGGTTAATGAAGCAGAACGGATATAACAATATAGACCGATCTGTCTTCTTAATGTTAGTTTTAAGATTTTTACCGAAGTTGCTACTATTAGGCTAAATTCTGTGGCTGATCATGCTGTTAGACCTTCGCAAACTGCTTTTATGCAAGGTCGTAACATTCTTGATGGCATAGTAACTTTACATGAAACTGTTCATGAACTTCATAGAAAGAAAATGAACGGGGTCATTCTTAAAATAGATTTTGAGAAAGCCTACGATAATGTCAAATGGTCTTTCCTTCAGCAAGTTCTTAGAATGAAAGGCTTCTCCGCTGAATGGTGTGCTTTAATCAATAGCTTTGTGGTCGGAGGTAGTGTTGCCATCAAAGTCAATGACGATATTGGTAGCTACTTCTAGACTAAAAAGGGGCTAAGACAAGGAGATCCATTATCGCCAATGCTATTCAATATAGTGGCTGATATGCTCTCCATCTTGATTGAACGCGCCAAATCACATGGCTATATTGAAGGTGTGATTCCTCATCTAGTGGGTGGTGGTTTATCTATACTTCAATATGCGGATGATACAATACTCTTTATGGAACATGACCTCGAAAAGGCAAAAAACCTGAAACTTATACTTTCAGCTTTTGAGCAACTATCGAGATTAAAGATTAATTTCCACAAGAGTGAATTGTTTTGTTTCGTCGAGGCTCAAGAAGCGACTAGTCTTTATAGTGAACTGTTCGGTTGTAGCCATGGTGTTTTTCCGATCAAATATTTGGGCATTCCGGTACATTACCGTAGGCTTACAAATGCTGAATGGAAAATTGTCGAAGAAAGACTACAACTGCGTTTGAGCAGTTGGAAAGGTAAATTATTATCCATAGGTGGAAGATTGATACTCATAAATTCAGTACTCAGTAACATGGTACTTTATATGTTATCTTTCTTCCAACTACCGAAAGGAGTCTTGAAAAGGTTAGATTACTTCAGATCAAGATTCTTTTGGCAAGGAGATAAAGAGAAGAAGAAATATAGACTGGCTAAATGGAGTGTGTTGTGTCGTCCCAAAGAATAGGGTGGGCTTGGTATTCATGATTTGGAAATCAAGAATATGGCCCTCCTTAGTAAATGACTCTTCAAGTTATTAACTGAAGAAGGGATATGGCAAACTCTTATTAAAAGAAAATATGTTGGATCAAAAGCATTGTCCCAAATGGTTTGGAAACCGGGAGACTCTCACTTTTGGGCTGGCCTGATGGCGACAAAGAAACATTTTCTTCGCTATGGCACATTTTCTATTAATAATGGGTCTCAGATAAGGTTTTGGGAGGATAAATGGCTTGGTCATGCTACCCTCCGAGAACAATATCCAGCGTTGTATTCCATTGTTCGCTATAAGGGGGAGACGATTGCTACTGTATTGGAATCTTTTCCACCAAATATAACGTTCAGAAGGGATTTAACTGGTGTCAGACTTGACTCTTGGATCGTGCTGCTATATAGATTGGCACAAGTCTAGTTGATAGATGAGCCAGATGAATTCCGATGGAATCTAACTGAGAACGGTTCTTTCTCGGTTAGCTCTTTATACAATGCTTTAACTCAGCCAGTAATACCAGTTTTAGATAATAGGATGATATGGAAGATGAAGATACCTCTTAAAAACAAGATTTTTGCTTGGTTTCTACGTCGTGGAATTATCCTCACAGTCTCCACAATGAGACAATCAAACACCTGTTTTTCCAATGCAATTTTGCACGGTCTATATGGTCAGTCACCCAAGCAGCTTCTGGCTTGTCTCCACCACGTAGTATTGCCAACATTTTTGGGAATTGGTTACATAGTATAGATAACAAGTTTAAGACACTTCTTCGGGTTGGAGCGATGGCATTAATTTGGTCGCTATGGTTATGTAGGAATGAGAAGGTTTTTAATGATGTTAACTGTTCTCTTCTGCAGGTTATTTACAGGTTGACGCATACCCTTCGGGCTTGGTCGGTGCTATATCATGTGGAGTTGCGAGACCTTTTTTTGGAGGTATGTACGAGGCTGGAGGATACAACACGGGACCTATTTACTAGACATGGATGGCAGCATAATCTTCGGATCGGTCCGCCTCCAGCTCCTTTGGCGTAGTTGCATTTAAACATTGCTTTTGTAACTCGCTATCGAGTTTTATTTTTTCGTTTGAACTCGTTTGGTCACTTTGTCGGTTGTGTGCATCCTAGCTATGCAGAGGCCGGGTGTAATACTTAAACTTTTGAGTAATAAAGCGCCCATTATCGAAAAAAATGAGGCGCCATGGTGGCTGCGACATGTGGTGGAGCTCAGTGGTCGGCAATGGATTCATGCTACCATTTTGTTGCTCCTTGAGCTTCATGGCCGGGTCGAACTGCGGGTGAAAGCATTGCATGGACAACAGTGACGCCGCCTTCAGGCATTGTTCTCCTTGATACCATCGTTTCTGGAGTTTTGATTTCGACCAAAGCGAGTGATTCCAATATCTTCGGGTGAAAACATAAGCTCCGACGGAGCGGGCGATGCTGGCATACATCACTACCTTGTTGGAGGCGTCACCTTGGAGTTTCTTGGTCATCGCAATGCGACTGGTTCGCGTTGGCTAGGTAGATGGCTCTATGGCTTGGGGAGGCGGATGTGAGGCGGCAACCCTAGATGGTGGTGGTACGTCGTGGCGGCGACCTCGGTCTCCCATGTAGTAGTAGTCCTATGGTGATGGGTCGTGGCCTAGTGTGGTTTGGGTGGTGACATGGAGCTATGTTGGCAACGAGTTTGTCGTCATGGCCGGTTCAACTAAGAGCAATGTGAAGTTTGATCTGGTTCTTGTGTCGGGATGATGGCCTCGGATTTGGCACGACTTTCTTGATATGCGGCCGTTACGAGATGACCGGGTTGTGTGATGTATCAGGCACTGGAGCCTGAGGTGTGTGTTTGTTGTGTCTGGTGGGCTAGCATCGTGTGGGTGACGGGTCTTCTGCGGTTTTTCGACATGTTTTTTCACAAACGGAACAATGTATGTTTTTGGACCCCGACTTTGCTTATATACTGGGTCTCCGCTGCATAGCACTCTATTCTATCTAATTAAGCGGCGGAACACAAATGTTAGTCTCAATTATTTTAATCTTTTAGGAGGAATTGATAAAATGCCGCACATCTCGTAGGTCATTACCCCGAACGCAATGCCAATCCGCTCGACCGGCAAGCAGACCGTGCAAGCAGTGTTGATCATAACTGAACGGTCTCTCCTTGACAACAAAACGTGCAAAGTTTGGTGGCACTCCGATTTTGTTCGGCAAAACTGTCCCTAGCTAAGATCACTCCACGACTTAACACACACACCCATTCACTCACCAACCTAACACTCGTGTTTTCTTGTAAAACACCTAACCCTCCAAATTAAGATTCCACGATACGGTGTGTATATCCATTAATCCATTGTCTAAGAAAACCATGTGCGTGGATCCACGGACCACGTAGTACGCAGGCCAGCCGGAAAGGGACACCGGCGTTCGGTGACAGGGGAAAAGAAAAGAGGGCCGGGGCGCAGAGAAAAGAGATCGGCATTATATATGAATGGATGAAATGTTTAATGTTTAACAACTAATGCCATGTCGCCTTAGTGCTCCTCCATCGGCAGTTTTCAGGTTGCTGTCTGCCGCCCAAAAGGCGCCCAACCGGCCGCGCGACGATTGGCCACCGGCGACGCTCAGCAGCGTAACGATCAACCGACCGGTCCATGGTGGAGATCACATCAATCAAGATAATAATACTAACATAACATTAACCTACATCTCCATTTGGCAGCGCGGCAGAGAGGCAAATTTCTCGGTGGTGGTGGCAGCTCAAACAATTTCTAGTCTCTCGGTTCTAGCTCTATAGGTGGCGCTCAGCACTGGTGCGCCGCGAGCAAGATCGGCGCCGTCCCCATCGGATAAGGGGTTAACCAGTTGGGTCACCGCTTCAAGATTTGAGATGCGTCATTCATTCCAAGGCTGCTTCGGGCGCTGGAGATTAATTAGGGAATGCTGATATTGGCACCATTGTTTATGCTCCGTTACCGAAACTGCCGGCCGTGCCGCAAGAGACGGTGGACCAGTTCTCAGGATCCATGGCGATCACGTGGAAGGGTGGTTGTGGTGTTATTCTTTTTTGTTTTGAGATGAGGTCAGTCACTAGTGTTGGTGAGAAATGGAGAATGTTTCGTTTTGTCAAAAATAAAAGGTACACACTTTGTCAAGTTTTTGTCATGATCAAAATTGTATGTTGTGTTTTTTTTTGGAAAGGGAGAGCCTGGAAGGGGCTGGAAGCCTATCATTAATATAAGATGGTGGAGTTACAAATTTTCACGCTAGACCCTAAATACACTGGAATTATAACCAGGTCCAAACGCTTTACAAAAAGAACCCTACAAACATCAGAGAGAAAGCAATCATGCCCCCCTTCCAATCCGCCTCTGCAACTGCTGGGCCTCGCGATGGAGGTTGAGAAAGCGCCGGGAATCTTCGCCGGCGAACTTGTAGGCCTCGATTTGACCAAGATAATCGGTTGGCATAGAGCCTCCGATTTGGAACCGCAGAAGATAGTGGCTTCACTTCTCCTTGGTTGATTGTCGTCACTCGTCCAGAGCTTTTCTTCTCTTCCAGTTACAATCGCTGCACTCAGGAAAAGAGGACAAATCGAAGTACCTCGACGACGCACAACCAGAGTTCGTTGATGCTGCGCAGTGAAGTCGAGCTTCCTCCTCAGTGCTCCTGCCCAAGATAAGGAGGGGAAGCCGAAGAAGAAGTAGCACCCACGAACCCGACAGCTATTACTGTGCCAACTCCAAGCATCGGCAAAAGCGGATGACTCCACACAACGCCCCTTCTCCTCGCCACCACGGCCGGCCAGGAGAGGCGGAGCAGAGGCACGCCTGACGCCCCGACTCCAATCCCCCTCGCTGCCACGGCCGGCCAGGAGAGGAACTCCGGGATGAATCTTCCACTGGAGAAAGCTCCTACTTGCCCTTTTATTAATGGAGCCACCGCCAGCCTCTTCATTCCTTGCGAACGGCTCCGACCACCGGAGCACCTCCAGGAACGTCCAGACCAACCCCTGATTCCAGATCTTGGGCAAAAGATCTCGAATCTAGCCCCCGGCATGACGCCAAACCGCAACAGAACGTCGCCACACGCTAAATCTACAAAAACTACCCCTAAAACTAACACCGGCACCATCCCCAATCCACCTCCAACCGGCTAAGCCGGTAGAGGGGACGGCAGGGAGGCCCGACGACTGTCCGTGGACTCTCAGGGAGGGGAAGGGAGAGGCAGAGAAGAGCGGTGGAAGAAGCCAAGCAAAGCATTCGTGTATGTTGTGTTTGGATGGTTCCCAAAACTTCTAGTATGGGCTCTTCGTCCATTCTAGTTTATTTTGCTTGTATACTGATCAAAAGTAACGTGCAAGCAATGTTTTAAACAGAATTTGAGCACAATATTTACACATGGACTCAGATAAACACAACACGCCATGCTCAAAACAGAAGTACGAGAGATCCAATTTGTTCATCCAAACATGTGCGAGTTTACACAGGGACTACAAAGTAGATTCTACCGGGAGACCTCACACAATTATGACATGTTTTCTACCGTTGTCAATTATGCATTTTGGATCTACACACTTGCCTTTGCGATCGGCTGAAGCGTGGTCGATGTCTCATTGACACATGGGTTTACAAGCGACATGCGAGCGACGACTCGAGCAAGCGTGAAACTTAAGAATATCATGTTAGAGAAACTACTAGTGATTATCTTTCAGAAAATTAATTTATAACAATTTGTTTAAAAAAAAAGTGTTCTCTTTGCAACCTTTCAATGATAACTAGAAGGAACAAGATATCTCCGCTAGATGTTGGGGGGTTGATTCTCCACGATTTTTGTTTTTATAACCATCCTGACATTTTGGGGGTCTTAAGGCATATACGATGATTCGAGGTTGTCTAGATACTCAAAGTCGATCGAGTCAAAAATAAATCAAGATCAACACCTTGTCTTGCAGTTTGAACCACCGAGAGATGGTGAGAGGTCGATGTCTCGTTATCCCTAAGTTTGCAATTAGAATCATAAAAAAATTACGTTTTTGGATGGAGGTAAATGAACTTTGAAATGGACTTTGCAAAAAGAAAGTCGCAACCTTGTGCCAAAACAATGTGTGCCTGGATCACACGTTCTAAAGCGAAGTTTGAGTCAGACGACCCTGAACACACAAGCTTTTGCATGTACCTTAAAACCGTAGAAGGAAGCTTTAGTTCGCCTGAAACCCTAGACCGGAAGAAAAGGAACGGCCAGGATGGCCCCTCCACCATCCAGATCTCACACTCGCAAAGCACGGCTGAAAGAAGGAAAGTGGACGTTGGGCAGCACGGGAGTCTCGGTCGCTGGGAAAGAGAGAGAGAGAGAGAGGCGACCACGCCCTGCACGCTGCCTCCCAGAGGCCAGAGGGTTAATTAATCCTGGCCATCATCAATCAACCGCCCTAGTTTATGCGCCCCGAAAGCCCAGCTTTTCACCACCACCATCATCTTTGACCCGTCCCGTCTCCACAAACACTTGTCTCTTTGCGCATCCACAGCCTCCGTCTCCCCCTCCATGGATCCCCACACCGATTAGTACTCTCTCATCACTCCCTACTCCTACTCCCAGCCCCCACCTCCATCCAGTTCCGCTGCCCATTGCCTGCCTCATGCCCCCCCCGGCCGCTGGGCGGAGAATATCCCGCTGACGGCGCGTCTCCGCTCCCTCGGCCCGCCGCCGCCGCCGCCGCAACCGCCATGGCGGCCCGGTCCTAGCAGAGCAAAGGTACCCGCCCTCCCCGGCCCGGCCGTGGCCTTGTCTGTCTCACCGACCGATCGATTCATTTAGCGGCGGAGGGCGTCATTTTCCTCAGGTGGGGTGGGGGATGGGCAAGGTCCTCGATCTGTTGTTGCGTCTGCGGCTTTTACGCCGCCGCCCATCACTCTCTAGATCCAATCCAATCCACCTCTCCCTCCCCTCCCCTCGCCCGCCCGCCCGCCCGCCTCTTCTTTTATTAAATAGTATAAAATACTCTTTCTTTCTTTCTTTCTTTCTTTCTGTTTGCTTGCTTGCATTCAATGGCTACTGGAGTTAGTGCCCCCCCATGCCGTGATGTGGATGCGGCCCGCCCGCCCTGTGGTGGTGGTGGGGCGCGGGCGGACACCGCATGTGTACTTGCCGCGCTGTTGCTCATATGATCCATGGCGCGCGCCATCATGCCTGCCGGCCCGCCTCTTCCTTTCAGGGCGAGGGGAAAGGAAAGGAGAGGTGGGGGCAGGCAGCCGAGCAAAGGGGGATGTGTGTGTGTGTGTGCGCCTTGTGAGTGAGCTCGCTCGCGGGCAGCTGTGCCAGGTTGCAACCGATGCTCCTCCCTTCCTTCCTCCCCCTTTCCTCTCCTCTCCCTCCTCCTTTGGGGATATCTTAAAGATTCCCTTTTGTTATTAATCGCCGCGGTTCTGGCCCACTCTGCCCTATTTTTGTGCGTGATGCTGCTGGGGGTGGGGGCTTGTGATCTCTAGGCCCTCTTTCTCCTTCTTCTTCTCTCGGTGGGGAGGGGAGCCTTTTGCTGTGGGGAGCGTTCATGCGGCGCCCGTAGTAGGGGCGGCCGGATGGGTGGATCTGCTGGGCGCCTAGTTCTAGTAGCTCACCTGTGTGAATCGATCTGAGGCAGGTGATTTCTTCGACTCATGGAGGATTTCCTAAGAGATGTCCCTTCTCTTCCCCTTTGCTTTGCGTATGGGATTTTTCTTCTAGTCTTCTGTTTAGGTTGTCGCAGCAGTTCAGCTGTCGATTTTGCCTGGTCGTTTTGGATTTACTTGGAATGTTTGTGGTTCCTTCGTGTGTTTTGGTTGGTGAGACTTGGTTGTTGGGCGATTGTGTGGATATATTCTAACAGATTGTGTGCACCATGTGGCGAACAAACCCTAACTATTCTGTTGGTATGCTAATGAGATGTTTGGTTTGCAGGCCAGGCGGTTGGGAATTGCTCGGTCACTCCAGTATTGAGTAGCGCGTTCGCCGTTCAACCGTCCAGTTCATGTCTTCTGAATCTGCTACCGAAAGTATGCCTCAGCAAGCGGCCAAGCCAAAAGAAATGGGGGAAGATGACAGGCAACCATCTGCCGCTGCCGAGGAGATTCTGGTGGAGTCACACCAGCAGCTAGAATCTCCAGCTTCTGTGCTGGAGAAGGATACTTCAGGCCTCTCCTTGGATTCTGGGGACGTGCCACTAGCCGCCGAGGGAGATTCCGGGGAGTTAAAGGAGAACAAAGACTCCGATTCTAGTGAGAATCCGGAAAAGAAGTCGTCTCAAAAGAGCAGCATGAGTGATAGCTTTGCCTCTGCTAAAGTGAGTGATGGGACAAACAGTTTGGGTAAGACCAGTGGTAGTGCCAAGACAAGTGGCCGGGATTTCACCGAGAGTGGGAAGAGCAGCATGTGCCGCGTGAGCGCCAGCAGTGACCTGAGTGACGAGAGCTCCTGCAGCAGCATGAGCAGTGCCACCACTAAGCCGCACAAAGGGAATGATTCCAGGTGGGAGGCCATCCAAGTGGTGAAATCCAGGGAAGGTGTTCTTGGTCTGAACCAGTTTAGGCTGCTCAAGAAGCTGGGATCTGGTGATATTGGCAGCGTGTATCTCTCTGAATTGAGTGGAACCAAGAGTCACTTTGCAATGAAGGTGATGGACAAAACGTCTCTGGCTAGTCGGAAGAAGCTGCTCCGGGCACAGACTGAGCGGGAGATACTGCAGTCCCTGGATCATCCGTTTCTGCCGACCCTATATACTCATTTTGAGACGGACAAGTTTTCGTGTCTGGTTATGGAGTTCTGCCCTGGAGGGGACTTGCACACTCTTCGGCAAAGGCAGCCTGGAAAGCATTTTTCAGAGCAAGCAGCAAAGTATGCACTCTTTCCTTCTAATTATGAGTTCAACATGAATGAAATGTTTACTAGGTTCCTATGATGTGTCCTGTCTACTGTTCAACATTACTTCACTATCTTCTTGGTTCATATTGACTCGTCAGGTTACATTTGACATATTTAGGTAGTTCTAAACTATATTGCATAAGTGTTTTATTGTGCACGGCTGCACGCATTAATCATGAAAGTGCAGTATGTCCTAAAAAAAAATATGCTCAATGCCCTGATAATGTACAGTTTACATTGCTAACATTAAGAGTAGATGACTGTTAGATTTCATCGATGTAGGCATATGTTCTTTTGGATAAATTTTTATCTGCCTATGGAAGATGTGCTGACAATGCTTTGCTAAAGCATTTAACTAAAGTTTGCACTCGATCTTGTGACGTTTCAGGTTCTATGTTGCAGAGGTGCTCCTTGCATTGGAGTACCTGCATATGCTTGGGATTATATACCGTGATCTCAAGCCAGAAAATGTCCTAGTTCGGGAGGATGGCCACATCATGCTGACCGATTTTGACCTCTCTCTTCGTTGTTCAACGAGCCCAACCGTTATCAGGGGAGCAAACCCTGCCCTGGATGCGCTGCAGAGGAACAATGCAGCATACTGTGTCCAGCCTGCTTGCATTCAGCCATCGTGTGTTGTTCCAACCACATGCTTTGGGCCTCGGTTCTTCTCGAAGTCCAAGTCCAAATCCAAATCCAAGAAGGAGAAAGCAAAGCCGGAGGTTGCAAACCAAGTGAACCTATTCCCTGAGATGATCGCGGAACCAACTGATGCTCGGTCCATGTCCTTTGTCGGCACCCACGAGTACTTGGCCCCAGAAATAGTGAAAGGAGAAGGCCACGGCAGCGCGGTAGATTGGTGGACCTTTGGTATATTCCTGTACGAGCTCCTGTTTGGCAAGACCCCTTTCAAGGGTTCAGGTAACCGGGCTACGCTTTTCAACGTTGTTGGTCAGCCCTTGCGGTTCCCAGAGTCCCCGCTAGTGAGCTTCTCAGCGAGGGACATGATAAGGGGACTGCTGGTCAAGGACCCGCAGCACCGGCTCGGGCACAAGCGCGGAGCCACGGAGATAAAGCAGCACCCCTTCTTCGAGGGCGTGAACTGGGCTCTCATAAGATGCGCGAGCCCACCAGACATTCCGAAGCCCGTCGAGCTGGACTGCCGCCCGAAGCAAGCCCCATCAGCCAGCGGGAAGGTCGCACCGGCTTCCAACCAGAAGGGCTCAGATAACTACCTAGAGTTTGAGTTCTTCTAGCTATTTTCGTGGCACATGGAACCGGAAGCAGCGCATTTGAGCTGACGCTCCACAGAAAGAGAAGAAGATGATGTAGAGCTCCTCTTGGCTGGGAAGGTACACTCAGTTTGTTGTAGATTGTATGAGCTCGTTCCTGGAGCCCCTGCCCTGCCCTGCCCGGCCCCAAGTTTTTTCTTTCCTTTTCCCCCATTGAACTTGTTAGCTCTAGTCGATACTCTCTCTCTTATGCATGTTAATTGCGATTTTTCAGAAACCGCGTATGGTACTCTTATGAACGGATTTGATGAGTACTTTGTTCAAGCTGTCAATGTAACCGCTACTTGTACCTTGTAACTGATGTTTGTTCATCGATCCCATCGATTATTCTGCTCTTAGAATGTTGCTGATACTCTTCATAACTGGCAATCAGACAATGCAGTTGTTACTTGTTACTATTTTCTTGCCTGCCTTTCCTTTCGTATGATTGTTGATTGTGGCATGTGGAGAGTAGAAACTTGCATATTGTTTGATACTTTGATTTATTGACTATTGCCTCCCCTCTTGGTCCACGCAATTGTGAATTGTATGTTCTTCGTTATTGTCTCTTTATATTATTGCCTCCCGGCGGTGCACTGGAAGTTCTCCCATACTCCTGTATTGTGTTGTCTACGTATAGCAAACGTCCATAACTCCATATCATGTACTCCCTCTTCACAAATGCCTTTTAGTGTATACGAATATATACACTAAAAGATGTCTCAAATGCCTTTTAGTGTCTATGAATATATGTCTCAAATGCCTTTTAGTGTCTACGAATATATACACTATAAAAGATGTCTATATACGTCTTGTATTTCTGAACGGAGGGAGTATATCTGGATTTGCTTCAACAAGAAGCTGTTCATTGAACGACGAGTTGGTTGATCAAAAGCTAACCTGGAGAGAATAGCAGGGACGTCACTAGCCGGTCCTGTGGTTCGAACTACTCCCTTTGTTTTAAAATAAAAGATGTTTGTGAAGCAATGGATCCACATGTATTTTAGTGTGTAGTTCAGAGTGAACCTAAACACTAAATGAGTCTAGATACATTTACTTCACAAATCTAAAACATATATTTTAAAACGGAGGGAGTAGTTGACACGATACAACATATTTTTTGATTCTCATATTTCCACGATACAACATACTCTCTCTATCCAGACTTGGATTTGTCTAGATTCGAACGTATCTATACATTAAAACATGTCTATATACGTTTAAATCTAGACAAAGCTAAGTCAGTTATTTCTGGATGGAGGGAGTAGTTTTTTGAATCTCAACTCAAATTGTCTTTTCTATAGTTTTTAATTTTCTCTATCTTATTTTAAGTAAAAACTGGTTAATTTGGGCCTCCCGTATTTCCTCAATAAAACCAAGTTTCATTTCATGCATGTAACTCCAATACTCAAAAGACATAGACAATTTTAAATGAATCATCCACGCGCACAAGTCTAACATATATAAACTGAAGCAAAAAAACTCCCTTGCAATCTCCTATAGTTCTATATGCATCGCCTATAGGGCAAAGAAGAAATACACATGATCTATTATCCATGTTTTTTATGGGTGATCCTTATCCATGTTAGCACCACGAACTTCATCAAACTGGGGTCTTCACTTCCTACAAATAAATAAGGACATAACCCTGTTAAGAGAAATAAACTAAAATGTGTTGCACCGATCAGTTTTGCAATATTGTATGTTGTCCAGTAATTACATAATACCATGCTTCTTAACTCTTTGCTTAGAGCACCTCCAGCCGCCCCTTCAAGTGCCCCACTAGAGGCCTTTTTTTTTTGCGCCGACGGAAAGATTTTCTCCCAATCGCCCCCCCCCCCCACACACAACTGTTGAAAAATCACCGAATCGGGCCGAAGTTTCATCCGGCGAACCCAGAACGCCTGGGGCATGTGGGGGTGCCGGTGGAAGCGAGAAGGCATGTAGGCCATCTCTGATGGCGAGACAAGCCGAGTTTTTTTTTTCATTTTCCTTCTCTCCATCTGTCCCATCTGTCGTGTCTTGCCAACCATTTGTGCAGCTCCCGCCAATTCGCCCGCCCAGATCCTCCCAACCCACCATGGCACCAAAGAAGTTCACATGCCCTCTGATATGGCGGTTTTGCCCGATCTTTCACGATGCACCTCCTGATCCAATGGATATGATAGATCTCCCAATCACATGAGCGGAATACATAACCTGGAGATTGGGGAACTCCAATCCTGCAAGCAACTCGACGACGAACGACGAACCTCACGCCAGAATAGACACGCCAAAAGCTCGACAACCCTCGACAACTCGAGGACCTTCGCGCACACACGATTACTCTTGACAATTCAAGAACCCTCTTGTATTTATTGATGGATAAGTAGATGAATGTCCGAGACGCCGTCACACACGCCGATCCTAGAGGGACGGTGATAATATGAACTTTAAGATCTACATTATTCTGAATAAACTCAAAGCTGAAACTAAAGCTAGATCGGCCAACTCCTTATATGAGGGTTGGGGCGGCCAGACTCGACCTAGTCGGTTGGACAGACCCAAAACGACATCTGAACTAACTGGACTTCAAACAGGATACGTTCGGTTCGGATAGATTCGAACATGGCCGGACACTCCGATCGGCACATGCCGAACTATCCAGGGCAGCCGGATATTCCGGGGTGATTAGGCCGGATACTCCAGGCTTGGTCCCTCACCATCCTCCCCTTCTTCAAAAGGCGTTGCCCTTAACGCCAGAGGGTCGTCTCCAAAACGTGGCGTCAGATCAGCAACATCGCCACTCTCTGTCTTCACGCCTCGCTAGTCTTCCACACCTCATCCTCCCGCTCGACTAGCTGTCTTCAAGTCTTGCTCGCCTTCCACGCGTCATCCTCCCTCTTGGCTTCCTTGACTTGTTACTATCCTTGTCGCTCTTTGGTCTTCGACACCATCAATCTGACCGAGACACGTGCATCCTCCAACTACAACTGATGGTATATCATGCATATCACCCATAACAGATAGAACAAATTCTTGTACGCCATGGATCCAAATAAGCCGAATACACCTGAGTATGCCCGCAACTAAAACAAGTGTCTGTAGATTGTTTGACGATATTTGTAGACTGTTTCACGAACTTGATAGAAAAAAATCCGCGCACCGGATACTCCGGTCTGAGCAGTCCGGAAACTCCGGTTGGCACATGTCGGAGTCTCCAACGCAGGTCCTCGCGAATTTCTTGATCGTGTTTTTCCTCCTGGACTCTCCACGCACCGCCACAGAAACGGATCTGGGACGAACATCTTCTTATCCCTTGATGCTGTTTACCACCTCCTCGATCTTCACCAATAGTATGGTGACGATTACCCAATGGTATCCAATGCAAATCGAACAAGAACAGCCGACATCAAATCAATCTGCACCGTGATCAACCTAGAGCTCTGATACCAAGATGATACAGTGGTTTGGTCCCTCATCATCCCGAACTGCTGATGTCTACGCACTTCTATTCTTGTAGACAATTGTTGGGCCTCCAAGTGCAGAGGTTTGTAGAACAGCAGCAAGTTTTCCCTTAAGTGGATCACCCAAGGTTTATCGAACTCAGGGAGGAAGTGGTCAAAGGTATCCCCTCTCAAGCAACCCTGCAATCAAGATACAAGAAGTCTCTTGTGTCCCCAACACACCTAATACACTTTTCAGGTGTATAGGTGCACTAGTTCGACGAAGAGATAGTGAAATACAAGTGGTATAGATAATTATAAGTGGTAACGATGATAGAAGATAGCTTGATGGCGTGGAAAAGACTAAAGTAAACTGAAATAAAGATAGAAGAAAGCAAACATGTAACAGATCTAGATGCAAACGGTGTATCAATGCTTATAAACAAGGCCTAGGGATCATACTTTCACTAGTGAACACTCTCATATAGATATATTCCTCTTTATGATACTACGCTGAACTACTCTCCGGTTGAACACTCTAATCGATGGTAGGGCTATAACATCACACCTCAAAGTAAGTCTTTCCCATCTAGAAAACCCCACACTGTCACCTTGAGCACTAGATGGTTCAAACAAACACCACAATTTCATAAAGACATCCAACTCCAAATATAACTCATAACAAGTATTTGTAATCTCTAGCCTAAGTGCCACCATGGTGCGCACACTGTCACTTTCACACACATGGGGAGAGCAGAGATCTATTAAAGCACTTGAGTAGCAAGGTAGATCTATAGATTACAAGCTCATGATCTCAATAAGATCATGCATAGAGAGAGAGAGATGAACACATAGCTACCGGTAGAACCATTAGCCTCGAGAGAGAACTACTCCCTCCTCATCATGGGAATCAGCAACGGCGATGGAGATGGTGGTGGAGATCGATGGAGATGGCTCTGGGGGCACTTCCCCGTCCCGGCAGGGTGCCGGAACAGAGACTTTCTGTCCCCCGAATCTCCCCTTTGGTGGCGGCGGTGCTGCGGAACTTTTCGTGCCTGGATGATTGACTCTCTAGGGTTTTTGCCTTGGGAGAAATATATAGGCGAAAGAGGCAAGGTCGGTGGCCGGCCAGGGGGCCCACACCATGCCCTAGCGCGGCCTGGGGGGACCCACGCATGGGGGGGGTGGTGGGCCACCCTGTGGCCCCTCTCCGACTCTCCTTCTGGCTCCATGAGTCTTCCGGGAAAATAGAAACTTTGGCTTTTGTCCCATCCAATTCCGAGAATATTCATTTTCTGACTTTCCTGGAACCAAAAACAGCAGAAAACAGGCAAATGGCACTGTGGCATCTAGTTAATAGGTTAGTCCAAGAAATCATATGAAAAGTACTCCAAAGTGTGGACAAAACATAAGAAAGTAGATAAAACCAAGCATGGAACATAAAAAATTATAGATACATTTGCAATGTATCAACATCCCCAAGCTTAACTCCTACTCGTCCTCGAGTAAGTAAGTGATAAAAATAAAGAATAATTTTTGAGGTGACATGCACCATCATAAACTTGATCAAAGTATTTGTAAAACATTCAAAGCTAGGATCATAGCACTTCAATCATAACATGAAAGACAAAGTCCTAGCAATAAGACAAAGAAACTATGTTGCAACATGAAAAGGCACAAACAAAAGATTAATGAATAACAATGCTTTGCAAGACGTTTGTTTGTTTCACATAAAGAAAACATTGCATAGTGGCATTCAGCTTGTCCCTCATAGAGTAGCAAACATAAATGCATAGGACACCTTCAAAGTTTGTAAGAGTGACTAGATACAAATAGTTTGAAACAAGAAATATCAAGTTATGCATCAATCAACAAGTCTTGGGACAATGCACATAGAACTAAGAATGGCCACTATGCTCTCAAAGTAGGTGCATAAAGGTAGAAGGTGGAGACTCAATATAATGGTGGAAGAAAGGCCTTCATAGAAGGAAGCAGAGATTCAAGTTTCATAAAGAGCTTCCAAAAATTATGGTACTTATAGCTTTCAGCTCTCATTGCCCCTATCATAAGCATCTTGAGTGATTAAGGTTAAAGTGAACAAACTATGGTGTACATGCTTGACGAAGTATAAGTTAGAAATCTCATGTCCCTTGTATACGAGGGCCGCTCCTCATGCTACTTAAGTTTAGTCACCGGTAAGTTCTTGTCATCGTAAGTACATGTGTATCATAGAGAACCGCCAACGGGGTACCCCTTGCCTGATGATACGGAAGAATCCCCATATCAAAATGACAAGGCAAGCAGATAATGAGCATCTCAACAATCTTCTTATTTACCATAGGAATATGGTGCTTTTTTCTCTCTTTCCTCTTTTCATAATCTTTTTTTTTCTATTTCTCTTTTTTCTCAATATATGACTCTTTTTTTATAAGAAGAATGCTTCATAGACAGCTCATTATGGTTATGCTGCAGGTTTCCACCATGTCAGCATGGATTAGACCAGCGGCCCAGGCGTTTCTCTAACACATATACATAACTCCATGGACTTACAAGCTCCCCTTTCATTTCACACCGACGACATCTATAGACAAAAGAGCATGATATCAACTAGGTACAAGTACCAAGTGCAATGTTGAAAGCGTTCCCCATGACAGCATGGTTCTGCTAATTCCCAACAAATAAGTGCAAGAATATACAAGATAGACGACACAATGGTTCAAGTTTATTAAGGGCAAGAAAAGTAAAGTGTGCCATCAAGTTCGTGAGAGGTTTAATCACTAGTTTTCTCATAACAAGTTTAATTTGGAAGGTAAACAAAAGCATGAATATACTTGGAATAGCATAAGCTAGTAGGTAGGTATGGTGGACTCTTTGGAATAACTTGGTTTAGGGAGTTGGATGCATGAGTGGAACTCATACTTGGTTGTGGAGGCTAGCAAAAGACTAGGAGCGACAAATTAAGAGAGCAATAATGGCCATAATCATGCAGAGCGACAAAACATCATTGATCAAAGCATAAAGTGATACTACAAGTTGAAAACTAAAGGATCATAAAGGCTATGGTGACTTGAGATAGTCATAACATGGTGTGAGCATGGGCCAAGTCAACCCAAATAAAGCATCAAAGGAGAATACCACTATACTATGCTTTAATATGCAAAAACAACGCATTATTCATCCAAGACACATTAAGCAATCCCAATTGTTTATAACAAGTCATGCTACAGAAAAGAATACTAAGCATAAAGCCAAAACAATATCAAGCATGGCATGACAAAGCATAGGCCACAGTCAAAAACAAGCTCTTTTTACCACTTAAGCATGAGCTTTCCTACTCTTTTCCAATCCAAACCAAACTATTTGAAAAACAATGCATGAAAGAGGGGGTGCAACCAATTTATTCAGCAAACTAAGCAAACAAAGCAAACAAAAAACCAAAACTAAAACGAAAAAGAAGACGCTCTAAGAACAACACAACTGTGCATGAAACAATAAAAATGAAGCGTTTGGAAGAAACCTGGGATTTTTATTGATGAAGAAGGGGATGCCTTGGGCATCCCCAAGCTTTGACGCTTGTACTTCTTGGATATTTCTTGGGGTGACACGCGTGGCATCCCCAAGTTTGAGCTTTAGTCCATCCTTCATCTAATTACTCATGCCTTCCATACACCTGAAATTTTTCCTTCATACAGAACTTCACACAATCTTTATTAGCAACATTAGTGCACTCAAGATAATAAGTCTTTGGGTTCAGTTCTAACACCAATAAAACTTCCATTAAAACACTAGATACTGTAGTACTTCCCTCAAAAATCTCAATTCCCCAAAAGAACTCAAAAAGGAACCAACAAGAAGCAAATGCAAATAATGGCAGAAATCTGTCAAAACAGACCAGCAGGTAAATACGAATTTTTTCAAAGACCTTATGTTGCTCAAATCAAAAAGTGTTGAACTAATGAAAGTTAGATAACAACCTGGGGCAGAAGAACAAAAATTCACGCCTCAAAAGGACGTACAGAGATTTTACACGAATTTTTACGGTGAAGCATAGAAATCTGTTTTGGGACAGCAACTTTCCCAATCATTACTTCTCTCTCATTAGAGGTTACTCTTGGCACAAAAAGCAAATAAAAATGATAAGGAGCGGTTATTACAAAATTAATAACTTCCAAAACTCATCTAAAACTTTTGGGTTATCTCCCAATAAGTATTTTTCTTTAACGCATTTAAGTTAGGCATGATAGTTTGAGAAGATGCTCACATAAGAAATATGAATTGAAGTAAAAGAGAGCATCAAGAAGCAAATTAAAAACACATTTAAGTCTAACCCACTTCCTATGCATAGGAATCTTGTAAAGAAATAAGTCATGAAAGCACAAAGCAACAAGCATAGGAAAGCAAAACAAGTGCAACTTCAAAATTTTCAACATAAAGAGGGGAAACTTAATATTATTGAGATGCATAGAACCATGTTTCCCTCTCTCATAATAAATTTCAGTAGCATCATGAATAAAATTAACAGGAGCTACATGCTTAGGGGAAAATACTAAAGGGAATATGCCCGAGAGGCAATAATAAAGTGGTTATTATCTTATTCCTTGTTTATGATAAATGTTTATTTTGCATGCTATAATTGTATTAATTTGGAAACATTAATACATGTGTGTTTAATAAACAAAAGGAAAGTTCCTAGTTATGTCTCTCTTATAAACTAGCTCGTTGATTAACAAGATGATCAAGGTTTCCTGATCATGGACATTGGATGTTGTTAATAACGAGGTCACAATATTGGTGGAATGATGTGATGAACATTCATCCGAAGTATAGCATTACGATCAGAGTCATTATGTTTATATTGCTATAACATCATACGAAGTAATCTTAGTCCTTAGACCATGAGATCATGTTAATTGCTAACACCGGAAGAGTATCTTGATAACATCAAACGTCACACCGTAACAGGGTGACTATAAAGGTGGGTTTAGTGCTACAAAGGTGTTATGTTGAGGCTCATGGATCAAGAGTGGGATTTGTCCATCCCGATGACGGATAGATATACTCAAGGCCCTCTCGGTGATATCACATTGAAATAGCTTGCAAGCAAGTGATGTGATCACTAGAATGTTATATCACGGGAACGAGAAAAGAGTGCATGTCGGTAACAAGATGAAACTAGGTATTTGGATACCGATGATCGAATCTTGGACATGTAATATATCGCGAGACAAAGGGATTTAGTTACGACGTTAAAGGTTCACATGATCACAAGAGTCATCGTTGAATATGTGGGAGTCAGTACGGATCTCCAGGTCCCGCTGCTGATTATTGATCGGAAAGGGGTCTCGATTATGTCTACATTATTCACGAACCGTAGGGTGACACACTTAAGGGATACCGACACCATTTGGAGCAAATATGCTTCAGACAAAGATTTAAGAAAGCGCTGGAATCATTTCGATGGAAACCGGAATTGTTTCGGGTGAAATTGCAGAAACTGGTTCTGCATGTGATATTGAAATGTTGCAGGGGGTTTTATGTGAATGTTTGTTAATTAATGTAATTGACAAAATTCCAAATGAAATAAATAAAAGTGTTTTATTTAATGAGAACTTACATTAAATTTGGTGGAAATTTAATGGAGGTGAGTGGAATTTTGAGTGGGTGGCTAATTATGTGAGTGGGAGCTCTACCCACATGATTGTGGAAGAGGTGGGGGCACCTCCCTTGGCCGCCGGCCATGGTGAGGGGTTGCCCCCTCTCCCTATAAAAGGCCCCCACTCCCTCCTCTCATCTTACACCACCTCCTCGTGAAGGTTCTCTTCTCCCTCTAGTTATTCCCCATGGTCTCGGATTAGCGAGATACATGTTCCCGGTGGCTTTATCTGGAAAGGAGTTGCTGCTTCCGTTGCATCGCTGGAGCGAGGAGGCGGAGGTTGTTCGGTGGACCGAACGTGTGAGCGATCACGGATGCACCGCTACTTTGCGGTGCTGGACTTGATGGTGCTGGACCTGATGGTGCTGGAGCTGCTGGACCTGAAGGACTTCATCACGATCTTGAGATCGGCAAGTGTACGACTATATCATCCACGAGTTCCAACTCGTTAACAAAACTTTGTTGTCTTCGAGGGTAAGTTCTCCATGGATGTATATCCACCCGTTTCTTGTATCTAGTAGATAGATCTTGGCGTATAGTTCCCATCATAGGATTTTTTTTGTTTTCTATGCTGCGATCCCAACAAATATCGTTTCCTCCCTCCTTTTACTCCTCCTCTTCTTCTTTTTCTTCCTCTCTTTAGGAGGGAGAGGCTTGAAAGGAAGCTTCTCCATATACCCTGGTTCATTATTAGAGACATTAGAAGAAACTTTGGAGGATTCCTCCTTTTCATTGATAAGAACAAAACACATATTAGTCCTGTCATATTTTGGTAAAACCTCATCTTTTATAATATTTTGTATGTAAGTATTTGTTTGGAAATTATCAACACAATAAAGATGACAACCATGCATGACACTATTCATACCAAAAGCACTCATATCTACCAAAGAAGTTTTTCTTGATAACTCTTCACACCCCAAAAATAATGTAAGTTCATCATGCTGATTAGGAGTGATCATGTCATCACAATACAAACTTGCAGTACTCATTGGATTAGAAGGGCTATTATTATGGCCTGAGCATTGAAAATTGAAATGACGCACTTCAAAGCAAAGTTCACAAATAAAAGGATAGAGGGCACAACCTTTTTTACCAAGATCATTTAGATCCCTATACCACATTCTAGTTTTTTCATTCCTATGGGTGATACAATATTCTTCTTCAATTTGATTATTCTCACAAGGTCTATGTATTCCACAAAAATTAACATGCTTATAAGAAATAGTACTTTCAGAGGTTTGAGCATGTTTATTGCTATCATTAATAACAATTTCATTTTCCATGCAAGTGTCTTTAAAAGGCTCATGATACATGTCCCATTTTTCTTTAGGAGCATTGATATGAGAAGCAAAGGATCTAAAACAATCAATAAGAATTTGAGGATCAAGACCATATTCAGCACTAAGATCTTGAAAATCAGCAGTTTCAGCGAAAGACTTAATGCAATCATACTCATAGTTTATACCTGGTTCTTTACCTTTGTTGTTATCCCAATCTTCGGTATTGCTTTGAATTGTTTCAAGAAGATCCCACTTAGCTTTGACATTCTTACTTGTGAAGGATCCCTCTAAACAAGTATCTAGATAGTCCTTGTAATGTCCTGAAAGCCTTGCATAGAAATTATTAATAACAATATTACTGGAGAGCTCATGAATGGGACATTTGAGCATTAGTGACTCAGTCTCCCCCATGCTTGGGAAATACTTTCTCCATCATGAGGATGAAAATTATAAATGTAATTCCTATCTTTATGAATTTTATGAGAAGGATAAAATTTAGAGTAAAACAGAGATTCAAGTTCTTTCCACTCCAAATGATGAGGACCACCTAGTAGCTCATACCACTCCCTTGCTTTGCCCTTAAGTGATAAAGAGAATAGTTTCCTCTTAACTTGGTTCATTGAAATACCTACACACTTGAACAACCCGCATAATTCATTTATAAAGAGTAAATGATCACCATGATGGACAGTTCCATCTCCAAAATAAGAGTTATTCATAACATGTTCAACAATTTTTATAGATCTTTTAAAAGGGATGCTTTCAGTGTGTGGATTTAAAATATCACAAGTATCATTAGAATTACCACATATGGGAGATAAAGTATCATCAGAGAAAATTTTCTTCTTTAAAGCTGGGGAACTAAAAAGATCATTTTCATAAAAACCAACTTCCCAAAGCTTAGACGTTTCCATAACATTAGTAACAAAGGTGTTCAAAAGATTCATACTAATAACATTGCTATTAGCATGCAAAGAAAGTTCCATGGGTTTTTTTAATTTTCTTTTCAGACAATTCATGTTCTATATTAGGAAAAATACTAAAAAGCTCTCTAATTTTGTTGTTGTTTTCCATTAAGCCTAACTAGTGAAAATAAGAAACAAAAAGGCAAAATTGCAGAATCTAAAGGAAATAACTTCGAGCACTCACACCGGAGGATGTGAGTACCTTTTACCTTACCTCCCCGGCAACGACGCCAGAAAATAGGCATTTGCCGTGGGAGGTTCTTCTTCTTTAATCCTCCGGTGTGAATACCTTTTACCTTACCTCCCCGGCAACGACGCCAGAAAATAGCTCGATGTCTACGCACTTCTATTCTTGTAGACAGTTGTTGGGCCTCCAAGTGTAGAGGTTTGGAGAACAACAACAAGTTTCCCCTTAAGTGGATCACCCAAGATTTATCGAACTCAGGGAGGAAGTGGTCAAAGGTATCCCCTCTCAAGCAACCCTGCAATCAAGATACAAGAAGTCTCTTGTGTCCCCAACATACCCAATACACTTGTCAGGTGTATAGGTGCACTAGTTCGGCGAAGAGATAGTGAAATACAAGTGGTATAGATAATTATAAGTGGTAACGGTGATAGAATATAACTTGATGGCATGGAAAAGACTAAAGTAAACTGAAATAAAGATGGAAGCAAGCAAATATGTAACAGATCTAGATGCAAACAGTGTATCAATGCTTAGAAACAAGGCCTAGGGATCATACTTTCACTAGTGAACACTCTCATATAGATATATTCTTCTTTCTGATACTACGCTGAACTACTCTCCGGTTGAACACTCTAATCGATGGTAGGGCTATGACAGCACACCTCAAAGTAAGTCTTTCCTATCTAGAAAACCCCACACTGTCACCTTGAGCACTAGATGGTTCAAACAAACACCACAATTTCATAAAGACATCCAACTCGAAATATAACTCATAACAAGTATTTGTAATCTCTAGCCTAAGTGCCACCATGGTGCGCACGCTGTCACTTTCACACACATGGGGAGAGCAGAGATCTATTAAAGCACTTGAGTAGCAAGGTAGATCTATAGATTACAAGCTCATGATCTTAATAAGATCATGCATAGAGAGAGAGATGAACACATAGCTACCAGTAGAACCCTTAGCCTCGAGAGAGAACTACTCCCTCTTCATCATGGGAATCAATAACGACGATGGAGATGGTGGTGGAGATCGATGGAGATGGCTCCGGGGGCACTTTCCCATCCCGGCAGGGTGCCGAAACAAAGACTTCCTGTCCCCAGAATCTCCCCTTCGGTGGCGGCAGCGCTGCGGAACTTTTCGTGCCTGGATGATAGACTCTAGGGTTTTTGCCTCGAGGGAAATATATAGGCGAAAGAGGCAAGGTCGGTGGCCGGCCAGGGGGCCCACACCATGCCATGGCGTGGCCTAGGGGGACCCGTGCCTGGGGGAGGGGGTGTGGCCACCCTGTGGCCCCTCTCCGACTCTCCTTCTGGCTCCGTGAGTCTTCTAGGAAAATAGGAACTTTGGCTTTTGTCCCGTCCAATTTCGAGAATATTCATTTTCTGACTTTTCTGGAACCAAAAACAGCAGAAAACAGGCAACTGGCGCTGTGGCATCTTGTTAATAGGTTAGTCTAAGAAATCATATGAAAAGTACTCCAAAGTGTGGACAAAACATAAGAAAGTAGATAAAACCAAGCATGGAACATCAAAAATTATAGATACATTTGCAATGTATCAACTGCTCTAATACCAAGATGTTACGGGGTTTGGCCCGATCTTTCACGATGCACCTCTTGATCCAATGGATCTGATAGATCCCTCAATCATGTGAGTGGAACACTAACCTGGAGATTGGTGAACGCCAATCCTGCGAGCAACTCGACGACGAACGACGAACCTCACGTCGGAATAGACACGCCAAAAGCTTGACAACCCTCGGCAATTCGAGGACATTCGTGCACATACGATTACTCTTGACAATTTAAGAACTCTCTTGTCTTTTTTGATGGATAACTAGACGAACGTCCCAGAGGGACGGTGATAATGGATCTGATAGATCCCAGAGGGACGGTGACTATATAAACTTTAAGTTCTACATTATTCTGAATAAACTCAAAGCTAAAACTAAACTTAGAATGACCAACTCATTATATGAGGGCTAGGACGGCCAGACTTGACCTAGTCGGTTGGACAGACCCAAAACGACATCTAAACTAACTGGATTTTAAATAGGATACATCTGGGTCGGACAGATCCGAACACGGCCGGACACTCCAGTCGGCACATGCCGGACTATACGGGGCAACTAGATATTCCGGGGTGATTAGGCCGGATACTCCGGACTTAGTCCCTCATCACCCTCGACCCTCCGCCAAAACAGCGAAGCCGAAACAGAGGAAGAAGAGGGATCCGAAGCAGAGACCACGCGGTATGAGCAACACCGACTGGGCGAGGGACGTTAAGTGTAGGGAGGCAGTCATTTCTATTTATTTCGAGTTCCTATGGTAACACCACAACATTTATGCTAAACTTTTATATTTTTATACACTTCGGAATATTTCTATTTATTTCGAATAATTACAATAGCACTGTTGATAATATGCACTATATACTATGAATTCAAACAATACTTTGTAGAAAAGTTACATTAATTTTCTGTTGCCACATATTGCCCCTTAAAAGAGATCTCATTCAACGGTATCCCTTCGAATATGAGAGAATGAAAATAACACAGTTTCATGCTTTCATGGGTCCACGGATTAATTTCAGGCTTGAATGAACTATTAGTGCATAATGCACATAATTGTTTTTCTATGTTTTAACATCCTTAAATGTGTCGGTGGAGATAAAAATATAGTAAATATTTTAATAGTGTCTTCTTGTGTATGATTAGGTATAAGAAAGTAGAAAATTCTAGAGGATATAATGTTGGAATTCTTGTATTGGGCCAACCCATATAATCCAATAATTCCTGGTGAAAAATCACATACGCCAATTTGGCCCATTCGTGCATGGCAACCAGTTGCAGTTGAGTGAGAGTTGGACCTTCTTATATCTCTTCTACCACGTGTGTGAGTATGAGAAGAAAACACTTACACGCACGCTCCTTCTCTACCGCCTGCATCACCTGGCCTGACGCACAAGCTTCGGGTTGCAAGAACAAGCCGTGAACCAACCCATGGCACATGTGTTTTTTGCCACACATGTTTGGAGAATCTGAACAGATTTTGAAATGAAATATTTTGCTGCGTGGAGGAATCATATCTATTTGTCTCCTAGGTTTCTCTGTGACCGCTCGAGTTCGCCTCTGATATCTATAAAGAGGTCGATCCTTGACCTAAACGCATACGCAACACATGAGACTGTCTCGTTCCAGAACCTTACACCACTGTTCAAGTCTTTCTCATCCCGTTTTTTCACCGTGCACGGCGAGACGGGACAAAGGCCTCCAAAACCTTGCTTCTCGAGATCATGTATGGGATATAGGCAATCAGGTTTTTAGAGAGTGATCTCGCCTGACTATTTGCAATACTAGAGCAGCCTACTCCTTCCCCAAGATGAATTCTTCCACGACTTCTATAACTTCTTCGACAACATAGGTGACAACGTCGATGTGAACGTTGCTGGTTTAGTTTCACTGAATTATGTCTTTCCTCTACGAGAGCATGCTAGAATTAATTGTTCTATATATTGGTTTAGATTGGATCCGTTCATCTAGTTTGCTAGTTCGTATGGCTAGCTCACTACTAGGAAAACGGCTATAGGTAATACGCACATCCGTGGCGCACGTGCCAGTGGTGCCCCACGGCTAAAATAGGCGTGGCGCACTGCATAGAGGTGCCCTACGGGTAACTACAGTAAGCGTGGCGCACATGTGCACGGTGCACCACGGATGTGTGTGGGCCAGGGCACTGCCGGCCGTATACCACATAGCCGTAGCGCACCTACGGCTAGTGCGCTTTGAGTGTGACCGGTAGTTGTGGCGCACTTGGGCACCATGCGCTACAGGTCAAATCGGGCCACACTGCTGTGCAACTGGGAAAACAACTCTGTGGCGCACTGGTGGTATGTGCGCCACGGCTGTTCGTTATGCCTATGGCACACCATGCCACGTGCGCCACGGATGTGCGTGCTGCCTGCTACATTTTGGCAGATAGCCTTTTGCACATTGCCTAGATCCACCATCTCGCACTTCACTTTTCCCTCCTTTTTCCTCTTTGGATCTCGCCCCCCTCCTCCTTATCACCTCAATTTCTCCACTCTTTCACCCCTTGTAGCTTGTAAAACTTACCTTGGATGCTACATACATAATAGAGGAAGGCTCTCCTTCCGGCCACCATCTCTCGGTCTCTCACCTCTCCTTCGAGATCTTCTCGCGGTCTCTCGTCTCGGTAAGTTGTCTATGTAAGAGGGATGTGTTTATGTGTATGGATGATATGGTCACATATCTATGGAGAGGATCGATGCTCTCATGTGTTTGGAGAGCATGCATGCATGCTCTCTCATATATTGGCATTGTTTTGCCAAAATGTTGATTTATTTCCATTTTGGCAAGAATTTGGCATTTCGCAAAGGTCCAAATTTTTAGGATAGGTCATGCCGAAATTTTCCATCGACCATTGAATGCATGCATTGGTTCTGTGGTTGTAATAAACTTCTAATTCTATCGTGTACACCGCGCAGGCAACCATGGTCCGCATAATGAGCGAAGGCATTGTGGCTAGATTTTTTAAATGCGCGACGGCCGACATGGTACGAAATAACATGACAGAGATAAGATGTCCGTGCATAAGATGCAAACTCAATTGGTTGATCGACCCAGATTTCGGAAATCTGCAGGCGCACCTGCTCCGCCATGGTTTCATGGATGGCTACACTCGGTGGATAAGTGATGACGAAGACGATGAGGCCGTAAATGGGGCGGCGGAAAATGAGGAAGGCGGGCAACATGATCATGATCACGGCAAGGACGGGCGAGATGAAGAAGAGTCTCCTGGAGATGGTGAAGGTGCGGAAGCAGACCAGGATGATGATGATCTAGATGTCGGAGCAGACGATGGAACAACGTCAGGCTGGGTGCGGGACCCTTATGTTCAAGAACTGCTTCTCAAGCAGACGAGTAACGCCAGGGCTGCCGCTAGAGAGAAAGCCAAGCTTGCGCAACTTGAGAAAGACGCGGTTACTCCATTGTATGAAGGATGCAAGCCTGATGATACCCGGTTGAATGTAACGCTCAAGGCTATGGAGATGAAGGCAAAATATAAATGGACCGACGCAAGCTTCGATGATATGATGGCATTCTAGCATGATCGTCTCCCGGAGGGGAACACGTGTCCAACTAGTATCGAGGATGCCAAGAAAATCGTGTGTCCTCTTGATCTACCGCACATTAGATAGCACGCCTGCATCAACGATTGCATCATTTATCAGGGCGAGGACGTGGAGAAAACCACATGCCCGGTGTGCGGTGTTAGTCGATACAAGAAAGGGAAGAAATCTCCTCGAAAAGTGGTATGGTACTTTCCTATCACTCATCGTCTGCAGCGCTATTTCGCAGACCCTAAGGAAGCAAATCTCATGCGCTGGCATGCGGAAAGAAAGAAGCCAGCAGATGACGATGACCCTGAAAAGGACGAGTTGCTGACGCACCCTTCAGATGGTAGCCAGTGGAAAGCATTAGACCTCGAATTCCCAGAATTCGGTGGAGATTCGAGGAACATCAGGCTAGGTGCAAGCACCGATGGACTCATTCCGTTCGGTAGCCAGAGCAGCACGCACAACACTTGGCCCGTGTTTGTATGGATGTACAACCTCCCTCCCTGGTTGTGCATGAAAAAGAAGTACATACAAATGAGTATGCTAATTCAAGGGCCAAAACAACCTGGTACCGACATCAATCTATATCTCGGGCTGTTGAAAGAGGAGCTAGCCATGTTATGGGAATCCGGAGCCAATACCTATGACACTGTCGCACAAGATTATTTCACTATGAGAGCCGCGTTGATCACTACCGTGCAAGACTATCCAGGTTGCGGATATTTCTCGGGGCAGGTTATCCAAGGATTCTACGCATGCGTTAGGTGCATGGATAACACGACCTATCTCCAACTAGAGAAAGATCCAGGGTCTTCGAAAAGCGTGTTCATGGGGCACCGAAGGTGGCTTGGAAATAATGATGCATGGAGAAAATGTGGAGATCTGTTCAATGGAAAATCCGAGACCCGAGGAATCCCAGAGCGGAGGAGCAGCGAAGAAGTGGATGAATTGCTAAAAAACTAGAAAGAGTGTCCTAAACCGGGAAAGAAGCGAAAGAGGCAGCAAAACAAGCCGTTGATGAAGGTATGGAAAACAAGGTCTGTTTTCTGGGAGTTGCCATACTGGAAGTTTCTCCGCACGCCTCATAGCCTTGACATCATGCATATCACGAAGAAGTGTGCGAGAGTCTAGTCGCCACCCTAATCAACATGCCAGATAGGACGAAAGATGGTCCTAAAGCAAGGAACGACTTGATATTCATGGGCATCCGGAAGGATCTTCACGGAGGACGCCCTAATCCTGATGATCAGGAAGATGACGATGATCATCAGTCGGAGGCGACACAAGGTCGTAGAAAGGGTAAAAAGGTCAAGAAGAACGAATATTACTGCCCCTTCGTGCTTCACACTAAGCCAGGATGAGATCAAACAGCTTTTCAAGTGCCTTCTAGGAGTCAAATTTCCTTACGGCTACGCGGGCAAGATAAGCAGGTACCTAGATGAGGCTAAGCAGAGGTTTAGTGGGATGAAGTCTCACGACTGTGCCGTGCTAATGACGCAGATACTTCCGGTTGCACTACGAGGTATAATGGACGAGCATGTCCGAGAAACATTGTTTGGGCTCTGCAAGTTTCTCGAAGTCGTCTCTCGAAAGTCAATTGGCGTGAAACAGCTCGGGAGGCTACAAGAGGAGATCATGGTGATACTATGCGAGCTCGAGATCTACTTCCCGCCCGCATTCTTCGACATTATGTGCATCTGCTGGTCCATATCATGGAGGATATCATCCAACTTGGGCCGATGTTCCTCCGCAGCATGATGCCGTTCGAAAGGATGAACGGACACATCAAATGATACGTTCGCAACAGGTCCCATCCAGATGGAAGCATAGCCAAGGGCTTTCTGGCCGAAGAGTGCATCTCTTTCTGCACGAATTATCTAGGCATCGAGAACCCTGTCGGTCTTCCCGTCAATAGGCACCTTGGCAAGCTCGATGGATCGGGTCACCGAGAGGGTCGTCACGTACTGCATGCAGACTACGATTGTCGACGCACAGACTTTGATAGAGCAAACCTAGTCGCGCTACAACATTTAGAACTGGTCGATCCTTGGGTACAAAAGCACAAAAGGTCAATCGAGAAGAAGTATAGTGACCGGGGCATACAGAGGACGCAGAGAGCAATAATCAAAGAGCACAACTCAGATTTCACGCGTTGGTTTAGACAGACGCTCCTAGATAATCCCTCACAATCGCATTATATGGAGGAAAACATCATATTCACCTTGTCGCAGGGACCCATGCACAACCTGGTGACCTATCAGGCTTATGATATCAACGGCTACACATTCTACATGGAGGAAAAGGACAACAAGTGTGACTATCAGAACTTAGGCGTAACATCGGAATTCTACACCGATGACAACATGAAGGAAAGATTTTATGGAAGGATCGAGGAGATCTGGGAGCTCGACTACTGTGGAGAAATGGTGCCGATGTTCCGTGTCAGATGGGCCAAGAGCGTCGAAAGAGAAGACTGGTATTTCACAACCATGTTAATACCCGAAGCAGCCAAATCCAAGGCCGCCGGTGCGCACGTCGCCGCGAAAAATGAACCGTGGGTACTGGCTAGCAAAGTGGACCAATGTTTTTTTTATTACCGACCCGACAAAGCCTAGCCGTGTTGTCGCGAGGAGAGGAAAAAGAAACATTATCGGAATGGATGGAGTCGCCAACGAGCAAGACTTCGACCAGTACGATGATCCAAAGATTGAAGATGACGACGACTACGATGAAGAAACATACATCACAAGAAGAAAAAGGACAACCTTACCCAAAAAAGGTAGCCCGTTCAAGCGAAGAAACATAAAAGTGCCAGGGCTAAATTATTCAACCGCGACAAAGAAGGGAAAAAAGATTGTAAAACGCTAGCTCAAAAAAGATTGTAAAACGTATGCTCAAAAAAGATTGTATTGATGCATATGGATGGCATATTATTAATGGACACATTATTATTTAATTTCTTTCTACTTTGAATCACTTTTGTACCACTTTTTGATGATATATATGTACCATTTTTGTCATATATAACATATAACAGATATTTTATATAGTTTACATAATTTTTGGGATATTATTTAACATTTTAAAGTAGTTTTAAAATAAAAACAAAAAATGGGGGCACCAGGGTTCAAACCTGGGTGCTCCAGGTTTAGTGAGCGTAAATAGCTAGGGCGGAACCAGTGGGATATGCAAGTACTAGTGTCAACAAACAGGGCGACAGCCTTTTGTTTGACTTGACACGATACTTAGCCGTAGCGCACCCTTACCTAGTGCGCTACGGTTACCCGTAGCGCACTAGGTAAGGGTGCGCTACGGCTAAGTGTTGTGACAAGTCTGCTGCGCACGGTCATCTCCCATCTCCCATCTATCGATCATAACCTAAGCTGCAGCTACCGACGCGCCGCCTCTGCTCGATCTGCCGCCTCCGCTCGCCCGCTGCCTGCCGAGGAGGAGGAGTGGAGGCCGCCGCGTCCGTGGAGGAGGAGAGGAGGCCGCCGCGTCCGTGGAGGAGGAGAGGAGGCCGCCGTGCGTCCGTGGAGGAGCTCTGTCTGTGCTCTTCGTCATCGTCCACGCGCTCTTCGTCGTCGTCGTCTTTGAGGTGAGCGTCCCCTCTCCCCTCTCTCCCTCTCTCCCCTCTCTGACCTAGAACACAAAAACATAGGGTTCCTCTGCATCGTGCTCTTCTTACTTGATTCGCAAACAAAAACATAGGGCTGCCTACCGAGGGTTTCCTGACCTAGAACACAAAATTTCAACCCTAATTAGGGTTTCCTCCTCTCTTTGGTGTCTGATATTGGACAATGTTTTACCTAGTGAATAGCTTCAAGCACATGAACCCTAGCTTGATTCAGTGATAGTGTTGTTGGTGATACACAAGGAATATACTGAAATGATTCGTAGAAATACTTTCTAGGAAATTGATTTGTTTTCTATCAAATCTGACAGTGTAATGATGTATAGGTTTGATTCCTAAAGTTTAATTGATTACCAAATCTGACGGTGTAAGTAGAGATGGATGACCAATATGAAATATAAGACATCCATTTCTTATAATGTTTAGTGGTATTGCACTTTGTGACATCCATTTCTGTAGAGTGTGTATCTGTGAAATGAATGTCCAGAAACCAGGTTGAGATGATGCCAAAAGAATTGACAGCTAGCTGATGCCATGTCTTTGTTGTTGTAAATAGTTGATCTGTGTTGATCCTAGGCTTTTGGTTGTAGTGTTGATGATAGTTACTAAATTTTGTAGTGTGCCTTGATTAATTCTTGGACCTGTTCAATGTGTAAAGCTGATGCTATGGTGGTCGATGCTTGTACCTTTCGGTGAACATGCCTGGTGAACATGCTTGTTTCTCAATTATTGTTAATTTTGTGTTTGCTAACCAACAGTATGCGGAGTCAGGTGAGAATCGATATTGTGCCTGATTACTAAAAGGAAGCAATTGTGAAAACTCTGGATGACCAATATGAATACTCTGTCCATGTGACAGCAACAGTTTAATTGATTCCTTGTACCCAGAGAAGTTGATTATTTAAATTGTTTGGATAAGGGGCTAACCTTGGCTTGGATGGATGCCACTATATATCAAACCTCCTGCTGGATGGTACATAGTGGTAACCCCATATGCTGAATTAGAAATATGTTTTACCTCATTTGTATATGCTACACAAGCATAGCTTGCATGTGCTTGTGATGTTGCTAATAGAATAGTATTCCTTCAGGAATGTCTAGATGATTTATCAAAGGAATATGATTTAAATTTATACTCTGAGTGCTTGCAATGATTCCTGGCTAAACTAGCTAGGAAGATGATAAGAAATATATTTACTTCTATTTAGCACATGATCTTAAGTGGCTTCTGTAGGTGGTCTAGCTGCTATGGTAAAATATGATTACATGATAATATTCTTGTTTTCTTTCATTTTTGACAGTAATTGTATAAAGATCTGATTCATAAGTTGGTTGTTAGGAAAATGATGAATTACATTTAGAAAGCTTTTACTAAATGATTAAATAGCCAATATATCATGTAATGGTTGTTTCTTGTACTGATGTCTTTGGCTACTAGTTTGATCTCTGGTAGTTCTACTAGAGAGATGTCTTTGGCTACTAGTTTGATCTCTACTGCTGTAATTTGCTTGTTTTCAAGACCACCTGAAAGTTCTACATCTGATATATGTTCCCGCCTTCCACCATTCTTGGTTATGCTCTCCTTTAAATCCCAGTTAGAGTGGTTGTTGTGCTTTGTTTTATTCATAGCTATATTACCCTGCCTAGTTGTATTCGTATGCAGGTGCTTGTATGAAATGAGTCCCGATTTTTGCTGAAATATTGATTAACTTCCTTTTCGGCAGAAATCGGGCACTCCTAGTTTAACAAAAATGAGCAAAGCTCATGCCGGATTTTTCCGCGCACTTTACTAACCATTATTTGCCTTTTATTAGTGCAAACATGTGTGACAACGACGAGGCTAGATCTTCTCAGCGTATCAACGCTGAAGGAGAAGTGAGACCTCAAAACAGACCCTTGTCATTCTGGGAGGAGGTCGAGCGGCTAGAAAGAATGACAGAGGGTGATGAAGAATACAACCCTTCCGAGAGCGACGCTGATGAGATGGAAGACACGGAGGAAGAAGAAGCGGCCGAAGGAACGGAGGATGATGAAACCACTGATGGCGGTGAGGGCACAACAAGTGGTAGTAATCCGCCTAAGAAGAAGAAGGAAAGGCGCCTGAACACGGTTGGCACCGTCAGAGAGGAAATTACCGAAGTGAGCCCAACAGGGGTTCCTTTGGCGCCCGACCATGTGGTCAAAGGGTACGGTGGGCAAGTGGCGGCTATCACCCGGACCACCATCTCGATCAACACCGAGAATCTCCGGCATAAATATAATGGCCATTTGTGCACACTCCTCTTCGAGAAGCTGCACGTAAGATCCAAGTTCCCCCTTCAGTATCGGAACACAGATTATCATGGGAATGAAGTAAATAAATCCGCCCTCACGAGGATGAGCACCACCCTGGCCACCTGGAGAACCCGGATAAAGAAGAAGATATTTAAATAAGGGAAAAGTCTCGAGGATATCCAGAAGATTGACCCGTAGATCACCGAAGATCAATTCCAGGAGTTCAAGGCCAAGTGCAAATCCGAAGCAGCCAAGGCCTCGAGTAAGCAGGGAAAGGAATTGCAGGCGAGGAATATAGGTCACCACCATCTCGGATCTGGTGGTTACAGAGCTGCGGAGCCCAAATGGGATAAGGAGGACGACGAGTATAGAGCTAAGGGGATACCTAACCCCTTTTCAAAATTCGAAAATGAGCAGCTTCGAAACTTTATCAGGGCTCGTTACCATGTGGATCCCAAAACCAAAGAACTCACCACGGAAACTAAGGTGAAGGACTTCGAGGTTCTTACGGTAAGTAATTTAATTACCGCGGATCAAGTCGATTACATTCTAATCGATCAAGTCGAATTTCTAAATGGTTCATGATGACCCACAAGTATAGGGGGTGTATCGCAGTATTTTCAATAAGTAAGAGTGTCGAATCCAACGAGGAGTAGAACGTGCCGGCTAGTGGTATGGATCAGGAATTCTCTGCAAATACTTAGCAGACGGATTTTTAGGGGGTTTCGATAAAGCAAGTAAACAAAGTACGAGTAAATGAAAGACAATAGGAATAAATGCAGCAAGTGGCCCAATCCTTTATGCAGCAAAGGACAAGCCAGTTGTATTACTTAAGATGACCAAACGTTCTCGAGGACACATGGGAAGACTGTCAAGTGCTTTCGCTTCATATAGTTGATTAATCTTCTCTAGCTTGCTAAGTGTTGTGTGGGTCAACCTGTGCTAATGTACCGCCCCATCCAAGACTAATACATACTTGTGATTATACCCCTTACAAACATCCGTAAGTACAATGAAGTAATTTAAGGTAGAAACCTAACCACAGCTTTAAACTCTAAGAGCCTTACGTCCCTTGTGCAATGGTTTCCTAACGGGGGTTCAGGTTTCTATCACTCCGACAACCCCTACGATTAGTAGCCAAATACACAATGCATTCCCCTAGGCCCATATAGGTGAAGTGTCATGTAGTCGACGTTCACATGACACCACTAAGAGAAGTACACCACAACTTAAATAACAATCTATTGAATCTTTCTCAACACAACTCCACTACTAACAACATGACTTCTCCCATGTCCTCAAGAACAAAATGAACTACTCACAAGACATCATATGGATCATGATCAGAGATGGAATAATGATGTATAACAATCTGAACATAAACAATAATTCAATGGTTCACTCAATAGCATCAACTACAAAGAGTAATCAACACCGGGAAAATTTCCCCTATGAACTATAGCAAGATTCAACCAATTGTTACAGCAATATGGAGATGGTGATGAGGGTGCTGATGGTGATGATGGTGGTGATGATGATGATCCCGATGAAGTCCAGCTTGATGGTGGTGTTGATGGCGACGATCTCCCCTCTCCGGGAAGGAATTCCCCGACAGAAATCTGTCTATCGGAGAGATCTTTCTCTCTTGGTGTTTTCCGCCCCGCAGAGGCGGCGGAATCTTTCTATGGTCACTCCCTGAGTCTTGGGGTTTCGGGGGGATGATATACGCCAGAGGGGAGAGGCTGGAGTGGGCCAGGGTGGCCACACCACCTCCTGGCGTGGCCTAGGGCTGCCCGCGCCATGGGGTGGTGTGGGCCCCCCTATGGCCCATCTCCACTCCGTCTACTGGTATCCTTAGTCTTCTAGAAAAATAGGTTTTTCCGTATATTTTCCTGGATTTTCTGATCTTCGCGAATTTTGCCTCCAAACATCACCTTTTCCATCAGAATCCTGACTGCAACGGTCCATGCTCCAAAAGTCATCAACCATGCAAAAACATATGAAATAACATAAGTATCACCTCTCAATACGAAATATATCAATGAATAATAGTGAATTAAGACATAGAATAGTGATGCAAAATGGACGTATCAACTCCCTCCAAGCTTAGACTTCGCTTGTCCCCAAGCGAAACTGATCTCAATAAACATGGCCTCAGGTTTATGGAGTGAAGAGTCGATAAAAGAATACGGATAAGAAGCATCACATTCACCAAATACATAGATCATAATAGAACACAACTCACTATTATATAACTCAACTTGTAATGAGTAAAGGAAACACAGTAAAGATACATAAAGTGAATCATAATTGGTAATGGCAAACTTAGCTCTTGGTCGAAGAATAGTTGATAATTTGCTGGAGTTCACAAATAGCTGGTTTTCAATGATAGCTTTCAAAGTAGTAAACATCAAGATAAGAGCAATGTGCAAAACAGGGAACATAATACATGATTGAATAAATCATCATATGAATGAATGAAACACAACAACTCAAAATACTTGCTGAGATAGAGAGGAAGTAGGTTTACTAACTCAACTACAAAGTAAAAGAAAGGCCCTTCAAAGAGGGAAGCAGGGATTGCAAGTCTCATAAAGAGCTCCCAAAAATTATGATACTTACTAGATTTCAGCTCTCATTGCCCCTATCATAGGCATCTTTTGGTGGTTAAGGTTAAAGTGATCAAATATGAGGATATGCATTGACAAGTTGTAAGTTGAGAATCTCATGTCCCTTGAATACGAGGGCCGCTCCTCATGCTACTCAAGTTTAGTCACCGGTAAGTTCTTATCATCGTAAACATATGTGTATCATTGAGAACCGCCAACGGGGTACCCCTTGCCCGATGATACGGAAGAATCCCCATATCAAAATGACAAGGAAAGTAGACAACAAGTATCTCAACAATCTTCTTATTTACCATGGGAATATGGTGCTTTTTTCTCTCTTTCCTCTTTTCATAAATCTCTTTTTTTCTTTTTTCTCTTTTTTCTCAATCTCTATATCTTTTTTTATAAGAAGAATGCTTCATAGATACTCGTTATGGTTACGCTGCAGGTTTCCACCATGTCAGCATGGATTAAACCAGCGGCCTAGGCGTTTCTCTAACACACATGCATAACTCCATGGACTTACAAGCTCCCCTTTCATTTCAACATGATATCAACTTGGTACAAAGTAGTAGTGTAATGTTGAAAGCGTTCCCCGTGACAACATGGTTCTGCTAATTCACAACTTACAAAGTGAAGCATATACGCAACATAGGTGAGCACAATGGTTCAAGTTTATTAAGTGCAAGAAAGTAAAGTGTGGCATCAAGTTCGTGAGAGCTTTAATCACTAATTTTCGCATAACAAGTTTAATTTGGGAGGTAGATAAAACAAGAATTTACTTGGAATAGCAATAATGCTACTAGGTAGGTATGGTGGACACAAATGGCAAAGGTTTGGTTTAAAGGAGTGGATGCACGAGAAGGGTACCCTCTCAGTACAGGTTTTTGGCTAGCAAGGCTGGGTAGCAAGTACAAGAGTTGAAGGAAACAACCAAACATACAAGTGATAAAAACAAACATGCAATCTTCCTTGGAAGCACAAAATATCTTAACTAGAGAATACTAAACTTATGAGCAAATCAAAAAAGAAAGATGATGAAATTATTTTTCTCTAGAGTACTTCTATCTTTTTCATTCAACTCTTCAAAAATAGTGTGCTACTGACCGAGCCAGGTTTGCCAAAACCAACTAAATTAACTCAATGATCCCAAAGTGATACCAATACTAACAACAAGATCAATCATATAACCACAAATTGAAAACTAATATAAGCTATGCAAAAGAGTGAATGATAAAACTTCTCATTAATATTTCATAACGACAACTCACACCAAGGGATACATATCTAACGAGAGAGTGGACACTTCCATAATGCAAACCATCCTACATAATAACTCCTCTATTCATGATATGACTCTACTAATAATGTAAAAAGATAGAAGATAGTGATATGATACCGCGGTACTCCCCCAAGCTTGGAACAAACCAAGGGGATGCCAAACCTGATGACGAATTACTCCTTTGGTGGTGGTGGTATCTTCTCGATGAGATCTTTGATCAGTTTCCCCAAGTCCTCAATCTCGAAGGTGAGAGTACGAATCAACCCCGAGTTGTGCTCAATACAGCTCATAATCATTTCAGTTTGTGGATCCCAGCTCTTGTGATTCTTTTTCCGTTCTTCCCTCTTAGAGTCTTCTTTTCCTGCATGGTTATGGATAAAGGTATGGAAGGGATTCTTGGTGTGTGGAGGAAGTGACCGTGGAGCCAAACTGTGACGAGGAGCTTTCCCCCCAGTTTGCATCCGAATAAGTCCTTCTAACCCTGGCAGGCTTTGTCACCACTCCAGTGCTTGCAATGGTAGTGCCGGTGTGCGGATGTTGGCCTTGCTCTCTTCACCTTCACTCTTGATCTCCTTCTCCTTCCGGGGTCTTGGAGGTCTTCCTCCATAGGCTCCTTCCCTTTATCCTGGCGGACACCATTGTGCTTCTAAGCTTTCAAAGAATATGTCCTGGCAGAAACAGATCAAAACAAAAACACAGCAAAAACACAATATACGAACCTCGGGGGTTATATATTACGAAGTTTCATATCAAAAGGAAGATACTGGGTGAAAACGAGTCGGAGGCGGAGTCCGGGGTGGACTCACCACCTAGTGGCGCGGCTAGGGGAGGGCCCGCGCCACAGGGTGGTGTGAGCCACCCTGGCTCCGTTTCTGTCCCTTTTTTGCTTCGTAGCTTCCCTTATTGACTAAAAACTACAAAAATATAGTTGGATAGTATTTTCGCGGAACTTTTCTTACCACAACCGTTACCTATTTGAACACGGACTCTGCAGGTCTCTGAATTTGGTATCTAGTAGATTCTTCTGGAGTCACCACTTGAATAACAATGTCTTCATCTTCATACACTTATTACTTGAGTCATAAAACCCTTCTCTTCCTTATTACACCATTGTCTCCACTTCCTGGAAATTTCTTTCACACAAAACTTCACACAGTTCTCATTAGCAATATTAGTATACGTGAAGTGATAAAACCTTTTGAGTCCAACTTCAACTGAAAACCATCAAAACATAAGCTACTGTAGCAACTCCTTCCGAAAACCCAAAAAGAATTCAAAAAGGAAATCGAATAAAGAAGCAAATGCAAAAGTGGCAAAATCTGTCAAAACAGACCAGCAGGTAAAGATCAATTTTTTTGAAAATATTCTGTTACTCAAATCAAAAAGTGCAAAACTAACGAAAGTTAAATAACAACCTGGGGCAGAAGCACAAACAATTATAGCTCAATCCTACATACAGAGATCTCTCACGCATTTTTACGGTGAAGCACAAAAATCTGTTTCGAGACAGCAAACTTCCCCAAATCTTACTTCTCTCTAATTAGAGGTTGATCTTGACACAAAAACCAAACAAAACGGATAAGGAGCGGTTATTACCGAAGTAATAACATCCAAGACTCAAAGAAACAAAAACAAACTAAAAGCAAAAACAAATTGGGTTGTCTCCCCAAAAGCTCTTTCTATATAGCCATTAAGATGGGCATGATAATTTTGAAGAAGCTCTCATAGGAATATGAATTGAAGTGAAAGAGAGCATTTAGAAGCAAAAACACACACACACACATTTAAGTCTAACCCACTTCCTATGCAAGGGGATTTTGTAAACAAACAAGTTGTTGAAACCAAAGGCAACTTGCATAAGAAGGCAAAAGAAGTGCAACATAAAAACTTTCAGCATAAAACGAGGAAACTTGATATTATTGAGATGCATAAGAACACTTTTCCCTCTCTCATAGTAACTTTCAGTATCATGCATAAACTTAACAATATAGCTATCACAAGGACCATCATAGCAATGATCACTTATTCTAACAGAAAACACAGGAATACTAGCTCTCATAACACTACTATGTGAAACAATATTAGAGGTATCCTTGCAAAGGATAGTGTGTCCCTCTTTTTCATATTTAGCGACAAAGTCTTTCACATTTGCTATAATAGGTTCATCAACCTTTTGTTTATCAGGTTCAACATCTTTACTTGTACTTTCATTAACCATACTAGCTATCATAGAATGTTCCTTTACCTTAACTGGGAAAGGGATTTTCTCAATATAAGGTTCAGGTAAAACATGATTAGCAGTATAAACTTCAGTATTTCTTGCAGGAACACTCTTAGCAACATCTTTATAAGGTTCATGATACTTATTCCACTTCTTTTTAGGCACTTCAATGTAGGAAGCAAAAGCCTTAAAATAAGAAGCAATAGCTTGAGAGTCTAGACCATAAGCATTTTTAATATTTTGAAATTCATCAGTTCCCATAAAAGATTTAATGCATTCATAATCATAATTTATACCTGACTTTCTACCTTTGTCATTCTCCCAAGCTTCAGCATTGTCTTGAATACGGTCCAGAAGATCCCATTTAGCTTCTTCTTCCATGCGAGTGAATGATCCAGCACAAGAAGCATCCAATAAATCCTTATCATGTAGAGGGAGCCTTGCATAAAAGTTGTTGATAATAATATTGTTGGGGAGCTCATGAATGGGACATTTGAGCATTAGTAACTTCAATCTCCCCAAGCTTGAGCTGTACTCTCTCCATTGAGAGGCCAAAAGTTATATATTTGATTCCGATCTTTATGAATCTCACTAGGAGGATAAAACTTTGAATAAAAGAGAGGCACTATTTCCTCCCATTCCAGAGCTTGACCATTCTTCAGCAGCTTATACCATTCCTCAGCTCTTCCTTTCAGCGATAATGAGAATAACTTCTTCTTAACTTGATCTGTAGTAATACCTGCACACTTGAACAACTCGCATAATTCGTGTATAAAAAGCAAATGATCACCGGGATGGACAGTTCCATCCCCAACATAGTAGTTATACATAACACGATCAATAATTCTTGTAGGTATTTTGAAAACATCATTCTCAGCAGGTGGTGGCTTATCTACTACCTTAGCAGTGGTAGTAGCATTACCAAATAAGAAACTCAGCGAATTATCCATAATGAAAATAAAGCAATTAGCAAAAGTAACCAATACTCACAGTAGAAGTTTCCTTTACCAGTTCTACTCTCCAATAGCGCTTCAATCCCCGGCAACGGCGCCAGAAAATAGTATTGATGACCCACAAGTATAGGGGGTGTATCGCAGTATTTTCGATAAGTAAGAGTGTTGAACCCAATGAGGAGCAGAAGGTGCTGGCTAGTGGTATGGATCAGGAATTCTCTGCAAATACTTAGCAAACGGATTTTTAGGGGTTTTCAATAAAGCAAGTAAACAAAGTACGAGTAAATGAAAGACAGTAGGAATAAATGCAGCAAGTGGCCCAATCCTTTATGCAGCAAAGGACAAGCCACTTGTATTACTTAAGATGACCAAATGTTCTCGAGGACACATGGGAAGACTGTCAAGTGCTTTCGCTTCATATAGTTGATTAATCTTCTCTAGCTTGCTAAGTGTTGTGTGGGTCAACCTGTGCTAATGTACCGCCCCATCCAAGACTAATACATACTTGTGATTATACCCCTTGCAAACATCTGTAAGTACAATGAAGTAATTTAAGGTAGAAACCTAACCACAGCTTTAAACTCTAAGAGCCTTACGTCCCTTGTGCAATGGTTTCCTAACGGGGGTTCAGGTTTCTATCACTCTGACAACCCCTACGATTAGTAGCCAAATACACAATGCATTCCCCTAGGCCCATATAGGTGAAGTGTCATGTAGTCGACGTTCACATGACACCACTAGAAGAAGTACATCACAACTTAAATAACAATCTATTGAATCTTTCTCAACACAACTCCACTACTAAAAACATGACTTCTCCCATGTCCTCAAAAACAAAATGAACTACTCACAAGACATCATATGGATCATGATCAGAGATGGAATAATGATGTATAACAATCTGAACATAAACAATAATTCAATGGTTCACTCAATAGCATCAATGACAAAGAGTAATCAACACCGAGAAAGTTTCCCCTATGAACTATAGCAAGATTCAACCAATTGTTACAGCAATATGGAGATGGTGATGAGGGTGCTGATGGTGATGATGGTGGTGATGATGATGATCCCGATGAAGTCCAGCTTGATGGTGGTGTTGATGGCGACGATCTCCCCTCTCCGGGAAGGAATTTCCCGACAGAAATCTGTCTATCGGAGAGATCTTTCTCTCTTGGTGTTTTCCGCCCCGCAGAGGCGGCGGAATCTTTCTATGGTCGCTCCCTGAGTCTTGGGGTTTCGGGGGGATGATATATGCCAGAGGGGAGAGGCTGGAGTGGGCCAGGGTGGCCACACCACCTCCTGGCGCGACCTAGGGCTGCCCGCGTCATGGGGTGGTGTGGGCCCCCTGTGACCCATCTCCACTCCGTCTTCTGGCATCCTTAGTATTCTGAAAAAATAGGAGTTTCCGTATATTTTCCCGGATTTTCTGATCTTCGCGAATTTTGCCTCCAAACAACACCTTTTCTATCAGAATCCTGACTGCAGCGGTCCATGCTCCAAAAGTCATCAACCATGCAAAAACAGATGAAATAACATAAGTATCACCTCTTAATACGAAATATATCAATGAATAATAGTGAATTAAGACATAGAATAGTGATGCAAAATGGACGTATCAGTTCACATTACTTCTTCTGCAGGAGCAGGAAATTGCTAGTCAGGGATCCCATGGTTCCTCATCCCACGGGTCGATGGCGGCCACCCGGTGGGATAACCCTTTTAACAGGGCGATGAACCGGGCCAAGAAAATCACGCCGGTTACAAAGAAGCCATCGTCGGCTGGCCGTCTGGCTGGCTTCAGGGCTAAGAATTGGGTGGATCATTTTGGTCCACCCCCGAGGACGCGTGTGGAGGGAAGGAGCGACGAGGAAAACCGCGAGGTTCAGGAACTTAAGGAACAAGTGGCGTGGATCCCGCAGATCGTCCAAGACAACCTGGCAATCACACTCACCTCCATCCTGCCTACCTTGGTGGAGTCAATAGCGAACTGGAGTGCGGGTGGTCGACAAGGGCCGTGCCCGATTCCAAGCATGGTCAGTAGCCACTCAAACAATGCGGCGCCTCGAACCCGGTGAATTATGTGTTCGTGACTCCACCTGCTAGCACGGCGGCGCCGGAAGCATTGGTGACTCCCCCTGCCATCACCGCGGCGCCGGAGCTTAATGCAACCGATAGGGAGAATACACCGGCGGCCGGCACCATGCCATCAAGCAGCCCCTCCGTCTCTTGCACGCCCGTCGTCGTATGCGGTGCCTCGACATTAGCCGAGCTCGACGCCATCACGGTAAACCAAATACTTTACCGCCTTGCCATTTATTACTCTTATGGTATCTTTTTAATGCCATACATGTTTTTCGCAGACGGATGTTCCATACACTCTCTTAAGCTTCGTGAACAACGACTTGAGGGATGTTGCCAAGGGTACCATCATTCAACCCTTGCACCGCACGTTACACTCAAAGCCGATGCCAGATAGCGTGCATAGGGTTAAAATTATCCGGGTGCTAAGGGGCTGCGATGACCTGGAACCTCCCATTCAACTCCCAGGAGCGGATGAAGAAGAGCCGGCTGTCCTCAGAAGTTGCTTCGGCTTATTCCTGCTATGGCCAAAGAGCATGATTCGTTTGGGGACGGCCGAGGCCATCACCCCATAGACAACAACACTGCCTGTCGTGCCAGCGCCAAGCCATGGCAAGACCCCCACACCGCTACCGCCGTCACCTCCACGCGATTGTTTGGCTGGTCATATTGACATGACCATGGCGCAGGATCCGAATGAGGATGACGAAGATTACTTCAATGATTTCATCAACACTAATCTTTTCCCCGGCGACCTAAACGAAGACCCAGCTGGTGGACCCGCAGAGAAAGCCACTTGCAACAAACGTCTCTTTGGTTCTCAGGAGACGCCTCCAACTTGCACCTTCACCGAGCTAGCAGATACATCCAACCGGCCCTTTGTTCTAAGCCCTGACACACTACATAGGGCGATCGATGCTCAGATTGCGGTGCCTACCCACTTCCCAAAAGGCAAGAAGACCAGGAAAAGAAAATCTCGCAGCTCGAGCCAGCCGATGGCGTCAACTGCGAATCCGATCAGGTTTGGACGAGCCACCAAGACCAAAGGGTATTATGTGGAGGATGCAAGTGGCGGGTGAGCCCATGCTAACTAAGAAATTGCTCAGGCTCGCCACTTCAGAAATGAGGAGTGTGTATGACGGTGTGCTGACGATAGAGAGACGCCTTCTTGCGGAAAAAGATCCCTCGCACCCGGTATTCGTGGTTAAGGTGCCACGAGGCTTGGGCTTCGTTGATAATGTCCCCGTGGATCTGTTCTTCCTGCGGTTTGACGACATCTTCAATATGTTCCACCTGTATCCGCTGCACTATACCATGGTACGCCTGTTTTCTCTCAGCCTGGCCATTTAGATCATTAGAGAGAACACCCCGGGCATCGCTATAGTGGGCCCCTACTACATGCGTGATGGATGCTTGGGAAGCGCCATTGAACGGCGATTCGTGGCCTCGTACCTCCAAGGCATCTTGGTGGCGAACAAGACAAAGGAATACATTCTCGTGCCTTTCTTTTCTGAGTAAGTCATTATTCACTCGCCGCCATAACATGCTTTATTAGATTTTCATCATTCTTTTTCCAACACATTCCGTTTGAATTGTTTTGCGCAGAGATCAACACTGCACACTCATCTGCTTGTCGCCGAAACATTTGCAAGCCACGTATTTCGACTCAGGGAGTCAAGAAAAGAAGAAAAACTACGACAAGATCAAGGAAGAAGATCAAGGAAGTTCTGGATGATGCTCTCACCGGCTATGCCTCAGCGGAAGGCGCCACCTTCGTGCGTAAGAAGCTCAGGTTTGGCAGGCACGTCTTCACCCATGTGACGGAATTCCCCTGCGTGAAGCAGCCGTCAGTCAGTCAGAAGGAAGCCTACTATGCACTCCATCACATGAGGGTGTTCCTACTAGAGCAACAGAATTCTAGGCTGCCAGATCATCTCAAACGGTGGGCCAGGATCAATGATTCAGATATTAGACAAAAGATGTATCGCATCCAGCAACAGTTTGGGGCAATCATCAGCCGTGATGTCATGACTTCAGGGGGGTCTTCTATGGAGGCAATCCCCCGAATAACCGTGACGTAGTAGATCGCCTAAAGATGCAGGGTGACTATAGGACGTTCATGACGAAACAAGGCGTCCTCCCGTTCCCTGAGCCGAGCCAGAAGTCTTGATGTGTTGGTCTAGTTGTAGTTCTTTATCCTCACTTGTACTTGTGTGTGTCGACATGTACATGTTACTACTTGGTATTTTTTGCTTACTTTGTTACCTTATTTGATAAGTATATCTTTATATGCGACTTTTACTTTTTTTTCACCCATCATTTAATTATTATTGCCAACTTTTAGATGACGTGGTACGTCGGGTTCCCGGAGTCTACGATGATTGGGAAGACTGTCGGAGACAGGTGCACCGTTTCAGCGGCAATAGCTACAAAGGGTGCAACACTATGGCAGAGGCGGAAGCTAGATACGCGCTATCTAGCGGGAGTTAGGACGAGGAACCGGATGAAGACCTATACCTCCATCGCGGTGATGGTTATCGTCCTTGGTTTTCTGTCCTGCATGTTCCTACTTTAGATGTCTAGGCGAGCTTCCACGAGCTCTAACTTGGTTGAGACATGTATTCATGTCATCACTAGCTACTTTGTAACTTGATCGAAATAATGTAACTTATACTGTGTATTTATGTATGTGACTTATCTATATGTATTTGTTTCTATCTTGTCTGTGTATTTATTTCTGTATTGTATATCTATGTATTTATTTATGTATTGTATATCTGTGTATATCAACTGTATTGTATATAATCTGTATTGAATATCATCTGTATTGAGTATCTTTTTAAAAAAGCTCAGTTGTGGCGCACATATACTTGGTTAGTGGCGCACTACGTTGGTGATGCACGTGGTCAAATACTAGTAGCACACTATGTCATGCGCCACAGGAAAAACAGTAGTGGCGCACCAGACAGTGCTCTACCACTAACTAGATACTAGTAACACACTATGTCATGCGCCACAGAAAAAACAGTAGTGGCGCACAAGGCAGTGCGCTACCACTAACTCGAGATACCTGTAGCGCACCTGGCAGTGCGCTACAGACACTTTTTAGCCGTAGCGTAGAAGTCGTGGCGCACCCCTAGTGCGCCACGGAAGGGGAAATTAGGTGCGCCACAGACGTGCGTTTTCCTTGTAGTGGTTTAATCTCTGTCCTTTACACATATATTATCTTATGTTTTCTGGATTAAATCATATCATAATTTTCTTATATTTTTAACATATCCCGCTATTCCAAATTCAGACGCATATAGTTTTTGATCAAAGTCAAAAATTTCAAAATTGGACCAACTATGTAGAAAAAAGCATCAACATTTATAATATCAAAACAGTACTATTAGAACCTTGATGAAATATATTTTTATATTACATGCATTTGGTATCGTAGATGTGTATATTTTTTCTGTATAGTCGGTCAAACTTTGATTTTTTTGACTTTGACTAAAAACTATATGCGTCCTAATTTGGGATAGAGGGAGGAAGATTGTCATCAAATCATTTGCGTCGTTGATTCCGCTGTAGAGTGTCTTGAAAGAACAAGTTCAGCAGGAATACATCAAACTAGTAGTACAACAGAGAACAAGCAAATGCAGCGGATGAACGGTAGAACAACCTTCAGGCCACGAACGCTGCCATCCAAATGCCTGTTCCCTCACTACTTCTTCGCCATGAGCACGCACCATCATGCTATCCCACGATGTGATCGCCGCCACGTTCGGGGAGTATCAACCGAGTCGTAGGTCGGTGTATTCGCTAACTGGAAAAATGACTAACTGTCAAAACTGACAGAATAACACCCAACACTAAATTTGTCTGACGAAACCGATTTGATCAGCAGTAGCTTAACTGAAGTTAACATCAGCTAGCTTTGCGACAGCTTACAAATGCTCGACAAGGTTATTGCCGTCCTTCATGCCTAGCAAAAGGGGTCTTTTGGCTGGTAGTCCGCCGTTGATCAACTCCGTCGTCACTGCTGGTCGCGGAATTAATATTCCGTGAGTAGTTGGTCCTAACTTCTAAGGCAAATGAGAGGGATCCGGGGACAAGATTACCGCGGGACTTACCCTGGTTCAGCCTTTTGTCATAGAAGTGACACACCACTCCTGCTTGAGTTCTCTGCTTGATGTGAAAATATTTACGAGTATGTGGTGTCTTTGTATGCGTGTATCAGCCTCTCGAGGGAGGGCTCTCGGGCCATGCATTATATAGGGTCTACATGGTGTGTTACATAAGGCTAGTCATTGTGTAAAATAACTTAGACTAACAATATACATATATTACTAGTTTAGATTACAACCTCCATAGTGGGAAATAATTTGTATGCGGTAACATACAATATCACATTAATTAGGTTGTAAACTCACTTTTTCTTGATATGCGTGATGTTACATTAACATAACTAGTTACTCTATCTCTCTCTTTATTAACTCATTGCCACGTAAGCAAAAATACTGAGTTGGACTCTTAGTTACTAGTAAAATTACTCTCACTATGACCAACCTAATGGCTGAGTGGGCTGGTTACAAGTAACAGTTCATTGATACAAGTATTAACGCCTGATGAGTAAATGTGTCACACTGACTTGATGTCTAAACTTTAACTCCTGTCTTGATGGTCAGAAGTAAAGATGTACTGTCGATCAGAAGTCCAGCGGTCTGGCCAGGTGACAGTTTGGGGGCTAGGAATCCGGGTGACAGTTCAGGAGCCGTCCCAACCGACTAAATGACTCGGAGTCTGCCAGTCCAGGTGATCATCATGTTCGTTTTTTGGACCACCCTATCATGTTCGGCCGTCTCCGTCTTAGGCCTACCCCGAGGAGATCCCGCTATCGGTAGTGATGAAATTAAGCTGAGATTATGAAGAGAGGCATTATGAGGGAATTCGATCACATTGGCAAAGTTTGTTATTCTTTCTAGGGGTTCCAATAAGAGGTCCAAAAAATGGCCAAATCTTAGGGATGTTAATTACCAATTTTAGCTTTGGCTGGGACTAGGTTTTTGTATGATTGGGTTCTGTATCCATAGAAGAGTCTATGATAATTATATTGGTTCTCCAACATTTATTTTTGTGGGTTGTAGTGCAAAGGACCAAATTATGGTTCCCAATCCATTGATAAAAATCGATAATTTAAATGGTTATTTCAGTAGTGGCCAAATTTAGTTAGAAAATATATGGTACAAGAGATTTATATGTACAAATTAGTTGTGCCATTTCAAAATCTGACATAATCAAATGTTTAGAGCCTAAAACACATTTTTTTATTTTGAAAGCAAAAAACTCCCAAACAGTTGTGAGCCCGCCTACAATTCACCATCATGTTATTAAGAGTGTCGGTCTATACTTAGCGAGCTCATATGCCTCTTAGGGCGCTCCAAGTCCGCTTCAAGTGGACATTTTCCTATTATCTTAACACCAGTATCTGTTGTAATAATATGACATTTATGCTAAACTTTTATATTTTTGTACAATTCACTTTACCATCCTATGAACACTGCTAGTATAATTTTTTATATATTCCAAAAAATCACACATAGCAATGTTGTTAAAAATACATTCAAACCATATTTGTGTTGCCATCATTGCATTTTTGTTTTGCGATATGTTGCCCCTTAAAAGATATAGTTCAACTATTTCCCCTTAAATATGAGAAAATAAAAAGGACACAATCACTTGCTTTCACGACCCTACTAATTATTTATGTGTTGCATGAATTATAGTGCATACCAATTATGTTTGTGTGTGTGTGTTTGTTTTAATTATCCTTAAATCTCTTGTTAGATATCTATAGAGTGCAAGATATAGTATCTTGATATAGGTTTGTTGTGTATGATTAGGTATAAGGAAATAGAAAATTCTAGAGTATATTTCGTAATTTTGAGAATGATTATCATCACATTATTGCATTACTAATTTTACCATGGCTATATTTTAAATTCTGCTAGCCTTTTCCCGGTCCATGAATGCCGAGACAGTGCATTTGAGCTGACGCGTCACAGAAAGAGAAGAGGAAGTAGAGCTCCTCTTGGTTGGGAAAGGTACTCTCGTTTGTTATCGATTGTATGAGCTCGTTTCCGGATCCCCCGGCCCGCCCCAACTCTTTTCTCCCCCCATTGAACTTGCAAGCGCAAATACCCTCTATGCACGTTAACTGCGATTCTTCGGAAACCGCGTATGGTGCTCTTGGACGGATTTGAAGAGTACTCGTTCAAGATGTCAACGTAAGCGTTACTTGGAGTACCTTGTAACTGATGTTGCTCTTCATCTTCGTTGATCGCACATCTCTTATTATGTTGTGAGTGTTGCTGATACATTCATAACTGAACAGTCAGACAAATTACTTGTTACTTTTGCTATCTCACCTGCTCTTCCTGTTGTGTGAATATGATTGCTTACTGTGAAATGTGGAGAGTAGAACAATCATATGTTCGGCATATGTTCGTCTCTTGACTGTTCCTTGATCTTATTTTAAATACTCCCTGCGGTCTATATTTATGGACTCAACTTTATCTAGATACTAGTCTAAATACTTAACTAGATAGTACGAATTCAGATAAAGTTGAGGCTATTAATATGGACCGGATAGGGTACACACATCTTGTATGTTCTTGCTTGGTTTTGCTGCATATCTCAATATGCTTCCACGATCAGAAGCCGTCGATTAGAATTTAGACAACGAGCCGGTTTATCAAAACCTCAGCTGAAGCACACCTTTTTCGTTATAGTAGAGAATAAAAATAGGGAGATCACTGACTGGTTCATTACTGGAATGAATGTAACATGTGATCGCTGATCAGGTCCTGTACATGAGTGTTTGACAGACAAGTTTCAGCAGCGATATGCAAGTTAATAGGCAGAACAAAGCAAATGCAGCAGATGGACATATATCCGTCGGCGCGCAAGGACGATACGTGCGTGCCAAGGCCACCTGCTCATTGTTGATATACGTTAACGTTGCACGTGTAGCCAGGACAGAGCTGAGCACATGCCGCCTTTTTTTTTTTGAACGGAGAAGGGTCCAAAAGGACCTAGAAGTTTCATTCCAATCGGTGGGATACAATTACAGAGAGGAAACTAGAAATATAAACTAAAAACAACTCATCCTCACGTTTTACAAAAAGGCCCTTGCAAAGAAAAGAGGAACGCGATCTAGACCTTCTCCACCGTCGCTGATCTGCATCGCTGCAGCAGCCGTCAATCCCACCACCGGGGACGAACCATTTGGGGTGGATTCGACGATGAACGCCATGCAGGAGCCAAAGATCCTCCCCGAAGGAGGAACAAGAACCCTCGGAGCACAACATTCCAAGGCGCAGAGTGACCCCCTTGGTCAATGGTAGCGGCGGCACTTCTCGCCGGCGCTTGGGAACTTCCACCATTGAAACTTCTTGATCTTCTCCGCCACAACCAGATCCCAATGTCCCTCTCCACTGGCCATCACCATGACACCCAGGAGAGAAGAGAGCAGAGGAACCTTGTTGTAGCCCGAGCCTGAACGGGTTCCATTGAGGAGAATGGAACCAGCAGCTACAGATCTTGTCCCCCTCGCCGCCACGGCCGGCCAGGACAAGATCCGCCGCACTGCTCGCCACACCACTTCGCTTCTTCCACTCGCCACCAAGCCATCCAGAAGAAGCTCCGCCGCATGGTCCCACAGCAACTCAGAGAGCCCACCGACGACGCCTTTATTAATGGACACGGTGCTCCTTCCCCCACCTCCCTGCTCCAGCCATAGGAGCAGAGCAGCAACAAAAAGGAACCCTAACACGCCCTGGATCTGGCAGCCAAGATCCCGAGATCCGCATCCCCTACCGGGCAGAAAGCCCACTACCGGCACGCGGCCGCCACACCTACAGGTCCTAGCTACTCGGGCATGCCCCCCCGTCCAACTCCGTCCGGCTAATCCAGCGGAGAGGACCAGGGAGCGGCCCAGTTGTTCGAGGAGTGCGCTCAGCTACTGTAGATGAGAGGGAGACGAGAGAGGCGAGAATAGCACATGCCGCCTTGCCGCCTTGGAGTGGAGTGGAATGGTGGAGTGAGCCATGACGATCGGCGAGGTTCATATTAAAGCACGCCCAGTCGCCCATGCATTTGGTCTAGTTCTATCCATGGAAGACGACATATGAGTGTTGTAGTGAACCTGTAGATGAATTTTGGATCAACTGTACTCTTTAGCAGTTCTGATCAGAGGTGAGTCCTGGGATGCTAGGGAGGTGTTGGATACCATTTGTGGCGAATTTCTGAAAGGAATACAAGTTTATCGAATGAGGCAACCTTCTGGCATTTGTGAATACGTTAATCCTAAAAAAAGAAACCAAAGTTATTAGTAAATAATAGGGAGACTATGAAATTAAACTTTGGAAAGATACATCTACGGTGTATATATGACCTCCGACTTATACCGGTAGTTGTCCCCGCACTCCCTGCATGTCCTCTACACCAAAGTACATTTAAAGAGAATTGGAAACGGTAACCTGTTGGTTGAACTTCAAATGTGACCAGGGTGTATGTGCCGAGTCAAATAATTTTTTAGTGATGCAACTTGGTTGAGTTTATGGGGAGGACCACTACTAGGGAATTAGATCGACTTGGCAAAAATTTGGACTTTTTTCCTTGATTATTTCTAGCGGTTCGGTAAGAGGTCCAAAGTTAGTCAAAACTTAGGGATGACAATGGTTTCCAATTTTGGCATTGGGAGATGTTAGGTTTTTGTATAATTGGGTTGTATAGCCATAGAAGAGTCCTATGATAATTTTCTTCGATTTTTTCAACATTTAATTATGCGAGTTGTAGTACAAAGGGCCCTGGTTTCTAATATGTTAACAAAACAATTAACAAAAGGGATACTTTAGTAGTGGCCAAAAAATGTCAAGAAATATAGATGGGATAAGAGATGTATTTATCCTAGTTACTTGTGCAATTTGTCTATTTTCAAATTTGGAGGAATGGAGGATTTTAAAAACCTAGATATAATAAATACAAAACATTATTCTCTTTTGAATGCCAAAAAAAATAGGCCAATAAATGGGAGCATTTTAACGCCTATCATCTATATTCATTTTATTGAGAGTGTGGCCCTACGATCACATCACCCACTTCCATCCCTACGGTCGCTCCTATAGTCGGGTCTATGTGGATATTTTTCTAGTTGGTTTCAACGTGGGTGTCAATCATAATAAAATGAGATTATATTGAACTTTTATATTTTGGTATAGTCCACTTTATAGACGAATGAACACAATTGATATATTTATTTATTTAAAATAACTACAAATAACAATGTGGTTAAAAGTGCATTATGCTGAATTCGAACTATAGTCACCAAAGGTTGTATTATTTTGTCTTTGCGTGGTATTTCACCTTCAAGAGATCTAGTTCAAATGTATTCATTTGAATACGAGTAAATAAAATGTCGAAATTGAGTGCTTCCAAGAATCCACTGATTTAATCCTAGCATGCATGAGTTATGGTGCATATTTAATTTTTGTTGTGAATATTTTAATATCCTTAAATATCCTGGTAGAGATCTCTAAACCTTGAGATATAATAGTATATTGAGAGAGGTTTCTTATGAAAGATTAGGTATAAGGAATAAGAAAATTCTAGAGTTCATAACGTAATTTTGAGAAGATTTTCATCCAATTATTGGAGTTATTGCAATAGTTATTGTTTCATGGTCGAACATGTATTAAGTATATATTCCAGTGAATATATAATGAATAGACAACATGGCTGTTCTATGCACTTGACACCGGAATAGCACCATAAGACTATGCACTTGACAACATGAGTCATGAGTGGGCTTGCACCCTAGCTCGTTCAAAACCAACCAAGTTACCAAATCCATTCACTCACGTGTAATCTGAAAACCCATCTCTACAAAAGTAATGGATGCACGTTCTTTCTACACTTATCTATTTATCACAACGAATTAAAACTACCTGAGAGTACTCCGTTATCAAAGAGAATTTCTAGGCATGCACCCTTATAACCCTTGCCTCGAAATAGCCTTGTGCATGGGGATCATTGGATGAGTGTCTCCCACTACAACGTTTTTGGCTATAGTTTGTTCAAGAGTGAGCCATGACATTATCGCTACATAGAATCAAAGTTGTAAAACGTCATAGAAGTGTTTCTCCTCGTTATACATGATACATCATAAATATATCGATTACCTTTGAAATTCAATTAGGTGTCCTCACTTTTATTTTCTCTATTTTATTAAAAAAGAATTGATGTACTAGCCAACTAAACGTTTCCTTCACGGGTCTAGGACGTGGATTAGGGTGTCAGCGGTTATTTATTTCAAACATTGCATTGGCCAGGATTAGTGTAACAATTATATTTTTAATATAGTGTCTTTTTGTTTGTCTGAGTAATTCATTTCACTCTCGATTGTCTAACTAATAAGCACAAATATAAATTCACTATTCTTTCGCTTTATAATCTTCTCATTTATGTATCTCTTGGACTCCCATACTATTTGCTCCTATGGAAAGCAATTGGTCGGACGACGGGTTGGTTGATCCGAAGCTCAAAAGCTCAATTGACGCACACACGTTGTTTTATGTAGAATAACGTTGTTTTGGCGTGCCTGTGCCGAAGGGCCACGAGATGGTCGATGAGATCCAGACGGTCATCGCTCCTATGGAGGACCCCGAGCTCGCCGAGGACTCAGGAAACCTCGCCCACCGGGAGCAGTTCTTCATCGACTGCCGGGAGCAGGAGTTGGCCGCCTACGAGGGCGAAGGACCGCCGCCGTGGCGTCACGCCACAGGACGGCAACGGTGGTGGAGCGCACCCGGTCGCACACTCACCGCCATCCTCGAGCACATCATCGCCGAGAACAGCCTGCGGATGGGATATCCTCCACGCTCGCCTTCGTCGTTCTCCCGACGCCATGGGGCGGCCAGCCAGGGCCGGCTCTGACACGTCGGGGGCCCAGTGCGGGGCAAAAAAATAGGGGCCCTATATACAAATATAGAGATGTTTTTTGATTTTTCAATAGCGACTTAAACATTTAATATAATCTCTAAATTCTCAATAAAGACATTACATGATAGGAATTAATCATGATCTTATTGGCTAAAATGTTCGGTTCACAAAGCATCTATATTTGTGCAAGGAAATGTCATCTCAACCAAAATAGCACTTCACCTCCTCCACATCTTGCACCTTAGCTCAAACTCCGGCGCGCACTCGAACTCACACTTCACACGCAGAATTACCGCCCTCGCATAAATGTTTATGAACACTAGTATTGTTATCATTCTCAACTATATTTTCAGTTGGATGTTTCCTGAGAATTTCTAGGAGAATTTGTATTTTTTTCTACTCTCTGTCTCGAAATAGATTCAGGAACTTGTCAAATATTTAATGTATTTATATACTAAATAGTGTTTTGATTTATTTAAATTTTAACAAATCTACGACATTTATTTTGAAACGGAACAGTAATAAATTTGTTAATGGCACCATTTTGAGATTCTATGAAATCGTCTGCAGCGATAGGAAAGGACAACGAGGAGACGAGTTAATGCGGCCGGTGCTTTCTTTTCTTTAGTGATACTCCCTCCGTCCCGGTTTAAAGGACACAATTTGCAATTCTCTAGGCCCTAGGTGTCATCTAATTGGTTCATTTAATAGTATGGAATAGAACATGCATAAGAAGAAAAGGAGTTAGAAAAGTGTTCACATTTGTTCACACATGTGCATGCAAACATTTTATTGTTTTCACACAGAAATAATTACAGAGATTAAATGCTTTTGTGTCTAAGTATTTTGGGATTGCATGGTTTGCAAATTGTGTCCTTTAAACCGGGACGGAGGGAGTAGTTGCTAGGTGTATAGGCAATTCAAAGGCCTTCAGCTGATAGCGTGCTTGGGCTGATTTTGATTGGGTCAAAGAACCAAGCAGCTGTACGCATGGCGATCGGGGCCTATGCAGCCGCACCGGTTGCACCGGCTCAGGATGGTCGGTATCGGCGTCGCGCTCATCTGGCTCGGCGCTAGCGAACTCGCCGCGCGTCACGACACCACTCCGATCGGTGAAGCCACTACTAGGAAACATGCTATAGGTGAACCCCTATTCTGTGGCGCACGGAAGGCCATGCGCCACAAAAACTAAATTTTGTGGTGCACGAGTGCCAGTGCGCCACAGAAAGCAGCAAATTCTGTGGCGCATGGGCACGGATGCGCCACATAACCACTTCTGTGGCGCATCCGTGCCCGTGGGCCACAGAATTACAGAGGGCCCCACTCCAATCACTGCCGCTGGCCAGGCAGCCAACTTCTGTGGCGCATCTGGGCCAGTGCGCCACAGAAATATGGCTTTTCTGTGGCGCATAACACCACGTGCGCCACAGAAAAGTGCACTTCTGTGGCGCACTGGCCCAGATGCGCCACAGAAGTTGCGCACATGGCCTAATATCTGTGGCATCTCCCACCTTCTCCCACCCACTCCATCCCCTTCTCCTACATAGCTCTAGCTAGCTCGACCCCCTTCTCTCTGCTAGGCCATTTTGCTCATATTTTGCTTTATTTTGTGTGTTTAACCTAGATTTGTTGGTATATATTTGGTGAGGGTGAGCCTCTCCATAATCTCCTCCTCTCCCACATCTCACCGACCGCGTTCTCGTCCGGGATCTACTAGGTGAGTATAGCTTGGAGAGACATGCATATGCATGTTTTGGCGTGGCGGTGTGTATGTATGTTTGTTGTAGGGGAAGAGCTTGTCGCGCGCGGGCGTTTTGCGCGACCGGATTCGTATGGTGATACGATGCTTATGCTATGCAAGAAGCTTTTTGGCGTGGCGCATGCATATTTGGATATGTGCGAATATTCTTTTTGTTGTTGCTTGTGCCAGCGTGGTGTATGGATGTTTGCCGAAATATTGATTCATTTCCGTTTTGGCAAATTTTTGCACCACCCATATGTCCTAGTTTTAGGGGAGGTCATGCCAAATTTTTCCGGCGACCATGCATATGCATGCGTGTGTGTGTCGTTCTGTGGGTGTGTGTGCACACGCATGTTGCGGTATTAATAAACATACTTTCTCGCAGGCAATAATTAACCATGGTTCTCGCGATGGACTCCGGTCGAATCGCTAGATACAAGAAAGACGCGAAGGCAGACATGATTCGGCGGAACATGCGCCAGATAAGATGCCCCTGTCGATCATGCAAACTCGATAGGTGGATCGACCCTGATTCCGGAATACTAGAGCAGCACCTGCTCAGACGCGGTTTCTTCGAGCCGACAGCAAATGGTGCGGGTGAAGACGAGGGAGGGCGGCGAGAAGACGAAGAGTCTCCCGGACAAGACCATAATAATGATGAAGGAGATGCCAGTGGAGAAGATCATCATGACGAAGAAGATGGATCCGCGGACACGGAGATCCCTCGATCGGCCTTTCAGGACATTCATGTTCAAGAACTGCTCCATAAGCAGACGAGCAACACCAGGGCTGCTGAAAGGGAGAAAGCTAAGCTGGCGCAAATAAAGAAAGATGGGATGACTCCGTTGTTTCCTGGATGCCGGCCCCAAGATACACGCTTGCAAGTAACGCTTGATGCTCTGGAGCTGAAGTCGAATAACAAATGGACCGACACTAGCTTCAGCGAGAACATGGAATTCTGGCACGACCGTCTTCCGGAGGGGAACACATTGCCACGTAGTATCGAGGAGGCCAAGAAAGTCGTGTGCCCTCTTGACCTACCTCACAAGAGATACCACGCCTGCATCAACGATCGCATAATGTATAGGGACGAGTATGAGAACAGCACGACATGTCCGAAGTGCGGCCACGGGCGGTACAAGGTTGGGAAAAAGAAGGTTCCTCGAAAGGTGGTATGGTACTTTCCTATCACTCCCCGTCTGCAGCGGTATTACGTGAACCCTAAGGAAGCAAAGATCATGCAATGGCACGCGGAAAGGGAGAAGCCCGAAGAGGATCCGGAGAAGGGCTATATCCTGACACACCCTGCAGACGCCACCTAGTGGCAAGCATTGGACCTCGCCTTCCCGCAGAAGTTCGGGGACGACGCAAGGAACGTCAGGCTGGGTATGAGCACTGATGGACTCAATCCGTTTGGCAACCAGAGTAGCACGCATAGCACCTGGCTCGTGTTTGTATGGCCTTACAACCTTCCCCTGTGGTTGTGCACGAAGCAGAAGTACATACACATGTGTATTCTCATTCAGGGACTGAAACAACCAGGTGTCGACATACATCTGTATCTCGGGCTGCTGAAAGAGGAGTTAGAATTGTTGTGGAATAATCCACCCCGTACGTGGGACGCCTACAAGGAAGATTATTTTGATATGAGAGTCGTGTTGCTCACGACGGTGCACGACTATCCTGGTTACGCATATGTAGCTTGCCAGGTCGGCCACGGATTCTGCGGCTGTGTCAGGTGCATGGATAATACCCCGCATCTCCAGCTACCAAGGGATCCCGGGTCTTCGAAAACCGGGTTCCCAGGTGCTCGAAGGTGGCTTCGCTTGGATCACGTGTGGAGGAAACGCGGTGATCTGTTCAATGGTAAAGAGGAGCCTGACAGAGCCCCGTTGCCGAGGAGTGGCGTAGAAATCGACGAGCTTTTGAAAAATTGGGAGGAGTGCCCTTCGCCGGGAAAAATGAAGCGACCGAGGGCGGTAGAGCCGTTGCTGGGTGTATGGAAAGCCAGGTCTGTTTTCCATGATTTGGAGTACTGGAAGTACCTCCACACGCCACATTCCCTCGATGTCATGCACATTATGAAGAACATTACGGAGAGTCTGCTTGGCACTCTTTGCAATTCGGAAAAGGGCAAGGATGGGGCGAAAGCAAGATACGGCCTGAAATATCTTGGCATTAGGAAAGAACTACATGCCCCCAGTAGTGGTGATGAAGCCGACGATGATGATGATGATCAGACGGAAGGGACTCAACGTCTCCGCAAAAGGGCTAAGAAGAACTTTGTGGTGCTTCCAGCTGCATGCTACACGCTTAGTCCGGAGGAGCTCGATCAGTTTTTCAGGTGCCTCCTAGGAGTCAAAGTTCCTCACGGTTACTCATCGAAGATAAGCAGATATCTCGACGCAGCGAAGAAGAGGTTCACCGAGATGAAGTCTCACGACTGTCACGTGCTGATGACGCAGATACTACCCGTCGCGATCCGAGGGATAATGGACGAGCACGTACGTGATACGCTGTTTGGCCTGTGCAAATTTTTCGACGTCATCACCAGGAAGTCGATCGGCGTGAGGCAGCTCCAAAGGCTACAGGAAGAGATCGTGGTGATACTATGCAAGCTCAAAATTTACTTCCCGCCCGCATTCTGTGATATTTGCGTGCATCTATGTCTCCATGTCGTTGATGACATCAAGCATCTCGGCCCGACGTTCCTGCACAACATGATGCCGTTCGAAAGGCAGAACGGTGTCATGAAAGGATATGTTCGCAGCAGGTCCCGTCCAGATGCAAGCATGGCCAAGGGCTTCCTAACATACGAGTGCATCACCTTCTGCCAGAATTATATAAGGAGCGAGGATGAGGATGTTGGTCTGCCAACTAGGACACACCTCGGTAGGCTCGCTGGAGAGGGTCACCGCGAGGGGTCCCGCTCACTCCATGTCGGCATCGAGAATCGACGCGATGACTTTGACAGGGCTCACCGGGTCGTGCTACAACACTTGACATTGATCGAACCTTGGGTGAATGAGCACAAACGCGTAGTCGAGCAGAGTAACATCGACCTGGGCCGAACGAGGAAGAATGGAGACGTAACCAGAGAGCACAACTCGAGCTTCGGCCGCTGGTTCAAGAAAACACAAGAGCTTCTCGCAAAGACCATAACACCATCTACGGAAGAAGAAAAACTCATATTTGCCTTATCACGGGGCCCCGGGCAAAACGTAAAGACCTATCAAGCGTACGACATCAACGGTTACAGATTCGGCACCGAGGAAAAGGACAAAAATAGCGAATACCAAAACTCAGGAGTAACTATGCTATCTTTCGCCGATGACGAGGCTACTATCAAGGAACGGTACTTCGGAAGGATCGAGGAGATTTGGGAGCTCAACTACTGTGGAGAGACAGTGCCAATGTTCCGTGTGAGATGGGCCAAGAACGTCGAAAAAGAAGGTCGGTATTTCACCACCATGGTTATACCCGATGCCAAGTCAAAGAACGCATCCGCGAAAAATGAGCCATGGGTACTCGCCAGCCAAGTTGACTAATGCTTCTTCATCACCGACCCGTCAAGACCTAGCCGTGTTGTCGTGAGGAGGGGCAAGAGGAGCATCATCGGAATGCAAGGAAACGCCAACAAGGAAGACTTGGATAAGAACGGTGATCCGAAGATCGAGGAGGAATTTGACAAGCACTTTGACATGCCTACTACTAGTAAAGTAAGAAGGAAAACCTCCCTACCCACCAAAGGTTGTCCGTTCACGTGAAGAAATCTCAAGATGGTTGGCATAAAGTATTCAACCGCCAACAAGAAAGGCAAGAAGATTGCGAAGAGATGCTAAAGCTAGCTAGCTTGGAACCGGGACGAAGAAAGACTTTTTTGTGTATCACATGTGTGTCTATGTGAGAGAACAAGCATATATGTATGTGAGTGATATATGTATGTGAGTGATATTTAAGGATATGGAAATAGAAAATCCCTAGTGTTTTCTTTCATTAAATGTAATTAACTAAAATAATTTAAAAAAAGTTAAAAAAATGTGGGGCAACTAGGATTCGAACCTAGCCACCCCAGGTTCCAGGTTAACAGCAGGAAACCACTGGGTTAGTTCTCTGTTGTTGTCAATATAGCAGTGACTTTCTTTTTATTTAATCTAGTCAAAGAATTCTGTGGCGCATCTATTGGTGGGATGCGTCACAGAAATCTACAATTATGTGGCGCATCTGTTGGTCGGGTGCGCCACAGAATGTTTACACTTAGCAAAAAAATGACACCACTCTCCCTTCCCCTCCCCCTCTATCAACATTGCCACTCGATCTGTCGTCCCCCTCCCACGCCGCCGTCCCCCTCTCGCGCCGCACCGGAGGAGCACCGGAGCGGCCCACCACGCCGTTTACGCCGCCACCGGAGGAAGAGCACCACGCCAGGAGGAGGAGGCCCGCACCAGGAGGAGGTCCACGCCGTCGACCTCGCGCCCGCACCCGTGCAGGAGAGAGGAGGAGGAGGCCCGCACCAGGAGGAGGCCCACGCCGTCGACCTCGCGCCCGCAGCCGGAGCACCAGCCTGTAAGGCCCCCTCCCCCTTCCTCCTCCCCCTCCTCCTACTCGTTGGCTAGGGTTCTTTAGGGTAGATTAGGTGATATGATTGCATTGAGTACATCCATTCAGTACAAGATTTGATACCATTACTTGTGAAATTAGAATATTCTTTACAACTGGCTGTCTTAAGACATTAATTTGTGAATCTGCTATATTGGCTTCTGCTGCCATGGGCTGCTACTGTGCTACCTCCTTCTTGGAGTGTGCATAGTAATAGCCTATGTAGCATGATCTACTGCTATGCCCTAGACAATGATGCATAGACTGACGCTTTAGAAGTGAATGTTGGCTTATGAAAGATTAGATGATCTTACAAATAATTTCTAGTCTACTAGATTAGGAAAATGATTGAATCTATGGTGTTGGTATTTATTGTTCATATGTTTGACTCAAGTAGCATCTGATGTACTGAGCTGCTACTACGGTGCCTCCATTTCTTGGTGTGTGCATAGCAGTAGCCAGTCAGCATGATCTGCTACTCTGTTCTTTCTACATGGAATTTAATCCAGAGACTAAAAAGTGAAAGCTAAAACTAGACTTTAAACAAGAACAGATCCTATTTGTTGCCTCTCTGCTCTATGATGACTAGCATAGCCTTTATGCTAACCTGAAAGTATTCCCCACCAAAATCTTAATTTTCTTATATGATAAGAACATCTATGCTACTAGATCTAGCTAGTGTTCTAGTGAGTTTCTACCTTGATGCATGAGGTTGCTTGTTTATCTTGGTTAGCTCAACCTAGTGATCTGGTCTTGAGCTTGTTAGCCTTCTCCTCCTAGAACTGGTTCAGGCTTGATCTTGATCATCCCCATGACCTAGCTTCTAGATGGCCTCCTCAAGCAACCAGAGTGTTGGTGATTTGTGTGGATCGATATATATGGTTATTTGGATGCTAAGCAGAATGATTCCTGGTAATTTGATGTTAAGCAGAATGATTCCTGGTGATTTCCTGGTTATTTGGATGCTAAGCAGAATGATTTCCTGGTTATTTGGATGCTAAGCAGAATTGTATCTATTCATGACCTGGGGTGCTACTAAGCACCATATGGGGTGATATATATATGTTGGGGGGATATGTTTTTGCAGGGATTTCATTGAGTCCCATTTCTCCCGGAATGTTGATTAACTTCCGTTTTGGTTGAGAAATGGGCACTCCTATGTAGTAGAAAAATTAGCAAAGGTCATGCCGAAATTTTGAATTTTTGGGCATGACCTTTGCTAATTATTCTACTACCTAGGAGTGCCCATTTCTCAACCGAAACAGAAGTTAATCAACATTCTGGGAGAAATGGGACTGTACTATATTTTTTTGCCTTTTGTGCTAACTTTTTGCCTCATTATATAAAGCGCAAATAAACATGTCGGGAAACGCGGATGAGCCCGGCACTTCTAAGCACATGAGCATTGAAGAACAAGCGAGAGAGCACAACAAGTCATTCTGGAACAAGGAGATGGAGGAGGCGGAGGCCGCCGCCGGAGCTGCTGGTTATGAGGGTGGCCGGATGGAAGCCGTCAATGATTATGAGGGTGGCCGGGAGGAAACCACCGATGATTACGGCACCACCGATGGCCGGGAGGATGACGACACCACTGATGGCGGCGACCACGACGCAAGTGGTAGCGGCACCAATCCGACCGCCGGGAAGAAGGCGGCGAGGCCAAGGAGGCCCCGGAAGGCGCAAGTGCTCGCCAACGTCACAGACGAGTTCACTTCTGTCTCGGAATCTGGCCTACCATTAGAGCCGAAGAAGGCGGCCTCCGGGTTCAGCATGCAAATAGGGTGCATCGTCCGGGAGAGTGTTTCAATCAACACTAAGGACATCAGAAGCCCGGAGAATACGGCTATACTCCAAACCATGCTCGATAAGCTTCACCAAAGATACAAGTTCCCGGACGAGGACTCCAAAAAAAGGGCGGAAGCTAATGCCATCATGAAGATGAGCACCGTCTTGAGCAGCTGGAGATTCCGGGTGAAGAAGAAGATTAACAAGGGTGACAGTTGGGAGAAGATAAGTAAGGAAGAACCGCATCTCCCTAGAGAAGACTTCGATGCATTGAAGGAGTCCTTCAACACAGAGGTGGCTCGAGAATGGACCGCCTGGGGGAGGGAAATGCAAGAGCTGAACATAGGTAAGCACCATCTCGGAAGCGGTGGCTACCGAGGAAAACAGCCGATTTGGGAGAAGGAGGACAACGAGTATATACGTCTGGGAAAAGACAACCCGTGGTACAAAATAACGGACGTACATACGAGGAACTATGTCCGGTCCTGCTACTTCCTCGACTGGAAGACCGGGGAATTTGTTACCAACGATCCGACCGTGAAGGCCTTCGAGGAAAAGCTGGTAAGGAATTTCATTACCGCTTATATCTCGAGTTGATCTAATTAGATAACGGAGACAAAATTCTAATTGGGTTCACCTTAATTTCCTTTTCCCGAAGGACGAAGCGTTGAAGGATTTGGCTAAGAACCCGCAGTCGTCCGAGGGGTCTACGGAGCCGTGGGACACGGCTTTCAACCGGGCGACGAACGCGGTGAAGAAAAGGAAGTTAGATCTCCCGCCGACGTCAGCTGGCCGTGTGTCCGGCTTTGGTTTGAACATGAAGGTACGGGACTACTACGATTTGGACGCCAAGTCCAAAAAGGCGAGGAGGGTGACAGGCGCGGCACGCGCCGAGGTTGAGCAGCTGAAGAAGCAGGTGGAGGACCTACAACAGGTCAAAGTGCAGTTGCCCGACATAGTGGCGTCCCAGGTCAACGAGACGATAAAGTCGTTGATCCCCCCTAATTTGTGGGAGGGGATAAGTGCTTGGAATGCGAGAGATCAACAGGGGCCGATACACGTGCCCGCCTGCACCGGCAGCAACTCGAGCAGGAACAGGCCCGCCTCGCCGGAACTCGTGACCCCACAGCCCAACGCCGCCGGGCCGCAGCCGCTCCTCCAGTTGGACGCACCCGACCAGCCGGCCGAGGATGATAGGGCGGCGATGCACGATGATGTACCCGAGCAGCCGAAGATTGATAGGCCGCCCGCCGCCCTTGTCTCCACATTAGCCGAGCTCGACGCCATCATAGTGGTAACTAATTAGTTAGTCTGCGCGTATTTTTTTTAACTATGCCTTTGATGACTGTCATCTCATCATCCCAAACATGTTTTGACTCAGGACACGCCTTGCGTAGTGCTGCATAGTGTGGTGCCCGGCGGTGAGTTGAAGGAGGTTGCGGCGGGCCAGGTGATTCGCCCAAAGAGCACGGAGGTTATGCACAACGTTAAAATGGGCAAAGACATCATGAGGGTCAGTTTGACTTACATAGTGCCGGAGTACCGCGACATCCTCCCGCCCTTTAACCCTTCGGGAGCCGAGGACAACACTCCCCTCCACGAATGCACCAATTGGGTCATGCCATGGCCGAAGTCCCAGATTCGTCTTGGGGGGGGGATCTTGTGGGGCCAAAGCTTCCCGCAGGCGGCACCTCGGTCCGCCGGCCCATGCCCATCCGGCCCTCGGCGAAGCGCGCCCCGAAGGAACCGGCGGTCGCCGCCGCTACCACCACCCAGAAGAAGCTTAAGGTACCGCCGGTCGTCGTCACCCGGGAGGAACCAGTTCTCGTCGCCAACACCAACCGCCACCAAGAACTGTTGGGACGAAAACCGTTACCGCGCCGACCATCCAAAACCAAGGCCGTTGCACCTCAACCGCCGGCATCGCAACCGCTGCCAGTAACTAAGGACGTTGACATGGCACCACTTGATCATGATGACGGCCACTACCATGACAATGATGACCACAACTATGACAATGATCAGGATGAGGATGTCGACGTCGATGCCTACATCAACACTGGCGCCTGCAGCAAGGATGTGTATATGCCTCCTATTGAGGTTGATGAAGAAGCCTTCCATGGTCACGACGATGAACCTAGGCGTCCCAATGCAGTACCCTTGCAGCGCCAGCTAGTCTTCAAGGGTTTATCTCAGGAAGAAGACACGCCTCCGGAGGCTGGCGATGCAGCTATACAGAAACCGGCTACCATTTTCAGCCCTACCACGCTGAAAAAGACGGTCAACGAGGTAGGGGTAGCACCCCCAGAACAAGCTGACAAGAAGAAGAAGGCCAGGAAGAGGAAACCTAAAACTGCCCCGGGTGCCTCTATGAGCCAGCCAGCTCAGAAGATACGGCATGACAGCGTGATACCACCCTGTCCGGATGGCTTGACGCGAGTTCATGAAGCTGGGAAACCGATACTACCTCCTGATCTGATACGCTTGGCAAGTGGATCAATGCACTCTTTGCATAGTCATATCTTATATGTTGAGCAAACCCTTCTCAAGGAGAAAGATTCAACTTACCCGGTGTGCGTCGTCAACGTGCCAGAGGACCCATACTTTGTCCATGAGGAACCCGCAAGTCTGTTCTTCATAGCGTACGAGGACGTCTTCAAACTGTTTCACCTCAGACGGGTGGACTATAACTTGGTCCGCCTATTCTCGATCAATCAACAGTTGAAGATCAAGAGAGAGTTACTCCCGCAAGTCGCGGTAGCGGATCCCTACTACATGCGCGACAGCCAGTTGGTGGAAGGATCAGCGACACGGACCCGGGCGGTGGAGTACCTTCAGAATTTCATGCTTAGATACAAAGAGAACACCATTCTTCTGTCCGACTTTCCCGAGTAAGCACACACATCCGTTCGTCGCCGTCGTAACTAATGCTTTCTTGTAGATTTCTTCCATTGCTTATCCTTTCCAACATTCGTTTCAATTGTGTTGAGCAGGGACTACTACTCTGTAACCATCGCCATTTACCCGACGTATTCAGTAGCCCAGTATTTCGACTCGTCGAATACCACGTACAAGAAAAACTGGGCCAGAATAAAAGCTGTTCTCGATGATGCTATGGAGGGATACTTCCAAAAGGGAGGCACCTTCGTAAAGAAAGGGGAATTTGTCAAGACGGATAAAAGACACGGGTTCAAGCATGTGACCGAGTTCCCCTGCATCAAGCAGCCGGCTGGCAGCGTGAGGGATAGCTTCTACGCCCTCCATCACCTTCACGGGTTGGTCCGGGGTGCAGAGCAGATCAAGTGCCCAGACACTGTCCGAGAGTGGTCTGCAAGATATATAGGGGAAATCAGCGATGCTGATCTTAGAGAACACTTCCATCGCATCCAAAGGAAGTTATCGGAGATAATCAAGGAAGCTGTCGAAACCATGGGGGGGTGCTTAAACGCCGGAAGCCGTCTAAGAGGGCGATTGAAAAACTCCTAGATGCGCAGGGTGATCGAAGGACGTGGACGACGAAAGACTGCTACAAACCGTTCCCGGCGCCGTCCGGCAAGTAGGCTCATTGATCATGGACACATGTGTGTATTGTGTCGTGTTCCCAGGTGTCGTGAGCTATAATTGCTTTGTAATAATTTGTATCGACGGATGTGTGTGTGTTTTGTCGTATTTTATCGTTGAACCTGCTTCTGTGATATCGATGCAATATGTCTTATATGTTGCATTATGCACTAATATATGCCTTGTGTCTATAGAGATGACGTACTACGTGGTGTTCGAGGGTCGGGTTCCAGGGATCTACGAGGAGTGGGAGGACTGTAAGAAACAGGTGCACAAGTTCAGCGGCAACTGCTACAAAGGATACGCGACTAGAGAGGAGGCGGAGGCCAAGTGGAGGAACTACCGGTCGAGGAAGAACAAGAACAAGATGAAGACCGCGGTCGTGCTCATGCTCTTGCTCACCATTGTCGCGGCTCTACTATATTTCATCATAGTGTAGGCGGCGGTGACCACTTCATTTGTAACTTTAGATGATGAACTAATTTATACTTGTGTAAAAATATGGCACTTATGACTATATGTATGCATATATGTTGGGATCTAATATTTGATGACATAGTAATGTATATGTTTGCATCTACTGTTTGTCTATATTATTATTTACTATCTATGTATAAATCCTGTATAAAATCTGTATATGCACTGTATTTTGGGCTATGTTAGAAATTAAAAAAATACCGAAAAAACATTCTGTGGCGCATCTTGTAACGTTTCTGTGGCGCACAGCATTCTGTGGCGCATGTGTGCATATGCGCCACAGAAAGCACACTTCTGTGGCGCACGGGACCACATGCGCCACAGAAAGCCCAAATTCTGTGGCGCACGGCTCGTGCGCCACAGAATTACCAATTTAGTGGCGCAAATTCTGTGGCGCACGAGACATGCGCCACAGAAACCAATTTACGTGCGTCACAAATAAGGGTTTCCCTAGTAGTGAGCGGGAGGCGGAGTCGACGGTGCGCTCGCCGCCGAGTGGCCACCTTCGACCGGCGAGGCCGAAGTTCTGCATGCCAAATACGGAGCTGGTGGACTGGGTGGTTCCGGTCGACGAGGATGAGTTCCTCCTGAAAATGGCACTGAAGGCGTCTGTGAACGACGTACCGGCCGATGCAGGCCCCTGACACGTGCGCATGGTCCAGGGAGGACCAGGAGAGGGAGGAGGCCAAGTGCATTGGGCGTCTGCATGAGCAGGCAGAGCACCAGGCAACACGGCTATCAAGGCGGGCCGCTCGTCGTCCTCAACGACGACGATGAAGACGAGTCGGGCCCTCATCGTAGTTGTGGCGTTGCGGCGACACCGGTCAGGGAAGCTCCCGGCCACCGCAGTCGGCACCCAGGACACCGACTACACCGCCTTCTACCGTCGCTTCGGCATGTAGTCGGCGCGTCGTTGGCATTGGATAGTTTATTTAGTATCTTCGATGTTTTTTTAAGTTTTCTTAGCCTACTACATTCGAAATCCGGATATATGTCCGAATTTGACATAATAAGTACGAACTCAATGCAATCGACTCGAATTAGTCTAAATTTAGTCTATTTACTCAAACTTTTGCCGAACTTCCAAATTCTAGAAAACTGACCCCGAGAACGTGACCGGAAGAAAGACCCTAAAAGTTCTAGTGCCGGATTTGGGTCAGAGAACGCCGAACGGCTGGACATAGTTCTTATGCCCCTGTCATCTGCAGCTTGACAGAGACAGGAACTCGACTGTGGGCATTTCAGCGCTGCAAGTTCGTCGTGGCGACTACACAGCCAGCGGTCAAAGCACGTCACGTCTGTGCTAGCGCCATTCCACTCGAAAGTGCAGAAAAAGCTTTGCTGCCAAGGCCGGATAGAGTAGCCAAACTAGCCTTGGTGGTGCTGAGAAATGCATGTGACTTCCAAGTTCTCCAAATATGGTGTATGTTGCATCCTGAGACGCTGGGCACGCTGGTCGGGTCCAACCGTGCAGCACGCAAGCATGGATGGGGATTGGGGATGATCGCCAACCTCCCCGAGTACCTTGCACATGGAGATGTACGAGTGCTTGGACGACATTGTAGTACTTCCCTAGTATTAGCGTAAAATGAACAGTAACTTGTTTAGTTTCAAAAAGAAAACACTTGGTGTAAAAGGACTCGCACAGAGGAAAACAATGAATAATACTCCCCTGTCTCGAAATAGATGTCGCAGTTTTTTTTTAAAATTTGGCTAAATTGTATCTAGATTCATTCAAATTTTAATAATCCGAGACATCTATTTTCAGACCGAGAGAGTAATTGAGATCGCCACAGGAAAACAGATATGTAGATGTACACTGTGCTTGAAAAAACAGAGTCTAACGCGCGAACATGTAAAATCTCGCTCCCAGCATGACGCGACGATGGCCATCCGATCTCCATCCGACAATTGCAAAGTTGCCAGATTTTTTTTCAAAAAAAGGCAAAGTAGTCTGGACACACACCCTGGCAACTCTGGGACGTCCTCGACTGTCGCGCGATAGCACGGTTCAGAAAAATACCCCTAGCATTCTAGCGACAGATCGCAAGCGACCACTTTTGGAGAACAAATGTACTACTACCGGTATTTGTTACGCGAGGACTTAGAAGCTTGTTCTGCCAAATCGCTAATGCAAGAGCAAAACAACTTCTTTGAAACGACGAGTAAAAAAAAGTACGGATTTATTTCAGGTATTGAACCCTACGTGAATCGAACACGCAACCTTCTGATCTGGAGTCAGACGCGCTACCATTGCGCCAAGGATCCGGTTTACACAAATTATGATAACTTCATTATAGAGTACAATGATAGCGCAAGCAAGCGCAGTCGAAGCCGCTGCAAGCGCAGCCGCCGCCGGCGCACCAGCAGCAGCAATCGCCTGGGCCCGGGACACCGCCACCGAGCGTCACCGTCGACGCCTCGGCGGAGCTCCTGGACGCGATCTCCGGCATCGGGGCCTCCTCGGCGGCCGCCATCTCCTGCGCCGGTGCGCCGATGCGTTGCCGCGCCGGTGCCTCCCTGCGCCCTCGACCACGAGCAGCAGAAGAAGATCGCGAGCGAGAACGCCTGAAACCTACGGCTGTTAAGCCGTGTGATCTGTACTTATCCTGTAATCTACCCGCTCAATGTAAACGTCGAGGACGCCCCCAGTTGATAGTGCGATCCATTAACCCATACCAAATCCCTTCTACAGACCCGGTCCTAAGATTAATTTCAAGGCCGGGGCAAAGGAAGAACCCGGGCCTCTTGATAAACACTGAAATAATAATTAAAAAAGTTGTAGCTAATTCAAGAATTAGCTTAATTATTAGTCAAGTTATATCTCCGCACGGTTTTATACTACATAAACAATTTTGACCATTTAAACATTTATTTTACCGGGTTGATTTTTCAGTCACAACTCCTTATAATCTAAAAATCTCGGTTGTAACCTCATTTGATAAAAGAAATATCTCCCAATTGCAACTCCGCTCACAATTGAAAAATTTCAGTTGCAACCCCACTTGTAATTAAAAAATCTCAACTATAATTTATTCATCACATACACTATTTGCTTTTCAATTCTCTGCCCGCCGCTATCAAATGTAAATGACACCGGTCGTGCAATTTAAGCAATTTTGACTGAAAATGATTGTGACAACATAGCATTCGTTTCGGCCGGTTGCTAAATTAATATAGCGCGACGAAAGCCTGTTTCGAGAGAGATTTGTTTTCTATTTTAATTGATTACTTTTGGCTTAAATTGCTAGTAAACAATAGGAACGTGCAAGGCGAGTAGGAACGCTTGTAAAGTGCTTGGATAAAAGTCAAAACTTCAATAGTAAGTAAAAATATTGTTTGTTTTTTAAGAAGTTGTGGAACGGAGTTGCATATATCCACATATGTCCAATCGTCGATCAATAGGTGTGTTTCGGATATATATTCTTATTGATTGAGATCACTCGGTCGCTATTTTCATGTGGACGAAAGACTCTTTTCAAATGAATGCAAATATCTTTACTCCGTATTTGTTTTGTACTCCGGTTTATCAATTTGTGGTTGCTAACCATGGAATTTAGTCGCAGAAGCTTGAAGGGCGATGACGGAAATGACCCTACATGTCTGGACACCAGAGGTGTGGATGTGTTGTAGTTTCCGCTCACCCCGACACCGTCTAAACCGCATGTTTCCGCTCACCCCGACACCGTCTAAACCGCATGTTTCCGCTCACCCCGACACCGACACCGTCTCAACCTTAGAGCATGCACATTGCAGGGTGCTTAACTAGAGGTGCTTAAGGTGAGAAAGTGTTGAAACGTCAGCAAGCACTTGCTTAAATTTTCTTTCCTTCAACGCCATGAAGCCTGTGCCGGTGCTTCGCTAGTGGCCAGCCTCGTTAGCACCCAGACTAAGCACTTCTCCATCCAACCGTAGTAGAAAATTGTCATCCAGACTAGCTCAAGCTCAGCACCTCTACTACTCCCAGTCCCAGCTACAGTGTTCACAACTTTCCTCATGGGCGACGTGTCAGTGGCGGCGGCTGCTGTCAGTGGATGGCATGGAGCAGGCGGCGGCTGTCAGTGGACGACCCACCACCATTGGACGCTGGACTGTGTTTCCCTCACGGCGAGCAGTACCGAACAGGGCGCGCTCTACGACAGGTAACTCCACGGATGGGTCGCTTGAGCCACAAGAGTTTCAAGTCCACATGCATGGAGCAGGACAACACCATACGATCCGGAGATTCACGAGTTGCTTCTGCGCGGAATAATAATCCTGGCCGTCCGCGTCGGTTGAGATCCGAAACGATAGGTCCCATGTATGTCCCACCTAAAAGAAGAATCTGTACTACTATTTATCACAGGACTGTATATATAAGGTGTTGGTACTTTATAGATTCAGTACAAAACTACATGCATAAGGTGTTGGAACTGCACAGATCCAGAAAATATTAAACGCCGAACTTTATAGATTTAGATCACGTAAATGTTTAAAATAAGTTTACATATGTTGAATATTAGACTCTAATTGAAGAGTTCGTCGTGAGGAAGTCAAGCAAGTACCGGAGCTAGGCATCGGTCCAGTCTTGTATTTGGAGAAGAGCGGTTATTTTTTTTAAGCACCAACGAGGCATCGAAGCCAAACTAGGCACTCTTTGCCTCCCGTAAGCACCCATCAACTGTGGCATGCAAAATAAACCCGGTTTTTTTTCCTAAGCACCTGCGTTGTAGATGCTCTTACAAGGCAAATCCCAATGAGACTTCTGCAATGGCAAGTCTTTGACCATTTTGATGTCCTCAATATTTCTATGTTTATGTATAGTTTTATGTCAAGTTCAGTTTGAAATATAAGCATATAGTATTAATAGTAATGCAAGGAATATTCATTTTAATAGCTTGCGTGCATGCCTATGATGAAGTTACTAAAACCATACGCATGGTACTTTTTAGTATTACAAATTAGTGTGGAAATGAAACTTATTCGTAATTCCACAAATAAATGCATTATTTAGTATTGGATGAATTTATTGGAAATACACATTTCGGTGGTCCGGCTGATTTAAAGAGACCGTGTCCTCTCTCAAGTAATGTATGCACTTCAATTCAGGGGGACATTGTGCAGAGAAGAGAGGTTTCCTTCGTCCTCATACTACCCATGGAGTTTATTAACAAACCTTAGACCACCTCAGTTCCACGACTGCTTCAAAGGGAAAAGGCTAAATTTTTGAACCGGTGAGTGTTTTGCTCCAATGTGAGACATCGCTTGCATGTACCCAACATTACGTTGAAAATAGGGAAATAAATCCTATAAGACCCGGTCTATATTCACTGCAGGACAGACCCATCTTGATGCATACCGACAGAAAAAAGACTAATTAATAGACGGAAAAAAATCTAGAAAACTGAAAAACAGACACGTGTCAGCCATAGGAGTAGGTCTATCAATAGACCCGGTCTCATAGAATTTATTTCCCTAATTAGTGTTGTATCCTTTCTTGCGTTCTCTCTCGCCTTCTCCAAACTCAACCAACCAAACATCTCTAAATCCATGGCAAGCCATGCCTTGCATATTAGTGAAATCTCTGTAGTAACCAATCCCTACCTCCCATTTCCCCATTTGATAGTGAGGACAGCGATGTGACAGACGTTGCTGGGAGAGAAAGCGACGCTGCACATGGATCTTCTGCAGGCGGCTCTAGATCTTCTGCGGCTTCCAATTCTCTGTCTCCTCCTGTGTCACATGCACAACCTCAAGCTCAACAAATACTTGAGCCCCGAACCTGACTCCAAAAAGTATAAGAAATCATAAACAGTATAGTGACGGCACTATTTGCTATGGTCTGTTTAACTCTACAACCTACAGGAGAACCTTGCACACTTTCTGAAGCCCTTTTAGATGATCGATGGCATCAAGCTATGACAGAAGAATATAATGCTCTTCTAGAAAACAAGACTTGACGACTTGTTCCTCTAAATTCTACAAAGAATCTCATTGGTTGAAAATGGGTGTATCATGTGAAAAGAATACTTATGGTATAGTCGACAGGTTCAAAGCACGTCTGGTTACAGAAGGGTTTAAACAAAAGTATGGCATAGATTATAAAGATATCTTCAGCCATGTTGTGAAGGCAACCACTATTAGACTTGTTCTATCAGTTGTTGTCTCTCGGGGTTGGAGCCTGCGACAACTATATGTCAAGAACACGTTTCTTCATGGCATTCTAGAAGAGGATGTCTATATGAAACAACCCCAGGTTTTGAAGATTCTCAAAACTCCACATTATATTTGCAAACTTGACAAGGCTCTTTATCATCTCAAACAAGCCCCTCGAGCATGGTCTTCCAGGCTAAGTACAAAATTGCAAGCACTTAGTTTTGTTCCTTCTATAGCAGACACTTCACTTTTTTTTACAAAAAGTCAGGAATTATGATATTTGTTGTAATCTATGTTGATGATATAATAGTCACAAGCTGATATGATCTGACAATCTCAGTTCTGTTAAGTGTTCTGAAGGCTGACTTTGCTCTTAAGGATTTGGAAGATCTTCACTTCTTTTTGGGCATTGAGGTAAAGAAGGTTAATGATGGTTTACTTCTTGCATAGGAAAAATATGTCACTGATTTAATTGCAAGAGTTGGCATGAAGAATTGCACACCATGTCCTCCACCTCTTTCATCTACTAAAAAGTTGTCTCTTAATGAGGGTACTCTTCTTGGTTCTGAGAACATTACTCAATATAGAAGTATTGTGGGTGCCTTACAGTATCTAACGTTGACACGACCTTACATCTCCTTCTCAGTTAATAAGGTCTATTAGATTTTACATGCTCCAACAAATTCTCACTGCACAGCTGCGAAGAGAATATTGAGATATATTCAGGGTGTTGAGCCACGCAGAGATAAACAAAACTTTTTCCCTAACGCGGAACTCCCAAGATCCAGCTCAGGTTAAAGGCCACAAGATTACCGCTAGACGCGCAAATGCGGAAGTTGATGTAGCGCGCCGAAGCAGTGCCGAATGATCCCCGAACAGCCCTTGCGAATCCCACGAACTCCTTCGTCAGATCCCCACGAGCTTTCCCGTCTCCAGCGCCGCACGTGCAACGCCTCTATCGGTATCCACACATACAGAAAGGAGCTTCAGACAGAGGACTGCTAGATCCTGTCTAGCCTAAAATGGAAGTGGAGAAAGTGACGGCTAGGTCAGGGACTATTCCTTGTCACTCCACTTATATACACTCCTAGTTGGGCTCAACTCTTGAGGCCCATCTAGGCTGTATTCCGATCTCCATATGGATCTAATCCACATGGGCTCCTTACCCTTAAGTGTGTGACCCTGTAGGTTCACGTACACCTGGACACGACATGAGCTACTCCTCCAAGTATCCCGTCATGGCTTTGAGTCCAACTCACTCCCATGAACACTCGGTCTCAAGTCGATGGACGGTAGCGGCCTCTAGCAAGACGTGTCAACTCCCAAGTGTCGTAAAGTCAGAAGACGAACCTTCAATGTGACTTTCGTCCAAGTCTCTTTGCCTTACGATATATCTGTTAAGCTATAGGCGAGTAGTTGTCATCCCTTAAATAGCTTAACTCTCTTCTCGTACCATGATATGTGATTTACTGGACTAACTCTTAGTCCGACTCCTCAGTTAATACTTAACTAAGTAGCGCATGGCCATGCTTTCAAATCATATCACACGAGAGGGCCCAGAGAGGGCCCAGAGAATATCTCTCCATTACGGAGGGGCAAATCCCATCTTGGTAATCCACGTCACGCAGCTTGCTTCGCAACCAACCCGAACTCTACCTTTATAACTGCTCATTTACGGAACAACGTTTGATAGAACCTAAGTTGGCGATCCACAACTCAGATCATGTAATCACCTCAGGTAAAAGGATTCCATCGCTTGAGACTGCAAATGACAACATGCTCATTGCATCTCAACTGCGGGTCAGTCCGACTCGCTAAACTCTTTAGCCGAATCAGTGTAAGTCGGAATAGCATCACCATGCCCATGACAAGTGGAATCGTGTCATCAGCAGACTTGCACATTGGTCTAAGTTGTGTGTCCAGCACAACCTCAATGACCAAGGATAATCTAGTATGAACAATTATGAATATATAGTTTCACAACTAAATCACGTATTCACTGATACATATCTGATGTTCATACAAGAACAACTTTACTTTATGAATACTCTGGAAAATATCATCAACCATGATTGCCTCTAGGGCATATTCCCAACACAGGGCCCTCTGAAGGTTGGACTTACTTTCTAGAGATCTTCTTCAGGCCTGCTTAGTGCCTATTCTGATGCAGATTGGGCAGGTTGTCTTGATGATAGAAGATCAACATGAGGTTTTGCTGTATTTTTTGGACCAAATTTGATATCTTGGAGTGCTAGAAAACAAGCCACGGTGTCAAGATCAAGTACTGAAGTTGAGTACAAATCTGTTGCTAATACTACCATTGGGTTGATATGGGTTGAGGCTCTTCTTGGTGAGTTAGGTGTCTTACTAAAGGAGAAACTGTGCTTATGGTGTGATAATCTAGGATCCACATACTTGTCTGCAAATCATATGTTTCATGCAAGGACCAAACACGTTGAGATTGATTTTTACCTTGTCAGAGAAAGAGTTGGTAGCAAATTACCGGACATCAGATTCATCTCCAGCAAAGATCAGGTTGCAGATGGTTTTACAAAAGCGTTGTCTGCCAAGGAACTTGATGAGTTTAAACGTAATCTCAACCTTTCACAAGGTTATGATTAAGGTGGGCTGTTAGAAATAACTGGAGGTGGTTTCATATGTATTTTTTGTAACCGATATGGAGTAGTACTCCAATTGGTATTTACCTTTCTTGTACCATATGAACTCTGTATGTAAACGGATCAGGCTTTTGCTGATGGTAGAAAACATGGGCTTAGAACGCTGATACGGCGCGACCTACAGCGGTAGCTGCAAACTGTCATCAGCTTGGGAGGGCCTCGGTGCCATGAACACGACTAGTACAATGCATGGCATTTTCAGCGCTGCGAATTCGTCACGACATGTCACGCGTCTCTCCTAGCTAGCTAGCGCCATTGCGCGCGAAAGTGCAACAAATAAAGCTCTACTGCGGAAGGCATGTGGCTTTCACCTTCCGAAAATGGTCTCTGTTGCCCTCGGTGTCCCAGGGGCACATACGTCTGGGTTTAAAATCGTGTAAGCATGGAGCCGGGTAATCCCCAGCACATGGAGAACAGCAGAGAAGACGAATAATAATTAAATTGCCCCAAAAAAGATAACATGTTGTAGTATTACTCCCAGCAACAGATTGCCAACCACCACAGTTGGAGAACAAAAATAATAACCAGAATTCTTACGCATAACTCAGAAATCATGTTACTGACGACTAGTAGAGTAGTAATGCAATACATACAACCAACCAGCCATCTGATCTAATGTAATACTAGCATATTAGCATGCGCGCGAGATAACTTAACTACCAGCATAGTCGAATACAGGGTCGACTCGCTACTAGTGCTAGCTAGCTCTAAACCTCTCCAAGAAGCAATCGTTCTCGGCCATGATCAGCTCATAGCATGGCTCATAAACCTTTCTTCTTCCCTTGCACCTGGCTACTCCTAGAACTAGAAGCCACATTACCCTGAACCTCAAGCTCCTGCCTAGCACGATGGGAAGGGCATCATCATCAGGCACGCGCCGCAGCACGCGAAGATGCAGTCCACCACGCCGCTGCAGTCCACGCCGCCGCAGTCGCAGCAGCAGCAATCGCCGCCCACGGCGCCCAACCCGCCGTCACCCGGGCCGCCACTTGGCACGCACAGCGGGCACCCAGCACAGCGATCTCTTCCTGGGTCGCCGCCGCCGCCCGTCGCCGTGGCGGCGCTCCTGAACGCGGTCTCCGGCGTCGGGGCCTCCTGGCAGCCCGTCGTCGCCTTGGACGCCGCGGCCGCGCTCCTATCCACCATGTCCTGCCCCGGCGACGACTCCTTGCCACCGCCTCCCTTCGCCCTCGACGAGCCGCTGAGGAAGAGCGTGGCAGGGATCGCGCAGACGGAGAGCATTGTAGTACTACGGGTCTACGGTGGTGTGCTGGAGTGGTGCTCGCACTCTCCTCTGTGCTAGCTCCGGAGTCCGGCCTGCGGGACGCTAGCTAAAATCGAGCCGTGGGCTAGCTTCCTTTTGGAATTCCGTGTGTGACTGGTCGTGGCCTTCTGGTGAGGTGAATTAAATGAGGCTTCAAAGCCACGTCGAGCCCACGGCCGTCAGTTGATGAAGCTATTTCCGGCCTGGTGACGCGTGACTCGCCAAAGCGTGTCGTGGCCGAAAATGGTAACCCAAGCTCCACCCATTCCACCAAATGATCAACGGAAATACTGGGTGTGTATTGGAAACCTACAGCGAACCTTCGCCCTCGGACACTTTTTTTTGATTAAATGAAAATTTATTAAACATCGTGCTCAGCTATATCGCTGGCAACCAGTACATCGATAAAAGTTGAAGCCTCATCGGCCCAACCAGTACATTCAGTCTTATCCTGAGAACCGAAGCGAGTAAGGGAGTGAGCAACGCCGTTGCATGCCCGAGGGCAATGCGAAAATTGAAACAACTCCAGACTCCCTATGCAAAGACTTCTCGACTCGCGAAGAAGAACACCAATCGCTCATAGGTCGTAGCTACTAGAGTTTAGAGCTTTCACCAAAGTATGACAGTCAGACTCAAAAATAGCCCCGTTTAAACCCAACGCCAATGCTCCTTCAACTGCATCCACACAAGCTTCCGCCTCCGCTTGCAGCGCATCTCGCAGGTGTCTCAGTTTTCCTGCCGCAACCGCAATGAATTCCCTAGTCTCTGATCTAGCAACAAAACCCCAGCCTCCCATACCTGTTTGAGCACTGAAAGCAGCGTCAAAATTTACTTTTGTCCAAGAAACCGGGGGTTTTGTCCACGAAACTGTCGCTGGGTGAGCACACACACACTCTTGAATCTTAGGTGGATCACCACCAGCGAGCTTCCCAGAGAATTCCAGATTATGTTTCTGAATAATTCGGCACACTTCCTGTGGTGACCTCTCCAACTCCCCAGCGTTGGCTATATTTCTCGTCGACCACCAGTCCCACAACAGAATGAACACCAAGTGTTGCTTCTCCCCCGGCATCTCCCCAATCAAATCGAACATGACTTGAGGATTAGGAGCCTCACTCAGCTTGATGCGCATATCTTCCAGCAGCAGGTCCCTCCAAACTTGTTTCACCCATTTTACATTTGAAGAATAAGTGCCCTGCATCTTCATCCATCCGGTGACACATTGGGCATCTTGTATCCATCTGAACAAATTTCCTCTCTATATTCCGTCGGAGGGGTAAGCTATTGTGCATCAACCTCTAGATAAAGATACGAATTTTCCCTGGCAGCTTAAGCCCCCAGATTTGTTTCCACCTAGGTGACACATTTGAGACAGCAGCTGACGTACTCACATCCAGAGCTCTATCCCTATCTTGCAAATCCACCCCAAGCCGGTAGGCAGATTTCACAGAGAAAACCCCTTTTTTATCGAAGTGCAAAGCCACTGTGTCTTCCATCTCCGATCTGATCGAAATCGCAAGGATGTCCACAACATCCTCTTGCACAAAGAGAGCATTCAACACATCGACATCCCATTGCCTAGTTTTTGAATTTAAGAGGTCCGACACCTTAATTGGCTCCTCCATCTCATTGGGTGTTCGTACCCTCCTCGTCGAGCCTCTAGGGATCCAAGGGTCGTTCCACACATCGATTTCCTCCCCCCGAACCAACTCTCCAAATTATACCTTCTTTTAAGAGATCCAACCCCTGCATGATGCTTCTCCAGGTATAAGACATCCCCGGTTTCATTGTAGCTTGGAGGACAAAAGTATCAGGAAAGTATAGCGCCTTCAGAATAGTACAGCACAGCGAGTCAGGGTGTTGTAGTAGCCTCCAGCTTTGTCTGGCTAGCATCGCCATGTTGAAGATGTGTAGCTCTCTAAACCCTAGTCCGCCATTCTCTTTAGAGCGAGTCATTCTGTCCCATCCTATCCAGTGGCAATGGTTCTTCTCATCTTGTTGACTCCACCAATACCTATAGATCATCTTACTGATCTCATCACATAGAGATTTTGTTAGATCAAAACAGGACATAGCATATGTGGGAATTGCTTGTGCCACAACTTTAATCAAAATTTCTTTTCCCTACTTGGGCAGGAGTCTCTCCTTCCAGCCTTGGATGCACTTCCAAATCCTCTCCTTCAAATATTCGAACTCCTTGCTCTTTGAGGCCCCCAGGTGAACTGGTAGCCCCAGGTATCTCTCATTTCTAGACTCATGCGAGATTCCCAATATACCAAGCACCTCCTTCTTAGCTCTCGCTATTGTTCCCTTGCTAAACATGGATGAGGATTTATCATTATTTATCATTTGACCCGAGTTTCCCTCATACACAGCCAGGATCTGCTTCAGCTTGTGAGCACTATTTGCAGTCGCCTTCATCACAATCAAGGAGTCCTCTACAAAGAAGAGGTGGTTAATCTTAGGAGCGGCTGGACACAATTGAATGCCTTCCAAGGAACCATCCTCTTTAGATTTGTTGAGCAAGGCGGAAAAACCCTCTGCGTACAAAATGAAGAGGTACAGAGAGAGTGGACATCCCTGCCGAAGTCCGTGTTCTGGGATGAAAGGATCTAGCAGGTTCCCATTGACCTTCACTCTGTAGGTGACCGAGCGGACGCACTGCATAATAAGAGCAATCCACGATTCAACAAAACCCATCTTCCTCATGATACTCTCCAAGAAGCACCACTCCACTCGGTCGTATGCTTTACTCATGTCCAGTTTCACCGCAGCGAAGCCATCCCTGCCGCCCTTCTTCCGATGCATCATATGTGTAATCTCATATGCCAACAACATGTTATCAGTGATCATCCGCCCTGGGACAAAAGCTGATTGCGATGGAGAAATGATGTGAGGCAGGATAGACTTAAGCCGGTTAGCTAACACCTTGGAAATAAGTTCGTAAAGGACATTACACAGGGAAATGGGCCTAAACTCTGTATTTTTCTCAGGATTTTTTACTTTCGGTATCAAGACAATCGTCATCTCATTCCACTCCAGCGGCATGTGCCCACCATTAATCACATTTAAAACCTCTCCCTGGATCTTTGGTTCTAGCATATGCCAAAAAAAATTATAGAAAATGGCTGGCATCCCATCTGGCCCAGGGCTTTAAGATCACCAATGGAGTCTATTGCATCTTTAATCTCCTTCCCTTCGAACACCTTAGATAAGGATTGGTTCATATCATCCGTAACCACCTCAGATACATGGCATAAGAGCTCATCATTTTGTGTACCTACAGAAGATATGAACAAACTTTTGTAGTGGTTAGTAATAAAAAGCCCTATTCCTTCCTCCCTCTCCACTATACCCCCTCATTCTCTCCTTAACTTATTAATCTTGTTTATTATTCTTCTTTCAGAGGCGTAAGCATGGACGTAGCTCGTATTTCGATTACCAAACTTGAGCCAGTTTGCGCGAGCGCGTTATTGCCAATACACATTATGTTGGTCCTCCAATCTGCTCAGTTTATACTTCAGAACATGCTCTCTCGACACCCATTCTTGATTTATCGGACCTCGCCGACATTTCTCAAGTTCCTTTTTTGCTTTTTTATGCGTCCTTTGAGCTCCCCCAAAACCTCCTTATCCTATGCCCACAACTTCATACCAGTGTGTTTTAGAGCTGGACTCACCGTACACACTCCATCATCAAAGACCGTGTTCCAAGCCTCCTATACTATGTCGATACAATCATCCTCATGCAGCCATGCTGCTTCAAACCGGAAGTTTTGCGCTCCTCTTATTCTGTCCTCAGATATAGCTTGCTCATTCAGACTCACCACCACTGGTCTTTGGTCGGAGTGTCTTGGATCTCGTTTATTATTTTATACAAGGGAAATCTGCACCTCCAGCCTACATTAGCAACTACCCGATCCAATCTCTCCCTAATATACCCACTAGCCAAGTGCCAATTGTTCCTCCAGGTGAAAGCATCACCTACGTACCCCAAGTCCTCCATTTCGGCATCCTCCAGTGCCCTCCTAAACGCCTCCATACATCCAGGGGCCCGAGCCGCCCCCTTCCTTCTCATGGGAAAACAAAGTTTTGTTGAAGTACCCCATGCACAACCAGGGGAGATCATTTTGGGCATGCAAGGTCCTTAGCAGCTTCCAAGTAGTGTCTTTCTTGCCTGCTCTCGATTCCCCATAAATACCAGTGAATCTCCACTTATCACCGTCCTCCTGCACCACATTAACATCAATATGATGGCTTCCCTTCCACCTCAGCTCAACCTTCACCTCCATGCGCCAAAAGAGAGACAAACCTCCCCGCCTCCCCTCACAGTCCACCACCAACATATGTGGCATGTTCAGACTCCACCGAGAAGGCTCCAACTCTTTCTTCGTCAGTTTAGTTTCTAACAGAAAAAGAATGGCAGGCTCTTCCACCTTCACGAACTCATGAAGGCCCCGAACGGCCGGCTGGTTCCCAAGCCCCCAACCGTTCCAAGATGCACACTTCATTCCTCCCCGCAGGGTTGTGCCTGCTTCCCCGCATTAGCTTCTTTAAGAGAAACAACAGCCACATCTGCTTTTGGGTTCAAGACCTTGCTCTTCTTCCTCTCCACACCTATCTCCCCAACCTCCTCACTAACGTATCCCTCGCTCGCCCTCTTCACACCTACCAGCCCACTCGACATGCCTGGCTCCTACCCAGTCATACCACTGGCTATCCCCTCTCTACCTTCCTCTTGAAGGAGCCCTACTTCCTTCGATCACTCCCAGCATCTCCCATATTAACGATACGTCCATTAGACACTGCCGTGTCCTTAGGCCGCACGATCGATGTGGTGCCATCCTCTGATTCATGCATGGCAGGCTGATCCCGCCATGTTGGGCCTCTCTAACTTTCGGCCCAGCAGAAGCTACAACAGTATTTTTACTATGCAAGTTGTGATTTCCCTGCACCTCATCGTCCCCATCAACTTCTTTTGTCCCTGCTTCAGTAAAGTCCAGATTCTTTTGTGAATTCTTCACCCCCAGCTTCTCCTTATTGGCCAGAGCCTTGAGAGGACTTGTCACTTCCTGCTCCGAGGCAAGCTCTTTATCCCCTCCCAGGACTATAAGCTCGTTTCCTCTGTTAGAATGGTCCTCTTTACGCCAGCTACCGCTGTCACTGCCGCCGCCCCTTCCTTTGCGGACAAATCCAAAGCTCGATCCCCATCTACTCCCACCACTCCCTCCACTATCACTCCTTCTCTGCTATAATGTGCCCTGGCTTCTCCTCCCCCCAATCTTTGCCTTCAACCAGTTTCCAAATTGTTGCTTCTCCCCCTGGCCAGCCTCGTCGAGCACCCTTTGTCTGTGTGACCCACAATGCCACATGTGAAGCAGAAGTCAGGCAAAAATTCGTATTCGAAAGGATACCACTTGGGTAGCATCTTCTCATCAAACTGCAAGGTGATCCCTCTCATCAGAGGTTTACTTAGGTCTAGCCTGACTCTAACTCGCAGAAATTCTCCCATAGCCATATCATCCTCCCCCACATCCACTTCCACAAACTGACCCATCACATCCCCTATCTGTTCTCCCGTGCTTCTGTTCGTTGCTCCCAGTGGTAGCTTCAATACCCTCACCCAAATCGACATGTCATTGAACACATAATCTTCAAGTGATTTGGCCGGATCAAAATCATGGACTGCGAACAGCTCATTGTTAAACATCCACGACCCTTCCTCCAGAGCTTTCCTCTTCCCGGACAGTTGCAGGAAAGAGAGGAGAAACATATTGTTCCCCATCTCCTTACATTTTATCCCCTTGATAGGGCACCAGATGCTACCCAACGTCTTGATGATGCCTTCCACATATGGTGGTTTCTCAGAGAAAAGCTTACACATAGCCTGCGCGTCCACAACTCCCACCTTGGATCCATCCGACCAGCCAATCTTCAGGCCCTTATTCTCTGCCTCTGATAGCTTCAGACTCCTCATCAAACCCTCCACCTTCTCCATGATCAGATCTGGCCCGAAGACCTACAGATCTGAGACCAGCTAGGGATTGGTGTTTTACGATCGCACGCCCTAGCGAGACGTGCAAAAGGCTTATCGTGGTTAGGATCGGGAGGATCAAGATGCTTGGCACAGGAAGACGAGAATGCAAATCAGAACACGAGAACGAAACTGACCGGGAGCGATCACCAGAAAATCGCCACACCGCAAAACCCCCTAACCGCCACGCAATGCCCTCGGACACTTTTGTTTGCCTAAACATGATTTTAAGCTAAGATCGACCGCTGTAAGGAAGGCTATTTCTGGCGTGGTGGAGGTGCAGCTTAATCAAGCGCTGTCTCTGCCGAATAGGCAATTAAGTCATTCTTAGCTCTTGATTCTATTTTTTACTAGATCGTTATCGTAAAACAAACAAGTGTCCACTCAGAACTTTCGATCCCGGAACTTGTGTTGCTCATCGGGTACTTTGTCTTTTTTACCCAAGTTACATACTTTTGAATTTAAGTTTGAAACTTGGTACACACTCCTGTCTACATGCAAAAATTTATTTTATCACTTTTGCTTTGGTGTACCCCTCTCACAAATCACTAAACTGAAAACACAAGGACGCCAGGTTTGGCCAATATTAATACCCCTCCCCGCCCTTCGAATCAAAGTTATCGGCTAATCTTGATTGTGCTTGTGTTTTCAGTTTTTCTCACTGTATTTGTTATTTTATTTCGCTCTCAGGAGTATCCCAAGAAAATCATACAGTTAAGTAGTTACTTGCTAGCGTCTCACTAAGAGCCTAGGCAGTAATTCCCCGTGCACATGAATATTTTTCCATCTCCATCATTGAAATATCTCGTACACCAACGATCTCACGAATGTAAATAATACGATGCGTTTTAAAACCAAATCTGAAATTGTATGAGATGGTGGTAAGCACCCATCTTCCTTTTTGTCAATGTCACAATTCTGTTTGGGCTCTTTTCGTGATTTCCAAGATATTTTGATTTGGAGCGCTGGGATTGGGACTTCGGGAAAGAGTGCCTCCTTGCCTTGTGGTGGCTCGGAGGACGTCCATGATAGGTTCTATCCATTGCAGTTGTATGATTGCTGGCTCTGACAAACAGAGGTTAAGCCCAATCCTTTGTCCGATCGACCGCGCGCTACTCGTCTCTTCTCATTTTCGAGAGGAAGAGTTACGTACGCCATGGCTGACACAAGGGAGCACGGGGCAGTACGTATACAGCCACATACGCAAGCCTGAGCGGTGTGTGTCAATTCGATGCATACGCCGGGAAGAGATGAAGCTTTTTCCTTTGTCTGAAAACAAAACCGACAACATGCTGCTCCTTGTACAAAATAATAATTTGGCAATCATACAAAAGTATGCAAAATAATTCTCACATGCAAATCGCCCCAGTTCGTTTTGAGATTTCAAGTATCTTGAGGATCTGGCTATCTCCGGTTGTGAAAAGTTAAAAGCTCAACCACATTTTTTTATTTCTACAAATACTAGTCTAATTCTTCACTACTTTTCATTCGGTGATTTTTTTCACCCGAAAACACTTGTTGGTACACGACTAAGTTGCGCGTAGCTGCAGCAAAAACATCCGAGCCAAACTAATAGCGTCTCTAATGGCTACCCTATAAACTGCCGCTGTCCAATAAACCGTTGAATAGGACACGAAAGCGTAAAAACATGTCTCCAGTGGCCGGAAAATAATTCTATGGGACCTGGTCCACGAAATCAGCCCTGTAGACCAACTCCTGTGATTGACACGTGGTATTTCTGGCGATTTAGATTTAAAAATAGACACATAAATGCTGTGATTTTCTTCTCACTTGGACATGTATCAATCACAGAAGTTGGTCCACGTGGCTAATTTTGTGGACCAGGTCCCATAAAATTATTTTTCCCAGTGGCCGTCCTAAAACGCAAGTACCCTAAAAGAAATTTTGGAAAGCCCCCAAAAAAACCTCCTGCCATATCGGCAGACGAGCGGTGCCGCAAACGAGTACGCGTCCCTGCAAACGCTCCGCTCAGATTTCCTGCGCGCTGCCTGCTCGCCTCCCTCCGCCGTAGAACTGTCGTAGATCGGTCGCGGCCAGCCAGCGGAGGCCATGGAGGACCTCCCATCTCCCTCCCCTGCCGATTCGTCCACGACCGCTGCCACTTCCGGCCATCCCCACCCTCAGGAGGCGCCGCCGCAGCTGCGTGATACATTGCAATTGTATCTATAATTTTTGATGTTCCATGCTTGGTTTTATCCACTTTCTTGTGTTTTGTTCCAACTTTGGAGTATTTTTATTATGATTTCTTGGACTAACCTATTAACAAGAGCCACAGTGCCAGCTGCCTGTTTTCTGTTGTTTTTTGGTTCCAGAAAAGTCAGAAAATGAATATTATCGGAATTGGACGGGACAAAAGCCAAAGTGCCTATTTTTCCGGAAGGGACCAAGTGCCAAAATACGAGACGGAGAAGGGTTGGGGGCCGGCCACACCACATGGCCGCGCGGCCAGGCCTGGCCCGTGCCAGGGGGTGGTCTGGCCGCCCCCAGCACCCCCTCGGCCTCTCCTTCCGCCTATAAGTTGCCCTCGGGACGAAAACCCTAGGTACCCGATTAAAAATCCACGAAAGAGTCTGTAGCCGCCGTCATCTCCATCCCTAGATCGAGGGGGATCTGAAGCTCTTTCTGGCACCCTGCCGGAGAGGGGAATTCACCCTGGAGGCCTTCTTCATCACTATGCAAGCCTCCGATGTGATGCGTGAGTAGTTCATCCTTGGACTACGGATCCATGTAGTAGCTAGATGGCTGGTTTCTCCTCCTTTGTGCTTTCATATTTAGATCTTGTGAGCTCCGTTCATGATCAAGATCATCTATTTGTAATTCATGCATGTTGTGTTTGCGGGGATCCGATGGATATTGAGATGCTATTTCAGATTGATTATTGATTCTATCATATCTTTGTTATTTGAGATCTTGCATGTTTTCCGTTGTTAGTAGCTATCTTGGCCAAGTAGATGCTAGCAACTCAAAGAGTTAGTATTTATGCTCGATAGTGGGTTCATGCCTCTAGTAATCTAGGGAAGTGACAGAAATCTCTAAGGTACTAGATGTGCTGTTGCTACTAGGGAGAAAACAACAATCCTTTATTCATAGAGCAATCGTATTGTTTACTTTACACGCAGTTCGTAAAGCAATAATCTGTTGCTTGCAACTTAATACTGGAGGGGGTTCGGATGATAACCTGAAGGTGGATTATTAGTCATAGATGCAGTTGGACGGCGGTATATGTATTATGTTGTATTGCCCAATCAAGTCTCAAAGGAGTCAAGATGATTAGTATATGCATGTATTGCTTTCTGGGTGTTTGTTAATTGCCCCGCTGTAATTTGTTCACCTAGCATGTTATATATCTAAGGAGAGCCACCTCTAGTGAACTATGGATCCCGGTCCTTTACTTTACATACAATCTATAAACTGTTTCTGCTTTGTGTTTACTTTCTGCAAACTTTTACTTCTTTCCATTCGATACGTTTAATCCTTTGTTTTCCGCAAAACACGGTGAGATTGACAACCTCATCGCAAGTTGGGACAAAGTTTTGTGGTTGTGTTGTTCAGGTCTCCACGTTGCTACTAGCACCGGTAGTGCGCCCTGCCAAAGCTCAACTAGTAACACCTTTGAGGTGTTTCCTTGCTCCTACTGATTCGATTAAACCTTGGTTTCAGAACTGAGGGAAACTTGCTGCTGTGCTCATCATACCTTCCTCTTGGGGTTCCCAACGAGCTCTACATCAACACCGCCATCAAGCATTTTTCTGGGCATCATACCTTCCTCTTGGAAGTTTGATGGGAGGATATATGCCTACATATGGTGGTGGTGGTTTCATTTGAGTAGGTGTTGGGGGATCCATGGGAGGAGGAGGTGGTCATGCTTTCATGGGAGGAGGTGGAACCATGGAAGGCATGGAAGATGACAATGAGCATAACAACACTGGTGATGGCACGGAAGAGAGGGAGACGATGGAAGCCAACAACAACATGATCAACAATGATGCTTGAGTGCTATGTTGCACATTTTATTTACATGTTTGAAGGACTTTGCTACCTTTTGTTTGTCTGTGAACTATGTTTACATTTCGAACTTTGCTATGTGGATTTGGCAAACTAGTTGATTTTTCTGCCATGATCTTGCAATAGTTATAGTTTACTTCATATATTTATTATTTTGGAATGTTCAGATCAAAATTGTATTGCAAATAGGCAAAAAGAGAGGCAACCGCGTGGTAGCTACGCCTTATTATAGGGCAGCCGCTGTAGTAGGTGTGCCCCATTATAAGGCAACTAGAAAATCTATACCCAATTTTGTGCCCTAAAACATTTTTGGGCATTAGTTTTAGACTTTAGGGGCACTTCCACTATAGGGTAGCCATTAGAGATGCACGCCAAACTGCAACAAAGTTTAAGGGATCTAGCTCAACCCATCATGGGTGTAACCGAAGCACGCCAAACTGCAACAACGGCCTTGTGCTCCATGTCTTTAAACATCCCTAACCGGAGCTCGCCCACCGCTGGATTGACACTGTTTGAGGTGGCCAGACTCAATCCCGAGGGTTTTATTTAGAGGCGCAGCAGTTGATGAGCTTGTGCTCTAAGGGGTCAGATTGGGTGTAATTAGAATGTTTCGAAAAAATTGGGAGCCAACTATCGAGAGGGGCATGTTTGAGTGAGTATAGTCCAAACCAAAAAAATCGTGACTTGTCCTATTATGGAGGCAGTTGGGTCCCGTCTGTTAGGATAATCCGTTATACTAGTGGTAGAGTTCCTAAATGCCACTGTAGCTATTGGAGCAGCCATTTCCTTGCTTACCCTGACAGAAATTTCGGGAGGAGATGACTTTGGCGTTCCTATTTCTCCCTCTCTCTGCGAAATCTAGCATGTAGCAACGTTAATGTGGGAGCTAGCATGTCCTAGTCGGCACCTAATTTGGCGTTCGACATGGAGCCTAGTGTAGTGACCCAGAACACCATTGTCTGGCCTTATGCAAGTTTTCAAAAACAATTTTTATAAAATATAAGTTTTATTTTAAAAAACTATGCCACTCAGCCTTCACAAGTAGTACATGACTTCATGGAGTGCCTCTACATGTTGCGTTCGCAGTTATTTCCCATAACGTGATGTAATATGTCACCTTTTTATACTATGTAGATGTGTGCTATTTTGCACACAGACGTCTTTAACTTTGTTGTACATTCGGTCCATGTCTCTCGTTCATGCTTTCGTAGGTATGAGGCCCAGACTAAAGCCTAGACAATCACTGTCCTTTATCATGACCCCCTTGTCCACCCTTTATAATAAGTTTCGATCACCATACCTATGCTTAATTAAAATCCCTTTTGATACACTTAAGTCGCCATCGTAGGATGGGACGTTACAGGCTTCTGACCGCTGCTCTACTCTTTGGATTACAACTCGACTTAGAGTACGAGCACACACGAAAGTAAAAATGTACAACTGAATTTCCCACCCCATTTCAAGAGCTATGGTTATCACGTTCTATATGACAAAAAGATCATTGACTATATTTATTGTTTAATCCTAGGTTAGTTTTCCTTATGTGATGGAATATCCACTCACATGACTTTCCATCATGTATTCCAACCATGATTTCAGCGTCCATCCCAATAGATTATTCGACCAGCTCAGGTCGATAACCTTTTTCATTTTTATTATGAAAATAGCATTTTACTTTTGAATGCAAGTGATATTGTAATACTTTAAAATAGTTTTGGTAATTATTTCAAAGGGCATGCAAGTTTGAGCTTGCAAGGATTATGCAATATTGAACTTGCCTCTTGATTGCGGCGTTATGTGGTTAAACGCTTCTAGTCATTATAAACTCCAAATTCCAAGAATAGCAGCATTGGTCCGATAAGGCCTAATATTTAAAAGATTGACAAGAATGTACGGGTGTTAAGTAAACTATCGTTTCCCTCTCATTTTGTATTATTAAAAATACGATGTTTATCGGAGTCTAGTCTTATGATTCATAGCTACTTGGATAACACACTTAAAAACAAGAAAGATATGGTTGTTTAAAGTGATATATGTTGATTGAAATCACTTAATGATATGACATTTATGGTATTATGGTTTTAAAGAAAGGTTTGGGGTTTAATAGGAAGTATACAACTATAGTAATACACTTAGATAATAGTTTAAGAAATGAAGTGTGTTATTTGTGTAGAATTATATACCATAGGGAAAACTTTGTTTTGAATCCTTCTCCTAAGGGTAGATTAACGGATGATTCTATGGGCAAGATATGATCAAGTTTTATGGTTAAGTGGATGTGACGAGGGTTGAACTCATCAATACCCATTGTTATGGACTTGGGTTTTAGAGAAGGAGGGATGCACTGGAAGTCTCGATTGGCTAGCAAACAAGCACACAAGGACGCAAGGTTTACCCAGGTTTAGGCTTCGTAGAGGACCCTACTCCTGCTTGTCTACTCTTGATTGATGATGATCCGAAGGATTACAATGTCGCTGATGGCGGTGGATGTGCAGATTGGATATGGCGTATGTGTATGCTACGGGCGTTGTCTAGATCTATTGTCTATTGTGGTGATCTATTATAGGAGTCGTGATGCCCTTCTCGTTGGACCCTCCTAGCCTTTATATATGGGGAGGCTAGGTCTCAGGTACCAATACGAGTTGGTTACAAGTTAGATTCAAACTCTAGTATTGAGACTTCCTTGTATTGTGCGTTTGGGAGTCCGTGTCCATATGGGCTTCATACCACTCAAACCGTCATGGACATCATGGACCTTGGCAAATCGTCGAGTGGGCCTTCCGTCGAGTTGCACCAGGTAGGCTATAGTTGGGTGCCTGTTGGGCATAGCCATGTCAGTAGACCCTGAGTTTCCATGCGAATTGTAGATTCGGGTGGAGACTTAGAAGTCTTGATCTTTGCATTAGGATGTCAGAGTCGACAATTGTGTTGAGTGCGAAGCACTCACCCGGAAGTTCATCAGGTGAGACGAATTTGTAGCAGTTCATAGGGATGATGGTAAACGTGCCTGGTGCGCTCGAAGGATCGGGACCAGTTAATTGCTCTAGGGCAAAAACAACGCTACCTACTCAAATTCGAGTCCCTGAACTCGAATTCGGAAATTGCTGGCATAGTTCGACTCATGCCGCGGAGGCCTTACTAAGCTGAACTCCAGTTTTAATGCATATGTACCCAGCGTGTCCGTCGGGATTTTCTTCATGTCGTAGACACGGTATATATCTGGTAGAGTGCAGCGGATGCGGTTGCCAGGCCATCAGATTGTATCTGTAGGTCTTATCTTTACGTCGTGGACGCAGCATCCGAAGGTTTATCACCGGGGAGGTGTTTCAGGTGGCCAAGGAGACGTTGTCTCTGAACTTCACATTGTAGTGTATAGCGGGCGAAGTCGCTGATGGGTTCGATTGTTGTAAGCGAGTCGACATTTTGGACACAGTCGACACAATGGACTGTATTGTGAATCTTTTATTTTCTATAGGGTGCGTGACCAGCGCTTCCTATGGGAGACACAATGGACTGTTTGTTCGAGTCGTAGACTCGAGCAGAGACTTGTAGTCATCGGTTGCGTAGACACAACGTTCCGAAAGTGCTTCGGATGATCTTGCGAATGCCATTAACGCCAGCGCTTTTTTGAATGAGCGACTAGCGCTCCCTATGGGAGTAGCCCCCGAGTCCTTAGTCGAATTGTGGATTCGAGTGAGGATTTGGAGCATGCCACTCAAAGATCTTGTATATGCGCGTCCAATGCTCCAGTTTGGAGTAGCCCCCGAGTGTCTGGTGGAGTCATAGACTCGGGCAGAGACTCGAGTCTTGTATCTTGCAGTCGTACTCGAAAATCATGCGAGGAGAAACCACTGACCCGGAAGTGCATCAAGTCAGCGTCTCACGCATAAGGAGCCAAGAGTCAACGATGCGGTCGGGGTCGACGTAGTGGAGTCATGCGACGATTAGCCAGGTGAGTCGATGATATGGATGAAGTCAACGCAGTCACTTCTGTCGGGTGAGCGGCTAACATCGCATGTGTGTAGCATCAAGCGATGCAACCATCCGAGGAGGGACTCGACTCGGGTATTGAGTGTATGTCGTACCCAATCGTTTTGTTGACTCTTGTTGGATGACCCGATAGAATAGCTCGACGCAGTCGACATCCTTATAAGCTATATAAAACATTGAGAATTGTGAAGTATTTGTATCTTGTAAAGAATATTTTCCTGTTGGCTTATAAAGTAAAATTCTGGTGCCTATCGAGTCAACACTTTTGCACTGTATGCTAGGCCTTTTCATTAGCCTAATTACCCTTAGTCTCAGTACCTTGCCGAGGTACTCGGAGTTCAAGGATTCGATGATCACGCAGAATCAGCTACTCGGGCTATCGCGTATGAGGTGCTCGAGTGCGTGTAATCGATGGCACATTAGGTTACTCGAAGAGGGTGCAACCCCCGTGACGAGGGTTTAACTCATCAATGCCCATTGTTATGGACTTAGGTTCAGGAATTGAGGAGCGCTGGAGATCTCGGTACGACTAGCAAACAAGCACACAGGGACGCGAGGTTTACCCAGGTTCAGGCCTCGTAGAGGACCCTACTCCTACTTGTTTGCTCTTGATTGATGATGATCCGAAGGATTACAATGTCGCCGATGGCGGTGGATGCGCAGATTGGATCTGGCGTATGTGTATACTACAAGTATTGCCTAGATCTATTTTCTATTGTGGAGATCTATTATAGGAGTTGTGATTGAGAGGTTGCCTTCTCGTTGGACCCTCCTAGCCTTTATATATGGGAAGGCTAGGTCTCAGGTACCAATACGAGTTGGTTACAACTTAGATTTGAACTCTAGTCTTGAGGTTTTCTTGTCTTGTGCGTTTGGGAGTCCGTGTCCATATGAGCTTCATACCACTCGAACCGTCATAGGCGTCGTGGACCTTGGCAATTCGTCGAGTGGGGCTTCCATCGAGCCGCACTAGGTAGGTTGTAGTCGAGTGCCTATTGGGTATACCCATGTTAGTAGCCCCCGAGTGTCCATGTGAATCGTAGATTCGGATGGAGACTCATAAGTCTTGATCTTTGTATTAGGATGTCGGAATCGATAATTGGGTCGAGTGCGAAGAACTTCACCCGGAAGTTCATCGGGTCAGTCGAATTTGTAGTAGTTCATAGGAATGATGGTAAACGTGCCTAGTGCGCTCAACGGATCGGGACCAGTTAATTGCTCTAGGGCAAAAACAACGCTACCTACTCAAACTCGAGTCCCCGGACTCGAATTCGGAAATTGCTGGCGTAATTCGACTCAGGCCGCGGAGGTCTTATAGAGTCGAACTCCAGTTTATAAGTGTGAGCACTCAACGCGTCCGTCAAGGCTTATTTCATCGTACTTGCCGGCACGGATTATTTCTGGTAGAGCGCAACATATGCGTTGTCAGGCCTTATTCAGGTCTTATCTTCACGCTGTAAGCGTGGCATCCGAATTTTGTCATCACGGAGATGATTCGGGTGACCCAGGAGACGCAGTCTCTTTGCAGGGAAAATATGAGGCGGAGTCGCCATAGCATTCGAGTGTGGATGTTATCGACACACAGTACGATGCAGAAATAATCATAGGGTGCGCGACCAGCGCTCCCTATGGGAGTAGCCCCCGAGTGTCTGGTCAAGTCGTAGACTCGAGCAGAAACTTGTAGTCATCAAATGCGTAGACAAAATTATCCGGAGGTACTTCGGATGATGTTGCGAATGCCATCAACACCGGTGCTTTTTCGAATGCGCGACCAGCGCTCCCTATGGGAGTAGCCCCCGAGTCCTTAGTCGAATCATGGATTCGACTGAGGATTTAGAGCCTGCCACTCGAAGATCTTGTATATGTGCATCAAGCGCTCCAGTTTGGAGTAGCTCCCGAGTGTCTGGTGGAGTCGTAGACTCGGGCAGAGACTCGAATCTTGTATCTTGCAGCCGTAATCGAAAATCATGAGAGGATAAACCACCGTGTAGCGTTTAGCCGGAAGGACTCGACGTTGCGAGTCGTGCGACGCTTAGCCGTGTGAGTCGACGATGCGGACGGAGTCGACATAGTTGCTTTTGTCGGGCACGTGACCAGTGTCGCGTCTTTGTAGCATCAAGCGATGCAATCATCCGAGGAGGAACTCGACTCGGGTCTTGAGTGTATGGCGTAGTCACTTGTTTTGTCGACTCCTGTTGGAGGACCCGATAGAATAGCTCGACACAGTCGACGTCCTTGTAAGCTGTAGAAAATGCAAAGAATTGTAAAGTACTTGTATCTTGCAAAGAATATTTGCCTGTCGGCTTGTGAAGTAAAATTTTGGTGCCAATCGAATCGACACTTTTGCACTGTATGCTAGGCCTTTTCGTTAGCCTGATTACCCTTAGTCTCAGTATCTTGCCGAGGTACTCGGAGTTCAAGGATTCGACGATCAGGCAGAATCAGCTAATCAGGCTGTCGCGTATGAGGTGCTCGAGTGCATGGAGTCGATGACACATTAGGCTACTCGAAGAGGGCGCAACCCCCGAGTGTTTCGAGTGTGATTTAAAGTAAGAAAGAAGTCATTTGTGAATAGAGAACTTAGCTTTGTTGGTTGCCAACGAGGTGAACGTGTCGCGTGAGCCGATGCGATCGGTGGATCACGGGAGCCGATGCGACCGGCGGGTCACAGGAGTCGAAGATTGTAGCGGCTCACGGTCACGGGAGTCGAGGGAGCCTCCGAGTCACCTAAGTTGAAGACCGTAGCGGGTCCCGGATTCGAAGGACGTGGCGGATCACCATATTCGAAGACCATGGCATGTCGCCAGAGCTGGTGGCGTTAGCGAGTTGATGCATCTGCGGGTTGGCGCAGCCCCCGGGTGTAGAGTCACACGAAGGACGGTGTCGACGACACCGTGGACCAGAGTTACGCAACAGGCAAAATCGACGTAACGATCGGCATCGACGCAGCAGCATCTTCAGATTTTTGTCATCCTGAGTCGTCATGGTGTATGGAGTCGGTGTGACGCGGTGTTGTCAAAATTTTGTCGGGCAGACTCGATGTGGTGGAGTCCGGCGGACGGAGTCGCAGAAACAGCCAGTTGACTCCACATAGCAATGTCTATGTATATGGATTACACTTCGCGTCATGTTCTTCCTTGCATACCTAGATACAAAATCGATTTGTAAGTACAATTGAATAATAGCTTGAGCGGACAGAAATTTATAGAATGCATATGTCGTCTCTCTTTATGCCTTCTTGTTTCTTTATCAGAATTGAAGCCCGTCTCGGTATATGTTTCCTCGAGACTCGCTTCATTAAAAATATCTTCCATGCTGAAACTTTTGTTTATACATGGCCACACACAAGTTGGTGCCCTGGCCGACGCGTGCGCGGGCAGCTGGCTATGCGTGCGCATATGTCTCTTTCTTGTTACTGTGTTTGGTCTGCTTGGTGCTGCACCGATTTGTCGTAGATTTTATTTTGCTTTGATCGAGACTGCTGTCTCTCAGGATTTGGACATGTCTTGTCCTTGGTTTTTGAGACATCGTTTCGGTCGACCGCCTGCTTTCGACTGACTATAGGACATACTAATGTCGATTTAGCGGTGCACTCGCCATGAAGACAAAACGCGCCACAGCAAATCCGTCGAATAAGCTGAGCGTGTCGATGCGTACGAAACGACCAGATAGGATCAATCGCCGTTGACGATGAGAGAGTCGAATCAGATCTGGCCTGCAGTAGCCGACGAATCGTAGATTGCTGGTGATGGAGCCGTCGAGACCGCAACATCAGCGCTCCCAGTTCCCACAGACGGCGCCAATTGACGAGGGTTTAACTCATCAATGCCCATTGTTATGGACTTAGGTTCAGGAATTGAGGAGCACAGGGACTCGAGGTTTACCCAGGTTCAGGCCTCGTAGAGGACCCTACTCCTGCTTGTCTGCTCTTGATTGATGATGATCCGAAGGATTACAATGTCGCCGATGGCGGTGGATGCACATATTAGATCTGGCGTATGTATATACTACAGGTATTGTCTAGATCTATTTTCTATTGTAGCGATCTATTATAGGAGTTGCGATTGAGAGGTTGCCTTCTCGTTGGACCCTGCTAGCCTTTATATATGGGGAGGCTAGGTCTCAGGTACCAATACGAGTTGGTTACAAGTTAGATTCAAACTCTAGTCTTGAGGTTTCCTTGTCTTGTGCGTTTGGGAGTCCGTGTCCATATGAGTTTCATACCACTCGAACCGTCATAGGCGTCGTGGACCTTGGCAATTCGTCGAGTGGGGCTTCCATCGAGCCGCACTAGGTAGGTTCTAGTCGAGTGCCTATTGGGTATACCCATGTCACCCTGAGTGTTTCGAGTGCGAGTTACAAAGACATCAGCTCTAAGTAGAGGAGAACTTAGCTTTATCGGTTGACGACGAGGTGAACGGGTCGTGGGATCCAATGCAATCGGCGGGTCACTATCGAGGGAGTCAATGTAGCAGAGGATTGCCGCAACCGAAGATTGTAGTGAGTAGCCACAATCAAAGACCGCAGCGAGTCGGCGCAATCGTAGATCGTAGGGGGTCGCCCATGCCGAGGGAGCCCCCGAGTCGCTGGATCCGAAGACCACAACGGGTCGTGGGAGCCAAAGGAGCCCCCCGAGTGTAGAGTCGAGGTGGTTGATGGAGTCGAGACGGCGTTCGTGAGCCGATGCGGCGGACTGGAGTCAATGCGGTAGCGGGTCGCCAAAGCCGATGGCGGTAGCGTGTTGTCGCAACCGAAGATTATAGTGGGTCACCGCGACCTATGGAGGCAGCGGCAGGTCATCGGAGCTGATGGCGGCAGTGGGTCGCCGGAGCCTAAGGAGCCCTCGAGTCACGCGGCGGAGTCGTGGAGCCCCTGAGCGTAGAATCTATGCGGCGGACATGTAGTCGAGGTAACGACCGAAGTTGACATAGCAGTCGAGTAATTGATGTCGAAGGAGTGGCGTAGCAAACGGAGTCGAATTAATGGTCGTAGGTGACGCGGCTATCGAGTGACCCATGCAACGGACGAAATCGACACGGCGAAGTCGAGGTAGAGGAGAGAGTCACGACTGCTAGTTGGACGTATGTGCATGTCATCAGTCTGCATCGTCGTCGCACGGGGCCGAGCTGACGCAGACTGGGATTTGTCGATTCCACCGATCCATAATATGGTGAGCACGGTACCCAAATAGAGTATTAGTCAAAAAAGGAGCCATGGTCTCTCCCCACTTGTAGGTACAAGGTCACGTAATGGAAATTTGTTTCCTTGCGGACTTGATTTTTCCTTTTTTTTTAGACCTTCACGTAGCCTTGGCACTAGTCACTTTTTTATTAAAAGTTTTCATACTGATTGGCCCGACACTAAATCACGTATACGCGACAGGTGCTTTAGCAAGATTGATTCAACCGAACTTCAATACGAACAGGATTGGAATTGTCGTTTTGCTCCATGAGACCTTGGACTGAGAAAATGCTGTGCGTTGATTCTCTTGTACAATCGGCTCAGCCTCATCAAGACATATAATTACCAATTTTTGCATGCAATTAGTACCTTCGACCGTAGAATCCATGCAACGCACGGATTGATTAGGACATAGTTTGACCAACTCTTTCTCTCCACTAATAGAAAAAGGGTCTTTGGTCCAGTACCCAAATGCCATCGGTCCCGGTTCGATTCCGCAATCGGGACCAATGTCAGGCACCGGTCCCGGTTCATGCCGCCTGGATATTGGTCCCGGTTTATCTCTAAGAAACGGTCTGGTTCGTGAAATGAACCGGACCAATGCCCCCGCGACACACACGTGACGCTCTGCGGAGCATTGGTCCTGGTTTATGCCACGAACCGGGACCAAAAACCCTCCCCGCGACGCACACGTGGCGCTCTGCGGAGCATTGGTCCCGGTTCATGCCAAAAACCAGGATAAAAAAATCCTCCCCTCGCTATAAATAAGCCCAGCCCAACCACTTATTTTTTCTGAAATTTTGTGTGGGAGGTGGATGCTAGGTTTTTTTTCCACACTGCACACAAGGTGTTCGACGAAATGTCTGAGACACACTTAAGTTCGCACAACACGGTATCCTCGACCGAGGTTAGCAACCTTATCTTCTTTATCTGTAACTGATACTAATTATATATGTAGAATGAAGATTCTTGAATGCAATGACAAATCTATGACCTTGGGTTTGTTGTCTGCAATTTCATTCGTGAAGTTACTCTAAAAACAAAACCCAAAGAGATAGAGGATAACTTGGTACAAGCATTGACATATTTCGGTAACAGGAGGGAAATACTATTTACTTACAACCGCTGGGTGAGTGTTACCATCTTGTACACATTCTATTTTCACTTATTCGATGTTAAGCGTATAATTAACTCGTGTTATATTCTGTTAGTGTGTTCAGCTTTCACTGTATTCTGTTAATCATTGTTGTTGACCAAGGAGTAGTAAAACTCATGGACTCGAAACAGAAACCTTTAGAAAAGTGGGCGCACATGCAGGAATGCCTCCAGAAGGCTTGGAAACGGTTCATCGCCAACACTAGGGGTGTTTGGAAGCCAGAGCTTACATTTCAACCATTGACTGTAAGTACTACTTGCTAGATCCACGCATCTCTTTGATTCTAGTTTTAATACTATTATCATGCTTGATTATTATTTTGATTAAACTCCGTTCTCGTAAAGTGCTTGAGGCAGGAAGCCGGGAATAACTTATGTGGATACTATGTCTGCGAGTTCATTCGCCAGACGACCAAAGAGAAGGGCACAGACCGGAACTTCGAAAAAATTGAAGTACGATAAACAATAATCACAACTTTATTTTATTACCACCAATTGTGTTTAGTTTCATTCATATATATATTGATCCCCTTCTTTAAATTAGATCAAACGAATGCGGGACGGTCTTCTATCACAAGAACGCGTGCAATTAATTCAAGAGAAAATGCCGGATTCTTATTAGAACATGTCATAGATCCGAAAGGAGAATACTATTACCCGGTTCATTTGGAAGGGTGAAGTGTAAAAAAGAAGATGTAAATTAGATCAAATTCGTGTGAGTACCGTTTGTAATATGTTTCGACCAAGCACGACGGACGAGACGGTGTATAATATATTTGTGACCATGATGTGTAATATATATATATATATCGTGGTTCCTTCATTATTGTTGTATATACGTAGTACCATTAAATTAAATACAAAATACCAAATAAATAAATGGAAAAAACACCAAATAAATAAATGGAAAAAAACACAAAACCCTGTCACGGTACAAAAATAGCCCGAAATGCAGAGACCAACGATCCTGGTTCGTGCCACGAACCGGGACCAATGATCCACCCCCCTCCCTCGTTGCGCGCGCGCCCACGTGGAGACCAACGATTCCGGTTCGTGCCACGAACCGGGACCAATGATCCACCACCCCTCGTTGCGCGCGTGCCTTGGTAGCAATCCTGCGTACGACCGTACTCAGATTCCCTTGCCCTTTTATTGAATGGACCAGCTTCAACTGCTTTAAGAGCAGTAACGTTGGTGACTTGGTCATGTGCACACGGTGAAGACGAGTTGCGCCACGCCAGATTTGTTGACGAGGAAGCTGAGCGTTCCGACGCTGATAACTTGGCCGTATGGGACCACCGTCCTTGACGATAAGGGATCCGAAGTAGATCTTCTTGCCGGAAGTCGAGAAATTGTCGATCGTGGGTGATGGAGCCGTCGAGATCGCAACATCAGTGCGCCCAGTTCCCACAGACGGCGCCAATTGACGAGGGTTAAACTTATCAATGCCCATTGTTATGGACTTGGGTTTTGGAGAAGGAGGGATGCACTGGAAGTCTCGATCGGCTAGCAAACAAGCACACAGGGGCGCAATGTTTACACAGGTTCAGGCCTCGTAGAGGGCTCTACTCCTGCTTGTCTGCTCTTGATTGATGATGATCCGAAGGATTACAATGTCGCCGATGGCGGTGGATGCACATATTGGATATGGTGTATGTGTATGCTATGGTTGTTGTCTAGATCTATTGTCTATTATGGCGATCTATTGTAGGAGTCGCGATGCCCTTCTCGTTGGACCCTCCTAGCCTTTATATATGGGAGGCTAGGTCTCAGGTACCAATACGAGTTGGTTATAAGTTAGATTCAAACTCTAGTATTGAGACTTCCTTGTCTTGTGCATTTAGGAGTCCGTGTCCATATGGGCTTCATACCACTCGAACCGTTATGGGCGTCATGGACCTTGGCAAGTCATCGAGTGGCCTTCCGTCGAGCCGCACCAGGTAGGCTGTAGTTGGGTGCCTGTTGGGCATACCTATGTCAGGATGAGTTTGGATGAATTTACTATCAAGTTCATGTATGGTAGTATTCATACACATTCGAGTAAAACAAAGGCAAGTTCTTCCAATCAAGACAATCAACATATAGTTCTATTTGTGATTTTCCATTTCAGGTCCACTCATACAGATCTTATAAATAAAATTCAAACATGGATATTCATTTTAAGTCAAACAATTTGATTTGGTGTGAGTTTGTGCAAGTATAAAACTTAACGTGTTTATTAGGGTTTTATGTATTTGAATGTGAGTGCAAAGTTTTAAATTTATTTGAAGTAAATAGCTTTATTGCATTTTCTATTCAATATGGTTTAAGGAATCTAATTAAGGGGTTTAGGAATTTCTTTTGAAATGTTTACTAAAAATTGATTTCTAGGGATTCGTGGCCCCTTTCCATCATTAATACACGAACACTGTGCAGAAGGACGTCACACTGAAATGTAGGGGTTCCACGTATAAAAACAATAAATTTTACCCTACGCCCCTGAATCGCTGAAGCTGCCAGGACCTATCTATTAGTAATATAGTAACAGGAGGGGCTTTTCGCGAACTTAACCTTGAAGACCGAAAAGCATTGTCAACGCTCAGGAGAGCGTGGTTGATGTAGACGAGCCGAAGCCAACCTCAAGATCGTGATGAAGTCCTTGCGCTCCTTCTGGATCCAACGACTTGAGTGCCTCAAGTGTGACACCTCACGGGGAGTTACACACGTCCGGTGCCTGACGATGACTCCCGCTTCCCCGATCCAGCAGCAGTTGTGGAAGTAGAGCTCCCGGATCCGAATCCCGCAGCGCGACGGCGCTCCGCGGTGAAGATGTCTCTCGCTCGCGCGGTCCAGACTTGGGACCACGGTCACGAGAGAGAGAGGGGGAGAGAGAAAATATCAATTGGAGGTCCTCCCAAAAGTGGGGAGACCTTTATTGATTATTGGTGTCTTTATCTAGGCCAAATACCCCACTATATATAGGGGGAGGAGGGGGTACACCCTCCCTCAAAGTCCTGGGGTGGGACTAAAGGAGAGGACGGGTGGGGAGGCCGCCGGCCATCCCCTAGTGGGTCCCCCGCGGGGGGGCTAGGCCCAGCCTGCCAGCCCCCTTGGCTTCTTTCCCTCTCTCCTTTCCCTAATGGGCCCCCTCCCTCCGGAAATTGGCCCATTAAGCCTTTTTGACCTTTAATTGATTTTCTCTTTATTAAATAATTATGAATAAATGATTAAATCAATATTTAACATTCATTCATATATCATTTAATCTCCGTGGCTATGGAACACCTTCCACCTCCACTCCGGACATCCTCCGGACTTACCGAAACCCTTCCGGTTTTCTCTCTTCTTTTTTTCGGTGATTCTACCGATCCTATAAACACTCTCTAAGCATCATCAAGCCCTTAAGCGTGATACCCCATGGTTCGGGAACACTCCAGACATGGTCGGGACACTCCCGCACCAATGATCGACACAGGGACCTGGATGGCCATGTGACCCCTGTGCGTTCCACGAAGATCTTTCGTCGTTTGAACCGGGACAGTCGTGTCTTATTCCCTTTGTCACTCGATACTTGCCTTGCCCGAGATCTGATCAATGACATCACCATGTCGTGTTCAATCTCGTTACTGAACAATGCTACTTAACTCGTTCTGACAAGTGATATCCCCGTGATCAAATCACATGTTGCGCAGCTATTGGATATAACTTCTCCGAGTGGGCCCTTGAGTATCTTCCCGTCACATGGATGGACAAATCCCACTCTTGACATATATTGCCTCTACAGTTTCCTCCGAATACCTGAACACACCTTTATAACCACCATTTACCAGATGGCGTTTGATGCTATCTAAGCACTCTCGGGAGACAGTGATTGATATAGCCTCACGGTCTAAGGAATAGTCTACGAGGATCCATTTCTAATCATCGTAACTTGAACTTCGTGACATGATCGGGTCACAATGTTTAGGTTGGGTATTGGTTCATCATCTCATTCTCTGAATGAGATGACCTCATTTCCAACTGGCATAAATGCCACATGATCAGGAAACATGATCATTTGTTGACCAATGAACCAGTGACAAGAGTTTCACTGGGAACCCGTGGTTGTTTGTATATCACACGTGTATTGATGTTTTCTCTTAATACAGTTATAACATGATATAAAACTTAATCATAAACTATATGAAATATGATAATAGTCCTTACTACTATTTGTCTCTAGGGCATATTTCCAACATGAAATTCACACTAGCTAATTGATGCCCATAAATATAGGGGATCACTGAAATCTTCTATAGGAAGTATTACCCAAATCTATAATTCAACTCAAGGGGAACACAAGAATAAAAATAATACTTTAGCAATTGAGACGTCACTCTCAACCACACATGTGTATCAATATACTCAAGAAGCAAGTGGTGATTATAGCAGTTGAATGAAAACAGTAAAGCAAATAGCGAACAATAGCAGTAGATTTCTAGTTTTGATCGGAAGTAGTGACTTGTAACTTTCAGTGGCTAAAAGCGTAGGAATGATGTGATAGCGGGGTGTTGTATGAATGATATTGATTATATAATGTAATCCAAATAACATGGCATTCATATCTAATTCAGTTGTGTGTAGGTATGTGTTTCAAACATAGTTATGCGTACTAACCAAGAGAATTTGCATAACATCTATTGTCCTACCTGCCCATTTTACCGGCGCCAACTTGGAATTACCTGTAATTAAGGTCTATCCTTTCGAATAGCCTAGAACAATGCATTAATGATTCATGAACAGCCAAAATCCTCAAACTATCATATATTCCCCTTGTTTTTTCCTAACTAACACTTTAGGGCTCGTAGGTTCAACATAACAATAGGTAATACACCTTGAATATAGATACCAAACTCAAATATATGATGTGGCAATAAAATTTCAGTACTGAAATCATGTTACTTGGGCCCTAGTAACAAGCACTAAACATAGAAAATGTGCATCAAGACTCATACAATAATATCCTCATGACAAATACCTAAAATCTTGATACATATGGATGATTATATTATCAATTTCATCCAATCCCCATCCACCTCACATGCCTACAGAGAACTATTCACACATGATTATGGAGAGTGAGCATATGGTTGTTGGGGATGATGTTGGTGATGAAGGAGACATCGAAATCCCGCTCTCTACAATGGAGAGCAGGACCAATCTAGCTCCCAATGCAAAGATCGTGGACGTGGCGGCACTCTGTTTTGCGAAAAGCTTTGCGCTTCTGGATATTTCAGGTATATAAGGAGGTACACGAAGGAGGAGGCTGTTGGAAATATGCCCTAGAGACAAATAGTAGTAAGGACTATTATCATATTTCATATAGTTTATGATTAAGTTTTATATCATGCTATAACTGTATTGAGTGGAAACATCAATAGACGTGTGATATACAAACAACCAGGGGTTCCTAGTGAAACTCTAGTCATTGGTTCATTGGTCAACAGATGATCATGTTTCCTGATCATGTGGCATTTATGCCAGTTGGAAATGGAGTCAACTCATTCTGAGAATGAGATGATGAACCAATACCCAACCTAAACATTGTGACCCGATCATGTCACAAAGTTCAAGTTACGATGATTAGAAATGGATCCTCGTAGACTATTCCTTAGACCGTGAGGTTATATCAATCACTGTCTCCCGAGAGTGCTTAGATATCATCAAGCTCAACTTGGTAATACAGTGGTTATAAAGGTGTGTTCAGGTACTCAGAGGAAACCGTAGAGGCAATATATGTCAAGAGCGGGATTTGTCCGTCCATGTGACGGGAAGATACTCAAGGCAGCGTGTGATTTGATCACAGGGATATCACTTGTCGGAACGAGTCAAGTAGCATTGTTCAGTAACGAGATTGAACATGACATGGTGATGTCATTGATCAGATCTCGGGCGATGCAAGTATCGAGAGACAAAGGGAATAAGACACGACTGTCCCGGTTCAAACGACAAAAGATCTTCGTGGAACGCACAGGGGTCACATGTCCATCCAGGTCCCTCTGTTGATCATTGGTGCGGGAGTGTCTCGACCATGTCTGGAGTGTTCCCGAACTGTGGGGTATCACGCTTAAGGGCTTGATGATGCTTAGAGAGTGTTTATAGGATCGGTAGAATCACCGAAGAAAAGAAGAGAGAAAACCGAAAGGGTTTCGGTAAGTCCGGAGGATGTACGGAGTGGAGGTGGAAGGTGTTCCATAGCCACGGAGGTTGAATAATATGTGAATGAATGTTAAATATTGATTTAATCATTTATTCATAATTATTTAATAAAGAGAAAATCAATTTAACAGGTCAAAAGGCTTAATGGGCCAATTCCCGGAGGGGAGAGGGCCCATTAGGGTAAGGAAAGAGGGAGATGGGGCAAGGGGTGACCGGCTGGGCCTTGACCCCCGCGCGGGGCCCACTAGGGCTGGCTGGCGGCCTCCCCTCCCCCTCCTCTCCTTTAGTCCCACCCCGGGACTTTGAGGGAGGCAGTACCTCCCTCCCCCTATATATAGTGGGGGTATTTGGCCAGATAAATACATCCAATAATCAATAAAGCTCTTCTCAATTTTGGGAGGACCTCCAATTGATATTTTCTCTCTCTCCCTCTCTCTCTCTCTCGTGACCGTGGTCTCAAGTTTGGACTGCACGAACGAGAGACATCGTCACTGCGGAGTACCGTCGCGCTGCGGGATTTGGATCTAGGAGCTCTACTTCCGCAACTGCTGCTGGATCGAGGAAGCGGGAGTCGTTGTCAGGCACAGGACGTGTGTAACTCCCCGTGAGGTGTCGCACTTGAGGCACTCAAGTTGTCGGACCAAAGGAGAGAAAGGACTTCATCAAAACCTTGAGGTCAGCTTCGGCTCGTCTACATCAACCACGCTCTCCTGAGCATTGACAATGCTTTTCGGTCTTCAAGGGTAAGTTTGCGAAAAGCCCCTCCCATTACTGTATTACTAATAGATAGGTCCTAGCAACATCAGGGGTTCAGGGGCGTAGGATAAAATTTATTGTTTTCATACGCGGAACCCCAACAGTGGTATCAGAGCTAGATCTATGCGTAGTAATGCTAGTACAGGTAGAACACACGAGATGTAGCGTGTGGGCGTTGATCTTTTAGTTGTTACCCTCCCACGTGTACTTGTGCAAACTACAGTAATGCTTGATGAAGCGGCCCCCAACCGACTTTACGCGTTCATTCGCGAGATTGGTCCACGCTTGACATACGACTTGTACCGTATAAAGTGGCTTAGGGGGGTGTCTGTCTCTCTCGCATTAGTTGGTATGCCATTTGCAACGGAGGGCCTCGAAAGGGGTGTAGTAGAGACAACTACTTGATCAGCGTTGTGGAAAGTTCATAGGTAAGAACAGTTCTTGTGCGAAAGCCCATTCAGCCACGTAAAACATGCAAAGATAAAGTAGAGGCGTCTAACTTTGTTTTGCAGGGGCGTTGCTTTGTGATATGGTTGTGGCAAAGGTAAAGTGATTACCTTATATTACGTAGTAGTAGATAGTCATGGAGGTGATAGACTACCACGCCGGAATGATACTGGAACCCTGGTGTCTACGACGTCGGAACCCTGGCGCCAGAATCCGGTGACGACGGATGGAGATCACGACGTGAAGGACCATATCACATCGCATTTACATTCAATGTTATTGTTTGTATATCTTACTGTGTGCTAGTATTATATACTCGACGGTAGCCTAATAAGATGATCCCTGTTAAAAATTACCAACGATTGTGTTCCCCTTAGTGTGCACCACCAAGAAAGTTCTTCGGTATGAGGTGATCCATGGTACAGGCATGGGTGTCAGACATATCTACGTTCACATACAATGGGTGTAAGCTATGTTGCATAGTGAATACACTAAGGTTGAGTTGGCAAGCCTAGCATGTGCAGACACCATAACACGGATGGTCGAAAGATCGAGCACGAGTCGCATGAATGATGTGACCGACATTTAGCGTCCACCCTTGAACCCACATTGATGGTCGTGACGATCGGGGGAGATGTGGCTGATAGGGGTCGTGTTATAACTAGGAACCCTTAAGGGGATAGGTGTTTTGAGTGGAGTTATTATTAACTCATTTAATTATAAACTTAGTCTAAATTCCTTTTTGCAATTTTAAATGTAGAAAAGTTCTCCCCGATGCCACCTTTCCTGTTGACGATTGATTGGTTAGAAGGAGAGAAGCTCAGATTAGATGGATCAAACTTCTCTATATGGGTTGCACGTCTCCACGTTCTCCTTAGCGAGAATGACGTGGTCGACTACATACTCGACAGGATGGATTTGGATCAGCCCATTGACTTAGAGACCCCAGAGCAGCGGGAAGACCGCTATCTCCGTCGGGAGATAGCCTCCTTCATTTCAGTTACAATGCGTTTCGGAATGGTGGACGAGCTGTGGCCTTTCGTGGGTGATATCAACCCTCGTACGGTAATGCTACAGCTTAGGACACATTTCATGGAACAAGCACACATATGGGAGCATGAGCTGATGGGAGACTTCCTCTCCATTAATATGGAGGAGAACTCATCACTTGACGACCACTTGGAGTGCATGCATGATGTGTACATGAGGCATGCATACTTCCTGGATAGCTGGATGACGGGCTCTTTTGCAAATGGCCATGTGCTGCGGTCGCTGCCACCAAGCTACCAAGCACAAGTCAAGACGGTTGTTCATATGAGTTTGTTCATATTATGAACTTCTTTAGTATGTCTCAGACTTTGTGAGACGGTTATTCATATGAGTTTGTAACAAACAGTTGTTCCACTTTTATGAATGATTTCTATTCGTGTTCATATCTTGTTTGATTCTATGTGAATTATCCTTGTTGTTTGAAACTAATTTATAATGCATGAACATTTGTAAAATATCGAAATGCCTTAAAATACCCAACTTAAATGATATTTCATTACGGAATGAAGACCATTGTTTAAATTCAAAGTTATGTTGATAATATGTGAAAGACATTTGATTTCTTTTCACATATAAATCATGCCTAAGTTTGGCAAAATAGCTTGAACACCGTGTATTACTTGAATACAAAGTGTTTAATGAATTGTTGAAAGTAAATACATATTCGATGTATTGTGTTTTAACAAAAATAGTAATTATCATTATATGATTGTTTAAATGTGTAAATAAGTTTACCAAAGGAAACATAAGCATGAAACTATTTGATTTGATCAAAGTGTTTTATCAACAAAGGGTATAAATATAAAAGAGAATCTAATTACTATGATTTGATCAATAGTAATGAAATTCAACTTTATAAGATTGGCATAAAAGAAATTGTGGAATGCAATGTGTTTGAAATGTCAGAATGCAAAGCATCAGAATGTGATATTAGATATCAAAGTGGGTAAATAGATGGCACCAAATAAATCGTTGTAGTGTAGATGTAGAGACCATTAGTTAGAAATAGTTAGCACTCAATTAGAATATATATAGTGAACCATCTGGATTCGTGAAAGCGGCTCCATATCTAGTATGGATCGTCGTAAAAGTTTTGGGATTATTCGATATAACCAAAACAATAGTGAATAAGTCCTTGTAGAGTATTCATTGGAAACTTTGAATACAAAATCCATAGCTGAAACCAAAAGGAAAGCAAAACTGGTATTGCTTGGATTTTGGTGCATTCTTGAGAAAGCTCACTTTTAGTGATATTTCTCGATTATGAAGCAAATGGAAGATAGTGAAAAACATGATGAGGATTCATATCACTGCATTAGAGTGTTGAGAAGTGCAACGGAAAACGTTCCTAAACGATTCTCTTCACAGAAGGAAAGAATCAATGATAATGATCATTGTATTTTCCCCACCGGTGTTTTCACTACAAGAAGTGGGATTCAAAATGTAATCCATATCTAGTATGGAGACATTTGTGAATCATTTGTCATGATTCTTGAAATATGACATACCTACGAACTATTAAGGAAATAATGGTAAACTAGAATGATGAGAAATCCTAGAAACAAAATTCCCTTGAGATTAGAAAGTAATTCGTTGTTGAATCTCACAAGTAAAAGGAGTTACTTGAATTTTTCCCAAATGACTGCAAAGCTGATATATTGCAAATGTATCTATAATTTTTGATGTTCCATGCTTGGTTTTATCCACTTTCTTGTGTTTTGTCCACACTTTAGAGTACTTTTCATATGATTTCTTGGACTAATCTATTAACAAGAGCCACAGTGCCAGCTGCCTGTTTTCTATTGTTTTTGGTTCTAGGAAAGTCAGAAAATGAATATTCTCGGAATTGGACGGGACAAAAGCCAAAGTGCCTATTTTTCTGGAAGTCATCAGATGCCAAAATACGAGACGAAGAGGGGTCAGAGGCCATCCACACCACCTGGCCGCGCGGCCAGGCTTGGCCCGCGCTAGGGGGTGGTGTGGTGGCCCCTGGCACCCCCTCAGCCTCTCCTTCCGCCTATATATTGCCCTCGGGACGAAAACCCTAAGGACCCGATCAAAAATCCACGAAAGAGTCTGTAGCCGCCATCATCTCCATCCCTAGATCGGGAGGGATCTGAAGCTCTTCCTGGCACCCTGCCGGAGAGGGGAATTCACCCTGGAGGCCTTCTTCATCACCATGCAAGCCTCCGGTGTGATGCGTGAGTAGTTCATCCTTGGACTACGGATCCATGTAGTAGCTAGATGGCTGGTTCTCCTCCTTTGTGCTTTCATGCTTAGATCTTGTGAGCTCCGTTCATGATCAAGATCATCTATTTATAATTCTGCATGTTGTGTTTGCGGGGATCCGATGGATATTGAGATGCTATTTCAGATTGATTATTGATTCTATCATGTCTTTGTTATTTGTGATCTTGCATGCTTTCCGTTGTTAGTAGCTATCTTGGCCAAGTGGATGCTAGCAACTCCAAGAGTTAGTATTTATGCTCGATAGTGGGTTCATGCCTCTGGTAATCTGGGGAAGTGACAGAAATCTCTAAGGTACTAGATGTACTATTGCTACTAGGGATAAAACAACAATCCTTTGTTCATAGGACAATCGTATTGTTTACTTTACACGCAGTTCGTAAACCAATAATCTGTTGCTTGCAACTTAATACTAGAGGGGGTTCGGATGATAACCTGAAGGTGGATTATTAGTCATAGATGCAGTTGGATGACGGTCTATGTATAATGTTGTAATGCCCAATCAAGTTCCAAAGAAGTCAAGATGATTAGTATATGCATGTATTGCTTTCTCGGTGTTTGTCAATTGCCCCCCTGTAATTTGTTCACCCAACATGTTATCTATCTTAAGGAGAGCCACCTCTACTGAACTATGGATCCCGGTCCTTCTCTTTTACATTCAATCTACAAACTGTTACTGCTTTGTGTTTACTTTCTGCAAACTATTACTTCTTTCCATTCGATACGTTTAATCCTTTGTTTTCAGCGAAACACGGTGAGATTGACAACCTCATCGTAAAGTTGGGGACAAAGTTCTGTGGTTGTGTTGTGCAGGTCTCCACGTTGCTACTAGCACCGGTAGTGCGCCCTGCCAAGGCTCAGATAGCAACACCTTTGGGGTGTTTCCTTGCTCCTACTGGTTCGATTAAACCTTGGTTTCATACTGAAGGAAACTTGCTGCTGTGCTCATCATACCTTCCTATTGGGGTTCCCAACGAGCTCTACATCAACACCGCTCCAGCATTTTTCTGGCGCCATACACAGAGCCATCAAAAGCCATAGTGGAAAAGGGGGTGAATGACAAAAGCACAATTTGTCAAGTATTGGACGAATTCAATTGAATTTGATTCAAGTGTGCTAAATTTCTAGTGGATTTAAAACTACTAAAAGTACTGGTGTCTCATAATAAATATCTCACTTTGATATTTGATCAAAAGATTTTGAAGTTGTTCAAAATGGAGAGTTGATATGCAATTTGCATGAAATTGAGTGGGAGCTATGAAAGTCTTCCTAAAACAATATGTGAATGACATATTTTTGAGTGGGAGCAATATAAGTCGCAAATTCAAATATGTAGGAACATAGTTTGAGTAAGAGTATTGATGTCTACGCACTTCTATTCTTGTATATAGTTGTTGGGCCTCCAAGTGCAGAGGTTTGTAGAACAGCAACAAGTTTTCCCTTAAGTGGATCACCCAAGGTTTATCGAACTCAGGGAGGAAGTGGTCAAAGGTATCCCCTCTCAAGCAACCCTGCAATCAAGATACAAGAAGTCTCATGTGTCCCCAACACACCCAATACACTTGTCAGGTGTATAGGTGCACTAGTTCGGCAAAGAGATAGTGAAATACAAGTGGTATGGATATAATATAACGGTGCTAGAAAATAGCTTGATGGCGTGGAAAAGACTAAGGGCAAACTGAAATAAAGATATAAGCAAGCAAACATGTAACAGATCTAATAGCAAACGGTGTTTCAATGCTTAGAAACAAGGCCTAGGGATCATACTTTTACTAGTGAACACTCTCATATAAATATATTCTCTTTATGATACTACTCTTAACTACTCTCCGGTTGAACACTCTAATCCATGGTAGGGCTACAACAGCACACCTCAAAGTAAGCCTTTCCCATCTAGATAACCCCACACTGTCACCTTGAGCTCTAGATGGTTCCAACAAACACCACAATTTCATAAAGACATCCAACTCCAAATATAACTCATAACAAGTATTTGTAATCTCTAGCCTAAGTGACACCATGGTGTGCGCACTGTCACTTTCACACACATGGGGACAACAGAGATCTATTAAAGCGCTTGAGTAGCAAGGTAGATCTATAGATTACAAGCTCAAGATCTCAATATGATCATGCATAGAGAGAGATGAACACATAGCTACCGGTAGAACCCTTAGCCTTGAGAGAGATCTACTCCCTCCTCATCATGGGAATCAGCAATGGTGATGGAGATGGTGGTGGAGATCGATCGAGATGGCTCCGGGGGAACTTCCCCGTCCCGGTAGGGTGCCGGAACAGAGACTTTTTGTCCCCCGAATCTCCCCTTCGGTGGCGGCGGCGCTGCGGAACTTTTCGTGGATTTCTAATTGACGATCTAGGGTTTTTGCCTCAGGAGGAATATATAGGCGAAGGAGGCAAGGTCGATGGCCAGCCATGGGGCCCACATCATGCCCTGGCGCGGCCTGGGGGTACCCTCGCGTGGGGGGCTGTGGCCACCCTGTGGCCCCTTTCCGACTCTTCTTCTGGCTCCGTGAGTCTTCCGGGAAAATAGGAACTTTGGCTTTTGTCTTGTCAAATTCCGAGAATCTTCATTTTCTGACTTTCCTAGAACCAAAAACAGCAGAAAACATGCAACTGGCACTGTGGCTCTTGTTAATAGGTTAGTCCAAGAAATCATATGAAAAGTACTCCAAAGTGTGGACAAAACATAAGAAAGTAGATAAAACCAAGCATGGAACATCAAAAATTATAGATACATTTGCAATGTATCAACATCCCCAAGCTTAACTCCTGCTCGTCCTCGAGTAGGTAAGTGATAAAAAGAAAGAATAATTTTTGAGGTGACATGAACCATCATAAACTTGATCAAAGTATTTGTAAAACATTCAAAGCTGGGATCATAGTACTTCAATCATAACATGAAAGACAAAGTTCTAGCAATAAGACAAAGAAACTATGTTGCAACATGAAAAGGCACAAACAAAAGATTCATGAATAACAATGCTTTGCAAGACGTTTGTTTGTTTCACATAAAGAAAACATAGCATAATGGCATTCAGCTTGTCCCTCATAGAGTAGCAAACATAAATGCATAGGACACCTTCAAAGTTCATAAGAGTGACTAGATACAAATAGTTTAAAACAAGCAATATAAAGTTATGCATCAATCAACTAGTAAGAATGGCCACTATGCTCTCAAAGTAAGTGCATAAAGGTAGAAGGTGGAGACTCAATATAAAAGTGGAAGAAAGGCCTTCATAGAAGGAAGCAGATATTCAAGTTCCATAAAGAGCTTCCAAAAATTATGGTACTTAATAGCTTTCAGCTCTCATAGCCCCTATCATAAGCATCTTGAAGTGATTAAGGTTAAAGTGAACAAACTATGGTGTACATGCTTGACGAAGTATAAGTTAGAAATCTCATGTCCCTTGAATACGAGGGTCGCTCCTCATGCTACTCAAGTTTAGTCACCGGTAAGTTCTTGTCATCGTAAGTACATGTGTATCATAGAGAACCGCCAACGGGGTACCCCTTGCCCGATGATACGGAAGAATCCCTATATCAAAATGACAAGGCAAGCAGACAACAAGCATCTCAGCAATCTTCTTATTTACCAGGGTAATATGGTGCTTTTTTCTCTCTTTCCTCTTTTCATAATCTCTTTTTTTCTCTTTTTCTCTTTTTTCTCAATATAGGACTCTTTTTTATAAGAAGAATGCTTCATAGACAGCTCATTATGGTTACGCTGCAGGTTTCCACCATGTCAGCATGGATTAAACCAGCGGCCCAGGCGTTTCTCTAACACATATACATAACTCCATGGACTTACAAGTTCCTATTTCATTTCACACCAACGACATCCATATACAAAAGAGCATGATATCAACTAGGTACAAAGTACCAGTGCAATGTTGAAAGCGTTCCCCATGACAACATGGTTCTGCTAATCCCCAACAAATAAGTGCAAGCATATACAACATAGACGACACAATGGTTCAAGTTTATTAAGGGAAAGAAAAGTAAAGTGTGCCATCAAGTTCGTGAGAGCTTTAATCACTAGTTTTCTCATAACAAGTTTAATTCGGAAGGTAAACAAAAACATGAATATACTTGGAATACCATATGCTAGTAGGTAGGTATGGTGGACTCTTTGGAATAACTTGGTTTAGGGAGTTGGATGCATGAGTGGAACTCATACTTGGTTATGGAGGCTAGCAAAAGACTGGGAGCGACAAACTAAGAGAGCAATAATGGCCATAATCATGCATAGCGACAAAACATCATTAATCAAAGCATAAAGTGATACTACAAGTTGAAAACTAAAGTATCATCAAGGCTATGGTGACTTGAGATAGTCATAACATGGTGTGAGCATGTGCCAAGTCAACCCAAATAAAGCATCAAAGGAGAATACCACAATACTATGCTTTAATATGCTAAAAACAAAGCATGATCCTTCCAAGGCACATTAAGCAATCTCAATTGTTTATAACAATTCATGCTACAGCAAAGAATACTAAGCATAAAGCCAAAACAATATCGAGCATGGCATGACAAAGCATAGGCCACAGTCAAAAACAAGCTCTCTTTACCACTTAAGCATGAACTTTCCTACTCTTTTCCAATCCAAACTAAACTATTTGAGACCCAATGTATGAAAGAGGGGGTCCAACCAATTTATTCAGAAAACTAAGAAAACAAAGCAAACGAAAAACCAAAACAAAAAATAAGACGCTCCAAGAACAACACAATTGTGCATGAAACAATAAAAATGAAGCGTTTTGAAGAAACCTGGGATTTTTATTGATGAAGAAAGGGATGCCTTGGGCATCCCCAAGAATTGACGCTTGTACTTCTTGGATATTTCTTGGGGTGACACGCGTGGCATCCCCAAGCTTGAGCTTTAGTCCATCCTTCATCTCATTACTCATTCCTTCCATACACCTAAAATTTTTCCTTCATACAAAACTTCACACAATCTTTATTAGCAACATTAGTGCACTCAAGATAATAAGTCTTTAGGTTCAGTTTCAACACCAATAAAACTTCCATTAAAACACAAGCTACTATAGCACTTCCCTTGAAAAGCTCAATTCCCCAAGGAGAACTCAAAAAGGAACCAACAAGAAGCAAATGCAAATAATGGCAGAAATCTGTCAAAACAGAACAACAGGTAAAAACCAATTTTTTCGAAGACCTTCTGTTGCTCAAAACGAAAAGTGTTGAACTAACGTAAGTTGGATAACAACCTGGGGCAGAAGCACAAAAATTCACGCCTCAAAAGGACGTACAGAGATTTTACACGAATTTTTACGATGAAGCACAGAAATCTGTTTCGGGACAGCAACTTTCTCAATCATTACTTCTCTCTCATTAGAGGTTACTCTTGGCACAAAAAGCAAATAAAAAGGATAAGGAGCGGTTATTACAGAGGTAATAACTTCCAAGACTCATCTGAAACTTTTGGGTTATCTCCCAATAAGTACTTTTTTTAACACCTTTAAGTTAGGCATGATAGTTTGAGAAGATGCTCACATAGGAAATATGAATTGAAGTAAAAGAGAGCATCAAGAAGCAAATTCAAAACACATTTAAGTCTAAACCGCTTCCTATGCATAGGAATCTTGTAAAGAAACAAGTCAGGAAAGCACAAAGCAACAAGCATAGCAAAGCAAAACAAGTGCAACTTCAAGACTTTCAACATAAAGAGGGGAAACTTAAGATTATTGAGATGCATAAAACCATGTTTTCCTCTCTCATAATAACTTTCAGTAGCATCATGAATAAAATTAACAATATACTTATCACATGAAACATTCTTATCATGAGCCACATGCATAAAAGAATTAATAATCCCCACATAAACATAGTCATTATTGATTGTAGTGGGAGCAAATTCAACAAAATAGCTATCATTATTATTTTCATCACCATAATCATCAAATATAGGAGGCATATTGTAGTCATAATTAATTTTCTCCTCAATAGTAGGTGGACTGAAAATATCATATTCATCATTGTAATCATCATATATTGGAGGTTTGTTATCATCATAAGCAATAGAATAGCTATGTTCCAAAGCTGGGGAACTAAAAAGATCATTTTCATACAAACTAGCTTCCCCAAGCTTAGAATTTTCCATAGCATTAGCAATAATGGTGTCCAAAGAATTCATACTAACAACATTGCTATTAGCATGCAAATAAAGTTCCATAGGTTTTTTAGTTTTCTCTTCAAACACTTCATGTCCTAACTCAAGATAAATACTATAAAGCTCTCTAATTTTTGTTGTTGTTTTCCATTAAGCCTAACTAGTGAAAACAAGAAACAAAAAGACAAAATGCAGAATCTAAAGGAAATAACTTCGAGCACTCACACCGGAGGATGTGAGTACCTTTTACCTTACCTCCCCGGCAACAGCGCCAGAAAATAGGCGTTTGCCGTGGGAGGTTCTTCTTCTTTAATCCTCCGGTGTGAATACCTTTTACCTTACCTCCCCGGCAACGGCGCTAGAAAATAGCTTGATGTCTACGCACTTCTATTCTTGTAGAAAGTTGTTGGGCCTCCAAGTGAAGAGGTTTGTAGAACAGCATCAATTTTTCCTTAAGTGGATCACCCAAGATTTATCGAACTCAGGGAGGAACTGGTCAAAGGTATCCCCTCTCAAGCAACCATGCAATCAAGATACAAGAAGTCTCTTGTGTCCCCAACACACCCAATACACTTGTCAGGTGTATAGGTGCACTAGTTCGGCGAAGAGATAGTGAGATACAAGTGGTATGGATATAATATAACAGTGCTAGAAAATACCTTGATGGCGTGGAAAAGACTAAGGGCAAACTGAAATAAAGATAGAAGCAAGCAAACATGTAACAAATCTAATAGCAAACGGTGTTGCAATGCTTAGAAACAAGGCCTAGGGATCATACTTTCACTAGTGAACACTCTCATATAAATATCTTCTCTTTATGATACTACTCTTAACTACTCTCTGGTTGAACACTCCAATCCATGGTAGGGCTATAACAACACACCTCAAAGTAAGCCTTTCCCATCTAGATAACCCCACACTATCACCTTCAGCTCTAGATGGTTCCAACAAACACCACAATTTCATAAAGACATCCAACTCCAAATATAACTCATAACAAGTATTTGTAATCTCTAGCCTAAGTGCCACCATGGTGTGCATGCTGTCACTTTCACACACATGGGGAGAGCAAAGATCTATTAAAGCGCTTGAGTAGCAAGGTAGATCTATAGATTACAAGCTCATGATCTAAATAAGATCATGCATACAGAGATATGAACACATAGCTACTGGTAGAACCCTTGTCCTCGAGAGAGATCTACTCCCTCCTTATCATGGGAATCAGCAATGGTGATGGAGATGGTGGTGGAGATCGATGGAGATGGCTCCGGGGGCACTTCCCCGTCTCGGCAGGGTGCCAGAACAGAGACTTTCTATCCCTCGAATCTCCCCTTCAATGGCGGCGGCGCTGCGGAACTTTTCGTGGATTTCTGATTGACGATCTAGGGTTTTTGCCTCGGGAGGAATATATAGGCGAAGGAGGCAATGTCGGTGGCCAGCCAGGGGTGCCACACCATGCCCTGGCGCGTCTTGGGGGTACCCGCGCCTGGGGGGGGTGTGGCCACCCTGTGGCCCCTCTCCGACTCTCCTTCTGGCTCCGTGAGTCTTCCAGGAAAATAGTTACTTTGGCTTTTGTCCCATCCAATTCCGAGAATATTCATTTTCTGACTTTCCTAGAACCAAAAACAGCAGAAAATAGGCAACTGGCACTGTGGCTCTTGTTAATAGGTTAGTCCAAGAAATCATATGAAAAGTACTCCAAAGTGTGGACAAAACATAAGAAAGTAGATAAAACCAAACATGGAACATCAAAAATTATAGATACATTTGCAATGTATCAAGTACTGACTCATACCCAAATATGATAGGAACATATTTTGAGTGGGAGCTTATAGGAGTGATTCTTAAGTGTGTATTCGACACATTAAGAATAAAAGTCTAATAATGATTTATAAGGTGTAGAAGTTGATAATAGGTATACTATGATATTATGTAGTATTCCTTAAGGGATTCTAAATAGGATTTTAGAATATAAGTTAATTAAGGAATTGGTCCTTAATAACTCAAGATAGGAATAGTATTAAGTTTAAACATCAATGGTTGAAAGAAAGAAAAGGATGATCATCATCCGCTGTGTTGAGACAGTTCTATCTTAGAAAACCATGATGATAACTTAACATAATATGTGATCCAAATAAGGAACGTTTGAAAGTGATTAAGTTCGAATCACAGAACATTGAGCTAAGTTGGTCCGTAGTGTCTAATAGAGAACTGCAGACATGTTTTCCAAATCCATAAAGGATGACATATCTTAAAACATAAAGGGTTATGTAATAAGGGAATATGTTGGAATCTCCTATAAATACCGATTAAAGTCAAGTAGGAAGCGAGGTGAACAAAACATCGAAAGTTGCACAGAGTGCACTAGTGTTTAGATGAATACATTTATAATAATAGATAAGGGTACCATCTAAAGTGTTGTATAATGTTATGGCAGGGCTAGTTCGCTTTTAACGTAGAATGATGTGTCCCAGGGCACAGTGCCCATGAGAAAGCCCTCGAGGTTGATCTAAAGTCACTGTAGGCTCCTAGAATCAGGCCTCGTTCTGCTGCCATAGAGACGATGCATACACATAGATGTTATCATGTGATGATAAAGTATTAATATCAATCAAGCTGACATTAGTAAGTTGCAAAGGATTTGGGACTGTAAAGTACAGGCCCAAGACTCAACCTCTTCCATGAGCAAGCATGTTCAGGTTACCGGATATATGGTGCCAATGATTAAGAACAAATGCAGCTTGTGTATTTGTACTCTAGTGCAAGTGGGAGACTGTTGGAAATATGCCCTAGAGACAAATAGTAGTAAGGACTGTTATCATATTTCATATAGTTTATGATTAAGTTTTATATCATGCTATAACTGTATTGAGTGGAAACATCAATACACATGTGATATACAAACAACCAGGGATTCCCAGTGAAACTCTAGTCACTGGTTCATTGGTCAACAGATGATCATGTTTCCTGATCTTGTGGCATTTATGCTAGTTGGAAATGGAGTCAACTCATTCTGAGAATGAGATGATTCTGAGAATGAGATGATGAACCAATACCCAACCTAAAAATTATGACCCGATCATGTCACGAAGTTCAAGTTACGATGATTAGAAATGGATCCTTGTAGACTATTCCTTAGACCGTGAGGCTATATAAATCACTGTCTCCCGAGAGTGCTTAGATAGCATCAAGCGCCACTTGGTAATGTAGTGGTTATAAAGGTGTGTTCAGGTACTCGGAGGAAACCATAGAGGCAATATATGTCAAGAGCAGGATTTGTCCGTCCATGTGATAGGAAGATACTCAAGGGCCCACTCGGAGAGGTTATATCCAATAGCTGCGCAGCGTGTGATTTGATCATAGGGATATCACTTGTCAGAACGAGTCAAGTAGCATTGTTCGATAACGAGATTGAACACGACATGGTTATGTCATTGATCACATCTCGGGCAATGCAAGTATCGAGAGACAAAGGGAATAAGACACGACTGTCCCATTTCAAACAACGAAAGATCTTCGTGGAACGCACATGGGTCACATGGCCATCCAGGTCCCTCTGTCGATCATTAGTGCGGGAGTGTCCCGACCATGTCTAGAGTGTTCCCGAATCATGGGGTATCACGCTTAAGGGCTTAATTATGCTTAGAGAGTGTTTATAGGATCAGAAGAATCACTGAAGAATAGTAGGGAGAAAACCGGAAGGGTTTCGGTAAGTCCGGAGGATGTCCGTAGTGGAGGTGGAAGTGTTCCATAACCACGGAGGTTGAATAATATGTGAATGAATGTTAAATATTGATTTAATCATTTATTCATAATTATTTAATAAAGAGAAAATCAATTTAAAAGGTCAAAAGACTTAATGGGCCAATTCCTGGAGGGGAGAGGGCTATTAGGGAAAGGATAGAGGGAGAAGGGGCAAGGGGGTGGCCGGCTGTACCTTGCCCCCTCCCCCCCCCCTGCGGGGCCCACTAGGGCTGGCCAGCGGCCTCCCCTCCCCGTCCTCTCCTTTAGTCCCACCCCGGGACTTTGAGGGAGGTAGTACCTCCCCTCCCCCTATATATAGTGGGGGTATTTGGCCAGATAAATACACCCAATAATCAATAAAGGTCTTCTCACTTTTGGGAGGACCTCCAATTGATATTCTGTCTCTCTCCCTCTCTCTCTCGTGACCATGGTCCCAAGTTTGGACTGCGTGAACAAGAGACATCTTCACCGTGGAGCGCCATCGCGCTGCGAGATTCGGACCTAGGAGCTCTACTTCCGCAACTGCTGCTGGATCGGGGAAGAGGGAGTCATCGTCAAGCACCGAACGTGTGTAACTGCCCGCGAGGTGTCGCACTTGAGGCACTCAAGTCGTTGGAGCCAAAGGAGGGCAAGGACTTCATCACGACCTTGAGGTCGGCTTCGGCTCGTCTACATCAACCATGCTCTCCTGAGCATTGACAATGCTTTTCGGTCTTCAAGGGTAAGTTCGCGAAAAGCCCCTACCGTTACTGTATTACTAATAGATAGGTCCTGGCAACATCATGGGTTCAGGGGCGTAGGGTAAAATTTATTGTTTTCGCACGCGAAACCCCAACAGAGGCGAAGCGATGCTCCAGGGCCAAAAGGGCCTAGGTGGTGCAGCCAGTAAGGTGCACGCACCACCAGGTCTCTTATGGGCCTCTGGGCTCCATTTATGTGATTCCAAAACTTCGGGGTCCTTGTTCCAGTGAAAAACTTGTGGGGTATTTTTCTTCGATTTTATTTCCTGCAAAAACAGCCAGAAAGAAGACTTTTGCTAAAAACAACGTTAGATTCAGTGTTTTATTCAAGTACGGTGAGATTCCAGAGCAAAGTATTTGGAAAACTTGATATATTTGGGATCTATCAGCTCCCCCAAAATTAGCTAGTTGTTTATCCTCAGACAACTCAAACATAGTGTTGAAGCGATAAAAAAGGCTTTGACAGGAACTTTGCTCTATGTATGCATGATAATTTAATAACGCCAAGTATTTGGAACATGGCTCTGTTAGTGCAAAGTATTAGCAGATGTTCATTCTAACAATGTTCATATGTTTATACATGGTGCAAGAATATGATGTATGGCAACATAGTTTAGGCAAGATCAATTGGTAGTGGTAATGAACAAAGTTTTCACATCCCTTTTGATTGAATCATGAGCAAGGCTTTTGAGATCTTTGATTCTTTCAATTGTTTGACTTATAATTCACCATGCTTGCGTTGCAAACTAAATACTTAGGTGATACTGTATCCTTCTAGTCTTTCAACATTTAAACACTCATAGAATATTCGTACATGAGTAAGTAGCTAGTATATTTAGTTGACGATTTTAAGATAGAAAGGAAGTAGGATAGGCACATGGTTATAAGGTTAGCACCTTAGCTGAGTGACAGGGTTTTTTTCTTCTCTTTAACAGAAATGTAAACTTGCATCATTTTCCATTTTTCATTTTGTTTTGCACTTTATATTTGCAGAAGCGTAGGCTTCTATCATTTTTTATTTTATTTTACACTTCATGTTTTTCAACCATATTTTAATAGCCATCTCATTGGGTTTATTCTCTTTTTTTCAAGATTTTGGCTCATGGGTATTTGCCCACCAACACAATGATGGCCATTGATACCTTCGATCTGGATTCATGGATGTAGTGTAGTAGCTTTTTTCCTAGAAGACCTAGTTTAATCGAACCTCAGAAAGCACTGCTAAAAGATAATAAAAAGGACACATCTACAAGACTTTGTTTGTTTGTTTTACCTTAGTTGATCAGACCAATCTAGTTTACTTTATAACGGGTTTAAATCAATGGATGGAGATAGGCCAGGGCTGAAGATCCACCTGCAGCTGCACACCAAATGGGATAAAAGATAATAATAATAAGCATAGTCATGTATAATGTTCGTATCAAGATAATCTCTTGTGGGAAACACATCCTAATATTCTAGAGCCCCCGTGATGCAGCGGGCATAACAATAGACTTTTAATCCAACCGAGAGTACACCGAAGCCACGGGTTACAAACGATTATTAAGTGCAAAACACAGATCAAAGCTTTAAGTGGTGATGTTGTTGTTGATCCCTAATGGGGCGCTAAGCGAAGACCGTTTCGGCGGAAGAGGAGACGAAAGAAGAAGGCCATTTTGGCGGATAATATGGTGCTGCCGAACTTGCCGCTGAAACCGCCATGATCATTCCGGCACCAAACCCGAGACCCATCGGAAACGCCCTCACTATACCATTCCAGCGAAGACCGGAATAAACCAACGACCACTGAAACCATCTGGCGCCAGATCCGGCGCCGCCGGACTTACCATCAGAAACACCCATCTGCACGTGGATATTGGTTTGATGCCCTAGAATATTCCCTTTACCTACCCCTTCGCCCCAGCTACTATAAATAGCCCCTGTAGCTCTCCCTTATTCGAGTAAATTGCATTTTGCTACCACAATTGGGCAAACTACTTCAAAAAACTACCACAATTCAGGGAATTTGCAAAAAACTAGCACTTTTCCGCCTAATTGTCACAAAACACTACCACTTTTGTGTAACCCTTGTCTTAGCCCCAGTTGATCAAGTTTCTGATAGGTCGGGCCCACCCGGGTACTCAAAAAACTACCACTTTTGAGTGGTCAATTTTGCAAAAAACTACCACTTCTCCATGCCACGCCAATATCCAGGTGGGCCCATCCCTGTCAGAAACGGTGTCAAACGACTCTAACTCGGCCATTACATAGAAGTGGTAGTTTTTTGCGACAATTAGGCAGAAAAGTGGTAGTTTTTGCAAATTCCCTTAATTGTGGTGGTTTTTTTAAGTCGTTGCCCCAATTGTGGTAGCAAAATGCAATTTTATCCCCTTAATCCCTTAGGCATAGATGATAGACTCGAAGACAACCCCCTTGTGGAATCTCACTAGTTTTGCCTCATACCCTTACAAGGGGACCTACTATCGTCACCAACCTCTATGAATTGTGCATTTGAGCATCCTTAGTTATACAAGGTCTTTACTTTAAGTTGGCTCTAGTAAATTTATCAAGATCCTCTCCAAGGTGGGATACATTGCAAATGTATCTATAATTTTTGATGCTCCTTGCTTGGTATTATCCACTTTCTTGTGTTTTGTCCACACTTTGGAGTACTTTTCATATGATTTCTTGGACTAACCTATTAACAAGAGCCACAGTGCCAACTGCCGGTTTTCTGCTGTTTTTGGTTCTAGGAAAGTCAGAAAATGAATATTCTCGGAAATTGGACGGGACAAAAGCCAAAGTGCCTATTTTTCTAGAAGACTCCAGGAGCCAGAATACGAGACGGGGGAGGGCCAGGGGCTGGCCACACACCCCCAGGCGCAGGCTGGGCCTGGCCGCGCCAGGGCATGGTGTGGTGGCCCCAGGCACCCCCTCGGTCTCCCTCTTCGCCTATAATAAGCCTTCTGACCTAAAAACTTCGGGGGGTTCGATGTTTTTCCACGAAAAGTTCTGCTGTGCCACCACCACCAAAGGGGAGATTCTAGGGACAGAAATTCTCTGTTCCGGCACCCTGCCGGGACGGGGAAGTGCCCCCGGAGCCATCTCCATCGATCTCCACCATCATCTTCATCGACCATCCATGTTTCCTCCATCTATGAGTGAGTAATCCCGCGTTGTAGGCTATGGGGATGGTAGGGATTGGATGAGATCGTTCATGTAATGGCATCAGATTGTTAGGGCATGGTGCCTAGTATCTTTTGTTAGTGCTTTATGACTTTGTTGCGACTTGTTGTGCTTAATGCTTGTCACTAGGGCCCGAGTGCCATGATTTCAGATCTGAACATGTTATTGATTCATTATGATAGTACTGTTTTGGGTCTTATCTGCAAGTTGTATACACACGTCGTTGTCCGGAACCTATGGCCCCGAAGTGATAGAAATCGGGATAACCGGAAGGGAAAGTCTTTGATGTGAGGATCACATGTGTTCATGGAGTGTTAATGCTTTGCTTCGGTTCTCTATTAAAAGGAGCACCTTAATTGCCAGTAGTTCCCTAGAGGCCCCGCTGCAAACGGGCTGGCAGGACAAAATATGTTGTGCAAGTTCTCATTGCGAGCACGTATGACTATATATGGAACACATGCCTAGGATTGTCTAGTACTTGGATGCTTTATCTTATTTATCTGTAATTGCCCTATGTTCTGATTGCTATGTGGATTGCCTTGTCCATGCAACGCCCGTCCATCCATCCCTATGCCTACCACACTCGAATCCCACTATTTACTGCTTTTGTTACTACTATCTTTGCTTTGCTACTACTGTTACTTTACTATTCTTACTACAAAACTGTTGCTACTAATAAACTGCTGTGAGCAAGATTGTTTCCAGGTGCAGCTAAATTGACAACTCAGTTGTTAAGGCTTATAAATATCCTTTGGCTCCCCTTGTGTCGAATCAATAAGTTGGGTTTCACTTCCCTCGAAAATACTGCGATACACCCCCTATACTTGTGGGTCATCAAGACTATTTTCTGGCGCCGTTGCCGGGGACCATAGCTTTATTTATCAAGTTCACTTGGAATCACTATTGTTCAATCTAAGTTTATCTTTCTCCTTGTTTGCTTGTTTCTTTATCAAAAATACAAAACATTAGTTCCTACTCTAGTTGTTATTTTCGTTGGTCTGTTATTGTCTTGCTTTATCATGCTTGATGGCAATGGTTGGTTTCTTTGAAACTGAAGCTTATTGGCAAGGTGGGTTCACGGAAGATCAAAAATATTATTATAAGGAACACCGCTTGTCACAAAAAGGGAAACACTTATGGGAACAAATTGATAGATTGTATACCATTGCTAGAAACGTGTGCTCTGCTTATAATGTTACTTATTGCTGTGATGAATCTCGTTGCAGAAAGAGGTATAAACACCTCCTTTTTCAATGTGAGTATAATGATAATGATACCATATCTTCTTATGCTAAAGGAATTTATGACTTTTATGATGCGGAACAAATTGAAGAATTTATTGCTTGGAAGTGTGCTTTTGAACTTGCTAGTTTGCTTGAAAATATTGATGATTCACCTTATAAGTATGAGTTTTATGGTATACTTAAATTTTGCTTGATAATTACAAGGATGAAAATGGCCCTATTCTTGAGTATTTTAATAGATGCTCTCCACAAATGGAAGAGACTAATGCCTTGCAGGATCCTATGGAAGAAGAAATTGATGAACCTGAAATCTCATTAGATGAAAAAGAGGAGGAGAGTGATGAACAAAAGGAGGAAGAATGGATTAGCTACCCATGCATACCTTCTAATGAGAGTAACTCTTTATCCCTTACATTATTTGATTGTCCTCCATGCTTACTAAAGGAGGATGAATGTTATGTTCCCGAGGTTTCTTTTGAAAATGTTTATAATAAAGCCCTAGTGATTGTAGATCATGAAGAGCATGCTTTATGTGATAGTTATATTGTTGAGTTTATTCATGAGGCTATTGAAAATTATTATGAGAGAGGAAAATATGGTGGTAGAAGTTTTCATGGTATTGAAACACCTCTCTATGTGCTGAAAGTTTTGAAGTTACTCTTGTTTCATCTTCCTATGCCTGTCACTTTGTTTTTTACGAATTTATTTGCTTACACGATTCCTATGCATAGGAAGTGGGTTAGACTTAAATGTGTTTTGAATTTGCTTCTTGATGCTCTCTTTTACTTCAACTCTTATTTCTTATGAGAGCATCCTCTCAAACTTTTATGCCTCAAGATGATAATATGTCTATTATTCTTGGGAGACCTTTTCTTAAAACACTTCAGGAGTTGTTATTAATTGTAATCAAGGGAAGGTGACCTTAAATACTATCTATTTCCCCAAGAAGATTTAAAGGACTTATGGTTTGAATTCAATTGAACATGTTGAGGGCATTCAAGTTGGAGAAGTATATTGTCCCATACCAAGAGAAAAATTTGAAACTATTATGATTGGGACTATTGCTATCAAGGTTGAGGTAACATAATCATTAGTGGAATACAAAGTTTTGTCTCATATGAAATTGTTTTGGTAACAAGACCTGATCAACCTTGTTAACAAAAGGATTTCAGTGAACAAAACAATGTTTTCACCGTGATTATCTCCGCTTACTTCTATTCTATCCATTTTAGTTTTTGCTTATGCCTAACTTAAAGGCTTTAAAGAAAAGTACTTATTGGGAGATAACCCAAAAGTTTTAGATGAGTCTTGGAAGTTATCACTTTAGTAATAACAGCTATTTATCCTTTTTATTTGCTTTTTGGTGCCAAGAGTAACCTCTAATGAGAGATAAGTAATGATTGGGAAAGTTGTTGTCCCGAAACAGATTTTTGTGCTTCACCGTAAAACATTGTGAGAGATCTCTGTATGTCGGATTGAGCTGTAATTTTTTGTGCTTATGCCCCAGGTTGTTATATAACTTTCCTTAGTTCAAGACTTTTTTATTTGAGCAACATAAGGTCTTCGAAAAAATTCGTCTTTACCTGATGGTGTGTTTTGACAGATTTCTGCCATTTTCTGCATTTGCTTCTTGTGGGTTCCTTCTTGAGTTCTTTTGGGGAATTGAGCTTTTTGGGGGAAGTGCTGCAGTATCTAGTGTTCTAATGGAAGTTTATTTGGTGTTAGAACTGAACCTTGAGACTTATTTATCTTGATTGCACTAATGTTGCTAATAAAATTGTGTGAAGTTTTGTATGAAGGAAAAATTTCAGGTGTATGGAAGGAATGAGTAATGAGATGAAGGATGGACTAAAGCTCAAGCTTGGGGATGCCACGCATGTCACCCCAAGAAATATCCAAGAAGTACAAGCGTCAAAGCTTGGGGATGCCCAAGGCATCCCCCTCTTTATCAATAAAAATCCCAGGTTTCTTCCAAACACTTCATTTTTATTGTTTCATGCATAGTTGTGTTGTTCTTGGAGCGTCTTCTTTTTCGTTTTCGTTTTGTTTTTTTAGTTTGCGTGGTTTTCTTAGTTTTCTGAATAAATTGGTTGGACCTCCTCTTTCATATATTGGTGTTCAAATAGTTTGGTTTGGATTGGAAAAGAGTAGGAAAGCTAATGCTTAAGTGGTAAAGAGAGCTTGTTTTTGACTGTGGCCTATGCTTTGTCATGCCATGCTTGATATTGTTTTGGCTTTATGCTTAGTATTCTTTGCTGTAGCGTGACTTGTTATAAACAATTGAGATTGCTTAATGTGCCTTGGATGAATCATGCGTTGTTTTAGCATATTAAAGCATAGTATAGTGGTATTCTCCTTTGATGCTTTATCTGGGTTGACTTGGCACATGTTCACACCATGTTATGACTATCCCAAGTCACCATAAGCCTTTATGATCCTTTAGTTTTCAACTTGTAGTATCACCTTATGCTTTGATCGATGATGTTTTGTTGCTCTGCATGATTATGGTCATTATTGCTCTCTCGTTTGTCGCTCCCTTACTATTGCTAGCCTTCACTTACACTGAGTGTTTTACTCATGTTTCCAATTCCCTTAAACCAAATATTGCCAAAGTGTCCACCATACCTCCTATTAGCATCATTTGCTACTTCCGTGCATATTCAATATGCCTTGTTTTCTTCTGAATAAAATGTTTGCTTGTTATGAGAAAGTTAGTTAGTAAAGCTCTCACGAACTTGATGGCACACTTTATTTCCTGCATTTAATAAACCTGAACCATTGCGTCCTTCGTTGTTGCGTATATGCTTGCGCTTTATAAGTTGAAGTTAGCAGAACCATTATCATGGGGAACGCTTTCAACATTGCACTGTTACTTAGTACCTCGTTGATATCATGTTTTTTTGCTTATGGATCCCGACGGTGTGAAATAAAATTGGAACTTGTAAGATCATGGAGTTTGTATGTATGTTCGAGAAACGCCTGGGCCGCTAGCCTAAGCCATGGCTAATCATGGTGGAAACTTGCAGCATAACCATAATGAGCATTCTATGAAGCATCCTAAATAAAAATCTATGCACATAGTAAAATAAAAAGATCGCTGAGATGCTCATTGTCTGCTTGCCTTGTCATTTTGATTATGGGATAACTCATGTTTCATGTGCAAGGGGTACCCCGTTGGCGGTTCTCTATGATACGTATATACTTACAATGAAAAGAGCTTACTTGTGACTGAAGTTGAGTAGCATGAGGATCGGTCTTCGTAAGTAAGGGGCATGAGACTTTGATTTATAACTTTTCAAGCATGTCCTCTTAGTTGTGTCACTTTCACCTTAACCACATTCAAGGTTCTTATGATAGGGGCAATGAGAGCTCAAAGCTAACGAGTACCATACTTTCAACATTTGGAAGCCTTTCAAATTTTTCAAAATCTTTTCTTCTACTTGTCGAGTCTCCACATTTTCTTTGAGCACCTTATTGAGAGCATAATTGTCATTCTTTGTGTTTGTTCCATTACTTGATTATTTGTGTTATGACTTTGATGCTTCTATCCTCTCTCTTCGCCTATAAGAAGCCTTCTGACCTAAAAACTTCGGGGGGTTCGATGTTTTTCCACGAAAAGTTCTGCTGCGCCACCGCCACCAAAGGGGAGATTCGGGGGACAGAAAGTCTCTGTTCCGGCACCCTGCCGGGACGGGGAAGTGCCCCCTACGCCATCTCCATCGATCTCCACCATCATCTTCATCGACCATCCATGTTTCCTCCATCTATGAGTGAGTAATCCCCCCGTTGTAGGCTATGGGGATGGTAGGGATTGGATGAGATCGTTCATGTAATGGCATCAGATTGTTAGGGCATGGTGCCTAGTATCTTTTATTAGTGATTTATGACTTTGTTGCGACTTCTTGTGCTTAATGCTTGTTACTAGGGCCCGAGTGCCATGATTTTAGATCTGAACATGTTATTGATTCATTATGATAGTATTGTTTTGGGTCTTATCTGCAAGTTGTATACACACATCATTGTCCGGAACCTATGGCCCCGAAGTGACAGAAATCAGGATAACCAGAAGGGAAAGGCTTTGATGTGAGGATCACATGTGTTCACGGAGTGTTAATGCTTTGCTCCGGTGCTCTATTAAAAGGAGCACCTTAATTGCCAGTAGTTCCCTAGAGGCCCCGCTGCAAACGGGCTGGCAGGACAAAAGATGTTGTGCAAGTTCTCATTGCGAGCACGTATGATTATATATGGAACACATGCCTAGGATTGTCTAGTACTTGGATGCTTTATCTTATTTATCTGCAATTGCCCTATATTCTGATTGCTATGTGGATTGTCTTGTCCATGCAACGCCCGTCCATCCATCCCTATGCCTACCACACTCTAATCCCACTGTTTACTGCTTTTGTTACTACTGTCTTTGCTTTGCTACTGCTGTTACTTTACTATTCTTACTATAAAACTATTGCTACTGATAAACTGCTGTGAGCAAGATTGTTTCCAGGTGCAGCTGAATTGACAACTCAGTTGTTAAGGCTTATAAATATCCTTTGGCTCCCCTTGTGTCGAATCAATAAGTTGGGTTTCACTTCCCTCGAAAATACTGCGATACACCCCCTATACTTGTGGGTCATCAAGGTGTTCTTCCCTCTTCGATATGGATTTGACGGGAGCATGATACGTCGTAAATGTATCTATAATTTTTGATGTTCCACGCTTGTTTTATATCTACTTTCTTATGTTTTGTTCACACTTTGAGGTATTTTTATACATTTTGTGGGACTAACCTATTAACAAGATGCCAAAGTGCCAGTTGCCTATTTTCTGCTGTTTTTGGTTTCAGAAAATCTAGTAAGGAAATATTCTCAGAATTGAACGGGACACAATCCAAAGGAAGTATTTTACCTGAAGCAACACGGAGTCCGGAAGGGTGACGAAGTAGCGCACCAGGGCGTCCACACCTGGTGGCCGCGCGACCTGGGGGCGCGCCACCAGGGAGTGTGGGCCCCATGGTGCTCCACCAACCTTGCCCCTTCGCCTACAAAAGCCTCCCGGGACGAAAACCCTAAGTACCCGATCAAAATTCCATGAATGAGTCTGTAGCCGCCGCCATCTCCATCCCTAGATCGGGAGGGATCTGAAGCTCTTCCTATCACCCTGCCGAAGGGGAGAGATCACCCATGTAGGCCTTCTTCATCACCATGCTTGCCTCCGGTGTGATGCGTGAGTAGTTCATCCTTGGACCGTGGGTCCATGTAGTAGCTAGATGGTTGGTTCTCCTCCTTTGTGCTATCATGTTTAGATTTTGTGAGCTCCGTTCATGATCAATATCATCTATTTGTAATCTTACATGTTGTGTTTGCGGGGATCCGATGGATATTAAGATGCTATTTCATATTGATTATTGATTCTATCATGTCTATGTTATTTGTGATCTTGCATGCTCTCCGTTGTTTGTAACTATCTTGGCCAAGTAGATGCTTGCAAATCCAAGAGGGAGTATTTATGCTCGATAGTGGGTTCATGCCTCTAGTAATCTGGGGAAGTGATAGGAATCTCTAAGGTTGTAGATGTGCTGTTGCTACTAGAGAAGAAATAGCAATCCTTTGTCCATGGGACAATCGTATTGTTTACTTTACACACTTTGCTTAATGTAATTATCTATTGCTTGTAACTTAATACTAGAAGGGGTTTGGATGATAACCTAAAGGTGGATTATTAGTCAAAGATGCAGTTGGATTACGGTCTATGTATAATGTTATAATTCCCAATCAAATCTCATAGGAGTCAAGATGATTAGTATATGCATTATATGCTGTCTCAAATCTGTCAATTGCCCCGCTGTAATTTGTTCACCCAGCATGTTATTTATCTTAAGGAGAATCACCTCTAGTGAAAAATGGACCCCAGTCCATGCTTTTACTATTGCTATACCTTCTACTGTTACTATTTACTATTTACTTTTTGCAAACAATCACTATCTTCCACACAATACGTTTAATCCTTTGTTTTCAGCAAAACCGGTGAGATTGACAACCTTATTGTAAGTTGGGAGCAAAGTTCTGTGGTTGTGTCGTGCAGGATTCCAAGTTGCTAGCAACACCTTGCAGTTGTTTCCTTGCTCCTACTGGTTCGATAACCTTAGTTACATAACTAAGGCAAAACTTTCTGTTGTGCTCATCATACCTTCCTCTTGGGGTTCCCAACAAGCTCTACATTTTGAGCCATCAAGCACTTTTTCTGGCGCTATTGCTGGGGAGTTAAGGACAGCTTCACAAGGGAGTCTCTCACAACCAATCTCTTTACTTTGTTTTTTTTCGTTTTGCTTAGTTTATTTCTTCTTTGTTTGCTTGTTTCTTTTGTCAAAAACACAAAAAATCAGTTTACTAGTTTGCTCCCTTTTACCAAAAACACACAAAAAATAGTTCTTTCTGTAGTTGTCACCTCGTTCTTAGCTCACCATGTTGATCCCTAAGTTCACCCTGAAAGACCTTTCAATAGGTAGTGGCTCTATAATTGGGAAAGATAATATTGAAGAATTCTTTAATCATGTTAGCAAGCATGAAGATATTGAGGATAGATCCTTAGCAGAACTTGTTCCAAATTATGAAATTGCTGCAGCCTCTTTAGTTCACATGTTGGAGGCTAGGTTTGTTAACCTTAACCCCATGATACAAGTAATGTTTCTTAAAACTTAAAGATATTGAGGATACTGAAAAGAGTGATTTATTCTAGAAACTTTGCTTAAGGAATTCTACGATGTTGTTAAGAAGCTAGAAAGGTCTTCATTCGTTTTAATATGCTAGGCTCATGTGTAGATGTTATTGGTACACGAGAAAAGATGGACAAAACCAAACCCAAAGATGGAGAGGAAATTAAAATACCAATACCTTTTAAACTTGTGGGAATGCATGAAGCCTTAGAAAAGAATTTTGATTGGATCGTTCCTGAAAACCAGTTTGATGAAACCAGTGAACCCAAGGGTATTGAGAGAGGATCCTCTAGAACTTATTTGGATGAGATACCTTGCCTTTTGGAAGATATTTATAGTATTGATCTTAATGCTTCTTCATTCAAAAATACTTGAATCTTGCTTCCTATGCCTAGCTCAAAGGCATTAAAGAAAAGCACTATTGGGAGATAACCCAAATTTCTATTCAGTAAGTTTTTATTTTGTTAGGTCTTGGAAGTTATTGCTTCAGTAATAATCTCTCCTTATCCTTTTTGTGTGGTTTTTGTGCCAAGAATAACCTCTAATGAGAAAGAAGTAAGACTTGGGAAAGTTGTTGTCCCGAAACAGATTTTTGTGCTCCATTGTAAACAATCTTGAAAAATCTCTGAACGTAGGATTGAGCTGTAAGTTTTTGTGCTTATGACCCAGGTTATTATCTAACTTTGGTTAGTTCAGCACTTTGCAATTTGAGCAACATAAGGTCTTCGAAAAAATTGGTTTTTACCTGCTGGTCTGTTTTGACAGATTTATGCCATTATTTGCATTTGCCTCTTAATCTCATTCTCTTTGAGTTCTCTTTGATCACTTGAGCTTTTAGAAGGAATTGCTACAGTAGCTTGTGTTTTAATGGAATTTTTACTTGTGATGAAACTAAACCATAGGACCAATTATCTTGAATACACTAATGTTGCTAATGAGGATTGTGTGAAGTTTTGTATGAAGGAAAATTTTCAAGTGTAGGGGAAGAATAATGTGATAAGATGAAGTATGGACAAAATCTCAAGCTTGGGGATGCCACCCGTGTCACCCCAAGAAATATTCAAGAAGTACAAGTGTCAAAGCTTGGGGATGCCCAAGGCATCCCCTTCTTCATCAATAAAAATCTCATGGTTTCTTCCAAACACTTCATTTTTATTGTTTTCATGCACAATTGTGTTGTTCTTGGAGCATCTTCATTTTTGCTTTCAGTTTTCTTTTGTTTAGTTTGCTTAAATAAATTTGATGGACCCCCGCAATCATATATGATATTTCAAATAAGTTGATTGGTGTTGGAAAAGAGTAGGAAAGTTCATACTTATAAGTGGTACAAAAGGAATTTTGTTTTGACTGTGGCCTTGATGCGCTCGATGATCGACGTAGAGCTCGTTGGGAACCCCAAGAGGAAGGTATGATGACCACAGCAGCAAGTTTTCCCTCAGTTATGAAACCAAGGTTTCATCGAACCAGTAGGAGCAAGGAAACACCCCAAAGGTGTTACTAGCTGAGCTTTTGCAGGGCGCACTACCGGTGCTAGTAGCAACGTGGAGACTTGCACAACACAACCACAGAACTTTGTCCCCAACTTGCGATGAAGTTGTCAATCTCACCTTTTTTTCGGAAAACAAAGGATTAAACGTATCGAATGGAAAGAAGTAAAAGTTTGTAGAAAGTAAACACAAAGCAGAAATAGTTTATAGATTGTATGTAAAGACAAAGGACCGGGATCCATAGTTCACTAGAGGTGGCTCTCCTTAGATAGATATAATGCTGGGTGAACAAATTACAGCGGGGCAATTGACAAACACCGAGAAAGCAATACATGCATATACTAATCATCTTGACTCCTTTGGGACTTGATTGGGCAATACAACATAATACATAGACCGCCATCCAACTACATCTATGACTAATAATCCACCTTCAGGTTATCATCCGAACCCCCTCCAGTATTAAGTTGCATGCAACAGATTATTGCTTTACGAACTGCGTGTAAGGTAACAATACGATTGTTCTATGAACAAAGGATTTTTGTTTTCTCCCTAGTAGCAACAACACATCTAGTACCTTAGAGATTTCTATCACTTCCCCAAATTACCAGAGGCATGAACCCACTATCGAGCATAAATACTAACTCTTGGAGTTGCTAGCATCTACTTGGCCAAGATAGCTACTAAAAATGGAAAGCATGCAAGATCACAAATAACAAAGACATGATAGAATCAATAATCATTCTGAAATAGCATCTCAATATCCATCGGATCCCCGCAAACACAACATGTATGGATTACAAAAGATGATCTTGATCATGAACGGAGCTCACAAGATCTAAACATGAAAGCACAAAGGAGGAGAAACCAGCCATCTAGCTACTACATGGATCTGTAGTCCAAGGATGAACTACTCACGCATCACACCGGAGGCTTGCATGGTGATGAAGAAGGCCTCCAGGGTGAATTCCCTCTCCGGCAGGGTGCCGGGAAGAGCTTCAAATCCCTCCCGATCTAGGGATGGAGATGACGGCGGCTACATACTCTTTCGTGGATTTTTGATCGGGTACTTAGGATTTTCGTCCCGAGGGCAACTTATAGACGGAAGGAGAGGCCGAGGGGGTGCCGGGAGCGGCCACACCACCCCCTGGCGCGGGCCAGGCCTGGCCACGCGGCCAGGTGGTGTGGTGGCTCGCTGGCCCTTCTCCGTCTCGTATTCTGGCACTTGATCCCTTCCGGAAAAATAGGCACTTGGCTTTTGTCCCATCCTATTCCGAGAATATTCATTTTCTGACTTCCCTAGAACCAAAAACAGCACAAAACAGGCAACTGGCACTGTGGCTCTTGTTAATAGGTTAGTCCAAGAAATCATATGAAAAGTACTCCAAAGTTGGAACAAAACACAAGAAAGTGGATAAAACTAAGCATGGAACATCAAAAATTATAGATACATTTGCAATGTATCAACATCCCCAAGCTTAACTCCTTCTCGTCCTCGAGTAGATAAGTCATAAAAAGAAATAATTTTTGAGGTGACATGCACCATCAAAGACTTGATCAAAGTATTTGCAAAACATTCAAAGCTAGGATCATAGTACTTTAATCATAACATGAAAGACAAAGTTCTAGCAATAAGCAAAGAAACTATGATGCAACATGAAAAGGCACAAACAAAAGATTCATGAATAACATGCTTTGCAAGACGTTTGTTTGTTTCACATAAAGAAAACATAGCATAATAGTATTTAGCTTGTCCTTCAATAGAGTAGCAAATATAAATGCATAGGACACCTTCAAAGTTCATAAGAGTGACTAGATACAATGGTTTAAAACAAGCAATAACAAGTTATGCATCAATCAACTAGTCTTGGGACAATGCACATAGAACTAAGAATGGCCACTATGCTCTCAAAGTAGTGCATAAAGATAGAAGGTGGAGACTCAATATAATGATGGAAGAAAGGCCTTTTGTAAAAGGAAGTAGGGATTCAAGTCTCATAAAGAGCTTCCAAAAATTATGGTACTTATAGCTTTTAGCTCTCATTGCCCCTATCATAAGCATCTTGAAGGTGATTAAGGTTAAAGTGACACAACTAAGAGGATATGCTTGACATGTTATAAACCAAAATCTCATGCCCCTTACTTACGAAGACCGATCCTCATGCTACTCAAAATCAGTCACGAGTAAGCTCTTGTCATTGTAAGTATATGTGTATCATTAAGAACCACCAACGGGGTACCCCTTACACATGATACGGGAGCTTTCCCATAATTAAAATGACAAGGCAAGCAGACAATGAGCATCTCAGCGATCTTTTTATTTGCTATTTGCATAGGTTTTTATTGAGAATGCTTCATAGAGTGCTCATTATGGTGATGCTGCAAGTTTCCACAATGATTAGGCATGGCTTAGGCTAGCGGCCTAGGCGTTTCTCTAACACACATACAAACTCCATGATCTTACAAGTTCCACTTTTATTTCACACCGCCTGGATCCGTAAGCAAAAGAACATGATATCAACGGGGTACAAAGTACAAGTGCAATGTTGAAACCGTTCCCCATGAAACATGGTTCTGCTAAATTCAACTTATAAAGCACAAGCATATACGCAACAAAGAAGGACCCAATGGTTCAAGTTTATTAAGGGCAGGAAAAGTAAAGTGTGCCATCAAGTTCGTGAGAGCTTTAATCACTAGTTTTCTCATAACAAGTTTAATTTGGAAGGTAGATAAAAACATGAATATACTTGGAATAGCATATGATAGTAGGTAGGTATGGTGGACTCTTTGGAATAACTTGGTTTTAGGAGTTGGATGCATGAGTGGAACTCATACTTGGTTGTGGAGGCTAGCAAAAGACTGGGAGCGACAAACTAAGAGAGCAATAATGGCCATAATCATGCAGAGCGACAAAACATCATTGATCAAAGCATAAAGTGATACTACAAGTTGAAAACTAAAGGATCATAAAGGCTATGGTGACTTGAGATAGTCATAACATGGTGTGAGCATGCGCCAAGTCAACCCAAATAAAGCATCAAAGGAGAATACCACTATACTATGCTTTAATATGCTAAAACAACGCATGATTCATCCAAGGCACATTAAGCAATCTAAATTATTTATAACTAGTCATGCTACAGCAAAGAATACTAAGCATAAAGCCAAAACAATATCAAGCATGGCATGACAAAGCATAGCCACAGTAAAAAACGAGCTCTTTTTACCACATAAACATGAACTTTCCTACTCTTTTCCAAACCAAACCAAACTAATTGCAAACCAATGTATGAAAGAGGGGGTCCAACCAACTTATTCAGAAAACTAAGCAAACCAAGCAAACTAAAAACCAAAACGAAAACGAAAAGGAAGACGCTCCAAGAACAACACAACTGTGCATGAAACAATAAAAATGAAGCGTTTGGAAGAAACCTGGGATTTTTATTGATGAAGAAGGGGATGCCTTGGGCATCCCCAAGCTTTGACGCTTGTACTTCTTGGACATTTCTTGGGGTGACACGCGTGGCATCCCCAAGCTTGAGCTTTAGTCCATCCTTCATCTAATTACTCATTCCTTCCATACACCTGAAAATTTTCCTTCATACAAAACTTCACACAATCTTTATTAGCAACATTAGTGCACTCAAGATAAATAAGTCTTAAGGTTCAGTTATAACACCAAATAAACTTCCATTAGAACACTAGCTACTGTAGCACTTCCCTCAAAAAGCTCAATTCCCCAAAAGAACTCAAAAAGGAACCAACAAGAAGCAAATGCAGAAAATGGCAGAAATCTGTCAAAACAGACCAGGGTAAAGACGCATTTTTTTGAAGACCTTCTTTTGCTCAAATCAAAAAGTGTTGAACTAACGAAAGTTAGATAACAACCTGGGGCAGAAGCACAAAAGATTACAGCTCAATCTGACGTACTGAGCTCTCTCAGGATTTTTTTATGGTGAAGCACAAAAATCTGTTTCGGGATAGCAACTTTCCCAATCATTACTTCACTCTCATTAGAGGTTACTCTTGGCACAAAAAGCAAATAAAAAAGATAAGGAGCGGTTATTACTGAAGTAATAAATTCCAAGACTCATCTAAAACTCTTGGGTTATCTCCCAACAAGTACTTTTATTTAACGCCTTTAAGTTAGGCATAAGAACCAAAGAAAGAATCAAGTGTTCTCAAATGAAGAAGCATTAAGACCAAATTTTGTTTTCATAGGAGAAGCAAAAGAAATCTTTTCTCTCTTTTTAGGGAAGTGTTCTATACCTTTCTTGAGTGGGAGTTGATATCTAATGGTGCCTTCTTTCATATCAATGATGGCACCAATAGTTCTAAGAAAAGGTCTTCCCAAAGTAATAGGACAAGAAGCATTGTATTCAACATCCAAAACATAGAAATCAACGGGGACATAGGAATCGTTAGCCATAATAAGAACATCATTAAGACTCCCCATGAGTTTCTTTTTAGCATTATCATCAAGTGGGACATTCAAATAGCAATCTTCAAGAGGAGGCAAATCAAGCATATCATAAATCCTTCTAGGCATAATAGAAACACTACTATCAAGATCACACAAAGCTTTGAAATCAAAGTCATTAACTTTCATATTAATGATGGGTTCCCAACCATCTTCTTGCTTAATAGGAATAGAAGCTTTATGTTTCATCTTTTCTTCTTTAATTTTTATGAGAGCATTAGTAATGTGTTTTGTAATGGCCATGTTCATAGCACTAGCATTAGGACTTTTAGCAAGCTTTTGTAGGAACTTAATAACCTCAGAGATGTTGCAACCATCAAGATCAAAATCAAATTTATCATCTAAAGTAGTAGAACTATTAGTAGCCTCAACACTAGTGGTGGTAATAGTAGAAACACTAATGTTTCTTGCAATTTCATCTTCTCTCTCCCACTTAGCATGTAATTCAGCTTTTAGTCTAACATTTTCATAAATTCTTACTTGTATAGCATTAGTAGCTACAAAGGGATTCTCATTAGTTTCAGGTTTAGCAGCCATTTTATTCAAAGTAGATTGAGCTTCAGCCAAAGATGCTATATTTCTTTCAGCATTAGAGAGTTTGTTTACTAATGAACTCTTTAAGCATAACTTCAAGTTCAGAGGGAGCACTCTTATTATTGTTGTAAGAATTTCCATAAGCATTACCATTGTTGGGAGGATATGGCTTATAATTGTTGTTACCAAAATTGTTCCTATAAGCATTATTACCATAAGCATTGTTGCCAAAATTGTTATTTCTTATGAAGTTCACACCAACTTACTCTTCTTGAGCAACCAAAGAAGCTAGAGGAACATTATTTGGATCAACATGGGCTTTCCCATTAACAAGCATAGACATAATTATATCAATCTTATCACTCAAAGAGGAGGTTTCCTCAACAGAATTTACCTTCTTACCTTGTGGAGCTCTCTCTGTATGCCGTTCAGAATAATTAACCATCATATTGTCCAGAAGTTTTGTTGTAGCACCCAAAGTGATGGTCATAAAGGTACCTCCAGCAGCTGAATCCAATAGGTTCCTTGAAGAATAGTTCAATCCTGCATAAAAAGTTTGGAAGATCATCCAAGAAGTCAATCCATGAGTGGGACAATTCTTTACCAAAGATTTTATTCTTTCCCAAGCTTGAGCAACATGCTCATTATCAAGTTGTTTAAACTTCATTATTTCACTTCTCATGGATATAATGTTAGCAGGAGGATAGTATTTTCCAATAAAAGCATCTTTGCACTTAGTCCAAGAATCAATACTATTCCTAGTTAAGGAATTCAACCACTCTTTAGCTTTTCCTCTCAAAGAGAAAGGAAACAATTTCAGCTTAATAATATCACCATCTATATCCCTATGCTTTTGCATCTCACAAAGTTCAACAAAGTTATTTAGATGGGAAGCAGCATCTTCATTACCAATACCAGAAAATTGTTCTCTCATAACAAGATTGAGCAAACCAGGTTTTATCTCAAAGAAAGTATTTTCAGCCACAGGTGGAGCAATAGGTGTGCTCATAAAATCATTGTTGTTGGTGCTAGTGAAGTCACACAACTTAGTGTTTTCAAGAGCAGTCCTTTTTTTGGGTTTTCAAATAAGAAAGCAAACAAGTAAAACTAATTTTTTTTGTGTTTTTGAAGAACAAAAGAAGCAAACAAAGCAAAACGAAACTAAGCAAAACAAAAACAACAAAGTAAAGAGATTGGTTATGAGGGACTCCCCTTGTGAGGATGTCCTTGACTCCCCGGCAACGGCGCCAGAAATTGTCTTGATGCGCTCGACGATCGACGTAGAGCTCGTTGGGAACCCCAAGAGGAAGGTATGATGAGCATAGCAACAAGTTTTCCCTCAGTTATGAAACCAAGGTTTAATCAAACCAGTAGGAGCAAGAAAACACCCCAAAGGTGTTACTAGCTGAGCTTTGGCAGGGCGCACTACCGGTGCTAGTAGCAACGTGGAGACCTGCACAACACAACCACAGAACTTTGTCCCCAACTTGCGATGAGGTTGTCAATCTCACCGTGTTTTGCGGAACACAAAGGATTAAATGTATCGAATGGAAAGAAGTAAAAGTTTGCAGAAAGTAAACACAAAGCAGAAACAGTTTATAGATTGTATGTAAAGACAAAGGACCGGGATCCATAGTTCACTAGAGGTGGCTCTCCTTAGATAGATAACATGCTGGATGAACAAATTACAGCGGGGAAACTAACAAACACCGAGAAAGCAATTCATGCATATAATAATCATCTTGAATCCTTTAAGACTTGATTGGGCAATACAACATAATACATAGACCGCCATCCAACTGCATCTATGACTAATAATCCACCTTCAGGTTATCATCCGAACCCCCTCCAGTATTAAGTTGCATGCAATAGATTATTGCTTTACGAACTGCATGTAAGGTAAACAATACGATTGTTCTATGAACAAAGGATTGTTGTTTTCTCCCTAGTAGCAACAACACATCTACAACCTTAGAGATTCCTGTCACTTCCCTAGATTCCTAGAGGCATGAACCCACTATCGAGCATAAATACTGCCTCTTAGAGTTGCTAGCATCTACTTGGCCAAGATAGCTACTAACAACGGAGAGCATGCAAGATCACAAATAACATAGACATGATAGAATCAATAATCATTCTGAAATAGCATCTAAATATCCATCAGATCCCTGCAAACACAACATGTATGGATTACAAAAGATGATCTTGATCATGAACGGAGCTCACAAGATCTAAACATGAAAGCACAAAGGAGGAGAAACCAGCCATCTAGCTACTACATGGATCCATAGTCCAAGGATGAACTACTCACGCATCACATCGGAGGCTTGCATGGTGATGAAGAAGGCCTCCAGGGTGAATTCCCCTCTCTGGCAGGGTGTTGGGAAGAGCTTCAGATCCCTCTCGATCTAGGGATGGAGATTACGGCGGCTATAGACTCTTTCGTGGATTTTTGATCGGGTACTTAGGGTTTTTGTCCTAAGGGCAACTTATAGGCGGAAGGAGAGGCCGAGGGGGTGCCGGGAGCGGCCACACCACCCCCTGGCGCGGGCGATGGCCTGGCCGCGCGGCCAGGTGGTGTGGCTGGCCTCTGGCCCCTCTCTGTCTCGTATTTTGGCATCTGATGACTTCCAAAAAAATAGGCACTTTGGCTTTTTTCCCGTCCAATTCCGAGAATATACATTTTCTGACTTTCCTGGAACCAAAAACAGCAGAAAACAGGCAGCTAGCACTGTGGCTCTTGTTAATAGGTTAGTCCAAGAAATCATATGAAAAGTACTCCAAAGTTGGAACAAAACACAAGAAAGTGGATAAAACCAAGCATGGAACATCAAAAATTATAGATACATTTGCAATTGTATCAGGCCTAGACTTTATCATGTCATGTTTGATATTGCTTTGACTTTATGCTTAGTAATTATTGTTGTAGCATGACTTGTTCCAAACAATTGAGATTGCATAATGAGCCTTGAAAGAATCATGCGTTGTTTTAGCATACAAAAGCATAATATTATGGTATTCTCCTTCGATGCTTTATTTGGTTTGACTTGGCACATGCTTACACCATGTTAAGACTATGTATCAGTCACCTTCGCCTCTATGATCATTTAGTTTTTTGACTTGTAATATCACTTTATGCTTTAGTTAATAATGTTTTGTCGCTTTGTGATTATGGCCATTAGTGCTCTCTTAGTTGGTTGCTCCCAGTCTTTTGCTAAGCCTCCACATGTACTAAGTATGAGTTCCACTCATGCATCCAACCCCCAAGAAACCAAGTTATTCCAAAGAGTCCACTATAAATTCCTATGCATGGTGTGTTACACCATTCCAACTATATTCATGCTTTTATCTACCCTTCCAAATTATTATGTGAAAATTAGTGATTAAGGCTCTCACGAACTTGATAGCACACTTTACTTTCTTGCACTTAATAAACTTGAACAATGGCGTCCATCTATGTTGCGTATATGCTTGCACTTTATATGTTGAGAATTAGCAGAACCATGTTGTCAGGGGGAACGTTTTCAACATTGCACTTATTATTCACTTGATATCATGTTCTTTTGTTTATGGATCCCAGCGGTGTGAAATAAAAGGGGAGCTTGTAAGTGATGGCTCAAAATGTATCGAGCTCATTGGGGAACCCCAAGAGGAAGGTATGATGAGCACAGTAGCAAGTTTTCCCTCAATTATGAAACCAAGGTTATCGAACCAGTAGGAGCAAGGAAACACCTCCAAGGTGTTGTTTCCAACTTGGAATCTTGCACAACACAACCACAGAACTTTGCCCCCAACTTACAATGAGGTTATCAATCTCACCGGTTTTGCTGAAAACAAAGGATTAAACGTATTGTGTGGAAGATAGTAATTGCTTGCAGAAAGTAAATAGTAAACAGTAAATAGTTTAGATTGATGGTAAAAGAATGGACCAGGGCCATAGTTCACTAGTGGTGATTCTCCTTAAGATAGTTGACATGTTGGGTGAAGAAATTACAGCGGGGCAATTGACAGACACCGAGAAAGCATGCATGCATATACTAATCATCTTGACTCCTATGCGATTTGATTGGGCATTACAACATTATACATAGACCGTAATCCAACGGCATCTATGACTAATAATCCACCTTCAGGTTATCATCCGAACCCCCTCCAGTATTAAGTTGCAAGCAGCAGATAATTGCATTAAGCAAAGTGTGTAAAGTAAACAATACGATTGTTCTATGAACATAGGATTGTTGTTTTCTCCCTAGTAGCAACAACACATCTACAACCTTAGAGATTCCTGTCACTTCCCTAGATTCCTAGAGGCATGAACCCACTATCGAGCATAAATACTGCCTCTTAGAGTTGCTAGCATCTACTTGGCCAAGATAGCTACTAACAACGGAGAGCATGCAAGATCACAAATAACATAGACATGATAGAATCAATAATCAATCTGAAATAGCATCTCAATATCCATCGATCCCCGCAAACACAACATGTAATATTACAAATAGATGATCTTGATCATGAACGGAGCTCACAAGATCTAAACATGGTAGCACAAAGGAGGAGAACCAACCATCTAGCTACTACATGGACTCGTAGTCCAGGGATGAACTACTCATGCATCACACCGGAGGCAGGCATGGTGATGAAGAAGGCCTCCAGGGTGATCTCTCCCCTCCGGCAGGGTGCCAGGAAGAACTTCAGATCCCTCCCGATCTAGGGATGGAGATGACGGTGGCTACAGACTCTTTCGTGGAATTTTGATCGGGTACTTAGGGTTTTTATCTCGGGGGGATTTTATAGGCGAAGGGGCAAGGTCGATGGAGGGGGACCACATCAGGTGGCGGCGCACCTAGGGATGGCCGCGCCACCCTAGGGTGTGGCCGCCCTAGTGCCACTCTTCATCTCCCCTCGGACTCCGTGTTGCTTCGGGTAAAATATTGACTTTGGCTTTTGTCCGGTCCAATTCCGAGAATATTTCCTTACTAGGTTTTCTGAAACCAAAAACAACAGAAAACAGGCAACTGGCACTGTGGCATCTTGTTAATAGGTTAGTTCTAGAAAATGTGTAAAAATACTCCAAAGTGTGGACAAAACATAAGAAAGTAGATATAAAACAAGCATGGAACATAAAAAATTATAGATATGTTTACAACGTATCAGTAAGCTCATGGAGTTTGTATATGTGTTAGAGAAACGCCTGGGCGGCTAGCCTAAGCCATGCCTAATCATGGTGGAAACTTGCAGCATAACCATAGTGAGCATTCTGTGAAGCATCCTCAATAAAAACCTATGCAAATAGCAAATAAAAAGATCGCTGAGATGCTCATTGTCTGTTGCCTTGTCATTTTGATATGGGATAGCTCCTGTATCATGGGGCAAGGGGTACCCCGTTGGCGGTTCTCCATGATACACATGTACTTACAATTACAAGAACTTGTGACTAAAGTTGAGAAGCATGACGTCCGGGACTCGTAGGCAAGGGTGATGACCCACAAGTATAGGGGGTGTATCGCAGTATTTTCGAGGGAAGTGAAACCCAATTTATTGATTCGACACAAGGGGAGCCAAATAATATTTATAAGCCTGAACAACTGAGTTGTCAATTCAGCTGCACCTGGAAACAATCTTGCTCATAGTAGTTTATCAGTAGCAACAGTTTTGTAGTAGGAATAGCAAAGTAGCAGCAACAGTAAAGTAAAGACAGTAGTAACAATAGCAATAAACAGTAGGATTCGAGTGCGGTAGGCATAGGGATGGATGGACGGGTGTTGCATGGACAAGACAATTCACATAGCAATCAGAACATAGGGCAATTGCAGACAAATAAGATAAAGCATCCAAGTACTAGATAATCTTAGGCACGTGTTCCATATATAGTCATACGTGCTCGCAATGAGAACTTGCACAACATCTTTTGTCCTGCCAGCCCGTTTGCAGCGGGGCCTCAAGGGAACTACTGGCAACTAAGGTGCTCCTTTTAATAGAGCACCAGAGCAAAGCATTAACACTCTGTGAACACATGTGATCCTCACATCAAAGCCATTCCCTCCGGTTATCCCGATTTCTGTCACTTCGGGGCCATTGGTTCCGGACAACAATGTGTGCAAACAACTTGTAGATAATACCAAAAACAATACTATCATAATGAATCAATAACATGTTCAGATCTGAAATCATGGCACTCGGGCCCTAGTGACAAGCATTAAGCATAACAAGTCGCAACAAAGTCATAAAGCACTAATAAAAGATACTAGGCACCATGCCCTAACAATCTGATGCCATTACATGAACGATCTCATCCAATCCCTACCATCCCCACAGCCTACAGCGGGGGATTGCTCACTCATAGATGGGGGAAACATGGATGGTCGATGGAGAAGCGATGGTGATGATGATGGTGATGATCTCCTCCAATTCCCCGTCTCGGCAGGGTGCCAGAACGGAGTTTCTAGTGCTGTTTCGTGGAATCTAGTGGTGGCGGCGGAGCGGAACTCCTTCTAGAAAAACATGTAACCCCCAAAGTTTTTAGGTCAGAAGGCTTCTTATAGGAGAAGAGGGAGACCGAGGGGGTGTCTGGGGCGGCCAGACCACCCCCTGGCACGGCCAGGCCTAGCCCGCATGGCAAGGTGGTGTGGCTGGGCCCCAACCCCACTCCATCTCATATTCTAGCTCCAAGAGTCTTCTAGAAAAATAGGCATTTGGCTTTTGTACCGTCCAATTCCGACAATATTCATTTTCTGACTTTCCTGGAACCAAAAACAGAAGAAAACAGGCAGCTGGCACTGTGGCTCTTGTTAATAGGTTAGTCCAAGAAATCATATGAAAAGTACTCCAAAGTGTGGACAAAACATAAGAAAGTAGATAAAACCAAGCATGGAACATCAAAAATTATAGATACATTTGCAATGTATCAACATCCCCAAGCTTAATTCTTGCAAGTCCTCGAGTAGGTAAGTGATAAAAATAAAGAATAATTTTTGAGGTGACATGCACCATTAAAGACTTGATCAAAGTATTTGTAAAACATTCAAAGCTGGGATCATAGTACTTCAGTCATAACATGAAAGACAAAGTTCTAGAAATAAGACAAAGAAACTATGATGCAACATGAAAAGGCACAAACAAAGGAGTCATGAATAACAATACTTTGCAAGACGTTTGTTTGTTTCACATAAAGAAAACATAGCATAGTAGTATTCAACTTGTCCCTCATAGAGTAGCAAATATAAATGCATAGGACACTTTAAAAGTTCATAAGAGTGACTAGATACAAATAGTTTAAAATAAGCAATATCAAGGTATGCATCAATCAACAAGTCTTGGGACAATGCACATAGAACTAAGAATGGCCACTATGCTCTCAAAGTAAGTGCATAAAGGTAGAAGGTGGAGACTCAATATATATAGTGGAAGAAAGGCCTTCATAGAAGGAAGTAGGGATTCAAGTCTCATAAAGAGCTTCCAAAAATTATGGTACTTAATAGCTTTCAGCTCTCATGCCCCTATCATAAGCATCTTGAAGTGATTAAGGTTAAAGTGAACAAACTATGGTGTACATGCTTGACGAAGTATAAGTTAGAAATCTCATGTCCCTTGTATACGAGGGCCGCTCCTCATGCTACTCAAGTTTAGTCACCGGTAAGTTCTTGTCATCGTAAGTACATGTGTATCATAGAGAACCGCCAATGGGGTACCCCTTGCCCGATGATAAGGAAGAATCCCCATATCAAAATGACATGGCAAGCAGACAACGAGCATCTCAGCAATCTTCTTATTTACCATAGGAATATGGTGCTTTTTCTCTCTTTCCTATTTTCATAATCTATTTTTTTATTTTTCTCTTTTTTTCTCAATATAGGACTCTTTTTTTATAAGAAGAATGCTTCATAGACAGCTCATTATGGTTACGCTGCAGGTTTCCACCATGTCAGCATGGATTAGACCAGCGGCCCAGGCGTTTCTCTAACACATATACATAACTCCATGGACTTACAAGCTCCCCTTTCATTTCACACCGACGACATCCATAGACAAAAGAGCATGATATCAACTAGGTACAAAGTACCAGTGCAATGTTGAAATCGTTCCCCATGACAACATGATTCTGCTAATCCCCAACAAATAAGTGCAAGCATATACAACATAGACGACACAATGGTTCAAGTTTATTAAGGGCAAGAAAAGTTTTGTGAGAGCTTTAATCACTAGTTTTCTCATAACAAGTTTAATTCGGAAGATAAACAAAAACATGAATGTACTTGGAATAGCATAAGCTAGTAGGTAGGTATGGTGGACTCTTTGGAATAACTTGGTATAAGGAGTTGGATGCATGAGTGGAACTCATACTTAGTTGTGGAGGCTAGCAAAAGACCGGGAGCGACAAACTAAGAGAGCAATAATGGCCATAATCATGCAGAGCGACAAAATATCATTGATCAAAGCATAAAGTGATACTACAAGTTGAAAACTAAAGGATCATAAAGGCTATGGTGACTAGAGATAGTCATAACATGGTGTGAGCATGCGCCAAGTCAACCCAAATAAAGTATCAAAGGAGAACACCAATATACTATTCTTTAATATGCTAAACGCATGATTCATCCAAGGCACATTAAGCAAGCTCAATTGTTTATAACAAGTCATGCTACAGCAAATAATACTAAGCATAAAGCCAAAACAATATCAAGCATGGCATGACAAAGCATAGGCCATGGTCAAAAACAAGCTCTCTTTACCACTTAAGCATGAACTTTCCTACTCTTTTCCAAACCAAACCAAACTATTTGAAAACCAATGTATGAAAGAGGGGGTCCAAACAATTTATTAAGCAAACTAAGAAAACCAAGCAAACGAAAAACCAAAATGAAAACGAAAAAGAAGACGCTCCAAGAACAACACAACTGTGCATGAAACAATAAAAATGAAGTGTTTGGAAGAAACCTGGGATTTTTATTGATGAAGAAGGGGATGCCTTGGGCATCCCCAAACTTTGACGCTTGTACCTCTTGTATATTTCTTTGGGTGACACACGTGGCATCCCCAAGATTGAGCTTTAGTCCATCCTTCATCTCATTACTCATTCCTTCCATACACCTGAAATTTTCCTTCATACAAAACTTCACACAATCTTTATTAGCAACATTAGTGCATTCAAGATAATAAGTCTTTAGGTTCAGTTCTAACACCAATAAACTTCCATTAGAACACTAGCTACTGTAGCAATTCCCTCAAAAAGCTCAATTCCCCAAAAGAACTAAAAAAGGAACCAACAAGAAGCAAATGTAGAAAATGGCAGAAATCTGTCAAAACAGACCAGCAGGTAAAGACGAATTTTTTCGAAGACCTTCTGTTGCTCAAATGAAAAAGTGTTGAACTAACGAAAGTTAGATAACAACCTGGGGCAGAAGCACAAAACATTACAGCTCAATCTGACGTACTGAGCTCTCTCAGGATTTTTTTATGGTGAAGCACAGAAATCTGTTTCGGGACAGCAACTTTCCCAATCATTACTTCATTCTCATTAGAGGTTACTATTGGCACAAAAAGCAAATAAAAAGCATAAGGAGCGGTTATTACTGAAGTAATAACTTCCAAGACTCATCTAAAACTTTTGGGTTATCTCCCAATGAGTACTTTTCTTTAACGCCTTTAAGTTAGGCTTAAGCAAAAACTAAAATGGATAGAATACAAGTAAGCGGAGATAATCATAGTGAAAACATTGTTTTGTTCAATGAAATCCTTTTGTTAACAAGGTTGATCAGGTCTTGTTATCAAAACAATTCCATATGAGACAAAACTTTGTATCCCACTAATGATTATGTTACCTCAACCTTGATAGCAATGGTCCCAATCATAATAGTTTCAAATTTTTCTCTTGGTATGGGACAATATATTTCTCCAACTTGAATGCCGTCAACATGTTCAATTGAATTCAAACCATAAGTCCTTTCAATCTTCTTGGGGAAATAGACAGTATGTTCCTTGTCATTAACACTAAAGGTCACCTTTACTTGATTACAATTAATAACAGCTCCTGCAGTATTAAGAAAAGGTCTCCCAAGAATAATAGACATATTATCATCTTCAGGCATTTCAAGCACAACAAAATCAGTTAATATCAAGCAATTATGAGCCACTTGAACAGGTACATCCTCACATATACCAACACGAATAGTGGTAGATTTATCAGCCATTTGCAAAGATATATCAATTGGTATTAATTTTTCTAGTTGAAGCCTCTTATAGAGAGAGAAAGGCATAACACTAACTCCAGCTCCCAAATCACACAAAGCAGTTCTAACATAACTATTCTTAATAGAGCAAGGGATAGTTGGAATCCCTGGGTCTCTAAGTTTCTTTGGAACCTTACCATTAAAAGAATAATTAGCAAGCAAAGTAGAGATTTCTTCATTAGGGATCTTCCTTTTATTCGAGACAATATCCTTCATATACTTTGAGTAAGGAGGCAATTTAATAGCATCAGTCAAAGGAATTTGTAGGAATAAAGGTTTCATCCACTCACAAAACTTATTATAGTGTTCATCTTCCTTTGACTTGTGTTTCTTATCAGGGAAAGGCATAGGTTTTTGGACCCAAGATTCTCTTTCACTACCATGTTTCTTAGCAATAAAATCTTCTTTAGTGTATTTAGTATTCTTAGTGTGGTTTTCAGGTTCTTCTTCAACTTTTTCTTCATTAGGAACTTCATTTTCTTCATTACCATTTTCAGTTTCAGCATCAGAGATAGATATACTATTAGGATCTATAGCAGGTTCAAAGGGTTCTACGACAGTTTTATGTTTCTTTTTCCTTTTCTTACGAGTAAAACCACTATTTTCAGCTTGTTGAGAATCCTGCTCAATTCTTTTGGGATGCCCCTCAGGATAAAGAGGATCCTGGGTAGCAGCACCACTTCTACTTCTAATTTCATAAGCATGTTTTTCTTTAGCAGCATTAACTAGCAAATCTTTTTGCACTTTAAGGAGTTGATCTATTTGAGTTTGAACCATTTGAAAGTGTTTAACAATCATTTTACCATCATTAGAGGTTCTTTCCACAATATCTTTCAACTCAACAATAGCTCTAGTGTTTTCCATTAGATGATTTTGCACCCTTTTATTAAAATTATCTTGCTTAACAATAAAGATATCAAATTCTTCTAACAATTGATCAGGAGGTTTAGAGTAAGGGATATCACCTTCATCAAAGTGTTGGAGAGAGTGTACCTCAATAGTGGACGAGTAGGGAATAAGCTTACATAATTCTTCTATAGGAGGTAAATTCTTGACATCTGCAGCTTTAATTCCCTTCTCCTTAAGACATTTCTTAGCTTCCTTCATCATTTCATCATTTAATTCAATAATTCCCCTCTTATTTGATGTTGGAATAGGCACCGGAATAGTAGGTTCAGGTACAATTACTTCAGGTATAGCTTGTTTAGGAGGAGTCCAATCTTCATAGTTCTTGCTTATTTTAGCCATTAATTCCTCAGCTTCCTTGGGAATCCTATTCCTGAAAACACAATCAGCACAACTATCTAGGTATGTCCTAGATTCTTCGGTTAGTCCATTATAAAATATATCAAGAAGCTCATTCTTAGGTAATGGACTTCCAGCTTGTGCATGAATCAAAGCACAAAACCTTGCCCAAGATTCGGGCAATATCTCTTTTTCTCCCTGTTTAAAATCAAAAAGTTCCTGCAAAATAGCATGTCTAGCACTAGGAGGAAAATATTTCTGCAGGAAAGTATTAATCAAGCAATCAGGGCTATCAATAGATCCAGGAGGTAAATTACTAAACCAAGTTTTAGCTTCTTGATACGTCCAAAACATATCTACTTTCCTGAACACTTTTGCTATTGTTTCTCCTCTAAACTTGTGTGATTTGGATGCAACTAATGAGGACTGACGCTGTTTTCAGCAGAATTGCCTTGGTGTCTACTTTTTGTGCAGAAAATCAACTATCAGGAAAAATCCTGGAAAATATGCCAAAAATCCTATTTCACCCGAAGACTCCAGGAGCCAGAATACGAGACGGAGAGGAGCCCTGGGGTGGCCACACCACCTGGTTGTCGCGGGACAAGCCAGGCCGCGCCAGGGGGTGGTGTGGCCCCCCAGGCACCCCCTCGGCCTCTCTCTTTGCCTATAAGGAGCCTTCTGACCTAAAAACTCCGGGGGGTTCGACGTTTTTCCAGAAGGAGTTCCGCTCTGCCGCCACCACCAGATTCCACGAAACAGCACCAGAAACTCCGTTCTGGCACCCTGCCGGGACGGGGAATTGGAGCACACCATCACCATCATCATCACCATCGCTTCTCCATCGACCATCCATGTTTCCCCCATCTATGAGTGAGTAATACCCCGCTATAGGCTATGGGGATGGTAGGGATTGGATGAGATTATTCATGTAATGGCATCAGATTGTTAGGGCATGGTGCCTAGTATCTTTTATTAGTGCTTTATGACTTTGTTGCGACTTGTTGTGCTTAATGCTTGTCACTAGGGCCCGAGTGCCATGATTTCAGATCTGAACATGTTATTGATTCATTATGATAGTATTGTTTTTGGTCTTATCTGCAAGTTGTATACACACGTTGTTGTCCGGAACCTATGGCCCCGAAGTGATAGAAATTGGGATAACCGGAAGGGAATGGCTTTGATGTGAGGATCACATGTGTTCACAGAGTGTTAATGCTTTGCTCCGGTGCTCTATTAAAAGGAGTACCTTAATTGCCAGTAGTTCCCTAGAGGCCCCGCTGCAAACGGGCTGGCAGGACAAAAGGTGTTGTGCAAGTTCTCATTGCGAGCACGTATGACTACATATGGAACACATGCCTAGGATTGTCTAGTACTTCGATGCTTTATCTTATTTATCTGCAATTGCCTTATATTCTGATTGCTATGTGGATTGTCTTGTCCATGCAACGCCCGTCCATCCATCCCTATGCCTACCGCACTCGAATCCCACTGTTTACTGCTTTTGTTACTACTCTCTTTGCTTTACTACTGCTGTTACTTTACTATTCCTACTACAAAACTGTTGCTACTGATAAACTGCTGTGAGCAAGATTGTTTCTAGGTGCAGCTGAATTGACAACTCAGTTGAAGGCTGATAAATATTCTTTGGCTCCTCTTGTGTCGAATCAATAAATTGGATTTCACTTCCCTCGAAAATACAGCGATACACCCCCTATACTTGTGGGTCATCAAGACTATTTTCTGGCACCGTTGCCGGGGAACATAGCTTTATTTATCAAGTTCACTTGGATTCTCTATTGTTCGCTGCTATCCATCCATCATGGGTAAGTCTCGTGATGGCAAGGTTCCTATTTTACCATCCACTGCAAGAAGAGGTACGGTTCTGAACACCTCTGTTGCTCTTGATTCACGTCTGTTATAAGTTAGCTCGTTACACCACCACATACACATGCTACACACACTGCTACTACTGCGGAATCTGAAACTTCTGATGTTCCTTCCACTATGCTTGATAAGAGTGGTTCATTAGGTCCTTTCCTAGATGCTACGATTGCTAGAACTATAGCTGGAAATACTGAAACTCCTAATGAAGACACTACCACACCTGTTAGCTCACCTGAGTCTAGTGAGAGTTATGATATTGAAGAAGATTATGTTGAGATGACCGATGAGTTTATTAAAGAATGTAAGAACACCCATGATAGGAGCGCTGCTAAGAGTCTCCTTGAGAGGCGTACTATTAGACCCAAATTATATCCTGCTGCTAAGTTTGCTGCTTCTCCCATAAACATTACAGATGAAGATTATGATTTCTCTCTCGATCTATCTTACATAGCTATTGTCGAGAAAGAACCTTTTGGTGGGACTAAGAATGAAAGTGCGGTAGCACATATGAATGAACTTTCTACCATGAGTGGCTTGATTTCTGATGATATTAAGATGCGTACTTACTTTGTTGCTAAGATTTTCCCCTTTTCGCTGAATGGAGAAGCTAAAAGTTGGTTTAGTAATTTGCCTCCTGGATCTATTGATAGCCCTGAGTGCTTGATTAGTACTTTCTTGCAGAAATATTTTCCTCCCAGTGCTAGACATGCTATTTTGCAGGAAATTTTTGATTTCAAACAGGGAGAAAAAGAGGTATTGCCCGAATCTTGGGCGAGGTTTTGTGCTCTGATTCATGCACAAGTTGGAAGTCCATTACCTAAGAGTGAGCTTCTTGATATATTTTATAATGGACTAACCGAAGAATCTAGTACATACCTAGACAGTTGCGCTGATTGTGTTTTCAGGAATAAGACTCCTAAGGAAGCTGAGGAATTAATGGCTAAAATAAGCAAGAATTATGAAGATTGGACTCCTCCTAAACAAGCTATACCTGAAGTAATTGTACCTGAACCATCTATTCATGTGCCTATTCCAACATCAAAGAAGAGGGGAGTTATTGAATTAAATGATGAAGTGATGAAGGAAGCTAAGAAATGTCTTAAGGAGAAGGGAATTAAAGCTGCAGATGTCAAGAATTTACCTCCTATAGAAGAATTATGGAAGCCTATTTCCTACTCACCCACTATTGAGGTACACTCTCTCCAACACTTTGATGAAGGTGATATACCTTACTCTAAACCTCCTGATCAATGCTTAGAAGAATTTGATATCTTTATTGTTAAGCAAGATAACTTTAATAAAAGGGTGCAAAATCATCTAATGGAAAACACTAGAGCTATTGTTGAGTTGAAAGATATTGTGGAAAGAACCTCTAATGATGTTAAAATGATTGTTAAACACTTTCAAATGGTTCAAACTCAAATAGATCAACTCGTTAAAGTGCAAAATGACTTGCTAGTTAATGCTTCTAAAGAAAAACATGCTTATGAAATTAGAACTAGAAGCGGTGCTGCTACGCAGGATCCTCTATATCCCGAGTGGCATCCCAAAAGAATTGAGCAGGATTCTCAACAAGCTGAAAATAGTGGTTCTACTCGTAAGAAAAGGAAAAAGCAACATAAAACTGTTGTAGAACCCTCTGAACCTGTTATAGATCCTAATAGTATATCTATCTCTGATGCTAAAACTGAAAGTGGTAATGACGAAAATGAAGTGCTTAATGAAGAAAAAGTTGAAGAAGAACCTGAAAACCACACTAAGACTACTAAATACACTAAAGAATATTTTATTGCTAAGAAACATGGTAGTGAAAGAGAAACTTGGGTCCAAAAACCTATGCCTTTCCCTGATAAGAAACACAAGTCAAAGGAATATGAACACTATAATAAGTTTTGTGAGTGGATGAAGCCTTTATTCTTGCAAATTCCTTTGACTGATGCTATTAAATTGCCTCCTTACTCAAAGTATATGAAGGACATTGTCTCGAATAAAAGGAAGATCCCTAATGAAGAAATTTCTACTTTGCTTGCTAATTATTCCTTCAACGGTAAGGTTCCTAAGAAACTTGGAGACCCAGGGATTCCAACTATCCCTTGCTCTATTAAGAATAGTTATGTTAGAACTGCTTTGTGTGATCTGGGAGCTGGAGTTAGTGTTATGCCTTTCTCTCTCGATAAGAGGCTTCAACTTGAAACATTAATACCGACTGATATATCTTTGCAAATGGCTGATAAATCTACCACTATCCATGTGGGTATATGTGAGGATGTACCTTTTCAAGTGGCTCACAATTGCTTGATACTAACCGATTTTGTTGTGCTTGAAATGCCTGAAGATGATAATATGTCTATTATTCTTGGGAGACCTTTTCTTAATACTGCAGGAGCTGTTATTAATTGTAATCAAGGAAAGGTGACCTTCAATGTTAATGACAAGGAACATACTGTCTATTTCCCCAAGAAGATTGAAAGGACTTATGGTTTGAATTCAATTGAACATGTTGAAGGCATTCAAGTTGGAGAAATATATTGTCCCATACCAAGAGAAAAATTTGAAACTATTATGATTGGGACCATTGCTATCAAGGTTGAGGTAACATAATCATTAGTGGAGTACAAAGTTTTGTCTCATATGCAATTGTTTTGGTAGCAAGACTTGATCAACCTTGCTAACAAAAGGATTCCATTGAACAAAACAATGTTTTCACTATGATTATCTCCGTTTATTTCTATCCTTTGCATTTTAGTTTTTGGTTTCGCTTAGTTTTCTTTGTGTTGTTAGTTGCTTGCACGCTAGAACTTTTGTAGTTCTAGCCTTGTTTTGTCTTTGCATCATGTTTCCAAAAGAAAAGAAAAATCTGTCTGTCAGAAAAATCATTCTTTTATTTCTGAAAAAAGCCCAAAAATAAAGTATCTCGAAAAATTCCAGAAAATTCATATTAAATTTTTACGTGAAAAAAGGGGCAGAGGAGTACCTGGTAGGTACCAGGGGGGCCCACCAGGCAGGCACACCATGTGGTGGTGCGGCCAGCCCTGGGTGGCGCCATACCCTGGTGTGGGCCACCCTGGCCCCTCACTTACTCTCTCACCTGCCACTCTCTTCTCTCTCCTGAGTAAGCTCCAGTTCATAGCTCAAAATCGCGTTCTTTCTGTGCTTGCTCTCGATTTCTTCGATCTCCTTGCTCGCCGCCTAGCTGCTAGGGGGCCTATCTATGGGGGCATCATTGCCTCGCGTGTACTCAATGCATTAGGTCTTTCAGTAGATCCCGATGATGCTATGCTAGCACCACAGAGGATTGACCTTGTTGCCAACGAACACTCATCACTTTGCCACTGCTACCTCTGATTTGAACAATCTAGTATATAGGATGCTTTTCACTGACGGGGATGAAAGGGAGATCCTTTTGCCACGGCCTGCTTTGTTTAGTGTTGACAGGAGACCGTGGTCGCGCTCCAAGGAGGAGGTGGATGAGCAGCTGTGCTTGCTAGGTTTCCACGAGCAGCACCAGGAGGATGTGCCCTCCTATGATTACTCCGCACATTACGGAGAGACGTACTCGAGCTCGCACCAAGACGAGGGTACCTCCTTGTCGTACCATGGTGACACTTCATCCTGGCCAGCTTGGGATTGATACCCACTTAGGCCAAAAGCCTAAGCTTGGGGGGAGGTAAGCCGACACCGCACTCATCTCCATATCATGTTGCGTCGGTACTTTGTATATTCATGTTTTCATTCTCTTTTTAGTTTTCGTTCTTCTTCGTTTTTGCTTTTTTAAAAACACAAAAAGACCAAAAATATTTTTGTTGTTTCTCTTTGGTTTGCTTCTTCTTTTTTGCCTTGGTTTGTTTTTCCCTTTTTGCTTTGCTTGAACTATTTGAAAAATCCAAAAAGATTTTGCTTTCTTTGTTTTTCCCTTTTGGTTCTTGTTTAAAAATCGAAAACACCAAAAATATTTGTCGTTCTTCTTTGGTTTTTGTGAGTTTGCTACAGGGTTCGGCAGTTCTCAGTGGATTATTGGTTTCATATTATTATTCAAGCCACACAAGTGAAGAGCAATAATGAGGATTAATGACAACTTGAGGCATGGTAAGAGGCTGGTAACAAACTCTATTTGTCTTCATTTTTGTACATATACTCATCATTGTGAGCTTGCTTAGTCTGTTCATGTAGGGTGTATGTTATCTTTGGATGCTTAGTAGTTCTTGCTTTCTTGTGATTAGCTCCAGCCCGCTAATAGTTTGTAGCATGTCTCATGAATGTTTGCTTGCATTGCTCTATTCATAAATTGGTATGACACCATGGTATCCTCTTCTGAATGTTTCATTTGATTGACTTGGAACATGCTCACATGCACATAACTGTGATAATCAGTTAAGCCTTGATGAATTATTTTGCCTTGAGGATCTTAAATCACTTTCATGCCATGGGTAGTCCTGTTTTGTTGCAAGCATGATAATGACAGCTATTGCTCTCTCGTTTGTCGCTCCCTTACTATTGCTAGCCTTCACTTTCGCTGAGTATGTTTTACTCAAGTTCCCAACTCCCTAAACCAAATATTTCCAAAGTGTCCACCATACCTACCAATTAGCACCATTTGCTACCTCCGTGCATATTCAATGTGCTTTGTTTTCTTCCGAATAAAATGTTTGCTTGTTATGAGAAAGTTAGTTAGTAAAGCTCTCACAAACTTGATGGCACACTTTATTTTCTTGCACTTAATAAACCAAAACCATTGTGTCCTTCTTTGTTGCGTATATGCTTGCGCTTTATGAGTTGAAGTTAGCAGAACCATGTATCATGGGGACCACTTTCAACATTTCATTGGTACTTGTACCTAGTTGATATCATGTTCTTTTACTTATGGATCCCGGCGGTGTGAAATAAAAGTGGAACTTGTAAGATCATGGAGTTTGTATGTATGTTAGAGAAACGCCTAGGCCGCTAGCCTAAGCCATGCCTAATCATGGTGGAAACTTGCAGCATAACCGTAATGAGCATTCTATGAAGCATCCTCAATAAAAATCTATGCACATAGTAAATAAAAATATCACTGAGATGCTCATTGTTTGCTTGCCTTGTCATTTTGATTATGGGATAGCTCCTGTATCATATGCAAGGGGTACCCCGTTGGCGGTTCTCTATGATACGTGTGTACTTACAATGACAAGAGCTTACTTGTGACTAAAGTTGAGTAGCATGAGGATCGGTCTTCGTAAGTAAGGGGCATGAGACTTTGATTTATAACTTGTCAAGCATATCCTCTTAGTTGTGTTACTTTCACCTTAACCACATTCAAGATGCTTATGATAGGGGCAATGAGAGCTCAAAGCTAACGAGTACCATACTTTCAGCATTTGGAAGCCTTTCAAATTTTTCAAAATCTTTTCTTCTACTTGTCGAGTCTCCACATTTTGTTTGAGCACCTTCTTGAGAGCATAGTTGTCATTCTTTGTGTTTGTTCCATTACTTGATTATTTGTGTTATGACTTTGATGCTTGTATCCTTGATATCTTTACTTCTAGACATCACTTGAACTTCAGAGGTGCCTTGACATTCATAATCAAAGGCAAGCGAGATACCACTCTATCATACCTTTCTATGAGCATTGTAATGTTGCTTATGTTCGTGCTTCGTGCTACCTATTATTCTTGAGTTGGAATCTCTTCATAGCTTGCAATGACTATTAAGTAGACTTGGTTGCATACTCTTTATTATGAATTGGCTAAGAAGTTGATCACATTGCTGAGAATATTTACATCATATGAAGCAAATGTGTTCGTGAAAGTTCTTTTATCGCACTCAATTTTCAACTGAATTGCTTGAGGACAAGCAATAAGCTAAGTTTGGAGGAGTTGATACGTCCAAAACGTATCTACTTTCCCGAACACTTTTGCTATTGTTTCTCCTCTAAACTTGTGTGATTTGGGTGCAACTAATGCGGACTGACGCAGTTTTCAGCAGAATTGTCTTGGTGTCTACTTTTTGTGCAGAAAATCAACGATCAGGAAAAATCCCGGAAAATATGCCAAAAATCCTATTTCACCCGAAGACTCCAGGAGCCAGAATACGAGATGGAGAGGAGCCCTGGGGTGTCCACACCACCTGGTGGCGCGGGCAGGCCAGGCCGTGCCAGGGGGTGGTGTGGGCCCCCCAGGCACCCCCTCGGCCTCTCTCTTCGCCTATAAGGAGCCTTCTGACCTAAAAACTCCGAGGGGTTCATCGTTTTTCCAGAAGGAGTTCCGCTCCACCGCCACCACCAGATTCCACGAAACAGCACCAGAAACTCCGTTCTGGCACCCTGCCAGGACGGGGAATTGGAGGAGATCATCGCCATCATCATCACCATCGCTTCTCCATCGACCATCCATGTTTCCCCCATCTATGAGTGAGTAATCCCCCGTTGTAGGCTATGGGGATGGTAGGGATTGGATGAGATTATTCATCTAATGGCATCAGATTGTTAGGGCATGGTGCCTAGTATCTTTTATTAGTGCTTTATGACTTTGTTGCGACTTGTTGTGCTTAATGCTTGTCACTAGGGCCCGAGTGCCATGATTTCAGATCTGAACATGTTATTGATTCATTATGATAGTATTGTTTTTGGTCTTATCTGCAAGTTGTATACACACGTTGTCCGGAACCTATGGCCCCGAAGTGACAGAAATCGGGATAACCGAAAGGGAATGGCTTTGATGTGAGGATCACATGTGTTCATGGAGTGTTAATGCTTTGCTCCGGTGCTCTATTAAAAGGAGCACCTTAATTGCCGGTAGTTCCCTGGAGGCCCCGCTGCAAACGGGCTGGCAGGACAAAAGATGTTGTGCAAGTTCTCATTGCGAGCACGTATGTCTACATATGGAACACATGCCTAGGATTGTCTAGTACTTGGATGCTTTATCTTATTTATCTGCAATTGCCCTATATTCTGATTGCTATGTGGATTGTCTGGTCCATGCAACGCTCGTCCATCCATCACTATGCCTACCGCACTCGAATCCCACTGTTTACTGCTTTTGTTACTACTGTCTTTGCTTTACTACTGCTGTTACTTTACTATTCCTACTACAAAACTGTTGCTACTGATAAACTGCTGTGAGCAAGATTGTTTCCAGGTGCAGCTGAATTGACAACTCAGTTGTTAAGGCTGATAAATATTCTTTGGGACCTTAACACTCAGTGAAACCCAATTTATTGATTCGACACAAGGGGAGCCAAAGAATATTTATAAGCCTTAACAACTGAGTTGTCAATTCAGCTGCACCTGGAAACAATCTTGCTCACAGCAGTTTATCAGTAGCAACAGTTTTGTAGTAGGAACAACAAAGTAGCAGTAGCAGTAAAGTAAAGACAGTAGTAACAAAAGCAATAAACAGTAGGATTCGAGTGTGGTAGGCATAGGGATGGTTGGACGGGCGTTGCATGGACAAGACAATTCACATAGCAATCAGAACATAGGGCAATTGCAGATAAATAAGATAAAGCATCCAAGTACTAGATAATCCTAGGCATGTGTTCCATATATAGTCATACGTGCTCGCAATGAGAACTTGCACAACATCTTTTGTCCGGCCAGCCCGTTTGCAGCGGGGCCTCAAGGGACCTACTGGCAATTAAGGTGCTTCTTTTAATAGAGCATCGGAGCAAAGCATTAACACTCCGTGAACACATGTGATCCTCACATCAAAGCCATTCTCTCTGGTTATCCCGATTTCTGTCACTTTGGGGCCATTGGTTCCGGACAACAACGTGTGCAAACAACTTATAGATAAGACCAAAAACAATACTATCATAATGAATCAATAACATGTTCAGATCTGAAATCATGACACTCGGGCCCTAGTGACAAGCATTAAGCATAACAAGTCGCAATAAAGTCATAAAGCACTAATAAAAGATACTAGGCACCATGCCCTAACAGTCTGATGCCATTACATGAACGATCTCATCCAATGCCTACCATCCCCATAGCCTATAGCGGGGGATTACTGACTCATAGATGGGGGAAACATGGATGGTCGATGGAGAAGCGATGGTGATGATGATGGCGATGACCTCCTCCAATTCCCCGTCTCGGCAGGGTGCTAGAACAGAGTTTCTGGTGCTCTTTCGTGGAATCTGGTGGTGGCGGCGGAGCGGAACTCCTTCTGGAAAAACGTCCAACCCCTAGAGTTTTTAGGTTAGAAGGCTTCTTATAGGCGAAGAGGGAGACCGAGGGGGTGTCTGGGGCGGCCAGACCACCCCCTGGCGCGGCCAGGCCCAACCCGCGTGGCCAGGTGGTGTGGCTGGGCCCCAGCCCCACTCCGTCTCATATTCTGGCTCCGGGAGTCTTCTGGAAAAATAGGCACTTTGGCTTTTGTCCCGTCCAATTCCGAGAATATTCATTTTCTGACTTTCCTGAAACCAAAAACAGCAGAAAACAGGGGGTTGGCACTGTGGCTCTTGTTAATAGGTTAGTCTAAGAAATCATATGAAAGTACTCCAAAGTGTGGACAAAACATAAGAAAGTATATAAAACCAAGCATGGAACATCAAAAATTATAGATACATTTGCAATGTATCAAAGGGGCATGAGACTTTCGACTTATAACTTGCAAGCATATCCTCATATTTGTTCACTTTAACCTTAATCACCTCAAAGATTCTTATGATAGGGGTAATGAGAGATGAAAGCTAATAAGTACCATAATTTTTGGAAGCTCTTTATGAAACTTGAAATTCCTGCTTCCCTCTTATAAAGGGGACTATCTTTTTTACTTTTATGTTAAGTCTCCATCTTCTATATTTATGCACCAATTGAGAGAGCATAGTGACCATTCTTAGTTTAATGTGCATTGTTCCAAAACTTGTTGATTGATTCATAATTGTGATATTGCTTGTTCTTAAAATTATTTGTATCTAGTCACCCTTATGAACTTTGAAGGTGTCATGTGCATTTATCTTTTACTATAACATGAGGGACTGTAACATCCCAAAATTTCATCTAAAATTTCATCTAAAATCATCATCATTGCACTCATATCATCATAGCATGTATTTGCATTGCATTTAGAATGTCCTCCAAAAATTTGGTGCAATTTTGAGCCATGAACAAAAAGATATGAATTTTTGAAAATAGAATCAAAGAAAATGCTATATTACCTATTAAATCCAAAGTAAATACTTTGGATTAAAGTAAAAGGTAAATATGTTTCATAATACCCTAAAAAAACCTAATTTGAGTTTTTACAAATGTTCACAAATTGATTTGAATCAATTTGAATCCTTAAATCCAAAGTTGTGGAGAAAACAGAAATAGAAAAAGAAAAAGATTAAGGGAGAAAAAAGAGAGAGCAGTAGACAGCTTCTGGCCTTCTGGCCCAATCCGGCCCAGCAGCCCACCCGGACTCCCTCTCTCCTTCTCTGTCTTTTCTCACCCCCCCTCATTTCTACCCCTCCCGCTGATAGGTCGACCCCACGCCCACGTCACCTCGTCGTCTTCACTGCCGATGATGGACCTCTCCCCTTCGGCCGTTTCGAATCGATTCGATTCCGGCAGTTTCTCGCGATTAATTGCCCCGGCGATTACCCCTACTAAACCCCCTCTCCCTCCTCATCATTTTCCCCACAGACATCACCCCGGAGAGCCCCTTGGCTCCCCAAATTTCGAGCTCGAACCACCGCTGTCCGACGGACTCCGGCACCAATTCCGGTGAACCCAGGCCGCCCGGCGCCCTCCTCTCTGTCCTGTATGGTTTGTCGTATCCTGGCGCACCTACTAACCCAGCCGCGTGCCTCCTCTTGCTCCAGGTCGACGACACGGACCAAGTCCGGCGAACTCCCTCTGCCGCCACCGTCAGTCGCCTTCTCCGGTAAAGGTAGGGTTCCCGCCACCCCCTTTTGGTCTTTACTAGGTCCTGCAGACACTTGCGCACCTCGCTGACCTCTTTCCCGGTTGATTCGAGCCCCAGGTCATGGTCTCCGACACCGAGCCGTGAACTCCACCGTCTGCGCAACTCCGACGAAGGATCCAGGCCAAGCCCGAGCACCCCAGCCTCCATCGTGACCTCCATCGAGATCGCCACGACCTCCTCAACCTCTGGTACGTGTCCACGGTCTCCCAGCCCTCGTATAAACACCAGAACCTCATCGGCCGACGCTCCGCTGCCGCGCGCCGTCGTTAGCACCGCCAGTCTCTAGCGAGATGCTTAGTAGCCGTTCGATCAGATCCTAGCGGTTAAGATTAGATCACTTAAACGAAAGGGTACGGATGATCTGATCCGTCCAATGTCACTTAAATCTGACGGCCCACAGCGGTCGATCCGACCGAACCGGTACCAGCCAATAGGATAGCGCCATGTCGCCAGACTATTTATGTTTAATTAGAAAATAGACAGATTTAGTATTAAACTTAGAAATTCAATAACTTTTGATCCACAAATCAGAAAAATACAAATTTGGTGTCTATGGATTCAGAAAAATAAGACCTTTATTATGGAGGCCTTGTTTCACACTTTTTCCTCAGTAAACTTGGAATTATAGGCAGAACCTTTTTAGGAGTATTTTGCTCATAAAAATTGTTCTATAAATTATTTTTGGGTATTTCTTATGCATTTAGATGAGGTATTCTATACTCTGTACTATATACTCTGTAAATTATAGAATTATGATCATATCATTGCATTTTGCATGCATTCATGTTTTTGTAATGTTTTATTGATTGAATTGTTATTGTTGTATTAATCTTGTGTAGATTGTGTGGATTGTGAAGTTTGTTGCTGTGAGGATTGTACCTATTCCCCTAGCTACCAAGGCAAGTGATATTTCATCTCATGTCCTATTATTTTCACTATTGCACTAGTGATATTTTGGTAGATCTTAGCATGATAGAATTATTCATATGTTAACATACTATGCTATGCTACCCTATAGTGTATATCTTGGTAGTATTCCCTAGATAAAGACTTTGTATGCTAGAATGCTTAGCTATGCTCTTAGAATTCGTGGGTGGAATATACACATAAGATAGCATGGAAAGATATTATTTTGTTTAACTAAGAAAACAACTAATGTTAATGAAACACCTGGGTGGAATGGGCTTGCTTGGATTATGTTGAGTGGTTACTCAGGGGCCATGTCTATGGTCAGCTGGTGTATCACACTTGTGGATGGCCACCCAGGAACAAAGAGATTGGAGACGTTCTTGTCACGAAGCTTCCAGTGCAGCCACATGGCATATGGGCTCTGTCTTGACCGACTAAGTTGCAAGAACTCAGCCAGACAGACAGAGGGTGGTAGTGATGATAGGATGGAACGCGTCCATGGTGGTCTGAGGGATTGCTTCTGAAAAGTCTCGTCTCGATGCATGGCGAGTCTTGTGGGGAAAGTGCACCACCTCTCGAGAGGGTAAAACTAAGTACTTAGCCGTGTCCCCGGTTATGGACATTCCTGAGCCTCAAGACAGTGAAGCAGTTCAATAATCTCCTCATCCAAATTTCTCTAAGTTAAAACTTGTGGGTGAACATGGGTAGAGGTTCAGTGATGTCTATCATTGGTACCTTATAGCTGGAATGAAAAACTTCTTCAAAAAAACTATAGTTAAACTAATTTTAGCAAAGCCAGCCATAAACCCCACTTAACCATATATTCATGTAGTTGTTGGATTATACTAAGTATCTATGGTATCACTTGCCAATACAATTCCAAATGTATTGACCCTTATGGCTGTAACTTATTATGTTGCAGGATACTCTGATGATGAGTAGGGTTGCGGGTCTACACTCGACATGCTTGCCTGTGGCACATGAAGACTAAAGACTCTATTATTATTATGCTATGTAATGTGAACTTTAAGTGCCTTAGCCTTGGGCTAAGTGAGTTATCAGAACCATTATATTCCTGGATATGTGATGTAATAATGACCTTTGTTTCTGTGTACTTCATCTTAAACTGTGGGTGCTAGCATTTTCGATCCAGGGACTAGCACTGCAATCACAGGGATCTTACCTTATTATGGTGAGATCTTACAGATGGTATCAGAGCATTGTGTTTCCTGTAGGTTCGTGACCCTAGAATGGATTAGACTAAGGAAAACCCTTAGGAAAAATAACTCCATATTTTAGACCTCACACTTCATCTTTTCATCTCGTAAAGCTTTCCCTAATTATCCTTCTCATCTATTTTTGTAGATGTCCACCATCAATGAATCTGTCAAGAAGGGACCACTGATGACTATGACCCTGGAGTGTGAGACAGAATTTCCCAATGTGCTCAAGAACCTCATGCTCGGCTTGGGGATGAATGGTGAAGCCGTGTACAAGGGATTTCCTGTGATAGATGAAGGACAAGAGTATTGGTGGGTGCAACTCCACTTGTACAAGAACAAGGAAGACGATCCCAAGAGTACAGGATTTTGCATGTTCACCAACTCTGAAATGCACCCGTCATTCTTTGACTCTGCAAGGACTGCTGCATGGAAGGCTATTGAGGAACTTGGGGAGAGACTCAAGTATAGAATGCTCAATACTCAGGAGGATCTCAAGGAGGAGAAGCGTCTTGCCCAAGACTCAAAGGCCACTGTGAAACGCCTAAGTAAGGATATCATAGGCCTAGCTTTGGAGCTATGCGACCAAGACAAGCAGATTGCTGCCAAGGATGCCCAGATTGCCACCTTGGTTAAGAAGGAGTGAGATATTAGTTGGACCACCACCCTTGGCGTTTTATCACGTTAGTATTTCGACCATACCAACCTATGTGGTATGGCAAAAATAAGTTATGTCTGGAACCTTGAGTGCTTGAGTTGAATTAATGTATTGCTACTTGGAATGTTTTGTTGGTTGAATTCCCTCTTATTTTGCGACTTGTATTTTCTTTCTCTATTGTGTTACTAATTTTCTCCATACTATGCAAAAGATTCCAAACTTTGTCTACAGCACAGCCGAGGATTTCAAGGGACTCGCTTTGGGACTCGTATCTTGGAGCTAGTCCAAGTGCTCGCTCTTCCGATCCCCACTATTCAGGGACTTCAGCTGAGGAAGTTTCAGAGGAAGGACTTATGGGGATTCAGAGTTACCCAGCCAGGACATGAGACAGAGCCCCAAACTGGGGAGATTACCTTCATGGTTCTCCATGATGACATGGAGAGGGGCCTCGATGTCGCTATGCAGGAGCTGTTGGGACGCCTATGTGGACATCATTCTTCTGAGATCAAGAGCCACTACTTCCACTTCTTTGGGAGGCGCGACGAGGATGGAGAGCCTATTGTGTTGGACAAGGCCACTAAGGAGTCTATCAAGCCCGTGCGTCACTACCTCCAGGACTTAGAGAGCCTTATTAGACACCTTGATACTGATAGGACTAACGTGATGCTTAGCAATGATGAACTACGAGTCCAACTCAAGGAGAAGGACAAGGCCTTCCAGGAACAGGAAAATCGAATCAAGGAAATGGAGAAGAAGTTTGAAGACCAAGATAAGAAATTCAAGAACCAAGAGAAGAGAGTTCAGGAGAAGAACAAGAAGATTAGAGACTTGGAGACCGAGTTAGAGCTGGAGAACATTGAGCTGGAAGCGGATCACGAGGTGATAGAGAGGCTACGCACACAAAAGAGAGAGTTATAGACGAAGATCGATGCTCTAACTACCAGCTTGGAGGAATACAAGGCAGGATTCGCATCAGCAGGACTTGCTCTAGTGGAGGAGGAAGTTGACATGGAGGAGTAGTGATACTGTTCCATCTACCTATCGTTCTATTATTATTGAGTGCATAGGTCATACCGACTTGTGGGTGACTATGCTAGTATGTTATCTTTGCAGACTCTGTTATTGTTGTGATGTTGGAACTTGCATGTGCTTGTTTGTCTGAATTGTTGTTTTATTTGGGTTATCTATCATTACTTACCCTTACTAAACGCACAGATGCCTCCCCGATGCAACAACGAGGATAACAATGACAATGACAATGGAATGCAGCAGATGATGGCTGCACAGACCCAATTGATGCAAATTATGACTCAATTTATGGCGAACCAGAACCAGAACAACAATAATAACAATAAGAACCAGAACAATCCACCACCTTTGGATATGCTGACCAGATTTCTAAGGCTGAGACCTGCCAAGTTCTCAGGTACCTCTGACCCCATGGTAGCAAATGATTGGTTACGCTCTGTGAATAAGGACCTAGTCATGGTTGGATGCACGGATGCAGAAAAGGTCAGATTTGCAGCACACTTGTTGGAAGGTCATGCAGCTGCTTGGTGGGATAATTTTCAAATTACCCACCCTATTGAGGAAGTGACTTGGGCAATGTTTTAAGATGGGTTTCGCACCACTCACATCTCTGCTGGAATAATGGGATTGAAGAAAAAGGAGTTTCATAACCTCAAGCAACGCCACCGCAGTATTTCTGAATACATCGAGGAGTTCAATAATTTGTCGTGTTATGCACCCGATGATGTTGACACTGATGCGAAGAGGAAGGAGAAGTTCCTAGATGGACTGAATGATGAAATTTCTATGCAACTATATGTTGCATATGTTCCAACTTATCAATCTTTATGTGATAAAGCTAGCATCCTGGAAAACAAGATGAAGCTAGTGGAGGGTAGAAAGAGGAAACACCATTTCGATAAGTTTGGATCAGGATCTCCTCACGAGCGCCCTCATGGTGAAGGAAGTGGGAGCTCAGGATTCCACAAGAATGGGAATCATAATAACCATCGTAACAACAACCACCACCATGATGGAAGCAATCATCGTGGACATCACAAAAGTGGATTCAGGAACAATCACAATAATCATGGCCATGGGAACCAAAATGGTCAGAACCGTCACAGTCAGCCAACGAAGAAATACATCAGTCAGGTGGAATGTTTCAAGTGTAAAAAGACAGGACATTATGCCAATGAATGCCTAGAAAAGAAGACTGATGGGGCTAAGCCAAATCCATTCCAAAAGGGCCATGTGAATCACATTAATGTGGAGGAAATCCAAGAAGGATCTGATGCCGTGATCGGTAAGTTCAAAATTAATGCCTTTCCTGCACTTATCCTTTTCGATACTGGCGCATCGCATTCATTCATTTCAAGAGCATTTGTAATCAAAAATGAACTCTCCACTGAGACTATTGGATGTCCTATGAAGGTAAGTTCTCCGGGTGGAGAAATGATAGTAAATTCAGGGTGCCGACATATCACCCTAGAAATTGGAAAACACAAGTTCCCGATTAGTTTAATAATCCTAGAGTCCCAAGGATTAGATGTTATATTAGGGATGGACTAGTTGACCCGCTATGAAGGGGTAATTGATTGTGCCAAGCGAACTATTATGCTTACTACCCCAGAAAAGAAAAGGATCAGGTTCAAGTCTAACTTTGAACCCAAGGGGAGAAAGGTTAATTCTCTTAAGGGGGCTAGCCTAGATAATGTGCCAATAGTGAGGGAATATCCAGATGTGTTCCCTAAGGAATTACCTGGCATGCCACCAGATAGGGACGTGGAGTTTCTGATACACCTACTACCAGGAACGGGACCTATAGCAAAGAGACCTTATAAAATGTCGGTGGACGAGTTAAAAGAACTCAAGAAACAGCTGGGAGAACAGTTGAAAAAGGGATTTATTCAACCAAGCTCATCGTCTTGGGGAGCACCAGTCTTGTTTGTTGAGAAGAAGGACCGGAGTCAAAGGCTATGCATAGATTATCGTTCACTCAATGAAGTGACCATAAAGAACAAATATCCCCTGCCTAGAATAAATGATCTCTTCGATCAGCTAGAGGGAGCATGTGTTTTCTCAAAAATTGATCTTCGATCAGGATACTTCCAACTAAAGATCAGAGAACATGACATACCCAAGACTGCATTCACCACTAGATACGGGTTGTATGAATATACAGTGATGCCATTTGGATTGACTAATGCACCGGCATACTTCATGAACATGATGAATAAGGTATTCATGGAATTCCTTGACAAGTTCGTAGTGGTATTCATCGATGATATATTGGTATATTCCAAAAGCAGCAAAGAACATGAAGAACATCTACGCCTGATTCTAGAGAAACTTAGAGAACATAAACTTTATGCCAAGTTCATCAAATGTGAATTCTGGCTGAATGAAGTGGGATTTCTTGGACACATAGTATCTGGTAATGGTATAGCTGTGGATCCAGCAAAAGTGGCAGCTGTCACAGAGTGGGAACCTCCTAAATCAGTTAAAGAAATTCGTAGCTTCCTTGGCCTAGCAGGGTACTATCGGAGGTTCATTGAAAATTTCTCTAAGATTGCAAAGCCCATGACTAATCTGCTGAAGATGGAGAATAAGTTTAATTGGACAGAAGCTTGCGAAACCAGCTTTCAGGAATTGAAAAAGAGGCTAGTGTCAGCCCCAGTGTTATGTTTGCCAGATATTGAGAAAGACTTTCAAGTATACTGTGATGCATCTCACCAAGGATTAGGAGGTGTATTGATGCAAGAAGGTAGAGTGGTAGCTTATGCATCAAGACAACTCAAAAATCATGAAGTGAACTACCCTACTCATGATCTAGAGTTGGCATCAGTTGTGCATGCACTAAAAACATGGAGGCATTATCTTATGGGAAAACGTTATGAGATGTTCACCGATCACAAGAGTTTGAAATACATTTTTACACAGAAAGAACTCAACATGAGACAAAGAAGATGGCTAGAACTTATCAAAGACTATGACTTAAGTTTGCAATACCACCCTGGAAAGGCAAACGCTGTAGCCGATGCATTAAGCCGCAAGGCTCATGTAAATGGCCTCAATAAAGGAGAATTGTCGGAGGAGTTATGTGCCCAATTTAGAGAGCTGAGACTTGAAATTGTGCCTGAAGGGTACCTTGCATCCTTGGAAGTGCAACCCACACTAATGGACAAAATTCAAGAAGCCCAACAGTTGGACAAAGAAATAGAAGAAATCAAAAGTAAAGTTAGTGAAGGCAAGGCGAAAGGATTCCATGTGGATGATCAAGGAATCTTATGGTACGAAAAACGTATATGTGTTCCACAGGATCTTGAACTTAAGAAGTTGATCTTACAAGAGGCGCACAACTCACCGTATTCAATTCATCCTGGCAATACCAAGATGTATATGGATGTTAAGGAGAGGTTTTGGTGGAATAATTTAAAGAAGGACATAGCAGAGCACATTGCCTTGTGCGACGTGTGCAGTCGTGTAAAGGCAGAACATCAGAAACCGGTAGGATTATTACAACCACTGCCAATACCTGATTGGAAATGGGATAAAATTGGTATGGATTTTATCACCGGACTACCCAGGACTAAATCTGGATACGATTCCATATGGGTTATCGTTGACCGCTTGACAAAAGTGGCCCATTTCATACCAGTGAAGACCACTTATACAAGTGGCAAACTAGCCAAGATTTACATGAATAGAATTGTATGTTTGCATGGGGTACCTAAAAGTATCATGTCCGACAGAGGAACTCAGTTTACTTCGCATTTTTGGCGACAACTTCACGAGTCATTGGGAACTCGACTGGAGTTTAGCACTGCATTTCATCCACAAACTGATGGACAAACAGAAAGGACCAATCAAATATTAGATGATATGCTAAGAGCATGTGCGTTAGATTATGGATCCAGTTGGGATGAAATTCTACCGTACGCAGAGTTTTCTTACAATAACAGCTATCAATCAAGCATAGAAATGGCTCCATTGAATTTCTTTACGGAAGGAAGTGTACTACACCATTACTATGGAATGGAGTAGGGGGAAAGAAATTTGTTCGGGCCAGACCTAACCAAAGAGGCCGAAGAGAAAGTCAAGATGGTGAGAGATAGGCTAAAGGTAGCTCAATCTCGGCAGAAGAGCTATGCTGATCCAAAATGTAGAGAGGTTACCTATGAGGTTGGTGATAGAGCTTACCTTAGGGTATCACCACTTCGTGGTGTAAAGAGATTTGGAATCAAAGGAAAACTAGCACCACGCTATGTAGGACCTTTCAAGATTTTGAGTCACAAAGGAGAAGTGGCATATGAGATAGAACTACCAGAATCTTTGTCAGCAGTTCATAACGTATTCCATGTTAGTCAGCTGAAAAAGTGTCACCCAGAGATGGAAGAAACTTCGTTGAAAGACACTATACCATTGGAGGAAGTTCAGCTAGATAATGATCTCACTTATGAAGAGAAACCTATTAAGATTCTAGAGACCGCAGAAAGAATTACCCGTACCAAGACCATCAGGTTCTGCAAAGTGCAGTGGAACCATCACACTGAATCAGAAGCAACATGGGAGCGAGAGGATGAACTTTAGAGAGATCACCCTCACCTATTTGCTAGCAACCCGAATCTCGAGGGCGAGATTCATCTTAAGGGGGTTAGATTTGTAACATCCCAAAATTTCATCTAAAATTTCATCTAAAATCATCATTGCACTCATATCATCATAGCATGTATTTGCACTGCATTTAGAATGTCCTCCAAAAATTTGGTGCAATTTTGAGCCATGAACAAAAAGATATGAATTTTTGAAAATAGAATCAAAGAAAATGCTATATTACCTATTAAATCCAAAGTAAATACTTTGGATTAAAGTAAAAGGTAAATATGTTTCATAATACCCTAAAAAAACCTAATTTGAGTTTTTACAAATGTTCACAAATTGATTTGAATCAATTTGAATCCTTAAATCCAAAGTTGTGTAGAAAACAAAAATAGAAAAAGAAAAAGATTAAGGGAGAAAAAAAAGAGAGCAGTAGACAGCTTCTGGCCTTCTGGCCCAATCCGGCCCAGCAGCCCACCCGGACTCCCTCTCCCCTTCTCTGTATTTTCTCACCTCCCTCATTTCTACCCCTCCCGCTGACAGGTCGACCCCACTCCCACGTCACCTCATCGTCTTCACTGCCGATGATGGACCTCTCCCCTTCGGCCGTTTCGAATCAATTCGATTCCGACAGTTTCTCGCGATTAATTGCCCCGGCGATTACCCCTACTAAACCCCCTCTCCCTCCTCATCATTTTCCCCACAGACATCACCCCGGAGAGCCCCTTGGCTCCCCAAATTTCGAGCTCGAACCGTCGCTGTCCGACGGACTCCGGCGCCAATTCCGGTGAACCCAGGCCGCCCGGCGCCCTCCTCTCTGTCCTGTATGGTTTGCCTTATCCTGGCACACCTACCAACCCAGTCGCGTGCCTCCTCTTGCTCCAGGTCGACGACACGGACCAAGTCCGGCGAACTCCCTCTGCCGCCACCGTCAGTCGCCTTCTCCGATAAAGGTAGGGTTTCCGCCGCCCGATTTGGTCTTTACTAGGTCGTGCAGACACTTGCGCACCTCGCTGACCTCTTTGCCGGTTGATTCGAGCCCCAGGTCATGGTCTCCAACACCGAGCCGTGAACTCCACCGTCTGCGCAACTCCGGCGAAGGATCTAGGCCAAGCCCGAGCACCCCACCCTCCATCGTGGCCTCCATCGAGATCGCCACGACCTCCTCAACCTCTGGTACGTGTCCACGGTCTCCCAGCCCTCGTATAAACGCCAGAACCTCATCAGCCGATGCTCCGCCGCGTGCGCCGTCGTTAGCACCGCCAGTCTCCGGCGAGATGCTTAGTAGTCGTTCGATCAGATCCTAGTGGTTAATATTAGATCACTTAAATGAAAGGGTACGGCTGATCTGATCCGTCCAACGTCACTTAAATCTGACGGCCCACAGCGGTCAATCCAACCGAACCGGTACCAGCCAATAGGATAGCGCCACGTCGCCAGACTATTTCTGTTTAATTAGAAAATAGACAGATTTAGTATTAAACTTAGAAATTCAATAACTTTTGATCCACAAATCAGAAAAATACAAATTTGGTGTCTATGGATTCAGAAAAATAAGACCTTTATTATGGAGGCCTTGTTTCACACTTTTGCCTCAGTAAACTTGGAATTATAGGCAGAACCTTTTTAGGAGTATTTTGCTCATAAAAATTGTTCTATAAATTATTTTTGGGTATTTCTTATGCATTTAGATGAGGTATTCTATCCTCTGTACTATAGACGCTGTAAATTATAGAATTATGATCATATCATTGCTTTTTTCATGCATTCATGTTTTTGTAATGTTTTATTGATTGAATTGTTATTGTTGTATTAATCTTGTGTAGATTGTGTGGATTGTGAAGTTTGTTGCTATGAGGATTGTACCTATTCCCCTAGCTACCAAGGCAAGTGATATTTCATCTCATGTCCTATTATTTTCACTATTGCACTAGTGATATTTTGGTAGATCTTAGCATGATAGAATTATTCATATGTTAACATACTATGCTATGCTACCCTATAGTGTATATCTTGGTAGTATTCCCTAGATAAAGACTTTGTATGCTAGAATGCTTAGCTATGCTATTAGAATTCATGGGTGGAATATACACATAAGATAGCATGGAAAGATATTATTTTGTTTAACTAAGAAAACAACTAATGTTAATGAAACACCTGGGTGGAATGGGCTTGCTTGGATTATGTTGAGTGGTTACTCAGGGGCCATGTCTATGGTCAGCTGGTGTATCACACTAGTGGATGGCCACCCAGGAACAAAGAGATTGGAGACGTTCTTGTCACGAAGCTTCCAGTGCAGCCACATGGCATATGGGCTCTGTCTTGACCGACTAATTTGCGAGAACTCAGCCAGACGGACAGAGGGTGGTAGTGATGATAGGATGGAACGCGTCCGTGGTGGTCTAAGGGATTGCTTCTGAAAAGTCTCGTCTCGATGCATGGCGATTCTTGTGGGGAAAGTGCACCACCTCTCGAGAGGGTAAAACTAAGTACTTAGCCGTGTCCCCGGTTATGGACATTCCTGAGCCTCAAGACAGTGAAGCAATTCAATAATCTCCTCATCCAAATTTCTCTAAGTTAAAACTTGTGGGTGAACATGGGTAGAGGTTCAGTGATGTCTATCATTGGTACCTTATAGCTGGAATGAAAAACTTCTTCAAAAAAACTATAGTTAAACTAATTTTAGCAAAGCCAGCCATAAACCCCACTTAACCATATATTCATGTAGTTGTTGGATTATACTAAGTATCTATGGTATCACTTGCCAATACAATTCCAAATGTATTGACCCTTATGGCTGTAACTTATTATGTTGCAGGATACTCTGATGATGAGTAGGGTTGCGGGTCTACACTCAACATGCTTGCCTGTGGCACATGAAGACTAAAGACTCTATTATTATTATGATATGTAATGTGAACTTTAAGTGCCTTAGCCTTGGGCTAAGTGAGTTGTAAGAACCATTATATTCCTGGATATGCGATGTAATAATGACCTTTGTTTCTGTGTACTTCATCTTAAACTATGGGTGCTAGCATTTTCGATCCAGGGACTAGCACTGCAATCACAGGGATCTTACCTTATTATGGTGAGATCTTACAGGGACAAGCTGAATAGCATTCTTATTATGTTTTCTATATGTGAATCAAAAACAAATGTCTTTTAATGCATTGCTATTCATGAACCTTTTGTTTGTATATTTTTCATGTTACAACATAGTTGCTATGTCTTATTGTTAGAACCCTATCTTTTATGTTCATGTTAGAGTACTTTGATCCTAGCCATCAATGATTTACAAATACCTTGATCAAGATTATGATGGTGCATGTCACCTAAAAAAATATTCTTTTTATCACTTACCTACTCGAGGACGAGCAGGAGTTAAGCTTGGGGATGTTGATACGTCGTAAACATATCTATAATTTTTGATGTTCCATGCTTGTTTTATATCTACTTTCTTATGTTTTGTTGACACTTTGAGGTATTTTTATACATTTTCTGGGACTAACCTATTAACAAGATGCCACAGTGCTAGTTGCCTGTTTTCTACTGTTTTTGGTTTCAAAAAAGCTAGTAAGAAAATATTCTTGGAATTGGACGAGACAAAAGTCAAAGTTAGTATTTTACCTGAAGCAACACGGAGTCCGGAGGGGTGACGAAGTGGCGCACCAGGGCGGCCACACCTGATGGCCGCGCAGCCTGGGGGCGCGCCACCAGGGGTTGTGCCCCCTGGTGCTCCACCGACCTTGCCCCTTGATGTCTACGCACTTCTATTCTTGTAGACAGTTGTTGGGCCTCCAAGTGCAGAGGTTTGTAGAACAGCAGCAAGTTTTCCCTTAAGTGGATCACCCAAGGTTTATCGAACTCAAGGAGGAAGTGGTCAAAGGTATCCCCTCTCAAGCAACCATGCAATCAAGATACAAGAAGTCTCTTGTGTCCCCAACACACCCAATACACTTGTTAGGTGTATAGGTGCACTAGTTCGGCGAAGAGATAGTGAAATACAAGTGGTATGGATGATTATAAGTGGTAACGGTGCCAGAAAATAGCTTGATGGCGTGGAAGAGACTAAAGGAAAACTGAAATAAAGATAGCAACAAGCAAACATGTAACAGATCTAGTTGCAAATGGTGTTTCAATGTTTAGAAACAAGGCCTAGGGATCATACTTTCACTAGTGAACACTTCTCAATAAATATATTATCTTTATGATACTACTCTTAACTACTCTCCGGTTGGACACTCTAATCCATGGTAAGGCTATAACAGCACACCTCAAAGTTTGCTTTCCCCATCTAGATAACACCACACTGTCACCTTGATCTCTAGATGGTTCCAAAAAACACCACAATTTCATAGAAACATCCAACTCAAATATAACTCATAACAAGTAATTGTAATCTCTAGCCTAAGTGCCACCATGGTGTGCACGCTGTCACTTTCACAAACATGGGGAGAGCCAGAGATCTATTAAAGCACTTGAGTAGCAAGGTAGATCTACTTGATTACAGAGCTCATGATCATAATATGATCATGCATAGAGATAGAGATGAACACATAACTACCGGTAGAATCCTTAGCCTTGAGGAAGAACTACTCCCTCATCATCATGGGAATTAGCAACGGCGATGGATATGGTGGTGGAGTTGATGGAGATGGCTCCGGGGGCACTTCCCCGTCCCGGCAGGGTGCCGGAACAGAGACTTTCTGTCCCCTGAAACTCCCCTTCGGTGACGGCGGCACTGCGGAACTTTTCGTGGCTAGAGGCTCCCGAATTTAGGGTTTTTGCATAGGGGGCTTCTTATAGGCAAAGGGGCAAGGTCGGTGGCCGGCCAGGGGGCCCACATCATGCCCTGGCGCGGCCTAGGGCTGCCCGCGCTAAGGGGGGTGTGACCGCCCTGTGGCCCCCCTTCGTCTCTCCTTCGGACTCCATGTGTCTTCCAGTAAAATATTGACTTTGGCTTTTGTCCCGTCCAATTCTGAGAATATTCATTTTCTGACTTTCCTGCAACCAAAAATAGCAGAAAATAGGCAGCTGGCACTGTGGCATCTTGTTAATAGGTTAGTCCAAGAAAGTGCATAAAAATACTCCAAAGTGTGGGCAAAACATAAGAAAGTAGATATAAAACAAGCATGGAACATCAAAAATTATAGATACGTTAGCAACATATCAACATCCCCAAGCTTAACTCCTGCTCGTCCTCGAGTAGGTAAGTGATAAAAAGAAAGAATAATCTTTGAGGTGACATGCACCATCATAATATTGATCAAAGTATTTGTAAAACATTGATAGCTGGGATCATAGTACTTTAACATAGCATGAAATATATAGTTCTAACAATAAGACATAGTAACTATGTTGTAACATGAAAAGGCACAAACAAAATATTCATGAATAACAATGCTTTGCAAGACGTTTGTTTGTTTCACATATAGAAAGCATAATGAGAATGGTATTCAGCTTGTCCCTCATAGAGTAGCAAAACATAAATGCATAGGACACCTTCAAAGTTCATAAGGGTGACTAGATACAAATAGTTTAAGAACAAGCAATATCAAAGTTATGCATTAATCAACAATTCATGGTACAATGAACATTAAACTAAGAATGGCCACTATGATCTCTCAATAGGTGCATAAAGATAGAAGGTGGAGACTCAACATAAAAGTAAAAGAAAGGCCTTCATAGAAGGAAGCAGGGATTCAAGTCTCATAAAGAGCTTCCAAAAATTATGGTAGCTATTAGCTTTCAGCTCTCATTACCCCTATCATAAGCATCTTGAAGTGATTAAGGTTAAAGTGAACAAATTATGGAGTATATGCTTGACAAAATATAAGTTGGTAATCTCATGTCCCTTGAATACAAGGGTCGCTCCTCATGCTACTCAAGTTTAGTTACCGGTAAGTTCTTGTCATAGTAAGTACATGTGTATCATAGAGAACCACCAACGGGGTACCACTTGCCTGATGATACGGAAGAATCCCCATATTAAAATGACAAGGCAAGCAGACAATAAGCATCTCGGCATCTTCTTATTTACCATGGGAAAATGGTGCTTTTTTCTCTCTTTCCTCTTTTCTCATCTCTTTTTTTTATTTTTTTTATTTTTTTTCTCAATCTCTATCTCTTTTTTTTATAATAAGAATGCTTCATAGATTGCTCATTATGGTTACGCTGCAGGTTTCCACCATGATTAGGCATGGATTAGACCAGCCACCCAGACGTTTCTCTAAAACATGAATATACTTGGAATAGCAAATGCTAATAGGTAGGTATGGTGGAATCTTTGGAGTAACTTGGTTTTATTTGGGGTTGGATGCATGAGTGGAACTCATACTTGGTATAGAGGCTAGCAAAAGACTGGGAGCGACCAACTAAGAGATTAATAATGGCCATAATCATGCAAAGTGACAAAACATCATTAATTAAAGCATAAAGTGATATTACAAGTCGAAAACTAAAGGATCATAGAGGCTATGGTGACTTGGTATAGTCTTAACATGGTGTGAGCATGCGCCAAGTCAACCCAAATAAAGCATCAAAGGAGAATACCACAATACTATGCTTTAATATGCTAAAACAACGCATGATTCTTTCAAGGCACATTAAGCAATCTCAATTATTTGTAACTTTTCATGCTACAGCAAAAATCACTAAGGATGAATCCAAAACAATATCAAGCATGACATGATAAAGCATAGACCACAGTAAAAAACAAGCTCCTTTCTTACCACTTAAGCATAAACTTTTCCTACTCTTTTCCAATCCAAACCAATCTTATTTGAAAACTAATATATGAATGAGGGGGTCCAACCAATTTATTCAAGCAAACTAAGCAAACGAAAACCCAAAACAAAAACGAAGACGCTCCAAGAACAACACAACTATGCATGAAACAATAAAAATGAAGTGTTTGGAAGAAACCTGAGATTTTTATTGATGAAGAAGGGGATGCATTGGGCATCCCCAAGCTTTGACGCTTGTACTTCTTGGATATTTCTTGGGATGACACAGGTGCCATCCCCAAGCTTGAGCTTTTGTCCATACTTCATCTTATCACATTACTCTTCCCTACACTTAAAATTTTCCTTCATACAAAACTTCACACAATCTTCATTAGCAACATTAGTGTACTCAAGATAATAAGTCTTTTGGTTCAGTTTCAACACAAGTAAAACTTCCATTAAAACAAAATCTATTGTAGCACTTCCTTTAAAAAGTTCAAATGATCAAAGAGAACTCAAAGAGAAAGAGATTAAGAGGCAAATGCAAATAATGGCAGAAATCTGTCAAAACAGACCAGCAGGTAAAAAACAATTTTTTCGAAGATCTTCTGTTGCTCAAATCGAAAAGTGTTGAACTAACGAAAGTTGGATAACAACCTGGGGCAGAAGCACAAAAAATTACAGCTGAAACCAATGTACACAGATTTTTCACAAATTTTTATAGTGAAGCTCAAAAATCTGTTTCGGGACAGCAACTTTCCCAAGCATTACTTCTCTCTCATTAGAGGTTAATCTTGGCACAAAAAGCAAATAAAAAGGATAAGGAGAGGTTATTACTGAAGCAATAACTTCCAATACTCATCTAAAAATTTTGGGTTATCTCCCAATAAGTACTTTTCTTTAACGCCTTTAAGTTAGGCATGATAGTTTGAGAAGATGCTCACATAAGAAATATGAATTGAAGTAAAAGAGAGCATCAATAGGCAAATTTAAAGCACATTTAAGTCTAACCCACTTCCTATGCATAGGAATCTTTGTAAAAAACAAGTCATGAAAAGCACAAAGCAACAAGTATAGGAAAGCAAAACAAGTGCAACTTCAAGACTTTCAACATAAAGAGGGGAAACTTAAGATTATTGAGATGCATAAAACCATGTTTCCCTCTCTCATAATAACTTTCAGTAGCATCATGAATAAAATTAACAATATAACTATTGCATAAAACATTCTTATCATGAGCCACATGCATAAAATGATTATTACTCTCCACATAAGCATAGTCATTCTTATTAATTATGGTGGGAGCAAATTCAACAAAATAGCTATCATTATTATTCTCATCACCATAATCATCAAATATAGGAGGCATATTGTAGTCATAATTAATTTCCTCCTCAATAGTACCTGGACTGAAAATATCATATTCGTCATTGTAAGCATCATATATTGGAGGTATAGTATCATCAAAGCAAATTTTCTCCTCTAAAGATGGGGGACTCAAAAGATCATTTTCATAAAAACTAGCTTCCCCAAGCTTAGACTTTTCCATAGCATTAGCAATAATGGTGTACAAAGAATTCATACTAACAACATTGCTATTAGCATGCAAATAAACTTTCATAGGTTTTTTAATTTTCTCTTCAAACACTTCATGTCCTAACTCGAGATAAATACTATAAAGCTCTCTAATTTTGTTGTTGTTTTCCATTAAGCCTAACTAGTGAAAACAAGAAACAAAAAGACAAAATTGCAGAATCTAAAGGAAATAACTTCGAGCACTCACACCGGAGGATGTGAGTACCTTTTACCTTACCTCCCCGGCAACGGTGCCAGAAAATAGCTTGATGTCTACGCACTTCTATTCTTGTAGACAGTTGTTGGGTCTCCAAGTGGAGAGGTTTGTAGAACAGCAGCAAGTTTTCCCTTAAGTGGATCACCCAAGGTTTATCGAACTCAGGGAGAAAGTGGTCAAAGGTATCCCCTCTCAAGCAACCCTGCAATCAAGATACAAGAAGTCTCTTGTGTCCCCAACACACCCAATACACTTGTCAGGTGCATAGGTGCACTAGTTCGGCGAAGAGATAGTAAAATACAAGTGGTATGGATGAATATAAGTGGTAACGGTGCCAGAAAATAGCTTTATGGCATGGAAGAGACTAAAGGAAAACTGAAATAAAGATAGCAGCAAGCAAACATGTAACAGATCTAGTTGCAAACAGTGTTTCAATGTTTAGAAATAAGGCCTAGGGATCATACTTTCACTAGTGAACACTTCTCAATAAATATATTCTCTTTATGATACTACTCTTAACTACTCTCCATGTTGGATACTCTAATCCATGGTAGGGCTATAACAACACACCTCAAAGTTCGCTTTTCTCATCTAGATAACTCCACATTGTCACCTTGAGCTCTAGATGGTTCCAACAAACACCACAATTTCATAGAAACATCCAACTCCAAATATAACTCATAACAAGTAATTGTAATCTCTAGCCTAAGTGTCACCATGGTGTGCAAGCTGTCACTTTGACACACATGGGGAGAGCCAGAGATCTATTAAAGCACTTGACTAGCAAGGTAGATCTACTTGATTACAAAGCTCATGGTCACAATATGATCATGCATAGAGAGAGAGAGAGAGAGAGATGAACACATAGCTATCGATAGAACCCTTAGCCTTGAGGAAGAACTACTCCCTCATCATCATGGGAATTAGCAACGGCGATGGAGATGGTGGTGGAGTCGATGGAGATGGCTCTGGGGGCACTTGCCCGTCCCGGCAGGGTGCCAGAACAGAGACTTTCTGTCCCCCAAATCTCCCCTTCGGTGGCGGTGGCGTTGTAGGACTTTTCGTGGCTAGAGGCTCTCGAATTTAGGGTTTTTGCATTGGGGGCTTCTTATAGGCGAAGGGGCAAGGTCGGTGGCCGGCCAGGGGACCCACACCATGCCCTGGTGCGGCCTAGGGCTGCCCGCGCCAAGGAGGGTGTGGCCGCCCTGTGGCCCCCTTCGTCTCTCCTTCGGACTCCATGTGTCTTCCGGTAAAATATTGACTTTGGCTTTTGTCCTGTCCAATTCCGAGAATATTCATTTTCTGACTTTCCTGGAACCAAAAATAGCAAAAAAACAGGCATTTGGCACTGTGGCATCTTGTTAATAGCTTAGTCCAAGAAAGTGTATAAAAATACTCCAAAGTGTGGGCAAAACATAATAAAGTAGATATAAAACAAGCATGGAACATCAAAAATTATAGAAACGTTAGCAATGTATCACCCCTTCGCCTATAAAAGCCTCCCAGGATGAAAACCCTAAGTACCCGATCAAAATTCCACGAAAGAGTCTGTAGCCACCGCCATCTCCATCCCTAGATCGGGAGGGATTTGAAGCTCTTCCCAGCACCCTATCGGAGGGGAGAGATTACCCTGGAGGCCTTCTTCATCACCATGCCTGCCTCCGGTGTGATGCGTGAGTAGTTCATCCTTGGACTATGGGTCCATGTAGTAGCTAGATGGTTGGTTCTCCTCCTTGGTGCTATCATGTTTAGATCTTGTGAGCTCCATTCATGATCAAGATCATCTATTTGTAATCTTACATGTGTTTGCGGGGATACGATGGATATTGAGATGCTATTTCAGATTCATTATTGATTCTATCATGTCTATATTATTTGTGATCTTGCATGCTCTCCGTTTTTTGTAACTATCTTGGCCAAGTAGATGCTTGCAACTCCAAGAGGGAGTATTTATGCTCGATAGTGGGTTCATGCCTCTAGTAATCTGGGGAAGTGACATGAATCTCTAAGGTTGTAGATGTGATGTTGCTACTAGGGAGAAAACAACAATCCTTTGTCCATGGGACAATCGTATTGTTTACTTTACACACTTTGCTTAATGCAATTATCTGTTGCTTGCAACTTAATACTGGAAGGGGTTTGGATGATAACATGAAGGTGGATTATTAGTCATAGATGCAGTTGGATTACAATCTATGTATGATGTTGTAATGCCCAATCAAATCTCATAGGAGTTAACATGATTAGTATATGCATTGTATGCTGTCTCAAATCTATCAATTTCCCCGCTTTAATTTGTTCACCCAGCATGTTATTTATCTTAAGGAGAATCACCTCTGGTGAACTATGGACCCCGGTCCATGCTTTTACTATTGCTATACCTTCTACTGTTACTATTTACTATTTACTTTCTGCAAATAATCACTATCTTCCACACAATACGTTTAATCCTTTGTTTTCAGCAAAACCGGTGAGATTGACAACCTCACCGTAAGTTGGGAGCAAAGTTCTGTGGTTGTTGTGCAGGATTCCAAGTTGCTAGCAACATCTTGTAGTTGTTTCCTTGCTCCTACTGGTTCAATAACCTTGGTTTCATAACTGACGAAAAACTTGCTGTTGTGCTCATCATACCTTCCTCTTGGGGTTCCCAATGAGCTCTACATTTTGAGCCATCAGAGAACGTTGACCAATCTTTCCTTGTAAGGATTCATCAGACCGGTGGCCGCTAGAGGGGCAATAGGTCTTGTATCATGTTGTGTTTGCGTGTGTTCATCATGTTCTTTGCGAGGTGTGTGTTCGCTTCTGCTACCTTCTCTTTTTCCCTTGCTTTTCCCATCAATTTGACCATGAGATCCGTGAAGATCAGGCCACCCTTGAGGCTAACCCCTATTAGTGCTCCTTCCCTTTTACATTAAATGTCACTTTGCTTTTAGTGCAATTAATAAAAAACTGCAGTATTTTAAAAAGGTCTACCAAGAATAATGGATAAGTTATCATCTCCAGGCATTTCTAGTATCACAAAGTCTGTAGGAATCTGCGTGTTAGCTATCATAATAGGAACATCTTCACATATACTAATGGGAATAACAATAGATTTATCATCCATTTGAAGAGAAACTTTAGTGGGGACTAACTTTCTTAAATTTAATTTCTTATATAAAGAGAAAGGCATGACAGTCACACCAAAACCAAAATCACATAAAGCATATTTAACATATGTGTCTTTAATTCTACAAGGAATCGTAGGAATACCTGGATCTCCACGCTTTTCAAGTAAATTTCCTTTAAAGGAATAGTCAGCCATCATGGCAGTGATAACATCATTAGGTATTTTTCTTTTATTGGTGACAATATCTTTCATATATTTGGAATAAAGAGGAATTTTAATAGCATCAACTAAAGGAATTTGCAAGTATAAACTTTTTATTAGTTCAATAAACTTTTCAAACCTTGCATCATCTAAAGTTTTCATTACCTCTTGGGGATATGGTATGGGTCTCTACACCCATGTATCTCGTTCTTTACCTTTTGATTGACATGCAGTCTTCTTCTTTTTACCTTTGTCTCTTGAAGGTTGAGGGTCTTCTCTTACAATGGACTCAGATTCTTCATCATTTTCATTTCCATGTGGCCCTTCATTAAATAACATGATCATCATCGCCCACATACTCTTATGTGTTCTACCCGTGCAAAGCACCTACGCATAGATCAGGCTCGGATACCACTGTTGGGTCCGCAGCATAGAAAACAAAAAATTTCCTACGGTGTGAACTACATGCCAAGATCTATCTACTAGGTACAAAGCAACGGGTGGACATACATCCAACGATAACTTACCCTCGTAGACAACGAGCTTTGTTAACGAGTAGGAACTCGTGGTTGATGTAGTCGTACACTTGAAGATCTCAAGATCGTGATGAAGTCCAGCAGGTCCGGCTCCAGCACGTCCATCAGATCCAGCTCCAGCACCACCAAGTCCAGCACCGCAAAGCAGCGGTGCATCCATGATCGCACACACGTCCAGTACCCCGACAACCTCTGTCCCTCGCTCCAGCAAAGCAGCGGAAGCAGCAACTCCTTTCCAGATAAAGCCAACGGGAACATGTATCTCGCTAATCCGAGACCATGGGGGAATAATACTAGAGGGGGAGAGAGATCCTTCACAAGGAGGTGTGTGTGAGAAGTGAGGAGAGGGGACCTTTTATAGGAGGAGGGGAGGGTACCCCTCCTTCATGGCCGGCGCATGGGGGAGGTGACCCTTCACCTCCTCCATTCATGTGGTGGTAACCCCTCCACATTAAAATGCCCCTTCACATTCTCTTTTAAAGTCTCCACTTTAAATGCATTAAATTTCTCCAAATTTAATGCTCTCTCATTTAATAAAACTCTTTTATTATTTTTATTCAGAATTTTGTTAATTACTTTAATTAACAAACATTCACATAAAACTCCCTGCAACATTTCAATATTACATGCAGAACCAATTTCGGCAATTTCACCCGAAACAATTTCGGTGTCTATTGGAATAATTCCAGCGCTTTCTTAAATCTTTATCTGAAACATATTTGATCCAAATGGTGTCGGTATCCCTTAAGTGTGTCACCCTACGGTTCACGAATAATGCAGACATGATCGAGACCCCTCTCAGATCAATAATCAGAAGCGGGACCTGGAGATCCATACTGACTCCTACACATTCAATGATGACTTCTGTGATCGTGAGAACCTTTAACACTAGTAACTAAATCCCTTTGTCTCGCGATATATTACATGTCCGAGATTCGATCATCGGTATCTCCATACCTAGTTTGATCTCGTTACCGACATGCACTCTTTTCTTGTTCCCGTGATATAACATTCTAGTGATCACATCACTTGCTTGCAAGCTATTTCAATGTGATATCACCGAGAGGGCCCAGAGTATATCTATCCGTCATCGGGATTGACAAATTCCACTCTTGATCCATGAGCCTCAACATAACACCTTCGTAGCACTGAACCCATCTTTATAGTCACCCTGTTACGGTGTGACGTTTGATGTTATCAAGATACTCTTCCGGTGTTAGCAATTAACATGATCTCATGGTCTAAGGACTAAGATTACTTCGTATGATGTTATAGCAATATAAACATAATGACTTGATCGTAATGCTATACTTCAGATGAATGTTCATCACATCATTCCACCAATGGTGTGACCTTGTTATTAACAACATCCAATGTCCATGATCAGGAAACCTTGATCATCATGTTAATCAACAAGCTAGTCTATAAGAGAGGCATAACTAGGAACCCCGTTTGTTTATTAAACACACATGTATTGATGTTTCCGATCAATACAATTCTAGCATGCAAAATAAATATTTATCATAAACATGGAATAAGATAATAACCACTTTATTATTGCCTCTCGGGCATATTCCCTTCAGTCTCCCACTTGCACTAGAGTCAATAATCTAGTTTGAAAAACTTTGCGTATTGAACACCTATGGCTTTCTGGTGTTGCATATACGCTATTGCTAGTGGTTATCATTATCTCTGGATCTGACAGTTTCAGGTCCGTGTGTATTTGCATGTCTTTGCGTCGCTACGCATCACTCATTCTCAAATGAGATGGCATTGTATAAATTTGGTCCTTTGGTGAGACCTTTAGTTCGTTCGGCTCAAAATATGTTGATATTATTGTCACACAATATATCTTCATAGTATTAGCCCACTTTGAACCACACCTAGTTTGATAACAAACTAATTAACACAAATGCCCTCCTATGCTGCTACTATAGCAGTCATATACTTAGCCTTTTGTTGTAGTATCCGTCACAATGTCTCAACTTTGGAACTCATCCAAATCCATCATGGAACATACTTTCCATTACATTGTGCCACCCATAGTTTAAATTGAGATAAATTTAATTTGTATCTTGTGACAAAACTAGTATCAATGTAACACTTTACAATGAACTACCTTTAACTATTTGTCACTTATATATGATATATTCTTAGTTCTTCCAAAGCTCATAAGAATATCTTTACTATTGTCCAATGATCATCTTATGAATCATTCTGGTATATGCTCATAACATTTAGAGCATAGGACATTCTGGATATATACATATCATGGTATAATCGATCAAAATCTTCATGTGATTTTACTCACCAAGTGTTGAAACACTTGAATCTTGATACAATTCTTTCCATGCAGCAAGAACCTTTGTTGTTGTTTCTATATTGAACCCTTTCAATATCTCATATATGTATGTCTGGCACAACCATATTTGCGCCTTAATCTATCCATATAGATATTGATGCCAAATATTCCGAGTTTGCCCAAGTCTTTCATCGAAATCTTATTTTAATGAAATTCTTAACTTGTGTCAATACAAGATACATCATTTCCAATCAACAATATGTCCTCTACATAATGTATTAGAAATATGTCTCAGTGCTCCCACTTAATTTCTTGCAAATGCAAGCATCTTCATCATCTCTGATGAATTTAAACTCTTTTAATAGTTTCATCATGGTGAAGATTCCAACTCCGCTATGCTCACTTCAACTATTGAAGTTTGCATGCCCTTTTAGCACCCTTTTGAATTAAAAAAATCGTCTGGACCGTGTCATGTACACGTCCTAGGTAACCGTTCTATTAGAAGAACATTGTTTTGTTTATTCAACTACCATATACCAAATTATATGTAGTGGTTTCTACATTAATCCGTCAAGACTATATATCGCTATGAAAGATCAAATCTTGTCATAGTCAACTCCTTGAACATTGTCGTAAACTTCTTTCCGACATGTCGACTATTTCATAGATGTTAAACATCCATGTCTTATTTCTTTATAGATCCAAACACGACCGATAGGCTTCACGCCTTTCCGGAGGGTCTTCCAAGTTCAGAAACTTGATTTCTCGTGTATGGATACTATCACGGATTCTATGACTTATAGTCATTTTATGGAGTCAGGGCCCATCATCACTTCTTTGCATGTAGTCGGTTCATCATTGTCAAAACAATAACGACTTGCTTATCAAATCTTACTATTTGATTCTTACTGACCCACACGGTTCTATAGGAACTCTAATCTCCGAGATCACACCTTTTGTAATCACGAGAGACATGAGCATTGTGGCCGCCACCGGGACACTTTCCGGCGCTGCGCTACTTAGCACATATAGCTAAGGTTCAACAACCTTATCAAAGTTCTATTGTCCTCCCACTTAACTTTTCACGAAAAGTTCCTTCTCAAGAAACTTGATGTTCCAAGCGACAAACTCTTTTGTCCTCGGTGTTATGGAGAAATTCCCAACAAATTCTTTGGGATAACCTACAAAGACGTGCTTATCCGACTTTGGTTGTAAACATTTTACATATGCATATCATACCAAAATTTAAGAAAAGACAATTCGGGTTTTATCCCAAACCATAACTCATAAGGGTGTCATTTCAACGGATCACGATGGTGCTCTTTTCAGTGTAAAAGCGGTAGTCTCTAAAGCTTCAATCTTTAAAACATAATGGCAGTTTTATAAATGACACCTTTGATCTTACCATGTCAAACATGGTTTGATTTCATCTCTCGAATATGCCATACTCCTATGGTTTATCGGGAAACACAAATCATGGAACAATTCCTCAATTCTTAGGTGTTTTTGCTAAACATGTAACTCAAATATCTTCCTGTATGATCGAATCATAAACTCTTTATTTTCTTGTTACAATGATTTTTAACTTCATCTTGAAAGTCTTTGAACAACTTTCAAATGTTTCATACTTCCTCCTTATTAAGTAAATATACAAATATATTCACTCAAATTTTCGGAGAAAGCATATGAAGCAAAAAGATCCATCGCATATGGCTACACATAATGGACTATGCACATCAGCATGCACAATTTCCAATAAGCTAGTCATCCGTTCCTCTGTGTCCTATGGACGGAGTTTCAATTATCTCGAGGAAAGTCTCACATGCGTCAATTGATCAAAATCAAAGACTCCAAAAATCCATCAACATGGAGTTTCTTCATGTTTTATTTCAAATATAATTTAATAGCGATGTCACTTCATAAGTGATCTTTCGATCATTTGTCTTGCGACATTTTAGCAATAGTGTTTATGGATGTGATTTCTCCAACTAGACTTGTAAAAGTTCATCCATCCTTTATGGAATACGGTAATTATTTGAACAGCCATTGTTCTCATGATACCGGAACAAAATAACAATTATTTAAACAAATCTTGAAGGCTTGGTTTGATGACAACGAAAAACACAATAACACTTTATTTGTTTTCGATGAACATCATCACTCATTCTCTTGGTAGTTACTTAGGCCATTGTAGTTCATGAATTGCGTTGTCCTGTATGACACTTCATACCAACCAATTCGGTATCCAATACCTAAGAACCACATTGCTTAACAAGCAAGGAATATAGCCATAACATGTATATCTTCTATATACCTAAGTTGGACATCTCCAACCTTTTATTTTCTGCCAAATATTTTATAGATTCTCTTTCAGCAATTCCTTTTTCTTTTAAAAGAATCTATCAACATCAATAGTGGTGTCATCAACATGACACATGGTACAAAGCGTATATAGTCAAATACTAATACCTTTGGACTTGCACTTTGAAGTGGATCACCATCATCAAATGTTTGGTGTTCTTTCAAAAATCCATTCTTTAGTAATCTATTAGTGTAGTAAACATTTTACTTACATCTTCTATTCATCCTTATCATGACAACTTTCATGATCAAGCTACTATAGCCTGTAAGGAAGAATCACGAGTATAATATCAGTTCCCAAAACCCTTTTGGTAGATTCGGATGCCTACCATCTCCATCCTTCACAAATTCTCATTCAATATGAGAACATGTATTTTGCTAAATTATACTCTATCATAATCCAACCAAAAACATTGTTTCAGATATCACAATATCTTTCACACATGATGGTTTCTGAAACAATTTTCAGTTCCAATATAATCTTGATATTAAAACAACTTTTTGAATATCAATAATCATGGAGGCAAACATGATACTTTAGATACTAACATTGGAATTTTTACTCTCTATTTAATACTACTTATTAAACTTCATGGAGTAAATAGAGTTTGCTAAAAGTTTGCAATAGGACTTATAAACTTTAAATTGACATTCAAAACAATACGATACCAGTTCGTAAAGTAAATATCCAGAATTCTATAGTTCTATTATCTCAATTAAAACTAAGCATAAGGTAGTGAACAGATGCCAATGACTACAACAAATTATGCAAATTCACTTCGATTTAGTTTATGACAAATTGAGTTCGACTAATCCAAATTAGAAATGAACTCCCACTAAAAAATGACATCCCTCGTGCCTTTTTGGTGATTACATGAACCAAATCCACTACACCAAGTCCGATCAACACGTGAGTCGGTGTAGCTTCAAAGGCGAGCATCAATATGGTCATCACATCAACTATATGACTCATGCTTAACCTTTCGATGCGTGTTCCAAGGCCATGTCTGTACATGCTAGGCTCGCCAAGTAAGAACCTTAGTATTCGCGTGTGTAAAACTGTCTTACACCCGTTGCATGAAAGCGTAGAGTTGAGAACACCCGATCATCACGTAATGTCTCGAAACACGATCCATAGAACGGTGCATACTTAAGGAAGAACACATTTTATCTTGATATTTAAATGAGGGATCATCTTACAATGCTACTAAAAGCGCCAAACTAGCAATATAAGATGCTAACATCTAATGTGTAAAGTGAGATGATATGGTCCATGCATTTGATCTCTATCACTTGCATCGTGGTATGATTTCTATCATTCCTTTGTGTGTAAGGCCAAGGTCTAGGGAACTTACACGTTGAGTGTGTTGTAAGAGTATCTATCATACATCTACTTACAACAATACCATATCAATACACTAGCCCAGCAACGATCTAAACTAGACGCCTCTAATTTATCAATTGCAAGTTTTACGTGGCTTAGGGCTTTCGGAGATAGAACCGTTCTCACCTACAAACATGAACCACAACACGGATAACTAAGTTATTAGCAACTCGTTGTAAATCAGATATTGACTATAGTAGGAGAGACAGACACCCGCCATCCACTTATGCAAAACAAGTTACATGTCAGTCGTGGAACCGGTCTCATGTACGATGACATGTAAGGTTGGTCCGAGCCGCTTCATCCCACTATGCCACCAATATCCAAAATACATAGAAGATGCAATAACATGATCATCATCGCCCACATACTCTTATGTGTTCTACCCGTGCAAAGCACCTACGCATAGATCAGGCTCGGATACCACTGTTGGGTCCGCAGCATAGAAAACAAAAAATTTCCTACGGTGTGAACTACACGCCAAGATCTATCTACTAGGTACAAAGCAACGGGTGGACATACATCCAACGATAACTTACCCTCGTAGACAACGAGCTTTGTTAACGAGTAGGAACTCGTGGTTGATGTAGTCGTACACTTGCCGATCTCAAGATCATGATGAAGTCCAGCAGGTCCGGCTCCAGCACGTCCATCAGATCCAGCTCCAGCACCACCAAGTCCAGCACCGCAAAGCAGTGGTGCATCCATGATCGCACACACGTCCGGTACCCCGACAACCTCCGTCCCTCGCTCCAGCAAAGCAGCGGAAGCAGCAACTCCTTTCCAGATAAAGCCACCGGGAACATGTATCTCGCTAATCCGAGACCATGGGGGAATAATACTAGAGGGGGAGAGAGATCCTTCACAAGGAGGTGTGTGTGAGAAGTGAGGAGAGGGGGGCCTTTTATAGGAGGAGGGGAGGGTACCCCTCCTTCATGGCTGGCGCAGGGGGGAGGTGACCCTTCACCTCCTCCATTCATGTGGTGGTAACCCCTCCACATTAAAATGCCCCTTCACATTCTCTTTTAAAGTCTCCACTTTAAATGCATTAAATTTCTCCAAATTTAATGCTCTCTCATTTAATAAAACTCTTTTATTATTTTTATTCAGAATTTTGTTAATTACTTTAATTAACAAACGTTCACATAAAACTCCCTGCAACATTTCAATATTACATGCAGAACCAATTTCAGCAATTTCACCCGAAACAATTTTGGTGTCTATTGGAATAATTCCAGCGCTTTCTTAAATCTTTATCTGAAACATATTTGCTCCAAATGGTGTCGGTATCCCTTAAGTGTGTCACCCTACGGTTCGCGAATAATGCAGACATGATCGAGACCCCTCTCAGATCAATAATCAGAAGCGGGACCTGGAGATCCATACTGACTCCTACACATTCAACGATGACTTCTGTGATCGTGAGAACCTTTAACGCTAGTAACTAAATCCCTTTGTCTCGCGATATATTACATGTCCGAGATTCGATCATCGGTATCTCCATACCTAGTTTGATCTCGTTACCGACATGCACTCTTTTCTCGTTCCCGTGATATAACATTCTAGTGATCACATCACTTGCTTGCAAGCTATTTCAATGTGATATCACCGAGAGGGCCCAGAGTATATCTATCCGTCATCGGGATTGACAAATTCCACTCTTGATCCATGAGCCTCAACATAACACCTTCGTAGCACTGAACCCATCTTTATAGTCACCCTGTTACGGTGTGACGTTTGATGTTATCAAGATACTCTTCCGGTGTTAGCAATTAACATGATCTCATGGTCTAAGGACTAAGATTACTTCGTATGATGTTATAGCAATATAAACATAATGACTTGATCGTAATGCTATACTTCAGATGAATGTTCATCACATCATTCCACCAATGGTGTGACCTTGTTATTAACAACATCCAATGTCCATGATCAGGAAACCTTGATCATCATGTTAATCAACAAGCTAGTCTATAAGAGAGGCATAACTAGGAACCCCTTTTGTTTATTAAACACACATGTATTGATGTTTCCGATCAATACAATTCTAGCATGCAAAATAAACATTTATCATAAACATGGAATAAGATAATAACCACTTTATTATTGCCTCTCGGGCATATTCCCTTCAAGAACACCCCTCTTATCAGAAACTATTTCAATTTTATCTTCATATTCAATGTGCCAATCATAATGATTCTGAGAAATCATGTTTCACAATCCCTTGGCCTCCTCAATAGTCCTATGCCTAAAAATATTACCTGCAACACTATTAAGATAAGAGCTAGATCTTTCGGTTAGTACATTATAGAATATATCAAGCAATTCATTATCTTTTAAACCATGAGCAGGGCATCTCCTTTCAAGAACACAATATCTCCCCCAAGCTTGAGGAATACTTTCTTCCTTACTTTGGGCAAAGTTACTAATTTCCATAATCATAACATGTATTTTATCAGCAGGGAAATACTTATTATAGAAAATATATGCATGCTTCTTTGATATTGATTGACTTGGGAGCTAATGAGTTATACCAAGATTTTGCTTTTTCCTTCTAAGGAGAAAGGGAACAATTTCAAGAAATAATAGTGTTGTCGGATTTCATTTTTTCCAACTAGGCATGTTAGTTCATTAAGGTTGGTTAAATGTTCATAAGGAAATTCCTCGTCCTTACCATAGAACTTAGATGCTTCAACTCTTTCTATTATTTCAGAATCAACATTGAATTCATAGTCTTTATCTTTAATGTAAATGCCAGGTGCATAAGTTTTACTAGCAATAGGAAATAACTCTCCCAGTGATGTATTCATGCTAGCATCAAAATTATCCAAATCATCTAAATCAATGTTCATGAAAGCTTTAGTAAAATCCACATCTTATTCAGAATGTGTTCATCTAGAGCTAGAGCCAATATCATTTTCATCATAAATTTCATCTTCATCATATTCAGATTCTATATCATTATTGGACAAAGTCTTAGATAAATCAGGTGTCCCCTCTTTATCCTTGTCATCATCCAACAAATCATTTTACATATTAGTAGACATTCTAGATAATGGTGAACTTGCTAGAACAATAGTTTTCTTTCTAGTAACAAGAGTGGTAGCAGGATTAGGCGAAACATGGGGTCTAGAAGGCAAGTTCGTACATTTCCTCATAGTGGAAGGCACAATAACCTTCTTATAAACATCCTTATCCTTTCTCATGATGATAAACAAATAAGTACAACAAGTAAACGATAACAAGTGGTCTTACCAATAAAGCTAGGTTTCCCGGCAACGGCGCCAAAAAATATCTTGATGTCCACAAGTATAGAGGATCGATGAATTCTTCTATGGGAAGTATTACCCAAATTTATTGTTTTACTCAAGGGGAACACAAGAATATCAATAAGGCTTTATCAATTGAGACGTAAATCTCAACCACACATGTGTATCAATATACACAAGAAGCAAGTGGTGAATATAGTAGTTGAATCAAAATAGTAAAGCAAACAATAGTAGTAGATTTCCAGTTTTCACTGGAAGGACTGACTTGTAACTTTTAGTGGCTAAAAGCATAGGAATGAGGTGATAGCGGGGTGTTGCATGAATGATATTGATCATATAATGTAATCTAAATAACATGACATTCATATCTAATTCAGTTGTGTGTAGGTATATGTTCCAAACATAGTTATGCGTACTAACCAAGAGAATTTGCATAACATCTATTGTCCTACCTGCCCATTTCACATGGGCCAACTTGGAACTATAGGTAATTAAGGTCTATCCTTTTGAATAGCCCGGAAAAATGCATTAACAATTCATGAACACATAATATCCTCAAACTATCATATATTCCCCTTCTTTTCCCTAACTCTCACTTTAGGGTTCACAGGTTCAACATAACAGTAGGTAATAATACACCTTGTAGATAGATACCAAACTCAAATATACGATGGGCAATAAAACTTCAGTACTGAAATCATGTCACTCGAGTAACAAGCATCAAACATAGAAAAGATGCATCAACACTCATACAAAAATATCCTCAAAACAAATACCTAAAATTTCGATACATATGGATGATTGATACGTCCAAAACATATCTACTTTCCCGAACACTTTTGCTATTGTTTCTCCCCTAAACTTGTGTGATTTGGATGCAACTAACATGGACTGACGTTGTTTTCAGCAGAATTGCCTTGGTGTTTAGTTTTTGTGCAGAAAATCAACTATTAGGAAAAATCCCGGAAAATATGCCAAAAATCCTATTTCACCAGAAGACTCATGGAGCCAGAATACAAGACGGAGGGGGGCTGGGCCCATGCCACACCACCTGGCTGTGCGGGCTAGGCCTGTCCGTGCCAGGGGGTGGTCTGGCCGCCCCAGACACCCCCTCGGTCTCCCTCTTCACCTATAAGATGCCTTCTGACCTAAAAACTCAGGGGGTTCGACATTTTTCTAGAAGGAGTTCCACTCTGCCGCCACCACCAGATTCCACGAAACAGCACCAGAAACTCCATTCTGGCACCCTGCCGGGACGGGGAATTGGAGGAGATCATCACCATCATCATCACCATCGCTTCTCCATCGACCATCCATGTTTCCCCCATCTATGAGTGAGTCCCCCGCTGTAGGCTATGGGGATGGTAGGGATTGGATGAGATCGTTCATGTAATGGCATCGGATTGTTAGGGCATGGTGCCTAGTATCTTCTATTAGTGCTTTATGACTTTGTTGCGACTTGTTATGCTTAATGCTTGTCACTAGGGCCCGAGTGCCATGATTTCAGATCTGAACATGTTATTGATTCATTACGATAGTATTGTTTATGGCCTTACCTGCAAGTTGTATACACACGTTGTTGTCCGGAACCAATGGCCCCAAAGTGACACAAATCGGGATAACCGGAGGGAATGGCTTTGATGTGAGAATCACATGTGTTCATGGAGTACTAATGCTTTGCTCCGGTGCTCTATTAAAAGGAGCACCTTAATTGCCAGTAGTTCCCTTGAGGCCCCGCTACAAACGGGCTGGCAGGACAAAAGATGTTGTGCTAGTTCTCATTGCGAGCACGTATGATTATATATGGAACACATGCCTAGGATTATCTAGTACTTGGATGCTTTATCTTATTTATCTGCAATTGCCCTATGTTCTGATTGCCATGAGAATTGTCTTGTCCATGCAACGCCCGTCCATCCATCCTTATGCCTACCGCGCTTTAATCCTATTATTTACTGCAATTGTTACTACTGCTGTTGCTTTACTATTCCTACGACAAAACTGTTGCTATTGATAAACTGCTATGAGCAAGATTGTTTCCAGGTGCAGCTGAATTGACAACTCAGTTGTTAAGGATTATAAATATTCTTTGGTTCCCCTTGTGTCGAATCAATAAATTGGGTTTCACTTCCCTCGAAAATACTGCGATACACCCCTTATACTTGTGGGTCATCAAGACTATTTTCTAGCATCGTTGCCGGGGAGCATAGCTTTATTTATCAAGTTCACTTGGATTCTCTATTGTTCACTGTTATCCATCCATCATGGGTAAGTCTCGTGATGGCAAGGTTCCTATTTTACCATCCACTGCAAGAAGAGGTACGGTTCTGAACACCTCTATTGCTCTTGATTCACCATCTGTTATGAGTAAGCTCGTTACACCACCACATACACATGCTACACACACTGCTACTACTGCTAAATCTGAAACTTCTGATACTTATGATGCTGCTTCTACTATGCTTGATAAGAGTGGTTCATTAGGTCCTTTCCTAGATGCTATGATTGCTAGAACTATAGCTGGAAATACTGAAACTTCTAATGAAGACACTACTACACCTGTTAGTTCACCAGAGTCTAGTGAGAGTTATGATATTGAAGACAGTTATGTTGAGATGACCGATGAATTTATTAAAGAATGTAAAAACACCCATGATAGGAGTGCTGCTAAGAGTCTCCTTGAGAGGCGTACTATTAGACCCAAATTGTCTCCTATTGCTAAATTTGATGCTTCTCCCATAAACATTAAAGATAAAGATTATGATTTCTCTCTCGATCTATCTTACATAGCTATTGTTGAGAAAGAACCTTTTTATGGGACTAAGAATGAAAGTGTGGTAGCACATATGAATGAACTTTCTACCATGAGTGGCTTGTTTTCTGATGATATTAAGATGCGTACTTACTTTGTTGCTAAGATTTTCCCCTTTTCACTGAAAGGAGAAGCTAAAACTCAGTTTAGTAATTTACCTCCTAGATCTATTGATAGCCCTGATTGCTTGATTAGTACTTTCCTACAAAAATATTTTCCTCCTAGTGCTAGACATGCTATTTTGCAGGAACTTTTTGATTTTAAACAGGGAGAAAAAGAGATATTGCCTGAATCATGGGCAAGGTTTTGTGCTTTGATTCATGCACAGGCTAGAAGTCCATTACCTAAGAATGAGCTTCTTGATATATTTTATAATGGACTAACTGAAGAATCTAGGGCATACCTAGATAGTTGTGTTGATTGTGTTTTTAGGAATAGGACTCCCAAGGAAGCTGAGGAATTAATGGCTAAAATAAGCAAAAATTATGAAGACTGGACTCCTCCCGAGCCAGCTATACCTTAATTAATTATACCTAAACCAACTATTCATGTGCCTATTCCAACATCAAAGAAGAGGGGAGTTATTGAATTAAATGATGAAGTGATGAAGGAAGCTAAGAAATGTCTTAAGGAGAAGGGAATTAAAGCTGCAGATGTCAAGAATTTACCTCCTATAGAAGAATTATGTAAGCCAATTCCCCACTCATCCACTATTGAGGTACACTCTCTCCAACACTTTGATGAAGGTGATATCCCTTACTCTAAACCTCCTGATTAATGCTTAGAAGAATTCAATATTTTCATTGTTAAGCAAGATAATTTTAATAAAAGGGTACAAAATCATCTAATGGGAAACACTAGAGCTATTGTTGAGTTAAAAGATATTGTGGAAATAACCTCTAATGATGTTAAAATGATTGTCAAACATTTTAAAATGGTTCAAACTCAAATAGATCAACTTATTAAAGTGCAAAAAGACTTGCTAGTTAATGCTGCTAAAGAAAAACATGCTTATGAAATTAGAACTAGAAGTGGTGCTGCTACCCAGGATCCTCTATATCCTGAGGGGCATCCCAAAAGAATTGAGCAGGATTCTCAGCAAGGTGAAAATAGTGGTTCTACTCATAAGAAAAGAAAAAAGAAACATAAAACTATTGTAGAACCCTCTGAACCTGCTAAAGATCCTGATAGTATATCTATCTCTAATGCTAAAACCGAAAGTGGTAATGAAGAAAATGATGTTCCTAATGAAGAAAATGTTGAAGAAGAACCTGAAAAGTATACTAAGAATACTAAATACACTAAAGAAGATTTTGTTGCTAAGAAACATGGTAGCGAAAGAGAGCCTTGGGTCCAAAAACCTATGCCTTTCCCTAATAAGAAACACAAGTCAAAGGAAGATGAACACTATAATAAGTTTTGTGAGTGGATGAAACCTTTATTCTTACAAATTCCTTTGACTAATGCTATTAAATTGCCTCCTTACTCAAAGTATATGAAGTATATTGTCTCGAATAAAAGGAAGGTCCCTAATGAAGAAATTTCTACTTTGCTTGCTAATTATTCCTTTAATGGTAAGGTTCCTAAGAAACTTGGAGACCCAGGGATTCCAACTATCCCTTGCTCTATTAAGAATAGCTATGTTAGAACTGCTTTGTGTGATTTGAGAGCTGGAGTTAGTGTTACACCTTTCTCTCTCTATAAGAGACTTCAACTGGAAAAATTAATACCAACTGATATATCTTTGCAAATGGCTGATAAATCTACCATTATTCCTGTTGGTATATGTGAGGATGTACCTGTTCAAGTGGCTCATAATTGCTTGATATTAACTGATTTTGTTGTGCTTGAAATGCCTAAAGATGATAATATGTCTATTATTCTTGGGAGACCTTTTCTTAATACTGCAGGAGCTGTTATTAATTGTAATCAAGGAAAGGTGACTTTCAATGTTAATGACAAGGAACATATTGTCTATTTCCCCAAGAAGATTGATAGGACTTATGGTTTGAATTCAATTGAACATATTGAGGGCATCCAAGTTGGAGAAATATATTGTCCCATACCAAGAGAAAAGTATGAAACTTTTATGATTGGGACCATTGCTATCAAAGTTGAGGTAAAATAATCATTAGTGGAATACAAAGTTTTGTCTCATATGAAATTATTTTGGTAACAAGACCTGATCAACCTTGTTAACAAAAGGATTACATTGAACAAAACAATGTTTTCACCATGATTATCTTCGCTAACTTCTATTCTATCCATTTTAGTTTTAGTTTTCGTTTAGTTTTCTTTTTGTTATTAGTTGCTTGCATGTTAGAGTGTCTTACAACTTGGGTGCTTTGATAGCTTTCCGTCTTGCCGCTAACCGCGAGAAAGGTGGAATTTGTGGGGGGCTCATTGCTTCTCATTTACTAGCATTGCATGGTTTAGTGCCTCATCATCTAGACCTACAGTTTCCCATAGAAAGGCTTGATCTTAGTTCCATGATACAGCATAAATTTGTTTCTTCTTGGGCTAGTTTGAGTGAGTTGTCTTATGAAATAACCTTTTTCAAAGCTGCTTGGAGAAGGAGCAAGTCTGAGCGCGTTGTTCTTTTGCCTGCACCTGTTTTGTTTAACCTTGATAACAGGGTAGGATGGTCTGTCACGGAGGAGGAGCTTGACACGTACTTGGGAGAGCTCTCCCAACAGGAGCAGGATACTAGAAGGGAGGTCACAGGTGATTCGGTCCAGCCCTCGAATGAGGGGGAGTCTTCATATCAGCAACCTACTTATTATTGGGGGCTTCTTCTTCGTCCCACGGGCCTAACTACGATCATTCTTACAATGACCCGCCTGCTTGGAACCCTTACCCGTATCTGGATTGACACCCACTTAGGCCAAAAGCCTAAGCTTGGGGGGAGGTACACCGACACCACACTCATCTCCATATCATTTTGCGTCGGTACTTTGTATATTCATGTTTCGTTCTCTTTTTAGTTTTCATTCGTTCTTTGCTTTTGCTTTCTAAGACACAAAAAGACCAAAAATATTTCTGTTGTTTCTCTTTGGTTTCCTTCTTTCTTTTTGCCTTGGTTTGCTTGCTTTGTTTGAACTATTCGAAAAAACCAAAAAGATTTTGCTTTGCTTGTTCTTCCCTTTTTGGTTCTTGTTTAAAAATCGAAAACACCAAAAATATTTGTTGTTCTTCTTTGGTTTTGTGAGTTTGTTGCAGGGTTCAGCAGTCCTCAGTGGATGTTGGTTTCATGTTATTATTCAGGCCACACAAGTGAAGGGCAATAATGAGGATTAATGACAACTTGAGGTGTGGTAAGAGGCTGGTAACAAACTCTATTTGTTTTCATTTTTGTGCATATACTCATCAATGTGGGCATGCTTAGCCTGTTTGAGTAGGGTGTGTGTTATTTATGGATGCTTAGTAGTTCTTGCTTTCATATGATTAGTTCCAGCTTGCTAATAGTTTGTAGCATGTCTTATGAATGTTTGCTTGCATTACTCTATTCATAACTTGGTATGACACCGTGGTATCCTCCTCTGAATGTCTCATTTGAATTGACTTGGCACATGCTCACGCATGCATATGACTGAAATAATCAGTTAAGCCTCGATGAATTATTTTTCCTTGAGGGTCTGGAATCACTTTCATGCCATGATTAGTCATGTTTTGTTGCAAGCATGATTATGACAGTTATTGCTCTCTCGTTTGTCGCTCCCTCTCTAATTGCTAGCCTTCGCTTACATTGAGTATGCTCTACTCGTGTTTCCAATTTCCTAAAAACAAAGATTGCCAAAAGTGTCCACCATACCTACCTATTAGCATCATTTGCTATTCTATGCATATTCAATATGCCTTGTTTTCTTCCGAACAAAATGTTTGCTTGTTATGAGAAAGTTAGTTAGTAAAGCTCTCACGAACTTGATGGCACACTTTATTTTCTTGCACTTAATAAACCTGAACCATTGCGTCCTTCTTTGTTGCGTATATGCTTGCGCTTTATAAGTTGAAGTTAGCAGAACCATGTATCATGGGGAACGTTTTCAACATTGCACTGGTACTTAGTACCTCGTTGATATCATGTTCTTTTGCCTATGGATCCCGGCGGTGTGAAATAAAAGTGGAACTTGTAAGATCATGGAGTTTGTATGTGTGTTAGAGAAACGCCTGGGCTGCTAGCCTAATCCATGCCTAATCATGGTGGAAACTTGCAGCATAACCGTAATGAGCATTCTATGAAGCATCCTCAATAAAAATCTATGCACATAGTAAATAAAAAGATTGCTGAGATGCTCATTGTCTGCTTGCCTTGTCATTTTGATTATGGGATAGCTCCTGTATCATGTGCAAGGGGTACCCCATTGGCGGTTCTCTATGATACGTATATACTTACAATGACAAGAGCTTACTCGTGACTGAAGTTGAGTAGCATGAGGATCGGTCTTCGTAAGTAAGGGGCATGAGACTTCAATTTATAACTTGTCAAGCATATCCTCTTAGTTGTGTCACTTTAACCTTAACCACTTAAAGATGCTTATGATAGGGGCAAAGAGAGCTCAAAGCTAACGAGTACCATACTTTTAGCATTTGGAAGCCTTTCAAACTTTTCAAAACCTTTTTCGTTTTCCTTGTTGAGTCTCCACATATTCTATGAGCACCTTCTTGAGAGCATAGTTGTCATTCTTAGTGTAATGTGCTTGCCTCAAAACTTGATTATTTGTGTTATGACTTTGATGCTTGTATCTTTGATATCTTTACTTCTAGTCTTCACCTGAACTTCAGAGGTGCCTCGGCATTCATAATCAACGGCAAGCGAGATACCACTCTATCATACCTTGTTATGAGCATTGTAATGTTGCTTATGTTTATGTTTCATGCTACTTATTATTTTTGAGTTGGAATCTCTTCATAGCTTGCAATGCCTATTAAGTAAACTTAGTTGCATACTCCTAATTATGAATTGTCTAAGTAGTTGATCACATGTTGAGAATATATACATCATATGAAGCGAATGTGTCCGTGAAAGTTTCTTTTATCGCACTCAGTTTTCAACTGAATTGCTTGAGGACAAGCAATAAGCTAAGCTTGGGGGGAGTTGATACGTCCAAAACGTATCTACTTTCCCGAACACTTTTGCTATTGTTTCTCCTCTAAACTTGTGTGATTTGGATGCAACTAACACGGACTGACGCTGTTTTCAGCAGAATTGCCTTGGTGTTTAGTTTTTGTGCAGAAAATCAACTATCAGGAAAAATCCTGGAAAATATGCCCAAAATCCTATTTCACCAAAAGACTCCCGGAGCCAGAATACGAGACGGAGGCAAATTAAGACTCCCCATGAGTTTCTTTTTAGCATTAGCATCAAGTGGGACATTCAAATAACAATCTTCAAGAGGAGGCAAATCAAGCATATCATAAATCCTTCTAGGCATAATAGAAACACTACTATCAAGATCACACAAAGCTTTAAAATCAAAGTCATTCACTTTCATATTAATGATGGGTTCCCAACCATCCTCTTGTTTTATAGGAATAGAAGCTTTGTGTTTCATCTTTTCTTCCTTAATATTTATGAGAGCATCAGTAATGTGTTTTGTAAAAGCCATGTTCATAGCACTAGCATTAGGACTTTTAGCAAGCTTTTGTAGGAACTTAATAACTTCAGAGATGTTGCAACCATCAATATCAAAATCAACGTTATCATCTAAAGTAGTAGAACTATTAGTAGCCTCAACACTAGTGGTGGTAATAGTAGAAACACTAGTGTTTCTAGTAATTTCATCTTCTCTTTCCCACTTAGCATGCAATTCAGCTAATAGTCTAACATTTTCATCAATTCTTACTTGTATGGCATTAGTAGCTGCAAAGGGATTCTCATTAGTTTCAGGTTTAGCAGCCACTTTATTCAAAGTAGATTGAGCTTCAGCCAAAGATGCTATATTTCTTTCAGCATTAGAGAGTTTTTCCTCAGTAGTTTTATTGAAAGCAGTTTGTTTACTAATAAACTCTTTAAGCATAACTTCAAGTTCAGAAGGAGCACTCTTATTATTGTTGTAAGAATTTCCATAAGCATTACCATTGTTCGGAGGATATGGCTTATAATTGTTGTTACCAAAATTGTTCCTATAAGCATTGTTACCATAAGCATTGTTGCCAAAATTATTATTTCTTATGAAGTTCACATCAACTTGCTCTTCTTGAGCAACCAAAGAGGCTAAAGGAACATTATTTTGATCAATATGGGCTTTCCCATTAACAAGCATAGACATAATAATATCAATCTTATCACTCAAGGAAGAGGTTTCCTCAACAAAATTTACCTTCTTACCTTGTGGAGCTCTCTCAGTATGCCATTCAGAATAATTAACCATCATATTGTCCAAAAGTTTTGTTGCAGCACCCAAACTGATGGTCATAAAGGTACCTCCAGCAGCTGAATCCAATAGGTTCCTTGAAGAATAGTTCAATCCTGCATAAAAAGTTTGGATGATCATCCAAGCAGTCAGTCCATGAGTGGGATAATTCTTTACCAAAGATTTCATTCTTTCCCAAGCTTGAGCAACATGCTCATTATCAAGTTGTTTAAACTTCATTATTTCACTTCTCATGGATATAATCTTAGCTAGAGGATAGTATTTTCCAATAAAAGCATCTTTGCACTTAGTCCAAGAATCAATACTATTCCTAGTCAAGGAATTCAACCATTCTTTAGCTTTTCCTCTCAAAGAGAAAGGAAACAATTTCAGTTTAATAATATCTGCATCCCACAAAGTTCAACAAAGTTATTTAGATGGGAAGCAGCATCTTCATTACCAATACCAGAAAATTGTTCTCTCATAACAAGATTGAGCAAAGCAGGTTTTATCTCAAAGAAAGTATTTTCAGCCATAGGTGGAGCAATAGGAGTGCTCATAAAATCATTGTTGTTGGTGCTAGTAAAGTCACACAACTTAGTGTTTTCAAGAGTAGTCATTTTTTTGGGTTTTCAAATAAGAAAGCAAACTTGTTAAACTAATTTTTTTGGATTTTTGAAGAACAAAACAAGCAAACAAAGCAAAAAGAAACTAAGCAAAACAAAAACAACAAAGTAAAGAGATTGGTTATGAGGGACTCCCCTTGTGAAGATGTCCTTGACTCCCCGGCAACGGCGCCAGAAAAATGCTTGATGGCTCAATGCACGGCGCCCAGAAAAATGCTTGATGGCGGTGTTGATGTAGAGCTCGTTGGGAACCCCAAGAGGAAGGTATGATGAGCACAGCAGCAAGTTTCCCTCAGTTATGAAACCAAGGTTTAATCGAACCAGTAGGAGCAAGGAAACACCTCAAAGGTGTTACTAGCTGAGCTTTGGCAGGGCGCACTACCGGTGCTAGTAGCAACGTGGATACCTGCACAACACAACCACAGAACTTTGTCCCCAACTTGCGATGAGGTTGTCAATCTCCCCGTGTTTTGCGGAAAGCAAAGGATTAAACGTATCGAATGAAAAGAAGTAAAAGTTTGCAGAAAGTAAACACAAACCAGAAACAGTTTATAGATTGTATGTAAAGTAAAGGACCGGGATCCATAGTTCACTAGAGGTGGCTCTCCTTAGATAGATAACATGCTAGGTGAACAAATTACAGCGGGGCAATTGACAAACACCGAGAAAGCAATACATGCATATACTAATCATCTTGACTCCTTTGAGACTTGATTGGGCAATACAACATAATAAATAGACCGCCATCCAACTGCATCTATGACTAATAATCCACCTTCAGGTTATCATCCGAACCCCCTCTAGTATTAAGTTGCAAGCAACAGATTATTTCTTTACAAACTGCGTGTAAGGTAAACAATACGATTGCTCTATGAACAAAGGATTGTTGTTTTCTCCCTAGTAGCAACAGCACATCTAGTACCTTAGAGATTTCTGTCACTTCCCCAGATTACCAGAGGCATGAACCCACTATCGAGCATAAATACTAACTCTTGGAGTTGCTAGTGTCTACTTGGCCAAGATAGCTACTAACAACAGAAAGCATGCAAGATCTCAAATAACAAAGACATGATAGAATCAATAATCAATCTGAAATAGCATCTCAATATCCATCGGATCCCCACAAACACAACATGTATGAATTACAAATAGATGATCTTGATCATGAACGGAGCTCACAAGATCTAAACATGAAAGCACAAAGGAGGAGAAACCAGCCATCTAGCTACTACATGGATCCGTAGTCCAAGGATGAATTACTCACGCATCACACCGGAGGCTTGCATGGTGATGAAGAAGGCCTCCAGGGTGAATTCCCCTCTTCGGCAGGGTGTCGGGAAGAGCTTCAGATCCCCCGATCTAGGGACAGAGACGACGGCGACTACAGACCCTTTCGTGGATTTTTGATCGGGTCCCTAGGGTTTTCGTCCCGAGGGCAACTTATAGGCGGAAGGAGAGGACGAGGGGGTGCTGGGGGCGGCCAGACCACCCCTTGGCACGGGCCAGGCCTAGCCGCGCGGCCAGGTGGTGCGGCCGGTCCCTAGCCCTTCTCCGTCTCGTATTCTGGCACTTGATCCCTTCCGGAAAAATAGGCACTTTGGCTTTTGTCCCGTCCAATTCCGAGAATATTCATTTTCTGACTTTTCTGGAACCAAAAACAACAGAAAACAGGCAGCTGGCACTGTGGCTCTTGTTTATAGTTTAGTCCAAGAAATCATAATAAAAGTACTCCAAAGTTGGAACAAAACACAAGAAAGTGGATAAAACAAAGCATGGAACATCAAAAATATAGATACATTTGCAATGTATCAGAGATCATCACCATCTCTTCTCCATCGACCATCCATGTTTCCCCCATCTATGAGTGAGTAATCCCCCGCTGTAGGCTATGGGGATGGTAGGGATTGGATGAGATCGTTCATGTAATGGCATCGGATTGTTAGGGCATGGTGCCTAGTATCTTCTATTAGTGCTTTATGACTTTGTTGCGACTTGTTATGCTTAATGCTTGTCACTACGGCCCGAGTGCCATGCTTTCAGATCTAAACATGTTATTTATTCATTATGATAGTATTGTTTATGGTCTTACCTGCAAGTTGTATACACACATTGTTGTCCGGAACCAATGGCCCCGAAGTGACAGAAATCGGGATAACCGGAGGGAATGGCTTTGATGTGAGGATCACATGTGTTCATGGAGTGTTAATGCTTAGCTCCGGTGCTCTATTAAAAGGAGCACCTTAATTGCCAGTAGTTCCCTTGAGGCCCCGCTGCAAACGGGCTGGCAGGACAAAAGACGTTGTGCAAGTTCTCATTGCGAGCACGTATGACTATATCTGGAACACATGCCTAGGATTATCTAGTACTTGGATGCTTTATCTTATTTATCTGCAATTGCCCTATGTTCTGATTGCCATGAGAATTGTCTTGTCCATGCAACGCCCGTCCATCCATACCTATGCCTACCGCACTCGAATCCTACTGTTTACTGCAATTGTTACTACTGTCTTTACTTTTACTATTGTTGTTACTTTACTATTCCTACTACAAAACTGTTGCTAGTGATAAACTATTGTGAGCAAGATTGTTTCCAGGTGTAGCTGAATTGACAACTCATTTGTTAAGGCTTATAAATATTCTTTGGCTCCCCTTGTGTCAAATCAATAAATTGGGTTTCACTTCCCTCGAAAATACTGCGATACACCCCCTATACTTGTGGGTCATCAACGATTACATGATCAATCTCATCCAATCCCCATCCACCTCACATGCCTACAGAGAACTACTCACACATGATGATGGAGAGTGAGCACATGGTTATTGTGGATGGCATTGGGGATGATGGTGATGAAGGAGATGTCGAAATACCCCTCTCTAGAGTGGAGAGCAGGACCAATCTGGCTTTCGAAATGAAGATCGTGGATATGGTGGTGCTCTATTTTGTGAAAAGCTTTGTGCTTCTAGATACCTAGGTTTTTCATGTACATAAGGGGATACATGAAAGAAGGAGCGAGGCGATGCTCTAGGGCCAAAAGGGCCATTTCAGGTATATAAGGGGATACGCAAAAGAAGGAGCGAGGTGATGCTCTAGGGCTAAAATGGCCTTTTTAGGTATATAAGGGGATACACGAAAGAAGGAGTGAGGCGATGCTCTAGGGCCAAAAGGGCCTTTTCAAGTATATAAGGGGATACGCGAAAGAAGGAGCGAGCCAATGCTCTAGGGCCAAAGGGCCTTTTGATAGCTGTGAGATTTGACACATTTTTGATGGCTTTTATTGATGGTTTTCTCCCGGATTTGATCGTTTTTGGTTTTACCTAACGCTAATACTTCGGTAGCAAAGAAAACTTGGTTTTTAATGTGTGTTTCAGGTTCTGAATGTCAACAGGAGGATTTAACTAGAGAAACAGAATATTTTGGGGAGAATAAGCAAGTCTCATATTGGAAGCACACAAGAGGAGTCAACAGAAGCTTTAACGAGCAACTATACGGCAGGAATATTTTCTCCGGCTATATAGTTGCCGCTGCCTCTATCTTGTCAAAAGGTACAACTTCCGTGAAGGGACAAGGGACGAAAACACAACGCAGCATCCGCCACACCATCCAGAAGAGAGAAAGAAGAGATCCGGAGAAGAAGGAGAAGACGTTTTTCATCTCGCTCCATGATCTTCGAACTCCTAGCCAATACACCCCATAGCCACTACTTGTACTTGAGAGAGAGGTATCTTCACCTTGCAAGACTAGGGTTTGAGATTGTTTCTTCCCATCTTGAATTGTGTTGGATATTTTTCTATTCTTATTGTGGATCTCCACAGTAATACAAAGATGAATTCCCTTTATTCAATTATATTGATGATCTGTTCTTCTCTCATCTGTGAGTAATTCCCTTGGGTGTGGGAGATGTAGGGGATTGGTGAGATGTGATGTGCCTTCATATATTTTCCGTTAGTTTGTGATTGATTCTAATTACTATAATATGTGTACTCGACTATCTATGGGATGCTTAATGCGTGTTGTCTAATTAAGGGCCCAGATAACATGATACCTTGTTCTACACAGATAAGATCTTATACGCTAGTGGACCGACGACCCTCAAGTGACACGGGGATATCAATGCAAAGCTAGTTGACTCGAGGATAACGAGTAACCACTGTGCTTATTGCATTAGTCCTATCCAAGGAGCTTAATCGCTAAGCGACCTGAAGGGTCTTAATCGTCTAGTGTCTGACCATGGTTTTGGTAGCAGGCTAGTAGGATTATTGAAGTTGGGATGAAATCTACCAAGAGGAGTTCCGACTAATTATGGGTTGCTCGCCTACACATATATCTATAAGATTATAATTGTACATTTACCACTCGTCCACCTGGCATAGTCACTATCATTATGAACTAAATTTCCGCACGCCTTCTTTTGTCATTTGCAGGAAACAACAAACAAGCAGAGTCATTCTTTATTTTTATGCTTTATATTTCTAAAGTTTATATTTTAGTTTTATTTAAATCTATCGCATTTAACCAAAATCCCATTCTTATTTCAACACTTGCAGTCAATTCACTCGAAGACCTGTGACAATTTCGGGTGTGACAGAGACTTCACCAATAATCACTTACCTTTGGGATCCCTGTGGGATCGATATCTGAACTTCGAAACTAGCTACAAACGTTGTGTGCTCTTGCAGACATCACCTTTTCAGGTATATGATAACCCACAAGTATAGGGGATCATGTGTAGCCTTTTCGATAAGTAAGAGTGTCAAACCCAACGAGGAGCTAAAGGTAGGATAAATGTTCTCTCAAGTTCTATCAACCACTGATACAAATCCATGCACACTAAACGTTTGCATTATCTAGGAAATAGAACTAGAGCAACAATACGAGTACTAGATATAGCTTTGCATGATAATAAATAACAAGAAAGTAAAGCTAGTTGCTGCAGCAATAAAATACACTAAACTAACAGAACCATGAGTGTGGAATAGTGGTGGTAATTGTGGTGGCTTTGTCCAAGTTTAAATAGCGAATAGATCGGGTTCATTGTCTTCTGCTGCAGTTTTCTATGTGGGAGAGGCTAAATATACATGCGCTTCACTACTTGGAATTACATGTACCATATGATTGGATTGTTAGCAAACATCTGTAAGTACTAACAATGCATTAAGGTTTCCCCAACCATAGCCTTAAGTTTAATGGTCCTCTTACTCCCATACGTGCAACATTCCGGTTCGCGTCCTCAGGTTTCTATCACTCCGGCAGAACTCCCCCTTCCTTTTACACATACTGTTGGAGTCGCAGCATAGAAAACAAAAAATTTCCTACGATGGGAACTATACGCCAAGATCTATCTACTAGATACAAGCAACGGGTGGATATACATCCATAGAGAACTTACCCTTGAAGACAATGAGTTTTGTTAACGAGTAGGAACTCGTGGATGATGTAGTCGTACGCTTGCCGATCTCAAGATCATGATGAAGTCCAGCAGGTTCGGCTCCAGCACGTCCATCAGATCCAGCTCCAGCAAGTCCAGCACCGCAAAGCAGCGGTGCATCCGTGATCGCACACACGTCCGGTACCCCGACAACCTCCGTCCCTCGCTCCAGCAAAGCAGCGGAAGCAGCAACTCCTTTCTAGATAAAGCCACCGAGAACATGTATCTCGCTAATCCGAGACCATGGGGGAATAATACTAGAGAGGGAGAGAGATCCTTCACGAGGAGGTGTAAGGAAGAAGGGGTGTGAGGGGGGCCTTTTATAGGAGGAGGGGAGGGTACCCCTCCCCATGGTCGGCGCCTCAAGGGGTGACCCTTCACTTCCTCATTCATGTGGTGGTAACTCCCTCCACATAAATTTGCCCCTTCACATTCTCTTTTAAAGTCTCCACTTTAAATGCATTAAATTTCTCCAATTTTAATGCTCTCTCATTTAATAAAACTCTTTTATTAATTTTATTCAGAATTTTGTTAATTACTTTAATTAACAAACATTCACATAAAACCCCCTGCAACATTTCAATATTACATGCAGAACCAATTTCAGCAATTTCACCTGAAACAGTTTCGGTGTCTATTAAAATAATTCCATCGCTTTCTTAAAATCTTTATATGAAACATATTTGCTCCAAATGGTGTCGGTATCCCTTAATTGTGTCACCCTACGGTTCGCGAATAATGCAGACATGATCGAGACCCCTCTCCGATCAATAATCAGCAGCGGAACCTGGAGATCCATACTGACTCCCATATATTCAACGATGACTTCTGTGATCGTGAGAACCTTTAACGCTAGTAACTAAATACCTTTGTCTCACGATATATTACATGTCCGAGATTCAATCATCGGTATCTCTATACCTAGTTTGATCTCGTTACCGACATGCACTCTTTTCTCGTTCCCGTGATATAACATTCTAGTGATCACATCACTTGCTTGCAAGCTATTTCAATGTGATATCACCGAGAGGGCCCAGAGTATATCTATCCGTCATCGGGATGGACAAATCCCACTCTTGATCCATGAGCCTCAACATAACACCTTTGTAGCACTGAACCCACCTTTATAGTCACTCTGTTACGGTGTGACGTTTGATGTTATCAAGATACTCTTCCGATGTTAGCAATTAACATGATCTCATGGTCTAAGGACTAAGATTACTTCGTATGATGTTATAGGAATATAAACATAATGACTTTGATCGTAATGTTGTACTTTAGATGAATATTCATCACATCATTCCACCAATGTTGTGACCTCGTTATTAACAACATCCAATGTCCATGATCAGGAAACCTTGATCATCTTGTTAATCAACGAGCTAGTTTATATGAGAGGCATTACTAGGAACTTTATATTTTGTTTATTAAACACACATGTATTAACGTTTCCAATTAATACAATTATAGCATGCAAAATAAACATTTATCATAAACATGGAATAAGATAATAACCACTTTATTATTGCCTCTCGGGCATATTCCCTTCACATACTACAAATCCTATGATGTTTAATCCATGCGCGCACAAATATAATGGACACCAAAGGACTGTACCATATCAACATACAACTCTAATGAACCAAAGACGTTCAACCACTCAATCTAAGAATAAAGAAACTACACAAACATGACATAGATCATAGGATTATAACTTATAGCATCAAATACCATGTTTACATAGGACGGTACAGAGGTGTGTGGGAGGATGAACCACTTCATACTAGGAGGATTAGGTGATGGAGATGGCGGTGAAGAGGGCGGCGACGCGGGGGACTCCTTCCCTGTCGCCGGTATCATGGGGGAGCACCGCCCCTTAGCCCCCTTCCTTCATGGCTTCTTGGGAGCCCTCCCCCATGGAGATGGGATCCATGGGGGAGGCAAAAACATGGCTTTGGTGGCTGCAAATGCGTGGGTGGAGATGTCTTGGGCGAATTAGGTTTCCTTCCTTTATATGGCTTCTCGGATTCCCGTCACCCCATCTTGGGCTGCAGTAAATCAGGCCTAGCGGGCCCGTCCGGACTCGGAATCAGCTAAATTTTATGTCTAGAACGTTTGTCGCGAAATTTCCAACAACTTTGTAGTTTAAGAGTTTTCCGTTTGACGTCGTCTTCGACCCGAAACGTGACCATCGTCAAAAAAAGTTCTGAGACAGATTTCTAGAAAAATCCCAATTTGACTCCAACAAGGTTTCCACTTGTATTCTTGGTAATTCCTACACATCAAAGTATAAAACAAGAACATTGTGCACTTTTGCAACTATTAGTAGGTTAGTCCAAATAAATCATAAACTTTATACAAAAAGGAGTGTCAAAAGCATATTATTAGCATAAAACCATTAAAAATTATAGATATGTTATGGACGTATCAGTATATAAGGGGATACCCGAAAGAAAGAGCGGGGCGGTGCTCTAGGGCCAAAAGGGCCTTTTCAGGTATATAAGGGGATACGCGAAAGAAGGAGCGAGGCGATGCTCTAGGGCCAAAGGGGCCTTTTCAGGTATATAAGGGGATACGCAAAAGAAGGAGCGAGGCGATGCTCTAGGGCCAAAAGGGCCTTTTTAGGTATATAAGGGGATACCCGAAAGAAAGAGCGAGGCGGTGATCTAGGGCCAAAAGGGCCTTTCAGGTATATAAGGAGATATGCGAAAGAAGGAGTGAGGCGATACTCTAGGGCCAAAATGGTCTTTTCGGTATATAAGGGTATACGCGAAAGAAGGAGCGAGGTGATGCTCTAGGGCCAAAAGAGCCTTTTCGGGTATATAAGGGGATACATGAAAGAATGAGCGAGGCGATACTCTAGGGCCAAAAGGGCCTAGGTGGCATAGTGAAAGGGCATGTATGCCCCATGTGTGGTTTTGGTAATTAATGACAATCCCTATGGACTAATGTGCAAATTGAGTTTCACGTGTAGGTTTGTCCATTGGCATCGCTTGGACCATATGTTGGTTTCAAGGATGAAAAAGAAGAAGCATCGTCCAAGGGCTTTGTGCCTATTGGAATCAAGTAGAAGAAGAAGAAGAAGAAGAAGAAAAAGAAGATCAAGTTTGTCTTGAAGAAGAAGAAGAAGAAGAAGAAGAAGATGGAGTTCCTCATGGCTATCTTCAAGACATCATCAAGAATTTAAGTGCAAGCTCAAGATGCGTCATCTCTAGAAGATCTCATGCTTGAAGCTTGCCATCCTCGGCAACCATGGAATGATGAAGACAAGTTCGAAGAAGAGGCTTCCCCATGGAGTATGGGGGAGCATGTCTCAAGACTTCATCAAGCAAGTGCACGCAAGTGCAATCAAGAAAGGTGTTCCATCTTGAAGGTGTCAAGATCGTCTACATCAAGCTCAAGTGGGATGCTCAAGGCAAAGGTATGATCTTGATAGGGTTTCTATTTTACCGGTCTCGTGTAGTATTGGGAGACCGGGTTTAGGATAGATAGCTGTATTATCAAGAGGGGCTCTCGAGTGGGTGACTCGTTCATATCTTTCGGAGAGAGCTCAAACCTTTGCATACATAGCATCATCTTTCTTGGTTGTTGTTTGGTTCTTGTCCATGTGAGGATCTAGAGCTTGTGGTTATCTTCATAACAAGCTCTAGTTCATCAAAAACGGATTTCCCTTGCATATCTTATTGTATTTTTGATCTTGCGGGTTTTCTGGCTCCACACCTTGGGAGGTATCTCACATATATATTCATGATATTATCTCCCTTGGTGATATCCAATATTTCGAACCTTGGGAGGATTCTACACGTCGTTATCTTTCCAACAAAATTGGTTTCATCTCGTTTGGAGTTCGGATGCAAAAGTTATGGCATTTCTGGTTCTGAAGTTTCTCTGACCGGAAGTACCGGCCAGACGCCGGAAGTACCGCTTGGGCAGAAATGCCGTCGGTAGTACCGGTGTTAATTCTGGCCCAACTTCCGGTAAACCCATTTTTGGTTCAGTATGCTCTCTGTCTGGTCTGCGCTATTTGACGGAACTTCGGTCGGAATCTTGGGCGGCTGTACCGGCCCAGGCGGTAGTACCGGTGACCCACCGGTAGTACCGGCCGGCCTCGTTTTTGTGTTCGTTTGCACCGTGTTTTTGGACCGTTGGCTGAGTGCCACCGGTAGTACCGGCCACCCACACGTACTACCGGCCGTGCGCGATTCTGTGGGTAACGGGCAGATCGGGGAGCCCTTTAAAAGGAGCTCCCCTTTCCCCTTCGCCCCCAACTTGCTCCTTCTTGGTTCTTGCTCTCTCTCTCTCCTCCATTGTTGACCTTGAAGAGCTTGCCCTCTCCCCTTTCCCTTCCTATGATTCTTGCATCTTTTTGAGGGATTTGAGAGAGGAGATCTAGATCTACAAGCCCCACCAAGCAAAATCCCTTCTTTGTGAAGGAATCCTTGGGATCTAGATCTTGGAGAGTTTTGTGTTCTCCTCTTGTGTTCTTCCTCCCTTATTCCCCCAATAGCTTTTGTAGCTTTGGTGGAATTTGAGAGTGAAGGACTTGCCTCTTGCATTTGGTGCATAGGTTTGAGTTCTCCTCGGAGATTCGGTGAGTTTAATCCCTTGGGATTGTTTCTCTTGGGTTCTTGGAACCCTAGACGGTTGTGTGGTTGGATAGTTGACCTTTTGTGGTCTGGTAGCCTTTTGTGGCCTTGTTGCCTTTTGTGGCTATGTAGCCTTTGTGGCATTGTTCTTGGGGCTCCAATTGAGTTGTGGAGGTTCCCCAAGCTTGTTGGCCTTTTGTGGCATTGTGGAGCCTTTGTGGCGTTTCTTGGGAGCCCTCCAATTGAGTTGTGGAGATTGTCCCAAGCCTTGTACGGGTTCGGTGACTGCCCTCAAGTGTCCCATAGTGGAACGTGAGTAGGATTTTTGTGGCGAGCTCACGGGAGAATAGGGTGAGCCTGTTGTGGCGTCGGTGAGTTGCGTGCCTTCGCATCTTGGGGTGAGGCCTTGTGTGGCGTTCGGTGAGCATCGAGCCACCACACCTCGAGGTGAGCCATTTGTGGCGTTCGAAGTACATTGCGCCCCCGCACCTCTCCAACGGAGACGTAGCTTCTTTGGAAGTGAACTTCGGGAAACAAATCATCGTCTCTGCGCCCATCGGTTATCTCTCAACCGAGCCCTTTACCTATGCAATTTACATTGTGATAGCCTTCGTGCTTGAGGTACTATATCTTGCTATCACCTTGTTGCTTGTCTTGCTTAGCATAGGTTGTTGGTGCACTTAGTGAAAATAGTGGATATAGGTTTTGGTTTGATAATTTAAACGTTAAGTTTTATTCTGCATTTATTAGAGCCTAGACCGTAATTATTTTAAAACGCCTATTCACCCCACCCCCCTCTAGGCGACGTCCATTTCCCTTTCAATTGGTATCAGAGCGAGGTCTCTCGCTTCTTAGGCTTCACCGCCTCGAGAGTAAGGATGTCTCCTAGGGGTTTAGTGCACTCTCACACATTTACTTTTGATGGCACAAATTATGATGTTTGGCGTATTCGCATGCTTAGTCATTTCTGGGTCATTGACCCAAATATTGAGCGAATTCTAGATATGGGCTTGTCTCCTCCTAAGGATCCCCAAAATCTATCTTTGGAGGAGGAGACAAACTCTTATCTCGAAGCTCAAGCATCTAATGTGCTTGTTAATGTTGTGAGCTTTGTAGTTCTTTCCTCAATCATGCCTTTTCGGAATGCTCATGATATTTGGACCAAGCTTAAAGCAAAATATGATGTGTCCAAGATTGATGAGGATGATTGTGTTCCCTCCACCTCCGGCCGTGATGAGTTCTTATCTTCTTCCACTACACCAACATGTGATTTGTCACAAGGTAATGATATGGTGAGTGGTGATAGAACTTGCAATGTGGATAGTGTGATTGCCATTCATGATCCTCCTTACCTATCTCATTGCAATGTTGTATCTTTGGGCATGAACACATGTAGGACCATATGTGATTTACATCCTAGTTGTGATTGCCCTTGCATATCATGTAGAAATGGATTGAATATATCTCATGATGATATGCTTGCTTTGCCTTGTTGCCATGATAAATGTACTTCTACTTCCTCTAGTACTTGTGTTGCTAACCTTGTAGAGGAAATTGAAGAATGTGTGGGCCAAGGCAAGGTTGTGATTGGAGCTTCAAGGGTTCCCCCATCATCACCTTCTACCAACATTCACTTATGCCTCATGGCTAAGGAATCAAAGGTAACTCCTCCTTTGGATCCCAATGCACCTCATCGTGATGTGAATGTTGACTTAGATGTAGAAGATGATGATGTTGCTTCTTTAAAAGAGAAGGGGGAGCTAGTCCTTCGTGCTCTTCACAATGATAAAAATGCTTGCTCTACTTTCATTGAAATCTTGAACTTTGCCATTGAAAGTAAGCAACTAATTTATGAGCATGAGTACACAAATGACAAAATGGGTAGTCTTGAGCGTGAGTATGCTAATGACATTGCAAACTTAAATGAAGCTCTTGAAGAGGAACAAACCACCAAGGAATCTCTTGAGGAGACCTTTGCCCTAGAGTTATCTAGGGTGAAGAAATCTCATTATAGAGATCTTGAGGTGGCAAGTGACCTCCAAATTAAAAATGATGAGCTTAAAGTTGCCTATGCTAAACTCCTTGAGGATTTTGAGCACCTCAACAATGGCTCTAGGGTCATTAAGGAGGAGCTCATCAAACTCACCGAGTCACATGAGCAACTTAAAGCCTCATACACTAAAGAGCTTTCCAAGTTGCCCTCACCTCTCACTACTATTGATGATGCTTGTGCTACTAACTCTATCTCTTGTGAAGCATCTATTGTGAAGGAGAATGTTGAGCTTCGTGCTCAACTTGCTTTGATAACTAGCAACTATGGGAAATTGGAAGAGAGTCATGCTAAGATCTCAAGCTCACATGAGGACCTTCTAGTTTCCCATGGTAGTCTAAAGTTGGCTCATGAGGCTATTGTATAAAAGGTAACATCTAGTGAGCCTCATGTGGACATTAGCACTACATCTACTCCTAGTGTCGTATTGCCATGTGCTAGTCCCTGTAATTCATCCACTCATGCTATTGCTATATCTTGTGATGAATTGCATCCCTTGCCTTATTTATCTAACAACGTAGCATCTACTTCCTTTAGTATTGTTGTTGATACTAACCATGTAGAGGAAAACAAGAAGCTCAAGGCCTAAGTCACTTCTTTGAAGAATGACTTGAAGAAGTGTCATGAAGGGAAGACCACTCTCAAGAACATCTTGAGTGTGCGAAGATCCCCAAATGACAAGAGTGGGCTTGGATACAACTCCAACATCAAGAACAAGCCCACCAACTTGTTGAAGCACAAGGGCAACAAGAAGAATGGCCAAGGTCAAGTGAAGAATCCGGCCAACATTGTGTGCTTCAAGTGCAAGGAAGAAGGACATCATGTGAGATGTTGTCCATTGAAGAAGAAGCAACAAGGGAAGTGGCCTCAAGCTCCACCTCAAGCTATAAGCGGGCCTCCTCCCAAGACTCAAGCTCTTCCTCACGGGGTGGCATCTTCCAAGAAGAAAGATGGCAAGAGAAGAACTTGCTACATATGCCGCGAGAAGGGGCACCTCTCTTCCTCATGCACCATGGGTAACTCCTCATCCAATCCTATCTTGATATATGATGCATATTCTCTTGGTAAGGATGAGGTGGGCAATGTGTTTGCCAAATATGTTGGTGCCCAAAGTGGTGTCAAGAAAAGAACCATTTTGGTGGCCAAGCCTATTGTGACTAACCTCTTAGGACCCAACTTGGTTGGGGACCAACAAGCTAAAACTTGATCAATAGGTGTTGTTGGAGGGCATTGGAGGCTTGGCAACATTATGAAGAATTGAGGGGTCTTCATCATTTATTTTTGTCAAGTCAAGCCAATTGGATTATCTTGCCTCTATCTCATATCCAATGTTCCTCCTTGCGGTAACATGTGCTTAACTCATTTACATTGAAAGATACTTGCTCCCTTGTGCATGTGTTGGTTTTGTACCATTATATGTGTTTGTACATGTTGTGCTTCCCTCATACCTATATTGTGTTGTCTAGTATATTTGTGTATGTTGGTTGGCACGTCATGTATTTGTGTTCTTGTGTTTGAGCCTTTGTTGAATTTATTTGGTATATTTCTTGGCTCTTGGGATTGATTAATGGACTATCCCATTTTGGGTGAGTGTTATGCTTGGGCAGTCCACAATCCTAAAATGTGTGTACATGAGGAATACCACTTAGTGTTGACATTACAAGTTTGTCTTGTCTCTATGTGGTATGTCATTCTCATGAAGAATTAGTATTCCATAATGTCCATTAATCATCTCCTTTTTGATCTTTTTGCCTCTTGTCGATATCTCTTGGTTTATCACATTATGGGGGAGTCATATGCTTCGTGCATATTACAAACCTAGAAAATGTGAACATTTGAGGTAGTGTCACTTAGAATTGATATTGATATTTATCTCGCTCCTAAGTGGCACATTTAGCTCAAACAAGTTCCAATTACCTTGGATTGATTTTATTGCTCATCCTTTGGATCTTGTTTGTGAGAGTTTTCTTGATATGTGTTTCCTCATTTTTGGACCTCAATATCCTCCATGGAAACCATTTGCTTCAAGTTACCTTAATCTTTATTGAGTGTGTGACTTTTTGGAGCTATCAAGAATCTCTCTCGAAGCATCAAGCATAACTTTTATGTCTTGTTACATGCTTCTTTGTGTGAATATGATCATGATTTCCTTGCAAACTACCTCGGGAAAACTTTCCCCATAATTCTTGTCCTTGGACAAGTGACACTCCATATATGGTAGGATTTATTGATCATGTTCACTTTGGCCTTTGTTTTTGTTTGTCCTATCTTTGTCTGAGAATTTGTTTTTCTTTTTCTCCCATGTCTTCCTTGCCTCTTGTGGATCATTTTAGTTTATTTGTATTCTCTTGTGTTTTATTTAATGTAGCTAGTAGTGATGATCTCTTTTGTGTGCATTTTGCATTCAATAGCAAAATTCAATATAATGCACCGTTCATGGGGGAGCTCTCCTATATTATCTAGAACACTCCTTTTATGCTTCTTGTGTTGATCCATATCATGTTTTTCGTGCTTGGAAGCGTGATCTTTTCTTTTGGTACTTTGTGCCATCATGAAAAGTGTAGAGAGTTTGGTTTATATGTTGGAACCTCGCTCTATTTGGGAGTTGGCTTTGTCTCATTCCTTGTTACTTGTTTTGATATTTTGAATAAGATAAATCCTTGAGCATTGTGTGTTTTGTGCATCTTTTGCTCTTTGGCTTTTGCCTTGTTCATTTGTTGAATTTGTGTCCTTTCATGTGTTGATTTGGCTCTTTGATACAATTTGGACACCTTTGTTGTGTCACACTCTTGTGTGCTACTTCTTGGTTTACTTGGTGTTTTAGTTCAAATTGTATCTCATTTTTGGTTCTTGAGAGTCTCGTGCATGCATATTTACTACATGTTTTATTATGGCATGCTTGCTCCCTTGATCCAATGTATAGGGGAAACTCCACCAAATCCTATTGGCTAAGATGTGCATGAAATTCAATTTCATATTAATATGCACATATTTCTGTGGAGCTTCTCCTATATATTGTAGTTGGACTAACTACTTTGGACCCAATTTGTTTGGGAACATAGTGTACTTAATTGTGTTTTAGGTACATTGGAGATACATTGGATGCTTGTCTCATCCATTAGGAAGAAGTGGTGCCTACATGTCAATTGGAGGCAAGCTAGTATGATCAATAAATTCATATCCTCTACATCCTACCACTTATATCTCGGTAACAAGTATCTCTCTCATGCATACATATCTTGCTTCCAACCTTTTGTAGGTTGCTTGTTGGCATGAGTTTGTGTTTTTGCATATGTTGTGCTTCTTTTGTTGGTTTTTAGGAGTGCTCTCTATTGCAAATGTGAGTATGATGAGATGAGTGCATATAAGTGGGCTATACAAAATCATGATGATTCACCAATCCCAAATATGTCAATCTAGCAATTTTATTGTATATATTTTCCTCATTCACTCTCATGTGCAATAGTGAGTATTTTGCATAGTTGATTTCTATTTGTGATACTTGTTGTCTTTCTCCATATATTCCAACTATTCCCTTTTCCCTTGGTAATAGTTGTAATGTATGTAGTGTGTTGGTGTTTGAAGCTCATTGATGTACAATAAGATATAGCCTTTGTCCATGCTTTCAAGCAAAAATCTAGTTGTACATTATATGACTTCATTTTGTTGTTCATGTGCTTTCTTGTGTATCTATTTTGTGTGTGCATGTTTCTTTGTGGGCATATGTCTTTGTGACATTTTCCACCTAGAAACTTATGCACATAAGAGAAGATAAATCTTTGGTTGTTTTTGTTTTCCTTGGAGACCACCCTTTATTTCATGTTGATTCTTCGGTGGCTTCCAATTTTTTTAAAAGTGCTTGTCCCATTTGTTTGCATCTCCGGGCACTCATGATTTGATCTCTCTTGCCGTGTATTGTTAAATGAGTTTGTAAGAGTGAGGATTCCATGATTGTGCACTTTGTTTCCAAATATAATTATTATAATTGGTGCGTAATCCTTGGGGAGCTTCTTCAATTCATTTAATAATGCTCATTTGCCTTTGTTCTCATCTTTTGTGTCTTAGATGTTTATGGGGGAGTGAGGATTCCATATTTGTGCATGACGTATTCAAATGATTCTATATTGTGCACGAAGATTGGGGAGCTTCCCTAATTCATCTAAACACTCTTTTGTCTGTAACATTATGTCTTGTGTTTTTCTTTTGGTATCAATTGTTGTTGTCAATTGGTATTTTTTTAGGTCTTTTAGGTTGCTCGCTTCATTTGTTGAAGCTATCTTCTCCTTCTTTTCTTTTTGCAACCTTTGGGTCCTCAATATAGTTTTACTTCCTCCAAGGATTCATCATTGGATATGTGTATATGCACACCTTTGGAGGAATTCTCACTATATTGGCCATCTAGGACTTTTCACCCATTTTGGCAATCGATGCCAATGGGGGAGAAGTTTTAGAGGGTTTAAGGTAAGTTGGTTTATGCTTTTGAGTTGGTTCTTAAGCATTAGCCTTGCATGCTCTTGCATCTTTGTTGTTGCTTTGCATGTTTAATATATAGAGGAAACTCAACCACCGATAATGGTTGGCAATCTATGCAATGAAATTCAAGTTCATCACACATGCATAGATTATGGGGGAGTTTGCTCTATATATTGTGGTTGTACCAACATCACATACTTGTGTAGTATTTGATGTTGGGGCAACCATTTTGTTTGTTAAATTCCATATTTAAACCCTCTCTAGGGGATTGTCATCAATTACCAAAATGGGGGAGATTGAAAGGGCATGTATGCCCCATGTGTGGTTTTGTTAATTAATGACAATCCCTATGGACTAATGTGCAAATTGAGTTTCACGTGTAGGTTTGTCCATTGGCATCGCTTGGACCATGTGTTGGTTTTAAGGATGAAAAAGAAGAAGCATCGTCCAAGGGCTTTGTGCCTATTGGAATCAAGTAGAAGAAGAAGAAGAAGAAGATCAAGTTTGTCTTGAAGAAGAATAAGAAGATGGAGTTCCTCATGGCTATCTTCAAGACATCATCAAGAATTGAAGTGCAAGCTCAAGATGCGTCATCTCTAGAAGATCTCATGCTTGAAGCTTGCCATCCTCGGCAATCATGGAATGATGAAGACAAGTTCGAAGAAGAGGCTTCCCCATGGAGCATGGGGGGGCATGTCTCAAGACTTCATCAAGCAAGTGCACGCAAGTGCAATCAAGAAAGGTGTTACATCTTGAAGGTGTCAAGATCGTCTACATCAAGCTCAAGTGGGATGCTCAAGGCAAATGTATGATCTTGATAGGGTTTCTATTTTACCGGTCTCGTGTAGTGTTGGGAGACCGGGTTTAGGATAGATAGCCATACTATCAAGAGGGGCTCTCGAGTGGGTGACTCGTTCGTATCTTTCGGAGAGAGCTCAAACCTTTGCATACATAGCATCATCTTTCTTGGTTGTTGTTTGGTTCTTGTCCATGTGAGGATCTAGAGCTTGTGGTTATCTTCATAACAAGCTCTAGTTCATCAAAAACGGATTTCCCTTGCATATCTTATTGCGTTTTTGATCTTGCGGGTTTTTCCGGCTCCACATCTTGGGAGGTATCTCACATATATATTCATGATATTATCTCCCTTGGTGATATCCAATATTTCGAACCTTGGGAGGATTCTACACGTCGTTATCTTTCCAACAAAATTGGTTTCATCTCGTTTGGAGTTCGGATGCAAAAGTTATGGCATTTCTGGTTCTGAAGTTTCTCTGACCGGAAGTACCGGCCAGACGCCGGAAGTACCGCTTGGGCAGAAATGCCGTCGGTAGTACCGGTGTTAATTCTGGCCCAACTTCCGGTAAACCCATTTTTGGTTCAGTATGCTCTCTGTCTGGTCTACGCTATTTGACGGAACTTCGGTCGGAATCTTGGGCGGTTGTACCGGCCCAGGCGGTAGTACCGGTGACCCACCGGTAGTACCGGCCGGCCTCGTTTTTGTGTTCGTTTGCACCGTGTTTTTGGACCGTTGGCTGAGTGTCACCGGTAGTACCGGCCACCCACACGTACTACCGGCCGTGTGTGATTCTGTGGGTAACGGGCAGATCGGGGAGCCCTTTAAAAGGAGCTCCCCTTTCCCCTTCGCCCCCAACTTGCTCCTTCTTGGTTCTTGCTCTCTCTCTCTCTCCTCCATTGTTGACCTTGAAGAGCTTGCCCTCTCCCCTTTCCCTTCCTATGATTCTTGCATCTTTTTGAGGGATTTGAGAGAGGAGATCTAGATCTACAAGCCCCACCAAGCAAAATCCCTTCTTTGTGAAGGAATCCTTGGGATCTAGATCTTGGAGAGTTTTGTGTTCTCCTCTTGTGTTCTTTCTCCCTTATTCCCCCAATAGCTTTTGTAGCTTTGGTGGAATTTGAGAGTGAAGGACTTGCCTCTTGCATTTGGTGCATAGGTTTGAGTTGTCCTCGGAGATTCGGTGAGTTCAATCCCTTGGGATTGTTTCTCTTGGGTTCTTGGAACCCTAGACGGTTGTGTGGTTGGATAGTTGACCTTTTGTGGTCTGGTAGCCTTTTGTGGCCTTGTTGCCTTTTGTGGCTGTATAGCCTTTGTGGCATTGTTCTTGAGGCTCCAATTGAGTTGTGGAGGTTCCCCAAGCTTGTTGGTCTTTTGTGGCATTGTGGAGCCTTTGTGGCGTTTCTTGGGAGCCCTCCAATTGAGTTGTGGAGATTGCCCCAAGCCTTGTACAGGTTCGGTGACCGCCCTCAAGTTTCCCATAGTGGAACGTGAGTAGGCCTTTTGTGGCGAGCTCACGGGAGAATAGGGTGATCCTGTTGTGGCGTCGGTGAGTTGCGTGCCTTCGCATCTTGGGGTGAGGCCTTGTGTGGCGTTGGGTGAACATCGAGCCACCACACCTCGAGGTGAGCCATTTGTGGCGTTCGAAGTACATTGCGCCCCCGCACCTCTCCAACGGAGACGTAGCTTCTTTGGAAGCGAACTTCGGGAAATAAATCATCGTCTCCGCGTCCATCGGTTATCTCTCAACCGAGCCCTTTACCTATGCAATTTACATTGTGATAGCCTTCGTGCTTGAAGTACTATATATTGCTATCACCTTGTTGCTTGTCTTGCTTAGCATAGGTTGTTGGTGCACTTAGTGAAACTAGTGGATATAGGTTTTGGTTTGATAATTTAAATGTTAAGTTTTATTCCGCATTTATTAGAGCCTAGACCGTAATTATTTTAAAACGCCTATTCACCCCCACCCCCACCCCTCTAGGCGACGTCCATTCCCCTTTCACACAGCCAGTAAGGGTACACGCGCCACCAGGTCTCTTTTGGGCCTCTGGGCTCCATCTGTGTGATTCCAAAGCTCCAGAGTCCTTGTTACAGTGGAAAATTTGCGAGGTATTTTTTTCCGATTTTATTTTCTGCGAAAACAGCTAGAAAGAAGACTTTTTCTAAAAACTGCGTCAGATTCAACAGTTTTATTTAAGTGTGGAGAGATTCCCCAGCAAATCGTTGAGCAAAGTAATCATAAAAGTAGATAAAAGTAGATACATTTGGGATGTATCACTAATTTTTCTCCTTTACAATAAATTCGTACCTACCGTAGAAAAGTAATTGTGGATCCAGAACACAAATTATACTTCCGTCGTTTTAAATTAGATGTCGTAAATTGGAGTACAATTTGTTTAAAGCCAAGCCCACTATGCGGTGCGAACTCCTAAAGAAGAGAGTGAACTTACTTAATTTTTTTTCTTACTTGCTTGTTTCCTAGTATGATGATGATGTGTGTTGCTTGCTTGGTTTGTTTATTCTCAGCAGCAGCGGTTCGTTTCAAATTAAAAAGGTAAAAGGCGCTCAGAAACCATGTTCTCTTGTCCCCTCTGGACACGCTCCTTTCATCTTAGCTAAACCTAGACCTTAGTGGATAGGTTAATTAGCAATTTGCATTAGTAATTTAACACATCGAGCAAGATCAACAAGCTAACATCTATCTAATGCTGATACATCCGAATTTAGACATTAATTTGGATAATAATTAATTATTAATTAGTGAGCCGTGCTATATGTATGACACATTTTTATCCGATACTCGTAGGATCCTAGGTGGCTCCGGCTTTCTGTCGGCAACGGGAGGCAAACGCGGTTTGGGTTTGAGCTGGGCCGAGACTTGGATAATGGGATCAGGACCATCTCTCCACTTGTGGTAGGCCCCACCTGATGCTTTTTTACTTTGCCTTATTATTATTCCCTTTGCGCTGCTTGGCTGGCCGGACTGTTCTAGTAGCAGGTACTAGCAGCCATCCATTGCTACATCTGGCTGGGCAGTGGGCACTTGTTCTTTGTATGGAGATTTCACCAAAGTGAGCTGCATGAGATGTTGATTAGTACAGCGGCTAGCGACTGTGGCAAGGGAGCCTAGTCGTCTGTCGCGTAAATCTTGCGGTGCTCTCGCAGCTGGACGCCAGGAGGGGCGCACAAGGAGAGAGGGACGGGGCGCTCGCGATTTGCTGGCTCGACATGAAATTCAGAGACAGAGCTCGATGCAAGCTCTAATCTAACAGCAGAGGTGAGCTCCAGTTATTTTCTACTCCTACTTCATTTGCCTGTACGAGTACTCCCTCGTAGAATATAGATTGATTCCCAGATTGATTGGAAGCTCCTTGTAGAAAATTTAGTGACTATAAGACCAACCTGAGAACTGAAGTAAAAAGTACCCCCGAAACTGCTAATTTTTTTTAAATAATACATTTTTTTTATTGAATTTCACAAATAATACATAAAACGGACAAATTACAAAACTGTGTGTCGGTCGGCCGTTCAACAGACGAAACACGGCCTTCGTCCGTTCAATGGACGACACACAGGCTTCGTCTGTTCAACGGACGACACGCATCCTTCGTCCGTTGAACGGACGACAGGTCTGCTGTCAGCTGCCGCCGCGCGCTCGCTTGCTGCTCCGCTGCTTGCATGCTGCTTGCTAGCTGCTCCGCTGCTTGCATGCTGCTTGCTAGCTGCTTGCGTGCACAGCTTCGTACCCAGCCATTATGTAATTCGACTGCATGCGCGCGCGATGCTGGCAGCAGACTTGCATGCTGCTTGCTGTGCAGCTGCTTGCATGGCCTCCCGTGCGCGCGCTCGATGGGGACAGCAGACGTGTCGTCCCTTCAACGGACGAAGGCTGCGTGTCGTCCGTTGAACGGACGAACGCTGTGTTTCGTCCGCTGAACGGACGAAACAAGTCTGTCATCTGTTGAACGGCCGACCGACACACAGTTTTATAATTTGCTTCTTTTGTGTATTATTTGTGAAATTCAATAAAAAAAATGTATTATCTAAAAAAAAATACCCCCGAAACTCATGGCTACAGTAGCCATTTTTTGACAATTAGAAAAAATTACTTAGTTACTGCATAAATTGTCGTGAGTATCAGGAGAGCCCGGTCCTCGAGTATAAATATTATGGAACGGAGATAGTACCAGCTAACAAAATAAATTGAAAAGGTACATCGAGCTAGCCAAATCGGAGTTGGTTGGATTGTTCACTCGCGGTTTACTCCGGTGCGGCGACGGCAAAACACCACCAACACCTGCCGGCTGCCGAAATACCTTGGCCATGCACGAACTCCGCACACGCCTCCATTCCAATCCCCAACTCCACATCCGCAGTAATTCCTCCACGTGCCTCCACAGGGCCTTGAGCCTGCTCCTGTGGCCCGTCTCCGCATGGCGGCGCTAGGGGACTTGCCGGCGGGGCTGGACGCCAGGCGCAGGAGCTCGACGCCGACTGTCTCCACACCAGCACCGCCATGCACGAACCCCGTCACTGCGGCCGCCACAGGACCCGCTCCCCCACCAAATCGAGCTTGGGAGAGGCACTGCAGGGAGGAACAAGATGGGGGCGCGCGTGCTCGGCCGGGGAGGGTGGTGGCGGTTTAGTAGAGATGCTCAAGCTAAAACCAGAAATTTTGCTCATCTAACCGTTCGTTTTTAGGGGTTCGGCTAGAGATGCTCTTCCATCATCCATTCAGGTTAGCATCTAGCAGATCCATGACATCCAACTACTTCAAAAGTACTGCAGGACACGTCTGTTTCATCCATTCAGGTTAGCAGCTACCAGATCCATGCCATCTTTGCTTCCCCGCAAAGTTCATAAAACCCAATTAGCCATGGACAAATTATTTCCGACAATAAATAGTTGATACTACTAGTGTAGTACGTGGAGATATGAATTGGTGTAGCGGGCTCATTTGTTTAGAGTTCCTGGAAGAAGTAGCAATGCTTGAATTTCACATATGTTAGTAATTTAGTATTGGGTAAAATAATTTGTTTGTTCCTGGAACAAGTAGTAATGCTTGAATGTCACAAATAATTTGTTTAAATGAGTTCTTTTGATGAGTACTGAGCCTTTCCTTGTCTGCTACAAGCAAGGGTAAAATAGTTAAGCTTGTTGTCTTCACCAGGTCTAGTGGTTCTTATTACACCAAATCCCTTATTTTTGGCATAATTTTTGTAGAACCTAACAGCATGATCCTCACTATCAAACATCATCCCCTTCTTAGGTTCTAACATCATGATCGGCTCTGCTTGTTGGACATTCGGATAATCCCCAATCTCCTCCAAGATGAAAACATCGCCATCTTCGTGATATATTGCATGCTGTTCTGCTACTTCATCCATAGTAAAATTTTACTCCATTGTCTACCTAAAAATTTCCAGCAAACAGATCAAATATGCTGTCACATGAGGCCTATAAATTAAGTTTGGAAGATGTCTAGATTGGATCTAAAAAAATGCAAAAGATAAGACAAGGATTGCACATACCTCTTGTCGGTTACCCTTCTGATCAAACCTCGGTTGCAGATTACTTTATTACTGTGACTGATTTGCAGATCAGAATGTACGCTGTGATTAGTTTTAGACTATATTAAGATGAAGAGTTAAGCATCCCTTCGGTTCATATTCAACAGAAGCCCCATCTCCCTCTTCACCCGGATTGAGTTCCTCTCCAGAGCTGAGTGAGCAGGACATCTATCTTTCTCAAAGGTCAGTCCAAGTTTAATTCGTCTCTTCACACCTAGCTATTCTTCTTGTTTTTCTTGTCCAGCCTACTTAAATTTCACCTTGCCTTTACAGTTGCAGAAAAAGCCAGAATCAGAATGGCGATGGTGTTGGATGCATTTGCATCCTACGTGGTTGACTTGATCACGCAGGTGGGAACAGAAGAACTGCAAATGCTGCTGGGCGTCTCTGGCGAGATTGACAAAATGAGCGAAAAGCTTCGGAACCTCAAGAACTTCCTCGCTGACGCCGATAGGAGGCACATCACCGACGAGAACGTCCGAGAGTGGGTGGGGCAGCTCAAGCGTGCTATGTACGAAGCTACTGACATCCTCGACCTTTGCCAACTCAAGGCTATGGAACGTGGACCATCCACTGTAGATGCAGGGTGTTTCAATCCCTTGCTCTTCTGCATGCGCAATCCCTTCCATGCTCATGAAATTGGTACCCGCATCAAGGCGCTCAACCAGAGGCTTGATATCATCAAGGAAGGGGCCACTGCTTTCAGCTTCATCAATCTCCAGTCCTATGACGACCGTCAGAGAAGCAATCTGTATGGTGATTCCAGCCGAGAGACATCAGCGGATCTCGATCGGTCGGGTGTTGTTGGCGAGAAGATCGAAGAAGACACAAGAGCACTGGTGGCTCAGATCATGCATACAGGAACAGAGGTCAACCACAGCATTACGGTGGTTGCCATCGTCGGTGTTGGTGGGATTGGCAAGACCACCCTCGCGCAGAATGTCTTTAATGATGAGGCCATCCAAGATGAGTTCAGCAAAAAGATATGGTTGAGCGTCACCCAAAACTTCAATGAGGTTGAGCTGCTGAGGAGCGTGATCACTGAAGCAGGAGGACAACCAGCTGGAAATGCAAAGTCCGCGCTTCACCGCACCCTCAAGGACACCTTGACTGGCCACAAGGCCTTAATAGTAATGGATGATGTGTGGAGTGATGGAGCATGGGAGCGTGTGCTCAAAATACCCTTAGTCAATGTTGTTGCTTCAGGCAGCCGAGTCCTCATCACCACTCGAGATGATAGTGTTGCCCGAGGGATGAGAGCCACAAGACCATACCACCACATCGACAAATTAGGGCTTGATGACGCTTGGTCATTGCTCAAGAAGCAGGTCTGTGTGCAATCAAACATTAGTTTCTTAATCAAGTAATGACCAGTCCCCGTCTACTTATTAATAATACTATGTAGCTATGCAGCTAAGAGAAAATTAGGATGCCTCCCAATTAAGTTGAATTTCAGTTATGTGTAATTCAATGGCTTGTTTCTATTGTATATTACCTATTCAAGGTAAGAGGGTGCCAATAATGTTTGAGGGCTAGTATTAATTAAATGTGCTCTGTTGCAATTAAAGTAAATAATAATGTCATCAAATGATGGTGTTAAGCAAGGCAAGGCATAGCGGCTATTTGATTTTCCATATGTTTGCCTACATGGCAAATGTTTGTGACATTGATATTTGCAACCTTGATTAATAATTAGAAAAAAACTAATAGTTGTAACATTTCTACCGTTGAGGTGTTATGGGTTTTATTTTCATGTGTTATGTAGATACGGTTAGATCAAATACTCCTCTTATCTCTTAAGATTTAAATCTTATGGATTTATTTTGATCAATACTTTATGTACTTTGAACATTTACTTGGTCAAACTTACCTTGATGAATGTACAATTACATGTTGTTCTTCTTGTTTTTCTCTTAAGTAAGTTTGAGTGTCTTAAATGAGCTTTATGCATAGTTAATTAACTCTATAGGTCTCTTGAACTGCATGTTTTATAGGTACTCTCAAGTGAAATAGAAGAAGACCACATCAATACGCTAAAGGATATTGGATTGAAAATTATACAAAAATGTGGTGGCTTGCCACTTGCTGTCAAAGTAATGGGTGGACTCTTGCGTAAAAGGGGGGAGCTACGTCGTGACTGGGAGCAGGTTTTGAATAATTCTAAATGGCGAATAACTGAAATGCCCAAAGAGCTCAACTATGCAGTATACTTGAGCTATGAAGATATGCCTCCTTATCTAAAGCAGTGCCTTCTATTTTGCTCTCTTCTTCCTAAAAGTGAACTTTTTCATATGCATCACGTTGTTGCCATGTGGATTAGTGAAGGATTTGTTTACGGAAACTCTAATGATTTAGAAACATTGGGAGTAAATTACTACAAGGAGCTGATATCAAGGAACCTTCTAGAGCCGGTTAATCAATTGTATTGCGGCATGCATGACGTTGTTCGCTCATTTGCACATTATATGACTAAATATGAAGCACTCGTAGCTCATGATGCAGACACTGATATTCTTACAAATCTTCGTTCACAAAAGTTCCTTCGGTTCTCAATGGGAACCAATCGACTGCAGTCAGGTGAACTTGAGTGGAGATCTTTACATGAGCAGCAATCATTGAGAACATTAATCTCAACTATCATGATCAAGATGAAGCCTGGTGATTCATTGGTTACATTTCCTAGTTTGCGGACTCTACATATTAAACCTGCAGATGTGGCTGCACTGGATTCGCTGCATCGACTCAAGCACCTGAGGTATCTGGCACTATTAAATACTGATATATCTGTACTTTCGGGGAATATTTGCAAGATGAAGTTATTGCAATTCCTTGACCTTGAAGGATGTGAAAAATTGGTGAATCTTCCTGATAGTATTGTGAAGCTTAGCCATTTGAGGGTTCTTTATCTTCCCATCATGAGTATGATACCTAGAGGGTTCAGAGGTCTGACAAGTATGAGGAGACTATTTGGGTTTCGATCCCACATGGATGATGGTTGGTGTAGTTTGGACGAGCTGGGGCCCCTTTCCCAACTCAGATATCTTGAATTAGTTCAACTGGAGAATGTATCTGATGCTTCATCTGCTGCTAATGCCAGACTTGGCGAGAAGATACATCTTATCAACCTATTCTTGAGATGCACCAGTAGATTAGGACATGATGTGTTGGTCAACGAGAAAGGTGTCTCTGATGAAGAGCATCAACGAATTGAGAAGGTGTTCGATGAGCTCTGCCCTCCGTCCAGTGTCGAATGGTTTCTTATCAATGGGTATTTTGGCCATCAACTCCCGAGTTGGTTGATGTCCACGTCAACGACGGCCTTCAACAACTTGAAGTCTCTAATATTGCGTAACCTGCCTTGCTGCACCGAACTTCCTAATCGGTTGTGTCAGCTTCCTTGTTTGGAATATTTTCAGATGCTTGGTGCTCCATGCATCAGGTGTATTGGGACTGGATTCTTGCAGGCGGCAGCTGATCCATTTCCATGGTTAAAAACTATGGACTTACAGGAAATGGAGGAATGGGTTGAATGGGAGTGGGAGAAGAACGTGCAAGCCATGCCCCGTTTGGAGCAGCTTTTGCTCCATACTTGCAAACTGAGGCGTATTCCTCCTGGCCTTGCCTCCAATGCAAGATCTCTAAAAAAGCTAACCTTAAACGGCGTCCAGAACCTTAGCTACCTTGGGAACTTTCCTTCTGTTGTTGATCTTACAGTGTTTGGGTGCACCCACCTGGAGAGGATCACTAATCTCACCAAACTGCACAAGCTTAGCATCACTGACTGCCCAAAGTTGAAGGTGTTGGATCGTATCCCTGCACTTGAGAGGTTGTTCCTGGTGGATCACGCCATGGAAAAACTCCCAGAATACATGAGGGATATAAAGCCAAGGCATTTGCAACTATTCTGCAGGCTATGGCTGCTCACTTTGATAGCCGCAGGACAATCTGGTCATGAGTGGGACAAGTTCAGCCATGTGGAGAATGTCAAGGCATATGCACCTGATGGGACCAACCAAAGGAAATGGTATGTGTTGTACACAAGAAGAGACAACAAGAAGTTGGAAACAAATATTAGGCGCTGTACCCTATTTGAAGGTACATAAAATAAGACGTGCAAGCTTTTTCTTAATTTATTTGAGCACTCTGACTCTCCCAATTACAAGTTTTTTCATTTATCTCCTTATTTGCTGACTGATTACTAAATATGTTTTGTGCCTTTTCTTCACATGATTACGTTGTTTCAGATGAAATATAAACATGGTTGTATTGGACATTCAACTTAACTTATGTTGCTAAGCATTTGTGTTTTTAATTACTCCCTCCGTCCTAAAAAGGATGTCTCAAGTTTATTTGAATTTAGATGTATCTATATACTCAAAAATAGTATATAGATACATCTAAATTCAAATAAACTTGAGACATCCTTTTTAGGACGGAGGGAGTACTTCTTGTACTTGGTTACCTCGAGTTCACCAAATACAGGGTAGTATGTTATTGGAGGATCCATATCATGACTGTTGGAGTATAGTTCTTGCATTGTAAATTAGAGATCTGTAACAGCTTTGTAATTTTCTTCCATGCAGAAACCTTATCGCCGTCTATGGTGGACACACAAGGATTTGAGTCTGTGTACAAAATGAGAAGAAGTACCTTTAGTTACATCTGCAGCTTGGTGAGGGTCCGATTTTTGGAAGATATGATGGCGAGAAATCATACATTTGTTGATGGGAGAGTATTGTCTTTACAAGATTGTGTAGCTGTCACTCTGAGAGTGCTGAGCTCTGGTGAGCCACTGGCTACCATAGGATCCTCTCTTGGTGTGAATGAGTCAACTATCTCACAGGTAACTCTGGTGTTTGTTAAGTCTTTGTGGAAGCAAGCATGCCGCCACATGAACTCGATAGACTACTCTAGTATGGAAAAAAATTAAGCACAAGTTTTACAAGATCCATGGTCTACCAAACTGTTGTGGTGTTGTTTGTTAGGAATAAGCAACTTGTATTCCTCAGAGGCCAAAGACCACAATATATAATACAGATACAGGTGTGAATATGCAGGAAGCCCCCTAACATATGGGGAAACTACAATACAAATATATACATCTAACGCCCTCCCCCTCAAACTCATGGTGGATCCACAACACTGAGTTTGGAGAGTAAGAAATCATGTTGCGCTCTGGTCTGTGCCTTCGTGAAGAAATCCGCCAACTGTAAATCCGAAGGCACATACTGAAGCGCAACAACCTGAGCACGTGTATAGAAAGCATCAACACCAATATGCTTGGTAAGCTCATGCTTGACCGGATCACGTGCAACACTAATAGCACCTGTACTGTCAGACAAAACCAGAGTGGGTGTGGTAATAGAGACCCCAAAATCCGCAAGTAACCACCGTAATCAGGTCACCTCAGCAGTCAACAAGGCCGTAGCACGCAACTCAGCCTCAACACTCGAACGAGAAACCGCTGTCTGTTTCTTCGTCTTCCAAGCAATGAGCGAACCACCAAGAAACACACAGTAAGCAGAAAGTGAACGACGATCCGAAGGATCACTCGCCCACATAGCGTCCGAATAGCACTGGAGCTGGAGGGAGCTTGAACGAGGAAAGAAAAGGCGATGAGTGATCGTACCACGAAGATAACGAAGAACACGGAGAAGATGACTATAGTGAACAATGGTAGGAGCAGAAACAAACTGACTCAGAATATGAATAGGATAAGAGATGTCAGGACGAGTAACAGCAAGATAAACAAGACTCCCGACAAGATGACGATAACGCGTCGGATCAGAAAGACGATCACCATCAGTAGGTTGAAGCTTAACATTAAGCTCCATAGGGGTCTCAATAGTGCGCTCATCCCCAAGAGCAGCACGTGCAAGAAGATCCTGAATATACTTTTCCTGAGAGATGTAAAAACCATCAGAAGTGGAGGAAACCTCAATCCCAAGAAAATATCGAAGAGGACCAAGGTCAGTCATAAGAAACTGATCACGAAGACGAGCCTTAACAAAGGCGATATACTCAGAATCATCACCAGTAATGATCATATCATCAACATAGAGAAGAAGAAGAGTGCGGCCACGAGGAGAAGTGTGAACAAACAGCGCTGGATCATGAGCACTAGGAGAGAAACCAGCAGCAGTCACTACAGAAGCAAAACGCTCAAACCAGGCACGAGGGGCTTGTTTGAGGCCATAAAGAGAACGTCGAAGACGACAAACCATCCCCTCGGGAACAGAATACCCAGGAGGAGGCTGCATATAAACCTCCTCACGCAACTCACCATTGAGAAAGGCATTCTGAACATCAAGCTGAGACACAGACCAGTGACGAACAGAAGCAGAAGCAAGAAGAGTACGCACAGTGGTCATATGAGCCACAGGAGCAAAGGTCTCATCATAGTCACGACCATGCTCCTGCTGAAAACCACGAGCCACAAGACGCGCTTTATAGCGCTCAAGAGATCCATCAGAGCGGGTCTTAATCTTATAGACCCACTTACACGTGATAGGACGAACACCGGAAGGGGGAGAAACAAGATCCCAGGTGCCAGTGCGCTCAAGCGCAGCAATCTCCTCAGCCATGGCCAGCTGCCATTCAGGATGATGCTCAGCATCCCGATAAGAAGTCGGCTCAGAGGCAACAGAGAGACCATACTGACTGGGAGAGTAACGGTGGGGGGCACGACGCTGACGAACATGACGAGTAGAGGGAAGCTCGTCAGAGGAAGACGACTCAGGAGACGACGATGAAGAAGAAGGAATAGCAGAGGAAGACTCCGGAGAACGAGGAGAACTAGGAGAACTAGACGGAGCAGAGGAGGACGGTGTAGAGGAAGATACATCACGGGGAGGAGATCCTGAAGAAGACACAATAGGAGTAGAAGGAGGTGTGTCAGGAAAGAGAAGAAAAGAGATATCTTCCACCGGGTAGGTACCAGCGGTGGGACGAGGATAGAAAGGACGCGTCTCATCAAAAGTAACATCGCGAGAGATACGCATCCGACGACCAACAGGGTCCCAACAACGATAGCCCTTATGCTCATCACTGTACCCAAGGAAGACACACTCAACAGACTGAGCGGTCAGTTTGGTGCGTTCGCGAGGAGTAAGGAGAACATAACAAACACAACCAAACAAGCGAAGCATGGAGTAGTCTGGAGAGCGGCAGAAGGCTGAATATTGATGAGGGAAGCCGACGTAGCGACGGCCTCAGCCCAGAAATGCGGCGGAAGAGAAGAAGCAATCATCATGGCACGAGTGGTCTCAAGAAGATGACGATGCTTACGCTCAGCAACGCCATTCTGGGCATGTGCACCAGGACAGGAGAACTGAGCAAGAGTGCCCTGTTCAGCAAGAACACCTCGTAACATCTGGGAGATATACTCACCAGCAGAATCAGCACGAAACACACGAATGGGGGTAGAATATTGAGTACGGACCATGGCCACAAAACGCTGATATATGGAGAGCACTTCACTGCGAGAGCGCATAAAATACAACCAAGTGTACCGAGAAAAATCATCGATGAATAAAATATAGTAGCGATGGCCCCCTTTCGAAGCGAAAGGAGCCGGACCCCAAACATCGGAATGAACTAAATCAAAAGGTCGCTGAGATACAGACGCGCTAGTAGGATAGGGAAGCTGAATCTGTTTACCCAACCTACAGCCCTGACAATGTAAAGACCCATCTCTGGAGACAGACCCCAGAAGACCACGATGAACTAATGACGACAGGCGGGAGTCACAAAGGTGACCAAGACGATGATGCCACTGCTGAAAGGAGCTGGTAGAAGAGGCGAGGACCGAAGGAGAACTGGCAGATGAAGTGGCAGCGGAAGGAACACGGAGCCAATCTAACTCCCAAAGTCCGGAAGAGTCACGGCTGCGAGGGCCAGCTCCAACCAGGGCCTGTGTGCGACGGTCCTGGACAACACAAGAATCAGCATCAAGAATGATGCGACAACCAGAGTCATTAAGCTGGCTAGCAGAGAACAAATTCATCTTAAGAAGAGGGACATGAGAAATATCAGGAACAGAAAAAGAAGAAGTAGAAAGGGTGCCCCGACTAGAAACAGGAAGAGAGGTACCATCAGCCGTAAAAACACGAACATGAGAAGGGAGAGAACAAAGAGCGGACAGAAAAGAAGACTCAGAGGTCATATGAAAGGAAGCTCCAGAATCCAAATACCACGGAGACATACCTGACTGTGTAGAAGGTGGTGGTCGTGCAGTGCCTGAAGAATCAGTCACAGAACCAGCAGTGCCCGTCAAAGAAGAGCCTGTAGCAGCAAGCAGACCGCGAAGACTCCTGATAATGTCCTGATCAGAGAGAGCAACTGCTGAAGACCCGGAAGGAGCCGACTGCCCACGAGCCTGGTGCTGCTGACGTAAACTGGGGTCCCGTGTATAACAGGTGGCCCAAGTGTGGCCATCCCTGTTGCAGTAAGAGCAGTGACGAAGAGAACCACGGCGACCCTGACCACGAGCCTGACCCTGAGGCTGCTGGGGCTGAAGCTGACCCTGACCCTGACCTGGAGGAGTGGGTAGTATCGGCGGTGGCGGCACGGGGGACCGCGGCTGAGTCAAGGGAGCAGGCGGCAAAGGAGCACCACGAGTAGCAAGCATAGACGGAACCGCAAGAAGACCAACACCACGGAGACGGGTCTCCTCAGCCCGAAGCTCAGACAACACCTCAGAGAGCGGAACACGACAACGAGCATTCAGCTGAGCACGCCGGGGCTCAAACTCCTGGCGAAGCCGAGACAGGAACTCATAGATGCGGTGAAACTCCAAATCCGAGCGCACAATCTGGCAGCAGGAGCATGTGCCACAAACAGCAGTACGGAGAGAATCAAGCTGATGCCAGATAGCAGCACTCTGAGTATAGAACTCATCAATAGTGGAATCACCCTGCTGAAGAGCATGCTCCTGGCGAACCACGGACAAGTAAAGAGCATCCCCAGACGGCTGATAGCGCTGACGAAGATGTGCCCACTGACCGGCAACAGTAGGGAGACTCATGAACTCAGCAGCATACTGGGACAGAACACTGGAGGTGAGAACAGCAGCAGCACGAGCATCCTCATCGACCCACTGAGTGTAGGCAGTCAGAGCGTGGCGATAGGTCTCGAGATCAGCAGAGTACTGTTTGAACTTCAGGTCATAAGCAGCAACAGCACTATCATCGGCACTCTGAGCAGCATCCTTGGCCTCCTGAGAAGCATCAGCACCAAGAACAATCGGCGTCGGCGGAAGAGGAGCCATGGGAGCAGGGGGCACGGCGGACAGGAGACCTTGCCGGAGAGCACACCCCAAAGACGGAGACCGCGCATGTGAACGCGCATGAAAGCAGCGAAATCAGGATAATTCGTGCCATCGAAGATCACCGGACAGCGAGGAATCGCAACATAGCCCAATGCAAAAGACATCTCTCTCAATTTTTTTTTGTGAACTCTCAGATCAAATCGGGAACCGACGAAAACCAACAGTCAGATCCAATGAACGAGCTGGAGGTCGGGCCAACAGATGGAGCGGACAGGGCGGCGACGGGGCTGGGCCGCAGAAGGACGGAGCAGGCAGTCCGACAGGGACCGGCGTGCGTCCGTGGCGTGCGTACGTAGCAGCAGTAGCAGGACAGCTTGAGCGGCAGCAGGACAGCAGCAGGCTCGTGGCGTGCGTCCCCTGGCGTGCGTACGTAGCAGCAGTAGCAGGACAGCTTGGGCGGCAGCAGGACATCAGCAGGCTCGTGACCCTGATCCAATTGAGCAGCAGGACGCAGCAGTAGTACAGCAGCAGGACTTTGGGTGTCTTGATCGTGACCCTGATCCAATTGAGTAGCAGGACAGCAGCAGGAGTAGCACCTCGTGATCCGATCGAGGCAGCAGATCGCGCGTGGAATAAGTTGAGCGGGCAGATCCAATCCGAACCGACGAAGACTCAGATTCAATTGGAAGTAGAGTCTTGATCGGAAGTTTTTCAGCTCAATCCCGCGAGGTGGAATCACGAGGTGCGCTCTGATCTGGATCCAGATCTAAAAACGGGGCAAAACGGGCGGCGACCGACGGCGACGATGACGGCAAGGCCGGCGGCGACAGGGACGGTGGCGGCCGACGAAGTTGCGAGAAAGAGGACGGGCCTAACTTGGCTCTGATACCATGTTAGGAATAAGCAACTTGTATTCCTCAGGGGCCAAAGACCACAATATATAATACAGATACAGGTGTGAATATGCAGGAAGCCCCTAACATATGGGGAAACTACAATACAAATATATACATCTAACATTGTTCATGTAGCTGACATCAAGCTTGGATCACAAAACCGTGACCATGAGAAGAAGAATGACATTCTATTGCAAGCCGTCGTTGATTCAGATATGAGGTTCGGAAATATTTGGTTGGAGCTGTCAGGTAGCATGAACCAATTGAGTATTTTGCACAAATCTCTGCTCTTCAAGAAGTGCGAGAATGGTTATTGGCTGAACGGTAGTAAGGTAATGTTATCAGATAGATGGCAAATTGGGGAATACATCATTGGCGATGCAGGATACCCTCTTCGTCCATGGCTCCTCACACCTTACCAGTTGGAGAATGACACCTCAGAGTTAGACTACAAAAAGGAGTTCAACGAGAGACACTCTGTAGCTACAACCGTCACCCTCAGGGCGCTGGCAAGGTTGAGAGACACGTGGAAGTGCCTGCAGGGAGAAGGGTGGCATCCAAATAATCAAGATGAAATGTATGACACAATCGGCACATGCTGCATGCTTCATAACATCTTGATAGACATGGAGGGTGAGGACGAGGGCACCGCCAGGGTGAGGGACGCATTGTCCCAGCACCTGATCAAATCTGGAGGTAAATTGACACAACTCTTAATGTGTTGGTCCAAAATCCTCTTAACTACTTTATTTGTAACCTCCTATTGATTGACTCCATCTCATTTTCATTTGTTTAACGGCTACTACTTTATGATTTGGATGCAATTTCTCACGTTTCTATTTGTCTTTTAGTTCTTGTTCTGCTAGGTTACCTCCAGTTAAAAAATCCTTAGTAATGAGAAGGGATTTTGTGCATATGGGCACCAGTACTCTCTACACTTTCAGATTTTTGAAAATTTCAAAACCTCACACTTCTATGTCTCAAACAATTATGGCGTTAAGTATATAGATGTATATATACAGCAAAAAAGTCCCGTTAAAAACTTTATATTTTATGAGATATAAAAAGACAAATTTCTGACAGTAAATAGTAGTAAAAATAGTATAAAATGGTATATCTTTTTGTCAGAATTTTTTCCTTTTTGTATTTCCCAAAATATTATGCATTTTTAACGGATTTTTTTTGCATACATACCTTCCGTATATATCTATCTATATATTTAACGTCATAATTTTTGGAGACATAGAAGTGTGAGGTTTTGAAATTTTCAAAAATCTGAAAGTGAAGGGAGCACTGGTGCCCATGTGCCAAAGACACTTTCGCTTAGTAATATGTTAATTCATATCATGCATGATTGTTGGAGTATTAACTCTTACATTGCAAAAATACATATTATGTATAACCAGTTTTGTACTTTTTTTGGCTTGCAGAAACCTTGTCGTCTTCTATGGTGGTCTCACAAGGATTTCAGTATAAAATAGGAAGCAACTTTAGTTACATATGCGGCTTGGTGCCCCTTTCTGAAGATATGATGGCAAGGGATCACACCTTTGTTGATGGGAGAATCTTGTGTTTACAAGACCGAGTGGCCATTGCTCTGAAAATACTGAACTCTGGTGAGCCACCAGAGATGGTAGGATCCTCCGTTGGTGTGAACGAGGCAACTGCCTCGCTATTGACTCAGGTATTTGTTGAGGCTATGGTTAACGCGTGCTGGCCACGCTTCTCCAGGAAAATAGAAAAGATCAAGAGCAAGTTTGACAAGATCTATGGCCTACCAAACTGCTGTGGTGTTGTACATACAACACACATCACATTGGGATCACAAAACAATGAATACGAGAAGAATGATGGCATGCAAATGCAAGTTGTCGTTGGTCCAGATATGAGGTTCACAAACATTTGGTTCGAATCATCAGGCAGCATGAACCGATGGAGCATATTGTATGACTCTCAGCTCTTCCAGGAGTGTGAGAAGGGCACTTGGCTGAATGGCAGCAAGGTGGGTTTATCCGATGGCTCGGATGTTCAGGAATACATCATTGGTGATGCGGGATATCCTCTTCTCTCCTGGCTCCTCACTCCTTACCAGTTAGAGGGCGATCTATCAGACCCAGACTACAAAAAAGAGTTCAATACGAGACACTCTGCAGCTACATTGGTCGCTTTGAGGGCGCTGGCAAGGTTGAAAGACACGTGGAAGTGGCTGCAGGGAGAAGGGTGGCATCCAAGTAATGAAGATGAAATGTACCAGACAATCACCGCATGTTGCATATTGCATAACATAGAGATAGACATGGAGGAGGGGGAGGAGGAGGAGGAGGAGGAGGTGGTGGTAGTAGTGCTGGATAAGAGGGAGGTCGTGGAGGAGGAGGAGGAGGCGGTTTATAACGATGATGATGACAGCGAGGATAGTGAAGATAATTACATTGAGCAAGTGCGGCAGTTAGCCGATGAGGATGCCATCACGGTGAGGGATGCACTGTCCCAGCAGTTGGTCAAACCTGAAGGTAAGTTAACAAAACTCTTAGGCCTCGTTCGTTTAATCCCATGGAGGCCGGGATTGGTGTGGATTGTGGCCCAATCCCAGTTTTCCAGGCGGGTTGTGTAAAATTTCCAGACCATTATTTTCTGGTGTTCGTTTGACCCCTTCCGGGATTTTGGTCCAAGCCCATCCAGGCCATCTTCATTAAATCGGGCTGGTAAAATAATATCGTCATATGACCTGTGAAAAAATTTCCAGGAGGTATGCAGCGCATCCAGCAAGCTAGCGTTCGCAACGCGATGGTCTAACCGAACAGCAAAGTAAATACAAGGATTTTTGAACAGGGATTAACGGGGGTCAGTTGGGATTGGGTGTAGGGATAGGATCAACCCAATCCATGTCAGGATCAATTCCACGTCTGGTTTTGTTCCCAGCAAAACGAACGAGCCCTTAATGTGTGATTCAGACGCTCTTTCTATTTATTTTATTTGTAACCTCCTATTGTCTGATTCCATCTTGCATATGTTTGGTTAATTCACATAATGGCTGCAACAGAGGAAAGAAATGCGGATGAAAACAAGGAGCAAGAAGCACATCGACGACAAAAGGCAGATCGAGGAAAGGAGAAAGTGCTTGCTAGCTAGAAAGTTTAGATCGTCCTCTCCACTCGATCAATTTGGTACCTTTTTTTACCCTGCTAGTCTGCTTCTAGTGGCAGTAGTTTCGTTTGCGTGGTGCTTCTATTCAGTTAATGTCAGTGGGAACATTAAATTCCTTGCTGACATGTTGTTTAAACTACTTGAAAAGGGACTAAGTCGATCGATGTGCTTACTTGGAAATAAACTAAAGGAGAACATTGCCTATGAAGTATGAACCTGACTGGTAGCCTTCTGTAGCTTTGATTGTTCGTTCATCTGATAGCAGCATACATTTTTGTGGGGATTAGTATATACTCCTTTTTATTGCGGGCATTGGTAATGGAAAACCTTGATAGGCTTAACCACATAGTCATATATCTCCTCTACTTTAAATCTTGATGTATGCAGGTGGAATGGAAACTGGCCGGCTGCCCTAGCTTGTAGATCTACATCCGGCTGCCGTGGGTCTTCATCAGTTGTAGCAGTTGTTATCTATCCAGAACATTGACGTCATAATTGTATCGTATGAGATCAATTTGCTAAGAGTGGATTTCCATTTCAATTGGTGGCTTGAGATACTTGTATCCGATTAATTATCCAAAAAACTTGTATCCGATTATTGTAATGAACTTCCTGGGCATCTGTCACTGTTTCATCAGTGAGGGCATCATCATGTAAACAACGTTTAAGCCTTTATTTCTTATCTTATATCAATATTCTTTTCCTATCTTTACGTCATTCATTGCACAATATATGGCGCTTCAAATATAGATTTAAGAAATAACAGAAAGAGTGGAACGTTTGCACTATATTATCTAAACTATGAAGTAGGAAACATTTTCTATTATTCTTCCTTTTTAAAGAAATTAACTAAGATTCATGGTTTGCTTTTTTTTAGGTGTTGATTCACGGTTTGATAGCTAATATATTTTGTTGTAATATTATTTCTTTATTTTCCCATGATAGATCCCCATGGTCATTAAACAACGATGTGCACTATATTTTGTCAACAAATAAATGTCCTTTGATGATGATCATCTCTACCTAACGAAAGAGATAATTGCACCAACCAATGTGTTTCCATCCTAATAAAAGAATTATAATTTTAGGTTACTCCCTCTGTCCCAAACTAATTGACACAAATTTGTCTATATATACATATATCTAGACACGTTATAGTTACAGTGTATTGATACATGTGAATCTAGACAAATCTATGTCAATTAATTTAAGAAGAAAATAGATATGATTGCATGCACTATTATATAAAAATATATATATATATATGGATTATCACTAACTTACATCGTATCCACAGAGACAATAACATATCGTGTACCCTTGTCTGAAAAACAGAGGACAATAACATATCCTCTACTGTATGTGGCGGCTTAGCTTTTTCCTCTCCTTTGACTAACAGATGTGTGTAAACTTTGCTTTTATCTGTATGAATGTCGAAGTGTTTGCGTTGCCACCTATGATGAAAATATTACTACAACTTTTGTATGTGTTGATATTCTATTTTTGAAATTTAAATTCCTAATATACTGAAAACTCCTTCCCCTGCTTGCAAAAGAAACTTCCCCGAAGACTTGGTTGATTCTCCATTGACACTCACCTTTCGTGCATTTTCCTCTTTGCCCTGCTGCATCACCTCGGACATGTTCATTGCGTACCCATATATATGATATCCTGCTAATTATTTCAATTATCTTAATCTGGCTTTTCAATCTTACTTCGTTTCTTTCACCTTTGGCAGCTAATTAGTTATCAGTAGGTGGAATGTGTAGACTTGAGCTGAAAATTTAAGTCGTACACCGGTGTCAAAGTTTCAGTGATTTTCTATTATAGACTAAATTATGCGGCTAAGAGCTAGCGCCGTTTTTATCTTCCATGTGTTCTTTCACCTCTGATAGGCATACTGTAACATCCCAGCATTAGAGCTTAGAAATAAGCTGAGATCATATGTGTGCATTGCATTCATGCATAGAAAATATAAATAATTTTTGCGCTTTTGATCAAAACTTGTCAAGGTGATTGAAGCTTATCTTAATTTGATGGAACTGAAATAGATCATCAAGTTGAATACAATAAGTTTCAATATGACCTTTGCTAAAACCTTATTTTGGGTAAATATAATTTGATCTATGGGTAGATCAAATGAAATAAAACTAAAACCACAACACAGTACTTAATGATTAATACCAGATCTTCTAGAGTTCATATCATGGTATTCATTACAACAACTCATGGATACCAAGTTAAGTATATAACTCAAATAACAAGAATTCAATAATTAAATCTTGATCTATCTTATTCTTATATATTCCTACAATGAGCATCATGGTAGTTCCTAAACCCTAACTCTTTAGTTATATTGAGTACTAGGAAGGAAACCAAGCCAAGACCCTTCACCATATATCTTTCTTGCCATATTAATCATTATCATATCTACTGAACCATGTTCTGGTATCTGTTGATCATCAATGTTGAGTGATAGATCCTTGATCTATCAATTAGTGACATATCATATATGAACCTTTCAACTCTTGAGCTACTATATTGTTCCTTCTCAAGTCTTGAAAGGAAAATAAGTAAGAAGAGATAAGTAATTATGCTAGTTTGAGTTATCATCCTTAGGATGGGAGTCCTAGGAGACAATTCAATCAACATGGAAGTTGGTGGAGCTAACTCACTCTCAAATGGAATAGAAAGTTAACTCACTCTCAAATGGAATAGAAGAGTTACCTTAAAGAAAGATATATGTTGGTAACAAGAGGATCATAAGGATGAATTTTGAAGATATAGTTACCAAGGAGTAATCTCATTGGATCAAATAGGCATAGTTATTGAATAATATCTCTTAGTCAAATGGAACTTCTAAGAAGATAATTGTAGTACAAGTTTAGTGTTGTATTGATGAAAGCCTTGATTAGCCAACTGGAACCCTAAGCGACAAATGATCAAAGGATTATAGTGATCATGCTTGAGTCACTAGGAGTGAAAGACTAAAGGAAACAAAAGTGACATTGGTGGAGAGAACATGATTAAACTCTAGAATATATATGCTATCTCAGGATTATCCATGACAAGTCATAGTGGTGTAAGATGAAGTTAGAGTGTGTGGAGTAGAGGTAAATACTTAATGGATTGGAAGTTATCAATTGTATCTAGAGCTAAGTAAGTGTAACTATGAAAAGAATATGAAAAGCTTTAGTGGAAAGTTTTTGAGATTCATAAGTAAGATTACAAAGTAATTCATAAGGGAAGAGAGTAATCATTCAAATGGATTTGGATTTGTTAGAGGTAATCTAGAGATGAGAGTTATATCTATAAGGAGAATATGAAGAGCTTTAGTGTCAAGCTCATTGGATTTACAAATGAATTGAAGTAGGGAAATTAATAGTGAGAACATAAATGTGAAGTAAAGATCATCATATTGATGTATGATAATGGATGTGAAGTAGTAGTATATCTAGGAAAGGAATTCCTTAACAAGGGATCAAAAATTAGGGAGTATGGAAGATAAGACCTCGTAATAAGCTATCAACCAAGGCTATATCAAGCCATATCAAGTTCCATGTCTATTTCATTCTTGTAAAACCTAAAACTAAGTTGCTAAGCAATCATCAAGATCATAATTATTTGTAATACACATCATAAAACCATCTTATTGTCCTTCTCTAAGTTGAAATATCATCCATGACCATAAATTTAAAGGTAAGTTCCTTAACCCTTGATCTTTAGCAATATTCATAAATGAACAAGAGACTAATAAATCTTATGGAGTTCATAGTGTATACCTAGAAATAAAACCCCCTAAGTAACTACTACATGTCTTATAAATCACTACAGACACTTAAATAATACTTACTACATAACCATTACATGATAATCTTTTACCAAGAAACTAATCACACCTATAATGATCATACACAACTATAACTAAGGGAGTTTACAATAGATGATAGTACAATGTCAAAAATCATCGTAATATATATGAGACCATATTTTCTAAGTTTAGGGCCAGCAATAATCACCTTAAATTTTTTTAGATTCTAACTACCAAAAGAAAGAAAATTATATTTAAGATGATTCTTTATGTCATAAACCAAACCCTCAATCTAAGTTCCTTATTTACTTTTATTTAGTAAAACCCAAAATAGTTTGAACTTTGGAAAAATAGAAAAGGGAATGGAGCTTATCTAACTGTAAGAAACCAAATAATGTGTTGGACATCTTACAAGAACTCTTAGTAATTTAAATCATATTGAAATCCAAATAGAATTCTCAAAACAGAAAATAAAAAAGGATAAATGAAAAAAATCAGCATAATTTAGATCTGGCCCGTGGCCCATCTATTATCATGTCTATCCATCGCCCGCGTGCAGCAATGACAGTCTCTCACTCACTCAACCAAAGCCCACCGCAGCATAATCCGGCCCAATACCGCTTCGGCCTTCTAACATAGTCGTCATCTTCCTCACGCTAGAAGTACGGAGCCAAAGCTGTTGTGTGTCGTTGCTGTCACCATCTAGCGAGGGGTTAACTCGCCAATGCCCATGGTTGATGGACTTGGGTTTAATAAAGTGGGGAGCACTGGAGGCATCGATCGGCTAGCAAACAAGCACATCGGGGACACAAGGTTTACCCAGGTTTAGGTCCTCGGAAGGAACCCTACTCCTGCTTGTCTGCTCTTGGTAATTGATAGAATCGAGGATTACAAGGGTGCACATATGTAATCTAGTGGTGTATGAACTAGGGTTGTGGTTGTCCTCCTTGCTGCCCCCTCCTAGCCTTTATATAGGGAGGCCAGGTCTCAGGATAACAAGCCTAGTCGGTTACAGATTAGAGTTTTCTCCTTTAAATTTTCTATCTACACTTTGTCGTGTCCTCTAAGGAGTCGCATCTCCTTGGGTTTGGGCCACCTGAACCTTCCTGGGCTCCATTTTTACCGTGGGCTTCTCTTGGGCCGGACCGTATAGGATAAACCTGGGTGCCCGTGGGGCATACCCATGTCAGTAGCCCTCGAGTGTCCATCTGAATCATAGATTCGAAGGAAGACTATGAAGTCTTTGAGTGCACCTAAGTGCTTCTTCTGTCATCTGAATGTTTTGTCGGGTACAAATACTTAAGTCATAAGGATAGTTGATATGCGTGCCTGATTCGATCGGGATCAGTTAACTTCACTATCTACTCAAACTTGAGTCCCAGACTCGAATTTGGAAAGTTGCTAGCATAATTCGACTCATGCCGTGGAGGCCTTATAGAGTCGGATTCCAGTATTTTATGTGTGCACTCAATGCGTCCATCGAGGCTTTTTCATCGTGCCTGTAGACACGTCATGTTTCTGGTAGAGCGCAGTAGGTGCATTGCCAGGCCATTGGATTGCATCTACAAGTCTTATCTTCATGTTGTAAACACAACGTCCAGATATTTTGTCATCGCGGAGGTAATTCGGGTGGCCCAAGAGACGTTGTCTCTATGCAAGGCAATTTTTGGTTGGTAAGAGGCAAGGTCGCGGAAAGCTTCGAAAGCTTGTGATGATATGATGCGAATGTGGTCAACACACTTTTTCCTAGGTTTTTAATTTATTTTTTGTCTTTTAATAGGGTGCGCGACCAACACTTCCTATGGGAGTAGCCCCCGAGTGCCTATTCGAGTCGTAGACTCGATGGTCGTATGTTGTCGAATGTGTCTTCCGTGCTCCCTATGGGAGAATCCCCTGAGTCCGTAATCGAATTGTGGATTCGAAGAAGGAACCGAGGTGTAGCATGCTTGTGTATATATTTTAATGGCATAACACTGGGCCCAGAAAATCTTCGGGTGCGCAACTAGCGCTCCTGTTAGGAGTAGCCCTCGAGTGTTTTAGCGAGTCGTAGACACAAGCAAAAATTGAATAAGTCAAAAAAAATACCATCTCACACTTCCATATCGAGCTGCTGATAGTATGAATGTTGATGACGTCAGTGGCGATTTAATGAGCTCATCCGCCGACGTGAGCGCTGATGTTGGGACTAGACGAACGTGGCCCCCTATGTATGACCAGGATTTGACTAGTCACGCATAAATTGGGGTATTTAACTGTGTCTCCTCGATTTCCGCGCCGAGTGAGGATTGTGCGATGACGAGTCGTTTTACATCTCGCCATGCGTCTACGCTGATGCATGCCACGCATCAGAGGAGAAGATTTCTGACCATCGGATGGTATCCCTTTGGTGCTTAAGTAACAATCTGTCATAGTAACTTTGATACTTTGCCTCTTCTTCCACCTTGCGTCGCTGCCATTGTCGCTCTGCTCCTCTCTATTGTTCTTTGCCTATTCTTTGCACTAGATGTTCTCAAATCATTTCCCAGTTACTTCATGTGCTCTCTCTGCGTCAAGGGAATACGGGGAAGAGGAACCCGCTGCTGCTAGATCTGGCACCACCGCCGCTGCTCCCAAGAAGAAGGGCACCTGTACTCGTGTGACCAATGGATCCTAGCAGCCCTCCACATTGAGGGCCCATGAGCTTCATCCTGTTCGCCAGGCCGATATTATTCTGGACAAGGAGGATGATTGCTGAATCCTCGGACCGGAGGTAATCCCTGATCCTCCCGCCGGTTTCCGTGCTATGTTCCTTGCTTTCCTCCTTTGAGGTCTTTCTCAGCCCCTCCACGACTCCATTCATGGATTTCTTTGTTTCTATGGGATTCAGCTTCACTAGCTGACTCCTAATTGTGTTATTTACATCGCCTGTTTCATCACCCTATGTGAGTGTTGGCTCGGTATCGAGCCACACTTCGGCCTCTTCAAAAAACTTTTCAATGTGAAGAGGCAATCAGGGTCAAAATCTGTAGTGTACGACATTGGCGGATGCGGTATATCCGTAAGTCCCTATTTTCAGTACTTTTGCCTCAACATCGTCAACTCTGCCCAAGGATGGAGATACAAATGGTTCTTCATCTGAGACCAGAAGGTGGGGGAGTAGAGGTTCAGCCTTGCCCGTTTTGACCTGAAGGTGGAGCTAAAGAGGAAGAGGTCCCGGAAGAACGTCGTAATGTCGGGTGAAGTGGACGTCGTGGAGATCTTGTACAAGCAGGTGCAAGACTGATACGTTCAAAACGTATCTACTTTCCCGAACACTTTTGCTATTGTTTCTTCTCTAATTTGTGTGATTTGGGTACAACTAATGCGGACTAACGCTGTTTTCAGCAGAATTGCTTTGGTGTCTCGTTTTTGTGCAGGAAATCAACTTTTAGGAAAAATCCTAGAAAATATCGCAAAACTCATGTTTTACCAGAAGACTCAAGGAGCCAAAAGACGAGACTGAGAGGGGCCACGAGGAGCCCACACCACCTAGTGGCACGGTCCAGGCCAGGATGCGCCAGGGGATGGTGTGGTCGCCTCAGTCTCCGCCTCGACCTATCTTTTCACCTACATAAGCCCTCTGACCTAAAAACAGAGGGGGTTTCGATGTTTTTCCAGATAGAGTTCTGTTGCGCCGCCACCACCAAAAACCACGATTCGGGACCAGAAACTCCGTTCTGGCACTCTGCCGGGACAAGGAATTGGAGGAGATCATCGCCATCACCATCACCAATGCTTCTCCATCAACCATCCATGATTACCCCATCCATGGTGAGTAATCCCCCGCAGTAGGCTATGAGGATAGTAGGAATTGGATGAGATCGTTCATGTAATTGCATCCGATTGTTAGGGCATGGTGCCTAGTATCTATTGTTAGTGCTTTTTGACATTGTTGCAACCTTTTATGCTTAATGCTTGCCACTAGGGCCCGAGTGCCATGATTTCAGATCTGAACATGTTATTGATTCATGATGATATTATTGTTTATGATCTTACCTGCAAGTTGTATACACATATTATTGTCCAAAACCCGAGGCCCCGAAGTGACAGAAATCGGGATAACTGGAGGGGATGGCTGTGATGTGAGGATCATGTGTGTTCACAGAGTGTTAATACTTTGCTCCGGTGCTCTATTAAAAGGATCACCTTAACTGCCAGTAGATTCCCTTTAGGCCCCGCTGCAACGGGTTGGCAGGACAAAAGATGTTGTGCAGGTTCTCATTACGAGCATGTATGACTATATATGGAACACATGCCTATGATTATTTAGTACTTGGATACTTTATCTTATTTATCTGCAAATTCCCTATGTCTTGATTATTACATGAATTGTCTTGTCCATGCAACGCCCGTCCATCCATCCCTATGCCTACCGCACTTTAATCCTACTGTTTACTGCAATTGTTCCTATTGTCTTTATTTTACTAATTCTATCACTTTGATATTGCTACTACAAAACTATTGCTACTGATAAACTACTGCAAGCAAGATTGTTTCCAGGTGCGGCTGAATTGACAACTCAGTTGTTAAGGCTTATAAATATTTTTTGGCTCCCCTTGTGTCGAATCAATAAATTGGGTTTTACTTCCCTTGAAGACTGTTGTGATCCCCTATACTTGGGTCATCAAGACTATTTTCTGGCGCTGTTGCCGGGGAGCATAGCTCTATTTATAAAGTTTACTTGGAATCACTATTGTTCGCTGTTATCCATTCATCATGGGTAAAACTCGTGATGGAAAAGTTCCTCTATTACCATCCACTACAAGGAGAGGTACAGTTCTGAACACCTTTGTTGCTCTTGATTCACCAACTGTGATGAGTAAGCTCCTTACACCACCACCACATACACATGCTACACATACTGCTACTTCTGCTAAATCTGAAATTGCTTCTGATACTTATGATGCTACTTCTACTATGCTTGATGAGAGTGGTTCATTAGGTCCTTTCCTAGATGCTACGATTGCTAGAACTATAGTTGGAAACACTGAAACTCCTAATGAAGATACTGCTACACCTGTTAGTTCACCTTAGTCTAGAGAGAGCTATGATCTTGATGACGGTTATATTGAAATGACTAATGAATTCATTGAAGAATGTCAAAACACTCATGGTACAAGTGCTATTAAGAGTCTTCTTGAGAGACGTACTTTTAGACCTAAATTATCTCCTAATGCTAAGTTTGCTACATCTCCCATAAACATTAAAGATAAGGATTATGATTTCTCTCTTGATTTATCCTACATAACCATTGTTGAGAAAGAACCTTTTTTGTGGAACTGAAAATGAAAGTACTGTAGCACATATGACTGAACTTTCTACCATGAGTGGCTTATTTTCTGATGATATTAAGACGTGCACCTACTTTGTTGCTAAAATTTCCCCTTTTTCACTTAAAGGAGAAGATAAAGCTTGGTTTAATAATTTACCTCCTGGATCTATTGATAGCCCTGATTGCTTGATTGATATTTTCTTTTAGAAATATTTCCCTCCTAGTGCTCGACATGCCGTTTTGCAGGAACTTTTTGATTTTAAACAGTGAGAAGATGAGAAATTGCCTAAATCCTGGGCAAGGTTTTATGCTTTAATTCACGCATAGCCTAGATGTCCAATACCTAAAAATGAGCTTCTTGATACATATTATAATGGACTAACTGATGAATCTAGGACATACCTGGATAGTTTTGCTGATTGTGTTTTTAGGAAGAGAACTCCCAAAGAAGATGAAGAACTAATGGCTAAAATAAGCAAGACTTATGACGACTGGACTTCACCTAAGTCAACTACGCCTGAGCCAACACCAACACCAAAGAAGAGGGGAGTGATTGAATTAAATGATGAAGTGATGAAGGAAGCTAAGAAATATCTTAAGGATAAGGGCATTAAATCTGAAAATGTGAAGAATTTACCTCCTATAGAGGAATTATGTAAGACAATCTCCCACTCATCCACTATTGAGGTTCACTCTCTCCAACATTTTGATGAAGGTGATATTCCTTATTCTAAACCTCTTGATCAAAGCATAGAAGAATTTGATATCTATGTTGTTAAGCAAGATAATTTTAATAAGAGAGTGCAGAATCATTTAATGGAAAACTCTAGAGCTATTAATGAGTTGAAAGATATTGTGGAAAGAACCTCCAATGATGTTAAAATGCTTGTTAAACATTTCCAAATGGTTCAAACTCAAATTGATCAGCTTACTAAAGTATAGAAAGATTTGCTAGTTAATGCTTCTAAAGAAAAACATGCTTATGAAATTAGAACTAGGAGTGGTGCTTTCACTCAGGATCATTTATATCCTAAGGGACATCCTAAAAGAATTGAGCAGGATTCTCAACAAATTGGAAATAGTGATACTTCTTCTAAGAGAAAGAAAAAGAAACATAAAAAAGTTGTAGAATCTTCTGAACCTGCTAAAGATCCTAATAATATATATGTCTCTAATGCTGAAACTGAAAGTGGTAATGATAAAAACGATGCTCCTGATAAAGAATAAATTGAAGAAGAACCTGAAAGGCACACTAAGAATACTAAGTACACTAAGGAATATTTTGTTGCTAACAAACATGGTAGTGAAAGAGAGCATTGGGTCCAAAAAGCAATGCCTTTTCCTGATAAGAAACACAAGTCAAAGGAAGAAGAACACTATAACAAGTTTTGTGAGTGGATGAAACCTTTAGTTTTGCAAATTCCTTTGACTGATGCTATTAAATTTCCTACTTATTCAAAGTATATGGAGGATATTGTCTCTAATAAAAGGAAGATCCCTAATGGGGAAATTTCTACTTTACTTGCTAATTATTCCTTCAATGGTAAGGTTCCAAAGAAACTTGGAGACCCAGGGATTCCAACTATTCCTTGTTCTATTAAAAATAATTATGTTAGAACTGCTTTGTGTGATTTGGGAGCAGGAGTTAGTGTTATGCCTTTTTATCTCTATAAGAGACTTCAATTGGAAAAATTGATACCAACTGATATATCTTTGCAAATGGCTAATAAATCTACTACTATTCTTGTTGGTATATGCAAGGATGTTCCTGTTCAAGTGGCTCATAATTGCTTGATATTAACTGACTTTGTTGTGCTTGAAATTCCTGAAGATGATAATATGTCTATTATTCTTGGGAGACCTTTTCTTAATACTGTAGGTGTTATCATTAATTGTAATCAAGGAAAGATAACTTTTAATGTTAATGACAAGGAGCATACTGTCTATTTCCCCAAGAAGATTGATAAGACTTATGACCTAAATTCAATTGAAAATATTAAAGGCATCAACATTGGAGAAATATATTGTCCCATACTACAAGCAAATTATGAAATTATTATGATTGGGACTATTGCTATCAGGGTTGAGGTAACATAATCATTTAGTGGAATGCAAAGTTTTGTTTCATATAAAATTGTTTTGGTAACAAGACCTGATCAACCTTGTTAACAAAGGGATTTTAATGAACAAAACAATGTTTTCACCATGATTATCCTTGCTCACTTTTATTTTATCCATTTTAATTTTTGTTTTCACCTTGTTTAACTTTGTATTTGCTAGTTGCTTGCATATTAGAGTGTCTTAGAACTTCTGAAGTTTAAGTTTTGTTTTGCTTTTGCATCATTCCAAAATCATCTTTCTGCCAGAAAATCATTCATCAATACCTGAAAATTGCTCAAAAATAAAGTTTCTCAAAAAGTTCCAGAAAATTCATATTAAATTTTTATGCCAAAAGAGGGGCAGAGAGGTACCTGGAGTGATCCAGGGGGCCCACCAGGCAGGCACACCACCTGGTGGCGTGGCCACACTAGGGGCGCGCCTAGCCATGGTGTGGGCCACCCTTGGCCCTCCACTTATTCTCCCACCTGCCACTCCCTTCTCTCTCCCGAGAAAACACCATTTCATTGCTCAAACTTGTGTTCTTGCTGTTCTTGCTCGCGATTTTCGATCTCCTTGCTCAACCCACCTTTATTGCTGAGATTTGGAGCATTTGTTCTCCGGTATGTGACTCCTCCGCTTGTCCAAGTAGATTTGTGATTGGTGGATTATATCTTGAGTGTTTTGCTACTGTAGGTGGCAATTTATGTGAGCTTGCATGCTTGTTCTATGCTTAGAGAAATTGTTTTGATGCATGTTTAGCCCTTTTCAAGTCCCTATAAGTAGTTCCTTTCATTATGTAATGACTTTGCAATCATTTTTTGTGATGGTTGTCTAAAAATTTCAGAACAGGAGATGAATGAACACCAACTCAACCAACATGAATTAAGGGTGCCCGAGGTCATGACAGTCCACCGTGAGGAAGAAGTTTTCCCTTATATTTATCCATGCCCCGAATTTATGAGAGCTATAGGGATTTCTCAAGATTTCCATACTCTAATTTCTAATGTAGGATTGGAGCATTTTGTGGGAGATGAACCTTACCAATATGTGAAACTAACTATGTTCGTGGTGCAGGATTTTCGATTTAGTTGGTCCTTGACTAACCCTATGGTTTCATTACAAAATTTACAATGTAGCTGTCGACCTCCCTTTTGATGATTTTTGTGCAGCTATTAAAGTACCATAGTGGGGTTCGCGTGAAAGGATTAGTGAGCGGCCTACACCACTCGTGGACTTGTATGTAGAGATTTGCCAAGGGAGTAGCTTCTCAAAGGAGAGTGGTAAAATTCGTAATATTCATCTCCCATCCATTCGATATTTTGCCTACTTTATTGCCAAGTGCGTTCTTGCTAGGAAAAATGATAGTAAATTATATTCATATGATCTAGCCTTTATCTCAGCTGCCTTGAAACGAGATAGGACTTATAACTTGGCTGCTTTGATAGCTTTCCGTCTTGCTGCTAACCGCGAGAAAGGTGGTATTTGTGGAGGCCTCATCGCCTCTCGCTTATTAGGTTTGCATGGTGTAGCGCCTCATCATTCAGACTTACAGTTTCCCATAGAGAGGCTTGATCTTAATTCCATGATACAACATAAATTTGTTTCTTCTTGGGCTAATTTGAGTGATTTATCTTATGAAATAACCTTTCTCAAGAGTGGATGGAGAGGAGGTAAGTCCGAGCGAGTGGTTCTTTTGCCTGCGCCTGTTTTGTTTAACCTTGATACCAGGGTAGGATGGTCACTCACGGAGGAAGACTCGCCACATATTTGGAGGAGCTCTCCCAGCAAGAGTAGAATGCTGGAAGGAAGGATGAGGACGATTCGGTCCAGCCCTCCAATGAGAGGGAGTCTTCATACCTGTAGCCTGCCTATGATTGCGGAGTTTCTTGTTCTTCACAAGGGCCTGACTATGATCATTCTTATGATGACCTGCCGGCTTGGAGTTCCTACCCGTGTTGGGGTTGATCCCCACTTAGGCCAAAAGCCTAAGCTTGGGGGGAGGTATACCGACATCACACTCATCTACATATCATGTTATGTCGGTACTTTTTATATCCATGTTTCGCTTTCTTTTTAGTTTTTGTTCTCGCTTTATTTCTGCTTTCCAAAACACAAAAAGACCAAAAATATTTTCATTATTTCTCTTTGTTTGCTTCTTTATCTTTCAGCCTTGGTTTGCTTCATCCTTTTTAGCTTTGATTTGATTATTCGAAAAATACCCAAAAAGATTTTGTTGTGTTTGCTCTTTCCTTCGGTTCTTGTCTTTAAAAATCGAAAACCCAAAAATATTTGTTGTTCTTCTCTGGTTTTGTAAAGTTGCAGGGTTTAGCGGTCCTCAGTGACTCCTTGGAGTTGGGTTTTATCTTACTATTCAAGCCACAAAAGTGAAAGGCAATGATGATTTATGACAACTCGAGGTTTTGTAAGAGGCTGGTATGAACTCTATTTGTTTTCATTTTTATACATATACTCATCATTGTGGGCATGCTTAGTCTGTTCATGTAAGGTATATGTTATTTAATGGATGCTTAGTAGTTCTTGCTCTCTTATGGTCAGTTCCGATGCACTAATAGTTTGTAACATGTCATATAAATGTTTGCTTGCGTTGTTCTATTCATAACTTGGTATGACATTATGGTATCCTCCTCTGAATGTTTTATTTGAATCGACTTGGCACATGCTCACGCATGCATATGACTAAACAAAAATTCAGTTAAGCCTCGATGATTTATTTTGCCTCAGAGTTCTTGTGTCACTTTTATGCCACTATTAATTTTGTTTTGTTGCAAGCATGATTATGACAGTTACTGCTCTCTCGATTGTCGCTCCCTTTCTATTACTAGCCTTCACTTGCGCTGAGTATAAGCTTTACTCGTGCATCCAACTCCCCAAAACCAAAATTGTCAAAAAGAGTCCACCATATCTACCTATTAGCATCATTGCTATTCCTTGCATATTTATTATGCTTTGTTTTATTCCAAATAAAAATGTTTGCTTGTTATGTGAAAATTAGTTAGTAAAGCTCTCACGAACTTGATGGCACACTTTATTTTGTTGCACTTAATAAACCTGAACCATTATGTCCATCTATGTTGCTTATATGCTTGCACTTTATAAGTTGTGAATTAGCAAAACCATGTTACCATGGGGAACGCTTTCAACATTGCACTTATTATTCAGTTGATATCATGTTCTTTTGTTTATGGATCCCGGTGGTGTGAAATAAAAGGGGAGCTTGTAAGCTCATGGAGTTTGTATATGTGTTAGAGAAACGCCTGGGCGGCTAGCCTAAGCCATGCCTAATCATGGTGGAAACTTGCAGCATAACCATAGTGAGCATTCCGTGAAGCATCCTCAATAAAAACCTATGCAAATAGCAAATAAAAAGATCGCTGAGATGCTCATTGTCTGTTGCCTTGTAATTTTGATATTGGAAAGCTCCTGTGTCATGGGGCAAGGGGTACCCGTTGGCGGTTCTCTATGATACACATGCGCTTATAATGACAAGGACTTGCTTGTGACCAAAGTTGAGTAGCATGAGGTTCGGTACTCGTAAGCAAGGGGCATGAGATTTTCAACTTATAACTTGTCAAGTATATCCTAATATTTGAGTCACTTTAACCTTAATCACCTCAAGATGCTTATGTTAGGATCAATGAGAGCTCAAAGCTAATGAGTACCATACTTTCAACATTTGGAAGCCTTTCAAACTTTTCAAATATTTTCTTTCACTTTTGTGTCGAGTCACCATTTATTCTTTGAGCACCTTCCCGAGAGCATAGCTGTCATTCTTAGTATAATGTGCTTGTCCCAAAACACGGTTAATTGTGACATAACTTTGATGCTTGTATCTTTGATATTTTTACTTCTAGTCTTCACTTAAACTTCAGAGGTGCCTTAGCATTTATGTTTTGGTCCAAACAGAAAGGCAAGCGAGATACCACTTTATCTATCTTCTTATGAGCATTACAATCCTGCATATGCTTATGTGTCATGTTTATTATTATTATTGGTTTGGAATCTCTTCATAGCTTGCATGACTACTGGGTAAACTTATTTGCATACTCTTTATTATGAATTGCCTAAGTATTTGATCATATGCTGAGAATATTTACATCTTATGAAGCAAATGTGTTCGTGAAAGTTTCTTTTATCACACTCAGTTTTCAACTGAATTGCTTGAGGACAAGCAATACGCTAAGCTTGGGGGACTTGATACGTCCAAAACGTATCTACTTTCCCGAACACTTTTGCTATTGTTTCTTCTCTAATTTGTGTGATTTGGATACAAGTAATGCGGACTAACGTTGTTTTCAACAGAATTGCTTTGGTATCTCGTTTTTGTGCAGGAAATCAACTTTCAGAAAAAATCCTAGAAAATATCGCGAAACTCCTATTTTACCAAAAGACTCAAGGAGCCAGAAGACGAGACGGAGAGGGGCCACGAGGGGCCCACACCACCTGGTGGCACGGGCCAGGCCAGGCTGCACCAGGGGGTGGTGTGGCCGCCTCGGTCTCTGCCTCAAACTCTCATTTCGCCTACATAAGCCCTCTGACCTAAAAATAGAGGGGGGGGTTCCAGATAGAGTTCCGCTGCACCACCATCACTAGAAACCGCGATTCAGAACCAGAAACTCCGTTCTGGCACTCTGCCGGGACGGGGCATTGGAGGAGATCATCGCCATCATCATCACCAACGCTTCTCCATCAACCATCCATGATTCCCGCATCCATGAGTGAGTAATCCCCCACAGTAGGCTATGGGGATAGTAGGGATTGGATGAGATCGTTCATGTAATTGCATCAAATTGTTAGGGCATTGTGCCTAGTATCTATTGTTAGTGCTTTTTGACATTGTTGCAACCTTTTATGCTTAATGTTTATCACTAGGGCCCGAGTGCCATGATTTCAGATCTAAACATGTTATTGATTCATGATGATATTATTGTTTATGACCTTACCTGCAAGTTGTATACACATATTATTGTTCGAAACCCGAGGCTCCGAAGTGACAGAAATCGGGATAACTGGAGGGGATGGCTGTGATGTGAGGATCATGTGTGTTCACAGAGTGTTAATACTTTGCTTCGGTGCTCTATTAAAAGGAGCACCTTAATTGCCAGTAGATTCCCTTGAGGCCCCGCTGCAATGGGCTGGTAGGACAGAAGATGTTGTGCAGGTTCTTATTACGAGCACGTATGACTATATATGGAACACATGCCTATGATTATTTAGTACTTGGATACTTTATCTTATTTATCTGCAAATTCCCTATGTCTTGATTATTAAATGAATTGTCTTATCCATGCAACGCCCGTCCATCCATCCCTATGCCTACCGCACTTTAATCCTACTGTTTACTGCAATTGTTACTACTGTCTTTATTTTACTACTGCTATCACTTTGCTATTGCTACTACAAAACTGTTGGTACTGATAAACTACTGCAAGCAAGATTGTTTCCAGGTGCAGCTGAATTGATAACTCAGTTTTTAAGACTTATAAATATTCTTTGGCTCCCCTTGTGTCAAATCAATAAATTGGGTTTTACTTCCCTCGAAGACTGTTGCATCCCCTATACTTGTGGGTCATCAAGGACCTTCATCTCATCCGAGGCAAGGAGGTCTCTAGTGTGGACCTCATTCGAACTTAGATGCAACGTTCGGTGCAACCATTATAGGACATGGCTTACCTGATGTGCCTGCGGGCTAGCTTGTTGGATCCAACACGCGTTTGCATGGAAGACATGTTGTTGGTGGACCTCGAAAAGAAAATTAGGTCGTTGAATAGGCTCACCGCGAAGGAAGTTCTTCCTGCGGAGTCAAACGCCAAGCCGTTCCATGCCACTAACCCTGCACCAGCAGTAATTTCTTGTTGCATATTTCCTTCTTCGTAGGACAGTTTTTATGGAGACCTAATGACGTTATATTTTTTTGCTATAGGAGTCGAAAGTTGAAGGCTCGATGCCTCCCCAACCCAAGGGCGTAATCCCACCCGAGGCTAGAGAGGAAGATGAGTCATACTCTACTGTGCCTGTTATGGAGGTACATCGAGCCCCCCGAGTCCAGCGAGGGTGGGGCTCGCAAGGGGGGCAGAGAGAGGATTCGGATGCCTCCACACCAGAGACGTCGAAGGATCTTGCTCCTGAAGAGGGTGCCACGGATCCGATTCCTATGGTACCCATCCATAGCATGCCTCCCCAGCCTCATAATAAGTAGAATCGGGTGGAATTTTTGACCTCGACATATTTGATGGGTGAGCGTCTGCACTTTTTGTGATGTTTAGAGTATTCTTCTTATTGCTCTTCTTAGACGTATTGTCTTTGTATTTCTTGAAGTGTCACTACGTCTTCTTCATCCACGAATGACAAGGACGTGGAAGATGAGGGTGTCATGGACTCAAAGGGAAAGGGCGCGGAGAAAACTAAGCCCTCCCCGAAGATAGTGGCCACCTTCGACGGTAGCTCTTCGAGCTCCTCCAAGCTGGGGGACATAGGGTTCTCATCCGGACGACTAGAAAAGAACCTTAGTCTTCATGTGATCATGTAAGTGTGTTTAGTCATTCGAGGGAGTCCCCCGAGTTCTTTGCTTCTTTTGACATGCATTCTATTTCATCCCTTCATGCAGGACATGGTTCGCCTGAGCCAAGATCATGTGCGGTTGGATGCTGGCTTCTGGCAGTTTCAAGGTAAAATCTTTGTTCTTTTGCTTAATCCAATCGAATATGTAGTCAGCTTCTGATTGATGCACCTTTCCTTGTGCCAAAGGATAACTAAAAGATCATGGATGTCGCCTAGAGGGGGTGAATAGACGGTTTAAAACTTTTACGAGATGGGATTATCAATGGCGGAATAAAACTAGCATTTCTTTTGTCAAGCACAAAGCCTAGATATACTAAGGTTCACCTATGTGCACCAAAAACTTATGATAAGCAATACAAGCAACAATGTGATAGCAATAGATTACTTCAAGCACAAAGGTTGTCACAATGTAAAGTGCATAAGTAAAGAGCTCAAGTATAGAGATAACCGAGGCATGAGGGGACGACAATATTTTACCGAGTTCCTCCCAACAAGAGAGTACGTCTTGTTGGAGGGGTGGGCGTTACTAAGACCACCAACGCCACAAGAGGCCTCACCCTATTCTCCCGAGCACCCACCACACGGCAAGCACCCGTTCCACTATGGGACACTTGAGGACGGTCACCAAACCCGTACAAGATTGGGATTATCTCCACAACTTAATTGGAGGCTCCCAATAATCACCACCAAGGCCTCAATCTTGGGGAGAGCTTCACAACTTAATTGAAGGCCCCAAGAACACGCCACAAAGCCACACAACCATCTAGGGTTCCAAGAACCCAAGAAGGACGAGCTTCTTGATTTCACCAACCAAATCCTCCGAGGACAACTCAAACTGATGCACCTAATGCAAATGGCAAGAACACCACAAAGATGCTCCAATCCTTCACTCTCAAGTTCCAACAAAGCTACTAAAGAAATTGGGTGAACAAGAGAGGAAGAACACAAGAAGAACACAAAATCCCCCAAGATCTAGATCCCAAAGATTCACTCACAAAGAGGTGATTTGGTTTGGTCAAATTGTAGATCTAGATCTCCTCTATATTCCTATCAAATATGGGCAAGAATTATTGGAGGGGAATATAGGAATCAAGCTCAAGAGATTAGAGCAAATGGGGCAAAGGCTTGAGAAAATAGAGAAGGAGAAGCACCTCAAAAGGAGAGAGAAAGAAGGCTTATAAAGGGGCCAAGAAAATTCTGCCTGTTGGGGTATTTTTCCCTGGCTGGGCCGGTACTACCGCCCAGCGACCTAGTGACGCGGCCGAAGAAAGGTTAACGCGGGCGAGCGAGCGAGCCAGTGAGAAGCAAATCAGGAGCGCGCGCGGGAGCCAAGCGAGAGCGAGCGAGGCCTAGAGCGAGATGGGCGAGGCAGCGAACTGAGCGGCTTGCTGGCTAGGCAGGTGAAACTGGGCTGGCTCGGTAGTAAAGCTTGGGTCGGCGGTACTACCGGCAAGTCCCGGTACAATTGGACCAGACCAACGACGTAGCCGGGCCGAACAGAGGCGATGCAACGCGTTCAGGTGTGGGCGGTACTGGATCCGATAGTACCGCTCGACCCAGAACCTTTTCCCCATTTTTATTTTTAAATCAAATAAGAGGCAATATTCGAACGGCGATAACTTGAGTTAGGAAACTCCGATTGACCCAAAAATATTGGTTATCACCAAGTGAGAAAGTATCAACTATTATAATGTGAGATACCTCACTTGGTGAGGATCCAGAAAACCTCCAAAAACAAAATCACAATAAGATATAAAAGGGAGATCCAATTTTGATGATCTAGAGCTTGTAATGATCACAAGCTCTAGAGCCAAACATGGATAAGATCCAACAAACAACCAAGAAATATGATGCTAATAATGCAATGGTTATCTATCCTAAACCCGGTCTCCCAACTACCAACATGAGACCAACAAAAGGAAAAACCTATTAATATTATACCTTTTCCTTGAGAAAACCACTTGAGCACAAGGTAGACGATCTTGTCCTTCTCAAGATGGACACCTTTCTTGATTGCTCTTGCACGCACTCGCTTGATGAAGACTTGACATATGCTCCCCCATACACCAAGGGGAAACCTTTACTTTGACCTTGTCTTCATCGATCCATGACCACCGAGAATGGCAAGCTTCAAGCATGAGATCTTCTAGAGATGGCGCATCTTGATCTTGCACAACATTTCTCCTAACTTCATATGACACCAAAAGGCCCAATGCCCTTGGACAATGCTTCTTCATCATCATTGCTTCCATCTTGAAACCAACACATGGTCCAAGCAAAGCCAATGGACAAATCCTACAAGTGCAACTTAATACAAACATTAGTTCATAGAGATTGTCATTAATTACCAAAACCACACATGGGGGCACACATGCTCTTTCAATAACAATAAAGTTCTCTGTTGGCTAAGCTCCCTCGAAAAGAGTCTCAATGTGGCAGAGACGAAGAGGAAGTACATAGTCGAGGCCCTTGAGCGCTATAAGTTAGAGTCAAAACAGCGCGAGGAGGGCATGGCATCGGTCGCAACTGAGAGAGAAAAAGGGTTCACGGATCAGCTCATGGCAATTGCCCAAGCTCTCTCCGATAGGTTTCCTCGTGTGATTTGCTTCTATTGCTCTACCCCCTTTGGCTTCTTTCTGCTTGACCATTGATTGCTACGTTTCTGTAGATGCAGACAGTTTTGATTTTGATCGCTAGGCGCTGACTCGTGATGACCTCTTGAGTGGCACCATAGCTGCAGTCGAAGACCGCAGCGTTTCCGCCAAAGAAGCGCTCCAAAAGGCCAAGGTTGTGCTCGGTCGTCTTCGCGAGGAGATGTGTCCGAAGGCCAAGGCCATTGAAGACATCAGCGGTCTTGCTGAGGCCTTCGCCGGGGGTGCCTGCCGAATACAAGAAGCAACACAAAGGAGCGAGTGCCTCCCTTGGTTTGGCGATGGCACAGGCTTGTGGCGCTGGGCTTGATCTTAGTAAGGTCAGCTCTAAAGATGCCCCTGATAGTCGAAGGCGAAGAGGTGGATTTTGCTTCTACTGCGTCGTGTTGTAAAAGTATGGTCCCCGGCTCATAGAGATGCTAGCGAAGTACTCCGCACAGCAGAAACAACTAGCCGCGGCGAAAGCCACATCGTCTGGGGCTGTTGTGGGCTCCGTGAAGCCTTCGGATACCTCTGCATAGGCCGCGCTGCGTCCTTGCTAGTGCCTTTTGATGTACAGTAATGTTAGGATTTTTAGAGTATCCTCAAATGCTTTTGTGGGTTTAACCCATCAAAACTATTTAAGTCCACTATATATGTTGGTTGCTTGCTGCTTCTCATTTTTCTTCGACTGGTTGCCTCTTTATCAGAAGTGCTCATCATTCGATTGTTGACTTAATTAGGGTCTTGTGAGTGCCACGAAGGACATGTCATCTTCCTCTGCTTCCTTAGATCCTCCATGCTCGAGGGTGGACAAACTGTCTCAGCTCCCTCTCCTGCACGACCGTGTGAAGGAGTTGGAGAAAATGTGTTGATCATTTGTGGCAATGTTGATGTGTGGAAGTCGAAAGCGGAGAAAGCTATTGAGCGAGAGAAGTATTTGCTTGGTGAGGTCACTTAGATCAATGATCAACTACAGTGTGAGCTTTATTCAACTGATTTGTATTCTTCTTGGTTTGTTATAATCTCATTCCACAGGAAGAGAAGGAGCGCATCAGCATCCGACTGAATTGCCTGACTCAGGCGGAGCTGGAAGCTGGGGGTTCTTCTGGACCAATCGGAATCGAGCGACCGTGCTGGCGACATTGCAGGATCGCGTAGTGCCAGTGCTACACTTCTTGAAGAAAGCGCAATCGTCCTTTAAGCATATTTTCAGGATGATGCTTGCCCTAGATGTAGTCCCTGCAAGCCAGTTGGCGTTGTTGCAGAAGTTCCATGATGATGGTGCTATACGCGAGTGCGTGCACCAGCAACTTGTCGTGGGTGCAAAGGCTGTGTTGGCATTTGTGCACATGCAACGTCCAAATGTGGACCTGGATGCTATTCTTGAGGGGCCACCGGCACCTCCAGATGGTATGGCGTGGAACGTGGTTCCACACTACCGTGCAGTTGCCCAACCAGCGGAAGATATCATCCAGCAGTTCGATGAGCATATCAATGTCTTGCTTCAATGACGGTAGTGTTAGGCTGCATAGGATATATAAGGGATGTAAAGCGTGTATAGTTTTGATTGGGCATTATGGCCCTTGTAATTTCGTAAACTTGTAAGTTTGTATATGTGAATATGCGATGCCTTTTCATTAGCCTGATGCTTACGGATCTTAGCACCTTACCATCCTATCAGTTGGCCTGCAACTGGACTAGAGTTTACAAGGGTTCGATTGTAAGCGGAGTCAGCTACTCAGGCCATCGCAATTGTGAGTTGTATGTATGACGAGGTCATCAGGGAGGCGCAGCCCCCGAGTGCAAAATGCATAGAAAGAAGCATAATATGACTCATATTTGAGGAACTTAGCTTTATTTATTGGAGAATAGCAGGAGGTACATTGTTCGGCTAAGTAGCCTGGCTGAGTAGCCTTATTGAAAAAAAACTAAGGGTAAAAACATCGCAGCTGCATGATGTTCCATAGGTTGGAGTATGTAACTCTAGTCTCTAAGTCCTTGAGGCGATAGGCGCCACCTGGGATCACTTTGGTGACCACGTAGGATCCTTCCCATGGAGATTCGAGCTTGAGGTGCCCTTTCTGCTTCAGTCGCAGGACGAGGTCACCTTCGACGAAGGACCTTGGGCGTAGCCGACGGCTATGATAGTTGTGGAGGCTCTGCTGGTACATAGTTGATCGTTCTGTGGCGATTTCGCGTGCTTCGTTGAGTAGGTCGACAGAGTCCTCGAGTGTAGCCGTAGATTCGGCCTTGCTGTAAGCGATGACCCGTGGGGCTTTGTAGCGTACTTTAGCCGGTAGTACCGCCTCAGAACCATGTACCATGAAGAGTGGTGTGTAACCTATGGTGTTGTTTGGCATTGTTCGTAGGCTCCATAGCACAGAGGGCAGTTCGTCGGCCCAAGCTCTGGCCGCTCATTCGAGAGGCCTAAGGAGTCTCTTCTTGATGCCGTTGCAGACTAGGTCGTTGGCCTTTTTTACTTGACCATTGGTCTGAGGGTGTTCAATAGAAGCATAGCTGATGTTGATGTCTAGGTTTTTGCAGAAGTCCTAGAAGTTGTTCGAGGTGAAGTTTGTCCTGTTGTCGGTGATGATGCTGCGCGGCACCCCGAATCAGAAGACTATGGACTCGAAGAACTTGATGATAGTGGAGCTAGTTTGGTTGGTCACGGGCATGGCCTCGATCCACTTGGTGAACTTGACTACGACAAGGAGGAAGACGTATCCTGTGGGCGACGACTTCTGCAGCTTGCCGACCATGTCGAGTCCCCAATACACGAAGGGCTAAGCCACGGGTATTGGCCTAAGCTCCGCGCTTGGTGCGTGTGGCTTATCCGCGAATCTCTAACAGGCATTGCATCTCTCGATGATATCTTTGGCATCGCACATCGTGGTTGGCCAGTAGAAGCCAGCTCGTAGAGCTTTAGTAACGAGAGATCGATTGTCAGCGTGATGTCCACAGGTGCCTTCGTGCATTTCGAGGAGGATGCCCTTGCTGTCACCGTTGGTGACACATCGTTGGAGGACGCTCGTGATCCTTTGCTTGTACAACTCGTTGTTGATGATGGTGAAGGCCTTGGAACACCGAGCGATGTGTCATGCATCCGTCAGGTCATCTGACATCTTCTTGGTGAGCAGGTACATGATGTACGGCTGAGTCCAGGATGGATCAATGAGCATGATCTCCATGGGGCCTTTAGGTGCAGGTCCTTGTTCTGCTTCAGTGGATTCTTTGGCCTCTTCGGGTGGCATAGCCTCGAGTGTGTTTCCTCTTCTTGTTGTCCTACAGTAGGCTTCAACTTGATGGATCGCTCGTAGATTTGCTCCAAGAATACGCGTGGTGGCACTAGGCGCATGTGGAACCTATGTTGGCGAGCGTGTCAGCCTCCTTGTTGCTTTCACGGTCGACGTGCTACGGTTTGCAGCCGTCGAAGTCTCCTTTGAGTGCGTTGTAGAGGTCGCGGTATGCGATCATGTTGTCACTAAAGGCACCACACCTGTTCATGGTCTGTTGTACCAGGAGGTTGGATTCGCCATAGATGATGAGTCATGTTGTTCCGCGGGCTTTGGCCATCAGCATCCTGTGGAGCAGATCGTCGTACTCTGCTTCGTTGTTGGATGCGCAAAACTTCATCCGCAGCACATACCGCATCTTGTTGCCCTGGGGAGACGTCAGGATGACGCCCACGCCGACTCCCTCTCGACTTGGGTCCGTCAAAGTGCATTGTCCATAGACAAGACATATTCGGTGTATCTGGGAGCTGGTTCTCCATCTAGTGGACTGATATCTCTGAAATATAGCCATCTACGTCCACATTTAAACTGGATATTATTCATTTTTTTTATAAAATATCTCTCTAAACTCTGCCACTAATGTCTAATAATCAAAGGGGTATGCAATCCTTTCCTTCTATTTTTTCCTGCGCAGATAATGACGTTTTGTGATGGGAATCACTACAATTAAAGTCAAAGATACGAGATTTCCAACAACCAGAAGAAACCAGGAGTCGTGGGTCGGAGGCAGGCGCTTTAATGACCAACTATACGACCGGAATAAAATTCCGGTCGTATAGTTCCGGTCGTATAGTTGCCAATGACACCGCTAGGTAAAACAGAACAACTTTTGTGAAGGGACCCCTATATAAAGAATCCTCGGGCAACGAGAAAGAGCCTTGAGAGTCCCTACCCCAGATCATTAGCCGCCTCTAGATCTCCATCCACCACACCAAAGAGCCGCCAGAAGAATAGACTTAGATCTAATCTCCAAAGCCCTTCTCCATCTCCATAGCCATATTCCACCACTTGTAATAGTAGATCTCATCTTCGATTGGCAACATTGTAAGACTATTTTCTATCAATATTATGATTTCCATTACAATGTCTATGATTGTTGATCTCATCTCTATGTGTGAGTAATTCTCCTTGGGTAAGGGCTTCGGCCTAGCCATGTAGCCTTTTTTGCATGTTATTTATCGTAGATGGGATCATGTATTAGTTTGTATGACATGATGATTATTGTATCCTCTCTTGCCTCAATCTAAGGACTTGTCAGGTGCCCAAGACCCCGAGGATTGAGCTAGGTATAGAGAGTATGAGTAATGACTAATCTGCAGGTTGGGAACCCCACTGACAGAAGGGGTAGTACGGCTGCATGTGAGGGATTTACTTGGGATTAACGGTGAAGTTACTAGGCATATCATTAGTTCTCTTTCTCCAATGGATGAGACTAGTAGGTTATTGCTATAAGTGATTGCGGAGGCAATAGCAATTATGGATTCACTGCCCACATATAATTTACCTTGCTCTAACAATTACATGCATACTTTATTTCTATCTTTTATTCTCATCAGATGTTTTGCACAGCTACAGGTGAAACCGAACGCCCTAGGCCCTCTCTCTCTATCATCGAAAAAAAGACGCAAACTCTTGGTCCGGTAAAAACACAAAAGGAATTCTAAAACTCCTGAAGGTCCGTTAAAGTAACTTCACTATGCATCTGCTTCCCAAGGATTCAATAAACCTAGGTGACATGGGTATGCCCAATAGGCACTCAACTACAGCCTACCTGGTGCGGCCCAACGGAAGGACCACTCGACGACTTGGCAAGGTCCATGATGCCTATGACGGTTCGAGTGGTATGAAGCTCATATGGACACGGACTTCCAAACGCACAAGACAAGGAAGTCTCAATACTAGAGTTTGAATCTAACTTGTAACCACCTCGTATTGGTACCTGAGAACTAGTCTTCCCATATATAAAGGCTAGGAGGGTCCAACGAGAAGGGCATCGTGACTCCCCCAATAGATAGATCTACGATATCCCACATCGCCACAATATACAATAGATCTAGACATCAATCTCTCGCATACACATACGCCAGATCTAATCTGCATATACACCGCCATCGACGACATTGTAATCCCTCGGATCATCATCAATCAAGAGCAGACAAGCAGGAGTAGGGTCCTTTACGAGGACTGAACCTGGGTAAACCTCGTGTCACCTGTGTGCTTGTTTGTTAGCCGATCGAGACTTCCAGCGCACCCCAATTCCTCGAACCTCAGTCCATAACAATGAGCATTGATGAGTTAAACCCTCGTCAATTGGCGCTGTCTGTGGGAACTGGGACCGTTGATGTTGCGATCTTGACGGCTCCATCACCAGCAACCTATGATTTGCCGATTTCTCAGGAACAGATCTACTTCGACTCTCATGTTTCATCGTCCAGACGAGATCCCTCACTGTCAACAGCGGGTAGATCGCATCTAGCCGATTCATCTGCATCGATGCATGAAGTTTCGCCATCAACGACGACAATCACAACGCACGAGGGATCCATGTCAAAGTTTCCCTCGCGCTCAGCTCATCAAGTCCAAGACAGATGGTTTTCTACTTTCCGTTTACAGATCCACGCAATTCAGGCTATGACGAGCAAATCTCGATCGGTCATTGGAATCAATCGTTACTGCCATCAGACGTGAAGACATGGAATCAATTACTATCCAAGAAATTATGCCAAGTCCTTGTCCACGTGATTCAACCAAAGGCTAAATAAAACAAAAGAGGGGTCGATTGGAGCTAGACTAGCCTAGACGGGTGCTTCGATCAGATCAGCTGGAAGAAAAAAGCAAGGGACCTCACATGCTCGCGTTGCTTCCAAGGGCCAATCGATTGGTACTATAAAAAAGCAAAGGGAGACTCGAATACACACTTATTGAAAAAGGAGACGTCCTTGTTCAAATCGGGATACGCACGCGCTCGTAAAGGCTCTGTAGGATTGAATCGACCGGCGGTTGGATTAATGTGTGCGCCGTGCCACATGCACAACAAAAAAAAGAGGAAAAAGAGGAATTAAAACAGATGGCTACGTATGGCCCCGTCATGGCCTACTCCAAATGGATTTCTCGACTAGATTGAACGAGTCGACACGTCGTCAAGCACTCAGAAGCGGCGACTGCTCGGTACTCTGGTGGCTCGACTTCAATACTGCCATCGCGGTACACTTTCGTTTCAGCATGGTCTAGTTCATCGTTGCTGCACCCACTACTCTAGCTATCGCAGTGTCGACTTCGTCCGCAGTGCGATTCCGCCTCCATCACGACGACTCTGGTCCATCGACCTCGACTACACAATCGCATTGACTCTACACCCGGGGGTTGCGTCGAATCTGCTGCACGATCTGCCACGGTCTTCGACTCCACCGCACAACCCGCTACCGCCTTCAGCTGCGATGACCCGTCGCGGTCTTCGATTCCAGTGACTCGGGTACTCCATCGACTCCGCCAACCTTCTGCGGTCTTCAGCTGCGGTGACCCGCTACGACCTTCGATTGCGGCAAACTACTGCTACCATCGGCCTCCGCCACCCGCTGCCACGCGACGCAACGATGCGTCGACTCCATCCGCTGTGCGACTCCATGTCCGCCGTGCCGACTCTATCCGCCGCGCGACTCCATCAACCTTGACCACAACCCAGTGCTACTTCGACTCTGCCGTGTGACCCGATGCCATCGGCTATGGCGACCTACTACAATCTTCAGTTGCGACAACACGCTGCCGCCATCGGCTTCGGTGAATCGCTGCCGCGTTGACTCTGGTCTGCCACATCGGCTCACGAATGTCGTCACGACTCCATCAATCACCTCGACGCTACACTCGGGGGCTCCTTCAGCTCCAGCGACCCGCTGCGGTCTTCAGATCCAGTGACTTGGGGGCTCCCTTAGGACCGGTGGCCCGTTGCGATCTTTGACTCCATCGACTGGCTGCGGTATTCTACTACAGTGACCCGCCATGGTCTTCAACTTAGGTGACTCACAGGTTGCATCGTCTCCCGTGACCCGTCATCCCCATCGGCTAGCGACCCGCTGCAGCCTTCGACTACGGCTACCCACTATAATCTCCGGTTGGTGGTGAGCCGCGCGCTGGTGTCGAGTCCGTCCGCCACGTCAACAACTAATAAAGCTAAGTTTCCTTCTACTTAGAGCTGATTCTTTTTTAACTCGCACTCAAAACTCTCGGGGGCTGCGCCCTCTTCGAGTAACCTAATTTGCCATCGACTCCACGCACTCGAGCACCTTATACGCGACAGCCCGAGTAGCTGATTTTGCCTGATCGTTGAATTCTTGAACTCCGAGTACCTCGACAAGGTACTGAGACTAAGGGTAACCAGGCTACCGAAAAGGCCTAGCATGCAGTGCAAAAGTGTGGACTCGATTGGCACCAGAATTTTACTTTACAAGTCGACAGGTAAATATTTCTTTACAAGATACAAGTACTTCATAATTCTTAATGTTTTATGCAGCTTACAAGGATGTCGACTGCGTCGAGCTATTCCATCGGGTCCTCCAACAGGAGTCGGCAAAATAATTGGCTACGACATACACTCAAGACCCGAGTCGAGTAACTCCTCGGATGGTTGCATCGCTTGATGCTACACACACACGATGTTGCCCGCGCACCCGACTAAAACGCTGCATGACTCCACTACACCGACTCCAACTGCATCGTTGATTCTTGGCACCTTATGCGTGAGACACTAACTCGATGCACTTCCGAGTTAGTGGTTTCCCCTCGCATGATTTTTGACTACCACTACAAGATACAAGTCTCGAGTCTGCCCGAGTCTACGACTCCACCAGACACTCGGGGGCTACTCCAAACTGGAGCGCTAGACGCACATACACAAGATCTTCCAGTGGCATGCTCCGAATCCTCACTCGAATCCACGATTCGACTAAAGACTCGGGGGCTACTCCCATAGGGAGCGTCGGTCACGCATTCGAAAAAGTGCTAGTGTTGATGGAATCCGCAAGATCATCCGAAGTACTTCTGGATTGTTGTGTCTACACAACCAATGACTACAAGTCTCTGCTCGAGTCTACGACTTGAACAGACACTCGGAGGCTACTCCCATAGGGAGCGCTGGTCGCGCACCCTATAAAAACCAAAAGATTTATAATACTATCCATTGTGTCGACTGCGTCCACAATGTCGGCTCGCTTGCAGCAATCACACTCATTGGCGACTCCTCCCCACTACATTCAAATGTCAACATCAGAGACAACGTCTCCTTGGCCACCCGAAACACCTACATGGTGATAAAAAATCAGATGATGCGTCTACGATGCAAAGATAAGACCTACAGATCTAATCTGATGGCCTGGCAACCGCATCCACTGCGCTCTACCAGATATATACCATGTCTATGACGTGAAGAAAATCCCGACGGACGTGTTGGGTACATATGCATTAAAACTAGAGTTCGGCTCAGTAAGGCCTCCGCGGCATGAGTCGAACTACGCCAGCAATTTCCGGTTTCGAGTCTGGGGACTCGAGTTTGAGTAGGTAGCATTGTTTTTGCCCTAGAGCAATTAACTGGTCCCGATCCATCGAGCACACCAGGCACATTTACTAACATCCCTATGAACTACTACAAATTTGACTGACCCGATGAACTTCCGGGTGAAGTGCTTCGCACTTGACACAATTGTCGACTCCGACATCCTAATGCAAGATTCAAGATCAACTAATTCTCCACCCGAATCTACGATTCACATGGACACTCAAGGGCTACTGACATGGGTATGCCCAATAGGCACTCAACTACAACCTACCTGGTGCGGCCCAACGGAAGGACCACTCGACGACTTGGCAAGGTCCATGACGCCTATGACGGTTCAAGTGGTATGAAGCCCATATGGACACGGACTCCCAAACGCACAAGACAAGGAAGTCTCAATACTAGAGTTTGAATCTAACTTGTAACCAACTCGTATTGGTACCTGAGATCTAGCCTCCCCATATATAAAGGCTAGGAGGGTCCAACGAGAAGGGCATCGCAACTCCCCCAATAGATAGATCTACGATCTCCCACATCGCCACAATATACAATAGATCTAGACATCAATCTCTCGCATACACATACAACAGATATAATCTACGCATACACCGTCATCGGCGACATTGTAATCCCTCGGATCATCATCAATCAAGAGAAGACAAGCAGGAGTAGGGTCATCTACGAGGCCTGAACCTGGGTAAACCTCGTGTCACATGTGTGCTTGTTTGTTAGCCGATCAAGACTTCCAGCGCACCCCAATTCCTCGAACCTAAGTCCATAACAATGGGCATTGATGAGTTAAACCCTCGTCACTAGGTCTACTAGGGAAAAAGAAGATATACTACATTCGTAATCCAGATCGAAGGTATCAACCCTTTTTCTGGCACCGTTGTCGGGAGAGCAATATCTACCATGGTGAGGTTAGTAGGAACCTTGCTAGTTTTAATTCTTGTTTTTAATTTTATTAGTTTGCTTTCAGTCTTTATTTGAAAAACCAAAAAAATAGTTAGTCTTTAAATTCTTGCTTTTACTATTATAAGTCTCTGTTTAAGAAAACCCAAAAGCATAGGAAATATGGATTAAAAGAAGCTTGGGGAGTTTGCTACTCCCAACAATGATTATTTGTGTACTCCTATTACTCAGCCAGTAATTGCTGCTAATGACTATGAAATTAAGCCCCATTATTTAAGTTTGGTTCAACAGAATCAATTCGGAGGCTCTGCTGTTGAGGACGCAGGTATGCACTTGAATACTTTCACTAAAATATGTGATATGATGCGTATAAAATATATTGACACTGATGCGGTCAAATTGCATTTATTTCCTTTCTCTCTTAGAGCAATAGCAAAAGAATGGTTGCTATCTTTGCCTAGAAATACTATTACATCATGGGTGGAATGCACTTCTTTATTTATGACTAAAATTTTCCCACCTGCGAAGACTATGCAACTTAGATCTAATATTACTGGTTTTAGACAGGAAGAGTGTGAGCCACTAGCGCTTGCATGGGAGAGGATGAAAGAATGCATGAGAAACTATCCTAGTCATGGGATGGAAGACTGATTAATTCTCCATCTATTTTATAATGCTCTTAACCATGTGTCTAAGTCTATGCTTGATACTACAACTAGAGGAACATTTATGGGTAAACATATTACCGAAGCAAAGCAGCTGCTAGACAATATGCAAGACAACTATGCCCAATGGCATGTGGATAGATCAAACACAAAGAAGGTGAACTTCGTTTCATCACAAGAAAATGAAGAACTCAATGCTAAGTTGGATGACCTCATACTAGTCGTAAAAGGTAAGGAAACCCAGGTAATAGCTATCCCTAAAACAAAAATTGAAGAAATAGACTTCATAGCTCGTAATGATTATAACCCTACCCGGAAGAAGAATTATAATCCTAATTTTCAGAAACATTATTCTAGTCCTGCAGTTAACTCTAATAATAATATGGTAACTAGAAATGGTAGTCTCCAAGAAACACTTAAGTGTTTTATAGACTCACAAAATGAACAAAACAATATTCTTGTTAAAATAACAGAGAACCATGATGTTATGCTTGGTAAATTATCTAACCAAGCTATAAGTTTGAGAAATGATTTGCAGGCCCTCTAAGAAAGAACGAGGATCGTTGAGGTACAACTAGGTAAGATAACCTAGAGTCAAACTCTCATTCTAGCTAAATTTGCAGGTAAAGCTGAGCCCAATCCTGTTGAAGACCTCAAGATGATGAGAATCCAAAGGGAGAAGCCTGAAGAACTTGATTATAGTAATGCTCCTTCACCAAGTTATACGTTGAATATCTCGTAAAAAGGATCAACGTTAAGATTCTGGTAAGTGAAGGTAATGAGGAAGCTATGTACCAATATTTTGTTAATCAGGTAGCAATAAATGTACGTGAGCTCGAGGAAGAATATGAGCAAATTGTTGAAAAATTACCTATGAAGCTTGATGACATATTTGAGCCTACTATTAAGATTAAAATTGAGACCAATGAGATAGCTGCACTTTTTGATCTAGGTGCAAGCGTCACAATAATTCCAAAGAGTCTTTTTAACAAGTTAAATCTTGGCTCTTTTGAGATCACTGAGTTAAAATTGCATCTAGCGGATTCTACCTACAAACAAGCTGTAGGAATTAAGGAGAATACTTTAGTATACATTAAAGTTTGTCATGCTCTTATTGACTTTGTTATTGTTGACATGCCTGAAGATGCTACTGCTCCTATTATATTAGGTCATCCTTTCTTAAGAACTATTAAGGCTTTTATTAATCTACATGAAGGGAACGTGAAGCTTCAATTGCCTTCGCGGGATCCTTTTCTTATTCATTTCCCCAGGAAGAAGAAAGCCAAGCATGATGAAAAGGAGGCCATCACTTTGAAGGCGAACTATTTTGGAGTGGGTGTTTCACTCATCTGGCCTAAGTGAGCAACATTGAGGTCAAGCTATTGACCATAAAAGAGTGCTTCATGGGAGGCAACCTATGTGAAATAAAGTTTTGAGTAAAAGTTTTCCAGATTTAGTTTAAGTTTATGTTTAATAAAGAATGCTAGAAAACTCCAATTGAGGAGAAAAAGTTCGGTAGTACTAAAAATCTTGCTTTATTCATGTTGTTGTTGGTCGACAATATTTACTGTCAATTTTCTGCCAAAAACAAGGTATATCACTAAGTTACAGGATAAGAAATAATTTTCGAAGAAACAGATTTTTTTATGCATACAAAAGGTTTAACGACCAACTATACGGCGGGAATAAAAATTTCGGTCGTATAGATATCTTTGTCATCGACAATTTTTCTTTCATATGTAATGACGGTTTAATGAACAACTATACGGCAGGAATAAAAATGCCGGCCGTATAGCTCTGGTCATATAGATATCGGTGCTTTCGTACAAATTCTTTTCCATGTACTGACGGTTTACCAACCAACTATACGACAGTAATAAAAATTCTGGTCGTATAGTTCCAGTCGTATAGATATCGATGCTTTTGTATAATTTCTTTTCCCATGTACAGATGGTTTGAAGACCAACTATACAACGGGAACATATTGTTCTAGCCGTATAGTTCTGGCTGTATAGCCACGCCGCCGGGTGGAAACCCTAATTTTTTTACAACAGGGCAACTATACGGCGAGAACACATTGTTCTGGCCGTATAGTTCCGCCCGTATAGTTGCGTCCGACCACAAAATCGCACGGGAAGGTACCTCCAACCTCAAAACTTCAATCATTTTTCTCTCTTCTACCTCCAAACCTTCTCAAAACCTCAAGAGACCTTCATCTCTAATGAACTTCGTTCGACTTCCTCGCACACAAGTGATCTACGGTATGTTTCTCCTCTGATCCTCCAATTAATTTTTGTAAATTCATCTTTGATCTATTGTCATTATCAATCTAGGGTGAGACCTACTATGAACTAATTGCCATGATTCTCTTGCCTAGATTATTATTTTGAGGAGATTCTTTAGTGTGCTATGATGAGGAACATGTTATACTTACTGTTGTTGGATCAAAAAGATTTATTTTCGTCTTTCTTCAATGTTTTAGATGCTGAACACAAGGGTCCAAATTCATGCTCGTGCCGCCGCTAGCACTTCTCGGGCTATCACTCAAGAACACATGGGGATATGGTTCAGGAATGAGCTCCAACGTGATCGCTTTAACAAGATCAAGTAGCACGAAGTGAAGGCTACCGAGTGGGCTTGCCTAATTATATCGAACCAACTCGGTATTGCTGATGACTTCAATTTACTTTGCAATAGAGCTGGCCTACAAAACTTTGTGTACAATGATGTGCCTACTTATTGTCGCTTAACTATTGAATTCCTAAGTTCTTTGCAAAGCACCGTTAAACTATTGCAAGGAGAGGACAAGATTTCTTTCCGACTTATGAACAACAACTACACTTTAACACTAGATGAATGGTGCACATGTTTTAATTTACCAAACAATAATGTTAATGCCTTATGCGTGTCCTTTACTGGCTTAGACCCTTCCCCTGCACAATATTATAATGGAATGAGTTTCACTACTAGAGTGAGTAAGGGGAAGAATATTCAACATCCTGTAATTCGCTATTTGTTCTATGTTATTGCTAACACCTTGCAGGCACGTAATGAGTTCACGAGACTCAACGAGGAGGACATCTTAGTCCTTGCAAAGGCTGCTTTCACCAACTGCGACTAGTCACTCAACTTGGGCGCCATCCTTGTGCACTACCTGGAGCACCAATCCTCCCAAACCCAAGGAACAATCACATGTGGAGGCGTCATCACCATGCTTGCCACTGCCCTAGGCATCGACCTAGGTAAGTTGCAACATGTGCTAGGTGAGCGACGTGTTCGTTTCTCTACTTTAAAGGCTTGTGGAATGCTCACTAGGAGAGGTGGTGTTTATTACCTGCATATTGCTAGAGCTAGGCGTCTCTACCCCGCTCCTATGCCTTATGGTATTTTCTCTATCGAGGAAGGACGTTTGCTATATGACTTGTAGGTTGAGAAACACCAACCCGAGGAGGAGATTCCGGAGGAGGATGAGGATCAAGAAGAGGAACAAGAAGTTCCTTATCAAGAGGAGTAGCCACAAACCCGGTTCGCTACATACCAACACTTCGAAGGACTTGGAGGGACTATGGAGAGGATGCATAGCCTCTCTTTGAACCTCCGAGGAACAACTAGTAATTTATGAACTCAATTTGCGAGCTGGAGTAACGACTTTTTCCTGCCACCACAATGATTTGAAGGGCTCGCAAAAGCCTAAGCTTGGGGAAGTTTCCTCATGTATCTTTATTTGGCGTTCATTTGCTTTTATTTATTTCGAGGTTATGTTTTTAATTCGAGTTTATAAGCAGTCGTGTTGGTTTCCCAAACACTTTATTTTTAGTTCTTTCTATTTGCTTTCGAGATTTTCTAGCCGAGCTTTGCCGCCAATTTTCTATTTTTTAATTTCCTCTCTTAAAAACAACAAAAAGATTTCTCCATTTTCTTTATTTTCTTTCCGCCTTGAGGCTCTCATATATTTACAGGAGAGTGATCGACTTCGGGTTTCCAAGAAACAAATAAAAAAGGAAGAGAGAAGTGGAACCAAACATGAGAGGTATTCCTTATGACTCCCCACTTTTGAAGTTTGAGAAACCCATGCTAGTTAGTAGTAAATGTTGAGATGTTATATTGGTGGAGTGAGTCTTTGTATTGTAGTAAGATTTTTGTTCGCGTGGGTATTTAGTTGGGTACGTTTTATTCCAGCTCTCGTAGTTAACCAAGTCTTGCCTAAAAATTGCTAAACAATTGTAATAAGAAAAGTCTCACAGTTGAAGGCTTGGGTGTTGTAGTGCTTAGTCTTGAAGTCTTATTTCTAGAGACACTCAATGCCACTTAAAATGTTGATTGACTTGATAGCTCTCTTTAAAAGGATTTGTTCGATTGAATTAATGTTTAGCGGTTTTTGTGAGCATGCCAAAGTTTGACTTGTTAATCATAAGAATGATATAGCTTTATGCGTGTCAAACTTCATGGGATGCCAATAACTCCGCTGGCCTACGAACGATCTTCATGGAGGAAACTCCTAGATTTCGGCTATGAGTTGATTAAACACATGTACCAGCAATGCTATAGTGGGTAAGATTCTTGGCACTCTTGGGTAGCTATGTTCATGATGGAATCACTCCTCTGGCTATTGTGAGTAATCATTATGCAAAAAGGAACAAAAACCTTAGTGATGCCATGGGTGTCTATCACAACCCGATAAACTAATATATTTTTTGCATGCTCTCAATTACTCAATAACTAAAATTCTTGAAGGACAATGAATAGAAAAGTAGTGCTTGAAAAGTCTTGATTTATTGAGGTGGGAGAATTGAGATACTCTAGTATATATGTTTTTCATGAAAACTCTCACACTCTCAATTTAAATAATTATACTTTATTGTTCAAAGGCAAGCCTATTAGTTGATTACATGACATGGAACAAAGTTTACTCATTTGAATCATCCATGTGATATGCACTATAAGGATGCATAAAACCCATATGATATGCTTGCCATTACTCTATCTATGCTAAAGTTTTTCAGATTTATGAAGTGGAGGAAACATGAGACTACCAATCATGAGTAAGATCATCATCTCGTTATTTCAGTTTAAATGCTGAATTCCTTTTTATTTTGGTTTTATTGCTCAGGGACGATCAAGTTTAAGCTTGGAGAGGTTGATGGCTCTGAAATATAGCCATCTACATCCATATTTAAACTAGATATTATTCATATTTTTGATGAAATATCTCTCTAAACCCTGCCACTAATGCCTAATAATCAAAGGGGTATGCAATCCTTTCCTTCTATTTTTTCCTGTGCAGATAATGATGTTTTATGGTGGGAATCACTACATTAAAGTCAAAGATACGAGATTTCCAATAACCGGAATAAACCAGGAGTCATGGGTCAGAGGCAGACGCTTTAACGACCAACTACACGATCAGAATAAATTCCGGTCATATAGTTACGACCGTATAGTTGCCAATGACACTGCTAGGTAAAACAGAACAACTTTCGTGAAGGGAACCCTATCTAAAGAAGCCTCAGGCGACGAGAAAAGAGCCTCGAGAGTCCCTTCCCCAGATCATAAACCGCCTCCAGATCTCCATCCACCACACTGAAGAGCCGTTGAAAGAATATACTTAGATCTAATCTCCAAAGCCTTCTCCATATCCATAGCCATATTCCACCACTTGTAATAGTAGATCTCATCTTCGTTTGGCGATATTGTAAGACTATTTTCTATCAATCTTATGATTTCCATTACAATGTTTGTGATTATTGATCTCATCTCTATGTGTGAGTAATTCTCCTTGGGCTAAGGGCTTCAGCCTAGCCATGTAGCTTTTTGTGCATGTTATTTATCATAGATGGGATCATGTATTAGTTTGTATGACATGATGATTATTGTATCCTCTCTTGCCTAAATCTAAGGACTTGTCAGGGACCCAAGACCTCGAGGATTGAGCCAGGTATAAAGAGTATGAGTAATAACTAATCTACAGGTTGGGAACCCCAGTGACAGAAGGGGTAGTACGGCTGTATGTGAGGGATTTACTTGGGATTAACGGTGATGTCACTATGCATATCATTAGTTCTCTTTCTCCAATGGATGAGACTAGTAGGTTATTGCTATAAGCGGTTGCGGAGGCAATAACAATTATGGATGCACTGCCCACATATAATTTATCTTGCTCTAACAATTACATGCATACTTTATTTCTATCTTCTATTCCCATCAGATGTTTTGCACAGCTACAGGTGAAACCGAACACCCTAGGCCCTCTCTCTCCATCATCGACAAAAAGACGCAAACTCTTGGTCCGGTAAAAACATAAAAGGAATTCTAAAACTCCCGAAGGTTCGTTAAAGTAACTTCACTACGCATCTGCTTCCCGAGGATTCGATAAACCTAGGTCTACTAGGGAAAAAGAAGCTATACTACATCCGTAATCCGGATCGAAGGTATCATGGAAGAGGAAATCCGACAATACACTTGCGACTTGATCGTTGTCCGATGCTCGTAGGTGATGTCCCGTGGAGACAGTTCGATGCCCGGAGGGCTACCCGCCCCGTTGCATCAGGGTTATTGAGGACGTGGCTTAGTGGAGCATCATTCACCATGATTATCGGGTGCTCCTCGCTGCTTTGTGGGTGTGAGCACCTCTCTGAGGTAGTAACCAGATGTTGTATGATACGTCCATTTTGCATCACTATTCTATGTCTTAATTCGCTATTATTCATTGATATATTTTGTATTGAGAGGTGATACTTATGTTATTTCATCTATTTTTGCATGGTTGATGACTTTTGGAGCATGGACCGCTGCAGTCAGGATTCTGATGAAAAAGGTGTTGTTTGGAGGCAAAATTCACGAAGATCAGAAAATCCGGGAAAATATACGAAAAATCCTATTTTTCTAGAAGACTCAGGATGCCAGAAGATGGAGTGGAGGTGGGCCATAGGGGGCCCACACCACCCCATGGCGCGGGCAGGCCTAGGCCGCGCCTGGGAGTGGTGTGGCTGCCCTGGCCCACTCCAGCCTCTCTCCTCTGGCGTATATCAACCTCCTGAAACCCTAAGACTGGGAGAGCGACCACAGAAAGATTCCATCGCCTCTGCGGGGCGGAAAACACCGAGAGAGAAAGATCTCTCCGGCAGACAGATTTCTTCTGGGAGAATTCCTTCCCAGAGAGGGGAGATCGTCGCCATCAACACCACCATCAAGCTGGACTTCATCAGGATCATCATCATCATCACCACCATCATCATCACCATATCCTTATTGCTGTAACAATTGAGTTGAATCTTGCATAGCTCATAGGGGAAACTTTCCCGGTGTTGATTACTCTTTGTAGTTGATGCTATTGAGTGAACCATTGAATTATTGTTTATGTTCAGGTTGTTATACATCATTATTCCATCTCTGGTCATGATCCATATGATGTCTTGTGAGTAGTTCGTTTTGTTCTTGAGTACATGGGAGAAGTCTTGTTGTTAGTAGTGGAGTTGCGTTGAGAAAGATTCAATAGATTATTATTTAAGTTGTGGTGTACTTCTTCTAGTGGTGTCATGTGAACGTCGACTACATGACACTTCACCTATATGGGCCTAGGGGGATGCATTGTGTATTTGGCTACTAATCGTAGGGGTTGCCGGAGTGACAGAAACCTGAACCCCCATTAGGAAACCATTGCACAAGGGACGTAAGGGTCTTAGAGTTTAAAGCTGTGGTTAGGTTTCTACCTTAATTACTTTCTTGTACTTATGGATGTTTGCAAGGGGTATAATCACAAGTATGTATTAGTATTGGATGGGGCGGTACATTAGCACAGGTTCACCCACACAACACTTAGCAAGCTAAAGAAGATTAATCGACTATATGAAGCGAAAGCACTTGACAGTCTTCCCATGTGTCCTCGAGAACGTTTGGTCATCTATAGAAATACAACCGGCTTGTCCTTTGCTGCATAAAGGATTGGTCCACTTGCTGCATTTATTCCTACTGTCTTTTATTTACTCGTACTTTGTTTGCTTGCTTTATCGAAAACCCCTAAAATATGTTTGCTAAGTATTTGCAGAGAATTCATGATCCATACCACTAGCCAGCACCTTCTGCTCCTCGTTGGGTTCGACACTCTTACTTATTGAAAATACTGCGATACACCCCCTATACTTGTGGGTCATCAAGACTATTTTCTGGCGCCGTTGCCGGGGAGTGAAGCGATATTGGAGAGTGGAACTGGTAAAGGAAACTTCTACTGTGAGTATTGTTTACTTCTACTAGTTGCTTTATTTTCGTTATGGATAATTCGCTGAGTTTCTTATTTGGTAATGCTACTACCACTGCTAAGGTAGTAGATAAGTCACCACCTGCTGTGAAAGATGTTTTCAAAATACCTACAAGAATTATTGATCGTGTTGTGGATAATTACTATGTTGGGGATGGAACTGTCCATCCCGGTGATCATTTACTCTTTATACACGAATTATGCGGGTTGTTCAAGTGTGCAGGTATTACTACAGATCAAGTTAAGAAGAAGTTATTCTCATTATCGCTGAAAGGAAGAGATGAGGAATGGTATAAGCTGCTGAAGAATGGTCAAGCTCTGGAATGGGAGGAAATAGTGCCTCTCTTTTATTCAAAGTTTTATCCTCCTAGTGAGATTCATAAAGATCGGAATCAAATATACAACTTTTGGCCTCTAGATGGAGAGAGTACAGCTCAAGCTTGGGGGAGATTTAAGTTACTAATGCTCAAATGTCCCATTCATGAGCTCCCCAACAATATTATTATCAATAACTTTTATGCAAGGCTCCCTCTACATGACAAAGATTTATTGGATGCTTCTTGTGCTGGATCATTCACTCGTATGGAAGAAGAAGCTAAATGGGACCTTCTAGATCGTATTCAAGACAATACTGAAGCTTGGGAGAATGACAAAGGTAGAAAGTCAGGTATAAATTATGATTATGAATGCATTGAATCTTTTATGGAAACTGATGACTTTCAAAATATTAAAAATGCTTATGGTCTAGACTCTCAAGCTATTGCTTCTTATTTTAAGGCTTTTGCTTCCTATATTGAAGTGCCTAAAAAGAAGTGGAATAAGTATCATGAGACTTATAAAGATATTTCTAAGAGTGTTCCTTCAAGAAATACTGAAGTTTATACTGCTAATCATGTTTTACCTGAACCTTATATTGAGAAAATGCCTTTTCCAGTTAACGTAAAGGAATATTCTATGATAGCTAGTATGGTTAATGAAAGTACTAGTAAAGTTGTTGAACCTGATAAACAAATGGTTAATGAACCTATAGTAGCAAATGTGAAAGACTTTGTCACTAAGTATGAAAAAGAGGGACACACTATCCTTTGTAAGGATACCTCTAATATTGTTTCACATAGTAGTGTTATGAGAGCTAGTATTCCCGTGTTTTCTGTTAGAATAAGTGATCATGGCTATGATGGTCCTTGTGATAGCTATATTGTTAAGTTTATGCATGATACTGAAAGTTACTATGAGAGAGGGAAAAGTGTTCTTATGTATCTCAATAATATCAAGTTTCCTCGTTTTATGTTGAAAGTTTTTATGTTGCACTTCTTTTGCCTTTTTATGCAAGCGGCCTCTGGTTTCAACAACTTGTTTGTTTACAAAATTCCCTTGCATAGGAAGTGGGTTAGACTTAAATGTGTGTGTGTTTTTGCTTCTTAATGCTCTCTTTCACTTCAATTCATATCTCTATGAGAGCTTCTTCAAAATTATCATGCCCATCTTAAAGGCTATAAAGAAAGAGCTTTATGGGAGACAACCCAATTTGTTTTTGCTTTCAGTCTGTTTTTGTTTCTTTGAGTCTTGGAAGTTAATACTTCGGTAATAACTGCTCCTTATCCGTTTTGTTTGGTTTTTGTGTCAAGATCAACCTCTAATGAGAGAGAAGTAATATTTGGCGAAGTTGTTGTCCCGAAACAGATTTTTGTGCTTCACCGTAAAAATTCGTGAGAGATATCTGTATGTCGGAATGAGCTGTAAGTTTTTGTACTTCTGCCCCAAGTTGTTATTTAACTTTCGTTAGTTTTGCACTTTTTGATTTGAGCAACAGAAGATTTTCGAAAAAATTGATCTTTACCTGCTGGTCTGTTTTGACAGATTTTGTCACTCTTGCATTTGCTTCTTTATTCGATTTCCTTTTTGAATTCTTTTTGAGTTTTCGGAAGGATTTGCTACAGTAGCTTTTGTTTTATTGGATTTCAGTTGAAGTTGGACTTAAAAGGTTTTATCACTTCATATATACCAATGTTGCTAATGAGAACTGTGTGAAGTTTTGTGTGAAAGAAATTTCCAGGAAGTGCAGATAATGGTGTAATAAGGAAGAGAAGGGTTTTATGACTCAGGTAATAAGTGTATGAAGATGAAGATATTGATGATTCAAGTGATGACTCCGGAAGGATCCACTAAATACCAAATTCAGAGACCTGCAGAGTCCGTTTCCAACTAGGTAACAGTTCTGGTAAGAAAGTTCTGTGAAAATACAATCCAACTATAGTTTTGCAGTTTTCAGTCGATAAGGAAAGTTTCGAAGCGAAAAAGGGACGGAACCAGAGCCGGGGTGGTCCACACCACCCCATGGCACGATCCCACCCCTGGTCGCGCCACCAGGTGGTGAGGCCACCCAGGACTCCGCCTCCGACTCGTTTTCTCCCAGTACCTTCCTTTTGAAGTGAAACTTCGTAATATATAACCCCCCAGATCTTCCGAGGTTCATATATCGTGTTTTCATCGTGTTTTTGTTTTGATCTGTTTCTGCCAGGACATCCTCTTTGAAGGCTTAGAAGCACAATGGTGTCTGCCAAGGATAAAGGGAAGGAGCCCATGGAGGAAGACCTCCAAGACCCCGGGAAGGAGAAGGAGATCAAGAGTGAAGGTGAAGAGGAGCAAGGCCAACGTCCGCACACCGGCACCACCATTGCAAGCATTGGAGTGGTGAAACCTACCAAGATCAGAAGGACTGCACGGATGCAGACTGGGGAGAAAGCTCCTCGTCACAGTTTGGCTCCGCGGTCACTTCCTCCATGCACCAGGAATCCTTTCCATACCCTTAACCATGAGCATCAATACCAGAATATTCCCAAGGAGAAATTACCCTCCAAATGGGATTTGCCTCATTCTAGCCATGCAGGAAAAGTAGACTTCAAGGAGGAAGAGTGGGGAAAGAATAGCAAGAGCTGGAATTCTCAACCCGACATGATCATGAGCCGCATTGAGCAAAACTCGCAGCTTATTCGTAATCTCACCTTCGAGATCGAGGACTTGGGGAAACTGATCAGAGAGCTCATCGAGAGGATACCACCACCACCTAAGGAGTAATTCGTCATCAGGTTTGGCATCCCCTTGGTTTGTTCCAAGCTTGGGGGAGTGTCGCGGTATCATATCACTATCTTCTATCTTTTTACCTTATTAGTAGAGTCATATCATGAATAGAGGAGTTATTATGTAGTATGGTTTGCATTATGGAAGTGTCCCCTCTCTCATTAGATTTGTATCCCTTGGTGTGAGTTTCCGTTATGGAAATCATTCACCCTTTTGCATATCTTATATTAGTTTTCAATTCGTGGTTATATGATTGATCTTGTTGTTAGTATTGGTAGCACTTTGGGATCATTGAGTTAATTTAGTTGGTTTTGGCAAACCTGGCTCGGTCAGTAGCAACACCTTTTTGAGTGTTGAAAGAAAAAGATAGAAGTACTCTAAAGAAAAATAATTTCATCATCTTTCTTTCTTGATTTGCTCATAAGTTTAGTATTCTCTAGTTAAGATCTTTTGTGCTTCCAAGGAAGATTGCATGTTTGTCTTTATCACTTGTATGTTTGTTTGTTTCCTTCAACTCTTGTACTTGCTACCCAACCTTGCTAGCCAAAAACCTGTACTGAGAGGGTATTCTTCTCGTGCATCCACCTCCTTTAAACCAAAACCTTTGCCATTTGTGTCCACCATACCTACCTAGTAGCATTATTGCTATTCCAAGTAAATTCCTGTTTTGTCTACCTCCCAAATTAAACTTGTTATGTGAAAATTAGTGATTAAAGCTCTCACGAACTTGATGGCACACTTTACTTTCTTGCACTTAATAAACTTGAACCATTGTGCTCACCTATGTTGCGTATATGCTTGCGCTTTGTAAGTTGTGAATTAGCCAAACCATGTATCATGGGGACCGCTTTCAACACCTCATTGGTACTTGTACCTAGTTGATATCATGTTCTTTTGCTTATGGATCCCGGCGGTGTGAAATAAAAGTGGAAATTGTAAGATCATGGAGTTTATATGTGTGTTAGAGAAACGCCTGGGCCGCTAGCCTAAGCCATGCCTAATCATGGTGGAAACTTGCAGCATAACTATAGTGAGCATTCTATGAAGCAGCCTCAATAAAAACCTATGCAAATAGCAAATAAAAAGATCGCTGAGATGCTCACTGTCTGCTTGCGTTGTCATTTTGATTATGGGATAGCTCATGTGTCATGTGCAAGGGGTATCCCGTTGACGGTTCTCAATGATACGCATGTATTTACAATGACAAGAGCTTGCTCGTGACTGAAGTTGAGTAGCATGAGGATCGGTACTCATAAGTAAGGGCCATGAGATTTCAACTTATAACTTGTCAAGCATATCCTCATATTGGATCACTTTAACCTTAATCACCTAAAGATGCCTATGATAGGGGCAATGAGAGCTGAAAGCTAGTAAGTATCATAATTTTTGGGAGCTCTTTATGAGACTTGCAATCCCTGCTTCCCTCTTTGAAGGGCCTTTATTTTACTTTGTAGATGAGTCGTTAAACCTACTCCCTTCTATCTCAGCAAGTATCTTGAGTTGATGTGTTTCATTCATTCATATGATGATTTATTCGATCATGTCTTATGTTCCTTGTTTTGCACATTGCTCTTATCTTAATCTTTACTACTTTGAAAGCTATCATTGAAAAACCAGCTATTTGTGAACTCCAGCAAATTATCAACTATTCTTCAACAAAGAGCTAAGTTTGCCATTACCAATTATGATTCACTTTATGTATCTTTATTGTGTTTCCTTTACTAATTACAAGTTGAGTTATATAATAGTGAGTTGTCTTCTATTATGATCTATGTATTTGATGATTGTGATGCTTCTTGTCCGTATTCTTTTATCGACGCTTCACTCCATCAACCTGAGGTCTTGTTTATTGAGCTCAGTTTCGCTTGGGGACAAGCGAAGTCTAAGCTTGGGGGGAGTTGATACGTCCATTTTGCATCACTATTCTATGTCTTAATTCGCTATTATTCATTGATATATTTTGTATTGAGAGGTGATACTTATGTTATTTCATCTATTTTTGCATGGTTGATGACTTTTGGAGCATGGACTCCTGCAGTCAGGATTCTGATGAAAAAGGTGTTGTTTGGAGGCAAAATTCGCGAAGATCAGAAAATCCGGGAAAATATATGGAAAATCCTATTTTTCCAGAAGACTCGGGATGCCAGAAGATGGAGTGGAGGTGGGCCACGGGGGGCCCACACCACCCCATGGCGCGGGCAGGCCTAGGCCGCGCCTGGGAGTGGTGTGGCCGCCCTGGCCCACTCCAGCCTCTCCCCTCTGGCGTATATCAACCTCCCGAAACCCTAAGACTGGGAGAGTGACCACAGAAAGATTCCGCCGCCTCTGCAGGGCGGAAAACACCGAGAGAGAAAGATCTCTCCGACAGACAGATTTCTGCCGGGGGAATTCCTTCCCGGAGAGGGGAGATCGTCGCCATCAACACCACCAGCAAGCTGGACTTCATCGGGATCATCATCATCATCATCATCACCACCATCATCATCACCATCTCCTTATTGCTGTAACAATTGAGTTGAATCTTGCATAGCTCATAGGGGAAACTTTCCCGGTGTTGATTACTCTTTGTAGTTGATGCTATTGAGTGAACCATTGAATTATTATTTATGTTCAGATTGTTATACATCATTATTCCATCTCTGATCATGATCCATATGATGTCTTGTGAGTAGTTTGTTTTGTTCTTGAGGACATGGGAGAAGTCTTGTTGTTAGTAGTAGAGTTGCGTTGAGAAAGATTCAATAGATTGTTATTTAAGTTGTGGTGTACTTCTTCTAGTGGTGTCATGTGAACATCGACTACATGACACTTCACCTATATGGGCCTAGGGGAATGCATTGTGTATTTGGCTACTAATTGTAGGGTTTACCGGAGTGATAGAAACCTGAACCCCCGTTAGGAAACCATTGCACAAGGGACGTAAGGGTCTTAGAGTTTAAAGTTGTGGTTAGGTTTCTACCTTAATTACTTTCTTGTACTTATGGATGTTTGCAAGGGGTATAATCACAAGTATGTATTAGTCTTGGATGGGGCGGTACATTAGCACAGGTTCACCCACACAACACTTAGCAAACTAAAGAAGATTGATCGACTATATGAAGTGAAAGCACTTGACAGTCTTCCCATGTATCCTCGAGAACGTTTGGTCATCTATAGAAATACAACCGGCTTGTCCTTTGCTACATAAAGGATTGGGCCACTTGCTGCATTTATTCCTACTGTCTTTTATTTACTCGTACTTTGTTTGCTTGCTTTATTGAAAACCCCTAAAAATCCGTTTGCTAAGTATTTGCAGAGAATTCCTGATCCATACCACTAGCCAGCACCTTCTGCTCCTCGTTGGGTTCGACACTCTTACTTATCGAAAATACTGCGATACACCCCCCTATACTTGTGGGTCATCATTGTACCCCATGGAGCTTGTTTTCTTCAGCTTGTTTGACCACAAGAACTTTTCTGACCACCTGGTTAGTGGCGGCTATGTATAGAAGCATTGGCTCCTTTTCCTTGGGGGTCACCAAGACGGGTGAGGTGGAGAGCAGGTGCTTGAGATCTTCGAATGCTTCTTGCGCCTCACTCGCCACTCAAACTGGTCCGTGTTGCGGAGGAGTTGATAGAATGGTAGTGCCTTCTCGCCCATCCGACTGATGAATCGGCTGAGCGCCGCGATTCGCCCAGCTAGCAGCTGGATGCCCTTGACGTTCTTTGGCTTATCCATGGCCAGTATGGCCTTTATGTTTTTCGGGTTTGCCTCGATTACCCTTGCGGAGATAAGGTACTGGAAGGGAAATGGATGACACCTAGAGGGGAGGGTGAATAGGTGTTTTAAAATTATTATGGTTTATGCTCTAATAAATGCGGAATAAAACTTAATGTTTAATTTATTAAGACAAAACCTATATCCATTAGGTTCACTAAGTGCACCAACAACCTATGCTAAGCAAGACAAGCAACAAGGTGATAGCAAGATATAATACTTCAAGCATGATGGCTATCACAATGTAAATTGCATAAGTAAAGGGCTCGGTTGAGAGATAATCGATGGACATGGAGACGATGATTTGTTTCCCGAATTTCACTTCCAAATAAGCTACGTCTCCGTTGGAGAGGTGCGGTGGCGCAATGTATTTTGAACCACAAATGGCTCATCTTGAGGTGTGGTGGCTCGATGGTCACCCAACGCCACACAACGCCTCACCCCAAGATGCAAAGGCACACAACTCATTGACGCCACAAAAGGCTCACCCTATTCTCCAGTGAGATCTCCACAAAGGCCTACTCACGTTCCACTATGGGACACTTGAGGGCAGTCACCGAACCCGTACAACGCTTGGGGAAAACTCCACAACTCAATTGGAGAGCTCCCAAGAAACACCACAAAGGCTCCAAAATTCCACAATAGGCCAACAATCTTGGGGAGTCTCCACAACTCAATTGGATCCCCCAAGAACACACCACAACTCCACACAACCGTCTAGGGTTCCAAGAACCCAAGAGAAACAAGCCCAAGAGCTTGAACTCGCCGAATCTCGGAGGAGAACTCAAACCTATGCACCAACTACAAGAGGAAACTCCTTCACTCTCAAATTCCACCAAAGCTACAAAAGCTATTGGGGAATAAGAGAGGAAGAACACAGGATGAGAACACAAAACTCTCCAAGATCTAGATCCCAAGGATTCCTTCACAAAGAAGGGATTTGGTTTGGTGGGGGTTGTAGATCTAGATCTCCTCTCTCAAAACCCTCAAAAATATGCAAGAATCATAGGAGGGGGAATGGGAGAGGGAAAGCTCTTCAAGGTCAACAATGGAGAAGAGAGAGAAGGGCAAGAACCAAAAAAAGAGCAGTTTCACGAAAGGGAAGGGGAGCTCCATTTAAAGGGCTCCCTGATCTGCCCGTTATACACAGATCTGTGCACGGTCGATAGTACTTCTAGGTGGGCGGTACTACCACTGGCACAAGCCAACGGTCAGAAACAGCGGCGTGAAATAGCAGATAAGCGAGTCTGGCTGGTACTACCGCCGTCCACCAGAACTTCCGGCGGGGATGGTACTACCGCCAGAAAATCCGACTAAAGTTCCGTCAAATAGCACATTCCAAAACAGAGACCTTACTGTGCATCCCATGGGCATCAGAACTTCCATCGGAACTACCAGCGGCAAACATGCCCTAGCGGTACTACCAGTGGAGAGCCGGAACTTCCGGTCAGGGAAACTTTAGAAACCAAAATTGCAATAACTTTCACATCCGAACTCCAAATGAGATGAAACCAATTTTGTTGGAAAGATAACGACATGTAGAATCCAATTTTATTTGAAATATTGGGTATCACCAAAGGGAGAAAATATCATGAATATATATATGTGAGATATCTCCCAAGGTGTGGAGCCGAAAAACCCGCAAGATCAAAAACGCAATAAGATATGCAAGGGAAATCCGATTTTAACAAACTAGAGCTTGTTATGAAGATAACCACAAGCTCTAGATCCTCACATGGACAAGAACCAAACAACAACTAAGAAAGATGATGCTATGTATGCAAAGGTTTGAGCTCTCTCCGAAAGATACGAACGAGTCACCCACTCAAGAGCCCCTCTTGATAGTATGGCTATCTATCCTAAACCCGGTCTCCCAACACTATAAGAGACCGGTAAAATAGAAAACCTATCAAGATCATACCTTTGCCTTGAGCATTCCACTTGAGCTTGATGTAGACCATGTTGTCCTTCTCAAGATGGATCGCCTTTCTTGATTGCTCTCGCTTGCTCTTGATTGATGAAGACTTGTGAAATGCTCCTCCATACTCCATGGGGAAACCTCTTCTTTGAACTTGTCTTCATCACTCCATGATCGCAGAGGATGGCAAGCTTCAAGCATGAGATCTTCTAGAGATGGTGCATCTTGAGCTTGCCCTTCATTTCTTGATGATGTCTTGAAGATAACCATGATGAACTCCATCTCCTCCTTCTTCTTCTTCTTCAAGACATACTTGATCTTGTTCTTTTTATTCTTCTTCAACAAGATTCCAATAGTCACAAAGCCCTTGGACATTGCTTCTTCTTTTTCAACCTTGAACCCAACACATGGTCCAAGCGATGCCAATGGACAAACCTACAAGTGAAAATCAACTTACACATTAGTCCATAGAGATTTTCATTAATTACCAAAACCACACATGGGGCATACATGCCCTTTCAGGTACCCGAGTAATTTCCCGGATGGGACGCCAAAGGTGCGCTTCTCCGGGTTCAGCTTGATCTTGTAGCGGTCGAGATTGTTGAAGGTCTCGTGGAGATCCTCGATAAAAGTAGCTTCCTCCTTTGTATTGACCACTATGTCATTCACGTAGACCTAGATGTTGCGACCAAGTTGGATCTTCAGGCAGACCTGCATGCACCATTGGTAGGTGGCGCATGTGTTCTTCAGCCTGAAAGGCATCCTAGTGTAGCAGTAGATGCCAAAGGGCGTGATGAAGGCCAGTTTTTCTTGGTCCTCCACTTTCATCCGGATCTGATGATAGCCTGAGTAGGCGTCAAGGAAGCAGATGTGCTCACATCTCGCGGTGGAGTCGATGATTTGGTCGATCTACGGTAATGAGAAGTGGTCCTTCAGGTAGTGTTTGTTGAGGCAGGTGAAATCCGCACACATCCATAGCATGTCCGTGTCCTTCTTCGGAACCAGCACGGGTTAGCTACCCAGGTGCTTTCCTTGATCTCGTGTATGAAGTTGGCTTCGAGGAGTCTGTTGATTTCCATTCCGACCGCTTTTGCCCTTGGTTCTGATAGTCGATGCATCGACTGCTTTACAGGTCTTGCATCTGGAGACACGTTGAGTGCATGCTTAGCGAATTCCCTGGGAACTCCTGGCATGTCCACAAGACACTAGGCGAATATTTCCCAGCGCTCATGGAGGAATTCGACGAGCACGAGTTCCTATGCGGAACTCAGGTTGTTGGCGATGAGGGCCGTCTTGGTTGGGTCCATCAGGTGGTCCTGGACCGCCTTGGCATTTACCGTGCAGTCGAAGGACTAGTCCGGTGTGTTCTTCTTTCTCACAGGAGGAAGGTTGTTGTCCGTAGACTCCTTGAGCCTTGCGGGCTCCTCTTGCATGCCGAAAGACTGGGAGATTCTGTTGAATTCCATGCTGTAGTTGTTCGATCTGGTGAATCTCCCATGGACAGTGATGACACTATTTGGTCCTGGCATCTTCATCAAGAGATATGCGTAGTGGGGGACCGCTAGGAATCTTGCGAATGCCACGTGACCGAGGATAGCGTTGTACTGAGAGGGCTAGTCAACCACCTTGAACTATAGGCGCTCACGCCGGAAGTTCTCGAGTGTGCCGAAGATCACGTCCAGCCAGATTTTTCCCGGGGGTCAATTCCCTTTCCTGGTACGGTGCCGTGGAAGGTCGTTTTGGATGCTTCCAAGCTCGAGATGGGGATTCTCATAGCACGTAAGGTACCGGAGAACATGAGGTTGATGTCATTGTCACCGTCCATAAAGAATTTTCTCATCTCAAAGTCGTCGATATGCGCCTCGAGCACCAGGGCAGAATGGCCCGGGCGAGGGACCTTATACGGGTTATCGGTCCTGTCAAAAGTGACGTAGGACTCGGACCCACTAAGGTACTTAGGGGTTGAAGGTGGAGCAGTTACCGCTAGATTGATTTGGCGAGTGATTGTCTTGTGAGCCCTGTTGGAGGGACGGCCTTTCTGGATCATACCCATTTTGCCCAGCAGGCTTGGGTATTGCTCTCCTCCATTGTTCGGTGCCAGCACAGCCGCGGGCTGTGCGGGTCCTCTAGGTGGTGGAGGTGGCGCCCCATACGCTACAGGGACTGGTGCGGATCCGTACCCCTAGTTCGTCGCGTCGCGATGCAGCTGGGTGTATGTTTCTTGGAGCTTCTGGAATCGCGGCAGTCCTTGAGAAGGTGGCTTGATTTCTTATTGCCATCGTGTTTGTCGATGTAGAAGTGGATGTTGTGAGGTCTCGATAGCCTCTCCATGGCGCTAGGTACGTCTTCGCGGATGCGGCGTTGCCACACTTGTGTTGTTTTGCCACTGTCACGGTAGCTACTGCTTCGGTATCCACTGTTGCGGTTTCCATCATCACACTTATCGGCGTAGCCAGCTGTGACCATGTAGACCTCTTCGCGGTCCTCGTAGCCGCGCATCCGATGCTTTCCTCGATGATCACGTCTGCGGCCAAGGTCATCCTCATTGTCTGAACGAGCGCGGTTGTTGTTGATGGAGACTTCACCATCTGCCCACCGATTCATGATATTCATCAGGTGGTTAGTGGTTGTGGGATTCGTGCGGTCCAACTCCTCCCTGAGTACTCTGTGGCGTACGCCGCCGTTGAATGCGTCGATTGCGCACTCCTTGAAGATGTCCTCCATAGAATTCTTGATGATGGACCACCATTGGATGTAGGATAGGAGGGATTCACTCGGCTTTTGGCAGCAGGCCCTGAGCTCTTCGATTGATGCTAGCCGTTTATAGGTGCCCTTGAAGTTGCTGATGAAGTTGTACACCAGCTCCTCCTAGCTGCGGATAGACCCACGAGGAAGGTTATTGAGCCATTCTCGTGTGGCGTCTTTCAGCCGCAGCTGGAGGCACTTCATGGCTGTGTTCTTGCACCTGCCATGTAACTTGACTTACTGGACATGGTCTTCCATCCAGATCTTCGGCTCTTGGTGGCCGTCGAACTTCGAATTGTTCGAAGGAATCTTGAAGCCTTTCGGCATACGAGTTTGTTGTATGGCTCTACTAAAGCAATTGGCACCGCAGAGCTCCGTCTCTTCGCCCTCCGACTCGGTTGAGTAAGCACGCTTAGCGCGCATCTTGTCGACCTTGTGCTGCGTGATTTCGTCACGAGCGTCGCATTTGCGGCTTCGTCACCGAGGGCTGCGACATCGCCATGACAGGTCATGTTCCTCCTCGCAGGAGGATGACAAGCGGTTCCTCGCAAATGGGGCCTTTGGTTTTTTTAGCTCTGGTGTTGGCTCTTTAGCGACTGCAGCCTCTACCAGTCCAAGTCTGGCGATGGCGGATCGGTGCACAATAGATCGTGGTTCTTCGGCTGGTGGTTGGTTCGTCAGCAGGTTCATGGTAGCTACTATCACCGCGGCTTGCGGTGTTTTGGGGATCATGTGACCCCGAGAATCCACCGACATGAACGAGAACTCGAGGGCCTTGGTGACCTCTTCTCGATCTTTGTCATTGAGGTGGTCGAGCCGAGAGCGCCTTTTGGTGGCTCTGTCACTGTTTCCCTTCGAGGAAGATCTGTTGATGGAGGAGAGTGTTGCCCGTCAGGCGCTTGACGCATCGGCTACTTTCTTGCGTTCTGCAAGCTCGGTGTTTACCGCCCGTTGGCAGTTAAACTCTTTTATGAGGAGCCAGTGGTAGTCCATCAGCATGTCGCGTGATGCATCTTCTAGAAGGGGGTTACCCCGCAGGGCTTCCCTGACTCGTTCTCACCCTTGTTCTGAAAGGTGGATCTCCAGGCGACCCGACCCGCTTCCGCCATGGGCATTGGGGTTGGGGGTTGGGCTGTTTGTGGCCATTGTTGGTGGGGCCTTGGTTGCCAGTGTCGGTGGGGCCTTGGTTGCTGGTGTTGCCTTGAGTGCCTCCACCGCCGTTGGTGATGACGGCGCACATGTAGCGCCCCATCCTAGCCTTTATATAGGGAGGCCAGGTCTTGGGATAGCAAGCCGAGTCGGTTACAGATTAGGGTTTTTCCCCTTTAAGTTTTCTATCTACACTTTGTCTTGTCCTCTAAGGAGTCGCATCTCCCTGGGCTTGGGCCACCCGAACCTTCCTAGGCTCCATTTTTACAGTGGGCTTATCTTGGACCAGACCGTATAGGCCAAACCTTGATGCCCATGAGGCATACCCATGTCATCGTCCAGCCGCGCCGCGATACCTGCCTGCGCTAAGATGTTCGCTACCGACGTCCCCGTCGTCTATTTAACATCGCGCAATCAATCCACCTCCATGAGTGAATCTTGTGGAGAAGGAAGGACGAAAAAAATCTTAGGTTGCCGATAAACATCAGTGTTGGTGTTGCATATTTGTTTCTTCTTTCTTCCACTTATTCATCCTGGTCTAACAACCGATCAGGGGCGGAGCTAGAGCAAGAAATCGTTGGGGTCAGCTCTTGATATCGTAGTGTAATCTCCCACTAGTTACAAATCATTGGGTTCAGCTCTTGTAATTTCTAAGCAAAGATTTGATGGATTTTACGATCTCCCTCTAGTTCGTCTGAACCCACATTCCATAGCAGATCTGCCACTGCTTGTGATGTCATCCTTTCTAGCTAAGCAATAATGCAGTACTTCCTCGGTTAAATTAGATTCTTACGCGCTTGTTTGTTTCAAGGGATTTTCATGGAATTGGAAAACATAAACATGAAAACATCATGAATATAATGGCACCACGTGTGGAATACTATAGGAATAGAAAAATAGGAATTGGTCTCGCAAATTGTTTGGTTAAACCACAAGAAAGACGCAGGAAAAATTCTAAAAGGTTTTGACTATACACATAATAATTTTTTTCCAACATGTCTAATCTCTTGCTAAAATTCCGGTGGAATTGTAGTCTAGGCCAGAAAAGCATTCCGCAGGGATTTTGAATGATCCATTCCGACGAACCAAATGGAATCTCATAGGAAAAGTTAAAAGAACTAGAAACCTATAGAATTTCTTGAAACCAAAGAGGATTGATTATATTTCTCAGGACTTTTCCTATATATAGAGCTTGTGGTTTTGTAGGGTTGGAAACCATAGGAAATTTCGCTATGGAATGCTTTTGATGCAATTCTACAGATTTTTTCTCTCTTAGATTCAAGCCTCTTGGAAATTTTCGTTTGTTTCAGTGACAACTATGCCGTGCACTATTTTCTTCATATGTTCTTCTCGATTTACCGTAGGATTGTCACGCCATCTTGATTCTACGCTTTTTATAAATCTTGCAAACCCATCCTGACATCCTGTTTGACAAGGGCGGTGTGTGATATCCACACTCCCACGCACACACAATCAGATACTCCTATACCAACAAAACGTATCTAGTCTAGTTCCAACGAGCACACGCAGGCAGGGCAACGAAAGGCAAACAAGATCGCGCTTCTCGCCACCGGATACGACGGTACGTCTCGCTCGCGACGGGGATACTTGTCAGCGTGGTGGCGAACACTTGTCACAGCAATTCAACCTAGGTGACAAGACGTGCAGTCAAGGGCACGCACGCACGCGCATCTCACCTGGGCGCGGGAGCAGCGAGCGTGAGGAGCTCGTGGACAGCTCGGACGGACACGCGCGGTGGCCCAGGTCCACCCAGCACTGCAGTAGCTAGCGGCGAGGGAAGGCCGGGCGGCCCCGCCACGTTTGGCGCGAGCGGGGCAGTGCATGCTCCTCTCCCCGTCACCGTTTCGGGACACCGCCACGTTGCTTTCCCGTGCCTCGCTCTCGCCCGGAAAGGCAAGCCACGTGACCCCCCGGTGGGGACGGGCCCTCGCCCGCTAGCGCCGCGCTGGGTGCACCGCAGCGCTCGGACGGCGCCGGAAAGCAGCGACGGCGACGCGCCCCGACGGACGGACGGACGGACGTACGTCAGCGGCGACCCCGCCCGGATGGTCTCGCCGGTCGGTGCGTGGTACGCGGTTGCTTTGCGCGCACGATCGACCACCGGCCTCGCTACGCAAACGCACGGACGGGAGGGGGAGGTATCTGAAACCGCTGAACGAGCTCTCCCTGAAATTAAGTAATCACCGCGCATCGCCGAGGAATCTTCGAAGCTACACGATCGACTGTCAGCTCAGATGGGTGTCAGCATGGAGCACTCGAGAACGGCGACCGTGGACCGGTGCCCTCGTATGACTTCGTCTTCAAATAGATTTTCCAAAAAAATTCTAAATTTAAATATATCCAAAATATCCTAACTTACGGTAGCTATTTTGAGACGGATGGAGTAGTAGTTATCAAAGGTAATTACAGCATTAGTATAACTAGTTGTCCTCGCTGTGCATTTTCATACTCCATCCAACTCAAATTAGTTGACTTGGTTTTGTCTAGATTTAGATTATCTACCAATAAAACAAGTCTGGATACATTCGAATCTAGACAAATCTAAGTCAATTAATTTGGTTCCGATGAAGTATAACAAGTTATAACTTGGCTTTCGCGGTACAACTTGCTCCTGATGGTGACGCGCGTTCTAGCCCGCTCGATTGATAGTTTAAAAAAAAACCTAGGCAAACGGAACTATAAAAAAGAAGGCCAAGCGTGTGAGAAAATTACCATAAAGGGTCCGTTCTCTTTCTAAATTCCCTTTTCTTTTTCCCCTGCTGGATAACATCCATACCCCTTGTCATGACTGAATTTTCAGAATTTCATGACAGTGTGAAACTAGTTGAGTTTTATGTTTTGTACCATTGACTGAATTTGCTCGTTTTGTTTGGTTTGTGCAGATGATCCTGATAGGTTCACTGTGGTGTTCGAGCACAACGGTTTCTCCGTAGACCCAAGCATAATCTATGCTATGTCAGTAGAAGTGTCGACCATTACGATAATTGCAATATTGACACCTTTTCTAGGCTTTGGATTGAGGATTTCATAAGACAAGGAGGGAATGAGATCACATAGAGATAAGTGTCTACTGCGGTTACTTCCTAGGAAAAATCTTTCAGATGGCATGTGTCTTATTGACAATTATCCCACATACTAGCAATGATAGAAGTTGAGTGAGCAAACAAAAATTTGCACTTGACGGTGGATCGCTGTAATTTCCTCCAGGCCTCAGAGATAATGTTATTGTACCAATTTCAAGCATATATACTGTCAGCTCAGATGGGTGTCAGCATGGAGCACTCGAGAACGGCGACCGGGGACCGGTGCCCTCGTATATGTATTGTACTGACTTCGTCTTCAAATAGATTTTCCAAATTTTGTCTAAATTTAAATATGTCGAAAATATCCTAATTTAGATAAACTTACGGTAGCTATTCTGAGACGGATGGAGTAGTAGTTATCAGAGGTACTTACAGCATTAGTATAACTAGTTGTCCTCGTTGTGCAGTTTCATATAGTAACAAGTTATAACTTGTGTTTCTGCGGTACAACTTGCTCCTGATGCGGACACATGTTCTAGCCATGCTGGATTGATAGTTTACAAAAAAGCCTAGGCAAACGGAACTATAAAAAAGAAGGCCATGCGTGCCAGAAAATTACCATCTTTTCCTTTTATTTTTCCGTTGCTGGATAACATCCATACCCCTTGTCATGACTGAATTTTCAGAATTTTATGACAGTGCGAATCTAGTTGAATTTTATGTTTTGTACCTTGACTGAATTTACTCGTGTTTGTTTGGTTTGTGCAGATGATCCTGATAGGTTCATTGTGGTGTTCGAGCACAACGGTTTCTCTGTAGACCGAAGGATAATCTATGCTATGTCAGTAGCAGTGTTGACCGTTGACCATTACGATAATTGCAACATTGACACCTTCTTTAAGCTTTGGATTGAGGATTTCATAAGGCATGGAGGGAATGAGATCACATAGAGATAAGCCTGTACTGCGGTTATTCCTGGGAAAAATCTATCAGATGGCGTGTGTCTTATTGACAATTATCCCACATACTAGCAATGATAGAAGTCGTGTGAGACGACAAAAATTTGCACTTGACGGTGGATCACTGTAGTTTCCTCAAGCTCTCAGAGATAATGTTATTGTACCAATTTCAAGCATATATACTAGAGAGAATGGAAGTGATGAGGTTGAAGGCTAGGAACTTGCAGAAGAGATGGAATATGCAACAAAGGCATACAATGGAGGTTTTCAAACCGAACTTCTAACCTCATCTGTAAGAAAAGGCAGATTTTGTAATCTTGTGAATGAGGACGAAGATGGTGACACAAACACTGATTTTATGACAGTGACTATGATGCAGAGGATGGTGATGATGTTTTACTAGAAACACCGACAATGATTTAATGATAACAATGAGCTGACAGAGATAATTGAGGAAGAGGATGATGGTGGGCTAGAGCATGGCGATTTAAATCTCAAAAAGGTAGTAATACATGCAGTTTGAGTATAAGTTCAAAGAATTCAATCCAGATGTTCATATGGCAACATCAGTGTTCAAAACAAACATGGTTTTCTCGTGTATGGTAGAATTCATAAAAGCACTAAATGCTTACATTGTCAATGAAAGAATTAAGGTGAGAAAGGTGAGGAATGAAGCAAGAAGGCTAAAACGTTGTGTGTGACGAAGAGCAAGGTTGCCCTAGCATGAGCTCATTTCTCAGGACAACAAGACAAAGGCCATTGTATATAGAAAATTCTGCAATGATCACACATGTGAGAGACTTTGGACCTGAAGACAATGATAGCTCCATATCTCACTTAATGCTTTATTGATGAGTTCAAAGATAACCAAAAAATGGATTTCAAGGAATTTATAGCAAAAGTAAGAAATGAAATTCAACATGGTACCAAACATATTTAAGTTGGGCAGAGCAAGAAAGGTTTCACTCAATATTATGCATGGTGATGAAGCAGAGAAATTCTCCTTGTTGTGTGACAATGACCAAGAATTGAGGAGATCAAATCACGGCTCTAGGTTTTTCGTTAGTACAAATGAAATAAAAAAAGGAGCACAGACCATGTTCCTAAGGAGCATTTGTCAACTTTTTACTGGTCTTATGATGCCCTCAAGGAGGGGTTTCCTATAGTTTGCAGACCACTCATTTGCATAGATGGGTGTCACATAAAGACAAGATACAAGGGAATTTTTTGCTACTTGAGTTGTAATTGATCCAATGACTATATAGATCCTATTGTAATGGGGCTAGTTGAGGTAGTGTGCACAAGCTCTTGGGAATGGTTTCTGACCACATTGAGAGATGACTTGAACATTACCATCACGTGATCTAGTTGAGGTAATATGTATATATCGGATTACTCAAAATGTGGATGATCTTGTTCATTAATGTGTGAATTTTGTATCTTGTAGGACTGCAAGCTTTAATTCATGTGTGAACTTTGGAAGACTTTAATGTATTGAACAAATACTAAAATATTGCATCACTATATTCTAGTTCAATAAATTTGATGAAGCCTTGTGCAATATTTTCACAAACATCATTGCACACACTGCTCATTACCTGCTTTTTGGTGATACTCAAAGATGAACAAAAATATATTTCATGAAAATCACTGCTTTATCAATCCAGCACACCAATACAACCATACATTATGCTTAGTATGATATTAGACAAATCCTAATTAGAACAAGAAATGCACAGACCACTAAAGAAAACCCCTAATGACCAAAGCTAGACATGCATATATCACTACACATGCTGCTACTACAGTGATAGTTGTAAATTCCTCCTTGTGTCTCCTCTCAACTCCTCCATGTGGAAAGGGGAAGCAAATCGACACCTACATGTGGAGCAACAATAGGCTTCTTGTTGTCATTGTTGTCGACCAGCCGTCGCGCTTCTTCCACTAATACTCGTCGATCACCATCGCCCATCCATCGCCCTGCTTCCACGTGTTCCCGCCACCATAGGGAGCTCCGATTCGAGCATCACGGTGATGATACCGACGACATAGCCTCACTTGCATCGATTCGTGCATGTAGGATGTGTATATGTGTCTCCAAGCTCAAATTGGTGGAGAGCAGCGGTCTCCACCCATTCAGCTCCACCATGGCTGCCTATTTCTCCGACGATGCGAGGACGGCGTGGAGGAGCATTACCTTGTGATAAAGCTTCTCGTGTCGATACCTCACTACCTCCTCCATCACCTAGACCACCGCCTCCGCCATATCCCACACCCGTTGTGATCCTCTACCAGCAAGTGTAGGAGGTTTGCCCCTCCACCGTGGCCCTCCGAAAGCAGGTGCAGGGGTCCTGTTGGCACTCTCGAGGGATTCCTCCGACGATGTGTGCTCTGCCATCCTTTGCAGAGAACTCTGACTATGCGCATGGCGCCAGTACACGGGTGTGGGGAAAATGTTGCTGTTACGGCGACGAGGCGACACGAGCTAGGGTTTTGTTTGAAAATGCCTAGGGGCAGTTTCTGAAAATAGCGAGGGTGTCCTTTCCCTCTTTTATTCCTGAAAACGACCGGATTGTTTCTGCAAAATTACCTTAACGGACATAAGAAAGGGAGAAGAGACAGCGGGGACGCGTGTCAGATCTCCTGGCGGCAAGTTGTATGAAGCGGTGCACGTCCAGGACAACTTTGTGTACCGCGCAAACACGACGCGCAACTTGTTGTATGGAAGTGCACGTCCTAGACAACTTGTTGTACCACTGGTGTGCGATCACCTCTACTTTCGTATAACCAAGCATAGTAGTGTATAAAACTAACATCCGCAAACGCTAGACGTGCAGACTCAGCCGTGTATCCCTACCTAAAAGCATGTGCATATATAGTTCGACTGCACAAAATGCACAAGCTGTGAAACCGAGAAGGAGCGGTGTACTAGAACTAGAAGGATCGCTAGGTGCTTAAACTAGCCCTAGAGTTTTGATTGCCACCACACGAAAACGGGAGGAAGAGAGGAAACTGGAAAAGAAGCGAGGAGCTCGCGCGCGGGAGCACAGTAGGCGTGCGCGTCGGAGTCGGACCCAACAAGTTGGCAGAAAGGGTCGAGGTATCCACCGGGTTCCAGTTCCAGACCAGATGTGGATCAGCAGCGCCCACATCGCCCACCGCATATATAATGGACTAGTCCACACGCGCCAAATCTCCACCAAAATCTTGGCTTATCCGAGTCATTAAGTAGCTAGAAGCAGCGAAACCCTATTCTAATCCCAAGTATCCAGGCCACCACACTAAACTATTCCTCAGCCATTACTAAACTCATCAACTTGCATGTTCCCCATGGTAGGCGCCTGGCACGACCCGGCCCGATCTCTTTTGGCGAAAATGTGTGGGTGCCAATCGCTCGCTCGCTCGCTCGACCGACCTCTGGCCAGTTGCATGTGCCGGTGCAGCTGGAACCATGCCGGATGGGATGCTTAACGTAACGCAAGCAGCAACCTGAATTTAGCAGCGGAAAATCCCACGCGGGCTGCCCTCTCGCCGTTGTGGAGTAGGCATCCCAGCCACACGAAACCACGCTTCGTTGCACGGTCGAGGAAATGCGTGTGTATCAGCTGCTAACTTTCGTGTCAAACCGATCTTGGTATCAACCGTTCTGGGTATCAGACCGATCTTGATTAGGACAGCGTTGCGTGCGGCGTGTGAAGGGAATTTTCCTGGTCGGTTCTGTATTTCAGAGGGGAAAACCTTACTATACGAACCGGCAGAGCAACGAGGCACTTGAAAATTCCTCGGCTAGCCGCCCAACGGCCCAAGTCAACAGGCCGTTGGCGGTCAAGTTCAGACGAAAACGCTGCACGTATTTTTAGTATACTCCTACTAGCCACCGAGTAGTACTAATCTCGGTAGCTTAGCTTAGCTTAGCTTGCGAGCGAACGAACGAACGGGACGCTTAGCCGGCACCGAGACTTTCCCCACGGCAAGCAAGCAAACGGATGTAGAGTACCGCTACTGGTGAGTCCATGATCCCTCACGTCGCTCCCGGCCGCCAGTCCACAGGTGGCCCGTCGCGGTACCCTGGAACATCCGGCTGCTGAACCGGACCGCGCGCGCGAACGTGCACGGGTCGACGTCCCGCGTCCCGGTCTCGATCGGGCGTCGACTGGTTGAAGCCGTAACTGCGTCGACGGGGAGTGGACGTACCAGGCAGGAGAGGAGGAGGGGCGCTTCCAATTTGGCACCGCGTGACCGCGACGGCCGGACCGGCTGCAGTCGTGCAGGCACGGCAACCCGGCCGGCGAGTTGATCCTACCGAGAGCGGGACGGGCAGGAAAGAAAAATGACGTCGTTTCGATCCAAGTTGCCATGATGCGATCCGAGTCAGACTCGCTACCACTTTCTTGGTTGGATTTTGTCTGCCAATTAGCGGTCGCCCAATCGCGCCTACTGATCCTTGGAGCACTGTCCGGTGACAGTGGAATCAGCCCCTGGATTCCCTGTCCACCGTGCTCCCGATCGCACGTAAAGTACTCCGATGATGGTAACAATAATCCGATGCATGATGCACTGCATGTACTAATGCGTCCACAAGTTTGGATGGATCGATTCTGTCAAAAGGAAAAAGTTTGGATGGATGGATCGATCACGATTGATCGGCCTAAATAATTGGTACCTCGGCGGCGGCCTGCCTGCCGCACGGACCCTGCCTGCCTGCGCACATTATTGGACGCCACGAACCAAAGTCGATCGGGGGGTGGAAAGAATTATTGGGCGCCCACGATGAACCGCCGCGCATGTGGGGTGTCCCCTCCTTCCCCGCTCGCGGATCCGACGGCTGCGCGCGCTTCAGCGGCCACGGACACGGGTCGCGTACCACGCACCACCCGAACGGGATAGATGGTAGAGGTGACACCACCATCCGTCCCACCGGCCAGCTTATAAATGCGCCCGCACGACACCCCTCCCTCTCACTGTACTCTCCCCACCACCACCGCACCGCACCGCTCCGTCCACCGCCCTGAAAGAAAGTTCAAATTGCAGACGAGTCCCACCCGCATCGATCCCCAATTCGCCGGACGCGATGGGCATCTCCAGCATGCCGGCGCCCAAGGAGAGCCTCCTGATCTACCTGCTCTACCACGCGGTTGTCTCGGTGGCCGCCCTGGCGGGCCTGCTGCGCGCCGCGCTCGTCTTCTTCGGCCTCCCCGCGCCGCCGCCGCTGCTGGCCGGAGACGACGGCGAGGGCGCCGACCAGCTCACCCCGTCGGGGCCCACCCTGGCGGAGATCTTCAGGAGCAGGTTCCGCCCCGCGCGGTTCGGCCGGAGGCGTGGCGCCGCCGCGGCGACCCCGGACTGCCGCGTCTGCCTGGTCCGGTTCGAGGCGGAGGCCGTGGTGCACCGCCTTCCCTGCGGCCACGTCTTCCACAGCGATTGCCTCGGCACCTGGCTAGACTACGACCACGCCACGTGCCCGCTCTGCCGCTCCCGCCTCCTCCCCGCCGCCGCTGCCGACGAGCCGCGGTCAGCGCCGGCGGCCGCCTGGATTTAGGATGATGAAGAGAGATGATTCGCTTCGCTTCGCTCGTCGCCCCGGCTATGTGCTAGCTCCGTGTGGCCTTTCCGCGTGCGCGTAGGAAATCTAGATCTCGGGGGGCTGTTCCTTTCTTTGCCCCCCATTTTTTCTTTGAGTTTCTTCTCCAATTTCGTTTTCTGTACTGTACGCCTAGTGCCATCGCTGTACCGTGTAAATATTTTTTCAGCAGGGAGCACTGCGCTCTCTGATGAGTGAGAGAGAGAGCTTTGTGTGCAGAGGCTTTTTTCGAGGAAGTGGAAATGATGGAAACAAAATTATTCTATGCCCAACTGCTTCTGGTTCTTGCTTGCCTCTTGAGCTGCTTGCCCCTAGCTTCTGCTGCCTCCGGTGATTGATTCGTCTCTGGAAACAAATTTTTCTCAGTTTTTGCTCTTTTAAAACAGCCCGTTGTGTATATACTACTATAGTACTCTTGACAATTCTAGGCGGCGATTAGATTATGTGTGATTGTTAAATCAGATCGGGAAACAACCACTAATCGGGTAATTCCACTCCCACCGAGTCTCCAAACAAACGGCGAGGGAATCTTCATCACTAATCTGTACTAGTACTAGTATTGCTTGTTTATTTTTCAGTGTCCACGGAGCAATTAGTGGAGGAGGCAGACAAGGCGCTGAAAGGCACGGCGACGGAATCGGTTGTTTATTGCGCGACGCGCGGGTCACATGGATTGCGGATACGTGCTTATCAACGTGGCCCCCACCCCCGCGGCGTCCGCATCGCCGGTGGCCAATCTGTTCCCGCGACGCCCCTAGCCATAGCTCCCCTTGTCGTCACGGCAAGCCCTTTTCGTTAACACTTTTTGCGTTCCCCTACATCTCGCTCTTCGGGTCCAAACGGTAACTTTTGCTTTGCTTGCACAACCGTGGAAGTTACTGCTCGGTTAGTTGGTACTGTAGTAACATCGCCTTGGCAACTGGCTCCAAAACCACCGCTTTGCTTTGGTCCCGTTTGTGTGGACGGCCCGCGCCCACCGTGTTTCCGGCAGCTAGCTAGCTAGCGAGCGACCGGCCGTCGTTGTCGGTCGAGCCATGTCTGTTGTGACGTCGGGTTCACTTGAGCGGCGCGTCCGCGACTTCTTCCTCCGGCGTCACCGATCGCGGCCAGGAAGGGCATGGCTCGGTGTACATGATCCTCGTGTGTGCCCGTACGTGCCGCGAGGTGGCGTCGACGCGCACCGGATCGGAGGAAGCCAAACCGCCTTTTGGGCCTCGTTCCTTCACACGTTCTCCACGCATTTTTTGTCTCGTTTGCGCGCTCGGGAACCTTTTTCCAGCGAACGGTAGCTAGGCAGTGTCTGCTGCTGGCTACCAAACTAATCCCGAGAAGGAAAAAATGTGTGCTGATTTGACAGTAGTATACGGTAGTAGTAGTAGTAGTATCATACTAACTGGTTCTACGGTCCCCTGCTGCACTGCACGCGTGGGGGCGGACGACAGGGTCGCTGTCGTCTCACGGGGCGTCTGGTCTGGATCCTTCTACTCTACGTTGTTCAAAGAGGTGCGGCGCAGCACACAGGACCAGGATGGTCAGATATGTATGTATGGTGAGTTCAGCGGGAGATGAGCTCCAACCCATGCTGGCACTAGCTGTTTCCGGGTGTCAGCTACTCTCGACATGTCCATCCACGGGTTGCAAGCTAGCAACAGCAGCTGTGTCAGTCAGTCGAGCCATCGGTCGTCCGTTCATCCACGAGTTGCAGGCTAGGATGCACGCTCCGGTCAGCGCAACATGTGCACACCGACCTAACTATCTATGCAGATAGGTGAATGGCCACAGAGCAGAGCAACTCGCTAGCTACGCAGAAGAAATCGTCACGGCTCCGCTCCCGCAATGCCAAACTTGTTCACCGAGAGAATCTGGCACGCATACGCATATTTATCATGTGCTGGAGTATAAATGTACGGTAGATCCGATACACACTTGTTCACCGAGAGAATCTGGCACGCATATGCATATTTATCATGTGCTGGAGTATAAATGTACGGTAGATCCGATACACACTGTCCAATTGAAGCATGCACAAGGTGTACGCATTCGATGTTTAGAACACACTGTCCAATTGCAGCATGTACGAGCCGTAAGTGCATCTTCATCGGCGCCCACAAAGGTTTGGCCGGCAAGCGCACCGACCGTGATTTTGGAGACCCGCGTCTAAACTAATGGCGGTTTTGGAAGCAACTCTACGCCGACGATCCCAAACGATAAATCCACAACATTTTTTTTAGTTTGTAGAATGTTTTTTTCTTATAGAATTCCTAAAATTTCAGTTTCGCCTTCTTCCGTTTGTTCTAAAAAAATATTACCGCCTCTAGACGTCGGTAACTCTCAGTACGGGCAGGCCGGACGGGTTCATCCCACCCGTATGCTGGGTTTGAAAAGTTTTTACCGGTGTCAGTGTTCGTTTATTTTTGGAAGCACATCGGGTACGGTTGAATAGTGTTTCGGCGCCGAATTTTTCCTTCCTCAATCTTTTCTTTTCTATTTTATTGAGATTCTCTTCTTGATCGACTCCAAGTCCTTTGTTGCATATTTAACCTCTTATAAACTCCCTCTAGGAGTCCTTTTATCCTTCCTCTTTTCTTTTCATAACAAACAAATCGTTGGAGGACAAGAAATCATCCCTTTCTGATGGGTTCGTAGCATGGAAAACAAAAAAATTCTACCGCAAGAACGAACAAAACCTAGACCTAATCTAGATAAAAGCCAAGATCTAATCTATTAGACATGTGCAACGAGATAGATCTGTACTAACCCTTGTAGATCTGAAAGCCTTGTGCGAGATCGGATCTCGTGGTTGATGTAGACGATCACTTGCCGATCTCAAGATCGAGTAGACGATCCTTCCGGCGCCGCGTTCCGGCAGCGCTTCCGCAGTCGGTCACACGTGCGGAGTCGATGCAGACCTTCCTCTCCCCGTTCCAGCGAGCAGCGGAGATAGTAGATCTCTCCACGGAATCCCAGCAGCATGACGGCGTGGTGGTGGTGGTGTAGAGAATTCTGCAGGGCTTCGCCTAAGTCTGAGCAGAGCGAAGGAGGAGGAGAGAGGCAGCTAGGGCAAGAGTGGAGGGGCAAGGGGGTGGCGCCTCCACCCCTCTATATATAGAGGGAGGGGTGCGGCCTAGGGTTCCCACCCCTAGGCCCACCTCCTAGGGTCGGCGCACACGGGGGGCTTGGGGGGAGTTTCCTTCCCCCCCCAAGTTTCCCCTTTTTCTTTCTTGGTTTTCAAGTAATCTCCATAGAAATTTCTAGAACCTTCCGGAACATTCTGAAACCTTCTAGAACCCCCATATAAACACTCCGGGACATTTTCGAACCTAGAAAATGATCTCCATTATATGAATCTTATTCTCCGGATAATTCCGGATCTCCTCGTGATGTCTCAGATCCAATCCGAGACTCCGAACAACATTCGGTCTCCAACGCACATTCCATATCTACCTAAACAACATCGAACCTTAAGTGTGTCACCCTACGGTTCGTGAATATGCAGACATGATGGAGACACCTCTCCAATCAATAACCATCAGCGGGATCTGGAGATCCATAACGGCTCCCACATACTCAACGATGACTTTGTGATCGATAGAACCATTAACATACGAAACCAATTCCCTTTGTCACGTGATACTCTACTTATCCGAGGTTTGATCGTTGGTATCTCCATACCTAGTTCTACCTCGTTACTGATAAGTACTCTTTACTCGTTCCATGTTATGTCATCCCTTGTGACCTATTCACATGCTTGCAAGCTAACTAGATGACATTCCACCGAGAGGGTCCAGAGCATATCTATCCGTCATATGGATGGACAAATCCCAATCTTGGTCCATGCGCTTCAACACATACTTTCAGAATACCCAATGACACCTTTATAACCACCCAGTTACAAAGCGGTGTTTGATGTCATCAAAGCACCCATCCGGTGATGGTGATTAACATAACCTCATGGTCGAAGGATTAGGTTACTATGCATTTGAAAGCTTGTAGCAATACGAACTAAATGACTTGATCTTATGCTAAACTTACTATGGGTGTGTGTCCATCACATCATTCTCCTAATGATATGACCTTGTTATTAATGACATCCAATGTCCATGATCAGGAAACCATGCTCATCTATTAATCAACAAGCTAGTTCAACAAGAGGCTTACTAGGGACTCTTTTATGTTTACAAAACACACAAGTATTAGTGTTTTCTAATAATACAATTATAGCATGGGATGTAAACATTCATCATAAACACAAAGATATAATAATAACCAATTTTATTATTGCCTCTTGGGCATATCTCCAGCACTTTCATCATCAACCATTGCATCTCCATCATCTACACCATTCATTCATCCTACTTATCTCAATTAGTTGTATTTTCAATTGATATTGTGGATTTGTACTCGAATTCATCCATACACTTTCATTCCATCCGCATGATTATGATCATGTTGTCGATTGTCTCTATGTGTGAGTAGTTTACCTTGTTCTTAGGGAGATGGACAAACCCTAGCAATATTATAATATGAAATGAAGATGACCTATAACTTAGTGCTATGAATATGTATTAGTTCTCTCTCTAGATATTATATGAATTCGACCATGCAATATTTGCCTTCAGGACTAGAGAGGGAATTACCCTTGGAAGTATGGAATTGTGCATGGTGGGAAGTGACATATATGTGCTTGGTGCTTTACCATATGCAAAAGGGGGTAAGGAGGGATTCACCAAGCTCATATCGATATCCACGGGGTAACCCTTAATTGCAATGGATATATAGGTGGTTGTCAAAGATCGTTGAAGTGGCTATTTAGAGATGTGATGACCGATGGTTTTTTGGTCACATCTTAGTATGGAGATCTCCTAACATGTATAATAATAGAAAATATATATTTATCCTACTCATAGTTAATACCAATGCTAGAGGTGGATTCTAAACCCCTGAGAACATTTAACCTTACTAAAGTTCCATTACAGTTCTCACCACTCTCGGTTACTTTATTGCATTCTTTACTCTTTTGCAAACAAACCAAACTCTCTTAAAACACTCTTACTTGAGATCAAGGACAACTGCAAGTATCCATTGATAGATAGTGACGAGGGGCATAAAGACCCTAACCAAATAGCTCTATGTGGTTCGATACTCTTACTTTTGAAACTAGCTACAATTGATCTGTGCACTTGTAGTCATTCGAGAGGATGTGATGTTTCTTCATGGATCTAATATCGGATCAACAAAATCCAACCCCTAGGGAGTCTTAGCAGGCACCGAGATTCTGACCTAACTTTGATCGGGCCACTAGAAATTCAAAAAATTCAAAAGGTTATAAAACCTTAGCCTTCAACCTTTGTTTGTTCTCTATTTTCCATGAAAAAAATTAAACACGGGATATATGTAAGATTTCAAGCATGTCCTCTTAGAGAGTAGCTTCAGAGTGGAAGGTTCATGGCTTACTAGGAACATGAGCTAGGTGGTGTCCATGTCCATTGCAAACTTTGTTGGAATAATCTCAAATTTGTCAGATATGTGTCTCTTGGCATGGAAAACAGTTTGGGAAGGTTTATTTCCACTCTATTTGAGGGAAAAAATAGTTTTCCATTCTATAATCGCAAGAACGACTTTTTTGTGTGAAGCATATACTAGAATGTACATCCAAGTGTTTGAAACAACACCAAGTGGGTATTGTAGGCCACACTAGAGGCACATTTGGCCAGGAGGTTGAATGTGAAAGACTAGATGGATGTGGTTTTGCCACTGATCAAAGTTTGGTCAAAGTTGAGAGGACTTTTATAAATTTGAACTATAGGCACTAGAAATGTTGCTCTTGGTTACTTTTAGGGAGAAGATGTGATGTTTCTTCATGAATCTAATCTCACATCAGCAAAATCCACCCCTGGGCAGCTTTTAGCAGACGCCAAGATTTTGATCTAACTTTGACCGGGCCACTAGAAATTAAAAAAAAATCAAAAGATTATAAAACCTTGGCCTTCCACCTATGTTTATTCCCTATTTTCCATGAAAAATATTAAACATGTGATAGATGTAAGCTTTCAAGCATCCTCTCTCAAAGAGTAGTTTCAGAGTGGAAGGTTCATGGCCTACTAGACAAATGATCTAGGTGACCATGTCCATTGAAAACTTTGTAGGAATGATGCCAAATTTGTCAGATATGTGCATCTTGGCATGGCAAATAGTTTTATCAGGTTTATTTGCACTTTGTTCGAGAAAAAAAATAGTTTTTCCATTTTGTAATCGCAAAAACGATTTTTTTGTGAAGCATCTACACCATGTGGGAGTATTAAGCCACACTAGAGGCACATTTTACCAGGTGGTTGAATGTGAAAGACTATATGGATGTGGTTTTGTCTCTGGTCAAAGTTTGGTCAAAGTTGAGAGGACTTTGTTAAATTTGAACTATAGGCACTAGAAATATTGCTCTTGGATTTTTAAAGTCACTTTTAGGTAGAGGATGTGATGTTTATTCATGGAGCTAATCTCATATCAGCAAGATCCAACCCCTAGTTAGCCTTAGCATACACCAAGATTTTGACCTAACTTTGACCGGGCCACTAGAAATTCAAAAAAAAAATAGTAAAGCCTTCACATTCTATCTTTTTCTAGGAAACTTCACATTCTATCTATGTTTATGTAAGAGACCATGTGAAAAACATATGGGGTGATTTGGGCGAGGTCGAAAAAACCACTTGCTTAGAAAATGTGTCTTAAGTGAGACCAAACCGTTTGTCCGAAAGAAAGTGATTTTTTTTACCATCTCCAATTCACCTCAAGTTTGTTGTACATGGTGTCATGCATATAATAAATAGGATTATTAAAAAAAATCAAAAAAATCAAAAGTTTACAATGTCCTCTTATAGTAAAGTAAGACGATTTTATAAAGGAGTGTAAAAGACAAAATAATGAAAAAGATAAGTAGATTAGATGGTGCGGTGACCCATCATACGACTGCATTATGTAGTACACTGTAGTCATTAACATAACACCAATGAAACACCGTTCACCAGTATTACATCCCTCATAGTGGTACAACAAAAACACAGCAGGTCCAAGACATGACTATAGATTACAACTTGACTCTTTACAGAAGATCCGGAGAACACTCTGGGTTAAAGAGGGAGAAATAAACTTCTTACAAAGAAGAACCCAAAATAATGCCTCGGAACTATCAAGCTAATAAGACTAGCATCTAAACTATCTGGCTTGCAAATGCTGCTATTGCATTTCTCTCAGGTTGTATGGCTAGAGTATCTACTACTATCTAATTAGGAACTTCGTCTTCACTTCAGGTGATGTATATGTTGACTCCATTGACTTCATTGAAGAACTTGAACTTTAGGTGATGAGTTGTTGAGGATGAGTTGGTGTTGATGTCGTCTTCAACGGCTTCAGAATATAGCAAGGGTTAAGAAGGTACGGTTGAGTACGAGCGTACTCAGCAAGTTCACTAAAAAGGAGTGTATGATGCACTATGTCTATAGCCATAGACCAAAGGTCATAGGCAATGCAGGTTTTCATAAATATTTCTTCAAAGGTTGCTTTTATTCTGAAAACTATGTCCGACAGCCTTCACAGGTTGACCAGAACTTTCATGGAGTTCCTTTCCTGCCGCGTTCGTAGCTCCTTCCCAGAACAGGAAGTAACATGTCATAGTTCTTACACTCTGCAGAGGTGCGTTGCTTTACCCATGAGAGACCTTAGCCTTGTTGCACATCCAAGTCTAGAGCTTGTCCATACTTCCTTGGTATGGAGCCCAGTCTAAGATCCAAGCCAATCACTGCCCCTCTCCATGAACCCACATGAAGACACGACCTCCCCAAGTAGATATACCTCCGTTAACCCCCATATAGGTAGATATAACCCTGGCAACCCCTTGGAGACTCCAGTGAGAAGATCATGTCCCTAGCAACCCCCATATAGGTAGATATACCTCCGAAAGCCCCTCACGGAAAGTCTAGACACCAATATCACGGGGAACTAGGAGTCCCACCCATCTGTTGAGTCCCCGCAAGGAAGATACATCCTCACGATAAGGTCATCCGTCCATGCGAAAGGAAGAAGATCTAGCTGACTTCTCCATCCCATTCCAGATCTCATGGTTAACGTGTAATATACAGCGCTAGAATCACTGGCGACATTGGTTGTTAAGTCCTAGATATTATGTTCCTTTACCACTAGAACTGTATCAGTAGATTATTACCTTTTGGTAAATAATCCATAAAAATATTATTATGAAAATAGTGTTTTTTGACCTTTTTGAAATGCAGGTGATGACAACATTTGAGTTACAAGCATTTGATAGAAAATAATCAAAGGACATGAGCAAGTGTGAAATTGCCTTTTGTGATTGCAAGATTATGCAATCATGGTCTTCAAGACAATAGAAGATCCAAATTCTGTAAACGGCATCATTGGTCTGGTAAGGACTGATGCTTAAAGAAGCAAGATGCAATTATGCATAAGTAATGTAATGCAGTTTGGAAAACCTCGAAGTAATACCCCAATATGGTGAATGAGTTAAACTTAGGTGATTTATTTAAGATTTAGTTTGTCTATAAGTTTACTTTACAAGCCAATATACATATACAAGGAACTTAAGACTAACATGTATGATATAAAGTAAATATAACAACACATGCTTAGAGTTATTTGATATTATGTACCTATTATGGAAGTTTCCGCTTTAGGTTGATTGAAACAATTATCATATTGCTTTTGTTTGAAGTGGAAAAATGAATAACCTTTGAAGAAAAGGTTTCTTTGTCAAGGTTTAAACAATCTGTGGGGTTAATAGAATGTGATCAATGTCGTTTGCATTTGCTCGATAGGTTTCAAGATGCTTGAAGATTTACTTGAAATCAGACCAAAGTTAACTATAAAAACATATTTAGACTTTAGATATTGTGTTTATAGCTTGGTGGACCAAAGTTAACTTTAAAACATGAGTAGACTTGGGTGTGATGTGTCTAAACTATTATCAGGTTTTTAGGGTTATGGTAGGTATGATCAAGAGTGTGAGATCATTCACTTCCGATTTAAGTGAATGATAAATTTAAATGTGATTTGTTATTATGAATATAATTTATCTTATTAAGGAAAGTAAAGTTAGATGATTTTAATAATCTATTAAGTTCGAAATCATGTTTAAGAATGGTTAAGAGATAAATAGCTTTCACTTTTATTATAAGTGAATGATATTTAAAATTTACTTAAAATTGTTGGTTTAGTTTGGATTTATTATTTTAAAAGAGTTTTATAAAGTTAATAAGTTACACTTGAGTTTTATTATAGATCCAAGTTATAACTTTGGACTTAATATTTAGTCATACATGATTTAAGGTTTTATATATAGAATTGTGATTATTTTTTACTTAAGAAATGTTTTTAAAGAATTTACAAACTAAGTCTTTTATCAAATAGGTAAGGGTTTATTTCCTTAAAATCTTAAAATCTTTAGAAAAATACTTTTAGTGTTTTTCTAGTAAAATATATTTACTCAAGATCTTAGAAGTGATTTTTATTTATTTTTAAGTATTGTTTGTATTTTGATAAAATTCCACAAAGGATTAAATGTCTTAGAATATTTGCTTCAAGTTTATTTAAGTTAATATTTTTATAAGGTAGTAGACTGATTTTAATACACAAAAATGATTTTTTATTGATTTTTTGTCTTTTACTTATTTTATGGAATTTCATTGAGAGTTTAATAGTGTTAATAATCATTTGCATTCTATATAACTTAAATAAGTACGATTATATTTTTCTTAGGTAGATTTTATTTTTGTGAACATTTTGATATAGTATATGTATTTTTAGGATTTTTCTATATTTTTGTAGAGTGTAAAGTATGTATAGGGGTATTTTAGTCATTTGGGAATAATAATTTATTTTGTAATCTTATTTCAAACTGGCTAAGCCCAAAGGTCAGTTTGGTCCATGGTCAGATTCAGCCCACATTGGCCCAATCGGTGGGGTCAAAGCCCCACCTGGCCCATCTCACATCCTCTCTCTCACTCTCTCATGCTCACCTCGCAATTCCCCACTGCGCTCACGCGCAATGTGTCGCCACCGCCGCTCCTTCGATCGCCTCCGGCCCTTCCAGCCGCCGCCGGCCGTATCCGACGCAACCGCTTGCTGGCTCTACCTCGCTATCCCCTCTTCTTCCTCTTTCCCCAGCCGGTTTAGTTCGACCGCTCCACCTACAGGATCCTAGCCGAAAGCCTAGTTCTTGCCTCGGTCTTGGTCGCCGGCACAGCGTCCCTGGCTGCTTCTCGGACTCCGGCAGATCTCCTCTATGCCCCCATGATGGCCCAAAATATATCGAGCTCGTTGGGGAACCCCAAGAGGAAGGTATGATGAGCACAACAGCAAGTTTCCCTTAGTACGAAACCAAGGTTATCAATCCTGTAGGAGCAAGGAAACACCCCAAAGGTGTAGCTAGCTGAACGTTGGCAGGGCGCACTACCGGTGCCAGCAGCAACATGGAGACCTACACAACACAACCACATAACTCTGTCCCCAACTTGCAATGAGGTTGTCAATCTCACCGGTTTTGCTGAAAACAAAGGATTAAACGTATCGAATGGAAGGAAGTAATAGTTTGCAGAAAGTAAACACAAAGTAGTAAACAGTTGATTGTTTATTGAATTTAAAAGAAAGGACCGGGGTCCATAGTTCACTAGAGGTGGCTCTCCTTAAGATAGATAACACGTTAGGTGAACAAATTACAGCGGGGCAATTGACAAACATTGAGAAAGCATACAAGCATATACTACTCATCTTTACTCCTTTGAGAATTGATTGGGCATTACAACATTATACATAGACCGCCATCCAACTACATCTATGACTAATAATCCACCTTCAGGTTATCATCCGAACCCCCTCCAGTATTAAGTTGCAAGCAACAGATAATTGCATTACGAATTACTAATTACGAGTTCCGGGAAGAGCTTCAGATCCCTCCCGATCTAGGGATGGAGATGATAGCGGCTTGATGGCTCCATGTAAGGCGCCCAAAAAAGTGCTGGTGCGATGATGATGTAGAGCTCGTTGGGAACCCCAATAGGAAGGTATGATGAGCACAACAGCAAGTTTCCCTCAGTTATGAAACCAAGGTTTAATCGAACCAGTAGGAGCAAGGAAACACCCCAAAGGTGTTACTAGCTAAGCTTTGGCAGGGCGCACTACCGGTGCTAGTAGCAACGTGGAGACCTGCACAACACAACCACAGAACTTTGTCCCAACTTGCGATGAGGTTGTCAATCTCACCGTGTTTTGCGGAAAACAAAGGATTAAACGTATCGAATGGAAAGAAGTAAAAGGTTGCAGAAAGTTAACACAAAGCAGAAACAGTTTAGATTGTATGTAAAAGGCAAGGACCGGGATCCATAGTTCACTAGAGGTGGCTATCCTTAGATAGATAACATGCTGGGTGAACAAATTACAGCGGGGCAATTGACAAACACCGAGAAAGCAATACATGCATATACTAATCATCTTGACTCCTTTGAGACTTGATTGGGCATTACAACATAATACATAGACCGCCATCCAACTGTATCTATGACTAATAATCCACATTCAGGTTATCATCCGAACCCCCTCCAGTATTAAGTTGCAAGCAACAGATTATTTCTTTACGAACTGCGTGTAAAGTAAACAATACGATTGTTCTATGAACAAAGGATTGTTGTTTTCTCCCTAGTAGAAACAACACATCTAGTACCTTAGAGATTTCTGTCACTTCCCCAAATTACCAGAGGCATGAACCCACTATCGAGCATAAATACTAACTCTTGGAGTTGCTAGCATCTACTTTGCCAAGATAGCTACTAACAACAGAAAGCATGCAAGATCACAAATAACAAAGACATGATAGAATCAATAATCAATCTGAAATAACATCTCAATATCCATCAAATCCCCGCAAACACAACATGTACGGATACAAATAGATGATCTTGTTCATGAACGGAGATCATAAGATCTAAACATGAAAGCACAAAGGAGAACCAGCCATCTAGCTACTACATGGATCCGTAGTCCAAGGATGAACTACTCACGCATCACACCGGAGGCTTGAATGGTGATGAAGAAGGCCTCCAGGGTGAATTCCCCTCTCTGGTATTGTGCCAGGAAGAGCTTCAGATCCCTCCCGATCTAGGGATGTAGATGACGGCGGCTACAGACTCTTTCGTGGATTTTTGGTCGGGTCCTTAGGGTTTTCGTCCCGAGGGTAATATATAGGCGGAAGGAGAGGCCGAGGGGGTGCAGGAGCGGCCACACCACCCCCTGGCGTGGGCCAGGCCTGGCCACGTGGCCAGGTGGTGTGGTGGCTCCCTGGCCCTTCTCCATTTCGTATTCTGGCACTTGATCCCTTCCGGAAAAATAGGCACTTTGGCTTTTGTCCCATCCAATTCCGAGAATATTCATTTTCTGACTTTCCTAGAACCAAAAACAGCAGAGAACAGCAGCTGGCACTGTGGCTCCTATTAATAGGTTAGTCCAAGAAATCATATGAAAAGTACTCCAAAGTTGGAACAAAACACAAGAAAGTGGATAAAACCAAGCATGGAACATAAAAAAGTATAGACACATTTGCAATGTATCACGGCTACAGACTCTTTCATGGAATTTTGATCGGGTACTTAGGGTTTCCGTATCAGAGGCAATATATAGGCGGAAGGAGAGCCCGAGGGGGTGCCTGGGGCAGCCAGACCACCCCTAGCGCGGGCCAGGCCTGGCCGCACGGCCAGGTTGTGTGGTCGGGCCCGAGCCCCTCTCCGTCTTGTTGGGGATATACTTTCCGGGTATCCTCATAGTTCCTCACTGACCAGGGTGGCCCACTTCGGGTTAGAGCTTTGCTTCACGGGCAGCCTAGTCAGGGAGAAAGACGGAGTCCAATCCGGCTACGGGAAGGCCCAGAAGACTTACCGACTTAGGCCCATAATGTTACTTGTAGTTCAAGATGTACTCTGTAACCGACTCTTAGACGTAGCTGGATAGATCTCTCCTGTAAACCCTAGGCCGGATATCTATATAAGTCGTCCTAGGGAGAGCCTTTAGGGCAACACTCTAAACACCTCAATAGTCTACAATCTCAACTCGCACAGGCGAAACCCTTGTAACCCATATTCTGGCTCTGTCGTATTACTGGATTGCTAGCAGGAGTAGGATGCGTCCAAATCCGGCGGATTCGAACCTGGGTAAACTTGTGTGCTCACCGTCCCGAAACACCGTACGTCTCACACCCCTCTCTTCCGCATGCCTCGAGGACCCCCTCATGGTGTACTTGTCATCAATCCGACGACAGTTGGTGCCCACCATGGGGCCAACTGCCGTAGGATTGATGACAAGTACGCCATGAGAGGATCCGTCCAAAGCCGGCAGATTCGAACCTGGGTAAACTTGTGTGCTCACCGTCCCGGAACACCGTACGTCTCACACCCCTCTCTTCCGCACGCCTCGAGGACCCCCTCATGGCGTACTTGTCATCAATCCGACAACACGTCTCGTATTCTAGCTCCAGGTGTCCCCCGGTAAAATAATGACTTTGGCTTTTGTCCCGTCCAATTCTGAGAATATTCATTTTCTGACTTTCCTGGAACCAAAAACAGGCAGCTGGCACTATGGCTCTTGTTAATAGGTTAGTCCAAGAAATCATATGAAAATTACTCCAAAGTGTGGACAAAACATAAGAAAGTAGATAAAACCAAGCATGGAACATCAAAAATTATAGATACATTTGCAATGTATCACTCCATGATCTACTACAACCGCTCCTCCCATGGTGGTGTGGCATCGCGGCTGCTGTCGCCTGCGCCATGGCTTGCTGCGACCTCCTGGTGCTCTCCGTCGACCTGGACCTCACCTTCTCAACTTGACACCGGCGGGATGGCAACGAGCTGCAACCCCGACATGTTCCAGTTTGCCGACACATTGTTCTGCTTCTACAGTGTTGGTGATGGCATTAATCATTAGGTCTTTGCCATGTTGCTGCTATGGTATGGCCATCGACCATGCCCTAAACCATCTCGACTCGAACATCACTCCGGGTAACCCCTTCTGTGACCGGCCATCAAGCCGATGTATGATTATGGCTTAAACTAAGAAGTGATCTGTTGGCTTTGGGTTTTATTAGTGATTACTCTTGTTCTGGCAGCTCTGTGTTTCCAATGCTAGGAGATTCACTTGATATACTAGGGTGTGATTATTTGAATTCCAACACAATGTTTGAATTACCTATCAGATATTTTCTTGGTAATTGAATATCTGCCAATTTTGGCAGAGAACAATAACTAATATGATTCCTAGCAGGTAGCTAAGAAAATGATTTGGCTTTCAGGTGTAGTTTCTTGTAAACGAACTAGTGGCTGACTTAATGAATGTAAATGATTGCTTCTGCTAATATGGTTCTGCTATTGTGATGCCTCCTTGGAGTATACACAATAGCTTGATTACTTTTAGCATGATCTGTAGTCATTTATTTGACTAAGTTTGATGAGATCATTATGATAAGCTATGCAAAGAGAACTATTTCTGTCCCTACCCATGATATCTAAGTTGAGGCTTTACGTTTGTAAGATCAAGTATGGAATAAAAATGCTTTGTTTGAGATCTTAACACAAAAATGATCTTCTTGTAAGTTTGTACAATGAAGTAATTTATACCTCTGATTCCTAGAATACTTGCTAGGAAAATGATTTATTTTTATTGGATTGCTATTCTTGCTTAAAGAAACAGCTGCTGTAATATGGCTATGTTGTTGTGGAACCTCCCTAAAAGTGAGCACAGCAGCACAGATCATTTACATGATCTGCTATACTTTTACTTAACAAGGTGTTGGTCCATGTCTTTGCCAATGATGCCAAGTCTGAGGCTTGACTTGTGTTACACATGATCACATACTATTGTTGCCTTGCAATAGATTTGGCCAATGCTCAACTACTATCAATAAGATAGTGGTCATATGATTCCTAGGTGTTTTTAGCTAGGAAAATGATTATATGATGATGTGCTCTTATGCTGATGTGGAGTTACTAATGAGATGCCACTGTGATGCCTCCCTTAGGATGGAACACAGTGGTCCCCACCTTTGGATCTGCTAGATTTTTAAGTAGGGTGTGAAAAAAATGATATTATCTAGTTTGGATGATCTAGATACACAACCCTACATGTGATCTTGGTCAATGATGCATAAGGCTAAGACCATATTGGTTAATAAGAGGAGATATTTATTTTGGGTGGATTTCATTTGCTGGGATCCTACTACTGTGTTAAATAATTTAGTGGCTTCTGCTATCCTTAGATCTACTGTTGTGGTACCCTGTTGAGGTGAGTGCACATCAGTGGATCTAATAAGCATGGCCTGATGCTATGACCCTGCCAATGATGCATAGGCCGAGGCCCGAATTTTTCATTAAGAACAGATGCTATTGTTGTCCCAAAAAGCTCTAGGATGAAATGGGCATAGCACCACTATGCTAAACTGATAGCTCTCTCATCCCCAAAACCATTTTCGAATGCAACTAGTAAGAACAGATTCTAGGTCTAATTTAATACCTATAGATGTGTGGCCTTTGTATTGTAGCCTGGCTTCTTATTCTACTTGCCATTTGATTGAGAATCTTCTGAGGTGTATTTGCACCTCTGGTATCACTGTGTTACCTTGATTAGTTTGTTCATGAAATTCTTGTTCAGCTACTACTGCTCTGGTGGCTTTCTCCCTTTTGCCTTCACCTCTCAACTCCTACTGCTGACTCCATCTTATTCTCCGCGTAACTGTATATACCTTTGCTTCCTTGTAAGAAATCATAGGAATGGTAGTGGTTTCCTTGGAAGAATTGGTGTTCTTAACTATAGTAAACTGAGGACTGGAGGTGATTTGGTTTGAGGGTCTAAGTGAAGTGTTCTTGTGTTTCAGTAAAGAACTATGGTGAGGTGATACTTGGTTGTGAAAAAATGAGCAGGGAGAGAAGGCTATGACTATCTCTTCTTATCCACCCATTCTTGGACTACTTCATTGTGTTGACAGCACACGACATGTAATCAGGTGCGTGTGCTATGTGCTTACTTGCTTCAGCGATGTCTAGATGAGATCAAGTAAATCCAAGATATTTTGGTGACTATTTACCTTTTTATGATCTACTTGCCCGGTGAAACTTGCCCCTCGATATATTGCCAGTGATGTTGTGCTGAGGCAAACTGTGCACTGGTAAGAATGGGTTCACACATTGGTGATGAAGGAAATATGCCCTGAGTGGCAATAATAAAGTTGTTATTATGTATTCCTTATATATGATAGATGTTTATTTTACATGCTAGAATTGTATTGATCGGAAACATCAATACATGTGTGTTTAATAAACAAAAAGGGTTCCTAGTTATGCCTCTCTTATAGACTAGCTTGTTGATTAACAAGATGATCAAGGTTTCCAGATCATGGACATTGGATGTTGTTAATAACAAGGTCACAACATTGGTGGAATGATGTGATGACCATTCATCTGAAGTATAGCATTACAATCAAAGTCATTATGTTTATATTGCTATAACATCTTACGAAGTAATCTTAGTCCTTAGACCATGCGGTCATGTTAATTGCTAACACCGGAAGAGTATCTTGATAACATCAAACGTCACACCGTAACAGGGTGACTATAAAGATGGGTTCAGTACTACGAAGGTGTTATGTTGAGGCTCATGGATCAAGAGCGGAATTTGTCAATCCCGATGACGGATAGATATACTCTGGGCCCTCTCGGTGATATCACATTGAGATAGCTTGCAAGCAAGTGATGTGATCACTAGAATGTTATATCACGGGAACGAGAAAAGAGTGCATGTCGGTAACGAGATCAAACTAGGTATTTGGATACCGATGATCGAATCTCGGACATGTATTATATCATGAGACAAAGGGATTAAATTACAAGCGTTAAAGGTTCTCACGATCACATAAGTCATCGTTGAATATGCAGGAGTCAGTATGGATATCCAGGTCCCGCTTCTGACTATTGATCTGAGAGGAGTCTCAATCATGTCTGCATTATTCGCGAACCGTAGGGTGACACACTTAAGAATTACCGGACACCATTTTGAAGCACATATGTTTCAGACGAAAGAATTGCAAAGCGTAGGAATTGTTTCGATAGAAACCGGAAATTGTTTCGGGTGAAATTGCAGAAAGTGGTTCTGCATGTGATATTGAAACATTGCAAGGGGTTATATGTGAATGTTTGTTAATTAAAGTAATTAACAAAATTCTGAATAAATTTAATAAAAGAGTTTTATTAAATGAGAGAGCATTAAACTTGGAGAATTTTAATGCATTTAAAGTGGGGACTTTAAAAGGGAATGTGAAGAGGCATTTTAATGTGGAGGGGTTACCACCACATGAATGGGGGAGGTGAGGGGTCACCCCCCCATGCGCCGGCCATGGAGAGGAGGGGCACCCCCCTCCTCCTATAAAAGACCCTCCTCCTCCTCCTCCTTCTTCCTTACACCTCCTTGTGAAGGATCTCTCTCCCCCTCTAGAATTATTCCCCCATGGTCTCGGATTAGCGAGATACATGTTCCCGGTGGCATTTCGTCTAGAAGGAGTTGTTGCTTCCGCTAGATCACTGGAGCGAGGAGGTGGAGGTTGTCCGGTGGCTTGAATGTGTGTGCGAGTACGGATGCGCTGCTGAGTTGCGGCGCTCGGACTTCCTCATGATCTTGAGATCGGCAAGTGTACGACTACATCAACCACGAGTTCCTACTCGTTAACAAAACTTGTTGTCTTCGAGGGTAAGTTCTCGTTGGATGTATGTCCACCCGTTGCTTTGTACCTAGTAGATAGATCTTGGCGTGTAGTTCTCATCGTAGGAAATTTTTTGTTTTCTATGCTGCGGACCCAACAGTGGTATCGGAGCCTGATCTATGCGTAGGTGCTTTGCACGGGTAGTACACATATGTTTATATGTGGATGATGATGATCATGTTATTGCATCTTCTATGTATTTTGGATATTGGTGGCATAGTGGGATGAAGCGGCCCGGACCAACCTTACATGTCATCGTACATGAGACCGGTTCCACGACTGACATGCAACTTGTTTTGCATAAGTGGCTGGTGGGTGTCTATCTCTCCTACTATAGTCAATATCTGATTTACAGCGAGTTGCTAATAACTTGGTTATCCTCGTTGTGGTTCATGTTCATAGGTAAGAATGGTTCTATCTCCAAAAGCCCTAAGCCACGTAAAACTTGCAATTGATAAATTAGAGGCGTCTAGTTTAGATCGTTGCTGGGCTAGTGTATTGATATGGTATTGTTGTAAGTAGATGTATGATAGATACTCTTACAACACACTCAACGTGTAAGTTCCATCGACCTTGGCCTTACACACAAAGGAATGATAGAGATCATACCATGATGCAAATGATAGAGATCAAATGCATGGACCATATCATCTCACTTGACACATTAGATGTTAGCATCTTATACTGCTAGTTTGGCGCTTTTGGTAGCATTGTAAGATGATCCCTCATTTAGATATCAAGATAAAATGTGTTCTTCCTTGAGTATGCATCGTTCTATGGATCGTGTTTCGAGACATCACGTGATGATCGGGTGTACTCGAATCTACGCTTTCATATGAATGGGTGTAAGACAGTTTTACACACGCGAATACTAAGCTTCTTACTTGGCGAGCCTAGCATGTACATACATGGCCTCGGAACACGGACCGAAAGGTTAAGCATGAGTCATATAGTTGATATGATGCCCATAAAGATTCTCGCCTTTGAAGCTACATCAACTCACGTGATGATCGGACTTGGTGTAGTGGATTTGATTCATGTAATCACCAAAAGGACATGAGGGATGTCGTTTTTGAGTGGGAGTTTATTAGTAATTTGGATTAGTTGAACTCACTCTATCATAAACTTTACAAATTCTGTTGTAGATGGCACCACCTGCTTTTAATTTTAATGTGTTCATGGAGAAAGAGAAACTTGCTGCGAATGGTAGCAACTTCACCAACTGGGCTATGAATTTGAGGATTCTCCTCACTACTGCACAAAAGCAATATGTGCTAGATGCGCTGCTAGGCCCCCCACCAGCTCCTGATGCCCCTAACGAGGAAAAGAATGTCTATGTGACTCGTCAGGAGGACCACAACTTAGTTCATTGCGGCATACTGTATGGGCTAGAGCCAGAACTTCGAAAGCGTTTCGAAAATGGCAATGCCTTTGATACCATGGGAGAATTGAAAATGATTTTTGATACCCATGCTGCCATAGAGAGTTATCTACTGAAAAGTTCTTTAGCTGCATGATGGAGGAGAATAGCTCCGTTAGTGAGCATGTACTCAAAATGTCTGGCTACGCCGATAAGCTTGTGTCCTTGGGAATAACGAGTCCCATTGACTTGGGCATACATCGTGTTCTCCAATCTCTGCCGCCTAGCTACTAGAGCTTCGTGATGAACTATAATATGCAGGGCATGAAGAAGTTCCTAGTCGACTACATCAACCACGAGTTCCTAGTCGTTAACAAAACTCATTGTCTTCGAGGGTAAGTTCTCGTTGGATGTATGTCCACCCGTTGCTTTGTACCTAGTAGATAGATCTTGGCGTGTAGTTCTCATCGTAGGAAATTTTTTGTTTTCTATGCTGCGGACCCAACACACCCCCTCCTCCTATAAAAGGCCCTCCTCCTCCTCCTTCTTCCTTACACCTCCTTGTGAAGGATCTCTCTCCCCCTCTAGAATTATTCCCCCATGGTCTAGGATTAGCGAGATACATGTTCCCGGTGGCATTTCGTCTGGAAGGAGTTGCTGCTTCCGCTGGATCACTGGAGCGAGGAGGTGGAGGTTGTCCGGTGGCTTGAACGTGTGTGCGAGTATGGATGCGCTGCTGAGTTGCGGTGCTCGGACTTCCTCACGATCTTGAGATCGGCAAGTGTACGACTACATCAACCACGAGTTCCTACTCGTTAACAAAACTCGTTGTCTTCGAGGGTAAGTTCTTGTTGGATGTATGTCCACCCATTGCTTGGTACCTAGTAGATAGATCTTGGCATGTAGTTCTCATCGTAGGAATTTTTTTGTTTTCTATGCTGCAGACCCAACAAAATGTTAATACACGTGTGATATGTAAACAAACCAAGTCTCTAGTTACCTCTAGCGAACTAGTTCATTGGTCATGAGGATGATCTAGGGTTTCGAGATCATGGTCATGAGGATGAGGTCATGTTGTTAGTTGAATGATGTGATAGACAAACAGCCCAACAAGTTGTACCATAATGAGATCTAGTTACAAAGTTCATCGTTAATGATAAAATAAGGAAACCTTGCAACCTAATCCTTAGATTGTGAGATAATGCAAATCACCATTCTGGAGGGAGCTTAGATGGTATCAAGTATCATACCGTGACTAGGTGATCAAAAAGGTGCTACTCATGTTTCCCAAAGGAGCACATAGAGGAGTACATAATAAGACCAGGATTTGCCAATCCATGTAACGGATAGATACGTGTGGCCATCTCGGTGACATTGCATTAACAAAGCTTGCAAGCGTGTGACTTGGTTATAGAATGCAATAACATGGGAACGAGAAAACAAGTTCATCGGTAATGAGATCGAACGAAGGTATAGAGATAACGTAGATCAAATCTCGGTTGAACTAGGTATCAAGTGGCAAAGGGAATGGGAAAAGATGTTTATGGTTCAAACGACATTATCATCGTGGAATGCACAGGGGTCATTATGGGCATCCCGGTCCCGCTATTGATCATTGGTGGAGATCATGTATGTGCCATTCCTGAGTCGTGGGGAAATACACTTAAGGGTACGATGAGCTAGAGATCCTCTGTAAGTTGGAATCACCATATGAAAGAGAAAAGGAAACCGGAAAAGTTCCATGAGAGAACTGGAATCGTTTCGAGAAAGTTTTGAAGTCGTTCGGAGGAAATCGAAAGGGAACCGAAAGGTGTTTCGGGTTAAACCGGATTTTGTAATATGTATTTACATGTTAATTAATGTAATTAATATTAAATATAATATTAAAATCTAATTTGAAAGGGTATTCAACTAATGGGCCAAATTCCTAGGGGAAAAGGGCCCATGAGGGAAAACCGCAAGAGAAAGGGGCCAAAGGGTCCAAAGCCTAGCCGCCACATGGGGCCCACCCAACCAGCCTTGGGCTATGCGCGGGGTGGGGCCTACCCTTGTCCGGCCAGCCCATGAGGCCCATGGCGCCTCCCCCCTCTCTCCCTTGATTTGTCCCACATGCAAAACCCAAAGGGGAGGGCACACATCCCTCCCCCTATATAAAGGGGTGCCCATGGGTGGGATTAGACACACAATTTGAGATGTTCTTTAAGGCATTTTCCATAGAGAATTCCTCTCTCTCTACATAGTTGTCTCCACGCGTTCGCATGGCCCCAAGAAAGGACTGTTCGCGCTAGAGACGACGCACCTACAACACGTCGTTGCGTTGCAGGGATTCCAAGCCGGAGACCTACTTTACGCACTCCTGGAAGGGATCAAGGAGTCGGAGGTCATGATAATACACCATATGTGCACGAAACCTCGAGGGTGCCTCATACGAGGGTACCTTGGATGTCGTGAGCTGGAGCTGTTGCCCGATGAAGATGGAGCAAGGGGTGACCTGCCAGGAGCATCATGACCTTGAGGTCGGCTACGAGTTCGACTACTTCAACCATGTTCTCCTCGGAACGTTAACCGCGTACGGTCTACAAGGGTATGTATTCTATACGCTCCGGTCGTTACTATATTACTACATAGATAAATCTTGGGCGTTAGGGAGTTCCATCGTAGGAATTTTTTATTTTCTGCTACGGAACCCTTTAGTGGTATCAGAGCCGATCTATGCGTAGGAGTGCTGTAAGGCCAGTATACACATGTATTGTGTGGGCACCCATAGTTGCTACCCTCCAATGTGTACTTGTTTATATCACGATATTGTTTGATAAAGCGGCCCGGACCGACCTTACGCGTATTCATACGCGAGACTGTTTCCACACCTGACATACGACTTGCTCCATATAAGTGGCTAGCGGGTGTCTGTCTCTCATTCAATAGTTGATATAGCATTTACAACAGAGGGCCCCGAAAGGGGTGTAGTGGATACAATTGTTGGATCCATGTTGTGGTTGGAAAGTTCGTATATTAGAAATGGTTCTATTACAAAAGCCCTAATAACCACGTAAAACTTGCAAAAGATAAAGTAGAAGCGTCTAACTTTATTTTGCAGTAGGGCATGTGATTTGATATGGTATTGGTCGTTACGAAGGTAAAGTAGTTTATTTTTCTATTACTAAGTAGTATAGTAATAGTCATTGCTCCGATGGACGACCTGCTGGTGGCTTCGTGGACTTGGTGTCAAACCAGGGGCAAGATGGAGATCATGCCGGAGCGATCGATGGAGATCAAGGCGCAAGAAGTACCATATCATATCAAAATATACATGTGATGTTGATACATGTTTTATATCTTATTATATTCTAGTATTAGATACTCAACAGTAGCAAATAAGATAATCCCTATATAATTCCAATGATAGTGTTCCCCTTATGTGTGCACCACCAAGAAAGTTCTCCGTTATGAGGCAAGCTGTGACGATTGGGTGTTAGACATATCTGCGTTCGTATATGGTGGGTGTAAGCCATGTTGCACTGCGGATACACACAAGTTAGATTTGGCGAGCCTAGAATGTGTAGACATGGCCTCGGAACACAAGCGACCGAAAGGTCGAGCATGAGTCACATGGATGATGTGATTGACATTAGGGAATTTCTATCTTTGAAACAGTATTGCCAGCTGTGACGATCAGGGGTGGTGTAGAAGATTGGGATCATGTGATCACTAAAATCATCCAGGGGATGACAATTTTAGTGGGAGCTCAGTTAGGATTGAACTCATATTATAAACTTAGTCTAGATGTCTATTTGCAAATATCTTAGAAGATCATGGCCTATCCCATTGAGGTCTTTTGCGACCACGGGAATTTTTCTGCTTGATATGGAACTTAGTAAAAGGGTCCAACTTCATAGATTAATACCCACGCCTGAGGGATATCCTCATAAAAGGTGATCTTCTCTTCTTGATACAATGACCATTAGGAGATAATCTGATGACAGATAATCTGATGACTCTGTAATATTTGTGTTTTCTCCACAATCATCCAATAAGCCATTCTCCATACGATGGAGAGTTGGATTACAATCTTGTATTCTGCAAGATTAGGCACATAAAGTATGTGTCGTTGGATGAGTTTTCTTCCATGATGGATGAAAAGAGAATATTTAGAGAAACACTTGGCGATCTTGCATTAGAGTTGTGAACTCTTAGAAGGGATTGATTGCAATGGAGGTCATGAATGAAAAGGCTATATGTCAGATATACAAAGTTATAAATGTAATTCTTGCAAAAATCATTGTAGTTTACAAATGTATTGGATACTTGTCCTGTTTTGTGAAACAGGATGGTCTTCTTGAGAATTGCTGGAATTGAGGTAATACGGCTTGATGACAACAAGCAAAATAGCTGATGGACGACATCACCCCCTTTCCTCAAGGTTTATCATTTAGATTAGTAGACTTCAATATAATTTTGTAATCCTTGTTTGTGTGTCTTGCTTTTAGCAAGACACTTACTCATATATATAAGTTACAATCCAGTTGTACTGTTCTTATGAATAATACCGTTATGGTCACATTAGAGTTATAAATGAGTTATTCTAATCACTATGTTAATGATAATAGTTTAAAGCATTTATAAAGGATTAGAATGCTAAAAGATATCCAAAGTTTGATTATGATATGACACTATTGTTTAAGTCATGGTGATTATTGCATGTTCTTCATTCTAAATGAAGATCAGGGTCTTAGATACTTATCTAGAAACTTTGAAAAACCATGCCTCATTTGGCAGAATGACTAAAACTTCACATTCCGGTAAAACGGTGATATGCAAAGAAATGTTGAAATTTATACATAACGATGTATCATATTTTCAACTAATAGTGGAAATCATTATTTATACTTCATGTTGAATCTTATACATAGTGATGTATCGTATTTTCAACAAATAGTGGAATCATTATTTCATACTTCATTATGGACTTAAGTGAATAAGTGTATTTACTTAATGAAACACGAGTTTGAAACGATTTGAATTGTTCAAATGAGGTCACAACAAAGTAGGATATTAAATTAACAGAAATACAAAGTCTCTTCGATTTGATCGACATGACTAAATTATTTAAGTTAATTTTGGGCATAAAGGACTTGTGAAAGACGTTTCAAAATTATGATAATAGGGTAAATTCAAAGTGCATTGAAATGTCTAAATATCATAATCATTATGTATTAGATACATATGGTATAATATTATCTCTTATCAGGTTTATAGTTATCGTTTAAAGTTAGAGATCGAAATAAGCAAACACTAGTTTCAAATACAAAGGAACATCTAAAAGATTCGTGGAAATAACACCATAAGAGTTATGACATGTTCGAGTTTCTAGAGGTTTTGACTATTTGAAATCATGGAGAATAAACATGTCTTTGTAGCGTATTCTTAGGCACCTATGAATACATATTCCACAAGGGGTAAATCTGATGTTTTCCTATGAAGATACACGTGGAACAAAGTAAAAGATCAAAATAAGGTATTTGACCTTACCTCTAGATTGTTGAGTGGTGCAGCGTTTGTTTCATAAAACCAAACTCTACAAATAGAGGAGAAACTAATGATAATGATCATAAAGTTTTAACGAATAATTTTACTAAAGAAAGTAGGATTCAATAATATATATACTCTGTAAGTTCGTGGAATTATATTATTGATTCACTTGTCATGTTATATGAACAAGACATACCTACGAATATATGGTCTGCGACTGAGCTCTCACTCGCTTTTTATAATTAAGGCATTGTCGGCTGATGGCTCTGTGTATGGCGCCCAGAAAAGTGCTGGTGCGGTGTTGATGTAGAGCTCGTTGGGAACCCCAAGAGGAAGGTATGATGAGCACAACAACAAGTTTCCCTCAGTATGAAACCAAGGTTTAATTGAACCAGTAGGAGCAAGAAAACACCCCAAAGGTGTTACTAGCTGAGCTTTGGCAGGGCGCACTACCGGTGCTAGTAGCAACGTGGAGACCTGCACAACACAACCACAGAACTTTGTCCCCAACTTGCGATGAGGTTGTCAATCTCACCGTGTTTTGCGGAAAACAAAGGATTATACGTATCGAATGGAAAGAAGTAATAGTTTGCAGAAAGTAGACACAAAGCAGTAAAATTTTATAGATTGTATGTAAAGAAAAGGACCTGGATCCATAGTTCACTAGAGGTGGCTCTCCTTAGATAGATAACATGCTGGGTGAAAAAATTACAGCGGGGCAATTGACAAACACCGAGAAAGCAATACATGCATATACTAATCATCTTGACTCCTTTAAGACTTGATTGGGCATTACAACATTATACATAGACCGCTATCCAATTGTATCTATGACTAATAATCCACCTTCAGGTTATCATCCGAACCCCCTCCAGTATTAAGTTGCAAGCAACAGATTATTTCTTTACGAACTGCGTGTAAAGTAAACAATACGATTGTTCTATGAACAAAGGATTGTTGTTTTCTCCCTAGTAGCAACAACACGTCTAGTACCTTAGAGATTTCTGTCACTTCCCCAGATTACCAGAGGCATGAACCCACTATCGAGCATAAATGCTAACTCTTGGAGTTGCTAGCATCTACTTGGCCAAGATAGCTACTAACAACGGAAAGCATGCAAGATCACAAATAACAAAGACATGATAGAATCAATAATCAATCTAAAATAGCATCTCAATATCCATCGGATCCCCGCAAACACAACATGTATGATTACAAATAGATGATCTTGATCATGAATGGAGCTCACAAGATCTAAACATGAAAGCACAAAGGAGGAGAACCAACCATCTAGCTACTACATGGATCCGTAGTCCAAGGATGAACTACTCACGCATCACACCGGAGGCTTGCATGGTGATGAAGAAGGCCTCCAGGGTGAACTCCCCTCTCCGGCAGGGTGCCAGGAAGAGCTTCAAATCCCTCCCGATCTAGGGATGGAGATGACGGCGGCTACAGACTCTTTCGTGGATTTTTGATCGGGGACTTAGGGTTTACGTCCCGAAGGCATCTTATAGTCGGAAGGGGAGACCGAGGGGGTGCCAGGGGCCACCACACCACCCCCTGGGGCGGGCCTAGCCTGGCCGCGCGGCCAGGTGGTGTGGCCGGCCTCTGGCCCTTCTCCGTCTCATATTCTAGCACTTGATGACTTCCGAAAAAATAGGCACTTTGGATTTTGTCCTGTCCAATTCCGAGAATATTCATTTTCTGACTTTCCTGGAACCAAAAACAGCAGAAAACAGGCAGCTGGCACTGTGGCTTTTGTTAATAGGTTAGTCCAAGAAATCATATGAAAAGTACTCCAAAGTTGGAACAAAACACAAGAAAGTGGATAAAACTAAGCATGGAACATCAAAAATTATAGATACATTTGCAATGTATCAACATCCCCAAGCTTAACTCCTGCTCGTCCTCGATTAGGTAAGTGATAAAAAGAAAAAATAGTTTTTGAGGTGACATGCACCATCAAAGACTTGATCAAAGTATTTGTAAAACAATCAAAGCTGGGATTATAGTACTTCAATCATAACATGAAAGACAAAGTTCTAGCAATAAGCAAAGAAACTATGATGCAACATAAAAAGGCACAAAAGAAACATTCATGAATAACAATGCTTTGCAAGACGTTTGTTTGTTTCACATAAAGAAAACATAGCATAATAACATTCAGCTTGTCCCTCAATAGAGTAGCAAATATAAATGCATAGGACACCTTCAAAGTTCATAAGAGTGACTAGATACAATAGTTTAAAACAAGCAATATCAAGTTATGCATCAATCAACTAGTCTTGGGACAATGCACATAGAACTAAGAATGGCCACTATGCTCTCAAAGTAGGTGCATAAAGATAGAAGATGGAGACTCAATATAATGGTGGAAGAAAGGCCTTCATAGAAGGAAGTAGGGATTCAAGTCTCATAAAGAGCTTCCAAATATTATGGTACTTATAGCTTTCAGCTCTCATTGCCCCTATCATAAGCATCTTGAAGTGATTAAGGTTAAAGTGAACAAACTATGGTGTACATGCTTGACGAAGTATAAGTCAGAAATCTCATGTCCCTTGTATACGAGGGCCGCTCCTCATGCTACTCAAGTTTAGTCACCGGTAAGTTCTTGTCATTGTAAGTACATGTGTATCATAGAGAACCGTCAACGGGGTACCCCTTGCCCGATGATACGGAAGAATCCCCATATCAAAATGACAAGGCAAGCAGACAACGAGCATCTCAGCAATCTTTTTATTTACCATGGGAATATGGTGCCTTTTTCTCTATCCTCTTTTCATAGTATCTCATTTTTTCTTTTTTTTCTCTTTTTCTCAACATATGACTCTTTTTTATAAGAAGAATGCTTCATAGACAGCTCATTATGGTTACGCTGTAGGTTTCCACCATGTCAGCATGGATTAGACCAGCGGCCCAGGCGTTTCTCTAACACATATACATAACTACATGGACTTACAAGCCCCCCTTTGATTTCACACCGACGACATCCATATACAAAAGAGCATGATATCAACTAGGTACAAGTACCAAGTGCAATGTTGAAAGTGTTCCCCATGAAAGCATGGTTCTGCTAATCCCCAACAAATAAGTGCAAGCATATACAACATAGACGACACAATGGTTCAAGTTTATTAAGGGCAAGAAAAGTAAAGTGTGCCATCAAGTTCGTGAGAGCTTTAATCACTAGTTTTCTCATAACAAGTTTAATTTGGAAGGTAAACAAAAGCATGAAAATACTTGGAATAGCATAAGCTAGTAGGTAGGTATGGTGGACTCTTTATAATAACTTGGTTTAGGGAGTTGGATGCATAAGTGGAACTCATACTTGGTTGTGGAGGCTAGCAAAAGACTGGGAGCGACAAACTAAGAGAGCAATAATGGCCATAATCATGCAGAGTGACAAAACATCATTGATCAAAGCATAAAGTGATACTACAAGTTGAAAACTAAATGATCATAAAGGCTTATGGTGACTTGAGATAGTCATAACATGGTGTGAGCATGCGCCAAGTCAACCCAAATAAAGCATCAAAGGAGAATACCACTATACTATGCTTTAATATGCTAAAACAACACATGATTCATCCAAGGCACATTAAGCAATCTCAATTGTTTATAACAAGTCATGCTACAGCAAATAATACTAAGAATAAAGCAAAAAAAATATCAAGCATGTCATGACAAAGCATAGGCCACAGTCAAAAACAAGCTCTTTTTACCACATAAGCATGAACTTTCCTACTCTTTTCCAAACCAAACCAAACTATTTGCAAACCAATGTATGAAAGTGGGGGTCCAACCAATTTATTCAGAAAACTAAGAAAACCAAGCAAACAAAAAACCAAAACGAAAACTAAAAAGAAGACGCTCCAAGAACAACACAATTGTGCATGAAACAATAAAAATGAAGCGTTTGGAAGAAACCTGGGATTTTTATTGATGAAGAAGGGGATGCCTTGGGCATCCCCAAGCTTCGACGCTTGTACTTCTTGGATATTTCTTGAGGTGACACGCATGGCATCCCCAAGCTTAAGCTTTAGTCCATCCTTCATCTCATTACTTATTCCTTCCATACACCTGAAAATTTTCCTTCATACAAAACTTCACACAATCTTTATTAGCAACATTAGTGCACTCAAGATAAATAAGTCTTAAGGTTCAGTTCTAACACCAAATAAACTTCCATTAGAACACTAGCTACTGTAGCACTTCCCTCAAAAAGCTCAATTCCCCAAAAGAACTCAAAAAGGAACCAACAAGAAGCAAATGCAGAAAATGGCAGAAATCTGTCAAAACAGACCAGCAGGTAAAGACGATTTTTTTCGAAGACCTTCTGTTGCTCAAATCAAAAAGTGTTGAACTAACAAAAGTTAGATAACAACCTATGGAAGAAGTGCAAAAATCCACGCCTCAAAAAGACGTTCAGAGATTTTACACAAATTTTTACGGTGAAGCAAAGAAATCTGTTTCGGGAAAGCAACTTTCCCAATCATTACTTCTCTCTCATTAGAGGTTACTCTTGGCACAAAAAGCAAATAAAAAGGATAAGGAGCGGTTATTACTGAAGTAATAACTTCAAGACTCATCTAAAACTTTTGGGTTATCTCCCAATAAGTACTTTTCTTTAACGCATTTAAGTTAGGCATAAGAAGCAAGAAATAATCAAGTGTTCTCAAATGAAGAAGCATTAAGACCAAATTTATTGCCCTTACCTCTCTTACTTTTATTCTTAACCTTGGGGAAATTGTGATTGTTTGGTGGAGAAGAAAGGTGCATGGTTCCTTTTCCCACATCTATTATTGCTCCAAGGAGTTCTAATAGGGACCTTCCAAGTGTAATTTGTCCTTTTCCTGCACATTCAATAACAGATAATCAATAGAAATCATTTTCCAAAGGATCTTTGTAAACACTCCTTCAGCTATTCCAAGAGGTAATATGGTAGTATTATTAGCAAGAGATATTTCTTTTCCTCCTTCAGTAAGCCCCCAAGTATTCAAAGATTCATAAATCTCTTTGGGCATAAGACAAAATTTAGACATGATATGACAGCGAGCTTGAAAAGTTTCAATGTTTATCTCAATCTTTACTATAGGGAGCCACTTTGATGGTTCAAAATTTATTGGAACATAATTGTGATGCTCCCTAAGCATATTATAGCAATTTTCTAAACTATTAGTGCTAGTCTCAAGAGTGTTCAACCTAGCAAATATTTTTGCGAAAGAAATATCAGTTTGGCTAGGCAAGTCGTAAGTGAGGATCAATTTCTTTATAGCATTAATAGCATCATCCTCATTACATTGGAGGAAATATCCTCCCACAACAGCATCTAAAGCATATCTATAGCAAAGAGCAATCCCAAGGTAAAAACTGCTAAGGAACAAGCTTTGAGTCATTTTAGGCTCAGTTTTTTCATGTAGATCAGAGATTCTAGACCAAGCTTCCTTAAAACTTTCCTCAATTCCTTGTTTAAAAGTGAAAATCATTTCCTCAGGTGACATGGTGACTGAAGCAAGGCTAGACATAGTGGCAACTTTAAGAAAGGAACTATTTTTTTTTGTGTTTTTGAAGTAAGAAAGCAAACTAGTAAAACTATTTTTTTTGTGTTTTTGAATAACAAAACAAGCAAACAAAGCAAAAAGAAACTAAGCAAAACAAAAATAACAAAGTAAAGAGATTGGTTATGAGGGACTACCCTTGTGAAGATGTCCTTGACTCCCCGGCAACGGCGCCAGAAAAATGCTTGATGGCTCTGTGTATGGCGCCCAGAAAAGTGCTGGTGCGGTGTTGATGTAGAGATCGTTGGGAACCCCAAGAGGAAGGTATGATGAGCACAGCAGCAAGTTTCCCTCAGTATGAAACCAAGGTTTAATCGAACCAGTAGGATCAAGGAAACACCCCAAAGGTGTTACTAGCTGAGCTTTGGCAGGGCGCACTACCGGTGCTAGTAGCAACGTGGAGACCTGCACAACACAACCACAGAACTTTGTCCCCAACTTGCGATGAGGTTGTCAATCTCACAGTGTTTTGCGAAACACAAAGGATTAAACGTATCGAATGGAAAGAAGTAATAGTTTGCAGAAAGTAGACACAAAGCAGTAAAAGTTTATAGATTGTATGTAAAGAAAAGGACCGGGATCCATAGTTCACTAGATGTGGCTCTCCTTAGATAGATAACATGCTAGGTGAACAAATTACAGCGGGGCAATTGACAAACACCGAGAAAGCAATACATGCATATACTAATCATCTTGACTCCTTTGAGACTTGATTGTGCATTACAACATTATATATAGACCGCCATCCAACTGCATCTATGACTAATAATCCACCTTCAGATTATCATCCGAACCTCCTCCAGTATTAAGTTGCAAGCAACAGATTATTGCTTTACGAACTGCGTGTAAAGTAAACAATATGATTGTTCTATGAACAAAGGATTGTTGTTTTCTCCCTAGTAGCAACAACACATCTAGTACCTTAGAGATTTCTGTCACTTCCCCAGATTACCAGAGACATGAACCCACTATCGAGCATAAATACTAACTCTTGGAGTTGCTAGCATCTACTTGGCCAAGATAGCTACTAACAACGAAAAGCATGCAAGATCACAAATAACAAAGACATGATAGAATCAATAATCAATCTGAAATAGCATCTCAATATCCATCGGATCCCCGCAAACACAAAATGTATGATTATAAATAAATGATCTTGATTATGAACGGAGCTCACAAGATATAAACATGAAAGCACAAAGGAGGAGAACCAGCCATCTAGCTACTACATGGATCCATAGTCCAAGGATGAACTACTCACGCATCACACCGGAGGCTTGCATGGTGATGAAGAAGGCCTCCAGGGTGAATTCCCCTCTCCGGCAGGGTGCCAGGAAGAGCTTCAGATCCCTCCCGATCTAGGGATGGAGATGACGGCGGCTACAGACTCTTTCGTGGATTTTTGATCGGGCACTTAGGGTTTATGTTCCGAGAGCATCTTATAGTCGGAAGGGGAGACCGAGGGGGTGCCAGGGGCCACCACACCACCCCCTGGCGCGGGCCTAGCCTGGCCGCGCGGCCAGGTGGTGTGGCCGGCCTTTGGCCCTTCTCCGTCTCGTATTCTGGCACTTGATGACTTCCAGAAAAATAGGCACTTTGGCTTTTGTCCCGTCCAATTCCGAGAATATTCATTTTCTGACTTTCTTGGAACCAAAAACAGCAGAAAACAGGCAGCTGGCACGGTGGCTCTTGTTAATAGGTTAGTCCAAGAAATCATATTAAAAGTACTCTAAAGTTGGAACAAAACACAAGAAAGTGGATAAAACTAAGCATGGAACATCAAAAATTATAGATACATTTGGAATGTATCATCGACATGGGCAAATCACATCCGAGTCACCATTATGCTGTCTAACAAACTTCATGAAGTCATTAACACCTTCCCAATATGAAGGTGTTTCTTTTTTTCCATTCAGTATCCAATATCTGTCCATCTGTATCCATCTGTAGAGGATACAGATGGTCAGAAGCTTTCAAGATATTTCACCGAACAGGTTGATTACAGATCTAATTAAGCCACGATATCTAAGCAACCTGATTAAATATAGAACAATAAATGCCATGTAATTTTAGCTTATTTCAGAAATTGAGTGCAGAAGTATGTTACATATTTGAGAGAACAGATCAACCGAACGCCAAATGCCAACCAATTCGAATAAACAGATCAAGTGCAGAACAATGTCAAACGAACAGATCGAGTACGAAATAACTTCTAGAAAATAATTCGAGCGAACTAAGGATATTATAATTGTACCGTGGGGATCGACAAGCTGACCGCCGGCCTGTGTGTGTCTAGAAAAGAACGGTGCCGCCAACAATGGTGTGAGGCCGTCCCGGCTGATAGACGGAGTGTGAATGTTTTGGTGGGTGGCTTGTGGTTTTGACCGCCTACGCGTCTCCAGAAGAATGGCACAAAGAGAAAGTAGCTGGCTGCTGGAGTGAATGCGTGAGTAGGAAAGTTTTGGTGCGCGCGGGGTATGTGTCCTAGTTGTCAATAATTTTCACGCGAAATATCGGCCAAAAGCTTTTTTGCCCCGTTTCAAAAAAAAGACAACTCATGTCCTATTAAACACAATATTATTTTGACCATTCCAAAACAACTAACATAGAGACGAAACTACTATTCAAATTCTCCTTATTTTTTTGATCCCATTGAAAAAACAATCAAACATATTTGTGATGTTGGTTATGTATGCACCTAACACCACACCCCCCCCCCCCCCCCCCACACCACACACACACACAAAAATATGGTATATATAGTAAAACTTGAATAAAGTTGGACGTATGAAGAATTTTTCCCATCAGAAAAAACTGTAAGTGTTTGCCCTCATGATGTATATTTTTAAAAACTTTCATACGATTTTCAGTTTCCTGCATGAAAAAAAAACCGTATGAGGCCTTTTGTGGTACCATGTGAATGCACAAATCTACTTAAAAAACGTGCTATTCTATTTGTGTAGGGGTCTTGCCTTTTTTTTTTTAGAGAAAGGGGATCATGTTACTGGATCAGCATAGTACCATTTGGATACTTGGGCCTTTGCTGGGCCTTGTCCTTGACATTTTCCGAAGTTTTTTTTATTGAAAGGTTGAATTTTCTAAACTTAGTTTCCATTGGTGGCGCAAAAAAAAAAGTATATTATCCAAGAAAAATAACTGGTGGTGAAGAAGCACTTGCGCCTTTACAGAGATAGGATAAGAGTGCGAAGCTTGCGGCCACGGCGGCTAATATGGATTGTACAGTTGTACGGAGTGAAGACGAAGCACTTGCGTGCAAGAGAGTATCGCGGTGCGAGGCTAGTGGCTACAGTGACTAATTTGGTCTGTACTGGACTGAAGAAGACCCTCCTGCGTGTACGAAAGTATCACGGCACTAATCTTGTGGCCACGGCGGCTTCTTACCTGGGCAAGGTTCCTTTGTAAGCATGTCTCTTTTTTTGGGATAAAAAGGGGCTGTATACCCCTGCTAAATTAAGCATAACTGCATAACAGATTAAGTAGTTCGCAGTTTCAGAACGAAAAGAACGCAGCCGGGCCTGGATCTGCTACACCAGGGAACTGGCGGCGAGGTCGGCCGGATGAAAGCTTAACCAGGCGATCCTCGGCAAAACCCTCCGTGAGTTCTCTTCTGATTCCTTCAATCTTCCCCTCCCTGTTTCGCCGAGTTCGTCACACATCTTCAGCGACTGGGGCGCTCAGATATGGTGTTACCGTAGTTTATGATTGTGGAACTATGGAATCGATTTGGAGTACAGTAGAACCCTAACGAAAGGATGAATTATTGGGTCCGTATGCATAAGCTTTTTAGTGGTTTGTTACATGCGTCTTGCATCAAGAATTTCTGTTTAGAACTAGGGACATCTGTCATCTGTGCATGCTCACACTGCATTCTCTTAGTTTATCTGTACTAGCATATTTGCGGAGCTATTGAACTCCCTACTGACTATGCAACTTAGTACTTTCTCTGTCCGGAATTAGTTGTTGCAGATTCGTCTAGACGCGTTTTCATACTAAAAAATATTCATTTTTGGACATATTTAGAAATTCAGTACTTCCTCCTATCCAAATTAGTTTTCTCAAAATTATCAAAATACGGATATATCTGGTACTAAACCATGTCTTTGCTAGTTTGCTTTGGATATGGCGAAATATATAGAAGTCAACATCGCGGCAGTACACCTCATCAGCTAGTTGATGCTCCAGTTTGTGTTACTTTGTCATGAGAACACCGCGGCGGCGCAGGTGAACCGCAGCTCCCGTCCCGCTCTCCTCTCTCCTCCGGTCGGCCCCGGCGCCGCCCCCCCCCCCCCCCCCCCAACCCTCCCTGACCTCCGGCGTTCGCCACAGGTCCGGTAACCATGGCCTTCCTCGCCTACACGCCCCCTTTGCCGTCGCCTTCTGCTTTTGGGTCGCCGCCGCGCTCTCCGCCCCCCGAGGCCTGGGCTGCCAGCTCGCGCTACTAGGTTGCGACGACCTGGTGTGAAACGCTGACGTCATGTGGATCCACTTCGATCAGTTGTCGCCGCCCAGAGGCCTCCTTAGAAATGGTGTTGATTGATTTCTTGTTGATGTGTTGAAGTGGTAAGATTTTTCCTTGGTAGAATCTCTGCACAAGTTTGTACAATAGTACCAATTTCGGTGGTGACCCAGCATGTGTTTGCGTTTATGCCTAGCAGGGAGAACCGTGCTATTCTATCTACTAGAATATGAGTAATATATACTATATACCTTCAGTCCTCTTAAAATGAGATTTTTAAGTTGGTGTATTGATTGATGATTCAAGTTCTCAGATGTTATTCGCATGCTCCATTTAGGCTTTCAGCAAGGAAACACTGATGCTGCTGCACCATATGTAATCCTAGACTCGATTTCATACCACACAGCTCCTATATTCAACTATGGTTTATTTCATCCGAGGAGCATTTGCATCCAACACCATATACTTAGGTCATGGGATTATTTCTTCTTACCAAAGTTTATTATACATTGATCTGTAACTTTTTTATGCTGAGATATTTCTTATTACACCCAACTTGGCTACATGACATAGTTTAATAAGATGAAGTAATGATTTCAAATAATATTTTCTTATCCTTTTTATTTTTAAATGATATATAACTATTCAACATTTGAATATTTGAAAGTAATCATCTATCACTAATCAATACAAGTGCATACCCCAACACTCGATATTTACTATTTTCATATACGTCGAAATGGTGTGTTAACAAGTACAAGTGCAAGTAATCATCTATCACTAATCAATACACAATCTAAATGAAAATTACGTCAATAAGAGAGAAATGCCAGAAGTTCAAATTGATTGCATAATTCAAGAATTAAATCACTCTTCTTCACTTATGGTTGACCTACTTATATCCACTTCAATTTCTGAAAGGAACGCCCCTGTATATTCCAAAACTTGGTACTCCCTCCGACCCATATTAATTGACTTGGATTTTTCTAGATTCGGATGTATCTAGTTCTAAAACATGTCTAGATGCATCCGAATCTAGACAAATTCGAGTCAACTAATATGGGTCGGAGGGAGTACTTTTTTGTGATATATCACAGTTTAATCCTTACTTTTGTGTTTTACAGGACTTGACAGGCACAACTTCTTAGGGGAAAAGGTGCTTGCAAATGGCCACCGACACAGACGATGTAGAGCAGCCAGTGGAAAATCATGCAGCAAGCATCAGCCGCATCACATCAGATGTCCTACACGAGATCCTCCTCAGGCTCCCAATCAACTCTCTCCTGGGATTCCTCAGAACATGCCACCAATGGCGCGACGTAATCCGCGACCCCTGCTTCGTCATGGGTCACGCTGATCGTGCGCCCGAGCATCTCCTCCTCTTCCTGCCTAGAGTGGAGGCCTCAGCAAGCCACAAGGCTGCCGCGCCTGGCCGTCTAAAGCTCTTTGACGAGAAATGGTCCATGGCAACATGGGTAGCGTCGTCCATGGATCCAGACGATCACCTCTTCGCATCGTGCAACGGACTGCTCTGCTTCTACAGGCAGTACACGCTGAAGATCGTCAACCCGGTGACCGGCCAGTGCCTGCATCTATCGAAGCCTAACGGGAAACTGTTCCGGGACCTGTACTACCTGTACAGCTTCGGGTTCCACCCGACGACCGGGGAGTACAAGCTCATCTACTTCCACCATGAGCCCCGGCACGGTGGCAGGTCGTCAGGCCAGCCGTTCTGCTTCGACTCCATCCAGTTGTACACCCTCGGGGAAGACCGCTGGAGGGAGGTCAGAGCCCCGAAGCAGAGCTGCCTGGTGAACCTCGGGGTCGTCAACGTGGACGGCGCGATGTACTGGATCGCCGAGGAGGAAGGGACCTGCTGCGGCGTGGCGGTCATGCGGTTCGATCTCAAGGACGAGACCTTCGTGACGTTGAGGCCTCCGCCGCTGAAGGCTTGTGAGGCGACGTACGGGCCCTGCGACGCTCCCGACCTCTCTTATTACGTGACCAAGGTGGACAGGAAGGTATGTCTGATGACTGTCCCGTTCAACGTCAACGCTCCCCGGTGGCGCCGCTACAATGCGGAGGTCTCAGGCAGGATGGATGTCTGGATGCTCGAGGATTGGGCTGAGGACAGGTGGTTCCTGAGGTACAGCATCGACCTGCTGGCGTCTGCTCCGCGGTTCGTCCCTCAGCCGTGCTTCATCCACGGGGAGAAGATCCTGTTGCATGATCGCGAGGGTGACGCGTTCTGCCGGGACCTGCAGGGCGACGGTACGATGCAGGTCGAGGACTGCAGTGAGGTGTCACTGCTGAACTTCAGGCCTCACAGGTACTACGAAACGCAGTCCTACTTCTACAAGGAGACCCTTGTCCCGCTGGATGTGTACGCAGGGGCGGCCATTGCTCGCACGTCGCACTGGCCTCTCGCTCCACCAGGTCTCTGATACTACTGAGTTGCACTTTGAAGTTCTGGCAGCCTTGTTATCTGAATTTCTGATTACAGTTGGGCATTTGCCTTTTGAGGTCATGGTCCAGTATAGGTAGGTAAGATAACAAAGATATCATCTGTACCTTTAGAACTTGGTCATGTCTGAACACATGTATTTTGGTGTAAATATTTGTGGACTTTTAAGCAACCTGCTATTGTACATATTCAGAACAATATTTAAGCTGTCAGCTTTGTTCACTCTCTCTGGAGTGGATTTGTATCTTCTGTACATTACCCCTGGTATCAGTGAAAAGTACTAGCAGGCTATGCATTTTCATCAAGAGAAAATAACAAACGGCCTCGTCGATAGTCGAACTTACCTTTTTTTTTGTTATTAAGGAAAATATAACAAACTTGGTTACGGAATTCAGATTATCTCTTTTGTGATGAGTACTAATTTGATCTAACCAAATCTTGATATACTACTATAGTTCTGAATACAAAGGCTGTAGTACAAGTTTCTGTGTAACATAAGGACACATAAGAGAACATTTCAGAAGACATGAACCAGCACAGTGCGGCTTCATGTAGTTTGAAGTTCTGGCAGCCTTGTGTTCTGAATTTGTGGTTACGATTCCGCGTTTTTCCTTTTGAGGTCATGGTCTAATCATGGAAAAAACTTTCAGTGAGATTTCATCAAAATTCACTGAATTTCAGTAATTTCGCTAGACACCGAAATAATTACCTTTCGGCCAAACTATTTCAGTCATTTCAGTAATACACATGGATCTAAAAAATATTCAAAACATTATTCAAAAATTAAATGTTTTGATGAATTTTGACAGAAAATTTCGCAACTTTGATCGAAATGAAAACCGAAATCCCGAAATCACTGAAATTCACTGAATTTCAGTGATTTCGGTAGGAGCTGAAATTTTCCTAAAACTGAAATTCGAAACCATGGGCCTAATACAGGTAAGAAAGATAGTATTACGGATTTATGGTGTAAATATTGGCAAAGTTCTAAGCGAACTGGCTATTGTAACATATTCAGAACTATTTTTATGCTGTAGCTCCGTTCATTCAATCGTGCAGTGGAGTTTGTATCTTTCCAGATTTTCTCCTCTATCCTGAGTGCAGATTACATCATCCAATCAAAGTTTCATAAAATAGTTCTGAATACAAGAGTTTGTAAATATTTCCACGCGACCAAAAAAGAGAACATTTCATAATACAATGGTCCACCACGGGGTAAAGGCTATTTGCCGCCCGTTGGCGGCGCCAGCGACGAGCGCCGCACACCCCCTGTGTCTGCCGCGTCAGGTCCTGGATCGGCCCACCAGCAACGGAGAGGAGAGTAAGACGAAGGGCGACATCAGTCCTCGCCGACGTCGGGGACGACGTGACGGCGACGCCCGGCGGAGGCGAGGAAAAGACCTTAGGGTTGGGGGTGGATAGGTACTCGTCGGACTTAGGGTTAGGGTTGGGGGTGTCGCCGGCGACCAGACTTAGGGCTGGGGGTGCAGTTCGGGGAGTTTAGAGGGATGGCCAGCCGGCCGGGACCTCGCCGGAGACGGGGGCGACGCGGCTGGCCGCGGCGTCGCCGGCGAAGACGAGGCTTGGACCTCACCAGAGACGGGGACGACGCGGCTGGCCGCGGCGTCGCCGGCGGAGGTGAGGCAGAGAACTTAGGTTCTTGCAGTGGCGCGTGGCTGGCGGTGAGCTGCTGGTTCACGGGAAGAAGAACTGAAGAAGACGTCGTCCAGAGGAGGAAGACGACGACGGGGTAGTGGGCCCCGCGGCGTCACTGGCAGAGGTGAGACAGAGAACTTAGGTTCTTGCGGTGGCGCGCGTCTGGCGGTGGGCTGCTGGTTCACGGAAGAAGAACTGAAGAAGACGTCCGGAGGAGAAAGAAGACAACGGAACAGTGGGCCAACCCATACAGGAATCACTTGAGGCGGCGTAAGTGTCTTTTTTTTTTTTTGCCAAAACAAACCCTTTATTATCCTCGTACCACATTACAGGATTGGGACAAAACTGTCCCCATTACAGGTACAACCCCAAAAGCACTAAAAATTACATTGAAGTCCAACAACAGGGACACGCACCCACGCCGCTGAACGAAGCGCAACGTAGACCTTCGAGTTGCATCCTCGTCATCACCAGTTGCCTCCACGTGTCCCCTGCGCTGATCAGAAGCAGACTCGAGGCGGCGTAAGTGTCGAGCGCCGCTAACTAGCGATGTATAGCACCTCCCCCACCACGGGGCTGGATTTCGTGCTTGCAAATCTGTGCGCAGCGAGCCCGTTGCGAAAATCTGTGCGGTGGTGTTAACCTGGGCCGAACACATTATACTCTCTTACTCCTCTGGTTCCTCACTTCGTCTTCAGCAAAGTTTCCCAGTAGCCGCCAGCCACGACTGAAGATCATGGGGGAAGCGGCGGGAAATCATTTCCTCACCTGAGGAGCGGCGGGAAATCCATCCACCGTCGAAAGGAGAGTCGTCGCGTGGCGGCGACCTCGGAGCTCGCCTGATCCTAATCGCGCGCGTAAGTCCTCCCTCGATGTCTTCTTTTGCTAGCCGGATCCTTCCTCTTCCGATCCCTTTTCGTGCTCGCTCCTCCATCTGTAATAGCGGCTAGGTTTTCTAGTTACCTACCGTTAGTTGAGGGCGTGAGGCGCGGGATCCCGGAGGGAGGGCGCGCACCCGTAAAAAGCTAAAAAAAATTTGCCGTTAGTGTTTCTGTACCGCGGGATTAATATTTGGGTAATTAGAACGACTGAAAATCTGAAACTTCGTTTTAGCCAGAACCAGGAGAAGTGAGTTTATTTACTTAGTCAATATTGTTGAGCGGCAGAAACTTTTAGATGCCATCTGTTTCTTCCTTGACACACTGTTTGGAAAATATATATTGGATTTGTTAGATTTGTGCTTTACATCTACTAGTCTAGATCTTTCCGGTAGCATCTGCCTAGCACTAACTGTTGTATCTGAGAGAGAGAGATTCACCTGCACCCTGACTCGACAAGCACGAGCCAGAGGGGATGCCGGAGCTAGTTCCGGAGCTGGAGCCGCCGTCATTAGCCATGGGAAAGGGGTCGACGGCGTGGGTGAGCGGTGGTGGCGGCGCTTCCCGTCGGCTCACGCTAAAACCCTAGATCGGTAGGGGGTGTAGGTGGGGTGACTAGAGCAGCGGCGTTCCTCGTAACCCGTGCTGCCGGTCCCCCACCACTTTATATAGCGCGGCGACAGGGGCCCACCAACCATGATAAGGTTGGGCGCCTCCGATCAGGGCGCGGATAAGGAGCTCGTTCGGGCCGTTGGGCTCGAACGGGAAAGATCAAACTAACATTCTCCCCCTTGATCTCGACTTTACTTTTAACTTTGTACTTTACTTGGTTCATCACAGATCGATACATAGAGCATGTTTCATCGTCTCAGCTCAATTGCCGATAGAATCAGACAGCCACTACATACTTTCTATTTTGAAACAAATTCTTTTATTTTAGGCCTCTGTAGTCCAGGAATCATAGGCTTTCTATTAATCCCATACCGGCTATGTGTTCCTTGAACACATTGGGTGGTAAGCCTTTCGTTAACGGATCCGCAAGCATATCCTTTGTCCTTATATGCTCGAGTCTTATAGTTTGATCCTGGACTTTGTCCTTCACGACATAATACTTTATATCTATTGACTTTGTAGCATTACTCGACTTGTTGTTGTGAGCATAGAATACTGCGGGCTCGTTGTCACAGTACATCTTTAGTGGCCTGCTGATGCAGTCTACCACTCTCAAGTCGGGTAGAAATTTCTTTAACCATAACGCCTGTCCCATGGCCTCATAACATGCTATAAATTCTGCATACATCGTTGATGATGCAACTATCGACTGTTTGGCGCTTCTCCATGAAATAGCACCTCCTGCGAGAGTAAAGACATATCCTGTCGTGGACTTTCTGTCGTCTTTATCTCCTGCAAAATTCGCATCTGAGTACCCTTTTATCTCCAGGGAATCAGATCTTTTATATGTTAGCATGAGGCCTTTTGTGCCTTGCACATAACGCAAAGCTTTCTTTACCATCTTCCAGTGCTCTATGCCTGGATTCTCTTGATATCTGCCGAGTACCCCGGTGATAAAAGCTAAGTCAGGACGAGTGCACACTTGTGCATACTGTAAGCTTCCAACAGCCGAAGCATATGGTACTGACTTCATTTGATCGATCTCATACTGGTTCTTTGGACATTAGGATTTCCCAAAACTATCGCCCTTGACTATGGGAGCAGGTGTTGCATTACTCGCATGCATATTGTATTTCTTTAGAATCTTTTCACAATATGCTTTCTGCGACAGTCCTAACACTCCATTCTTTCTATCTCGGTGAATTTCTATGCCCAAAACATAAGAAGCTTCACCAAGGTCTTTCATGTCAAAATTTGAAGACAAGAACTTCTTTGTTTCTAGTAGTAGACTGACATCACTGCTAGCAAGCAAGATGTCATCCACATACAGAATTAGGAAAATATATTTTTCACTTTTAAACTTTGCATAAATGCAGTTGTCCTCAACATTCTCTTTGAATCCAAATCTTTTAATTGTATCATTGAATTTTAAATACCACTGCCTAGAGGCTTGCTTTAACCCGTAAATGGATTTCTTTAGGCGGCATCTCATATGTTCCTCCCCCTCTATGAAAAAACCCTTGGGTTGTTTCATGTAAACATTTTCATCTAAATCTCCATTTAGAAATGCCGTCTTAACATCCATTTGATGTAACTCTAGATCAAAATATGCAACTAGTGCCATTATGATTCTGAAGGAATCTTTACATGAGACCGGAGAAAAAGTCTCATTGTAATCTACCCCTTCTCTTTGCGTAAAGCCTTTTGCCACAAGTCTAGCTTTGTACTTTTCTATATTCCCATTGGAGTCATACTTTGTCTTGTAGACCCATTTGCATCCTACTGTTTTGGCTCCTTTAGGAATTTCCTCTAAGTCCCAAACATTGTTGGAACTCATCGATTTCATTTCATCTTCCATTGCCTCCACCCACTTGGCTGAGTGAGGGCTTCTCATGGCTTCTTCATATGAGGTAGGGTCGCCCTCCATATGAACTGTTTATGTGTTGTAGACTTTGTAAATTTCTTTGGAAATGGCTGGTCTTCGTTCTCTTTTAGACCTTCTGAGTTCATCAGACTCTTGCTCATTTCTTGCCTCGGGTTCTGGCACATTGTCAATATGTGGCTGTTCTGGCTCCGTTTCGTGCTCAATAGTGGGTTCAGGTGGCTCCTGACGGACAGGTTCCGAACCTTCTCCCATTGTTGTCACGTGTGGAGTCACAACAGGTGCCGGCACCACAACCTCAGGGGTTGTAGATGGTGGCACAACAGGTAGCGAAAAAAATGGCTCCTGAGTCATCGGATTAGGTGCATGCACCCTCTTCTTCTCAAGGTCAATTTCCCGAGCTACCGTGCTCCCCCTCATCAATTTGTCCTCCAAGAAGACTGCATGTCTCGTTTCTATAAACTTTGTGTATCTGTCAGGACAGTAGAAACGATAACCTTTTGATCTATCTGGATAGCCAATGAAGTGGCAAGACGCTGTTTTGGGGTCTAACTTTGCAATGTTTGGATTGAAAACTTTTGCCTCAGATAGGCTCCCCCAGACCCTCAAGTGGTGCAGAGAGGAGACTCTGCCTGTCCACAATTCGTATGGTGTATTGGGCACCGACTTACTTGGTACTCTGTTGAGAATGTGAATGGCGGTTTTAAGCGCCTCCATCCACAATCCCAATGGGAGGGTGGAATAGCTCATCATGCTGCGCACCATATCCATAAGGGTACGGTTGCGCCTTTCAGCTACTCCATTTTGCTGAGGTTCGCCTGGCATAGAATACTGGGCGACTATTCCATTTTCTTGTAGGAACCTTGCAAAAGGTCCTGGTACTTGACCATATGGAGTATGCCGATCGTAGTACTCCCCCCCACGGTCAGACCGGACTATCTTAATTCTTTTATCATGCTGATTTTCAACTTCAGCTTTGAAAATTTTAAACTTATCCAATGCTTCAGATCTTTCTTTGATTGGATAAATGTAACCATACCGGGAGTGATCGTCCGTGAATGTTATGAATGAATCATAACCATCCACACTTTTCACCGGAAACGGTCCACAAATATCGGTGTGGATTATTTCTAGTGTAGCTATACTTCGGTTTGCACCCTTTTTAATCTTCTTTACATACTTTCCTTTGATGCAATCTATGCATTGCTCGAGGTCTGAGAACTCTAAGGGAGGAAGAATGTCATTTTTAACGAGGTTTTCTATTCTTCCCCTCGAAATATGGCCTAATCTACAGTGCCACAACTTCGATGAGTCAAGAGTTCTCTTTCTTTTCTTTTGTTCTTTGTCCGACAAGGGAACTTGTTCGTTCACATCACACACAGAAAACACTTTCTCATGCAAGGATAATAAATAAAGCTTGTCATGTAGTGAAGCAACACACACACAAGTATCTTTCAACCAAATGGCACATTTGCCATGTCCAAAATAACACTCATACATGTCTTTGTCCAGGCACGACACACTTATTAAGTTTCTATGGATGGAAGGAACAAATAAAACATCCTTAAGCAGAATAGTAGAGCCATCATCTAGCTGCAGAGGAATGTCGCCAACAGCCTCCACTTCTGCTTGGACTCCATTAGCCACCTCAATGTGTCTTTCTCTTCTTGGCAAAGTCCTTGTCGAACGGAACCCCTGTAAAGAGTTGGCAACATGAACAGTTGCACCAGAGTCAATCCATCAAGTAGATTTAGAAAACTTTTCAAACAAGGATTCATTTACAAAAGATACTATGTCTTTACCTTTCTTTGCCATTATGGACTTAAGCCATAAATGTCAATCCTTCTTGAAGTGACCAGGCTTTTTGCAATGGTGACAAAGGTCCTTGTTCCCAGGGAGAGACTGTTGATGCTGATGCTAGTGCTGTAGGGGGGCCTTGCCATGTGGCTTGGAAGGGGAGCCACCATGGTTGCTGTTGGTGAAGTTCCTCTTCCTGTTGTCCTTCACGTAGTTCAAGGAACCACCGTGAATGGACTTAAGCCTTTCTTCCTCTTGAGAACACATCCCTATGGTCTTTTCAATGTCCCACTTTTCAGGGGACATGTTATAGTTGATGACGAAATTCTCGAACTGTTGGGGAAGAGAGACCATGACAAGGTGCACCAGTAGAGCAGGCTTGAGCTCGAGGTCCGCATCCATGGGATTTAACTTAGCCGCCATGTTGGACATCCTCAAGATGTGCTCTCTAATGCCATGTGGCCCTCCCATATACTTTTCTGTCACCAGCTGTTTTAGCAGCTGGGTCGCATACATCTTTGAAGAGCCAGTAAACTGGCTCTTTATCTTTGCTAGATACTCACCAACCGAGGCACAATCTTCAATTGAGCCCACTATTGCATTCTCAATCGTGTTCTTGACAAAAGCCAAGCACTTCTTATTTGCATTGACCCACTTTTGGTTGTCTATTGAGTAGGCCAGCTCCAAAGGAGCATGGTCTCTCTTTCTCTTTTCCCATGCAGCACTTTCCTCAGCATCACCCCTCACTGGGTCCTCAGGCTTGACTGGCTGTTTAGTATCAACAACCCAGTCCACTTCTGCGCAGACAAAAGCCAAGTCAACCTTTTTCCTCCATTCTGAATAGTTATCCCCTCTGAGCAGTGGGATATCCTTCAGGCAGCTCATGAGGTTGAGACCTCCTGAAAACCACAAAAGATGTGAGATAACCAGAAACAACTGTATGCATTAATCCAACGTTGGTATAAATTAAGCATGCAATTGTTTGTGTCATTTAAAATTATATCACCGTTGGGTAAAGATAAAATTAAATGCACCTTTAATACATAATAAAAGGGATCAGATCATGTTTATTAATAACGTTGGTCAATTAATAACATGAAGCATAATCTCTTTAAAACATTTAATCATATCTTTTAAAACAAAATTTAATACACTTTATTGCATTCTAGCAATTTAAAACAACTATTTGCAGCGGAAACAATATTACAACTTTCATAAAACTTTAAACTTTACAGAAAAAATCTGCCTCTATTGCATTCTCTAGACAAATATTTACTGAAATAAAATGACTAGAGAAAGCTATATTAAAAATTTGCTTAAAAAATTAAGCAAAAACAATAAAAAAAAACAGCTAGAAAAAAGCTCTGTAAAAATTTTTGCCAGAAAAGGGGGCCTGCTGCGGCTCAGCGGCCTGTTTACTGCGCGCCGCGCAGCGCGACGCACAACGGCCCGGCAGAGCGGCCCAGCAGCCCCGCCTAGCAGCCGCCCGCGCGCTGCCTAAGCCCCGCAGTGCCCGCTCGCATGCAGCCCAGAGCGGCCCGCCCGCGGCCCAGCGCTCGCCCGCAGCCCGCCAGTGCCGCTGCGATCGCAGCCGTTCACGCGCTAGGGTTCCGATCGTGCGGCTGTCCGCGCCGATCGGACGAACAAAACCCCCCGCGCGCCGCCCCTGTCTAACCCTAGCCCCATTCGCCCCCGCCCACCCCACGAGCCACCCGCCGCCGCTCTGCTCTCTGGCGGCGCTGTGGGGAATGGTGAGGCGGCTGCGCCGCCCGACAGTGTTGCCGGCGGCGAGCCCCTCCCTCCCATGCCCCCTTCTGAGTCTGTCCACTCCCCACTCTCGGAGTGAGGCGAGGTGGCCGCTCCGCCCGGCGCAACGCCGGCGGCAAGCCCCTCCCTCCTCCCTTCCTCCTGCCCTGCGCCGGCCCAAAGCGAGGCAGCGCCTCCCTGCGGCACCCCGGCGACGAGCCCCTCCCCCTTTCCTCTGTCCCGTTCCACCCCCAAAACCCCACAGTACTACCGCGGCGAGGCAGGAGGGCGAGAAGACGGAGGCGCCTCCCTGGCTCCTTTGCCGGCGTGTGCATTCACCTCAGAGCGAGTGCACCGCCGTCAAACGGCTCAGCAGCGGCGACCCATCTCGACGGCGGCCGAGAGTGCCCTTTTCCCTCTTTTTTTTTGTTTGATTCGGGGTCGGGATCCGGGGCTTTCTTTGCTATTCTTTTCGAATTTGTGGTGAAACGGAGATATACATGCGGGATATGGGAGAAACTAGGGTTTTGGCACAAACTTTTAGATCTAGACTTTGATTTGCTTTTCGGATTTTTTTTCGATCTGGGGCTTGGGGAAAGGAGAATACGGGGATTTCTTTCTCTGTTGGGGTAGAAGGGACCAGGGGCTTTGTTTTTCTTTGCCCCGTTAGGGGTTTGTTCTTCTTCCTGACCTCGGCTTGCCGATGCGTCGGGATCGAGTGGAACGGCGCGGCCGTGTGGGCGGCGCACTTTGCCCTTTTCGGGTATGCCTTGGTATTCTCTTTCTTTTGCACCGAAAAAACTAGAACTAGTGGCTCTGATACCAATGTTAGATTTGTGCTTTACATCTATTAGTCTAGATCTTTCCGGTAGCATCTGCCTAGCACTAACTGTTGTATCTGAGAGAGAGAGAGAGAGAGAGAGAGAGAGAGATTCACCTGCACCCTGGCTCGACAAGCACGAGCCAGAGGGGATGCCGGAGCTAGTTCCGAAGCTGGAGCCGCCGTCATTAGCCATGGGAAAGGGGTCGACGGCGTGGGTGTGCGGTGGTGGCGGCGCTTCCCGTCGGCTCACGCTAAAACCCTAGATCGGTAGGGGGTGTAGGTGGGGTGACTAGAGCAGCGGCGTTCCTCGTAACCCGTGCTGCCGGTCCCCCACCACTTTATATAGCGCGGCGACAGGGGCCCACCAACCATGATAAGGTTGGGCGCCCCCGATCAGGGCGCGGATGAGGAGCTCGTTCGGGCCGTTGGGCTCGAACGGGAGAGATCAAACTAACAGGATTGTGTTCTTTCTTTGCCCACACGAATATTTAATTGTCTATTTCTGTCTAGTATTCTTCGAGCCAAATTCTAAGCACTATGCCTATCTCATTTATTGAAATGTATGTTCACAGACAGATCCGGTAGCTCAGCTGCCTTGGCGTTGTGTGCTCACTATGGTTACTGGAGAAACCAATTCAAAGAGGCAAATCAATGAGGAATGCATCATAAACTGCCTTCCAGGAGACCTCATTGAGCGGATATTCTTGAGGCTTCCAGTTAGCACTCTGTTGAGGTGCGCAGGTGTATGCAAGCTCTGGCAGAACTTCATCCGGGATCCCCAGTTTGTTGCATCACACCTCCAGCATGCACACCGTTATGCCCTCCTGTTCTTCCCGCAAGGTTTAGTTTCAGGCAAGCCCTACCCTAGTGATGCTATCCTAATTGACGAAGCCTGGTCACCGTCTACATATGCAGTGCCGGTGATTGGGCCCGATGATTTCCTTTTTAGTTCGTGCAACGGCCTTATTGGCTTATACACAAAAACATCAACAATCAAGATAGCTAACCTTGCAACTGGTGAATGTATCCATCTTGAGAAACCTGCCAAGAATATGAGAGGTGATCACTTCTCTTTCTACAGCTTTGGATTTCATCCCATGACAAAAGAATACAAGATTACACACTTCCTGGGCGACTGTGCCGAGGGTCGCCCCCATAATAAAGACAAATTCAGCGTAACTCAAGTTTACACGCTTGGTGATGAGAAATGGAAAGATATCCCAACACCAGAAGCTCTTAGCTTGAACAGTGTGAGAAACTCTGGGGTTGTCAATGTCGATGGCACACTTTATTGGTTAACTGAAGATAAGACAGTTACCTGGCAGCACACGGTTATGTCCTTTGATTTCAAGGAAGAAAGTTTTGCAATGATACAACTGCCAGCAGACCGTGAAGATCATGATCATTTTGGTCCTCGTAAGTTCTGGATCAGAGATATAGATGGGAAATTATGTATAGTGACTGCTCAAACCGGTCGTTATGATGCCAGAATTCTTCTTGGTGGGCTGCAGATCTGGACACTTGACAACACGGTAGAGCAAATGTGGAGCCAGAAGTACAAGTTTACAAACCCACCATATTACATTCCTGGTCCACATTTTGGTCACAGGGATAGGATCCTCACGCAGAGCGGTATCAGCGTAGGTTCTTATGAGTTGATTGGTGAGAACATTGAGATTAGCTTCAGTAAGATGGCAGAGCTGTTAGATTTCAGCCCCCGCAGGCAGTACAACATGCAATCCTACATCTGTGTGAAATCGCTTGTTTGTTTGGATGTATACAAGAATGCTGGCATTGTACGTAGACCAAATCAAAGGCAAGGCTGGGAACTGAAGAAGTGGGAGGTATGGGAGAATGAGCTCCGGAATGTAGAGAATTTGCGGAGCAACATCGACAAACTTTAGCATGACTTAATTGTATGTGGGCCAAACTTTATTAGCCTTGATGAATACTCTTTTTTAGAAGATTTGTGGAGTTGCTAACTTTCCATTTTGTAGGAAGCCGCAGAAAAAATGGTTAAAATGTTTAAGTTTGATAAGCCACGTGACATAGCAGAACGCGTACGCATGGAACTGAATCAGGTGTTGCAGCACAAGCCAGAAAATCCTAATCAGGTAAATTCTCTACTGAAATGATAGAATGAATGCCACCATACTTTTCACGTTTTAGTTCAAAACATTAATAATTATTTGAGTGCAAAGGCATAATAATAGTTAAAGTGTGTTGTAACTAGTGTGTTAACATGTGTCCAATAGCCAAGGTTCCTCCGGCGGCTTAATTGGGTGGAACAGAAACGGGACAAAGAGGAGTTAGTGTCGCGTTCAAGGAAGATGAGGGGAAGTTTTCAGGTACAGTGTGCTTGCATTTATTGATTTGCTAGCCAACATTAATTATGACTGTTGTTGAAATATGCCAAATTTGAGAAGAAAAGTTTACCTTTCTATAGGCCATTAAGCAGGCACAGGATAATGTCTCTAGTATTGTAAGAAGTCATACATTGGACCAGGTAAACTTTTGCATGGTTTCCAACTTCTAGGTTATCTGTGTTTTCTGCTAGTTTGTTGTTACTTGGTTCTTTTGTGACTTACTAGTTTCGTTTACTGTTATAATTAACGCAATTAACTTATATTGAGAAATAAGCAACTTGGCCGTGTTCTCTCTATTCATATAAATGAATGACTTCCAAGCTTGTGATTACTTTCCATGACAAATGTAATCTTATACATTGCAAACCCAACATGCATATAGAGGTGCATGCATTCATGGTTGCTGGACGCTGTACTATCGTACATGCTGAGCGTAGTTGTGCTAATTGAGCATTGACACTTTTTTTTATCGTAAGTAATTCTAAGATTAAGTAACAAGCATGGAGATCTATGCCAAAGAATTCTGTGAGTTGCAAAGAAAATTATTTTCACATCGGTTACAAACTTTCATGTTTATTGTTCTGGTTTAAATTATGTTTTTGAAATTTAACAATATTGAGATGCTTAGTTCCTGTTAGAGAAGAACAATGAGGATATCTGCCAAGTCTCTTTTATTATCCGGATGTCCCTAGACACATGGGATGAATGTTGTGAACACTTGTATTTGATAATCTGATCCATATTTACTTTTGACAGGGTATTTCAACTGCTGAAGTTTCTTCCACTGGCGATAAAACGAACGAAGAAGGGAGCCTTCCGTGTAAAACCTAGCTTTCTTGGGCACATCTTATTCTTGCCTGAGTTTAGTCCTGATGGGTTTTGTAACTTCTACGAGGTGGATTAGATGTGTGCAACCATCGGCCACACGAAGACACAGCGATTTCGCCTTTTGTTTCATCAGTTACTTGTTACATTGCATTTCATGTTTCTAGTTGCATTTCATTGCAATTCTGCTTTGCCGGTGAGATCCAACTGGAATTGTGGTATTGCCTGAAACAGAAACAGGTGTAATTTTGTAAGGAGATTTTAAGCAGTCCGCCATGTTTAAGAACTTGAGATGTTGCAAACTTCGTACTGGATTTCTATGCTATTAGGAGTAATCGTTTTCTGATGCATTTGTTATTGTGAATTAATATCTAGCAATGTTTATCTGGGGAAATTGTAAGGGTCGCGTCGTCCATGGATTCGGACGACCACCTCTTCACGTCATGCAACGGCATGCTCTGCTTCTACAGGAAGTACACTCTGAAAGTCTGAAGATAGCCAACCCCACGACTGGGCGATGCTTTGCATCTATCCAGACCTGACGGAAATTGTTCTGAGACCTGTACAGTTTCAGGTTGCACCCGATGACAAGGGAGTACAAGCAAATACTTCCTCCGGGAGCCTGATGTACTGGATCGCGGAGGTGAAAGGGACGTGCTGCGGCATGGTTGTCTTCGGGGAGAAGATCCTGCTGCACGATCGTGAGGGTGACACGTTCTGCCAGGATCTACAGGGTTCCGTTGGGGATTGCAGTGAGGTGGTAGGCCTCACAGGTCCTATACATTGAGACCCTTGTTCCGTTGTAGCGGGAACATCTAGTTTGAAGTTCTGGCAGCCTTGTTTTCTGAATTTGTGGTTACAATTCTGCATTTGCCTTCTGAGGTCATGGTCCAGTATTGAAAGATGTATTTTGTATTCTGTAGAACTTGATCATGCCTGAAACATTAATGATGGATTTATGGTGTAAATATTGGCGGAGTTCTATGCAACTGCTACCGTAACATATTCAGAACTATTTTTACTACTCTATGCTGTTAGCTTTGTTCATTCACTCTAGTAGATTGTGTATCTTTTCTACTCCATGAAAAATGGAGTATATTGTACCCTGATACTGATGAAAAATGGCAAACTTTGCACTTCCATCAAAAGAGAAAAAAAAATGGACCGTTGACGTCGAACTGACCTTTTGTTGTCGTTGTTGAGATACAGAGTACCAAAAGTGGTTATAGACTTCAGATTTTCTCTTTTGAGTACATACATCACATCTAACCAAAGTTTCATAGTGTAATATAGTTTTGAAAACAAGACTTTGTACAAATTTCTGCGCAAGAGAAAAGAGAAATTTCAGGATATACACATATACTATACTAAGCTGAGATCAGAGGCAGCGGCGTAAAGTATTTTCTTCTGTAAGTGTAATGCAGAAAGGCAGTGACCTAATATTTAGTTTAACTGGGCCGACCGACCATGGGCCTCCGCGCGATAAGGGCACGTACAATGGTCTTATCTTAGCAATGCCACGTAGGATGATTGCGATGATTGCTGAGTTGAAGGAGAGATGAACAAAAAAAAACCTTTGTCTTATATTAGCCAAGAGATGATTTCTTAGCACGATATGTCTCATCACGTATTTAAAGATATTTATCGCTGAAGATAAGACTAAAAAATAAATCCATTGTACATTATATTTTGTCGTCATATCAAGATTTCCTGTCATAATTATGATAAAACTGTCTTATCAACCATTGTGTACGTGCCCTAAGAACTGCTCCTCTCGTAGTCTCGTTCCTCCTGGTCGGAACCCTGGAAGTCCGGAACCGCCAACTGCAGCCGCCGAGGATGGGGGAAGCGGCGGAAAATCACTTCACCGCCTGAGGGGCGGCAGGGAATATCCATCCACCGTCAAGCGGAGAGTCCCTGCTTCGCGGCGACATCGGAGCTCGCCTGATCCAGTCGTGCTCGTCCATGTGAGTCATCCCCTCGATTTCCTCTTTTTACCTGCGGATGCTTCATCCCCCGTTGCCCTTCTCGTCTGCGCACCTCCATCTGTAATGGCAGCTAGGGTTTCTACTTTCTAGTATAGTAGTTAGTTGAGGGATTGGGGGGCCGGATGGAGGGCGCACTTATGTTTGTTGGATTTGACAGTCTAGTTATAAGACTGTGAATTTTGGGTAAATTTGCTAAATCACATGGTAAAATGACTAAATAAATATTGAGTTGAATTATAAGAAGATTGGTTCGCTGGGGCAAAAATCTGGTACATTTCAAGAAAATGAAGTGGCCTACAGTACACAATTAGATAGCCTTGTACAATGGAAGTATATACTGTAGACACATATGATCAAAAGTATCCAGGCCTCTCCTTCGACAACATTAGGTCACATCCATTATCTTTGCCTACAAGTCTTGTTTCCTCACTAATCATCCTGATGATCCATTGCCTGTATCAACGTCACGAGGAACTGTACCTTGTTGCAGGCATGTGGGCATTTACATTTTGTATACAGTTTGCTATTGAGGTTGTAATCTTTAGAATCATCTCACAGACTGAAACCTGTACAGAGACTCACCATATTCAGGGGCTGAAACAGTTCAGTTCTCGTTGTCCAGAATATGCTCCATTTATATATCCTTTTATACCAAGTTAAGAAGGAACAAACCACTATTTATTCAACCTGAAGCTCACTGTAATCAAACACTCAGATGAAGATAACTCCTAGGTCCAGTTGCAGTACCTACTAACTGTAGCTGTTTCGCCAATGGCCGATGGCTTTTATACCAAGTCCAGGTTATATACAGCTTCTGTCCGCGTTGAGCACTTGAGCGTATATGAGGTCGCATCGGTGCTGCTCAGCACCTGGGCACCGACGTCCCCGAGATCTCCCTCGACATAAGAATCAGAGCTAAACCCGAAATAAGGAGTATGTGGTAACCTTCTTCTCACCGAGACGCTTTGGAGTAGCCTGCGCTCCGTGCCCTCGTCAAGCATCATGGAGAAGAGGGAGGAGGCCTGGCGTTGGGTAAAGGCTCGTCAGTTGCCAGGGCATCAGAAGAGGACGGGGCGAGGAGCTCTACGGCGAGGTGGAAGGAGTCCAGGGTGCGCAGAAGGGCTCGCCGCCGGTGGGTGGAGAAGGGCTCGACGGGGAGGATAATGGCCGTATCCGCGCGACGCTGGGCCACATCGATTGACGCTGAGCCAGCTGCCGCTCCGCTAGGGTGCTAGGGACTCGGGGAGGCATGGCGTGGAGATGATGTGTATGTTAGAGGTAGGAGCTGATTGTGTTGGAGCAGTTTGCGTTCCGATCAGAAACGCCAAACTGAATATAGCACAATGCCTACCTTAGCGATCACCGAGCGATCAGGTGCGAGAGGGACAACGGACGAACTGTGCGACGTATGCACCGATCCCAATTTAATACTCCCTCTGTCCTAAAAAGGAGGTCGCAGATTTGTCTAGATTCGAATGTATCTAGACGCATTTTAGTGTATAGATACATGCGAATTTAGACAAATCTGTGACATCCTTTTTAGGACGGAGGGAGTAGTAAAGATTGCTCGGCGAGCAGGAGTTTATTTTGTTGGTAAATTATTTTGAGGGCAGAGATTTCGGATGCCATCAGTTTCTTCCTTCACACATTGTTTGGTAAATAAATCTTGGAAGTGAGACATACATGTGCATACATTTCATGTTCTTTCTTTGCCCACAGATCGATTAAATGTCAGTTCCTGTCTAGTAGTATTCTTGAAGTCAAACTCTAAGCAGTATGCTCTGTCTCACTTATTGAAATTTGTTTTTCCAGACGGATTTGTTAGCTCAACTGCCTGAGCATTGCGTGCTTACGATGCTTACTGAAGAAGCCAAATCAAAGAAGCAAATAAATGAGGAATGCATCATAAACCGCCTTCCAGAAGACCTCATTGAGCGGATATTTTTTAGGCTCCCACTGAGCACTCTGTTGAGCTGCGTCGGTGTTTGCAAGCACTGGCACGACTTCATCCGGAATCCCCAATTTGTTACATCACACCTCCAGCATGCACCCCGTTATGCCTTTCTATTCTTCCCACAAGGTTTGGTTTCAGGCGAGCCCTACCCTAGTGATGCTATCCTAATTGACGAAGCCTGGTCACCGTCTACATATGCAGTGCCAGTGATTGGGCCTGAGGATCTGCTTTTTGGTTCGTGCAATGGCCTTCTTGGCTTATACACAAAGACATCAACAATCAAGATAGCTAACTTTACAACTGGTGAATGTATGCATGTTGAGAAACCTGCCAAGAATATGAGAGGTGATCACTTCTCTTTCTATAGCTTTGGATTTCATCCTGTGACTAAAGAATACAAGATTACACACTTCCTTGGTGATTCGGTTGAGGGTCGCCCCCGTAATAAAGACAAGTCCAGTGTTATTCAAGTTTACACGCTTGGTGATGACAAATGGAAAGATATCCCAACACCAGAAGCTCTTAGCTTGAACAGTGTGAGAAACTCTGGGGCTGTCAATGTTGATGGCACAGCATATTGGTTAACTGAAGATAAGACAGCTAGCTGGCAGCACACACTTATGTCCTTTGATCTTAGGGAAGAAAGGTTTGCAATGATACAGCTGCCAGCAGAGCGTGAAGATCATGATTATTTTGGTCCTCGTAAGTTCTGGATCAGAGATATAGATGGGAAATTATGTGTTGTAACTGCTCAAACCGGTCGTTATGATGCCACAATTCTTTTTGGTGAGCTGCAGATCTGGACACTTGACAACCCAGTAGAGCAAAGGTGGAGCCAGAAGTACACTATTAAGAACCCACCAAATTACATTCCAGGTCCACATTTTGTTCACATGGATAGGATCCTCGCACAGAGCCGCAACCATGTAGGTTCGTATGAGGTTATTGGTGAAAACATTGAGATTAGCTTCAGTAAGATGACAGAGCTGTTTGATTCCAACCCCCGCAAACTGTACAACATGCAATCCTACATCTGTGTGAAGTTGCTTGTACGTTTAGATGTGTACAAGAAGGCTGGCATTGTGCGTAGACCAAAACAGCAAGTAGGCTGGCAATTGAAGAAGTGGGAGACATGGGAGAATGAGCTTCGCGAGGTAGAGAAGCTGTGGAGCAAAATCCACAGAATTCAGCATGACTTATCTGTATGTTGGCCAAACTTTATTAGCCTTGGTGAATACTTTTTTTTTGTAGATTTGACAAATTGCTAACTTGCTATTTTGTAGGAAGTCACGGAAAAAATGGTTGAATTTTATCAGTTTTTGGAGGATAAACCACATGAAATTGTAGAACGTGTACGTGCTGAACTGAATCAGGTGCTGCAGGACAAGCCAGAAAATCCAAATCAGGTAACTCCACACTTTTTCCATTTTAGTTCAAAACTTTCATAGTTATTTGAGACCAAAGGCATAACAGTATTTTTAAAAAGACGGTACCCAGGTGGGTGGGTACGCACCCCTTACCTGCCTGGCACTTGGCCCATCCAGTCAAACCAGCTATGCCATCTGACTATCTGAGTGCTTACCCCCTGCTAATGGGCTGACACACAAGCGATTGAAGCTGTTTGAATTCAAAAAGGGGACCCGCCACCCATGCAGGCATGCAGCGCCTACTACTGCCCCTACTAGTTATTGAAGGGGCAGCCCCTGGCTTGGATCAACGCAATCATGAGAACACAGGCAGAAAATGTAGAATGATAACGATTTTGCTGAAGGACCCACGTGACCCCTTAAGCTGATAATGCAAACGTCCAATTTGCATTATGGTCACATATGCTCGGAGCAGCACCACCTTATATATGAACTTGCACAATCCCACTCTCGTGTCACTCTTTAGAATCACTCGACACCCAGCCCTACTCATCGTTTTCTACCTTTTTATTTTTACACGTGAATCATATTATGTACTGCAGTTGTTTGTAAGAAGCTAAAATGGAAGCCGTACTTGGTAAGAATATGTATCCAAGCTGGTAGGAAAATACATCTGCCAGATGCCATGAAGAAAATCACATGCATGGAACCACAAAAACAACATACTTTTGGAAGCGATAGGATTAAAGCTGTTGTCATGGAAACCAACGAGCCATGGACATACAGAAGTATCCAACGCTCCGGATGAAACTGGGGCATGTCCATGGAGTGCCCGCTTTTGGCCGCATCAGCCGCAAGGACGACATGCAGGTGTTCATTTCCGCCATGCATGTGGGCTAAGCAGGTTTAGCACCAGGCGGACGTTTTGCAGACAGCATACTAAAGTGGATCCTTGACTGACCGAGCAATAATATGAATGCAATAGTGTGGACAACAGTATGATGTCTTTATCCACCCGCAGTTGTTTTACCAACGAGTCAAAGGGGTCACGTATTATCGAAAGAGTAACAATTGGATTCATAGTTCTCCCTTCCTGCTATTTCAATTATTGGACCCGCCAAATTGTTAATTGTTTCCGCCGGAAAAAGGAAAAAAGAATGTGCGCCATGTCCTTTTGCTCTGCCGCCGAAATAAACAGCTGACGCGCGAATATTAGCACCTCGGTAGACCCCATATGGCCCCACTATACAGACGGGTTGCCAATTCAGTCACTGGCGGTCGGTCAAAGGCTGCTACCTACGTTTTTGAATCTTTACGTGAATCGGACGGTAGCTAGCGCGTGTGTACCCACCACCGTAGGTAGCAAATTGCCTCTCTATAGTATTTTAAGTGTGTCGTAACTAATGTATTAACAAGTGTCCAATAGCCAAGATTCCTCCGGCGGCTTAATTTGGTGGAACAGAAACGGGACTCGAAGGAGATAATATCACATACAAGGAAGTTGACTGACAGATCTGAGGTACAATGTGATTGCATTTATTAGTTATTTATTGGATTGTGAAGGAGTTAATATTAACATTATTTATGGCTGTTGTGGAATATGCCAAATTTGACAAAATGTTACCTTCCTACAGGCCATTAAGCAGGCACATGATAAAATCTCTAGCATTATAAGAAGTCATAAGTTGGATCAGGTAAACTTTTGCCCGGCTTCCAACTTTTATCCATTTTTCTGCTAGTGTTACTTGGGTTCTTTTTGTGACTTACTGGTCTCGCGTGCCGTAATAACTATGGTAATTAACATATCTTGAGAAATAAGCTATACTTAGCTGTGCTCTCTCTGTTCATATAAAATGGATCACTTCCCCACTAAAATGTGAATAACACCTGCTTGTATTTTGCTACCTTTTGGTAGTTGCCCAGCTTTGTTTAATTTCAATTGTCTGGTTATTGAATTCAAGGTGCTCTTAATCTAGCAGTCCACATATTTTACATTGTACAGAAATTTATTTTATTCATTACGGCTTGAGCACATAAAATCAGAACTTTTGGCCATGCTTTAAATTTTATCGACAAAATCCAGTATCCTACAAAAATGCTATATTTCTAATAGGTGCATGCAGTGTGATTTCCGTTGCTGATTATAGTTTTGCTACTTGAGCATTGGAACTTTCCTTTAGCATAAGTAATTCTATGATTAAGTAACATGCATATAGAGGTGCATGCGTTCATTGTTTGCTGGATGTTGTACTATTGTACATGCTGCGGATAGTTGTGCTAATTGAGCATTGAAACTTTTTTTAGCGTAAGTAATTTTAAGATTAAGTAACAAGCATGGAGTTCTAAACCAAAGAATTATGTGAGTGGCAAAGAAGATTATTTTCACATCGGTCAATATTTCATCTTTCTTTTCTGGTTTAAATTATCTTCTTCAAATTTAACAATATTGAGCCACTTATTTCCTGTTAGAGAAGAACAATGAGGATGTCTAATAAGTCTCTTTTATTATCGGGATGTCCCTAGACACATGGGATGAAAGTTACGAACACTTATTGTATTTGATAATCTGATCCATCACTTTTGGCAGGGTATTTCAACTGCTGAGGTTTCTTCCACTGGCGATAAACAGAACAAGGAAGGTTCCGATAAACAGAACAAAGAAGGGAACCTTCCGTGCAAAACCTAGCTTTCTTGGGCACATCTTATTCTTGCCTGAGTTTAGTCATGGGGATTTTGTAACTTCTTCTACAAGGTGGGGCTGGATGTGTGCAACCATTATTCACGCGAAGTCGTGGCGATTCGGCCTTTTGCTACATCAGTTATTTCTTACATTGCATTTCATGTTTCTAGTTGTTAGAAGTGTTCAGCGCACAATGCTGATTTGCCGGTGAGATCCAACTGGAATTGTGGCCTTGCCTGAAACAGAAACGGGTGTAATTTCGTAAGGAGATTTTAAGCAGTTTGCCATGTTTAAAAGCTTTAGATGTTGCAAACTTCGTACTGCCTTTCTATGCTATTATTGTTTTCTGATGCACTTGCTATAGTGATAACTATCTAGCAATGTTTATCTAGGGAAATTGTAAGGGACGTGTGGGCGCGTTGTCCATGGATCCAGACGACCATCTCTTCACATCATGCAACGGCCTGCTCTGCTTCTAGAGGAAGTACACTCTGAAAGTCTGAAGATAGTCAACCCCATGACTGGGCGATGCTTGCATCTCTCCAAACCTGACGGAAATTGTTCTGAGACCTGTACAGCTTCAGGTTCCACCCAATGACAGGGGAGTACAAGCAGATATACTTCCTCCGGGCGCACAGGCACACCAGGTCATCAGGGCAGCTGTTCTTCAACTCCATTCAGGTGTACACCCTCGGCAAAGACAGGTGGAGGGACGTCAGAGTTCCCAAAGGGAGCTGCCTGGTGAACCTCGGAGTCATCGACAGGGAGCGATGTACTGGATCACGGAGCAGGAACCAGGAAGGGACATACTGCAGTGTGACGGTCCGCGGGGAGAAGATCCTGTTGCACGATCGCAAGGGTGGCAGGATCTACAGGGTGACGATATGCAGGTTGGGGATGCAGTGAGGTGGCACTGCTGAACTTCAGGCCTCACAGGTCCTACTTGCACAAGAAGACCCTTGTTCCGTTAGATGTGTGCGTTGGGGCGGCCATTGTTTGGTCGCCGCTGGCCTCTCGCTCCACCAGGTGTCTGATGATATCAGTGTAGCGAGACCATGTAGTTTGAAGTTCTGGCAGCCTTGTTTTCTGAATGAACTTGTGGTTACAATTCTGCATTTGCCTTTTGAGGTCATGGTCCAGTATTGATAGGTGTATTTTGTATCTTTTGAACTTGATCATGCCTGAAACATGAATGATGGATATGGATTTATGGTGTAAATATTGGTGGAGTTCTATGCAACTGCTATTGTAACATATTGGTTCATTCACTCTCTAGTATATTTTGTACTACTATCTTTTCTATTTTGTACCCCTGATATCAATGAAAAATGGCACGCTTGCACTTCCATCATAAGAGGGAAAAAAAATGCGTTGTCGACGGTCGAACTGACCTTTTGTTGCCATTGTTGAGATCTACCAACCATGGATACGGACCTCAGATTTTCTCTTTTCTGATGAGTACATACAGTACATCACATCTAACCAAAATTACATCCTAATATAGTTTTGAAAACAAGACTTTGTACAAATTTCTGCGCAAGAGAGAAGAGAATATTTCAGGATACAGCACGGGGCGGCATTGCCAAGTGTAATGCAGAAAGGAATGACCTAATATTCAGTTTAATTGGGCCGACCGTGGGCCTCCGTATGATAAGATCTACTCCTCTTGTTTATTCCTCGTCGAAACCCCGGCGCCGCCAACTGCAGCCGAGGATGGAGGAAGCGGCGGAAAATCATTTCACCGCCCCGGCGTGGAATCCATCCACCGTCAAGCGGAGAGCTCCTGCGTTGCGGCGACCGCGGAGCTCGCCTGATCTAAATCGTGCTTGTGAGTGTGAGTCTCCCCTCGATCTCCTCTTTTTACCTGCGGATGCTTCATCCCCTGGGACCCTTCTCGTCTGCGCTCCATCTGTATTGGCGGCTAGGGTTTGCACTTTCTAGTACGTAGTTAGTTGAGAGATTGGGCTTGTAAAAAGATTGTCTTGTTCTATTAATGGAAATTCAGGTGGGCAGATGGCTCCCCGTTGTGTCGCTCGTTCAGGGATTGGGGCGCCGGATGGATGGCACACTTATGTTTGCTGGATTTAAGAGTCGAGTTATAAAACATTCTCGCCATGTACGAGGATTGGTTGCGGTTCCAAACCCCCAAGTTCGTCAGTCTGGACCTCGAGTATAGCCACGATCTTTACAGGATCACCGTGGTGCAATTCTTCATGGGGGCTCACATCCTTATTGCGAGGAGGGCGGGAGGGGCTTAGGTACATGTCGCTATTATTTTGTTCCTGAACCACTAATGTCCGTCTGTTTGCGATAGTACTTGCTAGATTTTTAGACCAGTTAGATGTTCTTGTTTTGATGCATGCTAGTGCCTACGTGATGCTGATTTGGCTAAATAATAGCCTACGATTAAAATGCTTAATAATCTTAAATCCTCGTGCAACTAGGATGACTGCTAACATTTTTTTGTCTAGATTCATTTTACTGCAGGTGAGACGAAACGATTAAGTTGCTCTTTAACATTTATTATTATTGACATCAGGGGTGACAATCTCATGCTTGAGAGCCCGACTGTCCGTATTGAGATCCCATCAATATACAAAGTGGACATTCAGGATATTTACAGGATCCCAGAGAAGGGCGACAGGGCTGAAATGGCCGATCTTGTAGCCGTAATCATCCACTCATGGTACACTGACATGAAGAAAAATTCAAAAAATGCGGGTAGAAACGTGTAGGGCATGATTTCTGGGAGGATAAGCCGCTTTCTAATCTTAACCTGAAGTATGTTGCAATTGACAGATATGTTAGCCACGAGTTGTACCGCTAGATTGAACTATTTCTTTTCAGGCAAAGCTACCTCAAACCACTACCAAGGCAAGTGGTCTGCCCGAGGTGCGAGAATGGTGAGGAATCTACAAGCTGGTTCAACCAGGGATCAGTCGTCTCCTCCGCTAGGCAATCCAACAGGATGTGATGTTGGACATAGTATGTTAGTGTAGGATAATTAGGTTGTAGAAGTATGGTCGTAGGTTTATGATTGTTGTGTTTGTATGTGTGCCACTATTATCTATGTTTACGATTGTTTTGTTTATGCAAACATGTTTTTTCACAAGCATGTATGATAGCTATCTGAATTATTCAGAGCACTTCTAAATTTTTGTGTATTATCTTTTCTAACTATAATATCAGGTTTTCATGACTGTGTCCTTAGTTATGACAGAAATTTAGTATGTGCCACTACGGCCAAGTACGAAGTGCCGAGTTGGCTAGCATCGTATTTTATGATTGTGTCCTTAGTGTTTAGAGAGAACTAGTTAGACAAATGCTGATCCAAATATGGTAGAGTTCTTTTCTTCACCAAGAAAACCAAGGTGTGGTCGCATGGTTTTCCGGTATGCTGCCACTCTAAGCAGGTGCATTCTTGCTGCTCGATGTTCACAACATCCTTGTGACCATTATTGGACATATCCACCACCCAACAACTGCTGCTATTTGGCGGGAGAACCCTAAGATGACCAAGTCCTTAACTTCTCTTATGTAGTTCGTGTACAATAGGCGGTAACATATGACCTCTAAGTTTCCGACTGATCTCTTTCCTTATATTTAACAACTTCATGATCATACCGCATATGATGTCCATCAACATATGAACAAAACAAACTTTTATTTCCTTCACCCAGTTATTCAGGCAATCAGCAAGTTTGTTGTTTATGTAATCAACTTTGATGTCAGAGTTGAATCGACTCCTCTTCCTGCGAATGATGTGCGGCTAAGTACTGCGGAAGATCAGGGGCTTCCACAAAAATATTGCTCATGAAATATTCGCTACTCCCAGCTTTGTAAGCTTTAGCAGCAGCAAACATGTAACCAAATACGCTACATGCATAATGCTTGTACAAGTTGAGCATTAGCTAGGCATAGCATTCTCTACTGCATTCGTCAGCCTGTTGCGTGCGTCTGTGGATATAGTCAATGGACCCATGTGGCCTGTTGATCTCCTTAGCTGTCTCATAAACTAGACTCAATTTTCCTCTCTTTCTATACCAAACAACCTGAATGCCACTGGACACATCCAGTTGTAACCATCAAGTGTTTTTGCAGATGCCAGGTGATGAGGGGTAACCTCGGCAACGTCCATGGTGAAGGACTTAGGGTTTCGTGGAAAAGAGAACGCTGAGGATTTCGTCGGATGTCAGGAAAACAATAGAGTCAAAGTCGTCTGAATATTGAGAAATTGCACCATTACAAGTTGCCTAGGAGATTTTCTGGTACCCTCGCATGGGCTTCTCCGTCCTATATATAATAGGTCGGGTCTCAAAGCTGTATGCGGATAGGTTTTACATATGCGTGACTACAATACCAACACATTGTCGGTTCAGAAACTCTTTCCTAATACAATCAAAGTCTTTGTCGGTTGCTTTCTTTGGGCTATCATCTGAAATCTTCATGGGCTGTAAGCCTTTTGCCCAATATAGGGTAGAAAATCATAAGTATCCAAGTAGTCATACCTATGTCAGTAGCCCTCGAGACTCTTCCTAAACGGTAGTTTCGGGTTGAGTCTCAAAGTTTCTTTTTCCTTCTTTCCTTTTATTTCTACTCCTTGATTTTTATTTTGTAGGGAGTTTGGTACAATGAGTCTGATGCTTCTGACAAATCGGGAATCAGTTAATTGCTCCTGGGCAAAAACAAGGTTGTCCTACATCAAATTCAAGTCCCCAGGCTCGAATTCGGAATTTTCTACTAGCGTAATTCAGTTCGAGCCGCTGAGGTCTTATCGAATACTGAATTCCAGTTTCTATTTTATCGGGTACTCAACACGTTCGTCGGGATTTTTCATCGTATCATCAATACGGATATTTTACTAGCAAAGCGTATTCTTGTGCGATTAACAGGCCACACAGAACGAATCTTGGGGTCTTACCTTCATGTTTTTTGAACATGACATTCAGATTTTTGTCGCGTCGAGTGCGATCCGAGATTTTTTTGATTTTTGGCGGCTGAAGAACTTTTTGTTTACTATAACTGCTCCTGATAAGAGTATCTATTGAAGAATTTTTCATTTGTCCTTCTTTATCAGGTGCACGCCAGCTCTCCTGATAGGAGTAGCCCCCGAAGCTATGTTTGGATATATGTATCATAACATAGGCTCGAAAACTTAGGTTTATGGCGCCAATGCTTCTGTATTTTTTGTCGGGTGCATGACCAGTGCTCCTGATAGGAGTAGCCCCTGAGGCTACAGTTGTAATATTGTATATTCGATTGTAGTCTCAAATCTTCTCCTGGAGAAATTTGCTTCAGCTCCAATTTTAATTTCTTCGGGTCATATCTCTTATAGCGAGCCGCAATTTCTGCAATGTCTCTAATGTGACGTTAGTAATGACGTATTTTATGCTGTTGATTTTCAGAAGACACGTCCTGACGGAACATTTTGAACGTGGGGCCATGCGGCAGTAATGATGATGCGTGATAGCGTATTCAGCGGAGTTTTTTAATTGCAAGTCCCCTCTCCACGCGAAAATCGAGGCGTCATGCGCTATCCTTCCGTTTTTACCGTGGCCATAACTTCTTTAGATTTTTTCCTTTGCGGAATCCTTGTAACACATGTCACCATCATGCGATCTTCTGTCGGTTTGATTTTGCATCGAACGGTTCAGACCTTATGCCTTTGCTCTTCATAAGGGGAAGGAGATTTGTTTTACTGTTTTACATCACCTACCTCTGCTCCATCTTCTTCCTTGCGCTCTTGCTTCCTTGCGAACTCCTGCTCTATGCTCGTGTTCCTCTTTCGCCGCAATGGGCAAAAGTAAGGCTGGGACTTCCACTGCTGCCGCGAAGGCCACCAGGAAGAGGGCCGTCAGATGGGCTCCTTCCAAGTGCACGGTGCGGGATCTTCGTGAGGCACGAAACTCCGGCCATCTGGCGGAGGGTACCTTCAAGCTTCCTGGAGACGAAGCTGCCCCCATCCCCGAGCCTGGCTCGAGAGTAATGTTTCTCTCTTTTATTTTCCGCGGTCTTTCTCTTCCTGTCCACGAATTTCTTCGTGGTCTTCTTTTTGTCTATAGCGTGCAGCTGTATCAGCTCACACCTAACTCTATCCTCCATGTTGCTTGTTTCGTCACCCTCTATGAGTGCTTTCTTGGGATTCATTCCCATTGGGGCCTGTGGAAGCACTTCTTTTATGTTCACCGTAACACCACTAACACCATTGTCCATGACGTTGGTGGCGCCATTTTCTCTATTCGCTCTGACGTAGATTATTTTGATTTTAAGATCACTGATTCTGTCCAAGGCTAGAAGTCCAAGTGGTTTTATATCAAGGATCAACCACTTGAAGGCCAGTCTTTCGATTTAACCCCCTTTGATCCTAAGAAAACTTGTCACAAACTTGACTCTTGGGATCAACGTCATTCTGCCGAAGAAATGGCGGAAATCCAGCCCTATATTGATCGCATTTCGAAACTCCGACACGAAGTTGGCAAGGACTTGTCGGGTCTCCAGATCCTGGCATATTTTTTGCGGGTTCGTGTCCAGCCACTTCAGGCCCGACTTTTGGCATGTGGGCGTATACCGGGAAGAAGGACCCGATGAGGATTTCCTTGGAAGAGCTTACCCTTAAGGTATATGAAAAGAGGGTTCAAAACTTCACTACTCTTACCAAGAAAAGCCCGGTTCCATCCAACTGTGTTGTGGAGCCCTATGGCAAGAAAAACCGTCTCCCCGAGGTAAATTTCCTTTGCATTCATCTTTCCTTCCTTGTATTTGCGGATGAATTTTTGCTCTATCAATGACTGGCGCTTTTTCCATGTCTTTTGCTTGTGTAGGACTTTGATCACTTGAGCTCACTTCCTCCTCTCCCTAGAAGATGTGAACCCCCTATCCATCCTTCCGCATCCGACGACCTCCCTGTGACTGGGACTGCCACGGATGAGGAAATGGATTTTTCTGCTTCTGATTCTTCACCGAAGACGCAATCTCTTCCGTCAGCTCGCTCCGGAGATTTTCACGTGGAGCGTGCTGGTGATAAGAGGAAGCGCCCCTATGTTGTATAAAGGGTCAAAGACTCGGACGACTCAACTGCTTCCAAACCCTTCGATGCTGCTCTAGTCTCGGCTGCTCCCGCCCAGATGAACTTGTTCTGCTTTGTGCAGGATGTATCTTCGTAAGTGTTTGAATGCTTCTTTACTGCTTTATCGGGTAGTTCTATTGTTGATGCCTTTCCCGATTGTTTTGTTCTTTTCTCTTGCAGTGATGATGATGAAGATCCTCCCGCGGCTCCTCTTCGTACATCTGTCGCCTGCTCTGCAAAGAAATCTCCTCCGCCATCGACAGAGCCGAAGGAAAAGCTCATGTATTCTATGGAGAAAATTATCCAGAAAGATGTCGCCACTTTATCAAGGCCACCGCTGCAAAAAAGGAAGAAAACAACTGGTAAAGGTGTGGCGATATCTGAAAATCCTGTCGATATGGATATGAAGGATGTAAGTCACTCTATACTTTAGAATTTTTCTGCCCGTAGCTTCTTTTCATTTTTCCTGATATCCCTTGATGTGATGTTTTTCTTCAGCCTTTGATGCGCGAATGGTCAACATGGCCTCTCGCTTTATAAAAATCTGTGATGAAGCCAAAGAACTAAAGCGTATGTCCTGTTCATCTTCGAGAATCCTTTGTGTGTTTCTCTTCTCCATTTTTCATGATTTATTTGTGCAGCTGCTGCAAAGGAATCTGGAATTATTCGGGACGAGGCGATGAAGCGTGCCGATGGTTTGGAGGCCAAATTGCGAGTTGCTGAGGAGGCTTTGGAGGAGGCTAAGCAGAAGGCGAGAACTGATGCCGCATAAGTGGCCAAGCAAGCCGCTATTCAAGATAAAAATCTTCGGCAACGTCTGGAGGCCCTTAACGCCTCTTTGACCCATAAGTTTTTTTTGTCTTGTGTGGCTTTATTTCATTTCTTTCCTTTGGTCATCAATCCTTTCACTCTTCTTTTATTTTCATAATTGACTGGCTAGGACCTGACGCTGCATGAAGACAAGAAGGTTGATCCTTTGTCGGATGTTGTTAGCACCTTGGAGGCCAACATCGTTCATGGGCGCAACTTTCTTGTCTGCTCCCTCCATGCCTTTAAAAGCCTTCACGCCGAAATATTTCCAACCAAGGAGGTGCCGAACAACTTGAATGATCTTGTCACCGTCTTCAGTGTTGATCCCAGCCTCCTTGTTGGTTATAGCTTGACACAGTCAAAGAGTCGTGCTGAAACTTCAATGGCATTGGCGATGGCGCACGGCGGGAAGGTCGACTAGGAGAAGGTTAGCTCCTATGTCCCAGTCAACCCTAATGGCCAAGCTGTTGACCTGAAGCCTTATGTTAAGAGGGCCAGAAAGTATTCTCGACTGCTTTTAGGCCTGGGCTCAGGCTCGGAGAAACTGGCCACCCCTTTTGTGACGGGCGCCCCTTCTTCGGCTGCTCCTACTGCTCCTGTAGCTAGTGCTCCTTCTCCTAGTGATACTTTTTCTTTGAAGGACACGACTTCATAGGCTATGTTTTATAGTTTGATTGTGTCTCCCTTGTCGTCCCTGTAATGAACCTTTAACTTATACAGCTACCTTCTGCTTCCTTTTTACAAGAAAGAAATTGTTTGAATGTATGAGTTTGCTTTTGTGCACTGAATGTTTCATATCTTTTGTGTCTTGTCAGATTGTGAACGAATCTTCGGTTCCTTTTGGGTCCGTGCAATTGTCGGATGCAATTCCGTCCTCATCTGTAGTGGGCGCATCCAATACCGCCATTGTGTGTATGGTGGATCCGCCATTGTACGCTGAAAAAATTGAACAGGTGAAAAAGCTTGAAGGAAAACTTCGGATTGTTCAGTCGATGGTGGATGTTTCCCAATCTAAGACATGTCAGGCCCTTAATCGTGAAGCTTTTTTCTTGGAGGAAATTTCCAGGGCAAGTGAGAAGTTGTTGTGTAAGTCTTCTTCCTCTTTCTTCGGTTGCTCCTTCTGCTTGCGGAAAATCAATATTTTCTCCCCGATTTGTAGGCATTCGATTGTGCGAGAGGGAGGAAACCTAACGTCTGCGCAACCGAATGCAAGCTCTTGTGTCTGCCTCCTAAAGTTCTGAAACGGATTTTTGGACCGATCATCGCTGTGCTTATACTGTGGCGCTGCTTCAGGACCGTCTTTCAGAGTTGGAGCAGTTTGTCGAGTGCTGCCGTAGATCCCTGACCATTGTTTACAATGACATGTTTCCTCGGGATCCCCAGCCTCAGACCTTGGCGGATTTGATTGTGAAGTTTTGACAAGGTGAAAGGATTCATCATTATGTGAAGCTTATACTTGTGACAGGTGCCAAGCTCGTGCTCTCTTGGGTGCATGCGCATCATCCGACGCTAGACCTGGATGTTGTATCTTCGGGTCTGCCTCCCCCTTCCATTGGTGACCTTGTTTATATGGCACCTCATTACGCCGTTGCTCGTAGACCCGCCATTAGGATTGTGCGAAGATGCTTAGAGGCAGACAAAGACTTTTTTTGTTAATTTTGCTATCTGACTGCTTGCCTGTGCAGCGTTGTACTTCATAGAAGAAATATTGTATAGATATTTCTTATATTCGTCAAAAAGGTCGTATGTTTTATACGAGATTTTGATTGTATGCCATATTTTATTGTTGAGGACCCGACAAACTAATGTTCATTTGCATATCCGCTTTCGTGTGCCATAGAAATTTGTATTTTGTGAAATACTTTCTTTATTAATTGATAAGCATAAATGGAAATACATTGCGAGGGTGTGATCGCCTTGCCATTGGCCTTTATAAAGTGTGTCTAAGTGAAAAATTTCTTGAGGAACTTCGGCTTCTGTTCTTGGGGTTCTTCGTCATGCTCCGTGTTGGTATGTGCGGTACTCTCGTCTTTTCGACGAGTGGGTCTTCCTATGCGGGACCTATATTGGAGGCCACATAGGTTGCTTTTGCAGGACCGTTGTGCGCTTGCTCTTCCGATGTTTTCTTTTTGTGGGTGTGCCCTTCATGTAGTGATTCCTCATCCGCTATTTTTAGTTGTCCAAGTTCTGTCTCCATCCCAAAAGTTTCTGATATTTTGTTGAATTCCTGATCGCAGCTCTCTGAGCGTCTGAAGCTTCCTTTTACTATAATGACCCCGTTGGGAGCTGGCATTTTTAGCACCAGATATGCGTAGTGAGGTACTGCCATGAACCTAGCGAAAGCTGGTCATCCAAGGATCACGTGGTACTGAGATGGCCAGTCCATGACTTCGAACTCTAGCTTTTCGCATCTGAAGTTATTCTTTGATCCAAAGACTACGTCGAGGTGGACTTTGCCTAGTGGAATTTCGGCTTTTCCCGGAACTATCCCGTGGAAAGTTGTGTCTATAGGTACTAGATTTGCCACGGACCAATTCATAGCCCGTAGAGTTTTGGCGTAGATCAGGTTGAAGCTTCTCCATGCATCCAAGAAAACCTTACTCATATCAAACCCACTGATTTGTGCTTCTACTATTAGCGCTGACTGGCCTGGTCGAGGGACCCGTAGTGGATGATCAGCTCTGCTGAAAGTAATTTCCTGTTCGGACCAATGGAGATAGTCAGGTGTAGGAGGTGGCTTTGTTACTGCCATGTTTACTTGCCTAGTGATCAACTTTTGTGTTATGTTGGAGGGCGGTCCGTTCTACATCATTGACATTGCTCCTTTTGACCTGGGATACTCGTCATCTTGATGTGTTATGTTTTGCGGTTGTCCCGCTGGCGGGTACCCCTATGGTGGCGGTGGTATGTTGATAGCTAAAGTGGCAGGCACAGTAGCGTAACCTCGGTTTGCTGCTTCGGTTGCCCTTGCGTTGCATAGCTCTTGCATTTCTAAGAATGTTCGGTAGTCTTTTAGGAGGTTATTTGATCACCTTTTCCATGCCGAGTCGACGTAGTAGTGCATATTGCAGGGTCCTTCCAACATTTGTCCTGCTAACATAGGTGGGTCTCGATTCGTCGGCTAGTATCTTTGCTACGACTGGCCTCCACCAATGTTTTCCCTATTACCACGGTATCCGTTGTTGTAATCGTCGCTTCGTCGGTTGTACCCTCCAGAGAAACTGGCTACAACGTAACTTGGTGTATGGTACCCATCGTTGGTTCATCGTCTTCTATCATTATTGCGCCTGTCCCTATCGTCTTCGGGTGAACAGGCTCTTTTGTTGTGTACTGCGTCCTCTCCATCAGCCCAATGATTGGCTATGTCCATCAGCTGTGAAATTTTCTTTGGCTTAGTTCGTCCTAGTTCTTCAATAAACTCCTGCCGACGAAGTCCATCGTTGAAGGCGTCGATTGCTCTTTCATCGGATATGGCTTCAGCCGAATTTTTTATGGTGTTCCAACATTGGACAAAAGTCTGTATTGATTCTCCTGTTTTTTGCTTGCAGGCCCGCAATTGCTCCAAATACGCGGGTCGTTTGAATGTGGATTGGAAGTTCTTGATAAATTTGTCCTCAAGATCATTCCAACTACTGATAGAATCTTCGGGTAGTTGCCTTAACCAGGAACGTGTTGCACCGGTTAGGTGCAGCTACAAGCTTTGCATTGCGGTAGCTTTGGAGCCGCCTTGTAATTTGACGGTTGTCAGATAATCTGTCAGCCAAGCTTCGGGTTCTTGGAGACCATCATACTTTTGACGATCTTGAGGTAATTTAAAGTCTTTTGGTACTGGAGTCTTGTGAACCCGTCGGGTAAAGCAACTGGATCCTCATAGTTCCTGCTCTTCCTCGCTTTCGCCGTCATGGTATCTTCGGGTGCTACGCTCTTCTCTGGATCGGTCGATCCTCCGCTGTGTGATATCGTTTCTTGCGTCATTTTGGGGCTCTGATTCTGAAAAGTGGACTCGATGTGGCGATCGTCGGGTGTGACCTCCATGCCGAGGGTTGCTGTGATGGCATGGAGATCTGTCGAGTTGCCGCTTAGCTCATTGATCTGCTTACGCGAGAGATGCTCCTACCATGCCGAGATTCATCAGGGCGGAGTGGGGAAGGGCCACACGAGGATCGTCGGGTGCGGACTGTGTTGTAATTAGATATGTTTGTGTGGCCACAGTTGTTGCCTGGGCTGTTTTTTCCTTAATGTTTCCCGCTTGGTCTATTGACATGAATGATAGATCAAGGTCTCGGATTAGTCCGCTCCTCTCTGCTTCGGGGATATTCTCCAACCAAGATGTTCCTCTCCTTGGCGGTGCTCCTCCTGTTATGCTCCTTGATCCTCGAGTGGAGCTTAACTGCGCTCGTCGTAGGCTAGATTCATCGGCTAACCTTTTCCTTTCGTCGAGTTACCTCTGCATCCTGAGTAGGTCTCTCTTCTTGCGATGAAGCAGATATTGGTATGCTAATAGATCCTCGTGTGGAGCGTCCGTTGTCATTGGAACTGCTCCGGAAATTGCCTCCCTTGCTTTTTGCCATGCCGCTGCTGGTAGCCGAAGAGTTTGCCTCTCACCTCCGCGTGGTTCTTCTTCTCGATTTACGCGGTGAATTGTTAGGTCTCCCCCGTTTCCTTGGCTTCCTTCATTGCCGTGATCTCCTGCATTGTGGATTGAAAGAATATCATCAGGGTGAAAATTTGGGTTACCGTTGGAGTCTTGTTGGGCCGAGGCGTCTCCGATGATCATGCATACTTGGTCCTGAGTGATGTATGAACTGGTGACGTCATTGTCTGAACCGAGGGAGACACTGTCGGGTGAGCCAGTGAAGTCCATCAGTTTTTGTTCTGGGTAGATTTCTGCCATCCGAATTCTGAAGTCGATGCTTTCGCTGCTTTCTTCGGGTTCTAAATTAGCCAGGCTTGCTTCGCGTGGTGGTGTTAGCTGTGGATATGATCTGGAGGAGAGATTGTCGTAAAGACCATCAAGGTCCCCCAGATCCATCTCGATTTGCTCGCTTTCTTCGCCTGCTTCGATCTGTGCTATGGCATCCATGGAGGATCCGATAGAAGATGCTGGTATCGTTGTAGGCGTAGTGTTTTCCACCGACGGTTCTGATGTGATCATGGCTAAAGGGTGCGATTCTTGCGGGTCTTCTACTTGGAAGTGGAAACTTCCGATGATTAGATCGGATCCTCCGTTGAAATTGACGGGTACCAATATAGGGGTGGGTGGGCGTGGATCTGCTTTCATCGGGTTGATGCTTGGTGGAGAGCGGTCCGCCGAATCTATGGTTCCAGCGTTCAGGTTTCCCACAGACAATGCCAATTGACGATGGGTAACCTCGGCAATGTCCATGGTGAAGGACTTAGGGTTTCGCGGAAAAGAGAACATTGGGGATTTTATCGGATGTCAGGAAAACAATGGAGTCAAAGTCGCCTGAATATTGAGGAATCGCACTATTACAAGTTGCCTGGGACATTTTCTGGTACCCACGTTTGGGCTTCTCCCGTCCTATATATAATAGGCCTGGTCTCAAAGTTGTATGCGGATAGGTTTTACATACGTGTGACTACAATACCAACACATTGTCGGTTCAGAAACTCTTTCCTATATAATCAAAGTCTTTGTCGGTTGCTTCCTTGGGCTATCATCTGAAATCTTCATGGGCCGTAAACCTTTTGCCCAGTATATGGTAGCAAATCATAAGTATCCGAGTAGTCATACCTATGTCACCAGGCAACCTTTCCATTTGCTAGTTAGGACAGTGATGTCTACACTCAGATATGGTCTATAGCCGTCCTTGAATTCCTAAATGCAAGGTTTGAGCACCATGAAAAATCTATTAAATAAATTTTCCCACCTTTTGATTTAGAGTCAATCTTCACAACACTCCCTGGACACCTAGCTTGTACCTTAGCCTTGAAGTTGTACATCATCCCGGAGCTATTAGTCCAATCCCCATCCAAGACTTTCAGAGCTTTATCTTTACCTTTCCAAACAATGTAATATGGTAGGACCATGTTGTATTTAGCAACGAGTCTACTCTGAATATTCTTCGCGGTCTCCTTAGGGTTAACCTTTAGTATGGACATAGCTTGTAAAGCCAGCACTCCGTATCAACCATTGAGGATTTCAGTCTGCTGCCTATCAGACACATGTGGGGAGGGCCCAATTTGTTCACCTAGAAAAAGATTCATTTACAATATAAGCAAAGTTGAATCTTGCACAACAATTGTAGCTATAGTGTGAGAAAAAAGAAAGTTCAAATTGTTGCTCCATTCATTGCCCGAGTACCCTAGTTGCCTTTGATGCAGTTAGGGCTCTGGTTGCGATCCTCCATGGACAAGTGTTTTGATACTTGGTGAGTAAAATCACATGAATATATTAATCAATCATACCATGATATGTACATATCTAGGTATGTCCTATGCTCTAAATGTTATGAGCATATACCAGGGTGACTCATAAGATGATCATTGGACGATAGTAAGGATATTCTTATGATCTTTGGAAGAACTAAGAATATATTGTGTATGTAAAATTGACAAATAGTTCATTGTAAAGTGTTCATTGATGCTAGAAAGATAGTTCATTGTAAAATGTTACATTGGCACTATACAAATAATTCATTGTAAGTGTTACATTGGAACTAAACAGATAGTTCATTGTAAGTGTTACGTTGATACTAGTTTTGTCACCAGATACAAACTAAGTTTATCTCAACTTAGGCTTTAGGTTAAGGTGGCACAATGTAATGGAAGGAAGTTCCATGATGGATTTGGATAAGTTCCAAAAGGTTAAGGACATTGTGATAGATACTACAACGAAAGGCTAAGTATAAGACTGCTATAGTAGCAGCAAAGGAACTAGGTGTGGTTCTCCATGGGCTAGTAATATGAAGATCTATTGTATGACAATAGTGTTAACATGTTTTCAGCTCAAGGAACTAAGGTCTCACCAAAGGACCAAATTTATACAATGCCATCTCATTTGAGAATGAGTGATGCATAGAGACGCAAACACATGCAAATACACATGGACCTGAAAGCGTCAGATCCGTACATTATGTTTGCCACTAGCAAACGCGTATATAAGCCATAGGTGTTGAATGCGCAAGTTTCTCAAACTAGATTATTGACTCTAGTGCAAGTGGGAGACTGAAAGGAATATGCCCGAGAGGCAATAATAAAGTGGTTATTATATTATTCCGTGTTTATGATAAATGTTTATTTCTCATGCTATAATTGTGTTAACCGGAAACATTAATATATATGTGTTTAATAAACAAAGAAAAGGTTCCTAGTGATGCCTCTCATTACACTAGCTTGTTGATTAGCAGATGATCAAGGTTTCTGATGGCTCGTGTATTAACAAGCTCGTTGGGAAACCCCAAGAGGAAGGTATGATGAGCACAGCCGCAAGTTTCCCTTAGTTATGAAACCAAGGTTTAATCGAACCAGTAGGAGCAAGGAAACACCCCAAAGGTGTTGCTAGCTGAGCCTTGGCAGGGCGCACTACCGGTGCTAGTAGCAACGTGGAGACCTGCACAACACAACCACAGAACTTTGTCCCCAACTTGCGATGAGGTTGTCAATCTCACCGTGTTTTGCTGAAAACAAAGGGTTAAACGTATCGAATGGAAGGAAGTAATAGTTTGCAGAAAGTAAACATAAAATAGTAAACAGTTTATAGATTGTATGTAAAAGAAAGGACCGGGATCCATAGTTCACTAGAGGTGGCTCTCCTTAGATAGAGAACATGCTGGGTAAACAAATTACAGCGGGGCAATTGACAAACATCGAGAAAGCAATACATGCATATACTAATCATCTTGACTCCTTTGAGACTTGATTGGGCATTACAACATTATACATAGACCACCATCCAACTGCATCTATGACTAATAATCCACCTTCAGGTTATCATCCGAACCACCTCCAGTATTAAGTTGCAAGCAACAGATTATTGCTTTACGAATTGCGTGTAAAGTAAACAATACGATTGTTCTATGAACAAAGGATTGTTGTTTTCTCCCTAGTAGCAACAACACATCTAGAGAGATTTCTGTCACTTCCCCAGATTACCAGAGGCATGAACCCACTATCGAGCATAAATACTAACTCTTGGAGCTGCTAGCATCTACTTGGCCAAGATAGCTACTAACAACAGAAAGCATGCAAGATCACAAATAACAAAGACATGATAGAATCAATAATCAATCTGAAATAGCATCTCAATATCCATTGGATCCCCGCAAACACAACATGCAGAATTCAAAATAGATGATCTTGATCATGAACGGAGCTCACAAGATCTAAACATGAAAGGACAAAGGAGGAGAACCAGCCATCTAGCTACTACATGGATCCGTAGACCAAGGATGAACTACTCACGCATCACACCGGAGGCTTGCATGGTGATGAAGAAGGCCTCCAGGGTGGATTCCCCTCTCCGGCAGGGTGCCGGGAAGAGCTTCAGATCTCTCCCGATCTAGGGATGGAGATGACGGCGGCTACAGACTCTTTCGTGGATTTTTGATCGGGTACTTAGGGTTTTTTGTCCCGAGGGCATCTTATAGGCGGAAGGAGAGGCCGAGGGGGTGCCTAGGCTGGCGACACCACCCCCTGGCGCGGGCCAAGCCTGGCCACACCACCTGGCCGCGTGGCCAGGCTTGGCCCGCGCCAGGGGGTGGTGTCGCCAGCCTAGGCACCCTCTCAGCCTCTCCTTCCTCCTATAAGTTGCCTCCGATACAGAAACCCTAACTACCCGATCAAAATTCCACGAAAGAGTCTGTAGCCGTCGTCATATCCATCCCTAGATTGGGAGGGATCTGAAGCTCTTCCCGGCACCCTGCCGGAGAGGGGAATTCACCCTGGAGGCCTTCTTCATCACCATGCAAGCCTCCGGTGTGATGCGTGAGTAGTTCATCTCTGGACTACAGGTCCATGTAGTAGCTAGATGGCTGGTTCTCCTCCTTTGTGCTATCATGTTTAGATCTTGTGAGCTCCGTTCATGATCAAGATCATCTATTTGTAATTCTGCATGTTGTATTTGCGGGGATCCGATGGATATTGAGATGCTATTTTAGATTGATTATTGGATCTATCATGTCTTTGTTATTTGTGATATTGCATGCTTTCTGTTGTTAGTATCTATCTTGGCCAAGTAGATGCTAGCAACTCCAAGAGTTAGTATTTATGCTCGATAGTGGGTTCATGCCTCTGGTAATCTGGGGAAGTGACAGAAATCTCTAAGGTACTAGATGTGTTGTTGCTACTAGGGAGAAAACAACAATCCTTTGTTCATAGAACAATCGTATTGTTTACTTTACACGCAATTCGTAATGCAATTATCCGTTGCTTGCAACTTAATACTGGAGGGGGTTCGGATGATAACCTGAAGGTAGATTATTAGTCATATATGTAGTTGGATGGTGGTCTATGTATAATGTTGTAAACTATCAATCTACAATCAACTGTTTACTTCTTTGTGTTTCCTTTCTACAACTGTTACTTTCTTCCACTCGATATGATTAATCCTTTGTTTTCAGCAAAACCGGTGAGATTGACAACCTCATCGCAAGTTGGGGACAGAGTTCTGTGGTTGTGTTGTGTAGGTCTCCACGTTGCTAGCTACACCTTTGGGGTGTTTCCTTGCACCTACTGGTTCGGTTAAACCTTGGTTTCATACTGAGGGAAAACTTGCTGATGTGCTCATCATACCTTCCTCTTGGGGTTCCCCAACGAGCTCGATATATTTTGGGCCATCAAGCTATTTTTCTGGCGTCGTTGCCGGGGAGTCAAGGACATCTTCACAAGGGGAGTCCCTCATAACCAATCTCTTTACTTTGTTATTTTTATTTTGCTTAGTTTACTTTTGCTTTGTTTGCTTGTTTCTTTATCAAAAACACACAAAAATAGTCTTACTAGTTTGCTTTCTTTATTAAAAACACAAAAAATTGACTACTCTTGAAAACACTAAGTTGTGTGACTTCACTAGCACCAACAACAATGATTTTATTAGCACACCTATTGCTCCACCTGTTCCTGAAGCTACTTTCTTTGAAATAAAACCTGCGTTACTCAAACTTGTTATGAGAGAACAATTTTCTGGTATTGGTAATGAAGATGTTGCTGCTCATCTAAATAACTTTGTCGAACTTTGTGAGATGCAAAAGCATAGGGATATAGATGGAGATATTATTAAGCTTAAATTGTTTCCTTTCTCTTTGAGAGGAAAAGCTAAAGAATGGTTAAATTCCCTAACTAGGAATAGCATTGATTCTTGGACTAAATGCAAAGATGCTTTTATTGGAAAATACTATCCTCCTGCTAAGATTATATCTATGAGAAGTGAAATAATGAAGTTTAAACAATCTGATAATGAACATGTTGCTCAAGCTTGGGAAAGAATGAAATCTTTGGTAAAGAATTATCCCACTCATGGACTGACTACTTGGATGATTATCCAAACCTTTTATGCAGGATTGAACTACTCTTCAAGAAATCTATTGGATTCTACTGCTGGAGGTGCCTTTATGACCATCACTTTGGGTGCTGCAACAAAGCTTCTGGATAATATGATGGTTAACTATTCTGAATGGCATACTTAGAGAGCTCCACAAGGTAAGAAGGTAAATTCTGTTGAGGAAACCTCCTCCTTGAGTGATAAAATTGATGTTATTATGTCTATGCTTGTTAATGGGAAAGCCCATATTGATCCAAATAATGTTCCCTTAGCCTCTTTGGTTACCCAAGAAGAGCAAGTTGAAGTGAACTTTATAAGAAATAACAATTTTAGCAACAATGCCTACAGGAATAATTTTGGTAATAACAATTATAAGCCATATCCTCCCAACAATGGTAATGCTTATGGAAATTCCTACAACAATAGGAGTGCTCCCTATGAACTTGAAGTTATGCTTAAAGACTTTATTAGTAAACAAACTGCTTTCAATAAAACTATTGAGGAAAAACTCTCTAATGCTGAAAGAAATATAGCATCTTTGGTTGAAGCTCAATCTTCTTTGAATAAAATGGCTTCTAAACCTGAAACTAATGACAATCCCTTTGTAGCCACTAATGCCATACAAGTGAGAATTGATGAAAATGTTAGACTATTAGCTGAATTGCTTGCTAAGTGGGAAAGAGAAGATGAAATTGCTAGAAAAAATAGTGTTTCTACTATCACTACCACTAGTGTTGAGGCTAGTAATAGCTATACTACCTTAGATGATAATTATGATTTTGATCTTGATGGTTGCAATATCTCTGAAGTTATTAAGTTCCTACAAAAGCTTGCTAAAAGTCCTAATGCTAGTGCTATGAATATGGCCTTTACAAAACACATTACTGATGCTCTCATAAAGATTAAAGAAGAAAATATGAAACATAAATCTTCTATTCCTATAAAACAAGAATATGGTTGTGAACCCATCATTAATATGAAAGTGAATGATTTTGATTTCAAAGCTTTATGTGATCTTGATAGTAGTGTTTCCATTATGCCTAGAAGTATTTATGATATGCTTGATTTGCCACCACTTGAAGATTATTATTTGAATGTCCCACTTGATGATAATGCTAAAAAGAAACTCATGGGGACTATTAATGATGTTCTTATTATGGTTAACAATGCCTATGTCCCCGTTGATTTCTATGTTTTGGATGTTGAATGCAATGCTTCTTGTCCTATTACTTTGGGAAGACCTTTTCTTAGAATTGAGATGCTATTTCAGATTGATTATTGATTCTATCACGTCTTTGTTATTTGTGATCTTGCATGCTTTCCGTTGTTAGTAGCTATCTTGGCCAAGTAGATGCTAGCAACTCCAAGAGTTTGTATTTATGCTCGATAGTGGGTTCATGCCTCTGGTAATCTAGGGAAGTGACAGAAATCTCTAAGGTACTAGATGTGTTGTTGCTACTAGGGAGAAAACAACAATCCTTTGTTCATAGAACAATCGTATTGTTTACTTTACACGCAATTCGTAATGCAATTATCCGTTGCTTGCAACTTAATACTGGAGGGGGTTCGGATGATAACCTGAAGGTGGATTATTAGTCATAGATGCAGTTAGATGGCGGTCTATGTATAATGTTGTAATGCCCAATCGAATCTCAAAGGAGTCAAGATGAGTAGTATATGCTTGTATGCTTTCTCGATGTTTGTCAATTACCCCGCTATAATTTGTTCACCCAGCATGTTATCTATCTTAAGGAGAGCCACCTCTAGTGAACTATGGACCCCGGTCCTTTCTTTTACTATCAATCTACAATCAACTATTTACTGCTTTGTGTTTACTTTCTGCAAACTATTACTTTCTTCCACTCGACACGTTTAATCCTTTGTTTTCAGCAAAACCGGTGAGATTGACAACCTCATCGCAAGTTGGGGACAGAGTTCTGTGGTTGTGTTGTGCAGGTCTCCATGTTGCTGCTGGCACAGGTAGTGCGCCCTGCCAAAGTTCAGCTAGCTACACCTTTGGGGTGTTTCCTTGCTCCTACTGGTTCGATTAAACCATGGTTTCATCCTGAGGGAAAACTTGCTGTTGTGCTCATCATACCTTCCTCTTGGGGTTCCCCAATGAGCTCGATATATTTTGGGCCATCATGCTCGCCGCCGCCCAAATGCGCGGATAAGACCACTGAGCCGTGCCTCTCTCTCTCACTCTGGTCCTCTCCCTCCCTGGAGCTCTCCCTCTTTCGTTCTGCGAGAAACCCTAGCCGGACCCCGTCGCAAATCGCAGCCCTCTTTTTTTATAAGAAGAATGCTTCATAGACAGCTCATTATGGTTACGCTGCAGGTTTCCACCATGTTAGCATGGATTAGACCAGCGGCCTAGGCGTTTCTCTAACACATATACATAACTCCATGGACTTACAAGCTCCCCTTTCATTTCACACCGACGACATCCATATACAAAAGAGCATGATATCAACTAGGTACAAGTACCAAGTGCAATGTTGAAAGCGTTCCCCATGAAAGCATGGTTCTGCTAATTCCCAACAAATAAGTGCAAGCATATACAACATAGACGACACAATGGTTCAAGTTTATTAAGGGCAAGTAAAGTAAAGTAAAGTGTGCCATCAAGTTCGTGAGAGCTTTAATCACTAGTTTTCTCATAACAAGTGGAAGGTAAACAAAAGCATGAATATACTTGGAATAGCATAAGCTAGTAGGTAGGTATGGTGGACTCTTTGGAATAACTTGGTTTAGGGAGTTGGATGCATGAGTGGAACTCATACTTTGTTGTGGAGGCTAGCAAAAGACTGGGAGCGACAAACTAAGAGAGCAATAATGACCATAATCATGCAGAGCGACAAAACATCATTGATCAAAGCATAAAGTGATACTCCAAGTTGAAAAATAAAGGATCATCAAGGCTATGGTGACTTGAGATAGTCATAACATGGTGTGAGCATGCGCCAAGTCAACCCAAATAAAGCATCAAAGGAGAATACCACTATACTATGCTTTAATATGCTAAAACAACGCATGATTCATCCAAGGCACATTAAGCAATCTCAATTGTTTATAACAAGTCATGCTACAACAAATAATACTAAGCATAAAGCTAAAACAATATCAAGCATGGCATGACAAAGCATAGGCCACAGTCAAAAACAAGCTCTCTTTACCACTTAAGCATGAGCTATCCTACTCTTTTCCAAACCAAACCAAACTATTTGAACACCAATATATGAAAGAGGAGGTCCAACCAATTTATTCAGCAAACTAATAAAACCACGCAAACTAAAAACCAAAACAAAAACGAAAAAGAAGATGCTCCAAGAACAACACAACTGTGCATGAAACAATAAAAATAAAGTGTTTGGAAGAAACCTAGAATTTTTATTGATGAAGAAGGGGATGCCTTGGGCATCCCCAAGCTTTGACGCTTGTACTTCTTGGATATTTCTTGGGGTGACATGCGTGGCATCCCCAAGCTTGAGCTTTAGTCCATCCTTCATCTCATTACTCATTCCTTCCATACACCTGAAATTTTTCCTTCATACAAAACTTCACATAATCTTTATTAGCAACATTAGTGCACTCAAGATAATAAGTCTTTTAGGTTTAGTTCTAACACCAATAAACTTCCATTAAAACACTAGCTACTGTATCACCTCCCTCAAAAAGCTCAATTCCCCAAAAGAACTCAACAAGAAGCAAATTCAGAAAATGGCAGAAATCTGTCAAAACAGACCAGTAGGTAAAGACGAATTTTTTCGAAGACCTTCTGTTGCTCAAATCAAAAAGTGTTGAACTAATGAAAGTTAGGTAATAACCTGGGGCAGAAGCACAAAAATTCACGCCTCAAAAAAACGTTCAGAGATTTTACACGAATTTTTACGGTGAAACACAGAAATCTGTTTCGGGACATCAACTTTCCCAATCATTACTTCTCTCTCATTAGAGGTTACTCTTGGCACAAAAAGCAAATAAAAATGATAAGGAGCGGTCATTACTGAAGTAATAACTTCCAAGACTCATCTAAAACTTTTGGGTTATCTCCCAATAAGTACTTTTCTTTAACGCCTTTAAGTTAGGCATAAGCAAAAACTAAAATGGATAGAATAGAAGTAAGCGGAGACAATCATGGTGAAAACATTGTTTTGTTCAATGAAATCCTTTTTTTAACAAGGTTGATCAGGTCTTGCTACCAAAACAATTTCATATGAGACAAAACTTTGTATTCCACTAATGATTATGTTACCTCAACCTTGATAGCAATGGTCTCAATCATAATAGTTTCAAAATTTTCTCTTGGTATGGGACAATATATTTCTCCAACTTGAATGCCCTCAACATGTTCAATTGAATTCAAACCATAAGTCCTTTCAATATTCTTGAGGAAATAGACAGTATGTTCCTTGTCATTAACATTGAAGGTCACCTTCCCTTGATTACAATTAATAACAGTTCCTGCAGTATTTAAGAAAAGGTCTCCCAAGAATAATAGACATATTATCATCTTCAGGCATAATAGTTTGAGAGGATGCTCACATAAGAAATATGAGTTGAAGTAAAAGAGAGCATCAAGAAGCAAATTGAAAACACATTTAAGTCTAACCCACTTCATATGCATAGGAATCTTGTAAGCAAATAACAAAGTGACAGGCATAGGAAGATAAAACAAGAGTAACTTCAAAACTTTCAGCACATAGAGAGGTGTTTCAATACCATGAAAACTTCTACCACCATATTTTCCTCTCTCATAATAATTTTCAGTAGCCTCATGAATAAACTCAACAATATAACTATCACATAAAGCATGCTCTTCATGATCTACAAGCACTAGAGCTCTATCATAAACATCTTCAAAAGAATTCTTAGGAACATAACATTCATCCTTCTTTAGTAAGCATGGGGGATAATCAAATAATGTAAGGGATAAAGAGTTACTCTCATTAGAAGGTAGGCATGGGTAGCTAATCCATTCTTCCTCCTTTTGTTCATCACTCTCCTCCTCTTTTTCATCTAATGAGATTTTAGGTTCATCAATTTCTTCTTCCATAGGATCCTGCAAGGCATTAGTCTCTTCCATTTGTGAAAAGCATCTATTAGTATATTCAAGAATATAGCCATTTTCTTCCTTGTAATTCTCAAAGCAAAATTTAAGTATACCATAAACCTCATACTTATAAGGTGAATCATCAATATTTTCAAGCAAACTAGCAAGTTCAAATGCACCCTTCCAAGCAATAAATTCCTCAATTTGTTCCACATCATAAAGGTCATAATTTCCCTTAACATAGGAAGATATGGTAACATTATCATTATACTCACATTGAAAAGGGAGGTGTTTGTACCTCCTATAACAACAAGATTTATCAAGGTAATAAGTAACATTATAAGTAGAGCACACATTTCTAGCAATGGTATACAATCTATCAATTTGTCCCCATAAGTGTTTACCTTTTTGTGACAAGCGGTGTTCCTTATAATAATATTTTTCAACTTCCGTGAATCCACCTTGCCAATAAGATTTAGTTTCAAAGAAACCAACCATTGACAACAAGCATGATAAAGCAAGACAATAACAGACCAACGAAAATAACAACTAGAGTAGGGACCAATTTTTCTGTATTTTCAATAAAGAAATAAGCAAACAAGGCAGAAATAAACTTAGCTTGAACAATAGTGAATCCAAGTGAACTTGATAAATAAAGCTATGCTCCCCGGCAACGGCGCCAGAAAATAATCTTGATGACCCACAAGTATAGGGGGTGTATCGCAGTATTTTCGAGGGAAGTGAAACCCAATTTATTGATTCGACACAAGGGGAGCCAAAGAATATTTATCAGCCTTAACAACTGAGTTGTAAATTACCTGGAAACAATCTTGCTCACAACAGTTTATCAGTAGCAACAGTTTTGTAGTAAGAATAGTAAATTAACAGCAGTAGCAAAGCAAAGACAGTAGTAACAAAAGCAGTAACAGTGGGATTCGAGTGCGGTAGGCATAGGGATGGACGGACGGGCGTTGCATGGACAATACAATTCACATAGCAATCAGAACATAGGGCAATTGCAGATAAATAAGATAAAGCAACCAAGTACTAGACAATCCTAGGCATGTATTCCATATATAGTCATACGTGCTCGCAATGAGAACTTGCACAACATCTTTTGTCCTGCCAGCCCGTTTGCAGCGGAGCCTCTAGGGAACTACTGGCAATTAAGGTGCTCCTTCTAATAGAGCACCAGGGCAAAGCATTAACACTCTATGAACACATGTGATCCTCACATCAAAGCCATTCCCTTCCGGTTATCCCGATTTCTGTCACTTTGGGGCCATAGGTTCCGGACAACAACGTGTGTATACAACTTGCAAATAAGACCCAAAACAATACTATCATAATGAATCAATAACATGTTCAGATCTGAAATCATGGCACTCGGGCCCTAGTGACAAGCATTAAGCACAACAAGTCGCAACAAAGTCATAAAGCACTAATAAAAGATACTAGGCACCATGCCCTAATAATCTGATGCCATTACATGAACGATCTCATCCAATCCCTACCATCCCCATAGCCTACAGCGGGGGATTACTCACTCATAGATGGGGGAAGCATGGATGGTCGATGGAGAACCGATGGTGATGATGATGGTGATGATCTCCTCCAAATCCCCGTCCCGGCAGGGTGCCAGAACGGAGTTTCTGGTGCTGTTTCGTGGAATCTGGTGGTGGCGGCGGAGCGGAACTCCTTCTGGAAAAACGTCGAACCCCCTAGAGTTTTTAGGTCAGAAGGCTTCTTATAGGCGAAGAGGGAGACCGAGGGGGTGCCTGGGGCCACCACACCATGCCCTGGCGCGGCCAGGCCCAGCCCGCGCCTGGGGGGGGTGTGGCCAGCCCCTGGCCCTCCTCCGTCTCGTATTCTGGCTCCGTGAGTCTTCTGGAAAAATAGGCACTTTGGCTTTTGTCCCGTCCAATTCCGAGAATATTCATTTTCTGACTTTCCTGGAACCAAAAACAGCAGAAAACAGGCAGCAGGCACTGTGGCTCTTGTTAATAGGTTAGTCCAAGAAATCATATGAAAAGTACTCCGAAGTGTGGACAAAACACAAGAAAGTGGATAAAACCAAGCATGGAGCATCAAAAATTATAGATACATTTGCAATGTATCAGTGTACAACCACACGGGGGGCCTGGAAAACCTCACGAGTAACTAACCTGCCTAGTAGATTCCATGAGTCACATAGTTCGGCGTTCCATTCGACATATGCATAGAACACGTTTTGAAAGATTTGGCGGGTGAAGGTGCATCATAAAAGGTAGGTAAGTGTGGTCGAGGTTGCTTGGGGTAGATAGCGCCCCTGGTAAACCAACCTCGCCTCACATCTCTAGGGACCGGCTTCGGGATTTGACCTATTACGACGGAACCATCCTTAGGGCGTGACTCATGGTCTTGGCGAAAGGAAGGTAAATGTCGTGTCCAACCACCCTCTGCTGGCCTTCCAAGGAAAAGGGCTAATCATTGTGGCATTAAGAGTCGGTTGGTACATGTGGATAAAGTTGTACACCCCTGCAGGGTATTAATCTTTTCAAAAAGTCGTGTCCACGGTTATGGACGACTTGGGAACAAACATGAAGATCATAGAGAACATTAACCTAATCGTAAAACTTGGCAGTTCAACGTGTGCTTAAGGATGCTTCCTCATGGGTACGAGGGGGTGATCCTAGTTGTGAGATGAGGATTATTTTGGTGGATACCAAGATGGTGATCAATTCTTCGGAGATGTCGCTCTCTTATCCCCTTTTAAAATATTCTGATTAGACGAGCTTCTTCTCCCTCTTATTTTACAAACAAAGATGGCTTTATGCAAAATAACCCCACTAGCCATACGTCTTGCGGAGTACACTCTATACTCACCCTTGCTTTGTTGATACTTTTGTAGCAGAGTAAGTGTTCCCCTGAAGACGAGTTTGGTACGACATCGACACCGACGAGTAGCTTGGGGTTCCCGGCCGGCAGCCTGGAATCTATGGGTTGGGACGTCATCGTTATGCTTTAGGCCTCTTAGGCCATTTGTTAAGTTTGCTATACCTAATAGCATAATTTGCCTTCCGTTGCTTGATGTTTGTGGTCAGTGACCTCTGCTTGTAATATTTTGGTTCTTTGCTCAGTTATGAGCTTGCTATACTAATTTTTGTGTCACAAGGTTACTGTTGTGTTACTGATTTCTCACTGGATATCCTCGAGCTCTAGGTTAAGCTTATGTCAGGCTAAGGTCTGGATTTTTTTTAACCCTGATCCCGAGGGTGTTACAATTTTTGGTACCAGAGCAGTACCGACCGTAGGAAAACCTTGCTATTCGTCGATGTTGAGTCTAGTGCTTGTGAAAACTATTTTAAAGCTGGAAAGTATTTGTGAAAACTCTAGTATGCTTCTTTTGCTCCTTATATGGTATCACTCTAATTCTGGGTCATCTTATCTTGTGTTGATTTGTAAAAAGTTTTGATATCTCTTCTAGTCTCTCAAAACTTAGGTGCCTTTTTGGCAGGTCGTTTCTCAACCAGTTGACCTAGTGTAGAGTTCTCTAGAGTTGTGTGTGTTGTGAATTCCTTGTCTCCCCTTGCTCTGCTTCAATCGAGAGATTCCTTTCTATCATGATCTCTCTATCTTATGGGTCCACAACATCATGTCGATGGTTCCACCGTATTATATTCTAGGCTTTGAGGTTTCATTTCGCCTCGTGTGCCTCCTTTTTGTTTGTTTGAGTACTTCAGAAGTCGTTACTTCCCTTGGAAGCTACCTCGTGATTACTACCTTGCAGTGTACTATGTGTCACTCAAGTAGTAGTTACTCCTTTCTCGGGTTTTAACCCTTGGACTTGAACCTAAGATCCCAGATTGTGCTAGATTCTGGTGTTGTGAATCTTGCACATGAAGCCGATCTTTAACACAAGATCCATCTTGTTGATCCCTGTTGTTAATGTCTAAACATTACCTTAGGATGGCTGGGACTATAACTCTAGCCTTCGAGCTTATGGTTATTGTCGCGATTGAATTGTGACAAATAAGGACTTCCCCTACCACTAGCTATGGCAGATGTTCTTTAATGGAACCAAATAGATCACGACAAGAGTACTCCTCGTGAGTCTCACATCTATAATCGTGACTCTGTCACACCCTCCCTCCTATGCATTGGTTCTTAGAAGATTGTTAATCTATGCATTCGTATCTCGGGATTTTATCCTGAGCATGTTCTTTTCCCTTGTTGTTTTCTGACCTTTGTCTACTATTTGGTAGCCAAGTAGCAAATGTGCATTGGTGTCTCCTGATGCAAGATACTCTTGTGGTCCATCATGACAAACCATTTTGGGATGTCAGGAGAAACAAACTCCAGTACCTCGTCATATCTAGGACCAGGTCAAAGTGTTGTAATTCGCAGATTAAAAGGTATATGTTCTACCTTAGAGTATCACACTATTACATATCAAGAGGTCATGTTGAATTTCATGACATTCTTAATGAAGTGATGCTCTTACACATAATTACTCACCCTTCCTCCGAGCTTTCGTGCTCGTGAATGATGCGTGTGCGTAACAATGTGGCCATCTAAGATTCTTAGTAATTCTTATTGTTTTGAACCCTAAGGACATTTGTGTCATTCTTAGCGTGATTGGTTAACCCTATCACTAAGCAAAGGATGATTGTTCTACCAAGTCTGCTATTCTGGTACGCTCTCTTCGATCAAAGAGTTAGGCTTGTGCCAAAGCTCCGAGACTACGTCTTCTTGCCTTACCAAGCAAGTTTCCTCTCGAACTAAGTGACGTATCGGTGGTTCGTGATATTCTAGAAGGATCGCCATGTTGCCACATGACCGTATTGTCAAGTTCTTGAGCAAGCAAGTTCATTGAACTGCTCCTTTCTCCAAGGATCCGTATTGGATACCCCTGAACTAGTTGGTTGAGCTTAAATAACAACTTGGAGAGTTGTAAGACAAAAGTTCTATCTGACTTAGTACATCTTAAAGGGATGTCTAGTTTCGTTCATGCCGAACAAAGATAGTATTTCCTTCGTGGATATGTTATCTTCCCCTACCTTTGATTTGACTTGGGTTATCATCAAATCAAACTCAGTTCCAAGGACTATCTTGATGACGCTGCTCCTTGTGATGTTTCACTTGAGTACATCTTAATGTTCTTTGGTCTGACCAATACTCTGCCTTGTTCAAGTAACATATGAGTTCATCATCTTGGATTATCTCGATAAGTTTGTTGTTGAGCCCATCGACAATATCTTTATCTTCTCCATACTAGAACATACTCATATGAAACATTTGGCATTAACGTTGGAAAACTTTCGAGAACCTCCTTCATGTCATATCGAAGTATGTGTTCTGGATGTTAGAAGTAACCTTCTCCGATTCACGGGCAAATGGTGAAAGATGTCACCGTGGATTCGAGTAGAGTTATCTATGTTTCCTTATGGACACTTGTGTTTCATTGCAAGTACTTGATGTATAAGCAGTTGTCTTCTAACAAGTTGTTAATACATGGGTCTAGCAATTCAGCTCAGTCTATTGGAGCTTGACACTGAAGTCCATGTCTTGAGAATCTAGTAACTTTACTTTCGTGGTAAATTTTGCAAACTTTTTATTCGGACATGTTGAGTCTGAAGTATCATTCCACCTAACTAGAGCTAAATCTCAAGCAGCAATGATGGTTAATGTTCATCAAGGTTTTGACATCGGTCTCTTTGTAAACCCGACAAGATTGATGTAATGGTTGACACAACTAGTCGGAAAGCCGATCGTCAAATTATCTTGAATCAGCAAATAACAACCACTCTTCATGAGGCTCCTCTATGATTTATTATAGAAGTTGTGCTCATGGTTTCCTTTGTCTCCGAAGTCTGACCTTCACTTGATGTCTGGTAACTCAAACATTAAGGAGAAAATTTAAAGTAGTCCTGCTAAATGTCTCTCGGTCGATCCTCTAGACCCTTTTACGTTGGCAAGCCTCCCCTTGTGCCAAGTAACTGAAGTCTGAGAATGAAGTTTATTTTCCTTGTGTCATCAGGAATCTTCTTACCTCTTCATCCTGGTGGAGTAAAGTGATATCATGATCTTTGGAAAAGATTTTGGTAGTCCTAGATGAATAAAGAATTTCCTTTGTTTTCTCGATCATGTTCAAGAGTGACAATGATTTTGGTAATCAGATATTCCTCTTGTTACGTGTTCCTTGTGACTCTTATGAGTCCTCGCCACAAAACAACCTTATGTCTTGGCCTTCTGTTGAACAAAGAGTGATCCTTCTGTATCAAAAGTAGATCAACAGCTTGGTCATCTGTATCTTTGTATCCCTGGAAGCCCAACTTAAGCTGTCTAGTAGAGTTTCATATCTCAAAGTCTGTGATCATGTTCTTCCTGTTGTAAGCTTTCCTTTTCAGAAGCCTAAACCCTTCTGAAGCTCCATGGTCTCAGTCCTTATGAAGACCAGTTATCTATCAACTTGAAACCCATCTCCTCTTGTTTCCTCCTTTACCTTGACGTGTTTCATGTTTGTCATCTTAGATTTGTTTTGAACATTCCTTTCATGAGTTGACCATGAGATACTCTGTGTGTTGTTTAGTGCGTTTACCTCTTATCCTTAGAAGTGACCATGTTTCCTTCTCTATTTTCCTACCTTTGGAATCTCGGGTCAAGATTCTTGTAAGGGGGATAGAGCTATAACACCCCAGTTTTAGTTAATGTCTAATTAGGGTTTAATGTGCATTGCATGAGCATCATCTTTTAAAAAGTGCATGAAAAAGAACAAAGTAAAACCCTAAACCTAGTTTTTCATCTCCCTCTCAAATTAATTCAAAATAGTTTGAATTTGAAAACTACAAAAAGTGTGGAGCCCAAATAGTATAAAGGCCCCCTATGTGTTCCAAAACTATTTACACATCCTCTTGTATTTTTGGAATATTCAAAATAGTGTTGAATTTAAATATACAAAAGGGAAAATGAAAACAGTTTTGGGAAAATGGTTTCAGAGAAAAAAATGAACCAGCTGCCAGCCAGGCCGGCCCATCTCTTCTCTTCCTCTATCCTCCGCTCAACGCACAGCAGACAGCGACCCACCTTGGCCCACGCGCAGCCTAGCTAGCCCAGTATCGCTTCAGCCCTTCTATCCTTCATCGTCTTTGTCAACGACGCGAAGCTGCTCGCTGGCCGCTCCTCTATCGCCAGATGCCAGCCGTGCCGCGATGCTCGCCGCTTCTCAGATGCGCGGATAAGACCACTGAGTCATGCCTCTCTCTCTCTCACGCTTGTCCTCTCCCTTCCTGAAGCTCTCCCTCTTCCGTTCTGCGAGCTCCCGAAACCCTAGCGGACCCCGCCACAAATCACCGCCGTCTCTAGCCTCCCAGTTCCCTTCCGACAGCTCCTTGAGCTCCGCCTCGAACCGTTGGTGCCCCTGACCAAAGGAATTGACCGTGGGAGCTCACAATCGGCCGCCCCGACCGCGTCTTCCTCGCCTCCAACCAAGCTCCGCCGTGACCATGTCGTCACCATCCGACCTTTCCCTGGCCTCGACGTCAAGCTCGCCAGCATCAGGGTGAACCCCTGGTGCCGAAGCACCCTTTCCCTTCCTTCCTCCTGCTCTGTATCGTTGTTGTGTCGAGAACCTGTAGGAACCGCCGCCGTGCGCCGTCGTAGGCGTCGCTCCGGTGACCAAGTCCTAGCGGTGCTACCCATTTTAGGTAGCCTGCATCGCGCTGTTTCGAACACGCATTCCCATGTGTCCCTGCTTGCTACCTAGCACCGCTAACCACCGTCGGCCTACGTGCCCTCCTGCGAGCCCATGTGGCGCTGAGGTGGCGCCCGCGTGGCCCTGACGTGGGCATCGACCAAGGTTGGCCACGGTGGCTGCTTACGTGGCCTTGGGCCCAACCGTCAGCCTCTGTGGCTAGCCCAGGCCTCAGTGAGAAACAACCCCACCCCTGTGGTGACGTCAGCCCGCGTCAGTGCTGACACAATAAAGGTTTTAAATTGTTTATATAATCTAAAAAATTGGTTTAATCTTATAAATTCAATAACTAATTATTTATAAGTTAGAAAAATTTGTATAATATATCAAAATGTTCACACAAACAAGATCTACACTTTAGCATCAATATCATGCATTGATCAACAACTTTCAAGACAAGTCTAATTAGAAGAACAAATGAACCCCTGCAGGTGATTCCGAAGTCTCTCCTGTATTAGGGTTTGCACCCTTTGGAACCCTGTTTAAACTGTCAAGCATACTTTAGGGTTTCAATTTAACACAATTTAACTTGTCATATCATCATCCTTGCTTGAGCATTGCATTGATGCCATGTGTTGATTGTTGTTTCCCCTTTGTTTCTGGTGTTTGGTTCTTTCCAGTAGAATATGATACCGACTCTGAGATCGAAGACCGAGATCAACACCATCGAAGATCGACGAACAATACTTGACCAACTATAATCAAGTAAAGTACAAGGCTTACGAAGATCTATATCTGGGTATCAACAAACAAGGTAAACAAAACCCCACACATGATAAAATCCTACAATTTCGAAAGTATTTCATTCTTGCCATGATGCATACGATTCTACCGTGGTCTTTTATCGATAGATAGAGTATCCTATTTGTTGCATTAGTCCCTTTGAGCTTATATTACCCGATCCACTACTCCTAGCATAACTAGGTTTGGCTTGTGTGCACTGCTAGAGCTTATATATGTGTCTTGCTTAGCCATGCTTAGCTGTCAGTGTTGGTTCATCCAAAGGATGTACCAAATGCAGAGAATCTAGTATGATAGGGGAACGAGGTATAATGATGAGGTAAGATCAGTGGTAAATGTTAAACATGTTAAGGCTTGTACGGGAGGCCACGGTGGGATGTGGTTTTTGCAGTCCCATGCTCGCCACTACTAGGACCCGAGTTCTATCCTCTTGAACCAAGACGAGCGTATAACCACACGGGGCCTAGAAAACCTCACGAGTAACTAACTTGCCTAGTAGATGCCATGAGTCACACAGTTCGGCGTTCCATTCGACATATGCATAGAAAATGTTTTGAAAGATTTGGCGGGTGAAGGTGCATCATAGCAGGTAGGTAAGTGTGGCCGAGGTTGCTTGGGGTAGATAGCGCCCTTGGTAAACCAACCTCGCCTCACATATCTAGGGACCGGCTTCGGGATTTGTCCCATTACGACGGAACCATCCTTAGGGCGTGACTCATGGTCTTGGCGAAAGGAAGGTAAAGGTCGTGTCCAACCACCCTCTGTAGCCTTCCAAGGAAGAGGGCTAATCATTGTGGCATTAAGTGTCGGTTGGTATGTGTGGGTAAAGTTGTACACCCCTGCAGGGTATTAATCTTTTCTAAAAGCCGTGTCAACGGTTATGGACGACTTGGGAACAGACGTGAAGATCATAGAGAACATTAACCTAATCGTAAAACTTGGCAGTTCAACGTGTGCTTAAGGATGCTTCCTCATGGGTACGAGGGGGTGATCCTAGTTGTGAGATGAGGATTACTTTGGTGGATATCAAGATGGTGATCAATTCTTCGGAGATGTCGCTCTCTTATCCCCTTTTAAAATATTCTGATTAGACGAGCTTCTTCTCCCTCTTATTTTACAAACAAAGATGGCTTTATGCAAAATAACCCCACTAGCCATAAGTCTTGCGGAGTACACCCTGTACTTACCCTTACTTTGTTGATACTTTTGTAGCAGAGTAAGTGTTCCCCTGAAGACGAGTTTGGTATGACATCGACACCGACGAGTAGCTTGGGGTTCTCGGCCGGCAGCCTGAAATCTATGGGCTAGGACGTCATCGTTATGCTTTAGGCCTCTTAGGCCATTTGTTAAGTTTGCTATACCTAATAGCATAATTTTCCTTCCGTTGCTTGATGTTTGTGGTCAGTGACCTCTGCTTGTAATATTTTGGTTCTTTGCTCAATTATGAGCTTGCCGTACTATTTTTTGTGTCACAAGGTTACTATTGTGTTACCGATTTCTCACTGGATATCCTTGAGCTCTAGGTTAATCTTATGTCAGTCTAAGGTCTGGATTTGTTTAACCCTGATCCCGGGGGTGTTACAGGTTCATAGTAAAAGAATTTTCTAAATGTTGAGCTCGAGTAAAGAGCTTATGTTTTACAAAAGTGTTTACAAAGAAAAATAAAATAAAATGTTTTCTTTTGGGCGGAGTGGTATGATGGGAGCGTCTAGAAGGGATGCAGCCAGAGAGTGGGTCTACAGACCTAGGAATTGGTGGGGATCGCCGCCTAGGGTCAAAGAGATCTTCGAAGTCTCTTTTGAAGGGAGCTTTCAATACAACCACATGCTATATGGGCTCTAGCTTAGTTGACCATAGGGGAACCCTTGCATCGGTACCGCCATTGGTGAGGGGTCTTCGGGTCATAGTAGCGGCTGGATCGTGTACATACATAAGGGGATTCTATGGAAGACTTTGTCACTGATATGCATCACTATTCTGTATCATAATTTGCTGTTATCCATTGATATAATTCATATTAATAGATGATACTTATGTTATTTCATCTATTTTTGCATGGTTGATGACTTTTGGAGCATGGACCGTTGCAGTCAGGATTCTGATGGAAAAGGGGGTGTTTGGAGGCGAAATTCGCGAAGATCAGAAAATCCGGAAAATACATGGAAAATTCTATTTTTCCAGAGGACGAAGGATGCCAGAAGGGGGAGTGGATATGGGCAGAGGGGGGCCACACCACCCCCTGGCACGGGCCACACCACCCCTATCACGGGCCACCCCTGGCCGCGCCACCAGGTGGTGTGGCCACCCTGGCCCACTCCTGGCTCTCCCCTTTGGCGTATACTATCCCCACGAAACCCTAATACCTGGGGAGGGACCACACAAAGATTCCGCCGCCTCTGCGGGGCAGAAAACTACAAAGAGAGAAAGATCTCTCCGGCATACAAAATTCTGCCAAGGAAATTCCTTCCCAGAGAGGGGAGATCATCGCCATCAACACCACCATCAAGCTGGACTTCATCGGGATCATCATCATCATCTCCACCAGCACCATCATCACCACTCCATACCGCTGTAACAATTGGGTTGGATCTTGCATAGTTCTTAGGGGAAACTTTCCTGGTGTTGATTACTTGTTGTAGTTGATGCTATTGAGTGAACCATTGAATTATTGTTATGTTCAGATTGTTACTTATCATTATTTCATCTTTGATCTTGATCCATATGATGTCTTGTGAGTAGTTCGTTTAGTTCTTGAGGACATGGGAGAAGTCATGTTGATATTAATGGAATTGTGTTGAGAAAGATTCAATGGTTGTTAATTAAGTTGTGGTGTTATTCTTCTAGTGGTGTCATGTGAATGTCGACTACATGACACTTCACCTATATGGTCCTAGGGGAATGCATTGTGTATCTGGCTACTAATCATAGGGGTTGCCGGAGTGACATAAACCTGAACCCCCGTTAGGAATCCTTTGCACAAGGGATGTCAGGATCTTAGAGTTTAAAGTTGTGGTTAGGTTTCTATCTTAATTACTTTCTTATACTTGCAGATGCTTGCAAGGGGTATAATCACAAGTATGCATTAGTCCTAGGAAGGTCGGTACATTAGCACAGGTTCACCCACACAACACTTAGCAAACTAAAGGAGATTAATCAACTATATGAAGCGAAAGCACTTGACGATATTCCCGTGTGTCCTCGAGAACATTTGGTCATCTTAAGTAATACAACCGGCTTGTCCTTTGTTGAAGAAAGGATTGGGTCACTTGCTGCATTTATTCTTATTGTCTTTCATTTACTCGCACTTTATTTATCTACATTATCAAAAAACCCTAAAAATCCGTTTGCTAAGTATTTGCAGAGAATTCCTGCTCCAAGCCACTCGTCAACATCTTCTGCTCCTCATTGGGTTCAACACTCTTACTTATCGAAAATACTGCGATACACCCCCTATACTTGTGGGTCATCAAGACTATTTTCTGGTGCCATTGCCGGGGAGTGAAGCGCTATTGGAGAGTGGAACTGGTAAAGGAAACTTCTACTGTGAGTATTGTTTATTTCTGTTAGTTACTTTATTTTCGATATGGATAATTCACTTAGTTTGTTATTTCGTAATGCTACTACCACTGATAAGGTACTAGATGAACCACCACCTGCTAAAATTGATACTTTCAAAAAACCTACAAGAATTATTGATCGTGTTATGGATAACTACTATTTTGGAGATGGAACTGTCCATCCCGGTGATCATTTGCTCTTTATACACGAATTATGCGGGTTGTTCAAGTGTGCAGGTATTACAACAGATCAAGTCAATAAGAAGTTATTCTCATTATCACTGAAAGGAAGAGCTGAGGAATGGTATAAGCTGTTGAAGAATGGTCAATCTCTTGAATGGGAGGAAATAGTGCCTCTCTTTTATTCAAAATTTTATCCTCCTAGTGAGATTCATAAAGATCGGAATCAAATATATAACTTTTTTCCTCTTGATGGAGAGAGTACAACTCAAGCTTGGGGGAGATTGAAGTTACTAATGCTCAAATGTCCTATTCATGAGCTCCCCAACAATATTATTATCAATAACTTTTATGCAAGACTTTCTCTTCATGGTAAGGATCTATTGGATGCCTCTTGTGCTGGATCATTTACACGCATGGAAGAAGAAGCTAAATGGGATCTTCTAGACCGTATTCAAGACAATGCTGAAGCATGGGAGAATGATAAAGGAAGAAAGTCAGGTATAAATTATGATTATGAATGCATTGAATCTTTTATGGGAACTGATGACTTTCAAAATATTAAAAATGCTTATGGTCTAAACTCTCAAGCTATTGCAACTTATTTTAAGGCTTTTGCTTCCTATATTGAAGTTCCTAAAAAGAAGTGGAATAAGTATCATGAACCTTATAAAGATATTGCTAATAGTGTTCCTGCAAGAAATACTAAAGTTTATACTACTAATCATGTTGTACTTGAACCTTACATTGAGAAAATGCCTTTCCCAGTTAAGATAAAGAAACATTCTATGATAGCTAGTATGGTTAATGAAAGTACTAAATAAAGCTGTTGAACCTGATGAACAAGTAGTTATTGAACCTATGATAGCAAATGTGAAAGACTTTGTCACTAAATATGTAGGAGATGGACACACTATTCTTTGTAAGGATACTTCTAGTATTGTTTCACAAAGTAGTGTTATGAGAGCTAGTGTCCCTATGTTTTCTGTTAGAGTAAGTGATCATTGCTTCAATGGTTCTTGTGATAGCTATATTGTTAAATTTATGCATGATACTGAAAGTTGTCATGAGAGAGGGAAAAGTGTTCTTATGCATCCCAATAATATTAAGTTTCCTCACTTTATGCTGAAAATCTTTATGTTGCACTTGTTTTGCCTTACTATGCTAGTAGCCTTTGGTTTTAACAATTTATTTTCTTACAAAATTCCCTTGCATAGGAAGTGGGTTAGACTTAAACATGTGTATTTTTGCTTCTTGATGCTCTCTTTTTCTTCAATTCATATTCCTATGTGGGAGTCATTGAAATCATCATGCCCAACTTAATGGCTATAAACAAAAGAGCTTTTTGGGAGACAACCCAATATATTTGTGCTTTCAGTTTGTTTTCATTTATTTGAGTCTTGGAAGTTATTACTTTAGTAATAACCTCTCCTTATCCTTTTTGTTTGGTTTTTGTGTCAAGATCAACCTCTAATGAGAGAGAAGTAATATTTGGGAAAGTTGCTGTCCCGAAACAGATTTTTGTGCTTCGCTGTAAAAAATCGTGGAAATCTCTGTACATAGGATTGAGCTATAATTTTTTGTGCTTCTGCCCTAGGTTATTATTTAACTTTCATTAGTTTTGCACTTTTTGATTTGAGCAACAGAAGATTTTAGAAAAAATTGATCTTTACTTGCTGGTCTGTTTTGACAGATTTTTGCCACTCTTGCATTTGCCTCTTAAATCGATTTCCTTTTTGAATTCCTTTTGGGCTTTCAGAAGGAGTTGTTCCAGTAGCTTATGTTTTGATGGATTTCAGTTGAAATTGAACTTAAAAGGTTTATTACCTCGTGTGCACTAATGTTGCTAATAAGAATTGTGTGAAGTTTTGTGTGAAAGAAATTTCCAAGTTGTAGGAGAAAATGGTGTAACGAGATAGTGAAAGGTTAAATGACTCATGCAATATGTGTATGAAGATGAAGATATTGATGTTATTTAAGCGGTGATTCTGGAATAATTCATTAAACAACAAGTTCAGAGACCTGCAGAGTCCGTTTTCGAATAGGTAACAGTTCTGGTAAGAAAAGGTCCACGAAAAATCTATCAAGTTATATTTTTGCAGCTTTTATCTAACAAGGAAACAAACAAAGTGAAAGAGGGACGGAAACGGATCCAGGGTGGCTCACACCACCCCCTGGCGCGGGCACCCCTGGCGGCGCCACCAGGTGGTGTGGCCACCCCGGAGTTCGTCTCCGACCCGTTTTCTCCCAGTACCTTCCTTTTTGTTGTAAAACTTCATAATATATAATCCCCCGGATCCCCCGAGGTTCGTATATCGTGTTCTCGTCGTGTTTTCGTTTTAATCTGTTTCTGCCAGGAACTATTCTTAAAGTTTAGAAGCACAATGATCTCCGCTAATGATAAGGGAAAGGAGCCTGCGGAGGAGGATCTCCAAGACCCTGAGCAGGAGAAGGAGATCGAGACTAAATATGAAGAGGAGGCAAAGAAGAGCCAGCATCCGCACACCGGCACTACCATTGCAAGCATTGGGGTGGTGGCAAACCCTGCCAGGTTCAAAAGGACTGCATGGATGTCAACTGGAGGGAAGCCTCCGTGTCACTATTTGGCTTCACGGTCACCTTCTCCACGCACCAAGAATCCCTTCCATACCCTTATCCATGAGCATCAATTCTAGAATATTCCCAAGGAGAAACTACCCTCCAATTGGGACATGCCTCGTTCTAACCATGCAGGAAAAGAAGACTTCAAGGAGGAAGAGTGGGGAAAGAATTGTACAAGTTGCGAATCACAACCCAACATGATCATGAACCTCATTGAGAAAAACTCACAGTTGATTCATACTCTTACCTTCAAGATTGAAGACTTGAGGAAATTGATTGAAAAGCTCATCGAGAGAACACCACCACCACCGAAGGAGTAATTCGTCATCAGGTTTTGGCATCCCCTTGGTTTGTTCCAAGCTTGGGGGAGTGTCGCGATATCACATCACTATCTTCTATCTTTTTACCTTTTTAGTAGAGTCATATCATGAATAGAGAAGTTATTATCTAGGATGGTTTGTATTATGGAAGTGTCTCTCCTCTAGTTAGATATCTATGTATCCCTTGGTGTGAGTTGCCGTTATGGAATATTAATGAGAAGTTCTATCATTTATTCTTTTGCATATCTTATATTAGTTTTCAATTCCTATTATATGATTGGTCTTGTTGTTAGTATTGGTATCACTTTGGGATCATGAAGTAAATTTAGTTGGTTTTGGCAAACCTGGCTCGGTCAGTAGCAACACTATTATGAGAATTGAATGAAAAAAGATAAAAGTACTTTAAAGAAATATAATTTCATCATCTTTCTTTCTTGATTGGCCCATAAGCTTAGTATTCTTTAGTTAAGATCTTTTGTGTTTCTAAGGAAGATTGCATGTTTGTTTTTATCACCTGTATGTTTGTTTCCTTCAACTCTTATGCTTGCTACCCAGCCTTGCTAGCCAAAAACATGTACTAAGAGGGAATGATTCTTGTGCATCTAATCCTTAAACCAAAACCTATGACATTTATGTCCACCATACCTACCTATTAGCATTATTGCTATTCCAAGTAAATTCATGTTTTTATCTACCTTCTGAATTAAACTTGTTATGTGAAAATTAGTGATTAAAGCTCTCACGAACTTGATGGCACACTTTACTTTCTTGCACTTAATAAACTTGAACCATTGTGCCCATCAATGTTGTGTATATGCTTGCGCTTTGTAAGCTGTGAATTAGTAGAACCATGTTGTCATGGGGAACGCTTTCAACATTGCACTTTATTTAGTTGATATCATGCTCTTTTGTTTATGGATGTCGTCGGGGTGAAATGAAAGGGGAGCTTGTAAGTCCATGGAGTTATGTATATGTGTTAGAGAAACGCCTGGGCTGCTGGTCTAATCCATGCCTAATCATGGTGGAAACCTACAGCGTAACCATAATGAGCAATCTATGAAGCATTCTTCTTATAAAAAAAGAGATAGAGATTGAGAAAAAAGAAAAAGAAAAGAGATGAGAAAAGAGGAAGAGATAAAAAGCACAATTTTCCCATGGTAAATAAGAAGATTGCAGAGATGCTTATTGTCTGCTTGCCTTGTCATTTTGATACGGGGATTCTTCCGTATCATCGGGCAAGGGGTACCACGTTGGAGGTTCTCTATGATACACATGTACTTACTATGACAAGAACTTACCGGTAACTAAACTTGAGTAGCATGAGGAGCGGCCCTCGTATTCAAGGGACATGAGATTTTCAACTTACAACTTGTCAAGCATATCCTCATATTTGATCACTTTAACCTTAATCACCTAAAGATGCTTATGATAGGGGCAATGAGAGCTGAAAGCTAATAAGTACCATAATTTTTGGAAGCTCTTTATGAAACTTGAAATCCCTGCTTCCCTCTGCGAAGGGCCTTTCTTTTACTTTTTAGTTGAGTCAGTAACCCTATTCCCTTCTATCTCAGCAAGTATTTTGAGTTGTTGTGTTCCATTCATTCATATGATGATTTATTCAATCATGTTTCTTATGTTCGTTGTTTTGCACATTGCTCTTATCTTAGTGAGTATTACTTTGAAAGCTATCATTGAAAACCCCTTTATGTTTGAACTCCTGCAAATTGTTAGCTATTCTTTGACCGAGAGCAAAGTTTGCCATTACCAATTGTGATTTACTTTGTCTATCTTTATTGTGTTTCCTTTACTTATTGCAAGTTAAGTTATATAATGGTGAGTTGTCTGCTATTATGATTTATGTATTGATAAATGTGATGCTTCTTGTCTGTATTCTTTTATCGACTCTTCACTCCATAAACCTGAGGACATGTTTATTGAGCTCAGTTTTCGCTTGGGGACAAGCAAAGTCTAAGCTTGGGGGGAGTTGATACGTCCATTTTGCATCACTATTCTGTATCATAATTTGCTGTTATTCATTGATATATTTCATATTAAGAGATGATACTTATGTTATTTCATCTGTTTTTGCATGGTTGATGAATTTTGGAGCATGGATCGCTGCAGTCAGGATTCTGATGGAAAAGGGGTTGTTTGGAGGCGAAATTCGCGAAGACTAGAAAATCCGGGAAAATACATGGAAAATTCTATTTTTCCAGAAGACGAAGGATGCCAGAAGGGGGAGTGGAGATGGGCCACATGGGGCCCACACCACCCCCTGGCGTGGGCCACCCCTGGCTGCGCCACCAGGTGGTGTGGGCACCCTGGCCCACTCCTGGCTCTCCCCTTTGGCGTATATTATCTCCACAAAACCCTAATACCTGGGGAGGGACCACAAAAGATTCTGCCGCCTCTGCGGGGCGGAAAACTACAGAGAGAGAAAGATCTCTCTGGCAGACATAATTCTGCCAGGGAAATTCCTTCCCGGAGAGGGGAGATCGTCGCCATCAACACCACCATCAAGCTGGACTTCATCGGGATCATCATCATCATCTCCATCATCATCTCCACCAGCACCATCATCACCACTCCATACCGTTGTAACAATTGGGTTGGATCTTGCATAGTTCTTAGGGGAAACTTTCCTGGTGTTGATTACTTGTTGTAGTTGATGCTATTGAGTGAACCATTGAATTATTGTTATGTTCAGGTTGTTACTTATCATTATTTCATCTCTGATCTTGATCCATATGATGTCTTGTGAGTAGTTCGTTTAGTTCTTGAGGACATGGGAGAAGTCATGTTGTTAGTAGTGGAATTGTGTTGAGAAAGATTCAATAGTTTGTTAATTAAGTTGTGGTGTTTATTCTTCTAGTGGTGTCATGTGAACGTCGACTACATGACACTTCACCTATATGGGCCTAGGGGAATGCATTGTGTATTTGGCTACTAATCGTAGGGGTTGCCGGAGTGACAGAAACCCGAACCCCCGTTAGGAAACCTTTGCACAAGGGATGTTAGGATCTTAGAGTTTAAAGTCGTGATTATGTTTCTAGCTTAATTACTTTCTTGTACTTGCAGATGCTTACAAGGGGTATAATCACAAGTATGTATTAGTCCTAGGAAGGTCGGTACATTAGCACAGGTTCTCCCACACAACACTTAGCAAACTAAAGGAGATTAATCAACTATATGAAGCGAAAGCACTTGACGATATTCTCGTGTGTCCTCGAGAACGTTTGGTCATCTTAAGTCATACAACCGGCTTGTGCTTTGCTGAAGAAAGGATTGGGTCACTTGCTGCATTTATTCTTATTGTCTTTTATTTACTCGCACTTTATTTATATGCATTATCAAAACCCCCTAAAAATCTGTTTGCTAAGTATTTGCAGAGAATTCCTGCTCCAAGCCACTCGTCAACACCTTCTGCTCCTCGTTGGGTTCGACACTCTTACTTATCAAAAATACTGCGATACACCCTCTATACTTGTGGGTCATGAGTCATGATCCATGAACGGAGTCACAACGATGGGAATGGATTGTGACATGTGGGGAAAGTGTACAACCTCTGCAGTGTGTATGAACTAATCGATTAGCCGTGCTCTCGGCTACGAGCAATTTGAACGACTAAAGACTGAACCTTCTGAAGGATCTCCTCTGTTTTCAAAACCTTTTAGATTTTTTTTGTAACACTACCTTCATCTAGAGAGTGTTTGAAGGATTGGTGTACATAAAAAAATAGCATGCTGGCTCTATCCAGAGAGTGGTTGGAGCTAGTTTAGCCGTATTTGGGAAGGGTATAGGTTGGTGAACCTTGGAGGATTTCTTGTGTTCTAACTTATATTATTTTGATTTGAAAATGGACAAAGAACAAAGAGTGGCTGGACCATGGCTATACTCGAGGTCCATTGCTGGTATCCATGTTTGTGCCATTGGATCGCCGTAGTGGTGGTTGATGCTACATGGGACACGAGATCGTGGATGCCGGGCGTCGGCCCCAGAAAGTGCACTGCGTGTGTATGGTTGTCCGGCATTGCGGTGGTGGTGGCTCCTTTTCTTCCTCCTTATGGATGGTGAAGATTAGGCGATGGGGAATCCTGGTGTTGGTGGTGCTTTGGCACATACGGATCCAGAACGCATCATGGAGGTCACGTTTGATGGCAGCGAGCGATCCATGGGACCATGGTATGGCTCGAGGTTTTTTTTTGGGCAAAAAGCCTAGTGTGTTAGCGTCAGCGGCAACGATATTTGTGGGCGCCATGACCCTCCTAGGGGTGTCGTTGTGTTACCTTCCCCACACTAGAGCTCCAAATGAAAACCCTAAACCGTTTGGTCTCGGTGATGGAAGCGCGTGGCATCGTCAATCGTCATCCTCTTTGAGACATCATAGTGGATCTCTAGTTCCTCTTGGTCTAGATGTGATAGCATCATCGGGCATGCTTGGATCCTTCCTCGGTGCACCCTGGCCCCAACATGGGGCATTCTTAGAGACCTCTTATCCTTTGTATGTGACTTTGTTGTTTTCGTTTTGTATCCTCGGTGTCTGCTGGCAGGATCGACGCTCCATGACCCGGAGCGAGAGGGCATGCGACCCTTTCTGGTGATAGCTTGGCAGGTCCAAGGCAACATAGTCAAGCAATTTCACTAGGAGGCATTGTTACATCTTTCGTCGGGTGTCTTGGGTGTGTCGTGGAGGGTGTGATCTCTCATATTTATGTGTGTTCTTCTTTGTAAGAAGGTTCTCTCATCATATTGTATCAATTCGATCGTGTGGCTTTATTTATAAAGTATGACAAAAGTTTGTTTCATGGCTATTATGGAATACCTTACTCAGAATTGTTTTTATGCTCTACATTTGTTTATTCTCTCCGTGGAGTGGAGTTTGTATCTCTTGTAGTACATATACCCCTGCTATTATCAATGAAAATTGGAAAGTTGTCTTTTTCATGAAAAGGAAATTAAATGTGTTGGCAACTGTTCGTAGTTATTTTTTTTAGACCAAACATGATTAATACATATAGTACTCTCCCATCTCGAAATACTCCCTCCGTTTCAAAATACTATAAGATGTTTTAACTTTGTGAAAGCAGTGTATCTAGACTCATTTTAATACGTAGGTTCACTTCAAATCTAGATAAACCTACATACTAAGAGGACTAAGAGGAATCTAAATACATTCTTTTCATAAAACTAAAACACCCTTATATTTTGAAACGGCGGGAGTAGATGTAAAGTGTCATAAAATAGTTCCGGATACAAAAGTTTGCACAAGATAAAAGTAGCTCCTCTAAAAGTAAAGGCGGGATCTCAGAGGCATTTAAACCTGCCAACCCTGAGCGAAGACGTATTATCCGTGAGTGCAATAGAGAACGGCAGTGACGTATTAACTGGGCCGATCCAAGCCCTCCGCAAGCACCTCATACGCCAACCGCAGCCGAGGATGGGGGAAGCAGCGGGAAATCATTTCACCGCCTGAGGGGCGGCTGAAATCCATCCACCGTCGAGCGGAGACCGGAGCTCGCCTGATCCCAATCGCGCTCGTGAGTCCTCCTCCCCTTCATTATCCTCTTTTGCAAGCGGATGATTCATCCCCCGATGCCCTTCTTGTGCGTGCTCCTCCATCGGTAATGGAGGCTACGATTTCTAGTTACCTGCCGTTAGTTGAAGAATTGAGAAGCCGGAGGGACGGCGCGCTCGTATGTTTGTTGGAACTGAATTTGGATACTTGAGAGAGGACGGTACCGCGGGATTCAGCTTTTGGTAATTGTAACGAGCTCAACCTATTGCTTGGCGAGCAGGAGTTTATTTGTAGGTAAAATATTCCGAGGGCAGAGATTTTGAGATGCCATCAGTTTCTTCCTTGACACGTCGTTCGGTAAATAGATCCGGGAAGCGAGAAAAACATGCACTACATTTCGTGTTCTTTCTTTGGCCACAAGATTATTTAATTGTCTGTTTCTATCTAGTATTCTTTGAGCCAAACTCTAAGCAGTATGCCCCATCTCATCTGTTGAAATGTGTGTTTGTAGAGGGATCTGGTAGCTCAGCTGCCTCGGCATCGCGTGCTCACTATGGTTACTGGAGAAACCAATTCAAAGAGGCAAATCAGTGAGGAATGCATCATAAACCGCCTCCCAGGAGATCTCATCGAGCGGATATTTCTGAGGCTTCCAGTGAGCACTCTGTTGAGGTGTGTCGGTGTCTGCAAGCACTGGCAGGACTTCATCCAGGATCCCCATTTCGTTGCATCACACCTCCAGAACGCACACCGATATGCCCTTCTGTTCTTCCCGCAAGGTTTAGTTTCAGGCGAGCCCTACCCTAGCGAAGGTATCCTAATTGACGAAGCATGGTCACCGTCTATATATGCAGTGCCGGTGATCGGGCCTGATGATTACGTTTTTGGTTCGTGCAATGGTCTTCTTGGCTTATACACAAAGACATCAACAATCAAGATAGCTAACTTTGCAACCGGTGAATGTCTGCATATTGAGAAACCTGCCAAGAATGCAAGAGGTCATCACTTCTCTTTCTACAGCTTTGGGTTTCATCCTGTGACAAAAGAATACAAGATTACACACTTCCTTGGTGATGCTGAGGGTCGCCACCGTTGTAAAGACAACTTCAGTGTCATTCAAGTTTACACCCTTGGTGATGAGAAATGGAAAGATATCCCAACACCAGAAGCTCTTAGCTTGGACACAGTGAGAAACTCTGGGGTTGTCAATGTCGATGGCACAATGTATTGGTTGACTAGAGATAAGATGGCTAGCTGGCAGCACGCAGTTATGTCCTTTGATCTCAGGGAAGAAAGTTTTGCAATTATACAACTGCCAGCAGAACGTGAAGATCATGACGATTTTGGTCCTCGTAAGTTCTGGATCAGAGATATAGATGGGAAATTATGTATAGTAACTGCTCAAACCAGTCGTTATGATTCCAGAATTCTTCTTGGTGAGCTGCAGATCTGGACACTTGATAACCCAGTAGAGCAAAGGTGGAGCCAGAAGCACAATGTTAAGAACCCACCAAATTACATTCCGGGTCCACATTTTGTTCACAGGGATAGGATCCTTACACAGAGCTACAGCAGCGTAGGTTCGTACGAGTTGATCGGTGAGAACATTGAGATTATCTTTTGGAATATGGCAGAGCTGTTAGATATCAGACCCCGCAGGCTGTACAACATGCAGTCCTACATCTGTGTGAAGTCGCTTGTATGTTTAGATGTATACAAGAAGGCTGGCATTGTGCATAGACAAAAACAGCAAGTAGGCTGGCAATTGAAGAAGTGGGAGGCATGGGAGAATGAGCTTCGCGAGGTAGAGAAGTTGCGGAGCAACATCAACAAACAGGAGCATGATTTATCCGTATGATGGACAAACCTTATTTGCCTCAATGAATACTTCTTTTTAAAGATTCGGTGAACTGCTAACTTGCCATTTGTAGGAAATCGCAGGAAAAATGATTAAAATGTATCAGTTCGTGGTGGACGAGTCACATGCCATATCAGAACGTGTACGCACTGAACTCAATCAGGTGTTGCAGCACAAGCCAGAAAATCCTAATCAGGTAATTCTCTACTGAAATGATAGACTGGATGCTACCATGAGTTTCGCGTAGTATTTATTTCAGTCCAAACACATAGTAATATTTAAAGTGTGCTGTAACTAGTGTGTTAACATGTGTCCAATAGCCAAGGTTCCTCCGGCGGCTTAATTGGGTGGAACAGAAACGGGACACGGAGGAATTAATTTCGCGTTCAAGTAAGTTGAGCGGCAGAATTCAGGTACAGTGTGCTTGCATTTATGATTTCCTAGCCAACATTATTTATGACTGTTATTATTCCAAAATTTGACAAAAGTTGGCTTTCCTATAGGCCATATCGCAGGCACAGGATAATATCTCTAGTATTTTAAGAAGTCATATGCTGGATCAGGTGAACTTTCAGTGGCTTCTAACTTCTACACTATCGGTGTTCTCTGCTAGTAGTTGTTACTTGGTCTTTTTTGTGACTGGCTACTCTTCTTTGCCATGATAGCTAAGGCACTTAACTTATCTTGAAAATGTGCATCGTAGCTGTGTTCCCTCTATTCATATAAATGAATGACTTCCCCACTTGTGATTTATTTCCATGACAAACTTAATTTTGTAAATTGCAAACCCAAGATTGATATAGAGGTGCATGCATTTCCCTTGCATGTTTGCCGGAATACGTTGTATTATTGAACATGCTAAGCATAGTTGTGCTAATTGAGCGCTGAAACTTTTTTTAGCATAAGTAATTCTAAGATTAAGCAACGAGCTTGGAGTTCTAAATCAAAGAATATTGTGAGTGGCAAAGAAGATAATTGTCATATTGGTTACAAATTTTCGTATTATGTTCCTGAAAATTTAACAACATTGAGCCGCCCATTTCCTGTTATAGAAAAACGATGAGGATACCTGATAAGTCTCTTTTTTTATCAGGATGTCCCCAGACACCCGGGATGAAAGTTGCAGACACTTCTTGATTTGATATTCTGATCCATATTCACTTTTGGCAGGGTAAATCAACTGTGAACGTTTCTTCCACTGATGATAAGAAGGACGAAGAAGAGAACCTTCCATCTTGAACTAGCTTTCTTGGGCACTTACTGTTCCTGCTTGAATTTCCTCCCGAGGGTTTCTTAACTTCTTCTACGAGGAGACTCTTGCTCCCTTGGATTGGATGTTCGCAACAATTGTCCATGCACCGATTCAGTTTAGTTTCTATAGTTTTCTTGTCATCACATTGCACTTTCAACAATGAGTGCAACAGTCCAGTGCACAATGCTGCTTTTCCCGAGAGATCCATCTGGACCAGTTGCCATAGAAACAAACGTTTAATTTTCTGAACACATTTTAAGCGGTTTGTCATGTTCAAAAACTTGAGATGCAGCAAAGGCCATACTGGCTTGTCTGTTCTAGTATTATTGTTTTCTATGCGCTCGCTATTGTAAATTAATATTAGTACCAATCTCTATCCGGACTCGTGATTCAACCATCGTCCCCTGATGTAATTTTGAATGCATTTTTTCATTCCTGTCCTGTGCAGCGGAGACTTGAGAGTATACAAATGCGCAGAGTATAAAAGAATACCACACGAAACGTGTTTTCTTGGAGGGAGAAGGAAACCTATTTTGTACTCCCTCCGACCCAAATTAGTTGACTCAGATTTGTAAAGATACGGATATATCTAATACTAAATCATGTAGATACAATTGAATCTAGACAAATCTAAATCAAGTAATGTGGGTAGGAGGGAGTAGTAGAAACGGCGGTTTGACGGAACCTCCCGCATTGTATTATAAGAAGAGGAAAAATGGTCCCCGAAGACCATACAGTCACAGTTAATTAAGGGAGACATATGTGTAGTCCTATTAAAATTTAAATCTAAAAAGTTCCGATAATAAATATGTAAATATACTTCTTTCACAAAGCTAAAAACATCTTATATTTTAAAACCCCTCCTTTATTCGAACCAGACCTGGAGGACTCCACCGCTACATGTTGGACAAGCGACATCGTCAGCAGCCTCGCGAGAAGCCCCCATACCTGACCATCATGCCGCCCAAGCGGCCGCCTCGGCTGCCATTACCGTGAAGAAAAGGGTCTACCTCCATGAAGCCCTAACTCCGCTGCCTTGCCCGACTATGAAGTCCTCCCACCCCCTTTTTTTACCCCAATAGCGAGGATCGCCGCCACCACAGCCGAGTAGGGTGGCCTCACGGCGGCGGATGGGTCTGCCTCTCGAGTCGCAGGGGCGGAGGCAGGATTCAACTTTAAGGGGGGCCAACCTAGCTAATTTTCTTATAGGGGGGGGGGGGGCAAGCTAAACTTCACTAAATCCTATAATCAGCTCTAAAACAACGAAAATAGGCTTGCTGCCATTGGAATAGGGGGGCCTTGGCCATCGCTCGTCCCCTAGCTCCGCCACTAACCTGGTGTGCGACTCAGGAGGTACCGGTTAGCTCGTTTTCTGGTTCGCTGACTTAATTGTTGCTAGTTTAGTAGTTTAGGGCATCTCTAACCGGATCCCTTAAAAGAGTAAAAATTGGAGAAAACGCCACCTAACCGAACTCCTAAACAGTTAGAGGAGAAAAAAAATATACTCCTCCACGCCAGCGCCGCCTATATTTGGCCACTTGTCGCCTCCCGCCTCCTCGCCCCCTCGCCGGCGCCGATGGCCTCGACTCCGGTCAAATGGGTGCCACCATTCTGCGCAACCCCGTCGGCCACCCTCGCTGACTCTGACGGCTTGACGACGTGGGAATCGACCATCTGCCGATGACAAACAAGGGGAAAGATTGGGAAGAACCAACGTGATGCGGCCCGCCACGTTGTAAACCATGATCATCAGGAAAGGGGTCCACAATGGCAGCAACGTCCCTGGCGATGGAGCCTCGTCCTCCTCTAGCTCTGGTCACCGGCTGGTGGGAGAGAAGGTCGACGACAGCGAAGCAGGCGCTCACCAAGACGGAGGCAAACAAGAGGAAGAGGAAGGAAGCCGCGTCGACACCCAAGGTCGCTCGAACTCCGGCATCTCGCCATGCCACGCATCTGGTCGTCGCCGCCACCACTGTCGCCACCATCGCCCATGACCGCCAATTGCTCGATGAAATGTCAGAGAGGTAAAAAAATTGAGGTGGAGATTGAGGTGGCCGACTTTATGTCGCAATTGGACTCATTACACAACAAGGGCCTCAATGACATCAACCTTGACCCTTATTGTATGGTTTTTCGCTAATTAACTAGGAACCTTCTTCTTAATTTAAAAGACATAAAGCAATTTTTTCCTTCGTATACTACTAAAAAGTTCCGATAATAAATATGGAAGTATACTACTCCCTCCGTTTATATTTTGAAACGGAGGGAGTATAAGAAGACCATTAGGGCCTCCGCCGTACCTCCTTTATGTGAACCAGACCTAGAGGACTCCACCGCTACACGTTGGACAAGCGACATCGTCAGCAACCTCGTGAGAAGCCCCCATACCCGACCATCATGCCACCCAAGCAGCCGCCTCGGCTGCCATTACCGTGAAGAATAGGGGCTGCCTCCATGAAGCCCTAACTCCGCCGCCTTGCCCGACGATGAAGTCTCCCCACCCCTTTTTTTTACCCTAATAGCGAGGATCGCTGCCACCACAGCCGAGCCGACGGCGGAGGAGGAGCCGAGTAGGGTGGCCTCACGGCGGCGGATGGGTCCACCTCTCGAGTCACCTGGTGCAGGGCGGAGGCAGGATTCAACTTTAAGGGGGGCCAACCAAGCTGATTTTCTTATAAGGGGGGCCAGACAAACTAAACTTTACTAATTAAATCATCTAATCAGCTCTAAAACAACGAAAATAGGCTTGCTGTCGTGTAGCTCCGCCACTGACGTGGTGTGTGACTCAGGAGGTGTGATGACCCAGAAGTATAGGGGGTGTATCGCAGTATTTTTGAGGAAAGTGAAACCCAATTTATTGATTCGACATAAGGAGAGCCAAAGAATATATTTATAAGCCTTAACAACTGAGTTATCAATTCAGCTGCACCTGGAAACAATCTTGCTCACAACAGTTTATCATTAGCAACAGTTTTGTAGTAGCAATAGTAAAGTAACTACAGTAGTAAAAGTAAAGACAGTAGTAAGGATTGCAGTAAACAGTAGGATTCAAGCGCGGTAGGCATAGGGATGGATGGACGGACGTTGCATGGACAAGACAATTCACATGGCAATTAGAGCATAGGACAATTGCAGATAAATAAGATAAAACATCCAAGTACTAGATAATCATATCATGTGTTCCATATATAGTCATACGTTCTCGCAATGAGAACTTGCATAACACCTTTTGTCCTGCCAGTCCGTTTGCAGCGGGGCCTCAAGGGAACTACTGGCAATTAAGGTGCTCCTTTTAATAGAGCACCGCAACAAAGCATTAACACTCCGTGAACACATGTGATCCTCACATCAAAGCCATTCCCTCTGGTTATCCCGATTTCTGTCACTTCGGGGCCTTTGGTTTCGGACAACAACGTGTGTATACAACTTGCAGGTAAGACCAAAAATAATACTATCATAATGAATCAATAACATGTTCAGATCTGAAATCATGTCATTCGGACCCTATTGACAAGCATTAAGTATAACAAGTTGCAACAAAGTCAAATAGCACTAATAAAATATACTAGGCACCATGCTCTAACAATCCGATGTCATTACATGAACGATCTCATCCAATCCCTACCATCCCCATAGCCTACAGCGGGGAATTACTCACTCATAGATGGGGGAAATATGGATGGTCGATGGAAAAGCGATGGTGATGATCTCCTCCAATTCCTCGTCCCGACAGGGTGTCAGAACGGAGTTTCTGGTGCTATTTCGTGGAATTTGGTGGTAGCGGCGGAGCGGAACTCCTTCTAGAAAAACGTCGAATCCCCCTGAGTTTTTAGGTCAGAAGGCAACTTATAGGCGAAGACGGAGACTGAGGGGGTGTCTGGGACGACCAGACCACCGCCTGGCGCGGCCAGGCCTGACCCGCGCGGCCAGGTGGTGTGGCCAGGCCCCAGCCCCACTCCGTCTCGTATTCTGGCTCCGTGAGTCTTCTGGTGAAATATGATTTTTGGTATATTTTTCAGGATTTTTCTGATAGTTGATTTTCTGCACAAAAGTAGACACCAAGGTAATTCTGCTGAAAACAACGTCAGTCCGTGTTAGTTGCATCCAATTCACAGAAGTTTAGAGGAAAAATAATAGCAAAAGTGTTCGGAAAAGTAGATACGTTTTGGACGTATCAACTCTTCCCAAGCTTAGCTTATTGCTTGTCCTCAAGCAGTTCAGTTGAAAACTGAGTGCGATAAAAGAAACTTTCACGAACATATTTGCTTCGTATGATGTATATATTCTCAGCATGTGATAAACTACTTAGACAATTCATAATAAGGAGTATGCAACTAAGTTTACTTAATATGCATTGCAAGCTACGAAGAGATTCCAACTAAAAAATAATAAGTAGCATGAAACATAAACATAAGCAACATTACGATGCTCATAACAAGGTATGATAGAGTGGTATCTCGCTTGTCTTTTCCACGCAACACTGCATAGTGCTCCGTTTTTATTTTACAGAAGCTTTTTTGACTATTTTTTGAATCAGTTTTTAATAGTTTTAGTCTACCTTTTTATTCATACCGAACCAACGAGAGGTTTGTCTTAGGAAATATAAAGGAACAAAGTAATGCTTCCGAAAAGTATAAAGTCTAATTGAGCAAATAAATGAGGAATGCATCATAAACCGCCTTCCAGAAGACCTCATTGAGCGGATATTTTTTAGGCTTCCACTGAGCATAATTGTGCTAATTGAGCATTGTAACTTTTTTTAGTGTAAGAAAAGGAGAGATGTAGATCATCATAAGAAAACAAGTTTTGTCTGCCTGTAAGAAAATGAGAGATGTAGATCATCAAAATAATAAAACAAGTTTTGGCTGCCTGTAAGAAAAGGAGAGATGTAGATCATCAAAATAAGAAAACTAGTTTTGGCTGCCTGTAAGAAAAGGAGAGAAAATTTTGTTTACGAGGCCATAATCCTGTGAGCATATAGCCTGACATACTCAGGAAGGGTTCCGCTCGACCAAGCCCCTAACACAAATCCTGTGAGCTACATTTGAACAATAGAAGACAAAACTCACCTAAGAACTGGGTCTAATCAAATTTTGATACAACTATCTAACACACCCAGGAAGGAAACAGTCGGCAAAGCCCCTCGCGCAAATAAGCCTATACATCTGTGTATGACAAGAAGGGCTGTTACCTGCTGACTCTGATTCATTTGTCGGGAGAAAAGCTAAGATCTAGCTCGCAAACGGCCAGCCGGCCAGAGATGAGAGAATCGAGGACGACGAACGATGGTTCGCCCCTAACACCAACGCCTTCGTCGTCGGCCTCCGCCTCCCAAGTGACCCGGAGTGCCACGGCCTCGCCTCGCCTCGCCAAAGTCCCAAGTCACAAGTCACGCGGTACCACACGCGGCTTAGTGACAAGGTACTCGTATATATAGGTCTATACTTTGGAGGGAATGGAGAATTGATTTGCTGTTTGTTGGTAGAGAGATCTCCTCAAGGATGGGATGGACGGTCCAGATGCGGAGTGACATGGATTCTTCCCTAGTAATTTTATCTTCCAACTACTCCTAATAACTCCTCCCTTGCATCTAGAAAACAATTACGTACTCCAAGAAAATACCTTGGACTAACAAACAAACGCCTCGGACTAACTGCTAGGATTCCACAGAGTAAATGTTCGCTTGGGCTTGGATTGCATTCAATCCAATGGCAATTAAATGCCTTGCGGCTGGATTGTGAATGGCAGACATGCATTTTTCCTTCCTACGAGCAAGTTCAATAGTAAAGCACGCTGCTGGCTATATGCGGTTGCCACGTCACTTAGAGTCAACCTAATAGCCAACTAGTACTACCTCTGTTTGGGATTATAAGTCCGAAGAGCTTTTTATATTGTTTAAAATTATAAGGACTATCTTATTTATTAGCCTCTCTTGTCCAATGCATGTTTTTCTTTTACTCCTACTTCTCTCATGCATGTACTTCTATTGGTGCATGTATAGATTAATGAGAAGTTATGGAGTGTTTTGGTATTAGCAACTTGGCCCTTAGGACTAATAATCCTAAACTGAGGGAGTGCTTTATTAGTACATAGCCCATTTCACATACTCACAAGGTGACTAGGAGCACATGTTACATCTGGCTACTAGTTAAGAGTCTGCTTCTCTTCTCTCATCTTCTCACCATCCAACTAAGTAAAAGAAGTATTTTAATCCTTATAGCCAGCTGACTAGGCCCTATTGTACTTGCTATAATTGTGCTTTGTTTGTTCTCTTCAGGGATGATTTTGCTTTTGATTCCCAGGTGAAGTGAAGTGTTGCTTCAGAGAATTATTTCAATCGGTGTATCAAAATTATTCTTCACACCTGCTAGATAATTAATGGCTCAGCAGAACTGCATGCCTCTTGGAAGCCTACCTAGGCTCAAACTAACCAGACTTGCTCTTTCAGGAGACCGCAACTACAACGACAGATATGAAGGAAACAAACATAGATATTGCACTTATATATCAGAAGTTGGATCCTAGATTAACAACATGTATACAGAATCAAACGGAAAGAAAATTTAATGACACATCCATCAGGTCCAAGAATCGATTCAAGGTTGCCGCAAGAACCAACACTAAAAATATAATCTACCATGTTGAGATCAAAATACCATCAGAGGAACTACATCACCTAGCTAACCACTAAAAATATAATCTTGGACAGCTAAACATCCATCAGGTTGAATAGCAAGTCCGGCCGACCAGAAAGTACCCCCCCTCGAGGCCACCATCGTCCAGCAACACCAATTCGATGGTCGATGGCTCCTGCTGCTCCTCCTAACGGAGGGATGCATAGCCCTCCCCCTGCCACTTCTACATCAGCTTGTCCAACCGGCCTCATGTGCAGCTCCAGCGTCGCATCCAGTTTCTACTGGTCAAACAAGACTCGCCATCCTTCAGCTGCAGAACAACACACCAAGAAAGCTTCACCTCCAAGGTTAGCAGAGAAAACTACTACTTGACAACACACAAACAAGATAATACTCTAAAGCTGCGCCAGGCATCAACATGAAGGATTGTTTGCTCAAGCTTAAACCAACAGATTCAGGAAACATAAACCCAGATGTGTCCTGATATATGTGTTAAGGACACCAAAAGATTCACCTCCATGAACGACAACAAAAATAGACCAATAAAGCTTCACCTCCACGAACGGCACAGGAAACTACTACACAATACACAAACAGGACAATGCCCTAGAGCTATAATGCTCGCCTAAACCACAAAGACGCAGTAAGAGGAACCAGGCCGCCGAGCGAAGCTGCTCACAAGCTATGGAAAAGACACAAGCATTAAATTCCAAAACCAGATATAATCAGCATGACAAGACAAGTTGCGAATGTAAGCATTTGCCCATACACATTAAAGAAAGAAAGAAAATGTCTAGCAGCCTTAGAAGCTACAGAAACCACATGCATCTCATGGATTGACAGTGACCTAAAACAAAATATGAGAAGGCGGGAAAAAACACCACTCTGACTGCAAAACTAGCTTTTGCTTCCCTGAGAAACACCACCAAATGTGTGCCTTAGAATCTGGCAACAAGACCAAATTACTTCTGTTAGTTTGATCTCTCCCGTTCGAGCCCAACGGCCTGAACGAGCTCCTTATCCGCGCCCTGATCGGGGGCGCCCAACCTTATCATGGTTGGTGGGCCCCTGTCGCCGCGCTATATAAAGTGGTGGGGGACCGGCAGCACGGGTTACGAGGAACGCCGCTGCTCTAGTCACCCCACCTACACCCCCTACCGATCTAGGGTTTTAGCGTGAGCCGACGGGAAGCGCCGCCACCACCGCACACCCACGCCGTCGACCCCTTTCCCATGGCTAATGACGGCGGCTCCAGCTCCGGAACTAGCTCCGGCATCCCCTCTGGCTCGTGCTTGTCGAGCCAGGGTGCAAGTGAATCTCTCTCTCTCTCTCAGATACAACAGTTAGTGCTAGGCAGATGCTACCGGAAAGATCTAGACTAGTAGATGTAAAGCACAGATATAACATTGGTATCAGAGCCACTAGTTCTAGTTTTTTCGGTGCAAAAGAAAGAGAATACCAAGGCATACCCTAAAAGGGCAAAGTGCGCCGCCCACACGGCCGCGTCGTTCCACTCGATCCTGACGCATCGGCAAGCCGAGGTCGGGAAGAAGAACAAACCCCTAACGGGGCAAAGAAAAACAAAGCCCCTGGTCCCTTCTACCCCAACAGAGAAAGAAATCCCCGTATTCTCCTTTCCCCAAGCCCCAGATCGAAAGAAAAATCCGAAAAGCAAATCAAAGTCTAGATCTAAAAGTTTGTGCCGGAACCCTAGTTTCTCCCATATCCCGCATGCATATCTCCGTTTCACCACAAATTCGAAAAGAATAACAAAGAAAGCCCCGGATCCTGACCCCGAATCAAACAAAAAAAAGGAGGGAAAAGGGCACTCTCGGCCGCCATCGAGATGGGTCGCCGCCGCTGAGCCGTTTGACGGCGGTGCACTCGCTCTGAGGTGAATGCACATGCCGACAAAGGAGCCAGGGAGGCGCCTCCGTCTTCTCGCCCTCCTGCCTCGCCGCGGTAGTACTGTGGGGTTTTGGGGGTGGAACGGGACAAAGGAAAGGGGGAGGGGCTCGTCGCCGGTGTGCCGCAGGGAGGCGCTGCCTCGCTTTGGGCCGGCGCAGGGCAGGAGGAAGGGAGGAGGGAGGGGCTCGCCGCCGGTGTTGCGCCGGGCGGAGCGGCCACCTCGCCTCACTCCGAGAGTGGGGAGTGGACAGACTCAGAAGGGGGCGTGGGAGGGAGGGGCTCGCCGCCGGCAACGCTGCCGAGCGGCGCAGCCGCCTCACCATTCCCCACAGCGCCGTCAGAGAGCAGAGCGGCGGCGGGTGGCTCGTGGGGTGGGCGGGGGTGAATGGGGCTAGGGTTAGACAGGGGCGGCGCGCGGGGGGTTTTGTTCGTCCGATCGGCGCGGACAGCCGCACGATCGAAACCCTAGCGCGTGAACGGCTGCGATCGCAGCGACGCTGGTGGGCTGCGGGCGAGCGCTGGGCCGCGGGCGGGCCGCTCTGGGCTGCATGCGAGCGGGCACTGCGGGGCTTAGGCAGCGCGCGGGCGGCTGCTAGGTGGGGCTGCTGGGCCGCTCTGCCGGGCCGTTGTGCGTCGCGCTGCGCGGCGCGCAGTAAACAGGCCGCTGGGCCGCAACAGGCCCCCTTTTCTGGCAAAGTTTTTTTTTACAGAGCTTTTTTCTAGCTGTTTTTTAATTGTTTTTGCTTAATTTTTTAAGCAAATTTTTTAATATAGCTTTCTCTAGTCATTTTATTTCAGTAAATATTTGTCTAGAGAATGCAATAAAGGCAGATTTTTTCTGTAAAGTTTTATGAAAGTTGTAATATTGTGTCCGCTGCAAATAGTTGTTTTAAATTGCTAGAATGCAATAAAGTGTATTAAATTTTGTTTTAAAAGATGTGATTAATTGTTTTAAAGAGATTATGCTTCATGTTATTAATTGACCAACGTTATTAATAAACATGATCTGATCCCTTTTATTATGTATTAAAGGTGCATTTAATTTTATCTTTACCCAACGGTGATATAATTTTAAATGGCACAAACAATTGTATGCTTAATTTATACCAAGGTTGGATTAATGCATACAGTTGTTTCTGGTTATCTCACATCTTTTGTGGTTTTCAGGAGGTCTCAACCTCATGAGCTGCCTGAAGGATATCCCACTGCTCAGAGGGGATAACTATTCAGAATGGAGGAAAAAGGTTGACTTGGCTTTTGTCTGCGCAGAAGTGGACTGGGTTGTTGATACTAAACAGCCAGTCAAGCCTGAGGACCCAGTGAGGGGTGATGCTGAGGAAAGTGCTGCATGGGAAAAGAGAAAGAGAGACCATGCTCCTTTGGAGCTGGCCTACTCAATAGACAACCAAAAGTGGGTCAATGCAAATAAGAAGTGCTTGGCTTTTGTCAAGAACACGATTGAGAATGCAATAGTGGGCTCAATTGAAGATTGTGCCTCGGTTGGTGAGTATCTAGCAAAGATAAAGAGCCAGTTTACTGGCTCTTCAAAGATGTATGCGACCCAGCTGCTAAAACAGCTGGTGACAAAAAAGTATATGGGAGGGCCACATGGCATTAGAGAGCACATCTTGAGGATGTCCAACATGGCGGCTAAGTTAAAGCCCATGGATGCGGACCTCGAGCTCAAGCCTGCTCTACTGGTGCACCTTGTCATGGTCTCTCTTTCCCAACAGTTCGAGAATTTCGTCATCAACTATAACATGTCCCCTAAAAAGTGGGACATTGAAAAGACCATAGGGATGTGTTCTCAAGAGAAAGAAAGGCTTAAGTCCATTCACGGTGGTTCCTTGAACTACGTGAAGGACAACAGGAAGAGGAACTTCACCAACAGCAACCATGGTGGCTCCCCTTCCAAGCCACATGGCAAGGCCCCCCTACAGCACTAGCATCAGCATCAACAGTCTCTCCCTGGGAACAAGGACCTTTGTCACCATTGCAAAAAGCCTGGTCACTTCAAGAAGGATTGACATTTATGGCTTAAGTCCATAATGGCAAAGAAAGGTAAAGACATAGTATCTTTTGTAAATGAATCCTTGTTTGAAAAGTTTTCTAAATCTACTTGGTGGATTGACTCTGGTGCAACTGTTCATGTTGCCAACTCTTTACAGGGGTTCCGTTCGACAAGGACTTTGCCAAGAAGAGAAAGACACATTGAGGTGGCTAATGGAGTCCAAGCAAAAGTGGAGGCTGTTGGCGACATTCCTCTGCAGCTAGATGATGGCTCTACTATTCTGCTTAAGGATGTTTTATTTGTTCCTTCCATCCATAGAAACTTAATAAGTGTGTCGTGCCTGGACAAAGACATGTATGAGTGTTATTTTGGACATGGCAAATGTGCCATTTGGTTGAAAGATACTTGTGTGTGTGTTGCTTCACTACATGACAAGCTTTATTTATTATCCTTGCATGAGAAAGTGTTTTCTGTGTGTGATGTGAACGAACAAGTTCCCTTGTCGGACAAAGAACAAAAGAAAAGAAAGAGAACTCTTGACTCATCGAAGTTGTGGCACTGTAGATTAGGCCATATTTCGAGGGGAAGAATAGAAAACCTCGTTAAAAATGACATTCTTCCTCCCTTAGAGTTCTCAGACCTCGAGCAATGCATAGATTGCATCAAAGGAAAGTATGTAAAGAAGATTAAAAAGGGTGCAAACCGAAGTATAGCTACACTAGAAATAATCCACACCGATATTTGTGGACCGTTTCCGGTGAAAAGTGTGGATGGTTATGATTCATTCATAACATTCACGGACGATCACTCCCGGTATGGTTACATTTATCCAATCAAAGAAAGATCTGAAGCATTGGATAAATTTAAAATTTTCAAAGCTGAAGTTGAAAATCAGCATGATAAAAGAATTAAGATAGTCCGGTCTGACCGTGGGGGGGAGTACTACGGTCGGCATACTCCATATGGTCAAGTACCAGGACCTTTTGCAAGGTTCCTACAAGAAAATGGAATAGTCGCCCAATATTCTATGCCGGGCGAACCTCAGCAAAATGGAGTAGCTGAAAGGCGCAACCGTACCCTTATGGATATGGTGCGCAGCATGATGAGCTATTCCACCCTCCCATTGGGATTGTGGATGGAGGCGCTTAAAACCGCCATTCACATTCTCAACAGAGTACCAAGTAAGTCGGTGCCCAAAACATCGTACGAATTGTGGACAGGCAGAGTTCCCTCTCTGCACCACTTGAGGGTCTGGGGGAGCCCAGCTGAGGCAAAAGTTTTCAATCCAAACATTGCAAAGTTAGACCCCAAAACAGTGTCTTACCACTTCATTGGCTATCTAGATAGATCAAACGGTTATCGTTTCTACTGTCCTGACAGATATACAAAGTTTATAGAAACGAGAAATGCAGTCTTCTTGGAGGACAAATTGATGAGAGGGAGCACGGTAACTCGGGAAATTGACCTTGAGGAGAAGAGGGTGCATGCACCTAATCCGATGACTCAGGAGCCATTTTTCTCGCTACCTGTTGTGCCACCATCTACAACCCCTGAGGTTGTGGTGCCGTCACCTGTTATGACTCCACACGTGACAAAAATGGGAGAAGATTCGGAACCTGTCCGTCAGGAGCCACCTGAACCCACTATTGAGCACGAAACGGAGCCATAACAGCCACATATTGACAATGTGCCAGAACCCGAGGCAAGAAATGAGCAAGAGTCTGATGAACTCAGAAGGTCTAAAAGAGAACGAAGACCAGCCATTTCCAAAGAAATTTACAAAGTCTACAACACAGAAACAGTTCATATGGAGGGCGACCCTACCTCATATGAAGAAGCCATGAGAAGCCCTCACTCAGCCAAGTGGGTGGAGGCAATGGAAGATGAAATGAAATCGATGAGTTCCAACAATGTTTGGGACTTAGAGGAAATTCCTAAAGGAGCCAAAACAGTAGGATGCAAATGGGTCTACAAGACAAAGTATGACTCCAATGGGAATGTAGAAAAGTGCAAAGCTAGACTTATGGCAAAAGGCTTTACGCAAAGAGAAGGGGTAGATTACAATGAGACTTTTTCTCCGGTCTCATGTAAAGATTCCTTTAGAATCATAATGGCACTAGTTGCACATTTTGATCTAGAGTTACATCAAATGGATGTTAAGACGGCATTTCTAAATGGAGATTTAGATGAAAATGTTTACATGAAACAACCCAAGGGTTTTTTCATGGAGGGGAAGGAACATATGGTATGCCGCCTAAAGAAATCCATTTACGGGTTAAAGCAAGCCTCTAGGCAGTGGTATTTAAAATTCAATGATACAATTAAAAGATTTGGATTCAAAGAGAATGTTGAGGACAAGTGCATTTATGCAAAGTTTAAAAATGGGAAATATATTTTCCTAATTCTGTATGTGGATGACATCTTGCTTGCTAGCAGTGATGTCAGTCTACTACTAGAAACAAAGAAGTTCTTGTCTTCAAATTTTGACATGAAAGACCTTGGTGAAACTTCTTATGTTTTGGGCATAGAAATTCACCGAGATAGAAAGAATAGAGTGTTAGGACTGTCGCAGAAAGCATATTGTGAAAAGATTCTAAAGAAATACAATATGCATGCGAGTAATGCAACACCTGCTCCCATAGTCAAGGGCGATAGTTTTGGGAAATCCCAATGTCCAAAGAACCAGTATGAGATCGATCAAATGAAGTCAGTACCATATGCTTCAGCTATTGGAAGCTTACAGTATGCACAAGTGTGCACTCGCCCTGACTTAGCTTTTATCACCGGGGTACTCGGCAGATATCAAGAGAATCCAGGCATAGAGCACTAGAAGATGGTAAAGAAAGCTTTGCGTTATGTGCAAGATCTGATTCCCTGAAGATAAAAGGATACTCAGATGCGGATTTTGCGGGAGATAAAGACGACAGAAAGTCCACGACAGGATATGTCTTTACTCTCGCAGGAGGTGCTATTTCATGGAGAAGCGCCAAACAGTCGATAGTTGCATCATCAACGATGTATGCAGAATTTATAGCATGTTATGAGGCCATGGGACATGCGTTATGGTTAAAGAAATTTCTACCCGACTTGAGAGTGGTAGATTGCATCAGCAGGCCACTAAAGATGTACTGTGACAACGAGCCCGCAGTATTCTATGCTCACAACAACAAGTCGAGTAATGCTACAAAGTCAATAGATATAAAGTATTATGTTGTGAAGGACAAAGTCCAGGATCAAACTATAAGACTCGAGCATATAAGGACAAAAGATATGCTTGCGGATCCGCTAACAAAAGGCTTACCACCCAATGTGTTCAAGGAACACATAGCCGGTATAGGATTAATGGAAAGCCTATGATTCCTGGACTACAGAGGCCTAAAATAAAAGGATTTGTTTCAAAATAGAAAGTATGTAGTGGCTGTCTGATTCTATCGGCAATTGAGCTGAGACGATGAAACATGCTCTATGTATCGATCTGTGATGAACCAAGTAAAGTACAAAGTTAAAAGTAAAGTCGAGATCAAGGGGGAGAATGTTAGTTTGATCTCTCCCGTTCGAGCCCAACGGCCTGAACGAGCTCCTTATCCGCGCCCTGATCGGGGGCGCCCAACCTTATCATGGTTGGTGGGCCCCTGTCGCCGCGCTATATAAAGTGGTGGGGGACCGGCAGCACGGGTTACGAGGAACGCCGCTGCTCTAGTCACCCCACCTACACCCCCTACCGATCTAGGGTTTTAGCGTGAGCCGACGGGAAGCGCCGCCACCACCGCACACCCACGCCGTCGACCCCTTTCCCATGGCTAATGACGGCGGCTCCAGCTCCAGAACTAGCTCCGGCATCCCCTCTGGCTCGTGCTTGTCGAGCCAGGGTGCAGGTGAATCTCTCTCTCTCTCTCTCTCTCTCTCTCTCTCTCTCTCTCTCTCTCTCTCTCTCTCTCAGATACAACAGTTAGTGCTAGGCAGATGCTACCGGAAAGATCTAGACTAGTAGATGTAAAGCACAGATATAACAACTTCTAGTCGCACACTATAAGAAGTTTAATGGTTGCTGTCATGTTTCATTAGATATGAATAAGATAGGTAACAATGGCAATTTTCAAGATAATTAAATTATGCAAGTGCTAGAAGCTAACCTGGAACTATAAAATGAAACCTGATACATCTATATCCATGTTTCATTACGTATGGATAAGATAAATAACAATGGCAACTTTTGAGATAAGCAGAAGCACAACCATCGAGGCAGCAATAGAATTATCTTAGGCAACATTAATTATGTTTCAAAATATAAGATGTTTTAGCTTTATGAAAGAAGTGTATCTAGACTCCTTTTAGTGTGTAGATTCACTCTAAATTTAGATGAATCTACAAATTAAAATGGTCCCCGAAGACCATACAGTCACTGTTAATTAAGGGAGACATATGTATAGTCCTATTAAAAAGAAAATATTTAAATCTAAAAAGTTCTGATAATAAATATGGAAATATACTACTCTCTCAGTTTTAAAATATAAGATGTTTTAACTTTGTGAAAGGAGTGTATCTAAACCCTTTTAGTGTGTAGGTTCATGTAGAGGGGTCTAGATACACTTCCTCTATCGTACCTCCTTTATTCGAACCAGACCTGGAGGACTCCATCGCTACACATTCGACAAGAGACATCGTCAGCAGCCTCGCGAGAAGCCCCCATACCCGACCATCGTGCCGGCTGCCTCGGCTGCCATTACCGTCTAGGCTTACGCGGGTTTCATGGTGTGGACAGTGATGGTATGAGCGGTGGTCTGGCGCTCTTTTGGCATGAAAGTATTGAGGTTACTATCAAGGAGTCTGGGCCAGGTGCTCCGTTATTTCATGTGACATGCGTGTATGGAGAACCTCGGGTGGAGAACAGACATAGGATGTGGTCGATACTCTCGGCTCTGAGAGCTTCCTCAACACTACCTTGGGTGGTTTTGGGGGATCTGAATGAAGGTATGTGGCAGTATGAGCATTTCTTGGGCTCTCTTCGTCCTGAAGGTCAGATGTCAGCATTCAGGGACTATTTGTTGGCCTGTGAACTTAATGATTTAGGTTTCTCCAGTCTGCCTTTTACTTATGATAATAGAAGGGCAGGGTCAAGTAATGTTCGTGTCAGGCTGGATCGTGCTTTGGCGGACAACAACTGGAGGGATATTTATGCTGAATCTAAAGTGGTTCACCTGGTGAGTCCTTGCTCGGATCATTGTCCGGTCTTACTATCCATGGCAGCGGAGGCTCGGCCTGCTATTCAAGGCCGGTGTGCTCGCTATGAGATCTTCTGAGAAAGGGATCCGTCCATGAAGGAGATCATTGAGAGTGCCTGGAAGAACCTCGGACCCCTAGAGGGCCTAGGCTCGGTGTCTGATGGGCTACATGTCATGATGCAGAATCTGCAGTCTTGGGGAAAACAAAAATTTGGCAATATTTCCCGTCAGTTAATTCAGCTTCGCGCCAAGCTAAAAACACTACAGGAGGAGGATGCTCCTTGTTCTATGATTCGTTCAATCACTGACCAAATGAACGAAATTCTATACAAGGAAGAGATGATGTGGCTACAAATGTCACACATTGATTGGTTGAAAGAGGGGGATAGGAATACCAATTTTTTTCATCAGAAGGTTGTTTGGCAGGCACGACGCAATAAAATTGCCAGCCTATGTGATTCTGATGGTGTGATTAAAACTGTACTACCAAGATGGAATGGATGGCGGTATCCTATTTTAAATCCTTGTATACTAAGGATCCTACTCTGGATAGTGAACCTATCACCTCACTGATTCCAGAACATATTGATGATAATATGTGGCGTGGTATTGTCGACACGTACGCGAGAGGGGTATCCCAACAGCGAGTTTAGAGACGTGGGGAAAGACAGAGAGCGTCCGGAACGGCCTGACACATTTTACCCAGGTTCAGATCTCACGACGGTGGCGAGATCCTACTCCTGCTATAAATCACTATAATAGCGATACGCCAAGTTACAGAGATTGAGGGGTTTATTGTATGCGACTTGTGTTATGCACTTGTTGTTATGCCCTAAAGGCTCCCATAGGGCGGCTTATAAGTACGACAGGACCTAGGGTTACAAGGAGAGTCCCATCCGGATACCGTTACAGAGTCCTAGGCTAACACATAAACTATTGTCTTGTCCTCCAAGGCGTCGGCTTCCATCTTAGGCGGTAGCACGTCGCCTTCCATCTCCTGGCTGGACCTCCATATTTTTTATCAGCAACTGGGCCGCCCGGATAGGCCATAGGCCTAACCACCAACTGTGGGCCGCCCGGGCTTGCTGGTATGAGACTATGTCGTAGGTATACCCATTTGGTATATCCACAACAGTAGCCTTCGGAGTTCTTCAAGATCCTCATGTTCCTCCGTCTAGCTTTGAGTGTAAGTATCACATCGTCTTTAATTTGTAGGCGTGCTTCGCGAAGAATCATGGAGAGCTCCCAAATCATATTCCCATCCGGCTAAGCCTAGCCAGATAGTTGCATGTATGCTTCTGCAAACGAATCCAAGACGGAGAACTCTCTAACGAATCATTAGTGATTCTTCCAAGCTTGAGGAATGTTTTTAGTATCATCATCTTCTCGGGACGGTATGTAAGCCGGAAAAAATCACGGCTACTAGGCCACGGTCGTAAAGGCTGCGAAATTGCTGACTTAGAGCCTGCAAAGTCACGAACATAGGATCTTGCCGAATTAAGGTCTTAGAGCATCTCAAGTCACAGGCGTTTAGGCTGACGATTCGTGTAACCCGAGAAATTTCCGTGAAGGCAAAGTCGATGTCAAGCCTCCGGGTTTCGCTAGCCGAATTTCTCACCATCTTGAAAGTTTTTGTTGACATAACCATATGTAGCCCCCGAGCATTGAGTCGGCTTCATCGAAGGCAGCTTGATGCTCAAAGGGACATGCGTTAGTATATATCGAACGATTGTTGCCCCTGAGTGCCAAGTCGAAGTTTCAAAAGAAATTCGTCTTGGTGCTCTCAGAGTAGCTTTTAGAGAAGATGTGAATAGTGTAGCCCCGAGCATCAAGTCGGAAATTATGTCGGCTTGGTGCTCCAAATAGAACTTCACAAAAAAATCAGCATTGGTGTAGCCCCCGAGTGTCAATGTGGAATTCACTTGAATTTTCCGGCTTGATGCTCAAAGAGAACTTTCACCACATCTTGGAGATCAATGTACTGTAGCCTCCGAGGATTGTTCCGGCTTGGACGCAAGGCGGAACAAAGCTCTTAAGTTACAGATGCCAAGCCCCCGAGCGTCGAGTCGACTTCCTCAAAGGCGTCCCAAGTCTTGGTTAACAACTGTAATTGCAGCCCCCCAAGGTGTCGAGTCTAGTGCAAAGCCGGCTCAAAAACACCTTAATCTGAGGACCGCGGCAATGTCCAAGCGTCATGTACCTGAGACATAAACATAAAAACACAATTGTATTAAATAATTCTTTAATCGTGTCCAACAAACAAATGTAAGGTGGAACAAACATGACCTTTAAACAAATGCTTTAAAGCTGAAACAATGCAGCAGTTGAACACATAAGACTGTTTAGGAGGAAAAAACTCAACTAATTTGAACAGTTTATGTAAAATTTTGTTTAAGCAAGTGCTGGAATATCCGTTCTTCTGATTTTTATACGCTTGACTTTTCGTGAGACGGCAAAACTTTAAGCACAGAGCATCTGCTGAGGCGATAGCGTTTAATAGCGAGACAATCCAGAACGTCAGAAACAAACGATGGTTTTAAGTGCTGAAATGTCACTACTCTGAAATCCACATATAAAACAACAAAAAATGTGTAGCCAGAAAACTTAAGCTAACGCCCGAAGGCGGGTTTTTGCATGGTACTGGGCCTTAAACGGTCAAAACCAGTAAAAATTATACTCACGAGCGCAAGGCAAATCGTGGAAAAGATATGGTCAAAACCGAAAGCCATAAAAGAATCGGGATACAAGTGAACCAATCTTAATCTTACGATCATAAACAAATTAAAATAATAAATATAAATAGAGACTTAGCTGTTTGAGCGGAGTCGGTTTTGTTCACGGCAAAGACGAATTTGAGGCTGCGAAGTACTCCCTCCGTTTCAAAATATAAGATATTTTAGTTTTATGAAAAAAAAATCTAGACCTTTTCAGATTCACTTCAAACCTAAATAAATCTATATATTAAAAAGATCTAAATACTTTTTTTCTCAAAACTGAAACATTTTATATTTTGAAACGGAGGGAGCAGTCCGTAACGAAGTCATCCGGACAAAGTTGGAGTTCACTGCGGCAACGAAGCCGGACAGCGAAGCCTTTTGCAACAGAGACGAAGCCGGACACAAGTGTATGTGCAACCAGCATCCATGCATACATGCAACGTGCTTGAATAGGTCACTTGAAACGTGAACTGTTGGCAACGTAACCAATCATGTATTATCCCTCCGTCCATAAATAAGTGTACATCTAAGTTTATCCTATGTCAAAGTTAGTAAAATTTGACTAATTTTATAAAAAAACGTGGCAATATTTATGACTCTAAATTGGTACCAGTAGATATGTTTTCAAATTTAGTTTCATAATATGTTAATTTGATTTAATATATCTTGTTATATTTATATATAAAATTGGTCATATTTGATAAAATTTGACTTAGACAAAAACTAGAACTACACTTATTTGCGGATGAAGGGAGTAGCTTTGATTGAGTCAAACCTTGCCGCTGGTTGCGTTTAACGCGATGCCACGGAAACAACGCCAAACCAGAATTCTTAGCGAGCTCGACCGAGTCCAGCAGCTAGGAAATAGATTGTTAGAAATAATGGGGCTAATCCATTTAGGCCTATGAGTATTTCAGATTTTCCCTAAATCTCAAAGCCCAAATTTGTGGCAGCCCATATGTGTTTGGGCCCATGTTTGTGGCAGCTCACATGGGAGTGTAGTGGGAGCTAAAGTTTAGTCCCATATGGAAAGTTGGAGGAGAGTTGCACCACCTTATAAGGAGGAGTGTTGCACCACTTTGTAAGTAAGTGGAAATAAGAGAGATACACACGCGCGCTCCTCCTCCGACGACGCCGCCGCCGCTCGCACGCTCGCCTCGTCACGACGCGACGCGCGCGCGCCGCGGGTTGCGGGTTGCGGGAATCTCGCCGAGCCGAGCTTTATAACGTGCGTAACGTGGACTCGACCCACGTTCGCCTCCGTTAGGGTTTCCTGAGCCGCTCTATATAAAGTCTTGCGCGGCTACCGCCACAACAACCACCGAAAACCAATCTAGGGTTTTGCCATCCTCTCTACTTGTGCCGTTACCGTAGTCTACTCCATCCCGCTTGCCGGCGTGCACCGGCGGACGGGAGAGCAGGTCTCCGGAACCACTCGCCCTTGTGATCCTGTACGGGAGAGGGCGAATAAGGTTTTTGGGAAGCGCTCTGCGCGACTGCTCGAGTTCTCCATCACGGGTCGTCTTCCATCCAAATCAGGCGGTGCTGCATACCGCCGTCTTCGTCGCCATCTGCTGCGATCACTCTTCCCCAAAGTTTCTACTACGACAACCGAACGGTACGTGCTACGTGATCCTGTTTGGTTATTCATCATGTTCTGCGAGTACATGTTAGGCTGCTGTTTGTTTCCGATCATCCTGTTGTTTAGTACATCTAGTATGTTCGAGTTACATGAGCTAGTAGCTGGTTTTGTCATGATTTATATTCTGGAATTAATCGTGGAAATTATGCCTAATATTCCAACATAGATCTCGGCAAATCGCGACTAAAGCGAATCATGCGAAAACTATCCCGCAGCCAGTCAAGCCGGAAAAACTCACCTGCAGCAAACTTGAAGTTTTAATCTTGCACACAGTATTCCGCCTGGTGCCGTCTTTGACTGTGTCCCGTGGCACGCAGCGCACGTGGGTGACTATCATGTCAACCCTTGTGCGTGGTTGAAAGCGTAGAACGTTGCCGGATCCGTCAGGCTATCGGCGAGGAAAACCAAACAGGGTAATCGTTGATTTGTTGATGAAGATTTCCATGACGTCGCTGACTTGGCCACACGCTCGAGAGGAGAGATGATAAATCCTCTTCATACTCTCAAGAGCGATGACGAAGCCAGAGCGTCGATGGAGATGCGATTCGGCCGCCTTCGAAGACGGCCCGTCCGGATCCGTGCTGTAAGCGCCTCTTGCACCATGGTGGACGCCAACTATCGTGATATTGTCGACACGTACACCATAGGAGTATCCCAACGGCGAGTTTAGAAATGTGAGAGGAAGACAGAGAGCGTCCGGGACGGCCTGACATAGTTTACCCAGGTTCAGATCTCACGACGGTGGCGAGATCCTACTCCTGCTATTAGGGATATCATAACCGGAACAAGAGGGAGCAATCTCACGATCTTTGCGTTTGTGGCCATCGGATCGTGTCATCTGCCTCTTTCTGGTCGTTGAATTTTCTTCACGTTCTGCCTGGGCCGAGTATCCCTTGGGGACGCTCCTCTACGTATCAAGTAGCCTTCCTCCGGTTAACTGGGCCCCGAATGCAGCTCGTTAGTTCTGATCGATTTTATTTACCTGGTACCAAAGCGAAACAAAAACGGAGAGGATTGGGGACTTTTGCCGACACGATTTCGCGAGGGAGGACACAGGCAATTTGGTAGTGCGGCCGATCGAGCGTGCAGGATTAGGGCTTGAACTGACACGATTCGGCAGGGAAGATAGCGAATGCGGAATACTGGGTGCTTCTACCGACACGATTTGATATGGTGATGCGATGGTCCGTCTGATTCAATCGAGCACGGGCTGGTACCTGGAGCGGGACATCGATCTCCGATGCAAATTCGGTAGTTAGCATGTGTCTGTTCGTCATTGATGTCCATGCTCCCGATTGTAGACCGTCCCAATTTTTAGTTCTTGCTATCCCCTAATGCCAGCCGTCATGCATAAATTATCGGCGAATGATGATTGTACGGTACTAGCCTGCCCTATAAAATATTTTGCTTCTACCCGATAAAAAAATCCAGGTCCAAAGATGCTCTGCCAGGTAGATTCTGAAATCCCATTTTACTTACATACCAATTTTGACCCTTTCTAAACTAGATATCAAATTCTTTGTACGTAGGTTGTGTTCATCCTGATTCAGCTCCTTTGTTTCTATTAAATATCGGTGAATGGTCAAATTTTGTTAGCTGGCTTTCACGCTCGGTATGAACAATGGCTGCTGGTCAGGTTAGTTCCTAAATTATATCTTCTATTTCCCATCAAACTATATGACTTGTTACAATGTTTTCTTCCTCTCTAAGAACCAAGCCCCCATTTGACATATCGATTACTGAGTGTTTCTTTTATCTATTGCAGAATTAAAAATAAGAAATTGCACTTGCTTGATTTTTCATCCGATGTATCACTGCAACAAAATTCTTTGCACCATGCAGATTCTGAATATGTTACAAAAATAAGAAACTGCACTTGCTTGATTTTTCATCTGCTGCAACAAGATTTTTTGCACCATGCGGATTCTGAATATGTTACTATACAACCACACAACTTGGCATTAGATAAACCTTTTTAACTCGGGACATATGTAGGCTAAATGTTGCACTTTATATTGATGTATTCAGATTTAGACACTCATTTGCATCAGTGATTGTGCTTCAAACATTCTATTACGATTTTTTTGGTATACTACTTAGCTTCATACATAATAAAGTCCTCTTTCAACTGGCCAATAATTGAGACCTCTTTGAATTACCAATATGTAAATTAACATTCAAATGTCATGTCATGTTACTGTTATTCTATTTCACAAATAGACGGGCGCGACAACGCGCGCCATCATGATCTAGTAAATCACTATAATGGCGATAGGTCAAGTTACAGAGATTGGGGGGTTCGCTGTATGCGAGTTGTGCTATGCACTTGTTGTTATGCCCTAAAGGCTCCCGTAGGCCGGCTTATAAGGACGCCAGGACCTAGGGTTACAAGGAGAGTCCCAGCCAGATACGGTTCCAGAGTCCTAGACTAATACATAAACTATTTTCTTGTCTTCCAAGGCGTCGGCTTTCATCTTAGGCGGCGGCACGTCGCCTTCCATCTCCTGGCTGGACCTCTGTCTTGTCTATCAGCAACTGGGCCGCCCGGTTAGGCCATAGGCCTAACCACCAACTGTGGGCTACCCGGGCTTGCCGGTATGAGACTATGCCGTAGGTATACCCATTTCATATATCCACAACAATATGAATATGGGTTTGTGTAAAGATTTCACTGATGAGGAGATCTCTGACGCTCTCTTCCAAATTGGTCCCATCAAAGCCCCGGGTCCTGATGGTTTTCCTGCTAGGTTTTACCAAAGGAATTGGGAGCTTATGCGAGGTAATGTGATCAAAGCAGTGAAGCACTTCTTTGTTACAGGATTGATGCCAAAAGGTACTAATGACACCTCTATTGTGCTTATTCCCAAAGTGGACAACCCATGTGATCTCAAGGATTATAGGCCGATTGGGCTGTGTAATGTACTTTATAAAGTTGTCTCCAAGTGCCTGGTGAACAGGCTTCGTCCACTTCTAGGGGACATTATTTATGAAAATCAAAGTGCCTTTGTGCCGGGGCGCTTGATCACAGACAACGCCTTATTGGCTTTCGAGTGTTTGCACTTCATGGAGCATGGTACAACTGCTAAATCTTCTTTTTGTGCTTATAAGTTGGATTTGTCTAAAGCTTATGACAGAGTGGATTGGTCCTTTCTGGAGTCTACTATGCATAAGATGGGGTTTACTCATCGGTGGATACAATGGACAATGGCTTGTGAAAGAACATTTTATGATCCCTTGTGTTTTGTGTGTTAGATAATAATACCGTGGAGTTTCTCATGTGCGCTAAGTGCTGCAGGTAAGAAATCGTGTTGTTGGGGGCCGGATTATCCGCCCCCATCAAGGGCCGGATAATCCGGCCTGACCCTCTTGGCCAGAGTTGGTCGCGTGTGAGCTTCTGTCTAGGGGCGGATTTTCCCCCGGACAATCCGAAGTTGGGACGGATTTTCCCCCCAGCCGGATAATCCGGCCCTCCTCTTGGGCCGGATAATCCGGCCCCCAGGAGGAGCTACCAAGGATGGTTCGGCGGGAGCTTCTGTTCGGGGGGCAGATTTTCCCCTGGATAATCCGAGGGGCGGAGTTTTCCCCAGGCCGGATAATCCGGTCCTCACTAAGGCCAGATAATCCAGCCCCAGATGACTCCAATGGCTCAATCTGGACAGGGGTATAAAATCCCCAATGACCCCTCCTATCAGATCTCTTGATTCATTCGAAATATTTTTGTCCTATTGCAAAATCTCTCATTCAAGATCTCCCATTTCAACCACCCGAAGGCTTCGATCTTTGGGGGAATTGAAGGAGGAGACTTCATTCATCGTCATCACGAATCAAGCGCTTCAACTCCTCTCCATTCACTTGGAGCATTCCCGATCTAGTATTCTTGTTAATATCTAGATCTTGTGTTTTGATATTGATAACAATTGTTCTTGTGGCAGCTTGTTGTCATTACGGGAGCCTGTAATTTGGTTGTGGAGTTGTGCCCTGCTAGTTGTGTAAAGGCGTCGATTCCCGCCTCGAAGGGTTCCAATAGTGGAAAGGGTGGATCAGGCCTTTGGTGGCGAGATCTATCGGAGAACAGGGTGCTATTATGGCGTGGTGGTCTTAGTACCGCCCACCCCTCCAACACAGATGTACTTCCCCTAACAAGGAAGGAACTGCGGTAAAACAAATCCTATGTCTTCGCGTGCTCCACTGCGGTTTCCTTGTTCCTCAATCTTACTTGCCTTTACTCGCTAGTAGTTAGGTTTGCATATATGGAAATTCTACATATTCGCATATCTAGAGAATTTACCTTTTGTGTAAAGCCTAAAATTGAAAAAGCATTAAAATTTAAAGTAGCACCTATTCACCCCCCTAGGTGCACATACGATCCATTTCAATTGGTATAAGAGCCCCGGCTCTTTATTCGGGCTTAACCGCCTAAGAGAAGTATGGATACTAAGGAAAATGGGAATGAGGTTGTGGACAAGATCACAATGGATGACCTCAAGACGTTGGAAACAACCTTATTAAAATCCTTTGAGACCAAGATGGAAGAGATGCAGCAAATGATTGCTCACCTCTCCTCATCTACAACCCCATCTCCATCTTCCTCTGAGGCCATCACTCCTCTATCTAAGGATAAGGCTCATACCGAGTCTAAGGAAGATGAGGTGGTGGGTGAGAAACATAATGGCTCCACCTCCAAGAAGGGAAGTGGTAAGGAGGATTATAGTGAGGTCCCTCATTTATGTTTTCCCGACCCATCTATCCCACATCCTCATATAAACAATAGGGGTGATCCACCCAAGCTTACTGCATCTTCATTTAATCAATGGAAATTCTTAATGAAATCTCATGTATGCAGTTCTTCAATTGAGCTTTGGAGGATCATTGAAGATGGTCTTCATATTGGAGACCCCTCCAACTTGACTAGAAGAGAAGTTGTGGACAGACAACTAAATGCAATGGCTCTTCACATGATTCAGCTCGGAGTGGGTCCCAAAGACATGCCACATATTGAGCACTTCAACACCGCCAAAGAAGCTTGGGATGCTCTCACCAGCTTATTCATCAGAAATGAAAGCATGAGAAGAAATAGATATGATGCTCTTAGCAATGAAGCTGAAGGATTTTACATGTTGGATGGTGAGGACCATGAAGACATGTATAGAAGGCTCAAGAGCATTATAACAACATTTAAAAAGCATGGAGCCACTCACATTGATGATGCTTGGATCAAAAGGAAATATGTGAGTGCCCTCAAACCATTTGAGCCAACGGACTTGAAGAGTTTGCAAGGTAGACACAACTACCACCAAATGACTTCCAATGAAGTCATGAAAGAATGTCGGCCTTCAAGGTTGCTGCCAAGAATGCCGAAGACGCTCGTGCTCGGACAATTGGAATTCAAAAGGGAGTTAATGTTGCTCTAAAGGCCAATGTTGTTGAACAAGATTAGGATAATAGAGGATACGATGTTGTCTCCATGGGTTGTCCCGAGGAGGTCAAGCGTGCTCATGGTGAGTACATGGCCTTTTACGCAAGGAACTTTTGGAAGGACCCAGCCAAGGCTAAGTCTGAACTTGAGCGCAAGAATGGGTCAAGTGGGCGAAGAGAGAATGGCCCAAAACTAAGGACTTGCTACAATTGTGGGGACCGGTTGCACTTTGTGGTTGAGTGTCCATATCAAAGTAGAGAAGACAATGGGGGCAGGCTCATCCTCAAAGAAAAGTCCAAGGCACCTCGAAAGAAACCATTTATCAAGAAGAATGGCCCTTACAAGAAGCAACCTAAGATTGTCTTGGTGGCACAAGAGGAATATTCTTCTGCAAGTGAAGACAAAGAGGATGAAGATAGCTCTCGAGAGGTGGCTACTATAGCCACCACATCTAGCCCCACATCGCTCTTCGACTCTCCAAACGAAAATGTCATCAACAACAACGTCACTTGCCTTATGGCAAGAGGGTCCGAGGTATCATCTTCTATTTCTTCATTTCCTAAGACTACTATAAATATGGATATGGATGATCATACTAGTCTTAAGATAAAAGAATAAGTTATTGCTTTGGACAATTTTTTCACTAACTTTCAAGGTGAGCACAAACTTCATTTTGATGCTCTTATGAGTCAACTTGCTCATTCCGAAGAACTTCTCGAAGAGAAGGGAAAAATTGAAAGAGAAGATACCTTGGAGATAGCCTCTTTGAATAATGCTCTAGAGGAAGAAGAGGAAGCTCGAGTATCTTTGGAGGAGAAACTCAAGTCAATTGAGGAGTCCCATGAAGAGGTTGTTTCCCAGCTCATAAAAGAACATGACAATGCTCTTGCTAAGGTAAAGAAACTAAAGAAGGAGAAGATTAACTTTGGGGCTGCTCATGCTAGACTCACAGAGAAGTTTGAGAAACTTGACATTGCTCACAAGGCATTGGAGAGTGAACATTCTACTCTAAATGAGCCTCGTGATCAGCCCCAAACTCAATTGGATAAGTATGATATCCCTAGAACCTCCACACCATCGTGTGGACATGAAGATATTATTGAGGAAAACACGAGATTGAAAGAAGAACTTGTCAAGGGATCTCAACCCAAGGGTAAGGAAGTTCTAGAAGAAATCCTTAGCAAGCAAAGGATAAACAATGGAAAGGAAGGCCTTGGATATGTTCCCAAGACAAATAATAAGAAGAAGAAGAGCAAAACTGCTCAAACAAAGACAAGCACCACAACGAATGACAAGACTAATTATGTTGGTTTTGCAGGGGCTAATAATCTGAATTATGAATTATTTTGTGATTATTATGGTGATGTCTATGCTAGATATTTTGGTCCATTTGATAGTTACATTTCTTGGTCTATTTGGGTTCTCAAGACCCTTGTCACTAACATTAGAGGACCCATTGAAAAATGGGTACCTAAGACCAAGAAGTAACTTTCTTGTAGGGCTATGCTTCCGGTGGGTCCAAATGGGTGCTCGGTAGTGGGTGCACTAGTCATATGACCGGAAGCAAGGAGATCATCTCGGAGATGCGGCCAAACCATGATCACATAACCGTCTCCTATGGTGACAAGTGATGTCTATGCACTTCTATTCTTGTAGACAGTTGTTGGGCCTCCAAGTGCAGTGGTAGGTAGAACAGTAGCAAGTTTCCTTTAAGTGGATTATCCAAGGTTTATCGAACTCAGGGAGGAAGTGGTCAAAGGTATCCCTCTCAAGCAACCCTGCAATCAAGATGCAAGAAGTCTCTTGTGTCCCCAACACACCAAATACACTTGTCAGGTGTATAGGTGCACTAGTTCGGCGAGGAGATATTGAAATACAAGTAGTATGGATATAAGACAACGGTGCCAGAAAATAGCTTGACGGGAGGAAAAGACTAAACGCAAAAAGATGGAAGCAAGCAAACATGTAACAAATCTAGTTGCAAACAGTGTTTCAATGCTTAGAAACAAGGCCTAGGGATCATACTTTCGCTAGTGAACACTCTCATATAAATATCTTCTCTTCATGATACTACTCTCCGGTTGGACACTCTAGTCCATGGTAGGGCTATAACAGCACATCTTAAACTTCGTATTCCCCATCTAGATAACCCCACACTGTCACCTTGAGCACTAGATGGTTCCAATAAACACCACAATTTCATAGAGACATCCAACTCCAAATATAACTCATAACAAGTATTTGTAATCTCTAGCCTAAGTGCCACACAGTGTGCACACTTTCAACTTCACACACGTGGGGAGAGCCAGGGATCTATTAAAGCACTTGAGTAGCAAGGTAGATCTACTTGATTACAAAGCTCATGATCACAATATGATCATGCATAGAGAGAGAGAGAGATGAACACATAGCTACCAGTAGAACCCTTAGCCTCGAGAGAGAACTACTCCCTCCTCGTCATGGGAATAAGCAACGACGATGGAGATGGTGGTGGAGAACGATGGAGATGGCTCCGGGGGCAATTCCTTGTCCCGGCAGGGTGCCGGAATAGGGACTTTCTGTCCCCCGAATCTCCCCTTCGGTGGCGATGGCGATGCGGAACTTTTCGTGGCTGGAGGCTCTTCGATCTAGGGTTTTCGTCCCGGGGGATTCTTATAGGCGAAGGGGCAAGGTCGGTGGTCGGCCAGGGGGTGCCCTGGCGCGACCTAGGGCTACCCGCACCAAGGGGTGGTGTGGCCGCCCTGTGGCCCCCCTTCGTCTCTCCTTCGGACTCCATGTGTCTTCCGGTAAAATATTGACTTTGGCTTTTGTCCAGTCCAATTCCGAGCATATTCATTTTCTGACTTTCCTGGAACCAAAAACAGCAGAAAACAGGTAGCTGGCACTATGGCATCTATTAATAGGTTAGTTCTAGAAAATGCATAAAAGTATCTCAAAATGTAGACAAAACATAAGATAGTTGATATAAAACAAGCATGGAACATCAAAAATTATAGATATGTTTGCAACGTATCAACATCCCCAAGCTTAACTCCTGCTCATCCTCGAGTAGGTAAGTGATAAAAAGAAAGAATAATTTTTTAGGTGACATGCACCATCATAGACTTGATCAAAGTATTTGTGAAACATGGATAGCTGGGATCATAGTACTTTAACATAGCATGAAAGATATAGTTCTAACAATAAGACATAGCAACTATGTCATAACATGAAAAGGTACAAACAAAAGATCATGAATAACAATGCATTGAAAGACGTTTGTTTGTTTCACATAAAGAAAACATAGCATAGTGGCATTCAGCTTGTCCCTCATAGAGTAGCAAACATAAATGCATAGGACACCTTCAAAGTTCATAAGGGTGACTAGATACAAATAGTTTAAGAACAAGCAATATCAAACTTATGCATCAATCAACAAGTCTTGGGATAATGCACATTAAACTAAGAATGGCCACTATGCTCTCTCAATAGGTGCATAAAGATAGAAGATGGAGACTCAACATAAAAGTAAAAGAAAGGCCTTCATAGAAGGAAGCAAGGATTCAAGTCTCATAAAGAGCTTCCAAAAATTATAGTACTTATTAGCTTTCAGCTCTCATTGCCCCTATCATAAGAATCTTGAAGTGATTAAGGTTAAAGTGAACAAACTATGGAGTATATGCTTGACAAAGTATAGGTTGGCAATCTCATGTCCCTTGAATACGAGGGACGCTCCTCATGCTACTCAAGTTTAGTTACCGGTAAGTTCTTGTCATAGTAAGTACATGTGTATCATAGAGAACCGCCAACAGGGTACCCCTTGCCCGATGATACGGAAGAATCCCCATATCAAAATGACAAGGCAAGCAGACAATAAGCATCTTAGCATCTTCTTATTTACCATGGGAAAATGGTGTTTTTTTCTCTCTTTCCTCTTTCCTCGTCTTTTTTTCTTTTTTTTCTCAATCTCTATCTCTTTTTTATAAGAAGAATGCTTCATAGATTGCTCATTATGGTTATGCTACAGGTTTCCACCATGATTAGGCATGGATTAGACCGGCAGGCCAGGCATTTCTCTAACACACATACATAACTCCATGGACTTACAAGCTCCCCTTTCATTTCACATCGACGACACCCATAGACAAAAGAGCATGATATCAACTAGGTACAATGTACAAGTGCAATGTTGAAAGTGTTCCCCATGACAACATGGTTCTGCTAATCCCCAACATATAAGTGCAAGCATATACAACATACATGAGACAATGTTCAAGTTTATTAGGGGCAAGAAAAGTAAATTGTGCCATCAAGTTTGTGAGAGCTTTAATCACTAGTTTTCTCATAAAAAGTTTAATTCAGAAGGTAGATAAAAGCATGAATATACTTGGAATAGCAAATGCTAATAGGTAGGTATGGTGGACTCTTTGGGATAACTTGGTTTTATTTGGAGTTGGATGCATGAGTGGAACTCACACTTGGTTATGGAGGCTAGCAAAAGACTGGGAGGGACCAACTAAGAGAGCAATAATGGCCATAATCATGCAAAGCGACAAAAAATCATTAATTAAAGCATAAAGTGATATTACAAGTCGAAAACTAAAGGATCATAGAGGCTATGGTGACTTGGTATAGTCTTAACATGGTGTGAGCATGCGCCAAGTCAACCCAAATAAAGCATTAAAGGAGAATACCACAATATCATGCTTTTATATGCTAAAATAACACATGATTCTTTCAAGGCACATTAAGCAATCTCAATTGTTTATAACATGTCATGCTACAGCAAAATCCACTAAGCATAAAGCCAAAACAATATCAAGCATGACATGATAAAGTCTAAGTCACAGTCAAAAACATGCTCCTTTTTACCACTTAAGCATGAACTTTCCTACTCTCTTCCAACACCAGTCGACTTATTTGAAACAACTCACAAAGATAATAATAAATAAAGATCAGTGAGCTTGTCTCACAAATCCACAAAGAAGAACTAAAAATTTCTAAGCTGAAAGCACAAGAAAATTAAGGCTAAACATAGTGCTAGCAAAAGAGAATACTCACAAAACAATAAGAATGAAAACAAGAGTGTTCTAGGAAATGAAAACGGAGTGTGTCTCTCTGCAAACGAAGTGTGCTAGGATCCAACCAACTTATTGCAGCAAACCAAGCAAAAAAAACTAAAAACTAAAACAAAGACGCTCCCAGAACAACACATAAGTGTCTAGAAAGACCTGAGATCTAGTTGCAAATAGCTTGACGGGAGGAAAAGACTAAACGCAAAAAGATGGAAGCAAGCAAACATGTAACAGATCTAGTTGCAAACGGTGTTTCAATGCTTAGAAACAAGGCCTAGGGATCATACTTTCGCTAGTGAACACTCTCATATAAATATCTTCTCTTCATCATACTACTCTGAACTACTCTCCGGTTGGACACTCTAATCCATGGTAGGGCTATAACAGCACACCTCAAAGTTCGTATTCTCCATCTAGATAACCACACTGTCACCTTGAGCACTAGATGGTTCAAACAAACACCAAAATTTCATAGAGACATCCAACTTAAAATATAACTCATAACAAGTATTTGTAATCTCTAGCCTAAGTGCCACACGGTGTGCACACTGTCAACTTCACACACGTGGGGAGAGCCAGGGATCTATTAAAGCACTTGAGTAGCAAGGTAGATCTACTTGATTACAAAGCTCATGATCACAATATGATCATGCATAGAGAGGGAGAGATGAACACATAGCTACCAGTAGAACCCTTAGCCTCGAGAGAGAACTACTCCCTCCTCATCATGGGAATCAGCAACGGCGATGGAGATGGTGGTGGAGATCGATGGAGATGGCTCCGGGGGCAATTCCCTGTCCTGGCAGGGTGCCGTAATAGAGACTTTCTGTCCCCCGAATCTCCCCTTCGGTGGCGGCAGTGCTGCGGAACTTTTCGTGGCTGGAGGCTCTTCGATCTAGGGTTTTCGTCCCAGGGGCTTCTTATAGGCGAAGGGGCAAGGTCGGTGGCCGGCCAGGGGGCCCACACCATGCCCTGGCGGCGGCCTAGGGCTGCCCACGCCAAGGGGTGGTGTGGCTTGCCTATGGACCCCCTTCGTCTCTCCTTCGGACTCCATTTGTCTTCCGGTAAAATATTGACTTTGGCTTTGTCCCGTCCAATTCCGAGAATATTCATTTTCTGACTTTCCTGGAACCAAAAATAGCATAAAACAGATAGCTAGCACTGTGGCATCTTGTTAATAGGTTAGTTCTAGAAAATGCATAAAAGTATCTCAAAATGTAGACAAAACATAAGATAGTTGATATAAAACAAGCATGGAACATCAAAAATTATAGATACGTTTGCAACGTATCAACAAGTCAAAATTTGAGGTATTGGGTCTTGGCAAAGTTGTGGTTGCTCACGATATCTCTCTCGTGGATGTCATGCTTGTTGAGACCCTCAGTTACAATTTAATTTCTGTTCGTGCCCTTGGTAAGATTAGCTTCGCTATTTTTATTGATGGTGATTTGGTGGTACTCTTATGGAGCAAGTCTCTAAAGGTTGCTTTCGTTGGATATGTCGAAAATGACCTGTATGTGGTGGACTTTTTGGGGAAAACCACTACAGGCCCGATGTGTCTTTTCGAAAAGGCCGATGCGGGCTGGCTATGGCATCGCCAACTAGCCCATGTCAATATGAGAACTTTGCAAAGTCTTCATGTAACACCTCAAAAATATTAAACAAGATTATCAAGTTCTAATCACCCAAGTTTAGGGTTTTTATTATTAAACTCTATATGAATGCATGTGTGAGTTCTATTAATGCATGAATGTTTGCTATGCCATGTTTGATTGCTACAAATGATAAGGATTAGTTTAAAAATGATTACCACATCATCTAGATCATTTCCAAGCAAAATCAAATGAAAATAAAATCAATTGTGAAGCATATGATCATATGGTCACTTTTGCCAAAGTTAACCACTAGCCCACTTTGGGCATCTCTAGTAAAATATTTCCAATAGAAACAATTCTAATTCCTTTCACCCCTTTCTAGACTAAGTAAAAATGAACCCAAGCAAACTTTACCAATCTACAGAAACCAAGTTTAAATCTACTTGAGAGGCAATTCAAAATTGAATCAAGTATAGATGCATAGATCATTATTTTTCAAAAACCACTCAAACCTCCACCCTTTGACAATCCCTAGCAACCAGAGACTACCAAGCATCTGACCATCTCACCCACCAAAAATCATTGAATAATTCGAAGATTAAGTTCATGCGGCCATTTAGTCGAACACTTAGCAGACAGAGTACAAACTCAACAACTATCTACTATTTGGAATCCATCTTGTGCTCATTATTGTACTGCAATCAACCCAACAAATCACCCACGATCACTCCCAGTACTTGGCCGTGCAAGGGAGCAACCTCACTCGCCACATTGACCAGTGCCATGACCGTACCGAGCATGCCACGCCGGTCGACCATGGACCAGTCGCCACACGTCGCGCCGCCCTCTCCCACGATGTCTAGAGAGTAGCCGTGACCTCACCGCCCCTCACTGTCCACCCCTTGACCAACAGCGAGATGTGGAGAATCTAGAACATCCGCGCCCATTTAAGTCTCTGCCATGCAGAGAGCACGACGGAGCGCCGAAGCCACCTCATGCACACACACCGCGCCTCGCTCTCTCTGCTCGTACCCGCACCTACCGCGTCACCAGCCACCTCCTAGACACGATGATTCACCACCGCACGCCATGTGACCACCGTACTCGATGAGGAACACCTCCGTACCTGAATAGAGCGTCGACATCGCCCGACCGACTAAGACCGCCCCTTGTCACACCATCACACGCGTGATGATCGCCGCAGTCCACCGCGTCGACCCATGCCATCCACCATGCCTAGCTCGACCTGTAGTAGCGTCGCCGATGAGCCTGACCATGCCGCCCTGCCTCCAACACCGGTGTATAAATAGGAACCACCCCAGACCCCAAATGGCACACCAGTTCCCTCCTCTCTCTCTCAGACACACCCCAGACCCTTTCCCGGAGCAAGGCGAGCACCACCCCGCCGGAATTTAACCGGAGCCTGCTGTTGCAGTGAAGAAAGGGCGCCGTTGATTGGAGCCACCCTAGGAGCCGTCGCGACCACCAATCGATTCGTCGTCGTCTACCAGCCCATTCGCCCCCATCGCCGGACCTAGTTGGAGCCCTGGTAAGCCTCCCACGACCCCCACTATGCCGCTAGGTTTAGAATTTCACCAGAGTTTTGCGACGTAGACGATGAACCTCAGTCGTAGATCTTGTTCCAATCGTAGCGCTGAGAACTGCTGATACCGTTTCGTGTTAGATCTGTCGCTGACACGTGGGACCAATCTGTCAGCAGCCCGCTGCACGCGTGCTATGCAGTTGGGCCAGCCCATTCCTTTTCCCGCGCAGAGCCCAATGATTCAAATAGAATTTTGCCATTTAGTTAAAAATCCTATTCAATAGCTGTATTCAAAATTGAATTCAAAGAGTTGTACCAAACCAAATTGCATGATTCCAATTTTTTTAGAAAGGTATTGAAAATATCTAATCATTCCCGTTGGATTCAACCCATTTGAAATTATAGATCACCTGTAGTAAAAATAACAAGACAGAGACTTTTACCACTTTAAACATTTTTATAAAATCAACCATAGATGCTTTTGAGTTGATTCTAACTCTCAAAAATCACATTTGACATGCTCTACATGAATATGTAAAACGATTTGGTTTTACAGATATGAAACATGGTTTAGTATTAAAAGAATGATATATAGGCATTTCTAGTCACTGAAATATTATTAAATAGTAATATTAAATCTTGTAATATATGACCACCACTTTAAATCACATTCCCAAGTATTAGAATATGTGGTGATGACATGTGTCAATATGATACCATATTTTAATTGGAGAATATTAAATCTTAAGTATTTTTCGATGAGTAGAAATTACGTTTTCCAAAATAAGATAAATAAGAATGTGTCATTATTTCATGTGATGATTGAGATGATGCTAGATCAACTAGTGTGAGCTTTTGGGTGCTAAATATAAGTGGTTAAGTGTTGTTTAGTGATTGTGTACATTGTACGTATTTATAGACGCTAGTACCGACCCGGGGTACGACGAGGAGGAGTACTTCGTGGAAGATTAAGAGAACTTCAACGACTGCACTGCTCAAGGCAAGCTAAAACTATGCAAGCTATCAGTGAAAGCTAACTAATGCAAGATGCACTAGGCATGCTTAGTTATGCAACTTTAATTATACCAATCCCAGTTTTATTTACAAGCTTTACATTTCCTTTTACTAAAGTTTCGTATCTAGTTAATGAATTGTGTTTAGTGGAAAAGTAGGATGGATACCATCAAGATCATAGAAATAGTCTTGGATACTTATACTTGACTAGAACCTCCATTAGTGATACCATCAATACTAGTGGCTAGTGCTAAGCTAAAAATTGATCACTTTAGATGGGAATACTTAGTGAAAATGATTATGAAAACCTTGGAATGATGATTCATTTTATTGAAATGTTTTGACATGTGTTATGAAACACAATGGTTGGATGATGAAACTGAATGAGGCATGAGCCTTGACTTTGATAAAAACTGATGGTTAGGTTCGTATGCGATACCATTCCAATTTTACCGTACAACCACAATACCTGAGTTGGGTAGGGCTTAACTGGAAGTTTATATGTCTTAGTATGGGTTCCCTTGCGGAAGAGGTTGAGTTGAGGCTACCTCGTGAATGAATGTCCACCTATGCAGTTCCTAGGATGGTAGTTGGCCATGGCTGGGAGGCCAAACTCATAGGGGAGGTACCTATACTAGGGTGTGTAATTGAAAAGTTAGGATTGATTATCTGCATACCAAGTATGATGATTCAGGGTTATCCCCGACAGATGTATCTAATTTTGTGGTGAAAGTGTACCACCTCTGTAGATTATCAAACTATTCAAATAGCTGCGTTCGCGGTTATGGACAGTTGGAGTGGCCATACTGTTCCGTTGTCAGATGTTTTCAAAATGACTTGTGACTTGAAAGATGACTTTGACTTGACCACAACAGAGTTGTGGACATGAAAACTAGGTTCCCACTTAAGTGATGTAGAGAACTAAATTAGGTCTTTAATCTTAAATTCCTTATGAAATAAACCTGCCTTTTTGCAAACAAAACTAGAGCTTAAGATTCCTACTAGTTCTACCTTACTTATACTAGTGATAGTTTGCGAGTACTTAAAGAGTACTCATGGCTTTGTCCCTGGCTATTCCCAATGGCCAGACTATGAGGAGGACTATCCGGAAGATGGACAGCAGGAGGTCTATGATAACTAGGATCATCTCCCATCGTCAGCATTGCCTGTGACCATGAAGATGGAGCCTACTACATTTACTTTCTGCTGCTTTGATTGTATTAAGACTGGATCATGAGATCCTTTATTTGTAAGACCTTTATTATGGTTTGTAATGGATGATGTACTATGGTACCAACTCTGTTATGTCTCATAAAAATGGTAATCCTGGGATTGCGATGTACGACATAATAGGAATCTGGACTTAAAAATCTGGGTGTTAACACTTCACAAGGGTGGCCACATTCTTGGACTAAAAGAAAATGTTTCCTTTGCCAAAGATCGTGTTTGCAGGGCTTGTGTTGAAGGGAAAATGCATGACTCTCCTCATCAACGGAAGACTATTATTTCGTCAAAGAGGATTTTGGAGCTCCTCCATGTGGACCTCTTTGGTCCTCCATCTCATGCAAGCCTAGGTGGGAAGAAATATTGCCTTGTAGTTGTTGATGATTATTCAAGATATACATGGGTCTATTTCTTCAAGTTGAGGAGCGAGACTCAACAAACGCTCATCGATTTTGCCAACGAGGTTCAACGTTAACATAATGTCCCTATTTTGGCAATTAGAAGCAATAACAGCTCTGAGTTCAAGAACTACACTCTAAATGAATTCCTAAGTGAAGAGGGGATAAGACACCAATATTCCGCTGCGTACACCCCTCAACAAAATGGTGTAGCCGAGAGGAAGAACCGGACCTTAATGGATATGGAAAGATCTATGCTAGCTGAATTCAAGTCACCTTATAACTTCTGGGCTGAAGCAATTTCTACCGCATGCCACTCTTCCAACCGGCTCTACCTCCACAAAATCTTGGACAAGACACCTTACGAAATACTTACCGGTAACAAGCCAAACATCTCCTACTTCCGGTTATTTGGTTGTAAGTGTTTCTTTCTTATCAAAGGAGTTCGTATTTCTATATTCGAGTCTAAGGCTTTAGAAGGCATTTTTGTTGGTTATGGTGCCGAATCCCACACTTATAGAGTCTACAATAAGCTCTCTGAAACTGTTGTAGAATCTTGTAGTGTGGTGTTCGAGGAAAATGATGGCTCCCGTGCGTGGCAAGTTGATATTTGTGATGCAGATGTTGAAATACCCCAATAAGCCATAAGAAGAATGGGCGTGGGATTTTTCCGCCCCATTGAGGAACCCCTTGTGGCGGATCGGGAAGGACAATGCTCTACCCAAGTAGAGCCCTCATCGACATAAGCTCAACATGCTCCAACTGCTAGAGAAACCTCTACACCAACACCACAAACTGCTGAAGCTCATTAATCCGCTGCTCCAGAATGCTCCAGGCCGGATTATCCAGTGGACACCGGATTATCCGGCCAACCTTCCTTGACTCGCAGAAATGAACACAATGTTGAAGAATCTACTGCAAGTTGATGACCCACAAGTATAGGGGGTGTATCGCACTATTTTCGAGGGAAGTGAAACCCAATTTATCGATTCGACACAAGGGGAGCCAAAGAATATTTATAAGCCTTAACAACTGAGTTGTCAATTCAGCTGCACCTGGAAACAATCTTGCTCGCAGCAGTTTATCAGTAGCAACAGTTTTGTAGTAGGAATAGTAAAGTAATAGCAGTAGTAAAGGTAAAGACGACAATAACAATAGCAGTAAATAGTAGGATTCGAGTGCGGTAGGCATAGGGATGGATGGACGGGCGTTGCATGGACAAGACAATTCACATGGCAATCAGAACATAGGGCAATTGCAGATAAATAAGATAAATCATCCAAGTACTACATAATCATAGGCATGTGTCCCATATATAGTCATACGTGCTCGCAATGAGAACTTGCACAACATCTTTTGTCCTGCCAGCCCGTTTGCAGCGGGGCCTCAAGAGAACTACTGGAAATTAAGGTGCTCCTTTTAATAGATCACCAGAGCAAAGCATTAACACTCTGTGAACACATGTGATCCTCACATCAAAGCCATTCCCTCTGGTTATCCCGATTTCTGTCACTTCGAGGCCTTTGGTTCTGGACAACAACGTGTGTATACAACTTGCAGGTAAGACCATAAACAATACTATCATAAAGAATCAATAACATGTTCAGATCTGAAATCATGGCACTCGTGCCCTAGTGACAAGCATTAAGCATAAAAAGTTGCAACAAAGTCAAAAAACACTAATAATAGATACTAGGCACCATGCTCTAACAATCCGATGCCATTGCATAAACGATCTCATACAATCCCTACCATCCCCATAGCCTACAACGGGGGATTACTCACTCATAGATGGGGGAAACATGGATGGTCGATGGAGAAGCGATGGTGATGATGATGGCGATGATCTCCTCCAATTACCCGTCCCGGCAGGGTGCCAGAACGGAGTTTCTGGTTCCGAATCGTGGAATCTGGTGGTGGCAGCGGAGCAGAACTCCTTCTAGAAAAACATCGAACCCCCCTGAGTTTTTAGGTAAGAAGGCATCTTATAGGCGAAGAGGGAGACTCGAGGGGGTGTCTGGGGCGGCCAGACCACCCCCTGGCATGGCCAGGCCTAGCCCGCACGGCCAAGTGGTGTGGCCTGGGCCCAGCCCCCCTCCGTATCGTATTCTGGCTCCGGGAGTCTTCTGGTGAAATAATAACTTTGGCTTTTGTCCCGTCCAATTTCGAGAATATTCATTTTCTGACTTTCCTGGAACCAAAAACAGCAGAAGACAGGCAGCTGACACTGTGGCTCTTGTTAATAGGTTAGTCCAAGAAATCATATGAAAAGTACTCCAAAGTGTGGACAAAATATAAGAAAGTAGATAAAACCAAGCATGGAACATAAAAAATTATAGATACATTTGCAATGTATCACAAGTCCCAGGCCAGATTTTTCGGCTGACCCCGGATTATCCGACCCCTCTCCAGTTCGAGCCAGAACTGTTCAAGACAGTGAAGATGCACCATGTTCTCCCAGGCTGGATTATCCGTCCACTCCCTCGGCCGGATTATCTGGCCCTGAAAATTCTAAACAGCAACAGCCTCCTGTTATGGCTGCTAATCAAAATCAAGGGCAAGATTCGTCACCTTCAATTCCTGCTGATCAAGCTGGAGATCAAGGCTAAGCTATAAATTCCAACGAAGACTGAAATGATGAAGTTATTCCTCCAAGAGACAACAAGTTGATTGAACTTCGTCGCAAAGCTCGTGTAGATAGGAATCTTGAATTAAGGGGTCACACTCTTGACAAAGTTGTAGGTGATCTTAGACGAAGGGTGTCCACAAGAAGGGAGCTTGCAAGCTTTGGTGAGCACCAGGCTCACATATCAATGGTTCAACCCAAGAAAGTGTTTGAAGCCCTTGAAGATCCGGACTAGGTTGTTGCTATGCATGAAGAGTTAAATAACTTTGAGCGCAACAAGGTCTGGAAATTGGTAGAGAAGCCCAAGGATTACCGCAATGTTATCGGCACAAAGTGGATTTTTAAGAATAAGCAAGATGAGAATGGAATTGTGCTGGCTCGTGGTTGATGTAGAGCTCGTTGGGAACCCCAAGAGGAAGGTATGATGAGCACATCAGCAAGTTTTCCCTCAGTTATGAGACCAAGGTTTAATCGAACCAGTAGGAGAAAGGAAACACCCCAAAGGTGTTACTAGCTGAGCTTTGGCAGGGCGCACTACCGGTGCTAGTAGCAACATGGAGACCTACACAACACAACCACAGAACTTTGTCCCCAACTTGCGATGAGGTTGTCAATCTCACCGTGTTTTGCGGAAAACAAAGGATTAAACGTATCGAATGGAAAGAAGTAAAAGTTTGCAGAAAGTAAACACAAAGCAGTAAAAGATTGTAGATTGTATGTAAAGTAAAGGACCGGGATCCATAGTTCACTAGAGGTGGCTCTCCTTAGATAGATAACATGCTGGGTGAACAAATTATAGCGGGGCAATTGACAAACACCGAGAAAGCAATACATACATATACTAATCATCTTGACTCCTTTGAGACTTGATTGGGCATTACAACATAACACATAGACCGCCATCCAACTGCATCTATGACTAATAATCCACCTTCAGGTTATCATCCGAACCCCCTCCGGTATTAATTTGCAAGCAACATATTATTGCTTTACGAACTGCGTGTAAAGTAAACAATACAATTGTTCTATGAACAAAGGATCGTTGTTTTCTCCCTAGTAGCAACATCACATCTAGTACCTTAGAGATTTCTATCACTTCCCTAGATTACCAGAGGTATGAACCCACTATCGAGCATAAATACTAACTCTTGGAGTTGCTAGCATCTACTTGGCCAAGATAGCTAGTAACAACGGAAAGCATGCAAGATCTCAAATAACAAAGACATGATAGAATCAATAATCAATCTGAAATAGCATCTCAATATCCATCGGATCCCCGTAAACACAACATGTATGGATTACAAATAGATGATCTTGATCATGAACGGAGCTCACAAGATCTAAACATGAAAGCACAAAGGAGGAGAAACCAGCCATCTAGCTACTACATGGATCCGTAGTCCAAGGATGAACTACTCACGCATCACACCGGAGTCTTGCATGGTGATGAAGAAGGCCTCCAGGGTGAATTCCCCTCTCTGGCAGGGTGCCGGGAAGAGCTTCAGATCCCTCCCGATCTAGGGATGGAGATGACGACGGCTACAAACTCTTTCGTGGACTTTTGATCGAGTACTTATGGTTTTCGTCCCGAGGGCAACTTATAGGCGGAAGGAGAGGCCGAGGGGGTGCCGAGAGCTACCACACCACCCCCTGGCACAGGCCAGGCCTGGCCGCGTGGCCAGGTGGTGTGGTCAGCCCCTGGCCCCTCTCCGTCTCGTATTCTGGCACTTCATCCCTTCCAGAAAAATAGGCACTTTGGCTTTTGTCCCATCCAATTCCGAGAATATTCATTTTCTGACTTTCTTGGAACCAAAAACAGCAGAAAACAGGCAACTGGCACTGTGGCTCTTGTCAATAGGTTAGTCCAAGAAATCATATGAAAAGTACTCCAAAGTTGGAACAAAACACAAGAAAGTGGATAAAACTAAGCATGGAACATCAAAAATTATAGATACATTTGCAATGTATCAACCGAAGGGAATATGCTCGAGAGGCAATAATAAAGTGGTTGTTATCTTATTCCATGTTTATGATAAATGTTTATTTTGCATGCTAGAATTGTATTGATCGGAAACATCAATACATGTGTGTTTAATAAACAAAAAGGGTTCCTAGTCATGCCTCTCTTATAGACTAGCTTGTTGATTAACAAGATGATCAAGGTTTCCTGATCATGGACATTAGATGTTGTTAATAACAAGGTCTCACCATTGGTGGAATGATGTGATGAACATTCATCCGAAGTATAGCATTATGATCTAGTCATTATGTTTATATTGCTATAACATCATACGAAGTAATCTTTATCCTTAGACCATGAGATCATGTTAATTGCTAACACCGGAAGAGTATCTTGATAACATCAAACGTCACACCGTAACAAGGTGACTATAAAGATGGGTTTAGTGCTACGAAGGTGTTATGTTGAGGCTCATGGATCAAGAGTGGAATTTGTCAATCCCGATGATGGATAGATATACTCTGGGCCCTCTTGGTGATATCACATTGAAATAGCTTGCAAGCAAGTGATGTGATCACTAGAATGTTATATCACAGGAACGAGAAAAGAGTGCATGTCGGTAACGAGATCAAACTAGGTATGGAGATACCGATGATCGAATCTCGGACATGTAATATATCATGGGACAAAGGGATTTAGTTACTAGCGTTAAAGGTTCTCACGATCACAGAAGTCGTCGTTGAATGTGTAGGAGTCAGTATGGATCTCCAGGTCCTGCTGCTGATTATTGATCGGAGAGGGGTCTCGATCATGTCTGCATTATTCACGAACCGTAGGGTGACACACTTAAGGGATACCGACACCATTTGGAGCAAATATGTTTCAGATAAAGATTTAAGAAAGCGCTAGAATTATTTCAATAGACACCGAAACTGTTTCGGGTGAAATTGTTGAAATTGGTTCTGCATGTAATATTGAAATGTTGCAGGGGGTTTTATGTGAATGTTTGTTAATTAAAGTAATTAACAAAATTCTGAATAAAAATAATAAAAGAGTTTTATTAAATGAGATAGCATTAAATTTGAAGAAATTTAATGCATTTAAAGTGGAGACTTTAAAAGAGAATGTGAAGGGGCATTTTAATGTGGAGGGGTTACCACCACATGAATGGAGGAGGTGAAGGGTCACCCCCTCCATGTGCCGGCCATGAAGGAGGGGCACCCCCCTCCTCCTATAAAAGGCCACCCCCTCCTCACTTCTCACACACACCTCCTTGTGAAGGATCTCTCTCCCCCTCCAGTATTATTTCCCCATGGTCTCGGATTAGCGAGAAACATGTTCCCGGTGGCTTTATCTGGAAAGGAGTTGCTGCTTCCGCTGCTTTGCTGGAGCGAGGGACGGAGGTTGTCGGGGTACCGGACGTGTGTGCGATCACGGATGCACCACTGCTTTGCGGTGCTGGACTTGGTGATGCTGGAGCTGGATCTGATGGACGTGCTGGAGCCGGACCTGCTGGACTTCATCACGATCTTGAGATCGGCAAGTGTATGACTACATCAACCACGAGTTCCTACTCGTTAACAAAGCTCGTTGTCTTCGAGGGTAAGTTCCCCATGGATGTATGTCCACCCGTTGCTTTGTACCTAGTAGATAGATCTTGGCGTGTAGTTCACACCGTAGGAAAATTTTTGTTTTCTATGCTGCGGACCCAACATTGGTATCAGAGCCTGATCTATGCGTAGGTGCTTAGCACGGGTAATACACATATGTTGATATGTGGGCGATGATGATCATGTTATGGCATCTTCTATGTATTTTGGATATTGGTGGCATAGTGGGATGAAGCGGCCCGGACCAACCTTACATGTCATCATACATGAGACCGGTTCCACGACTGACATGCAACTTGTTTTGCATAAGTGGCTGGCGGGTGTTTGTCTCTCCTACTATAGTCAATATCTGATTTACAACGAGTTGCTAATAACTTAGTTATCCTCGTTGTGGTTCATGTTCGTAGGTAAGAACGGTTCTATCTCCGAAAGCCCTAAGCCACGTAAAACTTGCAATTGATAAATTAGAGGCGTCTAGTTTAGATCGTTGTTGGGCTAGTGTATTGATATGGTATTGTTGTAAGTAGATGTATGATAGATACTCTTACAACACACTCAATGTGTAAGTTCCATAGACCTTGGCCTTACACACAAAGGAATGATAGAGATCATACCACGATGCAAGTGATAGAGATCAAATGCATGGACCATATCATCTCACTTTACACTTTAGATGTTAGCATCTTATACTGCTAGTTTGGCGCTTTCTGTAGCATTGTAAGATGATCCCTCTTTTAGATATCAAGATAAAATGTGTTCTTCCTTAAGTATGCACCGTTTTGTGGATCGTGTTTTGAGGCATCACGTGATGATCGGGTGTTCTCGACTCTACGCTTTCATACAACGGGTGTAAGATAGTTTTACACACGCAAATACTAAGGTTCTTACTTGACGAGCCTAGCATGTATAGACATGGCCTCGGAACACGGACCGAAAGGTTAAGCATGAGTCATATAGTTGATATGATGCCCATATAGATGCTCGCCTTTGAAGCTACACCGACTCACGTGATGATCAGACTTGGTGTAGTGGATTTGGTTCATGTAATCACCAAAAAGGCACGAGGGATGTCGTTTTTGAGTGGGAGTTCATTTCTAATTTGGATTAGTCGAACTCAATTTGTCATAAACTAAATCGAAGTGAATTTGCATAATTTTTTGTAGTCATTGGCATCTGTTCACTACCTTATGCTTAGTTTTTTATTTGAGATAATAGAACTATAGGATTCTGGATATTTACTTTACGAACTGGTATCGTATTGTTTTGAATGTCAACTTAAAGTTTATAAGTCCTATTGCAAACTTTCAGCAAACTCTATTTACTCCATGAAATTTAATAAGTAGTATTAAATCAAGAGTAAGAATTCCAATGTTAGTATCTAAAGTATCATGTTTGCCTCCATGATTATTGATATTCAAAAGTTGTTTTAATATCAAGATTATATTGGAGCTGAAAATTGTTTCAGAAACCATCATGTGTGAAAGATATTGTGATATCTGAAACAATGTTTTTGGTTGCATTATGATAGAGTATAATTTAGCAAAATACATGTTCTCATATTGTATGAGAATTTGTGAAGGATAGAGATGCTAGGCATCCGAATCTACCAAAAAGGTTTTGGGAACTGATATTATACTCGCGATTCTTCCTTATAGGCTATAATAGCTTGATCATGAAAGTTGTCATGATAAGGATGAATAGAAGATGTAAGTAAAATGTTTACTACACTAATAGATTACTAAAGAATGGATTTTTGAAAGAATGCCAAACATTTGATGATGGTGATCCACTTCAAAGTGCAAGTCCAAAGGTATTAGTATTTGACTATATACGCTTTGTACTATGTGTCATGTGAATGACACCACTATTGATGTTGATAGATTCTTTTAAAAGGAAAAGGAATTGCTTAAAGAGAATCTATAAAATATTTGGCAGAAAATAAAAAGTTGGAAATGTCCAGCTTAGGTATATAGAAGATATACATGTTATGGCTGTATTCATTGCTTGTTAAACAATGTGGTTCTGAGGTATTGGATACTGGTATTGGATACCGAATTGGTTGGTATGAAGTGTCATACAGGACAACGCAATTCATGAACTACAATGGCCTAAGTAACCAGCAAGAGAATGAGTGATGATGTTCATCGAAAACAAATAAAGTGTTATTGTGTTTTTCGTTGTCATCAAACCAAGCCTTCAAGATTTGTTTAAATAATTGTTATTTTGTTCCAGTATTATGAGAACAATGGTTGTTCAAATAATTACCGTATTCCATAAAGGATGGATGAACTTTTACAAGTCTAGTTGGAGAAATCACATCCATAAACACTATTGCTAAAATGTCGCAAGACAAATGATTGAAAGATCACTTATGAAGTGACATCGCTGTTTAAATTATATTTGAAAGAAAACATGAAGAAACTCCATGTTGATGGATTTTTGGAGTCTTTGATTTTGATCAATTGACGCATGTGAGACTTTCCTCGAGATAATTGAAACTCCGTCCATAGGCCAAAGAGGAACAGATGACTAGCTTATTGGAAATTGTGCATGCTGATGTGCATAGTCCATTATGTGTAGCCATATGCGATGGATCTTTTTGCTTCATATGCTTTCACCGAAAATTTGAGTGAATATATCTATATATTTACTTAATAAGGAAGAAGTATGAAACATTTGAAAATTGTTCAAAGACTTTCAAGATGAAGTGGAAAATCATTGTAACAAGAAAATAAAGAGTTTATGATTCGATCATAAAGGAAGATATTTGAGTTACAGGTTTAGCAAAACACCTAAGATTTGAGGAATTGTTCCATGATTTGTGTTTTCCCGATAAACCATAGGAGTATGGCATATTCGAGAGATAAAATCAAACCATGTTTGACATGGTGAGATCAAAGGTGTCATTTATAAAACTGCCATTATGTTTTAAAGATTGAAGCTTTAGAGACTACCGCTTTTACACTGAAAAGAGCACCATCGTGATCCATTGAAATGACACCATATGAGTTATGGTTTGGGATAAAACCCGAATTGTCTTTTCTTAAATTTTGGTATGCTATGCATAAGTAAAATGTTTACAACCAAAGTCGGATAAGCACGTCTTTGTAGGTTATCCCAAAGAATTTGTTGGGAATTTCTCCATAACACCGAGGACAAAAGAGTTTGTTACTTGGAACATCAAGTTTCTTGAGAAGGAACTTTTCGTGAAAAGTTAAGTGGGAGGACAATAGAACTTTGATAAGGTTGTTGAACCTTAGATATATGTGCTAAGTAGCGCAGCGCCGGAAAGTGTCCCGGTGGCGGCCACAATGCTCATGGCTCTCGTGATTACAAAAGGTGTGATCTCGGAGATTAAAGTTCCTATAGAACCTTGTGGGTCGGTAAGAATCAAATAGTAAGATTTGATAAGCAAGTCGTTATTGTTTTGACAATGATGAACCGACTACATGCAAAGAAGCGATGATGGGCCCTGACTCCATAAAAGGACTAGAAGTCATAGAATCCGTGATAGTATCCATACACGAGAAATCAAGTTTCTGAACTTGGAAGACCCTCTGGAAAGGCGTGAAGCCTATCGGTCGTGTTTGGATCTATAAAGAAATAAGACATGGATGTTTAACATCTATGAAATAGTCGACATGTTGGAAAGAAGTTTACGACAATGTTCAAGGAGTTGACTATGACAAGATTTGATCTTTCATAGCGATATATAGTCTTGACGGATTAATGTAGCAACCACTACATATAATTTGGTATATGGTAGTTGAATAAACAAAACAAGGTTCTTCTAATAGAACGGTAACCTAGGACATGTACATGACATGGTCCGAAGGGTTTTGTTAATTCAAAGGGTGCTAAAAGGGCATGTAAACTTCAATAGTTGAAGTAAGCATAGCGGAGTTGAAATCTTCACCATGATGAAACTGTTAAAAGAGTTTAAATTCATCGGAGATGATGAAGATGCTTGCATTTGCAAGAAATTAAGTGGGAGCGCTGAGACATATTTCTAATACATTATGTAGAGGACATATTGTTGATTGGAAATGATGTATCTTTAATTGACACAAGTTAAGGATTTCATTAAAATAAGATTTCGATGAAAGACTTGGGCAAACCCAGAATATTAGGCATCAATATCTATATGGATAGATTAAGGCGCTAATATGGTTGTGCCAGACATACATATATAAGATATTGAAAGGGTTCAATATGAGATATTGAAAGGGTTCAATATGGAAACAACAAGAAAGGTTCTTGTTGCATGGAAAGGATTGTATTCAGATTCAAGTGTTTCAACACTTGGTGAGTAAAATCACATGAAGATTCTGATCGATTATACCATGCTATGTATATATCCAGAATGTCCTATGCTCTAAATGTTATGAGCATATACTAGAATGATTCATAAGATGATCATTGGACAATAGTAAAGATATTCTTATGAGCTTTGGAAGAACTAAGAATATATCATGTATAAGTGACAAATAGTTAAAGGTAGTTCATTGTAAAGTGTTACATTGATACTAGTTTTGTCACAAGATACAAATTAAATTTATCTCAATTTAGACTATGGGTGGCACAATATAATGGAAAGGATGTTCCATGATGGATTTGGATGAGTTCCAAAGTTGAGATATTGTGACGGATACTACAACAAAAGGCTAAGTATATGACTGCTATAGTAGCAGCAGAGGAGGGAATTTGTGTTAAGTAGTTTGTTATCAAACTAGGTGTGGTTCAAAGTGGGCTAATACTATGAAGATATATTGTGTGACAATAATATCAACATATTTAAACCTGAACAAACTAAAGGTCTCACCAGAGGACCAAATTTATACAATGCCATCTCATTTGAGAATGAGTGATGCGTAGAGACGCAAAGACATGCAAATACACACGGACCTGAAACTGTCAGATCCGGAGATTATGTTAACCACTAGCAATAGCGTATATGCAACACCAGAAAGCCATAGGTGTTCAATATGCAAAGTTTTTCAAACTAGATTATTGACTCTAGTGCAAGTGGGAGACTGAAGGGAATATGCCCGAGAGGCAATAATAAAGTGGTTATTATCTTATTCCATGTTTATGATAAATGTTTATTTTGCATGCTAGAATTGTATTGATAGGAAACATCAATACATGTGTGTTTAATAAACAAAAAGGGTTCCTAGTCATGCCTCTCTTATAGACTAGCTTGTTGATTAACAAGATGATCAAGGTTTCCTGATCATGGACATTGGATGTTGTTAATAACAAGGTCACACCATTGGTGGAATGATGTGATGAACATTCATCTAAAGTATAGCATTATGATCAAGTCATTATGTTTATATTGCTATAACATCATACGAAGTAACCTTTATCCTTAGACCATGAGATCATGTTAATTGCTGACACCAGAATAGTATCTTGATAACATCAAACGTCACACCGTAACAGGGTGACTATAAAGATGGGTTCAGTACTACGAAGGTGTTATGTTGAGGCTCATGGATCAAGAGTGGGATTTGTCCATCCCGATGACGGATAGATATACTCTGGGCCCTCTCGGTGATATCACATTGAAATAGCTTGCAAGCAAGTGATGTGATCACTAGAATGTTATATCACGGGAACGAGAAAAGAGTGCATGTCGGTAACGAGATCAAACTAGGTATGGAGATACCGATGATCGAATCTCGGACATGTAATATATCACGGGACAAAGGGATTTAGTTACTAGCGTTAAAGGTTCTCACGATCATGGAAGTCATCGTTGAATGTGTAGGAGTCAGTATGGATCTCCAGTTCCCGCTGCTGATTATTGATCGGAGAGGGGTCTCGATCATGTCTGCATTATTCAAGAACCGTAGGGTGACACACTTAAGGGATACCGACACCATTTGGAGCAAATATGTTTCAGATAAAGATTTAAGAAAGAGCTTGAATTATTTCAATAGACACCGAAACTGTTTCGGGTGAAAATGCTGAAATTGGTTCTGCATGTAATATTGAAATGTTGCGGGGGGTTTTATGTGAATGTTTTTTAATTAAAGTAATTAAAAACATTCTTAATAAAAATAATAAAAGAGTTTTATTAAATGAGAGAGCATTAAATTTGGAGAAATTTAATGCATTTAAAGTGGAAACTTTAAAAGAGAATGTGAAGGGGCATTTTAATGTGGAGGGGTTACCACCACATGAATGGAGGAGGTGAAGGGTCACCCCCTCCATGCGCCGGCCATGAAGGAGGGGCACCCCCCTCCTCCTATAAAAGGCCACCCCCTCCTCACTTCTCACACACACCTCCTTGTGAAGGATCTCTCTCCCCCTCTAGTATTATTTCCCCGTGGTCTCGGATTAGCGAGATACATGTTCCCGGTGGCTTTATCTAGAAAGGAGTTGCTGCTTCTGCTGTTTTGCTGGAGCGAGGGACGAAGGTTGTCGGGGTACCGGACGTGTGTGCGATCACGGATGCACCGCTGCTTTGCGGTGCTGGACTTCGTGATGCTGGAGCTGGATCTGATGGACGTGCTAGAGCCGGACCTGCTGGACTTCATCACGATCTTGAGATCGGCAAGTGTACGACTACATCAACCACGAGTTCCTACTCGGTAACAAAGCTCGTTGCAAAACATTCAAGGCTGGGATCATAGTACTTCAATCATAACATGAAAGACAAAGTTCTAGCAATAAGCAAAGAAACTATGATGCAACACGAAAAGGCACAAACAAAAGATTCATGAATAACAATGCTTTGCAGGACGTTTGTTTGTTTCACATAAAGAAAACATAGCATAGTAGTATTCAGCTTGTCCCTCAATATAGTAGCAAATATAAATGCATAGGACACCTTCGAAGTTCATAAGAGTGACTAGATACAATAGTTTAAAACAAGCAATAACAAGTTATGCATCAATCAACTAGTCTTTGGACAATGCACATAGAATTAAGAATGACCACTATGCTCTCAAAGTAGGTGCATAAAGATAGAAGGTGGAGACTCAATATAATGGTGGAAGAAAAACCTTTTGTAAAAAGGAAGTAGGGATTCAAGTCTCATAAAGAGCTTCCAAAAATTATGATACTTAAAGCTTTCAGCTCTCATTGCCCCTATCATAAGCATCTTAAAGTGATTAAGGTTAAAGTGAACAAACTATGGTGTACATGCTTGATGAAGTATAAGTCAGAAATCTCATGTCCCTTTTATACGAGGGCCACTCCTCATGCTACTCAAGTTTAGTCACCGGTAAGTTCTTGTCATTGTAAGTACATGTGTATCATTGAGAACCGCCAACGGGGTACCCCTTGCCCGATGATACGGAAGAATCCCCATATCAAAATTACAAGGCAAGCAGACAACGAGCATCTCAGCATTATTCTTATTTACCATGGGAATATGGTGCTTTTTTCTCTCTTTCCTCTTTTCATAGTATCTTTTTTTTCTTTTTCTCTTTTCTCAACATGGGACTCTCTTTTTTATAAGAAGAATGCTTCATAGAGAGCTCATTATGGTTACGCTGCAGGTTTCCACCATGTCAGCATGGATTAGACCAGCGGCCCAGGCATTTCTCTAACACATATACATAACTCCATGGACTTACAATCTCCCCTTTCATTTCACACCGACGACATCCATATACAAAAGAGCATGATATCAACTAGGTACAAGTACAAGGTGCAATGTTGAAAGCGTTCCCCATGAAAGCATGGTTCTGCTAATTCCCAACAAATAAGTGCAAGCATATACAACATAGACGACACAATGGTTCAAGTTTATTAAGGGCAAGTAAAGTAAAGTGTGCCATCAAGTTCGTGAGAGCTTTAATCACTAGTTTTCTCATAACAAGTGGAAGGTAAACAAAAGCATGAATATACTTGGAATAGCATAAGCTAGTAGGTAGGTATGGTGGACTCTTTGGAATAACTTGGTTTAGGGAGTTGGATGCATGAGTGGAACTCATACTTGGTGGTGGAGGCTAGCAAAAGACTGGGAGCGACAAACTAAGAGAGCAATAATGGCCATAATCATGCAGAGCAAAAAAACATCATTGATCAAAGCATAAAGTGATACTACAAGTTGAAAACTAAAGGATCATAAAGGCTATGGTGACTTGAGATAGTCATAACATGGTGTGAGCATGTGCCAAGTCAACTCAAATAAAGCATCAAAGGAGAATACCACTATACTATGCTTTATTATGCTAAAACAACGCATGATTCATCCAAGGCACATTAAGCAATCTCAATTGTTTATAACAAGTCATGCTACAGCAAAGAATACTAAGCATAAAGCCAAAACAATATCAGGCATGGCATGACAAAGCATAGGCCACAGTCAAAAACGAGCTCTTTTTACCACATAAGCATGAACTTTCCTACTCTTTTCCAAACCAAACCAAACTATTCGCAAGCCAATGTGTGAAAGAGGGGGTCCAACCAATTTATTCAGAAAACTAAGCAAACCAAAGCAAACCAAAACCAAAACAAAAACTAAAAAGAAGACGCTCCAAAAAAAACACAACTGTGCATGAAACAATAAAAAATGAAGCGTTTGGAAGAAACCTGGGATTTTTATTGATGAAGAAGGGGAATGCCTTGGGCATCCCCAAGCTTTGATGCTTGTACTTCTTGGATATTTCTTGGGGTGACACGCGTGGCATCCCCAAGCTTGAGCTTTAGTCCATCCTTCATCTCATTACTCATTCCTTCCATACACCTGAAATTTTTCCTTCATACAAAACTTCACACAATCTCATTAGCAACATTAGTGCACTTAAGATAAATAAGTCTCAAGGTTCAGTTCTAACACCAAGTAAACTTCCATTAGAACACTAGATACTGTAGCACTTACCTAAAAAAGCTCAATTCCCCAAAAGAACTCAAGAAGGAACCAACAAGAAGCAAATGCAGAAAATGGTAGAAAAATCTGTTAAAATAGACCAGCAGGTAAAGACAATTTTTTTCGAAGACCTTCTGTTGCTCAAATCAAAAAGTGTTGAACGAACAAAATTTAGATAACAACCTGGTGCAGAAGCACAAAAAATTACAGCTCAATCCGACATACATAGCTCTCTCAGGAATTTTTACGGTGAAGCACAGAAATCTGTTTTGGGACAGCAACTTTCCCAATCATTACTTCACTCTCATTAGAGGTTACTCTTGGCACAAAAAGCAAATAAAAAGGATAAGGAGAGGTTATTACAGAGGTAATAACTTCCAAGATTCATCTAAAACTCTTGGGTTATCTCCCAACAAGTACTTTTCTTTAACGCCTTTAAGTTAGGCATAAGAAGCAAAGAAAGAATCAAGTGTTCTCAAATGAAGAAGCATTAAGACCAAATTTTGTTTTCATAGGAGAAGCAAAAGAAATCTTTTCTCTATTTTTAGGGAAGTGTTCTATACCTTTATTGAGTGGTAGTTGATATTTAATGGTGCCTTATTTCATATCAATGATGGCACCAACAGTTCTAAGAAAAGGTCTTCCCAAAGTAATCGGACAAGAAGCATTGTATTCAACATCCAAAACATAGAAATCAACAGGGACATAGGAATTGTTAACCATAATAAGAACATCATTAATACTCCCCATGAGTTTCTTTTTAGCATTATCATCAAGTGGGACATTCAAATAACAATCTTCAAGAGGAGGCAAATCAAGCATATCATAAATCCTTCTAGGCATAATAGAAACACTACTATCAAGATCACATAAAGCTTTGAAATCAAAGTCATTCACTTTCATATTAATGATGGGTTCCCAACCATCTTCTTGTTTTATAGGAATAGAAGCTTTATGTTTGATCTTTTCTTCTTTAATCTTTATGAGAGCATCAGTAATGTGTTTTGTAAAGGCCATGTTCATAGCACTAGCATTAGGACTTTTAGCAAGCTTTTGTAGGAACTTAATAACTTTAGAGATGTTGCAACCATCAAGATCAAAATCAACTTTATCATCTAAAGTAGTAGAACTATTACTAGCCTCAACACTAGTGGTGGTGATAGTAGAAACACTAATGTTTCTAGAAATTTCATCTTCTCTTTCCCACTTAGCATGTAATTCAGCTAATAGTCTAACATTTTCATCAATTCTTACTTGTATGGCATTAGTAGCTGCAAAGGGATTGTCATTAGTTTCAGGTTTAGCAGCCATTTTATTCAAAGAAGATTGAGCTTCAGCCAAAGATGCTATATTTCTTTCAGCATTAGAGAGTTTTTCCTCAATAGTTTTATTGAAAGCAGTTTGTTTACTAATAAACTCTTTAAGCATAACTTCAAGTTCATAGGGAGCACTCTTATTATTGTTGTAAGAATTTCCATAAGCATTACCATTGTTAGGAGGATATGGCTTATAATTGTTGTTACCAAAATTGTTCCTATAAGCATTATTACCATAAGCATTGTTGCCAAAATTATTATTTGTTATGAAGTTCACATCAACTTGCTCTTCTTGAGCAACCAGAGAGGCTAAAGGAACATTATTTGGATCAATATGGGCTTTCCCATTAACAAGCATGGACATAATAATATCAATCTTATCACTCAAGGAGGAGGTTTCTTCAACATAATTTACCTTCTTACCTTGTGGAGCTCTCTCAGTATGCCATTCAAAATAATTAACCATCATATTGTCCAAAAGTTTTGTTTCAGCACCCAAAGTGATGGTCATAAAGGTACCTCCAGCAGCTGAATCCAATAGGTTCCTTGAAGAATAGTTCAATCCTGCATAAAAAGTTTGGATGATCATCCAAGCAGTTAGTCCATGAGTGGGACAATTCTTAACCAAAGATTTCATTCTTTCCCAAGCTTGAGCAACATGCTCATTATCAAGTTGTTTAAACTTCATTATTTCACTTCTCATGGATATAATCTTAGCAGGAGGATAGTATTTTCCAATAAAAGCATCTTTGCACTTAGTCCAAGAATCAATACTATTCTTAGTTAAGGAATTCAACCATTCTTTAGCTTTTCCTCTCAAAGAGAAAGGGAAAAAATTCAGCTTAATAATATCACCATCTATATCCCTATGCTTTTGCATCTCACAAAGTTCAACAAAGTTATTTAGATGGGAAGCAACATCTTCATTACCAATACTAGAAAATTGTTCTCTCATAACAAGATTGAGCAAAGCAGGTTTTATCTCAAAGAAAGTATTTTTAGCCACAGGTGAAGCAATAGGTGTGCTCATAAAATCATTGTTGTTGGTGCTAGTGAAGTCACACAACTTAGTGTTCTCAAGAGTAGTCATTTTTTGGGTTTTCAAATAAGAAAGCAAACTAGTAAAACTAATTTTTTTGTGTTTTTTTGAAGAACAAAACAAGCAAACAAAGTAAAAAGAAACTAGCAAAACAAAAACAACAAAGTAAAGAGATTAGTTATGAGGGAATCCCCTTGTGAAGATGTCCTTGACTCCCCGGCAACGGTGCCAGAAAAATCTTTGCTGGCTCGTGGTTGATGTAGAGCTCGTTGGGAACCCCAAGAGGAAGGTATGATGAGCACAGCAGCAAGTTTTCCCTCAGTTATGAGACCAAGGTTTAATCGAACCAGTAGGAGCAAGGAAACACCCCAAAGGTGTTACTAGCTGAGCTTTGGCAGGGCGCACTACCGGTGCTAGTAGCAATGTGGAGACCTGCACAACACAACCACAGAACTTTGTCCCCAACTTGCGATGAGGTTGTCAATCTCACCGTGTTTTGCGGAAAACAAAGGATTAAACGTATCGAATGGAAATAAGTAAAAGTTTGCAGAAAGTAAACACAAAGCAGTAAAAGATTGTAGATTGTATGTAAAGTAAAGGACCGGGATCCATAGTTCACTAGAGGTGGGTCTCCTTAGATAGATAACATGCTGGGTGAACAAATTACAGCGGGGCAATTGACAAACACCGAGAAAGCAATACATGCATATACTAATCATCTTGACTCCTGTGAGACTTGATTGGGCATTACAACATAATACATAGACTGCCATCCAACTGCATCTATGACTAATAATCCACCTTCAGGTTATCATCCGAACCCCCTCCAGTATTAAGTTGCAAGCAACAGATTATTGCTTTACGAACTACGTGTAAAGTAAACAATACAATTGTTCTATGAACAAAGGATCGTTGTTTTCTCCATAGTAGCAACAACACATCTAGTACCTTAGAGATTTCTGTCACTTCCCTAGATTACCAGAGGCATGAACCCACTATCGAGCATAAATACTAACTCTTGGAGTTGCTAGCATCTACTTGGCCAAGATAGCTACTAACAACGGAAAGCATGCAAGATCTCAAATAACAAAGACATGATAGAATCAATAATCAATCTGAAATAGCATCTCAATATCCATCGGATCCCTGCAAACACATGTATGGATTACAAATAGATGATCTTGATCATGAACGGAGCTCACAGGATCTAAACATGAAAGCACAAAGGAGGAGAAACCAGCCATCTAGCTACTACATGGATCCGTAGTCCAAGGATGAACTACTCACGCATCACACCGGAGGCTTGCATGGTGATGAAGAAGGCCTCCAGGGTGAATTCCCCTCTCTGGCAGGGTGCCGGGAAGAGCTTCAGATCCCTCCCGATCTAGGGATGGAGATGACGGCGGCTATAGACTCTTTCGTGGATTTTTGATCGGGTACTTAGGGTTTTTGTCCTGAGGGCAACTTATAGGCGGAAGGAGAGGCCGAGGGGGTGCCGGGAGCCACCACACCACTCCCTGGCGCGGGTCAGGCCTGGCCGCGCGGCCAGGTGGTGTGGCCGGCCCCTGGCCCCTCTCCGTCTCGTATTCTGGCACTTGATCCCTTCCGGAAAAATAGGCACTTTGGCTTTTGTCCCGTCCAATTCCGAGAATATTCATTTTCTGACTTTCCTGGAACCAAAAACAGCAGAAAACAGGCAGCTGGCACTGTGACTCTTGTCAATAGGTTAGTCCAAGAAATCATATGAAAAGTACTCCAAAGTTGGAACAAAACACAAGAAAGTGGATAAAAATAAGCATGGAACATCAAAAATTATAGATACATTTGCAATGTATCAAATTGTAGTAAGGAACAAGGCAAGACTCGTGGCACAAGGCTATTCCCAAGTTGAGGGCATCGACTTCGGAGAGACTTATGCTCCAGTGGCTCGTCTTGAGTCCATTCGTATCATTCTTGCTTATGCTGCTCATAATAATTTTAAATTACAGCAAATGGACGTTAAGAGTGTGTTTCTTAATGGTCCTCTACATGAGTTGGTATATGTAAAGCAACCCCCGGGATTTGAGGATCCTAACTTTCTGAACTATGTCTACAAACTCGATAAGGCACTCTATGGCCTTAAACAAGCCCCATGTGCGTGGTATGAGCACCTTAAAGATCTTTTCCTAGATCGTGGCTTCGAAGTTGGGCAAATCGATCCCACTCTCTTTACTAAGAAGGTTAAGGGGGAGCTCTTCGTATGCCAACTATATGTAGATGACATCGTCTTTGGCTCCACTAATAAAGCTTTTAATGATGAATTTTCAAAGCTTATGACTGATAGGTTTGAGATGTCTATGATGGGGGGGTTATGGTTCTTTCTTGGATTTGAGATCAAACAACTTAGAGAAGTAACCTTCATAAATCAAGAAAAATACATCCAAGACATGCTCAAGAGATTCAAGATGACGGATCTTAATGGTGTCGCCACCCCGATGCAAACTAAATTTCATCTCGAACTCAATCCCCACGGTAAAGATGTGGACCAAAAGGTATACCGGTCCATGATCGGCTCTCTTCTTTACCTCTACGCATCTAGACCCGATATTGTATTGAGTGTAGGTGTGTGTGCAAGGTATCAAGCGGCTCCTAAGGAAATCCACTACTGGCGGTTAAGAGAATCTTCTGATATTTGGTTCATTCCCCTGATTTTGGTCTATGGTATCCCAAGGGCTCCAATTTCTCTCTATGTGGCTATACTGATTCAGATTGGGATGGTGATAAGGATGATAGGAAATCAACTTTTGGAGCTTGCCAATTCTTGGGAAGATCCTGGTTTGTTGGTATTCTAAAAAGCAGAATTGTATACCTCTCTCCATCGCCGATGCCGAATATGTGGCTATTGCTAGTGCATGTACACAATTATTATGGATGAGACAAACTTTAAAGGAATACGGTGTCAATTGTGAAAACGTGCCTCTTTTATGCGATAATGAAAGTGCAATCAAAATTGTGTACAACCCGGTGCAACACACAAGGACAAAGCATATTGAGATTCGGAATCATTTTATTCGGGACCATGTAGCTCGAGGTGATATTGATCTACCTTTTGTGAGCACGAAGAACCAACTTGCTGATATTTTCATGAATCCACTTGATGAAGCAAGGTTTTGTTACTTGAGGAATGAGCTAAATATCGTTGATTCAAGGAGCTTGTCTTGATTAGCCATGCACTCACTCTTATATCTCCTCCTTATTTGGTCTAGGTGTGGGCATGGATATAGGGGGAGTGTAGTCCTAATTGATTGGGCTAACCATCCCCCCATAATGCCGAAAGCAAGTAAAATCATTCCTCTTAATATCATTTTGTGATATGTGAGCTTTTTGATGAGTATTGGTCATGAACCCAAGATATATCTTCGCGGTGCCATACCATGCACTCCAACAAGGTGGCCTCGGTCACCGCCCTCTTCCGTGAGAAGAGTTGGTTCTATGTGGATATTTTTGGTTATTTTTGATCATCTCTTGTTCTTATGGAAATCACACACAATTTTGGCTTTTAGTTGATTTGATTCTTGCAATCTTGAGTGTGTAGTACCATCTCAGTTTGGTTGTCTAATCCCAAGCCTCTCTCTATCCGTAAGCCATCTCTTCTAGCACACAAGTCCATTGTTAATACTTGTGGGGGTTTTGTTTAGGGACGCACGGGCCTGAACCTGTGTGTAATAGGAATTCAGAAATCAGGCCGGATAATCCGGCCCAAGTGTAGGTCGGATAATCCGACTCTGGCGGACTCAGTCTGTTAAGGGCTGGGCGTCGGGGGGAAGGGCTCACAAAGAGCAGTTCTTATCCCCCGACCCCTCTCCCTCTCCCCAGCCGCCGCCCGCTGCCCCTACTCTCCCCGGAGCCTTCCCGGCCACCGGATTCTCCGGGCCTCCCCGGGATCTTCCTCCCCACGCCTCTAGGTACCTTCTCCTCCATGTTCTTCCTTCAATGAGTGAGGGTAACTCCCTCTCTCCCATATTTTGTGTTGATGTGGTAATTGTTGGTGGAACATGGTGTAGGAGTTTCTTTGTGGGTGTTTTTTTGTGTAGAAATCATAGCCTAGCATTTTACATGCCCAATCTATGTTGTTGCATTCCATCTGCAGGATCTGAAATTTTCTGCCAGGGTCGGATTATCCGCCCCTGGCTAGGCTGGATAATTCGGCCTGATAGATTCATCACTGCTTTAGTTTTTCTGTAGATGCTTGCGCGATGTATGCGGGGGCTGTGGATTGTGTGTCTACTGTTTCTACTTTCTCTCTAGGACTTGTGTGTGCGCTTACCCCCATGTTATCCATCTTATTCGTTTCATAGGTGGTTCTAGTGCTCCCAAAACCTACAAGCACCGTCCCCGTGGTCTCTACTTCTGGGATAGCGGTGAAGGTGGTATCGTGGACGAGGTTGAACTGAGAAGGAGGAACAAAGAGGCTGACTGCATGGCTGAACAGGCAAAGAGAGACAAGAGCAGGAAGGGTGTGTCCAAGAGAAAGGGAAATGAACCAAAGATCAACTATAAGAAGATGAATATTCTCACTTACTACTCCATTCGCCATCGTGATCTATTTGCGGACTCTGCACAAGATACTGAGCTTGGTGACTCTCCCTTTTGGTGTGCTGACCAAAAGTCTATTTATGAAGATGTCTATGCTTTGCTGAAGATTCGTCATATGCATCCTATGATCATTGTTGAGGCCTCAACTTGTTGATCCCATGGAGGTGACTGAGAGGATGGGGCTGCACCATCTGATGGCCTGATACGTCCATTTTGCATCACTATTCTATATAATAATTTACTGTTATTCATTGATATATTTCATATTAAGAGATGATACTTATGTTATTTCATCTGTTTTTGCATGGTTGATGACTTTTGGAGCATGGACCGCTGCAGTCAGGATTCTGATGGAAAAGGTGCTGTTTGGAGGCAAAATTTGCGAAGATCGGAAAATCCAGGAAAATACATGGAAAATCCTATTTTTCCAGAAGACGAAGAAAGCCAGAAGGAGGAGTGGAGATGGGCCACAGGGGGCCCACACACACACACCCTGGTGTGGGCCACCCTAGGCCGCACCACCAGGTGGTGTGGCTGCCCTGGTCCACCCCTGGCTCTCCCCTCTGGCGTATATTATCTCCACGGAACCCTAATACCTGGGGAGCGATCACAGAAAGATTCCACCGCCTCTGCGAGGCGGAAAGCACCGAGAGATAAAGATCTCTCTGGGAGACAGAATTCTACCAGGGGAATTCCTTCCCGGAGAGGGGAGATCGTTGCCATCAACACCACCATCAAGCTAGACTTCATCGGGATCATCATCATCATCATCAGTACCATCATCACCACCTCCATACCGCTGTAACAATTGGGTTGAATCTTGCATAGTTCTTAAGGGAAACTTTCCCGATGTTGATTACTCTTTGTAGTTGATGCTATTGAGTGGAACCATTGAATTATTGTTTATGTTCAGATTGTTATACATCATTATTCCATCTCTGATCATGATCCATATGATGTCTTGTGAGTAGTTCGTTTTGTTCTTGAGGACATGCGAGAAGTCATGCTGTTAGTAGTGGAATTGTGTTGAGAAAGATTCAATAGTTTGATATTTAAGTTGTGGTGTACTTCTTCTAGTGGTGTCATGTGAACATCGACTACATGACACTTCACCTATATTGGACTAGGAGAATGCATTGTGTATTTGGCTACTAATCGTAGGGGTTGCTGGAGTGACAAAAACCTGAACCCCCGCTAGGAAACCATTGCACAAGGGACGTCAGGGTCTTAGAGTTTAAAGTTGTGGTTAGGTTTCTACCTTAATTACTTTCTTGTACTTGCGGATGCTTGCAAGGGGTATAATCACAAGTATGTATTAGTCCTAGGAAGGTCGGTACATTATCACAGGTTCACCCACACAACACTTAGCAAACTAAAGAAGATTAATCAACTATATGAAGCGAAAGTACTTGACGGAATTCCCATGTGTCCTCGAGAACGTTTGGTCATCTTAAGTAATACAAACGGTTGTCCTTTGCTGAATAAAGGATTGGTCCACTTGTTGCATTTATTCTTATTGTCTTTTATTTACTCGTACTTTATTTACCTGCATTATCAAAAAACCCTAAAATCTGTTTACTAAGTATTTACAGAGAATTCCTGCTCTAAGCCACTAGCCAGCACCTTCTGCTCCTCGTTGGGTTCGACACTCTTACTTATCAAAAATACTGTGATACACCCCCCTATACTTGTGGGTCATCAAGACTATTTTCTAGCACCGTTTCCGGGGAGTGAAGCGCTATTGGAGAGTGGAACTGGTAAAGGAAAGTTCTACTATGAGTATTGTTTACTTTTGTTAGTTGCTTTATTTTCATTATGGATAATTCGCTGAGTTTCTTATTTCGTAATGCTACTACCACTGCTAAGGTAGTAGATGAACCACCACCTGCTGAGAATGATACTTTTAAAATACCTACTAGAATTATTGATCGTGTTATGGATAACTATTATATTGGAGATGGAACTGTCCATCCTGGTGATCATTTGCTCTTTATACACGAATTATGCGGGTTGTTCAAGTGTGCAGGTATTACTATAGATCAAGTGAAGAAGAAGTTATTCTCATTATCCTGAAAGGAAGAGCTGAGGAATGGTATAAGCTGCTGAAGAATGGTCAAGCTCTTGAATGGGAGGAAATAGTACCTCTCTTTTATTCAAAGTTTTATCCTCCTAGTGAGATTCATAAAGATCGGAATCAAATATACAATTTTTAGCCTCTTGATGGAGAGCAGCTCAAGCTTGGGGGAGATTGAAGTTACTAATGCTCAAATGTCCCATTCATGAGCTCCCCAACAATATTATTATAAATAACTTTTATGCAAGGCTTTCTCCTCATGATAAGGATTTATTGGATGCTTCTTGTGTTGGATCATTCACTCGCATGGAAGAAGAAGTTAAATGGGATCTTCTGGACCGTATTCAAGACAATGCTCAAGCATGGGAGAATGACAAAGGAAGAAAGTCAGGAATAAATTATGATTATGAATGCATTGAATCTTTTATGGGAACTGATGACTTTCAAAATATTAAAAATGCTTATGGTCTAGATTCTCAAGCTATTGCAGCTTATTTTAAGGCTTTTGCTTCCTATATTGAAGTGTCTAAAAAGAAGTGGAATAAGTATCATGAACCATATAAAGACATTGTTAATAGTGTTCCTGCAAGAAATACTGAAGTTTATACTGCTAATCATGTTTTACCTAAGCCTTACATTGAGAAAATGCCTTTCCCAGTTAAGATAAAGGAACATTCTATGATAGCTAGTATGGTTAATGAAAGTACAAATAAAGCTGTTGAACTTGATAAACAAATGGATGATGAACCTATAATAGGAAATGTGAAAGATTTTGTCACTAAATATGTGGAAGATGGACACATTATCCTCTGTAAGGATAACCCTAATATTGTTTCACAAAGTAGTGTTATGAGAGCTAGTGTCCCTGTGTTTTCTGTTAAGGTAAGTGATCATTGCTACAATGGTTCTTGTGATAGTTATATTATTAAGTTTATGCATGATACTAAAAGTTATTATGAAAGAGGGAAGACTGTTCTTATGCATCTCAATAATATCAAGTTTCCTCGTTTTATGCTGAAAGTTTTTATGTTGCACTTCTTTTGCCTTCCTATGCTTGCAGCTTCTGGTTTTAACAACTTGTTTGTTTAAAAAATTCCCTTGCATAGGAAGTGGGTTAGACTTAAACATGTGTATTTTTTCTTCTTAATGCTCTCTTTCACTTCAATTCATATTCTTATGTGAGCATCATTGAAATTATCATGCCCATCTTAATGCCTATAAAGAAAGAGCTTTTTGGCAAACAACCCAATTTATTTGTGCTTTCAGTTGTTTTTGTTTCTTTGAGTCTTGTAAGTTATTACTTCGGTAATGACCTCTCCTTATCCTTTTTGTTTGGTTTTTGTGTCAAGATCAACCTCTAATGAGAGAGAAGTAAGGTTTGGGGAAGTTGCTGTCCGGAAATAGTTTTTGTGCTTCACCGTAAAAATTCGTGAGAGATCTCTATATGTCGGATTGAGCTGTAATTTTTGTGCTTCTGCCCCAGGTTGTTATTTAACTTACGTTAGTTTTGCACTTTTTGATTTGAGAAACATAAGATTTTCTAAAAAATTGATCTTTATTTGCTGGTCTATTTTGACAGATTTTACCACTCTTGTATTTGCTTCTTAAGACGATTTCCTTTTTGAATTCTTTTGGGTTTTCTGAAGGAGTTGATATAGTAGCTTATGTTTTGATGGATTTCAGTTGAAATTGAACTTAAAAGGTTTATTACCTCGCTTACACTAATGTTGCTAATGAGAATTGTGTGAAGTTTTGTGTGAAACAAATTTCCAGGTTAGTGGAGAAAATGGTGTAATGAGAAAGTGAAAGGTTTCATGACTCGAGCAATATGAGTATGAAGATAAAGATATTGATGTTATTCAAGTGGTGACTCCGAAATAATCTACTAAAGATCAAAATCCAGAGACCTGTAGAGTCCGTTTTCGAATAGGTAACATATCTGGTAAGAAAAGTTCCGCAAAAATTCTGTCCAATTATATTTTTGCAGTTTTTATCCAACAAGGAAAGCTACGAAGAGAAAGAGGGACGGAAACGGAGCCAAGGTGGCTCACACCACCCCCTGGCGCGGCCCCCCTGGTCGCGCCAGCAGGTGGTGTGGCCACCTTGGCCTCCGTCTGTGACCCATTTTCTCCTAGTACCTTCCTTTTGTTGTAAAACTTCGTAATATATAATCCCCCGGATCCCCTGAGGTTCGTATATCGTGTTCTCGTCGTGTCTTTGTTTCGATATGTTTTGTTCAGATGTCGTTCAAGGGTTCATCTTCAAAGGATCACGAGCTGCGACACCGTCGCGAACTCCATCGCAATCTCGAACAGGAGGCTCTCGTGGGACGGGTGAAACAAGGAAGGATTGCAACTAGGTGCGAAGACATGGATCGGAACATCGAGGAGGAAGTAAAGGACACAACGACATGCATGAAGGGGCTGACACCTCCCCCTCTAGATCTCGGTTCCTGCCCTGCAACAGTAGAGGCTCTATGAGTAACTGATGAGTTCTGCGACAAGTACCGAGTCTTGAGGAGGAAGGTGGATTTGCTTCTAGAGGAGAATAACAGGCTTCGCAAGATACTAGAAGATTTCCTCACACCAATCGAGATAATACCACCACCACCGAAGGAGTAATTCATCATCAAGTTTTGGCATCCCCTTGGTTTGTTCCAAGCTTGGGGGAGTATCGCGGTATCACGTCACTATCTTCTATCTTTTTACCTTTTTAGTAGAGTCATATCATGAATAGAGAAGTTATCGTGTAGGATGGTTTGCATTATGGAAGTGTCCCCTCTCTCGTTAGATATGTATCCCTTGGTGCGAGTTGCCGTTATGGAATATTAATGAGAAGTTCTATCATTTACTCTCTTGCATATCTTATATTAGTTTTCAATTCATAGTTATATGACTGATCTTGTTGTTAGTATTGGTATAACTTTGGGATCATTGAGTTAATATAGTTGGTTTTGGCAAACCTGGCTTGGTCAGTAGCAACACTATTTTGAGAATTGAATGAAAAAGATAAAAGTACTCCAAAGAAATATAACTTCATCAACTTCCTTCCTTGATTTGCTAATAAGTTTAGTATTCTCTAGTTAAGATCCTTTGTGCTTCCAAGGAAGATTGCATGTTTTTTTATCACTTGTATGTTTGTTTGTTTCCTTCAACTCTTATGCTTGCTACCCAGCCTTGCTAGACAAAAACCTGTACTGAGAGGGAATGCTTCTCGTGCATCTAATCCTTAAACCAAAACCTATGCCATTTCTGTCCACCATACCTACCTACTAGCACTATTGCTATTCCTGTTGGGTCCGCAGCATAGAAAACAAAAAAATTCCTACTGTGTGAACTACACGCCAAGATCTATCTACTAGGTACAAAGCAACGGGTGGACATACATCCAACGAGAACTTACCCTCGTAGACAACGAGCTTTGTTAACAAATAGGAACTCGTGGTTGTAGTCGTACACTTGCCGATCTCAAGATCGTGATGAAGTCCAGCAGGTCCGGCTCCAGCACGTCCATCAGATCCATCTCCAGCACCACCAAGTCCAGCACCGCAAAGCAGCGGTGAATCCGTGATCGCACACACGTCCGGTACCCCGACAACCTCCGCCCCTCGCTCCAGCAAAGCAGCGGAAGAAACAACTCCTTTCCAGATAAAGCCACCGGGAACATGTATCGCGCTAATCCGAGACCATGGGGGAATAATACTAGAGGGGGAGAGAGATCCTTCACAAGGAGGTGTGAGTGAGAAGTAAGGAGGGGGTGGCCTTTTATAGGATTAGGGGGGTGCCCCTCCTTCATGGCCGGCGCATGGAGGAGGTGACTCTTCACCTCCTCCATTCATGTGGTGGTAACTCCCTCCACATAAATTTGCCCCTTCACATTCTCTTTTAAAGGCTCCACTTTAAATGCATTAAATTTCTCCAAATTTAATGCTCTCTCATTTAATAAAACTCTTTTATTATTTTTATTCAGAATTTTTTTAATTACTTTAATTAACAAACATTCACATAAAACCCCTGCAACATTTCAATATTACATGCAGAACCAATTTCAGCAATTTCACCCGAAACAGTTTTGGTGTCTATTGAAATAATTCCAGCACTTTCTTAAATCTTTATCTAAAACATATTTGCTCCAAATGGTGTCGGTATCCCTTAAGTGTGTCACCCTACGGTTCGTGAATAATGCAGACATGATCGAGACCCCTCTCCGATTAATAATCAGCAGCGGGACCTAGAGATCCATACTGACTCCTACACATTCAACGATGACTTCTATGACCGTGAGAACCTTTAACGCTAGTAACTATATCCCTTTGTCCCGCGATATATTACATGTCCGAGATTCGATCATCGGTATCTCCATACCTAGTTTGATCTCGTTACCGACATGCACTCTTTTCTTGTTCCCGTGATATAACATTCTAGTGATCACATCACTTGCTTGCAAGCTATTTCAATGTGATATCACCGAGAGGGACCAGAGTATATCTATCCGTCATCGGGATTGACAAATTCCATTCTTGATCCATGAGCCTCAACATAACACCTTCGTAGCACTAAACCCATCTTTATAGTCACCCTGTTACGGTGTGACGTTTGATGTTATCAAGATACTCTTCTGGTGTTAGCAATTAACATGATCTCATGGTCTAAGGATAAAGATTACTTCGTATGATGTTATAGCAATATAAACATAATGACTTTGATCGTAATGCTATACTTCGGATGAATGTTCATCACATTATTCCACCAATGGTGTGACCTTGTTATTAACAACATCCAATGTCCATGATCAGGAAACCTTGATCATCTTGTTAATCAACAAGCTAGTCTATAAGAGAGGCATAACTGGGAACCCTTTTTGTTTATTAAACACACATGTATTGATGTTTCTGATCAATATAATTCTAGCATGTAAAATAAATATTTATCATAAACATGGAATAAGATAATAACCACTTTATTATTGCCTCTCGGGCATATTCCCTTCAGTCTCCCACTTGCACTAGAGTCAATAATCTAGTTTGAAAAACTTTGCGTATTGAACACCTATGGCTTTCTGGTGTTGCATATACGCAATTGCTAGTAGTTAACATAATCTCTGGATCTGACAGTTTCAGGTCCGTGTGTATTTGCATGTATTTCCGTCTCTATGCATCACTCATTCTCAAATGAGATGGCATTGTATAAATTTGGTCCTATGGTGAGACCTTTAGTTCGTTCGGGTTAAAATATGTTGATATTATTGTCACACAATATATATTCATAGTATTAGCCCACTTTGAACCACACCTAGTTTGATAACAAACTACTTAACACAAATGCCCTCTTATGCTGCTACTATAGCAGTCATATACTTAGCCTTTTGTTGTAGTATCCGTCACAATATCTCAACTTTGGAACTCATCCAAATCCATCATGGAACATCCTTTCCATTATATTGTGCCACCCATAGTCTAAATTGAGATAAATTTAATTTGTATCTTGTGACAAAACTAGTATCAATGTAACACTTTACAATGAACTACCTTTAACTATTTGTCACTTATACATGATATATTTTTAGTTCTTCCAAAGCTCATAAGAATATGTTTACTATTGTCCAATGATCATCTTATGAATCATTCTGGTATATGCTCATAACATTTAGAGCATAGGACATTCTGGATATATACATATCATGGTATAATCGATCAAAATTTTCATGTGATTTTACTCACCAAGTGTTGAAACACTTGAATCTTTATACAATCCTTTCCATGCAGCAAGAACCTTTCTTGTTGTTTCCATATTGAACCCTTTCAATATCTCATATTGAACCCTTTCAATATCTTATATATGTATGTCTGGCACAACCATATTAGCGCCTTAATCTATTCATATAGATATTGATGCCTAATATTCTGGGTTTGCCCAAGTCTTTCATCGAAATCTTATTTTAGTGAAATTCTTAACTTGTGTCAATACAAGATACATCATTTCCAATCAACAATATGTCCTCTACATAATGTATTAGAAATATGTCTCAGCGCTCCCACTTAATTTCTTGCAAATGCAAGCATCTTCATCATCTCTGATGAATTTAAACTCTTTTAACAGTTTCATCATGGTGAAGATTCCAACTCCGCTATGCTTACTTCAACTATTGAAGTTTACATGCCCTTTTAGCACCCTTTGAATTAACAAAACCCTTCGGACCATGTCATGTACATGTCCTAGGTTACTGTTCTATTAGAAGAACCTTGTTTTGTTTATTCAACTACCATATACCAAATTATATGTAATGGTTGCTACATTAATCCGTCAAGACTATATATCGCTATGAAAGATCAAATCTTGTCATAGTCAACTCCTTGAACATTGTCGTAAACTTCTTTCTGACATGTCGACTATTTCATAGATGTTAAACATCCATGTCTTATTTCTTTATAGATCCAAACACGACCGATAGGCTTCACGCCTTTCCGGAGGGTCTTCCAAGTTTAGAAACTTGTTTTCTCATGTATGGATACTACCACGGATTCTATGACTTCTAGTCATTTTATGGAGTCAGGGCCCATCATCGCTTCTTTGCATGTAGTCGGTTCATCATTATCAAAACAATAATGACTTGCTTATCAAAGCTTACTATTTGATTCTTACCGACCCACACGGTTCTATAGGAACTCTAATCTCCGAGATTACACCTTTTGTAATCACGAGAGCCATGAGCATTGTGGCCGCCACCGGGACACTTTCCGGCGCTGCGCTACTTAGCACATACAGCTAAGGTTCAACAACCTTATCAAAGTTCTATTGTCCTCCCACTTAACTTTTCACGAAAAATTCCTTCTCAAGAAACTTGACGTTCCAAGTAACAAACTCTTTTGTCCTCGGTGTTATGGAGAAATTCCCAACAAATTCTTTGGGATAACCTACAAAGACGTGCTTATCCGACTTTGGTTGTAAACATTTTACTTATGCATAGCATACCAAAATTTAAGAAAAGACAATTCGGGTTTTATCCCAAACCATAACTCATATGGTGTCATTTCAATGGATCACGATGGTGCTCTTTTCAGTGTAAAAGCGGTAGTCTCTAAAGCTTCAATCTTTAAAACATAATGGCAGTTTTATAAATGACACCCTTGATCTTACCATGTCAAACATGGTTTGATTTTATCTCTCGAATATGCCATACTCCTATGGTTTATCGGGAAACACAAATCATGGAACAATTCCTCAAGTCTTAGGTGTTTTTGCTAAACATGTAACTCAAATATCTTCCTTTATGATCGAATCATAAACTCTTTATTTTCTTGTTACAATGATTTTCCACTTCATCTTGAAAGTCTTTGAACAATTTTCAAATGTTTCATACTTCTTCCTTATTAAGTAAATATATAGATATATTCACTCAAATTTTCGGAGAAAGCATATGAAGCAAAAAGATCCATCGCATATGGCTACACATAATGGACTATGCACATCAGCATGCACAATCTCCAATAAGCTAGTCATCTGTTCCTCTCTGGCCTATGGACGGAGTTTCAATTGTCTCGAGGAAAGTCTCACATGCGTCAATTGATCAAAATCAAAGGCTCCAAAAAATCCATCAACATGGAGTTTCTTCATGTTTTCTTTCAAATATAATTTAAATAGCGATGTCACTTCATAAGTGATCTTTCAATTATTTGTCTTGCGACATTTTAGCAATAGTGTTTATGGATGTGATTTCTCCAACTAGACTTGTAAAAGTTCATCCATCCTTTATGGAATACGGTAATTATTTGAACAGCCATTGTTCTCATGATACCGGAACAAAATAACAATTATTTAAACAAATCTTGAAGGCTTGGTTTGATGACAACGAAAAACACAATAACACTTTATTTGTTTTCGATGAACATCATCACTCATTCTCTTGCTGGTTACTTAGGCCATTGTAGTTCATTAATTGCGTTGTCCTGTATGACACTTCATACCAACCAATTCGGTATCCAATACTGGTATCCAATACCTAAGAACCACATTGTTTAACAAGCAAGGAATATAGCCATAACATGTATATCTTCTATATACCTAAGTTGGACATCTCCAACCTTTTATTTTCTGCCAAATATTTTATAGATTCTCTTTTAGCAATTCCTTTTCTTTTAAAAGAATCTATCAACATCAATAGTGGTGTCATCAACATGACACATGGTACAAAGCGTATATAGTCAAATACTAATACCTTTGGACTTGCACTTTGAAGTTGATCACCATCATCAAATGTTTGGTGTTCTTTCAAAAATCCATTCTTTAGTAATCTATTAGTGTAGTAAACATTTTACTTACATCTTCTATTCATCCTTATCATGACAACTTTCATGATCAAGCTACTATAGCCTATAAGGAAGAATCGCGAGTATAATATCAGTTCCCAAAACCCTTTTGGTAGATTCAGATGCCTAGCATCTCCATCCTTCACAAATTCTCATACAATATGAGAACATGTATTTTGCTAAATTACACTCTATCATAATGCAACCAAAAACATTGTTTCAGATATCACAATATCTTTCACACATGATGGTTTCTGAAACAATTTTCAGCTCCAATATAATCTTGATATTAAAACAACTTTTGAATATCAATAATCATGGAGGCAAACATGATACTTTAGATACTAACATTGGAATTCTTACTCTTGATTTAATACTACTTATTAAACTTCATGGAGTAAATAGAGTTTGCTGAAAGTTTGCAATAGGACTTATAAACTTTAAATTGACATTCAAAACAATACGATACCAGTTCGTAAAGTAAATATCCAGAATTCTATAGTTCTATTATCTCAATTAAAACTAAGCATAAGGTAGAAAACGAATGCCAATGACTACAACAAACTATGCAAATTCACTTTGATTTAATTTATGACAAATTGAGTTCGACTAATCCAAATTAGAAATGAACTCCCACTCAAAAACGACATCCCTCGTGCCTTTTTGGTGATTACATGAACCAAATCCACTACACCAAGTCCGATCATCACGTGAGTCGGTGTAGCTTCAAAGGCGAGCATCAATATGGTCATCACATCAACTATATGACTCATGCTTAACCTTTCGGTCCATGTTCCAAGGCCATGTATGTACATGCTAGGCTCGCCAAGTAAGAACCTTAGTATTCGCGTGTGTAAAACTGTCTTACACCCGTTGCATGAAAGCGTAGAGTTGAGAACACCCGATCATCACGTGATGTCTCGAAAACACGATCCATAGAACGGTGCATACTTAAGGAAGAACACATTTTATCTTGATATTTAAATGAGGGATCATCTTACAATGCTACATAAAGCGCCAAACTAGCAGTATAACATGCTAACATCTAATGTGTAAAGTGAGATGATATGGTCCATACATTTGATCTCTATCACTTGCATCGTGGTATGATCTCTATCATTCCTTTGTGTGTAAGGCCAAGGTATATGGAACTTACACGTTGAGTGTGTTGTAAGAGTATCTATCATACATCTACTTACAACAATACCATATCAATACAAACGATCTAAACTAGACGCCTAAACTAGACGCCTCTAATTTATCAATTGCAAGTTTTACGTGGCTTAGGGCTTTCGGAGATAGAAGCGTTCTTACCTACGAACATGAACCACAACGAGGATAACTAAGTTATTAGCAACTCGTTGTAAATTAGATATTGACTATAGTAGGAGAGACAGACACCCGCCAGCCACTTATGGAAAACAAGTTGCATGTCAATCGTGGAACCGGTCTCATGTACGATGACATGTAAGGTTGGTCCGGGCCGCGTCATCCCACTATGCCACCAATATCCAAAATACATAGAAGATGCAATAACATGATCATCATCGCCCACATATCAACATATGTGTACTATCCGTGCTAAGCACCTACGCATAGACCTGGCTCTGATACCACTGTTGGGTCCGCAGCATAGAAAACAAAAAATTTCCTACGGTGTGAACTACACGCCAAGATCTATCTACTAGGTACAAAGCAACGGGTGGACATACATCCAACGAGAACTTACCCTCGTAGACAACGAGCTTTGTTAACGAGTAGGAACTCGTGGTTGATGTAGTTGTACACTTGCCGATCTCAAGATCGTGATGAAGTCCAGCAGGTCCGGCTCCAGCACGTCCATCAGATCCAGCTCCAGCACCACCAAGTCCAGCACCGCAAAGCAGCGGTGCATCCGTGATCGCACACACGTCCGGTACCCCGACAACCTCCGCCCCTCGCTCTAGCAAAGCAGCGGAAGCAGCAACTCCTTTCCAGATAAAGTCACCGGGAACATGTATCTCGCTAATCCGAGACCATGGAGGAATAATACTAGAGGGGGAGAGAGATCCTTCACAAGGAGATGTGAGTGAGAAGTGAGGAGGGGGTGGCCTTTTATAGGAGGAGGAGGGTGCCCCTCCTTCATGGCCGGCGCATGGAGGAGGTGACTCTTCACCTCCTCCATTCATGTGGTGGTAACTCCCTCCACATAAATTTGCCCCTTCACATTCTCTTTTAAAGTCTCCACTTTAAATGCATTAAATTTCTCCAAATTTAATGCTCTCTAATTTAATAAAACTCTTTTATTATTTTTATTCAGAATTTTTTTAATTACTTGAATTAACAAACATTCACATAAAACCCGCTGCAACATTTCAATATTACATGCAGAACCAATTTCAACAATTTCACCCGAAACAGTTTCGGTGTCTATTGAAATAATTCTAGCGCTTTCTTAAATCTTTATCTGAAACATATTTGCTCCAAATGGTGTCGGTATCCCTTAAGTGTGTCACCCTACGGTTCGTGAATAATGCAGACATGATCGAGACCCCTCTCCGATCAATAATCAGCAGCGGGACCTGGAGATCCATACTGACTCCTACACATTCAACGACGACTTCTGTGATCGTGAGAACCTTTAACGCTAGTAACTAAATCCCTTTGTCCCACGATATATTACATGTCCGAGATTCGATCATCGGTATCTCCATACCTAGTTTGATCTCGTTACCGACATGCACTCTTTTCTCGTTCCCGTGATATAACATTCTAGTGATCACATCACTTGCTTGCAAGCTATTTCAATGTGATATCACCAAGAGGGCCCAGAGTATATCTATCCATCATCGGGATTGACAAATTCCACTCTTGATCCATGAGCCTCAACATAACACCTTCGTAGCACTAAACCCATCTTTATAGTCACCCTGTTACGGTGTGACGTTTGATGTTATCAAGATACTCTTCCGGTGTTAGCAATTAACATGATCTCATGGTCTAAGGATAAAGATTACTTCGTATGATGTTATAGCAATATAAACATAATGACTTTGATCGTAATGCTATACTTCGGATGAATGTTCATCACATCATTCCACCAATGGTGTGACCTTGTTATTAACAACATCCAATGTCCATGATCAGGAAACCTTGATCATCTTGTTAATCAACAAGCTAGTCTATAAGAGAGGCATAACTAGGAACCCTTTTTGTTTATTAAACACGCATGTATTGATGTTTCCGATCAATACAATTCTAGCATGTAAAATAAACATTTATCATAAACATGGAATAAGATAATAACCACTTTATTATTGCCTCTCGGGCATATTCCCTTACCAAGTAAATTCTTGCTTTTATCTACCTTCCAAATTAAACTTGTTATGAGAAAATTAGTGATTAAAGCTCTCACGAACTTGATGGCACACCTTATTTTCTTGCACTTAATAATCTTGAACCATTGTGTCCATCTTTGTTGCGTATATGCTTGTGCTTTATAAGTTGAAGTTAGCAGAACCATGTATCATGGGGAACGCTTTCAACTTTGCACTTATATTCTGTTGATATAATGATTCTTTTGCCTATGGATCCCGAAGGTGTGAAATAAAAGGGGAACTTGTAAGATCATGGAGTTTATGTGTGTGTTAGAGAAATGCCTAGGCCGCTAGCCTAAGCCATGCCTAATCATGGTGGAAACTTGCAGCATAACCATAATGAGCACTCCATGAAGCATCCTCAATAAAAACCTATGCAAATAGCAAATAAAAGGATCGCTGAGATGCTCATTGTCTGCTTGCCTTATCATTTTGATTATGGGATAGCTCCTGTATCATGTGCAAGGGGTACCCCGTTGGCGGTTCTTTATGATACATATGTATTTACAATGACAAGAGCTTACTTGTGACTGCAGTTGAGTAGCATGAGGTTTGGTACTCGTAAGTATGGGGCATGAGATTTCAACTTATAACTTGTCAAGCATATCCTCTTAGTTGTGTCACTTTAACCTTAATCACCTAAAGATGCCTATGATAGGGGCAATGAGAGCTGAAAGCTAGTAAGTACCATAATTTTTGGGAGCTCTTTAGGAAACTTGAAATCCCTGCTTCCCTCTGCAAAGGGCCTTTCTTTTACTTTTTAGTTGAGTCAGTAAACCCATTCCCTTCTATCTCAGCAAGTATTTTGAGTTGTTGTGTTTCATTCATTGATATGATGATTTATTCAATCATGTTTCTTATGTTCCTTGTTTTGCACATTGCTCTTATCTTGGTGATTACTACTTTGAAAGCTATCATTGAAAACCAGTTATTTGCGAACTCCAGCAAATTGTCAACTATTATTTTACCAAGAGCTAAGTTTGCCATTACCAATTATGATTTACTTTATGTATCTTTTTTGTGTTTCCTTTACCTATTGCAAGTTAAGTTATATAATAGTGAGTTGCCTTCTATCATGATTTATGTTTTGATGAATGTGATGCTTCTTGTCCGTAATCTTTTATCGACTCTTCACTCCATAAACCTGAGGTCATGTTTATTGAGTTCAGTTTCGCTTGGGGACAAACAAAGTCTAAGCTTGGGGGAGTTGATACGTCCATTTTTCATCACTATTCTATATCATAATTTACTATTATTCATTGATATATTTCATATTAAGAGATGATACTTATGTTATTTCATCTGTTTTTGCATGGTTGATGACTTTTGGAGCATGGACCGCTGCAGTCAGGATTCTGATGGAAAAGGTGTTGTTTGGAGGCAAAATTATCGAAGATCAGAAAATCTGGGAAAATACATGGAAAATCCTATTTTTCCAGAAGACGAAGAAAGCCAGAAGGAGGAGTGGAGATGGGCCACAGGGGGCCCACACCACCCCTGGCACGGGCCACCCTAGGCCGCGTCACCAGGTGGTGTGGCCACCTTGGTACACCCCTGGCTCTCCCCTCTGGCGTATATTATCTCCACGGAACCCTAATACCTTGGGAGTGACCACAAAAAAATTCCACCGCCTCTACTGGGCAGAAAACACTGAGAGAGAAAGATCTCTCCGGCAGACAGAATTCTACCGGGGGAATTCCTTCCTGGAGAGGGGAGATCGTTGCCATCAACACCATTATCAAGCTGGACTTCATCGGGATCATCATCATCATCATCACCACCATCATCATCATCATCACCATCATCACCACCTCCATACCGTTGTAACAATTGGGTTGAATCTTGCATAGTTCTTATGGGTAACTTTCCCGGTGTTGATTACTCTTTGTAGTTGATGCTATTGAGTGGAACCATTGAATTATTGTTTATGTTCAGATTGTTATACATCATTATTCCATCTCTGATCGTGATCCATATGATGTCTTGTGAGTAGTTCGTTTTGTTCTTGAGGACATGGGAGAAGTCATGTTGTTAGTAGTGGAATTGTGTTGAGAAAGATTCAATAGTTTGATATTTAAGTTGTGGTGTACTTCTTCTAGTGGTGTCATGTGAACGTCCACTACATGACACTTCACCTATATGGGCCTAGGGGAATGCATTGTGTATTTGGCTACTAATCGTAGGGGTTGCCGGAGTGACAGAAACCTGAACCCCCGTTAGGAAACCATTGCACAAGGGACGTCAGGGTCTTAGAGTTTAAAGCTGTGGTTAAGTTTCTACCTTAATTACTTTCTTGTACTTGCGGATGCTTGGAAGGGGTATAATCACAAGTATGTATTAGTCCTAGGAAGGTCGGTACATTAGCACAGGTTCACCCACACAACACTTAGAAAACTAAAGAAGATTAATCAACTATATGAAGCGAAAGCACTTGATGTAATTCCCATGTGTCCTCGAGAATGTTTGGTCATCTTAAGTAATACAACCGGCTTGTCCTTTGCTGAATAAAGGATTGGGCCACTTGCTGCATTTATTCTTATTGTCTTTTATTTACTCGTACTTTATTTACCTGCATTATCAAAAAACCCTAAAATCCGTTTACTAAGTATTTACAGAGAATTCCTGCTCCAAGCCACTAGCCAGCACCTTCTTCTCCTCGTTGGGTTCGACACTCTTACTTATCGAAAATACTGCGATACACCCCCTATACTTGTGGGTCATCATGGCCCTTCAGTGTTCCTATGACTCCGAGGTGGTGAAGCAATTCTTCTCCACTTTAGTCATTTGCGGCGATGAGTACCGCACCATGAAGTGGATGAACTGTGTCATTCCAATGCAAACTGATTTCCGGACCTTTGTTGTGGTGCTTGGTTATCCCTTCCGCAACATGGACCGTGCTTGTGGCCATTGCATTATTACTCAAATCAAGCCCAACAAAGATGGTGTTCTCTCTCCTTGCACAGTTGACAATGGTATTGTGGGCTCTTTTGCTAGTCTCTCACCTTTTTATGCTAGCTTGGTGGGCATCTTCCGTGACTCTATCACACCAAGTGGAGAAAACAATGACAGTATTCGTGGTCACCTGGTTCAGTTACTTGCCTTTTCTCACGAGGTGGCCTCTAGTGAAGATAAGTCTGTTGATTACAAGCTAGATGTGATGGACTTTATCTATCATGAGTTGACTGATGCAATGTTCAATAGGCTCTCCATCCCGTATGCGCCCTATATTATGATGCTGATCAAGCACTTGCTTCCCGATGGAGAGTTTCACATTGATGCGGTGCATAAGGCCAAGAAGATATACAGTAAGGCAAGGAAGATCTCACATCCATCTTCTGTCTCTGAGGGATTCATGAGGGATGCATGTGCCAGTGCTCGTAGGGCCCCTGTGCCTCCTATTGCTCATGAGGTGAAGCAGCAGAACTGGTTCCAGCGAAACATTCTGTGCATGGGGGTGGACACTCGCAAGGGGCAGTACGCGGTGTACAAGCAGCGCCATGAGATGTCACATACCCAGCAGCTCATTCTCCACCACGTGTCCAGGGCTTCCAGTGCTCCTCCTTCTCCTACCTCTCCTACACCATATGATCAGTGGAATTCTTCATCTGGGCTCAACTATGGAGAGCTTGAGCGTCACCTGTTTCCTACCATGGTCACTACTGATGAGGAAGGGGAAGACACCGAGGAGTTTGATGATGGAGACGAGGACTAGGAGGACAATGAAGGACTCCGAGTGATCTTCTAGGGCGCTACCATCGCTCTTCTTCCTTTTTGGTGTTTCGATGCCAAAGGGGGAGAAGTAGTTATATTAGGTGTTCGTGGATTTGCATGGGTCGGGCGCAAGCATTTGCATCTTATCATTTCGGTCTTTATCTCGCTTGTGTCCATTTAGTGTTGAACCTTTATTTGTGATTTGCCTTGTATGAGACTATGTTTATGTGTGGCTCTAGAATTATCTCGTGGACTATCTCCTCATGTCTATGGATCTATCATATTGGCTATACTGGTTACCTATCTCCCGTGGAAGGCGTTTATAATGGTTATCACATTGGCTATTCTTATACTATAATGAGGACGCCCCTCTCACGGTGGTATGGTATTTTTTGGAACTAGCCCATTTTTTTGTGTGGATTCAGTTTCAATGAAATAGACTTGTACCTGCTTGTGTGCATTTGTATTCAAATGCAAATCTTTAGTATGCACACTTTGAGGGGGAGTCTTTTTCATTCGCTGAATGTTTATTGTTATTAGAGCTATCCTGCAAATCCTAGTATTGTCATCTAACACCAAAACGGGGGAGATTGAAAGAACATTTTATGATCCCTTGTGTTTTGTGTGTTAGATAACAATACCGTGGAGTTTCTCATGTGCGCTAAGTGTTGTAGGTAAGAAATTGTGTTGTTGGGGGCCGGATTATCCGCCCCATCAAGGGCCAAATAATTCGGCCTGACCCTCTTGGCCAGAGTTGGTTGCGTGTGAGCTTCTGTCTAGGGGTGGATTTCCCCCGGACAATCTAAAGTTGGGGTGGATTTCCCCCCCAATCGGATAATCCGACCCTCCTCTTGGGCCGGATAATCCGCCCCCCAGGAGGAGCTACCAAGGATGGTTCGGCGCGAGCTTCTGTCCAAGGGCGGATTTCCCTCGGATAATCCGAGTCTGGGGCACAGTTTTCCCTAGGACGGATAATCCGGTCCTCACTAAGGCCGGATAATCAGGTCCTAGATGACTCCAACGGCTCAGTCTGGAAAGGGGGTATAAAAGCCCCAATGACCCCTCCTGTTAGATCTCTTGATTCATTCAAAATATGTGTAGCCTGTTGCAAAAGCTCTCATTCAAGATCTCCCACTTCAACCACCTGAAGGCTTCGATCTTTGGGGAATTGAAGGAGGATACTTTATTCATCGTCATCACGAATAAAGCGCTTCAACTCCTCTCCATTCACTTGGAGAATTCCTAATCTAGTATTCTTGTTAATATCTAGATCTTGTGTTTCGATATTGATAACAATTGTTCTTGTGGCAGCTTGTTGTCATTACGGGAGCCTCCGATTTGGTTGTGGAGTTGTGCTCCGCTAGTTGTGTAAAGGTGCTGGTTCCTGCCTCGAAGGGTTCCAATAGTGGAAAGGGTGGATTAGGTCTTTGGTGGCGAGATCCATCGGAGAACAGGGTGAGGTCTATTGTGGCTTGGTGGTCTTAGTACCGCCCATCCCTCCAACGCAGATGTACTTCCCCTAACAAGGAAGGAACTGCGGTAAAACAAATCCTGTGTATCCGCGTGCTCCACTACGGTTTCCTCGTTTCTCGATCTTACTCGCTAGTAGTTAGGTTTGCATATAGGAAAATTCTACATAGTCGCATATCTAGAGAATTTACCTTTTGTGTAAATCTTAAAATTGAAAAAGCATTAAAATTTGAAGTAGCACCTATTCACCCCCCCTCTAGGTGCCCATACGATCCATTTCAGCTTGTGTTACCACGGTGGTATTCAGTAAAAATTAATGGAACCCTATTGGAAGCATTTACTCCGACGAGAGGGCTACGCCAGGGAGATACTCTCTCCTCCTTTCTGTTTTTGTTCGTGGTCGATGGTCTCTCAACCTTGTTGCGACGAGAAGTTGAGGTGGATGGCTTATCTCCCCTTAGGGTTTGCCGACATGCTCCTGGCATCTCCCATCTCCTGTTCGCTGATGATACGCTATTATTTTTTCGTGTGGCGGAGAATGAAGCTCTTAGAGTGAAGCATGTGATTGATGTTTATGCTAAGGGTACGTGGCATCTTATTAACCCGTCCAAGTGCTCCATTATGTTCATCCCTTCTTGCCCGCTGAATACATAGGAGGGGTGCGCTCTCTCTTGCATGTGGAGAATCAAGAATTTGAAGAGAAGTACCTTGGCCTTCCGACCCCTGAAGGCAGGATGCTTAAAGGACGCTTTATTAACCTACAATCAAGGCTCTGTAAACGTTTGATGGAATATGGCGATATGCTTTCCCAGAGTGCGAGGGAAGTGTTCATCAAAGCTATAGCACAAGCCATTCCGGTTTATGTCATGGGGGTTTTCAAACTCCTGTTCTCTGTTTGTGATGAGCTCACAAAGTTGATTAGAGATTATTGGTGGGGCATGGATAAAGGTAAAAAGAAGATGCACTGGATCAATTGGAATATTATGATGAAGTCTAAAGTGCAGGGCGGTCTGGGTTTCAAAGATATGCGCCTTCTGAATCAAGCGCTATTGGCTCACCAGGCCTGGCGGCTCGTTGCGTTCCTTGACAGTTTATGTGCTAGGGTCTTGAAAGCGCATTACTTCCCTAATGGTAATTTGATGGATACGGTGTTTACTGGAAATCCGTCGTCTACTTGGTCAGCCATCTCCTATGGACTTGATCTGTTGAAGAAAGGCCTTCTGTGGAGGGTCGGTAGTGGGGAGAGCATTAAAATTTGGCAGGATTGTTGGTTGCCAAGGGCGGGATGCGGTAAGGTCATTACACCCAAGGGCAATGCCCGTCTCCGGCGAGTCGCAGAACTTCTTGATGGTCAGGGCGGATGGAACACACAGCTCGTAAGGGATACCTTTCTACCCGTGGATGCCAAAGCTATTCTTAGTATTGTCCCATCGATAAGGGACCATGCCGATGTTCTTGCTTGGCAACCTGAGAGGTCTGGAGTGTTTTCTGTGAAATCTTCTTACAAGCTTGCGTTCGTTGAGCTGCCAGAACAATGCAGCTATGGTGCCACTAGCTCTCGCCCGCATGGCGATGATCCGTGTTGGAAGAAGATTTGGCAATCTGTGGCGCCTAAGGTGAAGCACTTTGCTTGGCGTACCGCTTCTGAAGCTCTTGCTACAGAGGATAATAAAAGGAAAAGGAGTATTAAGGTGTCTGGCATTTGCAACATTTGTCACTTGGAGGTGGAGGATATGGCTCATGCCCTTGCACGATGCAGCCACACGAGCCTTCTGTGGGAGGCCATGTTGGATTGCTGGGATATTCCTGCCGACCGAGATTTTTATATAAACTCTCAATATTGGTTTAAATATCTGCTGATGAAAATTTCGGATCAAATGTTTGATTGCACACTACTGGTTGCTTGGAGAATTTGGTATGTGAGGAACGAAATTACCCATGATAGTTCTATTCCATCTATTGAGGGGTCTAAGAGATTCTTGTGTGGCTACATAAAGACTCTTCGGGATATTCTGAAATATCCAACATATATTATGATGAAGGGTAAACAGCCTTTGGCTTTCTCTGATCGGCCGGTGAGGCCATCGCCTATTGCTAAACTATCTTCTAAACCCTGGCTAAGACCACCGATGGGGTGGGTGAAATTGACGATCGACGGTTCGTTCCGTAAGGAGGATGACACTGCTGGGACGGGTATGGTTTTACATGATGATTCTGATGGTATAGTACTCTTCTCGGCATGCAGATTCATCCCCTATGCTCAAGAGGCACTTGTGGCTGAATTATATGCGTGTTCGGAAGGATTGGCATTTGCAGTTCAGCATACTGAATCTCCCAATAATTTTTGATACGGATTGTGCTTTGTTGGTGACGGCCATTGAGGATCCTCATAATCTTTTACCGTATCGACATGTAATTTCTGAGATCAAGGACATAGTTAGTTCTACTCAATTATGCAAGTTTGTAAAGGTAGATCGAGAGCAAGTCAGGGTTAGTCATCGTCTTGCCAATTGGGCAAGGACAGAGCGTAGAACTGTTATCACGTTCGGTTCGGGGTCTGATGTCTTCCTTCAGGAGCTCGAACTAGAACAACTTGTAATTCCTGATGCTCAATAAAGATCTGGTTTTACCCAAAAAAAAAAAGAAAAGAGAGCATTCCATAATGCATGGTTCACAAACCTGTTTATCTGCTAGTCCGGAGAAAAAAAACGTACTCTCTCTGATCCAAATTAATTGACTCGATTTAACTAGATTCGTATGTATCTAGACATGTTTTAGTGCTACATACATCCGAATGTAAATAAATTCAAGTCAATTAATTTGGGTCGGAGGGAGTACTCGTATTTCCCGTGACTTTGTTTTTTGCGAATATGTATTTCCGTGACTGCAATTGAGAAAGGAAGTGACGTAAGTATTCGGTTAACTGGGCCGAACCTGGGCTTCCGCACGGTAAAAGTACACTACCTGCCTCTCTTGTTCCTCCTCGGCGAAACCCCGAAAGCGCCAACCGCAACCGAGGATGGGGGAAGCGGCGGAAAATCATTTCACCTCCTGAGGGGCGGCGGGGAATCCATTATCCATCCACCGTCAAGCGGAGAGCCCTTGCTTCGCGGCGACAGCGGAGCTTGCCTGATCCCGCTCGTGAGTGTGAGTCCTCCCATCGATTTCCTTTTTTTTAACCTGCGGATGCCCTTGTTGTGCGCGCTCCTCCATCTGTAATGGTGGCTAGGGTTTCTAGTTATCTGCCGCTATTTGAGAATTCGAGGCGCCGGAGGGAAGGCGCGCACGCATATTCGTTGGATTTGGCATTGCAGTTATTAAACTGATTTTGGGTATTTGAGAGAGGACGATACCATCAGAGGTCTTTTGCCGAGGAATTAATAATTTTTTCGTAGTTATAACGAGGCTCAACTTATTGCTTGGTGAGCAGACGTTTATTCGTAGGTAAAATATTTTGAGGGCAGAGATTTTGTGATGCCATCAGTTGCTTCATTAACACATTGTTTGGTAAAAAGATCTGGGAAGCGAGACAAACTGCATACATTTCGTGTTGTTTCTCTGGCCACAAGATTGTTTAATTGTCTGTTTCTATCTTGTATCTAGTACTAGTTCTTGAGAAAAACTCTAGGCAGTATGCCCTATCTCATGTATTGAAATGTGTGTTTGCAGAGGGATCTGGCACTGGTAGATCAGCTGCCTCGGCATCGCGTGCTCACTATGGTTACTGGAGAAACCAATTCGAAGAGGCAAATCAGTGAGGAATGCATCATAAACCGCCTCCCAGGAGATCTCATCGAGCGGATATTTTTGAGGCTTCCAGTGAGCACTCTGTTGAGGTGTGTCGGTGTTTGCAGGCACTGGCTTGACTTCATCCGGGATCCCCAGTTTGTTGCATCACACCTCCAGAACGCTCGCCAATATGCCCTTCTATTCTTCCCGCAAGGTTTAGTTTCAGGCGAGCCCTACCCTAGCGAAGGTATCCTAATCGACGAAGCATGGTCACCGTCTATATATGCAGTTCCGGTGATTGGGCCTGATGATTTTGTTTTTGGTTCGTGCAATGGCCTTCTTGGCTTATACACAAAGGCATCAACAATCAAGATAGCTAACCTTGCAACCGGTGAATGTCTGCATATTCAGAAACCTGCCAAGAATGTAAGAGGTCATCACTTCTCTTTCTACAGCTTTGGATTTCACCCCGTGACAAAAGAATACAAGATTACACACTTCCTTGGTGATGCTGAGGGTCGCCACCGTTGTAAAGACAACTTCAGTGTCATTCAAGTTTACACCCTTGGTGATGAGGAATGGAAAGATATCCCAACACCAGAAGCTCTTAGCTTGAACTGTGTGAGAAACTCTGGGGTTGTCAATATTGATGGCACAGTGTATTGGTTGACTGAAGACAAGATGGCTAGCTGGCAGCATGCAGTTATGTCCTTTGATCTCAGTGAAGAAAGTTTTGCAATGATACAACTGCCAGCAGAACGTGAAGATCATGATTATTTTGGTCCTCGCAACTTCTGGATCAGGGATATAGATGGGAAATTATGTGTAGTAACTGCTCAAACTAGTCGTTATGATTCCAGAATTCTTCATGGTGAGCTGCAGATCTGGACATTTGACAACTTGGCAGAACAAAGGTGGAGCAAGAAGTACAATATTAAGAACCCACCAAATTACATTCCAGGTCCACATTTTGGTCACAGGGGTAGGATCCTCACACAGAGTGGCATCAGCGTAAGTTCATACGAGTTGATTAATGAGAACATTGAGATTAGCTTCAGTAAGATGGCAGAGCTGTTAGATTTCAGCCCCCGTAGGCTGTACAACATGCAATCCTACATCTGTGTGAAGTCGCTTGTATGTTTAGATGTATACAAGAAGGCTGGTATTGTGCGTAGACCCAAACAGCAAGTAGGCTGGCAATTGAAGAAGTGGGAGGCATGGGAGAATGAGCTTCGCGAGGCAGAGAAGATGCGGAGCAACATCCAGAAACTTGAGCATAAAATAATTGTATGTTGGCCAGACTTTATCCGCCTTGATGAATACCCTTATTTTTGAGATTTGACAAACTGCTAACTTGCCATTTTGTAGGGAGTTGTAGATAAAATGCTTAAAATGCAGCAGTTGTTGGTGGATAACTCACATGCCATATCTGAACGTGTACGCACGGAACTTAATCAGGTGTTGCAGCACAAGCCAGAAAATCCTTATCAGGTAATTCTCACTGCAATGATAGAATGGATGCTCCCATACATTTCACATTTCAGTTCCAAACATTAATATTTTTTGAGTCCAAACGTGTAATATTATTTAAAGTGTGTTGTAACTAGCGTGTTATCATGTGTCCAATAGAAAAGGTTCCTCCGGCGGCTTAATTGGGTGGAACAGAAACGGGACAAGGAGGAGTTAATGTCGCGTTCAAGTAAGATGAAGGACATAATTCAGGTACAGTGTGCTTGCATTTATGATTTACTGGATAACATTATTTATGACTGTTGTTGAAATATGCCAAATGTGACAAAAGCTGACCTTCTTATAGGCCATTGGTCAGGCGCAGGATAACATCTATAGTATTACAAGAAGTCATATGTTGGATCAGGTAAACTTTTCTGTGGCTTCTAACTTCTATGTTATCTGTGTTTTCTACTAGTTGTTACTTGGTTCTTTTGTGATTTACTGGTCTCGTTTGCCATAATAACTAAGTCAAATTAACTTATCTTGAGAAATAAGCAACTTAGCTGTGTTCTCTCTATTCATATATATATGAATGACCTCCACTTGTGATTATTTTCCATGCCAGACGTAGTCTTTAGACATTGCAAACCCAACATGCATATAGAGGTGCATGCATTTCCGTTTTCATGTTTCCTGGAATAGGTTGTACTAGTACTGTACATGCTGAGCATAGTTGTGCTAATTGAGCACCGAAACTTTATTTAGCATAATTAATTCTATGATTAAGTGACAAGCATGGAGTTCTAAAGCAAAGAATATTTTGAGTGGCAAAGAAGATTATCAGTCTTATTGGTTTCAAATTTTCGTATTTCATCTTTGTTGTTCTGGTACGAGTTATCTTCTTGAAAATTTAACAACACTGAGCTGCTTACTGTTTTATTGGATGTCCCCGAAGGGACACAATGGGGACATCTGATAGTTCTCTTTTTTTATCGAACTGTTCCTAGACACGTGAGATGAAAGTCGCAAACACTTCTTGTACTCCCTCCGTCCCAAAATAAGTGACTTGCATTTATCTAGATTCGGATGTATCTTACACTAAAACAAGTCTAGATACATGCGAATTTAGACAAACTCAAGTCACTTATTTTGGGACGGAGGGAGTATTTGATATTCTCATTCATATTCAACTTTGGCAGGGTATTTCACCTCCCGACATTTCTTCCACTGGCTATAAGAAGAGCGAAGAAGAGAACCTCCCGTGCTGAACATGCTTTCCTGGGCACTTCTTATTCCTGCCTGAATTTCGCCCCGAGAGTTTTGTAACTTATTCTACAAGGTGGACTGGATGTGTGCAACCATCAACGATTTGGCATTTTGCTCCATTAGTTACTTGACATTACACTGCACTTTTCATGTTTCTAGTTTTTAGAAATGTTCAGCGCAGTGCTGCTTTGCCGAGAGAGCCAACTGGATTTGTGGCCTCGCCTGGAACAAACAGGTTTAATTTTCTAAGAATATTTTAATCAGTTTATTAGTATGTTAAAAAAAATGAGATGCTGTATACTACTTCGTACTGGCTTTATGTGCTATTCTTTTCCGTGAGGCAGTTGCTACTGTGAATTAATATCTACCAGATACTCATTTATCCGGGCGCCAGATTCAACCATAGTTCCCTAATATACTTTCGAATGCAGAGTCTCATGCAGTAATGTTCTTTGCAGCAGAGAACAAAAACATTTGGAAACATGAAGTCCGAGAGGATACAGCTGTACTAGAAATTATGCCACGAAAACTGCACTTAAAAAGTAATTTTTTAAAAAGAATCTGAATTTTTATAGCATTCATGCTTCATGTCTAGGATGTGTTTGAGAAGCTTCATGCATAGTAGACATAAGACATGAAAAATAAAATTCGATGCCCTAAATAATGCATTTTTCGAAGCAACAAATTTGTTTATTTACACTTGTCATACAGAACTTATTCTTTGTCCATAAAATTTCACAAGTACACATAGAACGTGGACATCTACATGCTTAATTATTTTTTGCAGGGACATTGGGAACATCATTTTTTTCAACCAAGAATATATGGTCCCAAGAGTCGTTTTGAACATCATTTCTTTGAGGTCTATCCGCCATCCAAACCTGACTTTGGATGATAAGCCAAGATAAAAAGAGACGCCCAATTATTTCAAACAGTGCCATTCAGATTGCTAGTTAGTCCGGTGAACTGAGCCTTGTCGGCGGAGGCCGAAGTGTAGGAATCCGAGTGAGTAAAGCTTCATGATGCATCCCTAGTATCCTCGATAAAGTGCACTTGCAAGGTGTAGTGGTAGTGCCAAAGATGCGCGAAGTTCTCAAGATGGGTAACCGAGAGCCCATTGGAGAAGCCAACTTGTTGGACCCAAGCGTTGTGGCACGAACCACCCATTTCTTATTCTTGGATAGACTATTAATGGAGGGTGCAAAGGTCTTGGGGCTGATCCCATCTGCCCAAGGCGTGTCCCAGAAGGCGGTCATCTTGCCATCCCCGATAGTGACTGTCGTCATGCCATAGAAGAACTCCATGTCCTCCTTGGTACATGGTAACTCGGTGTCCACCCAAGTGCGGTCCGGCTCCATCCATTCAAGTTAGGGCCACTAAAGGGGTAAGACACGAGAGAATGTATGAAGATTGAGTACACCAAAACCCCCAAGCAAGGTGGGGCAGGACACATCGGTCCAATTTATTTTGCATTTCCCACCGATGGCTTTGTCGGTACCGTCCCAAAGCCAAGCGCGGATCAACTTTTGGATGGCAAGTAAGAATTCCTCTGGGGCATCGAGGATGGCGAGAAGGGATATAATGTGTTTTGTGGAGGTCCACCATCTCACAACACTATGGTGTTTCTCGCGGTGTTAGTAAATAGTAACAACTAACAAGGTATCGAAGATCTAGTTACTATCTACAAGATTGGGTATTTTCTCCCACCGTAGTGACAAGCTATTGGAGATGCTCTTGCAAGCAACTTTACGGGTTCCATTGTTGTGAATTCTCCCTCTTCGGCACCACCTTCCTAATGGTTTAAACTTTAACATGGTGAAAATTCAATGAAATGTAGAAACTTCTGGTTGAAGAATTTGAACTCTTGGGATATGGAAAATTCTAAGACAATGTCATTCAAATACTGTACTCCCTCCGACCCAAATTAATTGACTTGGATTTATCTAGATTCGGATGTATCTAGACTTTGTCAATTAATTTGGGTCGGAGGGAGTATCAGATTTCACAGAAGGAAATACTCTCTCCTTGAGACCATGACTCCCTCTTATGCTGAACAACGTGACTGAACCTTGCCAGAAAAAATGTGACTGAAGGCTTTTCCGGGCCTGGCCAGCGGAGTTCAGGTTTGTTCTCTCTGGAAGGGCCGTCCTGGCCTCGCGTCGTCTGCTTGCTGTTGGGCCGTTCGCCCTTTTTGCTAACTTCCCGCACTTTTCCCCTTCAAGAAAAAAAAGATTGTGGCGCACTACCGCATGGGCACCCTCAAAATCCCTAATTCCCATTTCCCTCCTCTACCCTAGACAGCGACCGACCGTGCGGTGCGGCGCGGCGCGGCGGGCGACAGACTTGTTGCGGCGGCGGAGGAGCCTCTACCGACGAAGCGAGGCCCCACACGAGGGGTGGCGGTGGAGCTCCGTCTTGGGTCTTCGTAGCTGGCGGAGGTACATAACAAGCTTACCATCTAATCTATCTATCTATCTATCTTCTATCTATATCTATATCTATATCTATATATCTATATCTATATATATCTACTAATTTACGTAGTGGTACGTTCGTCAGCGGAGAGAAATTTCCGTCTGCCCTTAAATTACGGTTTTGCCCCTGACTGTTTGCTGAAATTACACCACTTGCCACCGCAAAGTCAACAACTGGACTGTTCCACCCACGCCCATGGCTCCCGGCACCCTCCCCGCTCCTCCGCGTCGATCTCAAGCCCCGACGCGTCAGCGGCTCTGGTGGTGGTCGACCAGCGGCGGGTCCAAGTGGCAGGGACGAAGCAGGATGGCCCGGATCTAGGGGGAGGGGGAGATCGGAGGCGGAAGGTTCCGTTCCCCAAGCCAGATGAGGGAGGCGACGCCGATTGCTAGAGATCGATGGGTGGCCGATGATGGGGAAGGCCCTGCTGAGACTCATCCCACACATCGCAGCTGCAGCGCCTGCGGACGAGCTTGCTACCCACGAACACTGAGGAAGAGCGGTGGCGCCTATGGGAGATGCAAAGCCGACGGCGACTAGAGGCCCGCCGGAAGATGCTCGGACGGAGGAGCTCGGTGGGATAGTCATCGGTGCTGGGGAAGTCATCTAATAGAGGGTGCCAGAGAGGCAGAGAGGGAGGGCACAACTGCATCTAGATCCAGGCTGCACGCCTCCCTCGAGATATCATCACGGGAGGGGGACGGACATGATCGACGGGCCGGAGGAGAGAGACGTCCATGAGGGGGAGGGCTGACAGAGGGGAGAGGGAGGAAGGGGAGGCGGCCTGAAAGGCCAGAGGTGAGGATGGCCGGAGGGGAGGAGCTGGTGGGCGTGGTGTTCCTCATCAAGAACGAATTTGCCGGCTTGGATGAGAAATCAACGCGGCGGCCGTGCTGTACGGGCTAGGTGAGTTAAACTGCAGGTTCTTGCTGTGTTTTCTTAATCTCATGTGACAGCAACAGTGCCACACCGTGTTATTGTTTTGGTACTAGCTAGCTTCCCAACAAGTAGATTCCTATCTCTTATGAATTGTCCTTCAAATTTCTAAATTATATTCTGTGTGACTTTGTGTATTTGTCATACTTCTGAATACAGATAAAATACTGGTTGTATATTTGTCATTCTTCTGAATACAAATAAAATATTGGTTGTGTATTTGTCATAGTTGTGAATACAAATAAAATACCATTTAAAAAAGAGTATTCATGGATATATATATATATATATATATATATATATATATATATATATATATATGTGTGGAGAAGAAACACTAGATATTCAGCAGTACAAATAGTTTACTTATAGTCAGCTCGGACGAGCATACTAAAAAAAGTCAGCTCGCACAGAACACTTCCATATAAAACGAGAATGTATATATATGACTGAAAATAATTATTACTAACTCGATCAAAGGGTGAATTCGTCCTGTAAAAAGTTCTAAAAATAAATAATGATCGATAATGCGCTTGTTTTTTATTTGGTAGTTTAGTGGCACTACACAACTTCGACTCTGCATAGACATGCAATAATACTACACTGCTCAATATGTCAAGAAGACAACATAATTGTTGTAATAAATGAGTTAAAATGTCAAGAAAATAACATAATTATTGCGAAAAATGAGGGGTCGACAGGTCCACAATCGAGGTGGACATGTTGCGTGGAGGACTATGAGGAAGGGAAGGGCCAGAGTTCTATGCTGGTGGAAGGTGAAGGATTGGAGGCAGTGAGGATGGAGCTAATTTTTGATGAGGAAATTATCTCAGCGTTGGTGGGACAAGCGGGACGGGTCAATAGGATGCCCTTCGCATGGGTGTGAGTGGTTTGTATGGTACGAATTTAATGGCGCTGACTAAGAAATATTAGCCCGTAGCAACACACGGGCTCTTTGCTAGTAAGAAATTAAACACGTTTCGGTAGTCCTCGTCTCATATCCGTCCATTGGGTCATATCATCTTGCCCCTTCGCTAGTTGATCCGGATTTGTACAAAAAGAGTAGAAGATTCAGGCAGTTGCCGTCCCATGGCGCCAGAATACAGCAGGGATATATATTCAGACGATTGCTTGTTGCTGTAGTCGTTGAACCTTGCAGAAGGCACTCTTTGGCTCTTTGTTGATGGTGTAGCTATCCTAATGCAAAATTGCAGAACCAGCAAGCTACACCATTGTCCTTCGTACATCTCTTCTAATGCAAAATTGTCCTATCCTTCATCTTTAAACCATTTCAAGTTGTCTGATTGTTGCACCTAGACATTTTGTTTTGCACAAAGTCATCTAGAGCGCATGGCTGTAATTTTGCTGTTGCTGGCAAATTTTAGTGGCGAGAGTACTCACTTTGTATTCCACAACACTATGCATGTTTATGCGTGTATTTGACCATGCTTTTAGTTTTTAAACTATTGGTAATTTTCTTTAACTTACTTGCATCCTATGTATATGCACTTGTTCATGATTATTAGTCCATAACCATACCGAGCTCCATATCTGATACAGGTCCGCCACTTGTTCCCTTCATTTTCTATTCTTGGCAGATAAACTTAGCGAATCTGTTAATCTTTGCCTGAACTTCATGCTATTTGCGCGCAAATTACTTTAATCACAATCTTTATGCAGTTTGACCTATTGTTTTTAATGTGTTTCTGCAGAAGGATTCAGTACCTAGGCTTCCTCGTGAGACTAGATTTTTCTTACTATGGTTTCCGAAATGTAACAAATGATTCAGAATTTATTCATAAATCTCAGGTCAAACTCATGCAAATTTCAATATTTCATTCTTTACAGAAAGTAATGAATTCGTGAATACACATTTATTCAAGAAAATGATAAATAATCCTGAATTTATGACAAACAGAAAATTCTAAATACAGAAATAATTCCAAGAAAACAACAATAACTAATAATTTCCAACAATGTTCTAGTTATGTCTGTACAGAACTATTACGAAAATTTAATTGGAAGAATTATAATACACAGACAGATTCCTTATGCAACATTATGCATGTCAAAAAGAAGTTTGTTTGGAGATCTGTGTACCACTAGAAATGCAATTAGCAACAAAAACCAACGAAGTTGCAAGAGTTATCACACAAGCTCTTTATTCTGTGTCCTGTCTGTTGCTTTGCCACTGCCTAGGGATCCATGATTGACGTCAACGGATCAAGTGACCTGCAAACATGAGATATAATCAGCCTACAAGCATGTCAATATGTCGTGCATTTATCACCAAAATGAATGAATAAGAAACTTGAACAAGTCTAAGCTTGGTAAATCAACTTATCTGCAGATGACTCCCTCACAAAAAAGCATAGGTGAACATCACACAGTGAATGCAAAAATGAACCGGACTTTTGAAGGAAAGAAGGTGACATGCAATGTCTATACTGGCATCTTCATCTGCCAAGAAATGCACAAATTAATTCTGAAATAACAACTTCTTGCATAGATTTCTTTTATCTCTACTGAACCTGGTAAGGTGATACACCACTGATATTGCAGCTTCCCTAGGAAATGGATTCCACCATACTTGTAGGTTAAAAATACAATGCAGTTTTGCCATATGGGTGGTGGTACTAGTGGCAAAACTGCATTGTATTTTTCATTTACAAGTGTGGTGGAATCCTTGGCCCACTGAGTTGAAAAGAAAATTTGAACCTCTGATCCTTGGTGCGATCTGTTGGCAGGCCTAATCAAGTAACCATGGTAGTCCCATAACCCATCTCAGCTTTTCTGTTTTACTTTCGCAGGTCTTGCGCTTGTCAACTGATGGACGACAAGAGTAATGTGAAGAAGGAAATAGATGGATCTCTTGCACCCCGTCCTCGCAAGGTTAGTGTTTACTTCGGTTGCTCCTCGTATTGGTTTACTTTGGTTTTATGGTTACTGTATTTTGTTTCTTGGATGTTAAGGGAGGACTTAAATTCGCACCCAAGAAGCCTCCAAAGAAACCTGCAAAGGTTGTTCCGAAAACATATGTGATTTGGTCCATGTTTTCTTTCATAATACTTGGCTATCTTCTATGCATGATTTATTTTGATAGGTAGGCACTCACTGTAATTTTACAGGGAACCTGTTGAGGAGAGCAAGGATGAAACCATTGATAAGGAATTGTTGATGAAACTCAAGACATCGCAAGTGCGTATGTTAGTCTATCGGTTGTTTGTTGTATATGCAGGCTTATCGTTCGATGGTAGATTGGTGTGTGATATATCTTTTTTCATTTTATAGAGCACGGATTCCTTTGGAAGAAGACCGAAGATTGAGAAAAAGGGTAATTGATCTGTTCCATGCTCATACTTTATGAAATCGTAATTGTTTAGTGAATGTGAATCCTACTATTCGAGCATGCTCAATGCCTACTTTCCCCTATTTTGTACTGGCCCATGAGTCAACTCTTGTTAAAGAAGCATGCCCTAAGTTTTAAATTTGCAGACTTAAATTTATGTAAGTAGGAATCTCGGAGGCTGTAAACTAACTGCAACTAATTTACTCATCACTTGACAAAATTGACCAAACAACTGCCAGTTAATTCTGGACTTCTTTGAACAATCTCTGTTTTACTAGGTTATGCATCTCCCTTTTCTTACTTAATATACAAACCATTGTTCTACTAATACAAGGATGCTCCAAAAATAATTGCATGTAGCTTCAGAGCCATGTTTTTTAAGCGTTAAGGCGTCTTAAAGCGATCTGGGGGCGCTTTGACGCCTAGGCGGGCGCTTTGGACGCCTAGGCGCCTAAAGCGTTCGTTTTTGCAAAGCGGAGGGTGGGCGCTTTGACGCCTAGGCGTCCTAAAGCGGACGCCTTAAAAACCATGTTCAGAGCTGACCACATACAAGTGTGTGGTTTTGTTGGCCCCTTATGAAAATCTGTTGCAAGTATATGGTTAGTTCTAGGCCCTACTCTGAATCTCTGATCAGTACAAGGAAATGCTTCAGAAATGCAGAGGTTGCACCAAAATAGAATCTTGTTCTCTTCCATAATGTAAATTTCTGTATGCAGTAAACGGTACCTTAAGACTTAGAGTAGATATTCATAAATCTATCATAACTTGGGCCAACTAGTTTGGCCTTGTTGGTCAATCTACTTACTGTTTTCAATATTGTTGGCATATTGTTTTTTGTAAATGGATGTATTGCTAATGATATATTGATGTCTTGTCATAGCAGAAAACCATACCGAGATCGCATTTGGGCAAGGGAACTCTTCCTATGCAAGATCTTTTCCCACGCGACATTATTCAGCAGGTATCGTCGTAAGATATTTATCTCGGATGTTCTTTGTTTAGCTAAGTATTCAACTAAATGGTTTAATATATGTCACTCTTTAGGCTTATTTAGCTGTACACATTACTGTATTTGTATCAAGACCTTGGACGCAATGCTGCATTTGGAGCTTTAACACCCTTCCTTTTCATGCATATCCGTCTGATGGTACAGCGCCAAAACAACCAAAAGAATATGTCGGTCCATGGGTGAGTGGAGATACACCAATGTGAATGGATTCCTTTGTTCATTTGATTGATTTCCATGTTTATATAGGACTATACCCATAGTGATTATCCTGTTACTCTCCCACTTAGGAGACCCTAGTCTGGGGACCCAGGTATACTGGTGGTCCTTCAGGTCTTATGTTGCAATTTTCTTCCTTCAAACCATGCCTTTAATCGGTCCTACATTCTAATGCAGAAATTCTTGATGAAGAGGAGTTTGGAGAGTTCTCTGCCAGCAGAGCTCATGATGGAGAATTAACCGCAGCAGAAGAACTTGGATTAATGGTAATGTATCATCAAGTTGTTACAACACTGTCGTTTCTGGTCCTATGCTTTAGAGCAAAATCACTTGCTAACAGAAATTTAAAATTTACATATTATCACTGTGAAATCTGGCACTTAACTGCTTGAACCATTTAAGAGTCTTGGAGGCTAAAGCTGATCTCTTATATTTATTGTTGTGCTGACAGGATCGGTCAGACACACCACAGTTGCTCTTCTTCCAGTTACCTTCATCTCTTCCTTTACCAAAGCAGACACAATCTGTTGAAGAGCCAAATACAGGCTCCGAGGAGAATGCCGAACCTGCAAACGCGAGATCTAACATGACACGCGAGCAAAGAAGGCCATCATCATTGCCTGGCTCGAAGATCAAAGATTTGCCAGGAGGTCACATGGGGAAGATACTCATCTATAAAAGCGGTAAAGTGAAGATGAAGATCGGAGATGCTTTGTTTGATGTGAGTACGGGTGCTGTAAACTGCTTCATTCTACGTTTTCTGCATATGTGTTTCCTGTCCATGCATGCACTGAAGTTAACAAGCTTTGCAGGTATCTCCTGGCTCAAACTGCATGTTCGTCCAGGAGGTTGCGGCGATTAACACCAGAGGAAAACAGTGCTGCACCATGGGAGAGATCAGTAAGCGTGTGGTTCTAACCCCCGATGTTGACTATCTGCTGGATTCTATAGATAAGATGGAAGAATAAGCCTATGTTTGTGTGGGATGTTCTTCAGGAGAATGATTTGCGAGTATGCTCGCCCTTCCAGGGCTTCATTCTAGGAGAGGGAGAGCTTTATTTTTTTCTCTCCATATGCCAATCTTTGTATTTCGAGGAAATGCTGTGAATTCAGAGCTAATGGCGGTTGGCAGACATGGAAGATTTTCGCGTGGCACCCCATCTCGGGTGGTGGCGGCTGGCGGCGGTGCTCCATGGCTGATGACGGTTCCAACTGGCGGCGGCCCATGTAGCTGCGTGCCGTCCCCAGGTGTCTCCTAGGCGTTGGTGTCGTTCCTTGGCGGCGCAGGAACTGCTGCCCGCGCGGGTTGCTGGTGACCGAACGACCCAGATCTAGGCCTTTGGGCCTGATCTGGGTCCGGGCGGGCCGGCCGGTGCGCAATGCAACAACTTCTCCTGGAGATGGGGATGTAGGCGCAACGACTCGGTGGTGGCGATGGAGCTGTCTTGCTACAACGTGGCGGCGGAGCTTCACGGGTCCGTTTTCGGCCCGGCCGGACCGATGGCGATGAACAAGAGGGTAGCGGCGACGGCCTACGTGTTGTAGCGTGGCAGCGGAGACTTTACGGACTTGACTTGGGACCGGTCGGGCTTCTTGGCCTGGTGTGTCCCTGCAGCTGCGTCCGGTCGGTACCCGCCGTTAGTGGTGGAGGGCGTCCTCTAGGTGGTTGTGCTACTGCCGCCCTCCGGTTCTAGTGTTGGCCTGGCGTGCTCTCGCCGCCTCGTCCGGCCGGCTACAGCGATAGCGGTGGAGGTAGTTTCCTCCCGTCGGCTACAACGCTGACAACTTCGGAACCTGCTGGTTCTGTTTTCCGTTTTTAGGCCTCGCATCCAGTGAGATGTTGACGGTGGCGTCAATACCATGTTGGCGCATGTAGGTGGGCAGCGTTGATGAGTGGAAGACTACGGATCGCTTGGGGTAATGGTTTTTTGGGGGTCGGGAGAAATCCTTGTCGGTCTTACGACATCGACGGGGCAACGCCTACGGGTGCCATCATTCCTTCTTGCGTCGGACGTACCCCTTCCCCACTCACCTCCGCATATGGAGGAAACCCTAGGACATGTACGGACAACAGCGTCATCATCGTCGCAGTCCTTCTTGAAGGTGTTGCTTAGTACGCGGCGTTTCGGAGCTCTAGGAGTGTGGTGGGATTTTCTCGGTGGGCGTAGCGGTGGCGAGCCATCCTCATTTTGTCGATCTGCCGTTGTTGGCATTTTTTCTTTTTTTCTTTCTCATTTGGGCTTGACTATGTTGTGACCCTATCAATTGTATCGGTTCGTTGCTATATTAATATAGTGGGACAAAAGCCTTTTTAAGAAGAAATACATGATATTTTGAAGTGCAAAACCATGTTACTGACTATAGCTTTCTCTTTCTCCAGTTGAAAGCAAACATCTTATGATGCATGCCCAGGGGACATATACTCCATCCGTCTTAAAATAGATTTCTTAAATTTGTTAAAAATTAAACGAATCTATATACTAAATAATGTCTAGATTTCTCTAAATTTTTAAAAAACTGAGACGTCTTAAAACTATTTTAAGACGGAAGAAGAAGAATAAAGCGAGTCCAGAACCTCTAAAGTTTAAACTTACTGCTACGGGTGCATACAAATGCGTAAGCGAGGTGGCTTTACAGTTTGCAAACATTTTTTTTTAGATAAAAGGCCAAATGCCCGATGTTAAATTAATAACGCAACAACTGCGCAACAGATACGAAGTACTGAACCAGTGCAACACTGCACACTCACGCAAGATCAGGCCTATCGGAAGCACTACAACCAGAAACACGAATCCGACGACGACTATTACAGTAGACTACGCAAGGGAGGAGCAGAGGCAGGACGAGCTGCGTGTCAGGTCGGCGCTCGCCCTACGCGGCCGAACCGACAGCCACCAGTCGAGACGGCTCCACCATCGTAGGGAACGCCACCAGAGGCTGGCCACCACCAGAAATCAGCCGACGGCTCGCAACTGAGAAGCAACGCCAAAGACCAGCTAAACGAGAAACATCGAGCGGGCAGGACATGAAGCAAGCTTTGCCGAGGAGGGTGGGGTGAATCCACCCAACGATCGGAGAGCCGCTCGCCGTGGGACTCCAAGGTGGCATCTTCAAGAAGATCACGGCGCAAAAGTGCCGCTACCGCCCGATCCGAGAATCTTGGATTTTCACCCGGAGCACATGGACACACCGAGCGCGGCCACATCGATGCCTTCAAGAAGGGGACGGCGTCCACAGATGCCGCCGTCAAGGCCCAAGGGCAAGGGTTACCCTGGCAATGGCGCTCAGCAGTCCATACCCCACGTCGCGCGGCTCGCCGGCACCACGTCGTCCCTACGACCATGGAGACCGGCCAACCGGAGCCCCTAGCACGCCCGCCAACCACGAGGCTCCCCACCGACCAGGGCCGCCGCCCCGATAACCAAGCTAGGAGCACCGAAGACTTGAAGAGAGCACCGAGAGTCACCATCGTGAGATCCCCGGAGACCAGCGAGCGATGAACAGGGGTTCCCCTTCTAGATCGACGACCATCGGGCCCCGTGGCCATGCCGCCTTTGGATCTAGGGCAGAGAGTGGGGCTCGACGTGGCCCGGAGCCGCTGCTCCGACCCAATCACTGCAGCCAGCCGGCCGACTGCCTAGCCTCCCACCAGGAGCCCTCTCGAAGCCATAGACCATCGCCACAGGCAAGGCCGTGCGCGCCTCGCACAAGAGCACAACCAGGCTCTTCAGATCTGAGGCGCACAAGCTCGTGTCGCCGGCCACCAACATCGTCGCCGCTGTTGCGGCGAGCACGCGCAACACACCGCCGACGAATCCTCCGTGCCGCCGCTCCCCTGACCAGCGCCGCTCCCTCATCGTCTGCAGCAGCAGTAGCCCGTGCCACCACCTCCGCGCGAGAGGGAGAGAGGCCCTGCTGCTGTCGGCGACGTCCTCGGGCAACGGCGGGGAGGGTAGGAGCTTGCAGTGCTAGTCACTAGGGTTCCGCCCTGCCTCTCACGGGAGCGGGTGGGACGAAACGACACTTCGTCCAAGTCAGGTCAGCTGTAGATGCTTTGCAAACATTTGCACAAGAGGATTTGACCAACAAAGTAAAAAAGATATACTGAGTAGTAAACTCTGGCCTAGCTCTGTCTGCGTGTGTGTGTGTGTATGTGTCTGTTCCCCTGAGCAAGCGTCCTAGGATTCCGGCCGGGCATAACCGAACCGAAACCAAAAACCGAACCTAAAAAACCCTAACTACAACTAAATTTTCGATTTTTTCAGTTTTTTTGGTTAGGTTACAGTTAGCAGAATTGCTAACCACGACGCCCTCGGTTATTTAGGTTTTAAACCAATTTTTTTTTGGTTTTTACCGAAATTAACTGAACTCCCAGCCCATACAGGCAGACGGGAAGACACCCAGCCCAGCCGGCCCAAGTTCTTGGTCCGTTCTGGCATTCTTGCCTCTCCCTCTCGAACTAAATGCGCATCGACGCATCCCACACGAGGCCACGACTCCAGGAGCAGGAGCCAGGAGAGACGGCGGGGCCAAATGATACCTTCGATCTAGATTACGGATGTAGTGTAGCTTCTTTCTCCCTAGTAGACCTAGGTTATCGAATCATCGGGAAGCGAATGTGTAGTGAATTTATTTTAATGGACCTTCGGGAGTTTTAGAATTCCTTTTGTGTTTTTACCAGACCAATAGCTTGCGTATTTTTGTTGTTGTCGATGATGGAGAGAGAGGGCCTAGGGCGTTCAGTTTCACCTGTAGTTGTGCAAAACATCTGATAGAAATAAAAGATAGAAATAAAGTATGCGTGTACTTGTTACATCAAGATAAATTATATGTGGACAGTGCATCTATAATTGCTATTGCCTCTGCAACCGCTTATAGAAATAACCTACTAGTCCTCATCCATAGAAGAAAGAGAACTAATGATATGCATAGTGATATCACCGTTAATCCAAGCAAATCCCTCACATACAGCCGTACTACCCCTTCTGTCACTGGGATTCCCAACCTGCAGATCAGTCATCACTCATACTCCCTATACATGGCTTAACCCTCAGGGTCTTGAGTACCTGACAAGTCCTTGGATTGAGGCAAGAGAGGATACAATAATCATCATGTCATACAAACTAATACATGATCTCATCTATGATAAATCACATGCACAATTGCTACATGGCTAGGCTGAAGCCCTTAGCCCAAGAAGAATTACTCACACATAGAGATGCGATCAACAATCACAAACATTGTAATAAATCATAAGATTGATAGCAATAGTCTTACAATGTCGCCAATCAGAGAAGGGATCAACTATTACAAGTGGTGGAATATGGCTATGGAGATGGAGAAGGGTTTGAAGATCTGGAGGCGGTTGGTGATCAGTGGCAGAGACTTTTTGCGAGGTCTGGCTTGTTTTCTCGTCGCCCGAGGCTTCTTTATATAGGGGTTCTTTCACGAAAGTTGTTCTGTTTAACCTAACAGTGGCGGTGCGAACTATACGACCAGAGCTATACGGTCGGAGTTTTTGCTCCGGCCGTATAGTTGGTCATTAAAGCGTCTGCCTCTGTTGTACGGCTCCTGGTTTGTTCTGGTTGTTGGAAAACTCGTATCTTTAACTTTAATATAGTGATTCCCTCCTTTAAACGACATTATCTACGCAGGAAAAATATAAAAGAAAGGACTGCATACCCCTCTAAATATTAGCATTAGTGGCAGGGTTTAGAGGGATATTTCATCAAAATTATGAATAATATCCAGTTTAAATGTGGACATAGATGGCTATATTTCAGATTCATCAACCTCCCCAAGCTTAAACTTGATCGTCCCCGAGCAAGACAACCAAAATCAAAAAGGAACTCAGCATTTAAACTAAAATAACGAGATGGTGATCTTACTCATGATTAGTAGTCTAATGTTTCCTCCACTTCATAAATCTGAAAAACTTCAGCATAGATAGAGTAATGGCAAGCATATCATACGGGTTTCATGCATCTTTATAGCGCAGCAAAATTATTGTAAACATGGATGATTCAAATGAGTAAACTTTATTCCTTGTCAAGTAATCAACTTATAGGCTTGCCTTTGAACAGTAAAGTATAATCATGTAAATTAAGAGTGAGAGTTGTCATGAAAATCATATATACTAGAGTATCTCAATTCTCCCACATCAATGAATCAAGACTTTGCAAGCACTACATTTCTATTCATTGTCCTTCAAGAATTTCATTTTAAGTAATTGAGAGCATGCCAAAGATTTTTATTAGTTTATCGGGCTGTGATGGATACTCGTGGCATCACTAAGATTTTCGTTCCTTTTGCATAATGATTACTCATAATAGCTAGAAGAGTGATTCCATCATGATTACAGCTACCCGGGAGTGCCAAGAATCTTACCCACTATAGCATCGCTGCTACAAGTGTTTAATCAACTCATAGGAGAAATCTAGGAGTTTGTTCCATGAAGATCGTTCGTACGCCAGCGGAGTTGTTGGCATCCCATGAAGTTTGACACGCGTAAAGCTATATCATTCTTATGATTAACAAGTTAAACTTTGGCATGCTCACAAAAACCGCTAAACATTAATTCAATCAAACAAATCCTTTTATCAAGTCAACTAACATTTTTAGTGGTGTTGAGTGTCTCTAGAAATAAAACTTCAAGACTAAGCACTATAACACCCAAGCCTTCAATTGTGAGACTTTTTTTATTACAATTGTTTAGCAATTTTTAGGCAAGACTAGGTTAATTACGAGAGCTGGAACAAAATGAGCCCAATTAAATACCCATGCAAACGAAAAATCTTACTACAATACAAAGACTCACTCCACCAATATAATATCTCAACATTTACTACTAACTAGTATGGGTTTATCAAACTTCAAAAGTGGGCAGTCATAAGGCATATCTCTCATGTTTGGTTCCACTTCTCTCTTCCTTTTTTTATTTGTTTCTTGGAAACTCGAAGTCGATCGCTCTCCTGCAAACATATGAAGACCTCGAGGCGGAAAGAAAAGAAAGAGGGAAAATAAGGAAAAAGAGAGAAATATTTTTGTGATTTTTAAGAGAGGGAATTTAAAGAATAGAAAATTGGCGGCAAAGCTTGACTAAAAAATTCCGAAAACAAAATAGAAAGAACTAAAGATAAAGTGTTGAGGAAACCAACACGAGTACTTATAAACTCAAATAAAAAACACAACCTCTAAATAAAAGCAAATAAACGCCAAATAAAGATACATGAGGAAACTTCCCCAAGCCTAGGTTTTTGCAAGCCCTTCAAATCATTGTGATGGCGAGAAAAAGTCGTTACTCCAGTTCGCAAATTGAGTTGAGAGGTTACTTGTTGATTCTCGGAGGTTCAAAGAGAGGTTATGCATCCTCTCCATAGTCCCTAAAAGTCCTTGAAAATCTTGGTATGTGGCGAACTGGGTTTGTGGCTGCTCCTCCTGATAAGAAACTTCTTGCTCCTCCTCTTGGTCCTCATCCTCTTCCGGAATTATTTCCTCGGGTTGGTGTTGCTCAACCTGCGAATTATATAGCAAATGTAATTCCTCGATAGAGAAAAGACCATTAGGCATATGAGCGGGGTAGATACGCCCAGCTCCAGCAATATGCAGGTAATAAGCACCACCTCTCCTAGTGAGCATCCTGCAGGCTCTCAAACTAGAGAAACCAACACGTGTCTCACCTAGTATGGGTTGTAACTCACCTAGGTTGATGTCTAGGGCAGTGGCAAGCACAGTGATGACGCCTCCACCTGTGATTGGTCCTTGGCTTTGGGAGGCTTGGTGCTCTAGGTAGCGCACAAGGATGGCGCCCAAGTTGAGTGACAAGCCGCAGTTGATGTAAGCAGCCTTTGCAAGGACTAGGATGTCCTCCTCATTAAGTCTTGTGAACTCATTATGTTCCTGCAAGGTGTTGGCAATAACATAGAACAAATAGCGAATTGCAGGATGTTGAATATTCTTCCCCTTGCTCACTCTAGTAGTGAAACTGATTCCACGATAGTATTGTTCAGGGGAAGATTCTAAGCCAGTAAAGGATGCGCGTAAAGCATGAATATCATTGTTTGGAAAATTAAAACATGCGCACCATTCATCTAATGTTAAAGTGTAGTTGTTGTTCATCAGACGGAAAGAAATAGTATCCTCTCCTTGTCATTGTTTAATGGTGCTTTGCAATGAATTAAGAAATTCAATGGTTAAGCGGAAATAAGTAGGTACATCATTGTACACAAAGTTTTGCAGGCCAGCTCTATTGCAAAGTAAATTAAAGTCATCAGAAATACCGAGTTGGTTCAATAAGATGGGGCAAGCCTACTTGGTGGCCTTCACTTCGTGGTTCTTGATCCTTTTAAAGCGATCACGATGAGCCTCATCCCTAAACCATATCCCCATGCGTTCCTAAGAGGCAGCCCGAGAAGCGCTAGCGGTGGTACGAGCACGAGTTTGGCTCCTTGTGTTCATCATCTAAAATATTGAAGAAAGGCAAAAATAGAACTTTTTGATCGAACAACAGTAAGTGCATCATATTCCTCATCATAGCACACTAAAGAATTCTCCTCAAAATAATAATCTAGGTAAGAAAATCATGGCAATTGGTTCATAATAGGTCTCACCCTAGATTGACAATGACAATAGATCAATGACGAATTTGCAAAAATTAATTAGGGGATCGGAGGAGAAACATACCGTAGATCACTTATGTGCGAGGAAATTGAACGAAATTGAGTAGAGATGGAGATCTCTTGAGGTTTCGAGAGAGTTTAGAGGTAGAAGAAAGAAAAAGGATTGAGGTTTTGGAGTTGGGAGTACCTTCCCGTGCGATTTTGTGGTCGGACGCAACTATAGGCGAAACTATACGGTCGGAACAATGTGTTCCGGTCGTATAGTTGGCCTTTTGTCAAAAATTTAGGGTTTTTTCCTGGCGGCGCAGCTATACGAACGGGCGGAACAAAATGTTCCAGCCGTATAGTTGATCGTTAAACTGTCTGTCCCTGCGAAAGAAAATTTGCAAAGGCATCGATATCTATACGACCGGGACTATACGGCCGGAATTTTTATTCCCGCCGTATAGTTGGTCGTTAAACTCTTAGTACATATGAAAAGAAATTGTACGAAGGCATTGATATCTATACGACAGAAACTATACGGCCGGAATTTTTATTCCTGCCGTATAGTTTGTCGCTAAACTCTCAGTACATATGAAAAGAAATTATACGGAGACATTGATATCTATACGACCATAACTATACGGCCGAAATTTTTATTCCTGTCGTATAGTTGGTTGTTAAACTCTCTGTACATATGAAAAGAAATTGTATGGAGGCATTGATATCTATACGACCAGAACTATACGGCTGGAATTTTTATTCCCGCCGTATAGTTGGTCGTTAAACTCTCTGTGTGCATCAAAAAATTTCTGTTTCTTCATAAACTATTTTTTTCCTGTAACTTAGTGATATACCTTGTTTTTGACAGAAAATTGACACTAAATATTGTCGACCAACAATAGCATGAATAAAGCGGATTTTCAAGTACTACCAAACTTCGTCTCCTCGAATGGAGTTTTCTAGCACTTTTTATTTAACATAAACTTAAACTAAAACTAAAAACTTAACTCAAACCTTTATTTCACATGGATTGCCTCCCATGGAGTGCTCTTTAATGGTCAATAGCTTGATCTTGATGATACTCACTTGGGCCAGATGAGTGGAACACCCACTCCAAAGTAATTGGCCTTCAAAGTGATGGCCACCTTTTCCATCATGCTTGGCTTTCTTCTTACTGGGGAAATGAATAACAAAAGGATCCCGTGAAGGTAATTGCAGCTTCACGTTCCCTTCATGTAGATTAATCAAATCCTTAATAGTTCTTAAGAAAGGACGACCTAATATAATAGGAGCAGTAGCATCTTCAGGCATGTCAACTACAACGAAATCAATGAGAGCAGGACAACCTTTAATGTAAACTAAAGTGTTCTCCTTAATTCCTACACCTTGTTTGTAGGTAGAATCTGCTAGATGCAATTTTAACTCAGTAATTTCAAAGGAACCAAGATTTAACTTGTTAAAAAGACTCTTTAGAATTGTTGAGACGCTTGCACCTAGATCACAAAGTGCAGCTATCTTATTGGTTCCAATTTTAATCTTAATAGTAGGCTCAAATATATCATCTAGTTTAACAGGTAATTTTTCAGCAATTTGCTTGTATTATTCTTCAAGCTCATGTACCTTTATTGCTACTTGATTGACAAAATGTTGGTACATAGCTTCCTCACTACCTTCACTTACCAAAATCTTGACGTTGATCTTTTTTACGAGATCTTCAACGGTGTAACTTGGTGAAGGAGCATTACTATAGTCAAGTTCTTCATGCTCCTCCCTTTGGATCCTCATAATCTTGAGTTCTTCAATAGGATTGGGCTCATTTTTACCTGCAAATTTAGCTAGGATGAGAGTTTGACTCTCAGTTATCTTATCTAGTTGTGCCTCAATGATCCTTGTTCTTTCTTGAAGGGCCTGCAAATCATTTCTCAAACTAACAGTTTGGTTAGATAATTTACTAAGCATAGCATCATGGTTCTACGTAATTTTGATAAAAATATTATTTTGTTCATTTTGTGAGTCTATGAAAGACTTAAGCGTTTCTTGGAGACTACCATTACTAGTTACCATATTATTATTAGAGTTACCTGCAGGACTAGGATAATGTTTCTAAAAGTTAGGATTGTAACTCTTCTTCCAAGCAGGATTATAATTATTATGAGCTACGAAGTCTATTTTCTTCAATGTTTGTTTCAGGGGTGTTTCTTACCTTTTACGGCTAGTATGAGCTCATCCAACTTAGCATTGAGATCTTCGTTCTCTTGTGGTGAGATATAGTTCACCTTCTTCATGTTTGATCTTTCCACATGCCATTAGGCATGGTTGTCTTGCATATTGTCTAGTAGTTGCTTTGCTTCGGTAATATGTTTATCCATAAATGTTCCCCCAGCTACAGTATCAAGCATAGACTTAGACACATGATTAAGAGCATTATAAAATAAATGGAGGATTAACCAATCTTCCATCCCATGACTAGGATAGTTTCTTAGGTATTCTTTCATCCTCTTCCATGCAAGCGCTAGTGGCTCACGCTCTTCCTGTCTAAAGCCAATAATATTAGATCAAAGTTGCATAGTCTTTGCAGGTGGGAAAAATTTAGTCATAAATAAAGAAGTACATCCCACCCATAATGTAATAGTATTTTTATGCAAAGATAGCAACCATTATTTAGCTCTCCCTCTTAGAGAGAAAGGAAATAGATGCAATTTGACTGCATCAGGGTCAACGTCTTTTATACGCATCATATCACATATTTCAGTGAAAGTATTCAAGTGCATACCTGCGTCTTCAATAGCAGAGCCTCCAAATTGATTTTGTTGAACCAAACTTAAGTAATGGGGCTTAATTTCATAGTCATCAGCAGTGATTGCTGGCTGAGTAATAGGAGTATGCAAATAATCATTATGGGGAGTAGCAAACTCCCCAAGCTTCTTTTCAGCCATACTTCCTATGTTTTTGGGTTTTCTTAGATAAAGAGTTATAACAGTAAAAGCAAGAATTTAAAGACTAACTAATTTTTTTGGTTTATCAAATAAAGACTAAAAGCAAACTAACAAAATTAAAAACAAGAATTAAAACTAGCAAGGTTCCTAATAACCTCACCAGGGTAGCTATTGCTTCCCTGACAACAGTGCCAGAAAAAGGGTTGTTACCTTCGATCCAGATTAAGGGTGTAGTGTAGCTTTTTTTTCCCTAGTAAACCTAGGTTATCGAATCCTTGGGAAGCGAATGCGTAGTGAAGTTATTTTAACGGACTTTCAGGAGTTTGAAAATTCCTTTTGTGTTTTTACCGGACCAATAGCTTGCGTCTTTTTGTTATTGTCGATGATGGAGAAAGAGGGCCTAGGGTGTTCGGTTTTACCTGTAGTTGTGCAAAACATCTGATGGAAATAAAAGATAGAAATAAAGTATGCGTGTACTTGTTAGAGCAAGATAAATTATATGTGGGTAGTGCATCCATAGTTGCTATTGCCTCCACAGCCGCTTATAGCAATAACCTACTAGTCTTATCCATAGAAGAAACAGAACTAATGATATCCATAGTGATGTCACCGTTAATCACAAGCAAATCCCTCACATACAGCCGGACTACCCCTTCTGTCACTGGGGTTCCCAACCTGCAGATCAGTCATCACTCATACTCCCTATACCTGGCTCAACCCTCGGGGTCTTGGGTACCTGACAAGTACTTGGATTGAGGCATGAGAGGATACAATAATCATCATGTCATACAAACTAATACACAATCCCATCTATGATAAATCACATGCACAATTGCTACATGGCTAGGCCGAAGCCCTTAGCCCAAGGAGAATTACTCACACATAGAGATGAGATCAATAATCACAAACATTATAATAAAAATCATAAGATTGATAGCAATAGTCTTAGAATGTCACCAATCGGAGAAGAGATATACTATTACAAGTGGTGGAGTATGGCTATGGAGATGGAGAAGGGTTTAGAGATCTGGAGGCGGCTGGTGATCTATGGCAGAGACTTTTTGCGAGGTCTGGCTTGTTTCCTTGTCGCCCAAGGCTTCTTTATATAGGGGTCCCTTCATGAAAGTTGTTCTGTTTGACCTAACGGTGGCGACGCCAACTATACGACCGAAGCTATACGGTCATAATTTTTGCTCCGGCCATATAGTTGGTCGTTAAAGCGTCTGCCTCCGTTGTACGACTCCTGGTTTCTTCTGGTTGTTGGAAATCTCGTAACTTTGACTTTAATGTAGTGACTCCCTCCTTTAAACGACATTATATGCGCAGGAAAAATACAAAAGAAAGGATTGCATACCCCTCTGAATATTAGCATTAGTGGCAGGGTTTAGAGAGATATTTCATCAAAATTATGAATAATATCCAATTTAAATATGGACGTAGATGGCTATATTTTAGAGCCATCACTAAACCCTAGTTCTACTGGCGTCGGGAGCGCCTTCCTCCGGTCGCCGGTGACGCTTACCTCGACTTCTAGCCGCCGCCCCCATAATATCCACTCTCTAGCATCTCCACGGGCCACGACCACGGTGCCGAGCCACCGAACCATAGTTCTGCTAGCGGCGGGCGCGCCATCCTCCGATCGTCTTGTCCCCTTCTCAGGTACCAGTACAGAGTACCACCAGTCCACTACTTCTTCTTTGCCTTGTTTTGGATTTCAGAGATTTCAGAGATGTATGATGATAATTTTTAGATGTATGATGATAATTGTAAGAGTTCTTTCAAATTTCAGAGATTTACATGTCCTATTTTAGATGTATGATGATAATTTTTTGTCTTGTTTTACATGTTAGAGAGTAATTTCATCAGATACTTCGGTGTTGATCTTGGTTTTGATGGTGATAGCCGGAGTGATGGCACTAGCATTGGATCTATTCCTATTCCTACTCCAGATGTGACCCCAAACAACAGTGTGAAGAAATATAGGAACACACATAGCTTGATATGGCAACACTTCACTATCCAAGAGAAGGATCCAAATCGTGCTAATTGTAACTATTGCGGTGCAGATCTAGGCTGCAAATCTTCAAGTACAGGTACTTCTTTCCTAATTAACCATATGAAATCTTGCAAGAAGAATCCTAGCAAGCTTGGTGGCCATCAGACAAAGCTTATGTACCAACCTAGTGTTGATAGTAATTCTATTGTTTCAGCAGGTACTTAGCAATACAATGAGAAGGAGATCAGGGAAGCATTTGCTCGCATGATAGTAGTTGATGAGCTACCATTCATATTTGCATAAAAATAAGGTTTTAGGTTCTTCATGTATTGACAAAGAGCTAACAATCTAATACCTAGGATCAAGGATGACAACAATGAATATATACTCTTGTTCATCTTCTCCGGATTACCCCAATACTTCTCATACTTATCCTTCGTCTTGAGAGCCATGCTTTTAAAGATTTCACCATCACCACAAATCACATGTTCACTCCATTCACCCAACAAATAGCTGACAGCAGCAATATCTTCAAAGAAGGTGTTGGAAGTGACATACTTGGTGCTAGAAACCTTATTGGTGAGGTCATAGAAGTGTTTGAGGAACATATTGAACTCACAAACATATAACCAATCACCATGAGTTGGAGCACCACGTTCAGTAACAACTGGACCCATTTTTGCTAACTCACTCTTGAAGTTGGTATCATCAAGTGCATACTAACAAAATGCTATCTCAAACTTTCAGCACTATTTAACATCAGATACGTGGAGTTCCATCTAGTACAACAATCAATATGAAGCAAGCCTTTACTCTCTACCTTGCTTTTTACCACACACTTTTTAAATAAAGTCATTCTATGTGGAGAGCTTCTCACATATTTGATAGCATTTTGAATCTGTTAACATGATGGCACATTATCTTTAGCCCATCTCCAACCATAAGATTAAGAATATAAGACACACACCTCATGTGAAGATGTATAGCCTTTGCAATAGTACATCCCTTATTTGTCAAAGAACTCTTCTTGTAATTTAAGCAAGTATCATTGGAAGAAGCATTATCTACGGTAATAGTGCACACCTTGTCAATGCCCCACCCTATTAGTAGTTTATCTAATGATTTCCCAATTTCCTCCCCTTTGTGGCCATCTACCAACACAAAGCTAAGTATTTTTTTGAAGCTTCCACTCGGGTGTGATGTAATGTGCAGTAAGAACCATGTAACCTTGAGCCTTTGATGATGTCCAACAATTAGTGGTGAGGCAAACAGTTTGACGAGATTCGATGAAATATTTTCTAAGCTTAGCTTTCTCAAAATTGTAAAGAGCCATAACATCTCTATACATAGTTGTTCTAGATGGAACAATGAACCTAGGACAAGCTTTGGACATGAAGAACCTAAAACCTTCTTTTTCTGCAAATATGAATGGCAGCTCATCAACTACTATCATGCGAGCAAATGCTTCCCTAATCTCTTTATCATTGTATTGCCAAGTACCTCCCGAAACAATAGAATTACTATCAGCACTAGGTTGGTACATAAGCTCTGTTAGATGGCCACCAAGCTTACTAGGATTCTTCTTGCAAGATTTCATATGCTTAATTAGGGAAGAAGTATCTGCACTTGAAGATTTGCAGCCCAGATCTGCACCGCAATAGTTACAATTAGCACGATTTGGATCCTTTTCTTGGACAGTGAAGTGTTGCCATATGAGGCTACATGTGTTCCTATGTTTCTTCACACTGTTGTCTGGGTCACATCTGGAGTAGGAATAGGAACAGATCCAATGCCAGTGCCATCACTCCGGCTATCACCATCAAAACCAAGATCAACACCGAAGTGTCTGATGAAATTACTCTCTGACATCTAAAACAAGACAAAAATTATCATCATACATCTAAAATAGGACATGTAAATCTCTAAAATCTCAAAGAACTCTTACAATTATCATCATACATCTAAAAATTATCATCGTACATCTCTGAAATCTAAAACAAGGCAAAGAAGAAGTAGTGGACTGGTGGTACTCTATGCTAGTACCTGAGCAGGGGACAAGACGACCGGAGGATAGCGCACCTGCCGCCAGCAGAACTATGGTTCGACGGCTCGACACCGTGGCCGTGGCCCATGGGGACAGAAACGGCGGGTCGCCGTGGCCTGTGGAGATGCTGGAGAGTGGAGATTATGGGAGGAGGCAGCGGCTAGAAGTCGAGGTGAGTGTCGCCGGTGGCCGGAGGAAGGCACGCTCGCCACCAGTAGAACTAGGGTTTGGCGCCACCGTCTCTCCTAGCTCCTGCTCCTGGAGTCATGGCCTCGTGTGGGATGCGTCGATGCGCGTTCAGTTCGAGAGGGAGAGGCCAAGAGGTGAGAACGCCAGAATGGACCGAGAACTTGGGCCGGCTAGGCTGGGTGTCTTCCCGTCTGCCTGTATAGGCTGGGAGTTCAGTTAATTTTGGTAAAAACAAAAAAAAATCGGTTTAAAACCTAAATAACCGTGGGCGTCATGGTTAGCAATTTTGCTAACTGTAACCTAACCAAAAAACTAAAAAAAATCAAAAATTCAGTTGCAGTTATGTTTTTAGGTTCGGTTTTTGGTTTCGGTTCGGTTATGCCCGGCCGGAGCATGTAGTGAACTAACAACATTCAGCGATATAGGTCTTCCTAGACAGTTTTATTTTCATCTTTTGATAGTAACATATTCCTGTCTGCATTACTTTCTTATACATTGCTGGTGTGCTTTGTTGATGATGAGTAGTTAAGCAGAGATCTATTAGTAGAACATGGAATTGCAAGTTACTTTGGTTAGGGAGGGCTAGGTATTCATGATCTGGAGATTAAGAATACAGCCTTACTTAGTAAATGGCTCTTCCAGTTATTAACTGAAGAAGGTATATGACAAACTCTTATTAAAAGAAAATATGTTGAATAAAAAGCTCTATCCCAAATGGTTTGGAAACCTGGTGACTCTCACTTTTGGACTGGCCTGATGGCGACGAAGAAACATTTCTTCTACTTTGGCATATTTTCTATTAAGGACGGGTCTCAGATAAGGTTTTGGGAGGATAAGTGGCTTGGTAATGCTACACTCCGAGAACAATATTCACATTGTATTCCATTGTCCGCTATAAGGAGGAGACGATTGCCACTGTTTTGGAATCTTTTCCCCCTAATATAGCGTTTAGGAGAGATTTGATTGGTGCTAGACTTGACTCTTGGATCATGTTGCTACAACGTTTAGCAAATGTTCAAGTGTCACATGAGCCTGATGAATTTCGATGGAACTTAAGTGAGAATGTTTATTTCTCCGTTAGCTCCTTATACAATGCTTTAGTCCAGCTGGTCATACCAGTTTTAAATAATAGGATGATTTGGAAAATGAAGATACCTCTTAAAAATAAAATCTTTGCTTGGTATCTTCGTCGAGGAGTTATCCTTACAAAAGATAACCTTATTAAGAGGAACTGGCATCGGAATTCTAGGTGTACGTTTTGTCATAATAATAAGACAATCAAACATCTATTTTTCCAATGTAAGTTTGCCCGGTCTATATATTCAGTTACCCAAGGAGCTGCAAGCTTGTATTTACCACGTCGTATTGCCAACATTTTTAGGAATTGGTTACATGGTGTAGATCACATATATAAGTTACTTCTTCGGGTTGGAACGATTGCCATTATATGGTCGCTATGGATATGTAAAAATGATAAGGTGTTTAATGATATATATTGTTCTCTCTTGCAAGTTATTTACAGATGCACCAACACCCTTCGATCTTGGTCGGCACTACATCGTGGGGATCATCGCGACCTTTTTATGGAGGTGTGTACACGGTTGGAGGATACGACACGGGATTTTTTACCCGACATGGATGATAGCATAATCTTCGAATAGGCCCGTCTTCGACATCTTAGGCATTTTAACAATTTCTCATCTTGATATTTAATCTGCTTGCTTTTTTTAGTTTTTATCCTTTTGATTTTGTGGATTTGGGTCGGCTGTGTGCATCCTAGCTATGCAGAGGCCTGTTGAAACACCTATAACTTTTGAGTAATAAAGCGTCCTTCCGAAAAAAAGTTACTTTGGTTGTTGTGAATTAGTTTGTGGGAGAGGGATGGGGAGTGGTTCAGTATCATGCAGGTTTAAGAGCAGAGATGCATTAATTTATGTAAAAATTGTTCACGTGTATTATGAAATTAGAGGTACAAAGTATGTTCATGGGGTTAAGGAGGAAATGTACACGGGGTACGGAAAAACATGTTCATGATTTGAAGAAAAACCATGGGAAAATCTTCACAAGTTCAAAAAATGGTTCATGGGTTCGAAACAAATGTTTGCGGTTCAAGAAAATATTCATGAAGTTAAAACAAATGTTCAAGGGTTTCGAAAGAGAATGTTCTCGCATAAGAAAAAGAGGTTACACGCCTGAAAAAGGATATTCACAGGTTCATAAAAAGGATATTCACGGGTTCATTAAAACGGTTCACAAGTTTGAAACCCACGGGTACAAAAAAGGTTCACTCGTTCTAAGAAGGGAGGTACGACGGAATCAGTTCAGTCACACTAGATATAGAGGAACTTCGAGCTCTCGCATGAGTCGGATTCATGGCAGAAGAGCCTGGACGAACGGAGGGTGGGTGCCTCCGTTGAGTTTTTCGATGTTGCACATGTGTTTTGTTATACTGCAATTGTGTATGGTGTTTGTTGTGTACTGATGAGTACCCATGTTATAGCATTTTCTAATCATATGTAAGGGACTTCTTTTCCTAAGTTGCAAATGTATTTCTATGACATCGTCTATGTACGATTCGACACATATGTTGTATGTGTTTGTTTTCCATGTTGCAATTGAAGGAAGACTTTTTTTTCAATGTTTTACTACAACCAATGGGGACTTATTCCATATCCATAATTTTTGGATACATTAGCATATTATTATAGGGTTTTTTAAGGAGATGGCGGGGAGATTTGTTACAACAGATGTTGCAAGAACAAAGAACATGTTGCAACCGGAAGCTTTATGATGAAAAAATCAGGGACCATTTTTGCAGGTTTAAAAAGATCAGACCTTGGAGAAGTCGGCGATTTCCCACCGGCACGCCTAGCGTTGGTCAATATTTCGAGCGTTTCCCTTTGATAATTAAGGGCTCGATCGAACGGCATACATACTCGATGGATCTATATCAGCTAATGCATGCATGATCAGACGCACTCGACCTTCTTCATGAACTGCCCCGGCGATGCCAGAGGCAATTCTAGCGGGCAGGTCACTTCCAGCCTGTGCACGCGGCGGTGCGGCGGGTACCTGACCTCTCCGGCAAGCTTCAGCTCCAAGCAGAACGCACCCCCGCCGCGCTCTCCTTCAGGAACTCCGCCGCCCCGTCGCTCCCCAGCTGCGCGCTCTCGCCCGCCGCCGCGACGTGGTACACCCAGGGAAAAAAAATTCGACGAAATTTCACGAAATTTGGCGAAATTTAGTAAATTTCGTTGGGCCACGATTTTTTTACGCCCCGTTTAAAATGTACCGCTGCTCTACCAGGCCTGGGCCGTGAGAGGCCCCAATAGCCAATATATCACCATCACAATTCAGTATTTATACTCACCTAGGAGCTCCGCATGCCCTAGCCGCCGCACTCTCCAATCCCCAATCGTCTCTCTCAGATCGAAAATTCTCCAGCTCCTTTGGCTGCACCTCCACCGTGAGGCTCTCTCATGGCTCCACGGCCTCCTCCAAGTGACCAGCATGGGAGGCGTGAAAGGAATAGTGGTCTTGGCATGGATGGCGCCACCACACATGAAGCCACACCAAGTGCATCAGCCACACAATCTCCACCTGCCCGAACAGGTGAAATCTTCCTTTATTCAGTTGCAAGTTCGATCTTGTGATCCGTTCTGTGGATGCTATGTCTTGCTAGCCTAACTGACATTGTAAATTTTAATTTTGTATTGTATTATATCTTAGTTGCCTCTGTCTTCTTGAGTAAAATTTCAAAAGTAGAAAATAGTGCTGCAAACATACATGATGCCAAATAGATTAAGTACTCCCTCTGACCCAAATTACTTTACTCAAATTTGTCTAGATTCGGATGTATTTAGACTTATTTTAGTCTAGATACATCCGAATTTAGACAAAACCAAGTCAACTAATTTGGGTCGGAGGAAGTAGATTAAATAGTGCTACAGTTTGTTTTAATCTTGTATTTTGGCAGAAAAATGTTAAGTAGATTAAGTTATAGTAAAACTATGATGCATTGATACTAAGTTCAATGCATGTGTTGGATTGATACTAAGTTCTTTTAATCATTACCTCATTTTTTTATATGTGTTGGATCAGGTCATCAGAACATGCATCGAGTGAATACCTCCAGTTCTTCTTCTATGATACGTTTAGGCATTATATATGCGATTATTTTAATTTGGTGCCTAGTTTGCCTCCTTTTTTTGTTATGTAATAGATTTTCCTGCACCGTATATATAGTATAGCATGATGTTCTTAGCTTATTGATTCTGTTCTGTTCACATACATGCTGCCAAATTGGATATATGTAGAAACAGTCAAATGACTATATAATTTTGTCATACACAGGCTTTATGTACACTGGGGATATTAACTATGTATGGAATCATGGCGTCCGCCAAGGCAGACAAGGATTTAAATGTCTTTATTGTGGACGTCAATATGAAAGTGGATTGGCAACCCGCTTGACTGATCATCTAGCAGCTTTGGGAAAGGAGATCAGACCATGTGACAGTGTTCCTAAAGAGGTGCGCGCTGCATTGAGGAAGAAGCGACTTGAAAAAATGAAAAAGAGAAAGGAAGATGAGCAGCGTGCTTACAGGATTGAAGAAGAACTTGTGCAAGAGATGCGGGGGGATTTTGACATGAATGAAGATGGTGATTGTGATGCCCGAACTCAGATAGCAATCGGAAGAGCAATGAAAGATTTGGAGCTTCGGCGTGAGGTGGAGAGGAATGGTGACATTGCATCTGGTAGCCATAGTCATACTACTAGTCGTGCTAGTGGTGCTAAAAAACCTTCAATTGGCATTGGAAAAGTGACCTTCCAACCAAAGATTGCTCATGATTTTGACAAAACAAAAGTAGATAGGGTTGGGCAAGCTTGGGCACGTTTTTTCCATGCTAATGATATTCCTGGACGTAAAGCCAATTGCTATTATTTTCGAGCAGCACTGTTGCTTTCTATGGAGCTTGGTGTAGTGCAGCCTCTTCCCAAAGGCTCTGATATTGATGGGAAGTACCTTCTTGCCAACCGCAGGGAATTGGAACAATATATCGATGAGTGCCGAGTTGATTGGGAGCAATTTGGTGTGACAGTTATGTGTGACTCATGGACTGGACCAACTTCAATGAGCGTCATAAACTTCATGGTATATTGCAATGAGAAAATGCTTTTTCACAAGTCTATCAATGCAACCGGAAAAATTCAGAATGCAGGTACTGATAATTGAGAACTTCCAAAACATTTCTAGCATTGTTCATTATCCAGATATCTAATTTATATTGCTAATTTTCTATGCAGCTTTCTTATATGAAGAAATCAAGAAAGTGGTTGTTGATGAGATTGGCCATAAGGTGGTTATGCAAATAGTCACTGACAATGGATCCAATTATAAAAAAGCATGTGAACTTCTAATTGCCGAGTATCCTCATATTTTTTGGCAGCCATGTGCTGCTCATACAATCAATCTCATGTTGAAAGATATTGCTCGATTCCCAGAGGTTGATGAAATGGTCATTAGTGCCAAAAGGATATGTAGATTTTTCTACAACACTAAGAGATTACATGAGAAGATGAGGAACACAGTAGGTGGCGAGTTGATCAGACCAAACGCCACCAGGTTTGGTACTGTTTTGATTTTCCTTCAAAGTTATTTTGACAAGAAAGATAAGTTTAGAGAGTGGATGGTGTCAGCAGATTGGAGAAATAAGCCAGACTTTGACTATGTAGAAAATTGTTTGACAAGTAGTAAATGGTGGACTAATCTGAAGTGGGTGCTTGATAGTGTGGAACCACTATATACAATGCTACGTTATGCTGATCAGCAAAAGAATGGCACAACTTCTGGTTTTTAGTTGAGGATGACAAATGCTATACATATGATGGAGGCTCATTTTGGTAGCGGGACAGATGAATTTAAGAAATACATAGATAAGGTGGCTCCCAGAGTTAGCCATCTTTACACAGACACACTCCTCAATGCAGGTAATGTGCTAGTACGACTATAAATTTCGAGTTAGGTAATTGTCAATTATTATTACATATCTAATATCATATCTTGGAGCTAATGTTCTTGATCCTGAAGGCCACTACAAATTCAAGAGAAGTCAATCTCCTGATGCCGTAGATAAATTAACACGTGTGATATCACAGATAGCAGAATCTAGCCAAGAAGCAATGATGGTAATGAAGCAGTTTTTGGACTTCCGTGCTAACAGAGGAATGTTCAGTGGAACAATGGCTCGCCTTGCAGCATCCAATATGGCAGCATGTGAGTTAACATATAGTTTTCTAGTGTTGTGGTTATTTCAATTGTGCAACATATTTTACTGCTTGGTACTGTTCACAAAATGACCATTCAATGTATTTTCTCTTTATATTTATTACAGCTTCTTGGTGGTTGTTGTATGGAGGAGATGTTCCACTGTTGCAAAAATATGCTCTTCGGATTGTGTCACAATGTGTGTCATCCAGCGGCTGTGAACGCAATTGGAGTACGTTTGCGTTGATTCACACAACGATAAGAAACAGACTTTGTTTTGAGAAGCTGAATGATCTTGTGACCGTGCGCTACAACCTGAGGCTACGTATCCAACAAAGAGAGATTGAACGGGAGGAAAGGGAGATTGATGCTATCTCCATGATTAATGATGCAGCACTATTTGAGCAAGATAACCCAATAATGGATTGGCTGAATAATTCAATGAGTGAATCTAGCCCAGTTTTGGATGAAGATGGCAGTCCATCTCAGTTTGTTATTGAAGAAATACGCCGGGAAAGTATAAAGAGGAAGCTTGGTCGTGTGGGAAGGAAGGGAAAGAGGAAGACCAAGAAACTCTCTGTTCTTGCAAAAAAGATTATCTCGGGAAAAGGAAAGAAAGTCATGCCAACCGAAGATGAGGATGAGGATGAAGAGGAGTATGATGATGATGATGAGGAGGACGAGGACGAGGAGAAGGGGGAGGAGGAGGAAGAGGAGGATTTTGCTGAAAGTGACAAAGATGATGAAAATCTTGGTGCTGGACTTGAAAACAAGTCACTTGGTGAAAAACATAATGAAGATGATGAGATGCACTCGCATGAAAATACTGAAGCGGCCAAAGAAAGAGGTGGTGAGCAGCAAGAAGTGAACACGTCGACTATACCACGTCGGGTTTCAAAACGAGGCAATGTGCCGAGGAAGGACCCCAATAGCCACTACTATTAACCACAGTTAGTTACTTGTTATCTTATATATCTCAACATGTACATTTTGTTCCTGCTATAGCTAATCCATAACATGTACATTTTTTTTCTACTGTACCTTAGGTTATTGTTGGAGGAATTATCTACTTGGCAATTTGCTGTCAAGTATGTGAAGTATCTATTCAAGAAGAGGAATCAGGAATCAGGAACCACTGTGTCTGTTAGAATCCGTAGTTTACAAATGTTAGGATACACTCTTTTGTATGCCTGTTAGAACTTGGGGTCTTATTTTTGTGTTTAAATTCTACCAGAGTTGATTGTATTTTAATACATCTTATTAAATCATTGCTGTCTATTTTGTTCTATAAATTTTGTTCAAATTTGAATTCGAATTTTGCAAATTTGCACGAAATGAATTTACGAAATTCACGAAATTTGCAAAATTTGGTGAATTTCGTTGGTCCACGAATTTTTGGGCCGAACGAATTTTTTTCCCTGGGTACACCTCCGTCTCCCCTGGCTGGATCCCCCCGGACGAGCTCCCCTGCCCCCCCTGCATTATCCTGACGCCGGCGATGCGCGCCCCGGAAAAACTGAGCTCTGCGTCGAGCGGCGCGGGGCCGATCTTGGCGTGCGAGGCCCAGTTGCGGTTGTGTATGGCGACGGCGAGCGAGACGTCGTAGGCGAGCGCGGTGCCGTTGGGTCCCGCGAGAGCGAGGCACGCGAGGGACGCGTTCTCGACGGTGACGCCGACGGGGAGGACGACCGAGTAGGCCATGAAGAGCACGGCCACCACGGCCACGAGGATGACCAGCAGACAGCAGCAGGAGGAGGAGGGGCAGCTCTCACCGGCGGTGTGGCGGTGGTAGGAGTAGGGCAGACCCGCTCCTCCTCCTCCGCCGCCGCCATCGCCGCAGCAGCACAGGCAGAGGCAGGGGCAGAGCCATGATTTCAACATAGGGGGGACGAGAAAGAAAATAATCTCACAAAATATTGAAGACATAAGAGAAGAGGTATTTTGTCTTAAAAACCCTGCTTACTTTCCATAATTCTACCTATTTGGAGATCTCTAACGTTAGGATACACTTTTTTTTCTTTAGGAACAAAATGATAGAGAGACATTTGATCTCATGAAAAGCCCTTGTTCTTTTTGATTCAGTTGTTTCGTAGGGGTAGCAGGACACGTCAATCCTGTGACTGCATTGATATAAAACTAGTACTATAGAAATATATGTATGACAATTCAAACGAAAGCTACATTTCTATAAGCCTAAATATTGCTCTACCGCATCAAGACACTCACAGTTAGGTTGTACCTCAACTGAATTACAATAGCTACTTATCTGCATCTTTCTCTTCATCTTTGAGGCATTGAAGAATTTAAATATCCCCACAAAATAAATTTAATTAAGGACATGCATAATTAATGATAAACCGTTGGTTTATGAGCAACTGTGCGAATTCATCAAAGTAGTAAGTTGTAATTCACCAGAACGATTAACTAGTAGCTAGCTACGGAGCACATGAATACTTACAGAGATCAATTGACATGCACAGCGGCGGACGGCATGATGGAGACCGACTGTATATATGACCGTATCCATGACTCCTAGTCTCCTGCAATCTGGTCGTCGTTGCCGATGGCGAGTGGCTGCGGCGGCAGCCGCATGTGCCCTAGTACCGCGCGAGCCGCCGAGATCGACTTAGATCGATCCATCGATTTGATTGCTGATAGTATGGGCGATGCGGAGAGGTTTTGTTTGGCAAAAAAACATGACTATGGTTCATCGGATGGATTTTTGGACTTATGTAGCGCATGTACATGGGTGTAAATTACTAAACATGGGCTAATTAAGTAATTACCCACGGCCATTAGTGCATGTACATGCGTATCCTTCTACCAGCCCCTGTTGCAAATCCTTGGGGGGGGGGGGGGACGAACCACTAGGGGGGGGGGGGGTCTAGCCCCCCTTGTCTCCGCCCCTGGGCAGAGGCACTCGCCGCAGTCAATGTCTCCGCAGTCGATGTCGCCGCAGTCCAACTCGCAATCCATGTCGCTCATCGTGTATGTCCTGGTTGTAACTCGGAAAACGATCCTGGATTTGATGGGATGCATGTGTTATGCAGGCAAAAGGAGGTAGAGATCTGCAGAGCGACGATCCAAGTAGGATTCCAATTTGGGACGAACAGGACTCTTCTTACCAGGAGACCTTTCCAATTTTTCTCTTAAGTTTGGGAGGAGGGGAGGACACCGTACCCAAACCAAAACTCTTACTAACAAAATCAACAACTAGAGTTGTGAGGTGGTATTTTCTTGGTTTCTAAGAGCCAGTAGAAACAAAGAAGATCAAAGCTCTCTATGCAAACTGCTGTTGGGAGTAGAGACCACCGCCACCACCTCGTTTGTTCGCCATGAATAAAATTTCCATGTATAGACTTCAACTAAAATTGGTGCCGCATTCATTAACTCTAACAAATCAATTTTGACATGTTGTCGAGATGCAAAGCGTGAACCGTACCTGTAGAGATTTTTTTTAGGAGATCACGTATGCAGAGAATTGATATTTCGTAAAAAAAGAATGTCAGACGGTTTTGACATGTTGTCCAGAAGAATACTGTGTGGTTCCAGAAACAGAGTCATGCAATGAAGACATTTTTTTTCATGAGAATTTAAGCACAGAAGTAATTACCAGGGCTGGACCGGCAAAATCTGAGACCCTGTGCAAAACTTTAAAATATGCCCTAAAAAACTAGAAATTTTTAACTAGTCAACAGTTGTAACGTGTATGGCAGAGTATCTTGGATCCAATATATCAGTCTGGAAATTATTTTCATTACCTCATTGTTTTCCTCTATCTTCATAGTATCTCCATCTACGAGGCCTGAACCTGGATAAACCTTGCGTCCCTGTGTGCTTGTTTGCTAGCCGATTGATGCCTCCAGCACTCCCTCCTTCTCCAAAATTCAAGTCCATAACAATGGGCATTGACGAGTTAAACCCTCGTCACTACCTATGGACCAAAGAAATTATGATATATCGACCATGAGTCGTTGAAATATCTCAAAGGCCAAGCCAACTTGAGTAAGAGACACGCTAAGTGGGTCAAGTTTATGGAGTCTTTTCCGTACATTGTCAAGTATAAGAAGGGCAAAGATAATATAGTTGCGGACGCTTTGTCTCGCAAGCTGTGAGATCCAGGCACATGGCTTAATAGGATTGATAGGATACCCATATCAACAAGTTGCAACTTCTTTTCCGGAAGCTCATTCGAAAAGAACTCTAAGGTTAAGCGTGCTTGGCCTAGAGCAATTCTAGGATGGGTGACCGACCGGGAAATGGGTAACCGGGTGTGCACGAGTGAGGACAAAGTGCGCAGAAAAGACTAGTGTTGGTCTGTGGGGCTAGTCTAGATATCCTATTAAGCTGCCAGGAGTGACACCCCCCGGGCCCAGGAGTGGACGGGGTGTTACAAGTGGTATCAGAGCCGACCCTTGCGATTACACGGGTGTGTGCGGGTCAGTGGCGGGACATGTGGAGCATGGCGCGTGTGGCCCGGAGTGAACACGGCATGGCACATGTGCCGGCACTGGACGCACATACGCGTGCCAAGAGGGAACGTTCCTGGGGTGTGCTTGATCGATGAGGGCATCGATCTTCTAAAGGGTGGGTGTATGTGAGATCCAGGCACATGGCTTAATAGGATTGATAGGATACCCATATCAACAAGTTGCAACTTCTTTTCCGGAAGCTCATTCGAAAAGAACTCTAAGGTTAAGCGTGCTTGGCCTAGAGCAATTCTAGGATGGGTGACCGACCGGGAAATGGGTAACCGGGTGTGCACGAGTGAGGACAAAGTGCGCAGAAAAGACTAGTGTTGGTCTGTGGGGCTAGTCTAGATATCCTATTAAGCTGCCAGGAGTGACACCCCCCCGGGCCCAGGAGTGGACGGGGTGTTACACAAGCATACAAACCTTCTTACAAGATATCAACGTGTTGGGTCTTGAGGAAATAAAAACTTTGTATACTTCCGACCCGTTCTTTGAACCAATTTTCACAAAGTGCTCCATTAACAAAGGAGTTGATGATTTCTATTTGCATAAGGGCTTTCTATTTAAACAAAACAAGCTTTGTATCCCGAAGTCGTCGCTCCAACCTTTACTTCTCCAAGAATCTCATGGTGGAGGCCTCATGGGTCACTTTGGTCATGACAAGACATTGGACATGCTCTCCACTCACTACTTTTGGCCCAAGATGAAGCGCGACATGGAGCACTACGTTCAACGATGCTCAACATGTGTTCAAGCTAAGTCGCAAGCTAACCCTTATAGTCTTTATATGCCATTGCCTATTTCTTATGCATCTTGGTCTGACATTAGCATGGATTTTGTGTTAGGATTGCCTAGATCTAAGCATGGTCATGACTCTATATTTGTTGTTGTGGATCACTTCTAAAAAATGGCACACTTCATACCGTGCCATAAGACCGACGATACTTCACATGTTGCAAAAAAAAAATTCAGGGAAATTGTCCATCTTCACGGTGTGCCAAGCACAATCGTCTCCGACCGCGACGTCAAATTCATGAGCTACTTATGGAAGACCCTAATGTCCAAGCTCGGCGTCAAGATCCTATTTTCATCCGCTTCGCACCCTCAAACCGATGGTCAAACCGAGGTTGTCAACCGAAGCCTCGGAACTCTTCTACGTGTGTTGATCAAGAAGAACTTGCAGGATTGGGAGGAATGCATTCCCCATGCTGAGTTCGCCTACAACCGAGCCAAGCACTCAACAACCAAGATGAGTCCCTTCATGATCGTCTATGGTTTCGAGCCCCACACCACACTCGACATCCTACCACTACCTCTCCATGAGCGCACTAACATGGACGTTGAGAAGCGCGCACAAGCTATGAAGAGGCTTCATGAAGAAACCAGAGCTACCATCAAACAACAAGTCCTTCGCCAAGATTCAAGGTTAAACAAGGACAAGAAGGAGATGATCTTTGAAGAAGGTGACCTTGTGTGGATACACTTGAGAAAAGACCGCTTTCCCAAGGAACGAGATTCCAAGATCAAACCACGAGGAGATGGTCCCTTCAAGGTCCTCAAGAGAATCAACAACAACGCCTACATCATCGACATCCCAACCTCCAAGTACCTTGCAAGCAACACATTCAATGGCAAGGACCTTTAACCCTACCATGGAGATGTTCAAGATGATACCCATGAAGAGTCGAGGATGACTCTTTCCCAAGGAGGGGGGAGCTGATGCAGCCTATCCTACGGATGCTCCTACATCTACACCACCAAGTCCCCCAAGTGGACCCATGACTCGTGCCCGAGCCAAACTCCTACAAGCTAAGGTGAACTCGCTCCTCTCCTCATGCCAATTTGATACATCCTTGGATGGTGTGCTACTTCATGCAACTACTCTATGCATCATCAGGTACGAAGCTCTAACACATCACCAAGCACCCAAGGATGGAGATCAAGGAGCAGGGCGTGAGGCAGAAGCTGCTGGTGATGCTCAGACCGGAGTCTCCGGTCTGCGCACACTGGAGTCTCCGGTCCACCAGAGTCTCCGGCCTGAAGACCCCGGAGTCTCCATCCCACCTCCGGTCTAACCCCCGAATCGAGCTTGAGGACAATATGTGTGCCCCTCTGTCAACACCCAGATTTTTAATCCAAGATGCCTGTTATGCCATACCTCGCAATCCCAGGATTAACATTTTTGCGAGACATAATAGATTGGATATCATAGTACATCATCCATTACAAACCATAATAAGGTCCTACACAAATAAGGGATCTCATGATCCAGTCTTAAATACAAATCAAGCAGCGGAAAGAAACGTAGTAGGGGCTCCATCTTCAAAATCACATGCAATGCTGACGATGTGAGATGATCCTAGTTGTAGACGTCCTGTTGTCCATCATCCGTATAGTCCTCCTCATAGTATGGCCACAGGAATATCCAGGGACAAAGCCATGAGTACTCTTTAAGTACTCGCAAACTATCACTAACAAGTAAGGTAGTTCTAATAGGAATCTTAAGCTCTAGGTTTATTTGCAAAAGGCCATGTTTATCTAAACTGAGTTTAGAAGTAAAGAAAACTAAGTTAATGTTCTAAATCACCTTAAGTGGGAAACTAGCTTTCATATTCACAACCCTGTTGTGGTCAAGTCAAAATCATAGTTCACTTCAAAAGTCATTTTGAAAACATCTAACGACGGAATAGTATGGCCACTCCAACTGTCCATGACCGCGGACGTGGCTATTTGAATAGTTTGACACTCTACAGAGGTGGTACACTTCACCACAAAATTCAATACATCCGTCAGGGATAACCCTGAATCATCATACTTAGTATGCGGATAATAAATCATAGCCTTTCCTTTACACACTCTAGTATAGGCACCTCCCCTATGAGCTTGGCTTACCAGCCATGGCCATCTGCCATCCTGGGCACTGCATAGGTGGACAATTCACACTCACGAGGTAGCCTCAGCTCAAACCTCTTCCACGAGGGAACCCATACTAAGGCATATAAACTTCCATCTAAGCCCTACCCAATTCAGATATTGTGGTTGTACGGTAAAATTGGAATGGTATCGCATCCGAACCCAACCATCCGTTTTTATAAAAGGGCTAAGGCTCATGCCTCAACATTTTCATCATCAAATCCTTTTGTGTCCATAACACATGTCAAAACATTTCAATAGAATGAAGCATCATTCCAAGGTTTTCATAATCATTTTCACCAAGTATTCCCATCTAAAGTGATCAAGTTTTATGCTTAGCACTAGCCACTAAGTTAAGAGTGTTCACTAATGAGGGGTGCTAATCTTCAACATGCCATAGAATGACATCAAAGTATAGGCCTAGTTTTATACTTTTTATGCTATCTATACTATTTTTCCAATACTCACAAAGCACTAACTAAAAGTAAAGAACTTTAGTAAAGTAAAAAGAATAAAGCTTGCAAGTAAAACTTGGGATTGGTATAAATCAAAGGTATATAACCAAAGCATGCCTAATGCATCTTATCAAGTTTGCAAGTATTAGCTTGCATAGTTCTAGCTTGCCAATAATAGCTTGCCTTGAGTAGAGCAGCGGTTGAAGTTTTCCTCTTCTTCTTCTTGGTAGTACTCCTCCTCCTTGTATATGGGGTTGGTACTATCGTCTATAAATGAATACGGGGTACACAATCACAAAACAATACTTAACTAGTTCTATTTAGCACACTAAGGTTCACACTTTATGATCTAGCATCATCACATGAATTAAAGACTTAATCTTGTTTCGTTTAATTTAGAAAAGTAATTTCTACTCATTGAAAATTAATTAAGATTTAATATTCTCCAATTAAAATATGAGATCATGTGGACACATGTCATCACCACATATTCTAATACATGGGAATGTGATTTAAAGGGTTGGTCATATTTTATTAAGTTTAAGATTATCATTTAATAGAATTAAAGTGACTAGAAATGCTTATATAGCATTAATTTGGTACTAGTCCAAAGTCACTGCATGCAAACCTAAATATTTTTACATATTCAGATAGATCACATCAAATGTGATTTTTGAGAGTTGGAATCAACTCAAAAGCATTTATGGTTGATTTTTGAAAAATGTTTGAAGTTGAAAAAGTCTATGTCTTATTATTTTTTGGTATATGTGATCTCTAAATCCAATTGATTTAAATCCAACGGGCTTGGATAGATAATTTAAATATCTTTCTAGCAAAATTGGAATCATGCAATTTGGTTTAGTGAAACTCTCTGAATTGATTTTTGAATCTGTAGACAGAAACTAGTTTAAACTAAATTGGAAAATCATTATTTGAATTCACTGGGTTGCGCGGGAAACTAAACGGGCCGGCCCAACTGCACAGCACATCGTAGCAGGCTGCTGATAGGGGGTCCACCAGTTAGCGACTTAATCTACGCGAAGCGGTATCTACGAATCTGAGCCCTACGATCATAATCTAATCTAACGTCCGAGAGTCATCGTCAACGACGAATAGCTCCGGCGAGGATTTTGACCTAACGCGGTGGCAGGGGTCCGGCGAGGCTCACCTGGGCTCCAGCTAGGGTCGGCGATGGGGGTGAACGGCGTTGTCGCGGACGGCGGTTCGAATGGTGGTCACGGTAGCTCCTGGGGCGGCTCTAATCGACGGCGCCCTTCTCCTCCTGCAGCGGCGGGTTCCAGCCAAATTCTAGCAAGGGAGAGCTCGCCTTGCTCTAGGGAAGGGTGAGGGAGGATCAACGAGGAGTGGTAAGGGTGTTGGTGTGGAGAATGGAGGCGGGGGAGGCCTCTACTTATACTATGGCGAGGGGACCGAACGGCGTGGGTGCGGGCTCGTCGGTGATGACGCTACAGGCGGCTAGCGGCGCTGCTGAGGCTAGGGGACGATGCGGTGTTCCCTATGATCATCACGGGAGTAATGGCACGACACGGGGCGTTGTGGAACGGTCGGGAGCGTGCGGCGCTCTACGCAGACGCGACGGTGTTTGCGACGGCGTGTAGGAGCTACGGGTCGCGCGGCGGCAAACGGGGGTGTCTGGGAGGTTGTGTTGATCATGGCAAGTGGGTGCGTGCGCGGAGAAGGCGAGGCACGGTCGGGCGTGGCGAGCTGGCGCGCTTTGGGCACGGTGCAGAGACGGTGGGCGCGGCGTAGCTAGGGTGTTCCAGGGCTCTCCTGTGGCCGTGTCTTGGACCTGGGTGGCGGTGGATGGTCCCGTGTCTGGTGCGCGTCGTGGGCGAGGGCGGCGTGGCTCTTGGCGCATTGTCCACTGTCGGCCAACGACGACCATATTCGGGCGGCGCGACACTGGTGCACAACGGCAAAGAGGGGGCTGATCTGATGCTACTCGACACAGGGGGAGACAAGGGAGTGAAGAGGGGACCAATTGGTCGATGGATTATTATTTAAACAATGAAGTTAGGCAGTGGGTTAAAATGTGTAAGCAAGGTGTTTGAGGAAATGGCTGCAAGAAATTTTATTTGAAATTTTTGAATCAAATTTGGTGAGTGATCTATACTGATGCTTGGTAGTCTCTGGTTGCTTGGGTTTTCCAAGGGGAATTGGTTTGATGGGTTTTTGAAAAAGTGTAATCTTACCATATGAACTATATTCAATTTTGAACTGTCCATTAAATTGATTTGGAAAATGTTTTTATAAGTTTTTAAAGTGGGCCTGGATACACTTTTACTTTGTCTAGCAAGGGGTGAAAAGAAATGGAATTTTTTCTGTTAAAATTTCTCTTCTAGGAACACTCAAAGTGGCCTAGTGGTTAACTTTGGCCAAAATGACCATTCAGTTATTTAACTCATATTTGATTTCTTTTTCTTTTGATTCTGTTTGTAAATGGCCTAGATGATGTAGCATTCATCTTTAAACCATTTCTTATCATTTGTAGCAATCAAGCATGGAAATTTCAATCAATTCTAAACTAATGCAAAACACACATGCATTCATATTCAAATTTGTAATAAAAGTTTTTGTTAACCCTAAACTTGGGTGATTAGAACTTGATAATCTTGATTAGAAGTTTTGGGGTGTTACAAGCCTTCCCTCCTTAAACAAAATCTCGCCCCGAGATTTAAGAAAAACTAGGAACTAAAGAGATCTGGAAACTCAGTCCTAATGTAATCTTCTCACTCCCAAGTAGCTTCTTCTTTGGTATGGTTGCTCCATTGGATCTTGAGAAACTTGATACTCCGGGTCCTGGTGGTTCTGAAAGCTTCTTCCAAAATACGTACGGGCACTTCACGATACGTCAGATCCTTGTTCATATCTATGGCTCGATGATCGATGTTCTTGAACACTTCGGTCTTTTCCGAAACTTCTAAGCATTTGCGAAGTAACGAGATATGGAACACATCATGGATGGCTGACATCTCCTCTGGCAGTTCCAGTTGATAAGATAGTTCTCCTCGGCGATTCAAAATCTTGAAGGGTCCAATATATCTAGGGGCTAACTTTCCTTTCAGTTGAAAACGTTGCATTCCCTTCAAAGGCGACACTTTGAGATACACAAAATCTTTGACATTGAAGGTCAGGTCTCGACGTCTCTTGTTAGCATAACTCTTCTGTCTGGATTGGGCGGTCTTGAGGTGCTCATGGACTGTGTGAACCTTCTCTTCGGCTTCTCGTAGGATGTCGGGTCCGAAAATCTAACTCTCTCCTACTTGCGACCAATTCAAGGGGGTACGACACTTTCTTCCATAGAGAAATTCAAATGGGGCCATTTGCAAACTGGCTTGATAATTGTTGTTGTATGATAATTCTGCAAAAGGCAGGCAATCTTCCCATTTCGATCCATACTCTAGCACACAAGCTCTCAACATATCTTCTAAGATTTGGTTGATTCTTTCAGTCTATCCATCGGTTTGCGGATGATAAGTTGTGCTGAAGTTCAGCTTGGTTCCTAATCCTTATTAGACTTTCTACCAAAATCTTGAGGTAAATTGGGTTCCTCGATCCGACACTATGGTCTTAGGGGTTCCATGCAAATTAACAATTCTAGCAATGTACAGCTCTGCTAGCTTCGAACTCTGGTAGGTTGTCTTGATAGGTACTACCTCCGTCCGAAGCCTTAAGGCCTATAATTTTTTGAAAAAGTCAAACTATGTAAAGTTTGATCAAGTTTTTAGAAAAAAATTATATTTACAATATGAAATATATACCGTTGGATACATCATGAAACATATTTTCATGTGGTATCTATATAATATCCTAGTTCTTGATAATTTTTTCAAAAAGTTTGGTCAAACTTTCCGTAGCTTGACTTTTCAAAAAAATTATAGGCCTTAAGCCTTGAAACGGAGGGAGTATAAAATGGGCTACCTTGGACAGTCTATCAACTATGATCCAAATAGAGTCATTTCCCCTACTAGAAGTAGGCAAACCGGTGATAAAATCCATTCCGATGGAATCCCATTTCCATTCCGGAATCTGCAATGGTTGCAAAAGTCCTGCGGGTCTCTGATGTTCCGTTTTGACTCTCTGACTGAAGGAGATATTCCCTAGAGGCAAATAATAAATAGGTTTTTATTGTCATATCTCAATTAGTTTATAATAGTTTCATATTGTGCTAGAACTATGCCAAGTAGAAACATTGGTACAGGTGTGGTATGAAACAACCAAGTCCCTAGTAGCCTCTATTCATACTAGTTCGTTGGTCACGAAGATGATCTGGGTTTCAAGATCATGGGCATTTATGCCAACTGACAACGAGATCATATCATTGGAGAATGATGTGGTTGGACATTCCTCGAAGGATTGCAACACGATCAAGTCATATAAGTTCATTGTTGCAACAGCTATACCTAGACTCCTTCTCCTTAGACCATGAGCTCATATTACTCACTATTTCCCTAGGCTGCTTAGACTGCATCAACCGTCATCTGGTAACGCGGTGGCCATAAAGGTGTACATTGGGTATTCCGAAAGAATATTAGATGACATGTGACTGCAAGACCGGGATTTGTTCACCCATATGAGGGGTAAAGATACATACGGTCGACTTGGTGAGATTACATCTATAAATGTTGCAACATGTGACTAGGTCACGGGGGTGTAATATCACGGTAACAAGAAACCATAACTTGTTGTGAATGAGATTGAACAAAGGTATGGGATACCGGTGATCGGATCTCGGACAAGTTGTATCGAGAAACAAAAGGAAGAGGATGCTACATTTAGACAGTTCAAACGACATTATCATCAGGAATGCATAGGGGTCACATGGATATCCCTGGTCCCTCTATTGATCATTGATACAGATCATGTCTAGAGCATTCCCGAGCCGTGAGAGGATACACTTAAGGGTACGATGAGAGCGATCATTCGTAAGACGGAATCATAGTAGAGAAAGAGAGAAAGTCGGAATTGTTCCGCGGAGAGATCCGAAGTTGTTCGGAGAAAGAATAAAGGAAAAGACCGGAAAAGTGTTTTCGGATAAATGGGAATTTAAATATATATTTATTATATGTTAATTGTGAATTAATATATTCTAAATAATACTTAAGTTAAGATTTATAAAAGCAATTTTATATTAGACTAAATCCCTGGAGGGAAATAGTCTAGAAATAAAACTGCAGAAAAAGAAAAAGGAAACAGAAAAAGCAGAGCAATAGCAGCCGCTGGGCTGGCCAACTCGACCCCGGCCCACGTGGGCGCGCGGGGGAGCCAGGCCACCTGGCTGGCTTGCTGGGCCACGCGGGGGGCAAAGGCCCACTCGGGCAGCTCGCTGCCACCGCCGCCTCTGGCGGGCCGCGCGGTCTGCCGGCCCACCCGGGTCGCCTCCCCTGGTTGCCTTGGGCCGCTGGCGTCGCAGGCCGTGGGGGCAAGGCCGGCCCGCCTGGCTGCTCCCCCCTTCCTGGCCGCTGCTGCTGAGCTGGGTCATGGTGGGCGCCGCCGGCCCACCCGGCTGGCAGCTCTTTTGCTGCTGCTGGTTGATGGGCTGGCAGTCCTGGCCCAGCCGGCTGCCCCCTTTCCTTTTGCCCTTTTTCCCTTTGTTTTAGTCCCACATGGGGCACCTAATGGAGAGGGCATGCCCCCCTCCGCCTATATAAAGGGGTGCCCATGGGAGAACTAAAGACACACAACTTGAGAAGTCCTTTGGTTGACTTTCTCCCTCCCTCTCTCTATACCTTGTGACCATGGCCCCAAGTCTGGGTTGTGCGATCGAGGCACACCTGCAGTACGCCATTGCACTATAGGGATTCCTAGCCGGATATCAAATTCCGCACTCCCGGCGGGATCGGGGAGCCGGAGGTCTCATCGTGCACCGGATGTGTATGAAGACACGAGGCGCAACACATGGGGCGCTTGAATGTCGTGAGCCGGAGCTGTTGCACGATGAAGATGATGAAGATCAAGAAGGAGCAAGGGGTGATCTGCGAGGAGCTTCACGACCTTGAGGTTGGCTACGAGTACGACTACTTCAACCACGTTCCCCGCGGAACGTTAACCGCGTACGGTCTATAAGGGTATGTATTCTCTACACACTGGTCGTTATCGCATTACTACATAGATAGATCCTAGGCAAGTTTTGGGGTTACATCGTAGGAATTTTTTTGTTTTCCGCACCGATCCCCAACAGTGATATCAGAGCCGATCTATGCGTAGGAGTGCTGTATGGCCAGTACACACAAGTTTTGTGCGGGCATTGATCCCTTAGTTGTTACCCTCTAACGTGTACTTGTTTATATCGCGGTATTGTTTGATGAAGCGGGCCGGACCGACCTTACGTGTATTCGTACGCGAGACTGGTTCCACGCTCAACATATGGCTTGTACCGTATAAGTGGCTAGAGGGTGTCTGTCTCTCATTCGATAGTTGATATAGCATTTACAACGAAGGGCCCCGAAAGGGGTGTAATAGATACAACTGTCGGATCCATGTTGTGGTTAGAAAGTTCGTAGTTTAGAAACGGTTCTAGTGCGAAAGCCCTAATAACCACGTAAAACTTGCAATAGATAAAGTAGAGGCGTCTAACTTTATTTTGCAGGGGGCATGTGATTATGATATGGCAATGGTCGTTACGAAGGTAAAAGTAGTTTACTTTTCTGTTACTAAGTAGTATAGTAATAATCATCGTTCCGATGAACGACCTGGTGGAGGCGTCGTGGACTTGACGTCAAACCAAGGGCAAGATGGAGATCATGCCGGAGCGCTCGATGGAGATCAAGGCGCAAGAAGAAAGACTATCATATCACATTATACATATGATGTTGATACTAGTTTTTTACATCTTATTGTGTGCTAGTATTTAGATACTCAACGGTAGAAAATAAGATAATCCCTATTTAATTACAATGTTCTGTGTTCCCCTTGTGTGTGCACCACCAAGAAAGTTCTTCGGTATGAGGCGATCCAGGGTTAGAGGCCTGGGTGTCAGACATATCTACGTTCGCATACAGTGGGTGTAAGCCATGTTGCACATCGAATACACACAAGTTAGATTTGGCGAGCCTAGCACGCCACAGAAGCGTGGCCTCGGAACACAAGAGATCGAAAGATCGAGCATGAGTCACATGGATGATGTGATTGGCATTAGTGAATGTCTGCCTTTGATAATGCACTAATGGCTGTGTAACACAGGGGAGGTGCAGAGGATAGGGATCATGCGATCACTAAAATCGTCTAGGGGATGACTGATACATTGCAAATGTATCTACAATTTTGATGTTCCATGCTTAGTTTTATCCACTTTCTTGTGTTTTGTTCCAACTTTGGAGTACTTTTATTATGATTTCTTGGACTAACCTATTAACAAGAGCCACAGTGCCAACTGCCTGTTTTCTATTGTTTTTGGTTCCATAAAAGTCAGAAAATGAATATTCTCGGAATTGGACAGGACAAAAGCCCAAGTGCCTATTTTTCCGGAAGGGATCAAGTGCCAGAATACGAGACGGTGAGGGGCCAGGGGCCGGCCACACCACCTGGCCGCATGGCCAGGCTTGGCCCGCGCCAGGGGGTGGTCTGGCGACCCCAGCACCCCCTCGGCCTATCCTTCCGCCTATAAGTTTCCCTCGGGACGAAAACCCTAAGTACCCGATCAAAAATCCACGAAAGAGTCTGTAGCCGCCGTCATCTCCATCCCTAGATCGGGAGGGATCTGAAGCTCTTCCCGGCACCCTGTCGGAGAGGGGAATTCACCCTGGAGGCCTTCTTCATCACCATGCAAGCCTCCGGTGTGATGCGTGAGTAGTTCATCCTTGGACTACGGATCCATGTACTAGCTAGATGGCTGGTTTCTCCTCCTTTGTGCTTTCATGTTTAGATCTTGTGAGCTCCGTTCATGATCAAGATCATCTATTTGTAATTCATACATGTTGTGCTTGCGGGGATCCGATGGATATTGAGATGCTATTTCAGATTGATTATTGATTCTATCATGTCTTTGTTATTTGAGATCTTGCATGCTTTCCGTTGTTAGTAGCTATCTTGGCCAAGTAGATGCTAGCAACTCCAAGAGTTAGTATTTATGCTCGATAGTGGGTTCATGCCTCTGGTAATCTGGGGAAGTGACAAAAATCTCTAAGGTACTAGATGTGCTGTTGCTACTAGGGAGAAAACAACAATCTTTTGTTCATAGAACAATTGTATTGTTTACTTTACACGCAGTTCGTAAAGCAATAATCTGTTGCTTGCAACTTAATACTGGAGGGGGTTCGGATGATAAACTGAAGGTGGATTATTAGTCATAGATGCAGTTGGATGGCGGTCTATGTATTATGTTGTAATGCCCAATCAAGTCTCAAAGGAGTCAAGATGATTAGTATATGCATGTATTGCTTTCTCGGTGTTTGTCAATTGCACCGTTGTAATCTGTTCACCCAGCATGTTATCTATCTAAGGAGAGCCACCTCTAGTGAACTATGGATCCCGGTCCTTTTCTTTACATACAATCTACAATCTTTTACTGCTTTGTGTTTACTTTCTGCAAACTTTTACTTCTTTCCATTCGATATGTTTAATCCTTTGTTTTCCGCAAAACACGGTGAGATTGACAACCTCATCGCAAGTTGGGGACAAAGTTCTGTGGTTGTGTTGTGCAGGTCTCCACGTTGCTACTAGCACCAGTAGTGCGCCCTGCCAAAGCTCAGCTAGTAACACCTTTGAGGTGTTTCCTTGCTCCTACTGGTTCGATTAAACCTTGGTTTCATAACTAAGGGAAACTTGTTGTTGTGCTCATCATACCTTCCTCTTGGGGTTCCCAACGAGCTCTACATCAACACCACACCAAGCACTTTTCTGGGCGCCGTGTATTGAGCCATCAAGCGATTTTCTGGCGCCGTTGCCGGGGAGTCAAGGACATCTTCACAAGGGGAGTCCCTCATAACCAATCTATTTACTTTGTTGTTTTTGTTTTGCTTAGTTTTCTTTTTGCTTTGTTTGCTTGTTTTGTCCTTCAAAAATCCAAAAAAAATTAGTTTTACTAGTTTTCTTTCTTATTTGAAAACCCAAAAAAAATGACTACTCTTGAAAACACTAAGTTGTGTGACTTCACTAGCACCAACAACAATGATTTTATGAGCACTCCTATTGCTCCACCTGTGGCTGAAAATACTTTCTTTGAGATAAAACCTGCTTTGCTCAATCTTGTTATGAGAGAACAATTTTCTGGTATTGGTAATGAAGATGCTGCTTCCCATCTAAATAACTTTGTTGAACTTTGTGAGATGCAAATGCATAGGGATATAGATGGTGATATTATTAAGCTAAAATTGTTTCCTTTCTCTTTGAGAGGAAAAGCTAAAGAATGGTTGAATTCCTTAACTAGGAATAGTATTGATTCTTGGACTAAGTGCAAAGATGCTCTTATTGGGAAATACTATCCTCCTGCTAAGATTATATCCATGAGAAGTGAAATAATGAAGTTTAAACAACTTGATAATGAGCATGTTGCTCAAGCTTGGGAACGAATGAAATCTTTGGTTAAGAATTGTCCCACTCATGGACTGACTGCTTGGATGATCATCCAAACTTTTTATGCAGGATTGAACTATTCTTCAAGGAACCTATTGGATTCAGCTGCTGGAGGTACATTTATGACCATCACTTTGGGTGCTGCAACAAAACTATTGGATAATATGATGGTTAATTATTCTGAATGGCATACTGAGAGAGCTCCACAAGGTAAGAAGGTAAATTCTGTTGAGGAAACCTCTTCCTTGAGTGATAAGATTGATATTATTATGTCTATGCTTGTTAGTGGGAAAGCCCATATTGATCCAAATAATGTTCCTTTAGCCTCTTTGGTTGCTCAAGAAGAGCAAGTTGATGTGAACTTCATAAGAAATAACAACTTTGGCAACAATGCTTATGGTAATAATGCTTATAGGAACAATTTTGGTAACAGGAATTATAAGCCTTATCCTCCCAACAATGGTAATGCTTATGGAAATTCTTACAACATAAAAGTGCTCCTTCTGAACTTGAAGTTATGCTTAAATAGTTTATTAGTAAACAAACTGCTTTCAATAAAACTATTGAGGAAAAACTCTCTAATGCTGAAAGAAATATAGCATCTTTGGCTGAAGCTCAATCTACTTTGAATAAAATGGCTGCTAAACCCAAAACTAATGAGAATCCCTTTGCAGCCACTAATGCTATGCAAGTAAGAATTGATGAAAATGTTAGACTATTAGCTGAATTACATGCTAAGTGGGAAAGAGAAGATGAAATTGCTAGAAACATTAGTGTTTCTACTATTACCACCACTAGTGTTCAGGCTAGTAATAGTTCTACTACTTTAGATGATAAATTTGATTTTGATCTTGATGGTTGCAACATCTCTGAAGTTATTAAGTTCCTACAAAAGCTTGCTAAAAGTCCTAATGCTAGTGCTATGAACATGGCTTTTACAAAACACATTACTGATGCTCTCATAAAGATTAAAGAAGAAAAGATGAAACATAAAGCTTCTATTCCTATAAAGCAAGAAGATGGTTGGGAACCCATCATTAATATGAAAGTGAATGAATTTGATTTCAAAGCTTTGTGTGATCTTGATAGTAGTGTTTCTATTATGCCTAGAAGGATTTATGATATGCTTGATTTGCCTCCTCTTGAAGCTTGTTATTTGAATGTCCCACTTGATGCTAATGATAAAAAGAAACTCATGGGGAGTCTTAATGATGTTCTTATTATGGTTAATGATTCCTATGTCCCCGTTGATTTCTATGCTTTGGATGTTGAATACAATGCTTCTTGTCCTATTACTTTGGGAAGACCTTTTCTTAGAACTGTTGGTGCCATCATTGATATGAAAGAAGGCACCATTAAGTATCAACTCCCAATCAAGAAAGGTATAGAACACTTTCCTAAAAATAGAGAAAAGATTTCTTTTGCTTCTCCTATGAAAACAAAATTTGGTCTTAATGCTTCTTCATTTGAGAACACTTGATTCTTTCTTTGGTTCTTATGCCTAACTTAAAGGCGTTAAAGAAAAGTACTTGTTGGGAGATAACCCAAAAGTTTTAGTTGAGTCTTGGAAGTTATTACCTCTGTAATAACCTCTACTTATCCTTTTTATTTGCTTTTTGTGCCAAGAGTAACCTCTAATGAGAGTGAAGTAATGATTGGGAAAGTTGCTGTCCTTAAACAGATTTCTGTGCTTCACCGTAAACATTCCTGAGAGAGATCTGTACATAGGATTGATCTGTAAGTTTTTGTGCTTATGCCCCAGGTTGTTATCTAACTTTCTTTAGTTCAACACTTTTTTATTTGAGCAACAGAAGGTCTTCGAAAAAATTCGTCTTTACCTGCTGGTCTGTTTTGACAGATTTCTGCCATTTTCTGCATTTGCTTCTTGTTAGTTCCTTCTTGAGTTACTTTGGGGAATTGAGATTTTTAAGGGAAGTGCTACAGTAGCTAGTGTTCTAATGGAATTTTATTTGGTGTTAGAACTGAACCTTGAGACTTATTTATCTTAAGTGCACTAATGTTGCTAATGAGATTGTGTGAAGTTTTGTATGAAGGAAAAATTTTAGGTGTATGGAAAGAATGAGTAACGAGATGAAGGATGGACTAAAGCTCAAGCTTGGGGATGCCACGCGTGTCACCCCAAGAAATATCCAAGAAGTACAAGCGTCAAAGCTTGGGGATGCCCAAGGCATCCCCTTCTTCATCAATAAAAATTCCAGGTTCCTTCCAAACGCTTCATTTTTATTGTTTCGTGCACAGTTGTGTTTCTCTTGGAGCGTCTTATTTTTGTTTTCATTTTGGTTTTTAGTTTGCTTGGTTTGTTTAGTTTTCTGAATAAGTTGGTTGGACCCCCTCTTTCACACTTTTGTTTGCAAATAGTTTGGTTTGGTTTGGAAAAGAGTAGAAAAGTTCATGCTTATGTGGTAAAAAAAGCTCGTTTTTGACTGTGGCTATGCTTTTTCATGCCGTGCTTGATATTGTTTTGGCTTTATGCTTAGTATTCTTTGATGTAGCATGACTTGTCATAAACAATTGAGATTGCTTAATGTGCCTTGGATGAATCATGCGTTGTTTTAGCATATTAAAGCATAGTATAGTGGTATTCTCCTTTGATGCTTTATTTGGGTTGACTTGGTGCATGCTCACACCATGTTATGACTATCTCAAGTCACCATAGCCTTTATGATCCTTTAGTTTTCAACTTGTAGTATCACTTTATGCTTTGATCAATGATGTTTTGTCGCTCTGCATGATTATGGCCATTATTGCTCTCTTAGTTTGTCGCTCCCAGTCTTTTGCTAGCCTCCACAACAAAGTATGAGTTCCACTCATGCATCCAACTCCCTAAACCAAGTTTTTCCAAAGATTCCACCATACCTACCTACTAGCTTATGCTATTCCAAGTATATTCATGCTTTTGTTTACCTTCCACTTGTTATGAGAAAACTAGTGATTAAAGCTCTCACGAACTTGATGGCACACTTTACTTTATTGCCTCTAATAAACTTGAACCATTGTGTCTTCTATGTTGTATATGCTTGCACTTATTTGTTGGGAATTAGCAGAACCATGCTTTCATGGGGAACGCTTTCAACATTGCACTTGGTACTTGTACCTAGTTGATATCATGCTCTTTTGTATATAGATGTCGTCGGTGTGAAATGAAAGGGGAGCTTGTAAGTCCATGCAGTTATGTATATGTGTTAGATAAACGCCTAGGCCGCTGGTCTAATCCATGCTGACATGGTGGAAACCTGCAGCGTAACCATAATGAGCTGTCTATGAAGCATTCTTCTTATAAAAAAAGAGTCGTATTGAGGAAAAAAGAGAAAAAAAAGAGATACTATGAAAAGAGGAAAGAGAGAAAAAAGCACCATATTCCCATGGTAAATAAGAATGCTGAGATGCTTGCTGTCTGCTTGCCTTGTCATTTTGATATGGGGATTCTTCCGTATCATCGGGCAAGGGGTACCCCGTTGGCGGTTCTCTATGATACACATGTACTTACGATGACAAGAACTTACCGGTGACTAAACTTGAGTAGCATGAGGAGCGGCCCTCATATACAAGGGACATGAGATTTCTGAGTTATACTTCGTCAAGCATGTACACCATAGTTTGTTCACTTTAACCTTAATTATTTCAAGATGCTTATGATAGGGGCAATGAGACCTGAAAGCTATAAGTATCATAATTTTTTGAAGCTCTTTATGAGACTTGAATCCCTACTTCCTTTTACAAAAGGCCTTTCTTCCACCATTATATTGAGTCTCCACCTTCTAACTATATGCACTTACTTTGAGAGCATAGTGGCCATTCTTAGTTCTATGTGCATTGTCCCAAGACTAGTTGATTGATGCATAACTTGTTATTGCTTGTTTTAAACTATTGTATCTAGTCACTCTTATGAACTTTGAAGGTGTCCTATGCATTTATATTTGCTACTCTATGAGGGACAAGCTGAATACTTTTATGCTATGTTTTCTTTATGTGAAACAAACAAACGTCTTGCAAAGCATGTTATTCATGAATCTTTTGTTTGTGCCTTTTCATGTTGCATCTTAGTTTCTTTGCTTATTGCTAGAACTTTGTATTTCATGTTATGATTGAAGTACTATGATCCCAGCCTTGAATGTTTTGCAAATACTTTGATCAAGTCTTTGATGGTGCATGTCACCTCAAAAATTCTTTCTTTTTATCACTTACCTACTCGAGGACGAGCATGAGTTAAGCTTGGGGATGTTGATACATTGCAAATGTATCTATAATTTTTGATGTTCCATGCTTAGTTTTATCCACTTTATTATGTTTTGTTCCAACTTTGGAGTACTTTTATTATGATTTCTTGGACTAACCTATTAACAAGAGCCACAATGCCAGCTGGCTGTTTTCTGTTGTTTTTGGTTCCAGAAAAGTCAGAAAATGAATATTCTCGGAATTGGACACGACAAAAGCCCAAGTGCCTATTTTTCCGGAAGGGATCAAGTGCCAGAATACGAGACGGAGAGGGGCCAGGGGCCAGCCACACCACCTGGCCGCGCGGCCAGGCTTGGCCCGCGCCAGTGGGTGGTTTGGCCGACCCCAGCACCCCCTCGGCCTCTCCTTCCGCCTATAAGTTGCCCTCGGGACGAAAACCCTAAGTACCCGATCAAAAATCCACGAAAGAGTCTATAGCCGCCGTCATCTCCATCCCTAGATCGGGAGGGATCTGAAGCTCTTCTCGACACCCTGCCGGAGAGGGGAATTCACCCTAGAGGCCTTCTTCATCACCATGCAAGCCTCCGGTGTGATGCGTGAGTAGTTCATCCTTGGACTATGGATCCATGTAGTAGCTAGATGGTTGGTTTCTCCTCCTTTGTGCTTTCATGTTTAGATCTTGTGAGCTCCATTCATGATCAAGATCATCTATTTGTAATTCATACATGTTGTGTTTGCGGGGATACGATGGATATTGAGATGCTATTTCAGATTGATTATTGATTCTATCATGTCTTTGTTATTTGAGATCTTGCATGCTTTACGTTGTTAGTAGCTATCTTGGCCAAGCAGATGCTAGCAACTCCAAGAGTTAGTATTTATGCTTGATAGTGGGTTCATGCCTCTGGTAATCTGGGGAAGTGACAGAAATCTCTAAGGTACTAGATGTGCTGTTGCTACTAGGGAGAAAACAACAATCTTTTGGTCATAGAACAATTGTATTGTTTACTTTACACGCAGTTTGTAAAGCAATAATCTGTTGCTTGCAACCTAATACTGGAGGGGGTTCAGATGATAACCTGAAGGTGGATTATTACTCATAGATGTACTTGGATGGAGGTCTATGTATTATGTTGTAATTCCCAATCAAGTCTCAAAGATGTCAAGATGATTAGTATATGCATGTATTGCTTTCTCGGTGTTTGTCAATTGCCCCGTTGTAATCTGTTCACCCAGCATGTTATCTATCTAAGGAGAGCCACCTCTAGTGAACTATGGATCCCGGTCCTTTTCTTTACATACAATCTACAATCTTTTACTGCTTTGTGTTTACTTTCTGCAAAGTTTTACTTCTTTCCATTCGATACGTTTAATCCTTTGTTTTCCGCAAAACACGGTGAGATTGACAACCTCATCGCAAGTTGGGGACAAAGTTCTGGGGTTGTGTTGTGCAGGTCTCCACGTTGCTACTAGCACCGGTAGTGCGCCTTGCCAAAGCTCAACTAGTAACACCTTTGAGGTGTTTCCTTGCTCCTACTGGTTCGATTAAACCTTGGTTTCATAACTGAGGGAAACTTGCTGATGTGCTCATCATACCTTCCTCTTGGGGTTCCCAACGAGCTCTACATCAACACCACGCACCAAGCACTTTTCTGGGCGCCGTGTATTGAGCCATCAATGACCGTTTTAGTGGAGACCAATTATAAATTGATCTCTTATTATAAACTGGGAATATATTGCTTAATGAGGAACTTAGCAAAAGGGTCCAACTTCATAGAATAATACCCACGCCTGAGGGATATCCTCGTAAAAGGTGATCTTCTCTTCTTGATATAATAACCATTAGGAGATAGTCGATGACTCCATAATGTTTGGAAAAACACTTAGCAATCTTGCATTAGAGTTGAGAACTTTTAGAAGGGCTTGATTGCAAATGGAGTCTAGGATGAAAAGGTATATGTTAGATATACAAAATTATAAATGTGGTTCTTGCAAAAACTCGTTGCAGTTTGCAAAGTATTTGATACTTGTCCCGTTTTGTGAAAACTGGATGATCTGCTTGAGAATTGCTGGTTTTGAGGCAATGTGGCTTGATGACGGCAAGCAAAACAGTTGATGGCCGACATCACCACTTTCCTCAAAGTTTATCATTTGGATTAGTGGACTTGAATATAAATTTGTAATCCATGTTTGTGTGTCTTGCTTATGGCGAGACGATTATTCATATGAACAAGTTACAAACCAGTTTGTACTATTCTTATGAACAATACCTTATGGTCACATTACGATTACAAATAAGTTATTCTCATCACTATGTTAATGATAATAGTTTAAACATTTATAAAGGATTAGAATGCTAAAACATATCCAAAGTTTAATAATGAAATGACACTACAATTTAAGTCATTTTGGTTATTGCATGTTCTTTATGAAATATCGGGGTCCTGGATGCTTAATCTAGAGACTTTGCAAAACCATGCCTCTCGGGTTGAAACTTATACATAATGATGTATCATATTTTCAACAAGTAGTGGAAATCATTAGTTAATTGTGGACTTAAGTGAATAAGCGTATTTACTTAATGAAACACAAGTTTGAAATGATTTGAATTGTTCGAATGAGTTCATAACTAAATGGGATATTGAATTAACTGAATTGACAAGTCTCTTCGATTTGATCGACACGACTAAAGTATTCAAGTTAAGTTTAGTATAAAAGGAACTTGTGAAAGATGTTTCACAAATTATGATGATTGGACGAATTCAAACTGTGTTGAAATATCTAAACATCATAATCATTATGTATTAAGATACATATGGTATAATATCATCTCCTATAGGGTTATAGTTATCATTTAGAGTTAGAGATCGAAATAAGCAAACACTCATTTGAAATACAAACGAACATCCAAAGATTCGTGGAAACAACACCATAAGTATTATGGCACGTTCGAGTTTCTGGAGATTTCGATAAGTCAAAATCGTGACGAATAAACAAGTCTTTGTAGAGCATTCTTAGGAATCTATGAATGCATCTTCCACAAAGGGGCAAACATGTTGTTGTCCAAAGCTGATGTGCCTTGATGAAGATACAAGTGGAAGAAAGTAAAAGATCAAAACAAGGTATTTGACCTTGCCTCCGAATTGTTGAGTGGCGTAGCAGAATTTGTTTCGTGAAACCAAACTCTACATATAGAGGAGAAACAAATGATAATGATCATAAAATTTCAGTGAATACTTTTACTAAAGTAAGTAGGATTCAACTATATATATTCTAACAAGTTTGTGGAATTATGTTGTTGATTCACTTGTCATGTTTTTGAACAAGACATACCTATGAATTACAAAGAAGCGCGATGGACCTGAGTGCGAGAAATGACTAGGAGTCATAAAATCCTATATTAAGTTGCATTTGAGATTGCAAAGTAAAATGTTACTTGACCTTATTAAAGTAAAGAAGTTTACTTGATATTTCTGAATGACTGCAAAGTCATAAGAAGGAAATGAAACTTAATGAATGACAAAAAGCTCGATTTGTCACAAGTTTGGACAAATTCAACGAATTGACTACAACAATAGTGATGCTTAAGTCTTTTGGATTTACACTAGAAACATATGGATGTTGAAGTCTCGTAATTGGAATTCTCAAATTGATAATGATCAAGGAATTTTGGAATGTCCAAGATTATCGAGAAGACCTGGATTTGAGTGGGAGCAAATCAGCTTGGCTAATTCATAATATGTAACTGACATATTTTGAGTGGGAGCTAAGTGAAATCCCTGGATCTCAAATATGAATGTCATATTTGAGTGGGAGCGTGAAATCATTCTGTTATATGTGGACGACATATGTGAATGATGTGATTGGTGTTAATAATATTTAAGTTAGATAAATAAGGATGAGGTTGAAGTTATTAAACAATAAGATCTATCAAGATAGATTGGTGAGTTTAATAAACACTGAATGTCAAATGCTTCCTGGACTCGATTCTGAAAGATGTTCAGAAAGTCCTGAGCAAGATTCTTAAGTAGCTCAGAATAGAACAAGGTAAGAAAGAAGTTCTTACTGTATGAAGCATTGAGAATTGCAACTATGGTTGAAAGAAAGAGACGCGTTGCATCTCCTATGCCTCAGTCATAGGTTCTTCCATATAACCATGTTGTATACTCGACATAATGAGACCCGAAGTTCTGGTTGGTAGGACAAAGTCTTAACTGTAAGAACGTGTCTTTAAGTGACTCCTGAGTTGATCACTAAACCAGAATTAAGTTTGTACTTAAGTAGCAAGAAGCAATGTAAGTGGCATAGATGCATTTCATGCACTAGGATCTACATAGATATAGAAGTATAAAGGCTACATCTGATGTGATGTATAATGTTGTGGCGGGGCTAATTTGCTTTTAACATAGAATGATGTGTCCTAGGGCCCAGGGCCCATGAGAAAGCCCTCGAGGTTGATCTAACGTCACTGTAAGCTCCTGGAATCCGGCCTTGTTCTGCTGCCATGACTATAGTATATACACAAAGGATAGCATAGTGTGTTTCGAAGTTTAGATGAGAACGGTGAAAAACGACCGTCATAGTAAACACTAGAAACAAAAGTCTCACTTTGTCGCCAAACAAATACTTCGACCCATTATACGATAATGGAGTGAATGTCAAAATTAGGAAGACATTGATGATTTGCAAAAGACATAATGATCTGGTAAAACAGAACATGGACATGACGTTTCCCATGAGCATGCATGATCTGTAAACGCATATGGCATATGGTTTATATGAGTAAAATGCGAGCTAGTTTATTTGTACTCTAGTGCAAGTGGGAGACTGAAGGAGATATGCCCTAGAGGCAAATAATAAATAGGTTTTTATTGTCATATCTCGATTAGTTTATAATAGTTTCATATTGTGCTGAAACTGTGCCAAGTAGAAACATTGGTACAGGTGTGGCATGAAACAACCAAGTCCCTAGTAGCCTCTATTCATACTAGTTCGTTGGTCACGAAGATGATCTGGGTTTCAAGATCATGGGCATTTATGCTGACTGACAACGAGATCATATCATTAGAGAATGATGTGGTTGGACATTCCTCGAAGGATTGCAACACGATCAAGTCATATAAGTTCATTGTTGCAACAGCTATACCTAGACTCCTTCTCCTTAGACTATGAGCTCATATTACTCACTGTTTCCCTAGGCTACTTAGACTGCATCAACCGTCATCTGGTAACGCGGTGGCCATAAAGGTGTACGTTGGGTATTCCGAAGGAACAGTAGATGACATGTGATTGCAAGACCAGGATTTGTTCACCCACATGACAGGTAAAGATACATACGGCCGACTTGGTGAGATTACATCTATAAATGTTGCAACATGTGACTAGGTCACGGGGGTGTAATATCAGGGTAACAAGAAAACATAACTTGTTGTGAACGAGATTGAACAAAGGTATGGGATACCGGTGATCGAATCTCGGACAAGTTGTATCGAGAAACAAAAGGAAGAGGATGCTACATTTAGACGGTTCAAACAACATGGTCATCAGGAATGCATAGGGGTCACATGGATATCCCTGGTCCCTCTGTTGATCATTGATACAGATCATGTCTAGAGCATTCTGGAGCTGTGAGACGATACACTTAAGGGTACGATGAGAGCGATCATTCGTAAGACAAAATCATAGTAGAGAAAGAGAGAAAGCCGGAATCGTTCCATGGAGAGATCCGAAGTTGTTCGGAGAAAGAATAAAGGAAAAGACCGGAAAAGTGTTTTCGGATAAATGGGAATTTAAATATATATTTATTATATGTTAATTGTGAATTAATATATTCTAAATAATATTTAAGTTAAGATTTATAAAAGCAATTTTATATTAGACTAAATCCCCGGAGGGAAATAGTCTAGAAATAAAATTGCAGAAAAAGAAAAAGGAAAAAGAAAAAGCAGAGCAGCAGCAGCCGCTGGGCTGGCCGGCTCGACCCCGGCCCACGTGGGCGCGCGGGGGAGCCAGGCCGCCTGGCTGGCTTGCTGGGCCACGCGGGGGCAAAGGCCCACCCGGGCAGCTGGCTGCCGCCGCCGCCTCTGGCGGGCCGTGCGGTTTGGCCGGCCCACCCGAGTCGCCTCGCCTGGCTGCCTTGGGCCGCTGGCATCACGGGCCGCGGGGGCAAGGCCGGCCTGCCTGGCTGCTCCCCCCTTCCTGACCGCTGCTGCTGAGCTGGGCCGCGGTGGGCGCCGCTGGCCCACCCGGCTGGCAGCTCTTTTGCTGCTGCTGCTTGATGGGCTGGCAGTCCTGGCCCAGTCGGCTATCCCCTTTCCTTTTGCCCTTTTCCCCTTTGTTTTAGTCCCACATGGGGCACCTAATGGAGAGGGCACGCCCCCCTCCGCCTATATAAAGGGGTGCCCATGGGAGAACTAAAGACACACAACTTGAGAAGTCCTTTGGTTGACTTTCTCCCTCCCTCTCTCTATACCTTGTGACCATGGCCCCAAGTCTGGGCTGTGCGATCGAGGCACACCTGTAGTACGCCGTTGCGCTGCAGGGATTCCTAGCTAGATATCAACTTCCACACTCCCGGCGGGATCGGGGAGTCGGAGGTCTCATCGTGCACCGGATGTGTACGAAGACACGAGGCACAACACTTGGGGCGCTTGAATGTCGTGAGCCGGAGTTGTTGCACGATGAAGATGGTGAAGATCAAGAAGGAGCAAGGGGTGATCTGCGAGGAGCTTCGCGACCTTGAGGTCGGCTACGAGTACGAATACTTCAACCACGTTCCCCACGGAACGTTAACCGCGTACGGTCTACAAGGGTATGTATTCTCTACGCATTGGCCGTTACTGCATTACTACATAGATAGATCCTAGGCAAGTTTTGGGGTTACATCGTAGGAAATTTTTTGTTTTCCGCATCGATCCCCAACACTGACAGATATCACACTTGGTTATGTAGCTTCTGATTTCTCTATTTATCTCGTACCACCAAAATTGCTCCTTCAAATCCTGATACATCTTCATTCCTTCAGGGTGGATAGAATAAAGAGTATCATGAGCTTCCTGCATGATAACTTGCTTCAGCTCGGAATCTGCTGGCACACAAATACATCCTTTGTACCACAAAAATCCTTCTTCATCTTCGGTGAATCCAGGTACCTTTCCTGTACTAATACGATGTTTGATTCCGTCGATACTTTCATTTCCTTTCTGCGCCTCCTTGATCCGACTAATCAAAGTGGGTTAAAGTTCAATGCTAGCTAAAAATCCTTTGCTAACTAGCTCTATTCTAAACTGCTCCAACTCTTCATGTAAACTTGGCTAGGCTTCCTTACTCATGGTGTTTAATCTACACGACAATCTGCTAAGAGCATCCGCTACCACATTGGTTTTGCCGGGGTGATAGTGAATGTCAAGGTCATAATCCTTGATTAACTCTATCCATCTTCTTTGCCTCATATTCAGCTCCTTTTGGGTGAAAATATACTTCAGGCTCTTGTGATCTGAATAAATCTCACAGCGGTTACCCATAAGGTAATGATGTCATGTCTTCAAGGCTAAAACTACAACTGCTAGTTCAAGATCATGGGTAGGGTAGTTTTGCTCATGCTGCTTCAGTTGTCTGGACAGATACGCTATGACTTTGCCTTCTTGCATCAACACACATCTGAGACCAATCTTGGATGCATCACAATACACATCAAAAGGCTTCTTGATATCTGGCATAATCAGAATTGGGGCTGAAATCAATCTCTTCTTGAGCTCTTGAAAACTTGCTTCACATTTGTTGGTCCATTCAAACTTTCTATGTTTCTTCAACAATTGGGCCATCGGTCTTGCGATGCTCGAAAATCCTTCAAAGAACTTGCGGTAATATCCCGCTAATCCAAGAAATGCACGGACTTGAGTTTGAGTGGTTGGGGCTTCCAATTCTTCAACATCTTTGATCTTGGCGGGATCGACAGCGACTCCTCCTGCCGACACAATATGTCCTAGGAATCCTACTTCCTTTAGCCAGAACTCACATTTGCTAAACTTGGCATACAACTGATGCTCTTTAAGGGTTTCAAGGATGGTTCTCAGGTGTAGCTCATGGTCTTCTTCTAACTTTGAATAGATTAGAATATCGTTGATAAAAACAACGACAAACTTATCCAGGAAGTTCATAAAAATATTATTCATGAGATTCATGAAATAAGAGGGGGCATTGGTTAATCCAAAAGACATGACTGTATACACATACAATCCATATCTGGTGGTAAAGGCGGTCTTTGGAATATCCGTTGCACGAATCTTGAGTTGATGATAACTAGTTCTAAGATCAATCTTAGAGAACACTCTGGCACCAGTCAACTGATCAAACAGATCCTCGATCTTTGGCAGTGGGTACTTATTCTTGATGGTGACATCATTTAGCTTTCGGTAATCCATGCACAAATGGTTACCTCCATCTTTCTTATCCACAAACAAAACAGGTGATCTCCATGGCGATGCACTTGGTTGAATCAGACCTTTCTCTAGCATAGCATCAAGATGCTTCTTCAGCTCCACTAATTCGGATGGGTTCATACTATAAGGTCTCTGAGCTATGGGTCCAATTATAGGAATCAGTTCAATAATGAACCTGATATCCCGATCTGGGGCATACCGGGCAATTCATCTGGGAATATGTCGGGGTATTCACAAACTACTCTGACTTGGTCTATGGTTGGTTGGGCTAGACTCTTGTTGCATTTGAATTGATGGGGAAAGGTCTCAGATACATGCCCTACTGGATCTCCAGAGCTACTGGTCATGGTTATGGCTTTCTTGGTACAGTCGATTGATGACCCACAAGTATAGGGGGTGTATCGCAGTATTTTCGATAAGAGTGTCGAACCCAACGAGGAGCAGAAGGTGTTGGCTAGTGGTATGGATCAGGAATTGTCTGCAAATACTTAGCAAACAGATTTTTAGGGGTTTTTGATAAAGCAAGTAAACAAAGTACGAGTAAATAAAAGACAGTAAGAATAAATGCAGCAAGTGGCCCAATCCTTTATGCAGCAAAGGACAAGCCGGTTGTATTACTTAAGATGACCAAACGTTCTCGAGGACACATGGGAAGACTGTCAAGTGCTTTCGCTTCATATAGTTGATTAATCTTCTTTAGGTTGCTATTCCAAAGCATGGTTTCAACTTTTCGAGCATAGAAGTGCTTTCTAAAAGAGTAGGTGTCGACATTTATCTCTCAGGTATGACCTTAATTTTGTTTTGTACAAACCCATCTTTTCCTTTTTGGTTGTGTGGATGAACCTATGCTAATGTACCGACCTTCCTAGGACTAATACATACTTGTGATTATACCCCTTGCAAACATCCGTAAGTACAAGAAAGTAATTAAGGTAGAAACCTAACCACAGCTTTAAACTCTAAGACCCTTACGTCCCTTGTGCAATGGTTTCCTAACGGGGGTTCAAGTTTCTGTCACTCCGGTAACCCCTACGATTAGTAGCCCAATACACAATGCATTCCCCTAGGCCAATATAGGTGAAGTGTCATGTAGTTGATGTTCACATGACACCACTAGAAGAAGTACACCACAACTTAAATATCAAACTATTGAATCTTTCTCAACACAACTCCACTACTAACAACATGACTTCTCCCATGTCCTCAAGAACGAAACAAACTACTCACAAGACATCATATGGATCATGATCAGAGATGGAATAATGATGTATAACAATCTGAACATAAACAATAATTCAATGGTTCACTCAATAACATCAACTACAAAGAGTAATCAACACCGGGAAAGTTTCCCCTAAGAACTAATGCAAGATTTAACCCAATTGTTACAGCAATATGGAGATGGTGATGAGGATGCTGATGATGATGGTGGTGATGATGATGATGATCCTGATGAAGTCCAGCTTGATGGTGGTGTTGATGGCGATGATCTCCCCTCTCCGGGAAGGAATTCCCCCGGTAGAAATCTGTCTGCTGGAGAGATCTTTCTCTCTCGGTGTTTTCTGCCCCGCAGAGGCGGCAAAATCTTTCTATGGACGCTCCCCGAGTCTTAGGGTTTCGGGAGGAATATATATGCCAGAGGGGAGAGCCAGAGGTGGTCCAGGGCGGCCACACCACCTGGTGGCGCGGCCTAGGGTGGCCCGCGCCAAGGGTGGTGTGGGCCTTCTGTGGCCCATCTCCACTCCCTCTTCTGGCAGCCTTCGCCTTCTGTAAAAATAGGATTTTCCGTATATTTTCCCAGATTTTCTGATCTTCGCGAATTTTGCCTCCAAACAACACCTTTTCCATCAGAATCCTGACTGCAACGGTCCATGCTCCAAAAGTCATCAACCATGCAAAAACAGATGAAATAACATAAGTATCATCTCCTAATATGAAATATATCAATGAATAACAGTGAATTATGATATAGAATAGTGATGCAAAATGGACGTATCAACACCCCCAAGCTTAGACTTCGCTTGTCCCCAAGCGAACTTGAGCTCAATAAACATGACCTCTGGTTTATGGAGTGAAGAGTCGATAAAAGAATACGGCAAGAAACATCACATTCATCAATACATAGATCATAGTAGAAGACAACTCACTATTATATAACTCAACTTGAAATGAGTAAAGGAAACACAATAAAGATACATAAAGTGAATCATAATTGGTAATGGCAAAGTTAGCTCTTGGTCAAAGAATAGTTGATAATTTGCTAGAGTTCACAAATAACTGATTTTCAATGATAGCTTTCAAAGTAGTAAACACCAAGATAAGAACAATGTGCAAATCAAGGAACATAAGAAACATGATTGAATAAATCATCATATGAATGAATGAAACACAACAACTCAAAATACTTGCTGAGATAGAAGGGGATAGGTTTACTGACTCAACTTAAAAGTAAAAGAAAGGCCCTTCGTAGAGGGAAGCAGGGATTGCAAGTTTCATAAAGAGCTCCCAAAAATTATGATACTTATTAGCTTTCAGCTCTCATTGCCCCTATCATAGGCATCTTTAGGTGATTAAGGTTAAAGTGACACAACTAAAAGGATATGCTTGACAAGTTATAAGTTGAAATCTCATGCCCCTTACTTACGAGTACTGAACCTCATGCTACTCAACTTCAGTCACAAGTAAGCTCTTGTCATTGTAAATACATGTGTATCATTGAGAACCTCCAACGGGGTACCCCTTGCACAAGATACAGGAGCTATCCCATAATCAAAATGACAAGGCAAGCAGACAATGAGCATCTCAGCAATCTTTTTATTTGCTATTTGCATAGGTTTTATTGAGGATGCTTCATAGAATGCTCACTATAGTTATGCTGCAAGTTTCCACCATGATTAAGCATGGCTTAAGCTAGCGGCCCAGGCGTTTCTCTAACACACATATGAACTCCATGATCTTACAAGTTCCCCTTTTATTTCACACCGCCGGGATCCATAGGCAAAATAATCATGATATCAACTAGGTACAAAGTACCATGGCAGTGTTGAAAGCGTTCCCCATGATACATGGTTCTGCTAACTTCAACTCATAAAGCGCAAGCATATACGCAACAAAGAAGGACCCAATGGTTCAAGTTTATTAGATGCAAGAAAGTAAAGTGTGCATCAAGTTCGTGAGAGCTTTAATCACTAATTTTCACATAACAAGTTTAATTTGGAAGGTAGTCAAAAACAGGAATTTACTTGGAATAGCAATAATGCTAATAGGTAGGTATGGTGGACACAAATGGCATAGTTTTTGGTTTAAGGAATGGATGCACGAGAAGAATTCCATCTCAGTACAGGTTTTTGGCTCGCAAGGCTGGGTAGCAAGTATAAGAGTTGAAGGAAACAAACAAACATACAAGTGATAAAAACAAACATGCAATCTTCCTTGGAAGCACAAAAGATCTTAACTAGAGAATACTAAACTTATGAGCAAATCAAGAAAGAAAGATGATGAAATTATTTTTCTTTAGAGTACTTTTATCTTTTCATTCAACTCTCAAAAATAGTGTTGCTACTGATTGAGCCAGGTTTGCCAAAACCAACTAAATTGACTCAATGATCTCAAAGTGATACCAATACTAACAACAAGATCAATCATATAACCACGAATTGAAAAGTAATATAAGATATGCAAGAGAGTAAATGATAGAACTTCTCATTAATATTCCATAACAGCAACTCACACCAAGGGATACATATCTAACGAGAGAGGGGACACTTCCATAATTCAAACCATCCTACAAAATAACTTCTCTATTCATGATATGACTCTACTAATAAGGTAAAAAGATATAAGATAGTGATGTGATACCGCGTTACTCCCCCAAGCTTGGAACAAACCAAGGGGATTCCAAACCTGATGATGAATTACTCCTTTAGTGGTGGTGGTGTTCTCTAATCATCGTCCGACTTCCAGGGTAAAGGCTTCCCATCAACAAAGGACATCGTGGTCTCCAGCATCCTGAAACTTGCAGCATCACTTATGCGTTTAAATCTAACTTCGTACTCACAGTTTTGATTTTGAACATCGTAGAGTTGTGCTTGAAGTTCATTGGTTGTTTGGCAGAGTGAGAGGACTTCATCCTTGAGCTCAGCAGTCTCCTCTTGGTGCTCGGTGATGAGTTCGGAACAAATCTTGTGGATGATATCCACTTCGTGTTTCGCCATCTTCATGTACCTAAAGACTTCTTGCTCTAGTGCTTCCATCCTGTCCTCCAGACTTCCTTCACCTTTAGGGCCTTGAACCTCTTTTATCCGGACCTCCCCGTCTTCAAACGATAACTCCTTGGGATGAATCTTCAACTCCCTCATGTATGGGTTGATGATATCCTCTAAGAGATCCTTCTTGGTTGATCCAGAGGAAGACATTGTGGCTCCAAATCTGGGACTCTACCTGTCAGAAACAGATCGAAACAAAAACACGACGAGAATACGATATACGAACCTTGGGAGATCCGATGGGTTATATATTATGAAGTTTCACAACAAAAGGAAGGTACTGGGAGAAAACGGGTCAGAGACGGAGTTTGGAGTGGCCACACTACCTGGTGGCGTGGCCAGGGGTGGGCCCGCGCCACAGGGTGGTGTGAGCCACCCTGGCTCCGTTTCCGTCCCTTTTTCGCTTCATAACTTCCCTTATTGACTAAAAACTGCAAAAATATAGTTGGATAGTATTTTTGCGGAACTTTTCTTACCAAAACTGTTACCTATTTGAAAATGGACTCTATAGGTCTCTGAATTTGGTCCTTGATAAATTTCTCTGGAGTTATCACTTGAAAGGCATCAACATCTTCATTGTAAGAATCTCCAGCAATATAGTGCTTGAGTCGCTTCCCATTCACTACTTGTGTGGTATTATCTTTTAAAGAAGAAAATTTTATTGCTCCTGAACGGTACACTTCTTCAATAATGAAGGGTCCTTCCCATTTTGACAGTAGCTTTCCTGCAAAAAAATCTGAGACGAGACCTACACAATAGAACTTTCTCACCAACATGAAATTCTCTCTTAAGTATTCGCTTGTCATGCCATCTTTTAACTTTTTCTTTAAAGAGCCTAGCATTTTCATAGGCTTCACTCCTCCATTCATCTAAGGAACTTAAATCAAATAATCTTTTCTCACCTACGAGCTTACAATCTCTATTGAGTTCTTTAACTGCCCAGTAAGCTTTGTGTTCTAATTCTAAAGGTAGGTGACAAGCTTTCCCATAAACCATTTTATAAGGAGACATCCCCATAGGGTTTTTGTAGGCAGTTCTATAAGCCCATAAAACATCATTCAACTTTTTAGCCCAGTTTTTTCTAGATCTATTAATAGTCTTTTGCAAGATGGATTTAATTTCTCTATTTGATAACTCTACTTGCCCACTAGTTTGGGGGTGATAAGCTGAAGCAATTCTATGATTAAGATCATATTTAGCAAGGGTCTTTCTAAAACCACCATGAATGAAATGAGAACGCCCATCAGTCATGAGATACCTAGGCACTCCAAACCTGGGAAAGATAATATCCTTAAGCATTTTTAGAGAAGTCTCCCCGTCAGCACTCTTTGTAGGAATGGCTTCTACCCACTTAGTAACATAATCAACGGCAACAAGAATATGAGTATAACCTTTTGAGGGAGGAAAAGGACCCATAAAGTCAAATCCCTAGCAATCAAAGGGTTCAATAACTAGAGAGTAGTTCATAGGCATTTCATTGCGTCTAGAAATATTACCAACACGCTGACATTCATCACAAGATAAAACAAATTTTCTTGCATCTTTAAAAAGGGTAGGCCAGTAGAAACCTGATTGTAGCACCTTTTGCGCAGTTCTATCTCCTCTATGATGTCCTCCATAAACACTACCGTGACATTTACGCAATATCTCCTTTTGTTCATATTCTGGAACATATCTTCGCATAATACCATCCACTCCTTCTTTATATAAGTGTGGGTCATCCCAAAAATAATGCCTCAAATCATAAAAGAACTTCCTTCTTTGCTGAGCTGTAAAAGTGGGAGGCAAATACTTGGAGACAATAAAGTTAGCATAATCAGTGTACCAGGGGATCCTTCACGAGCTTACCCCTACCGCAGCCAACTGTTCATTTGGGAAACTATCATTAACAGGCATAGGGTCAAAAGAGATGTTTTCCAATCGGGATAAATTATCAGCTATAGGGTTTCCAGCACCTTTCCTATCTACTATATGTAGATTAAACTCTTGTAAAAGCAGCACCCATCTAATAAGCCGAGGCTTAGCGTCCTTCTTTCTCATAAGGTACTTAATAGCAGCATGATCAATATGAATGGTGACTTTTGAGTCTACAATATAGGGTCTAAACTTATCACAAGCAAAAACGACAGCTAGGAATTCTTTTTCAGTAGTAGCATAATTCCTTTGAGCAGCATCAAGAGTCTTACTAGCATAATGAATAACGTTTAACTTTTTATCAATTCGTTGCCCAAGGACAGCACCTACAGCAAAATCACTAGCATCACACATTATTTCAAAGGGTAACTCCAATCAGGTGGTTGAACAATAGGGGTTGTAGTTAAAGCCTTCTTAAGAGTTTCAAAAGCTTCCTTACAATCATCATCAAAAACGAAGGGTACATCTTTTTGAAGAAGATTAGTGACGGGTTTTGATATCCTAGAAAAGTCTTTAATACACCTTCTATAGAAACCATCATGACCAAGGATACTACGAATACCTTTGATGTCTCTTGGACATGGCATTTTCTCAATTGCCTCAACCTTAGCTCTATCAACTTCTATGCCTCTTTTAGAAACTTTATGCCCAAGGACAATCCCTTCATTAACCATGAAGTGGCATTTCTCCCAATTAAGAACAAGATTAGTTTCTTCACACCTCTGCAAAACTTTATCAAGGTTGTGCAGACAATTATCAAAAGAAGTTCCATAGACAGAAAAGTCATCCATGAACACTTCCACAATTTCCTCACAAAAACCATGAAAGATAGCAGACATGCATCTTTGAAAAGTAGCAGGAGCATTACATAAACCAAAAGGCATACATCTATAAGCATAAGTTCCGTAAGGGCAAGTAAAAGTAGTTTTTTCTTGACCTTGTTGTTCAACAGCAACTTGAGAGAAACCAGAATAACCATCAAGAAAAAAATGGGTCTTTTTAGACAACCTTTCCAACATTTGATCAATAAAACGAAGCGGGTAATGATCTTTCTTAGTAACTTTGTTGACTTTTCTAAAATCAATGCACATCCTGTAGCCTACTACTATTCTTTGGGGAATAATCTCATCATTATCATTAGGAACAACAGTAATTCCTCCTTTTTTAGGAACACAATGGACAGGACTAACCCATTCACTATCAGCAATAGGATAAATAATACCAGCATCAAGGAGTTTCAATACCTCATTCCTTACCACTTCCTTCATCTTAGGATTTAAACGTCGTTGGTGCTCTACTACTGGCTTTGCATCTGGTTCTATATTGATAGAATGCTGACATATAGTAGGTGAAATCCCTTTTAAATCATCCAGAGTATAGCCCATAGCTCCTCGGTGTTTCTTCAAAACCTCCAATAACCTTTCTTCTTCCTTCCCTGAAAGTTTAGAGTTAATAATAACATGATATATCTTTTTATCATCAATATAAGCATATTTAAGATCATCAGGGAGAGGTTTAAGATCGAAGACCAGATCCTTTTTAGGTGGCAACGTGGTACCCAAGTCTTCTACAGGCAAGTTATGCTTAAGCATCTTGGGTTGACGACGGAGAATCTCGTCAATCTCATTCCTTTCTTCCATGAAGATCTCACTTTCGTGATCTTCCATAAATTGTTGCAAAGCATTGTTAGGAGCAAGAGAAATAGAAGCAAGTTGTTCAACTCTAAAATCCTCATTATGGGTTTCCTCTTCACAAGGTTCTTTAGTAAATTTTGAAAAACTAAACTCATAATATTCCCCATCAAACTTAGTCAAGATTTTCTCCCTCTTGCAATCTATAATAGCTCCACAAGTACTCAAGAAAGGTCTACCAAAAATGATAGGATAAGTTTTACTAGCAGCTCAACCAAGTACTAGAAAATCAGCAGGATACTTAATCTTACCACAAAGAACTTCCACATCCCGTACAATACCAATTGGAGAGATGGTCTCTCTATTAGCAAGGTGAATAACCACATCAATCTCTTCCAATTCGCAGGGACTGATTTCATGCATAATTTCTCTGTAAAGCTCATAAGGAATAGCACTGGAACTTGCACCAATATCACATAAATCATAATAGCAATGATCACCAATTCTAACGGAAAGCACAGGGACACTAGCCTTTTTAGTTCTATTAGGATGTGAAACAATGTTAGAAGCATCCTCACAAAAGACTATGTGTCCATCTTCTATGCTTTTAGTGACAAGGTCTTTCACAATTGCTACCACAGGTTCAACATTTATTTGTTCATCAGGTTTTACAGTTCTTTTTTCACTTTTAGTGAATACACTAGTTATCATAGGATGATCCTTTACCTTGTCTGAGAAGGGAATCTTCTCGATATAAGGTTCAGGTAAGATGTGATCAATAGTGCAATACTCAGTACTCCCAACAGGAACACAGTCAACAATATCTTTATAAGGTGCATGGTACTTGTTCCATCCCCTTTTTGGAATTTCAATATAAGAAGAAAAAGCCTTAAAGCAATTTGTAATAACTTGTAAATCAAGACCATAAGCATTACTAATGTTTTGAAAGTCATCAGTTCCCATAAAAGATTCAATGCATTCATAATCATAATTTATACCTAACTTTTGACCTTTATCATTCTCCCAGGCTTCAACATTGTCTTGAATACGGTCCAGAAGATCCCATTTAGCTTCTTCTTCCATGCGAGTGAATGATCCAGCACAAGAAGCATCCAATAAATCCTTATCATGTAGAGGGAGCCTTGCATAAAAGTTATTGATAATAATATTGTTGGGGAGCTCATGAATGGGACATTTGAGCATTAGTAACTTCAATCTCCCCCAAGCTTGAGTTGTACTCTCTCCATCAAGAGGCCAAAAGTTGTATATTTGATTCCGATCTTTATGAATCTCACTAGGAGGATAAAACTTTGAATAAAATAGAGGCACTATTTCCTCCCATTCCAGAGCTTGACCATTCTTCAGCAGCTTATACCATTCCTCAGCTCTTCCTTTCAGTGACAATGAGAATAACTTCTTAACTTGATCTGTAGTGATACCTGCACACTTGAACAACCTACATAATTCGTGTATAAAGAGTAAATGATCACCGGGATGGACAATTCCATCCCCAACATAGTAGTTATCCATAACACGATCAATAATTCTTGTAGGTATTTTGAAAGCATCATTCTCAGCAGGTGGTGGTTCATCTACTACCTTAGAAGTGGTAGTAGCATTACCAAATAAGAAACTCAGTGAATTATCCATAACGAAAATAAAGCAACTAACATAAGTAAACAATACTCGCAGTAGAAGTTTTCTTTACCAGTTCCACTCTCCAATAGCGCTTCACTCCCCGGCAACAGCGCCAGAAAATAGTCTTGATGACCCACAAGTATAGGGGTGTATTGCAGTATTTTTGATAAGTAAGAGTGTCGAACCCAACGAGGAGCAGAAGGTGCTGGCTAGTGGTATGGATCGGGAATTGTCTGCAAATACTTAGCAAACGGATTTTTAGGGTTTTTTGATAAAGCAAGTAAACAAAGTACAGGTAAATAAAAGACAATAAGAATAAATGCAGCAAGTGGCCTGATCCTTTATGCAGCAAAGGACAAGCCGGTTGTATTACTTAAGATGACCAAACATTCTCGAGGACACATGAGAAGACTGTCAAGTGCTTTCGCTTCATATAGTTGATTAATCTTCTTTAGCTTGATAAGTGTTCTGTGGGTGAACATGTGCTAATGTACCGACCTTCCTAGGACTAATACATACTTGTGATTATACCCCTTGCAAACATCCGTAAGTACAAGAAAGTAATTAAGGTAGAGACCTAACCACGGCTTTAAACTCTAAGACCCTTACGTCCCTTGTGCAATGGTTTCCTAACGGGGGTTCAGGTTTCTATCACTCCGGCAACCCCTATGATTAGTAGCCAAATACACAATGCATTCCCCTAGGCCCATATAGGTGAAGTGTCATGTAGTCGACGTTCACATGACACCACTAGAAGAAGTACACCACAACTTAAATATCAAACTATTGAATCTTTCTCGACACAACTCCACTACTAACAACATGACTTCTCCCATGTCCTCAAGAACGAAACGAACTACTCACAAGACATCATATGGATCATGATCGGAGATGGAATAATGATGTATAACAATCTGAACATAAACAATAATTCATTTGTTCACTCAATAGCATCAACTACAAAGAGTAATCAACACCGAGAAAGTTTCCCCTAAGAACTAATGCAAGATTTAACCCAATTGTTATAGCAATATGGAGATGGTGATGAGGGTGCTGATGATGATGGCGGTGATGATGATGATGATCCTGATGAAGTCTAGCTTGATGGTGGTGTTGATGGCGACGATCTCCCCTCTCCAGGAAGGAATTCCCCCGGCAGAAATCTGTCTGCCGGAGAGATCTTTCTCTCTTGGTGTTTTCTGCCCCACAGAGGCGGCGGAATCTTTCTATGGTCGCTCCCCGAGTCTTAGGGTTTCGGGAGGAATATATACGCCAGAGGGGAGAGCCAGAGGTGGACCAGGGCAGCCACACCACCTGGTGGCACGACCTAGGGTGGCCCGCGCCAGGGGGTGTGGGCCCCCTGTGGCCCATCTCCACTCCCTCTTCTAGCAGCCTTCGTCTTCTAGAAAAATAGGATTTTCCATATATTTTCTCGGATTTTCTGATCTTCACGAATTTTGCCTCCAAACAACACCTTTTCCATTAGAATCCTGACTGCAGCGGTCCATGCTACAAAAGTCATCAACCATGCAAAAACAGATGAAATAACATAAGTATCATCTCTTAATATGAAATATATCAATGCATAATAGTGAATTATGATATAGAATAGTGATGCAAAATGGACGTATCATCGATCAATCCTTTATGTTTCGACATCCAATCCATTCCTAGTACTACTTCCAAACCTTTGGTTCCAAGTACTATTAGATTGGTATTAAAATCTATCACATGGATTATGATAGGTACAGCCTTGCAAATTTTTCTAGATTTGGTGGTTGAACTAGGTATTTGAACTATCATAACATGCTTCAATTTTGTTGGTTGAATCTTACTAGTGCATGCAAATTCTTCTGTAACAAACAAGTCTGATGCTCCAGAATCAAACAACACTGTTGCAAGTACTAAGTTAACAGAAAACATACCCAGCACGACATCTGGCGCTTCCTGAGCTTCTTCAGCATTCATGTGGAACAGACGGCCGTTGTGGTTGAGCGAATTCCCTAGGGAAAATCTCCTTCCAGGCTGAACACGACGTTGTTGCTGAGCGGGGGCATTCACATTGGTGGCTGCTGCAAGCTTCTTGGGGCACTCATTGGAGTAGTGACCCTTGGCTCCACATTCAAAGCAAGTAATCTGGGACTTGTCTTTGGCGGCAACAGGCACAACATTGCTTCCAGTCCTTGGGGCAGTATTGTTGCTGTTGTTACTGTTGTTGTTGGACTTGGGTGGTGCACGGTTGAAATTGTTGGAGTTTTCGGGGTTCTTGTTGTGGTTTCCTCCAGACTTCAGGTTTCCTCCGCTACGATTGGGGTAGCTTGGACGGGACATTGGGGGTCTGTTGTTTCTTGGGGCATATCCTGTAGACGGGTTGGGGCGATACTTCTGGGTATTGTGGGACCCAGTCTGGTGCATCATCCTACGCTTGCGGTTATCATTGGCTTGGTTGATCTTCCCTTCCATCTGAATGGCAAAATCTACTAGCTCTTCTAGATCTGCAAAACGGATGTTGACTAACACAGTCTGTATCTCATCATGCAATCCATTCAGGAACCTTTCCTTCTTCTTGGCTTCAGTGTTAATCTCATCAGGGCATATCTAGCTAGGGATAGAAATTTGTCACAGTATTCAACTACCGTCATCCTTCCTTGCTTCAGTTCCCCAAATTCATCTCTCATCCTGGTGACCAAACCTTGTGGCACATGGGTGCGGCTGAACTTGATCTTGAATGCTTCCCAAGTCATCATCTGACCGTTGTTCATGGTACGGGTGCTATTCCACCAGGCTCTTGCATCTCCTGCTAGATAGTGGGTGGCAAACAGTACTTTCTCATTAGCCTCAACTCCTGCGACCTCCAGGTTGTTCTCCATGGTTTGCAGCCAGTCATCAGCATCTAAGGGATCCTCAGATTTGTTAAAGATAGGTGGGTTGGTATTCTGAAAGTTCTTAAGCTTGGCCATGGTGATCTTGGTTTCCATGGCCTTGATTATTGTGGGCCATCTGAGCTATCTGTTGAAGAGTGGCTAGGTTGGCTTGGCGTTCGGCTCTACTAGCTTCACGGTCGGAAACTAGCATTTGCAGAATCTGCAACATCGGGTCCTGAGATGAGCTGTTTCCTTCGGGGTTTCCACGAGTCATCTAAAGATTGAGATAGATAATGAGATAAGAGGGAAATTTCTAAGGTTCATGGTTTTGTTCCAAAAGCTTTTAAACTTTGAGTTTGACTCAGGTTTTGCAAACTAACTACTTCCTCTCATTCATTCATTCAAAGCACACAATACAACACACACCATAACACAATGGAAAACAGATGGTTTTAGTAACCATTCTGTGAAACTATGATACGGTGGGACCGATACAACTTACTCCTACGGTTGTGATCAAGTGCATATACTCATCATCAATGAAGTCGGAATCATCATCAGTGTAGAACTCCATGGCATCATCCTCTAGGTAGTAGTTGTCATCACTAAGGTATGAGTGAAGATCTCCCTAGATATCTTCACCTTCCTCCTCCTCCTTTGCTTCAAGATGGACTTCTTGTTCACGGATGGTCTTCTCGAGATCAGCCACCTTCTTGCGAAGACGATCGATGGTGCGATCCTTCTTGTCACGCTGACGACGAAGTGATTGGTGCTCCTTGGCGAGAATGGCGAGAGTCTAGTCCTTCTTGATGGCAATGGCAAGGTTGTGGTTGGCGTAGGCTCAGAAGTTGTCCAACTCCTTCTGCCTATCATACAACATGAAGTCAAGGTTGTCCACTCGGTGCTTCAACTCTGGGTGTCCTGGCATCTCCAATGGCATTCCCATAGAATCACGCCTTGCGAAGTGAGAAAAGCGAGTTCCCTGGATCAAGTTGATGTTTTGCCCACACATACGAGTAAGAGCTTCATGCATAGCCTTGGCTAATCCATCTAGCCAGTTGTTCTCCTGCAGGGTGAATTGGATCTTCTCAAAAGTGGGTGCTTCCATCTTGCCTCTGAGATCTGCAACTATCAGCCATTGTAGATCTCCTCCTATGTGATTGTTGAGTTGTGCCCCGAAGAATTCCGGATGTGGGCGCTCAAGGTACTCTGACAGTGCATCTAGATCCCTCTCAAAAATCAGCTGGCCTCCGTTGCCCAACTGGTAGAACTTGCAATACTGGACTTCCATCTATTAGAATTTAGGATGACTAAGTTAGTAAGGTTATCAAGTGTGTCAAATTTTATGTAGGAATGTAAGAATTTTTTAGGAACATGATTTTTTTTGAAAGAATCAAGGATAAGAGTGGGAATAGGTTTTCATAAATACTCACTTCTTTTGTTTTGAAACTAAGTTTTTGTTCGGACGTCCATTCTAACTAGGGTATCCTATGGTCAGGATGGCTCTGATACCAACTTGTCAACACCCGGATTTTTAATCCCAGATGCCTGTTATGCCATACCTCGCAATCCCAGGATTACCATTTTTGCGAGACATAACAGATTGGATATCATAGTACATCATCCATTACAAACCATAATAAGGTCTTACACAAATAAGGGATCTCATGATCTAGTCTTAAATACAAATCAAGCAGCGGAAAGAAACGTAGTAGGGGCTCCATCTTCAGAATCACAGCCAATGCTAACGATGGGAGATGATCCTAGTTGTCGTAGACGTCCTGCTGTCCATCATCCTTATAGTCCTCCTCATAGTATGGGCACGGGAATAGCCAGGGACAAAGCCATGAGTACTATTTAAGTACTCGCAAACTATCACTAACAAGTAAGGTAGTTCTAATAGGAATCTTAAGCTCTAGGTTTATTTGCAAAAAGGCACATTTATCTAAACTGAGTTTAGAAGTAAAGAAAACTAAGTTAATGTTCTAAATCACTATAAGTGGGAAACTAGCTTTCATATTCACAACCATGTTGTGGTCAAGTCAAAATCATAGTTCACTTCACAAGTCATTTTGAAAACATCTGACGATGGAATAGTATGGCCACTCCAACTGTCCATGACCGCGGACGCGGTTATTCGAATAGTTTAACACTCTAAAGAGGTGGTACACTTTCACCACAAAATTCAATACATCCATCAGAGATAACCCTGAATCATCATACTTAGTATGCGGATAATCAATCATAGCCTTTCCTTTACACACTCTAGTATAGTCACCTCCCCTATGAGCTTGGCCTCCCAGCCATGGCCATCTGCCATCCTGGGCACTGCATAGGTGGACAATTCACACTCATGAGGTAGCCTTAGCTCAAACCTCTTCCATGAGGGAACCCATACTAAGGCATATAAACTTCTAGCTAAGCCCTACCCAAATTGGCTATTGTGGTTGTACGGTAAAACTGGAATGGTATCGCACCCGAAACCAACCATCAATTTTTATAAAAGGGCTAAGGCTCATGCCTCAACATTTTCATCATCAAATCCTTTTGTGTCCATAACACATGTCAAAACATTTCAATAGAATGAAGCATCATTCCAAGGTTTTCAGAATCATTTTCACCAAGTATTCCCATCTAAAGTGATCAAGTTTTATGCTTAGCACTAGCCACTAAGTTAAGAGTGTTCACTAATGAGGAGTGCTAATCTTCAATCTCATGCCATAGAATGACATCTAAGTATAGGCCTAGTTTTATACTCTGTATGCTATCTATACTATTTTCCAATACTCAAAAAGCACTAACTAAAAGTAAAGAACTTTAGTAAAGTAAAAAAGAATAAAGCTTGCAAGTAAAACTTGGGATTGGTATAAATCAAAGGTATATAACCAAAGCATGCCTAATGCATCTTATCAAGTTTGCAAGTATTAGCTTGCATAGTTCTAGCTTGCCAATAATAGCTTGCCTTGAGTAGAGCAGTGGTTGAAGTTTTCCTCTTCTTCTTCTTGGTAGTACTCCTCATCCTCGTATCCAGGGTCGGTACTATTGTCTATAAATGAATACGGGGTACACAATCACCAAACAATACTTAACTAGTTCTATTTAGCACACTAAGGCGCACACTTGATGATCTACCATCATCACAATCATCACATGAATTAAAGACTTAATCTTGTTTAATTTAATTTAGAAAAGTAATTTCTACTCATTGAAAATTAATTAAGATTTAATATTCTCCAATTAAAATATGAGATCATGTGGACACATGTCATCACAACATATTCTAATACATGAGAATGTGATTTAAAGGATTGGTCATATTTTATTAAGTTTAAGATTATCATTTAATAGAATTAAAGTGACTAGAAATGCTTATATAGCATTAATTTGGTACTAGTCCAAAGTAAATGCATGCAAACCTAAATATTTTTACATATTCAGATATACCTCATCAAATGTGATTTTTGAGAGTTGGAATCAACTCAAAAGCATTTATGGTTGATTTTTGAAAAATGTTTTAAGTTGAAAAAGTCTCTGTCTTATTATTTTTGGTATATGTGATCTCTAACTCCAATTGATTTAAATCCAATAGGCTTGGATAGATAATTTAAATATCTTTCTAACAAAATTGGAATCATGCAATTTGGTTTAGTGAAACTCTCTGAATTGATTTTTGAATCTGTGGACAGAAACTAGTTTAAACTAAATTGGAAAATCATTATTTGAATTCACTGGGCTATGCGGGAAACTAAACGGGCCGGCCCAACTGCACAACACAGCGTAGCAGGCTGCTGACAGGGGGGTCCACCAGTCAGCAACTTAATCTACGCGAAGCGGTATCTGCGAATATGAGCCCTACGATCATAATCTAATCTAATGCCCGAGAGTCATCATCAACGACGAATAGCTCTAGCGAGGATTTTGACCTAACGCGGCGGTGGGGGTCCAGCGAGGCTCACCTGGGCTCCAGCTAGGGTCGGCGATGGGGGTGAACGGCGTTGTCATGGACGGCGGTTCGAATGGTGGTCACAGTAGCTCCTAGGAGGCTCCAATCGATGGTGCCCTTCTCCTCCTGCAACAGTGGGCTCCGGCCAAATTCCGACGAGGGAGAACTCGCCTTGCTCCGGGGAAGGGTGAGGGAGGATCAGTGAGGAGTGGTGAGGGTGTTAGTGTGGAGAATGGAGGCGGGGGAGGCTTCTACTTATACTACGGGGAGGGGACCGAACGGCGTGGGCGCGGGCTCATCGGTGATGACGCTAGAGGCGGCTAGCGGCGCTGCTGAGGCTAGGGGACGGTGCGGTGTTAACTGACGATCATCACGGGAGTAATGGCGCGACACAGGGCGGTGTGGAACGGTCTGGAGCGTGCAGCACTCTGCGCAGACGCGACGGTGTTTGCAACGGCGTGCGGGAGCTACGGGTCACACGGCGGCGAACGGGGGTGTCTGGGAGGTTGCAGTGATCATGGCGAGTGGGTGCGTGCGCAGAGAAGGCGAGGCGCAGTCTGTGTGAGGTGGTCGGGCGCGGCGAGCTGGCGCACTCTAGGCACGGTGCAGAGACGGTGGGCGCGACATACCTAGGGTGGTCTAGGGCTCTGATGTCTACGCACTTCTATTCTTGTAGACAATTATTGGGCCTCCAAGTGCAGAGGTTTGTAGAACAGCAGTAGTTTCCCATAAGTGGATTACCCAAGGTTTATCGAACTCAGGGAGGAAGTGGTCAAAGGTATCCCCTCTCAAGCAACCCAACAATCAAGATACAAGAAGTCTCTTGTGTCCCCAACACACTCAATACACTTGGCAGGTGTATAGGTGCACTAGTTCGGCGAAGAGATAATAAAATACAAGTGGTATGGATATAAGACAACGGTGCCAGAAAATAGCTTTGATGGGTAGGAAGAGACTAAAGGCAAACAAAAATAAAGATGGAAGCAAGCAAACATGTAACAGATCTAGTAGCAAACGGTGTTTCAATGCTTAGAAACAAGGCCTAGGGATCATACTTTCACTAGTGAACACTCTCATATAAATACCTTCTCTTTATGATACTACTCTTAACTACTCTCCGGTTGGACACTCTAATCCATGGTAGGGCTATAACAACACTCCTCAAAGTCCGCCTTTCCCATCTAGATAACCCCACACTGTCACCTTGAGCGCTAGATGGTTCCAACAAACACCACAATTTCATAGAGACAACCAACTCAAAATATACTCATGATAAGTATTATAAACTCTAGCCTAAGTGCCACCACGGTGTGCATGCTGTCACTTTCACACACGTGGGGAGAGCCGGAGATCTATTAAAGCACTTGAGTAGCAAGTAGATCTACTTGATTACAAAGCTCATGATCACAATATGATCATGCATAGAGAGAGATATGAACACATAGCTACTGGTAGAACCCTTAGCCTCGAGAGAGAACTACTCCCTCCTCATCATGGGAATCAGCAACAACGATGGAGATGGTGGTGGAGATTGATGGAGATGGCTCCGGGGGCACTTCCTCGTCCCGGCAGGGTGCCGGAACAGAGACTTTCTGTCCCCCAAATCTCCCCTTCGGTGCCGGCGGCGCTGCAGAACTTTTCGTGGCTAGAGGTTGTTCTATTTAGGGTTTTCGTCCCGGGGGCTTCTTATAGGCGAAGGGGCAAGGTCGATGGCCAGCCAGGGGCGCACACCACCTAGTGGCGCGGCCAGGGGTCACCCGCGCCACCATATGGTGTGGCAAGGCCCTGGCCCTCCTCCGTCTCTGCTTTGGGCTCCGTGAGTCTTCCGGTAAAATATCGACTTTGGCTTTTGTCCCATCCAATTCCGAGAATATTCATTTTCTGGCTTTTCTGGAACCAAAAACAGAAGAAAACAGGCAACTGGCACTGTGGCATCTTGTTAATAGGTTAGTCCCAGAAAATGCATAAAAGTATCTCAAAGTATGAACAACACATAAGAAAGTAGATATAAAACAAGCATGGAACATCAAAGATTATAGATACGTTTGCAATGTATCAACATCCCCAAGCTTAACTCATGCTCGTCCTCGAGTAGGTAAGTGATAAGAAGAAAGAATAATTTTTGAGGTGACATGCACCATCATAAACTTGATCAAAGTATTTGTAAAACATTGATAACTGGGATCATAGTACTTCAACATAGCATGAAAGATATAGTTCTAACAATAAGACATAGAAACTTTGTTGTAACATGAAAAGGCACAAACAAAAGATTCATGAATAGCAATGCTTTGCAAGACGTTTGCTTGTTTCACATAAAGAAAACATAATGAGAATGGTATTTAGCTTGTCCCTCATGGAGTAGCAAAACCTAAATGCATAGGACACCTTCAAAGTTCATAAGGGTGACTAGATACAAATAGTTTAAGAACAAGCAATATCAAAGTTATGCATCAATCAACAAGTCTTGGGACACTGCACATAGAACATGAATGGCCACTATGCTCTCAAAATAGGTGCATAAAGATAGAAGGTGGAGACTCAACATAAAAGTAAAAGAAAGGCCTTCATAGAAAGAAGTAGGGATTCAAGTTTCATAAAGAGCTTCCAAAAATTATGGTACTTATTAGCTTTCAGCCCTCATTGCCCCTATCATAAGCATCTTGAAGTGATTAAGGTTAAAGTGAACAAACTATGGAGTATATGCTTGACAAAGTATAAGTTGGAAATCTCATGTCCCTTGAATACGAGGGCCGCTCCTCATGCTACTCAAGTTTAGTTACCGGTAAGTTCTTGTCATAGTAAGTACATGTGTATCATAGAGAACCGCCAATGGGGTACCCCTTGCCCGATGATACAGAAGAATCCCCATATCAAAATGGCAAGGTAAGCAGACAACGAGCATCTCAGCAATCTTCTTATTTACCATGGGAAAATGGTGCTTTTTTCTCTCTTTCCTCTTTTCTCATATCTCTTTTTTCTCTTTTTCTCAATCTCTATCTCTTTTTTTATAAGAAGAATGCTTCATAGATTTCTCATTATGGTTACGCTACAGGTTTCCACCATGATTAGGCATGGATTAGACCGACGGCCTAGGCGTTTCTCTAACACACATACATAACTCCATGGACTTATAAGCTCCCCTTTCATTTCACACTGACGAAATCCATAAACAAAAGAGCATGATATCAAGTGGGTACAATGTCCAAGTGCAATGTTGAAAGCGTTCCCCATGACAGCATGATTCTGCTAATCCCCAACATATAAGTGCAAGCATATACAACATAGACGACACAATGGTTCAAGTTTATTAGGGGCAAGAAAAGTAAAGTGTGTCATCAAGTTCGTGAGAGCTTTAATCACTAGTTTTCTCATAACAAGTTTAATTCGGAAGGTAGATAAAAACATGAATATACTTGGAATAGCAAATGCTAATAGGTAGGTATGGTGGACTCTTTGGAATAACTTGATTTTATTTGGAGTTGGATGCATGAGTGGAACTCATACTTGGTTATGGAGGCTAGCAAAAGATTGGGAACGACCAACTAAGAGAGCAATAATGGCCATAATCATGCAAAGCGACACAACATCATTAATTAAAGCATAAATTGATATTACAAGTCGAAAACTAAATGATCATAGAGGCTATGGTGACTTGGAATAGTCTTAATATGGTGTGAGCATGCGCCAAGTCAACCCAAATAAAGCATTTAAAGGAGAATACCACAATACTATGCTTTAATATGCTAAAACAACGCATGATTCTTTCAAGGCACATTATGCAATCTCAAATGTTTATAACATGACATGCTACAACAAAAATCACTACGCATAAAGCCAAAACAATATGAAGCATGACATGACAAAGCATAGCCCACAGTCAAAAAAAAGCTCTCTTTTACCACTTAAGCATGAACTTTCCTACTCTTTTCCAACACCAATCAAAAACTAAAGCTAAACGCAGTGCTAGCAAACTTACAGAATAATAAGAGTGAAAACTAGAGTGTTCTCGGCAATGAATAACAGGGTGTGTCTCTCTCCAAAAGAAGTGTGTTGGGATCCAACCAACTTATTCAAGCAAACTAAGAAAACTAAGCAAACGAAAACCAAAAACAAAAATGAAGACACTCCAAGAACAACACAATTGTGCATGAAACAATAAAAATGAAGTGTTTGGAAGAAACCTGAAATTTTCATTGATGAAGAAGGGGATGCCTTGGGCATCCCCAAGCTTTGACGCTTGTTGACATGGGTATACCCTGCGGGTACTCGAGCTTGGTATATACGGTCCAAATACATACAAGCCCATGGTGTCGCCAAGGCCCAGATGGAGGGATTCGAGTAACCTACGGACTCTCGATTGCTTGAAGGACAAGAAGAAGTTCAAGACTAGAGTTTTAATCCAACTTGTAACCGACTTGACCTGCTACCTGAGACCTAGCCTATCTATATAAAGGCTAGGAGGGGGCGGCGAGGAGGACACACGCAACCCTAGTTTCCACAACCCTCGCCAGATTTCGTCTGCGCACCATTGTAACTTTCGACTCCCTCGATAATTCCACGAGCAGACAAGCAGGAGTAGGGACCTCTACGAGGCCTGAACCTAGGTAAATCCTTTGTCCCCTGTGTGCTTGTTTGCTAGCCGATAGATGTCTCCAGCGCTCCCTCCTTCTCCAAAACCCAAGTCCATAACAATGGGCATTGACGAGTTAAACCCTCGTCAATTGGCGCCGTCTGTGGGAATTGGGAGTGCTGATGTTGCGGCTTCTTCGGCCCCATCAAATGCGATCTACAACTCCGCAACAGCGGAGATTCGCCAGCTCTTCGGTGCCTTCGACTTCACCCTCCACACGCCGGCCACCCGCCCGGCCTTCGATTCCGTGGGCGACGGAATCAGCCTGGCGATTGGGAGCTTCCGCTTCCAAGCTGGTCAGATGGGCACGCTCTGCATGCCTGATCAGCCGACAACACCGGCGATTGCCCCGGCATCATGGTTCCCTCCATCGATCGGCACCCTCAGCGAGCTCGACGCTCCGGTGGCAGTCGAAAACATGATCAGCGACAGCAGTCGGGACTCCGATCTAAGCGATCTGGCCAGTAAAGAGGGAACCTACGGTTCCGGATCTGAAAGTTGTGGAAGCAACAGCTTCCCAAATCACTTCATGTGCACCGTCATCAACGCGGGCGACACCTCCGCCAACCGCGGCAACGGCACCGACCCACCCAACGCCGCCAACGGTGGCAACGGTGGCAATGGAGGAGTAGTCGAACCCCCCACCATAATCAACAAGCAAACCGGCGAACGCGTCATGATCAGGCTCAACAAGCAAGAGTGGGAACGCTGCCGCGAAGCCCTACGAGGTACACCTCTACCCTTCGGGTCCCTGCAAGAACTGCTGAGGGGCTACCACTGGCTCCTAAAGGAGGAATTCAAGTGCCAGAAACAAGCAATCGCGGAACTTGAGGCGTGTAAAAAGGCGGTAGACGAGTCAAGCCTTTGTCGTGCTGGGCTCTCCTCCTATGGAGGATCCTCCTCAAGAGGCAACGAACATCTCGCCAAGAAGAGGCAGTCGCGGATGGCTCACCTCACCGAACAAGAACGCATAGACGCCGCGAAAATCCTCGATTTCGGCTCTATGACAGTCGACACGAGAGGCAATGTGGTTCCCAGGACGCCGCAAGCCGCAGTGACGGCAGCCACCATGTACCTTCTCAATAACCAGCCACCAGCTGGAGATCCTCGGATAGCCATGCACCGATCTACGATCGCGGGCCTTGGACTAATCGAGGCCGCCCTCGACAAAGAACCAGTACCAGATCCCAAAAAGGGCAAAGCGTTAGCAAAACGCTACCCCTCGTCCTTGTCAAGCGACGACAATCACGACCTGTCTCGACGTCGCCGTTCACGACGACAGGATCGCGACTACGATGCACGCGACGAGCTCACGCAGCGCAAGATCGACAAATCAAGGGCACGACGTGCTCGGTCGACTGATTCGGAAGAAGAAGATGGAGAGCTCTGCGGTGACAGATGCTTCAGCAGATCCATCAGGCAAAAACGAATGCCTAAAGGGTTCAAACACCCATCAGAGAACCCGAAATTTGACGGTCTACAAGACCCCAAGATCTGGCTGGAAGATCACATCTCCTCAGTCAGGCTGCACGGGGGCAGTTGAAGTACCGTCATGCAATGCTTGCAGCTACAGCTGCAAGGCGCCGCCCGGGCATGGCTCAATAACCTCCCGCGCGGATCCATTCGCAGCTGGGATGAGCTGGTCTACAGCTTCGTACGCAACTTCAAGGGCACATACAAACGCCCCGCTTCAATCGAAATACTGAGATGCAGCCAGCAAAAATCTGGCAAATCGCTGCGCTCTTACATCCAAAGGTGGTCCATCATCAAGAACTCCGCGGAGAACATCTCGGAAGACCGCGCGATTGATGCATTCAACGATGGTGTCCGCCGCATAGAACTCAGGGAGGAGCTAGGACACTCAAAGCCCAAGACCATCGACCACCTGATGGAGATCGCGAACCGGTGGGATGATGGAGAAGATTCACTGAAGAACAGCGCTCACTCTAACGAGGAAGCAGAACTCAGACGCGACCACCGGGGCAAACATCGTACGCGCACCTACGACGATCGCGATGACGTCAACATGGTCGCCGCCGGCTACGCCGATAGACACGACGACAACCGCAACAGCGGATACTGCAGCGACGGATATCGCGACTCCGGGAAAACCACGCAAGTATGGTAACGCCGCACTCGCGATGAAGCACCCGCGACCACCATCGAAGAAAAACTGTCCGGACCATGCACGGTACACTTCTACATCGATAAGCATGACGGCAAGAGAAAGTCCAGTCACCTCCTCAAGGACTACCGTGAGTTCCTCAAGCTACACGAGGGATTGGTGCGGATGAACCGCAACGCGGTCGAAAGAGGCTACGGAACCGCTCCAGGCGCCGTGGCACATGGCGCACCACCACCACCTGGGCCACCCCCGAACGGAGCTGCACCAGACCAACACCACGGAGGCGAACCGTACCCATGGGCCATGGGTACCATGATGATCCAAAAGGGGCGCCCCTCCAATAGGGTGCAGAAGGCCATCACTCGCCAAGTCAATTTGGCCATGCACTCGCCACCATCCACCGCTGAGTACCTCAGTGGCAGTGAGTCGTGCATTACCTTCGACAAACGCGACCACCCGCCTCAAGTACCTCGCCCGGGTCACTGCCCCCTCGTACTCGAGGCACAAATTGGAGGCTTCGACATGAGTCGCGTCTTCATGGACGGCGGAAGCGGCATCAACCTCATATTCGTGAGTACCTTGTGAGCAATGAGGATCCCTCTAACCTGCTTGGAGGCATCGGACACAATGTTCCACGGTATCGTCCCAGGAAAAGGCGTATACCCCTTGGGCAAAATCAACCTCGACGTCATATTCAGCACGCCGAAGAACTTCTGGCGCGAACGCATCGACTTTGAAGTTGTCGACTGGCCCTCACAATACCACTGCATCCTCGGGCGCGTCGCGTTCGCTAGATTCATGGCAGTACCTCACTACACCTATCTACAGATGAGAATGCCAGGCCCCAACGGCGTCATCACGATCAATGGGAGTTTCGAGCGATCTGACAGTTGCGACAGGGAATTCAACAGAATCTCCCAGTCCTTCGGCATGCAGGAGGAACTCGCGCGATTGAAGGAAACGATAGACAACAGTCTGCCCCCTCTGAGTAGGCCAAGCTCACCTGATCTCTCCTTCGACTCGTCTGTGCACACAAAGAAGGTGCAGGTCCATCCATCGGATCCCGCTAAAACGGCCCTCATCGCCAACAACTTGAGTCCTGCATAGGAACTCGCGCTCGTCGAATTCCTCCGTGAGCATTGGCAAATTGTCGCCTGGTGTCCTGCGGACATGCCAGGAGTTCCCAGGGAATTCGCCGATCACGCACTCAACGTCAACCCTGACGCAAGGCCAGTCAAGCAAACAATCAGGCGATTGTCTGAGCCACGGGCACAGGCAGTCGGAATGGAGATCAACAGACTCCTTGAGGACAAATTCATACGCGAGATCAAGGAAAGCACTTGGCTCGCCACTACGGTGCTGCTGCCAAAAAAGGACACGGATATCCTGCGGATGTGTGTGGACTTCACTTCTCTCAACAAGCACTGCCCAAAAGATTACTTCCCGCTACCACGAATCGATCAAATCATCGACTCCACTGCTGGATGCGAGCGCCTCTGCTTCCTCGACGCCTACTCAGGCTATAACCAAATCAGAATGAACGAGGAAGACCAGGAGAAGACCGCGTTTACAACGCCCTTCGGTGTGTTCTGCTACAACACAATGCCCTTCGGGCTAAAAAACACAGGAGCCACGTACCAGCGATGCATGCAGGCCTGCCTCAAGGAGCAACTTGGTCACAACATCCAAGTCTATGTCGACGACATAGTAATCAAGACCAAGGAAGAAGCCTCTCTGATCGACGACTTGTGCGAAACCTTCGCCAATCTCGATCGCTACCGGATAAAGCTCAATCCGGACAAATGTGCCTTCGGCGTACCCTCGGGACAACTGCTCGGGTATCTCATCTCCGCAAGAGGGATTGAGGCAAACCCAAAAAAGATAAAGGCCATACTGGCCATGGAGAAGCCAAAGAACATAAGAGGCGTTCAGCAACTAGCTAGGCGAATCGTGGCCCTCAGTCGATTTATCAGTCGAATGGGAGAAAAGGCGCTGCCCTTCTATCAGCTCCTCCACAAAGCTGACAAATTCGAGTGGACCAACGAAGCACAAGAAGCATTCGAGGACCTCAGGCGCCTACTATCCACCTCGCCAGTATTGGTAACTCCACGAGAAAGGGAACCACTGCTGCTGTACATCTCCGCCACCAACCAAGTGGTCAGCACAGTGCTCGTCGTCGAACGGGCCGAGGAAAACAAGGTCCACGGCGTACAACGCCCGGTATACTACCTCAGCGAGGTCCTCACACCAACAAAACAGAGGTACCCGCATTATCAGAAGCTGACATACGGCGTCTTCATGACCGCCAGGCGACTGCGCCACTACTTCCAGGAACACCCAATCGTGGTAGTCAACGATGCCCCATTGGGACATATCCTTAATAACCCTGACGCCACAGGGCGAGTCGCGCTTTGGGGAATAGAGTTGTCTCCACGAGACATCACATATGAAAAGCGCGGTGCAATCAAGTCGCAAGTTCTCCCGGACTTCCTCGTACACTGGATGGAAAACCAACTCCCGGACAGGCCAGACATGTCCTACCTCTGGACAATGCACTTCGATGGGTCCAAGAGGAAAGACGGAGCAGGAGCAGGTGTCATACTGACATCACCTCAAGGAGACAAGCGGAAATACGTCATGTGAATGCAGTTCACAGCCTCAAACAACGAGGCTGAATACGAGGCCCTGTTACACGGGATGAGGATGGCAAAAGCCTGCGGCGCAAAGAGGCTAATTATATACAGAGAAAACAAAAAGGACAGGTATGGAATACTCACTCTCAACCATGCGGTGGCGCTTCTCCAGCATTGCATGCTGGCGACCTATCGCCATCACTTGCTCCGCTACCTGCGTGGCTTCCTTTACAAGGATCTGTCGTGCAAAGCAAGGAATCAGCAGAGGGCAACAAAGGGCCTTGACTGCTAACTTATATAAAAGAGGGGGAGATATACTTACATGGTCCTCCAGCGACTCCGAAGAAGATTGCTGAACCATCATCCGAGCTACTACTCGATGCTCCCCTACGTGAGGAGAGCTCGAAGAATTGTGCCTGGAGTGGGCCGCCGCCGGAGGAGAAGGAGCACGCTCAACCTCCATCTTCGCCTTCGAGGTCGCGACTCCTGATTCCTTAAAAAATTCGACGTCGCCAGACGATGACGACGCCTCTTGACTGCAAGATAAAATCCGCACTCAAAAAGGGCAAACTCCCAGGGCAAAGTCAACAAGAAGAAAACAAGTGAAGAACGAGTGCACCACCAGCAAACTTACCAGTCAAACCTGTCGAGATCAAATGTGGCTTCCGTCGACTTCGACGAAGACTCCTTGTGCAATCACATCTTCTTGCGAGAAGACGATGCCACAGCCCTCACTGGAATGGCGGGAATTGGCGACTCCGCACCAACAGCCGCGGCCCCTGGAGTGGAAGGAGTCGACGCGTCGGAATCCTCGCTACGCGAACGCTTGCGAGTATCCGGACTTTCGGACTTGGGGGATTCCTCTTCAACATCGGAAAGGGACAGTCGACTCAGACTGGTCCTCTTCCACAGCTTCACGAGGAATAATCCCCTCAGGGAGGGGAGGCATGCAAGGCGACACCGCCCACTCCTGCATGCAAAAAGCAAAATAGATAAACAACAGAAGACGCAATCAAGAAAATACGCTACTACGTAGCACAACCATACCTCAGGGGGAGGATTCGAAGCATCGAAAGGAGGAACGACTGGCTCGTTCGGAAGCACATCCTTGAGGGTATACTTCGTAACCAGTCGCACCCTCTTATCTACCTCACTCGCGGACATGCCATCGGCAGACACGCGAGTGGGATCATCAGAGCCACCCCATTGGAACATGGGATGGACCCTGGCCTGGAGAGGTTGGACGCGACGATGCAGCCAAGTCCTGACCAGGGCGCAGCCTCCCTCTTCTGCGCCTATGCGACTCTCGAGGTCGCAGACACATTGATATAACACGGCTGTCTCCGCGAGTTTGGAGGGCATGATCACGTTCTTCCAAGAATGCATCTTCTTGCAGGGAGTCGCGGGATCGAAGGGAGCAAGTCCAAAGTGCTCGTCATTGGCCTTCTGATCGCGCACATAGAACCATCTGTCCCTCCATCCCTGGACGGACTTGGCGAGCTTGATATCAAAATAGGTGGCGGATGGATCAACATGGATTCCGCAACCACCTACATCATAAACTAAAGAGCCAGATGCGGACTGACGCTTCAATTTAAAAATGCGTTTGAAAAGACCAAAGTGCGGCTCGATTCCGAGCCAGCACTCGCAGAGGGTGATGAAACAAGTGATGTGGAGGAGAGAATTTGGGGACAGCTGGTGGAGCTGGAGCCCATAGAAACACAAAAGACCCCGAAGGAAGGGGTGAAGAGGCAAGGGAAGACCGCGAATGATGAATGCAAGAAACATCACTCGATAACCAGCGGGAGGCACAGGAACAGTCTCACCGCTGGGGACGCGCGAATCGGCGACTGATGCAGAAATCACTCCATCTTGGCGAAGAAGACGGAGATCCGACGCCTTGATGATGGAAGGGCGCCACGCGCCATTAGTCACGCGGGTGCCCGCGACCTTCTTCTTCCCGGCGGCAGCGGCGCTGGTGGCCGCAGTAGCGGAGCCACCCTTCTTCTTCGCTGCAGCGAGGGTGGCCGCGGAATCGGCAGCAGCGCCTCCCTTCTTCTTCCCCATTGCGCGGCGACGATGAGAGCGAAGAAAATAGCTAGGGAACGAGCGGAGTTGGTCCAGCGTCGCGGAGAAGATGGGCGCAGAGAGAAGCAGGAAAGCACAGGGCAATGGCGATAGAAAACAGATGGGAAAATTACCGCTGCGGCATCGCTACTTAACCCCTGGAAGATGCAATCCAACGGCTGACAAAAAAACCCTATTGGACACGTGGCATGCTTCGCGGAGGACACGTGGAGAAGAGGAAGCGCGAACCGTCCCCCCACTTCTACCATTACGCGTGGAAATCGAGGAGGCACAGTTAAAAATAAGATTACGCACGCCCAGTCAAATCAAAGTTAGAAAGTGGGACCCACAGCTCGTCACGTCCTGTCAAACTCGCTCACGCGGGCAACTAAAGTCATACAGGCGTCAGCACTGACATCATCAGGGCTATGCAGTGAAGAACTTCGACTATTTTAGTCCTTGCTAGAGTCTTCGACTCCACCAAGCACTCGGGGGCTACTCCCATAGGGAGCGCTGGCCGCGCCCCTACGATTTTCTTTTCTTGTTGCAGGAACATGGACAATCACGAAGAGCAAACCCAACCACTCGAAACACAGTTCGATTATGAACATGGGTTACTCCCATAGGGAGCACCGGAAACAAGCAGGCAAAGGACGACAGCAGTCGTGAAAATATTTAACCGCCTAAGTCATTGACTGAAACAAACAAGCAAAGGACGACAGCAGTCGCAAAAGTTTTTAGTCCCTGCCTGAGTCTTCGACTCAACCAGGCACTCGGGGGTTACTCCCATAGGGAGCGCTGGTCACGCACCCTATGATTATTTGAACAAAAACTATGTGTTGATAACATCCACACCCGAAACTCATGGCGACACCGCCTCATAATTTTTTTCCCTACAAAGAGAATGCGTCTCCTGGGTTACCCGAATCATCTCCGCGATGGCAAAAAATTCGGATGCCGCGCTTACAACGTGAAGATAAGACCTGAATAAGGCCTGGCAACGCATCTGCTGTGCACTACCAGATATATATCCGTGCCTGCAGGTACGATGAATATGCCTTGACGGACGCGTCGAGTGCTCACACCCATACACTGGAATTCGACTCCTGTAAGACCTCCGCGGCCTGAGTCGAATTACACCAGCATTTTTCCGGATTCGAGTCCAGGGACTCGAATTTGAGTAGATTGCGTTGTTTCACCCTAAGGTGGTTAACTGATATCGATGCTTCGGTTATATCAGGCATGTATATCAACAATCCCTATGACACAAATAAAAGCAATCGAAATATACTCATTTAGGCACTTGAAGGCTTCAAAAGTCCCCAGTCAAATCTGCGATTCCACTAGGCACTCGGGGGCTACTGACATGGGTATACCCTGCGGGTACTCGAGCTTGGTATATACGGTCCAAATACATACAAGCCCACGGTGTCGCCAAGGCCCAGATGGAGGGATTCGAGTAACCTACGGACTCTCGATTGCTTGAAGGACAAGAAGAAGTTCAAGACTAGAGTTTTAATCCAACTTGTAACCGACTCGACCTGCTACCTGAGACCTAGCCTATCTATATAAAGGCTAGGAGGGGGCGGTGAGGAGGACACACGCAACCCTAGTTTCCACAACCCTCGCCAGATTTCGTCTGCGCACCATTGTAACTTTCGACTCCCTCGATAATTCCACGAGCAGACAAGCAGGAGTAGGGACCTCTACGAGGCCTGAACCTGGGTAAATCCTTTGTCCCCTGTGTGCTTGTTTGCTAGCCGATAGATGTCTCCAGCGCTCCCTCCTTCTCCAAAACCCAAGTCCATAACAATGGGCATTGACGAGTTAAACCCTCGTCACTTGTACTTCTTGGATATTTCTTGGGGTGACATGCGTGGCATCCCCAAGCTTGAGATTTAGTCCATTCTTCATCTCATTACATCATTCTTTCCATACACCTGAAATTTTTTCCTTCATACAAAACTTCACACAATCTTTATTAGCAACATTAGTGCACTCAAGATAATAAGTCTTTGGGTTCAGTTTCAACACCAATAAAACTTCCAATAAAACACAAGATACTGTAGCACTTCCCTCAAAAAGCTCAATTCCCCAAAGAGAACTCAAAAAGGAATCAACAAGAAGCAAATACAAATAATGGCAGAAATATGTCAAAATATACCAGCAGGTAAAAACCATTTTTTTCGAAGACCTTCTGTTGTTCAAATCGAAAAGTGTTGAACTAAAGAAAGTTAGATAATAACCTAGGTCAGAAGCACAAAAATTCATGCCTCAAAACGATGTATAGAGATTTTACACGAATTTTTACAGTGAAGGACAAAAATCTGTTTCGGGACAGCAACTTTCCCAAGCATTACTTCTCTCTCATTAGAGGTTACTCTTGGCACAAAAAGCAAATAAAAAGAATAATGAGCGGTTATTACAGAGGTAATGACTTCCAAGACTCAAGAAAACTATTGGGTTATCTCTCAAGAAGTACTTTTCTTTAACGTCTTTAAGTTAGGCATGATAGTTTGAGAAGATGCTCACGTAAGAAATATGAATTGAAGTAAAAGGGAGCATCAAGAAGCAAATTCAAAGCACATTTAAGTCTAACCCAGTTCCTATGCATAGGAATCTTGTAAAGAAACAAGTCATGAAAGCACAAAGCAACAAGCATAGTAAAGCAAAAAACAAGTGCAACTTCAAAATTTTCAACATAAAGAGGGGAAACTTAATATTGTTGTGATGCATAAAACCATGTTCCCTCTCTCATAATATCTTTCAGTAGCATCATGAATAAAATTAACAATATAACTATCACATAAAACATTATTATCATGAGCCACATGCATAAAACAATTATTACTTTCCATATAAGAATAGTCATTCTTATTAATCATAGTGGGAGCAAATTCAACAAAATAGCTATCATTATTATTCTCATCACCATAATCATCAAATATAGGAGGCATATTGTAATCATTAATTTTCTCCTCAATAGTAGGTGGATTGAAAATATCATATTCATCATTGTAATCATCATATATTGGAGGTTTGGTATCATCATAAGCAATATAATAGATATCTTCCAAAGCTGGGGAACTAAAAAGATCATTTTCATAGGAACTAGCTTCCCCAAGCTTAGACTTTTCCATAGCATTAGCAATAATGGTGTCCAAAGAATTCATACTAACAACATTGCTATTAGCATGCAAATAAAGTTCCATAGGTTTTTTAATTTTCTCTTCAAACACTTCATATCCTAACTCAAGATAAATACTATAAAGCTCTCTAATTTTTTTATTGTTTTCCATTAAGCCTAACTAGTGAAAACAAGAACAAAAAGACAAAATTGCAGAATCTAAAGGAAATAACTTCGAGCACTCACACCGGAGGATGTGAGTACCTTTTACCTTACCTCTCCGGCAACGGCGCCAGAAAATAGCTTGATGTCTACGCACTTCTATTCTTGTAAAGACAGTTGTTGGGCCTCCAAGTGTAGAGGTTTGTAGAACAGCAGCAAGTTTCCCTTAAGTGGATTACCCAAGGTTTATCGAACTCAGGGAGGAAGTGCTCAAAGGTATCCCCTCTCAAGCAGCCCTGCAATCAAGATACAAGAAGTCTCTTGTGTCCCCAACACACCCAATACACTTGTCAGGTGTATAGGTGCACTAGTTAGGTGAAGAGATAGTAAAATACAAGTGGTATGGATATAAGACAACGGTGCCAAAAAATAGCTTTGATGGGTAGGAAGAGACTAAAGGCAAACTGAAATAAAGATACAAGCAAGCAAACATGTAATAGATCTAGTAGCAAACGGTGTTTCAATGCTTAGAAACAAGGCCTAGGGATCATACTTTTACTAGTGAACACTCTCATATAAATATCTTCTCTTTATGATACTACTCTTAACTACTCTCCGGTTGGACACTCTAATCCATGGTACGGCTATAACATCACTCCTCAAAGTACGCATTTCCTATCTAGATAACCCCACACTGTCACCTTGAGCGCTAGATGGTTCTAGCAAACACCACAATTTCATAGAGACAACCAACTCAAAATATATCATGATAAGTATTATAAACTCTAGCCTAAGTGCCACCACGGTGTGCATGCTATCACTTTCACACACGTCGGGAGAGCCGAATATCTATTAAAGCACTTGAGTAGCAAAGTAGATCTACTTGATTACAAAGCTCATGATCACAATATGATCATGCATAGAGAGAGAGATGAACACATAGCTACCGGTAGAACCCTTAGCCTCGAGAGAGAACTACTCCCTCCTCATCATGGGAATCAACAACGGCAATGGAGATGGTGGTGGAGATCGATGGAGATGGCTCTGGGGGCACTTCCCCGTCCCGGCAGGGTGCCGGAACAGAGACTTTCTATCCTCCGAATATCCCCTTCTGTGGCGGGGGCGCTGCGGAACTTTTCGTGGCTGGAGGCTGTTCTATTTATGGTTTTCGTCCTGGGGGCTTCTTATAGGCGAAGGGGCAAGGTCGATGGCCAGCCAGGGGTGCACACCACCTAGTGGCGTGACCAGGGGTCACCCGCGCCACCATATGGTGTGGCCAGGCCCTGTCCCTTCTCCGTCTCTGCTTTGGGCTCCGTGAGTCTTCCGGTAAAATATCGACTTTGGCTTTTGTCCCATCCAATTCTGAGAATATTTATTTTTTGGCTTTTCTAGAACCAAAAACAGAAGAAAACAGGCAACTGGCACTGTGGCATCTTGTTAATAGTTTAGTCCCAAAAAATGCATAAAAGTATCTCAAAGTATGAACAAAACATAAGAAATTAGATATAAAACAAGCATGGAACATCAAAAATTATAGATACGTTTGCAACGTATCAAGCTCTCCTGTGGCCGTGGCTTGGACAGGGGATGGTAGTGGATGGTCGAGTGTCTGGTGCGTGTCGTGGGCGAGGGCAGCATGGCTCCTAGCGCACCGTCCACTGTCGGCCGGCGAAGACCATATTCGGGTGGCACGACACTGGTGCACAACGGCAAAGAGGGGGCTGGTCTGGTGCTACTCGACACAAGGGGAGACAAGGAAGTGAAGAGGGGACCAATTGGTCGATGGATTACTGTTTAAACAGTGAAGTTAGGTAGTGGGTTAAAATGTGTAAGCAAGGTGTTTGAGGAAATGGCCGTAAGAAATTTTATTTGGAATTTTTGAATCAAATTTGGTGAGTGATCTATACTTATGCTTGGTAGTCTCTGGTTGCTTGGGTTTGCCAAGGGGAATTGGTTTGATGGGTTTTTGAAAAAGTGTGATCTTACCATATGAACTAGATTCAATTTTGAACTGTCCATTAAATTGATTTGGAAAATGTTTTTGTAAGTTTGTAAAGTGGGTCTGGATACACTTTTACTTGGTCTAGAAAGGGGTGAAAAGAAATGGAATTGTTTCTGTTAAAATTTCTCTTCTAGGAACACTCAAAGTGGCCTAGTGGTTAACTTTGGGCAAAATAACCATTCAGTTATTTAACTCATATTTGATTTCTTTTTCTTTTGATTTTTTTTGTAAATGGCCTAGATGATGTAGCATTAATATTTAAACCATTTCTTATCATTTATAGCAATCAAGCATGGCAATTTCAATCAATTCTACACTAATGCAAAACACACATGCATTCATATTCAAATTTGTAATAAAAGTTTTTGTTAACCCTAAACTTGGGTGATTAGAACTTGATAATCTCGATTAGAAGTTTTGGGGTGTTACACCCTCCGGAGATGGACCATAGATGGACTGGAGACCGACCGGAATCTCTGTCTCATACCGGAGTCTCCGGACTGAGCATCGCCAGACATGTAAAAGGCCTTTGGGCCTTCAGCCCATGTACCCCTTAGTCCGTCCAGAACTTATCTATTATCCCTAAAGTACCCCCTGACTTTGTGGCTAGCCTATATATAGTCCCCCACCTCTATTGTAGATCCTAGGCATGATCTTTGGAATTAATGGAAACCGTTGTGGATCTATCTAATTCTTGCCTCATGCTCCTTTGATAGAGGAGCACCAAATATCAAAAATCTCGTTGGATTTTGCATCGTGCCTCCACGTTGTACAAGGCCTAGGCAACGGGGATCCATTGCCTAGACGTCAAGATCTCACCGAGTCTCCCTTCTCGTCGTGTCGATTCGAGAGAGAGATCCCCGACCAACGCTGATCCTAGGGATTGCGCCAGACCGGTAGCCGCCGGAGTGAGCAATTGGCTTGTATCGTGTCTTCGTGGTGTGTGTGTTCATCGTGTTCTTCGTGCGTGAGTTCGCGGTTTCACTCTCTCCCTCACCCCCACACCTCCTTCACCACGATTTCAAGGGATTCGTGAAAGATCGGGCCATCCCCGAGGTTGCCCTGCAACAACAAATCTGCTAACTCATACTTCCTAACCATTTCTTATATCTTGATATTGCTGTCAACAAATTCAGTAATCCATATCCCTCTGACTCCATGATTGACAACAAATTCAGCTATCTAATATATGATCGACACATTGTTTTTTGCACAAATTTTGCTCCATCAAACTAAAAATAGAGGTCCCAAATATCTGACTATTGAGTAAATCGAAACCCTAGTCCGAAAATCCACCCACCACCATGCCCTTGGCCTTCGCCCTCTGTGCCGTCGACAAAGCACATGTCGCGGTCGAATTGTCCATCACCGCCACCGTATGTTCCATCATCGTCGGTGCATGCCCAGCGGCACGTCGGGCCACCGCCACCTCCAGTCTCCATTTCTTTCTCGAGCATGGGAGAAGGGGAGGGACCGGACGGATCCTAGTGCCACATCGGACCTGCCAAGGGACCCCACCTGCATGAAAACGAGTTAAGGCCGGCCATATGTGCAATCAGTGCTATCCGTCAATACCTTGCCTAAAAAATGGTGTTTATGTGTCAACTCACCCAATTATGATAGTTTCGTGTAAAGACTGCCCATATGTGATAATTTTGCGCAATTTACTCACTCCTAGTGGCTAGTGCTCTCGGAAGATACATTATCCGCGTGGGGCCAGTGGGTCCAAAATCCTCATAGTCAGCTCCGGTGACCTTCAGCACGTCCGTTGAGAAAAAAATAGCAGATGAATAGCAAAAGAGCTATATAACGGTAGAATGAAGGAAAATCCCTCTAGGAACCTATATGTTATACATTAGTTGTTCACATGCCCACAATGTTAGGTCCATAGTGTAAAATGTGCTCTAGGGACAAGGTTTGCATCTTCACATAGGAATATTCAACTATATATTTCCCTAGGAGAGAATTTATGCCTTTGGATATTCTCTTGGCACACCTTATAATTTTTTGACACAACTTGGCCATATATGGAGCATCTTCCCTTCATGAGAACGGATGGTGGTTTCATTTTCAACACTCCGCTTTCACTTGTAGGGAAGAGAGGGAGAGATGAAGAGAGGGAGTGTGTGTCATCATTAAGTATCTTCGTCGTGAGCTCTAAAGACGACCATATCAGGGAGTTGTGCACTAGAAGCCTTTAAGTCAACTCGGCTCTCATGGTACAAATCCTTTAGACCTCAACCATCGACCCTCGATCTCCCGCATCCGTGATTCGAACAACCTATTGAAACAAGAGGCAGCAAGGCAAAACATGTCTTACGCATGCTGGGTCAAAAAAAAAGTCCGAACAAGCAAAGAAGAAGAAAGTGGGGCCGCAACTCCTATCGGGTATCTTCCGGAAGAATTAACCTTCCAAACCAACGTACACCAAAATTCACTAGGTCTCACAAGGCAGTACAATTATAGGGACGGAGTTTTAGTGAATCTAATATGGGAGGTCACTGTTTTACAGGATCCTACAAAATTATTTTAAAGAATGATTTTTTTGAAGGATAGAGTTTATTTTTTACGCTTATTAGAAGGGCAACAAGAACATGTTTTTCTTATTAGAAGGGCAACAAGAACATTTTTTTTTACAATGCCACAAGAACATGTTGATTATTTTTTAGCCGAACACACGAACACACTAATTTTCGTTTTTGAGAATTACGAACACGTTAAATGAAAACCGCAACGCGAGTATGACAATATAGCCCATACGACGGCAGTGAATAGCTGGGTCATATGGGCCTTCTGAACCTGTCCGATCCCAGCGCTTCCTTCGTTTTCTTTCAGAAGAGGGGCTGGAGCTCAACTGTGCAACCACGACGGGACGAGACGAGGAGCTTTGGCGGCTGCGGCGGAGTTCGTGCGGTGATCGCGCTGGTGAGTGCCCCGTCGACCTCCTCTCCTATCCCGCTCGCGGAATCCGCGCGGCGCTCGCCTGCTCGCTTTACCTTTGGCTTCCACCCGCGGCGGCGGCGGCTAGGGCTAAATTTTCGATCGTACAGGCACGGGGCGGGGCAAAGTTGAATCGATGCACGGGCCGGCGGCTAGGGCTCCCTCATCGTTTGATATTAGTTGAATCGATGCGCGATCCTGTAGTGTCGTGAATGTAGGACGCCGCCAGTAGCATCCACCATTTGTTTGAAGCAAATGTTGCGATTGGGTTGTGAAGCACGTTTTAGGTTCATGGGGAAGCGAAAATAGAGGGGAGATTGTTGATGCTAGAACATAACTTTGGATGGTTAAAATTTCTGTGGTCATGGTTTGGGACTTAATTTTTCTTCTTGTCCCGTTGTATCTTTTTCTTATAACATAGGCAAAACCTAAGGTGAATCAACCTATTTAGAATTCATGTCCTGGTTTTGAAAATTAGTTTCTTATTAAGTGCTCGAAAATTATTTGATTACAATCCATTATACGGTGCTCTGTTTGTTTGCAGTATGTCACATTATTTGGTGAAATCTATTTTTTGCAGAAGAATAATCTGGTGGCTCAACTTTGTTGGTTTTATTGCATTTATTATGGATTCTACGGAAATCACCCCTGAGCATCCAGGAAACGTGGAATGCATCATAGATGGCATCCCAAGAGACCTCATCGAGCAGATATTCCTTAAACTTCCAGTGAGCTCTTTGTTGTGGTGCCTGGGTGTCTGCAAACAGTGGCGCAAAATCATCCGATGTCCCCAGTTTGTTGCAGCACACCTCCAGTGCGCTCCCTGTTGCACCCTCCTATTTGCCCCGCAGCAGTCGGGTTTTAACAGGCTACACCCTAGTGACGCTATACTCTTTGATGAAGCCCTGTCACCATCAGCATGGGCAGTACCGGTGATTGGGCCTGATGATATCCTCTGTGGTTCCTGCAATGGACTTCTTTGCTTATACACAAATACGTCAACAATCAAGATAGCTAACCTTGCAACTGGTGCATGCCTGCATCTCGAGAAACCCGTGAAGAATTTGAAGGGTGACCACTTCTCGTTCTACAGCTTTGGATTTCACCCAGTGACTAAGGAATACAAAATTGCACACTTTCTTCGTGACTGTCGTCCCTATTCTGCAGGAAGATTCAGCGCCATTCAAGTTTACACACTTGGTGACGAAGAATGGGAACTTGTTACAACTCCAGAGTATCTTAGGTTCAAGTTTGAGAAACACTCGGTAGTGGTCAATCTTGGTGGAAAAATGTATTGGTTAACTGAAGACAGAGGATCTAGTTGGCATCACGCAGTTATGTCTTTTGATTTCAGTGATAAAAGTTTTGCACTGATACAGCTGCCAACAGTTGACCTAGAAGATTATGCAACTGATTGTCCTCGCCGGTATTGGATCACAGAGATAGATGGGAAGGTCTGTGTAGCAACCGCTCAAACAAATGGCTATCTTCCCAGAGCGCTCATTGGTAAGCTGCAAATATGGACACTAAACGGCAAGTTGGAGCAAAGGTGGAGACAGAAGTATAACATTCAGCTCCCGTCACATTCCATCCGAGCACTACCATTTTTTCATAAGGATAAGATTGTGATACACACTTTGAATGGTAATTTATATTCTTATAAGGTGCCTGGCCAAAACTTTGAGATTGAGTTGAGTAAGAGCGTAAAACTGCTACATCTAAGCCACCACATTAACAACAACATTCGATTCCATATCTATGTGAGGTCACTTGTACCATTGAATGTATATCGAAATGGTGCTATTGTGCGTAGACCAAATCGCAAGGAGGGATGGAATTCAAACAAATGGCAGGCTTGGGAGCATGTGCTTTGCAAACGAGAGGAGATGTGTAATAGCCTCCATCAACTGGTTGCCGAAGTACTTGTATGTTTGCTAAACTGTCATTACTAATGCTAATTATTCTTGAAGATGTGACAGATGGCTATTTGATGTTTTGTAGGCACTTTGTGAAAAGATTAATCACATCCTACAAAGTCTACCCAATGAGGAAGTGTTGCAGCGAATAGAAGTGGAAGTCAATCATATGTTGCAGCATCTACCCATATGTCCTGATCAGGTAATTCTTTACCAGAATGGAAGTTGCTGCATTTGTTGTATTCCAGCTCAGGCGGTTAATGATCATTCGAAAAACTATAGAGCAGTGTTTTAAGGAAGTTGTAATAAGTTCTGTAACAGATGTCTTGTTTGAGATTCCAGCATCCAAAGCCCCTCCGGCGGCTTAATTGGGTCGGGCAAAGTTGGGACATGGAGAAGTTAACGGCCCTGGTGGATAGAATAAAGTGTATAGTTAAGGTATAGTGTGTCGGAATTTCCTAGAACAGCTGTAATTACGTATCATTTCGGTGGGCCAAATTGACAAAAAATTAACCTTCCTATATTAAGCTGCAAGTTATCCATCTTTTCTCAATAACAAAGATGACATCAAGACAAAGCAAGAGAGTTATACAATAAACCAGGTAAAGGCCTATGTAGGTTGTAAGTTATCCATCTTTTCTCAATAACTTGCAAGTTGTTGTTCCTTGATTCTGTTATGATCTCGTTACCATAAGGAAATTGATTTTCTCAACATAAGCTAATTAACCCGGGTATTCATAGTTTCATACAAATGAAAGATCCATGTTGCAATGTACTTGGGTACTATTAGCAATCTGTTGTTTTGTTTGAGTGAAGTTGACTTGGCTAGCTATTGAAATCATTGAACTTCAGTAAATCACATATTTTGACACAGTAAGGAACTAATTATTCACCAGGGCTCGAGTAATTTTGTTACTTCCTCCGTCCAGAAATAAGTGACTTGCATTTGTCTAGATTCTTATGTATCTATACACTAAAACGCGTGTGTATCTAGACAAATCCATGTCACTTATTTCTGGACGGAGAAAGTAGAAATTCTGAACTGAACATGTTTTGAGAAAGCTATATATGATGTCTTTAAAGAATTATTCTCTTTCTTTTCGTATCATTGAGTGTGTGCATTCCATTATTATACATTACTAATATATACTTTGTAAATGATTAAACAATTATATTTGCTGTTTTAAGTCAGTGAAAGACTGATCTATTTTTTACACCTTGAGTTATTGGAAATCCACTTTGGCTCATAGCTGTAGATGCACCCACACATTTCGAAATGTCAAAAAATTCTGAAAAAAAAAAAACTACCTCTGTGAGATAAACCTCTAGAAACCAAAAAAAAAAAGAACTGTCAACAGTAAAGATGGAGTAGCTGGTAGACATTCATCTACTGTGAAACATTGTTTTTCATTTATAGTTTATTATTATGGATTATAAGTTTTGAACTTAATTTGACGATTTGATGGGTTTGAACGTTAGGAGCTGACTTTGGAAGGCGCTGCACTGCTACAAAGGCTGGCATCTGCAGTTTGTGAAGCCAATAGTCAGGGTCTGGCAGGAAGGCAATTGGACATCTAGAAACTGTAGCAGTTCTATGTCGAAGGTTTGTTCAGCTATTCATTGCTACTTTTTTTTTCTGAAAACTCTGGTAGGACATGCCTTGGTTAATGGTTGAATCCACGCATCTCTGTTTGTTTTCCGCAATCCTTCTTAACTAGATGCTGGGGTAAATGCTATCTTTAACCTTATCTGGTCCGGTGTGAACAGTCTGTGCCATATTGCTTCCATTTTAAATATGAAATGGAGGTTGGGGTTTCCCCTTGTTCGGAATAAAAGTTTTTGATAAAGTTTATCTTTGTTCCTATTCGCAGGGCACACCGAATTCCAATGGTTGATTTCTGCTCTGTGACATGATAAGGGATGACTGACGTGAAGGCTTGAGACTGCGACTCTGGCTCCATTTATTTTTCACTGTCGGTTGTCTAACTCTTGGCTGTGAAGTGGTAAAGTGTAACCCAGTGTTTTTTTTGCATCACCTTCTGTGTAACTGTGTCGCGATATCTTTCACATATTTTCATCATATGTGTCCGCTGGCCTTGTTCGCGAGTGGCTTGGAATAGGGATTAGTTTTGTGTACGTAGGAAGTTAATCCTTTTGTCTTCTCCAAACCGCGTCTCGACTTTTTTTTTTTTTTTTTTTGCGAATGCTCAGACTTGTGCTTTACACCCTACTAGTAAGAGTGATCGTGCAATGTACATCTTAGACGTTTTTTCATATGATTGGTCGGATTATCTCAATTTAGACGGTTTGATTGATGGCTAGGAACATATGAATCTGTGAAAATTTGGTTTTTTCTACCGTTAGGAGAGGTAGAGATGCCATTCATCACAACTACCCAACACATCTGACCACAAAACAACGCAGATCAGAGGTGAAGACATACACTGCATCCACGGTGCGGCACCGGTTGCATTTTAAGCGTCAGACTCAACTTGTGCTCTAAGTGGTAGGAGCCGTTCTTGGGTGGCGAAAGTCAGCGCTGCAGTAAATGTGAGGTGATATACACCCCTCGACGCAGCGGCTGCGGACGTGCCGCGCGCACGCTCGCGGCCCACCGAGGTTGTCGTTTTGTACACCGCTGCCACCGTCGGCGAGAACCTACCTCCCTAACCCTAACTCTGGTCGCCGACGAGCATCCACCCACCCCCAACCCTAAGTTGCTTTCCTCGCCTCAATCGAGCGCCACATTTCCCTCGTCTCCCGTAACCACATGCCCACCCACCTCCTAACCCTAGCCCTGCACTGCCACTAACGGGCCTGGCCCAAGAAGCAACCCGTAGTGTAGAGGGGTGTGCGGCGCAGGCAAACTCGCGCAGCGGTAGGCAGCAAATGACATTTGCGGGAGCTCCTGTACAGCGCCGTACGTGGACGCGAGTGACACTTCGCCTCAATGGCTCCTCCATGGCCGGAACAATGTGGTCCAATAATAGGTACATATCAATTTTTTCTGCTTATTTCTTATTTTTTGTTATTTGAACAAGAAAAAACTTTTAAAAAAATCGTTTTTTAAATCTGAACCACTCTAAATCAGAAACTTTTCGAAATTGATTTTTAAAAAATATAACAAAATTTAAATAGAAATATTTTTTCAAATCTGAACGTTTTTAAATCACCACAATTTTAAAAGTCATAATATTTCAAATTCGAACATTTTCCAAATCTGAACACTTCCAAAATCTGAACATTTTTCAAATATAAACATTTTAAAAATTTGAACATTTTTTAAAATGCGAACTTTTTCATATATGAACATTTTTAATATGAACACTTCAAAATTTGAAAACTTTTCCAATTAAATTTAACTAATACGAATTAAAATAAACAAAAAAAAGAAAAAGTTAACAGCAAAACATAAAAAAGAAAACAGAAAAAAAAAGAAAAAGAAAAAAAAGAGAAAGACGTACCTATAAATGGGCTGGCCCGTTAAGGGAATCTTCAGGCGGAGCGCCAGATAGAGGCCGAAGATCTGCTCGTGCTACTGGGCTTTGTCGACCGTGTCGGGCCCATAGGCTGTTTAATTTGGTAGGCCCCCTCGTTAAAAAGGGCTGGATATATTTTATTATCTTGGGGCGAACTATCGGCGACCTGATGGCGGCGGCGGAGTTCATCTGATCTGACTGAACTCGTTCGTGAGTCTACCCTAAACTTCGATTTCGTTTTCATTTCTTTTTCCGTTTCTGTTATTAGGCTTCCTCTGCATTTGTTGCCTCGATCCCAGAGGGAATAGCAGTCGTTAGGGTTGCAATTTGCAAGGTAGAATCCAGTCCATCGAAACTTAGTACTAGTATAAATTTTAGGCGACAATGGAATTATGTAGGCACAGCTTGATAAGCTGGGACGGACCATATTTTTATTTGTTTATAATCATGGCGTGGTGATCCTTTGGGTACTCATGGAGGGCCAAAATGTTGATAGCGTGGTGATTCTTCAGGTCCTGTTTGGATCCCAATCCAAGGTACTGTAGAATCCAATCCGTCGAAACTTAGTACTGTATGAATTTTAGGCGAGAACGGAATTATGTAGGCACCGGTTTGCTAGCTGTCCCCACTTTGGCTTTGATGGAATTCACGACAATGTACTAGTCGTCTGGGTTCCAACTTGCAAGGGAAAAACTCCAATCCGTCGAATCTTAGTATGAATTTTTGGCGAGAACAAAATAATGGAGGCGGCAGATCATATCTTTTAGTAGCTGGTTATAATTAGGTGAAAAGGTTAGCAATATGGCCACACTCTACTCTTGGTATGTTGTCGTTAGAGTAAATCCCCCGTTTGATGAACCTTACGAATGACTACAGATACTGTTTGATGAACCTTTTGGGTAGTCATATAGGGCATAGTGTTTAGAGCGTGGTTTTTTTTCAGTTACTGTTTTGATCCCATGATGCCTAAATTTTTTCCTTTGATGTTCTTACTTTCATGTATTTTCTGCAGAGGTTATTGGGCCCCCAAATTTGCTTGGCATGTCAGTCTGTGAAACTGTTGATTGGAAAAGGATTTGGTAGCTCTCACTGTGGCTTCGATGGAATCCACGACAATGCATCTAGCAAACAAGAGATGCCTGACCTGCTTGCCGCAAGATATGATTGAACTGATACTTGTGAGGCTTTCGGTTAGCAATCTGCTGAGGTGCCGTGGAGTCTGCAAGCTGTGGGATGGCATTATTCGGGATCCCCGGTTCACCATGGCACACCTTCGGCGGAATGCGAAGCTTCTAATTTTCCACCGAGCGGTGAATCTTGGCAAGCTCTGTCCTAGTGAAGCGGTCCTCTTTGATGAAGCCTGGTCCCCATCAACGTGGGATGTGCCCGTGATTGAGCCTGATGATTTCTTGTGTGCCTCGTGCAATGGTCTTATTTGCTTGTATTCAAGTAAATCAACTATCAAGATAGCCAACGTTGCAACCGGTGAATGTATGCATCTCGCCAAACCTGTGAAGCACTCGAAGGGTGATCGTTTTTCATACTACAATTTTGGTTTCAGCCCAGCTACAAATGAATACAAGGTCATGCACTTCTCTCCAGACAAGCAGCTCCATGGTAGTGGCTTCTTCAGTGAAATTCAAGTTTACACGCTTGGTAACGAGAGGTGGAGAATTGTTAGAACTCCACAAGCTCTAAGCTTGAACTGTGTGGAACACAGTGGTGTTGTCAATGTTAACGGAGCAATGTATTGGCTAACTGAAGACACAGAAAGTAGCTGGCGACGGGCAGTTGTATCCTTTGATCTCAAAGATGAACATATAGAATTGATACGTCTGCCTGTAGTTGATTTTGAAAATCCTGCATTTGGTTATCCATTTCGCTACCGGATCATGGAGATAGATGAGAAGGTGTCTGTTGCTGCTGTTCAAACAAGAAGAGATTCCTACCTTACAGGGAAGATGCAGATTTGGACACTTGACAACCTGGTAGAGCAAAGCTGGAGTCAGAAGTATAATATCGAGTTATTATCACTTCAAGTTCTAGGACTCTACGGGGATAAGATTGTCATGCATAGTCTTTCTCAGCACATATATTGCCATGAATTGGCGAGCCAGAGTTTTACGGTTGAAATAGCCAAGTTAGTGAAGCTGTTAGACTTCAGTCCCCGCCGGGACGACAATATGCAATCCTATGTGCACGTGAAGTCACTTGTACGGTTGGATGCATATAAGAAAGCTGGTATTGTGTGTATGCCAAAGCGAAAAGAGGGCTGGAAATTGAAGAAGTGGGAGGTGTGGGAACACAAACTTTCTCGGCTAGAGAAACAATGGAGAAGAACCTATGAGATGCAACGAAGGATAAATGTATAGTAGCTGGACTTCACATAACCAACATGTTTCCATTACTGTTGAAGATATGACACACTCTACATAGTGTATAATATAACCCATATTGGCAGGTAAATGCACAGGTGATGGGTGTAGCCTTGAGTCTGAACTTGCCTGCCCCACCAGATCAGGTAAACCTGTCCTTCTGTCTCGAACTGAAAGTCACCAAGCTTTTCATAAACTGGATCAACAGTTTCTAGTTACTTTTCGAGTGAGGATTTTTGGAACTGCCTGACGTGAGAGTTTAGCAGGATACGTTCCTCCGACGGCTTAATTGGGTGGAGCAGAAGCGGGTGGAGGAGATGTTGTCATCTTGTTTGACTAGTTTGGAAGGTGCATTGAAGGTACGGTGTGTAGCTGTTCACTACCGGAATCATTTGATATTGTCATTATGATATGTAAAATTGACAAAAATTACTTATAGGTCATAGATAAGGCATTGATAGCCTCAGAAAATGATCATGGAGGCAGATCGGGTAAAGGTTTGTGAAGCTTCTAACTAGCAGTTACTCTACTAGGGTGCCGGTTCTTGTTACTTGTTCCCTTTGCAGCCTCATTTTCCTTAAATTAAGGAAGTTAATGATTTGTTGTTCGCATTATGATATGTAATGTAAAATTTGATGTATTTATAGGTCTTGCAGGAGATAGCGGACGACTCAGCAACGCAAATGATCGTAGCAGCAGATCAAGTAAAGGTTTGTGTAGCTTCTAATAACCACCGGTTACACAAGCAGCGTGTCGGTTCTTGTTACTTTTATCATTTTACAGCCCCACTTTCCTTAAGTAAGGAAGTTATATAATGAGATGCTGAAATTACGGTATTCAATTTTGCTAGATGTACGTGCAGTTTTCTGTTTAAACAAATATATAGCGATATGTATGTTCCGAAAAGAAGAATTAAACTGCATTGTTTCATTCTTACATACATGAGTTGCAATGAAGCACCAAACTAGATTGCGGGAGCAGGTATTATTATGGATTCATGGCACTGGTTTACAGCATGGTAAAAGTATGAAGTCGGTATTTTGATTCATCTGCAAAACCCAGGTTTTACTTCAGCAAGGAGCAGGGCCATCCCTTGTTTTACACGAACAGTAGTGAATAATCATGACATTTTTACAAAGTTGTAGATCAGCATATATATCCTTTCCTTTTGCAACAGGGAAAGGGAAAAGAGAATGTCACGGACCTGGCGACCACAGAGGATAGCGATGTCGGCCCATCAAGACCCGAGCGAAGGAAGCCAAGCTCCAGGTTTGATCAATCGACGTGGACGACCTGATTTGGATGCGCCTGCAGCTGCTGCTTGAGTGAGAACATATTTTTGCTCAAAAGAAAAGAGAGAACATACCTTACTCTCACATATCGCAGGTTGCCGCGACTCCGTCTGCTGAAAGTTTCTGTTCCTGAAAACATACGACTATGATGCTAAGACTTAGGAGCAACGCTCTTGTTTGATTCCCTGAAACAAACATGATCTTTTGTGGCACAATCTTATCTTATTGGCGTTGAGCTCCTGTTCTGGTCCGTTGCAGTTCTTGGCTAAAATTGTGCTCTCTAGGACAGGAGTTTGGCGCCAAAAAGAATTGGAGCCGGATTGCACAAGTTAGGCGTCACGCTTTTTGGCGCTGATGCCCATATAGGCAATAAGTTTAAACCAAAACTCTTGTTTAAGTATCCCCAGAACACTAGTCCCTCCGTTTTAAAATATGAGATGTTTTAGCTTTGTGAAAGAAGTGTATCTAGACTTCATTTAATGTGTAGGTTCATTTAGATTTGGAGTAAACCTACACACTAAAGGGGTCTAAATACACTCATTGCACAAAGCTAAAACATCTTATATTTTGGAACAGAGGGAGTAGAAGCTAGCAACTTTTGTGGCACAATCTTATCTTATTCTACCTATTAGGTTTGTGATCTGTTAACCCTTCCTGTTAAAAAATATGCATTGTACCTATTGCTTGGACCATCATCGTCTGAGTTTCTGAAGATACCCAATGTTCATCATCACTTCCATTTGCCCATGAGGAGACCCACAGACGCTAGGCCTGTCCTGACTGAATGCTTTGCATGACGCCAAGTGCCAGGAATCGATGTCCTGGCTGATCCGGTGACATGACCAGTCTATCCAAATCAGCTCCCTGCAGAGGTCGCAGGTTGCCGGTGCCAGATGGCCTGGAGCCTGGTGAAATCGCAGGGCCTTTTTTCACCCCTTTGCAGCAGCAAAACTGGGCGAGTAGCGGCGCACGGCAAGGCCTGCTGCTTTGCTGCGTTTCTTCATTTCAAGAAAGCGCGGCGAGACGGACGTGCATGCAGGTGTCATCGATCGAGTGCAGGAATATTGCGCGGTGTGGTCTGCTACAGGCATGTAGATGCAGCCTTTGCCTTGTTGGGATACAGACGCAGGCACAATCAGGGAGCAGAGAGGAGTGTGGTTGTGTCAAGGGATGAATGCTTGAAGCCTTGAAGGAGGCTTCATTGATTTTTTTTATGTGTCGAGCGATGAAGAGGTTGTTGGCGGGACGACTATATATGCGGCCCCTGTTTTGTAGTAGGAAGTTTCCAATGGTTTTATAAGTGAGTAATTACGAAAAGGAACTCAAATAAACTGTAGCGTTCTATGCATATAGTCGAGCAAAACCTGCTTTTTTTGGGGGTTAATAATACTTCCCCTGTTACATAATTCTTGTGTGGTTTTAGATTAAATTTGACTTACAACCACGGCAAACATCATGAAATAGAGGGAGTAATAAACTCGACATCCTAGAATAGAAGTATTTTTCTCCTGGTTTTTAATACCAGACACTTCCCTATATCCCGGGTCACACTAGATTCCTCGGTAGAAGGCTCTTTAATCCTCTATGTTGCTCAACTGGTCTAGCTGCGGCGGGCTAACTCTCCCAACAGCGGGCTTAACATGCGAGTGGGCACGGGAGCTGAAGTGAGGGCGGTGGAGGATTCCGCCGCCGCTGCCTGGCTAGGGTTCATGCAAAGGAGGTAGTGAACTTTTGAATTTGGACACCCTCCCCCCATAATGTTGATGGTTTAATCGATTTGCCAGGCGGTTTGGCACGTTGACACACACATATCGGATAAGTGCTGACAAGAGACCCAACCAGTTACTCAACAGGGGAAGCCACAGAAATTTTTGATTCAGGCGAGTTTGGTTCGAAATGGTCTCTCTCGATAATTGGCTGGTGGAAGCGCAGGGCCTTCTCCCTTTGCAGCAGCGAACTGGAGAAAGTCCTATCTATTTCTGCAGCGGGACTTTTCTTTTTTATAATTCTTCTTATTTTTTTCGGTTGATCTTTAGCAGCAGCGACACTATCACCACCAAAACAACACCAGAAGTCCAACCCCTCCAAAAGCGACGCCTCCAAGAAGAAAACAGTGCACAAGCGCTGTCATCGTCCGATCAAAGATCTTAGGTTTTCACCCTGGAGAAAGTCCTCGCTCGCAAATCAATGCCTTCTGCAAGTCCATTGCCAGGCACAACCAATGAAGGCCAGACCTTGGGTTTTCACCCTGCAAGGTAAGACTGTGAGTTTCTCCTGTGATATCGCCCCCTCTAATAGACGCTGCTGCGAGTCACATATATCAAAGCCAGATCCTCATGCCATAAAGACTCAATCCACCATAGCTCGTCCACATGTCTCTGCCTTCATGACATTCTCCGCATCTGACTTCACCATGTGTATCATCAAAGACATGTCGCATGATGGTATCAGGTAGCAGAGCTTCACCGCTCTCCCACTGAAACCAAACGACCAGCAAAAAACACAGGTGCGTATGACCGAATTCCTTCCGATCCAGCAAGCTCCAGGCATATGCGCCCATGAGAGTTCGTCGATAGAGCCTTCCGGAACCAGACACTCCAGCCAGATCAATGGAGACACACATCAAGTAGATCTTCGTCTTGGTGCGAGAGAGATCCGAGGACCACCCCCTTTATTCAAACCGAGCCGGCAGCCCCCTCGCCACCCGCCGGCAACTTGCAAGATTACCAAACCCTACCAGCAGCCTTGCAGTTAGGCTAGTAACGAGAGAGATGAAAGTAGAGTAGGGTCGATCCCCATCGGATCCGGCCCTACCAGCAGTGGGGAGGTCCGGAAAGGCACATCAAAGCCCTAGATCTCAAGATCTAGGGTTTCCAACACCAGCCGGCTTGGCCCAGGACCTCCACCGCCGATCATGGCGCCGCCGGGAGAGACCTCCACCTCCACCCCAACCAGGGTCGCCACCCTGGTCGCTAGCCGTCGTCGAACCAGGCCATCTCTTCCCTAGCATCCATGACGGCCAACTCCGGCTTCCACCGACCCCAGACCACCATTCAGCGGCTGGGTCTGCCGCCACCGCGGCGAGGCCGACAACAGCGTCTGTGTGAGGAGCAACGGCGGAGGGGAGCTTTGGTGGCGAACGGCAGCACCCCCGATGTCTCCCTAGGGTGCGACACGGGAGGGGGGGGGGCGTAATGGAGACAGGTCGATAACTGTAGTTCCTTGCAACTTCGATCCCAATAGTTGGAGGTCTGTGTAATTTCCTCGATGTAGGCACAATCAGGAAGCAGAGAGAAGTGTGGGTGTGTCAAGGGATGAATGCTTGAAGTAGGCTTCACTGATTAGAGTTTTTGTTCCTCATTTTAATAATCGAAATTTTCATACGCCGCTGATTGAGAAGGGCAAAGATTGCTTGTTCCATTGCCATGTATTTTGCCGTCTGGAGGTCCGTCTTCATGCGCGCAAGAGCTCCGAAAAGATAGGTGATGGCCATCTTTTTAAAGCATGGATGCATTATACGGATGATCCAGATCAAAACGGCGCAGATACAAACGACAAGAACATGCAAATCTCAAATTTACATCTAGTTAACAAGATTTTAGGCAAGATTGATCGGATAATTAGTGGGGTAAGTTCTACCATAGTTGATTTTCTACTTAAAAATTCTACAACGCCCCATTAAATCAATGGCTGGATTTAAGATATTACTACTGATCACCTTCCATCTTTAGTAAAAGAGGTATATACACCTTTAGTCTCACATCTTGCACCGCGAGAGTGTTTTAGTCTTACATATTAAAAAAGAGCAATATTAGTCCCATAACTTGTATCTTGAGAGTATTTTAGTCCAATTTAATCGAATTTCAGTAAATTTGACTTAATTTGTCCACAAATGACGTTGATTTTTAAATGACTCCTATATATTTTTCTATGTCATTTGTGTTCCTATGCAGACTGACAAGTGGGCCACCTATTAGTAGACGTACAAATAAAATAGTTAAATCTCTAAGAGGAGAATGGATTCAAATTTAACACTTTTGTACAACGAGACACACATCCACAAGCCACTATGCCGGTAGATGCTAGTTGTTACTCCCTTCAGACGAGGAGTACTTGAGATGATGTAATTATGCTAGAAGAGGAGTAATTGGGAGGACGTAATTATTTATACAATAAAAAAACACACACGAATACAAAATGCTCACGTCTACTGCCAGTATAATCTTGTGCATATGTATCGAAACATTTTGTCATGTGCATGTTGGCACGATCCATAATATTTACTGTATAGCTTAGTCGTTAACCTAGTAGCTAGCTACAGTGTCTAGAATAAACTTGAGTTGTTTTTTATTCGCAAAAATAAAAAGGAATAAACTTCAGTTGTAATTATAGCTCAGAACACAAATTATTTTGAATTGAGAATTTGCATTTTTTTTAGATTTTTTCACATCTTCGAAACACATATTTTTGAATATCCAAAATAAAGAACACATCAGCCGAAGCGCTCTTCAGTTAATCACTTATGTGTGCATGTTGTAGTGGAAAGGTTGATTTCTTCAATAGCGCAGGTAGTCAGCTTGATACCCTACAACGTATTGGTAGTTTTTCTTATTTGTTTTTTATTCAGATCCGTCTTTCAGGTCGTACCAAGGTCACAACTGGCAGGGAGAAAATACATAGGGATCATTTTGCAAAAAATATGATGCCACATGTCAGTTTCAGAATGAGTTACGACGAATTCGGATAAAATCACAAAAATTCGATTGAATTGGATTAAAATGCTCCCGGTTACAAGTTGTGAGACTAGTGTTGCTTACTTTGCAAGATGTGGGACTAAACGCTCTCACGGTGCAAGTTGTGGGACTAAAAATGTATATACCTCTCAGTAAAAGGCACCGTAAGAACTATTGCAAGAAAACCCTTCAGAGAGCAGGTGCTTTATTATGATCTATTTGGCAAAAGCCTTTCAAATCTTCCGTAAAAGGCACCATTAAGGATTTCATTTTCTGTCGCAGAAATATGAGGAATATCGCGACCCCACACAGGTTCCGGACATCCGCAATATTAGTGTGATATAGTGGGCCAAATAAGGTATAGTTTGATCAAATGTTGGTACATCATCAAGGATTCAAGGAATGACTTGGTGCATTTATCCATGCATGTCACCATGAACGCAATTTTTTTGCCAAAATGATACCGCGCCGAGCTGATATGCTGTTCACTCGTTTTCGAATCCGTGTGTCCTACACAAAAAGAGAATCTACAGCTGTCCTATGTGTAAAAATAGAAGGACTATAAAACCACCTATATACTCTTTGAACTATTCAGAAGAACTCTATAGATCTGGAAAGATAAATCACAGGATTGCATGTGCAGGTTATCCGGACTTACCAACACAGAACAGAGAACTTTACAGATCTAGTTTGTAAAGAAATTCAAAGTAAATTTTAATATATTAAATACTAGGCTCGTTTCAAAGAGTTCGCTGCGAGAAAGTCAAATATGCAAATAAAATTAAATTTCTATTTCTTTTGTAAAAGTTAGCCATTGTTTTTAATTTGTAAGTAGATATAGAAAAGGAATATAGGAAGAAAAGTGGACAACCAAGCGGGTCCCATGTACCAGACCCCAACGAAAATGAGTGGTCAGCATAGTTATTTATTACTAGCTAATATAAGTCTTTTTAGAAAGCTAAATTATAGAATGGAGGTAGTACTGTATACGTTTATACCTCAAATTATATTCACAAACTTGAGGGGGCTCTCAAATACTAGGTCTGTGGGCTTTAGGCTAGTCATAATGAGAGTAACATAAGTAGTAACATAGATCTACATGGAGTGCCAACTAGGTATTCTGGCAACATGGCATGCCATTAAATGAGGAAAGAGATGAATGTAGCAACTAGCTATGTTACCATAACATCACACACCCCGATGCAAGATGAGTCTACAAGCTAATAAATGAGACCTTGCATTATACTAGATTGGAGTTACTCCCCACTATTGAGGTGATAACATAGACCAGTAACATACGCATGACACTAGTCTATGTTACTCTCCAGTATGATCAGCCTTAATCCCAGTTAATTTGAGCATCTACGACTTTATGTTTGCCGCAAATAGCTAGCATTGGTTCAAGTATGATTAGGATTTTTGCGAATGCTTCAAGTATGATTAGTACGTGAAAGTACTGAGAATTAGGCCGATATCAAACATTACTGAAGCTGCAATCAAAATCTGAGAGTGCATACATGTTACATAATCCAACCAGATGATGAACTGATGATAACAAGACGAACATGAAAAGAACATGGACGCGAGATGGCCGGCCGGAGCACAATCTATATACTTATCTAAATAATATAAACCATCAATGCATGCATGCATGGCTGCATGTTTACTCGAGGCTGATCCTGGTGGCGTGAGCCATGAGCACCTGCTCGAAGTCGGCGTTGAGCAGCAAGTTGACGACGGCGAGTGCCTCGTCCTTGCTGCGGATGTTGGCGCTCGTCTCCAGCATCTTGGTGAAGGGCCCGTCGTCCCACTTGCCCCCGGTCCGGTTGGTGCGGATGATCTCGTAGGACATGGTGTCCCAGTGGTCTATGTAGGGCAGGTGCTCGGGCTTGACGCGGGCTCCGGTGAGCCATCCCTTGCTGACGGTCTCGTAGATGGGCTTCAGCCGGTGGACCTCGGATATCATCACCTTGATCGAGGCGAGCGCGCGCTTGAGCGGCCGGTGGTCGGTGGTGGTGGCCGGGTCGTAGGCGGAGAGCACCCGGGCGGCCTGCTGCATGGCGTCCCGCCCCAGCGGCACGTCCGGCAGGTTGGCGAGGCCGCCGATGAGCTCGTCGTAGCTGTTGCCGAAGGGGAGCGGCGTGGAGGTGGCGAAGAGGTGCTCGTGGCCTGGGAAGGCCTGCCAGTCGCCCCTCCCGTTGGTGAAGCCGGGGAGGGAGAGGTCGTGTCTCTGCACGCCCACGGAGGTCTTGTCGTCGACGGGGGCGTGGCCGTGAAGGTTGACGACGATAAGTGCTGCAGGTCTCTTGCCTTCGGCGGCGGAAACTGCTCCGGCGAGCGCGAGCATGAGGAATACGAGGAATGCGGGTGCAGCCATGGGCATCGAGATGTGTATCTGTCGATATCTTTGGATGTACTGTATATATGGTGGGTGGCAATGGAGAAGCACGTAGTTCGCATTGCACAACGGCGCTTTGCTAGCCTTGCTAGTACTGCGATGAAAGCAGCGAAATGAGCGTGACTAGTCTGATCGGGTACTGGGTAGTGATTAGTGAATGATGGTTTCAATCCTAACCTCCAGCTTTTGCGTCAGGAGTACTGTACGACTACGTGCTAGAAGCTGTTGAATGATTTCCCTCTCTTTGTTTAAAAAATCCCGCCCTGCAATAGAGATGCATGTTTTTTTAAAAACACGGTACAATCATAGACGTTCACAACACGATACATGCATCCACCCTATAAACGCATACACGCACACCTATCCCTATGAGAACCTCCGAGAAACTGAGCCTGTGAAACGGGTCTTGAGATTGATAGTCACCACGGACGTCTCGCTGTCGACGGAAACATTGCCTTCCACTGAAAGAATATTCCGTCTTTTATGCAACAGACAGTGTCAAACCTGGGGTTTGAACTCTGGTGAGCTGGGGGTATAACCACTCTCCTAGCCACCCAACCACATGTTGGTTTACGCAATAGAGATGCATTTACTCTTACGAAGTATGCAAACTATGTTTATTCCATATCGAATTAGTTCTAGAATATTCCCTATTGTCAATCTCACCGATGATTCCCAGGGGCTAGGGTCAATATCCTCGAACGCGGATTTACCACATGTAAGTTGGGGCCCCGACACCATCTTTGGCACTGATTAGTTGGAGATTCGTGCAAAAGTGTTGGGGGATACCCCCGGGTAGGGTCACGCCGGGGTATAAAGGGCGAGTTAGCCGAGGTATGGCAAGGTCAAAGCGAATGCTGGCCGAGTCACCTCAAGGCAGGCCGAATCTCGGGGTAACCCGGACCAGGGGATGTCCGCCTAACTGAGTCTCATCCGACTTAAGCCGTGAGCCGGATAGATGAATATAACTTGTATGCAGGAATAGGTGTGACCGGATCCTCTACGATCCAGGTCATAGCAAGCTTCTAGGAGAAGGAAGGAATCTCGCTGGACAAAAGTAACCCCGGTACGCACTGCATGAGTGAAGCAGACAGGGACAGGACCACCGAGGCGTGGCCGACAGAGGTGACGACGTCTGTGTCGGCTGACGCAGGCGCCGCAGAGGCTCACGTAGCCTCTGCATGGGTGACGTGGGGGAAAAGCACCCCGGTCGGCTTGCTATTTTGGGAGTGGAATATGCCTCCACGTATGCCCGAAGTGAAGACCTAGCCACCCCTATATAAGGAGGGCTAGGGCCTTTGTAGAAGAGGTTAGGTTCTACTGGTTGATCTCTAGTTGGTCTTGTACGGGTTAGCCGGTGGTGAGAGTAAGAGAGTCCCTTCTTCCTCCTCTCCCCAATACAACTCTAGGAGCACTTGTAACCTTGGAAGTGAATCGAATACAAAAATTCGGTGTGTGGAATCACCACGCTATCCCTCCCTGGATTCCCCTAGTGCAATTAGTCTCCACCTTTAGCCTATCCATGGCATCTGCCGTGACACCACCACGACAGTTGGCGCCCACCGTGGGGCTAGCGGCGCTAGCAGGGGTCAAGATCCGGACGGGAAACCTCATCGGCACCGACGAACGCATCGTATCCGGGCTCGTTCAGCGCTTTGGAGCGCTGGACTTTGTCAGCGACAACGCTGGCTGCTTCGGCAGGCGCCCACTTCCGCGCAATGGCCTCTTCGTCAAGCTTGGTGTGCACAAGGTCTACGTTGCTGTGGACGTATCATGCGTTCACCCGCGGCACGTCGTCGAGGCAGGGGAGCCACCCCTTAGCATGGTTCACGGGGCGCGTATCACTCGCTCCCCGGACCGTGCTGAGGTGATGATGACTGCGCCAGGCGCAGGCGCAAGCAAGGATCCGACACCAGATCCAGAGGTAACGCCTAAGGCACCGAGGAAAGGTAGATGTCCTCCACTAGAGAGGCCTGAGAATGTACTGAGAGAATCTATGGATAGCTTGGCAAACCCGGTAGCAGCAGTGGTAGATCCGGCTCAGGCACAGGCCGAGCTAGAGGAAACTAGGCAGAAAATTCTAGAGGGAGCGAAAAAGATAGTTGCGACTCAGCAGTCGTTGAACATGACGCTGCGTGAGTATGCAAAGGCAAATAAAGTAGATGCTGTAAAAGTGAAGGGGACAAATCTCATGAGTGAAATGAACAAAGAGGGTGATACTAGGATTGAGGAGTCAGAGAACTGTTTGTCCGTGGGGCTGCCGAAGTATAGTACCCCGGCAAAAAACCTCAGAGCAGCGGATGCAGCTGCGTCCGAGTTAGAGGGTCTAACGGGTGAAGCCTGTCAGAGACAGCAAGATAGGGTCAATGAGTTGGTTCGGATCGCGAACATGCAAAATAAGGAGTTTCTCAGGGCTAACCCGGGGAGAGCTGGGGCCTCCAAGATCGTTCATTCGGCGGTGGGTAACCCGGAGAAATCCGCTGGAGCCACATCGTCTCCTCATGGTGGTCCTAGGAGAGAAGAGGTAGTAACCTCGGCCAGGAGAAACAAATAGATCGTTCCGTATGACCCGACAAGTGCAGGAAAAGCAAAAGAGGTACCGAGAAATGACGATCGACGAAGTGTGAGCCAAGGTGAAGCTGGCCGAGGTAACCGTGACCAAGGCAATGCCGGTCAAGGAAACGCTGTTAATGGCAATGCCGGACAACGCAATTCGGCAAGACAACCACAGCAGCGGAATATACCAAGGCAAGAGCAAAGTGCTGGCCGAGGTACGCAACAGAGAGATGCGCCATGAGAGCGAGACCGGTATAACAATGGAGATTCAGAAATGGTGAATGCAGGATACCCAAGGCCGAACTATCATGTGATAGGGTCGAGATTGGGAAGCAGGGATCTGATGCCGGATGATGCCAGGTTGAAACTGGATCGACTGTATAGGTCGGAGCAGATTGAAAGTCAGGGTCCTCTGGGTCCTACGTGTTTTGGACCCCGGATCATCGGTACAGTTCGCAACAAGTTGCAGCTGTGAATCAAGATCAGCCCAGAGCAGGGAGCAATCAACGTCAGAAAACTGGAGGGCAACAATGGACACCAAGAAATGATGGCAAGAAAACTTGGACACCAGAACAGAAGAAACAGTGGCAAGAAAATAAGGACCGTCCGAGGTACACTTATGAGTCGATGTTGGATCAGCCGTGTAAATTTCACACGCCAAATCCGAGCAACCCAGCTGGTCATACAACAAGGCAATGTGAGTGGATGCGTAAGATAGAACAAGGTGGCTCGGGGAATGCTCAGGCACCCCGGAATGATCAACCTCGGCAGGAGTTACCCCGACAGCAATTGCTCTTCGGAGCGAACATGCAACAGCTAATGTTGCCTCCCCCTCCGCCGAGGTATGATAACCATGAGAGAAGAGATGCAGTGCATCAAGTAGAAAACCAGCACCAGTCGGATCAGAGGTACCCCGGAAATGAGGGGAGAAATGAGTACATGGAGCATCATCAGAGTTACTGTGTGTTTACCACTGAGGAAACCGATATAAAGAGCTTGCAGCATCGACATATGGAGGTCAATGCGGAAATGCCAGCGGTGACGAGGTATATGCCTTGGTCAGACTAGGAAATTACCTGGAACATCAAAGATCATCCCAAGCTTATGCCGAGTCCTGGTTCATATGCGTTAGTGCTGGATCCAACATTCATTGGGCCAAACATCAATGTGAGGTTCTCCAAGGTACTGATTGACAATGGCAGTAGCATTAACATCATGTATGCGGATACAATGCGCAAGTTGGGTATCTCGGAGAACATGCTCCAAGCTACAAGGACAACTTTCCATGGTATTGTGCCAGGCATTTCTTGTGATCCCATAGGCAAAGTCCGGGTTGACATGTTGTTCGGCACGAGAGATAATTGCCGAACTAAGAATTTGGAGTTTGAGGTCGTGAACTTGGAAAGTGCGTATCACGCGTTACTCGGAAGACCAGCATTGAACAAATTCATGGCAAGCTGTCATATCAGTTACTTGAAGATGAAGTTGCCTGGGCCAAACGGAGTGATTACCATTGCTAGGGATTTCCGACGTTCCATTGAGTGTGCTTCAGCCGGGTCTAACCTAGTCGAGTCACTCGTGATTGTTCAAGAGAAAAGAAAAATCCAAGAGGTGGCGGCATTAGCTCAGTTCGCGCAGCAGTATATGCCGGTGTTGAGTAACCCGCATGGTAGCGTTTCGTTCCAAGCCGCAAAGGATACTAAGAAAGTGCTTGTTGATGATATGTTCCTAGAGCGCACCGTAACAATTGGTGCCAGGTTGAATGATAAATAGGAAAGCGAGCTCGTCAACTTCCTCCGTGAGAATCGGGATATTTTTGCTTGGTCCACGCAGGACTTGCAAGGTGTTCCGAGGGAGTTGGCTGAGCACTCTTTGAACGTGAGACCCGAAGCAAGGCCGGTGAAGCAACCTCTCCGCCGCTTCGCCGAGGATAGGAGAAAAGTCATTGGAGATGAAATAGCTCGGTTACTAGCAGCAGGATTTATCATGGAAGTACTTTACCCGGATTGGCTATCTAATCCGGTGCTGGTGGAGAAGAAGAAAGATGATCCGAATGTGGCAGTGGTTTGGCGTATGTGTATCGATTACACGAACCTGAACAAGGCGTGTCCAAAAGATCCATTTCCACTGCCGAGGATAGATCAGGTCATAGACTCAACTGCTGGATGTGAATTGTTGTCATTCATTGATGCATATTCTGGTTTCCACCAGATACCTCTGAATCCGGATGATCAAATAAAGACTGCATTTATCACCCCGTATGGGGCTTATTGCTATCGCACCATGCCGTTTGGTTTACGTAATGCGGGGGCAACGTACCAAAGATGTATGCAGAAATGTTTGCACGACCAAATAGGTCAAAATGTACAAGTGTATGTGGATGATGTGGTTATCAAGACCAAGGAAAGCAAAACGCTCCTTGACGATATCAGGCAGACATTCGCGAACTTAAGAAGGTTCCGGATGAAGCTTAACCCGGAAAAATGTACCTTCGGTGTCCCGGCAGGAAAATTACTTGGATTTCTCGTATCCAGCCGAGGTATCGAAGTTAATCCAACTAAGATCCGGGCCATTGAGCGAATGGAACTGCCGAAGTGTCTTAACGATGTCCAGAAGTTCACTGGTTGCCTGGCATCGTTAAGTTGTTTTGTATGTCGGTTGGGAGAAAAGGCGTTGCCTCTCTACCAACTCATGAAAAAGTCGGATAAGTTCGTTTGGACGCCGCAGGCCAATGAAGCCTTTGCCCACTTAAAGAAAATGTTAGCCACTGCACCAGTGTTAGCCTCTCCACTATCAAAGGAGCCAATGTTGCTCTATATAGCCGTAACCAACCGAGTTGTAAGTGTAGTGATTGTGGTAGAGCGCGACGAAGAGGGTAAGTCGGTGCAAAGGCCGGTGTATTATTTGAGCGAGGTATTATCTGCCTCAAAGCAGAACTACCCACACTATCAAAAGGTGGCATATGGTGTCTATATGGCAGCTAAGAAGTTAAAGCATTACTTTGAGGAGCATCCCATCAAAGTAATATGTGAAGCTCCCATATCCGAGATAATGAGTAACAAGGATGCGAGTGGCAGAATTGCAAAATGGGCAATTGAACTAGCTCCCTATGCACCACAATATGACAGAGAGAAGCAATCAAGTCTCAGGCTGTGGCCGACTTTTTTGTGGACTGGGCCGAGGTACAATATGAACCACCGCCACCAGATCTGAACTACTGGAGGATGCATTTTGACGGGTCAAAAACAAAAACCGGGCTAGGCGCCGGAGTTGTGCTTACCTCGCCAAAGAAGGACCAGCTGAAATATGTGTTGCAGATCCATTTCACGGGATCAAACAATGTCGCTGAGTATGAAGCACTTGTGCATGGGCTCAAAGTGGCAAAAGAGATTGGGATACGTCAGATACTATGCTTTGCCGACTCGGATTTGGTAATACAGCAAGTGTCGGGATTGTGGGACGCCCTTGATCCAAATATGGCTCTGTACAGATTTCATGTGCAGAAGATATCTGGTTACTTTGAGGGATGTGAATTTCACCATGTACCCCGGGTGGAAAACGAGGCTGCCGACATGCTGTCGAAGCTCGGATCAACCCGACGAGCAATTCCACCGGGTGTAGCATTGGAACACCTCAGAAAACCGTCTATCAGGCCGTCCCCAGGAATCAACTCAATCTATGTCCCGGAAGATATAGAATCCGGAGCTGTGCCCATGGACATTGACATGGGAGGTGGTGCGCGAAACCCGGGGACTGCATCAGCAAACCCGAGGACTGCCTCAGCGAACCCGGGGACTGCCTCGCAGGACCCGGAGACTGCTCAGCGTGATCCGGTTGAAGTTATACCGGTGGATCAGATGGAAATTGATAAGGATGTGTTCCCTATGCGAGCAATACCAGCTTGGGCACTGCCTATATTTCAGTTCCTGAAAGATAGAACATTACCCACTGAGGAGGTGCTATCTAGGCAAACTCAGAGGAGAGCAAAGGCATACACAATCATCAATTCCGAGCAATACAAAAGGAGTGTGACCAATGTCCTCCAGCGATGCGTTGACCCGGAAGAAGGGCTTGACATCCTCTGAGATATACATCAAGGGGAGTGCGGGCATCATGCCTCGTCCCGAGCCTTGGTGGCAAAAGCTTTCCAGCATGGATTCTACTGGCCAAGTGCCTTAGAACAAGCAGAAGATATGGTGAGAAAGTGCAATGGTTGTCAGAGGTATGCTACCAAGACACATATGCCTATGTCGGAACTCAAGACCATACCAATCACTTGGCCATTTGCCGTATGGTGTTTGGACATGGTTGGCCCGTTCAAACCAGCAAGGGGAAATATGACTCACATTTTGGTCATGGTGGATAAGTTTACAAAGTGGATTGAAGTAAAGCCAATAAGAAAATGTGATGGAGCTACGGCCATGACATTTCTCAAAGACATCATCTTGAGATACGGTTATCCTCACAGTATCATAACTGATAATGGCACAAATTTTGTCGAAGGAGTATTCACGTGATTCTGCCGGGATAAGAAGATCCGGCTGGATGTTGCCTCGGTAGCCCACCCCGCATCGAACGGACAAGTGGAAAGATCCAACGGATTGGTATTATCCGGGATAAAACCCTGACTCATTGAGCCGCTGCAAAGATCAGCGAGGTGCTGGATAGAAGAACTACCAGCGGTACTGTGGAGTTTAAGAACAACTCTGAATCGATCAACAGGCTATACGCCATTTTTTCTGGTATATGGGGCAGAAGCTATATTACCAGCCGACATAGAGCATGACTCGCCTAGGGTCACCCAATACCGAAGTGCAAGAAGCCCGGCAAAATGATGTTGATCTGCTGGAAGAAGCGAGAGAATTGACATTGTCTAGATCCGCCATATATCAGCAAAATCTCCGACGCTATCATAGCCAGAAAGTAAGCCCCCGAGTCTTCCGGGAAGGCGATCTGGTGCTCCGGTTGGTACAACATACTGCTGGCATGCATAAGTTATCCCCCCCATGGGAAGGGCCATTCATTGTGAGCAAAGCATTGCACAATGATTCTTATTATCTTATCGATGCAAAGCCACAGGAAAAGAACAAGGCAGACAGGTCCGGCGAGGAATCTAAGCGTCCATGGAATGTAGCTCTACTTTGTCCTTTCTACACTTAGAAGAGAAGTGTATGTATCCGAGTCTTCTCATATGTCGGTATGTATGCCGGCAATGAGCCTATCAATGAAATGTTGGCACCTCGAGCAGTAACTCAGGGACTGCCTTAATAATGTTTACTGTCTTGTATTATTTATGTGTCAGCTGGAGTAAGTTGTTCTACTTATCTCGGATTAGTAGTGTGTGAGCACCAAAAACCCAACTCTTCGACTTGCTGCTGTCCAACAAGAATTGGCTTCATGGCAAGCAAGAGAATACGTTTGGAATTGCGTAGCACATGAAAAACGACTAAGGAAAAGAACTTAATCGAGCCAACGTTTGTTTTTCGGACTAACCTTGTATTTACTTTCAAATTATTATGCTGAATTATTTTGAGCTAAGCCTAAAGTTTCCAAGTATTAAGACAATTTTTGAAGCTCGGATTCGTAAGTCGTAAAACCGAATCAAGGTAGACACGAACCGAGCCAGAAGATTGGACGAACAGGAAAATGAAACTCGGGGGCTACGCCCAAGTTGATCCGGCATAAAAACTTAGTAGCAAAATATCACATGTGTACTGGATACAACTCCACCCGGCATACCGGGGATCTGATAAATTTTAAAGTGTTTTCACTCAAGGAGCAGCAGCAGGAGGAAGTTCGGCGTCATCTTCGTCGTCTTCGATATCCGAGGCATCGTCCTCTTCATCCTCTTCCGAACCATCTTCTACGTTCTCAGCATTTTTGTCACCAGCGGCTTCCAGGAAGCTCGGACCCTCAGTCCATTCATGAATGGGAGCATATTCAATGAGGCTATGGGCGCAAGCCTGGCGCCGAGCTACCCACTCCGGGTCATTGGTCCATTTGGATCTGGTGCGCAGGCGCGTCAGGAGGTTGAGGTCGATCTTCTCGTACCACGTGAGTATGTGGTGAAGAACGGTCTCAGCTGCGGCACGTCCAGCAGACTCCCTCCAGAGGTCGAGCTAGGTCTCGATTTCCATTAGCTTTTCAGCAAGAATTGTGGTTCCCTTTGGAGTGTCTTCGGCAGGCCAAAACATGTTGAAGACTCGGACTGCAACGTTAAGGAGATCCTTGCCATAAATCTTGATAACTTCCAAGCGAGATGCCAGGCTAACCAACAGGTCCTCCATGTCATACAGAATATCTTCGTCGTCAAGAGCAACGAGAGTACCCCTCTCTCGGCGGAAATCAGCAACATCGGTGCTCGCAATGGTAGTGCCCTCTGGAAATTTGCCTGAAAACGAGACAAGAGAAGCAAGAAATGAAACGACATGTGAAGTAACCCAGAGAAATATGCCGGATAAGGGAAAGGAGCTTACGTAGAATATGGCTGTGGATCCGGGTCAATTCCTTGGTACAGTCATCGCGTCTTTTGCGGAGTTGCACAAGTTCAGCGTTTGCCGACTCAAGCTTGACGTCAGCCTCCTAGAGAAGTTCTCGGTCCTTGGCAATTTGGAGATTAAGGCGCTCGTGCTCTTCCGTATAGTCTTGGCCAGCCTTTCCAAGCTCGGATTGGTGCTGCGCTTTCATTTTCTTCATCTCTGCTTTGAGCTTGGCGATCTCGTCATCCTTGGTTCGAAGGAGGGCAAGCTCATCGTTTTTCTTCTTGAGCTCGACCTGATGCTGCCCTGCTTGTTCGAGAAAATGCAGCATCATATCAGGCACGGGCACACTATCTTCCAGCGATACTGAAATAGTTTGTTAACCCAGCAGAGCCGAGGTATGAATGTTTGCCGAGCCAAGGAAGAAGGGAGATGGAAAGCATAGCAAGGTCGAACGAAAGTAACTTACCCTTAATCTGATCTAGATTCTTCATCATAAGCTTGTTCTCAGCCTCCACCCCAGCTGCGAAAACCGAATGATGGATTAGTTCGGCAGAAAAAGATGAAGGAAAACGGAAAAATGTGAAGAAAAGAACTTACCCCTTTTCTCGTGCTCAGCGAGATGTGCATTATGCTTTGCGAGCAACATTTTGTGAGTGTCCAGGAGATGCTGGAACTCAGCGCTCCGGCGGTTGGTGGTCACCTGAAAAGAGTACAAAAATATAGCTTAAGCCTTGTGTATATTCGAAGTGTACAAAATCCGGGCCAAGTGGAACTTAACCCGGCTCTACGTGTGTGCATATTCGAAGTGTGCAAGATCCGGGCCAAGTGGAACTTAACCCGGCTCTAGGTGTGTGCATATTCAAAGTGTACAAGATCCGGGCCAAGCGGAACTTAACCCAGCTCTAGGTGTGTGCATATTCGAAGTGTACAAGATCCGGGCCAAGTGGAACTTAACCCGGCTCTAGGTGTGTGCATATTCGAAGTGTACAAGATCCGGACCAAGTGGAACTTAACCCGGCTCTAGGTGTGTGCATGTAACACCCTCGAATCGGCCCTATGCAAGTTTTATCCCTCTCCGCCAAACCCGCATAGAAACGATTCAAGGATGCCCACCAGGCACTTTCGTACGGGTGGAAAACAAAGTAATAACAGATATATATACAACAACGACTCAACGAGTCAAGAATACAGATATAATATACAAAGATCCAAATCACCTTGAAAACGATAGAGCGTCCGGCTACGGACAAGATGCAAATGGGGCTAAGAGCCCTGAAGAATAACCAATTGCATCCATAACCCTACCAGGCCAAGCCGGAAGGGTAACCCTGCTAACGACGTCGATCTCAAACCTGCTAAAACAAAAGGGGTGCCGACAAAGGGCAAGGAAAAAGAGGAGCGTCAGTACTGAGGCCAGTACACGGCGAGGCTAGAATTCGGCGGCTCTCGCCTACATAGGTATGGTGGGCTGAAGCGGAAGCGCAGTGGCACTAAACAACCTATAGAGACTCGATACAACTGGCGTTTATCAGAGAGGGATAAGAAAGACCTATTCGGATCCAACCTGAGGCTAACACCAAACAAACCCATCCTGGTATTCCCCCTCGAGACCAAACGAGGAAGTCAAACCGAGGAACTCACACAGTTGACAGTTTTATTCATTATGTTATAGTTGTAGCACTTACTAATCAGATATAGATAGTATGAGTCATCCTGATAGCATAAGTAGTGGACAGTTTTAGTTAACCTTCCATTGTGGTTGGAACGGTCTCGATCTTGGACATCGCCATCTTCAGAACATCACCACACATAGAAATAGGTACACATACACCGTATCACCACCAGTGCACGCGCACCCTTCGAACACTTCACCACATCAGGAACACATCAACAACAGAACCGAGGCTGACCCGGGGCAGCGACAGTTGCGATAACGGGCGGGTGCTGCTAAGGAAAACAGGGAGGGCTGGATGGCGAGACGGATCCAGGCGCGAGCAGCAGAAAACGCACGGGAGCGTTCCTGGCGTGGACGGCCGAGCTGCAGGGGCGCGGGCTCTACGGTGGTGCATGGTCGAGGATGGGCAGAGAAGCTCTGCCGCAGGCGCAGCGCGAAGCCGAGGAAGGAGAGGCCCGCGGCCGGCGAGGAGGACGCGTGTTGGTGGCCGAAGACGAGAGGGAGCGGTGCTGCGATGGCGTGCAGGGCCGACAAGGGTAGGTCTCAACGGTGGAGCTCGATGGAGACGCGGCGGTGCTGACATGGTCGGTCAACGGAGCTCCTAGCGGCAGAGGACCGAAGCACGGGCTCGAGATCTGGCGGGCGGCAACTGGTTGTAGAGGTCGGCGAGGCGGAGGGGGGCGAGGAGGCACCCGATGGCAGAACTCGGGCGGACGGTGACGGAGAGAGAGGTGGAGGAGCTCCAAGCGGCAGCGAGCTTGGCCGACGAGGTACCCCTGGGCGGAGACGGGCGAGACTGACGGGGTCGGGGAGGTCGCGGTCGGCGGCGATGGTGGAGCCCGACGGGGTCGTCGGCGAGGAAGGAGACGGGGAGCGGGGCGGAGACCATGGTGGCTGGAGCAGAGGGGAGGAGCGGTGGTAGGCGGACGGGTGGAGCGACAGCTGGCGAGGAGGGGAGAGAAACGGGGCGCGGGGCGTGTCTGCGGGAGAGAGAGAGGGAGGCGGTCGGGTGACGCGGATGGGTGCGGGGTCGGTGGGGTGCGGCCAGAGCGAGCGGGGTGGCTGCGGCTGTCCACTGGGTGGACCGGGTCGACCAGGTGGGGTTGGGTCGCGTGCAGGGGCGGTGAACGAGGCGGGATAGGAGGGGAGCGTGGGCGGGAAATGGGTGTGGGGCGCGCCAGGAGGGACTGGGGTGCGGGCAGGTAGAGGCGGGTCGGCCAGGGGTTGGCGGCTGGGATTGGTGAGTGGGGTGAGGTGGCGTGATGTGAGTGGATGTAGAAAGGGGCCAGGCTGATGTGGCGCAATGAGATAGGTTGGGGTGAGGTGGAGGGGGCTAGGTAGATTAGGTTTAGGTAGAAAAAGGGTTTGGGGGATCTGGGGTAGATAGGATTTTTATCTGGAGGTGGCCAGCTGGGCTTTCGGGCCTGGATGCCTCCCAAAAATAATCTAAATATTTCATTTATTAAAAATGAGGCTTTTGCAAACCGTTGGTAGACGAAACAAAATATTCCGGAGACCCGGGTTTTAATTTGAATAAAGACGGAAATATTGGAAAACAAAACTAGGCGTTTTGAAAATAGTTTTAGACAAACAAATGCATAATGACATGACGATGCTCAAATGCAATGAGGCATGATGACATGAGCATGTGGTCTTGATGATGCAATGCACAAAAACAACACGATTTTCTAGTAGTGGTTTTTGCGGGGCGCCACGGTGCATATTCGAAGTGTACAAGATCCGGGCCAAGTGGAACTTAACCCGACTCTAGGTGTGTGCATATTCGAAGTGAACAAGATCCGGGCCAAGTGGAACTTAACCCGGCTCTAGGTGTGTGCATATTCGAAGTGTACAAGATCCGGGCCAAGCGGAACTTAACCCAGCTCTAGGTGTGTGCATATTCGAAGTGTACAAGATCCGGGCCAAGTGGAACTTAACCCGGCTCTAGGTGTGTGCATATTCGAAGTGTACAATATCCGGGCCAAGTGGAACTTAACCCGGCTCTAGGTGTGTGCATATTCAAAGTGTACAAGATCCGGGCCAAGTGGAACTTAACCCGGCTCTAGGTGTGTGCATGTAACGCCCTCGAATCGGCCCTATGCAAGTTTTAGCCCTCTCCGCCAAACCCGCATAGAAAGGATTCAAGGACGCCCACCAGGCACTTTCGTACGGGTGGAAAACGAAGTAATAACATTACACATCAGTCCTCGATGGGACCCACAGAATAGATATATATACAACAGCGACTCAACGAGTCAAGAATACAGATATAATATACAAAGATCCAACTCACCTTGAAAACGATAGAGCGTCCGGCTACGGACAAGATGCAAATGGGGCTAAGAGCCCTGAAGAATTGGCATCCATAACCCTGCCCAGGCCAAGCCGGAAGGGTAACCCTGCTAACGACGTCGATCTCAAACCTGCTAAAACAAAAGGGGTGCCGACAAAGGGCAAGGAAAAAGAGGAGCGTCAGTACTAAGGCCAGTACACGGCGAGGCTAGAATTCGGCGGCTCTCGCCTACAAAGGTATGGTGGGCTGAAGCGGCAGCGCAGCGGCACTAAACAACCTATAGAGACTCGATACAACTGGCGTTTGTCAGAGAGGGATAAGAAAGACCTATTCGGATCCAACCTGAGGCTAACACCAAACAAACCTATCCTGGTATTCCCCCTCGAGACCAAACGAGGAAGTCAAACCGAGGAACTCACACAGTTGGCAGTTTTATTCATTCCGTTATAGTTGTAACACTTACTAATCAGATATAGATAGTATGAGTCATCCTGATAGCATAAGTAGTGGACAGTTTTAGTTAACCTTCCATTGTGGTTGGAACATTTACTAGTCAGATTTAATTGTCCCGAGGAATCCCAAAACCCAGCAGTTGTTGGCACTTTTATCACATTCCATTGGAGTTGCAATACTTACTAGGCAGGTATAGTATGACACAGATCACCACAGATCCACCAGGTGTTGGCATTTTTAATATCCATTCCGTTATAGTTGAATCGGATTACTAGTCATATATTAAGTCAAGTTTATAGCACTACTTTAGTTATGCTTGTCTATGATCGAGATACTGTGCTCCAAGTCGTCCATAACCGCGGACACGGCTTTCAGAAAGTTTTACCCTGCAGGGGTGCACAAATAGCAACACACACTCGATCAACCTCGGAAAAACCAACTCAAAACCCAACGAGGCATTCACGACAAAGCGATCGCAGGATTCAGAAATATTTCAGGGGGCCACCCCACTAAGCTACCCGCAACGAAGTTGGCCGGCTCCGGAACGGACCCAAGGTTTGTGTGGACGGCTGTAAACAACTGGGAACCCGAAAGTGTGACTGGGCTTGTCGATATAGCGAAAACGTGTCACGATCCTAAACAGTACAGGTGCTCCACGCACAATCGTAAATAAAGCAGTAAAGCATGGCATAAGTACAGGATAGTAATAAAGCCCCAAACTAGTTTGTGGCCCCAAGAAATAGAAATGAATCAAGCTCTGGCTCAGGGGGGTCCATAAGGCCTCCCGGATGTGGATAGTGCAAAAAATCAAGGAACAGGTATCAAGTACTCAGGGTCCTACGGGACACAAGTGGGCGTGGAAGAACCAAATAACATCTATTGCCCACCGATTCCTCTGCATTAGTTATATCTAGCATTTTAATAGTTGCATTTAAAGTCATGATCATCTCCACCAATAAGCTTCTCCACCAATAAGCATCGGCCAACCTTCCAACAACTGTGGTACTTGACAACACGAGATCGCACCTGAGCCAGCAACTACGACTCGCAAGGCCAGCTATCTACCAAACACAGGTAATAGGAGGTGTCCAAGGCAATATAGAGGGTGCACGGGATATAACTGGTGTTCGGAAACTAAAGCATCGCGACACGGATAGCAATAGATCAACAGGAGGAAATAAAGACTATAAATGCAAAATAGGTAGAAGGGGGAGAGATGCTCGCCTAGTAAACACTGCCGACGGATCATATCCGGAGAACTTGCCGATACTCGTATCCACTCATCGGCCTAATCCGCGAAGAAGCAAACACTAGCAGAAACACCGGATGCAATATTTAATACTAGGGCAGAAGATCCGGCATGATTATGATATGCATGCGAGATGAACAATTATTATGCAACAGGTTTAATATATAGCATTTATAAAATAGGGCTCGAAAAAGGTTCACACATCTGGGTTCAGAAGATCTTGGGGTTCCGGGGGGTCCGGGGTTCGGTCTTAGGGTTCGACGGGGACGGCGAGGTTCGGATACAAGATGGAGAACTTGTCATGTCGCGACGGAGAACTAGGGTCAGGAAGGAGGTCTTGACGTCCCGATGGATCGGTCCCCGGGGGTCGAAGAACTTGGCGTCTGAGAGACGATCTTGTCGCATCCACGGTCGTCGGGTCGTGTCGTCGATTTTGTCATTCCGGGTCTCGGCGGGATCGGTCTTCGGGGTTCGCCATCAGATCCAGGGTTCGGGTATGCGGATCCATTGCGATGCTCTTGTTGTACCGGGATGAAGACCTTGGTGTGCCATCTCGATCAACGGTCAACATGTGTGGAAGTAGATCTTGGCGTATCCGTGTCAACGACCTTGGCGTCCGGGAGGAAGATCTTGTCGGGGTGGACTCGAATTAGCGTCGGTGGTCTCGGGAATCGAGTAGGAGATCTTGTCGTTCCGCTTTAGTAGTCGTCGAAGAGCTTGGTTTATCGTCGGAACGGTCTCGATCTTGGACATCGCCATCTTCAGAACATCACCACACATAGACATAGGTACACATACACCGTATCACCACCAGTGCACGCGCACCCTCCGAACACTTCACCACATCAGGAACACATCAACAACAAAACCGAGGCTGACCCGGGGCAGCGATAGTTGCGATAACAGGCGGGTGCCGCTAAGGAAAACGGGGAGGGCTGGATGGCGAGACGGATCCAGACGCGAGCGGCAGAAAACGCACGGGAGCGTTCCTGGCGTGGACGGCCGAGCTGCAGGGGCGCGGGCTCTGCGGCGGTGCATGGTCGAGGACGGGCAGAGAAGCTCTGCCGCAGGCGCAGCGCGAAGCCGAGGAAGGAGAGGCCCGCGGCCGGCGAGGAGAACGCGTGTTGGCGGCCGAAGACGAGAGGGAGCGGTGCTGCGATGGCGTGCAGGGCCGACGAGGGTAGGTCTCAACGGTGGAGCTCGATGGAGACACGGCGGCGCTGACATGGTCGGTCAGCGGAGCTCCTAGCGGCAGAGGACCGAAGCACGGGCTCGAGATCTGGCGGGCGACAACTGGTTGTAGAGGTCGGCGAGGCGGAGGGGGGCGAGGAGGCACCCGATGGCAGAACTCGGGCGGACGGTGACGGAGAGAGAGGTGGAGGAGCTCGAAGCGGCGGCGAGCTTGGCCGACGAGGGACCCCTGAGCGGAGACGGGCGAGACTGACGGGGTCGGGGAGGTCGCGGTCGGCGGCGATGGTGGAGCCCGACGGGGTCATCGGCGAGGAAGGAGACGGGGAGCGGGGCGGAGACCATGGTGGCTGGAGCAGAGGGGAGGAGCGGTGGTAGGCGGACGGGGTGGAGCGGCAGCCGGCGAGGAGGGGAGAGAAGCGGGGCGCGGGGCACGTCTGCGGGAGAGAGAGAGGGAGGCGGTCGGGTGACGCGGATGGGTGCGGGGTCGATGGGGTGAGGCCAGAGCGAGCGGGGTGGTTGCGGCTGTCCACTGGGTGGACCGAGTCGACCAGGTGGGGTTGGGTCGCGTGCAGGGGCGGTAAACGAGGCGGGACAGGAGGGGAGCATGGGCGGGAAACGGGTGTTGGGCGCGCCAGGTGGGACTGGGGTGCGGGCAGGTAGAGGCGGGTCGGCCAGGGGTTGGCGGCTGGGATTGGTGAGTGGGGTGAGGTGGCGCGATGTGAGTGGATGTAGAAAGGGGCCAGGCTGATGTGGCGCAATGGGATAGGTTGGGGTGAGGTGGAGGGGGCTGGGTAGATTAGGTTTAGGTAGAAAAGGGGTTTGGGGGGATCTGGGGTAGATAGGATTTTGATCTGGAGGTGGCCAGCTGGGCTTTTGGGCCTGGCTGCCTCCCAAAAATAATCTAAATATTTCATTTATTAAAAACGAGGCTTTTGCAAACCGTTGGTAGACGAAACAAAATATTCCGGAGACCCGGGTTTTAATTTGAATAAAGACGGAAATATTGGAAAACAAAACTAGGCGTTTTGAAAATAGTTTTAGACAAACAAATGCATAATGACATGACGATGCTCAAATGCAATGAGGCATGATGACATGAGCATGCGGTCATGATGATGCAATGCACAAAAACAACACGATTTTCTAGTAGTGGTTTTTGCGGGGCGCCACAGTGCATATTCGAAGTGTACAAGATCCGGGCCAAGTGGAACTTAACCCGACTCTAGGTGTGTGCATATTCGAAGTGTACAAGATCCGGGCCAAGTGGAACTTAACCCGGCTCTAGGTGTGTGCATATTCGAAGTGTACAAGATCCGGGCCAAGTGGAAGTTAACCCGGCTCTAGGTGTGTCCATATTTGAAATTGTCAAGGAGTTAAATTAGTTTTTTAGGGAGCATCCGGCCGAGTAACAAGTTACTCCCCCGGAGGCTCGTGGACTAATGGTTATATCACTAATATATACAACATGCTAAGGAAAAGGTGAAGTAACGTACCTCCATCATCCGACCCGCAAGGTTAATCGCCTTAGCGGCTGTGTTCATCTGAGCAGAGAACTCGGCGGGACCGAACTTCTCCGGGAGATCGTCGCTGTAGACAAACTCCGCCTTGTTCCAGTTGTTCATGAACTCGATCAAGATCGGAGGATATCGTTCACCGCTGAGCATGTGGGGCGCCACCAAGCCCTTGGCATGTGCTTCCCTCCTCTCAACCTGAGCAAGGGCCGGGCTGGTGTGCAAGACAAGTTGCTGCGCACTAGCTGGCTCGGCAGGGGCGTCCTTCGATGCTGGAGGCTTCTTGGCAAGCATGGACGCGAGAGTGCGCTGTCTAGACTCGACGAACGCTGCCCTGGTGGCGTCAGGGGCCTTCTTGCCTTTGGGCTGCTGAGAGGAGGAAGTAGTTGCAGCAAATTTACCCTTGGGAGCTGCCTGGGTGCTTTCTCGCCGAGAATGAGAAGACTCGGACGAGGCGGAGGGGCTTGGTGTTGCTGCTTTGGCTACTGGCGCTGGAGTTGGTGCTGGTGTTGTTTTCTTCTTCGGAGGAGGTACTGAAGTAGACTCGATAGTAGCTGGTTTCGGCGGAGCCGAGGTGGTGGATGCCGCTGCCTTGGCTGGGTCAGTCTCCCCCGCTCCGAGGTTGCCCCCGCTTGACGAGGTGGGCTGGAACCCGGAGTAGCCGCTGAACCCTCCGGAATAGGGCTCAGCGGGCGTGATTCGTCGCCACGAGGGGTGTCAGGGGGACTGTCCCCGGTTACCCCAAAGACGCACTCAAGAGGGATAAAAAGGCAAAGACAGGCAAGAGATAAAAGAAAAACTGAACCGGAGACAATCTGGGCCAGCTGGAGCCTCCTAGCCAGCCCACCACCGCGCCTGCTGCTACTTCCGGCTATGCCAAAGCCCCATATGGCCCGGCTTCCCGCCCGGCTGGGCCCCACCGCGCCACCCCGACCGGATGGGCCGCCCACGCCTGCCTGACGCCCGGCTAGGCCGCGTCCCCCGCTTCCCGGGTGGGCCGGTTCCACCGTCCCGGCTGGGGCCTCCTCCGCCTCGCCCTAGGGTGGGCCGCGTTGCTCGCCCGGGCCGGCTGAGAGTCCCCCGGCCAAGCCTTTGTCCCGCCTCGGGCCGGCTCGGAGCGTTCTGTCGCGTTTGGCTGCCTGGCCGGCTAGGGACCGAATCCGGCTACGCCGCGTTTGGTTGCCTGTCCGGCTGGAGCCAGGCTATCCAGCTGGAACGCCAGTTGGACCATTTCAGCAGTCGCAACGCCTACGGAATCGCGTCTTCGACCCTACCGCACCGACTGCTGCAATGTGAGTGTTTTTCCGATCTCGAGCAACCCTCGAGGTCTCGCTAGATGTTGTTTTCCTTCCTGCTTTCAGTTTTTCGGCGCCGGCAACCCCTACCCGGGGGCTCGCCGGTTGGCCTGGCCTGCTAAACCCGTAAACCGACTGAGTAGTGTGCGACGGTGTTAGAGGCCCACTCTTCGTCTCAGCTACAGACCGCAACCCGGCTGTCCGTCTAGCAAGAGCAAAAGCCCGAGGCATCCCACATGAAAAACGGCGAAAGGTGCGACAGATCGGACATTCCGGCCTTGTGCCTAGTTGGTATTTTCCGGTTGCTCAGCCCCTAGTACCGTGTGCAATGTACTGTCATCTCCCCCTTCGGTTCCGGCTCCAGACCGCAACCCGGCTGGCCGGCAAGGACACAACGTAAATAGCAGAGCGCACGGGAAAGTGACTAAGTGTTCAGATAAGCACGAGCTACTTTTTGAAAAATAAAACCGTTATCCGGTTGATAGCATGTGTACTATATGTTGATGTACTGACAGCAAGTTCATTTCTGTGTGTTTATTTCGCACGACTGCACCGAGTCGGATTTCAAGTACAGATGAAGATTCAAAGCACCTGTCTTCGCCAACTACTTTGAATCTCGGGGGCTACACCCACCGGGTGCGCTCAAGCGCCCCTGGTGTAATCAAGTGCTCCAGTCTGGCTGAAGGCGTTCAACCGGATAGCAAGTTCAAGGTGTCGAAAAGGGCAAGATGGAGAAGATTCGCAGCACCTGTCTTCGTCAGCTACTCTGAATCTCGGGGGCTACACCCCGCGGATGCGCTCGCGCGCCCCCGCGGTAGCTGTGTTGCTTCCCGGTCTAGAGGTGTCCATCCGGATGCCATTCAAGAACTTCATCTACAACGACAATGGCAAGATTTTGGTGGAGCTCGCGCGAATTTCCCCCTCCGGGTGAAGTCAGCGTGCCCTCGGGGGCTAGTGTCATGGGGACTGTCCCCGAGTACCCCAAAGACGCACTCAAGAGGGATAAAAAAGGCAAAGACAGGCAAGAGATAAAAGAAAACTAAACCGGAGACAATCTAGGCTGGCTGGAGCCTCCCAGCCGGCCCACCACCGCGCCTGCTGCTACTTCCGGCTATGCCAAAGCCCCACATGGCCCGGCTCCCTGCCCGGCTGGGCCCCACCATGCCACCCCGACCGGATGGGCCGCCGACGCCTGCCTGATGCCCGGCTAGGCCGTGTCCCCCGCTTCCCGGGTGGGCCGGTTCCACCGCCCCCGGCTAGGGCCTCCTCCGCCTCGCCCCAGGGTAGGCCGCGTTGCTCGCCCGGGCCGGCTGGGAGCCCCCCGGCCAGGCCTTTGTCCCGCCTCGGACCGGCTAAAGTGCCCCCGGCTGGGCCCATCCCCTGCGCCCGGGCTGCTTGGTCGCTGCTGATCGATCATGTGATCGATCACAGCACCCCTGCCCTGACTCGCCCTGGCGCCTCCTAGCCGGCTCGGCTGCCCCAGTCGGTAGGCTCCCAACTGCTACTTCCTCAACCGATCAGTACCGGCTACACATTGGATCCCCAGACGTATGTACAAGCAGAAGGACAACGAGAAGACAACGGACAAGACTGAGAAGACAAATCCCATACTACTTTATCAGATGATGTAGCAAATAGTGGACACTATACACTACATCATGCATGACACATGCAATAGTACTAGTTAGGCAAGTGGGTCCCATCTTTGTCCCTTGAGCCACCTTTATAAGGCACCAGGGAGGGAGCACACTGTTTCAGTCATTGAGGCATCCATCGATCGATACACACAAAGAGCTAGCTCTCTGCTAGCTAGCTCACTCCCAGATGCACACACGCATATACACCTAGACAGATAGACGGTTGGTGATACGGCATTTAAGGCAGTAGCTAGCACATACAGCTCGAGGAGCACTTGTAGTTCGTGTATTCCACGTAGTCAGATCCGGCAGGAGTAGGGGATTTACCTCACCACGAGGGCCCCGAACCTGGGTACTTCTTGCGTTCCGCTACGCTCGCTCGTACCCAATCTCGCCTGCGGACGCTGTCGATAGCTTCCCTGCTAGTCCCCACACCTCTATCTAACCTCTTCAGGTACTGTCGTTTCCAATACAACGACAGTTGGCGCCCACCGTGGGGCAAGATGGCTTCGACCGGAGTTCCATTCCGCCCGGACCGATTTTTTCTTTATCATCGTCGGCACCTACGCTGTCTCGAGTTTCCCGGGGGCTCGCCGTGTCCGCACCGTCGTCGCCGACTTCGCGCCCCCAAGTTCCTCGGGGGTTCGCTGCCGCCTCCGCATCGTCGTCGCCTCCGCTTCGCCAAGTTTCTCGGGGGCTCGTCGGCTGCCGCACCGTCATCACCACCTCGCCGAGGGTCTTGGGGGCTCGTCGTCTCCATGCCGCCGCCGTGTTCGTCCTCAACCGGTTCGGCGTGGCCGCGTTCGAGCCGACAGCAGCCGTGCCTGTCCACGCCACCCTCGGCCTCCCGCGTCTGCGAGCACGCCACCACGAGCCTCCCGCACGCCCGCGCACCACCGCGCCGGCAGCAGCCTCCCTCGCTGCGTCGCCCGTGCGCTTGCTCATGTGTGCTCGCAGTAGCGAGGCAGCCAGCAGTAGCTTCTCCTAAGTGCTCGTGCACATGCATGCAGGCAAGGCAGCAAGTGGCATGCCCGTACAGCGGCGAGTTCGCATGTGCCCGTGCCTCCGACGCCCTCGCCGACCTCGCACCGTCTGAACCGCCATGTGCGCCCTCGGCCTCTCCGGCTCGGCCACGCGCCTGCACGTCCGCGAGCACCTCCGGCGACCGTCCCCGCCCATATTCAACCTCTACGCCAGACTACATGAGCCCGCGTCCGTGCGCGCCGGCGCCGTCCGCGCCGCTCGGCCTCACAGCCCCTCGCCCAGCCGTCCTCGACCGTCGGAGCCGCGCCTCCGCGTATGCACGTCCGCGCCGTCTCCTCCCGCCGCAGCCGAGCTCACCTCCGGCCGCGCCCGTACGTACGCTCCTCCCTGGCCGCAGAACCTTCACCAGCCACCGCGCCGTCGCCGCACTAGAGCAAGCTCCGCCGCCGGCTCCCGCGCCTCCTCCTCTCCCCGCGACCGCGTCCGGCTCCGCCCCGCTCGTGCCGGCTCCGCCACTGCTGGGCGTCCCTTGCCTCCCGCCAAGCGTCCGCCCCGGAGGGACCTCCCGCGCGTCCGGCTCTTTGCCCGTCCGGCTCGCCACCCGTCCGGCCGCCGCGAGTTTGGCCCGCGCGCGCGTCCTCGCTTCTGGGAGGAAAAAGAAGCAGCCGGATAAAGAGGAACCGGTTGGGGGAAGAAAAGAAAAGAAAAAGAAAAGGAAGGTGGAGGTGGGGCCGACGTGTGGGGAGTGGTGTTGACTCTGCCGATTGAGGGAGAAAAATTAGCGAGAAAAGAAAAGAAGAGGCCGGCTGGGGCCAGCCGGTTAGAGAGGAAAAAAAAGGCGCCGGTTGAGCTGGCCGGTTAGCAAGAAAGAAAAATAACAAAGGGAAAAAGATATGGGCTGTTTGGTAGTCGTCCGGTTGGGCAAAATGACTAGAAAAAAGAAAGATGAGATAAAAAGAAGGTTGCCGGCTGTTTGTAGTAGCCGGTAAAAGGAGAGAAAAAGGCAAGAAAAAAAAATTAGATCCGGCTACGACAATCAGGTTGTACTGTTTCGGTCTGGCTGACACCATTTGTCTATCTGATTCGTCCGGTTCGGCCCCCGTTTCGGCTGAGTCGGACCGGCTTCGCGCGACTTCGCCCCGTTTGGTTGCCGGTTGGACCGGCTAGACCCCGTTCCGACTGGGCCAGGCCGGCTCGGCGTGTTCTGGCGCGTTTGGCTGCCTGGCCGGCTAGGGACCGAATCCGGCTACGCCGCGTTTGGTTGCGTGTCCGGCTGGAGATAGGCTATCCAGCTGGAACGCCAGTTGGACCGTTTCAGCAGCCGCAACGTCTACGGAATCGCGTCTTCGACCCTACCGCACCGACTGCTGCAATGTGAGTGTTTTTCCGATCTCGAGCAACCCTCGAGGTCTCGCCAGATGTTGTTTTCCTTCCTGTTTTCAGTTTTCCGGCGCCGGCAACCCCTACCCGGGGCCTCGCCGGTTGGCCCGGCCTGCTAAACCCGTAAACTGACTGAGTAATGTGCGACGGTGTCAGAGGCCCACTCTTCGTCTCAGCTACAGACCGCAACCCGACTGTCCGGCTAGCAAGAGCAAAAGCCCGAGGCATCTCACATGAAAAACGGCGAAAGGTGCGACAGATCGGACATTCCGGCCTTGTGCCTAGTTAGTATTTTCCGGCTGCTCAGCCCCTAGTACCGTGTGCAATGTACTGTCAGCTCCCCCATCGGTCCCGGCACCAGACCGCAACCCGGCTGGCCGGCAAGGACACAGCGTAAACAGCAGAGCGCACGGGAAAGTGACTAAGTGTTCAGAGAAGCACGAGCTAGTTTTTGAAAAATAAAACCGTTATCCGGTTGATAGAATGTGTACTATATGTTGATGTACTGACAGCAAGTTCATTTCTGTGTGTTTGTTTCGCACGACTGCACCGAGTCGGATTTCAAGTACAGATGAAGATTCAAAGCACCTGTCTTCGCCAACTACTTCGAATCTCGGGGGCTACACCCACCGGGTGCGCTCGCGCGCCCCCGGTGTAATCAAGTGCTCCAGTCCGGCTGAAGGCGTTCAGCCGGATAGCAAGTTCGAGGTGTCAAAAAGGGCAAGATGGAGAATATTCGCAGCACCTGTCTTCGTCAGCTACTCCGAATCTCGGGGGCTACACCCCGCGGGTGCGCTTGCGCGCCCCCGCGGTAGTTGTGTTGCTTGCCGGGCTAGAGGTGTCCATCCGGACGCCATTCAGGAACTTCATCTACAACGACAACGGCAAGATTTTGGTGGAGCTCGCGCGAATTTCCCCCTCCGGGTGAAATCAGCGCGCCCTCGGGGGCTAGTGTCAGGGGGACTGTCCCCGGGTACCCCAAAGACGCACTCAAGAGGGATAAAAAAGGCAAAGACAGGCAAGAGATAAAAGAAAAACTGAACCGGAGACAATCTGGGCCGGCTGGAGCCTCCCAGCCGGCCCACCACCGCGCCTGCTGCTACTTCCGGCTATGCCAAAGCCCCACATGGCCCGGCTCCCCGCCCGGCTGGGCCCCACCGCGCCACCCTGACCAGATGGGCCGCCCACGCCTGCCTGACGCCCGGCTAGGCCGCGTCCCCCGCTTCCTGGGTGGGCCGGTTCCACCGCCCTCGGCTGGGGCCTCCTCCGCCTTGCCCCAGGGTGGGCCGCGTTGCTCGCCCGGGCTGGCTGAGAGCCCCCCGGCCAAGCCTTTGTCCCGCCTCGGGCCGGCTAAAGTGCCCCCGGCTGGGCCCATCCCCTGCGCCCGGGCTGCTTGGTCGCTGCTGATCGATCATGTGATCGATCACAACACCCCTGCCCTGACTCGCCCTGGCGCCTCATAGCCGGCTCGGCTGCCCCAGTCGGCAGGCTCCCAACTGCTACTTCCTCAACCGATTAGTACCGGCTACACATTGGATCCCCAGACGTACGTACAAGCAGAAGGACAACAAGAAGACAACGGACAAGACTGAGAAGACAAAGCCTATACTACTTTATCAGATGATGTAGCAAATAGTGGACACTATACACTACATCATGCATGACACATGCAATAGTACTAGTTAGGCAAGTGGGTCCCATCTTTGTCCCTTGGGCCACCTTTATAAGGCACCAGGGAGGGAGCTCACTGTTTCACTCATTGAGGCATCCATCGATCGATACACACAGAGAGCTAGCTCTCTGCTAGCTAGCTCACTCCCAGATGCACACACGCATATACACCTAGACAAATAGATAGTTGGTGTTACGGCATTTAAGGCAGTAGCTAGCACATACAACTCGAGGAGCACTTGTAGTTCGTGTATTCCACGTAGTCAGATCCGGCAAGGGTAGGGGCTTTACCTCACCACGAGGGCCCCGAACCTGGGTACTTCTTGCGTCCCGCTACGCTCGCTCGTACCCAATCCCGCCTGCGGATGTCGTCGATAGCTTCCCTGCTAGTCCCCACACCTCTATCTAACCTCTTCAGGTACTGCCGTTCCCAATACAACGACAAGGGGGAGAAGGGCTGAGTCGGAGCAGCGAAGCGATGCTAGATTCACTCTGGGGGACCTCCACCGCAGCCCTGCCGAATCAAATAATGTCAGATGAGAAACTATAATAATGCAAGAGCAAGTAAATGGCGGAGGGAAAAAGAGGCTTACGCATCCGAGGTCAGCGGATCCTTGGGCTTCCGAGCCCTTCGTGCTGGGGCCTTGGTTGCAGGCTTGGAGGCAGTTTTATCCCCGGACTTCTTTCACCTTTTGGCTGGCTGAGAAGGTCCGGAGGATGAAGTGGATGCAACTTCCCTTTTCTTCTTCGGCGCAACCGGAATAGGGTCACCCACGGCAAGGGGAGGGTCCTCATGGATCTCCCCACCGGGGTTAGCTGATGCCGAAAAAGCATAAGAAAGGGGGACAACGTCAGATGCTTCCATCACCTCAACATCCGAGTCATCTTCATCGTCGGGCCAATCTCTAATAGAAGAGAGTTTACCGGTGGGTCGCTTGGTCGTGTCGGACATTGGGAGGAACATCTCCTGGTCCGGTTCTTCCTCGTCCGAGATCTCCCGGTCAGGCGCACATTTGAGGGTGGGATCGGTGCCATCCTCGATAGTTTGCTGAAGGAATTGCTAAAGGAGGAAAAAGACAACAGAGTTAAAAATACAACAGCAACCGACATAAGATTCAATTCGGAGAAAGTGTGTGGCACAAAGCTTACCACGGGAGGAAGCCTATCCCGGCAATAGTGCTCAATTCCCCACGTCCACTCAGAGGAGAAGTCCTTGTGGGTGGTGAAGAGGGCCTTGACCCGGCGATAGATTTTTGTGTTGCTCAGCTCGAAAGACGAGGTCTGGTTGGGGTCGCAGCCCCAGCTCATGTGGCACACCTTGTGAGTGCGTTTCTGGAGAGGGGAGATCCGGTTGTAGACGAATGTGATCATGGTGTCCTTGTTGCGCAACCCGAGATCCTTTAGCTCCGCGAACCTTTTGTTAACCTGGTTGGCCAATACTGTGGGTTTCTTGGGGACAACGTCCCACAACTCCAGGTTAGGAGGACCCGGAGCATAGGGGCGAAGCCGGATCAAGTCTTTAGTGTCGTTGTTCCAAACATAAAAGAAGGCCCGGGCCCATCCTTTGCAGGAATCCAGCCCGGTAACCCGGGGAAAGACTGAGAGCCTCCGGGGTGAAATGGGCGCAGCGCCGAACTGCGTAAGTTATTTGTCCTCCGGCTCTAGATCAGCATTCAGAATTACATTACGACGAAGGCCAAAGAACCGGATCCATAGCTCCTTAGTGGGCCATAATACGGCATAGCCTTCGATCGTGGAAGCAAAAGCAGAGAGAGATGTGATAGCGTTGGCAGGAAGGTGGTGCGGCTGGAGTTCGTAGGTGTTCAACCAATCATGGAAAAAATCGCTGACTGGCAAACCGCCCCGCTGGAAGTGTGACAAGAACACAACAAACTCACCCGGATTGGGTGAGGGGGCGAGTTCGGCAGAGGCGAGGCGCGTAGTGACGCCTGCGGGGATGCGTCTGGTGCGGTAGAGCCAGTCCAGGTCGTCCTGGCAGACCCAGGAGCGAGCCCACGCACCGCGGTCCGCCGTCACAGTGTCCTCCTCCATCTCCTGCTTGGCAACGACAAGCTCCTCTTCTGTCATCTCAAGTTCACTGCCCTTGCTGGCGCTAGTGGCGATGGGGGGCAGCGGCCTAGATTGACAGCGACCCGTGGCGGAGGAGGTGTGCAGCGGCGACGGCGACGTGGATGCGTATGGAAGCGGTGCGGCAGCGGCGCTGCTACTCAGACGCGGTGGTGGCGGCGCTGTCGCGGGAGAAGATGAAGAAGAAGAACTAGAGGCAGAGGGGCGCAGAAGTGGGAAAAAACCCAAGGGGTGCACCCCTCCCCTATTTAACCGTTCCATCAAGGAGGAAGTGGGATCGTGTTATGTGGCAACGCCACATGGTGTGGCCGTGTATAGCCCAGATGGACCAATCAACGAAGAGCCACACGGAGGGTCACGGGGTGTAGCTGATCCCATGACGTGACGCATTGATGCAGTTAATGAGGAGGCAGGCTAGGCGTGACGTGTGCCACAGTGATAACTGACAATTACTGCGCCAGTTACTGTGGCTGGCCCTTAAAATGAGGCAACCTAATGATTAGCCTCCACGTGGGGAAGCGTACAAGAGAAGGAAAAGCAACCCGGATGAGAACGTGGTAACCCGGCTAGCAAGTGAAAACTTGGAATGTGCCAAGGGAAAGTAAATCCATAGGATCCGAGATAAGGTGGTAACCCGGCCTGCAAGGGAAAACTTAGAATGTGCCAAGGGAAAGTAAATCCAAAGAATCCGGGATAAGGAGGAAACTCGGAAATAAGATCCAAAGTTTAGTGAAATGGAACCTGATGTGGCCTTAGTAGCCAAGGCAGCTAAGACCGCACCAGCTTCGGGGACTAATGTTGGGGGGATACCCCCGGGTAGGGTCACGTCGGGGTATAAAGGTCGAGTTAGCCGAGGTACGGCAAGGTCAAAGCGAATGGTGGCCGAGTCACCTCAAGGCAGGCCGAATCTCGGGGTAACCCGGACCAGGGGATGTCCGCCTAACTGAGTCTCATCCTACTTAAGCCGTAAGCCGGATAGATGAATCTAACTTGTATGCAGGAATAGGTGTGACCGGATCCTCTACGATCCGGGTCATAGCAAGCTTCTAGGAGAAGGAAGGAATCTCGCTGGTCAAAAGTAACCCCGGTACGCACTGCATGAGCGAAGCGGACAGGGGCAGGACCACCGAGGCGTGGCCGACAGAGGTGACGACGTCTGTGTCGGCTGACGCAGGCGCCGCAGAGGCTCACGTAGCCTCTGCATGGGTGACGCGAGGGAAAAGCACCCCGGTCGGCTTGCTATTTTGGGAGGAGGCATATTCCCTGGAATATGCCTCCACGTATGCCTAAGTGGAGACCTAGCCACCCCTATATAAGGAGGGCTAGGGCCTCTGTAGAAGAGGTTAGGTTCTACTGGTTGATCTCTAGTTGGTCTTGTACGGGTTAGCCGGTGGTGAGAGTAAGAGAGTCCCTTCTTCCTCCTCTCCCCAATACAGCTCTAGGAGCACTTGTAACCTTGGAAGTGAATCGAATACAAAACTTCTGTGTGTGGAATCACCACGCTATCCCTCCCTGGATTCCCGTAGTGCAATTAGTCCCCACCTTTAGCCTATCCATGGCATCTGTCGTGACACTACCACGACATTTGGCGCCCACCGTGGGGCTAGCGGCGCTAGCAGGGGTCAAGATCCGGACGGGAAACCTCATCGGCACCGGCGAACGCATCGTCTCCGGGCTCGTTCAGTGCTTTGGAGCGCTGGACTTTGTCAGCGACAGCTAGCTGCTTCGGCACGCGCCCACTTCCGCGCAACGGCCTCTTCGTCAAGCTTGGTGCGCACAAGGTCTACGTTGCTGTGGACGTATCATGCGTTCACCCGCGGCACGTCGTCGAGGCAGGGGAGCCACCCCTTAGCATGGTTCACGGGGCGCGTATCACTCGCTCCCCGGACCGTGCTGAGGTGATGATGACTGCGCCAGGCGCAGGCGCAAGCAAGGATCCGACACCAGATCCAGAGGTAACGCCTAAGGCACCGAGGAAAGGTAGATGTCCTCCACTAGAGAGGCCTGAGAATGTACTGAGAGAATCTATGGATAGCTTGGCAAACCCGGTAGCAGCAGTGGTAGATCCGGCTCAGGCACAGGCCGAGCTAGAGGAAACTAGGCAGAAAATTCTAGAGGGAGCGAAAAAGATAGCTGCGGCTCAGCAGTCGTTGAACATGACGCTGCGTGAGTATGCAAAGGCAAATAAAGTAGATGCTGTAAAAGTGAAGGGGACAAATCTCATGAGTGAAATGAACAAAGAGGGTGATACTAGGATTGAGGAGTCAGAGAACTGTTTGTCCGTGGGGCTGCCGAAGTATAGTACCCCCACAAAAAACCTCAGAGCTGCGGATGCAGCTGCGTCCGAGTTAGAGGGTCTAACGGGTGAAGCCCGTCAGAGACAGCAAGATAGGGTCAATGAGTTGGTTCGGATCGCGAACAGGCAAAATGAGAAGTTTCTTAGGGCTAACCCGGAGAGAGCTGGGGCCTCTAAGATCGTTCATTCGGTGGTGGGTAACCTGGAGAAATCCGTTGGAGCCGCATCGTCTCCTAATGGTGGTCCTAGGAGAGAAGAGGTAGTAACCTCGGCCAGGAGAAACAAATAGATCGTTCCGTATGACCCGACAAGGGTAGGAAAAGCAAAAGAGGTACCGAGAAATGACGATCGACGAAGTGTGAGCCGAGGTGAAGCTGGTCGAGGTAACCGTGACCAAGGCAATGCCGGTCAAGGAAACGCTGTTAATGGCAATGCCGTACAGCGCAATTCGGCAGGACAACCGCATCAACGGAATATACTAAGGCAAGAGCAAAGTGCCGGCCGAGGTATGCAACAGAGAGATGCGCCACGAGAGCGAGACCGGTATAACGATGGAGATTCGGAAATGGTGAATGCAGGATACCCAAGGCCGGACTATCATGTGATAGGGTCGAGATTGGGAAGCAGGGATCTGATGCCGGATGACGCCAGGTTGAAACTGGATCGACTGTATAGGTCGGAGCAGATTGAAAGTCAGGGTCCTCTGGGTCCTACGTGTTTTGGACCCCGGATCATGAAAGAGCCACCGATACCTAACTTCCAGTTACCCAGAGGCACAAAGACGTATGACGGCAGTACTAAGCCGGAGGACTGGCTGATAAACTATGCTACAGCTGAGAAGATTGCTACAGGCAACTTGCGATGGGCTGTGAGATACGTGCCCCAGATGTTGGAGGGGCCAACAAGGGTATGGTTAAACAATTTGCCGCCCGGAAGTATCAACTGTTGGATCGATTTTGAGGAAATTTTTATCAGCAATTTCTCAAGTACGTATCAGAGGCCAAATAGGCCACAGACCCTAGCTATGTGTAAGCAGAGACCGAACGAGACGGCCGGGAGTTTTTAACCCGGTGGTGTACCGTGAGAAACTCGTGTGAAGGTGTGATAGAGTCACAGGACATAGCATGGTTTGCGCAGGGGTGCAGGTATGCAAGCAAGCTGTGGCAGAAGTTGCAAAGGAAAATGCCAACCACTTTGGCAGAAATGATCCGGATTGCTGATTCATATGCTTTAGGTGATCCGACTCAACCTAGGCTCGTGTCAAACGAGTCGAATGAGGAGTACTACCAGAGAGATGGAGCCGGATCATCTCGGAGGAATGATTACAGAGGTAAAAGAAGAGATGACAGACCGGATCACCGGTACAATTTGCAATAAGTTGCAGCTGTGAATCAAAATCAGCCCGGAGCAGGGAGCAATCAACGTCAGAAAACTGGAGGGCAACAATGGACACCAAGAAATGATGGCAAGAAAACTTGGACGCCAGAACAGAAGAAACAGTGGCAAGAAAAGAAGGACCGTTCGAGGTACACTTATGAGTCGATGTTGGATCAGCCGTGTAAACTTCACACGCCAAATCCGAGCAACCCAGCGGGTCATACAACAAGGCAATGTGAGTGGATGCGTAAGATATAACAAGGTGGCCTGGGGAATGCTCAGGCACCCCGGAATGATCAACCTCGGCAGGAGTTACCCCGGTAGCAATTGCTCTCCGGAGCAAACACACAACAGCTAATGTTGCCTCCCCCTCCGCCGAGGTATGATAACCATGAGAGAAGAGATGCAGTGCATCAAGTAGAAAACCAGCACCAGCCGGATCAGAGGTACCCCAGAAATGAGGGGAGAAATGAGTACAGGGAGCATCATCAGAGTTACTGTGTGTTTACCACTAAGGAAACCGATAGAAAGAGCTTGCAGCGCCGACATATGGAGGTCAATGCGGTAATGCCAGCAGTGACGAGGTATATGCCTTGGTCAGACCAGGAAATTACCTGGAACATCAAAGATCATCCCAAGCTTATAAACGTGTCCTGGTTCATATGCATTAGTGCTGGATCCGACATTCATTGGGCCAAACATCAATGTGAGGTTCTCCAAGGTACTGATTGACAATGGCAGTAGCATTAACATCATGTATGCGGATACAATGCGCAAGTTGGGTATCTCGGAGAACATGCTCCAAGCTACAAGGACAACTTTCCATGGTATTTTACCAGGTATTTCTTGTGAGCCCATAGGCAAAGTCCGGGTTGACGTGTTCTTCAGCACGAGAGATAATTGCCAAACTGAGAATTTGGAGTTTGAGGTCGTGAACTTGGAAAGTGCGTATCACGTGTTACTCGGAAGACCAGCATTGAACAAATTCATGGCAAGCTGTCATATCAGTTACTTGAAGATGAAGTTGCCTGGGCCAAACAGAGTGATTACCATTGCTGGGGATTTCCGACGTTCCATTGAGTGTGCTTCAGCCGGGTCTAACCTAGCCGAGACACTCGTGATTGCTCAAGAGAAAAGAAAAATCCAAGAGGTGGCGGCATTAGCTCAGTCCGTGCAGCAGTATATGCCGGTGTTGAGTAACCCGCATTGTAGCGTTTCGTTCCAAGCCGCAAAGGATACTAAGAAAGTGCCTGTTGATGATATGTTCCCAGAGCGCACCGTAAAAATTGGTGCCTGGTTGAATGATAAATAGGAAAGCGAGCTCGTCAACTTCCTCCGTGAGAATCGGTATATTTTTGCTTGGTCCACACAGGACTTGCAAGGTGTTCCGAGGGAGTTGGCTGAGCACTCTTTGAACGTGAGACCCGGAGCAAGGCCGGTGAAGCAACCTCTCTGCCGCTTCGCCGAGGATAGGAGAAAAGTCATTGGAGATGAAATAGCTCGGTTACTAGCAGCAGGATTTATCATGGAAGTACTTTACCCGGATTGACTATCTAATCCGGTGCTGGTGGAGAAGAAGAAAGATGATCTGAATGTGGCAGTGGTTTGGCGTATGTGTATCGATTACACGAACCTGAACAAGGCGTGTCCAAAAGATCCATTTCCACTGCCAAGGATAGATCAGGTCATAGACTCAACTGCTTGATGTGAACTGTTGTCATTCATTGATGCATATTCTGGTTTCCACCAGATACCTCTAAATCCGGATGATCAAATAAAGACTGCATTTATCACCCCGTATGGGGCTTATTGCTATCGCACCATGCCGTTTGGTTTACGTAATGCGGGGGCAACGTACCAAAGATGTATGCAGAAATGTTTGCACGACCAAATAGGTCAAAATGTACAAGTGTATGTGGATGATGTGGTTATCAAGACCAAGGAAAGCAAAACGCTCCTTGACGATATCAGGCAGACATTCGCGAACTTAAGAAGGTTCCGGATGAAGCTTAACACGGAAAAATGTACCTACGGTGTCCCGGCTGGAAAATTACTCGGATTTCTCGTATCCAGCCGAGGTATCGAAGTTAATCCAACTAAGATCCGGGCCATTGAGCGAATGGAACTGCCGAAGTGTCTTAACGATGTCCAGAAGTTCACTGGTTGCCTGGCATCGTTAAGTCGGTTTGTAAGTCGGTTGGGAGAAAAGGCGTTGCCTCTCTACCAACTCATGAAAAAGTTGGATAAGTTCGTTTGGACGCCGCAGGCCAATGAAGCCTTTGCCCACTTAAAGAAAATGTTAGCCACTGCACCAGTGTTAGCCTCTCCACTATCAAAGGAGCCAATGTTGCTCTATATAGCCGCAACCAATCGAGTTGTAAGTGAAGTGATTGTGGTAGAGCGCGACGAAGAGGGTAAGTCGGTGCAAAGGCCGGTGTATTATCTGAGCGAGGTATTATCTGCCTCAAACCAGAACTACCCACACTATCAAAAGGTGGCATATGGTGTCTATATGGCAGCTAAGAAGTTAAAGCATTACTTTGAGGAGCATCCCATCAAAGTAATATGTGAAGCTCCCATATCCGAGATAATGAGTAACAAGGATGCGAGTGGCAGAATTGCAAAATGGGCAATTGAACTAGCTCCCTATGCGCCACAATATGACAGAAGAGAAGCAATCAAGTTTGAGGCTGTGGCCGACTTTTTTGTGGACTGGGCCGAGGTACAATATGAACCACCGCCACCAGATCCGAACTACTGGAGGATGCATTTTGATGGGTCAAAAACAAAAACCGGGCTAGGCGCCGGAGTTGTGCTTACCTCGCCAAAGAAGGACCAGCTGAAATATGTGCTGCAGATCCATTTCACGGCATCAAACAATGTCGCTGAGTATGAAGCACTTGTGCATGGGCTCAAAGTGGCAAAAGAGATTGGGATATGTCCTATACTATGCTTTGATGACTCGGATTTGGTAATACAGCAAGTGTCGGGATTGTGGGACACCCTTGATCCAAACATGGCTCTGTACAGATTTCATGTGCATAAGATATCTGGTTACTTTGAGGGATGTGAATTTCACCATGTACCCCGGGTGGAAAACGAGGCTGCCGACATGCTGTCGAAGCTCGGATCAACCCGACAAGCAATTCCACCGGGTGTAGCATTGGAACACCTCAGAAAACCGTCTATCAGGCCGTCCCCAGGAACCGACTCAATCTATGTCCCGAAAGATACAGAATCCGAAGCTGTGCCCATGGACATTGACATGGGAGGTGGTGCACGAAACCCGGTGACTGCATCAGCAAACCCGAGGACTGCCTCAGCGAACCCGGGGACTGCCTCGCAGGACCCGAGGACTGCTCAGCGTGATCCGGTTGAAGTTATGCCGGTGGATCAGATGGAAATTGATGAGGATGTGTTCCCTGTGCGAGCAATACCAGCTTGGGCACTGCCTATATTTCAGTTCCTGAAAGATGGAACGTTACCCACTGAGGAGGTGATATCCAGGCAAACTCAGAGGAGAGCAAAGGCATACACAATCATCAATTCCGAGCTATACAAAAGGAGTGTGACCAATGTCCTCCAGCGATGCGTTAACCCGGAAGAAGGGCTTGACATCCTCCGAGATATACATCAAGGGGAGTGCGGGCATCATGCCTCGTCCCGAGCCTTGGTGGCAAAAGCTTTCCGGCATGGATTCTACTGGCCAAGTGCCTTAGAACAAGCAGAAGATATGGTGAGAAAGTGCAATGGTTGTCAGAGGTATGCTACCAAGACACATATGCCTATGTCGGAACTCAAGACCATACCAATCACTTGGCCATTTGCCGTATGGTGTTTGGACATGGTTGGCCTGTTCAAACCAGCAAGGGGAAATATGACTCACGTTTTGGTCATGGTGGATAAGTTTACGAAGTGGATTGAAGTAAAGCCAATAAGAAAATGTGATGGAGCTACGGCCGTGACATTTCTCAAAGACATCATCTTGAGATACAGTTATCCTCACAGTATCATAACTGATAATGGCACAAATTTTGCTGAAGGAGCATTCACGCGATTCTGCCGGGATAAGAAGATCCGGCTGGACGTTGCCTTGGTAGCCCACCCCGCATCGAACGGACAAGTGGAAATATCCAACGGATTGGTATTATCCGGGATAAAACCCCGGCTCATTGAGCCGCTGCAAAGATTAGCGGGGTGCTGGATAGAAGAACTACCAGCGGTACTGTAGAGTTTAAGAACAACTCCGAATCGATCAACAGGCTATACGCCATTTTTTCTGGTATATGGGGCAGAAGCTGTATTACCAGCCAACATAGAGCATGAATCTCCTAGGGTCACCCAATACACAGAAGCCGAAGTGCAAGAATCCCGGCAAAATGATGTTGATCTGCTGGAAGAAGCGAGAGAATTGACATTGACCAGATCCGCCATATATCAGCAAAATCTCCGACGCTATCATAGCCGGAAAGTAAGCCCCCGAGTATTCCGGGAAGGCGATCTGGTGCTCTAGTTGGTACAACGTACTGCTGGCATGCATAAGTTATCCCCCCCATGGGAAGGGCCATTCATTGTGAGCAAAGCATTGCACAATGATTCTTACTATCTTATAGATGCAAAGCCACAGGAAAAGAACAAGGCGGACAGGTCCGGAGAGGAATCTAAGCGATCGTGGAATGTAGCTCTACTTCGTCCTTTTTATACTTAGCAGAGAAGTGTATGTATCCGAGTCTTCTCATATATCGGTATGTATGCCGGCAATGAGCCTATCAATGAAATGATAGCACCTCGAGCAGTAACTCGGGGACTGCCTTAATAATATTTACTGTCTTGTATTATTTATGCGTCAGCTGGAGTAAGTTGTTCTACTTATCTCGGATTAGTAGTGTGTGAGCACCAAAAACCCAACTCTTCGACTTGCTACTGTCCAACAAGAATTGGCTTCATGGCAAGCAAGAGAACAAGTTTGGAATTGCGTAGCACATGAAAAACGACTAAGGAAAAGAACTTAATCGAGCCGACGTTTGTTTTTCGGACTAACCTTGTATTTACTTTCAAATTATTATGCTGAATTATTTTGAGCTAAGCCTAAAGTTTCCAAGTATTGTTAAGACAATTTTTGAAGCTCGAATTCATAAGTCGTAAAACCGAATCAAGGTAGACACGAACCGAGCCAGAAGATTAGACGAACAAGAAAATGAAACTCAGGGGCTACACCCAAGTTGATCCAGCATAAAAACTTAGTAGCAAAATATCACATGTGTACTGGATACAACTCCACCCGGCATACCGGGGATCTGATAAATTTTAAAGTGTTTTCACTCAAGGAGCAGTAGGAGGAGGAAGTTCAGCGTCATGTTCGCCGTCTTCGATATCCGAGGCATCGTCCTCTTCATCCTCGTCCGAACCATCTTCTACGTTCTCAGCATTTTCATCACCAGCGGCTTCCAGGAAGCTCGGACCCTCGGTCCATTCATGAATGGGAGCATATTCAATGAGGCTATGGGTGCAAGCCTGGCGCCGAGCTACCCACTCCGGGTCATTGGTCCATTTGGATCCGGTGCGCAGGCGCGTCAGGAGGTTGAGGTCGATCTTCTCGTACCACGTGAGTGTGTGGTGAAGAACGGTCTCAGCTGCGGCACGTCCAGTGGACTCCCTCCAAAGGTCGAGCTGGGTCTCGATTTCCATCAGCTTTTCAGCAAGAATTGTGGTTCCCTCCGGAGTGCCTTCGGTAGGCCAAAACGTGTTGAAGACTCGGACTGCAACATTAAGGAGATCCTTGCCATAGTTCTTGATAACTTCCAAGCGAGATGCCAGGCTGACCAACAGGTCCTCCATGTCATATGGAATATCTTCACTGTCAGGAGCAACGGGAGTACCCCTCTCTCGGCGGAAATCAGCAACAGCGGCGCTCGCAATGGCAGTGCCCTCTGGAAATTTGCGTGAAAACGATATCGTACTGATTGGATCTATGATGGTAATGAACTGAGGCCCCTCTTTAGTTTTCCATTTTTTCTAGATGTTGGCTTATCAAGGTCAATTTTATTCAGATTCCGACCTATGATGTTATTAATATAAAAATTAGATAGCTTGATGCATCATAGAATACCCAAGGTGTTAATTAGATACATTTTCCATGAAACTTTTATGGAACTACCGTGAATTATTGTTGATCTTGGAAGAATCGTCCGTGAATCTTACACGAATTTACCGATCTTCTATGAATTTGCTGTTAAACTTAAATGAAACATATTCAATTTGATAATCTTTAAAAAAGAAGTATGTAGTGTGTTAATTTCTTGGAAGACACATGCATGAATCACTTATAAATCTTATGAATTTTGTATGAAATTTCCGAATTTGGAAGGAAACATGAATGGAATATGTGATAAGAGTGCCTTGAAATTATACTGTGAAAAATTGAAAAAGTACACATAATACCTGTTGACTTTTGGATAAAAAATGTTTCTTGATTAACAAATTTGTTGAATATTACTGAATGAGTATTCCTGAACAACGAATATTTGTTGAATATTACTGACTTGGATCTTAACGATTTTGGTAAGAAACTCGTATGGATCATGTGTTTCTCCTAAGAATGTAGATTGGAATTGGTTTGGAACTGCGAAAGAGGGAAAAGAAAATGATTTGGATAAAGAATCCGAGGGAAACGTTCTATTCTAGATCTTGTTGATTTCTTTGTTCTATGAAATATGCTATTTTTTTCCAGATCGTCAGGTATATGGAACTTGTATGAATCTTGTATGCATCGTCAAAAAATTATGGATCTTGTCAAGATTTGTTGTAAAACTTCACTAAAACATGTAGGATTTGATGGACTTCAAAAAAATGCATTATGTATATTTCCTTCCGGAAACATGAATGAAACTTATGAATCTTGTATGAAAACTTTCAATGTGGGATGAAACATGAACGAAAAATATGATACAGATTGTTTTTATTGAAAAATATACTGTTAAAAAAATATTGTGACAATCTATATTATTAAATAAATGGTATGATAAAATTTTATTTCAAATTTTTATGAAAAATGGTTTAATTCCGAATGAAACGTCCATGAATTTAACAATTGCAAAATGCTTAATGGAACTTTCCTTGATAGAATTAATATGATTTTTTGAAACTATTATTTTTAGATGTATTTTTTTGAAATTAGATTGTACATAAAACTAGCTAATTAAATTTGTCTAATTAAATAAACAAATAATATTTTCTCTGTGTAACAGGTGGAGAATCAAACAACGATGAAATATATATAAAACTTGAAAACACTAGGGGTTGAGAAGCAAAATTGTAATGGACTCAAGAAGTGAGGTGGGAGGGTTGTTCTGTAAAACGAGTAGCACGAATCTATAACAAATAAAGGGCAGAGATGGTGCTAGGGGCCCAACTTACGAGGGTATTGCATTTTCGAATATCCTTGCCGATACCGATGAGTCCCATACGACATTATATGTTACTTATGTATCAGCGGTATCCAAATTGGTTATGCACAACGACTCAGAGGCCAATTTATGTTTTATCTTTACTAGTAGTACACAACAGTGAGAAGGCAAAGGATCCAAATTAGATCTCAATATACATACTCCCTCCTATATGTAGATATATTCAAATTTAGACAAATCTGAGTCCATTAATTTGGATCAGAGGGGAAAAAATTTGTATAAAAGAAAATATATTAATATCAAGATATTAAGTGTATCTGGCCTCTGTGGCAACATGATGTAAAAAGGTAGTCTGATACACTGAGGTTGTGCATGGCCTAATTATTAAAAAATAAAAAGAAAGAGATTACACCAAAATGTCATGTTGAAGCAATGAATACAGTGCATTCACAAACATCAACCACCACCGTTGACAACATCACAGCTAGAACTGGAAATTGGCAAACATAGACACAAGGCAGATACCTGCACCTAAGGTGGAAGAAAGAGGCAAATGCCGGTACTGCCCAGGAAACTTGAAATTTGGTCATAAGTGCAATACGGTAAAAAGCATGTTGAATGCAATAGAGATACAAAGGAAATCTCACGAGGAGGAAGAGGTAAATGTTGTTGTAGAAGAACAACAACAACACGAAAAGTAAGCTCCGAAATCGAAACTTATGTCCATTCTGCAAATGCAGTGCAATGTGTACTGGTGATGATACAATCTCATTGGTAGTAAAAATATTTTAGGGTACAAGCTAGAGCTTTGATTGATCCTGGTAGCTCAAATACATTCCTTAATAAAGATTTTGCTACCAAGCATAACTTAAAAATGCAAGCATCCCGAAGATGAACTATCACAGTAGCCGGTGGTGGAACATTAGTATGTGATGAAGTGGTATCTAATAGTCCTATTACAATTCAAATAATGAAGTTCCTCACTAATTTCAAGGTGTTACCATTAAAAAGGTTATGCCATGATGTTGGGAGTTAGTTCGCTCAAGAAGTATAACCCGACTACTTTGGTTTGGGTCAACAGACAGTTATCCATTACTGGTGAGGGCAAGTAACATACATTTACTGATTTCTTATCCTTCCAAAGAGCAGGCTGATTTCAGCAAAGTAGTTCAATGAGATATTACTTAGCATTCATATTTCTACATAACATGGTGAACATCTTGTCAAGTTTCATTCCTTTAGGGCGGATCCTAAATTATGTGCAGCCATAGATATGAGAAAGTACACCCCTTATGATGGGTCCTAGAGGCATTTTAATGAGAAAGTATAGTATTCATTAAGACATAAATATCCCACCATAGCAGTTAGTTCATTGGTCCCCGACAAAAGTCCCTCTAATGCAACTCAAACTATTGTAAAACGGTTTATGTCATTCTGTCCCTTCTGACCCTTATCATTGCATTAAAGTGTAGCCCTATGAGCCCATATAGGTGAAGTAACATGCAATCGATGTTCGCATAAAACCATCATAGAACCACATAAAAGAAAAAACTTGACCAAATACTCATTGCATATTATATGGAAATCATAGCCAATTCATCCTATGCCCTCAGGAACATGCATGGGGATATACTCACAAGTGACAAACATGATATGGATCAGTGGCATATGGATTACAACACAATATGAAAATATAATATCTCCACCAAATAAAGACAAGTTTCCAATCGCAAACATGCAAATAGCACTCAAACAATATTCGGGGTTCAATCAATCACAAACTAAGAGGGGGAAGAGGTGGATCTTGGAGATGGAGATGGTGATGATGATGGTGCTGTTGGAGATGATGATGGAGAGCCCCCCTACTCCAAGGAGTGGTGATGACGATGGCATCAATTTGCCCCTCACCGGAGGCTTCGGTACTGCAGGATCTGCGCTCTCCCGGAGTTGGAGAGGACTTTCGCCTCTGCCATCGTCTCTATAAATTGTGGGAAAAATATGGCATAGGTTTTATAGCGAGATGGAGGCATCTATAAAAATGAGGAGACGAGGTGATGCTTGTGGGTTAAACGAGCATGTGTGGCATGCCCAGCAATAGAAGGCGTGCCACATGGGCTCTTTTGAGCCTAGCAGCTCCTCTCGCTTGATTCTTTCGCTCACGGTCCTTCTCCAGGTGAAAAATTGACCATGTATTTCTTTTCTTTGATTTTTAGGTGGCCATAAGGTCCCTGAAACAGCAAAATACGAAAAAGGAGGTTTTCTGCCTCTCAGAAATTAATTATTAAAGAAAGATACTTTGTACGAAAGTCCCATAAATCAGCTAAAAAGTCATAAATAATGATAGAACATGGCAAATATCATCAACAGATCATATAAGTCACTATATTGATGATGTAAAATTTGTGTATCAACTCCCCAAGCTTAAAACTTTGCTCGACCTCGAGCAAATAAGCGAATAGATCATATCATGTAGCAATGAGCTTATGGTTAATAATAAAATACGAGCATGGAATCATCAACTTATGCATATTCACTTGTCTTAAAGATCTATAGACTAACAATCACACAAATGTGGGCTACATAGATAGGAGATGTAGCAACTACCCCTTGCATTTGAACAAAACTAACCATTGTATGTTGGACAATTTAACAAGTTTCAAATTTTTGTTTTCTTTTTGCTAATATTAGCTTGCATGTTTTTTACCTTGCTATATTTGTTTTCCTCTTGCCTTTGTAATGAATATAAAACTCTCATAGAACAACTAGTTAAAAGAAGAGAGTTATTAAACAACAAGATAGACATGAAGTTTGACTTCGTCAAACACTTTCACCATTTATCAAATGGCATCTGTTAATGGTCTTGCCTCCTAGTAACCAATATAAAACGTATTCATGGATCTTTCAATCATGTCATATTCTCTACTCAACCTTTTCCTTTCACTTTCCATGGCTAACTGAATCCTCGGGTACCTGCCTTTCATACACTTTCCATAGATCATATGTATTGAAATATCCATGACCCTTAGTTTACTCATTGATTACTAAATAGAACAAGAGTATCTCATGTTCCCTTGTCATCATTTCTTCCTAACTATTTGTTGTACAAAACCATATCTCCACTACAAATTCAATGTATTTTTATTTTATAATTTTTTCACGTAGACAGATCTTTCCTTTGTTGCAAGTTTTTTCTTGTTTAAGAAGTTCTATGCTTGTCCAACACACTCAAGTTAGTCTAATTAAATACAAGATGTAATTTAAACTTCTAGATATGAGGCGCACATCTGCAAGAGTGTTACCCATAAATCTCCAAACAAGAGAATCATGGATCACACCATATTCATATTTCATTAACAACCTCTCCACCAAGGATACAAGATAATGCCCTAAGAGCTTTTTAAGCGATTAGAAAATCGATACCTAATAGATAAAAGCAAAAACCAACCTAACGATCATGACTAGAAGCAATATAATAAACTAAAAAAAAGCATAAAAGACTAGGTGAAACTCCCCCAAGCTTGAGTGTTGATGTAGATCCTCACTTCTTCTTCAACGTGGATGTAGTATTCATCATCAGAGTAATCCTTCATCTTATGGTTCCTTTTCCAAATTGAGTTGGGGCTGAGGCCCTCAAGCTCATCATCATCATCCTTGGAGGAGCATTGGTAGGAGTCTCTAGAAGACATCATAGAGGTTTTTGGTGGAGAGAGATCTAAAAAACAGGGACAGAAAATAATGTTCGCTTGAAAAGACTCGAGACGAGATTAGATCGGTAGAGAGGGGTATATATCGATAGTTTTTAGGGTAAGACAAAGGGTTTTAGATGAAACTGTGGCGAAACAGATGTCGGAAGAGAGAAAGAGTATGGGTAGTGCGCTTAGCAAGGGAGGGCATGCCACCTGTTCTCTTTCCCTCTTCAGGACTCTGTTTCGTCCATTTTTTTCGCTGCATGCATTAATTTTCCAAAAATAATGACTTACTAAAATATGGAGATATTCTGAGACAGTTACGCACCTGAAACTTAACTTCTATTGATTTCTGATATTTGGCAGGGGATATTTCTTTGTGATTATGACCTCGGGACTCTGGAGATTTAACTCTTCCACCTTTCCAACGAATTTTTGGCCTGCAATATAATATTTAAGATGTTGTGCATTAACAACATGAGGTTTACCTTTGTAGTCTCCATGAAGACGGATGGCTCTAGAGCGATACACCTCTTGCACAACTAATGGACGTTGCTGCTTTGATGCTAACTTTCCTGCAGAAAACTTGAAACGAGAGTTGAACAATAATACTTGATATCCTACTTTAAATTCCTTTCTCTTTATTTTTCTATCATGCCAAATCTTCACCTTTTCTTTAAATAACCTAACACTTTCATAAGCTTCATTCCGCCATTCATCTAACAAGTTTAGGTCTAGAATTCTTTTCTCTCGAGCAGTTTTGAAGTCAAAGTTGAGTTGTTTAATAGCCCATCCAGCTTTATGTTCTAATTCTACGGGGAGGTGACATGCTTTACCATAAACCATTCTATAAGGATACATACCCATAGTATTTTTAAAATAAGTTCTATAAGCCCACAAAGCATCATTGATTTTGGTTGGTCAATCAGACCTAGATCAATTGACTGTCTTTTCTAAAATGAGTTTGATTTCCCTATTACTTAGTTCAACTTGACCACTAGTTTGAGGGTGATATGGGGATGTTACCCTATGATTAACACCATACTTAGCTAAAGTTTTTCTAATGACTCCATGTATAAAGTGAGAACCACCATAAGTAATTAAAAATCTAGGTACTCTAAACTTGGGAAAGATGATGTCCTTAAGCATGTTCATTGTTGTAGCATGATCTGCACTTTTTTGGAATTTCTTCAACCCATTTTGTAACATAGTCCACCGCAACCAAGATGTGAGTGTTTTTTTTGTTGATGACTGGAATGGTCCCATAAAGTCAAATCCCCATACATCAAATGGTTCAAGAGGCAGTGAATAGTTCATACGCATTTCATTTTTCTTACGGATGTTTTCGACGTGTTGACATTTGTCACAAGCTTTAACATAGTTAGCACAATCTTTAAATAAAGTAGGCCAATAAAAACCAGACTGTAATACCTTTGCAGCAGTGCGGTCTCCTGCATGATGTCCTCCATAAGGACTGACATGGAAATCTCTTATGATATCATGTTGCTCAAATTCAGGCACAGAACGTCTAATAATACCAACTACAATTTTCTTATAAAGGAATGGATCATCCCAAAAGTAATATCTAAGATCATAAAGAATTTCTTTCTTTGTTGGGAAGTGAAGTGTGGTGGCATAACTTTCCCAACAATAAAGTTAGCATATCCAGTAATGGGGAGGCTACTCTAGCACTAGATACATGAATGTTTGATAGTTGTTCATTAGCAAAGGTATCATTAATAGGAGTAGGATCTACCGGAATGTTTTCCATTCTAGATAACTCATCAGCTATCGGATTGTCCTCACGTTTCCTATCAACAATGTGTAAGTTGAATTCTTGTAGAAAGAGAACCCATCTAATAGGTCTAAGCTTAGCGTATTTTTGTTCATAAGATATTTAATAACAGAGTGATCAGAGTGTACTATGACTTGGGAGTCTACAATATAGGGTCTAAATTTATCACATGCAAAGATCTCAACTAGGAATTCTTTTTTAGTGGTAACATATTTTTTTGGTGCCATCAAGAGTTTTGCTAGCATAGTATATGGCATTCAGTTTCTTATCAACTCTTTGGCCTAAAATAACACCTACAACATAGTCACTAGCATCTCACATGATTTCAAATGGAAAATTTCAATTAGGAGGTTGAATTATAGAAGCACTTATCAAAGCATTCTTTAAGACATTATAAGATTCTACACAATCATCATTAAAAGAAAATGGAACATATTTTTGCAAAAGGTTAGTTAGAGGCTTTGATATTTTGGAAAAGTCTTTGATAAATCTTCTATAAAAGCCTGCATGTCCAAGAAAACTCCTTATACCTTTGATATCCTTCGGATATGGAAGCTTCTCTATGGCTTCTATCTTGGCGCGGTCCACTTCAATGCCTCTTCCTGAAACTCGGTGTCCAAGAACAACACCTTCTGTCACCATAAAATGGCACTTTTCCTAGTTTAGGACTAAATGTTGGTCCTCACAACACTGCAAAACTTTGTTAAGATTGAGCAAGCAATTATCAAAAGAGGAACCATACAAAGAAAAATCATCCATGAATACTTCCAATTTTCTCAATATAATCAGCAAATATAGCATTCATGCATCTTTAAAAAGTAGCAGGAGCATTGCAAAAATTGAATGACATTCTCCTAGAAGCAAAAGTACCGAAGGGACATGTGAAGGTCATCTTTTCCTGATCATCTTTGTGCACCCGAATCTGGGAGAAACCTGAATAACCATCTAGATAACAAAAGTGTGAGTGGTTAGATAATCTTGTCTAGCATTTGATCAATGAATGTCAAAGGATAATGATCTTTACGAATAGCTTTATTTAGCTTCCTAAAATCAATGCACATTCTATAACTAGTAACAGTACATTGGGCTACAAGTTCATTTTCATCATTTCGAACCACGGTGATTCCACCCTTTTTAGGCACACAATGAACATGACTTACCTATTTACTACTAGCTATGGGATAAATAATACCTGCCTCAATGAGGTTGATTACTGATATCTTCGATCTGGATTACGGATGTAGTATAACTTATTTTTCCCTAGTAGACCTAGGTTATCGAATCCTCGGGAAGCGAATGCATAGTGAAGTTACTTTAACGGACCTTCGGGAGTTTTAGAATTCCTTTTGTGTTTTTAATGGACCAATAGTTTGCGTCTTTTTGTTGTTGTCGATGATGGAGAGAGAGGGCCTAGGGCGTTCGGTTTCACCTGTAGCTGTGCAAAACATCTAATGGGAATAAAAGATAGAAATAAAGTATGCATGTACTTGTTAGAGCAAGATAAATTATATGTGGGTGGTGCATCCATAATTGATATTGCATCCGCAACCACTTATAGCAATAATCTACTAGTCTCATCCATAGAAGAAAGAGAACTAATGATATGCATAGTGATGTCACCGTTAATCCCAAGTAAATCCCTCACATACAGCCGTACTACCCCTTCTATCACTAGGGTTCCCAACCTGCAGATCAGTCATTACTCATACTCCTTATACCTGGCTCAATCCTTGGGGTCTTGGGTACCTGACAAGTCCTTGGATTGAGGAAATAGAGGATACAATAATCATCATGTCATACAAACTAATACATGATCCCATCTATGATAAATAACATGCACAAACGCTACATGGCTAGGCCAAAGACCTTAGCCCAAGGAGAATTACTCACAGATAGAGATGAGATCAACAATCATAAACATTGTAATGAAAATCATAAGATTGATATCAATAGTCTTACAATATCTCCAATCAAAGAAGAGATCTACTATTACAAGTGGTGGAATATGGCTATGGAGATAGAGAAGGGTTTCGAGATCTGGAGGCGGCTAATGATCTATGGTAGAGACTTTTGGGCGAGGCTAGAGAGATTTTTCTCGTCTCCTGAGGCTTCTTTATATAGGGGTCCCTTCACGAAAGTTGTTCTGTTTGACCTAACGGTGGCGGCGCCAACTATACAACCAGAGCTATACAGACGGAATTTTGCTCCGGTCATATAGTTGGTCATTAAAGCGTCTGCCTCTGCTTCACGGCTCCTGGTTTCTTCTGGTTGATGGAAATCTCGTATCTTTGACTTTAATGTAGTAATTCCAATCTTCAAACGACATTATCTGCGTAGGAAAAATATAAAAAGAAAGGATTGGTTACCCCTTTGAATAGTAGGCATTAGTGGCAGGGTTTAGAGAGATATTTCATAAAAAATATGAATAATATCCAGTTTAAATGTGTATGTAGATGGCTATATTTCAGAGCCATCAGTTACCTCCTTCCTTACCACTTCTTTCATTTTTGGATGAAGACAGCTCTGATAGTCAACAACGGGCTTTGTATCTTGACATAGGTATGATTACTCAGATGCTTATGATTTGTTACCCTATAATGGGTAAAAGGCTTCCGGCCCATGAAGATCTCAGACGATAGCCCAAGAAAGCAACCGACAAAGACTTTGATTGTATTAGGAAAGAAACTATGAACCGATATTGTGTTGGTGTTGTAATTATGTGTATATAAACCCTATCCACATACAGCTTTGAGACCCGGCCTATTATATATAGGATGGGATAAGCCCACGCGTGGGTACCGAAAAACTCCCAGGCAAATTGTAATAGTGTGATTTCCAAATATTCAGGCGACTTTGACTCCATTGTTTTCCTGACATCCGACGAAATCCCCAGTGTTCTCTTTTCCGCGAAACCCTAAGTCCTTCTCCATGGATATTGCCGAGGTTACCCCTCGTCACATCTTCTTCCAAGTTAATTTTATGCATGCATAAAGCAGGCCTTATACCTTTCAAGTCATCAAGTGAATAGCCAATAGCTGGCCTATGAGCTCGCAGTACTTCAAGCAACTTTGTTTCTACTTCACCTAAAAGGTTAGCACTAATAATAACATTATATATTTTCTTCTCATCATGAAATACATATTTCATATCTTCAGGCAAAGTTTTAAGTTCAAAACTAGGATCCTCTTATGGTGGGGGTAGTACTCCTAGATTATTAGGTGGAATATGTAATTGTAGTTGTGGTGATTGCTAAGATAGTATTTGTTCTAGTGCTTCTTTCTCTTCGTCACTAAATGGCTCCTCTTGATTAAGCACATATCATTCCATCGCGTCCAATGAAGCGATTGCCATAGAAACAAGAGTTTCCACTATATCTTTTGAATTTTTTTATTTTTCTAAATACTTATCAGTAAATTTTGAAAAGTTAAATTCTAGTCTTTCACCAACACATTTAATGAATACCTTCTCTTTTGGTAAACTAATTCTGGCACCCATAGTATGTAAGAATGGTCTACCAAATATAATAGGACAAAATGATTCTTGGGAGCAACGAAGCACAATAAAATCTATGGGGTATTTGATCTTTCCTACTAATAATTCAACATCTCTAACCATACTGATGGCCTGCAAGTGCACAGGTTCGTTAGAGAATGTTTTTGGGGAAGTATTAATTCTAGTTTTTATATCGATCCTGATAAGGAGCCTAGGTAAGTGTTTTATGTGGCATTTCTGGCGCACTCAAGGTGTCATTGGTCTTGAGTGAATTAACTGCAAAAGCTGATGGTGGAAAGTGGTGAGTAAAAGATAGAGGAAACTTGCTTAGGAAACAAATAAGGATTAAATTGCATAAAAGTAAAGGATGCGAAAGGTATTTAAAGGTCCTACAGATGAGAAGTTAGGCGTAGAGAGAAATTGTTCATGGTGATGGTGAAAGTACCAAGTGGATAAAGTGGAATAAGTGATAGTGATATTTCTTATTTATAAGTGAGTAGACAAGCAACCAATATACCGACTAGGAGTCCTCATGGCCAATTCTTATTTATAAGTGAGTAGACAAGCAACCAATAAAATGGAAGGGGCTCCAATTAGGGATTTGCTTATTTAGGTGTAATTAGCCCATAAATGCTATTAGATCTTCCGTAAATGTTCATTGCATGGAAATCATCACAAGAAACCAAGGATTTGCTAATTGTGATGTTAACGTTAGTAGAAAGGATAATATTCAGTGAAATTCAGCAATAAACAAGAGGAAAATCAATGATAAAAAGTTATGAAATTTGGATCTATCAAATTCCCCAAGCTTAGCGGTTACTTGCCCTCGAGTGACAAAGCTATAATGAGTAGTAGTGAGGAATTGAATCAAGATGAAAAACTTACAAGTTCGAGGTTGTATCATATTCCATTGTCTCAAATCCTGCAACCTTGAACATGAGCATAATATATCTGAACAATTGAACTTAAGTTCAATTCCTAAACGCAAGTAACTTGCTAGCTAATAGTTCTTATAATTCAAACGAGATTGTTAAAAATTTGGCTAGGCTTGCAAATCAATTTCTTTCAGCGCCTCTCTTATTATGAGAGTGAAAATGTTTTAAGCAAGGTCGCTTGGGTCAAAATTAAGGGTGCACAAGTAGATGTCAAAAGAAGGATAAACTTAGAGCTTGTTCATTCCACTTTGATAATCGTGGCTATCAAATACCTCTTCTTTTACTTGTCTTTCAAGAACTCGGATTATTCAATTTAGGTGGTGATGTGATGCCAAAGGTCTCAAAAGTATTGAATATTTTCAGCTCATTTCTTGATGGTAAAATTTTCTTCCTTACTCAAGGATCATCGAATGTTTATTTTTGTAAAGCTTACACAATCTTTGAGAATACCAATAATTTTGCCCATATAGCGACACGTATGCCACTCATGCCATCAACTCATAGCCGAAATCTGGGGTTATACCACAGATCATTCAAAAGCTAGCGGAGTTGTTGGCACCCCAAAGGTGTGTTGAGAAACATATAACTTTTATTTCTTTCTTCTCTCTTTTTTTACAACAGGTCAAAATAGGTTTTGGCATCTTCTTCTCCCACCATAAAAAGTTTGTTCTATCAAACAATTCTTTTGTCAGAAGGTATCATCAAGTCAACGATCAGTATGTGGGGTTGAGTACTACTAAGATTAAGCCCTTAAGACAAAAATATGGCACCAAAGTTGTCGATAAACACTTTCTCTTATTCTTAAAAGTTTGGAATTTAATCCAAGCAGTTGTTTTTTAAACTGATATTAATTGTCATAAGTCTTAACCAAAGTAGTGACAAAAACCTTTGAGCTCAAGTCCTAAAAGATAACGAATTAAGCATGGAGTCGAACTCAAGTGCAACCAAACAGACATAAAATATTCATAAATAAGCTTACAGGAAGAAGGAAAATAGGAATGTGGTACCTCCTCTTGCTTGCTCATCTCCTACTTGAGCTAACTCTTTGTGTTCGTCTCCATAGCTCAATTACTAGAAGTGAGTAACCTGCAGAAAAATCAACGAAAGTCGAGAAAAATTTGCAAAAATCAAGATAAAAGCTAGTCTAATATTTTTGGGTTTTTCTTTATATCGATGCAAAACTGAAAGTAAACATGCACTGAAACGAAATAAATCAAAAGAAGAACGAAAAATATGAATGCAAAAAGGTGGGAGTAGTTTAACCTCCCCAAGCTTAGGCTCCTGGCCTATCTGGAATCAAACGTTGCCACCATCAGGTGGCGGCTGCTGGAATGGGAAGTTTGGGTAGAGGTTTGGAAGATCGGTCATGAAAGATGTGAAGTCTTGGATGAGGTTGACTATGTTAGTGTTCACATCATGCAACATGTTTTCTATGTTGTCAATGCAATGCACCACCTGGTAAAATTCACCTCTCGGGACATAGTTGAATCCCGGTTGTGGTGGAGGCATACCTTGCTATTGGTGCTGAGGGAAAGGTTGTTGGTGATGGTGTTGTTGACCGTAGTCATCCCATCCTGTGGTGTTCCAATCTTTTCCACATTGTTCATGCTGTTGTTGGCCAGCTGCTGCGTTTTCCCAATTGGGGTGACCTCCTTGTAGCGCAATCCTCCCCGAGAGGATCAGTGCTTGCTGGAACTCCTCCTCAGTGAGGACCCAATTCTGTTTACCTGGCAAACCAAAAGCTTGGACGAAAGGAAGCAAAACTTGGTGGAGATCACCGTTAGGCTCAAAATAAATCTAGTAAGCACGAAGGGAGCGTTTGGGTCTATAGACCTCCATAAATTTGGTGCTAGCCATATGGATATCATCCAGAATCTTGCTGCTAGCCATAACCCTTTCCTGCGGCAGGACAAACTCGCTTGTGCAGGCGATCTGTGTGATCAAGCCATCACAACGAATGTCCCCAACGAAAGCCGACCTTTGGCGGCGAAAGTGCTAGATGAGTAAAGCACCTAAGTTTACCTTGTGCTCCATCTCTAGATGCAAGGACATATGAATTACACTCATCTTGGGGCCTGCCATTGCCCTGACATCTCCTTTCCCCAAAATAGAATTTACTAGGAAGGTGTGAAAATAACGGATAGTGGGGTTCTGGATGGTGGCGCTCTTCTTGTGCAAATAATCAGTGTTCCTGTGAACAGAAATCTGCTCCCAAGAATGCATTGCCTCCATGTGCACATTGTCATTAATATCGAGCTCCCCCTCATGGGAGAATCCAAAACAATCACAAAATTCATAAAAGGAAAGACTACAGAGCTACCCATTGAGTACAAAACTTGCGGTGCAATTACGCTCTTGAGTTTTGAGATCATCATGGAATGATGACAGGAACTCGTGCATGGTGAGCTTGTAGGTGTCGACGGAGTAGTAGGAGAAGGGGACATTGCCAGCGTGCACAGTCATCTGTTCAAAGTCCTCCAAAAGGCCTTGGCGGGAGAGGAACTCACGGTCTACCCACTTAGTGGGTAAAACCTTACGGTTGCTCACCCTCTCATAGTCTCGACTCATGGCGGCCCTCAAGTTGTCCGCCTCCGAGCACCTCTTCTTCTACCCTGACGGCTTGGTAAAACCCGAGTCTCATGTCGTACTCGAGCCCTTGCTCAAGCGGAAAATCCTTCCAATGTTATGCATTGTGCTGCAAAATTTTCAAAAAAAATATGGGCATCAAGTTTCTATCACATGAACAAACAATTACAGGTAGAAGTTACAAATCTTAACATGAGGAATCAACAATAATATCAAAATATGATGAACTCATCTAAATAGCCAATGTGATGAATTCAACCATGGATTTCAGAAAATAGAGCATGGATCAGATGAGAAACTTACCGATGTGAAGATTCCCCAACTCAAAAACACGAAATCAATGAAGAATCGAAGGTTCTAGGAGGCTAGGGTTTGAGGTGGAGAGAGAAAGAGCATGAAAGAAAGATGAAGAAGATGAAGGAGGCTGTCTGGGAGCCAGCCGCCATCGGCCTTTACCTGGCGATGCAGTCCGTACGGGCGGGTGGTATGGGCGTGTTCTGACCGTACCGTTGCTCGTTACCGATACTGTGAACTATGGCCATCTTCGTCGAGGTTCGGTACGGGCGTGTCTGGCCATACCACATCTCGTTATCAGTATGGCAACCTTGGGAGAAGTTGTCGTAGTTCAGTACATGCGCGTGGTATGGGCACATCCGGCCGTACCGGCGCTCGTTATGCTGTCTGAACCCCCTACCTTATTTTTTCTCTTCATTTTTCTCTTGCTTCTTATCTCCTCTAAGGTAAATTATCTGAACAACTCAGGACTTGAAATAAATTTATTAGTACACACAAATAAATAAAATAATAATAAGTAAAATAAAAATAATAAAACTTAATTTATTGAGTATGGGTTAACTCCCATTAAGTATCTTGCTCTAGAGTTTAGGTTCTAACCAAACTCCATACCATTGGAATTTACCTCAAGCTGCTCTTCATCTTTGGTTCTTGCTGCTTGAACACACTTAGGCGATGGACATATTTTCCATTATATTTTAGTTTCTTTGAAAAGTATCGAACAATCTGATCATTATATATATTGAAGACAATCTTACCGCTAGAGAAGTCTACGTTAGCTCCAGCTATGCTAAGAAAAGGTCTTCCAAGGATGATAGAGAGTTTGTCATCCTCAGGAACATCAAGAATAATAAAATCAGTGGGTATAACATGTTGATCTATTCTAAGTAGAACATCTTCGATCATACCGACAGGTTCTTTAGTTGTTTTATCCACCATTTGTAAGGTGATTGAAGGATGAGAGTACTCTCCAAGGTTCATTTTTTTAAATAGGGAATAAGGCATAACACTAACACCTTCTCCTAGATCACAAAGAGCGTTAAATATATTAGTTTTTCCAATTGCACAGGAGATGGTTGGTATACCTGGGTCCCCAAGCTTAGCTAGCAGCTTATCACCAAAGCTTGTCATTACTGCTACAGTCTTAGTTATCTTCTTTTTTCTATTAAGAATATCTCGCATAAACTTTTTATAAGTAGGAACTTGAATAGCATCAGTTAAAGGAAGTTCTAAGCGTAAGCTTCCCAATGCCTCAGCAAAAGAGTCATAAATAGCTTTATCTGGTTCATATTGAACTCGATTAGGATAAGGAACTTTCTTTCTGGTGGGTATTACCTTCTCTTTTACCTTCACTACCGGTTCAACATTCTTTTTGGTTTTCCTTGTGGCTGATTTTTTCTTATCGGTGTGTTCTTCATGCGAGATGATAACTTGCTCTTCTTGTTCCTTTCTGAGATCGGCTTCTCCCCTTGAATCAATTGTCTCAGAATTTAAATCGTATAGTTTATGTTTGTCTCTTGCTTCCTCTTCTTCTCTAGCTTTGGAAGCTTCATGCTCCCTCTTCTGGGTCTCATAATCAATGTCATATTAAGGATCCACTAAATCCTCTTCTTATTGACTCATATCTTGAGTCTCTCTTTCCTTCCGAGCTTGTTCTTCTTGATACCAAGGTGGTCCTTATGGTTCGTGCGCTTCTGTACCATGTCTGGTGACAATATTAGTAGAAATAGTATTGAAATTTCCTTGGTTCAAAATCAAAGTTTGGGTTTCAATTATTTGCTCATATTGAGTTTTAACCATACTTAGATATATATCTAAATGTTTTGTAGCATGACCCAAGTCATAAAGACTTGTGTTAGGTCTCTTATATTCTTTTCTTGTGCCATAAGACGTTTATATTTTTCTCACAAAACTAATTTTATTGATATCTAAACTTTTGCATTACAAGATTTATATCATCCTCAATTACATAAGTTTGAAGAATGTCAACTTTATTTTCCTTAACAAGTTCCGAGGCTATATCTTTTTCTTCCATAGACTTTTTGACTTCGGGTATAAGATTTGGTGATATGTGAATATACCTTTTCATGGTTCAACATCATCAACTGGATTGTATTGTTCATCATTAAAGGATCTTACCTCTAATATCTTTACACATTCCAACAGTGTTAAGTTGCATACAACTCCTCCTACAAATAGATCAATCATTTCTTTTGTCTCGTCATTAAGCCCGTTGTAAAAATATTGAATAATTAAATGCTCATGGAAACCATGATTTGGGACTTTCATAATCATTGCATAAAATCTATTCTATGCTTGGTAAAAGTTTTCTCCAACTGTTTGAAGAAAGTTTTTTATACTACGTTTAATTTGCACGATTTTAGTGAATGAACAATATTTATGCATGAATTCTCAGATGCAATCTTCCCAGATTTTTATAGTGTGATTAGGTAATGATTGTAACCAAGTAAAAACATTATATTTTAGGGACTAGTGAAAAAGTTTAAGGAGTACAAAATCTATTGGTAAACTTGCTAGTTTAAGAGTAGCGTAAAGGTCATAGACCCTTGTCAAGTGGTCACTAGGATGTTCCTCTTCTTTTCTTGCGAAAGCAATTTCTTTCATCATATAAATTAGCTCAGGATATATTTTGAATTCCCATCCTTCAAGTTCAGGACAAAGAATAGGCATTTTCCTTTAGGTGCCTAGATAGATTCCTGTATTCTCCCAATGGTAGCTCAGGTTTAGCCCCTTGGGTGATGGTTAAATCTGCCATCAGTGGAATCAAACTGTTCATGTCTACAGTACGTGAGTTAGAAAATATTTCAATAAATTCTAGGCGTCTCTCGATCGGAACACGATCAATATACGAAGGTAGATAAGTTTTTCCTGGTCGAGTGGTACCTCTATCTTCAACATAGATCATGAATGGTGTCAACAACTGCTTTTGTCAAGAAACAACACTTAGCGCTTAGCTCCCCGGAAATGGCGCCAGAAAATATCTTGATGGCATGCAAGTGCATAGGTTCGTCAGAGAATGTTTTCGTGGAAGTATTAATCTAGTTTTTATATCGATTCCGATAAGGAGCCTAGGTAAGTGTTTTATGTGGCGTTTCTGTCGCACTCACGGTTTTGCCGGTCTTGAGTGAATTGACTGCAAAAGTTGACGATGGAAAGTGGTGAGTAAAAGATAGAGGAAACTTCCTTAGGAAATAAATAAGCATTAAATTTCATAAAAGTAAAGGATGCAAAAGGTGTTTAAAGGTCCTACAGATGAGAAGTTAGGCGCAGAGAGAAACAGTTCATGGTGATAGTGAAAGTGCCAAATGGATAAAGTGGAATAAGTGATAGTGATATTTCTTATTTATAAGTGAGTAGGCAAGAAACCCATATACCGACTAGGAGTCCTCATGGCCAATTCTTCCCAGCCTCAATGATCCGTCTGCCTATTACCATGGCAATTGTTAGCACATTAATTAAGGTCTTGCGACCGGATCAAGGCTTTAAACTTGATGGTTCCTTGTTGTCCTCGAGTAGTACTAGCTCCTCATTGATATCGGTCGTGTCACTCGGGGGTCGCCGATTCGCTAGCATGCAAGCTCATACCTATGAGATCTTTGGATCATGTTACCTAGGACCTTAAATTAGATAACAAGCATTAGGCGAACATAGATAATCATCCTCACTATTTAATAAACACTACAACAATCACAAATGGATGGGTTTAAAGGAGGCACGACACATCTCACCAATCCCCTACATATCCCACGCCTATGGGGATTTACTCAGACATGAGAGGAAGACAAATCAGAAAGCATAATTATATTGTAAATAGGAATCATCTCAAAGTTATTGTAGCAAACCACAATAGCCATCGAACATGAAATAAAATACAAACCAAAGGTAGATCAAAGTATCAAACCCTAATCTTATAAGTTCCAATCTCCCTCTCTCTAAGTAATGATGGGGATGATGGTGTAGTATGTGGTTGAGGAGTTCAAAATCATCGAGGAACAAGGAGAAGTTCTTCTCCTCTTCTAGATATGATCTAACCCTCTCTAAATGAGTTTGCGGTGGCTGTGTTTTCTTTTCTACCGTCCTTCTCGTTGCCCTTCCTTCATGAAAGTTGCTTGTATTGATATTAAAAAGCAGGTGGCGTGTAGCACGGGTGCGTCCCGGCCGTACCGCTGGTCGTTAAGCATTCTGGACGCCTCCAATGGAAGGGGCTCCAATTGGGGATTTGCTTCTTTTGATGTAATTAGCCCATAAATGATATTAGATCTTCCGTAATTGTTCCTTGCCTGAAAATCATCACAAGAAACCAAGGATTCGCTAATTGCGATGTTAACGTTAGTAGAAAGGATAATCTTCAGTCAAACCCGACAATAAACAAGAGGAAAATCAATGATAAAAAGTGATGAAATTTGGAGCTATCACATACCTAGTGGAAAAATATACTCTTTATTAGCAAGTTTGATAGTTATACCTGTCTCTTCCATGTGTATGGGATCAATGTTAGGCTTGATTTCAAGATATAGATAATATGGTATCACACTTATAATTGCTCCAATATCACATAAACCATGATATCATGAAGTTCCAATAGCACATGATATCATAGGTTTACCAACTTTGGTGGTGTTACCTTGAATTACCTTGGTGAAATCTTCACATAAGTAAACATCAGAAGGAGTTTCTTCATTCAATTCTTTGATGGACGAAATTTGATGTTGAACTTCAATTTGTTCATATGGTTCACTACATCTTCTAGCACTCTTATTTCCAGCAGTAGTGAGTAAATTTTCCTTCACTATGCTTGGATATGGAGGAGTTTCAACATATTCTTCAATTTTGGCAGATGATACTTGATTAACCTATTTCACAACTTTAGGAACAACTGTAGAGTATTTAAAAGGCTCAACGTAAACATCAAATCCTTTATTAGGAACATTAAGATGGTTAGCAAAAGATTAAGTAACTTCCACTAAAACATGAGGATCAAGGCCAAACTTGTTACTTAGTTCTTTAAACAATATAGTAGTAGAGAAATTCTCTACACATGAATATTCATATTCAAAATAGAGTTCATTACCTTTATCAAGATCCCAAGCATCAGTATTTTTAGAAATAGTATCCAATAAGTCCCATGCTTATTTTTGAGTTCTATTAGTGAAACTTCCTTTAGAGGAATTATCCAGAAAGTTCCTAAGCTGCTGAGGTAATCTCACATAGAAGTTGATTAATAAATGCTTTCACGAATACCATGACAAGGATTCTTATGAAATATTTCATTCAATATCCCCCAAGCTTGAGCAATACTTTCTCCAACATGAGGCCAAAAGTTATAAATATGACAATGATCATCATAAGCTTCTTTAGGAGTGTAATACTTGAGATAGAAAGCCTTCCTCAGATATTCCTAGTCAAGACGGTATTTATCATCTAGAGATCTAAACCATATGCGAGCATTACCAGAAATATATAAACATAATAACTTACTTTTCACTTCATCATGAGGAATACCAACAAGTTTAAATAGAGAACATAGATCTTCAATGGCGTGTAAATGCCCCATAGCAGTTTGGCTTCCATCCCTTGCAAAAGTTAGTTTCATAGACTTTTTCGCAATACCAATAGGGATTTGATACACCACTTTTGGTTCAGGAGGTTTTCCAACCTTGTTCTTGACAGAATGAACATATTCATATAGAGTTAGTTTCATATCTTCACGACCTAAGAAAGCCATGATAAAACAAATAGTAAATAGTAAAAACAGCTTTGAAGTTTCTTTACCAAACAACTTACCAAGCGTGACGCTCCCTGGCAACGGTGCCAGAAAAGTGTCTTGATGGATCCCAAGTGCAGGAGATCAATTGTAGTACTTTTCAATAATAAAGGTTCTCGAACCCATGAGGAGATGAAGATATTGGTTAGTAAATTTGACAAGTAAAACAATAAAAGGGTGAATTGGTTTTGGTGTTTTGGGTTTGTAGTTCAAAGTGATATAAAGTACTGAAAGTAAATAACAAAATGTAAATGCTCTCAATGAGAGAAAGCCCAATCATCTATGCAGCAAGAGGACAAGCTCAAGTGTGTGTGAACTTATATGTGACAAGCGTTCTTGAGGGCGGCTTGGATTTACTTAGCATTCAGATTTCTACATAACATGGTGAACATCTTGTCAAGTTTCATTCCATTAGGGTGGAGCCTAAATTAGGTATATTCATATATATGAGCAAGTAGACCCCTTATGATGGGTCCTAAAGCCATTTTCATGAGCAAGTATAGGAATAATTAAGACATAAATGTCCCACCATAGCAGTTAGTTCATTGGCCCCCGACAAAAATCCCTATAATGCAACTCAATGTATTGGAAAACGGTTTCTTTCATTCCGTCCCTTACAACCCTCATCATTGCATTAAAATGTAGCCCTATGAGGTCATATAGGCGAAGTAATATGAAGTTGACGTTCGCATAAAACCATCATAGAACCACATAAAAGATAAAAAATTGACCATATACTCATTACATATTATATGGAAATCATAGCCAATTTATCCTATGCCCTCAGAAACATGGGGATCTACTCACAAGTGACAAACATGATATGAATCACTGGCATATGGATTACAACATAACCTAAAAGTATAATATATCCACCAAATAAAGACAAGTTTTCAATCACAAACATGCAAATAGCACTCAAACAATATCCCGGGTTCAATCAGTCACAAACTATGAGGGGGAAGAGGTGGATCTTGGAGATGGAGATGGAGATGTTGATGGAGAGGCCTACCCTACGCCAAGGAGGAGTGGTGATGACGATGGCGTTGATTTCCCCCTTACCGCAGGCTCTAGTGTTGCAGGAACTACCCTCTCCCGGAATATGAGAGGACTTTCGCCTCCACCGCTGCCTCTGTAAATCATAGAAAATATGGCATAGATTTTCTAGCGAGACAGAGGCATATGTAAAAAGCAGGAGCGGAGACGACACTTGTGGGCCAAACGAGCATGGGTGGCATGCCCAGCACGGGAGGGCACGCCACTTGGGCTCTTCTGAGCCCAACAACTCCTCTTTCTTGATTCTTTCTCTCATGGTCCTTCTCTAGGTGAAAAACGTATCAGGTATTTTCCCTTTGTTTTTTAGGTGTCCATAAGATCCCTGAAATAGAAAAATATGAAAAAGGAGGTTTTCTGCCTCCTAGAAATTAAATACCAAAGAAAAGAACTTCGTAGGAAAGTCCCATAAATCAACTAAAAATGCATAAATAATAATAGAACATGGCAAATATCATTCAACACAGATCATATAAGTCACTATATTGATGACGTAAAATGCATGTATCAAAGGTCTAGATACAATCAGATTAGAATGAATGAACAAGATATTGGAAAACTGCTTTTAGAATACATACCAGAAATTTACTCAAAGCCAAAATGAAAAAGTGTGTCTTCTTCACTTCTCAAGTGGAATATCTAGGCCACATAATTTCTGCTAAAGGAGTAGAAACAGACCCCAGCAAAATCCAAGATATTATCAAATGGAAATCTCAAAGAACCATCACACAATAAAGGGGATTCTTGGGATTGACTGGCTATTATAGGAGATTCATTAAGGATTATGCCTCTATTTGCAAACCTTTGCATGAAGTTCTTAAAACTAATTCCTTCTAGTGGAGTGCAACTCAAGATACAACTTCCAAATTATTGAAGGAGAAAATGACAACACCTCTTGTCTTAGAACAAAAGACTTCTCTATTCCCTTTGTGATAGAGACTGATGCTTCAAGATATGGATTAGGGGCTATGATCATGCAAAAGGGAACACCAATAGAATTTTTTAGCAAAGCATTGGGAATAAAAGCTATGTCCCAATCTATATATGAGAAAGAAGCCATGGACATTTTAGAAGCTTTGAGAAAATGGAGCCACTATCTATTAGGGAGTCAATTAATTATCAGAACTGAACAAAAGTGTTTCAAATACTTCACTAGTAAGAGATTGCTAGATGGAATCCAACACAATGTAATGTTGAAATTGTTGGAACATGATTACTCCATTGAATATAAAAAGGGAGTGGAAAACTCTATAGCTAATACTTTATCCAAGAAACTCCCCAATTCTGAACAAAACACTTGTATGGCAATCACGGTAGCAGTTCATAAATGGATAGAAGATGTGGAAGCCACATATGTCAATCATGAAAAATGCTCTGTCTTATTGCAAGAATTAGCTGTTAACCCCAACAACAAGCACAGATATAGTATGAATTATGGCATTCTAAGGTACAAAAATAGAATCATGATTGGCTAACACACTTTAAAAAATACATTGTTTGATGCCTTCCATTCATCAATCTTTGGTGGCCATTCTGGATAGAAAGTGATAATGCATAGACTGAAACATTTATTCTACTGGCCTAAGATGAAATAATACATTATTGAAGAAGTTTCTTAGTGCCCTATCTACCAAATATCAAAGATCGAACATGTTCATTATCTAGCCATTCTGGATTCATTATCCTAAGATGAAATAGTCTAAAAAAATAATATGGATTTCATTGAGGGATTACCTAAATCTGAAGTTAAACATGTGATTTTAGTAGCGGTTGACAGACTTACAAAGTATGCTCATTTTATACCACTATCTCAACCTTACACTGTCCACCATGTTTCAAATGTGCTCATGGAAAACATCCATAAACTTCATGGTTTTCTAATGGTGATTGTAACCGACAGAGATAGGATCTTCACTTGCAAGCTTTGGCAAGAAGTTTTTGCAGCACTCAAGATAGTTTTGCATTTTAGCTCTTCTTATCATCCTAAGTTGATGGACAAGCTGAAAGAGTAAACCAGTGCCTTGAACAATACTTGAGAAGCACGACATTTAGTGAACCAAGAATATGGTCTAAATGGTTACCTACTACTGAGTGGTGGTACAATTCCTCTTTTCACACCACTATGAATACACACCCTTGAAGTATTTATGGTTATGCACCTCCTGAAATTGCTGAAATCTCATTGCCATTTGATGTCTCTCCTGAAGCACAAGTAACAATTAGAGACCAGGAAGTGACTATGCAAGAATTACAATAAAATCTAGCACAAGCTTAAAGCAAGATGAAGAAGTTTGCTGATCTGAAAAGAACATAAAAATATTTGAAGAAGGTGATACAGTATATTTAAAAATGCATCTATATAGGGAAACAACATTGGTATTGAGAAACTATTTGAAACTTAGTTCTAAGTATTATGGTCCCTTTAGAATCATGGCTAAATGTAGTTCCTAACCCACGTCTACCTCTAGTCACAACCGAAGGTAAAATCATAACTTATCCTTTTTAGATTCTACAACCCGGGCAAGTTCCTCGTTCTGCAGGTAGTTTTAACATTTTATTGGTGCAATGGTTAATTCACTGGAAAAATCTTACTAAGGAGGAAGCTATAAAAACTAAGAGAGGAGAGACTTGTTGAATTGTGCCGTCCATTGATGCATCGACTGAACCTCAATATATATAGCTCAACGAGCTAGGGTTTACAAAACGGTTAGGAGTACAACAACCTTCAATATTTATCTATCTATCTCTACACAGTTAGGATCGTATCTACATGGCTTCAACTAATGCCGTTTAACAGTCCCCCTCGATCCAAACGTGTACTAGCTAAACACAACTCAAACTTCAACCGATTGAAAGCCTCTCTGCCAAGAGCCTTTGTGAATATATCTGCTAGCTGATCTTGAGAGGAAATGAACTGAACCTTCAACATGCCCGCCGACACTTTCTCTCGTACAAAATGAAAATCGATCTCTATATGTTTTGTTCTGGCGTGAAACATCGGATTAGCAGTAAGGAATGTAGCCCTAAGGTTGTCACACCACAGCATCGGTGCTTGTGACTGAAACACTCCTAGTTCTCTGAGAAATGATTGCAACCATGTCACTTCAGCCGTTCCATTTGCTATCGCCTTGTATTCCGCCTCTGTACTCGATCTACTGACAGTGGGTTGTTTTCGAGAACTCCAAGACACTAGGTTGGGTCCGTAAAACACTGCATAGCCACCGGTCGAACGCCGATCATCGGGGCATCTTGCCCAGTCGGTGTCTGTATAAACACTAAGTTCAGTAGACACATACCTCCGTAGGTGCAACCCAAGATTTATAGTGCCTTTTATATATCGCAGAATTCGCTTCACCGCTGACCAATGCTCATCGGTTGGAGAGGCCAGAAACTGACATACCCGATTCACCAAAAACGAAATGTCAGGCCGAGTTAGGCACAGGTACTGCAAAGCACCAACGGTGCTTCTATAGGTAAACGCCATGTCATCTGTTAGCGGTGAACCAGCAGTTTTGGTCAACTTTTCTGTTGACGCCATAGGGGTAGCTATGTCCTTACAGTTGTGCATGTTTACTCGCCGAAGTAGATCTACTGCATACTTTGCTTGTGTTAGCACTACACCATCATCATGATCTGACACTTCAATCCCAAGGAAAACACAACAGCTTCCCAAGATCCTTCAGCGCAAAAGCATCACTGAGCTTCTTCATCAACACGCGGATGGCCTTCTCACATGAGCTAGTGATGATAGTGTCATCGGCATAAATCAACATATATATTGTTACTTGTTTGTGAATGAAGATAAACAGCGACGTGTCTGCCTTTGATGGAACAAATCCCAATTCCTGGAGCTTCGAACTCAGCTTGGAGTACCACGCTCTCAGTGACTGCTTCAGCCCATACAACGACTTCTAGAGCCTGCAAACACGAGTTGGATGATCCTTGTCAACATACACTGGAGGTCGGTACATGTATACCTCCTCCTGAATATCGCCGTGGAGAAACGCGTTGTGTACATCAACTTGTCGAAGTGTCCACCCCCTGGAGACGACGATAGACAGAATCAGCCGAATAGTAGTTGGCTTCACGACCGGAGAAAACGTGTCTGTGTTGTCAATCCCTTGGCGCTGAGTAAAACCCTTGGCGACAAGTCTTGCTTTGTAGCGATCAACAGACCCATCAGGTTTTTGTTTAACTTTGAACACCCACTTGCATCCAACGATGTGATGACCAGGTGGAGGATCAACGAGCCACCATGTGTTATTGACGCAGAGTGCCCCAAATCCGCGTCCATAGCAGACTTCCAGGCGGGATCTGTAAGAGCATCAGCGTGTGACGTAGGCTCAGCGGCAAAGGCCCTCTTCTTTATATCATATCTGATAATGCCATCGAACAGCCGAACTGGCTTGACAACACGACAAGGAGGAAGCTCGGGTGCATGGTCGCCGTGATCGGCAGAGCCTTCTGAAGATGACGAGGCCGGTGCAGAACCGGCTGGAGAGCTCGCTGAACCAGGAGAAGACTCGTGGGTCGGCCCATGGGCCATTGCAGACGGCGTACGCGGAGGCGAATTAGGCAGGTGTCCATCGGCTGCATGGTTAGCAGGCCCATCAGGAGCACCGCCGTGTCCCGCTGCCTCCTCTGGATCGACGTGATTGTCGTAGGGAGACCCTACGGCAGAAAAGCGAACAATACTGTCAGTAGCACCGGTCGCATCTGTACATAAAGGTTCAGCTATATCCGGTTCAGGGAGAAGGATAGCAGCTTCGGTGGGCTGTGCCACCTGAGGAGAATCATGGGCAAAAGGGAAGACATGTTCGTCGAAAATAACATCTCGAGAAACATATATACGCCCAGTAGTCTGATCTAGACAGCGAAGGCCAAGATGGTTGGCACTATAACCGAGGAAAACACACATACGCGAGCAGAAGCTGAGTTTGTGGTTATTATACGGCCGCAGGTTAGGCCAACACGCACACCCGAACACACGAAGGGTGGTGTAATCAATATTTTTCTTGAAAAGTTTTGTCACCGGTGTGGAGTTGTGAATTACATGACTTGGCATTCTATTGATTAAATAGCATGCTGTAAGGACTGCATCGTCCAAAAAACAAAGTGGAGCAGAAGATTGGGCAAGGAGTGCCAAGGCGGTCTCGACGAGATGCCTATGTTTTCTTTCAATCGCTCCGTTTTGTTGGTGGGTGTGTGAACATGATATGCGATGTGTGATGCCAGTCGTGTTAAAGTATTGATGGAGTTTTTGATATTCTCCTCCCTAGTCCGATTGTACTGAGAGGATTTTAGTGCCAAGTGAAAGCTCTACCTGTTTTTGAAATTGATAAAACACATGTTCCACATCTGATTTATGTTTCAGGAAGTATACCCACGTGAATTTACTAAAATCATTAAGGAAACTCACATAATAACAGAACCCACCAGCATATTTAATTGTTGGACCCCATACATTCGTATGGACAAGTTCTAAAGGAGAAACAGAAACACGACTAGAAGCTGTATATGGCAGCTGATGGAGTTTGGCCTGCTGACATGCATCACACACATGTGGCACTCCTTTATTTCCTACAGGACCTAACTTATTTGATTGCAAAATAGCTTGGACGATGAGTGGAGCAGGATGCCCTAGGCGGCGATGCCATAGTTCCTTGGATGGGATGATGGCGTGTGCTTACGGGAGACGAGTTTGGTGGCGTGGATGGCATGGAGGAACTGGGTAGAGACCGCCGTGCGATCTACCTTGAAGCAGCGTTGCCCTCGTGGTGTGATCCTTAACAAGAAATGATTGAGGGTGAATTTCGATGAAACAGTCATTGTCATTAGCAAGTTTATGAGCAGAGATCAAATTTTTGCTAATGTGAGGAGAATGCAAGACATTAGATAAATGAAGTTTACGACTAGAACCGGATAAGCTAGATTGACCAATATGTAAGATGGGTATGTGCATACCGTTGGCAACCTGGATCTGCTCGCTGCCTCTGTAGTTCTCATGGACGTGCAGACGCTCCACGTCGTTCGTCATGTGGTCGGTGGCACCCAAGTCCAGTATCCAGTTCGGATCACCCGTGTACCCCTCGCTGGAGTTGGAGTAGTTGGCGGCGCGGCTCGATGTTTCGGGCTGGATTGCGTGACTAAATCTGGAGTAGCATCACAGGGCGTCGTGGCCGTAGATGCCACAGATCTGGCACATCGACTTGCCGCCGCGTCCGCGCCCGCCACCCTGAGCATTGCCGTCGCGCCCAGGGTTGTCGCCACGGCCACCATCGTGACCGCCACTATTGTAGTTGTAGCCACCGTTGTGATAGCTGCCATTGTAGCGGCCTCCTCCGTTGCTGCGGCCTCCGTCACCACGGCCGCGTCCGCCTCCGCCACGCTGGAAGCCTCCACATCTGCCTCCTCGTGTGCTGCTGTTGGCGGAGTGCTGTAACGGGGTGTCGTTGTGGCTGCTGGATGTGCGGGCGCTGGTCCTAGCCTCGTACGCAGTCATATGCCCGTACAGATTGCCGAGGGAAAAATCATCATTCCCTGCGATCACGGAGAGAGATGTGGTGAAGTTCTCGTGGTCCTCGCCTAGCCCGGCAAGGATGTATGAGACGATCTCGTCGTCGCTGAGAGGGTTGCCAATCGTCGCCATGGTGTTGGCAATCTTCTTGGTGTGATGAAAATACGCGGACATCGTCATGTCCCTTCTCTTTGGCTTCACGAGCGCGGTGCGGAGTTGCACAATCCGCGCCTTGGACCGGGACGCAAAGGTCCGATCTAGGGCCTCCCAGACCTGCGCCGACGTCTTGAGGAGTTGGACGTGGCCAAGGACGGCAGGCGTGAGGGAGGAGAGCAGGCCGCTGAGAACCTGCTGATCCTGCTTGAGCCAGGTCGCATACTCAGGGTTGATGACCTGCTCGGAGCTCCCAACGGCGGCGGGAACTTTCTTGGGCGGAGCCGCCCTGGGATCCATCGACGAATCCAAACAGGCCATTGTCATGAAGCGCCGGCAGAGCCAGCACCTTCCAAAGCAGGAAGTTTTCCTGATCAAGCTTGACGGTGATGGCGGTGCTGATCGCGGCCGCAATGTTGGCCGGTAGCAAGGACGGCGAAGCGGTGGTGGTTGATGGAGGCATGGATGGTTAGGAGTGTTGGCTCTAATACCATATAAAAACTAAGAGAGGAGAGACTTGTTGAATTGTGCCGTCCATTGATGCATCGACTGAACCTCAATATATATAGCTCAACGAGCTAGGGTTTACAAAACGGTAGGAGTACAACAACCTTCAATATTTATCTATCTATCTCTACACAGTTAGGATCATATCTACACGGCTTCAACTAATGCCGCTTCAACTAATGCCGTTTAACAGAAGCAACACAGAAGGATGCAAAATTTATTGAAGCAACATACAAGAATTTCAAGCATTTAAGTCTTGTCTCGGGTGGCGGGAATTGTCAGGATCATGGTCTATTTCTATGCGGATATCATCTGGTTTCCCTGTTTCTATCGTTTGTGAGCCTTTGGATATCCATCTTACGCCTCTACTTTAAAGTTACCCTTTCGAGAAGCTTTTAGCACACCTAAGTGTATTCAGTGTGTTAATGAACTGATTTAGCGCGTGAGTGTGTGGTTATTGTAATAATTAACCATGCCGGGGCTCCTATGGTTGGGACTATAAAACCGTGGAGAGTGAGCAGCCAGGTGGCTCGACTTAGGAAAACCTAAAACCCCTTTGTTTACTTGTATGTTTCCTTCTTCCTTACTTGTTATGCCTTGCATCTTATATCCTTGTAGATTCGTTCTCTAGATTTACAATTCTAGTAGTTCCAGCCCTGTACTCCAGTAAATTGTTCAAGATCCATTACCTAGATGTTCTCCTACCTAGCAAGACCATAACACCCTAGGCGGTGGCCTTAGGGGAAGGAGACTAGCGTCGGAGACAACACAGTCGGCGATGGTGGCATCAAACTCTAGATTGGCTTCGTTATCGCCCGTCTCACGAGCGGGGGAAAGGGTTCGCAATTAATTACGTGTAGGAGGGCAGGAAGTTTAACATTCCTTTTCAGAAAAAAAAGCCTACACAAACGTATTTGAAAACACACACATCCATGCACCCTATATAGTTGAAATAAAATAAAAGTATGTCGACCAAAAAAAGGAATCATCACAACTTGCCTAAAAATGAAAAATTGGATAGTGTGGAATAAACTACTCCCTCCATCCCAAAATAAGTAATGTGCATTTGCCTAGATCCATATGTATCTTACACTAAAATAAGTCTAGATACATATGAATCTAGACAAACTCAAGTCACTTATTTTGAAACGGAGGGAGTATACGCGAGACATCCAAGGTTGGTGTATAATCATAGAGTTGTTCACCGGATCAGCCAACATTATTGCCTCTAGACATCCACCCATACATTATGCACTCTTAATAATTAATCAAAGTCTCATCCGTTTTCGTTTGCACACGCTCGCAAAATCCTTTTGTTCGTGCACGTACGTACACTTTGTTTATTCCTTGGAACCGATCTTCCAGTGCCATATCTCCATCTTACCTAAGCAGATCAACAGAAAACACTATGATAATGCTAATGCATAACCTGACCTCAAGTTAGCACTAACAAATCCCGGTGCACCAGATGCAAACCTTTTTCAGTACATAGAAAAATGCCTCGAGACCAAAAGATAAAGTAGTATGTGTATGAAGAGAGCAAAATCCTGAAATCAAGGAGAGCAGCACCCATTTGTGCTTAATAAGGGGGCACCGAAACGACCCAAGAAACAGAGAAACAGGGCATGCTTAGCAAACAGCAACAGATAAAGTGGTTTCTCACTTCCAAATGCAAACATGGAAAGTAGGGGGGCTGGGCGGTGGATACGGACGGACTCCAAAGTGCGCGACAAACCGATCCATCTGCGACGTTTCCTCCCGGCAAAACACAACAAACATAGGCAAGTTGAATCTATTATTCAGTGTAGAACGAAAGCCCTTACAATTGCTTTTTTTCAAAAGGAAACGAAGCATATGCAAGTTTGATCAAACATACATATTTGTTCGATTAGTTCTGAAGCTGAATCTATCTTCGTGCCATGACGTGGGCTATACCTATGTTAGAGAGAAGCTAGGCAATCATGACAGGCTGCGATCAGAGCGTATAGGCTCAGTGAGGCAGGCACATACCCCAAATTCATCAATCTGCTTCCAGCTTTGGTCAGGCTACGAAAACTGGACGTGCTCGTAGCGCGCCATATATAGGTGCCACAGACCGCAGGAGGCAGTAACTCACCCGTCAGAACGTCAAATGCTAAGCTTTAACCCCACTCTGCTGCCGTTCTTTGACTATTTGCACTGTGTTACAGACAGAATGTTTTTATCTGACAGAAGATGACACTACCGTTTGGTATTAACTCTTACACTGAAGAAGATTACTGTTACTACCATCGTTGATTTGCTGCTAGCAATTTTGGGTTGCTAGCTCTAGCATTGCAGCTCTACAAACTCTCTAGGCGCCTAAAAGAAGTGACAAACACGAGACACTGAAAAGAGTTTATCCCTGTGCAGCGATGTTTCTACTGCTCTGATTTTGGAGAATGTGACTCCTACAGAGCTAAGCATAGTGGATTAATTAATGCCTTTAATGACTCACTAGCCAGCTAGATCCCTAAAAAAATGTCCAAAATCGATGGCTACTTCTAGCATTTCCACAGGCACTACTCCTAGCAAGCAGGAAATGACTAGCTAATAAATCTGAGAAGTAAAAAAAAGAAAGGAAATGCGTCCTTTCTGCAGCATTCTCTAACTATTTCAACCTTTGGGAAGAGTGACGGAATGTTCTTAACCGGCAATTAACTTTAATTACCTTTTGACGGTGCACACAGCAGCATTTTCAAACCGGATCTATCTGCGTAAAAGTATCAGTAAAAATTAGGACCATCGATCTTTTATTGGTGGAAACAGCGAGCACTGGATCAGATCTTGGCACTGCTAGCAGTAGCAGGCCTGGGGAAAAGTCCTGGTGTCAGAGAACTAACGGAAGAATTAGCTGTGACCAAAGAACTGCATCGCATCTCGATCGACGTAGTACGAGTTCTCATCTTAATTTAACCCCCGCGATCGATCTTAACCATGTGCCTCCATCTTGTCCTCGCATCATTTCCTTTGATGGGATCTGAATCCAAATCCTGTGATGTTATTGTTACCATCCATCCATCCCCAGCCATGTTACTCGAGACATCTTCAACCATGTGTGAAACTGAAACCTAACATGTCCCCTGTCCACGGTAAGCCGTCACCCATGTGACCGCATTCTAACCTCGACTTAGGATCAAGGCACGGTTGATTGGTACTTATGTATTATCTACCTGTTAATTACTTAAGTTGCTATACTAGCAGAAAGTTAATCTACGTAGAATAGTTGACTTGACTTCAGATCAAGTTTATTGGTACAATTATTCAAGTTTTGCTTCATTTCTAACAGGATCCCTGAACATTTATTCAAACGAGCACAATTCTGGCTGGCAGAACAACTGAACTTACTTGATTGTGGTAGAAAATAATTCAAACCACAAAGTGGAAATATGAAGAATGGTGAAATAATTGAATCCACCACTTTTTCTAATAAAAATCGTAATTAGATGTTCAAATGTTAAAAATTGTAATTAGACCCATAGGCGGAGTAAACTAATTACCGTAGGCGGGTTAAAAAAATCACAAATTTTATCTTAATATATCTTATTCCTGATTGTCCCTTGCACTCAAAGACATGTACATGTTCCTGCTCAAAAGAATTAGTTTTTAACCTGCTCGCATCTGATCTTTTCGGTTACTTTCCAGTGGTTAGCCACCTATTCACATGGGTAAGTTGCTTAGTTTTTCTCTGGGCATGGCGCTAACCTTCACCCCTTTACTGCCATGTGCACCTTAAGATTCCTCTCTTGGGGAGCCTATGTCCTGCCCCCTTTTCTTTAACCCCACAAGCCTATCACTAATGCCCATGATGAGCTCGCAGCAAGTAACTTAGGATTTGCCGGTTATTGTTGTTCCTCCTAGTGTCATTTTTTCGAAACTTGGGCATGTGAGATGAACATGCCTTCTCAACTTGACTCCAGTAGTAAGCATCTGCACAAAGTGGAATTTCAACTTGACGCACTGAGTGCGCACATTAACTGAAGATGAATCACATACTTCTTACTTTTGGGTTTAATTTATGAAATGGAGATTGACGACCGGCGTATAATGGAAATAGACTGGCTACTGTTGTTGTTTCTTCGGTAATTCTTTTCAAACCCGGTTTTCGCATGCTTGATTTTGACTAAACTAACAGATCTGTGAAGTTCAGAAGATGTGGCCAGAAGTCAAAACTGCAGATAAAGATGACTGCAGGCAAACACCAAAGACATGCTTCATGATGGAAACAGGAATGGGAAGTTCAGAAGCCCAGAACTAATCTGCCGAATTGACCAGCAAAGGAAGCATGTTTCACCTGCAAGCAGCACATGTTTTTACTGTGGGGAGGTACAGCCCTGGAACACTAACATAGTTCAAAGTTAAAAAATTTACAGCAGTACTTAATTACCTCGCCGTCACTGTAAAGCGCAGAAGCAAACGTACATCCTGCAAAGAGGTGGCCGCAAAGCAGCGGTTGAGGGTTCAGACCATGAGAAACATCTTAGAAGGTTAACCCCCCAAGGAAGGGTACCAAAAGAACAGTAAACAACCTGTAACATAACAGCCACTGTCAACTCCTGCATCAATGCAGTAGTACTACAAAGGAACAAAGGTTTACCTGAGTAAGCCTGACACTGCAAATGCCCTTCCGAGCAGTGGATTAAAGTTGGATTACCGAGGGAATTAGGAGCCTGTGGTTTTCACAGAGCACGAGGATGTTTTCACCTCGGAGAGCAATTAAGAAATCGGATTAGGGACACTGTCATGGCAGCTGTGATAAGTACGCCAAGTAGGCATAAACATATGCAGATGATGGCTTCCTTCCATGTTCGTCCCACCACTAGGCTACACCACGCAACAGCGACCAAAGCTGTTCCGTGATATAGACTAAGAAGGATTAGACTTGATTTGTGCTCAATTTGGATCCAGATCTCTAATCCTCTTTGTGGTGCTAGTATAAACAAATCATGGGGTCTCCCCCTCCACAACAATCCCAACGTCACTAGCAAGCCACCTCGTCATATCATCACCGAGCTAAACCGTCCATTCTTCCACCTCGCGCGCACCGCGACTCGTCTCGCCTGTCACCGGGCGCCAATGCCGCCGCGCTACTGCGCCGGTGCACCGAGGCTCGCGCTTCTTGTATCATTCGCCTGCGTGTCTCTGCTGATTTCGCCGTGCCAATGCGTAAATGAGCAGGGCCAGGCGCTGCTGGAATGGCGGCGGTCGCTGCGGCCGACGGGCGGCGCGCTGGACTCGTGGAAGGCCACGGACGGTACCCCGTGCCGGTGGTTCGGCGTGTCGTGCGACGCGCGGGGCAACGTCGTCACGCTGAGCGTCACGGGCGTCGACCTGCAGGGCCCGCTCCCAGCGAACCTGCAGCCGCTGGCGGCGTCGCTGACCACGCTGGTGCTCTCCGGCACCAACCTCACGGGCGCGATCCCGCCGGAGATCGGCGGGTACGGCGAGCTGGCCACGCTCGACGTCAGCAAGAACCAGCTCACGGGCGCGATCCCGCGCGAGCTCTGCCGGCTCGCCAAGCTCGAGACGCTCGCGCTCAACTCCAATTCCCTTCGCGGCGCCATCCCGGGCGACATCGGCGACCTCGCCAGCCTCACGCACCTCACGCTCTACGACAACGAGCTGAGCGGCGCCATCCCGGCGAGCATCGGCAGGCTGAGGAAGCTGCAGGTGCTCCGCGCCGGCGGGAACCAGGCGCTCAAGGGCCCGCTGCCGCGGGAGATCGGCGGCTGCGCCGCCCTCACCATGCTCGGCCTCGCCGAGACCGGCATGTCGGGCAGCCTCCCGGAGACGATCAGCCAGCTCAAGAAGTTACAGACCATCGCCATCTACACCACATTGCTCTCCGGCGCTATCCCGGAGTCCATCGGCAACTGCACCGAGCTCACCAGCATCTACCTCTACCAGAATTCTCTCTCCGGCCCGATCCCGCCGCAGCTCGGCCGGCTCCGGAATCTGCAGACGCTGCTGCTCTGGCAGAACCAGCTCGTGGGCGCGATCCCGCCGGAGCTCGGCCAGTGCGAGGAGCTCACCCTCGTCGACCTCTCGCTGAATTCTCTCACTGGCAGCATTCCAGCGACATTCGGCCGGCTAACGAACCTCCAGCAGCTGCAGCTGAGCACGAACCGCCTCACCGGTACCATCCCACAGGAGCTCTCCAACTGCACTTCGCTGACAGATATCGAGGTCGACAACAACGCGCTGTCCGGTGAGATCCGCGTCGACTTCCCGAAGCTCCGGAACCTCACGCTGTTCTACGCGTGGAAGAACGGCCTCACCGGCGTCGTGCCGGCGAGCCTCGCCGAGTGCGCCAGCCTCCAGTCGGTGGACCTGTCGTACAACAACCTCACCGGCCCGATCCCGAGGGAGCTCTTCGCGCTGCAGAACTTGACCAAGCTGCTGCTGCTGAGCAACGAACTCTCCGGCGTCGTGCCGCCGGACATCGGCAACTGCACCAACCTCTACCGACTCCGGCTCAACGACAACCGGCTGTCCGGCAAGATACCCGCCGAGATCGGCAGCCTGAAGAACCTCAATTTCCTCGACATGAGCGGCAACCACCTCGTTGGCCCGGTTCCCGCGGCCATTGCCGGTTGCGGCAGCCTCCAGTTCCTCGACCTGCACTCCAATGCTCTGTCAGGCACATTGCCTGACGCTCTGCCGCGCAGCCTCCAGCTTGTCGACGTCTCTGACAACCAGCTCTCCGGGCAGTTAAGGTCCAGCCTTGCGTCGATGCCAGAGCTGACGAAGCTTTACTTGGGCAAGAACCGGCTGACCGGCAGCATCCCGCCGGAGCTCGGCTCTTGCGAGAAGCTCCAGCTGCTGGACCTCGGGGAGAACGCGTTCTCCGGCAGCATCCCCGCGGAGCTCGGCGCGCTCCAATCGTTGGAGATTTCGCTTAACCTCAGCTGCAACCGTCTCTCCGGTGAGATACCGCCGCAGTTCGCCGGCCTTGACAAGCTCGGCAACCTCGACCTGTCGCACAACGTGCTGTCTGGGAGCCTCGATCCGCTGGCAGCGCTGCAGAATCTCGTCACGCTCAACATATCGTTCAACGCCTTCTCCGGCGAGCTCCCGAACACGCCCTTCTTCCAGAAGTTGCCGCTCAGCGACCTGGCCGGCAACCGCCACCTCGTCGTGGGGGATGGCTCCGACGATTCCTCCCGCAGCGGCGCCATCACGACGCTGAAAATAGCCATGTCCGTCCTGGCGGTTGTCAGCGCGGCGTTCCTGGTGGCCGCTACGTACATGCTCGCCCGCGCCCGTCGCAGGGGCAGTGGGTGCAGCCCCAACGTTCTCGGCAGCCACGGAACGTGGGAGGTGACGCTGTACCAAAAGCTCGACATCTCCATGGACGACGTGCTCCGCGGGCTGACCTCCGCGAACGTGATCGGCACGGGGAGCTCCGGCGTGGTGTACAGGGTGGACACCCCGAACGGGTACACGATCGCGGTGAAGAAGATGTGGTCGCCCGACGAGGCGACCGCGGGCGTGGCCTTCCGCAGCGAGATCGCCGCGCTGGGCTCCATCCGGCACCGCAACATCGTGCGGCTGCTCGGGTGGGCGGCCAACAGCGGCAGCAGCACCCGGCTGCTGTTCTACAGCTACCTGCCCAACGGCAGCCTGAGCGGGCTCCTCCACGGCGGCGGCGCAGGCGTCGCCAGCAAGGGCGGCGCGCCCGTGGCGGACTGGGGCGCGCGCTACGACGTGGCGCTGGGCGTGGCCCACGCCGTGGCGTACCTCCACCACGACTGCGTGCCGGCCATCCTGCACGGGGACATCAAGTCCATGAACGTGCTGCTCGGCCCGGCCTACGAGCCGTACCTCGCCGACTTCGGCCTCGCCCGCGTCCTGTCCTCCAAGCTCGATGACTCCTCCAAGCCCCAGCGCATCGCCGGCTCCTACGGCTACATGGCGCCAGGTCCAGACTGAATTTCGTTAGACATTTCTGAACATTTTTGAACATTTTGGTTCTGACATTCTGTTTGATCGATGGTGCAGAGTACGCGTCGATGCAGCGGATCAGCGAGAAGAGCGACGTGTACAGCTTCGGGGTGGTGCTGCTGGAGGTCCTGACGGGGCGGCACCCGCTGGACCCGACGGTGCCGGGCGGGGCGCACCTGGTGCAGTGGGTGCGGGAGCAGCAGGCGAAGCGCGGAGGAGGAGGAGGCCACGACGAGCTCCTGGACGCGCGGCTCAGGGGCAGCGCCGGCGAGGCGGACGCGCACGAGATGCGGCAGGTGCTCGCCGTGGCCGTGCTGTGCGTGTCCCACCGCGCCGACGACCGGCCCGCGATGAAGGACGTCGTGGCGCTGCTCGAGGAGATCAGGCGGCCAGCCCTGACAGACGACACCAAGCCGCCGCCGCCAGCAGCGGCGCTATTACCTGCCGCCGCCTCCGCGCCGGTGCTTTCGCCGGCTCGGGGCGCGTATTCGTCCGGCGATTCGTTCGCCGTCTCGGACTACTCCGCCTGATGAGCTCGTTCCGCCAAATTTTGCATATCAGTCGAGCTGTAGTGTTCAGAACTAGTGAGCTGGGTAAATTTAGCAATAGTAACTGCCAGTAATTAGTCACTCAATAATCTGTTGATTAGCCAAGGATGTAGATCATGATGTAGTAATTTAATGTTGTACTTAGGTGTAATAATCTGCCCTTGTACATGAACCATTGCAAGCAAGTAAGCATGCCATTAGAGAAGTAGCTGCAGCGGCAGCAGCTTCTTGGTCGTGTCGAGCTCGAGCAAGAACGACTGAACATATGCAATTGCAGAGCTGCGGCGGCGGGTCCTTTCCGAATCGGGACCTGCTGGTCCTGGGCTTTTGGACTTGATCGCTGCATCGAAACGGACGTGTCTTGCTAATGATTGGTTTACTGACGCAGACTAATCATTCAAGTGAGAGGGCGCTGTCCAGTCAGGTGCCATGGTTTGCAATTTGCAGATGGTGTGCTGCTCCCGATGTACGTACTATGCTCTACCCTGCGGTTAGCACGTCCGCTTCATCCTCCAAATTCAAACAAACTTGAGACATTTTTTTTGGATGGAGGGAGTACATAAGTATATAAAAGGGCAACTGATTCTTGTTCCGTTTGCGATTGAGGCTGCGGCGGTTTATGTAGATTCCACGATTCCGTCAATCGGGTGCGGCCACGACGGCCCTGACTCATCTATGGTCTTCGGTCCGCGCATCCTTGCTATTGTTTTTCTCCTCGACACATTTCTTTTTAGAGGAAAACGACACAACCCCGGTTCCATTAAAAAAAACAAGTCTTGCAGCTTTCACGGTTTACGGGCCACGCGGGCTAAAACGACTCAATGTCGCTCCAGATAGTTTTTAAAACAGAAACAGAAACAAAAACTACAGCGACAACCACTAAGTAACATCAAGTTTTCACAGCCGAAAGATCACAGCAGGTGACATGGGTTCTTTAGTTGACTACCCTCAGCAGCTTCCCATCATTGACCAACTCCAAATTGTGTTCCGCCAGCGTCTTGCTAGCCCTTTGGTGGAGATCTTCCACGCTGCAGCTTCGTCCATGTCTTCGAGGCGAGTGTTTGCAATCTTCAGATCGGATCCCGTCATGTTCTTCAAACTCACCCAGGATCCGGCCAGAGCAACAACGGGGGTCTTGTTGCTAGATGTTCGAGGACCCTCACAATGTCCTCTAGGTTTCCTTTGCATCCTCAGAGAACCCTAAACCCTAAACAGTACTTGTCGTTGGGATAGCAAACATGCCATTTTCTCCATATGACCTGCATACCACACCAGGGAGCACGATTAAAGCATACATCATTTATGGTATTCTAGAGAATCCACATCAAAGTAGCATGGACAGTGTTATGCACTTCATGCTTTTTTCGCATAACCACCAACTAGACATGGACTCAAGGTCTAAGGGTATCTCCACCGGGGAGACCCAAACGCGTGTCCGAAACGGTCTGTTTCTATTCGTTTGGGCCGGTCCGCGGCATTTTGGGATCGCGGTCCGGTTTGTCCGGCCAGCCGCGCCCAGTGGCGCGACCCATCTGTTCGCGCCTGGTGTTTCTTGGCGCCATCGCTTGGCTTTGTCAATGGTCAAACACTCAAATTTACAGACAATATCACATAAACTGACTATCAAATAAATTGGCAGACGTGTGCCATCGCCCTTTGGGCAACGCCAACAAGTGGCCAGTGGATCTCATATGTGCAAAAGGGGGCTATATCATACACAGTGTCCAAAAGAACGACAACTTCTCTGCCCAAAAAATTACAATCGCCGTTGTCGTCGGACTGATGACAAGTACGCCATGAGGGGGTCCTCGAGGCGTGCGGAAGAGAGGGGTGTGAGATGTATGGTATTCCGGGACGGTGAGCACACAAGTTTACCCAGGTTCGAATCCGCCGGCTTTGGACGGATGATCCTACTCCTGCTAGCAATCCAGTAATACGGTAGAGCCGGAATATGGGTTACAAGGGTTTCGCTTGTACGAGTTGAGATTGTAGACTATTGAGGTGCCCTAAGGGCTCTTCCTAGGACGGCTTATATAGATATCCGGCCTAGGGTTTACATGAGAGATCTATCCGGCTACGACTGAGAGTCGGTTACAGAGTACATCTTAAACTACAAGTAACATTATGGGCCTAAGTCGGTAAGTCTTCTGGGCCTTCCCGTAGCCGGATTGGACTCCGTCTTTCTCCCTGACTAGGCCACCCGTGAAGCAATGCTCTAACCTGAAGTGGGCCACCCTGGTTACTGAGGAACTGTGAGGATACCCGGAAAGTATATCCCAACAGCAGCCCCCGGAGGCCTCCAAGATCCAAAGTCGGATTTATCATCATATAGCTTGATCTTCGGCTTGCAGAATCTTGAAGGGTTCCTGAAACTTCACAACAAAAAATACGATCCGGGTCTTAAAAAATAAGTCAGACCTATCAGTAGGTTACTCGGATTTTCCAGCTCGATTTCAAACTAAGCCGGAACTTGGCTCTCAACGCCACCTGACACAAGTCATGGTCAAGTCACGTCATCTGACAGGCATTCCGTCAGCACGACCGTTGGTGGGTCCGCGGTTCGCGGAACCGAGGCACTGTTTCAATGCGTGCGTGGAGATCGAGGTGACGCAATCATCGCGTGGGTCCTTCCCAGTTCCTTCCACGACGCGTGGCGGTTACACTGTAGCATTTGCACGAATCTTGGCGCAGGTAGGTGGATATAAGGGGTTTGGATTTTTCCTTCTCCTTTCCACCAGTCCTTTTCCGTTTCCTTTCCTCCCAATCCTCCTGCGTGCACAGAGCTTCCTCGTTCTTCCCCCACAGAGCTCCCAGTGCCGCCCCTTTTAGGTCATCTTCTCACCGGAGCAATGGCTTCATCTTCTTCCTCCATCTTGGCGGTAGCTGCGGCGGCGGCTACGACGGAAGCAGTAGCGGAGAAAGAGAGCTTCCGCGGGATCTAGATTCCCTGCGCTCTCAACGAGGAGGGCCTAAAGAACGTGGAGAAGGAGGGGCTTCTCGTTGCCGGCGACTGGCGGAGCGGCTTCGGGGAAACCGTCCCCAACCCGCGCGACGGCGAGCGGGTCCACTTCGGCACCCACCTCGATAGAGGTCTGTCCTTTCCTCCCTCAGAGTTCTTCTCCGAGGTGATAGATCATTTCGGAGTTCAACTCCACAATCTTCCTCCCAACTCTCTCTTAGAGATGAGTGCGTATGCTTTGCTTTGTGAGGGCTTTCTCGGCATTAGGCCGAGTTTGACTTTCTTCCGGTACTATTTCCATGTCCAGAGGAATTCCATTACTGACGGTGTTCCTTACATCACCGGCACTATCAGCTTTTCACTTAGACGCGACCGGGCTTATCCCAAGATTCTAGCCAGTGACTCGGTCAAACAATGGCCGGCCACTTTTTTCTATCATAGGGATATTCTGGCTCCCGACAAAGCTACTGCTTTGCCGGCTTTTGTCGACGGAGCTGCCACGGCCCAACCTTCTTGGGACGAGGCTGCTCCGGCTCTCACCGACGATCTGATCCTCGCTAAGAGGCGAATCGAATACTTAATCAAACACAAGGATCTGAAAGGATCCGACTTGGTTCAGTGCTGGGTCTCACGTCGGATCCAGCCTCTCCGGTACCACGGAACCCGACTGATGCACTCCATCACGTCGTCCCCGAAAGATTCCCTCCGCATCAGCTCCAAAGCCTTCACCACACAGGGCTACATAAGCCAGATTAAGTGGCTGATCAAGGAGCGAATCGAGAGGAGAATCCCGGAGGTTTCTCTGGACATGCACACGGCGGACAACCCCGTAGTGCCGATAAGCTTCCATCAGTATACTTTTTATGTGTTTCATTCTTTGAGTTATACTGCAATACGGATATGTTTTCTTCTTTTCAGCTTGCTGACCTCCCCGAGTCGGAACTTGCTCCGCTCGAAGGATATCCTCTGGAGTTCTCTCAGGAGGTGGAGCTAGTTCCATTGCCAGATCTTGCGCTCAAGAAGCGCAAAGCTCCGACAGTGGCTGTTGGCACAAAGGAGGTGCCTATCGTGAAGAGGTAACATTCAATCACAACTTCCGCCTTTGTACCTTATTCAAATTTCTTTCCGAGATGTAATGTTTTCCGACTTTTACTACATTCTCAGAGCAAAACCGCTTGTCAAGGCCAAGGGGAAAGGGATTCCTTCGAAGCCGCTGCGGCAGACGAAGCTTACCATAGCTTCCCCTGCTGTGGCTCCTCCGACTCCTGTCCCTCAACCTTCTGCAATGCCGGTTATCTCGCCGGATGCTGCAGAAGATCCGGATCCTTCAACGGGGCCTGCGAACCTTGGCACTTCAGTGGCGCACGAAACCAATATGCGCCACAGAAGTCCATATTTCTGTGGCGCATATTTTCGTGTGCGCCACTGAAGTGTCAAACTTCTGTGGCGCATATAGACGTATGCGCCACAGAAGGTTGATGGGACCAAGCAGCAAAAAAAGGAGGAGAAACTTCTGTGGCGCATATGTCCATATGCGCCATAGAAAGTGATGTTTCTGTGGCGCATATAGGTGAATGCGCCACAGAACAAGCATATAGGGGGGAAAACAGATCCCCCTCCCCTGTGAATCGCCTTTTCAGTTTTGTAAAAAATAAACAAAAATGATAGAAACTTCAAAAAAATAATTCCTTTAAGTTGTAGTTAGATTTTAGGGTATAGATCTAGACAAAATTGAAAAACATGAATTTCAATGTATTTTGCAAAAATAGGTCATGGCACGGTAAAATGGCTCTAACTTTTGCATACGATGTCGGAAAAAAATCTTTAACCTATCAAAATGATCGTCTCGAAATTCCCTACTCGAGTCGGTCGTTCTGAATTTTACAGAATCCCCAAATTTGAAAAGAGTAAAAAGTTATTTAGGGTAGAAGATTTTTTACTGCAAAAAAATAAAAAGGGGGAGAAACTTATGTGGCGCATTTCCCCCATATGCGCCACAGAAGTCTTGGGCGGGATTCGAAATTTGAATCCCGCCAGCACCCTTTCTCCCTCCCTTTTTCCTTTTTCTCCCCCTCCCCACTTCTTCTCCCCTCCCCACTTCTCCTCATCTCCACACTTCTCCTCATCTCCTCCCCTCCTCTCCTCCACACTTCTCCCCTTCTCCTCCCTCCTCCTTCTCCACTCTCCGGCGACCTCCTCCTCCTCCTCCTCCACCACCACCAACTCCGGCGACCACCACCACCTCCTCATCCTCCTCCTCCACCATCAACTCTGGCGACCTCCTCCTCCTCCTCCACCACCACCAACTTCGGTGACCTCCTCCTCCTCCACAACCTCCGGTGACCTCCTCCTCCTCCTCCTCCTTCTCCTCCCCCTTCCACCACCAACTCCGGCGAGCTCCTCCTCCTACTCCTCCTCCTCCACCACCACCAACTCCGGCAACCTCCTCCTAGACCTAGCCACCATCCGCCACCGCCCGCCCACCACCCACCACCACCACCACCTCCGGCCAGATCCGACCAGATCTATTGGCCATATGCACCACAGAAGTTTGAGATCTGGCTCGCCTTTTTTTTGAATTTTGGAAAACAACTTCTGTGGCGCATATTGGCCATATGCGCCACTGAAGTTTGAGACTTCTGTGGCGCATTTCGAAATGCGCCACTGAAGTTAGTTATCAGTGGCGAGGTATCAGTGGCGACTAACAAATGCGCCACAGATGTTCAAAAAATGCGCCACAGAAGAGTTGTTTCCTAGTAGTGGATCCTACTCCTGCTAGCAATCCAGTAATACGGCAGAGCCAGAATATGGGTTACAAGGGTTTCGCCTGTGCGAGTTGAGATTGTAGACTATTGAGGTGCCCCGAGGGCTCTTCCTAGGACGACTTATATAGATATCCGGCCTAGGGTTTACAGGAGAGATCTATCCGGCTACGACTGAGAGTTGGTTATAGAGTACATCTTGAACTACAAGTAACATTATGGGCCTAAGTCGGTAAGTCTTCTAGGCCTTCCCGTAGCCGGATTGGAATCCGTCTTTCTCCCTGACTGGGCCACCCGTGAAGCAATGCTCTAACCCGAAGTGGGCCACGCTGGTTAGTGAGGAACTGTGAGGATACCCGGAAAGTATATCCCCAACAGCAGCCCCCGGAGGCCTCCAAGATCCAAAGTCGGATTTATCATCGTATAGCTTGATCTTCGGCTTGCAGAATCTTGAAGGGTTCCTGAAACTTCACAACAAAAAATACGATCCGGGTCTTAAAAAATAAGTCAGACCTATCAGTAGGTTACTCGGATTTTCCATCTCGATTTCAAACTAAGCCGGAACTTGGCTCTCAACGCCACCTGACACAAGTCATGGTCAAGTCACGTCATCTGACAGGCATTCCGTCAGCACGACCGTTGGTGGGTCTGCGGTTCGTGGAACCGAGGCACCGTTTCAATGCGTGCGTGGAGATCGAGGTGACGCAATCATCGCGTGGGTCCTTCCCAGTTCCTTCCATGACGCGTGGCGGTTACACTGTAGCATTTGCACGAATCTTGGCGCAGGTAGGTGGATATAAGGGGTTTGGATTTTTCCTTCTCCTTTCCACCAGTCCTTTTCCGTTTCCTTTCCTCCCAATCCTCCTGCGTGCACAGAGCTTCCTCGTTCTTCCCCCACAGAGCTCCCAGTGCTGCCCCTTTTAGGTCATCTTCTCACCGGAGCAATGGCTTCATCTTCTTCCTCCATCTTGGCGGCAGCAGCGGCGGCGGCTACGATGGAAGCAGTAGCGGAGAAAGAGAGCTTCCGCGGGATCTAGATTCCCTGCGCTCTCAACGAGGAGGGCCTGAAGAACGTGGAGAAGGAGGGGCTTCTTGTCGCCGGCGACTGGCGGAGCGGCTTCGGGGAAACCGTCCCCAACCCGCGCGACGGCGAGCGGGTCCACTTCGGCACCCACCTCGATAGAGGTCTGTCCTTTCCTCCCTCAGAGTTCTTCTCCGAGGTGATAGATCATTTCGGAGTTCAACTCCACAATCTTCCTCCCAACTCTCTCTTAGAGATGAGTGCGTATGCTTTGCTTTGTGAGGGCTTTCTCGGCATTAGGCCGAGTTTGACTTTCTTCCGGTACTATTTCCATGTCCAGAGGAATTCCATTACTGCCGGTGTTCCTTACATCACCGGCACTATCAGCTTTTCACTTAGACGCGACCGGGCTTATCCCAAGATTCTAGCCAGTGACTCGGTCAAACAATGGCCGGCCATTTTTTTCTATCATAGGGATATTCTGGCTCCCGACAAAGCTACTGCTTTGCCGGCTTTTGTCGACGGAGCTGCCACGGCCCAACCTTCTTGGGACGAGGCTGCTCCAGCTCTCACCGACGATCTGATCCTCGCTAAGAGGCGGATCGAATACTTAATCAAACACAAGGATCTGAAAGGATCCGACTTGGTTCAGTGCTGGGTCTCACGTCGGATCCAGCCTCTCCGGTACCACGGAACCCGACTGATGCACTCCATCATGTCGTCCCCGAAAAATTCCCCCTGCATCAGCTCCAAAGCCTTCACCACACAGGGATACATAAGCCAGATTAAGTGGCTGATCAAGGAGCGAATCGAGAGGAGAATCCCAGAGGTTTCTCTGGACATGCACACAGCGGACAACCCCGTAGTGCCGGTAAGCTTCCATCAGTATACTTTTTATGTGTTTCATTCTTTGAGTTATACTGCAATACTGATATGTTTTCTTCTTTTCAGCTTGCTGACCTCCCCGAGTCGGAACTTTCTCCGCTCGAAGGATATCCTCCGGAGTTCTCTCAGGAGGTGGAGGTAGTTCCATTGCCGGATCTTGCGCTCAAGAAGCGCAAAGCTCCGACAGTGGTTGTTGGCACAAAGGAGGTACCTATCGTGAAGAGGTAACATTCAATCACAACTTCCGCCTTTGTACCTTATTCAAATTTCTTTCCGAGATGTAATGTTTTCCGACTTTTACTACATTCTCAGAGCAAAACCGCTCGTCAAGGCCAAGGAGAAAGGGATTCCTTCGAAGCCGTTGTGGCAGACGAAGCTTACCATAGCTTCCCCTGCCGTGACTCCTCCGACTCCTGCCCCTCAACCTTCTACAATGCCGGTTATCTCGCCGAACGCTGCAGAAGATCTGGTTCCTTCAATGGGGCCTGCAAACCTTGGATCGCAAACTGACGTCACCACGAGTGCGTCAGATCTAAATAAGGGTGAACCCTCTTCGGCTAATGATCCCTCGGCTGAAACCTTCGCCAAAAACCTCATCAACAATCGGGGACTGGCCAAGTTTGGCCTGTCTCGGAAATCTGCTAAAGAAATCCAGCGGCTCGCCAAGCAATGCTTAGATAAAAGTACTTTATCTCCCGAAGAAGAAGCGCAAGAAGCAGAGGACGTCAAGTTCTCTGACCTTCTCACCCAAGTCCGCCTTCGCGACGAGAGGATTAGGACCGGTGAGCTTCCAACAACTCCAGTGATTCCTCGGACTCTCGCCGAGAAGGTGGCTGCTGAAGTGAACGCGGGTTTGGATAAACTCACCCGTGAACAATATGTAAGTCGGATTTCCAACTCCTAACTTTCCTTTATTGTATTTTACATCATATCCTCTAGCGCCCAAGCATGAAGTAGGATAAACAATCCGGATTTATGCTTTATTAGGATGCCAAAGAATGAACTAGTGTAGCCCCCAAGGCTCGTGCTGATATTTTAGCAAAAATATTAGCCCGAGTCTTAAGTAGCTTTCTGACTTTGGGTATTCTGACTTACAGAAAGTATGTTCCTATAACCAGGAATTACTAACCAATGTCTACGATAAGCGGAGAGAGATCAAAGCTCTCCGCCTTAAAAATGCTGAACTCAAAGTTGCCAAGGATGAGGCCAAAGGTAAACATTCTGAGAATCAACCCTTGTTTTTGTATTTTCAATGTCGAATTTTTCTGAACTTTTGTTCTTTTTGACTTACAGCGCTGGTGAAACAATCCGTCGCCATGATTGAAGAGGCCGAGAACCTCAAGACCCTGGTGGTGGAGAACAAGGAGCTTCGCCAAGAGCTGGATCAGCTCAAGGACAATCATGAAAAGAGCATAGCTCAAGTCCTTGAATCCTCCTCCATGGCCACTGAAGAGCGTGATCGCAAGATTGCTGCTCAAGATAAAATAATCTCGAACCTCAAGAATGAGCTTGACAGAGAGAAGGACATGTCCCAGGCGCTCCGGGCTGAACTCCAGAGTCTCTGACGACGTCATTTTTGGTACGTTCCATCTATCTGACTTGTCTCTTTCTTTGAATTTTACCAATGTCGGATTTTTCTTAACTTGTTTTGCGTATAGATCCTCTGAACTTGACAGACTCTTCCTCCTTCGAGCCCCACACCCACCGGCTTACCCAAGTCGGTGACCTGCTTCATGACTTCTGCCAGTCCCTTGAGGACGTCGGCGAAGCTCTCAAGATTCCGTACATGCCAAGCATGTCGGACTTCCAGGTGCGGGACAAGGCGAAGGAGATGCCGCAACTTGTTCGGGACTGGAACATGTCCTACGCGCGGACTGCTGCGCAGAACGCTCTCACCATGGAAACATGGAAATATGGCAAGTGACCAGAGGGTACTGCAAGATAGACGAAGACGGCCAGGAGCAAGACCTTCAAGTCATCATGCACTCCTGCGTCGGATATGGGTGTCACGTGGCAGACCTGACCAGCTACGAGATCCCCTTCTTCACCCGCGTGGATACTTCGCCTCCTCCTCCGGAAGAACCAACAGAAGTTTCCGACGATGAACGCACCAACTCGGATGCGGACATCTCGGAACGATATCAAGGCGGAGTAACCAGCGAGCCGGCAGCTCCTTCATCTCCTCCTGCATCGTAGACCAGAAACTTATGTATTATTCCGGAAAAAACATGATGTGTTTGTAAATATGTAATACTTTAACTTTGCTAGTGCTAAGCTTTTGATCTATTCAGCACTTTTCGGCTTTGAATTTTTTTTTGTGTGCCTGAAATGTTTACATAAGCACTTGTATTTTTTTCGTCTCTACTTATTGTTTATCTGGCTTTCCGCCTCGTCCCTTTCGTGAGTCGTCTAAACCTTCCGCCGGAAACTTTGCCGAGCAACGGAGCTCAATTGCTAGACCAGTTTAAACTCGGAAACAAAGCCGGCTTCCAGTACCAACAATTCACTACTCGGAAAATGCCCGCATCCAGCAATCAGACAAATAACCAAAGTAAAGACTAGAAACCTTAGAGTTATACCCAAGGGTAGCAATTTTAGAATCGGAAATCTAAACCAGAACGAACATGAGCATAAAGTACTTTCAAGCATTCTGGGATTTTCGACTATGACATGATCATTCGGAAATAAGATGGTTTAAGAACTTCTCAGAAAAAACTTGAGGTAACCAAAACTTTTATTTCTCACAGAACATGTACATATGTAGAATTACAAAGAAGGATAAACTAAGAATAAAAGGGACGTAGCTGAGCAATATTCCATGGTGTCTAACTCATCCGGATTTGTACTGCCTCCAGCTCTCTTTCTCTTCTTAGTAGCAGGTCTTTCTTTGACTGGCCTCACGTTAGTTAAGTAGTACGATCCATTGTGCAATACTCGACTAACTAAAAAGGGCCCTTCCCATACTAGGGAAAGTTTGTGCTTTCTTTGTTGCACAAGCCAGAGAACCAAATCACCTTTATTGAAGGATCTATTTCGGACTCTCTGGCTATGATACTTGCGTAACTTCTGCTGATAGGCTGTAGATCTTATTTCAGCAACGACGCGAACTTCTTCGACTAAGTAGAGATCATTTTGTCGAGAAATCTCGGCATCCTCTTCGATATACGCGGCCACTCTAGGAGAAGTATGAATCAAATCACTAGAAAGAACTGCTTCTGCACCATAGACCAAGAAGAAAGGTGTGTATCCTGTTGACCTGTTTGGAGTTGTTCGTAAACTCCAAATTACAGAGGGTAATTCCTCTGCCCAAGCCCCCACAGCACGTCGTAGTGGTGTTTCGAGTCCCGGTTTTAGGCCTTGTAAGATTAAACCATTTGCTCTTTCGACTTGTCCTTTAGCTTGTGGATGTGCGACTGACGCAATGTCAAGCCGGATATTTTGCTCGTCGCAGAATTCAGCCAATTCTCCCATAGAAAAGTTACTCCTGTTGTCCGTGATAATGCTATGCGGATAACCATACCGGATTATAACATCCTCGACAAATCTTTTGGCTGTTGCTCCATCACAACTTGTGACGGGTTTAGCCTCAATCCATTTGGTGAATTTACCCACCATCACTAAGAGGTGAGTAAATCCACTTGGAGCTCGTTTAAAAGGTCCTACCATATCAAGCCCCCAGACCGCAAAGGGCCATGTTATAGGTATTGTTCGCAACTGATCAGCCGGAACATGAGCTTGCTTGGCGTACTTTTGGCAGCCTTTGCACGTCTTGACTAATCGTTCGGCATCTGCCTGAGCTGTAAGCTAGAAAAATCCGTGTCGAAAAGCTTTTGCCACTAAAGATTTGGCTGCGGCGTGGTGACCACACTCGCCTTCATGGATTTCCCTTAAGATTTCCACTCCTTTTTCCGGAGATACACAACGCTGAAAACCCCCAGAAACACTCCATTTATAGAGCTCACCTTTAACAATAGTATAGGCTTTAGCTCGTCGGATAATCTGCCGGCTCAGCACCTCGTCTTCGGGTAATTTTCCATCTACCAAATAATCAAGGTAGGGTTGAGTCCAGCTGGGAATTACAGCCAGAACTGCTATTAAAGGTGAGTCGGATTTGGTCGGATATTCCTCATCTACTCCCTTTATTGAGGGAACTTTGAGGTCCTCTAAAAAAGCGCCATCCGGGAACTCTTTCCACGCAGAACCTATCCGAGATAATGCATCTGCTTCCTCATTTTCTGCTCGAGGGATGTGTTGAACGTCAAACCCTTTGAACGATTTAGATAGATCATCCACGACAGCTTTATATGTTGCCATGTGTTTATTTGCATTACAAATATCCGACACTTGTTGAGCAACAAGATCCGAATCTCCATAACATATCAAACGTTGGATGCCAATATCCTTAGCAATCCGGATTCCATGTAGCAGTGCTTCATACTCGGCAATATTGTTTGTCGCTGTGAAGTGGATCTACAACACGTATAAAAGTTTATCTCCTTGGGGTGATTTGAGCACCACGCCAGCCCTCGAGCCCCCTCGAGCCTTAGACCCGTCGAAAAAGAGGGTCCAATATTCCGACTCAGGGAGTATCATATTCTCCTTCGTATTTGTCCAATCAGCGACAAAGTCAGCAAGGATCTGGTATTTGATTGTTGTCCGAGGTTTCTACTCAATATCGAAAGCTGAGAGCTCTATGCCCCATTTGGCGACGTGTCCTGTGGCGTCACTGTTGTTGATTATATCTCTCATGGGAGCTGTGCTCACCATGGTAATTGGATGCTCCTGAAAGTAGTGTCGTAACTTACGAGATGCTAGAAAAACACCGTAAGACAACTTTTGATAGTGCGGATACTGCTGTTTTGATTCTGTCAGAACCTCGCTGACAAAGTAAGTCGGACGTTGCACCAGGTGTTCCTGATTTTCCTCTGGTCTCTCCACCACCATGACGATACTAACGACCTTATTTGTCGCAGCAACATAGAGCAACATCGGTTCCTTAGGTTCCAGCGCTACAAGGATAGGAGCAGATGAGAGTACTTTCTTCAGGTCTTGTAGTGCAGCTTTAGCTTCATCAGTCCAAACAAAATCTTTGGTCTTTTTCAGGAGTTTGTATAATGGTGTGGCTCTTTCACCAAGCCGGCTTACAAATCGACTGACCGTAGTGATGCAGCCAGTTAATCTTTGTACGTCCTTCAGGCGAGTTGGCCTGAAAATATTGAGTATAGCCTTGATTTTGTCTCGGTTCACCTCTATGCCTCTTTGAGACACGATGAAACCTAACAATTTTCCGTCTGGTATTCCAAAGAAGCATTTCTTCGGGTTAAGCATGATGTTATATTTTCGTAGATTGGCGAACGTTTCCTCCAAGTTGGAAATTAGCGTTTCCTTCTTTTTGGACATCACTGCGATATCATCCACGTATGCATGTACATTGCGTCCGAGTTGGTCATGGAGGCAACGCTGCATCGTGCGCTGGTACGTAGCTCCTGCGTTCTTCAGCCCAAAGGGCATCATAATTAAACATAAGGTTCCGAAAGGGGTTATGAATGAAGTTTTGACTTTGTCAGATTCCTTCATCCGGATTTGGTGATAACCGGAATATGCGTCGAGAAAACAGAGGAGTTCCGAGCCTGCCGTAGAATCGATAACTTAATCAATTCTAGGCAGAGCGAATGGATCTTTTGGACAAGCCTTGTTCAAGGCAGTATAATCAACACACATCCTTAAATCAGTGGTGTCCTTTTTAGAGACCATTACAGGATTGGCCGACCACTCAGTGTGGATGACCTCTTCTATGAATCCGGCTAACTCGAGCTGCGCTAGTTCCTTAGCTATTGCCTTACGCTTTTCGTCGCCAAACCGTCATAAGGACTGTTTGACGGGTTTAGCGTACGGGTTTACATTTAGAGAGTGCTCGGCAAGTTCCCTAGGTACTCCGGTCATGTCAGATGGCTGCCATGCGAAGATATCTTGATTTGCTTGGAGGAACTTGACGAGCGCTCTTTCCTATGCACTACCTAGGCCTACGCCTATCTGGGTCACCTTGGAGGGGTCATCATCCTTCAATGGCACTTTCTTCGTCTCTTCTGATGCCTTGAACTCTGGATTTGGCTTGGTCACCTCCTTCTTCGTTGCGGGCATCTCGGACGGATCTATGCTCTTCTTGATCTCCTGGTACTCCTGGGCGTGCAGCACGGCTTCAGCAAAGGCGGCATTTCCATCCTCGCACTCTCGCGCTTTCTTCGGGTCTCCCCTTATGGTGATCACGCCGTTGGGACCTGGAATTTTCATCATATTGTAAATGTAACACGGACGAGCCATAAAAGCCTAGTAAGCCGGACGTCCGAATATAGCGTGGTATGCGCTCTTGAACGGGACCACTTCGAAGGAAAGTGCCCCCGTCCGATAATTCTTTGGAGTTCCAAAGGTAACATCCAAAGTGATCTCTCCCAGGGAATTAGCTTGTCTTCCTGGGACAACTCCACGAAAAATCACAGAGCTATGGTTTAGCTGGGTCTCCGAGATCTTCATCCGGCGTAGCGTTTCGACATAGAGAATATTGATGCTGCTACCACCATCCATGAGGGTCTTGGAGAAACCATAACCGTCAATAAGTGGGTTGACGATTAAGGCGTATTTTCCTCGCCTATGTAACTTAGGCGGATGATCATCGCAGTCAAATGTGATTGCCACTTCCGACCAGTCCAGATACTGTGGGACAACCGGAACTGTTGCATTGAGCTCGTGTAGAACTTCTTTCTTGACCTTTTCTGGTTGAGATCCGAGGAAAGTGACATAAGTGTCCTTTTTGGTGGGAAAGTCTTCTTCCCTTCCGACTTGGGATTTGAAGCATCGGCTTCCTCCATGTCAGAATCTTCCTTGGTCTCTTTGTCCTTTTCGGGATTTTTCTTTCCCTTCTTTCGCTTAGCTTTGTAGCCCGCGGTGTCATCTCTTTTGATGTCGTCATTGGAACGACATTCAGCGTTGGTGTGGGACGAGCCCCATTGGCGTCTAGGTGATGCACACATGGGTTATTGGCAATGTCGTCCCAAGAGTAGGTTTTGCCTGGTTGCTGTTCTCCTCTACCTTGGACCCTTGAAGTCCCACGGCCACGCCCGCGGACTCCGCCACATCCTCCTCGTCCTCCAGACCCAAAAACAGTAGTAACCACTGCTGTTTCCGCGTTGGGTTTTTACTCCGAGGTGTTCTTACGTTTCTGAGCCTGTTGCTTTGTTTTTGACGACTGAGGTACAGCTAGGACGCTGAGTAATCCCTCTGCATTGTTGTCAGCATCCACATACTTGCTCGCTGTTTCTATCATCTCTCCCAAATCAGTGACCTTGTCACACTTCAAGCGATGATGCAGTAGACCAATTGGGAGACCTGCAATGAAAGCTTCAATCGTGGTTTGGTCGTTTACTCCTTCACAGGAGTTCTTGGTGTCGATCCATCGTCCGAGATAATCTTGGCAAGTTTCTCTGGCTTTCTGGGTGCAACGCTGCAGGTCTCCGACCGAATAGGGCCTCCGATATGTGCCTTCGAAATTACGAAAGAACGCACTTTGCATGTCATACCAGTTATGGATGGTGTTCTCCGGAAGTTCATTGAGCCATGATCGCGCCGTCTTCCGCAACATAAGTGGGAGATATCGGGTTGCGACTAGGCTATTTCCACCTTTGGCCATGCAGCAAGCTTGGAAAAAATCCTGTAGCCAAGTGTCTGGCCGAGCAATGCCGTCGTAGGCTTGGATGTGCCTTGAGATAGCAAATCCTTCCGGGAATCTTGTAGCTCTGATTCGTGGTCCGAAGAACTTTGGGCCCATGTACATGTCATCGTTTTCATAGCGTCGCGCCTCTATGTTAGAATTGATCCTGTGCCTTGCATCGTTCGGGGATAGAGATCGTCCCGAATGCCGGCTGTGGCTGCGGTGCCTTGGAGCCGGACTTCGGCTTCTTCCACCACCTCCTCCGCCATGTCGTCCTCCTTGCCCTCCATGGGAGCCATTGTGATGACTATGTGGTGGAGAGGGTGGTGCAGCTGGATAGTTTCTGGCTGATCGCCGGCCTCCGTCCGGAGCGTCATTATTCCGGTTCCGGGGAGGATCTTGACTACGACGAGCCCCCTGCCAGCTTGTTCCAGCGTGGTTTCCGTCATTCCTTCGTCCGTCGTTCCCACCACGGTGAGGATCAGCCGGACGGCTCATATATTTAGGAGGTGACATTTTTTGACGATCCTCCTCCCGTCGTTTCTCTTTATCTTCTCCCCTCCGATCGTTAGATTCTCGTCGGGGAGGGTTCGTCAGATTTAGTGCAGCAATGGCGTCTTTCTCGGCCGCTGGAACGACATTGCTCCAGTTGCGTGTGGTCTTGTAGTGCTATCCTGACGATCCGGCTCTTGAATAATTGTCTTCCCGGCGTTCGGGGCGATGATACTGCTCCCGAACATGATGGGGTCTTACGTCAGCCCATGCCGGATCTGTGCGACATTGGTCAGAATCTGAGACCAGTTTTTGACTTTCGGACAGGGCGACCTTTTGCTGCTCCAGCCCCTTATTGAGTAGCTTGATACCCAAACGGATCTCCTCCGGTCCTGGATTAGCCGATAGAATTTCTCAGGCTGCCACGGTATTCTGTACTGGGGTTGGGTATACCCAATCTCCTTTGCTATCTTTTCATGGCTTCCCCATCTCATCTCCGAAAAGGACGGCACAGACAGTTGGGAACTGGTCGTCATTGGTGTGACGTTTCCGTGTCTTCTGGTGCAACCGAGACATGTAGTCTTTAGTTGCCATGCGTTTCTTCTCCACCTCGATGTTTTTGGTTTCATCGAGGAGTTGTTGACGACGCGCTTCTAGGGCTTGGGCCCTTTCATCCAGCTCTTCAGCAGTAAGTTCTACGACAGTAGGGATAGGTGTGGTTAATGCAGCATCGATGAGTTTACGCGCACCTTCGGTGATCACGTGTCCATCCATCGATTCTTCTTTTTTCGGCTCGTCTGGGATAAGTGCTCCATCCGAGTCTTCTTCGTATTCCTCGACAATCACCTCCTCAGCCAGAGGGTCTTTTGTCGGGGTCTTGTTCTTCTTGTTCTTCTTGTTCTTCTTCTTTGCCTTCTTGGCAGCGCCGGTAGCAAAGACGACTTTGGGTCTGTTTCCCGGAGTCAAGCTCTGTTCGGTACTTTCGGACATCTGGACCTCGGGATTATCTCCAACGTCCATGTCATCCTATGCTTTGGGAGAGTGTTCCCCGGATCCTTCATCCATGGCTTCTCCTTCTTCTGCAACTTTGGAGTTATACTCCTCTTCATATTCCGCGGAGAACTTTCGGAAATCTGCTGACGTCATCGATTCATCCGAGGATGCGGGTATGTCGGCGTTTGTTCCAATTGCGTCCAGCATCGAGTCAGTGTTTTCTCTAGCATCGGCAGAGCCGGATCCAGATCCCACGTATCCGACAAAGTGCAATGCATGCTTCCTGAGGTACCTGCGGCTTTCACGATCAGCCATGTAGAAACTTTTGATGGTCTCGAGAATTGCATATGCGCTTTCGCCTTGTAGTATCATACGTTGTAATGTGTACCTTAGGAAAGGTCTGTCTGTCCCAGCATCATCAGAGCCGGAATCAGTGTCACTGATATGCTCCTCCTGGATTTCGACTTCCGCGGGTGGGTCGATCTGGGATCCGGCTCCTCCAGGGAGATCCACTCTAGATTCGACGTGGACCGCTAGGTCTTCTCCAGGCTCGGATTTCTCCACTATCTCCACAACTGGTGCGGGCTGGGTGGGATTAGGGTTTTTTGAGATCCGGAACTCTGCCACCTCTGCAGACAAAGGGGACCCAGAAGTTTCTTCTGCCTCTATCATCATTGCTAGGGTGGGTTGGGCAAGTTTAGCAAAACCAATGTAAACATCGATCTCGCCAAAAGACATGATTGTGTAGGCATTCACGGCCTCCCTAGCTGGAATCCAAGTCTCATCGAGAACAATGAGAGGGACGTCGCTGGCGTAGAGGATGCGACCGACGGTGATAGTCTCGCCGATTCTGATTCTTGCAGATTCCGCTCGAAATGCAGATCCGAAGCTCACTTGCCCCACGGTGGGCGCCAACTATCATCGGATTGATGACAAGTACGCCATGAGGGGGTCCTCGAGGTGTGCGGAAGAGAGGGGTGTCAAACGTACGATATTTCGGGACGGTGAGCACACAACTTTACCCAGGTTTGAATCCGCCGGCTTTGGACGGATCCTACTCCTGCTAGCAATCCAGTAATACGGCAGAGCCGGAATATGGGTTACAAGGGTTTCACCTGTGCGAGTTGATATTGTATACTATTGAGGTTCCCTAAGGGCTCTCCCTAGGACGGCTTATATAGATATCCGGCTTAGGGTTTACAGGAGAGATCTATCCGGCTACGACTGAGAGTCGGTTACAGTGTACATCTTGAACTACAAGTAACATTATGGGCCTAAGTTGGTAAGTCTTCTGGGCCTTCCTGTAGCCAGATTGGACTCCGTCTTTCTCCCTGACTGGGCCGCCCGTGAAGCAATGCTCTAACCCGAAGTGGGCCACCCTGGTCAGTGAGGAACTGTGAGGATACCCGGAAAGTATATCACCAACAGCCGTTGCTATTGCCGTTCAAGCATCACGTGCCTGGATGGTCTACTACCTACGCGCGAACCAAGCCCTGCGATTGTGGTCGGCGATGGTGTCCAGGTCAGTGAGAATGATGGCATTCTCCTCGGCCATGATCTTGGCTTCGGCCTCCTTGGCCTTGGCCTCTGCCCCCGCCACCCTAGACCTGGCCTCGGCCTCCTTGGCCTTGGCTTCGGCCTCCTTCGCATTTGCCTTGGCCTGGATCTCCATTAGCCTGGCCTTGGTGTTGGCCTCCTCCACCTCGATAGACCTAGTCTGGAGCTCAACAAAGGTCTTGGTGATGGCATCTTTCTCTTTGCGGAGCCTCTCTTCCCTCTCAGCGGTGGCCTCTTCCTTCTTCTCCAGGATCTTCTTCAACGTCTCCTGGAATGCCAAGGAACCAGCTGGCAGGCGATGTCGGCCTTCGTAGCCTTGTGGCCTCCAGGCCGGCAAGCACAGGCACCTACCTAGTTGGTGAAGCCTTCGTCATTGCCATCGTCTAGGTCGATGACCCCGGCCATAGAAGCATTGCTCTTGCCCTTCTTGTTGTTGTCAAGTTCTTTCCAAAGGGCATAGCTAGTCACCCATTTTTTGCAGCCCTTGATCAATGTCCAACAATGGGACAACATGAAGGCCTTGTTGTCATTCACCTTCTTGAAGTGATCCATTGCTTTCATGACCTACACGTATGGATGCCAACAATGGTTTAATGCATATGCAAGACATCGACAAGGAGAGGAAGAGGTTTTATCATGTCAATTGGCAACATGCCGCTTATTTTCCTTTTCATCACCATATCGTAGGAGCCTTGGAACTTGCTACACTCGACATGGATGGTGCCCCATCGCTTGGAGAGGGAGAGATATCATTTCGATTGCTATAGAAGGCGTCCTTCCCAAATTTCCTATGCTCATGGAAGAACCTGCCCACCTTTTTCCAGCAGGCAAAGCCCTTTTGCTTGGCGCCGCATAGTGGATCTTGCAAAACCTCCATCCATGCCTTGCATAGGATCTTGTCCTCGTCGGTAGTGTAGCTCCAGGTTCATTGGCTCAACTTCTTGCTGTCGACGAGCGACGCCGCAAGTGAAGCGGCCAGTGACGCAACAATGGCCATGCCAATGGAAGCGCCATCGTTTCCAAACAATGACTCATCTGCAATGTTGTAGGCATCTTGTTGGGTCTGTTGTTGGGTCTCTTACTGGGTCTGTTGCTGGGTCTCTGCATCCTAGCCATAGTCGTTGACACCCTCATTGATAATGTCGTGCATGGCATCCTCGGCATCAGTGGACACAAAATCCAACACCCAATTTGGCCTTGATAAAGAGACGGGAGCAGTGTGCTGGCAAAGGCAAAGAAATGGCGTGACCATACCGTGTCATCGGTGGTCGGCGGAGCATCGGGCATTCCGCCAAAGAGGTTGACTGGCGCCTGCATGTCTGCGGTGGAGATGGACCGTTGCTTCTTAGATACCTCTGGGGTTGTGTCCGCGGTTGCTGGAGTGAGATTGAGGTTGATGGCAGGCTCTCCCGCCTCCGACGACTCCATGCGGGGATGGACGAACCGGGAAAGCAAGGCGACGTTCCTAGTGTGGACTCCGTCTGAAGGTGTGCGCGGGCCTGGCGTCCTAGGCTGGCCACAAGGGGTGGACGTGACGAAGCTGGTAGAGGACGTGCTGACCATGGATAGGCCGGGGATAGTGACACCGCCGATACCGAAGGCCACGGCGCCACCGAAAGCGGAGGTCAGCGCCTCCTGATTTATCATGTTCACGGGGTGCTTGGCGGTATCCACTGCCAGCTCGTTGTGGTTGGCCCTGTTCTGTGTGGCGAGGAAGCGCTCGTTCTCCTCCCGGCGCTCCTTGTCGAGCTTGGCTTGGGTGAGCGTGCCCGCGCCACAACCCGCCAGCCTGCGCGCTTCTCCATCTCAGCTTTCCGCTCCTCCGCCATCAGGTCCTTGGCAAGCTTCTTCAGCTAGCCGCGCTTCTTAGCGGCAGGAACACCGGCGGGTGCAGCATTGACCATGGCAGCGGGATCCATCGCCTTTCTCGCCGCTCCCTCTAATGGAATTTTGTAGAGGGTTTTTGGAAGGAGAAGTGTAATGGTATGTGTGCCACTGGCGGAAGGGACCGCCAAAGGTGATGGTCAGACATGGGAGGTCACGTGCGTTGTCCGGGACGACCCAACCGTTGCCCAAATTAGGTGCACGGATGGGTCGAGCCAGACGCGTTGGTCCGGATGGGTCGGGTTGCTAGAAGGCCACGCACGTCCCGCATGTCCACGCAGATGCGTTCCGACATGCCCGGGCTGGTTGGGTTGGTCCGGTGGAGATGCCCTAAAGACTGGGTTTTCAAACTAGTGAAAGCAGCATTCTATACCTAGAGCATTTTTTAAACCACACATTAAAAGAAGATGGTTACAGGATTCAGCTCAGAGCAAAAAAACAAATTAAATCATCTACATTATGTCTCTTAGACAAATTATCTCGAGTGAGAATTCTATTGCGAGAGACAATCCACAAAAATAAATGGATTTTTTGAGGGACTTTTATTTTCCACATAGCCTGCACATAAACAGGAGAAATCCCTTTAAAGTTAATAACAACATGGAAGGATCTTACACTATAACTCCTTTTGACTCATATTTCCAAATTATGGCATCCTCCTCCCCACTAAAGTGGATGGACTGGACAATCTGAATTATCTCATACCACATCACTAACAACCTATAGTCAAAGCATCTTCGAAAAGTCACTTTAAGTTGATCTCCATCGCACATATTAGCAATGGTGGCAGATTGCTCATTGCAAATATAGTAAACCTCCCAATATTGTATGGCAATGCTGGAAGAACCAAACTATTGATCCTTCCAAAACCTAATTTTCCTACCATTGCCTACTTTCCAACGATATCCCCATTTGACTGCTTCATCAGCCCAAAGAACACCTTTCCAAAAGGGGGAAGTTCCAATAGTGGAAGAGGCTAAAAATATTTGGACAATTTACATTGTATTTATGATCTATAATCTGTTTTCAAAGCTTACCACCATCTAATTCATATCTTCTGACCCAAGTGGCCAGGAGACAGAGGTTCATATCAGCTAAACTAGGAATATCTAGTCCCCCAAATTCTTTCTTCTGGGACACTAGCCCCTAGTTAGCCATATGATGTTTAAAATGCCCTTCATAATCATCCCATAGATGATGAGATAGTTGGGAGTTAATAAGCCTAATGGACCATTTAGGAAACTTAATTATACCGAGAATATATATAGGTATACTGGCTAAGACACTCCTAACAAATTCCAACTTTGCAGCATGATTATGTAACCTACCCCTCCAACGAGAGGCCCTCTTTAGTAGTTTGTCTACAATAGGCTCTAGATCTTCCTTCCTGAGCTTGTTATGATGAAAGGGTACACCCAAATATTTTAAAGGAAAAGACCCCAAACGGCAACATAAAGGTTGAGAAAACATTTGAACCTCATCTTGGTCTACATTAATGCTCACTAGCTCACATTTATGAAAATTAATTCTGAGACCAGATGTTTCCTCAAAAAAAGAATGCAAACACTTAAGGTTCATCATCTGACTAATGTCTTTCTGCAAGAAAAGCAGAGTGTCATCAGCATATTGCATGTTGATGACTCCAGTCACATTAAAAGCACACAACAAACCAACAATCTGATGGCTATTGGCAACTTTAGTAAACACATCAACCACTAGATTGAAAAACAAAGGGGAGGCAGAGTCTCCTTGTTTAACACCCCTACCAGCTACGAAGAAAGCACTTTTGACATCGTTTATTCTTACACCAATAGACCCTATATCCAAAATGGATTTAAACAAATATATACATTTAGGACTAAAACCTGTAGAAGCTAACATATTCAACAAGAACTCTCTGTTGACCATGTCATATGCTTTTTCATAGTCTATCTTTGAAGATAAAACCAGACTACCCATTATGTGCTACTTCATGAATAATTTCATGAGTAGACACTACACTCTCCAAGATAAATCTACCTTTCAAGAAAACAGATTGGTTGAGAGGGATTACGTCCTTAGCAACCACACCCAATCGTGTAGTAACACATTTGGAAAAAGCTTAAAAACTACAAATAGTTAAAGCAATAGGTATAAATTTATGTATAGTTACAGCATCAGACTCTTTAGGAATCAAAGTCAAAAGGGAAAAGTTGAGTCTATAAAGATCCATATCCATTCTATTCCAATCATTAAACATATCTTCCAAGTTATTTTTAACAAGTTGGCAAAAAAATGGTAAAAGAGAAAAGAAAGGCCATCAGGGCCAGGAGCACCCTCAACATAAGAGCTGAAGACTACATCCCTGATCTCCTACTCGATAAAATCAACTTCTAACGAGGCATTTTAAGCAGGTGTGACTTTCTCAGAATCACTCCAAAAGTCCTAAGATATAGAAGAGAAGACATGCACAAAAGAGAAGATGAATATACGAAAAAATATGGAACAAAATAGATGCAGAATAAGAAAAGTTGTGGGCAAGTCTCCCGCTCCGGCGGCCTAGGCCCACACAGAGGAGCAGTTTCATCCCCATGGAAAATGACGAGTGCTGCTTCCACAGCCGGAGAAGATCCCTCTTCAACCTCGCCGAGACCACTAATACCTTCAATCCACATTTACGGATGCAATATAGTAGCTTTTTCCTTAGTAGACCTTGGTTTAATCAAATCTTTGGGAAACAAGGATAAAAGGAAAATAATAAGGCACGTCTACCAGACTTGTTTCTTCGTTTTACCTTTGTTCACTGAACCTTTCTAGTTTACTTTATAACGTGGGTTCTATCAATGGATGGAGATAGTCCAGGGTTAAAGATTCACCTGAAGTTGCACGTCATATGGGAAAAAGTTAGTAATACACATATTCATGTGTAATGATTTAATATAGATAAAATTGTGGGCAACACATCCTGATATACTAGAGCCCGTACGAGTCACAGACATAGCAATAGTCTTTTGATCCAACCATTTGCACCACGAAGCACCTTGCTACGAACAATTATTAAGTAAAAACACATACCAAAGCCTTAAGAAAGTGATATTGTTGTTGTTCCCAGTGGATCGCTAAGCCAAGACCGTACTCCCCTTTCTTTAACTGGGTTTCCTATGAGATCGCCGCTAATGTTGGGGGGATAACCCCGGGTAGGGTCACTCCGGGGTATAGAGGCCGAGTTAGCCGAGGTTCGGCAAGGACAAAGCGGATACTGGCTGGATCAACTCCAGGCAGGCCGGATCACGGGGTAACCCGGACTAGGAGGGGGTCGCCTAACATTGTCTCAGCCGACTTAAGGAGTAAGTCGGAAATGCCCGTCTAACTTGTATGCAGGAACAGGTATAGACGGATCTACTATGATCCGGGTCCCTGCTTAGCTTCTAGGAGAAGGAAGGAATCTCTCTGGTCAAAAAGAAGGTCCGGTACGCACTGCATGAGCGAAGCAAGCAAGGGCAGGACCACCGGGTCATGGCCGACAAGGGTGACGACGCCCATGTCGGCTGACGCAGGCGCCGCAGAGGCTTACGTAGCTAAAGCATGTATGACGCGGGGGAAAAAGCACCCCGGTCGGGTTACCACTTTGAGAGGAGGCATATTCTTAGGGAATATGCCTCCACGTATGCCCTAGGCAGAGACCGAGCCCCCTCTATATAAGGGGGGCTAGGGTTTCAGTAGAGGGGGGGAGTTTTTATGCCATAGTGTTTTGGTTAAGGTTCTAGGGGTGAACTGTGGGTGAGAGTAAGAGAGCCCCTTCTTCCTCCTCTCGCCAAGACAGCTCAAGGAGCACTTGTAATCTTGAAGGAAGAGCAATACAAACTTCTGTGTGGAGAATCACTCCACTATCCCTCCCTGGATTCCCCTAGCGTGTATTAGTCCCCACCTTTAGCCTATCCATGGCATCTGCCGTGACACCACCACAACAGTTGGCGCCCACCATGGGGCTAGCGGCGCTAGCAGGGGTGAAGATCCAGACGGGAAACCTCATTGGCACCGGCGAATGCATCGTCTCCGGGCTCGTTCAGCGTTTTGGAGCGCTGGATTTCGTCAGCGACAATGCTGGCTGCTTCGGCACGCGCCCACTTCCGCGCAACGGCCTCTTCGTCAAGTTGGGTGCACACAAGGTCTACGTTGCGGTGGACGTATCATGCGTTCACCCGCAGCGCATCGTCGAGGCAGGGGAACCACCCCTTAGCATGGTTCACGGGGCGCGTAGCACTCGCTCCCCGAACCATGCTGAAGTGATGATGACTGCGTCGGTGGCAGGCGCGAGCAAGGATCCAGCACCAGACCCGGAGGTAACACCTAAGGCACCGAGGAAAGGTAGAGGGCCACCACTAGAGAGGCCTGAGAATGTACTGAGAGAAGCTATGGATAACTTGGCTAACCCGGTAGCAGCAGTGGTAGATCCGGCTCAGGCACAGGCCGAGCTAGAGGAAACTAGGCAAAAGATACTAGAGGGCGCAAAGAAAATAGCCGCGGCCCAGCAGTCGCTGAACATGACGCTGCGTGAGTATGCAAAGGCAAACAAAGTTGATACGGTAAAAGTAAAAGGGAGAAATCTCATGAGCGAGATGAACAGAGAAGGTGATGATGGAGCCGAGGGGTCGGAAAACTATTTGTCTGTGGGGTTGCCGAGGTATAGTACCCCGGCGAAGAACCTCAGAGCAGCGGATGCGGCTGCGTCCGAGTTGGAGGGTCTGACGGGTGAGGCCCGTCAAAGACAACAAGATAGGGTTAACGAGTTAGTTCGGATTGCGAACAGACAGAACAAAGAGCTACTCAGAGCTAACCCGGAGAGAGCCGGAGCTTCCAAAATCGTCCATTCGGTGATGGGTAACCCGGAGAAATCCGCTGGAGCCGCATCATCACCTCATGGTGGTCCAAGGAGAGAAGAGGTAGTAACCTCGGCCAGACGGAACAAACAGATCGTCCCGTACGACCCGACGCGTGCGGGAAAAGAAAAAGAAACGCGGAAAAATGATGAACAACGGAGTGTGAGCCGAGGTGAAGCTGGCCGAGGTAACCACGACCAAGGCAATGCCAGTCAAGGGAACGCTGCCAACGGCAATACCGGACAGCGAAACTCCGCAGGAGCAGGACAACCGCAGCAACGGAATATACCAAGGCAAGAGCAAAGTGCCGGCCGAGGTATGCAACAGAAAGGTGCGCCCCAAGTGCAAAACCGATACAATGACGGTGATTCGGAGATGGTGAACGCGGGGTACCCAAGACCGGACTATCATGTGATAGGGTCAAAATTGGGAAGCAGAGATTTAATGCCGGATGACGCCAGGTTGAAGCTGGATCGCCTGTATAGGTCGGAACAGATCGAATGTCAAGGTCCCCCGGGTCCAGCCTGCTTTGGACCCCGGATCATGAAAGAGCCACCAGTACCCAACTTCCAGCTGCCTAGAGGCACGAAGACATATGACGGCAGTACCAAGCTGGAGGATTGGCTGATAAACTATGCTACGACTGTGAAAATTGCCACTGGCAACTTGAGATGGGTTGTACGGTACGTACCCCAGATGTTGGAAGGTCCGGCCAGAGTATGGCTGAATAATTTACCACCCGGAAGCATCAACTGCTGGATAGATTTTGAAGAAATGTTTATCAGCAACTTCTCAAGTACATATCAGAGGCCGAATAGACCGCAGAACCTAGCAATGTGCAAGCAAAGACCTAACGAGACGGACCGTGAATTCTTGACCCGGTGGTGTACCGTGAGAAACTCGTGTGAGGGTGTCATAGAGTCACAGGCCATAGCATGGTTTGCACAAGGGTGTAGATATGGCAACGAGTTGTGGATGAAGTTGCAAAGGAAAATGCCAATTATGTTGGCAGAGATGATCCGGATTGCAGATTCGTATGCTTTGGGTGATCCGACTCAACCTAGGATCGCGTCAAACGAGTCGAACAAGGAATACTATCAGAGGGATGGAGCCGGGTCATCTCGGAGGAACGATTACAGAGGAAAAAGGAGAGATGATAGACCGGATCATCACTACGGTTCGCAACAAGTTGCAGCTGTGAATCAAGATCAACCAGGAGCAGGGAGCAACCAACGCCAGAGAACGGGAGGGCAATGGACTCCAAGAAACGATGGCAAGAAAACATGGACTCCGGAGCAAAAGAAACAGTGGCAAGAAAAGAAAGACCGTCCGAGGTATACCTATGAGTCGATGTTGGACCAGCCGTGTAAGTTTCACACGCCAAATTCGAATAGCCCGGCGGGTCACACAACGAGGCAATGTGAGTGGATGCGTAAGATAGAACAAGGTGGTTCGGGGAATGCTCAGGCACCCCGGAATGATCAACCTCCGCAGGAGTTACCTCGGCAGCAATTGCTCTCCGGGGCGAACACGCAATAGCTAATGTTGCCTCCCCCTCCGCCGAGGTATGACAACAATGAGAGAAGGGATGCAGTGCATCAGGTGGAAAATCAGCACCAGCCGGATCAGAGGTACCCCGGAAACAAGGGGAGGAATGAGTACAGAGAACATCACCAGAGTTATTGTGTGTTCACGACTGAGGAAACAGATAGAAAGAGCTTGCAGCACCGACATATGGAGGTTAATGCGGTTATGCCAGCAGTGACGAGGTACATGCCTTGGTCGGACCAGGAAATCACCTGGAACATCAAAGATCATCCTAAACTTATGCCAAGTCCAGGTTCGTATGCGCTAGTGCTAGATCCGACATTCATTGGACCGAACATCAATGTGAGGTTCTCCAAGGTACTGATTGATAATGGCAGTAGCATTAGCATAATGTATGCAGATACGATGCGCAAGTTGGGCATCTCGGAGAACATGCTCCAGGCTACGAGAACAACTTTCCATGGCATTGTACCAGGCATTTCTTGTGAGCCCATAGGCAAAGTCCGGGTCGATGTGCTATTTGGTACAAGGGATAACTGCCGAACTGAGAATCTGGAGTTTGAGGTGGTGAACTTGGAAAGTGCATATCACGCGTTACTCGGAAGACCAGCATTGAACAAGTTCATGGCAAGTTGCCACATCAGTTATCTGAAGATGAAGTTGCCCGGGCCAAATGGAGTGATTACCATTGCTGGAGATTTCCGACGTTCCATTGAGTGTGCATCAGCCGGGTCTAACCTAGCCGAGTCACTCGTGATTGCGCAAGAGAAAAGAAAAATCGAAGAGGTGGCGGCTTTAGCTCATTCCGCGCAGCAGTATATGCCGGCATTGAGTAACCCGCATGGCCACGTTTCATTTCAAGCCGCAAAGGACACCAAGAAGGTTCCAGTTGATGACATGTTCCCGGAGCGCACCGTAACAATTGGTGCCGGGTTAACTGAAAAATAGGAAAGCGAGCTCGTCAACTTCCTCCGTGAGAATCGGGACATTTTTGCTTGGTCCACACAGGATTTGCAAGGTGTTCCAAGGGAGTTGGCCGAGCACTCTTTGAACGTAAGACCCGGAGCAAGGCCGGTGAAGCAACCTCTCCGCCGCTTCGCCGAGGATAGGAGAAAAGTCATTGGAGACGAGATAGCTCGGTTACTAGCAGCAGGATTTATCATGGAAGTGCTGTATCCGGATTGGCTCTCTAATCCGGTGCTGGTAGAAAAGAAGAAGGACAATCCGAACATGGCAGTGGTTTGGCGTATGTGTATCGATTACACGAACCTGAACAAGGCGTGTCCAAAAGATCCATTTCCACTGCCGGGGATAGATCAGGTCATAGACTCAACCGCGGGATGTGAACTGTTGTCATTCATTGATGCATATTCTGGCTTCCACCAGATACCTCTGAACCCGGATGATCAAATAAAGACTGCGTTTATTACCCCGTACGGGGCTTACTGCTATCGCACTATGCCGTTCGGTTTACGTAATACAGGTGCAACGTACCAAAGATGTATGCAAAAATGTTTGCATGACCAAATAGGTCAAAACATACAAGTATACGTGGATGATGTGGTTATCAAGACCAAGGAAGCACAACGCTCCTTGACGACATAAGGCAAACATTCGCGAACTTGAGAAGGTTCCGGATGAAGCTTAACCCAGAAAAATGTACCTTCGGTGTCTCGGCTGGAAAATTACTCGGATTTCTCGTCTCCAGCCGAGGTATCGAAGTTAATCCAACTAAGATCCGAGCCATCGAACGAATGGAGCTGCCGAAGTGTCTTAACGATGTCCAGAAGTTCACTGGGTGCCTGGCATCATTGAGTCGGTTTGTATGTCGGTTGGGAGAAAAGGCACTGCCTCTCTACCAACTCATGAAAAAGTCGGATAAGTTCGTTTGGACGCCACAGGCCGATGAAGCCTTTGCCCACTTAAAAAAGATGTTGGCCACTACACCAGTGTTAGCCTCTCCACTATCAAAGGAGCCAATGTTGCTCTACATAGCCGCAACCAACCAAGTTGTAAGTGCAGTGATTGTAGTAGAGCGCAATGAAGAGGGTAAGTCGGTGCAGAGGCCAGTATATTACTTGAGCGAGGTATTGTCTGCCTCAAAACAGAACTACCCGCACTTTCAAAAGGTGGCATATGGTGTCTATATGGCGGCAAAGAAGTTAAAGCATTACTTTGAGGAGCACCCCATCAAAGTGATATGTGAAGCTCCCATATCCGAGATAATGGGTAACAAGGATGCGAGTGGCAGAATCGCAAAATGGGCAATTGAGCTAGCCCCTTATGCGCCCCAATATGACAGAAGAGAAGCGATCAAATCTTAGGCTGTGGTAGACTTTTTTGTAGATTGGGCCGAGGTACAATACGAACCACCGCCACCAGATCTGAACTACTAGAGGATGCACTTTGACGGGTCGAAAACCAAAACTGGATTAGGCGCCGGGGTTGTTCTTACCTCGCCAAAGAAGGACCAGCTAAAATACGTATTGCAGATCCATTTCGCGGCATCAAACAATGTCGCTGAGTATGAGGCTCTTGTGCATGGGCTCAAAGTGGCAAAAGAGATTGGCATACGTCGGATAATATGCTTTGGCTACTCGAATTTGGTGGTGCAACAAGTGTCCGGAGTGTGGGACGCCCTGGATCCAAACATGGCACTGTACAAGTTTCATGTGCAGAAGATATCTGGTTACTTTGAGGGGTGTGAATTTCACCATGTACCCCGAGTGGAAAACGAGGCTGCCGACATGCTGTCAAAGCTCGGATCGACCCGACAGGCAATTCCACCAGGTGTAGCAGTGGAACACCTCAGAAAACCATCTATCAGGCCATCCCCAGGAACCGACTCGATCTATGTCCCGGAAGATACGGAATCCGGAGCTGAGCCCATGGACATTGACATGGGAGGTAGTACGCGAGACCCGGGGACTGCATCAGCAAATCCGGGGACTGCCTCAGTAGACCCGGGGACTACCTCGCTAGACCCAGGGACTGCTCAGCGTGATCCGGCTGAAGTTATGCCGGTAGATCAAATGGAAATTGATGAGGACGTATTCCCTGCACGAGCGATACCAGCTTGGGCACTGCCTATATTCCAATTCCTGAAAGACGGAACGTTACCCACTGAGGAGGTGTTAGCCAGGCAAACTCAGAGGAGAGCAAAAGCATACACAATTATCAATTCCGAGCTGTACAAACGGAGTGTAACCAATGTCCTCCAGCGATGCGTTGACCCGGAAGAAGGGCTTGACATCCTCCGAGATATACACCAAGGGGAATGCGGGCATCATGCCTCATCCAGAGCCTTGGTGGCAAAAGCGTTCCGGCTTGGATTCTACTAGCCAAGTGCCTTAGGACAGGCAGAAGATCTGGTGAGAAAATGCAATGGTTGTCAGAGGTACTCTACCAAGACACATATGCCTATGTTGGAACTCAAGACCATACCAATTACGTGGCCATTTGCCGTATGGTGCTTGGATATGGTTGTCCCGTTCAAACCGGCAAAGGGGAACATGACACACATTTTGGTCATGGTCGATAAGTTTACAAAATGGATTGAAGTGAAGCCTATAAGAAAATGTGATGGAGCTACGGCCGTAACATTTCTCAAAGACATTATTTTGAGATACGGTTATCCTCACAGTATCATAACTGATAATGGCACAAATTTTGCTGAAGGAGCGTTTGCGCGATTCTACCGAGATAAGAAGATCCGGCTAGACGTAGCCTCGGTAGCCCACCCCGCATCGAACGGACAAGTGGAAAGATCCAACGGATTAGTATTATCCGGGATAAAACCCCGGCTCATTGAGCCGCTGCAAAGATCAGCGGGGTGCTAGATAGAAGAACTACCAGCGGTACTGTGGAGTTTAAGAACAACTCCGAATCGATCAACAGGCTATACGTCGTTTTTTCTGGTATATGGGGCAGAAGCTGTATTACCAGCCGACATAGAGCATGATTCGCCTAGGGTCACCCAATACACAGAAGCCGAAGTGCAAGAAGCCCGGCAAAATGATGTTGATCTGCTGGAAGAAGCGAGAGAACTGGCATTGTCCAAATCCGCCATATATCAGCAAAATCTCCGACGCTATCATAGCCGGAAAGTGTGCCCCCGAGTCTTTCGGGAAGGCGATCTGGTGCTCTGGCTGGTACAACGTACTACTGGCATGCATAAATTATCCCCCCATGGGAAGGGCCATTCATTGTGAGCAAAGCATTGCACAATGATTCTTACTATCTTATAGATGCAAAGCCACAGGAAAAGAACAAGGCGGACAGGTCCGGAGAGGAATCTAAGCGATCGTGGAATGTAGCACTACTTCGTCCCTTCTACACTTAGCTAAGAAGTGTATGTATCCGAGTCGTCTCATATGTTGGTATGTATGTCGGCAATGAGGTTATCAATGAAATAGCAGCGCCTCGAGCAGTAACTCGAGGACTGCCTTAATAATGATTGTTGTTGTATCTCGTACGTTAGCTAGAATAAGTTGTTCTACTTAACCCGGATTAGTAATGTGTGAGCACCAAAAACCCAACTCTTCGACTTGTTGTTATCCAACAAGAATTGGCTTCATGGCAAGCAAGAGAACAAGTTTGGAATTGCGTAGCACATGAAAAACGACCAAGGAAACGAATTTATTCGAGCTAACATTTGTTTTTCGGACTAACCGTGTATTTATTTTCAAGTTATTATGCTGAATTATTTTGAGCTAAGCCTAAAGGTTTCTAAGTATTGTTAAAACAATTTTTGAAGCTCGGATTGGTAAGTCGTAAAACCGAATCAAGGTAGACACGGACCGAGCCAAAGGATTGGACGAACAAGAAAATGAAACTCGGGGACTACGCCCAAGTTAATAAGGCATAGAAACGTAGTAGCAAAATATAACATATACAGCATACAGTTGCACCCGGCATACCGGGGATCTGATAAATTTTCAAGTTTTTTTACCTAAGGAGCAGCAGGAGGAGCAAGGTCGGCGTCGTCGTCGCTGTCTTCAATATCTGAGGCATCACCTTCTCCGTCCTCATTCGACCCATCTTCAACGTTCTCAACGTGCTCGTCTCCAGCAGATTCCAGAAAGCTCGGTCCTTCAACCCAGTCATGGATAGGAGAATATTCGACGAGGCTGTAGGCGCAAGCCTGGCGCCGAGCTACCCACTTCGGGTCATCAGTCCATCTGGATCCGGTGCACCGGCGTGTAAGGAGGCTGAGGTCGATCTTCTCGTACCATGTGAGAATATGGTGAAGGATAGTATCAGCTGCGGCACGCCCAGCAGACTCCCTCCAGAGGTCAAGCTGGGTCTCGATATCCAACAGCTTTTTAGCAAGAAGTGTGATCCTCTTCGGAGTGCTCTCACTGGGCCAGAACGTGTTGAAAATCCGGACGGAAACGTCGAGGAGATCTTTGCCGTAGTTCTTGATGATTTCCACGCGAGATGACAGGCTGACCAATAGGTCCTCCATGTCTAAGGGAATGCCCTCACCGTCAAGAGCAACGGGAGTACCCCTCTCTCGGCGAAATTTGGCAACAGCAGCGCTTGCAACAGGAGTACCCTCTGGAAAGTGGCCTGGAAACAAGGCAAAGGAAGAAGCTGAAGCAAAGACATATGAACTAACCCGGAGAATTATGTCGGATAAGGGAAAGGATTTTACGTGAAATATGGCTGTGAATCCGGGTCAACTCCTTGATGCAGTCGTCGCGTCTCTTGCGAAGTTGCTCAAGCTCGGCATTCGCCGATCCAAGCTGGATGTCGGATTCTTTGAGTAGATCCTGGTCCTTGGAGATCTGGAGAGTAAGGCGCTCACGCTCTTCTGTGAAGTTTTGGCCAACCTTTTGGAGCTCGGTTTGGTGCTGGGCCTTCATCTTCTCCATCTCAGCCTTGAGCCTGCAATCTCGTTGTCCTTAGTCCGGAGGAGAGCAAGCTCGTCATCTTTCTTCTTCAGCTCGGCTTGATGCTGCCCTGCTTGTTCGAGAAAATGCAGCATCATATCAGGCACGGGCACACTATCCTCAAGCGATGCTAAAATAGTACGTTGACCCGGCAGAGCCGAGGAATGAATGTTTGCCGAGCCAAGGAGAAGAGGAAATGGAAAACACTACGAGGTCGGACAAAAGAGGACATACCCCTGATTTCTTCCAAGTTCTTCCGCATGATCTTGTTCTCAGCCTCCACACCAGTTGCAGAAACCGAATGAGGTGATTAGTTCGGCAGAAGAAGGTGAAGAAAAACGGAGAAGTGACAAGGGAGAAACATACCCCTCTTTTCATGTTCTGCAATAAGTGCAACGTGCTTTGCACGTAGCATCTTGTGGGTGTCCAGCAGACGTTGGAATTCAGCGCTCCGGCGATTGGTAGTTACCTAAAAAAAGTACAGAAGCATAAAATTACCTTGGGGTATATTCGAAGTGTACAAGATCCGGGCTAAGTGGAACTTAACCCGGCTCTAGGTGTGTGCATATTCGAAGTGTACAAGATCCGGGCCAAGTGGAACTTAACCCGGCTCTAGGTGTGTGCATATTCGAAGTGTACAAGATCTGGGCCAAGTGGAACTTAACCCGGCTCTAGGTGTGCGCATATTCGAAGTGTACAAGATCCGGGCCAAGTGGAACTTAACCCGGCTCTAGGTGTGTACATATTCGAAGTGTACAAGATCCGGGCCAAGTGGAACTCAACCCGGCTCTAGGTGTGTGCATATTTGAAGTGTACAAGATCCGGGCCAAGTGGAACTCAACCCGGCTCTAGGTGTGTGCATATTTGAAGTGTACAAGATCCGGGCCAAATGGAACTTAACCCGGCTCTAGATGTGTGCATATTCGAAGTGTACAAGATCCGGGCCAAGTGGAACTTAACCCGGCTCTAGGTGTGTGCATATTCGAAGTATACAAGATCCGGGCCAAGTGGAACTTAACCTGGCTCTAGGTGTGTGCATATTTGAAGTTCACATGGAGCTACGTTAGTTTTCTAATGAGCATCCGGCCGAGTAAGAAGCTACTCCACTGGAGGCTCAGGGACTAATGGTTATTATCTATAGCATGTAAAGGAGAAACGACATACCTCCATCATTCGCCCCGCGAGGTTAATTGCCTTAGCGGCGGTATTCATTTGGGCGGAAAATTTTGTGGGGCCGAACTTTTCCGGGAGATCGTTGTTGTGGACGAACTCCGCCTTATTCCAGTTCATGACAAACTCAATAAGACTCGGAGGATACCGCTCACGGTAGGCATATGGGGTGCCACCAAGCCCTTCACGTGCGCTTCTTTCCTCTCAACCAAGCCAAGAGCTGGGCTGGTATGTAGAACCATCTGCTGCGCATCAGTTGGCTCGGCAGGAACATCCTTCGCAGCTGGAGCTTTCTTGGGAAGCATCGACGCTAGGGTTCGCTGCCCAGCATTGATAGATGCATACTTGGTGGCATCCGGAGCCTTTTTGCCCTTAGCTTGCTGGGAAGAAGTAACTGCAGTGGATTTCCCCTTAGAAGTTGCTGGAGTAGTTCCTCGCCGAGGTTGAGATGACTCGGACGAGGCGGAAGAACTTGGCACTAGAGCTCTTGTAGCTGGACTTGGAGCTGTTGTTGGTTTTCTTGGTGCCGGAACAGGTGCTGGTGCTGGCTCGGTCGCTGGTACTGGAACTGCTGCTGGTGCTGGTGTTGAGATAGACTCGGTGGCTGCTGGTTGCGGCGATGCCGAAGTGGTGGACGCCGTCGCCTCGGCTGGACCGACACCTCCTGCTCCGAGGTCGCTTTCCTCTCGATGAGGTAGCACGGAACCCGGAGCAGCCACAGAACCCTCCGGAATAGGGCTCAGCGGACGTGACTCATCGTCACGAGGAGGAGAAGGGCCGGATCGAAGGAGTGAAGAGATGCTTGATCCGCTCTGAGGGACCTCCACCGGAGCCCCGAAGAAGAGAATAATGTTAGAAGAGAAATTACCACGATGCAAGGAGAAGTGAGTTATGCAACGAAAAATGACTTACGCATCCGAGGTTTCGGCCTCCTTAGGTTTCCGGGCCCTTCGTGCCGGGGCTTTGCCTGCCGGCTTGGAGGCAGTCTTGTCTCCGGCCTTCTTTCGCCTTTTTGTGGGCTGAGAAGGTTCGGAAGAAGAACTTGATGCGGCTCCGCGCTTCTTCTTCGACGCCATTGGAACCGGCTCGCCTGTAGCAAGTGGAGGATCCTCGTGGATATGCCCACCGGGGTTAGCTGATGCCGGAAAGGCAAAAAAAAGAGGGACAGCCTCAACAGGTTCAATCACGTCAACATCCGAGTTATCCTCATCATCGGGCCAGTCTCTAAGAGAAGAGAATTTACCGCTGGGTCGTTTTGTAGCGTCGGTCATAGGGAGAAACATCTCCTGGTCCGGCTCCTCCTCATCCGGGATTTCTCGGTCCGGCGCCCACTTGAGGGTCGGATCCGTGCCGTCCTCAAGGGTTTGCTGGAGGAATAGCTGAGAAATAGAATGAAGAACAGTGTCAAAAATACAACAAAAACCGACACATATTTGATCCGAAATAGGTTTGCCCCGTGAAGCTTACCGCGGGAGGGAGCCTGTCACGACAGAAGTGCTCAATTCCCCACGTCCATTCGGCGGAGAAATTCTTGTGGGTGGTGAAGAGAGCCTTAACCCGGCGAAAAATCTCCGTGTTCCTCAACTCGAAGGAGGAGGTTCGGTTGGGGTCGCGGCTGAAACTCATGTGGCACACCTTGTGGGTGCGCTTTTGGAGGGGAGAGATTCGGTTGCGCACGAACGTGATCATAGCATCCTCGTTGCGCAATCCGAGTTTCTTCATCTCCGCAAACCTCTTGTTAACTTGGTTGGCCAGAGCTGTAGGCTTCTTGGGGACCTCCTCCCAGAATTCCGGGTTAGGTGGACCCGAAGCGTAGGGCAGCAACCGAATCAAATCTTCAGTGCCCGCATTCCGGACATAGAAGAAGGTCCGGGCCCATCCTTTGCAGGAGTCAAGCCCGGTAACCCGGGGGAAAACAGAAAGTCTCCAAGGTGAGATGGAGGTAGCTCCGAATTGGGTGAGCTGCTTATCCTCCGACTCTACTTGGATGTTGGGGATGACGTTGCGACGAAGGCTGAAAAACCAGATCCACAGCTCCTTCGTGGGCCATAGTCCGGTGTAGCCTTCGATCGTAGAGGCAAAAGCGGAGAGAGAGGTGATAGCGTTGGCTGTGAGATGGTGCGGCTGCAAGTGGTAGGTGCTAACCCAATCCCGAAAGAAATCGCTCACCAGCAGACCAAATCCCCGTTGGAAGTGGGACAGGAACACGACGAACTCACCCGGATTGGGTGAAGGGGCCAGTTCGGCAGAGGGGAGACGAGCGATGACACCAGCAGGAATGCGTCTAGTCCGGTAGAGCCAATCAAGGTCATCTTGACAGACCCATGATCCAGCCCACGCGCCACAGTCCACTGCGGCGACGTCCTCCTCCATTTCTTGCTCGGTGATGGCGAGCTCCTCCTCCGTCATCTCGTGCTCGCTACCCTCGCTGGCGCTGGCGGCGGCAGGAATCTGAGGCCGGGATTGGCGAGGACCCGTGGCGAAGAAGTTGCACAGCGGTGGCTGCGATGCAGAAGCACGGGGAAAGTGCGGCGGCGGCGCTGCGGCTAGAAGCACTGGCGGCGGCGCGGTCGCTAGGAAGACGAAGGAGAAGAGCAATGAGCATAGGGGCGCAGAAGTGGGAAAAATGCTAAGGGATGCGCCCCTCCGCTACTTAACCACCCCCTGAGAGGGTGAGTGGGATCGCGTTGTGCCAATGAGCCACATGGCGTGGCCGTGTATTACCTGCATTAGCCAATCGGAGAAGAGCTGAAGGGAATATGCCCGAGAGGCAATAATAAAGTGGTTATTATCTTATTCCATGTTTATGATAAATGTTTATTTTGCATGCTATAATTGTATTGATCGGAAACATCAATACATGTGTGTTTAATAAACAAAAAGGGTTCCTAGTTATGCCTCTCTTATAGACTAGCTTGTTGATTAACAAGATGATCAAGGTTTCCTGATCATAGACATTGGATGTTGTTAATAACAAGGTCACACCATTGGTGGAATGATGTGATGAACATTCATCCGAAGTATAGCATTACGATCAAAGTCATTATGTTTATATTGCTATAACATCATACGAAGTAATCTTAGTCCTTAGACCATGAGATCATGTTAATTGCTAACACCAGAAGAGTATCTTGATAACATCAAACGTCACACCATAACAGGGTGACTATAAAGGTGGGTTCAGTGCTACGAAGGTGTTATGTTGAGGCTCATGGATCAAGAGTGGGATTTGTCCATCCCTATGACGGATAGATATACTCTGGGCCCTCTCGGTGATATCACATTGAAATAGCTTGCAAGCAAGTGATGTGATCACTAGAATGTTATATCACGGGAACAAGAAAAGAGTGCATGTCGGTAACAAGATCAAACTAGGTATGGAGATACCGATGATCGAATCTCGGACAAGTAATATATCGCGAGACAAAGGGATTTAGTTACTAGCGTTAAAGGTTCTCACGATCACAGAAGTCATCGTTGAATGTGTAGGAGTCAGTATGGATCTCCAGGTCCCGCTTCTGATTATTGATCTGAGAGGGGTCTCGATCATGTCTGCATTATTCGCGAACCGTAGGGTGACACACTTAAGGGATACCGACACCATTTGGATCAAATATGTTTCAGATAAAGATTTAAGAAAGCGCTGGAATTATTTCAATAGACACCGAAACTGTTTCGGGTGAAATTGCTGAAATTGGTTCTGCATGTAATACTGAAATGTTGCAGGGGGTTTTATGTGAATGTTTGTTAATTAATGTAATTAACAAAATTCTGAATAAAAATAATAAAAGAGTTCTATTAAATGAGAGAGCATTAAATTTGGAGAAATTTAATGCATTTAAAGTGGAGACTTTAAAAGAGAATGTGAAGGGGCAAATTTATGTGGAGGGAGTTACCACCACATGAATGGAGGAGGTGAAGGGTCACCTCCTCCATGCGCCGGCCATGAAGGAGGGGCACCCCCTCCTCCTATAAAAGGCCACCCCCTCCTCACTTCTCACACACACCTCCTTGTGAAGGATCTCTCTCCCCCTCTAGTATTATTCCCCCATGGTCTTGAATTAGCGAGATACATGTTCCTGGTGGCTTTATCTGGAAAGGAGTTGTTGCTTCCGCTGCTTTGCTGGAGCGAGCGACGGAGGTTGTCGGGGTACCGGACGTGTGTGCGATCACGGATGCACCGTTGCTTTGCGGTGCTGGACTTGGTGGTGCTGGAGCTGGATCTGATGGACGTGCTGGAGCCGGAACTGCTGGACTTTATCACGATCTTGAGATCGGCAAGTGTACGACTACATCAACCAGGAGTTCCTACTCGTTAACAAAGCTTGTTGTCTACGAGGGTAAGTTCTCATTGGATGTATGTCCACCCATTGCTTTGTACCTAGTAGATAGATCTTCGCATGTAGTTCACACCGTAGGAAATTTTTGTTTTCTATGCTGCGGACCCAACAGTGGTATCAGAGCCTGATCTATGCGTAGGTTCTTAGCACGGGTAGTACACATATGTTGATATGTGGGCGATGATGATCATGTTATTGCATCTTCTATGTATTTTGGATATTGGTGGCATAGTGGGATGAAGCGGCCCGGACCAACCTTACATGTCATCCTACATGAGACCGGTTCCACGACTGACATGCAACTTGTTTTGCATAAGTGGCTGGCGGGTGTCTGTCTCTCCTACTATAGTCAATATCTGATTTACAACGAGTTGCTAATAACTTAGTTATCCTCGTTGTGGTTCATGTTCGTAGGTGAGAACGGTTCTATCTCCGAAAGCCCTAAGCCACGTAAAACTTGCAATTGATAAATTAGAGGCGTCTAGTTTAGATCGTTGCTGGGCTAGTGTATTGATATGGTATTGTTGTAAGTAGATGTATGATAGATACTCTTACAACACACTTAACGTGTAAGTTCCATAGACCTTGGCCTTACACACAAAGGAATGATAGAGATCATACCACGATGCAAGTGATAGAGATCAAATGCATGGACCATATCATCTCACTTTACACATTAGATGTTAGCATCTTATACTACTAGTTTGGTGCTTTCTGTAGCATTGTAAGATGATCCCTCATTTAGATATCAAGATAAAATGTGTTCTTCCTTAAGTATGCACCGTTTTGTGGATCGTGTTTTGAGGCATCACGTGATGATCGGGTGTTCTCGACTCTACGCTTTCATACAACAGGTGTAAGACAGTTTTACACACGCAAATATTAAGGTTCTTACTTGACGAGCCTAGCATGTACAGACATGGCCTCGGAACACGGACCGAAAGGTTAAGCATGAGTCATATAGTTGATATGATGCCCATATAGATGCTCGCCTTTGAAGCTACACCGATTCACTTGATGATCGGACTTGGTGTAGTGGATTTGGTTCATGTAATCACCAAAAAGGCACGAGGGATGTCGTTTTTGAGTGGGAGTTCATTTCTAATTTGGATTAGTCGAACCAAATTTGTCATAAATTAAATAAAAGTGAATTTTCATAGTTTGTTGTAGTCATTGGCATTCGTTTTCTACCTTATGCTTAGTTTTTATTTGAGATAATAGAACTATAGAATTCTGGATATTTACTTTACGAACTGGTATCGTATTGTTTTGAATGTCAATTTAAAGTTTATAAGTCCTATTGCAAACTTTCAGCAAACTCTGTTTACTCCATGAAGTTTAATAAGTAGTATTAAATCAAGAGTAAGAATTCCAATGTTAGTATCTAAAGTATCATGTTTGCCTCCATGATTATTGATATTCAAAAGTTGTTTTAATATCAAGATTATATTAGAGCTGAAAATTGTTTCAGAAACCATCATGTGTGAAAGATATTGTGATATCTGAAACAATGTTTTTGGTTGCATTATGATAGAGTATAATTTAGCAAAATACATGTTCTCATATTGTATGAGAATTTGTGAAGGATGGAGATGCTAGGCATCTGAATCTACCAAAAAGGTTTTGGGAACTGATATTATACTCGCGATTCTTCCTTATAGGCTATAGTAGCTTGATCATGAAAGTTGTCATGATAAGGATGAATAGAAGATGTAAGTAAAATGTTTACTACACTAATAGATTACTAAAGAATTGATTTTTGAAAGAACACCAAACATTTGATGATGGTGATCCACTTCAAAGTGCAAGTCCAAAGGTATTAGTATTTGACTATATACGCTTTGTACCATGTGTCATGTTGATGACACCACTATTGATGTTGATAGATTCTTTTAAAAGAAAAGGAATTGCTGAAAGAGAATCTATAAAATATTTGGCAGAAAATAAAAGGTTGGAGATGTCCAACTTAGGTATATAGAAGATATACATGTTATGGCTATATTCCTTGCTTGTTAAACAATGTGGTTCTTAGGTATTGGATACCGGTATTGGATACCGAATTGGTTGGTATGAAGAGTCATATAGGACAATGCAATTCATGAACTACAATGGCCTAAGTAACCAGCAAAAGAATGAGTGATGATGTTCATCGAAAACAAATAAAGTGTTATTGTGGTTTTCGTTGTCATCAAACCTAGCCTTCAAGATTTGTTTTAATAATTGTTATTTTGTTCCGGTATTACAAGAACAATGGTTGTTCAAATAATTACCGTATTCCATAAAGGATGGATGAACTTTTACAAGTCTAGTGGGAGAAATCACATCCATAAACAGTATTGCTAAAATGTCGCAAGACAAATGATTAAAATATCACTTATGAAGTGACATCGCTGTTTCAAATTATATTGGAAAGAAAACATGAAGAAACTCCATGTTAATGGAATTTTGGAGTCTTTGATTTTGATCAATTGACGCTTGTGAAAGTTTCCTCGAGATAATTGAAACTCTGTCCATAGGCCAAAGAGGAACGGATGACTAAATTATTGGATATTATGCATGTTGATGTATATAGTTGATTATGTGTAGCCATATGCGATGGATATTTTTGCTTCATATGCTTTCTCCAGAAATTTGAGTGAATATATCTATATATTTACTTAATAAGGAAGAAGTATGAAACATTTGAAAATTGTTAAAAGATTTTCAAGATGAAGTTGAAAATCATTGTAACAAGAAAATAAAGAGTTTATGATTCGATCATAAAGGAAGATATTTGAGTTACATGTTTAGCAAAAACACCTAAGAATTGAGGAATTGTTCCATGATTTGTGTTTCCCCATAAACCATAGGAGTATGGCATATTTGAGAGATGAAATCAAACCATGTGTGACATGGTAAGATCAAAGGTGTCATTTATAAAACTGCCATTATGTTTTAAAGCTTGAAGCTTTAGAGACTACCGCTTTTACACTGAAAAAGAGCACCATCGTGATCCGTTGAAATGACACCATATGAGTTATGGTTTGGGATAAAACCCGAATTGTCTTTTCTTAAATTTTGGTATGCTATGCATAAGTAAAATGTTTACAACCAAAGTCGGATAAGCACGTCTTTGTAGGTTATCCCAAAGAATTTGTTGGGAATTTCTCCATAACACCGAGGACAAAAGAGTTTGTCGCTTGGAACGTCAAGTTTCTTGAGAAGGAACTTTTCGTGAAAAGTTAAGTGGGAGGACAATAGAACTTTGATAAGGTTGTTGAACCTTAGCTATATGTGCTAAGTAGCGCAGCGCCGGAAAGTGTCCCGGTGGCGGCCACAATGCTCATGGCTCTCATGATTACAAAAGCTGTGATCTCGGAGATTAGAGTTCCTATAGAACCGTGTGGGTCGGTAAGAATCAAATAGTAAGATTTGATAAGCAAGTCGTTATTGTTTTGACAATGATGAACCGACTACATGCAAAGAAGCGATGATGGGCCCTGACTCCATAAAATGACTAGAATTCATAGAATCCGTGATAGTATCCATACACGAGAAAACAAGTTTCTGAACTTGGAAGACCCTCCGGAAAGGTGTGAAGCCTATCGGTCGTGTTTGGATCTATAAAGAAATAAGACATGAATGTTTAACATCTATGAAATAGTCGACATGTCGGAAAGAAGTTTACGACAATGTTCAAGGATTTGACTATGACAAGATTTGATCTTTCATAGCGATATATAGTCTTGATGGATTAATATAGCAACCACTACATATAATTTGGTATATGGTAGTTGAATAAACAAAACAAGGTTCTTCTAATAGAACGGTAACCTAGGACATGTACATGACATGGTCCAAAGGGTTTTTTATAATTCAAAGGGTGCTAAAAGGGCATGTAAACTTCAATAGATGAAGTAAGCATAGCGGAGTTGGAATCTTCACCATGATGAAACTGTTAAAAGAGTTTAAATTCATCGAAGATGATGAAGATGCTTGCATTTGCAAGAAATTAAGTGGGAGCACTGAGACATATTTCTAATACATTATGTAGAGGACATATTGTTGATTGGAAATGATGTATCTTGTATTGACACAAGTTAAGAATTTCATTAAAATAAGATTTCGATGAAAGACTTGGGCAAACCAGGAATATTTGGCATCAATATCTATATGGATAGATTAAGGCGCTAATATGGTTGTGCCAGACATACATATATGAGATATTGAAAGGGTTCAATATGGAAACAACAAGAAAGGTTCTTGCTGCATGGAAAGGATTGTATCAAAATTCAAGTGTTTCAACACTTGTGAGTAAAATCACATGAAGATTTTGATCGATTATACCATGATATGTATATATCCAGAGTGTCCTATGCTCTAAACGTTATGAGCATATACCAGAATGATTCATAAGATGATCATTGGACAATAGTAAAGATATTCTTATGAGCTTTGGAAGAACTAAGAATATATCATGTATAAGTGACAAATAGTTAAAGGTAGTTCATTGTAAAGTGTTACATTGATACTAGTTTTGTCACAAGATACAAATTAAATTTATCTCAATTTAGACTATGGGTGGCACAATATAATGGAAAGGATGTTCCATGATGGATTTGGATGATTTCCAAAGTTGAGATATTGTGACGGATACTACAACAAAAGGCTAAGTATATAACTGCTATAGTAGCAGCAAAGGAGGGAATTTGTGTTAAGTAGTTTGTTATCAAACTAGGTGTGGTTCAAAGTGGGCTAATACTATGAAGATATATTGTGTGACAATAATATCAACATATTTTGAGCCGAACGAACTAAATGTCTCACCAAAGGACCAAATTTATACAATGCCATCTCATTTGAGAATGAGTGATGCGTAGAGACGCAAAGACATGCAAATACACACGGACCAGAAACTATCAGATCCAGAGATTATGTTAACCACTAGCAATAGCGTATATGCAACACCAGAAAGCCATAGGTGTTCAATACGCAAAGTTTTTCAAACTAGATTATTGACTCTAGTGCAAGTGGGAGACTGAAGGGAATATGCCCGAGAGGCAATAATAAAGTGGTTATTATCTTATTCCATGTTTATGATAAATGTTTATTTTGCATGCTATAATTGTATTGATCGGAAACATCAATACATGTGTGTTTAATATACAAAAAGGGTTCCTAGTTATGCCTATCTTATAGCCTAGCTTGTTGATTAACAAGATGATCAAGGTTTCCTGATCATAGACATTGGATGTTGTTAATAACAAGGTCACACCATTGGTGGAATGATGTGATGAACATTCATCCGAAGTATAGCATTACGATCAAAGTCATTATGTTTATATTGATATAACATCATACGAAGTAATCTTAGTCCTTAGACCCTGAGATCATGTTAATTGCTAACACCGGAAGAGTATCTTGATAACATCAAACGTCACACCATAACAGGGTGACTATAAAGGTGGGTTCAGTGCTACGAAGGTGTTATGTTGAGGATCATGGATCAAGAGTGGGATTTGTCCATCCCGATGACGGGTAGATATACTCTGGGCCCTCTCGGTGATATCACATTGAAATAGCTTGCAAGCAAGTGATGTGATCACTAGAATGTTATATCACGGGAACGAGAAAAGAGTGCATGACGGTAACGAGATCAAACTAGGTATGGAGATACCGATGATCGAATCTCGGACATGTAATATATCGTGAGACAAAGGGATTTAGTTACTAGCGTTAAAGGTTCTCACGATCACAGAAGTCATCGTTGAATGTGTAGGAGTCAGTATGGATCTCTAGGTCCCGCTTCTGATTATTGATCTGAGAGGGGTCTCGATCATGTCTGCATTATTCGTGAATCGTAGGGTGACACACTTAAGGGATACCGACACCATTTGGAGCAAATATGTTTCAGATAAAGGTTTAAGAAAGCACTGGAATTATTTCAATAGACACCAAAACTGTTTCGGGTGGAATTGCTGAAATTGGTTCTGCATGTAATATTGAAATGTTGCAGGGGGTTTTATGTGAATGTTTGTTAATTAAAGTAATTAAAAAAATTCTGAATAAAAATAATAAAAGAGTTTTATTAAATGAGAGAGCATTAAATTTGGAGAAATTTAATGCATTTAAAGTGGAGACTTTAAAAGAGAATGTGAAGGCGCAAATTTATGTGGAAGGAGTTACCACCACATGAATGGAGGAGGTGAAGGGTCACCTCCTCCATGCGCCGGCCATGAAGGAGGGTCACCCCCCCTCCTCCTATAAAAGGCCACCCCCTCCTCACTTCTCACACACACCTCCTTGTGAAGGATCTCTCTCCCCCTCTAGTATTATTGCCCATGGTCTCGGATTAGCGAGATACATGTTCCCGGTGGCTTTATCTGGAAAGGAGTTGCTGCTTCCGCTGCTTTGCTGGAGCGAGGGATGGAGGTTGTCGGGGTATCGGACGTGTGTGCAATCACGGATGCACCGCTGCTTTGCGGTGCTGGACTTGGTGGTGCTGGAGCTGGATCTGATGGACGTGCTGGAGCCGGACCTGCTGGACTTCATCATGATCTTGAGATCGGCAAGTGTACGACTACATCAACCAGGAGTTCCTACTCGTTAGCAAAGCTCGTTGTCTACGAGGGTAAGTTCTCATTGGATGTATGTCCACCCATTGCTTTGTACCTAGTAGATAGATCTTGGCGTGTAGTTCACATCGTAGGAATTTTTTGTTTTCTATGCTGCGGACCCAACAAGAGCCACACAGAGGGCCACCGAGCGGGGGCAATCCCATGACGTGACACACAGATGCGGTAAACGAGGAAGCAGGCGTGACGTGACCCACGCACAGTGATGACTGACAATTACTGCGGCGGTTACTGTGCAGGCCCTTAAAATTAGAACGTAATGATTAGCCTCCACGTGGGTTGGCGTATGAAAGAAGGAAACGAGGCCCGGATCAAACCATGGTAACCATGGGATCCGAGCCAAAGTGGTAACCCGGCCGGCAAGGGAAAACTTGAAACGTGCGAAGGGAACGTAAATCCATATAATCCGAGATAAAGAGCTGACTCGGAAATAACATCCAAGGCTCAAACATAAATGAACCTGATGTGGCCTTAGCGGCCAAGGCAGCTAAGACCGCACCAGCTTCGAGGACTAATGTTGGGGGGATAACCCCGGGTAGGGTCACTCCGGGGTATAGAGGCCGAGTTAGCCGAGGTTCGGCAAGGTCGAAACGTATGCTGGCCGGGTCAACTCCAGGCAGGCCGGATCACGGGGTAACCCGGACCAGGAGGGGGTCGCCTGACATTATCTCAGCCGACTTAAGGAGTAAGTCGGAAGTGCCCGTCTAACTTGTATGCAGGAACAGGTATAGCCGGATCTACTATGATCGGGGTCCCCTCTTAGCTTCTGGTAGAAGGAAGGAATCTCTCTGGTCAAAAAGAAGGTCCGGTACGCACTGCATGAGCAAAGCAAGCAAGGGGCAGGACCACCGGGTCATGGCCGACAAGGGTGACGACGCTCATGTCGGCTGACGCAGGCGCTGCAGAGGCTTACGTAGCTAAAGCATGTATGACGCGGGGGAAAAAGCACCCCGGTCGGGTTACCACTTTGAGAGGAGGCATATTCTTAGGAATATGCCTCCACGTATGCCCTAGGCAGAGACCGAGCCCCCTCTATATAAGGGGGGCTAGGGTTTCAGTAGAGGGAGGGAGTTTTTATGCCATAGTGTTTTGGTTAAGGTTCTAGGGGTGAACTGTGGGTGAGAGTAAGAGAGCCCCTTCTTCCTCCTCTCGCCAAGACAGCTCAAGGAGCACTTGTAATCTTGAAGGAAGAGCAATACAAACTTCTGTGTGGAGAATCACTCCACTATCCCTCCCTGGATTCCCCTAGCGTGTATTAGTCCCCACCTTTAGCCTATCCATGGCATCTGCCGTGACACCACCACGACAGCTAACCAAGTATCTTACCTCGAGCCTTTATCAATCTCTAGGATTTTGGGTACCTAAAAGTCCATAGATCGAGACAAGAGACAAAGAAACAAAAATACACATCTCTATGCAATCAATACACAGTACTCCCATAGATTAGATGCATATAATCACTGCAAGGTTTCACCCCAACCCGCAACCCATGAGGACTACTCACTCATAACAATAGGATTAAAGATAAAAAAACATTGTGCAAAATACTTAGATTAAAATCAATATTCTTACAATGGTTGCTGAATCACAAGGAGATCTCAAGTACAAGCTAATGGCTATGGCTATGGAGAGGGTGGATGGGGGAGAGGATGAACAATGTTGGTGGATCTCCTTCGGTGGTGTTTTGATGCAATCTGAGAATGGCGACCCTCTGTGCGGTAGCTGGGACCTTGAAATATATAGGCGCCTTCATGAAAGTTGTAGGTTTTGACGAGATGAAGCCAACACACCCGGTACGGGCGGGCCTTGCCCGTACCAGTGGTAGTTATGGCCTCTGTCGATTGGTTTTTGCTCCAGAATTACTTGGTTGTGTGGACTTCATCAAAATATTCATTTATGGCTCCTGATTTCGCCTAAAAGAATTATTTCCCGCACAACAAAATTTAAAACAATGGATTGCACATCTTTGCAATAATTAGTCATTAGTAGCTAGGCTAGGGAGATTCTTGGTCAATTACTTTACTAAAAATGAAGTTTAAACACGGATAAAGATGGCTATTTTCATAACCATCAACTTCCCCAAAGCTCAAACCTTGATCGTCCTCGAGCAAGAAAACAACAAAACCATAAATAACTCAGTATTTAAACTGAAACAACGAGAGTATGAATTCACTTATGGTTGGTAGTCATATGTATCTAGCACTTCTTCCATTTTAAAAGCTCATCAAAGTTAGAGAGATGCTAAGAATACTATACAAGCTTCGATAACTCAGAACAATCAAAGTAGAGTTTAATATAAGTATGATAACTAGAAGTGTAACAATCAATCCAATTCCTCTAATTAACTCTCATCCTACCAAAGAACACAAGGATATTTTATAATAACAAAATTAAGTAAGAGAGATCATGTCCTAAGTAGCATAACAGTGAAGGGTCTTATTGACACCCACATTAGTAAATCAAGACTATCAAAACACTACTATTCCAATCATTGTCTTTCAAGAAAATTCATAGATTAGTAACGAGACCATGCCAAAGACAGTTTTATGTGGATCTTTAAATTCAAGGGTAATTCTCAACAAGGATCAGTGAGTGATTCTTTTAACAAATGATTTACACAGCCTTCGAGAGTACCAATACTTTTGTCCATTACGGTGACAATTGCCACTTATGTCATCAACTCATAGCCGAAATCAGGGGTTATACCATTGATCATTCGTAGGCTACGGAGTTGTTGGCATTCAAAGGTGTGCATAAAAAACATATAGAACTTTTAAATAGTATCACAATTTGATCCACAAGGTAAGCTTTGGCATGAACCACAATTACCACTAGACTTCATTTTAATCAAACAACTCCTTTCAAGAGTGACATCAAGTCTATCAAAACATCTATGGGTTAAGTATCTTCAAAAGTATACTCTCAAGACAATCATTCATTAAACAAGTCATAAATTTGAGACTTTTTCTTGTTGTACTAGTTTCGCAATATTATTTCCAAGGCAAGACTCGGTTAGCTACAAGAACTAGAGAAAAATCTTCCACAACTAATTACTCATGCAAATAAGAAGCTTTAATCTAACTATTTTGAATTACGCTCACTAGCATGGCATCTTAACAAATTAACTAACTAAAATAAACAATTCAAACTTCTAAAGTGGGAGACGTGGGACATACCTCTTATGAGTGACTTCATAGGTCTCTTCCTTATGGGGATGTGTTCCTTCAAAACTCAAGTTAAAATCACTCTCGTAATAATATTGAAGCAAAGAGGCAATAGACAAATCCACTTTCGCGAAAAAGGATAAAAGGAAAAAATTGTATTTTTGAGGATAGGGATTAAAGAATAGAAAACCAGGCAAGAAACTAAGAAAAGAAAAACAAATGAATGAAAAAAAAGGAAAGCAAATGAACAACGAAATAAAAAGCAAAGTGTTGGATCAAACCAACACGAGTGTTTCAAAACTCTCATGGAGCTGGAGTACAACCTCATTATTACACAAATATAAATGTCGGGGTACACATCCCCAAGCCCAGGCTTTTGCAAGCCCTCTTGTTGCTTATTATAGTGGTGGTGGATAATCTTTCCATTGGCTGCTCCAATTGGTGAACTGGGTTGAGAGGTTGGCAGTAGCATGTCGAAGGTTGATGGAGAGGTTGCTCATGTTCTGGATGCTTCCTTCGAGAGCATACATATCATCATAGGTGGTGTATTGATTTGGTCGATGCACATCTTGTTTGGGTCCTTCTTGTTCTACTTCTTCATCTTCTCCTTCTTCTCCTGCAGGTTCTTCTTGTTGGGGTAGACTTGCTTCAACCTGCACGTCATAACGCAAACATCTCTCCTCGATAGAGAATAGAAAATTAGGCAAAAGAGCTGGGATCAAGTGATCCTCTCTGGTTATATCAAGAAACTATCTACCATTGGATTTAGAAATCATACCACAAGCTCTAAGAGTAGAGAAACCGATACGGCAGTCTCTTGCCAATGGTTTTATATTAGCTAGGTTGACATAGCGCACGTGCAAGAACGGTGATAACTCATCCTCTGCATATGGGTCCACGAGATTGGAGAGCCTGATAATTAAGATATAACAATAGAAGGACGCCCAAATTTGACATCAAGTTAAAGTTAGGAATACCATCTCTAGCAAGGATTATCTCCTCATTGACTCTAGTAAACTCACCATGTGCCTGCAAGGTGTTAGCAATAATTAAAAAATAATAATGAATAGCAGGGTGATCAATTTGGTTTCCCTTGGGAATGTTCCCATGGATTCTCATTCTATTAAAATAACACAAGGGTGATGGATCAAGGAAGAAGGTAGTGGAGCGTATGTTCATGGTGTTGTTGGCAAACCTAAAATAATGAGCCCATTGGTCGAGTGTCAAGGAATACTCACAGTTCACAAGACGTCACAGTTCACAAGACAGAAGTTGATGCGATCAACTCCTAGCATATGCTCCTTGGAGCAATAGTGTGAACTCACCATATGCATCAAGGTACTAAGGAACTCCAGTCTCAAGCGACAATATGTGGTGGCGTACTGAAAAACAAAGTCATACAAACCAACATTGTGACAAAGGAAATCAAAATCATCGAGAATACCGAGTTGGTTGAGGATGTAAGGACACGTCCACTTGGTGGACTTGATCTCTCGGTGCTTGAGACGGTTGAAACAAGTGAGCCGAAACTCCTCGGTGAACTCAATACCAAATGACTCAGGGGTTAGCGTATCAATGGGTGGTATGACTTGTTTCGCAAACACTGCACGTGTACAGCTCCTCGTGTTCATCTAAGACAAAAATAAAAACAAAGCTAATTAAAAATTGATCTAATAGAAACATATCATAAGTGATTCTCTACACTTGTTACAAAAGAATCATCTCTAAAGACAAAACTAAGCATGCTCATAATCGAGATTAGCTCAAGAATAAGACCTGAGTCTGAATTGATAATGGTGAAAGATTGAGCAAGGTTTTGATGCAAATAACTTGGGGATCAGAGGAGAAACATACCTTAGATTGATTGGGGTGCAAGGAATCAAATAAATAATGGACATAATTTAAGATCCAATGAATGTAGTTTGGAGGAAAAAAGAAAGAGAATTTGTGATTTAAGATTTAGGTTTTACCTCTTCCTAGGGTTATTGTCATGGCCGTGAGCTTGGTACAGGCGGCCGGAGCCCGCCCGTACCAGGTGCAAAATGTTGGGGTCATAGGACCCTTCTGGCGGTGCACTCAGCATGGGCGCGCAGTACGGTGGCTCGTGCCTGCACGAGTGATCGTTAACTGGTCAGTAAGTTTTACCACCAACTTGATATTTTGCTCTGGGGTACGATACGGATGGACGGTACGATCAACTCTGGTCGTACTAGTGATCGTTAAGTCCTCTGTGTCCATTAGGAAAAATCAACATTTTCATTTTCCTTCATCGTGATGTGGTATAGGCGCGTGGTATGGCCGTCTCCGGTCGTACCAGTGCTCGTTAAGCATGTAGTAAGCTTCAAAACTTAGAGAATTAAGTCAGTAGCTTCGCGTGTCTTCACACATCTTTGCAAAAACAAAATGACAACAAACAAACTTCATAAACAGTAATACTTTTTGGCCATGTGCTAGCAAATATAATAGATTGAGGATTACCTTGCTTTGTTCTCCTCTCTTTCTTGAACACTCTTTATTAAAAATAAAAATAAAAACAAAACTAATACAAGATTAAAAAACTTTATTTCACATGAGTTGCCTCCCATGAAGCGCTTCTAGCTAAAGTCAATTAGCTTGACCTAAGATGGTGATTATTTAGACTTTGCAAGTAGGAAACCCACTCAAAAGTAATTATCTTTTAAAGTGATTATACCATCGTCATCATTAGGCTTGGCCTTCTTCTTCCTCGGAAAGTGGACTATAAAAGGATCTCTAGACGGAAGTCCTATTCTCACATTCCCTTCATATAAATTAATTAAAGCTTTAATAGTTCTAAGGAATGGCCTACCTAGAATTATAGGTGCTATGGGATCTTCAGCCATGTCCACTATAATAAGATCAATAAAAACAGGACATCCTTTAATTTCAACAACTATATTTTCTTTTATCCAAACAACTTGTTTATAGGTTGAATCAGCAAGATGGAGTCTCATTTTAGTAGGTGTAAATGTCCCTAAGTTTAGCTTATCAAATGGACTTTTGGAAATTGTTGAGACGCTTGCTCCAATATCACAAAGAGCGGCTATCTCATTAACCCCAACCTTAATTTTAATGGTGGGATTAAAAATATCATCTAGCTTATCAGCTAGTTTCTTATACTCCATTTCTAGTTCACGAACTTTGGATGCTACTTCTTTTGTAAATTGTTGGTATGTAGCATCATTACCTTGTTCAATACCGAGATTCTTCACGGTGATCATCTTTAACAAATCTTCCAAGGTATAGTCCAGTGATGGTGCATTGCTATAGTCCAGCTCTTCAGGCATCTCATCTTTATTTTCTGCCCTTGTCATTTTGAGGTCCTCAACTGGGTTTGGCTTGGGCTTTATCTTGGCTACTTTTCCCAATTGTGTCTCTATGATCTTGGTTCTTTCCTATAGAGCCTGCACATGATTTCTAATTGCAATGGCATGGTTAGATAATTTTCCAATACTAGTCTCATGATTCTCCGTAATTTTAATAAGCATATTATTTTGATCGGTTTGAGCTTGCATAAAAGTTCTAACAACATGTTCAAAAGAGAGATTACCATGATTTGCTACATTATGATTATCATTATTATTATTATAGTTGTAAGGAGCACCTACAGGATTAAAATGTTGTTTTCAAAAACTTGAGCCAATGTTTTGACTCTTCCGAGCGGGATTATAAGGATTGCGAGCTACAAAATAAACATCATTAGCATCGATAGTGATAGCATTTATTTGGGTGTTTTCCTTACCCTTCAAAATATTAAGTAATTCATCTACCTTTTTAGTAAGCTCTTCATTATGTTCCTCGATGATGGAATTCACCCTTTTTGAGGATCTTTCCACATGCCATTGGGCATGGTTGTTTTGCATATCATCAAGTAATTTCTTTGCAACATTTGCTTGCTTTCCCATGATAGTTTCTCCTGCAATAGTATCTAGCATAGACTTAGACAGTAGGTTAAGGCCATTATAAAACAAATATAATATAAGCCACTCTTCCATCCCATGACTAGGATAGTTCATTATGATTCTTTCATCCTTTACCAAGCAAGCGCTAATGGCTCATGGTCTTCTTGTCTAAATCTTGCAATATTGGACCTTAGCTGCATAGTCTTAGATGGAGAAAAAATTGTCATAAAAAGATTAGTACATTCCTCCCAAGATTCAATAGAGCCTTTAGGTAAATCTAGCAACCAGTCCTTAGCCTTTTCTCTTAGAGAGAAAGGAAACAAATATAATTTAACCGCATTTGGGTCAACATCTTTTATACGCATCATGTCGCAAAGTTCAGTAAAAGTGTTTAGGTGCAAACTTGAGTCCTCAACAGATGAGCCTCCAAATTGGTTTTGTTGAACCAAACTTAAAAGGTTAGGATTAATTTCATAAGTTTCTGCATCAACAACGGGCTGAGTAATAGATGCACGAATAAATTCATTAGTGGGAGTCGCATACTCCCCAAGATTCTTTTGACCCATGGCTCTTTTCTTTTTGGTGTTTTTGAATAAGAGAAACAAATAAACAAGTATTGGATTTTTAATAGATAACAAAAAGTAAACTAATAACAAGAAATAAACTATAAACAAAAATAAAACTAAAAACAAGGTCTCTAGTAACCTCACCATGATAGGTAATTGCTTCCCTAGCAATGGCGCCAGAAAAAGGGTTAATACCTTTGATCCAGATTTACGGATGAAGTATAGTAGCTTCTTCCCTAGTAGATCTTGGTTTAATCGAATCCTAGGAAAACAATGCTAAAAGGAAAATAATAAGGCACGTCTGCAAGACTTGTTTCTTCGTTTTACCTTCGTTTATCGGACCTTTCTAGTTTACTTTATAACATAGGTTGTATCAATAGATGAAGATAGGCCAGGGTTGAAGATTCACCTGCAGTTGCACATCATATGGGATAAAGATAGTAATATGCATATTCATGTGTAATGATTTAATATAGATAAAATTTGTGAGCAGCATATCCCAATATACTAGAGCCCCTGCGAGTCACATGCATAGTAATAGTCTTTTGATACAACCGTTTGCACCGCAAAGCATCAGGCTACAAACAATTATTAAGTGAAAACATAGATCAAAGCCTTAAGAAGTGTTGTTGCTGTTGTTCCCCAATGGATCGCTAAGCGAAGACCGTACTACCCTTTATGTCACTGGGTTTCCTATGAGATCGCCACTAACCAAGTATCTCACCTCGAGCCTTTATTAATCTCTAGGATCTTTGGTACCTACAAGTCCATAGATCGAGACAAGATACAAAGAAATAAAGATACACATCTCTATTCAATCAATACACGGTACTCCCATAGATTAAATGCACATAATCGCTGTGAGGTTTCACCCCAACCTGCAGCCCATGAGGACTACTCACTCATCACAATAGGATCAAAGATAGAATACATTGTGCAAAATACTTAGATTGAAATCAAATATTCTTACAATGGTCGCTGAATCACAAAGAGATCTTAAGTGCAAGATAATGGATATGGCTATGGAGAGGATGGATGGGGGAGAGGATGAACTATGGTGGTGGATCTCTTTCGGTGTTGTTGTGATGCAATCTAAGATTGGCGGCCCTTTGCACGGCGACTGGGACCTCGAAATATATAGGCGCCTTGACAAAAGTTGTAGGGTTTGATGATAAGAAGCCAACGCCACCTGGTACGGGCGGGCGTTGCCCATACTAGTGGTCATTATGGCCTCTATCGACTGGTTTTTGCTCTAGAATTACTTGGCTGTGTGGACTTCCTCAAAATATTCATTTATGGCTCCTGGTTTCATCTTAAAAGCATGATTTCCTGCACAACACAATTCAAAACAATAGATTGCACATCTTTGCAATAATTAGCCATTATTAGCAAGGATAGAGAGATTCTTGGTAAATTACTTGACTAAAAACAAAGTTTAATGCGGAGAAAGATGGCTATTTTCACAGCCATAAACCACCTCCCCACAACGCCTTATAGTAATTGGGTGGAGAGGATGTCCACGTGGTCTCCTCTTGCACTAACAGTGACAACCCAACATTATGATACAACAAAGGTGGAGGAGGGTACCAAATAGTGGTGGAGACGGAGCATCTAGCGAGGAGGAAGTGGAGTCAACACTCACCTTACCCACTCCCGCGGCGGCCGACGCATCCCTACCACTGCCACCACATCCGCCGACATCGTCAATGCTGAAGGACATGCGAGGGATGAACCCCCAAAAGAATAAATGGGAAACTAACACACCTAAATCAACCGAAACTCGTGCATTAGAATCGGCCAGCGAAAACACATCGCTAGAAACTATGGAGAAGATGTTTCAGAGGAATGATAAATTTGGGAGAGGAATCGGCCACCTGGACAGCAGACACTCGGAGTTCTCTGTGCTCAGATTGGACGCCCTTCATACTAGAGTCACCACAAAGCTTGTGTGACTGGCCCGATGTCGAACCGCTATTGACGCCCTGACGCTCCTCCTCCTGGCACGGGCTAGTAGGGCAACCAGAGGGGGAGAGGAGGACAGCCAGAAGGATGTGGGCGGTGGCGTTGGGAAGGATACGAAGAGACCATATGAGAAGATATTGGGAGAAAAGTGGCCACTCGGTTCGCGGTGTGAAGCTACTTGATGGTCGACTGCCCACAACTTGCACACGCCAGCTACGTCCGACACACAAACCTATCCCTAGGCCCTCATGACAGTGAGACATGAACGGCAAAGGCCCAGCAGCAACGACTACATAGACATGTAGATGGCCATGGAGCACACGATGCTCACCACGCTTAAGCAATTCATATATTTATAGCGCACGTCCTATATCAAGATGGTATAGTGATTTATTTACTTCATGACACAAGCATGATTTCAGGCTGAATGCTGTGGAAATAGTTATGGAGTAGGAAATAATCATTAATTAGCCTAATTACTTCCACTTCTAATTCCTGATTTTTTGGTTTGCCGGTGATTGTTTTAGATCTTGCCATATTTTCTTCTAGAGCATGGATGAGGTCGGATGTAGATTGGACGGTCCGGATGCTCTCAATGACGGATCTTGAGTGTCGAGTAACAATCTACAATCACCAACTCATATTTAATAGTAAAGATATACTGATGTTGATGTGTTACTGTGATGTTTTCTATGTTCACTTAATGGAAAAGAATAATTCAGACTTCGGACAAAATAAATATTGTTATTACTAAATTCTAGGATTTATATGTGATACATTGCAAATGTATCTATAATTTTTGATGTTCCATGCTTGGTTTTATCCACTTTCTTGTGTTTTGTTCCAACTTTGGAGTACTTTTCATATGATTTCTTGGACTAACCTATTAACAAGAGCCACAGTGCCAGCTGCTTGTTTTCTGCTGTTTTTGGTTCCAGGAAAGTCAGAAAATGAATATTCTCGGAATTGGACGGGACAAAAGCCAAAGTGCCTATTTTTCCGGAGGGGATCAAGTGCTAGAATATGAGACGGAGAAGGGCCAGGGAGCCACCACACCACCTGGCCGCGCGGCCAAGCCTAGCCCACGCCAGGGGGTGGTGTGGCCGCTCCCGGCACCCCCTCGGCCTCTCCTTCCGCCTATATATTGCTCTCGGGACGAAAACCCTAGGTACCCGATCAAAAATCCACAAAAGAGTCTGTAGCTGCCGTCATCTCCATACCTAGATCAGGAGGGATATGAAGCTCTTCCCGGCACCCTGCCGGAGAGGGGAATTCACCCTCGAGGCCTTCTTCATCACCATGCAAGCCTCCGGTGTGATGCGTGAGTAGTTCATCCTTGGACTACGGATCCATGTAGTAGCTAGATGGCTGGTTCTCCTCCTTTGTGCTTTCATGTTTAAATCTTGCGAGCTCCGTTCATGATCAAGATCATCTATTTGTAATTCATACATGTTGTGTTTGCGGGGATCCGATGGATATTGCGATGCTATTTCAGATTGATTATTGATTCTATCATGTCTTTGTTATTTGTGATGTTGCATGCTTTCCGTTGTTAGTAGCTATCTTGGCCAAGTAGATGCTAGCAACTCCAAGAGTTAGTATTTATGCTCGATAGTGGGTTCATGCCTCTGGTAATCTGGGGAAGTGACAGAAATCTCTAAGGTACTAGATGTGTTGTTGCTACTAGGGACAAAACAACAATCCTTTGTTCATAGAACAATCGTATTGTTTACTTTACACGCAGTTCGTAAAGCAATAATCTGTTGCTTGCAACTTAATACTCGAGGGGGTTCGGATGATAACCTGAAGGTGGATTATTAGTCATAGATGCAGTTGGATGGCGGTCTATGTATTATGTTGTAATGCCCAATCAAATCTCAAAGGAGTCAAGATGATTAGTATGTGCATGTATTGCTTTCTCGGTGTTTGTCAATTGCCCCGCTGTAATTTGTTCACCCAGCATGTTATCTATCTAAGGAGAGCCACCTCTAGTGAACTATGGATCCCGGTCCTTTCTCTTTACATATAATCTATAAACTGTTTCTGCTTTGTGTTTACTTTCTGCAACCTTTTACTTCTTTCTATTCGATACGTTTAATCCTTTGTTTTCCGCGAAACACGGTGAGATTGACAACCTCATCGCAAGTTGGGGACAAAGTTCTATGGTTGTGTTGTGCAGGTCTCCACGTTGCTACTAGCACCGGTAGTGCGCCCTGCCAAAGCTCAGCTAGCAACACCTTTGGGGTGTTTCCTTGCTCCTACTAGTTTGACTAAACCTTGGTTTCATAACTGAGGGAAAACTTCTGTTGTGCTCATCATACCTTCCTCTTGGGGTTCCCAACGAGCTCTACGTCGAAAGTCGAGCGCATCAAGACATTTTCTAGTGCCGTTGTCGGGGAGTCAAGGACATCTTCACAAGGGGAGTCCCTCTTAACCAATCTCTTTACTTTGTTGTTTTTGTTTTGCTTAGTTTTCTTTCTGCTTTGTTTGCTTGTTTTGTTTTTCAAAAACACAAAAAAATTAGTTTTACTAGTTTGCTTTCTTATTTGAAAACCCCAAAAAATGACTACTCTTGAAAACACTAAGTTGTGTGACTTCACTAGCACCAACAACAATGATTTTATGAGCACACCTATTGCTCCAACTGTGCCTGAAAATACTTTCTTTGAGATAAAACCTGCTTTGCTCAATCTTGTTATGAGAGAACAATTTTCTGGTATTGGTAATGAAGATGTTGCTTCCCATCTAAATAACTTTGTTGAACTTTGTGAGATGCAAAAGCATAGGGATATAGATGGTGATATTATTAAGCTAAAATTGTTTCCTTTCTCTTTGAGAGGAAAAGCTAAAGAGTAGTTGAATTCCTTAACTAGGAATAGTATTGATTCTTGGACTAAGTGCAAAGATGCTTTTATTGGAAAATACTATCCTCCTGCTAAGATTATATCCATGAGAAGTTAAATAATGAAGTTTAAACAACTTGATAATGAGCATGTTGCTCAAGCTTGGGAAAGAATGAAATCTTTGGTAAAGAATTGTCCCACTCATGGACTGACTGCTTGGATGATCATCCAAACTTTTTATGCAGGATTGAACTATTCTTCAAGGAACCTATTGGATTCTGCTGCTGGAGGTACCTTTATGACCATCACTTTGGGTGCTGCAACAAAACTTCTGGACAATATGATGGTTAATTATTCTGAATGGCATACTGAGAGAGCTCCACAAGGTAGGAAGGTAAATTCTGTTGAGGAAACTTCCTCCTTGAGTGATAAGATTGATATTATTATGTCTATGCTTGTTAATGGGAAAGCCCATATTGATCAAAATAATGTTCCTTTAGCCTCTTTGGTTGCTCAAGAAGAGCAAGTTGATGTGAACTTCATAAGAAATAACAACTTTGGCAACAATGCTTATGGTAATAATGCTTATAGGAACAATTTTGGTAACAACAATTATAAGCCATATCCTCCTAATAAATCTTATGGCTATAATGGTAAACCTGAATTACCTAGTGAAGGAAGAATTTTAGAAGTTGAAAGAGCCACTAAAAACTTCATGCAAATGCAATATGAGCAAAATAAGCTATTCACTAAAACTATGGAGGAACAATCTATTATTTTGAAGAACATTAGCCATCAACTTGAGAGTCTGAATAAAGAAATTCCTAGTTTACAATTGAAACTCTCTAATGCTGAAAGAAATATATCATCTTTGTCTAAAGCTCAATCTTCTTTGATCAATAAAATGGCTGCTAAACCTGAAACTAATGAGAATCGCTTTGCAGCTACTAATGCTATACAAGTAAGAATTGATGAAAATGTTAGACTATTAGCTGAATTACATGCTAAGTGGGAAAGAGAAGATGAAATTGCTAGAAACATTAGTGTTTCTACTATTACCACCACTAGTGTTGAGGCTAGTAATAGTTCTACTACTTTAGATGATAAGTTTGATTTTGATCTTGATGGTTGCAATATCTTTGAAGTTATTAAGTTCCTACAAAAGCTTGCTAAAAGTCCTAATGCTAGTGCTATGAACATGGCCTTTACAAAACACATTACTGAGGTTCTCATAAAGATTAAAGAATAAAAGATGAAACATAAAGCTTCTATTCCTATAAAACAAGAAGATGGTTGGGAACCCATCATTAATATGAAAGTGAATGACTTTGATTTCAAAGCTTTGTGTGATCTTGATAGTAGTGTTTCTATTATGCCTAGAAGGATTTATGATATGCTTGATTTGCCTCCTCTTGAAGATTGTTATTTGAATGTCCCACTCGATGATAATGCTAAAAGGAAACTCATGGAAAGTCTTAATGATGTTCTTATTATGGTTAATGATTCCTATGTCCCCGTTGATTTCTATGTTTTGGATGTTGAATACAATGCTTCTAGTCCTATTATTTTGGGAAGACCTTTTCTTAGAACTGTTGGTGCCATCATTGATATGAAAGAAGGCACCATTAAATATCAACTCCAACTCAAGAAAGGTATAGAACACTTTCCTAAAAAGAGAGAAAAGATTTATTTTGCTTCTCCTATGAAAACAAAATTTGTTCTTAATGCTTCTTCATTTGAGAACACTTGATTCTTTCTTTGCTTCTTATGCCTAACTTAAAGGCGTTAAAGAAAAGTACTTATTGGGAGATAACCCAAAAGTTTTAGATGAGTCTTGGAAATTATTACTTCAGTAATAACCTCTCCTTATCCTTTTTATTTGCTTTTTGTGCCAAGAGTAACCTCTAATGAGAGTGAAGTAATGATTGGGAAAGTTGCTGTCCCGAAACAGATTTTTGTGCTTCACCGTAAAAATTCCTGAGAGAGCTCTGTATGTCGGAATGAGCTGTAATTTTTTGTGATTTTGCCCCAGGTTGTTATATAACTTTCGTTAGTTCAACACGTTTTGATTTGATCAACAGAAGGTCTTCGAAAAATTTGTCTGTACCTGCTGGTCTGTTTTGACAGATTTCTGCCATTTTCTGCATTTGCTTCTTGTGGATTCCTTTTTGAGTTCTTTTGGGGAATTGAGATTTTTGAGGGAAGTGCTACAGTATCTAGTGTTCTAATGGAAGTTTTTTTGGTGTTAGAACTGAACCTTGAGACTTATTTATCTTAAGTGCACTAATGTCGCTAATGAGATTGTGTGAAGTTTTGTATGAAGGAAAATTTTCAGGTGTATAGAAGTAATGAGTAATGAGATGAAGGATGGACTAAAGCTCAAACCTGGGGATGCCACGCGTGTCACCCCAAGAAATATCCAAGAAGTACAAGCATCAAAGCTTGGGGATGCCCAAGGCATCCCCTTCTTCATCAATAAAAATTCCAGGTTTCTTCCAAACGCTTCATTTTTATTGTTTCATGCATAGTTGTGTTTTTCTTGGAGCGTCTTCTTTTTCGTTTTCGTTTTGGTTTTCATTTGCCTTGGTTTGCTTAGTTTTCTGAATAAATTGGTTGGACCCCCTCTTTCATACATTGGTTTGCAATTAGTTTGGTTTGGTTTGGAAAAGAGTAGGAAAGTTCATGCTTATGTGGTAAAAAGAGCTCGTTTTTGACTGTGGCCTATGCTTTGTCATGCCATGCTTGATATTGTTTTGGCTTTATTCTTAGTATTCTTTGCTGTATCTTGACTTGTTATAAACAATTGAGATTGCTTAATGTGCCTTGGATGAATCATGTGTTGTTTTAGCATATTAAAGCATAGTATAGTGGTATTCTCCTTTGATGCTTTATTTGGGTTGACTTGGCACATGCTCACAACATGTTATGACTATCTCAAGTCACCATAGCCTTTATGATCCTTTAGTTTTCAATTTGTAGTATCACTTTATGCTTTGATCAATGATGTTATGTCGCTCTGCATGATTATGGCCATTATTGCTCTCTTAGTTTGTCGCTCTCAGTCTTTTGCTAGCCTCCACAACAAAGTATGAGTTCCACTCATGCATCCAACTCCCTAAACCAAGTTATTCCAAAGAGTTCATCATACCTACCTACTAGCTTATGCTATTCCAAGTATATTCATGCTTTTGTTTACCTTCCACTTGTTATGATAAAACTAGTGATTAAAGCTCTCACGAACTTGAAGGCACACTTTACTTTACTTGCCCTTAATAAACTTGAACCATTGTGTCTTCTATGTTGTATATGCTTGCACTTATTTGTTGGGAATTAGCAGAACCATGCTTTCATGGGGAACGCTTTCAACATTGCACTTGGTACTTGTACCTAGTTGATATCATGCTCTTTTGTATATGGATGTCGTCGGTGTGAAATGAAAGGGGAGCTTGTAACTCCATGGAGTTATGTATATGTGTTAGAGAAACGCCTGGGCCGCTGGTCTAATCCATGCTGACATGGTGGAAACCTGCATCGTAACCATAATGAGCTGTCTATGAAGCATTCTTCTTATAAAAAAGAGTCCTATATTGAGAAAAAAAGAGAAAAGAAAAAAAAGATACTATGAAAAGAGGAAAGAGAGAAAAAAGCACCATATTCCCATGGTAAATAAGAAGAATGCTGAGATGCTTGTTGTCTACTTGTCTTGTCATTTTGATATGGGTATTCTTCCGTATCATCGGGCAAGGGGTACCCCGTTGGTGGTTCTCTATGATACACATGTACTTACAATGACAAGAACTTACCGGTGACTAAACTTAAGTAGCATGAGGAGCGGCCCTCATATACAAGGGACATGAGATTTCTGACTTATACTTCGTCAAGCATGTACATCATAGTTTGTTCACTTTAACCTTAATCACTTCAAGATGCTTATGATAGGGGCAATGAGAGCTGAAAGCTATAAGTACCATAATTTTTGGAAGCTCTTTATGAGACTTGAATCCCTACTTCCTTTTACAAAAGGCTTTTCTTCCACCATTATATTGAGTCTCCACTTTCTATCTTTATGCACTTACTTTGAGAGCATAGTGGCCATTCTTAGTTCTATGTGCATTGTCCCAAGACTAGTTGATTGATGCATAACTTGTTATTGCTTGTTTTAAACTATTGTATCTAGTCACTCTTATGAACTTTGAAGGTGTCCTATGCATTTATATTTGCTACTCTATTGAGGGACAAGCTAAATACTATTATGCTTTGTTTTCTTTATGTGGAACAAACAAACGTCTTGCAAAGCATTGTTATTCATGAATCTTTTGTTTGTGCCTTTTCATGTTGCATCATAGTTTCTTTGCTTATTGCTATAACTTTGTCTTTCATGTTATGATTGAAGTACTATGATCCCAGCTTTGAATGTTTTGCAAATACTTTGATTAAGTTTTTGATGGTGCATGTCACCTCAAAAATTATTTCTTTTTATCACTTACCTACTCGAGGACGAGCAGGAGTTAAGCTTGGGGATGTTGATACATTGCAAATGTATCTATAATTTTTGATGTTCCATGCTTGGTTTTATCCACTTTCTTGTGTTTTGTTCCAACTTTGGAGTACTTTTCATATGATTTCTTGGACTAACCTATTAACAAGAGCCACAGTGTCAGCTGCTTGTTTTCTGCTGTTTTTGGTTCCAGGAAAGTCAGAAAATGAATATTCTCGGAATTGGACGGGACAAAAGCCAAAGTGCCTATTTTTCCGGAGGGGATCAAGTGCTAGAATATGAGACGGAGAAGGGCCAGGGAGCCACCACACCACCTGGCCGCGCGGCCAAGCCTAGCCCACGCCAGGGGGTGGTGTGGCCGCTCCCGGCACCCCCTCGGCCTCTCCTTCCGCCTATATATTGCTCTCGGGATGAAAACCCTAGGTACCCGATCAAAAATCCACGAAAGAGTCTGTAGCCGCCGTCATCTCCATCCCTAGATCGGGAGGGATCTGAAGCTATTCCCGGCACCCTGTCGGAGAGGGGAATTCACCCTAGAGGCCTTCTTCATCACCATGCAAGCCTCCGGTGTGATGTGTGAGTAGTTCATCCTTGGACTACGGATCCATGTAGTAGCTAGATGGCTGGTTCTCCTCCTTTGTGCTTTCATGTTTAGATCTTGCAAGCTCCGTTCATGATCAAGATCATCTATTTGTAATTCATACATGTTGTGTTTGCGGGGATCCGATGGATATTGAGATGCTATTTCAGATTGATTATTGATTCTATCATGTCTTTGTTATTTGTGATCTTGCATGCTTTCCGTTGTTAGTAGCTATCTTGGCCAAGTAGATGCTAGTAACTCCAAGAGTTAGTATTTATGCTCGATAGTGGGTTCATGCCTCTGGTAATCTGGGGAAGTGATAGAAATCTCTAAGGTACTAGATGTGTTGTTACTACTAGGGAGAAAACAACAATCCTTTGTTCATAGAACAATCGTATTGTTTACTTTACACGCAGTTCGTAAAGCAATAATCTGTTGCTTGCAACTTAATATCGGAGGGGGTTCGGATAATAACCTGAAGGTGGATTATTAGTCATAGATGCAGTTGGATGGCGGTCTATGTATTATGTTGTAATGCCCAATCAAGTCTCAAAGGAGTCAAGATGATTAGTATGTGCATGTATTGCTTTCTCGGTGTTTGTCAATTGCCCCGTTGTAATTTGTTCACCCAGCATGTTATCTATCTAAGGAGAGACACCTCTAGTGAACTATGGATCCTGGTCCTTTCTCTTTACATACAATCTGTAAACTGTTTCTGCTTTGTGTTTACTTTCTGCAACCCTTTACTTCTTTCCATTCGATACGTTTAATCCTTTGTTTTCCGCGAAACACAGTGAGATTGACAACCTCATCGCAAGTTGGGGACAAAATTCTGTGGTTGTGTTGTGCAGGTCTCCACGTTGCTACTAGCACCGGTAGTGCGCCCTGCCAAAGCTCAGCTAGCAACACCTTTGGGGTGTTTTCTTGCTCCTACTGGTTCAATTAAACCTTGGTTTCATAACTGAGGGAAAACTTACTGATGTGCTCATCATACCTTCCTCTTGGGGTTCCCAACGAGCTCTACGTCGAAAGTCAAGCGCATTAATATGTAATTAGGATGTAGAGATTCCATGACCCAAACATTTGGTAAATGTAAAACCCAATATTGGATCTAAAAAGTGATCATTTGTAATTGAAAAAGAAAATTGAATTTAAAAGCCCAAGGCCCAAAATTGAAATGGACTTTCAAAAGACTAGAGCCCAAAAAAAGTATCATAAAAGGCTAATTCTCAAAACAAGAAAAAGTTTCGAATTGTTGGGCTCGGCCTATATACATTGCCAAATGGACCAGGCTGATTTTGATCTACGACTATTTAGTTTCGTCGTAGATTTTTCACGTAGAATTAGCCATGTCATATTTGACGTGGATGATTCACATTGCCCATGACCAAAAAAATCGCATAGACTCTATGACCATCTATTTTGGTCATAACCGTCTATGACCAATTTTACCAAAATATGATAGGACTAATATGTGTTTTGTTCTTATTAATGAAAAGGAGGAATCCTCCAAATTTTCTTCTATTGTCTCTAACAATAAACCAAGGTATATGGAGAAGCTTCCTTTCAAGCCTCTCCCTCCTAAAGAGAAGAAGAAAAAGAAGAAGATGAGGAGTAAAAGGAGGGAGGAAACGGTATTTTCCCCTAAGCATGTTGCTCCTATTATAGTTTTTGATGAGTCTGAACTCGATGATGTTCCTATGCCTGTTACCTATAGTAGTGATCATGATTGGGAAAAGCACACTACTTTTGATATTGATAATATCTTTGATACCAATTCTAAAAATGATGATGTTAATAATTGCTGTGCTATTAGTACTATCCATGTTCCTTCCAATGATGATATGTTTACAAATGAACACACTTTGGAAGATAACTATTCTATTGCTTATGATGATACTATACCTCCAATCTATGATGATTACAATGATGAATATGATATTTTCAGTCCACCTACTATTGAGGAGAAAATTAATTATGATTACAATATGCCTCCTATATTTGATGATTATGGTGATGAGAATAATAATGATACCTATTTTGTTGAATTTTCTCCCACTATGATTAATAAGAATGACTATGCTTATAGGGAGAGTAATAATTATTTTATGCATGTGGCTCATGATAAGAATGTTTTATATGATATTTATATTGTTAATTTTATTCATGATGCTAATGAAAGTTATTATGATATAGGGAAACATGGTTTTATGTATCTCAACAATATTAAGTTTCCCCTCTTTATGTTGAAAATTTTGAAGTTGCACTTGTTTTGCCTTCCTATGCTTGTTGCTTTGTGCTTTCATGACTTGTTTCTTTACAAGATTATTTTTCATAGGAAGTGGGTTAGACTTAAAATTGTTCCATATTTGCTTCTTGATGCTCTCTTTTACTTCAATTCATATTTCTTATGTGAGCATCATTGAAATTATCATGCTTATCTTAATGGCTATAAAGAAAGAGCTTTTGGGAGACAACCCATTATATTTTTTACTTTTAGTTTATTTTTGTTTTGTTGAGTCTTGGAAGTTATTGCCTCTTTAATAAACTCTCCTTATCCTTTTTGTTTGGTTTTTGTGCCAAGAATAACCTCTAATGAGAGGGAAGTAAGATATGGGGAAGTTGCTGTCCCGAAACAGATTTTTGTGCCTCACTGTAAAAAATCGTGAAAAATCCCTGTACGTCGGATTGAGTTGTAATTTTCTGTGCTTATGCCCCAGGTTATTACACAATTTTATTTAGTTTTGCACTTTTCGATTTGAGCAACATAAGAGTTTTGAAAAAATCGGTCTTTACCTGCTGGTCTGTTTTGACAGATTTCTGCCATTATTTGCATTTGCCTCTTAATCGATTTCTTTTTGAGTTCTCTTGGATCACTCGAGCTTTTAAAAGAAATTGCTACATTATCTTATGTTTTAATGGATGATTTACTTGTGTTGAAACTAAACCCAAAGACTTATTATCTTCAATACACTAATGTTGCTAATGAAGATTGTGTGAAGTTTTGTATGAAGGAAATTTTCAAGTGTAGGGAGAGAATGATGTGATGAGATGAAGTATGGACAAAAGCTCAAGCTTGGGGATGCCACCCGTGTCACCCCAAGAAATATTCAAGAAGTACAAGCGTCAAAGCTTGGGATGCCCAAGGCATCCCATTCTTCATCAATAATCTCAGGTCTTCTTTCAAGACACTTTATTTTTATTACCTTATGCACTATGTGTTGTTCTTGGAGCGTCTTTGTTTTTAGTTTTATTTTTCTTTATTTTCCACAATAAGTTGGTTGGATCCCAACACACTTCTCTTAGAGAGAGACACACCCCGTTATTCATTGCCTAGAACGCTCTAGTTTTCACTCTTATTGTTCTATGAGTGTTCTCCTTTACTAGCACTGTGTTTAGCTTTAGTTTTCTTATTATTTTGGCTTAAAACTTTTTAGTTCTTATTTGTAGATGGGTGATAGATACTCTCTGGTCTTTATTGATTATTATCTTTGAGAGTTGTTTCAAATAAGTCGATTGGTGTTGGAAAAGAGTAGGAAGTTTCATGCTTATAGTGGTACAAAAGGAAGTTTGTTTTGACTGTGACTTAGATTTTATCATGTCATGCTAGATGTTGCTTTGACCATATGCTTAGTGATTATTGTTGTAGCATGACTTGTTTCAAACAATTGAGATTGCTTAATGTTCCTTGAAAGAATCATGCGTTGTTTTAGCATACAAAAGCATAATATTGTGGTATTCTCCTTTGATGTTTTATTTGGGTTGACTTGGCACATGCTTACACCATGTTAAGACTATGAACCAGTCGCCATAGCCTCTATGATCATTTAGTTTTTGACTTGCAATATCACTTTATGCTTTAATTAATAATGTTTTGTCGCTTTGCATGATTATGGCCATTATTGCTCTCTTAGTTGGTCGCTCCTAGTCTTTTGCTAGCCTCCACCTGTACTGAGTATGAGTTCTACTAATGCATCTAACTCCCAAGAAACCAAGTTATTCCAAAGAGTCCACTATAAATTCCTATGCATGGTGTGTTACACCATTCCAAGTATATTCATGTGTTTATCTATCTTCCAAATTAAACTTTTGTTATGTGAAAATTAGTGAATAAAGCTCTCACAAACTTGATTGTACACTTTATTTTCTTGCACTTAATAAACCTGAACCATTTTGCCCATCTATGTTACCTATATGCTTGCATTTTATAAGTTGTGAGTTAGCAGAACCATGTTTCCATGGGGAACGCTTTCAACATTGCACTTATTATTCAGTTGATATCATGTTATTTTGTTTATGGATCCCGGTGGTGTGAAATAAAAGGGAGCTTGTAAGCTCATGGAGTTTGTATGTGTGTTAGAGAAATGCCTGGGCGGCTAGCCTAAGCCATGCCTAATCATGGTGGAAACTTGCAGCATAACCATAGTGAGCATTCTGTGAAGCATCCTCAATAAAAACCTTTGCAAATAGCAAATAAAAAGATCGCTGAGATGCTCATTGTCTGTTGCCTTGTCATTTTGATATGGGAAAGCTCCTGTGTCATGGGGCAAGGGGTACCCCATTGGCGGTTCTCCATGATACACATGTACTCACAATGACAAGAACTTACTTGTGACTAAAGTTGAGTAGCATGAGGTTCGGTACTCGTAAGCAAGGGGCATGAGATTTTCAACTTATAACTTGTCAAGCATATCCTCATATTTGTGTCACTTTAACCTTAATCACCTCAAGATGCTTATGATAGGGGCAATGAGAGCTGAAAGCTAATAAGTACCATAATTTTTGGAATCTCTCTATGAAACTTGAAATCCCTGCTTCCCTCTGTGAAGGGCCTTTCTTTTTACTTTTATGTTGAGTCTCCATCTTACATATTTATGCACCAATTGACAGAGTATAGTGGTCATTCTTAGTTTAATGTGCATTGTCCCAAAACTTGTTAATTGATTCATAACTTTGATATTGCTTGTTCTTAAATTATTTGTATCTAGTCACCCTTATGAACTTTGAATGTGTCCTATGCATTTATGTTTTGTTATACCATGAGGGACAATCTGAATACCACTCTTATTATGTTTTCTATATGTGAAACAAACAAACGTCTTTCAATGCATTATTATTCATGATCTTTTTTTGTACCTTTTCATGTTACAACATAGTTGCTATGTCTTATTGTTAGAACTCTATCTTGCATGCTCATGTTTAGAGTACTTTGATCCCAGCTATCAATGCTTTACAAATACCTTGATCAAGATTGTGATGGTGCATGTCACCTCAAAAATTATTCTTTTTATCACTTACCTACTTGAGGACGAGCAGGAGTTAAGCTTGGGGATGCTTGATACGTCGTAAACGTATCTATAATTTTTGATGCTCTATGATTGTTTTATATCAACTATCTTATGTTTTGTCTACATTTTGAGGCATTTTTATACATTTTCTGGAACTAACCTATTGACAAGATGCCGTAGTGCCAGTTTCCTATTTTTTGTTGTTTTTGGTTTCAGAAAAGCTAGTAAAGAAATATTCTCGGAATTGGACGAAACAAAAGCCGCAATTCCTATTTTTCCAGAAGATGAAGGAGGCCAGACGGAGGAGTGGAGATGGGCCACAGGGGCCCACACCACCCCTAGCCGCGCCACCAGGTGGTGTGGCCACCCTGGCCCACCTCTGGCATCGCCTCTTGGCCTATATAAACCCCTCGAGACAAAAACCCTAAGTACCCGATCAGAATTCCATGAAAAGTTCCACAGCACCGCCGCCACTGAAGAGGAGATTCGGGGGACAGAAGTCTCTGTTCCGGCACCCTGCCGGGATGGGGAAGTGCCCTAGAGCTATCTCCATCGACTCCACCGCCATTGCTGACTCCCATGATGAGGAGGGAGTAGTTCTCTCTCGGTGCTAAGGGCTCTACTGGTTGCCATGTGTTCATCTCTCTCTATGCATGATCTTATTGAGATCATGAGATTTGTAATCTAGTTGAATAAGTAGATCTATTCTGCTACTCAAGTGCTTTAATTAATCTCTGCTTATCCCCACGTGTGTGAAGTTGACAGTGTGCCCACCGTATGGCACTTAGGCTAAGGTTACAAAAATACTTATCATGAGTATAATTTGAGTTGGATGTCTCTATGAGATTGTGGTGTTTGTTGGAACCATCTAGCGCTCAAGGTGACAGTGATGGGTTATCTAGATGGGGAATGCGAACTTTAAGGTGTGATGTTATAGCCCTACATCGTCCAACCGGAGAGTAGTTCAAGGTAGCATAATGAAGAGAATATATTTATATGAGAGTGTCCACTAGTGAAAGTATGATCCCTAGGCCTTGTTTCTAAGCATTGAAACACCGTTTACAATTAGTCATGTTACATGTTTGCTTGCTGCCACTCTTATTTCAGATTGCAATTACCACTTATAATCATCCATATTACTTGTATTTCACTATCTCTTCACCGAACTAGCGCACCTATACACCTGACAAGTGTATTGGGTGTGTTGGGGACACAAGAGACTTCTTGTATCTTGATTGCAGGGTTGCTTGGGAGGGATACCTTTGACCACTTCCTCCCTGAGTTCGATAAACCTTGAGTGATCCACTTAAGGGAAACTTGCTACTGTCTACAAACCTCTGCACTTGGAGGCCCAACACTGTCTACAAGAATAGAAGTGTGCGTAGACATCAAGCGACCATAGAAAGTTTCCGCCACCTCTGTGGGGAGGAAACTATAGAGAGAGAAAGAGCTCTCTGGCAGGCATAAATCTGTCAGGGAAATTCCTTCACGGAGAGGGGAGATCGTCGCCATCAGCACTGGCATCAAGCTAGACTTCATCGGGATCATCATCTCCACCATCATCTCCACCAGCACCATCACCACCACTCCATACCGCTATAACAATTGGATTGAATCTTGCATAGTTCTTAGGGGAAACTTTCCTGGTGTTGATTACTTGTAGTAGTTGATGCTATTGAGTGGAACCATTGAATTATTGTTCATGTTCAGATTGTTACTTATCATTATTTCATCTCTGATCTTGATCCATATGATGTCTCGTGAGTAGTTTGTTTAGTTCTTGAGGACATGGGAGAAGTCATGTTGTTAGTAGTGGAATTGTGTTAAGAAAGATTTAATGATTTGATATTTAAGTTGTGGTGCTGTTATTCCAGTGGTGTTATGTGAACGTCGACTACATGATACTTCTCCTTTATGGGCCTAGGGGAATGCATTGTGTATTTGGCTACTAATCGTGGGGTTGCCGGAGTGACAAAAACCTGAAACCTCGTTAGGATACCTTTGCATAAGGGAGTGTAGGATCTTAGAGTTTAAGGCTATGGTTAGGTTTTTATCTTAATTACTTTCTTGTAGTTGCGGATGCTTGCAAGGGGTATAATCACAAGTATGCATTAGTCCTAGGAAGGTCAGTACATTAGCATAGGTTTGATACGTCCATTTTGCATCACTATTCTATATCATAATTTACTGCTATTCATTGATATATTTCATATTAAGAGAGGATACTTATGTTATTTCATCTGTTTTTGCATGGTTGATGACTTTTGGAGCATGGATCGTTGCAGTCAGGATTCGGATGGAAAAGGTGCTGTTTGGAGGAAAAATTCGCGAAGATCAAAAAATTCGGGAAAATACATGGAAAATTCTATTTTTCCAGAAGACGAAGATTGCTAGAAGGGGAAATGGAGATGGGCCATAGGGGGCCCATGCCACCCCTGGTGCGGGCAGCCCTAGGCCGCGCTAGCAGGTGGTGTGGCTGCCCTAGCCCACTCTAGGCTCTCCCCTCTGGCGTATATTATCCTCCCGAAACCCTAAGACCCGGGGAGCGACCACAGAAAGATTCCGCCGCCTCTGCAGGGCGGAAAACACCGAGAGAGAAAGATCTCTCCGGCAGACAGAATTCTATCGGGGGAATTCCTTCCCGGAGAGGGGAGATCGTCGCCATCAACACCACCATCAAGCTGGACTTCATCGGGATCATCATCATCATCACCACCATCATCTCCACTAACACCATCATCACCACTTCATACCGCTGTAACAATTGGGTTGAATCTTGCATAGTTCTTGGGGGAAACTTTCCCGGTGTTCATTACTCCTTGTAGTTGATGCTATTGAGTGAACCATTGAATTATCGTTTATGTTCAGATTGTTACACATCATTATTTCATCTCTGATCATGATCCATATGATGTCTTGTGAGTAGTTCGTTTTGTTCTTGAGGACATGGGAGAAGTCATGTTGTTAGTAGTGGAATTGTGTTGAGAAAGATTCAATGGTTTGATATTTAAGTTGTGGTGTATTTCTTCTAGTGGTGTCGTGTGAACGTAGACTACATGACACTTCACCTATATGGGCCTAGGGGAATGCATTGTGTATTTGGCTACTAACCGTAGGGGTTGCCAGAGTGACAGAAACCTGAACCCCCGTTAGGAAACCTTTGCATAAGGGATGTCAGGGTCTTAGAGTTTAAAGTTGTGGTTAGGTTTCTACCTTAATTACTTTCTTGTACTTGTGGATGCTTGCAAGGGGTATAATCACAAGTATGTATTAGTCCTTGGAAGGTCGGTACATTAGCACAGGTTCACCCACACAACACTTAGCAAACTAAAGAAGATTAATCAAATATATGAAGCGAAAGCACTTGACGATGTTCCCATGTGTCCTCGAGAATGTTTGGTCATCTTAAGTAATACAACCGGCTTGTCCTTTGCTAAAGAAAGGATTGGGCCACTTGCTGCATTTATTCTTATTGTCTTTTATTTACTCGTACTTTATTTACCTGCATTACCAAAAAACCCTAAAAATCCGTTTGCTAAGTATTTACAGAGAATTCCTGCTCCAAGCCATTCGCCAACACCTTCTGCTCCTCGTTGGGTTCGACACTCTTACTTATCAAAAATACTGCGATACACCCCCTATACTTGTGGGTCATCAAGGTTCACCCACACAACACTTATCCAACCAGAGAAGATTAATCAACTATATGAAGCGAAAGCACTTGATAATATTCCCATGTGTCTCGAGAATGTTTGGTCATCTTAAGTAATACAATAGGCTTGTCCTTTGCTAAAGAAAGGATTGGGCCACTTGCTGCAATTATTATTATTGTCTTTTATTTACTCGCACTTTATTTATCTGCATTATCAGAAAACCCCTAAAAATCCGTTTGCTAAGTATTTACAGAGAATTCCTGATCCGAACCACTTGTCAACACCTTCTGCTCCTCGTGGGGTTTGACACTGTTATTTATCAAAAATACTATGATAGACCCCCTATAGTTGTGGATCATCAAGACTATTTTCTGGCGCCGTTGCCTGGGAGTGAAGCGCTATTGAAGAGTGGAATTGGTAAAGGAAACTTCTGCTGTGAGTATTGTTTATTTATGTTTGTTACTTTATTTCCAATATGGATACTTCACTTAGTTTATTATTTCGGAATGCTACTACCACTGCTAAGGTAGTAGATGAACCACCACCTGCTAAAATTGATCCTTCTAAAATACCTACAAAAATTGTTGATCGTGTTATGGATAACTACTATTTTGGAGATGGAACTGTCCATCCCGGTGATAATTTGCTTTTTATACATGAATTATGCGGATTGTTCAAGTGTGTAGGTATTACAACAGATCAAGTTAAGCAAAAGTTATTCTCTGTATCATTAAAAGGCAGAGCTGAGGAATGGTATAAGCTGCTAAAGAATGGCCAATCTCTTGAATGGGAGGAAATTATACCTCTCTTTTATTCCAAATTTTATCCTCCTAGTGAGATTCATAAAGATCGGAATCAAATATATGACTGTTGGCCTCATGATGGAGAGAGTACCGCCCAAGCTTGGGGGAGATTGAAGTTAGTAATGTTTAAATGTCCTATTCATGAGCTCCCTAATAATATTATTATCAATAACTTTTATGCAAGGCTTTCTCTTCATGATAAGGATTTGTTGGGTGCTTCTTGTGCTGGATCATTTACACGTATGAAAGAAGAAGCTAAATGGGATCTTCTAGACCATATTCAAGACAATGCTGAAGCATGGGAGAATGATAAAGGAAGAAAGTCAGGTATAAATTATGATTATGAATGCATTAAATATTTTATGGGAACTGATGACTTTCATAATATTAGTACTGCTTATGGTCTTGATTCTCAAAGTATTGCAAATTGTTTTTAAGGCCTTTGCCTCTTATATTGAAATTCCTAAAAAGAAATGGAACACGTATCATGAGCCATATAAAGATAGTGTTAATTATGTTCCTTCTAGAAATACCGAAGTTTATACTGCTGGTCGTATTTTAGCTGAACCTTACATCGAGAAAATACCTTTCCCTGTTAAGGTAAAGGAACATTCTATGATAGCTAGTATGGTTAACAAAAGTACAAAGAAAGTTGTAGAACCTGATGAACAAATAGATGTTGAACCTGCAGTAGCAAATGTGAAAGACCTTGCCACTAAAAATGTAGGAGATTGGCACATTATCCTTTGTAAGGATACTTCTAGTATTAATTGTTTCACATCCTAGTATAACTAGGAAAGCTAGTGTCCCTGTGTATTCTGTCAGAATAAGTGATCATTTCTACTATGGTTCATGTGATAGTTATATCGTTAAATTTATTCATGATGTTGAAAGTTATTATGAGAGAGGGGAAAATGTTTTTATGCATATCCATGATATTAAGTTTCCTCACTTTATGCTGAAAGTCTTTATGTTGCACTTGTTTTGCCTTCCTATGCTAGAAGCCTCTTGTTTTAATAATTTATTTTCTAACAAAATTCCCTTGCATAGGAAGTGGGTTAGACTTAAATATGTGTATATTTGCTTCTTGATGCTCTTTTTTACTTCAATTCATATTCTTATGTGAGCATCATTGAAATTATCATGCCTATCTTAATGGCTATAAGGAAAGAGCTTTTTGGGAGACAACCCATTATATTTTTGCTTTTAGTTTATTTTTGTTTATTTGAGTCTTGGAAGTTATTTCTTCTGTAATAACCTCTCCTAATCCTTTATGTTTGGTTTTTGTGTCAAGATTAGCCTCTAATGAGAGAGAAGTAAGATTTGGGAAAGTTGTTGTCCCGAAACAGATTTTTGTGCTTAATTGTAAAAAATCGTGAAAAATCCCAGAACGTCGTACTGATCTGTAATTTTTTGTGTGAATGCCCTAGGTTATTATTTAACTTTCGTTAGTTTTTCACTTTTTGATTTGAGCAACAGAAGATTTTCTAAAAAATTGATCTTTACCTGCTGGTCTATTTTGACAGATTTCTGCCATTTTTGCATTTGCCTCTTAAATCGATTTCCTTTTTGAATTCTTTTGGGATTTAGAAAGAAGTTGCTACAGTAGCTTATGTTTTGATGGATTTCAGTTGAAATTGAACCCAAAGGTTTATTATGTTGCATGCACTAATGTTGCTAATGAAGATTGTGTGAAGTTTTGTATGAAAGAAATTTTCAAGTGTTAGGAGAGAATGATGTAATGAGATGAAGAATGGTCAAAAGACTCAAACATTATATTTTTTAAGATTCTTACAATGAAGATATTGATGTTATTCAAGTGGTGACTCCGGAAGAATTTATTAAAGACCAAATTTAGAAACCTGCAGAGTCCGTTTACGGATAGGTAACAGTTTTGGTAAGAAAAGGTCCACGGAAATCTTTTCAATTTATATTTTTACAGTTTTTATCTAACATGGAATATAATGAGTCGAAAGAGGGACGGAAACGGATCCTGGGTGGCTCACACCACCCCATGGCACGTGCCCACCTAGTCGTGCCACCAGGGGGTGTGGCCACCCCGGAGCCCGTCTCTGACCCGTTTTCTCCTAGTACCTTCCTTTTATTGTTAAACTTTGTAATATATAATCCCCTGGATCCCCCGAGGTCCGTATATCGTGTTCTTGTCGTATTTCGATCTATTTCTGTCAGGAACTATTCTCAAGTTTAGAAGCATGATGGTCTCCACCAACGATAAGGGTAAGAAGCCTGTGGAAGATGATCTCCAAGACCCCAAGCAGGGGGAGGAGATCAAGAAGTTGAAGAGGAAGTGAAGGAAGACCAGCATCCGCGCACCAGCACCACCATTGCAAGCATTGAGTGGTGGCACATCCTGTCGATCTCAAAAGGACTGCACGAATGTCCACTAGAGGGATGGTTCCGCGCCTTTGCTTGGCTTCACGGTCACTTCCTCCACGCATCAAGAATCCCTTCCAAACCCTTATACATGAGCAGCAATTCCAAAAGATGCCTAAGGAAAAATTACCCTCCAATTGGGATATGCCTCGTTCTAACCATGCAGGAAAAGAACACTTTAAGGAGGACGAGTGGGGAAAGAATCACAAGGGCTGGGATTCACAGTCCGACATGATCATGAACCGCATTCAGCACAATTTGGAGTTGATTCGTACTCTCACCTTCGAGATTGAGGATTTGAAGAAATTGATTGAAAAGCTTGTCGAGATAACACCACCACCTCCGAAGGAGTAATTTGTCATTAGGTTTTTGCATCCCCTTGATTTGTTCCAAGCTTGGGGGAGTGTCACGGTATCACATCATTATATTTCATCTTTTTACCTTTTTAGTAGAGTCATATCATGAATAGAGAAGTTATCATATAGGATGGTTTGCATTGTGGAAGTATCTCCCCTCTAGTTAGTTATCTATGTATCCCTTGGTGTGAGTTGCTGTTATGGAATGTTAATGAGAAGTTCTATCATTTACTCTTTGCACATCTTATTTTAGTTTGCAATTTCTGTTATATGATTGATCTTGTTGTTAGTATTGGTATCACTTTGGGATCATTAAGTAAATTTAGTTGGTTTTGGCAAACCTAGGTATGGTTAGTAGCAACACTATTTGAGGATTGAATGGAAAAGAGAAAAGTACTTTTAGAAATATAATTTCATTATGTTTCTTTTTTGATTGGCTCATAAGCTTAGTATTCTCTACTTAAGATCTTTTGTGTTTCCCAAGAATATTGCATGATTGTTTTATCACTTGTATGTTTGTTTGTTTCCTTCAACTCTTATGCTTGCTACCTAGCCTTGCTAGCCAAAAACCTGTACTGAGAGGGAATGCTTCTCGTGAATCCAATCCTTGAACTAAAACCTATGACATTTGTGTCCACCATATCTACCTATTAGCATTATTGCTATTTCAAGTAAATTCTCGAGTTTTATCTATCTTACAAATTAAACTTGTTATGTGAAAATTGGTGATTAAATCTCTCACAAACTTGATGGCACACTTTATTTTCTTGTACTTAATAACTTTGAACCATTGTGACTATCTTATGAAGCTTGTATGCTTGCAAATTATAAGTTGGGAGTTAGCAAAACCATGTATCATGGGGTCCGCTTTCGACATTGCACTTATTATTTAGTTGATATCATGTTATTTTTTTATGGATGCCGGAGGTGTGAAATAAAAGGGGAGCTTGTAAGCTCATGGAGTGTGTATATGTGTTAGAGAAACACCTGGGTGGCTAGCCTAAGACATGCCTAATCATGGTGGAAACTTGCAGCATAACCATAGTGACATTCTATGAAGCATCCTCAATAAAAAACCTATGCAAATAGCAAATAAAAAGATCGCTGAGATGCTCACTGTTTGTTGCCTTGTCATTTTGATATGGGATAGCTCCTGTGTCATGGGGCAAGGGGTACCCCGTTGGCGGTTCTCCATGATACACATACACTTACAATGACAAGAACATACCGGATACCAAAGTTGAGTAGCATGAGGTCTGGTACTCGTACTCAAGGGGCATGAGATTTTCAACTTATAATTTGTCAAGCATATAACTCATATTTTCCCTCACATTAACCTTAATCACCTCAAGATGCTTATGATAGGGGCAATGAGAGCTGAAAGCTAATAAGTACCATAATTTTTGGAAGCTCTTTATGAAACTTGAAATCCCTGCTCCCCTCTACGAAGGGCCTATCTTTTACTATTTAGTTGAGTCAGTAAACCTATTCCTTTCTATCTCAAGCATGTTGGGTCCGCAGCATAGAAAACAAAAATTTTCCTACGATGTGAACTACATGCCAAGATCTATCTACTAGGTACAAAGCAAACGGGTGGACATACATCCAACAAGAACTTACCCTCGTAGACAATGAGCTTTGTTAATGAGTAGGAACTCGTGGTTGATGTAGTCGTACACTTGACGATCTCAAGATCGTGATGAAGTCCAGCAGGTCCGGCTCCAGCACGTCCATCAGATCCAGCTCCAGCACCACCAAGTCTAGCACCACAAAGCAGCGGTGCATCCGTGATCGCACACACGTCTGGTACCCCGACAACCTCTGTCCCTCGCTCCAGCAAAGCAGCGGAAGCAGCAACTCCTTTCCAGATAAAGCCATCGGGAACATGTATCTCGCTAATCCGAGACCATGGGGGAATAATACTAGAGGGGGAGAGAGATCCTTCACAAGGAGGTGTGTGTGAGAAGTGAGGAGGGGTTGGCCTTTTATAGGAGGAGGGGGGTGCCCCTCCTTCATGGTCGGCGCATGGAGGAGGTGACCCTTCACCTCCTCCATTCATGTGGTGGTAACTCCCTCCACGTAAATTTGCCCCTTCACATTCTCTTTTAAAGTCTCCACTTTAAATGCATTAAATTTCTCCAAATTTAATGCTCTCTCATTTAATAAAACTCTTTTATTAATTTTATTAATAATTTTGTTAATTACTTTAATTAACAAACATTCACATAAAACCCCCTGCAACATTTCAATATTACATGTAGAACCAATTTCAGCAATTTCACCCGAAACAGTTTCGGTGTCTATTGAAATAATTCCAGCGCTTTCTTAAATCTTTATCTGAAACATATTTGATCCAAATGGTGTCGGTATCCCTTAAGTGTGTCACCCTACGGTTCGCGAATAATGCAGACATGATCGAGACCCCTCTCAGATCAATAATCAGAAGCGGGACCTAGAGATCCATACTGACTCCTACACATTCAACGATGACTCTTGTGATCGTGTGAACCTTTAACGTCGTAACTAAATCCCTTTGTCTCGCGATATATTACATGTCTGATATTCGATCATCGGTATCCAAATACCTAGTTTGATCTTGTTACCGACATGCACTCTTTTCTCGTTCCCGTGATATGACATTCTAGTGATCACATCACTTGCTTGCAAGCTATTTCAATGTGATATCACCGAGAGGGCCCAGAGTATATCTATCCGTCATTGGGATGGACAAATCCCACTCTTGATCCAGGAGCCTCAACATAACACCTTCATAGCACTGAACCCACCTTTATAGTCACCCTGTTACGGTGTGACGTTTGATGTTATCAAGATACTCTTCCGGTGTTAGCAATTAACATGATCTCATGGTCTAAGGACTGAGATTACTTCGTATGATGTTATATCAATATAAACATAATGACTCTGATCGTAATGCTATGCTTCAGATGAATGTTCATCACATCATTCCACCAATGTTGTGACCTCGTTATTAACAACATCCAATGTCCATGATCAGGAAACCTTGATCATCTTGTTAATCAACGAGCTAGTCTATAAGAGAGGCATGACTAGGAACCTTTTATTTGTTTATTAAACACACATGTATTGACGTTTCCTATCAATACAATTATAGCATGCAAAATAAACAGTTATCATAAACAAGGAATAAGATAATAACCACTTTATTATTGCCTCTCGGGCATATTCCCTTCAGTCTCCCACTTGCACTAGAGTCAATAATCTAGTTTCAAAAACTTTGCGTATTGAACACCTATGGCTTTCTGGTGTTGCATATACGCGATTGCTAGTGGTTAACATAATCTCTAGATCTGACAGTTTCAGGTCCGTGTGTATTTGCATGTCTTTGCGTCTCTACGCATCACTCATTCTCAAATGAGATGGCATTGTATAAATTTGGTCCTTTGGTGAGACCTTCGGTTCGTTCGGGTTTAAAATATGTTGATATTATTGTCACACAATATATCTTCATAGTATTAGCCCACTTTGAACCACACCTAGTTTGATAACAAACTACTTAACACAAATGCCCTCCTTTGCTGCTACTATAGCAGTTATATACTTAGCCTTTTGTTGTAGTATCCGTCACAATATCTCAACTTTGGAACTCATCCAAATCCATCATGGAACATCCTTTCCATTATATTGTCCCACCCATAGTCTAAATTGAGATAAATTTAATTTGTATCTTGTGACAAAACTAGTATCAATGTAACACTTTACAATGAACTACCTTTAACTATTTGTCACTTATACATTATATATTCTTAGTTCTTCCAAAGCTCATAAGAATATCTTTACTATTGTCCAATGATCATCTTATGAATCATTCTGGTATATGCTCATAAAATTTAGAGCATAGGACATTCTGGATATATACATATCATGGTATAATCGATCAAAATCTTCATGTGATTTTACTCACCAAGTGTTGAAACACTTGAATTTTGATACAATCCTTTCCATGCAGCAAGAACCTTTCTTGTTGTTTCCATATTGAACCCTTTCAATATCTCATATATGTATGTCTGGCACAACCATATTAGCGCCTTAATCTATCCATATAGGTATTGATGCCTAATATTCTGGGTTTGCCCAAGTCTTTCATCGAAATCTTATTTTAATGAAATCCTTAACTTGTGTCAATTCAAGATACATCATTTCCAATCAACAATATGTCCTCTACATAATGTATTAGAAATATGTATCAGCGCTCCCACTTAATTTCTTGCAAATGCAAGCATCTTCATCATCTCCGATGAATTTAAACTCTTTTAACAGTTTCATCATGGTGAAGATTCCAACTCCGCTATGCTTACTTCAACTATTGAAGTTTACATGCCCTTTTAGCACCCTTTGAATTAACAAAACCCTTCGGACCATGTCATGTACATGTCCTAGGTTACCGTTCTATTAGAAGAACCTTGTTTTGTTTATTCAACTACCATATACCAAATTATATGTAGTGGTTGCTACATTAATCCGTCAAGACTATATATCGCTATGAAAGATCATATCTTGTCATAGTCAACTCCTTGAACATTGCCGTAAACTTCTTTCCGACATGTCGACTATTTCATAGATGTCAAACATCCATGTCTATTTCTTTATAGATCCAAACACGACCGATAGGCTTCACGCCTTTTCGGAGGGTCTTCCAAGTTCAGAAACTTGATTTCTCGTGTATGGATACTATCACGGATTCTATGACTTCTAGTCATTTTATGGAGTCAGGGCCCATAATCGCTTGTTTGCATGCAGTCGGTTCATCATTGTCAAAACAATAACGACTTCTGTTTCAAATCTTACTATTTGATTCTTACCGACCCACGTGGTTCAGTAGGAACTCTAATCTCCAAGATCACACCCTTTATAATCACGAGAGCCATGAGCATTGTGGCCACCACCAGGACACTTTCCGGCGCTGCACTACTTAGCACATATAGCTAAGGTTCAACAACCTTATCAAAGTTCTATTGTCCTCCCACTTAACTTTTCACGAAAAATTCCTTCTCAAGAAACTTGACGTTCTAAGCGATAAACTCTTTTGTCCTCGGTGTTATGGAGGAATTCCCAACAAATTCTTTGGGATAACCTACAAATGCATGCTTATCCGACTTTGGTTGTAAACATTTTACTTATGCATAGCATACCAAATTTAAGAAAAGACAATTCGGGTTTTATCCCAAACCATAACTCATATGGTGTCATTTCAACGGATCATGATGGTGCTCTTTTCAGTGAAAAAGCGGTAGTCTCTAAAGCTTTAATCCTTAAAACATAATGGCAGTGTTATAAATGACACTCTTGATCTTACCATGTCAAACATGGTTTGATTTTATCTCTCGAATATGCCATACTCCTATGGTTTATCGGGAAACACAAATCATGGTACAATTCCTCAAGTCTTAGGTGTTTTTGCTAAACATGTAACTCAAATATCTTCCTTTATGATCGAATCATAAAATCTTTAGTTTCTTGTTACAATGATTTTCCACTTCATCTTGAAAGTCTTTGAACAATTTTCAAATGTTTCATACTTCTTCCTTATTAAGTAAATATACAGATATATTCACTCAAATTTTCGGAGAAAGCATATGAAGCAAAAATATCCATCGCATATGGCTACACATAATGGACTATGCACATCAGCATGCACAATTTCCAATAAGCTAGTCCTCCGTTCCTCTATGGCCTATGGACGGAGTTTCAATTATCTCGAGGAAAGTCTCACATGCGTCAATTGATCAAAATCAAAGGCTCCAAAAATCCATCAACATGGAGTTTCTTCATGTTTTCTTTCAAATATAATTTAAACAGCGATGTCACTTCATAAGTGATCTTTCAATCATTTGTCTTGCGACATTTTAGCAATAGTGTTTATGGATGTGATTTCTCCAACTAGACTTGTAAAAGTTCATCCATCCTTTATGGAATACGGTAATTATTTGAACAGCCATTGTTCTCATAATACCGGAACAAAATAACAATTATTTAAACAAATCTTGAAGGCTTGGTTTGATGACAACGAAAAACACAATAACACTTTATTTGTTTTCGATGAACATCATCACTCATTCTCTTGGTAGTTACTTAGGCCATTGTAGTTCATGAATTGCGTTGTCCTGTATGACATTTCATACCAACCAATTCGGTATCCAATACCGGTATCCAATACCTAAGAACCACATTGTTTAACAAGCAAGGAATATAGCCATAACATGTATATCTTCTATATACCTAAATTGGACATCTCCAACCTTTTATTTTCTGCCAAATATTTTATAGATTCTCTTTCAGCAATTCCTTTTCTTTTAAAAGAATCTATCAACATCAATAGTGGTGTCATCAACATGACACATGGTACAAAGCGTATATAGTCAAATACTAATACCTTTGGACTTCCACTTTGAAGTGGATCACCATCATCAAATGTTTGGTGTTCTTTCAAAAATCCATTCTTTAGTAATCTATTAGTGTAGTAAACATTTTACTTACATCTTCTATTCATCCTTATCATGACAATTTTCATGATCAAGCTACTATAGCTTATAAGGAAGAATCACGAGTATAATATCAGTTCCCAAACCTTTTTGGTAGATTCGGATGCCTAGCATCTCCATCCTTCACAAATTCTCATACAATATGAGAACATGTATTTTGCTAAATTATACTCTATCATAATGCAACCAAAAACATTGTTTCAGATATCACAATATCTTTCACACATGATGGTTTCTGAAACAATTTCCAGCTCCAATATAATCTTGATATTAAAACAACTTTTTGAATATCAATAATCATGGAGGCAAACATGATACTTTAGATACTAACATTGGAATTCTTACTCTTGATTTAATACTACTTATTAAACTTCATGGAGCAAATAGAGTTTGCTGAAAGTTTGCAATAGGACTTATAAACTTTAAATTGACATTCAAAACAATATGATACCAGTTCGTAAAGTAAATATCCAGAATTCTATAGTTCTATTATCTCAAATAAAAACTAAGCATAAGGTAGAAAACGAATGCCAATGACTACAACAAACTATGCAAATTCACTTTGATTTAATTTATGACAAATTTGGTTCGACTAATCCAAATTAGAAATGAACTCCCACTCAAAAACGACATCCATCGTGCCTTTTTGGTGATTACATGAACCAAATCCACTACACCAAGTCTGATCATCACGTGAGTCGGTGTAGCTTCAAAGGCGAGCATCAATATGGTCATCACATCAACTATATGACTCATGCTTAACCTTTCGGTCCGTGTTCCAAGGCCATGTCTGTACATGCTAGGCTCGCCAAGTAAGAACCTTAGTATTCGCGTGTGTAAAACTGTCTTACACCCGTTGCATGAAAGCGTAGAGTTGAGAACACCCGATCATCACGTGATGTCTCGAAACACGATCCATAGAACGGTGCATACTTAAGGAAGAACACATTTTATCTTGATATTTAAATGAGGGATCATCTTACAATGCTACAGAAAGCGCCAAACTAGCAGTATAAGATGCTAACATCTAATGTGTAAAGTGAGATGATATGGTCCATGCATTTGATCTCTATCATTTGCATCGTGGTATGATCTCTATCATTCCTTTATGTGTAAGGTCAAGGTCTATGGAATTTACACGTTGAATGTGTTGTAAGAGTATCTATCATACATCTACTTACAACAATACCATATCAAGACACTAGCCCAGCAACGATCTAAACTAGACGCCTCTAATTTATCAATTGCAAGTTTTACGTGGCTTAGGGCTTTCGGAGATAGAACCGTTCTTACCTACGAACATGAACCACAACGAGGATAACTAAGTTATTAGCAACTCGTTCTAAATCAGATATTGACTATAGTAGGAGAGACATACACCCGCCAGCCACTTATGCAAAACAAGTTGCATGTCAGTCGTGGAACCGGTCTCATGTACGATGACATGTAAGGTTGGTCCGGGCCGCTTCATCCCACTATGCCACCAATATCCAAAGTACATAGAAGATGCAATAATATGATCATCATCGCCCACATATAAACATATGTGTACTACCCGTGCAAAGCACCTACGCATAGATCAGGCTCTGATACCACTGTTGGGTCCGCAGCATAGAAAACAAAAAATTTCCTACGGTGTGAACTACACGCCAAGATCTATCTACTAGGTACAAAGCAAACGGGTGGACATACATCCAACGAAAACTTACCCTCGTAGACAACGAGCTTTGTTAACGAGTAGGAACTCGTGGTTGATGTAGTCGTACACTTGCCGATCTCAAGATCGTGATGAAGTCCAGCAGGTCTGGCTCCAGCACGTCCATCAGATCCAGCTCCAGCACCACCAAGTCCAGCACCGCAAAGCAGCGGTGCATCCGTGATCGCACACACGTCCGGTACCCTGACAACCTCCGTCGCTCGCTCCAGCAAAGCAGCAGAAGCAACAACTCCTTTCCAGATAAAGCCACCGGGAACATGTATCTCGCTAATTCGAGACCATGGGGGAATAATACTAGAGGGGGAGAGAGATCCTTCACAAGGAGGTGTGTGTGAGAAGTGAGGAGGGGTTGACCTTTTATAGGAGGAGGAGGGGGTGCCCCTCCTTCATGGCCGGCGCATGGAGGAGGTGACCCTTCACCTCCTCCATTCATGTGGTGGTAACTCCCTCCACATAAATTTGCCCCTTCACATTCTCTTTTAAAGTCTCCACTTTAAATGCATTAAATTTCTCCAAATTTAATGCTCTCTCATTTAATAAAACTCTTTTATTAATTTTATTCAGAATTTTGTTAATTACTTTAATTAACAAACATTCACATAAAACCCCCTGCAACATTTCAATATTACATGCAGAACAAATTTCAGCAATTTCACCCGAAACAGTTTTGGTGTCTATTGAAATAATTCCAGCGCTTTCTTAAATCTTTATCTGAAACATATTTGCTCCAAATGGTGTCGGTATCCCTTAAGTGTGTCACCCTACGGTTCGCGAATAATGCAGACATGATCGAGACCCCTCTCAGATCAATAATCAGAAGCGGGACCTAGAGATCCATACTGACTCCTACACATTCAACGATGACTCTTGTGATCGTGTGAACCTTTAACGTTGTAACTAAATCCCTTTGTCTCGCGATATATTACATGTCTGAGATTCGATCATCGGTATCCAAATACCTAGTTTGATCTTGTTACCGACATGCACTCTTTTCTCGTTCCCGTGATATGACATTCTAGTGATCACATCACTTGCTTGCAAGCTATTTCAATGTGATATCACCGAGAGGGCCCAGAGTATATCTATCCGTCATCGGGATGGACAAATCCCACTCTTGATCCATGAGCCTCAACATAACACCTTCGTAGCACTGAACCCACCTTTATAGTCACCCTGTTACGGTGTGAAGTTTGATGTTATCAAGATACTCTTCCGGTGTTAGCAATTAACATGATCTCATGGTCTAAGGACTGAGATTACTTCGTATGATGTTATAGCAATATAAACATAATGACTCTGATCGTAATGCTATGCTTCAGATGAATGTTCATCACATCATTCCACCAATGTTGTGACCTCGTTATTAACAACATCCAATGTCCATGATCAGGAAACCTTGATCATCTTGTTAATCAACGAGCTAGTCTATAAGAGAGGCATGACTAGGAACCTTTTATTTGTTTATTAAACACACATGTATTTATGTTTCCTATCAATACAATTATAGCATGCAAAATAAACATTTATCATAAACAAGGAATAAGATAATAACCACTTTATTATTGCCTCTCGGGCATATTCCCTTCAAAGCAAGCATTTGAGTTGTTGTGATTCAATCATCCATATGATGATTTATTCAATCATGTTTCTTATGTTCCTTGTTTTGCACACTGCTCTTATCTAAGTGAATATTACTTTGAAAGCTATCATTGACAACCCCATTATGTTTGACTCTTGCAATTTGTTAACCGTTCTCTGACCAAGAACAAAGTTTGCCATTGCCAATTATGATTTACTTTGTGTATCTTTATTGTGTTTCCCTTACTCATTGCAAGTTAAGTTATATAATAGTGAGTTGTTTTCTATTATGATTTGTGTATTGATGAATGTGATGCTTCTTGTCCGTATTCTCTTTATCGACACTTCACTCCATAAACCTGTGGTCATGTTTATTGAGCTCAATTTTCGCTTGGGGACAAGCGAGGTCTAAGCTTGGGGGGAGTTGATACGTCCATTTTGCATCACTATTTTATATCATAATTTACTATTATTCATTGATATATTTCATATTAAGAGATGATACTTATGTTATTTCATCTATTTTTGCATGATTGATGACTTTTGGAGGATGAACCACCGGAGTCAGGATTCTGATGGAAAAAGCACTATCCAGATGCAATATTGGCGAAGATTAGAAAATCCCAGAAATATACTGAAATTCCTATTTTTTCCAGAAGATGAAGGAGGCCATAAGGAGGAGTGGAGATGGGCCATAGGGGGCCCACACCACCCCCTGGCGCGGGCCCCCTGGCCGCGCCACCAGGTGGTGTGGCCACCCTGGCCCACCTCTGCCATCGCCCTTTGGCATATATAATCCCCTCGAAACCCTAAGACTTGGGGGAGCGGCCACAAAAAGTTTTCGCCGCCTCTACAGGGCGTAAACTATAGAGAGAGAGAAAGAGCTCTCCAGCAGGCAGAAATCTGCCAGGGAAATTCCTTCCTGAAGAGGGGAGATCATCGCCATCAACATCGTCATCAAGCTAGACTTCATCGGGATCATCATCATTATCTCCACCATCATCTCCACCAGCACCATCACCACCACTCCGTACCACTTAACAATTGGGTTGAATCTTACATAGTTCTTAGGGGAAACTTTCCCGGTGTTGATTACTTGTAGTAGTTGATGCTATTGAGTGGAACCATTGAATTATTGTTCATGTTTAGGTTGTTACTTATCATTATTTCATCTTTGATCTTGATCCATATGATGTCTCGTGAGTAGTTCGTTTAGTTATTGAGGACATGGGAGAAGTCATGTTGTTAGTAGTGGAATTGTGCTAAGAAAGATTTAATGGTTTGATATTTAAGTTGTGGTGCTATTCTTCTAGTGGTGTCATGTGAACGTCGACTACATAATACTTCACCTTTATGGGCCTAGGGGAATGCATTGTGTATTTGGATACTAATCATGGGGTTGCTGGAGTGACAAAAACCTGAAACCCCGTTAGGAAACCTTTGCATAAGGGAGTGTACGATCTCAGAGCTTAAGGTTGTGGTTAGGTTTTCATCTTAATTACTTTCTTGTAGTTGGGGATGCTTGCAAGGGGTATAATCACAAGTATGTATTAGTCCTAGGAAGGTCAGTACATTAGCATAGGTTCACCCACACAACACTTATCCAACCAGAGAAGATTAATCAACTATATGAAGCGAAAGCACTTGACAATATTCCCATGTGTCTCGAGAACGTTTGGTCATCTTAAGTAATACAACCGGCTTGTCCTTTTCTAAAGAAAGGATTGGGCCACTTGCTGCAATTATTATTATTGTCTTTTATTTACTCGCACTTTATTTATCTGCATTATCAGAAAACCTCTAAAAATCCGTTTGCTAAGTATTTACAGAGAATTCCTGATCCAAACCACTTGTCAACACTTTCTGCTCCTCGTTGGGTTTGACACTCTTATTTATCAAAAATACTACGATACACCCCCTATACTTGTGGGTCATCAAGCACCTCGAAATAGACAGGACACATGTTTGTGCATTGCATTCATGCATAAGAAAATCTGGGGAATTTTCGCGCAAAACTAAAGAAGCCAATGAGGGATCGGGATCTCCCTTGTTCTGATGAAAGCATCCGAGCAAGTGCTATAGATTTCGACATGACCTCTACTGTATCTTTGTGTATGAGGGAAAGCAATTCAAATTTGAATATTCGAAAGGTATATTTGAAAAAAAGGAATAGTCCAAACAATCGAAAATATCTAATCAGTTGATCTCATCCATAAGGGAGGTGGTCTAGCTTTGGAACTTGAACCCTGGTGGGTTCCACATAAAAGCAAGCAGGCAACACACACTACACATGCAACTGTTCTGCTGTCAACACCATAGCCAGCACAAAAAGTGCATATGAAAGAGCACAGCCATATCATAGCTACTAACACTTTCATCTCCTCCACATCACCAGAACAATAAGAACACAAGACCACTGAATTTCATAATCACTAGCACAACAAACTTCACACCACTAGATCACTGCAGTAGGATCTGGGTAACCAACCCCACAAGAAGAAGGAGTTGTCCCTGAGCACAAGCAAGGAGGAGGAAGATCAGGGCCAATCCAGGAACAGACCAGTAGTTGGATCAAGGTGGGGAAGGCCACAAGGACAAGATAGTGGCAAGGCAAAACAGACCAAGTGGACAGCCAGAGGTAGTGGACCAAGATCGACCACCACAACATACACAACCAAATCATCTGTCCACACTACAAGCAGCATGTACTCGATCCATACTAGTACTTGTTCTTATCAATTTAAAACAAGCATCAGTTGGGGAGAGAGAGAGCTCTCAGTCCAGCATAGGAAAGCTATGTTGGTCTCATCATAGAGCTTGTAAGGAAATTATAGTATCTGTTTTTACTACAACTCTTAATCTTAGCCTTGTGCATCATTGAACAAGATCACATATTAGGGTTGTGCATCTAGATCATCCAAACTGGATGATATCATTTTTCACACCCTACTTGGCAAGTTTAATAGATCCAATAGTGGAGACCACCGTGTTCCATCCTAAAGGAGGCATCACAGTGGTATTTCACTAGTGAATCTACACAGCACAAGAGAACAACACCACATAATCATTTTCCTAGCTAAATACATGTAGGAATCATATGACCACTGTCTTACTAACAGTAGTTGGCATTAGCCAAATGCAACAACAGTATATGATCATGTGCAACACAAGTCAAGCCTCAGACTTGGCATCATTGGCATAGACATGGACCAACACCTTGTTAAGTAAAAGTATAGCAGATATGTAAATGATCTATGCTGCTGTGCTCACTCTCAGGAAGGTTCCACAACAACATAGCCATATTACAGAAGCTATTACTTTAAGAAACAATAGCAATCCAATAAAAACAAACCATTTTCCTACCAAGTGTTCGAGGAATCAGATGTATAAATTACTTCACTGTACAAACTTATAGGAAGATCAATTCTTTCTTAAGATCTCAAACAAAGCATTTTTCTTCCATACTTGATCTTACAAACCTAAAGCCTCAACTTAGATATCATGGACAGGGACAGAAATAGTTCTCTTTCCATATATTATCATAATGATCTCATCAAACTTAGCCAAATAAATGACTACAAATCATGCTAAAAGTAATCAAGCTATTGTGTACACTCCAAGGAGGCATCACAATAGCAGAACCATATTAGCAGAAGTAACCATTTACATTAATAAAATCAGCCACTAGTTCGTTTACAAGCAGTTACACCTGAAAGCCAAATCATTTTCTTAGCCAGCTGCTAGGAATCATATTAGTTATTATTCTCTACCAAAATTGGTAGATATTCATTTACCAAGAAAATCTCTGATAGGTAATTCAAACATTGTGTTTGAATTCAAACAATCACACCCTAGTATATCAAGTGAATCTCCTAGCATTGGAAGCACTGAGCTACCAGCACAAGAGTAATCTCTAACAGAAGACCCTAAGCTAAGTGAGAATCCTTTGAGCATGGTAAAAAATCATGGCATGCTCAACACCAAGGTTACAACACCACCAATAGTGCTAATTCAAACATAGTTTGAGCCAAGCATGATTAAAAACATTACTGGAATAATCCTTATAAGCTAACAAGATAATCAGAGGGCAACTGCTAGCACAGGAGGAAGAAACCCTAGTTAGGATTGGATATAGAGAGAGAGGTGTGAGGATTAGAGAGAGGCAGAGTATTTACCCATGGTCATCGCTAGAGTTTAGAAGAGGAAGCAGGGACGATGGCCTACATCAACCATGTCGCGGTGGTACGGTGGGCGCATAAGAAGCTACACCATGCCGAGCCACGCTAGTGGTGGTGCTGGCAATCACCACGTCTCCAAACCGTCGAAAGATCATCGTGTGGACACCAAGCACGGTGGGGCAAGGAGCCCAAAACCCTAGCACCCAACAAGGAAGGAGGCGACTGGAAGGGGGCAGGATTTCCAAATCTAATTGGACCCGTCACTAGATCTGTATGAGGAGCATCAATTGTGCAAGTGTCGGCGGTCGAGGAGGCTAGAGACAAGCGGCGACGATGCCTGGTAGCATCGCCTAAGAGAGAGAGAGAGCGGTACAGTGTGTTCGTGCAAGACAGGAGGAGAGAGATAGGGGAAGTGGGCCGGGGAGGGGCTTGACACCATGCTTGGCTAGGACAAGTTGGGCCTAAGTTAGGCTAGTCTATGGGCCAGGCCCAGTTCCAAAAGCTTATTACAAATAAATTAATATCCCAAATATTAAATGACCAAGATACCCCTAAACATAATTTACACTCTAGAAAAATATAGAAAAATCCTAAAAATATATATGATATGTTATAATGATCACAAAAATAATATAAACCTAGGAAAAGTATAACATTACTGGTTTGGGTCAAATAAAATGCAACTAAATAGTAACACTATTAAATTCCTTAATGAAATGTAATCAAATAAGTAAAAGTCCTACAAATAAATAAAAATCATTTTTTGCATATAAAAATAAGTCCACTATTTTATAAAAATACAAACTTATTTTTTGTACAAATAAAACTTGAAGCAAATATTTAAAGACAGATAATCCTTTGTGGAATTTTATATAAAAAGGATAACACCTAAAAATAAATAAAATTCATTTCTAAGATTTTAAGTAAGTAGGTTTTACTAGCAAAATACTAAGTATATCATTCCAACACATTTTTATTAAGTAATAAATCCTTATTTATTATCTATTTGGTAAATTCTTTAAAAACATTTCTTAAATAAGAAATAATCACAGTTTTATATAAAACCTTAAATCTTTCACATTTAAATACTACTTCTAGAAACATAATTTGAATCTATAATAATACTTAAATATAAACTATTAACTTGTAGAAAACTCTTTAATTAAAACCATAACTTCAAAGTAAACCAACAATTTGAATAGATTTTAAACATCATTCACTTATAATAAAAGTGAATGTTATTTATATCTTAACTATTCTTCCACATGATTTCAAACTTTAATAGAGTATTAAAATCATCTAAATTTACTTTCCTTAATAAGATAAATTATATTCACAATAACAAGTCACCTTTAAACTCATCATTCACTTAAACTGAAAGTGAATGGTCTCATACCTTTAAACCTGCTTGCTGCAAGGTTTAAAACTTATTAATACTTTTAAACACATCACACCCTAGATCTACTTAAAACCATAAACCAAGTTTTTAAGTAATTAAAGTAAAGCCTTTTCCTTGTTTATAAAGTCTAACCATTAATTCTAAAAGATAGGTAAATGATTCCATTCACTTATAATTTTATTAAAGCACCACCCCATAAAAGCAACAACACTTATACACCGCCTTTATGGAATGTTAAGAAGTGAACCACATATAATATGATGCCATACTCAAAACATATAAGTCTCCACTACAGGTGTTGTGATTGTTTAAGTGTAGTAATGTTTTCCTTTTTGATAATTAAAGTTAATAAGAAACCCTAAATAGTGTTAACTTCAAATTTAAATACCTCCCTTTGTAAAAGTAACCTTTTCCTCAAAATTTGTTTTTTAAGAAACATTAAAAGTAATCCTTAAGCATTTCTATAAAGGCTCGAATTGATTAATAATCTAGCTTAAGAAACCTTTTAGATACCATGCCCCATTTGAATGCTTTAGTATTGCATGCTACTTGTTATATTTACATATTGTTTCACACACTCTCACAAGCCTTAATAAGAAGCACAAGTGTGAAGCTGGTATAAAAGTGAAACACATTCTAAAGAAACCATCCCCAGTTTCTGAACCCTAGATGAGATACGATTATTCTGGGGATTTGCGTTTATCTAATTGCATTACATTACTTATGCATAATTGCATCTTGCTTCTTTAAACATTAGTCCTTACCAGACCAATGATGCTATTTACAGAATTTGGATCTTCTATTCTCTTGAAGATCGTGAGTGAATAATCTTGCAATCACAAAAATGCAAGTTCACACTTGCTCATGTCCTTTGGTTATTTTATATCAAATGCTTGTAACTCAAATGTTGTCATCACCTGCATTCCAAAAAATTCAGAAAATACTATTTTCATAATAATATGATTATGGATTATTTACTAAATGGTAATAATCTAGTGATACAGTTCTAGTGGTAAAGGAACATATTATCTGGGACTTTAACAACCAATGTCGCTAGTGATTCTTGCGCCATAAATTACGTGTTAACCATAAGATCTACAATGGCTCTAGGGAAGTCAGCTGGATCTTCTTCCTTTCGCATGGACAGATGAACTTATCGTGAGGCTAGTGGATTTCTCGTTGAGAACCTAGCACATGGGTGGGACCCCTTAGTTCCCCTAATATTGGTGTCTAGATTATCTGTGAGCGTATGCTAGTGGTTTAGTCGGTCCTTTAAGGGAGCTTGCCAGGGCATAACCATCTCATAGAGTCTTCAAGGGCCTACCAGAGTTATAGCTTGTCTGAAAGGGGCTTAACAGAGGTGTGACACTTCCTGGAGGGTCTTGTCTTCATGCGGGTTCACGGAGAAGGGCAGCGATTGGCTTGGATTCTTATACCGGGCCTCATACAATGGAAGTGTGAATGGGAATGCGCACCCAAATGCGCAACAAGGTTAAGGATATCTTATGGGTAAAGCAATGCACCTCTGCAGAGTGTAAGAACTATGACATGTTACTCCTTGTTCCAAGAAGGAGCTGCGAACGCTGCAGGAAAGGAACTCCACGAAAGTTCTGGTAAACCTGTGAAGGCTGATGGACATAGTTTTCAGAATAAAAGCAATCTTTGAAGAAATGTTTACAAAAACCTGCATTGCCTATGACCTATGGTCTGTGGTTGTAGATAGTGCATCAAACACTCCTTTTTAGTGAACTTGCTGAGTACGCTCGTACTCAACCGTACCTTCTTAACCCTTGCTAGGTTCTAAGCCATTGAAGACGACGTCAACCCAACTTATGCTCAATAAACCATCATCGACAGCTCAAGTTCTTCAATAAAGTCAATGAAGTCGACATATACATCAACCGAAGTGAAGACGAAGTTCCTGAGTAGATAGGAGTAGATTCTCTAGCCATAAAACCTACTTCTGTAGAACATTGCAATAGCAAGAATGGAAAGCCAAATAGTTTAGATACTAGTCTTAGTCTAAAGATAGTTCCGAATTGTTATTTCTGGTTATTCCTTGTAAAGAGATGTTTTCTTCCTCTTTAACCTAGAGTGTTCTCTGGATATTTTGTAAGAGTCGAGTTGTAATCTATAGTCATGTCTTGGACCTGCTATGTTTCTGTTGTACCACTCTGAGGGATGTAATACTAGTGAACAATATTTCATTGGTGTTATGTCAACGACTACAGTGTACTACATCATGCAATGGTATGCTGGGTCACCGCACATATGCACCAAATGCAAGATACAATTCCTTCACTCTCAAATTCCACCAAAACTACAAAAGCTATTGGGGGAATAAGAGGGGAAGAACACAAGAGGACAACAAAAAACTCTCCAAGATCTAGATCCCAAGGATTCCTTCACAAAGAATGGATTTGGTTTGGTTGGGTTGTAGATCTATATCTCCTCTCTCAAATTTCTCAAAAAGATGCAAGAATCATAGGAGGGGGAAGGGGAGAGGACAAGCTCTTCAAGGTCAACAATGGAGGAGAGAGAGAGAGAAAAATGGACCAAAAGAGCTAATGCTCACGAAGGGGAAGAGGAGCTCCTTTTAAAGGGCTCCCCGAATCTGATCGGGCCAAAATGCTCTTGGCTGGTAGTACCGGTGAGTCACCGGAAGTTCCAGTCAGCCCCGGCTCCAACGACTAGAAAACAGTTGAAACGGTATGGTTGTATAGGCCAGAAGTTCCGCCCGACCCAAGCCAAAACTTTTGTCCGGTACTACCGGTCTAGTACCGACCAAGTATCGATATTAAAACGCGACCAAATAGAGAGATGACTGCAGGGTTTCACAGGCTGAGCGAAAGTGGGCCGGAATTTCCACCGGTACTACCGGTGGCAAAATATGCCCTAGCGGTACTTCTGGTCAACTACCATCCCAAGTACTGGTAAATATGCATCAAAAACAGAACATGTGCTATGAGAATTCCCATTCTCACCGGAACTAGCCCGATACTACCGGCGCCAAATTGGCCTAGCGGTACTTCCGGTGAGGCAGCAGTAATTCCGGTCAGGGAAACTCCAGAACCAAAACAACCATAACTTTTGTATCCGAACTCCAAAAAGGATGAAACCAATTTTGTTGGAAATATAACAACGTGTAGAGCCAGAAAACCCAAGCTAGAAAACCTAGGGAGAAAATATCATGTATATATATGTGAGATATCTCCCAAGGTGTGGAGCCGAAAAACCCCCAAGATAAAAACTCAATAAGATATTCAAGGGAGAACCGTTTTTGATGAACTAGATCTTGTTATGAATATAACCACAAGATTTACATCCTCTCATGTACAATATCCAACCAACAACCAAGAAAGATGATGCTATGTATGAAAAGGTTTGAGCTCTCCCGAAGAGATCGAGCAAGCTACTCACTCGAGAACCCCTCTTGATAGTACGGCTATCTATCCTAAACCCAGTATCCCAAGGAGTACAAGAGACCGGTAAAATAGAAAACCTATCAAGATCATACCTTTTCCTTGAGAATTCCACTTGAGCTTCATGTAGACGATCTCATGTCCTTCAAGATGGAACACCTTTCTTGATTTCTCTTGCTCACGCTTTGCTTAATTAAGACTTGCGACTTGCTCCCCCATACTCCATGGGGAAATCTCTTCTTTGAACTTTTCTTCATCACTCCATGATCACCGAGGATGGCAAGCTTCAAGCATGAGATCTTCTAGAGAAGGCGCATCTTGAGCTTGCACTTCATTTCTTGATGATGTCTTGAAGATAGTCATAAGGAACTCCAACTTCTTCAAGACACTTTTGATCTTCTTCTTCTTTTACATGATTCCAATAGGCACAAAGTCCTTGGACATTTCTTCTTCTTGATTTTTCAATCTTGAAACCAACACATGGCCCAAGTGATGCCAATAGACAAATCCTACAAGTGAAACTCAATTCAAACATTAGTCCATAGAGATTACCATTAATTACCAAAACCACACATGGGACACACATGCACTTTCAGTCATGTTAAAACTTATCACACTCACTTGATGATCTACTTTAATTCCATCAAGTTAAGAGAAGATTCAATCACTTTAGCAAGTTTTAATCAAAAGCGCGAAATTTTTCTAGATTTTCTATGCATGAATGTAATGCACACATCTGATTGTCATTTCTAACCTGCAATGATAGGATGTTACACATGGGACCCACACCTACCGTTAATGGCGACACACAGTCGTGTCCGAGCGCCATCTACGGGTGCCACATCATCAAAGTAGGCAGGGTCGCCTTGTCGTTTCCGCATCAATTCGTTGTCAACCGCATGGCCCACATTGCAACAAACTACCCCAAAGTTGGTGGTTTTTGATTTAAACAAAAAGTGGTAGTTTTCTGAAATTTGAGCACCGAAGTGGTTGTTTTATGCTATAAACTCTTAGAGTTAGGTGAGCTCCAGTAAAGAGGTGTATGGTTAGTGAGTAGTTTTTCACCTAGCTGTGCCTAGCAGCATGAAGTGGATTTGTGTTCCCGATGTCTGTCTCAAACATGTTGTAATCTGGTCTCTTGGCCCCTCTTCTATGAACCCGATTCATCTTTCCATGACGTATCATTCAAAAGGTTACCAGCTATAGGCTACATACACACTTCACTCAAAAAATAAAAAATAAAAAGCTACAACGTAGTACCTTGTAGAAGCCCTACCCAACCGATAAGGAACGAAACTGGAGATAGGTCTGAGGCTGCAGCTCTAAACCCATCTAGGTTCCGCCCCTTGCCTGATGACACTGTCGGTCCACTCTGTTAGCCTTGGGGTCCTTAGAGACGTGGTAGGCCACGACCTCTTACCGGCGGAGGGTTCCCTTTTTTTGTTATTTTTTAGTGCCTTCTTCGGGATGGTGAGGCGGCGGCTACATCATGAAGTTAGAATAAGGTCATCTCCATCCTCCCCACATTCTGGTGAAGGGTCTAGTGCTACCAGAGGGCGAGTCGAGCGTGTGTCCGGTGAATCTCTCGAGATCCGGTCGTTTTCATTTTCGTTGGTGTGTCTGAGGTCAGTCTCCTCCGATGTAAGGTTGTCAACTTCGGTGATGGTTGCTGCTCTACTGCGCTAGTCTTTTGGGTTCTTAGCACGACGATTTTCATTTGTTTACTACTACGACAAGTTTTATCCAGCTCTGGTGATGGCTGAGCGGAAACGTTGACGCGCCTTCGGCCCGCCCTATTGGTTGTAGTCGTTGCTATGTGGTCCAAAAGGCCTAGTTATAATTTTTGTTACTTTTAATTTACTTGATAACTAGTATAAATAAATACTCCCTCAGTTTTATAGTAAAGCTGTTTTAGTCGCTATAATAAAAAAAGGTTTAAGTAGTAGTACACGTTAGATAAAACAACGCTAGTGAAACGAACAAAAGTCAATTCGGGTCATTATGAAGTCGATGATGAAGACCAGAAGTCCCGAATAGGCCCTCATTGTCCGGCGGCGTATCTTCCCAGGGATGGAAAAACTGACAGACGGGCCCGACGCAAGCTCCTCGTCGCGTAAACCTCCATGACATCCTCCGAGCGTCCCGCAATGATTTTACAGGGGAATCGTTTTCGCCGCTTGACTGCCGCAACACGCAGAGGAGGAGGCGCGCATGGCGGGGGCTTCGTTGGAGGATGGCCTGGAAAATGCTGCGGCTCTGGTTGCAATCGCTGCTGGAGGCGGGGCGGTGGAGGAGACCCCATCGGCCGAGGGTTCCGCCGCGGCACCGGCCGTCACCGACGGGAAGCAGGAGGGCCTCCCGGCGGTCGCTCTCGAAGAAACGGAGGAGGATGAGGATGATAAGTTGGTGGGGCAGTACTCCTCGACTCAGAGCATCCTGCTCGTCGGCGAAGAGGACTTCTCCTTCGCCTTGGCGCTCGCCACCGGGTTCGGCTCCGGCGAAAACCTCGTCGCCACTTCCCTCGACCGCTACGGTTAGATTTTGTTCCCCCGATTTTCAATTGACTTGTGATTACTAGGACCAACGACGAGTATCTCTGTAGTGTGGATTGTACGAGTACGGTTTGACAGATTTCTTAGGTCGTGGAAGAAAGCCATTACCAACTTCTGCGCTCGTGCGGCATAGCTCGACATGTGCATAGGCCTATTCTTCAATCCTTATGCAAAATGATCTTTCACAGATACTCTGAAGAAAATGTACAGCCGGGCAGAATCGAATCTGGCAAAACTGAAAGAGATGGGGGCAGTAATTTTGCATGGAGTTGATGCAAAAAGGATGCGGCTTCATACCGATCTCAGTATGAGAAAGTTCGACAGGGTTGTTTTCAACTTCCCCCATGCTGGATTCAGGGGGAAAGAAGATGACGGGCGTCTAATCGAGTATGTGCATTCACTAATAACTACTTTATGTTTGTATATATAAGGAAACTGTGTACAATTCTCTGCATGTATACTTACTGCATATGTACATACAACAACACTTATTCTGTTCTTTTCGATCAACACATTGTGGAAGGAAATTGTGTAGTAGTACAATTGTTTGCGTCTTACATATCTGTATAGAACAACATTTATTTTGTCATTTTTGGTCAACATTATTGTACAAGGCATTTTTGTACGTACAATTCTTTGCATATATCCTTACTACATCTATAAATTCTACTGCATTGAATTTTTTATTTATTTTCTAGAATAGTGCAAGTAACTTGACCATCATGTATATGTAGTAAAGTTATTATACCAAACCCCCTCTGATGAATCACCCCCAGTCCCCAGAGTAGTAGCTTATTAAGCAACCTTCGGATCGTTGATGCATAAGCATTTTCTTAGTAAATAGTACTCCCTCCGTCTCAAATTAGTTGTCTTAGATTTGTCTAGATACTCCGTGTCAAATTAGTTATCTTAGATTTGTCTAGATACATATGTATACAAATCCGAGACAACTAATATAAGACGAAGGGAGTAGTATTACCTTACTAAGAACATTGATAAGTTCATTTTTTGCTTTACTTAATGCCAAACTGTCTCTCCAATAAAATGAAAACATGTATCCTAGACCTTAAGCTCCCGGGAGTGGTTCCTTATAACAATTCAACCATTTATATTGATCAAACACCGTACACTTAATTTAGACCTTATTAAGAGGTGGAGCTACCATGTAAGCATTGGCGTGAAACGTCACTAATGATTCTTTAATACTACATCCGTTCCACAATATAAGCTTTTTTAGCAAGCTATTTAGCTTGCTAAAAAGAGGCTTATATTGTGGAACGGAGGTAGTAACTCTCATTAAAATATAATTAAATACTCTTACAAATAGGCCATGATACTGCTATATATTTAGAACAGTGGCACCAACAGCAATTTTTCCCTAGCTTCGTCCCTGCCCTTACCTGCTTTTAGAAAAAAAACAAATTCAGGGTTTATGAAAATAAATCATGAATGTAGAAAATGCTATTAAATGACAACTCACAAAAATTCATTCATAAATATGACTACTTGTGTCATATGCAAAATGACAAGAAATAAATGCATTCCACTTGCCATTTCTTTTGCGCAACACAGATGGTCATATTTGTGGATGAATCTTTGTAGGTTCTCATTTTGTAGCATTCACTACATTCAATGATTTATTTGCAATTTTTCTCTAAAATTTCGGAGGTGCAAAGGCAATCTGAAATATTTCATGGGCGTTGCTATAAAAAGGGAAATAGCACAAGTTCATCAAAAAATATGATTATCTATGTTTCATACTAAAAATACATGAGATAAATTATTTTCTCTTGTTATTTTTACACGGGACAAAGATAGGCATATCCTTGGATGAATCTCTACATGTTATCATCCCATAGCAGTTCCTACACTTATGAATTTGATTTTGGACAGTTTCTGACAAGCTGGAATTTCAAAAGTACTATCCAAAATTGCCCTCATGCTGGATGGCCTTATAAAGTTTAAATAAACTATAAAATGATAGTTAAGGATTCAAGTCAAACCAAGCACCGTAGTTAATTTGGAGATCAAAACAGGGGGTCCCATTTACTATGTGTAACTGTTGCTAGAACTGGTAGAAGGTCTCGAGGCACGTGTCATAGTATGATTATGACTGGTAGCATTTTTTTTACCATAAGAAAAGCTTTCTTTCTGTTAGAACATTTCCGATTGTTCTTAACACTAGCTGCTATTTACCGGTCATGTATTTGTGTATCTGTTTTTAGTGAACAGTTGTTACAGAACAATATATTTCCTGGCAGCCGCTTCTCTGATCTTATTAACCTATAGTTCTGAGCTCCAGGTTACACCAGGAGTTAATGACGGCCTTCTTCCGCAGCGCGAGCCTCCTGCTTCGTCCTGACGGCGAAGTTCACGTCAGCCACAAGACAAAACACCCTTACAACAAGTGGGACCTCCCAGGACTCGCTGCAGACTATGCTCTTGTTCTAGTCGATCAACCCGACTTCCGCATCACCGACTACCCTGGTTACAACAACAAGAGAGGAGATGGCGCGAGCTGCGATCAGCCTTTCATGCTTGGACATTGCAGCACGTTCAAGTTCAGAATGGGGTGCCGGAAGATGAGAGCACCTGCACGCAGGTTTGGTTCGGTGCCACTGCCATCCATTGGGAACGACGGAGTCCATAGTAGCAGCTCGGGGACTTCTGTTTCACATGCTCCGCAGAGGCAGTGGCATCAGCCTTGTGGTCCATTTGAAATGTTTGGCATGCCCCTTGGCTCAGGGTTCACCCAATATGATTATGCTACTCAAAGGCTCGAAAATGGCAATGTCCATCAGAGCAGCTCCGTGGTTTCTAGTGGCCATTCACCTCCAGTTGCTCCGGAGTGGCCGCAGCCCTATGATTCATTTGACATGTTTGGAAAGCCACGAAGCTCAGGGTTCCTCAAGTATGATTATGCTGCACGAAGCTGTCTACCAGGTATTTTTATATTTTAGTTAACCATGATTAGTACAATGATTTTACTCGAATCTTCGCCTTTACTGAACCAACTTAGAAGTTAGAACACCTTGCTTCCTTAGTATTCTTGGATGTCATGTGCTTCCCAGCAGATTGATGTTTCCCTTTTCCTTCATGTTCTAGGGTTTGATCCCCAGCAGAATAGCGACATCGCAGGTAGCATTCCTCGTGATGATCAACGATATCAGAGACAGAGATTGCTGATAGCGCAGTATGGTAGACAGTGAAGGGATCAGAGAGTCCTGACCTCCTGAAGAATGAAGATACTCTGGTTTGTACTGCCGGTGTGGAAGAGAGTCTTTCGGTCGGAAAGTTTGATCAAGTACCACGATTTTTGTTTGCCCTTTGATAAAATACCGTGCCTGGTGCCACTGACATATGGCGACCCCAAATATCATTGGCATAAACGCGTGGCATTTTATCAAAAGGCAAACTAAAACGTGGCATTTTATCAAATCCTCGTACAATGTCAGTTTTGTTCCCAACAGAGCAAATATTGATCGCACCCGTTATTGTTTTCTTGATTTTGGATGTAGAGTTGTAGACTCACGAGTATTTAAGTCAAGTTCTCTAGTTTTAGCAGCTCGCTGGTTGTGCCTTTTGTGTCAGTATTTACCATGAGATCTGTTTAATGAAGAAGTATCCGAAAGAATGATAACTTGATGGTTCACTTGTTTTGATATTTTTCTCCTCGTGTTTCTTGATTAAACGGCCACTTGACCAGTGCAATTCATCAGCGTGACCTCACCTATTCTGAGTGTGCCGTCTAGTATGTCCAGTTCGTTTTCCCCTAGTAACAAAAATTATGTGGAGTTAGTTTAACCTCATGCTACGGTATATTTTCAATCTGTTGTTAGCTTGAAGAATTCTATAGATTCCTACTAGTCCAAATTTGGAAGGTGATTCCATTGATTGACATAAAACGAGAATCTTCACTTTCTCGGTACGGTCAGCATATATTATTCAGAAAGGGAGCCCCAAATCAACGGGGAAGTGTGACAAGTTGGCGGTTAAGGTCCAGCTAGACATAACCTAGTGTGGGAAATCTTGTGAAAACTGAAAGTGCCGGCCAAATAAAAAAATCATCTGAGATCTTTACATGGATTAGTTCCTGGTATGGGAGTGTTCTAGCGAGCATACATATTAAAGTTTCAGCCCAGTGCCCTATATGCCAACAGGACATCTGTCACCTCATTTTTACATGTAAAAGAGCAAATGAAGTATGGTGACTATTGAGGTTGGATGAAATAATAAACCAAAGCAATCAACGTTGATTGATCCGGCTCTCGGTGATCTTGGACTTGAGAAATCAAGAAGGAAATCACTATCTTGGCGTATTTGGTATTACAGGAGACCGTAGCAGCGCTGGTTTGGGATATATGGTGGGAGCGCCATGAGGTAGGGGAAGGTGAGAGCATGTTTCTATAGCCACTACTTCGGCCTTTTTGATATATTTTTTTGTATATCTCACTATTTGGCTGGACCTATATTTTATCATTTCGACAAATTCAAAACGACACATCGTGCTGCCTCCATAGAACTATTATTTATTACTGCCTCCAATCCACTGCAGTTCAAAACAGCGATGCTTATTATGGATCGGAGGGAGTACAATTTTTGGCATATTGCTCTTCAGTAGTTTAGAAGAGTAACAATAGATATTGAAGTCTCGTGCTTATCTCCAGTTACAATAAACCTTCATATCTGCTTGCCGAAGAGATTCTATCACTTATGGTGCCTTGTTTTGAGTGCAATTTTTCGGCTTCGACACGTGACTTTCTCTTGCTTTTGAACAATGAATAATATATGGTTGTATACAATAGTTGTGTGACCAAGTGATGAAATTTGTGGAGACTACATGCCTTTATAAAAAGAACATTTTCTACTAGCTCTTTGTTGCTAATTCCAAATATTGAACTGTTTGCACCTTTGACATATTAAATGTGTTTATAACTGCCCTCACTCTCTAGATAGAAAAACTGATTATGGATTAACAGCGAAGAGATGACGGAATGACAAAAAAAAACTCAAAAGAAGGTATAGTGGGTGTCCTAAAAAACCCTCATGTGTGGCAGCTGCAAAACGTAGCGCTGGCCGCACCCAACCCAGCCCATCCACGATAACGGGCCGTTTCGAGACGGACTGGACTCGAGTCCACACCACGGACCCCTACCTCACGGGCTCACACACAACACGATCGGAAAAACGAATGGCGATGGCCTCGCGGGAGCTAGGGCTTGCCGCGGCGGTAGTAGGCGGCGGCGGGAACGGTGGCGGAAAGGAGGAGGAGTCGCCATCGGTCGAGGTAGGCGGGGACGAGGCGGCCCCAGGAGATTTGGTTCCGGCGATTACCGCAGAAGAGGAGAAGGAGGTCGCACCGGTGGGACACGAAGAGGGGGCGGAGGAGGAGGACTGGAGGAGGAAGCGGCGGAGGGCGATGCGGACTGCGACGGGCACGGGGAAGGGATGAAAGGATGGCTGAAGCCCTACTCCTCGACGCAGAGCATACTGATCGTCGGCGACGGGGATTTCTCCTTCTCGTGGGCGCTCGCGGTCGCATTCTGCTCCGCCGGGAACCTCGTCGCCACGTCCCTCGACTCCTACGGTCCGTTCAGTTGCTTCCTTTCAGCCCCTAAGGGTAGTTCAGTTGCTTCAGATTTCAACTGACGACAAACCTTTTGTTAATTAATACGGTAAATGCTTTTGGGGCCTTTAATTCGTGCGGATGCGACGTATATGTGTACACGAATAGGAGTACCATAATTAGTACTGTACATTACCATATGCTAATCAGAAGATTCTTGATTGTCGTTTGAATTTTTAGCATATAGTGTTGGATAATGAAGAATTCAGTGCATTGACTGCCGTAAGATCACAACAATCTTAAAATGAGTATTAGTTATTGACATTGCAGAATATTATAAAAAGTGGTACACGTGATCTAATATATGCATCTGGGCTTCTGGGCTAAAAGAATGGCATTGGTTAAGGATTGGATTGCCTCTGAAGCTTTTTCATTGTAGCCTGTGAATAGGCTCGTACTTCGTACTGATTTTGTGTGTTTATGATCCCTCTTGGTCATACAGTTGACTATGAGTTGAATATGTGTTGAGTTTCTGTTTTTATGAGCCTTGTTGGCCGTACAGTTTAACGAGAGTAGCTCTGGCTACTTGTTTAATCTTGAAATTGATCATCCGTTTTGTTGATTATCTGTTGAAGGTAATATCTCTGTTGCTTACATAATTGGTTTTGGACCTTGCACTAGGAATTTAGGATATATACGCTCCAATATGGTTATCTGAACATGTCTTCGTGTCAAGTACAACTCAACTCCCAATGGTATATCCAGTAAAGCAACTGCATTTCAACCACAAAAAATGCCATTGGAAGAAAGTAACAGTAAATCACGGAGAACATAATATTAAGCAAAAAAGAAAAATATCACGCCATCTGATAGAAATACCTGCGGTCCACTGTTCGTCGGTTTCCTCAGTAAAAACTGTTATCTTCCAAGAATGCAACTCTCCTATGTGCTTCAGTCATAACATTGGTTTATTTGACCTGCTGCTGCTTTAACTTAAAATCTCAGTGTCAGCGATAACATTGTTTATGTGATTCTGTGATCATTATTAGTAGTCGTATTTATCTATTTCATCTGCATTTCTTGTGTTCCTCATGACCAGAGGCTCTGTCGGGCAAGTGCAGTAAAGCAGAGTCCAATATATTGCTACTGAAAATGATGGGAGCCACAATTTTGCATGGTATTGATGTGAAAACAATGAAGCTTCACACTGATCTGAAGATGAGACGATTTGATCGGATTATCTTTAATTTTCCACATGCTTGCTTTAAAGGAAAAGAAGGCCACGTGGATGTGACCAAGTATGTACAATCTCTTGTTAGTTGCAGCTTACATTTTAAAATGTTTCTAGAGTGCCAGCTTGTCACATATAATTTCTCAGTTAGTTTCTTTAGATTAAAGTTACTTGAGTATTTCTGAGGGTTATTTTTTGTGATGATTTATGCTATTTGATGTTCATTTGTTATAATAAGATATGCAAATGCACTACACATAGGAATATAGTATCTGGGAATTTATTTCCATTCCGAACTTCAGTTCTAGCCACCATTGTTCACTGCTAAACTTACTTTCGAGCTCTTCGACATCGACATAGTTTCATTTTTCGAAATATGTGTTTCTTGGGTTCTTTTGTTTCCAAGGGCATCTTGGGTTCCTACACATGTGTGGATACCACTTTGTGCAGCACTCATGGTAAACTTTGCTTGTTTCTTCTCTCTGTATCCTCACTCTACTAGTGAAAGACATTTTAATTACAGCACAAAATTCTTGTTTAAACTTGCATGCAGAGGTTTTTCCTTATGTGTGAAAGAAGATCAATAGGATTGGCCATAGGGATCCTAAAATCTGTCTTACAATGCCCATAGCATAATGAGCTGGTGGTTTGTTATTGCATTTATGAAACCAATAACCTTTCGTTCCAAATGTACTGTTATGAAGGCTGCTGTTTTAAGATCTTTTTGTTCTTTGTTAACTTGGTATTAACCTTTTGTGATGATTTAACTTTTAGCACGCACAAAAAGTTGGTGAGCGATTTTCTTCACAACGCAAGTCACCTGATTCGTCCTAATGGTGAAATCCACGTTACGCACAAGACAGGATTTCCATATGATAAATTGGACATGGAAAAAATGGCCTGGAATCTTCTCTTATTATGGTTGAGAAAGTTAGTTTCCGAACAGAGGATTACTCTGGATACAACCAAAAGGGGGGAGACAGTTGCAGATTCAAATTCCGTATCGGGGTTTCAAAGAAACTGAAGAGTGTGCACAGAAACAGGATATCATCTACCCCATCACTCGAAAGCAGCACATGGGCTCATCCACAATTGCCTCAACCAATCAACACAGTTGAGGTTGCAAACATTGAGTGATTCTCAGTAAGCAACATGAATCTGTAGGCCGTGTGATCAAACTGCTAGTAGTGAATGGTTTTTCTGATTACACCTAATGCTTCTCTGAAATATCTGAGTGATTCCATATTTTTAAATGAAGTGATGTTCGATTCAGTTGTCAGGGTATGTTTCGACATGAATCCAACATAGTATCAATTTTGCATAACGTGATCCACGTATTATTGGATTTTTTAGGTCAAAGATATAGTTTGAAAGCATATGTACTTTATATTTCTGCATAGATCGATCACAACGGCAGAAGTGGGATTTGGTGCGTGCAACCACCTCTCATCTGCACCCTTTTCCTTGGTAGCCGTTAGTGTTTCATATTTGTTCGCTGTGTCAAGTTTCAGTGCAGTTTTATATTAGTATTCTTTTTTCTCTGGCCTAGGTTTCATATTTCAAATGAGTTTCAGTGTGACGCATAAGTTCCATTTGTGTTTGCATTTATGCATGGGTTTAATATTTGAAAATTATACTTGAGCAAATGTATTCAAAAGTAGTCTTATTTTGAAGATCTCAACAGAAGAAACAGAACCATGCAGACGGTTCATGATGGAATTGGGAGAGTGTGTCACTGTGTTGTCTGCATTAATTGCAGCAGATGAGAGTGGTGTCTTACTCCGAAAGTGAAACTCTGCAACTCTATATTAAAGGAAATCGTTGGAGAGGACCTAGCGTGATAGACTGGTATCCGCGGATATTGAACGTAATTGCAACGCCCGAGTGCTTCAGACTTGAGCTTGCGAAGTGTGGACATGACAGTGATAACAGGTCTCCAAACTCATTCTGCTTCATCACTTGCTGAGCTGAGCTTGCCGGACCTTTGCGTGCAACTCTCAGAGGGTATACGAGTATGTGCGACTCGCTCTGGACGTCTTTCTAGTGGCTCGTGTCTATCGGGAAAATGCACCTCCGTTACTTGTCCATGTCATGGTTTTCCCCAGGGTTTTGGAGCTTCTTTTTCTAAATCGGATTGGTCGATGGCTGGCCTCAGCTGGGTGGCACAGCGGGATGGCGCGCGATGATCTTTGCGGTCAGTAAGGGCGATTGCAGTGGGCGTGCTCCCATGGACCTGCCGCCAGGCGATCATGCTGCTTGCGTGTGCTGGCGTGCTTTGTTTTTGTTGGAGGCGCAAGGATCGCTTGGGTCCCTCGTGCTCCCCCAGGCCTTGTCTGGCTCCAGAGGTCTGTAGAGTTTTTTTTGGTGTAATATCCACCGGGGAATTGGTGAAAAGACCCCCTTCACCCAATATACTTCCCTCATCCTAATCCCCTTCTCCAGCTCATACTGTTTGGTTCCGGGGAGTTTCCCCGGTCAAATCTGCCATCAATAACTAATCTTTGCATCACAGATTCAGAAGCAACTCGGCACCCTTTTGTTGATGCGTCACAATATCCCAATAAGCATTATACAAACTTAGAATAGAATAACATCTCAGCAGCTAATAAATATTTTTGCAACAAGAATATGTAGCTTCTTTTGCCATTTTGTATCTTGAAGTAACATGACGGAGTCATGCCCTTTATATGTACTGGATCATGATTTTTGCAGCAAAACGAGAAAATAAAACGACCCGAGGGGCACATCTAATCTGCATGGATGCATCACTTTGGTCCGTTCTTCCAAAAGCTTGTTCTAGGAAAAATAAAAGAGCCGTGCACATCAGCTGTTGTTGATCATCAATGAGCCATGCTCATCATCCTTGTGCAGTGGTTGCTGTCATAGATAAAGCTAGCTCATTTCAGTACTAGAACAAACAATTACTATAGAATTAAAGCAACGGTGCTAACTGTCCTGAGTTTGATGTGGTGTAAAATACATATTAAAATATGAGATAGCTCTAGCAATACAAATACAGATACCCTAAAAAAATTGCAGGGATTTCTTATGAGAATAGTACTTGGACTCCACTCGACCGGACGACTTCAGTTTAGCATGGAAGTCACGGAACCAGAAAATCTATTTTACAGCTTATAACCATGGACAAAAATGCACACCATTACAGATGCCAAAAATAACCAGGATAGTACATGGTAGCCTCTTGTAATTTTGGTATTAAAATTAAATGCTGGTATTATTTCAAGATATGTAATCAGTAAGGAAAGACATACATAATGTAATACAAATGCATGTGGGTACAAACAGACCAGAATGTAAATTTTAGAACACTTGCACTAGTATGGAGGCCCATTCAAGAAAAGTAAGAGACTAGAGTAAAGATTTTACCTCAGTTTAACCTAGCTAACGCTGATTTATTGGACAGCGACATGATCAGGTAATATCAACATCTTAAATTTCTAGGAGCAAGTGTCTAAGTTCAGATGTGTCTTTGTTGTGGTTTCCTACGACAAGAAGATAGGCGAAGAGAAGGATATGATCTGGATTATCTAAATCATTCGTGGCATCTATGTTCGTGAACTCCATATTTTAGTATATGTTGCCTTTGTGCTATCCATTTTATTTTTGAACTTTTTTTGCTTGTTTCTAAAGTTGATATTTTCTTTGGTTCATATTAATATTCTCAAATTTGTCTAGATACAAGTGCAGCTAGTCTAAATACTTAATTAGATATATCCGAATGTAGATAAAGTTGAGAACGTTAATATAACCGGAGGGAGTATTATAATGTGATGCACGACTACAAATTATGTTGGCAAAAGAAACTATGGTTCGCCTAATCTCCTATTGGTAAAACTGATACTCCCTCCGACCCATATTAGTTGACTTAGATTCGTCTATGTATCTAGATAATTTTTAGTACTAGATACATCCGTATTTAAATAAATTTAATTCAATTAATATGTGTCGGAGGGAGTATTATAATGTGAAGCCACAGATACGTACTCCCCTCTCTGTATGTCAAGAGGTAGTATGTGCTGACTAAATTCAAGCATGCAGAGCCAGCTCGCTTCGGCAGTAGTAACCAAGAAACTAGTTTACATGCCTGCTCTTGCTTTAGGTAGCAAACTTGTACTCCAAATTGACCAAAACTTGTTCAGAACCTAATCAAGAACTTAGATCTAATCATAATCGGAGCAAATCCGAGACCCGTCATTGGATGCCGACGCGGAGGCCGAAACGACGGTATTGAAGTGTGGCGACAGGAGGGCAGGCGTCGGACGGCGCTAGCAGCGGCGCGGCCAGCCTTTGGAGTAGCCTTCCTCGCTCCATTGATTGATTGCTAGTGGAAGAAAGCCGTTGGGTCACTGGCAAGCGGGCTCTCGGCTCCCGCGGGAGGACACGGGAAGCCACGCGCGTTGTCCGGACAGGCGTAACCGTTGCACAAATTAGGTGCACGGATGGGTCGAATCGAACACGTCGGTTCGAATGAGCCGAGCCCGCTAGGAGTCCATGTACATCCCGCACATCCGTGCGGACGCGCTGGAACGCGTTGAGTCGACCTGGTGGAGATGCCCTAACGACTTTCGGCACTATAAGAGGGAGGAGCGGATCATCCAGCTGCATGCGTAACTGGCGCAGCAGCGACGCAAGTGTGGCCACGTCGCCCTCCGCGGTGCCACCCACTGCCGCCGCATTTCCTGCACCAGGTGCATCCCCCGTCAATTGGTTTTGCATGAATGCACCCTCTGCCCAACCGCTTCTGCTCCGGTACTCCTTCCTTCCTAAACTTAAACACAATTAATGCCTGAGGCCTTTCACAATGGGTGTTTCTTAGCGCAGTATCCTAGGTGCTTTGCCTATATGGCATATCATTTAATAAAGAAAGAGGATATTATTGTATCTTAGCTAAGCTACACCCCTTCAACGGTATCATAGGCAAAAAACTTGGCTATACCAATCACACACATGCATGAGACTAAAATCATTAAATACAACACCACTAAGAAATACCATCTAAAAAATAATGCATTGTCATTGTTGATTTTTAAGTTTTAATTACTTCTATGAAAACATGCTAAGAAACACCTCATTGTGAAAGGCCTAAGATACACCCCTTGCACGTAATCATAGGCAAAAAGAGTTGATTGCCCAATAAAATGTATGCATGAGAGCAAAAACATTAAATTAAGATACAACCTCTAAAATGCATTGGAGAGGTTGTCTATTAGGTAGTATTTATAACTCTTATGGTAACGTGCTAAGATACACCTCATTGCGAAAGGACTGAGATTCCTCGATACCTCTTCATAGCTAAGGGCAAGATGGTCTCTAACTATTATTATGTTGTAATTAATGAATAATTAAGTTAATTAGCCCTATAGAAACCGTATCCAATTAATTATGTACAAGTTGTACCATATATGTAAGAAAATTGTATGTCGTGTCAGGCTCGTCCTTTTCCGCCCACGTTCATGGTGGTTCCCAGCGGCGGTACCATGCTAAGGCGGTGGTTGCCGTCGCAGGTACGATGAGCGGTGGTTGCCGTCGCAGGTACGATGAGTGGCAATCCCTCGACGGCGCACACTAGCTGTGACGTCTAGGCACGTCGGCGACTCCTTGGATCAAGCGGGATGGTCGCTCGGATCAGACGGTGTGGTCGTGATGTTAATGGCAGCCGTGCAGCACGCAATGGCTAGAACAACCATGTTGTTTCTTCCATCGGTAGCGATGATAGCAAATTCGTCAGGTGAGCGGCACGCTAACCTGGAGCAGATTGAAAAGGCGGCACGCTAACCATTAATCTAAGGCGGACGGTCCAGCGGCCAGGTTCTTTCTAGATAATTACATAATCGATTCCTAGTCATACGAGTAGCTGTGCTACGTACGTGCGTACAAAAGCCTAGGCTTGATTTGGATCAAGATGGGCTAACGATGTTTAAAAGACTGTTTTACCCCTTTTGATTTTTGGGACGGAGCAGAACCGAAGAATGGCTCCCACCCAACAAGACTCATTGGCTTTTTTTTTTTTTGATCGTAACAAGACTCATTGGCTGGATTGCACGGTAGGCACAAGTGCACAACAACGAATCAACACAAGACCCACTTCTTTCTGAAAGATGAGTAGCGGCAGGAGACAGGGACCGGGCCAGCTGCCGGTCAGCGCTGCCGCGGCCACCAGAGACGTGTGACGCGGGATCCCGCTGCCGAACGCTGCCCGATGAGGATGCGCTCGGAGAAGCCGATGATGCATGCCGTCCTACCCCGGCCGAGCGAATGCCAGACAGGAAAGATTCAATCGCATCTCTGTCCCCGGCCAGGCACGAACCAGAGCAAGCCAGGCGACAAAGTCCACCCTCTCCCGACCGGTCCCGCTGCACTGCTCCATCAGAGCGCGCGCATGCGTTGCCAGCGTCGGAGCTAGCGCGCGCAGGCAGGGCACCCGTGAGCCTGCAGAAGCTGCATCGCGTGGCCACCAGCTCGACCCATGCAGCTAGGGCTAGCTTGGCGATAGGCCTCGGGCCCCACCAGCGGACACGGGGCGACCCGCCATGCAGGAAGAGGAAGAGGAAGCGCATGGGCGAGCCGCCCACGCCGGCCGGCGAACGAGGCCTGGCTCTCGCATGGAAACCAAGCCGGCGGCTGTCCCGTTCCCGGCAGCATGGGACGGCGCGGCGACCGGCGCCCCGCCCTCACCGAGACCATTGTCGTTCCCGCGACCGCGGAGCCACCGGAGGAAGGCACACCGCTGGCGACAGGTCCGTCGGAGCCACCGGAGGAAGGCACACCGCTGACGAGCCAGATCTGCACCCAGAACCTAATGCGATACCAAAAAGTACCATCAAGATGTCTATGTGTCATGGAACAACGACGGAGGCGCCAATACAAACCAAGGGACGCAATCCAATGTAATCGATCTTGATGGTGCCATCACAAGTGCGTCTGGTCAATCAAAGAGGCCAAGAGGAAGGACCTACTCCGAAGACTGATGCAAAGCACGAGGCTTCCACATAATGCATTGTAAGATATGATCAAAACAATGCTAGCCGAGAAGAAGGTGTCAAGTGAGAAGAGGGAAGCGATAAAGCACCGTGAATAAGAGGAGGTCGTGAAGAGCTTCTATTACATGCAAATTAATGCCACGGCCTATAATCCCGAAATATCTGAAAACCCTCTCAGGACTAGAAATCCCAAACAGAGAGAGTACCGTGTAGTGCTACTTAATTTGCTACCATATTCATTAAATTTAAACTATTTATGTGTGTGGAATGTGTGCAAAATAAAAACTCGCAAAAATTGCCCTGCCGCAGACAAATGGAGACGTTCTCATTGGTATGTCTTGTATGGACAATGAGCCTTCGGCCTGTCCGTGTGCCACCACAACTTTGGTATCCGAAATGGGGCGCACCATTAGATTTCTCTTAGTGATCATATATTTGTCAAAATGGTAGAAGATGTCGAATGTTTGGGAAACAATCGATATTTAGGCCCCGTTTGTAACACGGGAGTTGTACATTAATTTCAGAGGATAGAATATTAGAAGATCTTTTTTCCGTTTGATCCCTTTGGAGCGCAGGAATAGGAAGAGGGCTTTCACAAGATTGACTTCCTATGCTTCATGTTTTGTAGGGAAAATGACATCCGATCAGACTGGATGGAAAATATCTCGAAGCGAAGGAATTGGAGCTTTGCCTTTTAGGAGTGTTGGCTTCCAGCGGTGTCCCCCATAGAAAAAATTCAAACATTTAGAAATCTATGCAAATACAAAAATACACTTAATTTCACACCAGTTCAAACTTATTTGTACAAAACTTGAAAAAAAAACCATAAACCCTAATCTAGTGGTGGCCCCAGCCACGCCCATCCGTCCAAGACGACGGTATATCAACGCCACGTAGTTGTCATCGTCGTCGCTGGGCTCCTGCTTCGGTGGCAACATGGTGCTTCATCCCTGCCCGCTCCAGCCCGAGCAGCCGGACCCGTCATCGTCAATAGGCCCAGGCGGCGCGCCTGCTCGGGAAAATGGACAAAAATAACCCCTAAAAAAACAAATTAACAAAATGAACTCTGGCCGAAAGTATTTCACACGGACTAACCCTTTTTATAGCGCCTAACGTAAAGGCGCTATACTCTACAGGATAGCGCCTTTGGCATAGACGCTATGGTCCCTGACAGCGTGGCGGCCGCCTGGCCGCTACACATTGGGGCATAGCGTCTAGGCGCTGCACGGCCCAGGCTCAACGCGCAGGCGCTACTCGGTCGGGTGGGGCCAGGGTGCCACGCTGTCAGAACCATAGCGCCTATGTCAAAGGCGTTATCCTGTAGAGTATAACGCCTTTACGTTAGGCGCTACAAAAAAGGTTAGTCCGTGTAAAATATTTTCGACCAGAGTTCATTTTGTGAATTTATTTTTTTAGAGGTTATTTTTGTCCATTTTCCCCGCCTGCTCCGCCTGGTCACGATGGTACTCGGCTGACGCAGACGGGGTTGTGCGGCTGGACGTGCCCGCGCCTGTGGCCGCGCTGGTGCTGCTGTTGCCCTCGTCAAACACTGTCCATTTCACGGGAACTGCACAAGACAAGGCAAACAAATGGAAGAGAGAAAGACTCTGCCTACTTGACGTGATGTGAGAGACGTTGCGTTGACGATTGAGCACCTCTGCAGACTGCGACCATGCTCGAGTAGAGTAGGTTTCGCCTCGGTTTCCGTGTGTTCTTGACCCGTCATTTTATGTGAACATTATTGCTGAGGATGTGACTTTCAATCACGGATCACTGTGGTTAGTACTCATGTCATTGTCCGCACAGAAATAGTATCTGGATTATGACGGGGAAGGTAAATAAAGGCCATATGACGTTAGTTTGGACATTGACTAGTACACGCACATGTAGTATGACATTCACGCAAGTACACAATAAAAAAAATACTATATGCTTTAGAAAATGGAAAAAAACAGATGCACGGTGTATTTAGGGCATCTCCACCGGCCGATCCAAACGCGTGATCGAAATGGTTCATTTATGTCAGTTTGGGTCGGCCTATGGTTACTTTGGGCCACAGTCCAGCCTGTTCGGCCAGCAGAGTGACCTAAAACGGACAAAATCGGATAGACCAGTTCAAGAGGGATGAGAGAGAAGAAGGCTTATTATGTGCATGCAACTGGGCCAGTATGTATTTAAACCGGACATGCTAGCGCTCGTGTCTGTCCGGACAGACCCATCCATGACTCAAGTTAGATACCCGGATGGGTCGGTCCGACCTGGGTTTGCCGGATGGGTCGCCCCGCTGGGACGCCGCATTTGCCCCAGCTGTCTGTGTGCACTAATTAGGACACGGCTGGACCATTTGGGTAGAGCCGGTGGAGATGTCCTTATGTCGCTCAAGTTATAATTTCACAAGTGTGAAAACCTTTGTTGGCATGTTGCTGCAAAGACAATTAATAATGTTGTTTCATCCGATAATTAATCTGATAGGTCGTATAATAAGAAGATATATAACTGAAACAACATAAAATGTTGAAATCATTAAACAAGTTAGAACATAAAATGCTTCACTCATCCAAAAAGCCTCATTACCCGAGATATGGTGTGATGTTCACAACTATCTCTAAATGACCATAAGGAAATCATATTTCAATGTAGTATGAGAATCTTTTACTGTCATCCCATACGAAGAAACACATACCTTCTGTTAGGAAAAAAAGCTATGAATATATAAATATTTGATCAAGGGCATAACACCAGATACATGTATACAAATTCACGAGAAACAAATATTGCATAAATTTCTGAGCACTAGTGCTCTCTTCGTTTCAAAAAAAATTTAAAACCATATTTTACATGTTTCAAAAAAACCATATTCACGGCTCACGGCGCAACAGGGCCCCGGTGCTCTCCCGCCGCCTCTGGCCTTGCCGGCTCCTGTACTGGTGTCGCTGCCGCCCCCGGTCTTCATCAAGACCGAGGACGACGGCTAGGCCTCTGCGGCGTTGAGGTCGGCCACCGCCGCCGCAGTCCCCGACTAGCCCATGTGATGCCCATATTCTCTTTTTTTCGATGTATTTTGGACTCGTGGATTTATTAATATTCATATGTATAATTAATTTTTAGTATTTTGCTACTGTATTTTTTTTAGGGAGGCGGCCCGCAAAACAGGCCAGCCGGGACCGTCTGTCCTCCCGCAAATGGACCGAATCAGACCGATTTGGTGGGCAGAATGGGGTCGTTGGAGCCCCCCTAAATCAATTTGGAACGGACGAGTAATATATACATGTACGCGGACCAGCCACTCCAACCGCGCTCCCCATCCCACATCTCTTGTCCTTGGCCTGTGATCAATCTTCCTCTGTCCTTGGCAAGTGCCGAGCCATGTCGGCGCGCCTGCTCCGCTCCTCGCCGACGCACCGAACCTACGAGGTGCGCGTCGGCGGCCACACCACGGTCACCACCACCGTGACCGCGCACCCCCGCGTCGCGCGCCGGTGGGTGCACACAACACAGTGGAGCAAAAGCCGTCGCCTCCGCTCCGGCGCCGGACTCACCGTCGGCATGGGTGTCCAGTGGACGCCTTCCTTCGGCCGTCTGGGAGACGGCGCCGAGCCGCGGCCGGGCACGCTGCAGCTCTGCTGCGGGCGGTGGTGCCTCGTGTTCCAGATCGCTCAGGCTGCCGGTGCCGTGCCTGCCGTGCTCCGGCGCTTCCTGTGCGACCCGCGCGTGGCATTCGTCGCGTACGACATCCGTTCCGACTGCCGCAAGCTGAGGTACCACCACGGCCTGGAGGTGGCGCGCCCGCAAGAGCTGCGCGCCGTGACGGGCATGGGGAACGCCTCCATGGAGCGCATGGCGGAGCAGGTCCTTGGGTGGCGCGGCGTGAACAAGACGGAGTCGGTGGGCTGCAGCAGGTGGGACGGCCGCTGGCTGTCGAAGAACCAGGTGATGTACGCCACCATCGACGCCTGCATCTCGCATCGCATCGGGGTTCGCCTCGACGTCAAGCCGTACACGGACGCGTAGAAGCTAGACTCGTGCATGCTGCGACTGCGATCAAGGTTGAAGTGATCTCGTCTGGCGGATGACCACTTTGCCTTCAATTTGCAGCCCCGTCGCTGTGCTGTAATATTGCGATTTTCTCTTTATGTTCGTTGTGAACATGTCCGGGTTGTAGCAATAGGCAGCAGTCTAAGACTCCTTTTGGAAGCAAAGTATTTTCGAAAACTGCAGTATTACAAGACTACAGTATTTACTTGCATGGGCTACCAATACTTCAGTTTTAGAAAAAGAGGTCCGGAGCTGTTTTTCCAATACTTAAAAAATAGCACATTTTGAGAAATAATGAAGTATTAATACCACAGTATTTAATCATAATCAACCACATCAAAGTATTTTAAACTATAGTATTTCAAAAAACTAAAGTATTACTGAAATACTTCAAAAATACCTTGCTACCAAACACAATCTACGTGTTTTGTGAACTAAAAAATCTCGGCTCGTTAATAATTAATGAGCGCGTTTGCGAGCACTCATTAAGAATCGTTAAGAATCTAGTATTCAACTCAGATATGTTGTTATGTATTTTACCAATGTTTAGCTTATGATTATGACGGTAAAAACATACATGCAGATAAGCAAAGCAAGCTAGCACAATGTGCATACTGAGAGGCACATGGTGTATGCTGCCATGCATTAGGTGCATACGTGTACTCATGCCGTAAATTTGATCTAGTCTTAATTTGGGGATCTCTACTAAAGAAACACAGCCATACAAACAGTTGATGATGGTATGGGGTATCTGTACCGCAGATGAGAGAGAGAGAGAGAGTGCCTATTAAAAGGAAATCTCTGTGTAGTACAGTGATGATATCACGGATCCGATGCTCCAGACTTGAGCTCATTCTGCTTCACTGCTTGCAGACCTTTGCGTGCAACTCTCAACGTATAGATAGGAGTAGGTTTGACCCGCTCTAGACTTCTATCTGCGTTTCGGAAAATTACACATATGGTTGCTTGTCCATGTGTGTGTGACATGCAGGGTTTCGCCCAGCAATCTCCGGGCTCCCTCTTCGAGGCTGGACACCATGTTTGCTAGCGGTTGGAGGTGTCCGCCCCTGTGGCCTGTCCATTTCACCGTAGCTACGCCAGCAGCAGTAGTGGAGCGTTCGCCAGGCAAAGGCAAACAAAGGGAAGGGAGAAGACTCTGGCTGCTTGACGTGATACGAGAGACGTTGTGTTGACGATTGAGCACCTCTGCCACGATGCTGCGACCATACTTGACTAGGTTTTCGCCTCGGTTCGTGTGTGTCCCTTACCCGTTATTTTATGTAAACGTTATGGCTGAAGATGTGACTTTCCATCACGCACAATTACATATTTTAGGCACGCATATAAAGTTTCAGCAAAAAGGGACACCTCTCGCGACCTGCGTTAAAAAGATAATTTGTAGTGCTACAAAATAACATTTCACGAGATATTTTTTCGGTTTCGTTTGCCTAGAACATTTCACAATTTTTTCTATACATAAAATGTCCGGAGACATGTAAAAGACACATGCACGTTCTCTAGATTTTCTTAAACATTTTTAAAATGTGTTTTCTGTTATTTTTTTCGAAATGGGGGCACTACCCGATGCATGCAACCCTTTATTTCCGTAATGAAGTAACAAGAGTATACAAAATTATTACATCACTTATCACAAAGTGTAGCAACGTGAATCACTGATCTAAAAGGAAGGACAGAGTCATGTGACACTGTGTCAACATGTTATCATCAACTCAGAATGCCAATTGCACCGGTTATAATTATCCCGTGCCACCAATTCTAGCTGGTCGCTCCCAGAATCCAGCGCGTGACATTGCTACATAGATTGTAGACAAGACCAGTGAGTAGCTTTGAAGGTTACCTGCAGAAAAGAATAGTTTTTTGCATTGTTGCATGTAACATCATTCCTCTTATTCCACATAGCCCAAAGAAGCGCATATACTCCTAAGCATATCTGGACTTTATTTTTATTAGGCACACCATTTAACCAATTAGTACCAAAGAGGTTGCCAATATTTTGAGGGGGTGGTATATTAAACTCTAGTTGAATTACACAATACACACCATAATATTTTGGTAAAAGGACAAGTGATGAAGAGATGATCAATGGTCTCTTCTTTGTAAGAAAAGCAACTATTTTGCTTCTCTGCCAATTTCTTTTGGCAAGGTTATCTTTTGTAAGCAAAACCTTTCTGTATAAGATCCACATAAATATTCTAATCTTTAGTGGAATATTCATTTTCCATATGTACTTTCATAAGAAGATACTATTATCATTCATCATATCCAAGTACATCGATTTAACAGTGAACATGCCCGATGTAGTTAGACTCCAAATAAAAACATCGGGCTAGCAAGAGTCGCACTTCCATAAGGCAATTTACTAAGTGCTACCATCTTCTCCATTAATTTATTGTCAATGCACGCCTAAATACTATATTTAAAGGTGATTGAGAAAGAACACTATCCACTAGAACTTCTTTTCATTGGACAATGTTATAAAGAGATGGATATTGTTTTTTAAAGGGAGACATATATTGTTGTGCTAGTGGCAAATCTCCTAGCCACGTATCCTCCCATAATCTAGTATTTTGGCTATTCCCAACTTGGAAGTGACCTCTACTGAAGAAATCCTCTTTGACTCTTAACAACCCCTTCCAAAAGGGAGAGTCATAAGCCTTTGGCGTCACTTGAGACAATGTTTTGGAGTGTAAGTATTTATTATGTATGAGCTCTTGCCGTACTCCTTCATTTAAAATTTTGAATAGCCACTTACTAGCAAATATTTATTTTTTAACTCCAAAACCTCGATACCTAACCCACCTTGATCCTTCGGCCTACATAATAAGCTCCATTTGGAAAGTCTATACTTATCTTGTGGTCAGCACTTTGCCAAAAGAATCTAGACAAAAAAAATCAAGTTGCTTCTGTACCCCTATGGGTATGTCAAAAAAGGATAAAATGAACATTGGTAGGCTAGTAAGAACTGAATTAATCAACACAAGACGATCCTCATATGATAACATCTTGCCAATCCATCTAGCCAATTTTCTTTCAAAATGGTCTTCAATAGGTTTCCACTTCCTATTTTTTTATTTCCTGAAATGAACTGGTATGCCTAGGTATCTAAATGGGAATGATCACACTTCACACCCAAATAGATTGATTTATTCTTCTTCTATTTCTTTTGCTTGTCTGTAATAGAAAACTTCACTCTTATGAAATTTATTTTTTATCCCAAAAGTTATTCAAAAATACACAATATCAATTTCATATGCAACGCTTTCTCCAAATTATTTTCCATAAAAATTATTATATCATCTACATATTGTAAGATAGACGCTCCTCCCTCTACTAAATCAGGGATGAGGTCATCTACTTGTCCATCTTCCTTCTCTCGAGCAATCAATATTGCAAGCATATCTGCTACTAAATTAAAAAAGCATTGGTGATAAGGGATCCCCTTGTCGCAAGCCTTTTGGTGTTTGTAAGTAATGTTCTAACAAATTGATGTATCCCGTTACACCATTGAGGATCAAAACCTTTCATATGTAGCACTTGTTGTAAAAAGGGTCATTACACCTTATCATAAGCTCTTTCGAAAGAGATTTTTAGGACTCCATCCATTTTCTTCCTATGGAGTTCATGAACGGTTTCATGAAGAATTAATACTCTCTCAAGAATGTGATGACTAGGCATGAAAGTCATTTGTGTTGGTCTAATAACTTTTTTAGTAATACTAGTTACTATGTTTGTGTCCACCTTTGTGAACAACTTGAAGCTAACGTTTAGTAAACAAATGGGCTTGTATTATTGTATCTGAACATCATTCCTTTCTTAGCTAATAAAATAACAGTTCCATAGTTAAAATGGAATAGAGGCAATTCTCCTTTTTGAAAACTGTAGAACATGTTCATGATATCATTTTCCAAAATATCTCAAAAGACTTGATAGAATTCATATGGGAACCCGTCTACTCCTAGGACTTTATTCTTTTCCATTTGTAGTATCGCCTCATTCACTTTCTTCTCTATGAAGTCAGCAATAAGTAAAGCGTGTTCCTCTGCTAAAATCTGCAACACATCTCCTATATCTAATTCAGAAAAAAATTGGCATGTTCCCAAAATAACTTCTTATAAAACTCCATCATGTGTTTTCTATCATGGGAGTACCTGTCATGGGCATTCCTTCGGAAATACTTATGAAAATTGAAATTTTCACTTAAAATTAAAATATTTATGTAGTTCCTTAAAATTTTCAACTTTACTTATAATCTCTCTCCTCCAATTAATGTAACAAATATGCTGAGAAATTTGGATGGATGGAGTTGACACTATATCTAAGGCTAGAATTCGGATTGGGTTTCTTCCTTTATGTTGGTATGTTTGGATATGCATGAATTTGGGTTGGTGTTCGACTAATGTAATCTTTAACAAGGAGGGACTTTTAATGTTTTGCATGTTATTCATTTGGTGGCGCATTGAGTGCAGCTATGCGTGCTTCTACTATTGTATCAACCGTCTGCTGATGGTCGCTCAGGATATTTTCAGTTAGGCTGGCTGACAGTATACTAGTCGACTAAAGGTTGCCTGGTGGTCATATGTTTTCTATTTTTTGTTGGTTGATTCATCTGTCAATCCTTAAATATGAAATAACTTTGGGGTGATGAATCTTTAATGAATTGATATGTGCGTCAACCGATGCAGATCCCGGGGTTATACTCCATTTTTTTAGAAAAAATGAGAGTATCTTCCAAAACACCGCCTCGTGTGAATTTGGACATTCATGAACGAATCCGAATTCGACACTGAGTTTTTAGTGCTCCAATGACTTGATCGCATATTCGTTTGTCACAGTTTTAGTTAGCTGTTAGTATGTGTTTACTTCTTCATTTTAAACATTCACATTCACCATAGCAAACATTTGGCTAAATTAAAATCTACAGTTGTAAATACAAAAAATGCAACTATTTGGGAGGGCATCGAACATGCGTCGTAAACTTTGTCTGGTACCCCCAAGGACACCCCTCAAACGAACTAAGTATAATGTACGGGGGTGAGAGTTATAGATAATGCATTTTTTTCTAAATGGCGATGATCCCGGCCTTTGCATCAATAGATGCACACAACCCTTTATTACTTTGTTTGAAAGTTTAAAATTTTACATCTCACGGATCAAAGAAGGTTGACACAAAAATCAACCATAAAAAAATTAGCAAAAATCTCAGTTCCTCTAAACAGCTTGAATTCTGCTAATAGGCTCCTAAGTAGCTTGGTAGAAAAATCCCTAAGCAACCATCAGGAGTCGGTTGCATACAATAACCATGCTTTCTCGCTGATCCTCCGGGAGCATGAAGCTGCATAACTGTCTCCAATGAACAGCCTTATGAATAACCTGCAAAAAATTGGTAGTCTTTCCTATTACAAACAATATTATTTCTACAATTCCAAATCTACCAAACTAAAGCTGAAACACCTATGTGAATCCTAGCTTTAGTGTCTTTGTCAATTGATACATTGCAAATGTATCTATAATTTTTGATGTTCCATGCTTGGTTTTATCCACTTTCTTGTGTTTTGTTCCAACTTTGGAGTACTTTTATTATGATTTCGTGGACTAACCTATTAACAAGAGCCACAGTACCAACTGCCTGTTTTCTGTTGTTTTTGGTTCCAGAAAAGTCAGAAAATGAATATTCTCAGAATTGGACGGGACAAAAGCCAAAGTGCCTATTTTTCCGGAAGGGATCAAGTGCCAGAATACGAGACGGAGAAGGGCTAGGGGCCGACCACACCACCTGGCCGCGCGGCCAGGCCTGGCCCGCGCCAGGTGGTGGTCTGGCCACCCCCAGCACCCCCTCGGCCTCTCCTTCCGCCTAAAAGTTGCCCTCGGGACGAAAACCCTAGGTACCCGATCAAAAATCCACGAAAGAGTCTGTAGCCGCCGTCATCTCCATCCCTAGATCGGGGGGGGGGGATCTGAAGCTCTTCCCAGCACCCTGTCGGAGAGAGGAATTCACCCTGGAGGCCTTCTTCATCACCATGCAAGCCTCCGGTGTGATGTGTGAGTAGTTCATCCTTGGACTACGGATCCATATAGTAGCTAGATGGATGGTTTCTCCTCCTTTGTGCTTTCATGTTTAGATCTTGTGAGCTCCATTCATGATCAAGATCATCTATTTATAATTCATACATGTTGTGTTTGCGGGGATCCGATGGATATTGAGATGCTATTTCAGATTGATTATTGATTCTATCATGTCTTTGTTATTTGAGATCTTGCATGCTTTCCGTTGTTAGTAGCTATCTTGGCCAAGTAGATGCTAGCAACTCCAAGAGTTAGTATTTATGCTCGATAGTGAGTTCATGCCTCTGGTAATCTGGGGAAGTGACAGAAATCTCTAAGGTACTAGATGTGTTGTTGCTACTAGGGAGAAAACAACGATCCTTTGTTCATAGAACAATTGTATTGTTTACTTTACACGCAGTTCGTAAAGCAATAATCTGTTGCTTGCAACTTAATACTGGAGGGGGTTCGGATGATAACCTGAAGGTGGATTATTAGTCATAGATGCAGTTGGATGGCGGTCTATGTATTATGTTGTAATGCCCAATCAAGTCTCAAAGGAGTCAAGATGATTAGCATATGCATGTATTGCTTTCTCGGTGTTTGTCAATTGTCTCGCTATAATTTGTTCACCCAACATGTTATCTATCTAAAGAGAGCCACCTCTAGTGAACTATGGATCCCGGTCCTTTACTTTACATACAATCTACAATCTTTTACTGCTTTGTGTTTACTTTCTGCAAACTTTTACTTCTTTCCATTCGATACGTTTAATCCTTTGTTTTTCGCAAAACACGGTGAGATTGACAACCTCATCGCAAGTTGGGGACAAAGTTCTATGGTTGTGTTGTGCAGGTCTCCACGTTGCTACTAGCACCGGTAGTGTGCCCTGCCAAAGCTTAGCTAGTAACACCTTTGAGGTGTTTCCTTGCTCCTACTGGTTCGATTAAACCTTAGTTTCATAACTGAGATAAACTTGCTGCTGTGCTCATCATACCTTCCTCTTGGGGTTCCCAACGAGCTCTACATCAACACCGCCATCAAGCATTTTTCTGGGCGCCGTGCATTGAGCCATCAAGCATTTTTCTGGCGTCGTTGCCGGGGAACGAAGAAGAAGAAACTCCCACGTCAACTACACGCCATTAAAGATTTTTCTAGCGCTGTTGCCGGGGAGTTAAGGACATCTTCATAAGGGGAGTCCCTCATAACCAATCTCTTTACTTTGTTGTTTTTGTTTTGCTTAGTTTCTTTTTGCTTTGTTTGCTTGTTTTGTTCTTCAAAAAACACAAAAAAAATAGTTTTACTTGTTTTGCTTTCTTATTTGAAAACACAAAAAAATTAGTTCCTATCTTGAGTTGCCACTATGTCTAGCCTTGCTCTAATCACTATGTCACCCGAGGAAATGATTCTCTCTTTTAAACAAGGAATTGAGGAAAGTTTTAAGGAAGCTTGGTCTAGAATCTCTGATCTACAAGAAAAGACCGAGCCTAAAATGATTCAAGGCTTGTTCCTTAGCAGTTTTTACCTTGGGATTGCTCTTTGCTATAGATATGCTTTAGATGCTATTGCGGGAGGAGATTTCCTCCAAAGTAATGAGGATGATGCCATTAATGCTATAAAGAAATTGATCCTCACTTACAATTTGCCTAGCCAAACTGATACTTCTTTCGCAAAAATATTTGCTAGGTTGGACACTCTTGAGGCTAGCACTACTAGATTAGAAGGGTGCTATAATACTCTTAGGGAGCATCACGATTATGTTCCAATAAACTCTGAACCATCAAAGTGGTTCCCTACAGTAAAGATTGAGATAAACAATGAAACTTTTCAAGCCCACTGTGACATCATGTCTGAATTTTGCCTTATGCCCAAAGATATTTATAAATCTCTGAATACTTGGGGGCTCATTGAAGGAGGAAAAGAAATATCTCTTACCAATAATACTACCATATTACCTCTTGGAATTGCTGAAGGAGTGTTTACAAAGATCCTTGGGAAAACAATTTCTATTGATTATCTTGTTATTGAATGTGCAGGAAAAGGATAAATTACACTTGGAAGGTTCCTATTAGAACTCCTTGGAGCAACAATAGATGTGGGAAAAGGGACCATGCACCTTTATTCTACACCAAACAATCATATTTTCCCCAAGGTTAAGAATAAAAATAAGAGAGAGTAACCTCTAATGAGAGTGAAGTAATGATTGGGAAAGTTGCTGTCCCGAAACAGATTTTTATGCTTCACCGTAAAACTTCCTGAGAGAGCTATGTACGTCGGATTGAGCCGTAATTTCTTTTGATTCTGCCCCAGGTTGTTATCTAACTTTCGTTAGTTCAACACTTTTTGATTGGAGCAACAGAAGGTCTTCAAAAAAATTCGTCTTTACCTGCTGGTCTGTTTTGACAGATTTCTGCCATTTTCTGCATTTGCTTCTTGTTAGTTCCTACTTGAGTTCTTTTGGGGAATTGAGATTTTTGAGGGAAGTGCTACAGCAGCTAGTGTTCTAATAGAAGTTTATTTGGTGTTATAACTGAACCTTAAGACTTATTTATCTTAAGTGCACTAATGTTGCTAATGAGATTGTGTGAAGTTTTGTATGAAGGAAAAATTTCAGGTGTATGGAAGGAATGAGTAATGAGATGAAGGATGGACTAAAGCTCAAGCTTGCGGATGCCACGCGTGTCACCCCAAGAAATATCCAAGAAGTACAAGCGTCAAATCTTGGGGATGCCCAAGGCATCCCCTTCTTCATCAATAAAAATTCCAGGTTTCTTCCAAACGCTTCATTTTTATTGTTTCGTGCACAGTTGTGTTTCTCTTGGAGCGTCTTCTTTTTCGTTTTTGTTTTGGTTTTTAGTTTGCTTGGTTTGCTTAGTTTTCTGAATAAGTTGGTTGGACCCCCTCTTTCACACTTTGGTTTGGTTTGGAAAAGAGTAGGAAAGTTCAAACTTTTGTGGTAAAAAGAGCCCGACTGTGGCTATGCTTTGTCATGTCATGCTTGATATTGTTTTGTCTTTATGCTTAGTATTCTTTGCTGTATCATGACTTGTTATAAACAATTGAGATTGCTTAATGTGCCTTGGATGAATCATGTGTTGTTTTAGCATATTAAAGCATAATATAGTGGTATTCTCCTTTGATGCTTTATTTGGGTTGACTTGGCACATGCTCACAACATGTTATGACTATCTCAAGTCACCATAGCCTTTATGATCCTTTAGTTTTCAACTTGTAGTATCACTTTATGCTTTGATCAATGATGTTTTGTCGCTCTGCATGATTATGGCCATTATTGCTCTCTTAGTTTGTCGCTCCCAGTCTTTTGCTAGCCTCCACAACCAAGTATGAGTTCCACTCATGCATCCAACTCCCTAAACCAAGTTTTTCCAAAGAGTCCACCATACCTAACTACTAGCTTATGCTATTCCAAGTATATTCATGCTTTTGTTTACCTTCCACTTGTTATGAGAAAACTAGTGATTAAAGCTCTCACGAACTTGATGGCACACTTTACTTTATTGCCTCTAATAAACTTGAACCACTGGGTCCTTCTTTGTTGCGTATATGCTTGCGCTTTATAAGTTGAAATTAGCAGAACCATGTACCATGGGGAACGCTTTCAACATTGCACTTGTACTTTGTACCCCGTTGATATTATGTTCTTTTGCTTACGGATCCCGGCGGTGTGAAATAAAAGTGGAACTTGTAAGATCATGGAGTTGGTATATGTGTTAGAGAAACGCCTGGGCCGCTAGCCTAAGCCATGCCTAATCATGGTGGAAACTTGCAGCATCACCATAGTGAGCACTCTATGAAGCATCCTCAATAAAAACCTATGCAAATAGCAAATAAAAAGATCGCTGAGATGCTCATTGTCTGCTTGCCTTGTCATTTTGATTATGGGAAAGCTCCCGTATCATGTGCAAGGGGTACCCCGTTGGCGGTTCGTAATGATACACATATACTTACAATGACAAGAGCTTACTCGTGACTGAAGTTGAGTAGCATGAGGATCGGTCTTCGTAAGTAAGGGGCATGAGATTTCAGTTTATAACTTGTCAAGCATATCCTCTTAGTTGTGTCACTTTAAACTTAATCACCTTGAATATGCTTATGATAGGGGCAATGAGAGATGAAAGCTATAAGTACCATAATTTTTGGAAGCTCTTTATGAGACTTGAATCCCTACTTCCTTTTACAAAAGGTCTTTCTTCCACCATTATATTGAGTCTCCACCTTCTATCTTTATGCACTACTTTGAGAGCATAGTGGCCATTCTTAGTTCTATGTGCATTGTCCCAAGACTAGTCGATTGATGCATAACTTGTTATTGCTTGTTTGAAACTATTGTATCTAGTCACTCTTATGAACTTTGAAGGTGTCCTATGCATTTATATTTGCTACTCTATTGAGGGACAAGCTGAATACTATTATGCTATGTTTTCTTTATGTGAAACAAACAAACGTCTTGCAAAGCATGTTATTCATGAATCTTTTTGTTTGTGCCTTTTCACGTTGTATCATAGTTTATTTGCTTATTGCTAGAACTTTGTCTTTCATGTTATGATTGAAGTACTTTGATCCCAGCTTTGAGTTTTGCAAATACTTTGATCAAGTTTTTGATGGTGCATGTCACCTTAAAAATTATTTCTTTTTATCACTTACCTACTCGAGGACGAGCAGGAATTAAGCTTGGGGATGTTGATACATTGCAAATGTATCTATAATTTTTGATGTTCCATGCTTGGTTTTATCCACTTTCTTGTGTTTTGTTCCAACTTTGGAGTACTTTTATTATGATTTCTTGGACTAACCTATTAACAAGAGCCACAGTGCCAGCTGCCTGTTTTTTGTTGTTTTTGGTTCCAGAAAAGTCAGAAAATGAATATTCTCGGAATTGGACGGGACAAAAGTCAAAGTGCCTATTTTTTCGGAAGGGATCAAGTGCCAGAATACGAGACGGAGAAGGGCTGGGGGCCGGCCACACCACCTGGCCGCGCGGCCAGGCCTGGCCCACGCCAGGGGGTGGTCTGGCCGCCCCTAGCACCCCCTCGGCCTCTCCTTCCGCCTATAAGTTGCCCTCGGGACGAAAACCCTAGGTACCCGATCAAAAATCCACGAAAGAGTATGTAGCCGCCGTCATCTCCATCCCTAGATCGGGGGGATCTGAAGCTCTTCCCGGCACCCTGCCGGAGAGGGAAATTCACCCTGGAGGCCTTCTTCATCACCATGCAAGCCTTCGGTGTGATGCGTGAGTAGTTCATCCTTGGACTACGGATCCATGTAGTAGCTAGATGGCTAGTTTCTCCTCCTTTGTGCTTTCATGTTTAGATCTTGTGAGCTCCATTCATGATCAAGATCATCTATTTGTAATTCATACATGTTGTGTTTGCGGGGATCTGATGGATCTTGATATGCTATTTCAGATTGATTATTGATTCTATCATGTCTTTGTTATTTGAGATCTTGCATGCTTTCCATTGTTAGTAGCTATCTTGGCCAAGTAGATGCTAGCAACTCCAAGAGTTAGTATTTATGCTTGATAGTGGGTTCAAGCCTCTGGTAATCTGGGAAAGTGACAGAAATCTCTAAGGTACTAGATGTGCTGTTGCTACTAGGGAGAAAACAACGATACTTTGTTCATAGAACAATTGTATTGTTTACTTTACACGCAGTTCGTAAAGCAATAATCGGTTGCTTGCAACTTAATACTGGAGGGGTTTCGGATGATAACCTGAAGGTGGATTATTAGTCATAGATGCAGTTGGATGGCGGTCTATGTATTATGTTGTAATGCCCAATCAAGTCTCAAAGGAGTCAAGATGATTAGCATATGCATGTATTGCTTTCTCGGTGTTTGTCAATTGTCTCGCTATAATTTGTTCACCCAGCATGTTATCTATCTAAAGAGAGCCACCTCTAGTGAACTATGGATCCCGGTCCTTTACTTTACATACAATCTACAATCTTTTACTGCTTTGTGTTTACTTTCTGCAAACTTTTACTTCTTTCCATTCGATACGTTTAATCCTTTGTTTTTCGCAAAACACGGTGAGATTGACAACCTCATCGCAAGTTGGGGACAAAGTTCTATGGTTGTGTTGTGCAGGTCTCCACGTTGCTACTAGCACCTGTAGTGTGCCCTGCCAAAGCTTAGCTAGTAACACCTTTGAGGTGTTTCCTTGCTCCTACTGGTTCGATTAAACCTTAGTTTCATAACTGAGAGAAACTTGCTGCTGTGCTCATCATACCTTCCTCTTGGGGTTCCCAACGAGCTCTACATCAACACCGCCATCAAGCATTTTTCTGGGCGCCGTGCATTGAGCCATCATCGATCTCATTCAACCAATTGTTATACATGTTTGTTATATTGGTTTGTGGGGGTATGTTATATGTAGATAAACAATTCTCCAGACTAACCTCACAAAAGGACAAGAGAGAAATAAATGTTCTACGTCAGCATCACAAAAGCAACACTTCTTACTTCCATTCTGATTCCTTTTGGCTAGATTATCTCTAGTTAACAAGACTTTTTTACCTAGGAACCACGTAATTTTTTTTATCTTTAGTGGGATTTTCAACTTCCATAGATATTTGCGTAAAAGATCGTGTATGTCCATTAATAATATTAGCATACATAGTTTTATCTAAAAATTGTGCAGAAGGATTTAATTGCATAAATGCATAGTAGTGTTTGGGAGTTCTTAAGCAATACATTGCATAGTACTTACGGGTATGGGAGTTTTGTCTCACAAATTAATTGTAAAAACACTGGCAAATGTTTACAAAAATATGACTGTTTAAGAACGTGGATGTGTCTGCAGAGTTTCTGAAGAGAAGACATATGGTGTACTATAAGAAATATAAACAAAAACCATGTCTCCGAAAAGAAATTTTAAAAGCAGCAAATTTGTCTTTTGGACAAAAGTTTACACGTGCACACATGCAATATCGACATGAATATGTGTAATTGGTGTTTTTACAATTGGTATAACGCTATTTTTCCACCAGTACTTATGCACATCACCGGTAGGCAGCAGACTAGTTGCAAGTTGCAACTTGAAACCTAGTCCCTTCAGACCCGTAGATTTTCTTTTTTATTTCAAACCGATGAGCCTTCTCTGGGAAGACTCCCTCTCACTAGTCCACATTCCATACTCCACGCTCCACTACAGTCCAGGGCTCAGACGCTTCACACACACACGCACGCACCACCACCATCTACGGGAAAGGCGGAGGCGCCGGTGTTGGTGGGACGCAGCTTCAGGGTGTGTTTGGTTGAGATATAGATTCCTGAAAATCAGCTACGAAAATCAATTGTGGGAAAGCACCTGTGAGAAATCTAGAAGTTGTTTGATTGGAAACTGTGAACTGTAGATTCTATAGAAAACGTCTATAATAAACATGAAGCCTTGAGAGATTATATATGTCAATTGATAGCTAAAAAAGATTTGTACACTCTAGGCATGCAAATTACCATTTTAAGAATAAACTTTTCATTTTTTTATGTTTATACATATAGATAACGGAAATTGAAAGTTGTATAATAAAATTACATCAAAAGACATATGCCTTACACAAAAAACATAGCTACCAACCACATAACTATCCTAGCTCGCTCTCACGCTAAACACAACATTAGCTAGCTCGCTCTTGGACTGAACACAGAAGACATTTTGTAATTCTCCTACAAGCATTCCTTGCAAGGAAACTCAAACAATGTTCTATCTAGACCATTGTGCAGACTAAGTACACAATAATCGTTGATATATTGCACAATTTTTTTTCCAGACCAATTGTACATACAAATTGCAAGGAATCAATGGCAGAAAAAAGAAAAAAATCTCCATGCCATACATGGCACCATATGACCAGAGGGTGGAGGAAGGAGATGTAACGGAGGGAGAGGATGTGAGGTAGGAAGGAAAATCCATTCCTCAAGTCGGCATAGTCGATCTCTGGCCGACCGGCCTTGGGCATCATTCCAGGTGCCAGCGTGATGGGCAAAGCTATGGAGGAGGCGACGGGCAGGGTCTGGAGCTTGACGTTTGGTCGACATGCAAGCCGATCTAGCATGGGAAGAGGAGCGGGGGGGGGGGGGGGGGGGGGGAGGGGGGGCTAGTGTGGATCGATTCCCGGCCGGAGCACCGCTGGAGGCCGCCGGAATAGGACAGTGAGGGCAACCCTAGTCTGTTCTCTGCGCTTCCTTGGCGTTTGGGCTTATGTGGGGAAGAAAGAGGCATACGGGATGGGAGAAGAAAAGAAGTAAACCGTTCAGTTTTCACTAGTCGGTGGCATTGGGGGTAAATAATCAGTTTTGGCTCTACGCAACGCAGTGAAATCCGGGGTGGAACCAACTTTCGTTTTGCACTTGGAAAATCTGCAGCGTTCCAGAGAATCTGTGTCCGTCTAGTACCCCTTTGGTTCAGATTTTGGATTCTAGGTAGTGAATCTGGCTCCAAAATCCCAACCAAACACACCCTCAGTGACTTTGCGGTATAAAGTCTAGCCGTGACTTTGCTCCCCTATGAGCCATCCAAAGCTGATCCAATGTACAGGAATGAGTGAGTATTTTGATTCAGAATCTTAAAATGCTGTTTATTTCTAAACTGTATGTTCAAATAAAATGAAACTTTCACGGAGTATATAATATAGTACATGTGATTTACTGGATTTTTTTCAAATATTTTTAGCATTTTGAATTTTGATTTCACAATTTGATAGTGAAACTTTAAATAATATTTATTCACAAACTATATGTACAAATATGATGAAATTTTTCCAGAATGTCTGATATAACGTATGAGATTTACTAGAGTTTTTACGATTTTTTCTGAATGTAATACAATGTATATGTGAGCAAAGTCACAGCTAGACTTTGTACTTCAAAGTCACTGAAGTTGTGTCCAGTAAGAGAAGACTCTGACGCTAGTTGCTCGATGGGACATGACTTCTCTTACTATGATTGGCAAAGTTAGATTCCGAAGACATGACTAGCCTGGCTATAAGCATAATAAGAGAGGAGCTGGCTCACAGTGCGATGAATCTTTCCATCTAGGTGACTGCTACACTGTCAAGTTCCCCTATTGAGGAGTGATAAAGAAGCTGGATCCAGAAGAGCGCCGATCTAAAGATTTCTCGCTGTAATTCCGAGGCGTTGAGCCTTTTGACATGCTCTGTCTGCTCCCCGGCCTGCTTCATTCACGGGCCAGCAGAATGAACCGAGCTTACCGTAATTCTGTGAAGTAGGAGTAGTATTCAGGATGGTCTGTTTGAAGTGCTAGCGTTATTTTGGTTAAATTGGTGGTCGTATTTTGACTAAGCCAGCAAAAGGAAAGGAAGAGTCGTGCTGCTTGGTGACGGGGGCATTCTTACGAGGAACTCTTCCGCCACCGTCTAATGAAATTTCCTGCTTAAATGACTAGATTTCCTGTATGAGGAGTGCTTCGGTGCGCACCGTCGTTTAGGAGGAAGTCCGAACTGCTAGGGGCATTTTAGTCCGGCGCGATTTGTTGGCTTTGTTTTTTTTGTCCCAGGCAGAACCCATATCCAAGCCCAATATAGACTCGTATCTGTATACAGGGACCGACGACGCCGTACGGCACGACCCCACGTGGGGTCCACCTAGACCTAATCACCGCGATTAGCTCCCACGTCCATGCATGCACCATTGTTCGGCGTAACTGAAGCTTTCTCTTCTCTGCCGCCTGGTAAAACTCAGTCGCTCGTGCCCGCGGATCTGCTTCCCCTCGGCGCCGCCGATCTACCCCGCATCCGCCCCGCAGATCCTCGCGTCCGCCGCTGCAGATCCTCGCGTCCGCCGCCGTAGATCCTCGAAGGTAGAAGGCGCGCCAGCGGCTCGGCGTCTTTGTCACTAGGGTTTCTAATCCAAATCGTCGGCTTTATCTTCCGATCTTGTAAGTCCCCATGATCATGCTTCGTCTCTAGCAATTGTTAGATACACATAGCATTGGTGATTCTAACAATGTGGCGCAATTACTGATAGAGGAGATGGAGGACTCTAGATCTAGTATGAAAGATGATTAAATCGGACATGTCGGTGATGATTCCATATCCGCCAATACGCATCCCGAAGACGGCTGGAGCGAAGATGAGTTTGATGTGAGGACACATTAGCTTCTTCTTTGATATTTAAATGTTAAATTAAATAATATATGATATCTCATGGCTTGATTTATTTAGATTGTCTATGCCAATGATTTTCACAATGGCCTTAACGATCATGAAGAAACGAACATGTTTGTTGATACTGAGGTATGTGTAGTGGTATACAATTTTATATGTCATGCACCGTATGATGCAATTGTATACTAAATATTGCTAAATTGTTCAGGTAACAAATGACTCTAGTATGGAGTATGACTATTTGGGTGAATCAGTCTTGGAGATGGATAATTATGATGATTGTGAAGATGCACCAAATTTTGATATCTTCGTTGACACGGGGAAGGTATTATTTATAGGCTGTTTTTTAGCAATCAACGAACCGACATACATACTAGTATAGTTCTAATGGCTAGGTTTTGAATTTGTAGCAGGCACCATGTAATCAGACTGAGAGTTCAAATAAATATAGCAATGACACTGGGTATCCTGATGATAAGAGAGAACTATACTGCAAGATAATGGGAATGACATTTCATAGTGAAGCAGCAGCCTATTCTTTCTACAACAGATATGCCAAAGATCATAGGTTCGGCATTAGGAAGCACCAAGTGAGACGGTTTGATGATGGACTTGTTCGTCTAAGGCGCTTTGTGTGTTGCAAGCAAGGAAAACGTGACAAGAAGTTACTGACAATGGAAGGCCGCAAATATAGGCTCAGAGGTGAGTCTAGGTGCAACTGTAAGGCACGTATGGTGGTGAAGTTTGATGGAAAAACTGGTCTTTGGATCGTTCAGAGTTTTGATGACACTCACAATCATGTGTTAGCGAGACCGGATGAAGTCCCTTTTCTTTGATCCCATAGGAAGATCAATGACCCCCAAAGAGCTGAGATATTATCACAGTGTGACATGGGGGTTACGAAGCATATCATCATGCGATCAATGATTAGCAACTCTGGTGGTTCATTTGCCGGTGTGGGATTTACAAGGAAAGATTTGTACAACATGTGCTCAAGGGAGAAGAGGAAGCTTCTTTATAAAGGTGATGCTAACACAACCTTGGGCATCATGGCGGAGAGAAAAAAGAGGGACCCTGAATTTTTTTATGATTACACGCTACATGAAGGCCGTCTGCAGCACTTGTTCTGGTGTGATTCTCAATCACGTCGGGATTACCAGGACTATGGCGACGTAGTTGTGTTTGACAGCACATACAAGATGAATAAGTATAGAATGTCATTTGTTTCCTTTGTCGGCTTGAACAATCACCGTAAAACAACGGTATTTGGATGTGCCATCCTATCAAACGAGACCGAAGAAACATATGCCTGGCTGCTCCGTACTTTCTTGAAAGCAATGTGCTAGTAGAAGCCAAAGGCAGTAATCACGGATGTAGATATCGTCATGATCTCCGCTGTGGATGAAGTACTTACTGGTGTATACCATCGTATTTGCACCTTTCACGTTGAAAAAATATAGAGATGCACCTACCTAACAAGTCACTGAACGAGTTTAGGACTCTTCTATATTACACCACGTCGGAGCAAGTATTCGAGCAGCGATGGCACGCTTTTGTTAGGAAGTGGACGTCACCCAAAATTACAATTTGGCTTAAAAGAATGTACACGAAGAAGAGATTATGGGCCGCTGCGTATCTTTCAGAAGGGTTCTGGCTGGGTATGAAAAGCAACCAGAGGAGTGAAAGTTTAAACTCGTCTCTTCACCTCCACCTTGATGGGGAAATGAACTTGGTGGACATGGTTAGTCACTACGAGAATGCCATCGCACGTCTCCGTGAGAAGGAGGCCAAAGATGATTGCACGGCTTCACATACATTTCCGGTGCCAGTTACTGATTTCAAAGAACTAGAGGTAGCTGCTGCGACTGTCTTCACTCCAGCTATGTTCTATAATTTGCAAGGTGACATTTCGAAGATTGGCGGGATGCAGATTTTAGAAAGAAAGCTAGGATCTGACTCGTACACCTTTGTCGTCGCATGGAAAAATAATCTTGACAGCAAGTTTTACGTGGAATACACTCCCAACTCGTCAGAAATTGTAAGGTGCAGCTGCCGAAGGATGATTCACAAAGGGATCCCTTGCAAGCACATACTGCGCGTGCTCAATCACATAAAATTAACTGTAATACCAGACTGCTGTGCTCTGCGGCGTTTCACTAAAAATGCCAGGTTTGGGTTGCACGAGCGATATGTTTGGTCTGGGTTGGTCTAGGCCAGAGGAGCGGAAAAAATACAGCAGTATAAATGTGTTGGCCTCACAAGCTATGCATATTGCATGCAATGACACATCGGAGTACGATCTTCTGAAGAGTACCATCGAAGGAATTATTTCTAGAAGACAAGGGTATGATAAATGCAGAGCATATGGTCCTCGTAGTTCAGTTAATGAAAATGCAAATGCTAGTCAAGCAAGCCAGTTTGATGTTGGTGACCCTAAAAAAGTGTCCACCAAGGACGCGTCTAAGCAAAACAAAAAAGTTCCAGTTGAGAAACATTCTCCCATGACCAAAAACGGTCGACCGCTAGGATACAAAGAGCGGAAGAAGAGGGTGTGCAGCGCTTGCCAACAGGAGAGACATAATAGGAAGAACCCAAAATACATATATCATCCCAAGTACGGTTTTGAAAATTAGCTTGATATATTTCCTACATTTTTATTAGAATTTATTATCTAATATTGTGTGTCGTCTTGTGCAGGAATGTCCTACAGCAGTAAGGGTAGTCATTTTTTCAAGTATCATACATGGAAATTATTTTTTAGATAGTTCGTGTAAAAATATGTATTTGTGATGTATATTTATAGTCTGCTGATATTTGTTCGGGCAAATAGCTCCTATGTGACATTTTTTCATGGAATTGGAAGGAGAGCGATGTCCTTGTAATTTCTCTCTGTTTTGTTTATCTCCTGATCATTGGTCGTTAGACAACACAATCAGTGTTTGAGTAAAAATCATGATGCTTTGTTATCCTATAACCCACTGACATGGATGTTATGGTCTATGGATTTGGCTTGAATAAAATCAACTCGAAATCTGGCAAATTATTACGAGATGCTCAGTTTTGCTTCTTCAGTTCGTCAGTGTTAAGAAAAACCCCGCTGACAATTTTGTTTTATGCTCTGTTTTGTTTCCAACCTTTTGATGCGTGAGCTGATATCACATTTTGAGCCTTTTGTTTTATGCACCTGTGTACCCGTTTTGGTAGTATGCACAAGTGTGTGTTTGCACGAACTATAAGCACATATATTAATAAAACACGATTAGCAACCATTACATAGTAGAACAGCAAGTTCAACGGACACAACAGACACGAGCACAGACACGACACGACACGACACGGACACGACAGTCTTCTTCTTCCTCCACCCTGGACGCTCCCTGGCTCCACCTTGGCCGCTCCTTACGCGTCATACCCCTCATCATCCTCCGCCATGATGTACAGGAGAGAGTGGGCCGCGCTGTTGATGGAGAAGATGCCGTGGAAGTCGGTGAAGATATTGTACGTCGTGAACGCGATGAAATCGCATCCACGCCAGAACACTTGGCCGAGGAGGTGGTAGGCGTCGTAGTGGTTGACGAAGGTGACGTAGAGGCCAATGCAGAAGTTGTTGTTGCCGTTTGCGCCGTCGAATTGCTGCTCGATCTGGAACATGGGTGGAGTGTCGTGAGGGAGGTGGCGGTAGCCGGCGGGAAGGAAGAAGCAGGCCAGCTCCAGCGGTCCCCTCCACCTCGAGATGGCCCAGATGCGGAGGCGGTTCTCCACGACCCGGCCGTGCGACCATTCTGTCTCCGGCACGGTGGCGGGGCAGCGGTACGTCAGACTATTGAACTGCATCTTGGCGGGGGAGGGGCAGGGGCGGCGAGCGCTTGCTTTGAGTGGTGGCGGTACGCTACGGCTAGCGGTTGCCTGAGTGGTGGCGGGGCTCGGCGGCTAGCGGTTAGATGGATTGGTATGAGTGAGTGAGAGAGGGAGATGTCGAGGGGCAGATATATAGGCGCGTCGTGGTCGCTTCGTTCTCCCCTCGTGTTTAAGGCGCACTGTTTCGAGGAGGCGCGGGCGCACGGTATCGAGGAGGTGTGGGCACACGGTATCGAGGAGGCGTGGGCAAGCATTGACTCTTTTCTGAGTGCTTGTGACGGAAAGCTGTGCCCTGTGTGAAATTGTTTGGCGCGTGACCGACCGAGCGACACACCCGTGTGAATTCGCAGCGAAAAAAAAACGTGCAAGTAGCTAGGCTACGAGGCTGCAGCGATATGCACTAGACAGGCTACGATGCTGCATGGCGCATGCATGGAGAAGACCCACCTCATTAATACACGCTCTAATGGAGCGGTCGTTGGACCGATGGGCCATGGGATTCCTGATTAGGCCCTGTCCCCACCATGGATGCATGCATGCATGGGCGCGCAGCTGAGCGGACACATCGATCGACGTAGCATGCATCGCTCGTTTCATATTTTACGACATAGTGATTGCGCTCGTTTCAGACTCGTTGAATCAGTGTATCAATTAGCGACGCAGCGATTCAGAGAGCATGGAACCCGAGACGACGCGCGTTATGGATACGGCCACGCCTCGTTTCGCACCAATACACGCGCATAGCATCCGACGCGTTGTGCAGTTACTCACCGATCTTGTTCAAGCGGCGCTCGAGGCTATTTAAAATTCCATATCTCCACAGCATCCTCTCCCACACTCCACCCCATCCATCTGCCAAGCCCTTCTTCTTCACTAAGGTCCACCGTCCGCCGCCTAGCAAGATCCATCGCCCGTCGCCACCATGCAGTTCAACCATGCTACCTTCCGTCCGCCTCGCACCGTGCAGGAGAGGACCTACCCCTCCGGGGTCGTTGTTGAGGGCTCCCTCCGTGTATGGGAGAACTCAATGTTGAGGTCCCCGAGGGAGTTGGCCTACGCCTTCCTTAGCTTCGGCTATCGCCACCTCCGACCCGGCTCTCCGGCCATGTTCCGCCTCGAAGATCACTATGCCCCCGGAGGCCTTGCGGTAGGGCTCACGGTGCACTTCACCAACCAGTATGATGCATATCTTCTCATCAACGAGGTCTACTGGTGTGGGTGCGAGTCGATCTTCTTCACCTCCTTCAACATCTTCACAAACTTCGACAATACCTTCCCCACCGTCAACGGGATGCACACTCTCCCGTACAGCCCTGAGGAAGAGTGAGGGCTGGGGCAGCACCGAGGAGATGGGATCAAGGAGGGGAGCAAGAGCAAGAGGGAGGAGAGAGTTTATTTTCATGTTTTTTTGCTTGGGCATATATGTCCCTCTATGTATGTTTTCTATGTTGTAAGGGATGCCCCCTCCTATATTATATCTATCTCGTTGTTTTTATACTTTGTTCGCGTCTTTTTAGTCTGATTTTACCGAAATATGCAGATCAAGCTAAATATATTAAAATATGCAGAGCACGCTATGTATATTAAAAGGCGCTTGGTTGAAAGAAATGAACTAGTTTTTCAACGTGAATAACTAATTTTGGTCGAAAATAATAAGTTAAACAACCAAACCATTTCTTTGTTTTGAGTTGACCCGACACAACAGGATATGGACTGTTGTCGTAAAATACAAACAATAAATTGTTTTACAAATCAATATGAATTTACTAGGTATGGAAACCTCTATGGACTAGTAAATTCTCAAGGTACACTGTTATTAATCACTGATCTGACTTTCCTTTTCACAGCCTCTAGTTTGTTTCTTCTAGATAGAAGAATCGTTGCAATGGTAGGTCCTCTTGATTCCTTGATTGTTGTCTACAGTACCATATAGAAGAGTTTATAAATTGAATTGTAATCATATTGATTTTTGCGACTATACAAAGGAATAGTGTATAGACCTGAGAAATGTTCTTAGTCATACGATCTCCGTCCCAGTGCTCCAGACATTGCAATACCCATAATCCGCATGAGTTGCTGCCATATAGGATGAAATCAAATTCGTTTACGACATCAGTAGTGCTAAAGTGATATGATTCAAAAGTACTTACGAATCATCTTTCTTTCCTATTTCATATTTTTTTAATAGGCCAAGTATCGACGTCAGGAAATTGTTTGTGTGTAGTTTTGTTTGTCCACCATATGTCTAGTGCAATTTGTCCTTTCTGCAAAAGATTAAGAGTTAGTGAAACGCCAAAAGAAAATACGATTTTGATGAGAAAAGTAGATAATAATACCAAGTCATCCACAACTGCATGCGAATAGGTTAAATTGTACTTAGGGTCAAGGACTTGGAACTCCTTCTTGTTGTTATGCATTACAACTGTCACATAATGTTCTCCACGTATATTCAGAGGGAAATATGCCTACAAAATAAGATCACTAGCATGTACTATATAGGCTTCGAAATAGTTAACAATAACATTAGCTTTATAAAACAACACTCTTTACCTTGTCACGTGCAAAATATTCATTCATAACCCGTCCTATAGCTTCTGGTCTTGACACTTCTTCTACGTCAAACTTTTTTAAGTTTTTTTCGGTTTGTATATTTTAATGGCTTCATTGATAAGATAGGTTAACCTCAACGGTCTACATATGTGTCGATCATAGTCAAGACGGAGAGCCAGCTCTAGAATATAGGCATCAAGTATCTACAAATAATAGTTATACAATGATTGCATGTTCATACTACTTTGTTGTAAAATAACAATATAATAGGTTAGCGAATAACTTACAGCCATACTAAGCCATTCTTTTATAAGGACATCGTTAAGATTTTTCGAAGACAAGACAGCCTCATCTGCGTTCTGGTACGCCCTTTTTACAGCTTCTTTGGGAATCTTCGCCAAAATAGAAACATATTTCACAACACATTCTATTTCAGCAGGTGTTAACATAGTGTAACATTCCCCAATATCATGTTATTTAAATAACATCGCTGCATAACATTTATGAAAACAAACAAGTTACCGCCATGAACCATTTTGTTTGCTGCATAAAAATAATTAATGAAATCTATAAAGCTTTATAACTTTTGTATTTTTGATTTACGTTTCGGTTGTTTCTATCGCTCATATAATGGGGAGCCATACTTACTATTATCATTGGATACACGTTTCCTTTTGCCTAGACCATTGTCAATTTCGTTTTTGCCGCTATCAATAAAATTACCACACTTTGTTGCATCTTCCTTCCTCACGGTACAAGTCATATCATTGCGTGCATCGTTCTGCACGACACCGCTCTGTGCACCATTTGGTGTATCCTTCTGAGTACCAAGAATGGATGACGGTACTTCCGATGACGACGCAGACTTGGTATTTTCATTTACATCCCACGGATTCTCCTCCGTACCATCCATCTTCCGAAGGTGGTCTGGTGTGTTCATTGACATGTCAATAGTAGTCGTCGGCATACATTTTTCCTTGAAGGGTGTGACGTAACTGTCACCACCAAATGGACCATCCGCAATGGCTGCTTCAGAATTAGTCGGTGTTTTTCTCAGAATGTCATCAAGCCTGGCTTCTTTATTACCACGTTTATAGACAAATACTTTGCCTGATTGTGATTCACTGGGAACCGATTTTACATCTTTACCATCTTATCCTTTGTCCGACTATGATGCTTCAGTTGATTTGTACATGACACCATTTGTATTTAACAATTTTAGAACCTCCTGCATAACAAAATATATTAAGTACTGAGTTTTTATGCATAGTGCAGTATCGTTATCATCAACATGAAACAACACATAAAATATAGATCGTATCACCTCTGCACATATCTGTGGTACAAGTGCTATCTTTATGTCCATGTGATTTTTCAAATCTATCGTCATACATTCGAATAGGAAGTCCATGTTACTGCCCCGTTTGTTTGAACTTGACTGTTCACCATTCATTGATGGTTTTTGCACACTCTTTTTCTTATATTGCTCCCCAATATTATTACGGATCTGCATGTTACAAAAATGAACAAATTATAAATACAAACATGAGCTACGTATGGTGGCATATCAAAAGAATGATTAAACTAACTACCATCACTTTAGCGTTGTTTCCGAGGCCTCGACCATTCTTATAATCATAGCAATATCTCCTTTCTGATTCGTCTTCTGTCCATTTTTTCATTAGTGGCTGAATGAACACAGGGGGAATATAAGTAGGATCATCAACGATCACCAACTTCTCCCAGTAAAGAAACTGCAAACAAATTGTACAGACAAATAAATTTAGTTTTACATCGAGAGCTGAATATAAAAACTGATGATTGTTTGACTTAACATATATACCTGTGTTAGACCTAGATTTCCTTTGGACCATGCTCTCATAGTAGATCCTATAAAGCTATCCTTCAAACTATCTATGAAAAACTTCAGTGTGAAGTAATTCCAGTTAATCTGAAAAATACGAGGAACGTCTTCCACTAAACAGTAGGTACAGCTACGTTACTCGATGGGGCTATGACAAGACCAATTAGCGCAAGCACTGCTTTGCGGACGAAGTTGTCATCGGACACCTTCTCAGTCTTTCTGTCATTAATCAAATCTCTTATCACTATATTACCGCTTGACTTGCTGAGAAAACATGGGGTATGTTATACATATTATTTTGACCATCTTTCTTTATAATTTGAAATGCAGAATAACCTTGGTTATGTAAACCATAAATATGTTCTACGTCCTCACAAGTTCCTACTATTTCTCCTGATCCTTCTTTAATGACGAAAGTGCTAGACGATGGATTGAACAACTCAATAATGAATCTGATTAAGTTTTCCCGCATCGTGATTCGTGGCACGTCCAACATCGGCCGCAAAGAAGTGCTGGTAAATCTTGCACGTTGCACGGTTGTAAAGCCGGCTACCAAATCTTACCATCTTATGTAGTTACAAAATATCTCCCCATCTAAATCTTCCATTCTGCACGAACCATTTAGAGAATGTGTTAATGTCTCTCCATCTAAATCTACAACAGATTCCCACAAACCTATATGAGCATCTTGTATACACGATAAACAATCGACGAGACATGGAATCATTACCTAGAAGACAGATGAGAAGAGGTGGCGAAGGGTGGCACGAATGAGAGATGGCGAAAGGGAGTCCTACGAGGATGAAGTGGTGACAGGCGGCGTCGATCCCTAGAAGACAGACGAGAGGGGGTGGAGAAGGGAGGAAACAATGTGGGACGGCGAGGACGGCTCGTAATGGAGGCAGCTGTGAGAGGCGGCCTACCTAGGTTGAGTCGTGGGTTGATGGACAATTGACGTGCCGATAACTACGCCCTCCGTGATTACAGAGACAAGCCAGTTGTAGGTAGTTAATTGGGCCTACAGGGTTAATAATTTTTACTGGCTTGTTTTTTATATTTTTATGCGTTTTTTCTTATTTATAAGAGTTTTATTGTATTCTTTAATGTCTTACCATATTTCGGGTTTTTTTGAATTTGATATGCACAATACGAACTTTAATTAATAAACAGATCAAATCAACTTTATACCATGAGAGTGTTGCTCCTATCTTTAAAGTACTTTTAATACGTACATCGCAAAGGATGTGTAAGGCGCATACGAGTCCTACCGAAGGATCGCCGACACGTGTTCATGGCAAGAAACCCCAAATGAAAAATCAGCAATATAAGAAAATGTTTAGATTAAAGCAGATGCAAAACTGTAACATGGGTTAATGGCGAGAAACGTAAATGAAGCATCAACAATTGTGAACATAACATGAAATAATGATTACTTAATAATTTCATATAGACCGAACTTAGTAAGCCATAATCGTTACATAAGTGTTTCACAAACATGAGAGTACATAAACATAATATAGAACTAGAACACGAATTTGAGGTTGATTTCACACTTGATCAACCAGTAGCTTCGTAGTACCATCATCCCCACGACGGAACCAGAACACGAATTTCTGGTTAACTCTCATACCATTCTGCCTGACAAGGTCCATCCAGTTTGTTGTTATCATGGCATCTCCTTTAGGTACTCCATTCACTTGGGACTTGTTCATCACCAACTTAACGTGTGCAACTTTTCCATCTCTGGAATGGGCTTTTATAACTGCTGGCAATTGAATGTTTGTAACAATATGCTTCATCGTGAAGCTCCTTGAAAAGTACTGTACATAGATTTGACAAACCAGTTATACAAATTATTTCACATTTACGCAAATAAATAAATGTGAAAAAGTTCGTATGTACGGAAGAGTTATCATTTTAGCTTTATTTTTCACAATGTTGGATTTTTTGATGGTGCATATATAAAACGGGTCTTTTGACATGTGAGCCTCGACTAGTCGCTCAAGTTCATCAAATTCTTCCTCAGTCATCTTCAAGCGATTGCCAAACTCAAGGAAACCTTCAAAATCGTGCTCGCTTTTTATTCCAGGACCTTAGTTTTATTTTTGCACACATTAGCGACATCCAATATATCAATTGCTTACAAAATAAAATTGGCACAAAATGCTTACCCCTGACAAAAACAATATTTTTCTTCCTTTTGATTATAGCACGGATCTCAGCACGGGTAACACGTAATAGAACCTGGCGGAATATAGAAGAATAATTAAGTCTCATATCATTTTACGGCATGAATAATGCTAAACTTTTACAGTACGAATTGAAAATCAAAAGTAGCCGAGCATCCTATCGCCCAAATGATTTTCGCTCCCTAGGGCACAGTCTGCATGCGATAACACTGGCCATTCGCCTACGTGGAAAACGAGATGGAGCGGCCGGCGGCTAAAATTGCGTCGATGCTAAAACGCACTTGCGTGATCAGCCTAGACTAGATCTACGACGGACACATTTAGATATGTATTTTTGAACAATTCGGGTAATTATAAATCCGATTTATTCACGACGAAATAAAAAATTGCGAGGATTAGATATACGTCCACTTAGATCTATCGTATGTCCGTGTTGTCCGAGGACAGTAAGTTAACCTAAATATAGATCGTTGACAGGGCTTCGAATATACGTACCTGTGCCATGGCGACCGAGGATCTCCGAAACTACCTCCTAGCGACCGTCGTTCACGAAGCTCTCTCCCAACCAATTTCAGATGAGACGAGGTGATGTCATGATGTGACGGCTAGATCTAAGGGAATGTGTACGTGCGGTAGGTAAATAGTCCTGGTAAAATAAGGCAGTTATCCTAATGGCCGAGTTTACCTTTGGATCCTCCTAGTGGGCCGGTCCAACCTAATATATTTAATTTTGAATTTAAATATAAATCGAATAACCATATATTCGAAAATGACAAAAAAAATACGGTTGTGTTTCTAATAATACGGGCATCTTAAAGTATTTTTTTTAATATTTAAAAATAATTGAAAACCTGGACTTATTAGTAATGGCCCTCTCACGTAGCATAAACGGTCTATTTTTGTAGACATGTGATTTTTTCAACAATCTTAAAATTTCCTCCATTTTGTAGTACATACTTGTGAGAGCATGGTGGAGCAATGTGCAAAAGGAGAGCATAGTTCTTGGACACTTGGCCTGACGATTCGTCCGTACTTGTACGAAACACCTCTAAAACAGTAGATTTTAACCGTCTATCGTGCCAAAGGCATGCCCAACCATGCCATCACTGCTCATTGAAGTTATATAAGTGTGTGGTGTGTCATTGTGAGCCATTGTGCCAAGTTTGAGGCCATTCATCAATAGCCATGCCGCTATCCCGACGGGTAGACGCGTTACACCCTACTACCCTAGAACGAAGCTGGCCAGTGTGGGAAGTGCATGGCCAAGCAACATGTTGTTTGTAAAACAAGGGATGTGAGTGCTTGTGAGAGCATGGTGGAGCAATGTGCAAAAGGAGAGCACATTCCTTGGATACTTGGTCTGACGATTTGTCCGTACTTGTGCGAAACACCCCTAAAACCCTAGATTTTAGGCGTCTACCGTGCCGAAGGCATGCCCAAGTATGCCATCACTGCTCATTGAAGTGATATAAGTGTGTGGTGTGTCATTGTGAGCCATTTTGCTAGGTTTGAGGCCATTCATCAATAGCCATGCCGCTATCCCGATGGGTAGACGCATTACACCCTACTATCCTAGAACGAAGCTGGCCAGTGTGGGAAGTGCATGGCCAAGCAACATGTTGTTTGTAAAACAAGGGATGTGAGTGCTTGTGAGGGCATGGTGGAGCAATGTGCAAAAGGATAGCACATTCCTTGGACACTTGGCCTGACGATTCGTCCGTACTTGTGCGAAACACCCCTAAACCCTAGATTTTAGCCGTCTACCGTGTCGAAGGCATGCCCAAGCATGCCATCACTTCTCACTGAAGTGATATAAGTGTGTGGTGTGTCATTGTGAGCCATTGTTCCAAGTTTGAGGCCATTCATCAATAGCCATGCCGCTATCCTGACGGGTAGACACGTTACACCCTACTACCCTTGAACGAAGCTGGCCAGTGTGGGAAGTGCATGCCCAAGCAACATGTTGTTTGTAAAACAAGGTATGTGAGTGCTTGTGAGGGCATGGTGGAGAAATGTGCAAAAGGAGAGCACATTCCTTGGACACTTGGCCTGACAATTCGTCCGTACTTGTGCGAAACACCCCTAAAACCCTAGATTTTAGCGGCCTACCGTGCCAAAGGCATGCCCAAGCATGCCATCACTGCTCATTGAAGTGATATAAGTGTGTGGTATGTCATTGTGAGCCATTGTGCCAAGTTTGAGGCCATTCATCAATAGCCATGCCGCTATCCCGACGGGTAGACGCGTTACACCCTACTACCCTAGAACGAAGCTGGCCAGTGTGGGAAGTGCACGGCCAAGCAACATTTTGTTTGTAAAACAAGGGATGTGAGTGCTTGTGAGGGCATGGTGGAGAAATGTGCAAAAGGAGAGCACATCCCTTGGACACTTGGCCTGATGATTCGTCCGTACTTGTGCGAAACACCCCTAAAACCCTAGATTTTAGCCGTCTACCGTGCCGAAGGCATGCCCAAGCATGCCATCACTGCTCATTGAAGTGATATAAGTGTGTGGTGTGTCATTGTGAGCAATTGTGCCAAGTTTTATGCCATTCGTCAATAGCCATGCCGCTATCCCGACGGGTAGACGCGTTACACCCTACTACCCTAGAACGAAGCTGGCCAGTGCAGGAAGTGCATGGACAAGCAACATGTTGTTTGTAAAACAAGGGATGTGAGTGCTTGTGAGGGCATGGTGGAGAAATGTTCAAAAGGAGAGCACATTCCTTGGACACTTGGCCTGACGATTCGTCTGTACTTGTGTGAAACACCCCTAAAACCCTAGATTTTAGCCGTCTACCGTGCCGAAGGCATGCCCAAGCATGCCATCACTGCTCATTGAAGTGATATAAGTGTGTGGTGTGTCATTTTAAGCCATTGTGACAAGTTTGAGGCCATTCATCAATAGCCATGCCGCTATCCCGACGGGTAGACGCGTTACACCCTACTACCCTAGAACGAAGCTGGCCAGTGTGGGAAGTGCACGGCCAAGCAACATTTTGTTTGTAAAACAAGGGATGTGAGTGCTTGTGAGGGCATGGTGGAGAAATGTGCAAAAGGAGAGCACATCCCTTGGACACTTGGCCTGATGATTCGTCCGTACTTGTGCGAAACACCCCTAAAACCCTAGATTTTAGCCGTCTACCGTGCCGAAGGCATGCCCAAGCATGCCATCACTGCTCATTGAAGTGATATAAGTGTGTGGTGTGTCATTGTGAGCAATTGTGCCAAGTTTTATGCCATTCGTCAATAGCCATGCCGCTATCCCGACGGGTAGACGCGTTACACCCTACTACCCTAGAACGAAGCTGGCCAGTGCAGGAAGTGCATGGACAAGCAACATGTTGTTTGTAAAACAAGGGATGTGAGTGCTTGTGAGGGCATGGTGGAGAAATGTTCAAAAGGAGAGCACATTCCTTGGACACTTGGCCTGACGATTCGTATGTACTTGTGTGAAACACCCCTAAAACCCTAGATTTTAGCCGTCTACCGTGCCGAAGGCATGCCCAAGCATGCCATCACTGCTCATTGAAGTGATATAAGTGTGTGGTGTGTCATTTTAAGCCATTGTGACAAGTTTGAGGCCATTAATCAATAGCCATGCCGCTATCCCGACGGGTAGACGCGTTACACCCTACTACCCTAGAACGAAGCTGGCAAGTGTGGGAAGTGCATGGCCAAGCAACATGTTGTTTGTAAAACAAGCTATGTGAGTGCTTGTGAGGGCATGGTGGAGCAATGTGCAAAATTAGAGCACATTCCTTGGATACTTGGCCTGACAATTCGTCCGTACTTGTGCGAAACACCCCTAAAACCCTAGATTTTATCCGTCTACCGTGCCGAAGGCATGCCCAAGCATGCCATCACTTCTCATTGAAGTTATATAAGTTTGTGGTGTGTCATTGAAATCCATTGTGCCAAGTTTGACGCTATTCATCAATAGCCATGCCGCTATCTCGACGGGTAGACGCGTTACACCCTACTACCCTAGAACGAAGCTGGCCAGTGTGGGAAGTGCATGGCCAAGCAACATGTTGTTTGTAAAACAAGGGATGTGAGTGCTTGTGAGAGCATGGTGGAGCAATGTGCAAAAGGAGAGCACATTCCTTGGACACTTGGCCTGACGATTCGTCCGTACTTGTGCGAAACACACCTAAAACCCTAGATTTTAGGCGTCTACCGTGCCGAAGGCATGCCCAAGCATGCCATCACTGCTCATTGAAGTGATATAAGTTGGTGGTGTGTCATTGTGAGACATTTTGCTAGGTTTGAGTCCATTCATCAATAGCCATGCCGCTATCCCGATGGGTAGACGCGTTACACCCTACTACCCTAGAACGAAGCTGGCCAGTGTGGGAAGTGCATGGCCAAGCAACATGTTATTTGTAAAACAAGGGATGTGAGTGCTTGTGAGGGCATGGTGGAGCAATGTGCAAAAGGAGAGCACATTCCTTGGACACTTGGCCTGACGATTTGTCCGTACTTGTGCGAAACACCCCTAAAACCCTAGATTTTAGCCGTCTACCGTGCCGAAGGCATGCCCAAGCATGCCATCACTGCTCATTGAAGTGATATAAGTTTGTGGTGTGTCATTGAAATCCATTGTTCCAAGTTTGAGGCCATTCATCAATAGCCATGCCGCTATCCCGACGGGTAGACGCGTTACACCCTACTACCCTAGAACGAAGCTGGCCAGCGTGGGAAGTGCATGGCCAAGCAACATGTTGTTTGTAAAACAAGGGATGTGAGTTCTTGTGAGGGCATGGTGGATCAATGTGCAAAAGGAGAGCACATTCCTTGGACACTTGGCCTGACGATTCGTCCGTACTTGTGCGAAACACACCTAAAACCCTAGATTTTAGCCGTCTACCGTGCCAAAGGCATGCCCAAGCATGCCATCACTGCTCATTGAAGTGATATAAGTGTGTGGTGTGTCATTGTGAGCCATTGTGCCAAGTTTTAGGCCATTCATCAATAGCCATGCCGCTATCCCGACGGGTAGACGCGTTACACCCTACTATCCTAGAACGAAGATGGCTAGTGTGGGAAGTGCATGGCCAAGCAACATGTTGTTTGTAAAACAAGGGATGTGAGTACTTGTGAGGGCATGGTGGAGCAATTTGCAAAAGGAGAGCACATTCCTTGGACACTTGGCCCGACGATTCGTCCGTACTTGTGCGAAACACCCCTAAACCCTAGATTTTAGCCGTCTACCGTGTCGAAGGCATGCCCAAGCATGCCATCACTTCTCACTGAAGTGATATAAGTGTGTGGTGTGTCATTGTGAGCCATTGTTCCAAGTTTTAGGCCATTCATCAATAGCCATGCCGCTATCCCGACGGGTAGACACGTTACACCCTACTACCCTAGAACGAAGCTGGCCAGTGTGGGAAGTGCATGCCCAAGCAACATGTTGTTTGTAAAACAAGGTATGTGAGTGCTTGTGACGGCATGGTGGAGAAATGTGCAAAAGGAGAGCACATTCCTTGGACACTTGGCCTGACAATTCGTCCGTACTTGTGCGAAACACCCCTAAAACCCTAGATTTTAGCGGCCTACCGTGCCGAAGGCATGCCCAAGCATGCCATCGCTGCTCATTGAAGTGATATAAGTGTGTGGTGTGTCATTGTGAGCCATTGTGCCAAGTTTGAGGCCATTCATCAATAGCCATGCCGCTATCCCGACGGGTAGACGCGTTACACCCTACTACCCTAGAACGAAGCTGGCTAGTGTGGGAAGTGCATGGCCAAGCAACATGTTGTTTGTAAAACAAGGGAAGTGAGTGCTTGTGATGGCATGGTGGACCAATGTGCAAAAGGAGAGCACATTCCTTGGACACTTGGCCTGACGATTCGTCCGTACTTGTGCGAAACACCCCTAAAACCCTAGATTTTAGCCATCTACCGTGCTGAAAATTATTCAAGTACCATTACATCAGCAAACAGATACAACAGAGACAACACAGAGGTACGTTCACTTGCTTTCAAAATTATTCAACACACGGATACAACAGAGACACACAGAGGATATACCATTACATCAGCAACGCACATGGATTTTCATTTCTGCTGAATAATCAATAGACAAAGGACAACTACCAACCCTATTACACATTTTAGAAGAAGCACTGCTTCTGTAAGAAGATCAACCGTAGAGACCAACTTCATCATTACCAGTTCCTCATTCCTAGGATTTAATGCTGCTCTTTCTTTTTTCCTTAGCTACAGAGTTTCCCTCCTCTCCTCTGTCCATCCATAAGCATCTATTGCTGCATCACCAGTCAGAATACCGTTCTCACACAAGTACTCCATGTACTTCAGCTCCCACCGCCAAAAATTGCATTCAGTATGTAAAATTAGGAACACTGAATATCAAACATTTAATTTTGTATGAACACTGCTCATAGTGTAGGTACATGCACAATCGACTGCATGAAAATCGAACCAAAATGCTTACCCCATGAGTTTTGCACTTGTAAAAGACCCAGCCATCGTGGTCATCAGTGCCGGAGACGTGCCTATTGACGACGACGCCGCAGTCAGAGCAGGGAACCAGGGGAATGTAGGGCGGACGGTTCCGATTATGCGACGTGCGGGACGACCTTGAAACATACATGGCGGCCACCAAGGATCCAAACCTGGGCGACAACTCCGACGGTAGATGGCTCTGGCGGCAGCGCCACAATTATTTTGGGAATGCGGTGAGAGGAAGTTAGGGTTTCTGTTTCTCTTATAAATAGTTAGGCCGCATTACCTGGGTGTCTTATTGGGCCGGCCTTCATAGTTGTATTCCTCTTATAAACCCAAACGCTATCCCTGCACTGACATACATTTCTGTAAACCAGGGCTACCACCGCCGGCTAATCTTAGAGTCTCACATAAGACTGTTACCACAAATGCACCGTTGATGCCACACTAGGTTGCTAATCAATGTAGCTAATCTGGTTGTTAATCAATGTAATGCAGCTAATCATTTAATTTATCCCATTATCAACTAGCTAAAGAAACCCAAATACATATACATTCCATAGATTTCCTTGTTTTCCCTTTATGCCACCATTTCCCACAAATACACAACCAAAGTACATATGCACAGGATTAAAAATATCAAGAACAAACCAGGTTAAACATGAAACAATAAAGTTAAGCACGGACATTAGATTGTTTAAACACAAGTTCAACCACAGTAATTAACCAACTGCATCAAGTTCAACACATCACAGATAAACATAGTCTTCACATTACAACCACATTAGCAAACAAACAGACAAGACACAATCTAGGCCTGGGGGAGGTGCTTCAGCAGGAACACGCCATAAGCGGCATGTTTGGCCTTCATGTGGGGCTTATGCTTCTGGCTGCCAGCTCCATAGTAGGTAGCATGCTGCAGCATTCCCAGGTGGTCCTTTGGCATCTCCTTCCGAAAGCACCACGGGCACTTGTACTACCCTAGGCCTAGAAGATAGGGGATGTCCCCAGCCTTGAGCTTCTTCAGCACAGCACGGCTCTTGCGGTCCCTGTCCTCCACGTCACTCCTAACATCGTCTGACGTCTGAGGAAATTTGTGAAATGAAATAAGGTTTACAATAATTACTCTATGTAATAAGACTATATGTGCCATGTATTATACAACGGTAAACTTGGACACTTGCTTTTTAATTGAACATTTAAAAATCATAACAGAATAGTTAATATATCACACATATGAAGTTAGATCAGAGCAGCATTATGTACAAATCAAATGTGTGCAGCAAAACAAAACATGATGGAAGCATTAGTGCAACAAAATATTATGCCTTACAAGCAGATTGATCTATCACACTTATTAATCTTAAATTGTACCACTGCAACATTAAATGCCAACTTAAGTTTGCAGCAGAACAACCCATGTGGTGAAAGCAGTAGTGCAGTAAATATTATAATCCTATGAAGCAGAATGTTGTATGACACGTAATAATCTTAAGCTAGACCACATCAGCATTAACTACCAACTTATGTGTGGAGCATAAGAAAACAGCTACTGAAAGTAGTAGTGCAACAAAAAGAATAAACCAATGAAGCAAGACAACAACAACTGTTATTAGCAGTACTACAACCAGGAATTTATGCATTTGTAACAAAACACATAAACTTTCAGCTCCAGAACTGCAACTACACAAATATTTTACAAATACAAATACAAATCAACTATCATGGATGTACTAGACCCATATGGTCTATGTGAGACAAGCATTTCAAAAGACTAGCAAATTACCAAGGCAGACACTCTGACTATGAGTATATAGACAGAGTATATTTAGCTCAGTATAAAGTGATCAGATGATGTAATGAACTAAATTAATAAGAAAAGTAAACGATACCAAATACATTCTACACAATAGTACAACAGTATAATGACATGCACCTGGGACAGATTCCCATGTCTCTTTTACTTAACTACTACAAGCAAATTCACAAACTAGCTATCCATGGTCACATTACCTGAATTTACAATCTCGAAGTGGTCGCAAGTAGAACCCATAAATCAATTATATGTGTAGATCAATAGGTAGCAGCCCCATTCCATTTTCATTGCAAACAAAATGCCAAGTTCTTACTTGTCAGATTGTTCAAGACCAAAAACTCAAGCACAAAGGCCAAGCATAAGCTACATCATCTAGGCACATGTAAACCTGGCACAGATTATAGATATCATAACATTCAAAGTAAGAGGAACCACTCGACGACCTAGCCTACCAAATCAGAAGCCTACTTGATCCTACATCCATCAGAACGTCGCCAAAGGGGTCCTAGGGAAATCAGTAGCTAATCTACAGCGCATCTAACCTGGCACAAACTAGCATCGCTAGGGGCATCTAACCCTACTAGCACCACAAACCCTAGCAACAACAGGACGAGGCAGACCTCGGCAGCAAGAACACTAGGAGAGAGAGATCTGGACTTACCTCATCGGTGTCATCGTCGTCGGACTCGCGGAAGGTCTCGACATCGGCAGGCGAGTAGATCTTCTCCCCCCTCTCCTTCCTCTCCTGACGCAGCCTGTTCTTCAGGTTCTTCTTCTTCTTGCGCCTGATCTACGCCTCCGTCTCGAACTTCCGCTTCATTGGATGCACACTGGAGTAGACGGCTGGCCCACCCAAGCCGGAGCTCCCATTTCTGCCCTCTGCATCCGCGACTTGCTTCCCCTTCTCCGCGTGCTCAGCACCCGCAGCCACCTGCTTCCCCTTCTCCGCGTTGTCAGCGGTCGCCGCCATCTGCTTCCCCTTCTCCATGGATGGACGCCGTGATCGAGGGCTTGTGGAGAGACGGCTAGCCAGGGTTTGCTATCCGGTTTGGGGAATTTCTGGAAGTGGTTGAAACGCACACCAACTGACTATGCTACTTAAGGAAGCGGACGGTTCGGCACCCACGTGCATACGTGTATAATACGCGCCGGTGAACGGGCCGTACGGGCTTCTACGCGGGTTTCTACGGTTCATTTTTTTCTAGCGCAGCTCCGAAAATTTCGGAAGGACGATCGTGCCCCCGTCGTTGAACCGTCCGTGCGAATCCCAACCATCCATGTGTTTTGCCAAACTTTTGGTTCCCAGGAGGGTGCGCACTGAAGCAGAAACGTTCATGTACATAGTTTGAACAAACTTTGTGGTACGTGTTATGCAAATTGCAAGCACTTGTCTCCCCTTGGATATTACTAGATGCTCTGGTATATTTGTTTCGCAGATAGTGGCACACTGTCGTCGATCGTCGTTTACCTACCGCACTTCATTGGGTTAACTGGTATACCATATCCGGCACGCAGTCCAGCTACGTTGGAAAGAGTCCAGATGGGAGCCTCCTCGAAATCGTGTGGTTGCTAGCGGAGTGTAATTTTGTTTTGAGAGCATTGCCGGCACCTGCTATGGGGAGCGCTGGTAGACGGTGCTTGCCTATAGGGAGAGTGCTATGGGGAGGGCCGGCAGACGGTGCTTGCCACTAATTGGGCAAAGAGAATATAAATCCATCACAAAGAATAGAAATTTGAAGGGTTTATGAATAGAAATTTAGGTTCACACGGAATTAAACAAGTTCCGGCCACATACATGGACCACCAAATAGCCATCCACGTCGCTCTCCACCTGATTGCCGTCCTCATCATTGAAATCGACGTCTTCAGTATCCGGGGTGGGCTCGTAGTCGCCACCACCTCGCACCTGCGACATGCTTCTCAAGACATCGTCGGCCATGGTCTACGCGCACACCCAAATGGGTCAAACGCATTGCCGGCGTCGCATGTCACACAAATACACGTGCACACAACTGAAAAATATGTGGTTGGCGTGGTCTCCTACCTCGTCGATACTCGTAGAGCTCACGAGTAATTTGCTCGAACGGGTTCGTGACATCGTTGTTGTTCCCGCTGTCGAAATGAAAAGGCTGCGGGGAAGGCTGGCGGTGTACTCAGTCACTTGGCCGGCCATGGTCAGATCCCTACACAAGGCTAGTGATCCGGGGTAGGAGTGGCTGAGGCCGAGACCGATGTCGGGGCGGCGTTGAGGTGCCATGACAGGCGAGTACATGGAGTTCGGATCGGCTGTCATGTTGCTATCGCCTATCTCGGGGTGAGAACTCGATCTTCAAGAGCGGCATCAAGTTGTACCTCTCTTCGTAGTACGCCGAGTACGTCGACGATTTCTTGCTCCCTTGCATGCCTCTAGGAGCGGCGTTGTAGACTTGGACACCTTCGGGGATGCCAAGGCCAAGGCCGGGCACCGCTGCCGCAGAGGCCCTCTTCGTAGCCACCTCCATCGATGCGTGTCAGCGCCTCTTTTGGTCCAAAGTCCCACACTTGACCCTGCTGGACTCGGCCTCCCACTCCTCCCTTGACATATCCCTTCAGCGTTTGCTTGCGTGGCTTTGTCGGCTTCGCTGTTCCCGTTGCCTTCTTCTTTGGTGGCATACTAGCAACAAGAGGGCGAGGAGGGGAGCATGAACTGAAGTGTCGGGATTCTGCTACTAGAGTGGAGATAGGATGGGTCGGAGGCTATTTGGTGTGGAATTGGGAGAAATAGGAGTGGAAATGGAGGAAAAAATTAGGTTTTCGCATGTGCAACTTCTAGGCAGGTCCCGTGGCCAAAATCCAACGTGGTGTCGAGTGCCGACGCTTCCAATGCAGTCCTTAAATGCAGGGGTCAGCGTGCCCGGCTATTGTATTGGGCTCTAAAATGTGCCAACGGGTTTTGGGGCACGTCGGTGTGAGCCAGAATTTGGGTTACCACCTCATAGGCATTTGGGAAGCACTGATGGCTGCTAGTGCACAATTCGTTAGAAGCTAGTTTCAAAATAAAAGTATCAAACTACAAAGAGCTACTGATAGAGGTCTTAATGCCCCACTTTACAACTAACCAAACAGTGCTAAGTGTCATTTTTGATTTATAGCGAGAGAATTGCGAGTAAAGGTGTGTGAACAAAATAATATTAAACTAAGAAATATAAAGAGAGAGATTCGCGAGGTAAAGGACTTGAAACTGCAATAGGGCTAAAACGTTCTCGGGAAGTATTAGATCCACCACTAGCAAATGGTTAATTATGACCAGGATATATCGATGTCTTTGTTCATGCATATGTATGGGAGAATCTCAAAATTGGGTCATCGCAAAGCGACTATCTGATATTTCATCCATCCTAGCCATAGTTGTGATCATAGGTCACACTGATCCCCAACAATTAAGGATTAATTCCATGGTTATGGACTAAGCTTTGTGAGTCCCCTCTTATCCCCGTTTACCACATGAATAATGATCTTGTGTGACATATCACTAAACACTGTTAACACCACCACACGCCCAATGGCAATTCCCTCTCAAGTTCCAAAGGAATTTGTTATGTGGTGCACATTCACATAATATCAAGAGAGTTGGTTACTACATACACCATAAACCTAGATTATAGATCATCTTTATTTCAACACATAATGTTTGTTAGGGTTTGTCCATTTCACCAAAAACAAAGGAAACTGCTCACACAAGGAGGTAATCAATATCATGATGGTAATATGAATATAATATAAATGGATATATGAATACTTGTGCAAATCCACAATAGAGTTTATAAATTATAACAAGATGAACATATATGAATTGTAGAGGATGATGATCCAACGGTTGATGATAGAGATGATGTCTATGTAGGGGTTCCACGCATGAAAACAATACAATTTTACCCTACGCCCCTGAACCCCTGAAGCTGCCAGGACATATCTCTTAGTAATACAGTAATGGGAGGGGCTTTTCACGGACTTACCCTTGAAGACCGAAAAGCGTTGTCAACGCTCAGGAGAGCGTGATTGATGTAGACGAGCCGAAGCCGACCTCAAGGTCATGATGAAGTCCTTGCGCTCCTTGGCTCCAACGACTTGAGTGCCTCAAGTGCGACACCTCGTGGGGAGTTACACATGTCTGGTGCCTGACGATGACTCCCGCTTCCGCGATCCAACAGCAGTTGCGGAAGTAGAGCTCCCGGATCCGAATCCCGCCGCGCGACGGCGCTCCACGGTGAAGATGTCTCTTGCTCGTGCAGTCCAGACTTGGGACCACGGTCACGAGAGAGAGAGAGAGAGAGAGAGAGAGAGAGAGAGAGAGGAGAGAGAAAATATCAATTAGAGGTTCTCCCAAAAAGTGGGGAGACCTTTATTGATTATTGGTGTATTTTTCTAGGCCAAATACCCCACTATATATAGGGAAAGGGGAGGTACTACCTCCCTCAAAGTCCCGGGGTGGGACTAAAGGAGAGGAGGGAGAGGAGGTGGTCGCCGGCCACCTAGTAGGCCCCGCGCGGGGGGCTAGGCCTAGCCGGCCTCCCCCTTGGCCCCTCTCCCTCTCTCCTTTCCCCTAATGGGCCCTCTTCCTCTGGAATTGGCCCATTAAGCCTTTTTGACCTTTAATTGATTTTCTCTTTATTAAATAATTATGAATAAATGATTAAATCAATATTTAACATTTACTCACATATTATTCAACCTTAATGGCCATAGAACACCTTCCACCTCCACTCCAGACAACCTATGGACTTACCGAAACCCTTCCGGTTTTCTCCCTTCTTTTCTTCAGTGATTCTACCGATCCTATAAATACTCTCTAAGCATCATCAAGCCCTTAAGCGTGATACCCCATGGTTCGGGAACACTCCAGACATGGTCGGGATACTCCCGCACCAATGATCGACAGAGGGACCTGGATGGCCATGTGACCCCTGTGCGTTCCACGAAGATCTTTCGTCGTTTGAACCGGGACAATCGTGTCTTATTCCGTTTGTCTCTCGATACTTGCATTGCCCGAGATCTGATCAATGACATTACCATGTCGTGTTCAATCTTGTTACTAAACAATGCTACTTGACTCGTTCCGACAAGTGATATCCCCGTGATCAAATCACACGCTGCGCAGCTATTGGATATAACTTCTCCGAGTGGGCCCTTGAGTATCTTCCCGTCACATGGACGGAAAAATCCCGCTCTTGACATATATTGCCTCTACGCTTTCCTCCGAGTACCTGAACACACCTTTATAACCACCGTTTTACTAGATGGCGTTTGATGCTATCTAAGCACTCTTGGGAGATAGTGATTGATATAGTCTCACGGTCTAAGGAATAGTCTACGAGGATCCATTTATAATCATCATAACTTGAACTTCGTGACATGATGTGGTCACGATGTTTAGCTTGGGTATTGGTTCATAATCTCATTCTCAGAATGAGATGACTCCATTTCCAACTGGCATAAATGCCACATGATCAGGAAACATGATCATCTGTTCACCAATGAACCAATGACTAGAGTTTCACTGCGAACCCCTGGTTGTTTGTATATCACACGTGTATTGATGTTTCCACTCCATACAGTTATATCATGATACAAAACTTAATCATAAACTATATGAAATATGATAATAGTCCTTACTACTATTTGACTCTAGGGCATATTTCCAATAGTCTCCCACTTGCACTAGAGTACAAATACACTAGCTACATTTGTTCTCAATCATTGGCACCATATAACCGGTACCCTAAACATGCTTGCTCATGGAAGAGGTTGAGTCTCGGGTCTATACTTACAGTCCCAAATCCTTTGCAACTTACTAATGTCACCTTGATTGACATTAATACTTTATCATCACATGATAGCATCTGTGTGAATGCATCATTTCTATGGCAGCAGAACGAGGCCTGATTCCAGGAGCCTACAGTGACGTTAGATCAACCTCGAGGGCTTTCTAATGGTCACTGTGCCCTGGGACACATCATTCTACGTTAAAAGCGAACTAGCCCCGCCATAACTTCATACAACACTTTAGATGGAACCGTTATATATTATTATAAATGTATTCATCGAAACACTAGCGCACTCTGTGCAACTTTCGATGTTTTTGTTCATCTCGCTTCCTACTTGACTTTAATTGGTATCTACAGGAGTTTCCAACATATTCCCTTATAACATAACTCTTTATGCTTTAAGATATGTCATCCTTTATGGATTTGGAAAACATGTCTACAGTTCTCTATTAGACACTGTGGACAAACTTAGCTCAACATTCTGTGATTCGAACTTAATCACTTTTAAACGTTCCTTAATTGGATCACACATTATGCTAAGTTATCATCATGGTTTTCTAAGATAGAATCCATGTCTTAACATAGTGGATGACGATCATCCTTTTCTTTCTTTCAACCATTGATGTTAAACTTAGTGTTATTCCTAATTTGAGTTATCAAGGACCAGTTCCTTAATTAACTTCTATTCTGAAACCCTTTCCAAAATCCCTTAAGGAATACTACATAATATCATAATACACCTATTATCAATTTCTACATCTTACAATTCATTATTTATAAGTGTTTGCGCTTTCATTCTTAACATACTTAAGAATTATCCCTATAAGCTTCCACTCAAAATATGTTTCTACATATTTGAATTTGAGACTTATATTGCTCCCACTTAAAAATATGTCAATCACATATTGTTTCAGGAAGACTTTCATAGCTCCCACTCAATTTTATGAAAATTGCATATCTCCTTACTATTTTGAATAACTTTAAAATCCTTTGATCAAATATCAAACTTGGAGATTTACTATGAGATAATAGTACTTTACTAGTTTTAAATCCACTAGACATTTAGCACATTTGAATCAAATTCATTTGAATTTATCAATACTTCACAAATTGTGCTGTTGTCATTCACCCCTTTTCCACTATGGCTTTGTAGTTGACATGGGTATACCCTATAGGTACTCGAGCTTGGTATATACGGACCGAATACATAGAGGCCCATGGTGTCGCCAAGACCCAAATGAAGAACTCGAGTAACCTACGGACTCCCGATTGCTTGAAGAACAAGAAGAAGCTAAAGATAGAAAGTTCAAAGGGGAAAACCCTAACCTGTAACCGACTCGACCTGCTACCTGAGACCTTGCCTATCTATATAAAGGCTAGGAGGGGGCGGCGAGGAGAACACACGCAACCCTAGTTTCCACAACCCTCGCCAGATTGCATCTGCGCACCATTGTAATCTTCGATTCCTTTGATAATTCCACGAGCAGACAAGCAGGAGTAGGGACCTCTACGAGGCCTGAACCTGGGTAAATCTTGGAGTACCCTGTGTGCTTGTTTGCTAGCCGATAGATGTTTCCAGTGCTCCCTCCTTCTCCAAAACCCAAGTCCATAACAATGGGCATTGATGAGTTAAACCCTCGTCAATTGGCGCCGTCTGTGGGAACTGGGAGTACTGATGTTGCGGCTTCTTCGGTCCCATCAACCGCGATCTACAACTCCGCAACAACGGAGATTCGCCATCTCTTCGACGTGTTCGACTTCACCGTCCACACGCCGGCCACTCGCCCGGCTTTCGAGTCCGTGGGCGACGAAATCAGCCTGGCGATCGGGAGCTTCCGCTTCCAAGTCGGTCAGATGGGCACGCTTCGCATGCTTGACCAGCCGACGGTACCATCGATTACTCCAGCATCGTGGTTCCCTCCATCTATCGGCACCTTCAGCGAGCTCAACGCCCCGACAACAGTCGAGAACACGGTCAGCAAGAGTACTCGCGACTCCGATCTGAGCGATCTGGCAACTGAAGATGGAACCTACGGTTCCGGATCTGAAAGTTGCGGGAGCAGCAGCTTCCCCAACCACTTCATGTGCGCCGTCATCAACGCGGGTGACACCTCCGCCAATCGCGACAACACGGGCAACCGTGGCAACGAGACCGACCCGCCTAACAGCGGCAATGGTGGCAACGACACCCCCGTTAACAACGGAGGAGCAGTCGAACCTCCAACCATAATAAACGAGCAAACTGGCGAACGTGTCGTGATCAAGCTCAACGAACAAGAATGGGCTCACTGTCGCGATGCCTTATGAGGCAACCCTCTACCCTTCGGATCTCCGCAAGAACTGCTAATGGGATACCATTGGCTCCTGAAGGAAGAATTCAAGCGCCAAGTGCAAACAATCACGCAACTCGAGGCGCGCAAAAAGGCGGCAGACGAGTCGAGCCTTCGACGTGCTGGGCTCTCCTCCCACGGAGGATCCTCCTCAAAGGGCAACGAATACCTCACAAACAAGAGGCGATCTCGGATAGCCCATCTCACCGAGCAGGAACACATAGAGGCTGCAAAGGTCCTCGACTTTAGCTCTATGACAGTCGATACACGGGGCAACGTGGTCCCCAAGACGCCGCAGGCCACGGTGACAGCAGCCACCATGTACCTCCTCAACAACCAGCCGCCAGTTGGAGATCCCCGAGCCGCCATGCACCAATCTATGATCGCGGGCTTGGGACTAATCGAGGCCGCCCTCGACAAGGAGCCAACATCGGAGCCGAAAAAAGGCAAAGCGCTACTCCTCGCCCTCATCCAGCAACGACAGCCACGACCTGTCTCGACGCCGCCACTCACGGCGACATGACCACGACTATGATGCACGCGACGACCTCACGCAACGCAAGATCGACAAATCAAGGGCGCGACGTGCTCGGTCGACTAATTCAGAAGACGAGGATGTGGAGCTCTGTGGCGCCAGATGCTTCAGCAGGGCCATCAGGCAAAAGCGAATGCCCAAGGGGTTTAAACTCCATCGGAGAACCCGAAGTTTGACGGCCTACAGGACCCAAAGATCTGGCTGGAAGACCACATCTCCTCTGTCAGGCTCCACGGGGGTAGTCGAAGCACGACCATGCAATGCTTACAGCTACAGCTGCAAGGCGCCGCCCGAGCATGGCTCAACAACCTCCCACGCGGATCCATTCGCAGTTGGGATGAGCTGGTTTACAGCTTTGTGCACAACTTCAAGGGCACCTACAAGCGGCCTGCATCAATCGAAGAGCTGAGATGCTGCCAGCAAAGATCGGGCGAATCGCTACGCTCCTACATCCAAAGGTGGCCCATCATCAAGAACTCCGCAGAGAACATCTCGAAGGATCACGCGATTGACGCATTCAACGGCGGCGTCCGCTGCATAGAGCTCAGGGAGGAGTTGGGCTGCTCAAAGCCTAAGACCATCGACCGCCTGATGGAAATCGCGAATCGGTGGGCCGATGGAGAAGATTCGGTGAAGAATCGCGTTCACTCTGACGAGGAGGCAGAACTCGAGCGCAGACGCGACCGCCGAGGAAAATGCCGCATGCGCATCTACGATGACCGTGACGACGTCAACATGGTCGCAGCTGGCTACGCCGACAGACGCGACGATAACCGTAACAGCAGATACCGCAGCGGTGGGTACCGCGACTCCGGGAAAACCACGCAAGTGTGGCAACGCCGCAATCGTGATGAGGCACCCGCGACATCCATTGAAGACAAACTGTCCGGGCCATGTACGGTGCACTTCTACATCGACAAGCATGATGGAAAGAAGAAGTCCAGCCACCTCCTCAAGGACTGCCGCGAGTTCCTCAAACTACATGATGGATTAGTTCGGATGAATCGCAACGTAGTCGAAAGAGGCTATGGAGCCGCTCCAGGCGCCGTGGCACATGGCGCTCCGCCACCACCACCTGGACTACCCCCAAACGCAGCTGCGTCGGACCAGCACCAGGGAGGCGAACCATACCCACGAGCCATGGGTACCATGATGATCCAAAAAGGACGCCCCTCTAACAGGGTGCAGAAGGCCATCACTCGCCAAGTCAACTTGGCCACAAACTCGCCACCATCCACCACTGAGTACCTCAGCGGAAGCGAGTCCTACATCACCTTCGACAAACGCGATCATCCGCCTCAAGTACCTCGTCTAGGCCATTGTCCCCTCGTACTCGAGGCTCAAATCGGAGGTTTCGACATGAGCCGCGTCTTCATGGACGGCGGAAGCGGCATTAACCTTATATTCACCAGTACCTTGCGAGCAATGAGGATCCATTTGACTTGCCTAGAAGATACGGACACAACATTCCACGACATCGTCCCAGGAAAAGGCGTGTATCCCCTGGGCAAAATCAACCTCGACGTCATCTTCGGCGCGAGCGCATCGACTTTGAGGTCGTCGACTGGCCCTCACAGTACCACTGCATCCTCGGACATGTCGTGTTCGCTAGGTTCATGGCAGTGCCACACTACGCCTACCTATAGATGAAAATGCCGGGTCCCAATGGCATCATCACAGTCAACGGGAGCTTCGAGAGATCCGACAGTTGCGACAGGGAATTCAACAGAATTTCCCAGTCCTTCGGCATGCAGGAAGAACTCGCGAGACTAAAGGAGTTGACAGACAACAGTCTGCCTCCCCTAAGCCGGCCAAGCTCGCCCGATCTATCTTTCGACTCATCGGTGCACACAAAGAAAGTGCAGGTCCACCCATCGGATCCCGCCAAGACGGCCCTCATCGCCAACAACTTGAGTCCCGCATAGGAACTCGCGCTCGTCGAATTCCTCCGTGAGCACTGGAAAATCTCCGCCTGGTGTCCAGCGGACATGCCAGGAGTTCCCAGGGAATTCGCCGAGCACGCACTCAATGTCAACCCAGACGCAAGGCCAGTCAAGCAAACAATCCGGCGATTATCTGAGCCACGATCAAAGGCAGTCGGAATGGAGATCAACGGACTCCTCGACGCCAAGTTCATACGCGAGATCAAGGAAAGCACTTGGCTCGCCAACACAGTGCTAGTACCAAAAAAGGACACCGATATCCTACGGATGTGCGTGGACTTCACCTCTCTGAATAAGCACTGTCCAAAGGATCACTTCCCGTTACCACGAATCGACCAGATCATCGACTCCACCGCGGGATGCGCGCGCCTCTGCTTCCTCGACGCCTACTCAGGCTATAATCAGATTCGAATGAAGGAGGAAGATCAAGAAAAAACAACGTTTACAACGCCCTTCGGTGTGTTCTACTACAACACAATGCCCTTCAGGTTAAAAAACGCAGGAGCCACCTACCAGTGGTGCATGCAGGCTTGCCTTAAGGATCAACTTGGTCGCAACATTCAAGTCTATGTCGACGACATAGTAATCAAAACCAAGGAAGAAGCCTCCCTAATCGACAATTTACGCAAAACCTTCGCCAACCTCGACCGCTACCGAATCAAGCTCAATCCGGACAAATGCGCCTTTGGCGTACCATCTGGGCCACTACTCGGGTATCTCATCTCCGCGAGAGGAATCGAGGCAAACCCGAAGAAAATAAGAGCCATACTAGATATGGAGAAGCCGAAAAACATAAGGGGCGTCCAGCAGCTGGCTGGGCGAATCGTGGCCCTCAGTCGATTCATCAGTCGGATGGGTGAAAAGGCACTGCCCTTCTACCAACTCCTCCGCAAAGCTGAAAAGTTCGAGTGGACCAACGAAGCGCAGGAAGCATTCGAAGACCTCAAGCGTCTGCTATCCACTTTGCCAGTACTGGTGACCCCACGAGAAAGGGAACCGTTGTTGCTATATATCTCCGCCACCAACCAGGTGGTCAACATAGTGCTCGTGGTCAAACGAGCCGGGGAAAACAAGGTCCACGGGGTACAGCGCCCAGTCTACTACCTCAGCGAGATCCTCACACCAACAAAACAGCGGTACCCGCACTACCAGAAGCTGGCGTACGGCGTATTCATGACCGCCCGGCGACTGTGCCACTACTTCCAGGAACACCCAATCGTGGTGGTCAATGACACCCCGCTGGGGCATATCCTCAATAACCCTGACACCACGGGGCGAGTCGCGCTTTGGGGAATCGAATTATCTTCATGAGACATCACATACGAAAAGCGCGATGCAATCAAATCGCAAGTTCTCCCTGACTTCCTCGTGCACTGGATGGAGAACTAGCTCCCCGAAAAACCAGATATGTCCTACCTCTGGACAATGCACTTCGATGGATCCAAACGGAAGGACGGAGTAGGTGTAGGTGTCATACTGACATCGCCCCAAGGGGACAAGCTGAAATATATCCTGCGAATGCAGTTCACCGCCTCCAACAATGAAGCTGAATACGAGGCCCTGCTACATGGGATGAGGATGGAAAAAGCCTGTGGCGCCAAGAGGCTCATTATATATGGCGACTCCAAGCTGGTCGTCAACCAAACAATGCATGAGTGCGACGCACTGAACGACAACATGATCGCGTACCGCGACCTCTACGACACACTCGAAGGGGACTTCAATGGCTGCGAGCTGCGACACGTAGGCCACGAAAGCAATGAAGAGGCGGACGCACTCGCCAACATAGGCTCTACCTGCGCCCCCATACCACCTGGGGTATTTCTCGAGCGCATATGCGAACGCTCCATCAAGCCAAAGGCAGCAGAGAAGAAAACAAGCGCAGCAACGGACTCGGGGGCTATGCCACCCAATGAGCCAATGGCACTCGATGACCTGGAGCTGGATACATGACTCGAAGGACCAATGAGCTTCATGATGATCGAGTCATCCCGGACTCAGCCGTACATCACGTACCTCCTCAACAAAAGGCTACCGGACGATCCGACTGATGCACGGCACATCGCACGGCGATCCAAGGCATTCGCTGTTATCAACAACGAACTATACAAGCGCAGCATCACAGGAGTGCTCCAGCGATGCGTCTCCATGGCCGATGGAAGAGCTGTTCTCCTTGAAATCCATGAGGGAACCTGCGGACACCACGCTGGCAGTCGCGCCCTCGTGGCTAAAGCTCTACAAGCTGGATTCTACTGGCCTACGGCCATGCGCGACGCTAAGGACATCATCCAGAAATGCAACGCGTGCCAGCGATTCGCGGACAAGTCACACACACCTGGTGCAGAGCTCCGGTCAATTCCATTGGCCTGGCCCTTCGCATAGTGGGGACTCGACATGGTCGGTAAGCTCCCCAAGTCCTCACGATCAGGTTACGTCTACCTCCTAGTCGCAGTCGACAAGTTCACCAAGTGGATAGAGGCCATGCCAGTGACCAATGAATCAGGGCACAACGCAGTCAAGTTCTTCGAATCCATCGTCTTCCGCTTCGGAGTGCCACACAACATCATCACAGACAATGGGACGAACTTCACATGCAAGGAGTTCCAAGAATTCTGCGAGAATCTGGGAATCAACATCAGCTACGCCTCAGTAGCGCATCCACAGACCAACGGTCAGGTTGAAAAGGCGAACGGGCTCGTCTGCGGCAGCATCAAGAAGCAACCCCTCCGGCCACTCGAACAAGCCGTGGGTTGCTGGCTAGATGAACTACAATCGGTACTCTGGAGCCTACGCGCAACTCCAAACAGTGCTACAGGTTACACCCCGTTCTTTATGGTGCACGGGGCTGAAGCGGTGTTACCCGCCGAGGTATGCTACAAAGCGCCGCGCATGGTCTCTTATAGAGAGCAGAAGTCATCCCTTGCACTCGAAGACTCCATCGACCTCCTTGATGAGGCAAGGGAAATCGCCGTGGAAAGATCAACGATCTACCAGCAGAACCTACGCAACTATCACAGTAGGAGGCTAACCCCAGATCCTTCATCGAAGGCGACCTGGTCCTGCGACTGAAGCAGCAGGGGCATCTCAAGTTCGATTCCCCCTGGGAGGGACCATACGTGATTACAGAAGTAATCCTAGGTGGCGCCTATCGCCTTCAAGATTTAGAGACAGGAGTCGCATACTCCAACCCCTGGAACGTCGCGCAGCTGCGATGCTTCTACCCTTAGTTGTTTTTACTTTTACATTGCAAATAAGGCCACTCAGCCAAGGCTACTTAGCCACACATTGTACTTCGTACTGTCCCGCGAATAAATAAAGCTAAGTACCCCAAAACTCTGTGCTCTCCTTTACTTTTTCGCAACTAATTCACTCGGGGGTTGCGCCACCCTATACACATCTGTTCTACGAACTAAAACACGATATCCTGAGTAGCTAGCACACCAATCGAAACCCTTGACACACATCAAACCAGTTGCAATGCACCTGAAAGGTTGACAAGGGACTGAGATAAGCGCATGGCCAGGCTAACAAAAAGGAGTCGCATAGTGCAACACACTCACAAAACACACACGCTAACAAGATCTTTATACATCATCGACAATCAATTATGCACATCATTACATACGAACTTTACAACATTGGTACGCCTATGTGCAGCATACAAACTAAACTACTATTGCAACAAGAGAACATTGGTTTGCTCCTCAAAGAATTCGATGATCTCCTCTGTTGGGCGATCCACTGCCTGATAGTGCGGCACCACATTCCAAGCAGAACCCGCTGGTGGCGCAGGCGGCCCAGCCGCAATTGCTGCAACGTCTACATCAGGCCTATGCAATCGCACCAGCGACAGAGCAGCCTTGGCACCAGCCACCAACTGCTGCCTCACACACTCGCGAACCGCAGCGAGGTCCTGGAACTTGGCAAGGAGGGCCAGCAGGCTCGATGGAGCAACATCCAGCGGAAACATCGTCCGATAAATGTTCTTTAGGCATGACTGCGACTTCTTCAGGAAGTGCAGCACTCGCGACGCACGGTCCTGCAGGGTCGCCAGTGCGATTGCACGATCGTGATCCACCTAGAAGTATCCACTCTCCTGAAGCTGCTCTTGGGTCAAGTCATGCATGTGAATGGCAATCCTATCCTTCTCATCCTGCAGATGGCGCGCGCTGACAACTGTACAAAGCAAAGACGGAAGTGTGAAGACAGACACCATTGCGAGTGACTACAAGAAAAAGATAAGAGTAAGCAAACTAACATTTAAATTGGTCGCCCAGCTACGTCATCTCCCCCAACATATATTGCTCTCAGGCGGTGGCCTTCTCTGCCTTCGATTTCCATACATCCGCATTACCGCGGAGCACGGGCAATTCACGCTCCAACTACTTCACGCGATCACGCAGTCGCGAGAGTAGAGACAGCTCCTCCACCCTTGAGCGCGGCGGTGCCAAAGTATCATCAAGGGGCGGCGAATCCTGAGGTTCCCTCAAAGGATCACTTGATGTGCCCTACCACAAGCCAAGCAAGAGGCAATAATAAGACCAAATCGACACACAGACAAAAGAATCGAGTGCATTCAAGATTAATAAAAGTATCAGCAGATACACTCGCCAAAAGACATGTTCTTGACAAAAGACATAAACTAATCAACTATTACAAAGCTACTGAGGAGCAACTGGCTTCTTCGACTTAGACGGCTTTGGGGGCCTCATTGAGTCCATGGCGGTATCAGATGCCACTGACCTTCCGCTGGCCCCTGATGCCGCAGCCTTTGCCACCTTCTTGGCTCGCTACAGCTCCTTAGAGTACTTCGCAATCGTGTTAATCAGCTGTGGCCCATACTTGCCACAGGCAGTCGCGAAGGGAGCAAAGACTACCTGCTGGCCGTCCGTGCTAACGGCATCGCCCTTGAGACCGCTGTAGGATCAACTTCGACTCCATGGGCCTGCACCATAGCGACTGACATTGACGCGCCAGCCGCACGGAGCGAGTTCTTGAAGCTTGCAAGGACACCCCCGGCAAAAGACTCCACCAGGTCGTCCATGTTCTCGATTAGCTCAGCCTTGGGCACCAACTCTTCCCGGAGGCGACTGAGCACGCCCTTGGCCTTGGAGAGCATATCTTGAACGGCAGCGCTGCGGTCCTCGACTGCTGAAAGAGCACCCGCCAAGGCATCGTCACGACAGAGGGCCTGAGAGTGGAAGCTCAAATCGCCAGCATCTGTACATAAACCCACACATGGGTACGAAAGTCAGCGCCAACGACAAATTCGAACAGAGAACGATAACGATATCCAAGCAAGGTACCTGAGAGGGCCTTGGCAATCGAGAAAAGCTGTTCTTCGAACAACTTCTCCCTAGCTGCAATGGAGGCACACAGGTCTTCTTCGCGCTTCTGTGCCTCGTCACGTGCCGCGATTGCCTCATCACGGCTCTTCACAGCCACGGCGAGTGTCTTTTCCATGGTGGTGGCATTGCGTAGAAGGGCATTATGTTCAGCTACAAGAACAAAACAAAAGGGATTGACTATCAGTCGACTACATGAAAACGATGCAGAAGAAGAAGTGAAGAGCACTTACTTTCTACCACGCGATGGCGCGTATCCAGCATTGCATGCTGGCGACCCATCACAAGCACCTGCTCCGCCAAGTGAGCGGCTTCTTTCACAAGGAGCTATCGCAAAAGGAAAAACAACAAAGGATCAGCAGAAGCCATAGATAACATCGACTGCAACATCAAAAGAAGAAATACTACACTTACATGATCCTCCAATGACTCCGAAGTCGATTGGTGTGCAGTCATCTAGGCAACCATCCGATGCTCCCCATCACGCGGAGAGCTGGAAGAGTTGTGCCCGGAGTGGGCCGCCAATGGAGGGGAAGGATCACGCTCGACCTCTTTCTTGGCCCTTGAGGTTGCGACTCCCGATTCTTTCAAAAATTGGATGCCGCCAGAAGATGGTGATGCCTGTTAACTACAAGACAAAACCAACATCAAGAAAAGGGCAAATCCAAAGAAGAATCAAAAAGGTCAACTCGAATACTTACCAATCAAACTTATCAAAGTCAAAGGTTGGCTCCCCCGACTCTGACGAGGACTCCTTTGGCAGTCGCATCTTCTTGCGAGAAGATGGCGCCATGGCACTCACAGGAATGGCAGGTATTGGCAACTCTGCACCAACGCCTGCACCTTCCGGAGTCGAAGGAGACGACGCATCAGAATCCTCGCTGCGTGAACGCTTGCGAGTATCCGGACTATCCGACTCGGGGGCTTCCTCCTCCACATCAGATGGGACGGTCGACTCCGACTCGTCCTCTTCCAAGGCTTCACGAGGAATAACCCCATCAGGAAGAGGGGGCATACAGGGTGACACCGCCCAATCCTGCATACAGACAATAATTTAGCACAAAGCCAAGACACAGCAAAAGAAGCAATCGACAAAAAGAGCTACTACGTAGCACAACTGTAACTCAGGAGGAGGGTTAGCAACATCGAATGGAGGAACAACTGGTTCACTAGGGAGCACATCCTTGACGGTGTACTTGGTGACCAATCGCACCCTCTTGTCTACCTCACTCGCGGACATGCCATTGGCAGACACGCGAGTGACATCGTCAGCGCCAGCCCACTGAAACATGGGGTGGACTCTGGCCTGCAGGGGCTGGATGCGACAGCGCAGCCATGTGCGAATAAGGGCGCAGCCTCCCTCCTCTTTGCCCATGCGATTCTCGAAGTCGCAGATGTGCTTGTACAGCACATCTGTCTCCGCAGACTCGCCGGGCATGATCACATTCTTCCAGGAGCGCCTCCTCTTGCACGGCGTCGCGGGATCGAAGGGCGCGAGTCCGAAGTGGTCTCCATCAGCCTTCTGGTCGCGAACGTAGAACCACTTGTCCCTCCACCCTTGGACGGACATCATCAGCTTGATGTCGAAGTAAGTGGCGGATGGATCGACGTGGATACCGCAGCCTCCTACATCATAGACTACGGAGCCAAACGCCGATTGGCGCTTCAATTTGAAGAGGTGCTTGAAGAGGCCGAAATGCGGCTCGATTCCGAGCCAGCACTCACAGAGGGTAATGTAGCAAGCTACATGGAGGATGGAATTGGGGGACAGCTGATTGAGCTGGAGCCTGTAAAAACAAAGAAGGCCCCTGAAGAAAGGATGCAGGGGCAACGAGAGGCCGCGAATGATGAACGCTAGGAACATCACCCGAAAACCGGCAGGAGGAGCGGGGGTTACCTCGCCGCTGGGGACGCGCGCGTCAGCGACTGCGAAGGATAAAACTCCGTCTTGGCGAAGAAGACGAAGCTCTGAGGACTTGATCACCGAGGGACGCCACGCGCCATTCGTGACGCGAGTGCCCGTGCCCTTCTTCTTTCCGCTGGCGGTGGTGCTGGTGCCTGCAGCGGTAGAGCTACCCTTCTTCTTCATCGCAGCAGGGGCAGCAGCGGAATCGGCCGCAGCACCTCCCTTTTTCTTCCCCATTCCGCGGCAGCGATGTGACCGGAGGAAGTAGCTAGGAAATACGCGGAGCTGGTCTAGTGTCGTGGAGGGAAAAAGAGCACAGAGAAGCAGAGGAGCAGCGGCAATGGCGATGAAGGCAAAGGATGAATGGAAGTAGATGTGAATTTTACCGTCGCCGCATCGCTACTTAACCCCCTGGAAGATGCAATCCAATGGCTCAGAAAAACCCTACCAGACACATGGCGTTCATCGCGCTCGACACGTGGAGGAGCTGAAGCGCGAACCGTCCCCCCACTACTCCCATTACACGCGGAAATCAAGGAGGGGCAGTTAAAATAAAGATTACGCACGCCCAGTTAAATTAGAGTCAGGGAGTAGGACCCACCGCTCGTCACGTCCCGTCAAACTCGCTCACGCGGGCAACTGAGGTCATGAAATCGTCAGCACTGACGTCATCAAAAACTACGCAGCAGAAGACTTCGACTACTTTACTCCTTGCTCCAGTCTTCGACTCCACCAAGCACTCGGGGGCTACTCCCATAGGGAGCACTGGTCGCGCACCCTATGATTTTTTCTTTTTTCTTTTCTACAGGAACATGGATAACCAAAGCAAACCCAACCACTCGAATCCATAATTCGACTATGGACATGGGTTACTCCCATAGGGAGCACCGGAAGTAAAATCGACTGAAACAAGCAACAAAAGACGACAGCAGTCGCAAAAGTTATTTAGTCCCTGCCTGAGTCTTCGACTCAACCAAGCACTCGGGGGCTACTCCCATAGGGAGCGCTGGTCACGCACCCTATGGGGCTACTCCCATAGATAACATCCACACTCGAAACTTATGGCGACACTGCCTCATAATTTTTCCCTACAAAGAGACTGCATCTCCTGGGTCACCCGAATCGTCTCCGCGATGATAAAATTCGGATGCCGTGCTTACAGCGTGAAGATAAGACCTGAATAAGGCCTGGCAACGCATTAGCTGTGCACTACCAGAAATATATCCGTGCCTACAGGTACGATGAACATGCCTTGACGGACGCGTCGAGTGCTCACACCCATATACTGGAATTCGACTCCTGTAAGACCTCTGCGGCTTGAGTCGAATTACACCAGCACTTTTCCAGATTCGAGTCCGGGACTCAAGTTCGAGTAGATGGCGTTGTTTTACCCTAAGGCAGTTAACTAATACCGATACATCGGTTAAATCAGGCATGTACATCAACAATCCCTATGACACAAATAGAGTAGTTGAAAAACATACTCAGTCATGCACTCGAAAGGCCTCATAAAGTCTCCAGTCGAATCTGCGATTCCACTGGACACTCGGGGGCTACTGACATGGGTATACCCTACAGGTACTCGAGCTTGGTATATACGGCCTGAATACATAGAGGCCCACGGTGTCGCCAAGACCCAAATGAAGAACTCGAGTAACCTATGGACTCTCGATTGCTTGAAGAACAAGAAGAAGCTAAAGATAGAAATATTAAAGGGGAAAACCCTAACCTGTAACCGACTTGACCTACTACCCGAGACCTAGCCTATCTATATAAAGGCTAGGAGGGGGCGGTGAGGAGAACACACGCAACCCTAGTTTCCACAACCCTCGCCAGATTGCATCTGCGCACCATTGTAATCTTCGATTCCTTTGATAATTCCACGAGCAGACAAGCAGGAGTAGGGACCTCTACGAGGCCTGAACCTGGGTAAATCTTCGAGTCCCCTGTGTGCTTGTTTGCTAGCCGATAGATGTCTCCAGCGCTCCCTCCTTCTCCAAAACCCAAGTCCATAACAAAGGGCATTGATGAGTTAAACCCTCGTCAGCAGTCATTTGGGAAAATTCAAGTAACCCCTTTTACTTGTGATATTTAGCAACGAATTGCTTTCTAATCTCAAGGGAATTTTGCTTTTAGGACTTCTCATAATTCTAGTTTACCATTATTTCCTTAGTAGTTCGTAGGTATGTCATATTCCAAAAATCATGACAAGTGATTCATAAATGTCTCCATACAAGATATGGATAACATTTTGAATCCTACTTCATATATAGTGAAAACACCAGTGGGGAAAACACAATGATCAAAATCATTGATTCTTTCCTTCTGTGAAGAGAATCATTCAGGAACGTTGTCCGTTGCGCTTCTCAACACTCTGATGCAGGGTTTTGAATCCTCATCGTGTTTTTCACTATTTCCCATTTGCTCTATAATTGAGAAACATCACTAAAAGTGAGCTTTCTCAAGAATGCACCAAAATCCAAGCAATACGAATCTTGCTTTTCTTTTGGTTTCAGCTATGGATTTCGTATTCAAAGTTTCCAATGAATACTCTACAAGGGCTTATTCAATATTGTTTTGGTTATATCGAATAACCCCAAAACTTTCATGAATTCTAATGGTTTACCAATTCTAATTGAGTGCTAACTATTTCTAAGCTAATGGTCTCTACATCTACACTACAACGATTTATTTGGTGCCTTCTATTCAACCCCTTTGATATCTAATATCCCATTGTGACGCTTTGCATTTTGACGTTTCAAGAACGCTTTGCACTTCACAATTTCTTTTTTGCCATTCTTATAAATTCGAATTTCATTACCAATGATCAAATCATAGTAATTAGATTCCCTTTTATATTTATACCATTTGTTGATGAAACACTTTGATTATATCAAAATAGTTTCATATTCATGTTTCCTTTGGTAAACTACTTTACACATTTAAACAATTATTTAATGATAATTACCATTTTCATTAAAACATAATACATTGAATATGCATTTACTTTTAACAATTCATTAAACACTTTGTATTCAAGTAATACATGGTGTTCAAGTTATTTTGCCGAACTTAGGCATGATTTATATGTGATAAGAAATCGAATGACTTTCACATATTATCACATAACTTTTGAATTTAAACAGTGGTTTCATTCATTAATGAATATATCATTAAGTTGGGTATTTTTAAACAAGGCATTTTAATATTTTATAAATTTTCATGCATTATCAATTAGTTTCAAACGACAAGGATAATTCACACATAATCAAACAAGATATGAACACGAATAGAAATCATTCATAAAAGTAGAACAACTGTTTGTTACAAACTCATATGAATAACCGTCTCACAAAGTGTGAGACACACTAAAGAAGTTCACAATCTCTTGATTACAAAAATCATCCTAAAACATAAACTAAGTGAAAGAACATTTCATGTTTTCCTATGTTTTGCGTGTTAGATAACAATACCGTGGAGATTATTCATGTGCGCTAAGTGTGCAGGAAGCTTTGAGGGGGGCCGCATAATCCGCCCCACCAAGGGCCGGATAATCTGGCCTACCTCATTGCTCAAAGAGAGCCAAGGCGCGTCGCTCGGTCTCCGGTCGGATTTTCTCCTGGAAAATCCGAACTGTGGCGGTTTTTCCTTCCCAGGCCGGATAATCCGGCTGTCGCATGGGCCGGATAATCCGTCCCCTAGTTTTCGAGCAAAAGGAGCTAAGGCGCATCGCTCGGTATCCGGTCGGATTTTCTCCCGGAAAATCTGAACTGGGGTGGTTTGTTCTCCCCAGGCCGGATAATCCGGCCCTCGCATAGGACCGGATAATCCGGTCCCCAGAAGTTGATCAAGGGCAAGCTCGGCGCGATGCTCATATAGGGGGCGGATTATCTGCCGGATATTCTGAGTCTAGGGTGGTGTTTTCCCCAGGCCGGATAATCCGGCCCCCAAAGTGTCCAACGGCTGGTTTCTAAAGGGGGTATAAATACCCTTTCTTCCCCAACGTTCAGAACTCTTGATTCATTCGAATTGTCTAGACATTGTGCAAGAGCTCTCATTCTCGATCTCCCACTTCAACCACCCAAAGGTCTTGATCCTTGGGGAAATTGAAGGAGGAGAAGTTCATCATCATCATCAAGAATCAAGCGCTTCAACTCCTCTCCATTCACTTGGAGAAATCCCTGATCTAGTATTCTTGTCAATACCTAGATCTTGTTTATTGTATTTGATAACTTTGTTCTTGTGGCAGCTTGTTGTCATTTCGGGAGCCTCCAAGTTGTTGTGGAGTTGTTGCCCCACTAGTTGTGTAAAGGCGCCGGTGCCCGCCTCGAAGGGTACCTATAGTGGAAAGGTGGATCAGGCCTTTGGTGGCGAGATCCATCGGAGAACATGGTGAGGCCTATTGTGGCGTGGTGGTCTTAGTACCGCCCACCCCTCCAACGCAGACGTACTTCCCTTAACAAGGAAGGAACTGCGGTCAAACAAATCCTGTGTCTCCGCGTGCTTCACTTCGGTTTACCCGTTCCTCTTCCACTCGCTCTTTACTCGCTAGTAGATAGGTTTGCATATAGGGAAAATTCCACCTACTAGTTTATATAGAGAATTTACCCTTTGTGCTAAGCCTAAAATTGAAAAGGTATTAAAAATTGGTGTAGCACCTATTCACCCCCCTCTAGGTGCCCATACGATCCATTTCAATTGGTATCAGAGCCCTGGCTCTTAATTCAGGCTTAACCGCCTAAGAGTAGTATGGGTACCAAGGATGATGGAAATGAGGCTGTGGATAAGGTCACAATGGATGATCTCAAGTCGTTGGAAACAACCTTGTTAAAATCCTTTGAGGCCAAGATGGAGGATATGAATCAAATGATTGCTCGCCTTACATCATCCATAGCCCCATCTCCACCCTCCTCTGAGGCTGCCACACCATCATCTAAGGAAAAGGGTAACACCGGATCCAAGGATGACGATGTGGAAGGTGAAAAACTTAATGGTTCCACCTCCAAGAAGGGAAGTGGTAAGGAGGAGTATAGTGAGGTTCACCACGTATATTCCCCTGACCCACCTATCCCTCATCCTCATATAAACAATAGGGGTGATCCACCCAAGCTCACTTCATCCTCCTTTAATCAATGGCAATTCCTAATGAAATCTCATGTTTGTAGCTCCTCTATTGAATTGTGGAGGATTATTGAAGAGGGTCTTCATATTTGAGATCAAACCAACCTAACGAGAAGAGAAGTTGTGGACAGCCAGTTGAATGCCACCGCTCTCCACATGATACAGCTGGGTGTGGGTCCCAAGGACATGCCACACATTGAACATCTCAACACAGCTAAAGAAGCTTGGGATGCTCTTACGGATCTCTTCGTTGGAAATGAAAGCATGAGAAGAAACATGTATGATGCCCTTAGTAATGAAGCTGAGGGATTCTACATGTTGGATGGTGAAAACCATGAGGACATGTATAGAAGACTCAAGGGCATCGCAACAACATTTCGAAAGCATGGGGCCACTCACATTGATGATGCATGGATAAAAAGGAAATATGTGAGTGCCTTAATGCCTTTCGAGCCAACAGACTTGAAGAGCCTGCAAGGTAGACATAACTATCATCAAATGACATCCAACAAAGTCATGCAAGAAATGGCGTCATTCAAAGTGGCAGCAAAGAATGCTAAAGATGCCCATGCTCGGGCCATTGGAATGCAAAAGGGTGTCAATGTGGCTCTCAAAGCCAATGTTGTTGAGCAAGAGGAAGATGAAGGAGCTTTTGAGGGGGTATCCATGGACTGCCCCGATGAGGTCAAACGTGCTCATGGTGAGTACATGGCATTTTATGCAAGGAACTTTTGGAAGGACCCTGCCAAAGCCAAATCTGAACTTGAGTGCAAGAACGGGTCAAATGGAAGAAGAGAAAGTGGCCCAAGATTGAGAACTTGCTTCAACTGTGGAGATAGAATGCACTTTGTAGCCGAGTGTCCTTATCAAAATAGAGAAGACAATGGTGGTAGGCTCATTCTTAAAAAGAAATCTAAAGAACCTAAGAAGAAGACATTTATTAAGAAGAATGGCCCTTTCAAGAAGCAACCCAAGATTGTCTTGGTAGCTCAAGAGGAATACTCCTCCGCAAGTGAAGATGAAGAGGATGATGATAGTTCCCGCGAGGTGGCTGCTATAGCCACCACATCGACTCCCTCATCCCTCTTCGACTCGCCAAACAAGAACATCATCAACAACAACGCCACTTGCCTAATGGCAAGAGGGTCCGAGGTATCAACTTATAGATCTTCATTTCCTAAGACTAACATAATTTTGGATATGGATGATCATGACAGTATTAAAATGAAAGAAGAAGTTATTGCTTTGGATACTTTTTTCACTAACCTACAAGGTGAGCAAAAACTCCATTTTGATGCTCTTATGAGTCAACTTGCTCAAGCCAAAGATCTTCTTGAAGAAAAGGGAAGAATTGAAAGAGAAGATGCCTTGGAGATAGCTTCTTTGAAGAATGCCTTGGAAGAGGAAGAGGAAGCTCGATCATCTTTGGAAGAGAGACTCGACTCCTTTGAGGAGTCACAAGAAGAAGCTGTAGCTCAGCTCATTAAAGAACGTGACCATGCTCTTGCCAAGGTAAAGAAACTAAAGAAAGAAAAGATTGACTTTGGGTCTGTTCATGCTAGACTTTTGGAGAAGTTTGATAATCTTGAAAGTGCTCACAAGGAATTGAAGAGTGATCATTCTACTTTAAATGAGTCTCATGACCAGCTCCAAACTCAATTGAAACGGTATGATGTGCCAAGTACCTCCACTTCATCCTCTGGAAAAGAACACCTTGCAAGAAGTTCTCAACACAGAGGTAAAGGGGTTATTGATGAGATGCTGAGCAGGCAAAGGACAAACAATAGTAAAGAAGGTCTTGGTTACATACCCAAGACAAAGAGCAAGAAAAACAAGAAGAAGACGAAGAAGAAGAAGAGCAAGACTTCTCAACCAAAGACTAGCAACATTACCAATGACAAGACTAATTCTGATGGTTTTGCACGGACCAACAATCCTAACTTTGAACTATATTGTGATCATTATGGTGATGTTTATGCTAGTTATGTAGGCCCTTATGATTGTTACATTCCTTGGTCTATTTGGGTTCCCAAGACCCTTGTTACTAACATGAGAGGACCCATTGAAAAATGGGTACCTAAAACCAAGAAGTAATTTTCTTGCAGGGCTATGCTTCCGGTGGTTCTAAATGGGTACTCGATAGCGGCTGCACGGGTCATATGACTGGAAGCAAGGAGATCATCACGGAGATGCGGCCAAACCTTGATCACATAACCGTCTCCTATGGTGACAAGTCAAAATCTGAGGTATTGGGTCTCGACAAAGTTGTGGTGGCTCACGATATCTCTCTTGTGGATGTCATGCTTGTTGAGACCCTCGGGTACAACTTACTTTTAGTTCGCGCCCTTGGTAAGATGGGCTTTGCAGTTTATATTGATGCTGATTTGGTGGTACTCTTGTGGAGCAAGTCTCTAAAATTCGCTTTCGTGGGATATGTCGAAAACGACCTGTACGTGGTGGACTTTTCGGGGAAAACCACTACAGGCCCGATGTGTCTTTTCGGAAAGGCTGATGCGGGTTGGCTATGGCATCGCTGACTAGCCCACATCAATATGAGAACTTTGCAAACTCTTGATGACCCACAAGTATAGGGGGTGTATCGCAGTATTTTCGAGGGAAGTGAAACCCATTTTATTGATTCGACACAAGGGGAGCCAAAGAATACTTATCAGCCTTAACAACTGAGTTGTTAATTCAGCTGCACCTGGAAACAATCTTGCTCACAGCAGTTTATCAGTAACAACAGTTTTGTAGTAGGAATAGTAAAGTAACAATAGTAGCAAAGCAAAGACAGTAGTAACAAAAGCAGTAAATAGTGGGATTCGAGTGTGGTAGGCATAGGGATGGATGGACGGGCGTTGCATGGACAAGACAATCCACATAGCAATCAGAACATAGGGCAATTGCAGATAAATAAGATAAAGCATCCAAGTACTAGATAATCCTAGGCATGTGTTCCATATATAGTCATACGTGCTCGCAATGAGAACTTGCACAACATCTTTTGTCCTGCCAGCCCGTTTGCAGCGGGGCCTCAAGGGAACTACTGGCAATTAAGGTGCTCCTTTCAATAGAGCACCGGAGCAAAGCATTAACACTCCGTGAACACATGTGATCCTCACATCAAAGCCATTCCCTCCGGTTATCCCGATTTCTGTCACTTCGGGGCCATTGGTTCCGGACAACAACGTGTGTATACAACTTGTAGATAAGACCCAAAACAATACTATCATGATGAATCAATAACATGTTTAGATCTGAAATCATGGTACTCGGGCCCTAGTGACAAGCATTAAGCACAACAAGTCGCAAAAAAGTCATAAAGCACTAATAAAAGATACTAGGCACCATGCCCTAACAATCTGATGCCATTACATGAACGATCTCATCCAATCCCTACCATCCCCATAGCCTACAGCGGGGGATTACTCACTCATAGATGGGAGAAACATGGATGGTCGATGGAGAAGCGATGGTGATGATGATGGCGATGATCTCCTCCAATTCCCTGTCCCGGTAGGGTGCCAGAACGGAGTTTCTGGTGTTGTTTCGTGGAATCTGGTGGTGGCGGCAGAGCGGAACTCCTTCTAGAAAAACATCGAACCCCCCGAAGTTTTTAGGTCAGAAGGCTCCTTATAGGCGAAGAGAGAGGCTGAGGGGGAGTCTGGGGCGGCCAGACCACCCCCTGGCGCGGCCTGGGCTTGCCCGCGCGGCCAGGTGGTGTGGCCTGGGCCCAGCCCCCCTCCGTCTCGTATTCTGGCTCTAGGAGTCTTCTGGTGAAATAGGATTTTTGGCATATTTTCCAGGATTTTTCCTGATAGTTGATTTTCTGCACAAAAAGTAGACACCGAGGCAATTCTGCTGAAAACAGCGTCAGTTCGCATTAGTTGCATCCAAATCACACAAGTATAGAGGAGAAACAATAGCAAAAGTGTTCGAGAAAGTAGATACATTTTGGACGTATCAACTCCCCCCCAAGCTTAGCTTATTGCTTGTCCTCAAGCAATTCAGTTGAAAACTGAGTGCGATAAAAGAACTTTCACAAACACATTTGCTTCATATGATGTAAATATTCTCAGCAATGTGATCAACTACTTAGACAATCCATAATAAAGAGTATGCAACTGAGTCTACTTAGTAGTCATTGCAAGCTATGAAGATATTTCAACTCAAGAATAATAAGTAGCACAAAGGACAAACATAAGCAACATTACAATGCTCATAAAAAGGTATGATAGAGTGGTATCTCGCTTGCCTTTGATTATGAATGTCTAGGCACCTCTGAAGTTCAAGTGATGACTAGAAGTAAAGATATCAAGAATTCAAGCATCAAAGTCATAACACAAATAATCAAGTATTGGAACAAACACAAAGAATGACAACTATGTTCTCAAGAAGGTGCTCGGAGAATAAGTGGAGACTCAACAAGTAAAAGGAAAAGGTTTTGAATAATTTTGAAAGGCTTCCAAATGCTGAAAGTATGGTACTTGTTAGCTTTGAGCTCTCATTGCCCCTATCATAAGCATCTTTAATGTGGTTAAGGTGAAAGTGAGGTCCAATCTGAGTTATATGCTTGACAGGCTATAAACTGGAAATCCCAAGTCCCTTGAGTACGAGGGCCGCTCCTCATGCTACTCAACTTTAGTTAACGGTAAGTTCTTGTCATCGTAAGTATGTGCGTATCATTGAGAACCGCCAACGGGGTACCCCTTGCCCGATGATACGGAAGAATCCCCATATCAAAATGACAAGGCAAGCAGACAATGAGTATCTCAGCAATCTTCTTATTTACCATGGGAAAATGGTGCTTTTTTCTCTCTTTCCTCTTTTCATAAAACTCTTTTTTTTTCTTTTTCTCAATAGCTATAACTCTCTTTTTTATATGAAGAATGCTTCATAGATATCATTATGGTTACGCTGCAGGTTTCCACCATGTCAGCATGGATTAGACCAGCGGCCCAGGCGTTTCTCTAACACACATACATAACTCCATGGACTTACAGCGGGGCCTCAAGGGAACTACTGGCAATTAAGGTGCTCCTTTTAATAGAGCACCGGAGCAAAGCATTAACACTCCATGAACACATGTGATCCTCACATCAAAGCCATTCCCTCCGGTTATCCCGATTTCTATCACTTCGGGGCCATTGTATCCAGACAACAACGTGTGTATACAACTTGTAGATAAGACCCAAAAACAATACTATCATGATGAATCAATAACATGTTCAGATCTGAAATCATGGCACTCGGGCCCTAGTGACAAGCATTAAGCACAACAAGTCGCAACGAAGTCATAAAGCACTAATAAAAGATACTAGGCACCATGCCCTAACAATCTGATGCCATTACATGAACGATCTCATCCAATCCCTACCATCCCCATAGCCTACAGCGGGGGATTACTCACTCATAGATGGGAGAAACATGGATGGTCGATGTAGAAGCGATGGTGATGATCTCCTCCAATTCCCTGTCCCAGCAGGGTGCCAGAACGGAGTTTCTAGTGCTGTTTCATGGAATCTGGTGGTGGCGGCGGAGCGGAACCCCTTCTGGAAAAATGTCGAACCCCCCGAAGTTTTTAGGTCAGAAGGATCCTTATAGGCGAAGAGAGAGGCCGAGGGGGGGGTCTGGGGCGGCCAGATCACCCCCTTGCGCGGCCTGGGCTTGCCCGTGCGGCCAGGTGGTGTGGCCTGGGCCCAGCCCCCCTCCGTCTCGTATTCTGGCTCCGGGAGTCTTCTGGTGAAATAGGATTTTTGGCATATTTTCTAGCATTTTTCCTGATAGTTGATTTTCTGCACAAAAAGTAGACACCAAGGCAATTCTGCTGAAAACAGCGTCAGTTTGCATTAGTTGCATCCAAATCACACAAGTATAGAGGAGAAACAATAGCAAAAGTGTTCGGGAAAGTAGATACATTTTGGACGTATCAAGTCTCCACAAGGGTGGCCACATTCTTGGACTAAAATAAAATGTCTCCTTTGCCAAAGATCGTGTTTGTAGGGCGTGTGTTGAAGGGAAAATGCATGACCCACCTCATCGAAGGAAAACTATTATCTCTTCAAAAAGGATTTTGGAGCTCCTTCATGTGGACCTCTTCGGACCTCCATCTCATGCAAGCCTCGGTGGGAAGAAGTATTATCTAGTGATTGTTGATGATTACTCAAGATACACTTGGGTTTATTTTTTCAAGTTGAAGAGCGAAACTCAACAAACTGTCATCGACTTCACCAACGAGGTTCAACGTTAACACAACGTCCCCATTCTGGCTATAAGAAGTGATAACGGCTCTGAGTTCAAGAACTACACCTTAAATGAGTTCCTAAGTGAAGAGGGGATAAGACATCAATATTCCGCTGCGTACACCCCTCAACAAAATGGTGTAGCCGAGAGGAAGAATCGAACTCTAATGGATATGGCAAGATCAATGTTAGCCGAATTTAAATCTCCATATAACTTTTGGGCTGAAGCAATCTCTACTGCTTGTCATTCATCCAACCGATTATACCTCCGCAAGATCTTGTACAAGACTCCATATGAGATACTTACCGGTAACAAGCCAAACATCTCATACTTTCAGGTATTCGGGTGTAAGTGTTTCTTTCTTATCAAAGGAGTTCGTTTATCTAAGTTTGAATCTAAGGCCTTAGAAGGTATTTTTGTTGGTTATGGTGTCGAATCCCACACTTATAGAGTCTACAATAAGCTCTCCGGAACTGTTGTATAATCTTGTAGTGTGGTGTTCGAGGAAAATGACGGTTCCCGTGCGGAGCAAGTTGGTGTTTGTGATGCAGATGTTGAAATACCCCATGATGCCATAAGAAGAATGGGTGTGGGATTTTTCCGCCCCATTGAGGAACCCCTTGTGGCGGATCGGGAAGGACAATGCTCTTCCCATGAAGAGCCCTCATCTACACATGCCCAACAAGTTCCCACCACGGGAGCAAATTCTGCACCATCTCCATTAACTGCTAAAGGTCAAGCTGTTCCAGAAAACTCCAGGCCGGATTATCCGGTGGAAACCGGATTATCCGGCCACCCCGCTCCACCTGACCATTTTGCTCCTGGTGGTGAAGATATCAACGCAAGCTCCAGGCCAGATTTTCCGGCAAGCCCCAGATTATCCGGCCCCTCGCCAGTTCAAGCAAGCCCCAGGCTTCCTGATGATACTGCTACAAATATTCCCCGGCCAGATTATCCGGCCTCTCCATCGACCGGATTATCCGGCCTTGACTCTCCAGTTCAGCAGCCTCCTGATACGGCTACTGTCTCACCTCAAGGGCACGCGTCATCACCACCTGCTGCTGATATTCCTGTTCCTGATCAAGGTCAAGTAAATGCTTCCAATGAAGATTCAAGTGATGAATCTACTCCTCCAAGAGACAACAAACTTATTGAACTTTATCACAAGGCTCGGGCTGATCGTAACCTTGAGTTGAGGGGTCACACCCTCGACAAGGTTGTTGGTGATCTTCAACGAAGGGTATCTACAAGAAGAGAATTGGCCAGTTTTGGTGAGCATCAAGCTCATATCTCTATGGTGGAACCTAAGAAGGTCTTTGAAGCACTTGAAGATCCAGACTAGGTTGTTGCTATGCATGAAGAATTGAATAATTTCGAGCGCAACAAAGTCTAGAAACTCGTGGAGAAACCCCGAGATTGACGCAATGTTATCGGCACCAAGTGGATATTCAAAAACAAGCAAGACGAGAATGTCATTGTTGTGAGGAACAAGGCAAGACTTGTGGCACAAGGTTACTCCCAAGTTGAGGGCATTGACTTTGGCGAGACCTATGCTCAAGTGGCTCGCCTTGAGTCCATCCGTATCCTTCTTGCTTATGCTGCCCAAAACAATTTCAAGTTGCAGCAAATGGACCTCAAGAGTGCCTTCCTTAACGGTCCTCTACATGAGTTGGTATATGTAAAGCAACCCCCGGGTTTTGAGGATTCTAACTTTCCAAACCATGTCTACAACCTCGATAAGGCACTCTATGGCCTTAAACAAGCCCCACGTGCGTGGTATGAGCACCTTAAAGAGCTTTTGTTAGATCGTGGCTTTGAAGTTGGGCAAATCGATCCCACTCTTTTTACTAAGAAGGTTAAGGGGGAGGTCTTCGTATGCCAACTATATGTAGACGATATAATTTTTGGTTCTACTAATAAAGCTTTTAATGATGAATTTTCAAAGCTTATGACTGACAGGTTTGAGATGTCTATGATGGGGAATTACGGTTTTGTCTTGGATTCAAGATCAAGCAACTTAGAGAAGGAACTTTTATTAATCAAGCAAAGTACATTCAAGACATGCTCAAGAGATTCAAGATGACGGATCTAAATGGGGTCGCCACTCTGATGCAAACAAAATGTCATGTTGAACTTAACCCACATTGTAAAGATGTGGACCAAAAGGTATACTGGTCCATGATCGGCTCTCTTCTTTACCTCTGCGCATCTAGACCCGATATCGTGTTGAGTGTGGGAGTGTGTGCGAGGTATCAAGTGATGACCCACAAGTATAGGGGGTGTATCGCGGTATTTTTGAGGGAAGTGAAACCCAATTTATTGATTCGACACAAGGGGAGCCAAAGAATATTTATAAGCCTTAACAACTGAGTTGTCAATTCAGCTGCACCTGGAAACAATCTTGCTCACATCAGTTTATCAGTAGCAACTGTTTTGTAGTAGGAATAGTAAAGCAGCAGCAGTAGTAAAGCAAAGACAATAGTAACAAAAGCAGTAAACAATGGGATTCGAGTGCGGTAGGCATAGGGATGGATGGATGGGCGTTGCATGGACAAGACAATTCACATAGCAAACAGAACATAGGGCAATTGCAGATAAATAAGATAAAGCATCCAAGTACTAGACAATCCTAGGCATGTGTTCCATATATAGTCATACGTGCTCGCAATGAGAACTTGCACAACATCTTTTGTCCTCCAGCCCGTTTGTAGCGGGGCCTCTAGGGAACTACTGGCAATTAAGGTGCTCCTTTTAATAGAGCACCGGAGCAAAGCATTAACACTCCGTGAACACATGTGATCCTCACATCAAAGCCTTTCCCTTCCGGTTATCCTGATTTCTGTCACTTCGGGGCCATAGGTTCCGGACAACAACGTGTGTATACAACTTGTAGATAAGACCAAAACCAATACTATCATAATGAATCAATAATAAGTTCAGATCTAAAATCATGGCACTCGGGCCCTAGTGACAAGCATTAAGCACAACAAGTCGCAACAAAGTCATAAATCACTAATAAAAGATACTAGGCACCATGCCCTAACAATCTGATGCCATTACATGAACGATCTCATCCAATCCCTACCATCCCCATAGCCTACAGTGGGGGATTACTCACTCATAGATGGGGGAAACATGGATGGTCGATGGAGAAGCGATGGTGATGATGATGGCGATGACCTCCTCCAATTCCCCGTCTCGGCAGGGTGTCGGAACGGAGTTTCTGGTGCTGTTTCGTGGAATCTGGTGGTGGCGGCGGAGCGGAACTCCTTCTGGAAAAACGTCGAACCCCCCGAAGTTTTTAGGTCAGAAGGCTCCTTATAGGCGAAGAGAGAGGCCGAGGGGGTGCCTTGGGGGCCCACACCACCCCTGACGCGGCCTGGCCTGGCCCGCGCCACCAGGTGGTGTGGCCACCCCAGGGCTCTTCTCCGTCTCGTATTCTGTCTCTTGGAGTCTTCGGGTGAAATAGGATTTTTGGCATATTTTTCGGGATTTTTCCTGATAGTTGATTTTCTGCACAAAAAGTAGACACCAAGGCAATTCTGCTGAAAACAGCGTCAGTTCGCATTAGTTGCATCCAAATCACACAAGTATAGAGGAGAAACAATAGCAAACTTTGGACGTATCAACTCCCCCCAAGCTTAGCTTATTGCCTGTCCTCAAGCAATTCAGTTGAAAATTGAGTGCGATAAAAGAACTTTCACAAACACATTTGCTTCATATGATGTAAATATTCTCAGCAATGTGATCAACTACTTAGACAATCCATAATAAAGACTATGCAACTGAGTCTACTTAATAGTCATTGCAAGCTATGAAGAGATTCCAACTCAAGAATAATAAGTAGCATAAAGCACGAACATAAGCAACATTACAATGCTCATAAAAAGGTATGATAGAGTGGTATCTCGCTTGCCTTTGATTATGAATGTCCAGGCAGCTCTGAAGTTCAAGTGATGACTAGAAGTAAAGATATCAAGAATTCAAGCATCAAAGTCATAACACAAATAATCAAGTATTGGAACAAACACAAAGAATGACAACTATGCTCTCAAGAAGGTGCTCGGAGAATAAGTGGAGACTCAACAAGTAAAAGGAAAAGGTTTTGAATAATTTTGAAAGGCTTCCAAATGCTGAAAGTATGGTACTTGTTAGCTTTGAGCTCTCATTGCCCCTATCATAAGCATCTTTAATGTGGTTAAGGTGAAAGTGAGGTCCAATCTGAGTTATATGCTTGACAGACTATAAACTGAAAATCCCAAGTCCCTTGAGTACGAGGGCCGCTCCTCATGCTACTCAACTTTAGTTACCGGTAAGTTCTTGTCATCGTAAGTATGTGCGTATCATTGAGAACCGCCAACAGGGTACCCCTTGCCCGATGATACGGAAGAATCCCCATATCAAAATGACAAGGCAAGCAGACAATGAGTATCTCAGCAATCTTCTTATTTACCATGGGAAAATGGTGCTTTTTTCTCTCTTTCCTCTTTTCATAAAACTCTTTTTTTTTCTTTTTCTCAATAGCTACAACTCTCTTTTTTTATAAGAAGAATGCTTCATAGATATCATTATGGTTACACTGGAGGTTTCCACCATGTCAGCATGGATTAGACCAGCGCCCAGGCGTTTCTCTAACATACATACATAACTCCATGGACTTACAAGCTCCCCTTTTATTTCACACCGACGACATCCGCAAACAAAAGAGCAAGGTATCAACTGGGTATATATTTACAAGTGTTGAAAGCGTTCCCCGTGACAGCACGGTTCTGCTAATCCCCAGCCTATAATTTGCAAGCATATAACTTTCATGGAGAGTTCACAATGGTTCAGGTTTATTAAGTGCGGAAAATAAAGTGTGCCATCAAGTTCGTGAAAGCTTTACTAACTAATTTTCCCATAACAAGCAAACATTTTATTTGGAAGAAAACAAGGCACATTGAATATGCACGGGAGTAGCAAATGATGCTAATAGGTAGGTATGGTGGACACTTTGGAAATATTTGGTTTAGGGAGTTGGAAACATGAGTAAAACACTCAGTGGAAGTGAAGGCTAGCAATAGTAAGGGAGCGACAAACGAGAGAGCAATAGCTGTCATTATCATGCTTCCAACAAAACAGGACTAATCATGGCATGAAAGTGATTCAAGATCCTCAAGGCAAAATAATTCATCGAGGCTTAACTGATTATTACAGTCATGTGCATGCATGAGCATGTGCCAAGTCAATCAAATGAACCATTCAGAGGAGGATACCACGGTGTCATACCAATTTATGAATAGAGCAATGCAAGCAAACATTCATGAGACATGCTACAAACTATTAGCGAGCTGGAGCTAATCATAAGAAAGCTAGAACTACTAAGCATCCAAAGAAAACATACAGTCTACATGAACAGACTAAGCACGCCCACAGTGATGAGTATATGTACAAAAATGAAAACAAATAGAGTTCGTTACCAGCCTCTTACCACGCCTCAAGTTGTCATTGATCCTCATTATTGCTCTTCACTTGTGTGGCTTGAATAATAATATGAAACCAATAATCCACTGAAAACTGCCGAACCCTGTAGCAAACTTGCAAAAACCAAAGAAGAACGACAAATATTTTTGGTGTTTTTCGATTTTTAAATAAGAACCAAAAGAGAAAAACAAGCAAAGAAAAATCTTTTGGGTTTTTTAAATAGTTCAAACAAAGCGAAAAGGGAAAAGCAAACCAAGGCAAAAAGAAGAAGCAAACCAAAGAGAAACAACAAAAATATTTTTGGTCTTTTTGTGTTTTTAGAAAGCAAAAGCAAAGAAGAACGAAAACTAAAAAGAGAACGAAAACATGAATATACAAAGTACCGACGCAACATGATATGGAGATGAGTGCAGTGTCGGCGTACCTCCCCCCAAGCTTAGGCTTTTGGCCTAAGTGGGTATCAATCCATCTATGAATAGGGGTTCCAAGCGGGCAGATCTTGGTAAGAATGGTCGTAGCTGGGCCCATGAGAAGAGGAGGAAGGTCCCCAATCATAAGAGGGTTGCTGATATGACTCTCCCTCATTCGAGGGCTGGACCGAATCATCCGTGACCTCCCTTCTAGTGTCCTGCTCCTGTTGGGAGAGCTCTCCCAAGTACGTGTCAAGCTCCTCCTCAGTGAGGGACCATCCTTCCCTATTATCAAGGTTAAACAAAATAGGTGCAGGCAAAAGAACAACACGCTCGGACTTGCTCTTTCTCCAACCAGCTTTGAGAAAGGTTATTTCATAAGATAACTCACTCATACTAGCCCACGAGGAAACAAATTTATGCTGTATCATGGAATTAAGATCAAGCCTCTCTATGGGAAACTGTAGGTCTAGATGATGAGGCACTAAATCATGCAATGCTAGTAAATGAGAAGCAATAAGGCCTCCACAAATTCCACCTTTCTCATGGTTAGCAGCAAGACGGAAAGCTATCAAAGCACCCAAGTTGTAAGACCTATCTCGTCTAAGAGCAGCAGAGATAAATACTAGATCAAATGAAGATAACTTATTGGAAGTTTTCCTAGCAAGAACACACTTGGCAATAAAGTAGGCAAAGTAGCGAATGGAGGGAAGATGAATGTTACGGATTTTTCCATTCTCCTTCGAGAAGCTACTCCCTTGGCAAATTTCTGCATATAAATCCATGAGTGGTTCAGGTCTCTCCTTAATCTTTCTACATGATCCCCATTGAGGTACCTTAATAGCTGCACAAAAATCATCAAGAGAAAGGTTGACAACTATATTGTAAATTTTTTAATGGACCATGGGGTTAGGAAAAGAGTGACTAAATTTGAAGTCCTGCACCACAGACATGGTTAGCTTCACAAATTGACAAGGTTCATCTTCCAAAAAGTGCTCTAACCCTACATTAGAAACCAAAGTGTGGAAATCTTGTAGAATTCCTGCAGCTCTCATGAACTCAGAGCATGGATAAATGGAGGGAAAAACTTCCTCCTCCTGGTGGACCTTCATGACCTCAGGCACCCAAAGCTCATGTTGGTTTAGGTGGTGTTCACTCATCTTCTATTCTGAAATTTAAACACCTATCAAACAAGAGATTACAAAGTAAATATAATAAAGGATTCTACTCATAGGGACTTGCAAGAGGCCTAAACATGCATCAGAACTATATCTCTAAGCATCAAACAAGCTTACAAGCTCTCATAACCAGTCACCTACAGCAGCAAAATACTCAACAAATAATCCACTAAACACAAATCTACTTGGACAAGGGGAGGAGTCACATACCAAGGAACAAATGCTCCAAATTTCAGCAAGAAAGATGGGCTGAGCAAGGAGATCGAAGAAATCGAGAGCAAGCATAGAGAGAACACGATTTTGAGCTATGAACTGGAGCTTACTCGGGAGAGAGAAGAAAGTGGCAGGGGAGAGAGTTAGTGGAGGGCCAGGGGTGGCCCACACCAGGGCATGGCGCCACCCAGGGCTGGTCGCGCCACCACATGGTATGCCTGCCTGGTGGGCCCCCCTGGTACCTACCAGGTACTCTTCTGCCCCTTTTTCACGTAAAAATTTAATATGAATTTTCTGGAATTTTTTGAGACATTTTATTTTTGGGCATTTTCAAAAAAAGAAGAATGATTTTTCTGACAGACAGATTTTTTTTCTTTTGGAAACATGATGCAAGGACAAAACAAGGCTAGAACTACAGAAGTTCTAGCATGCAAGCAACTAACAACACAAAGAAAACTAAACAAAAGAAAAAACTAAAATGCAAAGGATAGAAATAAACAGAGATAATCATAATGAAAACTTTGTTTTGTTCAATGGAATCCTTTTATTAGCAAGGTTGATCAATTCTTGCTACCAAAACAATTGCATATGATACAAAACTTTGTACTCCACTAATGATTATGTTACCTTAACCTTGATAGCAATGGTCCCAATCATAATAGTTTCAAATTTTTCTCTTGGTATGGGACAATATATTTCTCCAACTTGAATGCCTTCAACATGTTCAATTGAATTCAAACCATAAGTCCTTTCAATCTTCTTGGGGAAATAGACAATATGTTCCTTGTCATTAACATTGAAGGTAACCTTTCCTTGATTACAATTAATAACAGCTCCTGCAGTATTAAGAAAAGGTCTCCCAAGAATAATAGACATATTATCATCTTCTGGCATTTCAAGCACGACAAAATCAGTTAATATCAAGCAATTGTGAGCCACCTGAACAGGTACATCCTCACATATACCCACAGGAAAAGTGGTAGATTTATCAGCCATTTGCAAAGATATATCAGTTGGTATTAATTTTTCAAGTTGAAGCCTCTTATAGAGAGAGAAAGGCATAACACTAACTCTAGCTCCCGAATCACACAAAGCAGTTCTAACATAACTGTTCTTAATAGAGCAAGGGATAGTTGGAATCCCTGGGTCTCCAAGTTTCTTAGGAACCTTACCATTGAAGGAATAATTAGCAAGCAAAGTAGAAATTTATTCATTAGGGATCTTCCTTTTATTCAAGACAATGTCCATCATATACTTTGAGTAAGGAGGCAACTTAATAGCATCATTCAAAGGAATTTGCAAGAATAAAGGCTTCATCCACTCACAAAACTTATTATAGTGTTCATCTTCCTTTGACCTGTGTTTCTTATCAGCGAAAGGCATAGGTTTTTGGACCCAAGGTTCTCTTTCACTACCATGTTTCTTAGAAATAAAATCTTCTTTGGTGTATTTAGTATTCTTAGTGTGGTTTTCAGGTTCTTCTTCAACTTTTTCTTCATTAGTAACAACATTTTCTTCATTACCACTTTCAGTTTCAGCATCAGAGATAGATATACTATTAGGATCTATAGCAGGTTCAGAGGGTTCTATAACAGTTTTATGTTTCTTTTTCCTTTTCTTACGAGTTCAGCTTGTTGAGAATCCTGCTCAATTCTTTTGGGATGCCCCTCGGGATATAGAGGATCCTGGGTAGCACCACCACTTCTAGTTCTAATTTCATAAGCATGTTTTTCTTTAGCAGCATTAACTAGCAAGTCATTTTGCACTTTAACGAGTTGATCTATTTGAGTTTGAACCATTTGAAAGTGTTTAACAATCATTTTAACATCATTAGAGGTTCTTTCCACAATATATTTCAACTCAACAATAGCTCTAGTGTTTTCCATTAGATGATTTTGCACCCTTTTATTAAAGTTATCTTGCTTAACAATAAAGATATCAAATTCTTCTAAGCATTGATCAGGAGGTTTAGAGTAAGGGATATCACCTTCATCAAAGTGTTGGAGAGAGTGTACCTCAATAGTGGATGAGTAGGGAATAGGCTTACATAATTCTTCTATAGGAGGTAAATTCTTGACATCTGCAGCTTGAATTCCCTTCTCCTTAAGACATTTCTTAGCTTCCTTCATCACTTCATCATTTAATTCAATAACTCCCCTCTTAATTGATGTTGGAATAGGCACATGAATAGATAGTTCAGGTACAATTACTTCAGGTATAGCTTGTTTAGGAGGAGTCCAATCTTCATAATTCTTGCTTATTTTAGCCATTAATTCTTCAACTTCCTTCGGAGTCTTATTCCTGAAAACACAATTAGCACAACTATCTAGGTATGTCCTAGATTCCTCGGTTAGTCCATTATAAAATATATCAAGAAGCTCATTCTTAGGTAATGGACTTCCAGCCTGTGCATGAATCAAAGCACAGAACCTTGCCCAAGATTCAGGCAATACCTCTTTTTATCCTTGTTTGAAATCAAAAAGTTCCAGCAAAATAGCATGTCTAGCACTGGGAGGAAAATATTTCTGCAGAAAGGTACTAATCAAGCACTCAGGGCTATCAATAGATCCAGGAGGTAAATTACTAAACCAGGTTTTAGCTTCTCCTTGTAGCGAAAAGGGGAAAATCTTAGCAACAAAGTAAGTATGCATCTTAACATCATCAGAAAACAAGCCACTCATGGTAGAAAGTTCATTCATATGTGCTACCGCACTTTCATTCTTAGTCCCACAAAAAGGTTCTTTCTCGACAATAGCTATGTAAGATAGATCGAGAGAGAAATCATAATCTTCATCTATAATGTTTATGGGAGAAGCAGCAAACTTACCATCAGGAGATAATTTGGGTCTAATAGTACGCCTCTCAAGGAGACTCTTAGCAGCGCTCCTATCATGGGTGTTCTTACATTCTTTAATAAACTCATCGGTCATCTCAACATAATCTTCTTCAATATCATAACTCTCACTAGACTCAGGTGAGCTAACAGGTGTGGTAGTGCCTTCATTAGGAGTTTCGGTATTTCCAGCTATAGTTCTAGCAATCGTAGCATCTAGGAAAGGACCTAATTAACCACTCTTATCAAGCACAGCAGAAGTAGCATCAGAAGTTTCAGATTCAGCAGTAGTAGCAGTGTGTGTAGCATGTGTATGTGGTGGTGTAACGAGCTTACTTATAATAGATGGTGAATCAAGAGCAGCAGAGGTGTTTAGAACCGTACCTCTTCTTGTAGTGGATGGTAAAATAGGAACCTTGCCATCACGAGACTTACCCATGATGGATGGATAGCAGCGAACAATAGAGAATCCAAGTGAACTTGATAAATAAAGCTATGGTCCCCGGCAACGGCGCTAGAAAATAGTCTTGATGACCCACAAGTATAGGGGTGTATTGTAGTATTTTCGAGGGAAGTGAAACCCAATTTATTGATTCGACATAAGGGGAGCCAAAGAATATTTATAAGCCTTAACAACTGAGTTGTCAATTCAGCTGCACCTGGAAACAATCTTGCTCACAGGAGTTTATCAGTAGCAACAGTTTTGTAGTAGGAATAGTAAAGCAGCAGTAGTAGTAAAGCAAAGACAATAGTAACAAAAGCAGTAAATAGTGGGATTCGAGTGCGATAGGCATAGGGATGGATGGACGGGCGTTGCATGGACAAGACAATTCACATAGCAAACAGAACATAGGGCAATTGTAGATAAATAAGATAAAGCATCCAAGTACTAGACAATCCTAGGCATGTGTTCCATATATAGTCATACATGCTCGCAATGAGAACTTGCACAACATCTTTTGTCCTGCCAGCCCGTTTGCAGCGGGGCCTCTAGGGAACTACTGGTAATTAAGGTGCTCCTTTTAATAGAGCACCGGAGCAAAGGATTAACACTCCGTGAACACATGTGATCCTCACATCAAAGCCTTTCCCTTACGGTTATCTCGATTTCTGTCACTTCGGGGCCATAGGTTCCGGACAACAACGTGTGTATACAACTTGTAGATAAGACCAAAAACAATACTATCATAATGAATCAATAATAAGTTCAGATCTGAAATCATGGCACTCGGGCCCTAGTGACAAGCATTAAGCACAACAAGTCGCAACAAAGTCATAAAGCACTAATAAAAGATACTAGGCAGCATGCCCTTACAATCTGATGCCATTACATGAACGATCTCATCCAATCCCTACCATCCCCATAGCCTACAGCTGGGGATTACTCACTCATAGATGGGGGAAACATGGATGGTCGATGGAGAAGCGATGGTGATGATGATGGCGATGATCTCCTCCAATTCCCCGTCCCGGCAGGGTGCTAGAACGGAGTTTCTGGTGCTGTTTCATGGAATCTGGTGGTGGCAGCGGAGCGGAACTCCTTCTGGAAAAACATCGAACCCCCCAAAGTTTTTAGGTCAGAAGGCTCCTTATAGGCGAAGAGAGAGGCCGAGGGGGTGCCTAGGGGGCCCACACCACCCCCTGGCACGGCCTGGCCTGGACCGCGCCACCAGGTGGTGTGGCCACCCCAGGGCTCTTCTCCGTCTCGTATTCTGGCTCCTGGAGTCTTCGGGTGAAATGGGATTTTTGGCATATTTTCCGGGATTTTTCCTGATAGTTGATTTTCTGCACAAAAAAGTAGACACCAAGGCAATTCTGCTGAAAACAGCGTCAGTTCGCATTAGTTGCATCCAAATCACACAAGTATAGAGGAGAAACAATAGCAAAAGTGTTCGGGAAAGTAGATACGTTTTGGACGTATCATCAAGCAGCTCCTAAAGAAAGCCACTTAGTGGCGGTCAAGAGGATCTTTCGATATTTGGTTCATTCTCCTAACTTTGGTCTCTGGTATCCCAAGGGCTCCAATTTCTCTCTATGTGGTTATACGTACTCAGATTGGGCTGGTCATAAGGACGATCGGAAATCCACTTCTGGAGCTTGTCAATTCTTGGGAAGATCTCTTGTATGTTGGTCCTCTAAAAAGCAGAATTGTATTTCTCTCTCCACCGCCGAAGCTGAATATGTTGCTGCTGCCAGCGCTTGCACTCAATTATTATGGATGAGGCAAACTTTAAAATAATACGATGTCAATTGTGACAAAGTGCCTCTTTTATGTGATAATGAAAGTGCAATAAAAATTGCGTACAATCCTGTCCAGCACACTAGGACGAAGCATATTGAGATTAGGAATCATTTTATTCGAGACCATGTTGCTCGCGGAGATATTGATCTATCTTTTGTGAGCACGAAGAACCAACTTGCGGATATCTTTACAAAGCCACTTGATGAAGCAAGATTCTGCTACTTGAGGAATGAGCTAAATATCATTGATTCCAGGAGCTTGTCTTGATTACCCATGCACTCACTCGTTCATCTCAATCCTTCTTTGGTCTAGGTGTGGGCATGGATATAGGGGGAGTGTGGTCCTAACTCATTGGGCTAACCCTCCCCCATAATGCCAAAAGCAAGATCAATCATTTCTCTTAATATCATTTTGTTATATGTGAGCTTCTTGATGAGTATTGGTCGTGAACCCAAGATATATCTTCGCGGTGTCACACCATACAGTCCAACAAGGTGGCCTCGGCCACCGCCCTCTCCCTTGAGGAGAATTGGCTCTTTTTGGATGTTCTTTGCTATCTCTTGTTCTTATGGGAATCACACTCAATCTTGGCTTTTATTTGATTTGGATTTTGCAATTTTGAGTGCCTAGTACCATCTCAGTTTGGCTCTCTTAATCCTAAGCCTTTCCCTACCCCTAAGCCATCTATTCTAGCACACAAGTCCCTTGTACACCTTGTGGGGGTGTTGTTTGGGGACACGCGGGCCTGGTTTTGTGTACAACAGAATTCCAGATTTGAGGCCGGATAATCCGGCCCAAGTGTAGGCCGGATAATTCGGCCCTGGCGGATTTCGTCTTAAAGGGCAGGGATCAGGGGGAAGGGCTCATAACAAGCAGCACTTCTCCCTAACCCTCTCCTCCTCCTCAGCCGCCGCCTGCAGTCCCCCAGCCTCCCCGGAGCCTCTCCGGCCACCGAATTTTCCGGGCCTCTCCGGATCTTCTTCTCCGCGCCTCCGGGTACCTTCTCCTCCGCGTTCTTCCTCCAATGAGTGAGGGTAACTCCCTCTCTCCCCATCTTTGGCTAGATGCGTTACTTGTTGGGTGGAACATTGTCTAGAAGGATGTGTTTTCGCATAGAAATCGTAGTCTTGCAGTTTCTAGGCCTGATCTACTTTTTTGCATTCAATCTAGGTGAAATCGAAATTTTTCTGCCAGGGTCGGATTATCCGCCCCTGGCCAGGCCGGAAAATCCGGCCTGACAGATTCAATTCTGGTTCAGTTTCACTATGGAGTATGCATTGGGTAGATTTGTCCTATGAACTTTTTGACTACCTTTTCCATGCTCTCTCCTGGACTTGTGTGTATGCTTATCCCCTTGCTATCGCCCTTATTCTCCTCACAAGTGGTTCCAGTGTTCCCAAGACCTACAAGCACCGCCCCCACGCCAAATACTTTCGGGACGACGGACAAGGTAACTTGGTGGACGAAGTTGAGTTGAGGAGGAGAAAGAACGAGGAGAAGCGCATGGCTGAACAAGCTAAGAGGACTAGGAAGGGGGTGTCCAAGAGGAAGGGCAAGGAGCCCAAGATCAACTACAGGACTTTGGATGCAGTCACCTTTTCCTCCATCCGTCACCGTGACTTGTTTGCTGAGCTGCCTCGTGATGATGAGCTGGGGGATACTCGTTTTTGGTGTGCAGAACAGAAGGGAATCTATGAAGATGTGTATGCCAGGCTGAACATTAGGCCTATGCACCCACTGGTTCTTACTGATGCTTTGGAGAAGGATCATCTTGTGGATGCGATATTTGTGGCTGAGAGGATGGGGCTGCACCATCTCATGTCTCTCCAGTGCTCCTTTGACTCTAAGGTGGTGAAGCAGTTCTTCTCCACTTTGGTTATTTGTGGGGATGAGCGCCGCACTATGAAGTGGATGACTCATGACAGGCCTGTGACTGCTGATTTTCACGTGTTTGCTGTGGTTCTTGGATACTCTTTCCGCAGCAGGGATAGAGCCAGTGGCCACCACATCATCACCCAGCTGAAGCCCAACAAAGATGCAGCTCTCTCTCCTTGCACTGTGGATAATGGCATTGTGGGCACTCTGGCTGGCCTTGCTCCCATCTATGCTACCTTAGTGGGTCTCTTCCGTGACTCCATTACTCCGAGTGGGGGCAACAATGACAGCATCCGTGGTCACCTTGTTCAGCTACTTCAATTTTCTCATGAGGTTGCCTCTTGCGAGGACGAGTCGGTGCAGTACCGGCTGGATGTCATGGACTTCATTTACCATGAGTTGACTGATGGTATGTTCAACCGTCTGTCCATTCCCTATGCACCCTACATTATGTTGCACATTAGGCACCTGCTTCCTGCTGAGGAGTTCCACATTGACTCGGTGCATAAGGCCAAGAAGATCTACAACAAGGTTCGGAAGACCTCTCACCCCTCCTCTGCTCCTGAGGGCCTCATGAGGGATGCTCGCAGGGCCCCAGTGCCTCCCGTTGCTCGTGAGATCAAGCAGCTGAATTGGTTCCAGCGTAACATTCTGTGCATGGGAGTGCACACGCGCAAGGGTTAGTACAAGGCATACAAGCAGCGTCATGAGTTGGCTCACTCCCAGCAGCTCATTCTCCACCATGTGTCCGGTGCTTCGGGTGATCCTCCGGCTCCTACACCTCCCACTCCGTATGCTCGGTGGAACTCTTCCTCCGGGTTGAACTATGGTGAGCTGGAGCATCACTTGTTCCCCTCTGCGCCTGCTGCTGATGCTGAGGATGAGGAAGGTGACACTGAGGAGCTTGAAGATGAGGATGAGGATGAGAATGAAGACGAGGAAGAGTACGAGGACTACGAGTGATCCTATGGGGTGCTAGCATCGCTCTTCTCCCTTTTTGGTGTCTCGATGCCAAAGGGGGAGAAGTAGTTCTATTAGGGTGTCTGTGGATTTGCATGGGTCGGGCATATGCATGGGTCAGGCATAAGCACTTGCACTTTTTTATTCGTCATTTTCTTGCTTATGCCCATTTAGCGTTGAACTTTAAATTTGTGATTTGTGGTTGGTTGAGACTTTATGTGGTTGTCTGGATTATGCCTATGGATTTCATATCATGGATTATGCTTATGGATCTATCTATTCATATCCTACTGCTAGAGGTTTATCACGGAAGGCGCTCATATTGGTTATCCGGTAATATTTGTGACTTATGTCAAGTATGCCTTTCCTCTACCTCGGTGGTATGTTTTTGTTGCTCATATGTCTATGGAATAGATTCACCTATTTGTGTGCATTTGTATTCCAATGCAAAACTCTATTATGCACACATTGAGGGGGAGTCTCTTTCATAGTTACTACTGTTTGTCTTGTGACTTTCTCCTGCAAATCCTGGTATTGTCATCTAACACCAAAAAGGGGGAGATTGAAAGAACATTTCATGTTTTCCTATGTTTTGCGTGTTAGATAACAATACTGTGGAGATTATTCATGTGCGCTAAGTGTGCAGAAAGCTTTGAGGGGGGGCGGATAATCCGCCCCACCAAGGGCCGGATAATCCGGCCTACCTCATTGCTCAAAGAGAGCCAAGGCACATCGCTCGGTATCCGGTCGGATTTTCTCCCGGAAAATCCGAACTGGGGCGGTTTTTCCTCCCCAGGCCGGATAATCCGGCTGTCGCACAGCCCGGATAATCCGGCCCCCAGTTTTCGAGCAAAAAGAGCTAAGGCGCGTCGCTTGATATCCGGTCGGATTTTCTCCCGGAAAATCCGAACTGGGGCGGTTTGTTCTCCCCGGGCCGGATAATCCGGCCCTCGCATAGGACCGGATAATCCGGCCCTCGCATAGGACCGGATAATCCGGCCCCCAGAAGTTGATCAAGGGCAAGCTCAGCGTGATGCTCAGATAGGGGGCGGATTATCTTCCGGATATTCCGAGTCTGGGGCGGTGTTTTCCCTAGGCCGGATAATCCAGCCATCACTTGGGCCGGATAATCCGGCCATCACTTGGGCCGGATAATCCAGCCATCACTTGGGCTGGATAATCCGGCCCCCAAAGTGTCCAATGGCTGGTTTCTGAAGGGGGTATAAATACCCTTTTTCCCCAACGTTCAGAACTCTTGATTCATCCGAAATTGTCCAAACATTGTGCAAGAGCTCTCATTCTCGATCTCCCACTACAACCACCCGAAGGTCTTGATCCTTGGGGGAATTGAAGGAGGAGAAGTTCATCATCATCATCAAGAATCAAGCGCTTCAACTCCTCTCCATTCACTTGGAGAAATCCCTGATCTAGTATTCTTGTCAATACCTAGATCTTGTTTATTGTATTTGATAACTTTGTTCTTATGGCAGCTTGTTGTCATTTCGGAAGCCTCCAAGTTGTTGTGGAGTTGTTGCCCCGCTAGTTGTGTAAAGGCGCCGGTGCCCGCCTCGAAGGGTACCTATAGTGGAAAGGTGGATCAGGCCTTTGGTGGCGAGATCCATCGGAGAATAGGGTGAGGCCTATTGTGGCGTGGTGGTCTTAGTACCGCCCACCCCTCCAACGCAGATGTACTTCCCTTAACAAGGAAGGAACTGTGGTCAAACAAATCATGTGTCTCCGCGTGCTTCACTTCGGTTTACCCGTTCCTCTTCCACTCGCTCTTTACTTGCTAGTAGATAGGTTTGCATATAGGGAAAATTCCACCTACTAGTTTATCTAGAGAATTTACCCTTTGTGCTAAGCCTAAAATTGAAAAAGTATTAAAAATTGGTGTAGCACCTATTCACCCCCCCTCTAGGTGCCCATACGATCCATTTCACTAAGTGATAAATGTCGAGGGAGAGTGTCGTCGGCTGTCATCATCATGCTCGCCATCAACATGCAACGTCACCTCCTCTCCAGCAAGCACCTCTCATGCAGAAGGACTATTTTTAGCAAAACAAAACAAGTATCAGATATACTTAACACTGCAAATGTGTTTGCAAGATTATAACATTTATAAAACTGTATATCAAATATATACCTTTGTCATCGATGACCTCTCCGGTGATTGGTTCAACATTTACGTTCCTAAAACGTAATATGAACTCATGGGAATCCAATGATTCCGTATCACCACTCATGATGCTATTCTGGACATGTCCTTCGTAGCTGGGAGGCAACGACCAAAGCAGTACGTCTATCGCAAATGGATCAGCCATCCAGTAATCCACGAAGTGCACCAGTCTTGTGTGTGCATCCAACATGCGCTCCAAGTGACTCTTCAGACATGTATGCTCCTCCATCTGTATGGAAAGGAACTCTCCAAGCAGATCGTGCTTCCACATGCGCATGGCCTATGAACTCTGCTCTCAGCTGATCCACCATCGAATATGGATCAAGATCACCCATGAGCGGATGTAGTTCATCCACCATCCCGTAACACATTATTATCTGAATGTAGGTGGACATCTCTTGACGATAGTAGCGGTCTGCCAGCTCTTGTGGGGTCTCATAGTAGTCTGATTCAGTCAAATCCATCGTGCGGCGTATGTAGTCTACCACATGATTCCTAGTAAGAGATCATTTAGGTGCACAAGCCAATTAGGGAAGTTGGATCCATCAAGTCTAAGTTTCTCACCCTTTACCCAATCCTCAATGACAAAGTAAGCTTCACGATGAGCCATCTACATTTATAATTGCAAAAGGAATTTAGACTAAGTTTATAATTAAATGAGTTAATAATAACTCCACTCAGAAACACCTATCCTCAAAAGGGTTTCTAGTGATAACACGACCCCTATCAGCCACATCTCCCCTGATTGTCACGGCAATCAATGTGGGTTCAAGGGTGGACGCTAAACGTCGGTCACATCATTCATGTGACTCGTGCTCGATCTTTCGACCATCCGTGTTCCGAGGCCACGCTTCTCTAGCGTGCTAGGCTCGCCAACTCAACCTTAGTGTATTCACTGTGCAACATGGCTTACACCCACTGTATGCGAACGTAGATATGTCTGACACCCAGGCCTGTAACCCTGGATCTCCTCATACCGAAGAACTTTCTTGGTGGTGCACACTAAGGGGGAACACAATCGTTGGTAATTTTAACATGGATCATCTTATTAGGCTACCGTCGAGTATCTAATACTAGCACACAATAAGACATACAAACAATAACATTGAATGTAAATGCTATGTGATATGGTCCTTCACGTCGTGATCTCCATCCGTCGTCACCGGGTTCCGGCGCCAGGGTTCCGGGGCCGTAGACACCAGGGTACCGGTGTCATTCCGGTGTGGTAGTGCGTCACCTCCGTGACTATCTACTACTAAGTAACAAAAGGTAATTACTTTACCTTTGCCACAACCATATCACAAAGCAACGCCCCCTGCAAAACAAAGTTAGACGCCTCTACTTTATCTTTGCATGTTTTACGTGGCTGAATGGGCTTTCGCACAAGAACCGTTCTTACCTACGAACTGTCAGCACAACGTTGATCAAGTAGTTGTCTCTACTACACCCCTTTCAGGGCCCTCCGTTGCAAATGGTATACCAACTAATGCGAGAGATATAGACACCCCCCTAAGCCACTTTATACGGTACAAGCCGTATGTCAAGTGTGGACCAGTCTCGCGAATGAACGTGTAAAGTCGGTTGGGGGGCGCTTCATCAAGCATTACTACGGTATACACAAGTACACGTGGAAGGGTAACAACTAAAAGATCAACGCCCACATGCTACATCTCGTGTGTTCTACCCGTACCAGCATTACTACACATAGATCTAGCTCTGATACCACTGTAGGGGTTCCGCGCATGAAAACAATAAAATTTTACCCTACGCCCCTGAACCCCTGAAGCTGCCAGGACCTATCTATTAGTAATATAGTAACAGGAGGGGATTTTTGCGGACTTACCCTTGAAGACCGAAAAGCGTTGTCAACGCTCAAGAGAGCGTGGTTGATGTAGACGAGCCAAAGCCGACATCAAGGTCGTGATGAAGTCCTTGCGCTCCTTGGCTCCAACGACTTGAGTGCCTCAAGTGCGACACCTCGCAGGGAGTTAGACACGTCCGGTGCCTGATGATGACTCCCGCTTCCCCGATCCAGCAGCAGTTGCGGAAGTAGAGCTCCCGGATTCAAATCCCGCAACGCGACGGCGCTCCGCGGTGAAGATGTCTCTCGCTCGCGCAGTCCAGACTTGGGACCACGGTCACGAGAGAGAGAGAGAGAGGGGAGAGAGAAAATATCAATTAGAGGTCCTCCCAAAAAGTGGGGAGACCTTTATTGATTATTGGTGTATTTTTCTAGGCCAAATACCCCACTATATATAGGGAAAGGGGAGGTACTACCTCCCTCAAAGTCCCGGGGTGGGACTAAAGGAGAGGAGGGGGAGGAGGTGGTCGCCGGCCACCTAGTAGGCCCCGCGCGGGGGGCTAGGCCCAGCCGGCCTCCCACTTGGCCCCTCTCCCTCTCTCCTTTTCCCTAATGGGCCCTCTCCCTCTGGAATTGGCCCATTAAGCCTTTTTGACCTTTAATTAATTTTCTCTTTATTAAATAATTATGAATAAATTATTAAATCAATATTTAACATTTACTCACATATTATTCAACCTTCGTGGCCATAGAACACCTTCCACCTCCACTCCAGACAACCTACGGACTTACCGAAACCCTTCCGGTTTTCTCCCTTCTTTTCTTCAGTGATTCTACCGATCCTATAAATACTCTCTAAGCATCATCAAGCCCTTAAGCGTGATACCCCACGGTTCGGGAACACTCCAGACATGGTCGGGACACTCCCGCACCAATGATCGATAGAGGGACCTGGATGACCATGTGACCCCTGTGCGTTCCACGAAGATCTTTCGTCATTTGAACCGGGACAGTCATGTCTTATTCCCTTTATCTCTCGATACTTGCATTGCCCGAGATCTGATCAATGACATTACCATGTCGTGTTTAATCTCGTTATTGAACAATGCTACTTGACTCGTTCTGACAAGTGATATCCCCGTGATCAAATCACACGCTGCGCCAGCTATTGGATATAACTTCTCCGAGTAGGCCCTTGAGTATCTTCCCGTCACATGAACGGACAAATCCTGCACTTGACATATATTGCCTCTACGGTTTCCTCTGAGTACCTGAACACACCTTTATAACCACCGTTTTACTAGATGGCGTTTGGTGCTATCTAAGCACTCTCGGGAGACAGTGATTGATATAGTCTCACAGTCTAAGGAATAGTCTACGAGGATCTATTTCTAATCATCATAACTTGAACTTCGTGACATGATCTGGTCACGATGTTTAGCTTGGGTATTGGTTCATCATCTCATTCTCAGAATGAGATGACTCTATTTCCAACTGGCATAAATGCCACATGATCAGGAAACATGATCATCTGTTGACCAATGAACCAGTGACTAGAGTTTCACTGCGAATCCCTGGTTGTTTGTATATCACACGTGTATTGATGTTTCCACTCAATACAGTTATAGCATGATACAAAACTTAATCATAAACTATATGAAATATGATAATAGTCCTTACTACTATTTGACTCTAGGGCATATTTCTAACAGTCTAGGTCTTTAAGTATCTTCATAGTGGTGATGATCAATGCCCTTCTCCTAGTTACCCCACTAGATTGCTTCTTGGGGTGAGTTTTCTCTGTGAGTTCTGGTGTCTCATAATGTCGGATCTTAGATATGTTTTCACGAGGTGGAAGTATATGATGAGGCGAAGCTGCCGGCACACGGTACGTGCAGGTGGTATGGATGGGCCCCGTCCATACCAATGCTCGCTAAAGGTACTAGATGCCTCCTACGAATTATATTCTCTTTGGATTTTCTCCTAGATACGTGGATAATTGTATGAAAGGCTTTAATAGCCTTTAATTAGTGGTTTTGTACCTAAAATTGATAGCTTTAATTATATTGTCCATCGACACCTTTGATTTCGGGATCCTGACAAAAACAAGCAAAGTGCGTGCGAGCGCGGTAAAATACTAAAATCCTATCACTATTTATGCAAAAATATAAGATAAACATGCTAAAAAAAATACACCCATCAAGCGCTATTGGGGGCGCCTATGGAGATGCTCTGACAATTGAAAATACCGCTGCCCACTTTTTTAACAGAAGAACTTCAAAGAGTCCGGAGCTACATTAAAGGTGAGTTTACATTTTACATGTAGGTCCTTAGAAAAATGAATTATAACCAAGACCTCTACTTTTATAAGGACCTTGAAGAAAAGTTGAGAAACACAATGAGGTCCCTCTCCATGAAGAAGATGATACACTCGGCATGGCATCCGTCGGCGTCATCACCGATGACGAAACCACTTGATGATGGGCTAGGGTTAAGCACCACGATAGTTGCTAAAGGACCTCCTTTTTTGCTCGCCGACTAGAAGGTTGAAGAGGCTACGGTCCGCACGACACCACAACACAGAGCGGTCTCATCGACCATGGATAACCGAGGCAAAACCTGGCCTCGATTGATGAACTGCACAAATAGCAACAACTCCTTGCCATGTCGATTGATGCAGATCACCTCTCCACCACTCCAACTCTCTATCTCCTTGACGGTTGAAGAAGAGAAGCCGGTCCGCTCCTTCCACTACCTTCACACACCACTAGGTCCCCATATATGGATCTAGAGGTTAGGTGACCTTACTTTTTTAGCATGATCTTGATTCTTGCACCCACCCCAACCTCCGCTTTTGGCTCCCACCTCAAGAGCGTCGCTGAGGAGGAGGAGGATCCCTTAGCTGCAGCTCAGGAGTGCTGCAACAGAGATACCAGCATAGAGTCGAACGTAACTCTAGCAGCAATCACTAAATCTATCATACACCTACTATCTATGGGGTACCTCGTGCTACACTCCCTTCAATATGTCGACCGACATCAGTGTTAGAGGGGGAAGCAGAGCGAGACGGGCGCACCGACGCGACTCTCAATGGGCGCGGGGTTTGAGAGGGAGAGGAGGTTGGAGAGAAAGGGAGAAGTGGAACATGTCAATGGGACTTGCATATGTCTTGTGTTGGTTAAAAATAAAAGGCACGCGTATACACACGTGCGTAGACATGTACACATAGGACACAATCTAGGGGCACTCTGAGTTAATAGGTCCCGCATGCATCTCTAAATTATCAATTTGATCAATAAAATATAAATTATATAACATACAAATTATACCATTAGAAAATACGACATCTAAATTTTTTAGTGATATTTTTTATCTCCATTTTTTCTAATAATATATCCTTCATATTGTATATATCTCATGTATTATGTTGGTCAAATCAACGACCTAGATACACGCGCATGACTTAGGCCTTTCACAATGGTAGTCTCTAAGCAAGGTATCATAGGAAAAATGTCCATGTGCATATTTAATAATGAAAGAGAGTGGTGTTGTATCTTAGCTAAGATACACCTCTTGCACGCATGTGATTGGTCATTTAATAATGAAAGAGAGTGGTGTTGTATCTTAGCTACTCCCTCTGTCCCAAATTACTCTGCGTTTTAGGTTTAGTCAAAGTCAAACTTTATAAACTTTGACTATAAATATAAGAAAAAATATCAATATCTAAAATATGTAATAAATATAGTTAGACTCGCCATAAAACACACTTTCATATTGTATACAATTGATATTATAAATATTATTATTCTGTTGAAGAAGTTTAGTCAAGTTTTAACCCCAAACCTAAAACGCAGAGTGGAGGGAGTAAGGCCTTTGACAATGGTTGGTTCTTAACGGTGTATCCTAGGCACTTTGCCATGTGGCACTATAGTTAATGAGGAAAGAGATTGAAGTTGTATCTTAGCTAAGATACACCTTCTGCACGTAGGCATAGGCAAAAACAAGTAGTAGACCAATCACATGCATGCATGAGGCTAAAATCATTAAATTAAGATACAACCTTAAAAAACAATGCATTGTAGAGGGTGTTTCTTAGCCATTTATTTTTACTATGGTAACGTGTTAAGAAACACTCCATTGTGAAAGGCCTAAGATGCACCTTTTGCACGTTGTCGTAGGCAAAAACAAGTAGTAGACCAATTACATGCATGCATGAGGCTAAAATTATTAAATTAAGATACAACCTTAAAAAATAATGCATTATAAAGGGTGTTTCTTAGACATTATTTTTTCTATAATAACGTGGTAAGAAACCTTTCATTGTCAAAGGCTTTATAACCCCGGACGGATGGAAATCATGGTACACGATATTTATTATGTATTGCACCAACTTCCTAGAAGTCCAATCATTGAAACAACTTGTATATCATATTGTAATTTGGGTCTATATGTGATCATCGATTTGATCAACACAATACTTACTTATTATGTGCTGTAGAAAACAATCACTTGAAACTTCTTTTTAAAGTTAGACACAATCAGGAAGTGGCCGATGAACCGAGGGATAACGAGAAATTGCTCTAGTGCGTATTTTTAATCGTATTTTACAGTTATAGTCTACTGTCACTATAGCTCAAAATAAAAGTCTACTGTCTGTAGGTCCTGACCCACACGGCAAAGTTTTCATTTGTACTACGACGAGCCTTCTCCCGGAAGACTGGAGAGACACGAGTCCACAGCACTCCCCACTCCCCGCTCCCCGCTTCCCCAAACTTGACATTCCAGTCACCTCGGTCTCGCCGGCGGAGTGGGAGAAGTCACCACTGGAATACTGGATGCGGGTACCGTAGATTGCGTGAATGGCGCCGAAGGTATTCCAGCTCCGGTGATTGCTCCTCTCGATTCAGTTGGAGGGACAAGGCAGACGCAGGTGCAAGGGTTTCCGGTCTCCGCCGCCGTCGACAGCCGGGGGAAGGGGCGCCGCCGGTGAAGAGGGCCCAGTCGATCGCCGCGTAGGGGAATGGGGAAGCGGAAAAGGACGCAGAGCGAGGTGAGGTGGCTGAAGCACTACTCCTCTGCTCACAGCATACTCATCGTTGGCGACGGGGATTTCTCCTTCTCGCTGGCGCTCGCCACCGCGTTCGGCTCCGGGGAGAACATCGTCGCCACATCCTTGGACTCATATGGTTCGAACCTTTCCGCTCCCCCTCTTCCCGCAGTACTAAAGTTGCACTTTTTTTAATTAGCAGAGTAGTAGTACTAACTAGGCCAGGGTCCAAGAAATGGGTCCATGGAGTGGTGGGATGCGTACGAACATAGTGTGTAAATTGGAGGAGAAATTGCCATTTCCTGTTGTTATTTTTCACCACAATTCTATGCGCTTTACTCCGTATAAATCAGGAGCTCCATAAGAAAATGTAAATTTAGGATTCTTGGAGAATCTGGTATCTATATTGGTTAAAGAAGAATTTGAATGCGCTTGTACCATTGAGATGAAGTAAACCTGAAATTGCTGACCGCAGTGATAAAACAGCTAGTAACACAACACATCATATTCTATGAAATGAGGTGGAAGAAATTTTGTATGGGAAAAATCTATCTTGTTGTCACGCCCATTTGTTTCTGTCCATCAGCATATTGTTGAATTTGTTAAGGATTTGCAGCTCTCATTATACTAATTATGGAGGCCTATTTAAGTGATCTGTTGCCTGTTGTTTCTTACTGGTAGAAATTGTTTGTCATGGGCGGGGCATTTGCAATTTTGCATTGAGCATGCATTATTTCTATTTCTTATTTTTTCTTCATTTCCATTATTAAACCCAAATGTCCTGAATATTGTAATTTGGATAGGTTCCATGTGTGCATATGAGCGATGTTTTCATATGGATCCACACCTTGCAGCAGAGTATATCCATGTATTGCGTTTTTAGCAACTTCATTGTGTCAAATGTGATTCAGTATCTGGGTAACTTCGTGGCGCAAAGGGTGATTTAGGCGCCCCAGCAAAACCTTTGGAACTAGGAAACATGAATGAGGAATCAACCTGTGTTAACTGGCATGAAGAAAAAACACTAGTCAGGCTACCCCACAAAAAGATCCTCATTTTTTCACTAAGAACCACTATTTCTTGGGTTCCTTAGCATTTTTTTATATTTCAGCTCAATGTTTTTAAGATTCTTATTTGCTTCATTCCTAATACATTAGTACTTGCTTGAGGCTTCTGTAAGGATTAACCTGCCCTGCTTGGCTCCTTACCTTATATGCTCAGACGGCTAATATGTTAGTTTGATTTTGTTTTCTTGTTGCCAATCTTATTGGACAGAGGAATTGATTCGTAAATATATGGAAGCACAATCAAATGTAATGGAGCTGAGGAGAATGGGTGCCATAGTTGTGCATGGTATCAATGTGAATACGATGAAGGTTCACTTTTATCTGGAGACAAGACGGTTCCAGCGGATTGTCTTCAATTTTCCTCATGCCGGGTTCAAAGGAAGAGAGGATGAGATGCATATGATCATGTATGTGCACCCCGGCCCCTTCTATGGTTATCTTTTACCGATCATGGTTAATATTTGATTATTCCTGGATTTTGTAAGTTCTCATTTATGGCTGCATCGTAATCTTTCTTAGTGAGTATATTTTGTTTAAAGTTGGTTTAATGTTTATATGGCTGCATCTGTGTTAGGATTTGGAACCGTTTTATTTAGAATGCAAAGGTGCAATTGATATTTAGGATGAGATGCATATGAAGTTGTTTTCTTTTCCAATTTTGATTCTACCAACTAGTTGTTGCCACTCACTTGCTGAAGTTGAGTATGGGTTCTACCATGTCGACAGTGTCATTATTTGAAACTTACTCGGTTCTGTATGCTTACTGTAAGAATAAATAACAATTTAGACAAGTTACACTGATCATAACTATGTGTTCTTATGGTGAAGAGGTCATTGTAAATTACTAGATTATCATATGGGCGATCATATAATGCAAGATGAATAGACTACATCTCTTAATGAAGTTTCTGTTAATTCTTTCTCTTTCTCTACTCGACCAATGAAAATAATTTGAGTTACAACATGAAATTGTCGTTGTAATGACGCATTGCATTCCTAACCCGTAGAGGTTATGGCAACTTTCAAAAATGAAAAAGAAAACATTCACGGCTGTAAGATATGCTGTCACATGCATGTGAATCTATAGAAAATTATTGCACACCTATGGACGTTCGTGTTCTGTGCAGGACAGAAGAGATAAGCGAATGATACTGATACCATAATTGACTTTTTAGCATGATTGTAGGTTCACATGTTGTAGTATGACCTACATACATGTTTTTTAATGCTGCCCAGGAACCTTTTTTTTTCTGCAGCTGAACTTGGATGGTTGTTTCCTATTTATAGTTAGCCCAGGAACCTCTTTGAGCAGCTAATGGTTATTGCCATCTTTAACTTTTTGTTCTGATCTTAGGTTGCATAGGGAGCTGGTGAAGGGGTTCTTTGGCAATGCACGAGAGCTGCTTCAGCCTGATGGTGAAATCCATGTTAGCCACAAGACAGGAAAACCCTACGATGCTTGGGATATCGAGCAACTCGCCCTGGAATCTTCTCTTACTATGATTGACAAAGTTAGTTTCCAGAAACAAGACTACCCTGGCTATAACCAGAAGAGAGGAGATGGTGCAAAGTCCAACCGTTGTTTCCGTCTTGGTGACTGCTGCACTTTCATGTTCCGCGTGGAACATAAAGAAGTGCAAGAAGAATGTGTATATTGCCGCTCCATTTTCCAGTGTCTCGCGGTACTACTATGAGCAGTGAAGAAGCCATAATGGGAGTTGGGAATGAGGGGCACCTTACATATTAGCGAAAGTTGGGGAACTGCTAGTAGTGTTAACAAACTAGTGTTGGAACTTAATGTATTTTGGTGAATTCGTAGCGGTATTTTGGCATGTTGTGGAGCACCTTAAACTCCCTAGGTAAAGATTCATGCTGAATCAAACACCGGTAGACTAGAGAGTATGATCTGCATTGTGGTAATTGAAAATGCACGCCTTTCCCTGTCCCTAGTTACCAAGCTTTCTGTTTCTTTATTCACTCGCTTGTACTGTCTGTATGTTTTTGTGGTTTGTTTTATCGTCCTGCAAAGATTGCACAGTTTTTTTATCGTCCTGGAAGTTTTCTGTTTCTTTATTCACTCGCTTGTCCTGTATGCATATTTGTTCTGATGCGGTAGTTATGTCGGTGTGAGTTATGTTAATAATTTGACTGAACCAACCGATAAACCTTATACAAGTCGAATGGGTCCTTCCGAATATATTTTTTTTAACAAAAATTATGGTGCTCCTGTTGCTCCACAATGTCATTTGAAAAGTCAAGTTCATTCTCACATTTCAGCAAAAATAAACGTCTACCTAGCTAGCTCTCATAAGGACATCTCATGAATTTCGTTTCAAAGTACTAGATACATTTTGAAAATTCCACCGATTTATTCATAATGTCAATGGCAGTACAAAAGCCCCAAAAGTATTAAAAAAGTATAGGTCCTTGGACCACCTAATACAGACCCTTGCGCCGAGCTGATGACACCGTCCTCGCCTTCCTTTCAGAATTTGCATAAGGAATTTAAAATTTCATGTACTACGAACACACCAAGATCGAACACGTAAGAATAGAACTATATGAAATCACCGAAGAACGCAGCGAAAGATTCTCAGTGTAGTTCATTGATGACGATCATGTTGATCCTCACAGCTAGATGTATCCCTCCCAAGCCACTCGATGGAGGATTAAAGGTACAATCCCTCTACAAGTTGCATGTGTCCAGCCTCCCAATTCGTGCAAGGTTCTACCGTCCAGAGAGCCGCGCCTACGGTGATAATCTCGCAGCCTCGCAGTGTGCGTATATGTGGAGAAGCTCCGCGAGGGAGAGAGAGGAGGAGGCATCCACCACCGTGGTAATTGCATGCACTTGTGGTGGGTGTTTCCTCCCTTTATATAGGTGGAGGGGAGAGGCCCTAGGGCGGTCCAGGCGCCTCCCCCTCAAATAGGAAGGTATTGATCTCCCCTTCGATGTGAGATCATCTACTTCGCTGTTAGAGAGATATGATATCTCAACATTAAATATAGATCATTTTTTCTTTTTTTTGCAAGATATAATATATCCATAATTAATTAATATCATCGTATACCTTTAATATAAGATATAATCCGGACTTTCCAAATACAAAAATATTATTTGATACTTTCCAAGTTCCCACAAATTAATTTTTTAATTCATGGGATCTATATATAGAAGGTTTATGTACAGCCCACAGTGGTCCATGCGCCATGCATGGTGGGCCTTGAAGGCCCATGAGCCATCCCCATGTGGGCTACTCCTTCCAGATCATTCCCCCCACCAGAACTCCTCTAGTGGCTTTCTTTTAAATACATCTCATGTATGCAACCTATATATATTCCAAAACCTTTACCAAAGATCTTTGACATTTCAAACGTCTTGGAGTGATTCTGCTGAACCTCAAAATCAACTCTGATGACTTTGGAAGTACCTTCCCGAAATAGGTTATGTCACCGCAAATATTCCGATTTCTCTCAATAACTCCAAATACTATTTCGGTGTCTCTAAAACATATACCAGAAGACTCTCGTAACCACACATATATTATCACAACTTAATTGTTTGTCCTTAAGCATGTGACCTGGTCGGGTTCCGAAATATATAGACATGACTCCAGAAACCCTTCCGGATCAATAACCAACATCGGGGCCTGAACACCCACGAGGGTTCCTTTATATTACACGAATCATCAAGTGAACTCGGTTCATTATACAAGTGCTAATCCTTCTGACTCACGATATGTGACAACACCGAGGAGATATGTCGATATCCTCGTGATGCAACTCTTGGTCACTATATCCGTTATCCTCTTTCGTGTTTCACTCTCATTTACTCGTTTGTATTCCAATGTCCTTATGATCAACATCATAACTTGTATGTGCAGACAATGGGTGACACTGTAATACAAAGTGGGCCTAGAGTATATCTCTCCATCATCAGGAGGAGAATGATCTTAGTCTTGAACTATCCAAGTACCCAGACATGCCTTCGTATGTATCCCGAGATTGTCCGTTAGCCACCTCTACAGATGGTGTAAGAACAATCTAAAAGACAGGTCCTCTAGTTATGAAGGCACTTGGTATTCTCATGGTCTAAGAATTTATGCATAAGATAATTATGATGATTGACTATTAACATCAACGATTATATCTCATAGTAAATCATCCATTGGATCAGTTTACTACCCATGTCCTTCTGACAATGCACTCCCATTGTTGGTAGTGTCCTTAGTCACAATAACTTATACCATGATCAGGAAACTTGATCATCACACAACACATGGGCTAGTCCTAGAGGTGTGACTAAGAACAACTTGGTGTTTATCTTTCTACACGTGCATATGAGTTTTCCTTTGATTCTCACAATCAATACACATAACAGTAATATCATATAATAATAAACTTCAAGGAAATATATAATATCTATAATTGCCTCTATGGCATATTTCTATTAGTCTCGCACTTGCACTAGAGTCTAGCTAGCATGATTCTGCAGACACCAATAATTATATAGTGCCCATCACGCTCCCTTTGTGGTGTAGACTTCGTCCTCGGATTCGATCTCATCAGAGTCTGTATGAACTTGTATAATTTGATATTTTCTCATCTTCTCGAGAGTCTTGGAACAAGTGAAATGGCGTTTAACTTGTTGGATGTTTTGGCAATCATCAAGGACATGAACCAAAAGGATAAAAACTCCTTGGTTTAAGGTGATTAGAATCCCTAGTTCATTATAACGAACTTATTATCCATAGTATTTCATTTATCTTAAAACATAATGAAACTATGTCAATGTTTAGAGATCACTGATACATTGCAAATGTATCTATAATTTTTGTTGTTCCATGCTTGGTTTTATCCACTTTCTTGTGTTTTGTCCACACTTTGGAATACTTTTCATATGATTTCTTGGACTAACCTATTAACAAGAGCCACAGTGCCAGCTGCCTGTTTTCTGCTGTTTTTGGTTCCAGGAAAGTCAGAAAATGAATATTCTCGGAATTGGACGGGACAAAAGCCAAAGTGCCTATTTTTCCAGAAGACTCACGGAGCCAGAATACGAGACGGAGGAGTGCCAGGGGCTGGCCACACCACCCCCAGGCGCGGGTTGGGCCTGGCCGCGCCAGGGCATGGTGTGGGCCCCCCAGGCACCCCCTCGGTCTCCTTCTTCGCCTATAAGAAGCCTTCTAACCTAAAAACTCCGGGGGTTCGACGTTTTTCCACGAAAAGTTCCGCTGCGCTGCTGCCATCGAAGGAGAGATTCGGGGGACAGAAAGTCTCTGTTCCGGCACCCTGCCGGGACGGGGAAGTGCCCCCAGAGCCATCTCCATCGATCTCCACCATAATCTCCATCGACCATCCATGTTTCCTCCATCTATGAGTGAGTAATCCTCCACTGTAGGCTATGGGGATGGTAGGGATTGGATGAGATCGTTCATGTAATGGCATCAGATTGTTAGGGCATAGTGCCTACTATCTCTTATTAGTGCTTTATGACTTTATTGCGACTTGTTGTGCTTAATGCTTGTCACTAGGGCCCGAGTGCCATGATTTTAGATCTGAACTTATTATTGATTCATTATGATAGTATTGTTCTTGGTCTTATCTGCAAGTTGTATACACACGTTGTTGCCCGGAACCTATGGCCCCGAAGTGACAGAAATCGGGATAATCGGAAGGGAAAGACTTTGATGTGAGGATCACATGTGTTAACGCAGTGTTAATGCTTTGCTCCGGTGCTCTATTAAATTGAGCACCTTAATTGCTAGTAGTTCCCTAGAGGCCCCGCTGCAAACGGGCTGGCAGGACAAAAGATGTTGTGCAAGTTCTCATTGCGAGCACGTATGACTATATATGGAACACATGCCTAGGATTATCTAGTACTTGAGTGCTTTATCTTATTTATCTGCAATTGCCCTATGTTCTGATTGCTATGTGAATTGTCTTATCCATGCAACGCCCGTCCATCCATCCCTATGCCTACCGCACTCGAATCCCATTGTTACTGCCTTTGTTACTACTATCTTTGCTTTGCCACTACTGTTACTTTGCTATTCCTACTACAAAACTATTGCTACTGATAAACTGCTGTGAGCAAGATTGTTTCCAGGTGCAGCTGAATTGACAACTCAGTTGTTAAGGCTGATAAATATTCTTTGGCTCCCCTTGTGTCAAGAATAAATTGGGTTTCACTTCCCTCGAAAATACTGCGATACACCCCTATACTTGTGGGTCATCAAGACTATTTTCTGGCGCCGTTGCCGGGGAGCATAGCTTTATTTATCAAGTTCACTTGGATTCACTATTGTTCAAGCTAAGTTTATTTTTTCCTTGTTTGCTTGTTTCTTTATCAAAAATACCAAAAAAATAAAGTAGTTCCTTCTCTAGTTGTTATTTTCGTTGGTCTGTTATTGTCTTGCCTTATCATGCTTGTTGTCAATGGTTGGTTTCTTTAAAACTGAAGCTTATTGGCAAGGTGGGTTCACGGAAGATCAAAAATATTATTATAAGGAACACCGCTTGTCACAAAAAGGGAAACACTTATGAGAACAAATTGATAGATTATATACCATTGCTAGAAACGTGTGCTCTACTTATAATGTTACTTATTGCTGTGATAAATCTTGTTGCTGTAGGAGGTACAAACACCTCCCTTTTTAATGTGAGTATAATGATAATGTTACCATATCTTCCTATGTTAAGGGAAATTATGACTTTTATGATGTGGAACAAATTGAAGAATTTATTGCTTGGAAGGGTGCTTTTGAACTTGCTAGTTTACTTGAAAATATTGATGATTCACCTTACAAATATGAGGTTTATGGTATACTTAAATTTCACTTTGATAATTACAAGGATGAAAATGGCTATATTCTTAAATATTTTAATAGATGCTTTCCACAAATGGAAGAGACTAATGCCTTGCAGTATCCTATGGAAGAAGAAAGTGATGAACCTGAAATCTCATTAGATGAAAAAGAGGAGGAGAGTGATGAACAAAAAGGAGGAAGAATGGATTAGCTACCCATACCTACCTTCTAATGAGAGTAACTCTTTATCCCTTACATTATTTGATTGTCCCTCATGCTTACTAAAGAAGGATGAATATTATGTTCCTAAGGATTCTTTTGAAGATGTTTATGATAAAGCTCTAGTGTTTGTAGATCATGAAAAGCATGCTTTATGTGATAGTTATATTGTTGAGTTTACTCATGAGGCTACCGAAAATTATTATGAGAGAGGAAAATATGGTGGTAGAAGTTTTCATGGTAATGAAACACCTCTCTATGTGCTGAAAGTTTTGAAGTCACTCTTGTTTTATCTTCCTATGCCTGTCACTTTGTTCTTTGTAAATTTATTTGCGTACACGATTCCTATGCATAGGAAGTGGGTTAGACTTAAATGTGTTTTAAATTTGCTTCTTGATGCTCTCTTTTACTTCACTTTATATTTCTTATGAGAGCATCCTCTCAAACTTTTATGTCTGAAGATGATAATATGTCTATTATTCTTGGGAGACCTTTTTTTAAATACTGCAGGAGCTGTTATTAATTGTAATCAAGAGAAGGTGGCCTTCAATGTCAATAACAAGGAACATACTATATATGAGTATGGATTTGCTGCCACAGGGGATAGCTGCCCCCCTTGTATCTGCCGTCCATGTAGTCATAGAGATATGTGCAACCATATAGATGGTTTTTGTCTAATTAATAATGAATAGTGATTGTATAATAATTAGCGTATGTCAGGCTTTAGCTTGCACTGCATGCATGCATGCCGTGTCAAGCCAAGCGGCAGAAGAAAACTCATCACAACGTCCAAGAAATCAATAGTGCTGAGGGTTGTTACCAGTGGACGTAAGCAACGACCAATCAAAAGTTGGCAGTGAAAAATAGATTTTATTGTCCAGACAAAACTCGGGTCTCTAGCACAATGTTACAGTGTGTGATTGGACAAAACGATTGGCCGTGTGAGATTAATTTCCGTAAAAAAAGGGCTTGGAAGTATTAACAACAAGTACATACCATAACGCATCCATGGCACAACTGAACCATGCTATGTACTTTCTCCGTTTAAAATATAAGATGTTTTACCTTTTTTCAAAAACACATATATCTAGATGTATTTTAGTATGTAGGTTTACTCATTTTATTTCGGACCTATATACTAAAAGTCGTCTAGATACATGCGTTTTAAAAAGGATTAAAACATCTTATAATTTAGAATGGAAGAAGTAATCCTTCCGTTTAAATTATAAGAGGGAGTACTATTAAATTTAGTATACTATGAAAGTTGTGGTGTTTAGAACTGCGAGAAAGATATCACTTGCGATCATGTTAAAAAAACAAACAATAGGACATACGTCTCGACGTATCGTTCATCATGTCCTTGTGTTGCCTTGTGCACGCATGGCCTGAAGTAACACATGCTCGTCTAATGGGAAGTATCCTGAAGTAACACATCTATAGAATAGTTTGGCAGAAACATGCATATTAATATTGTCCGAGACCACATTGGTTTGAGCGTATCTAGATCTCTTTTAGTGGGTACGTTCACTCCGTACCTAGATGAACCTACACACTAAAAGAGGTCTAGATACACTTTATTCATAAAGCTAAAACATCTTATATTTTGAAACGGAGGGAGTACAAAGAGATGCATGTCCAGACAAAAGGACAAAAGTGTAGGACAGTAGAACAGTCTGGGGTTAATTTGTCTCTGCTCGTTTCTCGTGTCTCGTGTCAATGACATGGGCAGACAACGTGCAGCTTTATTATAGACAAGTTCATCTTGCATCGTGGTGATACCTGCCTAATCTTGTTTGGCACAAATCTTGACAATGTTGATCTTGTGGTTCGCTGATGGGGGGCAGCTATCCCCGTGGGCATGAGACTATTATCATACTATATATTTCCCCAAGAAGATTGATAGGACTTATGGTTTTGAATTCAATTGAACATGTTGAGGACATTCAAGTTGGAGAAATATATTGTCCCATATCAAGAGAAAAATTTGAAACTATTATGATTGGGACCTATGCTATCAAGGTTGAGGTAACATAATCATAGGTGGAATACAAAGTTTTGACTCATATGCAATTGTTTTGGTAGCAAGACTTGATCAACCTTATTAACAAAAGGATTTCATTGAACAAAACAATGTTTTCACCAAGATTATCTCCGCTTACTTCTATTCTATCCATTTTAGTTTTTCCCTATGCCTAACTTAAAGGCGTTAAAGAAAAGTACTTATTGGGAGATAACCCAAAAGTTTTAAATGAGTCTTGAAAGTTATTACCTCTGTAATAACCGCTCCTTACCTTTTTATTTGCTTTTTGTGCCAAGAGTAACCTCTAATGAGAGAGAAGTAATAATTGGGCAAGTTGCTGTCCCGAAACAGATTTTTGTGCTTCACCGTAAAAATTCGTGAGAGAGCTATGTATGTCGGATTGAGCTGTAAGTTTTTGTGCTTCTGCCCTAGGTTGTTTTCTAACTTTCGTTAGTTCAACACTTTTTGATTTGAGCAACAGAAGGTCTTCGAAAAAATTCGTCTTTACCTGCTAGTCTGTTTTGACAGATTTCTGCCATTTTCTGCATTTGCTTCTTGTTGGTTCTTTCTTGAGTTCTTTTGAGGAATTGAGCTTTTTGTGGGAAGTGTTACAGTAGCTAGTGTTCTAATGGAAGTTTATTTGGTGTTAGAACTGAACTTTAAGACTTATTTATCTTGAGTGCACTAATGTTGCTAATAAACATTGTGTAAAGTTTTGTATGAAGGAAAAATTTAAGGTGTATGGAAGGAATGAGTAATGAGATAAAGGATGGACTAAATCTCAAGCTTGGGGATGCCACGCGTGTCACCCCAAGAAATATCCAAGAAGTACAAGCGTCAAAGCTTGGGGATGCCTTGCATCCCCTTCTTTATCAATAAAAATCTCAGGTTTCTTCCAACCACTTATTTTTTATTGTTTCATGCACAGTTGTGTTATTCTTAGAGCGTCTTCTTTTTTGTTTTTCATTTTTTTGTTTTGGTTTTCGTTTGCTTGGTTTCCTTAGTTTGCTGAATAAATTGGCTGGACCTCCTCTTTCATACTTTGGTGTTCAAATAGTTTGGTTTGGTTTGGAAAAGAGTAGGAAAGCTCATGCTTAAGTGGTAAAGAGAGCTTGTTTTTGACTGTGGTCTATGCTTTGTCATGCCATGCTTGATATTGTTTTGGCTTTATGCTTAGAATTCTTTGCTGTAGCATGACTTGTTATAAACAATTGAGATTGCTTAATGTGTCGTGGATGAATCATGCGTTGTTTTAGCATATTAAAGCATAGTATAGTGGCATTCTCTTTTGATGCTTTATTTGGGTTGACTTGGCACATGATCACACCATGTCATGACTATCTCAAGTCACCATAAGCCTTTATGATCCTTTAGTTTTCAACTTGTAGTATCACTTTATGCTTTGATCAATGATGTTTTGTCGCTCTGCATGATTATGGCCATTAATGCTCTCTCGTTTGTCGCTCCCTTACTATTGCTAGCCTTCACTTTCACTGAGTATGTTTTACTCAAGTTTCCAACTCCCTAAACCAAATATTGCCAAAGTGTCCACCATACCTACCTATTAGCATCATTTGCTACTTCCGTGCATATTCAATATGCCTTTTTTTCTGAATAAAATGTTTGCTTGTTTTGAGAAAGTTAGTTAGTAAAGCTCTCACGAACTTGATGGCACACTTTATTTCCTGCACTTAATAAACCTGAACCATTGTGAACTCTCCATGAAAGTTATATGCTTGCTAATTATAGGCTGGGGATTAGCAGAACCGTGCTGTCACGGGGAACGCTTTCAACACTTGTAAATATATACCCAGTTGATACCTTGCTCTTTTGTTTGTGGATGTCGTCGGTGTGAAATAAAAGGGGATCTTGTAAGTACATGGAGTTATGTATGTGTGTTAGAGAAACGCCTGGGCCGCTGGTCTAATCCATGCTGACATGGTGGAAACCTGCAGCGTAACCATAATGATATCTATGAAGCATTCTTCTTATAAAAAAGAGAGATAGCTATTGAGAAAAAGAAAAAAAAAGAGATTTATGAAAAGAGGAAAGAGAGAAAAAAGCACCATTTTCCCATGGTAAATAAGAAGATTGCTGAGATACTCATTGTCTGCTTGCCTTGTCATTTTGATATGGGGATTCTTCCGTATCCTCGGGTAAGGGATATCCCGTTGGCGGTTCTCAATGATACGCACATACTTACGATGAGAAGAACTTACCGGTAACTAAAGTTGAGTAGCATGAGGAGCGACCCTCGTACTCAAGGGACTTGGGATTTTTAGTTTATAGTCTGTCAAGCATATAACTCAGATTGGACCTCACTTTCACCTTAACCACATTAAAGATGCTTATGACGGGGGCAATGAGAGCTCAAAGCTAATGAGTACCATACTTTCAGCATTTGGAAGCCTTTCAAACTTTTCAAAACCTATTCATTTCCTCGTTGAGTCTCCACACATTCTATGAGCAATTTCTTGAGAGCATAGTGGCCATTCTTAGTTCTATGTGCATTGTCCCAAGACTTGTTGATTGATGCATACCTTGATATTGCTTGTTTTAAACTATTTGTATCTAGTCACTCTTGTAAACTTTGAAGGTGTCCTATGCATTTATGTTTGCTACTCTATGAGGGACAAGCCGAATGCCACTATGCTATGTTTTCTTTATGTGAAACAAACAAACGTCTTGCAAAGCATTGTTATTCTTGAATATTTTGTTTGTGCCTTTTCATGTTGCATCATAGTTTCTTTGTCTTATTGCTAGAACGTTGTCTTCCATGTTATGATTGAAGTACTATGATCCCAGCTTTGAATGTTTTACAAGTACTTTGATCAAGTTTATGATGATGCATGTCACCTCAAAAATTATTCTTTCTTTTTATCACTTACCTACTCGAGGACGAGCAGGAGTTAAGCTTGGGGATGTTGATACATTGCAAATGTATCTATAATTTTTGTTGTTCCATGCTTGGTTTTATCCACTTTCTTGTGTTTTGTCCACACTTTGGAGTACTTTTCATATGATTTCTTGGACTAACCTATTAACAAGAGCCACAGTGCTAGCTGCCTGTTTTCTGCTGTTTTTGGTTCCAGGAAAGTCTGAAAATGAATATTCTCGGAATTGGACGGGACAAAAGCCAAAGTGCCTATTTTTTCAGAAGACTCACGGAGCCAGAATACGAGACGGAGGAGTGCCAGGGGCTGGCCACACCACCCCCAGGCGCGGGCTGGGCCTGGCCGCGCCAGGGCATGGTGTGGCCCCCCAGGCAACCCCTCGGTCTCCCTCTTCGCCTATAAGAAGCCTTCTTACCTAAAAACTCCGGGGGGTTCGACGTTTTTCCACGAAAAGTTCCGCTGCGCCACTGCCATCGAAGGGGAGATTCGGGGGACAGAAAGTCTCTATTCCGGCACCTTGCCGGGATGGGGAAGTGCCCCCAGAGCCATCTCCATCGATCTCCACCATCATCTCCATCGACCATCCATGTTTTCTCCATCTATGAGTGAGTAATCCCCCGCTATAGGCTATGGGGATGGTAGGGATTGGATGAGATCGTTCATGTAATGGCATCAGATTGTTAGGGCATAGTGCCTACTATCTCTTATTAGTGCTTTATGACTTTGTTGCGACTTGTTGTGCTTAATGCTTGTCACTAGGGCCTGAGTGCCATGATTTCAGATCTGAACTTATTATTGATTCATTATGATAGTATTGTTCTTGGTCTTATCTGCAAGTTGTATACACACGTTGTTGTCCGGAACCTATGGCCCCGAAGTGACAGAAATCGGGATAACCGGAAGGGAAAGGCTTTGATGTGAGGATCACATGTGTTCACGGAGTGTTAATGCTTTGCTCTGATGCTCTATTAAAAGGAGCACCTTAATTGCCAGTAGTTCTCTAGAGGCCCCGCTGCAAACGGGCTGGCAGGACAAAAGATGTTGTGCAAGTTCTCATTGCGAGCACGTATGACTATATATGGAACACATGCCTAGGATTGTCTAGTACTTGGGTGTTTTATCTTATTTATCTGCAATTGCCCTATGTTCTGATTGCTATGTGAATTGTCTTGTCCATGCAACGCCCGTCCATCCATCCCTATGCCTACCGCACTCGAATCCCATTGTTACTGCCTTTGTTACTACTATCTTTGCTTTGCCACTACTGTTACTTTGCTATTCCTACTACAAAACCGTTGCTACTGATAAACTGCTGTGAGCAAGATTGTTTCCAGGTGCAGCTGAATTGACAACTCAGTTGTTAAGGCTGATAAATATTCTTTGCCTCCCCTTGTGTCGAGAATAAATTAGGTTTCACTTCTCTCGAAAATACTACGATACACCCCCTATACTTGTGGGTCATCAATAACTCTAGGGCATTGCATATAACTCTTTCTATCTTAATGCATCACTTAATCAAATTTTACATAAGCCCGGTTTTAAATTTTCACTTTTCCAGATCAGTAATAAAGTCAATGTGACACTTCACAATTTCACTCTTTATTATATCTAAACTTAGAAATATTTACTTCAATTCATCAAGAGACTTTATCAACTACATTTATAATCCAATCATAGAGTGCCCTGGCGTATTTAGCTAACAATTTTAGCAATTTTTTAACCATCAGGTTATTCTCATATATCTTCATTTTCTCATCAATTTTGACAGTTCAAATCTTATCATTACAAATCCATTTAAAGCACTAACTTTTTCGCTAACTGATATTTGCATTTTTTTATCTATCATTATAGACCTCTATGCAGTATATCCATAACTTAGCCTAAAATCCTACAAATGTCTTCCATCAACCTTTTATTAAGAAACTTTAGGTCATCTCAAATATATGCCTCCAGCATATATTATCATGGAGATATATGTACTCCCACTTACTTCCGCATCTCTTCTATCTTCCATATGAAATAGAACTCTTTTGACCATTTCTACCAAGACGGAGATTGTTACTCCTTCTAATGCCTATTTCAACTCTTTGAAATATATGCCTCATTTTTTTAGTAATTCACGGGTCAACAAAATCCTTAGAGGCCTACCAAATACAAGTCTTCTGTCCATATCAGGATAGACAATTGTTACTAATAATATAGACAATTGTTACTAATAATATTCATACATATTTCTACATTCAACTCTTTGAGCTTAGTAGAAATTTCTAAAACTCTTGAGTTATATAGGATGAATACATTTTCACCCTTCATGTGTCTAATAAATCCATTTAACTTCCTATCCTTTGAATGGACTTCCAAATTTCAAAATTTGGGTCATATGTGGAGTCATTCCGGATAACATGACTCTAAATCATTTGTAGGAGTTATAAGCTCTTATCATTATTTTGTAATGTATAGATTCACTATCCGAGATATTAACTTCTGCATTCTCTAGAATTAGCCCTTCTTATAATTTAACAATTATTATATGACTATTCTGTTCTCCCACTTGCTCTAGTGAAAACATTGCTCTAGGAGTAGGAGAAAACATCCAACCTTGAATGTTCTACAAAATAGTTTTGTATGATATTTAATTTGACCTTGTATTATGTAAACTCTTTTGCACAAGAATCAAATCTAAATATTCATAGCAAACCACTCATTGATTTTTTTAATATCATAACTTGTATGAATTTGTTTCTATAGACTTAGATATTGCTTAACTTTTCTTGTATGTATAGAATAATACATCTCTAGTTTAAGACAACAACAACTACTACTTTTATTTTATAATAGAAATCATCATGTCTCTACATGATTCAATTACATTTATTGGATATTTATAACTCTTAGGGCATGTTAAATGATTGATAAGATAGTCGTATCTTATACATGCCATGTTATCTTGATATTAACAAACTATGATGTACAATGGTTTTTTTAGTCTTATCTTGAAACACAAATATCACTAAACATGTGGTGAGACATATAGTGCTATGATGTACAAGGCAGAGGTCTCTTTTGTTTCTCTCTCCTTCAACTCAGCAATCATACTACGTGGCATTGATAAGATCAGACTAAGATAAAACCATTGTACTTGCCCTTATGATATTCCAACAATCCATAATTATGAAAATACTTTGCATAATCACTATGATCCATTCCTTAGTAATTCTTAGCAATCCAGTTGCATAGATTGAATAACTCTATTGTGATTATTTTTACTTAGTTTCCAAATTCATTTGAACAATTTCAAACTATTTTAGATTTCCAATTTATTAATTGAACATGTACATATCCATTTAATTGTTAGTAAAAATTCCTAAGTAAATCTTTGCCTCTTCCATGTAATTTTATTGAATCGTATACATAAATATGTATTTCTCAACTTCAATGTTCTTGCTTGCTCAAATTTACAAACTCAGTTGTAAATAATGTTTTATTCATTTAATTCATTGGACATTTCAATATGCATAAAATGAATTTGAGTTTCATGATTTTGTTTCAATAGAACATGTGCACATAATTTCCACATAATTTGACTTAGTCATATGACATCATAATTTTGGTTCTCTGCTCAGTTATAAGCTTGTTGTAATAATTTTTGTATCGTAGGGTCAGTGTTGTGTTACCGATTCTCTCATTGAATATTTTTGAGCTCTAGGTTAGACTTATGGCAGACTGAGGCCTGAAATTTGTCTAGCCCTGATCTCGGGGTATCACAATCGTGCCTCTAAGGCATCAGGGCCACCAGACACGAAGCTGACCAACGGTTTCACTAATGAGGGGGATGAAACCATAGATCGGTTTTACATCACGATCTCCTTGTCTCCTAAACCCTAAGCCCGTTAACGATCAAGTTTCTCTTAAATGTATACTTTAGGGTGATAAAATGGTACTCCTGCATTATAGTTTTAGTGTCTAGATAGAGGTGTATCTAGAAAAATCCATGACACTTTGCCAAGTCAAAGTTTAGCTTCCACAATTTAATTGGCATGTGTTTTATTTTGGATGATGTTGAGCGTTCCCTGGACGGAACCGTCCTGGTCCCCTGGCTTCCACATGTAATTTTTCTCTTTACCAAAATTTCTGCTTTTGCTACAAACATCTCGATTTTTCTACAATTGTCCTTCTTTTGCTACATTTAGTGCACTCGTCCTAGGAACAAAACAAAAAATTGCCATCACGGGAGAACTCGTGGAGACATCGTCAGAGACTCTCGCCAAAAACATCATAGCAAACTCTTTGTACTATTGTAGAAAAACACGAGAGGTTTGTACCAAAAAATTTGTGACATTGTAGAAAAACCAAGTTCATCGGACATATGGCAAAAAATATTGTTGCATTTCGAGAACAAAAATGTAGCAAAAAATGAAACAAGTACGTAGAAAAAAATAAACAAGTACATAGCAAAATTAGCCCCTAGCTTCACCCATGGTAGCATTTCTCCGCACATGATAGCATCTAGGTCCACCCAACCTAGCATCCCAGTATGCCTATTGTAGCATCGTCGCCACAACACTAGCGTGAGCGCCCTCCCTGCTATGGCCTCCATCTCTGGCTAGGCGTAAGTCCATGGGGTGGAGGTAGGAGGAGCCTCCATCGGCCAATCGCCTTCCAAGGGAGCTGGGCCACCTCCAAATCTTCCTCCTAATACCGTAGCAATACGTGTTCCTTGTAGCGTTGTCGACCGGACGAGCTCGAAATAGCCGGGGAAGAATTCGTAGGTGCTCCAACGGGAAAACTGGTTGGTGGCGGTGCTCCACGAGGGAACGATGGATGAAAGGCTAGGGCGTGCGGCATCTGGGAGCCTAGGGCTGTGATAGCGGTAGCCAGGGCGTGCGGTGGCGGGCAACCCATAAGAAGTTGGGAAAGAGAACGCCTGTGGGGCCATCCAGATAGCGACCTGAAGCGCAGAGAGCAACCATCCCCTGGGAAATGGTACCATTTTCCTTTTGGTTTTGTAAGACTTTGGTTTGCCACATTTTATTGCCTATACGTGGCCCATTTGTCGTTGATTTTTTTCCTAATTTTGCCAAATTTTGGCTTAATTTTTTTTCAAACAACTCATACTTTTGTTGCTGGTCACACTTTGGACTTGTAAAATATGGCCGTGGACCAAAAAGGCCCTGCACGCGAAAGAACAAAAAAAAAATCACCCGCACGGATGCATAGCTTTGCCGTTTCAGATTCCCATGAGGCGAAAGATTGTTGGAAGGTCCATTGCAAGAGATGGCGTGTGCCAGCTAAGCAGAACCCAAGGCAACACATGTAGTGCTAGCTATACGCTAATACGCATAGCCCTTGCCCCTTCGTCTCCCTGCTACAGTACGTAGTACCGAGTCCAGTCAACACACTTCCTCATACAGACTGACAGATAGCTGCTTCCTCACTCTCATTGGAGGTGGGGAATGGCGGAGCCGGTGGCTGAGGTGGCGCAGGCGAGCGCCGTGGAGTGGAAAGAAGGACGAGAAGAGGGATGTGAAATGGCTCAAGCACTACTCGTCGGCGCAGAGCATCCAATAGTCGGCGACGACGACTTCAGCTTCTCCCTGGTGCTCGCCACCGCGTTTGGCTCCGGCGAGAACCTCGTCTCCACGTCCCTACACTCCTACGGTTCGATCTTTCACCTCTTTATTATTCTTTAAGTTGTTCTGTTCTGCTCATAAATTCCGAGTAGTACTAGTACGCAGTAGTACTAGTGTGCACCGAGCTGCCTCTGCTTGCTGCTTACCTTACCTGAACATTTCCAGCAGGCGCGCTATATTTTGACGCTGTAAATAAGGTTGCGCCGGCGCTGTATAATTTTATAATTTTAGAGCGCAGCGTGCAATGTTTTCCTTCACCGGAGGCGCTAAACCGCAGCACGAACGCGGCCGCAAAAAAAGTTCTCCACCAGGCGCTGAAAACTACAGCGCGCAGCAGCGCTGGAAACAATATTCACACAACTTATGCATTCAACAAGATCAAAAAAGCTTCTAAAATTAACGAATAAATGCACCAAAAATACAACAAGTACATCAAATTGTTTATAACAAATACAACAAGTTCAATGAATCAATAATACAACATAGTTTTCAAACAATACAACGAAAATGCAAATTAGAAGTGGACACTATTGTTGTCCATGTCAATTCCACCATTCTTCCATGAGATCTTTTTGGACCTCATCATGTGTTTTGTTGGACCGAATAGAATGATACGAGGCAATAAACCGGGCAATCCTATGTGCATGCCTTCTCACTTGCATGGGAACCCCCGTCAATTCGTAGTGGGTAGGATCCATATTTTTCCCATGATCATCCTCTATAATCATGTTATGCATGGTGACACAAGCAGTCATGATATACCAAAGGCACTCTTGATCCCAAAATCTAGCCAGGCCCCTCACGATGGCAAATTGGGTTTGCAAAATCCCAAATGCTCTCTCTACATCTTTCCGAGCCGCCGCTTGTGCACTGTGAAAGTGGGTTTGTTTCTTACCTCGTGGTTGAATAACCGGTTTCACAAATGTTTGCCACCTTGGATAGATGTTGTCGGCGAGAAAGTAGCCATAGTTGTACCTGTGGCCATTTGCTTCAAACTCCACCAATGGACCTTCTCGCATTGCAAGTCTTGTCATTAGTGGTGACCGTTGAGGAACATTGATGTCATTGCAAGACCCGAGCATTCCAAAAAATGCATGCCATATCCAAGTCTCATGATCGGCGACCGCTTCAAGGACTATAGTGTCATCCTTTTTGTACCATTTGAATTGTCCATGTCATGCCACTGGACAATTCTTCCAACTCCAATGCATACAATCAATTGAGCCAAGCATACCTGAAAATCCCCGCTCAGTGTTGAACTCCAAAAGTCTTGCCCTATCTTGAGCATTGGAGGCTCTCAAGTATGTGGATCCGAAAACTTTTACAATTGCTACGGCAAAGTGCTTGACACACATGCTAGAAGTGCTCTCACCCATGGCCAAGTGGTCATCAATAAGGTCCGTCGGTATACCATATGCAACCATACGCAAGACGGCGGTCACCTTCTGATAGGTGCTATGACCAAGTTCTCCGGCAGCGTTTCTTCGTTGCTCAAAGAACCGATCATACTTCACACCTCCGTTGCGATATGCTTGAATAAGTTGATGCTCATCCGAAAACACCGACGAAAATAGCTTTCAGGAAATATCGGATTTTCATTGAAGTACGATCACATCAACTTCTCATGCCCTTCAATCCTTTCTCTCCACAATTTTTGTCTACCGAACACCGATCCTCCTATTTTCGGCTTCTTAAAGGCGCGGTATGCTAATAATATGGTTCCTCTATATCATACTCGTCGTCCGAAGAATCATATGATGAACTCTATAAATATACAGATGAAACGACTTGTTACTACTACCTTTTAGCTAAAAAAAGTTTGCGGCCGAGGAGACGCATACCTTACGAGCAAATCGGCGAGCATCTTGGCGTCACCATGTTGCAAGTATGCTTGAGGACGACATGGTCGCCGCTGGAGCAAGTGGAGGAAGGCTAGGCGCCGTCGTTGGCGCGGGTCAGTAGCGTCGGTGGCGGCGGCGGCGCCCGCTCGGTACAACGTGGCAGACCGCTCAAAAACACCGAGAACAGGCGCGGGGGAGTCGGATCTACGGTGCGGCGGTGAAGTCGAGCGCGGGCGTCGGCGGCATCGACCGGCGCAGGCGAAATCACAAGGCGGCGGCGCAGGTGGGGAAAATGGAGGCGCGGGCGCGGGGTGAAATATCCAGCCGTTGGTGGTACGCGCGCGTGAGAGAAGATGCCGTGCGCTGCAGCGAACGCGTCACATTTGGCGCTCTGGACAGTGCAAAACGCCGCGCGCCCAAAAAAATTTGCAGCTCCGTGCGGTTTACAGCGCCTGCTGGAGGAAGGTTTTTTGCTCCGCGCGCTACATAACGTCGATTTTTTTAGCGCGGCCGATATAGCGCGCCTGCTGGAGATGCTCTAAGCACAAAGGATCAGTCGCTACAGGAACGACGCGAGGTGCAATCGCCCTCGGCACATGCTAGAATGCCATCGGTATAGTCTACGCTGACGGCTGCTGTCGGCAAACTGCACTTGGCGTACCTATACCTCCCTGTCGGCACACGGCACGTTGCTGTTGGTGTAGTCTTTTGCCTTCGGCACAGTACGTGAGACAATGTCCCGATACAACCGCCGGCGTACGGGCCCTCGGCATAGGCCATGTGGGCCCCTCGAGGCCGCTAACGGCCGTTTGGCCTGGAGATGCCCTATGCCGAGGGCAAGCCTGTCGGCACAGCAGGTGGGCGCAGCAGGACACGGGGCGCCTAGAGGGGTGGGCACAGCAGGTGGACCCAGTCTAAGCCGACGGCCTGTTTGCCCAGCCGTCGGCATAGTGGCTGGCCGTCGGCACCTTGATCTTTTCGTGTAGTGAGTATGTCAAGTGTCATTTTATGGTCATTTTTAGAACATCCATCTACGTAATTTTTCTTTTTGAAATGGGCACTTTATTACATAACATTCATCTACATTGAACTTGTTGGCGATCCTCTTGGACAGGTTATCTGACTACCTCGTACACCAAAGCGGAATCGAATATAACGGAGCTGCAAAGGATGGGTGCCACAGTTTTGCATCATGTCGATGTGACATGGATGAAGAGCCATGCCTATCTGAAGGTTAACCGGTTTGATCGGATTGTCTTCAACTTTCCTCATGCTGGTTTCACCGGACACGAGACCCAGCTGCATATGATCAAGTATGCCCATACTCTCGCCATTGCTGTAAACAGACTGGTTTTTCTTGCCATGATTTTCCTTAGTTTTGGCATGTTCACCAAGCTAGTACGCACTCCAAGAGCTGGATCTTATTAATCTTGTTCTCCGACTTGTAGTTCGCACAAGGAGCTCCTGAGGGCTTTTTTCGGCAACGCGAGTGGTCTGCTTCGTCCTGATGGTGAAATCCACGTCACCCACAAGACAGGGAATCCTTACAACAGGTGGGAGCTCGAGCAACTGGCCTCTGAGTCTTCACTTGTTATGTTTGAGAAACAACCTTTCTGGCAATTTCAATACCTTGGTTACAACCAAAAGAGAGGAGCTGGTGCAAGATGCGACTAGAGTTTCCCTATATCTGGTAGCTACACTTACAAGTTCCGCATGGAACGCAATGAAGCCGATGAATGTGCGCTGATTCCTCTTACTGTTGCAACGGACTAGATGGACCCAGCACGCTCTGCCGCGCCGTCCTCCACTAATGTCGTTTAAATTCTAAGCCAGATGAGTGCATTCTCCACTTGGATACCATTTTATTTGTTGAAGTAGTCACCTTCTCAAGTAGATAGGCTTAGGTACCAGATTGTGTGTGCATTCTACGCCCAAATGGTTGTTGCAATCGCTAAAACAGTAACGAGAAACAAACAACACACTAACATCCATGCGGGAACCGACCATCCCTACAAACTAAAAGGAATCAACACCAAATCACGCCGTCCCGGTAAACGAACCACACACAACCACTGACAAAAATGACAGCGACAGCCAACACACCGCATCAATCGAAGAAAATCATCGACGAAGTACGGCCCATGCACCCAAAAATTCACAAATCCATTGCATAACACACCCACAAACCAGCACCAATTCCGGAACGGTTGCCGCACCATCGACCACCACACATAAAGCGAACACGCCCGGAGAACCACAGAACCGGATCCAACCACCACAACACCGCGAAAGAAAATGCAGAGCAGAGAAAAGAGAAAATGAACCAAAGAGAGGAACACACAACTGTGGAGAATGTGCAGCCGCACCCAGAAACACCCCCGCGCCGACGAATCTCGCGAGGCGAGGAAGCAGGAGACAACTACACAACGAAAGGAAACCACCGACACTTCAAGAAGAATAGGGGAAGACAGGCTCGACGATGGATGCATCCGCATACGGACCCCACGACTCGCGTCTCCCTTCCAGGTAGAGCACATGAGGCCATAAGCAACCCAACGCAACACCATAGAGACGCCACATACGCAAAAGCCACTCAGCTTGGCATGCCCACGGTTAACTATAAGATGCCACCATGTAGAGCCGAACCGAAGGCCCACGGGAGAAACAACCACATGACCTCAATTTCATGGGCAGCGAAGCGGCAGCATGCAAGCAGGCCTCAAATTGTGAGACATGGCCCAAGAAACCATAGAGCCCCAATTCCACCGGCAACGAAACAGGTGGGCCCCATCCAGCGAGACAACCCGAGCAACCACGGAGTCTCGATCCCAGCAGCAGTGAACCTGTAATACACTTATAGATGGCCCCGTCCACACTTATGGATGGACCCCATCCAGCGGGAAACTGTCCAAGCAATCACACCCTCTCGAACCGGGGAGCTTAGAGCCTTTTAATATACCCACCACAACTCAAAGTGAGCAACCATAGAGCCCCATTCCTAGGAAATATCACATTATATTACTCTGTGAGATAACATTCTCAGCACCGATTTAAATTTCCTTATGTATATTTTCTAGACATAGCAGAGAGCTATGTCAATATTCAAAATTTGTTGAATATGGCAACATTCTCAAGCTTTGATTTTTATCGTTCTCCGTCTTTTCGTATTGATTACACTTGCGAGAAGAGATACGTGGACAATAATAATTAATTTTGAACAATAGGTAATTGTGTATACCAGCAGTGTACTGAATTGAAGTTGGTCTAGTGCAAGAAAGATAAAAGGCACATTACATTTGTATGTCTGTGCCCAATGGATTTTTGTTTGAACACGCATATAGCTAAATTGTATAAGAAGAGATCACCAAGATGATGTATGTATAGCACGAAACAAAAAAGCAAAATAAGGAGTAAACAAAGAAGAAGAAAATCAGGAAAGCTTTTCCATGTAATGTACGGAGCAGAGACATCTCAAGCAGCCGAAGGACGGGCATGTGCCCAACAGATGTTTGTTACGCACAAAACGTTTGAAATGTGAGATAGTCACACCTACAACTATGCATAGAAGAGAAGAATCACCCGTACGTTGACTCGGGACTTCAGGTTCCTCTTACCTACATCAAAAGGTCTGTTAACATCAATTTCTTAAAGTATAGGCAATAACTTTTGCCCTTCATTGAGAATAGGCATGCTTGGTGAGCAATTATTACTAAAAAAAATATAAATTAGTTACCTAAACAAAATTATTATTCAAAAGAATTAAAATGTTGTTAATCAGTGGCTAATGCAAACTCCAGTTAAGTTTTAGCTAAATAAAGGCAAATACCAATTACCAACTGGAACACAGAGCTAACTTAAGCATGTACGACCAAACTTGCAGCTTCTGGTTTGATCTTTTTCTTTCACTTAAAATGAATCTTTAAACACCATCCTAGTAGATCTGCACTGCAAGAGCAACACAAATATATGCTGAATATCAGAAAAATGTACAGCTTCACACCACAACCCTCATGTGCAAGCCACTATACTAGATCCACCCATACTTACAGAAGAAACAATAAAAAATAGTACTCCCTCCCATCCATTTAATTGTCCCAGGTTTAGGCAAAACTTTGCCTAAACCTGTGTCAATTAAATCGGATAGGACGTTGTAGTAGATTTCATATTCAAATCCAAGAGATGATTTTAAATAGGCTGTAGGTAGCAAGCACACCGATTAATTTGATGTGCATTCCATGAGCAGAAAACAGATGTATTCCATGAGCAGAAACCAGATTTGATTCACGTCGAACTCTCTTCGGGGGAAATTCATCAAGAACCTCATATGAAAGCCATATTTAAATTTATCTTATCTGCACATAGAAGTTGTGAAAAATTGCAATCATTCTACTACCTCACAGAAAATTTGTGTGAATCGGATAAAGTAATATTTATCGCACAATAGACTTGTGTGGTGGAATAGCACAAGCAATTGAGCAATTAAAAAGATAAAATAATATGGATTTATCATTTCCTTATGGCTCATAAGATTCTACACCAAACAAAAAATTCAAAAAGTTTCAGTCAAACAATCAGGCAGATACATGAATAAAAATGGAAACCATGGTAGAGATATAAGGGGTTGGAAAATTACAGAGAAAAATTAAGCAAAGTATAAGGGGTTACAATCTGCAATTCGGGACGATCCTTACAAAATTATGACTCAACTAAACATCTCCTCAATTTTTATGCATTATCGGGCTTCTGCAACCTCGGTAAATTTCTGAACCCATTTTTGAAGTCTTTTTTCTTTGCATTATCAGGATTCTGCAACCTCGGTAAATTTATGCCTGGCATTGGAGCCATCCCCAATGTGCCACACCAGACCCTCGCAAAGGAGTTGCCTGGCATGAGTGATGCTGCGCTAAACCATCAGTAACAACTAAACATAGGCCAAACTTCAGATGGATAGTGCTAGGGAAAGCTTGCAGCACTCATGGGTGTTCTACAATGTGCAGCCCGTGGTGTTTGACCAAACGTGCAGGAGCAAAGGAATGGGGAATAGGGGACCTACTTTTGTAGGAGAAAGGGGCGGAGGAGGGGGGTCGGAGAAAGAGGCTCAGCCACCACCTACACATCTTGGCCATGAACACATATGTGGACTCGTTGGATGGATGGAAATCGGCGCACAGGAGTGTGGACACATGCAGCGGTGGCCTCAAGAGGATGGCAGGCAAGCTCCTCTTGGGCTCTTGGCTCCTAGAGTTGGACCAGGGCGGTAGGGGGCAATGAGGACGTGTGTTGCCACCTCAACCCAATAGCCATGGCGCACCAATGCCTCACAGTGTAGCCCTATGACGCGCCGCCACCCGCATCGCATACCATCGGCGGTCCCAGCTCTGCGACGACGCCAGCTGGTCGCCCCTCCCTCGTGCGTGGACCGAAGCTTGATGCCGCAGCGCTTGGCATGCCGGAATCGTTTCGAGCAAGGATTAACCAGGGCAAACCGTCGGCAGCAGTACCAAGGAGCAGACAACGACATGCAGCCGTGAAGGTGGGTGGAGGAAAGGGGTGCGGCAAAACCGATTGCAATCTAGGCGATGGTCAATGGAAACAAGAGGCTGGCCCGACGACACGGTTAAAGCGAGCAGGGAACCGTCTTCCCGAAGCCCATCCACGCGTCTCCTTGCGACCCAACACACCGACACGGCCCCACACTGTTTCCTTGCAGAAAAATCCAGCACAACACGCAATGCGGTCACCCGCCGACGGGTAGGACCAAAACGAGCGATGATGCCCCGAGCAACCAGGGCGCCTCAATTCCAGGAAGCCTAGAGCTCTTATAAGATTTGTTAAGCTTGACGCTGTGACCAGCTCTGCCAAGCTGATGTTCTTGAGCCGTTCATGCTGCCTGATATGGCATGAGATTTAGTGTTGGCGACCACCTTTTGCTGATGAGCATGAGTTACCCGTCACTGGATGAGGACATGAGTAGATGTAATGTACACACTATGAAGGACATTTTGGTAACTATATGGCTTGGAATTTTAACCGAGTCTCGAATCAAGAAAGTTTGAACGGAAAGATATACCCTATTATGTACTCAGGCTCAAGATTATTTGTGGGAAAATATTGCCCCTCTCGAGAGTGTATAGAAGTGATATGTTACTCCCTATCCTAGGAAGGACTGAGAACGCGGCGGGAAAGGGACTCCGTGAAGTCCTGCATAACCTGGGAAGGCTGACTGGCATAGATTTTCTAAAGCTAAAACTTACCTTTTCTAAGAAATCGATTTCGAAAACCTGCACGAACCTAGGATCATCGATCCACGGTTATAGATAATACATCAAACAACCATCATAAAACTTGTAGGTATACCAAAGACCGAAAATACATCTACTACACAAGAATCAACTGAGGGAAAGGTTTACTATGAGGAACCTGATCTCTTAGGAGGCATTGAAGATGTAGATTATATGGAATAGAATTTGGAACGGAGGACGAATATGTAGAACTAGAGGAGTAGAATTACACGCGTAGGATAGTCAGACTGAACAATTTAGATCCATACCCAATAAAGTTACTAAGCTCCAATGGTACTTAGCTTAGTATTACCATTGTCTCTCAAGCTAGTGCTTTTAAATTTGTTTGCAGATGTAAATCTTTATTGGACCAAGGAGGATCTCGAACCTTGTATTTCCCTTTTGTTGTGAACAAGAAATAAATAAATAGTTGGACCCGTAACGATTCTGTTGTACCACTCTAAGATGTGTAATATTTATGGAAGAGGAATTTCGTAAATGTTATGCCAACGGCTTGTACACTACAACACGTAGAGATGTATAGGGTCACCGCATCTGCCTCCTAGAAATTAAATACCAAAATAAGGAACTTTATAAGAAAGTCCCATAAATCATCTGAAAAGTTAAAAATAGTGATGTATCAATCCAAATAATAATATAAACTAGTCATATATGTGGCTATTACGATGATACAGAATTCAACGTATCACTATGTCATATATTTTTTGCATTACATGATTACTCTCATCCATGCAACGTCCCGCTTACTACCTCCTTTTTTCATGACCAAACAAGATACATGTGATCTACAGAAAAGAAAGAGACATGGTTGCCAGAATAAAGATGTGACATTGAAAAAATAAAATTATGAATAGTAAATAACCACAATTAGTAACACCCGGCCAAGTAGTATTGTGCCTAGCTGACCTCAGCTAACAATTGTTTAGAGTAGCATCCGGTTTGTAGCATCTCCTAGCTTATAATATAAGTAGAACCCTTCAAGTCAAGTAACTTGACAACAATTGGCAAAGATAAGTGGGTCTCGTACCAGCTCTAGAAGGATATGGTGATGGAAATCATGTGCTTCACCTACCGAACGCACACTGAACGTTACCTTGTCAAGAGATAAAGTTGCAAAGGTATTACAAAGTAGCCATTGTAGCTCTGCGGCTGAAAACTGACAAATCTCGTGTATAGGTCTATACCACTAAATCAAATTAGGCTCCTTGCAAACTGCGATCAACCAAATTAAGCTATGACATGCTCCACAAACTGAAGGTAGTGAATTAACTGAAACATCAGAATAGGCATTCACCTGAGGCAGCTGAATTATTTATTTTCGCATGTGCCCAAGACCAATTTCTTATCTAGATTGGTCAGCTATAATTTCCCTAATTTTCAGGAAACAGGATCAATGTGGCATTCAGAAACCTAGGAAAGATGATCAAGGGATGAATGCCAAACCTGGAAATCAAATATACTTGAAACTTTGGTGGTACATAACCCCTCGCAGATGGAACTCATGCCGCGTTGCAGCCTCATATTGTCCTCCCTGCCGCCGGCCATCCGGGTGTGGAGACAAAATCATGCACGGCATCTCCTCCTTCTCTCCCTCCCTCTGCTGCCCCTCAAAGTCACCAGAAGAACCTCCTCCCATCACCGTCGTGCCTGAATAGGAACGGGCTGCAGAGGGAGCTATCGATAAGGAGAGGAATAGGCCGTTGCTGTTGCCGCTTCCCTAGGCATCACGGTATGAGGCGAGGGGTGTGGAGAGGTTTGTACAGTAGATGCGATCATGACAGGAAAATGCGCGATAGGCCACCACTGGTCCACCGCCAAGCGACCGCTGCGTTGGCGACCCACAAACCCGTGAATCCAAGTTAACCACAGACCTCGGATTTGACGACAAGAGCAGAGGCCCATAGGGACATCCAGCCCAGTTTGTGGCAATTACCGGGCTTGATTGAGGAAGGGCCACAAAAATCGGATCGTGACCGCGTTCAAATCGCGAAAATGATGGTTCTGGACATAGATAGCCTGAGAGAGCTCCCTTTGTCTCAGTTTTAATGTTCCTAATGCCTCCGTTTTTAGCCACTAGAAGTTACAACTCAATATTTTTCTATGACAACTGGAAATGTGTTGCTACTTTTTCCCGCTTGCTTTACTATTTTGATTTAGACTACCACATTCACCACTTATTTGTGAGATCATTGGCACACATGTATGCTGAGAGTGATATCTCAACTGCTAAAATCTTATTGATATTTTTGTGTCCCCATTGTGTCGAACTATAAATATGGCTAATACTTTTTATTAGAAGATTTTAGCGATCCCAAACACTTGTGGGTATCAATCGTGCGAAGGCATACCTGGTGGTGCGTGTTCTCCTCGCTGAGGAAGGATCCTCAGCTCTGGAAGCAGCACCAACACGAGCTGGGGGGGGGGGGCATGGTCGCCTCCTATTCCTCTTCTGACAAGGTGTCCGACAAGGTCATCTTACGTCTTGCCTAGTATGGTAAAGCGAAAAGGTTGACAGAAATGAATGAATTGGTAACCCAAGTAAGAGGGTATCTGGAAAAGTCTATAAACCATGGGGCCAGATCTGGCCACTGGAGTGGATTTGGAGCGTCTCTTGACACCTGAAACCAAGGAACCCCTCCTAGCGCCAGCCATGAAGGAGGTCTTAGGGGCCGGGGTAAGTCCGACCTTTAGAATGGATTCAGGCCCCGTCCATATTCTAGCGGCCTAGAGATTGACATGAGCAAAATTTTGGACACCCATGATAATTGGTCAATTAACAACAAGGAAGAGGATCGGAGGCTAGTACTTACGACAATCACTTCCTCCCGCTCTTCTCTCTTGAGCGGTGATGAAGCAGGCCCGCCGCTATCCTTGGTCCAAGAGGCCACTCCACGCCTTGGTGCTACCTGCGCCGATGGGTTTTTGTCCTCCGGGCCGATGTGCTAGACCGGAGAATCTTCAATGGCTTCAGCTCGATATCACGCATCACCAACGCCCCAGGTGGTCTCGTCCCTGGCGGCGTGGTCGACGGCCGTTCTCTCGAAGCTTTGCAGCAGCGACGGTGACAAAGGACACACACTCCAACGGTCGCACCGCGTCTCCGCTAGAATTCAATGGAGTTGGAGAGGATCCAGCCGAAGATCGCGCAAAGTAAAAAAGTTCTGGCTTGTAGGCCCGCTCTCCTTCTTTTTTTCCCTTCAAAACGAGGCTTCTCCGGGAAGATTCGAGTCCACATGCCACGGTCCACCTTCCGCACGCTCCGCAGCTCACAGTGTCACTGACACAGCCACGCACACTCTCACCTCGCCTCGGTCTCGCCGGTGGAGGAGGATGGGGTTCCGGTGATCGCTCACGATTTGGAGGGACAAGTGTCCGGTTCAAGGGGTTCCGGTGTCCGCCGCCGCCGACTGGAAAGGGGCACGGCGCTCCGGCCGGGGGTGGATTGGGCCCAGGCGATCTTCCGATAAGGGAATGACGAGGCGGCGAAGGAGGGGGGGCCAGGTGAAATGGCTGAACCACTACTCCTCGGCACAAAGCATTCTGGTCGTCGGAGACGGGGACTTCTCCTTCTCGCTGGCGCTCGCCGCCGCGTTCGGCTCCGGCCGGAACATCGTCGCGACATCACTGGACTCCTATGGTTCGTTCCACTCTCTCTTTCGGCACGAATAGAGTTGCGTTTTTTTTACTACTACTACTACTACTACTACTACTACTACTACTACTAGTACTGATTTTGTTCTAGGGTTTCGATTGAACTCTCGAGGCTGGAGTGGACGACATGACGAGTGTCGAGTGGTAGAGTGCATACCAGAATTGTAGAATACCATGTTCGAATTTGAGGATTGTTCCATATGTGCATTGTTCGGCTCTTGCATGAGTCTACTTTCTGTTACTCAGTGTTATCTATTGGCACTGATTCGTTGATCTGAGATCAGTAGATAATCAGTAGTGTAGAGTTATTTGCTCTTGGCATGTGGTTTCACACCTTGGCAGCACAATGTATCCGTACATTTAGAATCTTCGTTGTGTCAATGGTGATTCAGCAACAATGTGTTGCAAAGGGTGATTTTAGGACCCTAACAAAATGCCGTTGGGAACGTGAAACGGAAATGAATCGGTAAGAACATTAGAATTCAGCAAAATCACTATGTCAGGCTAGCCCACAAGATTATTCTCATTTAATTAGTGTAATCACCACTTTTTCCTTGGATTCAATCATAGAATTTTCATCATTTAACAGTTTTTTTTTGGAGTTTCACATTTAATAATTTTTCAGTTTCATGTTTGCTTCATTCCTAGTCTGGCTTGTGGCCTCCCTCCGTGTGCATCTATCTACGTTTACCTTATAAGCTCACAAGGATAATGTTGTCAGTATGATCTTGTGATCATTTATAATATTTTAGCTGTTTGTATCTAAATTTTCTGCATTGTTGGCAATCCTCAGAGGCTCTGATTGGCAAGTATAGCGAAGCAGAGGCAAATGTGATGTACCTAAAGAGAATGGGGACCAAGGTTCTGCATAACATCAATGCAAAAAATATGACTGGTCGCCATCATCTGAGGATTAGACGGTTTGATCGGATTGTCTTTAACTTTCCTCATGCCGGTTTTAGAGGAAAAGAGGAGGAGATGCGTGTGGTCATGTATGTACACTCCCATTTTATGGTTATCTTTATTATTGCAGTTTAGATTGTTCCTGAATTTTATAAATTACTTTCATGTGGTCTGATTGCATTCTAATCTGCCTTGATGAGTTTGTTTGGTTTATGGTTCATTAAGTATTCCCGGGGGACCTATGTGTTATTCTCCTGGGTGGTTTTGTTGAGAATGTGCACATGAACTGTTATGTTTTTCAACTTTGATTCTAGCGGTCTTGACCAGTAGTTGCTGCTGCTCAGTTCTAAATTTGAGTATAAGCTCTCCCATGTTACACTACACTATTGTTTGAAATGTATTGTAGTCTTTATGGTTTTTGTAAGAATAGACAATGATTTGAACAAGTTACACTGATATAAGTTTACCACTATCAAGAGGTCATTGAACCATTGTAGACTATCATATACACAGGAGTTTCCCCAAAAAAAACACAGAAGAGATCATATGTGGCAACCTATATCTGATTGTTTGCTCAGCCATGTCACAGTCATTGTTTGAACCGCACAATAGTTATTTATTCCTACTGTAAGAAGAAACAACAATTTGGACAAATTACCCAGATCATAATTATATACGCTCTCCATGTTCAAGAGGTCATTGACACATTGTAGACTGAGTAGATAAAGAACATCTTTTGTTGGATTCTTGGACCCAGGTATATATATACACTATATCCTTATCGTAGTCTTTGCTAGTTCTTTGTCTATCAACTCTACCATGAAAGACATTTGAAATACAACGTGAAATTGTTGTCGTAACTTGTAAGCATAACTTCCGGCTACACACCTGAAGTTAGATTGAAATGTTTGACCATGAGAACAGTAATTACAATTCAGGGCTCACTTCACTCGTGGCTCATATTAGTTGAAGCACCCTGAATTTTCAACAAATGTGAAAAGTTCTGGATTTTAGGGTTTTCTATAATATGCATGTAAGTCTATAAGAAAATTCAAGCACAAGTATCGAACATTTGTGTTCTGTTCAAAAAAAGAAGAGAAAAGATCAGTGAATGATACTGCAATACTATTCACTATTTATTTTCTTTTTTATACTAGACACTTGTGGACATTATTAGCATGATTATTTTCCAGGTTCACATGTTATCACTTAGCGTACGGACATGTTCACCCCCCCCCCCCCCCCCCCGAAATTTTTCGAAAGCTCTGATCCTCCAACTCATCATGAGCTGCGAAAAAAAAATACACATTTAAGATATAACCTCTTATTTGTCTGGCAATGCATACTTTGGCTTGTGGTTTCCTATTTAGAGTTAACCCAAGAACCTTTCAGAAAATCGAATGCCTCAGACACCTGACCTTTTGTACTAACTCGTTAACCTTTTCTTGTGATCTATAGCATGCATAGGAAGCTTGTCAAGGGGTTCTTTCGCAATGCGCGGCGCCTTCTTCAGCCTTATGGTGAAATCCACATTAGCCACAAGATAGGATATCCTTATGATGCCTGGGATATCCAACGACTAGCCTTTGAGTCTTTTCTTACCACTATTGAGATAGTTAGTTTTCATAAAGACGACTACCCTGGTTATAACCAGAAGAAAGGAGATGGCCCAAGGTGCAACGATCCTTTCCCTCTAGGTGCCTGCTGCACTTTTAAGTTCGGTCTGCCTTACGAAGATCCTTTCCCTCTAGGTGCCTGCTGCACTTTTAAGTTCGGTCTGCCTTGCCTTCGTACCGAACTTTGAACCTCTACCTGAAATGCAAAGAAGCGGAAGCTGAACATGTATGGTGTTGCTGCATTTGCCAGCATAAATATGTCTCACCATAATATGACACTGAGCAATGCTGAAGCAGCGTTTGGACTTACTAGGAAGACTTGTGAAATTCAAGTATAACTGTATTAAGGGTGCTCTAACGAGTAAGTTGTGAACTTAGGGTATGCTGTAAGTTAGTAGTGGTATTTTGGCAAACCTAATCTGGCATGACTATTCTTGTTGCTGTGTACACCTTTGGGACTTCTGTCGCCAAGTCGTGCATGCTGATGAGTGCCGAGGCATCATCACATCACTGTTTAAATGACTGAAATGTATTCTAAATAGTATCAAACAGATTGTGGTAATGAAAATCGCATCCCTCCATCCTGATAGCTGACCGAATCCTTTGCTAGAAGCAGTCCATATCACTTCTACAATGGCTTTATACAGAATCAACGGCATTGGAGTGGTCCAATCAAAGCCTCCGAGTAGAAGTGTTTACCTTAATAATTTGATAAGGAGATCCTTATGTTGGCAATTTTTTTCTGAAATTCAACCGATCTATTATAATTATCAACGTCGGTATGAAGAGGACTAACATTAATAAAGATTACAAATAGATCTTTGGAACACCACAGCACCTTGTAGAAGGGATATCTATCCTAAATACGGCGATGACACTATTCTTTTTATAGAACATGATTTAGAAAAAGCTGTAAATATGAAATTAATTTTGTGTATCTTTGAACAGCTTTTCGTACTTAAAAATCAATTTTCATAAGCAATATTTATTTTTTGACAAGGTTAAGAGGTAGAGGAGGAATACAAGCACATCTTTGGATGCGAAGCTGGTTCACTTTTTTTTTGTTGAGAAAGACAGTACAAACGTAGACGTTCACAATGCGTACATACACTCATCCCTATGAACACACGCACGCACACCGTACCCGTATGAGCGCTTCCGAGAGACTGAGCCGGCGGGTCTTGAGATTGACGAAGTCAGCATAGGCACCTTGCTATCGACGGGAACGTCGCCTTCCATTGAAAGAATATTCTGTCTTTATGAGACACCAAAACGTCAAACCTGGGGTTTGAACTCTGGTGGACTGGGGTACCACATTATAAAAAGCTACTTATAATGAATGAAAACTGGTAGAACACCGCTTTGAGCGAAAGTTGGGTTGCTGGTTAGGTAAGGGATCGTCTTGTACTAGTTAGTTCCGTTCTGACCAGCTTGCCAATGTTTCCTTTGTACTATTTGTTTCAGGTACTTAAAAGGGTAAGGAAAAGAGTAGATTTCTATCTATCTCGTTCCTTTTGGAAAAGTGACCAACTGAAAAAGAAATATCGTCTTGACGAAATGGAGTATCATTTGCCACCCAAAAGATAAGGAAGGTTTGGGTATCAAGATACCTGAAATAAAAATAAGTTTCTCTCATCAAAAAGTTTTTAAAACTATTTAACGAAGATGGGGTGCAACAGGAGCTGACACATAATGAATATCTATGCAAGAAAACTTTATCTCAAATACATGTCAAGCTCACAGGCTAAAAAAAGAGTTCCTTTTAACAAAGATCGTTTATCATTGGTGACAGGCAAGTACTCGATTTTGGGAGGATTCTAAAATATTTCTTTTCTGATTCCGGTACGATACTACACATCCGACCATTCGTGTTAACCCAAAATTACAGCACGCCCGCCGGATCAGTCGTCGTCGGACAGTGATCAGAGAGAAAGTTGTCGTATGCACATAAGTTTTGTTATTATATCGCGCGACTTAAAATGTTACTGTTGCGGATGTGTTATCAGGAGCTCCACTGAATATTGGACCCAAACGGGCATTAACAGAAGGTACGTGGATAACGTGGCTGTACTTAGTGAAGAGATTTTTTTTGAACTTTACTTAGTGAAGAGATTAATGGGAGTTAAACTCTTTTATCAGCCGGATAAATTTAATTACATGACATTTAACTACTAGAGGGTTGTTTACGGTTAAGTCTATGTATGCAGATTCCATGGTCACACTAGATTTTTACAGAAATACCTATAGAAACTAAATGTACGTTTAAAGATCAAGGCTTTTATGCAGTTGCTTAATAGGAAATTGTTGCTCATTAAGGATAATCCGGCAAAAATATGATGGAATGGGGGTACAAAATGCATTTCTTTGATTCATTCTTTTGAGAATTTGTTCATCTAATGTCCTTTTGCACGTAGTTTGTAGAGTTGTTCGTTTTGTTTTTAATGTACCCCACCAACCAATGTCACCAATATATCTACGTATTGGCTATGGGATCGATAATCAAATTCGGGCGAGAGTTCGTGGTTTAAATGGGTATTTTGGAAGTCCAAAGGAATGTTGTTTTTAATAAGATTTGAAATGCCCGTTTTTTTCAGTTTGTACACAGAGTTACCTACACATTCCTTCCTGTTAAACAGTGGGGGCGTATGGATGATTGTTATACAGGCTATATTCAACAGGGTGGTTGGCGGCACTATAATAGATTACAAGATGCGTAGATATTTTTGTGCTCTTTTTTCTACTGGTTAATTCATGTTGCTACTTTGAGCAAAACATGAGTCGCAAACTTTGAACCTAAATACTATACAAATTTTGGACATGTGCATCCTTTCGATGCCGAGACAGGGGCTATGTTCCCTTTTTGAAAAAATTAATCTGACTGAACCAACCAATTGCGTACATACACTCACGTCTATGAACCCACACCTTACCCCATGAGCATCTCCGAAAGACCGGAACTGAGAGACTGATTGGCGGGTCTTGAAATTGATGAAGTAACCACAGCTGCCTCGCTATCGACAGGAACGTCGTCTCCCGTTAAAAAATATTCCGCCTATATCAGACACCAAATCATCAAAACTAGGGTTTGAACTCTGGTGGGCTAGGGGTGGTACTGCCCTGCTAACCATCCAATCAACGAACCACGGGTTGGTTCTCATCAATCTTATATTAATCAAATGTGCTTGTTTTATCAAAAAACAAATGAAATGTGCTCATTATAAACAAGCGTTTCTAATTATGTTTGTTCGAATAAAGGAGCTCCGTGGTGGATTAGAACAAGACGGTTTATGCATGAAAAAGCTCTCTCGCGTCTCTCACTTCGCCAAGGGCAATGAGATGCCGCCTCCCCCTTCGGCCACCTCCCTCCCCTCTTCGCCACCGCCGGTCTGGGTCGTAGGGCGAAGCCCTAGCGGCGCCCGCGGTGGCATACTATCCTCCCCCACACCATGGATATGGGGTCGGGGCCCTTTAACTCCCCGGCGGTGGTGTACCTCGGAAGACCCTGGTCCGACGCGTCCGGGTGGCCCTGGCGGTCGTGCCGACCTCAGGCGGCAGGCTCCATGGATGGGAGGGCCGCTAGCTTCCGTCCCTGACTCGGATATGGGCACCTCGGGCCTAGATGGGCTCGGGCGGGCCGGGTTGCTGTTGTTGGAGATATGCCCTAGAGGTAATAATAAATGTAGTTATTATTATATATCTTTGTGTTTATGATAAATGTTTACATTCATGCTATAATAGTATTAACAAGGAAACCATTAATACTTGTGTGATTTGTAAACTTAATTTGAAGTCCCTAGTATGGCCTCTTTACTTCACTAGCTTGTTGGTTGATTGATGATGTGGTTTCTTTGTCATGAACATTGAGATGTTATCAACAACAAGATCATATCGTTAGGAGAATGATATGGTGGACATACTCCTATAGACAAGCGTAGCATAAAGATCAAGTCATTTCAATAGTTCAATTGCTATATGCTTTCTGATACATAGTAACCTAATTCCTTCGACCATGAGATCATGCATATTGCCTTTACTGGATGGATGCTTTGATGTCATCAAACACCACACCGTAACAGGGTGGCTATAAAAGTGGCATTGGGTGTTCGGAAAGTATTGGTTGAAACACATGGATCAAGAGTGGGATTTGTCCATCCACATGACGGATAGATATTCTCTGGGCCCTCTCGGTGAAATGTCATCCAATTAGCTTGCAAGCATGTGACTTGGTCACAAGGGATCACATATCACGGGAACGAGAAAAGAGTACTTATCAGTAACGAGGTTGAACTAGGTATGCAGAGATACCGACGATCATGACCTCGGATAAGTAACATATCGTGAGACAAAGGGAAATTGGTATCGTATGTAAGTGGTTCATTCGATCGCAAAGTAATCGTAGAAATATGTGGGAGCCATATGAATTTCCAGATTCCTCTATTGGTTATTGTTCGGAGAAGTGTCTCGATCATGTCCGCATAATTCACGAACCGTAGGGAGACACACTTAAGGATTCGACGTTGTTTGAGTAGTTATGGTATTATGAGAAAGAGACCGAATGTTGTTCGGAGTCTCGGATGGGATCCGGGATATCACGAGGTGATCCGGAATGGTCCGGAGAATAAGATTCATATAAGGAAAGTCCCATTTCGGAGTTGGGGAATGGTTCCGGTGTTTTCATCGGGAACATTCTAGAAGGTCCCGGAATGTCCGGCACTCCGGGGGGAAAGGGGTACATGAATGTGTCATTGCAAGATGGAATGATTGCATCATGTACTAAGTGTTCTCGCTGTCCAAAATAAAGGGTTTATTTAATTCCTAAATTGGAAAAGTCAAACGGCTAGTTTGAAAGTCAAACTGCCAGTTTTGGAAAGTGGGAAGAGGAGGAGAAGAGGAGACCGACTTGGGGAAGGAGTCCCCAAGCCGGCGGCCAGCCCTAGGCCGAATTGGGGAGGGACTCCCTCCCTCCCCTAGCGCGCCAGCCCTCCCACCTATAAAGGGAGGGGCAGGGCTCCCCTCCCAACACACACAAGTTCCTATCCTCTAAACTAGAAACTAGACCTAGACCCCGGTTTAGAGCTGTTTCGGTTTAGAGCCTTCTAATTGGTTTAGAGCCCTCTAATTGGTGTGTCTAATTACTAGACCACTAATAGCCTCTCTCATAAGCTCCACCATACTCGCACCGGCTTAAGGCGAAGCCCTGCGGGATCTCCCCTCTACCTCCGGTACCACGCCGTTGTGCTGCCGGAATCGCGAGGAGAGTGCTACAACCTCCGCTGCCTGCTGGAACAAGGGAGAGGAAGGTCTTCGTCGAGTACCGAACGTGTGACCGACTGCGGGAGCGCTGCGGGAACGCGGCGCCGGAAGGATCGTCTACGCGATCTTGAGATCGGAAAGAGTACGACTACATCACCCACGAGAATCTGCTCTCGTTAAACACTTTGGAATCTTCGAGGGTGAGTTATTCCATCGACTCGTTGCTACAATCTAGTAGATAGATCTTGGCTTGTTTGTTTGTATGCGATAGAAAATTTTTGTTTTCCATGCTACGAACCCCTACAGTGGTATCAGAGCCGTGTCTATATGTAGATCTGTTGCACGAGTAGAACACAATGGTCATTGTGGGCGTTGATGCTTTTATTGTAGATTGCTTTTTGTGTACTTTGCATCTTGCGGTATGTTGGGATGAAGCGGCCCGGGCTAACCTTACATGACATCGTTCATGAGACTTGCTCCACGCTTGACATGCAACTTGTATTGCATAAGTGGCTTTGCGGGTGCCTGTTTCTCCTAGCATAGTAAAGATCCAATTTACAACGGGTAATCAACAATGCTAGTATCAATGTTGTGGTTCTTGTTCGTAGGTTAGAACGACACTTATGGAAAGCCCCAAACCACGTAAAATATGCAAAGAAAGTAGAAGCGTCTAACTTTGTTTTGCAGGGGTGTGCAGTGATGTGATATGGCCATGATTGTGATTATATTTGATGTATGCAATGTTCCTTATTGTAAGTTGGCAACCGGCAGGAGCCATATGGTTGTTTTTTAATTTCTGTTAAGACCTGCGTGTCTATTCAAAATAGTTGTAATAGTTGAAGCTGGTGGACGACAACCATGAAGAAGCGTCATTGACCTTGATGCTACGCCGGTGATGATGGAGATCATGTTCGTGCTTGAAGATGGAGATCGGAAGCACAAAGAAGAAAGGCCATATCATATCACATATTATGAATTGCATGTGATGTTAATCCTTTATGCATCTTGTATTGCTTAGTAGACGACGGTAGCATTATAAGATGATCCCTCATGCACATAAATTTCAAGTTCTAAAGTGTTCGCCCTTAGTTAGCACCGTTGCTAAAACTTGTTGCTTCGAAGCACCACGTGATGATCGGGTGTCTTTGATTCCACGGGTAAATACAACGTAAGCAAGCCAGATTTGCTTATGCGGTAGCTAAGGTTTGATCTTGACGAGCCTAGCATGTACAGACATGGCCTCAGGAACACGGATCGCCGAAAGGCAAAGCATGAATCATATAGTAGATATGATGAACATGATGATTGTTCGCCATTAAAACTATATCAGCTCTCGTGATGATCGGTGTTGATGTAGTGGATTTGGTTCGTGTGATCACTAAAACAATGTGAGGGATGTTGTTTTGAGTGGGAGTTCACCTAGTTTAATTTCATTAATTAATTTGAACTCAATTTGTCATAAACTTAGTCTAAACTATTGCAAATATGTTGTAGATCAATGGCAGCCCCTACCATCAATTTTAATGCGTTCCTAGAGAAAGAAAAGTTGAAAAACAATGGAAGCAACTTCGCGGATTGGTTCCGCAATTTGAGGATTGTCCTCACAGCTGGTAATTTGACCTATGTGCTGGATGCACCGCTAGGTGACCCACCTGCAGCTGATGCTACCGATGAAGTAAAGAATGTTTACCTCGCTCGGAAGAATCAGTACTCCATAGTTCAGTGTGCTATCTTGTATGGTTTAGAATCGGAGCTTCAGAAAAGGTTTGAAGAGTCAGATCCATATGATATTGTCGAGGATCTCAAATTAATCTTTGAGACTCATGCGGCAATTGAAAGTTATGAAGCTTCTGAAAAGTTCTTTAACTGCAAGATGGAAGAGGGTAGCTCCGTCAGTGAGCATGTGCTTAAAATGTCTGGGCACGCAAATAAACTTCAAAGTTTGGGTATAGTGATTCCTAATACTTTGGGGGTTTACCGCATCCTCCAATCACTACCACCAAGTTACAAGAACTTTGTGATGAACTACAACATGCAGAACATGAACAAAGAGTTGCCAGAACTATTTGCTATGTTAAAATCTGCAGAAGTGGAGATCAAGAAAGAGCACCAAGTGTTGATGGTCAATAAGACCACCAAATTCAAGAAAGGCAAGTCTAAGCAGAAGGGACACTTCAAGAAGGGTGGTAAGAAAGTTACCACGCCGACGAAGAGGACCAAGGCTGGACCCAAGCCTGATACTGAGTGCTTTTACTGCAAGGGAGAAGGTCACTGGAAGCGGAATTGCCCAAGGTACTTGGCGGATTTGAAGAACGGCAACATCAAGAAGAAAGGTATATCTGATATACATGTTATTGATGTGTATCTCACTAGTACTCGTAGTAGTGCCTGGGTATTTGATACTGGTTCGGTTGCTCATATTTGTAACTCGAAACAGGAGCTGCAGAATAAACGGAAGCTAGTGAAGAACGAGGTGACGATGCGCGTGGGAAACGGATCAAAGGTTGATGTGATCGCGGTCGGCACACTACCTCTTCATCTACCATCGGGATTAGTTTTATACTTAAATAATTGTTATTTGGTGCCTGCGTTGAGCATGAACATTATATCGGGATCTTGTTTATTGCGAGACGGTTACTTGTTTAAATCCGAGAATAATGGTTGTTCGATTTATATGAGTAATATGTTTTATGCACATGCACCTTTGATAGATGGTCTATTCATATTGAATCTCGATAGTAGAAATACACATATTAATAACATTGAGGCTAAACGTTTGAAATCAAGCGATAATTTGACCTATATGTGGCACTGTCGTCTTGGTCACATTGGAGTGAAGCGTATGAAGAAACTCCATTCCGATGGACTTCTTGAATCACTTGATTTTGAATCACTTGAAAGATGCGAAGCATGTCTGATGGGTAAAATGACTAAGACTCCATTTTCTGGTATGATGGAGCGAGCTACAGACTTATTGGAAATCATACATACCGATGTGTGTGGTCCAATGAGTGTAGCATCGCGCAGTGGTTATCGTTATGTTCTTACCTTCACGGATGACTTGAGTAGATATGGGTATATCTATTTTATGAAACATAAGTCCAAAACTTTCGAGAAGTTTAAGGAGTTTCAAAGTGAGGTAGAGAATCAACGTAACAAGAAGATTAAATTTCTACGATCTGATCGTGGAGGTGAATATCTAAGTTACGAGTTTGGCGAGCATTTGAAGAAATGTGGAATACTTTCGCAGTTGACACCGCCGGGAACACCACAGCGTAATGGTGTGTCTGAACGTCGTAATCGAACTCTCTTAGATATGGTTCGTTCTATGATGTCACTTACAGATTTGCCACTATCATTTTGGGGTTATGCATTAGAAACAGCCGCATTCACTTTAAATAGGGCACCGTCTAAATCCGTTGAAACGACACCGTATGAATTATGGTTTGGGAAGAAACCTAAATTGTCGTTCCTTAAAGTTTGGGGATGCGAAGCCTATGTAAAGAAGTTACAGCCGGACAAGCTTGAACCCAAAGCGGAAAAATGCGTCTTCATAGGATACCCGAAGGAAACTGTTGGGTATACCTTCTATCATAGATCCGAAGGCAAAATCTTCGTTGCTAAGAATGGATCCTTTCTAGAGAAGGAATTTCTCTCGAAAGAAGTGACTGGAAGGAAAGTAGAACTCGACGAGGTTGTCGAACCTTCTCTCGAAATTGCGAGTAGCGCAGCACCGGAAGAAGTTCCTGTGGTGCCTGCACCAATAAGAGAGGAAGCTAATGATGGTGATCATGAAACTTCGGTTGAAGTTACTACAGAGCCTCGGAGGTCAACGAGAACTCGTACCACTCCAGATTGGTATGATTCCGTTATGAATGTCATGTTGGTGGACAACACCGATAACCCCGAGACATATGAGGAAGCGAAGATGAGCCCAGATTCCAATAAATGGCAAGAAGCCATGAAATCCGAGATTGGATCCATGTACGAAAACCAAGTATGGACTTTGGTGGACTTACCGGATGGCCGGAAGGCTGTCGAGAACAAATGGATTTTCAAGAAGAAAACAGATGCTGATGGTAATGTTACTGTCTATAAAGCTCGACTTGTCGCAAAAGGGTTTCGACAAATTCAAGGAGTTGACTACGATGAGACTTTCTCACCGGTAGCGAAGCTAAAGTCTGTGAGGATTATGTTAGCAATCGCTGCATATTATGATTATGAGATATGGCAGATGGATGTCAAAACAGCATTCCTCAATGGAGACATTGATGAAGAGTTGTATATGATACAACCCAAAGGTTTTGTCGATCCTAAAGATGCTAACAAGGTATGCAAGCTTCAACGGTCCATCTATGGATTGAAGCAAGCATCCCGAAGTTGGAATCAACGTTTTGATAAGGTAATCAAAAGTTTTGGTTTTATACAAACTTATGGAGAAGCTTGTATTTACAAGAAAGTGAGTGGGAGCTCTGTAGCATTCTTAATACTGTATGTGGATGACATATTGTTGATTGGGAATGATGTAGACCTTCTTAATAGTGTCAAGGAATATTTGAATAATAGTTTTTCAATGAAGGATCTTGGCGAAGCAGCTTACATATTAGGCATAAAGATTTATAGAGATAGATCGAAACGCCAAATATCATTGTCACAAAGTACATATTTGGACAAAGTTCTAAAGAGGTTTGGAATGGAAGATAGCAAGAAAGGGTTCTTGCCCATGTTGCCCAATACGACCTTGAGTAAAACTCAAAGTCCGACATCGGCAGAAGATAGAGAAAAGATGAGTAAGACTCCCTATGCCTCAGCCATAGGATCTCTAATGTATGCCATGCTATGTACTAGACCCGACATCGCATATGCTGTTAGTCTAACTAGCAGATATCAAAGTGATCCAGGAGTGGATCATTGGACAGCGGTCAAAAACATCCTTAAGTACTTGAGAAGAACTAAGGATATGGTTCTTTCTTATGGAGGTGATGAACAGCTCGTTGTTAATGGTTACACCGATGCTAGTTGGAACACCGATCCGGATGATTCTAAATCACAATCTGGATACGTATTTATTTTGAATGGTGCAGCAGTTAGCTGGAGGAGTGCAAAGCAAAGCGTTGTGGCGAGATCTTCAACTGAATCGGAATACATGGCTGCTTCGGAGGCTTCACAAGAAGCGATATGGATGAAAGAGTTCATTACAGAGCTGGGTGTGGTTCCAAGTGCGCTGGACCCAATGTCTATCTACTGTGATAACATGGGCGCCATAGCCAATGCGCAAGAACCAAGGTCACACAAGAAGCTGAAGCATATCAAGCTGCGTTTCCACGCTATTCGAGAACATATCCAGGATGGGGATATAAAAGATTTGCAAAGTACACACAGATCTGAATGTGGCGGATCCGTTGACTAAACCTCTCCCGAGGGCAAAACATGACCAACACCAAACTGCCATGGGTGTTCGGTATATTACCATGTAATCTAGATTAGATGACTCTAGTGCAAGTGGGAGACTGTTGGAGATATGCCCTAGAGGTAATAATAAATGTAGTTATTATTATATATCTTTGTGTTTATGATAAATGTTTACATTCATGCTATAATAGTATTAACAAGGAAACCATTAATACTTGTGTGATTTGTAAACTTAATTTGAAGTCCCTAGTATGGCCTCTTTACTTCACTAGCTTGTTGGTTGATTGATGATGTGGTTTCTTTGTCATGAACATTGAGATGTTATCAACAACAAGATCATATCGTTAGGAGAATGATATGGTGGACATACTCCTATAGACAAGCGTAGCATAAAGATCAAGTCATTTCAATAGTTCAATTGCTATATGCTTTCTGATACATAGTAACCTAATTCCTTCGACCATGAGATCATGCATATTGCCTTTACTGGATGGATGCTTTGATGTCATCAAACACCACACCGTAACAGGGTGGCTATAAAAGTGGCATTGGGTGTTCGGAAAGTATTGGTTGAAACACATGGATCAAGAGTGGGATTTGTCCATCCACATGACGGATAGATATTCTCTGGGCCCTCTCGGTGAAATGTCATCCAATTAGCTTGCAAGCATGTGACTTGGTCACAAGGGATCACATATCACGGGAACGAGAAAAGAGTACTTATCAGTAACGAGGTTGAACTAGGTATGCAGAGATACCGACGATCATGACCTCGGATAAGTAACATATCGTGAGACAAAGGGAAATTGGTATCGTATGTAAGTGGTTCATTCGATCGCAAAGTAATCGTAGAAATATGTGGGAGCCATATGAATTTCCAGATTCCTCTATTGGTTATTGTTCGGAGAAGTGTCTCGATCATGTCCGCATAATTCACGAACCGTAGGGAGACACACTTAAGGATTCGACGTTGTTTGAGTAGTTATGGTATTATGAGAAAGAGACCGAATGTTGTTCGGAGTCTCGGATGGGATCCGGGATATCACGAGGTGATCCGGAATGGTCCGGAGAATAAGATTCATATAAGGAAAGTCCCATTTCGGAGTTGGGGAATGGTTCCGGTGTTTTCATCGGGAACATTCTAGAAGGTCCCGGAATGTCCGGCACTCCGGGGGGGAAGGGGTACATGAATGTGTCATTGCAAGATGGAATGATTGCATCATGTACTAAGTGTTCTCGCTGTCCAAAATAAAGGGTTTATTTAATTCCTAAATTGGAAAAGTCAAACGGCTAGTTTGAAAGTCAAACTGCCAGTTTTGGAAAGTGGGAAGAGGAGGAGAAGAGGAGACCGACTTGGGGAAGGAGTCCCCAAGCCGGCGGCCAGCCCTAGGCCGAATTGGGGAGGGACTCCCTCCCTCCCCTAGCGCGCCAGCCCTCCCACCTATAAAGGGAGGGGCAGGGCTCCCCTCCCAACACACACAAGTTCCTATCCTCTAAACTAGAAACTAGACCTAGACCCCGGTTTAGAGCTGTTTCGGTTTAGAGCCTTCTAATTGGTTTAGAGCCCTCTAATTGGTGTGTCTAATTACTAGACCACTAATAGCCTCTCTCATAAGCTCCACCATACTCGCACCGGCTTAAGGCGAAGCCCTGCGGGATCTCCCCTCTACCTCCGGTACCACGCCGTTGTGCTGCCGGAATCGCGAGGAGAGTGCTACAACCTCCGCTGCCTGCTGGAACAAGGGAGAGGAAGGTCTTCGTCGAGTACCGAACGTGTGACCGACTGCGGGAGCGCTGCGGGAACGCGGCGCCGGAAGGATCGTCTACGCGATCTTGAGATCGGAAAGAGTACGACTACATCACCCACGAGAATCTGCTCTCGTTAAACACTTTGGAATCTTCGAGGGTGAGTTATTCCATCGACTCGTTGCTACAATCTAGTAGATAGATCTTGGCTTGTTTGTTTGTATGCGATAGAAAATTTTTGTTTTCCATGCTACGAACCCCTACAGCTGTCTCTACGGGGCTCTCTGCAGGCAGCAGCGGCGAAAAGCTAGAGTAGGGGATGCGGTGTTGCAGCCTTCCCATTGCAACAGTGGTGGCTAGGGCTTTACGGTCCCGTCTAGGCCTGGTCGGTCCCTCATGGGCCTGGTGTGCCCCGACTGCTCTGTCCGGTCGATGACCGCCTCTCGGTGGTGGAGGTGAGTTCCTCCTGCGAGCTGTGGGGCTGTTGTCCCTCATTACGGCGTTGTCGTATTCTCCAGCCAGTCGTATTCTCCAGCCAGTCGTATTCTCCAGCCAATTGGGCCACATGTCAGTGTCCGCGAAGAGACGGCTGATGGTGATTTCAAGGTCGTGGTGGCGCATGCTGGTTGGCAGCATAGCTGGATGGTGGTGTTCCGATGAGCTGGAGTTTTGTGTGGGCAGAGCTCGGGTGAAATCCCTGTCGGCTTGTCCGACCCTGACGTGGTGCCGGCTTCGGGTGGCTCCATTCCTTCCCGAAGGGTGTCGAGGGAATCCTCTGCCTCTACTTTACTCGGAGTACCGGGAGAAATCCTAGGACCATGGTCCGGTTAGCAATATTGTGTCGATGGTGCTTCCCTCGGGAAGGGGCTGCTTGGTACTCAACGCTTCAGTGTGCTTGGGGCGTGGTGGAACAAAATTGAAGGGCGCAGGGATTGCGGATCTTCATAGCCTAGTGGATTCGTATTTGTCTTCATTTTCCCTCTTTGGATATGTTTGTGCTGCTGCCCTAATATTTTATTTTGTTCGAACTTGTGTACTAGCAGTGTGCTTTTTATATTAATATAGCGGGACTAAAGCCTATTTTGAAAAAATAAAGGAGCTCTGTATACGCAGTGACACTTGAAAAATCAAGCTAGAGATGAACTTGTACCTACCACTCGGAAGAACATCGATCCTAAAATGAACTTGTACCCAGCAGAAATGAACTTGTACCTACCACTCGGAAGAACATCTATCGATCCTAAAATTTATTCGGAAATACACGATGCGCTCGTGCAGTACACTAACATTTAAAATGTTCACACTTTTCATTCGAAAAGAAAAAAAACTCTAGCTTCATTCCCATGAGCGAAGAATTAATGGAAGATCCATTCCAATATATCGCGCATGCCACCTGGGCAGAACCCAAGCCGACGCATACCTAGCGTCCTAGCCCCTTGTCTCTTGGTCTCCACTCTCCTGCGTACACTGACAGCACTTCCTCACTTCGTCACACACACGGACAGCGACAGATAGTAGCTGCGTCCCCGCTCTCGCCGGACGAGCGAGGGGAATGGCGGCGCCGGTGGCCGTGGAGGGGAAGAAAGGTGCGAAGCGGAAGGTGAAGTTTCTCAAACATTACTCCTCGGCGCAGACGATACTGATCGTCAGCGACGGCGATTTTTCCTTCTCTCTGGCGCTGGCCACCGCGTTCGGCTCCGGCGAGAACCTCGTCGCCACGTCCCTGGACTCATACGGTAAATCGATCCTTCCCGCTAAGTGCTAACAATCTATTGCGGTATTTTGCTAGCTGCTCTTAATCAAAGCCAAGAGGGGCGCCTGCAGTGCATACACTTCCCTCTTTTTTGGTAAATGCTAGCTAGTGTTATTTTGGTTCCTCTCCTAGAAATCTTATGTCATGGGAGGACCGTGCGCTTTGAGCAGCCACTATTGCCCCTTCTAGTTTTTTCTTCAGTTTGCATAGTGAATCTGGTCACTAAGATTGGATTAATTCAATGTATGTTTATGAGCCATTCGCTGTGCAGTTTTTTTTCTCTGGAATTATGTGGTCGTGAAGGTATGGTATGGTATGGTCAGTTGTATATTTTCCAGCAACCTGTCGTTTTGATATGGTTTTGCATCTTGTTGGAGTTTAATGTATATATCAAATTATCAATAGTAGTATGGATTTCAGTAATTACTGTATGGTGATTGTGACATGTGCAATTAGCCACTTACACTAATTGCCTTAGGACCCATCAAAATGCACCTGGAAACTGCCTTGAAACATCAAACAGTGAGAATATTAACATTTTGGAAGAAAAGGTATCAGCCCATAATGCAAACGCATCCTGATTCAAACTCATATTCTCATGTAACCAACTTCTGCTGGACTCTTCAGTAAATTTGTCATCTGTCAGTACTTGAACTACTTTAGTTTCTTGTTAGTTTCTTTCCTAACACAGTCTCTTTATGCTACACGTGTTAGTGTAATTCTGTGATCGTTCTTTTCACAGAAATTTCTGTGACCATTCTTCTTACCTTCAAGTTCAGAGAGCATATTTATCTATTTCGTGTGCATTACTTGTTGGTGACCCTCTTTGACAGGAGATCTGCTGCGCAAGCATAACCGAGCAGAATCCAATGTGATTGAGCTGAAGAGGTTTGGGACCACGGTTTTGCATGACGTCGATGCGAAAAATATGAAGCTTCATACTTGTCTGAAGATGAAACGGTTCGACCGTATTGTGTTCAATTTCCCCCATGCGGGGTTCAGTGGACAGGAGACGCAGTTGCATGTGATCAAGTATGTGAACTCACTTGCTATGTTTTTTTATTATCTCAGATAGTCTTCGGTTACGTCTTGTATAAAGTCAATATAATTTTTCATGTGGACTAGTGGCATCATAATTTACTTGTGAGTTTATTTGGATGGAAGGTTAAATATCAAGTATTATTCCTAGGATTCATAGGGAGGAGTCATCCTCCTTGGTGTACTGTTTAATAAATGGATACCCCATTAAGCAAGACAGTATTTAGTATTTACTGAATCTCAATAATCCAACTTATTTTGCACGTTTGGCTTCGCAAAAACATACTCCGTATAAGAGCATACACATAGTTAAATTACTTAGGACAGAGCTAATCAGGACCCAGGGTCAGCTATTATGTAGTCAGCGAAAGAACATTTCTTTCAAAATCCACTGACTTAATTGTGCTATTCTATATGTCCTTTGACTTATATTAACTTTTTATGGTCCTATTCTATGTCCTCTGACTTATATTAACTTTTTTTTGTGTATGTGACATTTAGTTCGCACAAGGAGCTGGTCAGGGTTTTCTTCCGCAGTGCAAGCCGCTTGATCTGTCCTGACGGTGAAGTCCATGTCAGCCACAAGACAGGGCACCCTTATGACAGATGGGATATCGGGCAGTTGGCCTCTGAATATTCTCTTGTTATGTATGAGAAAGTTGCTTTTGACAAGCTAGATTATCCTGGCTACAACCAGAAGAGGGGAGATGGTCGAAAGTGCAATCGATCTTTCCCTCTACGTAATGGATGCACTTTCAAATTCCGCGTGGAACGTACATAAGCTGAAGGCGGAAGTGCGGTGGTTTATCTTGTTGCTGCATTGTCCAAGGTAAACATATCGCACTCGCGGCAATGTGACTGTGAGCAGCGACGTAGCCACCACTTTGTGACGGTGCAAACTAATTTGTTGAACTAACAGTGGCACCGGTGCTAAATTTGATGAATTATATGGAATTAGTGCACGTAATGATTGCGGTATGTATGTTACTTTGGTAAACTGCTGTTATTTCTCAACCACAACGAAGGGAAGGCTCGTGCTGAGAGCAGCTCTGTCAATCGCATTGATCCATGGATGTGCATGGTTGATTCCTGATGATGAGACATCCATCGTTGTGCCTGTGTAAATGGATAGATGTACTAACATAGATCATATTGTTGTTCTTGTTCAAACTCTCATCATCAATAAAGCATGTATGTCCCTTTCCCCAATAGTATGAACAACAATGTTGTAATGAAAATAGAAAGCACGCATGTCCCTTTCCCCAATAGTATGAACAACAATAATGTTGTAATCAAAATAGAAAGCGCGTATGTCCCTTTCCCCAATTTTCGCTACTCGCAAGATAGGATGATCTATGTTATTAGGAAAATGTTACCGTCACAGGTGCTCAATTGATGATCAAGAAATCACAGCATACAATGATGGCACCGAGATTTGTTAACGCAGCTCGGCGAACGCGCCGACTCTACAGGGCATGACTCTGAGCACTCTTCCCCATTGATACCGCTGCACCGGCTTCCTTGGCCGCTGACACATGCCGCTGGCTCTCATTGCGTGATTGCTGGTATCATGTCATCATATGTTATAATGTTGGGCGTCCCCATATTATATAGGATGCCTACCCTACAAATGTACGACTCTACTACTACTCGTATCTTATCCACAATACAACACATGTGCAAATATAACCCAACCCGTACACTAATATTCGACACAAATTTAACAAACTCCACATTGGTGAATATTCTCCACCACCTCGAATTCGTGTAAGCATCGAACCTCCATGTACTCCAGACTTGGTTGTCTTCCATGAGCACGACTGCTACTCCTAGACTCCATGTGACTCCACCAACAACTATGGTCCCTTCTTTTTGTTTAACACCATCACACGCTGATCATCGATTTGCGCGAAAGTACTTCCAACTTGAAGGAATTTGACCATCGTCCTAGTGTCACATTGAGTCAAATTCACAGTTGTCTCAGCATGCCTTTCATAGATATCCCATGGATGACTCATGTACATTGCTTGATGTCAATCCCAATAGACCTAGTCACCAATTTGAACCTGGTACTCACCAACATTGCTTCACCACTTCGGTGTCCATATTTAGGCCAAGTCAATCTCCATGTTTAATGTTAAGTGAGTTCTTATCCATTTATCCCTTTAGTCTATCTAAATGAGAGCTTAATCATTGTATGTACTAGATGAAAGACAGATCAATAAAAATCTCTCCTCTATTTCTCATGTCTCATATTTACTTCACGCATTCGATGTAATTTTGTTGTTCATCTATTTCGTGCACCCTCGGGACCGGCCAGCCGGTAGAGGTTGCATAGACGAAAGAGATCCCTCTGACACTAATGGCAGGACATAGGGTGCTCAACACCAATCCACGACGGCCCCCACGTAGAGAGCGCGTCATCGCCATGTTTGCCATGTGTGAAGAACGTCATAAGCCAACCTAAGCGGCTAACCGCTACAAGATGATGGTCGAGTATAAAGGTAGACAACTAATACATGCATTTTGTATCACCATAATAGCCACATATATGACAAACTTATATTTTATTAGCATTGATATATCACTATTTATGCCTTTTTAGATGATTTATGGGACTTTCCATAAAGTCTCTTATTTTGTTATTTAGAAAAACCCCTTTTTCGTATTTTGATGTTTCAGAAACTTTCTGGGCACAAATTAATTCAGAGAAAGATATCACAGAAGTTTTTCATCGGAACAAAGACATTGGGCACTGAAAGCAGACGAGAGGAGCCACAAGGCCTGGAATAGGCTAGGTGGCACATCCCACACCCCTTCCCACGCCACCTAGGCCCATTCGGCCCTTGAGCATCGTCTCGACTCCTCCTTTTTACGTACGCCGAACATCGACTTTATGTTACTTCACCTTTATGAGCTAATAGGGTTGCACCTTAGTGTAATGAAGAGAGTAAGGAGGGACAGAATGACAGGAACCGTATTCCGAGACTTTGATTTGCATTAGGGGGTTATTGATTAGGGACCTTAGAACTTTAAGTGATGGTTGAAATTGTATGGCTTAATGAATCCTTTTCTTGCACATGAAAATGACATTAGGATCAATCATTAGGGATGTACTTGCATATGTACATGATTGCACCTATTTTAGGCTATGCGCAACTAGAGTAAAACTTGACAAAGTACTTACCATACTGTTTAGAAATCTTTATGATATGCAAATCCATGTCGCCCCATGAACGTTTGTCACATATAAGAACACACATTTGAGATTTTCCTATTTCTTCATAAAGGATTGGACTTTCTCTGAGAAGGAGCATTTACTTTCTTGTAATTTACTTTATAGCATTTTACTTTTCTGCAAACCATAAACCCAAAACCCAAAACTTCTACATCTTTTACTATTTTACTTGTCAAACTTACTAACAAATACCTTTAGGTACTCGTGGGTTCGACAACCTTTACTATATTGAAATATACTACAGTAGATCTCCTGCACTTAGGAAACATCGAGATACTTTTCTAACGCGGTTTTCAGGGAGTGTAGCTCTATTGGTAAGTTGGTTCAGTAAGAGGACTTAATGGTTGTTTTGGGAGACATCGAGATACTTTTCTAGCGCGGTTTAAGAGAGTGTAGCGCTATTTGTAAGTTGGTTCAGTAAGAAGACTTAATGCTTGTTTTTAATATTTATTGTTCTACTCCATTGTTGCCACAATGAGTACTGAAATTGTGAGAGATTCTATTTTTAGCTATGTTCACTCTGTTTAAAACAAAACATTGTATAAACCTTCCGTGCCAGAGAGGGAGTATCAAATTCTATGGGTGTTGTTAAAGATGTTATTAAATAGGCTTTTTCAAGGAGATGGAGGTAAAACTTATTTGGACCATTTACAAATGATTGGAGATAGATGTTCACTATTTAAACTCTCTGATATTTCTAAAGAAGCGAAAAGGAAGTTATTATGTTTATATCTCACTAGGGATGCTCGCATATGGTTTAAATCTCTAATGAAGAATATCGCCTTGATAGGGAATCTCTAAAGAATGCCTTCTATTTCAAATACTATTCTCCTATGAAACTTATCGTGAACGCTGACATATTTATATTTTTTGGCCTCTTATTGGAGAAAATATTACTAAATCTTGGGGAGATTAAAAGAAGTCCTTTGTAAGAATCATTCTCATGGTTTATGTAAAAAAATTATATTGATCAATCATTATGTGAGACTTCCTCAACATCAATAGGACTTTCTGAATAATTCTTCTGGAGGAAGTTTTACTCATAAGTGTATGGAAGAAGCATGGGATTTATTGAATACGATTTCTAAAAGTATTGATAACTGGGATCTTGACAAAGGTAATCAACCCAGTTATAATATGAACATGTGTAGAGAATTTATCTACTTCTGCTTTGTTTGAAGAATTGGGTAATAGGTTTGGTCTTGATCCATATGTTTTAGTAGAAGTTGCTAAATGTGCTGCTAATCGTATTGATGTTCCTAAAGAAAGATTTATATAATATGTTGAGATTATTAAGCATTGTATTATTATGCCTAAAATCATTAAGCATGTCACACTGTTTCATCTACTGGAGCTACAGAATATGTTGAAACTCCTCCATATCCAAGTAAAATTAAGGAGAACTTAGTGCTGTTGCAAACAAAAGTGCTGGAAGGTGTTTTATACGTCATGAATAAGTTGAAGTTCAACATCAAGTTTCTACTATTAAAGAACTAAATGAAAAAGATACATGTGATGGTTATATATGTGAAGATTACACTAAGGTAATTAAAGGAAACACTACTAAATTGGGTAAGACACTTTAGTAGTGTGCTTCATGGCCCAAAATATATCAAGCTCGTTGGGGAACCCCAAGAGGAAGGTATGATGAGCACATCAGCAAGTTTTCCCTCAGTTATGAAACCAAGGTTATCAATCCAGTAAGAGCAAGGAAACACCTCCAAGGTGTTGCTAGCTGGACTTTGGCAGGGGGCACTACCTGTGCAAGCAACAACGTGGAAACCTGCACAACACAATCACAGAACTTTGCCCCCAACTTACAGTGAGGTTGTCAATCTCACCGTTTTTTCTGAAAACAAAGGATTAAACGTATTGTGTGGAAGAAAGTAATAGTTTGTAGAAAGTAAACAGAAAACAGTTGTAGATTGATGATAAAATAAAGGACCGGGGTCCATAGTTGACTAGTGGTGGCTCTCCTTAAGATAGATGACATGTCTGGTGAACAAATTACAGCAGGGCAATTGACAAACATTGAGAAAGCAATCATGCATATACTACTCATCTTGACTCCTGATGACCCAAAATATATCGAGCTCATTAGGGAACCCCAAGAGGAAGGTATGATGAGCACAACAACAAGTTTTCCCTCAGTATGAAACCAAGGTTATCAATCTAGTAGGATCAAGGAAACACCCCAAAGGTGTAGCTAGCTGAACGTTGGCAGGGCGCACTACCGGTGCCAGCAGCAATGTGGAGACCTGTACAACACAACCATAGAACTTTGCCCCCAACTTGCGATGAGGTTGTCAATCTCACCAGTTTTGCTAAAAACAAAGGATTAAACGTATCGAATGGAAGGAAGTAATAGTTTGTAGAAAGTAAACACAAAGTAGTAAATAGTTTGTAGATTGTATGTAAAAGAAAGGACCGGGGTCCATAGTTCACTAGAGGTGGCTCTCCTTAAGATAAATAACATGCTGGGTGAACAAATTACAGCGGGGCAATTGACAAACATCGAGAAAGCATACAAGCATATACTAATCATCTTGACTCCTTTGAGACTTGATTAGGCATTACAACATTATACATAGACCGCCATCTAACTACATCTATGACTAATAATCCACCTTCAGGTTATCATCCGAACCCCCTCTAGTATTAAGTTGCAAGCAACAGATTATTGCTTTACGAATTGCGTGTAAAGTAAACAATACGATTGTTCTATGAACAAAGGATTGTTGTTTTCTCCCTAGTAGCAACAGCACATCTAGTACCTTAGAGATTTCTGTCACTTCCCTAGATTACCAGAGGCATGAACCCACTATCGAGCATAAATACTAACTCTTGGAGTTGCTAGCATCTACTTGGCCAAGATAGCTACTAACAAAGGAAAGCATGCAAGATCACAAATAACAAAGACATGATAGAATCAATAATCAATATGAAATAGCATCTCAATATCCATCGGATCCCCGCAAACACAACATGTAGGATTACAAATAGATGATCTTGATCATGAACGGAGCTCACAAGATCTAAACATGAAAGCACAAAGGAGGAGAACCAGCCATCTAGCTACTACATGGACCCGTAGTCCAGAGATGAACTACTCACGCATCACACCGGAGGCTTGCATGATGATGAAGAAGGCCTCCAGGGTGAATTCCCCTCTCCGGCAGGGTGCCGGGAAGAGCTTCAGATCCCTCTCGATCTAGGGATGGAGATGACGGCGGCTACAGACTCTTTCGTGGATTTTTGATCGGGTACTTAGGGTTTTGGTATCGGAGGCAATATATAGGCGGAAGGAGAGGCCGAGGGGGTGCTGGGGTCGACCAGACCACCCCCTGGCGCGGGCCAGGCCTGGCCACGCGGCCAGGTGGTGTGGCCGGGCCTCGGGCCTTCTCCGTCTCGTATTATGGCTCCAGATGTCTTTCAGAAAAATAGTGACTTTGGCTTTTGTCCCGTCCAATTCCGAGAATATTCATTTTCTGACTTCCTGGAACCAAAAACAGCAGAAAACAGGCAGCTGACACTATGGCTCTTTGTTAATAGGTTAGTCCAAGAAATCATATGAAAAGTACTCCAAAGTGTGGACAAAACACAAGAAAGTAGATAAAACCAAGCATGGAACATCAAAAATTATAGATACATTTGCAATGTATCGACATCCCCAAGCTTAACTCCTGCTCGTCCTCGAGTAGGTAAGTGATAAAAAGATAGAATAATTTTGAGGTGACATGCACCATCATAAACTTGATCAAAGTATTTGTAAAACATTCAAAGCTGGGATCATAGTACTTTCATCATAACATGAAAGACAAAGTTCAACAATAAGACAAAGAAACTATGATGCAACATGAAAAGGCACAAACAAAAGATTCATGAATAACAATGCTTTGCAAGACGTTTGTTTGTTTCACATAAAGAAAACATAGCATAACAGTATTCAGCTTGTCCCTCATAGAGTAGCAAATATAAATGCATAGGACACCTTCAAAGTTCATAAGAGTGACTAGATACAAATAGTTTAAAACAAGCAATATCAAGGTATGCATCAATCAACTAGTCTTGGGACAATGCACATAGAACTAAGAATGGCCACTATGCTCTCAAAGTAGGTGCATAAAGATAGAAGGTGGAGACTCAATATATAAGTGGAAGAAAGGCCTTCATAGAAGGAAGTAGGGATTCAAGTCTCATAAAGAGCTTCCAAAAATTATGGTACTTATAGCTTTCAGCTCTCATTGCCCCTATCATAAGCATCTTGAAGTGATTAAGGTTAAAGTGAACAAACTATGGTATATATGCTTGACGAAGTATAAGTTAGAAATCTCATGTCCCTTGAATACGAGGGCCGCTCCTCATGCTACTCAAGTTTAGTCACCGGTAAGTTCTTGTCATTGTAAGTACATGTGTATCATAGAGAACCGCCAACGGGTACCCCTTGCCCGATGATACGGAAGAATACGCATATCAAAATGACAAGGCAAGTAGACAACGAGCATCTCAGCAATCTTCTTATTTACCATGGGAATACGGTGTTTTTTTCTCTCTTTCCTCTTTTCAAAATCTCCTTTTTTCTCTTTTTTTCTCAATATAGGACTCTTTTTTATAAGAAGAATGCTTCATAGACAACTCATTATGGTTACGCTGCAGGTTTCCACCATGTCAGCATGGATTAGACCAGCGACCTAGGCATTTCTCTAACACATATACATAACTCCATGGACTTACAAGCTCCCCTTTCATTTCACACCAACGACATCCATAGACAAAAGAGCATGATATCAACTAGGCACAAAGTACCCGTGCAATGTTGAAAGCGTTCCCCATGACAGCATGATTCTGCTAATCCCCAACAAATAAGTACAAGCATATACAACATAGACGACACAATGGTTCAAGTTTATTAAGGGCAAGAAAAGTAAAGTTTACCATCAAGTTCGTGAGAGCTTTAATCACTAGTTTTCTCATAACAAGTTTAATTTGGAAGGTAAACAAAAGCATGAATATACTTGGAATAGCATAAGCTAGTAGGTAGGTATGGTGGACTCTTTGGAATAACTTGGTTTAGGGAGTTGGATGCATGAGTGGAACTCATACTTGGTTGTGGAGGCTAGCAAAAGACTGCGAGCGACAAACTAAGAGAGCAGTAATGGCCATAATCATGCAGAGCGGCAAAACATCATTGATCAAAGCATAAAGTGATACTACAAGTTGAAAACTAAAGGATCATAAAGGCTTTGGTGACTTGGGATAGTCATAACATGGTGTGAGCATGCGCCAAGTCAACCCAAATAAAGCATCAAAGGACAATACCACAATACTATGCTTTAATATGCTAAAACAACGCATGATTCATCCAAGGCACATTAAGAAATCTCAATTGTTTATAACAAGTCATGATACATCAAAGAATACTAAGCATAAAGACAAAACAATATCAAGCATGGCATGACAAAGCATAGGCCACAGTCAAAAACAAGCTCTCTTTACCACTTAAGCATGAGCTTTCCTACTCTTTTCCAAACCAAACCAAACTATTTGAAAACCAATGTATGAAAGAGGGGGTCCAACCAATTTATTCAGCAAACTAAGAAAACAAAGCAAACGAAAAACCAAAACGAAAACGAAAAATAAGATGCTCCAAGAACACCACAACTGTGCATGAAACAATAAAAATAAAGCGTTTGGAAGAAACCTGGGATTTTTATTGATGAAGAAGGGGATGCCTTGGGCATCCCCAAGCTTTGACGCTTGTACTTCATGGATATTTCTTGGGGTGACACGCGTGGCATCCCCAAGCTTGAGCTTTAGTCCATCCTTCATCTTATTATCATTCCTTCCATACACCTGAAATTTTTCCTTCATACAAAACTTCACACAATCTTTATTAGCAATATTAGTGCACTCAAGATAATAAGTCTTTAGGTTCAGTTATAACACCAATAAAAATTCCATTAAAACACTAGATACTGTAGCACTTTCCTCAAAAAGCTCAATTCCCCAAAAGAACTCAAAAAGGAACCAACAAGAAGCAAATGCAGAAAATGGCAGAAATCAGTCAAAACAGACCAGCAGGTAAATACCAATTTTTTAGAAGACCTTCTGTTGCTCAAATCAAAAAGTGTTGAACTAAAGGAAGTTATATAACAACCTGGGGCAGAAGCACAAAAATTCACGCCTCAAAAGGGTGTACAGAGATTTTACACGAATTTCTACGGTGAAGCACAAAAATCTGTTTCAGGACAGCAACTTTCCCAATCATTACTTCTCTCTCATTAGAGGTTACTCTTGGCACAAAAGCAAATAAAAAGGATAAGGAGCGGTTATTACTGAAGTAATAACTTCCAAGACTCATCTAAAACTTTTGGGTTATCTCCCAATAAGTACTTTTCTTTAACGCCTTTAAGTTAGGCATAAGAAGCAAGAAAGAATCAAGTGTTCTCAAATGAAGAAGCATTAAGATTAATACCAGAAATATCTTCACCAAGGCAGGGTATCTCATCCAAATAAGTTCTAGGGGATCCTCTCTCAACACTCTTAGGTTCACTATTTTCATCAAATGGGTTTTCGGGAACGGTCCAATCAAGATTCTTTTCTATGGCTTCATGCATTGCTACTAGTTTGAAAGGTGTTGGCATCTTAATTTTCTTCCCATTAGGTTCAGTTTTGATCATCTTTTCTTGTGTACCAACAACATCTACGCATGAGCCTAGCATATTGAAATGTTTTCTAGCTTCTTGGCAACCTTGGCAACCTCATAGAATTCCTTAAGCAAAGTTTCTAGAATAAAATCCCTCTTTTCAGGGTCCTCAATTTCCTTAAGTTTAAGAAACATTACTTGCATTAAGGGGTTGAGGTTAACAAACCTAGCTTCCAACATGTGAACTAAAGAAGCTGCAGCAATCTCATAGTTTGGAGCAGGTTCTGCAAGGGATCTATCCTCAATATCCTCATGTTTACTAACATGATTAAAGAATTCTTCAATATTACCTTTTCCAATTATAGAGCCACTACCTATTGAAAGGTCTTTCAGGGTGAATTTAGGGATCAACATGGTGTGCTAAGGAAGGGGTAAAAACTATAGAAAGACTTAATTTTTTTTGTATTTTTTAATAAAGAAAGCAAACTTGTAAAACTAATTTTTTTGTGTTTTTGATAAAAAAAGCAAACAAAGCAAAAGTAAACTAAACAAAACAAAAATAACAAAGTAAAGAGATTGGTTATGAGGGACTCCCCTTGTGAAGATGTCCTTGACTCCCCGGCAACGGCGCCAGAAAAAGTTGCTGATGGCCCAAAATATACCGAGCTCGTTGGGGAACCCCAAGATAAAGGTATGATGAGCACAACAACAAGTTTTCCCTCAGTATGAAACCAAGGTTATCAATCCAGTAGGAGCAAGGAAACAATCCAAAGGTGTAGCTAGCTGAACGTTGGCAGGGCGCACTACCGGTGCCAGCAGCAACGTGGAGACCTGCACAACACAACCACAGAACTTTGCCCCAACTTGCGATGAGGTTGTCAATCTCACCGGTTTTGCTGAAAACAAAGGATTAAACGTATCGAATGGAAGAACTAATAGTTTGCAGAAAGTAAACACAAAGCAGTAAACAATTTGTAGATTGTATGTAAAAGAAAGGACCGGGGTCCATAGTTCACTAGAGGTGGCTCTCCTTAAGATACATAACATGCTGGGTGAACAAATTACAGCGGGGCAATTGACAAACATCGAGAAAGCATACAAGCATATACTAATCATCTTGACTCCTTTGAGACTTGATTTGGCATTACAACATTATACATAGACCGCCATACAACTGCATCTATGACTAATAATCCACCTTCAGGTTATTATCCGAACCCCCTCCAGTATTAAGTTACAAGCAACAGATTATTGCTTTACGAATTGCGTGTAAAGTAAACAATACGATTGTTTTATGAACAAAGGATTGTTGTTTTATCCCTAGTAGCAACAGCACATCTAATACCTTAGAGATTTCTGTCACTTCCCCAGATTACCAGAGGCATGAATGTCGTCGGATTGATGACAAGTACGCCATGAGGGGGTCCTCGAGGCGTGCGGAAGAGAGGGGTGTGAGACGTACGGTATTCCGGGACGGTGAGCACACAAGTTTACCCAGGTTCGAATCCGCCGGCTTTGGACGAATCCTACTCCTGCTAGCAATCCAGTAATACGGCAGAGCCGGAATATGGGTTACAAGGGTTTCGCCTGTGCGAGTTGAGGGTCTAAAGTATTGAGTGTAGAGTGTTTTTCTAAAGGCTCTCCCTAGGACAGCTCATATAGATATCCGGCCTAGGGTTTACAGGAGAGATCTATCCGGCTACGTCTAAGAGTCGGTTACATAGTACATCTTGAAATACAAGTAACATTATGGGCCTAAGTCGGTAAGTCTTCTAGGCCTTCCCGTAGCCGGATTGGACTCCATCTTTCTCCCTGACTGGGCCGCCCGTGAAGCAAAGCTCTAACCCGAAGTGGGCCACCCTGGTCAGTGAGGAACTGTGAGGATACCTGGAAAGTATATCCCCAATAGCAGCCCCCGAAGGCCTCCAAGACCCAAAGTCGGATTTATCATCGTCTAGCTTGATCTTCGGCTTGCAGAATCTTGAAGGGTTCCTGAAACTTCACAACAAAAGATACGATCCGGGTCTTAAAAATAAGTCGGACCTATCAGTAGGTTACTCGGATTTTCCAGCTCATTTTTGAACTAAGCCGGAACTTGGTCTCTAACGCCACCTAACACAAGCATGGTCAAGTCACGTCATCTGACAGGCGTTCTGTCAGCACGACCGTTGGTGGGTCCGTGGTCCACGGAACCGAGGCGCCATTTCAATGCGTGCGTGGAGATCGAGGCGACGCAATCATCACGCGGGTCCTTCCCAGTTCTTTCCACGACGCGTGGCGGTTTCACTGTAGCGTTTGCACGAATCTTGGCACATGTAGGTGGATATAAGGGGTTCAGATTTCTTCTTCTCCTTTCCACTAGTCCTTTGCCGTTTCCTTCCTTCCCAATCCTCCTGCACGCACAGAGCCTCCTCGTCCTTCCCCCATAGAACCTCCCAGCGCTGCCCCTTTAAGGTCACCTTCTCACCGGAGAAAATGTCTTCATCATCTTCTTCCTCCGGTTTGGCGGTGGCAGCGGCGGCGGCGAAGGCGGAAGCTGCAGCAGAGAAAGAAAGCTACAGGAGAATCTGGATCCCCTGCGCCCTTGACGAAGCAGGCCTCAAGAACGTGGAGAAGGAGGGGCTTCTCATTGCCGGGGACTGGCGGAGCGGCTCCGGTGAAACCGTCCCCAACCCGCATGAGGGCGAGCGAGTCCACTTCGGCACTCATCTGGACCGAGGTCTGTCTTTTCCTCCCTCGGAGTTCTTCTCCGAGGTGATAGATCACTATGGGGTTCAACTCCACAATCTTCCTCCCAATTCACTTCTAGAAATGAGCACATATGCTGCGCTTTGCGAGGGCTTTCTCGGCATTAGGCCGAGTTTGCTTCTCTTCCGGTTTTATTTCCATGTCCGGAGGAATTCCATCACTACCGGTGTTCCTTACATCACCGGCGCCATTAGTTTTTCTCTTATACTAGACCGGGCATATCCCAAAATTTCTGCCAGTGACTCGGTCAAACAATGGCCAGCCACTTTTTTCTACCATAGGGATATTCCGGCTCCCGGCAAAGCTACTGCTTTGCCGGCTTTTGTCGACGGAGCCGCCACGGCCCAACCTTCTTGGGACGAGGCTGCTCCGGCTCTCACAGATGATCTAATCCTCGCTAAGAGGTGGATCGAATATCCGATCAAGCACAATGGTCTGAAGGGATCTGATTTGGTCCAGTGCTGGGTCTCACGTCGGATCAAGCCACTTCAGTACCACGGGGATAGACTGATGCACTCCATCACGTCTTCTCCAACCGACTCCCTCCACATCAGCCCCAAAGCCTACACTACTCAAGGCTACATAAGCCAAATCAAGTGGCTGATCAAGGAGCGGATCGAAAGGCGGATTCCGGAGGTTTCTCTGGACATGCACATGGCGGAAAACCCCGTGGTGCCGGTAAGCTTTCATCATCACATCTTTTATGTGTTTCTATCTTTGAGTTATATTGCAATAATAATATGTTTTCTTGTTTTCAGCTTGCTGACATCCCCGAGTCGGAACTTGCTCCGCTCGAAGGATACCCTCCGGAGTTTTCTCAGGAGGTAGAAGTAGTTCCACTGCTGGATCTTGCGCTCAAGAAGTGCAAAGCTCAGACGGTAGCGGTTGGCACAAAGGAGGTGCCTGTCGTGAAGAGGTGTCTTTTCAGTCACAACTTTTCCGTCTTTTGTACTTTACTCAAATTTCTTTCCGAGATGTAACGTTTCCGAATTTGTTACCTTCTTAGAGCAAAATTAATCATTAAGGGCAAGGGGAAAGGGATTTCTTCGAAGCCCTTACGCCAGACGAAGCTTACCATAGCTTCCCCTGCCGTGGCTCCTCCAACTCCGGCCCCTCAACCTTCTGCAACTCTGGTTATCTCGTCGGATGCTGCAGAAGATCCGGCTCTTCAAACGGAGCCTGCGATCCTTGGGTCGCAAACTGACGTCACCGTGGGTGCGTCAACTCAAGATAAGGGTGAACCCTCTTCGTGTAATGATCCCTCGGCTGAAGTCTTCGCTGAAAACCTCCTCAGCAATCCGGGTCTTGCCAAGTTTGGCCTGACCCGGAAATCTGCAGAGGAGATCCAGCGGCTAGCCAGGCAAGTCCTGGACAAAAGCCATTTATGCCCCGAGGAGGAAGCGCAAGAAGCAGAGGACTTCAAGTTCTCTGACCTTCTCACTCAAGTCCGCCTTCACGATGAGAGGATTAGGACTGGCGAGCTTCCAACAGCTCCAGTGATCCCTCTTACTCTTGCCGAAAAGGTGGCCGCTGAAGTGAATGCGGGTTTAGATAAACTCACCTGCGAGCAATATGTAAGTCGGAATTCCAACTCTTGTTTTTTCCATTATGTTATATCACATCCTCTAGCCCCCAAGCATGAAGTAGAATATAGAATCCGAGTTTATTCTTCATTAGGATGCCAAAGAACGAACTAGTGTAGCCCCCAAGGCTCGTGCTGATATTTAGCAAAAATATTAGCCCGAGTCTTAAGTAGCTTTCTGACTTTGGGTATTCTGACTTACAGAAAGCATGTTCCTATAACCAGGAATTACCGACCAATGTCTGTGATAAGCGGAGAGAGATCAAAGCTCTCCGGCTTAAAAATGCTGAGCTCAAAGTAGCCAAGGATGAAGCCGAAGGTAAACATTCCGAGATTCAAACCTTGTCTTTGGTTTTTTTCAATGTCGAATTTTTCTGAAGTTGTTGTTCTTTTTTTGTCTTACAGCGCTGGTGAAACAATCCATCCTCGGACCCTGGTGGTGGAGAACAAGGGACTTCGCCAAGAGCTAGATAAGCTCAAGGCAGATCATGAAAAGAGCATACCTCAAGTCCCTGAATCCTCCTCCATGGCCACGGATGAGCATGATCGCAAGATTGCTGCTCGGGATAAAATAATCTCGGACCTCAAGAATGAGCTTGGCAGAGAGAAGGACATATCCCAGGCGCTCCGGGCTGAACTCCAGAGTCTCTGGGAGGAGAAGACCAAGATTGACGACGTCATTTTTGGTATGTTCCACCTCTCTGACTTATCTTTTTCTTCGACTTCTATCAATGTCGGTTTTTTCTTAACTTTATTTTGATTTATAGGTCCTCTGAAGTTGACGGACTCTTCCTCATCCGAGCCCCGCACCCACCGGCTTACCCAAGTCGGTGATCTTCTTCATGACTACCGCCAGTCCCTTGAGGACATTGGTGAGTCTCTCAGGATTCCGGACATGCCAAGCATGTCGGATTTTGAGGTGCGGGACAGGGCCAAGGAGATGCCGCAGCTTGTTCGGGACTGGAACATGTCCTACGCGCGGACTGTTGCGCAGAATGCTCTCTCCATGGTCATGAGCCACCATGGAAAAATGGAAATATGGCAAGTGACTAGAGGGTACTGCAAGGTAGACGAAGACGGTCAGGAGCAGGACCTTCAAGCCATCATGCACTCCTGCGCCGGATACGGGTGCCACTAGCTGATCTGACCAGCTACGAGATACCCTTCTTCACCCACGTGGATACTCCACCTCCTCCTGCAGAAGAAACCGAAGAAGTTTCCGACGATGAACGCACCAACTCGGATGCGGACATCTCGGAAAGATATCAAGGCGGAGTGACCAGCGAGCCGGCAGATCCTTCATCTCCTCCTGCATCATAGACCAGAAATTTATGTATTATTCCGGAAAAAACTTGATGCGGTTATAAATATTAAGTACTATTTATCTTTGCAAGTGCTAAGCTTTTGATCTATTCAGCACTTTTGACTTTTGAAATTTTTGCGTGCCTGAAATGTTTACATAAGCACTTATATTTTTTCGTCTCTACTTATCGTTTACCTGGCTTTCTGCCTCGTCCCTTTCATGAGCCAGCTAAACCTTCAGCCGGAAACTTTGCCGAGCAACGGAGCTCAATTGATAAACCATTTTAAACTCGGAAACAAAGCCGGCTTCCAGTACCAACAATTCACTACTTAGAAAATGCCCGCATTCGGTAATCAGATAAATAATCAAAGTAAAGACTAGAAAATTTTAGAGTTATACCCGAAGGTAGCAGTTTTAGAATCGGAAATCTAGACCAGAACGAACATGAGCATAAAGTACTTTCAAGCATTCTGGGATTTTCGACTATGACATGATCATTCGGAAATAAGATGGTTTAAGAACTTCTTAGAAAAAACTTGAGGCAACCAAAACTTTTATTTCTCACAGAACATGTACATATGTATGATTACAAAGAAGGATAAACTAAGAATAAAAGGGACGTAGCTGAGCAATATTCCACGGTCTGTCTAACTCATCCGGATTTGTACTGCCTCCAGCTCTCTTTCTCTTCTTAGTAGCAGGTCTTTCTTTGACTGGCCTCATGTAAGTTAAGTAATACGATCCATTGTGCAATACTCGACTAACTAAAAAGGGCCCTTCCCATACTGGGGAAAGTATGTGCTTTCTTTGTTGCACAAGCCGGAGAACCAAATCACCTTTATTGAAAGATCTATTTCGGACTCTCTGGCTATGATACTTGCGTAACTTCTTCTGATAGGCTGTAGATCTCATTTCAGCAATGATGCGAACTTCTTCGACTAAGTCGAGATCATTTTGTCGAGAAATATCGGCATCCTCTTCAATATACGCGGCCACTCTAGGAGAAGTATGAATTAAATCACTAGGAAGAACTGCTTCTGCGCCATAGACCAAGAAGAAAGGTGTGTATCCTTTTGACCTGTTCGGAGTTGCTCATAAACTCCAAATTACAGAGGGTAGTTCCTCTGCCCAAGCCCCCGCAGCACGTCGTAGTGGTGCTTCAAGTCTTGGTTTCAGGCCTTGTAGAAATAAACCATTTGCTCTTTCGAGTTGTCCGTTAGCCTATGGATGTGCGACTGATGCAATGTCAAGCCGGATATTTTGCTCATCGCAGAATTCAGCCAGTTCTCCCATAGAAAAGTTACTCCCGTTGTCCGTGATGATGCTATGCGGATAACCATACCGGATTATAACATCCTTGACAAATCTTTTGGCTGTTGCTCCATCACAACTAGTGACAGGTTTAGCCTCGATCAGCTTGGTGAATTTATCCACCATCAATAAGAGGTGGGTGAATCCACTTGGAGATCGTTTAAAGGGTCCTACCATATCAAGCCCCCAGACCACAAAAGGCCATGTTATAGGTATTGTTCGCAGCTGATCAGCCGGAATATGAGCTTGCTTGGCGTATTTTTGGCAGCCTTTGCATGTCTTGACTAACCGTTCGGCATCTGCCTGAGCTGTAAGCCATAAAAAGCCATGTCGAAAAGCTTTTGCCACTAGAGATTTGGCTGCAGCGTGGTGACCACACTCGCCTTCGTGGATTTTCCTTAAGATTTCACCTCCTTCTTCCGGAGATACACAGCGTTGAAAACCCCCAGAAACACTCCGTTTATGGAGGTCACCCTTAACAATAGTATAGGCTTTTGCTCGTCGGATAATCTGCCGGCTCAGCACCTCGTCTTCGGGTAATTTTCCATCTACGAAATAGTCAAGGTAGGGTTGAGTCCAGCTGGGAATTACAACCAGAACTGCTATTAAAGGTGAGTCGGATTTGGTCGGATATTCCTCATCTACTCCCTTTATCGAGGGAACTTTGAGGTGCTCTAAAAATGCGCCATCCGGGACCTCTTTCCGCGCAGAGCCTATTTGAGATAGTGCATCTGCTTCCTCATTTTCTGCTCGAGGGATGTGTTGAACTTCAAACCCTTCGAACGATTTAGATAGATCATCCACGACAGCTTTATATGCTGCCATGTGCTTATTTGCATTACAAATATCCGAGACTTGCTGAGCAACAAGATCCGAATCTCCGTAACACATCAAACGTCGGATGCCAATATCTTTGGCAATCCGGATTCCATGCAGCAGTGCTTCATACTCGGCAATATTGTTTGTCGCTGTGAAGTGGATCTGCAGCACGTATAATAGTTTATCTCCTTGGGGTGATTTGAGCACCACGCCAGCCCCCGAGCCCCCTCGAGCCTTAGACCCATCGAAAAAGAGGGTCCAGTATTCTGACTCAGGGAGGACCATATTCTCCTTCGTCTCTGTCCAATCAGCGACAAAGTTAGCAAGGATCTGGGATTTGATTGTTGTCCGAGGTTTATACTCAATATCGAAAGCTGAGAGCTCTATGCCCCATTTGGCGACACTTCCTGTGGCGTCGCTGTTGTTGATTATGTCTCTCATGGGAGCTTTGCTCACCATGGTAATTGGATGCTCCTGAAAATAGTGTCGTAACTTACGAGATGCTAGGAAAACACCGTAAGCCAACTTTTGATAGTGCGGATATCGCTGTTTTGATTCTGTCAAGACCTCGCTGACAAAGTAAGTCGGACACTGCACCAAGTGTTCCTGATTTTCCTCTGGTCTCTCCACCACCATGACGATACTAACGACCTTATTTGTCGCAGCAATATAAATCAACATCGGTTCCTGAGGTTCCGGCACTGCAAGGATAGGAGCAGATGAGAGTACTTTCTTCAGGTCTTGTAGTGCAGCTTCAGCTTCGTCAGTCCAAACAAAATCCTTAGTCTTTTTCAGGAGTTTGTATAATGGTGCGGCTCTTTCACCAAGCCGGCTTACAAATCGACTGACCGCAGCGATGTAGCCAGTTAATCTTTGTACGTCCATCAGGCGAGTTGGCCTAGAAATATTGAGTATAGCCTTGATTTTGTCGCGGTTCACCTCTATGCCTCTTTGAGACACGATGAAACCTAACAATTTTCTGGCTGGTATTCCAAAGAAGCATTTCTTCGGGTTAAGCATGATGTTGTATTTTCATAGATTGGCGAACGTTTCCTCCAAGTCGGAAATGAGTGTTTCCTTCTTTTTGGACATCACCGCGATATCATCCACGTATGCATGTACATTGCGTCCGAGTTGGTCGTGGAGGCAACGCTGCATCGTGCGCTGGTACGTAGCTCCTGCGTTCTTCAGCCCAAAGGGCATTGTAACAAAACAGAAGGTTCCGAAGGGGGTTATGAATGAAGTTTTGACTTTGTCAGATTCCTTCATCCGGATTTGGTGATAACCGAAATATGTGTCGAGAAACAGAGGAGTTCCAAGCCTGCCGTAGAATCGATAACTTGATCAATTCTAGGCAGAGCGAACGGATCTTTTGGACAAGCCTTGTTCAAGGCAGTATAATCAACACACATCCTTAAATTAGTGGTGTCCTTTTTACGGACCATTACAGGATTGGCCGACCACTCAGTGTGGATGACCTCTTCTATGAATCCGGCTAACTCGAGCCGTGCTAGTTCCTTAGCTATTGCCTTACGCTTTTTGTCGCCAAACCGTCGTAAGGACTGTTTGACGGGTTTAGCGTTCGGGTTTACATTTAGAGAGTGCTCGGCAAGTTCCCTAGGTACTCCGGTCATGTCAGATGGCTGCCACGCGAAGATATCTTGATTTGCTTGGAGGAACTTGACGAGCGCGCTTTCCTATGCGCTATCTAGGCCTATGCCTATCTAGGTCACCTTGGAGGGGTCATCATCCTTCAACGGTGCTTTCTTCGTCTCTTCTGATGCCTTGAACTCCGGATTTGGCTTGGTAACCTCCTTCTTCGTTGCGGGCATCTCAGACGGATCTATGCTCTTCTTGATCTCCTGGTACTCCTGGGCATGCAGCACGGCTTCGGCAAAGGTGGCATTTCCATCCTCGCACTCTCGCGCTTTCTTCGGGTCTCCCCTGATGGTGATCACGCCGTTGGAACCTAGAATTTTCATCATATTGTAAATGTAACACGGACGAGCCATAAAAGCCCAGTAAGCCGGACGTTTGAATATAGCGTGGTATGCGCTCTTGAACGGGATCACTTCGAAGGAAAGTGCCTCCGTCTGATAGTTCTTTGGAGTTCCAAAGGTAACATCCAAAGTGATCTCTCCCAGGGAATTAGCTTGTCTTCCTGGGACAACTCTGTGAAAAATCATAGAGCTATGGTTTAGCTGGGTCTCCGAGATCTTCATCCGGCGTAGCGTTTCGACATAGAGAATATTGATGCTTCTACCACCGTCCATGAGGGTCTTGGACAAACCATAACCGTCAATAAGTGGGTTGATGATTAAGGCGTATTTTCCTTCCCTGTGTAACTTAGGCGGATGATCATCGCGGTCAAACGTGATTGCCACTTCCGACCAGTCCAAATACTGGGGGACAGTCGGAACTGTTGCATTGAGTTCGTGTAGAACTGCTTTCTTGACCTTTGCTGGTTGAGATCCGAGGAAGGTGACATAAGTGTCCTTCTTAGTGGGAAAAGTCTTCTTCCTTTCCGACTTGGGGTTTGAAGCATCAGCTTCCTCCATGTCGGAATCTTCCTTGGTCTCCTTGTCTTTTTCGGGATTTTTCTTTCCCTTCTTCCCCTTAGCTTTGTAGCCTGCGGTATCATCTCTTTTGATGTCGTCATTGAAATGACATTCAGCGTTGGTGTGGGACGAGCCCCCATTGGCGTCTAGGTGATGCACCCATGGGTTATTGGCAATGTCGGTCCAAGAGTAGGTTTTGCCTGGTTGTTGTTCTCCTCTACCTTGGACCCTTGATGTCCCACGGCCACGCCCGCGGCCTCCGCCACGTCCTCCTCGTCCTCCAGACCCGGAAACAGTAGTAACTACCGCTGTTTCCACGTTGGGTTTTTCTTCCGAGGTATTTTTGCGCTTCTGAGCTTGTTGCTTTGGTTGTTTTGCTGACTGAGGCACATCTAGGGCATTGAGTAGTCCTTCTGCATCGTCGTCAGCATCTGCATACTTGCTCGCTATTTCTATCATCTCTCCCAAATCAGTAACCTTGTCACACTTCAAGCGATGGCGCAGTAAACCAATAGGGAGACCTGCAATGAAGGCTTCAATCGCAGTTTGATCACTTACTCCTTCGTAGGAGTTCTTGGTGTCGATCCATCATCCGACGTAATCCCGGCAAGTTTCTCCGGCTTTTTGGGTGCAACGCTTTAGGTCTCCAACCGTACAGGGCCTCCGATATGTGCCTTCGAAATTCCGAAAGAGCGCACTTTGCAAATCATACCAGTTATGGATGGTGTTTGCCAGAAGTTCATTGAGCCATGATCGTGCCGTCTTCCGCAACATAAGAGATATCGGGTTGCGACCAGGTAGCAAGCTTGGAAGAAATCCTGTAACCAGGTGTCTGGCCGAGCAATGCCGTCATAGTCTTGGATATGTCTTGAGATAGCAAATCCTTCCGGGAAATTTGTAGCTATGATGCATGGTCCGAAACACTTTGGGCCCACGTACACGTCATCATTTTCATAGCGCCGAGCCTCTATGTTGTAGTTGATCCTATGCCTTGCGTCGTTCGGGTAGAGATCGTCCCGAATGCCGGCTGTGGCTGCGGTGCCGTGGAGCTAGACTTCGGCTTCTGCCACCACCTCTTCTGCCATGTCGTCCTCCTTGCCCTCCATGGGAGCCGTTGTGGTGACTGTATGGTGGAGAGGGTGGAGCAGCTTGACTACAACGAGCCCCCTGCCTGCTTGTACCGGCATGGTTTCCGTCGTTTCTTCGTCCGTTGTTCCCACCATGGTGAGGCTCAGCCGGACGGTTCTCATGGCTAGGAGGTGGCATTCTCTGACGATCCTCCTCCCGACGTTTCTCTTTATCTTCTCCCCTTCGATCCTTAGATTCTCGTCGGGGAGGGTTTGTCGGATTCAGGGCAGCGATGGCGTCTTTTTCGGCCCCTGGGGCGACGTTCCTCCAGTTAAGCGAAGTTTTGTGATGCTGTCCTGAAGATCCGGTTCTTGAATAGTTGTGTTCCCTGCGTTCAGGGTGATGGTACTGCGCCCGAACGTAATGGGATCTTACGCCAGCCCATGCCGGATCTGTGCGACACTGGTCAAAATCCGAGACCAGTTTTTGACTTCTAGACAGGGCTACCTTTTGCTACTCCAGTCCCTTGTTGAGTAGCTTGATACCCAAAGGGATCTCCTCTGGTCCTGGATTAGCCGATAGAATTTCTCGGGCTGCCACGGTATTTTGTACCGGTGTTGGGTATACCCAATCTCCGCTGCTATATTTCCGTGGCTTCCCCATATCATCTCCAAAAAGGACGGCACAGACACGTGGGAATTGGTTGTCATCTATGTGACGCTTCCGTGTCTTCTGATGTAGACGAGACATGTATTCCTTGTTTGACATGCGTTTCTTCTCCACCTCAATGTTTTTGGCTTCATCGAGGAGTTGTTGACGACGCGCTTCTAGGGCTTGCGCCCTTTCGTCCAACTCATCTGCGGTAAGTTCTGCAGCTGTAGGGATAGGTGTGGTTAGTGCGGCATCGATGAGTTTACGTGCACCTTCGGTGATCACGTGTCCATCCACTGATGCTTCTTTTTTCAGCTCATCTGGGATAAGTGCTCCATCCGAGTCTTCCTCGTATTCCTCGGCAATCACCTCCTCTGTCAGAGGATCTTTTGCCGGGGTCTTGTTTTTCTTGTTCTTCTTCTTTGCCTTCTTGGCAGTGCCGGTAGCAAAGACGGCTTTGGGTCCATTTCCCGGAGTCAAACTCTGATCGGTACTTTCGGACATCTGGACCTCGGGATTATCTCCGACGTCCATGTCATCCTGCGTTTTGGGAGAGTGTTCCCTGGATCCTTCATCCATGGCTTCTCCTTCTTCTGCAGCTTTGGAGTTGTACTCCTCTTCATATTTCGTGGAGAACTTTCGGAAATCTGCTGACGTCATCGATTCATCCGAGGATGCGGGTACGTCGGTGTTTGTTCCAATTGCCTCCAGCACCGAGTCGGTGTTTTCTCCAGCATCGGCAGAGCCGGATCCGGATCCCACGTATCCGACAAAGCGCGACGCGTGCCCCCTGAGGTACCTGCGGCTTTCACGATCAGCCATATCGAAACTTTTGATGGTTTCGAGGATTGCCTCTGCACTTTCGCCTTGCAGTATTATACGTCGTAGTGTGTACCTCAGAAAAGGCCTGTCTGTTCCGACATCCTTAGAGCCAGAATCAGTGTCGTTGATATGCACCTCCTGGATTTCGACTTCCATGGGTGGGTCGATCTGGGATCCGGCTCCTCCTGGGAGATCCACTCCAGATTCGACTTGGTCCGCTAGGTCTTCCTCAGGCTCGGGTTTCTCCACTATCTCCGCAACTTGTGCGGGCTGGGTGGGATTAGGGTTTTCTAAGATCCGGAACTCTGCCGCCTCCGCGGACAAAGGGGACCCAGAAAATTCTTCTGCCTCTATCATCGCCGCTGGGGTGGGTTGGGCAGGTTCAGCGAAACCGATGTAAACATCGATCTCACCAAAAGACATGATTGTGTAGGCAGTCACGGCCTCCCTCGCCGGAATCCAAGTCTCGTCGAGAACGTCGAGAGGGACGTCGCTGGCATAGAGGATGCGACCGACGACGATAGTCTCGCCGATTCCGATTCTTGCAGATTCCGCTCGGAACGTAGATCCGTAGCTCACTTGCCCCACGGTGGGCACCAAATGTCGTCGGATTGATGACAAGTACGCCATGAGGGAGTCCTCGAGGCGTGCGGAAGAGAGGGGTGTGAGACATACGGTATTCCGGGACGGTGAGCACACAAGTTTACCCTGGTTCGAATCCGCCAGCTTTGGACGGATCCTACTCCTCCTAGCAATCCAGTAATACGGCAGAGCCGGAATATGGGTTACAAGGGTTTCGCCTGTGCGAGTTGAGGGTCTAAAGTATTGAGTGTAGAGTGTTTTTCTAAAGGCTCTCCCTCGGACGGCTTATATAGATATCCGGCCTAGGGTTTACAGGAGAGATCTATCCAGCTACGTCTAAGAGTCGGTTACATAGTACATCTTGAACTACAAGTAACATTATGGGCCTAAGTCGGTAAGTCTTCTGGGCCTTCCCGTAGCCGGATTGGACTCCGTCTTTCTCCCTGACTGGGCCGCCCATGAAGCAAAGCTCTAACCCGAAGTGGGCCACCCTGGTCAGTGAGGAACTGTGAGGATACCTGGAAAGTATATCCCCAACAATGAACCCACTATCGAGCATAAATACTAACTCTTGGAGTTGCTAGCATCTACTTGGCCAAGATAGTGATGGGTTCGTAGCATGGAAAGCAAAAAATTTCTACCGCAAGAACGAACAAAAACCCAGATCTAATCTAGATAAAAGCCATGATCTAATCTATTAGACATGTGCAACGAGATAGATCTGTACTAACCCTCGTAGAACCGAAAGCGTTACGAGATTAGATCTCGGGGCTGATGTAGTCGATCACTTGCCGATCTCAGGATCGTGTGGACGATCCTTCCGGCGCCGCGTTCCGGCAGCACTTCCGTAGTCGGTCACACGTGCGGAGTCAAAGCAGACCTTCCTCTCCCCGTTCTAGCAAGCATCGGAGGTAGTAGATCTTCTCCATGGAATCCCAGCAGCACGATGGTGTGGTGATGGTGGTGGAGTAGAGAATTCTGCAGGGCTTCGCCTAAGCCGGAGTAGAGCGAAGGAGGAGGAGAGAGGCGGCAGTTAGAGCTTGTTATGAGAGAGTGCTTGGAGGGGGCGCCCCCTCCCTTCTATTTAAAGGAGGGAGGCGCGCCTGGGGAGGGGGAGTCCTAGTAGGACTCCCCTCCTCCTTGGGCCGGCGGGTTGGGAAGGGGGGAGGAGTCCTCCTCCCCCCACGAATCCGTGTCTCGCCCCACAAGGTTTCCTTTGACCCTTTCTTGGTTTTCAAGCAAACACCAAGAACTCTTCTAGAACCTTCCAGAACATTCCGAAACCTTCTAGAATCTCCATACAAACACTCCGGAACATTTCCTAACTTAGAAAATGATCCCCTATATATGAATCTTATTCTCCGGACCATTCCGGATCTCCTCGTGATGTCTTGGATCCATTCCGAGACTCCGAACATCATTCGGTCTCCAACGCAAATTCCATATCTACTTAAAACAACTTCGAACCTTAAGTGTGTCACCCTACGGTTCGTGAATATGCAGACATGATGAAGACAACTCTCCTATCAATAACCATCAGCGGGATTTGGAGATCCATAATGGCTCCCACATACTCAACGATGATATCGTGATCGATTGAACCATTTAACATACGAAACCAATTCCCTTTGTCTCGTGACATTCTACTTATCCGACGTTTGATCGTCGGTATCTCCATACCTAGTTCTAACTTGTTACTGATAAGTACTTTTTACTCATTCCATGTTATGTCATCCCTTGTGACCCAGTCACATGCTTGCAAGCTATCTAGATGACATTCCACCGAGAGGGCCCAGAGTATATCTATCCGTCATATGGATGGACAAATCCCAATCTTGGTCTATGCGCTTCAACACATACTTTCAGAATACCCAATGACACCTTTATAACCGCCCAGTTACAAAGCGACGTTTGATGTCATCAAAGTACCCATCCGGTGATGGTGATTAACATAACCTCATGGTCGAAGGATTAGGTTACTATGTATTTGAAAGCTTACAGCAATACGAACTTAATGACTTGATCTTATGCTACGCTTACTATGGGTGTGTGTCCATCACACCATTCTCCTAATGATATGATCTTGTTATTAACGACATCCAATGTCCATGATCAGGAAACCATGATCATCCATTAATCAACAAGCTAGTTTACAAGAGGCTTACTAGGGACTCTTTTATGTTTACAAAAGACACAAGTATTAATGTTTCCGGTTAATACAATTATAGCATGGGATGTAAACATTTATCATAAACATAAAGATATAATAATAACCACTTTATTATTGCCTCTTGGGCATATCTCCAACAGATAGCTACTAACAAAGGAAAGCATGCAAGATCACAAATAACGAAGACATGATAGAATCAATAATCAATCTGAAATAGCATCTCAATATCCATCGGATCCCCGCAAACACAACATGTAAGATTACAAATTGATGATCTTGATCATGAACGGAGCTCACAAGATCTAAACATGAAAGCACAAAGGAGGAGAACCAACCATCTAGCTACTACATGGACCCGTAGTCCAGAGATGAACTACTCACGCATCACACCGGAGGCTTGCATGATGATGAAGAAGGCCTCCAAGGTGAATTCCCCTCCCCGGCAGGGTGCCGAGAAGAGCTTCAAATCCCTCCCGATCTAGGGATGGAGATGACGGTGGCTACAAACTCTTTCGTGGATTTTTGATCGGGTACTTAGGGTTTTGCTATCGGAGGCAATATATAGGTGGAAGGAGAGGCCGAGGGGGTGCTGGGGTCGGCCAGACCACCCCCTGGCATGGGCCAGGCCTGGCCGCGTAGCCAGGTGGTGTGGCCGGGTTCCAGCCCTTCTCTGTCTCGTATTCTGGCTCCAGATGTCTTCCATAAAAATAGTGACTTTGGCTTTTGTCCCGTCCAATTCCGAGAATATTCATTTTCTGACTTCCTGGAACCAAAAACAGCAGAAAACAGGTAGCTGGCACTGTGGCTCTTTATTAATAGGTTAGTCCAAGAAATCATATAAAAAGTACTCCAAAGTGTGGACAAAACACAAGAAAGTAGATAAAACCAAGCATGGAACATCAAAAATTATAGATACATTTGCAATGTATCAACTCCTTTGAGACTTGATTGGGAATTACAATATTATACATAGACCGTAATCCAACTGCATCTATGACTAATAATCCACCTTCAGGTTATCATCCGAACCCTCTCCAGTATTAAGTTGCAAGCAACAGATAATTGCATTACGCATTGCATGTAAAGTAAACAATACGATTGTTCTATGAACAAAGGATTGTTGTTTTCTCCCTAGTAGCAACAACACATCTAGTACCTTAGAGATTTCTGTCACTTCCCCAGATTACTAGAGGCATGAACCCACTATCGAGCATAAATACTAACTCTTGGAGTTGCTAGCATCTACTTGGCCAAGATAGCTACTAACAACGGAAAGCATGCAAGATCACAAATAACAAAGACATGATAGAATCAATAATCAATCTGAAATAGCATCTCAATATCCATCGGATCCTCGCAAACACAACATGTAGGAATTACAAATAGATGATCTTGATCATGAACGGAGCTCACAAGATCTACACATGATAGCACAAAGGAGAAGAACCAGCCATCTAGCTACTACATGGACCCGTAGTCCAAGGATGAACTACTCAGGCATCACACCGGAGGCTTGCATGGTGATGAAGAAGGCCTCCAGGGTGAATTCTCCCCTTCGGCAGGGTGGCGGGAAGAGCTTTAGATCCCTCCCGATCTAGGGATGGAGATGACGGCGGCTACCGACACTTTCATGGAAATTTGATCGGGTACTTAGGGTTTCTGTATCGTAGGCATCTTATAGGTGAAAGGGGAGGCCGAGGGGTTGCTCGAGGCGGTCAGACCATCCCCTGGCGTGGGCCAGGCTTGGCCGCGCGACCAGGTGGTGTGGCGGCCCTGTGGCCCCTCCCCGTCTCGTATTCTGGCTCCGTGTGTCCCTCGGTGAAAAACTGACTTTGGCTTTTGTCCCGTCCAATTCCGAGAATATTCATTTTCTGACTTTCCTGGAACCAAAAATAGCAGAAAACAGGCAGCTGGCACTATGGCTATTGTTAATAGGTTAGTCCAAGAAAGTGTATATAAAGTACTCCAAAGTGTGGACAAAACATAAGAAAGTAGATAAAACCAAGCATGGAACATCAAAAATTATGGATACGTTAGCAACATATCAACATCTCCTGCTCGTCCTCGAGTAGGTAAGTGATAAAAAGAAATAATAATTTTTGAGGTGACATGCACCATCATAAACTTGATCAAAGTATTTGTAAACATTGATAGCTGGGATCATAGTACTTCAATCATAACATGAAAGATAAAGTTCCAACAATAAGACAAAGAAACTATGTTGTAACATGAAAAGGCACAAACAAAAGATTCATGAATAACAATGCTTTGCAAGACGTTTGTTTGTTTCACATAAAGAAAACATAGCATAGTAGCATTTAGCTTGTCCCTCCTAGAGTAGCAAACATAAATGCATAGGACACCTTTAAAGTTCATAAGAGTGACTAGATACAAATAGTTTAAGAACAGGCAATATCAAAATTACGCATCAATCAACAAGTCTTGGGACAATGCACATAGAACTAAGAATGGCCACTATGCTCTCTTAATAGGTGCATAAAGATAGAAGATGGAGACTCAACGTAAAAGTAAAAGAAAGTCCTTCTTAGAAGAAAGCAGGGATTCAAGTCTCATAAAGAGCTTCCAAAAATTATGGTACTTATTAGCTTTCAACTCTCATTGCCCCTATCATAAGCATCTTTAGGTGATTAAGGTTAAAGTGACACAACTAAGAGGATATGCTTGACAAGTTATAAGTTGAAATCTCATGCCCCTTACTTACGAGTACCGAACCTCATGCTACTCAACTTCAGTCACAAGTAAGCTCTTGTCATTGTAAGTACATATGTATCATAGAGAACCGCCAATGGGGTACCCTTTGCACATGATACAGGAGCTATCCCATAATCAAAATGACAAGGCAAGCAGACAATGAGCATCTCAGCGATCTTTTTATTTTCTATTTGCATAGGTTTTTATTGAGGATGCTTCATAGAGTGCTCATTATAGTTATGTTGCAAGTTTCCATCATGATTAGGCATGGCTTAGGCAAGCGGCCCAGGCGTTTCTCTAACACAAATACAAACTCCATGATCTTACAAGTTACCCTTTTATTTCACACCGCCGGGATCCATAAGCAAAATAACATGATATCAACAGGGTACAAAGTACAAGTGCAATGTTGAAAGTGTTCCCCATGATACATGGTTCTGCTAACTTCAACTTATAAAGCACAAGCATATACGCAACAAATATGGATGCAATGGTTCAAGTATATTAAGTGCAAGAAAGTAAAGTGTGCCATCAAGTTCGTGAGAGCTTTAATCACTAATTTTCTCATAACAAGTTTAATTCGGAAGGTAGATAAAAACATGAATATACTTGGAATAGCAAATGCTAATAGGTAGGTATGGTGGACTCTTTGGAATAACTTGGTTTTAGGAGTTGGATGCATGAGTGGAACTCACACTTGGTTATGGAGGCTAGCAAAAGACTGGGAGCGACCAACTAAGAGAGCAATAATGATCATAATCATGCAGAGCGACAAAACCTCATTAATTAAAGCATAAAGTGATATTACAAGTTGAAAACTAAAGGATCATAAAGGCTACGGTGACTTGGGATAGTCATAACATGGTGTGAGCATGTGCCAAGTCAACCCAAATAAAGCAACAAAGGAGAATACCACAATACTATGCTTTAATATGCTAAAACAACGCATGATTCTTTCAAGGCACATTAAACAATCTCAATTGTTTATAACATGTCATGCTACAGCAAAGATCACTAAGCATAAAGCCAAAACAATATCAAGCATGACATGACAAAGCATAGGCCACAGTAAAAAAAGCTCTATTTACCACTCTTTCCTACTCATTTCCAACCCAAACCAAACTATTTGAAAACTAATGGATGAAAGAGGGGTCCAACCAATTTATTCAAGCAAACTAACAAAACCAAGCAAATGAAAAACCAAAAACAAAAACAAAGACGCTCCAAGAACAACACAACTGTGCATGAAACAATAAAAATGAAGTGGTTGGAAGAAACCTGGGATTTTTATTGATGAAGAAGGGGATGCCTTGTTCATCCCCAAGCTTTAATGCTTGTACTTATTGTATATTTCTTGGGGTGACATGCTTGGAATCCCCAAGCTTGATCTTTAGTCCATTCTTCATCTCATTGCATCATTCTCTCCATACACCTAAATTTTTTCCTTCATACAAAACTCCACACAATCTTTATTAGCAACATTAGTGCATTCAAGATAATAAGTCTTTAGGTTCAGTTTCAACACCAATAAAACTTCCATTAAAAAACAAGCTACTATAGCACTTCCCTCAAAAAGCTCAATTCCCCAAAAGAACTCAAAAAGGAACCAACAAGAAGCAAATGCAAATAATGGCAGAAATATCTCAAAACAGACCAGCAGGTAAAAACCAATTTTTTCGAAGACCTTCTGTTGCTCAAATCAAAAAGTTTTGAACTAACGAAATTTAGATAACAACCTGGGGCCGAAGCAAAAAAATTCACGCCTCAAAACAACGTATAGAGATTTTACACGAATTTTTACGGTGAAGCACAGAAATCTGTTTCGGGACAACAACTTTCCAAATCATTACTTCTCTCTCATTAGAGGTTACTCTTGGCACAAAAAGCAAATAAAAAGGATAAGGAGCGGTTATTACTGAATTAATAACTTCCAAGACTCATCTAAAACTTTTGGGTTATATCCCAATAAGTACTTTTCTTTAACGCCTTTAAGTTAGGCATAAGAAGCAAGAAAAACAATCAAGTATTCTCAAATGAAGAAGAATTAAGATTAATACCAGCAAATTATTCTCTCATAACAAGATTGAGTAAAGCCGGTTTAATTTCAAAGAAAGTAGCTTCAGGAACCGGTGGAGCAATATGTGTGCTCATGAAATCATTATTGTTCGTGCTAGTGAAGTCACACAACTTAGTGTTTTCAAGAGTACTCATTTTTTGTGTTTTTAATAAAGAAAGCAAATTAGTAAAACTATTTTTTTTTGATAAAGAAACAAGCAAACAAAGCAAAAATTAAACTAAGCAAAACAAAAACAACAAAGTAAAGAGATTGGTTATGAGGGACTCCCCTTGCGAAGATGTCCTTGACTCCCTGGCAATGGTGCTAGAAAAATAGCTTGATGGCCCAAAATATATCGAGCTCGTTGGGGAACCCCAAGAGGAAGGTATGATGAGCACAACAACAAGTTTTCCCTCAGTTTTGAAACCAAGGTTATCAATCCAGTACGAGCAAGGAAACACCTCCAAGGTGTTGCTAGCTGGACTTTGGCAGGGCGCACTACCGGTGCCAGCAGCAACGTGGAAACCTGCACAACACAACCATATAACTTTTCCCCCAACTTAGAGTGAGGTTGTCAATCTCACCGGTTTTGCTGAAAACAAAGGATTAAACGTATTGCGTGGAAGAAAGTAATAGTTTGTAGAAAGTAAACAGAAAATAGTAAACAGTTGTAGATTGATGATAAAAGAAAGGACCGGGGTCCATAGTTGACTAGTGGCGGCTCTCCTTAAGATAGATGACTTGTCGGGGGAATAAATTACAACGGGGCAATTGACAAATATCGAGAAAGCAATCATGCATATACTACTCATCTTGACTCCTTTGAGACTTGATTGGGCATTACAACATTATACATAGATCGTAATCCAACTACATCTATGACTAATAATCCACCTTCAGGTTATCATCCGAACCCCCTCCAGTATTAAGTTGCAAGCAACAGATAATTGCATTACGCATTGCGTGTAAAGTAAACAATACGATTGTTCTATGAACAAAGGATTGTTGTTTTCTCCCTAGTAGCAACAACACATCTAGTACCTTAGAGATTTCTGTCACTTCCCCAGATTACTAGAGGCATGAACCCACTATCGAGCATAAATACTAACTCTTCGAGTTGCTAGCATCTACTTGGCCAAGATAGCTACTAACAACGGAAAGCATGCAAGATCACAAATAACAAAGACATGATAGAATCAATAATCAATCTGAAATAGCATCTCAATATCCATCGGATCCCCGCAAACACAACATGTAGGAATTACAAATAGATGATCTTGGCTCACAAGATCTAAACATGATAGCATAAAGGAGAAGAACCAGCCATCTAGCTACTACATGGACCCGTAGTCCAAGGATGAACTACTCAGGCATCACACCAGAGGCTTGCATGGTGATGAAGAAGGCCTCCAGGGTGAATTCTCCCTTCCGACAGGGTGCTGGGAAGAGCTTCAGATCCCTCCTGATCTAGGGATGGAGATGACGGCGGCTATAGACACTTTCGTGAAATTTTGATCGGGTACTTAGGGTTTCTGTATCGGAGGCATCTTATAGGCGAAAGGGGAGGATGAGGGGGTGCCCGAGGCGGCCAGACCACCCCCTAGCACGGGCCTGGCTTGGCCACGCGACCAGGTGGTGTGGTGGCCCTCTGGCCCCTCTCCCTCTCGTATTCTGGCTCCGTGTGTCCCTCGGTGAAAAACTGACTTTGGCTTTTGTCCCGTCCAATTTCGAGAATATTCATTTTTCTGACTTTCCTGGAACCAAAAACAGCAGAAAACAGGTAGCTGGCACTGTGGCTCTTGTTAATAGGTTATTCCAAGAAAGTGTATAGAAAGTACTCCAAAGTGTGGACAAAACATAAGAAAGTAGATAAAACCAAGCATGAAACATCAAAAATTATGGATACGTTAGCAACATATCAGTGCTATTGGAACTTCATGTTATCATGGTCTTTGTGATACTGGAGCAAGCATAAGTGATATACCATATTCCTTATATGTTTAAATTGAGTCTGATATTGATCCAGTACAAATGGAAGAGGCAGGTACGACCATTCAGCTTGCTAATAAAGAATATATTTGTCCTCTTGGTATGGTTAGAAATGTTGAAGCACTTGTAGGTAAGATTAAATACCGTACTTATTTTATAGTACTTGATTGTTCTCAAGATTCATCCCGCCCTATCATATTTGGTAGACCCTTCTTACATACTATAGTTGCTAAAATTAGTTTACGTAAAGAGAAAGTGTTTACTAAATGTGCTACTAAAACGTTAGAGTTTATTTTTTCCAAGTTTATTGATAAATATCTAGAAAAAGAACTATTTTAAGGATGAAGTGGAAACCCTTACTTATGTAATTTTTTCTTTGTCAGACACGATGGATCAAGCGACATGTACTTAACCAAGATGAACCCTTTACTAGTAAAGAAAAGGAGGATTTAGAACAAGTACTATCTTAGCAGCCTCATATGTTGCAATTAAATATTCCACCTAATGATTTGGGAGAGTTACCTCCACCTAAAGAGGACCCTAGTTTCGAACTTAAGCCTTTGCGTGTTTATTTGAAATATGTAAACCTTGATGAAAATAATATATATCATGTTAGCTGAAGAGGAATCAAAGCTACTTGGTGTATTATGTGCTCATAGACCAGCAATTGGTTGATCTCTTTATGATTCGAAAGTCATAAGCCCTGCTTTATGTATGCATAAAATTAATATAGAGAAAGATGCAATGCATGTTGTTGATTATCAACACCGTCTCCATTCAAAATGAAAGAAGTTGTAAGGAAAGAAGTAACTAAACTCATAGAAGCAGCTATTATATATCCTATAGCTGATAGTAAATGGACTAGCCATGTTCATTGTTTCAGGATGCGAGAGGTCAACTCCAGCCAGGTCGACAACACTAGATTTGGGGGAGGGATATGGGCTCGAGCGGGCCCGAGGCCCTGCCCCATACCGAGCACGAGGCGGCCAGATCCGTGGCCGTGCAGCCCATCCCTGTCCTAGAGTGCACCTCCCCACTGCACAAGCCCAGTCAAGCCATCAGCGAGCTCGTTCGTGACCCCCGCCGCTGAAGCCGCACCACGCGCCCGCCATCGCGGGCCCACACGCACGTGAAGCCTCCACACTGCGGCAGCGCAGCCACATCGCCGCGCCCCTCACCAACACATCGCCAGCGGTGGCTGTGGTGCGGAGGCACGGGGAGGTGCGGCGGCGGCGCTGCTGCTAGAAAGCACTGGCGGCGGCGTGGTCGCAGGGAAGACGAAGGAGAAAACGCAACGGGCAAAGGGGCGCAGAGGTGGAAAAACGCTAAGGGACGCGCCCCTCCCCTATTTAACCACCCCCAGTGATTGATGAGTGGGATCGTGCTGCGCCGACGAGCCACATGGTGTGGTCGTGTATCACCGGCATCAGCCAATCAGAGAAAAGCCACACAGGGGACCACAGAGTAGAAGCAATCCCATGACGCGACGCGCTGTTGCGGTAAACGAGGAGGCAAGCATGACGTGACCCACGCACAGTGATAACTGACATTACTGCGGCGGTTACTGTGCAGGCCCTTAAAATAAGACGAGGAAATGATTAGCCTCCACGTGGGTTGGCGTATGAGAGAAGGAAACGGGGCCCGGATCAAACCATGATAACCATGGGATACGAGTCAAAGTGGTGAACCGGCCGGCAAGTGAAAACTTGGAACGTGCGAAGGGAACGTAAATCCATATAATCCGAGATAAGGAGCTAACCCAGAATTAAACGTCTGAGTCTCGGACATAAATGAACCTAATGTGGCCTTAGCGGCCAAGGCAGCTAAGACCGCACCAGCTTCGGGGACTAATGTTGGGGGGATACCCCCGGGTAGGGTCACTCCGGAGTATAAGGGCCGAGTTAGCCGAGGTTCGGCAAGGTCAAAGCGGATGCTGGCCGAGTCACCTCAAGGCAGGCCAGATCACGGAGTAACCCGGACCAGGGGGGGTCGCCTAACGTTGTCTCATCCGACTTAAGGAGTAAGTCGGAAATGCTTGTCTAACTTATATGCAGGAACATGTGTGGCCGGATCTACTATGATCCGGATCCTCGCTTAGCTTCTAGGAGAAGGAAGGAATCTCTCTGGTCAAAAAAGAAGGTCAGGTACGCACTGCATGAGCGAATAAAGCAAGGGCAGGACCACCGGGTCATGGCCGACAAGGGTGACGACGCTCACGTCGGCTGACGCGGGCGCCGCAGAGGCTTACGTTGCTAAAGCATGTGTGACGCGGGGGGCCGGTCGGGTTACCACTTTGGGAGGGGGCATATTCTTAGGAATATGCCTCCACGTATGCCCTAGGCCAGGACCAAACCTCCTCTATATAAGGGGGGTTAGGGTTCTGGTAGAGGGGGTTCATTGAGTGCTAGTTGGTTGAGCACTAGTTGGTTTGGGAGTTCCATAGCACTAGTTGATCTAGGGTTCTTGGGCAAGATAGTAGGCAAGAGTAAGAGAGCACCTTCTTCCTCCTCTCGCCAATACAGCTCGAGGAGCACTTGTAATCTTGAGGATATAGCAATACAAACTTCTGTGTGGAGAATCACTCTACTATCCCTCCCTGGATTCCCCTAGCGCATATTAGTCCCCACCTTTAGCCTATCCATGGCATCTGCCGTGACACCACCACGACAGTTGGCGCCCACCGTGGGGCTAGCGGCGCTAGCAGGGGTGAAGATCCGGACGGGAAACTTCATCGGCACCGGCGAACGCATCGTCTCCGGGCTCGTTCAGCACTTTGGAGCGCTGGATTTCGTCAGCGACAACGCTGGCTGCTTCGGCACGCGCCTGCTTCGGCGCAACGGGCTCTTCATCAAGCTCGGCGCGCACAAGGTCTACGTTGCTGTGGACGTCTCATGCGTTCATCCGTGTCGTGTCATCGATGCGGGGGAACCACCCCTCACTGTGGCTCGCGGGGCGCGTATCGCTCGCTCCCCGGACCATGCGGAGGTGATGATGACTGCGCCAGGTGCAGGCGCAAGCAAGGATCCGGCACCAGACCCGGAGGTAACACCTAAGGCACCAAGGAAATCTAGAGGACCTCCACTAGAGAGGCCTGAGAACGTACTGAGGGGAGCTATGGATAGCTTGGCTAACCCGGTAGCAGCAGTGGTAGATCCGGCTCAGGCACTGGCCGAGCTAGAGGAAACTCGGCAAAAGATACTGGAGGGCGCAAAGAAAATAGCCGCGGCTCAGCAGTCGCTGAACATGACGCTGCGTGAGTACGCAAAGGCAAACAAGGTTGATGCAGTAAGTGTAAAAGGGAGAAATCTCATAAGTGAGATGAACAGAGAAGGTGATGATGGAGCAGAAGGGTCGGAAAACTATCTGTCTGTGGGGTTGCCGAAGTATAGTACCCCGGCGAAGAACCTCAGAGCAGCAGATGCGGCTGCGTCCGAGCTAGAGGGTTTGACGGGTGAGGCCCGTCAAAGACAGCAAGACAGGGTTAACAAGCTGGTTCGGATCGCGAACAGGCAGAACGAGGAGCTGCTGAGAGCTAACCCGGAGAGAGCTGGGGCTTCCAAGATCGTCCACTCGGTAATGGGTAACCCGGAGAAATCCGCTGGAGCCGCATCATCGCCTCATGGCGGTCCAAGGAGATAAGAGGTAGTAACCTTGGCCAGACGGAACAAACAGATCATCCCGTACGACCCAACGCGTGCGGGAAAAGAAAAAGAGATGCGGAAAGGTGATGATCGACGAAGTGTAAGCCGAGGTGATGTTGGCCGAGGTAATCACGACCAAGGCAATGCCGGTCAAGGGAACGCTGCCAACGGCAATGCCGAACAACGCAACTCCGCAGGAGCAGGACAACCGCAACAGTGGAATATACCAAGGCAAGAGCAAAGCGTCGGCCGAGGTATGCAGCAGGATGGTGCGCAACGAGAGCAAAATCGATACAACGATGGTGATTCGGAGATGGTGAACGCAGGGTACCCCAGACCGGACTATCATGTGATAGGGTCTAGATTGGGAAGCAGGGATTTGATGCCGGATGATGCCAGGTTAAAACTGGATCGCCTGTATAGGTCGGAACAGATCGAATGTCAAGGTCCTCCGGGTCCAGCGTGCTTCGGACCCCGGATCATGAAAGAGCCACTGGTACCTAACTTCCAGTTACCCAGAGGCACGAAGACGTATGATGGCAGTACCAAGCCGGAGCATTGGCTGATAAACTATGCTACGGCGGTGAAAATTGCAATGGGCAACTTGAGATGGGCTGTGCGTTACGTGCCCCAGATGTTAGAAGGCCCGACCAGAGTATGGCTGAATAACTTGCCACCCGGAAGCATCAACTGCTGGATAGATTTTGAAGAAATGTTTATCAGCAACTTCTCAAGTACATACCAGAGGCTGAATAGACGGCAGACCCTGGCAATGTGCAAGCAAAGACCCAACAAGACGTATCGTGAATTCTTGACCCGGTGGTGTACCGTGAGAAACTCGTGTGAAGGTGTCATAGAGTCACATGCCATAGCGTGGTTTGTGCAAGGGTGCAGATATGGCAGCGAGCTGTGGATGAAGCTGCAAAGGAAAATGCCAGTTATGCTGGCAGAAATGATCCGGATTGCTGATTCGTATGCATTGGGCGATCCGACTCAACCTAGGATCGCGGCAAGTGAGTCAAACGAGGAATACTATCAGAGGGATGGAGCCGGGTCATCCCGAAGGAATGAATACATAGGAACGAGGAGAGATGATAGACCGGATCATTGTTACGGTTCGCAACAAGTTGCAGCCATGAATCAAGATCAACCCGGATCAAGGAGTAACCAACGCCAGAGAACTGGAGGGCAGTGGACTCCAAGGAATGATGGCAAGAAAAAATGGACTCCGGAGCAGAAGAAACAATGGCAGGAAAAGAAAGACCGTCCGAGGTATACCTATGAGTCGATGTTGGACCAGCCGTGTAAGTTTCACATGCCAAATCCGAATAGCCCGGCAGGTCACACGACGAGGCAATGTGAGTGGATGCGAAAGCTAGAGCAAGGTGGTTCGGGGAATGCTCAGGCACCTCGGAATGATCAACCTTGGCAGGAATTACCCTGGCAGCAGTTGCTCTCCGGAGCGAACACGCAACAGCTAATGTTGCCTCCCCCTCCGCCGAGGTATGATAACAATGAGAGAAGGGATGCAGTGCATCAGGTGGAAAATCAGCAACAACCGGATCAGAGGTACCCCGGAAACGAGGGAAGGAATGAGTACAGGGAATATCACCAGAGTTATTGTGTGTTCACGACCTAGGAAACAGATAGAAAGAGCTTGCAGCGCCGACATATGGAGGTTAATGCGGTCATGCCAGCGGTGACGAGGTACATGCCTTGGTCGGACCAGGAAATCACCTAGAACATCAAAGATCATCCTAAACTTATGCCGAGTCCTGGTTCGTATGCACTGGTGCTGGATCCGACATTCATTGGACCAAACATCAATGTGAGGTTCTCCAAGGTTTTGATTGATAATGGCAGTAGCATTAACATCATGTATGCGGATACGATGCGCAAATTGGGCATCTCGGAGAACATGCTCCAGGCTACGAGAACAACTTTCCACGGCATAGTACCAGGCATTTCTTGTGAGCCCATAGGCAAAATCCGGGTCGACGTGTTATTCGGCACAAGGGATAACTGCCGAACTGAAAATCTTGGAAAGTGCATATCATGCGTTACTTGGAAGACCAGCATTGAACAAATTCATGGCAGGCTGTCACATTAGTTATCTGAAGATGAAATTGCCCGGGCCAAATGGAGTGATTACCATTTGATGGAGATTTCCGACGTTCCATGGAGTGTGCTTCAGCCGGGTCTAACCTAGCCAAGTCACTCGTGATTGCGCAGGAGAAAAGAAAAATCCAAGAGGTGGCGGCATTGGCTCAGTCCGCGTAGCAATATATGCCAGCGTTAAGTAACCCGCATGGCAGCGTCTCATTTCAAGCCGCAAAGGACACCAAGAAGATTCCAGTTGATAACATGTTTCCGGAGTGCACCGTAACAATTGGTGCCGGGTTAACTGACAAATAGGAAAGCGAGCTTGTCAACTTCCTCCGTGAGAATCGGGATATTTTTGCTTGGTCTACACAGGACTTGCAAGGTGTTCCGAGGGAGTTGGCCGAGCACTCTTTGAACGTAAGACCCGGAGCAAGGCTGGTGAAGCAACCTCTCCGCCGCTTCGCCGAGGATAGGAGAAAAGTCATTGGAGACGAGATAGCTCGGTTACTAGCAGCAGGATTTATCATGGAGGTACTATATCCGGATTGGCTCTCTAATCCGGTGCTGGTAGAAAAGAAGAAGGACGATCCGAACGTGGCAGTGGTTTGGCGCATGTGTATCGATTACATGAACCTGAACAAGGCGTGTCCAAAAGATCCATTTCCACTGTCGAGGATAGATCATGTCATAGACTCGACCGCGGGATGCGAAGTGTTGTCATTAATTGATGCATATTCTGGCTTCCACCAGATACCTCTAAACCCGGATGATCAAATAAAAACGGCGTTTATTACCCCGTACGGGGCTTACTGCTATCGCACTATGCCGTTCGGTTTACGTAATGCAGGTGCAACGTCCCAAAGATGTATGCAAAAATGTTTGCACGACCAAATAGGTCAAAACGTACAAGTATATGTGGATGATGTGGTTATCAAGACCAAGGAAAGCACAACGCTCCTTGATGACATAAGGCAAACATTCGCGAACTTGAGAAGGTTTCGGATGGAGCTTAACCCGGAAAAATGTACCTTCAGTGTCCCGGCTGGAAAATTACTCGGATTTCTCGTCTCCAGCCGAGGTATTGAAGTTAATCCAACTAAGATCCGAGCCATTGAACAAATGGAGCTGCCGAAGTGTCTCAATGATGTCCAGAAGTTCACTGGATGCCTGGCATCGTTGAGTCGGTTTGTATGTCGGTTGGGAGAAAAGGCACTGCCTCTCTACCAACTCATGAAAAAGTCGGATAAATTCGTTTAGACGCCACAGGCCGATGAAGCCTTTGTCCACTTGAAAAAGATGTTGGCCACTGCGCCAGTGTTAGCCTCTCCACTATCAAAGGAGCTAATGTTGCTCTACGTAGCCGCAACCAACCGAGTTGTAAGTGCAGTAATCATAGTGGAACGCAATGAAGAGGGTAAGTCGGTGCAGAGGCCAGTGTATTACCTGAGCGAGGTATTGTCTGCCTCAAAACAGAACTACCCGCACTTTCAAAAGGTGGCATACGGTGTTTACATGGCGGCGAAGAAGTTAAAGCATTACTTTGAGGAGCACCCCATCAAAGTAATATGTGAAGCTCCCATATCCGAGATAATGGGTAACAAGGATGCGAGTGGCAGAATCGCAAAATGGGCAATTGAGCTAGCCCCTTATGCGCCCCAATACGATAGAAGAGAAGCGATCAAATCTCAGGCTGTGGCGGACTTTTTTGTGGATTGGGCCGAGGTACAATACGAACCACCGCCACCAGATCCGAATTACTGGAGGATGCACTTTGACGGGTCGAAAACCAAAACCGGATTAGGCGCCGGGGTTGTGCTTACCTCGCCAAAGAAGGATCAGCTAAAGTACGTATTGCAGATCCATTTCGCGGCATCGAACAATGTCGCTGAGTATGAGGCTCTTGTGCATGGGCTCAAAGTGGCAAAGGAGATTGGCATACGTCGGATAATATGCTTTGGTGACTCGGACCTGGTGGTGCAGCAGGTGTCCGGAGTGTGGGACGCCCTGGATCCAAACATGGCACTATACAAATTTCACGTGCAGAAGATATCTGGTTACTTCGAGGGGTGTGAATTTCACCATGTACCCCGAGTGGAAAACGAGGCTGCCGACATGTTGTCAAAGCTCGGATCGACCAGACAGGCAATTCCACCGGGCGTAGCATTGGAACACCTCAGAAAACCATCTATCAGGCCGTCCCCAGGAACCGACTCGATCTATGTCCCAGAAAATACGGAATCTGGAGCTAAGGCCATGGACATTGACACAAGAGGTAGTACGCGAAACCCGGAGACTGCATCAGCAAACCCGGGGACTGCCTCGGCAAACCCGGGGACTACCTCGCTAGACCCGAGCACTGCTCAGCGTGATCCGGCTGAAGTTATGCCGGTGGATCAGATGGAAATTGATGAGGAGATATTCCCTCGACGAGCCATACCAACTTGGGCACTGCCTATATTCCAATTCCTGAAAGACGGAACGTTACCCGCTGAGGAGGTGTTAGCCAAGCAAACTCAGAGGAGAGCAAAAGCATACACAATCGTCAATTCCGAGTTGTACAAACGGAGAGTAACCAATGTCCTCCAATGATGCGTTGACCCGGAAGAAGGGCTTGACATCCTCCGAGATATACACCAAGGGGAATGTGGGCATCATGCCTCATCTCGAGCCTTGGTGGCAAAGGCGTTCCGGCATGGGTTCTACTGGCCAAGTGCCTTAGAACAAGCAGAAGATCTGGTGAGAAAATGCAATGGTTGTCAGAGGGACGCCACCAAGACACATATGCCTATGTCGGAACTCAAGACCATACCAATCACGTGGCCATTTGTTGTATGGTGCTTGGATATGGTTGGCCCGTTCAAACTAGCGAGAGGAAACATGACACACATTTTGGTCATGGTGGACAAGTTTACAAAATGGATTGAAGTGAAACCTATAAGAAAATGTGATGGAGCTACGGCCGTGACATTTCTCAAAGACATCATCTTGAGATACGGTTATCCACACAGTATTATAACTGATAATGGAACAAATTTTGCGGAAGGAGCATTTGCGCGCTTCTGCCGAGATAAGAAGATCCGACTCGATGTCGCCTCGGTAGCCCACCCCGCATCAAACGGACAAGTGGAAAGATCCAACAGATTAGTATTATCCGGGATAAAACCCCGGCTCATTGAGCCGCTGCAAAGATCAGCGGGGTGCTGGATAGAAGAACTACCAGCGGTACTGTGGAGCTTAAGAACAACTCCGAATCGATCAACAGGCTATACGCCATTTTTTCTGGTATATGGGGGAGAAGCTGTATTACCAGCCGACATAGAGCATGATTCGCCTAGGGTCACCCAATACACAGAAGCCGAAGTGCAAGAAGCCCGGCAAAATGATGTTGATCTGCTATAAGAAGCGAGAGAACTGGCACTGTCCAGATCCGCCATATATCAGCAAAACCTCCGACGCTATCATAGTTAGAAAGTGTGCCCCCGAGTCTTCCGGGAAGGCGATCTGGTGCTCCGGTTGGTACAACGTACTACCGGCATGCATAAACTATCCCCCCATGGGAAGGGCCATTCATTGTGAGCAAAGCATTGCACAATGATTCTTACTATCTTATAGATGCAAAGCCACAGGAAAAGAACAAGGCGGATAGGTCCGGAGAGGAATCCAAGCGATCGTGGAATGTAGCACTACTTCGTCCTTTCTACACTTAGCTAAGAAGCGTATGTATCCGAGTCGTCTCATATGTCGGTATGTATGTCGGCAATGAGCTTATCAATGAAATAGCAGCACCTCGAGCAGTAACTCGGGGACTGCCTTAATAATATTTGTCGTAATTTCTTATGCGGTAGCTGGAATAAGTCGTTCTACTTAACCCGGATTAGTAATGTGTGAGCACATGAAAAACGGCTAAGGAAACGAATTTATTCGGGATAACGCTTGTTTTTTCGGACTAACCCTGTTTTTATTTTCAAGTTATTATGCTGAATTATTTTGAGCCAAGCCCCAAAAGTTTCTGAGTATTGTTAAGACAATTTTTGAAGCTCAGATTCGTAAATCGTAAAACCGAATCAAGGTAGACACAGACTGAGCCAAAGAATTGGACGAACAAGGAAATGAAACTCGGGGACTACGCCCAATTTAATCCGGCATAAAAACATAGTAGCAAAATATCACATATCCAGCATACAATTGCACCCGGCATACCGGGGATCTGATAAATTTTCAAGTTTATTTAGAACTAAGGAGCAGCAGGAGGAGCAGGTTCGGCGCCGTCGTCGATGTCTTCAATATATGAAGCGTCATCTTCCCCGTCCTCATCCGAACCATCTTCAACATTCTCATTTTGCTCGTCCTCAGCGGATTCCAGGAAGCTCAGTCCTTCAACTCAGTCATGAATAGGAGAATATTCGACGAGGCTGTAGGCGCAGGCCTGGCGCCGAGCTACCCACTCCGGATCATCAGTCCATCTGGATCCGGTGCGCCGGCATGTGAGGAGGCTGGGGTCGATCTTCTCGTACCATGTGGGAGTATGATGAAGGATGGTGTCAGCTATAGCACGACCAGCAGATTCTCTCCAGAGGTCAAGCTGGGTCTCAACTTCCATTAATTTCTCGACGAGAGTTGCGATGGTCTCCGGGCTACTCTCTCCGGGCCAGAACGTATTGCAGATACGAACTGCAACGTCTAGAATATCTTTGCCATAATTCTTGATGGTCTCCACGCGAGAGGACAAGCTGACCAATAGGTCCTCCATGTCCAAGGGAATGTTCTCATCATCAAGAGGAATGGGAGTACCCTCTCTCGGCGAAATTTGGCAACAACAGCGCTTGCAATGGCAGTACCCTCTGGAAAGTGGTCTGGAAACAAGGCAAAGGAAGAAGGTGAAGGAAAGACATATGAGGTAACCCGGAGAAGTAGGTCGAATAAGGGAAAGGAACTTACGAGAAATATGGCTATGGATCTGGGTCAACTCCTTGATGCAGGCATCGCGTCTTTTGCGAAGTTGCTCGAGCTCAGCGTTTGCCGACCCAAGCTAGAGGTCGGATTCTCTGAGTAGGTCCTGGCCCTTGGAGATCTGAAGAGTAAGGTGCTCACGCTCTTCTGTGAAGTCCTGGCCAACCTTTTGGAGCTCGGTTCGGTGCTGGGCCTTCATCTTCTCCATCTCGGCCTTGAGCTTGGCAATCTCGTCGTCCTTAGTCCGGAGGAGAGCAAGCTCATCATTCTTCTTCTTCAGCTCGGCCTGATGCTGCCCTGCTTGTTTGAGAAAATGCAGCATCATATCAGGCATGGGCACACTATCCTCAAGCAATGCTGAAATAGTATGTTGACCCGGCAAAGCCGAGGAGTGAATGTTTGCCGAGCCAAGGAGAAGAAGAAATGGAAAACACAACAAGGTCGGACAAAAGAGGACATACCCCGGATTTCCTCCAAGTTCTTCCGCATAATTTTGTTCTTAGCCTCCACCCCAGCTGCAAAAACCGAATGAGGAGATTAGTCTGGCGGAAACAAGTAAAGAAAAATGGAGAGGTGCCGAGGGAGAAAATTACCTCTCTTTTCATGTTCTGCACCAAGTGCAACATGTTTTGCGCGCGGGATCTTGTGGGTATCAAGCAGGCATTGAAATTCAGCGCTCCGGCGATTGGTGGTTACCTGAAAGAAGTACACAAGTGTAAAATTAGCTTGGTGCATATTCGAAGTGTGCAAGATCCGGGCCCAGTGGAACTTAACCCGGCTCTAGGTGTGTGCATATTCGAAGTGTGCAAGATCCGGGCCAAGTGGAACTTAACCCGGCTCTAGGTGTGTGCATATTCGAAGTGTGCAAGATCCGGGCCAAGTGGAACTTAACCCGGCTCTAGGTGTGTGCATATTCGAAGTATGCAAGATCCGGGCCAAGTGGAACTTAACCCGGCTCTAGGTGTGTGCATATTCGAAGTGTGCAAGATCCGAGCTAAGTGGAACTTAACCCGGCTCTAGGTGTGTGCATATTCGAAGTGTGCAAGATCCGGGCCAAGTGGAACTTAACCCGGCTCTAGGTGTGTGCATATTCAAAGTGTGCAAGATCCGGGCCAAGTGGAACTTAACCCGGCTCTAGGTGTGTGCATATTTGAAGTTTACATGCAGCTATGTTAGTTTTCTAATGAGCATCCGGCCGAGTAACAAGCTACTCCACCGGAGGCTCGGGGACTAATGGTTATTATCTACAACATGTAAAGGAGAAACGACATACCTCCATCATTCGCCCCGCGAGGTTAATTGCCTTGGCGGCAGTATTCATCTGGGCAGAAAATTCTGCGGGGCCAAACTTTTCCGGGAGATCATCGTTGTGGACGAACTCCGTCTTGTTCCAGTTCATAACAAACTCGATAAGGCTCGGAGGGTACCGTTCGCCAGTGGGCATGTGGGGTGCCACCAAGCCCTTCGCATGAGCTTCCTTCCTCTCAACTAGGGGAAGAGCTGGGCCTGCTGCGCATCTGTTGGCTTGGCAGGAACATCCGTCGCTGCTGGTGATTTCTTCGGAAGCATCGACGACAGGGTTCGCTGCCCGGCCTCGACGGATGTAGACTTGGCAGTACCTGGAGCCTTTTTGCCCTTAGCTTGCTGGGAAGAAGTAACCATGGTGGATTTCCCTTTGGAAGCTACTGGAATGGTTCCTCGCCGGGGCTGAGATGACTCGGAAGAGGCAGAGGAACTTGGCACTCGAGCCGTTGTTGGTTTCCTTGGTGCCGGGGCAGGTGCTGGCTCGTTTGCTGGTGCTGGTGTTGGGATATACTCGGTGGTAGCTGGTTGAGGCAATGCCGAAGTGGTGGACGCCGTCGCCTCGGCCGAACCGACCCCTCCCGCTCCGAGGTCGCGTTCCTCTCGATGAGGTACTGCAGAACCCGGAGCAGCTGTCGAGCCCTCCGGAATAGGGCTCAGCGGGCGTGACTCATCGTCACGAGGAGGAGAAGGGTCGGACCGAAGGGGAGAAGAGATGCTCGATCCGCTCTGAGGGACCTCCACAGGAGGCCTGCAAAAGAGAATGATGTCAGGAGTGAAATTCCCCCGATGCAAGGAAAAGTGAGTTGCGCAGTGAAAAATGACTTACGCATCCGATGTCTCGGCCTCCTTGGGTTTCCGGGCCCTCCGTGCCGGGGCTTTGCCTGCCCGCTTGGAGGCAGTCTTGTCTCCGGACTTCTTTTGCCTTTTTGTGGGCTGAGAAGGTTCGGAGGAAGAACTTGATGCGAATCCGCGCTTCTTCTTCGACGCCACCGGAACCGGCTCGCCCGTGGCAAGTGGAGGATCCTCGTGGATATGCCCACCAGGGTTAGCTGATGCCGGAAAGGCAAAAGAAAGACGGACAGCCTCAACAGGTTCAATCACGTCGATATCTGAGTCATCCTCATCATCGGGCCAATCTCTAAGAGAAGAGAATTTACCGTTAGGTCGTTTGGTGGCGTCGGTCATAGGGAGGAACATCTCCTGGTCCGGATCCTCCTCATCCGGGATTTCTCGGTCCGGCGCCCACTTAAGGGTCGGATCCATACCATCCTCGAGAGTTTGCTGAAGGAACAGCTGAGAAAAAGCATGAAGAACAGAGTCAGAAATGTAAGAAAAACCGACACATACTTCATCCAAATTAAGTTTGCCCCGTGAAGCTTACCGCGGGAGGGAGCCTGTCACGACAGTAGTGCTCGATTCCCCACGTCCATTCGGCGGAGAAATCCTTGTGGATGGTGAAAAGAGCCTTGACCCGGCGAAAGATCTCTGTGTTGCTCAATTCGAAGGAGGAGGTTCGGTTGGGGACACGGCCGAAACTCATATGGCACAACTTGTGGGTGCGCTTCTGGAGGGGAGAGATTCGGTTGCACACGAACGTGATCATAGCATCCTCGTTGCGCAATCCGAGCTTCTTCAGCTCCGCGGACCTCTTGTTAACTTGGTTGGCCAGAGCGGTAGGCTTCTTGGGGACCTCCTCCCAGAAATCCATGTCAGGTAGACCCGGAGCGTAGGGCAGCAACCGAATCAAGTCTTCGGTACCCTCGTTCCGGACGTAGAAGAAGGTCCGGGCCCATCCTTTGCAGGAGTCAAGCCCAGTAACCCGGGGAAAGACCGAAAACCTCCGGGGCGAGATGGAGGCAGCTCCGAACTGGGTGAGCTGCTTGTCCTCCGACTCAACGTGGATATTGGGGACAACGTTGCGACAGAGGCCGAAGAACCGGATCCACAGCTCCTTCGTGGGCCATAGTCTGCTGTAGCCTTCGATCGTAGAGGCAAAGGCAGAAAGAGAGGTGATTGCGTTCGCTGGGAGATGGCGCGGCTGCAGGTGATACGTCCTAACCCAATCCCGGAAGAAATCGCTCACTGGGAGACCGAATCCTCGTTGGAAGTGGGACAGGAATACAACGAACTCACCCGGATTGGGTGAGGGGGCCAGTTCGGCGGAGGGGAGACGAGCGGCGACGCCGGCGGGAATACGCCTAGTCCGGTAGAGCCAGTCAATGTCGTCTTGACAGACTCACAAACCGGCCCACGCACCGTGGCCCGCCGCGCCGGCGTCCTCCTCCATCTCCTGCTCGGCGACGACGAGCTCCTCCTCCGTCATCTCGTATCCGCTATCCTCGCTGGAGCTAGCGGCGGCGGGGATCTGAGGCCTAGATTGGCGTGGACCCGTGGCGAAGAAGCTGCGCAGCGGTGGCTGCGGTGCGGAGGCACGGGGAGGTGCGGCGGCGGCGCTGCTGCTAGAAAGCACTGGCGGCGGCGTGGTCGCAGGGAAGACGAAGGAGAAAACGCAACGAGCAAAGGGGCGAAGAGGTGGAAAAACGCTAAGGGACGCGCCCCTCCCCTATTTAACCACCCCCAGTGATCGATGAGTGGGATCGCGCTGCGCCGACGAGCCACACGGTGTGGCCGTGTATCACCGGCATCAGCCAATTAGAGAAAAGCCACACAGGGGGCCACAGAGTAGAAGCAATCCCATGACGCGACGCGCTGTTGCGGTAAACGAGGAGGCAAACATGACCTGACCCACGCACAGTGATAACTGACAATTACTGCGGCGGTTACTGTGCAGGCCCTTAAAATAAGACGAGGCAATGATTAGCCTCCACGTGGGTTGGCGTATGAGAGAAGGAAACGGGGCCCGGATCAAACCATGATAACCATGGGATCCGAGCCAAAGTGGTGACCCGGCCGGCAAGTGAAAACTTGGAACGTGCGAAGGGAACGTAAATCCATATAATCCGAGATAAGGAGCTAACCCGGAATTAAACGTCTGAGTCTCGGACATAAATGAACCTGATATGGCCTTAGCGGCCAAGGCAGCTAAGACCGCACCAGCTTCGGGGACTAATGTTGGGGGGATACCCCCGGGTAGGGTCACTCCGGGGTATAAGGGCCGAGTTAGCCGAGGTTCGGCAAGGTCAAAGCGGATGCTGGCCGAGTCACCTCAAGGCAAGCCGGATCACGGAGTAACCCGGACCAGGGGGGGTCACCTAACGTTCTCTCATCCGACTTAAGGAGTAAGTCAGAAATGCTTGTCTAACTTATATGCAGGAACAGGTGTGGCCGGATCTACTATGATCCGGATCCTCGCTTAGCTTCTGGGAGAAGGAAGGAATCTCTCTGGTCAAAAAAGAAGGTCCGGTACGCACTGCATGAGCGAATAAAGCAAGGGCAGGACCACCGGGTCATGGCCGACAAGGGTGACGACGCTCACGTCGGCTGATGCGGGCGCCGCAGAGGCTTACGTCGCTAAAGCATGTGTGACGCGGGGGAAAAGCACCCCGGTCGGGTTACCACTTTGGGAGGGGGCATATTCTTAGGAATATGCCTCCACGTATGCCCTAGGCCAGGACCGAACCTCCTCTATATAAGGGGGGTTAGGGTTCTGGTAGAGGGGGTTGATTGAGTGCTAGTTGGTTGAGCACTAGTTGGTTTGGGAGTTCCATAGCACTAGTTGATCTAGGGTTCTTGGGCAAGATAGTAGGCAAGAGTAAGAGAGCACCTTCTTCCTCCACTCGCCAATACAACTCGAGGAGCACTTGTAATCTTGAGGATATAGCAATACAAACTTCTGTGTGGAGAATCTTGGGAGAGCCACCTGCTTCGGTCCGGTTTCATGTCCGGCTATAATGTTTGGACCAAGCACAGAGAAAGAGGGGTTATGATGGAAGACGGCGATGAAGAAGAGAACGATGATGACAACTACCGGTCTATGTTCCCTGAATACGATGATACCGTAGTTAAAGATAATGAAGAAGAAGGGGTGAAGAACGGGAACCAGATGAGCCCGTTGATGATTTTGGTCGGATCATTAGTGATGCAAGGAGAGACAGCGACACAGAAAAGGAGAGGTTGCAGTTCGGGCAGATGTTACAGGACCACAACACATTGCTGTATCCAACTTGTGAAGATGGCCAGAAGAAGCTGGGTAGCACACTGGAATTGTTGAAGTGGAAGGCAGAGACCGGTATGACTGACTCGGGATTTGAAAAGTTGCTAGTAATAATGAAGAAGCTGCTCCCAAGAAATAACCAATTGCCCTCCAGTACGTACAAAGCAAAGAAACTTGTCTGCCCTCTAGGATTAGACATGCAGAAGATACATGCATGCCCTAATGACTGCATCCTCTACCACGGTGAGAAGTACGAGAATATGGATAAATGCCCGGTATGCACTGTATTGTGGTATAAGATCAGAAAACATGACCCTGGTGATGTTGAGGGCGAGCCACCCAGGAATAGGGTTCCTGCCAAGGTGATGTGGTATGCTCCTATAATACCACGGTTGAAACGTTTGTTCAGAAATAAAGAGCATGCCAAGTTGTTGCGATGGCACATGGAAGACCGTAAGAAAGACGGGATGTTGAGGCACCCTGCTGATGGTCGGCAGTGGAGAAAAATCGAGAGAGACTTCCCGGACTTTGCTGGTGACACAAGGAACTTATGGTTTGGTCTAAGTACCGATGGCATGAATCCTTTTGGGGAGCAGAACTGCAGTCACAGCACCTGGCCCGTGACTCTATGTATCTACAACCTTCCTCCTTGGTTGTGCTTGAAGCGGAAGTTCATTATGATGCCAGTGCTCATCCAAGGCCCGAAGCAACCCGGCAACAACATTGATGTGTACCTAAGGCCATTAGTTGATGAACTTCTACAGTTGTGGGCCAAACCAGGTGTACGTGTGTGGGTTGAGCACAAACAGCAGGAATTTGACCTACAAGCGTTGCTGTTCGTAACCATCAATGATTGGCCTGCTCTTAGTAACATTTCAGGACAGACGAACAAACGATACAATGCATGCATGCACTGTTTAGATGAGACTGAAACTATATATCTGGATAAATGTAGAAAGAATGTGTACCCGTATAATCGTCATTTTCTTCTGCCCAGTCATCCCTTAAAGAAGAAAGGCAAGCATTTCAATGGCAAGGCAGAAACCCGGACGAAGCCTGTCCCCCGTAGTGGTGCTGATGTATTTGGTATGGTCAAGGATTTGGATGTAATCTTTGGAAAGGGTCCTGGAGGACAACCTGTTCCGAAAGACCCCATTACCGAACACGCACCCATGTGGAAGAAGAAATCTATATTTTGGGAGCTACCCTATTGGAAAGTGCATGAGGTCCGCTCTGCAATCGACGTGATGCACCTGACGAAGAATCTTTGCATGAATATTCTAGGCTTCCTGGGCTTGTATGGGAAGTCAAAAGATACCCCGGCAGCACGGGAGGACCAGCAACATCATAAAGGACGAGACGGCAAGCATCCAGGGCAGTTTCAAGGGCTTGCCAGCTACGCTCTTACCAAAGAAGAGAAGGAAATCTTTTTTGATGTCCTTTTCAGTATCAAGGTCCCGTCTGGCTTCTCGTCGATTATAAAGGGAATAGTAAATATGAAAGAGAAAAAATTTCAAAACCTAAAGTCTCATGACTGCCATGTGCTTATGACGCAATTGCTTCTGGTTGCATTGAGGGGAATTCTACCAGAAAATGTTCGACTAGCCATTGTGAAGGTATGTGCATTTCTCAATGCAATTTCTCAGAAGGTAATTGATCGAGAAAGTCTATCAGGGTTACAGATTGATGTGGTCCAATGTCTGGTCAGCTTCGAGTTGTTGTTCCCGCCATCCTTCTTCAATATTATGACGCACCTCCTAGTTCACCTAGTCGAAGAGATTAGAATTCTCGGTCCTGTGTTTCTACACAATATGTTCCCCTTCGAGAGGTTCATGGGAGTCTTAAAGAAATGTGTTCATAACCGTGCTAGGCCAGAAGGAAGCATCTCCAAGGGCTATGGAACAGAGTTGGTCATTGAGTTTTGTGTTGACTTTCTTCCTGACCTTAAGCCGATTGGTGTTCCTAAATCTCGGTATGAGGGGAGGATGACTGGAAAAGGCACACTAGGAAGGAAATCAATGGTATGTAGGGACGGGCATTCTTTCACTCAAGCACACTACACAGTTCTACACAATTCCACCGTGGTGGCTCCGTATATCGAGAAACACAAGAATATTCTATGCTCCGAAAACCTGGGGAAGCCTGAAACCTTGATTAAAGGGGAACACGAGAAGAATTTTGGCAATTGGTTGCAGACACATCTCATGAATAACACCACTGTTGGAGATGAGTTGTACTCGTTGGCCAGGTTACCATCTTCGACTATATGTACTTTCCAAGGGTACGAGATAAATGGGAATACATTTTACACGATCGCCCAAGATAAAAAGAGCACCAACCAAAACAATGGTGTCCGCTTTGATGCAACAGATGACAATGGGAAGAAGGACACATATTATGGGTACATAGAGGAGATATGGGAACTTGACTATGGACCTACTTTTAAGGTCCCTTTGTTTCGGTGCAAATGGGTCAAGCTGACAGGAGGCAGGGTACATGTAGACCAAAAGTACGACATGACAACAGTGGATCTCAACAATCTTGCGTACATGGATGAACCATTCGTCCTAGACAACGATGTGGCTCAGGTTTTCTATGTGAAGGACATGTCTACCAAACCGAGAAAAAGGAAAGATAAGCAAAAGAGTACAAAATACGATGAGCCAAAGCGCCACATAGTTCTTTCAGGGAAAATAAACATCATGGGAGTGGATGACAAGACAGACATGTCAGAAGATTACAATAAGTTTCATGAAATTCCGCCCTTCAAAGTGAAAACTGACCCAAGCATCCTGTTAAATGATGAAGATTCTCCATGGCTACGGTGCAGAAGAAAACCACAACACTAGATGTTGGTGATGTGTAATAATGTATTAAACCTTTTATTTGAGACATAAATCTATGTAATGTATTAAACCTTTTATTTGAGACATAAAGGTCCCCTTTCATGTAATACATCTTGCTTAATCAAACTAGACGTTGAGGACCGGGTTCTGAGCCGCGGCAGGTGATCACCCAAAGAGAAGGAACCATCACAAGAGAAGGAACCCACAAACACTAAGGATACATAGCACAACTGAAAATTAAGATACATAGCACAACTAAAAATTAAGAAACATGCCTAATGTTGGAGTGATTTAGTCATGCTCCTGCCTAGCCCTGTAATACGCGCCACTGTAGTCGTCGTAGTCGCCGGCGCCGTCGCCGTTGTCGTCGTTGGGGTCGCCGTAGTCGAACCTTGAAGGTTGGGCACACGTGGGCTGGATTTGAGGGTACCACAGGCGGGGGTTATTGCCGATCGTGTTGTAGGCCATGACACTCTGGAGAGTCCGACCGCGCCACCACAGCCGATGGCCGGCCTCGTTGATGTTCGAAGGAGGTGGGCCGTCCTCCTCGTGCCAGCGAGCGCCCTCTCACGCCGATTGATGAAGAAGGGTTCCCAAGTCGGGAAATAGTCGGGATGCCAGTTGGGATTCCTCCGCTGCTCTGGCGTGAACTCGAGGTAGTAGTGGTTCGTGATGGCCATCCAGCGCTCCACACCTAGAGGGACAGGAGGGACCAGCACGCCTCCGGCGCTCAGCATCCAGCCGATGGGGACGCGGTAGCCCGGTGGGCAGGGGTAGTTCGAGGCGCAAAGCACCTCGGCCTCCCGGGTGGTTAGAGATACGATGGAAGCCATGGGAAGAGAATAATGAGTCTAAATGTGATATGTAAATGGAGGCCAAGCGTACATATATATACTGAAAAATGGCGGGAAGATAGAGGTGGGAACCGGTGGAAAGCGCGGGAACGCAGTGGCGCGGGAAACTTTCATCCCAGGTGGGGGCTCAAACCAGGACAAAAGATGGGGGGCCTTATCTGGGGGAGATTTATCTAGGAGGGCCTTATCTGGGGGGTGGCTAACCTTTAGTACCGGCTGGTGGGTGCAACCGGGACTAAAGGTGGTTTTTGTGTCATCTAACAAAACTGTCGGTGGGATAAGGACGCGTGGGTAACCTTTAGTACCGGCTGGTGGGTGCAACCGGGACTAAAGCTGTCGGCAGGATAAGGATGCATGGGTGGACGCACTGCTCGATGAGATAAAGCATGTAGCGCACGACGCCCTGTCAGAGGAAGAAGACAAAGTAGAAGCGGCGCCGTGCCTATAAAAGGAGCATCGATACGCCATGGCAAGCAACTCAACAAGCCAACATGGATGGAGAGTTTCATCCCATGGATGGAGGAAAGGGTTGGGAAATCTCCCGTGGCGGAACTTCTCGAAGATGCCCTTGGTGCACACGCCCTATGGCATCTTCGGAAGTTCCGCCTCGGAAAATATTTTCCTGCTAGCCCGTGAAAGACTCCCCATGGAATGGAGAGTTTCATCCCCATGGATGGAGGAAAGGGTTGGGAAATCTCCCTTGGCGGAACTTCTCGAAGATGCCCTTGGTGCACACGCCCTATGACATCTTCGGAAGTTCCGCCTCGGAAAATATTTTCCAGCTAGCCCTACATATATAGTGAGAAATGGCCGGAAGTCAGAGGAGGGAAGCGGTGGAAAAGGCGGGAAGAAAACGGGTGGGAAAAAATAAGGCGGGAAGAAATAAGGCGGGGTAGACGATCCGGGGCCCCCTCGTACGGAGAAAGCTATAGGGGTAGACGATCCGGGGCCCCCAGTCTAGGGTTTCTTCGGAGGAAGACCAGCGGAGCGTCGCAATCACATGAAAATGGCAAAATGGTTAATAGTTTGACTAGTTAGAATAATTATTTTATAAAACAGAAAATTGATTTGAATCCCAAACACTTTTTATGTTAAAAATTTAGTGAGATTCAAAAATATGCAAAATATAATAGTTAATGCATTTTTAAATTGAAAATGGCAAAATAGTTATTAGTTTCACTAGTTAGAATAATTATTTTATAAAACAGAAAATAGATTTGGATTACTTATTCAAATTCAAGAACTTTTCATGTTGAAATTTTTCTCAAATTCATCAGTATGCAAAAACTGTAAAATTCAAATGTTTAAAAAATATGCTAATTGATTTTTTTTAAACAGGCGTGCCCCTGGGGTGAAAATTTTGAAAAAAGGACCTTTAGTCCCGGTGGGTGTGGCGTTGACGCGCGCGCGTTGGGCGATGCCGAAAACCCTTTAGTGCCGGTGCGTGGCACGCACCGGGACTAAAGGGGGACGGGGGACCTTTAGTCCCGGTTCGTATCACGCACCGGGACTAAAGACCCCTTTAGTCCCGGTGCGTGATACGAACCGGGACTAAAGGTCCATCTCCTTTATATTCCCGCGCCCCTTCTTCTCCCCAAATCACCACTCTGCTGCAGGGACGAAGCGCGGGGGACGACGACGCACAGGATGCCGGCAGGCTGCCCGACCACTCCACCGCCAGATCCGGCCGCCACCAGCGCGTCGTCCCCCCCACTCCACCGCCTCCACCAGCTAGCGCGTCGTCCGCCAGATCCAGCCGCCGCGCGTGTGCCCTTGGCCAGCAGGTATCGCGCCCCTCCCCTTTCTCCTATCCGGCATCGGCGGCGCGGCAGCTGTACGTGCACGCCGGCATGCGGCGGCGCCGGCCACTGTGGGCGAGCAGGCCGGCCGGGGCGACAGCCGTGCACGCCGGCGGCGGTGCAGGCGAGCAGGCCGGGGCGGCGCCCCCCGGCCACTTCTAGCTAGCTAGTTAATTCTATTTTTTATTTTTTAGTAGTATATAGTAGTGTAATATAAAGTGTATTTTTTAATATATAGTAGTATATATTAGTGTAGTATGTTAACTAGTGTAGTATATTTTTTATTTTTATTTTTTAGTAGTATATAGTAGTGTAATATAAAGTGTATTTTTTATTTTTTTTAGTAGTATATATTAGTGTAGTATGTTAATTAGTTCATTATATAATATGTTAGTGTAGTATATAGTATGTTAGTGTACGCGCGCGAGGACGACAAATCGACGTCGGCAGGCTGCCCGACTCTCTGGCCGCCACCACCCCAACCGCCGCCGCCACTCACTCCAGCCGCCACCGCACTTAGGGTTAGGGTGGTGGTTCTCGCGGGCCCCCGCACTTAGGGTTAGGGTGGTGGTGCTCGCGGGCCCCCGGACTTAGGGTTGGGGTGGTAGTGCTCGCGGGCCCCCGCACTTAGGGTTAGGGTGGTAGTGCTCGCGGGGCCCCGCACTTAGGGTTAGGGTGGTAGTGCTCGCGGGCCCCCGGACATAGGGTTAGGGTTGTGGTGCTCGCGGGCCGCCCGCACTTAGGGTTAGGATGGTGGTTCTCGCGGGCCCCCAGACTTAGGGTTAGGGTGGTAGTGCTCGCGGGCCCCCGCACTTAGGGTTAGGGTGGTAGTGCTCGCGGGGCCCCGCACTTAGGGTTAGGGTGGTAGTGCTCGCGGGCCCCCGGACTTAGGGTTAGGGTGGTGGTGCTCGCGGGCTGCCCGGAGATAGGGGTAGGGTGGTGGTGCTCGCGGGCCCCCGGACTTAGGGTTAGAGTGGTGGTGCTCGCGGGCCGCCGCTCTTAGGGTTAGGGTGGTGGTGCTCGCGGGCCCCTGGACTTAGGGTTAGGGTGGTTATGCTCGCGGGCCCCCGCACTTAGGGTTAGGGTTAGGGCATCACTAGAATTTTGCTATTGTTTAGTATTATTTTAGCAAATTGCGTGTTCATATTATTGTTTAGTATTATTTTATGCAGCAATATTGAATAAAACATGTTATTGTGTGCATTTTGTAGAAAACTATGGATCCAATCCAGAGAGACCTAGCACAGGAAGAAATTCTCGAGGATATGATCAACGACACCCCCATGTTAATCCACCCGAATCTCCGTCGATTTATCTAAACCCCTCCGGTGAGGGAGAGGAGGTCGACCGAAATGATGAAGGAGAAGCCGACGGCTCCGGTGGTGCAGAAGCCGACGGCTTCGGTGGTGGAGAAGCCGACTGCTTCGGTGGACCCTTAACGAAGTCCGGCGAGGTATATATATGAAGTCTGGTGATCAGTAGATGCATTAACTGAGTTGTATATATATAAATTGATGAATGTTTCTTCTCTTAGGCCTCCACATCGAGCAAAAAATATTCCAAACGAGGCCTGGCCAAAAAGTTGGACGCATCTACGCGTTATACAATTACGGTGGTATCACCACAGGGTGAACCGTTGGAACCCGAAAAGGCTAAAACTGTATTTAAACAACAATGTGAAGTTATGGTTAGGGATCGCATCTGATCACCGTTCGAGAGTGGAATAAGACCAAAGGGGCGAAAGAGGGTGAGTATGTCGCCGACAGGTGCAAAGAGGGTCTTTGGAATGACCTCATGACACATTTCACCCTGCCAGAATGTGAGGATGATGCCGACACAGCTGCATTGAGGAAGAAAGTCAAGCAGCGAACTCTTACGAAGATGGCCGAACTATTCAAGAACTGGAAGAGAGCATTATGGCAAAAGTATCAGAAGACGAAGACTCCTCCTATATTTGAATGCTATCTAACGAAGCAGCAGGCTAACTGGGATGCATTTGTGAAGTACAAGGAGTCAGAACCTGCTATGGAAATGTCGAAAAAAACAAGAAAAATGCCGCGATGAAGAAATATCACCATCACCTGGGGCCAGGGGCTACGTGGCTGCCATGCCAAAGTGGGATGCTAAAGAGAATGAGCTGCTTGCTAAAGGGATCACTCCAGAACCAATGTGCGAAGAATGGGATCTGAGGGCAAGGAATTGGTTCCTTGGGCATGGGAGTGAGTATGACGAAAGTACAGGGGACCTTATTTGCAGTGACGGGATTAGGATACCCCGGGATACATGGCAGAAAGTGGTGAAGGAGATTAAAGAGGGGACAACAAAGTTCCGTCCCGATAGATATAAAGACTTGCTGACAAAGGTCCTTGGGAATGACGAACGCGGAGGACGTGTACGAGGCCTTGTCCCTAGTTATACGTGGGAGATGGGGTTTCCCAAAGACAGAGATACTTATAGGAACCGAGAGAGAGCAAAGAGGCGACGGCAGGAGGAGGAGGGAGACAGGTTCACCGAGTTTCTAGGAACACTTTGAATGCATCAACAACAGATTGATAAACTTCGAGGAGCAGCGCGCCTGCAAGATCCTGTACTCGATATTACCGTTGTCCCATCTCAGCGGAGAAGCAGCGTGGCTGAATCGGAGGTCCCTTCTGACGATGCACGTATGGTAGATGGCGGTCCCGGCTACCCTGTGGATGGAATCAAGGAGCAGGCATCTTGTGAGCTCCATCAGAAGGTGAAGAACCTATCCATCAAGGTGGTGGTCGGATGCGCTTTACCTTGTCCACCTGGCGCACGCTGGCATGGCCGTGAGATTCCAGCTGGCTATGCTAAAGTTGTTGTGGATGAAATCGCAATGGGGTGGGACTCAATGGAGCTTGACATCCCTGGACCTGAAGGTGAGAGGACACTCGGAGAAGTACTGGGTGGTATCATTCTATGGGACAAGAACAACATCAAGCTTCCAGGCTGGACGCCAAAGCCAACACCGCCTCCGAGTCATCGCATGTCACTTTCACCTCCATCACATCCAAGAAGCCCACCCCATGACTACGACCACCACAGCCCGAGTCCATCTCGATCTCCGCCGCAGCCTCCGATTAGTACTAAACGACGTAGCAGCCCAAAACGACAAATGTTGCCCCTCCCATGAGTACCTCATAAGAATCTTCCCATCAGACCTTATGATCGTACTGACGAGGAAACCGACATGATCGTAAAGGCCGAATGTGTTGCGCAACTTCAAAAGAAGAAACCCGAGCTCGCCCCGGTATACACCGAGAAGCAAAAAGCGTATGCACTTTCTTTTCTGAACACAATGACTATCGACGCACACTTCAGAAGGTAGTGAAGAAGAGCAAATCAAGTAGAAGTGCAAGCAAGAGCAAATCATCAAGTCAAAGTGCAACCGGGAAAAGAAAGGACGTCCCCCAGCTCGGGGAACAGGCCAAAAAATCGACCCCACCCCTCAAGGTGGTATCCCATGACATTCCCCAGCAGAATATGGAAGAAGCTGCGAAGCTTGCGGCCTCTATGAATGTGACTGTTGAGGAATTGCTAGGTTCCAAGGACGACAAGTTACCCAAGGCTCAGGTAGTCCCTACATATGTCCTAGGGAAGCCTCTGGTCAGCTTTGAGCAGTTCCAACAACTGCCAACACAAATGCGGAGTTTACATAACTGGTACTTGAAAGCCGTAAAGTAGGAGAGAATAATGATCGTGGCGAAAGTCCCACATGACTACTACTTCCGAGAAGAAGAGGTCCATGTTGAGTTTCTAGAACTCTTCCAGTTATACATTTTCGACGCCCTCGACAAAAGTCTCGTGAGTTGCTATTGTCTGTAAGTTGTTGAATTCATTGTCTATATATAAGTTGTTCATTTTTTCAGTTGTTCAGTTCATTGCATGTAATTATCCTAATTATATCCTTTTGTACTCTATTATTATGCAGAATTAAGATCATGGAATGTAAAAGAAGGTCAATCTTTAGTGTTGGGTTCATTGACCCAGATAAAATACATGTAAAGACTCTAACGACAAAACCCGAGGAGACGCAGGAAAACCTTCTAAGGTTTCTAACGGAGCAAAATTTCTGTGACCACATACTGTTTCCTTACAATTTCGCGTGAGGGTCTTACTCTATTGTACACATTCTCTTTTGCTTACTCGATGTTAAGTGTAATTGATGAGTTACTGATGTATATATAAAGGTGTACAGTTTCTACTGGATTCCGCTAGACATTCAACTTGATAAGGGAAGAGTTGAAGTCATGGACCCATTAAAGAGACCCCTGGAAATGTTTAGGGACATGCAGGACATGGTCCAGAGGTAATTTTCGCGCTACATTGGTCTCTTTCATTGATTTCCTGAGATATCACGTAATAAATAACTCATTCATTTTATTTACCGGGTAGGGTTTGGAACCAGTTCAAGAGTGCGGTTACGGGTGACTTTAGTGAGAAGCTAACGTTTAAGCCGGTCTCGGTAAGTAGTACGCGCATCTCTTTACTTCTAGTTTCAATACAATTATGATGCTGGATTATTATTTTGATTGAATTCTATTCTCGTAAAGTGCACGAGGCAGCCACCGAAGATGAATCTATGTGGATTCTGAAATGGATCGTATGGCACCTAGAGGGGGGGTGAATAGGTGCTACACCAATTTTTAATTCTTTTTCAATTTTAGGCTTAACACAAATGTAAATTCTCTAGATAAACTAATGTGTGGAATTTCCCTATATGCAAACCTATCTACTAGCGAGTAAGGAGCGAGTGGAAGAGGAACGAGTGAACCGAAGTGAAGCACGCGGAGACACAGGATTTGTTTGACCGCAGTTCCTTCCTTGTTAAGGGAAGTACGTCTGTGTTGGAGGGGTGGGCGGTACTAAGACCACCACGCCACAAAAGGCCTCACCCTGTTCTCCGATGGATCTCGTCACAACAGGCCTGATCCACCTTCCACTATGGGTACCCTTCGAGGCGGGCACCAGCGCCTTTACACAACTAGCGGGGCAACAACTCCACAACAACTTGGAGGCTCCCGAAATGACAACAAGCTGCCACAAGAACAAAGTTGTCAAACACAATAACAAGATCTAGGTATTGACAAGAATACTAGATCAGGGATTTCTCCAAGTGAATGGAGAGGAGTTGAAGCGCTTGATTCTTGATGTTGATGATGAACTTCTCCTCCTTCAATTCCACCAAAGATCAAGACCTTCGAGTGATTGAAGTGGGAGATTGAGAATGAGAGCTCTTGCACAGGGTCTGGTCGAATTCGAATGAATCAAGGGTTCTGGACGTTGGGGAAGAAGGGGTACTTATACCCCCTTCCAAAAACTAGCCGTTGCACACTTTGGGGGCCGGATTATCCGGCCCAAGTGAGGGCCGGATTATCCGATCTAGGGAAACTCCGCCCCAGACTCGGAATATCCGGCAGAAAATCCTCCCCCCTCTCAGAGCGTCGCGCCGAGCTTGCCCTTGATCAACTTCTGGGGGTCGGATTATCCGGCCCTATGAGAAGGCCGGATTATCTGGCCTGGGGAAGAAAAACCGCCCCAGTTCGGATTTTCCGGTAGAACATCCTACCGGCCGAGCGACGCACCTTGGCTCCTTTTGCTCGAAAACTGGGGGCCGGATTATCCGGCCCTTGCGAAACCCGGATTATCCGGCCTGGGGAGGAAAAACCGCCCCAGTTCGGATTTTTCGGGAGAAAATCCGACTGGACACAGAGTAACGCGCCTTGGCTTCCTTGAGAGATGAGGTAGGCCGGATTATCCGGCCCTTAGAGGGGCGGATTATCCGCCCCCCTCAAAACTTCCTGCACACTTAGCACACATGAAAAGTCTCCATAGTATTGTTATCTAACACGCAAAACATAGGGAAACATGAAATGTTCTTTCAATCTCCCCCTTTTTGGTGTTAGATGACAATACCAGGATTTGCAGGAGAAAGACACAAGACACACAGAGATAACTATGAAAGGGACTCCCCCTCAATGTGTGCATAATAGAGTTTTGCATTGGAATACAAATGCACACAAATAGGTGAATCTATTCCATAGACAAACGGGCAAAAACACATACCACTGAAGGAGAGAATAGGCATCCTTAACATAAATCACAATTATTATTGGATAACCATTATGAGCGCGTGCCTTCCGTGATAAACCTCTAGCAATAGGATATGAATAGATATAACCATGAGCATAATCCATGATATGAAGTCTATAGGTATCATCCAGACAACCACATAAAGTCTCAACCACAAATCACAAACCACGAATATAAAAGTTCAACGCTAAATGGGCATAAGCAAGAAATAACGAATAAAAAGTGCAAGTGCTTATGCTCGACCCATGCAAATCCACGGACAACCTAATAGAACTACTTCTCCCCCTTTGGCATCGAGACACCAAAAAGGGAGAAGAGCGATGCTAGAGCCCCATGGGATCACTCATCATAGTCCTCGTCCTCGTCCTCATGCTCTTCCTCATCCTCATATTCAAGCTCCTCAGTGTCACCTTCCTCATCATCAGCATTAGTAGCAGGCGCAGAGGGGAACAAGTGACGCTCCATCTCACCATAGTTCAGCCCGGAGGAAGAGTTCCACCGAGCATATGGAGTGGGAGGTGTAGGAGCCGGAGGAGCACCCGAAGCGCCAGACACGAGGTGGAGAATGAGCTGTTGGGAGTGAGCCAACTCATGGCGCTGCTTGTAGGCCTCATACTGACCCTTGCGTGTGTCCACGCCCATGCAGAGGATGTGACGCTAGAACCAGCTCAGCTGCTTGATCTCACGGGCCACGGGAGGCACTGGGGGCCTACAAGCATCCCTCATGAGGCCCTTAGGAGAAGAGGAGGGGTGAGAAGTCTTCCGAACCTTGTTGTAAATCTTCTTGGCCTTGTGCACCAAGTCAATGTGGAACTCCTCGGCAGGAAGAAGGTGGCGGATGAGCATCATAATGTAGGGCGCATAGGGAATGGACAGACGGTTGAACATAGCATCACACAACTCATGGTAAATGAAGTCCATGACATGCAGCCTGTACTGCACTGACTCGTCCTCGCAGGAGGCAACCTCATGAGAAAATTGAAGTAGCTAAACAAGGTGACCACGGATGCTGTCATTGTTGCCCCCACTCGGTGTAATAGAGTCACGGAAGAGACCCACCAATGCAGCATAGCTGGGAGCAAGACCAGCCACAGTACCGACAATTCCATTGTCCACAGTGCACGGAGAGAGAGCAGCATCCTTGTTGGGCTTCAACTGAGTGATGATGCGGTGGCCACTGGCTCTATCCCTGCTGCGGAAGGAGTACCCCAAAACCTTAGCAAACACGTGAAAATCAGCAGTCATGGGCCTGTCATGAGTCATCCACTTCATAGTGCGATGCTCATCACCACAAATCACCAGAGTGGAGAAGAATTGCTTCGCCACCTCAGAGTCAAAGGAGCACTGGAGGGACATGAGATGGTGCAGCCCCATCCTCTCAGCCACATACATCGCATCCATAAGATGCGCCTTCTCCAAAGCATCAGCAAGTACCAGAGGGTGCATAGGCCTAATGTTCAGCCTGGCATAGATGTCTTCATAAATCCCTTTCTGTTCTGCACACCAAAACCGGGTATCCCCTAGCTCATCATCACGAGGCAGCTCAGCAAACAAGTCACGATGACCTATGAGTCAATGCTGGACCAGCCGTGTAAGTTTCACACGCCAAATCCGAATAGCCCGGCGGGTCACACGACGAGGCAATGTGAGTGGATGCGAAAGATAGAGCAAGGTGGTTCGGGGAATGCTCAGGCACCCCGGAATGATCAACCTTGGCAGGAATTACCCCAGCAGCAGTTGCTCTCCAGAGCAAACACGCAGCAGCTAATGTTGCCTCCCCCTCCGCCGAGGTATGATAACAATGAGAGAAGGGATGCCGTGCATCAGGTGGAAAATCAGCAACAACCGGATCAGAGGTACCCCGTAAACGAGGGAACAAATGAGTACAGGGAACATCACCAGAGTTATTGTGTGTTCACGACCTAGGAAACAGATAGAAAGAGCTTGCAGCGCCGACATATGGAGGTCAATGCGGTCATGCCAGCGGTGACGAGGTACATACCTTGGTCGGACCAGGAAATCACCTAGAACATCAAAGATCATCCTAAACTTATGTCGAGTCCTGGTTCGTATGCACTGGTGCTGGATCCGACATTCATTGGACCAAACATCAATGTGAGGTTCTCCAAGGTTTTGATTGATAATGGCAGTAGCATTAACATCATGTATGCGGATACGATGCGCAAATTGGGCATCTCGGAGAACATGCTCCAGGCTACGAGAACAACTTTCCACGGCATAGTACCAGGCATTTCTTGTGAGCCCATAGGCAAAATCCGGGTCGACGTGTTATTCGGCACAAGGGATAACTGCCGAACTGAAAATCTGAAGTTTGAAGTGGTGAACTTGGAAAGTGCATATCATGCGTTACTCGGAAGACCAGCATTGAACAAATTCATGGCAGGCTGTCACATCAGTTATCTGAAGATGAAATTGCCCGGGCCAAATGGAGTGATTACCATTGATGGAGATTTCCGACGTTCCATGGAGTGTGCTTCAGCCGGGTCTAACCTAGCCGAGTCACTCGTGATTACGCAGGAGAAAAGAAAAATCCAAGAGGTGGCGGCATTGGCTCAGTCCGCGTAGCAATATATGCCAGCGTTAAGTAACCCGCATGGCAGCGTCTCATTTCAAGCCGCAAAGGACACCAAGAAGATTCCAGTTGATAACATGTTTCCGGAGCGCACTGTAACAATTGGTGTCGGGTTAACTGACAAATAGGAAAGCGAGCTTGTCAACTTCCTCCGTGAGAATCGGGATATTTTTGCTTGGTCTACACAGGACTTGCAAGGTGTTCCGAGGGAGTTGGCCGAGCACTCTTTGAACGTAAGACCCGGAGCAAGGCTGGTGAAGCAACCTCTCCGCCGCTTCGCCGAGGATAGGAGAAAAGTCATTGGAGACGAGATAGCTCGGTTACTAGCAGCAGGATTTATCATGGAGGTACTATATCCGGATTGGCTCTCTAATCCGGTGCTGGTAGAAAAGAAGAAGGACGATCCGAACGTGGCAGTGGTTTGGCGCATGTGTATCGATTACATGAACCTGAACAAGGCATGTCCAAAAGATCCATTTCCACTGTCGAGGATAGATCAGGTCATAGACTCGACCGCGGGATACGAAGTGTTGTCATTCATTGATGCATATTCTGGCTTCCACCAGATACATCTGAACCCGGATGATCAAATAAAAACGGCGTTTATTACCTCGTACGGGGCTTACTGCTATCGCACTATGCCGTTCGGTTTACGTAATGCAGGTGCAACGTCCCAAAGATGTATGCAAAAATGTTTGCATGACCAAATAGGTCAAAACGTACAAGTATACGTGGATGATGTGGTTATCAAGACCAAGGAAAGCACAACGCTCCTTGACGACATAAGGCAAACATTCGCGAACTTGAGAAGGTTCCGTATGAAGCTTAACCCGGAAAAATGTACCTTCAGTGTCCCGGTTGGAAAATTACTCGGATTTCTCGTCTCCAGCCGAGGTATTGAAGTTAATCCAACTAAGATCCGAGCCATTGAACGAATGGAGCTGCCGAAGTGTCTCAATGATGTCCAGAAGTTCACTGGATGCCTGGCATCGTTGAGTCGGTTTGTATGTCGGTTGGGAGAAAAGGCACTGCCTCTCTACCAACTCATGAAAAAGTCGGATAAATTCGTTTAGACGCCACAGGATGATGAAGCCTTTGCCCACTTGAAAAAGATGTTGGCCACTGCGCCAGTGTTAGCCTCTCCACTATCAAAGGAGCCAATGTTGCTCTACGTAGCCGCAACCAACCGAGTTGTAAGTGCAGTAATCGTAGTGGAACGCAATGAAGAGGGTAAGTCGGTGCAGAGGCCAGTGTATTACCTGAGCAAGGTATTGTCTGCCTCAAAACAGAACTACCCGCACTTTCAAAAGGTGGCATACGGTGTTTACATGGCGGCGAAGAAGTTAAAGCATTACTTTGAGGAGCACCCCATCAAAGTAATATGTGAAGCTCCCATATCCGAGATAATGGGTAACAAGGATGCGAGTGGCAGAATCGCAAAATGGGCAATTGAGCTAGCCCCTTATGCGCCCCAATACGACAGAAGAGAAGCGATCAAATCTCAGGCTGTGGCGGACTTTTTTGTGGATTGGGCCGAGGTACAATACGAACCACCGCCACCAGATCCGAATTACTGGAGGATGCACTTTGACGGGTCGAAAACCAAAACCGGATTAGGCGCCGGGGTTGTGCTTACCTCGCCAAAGAAGGATCAGCTAAAGTACGTATTGCAGATCCATTTCGCGGCATCGAACAATGTCGCTGAGTATGAGGCTCTTGTGCATGGGCTCAAAGTGGCAAAGGAGATTGGCATACGTCGGATAATATGCTTTGGTGACTCGGACCTGGTGGTGCAGCAGGTGTCCGGAGTGTGGGACGCCCTGGATCCAAACATGGCACTATACAAATTTCACGTGCAGAAGATATCTGGTTACTTCGAGGGGTGTGAATTTCACCATGTACCCCGAGTGGAAAACGAGGCTGCCGACATGTTGTCAAAGCTCGGATCGACCAGACAGGCAATTCCACCGGGCGTAGCATTGGAACACCTCAGAAAACCATCTATCAGGCCGTCCCCAGGAACCGACTCGATCTATGTCCCAGAAAATACGGAATCCGGAGCTAAGGCCATGGACATTGACACAAGAGGTAGTACGCGAAACCCGGAGACTGCATCAGCAAACCCGGGGACTGCCTCGGCAAACCCGGGGACTACCTCGCTAGACCCGAGCACTGCTCAGCGTGATCCGGCTGAAGTTATGCCGGTGGATCAGATGGAAATTGATGAGGAGATATTCCCTCGACGAGCCATACCAACTTGGGCACTGCCTATATTCCAATTCCTGAAAGACGGAACGTTACCCGCTGAGGAGGTGTTAGCCAAGCAAACTCAGAGGAGAGCAAAAGCATACACAATCATCAATTCCGAGTTGTACAAACGGAGAGTAACCAATGTCCTCCAATGATGCGTTGACCCGGAAGAAGGGCTTGACATCCTCCGAGATATACACCAAGGGGAATGTGGGCATCATGCCTCATCTCGAGCCTTGGTGGCAAAGGCGTTCCGGCATGGGTTCTACTGGCCAAGTGCCCTAGAACAAGCAGAAGATCTGGTGAGAAAATGCAATGGTTGTCAGAGGGACGCCACCAAGACACATATGCCTATGTCGGAACTCAAGACCATACCAATCACGTGGCCATTTGTTGTATGGTGCTTGGATATGGTTGGCCCGTTCAAACTAGCGAGAGGAAACATGACACACATTTTGGTCATGGTGGACAAGTTTACAAAATGGATTGAAGTGAAACCTATAAGAAAATGTGATGGAGCTACGGCCGTGACATTTCTCAAAGACATCATCTTGAGATACGGTTATCCACACAGTATTATAACTGATAATGGAACAAATTTTGCGGAAGGAGCATTTGCGCGCTTCTGCCGAGATAAGAAGATCCGACTCGATGTCGCCTCGGTAGCCCACCCCGCATCAAACGGACAAGTGGAAAGATCCAACAGATTAGTATTATCCGGGATAAAACCCCGGCTCATTGAGCCGCTGCAAAGATCAGCGGGGTGCTGGATAGAAGAACTACCAGCGGTACTGTGGAGCTTAAGAACAACTCCGAATCGATCAACAGGCTATACGCCATTTTTTCTGGTATATGGGGGAGAAGCTGTATTACCAGCCGACATAGAGCATGATTCGCCTAGGGTCACCCAATACACAGAAGCCGAAGTGCAAGAAGCCCGGCAAAATGATGTTGATCTGCTATAAGAAGCGAGAGAACTGGCACTGTCCAGATCCGCCATATATCAGCAAAACCTCCGACGCTATCATAGTTAGAAAGTGTGCCCCCGAGTCTTCCGGGAAGGCGATCTGGTGCTCCGGTTGGTACAACGTACTACCGGCATGCATAAACTATCCCCCCATGGGAAGGGCCATTCATTGTGAGCAAAGCATTGCACAATGATTCTTACTATCTTATAGATGCAAAGCCACAGGAAAAGAACAAGGCGGACAGGTCCGGAGAGGAATCCAAGCGACCGTGGAATGTAGCACTACTTCGTCCTTTCTACACTTAGCTAAGAAGCGTATGTATCCGAGTCGTCTCATATGTCGGTATGTATGTCGGCAATGAGCTTATCAATGAAATAGCAGCACCTCGAGCAGTAACTCGGGGACTGCCTTAATAATATTTGTCGTAATTTCTTATGCGGTAGCTGGAATAAGTCGTTCTACTTAACCCGGATTAGTAATGTGTGAGCACCAAAAACCTAACCCTTCGACTTGCTGCTGTCCAACAAGAATTGGCTTCATGGCAAGCAAGGGAACAAGTTTGGAATTGTGTAGCACATGAAAAACGGCTAAGGAAACGAATTTATTCGGGCTAACGCTTGTTTTTTCGGACTAACCCTGTTTTTATTTTCAAGTTATTATGCTGAATTATTTTGAGCCAAGCCCCAAAAGTTTCTGAGTATTGTTAAGACAATTTTTGAAGCTCAGATTCGTAAGTCGTAAAACCGAATCAAGGTAGACACAGACTGAGCCAAAGAATTGGACGAACAAGAAAATGAAACTCGGGGACTACGCCCAAGTTAATCCGGCATAAAAACATAGTAGCAAAATATCACATATCCAGCATACAATTGCACCCGGCATACCGGGGATCTGATAAATTTTCAAGTTTATTTAGAACTAAGGAGCAGCAGGAGGAGCAGGTTCGGCGCCGTCGTCGATGTCTTCAATATCTGAAGCGTCATCTTCCCCGTCCTCATTCGAACCATCTTCAACATTCTCATTCTGCTCGTCCTCAGCGGATTCCAGGAAGCTCGGTCCTTCAACCCAGTCATGAATAGGAGAATATTTGACGAGGCTGTAGGCGCAGGCCTGGTGCCGAGCTACCCACTCCGGATCATCGGTCCATCTGGATCCGGTGCGCCGGCATGTGAGGAGGCTGAGCTCGATCTTCTCGTACCATGTGAGAATATGATGAAGGATGGTGTCAGCTATAGCACAACCAGCAGATTCTCTCCAGAGGTCAAGCTGGGTCTCAACTTCCATTAATTTCTCGACGAGAGTTGCGATGGTCTCCGCGCTACTCTCTCCGGGCCAGAACGTATTGAAGATACGAACTGCAACGTCTAGAATATCTTTGCCATAATTCTTGATGGTCTCCACGCGAGAGGACAAGCTGACCAATAGGTCCTCCATGTCCAAGGGAATGTTCTCACCATCAAGAGGAATGGGAGTACCCCTCTCTCGGCGAAATTTGGCAACAGTAGCGCTTGTAATGGCAGTACCCTCTGGAAAGTGGTCTGGAAACAAGGCAAAAGAAGAAGGTGAAGGAAAGACATATGAGGTAACCCGGAGAAGTAGGTCGAATAAGGGAAAGGAACTTACGAGAAATATGGCTATGGATCCAGGTCAACTCCTTGATGCAGGCATCGCGTCTTTTGCGAAGTTGCTCGAGCTCAGCGTTTGCCGACCCAAGCTGGAGGTCGGATTCTCTGAGTAGGTCCCGGCCCTTGGAGATCTGAAGAGGTAAGGCGCTCACGCTCTTCTGTGAAGTCCTGGCCAACCTTTTGGAGCTCGGTTCGGTGCTGGGCCTTCATCTTCTCCATCTCGGCCTTGAGCTTGGCAATCTCGTCGTCCTTAGTCCGGAGGAGAGCAAGCTCATCATTCTTCTTCTTCAGCTCGGCCTGATGCTGCCCTACTTGTTTGAGAAAATGCAGCATCATATCAGGCACGGGCACACTATCCTCAAGCGATGCTGAAATAGTATGTTGACCCGGCAAATCCGAGGAGTGAATATTTGCCGAGCCAAGGAGAAGAAGAAATGGAAAACACAACAAGGTCGGACAAAAGAGGACATACCCCGGATTTCCTCCAAGTTCTTCCGCATAATTTTGTTCTCAGCCTCCACCCTAGCTACAAAAACTGAATGAGGAGATTAGTCCGGCGGAAACAAGTAAAGAAAAATGGAGAGGTGCCGAGGGAGAAAATTACCTCTCTTTTCATGTTCTGCACCAAGTGCAACATGTTTTGCGTGCGGGATCTTGTGGGTATCAAGCAGGCATTGAAATTCAGCGCTCCGGCAATTGGTGGTTACCTGAAAGAAGTACAGAAGTGTAAAATTAGCTTGGTGCATATTCGAAGTGTGCAAGATCCGGGACAAGTGGAACTTAACCCGGCTCTAGGTGTGTGCATATTCGAAGTGTGCAAGATCTGGGCCAAGTGGAACTTAACCCGGCTCTAGGTGTGTGCATATTCGAAGTGTGCAAGATCTGGGCCAAGTGGAACTTAACCCGGCTGTAGGTGTGTGCATATTCGAAGTGTGCAAGATCCGGGCCAAGTGGAACTTAACCCGGCTCTAGGTGTGTGCATATTCGAAGTGTGCAAGATCCGGGCCAAGTGGAACTTAACCCGGCTCTAGGTGTGTGCATATTTGAAGTTTACATGCAGCTATGTTAGTTTTCTAATGAGCATCCGACCGAGTAACAAGCTACTCCACCAGAGGCTCGGGGACTAATGGTTATTATCTACAGCATGTAAAGGAGAAACGACATACCTCAATCATTCGCCCCGCGAGGTTAATTGCCTTGGCGGCAGTATTCATCTGGGCAGAAAATTCTGCGGGGCCGAACTTTTCCGGGAGATAGTCCTTGTGGACGAACTCCGCCTTGTTCCAGTTCATAACGAACTCGATAAGGCTCGGAAGGTACCGTTCGCCAGTGGGCATGTGGGGTGCCACCAAGCCCTTCGCATGAGCTTCCTTCCTCTCAACTAGGGCAAGAGCTGGGCTGGTGTGCAGAACCATCTGCTGCGCATCTGTTGGCTCGGCAGGAACATCCGTCGCTGCTGGTGATTTCTTCGGAAGCATCGACGACAGGGTTTGCTGCCCGGCCTCGACGGATGTAGACTTGGCAGTATCCGGAGCCTTTTTGCCCTTAGCTTGCTGGGAAGAAGTAACCACGGTGGATTTCCCTTTGGAAGCTGCTAGAATGGTTCCTCGCCGGGGCTGAGATGACTCGGAAGAGGCAGAGGAACTTGGCACTAGAGTCGTTGTTGGTTTCCTTGGTGCCGGGGCAGGTGCTGGCTCGGTTGCTGGTGCTGGTGTTGGGATAGACTCGGTGGTTGTTGGTTGCGGCAATGCCGAAGTGGTGGACGCCGTCGCCTCGGCCGAACCGACCCCTCCCGCTCCGAGGTCGCGTTCCTCTCGATGAGGTACTGCAGAACCCGGAGCAGCCGCCGAGCCCTCCGGAATAGGGCTCAGCGGGCGTGACTCATCGTCACGAGGAGGAGAAGGGCCGGACCGAAGGGGAGAAGAGATGCTCGATCCGCTCTGAGGGACCTCCACAGGAGGCCTGCAAAAGAGAATGATGTCAGGAGAGAAATTACCCTGATGCAAGGAAAAGTGAGTTGCGTAGTGAAAAATGACTTACGCATCCGAGGTCTCAGCCTCCTTGGGTTTCCGGGCCCTCCGTGCCGGGGCTTTGCCTGCCCGCTTGGAGGCAGTCTTGTCTCCGGAATTATTTTGCCTTTTTGTGGGATGAGAAGGTTCGGAGGAAGAACTTGATGCGGATCCGCGCTTCTTCTTCGACGCCACCGGAACCGGCTCGCCCGTGGCAAGTGGAGGATCCTCGTGGATATGCCCACCGGGGTTAGCTAATTCCGAAAAGGCAAAAGAAAGAGGGACAGCCTCAACAGGTTCAATCACGTCGATATCCGAGTCATCCTCATCAACGGGCCAATCTCTAAGAGAAGAGAATTTACCGCTAGGTCGTTTGGTGGCGTCGGTCATAGGGAGGAACATCTCCTGGTCCGGCTCCTCCTCATCCGGGATTTCTCGGTCCGGCGCCCACTTAAGGGTCGGATCCGTACCATCCTCGAGAGTTTGCTGAAGGAACAGCTGAGAAAAAGCATGAAGAACAAAGTCAGAAATGTAACAAAAACCGACACATACTTCATCCAAATTAAGTTTGCCCCGTGAAGCTTACCGCGGGAGGGAGCCTATCACGACAGTAGTGCTCGATTCCCCACGTCCATTCGGCGGAGAAATCCTTGTGGGTGGTGAAAAGAGCCTTGACCCGGCGAAAGATCTCTGTGTTGCTCAATTCGAAGGAGGAGGTTCGGTTGGGGTCGCGGCCGAAACTCATATGGCACAACTTGTGGGTGCGCTTCTGGAGGGGAGATATTCGGTTGCGCACGAACGTGATCATAGCATCCTCGTTGCGCAATCCAAGCTTCTTCAGCTCCACGAACCTCTTGTTAACTTGGTTGGCCAGAGCGGTAGGCTTCTTGGGAACCTCCTCCTAGAAATCCGTGTCAGGTAGACCCGGAGCGTAGGGCAGCAACCGAATCAAGTCTTCGGTACCCTCGTTCCCGGACGTAGAAGAAGGTCCGGGCCCATCCTTTGCAGGAGTCAAGCCCGGTAACCCGAGGAAAGACCGAAAACCTCCGAGGCGAGATGGAGGCAGCTCCGAACTAGGTGAGCTGCTTGTCCTCCGACTCAACGTGGATATTGGGGACAACGTTGCGACGGAGGCCGAAGAACCGGATCCACAGCTCCTTCGTGGGCCATAGTCTGATGTAGCCTTCGATCGTAGAGGCAAAGGCAGAAAGAGAGGTGATTGCGTTCGCTGGGAGATGGTGCGGCTGCAGGTGATACGTCCTAACCCAATCCCGGAAGAAATCGCTCACCGGGAGACCGAATCCCCGTTGGAAGTGGGACAGGAATACAACGAACTCACCCGGATTGGGTGAGGGGGCCAGTTCGGCGGAGGGGAGACGAGCGGCGACGCCGGTGGGAATACGCCTGGTCCGGTAGAGCCAGTCAATGTCGTCTTGACAAACTCACAAACTGGCCCACGCGCCACGGTCCGCCGCGCCGGCGTCCTCCTCCATCTCCTGCTTGGCGACGACGAGCTCCTCCTCCGTCATCTCGTATCCGCTATCCTCGCTGGAGCTAGCGGCGGCGGGGATCTGAGGCCTAGATTGGCGTGGACCCGTGGCGAAGAAGCTACGCAGCGGTGGCTGCGGTGCGGAGGCACGGGGAGGTGCGGCGGCAGCACTGCTGCTAGAAAGCACTGGCGGCGGCATGGTCGCAGGGAAGACGAAGGAGAAAACGCAACGGGCAAAGGGGCGGAGAGGTGGAAAAACGCTAAGGGACGCGCCCCTCCCCTATTTAACCACCCCCAGTGATCGATGAGTGGGATCGCGCTGCACCGACGAGCCACACGGTGTGGCCGTGTATCACCGGCATCAGCCAATTAGAGAAAAGCCACACAGGGGGCCACAGAGTAGAAGCAATCCCATGACGCGACGCGCTGTTGCGGTAAACGAGGAGGCAGGCATGACCTGACCCACGCACAGTGATAACTGACAATTACTGCGGCGGTTACTGTGCAGGCCCTTAAAATAAGACGAGGCAATGATTAGCCTCCACGTGGGTTAGCGTATGAGAGAAGGAAACGGGGCCCGGATCAAACCATGATAACCATGGGATCCGAGCCAAAGTGGTGACCCGGCCGACAAGTGAAAACTTGGAACGTGCGAAGGGAACGTAAATCCATATAATCCGAGATAAGGAGCTAACCCGGAATTAAACGTCTGAGTCTCGGACATAAATGAACCTGATGTGGCCTTAGCGGCCAAGGCAGCTAAGACCGCACCAGCTTCGGGGACTAATGTTGGGGGATACCCCCGGGTAGGGTCACTCCGAGGTATAAGGGCCGAGTTAGCTGAGGTTCGGCAAGGTCAAAGTGGATGCTGGCCGAGTCACCTCAATGCAAGCCGGATCACGGAGTAACCCGGACCAGGGGGGTCGCCTAACGTTGTCTCATCCGACTTAAGGAGTAAGTCGGAAATGCTTTTCTAACTTATATGCAGGAACAGGTGTGGCCGGATCTACTATGATCCGGATCCTCGCTTAGCTTCTAGGAGAAGGAAGGAATCTCTCTGGTCAAAAAAGAAGGTCCGGTACGCACTGCATGAGCGAATAAAGCAAGGGCTGGACCACCGGGTCATGGCCGACAAGGGTGACGACGCTCACGTCGGCTGACGCGGGCGCCGTAGAGGCTTACTTCGCTAAAGCATGTGTGACGCGGGGGAAAAGCACCCCGGTCGGGTTACCACTTTGGGAGGGGGCATATTCTTAGGAATATGCCTCCACGTATGCCCTAGGCCAGGACCAAACCTCCTCTATATAAGGGGGGTTAGGGTTCTGGTAGAGGGGGTTGATTGAGTGCTAGTTGGTTGAGCACTAGTTGGTTTGGGAGTTCCATAGCACTAGTTGATCTAGGGTTCTTGGGCAAGATAGTAGGCAAGAGTAAGAGAGCACCTTCTTCCTCCTCTCACCAATACAGCTCGAGGAGCACTTGTAATCTTGAGGATATAGCAATACAAACTTCTGTGTGGAGAATCGCTCTACTATCCCTCCCTGGATTCCCCTAGCGCATATTAGTCCCCACCTTTAGCCTATCCATGGCATCTGCCGTGACACCACCACGACAGATACTTAAGGTTTCTCCTCTTTGTTTTGAAGTGTCCTAAAAGGTTAGCAACTATTTTCTCGTTTTGACCGCGCGGTACTAATTTAAGCATCGTGATTGCGTTTGATATATATGCATGGTTGTATGATGCAGATGAGCCACCCATGGATGTACGGTGACCGACGCCCTGACGCTTACAGAGAAGGCGTGCATTCTTTTTGCCTTGTGCCGAGGCGAACAAGCGGCGGGATGGTTTTATGTGTTGTCCATGTGTTGAATGTCGGAATGAGCAAGCTCATACTTCCTCAAGAGTCATTCAGAGCCACCTGCTTCGGTCCGGTTTCATGTCCGGCTATAATGTTTGGACCAAGCACAGAGAAAGAGGGGTTATGATGGAAGACGGCGATGAAGAAGAGAACGATGATGACAACTACCAATCTATTTTCCCTGAATACGATGATACCGTAGTTAAAGATAATGAAGAAGAAGGGGGTGAAGAACGGGAACCAGATGAGCCCGTTGATGATTTTGGTCGGATCATTAGTGATGCAAGGATAGACAACGACACAGAAAAGGAGAGGTTACAGTTCGAGCAGATGTTACAGGACCACAACACATTGCTGTATCCAACTTGTGAAGATGGCCAGAAGAAGCTGGGTAGCACACTGGAATTGTTGAAGTGGAAGGTAGATACCGGTATGACTGACTCGGGATTTGAAAAGTTGCTAGTAATAATGAAGAAGTTGCTTCCAAGAAATAACCAATTGCCCTCCAGTACGTACGAAGCAAAGAAACTTGTCTGCCCTCTAGGATTAGACTTGCAGAAGATACATGCATGCCCTAATGACTGCATCCTCTACCACGGTGAGAAGTACGAGAATATTGATAAATGCCCGGTATGCACTGCATTCTGGTATAAGATCAGAAAACATGACCCTGGTGATGTTGAGGGCGAGCCACCCAGGAATAGGGTTCCTGCCAAGGTGATGTGGTATGCTCCTATAATACCACGGTTGAAATGTTTGTTCAGAAATAAAGAGCATGCCAAGTTGTTGCGATGGCACATGGAAGACCGTAAGAAAGACGGGATGTTGAGGCACCCTGCTGATGGTCGGCAGTGGAGAAAAATCAAGAGAGACTTCCCGGACTTTGCTGGTGACACAAGGAACTTATGGTTTGGTCTAAGTACCGATGGCATGAATCCTTTTGGGGAGCAGAACTGCAGTCATAGCACCTGGCCTGTGACTCTATGTATCTACAACCTTCCTCCTTGGTTGTGCTTGAAGCGGAAGTTCATTATGATGCCAGTGCTCATCCAAGGCCCGAAGCAACCCGGCAACGACATTGATGTGTACCTAAGGCCATTAGTTGATGAACTTCTATAGTTGTGGGCCAAACCAGGTGTACGTGTGTGGGATGAGCACAAACAGCAGGAATTTGACCTACAAGCGTTGCTGTTCGTAACCATCAATGATTGGCCTGCTCTTAGTAACATTTCAGGACAGACGAACAAACGATACAATGCATGCATGCACTGTTTAGATGAGACTAAAAGTATATATCTGGATAAATGTAGAAAGAATGTGTACCCGTACAATCGTCGTTTTCTTCTGCCCAGTCATCCCTTAAAGAAGAAAGGCAAGCATTTCAATGGCAAGGCAGAAACCCGGACGAAGCCTGTCCCCCGTAGTGGTGCTGATGTATTTGGTATGGTCAAGGATTTGGATGTAATCTTTGGAAAGGGTCCTGGAGGACAACCTGTTCCGAAAGACCCCATTACCGAACACGCACCCATGTGGAAGAAGAAATCTATATTTTGGGAGTTACCCTATTGGAAAGTGCATGAGGTCCGCTCTGCAATCGACGTGATGCACCTGACGAAGAATCTTTGCGTGAATATTCTAGGCTTCCTGGGCTTGTATGGGAAGTCAAAAGATACTCCGGCAGCACGGGAGGACCAGCAACATCATAAAGGACAAGACGGCAAGCATCCAGGGCAGTTTCAAGGGCTTGCCAGCTACGCTCTTACCAAAGAAGAGAAGGAAATCTTTTTTGATGTCCTTTTCAGTATCAAGGTCCCGTCTGGCTTCTTGTCGAATATAAAGGGAATAGTAAATATGAAAGAGAAAAAATTTCAAAACCTAAAGTCTCATGACTACCATGTGCTTATGACGCAATTGCTTCTGGTTGCATTGAGGGGAATTCTACCAGAAAATGTTTGACTAGCCATTGTGAAGGTATGTGCATTCCTCAATGCAATTTCTCAGAAGGTAATCGATCGAGAAAGTCTATCAGGGTTATAGATTGATGTGGTCCAATGTCTGGTCAGCTTCGAGTTGTTGTTCCTGCCATCCTTCTTCAATATTATGACACACCTCCTAGTTCACCTAGTCAAAGAGATTAGAATTCTCGGTCCTGTGTTTCTACACAATATGTTCCCCTTCGAGAGGTTCATGGGAGTCTTAAAGAAATATGTTCATAACCATGCTAGGCCAGAAGGAAGCATCTCCAAGGGCTATGGAACAGAGGAGGTCATTGAGTTTTGTGTTGACTTTCTTCCTGACCTTAAGCCGATTGGTGTTCCTGAATCTCGGTATGAGGGGAGGATGACTGGAAAAGGCACACTAGGAAGGAAATCAATGGTATGTAGGGACGGGCATTCTTTCACTCAAGCACACTACACAGTTCTACACAATTCCACCGTGGTGGCTCCGTATATCGAGAAACACAAGCATATTCTACGCTCCGAAAACCCGGGGAAGCCTGAAACCTTGATTAAAGGGGAACACGAGAAGAATTTTGGCAATTGGTTGCAGACACATCTCATGAATAACACCACTGTTGGAGATGAGTTGTACTCGTTGGCCAGGTTACCATCTTCGACTATATGTACTTTCCAAGGGTACGAGATAAATGGGAATACATTTTACACGATCGCCCAAGATAAAAAGAGCACCAACCAAAACAATGGTGTCCGCTTTGATGCAACAGATGACAATGGGAAGAAGGACACATATTATGGGTACATAGAGGAGATATGGGAACTTGACTATGGACCTACTTTTAAGGTCCCTTTGTTTCGGTGCAAATGGGTCAAGCTGACAGGAGGCAGGGTACATGTAGACCAAAAGTACGACATGACAACAGTGGATCTCAACAATCTTGCGTACATGGAAGAACCATTCGTCCTAGCCAACGATGTGGCTCAGGTTTTCTATGTGAAGGACATGTCTACCAAACCGAGAAAAAGGAAAGATAAGCAAAAGAGTACAAAATACGATGAGCCAAAGCGCCACATAGTTCTTTCAGGGAAAATAAACATTGTGGGAGTGGATGACAAGACAGACATGTCAGAAGATTACAATAAGTTTCATGAAATTCTGCCCTTCAAAGTGAAAACTGACCCAAGCATCCTGTTAAATGATGAAGATTCTCCATGGCTACGGTGCAAAAGAAAACCACAACACTAGATGTTGGTGATGTGTAATAATGTATTAAACCTTTTATTTGAGACATCAATCTATGTAATGTATTAAACCTTTTATTTGAGACATAAAGGTCCCCTTTCATGTAATACATCTTGCTCAATCAAACAGGACATTGACGACCGGGTTCTGAGCCGCGGGAGGTGATCACCCAAAGAGAAGTAACCATCACAAGAGAAGGAACCCACAAACACTAAGGATACATAGCACAACTAAAAATTAAGATACATAGCACAACTAAAAATTAAGAAACATGCCTAATGTTGGAGTGATTTAGTCATGCTCCTGCCTAGCCCTGTAATACGCGCCACTGTAGTCGTCGTAGTCACTGGCGCCGTCGCCGTTGTCGTCGTCGGGGTCGCCGTAGTCGAACCTTGAAGGTTGGGCACACGTGGGCTAGATTTGAGGGTACCACGGGCGGGGGTTATTGCCGGTCGTGTTGTAGGCCATGACACTCTGGAGAGTCTGACCGCGCCACCACAGCCGATGGCCGGCCTCGTTGATGTTCGAAGGAGGTGGGCCGTCCTCCTCGTGCCTAGCGAGCGCCCTCTCATGCCGATTGATGAAGAAGGGTTCCAAGTCGGGAAATAGTCAGGATGCCAGTTGGGATTCCTCCGCTGCTCTGGCGTGAGCTCGAGGTAGTAGTGGTTCGTGATGGCCATCCGGCGCTCCACACCTAGAGGGACAGGAGGGCCAGCACGCCTCCGGCGCTCAGCATCCAGCCGATGGGGACGCGGTAGCCCGGTGGGCAGGGGTAGTTCGAGGCGCAAAGCGCCTCCGCCTCCCGGGTGGTTAGAGATACGATGGAAGCCATGGGAAGAGAATAATGAGTCTAGATGTGATATGTAAATGGAGGCCAAGCGTACATATATATACTAAAAAAATGGCGAGAAGATAGAGGTGGGAACCGGTGGAAAGCGCGGGAACGCAGTGGCGCGGGAAACTTTCATCCCGGGTGGGGGCTCAAACCAGGGCAAAAGATGGGGGGGCCTTATCTGGGGGAGATTTATCTAGGAGGGCCTTATCTGGGGGGTGGCTAACCTTTAGTACCGGCTGGTGGGTGCAACCGGGACTAAAGGTGGTTTTTGTGTCATCTAACAAAACTGTCGGTGGGATAAGGACGCGTGGGTAACCTTTAGTACCGGCTGGTGGGTGCAACCGGGACTAAAGCTGTCGGCAGGATAAGGACGCGTGGGTGGACGCACTGCTCGATGAGATAAAGCATGTAGCGCACGACGCCCTGTCGGAGGAAGAAGACAAAGTAGAAGCGGCGCCGTGCCTATAAAAGGAGCATCGATACGCCATGGCAAGCAACTCAACAAGCCAACATGGATGGAGAGTTTCATCCCCATGGATGGAGGAAAGGGTTGGGAAATCTCCCGTGGCGGAACTTCTCGAAGATGCCCTTGGTGCACACGCCCTATGGCATCTTCGGAAGTTCCGCCTCGGAAAATATTTTCCTGCTAGCCCGTGAAAGACTCCCCATGGATGGAGAGTTTCATACCCATGGATGGAGGAAAGGGTTGGGAAATCTCCCGTGGCGGAACTTCTCGAAGATGCCCTTGGTGCACACGCCCTATGACATCTTCGGAAGTTCCGCCTCAGAAAATATTTTCCTGCTAGCACTACATATATAGTGAGAAATGGCAGGAAGTCAGAGGAGGGAAGCGGTGGAAAAGGCGGGAAGAAAACGGGAAGGAAAAAATAAGGCGGGAAGAAATAAGGTGGGGTAGACGATCCGGGGCCCTCTCGTACGGAGAAAGCTATAAGGGTAGACGATCCGGGGCCCCCGGTCTAGGGTTTCTTCGGAGGAAGACCACCGGAGCGTCGCAATCACATGAAAATGGCAAAATGGTTAATAGTTTGACTAGTTAGAATAATTATTTTATAAAACAGAAAATTGATTTGAATCGCTTATTCAAATCCAAACACTTTTTATGTTAAAAATTTAGTGAGATTCAAAAATATGCAAAATATAATAGTTAATGCATTTTTAAATTGAAAATGGCAAAATGGTTATTAGTTTCACTAGTTAGAATAATTATTTTATAAAACAGAAAATAGATTTGGATTACTTATTCAAATTCAAGAACTTTTCATGTTGAAATTTTTCTCAAATTCATCAGTATGCAAAAACTGTAAAATTCAAATGTTTAAAAAATATACTAATTGATTTTTTTTTTAAACAGGCGTGCCCCTGGGGTGAAAATTTTGAAAAAAGGACCTTTAGTCCCGGTGCGTGCTACACACCGGGAATAAAGGTGTGGCGTTGGCGCGCGCGCGTTGGGCGGTGCCGAAAACCCTTTAGTCATGGTGGGTGGCACGCACCGAGACTAAAGGGGAGGGGGATCTTTAGTCCCGGTGCGTATCACGCACCGGGACTAAAGACCCCTTTAGTCCCGGTGCGTGATACGAACCGGAACTAAAGGTCCATCTCCTTTATATTCCCGCGCCCCTTCTTCTCCCCAAATCACCACTCTGCTGCAGGGACGAAGCGCGCGGGGACGACGACGCACAGGACGCCGGCAGGCTGCCCGACCACTCCACCATCAGATCCGGCGAGCAGGCCGGGCGGCGCCCCCCGGCCACTTCTAGCTAGCTAGTTAATTCTATTTTTTATTTTTTAGTAATATATAGTAGTGTAATATAAAGTGTATTTTTTAATATATAGTAGTATATATTAGTGTAGTATGTTAACTAGTGTAGTATATTTTTTTATTTTTTATTTTTTAGTAGTATATAGTATTGTAATATAAAGTGTATTTTTTATTTTTTTAGTAGTATATATTAGTGTAGTATGTTAATTAGTTTATTATATAATATGTTAGTGTAGTATATAGTATGTTAGTGTACGCGCGCGAGGACGACAAATCGACGCCGGCAGGCTACCCGACTCTCTGGCCGCCACCACCCCAACCGTCGCCGCCACTCACTCCAGCCGCCATCGCACTTAGGGTTAGGGTGGTGGTGCTCGCGGGCCCCCGCACTTAGGGTTAGGGTGGTGGTGCTCGCGGGCCCCCAGACTTAGGGTTAGGGTGGTAGTGCTCGCGGGCCCCCGCACTTAGGGTTAGGGTGGTAGTGCTCGCGGGGCCCCGCACTTAGGGTTAGGGTGGTAGTGCTCGCGGGCCCCCGGACTTAGGGTTAGGGTAGTGGTGCTCACGGGCCGCCCGCACTTAGGGTTAGGATGGTGGTGCTCGCGGGACCCCGAACTTAGGGTTAGGGTGGTAGTGCTCGCGGGCCCCCGCACTTAGGGTTAGGGTGGTAGTGCTCGTGGGGCCCCGCACTTAGGGTTAGGGTGGTAGTGCTCACAGGCCCCCGGACTTAGGGTTAGGGTGGTGGTGCTCGCGGGCCGCCCGGAGATAGGGTTAGGGTGGTGGTGCTCGCGGGCCCCCGGACTTAGGGTTAGAGTGGTGGTGCTCGCGGGCCGCCGCACTTAGGGTTAGGGTGGTGGTGCTCGCGGGCCCCTGGACTTAGGGTTAGGGTGGTTATGCTCGCGGGCCCCCGCACTTAGGGTTAGGGTTAGGGCATCACTAGAATTTTGCTATTGTTTAGTATTATTTTAGCAAATTGTGTGTTCATATTATTGTTTAGTATTATTTTATGCAGCAATATTGAATGAAAAATGTTATTGTGTGCATTTTGTAGAAAACTATGGATCCAATCCAGAGAGACCTAGCACAGGAAGAAATTCTCGAGGATATGATCAACGACACCCCCATGTTAATCCACCCGAATCTCCGTCGATTTATCTGAACCCCTCCGGTGAGGGAGAGGAGGTCGACCGAAATGATGAAGGAGAAGCCGATGGCTCCGGTGGTGCAGAAGCCGACGGCTTCGGTGGTGGAGAAGCCGACTGCTTCGGTGGACCCTTAACGAAGTCCGGCGAGGTATATATATGAAGTCTGGTGATCAGTAGATGCATTAACTGAGTTGTATATATATAAATTGACGAATGTTTCTTCTCTTAGGCCTCCACATCGAGCAAAAAGATATTCCAAATGAGGCCCGGCCAAAAAGTTGGACGCATCTACGCGTTATAAATTACGGTGGTATCACCACGGGGTGAACCGTTGGAACCCGAAAAGGCTAAAACTGTATTTAAACAACAATGTGGAGTTATGGTTAGGGATCGCATCCGATCACCGTTCGAGAGTGGAATAAGACCAAAGGGGCGAAAGAGGGTGAGTATGTCGCCGACAGGTGCAAAGAGGGTCTTTGGAATGACCTCATGACACATTTCACCCTGCCAGAATGTGAGGATGATGCCGACACAGCTGCATTGAGGAAGAAAGTCAAGCAGTGGACTCTTACGAAGATGGCCGAACTATTCAAGAACTGGAAGAAAGCATTATGGCAAAAGTATCAGAAGATGAAGACTCCTCCTATATTTGAATGCTATCTAACGAAGCAGCAGGCTAACTAGGATGCATTTCTGAAGTACAAGGAGTCAGAACCTGCTATGGAAATGTCAAAAAAAAACAAGAAAAATGCCGCGATGAAGAAATATCACCATCACCTGGGGCCAGGGGCTACGTGGCTGCCATGCCAAAGTGGGATGCTAAAGAGAATGAGCTGCTTGCTAAAGGGATCACTCCAGAACCAATGTGCGAAGAATGGGATCTGAGGGCAAGGAATTGGTTCCTTGGGCATGGGAGTGAGTATGACGAAAGTACAGGGGACCTTATTTGCAGTGACGGGATTAGGATACCCCGGGATACATGGCAGAAAGTGGTGAAGGAGATTAAAGCGGGGACAACAAAGTTCCGTCCCGATAGAGATAAAGACTTGCTGACAAAGGTCCTTGGGAATGACGAACGCGGAGGACGTGTACGAGGCCTTGTCCCTAGTTATACGTGGGAGATGGGGTTTCCCAAAGACAGAGATACTTATAGGAACCGAGAGAGAGCAAAGAGGCGACGCCAGGAGGAGGAGGGAGACAGGTTCACCGAGTTGCTAGGAACACTTCGAATGCATCAACAACAGATTGATAAACTTCGAGGAGCAGCGCGCCTGCAAGATCCTGTACTCGATATTACCGCTGTCCCATCTCAGCGGAGAAGCAGCGTGGCTGAATCGGAGGTCCCTTCTGACGATGCACGTATGGTAGATGGCGGTCCCGGCTACCCTGTGGATGGAATCAAGGAGCAGGCATCTTGTGAGCTCCATCAGAAGGTGAAGAACCTATCCATCAAGGTGGTGGTCGGATGTGCTTTACCTTGTCCACCTGGCGCACGCTGGCATGGCCGTGAGATTCCAGCTGGCTATGCTAAAGTTGTTGTGGATGAAATCGCAATGGGGTGGGACTCAATGGAGCTTGACATCCCTGGACCTGAAGGTGAGAGGACACTCGGAGAAGTACTGGGTGGTATCATTCTATGGGACAAGAACAACATCAAGCTTCCAGGCTGGACGCCAAAGCCAACACCGCCTCCGAGTCATCGCATGTCACCTTCACCTCCATCACATCCAAGAAGCCCACCCCATGACTACGACCACCACAGCCCGAGTCCATCTCGATCTCCGCCTCAGCCTCCGATTAGTACTAAACGACGTAGCAGCCCAAAACGACAAATGTTGCCCCTCCCAAGAGTACCTCATAAGAATCTTCCCATCAGACCTTATGATCGTACTGATGAGGAAACCGACATGATCGTAAAGGCCGAATGTGTTGCGCAACTTCAAAAGAAGAAACCCGAGCTCGCCCGGTATACACCGAGAAGCAAAAAGCGTATGCACTTTCTTTTCTGAACACAAAATCGCAATATGAATTGCACCATAAGCCAGATGACTATCGACGCATACTTCAGAAGGTAGTGAAGAAGAGCAAATCAAGTAGAAGTGCAAGCAAGAGCAAATCATCAAGTCAAAGTGCAATCGGGAAAAGAAAGGACGTCCCCCAGCTCGGGGAACAGGCCAAAAAATCGACCCCACCCCTCAAGGTGGTATCCCATGACATTCCCCAGCAGAATATGGAAGAAGCTGCGAAGCTTGCGGCCTCTATGAATGTGACTGTTGAGGAATTGCTAGGTTCCAAGGACGACAAGTTACCCAAGGCTCAGGTAGTCCCTACATATGTCCCAGGGAAGCCTCTGGTCAGCTTTGAGCAGTTCCAACAACTGCCAACACAAATGCGGAGTTTACATAACTGGTACTTGAAAGCCGTAAAGCAGGAGAGAATAATGATCGTGGCGAAAGTCCCACATGACTACTACTTCCGAGAAGAAGAGGTCCATGTTGAGTTTCTAGAACTCTTCCAGTTATACATTTTCGACGCCCTCGACAAAAGTCTCATGAGTTGCTATTGTCTGTAAGTTGTGAATTCATTATCTATATATAAGTTGTTCATTTTTTCAGTTGTTCAGTTCATTGCATGTAATTATCCTAATTATATCCTTTTGTACTCTATTATTATGCAGAATGAAGATCATGGAATGTAAAAGAAGGTCAATCTTTAGTGTTGGGTTCATTGACCCAGATAAAATACATGTAAAGACGCTAACGACAAAACCCGAGGAGACGCAGGAAACCCTTCTAAGGTTTCTAACGGAGCAAAATTTCTGTGACCACATACTGTTTCCTTACAATTTCGCCTGAGGGTCTTACTCTATTGTACACATTCTCTTTTGCTTACTCGATGTTAAGTGTAATTGATGAGTTTACTGATGTATATATAAACGTGTACAGTTTCTACTGGATTCCGCTAGACATTCAACTTGATAAGGGAAGAGTTGAAGTCATGGACCCATTAAAGAGACCCCTGGAAATGTTTAGGGGCATGCAGGACATGGTCCAGAGGTAATTTTCGCGCTACATTGGTCTCTTTCGTTGATTTCCTGAGACATCACGTAATAAATAACTCATTCATTTTCTTTACCGGGTAGGGTTTGGAACTAGTTCAAGAGTGCGGTTACGGGTGACTTTAGTGAGAAGCTGATGTTTAAGCCGGTCTCGGTAAGTAGTACGCGCATCTCTTTACTTCTAGTTTCAATACAATTATGATGCTGGATTATTATTTTGATTGAATTCTATTCTCGTAAAGTGCGCGAGGCAGCCACCGAAGATGAATCTATGTGGATTCTGAAATGGATCGTATGGGCACCTAGAGGGGGGTGAATAGGTGCTACACCAATTTTTAATTCTTTTTCAATTTTAGGCTTAGCACAAAGGTAAATTCTCTAGATAAACTAATGTGTGGAATTTCCCTATATGCAAACCTATCTACTAGCGATTAAGGAGTGAGTGGAAGAGGAACGACTGAACCGAAGTGAAGCACGCGGAGACACAGGATTTGTTTGACCGCAGTTCCTTCCTTGTTAAGGGAAGTACGTCTGTGTTGGAGGGGTGGGCGGTACTAAGACCACCACGCCACAAAAGGCCTCACCCTGTTCTTCGATGGATCTCGCCACAACAGGCCTGATCCACCTTCCACTATGGGTACCCTTCGAGGCAGGCACCGGCGCCTTTACACAACTAGCAGGGCAACAACTCCACAACAACTTGGAGGCTCCCGAAATGACAACAAGCTGCCACAAGAACAAAGTTGTCAAACACAATAACAAGATCTAGGTATTGACAAGAATACTAGATCAGGGATTTCTCCAAGTGAATGGAGAGGAGTTGAAGCGCTTGATTCTTGATGTTGATGATGAACTTCGCCTCCTTCAATTCCACCAAAGATCAAGACCTTCGAGTGATTGAAGTGGGAGATTGAGAATGAGAGCTCTTGCACAGGGTCTGGTCGAATTCGAATGAATCAAGGGTTCTGGACGTTGGGGAAGAAGGGGTACTTATACCCCCTTCCAAAAACCAGCCATTGCACACTTTGGGGGCCAGATTATCCGGCCCAAGTGAGGGCCGGATTATCCGGTCTGGGGAAACTCCGCCCCAGACTCGGAATATCCGGCAGAAAATCCTCCCCCCTCTCAGAGCGTCGCGCCGAGCTTGCCCTTGATCAACTTCTGGGGGCCGGATTATCCGGCCCTATGCGAAGGCCAGATTATCCGGCCCTATGCGAAGGCCGGATTATCTGGCCTGGGGAAGAAAAACCGCCCCAGTTCGGATTTTCCGGTAGAACATCCGACCGGTCGAGCAACGCACCTTGGCTCCTTTTGCTCGAAAACTGGGGGCCGGATTATCCGGCACTTGCGAAACCCGGATTATCCGGCCTGGGGAGGAAAAACCGCCCCAGTTCGGATTTTCCGAGAGAAAATCCGACTGGACACAGAGTGACGCGCCTTGGTTTCCTTGAGAGATGAGGTAGGCCGGATTATCCGGCCCTTAGAGGGGCGGATTATCCGCCCCCCTCAAAACTTCCTGCACACTTAGCACACATGAAAAGTCTCCATAGTATTATTATCTAACACGCAAAACATAGGGAAACATGAAATGTTCTTTCAATCTCCCCCTTTTTGGTGTTAGATGACAATACCAGGATTTGCAGGAGAAAGACACAAGACACACAGAGATAACTATGAAAGGGACTCCCCCTCAATGTGTGCATAATAGAGTTTTGCATTGGAATACAAATGCACACAAATAGGTGAATCTATTCCATAGACAAACGGGCAAAAACACATACCACCGAAGTAGAGAATAGGCATCCTTGACATAAATCACAATTATTATTGGATAACCATTATGAGCGCGTGCCTTCCGTGATAAACCTCCAGCAATAGGATATGAATAGATATAACCATGAGCATAATCCATGATATGAAGTCCATAGGTATCATCCAGACAACCACATAAAGTCTCAACCACAAATCACAAACCACGAATATAAAAGTTCAACGCTAAATGGGCATAAGCAAGAAATAACGAATAAAAAGTGCAAGTGCTTATGCCCGACCCATGCAAATCCACGGACAACCTAATAGAACTACTTCTCCCCCTTTGGCATCAAGACACCAAAAAGGGAGAAGAGCGATGCTAGCGCCCCATTGGATCACTCATCATAGTCCTCGTCCTCGTCCTCATGCTCTTCCTCATCCTCATATTCAAGCTCCTCAGTGTCACCTTCCTCATCATCAACATTAGTAGCAGGCACAGAGGGAACAAGTGACGCTCCAGCTCACCATAGTTCAGCCCGGAGGAAGAGTTCCACCGAGCATATGGAGTGGGAGGTGTAGGAGCCAGAGGAGCACCCGAAGCGCCAGACACGAGGTGGAGAATGAGCTGTTGGGAGTGAGCCAACTCATGGCGCTGCTTGTAGGCCTCATACTGACCCTTGCGTGTGTCCACGCCCATGCAGAGGATGTGACGCTGGAACCAATTCAGCTGCTTGATCTCGCGGGCCACGGGAGGCACTGGGGGCCTACAAGCATCCCTCATGAGGCCCTTAGGAGAAGCGGAGGGGTGAGCAGTCTTCCGAACCTTGTTGTAAATCTTCTTGGCCTTGTGCACCAAGTCAATGTGGAACTCCTCGGCAGGAAGAAGGTGGCGGATGAGCATCATAATGTAGGGCGCATAGGGAATGGACAGACGGTTGAACATAGCATCACACAACTCATGGTAAATGAAGTCCATGACATGCAGCCTGTACTGCACTGACTCGTCCTCGCAGGAGGCAACCTCATGAGAAAATTGAAGTAGCTGAACAAGGTGACCACAGATGCTGTCATTGTTTCCCCCACTCGGTGTAATAGAGTCACGGAAGAGACCCACCAATGCAGCATAGCTGGGAGCAAGACCAGCCACAGTACCGACAATTCCATTATCCACAATGCACGGAGAGAGAGCAGCATCCTTGTTGGTCTTCAACTGAGTGATGATGCGGTGGCCACTGGCTCTATCCCTGCTGCGGAAGGAGTACCCCAAAACCTCAGCAAACACGTGAAAATCAGCAGTCATGGGCCTGTCATGAGTCATCCACTTCATAGTGCGATGCTCATCACCACAAATCACCAGAGTGGAGAAGAATTGCTTCGCCACCTCAGAGTCAAAGGAGCACTGGAGGGACATGAGATGGTGCAGCCCCATCCTCTCAGCCACATACATCGCATCCACAAGATGCGCCTTCTCCAAAGCATCAGCAAGTACCAGAGGGTGCATAGGCCTAATGTTCAGCCTGGCATAGATGTCTTCATAAATCCCTTTCTGTTCTGCACACCAAAACTGGGTATCCCCTAGCTCATCATCACGAGGCAGCTCAGCAAACAAGTCACGGTGACGTATGGCAGAGAAGGAGACTGCATCCAGAGCCCTGTAGTTAATCTTGGGCTCCTTGCCCTTCCTCTTGGACACACCCTTCCTAGTCCTCTTGGATTGTTCAGCCATGCGCCTCTCTTCGTTCTTCCTTCTCCGCAATTCAACTTCGTCCACTAGGTTACCTTGACCGTCGTCCCGAAAGTACTTAGCGCGAGGACGGCGCTTATAGATCTTGGGAACACCGGAACCACCTGTGAGGAGAATAAGGGCGATAGGAAGGGGATAAGCATACACACAAGTCCAGGAGAGAGCATGGAACAAGTAGGCAAAAATTTCATAGGTCAAAACTACTCAATACATACACCATAGTGAAACTGAAGCAGACTTGAATCTGTCAGGCCGGATTATCCGGCCTGGCCAGGGCGGATAATCCGGCCCTGGTAGAAATTTTCGATTTCATCAAGAATGCATGCAAAAAAGATAGATCGGGCCTAGAAACTGTAAGACTACGAGTTCTATGCGAAAACACATCCTTCTAGACAATGTTTCATCCAACAAGATACACATCTAGCCAAAGATGGGGAGAGAGGGAGTTACCCTCACTCATTGGAGGAAGAACACGGAGGAGAAGGTACCCGGAGGCGCGGAGAAGAAGATCCGGGGAGGCTCGAAAAATCCGGTGGCCGGAGAGGCTCCGGGGAGGGTGAGGGGCGGCAGGCGGCGGCTGGGGAGAAGGAGAGGGCTAGGGGAGAAGTGCTGCTCGATATGAGCCCTTCCCCCCGAGCCCTGCCCTTTAAGATCGAATTCGCCAGGGCCGGATTATCCGGCCAACACTTGGGCCGGATTATCTAGCCTCAAATCTGGGATTCTGTTATACACAGAACCAGGCCCACGCGTCCCCAAACAACATCCCCACAAGGTGTACAAGGGACTTCTGTGTAAGAATAGATGTCTTAGGGGTAGGGAAGGCTTAGGATTGAGAATGCCAAACTGAGATGGTACTAGACACTCAAAATTGCAAAATCCAAATCAAATAAAAGCCAAGATTGAGTGTGATTCCCATAAGAACATGAGAGAGCAAATAACATCCAAAAAGATCCAATTATCCACAAGGGAGAGGGCGGTGGCCGAAGCCACCTTGTTGGAGTGTATGGTGTGACACCACGAAGATATATCTTGGGTTCACGACCAATACTCATCAATAAGCTCACATATCACAACATGATATTAAGAGAAATGATATACTTTCTATTGGCATTATGGGGGGAGGGTTAGCCCAATAAGTTAGGACCACACTCCCCCTATATCCATGCCTACACCTAGACCAAACAAGGATTGAGACGTACGAGTGAGTGCATGGGTAATCAAGACAAACTCCCGGAATTAATGATATTTAGCTCATTCCTCAAATAGCAGAATCTTGCTTCATCAAGTGGCTTTGTAAAGATATCCGCCAGTTGGTTCTTCGTGCTCACAAAAGATAGATCAATATCGCCTCGAGCAACATGGTCAGGGATAAAATGATTCTGAATCTCAATATGCTTTGTCCTTGTGTGCTGAACTGGATTGTACGCAATTTTGATAGCACTTTCATTATCACATAAAAGAGGCACTTTGTCACAATTGACACCGTATTCCTTTAAAGTTTGCCTCATCCACAATAATTGAGTACAAGCGCTGGCAGCAGCAACATATTCAGCTTCGGCGGTGGAGAGAGATATACAATTCTGCTTTTTGGAGGACCAACATACAAGAGATCTTCCCAAAAATTGACAAGCTCCAGAAGTGGATTTCCGATCATCCTTATCACCAGCCCAATCTGAGTCAGTATATCCACATAAAGAGAAATTGGAGCCCTTGGGATACCAGAGACCAAAGTTGGGGGAATGAACCAAATATCGAAAGATCCTCTTGACCGCCACTAAGTGGCTTTCTTTAGGAGCTGCTTGATACCTTGAACACACTCCCACACTCAACACAATATGGGTCTAGATGCGCAGAGGTAAAGAAGAGAGCCGATCATGGACCGGTATACCTTTTGGTCCACATCTTTACCATGAGGGTTGAGTTCGAGATGACACTTTGTTTGCATCGGAGTAGCGACACCATTTAGATCCGTCATCTTGAATATCTTGAGCATGTCTTGGATGTACTTTGCTTGATTAATAAAGGTTCCTTCTCTTAGTTGCTTGATCTCGAATCCAAGAAAGAACCGTAATTCCCCCATCATAGACATCTCAAACCTGACAGTCATAAGCTTTGAAATTCATCGTTAAAAGCTTTGTTAGTAGAACCAAAAATGATATCGTCTACATATAGTTGGCATACGAAGAGCTCCCCCTTAACCTTCTTAGTAAAAAGAGTGGGGTCGATTTTCCCAACTTCGAAGCCACGATCTAACAAAAGCTCTTTAAGGTGCTCATACCACGCACGTGGGGCTTGTTTAAGGCCATAGAAGTGCCTTATCGAGTTTGTAGACATGGTTCGGGAAGTTAGAATCCTCAAACCCCGGGGGTTGCTTTACGTATACCAACTCATGTAGAGGACCGTTAAGGAAGGCACTCTTGACGTCCATTTGCTGCAACTTAAAATTGTTATGAGCAGCAAAAGCAAGTAGGATACGGATGGACTCAAGACAAGCCACAGGAGCATAGGTCTCGCCGAAGTCGATGCCCTCAACTTGGGAGTAACCTTGTGCCACAAGTCTTTCCTTGTTCCTCACAATAATGCCATTCTCATCTTGCTTGTTCTTGAAAATCCACTTGGTGTCGATAACATTGCGGCACTCTTTGGGTTTCTCCACTAGTTTCTAGACTTTGTTGCGCTCAAAATTATTCAATTCCTCATGCATAGAAACAACCCAGTCTGGGTCTTCAAGAGCTTCAAAGACCTTCTTAGGTTCCACCATGGAGATATGAGCTTGATGCTCACCAAAACTCGCCAATTCTCTTCTAGTAGACACCCTTCGTCGAAGATCACCAACAACCTTGTCGAGAGTGTGACCCCTCAACTCAAGGTTACGATCAGCCCGAGCCTTGCGACGAAGTTCAATAAGTTTGTTGTCTCTTGGTGGAGGAGATTCATCACTTGAGTCTTCATTGGAGGCATTTTCTCCGCCTTGATCAGTAGCTCAAACATCAGTAGCAGGTGGTGGAGATGCATGCCCTTGAGGTGAGTCCGTAGCCATAACAGGAGGCTACAGAACTGGAGAGTCAGGGCCGGATAATCCGGCCGATGAAGAGGCCGGATAATCCAGCCTGGGAGGACTTGCAGCAGCATCATCAGGAAGCCTGGGACTTGCTTGAACTGGCGAGGAGCCGGATAATCCGGGGTCAGCCGGAAAATCTGGCCTAGAGCTTGTGTTGATATCTTCACCACCAGGAGCTGCATGGACAGCAGGAGCGGGGTGGCCGGATAATCTGGTATCCACCGAAAAATCCGGCCTGGAGCTTTCTGGAGCATCTTGACCTTCAGTAGTTGATGGAGATGATGTAGAAGTTGCCCCCGTGGTTGGAGCATGTTGCGTATGTGTAGATGAGGGCTCTATATGAGTAGAGCATTGTCCTTCCCGGTCCGCACAAGGGGTTCCTCAATGGGGCGGAAGAATCCCATGCCCATTCTTCTTATGGCATCTTGGGGTATTTCAACATCTGCATCACAAACACCAACTTGCTCCGCACGGGAACCGTCATTTTCCTCGAACACCACACTACTAGATTCTACAACAGTTCCGGAGAGCTTATTGTAGACTCTATAAGTGTGGGATTCGACACCATAACCAACAAAAATACCTTCTAGAGCCTTAGATTCAAACTTAGATAAACGAACTCCTTTAATAAGAAAGAAACACTTACACCCGAATACCCGAAAGTATGAGATGTTTGGCTTGTTACCGGTAAGTATTTCATACGGAGTCTTCTCCAAAATCTTGCGGAGGTATAAACGATTGGATGAATGACAAGCAGTAGAGATTGCTTCAGCCCAGAAGTTATATGGAGATTTGAATTCGGCCAACATTGATCTTGACATGTCCATTAGAGTTCGATTCTTCCTCTCGGCTACACCATTTTGTTGAGGGGTGTACGCAGCGGAATATTGATGTCGTATCCCCTCTTCACTTAGGAACTCATTTAAGGTGTAGTTCTTGAACTCCGAGCCGTTATCACTCCTTATAGCCAGAATGGGGACGTTGTGTTGACGTTGAACCTCGTTGGCGAAGTCGATGACAGTTTGTTGAGTTTCACTCTTCAACTTGAAGAAATAAACCCAAGTGTATCTTGAGTAATCATCAACAATCACTAGACAATACTTGTTCCCACCAAGGCTTGCATGAGATGGAGGTCCGAAAAGGTCCACATGAAGAAGCTCCAAGATCCTTTTTGAAGAGATAATAGTTTTCCTTCGATGAGGAGAATCATGCATTTTCCCTTCAACACACGCCCTGCAGACACGATCTTTGGCAAAAGAGACATTTTCTTTTAGTCCAAGAATGTGGCCACCCTTGTGGAGCCTTTGCAAAGTTCTCATATTGACGTGGGCTAGTCGGCGATGCCATAGCCAACCCGCGTCAGCCTTTCCGAAAAGACACATCGGACCTGTAGTGGTTTTCCCCGAAAAGTCTACCACGTATAGGTCGTTTTCGACATATCCCACGAAAGCGACTTTTAGAGACTTGCTCCACAAGAGTACCACCAAATCAGCATCAATGTAAACTGCAAAGCCCATCTTACCAAGGGCACGAACAGAAAGTAAGTTATACCCGAGGGTCTCAACAAGCATGACGTCCACGAGAGAGATATCGTGAGCCACCACAACTTTGCCGAGACCCAATACCTCAGATTTTGACTTGTCACCATACGAGACGGTAATGTGATCAAGGTTTGGCCGCATCTCCGTGATGATCTCCTTGCTTCCAGTCATATGACTCGTACAACCGCTATCGAGTACCCATTTAGAACCACCGGAAGCATAGCCCTGCAAGAAAATTACTTCTTGGTTTTAGGTACCCATTTTTCAATGGGTCCTCTCATGTTAGTAACAAGGGTCTTGGGAACCCAAATAGACCAAGGAATGTAACAATCATAAGGCCCTACATAACTAGCATAAACATCACCATAAGAATCACAATATAGTTCGAAGTTAGGATTGTTGATCCCTGCAAAACCATCATAATTAGTCTTGTCATTGGTAATGTTGCTAGTCTTTGATTGAGCAGTCTTGTTCCTCTTCTTCTTCTTGTTTTTCTTGCTCTTTATCTTGGGTATGTAACCAAGACCTTCTTTATTGTTGTTTGTCCTTTGCCTGCTCAGTATCTCATCAATAACTCCTTTACCTTTGTGTTGAGAACTCCTTGCAAGATCTTCTTTTCCAAAGGATGAAGATGAGGTACTTGGTACATTATACCGTTTCAATTGAGTTTGGAGCTGGTCATGAGACTCATTTAGAGTAGAATGATCACTCTTCAATGCCTTGTGAGCACTTTCAAGATCATCAAACTTCTCCAAAAGTCTAGCATGAACAGCCCCAAAATCAATCTTTTCTTTCTTTAGTTTCTTTACCTTGGCAAGGGCATGGTCACGTTCTTTAATGAGCTGAGCTACAGCTTCTTCTTATGACTCCTCTAGGGATTCGAGTCTTTCTTCCAAAGAAACTCGAGTTTCCTCTTCCTCTTCCAAGGCATTCTTCAAAGAGGCTATCTCCAAGGCATCTTCTCTTTCAATTCTGCCCTTTTCTTCAAGGAGATCTTCGGCTCGAGCAAGTTGACTCATAAGAGTATCAAAATGGAGTTTGTGCTCACCTTGTAGGTTAGTGAAAAAAGTATCCAAGGCAATAACTTCTTCTTTCATTTCAAGACTGTCATGATCATCCATATCCAAAATTATGTTAGTCTTAGAAAATGAGGAGTTAGAAGTCGATACCTCGGATCCTCTTGCCATTAGGCAAGTGGCGTTGTTGTTGATGGCGTTCTCGTTCGGCGAGTCGAAGAGAGAGGAGGGAGTCGATGTAGTGGCTATAGCAGCCACTTCGCGGGAACTATCATCATCCTCTTCATCTTCACTAGCGGAGGAGTATTCCTCTTGAGCTACAAGGACCATCTTGGGTTGCTTCTTGAAAGGGCCATTCTTCTTAGCAAATGGCTTCTTCTTAGGAACTTTGGATTTCTCTTTGAGAATGAGCCTGCCACCATTGTCTTCTCTATTTTCATAAGGACACTCGGCTACAAAGTGCAGTCTATCTCCACAGTTGAAGCAAGTTCTCAATCTTGGGCCACTTTCTCTTCTTCCATTTGACCCGTTCTTGCGCTCAAGTTCAGACTTGGCTTTGCCAGGGTCCTTCCAAAAGTTCCTTGCATAGAATGCCATGTACTCACCATGAGCACGTTTGACCTCATCGGGGAAGTCCATGGATACCCTCTCAAATGCTCCTTCATCATCCTCTTTCTCAACAACATTGGCTTTGAGAGCCACATTGACACCCTTTTGCATTCCAATGGCCCGAGCACGGGCATCTTCAGCATTCTTTGCTGCCACTTTGAATGACGCCATTTCTTGCATGACTTCATTGGATGTCATTTGATGATAGTTGTGTCTACCTTGCAAACTCTTCAAATCCGCTGGTTCGAAAGGCATTAAGGCACTCACATACTTTCTTTTTATCCATGCATCATCAATGTGAGTGGCCCCATGCTTCCGAAATGTTGTTGCGATGCCCTTGAGTCTTCTATACATGTCCTCGTGGTTTTCACCATCCAACATGTAGAATCCCTCAGCTTCGTTACTAAGGGCATCATATCGGTTTCTTCTCATGCTTTCATTTCCAACAAAAAGGTCCGTAAGAGCATCCCACGCCTCTTTAGCCGTGTTGAGATGTTCAATGTGTGGCATGTCCTTGGGACCCACACCCATCTATATCATGTGGAGAGCAGTGGCATTCAACTGGCTATCCACAACTTCCCTTCTTGTTAGATTGGTTTGATCTCCAACATGAAGACCTTCTTCAATGATCCTCCACAATTCAATAGAGGAGCTGCAAACATGAGATTTCATTAGAAATTGCCATTGGTTAAAAGAAGATGTAGTGAGCTTGGGTGGATCACCCCTATTGTTTATATGAGGATGAGGGATAGGTGGGTCGGGGGAATATACGTGGCGAACCTCACTATATTCCTCCTTACCACTTCCCTTTTTGGAGGTGGAACCATTTAGTTTTTCACCTTCCACATCATCATCCTTAGATCCGGTGTTACCCTTTTCCTTAGATGATGGTGAGGGAGCCTCAGAGGAGGATGGAGATGGGGCTATGGATGATGTAAGGCGAGTAATCATTTGATTCATATCCTCCATCTTAGCCTCAAAGGATTTCAACAAGGTTATTTCCAACGACTTGAGATCATCCATTGTGACCTTATCCATAGCCTCATTTCCATCATCCCTGGTACCCATACTACTCTTAGGAGGTTAAGCCCGAATTAAGAGCCGGGGCTCTGATACCAATTGAAATGGATCGTATGGGCACCTAGAGGGGGGTGAATAGGTGCTACACCAATTTTTAATTCTTTTCAATTTTAGGCTTAGCACAAAGGTAAATTCTCTAGATAAACTAATGTGTGGAATTACCCTATATGCAAACCTATCTACTAGCGAGTAAGGAGCGAGTGGAAGAGGAACGAGTGAACCGAAGTGAAGCACGCGGAGACACAGGATTTGTTTGACCGCAGTTCCTTCCTTGTTAAGGGAAGTACGTCTGCGTTGGAGGGGTGGGCGGTACTAAGACCACCACGCCACAAAAGGCCTCACCCTGTTCTCCGATGGATCTCGCCACAACATGCCTGATCCACCTTCCACTATGGGTACCCTTTGAGGCGGGCACCGGCGCCTTTACACAACTAGCGGGGCAACAACTCCACAACAACTTGGAGGCTCCCGAAATGACAACAAGCTGCCACAAGAACAAAGTTGTCAAACACAATAACAAGATCTAGGTATTGACAAGAATACTAGATCAGGGATTTCTCCAAGTGAATGGAGAGGAGTTGAAGCGCTTGATTCTTGATGTTGATGATGAACTTCTCCTCCTTCAATTCCACCAAAGATCAAGACCTTCGAGTGATTGAAGTGGGAGATTGAGAACGAGAGCTCTTGCATAGGGTCCGGTCGAATTCGAATGAATCAAGGGTTCTGAATGTTGGGAAAGAAGGGGTACCTATACCCCCTTCCAAAAACCAGCCGTTGCACACTTTGGGGGCCGTATTATCCGGCCCAAGTGAGGGCCGGATTATTCGGTCTGGGGAAACTCCGCCCTAGACTCGAAATATCCGACAGAAAATCCGCCCCCCTCTCAGAGCGTCGCGCCGAGCTTGCCCTTGATCAACTTCTGGGGGCCGGATTATCCGGCCCTATGCGAAGGCCGGATTATCCGGCCTGGGGAAGAAAAACCGCCCCAGTTCGGATTTTTCGGTAGAAAATCCGACCGGCCGAGCGACGCGCCTTGGCTCCTTTTGCTCGAAAACTGGGGGCCGGATTATCCGGCCCTTGCGAAACCCGGATTATCCGGCCTGGGGAGGAAAAACCGCCCCAGTTCGGATTTTTCGGGAGAAAATCCGACTGGACACAGAGTGACGCGCCTTGGCTTCCTTGAGAGATGAGGTAGGCCAGATTATCCGGCCCTTGGAGGAGCGGATTATCCGGCCCTCCTCAAAACTTCCTGCACACTTAGCACACATAAAAAGTCTCCATAGTATTGTTATCTAACACGCAAAACATAGGGAAACATGAAATGTTCTTTCAGATTCTACGTTTGCGAGTTCATTCGCACGTTACCAGTGAGCTGAATGATTATAGAGTCGATGTAAGCAATACATTCACAACATTATTTTATTATCGTCACTTTTTGTTATCATGATTGATATTCATATTGATCTCCTTTTCTTATATAGTTCGAGAAAATGCGGGATCAACTCCTACCAGAGCAACGCGTAGTAGCAATTGCTGAAGAACTGACAGGATTCTTAATAAACGAGATGATAGATGATGCTGGAGAATTTAGTGTGAATAGGCGCCGATGATCCCCGACCGTGTAATTGAATAGACGAGCTCTAGTCCCGATAATTGTGATCTCCATGTGTAACTATCATGTATATATTTGTATGCTCGATCTTAAGAGAAGTTATCTTATGTATGCATGAACATGTACGGTATGTGGTAGCGTAGAAAACTTTTTTGAAATGAAAAAAAGATACAAATTGAATTTTCTGCCGCAGTAGAGAAAGTGCCTAAAATTTTACCGCGGCAGAGAACCATTTGTCCCGGTTCATAATACGAACCGGGACTAATGGGTGGCACCCCGCGCCCGCAGAGACGGCCACGTGGATACCCATTGGTCCCGGATGGTAAGCGGTCCAAGACTAGTGGGGGGGCCTTTAGTCCCGCCCCTCCAGTCCCGGTTATCAGGACCGGGACTAAAGCCCCTTACGGGCCGGGACTGGAGGCCTTTTTTCCACTAATGGCAATTCTCTCTCCGGTCTTGCATATTCACGACCGCTGCTGGCATGCATATAGTATCCCGGACCCGGAATGCTCCAACTAATGTATTGTTGGTAGGTGCCTGCAGTTTAGGAAGTACTTGATCCTTCTCGTGATCTCGTACCAGAGTTCGATTGTAATACACGCAAGCCCAGTAGCTATAAGAGAAGAAGCAAGGCCTAGCGATTCGGCACGGCAAAAACAATTTCTGCATGTGTTTCGCGTGACCGTGGCTAAACCCTAAACCCCAACACGGCGGCGGCGGCGGCGGTGTTGCAGTGGGCCGAGGCGATCGATCGCCGTTCGTAGGGATATGGCGAAGCGGAAAAGGTTCGCCGAGTCCGTGTGTACGGGTATGGCGGAACGGAGAAGGATGTGGAGCGAGGTGAGGTGGCTGAAGCACTACTCGTCGGTGCAAAGCATCCTGGTTGTCGGAGACGGCGACTTCTCCTTCTCGCTAGCTCTTGCCACAGCGTTCGGCTCCGGCGACAACATAGTCGCAACATCCCTGGACTCCTATGGTTAGATTCTCTCTCTCCTCTCCCTCTTTGTTTTAGAGAGACTTTACCGTCTTCTTCTGGTTAAATAAGGAGTACTTCATATAGATCAGAATTTCAGGATAACCATAAAATTGTTGGATTAATATTTATTTTCTTGAAGAGAAATGATCAAGTACGCTGTGCTTGTGGTCTCGTGGACATGGTGATATGCATCAAGATATTGCTACCTTCATGTCCGCGGTCTAAGAAGGGTCTAGGAGGTGCATGGACGATGTGAAAGACGTACATCCACATGACCACATCCACATCCACGTGGAGTGGAACTTCGGTAAAGAGAAGAGCAAGAATCTGATCTGCACCGATGGTGGATCGTTTGAGCTCCCATGCATCCAGATACACACATGGATGCAAAACTGGACGGCCAATAGAGTGTAATAACTCCATGGACGTCTTGGGAGATCAAATAGAGCTTTCCCATTGTATTTGATTGTCTTGTCGCTTGTTCTGCTTTTCTTGGTTAAAGTTGAGCTGTAAAACTGTAATTTCGCTTGTATTTTCGTTTCATTGAGTGTTCAATACACCTATACAGGAGATGTACCTCATGTGTGCTGTAAGCTTGTAAGAGTATGAAAAGAATTATAACCTTCTTTGAAGGTAAAAGGAGAGAGGTTATCGACAGTGAGAGTTACTTGTTCATTGCTTCCATGAGTGTTCAACACTTCACATATATGGCTAATTGCGACAGAGATATGACATGTTACCTGTGCTCTTTTAGCCATTTAACCTTTTATATTTCCATATAGAATTATAGATGTGTACTGCAATACCCTCAAAAAACATAGATGTATATTGCATTGATCGACGTACACAGTACCGTGTCCATGTTATTTTAGAAGAAGATGAAGATTGTATACTATGTTGATTAAAGAATTTGATGCGCTTACTATTTTGAGAACAAGTATATGACAAACGGCATCTTAGCGTGTTGCTGCTAGAAATTAGTAATCACAGAAAAAACTTTAGAAGGCTATGCGAGACAAATTTCTTGCTTTAATTGAATTTGTTCATTTTTGTATTTGCTTCATTAATAATTCTTCCTTGAGGCAAAGCACCCTACAGCTTCCCTATAAGCTCGAGAGGATAATATTGCTCATGTTCATTTTTACAATTTTAGTTGTATTTATCTAAATTTTCTTGGCATTTCATGTTGGCGATCTCCTTGTACAGAGGCTTTGATTGACAAGTATAGCGAAGCGGAATCAAATACAATGAAACTGAAGATATTGGGGGCGAAAGTATTGCATGGTATCAACGCAAAAACGATGAAGCATCACATTAATCCAGACATGATCAGACTGTTTGATCGAATCGTCTTTAACTTTCCCCATGCTGGGTTCGATGGATACGAGCATAAGGTGCATACGATCATGTATGTGCACTCCACCCACTATATTATGTCGTTATCTTCAAATTTGGCAGTTAAATTTCTTGACCTTAGGTAATTGTCGTATTTGATGTGGATTGATGCATCATTATCCATCTTACTGAGTTTATTTGGTTTCTTTTTTCAGTATTCTTAGAGCCTCATCCGTTATGGTGTTATGACATATGAGTTATCCTCTTTGGTGGTTTTGTTTAAAATGTATATATAGGTGTAATATTGATATTTGGAAAGAATCCACGGGAACTTGTTTTCTTTCTCGGTGTTGATTTTAGCCACTAATTGTGGTTGTTCCCCGCTAAACTTGAGTATAAGTTCTTAATATCACATAGTTATCACTGTCTGAGATGCACTGTAGTTGGTGCAATATCATTGATCTATCTCTTGTCTTCTATGTTTTCTCAGAAAAACAAAAATGTTCATACATGTGCATGATTTTTTTTCTAAAAGATTCACATGTTATAGCATGGCCTACATATATGATTTGATTTTTTGCACATTGTGGGGTTAGGTTCGAGCTGCCTCAACTTAGTTTGATTTGTACTCCCTCTGTTTCAAAATATAAGATGTTTTAGCTTTGTGAAAGGAGTGTATCTACTTGAAACTAAGGATCATAAGCTGAAAACGAGATAGCGTGGATTGAACTTGGTCCATCCTGTGTTGACCAATTCACACCTTGCTAAGACTATATTATGAACAATGGCATGTATCCAGGGGGCGCATTTGCTGGTCCCGGCAATATTTGTGTACTTAATTGCACAATCAGTTGTGGAGTTTGGTGTATTTTTATTCACTATTGTTCTATTTAGGATGTTTTTCTCAGTTAGTAGCAATATATTCTTTTCGATAAAATACGCTTTATTACTCGAAAGGGTTTCAACATTATGTCCAGTCTCTGCATAATTAGGATGCACACGACCAGAAAAAGTATAACAAAAAAAAAGAAAAAGGCAAAATACTTGTTATCATCAAGAAACATTAGTACAGATCGGGCCTTCGCACACGGTGGAAATGACTCTTCACAAATGATGAATCGAATCGTCGCTAACCATGGGTGTGCGATGAGGCTCTACTACCCACACAGTTTTCCGGACCGTGTGTGAATCTTGAAATGATCCGGCATCTAAAATTGTTTGCGAACATCCAAGCCTTCGCAAACCCATTTTTGTGCTTAACCATCGGCATGTTCTATGATCACAAACGGAGTATGTCAGTTTATCGTATGTGTTCATCTCACTTGCCACAGGTTTATTTAGTCCAAATGTATGGTTATTTCAAGCATAGCACATAGTTGAGCTATGAATATATAGCAGATGTACACCAGTTGTACCTAGAACTCAACATTGCATGCAAGGTTCAAGAAAGCGGGAAGCGTAAGTGGAGCGTTGGGCTCTCGCTTAGAGTTTTGGGTGCTTAAGCGTCGCTTAAGCGTGCTTAAGTGTTTCTAAAATTCACTGGTTTAGTAGTAGGTTTGCATACAGAAGCATAGGAGAAGTAGAGGAGGAGTAGAGAAGAGTGTTGATTGTTGCGGGGAAGAAGAGGTGGCAGATGCAGAGAAGGGGAAGTGCCTGCAACGCCGTCATTATTGTTGTGTATCCATACATGAAAGGGAAGAAGGTCAGAGAAAGAGACGAGGAGACTACATGTAAGACTCAGATCTAAAATGATGAATGGCTCAAATTAGGTTAGTAGACTAGGGTTTCATTATGGTCCCTACTGGGCCAGTTCTGTAGCATGAAGGAGGTCATAACAACGAGTCATTTATGTCCTTATTCGACTAATGGGCCTTATCAGCGCTTAAGGGGTCGCTTACATCTAAGCGAGTCGTTTTGCCATCGCTCAGCGCTTAAGCATGCTTAAGCGTATACGCTTTTTTGAACCATGATTGTATGCAAATACATTAGCAGAACTGAATTTATTTGATTGTACTTTTTCATACACCGGATGTACACATGTATTTATACATAGATTCAATTGATAGGTATACAAATGATGAAACAGAGAGCTGTCGTTGTCGTTATGACAGGTTCTTCTAGCCTAATCTTCCACACCACATTTGGTAATAGCCAATTTGTTCAAAACCTTTGGTGTAATCATCTCATCACCTTTGTGATAATCTAGTAACACTGCATGGGACACTCTTAATGAAAAAAGTATTCTAAGTAGTGCTACAGAGCATCGTAACAAATACGGTTATTCTCGATAGCCCGTGGACTGGAATGCTACTCAACTGTTTGTACATAGAAATATGAAAGTGAATCACTAATATGGTTCAAGCAAAATAGATCAATTTTGGTACCTGCGCATAGATACTTACGTGTATCCTCAAAGTTCTTTCACAAGGCCAAGGAGGTAAAATTCCTATACAATGCCACCAAAGTATCGTCCCTATTATAAGATGATGATTGCACATATAAGTAACCATATAAGTAACCACATGAGGTTGTGGAAGAAATAGATCATTCGAAACATAAGCAGACACATAAAAATAGAAATAATAGATCTTGCACACATAAGATCTAACAATGGAATCCAATCATATACAATAGATCTAACAATTCAATCCAGATATACACAACATATCATATAGAACTAACAATCAAATCATACCATGGAGTATGTATAATATACACACCGATCGAAACACAATATTCTAATGAATCCGATCTTGCTAACTTCGCTCATGAATATAAAAATCGAACACACGATCCTAAGATAATATTCTAACAGATCGGGCATTGCTAACTGTGTTTACACGATAGATCTGTACTACATATGAGTTAAATATGCATGATAAGAACGTATACCTCTAGGGAGTGATAATAGTGGAGCTATTTGACGAGTATGAGCCGGCTTGACTAGCGAGGTCATCTGCATTCTAGCGCGGCAAGGTTTCGCTGGATACGGTCCCTCCTCGTCCTTATCCTAAAAAGGGGTGGCGGCTGTCGACTAGTGAGACTAGATGCAGTCCCTGCTGGTCCTTATTCTTATATATAGGAAAAATGGTAGGGTTGGATTCTACCGGGCCCTATTGGGCCCAAATAAGACACACGGTTATAGTAAGGAAAACCGTTTGTGAAGATAAAATATCGCACACACTTTGAACTTGTATAATCGTGTGCATTGCACACATGTCGTGCACACCACACAAACTCAATCTCATCGTATTCTTACAGTCACACATATTTTTTACATATAAGAAACGTTTGCGATATGATATATACTTGAAGATCAGTTCATAATATTTGGCCGGAAGGGCATGAACCAATCAAACATGGTTTGCCCTTCCCGCTACAAAAGACACCATTAGTAATATTTGGGCATTGGCCAGTCGGAAGGGCTCCAATGAAGCATGGTTGCCCTTACCATGTTACAAAAGACCGCTAACTTCATATTACATACATATATTGGCCTAATCAAACATAGTTATGTTACTAAGCTTCCTCCTCGTCACCAGAGAAGATGTTGATGACGTCACCGTCGGTGTCTGATGCATGTGCATCGTTGGAGCCTCCTCCACCCTCTCCAGAACCTGATGCCTCTCCATTGCCGGAGCCTCCTTCGCCCTCCCCAAAGCCTGATGCCTCGGTATCATCGGTGAACAGCTTGCCGGTGCCCAACGACGCGCCCAATTCTTAGGTAGCCTTGCGCTTTGACACGGTGGCCATCGAAATCGTCGCAATATCGTCAAACTTGCTGTATGGAAACTGTGAACATGTCATTGCGCGGTTGTCCTTCTTCTTACCATTGTTCTTGGTTCACAGCCATGCACGCCCTGGCTTTGCGAAGTGTATCAAAGGACTCATCTACGATGTGATGCACTACTTCTTCCTCACGCCACATCGACGCAACGGAGTCCTCCACCACCATGTGCGGCTGCAAGTCATCTGCCTATAGCCTGTCCAGTTCATCCGCCTCAGCACCATGCTCCACCTCCTCCTGTGGAGCGTGCTCCTCCTCCGAATCAGACCCCATGAGGTCGGTCACGCTTCCCCTACCATGGTGCTATGAGGAATGTTCATCCTCGCCATCCGACGGCGCGAGGTCGATGTACCAGAGAGTGGATTCGCAGGGAGGCATGGTGTCAATAAGAGAGGTTGTTGGTGGGAAGATTACGCGAGGAATTTTATAGATGAGTGGAAACAACGCGAGCAATTTGAGACTTCTCATTTCAAATGAAAACGGTAAAGTATCAAGAAATGGAACAACCAAATTATTCGCCAATGGTTGTAACAAAGAAAACATTTGCGATATTCATCACAAACCGTGTGTGTGTGATCAAGAACATTCTAAACATTTTTTCATAGATCACCGTCGAAGATAGGAAAACATCACAAATGGTTTACTGTTGCCGAACCATGCACCGAATTATGCATGAAAAGTAATCTACTTACCATTCTTGCAGTTGGAGCCAGAGGCTTTGGCTTCACTAGCAGCAGCGATATTGTCGGCCTTCGTCATGCGCTCTCTATCTTCCTCACGTTTCTTCTTGGTGAAGTACTCTAGCAGCCTTGCATGCTTCTCAAGCATCTTCTCATGTTCCTCCTTGGCCTTCCACTCAGCCTTCTCCCACCATTTGAGCTGTGGAGAATCACCTTCGGGAGTCAAAGTCTCCGCGTCCTCGTCATCCTCCAAATTGACTCCGTAGTCATCATCTGTGGAGGTCCAACCGGAATACGAGGGGGAGGAGCCTCCGTCGTGGTATAGCTGAGGGACAGGGTGCTCCTCCTCCCCAAACTCTGGAGCTTGCTCCTTCTTCACCTCAGAAGAGTACTACTCATCATGACAGCACTTCATCGGCGGGCCTTGCCAGACGCAAGAAAGACGAGTGTTTTTTTGCTAGGAGGCATATCGAACTGTCTACCATAGAGCTGGTGTATGCCAAGAGGGCACGGTGGCACGGATCTTTATGGAGAGCGTCTGACAAGCCGCATCATCCCCAACTCGGGGGAACAAGAAGATGCTACGCATGCATCTTACGGAATTCGAGAGAAGCACAGAAAAACAAACACTCGAGACTCGAGAAAATGTAGCAAATAAGAGGCACACGATTCACAAGGAGCAAATCGTGGGGAAAGCTTATCACCTAAGAAAACGGTTCCACCATACCCCTTCATGTGCTTTATATTTGTTACGGTCTGGAAAAACATTTAGTTTGCGACATCCCTGCGGTGGAGCTTTCCTGGACCATGAGCATACAGTCAAATTTTTTTTGCGTCACCGATCTGGCGCACCACACACGAAAAGGTCTTTCAGTGTGCGAATGGAGGCCTTAATAGGCCTGACCTGTACTAGTGAAACTACATTAAGTATATGGGGATGGTGGGGCAGTCCGAAGATCATGTTGTCATCCATGTTGGATAAGAATATCTTTCATGTCCTCTGTATAGACATCTCCATAAACATGTCATGTTTCTCCACATTCTGTAGAGATGACCATAAATGGAGCATACTAGTGCACCGGTAAATACAAAATATTTTTTATCATTAATATTTTGTCATTTCTAAATAGTCAAAATGACCAAATAACATCAAGCGTTCTCAACCTAATAAGAATTCTAAATATGTGATCAATATTAAATAGTCGGTTGCGAAAAATATTATCAACAAGTGAAAGATACAAGTTAGAACCTATTTGGATGACTGACCATGTAAAATGGGCAAATTTGCACCGAAAGAAGAATGTGTGCTTAAATTCTCTCATCATGGTGAAAAAAAATTAACACTTCATACTTTCATGCAAATTGCGGTTTACAAGATTGTCTCTTATGAGCATGACTCCTCGACGAACATACCAAGCATAAAAATATCTTTAGTGGTATTTTCTTTTTCCAATTTTTTTGTTATCAATTTAGTGGTATCAACTAACACATCCGGTTGGACCGTTACTCTATATATTGAATCTCATTGAGAATTTACCACTCTCGTGTAGGATTCGTCGAAACTCATCGGCACCTTATGATAATTGCATTGTTACCAAACACTTTAGCAAAGCATTTTCAAGATGCAAACGTGGGACCAATTAAATCTCATTGGAATGCTAAATTCGGTGTAGGGGATTCCAAAACAACGCAATGGCTAAATAGCGGGCATTAGTACTGGTAAACAATATTAAACTGCGCTACAACACTAATCACAAAAACAGTGAATAGCAACGCTAAAAAACGCTAAACTGCGCTAAATAGAGTATATAGCATTTGAGAGACCGACACTAAGGTCAACTCCAACGCCTCCTCCCCCGCAAACGGACCGGGGTCGCCCGAATCTTTCTGACCGGACATGGGGAAGGCCCAATAGTTCCCTCCAAAGGGACTCTCCCCATAGACCGGTCCATTTTGCCGCATTCTAAGACCAAATTTGGGATAGATTTGCGGTGACCCAGACAGCCCGTGCGTCCGGGTCGTGCGTCTTTTTTGTCCTGCTTGGGCCTTGCCCGCATGCATTCCTACCGTCTAGTCCCAGTCACCGCCCTATCTCCGCCGAGCCCCTAGGATACATGGAGACCACACCCCACCCTAACATGCTTGTGGATGATGCCATGCCCGGCGCCGTGGATACCGATGCCGTGGATACCGATGACATGGTAGTAGTTCCAACACCCCATGGCCGCCAGAGAAAGACCGCAATAGATGATCCTTTGCTCAGACCAAAACAAGGAGTTGACACAGGAACAAAGAATGATGGAGTCGAGGGAACGAGCCGGCCACAGAGACAATGGCAAGAGCCACCTGGCCGCTACCACTGCGGCCCAAGAAAGAGTGGCGGCCTCGGAACACACCGCTGCCATTTAGGCCCGCACCAACGTCAAAGCCATCGTTTTCCAAGATGCTTCCCATGATGTGCCCGTGCTCAAGGATTAGGACCTGGCCACTTACCTAGAAGGTGCGATGAGCTCTGGCTTGTCCGCGAACAAGCCCCCATGCTTTGCTCATCAAGGGAATGCAACAACGTCTTCTCGGTTCTCTAGCTCGAGGGACACATCGCCGGAGGGAGGGAAGTCTTTCCCGGTGGCTATGCCAATAGGTCACATCGACCTAAATGCCACCCCGGTGAATGGCTCAACTATGAGCGGGCAAAGGAAGCCCCCAAGGTGATTTGCACTCGAGGTCGTCCCTGCCCCCGCAACTTGTTCGACGAAATGACAAAGCCATCCAAGTCCAACCCGGTATGTTTTCATTTTTGCGTCCCAATATGCATCCACAGAGTGACCTTTAATTCTTTCTACCCGACGGTATATCTAGCAGACATTCATCGAGCATGGGGACGTGACCATGAACGACAAGAACAACGAGACCCAACAAGCCACCCAACATGGCGCCCACTATGACACTCAATAAGACGGGATATTCATCGATGTTGAGTCGTTGTTCGAGGTCAAGCCCGCTCGCATTATTGATGCAAGAGTATGGTCCAAAAGAACCGAAGCATACACCGATATTGAGGACATGGTACTTTGCGAGGCTTGGATGGAAATTGGACAAGGTCCAATTTGTGGTGCCAAGAACAAGGGAGCAACATTTTGGAGGAAGATTTTCAACTACTTCAATGAGCACAAGCACTTGGGTGAGCACTGTACTGAGAGTGACCGCAATGAGAACTCTCACACAAAAAGGTGGGCCTTTATCCAACAACAATGCACCAAGTTCAACACTTTATATGACACAGTGAAAGAGCGAAAAGCTAGTGGCATTTAGCATGGGCGACATGGTATATTTCCTTGTTAAACTCAAAACACTTACAAATTCGTGCTATGTGTTATTCCGCATTCTTACTTAAAAATCTTGCTATTCTTTAGGTGTTGCAAGCTTTGAATCACTTCCAGATTGCCCATCAAGGGATATCATTCAACATGATCCATTGTTGGAGGGCAATCAAAGATTGTCCCAAGTGGCAAGAGCTCTATGTGTCATGGACCAACAACGAAGGCACCAATGGAAACCAAGGAACACAATCGGATGTCATCCATCTTGATGGTGCCACCCCAAGTGCGTTCGAGATATCAAAGAGGCCGAGGGGTAGGACCATCTCCAAGGTGGATGCAAAGCGAAAGGCTTTCTCATCAGTTGATCAAGACAATGTTTGCCGAGAAGGAGGTATCAAGTGGGAAGAAGGAAGAGAGAAAGCGCTGGGAAAATGAGGAGTCTCTATATGATATGCAACATAAGAAGCTCAAAATTAAAGAGATCAACACATATGCAAGAGCCACAGAAGTAGAAAAATAAATTGCAACTCGTCCTACTCACCAAGGAGTCCAAGATTATGACGACTCCCTTGACCAAGGACATGGATTCAATTCAACATGCATGGTTAGAGACGAAGAAGAAGATGATCCATGATCGAGATGTGGGATTCACTTGATCACTTCTCTTTATGTGTTCATGAACCATGTGGCTGGTGCACTTCCTAGCTTTGTGGACGACGAGACAACGTTGGTAATTTGCTACCTTGATCGAGGACTATTTACGTGTGTGAAATGTGGAAAATGGAAAATGACCAAAATTGCCTAGAAGCGGACAAATGGAGGTGTCGTTCGGTGCGGTGGCCTGTCCTGAGCGGATATAGGTCTCCAGCCTGTCCACGGACCACCGCAAACGGAGCAGATCCAACAATTTTGGTGTCTGAAATGGGGTCGCCGTGGTGTTGTTGCCCTCAATCAGATACAAGGACGTTATCTTTTCTTCAAATAAAAATGAAAACTTGTACTATAGTACATAAAGAAAATATATATCCGGTGGAGATTAAAGCAAGTACAATAAGCCTACTCAGTTGGCTATAGAAATTGACATGTCAATCAAATTCATATGTGGACGAGAGAGAATGGTGTATGTAGAGCTGAGCGGGTGCTTCAGCTACAGCCCGGCTATAGCACAACTCTCTAGAAAAAGTGACATGCATGCATCATTGGGCCAATAGCATGCATGCTTTAAACAATTGTATCTTAATTATAATCCATCTTATAGCTGGTCTAATAGCCTACTTATTGTACTACTAGACTTTATAAAGGCTCTAGATGACATGGCAAGAGTATATAGCCAGCAATGGGCTCCCTGATCCTCCCGTCGTTCGTTCAAAATTCGTATGCTTGCTACAATAAAGGCCATCCCGAAAGTAAAAGCACTGCACAATTTACTTAGCGGTTCGCACTCCCATGCATGAGCGCAGAATTAATGGAGGACATCCAGCCCAATACAGTAGTAGTAGTATCACTCTACAGCAGAACTCAATGCGACCCAGCCCCTTTCTCTCCCTGCGAGCCAGTACGACAAATACCCCTCCCCTCCCTCACACGCCGTGGTAGCGGAAGAGAATGCAGGCCATCGCCGGAGCGGCGAGCGATGGGGCGGCGGGAACGAAGTGGCTAAAGCATTACTCCTCGGAGCAGAGCATCCTGATCGTGGGAGACGGGGACTTCTCCTTCTCGCTGTCTCTTGCCACCGCGTTCGGCTCCGGCAAGAACCTCGTCCCCACCTCCCTCGACTCCCACGGTTCGGCCCTTTCCTCTAGCCCCTCGCGCTGCTCGTACATTCAAGGACTCGTAGTAATTTGAAGTTTGTGCGCTGCTCTTCTGGTATCAACGTACATGCATTTTCTTAGCCGCTGCCTGTAATTTTCTTGATCATCTTTTTAGTTAATTTGCATGTACTGAACAATTTTCTGAAATGCGTCCAAACCTTCTTCGACAGCGGAACTGAGTATCAAGTACAACAATGCGGTGTCGAATGTGAAGGAGCTGGAGAGGTTAGGCGCCACGGTTCTGCACGACGTCGACGTGAAAGAGATGAATGTCCACGCCGATCTGCAGCTGAGACGGTTTGATCGGATCGTCTTCAATTTTCCTCACGCCGGGTTCAATGGACGCGAGGACAAGGTGGATATGATCATGTATGTGCACCCACTCAAGATCTAATTGTGGTCATATTTTCTGTGTTTAAACCTTTATTTACCTCTGGATCGATGATTTGGCTTCCACGTAGATCGCACCAGGATCTGGTGAGGAGATTCTTCTCCACGGCGCGGCACATGCTCCGGCGTCACGGTCAGATCCACGTTACCCACAAGACCAAGCATCCGTACAACGTGTGGTGTATCGAGAAGCTAGCGTCCGAGTCCTCGCTCACTATGCTTGAGCAAGTTCCGTTTCAAATACAGGACTACCCGGGTTATAACCAGAAGAGAGGGTCTAGCCGGAGGTGCGACCAGGACTTCGCTATAGGCGATGGCAGCACCTTCAAGTTCTGCGTGGACGATGCCTTTTCTTAGCAAGGCCTGTGAGTCTGTGTGTGACTGGGACTGCTGCGGTTGTCGACCTCAACGTAATAATGATGTGGGGCTTTGGAGCTGCCCATATTTTGACGAACGCTGCTCCCTCTTTCCCAAATTAGGATGTATATTAGGTTCGGTCAAAGTCAATCTTTATAAATTTTGATCAACTATATACAAAAACATACTAACTTTTCTAATTTGAAATGCATATAATGTGAAAATATAGTTCATGATGATTCTAATAACATTGAGTAGATATCGTAGATGTACATACTATTTTCTAAATATTTAGTCAAAGTTTATTAAATCTGACTTTGACTAAAACTAATAGGGGTCCTAATTTGCTAAGGAGGGAGTAGTATTTATCATATGTGCTAATGCAAAATGCAGCAGCTTATCTAGTTCACTTTTGTAGGTTATCCATTTGCATTATTCTTTTGAGGTTTGACTGCTATGCGATGAACCCATGTTTGAATGTGGGTCTTAATACCCCTTAAAAATTGTCCATCTGAAAATGTAAAACCATGATCGTTTTCTGGGACACACGGAAGTCCCCACTAACCGCTGGTCCTCCTGACCCATCCCCCAATCCTAAAACGACCCGAACCTTCCTCTCCTCTCCCTTCCTCTGCTTTCCTTGAGAGTCGTAGAAAAATTGCTGGCACCCCTCCCCTTCTTCTCCGGCTCTGGCTAGGGAGCAGCGGCGGAGCTAGCCAAGAATAAATGGGGGGAGGGGGGGAGGGGCGAAATTATGGATGTTTGGGTGGCGGGGGGGGGGGGGAAATGGCACTACTTTTTCTTTTCTAGGTCACCAAAAATAATTTCCTTAAATGTTTTTTCAAAATCTGGGGGGTGGTGGCCCTCCTGACATGCATGTAGCTCCGCCAGTGCCAGGGAGGATGGGGAGGGAGCTGCTGGCCTTTGTACAACTGGTGTTTTGGCCTCGTGCCGGTGTTGGGCTGGATGCCCGTTGCTGAAGGTGGAGCTGGAGAACTGAGCATCCAGATCCCTGGCCTTCTTGTGTTCTTCGTCGGGTTTCTCTTCATCCATGGTGGGTGGGAGGCGACGAAGGTGTACAACGTCCTTCCAAATAAAGTTGTGGTGGATGTGGGTGCTGAGCTGTAGAAGCCTTATCTGTTTCCCTCTCTGGTCGGCCGTGGCGGGGGGGGGGAGTTGGTCCAGCTTGGACAGGAAGCAGCGAAGCACAATATCACCGAGTTACTCGCTGGCGTTGTCGAGTGGTGCCAGGAGGTTGACGGGCCTTCCCCCTCTTAGAGTTGTTGTGGATGAAGCTGCTAGCAAGAGGAGTTGCCATGCTAGCTCGGCCATAAAGCTCGTTTGCGTCTTCGCGGTGGTGGTTGCGTCTATGCTCCCTTTCAGCTCCTGGTCTGCTGTGGTGGTGAGGGAGAGAAGAAGGTGTGGCCAGAATCCACTGCTGCTGGCAAAGGATGTGGCCGCCTGGTGTCCTCAGGCGGCGTTGCTGCAACTTCCTCAGAGTCATTCGCAGTGGTCCGATGGCAGCAGTGAGGCTATTGGGCCGCTGCCCGTTCTGGTCGAAAGGTGACCTGGGGTTTCAACCTCCTTCGGAGGCCCTTCAATGGAGTGTTGCGCTGGAGCTCGCCGTCTCGCCTTTGACAAGTGGTTCGTCGCCGGAGAAGACGATATGGTTGGCCGCAGTGTCTCGTCGCCGGCTTCGAGAGCGTCTCGAGCTACTTCCACTCCGACCTCGGCTTGCGGATTGAGGTCACCGGTGACCGGTGGTGGTGGCCCCCAAGGACCTGATTGCTTTTCCATATTTTGTTCTAGGGTGTTTTCTGTAAACTTGAAGCCCTTATCTTCGAATTCTTGGTCCTTCGTACGAGTATTGCATAAGGGTCTCGTTGTAATTTGTACCCACCACGCGTTTATTTACCAACAACTGGGGTCTTTGACCCCTCTCATGTTCAAAATAAAATGATCGTTTTCTGGGCCACAACCATATATAAGCTACATCCTACAGGTGATTGTCTACTAATTTATACCAAGATGTGAAAAGTACGAGTAGTGTGAGACATTCTTTTATCTCAGCCTTTTCAAATATATGTACTCTAATTTCATATCATTTATCCAATGGCTCCAAGATTTAGGATCTCCCGTAATCACTATGGGAAAATTCAGCTCTGCCTGGCTTTGTCGTGCGCCAATGCACGGGAAAGATCTTTTTGCCGTGTAATCCCACAGCACGACGCATGGCAAAGAAGTTTCACACGGCGGCATGATACAGGGTACACGATAGAGAAAACACTCACGGCAAAGCCCCGAAAAGACACATGGCAAAGAAAATATTCATGACAAAGGACAAAAAGGGCCCACGGCAAAGAAATCACACGGCACACCATCCCATGGGGCCAATCATTTCGGTGCAGTTGACGGGCCGCGGTGAAGACAGGGCTTTGCCATGTGTCTCACCATCAGGAACGACAAAGTTTTGAATTGCAAATTCTTTTTTTCCGCGTGAAATATTCCTGCTCGGTTTATTCAATGTGGGAGGGTCTTTGCCATGTACCCTACACGACAAAGGATCCTTTGTCGTGCACTGCGCACGGCAAAGCCCTGATTTTTTTCCCATTCCCGCCTTTTTTGCCTCCATTTTCTTTTAGCATATATTTTATATCAAATATAAGCCATATTGCATCTATGGACTCTTTAATTATGTGGTTTGGCCAGCACATTATAATTATGTGGTTTGGTGGGATTCCGATACTCCAGCAGCCGTCTCCTATCGAAACCCTAGTCTGAGGGGCAGTCGGTGATCTACCCCTAGATCTCTCCGTACGAGATTCCGCCAATGTACTTTTTTGTTTGTTTAGGTATGTTTAGTCCATATCTACATAGAAACCAAGGTTGGGCCCAATATTCCACTAGTTTCCCCTATTGTACCCGTCGCTGGGAGTTTCCCATCGCCGCATCCATCAATTCTCTAAGTGTTATCGCATGCGCGTGAAGGCGGTGACACACAGGGGCTAGCCATTGCATCTATGAACCATCTACCACACACTTGTGTACACATGGCATGGCCACATGAAAGTTTTGGTGGGATTCCGGCGCTCCGGCGCCTGTCTCCCATCGAAACCCTAGTCTCGGTGCGCTTGGGGTGAAAGGACATTTACTGTCATAATCACTTTTGGTGTTCGTTAACAACTAGTAGACCCTTTTTACAGTTTCCTATTGTCTACAGGGTGATATTCTACAAAGTAAAAAGGACCATTGGCCTGAGGATCATTCCCTGCATTTGCTCGTGTATCTTGGGGACTCTAGACCGGAGTCTCCGGTCTAGACAGACCGGAGTCTCCGGTGTGGTCCGGAGTTTCCCCAGGAGTCTCCGAAGTGGCCTCTGTTTTCTTGCCTGGGTCAGCCAGTAAGGTGGTCCGGAGGTTGGTCCGGAGTCTCCGGTCCCTATCTCAGGCCGGAGTCTCCGGTGTAGAGGGACCGGAGTCTTTGGTCCACCTGGCTCCTAAGTGCGCTGGGTCATTCTGTCAAGGTGTCCGGAGGCTGGTCCGGAGGTTAACCGGAGTCTCCGGTGTAGACCGGAGTCTCCAGTGTGGTGACCGAAGTCTCTGGTCTGCTTCTTCTCCAACGGTCAGAAAAACGGTTCGCTGACAGAAGGGCTGTAAATAGGGGACCTTATCCCCTTGTTCTAGCTGCTCGTCCACCTCAAGAACACCATGTCCATTTGAGCCACCAAATCAACAAGATCTCTTCATCCAACCATCCAAAGTCTTTGATCTTTGGAGAATCGAAGGAGGAGGCCTTGATCTACAGCTTCACCAAGAGAGATCTTCATTTCCCCCTCATTCACTTGAGGGCCCCCATGCTCTAGTGTTTCATTGGAAACCCTAGGTTTTGATTTGGTTCTTACAAGCTTGTCTTTGATTGTTTGACAGCTTTCTTGTATTTTGGAGCCTCCAATTAAGTTGTGGATGTGTGCGCCGAACTCGTTGTAAAGGTGTCGGCTTCCACCTCGAAGGTTGTCGTATAGTGGAAGAGGTGAATCGAACCCGTTGGGGTGAGGTTCATCGGAGAACAAGGGAGGCCTCTCGTGGCGTTGGTGGTTTGAAACCACCCCCTCTCCAAACGTAGACGTACTTCCCCTCAAAAGGAAGGAACTACGGGAAACAAATCCTTGTGTCTCCGTGTGCTCCACTTTGGTTCCTTCTATCCTTTACCGCACTTTACTTATCTAGTTAGTGTTCAGTTTGTGCTTGTTTGTCATATAGGTAAATTCACCTTAGTTGCATAATCTAGAGAATTTACCTTTCTTGTCAAACCCTAATTTGAAAAAGAGTAAAATTTGAAGTAGCACCTATTCACCCCCCCCCTTTAGGTGCCCATACGATCCTTTCAAAAAAAAATTGAAGTAACCATATATTCCATTAAACAAAACGTTTACAGAGATTACACATATGGCCATCATATGAAATAAAAATGCGTGTCAAGCAACTTTGCACAAAGAACCCCACAAGGAGTAAAACTACAAGTCCAGCCTTGGAGAAACTTGTGCCTTGCCGAAATGTTGTCCACCGTCGTCCTCCGCCGCCACCATGGCCGCGCCGGAAAAGGGGGTGAAAAGCCACCATACCAAGATCTAGGAGAGCACCTTCGCATACAATGATGTTTTTTGAGCCGATGAATCGGATCACTGCAAGCAACGAGACCGAGACTTTGTGGCACGTCGGCCGGGGATCTTCCCCGTGATCACCAGATCCCGACGCCATCAACTTCATCCGATGTAGTCGAAGAAGAGGAACGATGTCGCCTACCGTCCTCCGCGCACCCAACTGCAAGACATCAAACACAACTAGAGCAGCCGACAAGACCGCCACCCACGAGGGTGCCAACCGCCGACCACCAGACATGAATCTCGTCAGATCCAAAGATCTGCGAGACGACCGGGCCACCTGCCCCACAACGCCACCGATTAGAGCGACGTCGAGATGGAGGAAGAGCAGAGGCAAATTATTCCGATGCAGCGCCTTCTCCTCCATGAAAACAACGCATCAAGGAAAAACTAGGCCAACCCTAACTACAGGAGTCGAAGCACCAGGGTCCCCACCCCCTCCCGTCGCCGGAGCGGCGGACGGAGGAGGCAGGGACCGGCGGCAACGTTGTTGTTGGGGGCAGATGGGATCGCTCCGTTTGTTAGGAGCGAAACGGTTCGTGTGGCTTGGAAACACGATCCTTTCAATTGGTATCAGAGCCTTGGCTCTTTATTCGGGCTTAACCGCCTAAGAGATTATGGGCAACCCAGAGGAGGGAGAAAGTGAGGCTAGCCATTCGGTGACCATGGTAGATCTCAAGAATTTGGAAACAAGCTTGAGCTCTACCTTGGGCAACGAAATCCTACAATTGCGTCAACTCGTTGAGCAACTTGTTAAGGATAAGCAAACCTCACATCCTCCCTCTCCAGTGGAAACACCACCAAACCCAAAGGCTAATGCTCCGGCAAAGCCTTTGGAGGAAGTGGTAGGGGATGAACATAATTCCACTAACTCCGCCACCAAAAAGGGTGATGGGAAGGAAGAGTTCCATACGGTTCCCGGATGGTACTCTCCCGACCCTCCTATCCCTCGTCCACATATAAACAATTGAGGAGACCCACCTAAGTTAGCTGCACATACTTTTGCTCAATGGCAAGTGTTAATGAAATCTCATGTACGCAGCTCTTGCATTGATTTGTGGAATATTATTGAAGAAGGACTCAAAATTGAGGATCCAACCAACTTGACGAGAAGAGAAGTGGTCAATAGCCAACTCAATGCGACTGCCTTGCACATGATCCAACTTGGGGTGGGGCCAAAGGATTTTCCCCACATTGAGCACTACAACACCACCAAGGAAGCTTGGGATGCTCTCATTGACTTGTTTATTGGCAATGAGAGTATGAGGAGAAATAGATATGATGCCTTAAGCAATGAGGCCGAAGGTTTCTTCATGAAGGATGGTGAGGATCATGAAGACATGTATCGAAGACTCAAATCCACAGCCACCGCTTTCAGGAATGTTGGCGCATCTCACATTGATGACGCTTGGATCAAAAGGAAGTATGTGAGTGCTCTCATGCCCTTTGAGCCTATTGACTTGAAGAGTCTCCAAGGAAGACACAACTACCATCTCATGACCTCCAATGAAGTGATGCAAGAGATGGAAGCCTTCAAGGTTGCTGCCAAGAATGCCAAAGACGCCCGTGCTCGTGCCATTGGAATGAGTAGTGGTGCCAATCTTGCCTTGAAGGCCAAGGTTGTGGAGTATGATGAAGATGAAGGAAGTGATGAGGGACCTTCAATGAGCCACCCTGACGATGTCAAGACTGCTCATGGTGAATACATGGCCTTCTATGCAAGAAACTTTTGGAAAGACCCCGCCAAGGCCAAGATGGAAATGCAACGAAGAAGCAACCCCAATGGTAGAAGAGACAATGGGTACAAGTTGAGAACTTGTTTCAATTGTGGTGACCGTTATCACTTCGTTGCAGCTTGTCCAATGAGAAAAGAGAAGATCATGGGGGTAAACTTGTGTTGAAGAAGACCTCCAAAGTTCCATACAAGAAACCCTTCATCAAAAGAAACCCAACCAACAAGAAGCCGAGAGAAATTGTCTTGATCACACATGAAGAGTACTCCTCCTCCGATGATGATGATGATGATGATGAGGAAGAAGAGGATACACCAAGTGGTGTGGCGGCTCTTGCCACTACCTCTACTCCTTCATTCTCACTCTTCGACTCTCCAAATGAGTATATCTCCAACAAGAACGTCACTTGCCTTATGGCAAGAGGAACGGAGGTATTATCATCATCACACTCCACTTCCTTAATCAATGATGATTTTGATGATGAGTTATCTCTTGAGGTCAAAAAGGAACTAGTTGCTTTTGATGTGTTTATGAATAACTTGCAAGGGGAACACAAGAAACATGTTGTGGACCTCCTAAATCAACTTTCACACACATAAGAACTTCTAGATGAAAGATGCCAATTAGGAAGAGAGCACATGATTGAGGTAGAAGCTCTTAGTAATGCTCTAGAAGAAGAACAAGAAACTAGAATATCTCTTGAAACTAAAATAGAGGGCCTTAATGAAGCTAATGACCTCATTATTAATAAACTCATCAAGGAACGTGATCATGCTATTGCTAAATATAAAAAGGATAAGATTGAGTTTGATGTTGTTCATAAAAAAACATGCTGAGGACTTTAGGACACTTGACAAGGCTCACAAGGCCTTGGAAAGTGAACTCTTGTCCCTCACAAAGTCTCGTGAAAAGCTTCAAACTCAATTGATCAATACTCCCTCACCTAGTACATTCATTCCTTCTAGTTGTACAAATACTCTTGAAGAACATGCTAGGTTGAAGGGGGAGCTAGCTAAGACTTCCTTTCCCAAAGGAAACAAGTCTATTGATGACCTCTTAAACAAGCAAAGGTCAAATGGTGAAACAAGGGGCTTAGGATTTGTCCCTAAAGCCAAGAAGAAAAAGAATAACAATAAGAAGAAGGCCAAGCCCGCTCAAGAAAAGAATAAGGTCATTGTGGGAAGTAAGACCACAAGTGGCAAAACTATGTCTCATGATGATTTTGCGGGTCGTGCTAACCCTCACTATGTCTTAATGCGTGATTACTATGGTGATGTGTATGCACAATATGTTGGCCCATTTGATGGTTATATTGCATGGTCGATTTGGGTTCCCAAGACCCTTGTTGCTAACAAAAGAGGACCCATTGAGAAATGGGTACCTAAAAACTAGTTTGATCTTTTGTAGACCTATGCTTCCGGAGGGTCAAAATGGGTGCTCGATAGTGGGTGCACAAGTCATATGACCAGAAACGCTTCTAGTGTCAAGGAGTTGAGACCAAATGTTGATCAAATATCTGTGACATATGCCGACAAATCAAAGTCTAAGGTAATGGGTTTCGGCAAAGTTGTGGTGGCACACGATATCACTCTCGCGGACATCATGCTTGTTGAGACCCTTGGCTATAATTTACTTTCAGGCCGTGCTCTAGGAAATATGGGTTTTGCTGTCTTTATTGATGTTGATATTGTGATCCTCTTGTGGAGCAAGACTCTAAAGGTCGCTTTCGTTGGGTACGTCGAGGATGACTTGTATGTGGTGGACTTCTCGGGGAAAACCACTACAAGTCCGATGTGCCTATTCGAAAGGCTGATGTGGGTTGGCTATGGCACCACCATCTAGCCCATGTCAACATGAGAACTTTGCAAAGCCTCCACAAGGATGGTCATATTGTTGGACTAAAAAAAATGTTTGCTTTGCCAAAGATCGTGTTTGCAGGGCATGTGTTGAAGGAAAGATGCATGATTCTCCCCACAAGCCAAAGAACTACATCAAGTCCAAGAGGATCTTGGAGCTTCTTCATGTGGATCTCTTTGGTCCTCCGTCTCATGCAAGTCTTGGTGGGAAGAAATATTGTTTGGTGATTGTTGATGATTACTCAAGATACACTTGGGTATATTTCTTCAAGTTAAAAAGTGAGACCCAAGAGAACTTCATTGACTTCATCAACATGGCTCAACGTCAACACAATGTCCCAGTATTAACAATAAGAAGTGACAATGGTATCGAGTTCAAGAACTACACATTAAATGGATTTCTTAGTGATGAGGGAATAAAACATCAATATTCCGCTACATATACCCCTCAACAAAATGATGTAGTTGAGAGGAAGAACCGGACTCTCATTGATATGGCTAGGACTATGTTGGCGGAATTCAAATCTCCATACAATTTTTGGGCTGAACCTATCTCCACCACATGCCATGCATCAAACCGTCTCTACCTCCGCAAAGAATTGATCAAGACTCCATATGAGATCCTTACCGGTAACAAGCCTAATGTCTCTTACTTCTGATTATTTGGTTGTAAGTGCTTCTATCGCATTAAGGGCATTCGTTTGTCCAAGATTGATTCCAAAGCATTAGAGGGTATTTTTGTTGGTTATGGTCTCGAATCCCACACTTATAGAATCTATGACAAGCTCTCAGGAATTGTCATAGAATCTTGTAGTGTGGTGTTTGAAGAATATGATGGTCCCCAAGCGGGGCGTGTTGATGTTTGTGATGTAGATGATGAAATGCCTCAGGATGCCATAGGAAGAATGGGTGCGGGTTTCATCCGCCCTGTTGAGAAACTTCTTATGGTGGATCGAGAAGAACTATGCTCTACTCACGTGGAGCCCTCATCTTCACAACTTCAACAAGCTACTGTCGAGGTGGACAACGACCCATGCCAAAGACAAGTTGTGGACCCTCAACCTACTGATCAAGAAGATGCCCCCAGCCAAGAGGTGTTTGAATCCCCGTTTGCCAGGATGTCCAGTGGTGCTAAGGCCATTACACAAGCAAGATCTATACATATTGCCTTAAGTACAACTAAATACCTGGCCAGTTGTGGGACTGATCAAGACCAAGGTCAATCCTCTCCTTCTATAGAAGAGAATGTTCCCAATGATGATCAAGGTCAAGTTAATGGTCAAGACGAGGACCAAAATGATGAAGTGATCCCACCAAGAAACAACAAGGAGATCGAAACTCGTCGTCAAGCTAGAATGGATAGAATATTGGAATTAAGAGACCACACTCTTGAGAATGTGGTTGGGGATCTAAGAAGAGGGATATCTACTCGAGCTCAATTGAAGAACGTTGGTGAGCACCAAGCACACATTTCCATGGTGGAACCAAAGGAAGTATGGGAAGCTCTTGAAGATTCAGATTGGTTGGATGCAATGCCCAAAGAGCTCAACAACTTTGAAAGAAACAAAGTATGGAAGTTAGTGGAAAAGCCAAAAGATTGCCGCAATGTTATAGGCACCAAGTGGATTTTCAAGAACAAGCAAGATGAGAATGGAATTGTGATAAGAAACAAGGCAAGATTGGTTGCACAAGGGTTCTCTCAAATTGAAGGCATTGATTATGGAGAGACTTATGCTCCTGTGGCCCGCCTTGAGTCCATCCGTATCCTTCTTGCGTATGCGGCACATCATAAATTTAAATTACAACAAATGGATGTAGAAAGTGCATTTCTCAATGTTCCATTGCATGAGTTGGTATATGTTAAACAACCCCCGGGATTTGAGGATCCCAACTTCCCAAACCATGTCTACAAACTTGATAAGGCTCTCTATGGGCTCAAGCAAGCCCCGCGCACGTGGTATGAGCACCTTAGAGAGTTGTTGTTAGATCGTGGGTTTGAGGTTGGGAAAATCGATCCCACTCTTTTTACCAAGAGGGTCAATGGGGAACTTTTTGTATGCCAAATTTATGTAGATGACATTATCTTTGGCTATTCTAACAAAGCTTTTAATGATGAATTCTCTAAGCTAATGACTGAAAGGTTCAGGATGTCTATGATGGGAGAATTGAGAGTATTCCTTGGTTTTGAGATCAAGCAAGTGAGAGGTGGTACATTCTTCAACCAAGCCAAGTATACTCAAGATATGCTCAAAAGATTTAACATGAAAGATCTCAATGGAGCTCCCACTCCCATGGCATCAAAGACTCATCTTGAACTAAACCCAAATGGTAAAGATGTGGACCAAAAGGTATACCAGTCCATGATTGACTCTTTGCTTTACCTTTGTGCATCTAGACCCGATATTGTGTTGAGTGTAGGAGTGTGTGCAAGATATCAAGCGGCCCCTAAAGAAAGCCATTTGATGGCAGTCAAGATAAACTTTCGATATTTGGTTCATACCCCAAACTATGGTATTTGGTATCCTAGGGGCTCAACTTTCTCCCTTTGTGGGTACACGGATTCGGATTGGGCTGGTGACAAGGATGATATAAAATCTACCTCCGGGGCTTGCCAATTCCTCGGGAGGTCCTTGGTATGTTGGTCTTCTAAGAAGCAAAAATGTATATCTCTTTCCACCGCCGAAGCCGAGTATGTGGCAGCGCTAGTGCTTGTACACAATTGCTATGGATGAGGCAAACTTTAAAGGAATACGGTGTCCATTGTGACAAAGTGCCTCTTCTATGTGACAATGAAAGTGCTATCAAGATTTCATATAACCCAGTGGATCATACAAGAACAAAGCACATTGAGATTTGCCATCACTTCATTAGAGATCATGTTGCCCGAGGTGATATTGAGCTTTCATATGTGTCAGACAAACACCAACCCTCTGATATCTTCACGAAGCCACTAGATGAAGCAAGGTTTTGTTATTTGAGGAATGAACTAAATATCGTGGATTCTAGGAGCTTGACTTGATTATCTTGCATACTCACCTATGTCTTGACCCATATTTGGTCTAGGTGTAGGCATGGAGATAGGGGGAGTGCAGTTCTAATTCATTGGACTATCCCTGCCCCCATAATGCCAACATTAAGAAATTCAACTCTCTTAGTATCTTTTGGTGATATGTGAGCATCATTGATGAGTAGTGGCTATGAACCCAAGGATAATTCTTCGCGGTGTCATGCCACAAACTCCTACATGGTGGCTTCGGCCACCACCCCCTCCTCATTCGAAGAGTTGGCTTTTAGCTCGAATTTATTTGGCGCTTTGATGAACATTTGAAGAGTTTTCCGTGGTTTTCTTGATTTTTCACAGTATGTCATCTTAACCCAAGCCCTCTCTCAGTCTTGAAAACCCACTCTATCTAATATATGTCCCCATACATACACCTTGGAAGTGTTTGGTCGAGGAGGACCGGAGTCTCCGGTGTGTTCACACCAGAGTCTCCGGTCTAGATGGTTTCAGTCCACTTAAAGGAGGACGGGGTGAACTGAAACAACAGTTTCATTCATCCACCCCCGTCCTCCCCTCTCTGACCCCGTCGCCTCCTCTCCCAAATCTTCTCCCCGGAGGTCAAGAAGCCCCCGGGATCCGCCGTGCCGCCGGCCAATCATCTCCTTTCCACCATTGGGTGATTCCCACCGGTGGAATCCCTTCCATGGACAGATCTGGTACATCTCCTCCTCTTCTTCATCTAGGGTTCTTCCCTTGCCTTGTTTTTGAGGATTGGTACTAGTTTTGACCACATGAATTCCTTATTTGCGTGCACCTGAGTACCTTATCATTGTTACCCTGCCCGATCTATTGGATTCAACCCCATTGGAGCCTCCATGATCTTCCCCCGAGTCTCCTGACCGGAGACTCTGGCCCGTGGACCGGAGACTCCAGTCTGAGCCGGAGACTCTGGTGTGGACCACAGAGACTCCGGTGTGGTTTTGAATCTAACACATTTTACAAGGTCTCAATGATTCTGTGTTGCCTCCATGGGACATATATACGTACCTTCATGCTGTCTCCCTCGCTACTTTTCACAGGCTCTGGCTCTCGTCGTCCTCCTCGCACCAAGGCCAAGATGAAGAGAGGGGATCCTCGCTATGATGAGTCTGAGGGTCAGTACATTGTGCCCCCATCCAACCGCAGACAGCAAGCCCGTGATGCAGCCTATATGCAGCAGGAGCAGGAAAGGGTTGAGGAAGAGAAACGTGCTAAGAGGGCAAAATATGATAATATTCAGTCTTTGGCTCGCATGTCTAAGCAAGAGTACCGTGAGCTGCGGAAGACCAATTTCTATGAATTGCCTCGCACTAGTGATGACCCCTGTTATTGGAGGAAGGAGCAAGTTGTCTTCATGAAAGACATTTATAGTGTGCTCAAGAGATCTCCTGTATGTCCCCAGAAGTACTTGAGTGTTGAGCAGATGAGGAAGAGCCCCTACTTCTCTGATGCTCTATGGATTAGTGAGAAGTTGGGGCTGATCAACTTGATGGAGATCCGTGAAGACTACAACATCACCCTTGTGCAACAATTCTACGCCACAGTTGTGTTTGGGACTGACCAAGCCAGGACTATGACTTGGATGACCGGCAACCACCGCTGCTCTGCCACTTTCTATGACTTTGCTGAGGCCATCTTCGAGACTTTTCAGGGGGTATCTACTCATGTTGGAGTTCGCATGCACTCAGCAACTCTTGGGGTGAACAAGAACAAACTTGCCCCTTTATATGGTAGTGAGGGGGTTGTGAGAGGGTCCAAGGGACTCAAGCCTCTCTACAATCTGATGTTGAGGATCTTCCGCCAGACCATTTCCCCTAGTGCTAGGAATGATGATGCCATCAGATGTGGTTTGGTCAACTTGTTGTACCACACCCACAAGACTTACATGGCTGGCCCCGATGCTAATGCTGATCCTATTAATGTGATGGATTACATATTCGAGGAGATGTATCATGCCATCTTATACAAGAAGGCCCCTCCATATGCACCCTTGGTCATGAGACTCATCAACACTCAGCAACATGGTTTGCCGCTTGCTATGCCTCCCAACCTTACCGAGCACACTCTCGTATCTCTGCAGCAGAAAGGGCTATGAGGGCTCCTCCTAGACGCTCCCATGCACATGAGGAGGAGGAGATTTCAGAGACTGACAAGGCCCCCTCTCCTCCTAGGGCTCGGAGGAAGAATGCTTCCAATGCACCTCTTCCACCCATGACATGTGACTATGTCCATGAGAGGGTCAAGAAGGCCTCATTCTGGGAGAGGACCTTGTGTTGCATGAATGTGGACATCCGCAAGCAACAACATGATTCCTACAAGAGCAACCGCCGCATCGAGAAACTACTCAAGGAGATCAAGGCTCAGGGTGAAGTGTATGAAGAGGAAGGTGAGGATGAGTACACTGATGAGCATGGCGCTCAGCCTTCCACCGAGTCAGATCACACTCTTTTGTTTGGGGCATGGAATGCCCATCAGGACATCTTGGTGGATTGGAAGACCTTCTCTGATGTCACATCTAGGTTTGGGTATCAAGGTACATCCTCTTCTCGCCCTCACGACAAAGAGCCTGCAACTCCGGATGGTGATGAGGACTATGATGATGATGATGAGGATCTGGATATGGATGAGGAGGACGAGGAGGATGATGATGAGGACTACTAATCTGTTGGGATGCTAGCTTAGATCTTTTCCCTTTTTCGGTGTTTCGATGCCAAAGGGGAGAAGACATTGTCATCGGTATTTGCATGGGTTTGGGCTACTTGATTCGTATTTGCCTTCTCGTCTCTATTTGCCTTATGTTATTGTGGGACACTGTTTGCGATTTGTGTGTGTGTGTGACTCTGTGGGTGCTCCAACTTTATTGTAACTCATGGGAGAACTATGTGTTTTATCCATGTTCTACCTACCTTGCCTGCTTTACTTGATTATCTTTGTGCACATAGACAGGGGGAGCATGGCCATACTCTGTCATAAGTAATTGCGAACTTTTGTCCATGCAAATTCACTAGTTGTCATCGAACACCAAAAAGGGAGACATTGAAAGGACATTTATTGTCATAATCACTTTTGGTGTTCGTTAACAACTAGTAGACCCTTTTTACAGTTTGCTATTGTCTACAGGGTGATATTCTACAAAGGAAAAAGGACCATTGGCCTGTGGATCATTCCCTGCATTTGCTCTTGTATCTTGGGGACTCCAGACCGGAGTCTCCGGTGTGGTCCGGAGTTTCCCCAAGAGTCTCCGGAGTGGCCTCTGTTTTCTTGCCTGGGTCAGCCAGTAAGGTGGTACAGAGGTTGGTCCGGAGTCTCCGGTCCCTATCTCAGGCCGGAGTCTCTGGTGTAGAGGGACCAGAGTCTCCGGTCCACCTGGCTCCTAAGTGCGCTGGGTCATTCTGTCAAGGGGTCCGGAGGCTGGTCCGGAGATTGACCGGAGTCTCCGGTGTGGTGACCGGAGTCTCTGGTCTGCTTCTTCTCCAACGGTCAGAAAAACGATTCGCTGACAGAAGGGCTATAAATAGGGGACCTTATCCCCTTGTTCTAGCTGCTCGTCCACCTCAAGAACACCATGTCCATTTGAGCCACCAAATCAACAAGATCTCTTCATCCAACCATCCAAAGTCTTTGATCTTTAGAGAATCGAAGGAGGAGGCCTTGATCTACAGCTTCACCAAGAGAGATCTTCATTTCTCCCTCATTCACTTGAGGGCCTCCATGCTCTAGTGTTTCATTGGAAACCCTAGGTTTTTATTTGGTTCTTACAAGCTTGTCTTTGATTGTTTGACAGCTTGCTTGTATTTGGGAGCCTCCAATTAAGTTGTGGATGTGTGCCCCGAACTCGTTGTAAAGGTGTATAGTGGAAGAGGTGAATCGAACCCGTTGGGGTGAGGTTCATCGCAGAACAAGGGAGGCCTCTCGTGGCGTTGGTGGTTTGAAACCACCCCCTCTCCAAACGTAGACGTACGTCCCCTCAAAAGGAAGGAACTACGGGAAACAAATCCTTGTGTCTCCGTGTGCTCCACTTTGGTTCCTTCTATCCTTTATCGCACTTTACTTATCTAGTTATTGTTCAGTATGTGCTTGTTTGTCATATAGGTAAATTCACCTTAGTTGCATAATCTAGAGAATTTACCTTTCTTGTCAAACTCTTATTTGAAAAAGGGTAAAATTTGAAGTAGCACCTATTCACCCCCCCCCTCTAGGTGCCCATACGATCCTTTCACGGGGGATCTACCCCTAGCTATCTCCGTATGAGGTTCCACCAATGTACTTTTTTGTTTGTTTAGGCATATTTAGTCTATATGTACATAGAAAACCAAGGTTGGACCCAATATTCCACCGGTTTCCCCCTATTGGACCCGTAGCGGGAGTTTCCCAGCGACATGTCCACCACTTCTCTAAGTGTTATCGCATGCGCGTGAAGACGGTGACACCCGGGAGCTATGGGATGAGAATCTCTAAACTTGCATTGGATGTCTGAAGAAACATCATATTGTGAGTCTAAAAATATTTTTTTTCAAAAAAGCATGAGCATTATATCATGTACATGTAGTTCAAATCGGACCCACTTCCTACAGATTCGACAGACCTTTGTATTTTTCACCAGGGGTGGATGGAAAGGTTTTAAAATCCCCGGTTGGGATATTGTTCATGTAATGTGGTCCAGTATTTTTGAAAAATGGGGGTGGTAGCATTTTTTATTTAACGTTTGATGTGGCTTCACAAAACACCTCGATTTTGGCACTCGGAAAATAGAAAATAGTTTTTCCATGCGAGGAAAAGGAAAACTTCCTCCTACAACATTGTTCGCCATCCCAATATGAAAATGTGTGCATAATATGGGCATATTATCATAAATTATGTCGCGATTCTGGCCATAACATTGCTCATTTGGCTTGAAAGTTATTAAACCTTGCACATGATAGGTCATTTTGTGAAGGTTTTTTTGAGACATAATCAATATACCAAGTTTGATATTTTTGTTTGCAAATATATCACCACGCGAAGGATTTACATGGTTGGACCGTTTTTGATTTTTTTATGCCCGTTTCAAACTATCGTCAAACTTTCTCGAATGGCAGACATGAAGATTCTTAGCTCGGGCGGCTGAGCCTCGCTAAACTTGCGTTGGATCTCTGAATAAACATCATATTGTGAGTCTAAAAATGATTTTTTTTTTAAAAAAATCATGAGCATTAGATCATGTACCTATAGTTCAAACCGGAGTAACTTCCTATCGATTCGACAGACATTTGTCTTTTTCACCAGGGGTGGACGGAACGATTTTAAAATCCCTGGTTGGGACATTGTTCATGTAAGGTGGTATAGTATTTTTGAAAAATGGGGTGGTAATATTTTTTATTTAACGTTTGGTGTTGCTTTACAAAACACCTCGATTTTGACACTCGGAAAATAGAAAATAGCTTTTCGATTTGACGAAATCAAAAACTTCCTCCTGCAACATTATTTACCATCCCAAAATGCACATTTATGCATAATATGGGCATATTACCACAAATTATGTCACGATTCTGGTCATAACATTGGTCGTTTGCCTTGAAAGCCATGAAACCTCGAACATGATAGGTCATTTTATGAAAGTTTTTAATACATAATCAATATATCAAGTTTGATATTTTTCCTTGCAAATATGTCATATAATATGACACCACATGAAGGATTTGCGTTGTTGGACCGTTTTTAAATTTCCTATACCCGTTTCAAACTATCGTCAAACTTTCTCGGACGGTAGGCATGAAGATCCTTAGCTCGGGGATGAGCGAGTCTAAAAATGATTTTTTTCAAAAAATCATGAGCATTAGATCATGTACTTGTAGTTAAAACCGGATCCACTTTCTACCGATTCGGTAGACATTTGTCTTTTTCACCAGGGGTGGATGAAACGGTTTTAAAATCCCCGGTTGGGACATTGTTCATGTAAGGTTGTCTAGTATTTTTGAAAAATGATGTGGTGGAATTTTTTTATTTAACGTTTAGTGTTGCTTCACAAAATCCCCCGTTTTTTACGCTCGGAAAATAGAAAATAGTTTTTTGTGCGACAAAAGGAAAACTTTCTCCTGCAACATTGTTCGCCATCCTAATATGCACATGTGTGCACAATATGGTCACATTATCACAAACTATGTCGCGATTCTGGCATAACATTGGTCATTTGACCCCAAAACCAATAAACCTCGAATGAGATAGGTCATTTTGTGAATGTTTTTTGATACATAATCAATTTACCAAGTTTGACGTTTTTTCCAAATATTTCACATAATATGACACCAAGCGAAAGATTTCCGTTGTTTGGACCGTTTTTGAATTTCTTATGCCTGTTTCAAACTATCGTCAAACTTTCTCGGATGGCGGGAATGAAGATTCTTAGCTCGGGGCTGAGCGTCACTAAACTTGCTTTGGATCTTTGACAAAATATCATATTTTGAGTTTTAAAATGATTTTCTCAAAAAATCATGAGCATTAGATCATGTACCTGTAGTTCAAGCCAGAGCCACTTCCTACCGATTTGGTAGACATTTGTCTTTTTCACTAGGTGTGGACAAAATGGTTTTAAAATCTTCGGTTGAGACATTGTTCATGTAAGGTGGTCTATTATTATTGAAAAATGGGGTGGTAGCATTTTTATTTAACATTTGGTGTTGCTTCACAAAATCCCATGTTTTTTGCGCCCAGAAAATAGAAAATGGCTTTTTCGTGCAACGAAAAGGAAAACTTTCTCCTGCAACATTATTTTCCATCTCATGATGCACATGCATTCACTATATGGACACATTATCATAAACCATGTTTTGATTTTAGCCATAACATTGGTCATTTGATCTGAAAGCTAGGAAACCTCGAGATAGGTCATTTTGTGAAGATTTTTTGATACATAATCAATATACCAAGTTTGATATTTTTACTTCCAACTATGTCAAATAATATGACACCACGCGAAGGTTTCACATTGTTTGGATCGTTTTTGAATATTTTATGCCCGTTTCAAACCATCGTCAAACTTTCTCGAATGGCAGGCATGAAGTTCTTAGCTCGAGGCTAAGCCTAGCTAAAATTGCATTGGATCTCTGAAAAAACATCATATTGTGAGTCTAAAAATGATTTTTGCAAAAAGTCATGAGCAATAGATCATGTACCTGTAGTTCAAACCGGACCACTTCATACCGATTCGACAGACATTTGTCTTTTTCACCAGGGGTGGACGGAACAGTTTTAAAATCTCCGGTTTGGACATTGTTCATGTAAGGTGGTCTAATATTTTTTAAAATAGGGTTGTAGCATTTTTTATTTAATGTTTGGTGTTGCTTCACAAAATCCCCATTTTTTACGCTCAAAAATATAAAATGGCTTTTCCGTGTGACGAAAAGGAAAACTTCCTCCCACAACATTGTTCACCATCTCATGATGCACATGCATGCACTATATGGGAGCATTATCACAAACTATGTCTTGATTCTAGCCATAACATTGGTCATTTGACCCGAAGGCAGGAAACCTCGAATGAGATAGGTCATTTTGTGAAGATTTTTTTGATACATAATCAATATACCAAGTTTGATATTTTTTACTTCCAACTATGTCAAATAATATGACACCATGTGAAGGTTTCACATTGTTTGGATCGTTTTTGAATTTTTTATGCCCGTTTTAAACCATCGTCAAACTTTCTCGAACGGCGGGCATGAAGATTCTTAGCTCAGTGCTAAGTCTCGCTAAACTTGCATTGGATCTCTGAAGAAACATCATATTTTGAGTCTAAAAATGATTTTTGCAAAAAATCATGAGCATTAGATACTACTTGTATTTTCTCCTTGGTATTTTCTACTTTGTAGGTTGTTCATATTTTCACTTTTTGTTGGATACTACTTGTCGTTAGTTTTCCAATAAAGAATCAGAGCATACACCGAAATTGAGGACGTGGTGCTTTGTGAGGCTTTGATGGAAATTGGACAGGATCCAATTTGTGGTGCCAAGAACAAGGGAGCAACATTTTGGAGGAAGTTTTTCAACTACTTCCATGAGAAAAAGCACTTGGTGGGCCTTTATCCAACATCAATGCACCAAGTTCAACGCTTCATATGACAGGGTGAAGCAGCGAAAAGTTAGTGGTATTTGGCATGGGGGACATGGTATATTTCTTTGTTAAACTCAAAACACTTACAAATTCGTGCTATGTGTTATTCCAAATTCCTACTTAAAAAATCTTGCTATTTTTCGGTGTTGCAAGTTTTGAATCACTTCAAGATTGCCCATCAAGGGAAATCATTCAACATGGTCCATTGTTGGAGGGAAATCAAAGATTATCCCAAGTGGCAAGAGCTCTATGCGTCGTGGACCAACAAAGAGGCAGCAATGGAAACCAAGGGACACAATCGGATGTCATCGATCTTGATGGTGCCATCCCAAGTGCGTCCGGGTTATCAAAGAGGTCGAGGGGGAGGACCATTTCCAAGGCAGATGCAAAGCGCGAGGCTTTCTCGTTAGCGTTACAAGAGTTGATCAAGACAATGTTTGCCGAGAATGAGGTATCAAGTGAGAAGAAGGAAGAGAGAAAGCGTCGGGAAAAAGAGGAGGTCGTGAAGAGCCCCTATGACATGCAACATAGGAAGCTCAAAATTGAAGAGATCAACGCCCTTGCAAGAGCCATAGAAGTAGATAGCAAGTAAAGGAAATTACAGCTCGTCCTACTCACTGAGGAATTCAAGATTATGACGACTCCCTTGACCAAGGACATGGATCCAATTCAATGTGCATGATTGGAGAAGAAGATGATGATCCATGATCTAGATGTTTGATTCACTGGGTCACTTTTATTTATATGTTTCATGAACCATGTGTATCATGCATTTGATAGCTTTGTGGATGACAGGGACGACTTTGGTAATTTTCTACCTTAACCAAGGACTATTTATGTGTGTGGAATGTGCAAAATAGAAAGACAAAATGCAAAATTTGCCTGGTCACAGGGGCGCCTTTGTGTGCAGTGGTTTGTCCTGGGCGGACATGGGCCTTCAGCCTATCCGTGAGTCACCGCAAACGGATTAGATCGGACACTTCCAGTGTCTAAAATGGGGTGCCGTCGTTGGAGTTGCCTAGGATGATAGTATTTCTTCTTCAAATAAAAAAATGAAATCTTGTATGCATAAGGAAAATATCCGGTGGAGATTAGACCGATCATCCCGTCGCTCGTTCAAAATTCGTATAAACCTCCTAATAAAGGCCATCCCGAAAGTAAAAGCACTACTACACAATTTACTTAGCGGTTCGCATTCCCATGCATGGGCGCAGAATTAATGGAGGACATCCAGCCCAAGATCACTCTACAGCAGAACTCAATGCGACCCAGCCCCTTGCTCTCCCTGTGCGCCAGTAGGACAAATACCCCTCCCCGGAACGGATTCGATTCTTAACCGAGTCCCTGCTAGCTCTCTCTTCCTCCCTCCCTCACACGCTATAGCTGCAGTCGCTCTCGCCGTGGTAGCGCGCCTGCATGGCGGCGACCGATGCGGCGGCGGGAACGAAGTGGCTAAGACACTACTCCTCGGACCAGAGCATCCTGGTCGTGGGAGACGGGGACTTCTCCTTCTCGCTGGCGCTCGCCACCGCGTTCGGCTCCGGCAAGAACCTCGTCGCCACCTCCCTCGACTCCTACGGTTCGGCCCTTTCCTCTAGCCCTCACGCTGCTCGAATTCCCAATGAGTAGAAATTTGAACGCTGCTCTTCTGCCATCAACGAACATGAACAATTTTCTCCGCATGCACTTCTTGCGTGCAAATCTACGATCGACAGACGAACTGATCATCAGCTACAGCGACGCCGCGTCGAATGTGAAGGAGCTGGAGAGGTTGGGCGCCACGGTTCTGCACGGCATCGACGCGACAGAGATGCATTTGGACACGCCGCCGGAGCTGGACAACGTGGGTACGATCAAGTACGTGCGTGCGTGCACTTTCTGCTTGTGGCAACCTGTTCTGTGTTTAAACCTCTTGTTAACCTGCTCTCTGGATCAATCTGCCTGTACTTAGGTCGCATCAGGAGCTGGTGAGGGGATTCTTTGCTCCGGCGCGGCACCTGCTGCTCAGCTATCACGGCGCGATCCACGTTACCCACAAGACCAAGCATCCCTACTCCGAGTGGGGCATCGAGCAGCTAGCATCTGAGTCCTCGCTCACTATGTTTGAGGAAGCTTCGTTCGAGATAGAAGACTACCCAGGTTATATATAAGAACAAGAGAGGGTCTAGCTGGAGGTGCGACCAAGACTTCGAGATAGGTGATTGCAGCACCCTTTATGTTCAACGAGATATGATTCTTCTCTTAACTGTGACTGCGCCCGGCGGTTGCATGGCGCCCTTGATCGTAAGATATTGTGTCGATCTCAACGTAACGATGCAGGCTTGTTGAGTTGCCCATGTTATGATGATCGATAATATGAACATTAACATTATCATATATGCTGCTGGAGATGGAAAATGCAGGAACTTATCTAGTACGTAGTTTGCTTCAATTGGATTGCACGCGCCTTTATTTATTCTGGTTTTAGTTTGTATTTTGGTTCCGATCGAGTATTTGGACTGCTGTGTGATGAACCCATGTTTGAATCTGGGTCTTATAAGACTCGTTAAAAATTGTCAATTTCAATATGTAAAACCATGGTTATATTACATTACCATATTCTAAGTGCAGCTGGATTATTGTTTACTAATCTATATATACCTACATGCGTAAAGTACGAGTAATGTGGGAAATTATTTTATCTGAACCTTTCAAATATATTTGCTCTAATTTTGTATCTTTTGTCGAACAGTTGCATAGAGATAGGCTATCCCATAATCACTTATGTACAAGTTTTTATTATGGTAAAGCGCATGCTTTACTACGAAATCACAATGGGCATCGGACACATCAACCTCAGCATTTTTTGCTGGAACATAATATACTCCTAGAGTGGTACGCAGCACTTCTACAATAAACAACACAAGCAGAAAAGAAAGTTCCACACTGAATTTTAAGATCACCAATGAACGATGTAGCTGGAGTGGAGCCTGTTGTATTGTATGCCTATTTAGTGCTTGCATGTGTTGGGCTAATCCCCTTCATGTGAAGGAGTGTTGGCAGCCCAACAAGATCCTGTCAGTCCAACACATGACAGCTGTTGATCTTAGCTCCATCCAACGTCGAGGTGACTTGAGAAAGTGACTTCTCATTGGGGAAAATTATACTATCCATATTAATATGTCGTAAAAATTGATGTATCTAGACATATTTAGTGTTAGATATATCCAAATATGGTGACAACTAATATGGATTAGAGGGGATATTAGTTTTTGTAAGGTAGCTCCACCCGTCCGACCTTTTTTTCTCCGCACCTCGAGGCCTTGTTTGGTTTCTCTAGAATTAGACGGGATTGACATGGATTGAAAGGGGTTAAATCCCATGTAAGCCAAATTCCCGATCAATCCACTCCATTCCACTCCAATCCACTAGGGAGATGGATTAACCGAACAATGTGCTCCATCCATCTTGTGCCTCCCCCAACTTCGTCTGCCCCACACCACCTCCTCCTTCGCCGCCGCCGGCCTAGGTCGCAGGGCAAAGCCCTGGCGGCGCCGGCGGCTGCGGATTGACCTTCCCCGCGCCTAGGGGTCGGGGCCCTGCTTCTTCATGGCGTCGATGCTCTCCGGGAGACTCAGGTTCAGCGTGTCTGGGTGGCTTTGGCGGTGGTGCTGCCCACGGGTGGCGGGTGCCATGGATGGGAGCGCCGCCAACTCCCGTCCCTGGTCGCCTCGGCCCAAGATGGGCTTGGGCGGGCCAGGTGCTGCCTCCATGGGGCTCTCTAAAGGCGGCGACGATGACTAACTAGGGTTGGGGATGCGGAGCTGTGGCCTGCCCATTGCAGCAGTGGAGGCTAGGGATTTACGCGCCCGTCTAAGCCTGGTCGGCCTGCTAGGCCTGGTGTGCCCCGACTACTCTATTCGGTCGATGACTACCTCTTGGCGTTGGAGGTGGGTTCCTCCCGCGGGCTGCGGGGCTGTTGTCCCTCGTTCAGGCGTTGACGTGTGCCTCCGTTGTTCATGGCACGTGTCGATGTCCATGAAGTGACGGTGATGGTTGTTGAGTTTGTGTCGAATATTAGTGTACGAGTTAGGTTACGTTTGGACTTGTGTTGTATTGTGGATAGGATACAAGTAGTACTAGAGTCGGACTCTTGTAGCCTAGGCGTCCCATATAATATGAGGGGGTGCCATACAATGTAACCTATGACGACTTGATAGCAGCAGGCGCGCAAGGGGAGCCGACGGCTTGTGCCGGCGACCAAGGCGGCCGGTGCAGCGGTATCAATGGGGAGGAGCGCCCGTAGTCATGCCCCGCAGAGTAGGCAATTTGCCGAACTGTGTTAACAAATCTCGGTGTCGTCATCGTGCTGTGTGATTGCTTGATCCTCGGTAGATCAACTATGCGTCTACGATTGTAACAAGTGGTATCAGAGCAAGATTAAAGGTCGCGGAAGTTGATCCAGAGGTGCCGCGGAGTTCGTTCAGGTAGCTGATGTATTCGTCGAGAAACTGGGCATGGCGATGGGAGACGTCGGTGACGGAATTGAGCGGTGGATGAAGCAATTGGTATTATAGTTTGTTTTGTATTGGAGTAGAACTCTAGCCTAAGTCGGTTTAGGGCCCAACCCTAGGCCGGCTGACTCTCCCTCTCTTCTATATAAACGTTGTAATATTGTCTAAATCAATACAAGTTATTTCTCTCCCAAACTATCATGGTATCAGACGCCTAGGTTTTTCCGCACCTAGATGGCTCCGCCTACTCCACCGCCGCTGCCGAAAGGTCCTCTCTGGACCGCGGCGGAAGCTCGCGCCGCCGGCGTGAAACCCTCCTCCTCCACCTCCTCTATCTCCACCTCTACCCCTATTACCCAACAAAATCCTATCCAAATAGCCCCAATTTCTTTAGCCGATACAATCTCCGACGTCTCTCCGTTCATACCTATTACCCTAGATCTTGCACTTCACAACTACTACCATTGGCGCCACTTATTTCATGTTCATCTTGGCCGATGTGGTCTTCGTGATCACGTCGATCCGAACTCGGTGCCTCGTCCTGCCGATCCTCGCTGGGTCCAAGATGATCTAGCAATTATACAATGGATCTACACCCGCATATCCACTGAGCTTTTCAATCTCATCTCCAACGACGACGCCACCGCCGTGCATCTATGGGCCTCTCTTCAACAGCTTTTCCAGGATAATAGCGACGCCCACATCAATGCCCTACATACCGAGCTCCGCACCATGTCTCAAGGAGACGCCTCTGTCACCGTTCTATGCTAGAAGATCAAGGCTATCGGCGACGAATTACGTGAGCTCGGCGACCCTGTTGAAGATCGCACACTCATCAATGCTCTCCTCGTCAGCCTCGGCGAGCAATTCGACAAGCAGGTGGCCTTTTTTCCGATGATGCGCCCGCGTCCCACTTTCGCTGAAGTCCGATCTCTCCTCCAACTGGAGGCCACAACGCAAGCTCGCAAAGCATCGTGCCCCACTCCGGCCCCCTCCGCCGGCCCTCCCCACGCTGCCCCGCAGCCCCCACCTGGATGGTGTCCAAATCCAAATTATTGTGGGAAGAATCCCACGTACAGACCACCTCAACCTCGACCAACTGCTCCTGCTCCACCTACGGCGCCCCCGACAGCACCACCATCGGCTCCGACATGGTGACCTCCGCATGACCCGTGGACTGGACTTGTTCAGGCGTGGTCCATGCCTTGGTCCGCTCCATCTCCCTACAGGGCCCCTCCCGCCTACACCGGAACCTGGAGTCCTGGGCTCCGTCCTGCAATCGGTTCCCCCGGGCTCCTTGGACGACAGCCTCAGCAAGTCTACACCGCGCAGGCGCCACCCCCTCCCTACATGGCCCAGATGGCGCCACCTCAATACGTGGCCTCGCCGACGTCGCTGCCCTACATGTACAATGCTACTCCAGCTCCTCAGTACATGCCTGCGTCTCCCGCTCCGTCAACCGCTCCACCAAGTTGGGACCAAGCCGCCTTCGTCGCTGCCATGAACAATTTTACACTCAACAATCACGAAGGTATGGATTGGATTTTTTATTCTGGTTCTTCCTCGCATATGTCTTCAAATATGGATTTTATGTCAGCTTGTTCTTCCTCTCCTTTTTCTTCTATCACCATTGGCGATGGATCTTCTATCCCCATCTCTTGCACCGGCCAATCTTACATCATTAATCCAAACACCAATTTTATTCTACAAAATATCCTAGTTGCTCCCTCATTAATTAAAAATCTAATATCTGTTCGACAATTTACTATTGATAATAATGTTTCCATCGAATTTGATCCCTTTGGTTTGTCTGTGAAGGATCTGAAAACGGCGGCGGTCCTCGCTCGTTACAATAGTTTGGGCGATCTCTATCCTCTCCATGGCGCACCCACCTCCACACCTCAAGCCATGATTGCCTCCGTCACCCTTTGGCACCGTCGTCTTGGTCACCCCAACAAACATACCATGTCCTCCCTGCTTCAAGAGTTTCGCATATCTAGTGATAGTTCTTCGCATGATTCCTCAGTTTGTAATGCCTGTCAATGTGGAAAACATATTAGATTACCTTTTGGCACTTCTTCAACCTATAGTTCTTTTCCATTTGAATTGTTACAGTGTGATCTATGGACCTCTCCAATACCAAGTGTTTCTGGTTTCAAATATTATCTCGTTATTTTGGATGATTATTCTCATTATGTTTGGACCTTTCCTCTTTGTGCTAAATCTGATGTTCATCAACTTTTTCTTAATTTTCGATAATATGTTCTAACACACTTTGGCCTCCCTATTCGTTTCATCCAATGTGACTGATGGGTTCGTAGCGTGGAAAACAAAAAATTTCTACCGCAAGAACGAACAAAACCCAGATCTAATCTAGACAAAAGCCAAGATCTAATCTATTAGACACGAGCAACGAGATAGATCGGTACTAACCCTCATAGAACCGAAAGCGTTACGAGATTAGATCTCGTGGATGATGTAGTCGATCACTTGCCGATCTCAAGATCGTGTGGACGATCCTTCCGGCGCCGCGTTCCGGCAGCGCTTCCGCAGACGGTCACACATGCGGAGTCGAAGCAGACCTTCCTCTCCCCGTTCCAGCGAGCAGCGGAGGTACTAGATTTTCTCCACGGAATCCCAGCAGCACGATGGCGTGGTGGTGGTGGTGGAGATGAGAATTCTGCAGGGCTTCGCCTATGCCTGTGCAGAAGAAGGGTGGAGGAGAGAGGCGGCTGAGATTGGTTGTTGTGATAGGATAGGCAAGAGGGGGCGCCCCCTCCCTTCTATTTAAAGGAGGGAGGCGCGCCTAGGGAGGGGGAGTCCTATTAGGACTCCCCTCCTCCTTGGGCCGGCGGGTTGGGGGGAGGAGTCCTCCTCCCCCACGAATCCGTGTATTGCCCCACTTGGACTCCCTTGATCCCTTTCTTGGTTTTCAAGTAAACTCCAAGAAATCCTCTAGAACCTTCCAGAACATTCCGAAACCTTCTAGAATCTCCATACAAACACTCTGGAACATTTCCTAACTTAGAAAATGATCCCCAATATATGAATCTTATTCTTGGACCATTCCGGATCTCCTCGTGATGTCCCGGATCCATTCCGAGACTCCGAACAACATTCGGTCTCCAATGCAAATTCCATATCTACTTAAAAACAACTTCGAACCTTAAGTGTGTCACCCTACGGTTCGTGAATATGCAGACATGATGAAGACACCTCTCCGATCAATAACCATCGGCGGGATCTGGAGATCCATAACGGCTCCCACATACTCAACGATTACTTCGTGATCGATAGAACCATTTAACATACGAAACCAATTCCCTTTGTCACGCGATATTCTACTTATCCGAGGTTTGATCGTCAGTATCTTCATACCTAGTTCTTCCTCGTTACTGATAAGTACTCTTTACTCGTTCCATGTTATGTCATCTCTTGTGACCCAGTCACATGCTTGCAAGCTATCTAGATGACATTCCACTAAGAGGGCCCAGAGTATATCTATCCGTCATATGGATGGACAAATCCCAATCTTGGTCTATGCGCTTCAACACATACTTTTAGAATACCCAATGACACCTTTATAACCGCCCAGTTACGAAGCGGCGTTTGATGTCATCAAAGTACCCATCCGGTGATGGTGATTAACATAACCTCATGGTCGAAGGATTAGGTTACTATGTATTTGAAAGCTTACAGCAATACGAACTTATGACTTGATCTTATGCTACACTTACTATGGGTGTGTGTCCATCACATCATTCTCATAATGATATAACCTTGTTATTAATCACATCCAATGTCCATGATCAGGAAACCATGATCATCAATCAATCAACAAGCTAGTTCAACAAGAGGCTTACTAGGGACTCTTTTATGTTTACAAAACACACAAGTATTAGTGTTTCCTAATAATACAATTATAGCATGGGATGTAAACATTCATCATAAACACAAAGATATAATAATAACCACTTTTATTATTGTCTCTTGGGCATATCTCCAACAGTCTTCCACTTGCACTAGAGTCAATAATCTAGATTACATGGTAATATACCTAACACCCATGGCGTTCTGGTGTTGGTCATGCTTTGCTCTAGGGAGAGGTTTAGTCAACGGATCTGCTACATTTAGATCAGTGTGTACTTTGCAAATCTTTATGTCACCATCTTGGACATACTCGCGAATAGCATGAAAACGTAGCTTGATGTGCTTCAGCTTGCTATGTGACCTTGGCTCCTGTGCATTAGCTATGGCACCTGTGTTGTCACAGTAGATGGCCATCGGGTCTAACACACTGGGAACCACGCCAAGTTCAGTAATGAACTCCTTCATCCATATGCCTTCTTGTGTAGCCTCCGAAGCAGCTATGTATTCTGATTCAGTTGAAGATTTCGCCACAACGCTCTGCGTGGCACTCCTCCAGCTCACTGCAGCACCATTCAAAATAAATACATATCCAGACTGTGACTTCGAGTCATCTGGATCGGTGTTCCAACTAGCATCAGTGTAACCATTTACAACAAGCTGTTCATCACCTCCATAAGAAAGAACCATATCCTTAGTCCTATTCAGGTACTTTAGGATATTCTTGACCGCTGTCCAGTGTTCCATTCCAGGATCACTTTGATATCTGCTAGTCAAACTAACAGCATGTGCTATATCCGGTCTTGTACACAGCATGGCATACATGATAGAACCTATGGCCGAGGCATAGGGAATTTTATTCATCTTTTCTCTATCTTCTGCCGTAGCCGGACTTTGAGTTTTACTCAAGGTCTTACCTGACAACATGGGCACAAACCCTTTCTTGCTCTCTTCCATTCTAAACTTCTTTAGAACTTTGTCTAAGTATGTACTTTGTGAAAGCGCTATTAGGCATCTTGATCTATCTCTATAAATCTTGATGCCTAGAATATATGCCGCTTCGCCAAGATCCTTCATCGAAAAACTATTATTCAAATAGGTTTTGACGCTATTAAGAAGTTCTATATCATTCCCAATCAACAATATGTCATCTACATATAGTACTAGGAATGCTACAGAGCTCCCACTCACTTTCTTGTAAATACAAGCTTCTCCATAAGTTTGTATAAATCCAAAGTTTTTGATTACTTTATCAAAACGTTGATTCCAACTCCGGGATGCTTGCTTCAGTCCATAAATGGAGCGCTGAAGTTTGCATACCTTATCAGCATCACCAGGATTGACAAAACCCTTGGGTTGTACCATATACAACTCTTCCTCAATGTCACCATTAAGGAACGCCGTTTTGACATCCATCTGCCAAATTTCATAATCGAAATATGCAGCGATTGCTAACATAATCCTCATAGACTTTAGCTTCGCTACTGGTGAGAAAGTCTCATCGTAGTCAACTCCTTGAATTTGTCGGAACCCTTTTGCGACAAGTCGAGCTTTATAGACGGTAACATCACCATCAGCATCTGTTTTTCTTTTGAAAATCCATTTGTTCTCGACAGCCTTACGGCCATCCGGTAAGTCCACCAAAGTCCATACTTGGTTTTCGTACATGGATCCCATTTCGGATTTCATGGCTTCTAGCCATTTGTCGGAATTTGGGCTCACCATAGCTTCTTCATACGTCGCAGGGTCATCAGTGTTGTCCACTAACATGACGTTCAAGGCAGAGTCATACCACTCAGGAATGGTACGGACCCTCGTTGACCTGCGAGGTTCAGTAGTAACTTCGTTTGAAGTTTCATGATCATCATCATTATCTTCCTCTCCAGTTGGTGCAGGCGGCACAGAAACATCTTCTGGTGCTGCGCTACTCTCAACTCTGAAAGAAGGTTCAATAACCTCGTCGAGTTCTACTTTCCTTCCAGTCACTTCTTTTGAGAGAAATTCCTTCTCCAGAAAGGATCCATTCTTAGCAACGAAAACTTTGCCTTCGGATCTATGATAGAAGGTATACCCAATTGTTTCTTTAGGGTATCCTATGAAGACGCATTTCTCCGCTTTGGGTTCAAGCTTATCAGGTTGTAACTTCTTTACATATGCTTCACAACCCCAAACTTTAAGGAACGTCAACTTAGGTTTCTTTCCAAACCACAATTCGTACGGTGTCGTTTCAACGGATTTAGATGGAGCCCTATTTAAAGTGAATGCGGCTGTCTCTAATGCATAGCCCCAAAATGATAACGGTAAATCTGTAAGAGACATCATAGACCGAACCATATCTAAGAGAGTTCAATTACGACGTTCAGACACACCATTACGCTGTGGTGTTCCCGGCGGTGTCAACTGTGAAAGTATTCCACATTTCTTTAAATGCATGCCAAACTCATAACTCAGATATTCACCTCCGCGGTCAGAACGCAGAAACTTAATCTTCTTGTTACGATGATTTTCCACTTCACTTTGAAATTCCTTAAACTTCTCAAAAGTTTCGGATTTATGTTTCATAAAGTAGACATACCCATATCTACTCAAGTCATCCGTGAAAGTGAGAACATAACGATATCCACCACGTGATGCTACACTCATTGGACCGCACACATCGGTATGTATTATTTCCAATAAGTCTGTAGCTCGCTCCATTATACCAGAGAATGGAGTCTTAGTCATTTTTCCCATTAGACATGCTTTGCGTCTTTCAAGTGATTCAAGAAGTCCATCAGAATGGAGTTTCTTCATACGCTTCACTCCAATATGACCAAGACGACAGTGCCACATGTATGTAGAATTATCATTCAATTTTATTCGTTTAGCATCTATGATGTGAACATGTGTATCACTACTATCGAGATTCAATAAGAATAAACCATCCATCTCAGGTGCATAACCATAAAAGATATTACTCATATAAATCGAACAACCTTTATTCTCAGATTTAAAAGAGTAACCGTCTCGCAATAAACAAGATCCAGATATAATGTTCATGCTTAACGTAGGCACCAAATAACAATTATTTAAATTTAAAACTAATCTCGATGGTAGATGCAGAGGGAGCGTGCCGACGGCGATCACATCAACCTTGGAGCCATTTCCAACGCGCATCGTCACCTCGTCTCTCGCCAGTCTTCGTTTATTCCGCAGCTCCTGTTTCGAGTTACAAATATGAGCAACCAAACCAGTATCAAATACCCAGGCACTACTAAAATTACTAGTAAGATACACATCTATAACATGTATATTGAATATACCTTTCTTCTTGATGTTGCCGTTCTTCAGATCCGCCAGGTATTTGGGGCAGTTACGCTTCCAGTGACCAGCACCCTTGCAGTAGAAGCACTCAGTTTCAGGTTTAGGACCAGCCTTGGGCTTCTTAGCAGGTGCGGCAGCTTTCTTGCCGTCCTTCTTGAAGTTGCCCTTGTTCTTAGGCTTGCCCCGTTTCTTGAAATTGGTGGTCTTATTGACCATCAACACTTGGTGCTCCTTCATGATCTCCACTTCAGCAGTTTTCAGCATGGACGATAGTTCAGGCAACGTCTTGTTCATGCAGTGCATATTGTAGTTCATCACAAAGTTCTTGTAACTTGGTGGCAGTGATTGGAGGACACGGTGAATCCCCAATTCATTAGGAATCGGTATCCCCAACTCTCGGAGTTTGTTTGCGTGCCTAGACATGGTGAGCACGTGCTCGCTAACGGAGCTACCCTCTTCCATCTTGCAGGTAAAGAACTTCTCGGAAGCTTCATAGCTTTCCATGGCCGCGCGAGTCTCAAAAATGAGTTTGAGCTCCTTAATGATCTCAAACGGGTCATGGTGCTCAAAACGCTTTTGAAGCTCCGATTCTAAATCGTACAGGATGGCACACTGAACTGTGGAGTAGTGATGTTTCCGAGTGGCATAAACATTCTTTACGTCATCGGTGGCATCTTCTGCAGGTGGGTCACCTAGCGGTGCTTCGAGCACATAGGTCAACTGACCAGCCCTAAGGACGATCTTCAGTCCACGGAACTAGTCCGTGAAATTGCTTCCATTGTTCTTAAGCTTTTCTTTCTCTAGGAACGTATTGAAATTGATGGAAACGTTCGCCATAATCTACAACAAATTTGCAAGTAGTTTAGACTAAGTTTATGATAAATAGTGTTCAAATTTAATTCTTAAATCAACTAGGTGAACTCCCACTCAAAACAACATCCCTCGAGTTGTTTTAGTGATTACACGAACCAAATCCACTACACCAAGTCCGATCATCACGTGAGATGATGTAGCTTCATCGACGAACAATCTTCATGTTCATCATATCAATCATATGACTCATGCTCTACCTTTCGGTATTCCGTGTTCCAAGACCATGTCTGTACATGCTAGGCTCGTCAAGATTAACCTTAGTTTCCGCATGTGCAAATCTGGCTTGCACCCGTAGTATGCACACGTAGAGTCTATCACACCCGATCATCACGAGATGCTTCGAAACGATGAGTCTTAGCAACGGTGCCAACTAAGGACGAAGACTTTATTACTTGATATTTAGTGAGAGGGATCATCTTATAATGCTACCGTCGCAATCTAAGAAATACAAGATGCATAAAGGATTAACATCACAGGCAATTCATAATTAGTGTGATATGATATGGCCCTTTCTTCTTATGCCTTTGATCTCCATCTCCAAAGCACGAACATGATCTCCATCATCACCAGCATTGCGTCAAGGTCCGTGGCGCCGCTTCATGGTTGTCCATCATCACTAGCAACTATTACAACTACTTGGAACAAAGCTATTACAAGATGAATAGACACGCGGGTCTTAACAGAATTAAAGACAACCATTAGGCTTCTGCCGGTTGCCATATTACAACAAGGATCATTGCATACATCAAATACAATCTCAATCACATGATGGCCATATCACATCACAAAACCCCTGCAAAAAAAGTTAGACGCCTCTAATTTTCTTTGCAAGTTTTACGTGGCTTGGGGCTTTCGACTAAGAACGGATCTTACCTACGAAACTGAACCACAACGTTGATACAAGTGCTATCAAGTGCAAAGTGTAGATTTGATCTATACTATGATGGGAGAGACAGACACCCGCAAAGCCACTTGTGCAAAACGAGTTGCACGTCAAGCGTGCAGCAAGTCTCATGTACGATGACATGTAATGTTAGCCCGAGCCGCTTCATCCCACCATACCGCAAGATGCAAAGTACACACATAGCGAAAGACGGCACGAGCACCAACGCCCACAACCTCATTGTGTTCTACTCGTGCAACAGATCTACGCATAGACAAGGCTCTGATACCACTGATGGGTTCGTAGCATGAAAAACAAAAAAATTTTACCGCAAGAACGAACAAAACCCAGATCTAATCTAGACAAAAGCCAAGATCTAATCTATTAGACATGAGCAACGAGATAGATCGGTACTAACCCTCGTAGAACCGAAAGCGTTACGAGATTAGATCTCGTGGATGATGTAGTCGATCACTTGCCGATCTCAAGATCGTGTGGACGATCCTTCTGGCGCCGCGTTCCGGCAGCGCTTCCGCAGACGGTCACACGTGCGGAGTCGAAGCAGACCTTCCTCTCCCCGTTCCAGCGAGCAGCGGAGGTAGTAGATTTTCTCCACGGAATCCCAGCAGCACGACGGCGTGGTGGTGGTGGTGGAGATGAGAATTCTGCAGGGCTTCGCCTATGCCTATGCAGAAGAAGGGTGGAGGAGAGAGGCGGCTGAGATTGGTTGTTGTGATAGGATAGGCAAGAGGGGGCGCCCCCTCCCTTCTATTTAAAGGAGGGAGGCGCGTCTGGGGAGGGGGAGTCCTAGTAGGACTCCCCTCCTCCTTGGGTCGGCGGGTTGGGGGGAGGAGTCCTCCTCCCTCACGAATCCGTGTATTGCCCCACTTGGACTCCCTTGATCCCTTTCTTGGTTTTCAAGTAAACTCCAAGAAATCCTCTAGAACCTTCCAGAACATTCTGAAACCTTCTAGAATCTCCATACAAACACTCTGGAACATTTCCTAACTTAGAAAATGATCCCCAATATATGAATCTTATTCTCCGGACCATTCCGGATCTCCTCGTGATGTCCCGGATCCATTCCGAGACTCCGAACAACATTCGGTCTCCAACGCAAATTCCATATCTACTTAAAAACAACTTCGAACCTTAAGTGTGTCACCCTACGGTTCGTGAATATGCAGACATGATGAAGACACCTCTCCGATCAATAACCATCGGCGGGATCTGGAGATCCATAACGGCTCCCACATACTCAACGATTACTTCGTGATCGATAGAACCATTTAACATACGAAACCAATTCCCTTTGTCACGCGATATTCTACTTATCCGAGGTTTGATCGTTAGTATCTTCATACCTAGTTCTTCCTCGTTACTGATAAGTACTCTTTACTCGTTCCATGTTATGTCATCTCTTGTGACCCAGTCACATGCTTGCAAGCTATCTAGATGACATTCCACTGAGAGGGCCCAGAGTATATCTATCCGTCATATGGATGGACAAATCCCAATCTTGGTCTATGCGCTTCAACACATATTTTCAGAATACCCAATGACACCTTTATAACCGCCCAGTTACGAAGCGGCGTTTGATGTCATCAAAGTACCCATCCGGTGATGGTGATTAACATAACCTCATGGTCGAAGGATTAGGTTACTATGTATTTGAAAGCTTACAGCAATACGAACTTAATGACTTGATCTTATGCTACGCTTACTATGGGTGTGTGTCCATCACATCATTCTCCTAATGATATAACCTTGTTATTAATCACATCCAATGTCCATGATCAGGAAACCATGATCATCAATCAATCAACAAGCTAGTTCAACAAGAGGCTTACTAGGGACTCTTTTATGTTTACAAAACACACAAGTATTAGTGTTTCCTAATAATACAATTATAGCATGGGATGTAAACATTCATCATAAACACAAAGATATAATAATAACCACTTTTATAATTGTCTCTTGAGCATATCTCCAACAGTGACAACAGAAAAGAATTTTATAATAACCAAAACGGAACTTTCTTTCTCTCCCAAGGCATTCTATTTCGTTTTTCGTGTCCTTACACTTCTCCTCAAAACGGCAAGGCTGGACGCTCTCTTCGTTCTATCAACGACATCTTACGCACTCTCCTCATTCAAGCATCTCTTCCACCGCGTTTTTGGGCTGAGGCTCTCCGGACCGCCACCTATCTTCTAAATATACGACCAACCAAAACATGTCCTCTTTATTCCCCCTTTCAATCTCTTTTTCTATCTCACCCCGATTATTCTGATTTACGTGTTTTTGGCTGCCTTTGCTTTCCTAACACTTCATCTACTGCTGCCAATAAACTCGCTCCAAGATCATTGCCATGTATATATTTAGGTCCATCCGATGATCACAAAGGATCATGATGTTTTGATCCCTCGTCCGGTCGTGTTCTTATATCTCGTCACATCACTTTCGATGAAAATACTTTTCCCTTTTCGACCATTCAGTCACCGACGGTCCCTACCCCTCTATCCACATCTACTGCCCCTATATCGCGTCATGTTTTTGTTCCCATCGAAAACCCTACCGCGGCAGCCAAAACCCCCCAAAACCCTGCCGCGGCAGCTGAATCTGCCCAAACCCCTGCCGCGGCAGCCTCACCTCCTGTCGTGTCTCCTTCTCCTACCTCGGCAGAGTCTCCCGTTAGCACATCATCCAACTCCGTCTCTCCTGCCTCAAACACACCCCCTACTCAATCATCTCCTTCCCCAACTACTCACATTTCTTCTCATGTCGTTCCAATACCCATTCCTACAAATGATCATATTATGTGTACTCGTGGCAAACGGGGCTTCCATATTCCCCGACGTTTTCTCAATCTTTCGGCTACTCCTTCGATTTCTCTTATCCCAAGTTCCTACAAACAAGCCCTTCTCGATCCATTATGGCACTCTGCCATGCGAGATGAGTTCAATGCTCTTATTCAAAATAATACATGGACTCTCGTTCCTAAACCATCTGGCGCCAATATTGTCTCGGGAAAGTGGATTTTTCATCATAAGTATAACTCCGATGGGTCTTTAGCTCGGTACAAGGCTTGTTGGGTTTGCAGAGGTTTTTCTCAACAACAAGAAATTGACTTTGATGAAACTTTCTCCCCTGTTGTTAAGCCCAGCACTATTCGCATTATTCTCAGTCTTGCAGTCTCCTCTTCCTGGTCTATTCATCAACTTGATGTAAAAAATGCTTTTCTTAATGAAACTCTCAATGAAACTGTATATTGCCAACAACCATCCGGTTTTGAAGATTCCTCTAATCCCAATCTTGTCTGTCTTCTCAAGAAATCTTTGTATGGTCTCAAACAAGCTCCTCGTGCCTGGGTTCAACGTTTTGCTACATTTATTCAAACTATTGGCTTTCTTCCTTTCAAATTTGATATATCTCTTTTTATCTTTCATTCTTCCTCTCACACAGCATATCTTCTTCTATACGTAGACGACATTGTTCTTACAGCTTCTTCTGATTCTTTTCTTAAACATATCATTACTCTTCTCAACAAAGAATTTTCTATGACTGATTTAGGATCACTTCATCATTTTCTCGGTGTTACCGTCACTAGAACATCTTCTACTCTATTTCTTTCTCAACGTCAATACATTCTTGATCTCTTAAACCGAGTAGGCATGATAGACTGTCAACCTTGTCGTACACCAGCTGATGTTGGCTCAAAACTTTCAGCTGAAGGTGATTCTGTCCCCGATCCAACTCTATATCGTAGTCTTGTTGGTGCTTTGCAATACGCCACTCTCACCAGACCTGACATTTCTTATTATGTTCAGCAAGCCTGTCTCTATATGCATGATCCTTGTTTACCCCATCTAGCTCATGTCAAAAAGATTATTCGATAGTTAAAAGGCACTCTTGATCATGGTCTACTTCTTAATTCATCCTCCCCAACAAACTTGACAGTTTATTCTGATGCAGACTGGACAGGATGTCCAAATACTCGACGATCCACATCCGGCTTTTGTGTTTATTTGGGTGATAATCTTGTTTCTTGGTCATCGAAAAGGTAGGTTACGGTCTCCCGGTCTTCGGCCGAAGCGGAATACAGGGCGGTTGTGCATGCTGTTGCTGAAGCAGTTTGGATTCGCCAACTACTTGTGGAACTTCAGCGTCCCATCCAGCACGCCACTATTGTCTACTGTGACAACATATCAGCTGTCTATATGGCCTCTAACCCCGTGCAACATCGTCGTACCAAGCACATCGAGATCGACATTCATTTTGTTCGGAAAAAAGTTGCTCTTGGAGAAGATCGTGTTCTACATGTTCCAACGAGTGCATAGTTTGCAGATATTTTTACCAAAGGACTACATCCTTCGTCCTTCATCGACATTCGCTCCAGTCTCAACATCGTGGCACCCGACATTGACACTGCGGGGGGTATTAGAGTTTGTTTTGTATTGGAGTAGAACTCTAGCCTAAGTCGGATTAGGGCCCAACCCTAGACCGGCCGACTCTCCCTCTCTTCTATATAAACGTTGTAATATTGTCTAAATCAATACAAGTTATTTCTCTCCCAAACTATCAGTTGGGAAAGCACTGGGGCAGATCTGATCGGATCGGCGATCCAGGCAGCAGCGTGCAGTACGTGTTCGAGGACTGATCGGACTTGGCGAGTCGTGGCGCAGCAAGACATGCAAGTTGGGCAGGTCCAGGTGCAAGGAGAGTCCGGGTGCAGGAAGACATGTGGGAAGTGCGCAGGCGCGTTGGTCAAACGCAGGAGATTGATCGGAGGCCAACCTAAGATTTGTTACTAGAAAAAAAGGGATGAGATTTGTTACTAGAAAAAAAGGGAACTAAGCTATATGCGTAGCTTTGTAACCAGGAGCATGTGTGGATCATTTAATTGATTTTGGTGTTGAGTTATATGGATGCTACCAGGAAGAATAGCGAGAAGTTCCAAGAAAAAGGGTCTACGTGGTTGTAAGGACTACTAGTAAACGGTGACAAGGAAGAACAAAATTGTGCATACTTTGCACGGGAGAATTCTTCAGGTCTAAGGTTTGACTAGAGGGCTTGAGGCATGTATGGCGTGGACGGCAGCGTGCGTATAAGGCTCGACGGAGTCTGGAGTGTGTCGTGTAGGATGATGTACCAAAAGGACGTCGAGATGATATAGCGCAAGGTGGAGCATGGTTGCAGTTGGATAAATTGGGCTAGGTCAGACTAGATAATCTGATGAGACAAAAAACGGTGAAGATCGGTGGCAATGACGTAGGAGCGTGAGGGCTGATGGTGTTCGAATTCCGTGGCATGGAAACACGTGGCGCATGCCTAAGGGCAGCGGGGTTCGACATGGTGATGGCGCGAGGTTGATTCAAGACGGCGTATGCAAGAGACCTTGAAGTCAACATGGCGCGGGTGGACTGGTCATCCATGGAGTCATGTTGAAGGTGGAATTGGAGTCTGATTGAAGACTTCACTCGGCTGAGGAGGGGCTACGGTGTAAGGTACCAGAGAATCGAAGCCTAGTCAGTGGGAAGGTGAGAAGCACGTCTGGGCTGGAGCTCAGTGGTCCGAAGGAGACGTGGAACTTGGCATCGGTCGGGTATGACTGATGGATCTGCAATGGGGTCTGAGGTGGTGTGGGTGCGCGACCCAGTATATCTTGGCCAAGATTGCAGATACTCGACGCGGTGATAGCGGCGAGGCGTGTGGTAAGCACGGGACACAACTACGGAACATGGCGCTGGAGGTTGGACAGGTGATCTGACAAGTGTGCAGGGGTGCTGAAGAAGTGTTGGCGAGTACCAAGTTCAAGTTGGTGACAGGGTCTATCGGGATTGACGTCAAGTGATGGACAAGAGTCGGTCATGGGGAATCTAAGAAAGTGTTTTGGAAAGTCTAGAATGTCGAAGGCTTAGAGAGCATATGGATGTATATTCTGTGATGTTTAGTGCACATGGCAAAGTGCAGGTGATGGGACGCAGAAGGAGGCAGAGTGCTATAGATGTAGGACATATAGAAGACTATCCGAAAAAGGATGAGACAACTGCAAATTTTTAACTCAGGGTGATTCAAGGGTGACGATGGAATTCCTTCAAGGTGGAAGCATCTTCACGCATGTCAATGATCGTGTGTGATAGTGTAGAATGGGAAGAAGGGAATCCAGTTGCAGCTGGAGTCACATGGAGTCAGGGAGTAGCAGCGAAGATCATGGAGACAACCAAGTCCAGAGTACATGGAAGTTCGACGCTTGGAAGAATTCAAAGTGGCGGAGAATATTCACCAAGGTGGAGTTTGTTGAGTTTGTGTCGAATATTAGTGTACGAGTTAGGTTACGTTTGGACTTATGTTGTATTGTGGATAGGATACAAGTAGTACTAGAGTCGGACTCTTGTAGCCTAGGCGTCCCATATAATATGAGGGGGTGCCACACAATGTAACCTATGACGACTTGATAGCAGCAGGCGCGCAAGGGGAGCCGGCGGCTTATGCCGGCGACCAAGGCGGCCGGTGCAACGGTATCAATGGGGAGGAGCACCCGTAGTCATGCCCCGCAGAGTAGGCAATTTGCCGAACTGCGTTAACAAATCTCGGTGTCGTCATCGTGTTGTGTGATGATTGCTTGATCCTCGGTAGATCAACTATGCGTCTATGATTGTAACAATGGTGATTTTAAGGTTGTGGTGGCGCATGCTGGTTGGTGGCAAAACTGGGTGGTGGTGTTCCGTTGCGCCATGGTTTGTGTGGGGCGGAGGTCGGGAGAAATCCCGGTTGGTTTGTCCGACCCAGACGCGGTGCCGCCTCCGGGTGGCACCAGTCCTTCCTGGAGGACGTCGAGGGAAGCCTATGTCTCCACTTTACTTGGAGTACCGGGGGAAACCCTATGAGCATGGTCCGGGCAGCAATACCGTGTCGACGGTGCTTCTCTCGGGAATAGTCTGCTAGGTAGCCGGCCCTTCGCTTTGCTTGGAGCATGGTGGGACAAAGTCGGAGGGCGCAATGATTGCGAGTCATCATAACCTAATCGTTTGGCCTTTGTTTTCATTCTTTTTCTTTTTAGACATGTATGTGCAGTTGCCACAACGTTTCCTTTGATTCGAACTTCTGTATCGGTCTGATTAGCCGGGTGAAAGTCTATTTCGAAAGAGATGGTCTCCATCCATTCAGCGCACCACAACTCATCCTCTTTGTTAGGGGTGGAGACCGGAAAATAAAATAAGAAAGCAGATCACCGAAATCAGTAGGAGGGCCGGGTAACTAAAATACTGATTTTCTACCGCCTCCCACCAGTCCTTCCCCTAGTCACTACATATATGAAAGACAATCTTTTCAGAGATTGATGGGCTATGCCAGATCAGACGTGTTACTGTAGATGCGATCTACAGTAACCAGTTTTTTCCACGCCGGACCTCCCTCTCGCCTTTTTACCCTTTTCTCCGACGCCGCCACCGCCTGCTTTTTCGTGGCCTCTCACGATGTCTCTCCATCCCTCTCGAAGACTCTCCTCCTCATATCCATCCATCTTCCCTGAGAGTTCCCGTCCGCTCCAGATACTGCTCCGCCATCCGCTAGCTCCCCCTGGCCGGATTCCTCTGTTGCTGGTGGCCATGGCGTGCCTTCCCTATTGCGGCTCCACCCGGGCAACGGTCTGTTGGCCCAGACCCGACAATACTTTCGCCGGGATGCTACACGCCGAGTACTTTCCGGCGTAGACGATGAAGTTCCGAGTAGACAATTCCGGGGAGACGCACACGTACACTGCTAGATGATCGAACCTTTACGAACAACTAGTACTACTCAGACAACACACGCACGCAAAGAACAATTGATTGCCATAGGCCCGTCTCGGACCTGTTGCTCTCTATATTGATCAACTTCACACGATGTGGTGTGTTACAAGTCTAGCTATTACATGTATGTAAATACTAGTCTTGCTAATCACCGAGTCTAACTACTACTCCATATACCAAACCGACTAGGAGACACACACATATGTCCTACCTGGACACATACTCCTAATCGGACAGGAACACTCGTATTGTGTACTAGTCGGAACACACATACATATACTTCTTGTATACGGAGAAGCGCACGGTGCCGTGCCCGTATAGGAAGTGCTTATTTCCAACAATCACCCCCTAAGCACGGCATACTCTTCACCTTGACCTGGATCCCAGATACGCCAGCTACTCCTTGCGGGCGTCATCCACGGCACTGCTTTCGCCGCTTCCTTCCTTAGCACCCATGACACCGACTTTGCTTTTGTCGGCTTCTCCATGGCTTCACGCCAACCATCCTTTTTGTCCACATCCTTCTCCATGCCTTCACGCTGATAGTCCTTTTTGTCCGTGCTTTGAGACATTCTACTTGGTTCAATGAAGTACTTTCTCATTGATGCTTCACATATTTGATCTTCTGCTTGCCGGTACTCTTGTATGCAATAGAACAAATATGTAGGAGCTAGCTCACGTTGGTTGACTAGTAAAGCTAGTTCGTGACTAGCAATTATGACTTCTCCCTGCTCCTGACTAACGTCGTCTTTTGGCTCGTCCGGAGTAGCAATGCACAGGTTGCATGCCTGTAGTGATTCGCCTTTTCCTTTTGAATCTCTTTCTGGCTTGTTTTCTTCTAGCTTCTCTATACCACGTGAAAAGCCTCTTGATGGATCTGCACCCCCTATTGTTGGGTCTCTTCCATCTGTCTGGCCACCAGTCCACACTCTTGGACCATCGCCTTCTGGCCTTGCTGGCATGTTTGCTGGGATCGCTTCAGCTCCCCTCCTCTTATAATTGCTGGGCAAACAAGTGCAGGTATCGCTGCACATGCATCTGCGTGCCATTCTAGTTCCGTATCTTCTGGCCATGGACTAGCCTTTTCTCCAGACTCTTTTCCTTCTTGGAGAATCCCTAGTACTTCTGGCCTGGCGTCCACGCCTGGAGCACCCCCTAGGCCTTCAACGTCTTCTAGGACCGAACTTGCCGACAAGGATAAGCTTGGTTGATCCATATTTTCTTCATACTCAAGATCCCACGTGACGTGAAAAGTTGGATATCCCGGTTCGTTGGAGCTCCAATTCCATGACTCGCCTTCCTCAAAGATTACGTCGCCCTAACAACCACCTTATTGGTATAAGAATTGCACAAGCGGTATTCCTTTGAGCTTTCATAGCCCGTCATGATCATTGGAGTCCTCTGCTCCGTCAATTTACTCTTATGGTCGAACTCCGTCTTGACATGCGCCACGCACCCAAAAGTGCGAAGATGATCAACTGAGGGTTTACATCCGTACCATGCTTCGTACGGTGTTATACCAACACCACTCTCAGTTGGCTATGTTCAGCAAATACACAGCCGTATTGACTGCCTCACCCCAGAATTTTTCTGGCAAGCCTTTACTCTTCATCATGCTTTGTGCCATGGTCAACACAGTTTGATGCAGCTCACCCCCTTATCAATGCGTAGGGCTCTTATCTTCGCCTCCACCTTGAACTCTTCGGCTTTCTTGATCTTCTCGAATGCTTGTTGAGCTTGATCCTTACTTTTCAGCAACACAATCCACATGTATTTACTATGATCATCCACCACAAGCATGAAGAACTTATTGCCGAACGGAGTTGCGGGTGAAATTCCAACGCATAGATCACCATGAACTAGTCCCAAGGCTTCACTTGCCTCAAACGTGGCTTCGCATGGTAACGGGGCACTCCGTTCCTCGTGATCCATACATGGTAGATCGTGATCCACTTGCGCCATAGTCTCCGTAGCAGGTGATGGAGGATCCTCCTCATCCTTCAGCTCAGTTACTTCGAGCATCAGCATCATCGGTCCATCATCTCCTTCCTGGGCGATGAGAGCCCTCTCCTTCAGCGGTTTCTTGCAATCCTTTTTGAAGTGACCGAGCTCGCCGCAGTTATGACATCTTACTTTCTTAATGTCAAACTTCCTCCGCGGCGGAGCGTCGTCCCCGTCCTCCCCTGCGATATACTTTTTCGCTGGGCGAGAAGCTTCTTTATCACTCCTGCTTCCGGATCCTTGATCGCCCTTTTCTTTGCCGACCACCGCCTGCCACTGGGCACGGGTAAGCATCACGTGCTCTTCCGGTACCGCATCACCATAGGTGATCTTCATCCGCTCGTCATGAGCCTTCAATCGTCCAACCAGATCATCCGTCGTGAGAGTCTTGAGATCAACGCACTGCTCGATTGCCGACACAACGGACAAGTAACGCGGTGGCGCCGCGCGAAGGAAACGCTGAACGACTGAGATCTCTTCGAGCTTCTAGCCGAACGCGCGAATCCATTGACCAAAGTGGCTACCCTCGAGGCAAACGCGTCCAGCGTCTCGTCTCCTCCCATCTTCAGATTCTCGTACTTCTTCTGCAAGGTTTGTAGGGTTGCCTCGCGGACACGCTCGTGCCCAAGATTTAGCGTCTTGAGCGCCTCCCACGCCTCCTTTGCAGATTTCTTCGAGATCAGGTGCTGCATCACGTCTGTCGGCATCACCAATCCGATGGTCGTGAGTGCCTGCCGGTCCTTGCGGTACTTCGACGCGCCCTTCTTGAACTCGTCGCCACCGGGATCGACAGCCTCCCATAGATCGTTGGACTCCAGCGCCCACTCCATCTGGGTCGCCCACATCGTGTAGTTGTCACGGTTGTACCGCGGGTACTGCGTCGTCACCTGCGCGGCAAATCCTTTAGCCGCACCGGAATACTCGCCCACATCCATCGTTGCTATGACCTCCCGTTACTAGGAGATCCTTCACGAGGCTCTGATACCAATTGTTGGCCCAAACCCACAATACTTTCGTCGGGATGCTACACGCCGAGTACTTTCCGACGTAGACGATAAAGTTCCGAGTAGACGATTCCGGAAAGACGCACACGTACACTGCTAGCTGATCGAACCTTTATGAACAACTAGTACTACTCAGAACAACACACGCACGCAAAGAACAATTGATTGTCATAGGCCCATCTCGAACCTGTTGCTCTCTATATTGATCAACTTCACACGGTGTGGTGTGTTACAAGTCTAGCTATTACATGTATATAAATACTAGTCTTGCTAATCACCGAGTCCAACTACTACTTCATATACCAAACCGACTAGGAGACACACATATGTCCTACCTGGTCACATACTCCTAATCAGACAGGAACACTCGTATTGTGTATTAGGCCGTGCCCGTGTAGGAAGTGCTTATTTCCAACACGGTCCTCGACTTTGCCGGCTGGTCTACTGTGTGGGTGTTCGCCCTCGACCACGCCGGCAATCCCTCGTGTGGCTGCTCTAGGGCCAGTAACGCCGCCGCTTGCTCGCGATTGGAAGCGCCGTGTCACCTCGACATCGCACCGTGACCTGCGGTTTCCAACGATGGTCACGCTAGCGGGGGAAAATCCCACTGATCTTGGACGGCCGTGACCTGCGGCTTCAACGAGGGTCGCGCCGTCGAGGGAAAGCAAGTGGGTCGTCCTCGACGCGCCCCTGCGGTGCTGACCATGGCTTCCTTTTTCTGTTGGTTGTGCTGTTCCCGCGGCTGTCATCTGACGAGTTTAGAGATGCAGGTGTAGTGGATCGTGCTGTCGGAGCAGGTCGAGTTCTTGGAGAGGAGCCGCTGCGGCAGCAGGTTCAAGTGGAGCACGCTCTTCTGCTAGATGCTAAGAGGACTGAGGACTTGGAGGGCGGCATGGAGCCACGGACGCCGGTGAGCGCAACCAGATCCCTCGCCCCCATTCTCTTTCAGCTCACGTCTATGGAAAAGACACATGAATACTAATCACCTTTAAACCCTGAATCCTCTAAAGTGAATCTACCTATTTTTCCTTTAGTTTTACCCTTTATGGTGCACTTCGCAAATAATTGAATGCAAATTTTTATTTTCTTAGTTCTATATCTGCACTGCAACTGATGCGATGATTTTCCTTTTTCCACTATTTTCTGCGGAAACCATGCTTACACAGCTACACGACGTTGTAATATTTTCAGGCTGTGGTCTTCTTCCCGATTGATATATTGCTGGGTCTTTTGGAAGATCGAAGGCGACATGCAGTTGCGCTTAGTACAACAGTACAACATGCTCTTTTTGGTAGTCCAGGCCAGGCTGAGGCTATGGCCTGTACCATTGATGCAATTTCGGCTCCACAAGGACTATTTGATGAGTAGTCTATATTGTCCACTTATTGTACATATCTGAACTCTGAATGATGGGTGTCTTTTGTTTTTATTGTTTGTATCCATAAATTAATATCTGAGTAGGAGATTCGTCGATGTGTCTAAGTGTATCTGTGTCATGTAGAAATTACTACCTGCATCTTTATCATCTTGGAGAGTGGTTTCTATTTTGGAGATTTTCTTCCTTTTGCAAGCAAACAACTCTTGAAAAGGGGTACTTAATTACTTTTTGTCATGTTGATGCAGCACCGGCAGTTTTTGTTCTCCTTTATACTTCACTTAGGGACTAACAAGGGGCCTTATGTCTACATATGGAGATCAATTATGACTTAAAAATGTTCAGTTGGTGTGCATATATTACAGCAAGATGTACATCTAATTGGGTCTTGCATTTTACTGCTATCCTCTCTTTAGATTGAGTATATAAATGGCTGAAAACTTGCTTCTCTTTCTAGACCAAAAGTCGACATAATGCTGACATTTGGGCTTCGTTTTTGATTTGTAAATAATTTAACCAGGTGGACGGTTTGTTGTCCTCTTCTGGTGAGCTATCTAGCAGGTTTTTAGTTATTTCGTTGGGCTTTGAATGAGTACGCAGATTGCAGAATAACTATCTAATATCTATGTGTTATTTCATAGAACTCCAATGGTTACAGTGCATATTACCTTCTTACACACTAGCTTGGTCCCAAATTCAAAACCACAAAAGAAGTTGTATTTTACTTTCCGAGGACCACTGACTGGCAAATAAACTCAGATTGTGGAGATACCTACTTCCATATGAAAAATGGAGTTTCAATCTTCCTACAAATTTTGCTTCTGAGTGCCAGCATCAGTAGAAGAGCTAAATCCAGCCAAAGGATCTCCAGAGACGTTGAAGAGGTCAGTAGCGAGTAGCAGGTCTGCTTAAATATGTTCTCATAGTATGTTTCACTCCGATTGTGAGATTTTGTAGTAATATGATTTTTAATGCAAGCCTATAGGAACACATACTACTGATAATTGAATATATATAGTGGATACAATGCCAATAAAAAAATGCACGACCCAGTTTTACAATGCTGAACCTGTTATGCATGTGGCACGAAGTACTCTCATATTGAGTGAACGTGCAGATTTATAAGGTCGACTTTTTCTCTGGATTCAAATGTCACTTCCTTTATGATATGGTATTCATTTGATTTAGTCATTACATGTGAAAAATTTTGCTGCCTCACACTGTTCAATACCATTATAACGTCATTGTTTGCCACTGTAAGCTATACAATCTATCGATTTGTATCATACAAAATTAATAGACAATTTCCTCACAGCAAAGATAATTTACGATATAGATTTAGTTTGCAAGCTCGATTGTTTTACATACGGAGTAACTAAAATTTTATTCACATTTCAGGGAAACACAGTGAAAGGCCAATCACATATATAGACTCAGAGAACAGTTAAAAAGGATCCAATCTACACGTATGAGAAGTTCATCCTTGCTGACACACCGATTCATATTTTTCACAGGCTTGGTACCGTGTGGTTTTTTATTCTGGCCAGCGACAACCTGGTTCTGCTATTTTTTGCTGATAGGCTGCCTCTCGGCTGTCCGCTTTCTTCTGGGTTACCGCTGGTGGTACACCTGATGGTTTGCTGCCCCGGACAAAATCAACTAAATTAGCTTCTACTTAGAGGTGTTTTACATGTAATACTTATGTAAAACAATATCATGTTCATGGATATAAATATTTTTCAGTGCTCCTAACTAATCTTACATGAAACATTTACCAAAATGCACTGAATTACATATCAGCATTGTCCCAAATTCTTTGATAATATCAATATACCTCCAAGGGCGCGGCGTGTCGCCGTGCCAAGTTACCTAGTATCATGTATAGATGGCATTTTTTGCATAGGATAAGAGAAGATCTTGCATGTCAGGGGGCTAGGGGCCCTGCTGGTCCCTCCCTGCCTCCGTCACTGCTCCTTGGTAGTCTATGCACTTCCTTCTTTGATAAGAGAAGATCTTGCATGGAGGGAGTAGAGGAGCGTGGAGTGTGGACTAGTGGGAGGGACCGAGGGAGTCTTCCCAGAGAAGGCTCATCAGTTCCGGAAATCCACTTTTGAACCCGGTGTATTTGCACCTGGTACAAAACTAACATATTTTAAAATATTAAGAAAATATATATTCATGTGTAGCTTCATGTTTTAGACTTAGGCGAAGTAATTCCATAAAAAACCGATATATTTTGTGCACTGTGCAAAAAAATAAAAAATTGTCTTGTATAGCACGTTACTTTAGCACCAGTTTTTGTCTTTTTTTTATAAGTCATCCAAAATGTTTATTTTTTGCAAAACGACTTTGCATGCAGCTAAAACTTGAAGTTCTATGTGCACATATTTTTTTATCGTTTTGGCATTTTAAATTTGGACAAAAATTAAATTTACATAAAGGTGCATACGAGCTCGGGAGCCAAATAGCTGCGTCCAAAAAAAAGCTATGGGGTCTGAAGGGGACTAGGGGAGTGGGCGAGTGGGCCTACGTGACATGGTGATGGGACGGAGGGGTGGACGTTGGGTTTTGCTGCGCCACGGTCTTGGGCTGGATCCTCCATTAATTTGAGGATCATACGACTCGACTACTACTGTGTAGATTGTGCCTAGGTTTCAAGTTGCAACGTGCAACTAATCTGCTGCCTATCGGAGATGTGCATAAGTACTGGTGGAAAATAGTGTTATACCAATCGTAAAACACTAATTACACTTATTCATGTCGATATTGCATGTGCACGTGTAAACTCCGCGGAGATGTGCATCCTCCATTAATTTGCTTTTTTTTGCGAATGAAAATTGCTTTTTGGAGACACGTTTTTTTACATGTCTTATAGTACACCATATGTCTTCTCTTCATGAAACTCCGCGGACACATTCACGTTCTTAGAGTCATATTTTTTAAAACATTTTCTAGTGTTTTTACAATTCATTTCAGAGACAAAACTTCCATATAAGTAAGTACAAAGCATTTATGCAATGTATTGCTTAAAAACTCCCAAACAGTACTATGCATATATGCAATTTCAGGGGCCAAAACTTCCATCCCCCTACGTTATACTTTGTCCGTTTGAGGGGTGTCGTTCGGTGCACGGGACAAAGTGTACGACGCATGTCCGATGCCCTCCCAGACAGTCACAATCTACCTGTTTGCTATGGTGAATGTGAACGTTTAAAATGAAGAAGTAAACCAATAGCAACTAACAAAAACCGTGACAAAAGAATAAGCATTCAAGTCATTGGAGCACTAAAAACTCGGTGTCGAATTTAGATTCGTTTACGAATGTCGAAATTCACGCGAGGCGGTGTTTTGACAGATACTCCCATGATAGAAAACACATTTAAAAATGTTCTAAAAAAATCTTGGTAATGTGCATGTGTCTTTTACATGCCCTCGGGCATTTTATGAAGAAAATATTGTGTCATGTCGTAAGGAAAAAGGAACAAAAATTATATCTCGTGAAAAGTAATTTTTGTAGCGCTGCAAATTATCCTTTCTACGCAGGTCGCCAAAGATGTCCGTTTTACATGAAACTTTATATACGTGCGTAAAACATGTAAATGTGATCCTTATTTATTTTTAAGAACTTTTTGACCGTATTGAAATATGTTTCTCACAACTCCTATGAGCCAAAGTGCATATATATAGCCTTTAATTACTCTCCCGTTCACATTTCTTTGGGGACATCGACATGAGTACTCCACAGTGATCCGTGATGGAATGTCACATCCTCAGCAATAATGTTTACTCCCGTAACAAAAGAAAACGACAATAACGTTTACATAAAATAATGGGTCGAGAACACACGAATCGACGCGAAACAGTACTCAAGTACAAAGCATGGTCGCAGACGTGCAGAGGTATGCTCCACGGCTCTCCTGTCACGTCAGGCAGCCAGAGTCTTCTCTCTTCCATTTGTTTGCGCGGTTCCGCTGCTGCTGCCGTAGCAGAAAAAGGCTGTAATTTGTAATTGCGGAGAAATGGACAGCGTCTGACGAGCGCAACAGCAGCACGTCCAACCGCTAGCAAACAAGAGAATCCGAGCGTGCAAACCAACCTGTGGTAGCATGGTTAGCGCATTTTATCGGGATCGGACTAAACGTGCAATCGAAACGGTCCGTTTCTATTTATTACTTTGGGTTCGCTCATATCCAGCGGAGCGATCCAAATGTCCACGGCAGACTTTTTTGCGCCATCGCTGGCTGGGCTTTGTCAATAGTCGAACACTCAAATTCACAGGCAATAGCATACAAACTGGCTATCAGATAAATTGACAGGCGTGTGCCATCGCTCTATGGGCATCGCCAACTAGTGGCCAGTGGTTTTGAAATGTACAAAAGAAGGCAATATCATAGACAATGTCCAAAGAATGGCAGCTTCTATGTCCAAAAGGTTGCAGCCGCCTCGCCATTATCGTCCAAGCATCGCGAGCACGGATGGCCTGCTGCCTGCGAGCGACCTAGGCCCTGCGATTGGGATCAACGATGGTGTCTAGGTCGGTGAGCATAATGGAATTTTCCTCGGCCATAATCTTTCGGCCTCCTTGGGCTTGGCCTCTGCCTCCACCACCCTAGACTTGGCCTCGGCCTCCTTGGCCTTGGCTTCAGCCTCCATCGTCTTTGCCTTCGCCTCGACCTCCATAAGCCTGGCCTTAGCGTTCGCCTCATCCACCCCGACAAACCTCGTCTGGAGCTCGGCAAAGGTCTTGGCGGTGGCCTCTTTCACTTTGCGTCGTCTCTCTTCCCTCTCGGTGATGGCCTCTTCCTTCTTCTCCAGGATCTTCGTCAATGTCTCCAGGAATACCAACGAACCAGCCTGGCGGGCGATGTCGGCCTTCGTAGCCTTGTGGCCTCCAGGACGATGGGCACGGGCGCCTACAGGGTTGGTGAAGCCTTCGTCATTACCAACGTCTTTTAGGTCAATGACATCGTCCATAGAAGCATTGCTCTTTCCCTTTTTCTTGTTGTCGAGTTTTTCCAAAGGACATAGCTAGTCTCCCATTTTTTCAGTCTTTGATCAACGTCCGACAATGCGTCAACGTGAAGACCTTGTTGTCATTCACCTTCTTGAAGTCCTTGATGACCCACAAGTATAGGGGATGTATCACAGTATTTTCGAGGGAAGTAAAACCCAATTTATTGATTCGACACAAGGGGAGCCAAAGAATATTTATAAGCCTTAACAATTAAGTTGTCAATTCAGCTACACCTGGAAACAATCTTGCTCACAGCAGTTTATCAGTAGCAACAGTTTTATAGTAGAAGTAGTGAAGTAACAGCAGTGGTAAAGTAAAGACAGTAGTAACAATAGCAGTAAACAGTAGGATTCAAGTGCGGTAGGCATAGGGATGGATGGACGGGTGTTGCATGGACAAGACAATTCACATAGCAATCAGAACATAGGACAATTATAGATAAATAAGATAAAGCATCCAAGTACTAGATAATCCTAGGCATGTGTCCCATATATAGTCATACGTGCTCGCAATGAGAACTTGCACAACATCTTTTATCCTGCCAGCCCGTTTGCAGCGGGGCCTCAAGGGAACTACTGGCAATTAAGGTGCTCCTTTTAATAGAGCACCGGGGCAAAGCATTAACACTCCGTGAACACATGTAATCCTCACATCAAAGCCATTCCCTCCGGTTATCCCGATTTCTGTCACTTCGGGGCCTTTGGTTTCGGACAACAACGTGTGTATACAACTTGCAGGTAAGACCATAAACAATACTATCATAATGAAGAAATAACATGTTCAGATCTGAAATCATGTCACTCGGGCCCTAGTGACAAGCATTAAGCATAACAAGTCACAACAAAGTCATAAAGCACTAATAAAAGATACTAGGCACCATGCCCTAACAATCTGATGCCATTACATGAACGATCTCATCCAATCCCTACCATCCCCATAGCCTACATCGGGGGATTACTCACTCATAGATGGGGGAAACATGGATGGTCGATGGAGAAGCGATGGTGATGATGATGGCGATGATCTCCTCCAATTCCCTGTCCCGGCAGGGTGCTAGAACGGAGTTTCTGGTGCTGTTTCGTGGAATCTGGTGGTGGCGGCGCAGCGAAACTCCTTCTGGAAAAATGTCGACCCCCCCTCCCCCGAGTTTTTAGGTCAGAAGGCAACTTATAGACGAAGAGGGAGACCGAGGGGGTGTCTGGGGCGGCCAGACCACCCCCTGGCGCGGCCAGGCCTAGCCCGCACGGCCAGGTGGTGTGGCTGGGCCCCAGCCCCTCTCCATCTCGTATTCTGGCTCCAGGTGTCCCTCGGTAAAATAATGACTTTGGCTTTTGTCCCGTTCAATTCCGAGAATATTCATTTTCTGACTTTCCTGAAACCAAAAACAGCAGAAAACAAGCAGTTGTCACTGTGGCTCTTGTTAATAGTTAGTCCAAGAAATCATATGAAAAGTACTCCAAAGTATGGACAAAACACAAGAAAGTAGATAAAACCAAGCATGGAACATCAAAAATTATGGATACATTTGCAATGTATCAACATCCTCAAGCTTAACTCATGCTCGTCCTCGAGTAGGTAAATGATAAAAAGAAAGAATAATTTTTGAGGTGACATGCATCATCAAAGACTTGATCAAAGTATTTGTAAAACATTCAAAGCTGGGATCATAGTACTTCAATCATCGCATGAAAGACAAAGTTCTAGCAATAAGACAAAGAAACTATAATGCAACATGAAAAGGCACAAACAGAAGATTCATGAATAGCAATGCTTTGCAAGACGTTTGTTTGTTTCACATAGAGAAAACATAGCATAATAGTATTCAGCTTGTCCCTCATAGAGTAGCAAATATAAATGCATAGGACACCTTCAAAGTTCATAAGAGTGACTAGATACAAATAGTTTAAAACAAGCAATATCAAGTTATGCATCAATCAATTAGTCTTGGGACAATGCACATAGAACTAAGAATGGCCACTATGCTCTCAAAGAAGGTGCATAAACATAGAAGGTGGAGACTCAATATAAAATTGGAATAAAGGCCTTCATAGAAGGAAGTAGGGACTCAAGTTTCATAAAGAGCTTCCAAAAATTATGGTACTTGTTAGCTTTTAGCTCTCATTGCCCCTATCATAAGCATCTTGAAGTGATTAAGGTTAAAGTGAACAAACTATGAAGTATATGTTTGACAAAGTATAAGTTGGAAATCTCATGTCCCTTGAATACGAGGGTCGCTCCTCATGCTACTCAAGTTTAGTCACCGGTAAGTTCTTGTCATCGTAAGTACATGTGTATCATAGAGAACCGCCAAGGGGTACCCCTTGCCCGATGATACAGAAGAATCCCCATATCAAAATGACAAGGCAAGCAGACAACGAGCAATCTTCTTATTTACCATGGGAAAGAATCCCCGTATAGTTGGTCGTTAAACCTTTTGTACCTTGGGAAAGAATTTTTACAAAGGCATCAATAACTATACGGCCGGAACTATATGGCCGGAATTTTTATTCCCGCCGTATAGTTGGTCGTTAAACCATCAGTATCCTAGAAAAGAAATTTGACGAAGGCATCGATATCTATATGGTCGGAATTTTTATTCCCGTCATATAGTTGGTCGCTAAACCCTTTGTACCAAAGAAAGAAAATTTGTCAATGGCAAAGATATCTATACGGCCAGATCTATACGGCCGGATTTTTATTCCCGCTTTATAATTGGTCGTTAAACCCTCTATAGACATAAAAAAAAATCTATTTCTTCGAGAATTATTTATTATCCTGAAACTTAGCGAAACACCTTGTTTTGATAGTAAAATAACAACTTTAATTGTCTACCAACAACAGCATGTATAAAATGGGATTTAAGTACAACTTAGTTATGCAACACATAGTAACAATAAATTCTACCTTTTGAAAACTACAAAAAGATAACTTTAATAGCAAATCATGGAAAGAATAAAAATGCCAATGCAACATGAATGAATCAAGACTCAAGACACAAAACTAAGAAAGACACCTAATGACTTCCAGGTTGCCTCCCGGGAAGCGCTTTCTTATAACCAAGTAGCCAGGCTTTTCTCCAATATGATTTCAATAGATAGGAGCCAGAGAATTATTTATTCTTACCTCCAAAAGAGGTTTGGAGAACTTACTATTATAGCCTGGTTGAAGTCTCACCCGCTTGCGGTGCATCAGAGTCTTGTAGATAAATGTGTTATTGCTCACAAATGATGATTGATGCGCCATGTGTGGTGAGCATACCTCCCTAGATAGCTTCAACAAAAGGATTAGATATTTACATGTAAAGTCAAACATTTTACCTTTGATAGCATCATCGGGATACAATTCATAGTAATCTTCTTATTTACCATGGGAAAATGGTGCTTTTTTCTCTCTTTCCTCTTTTCTCATATCTCTTTTTTTCTTTTATTTTTCTCTTTTTTCTCAATATCTGACTCTTTTTTTTATAAGAAGAATGCTTCATAGACAGCTCATTATGGTTACGCTGCAGGTTTCCACCATGTCAGCATGGATTAGACCAGCGGCCTAGGCGTTTCTCTAACACATATACATAACTCCATGGACTTACAAGCTCCCCTTTCATTTCACACTGACGACATCCATAGACAAAAGAGCATGATATCAACTAGGTACAAAGTACAAGTGCAATGTTGAAAGCGTTCCCCATGACAGCATGGTTCAGCTAATCCCCAACAAATAAGTGCAAGCATATACAACATAGACGACACAATGGTTCAAGTTTATTAAGGGCAAGAAAAGTAAAGTGTGCCATCAAGTTCGTGAGAGCTTTAATCACTAGTTTTCTCATAACAAGTTTAATTTAGAAGGTAGATAAAAACATGAATATACTTGGAATAGCATATGCTAGTAGGTAGGTATGGTGGACTCTTTGGAATAACTTGGTTTAGGGAGTTGGATGCATGAGTAGAACTCATACTTGGTTGTGGAGGCTAGCAAAAGACTGGGAGTGACAAACTAAGAGAGCAATAATGGCCATAATCATGTAGAGTGACAAAACATCATTGATCAAAGCATAAAGTGATACTACAAGTTGAAAACTAAAGGATCATAAAGGCTTATGGTGACTTGGGATAGTCATAACATGGTGTGAGCATGTGCTAAGTCAACCCAAATAAAGCATCAAAGGAGAATACCACAATACTATGCTTTAATATGCTAAAACAACGCATGATCCTTCCAAGGCACATTAAGCAATCTCAATTGCTTATAACAACTCATGCTACAACAAAGAATACTAAGCATAAAGCCAAAACAATATCAAGCATGGCATGACAAAGTATATGCCACAGTCAAAAACAAGCTCTCTTTACCACTTAAGCATGAACTTTACTACTCTTTTCCAATCCAAAAAAACTATTTGAAAATGAATGCATGAAAGAGGAGGTCCAACCAATTTATTCAGCAAACTAAGAAAACAAAGCAAACAAAAAACCAAAACAAAAACAAAAAAGAAGATGCTCCAAGAACAACACAACTGTGCATGAAACAATAAAAATGAAGTGTTTGGAAAAAACCTGGGATTTTTATTGATGAAGAGGGAGATGCCTTGGGCATCCCCAAGCTTTGACGCTTGTACTTCTTGGATATTTCTTGGGGTGACACGCGTGGCATCCCCAAGCTTGAGCTTTAGTCTATCCTTCATCTCATTACTCATTCCTCCCATACACCTGAAATTTTTCCTTCATACAAAACTTCACACAATCTTTATTAGCAACATTAGTGCACTTAAGATAATAAGTCTTTAGGTTCAGTTCCAACACCAATAAAACTTCTACTAAAACACAAGATACTGTAGCACTTCTCTCAAAAAGATCAATTCCCCAAAAGAACTCAAGAAGGAACCAACAAGAAGCAAATGCAAATAAAGGCAGAAATCTGTCAAAACAGACCAGCAGGTAAAGACGAATTTTTTCGAAGACCTTCTGTTGCTCAAATCGAAAAGTGTTGAACTAACTAAAGTTATATAACAACCTGGGGCACAGGCACAAAAATTCATGCCTCAAAAGGACATACCAAGATTTTACACGAATTTTTACGGTGAAGCACAGAAATCTGTTTCGGGACAGCAACTTTCCCAACCATTACTTCTCTCTCATTAGAGGTTACTCTTGGCACAAAAAGCAAATAAAAAGGATATGGAGCGGTTATTACCAAAGTAATAACTTCCAAGACTCATCTAAACTTTTGGGTTATCTCCCAATAAGTACTTTTCTTTAACGCCTTTAAGTTAGGCATGATAGTTTGAGAGGATGCTCACATAAGAAATATGAATTGAAGTAAAAGAGAGCATCAAGAAGCAAATTCAAAACACATTTAAGTCTAACCCACTTCCTATGCATAGGAATATTGTATGCAAATAAATTCGCAAAGAACAAAGTGACAGGCATAGGAAGATAAAACAAGAGTAACTTCAAAACTTTCAGCACATAGAGAGGTGTTTCAATACCATGAAAACTTCTACAACCATATTTTCCTCTCTCATAATAATTTTCAGTAGCCTCATGAATAAACTCAACAGTATAACTATCACATAAAGCATGCTTTTCATGTTCTACAAAAACATAATTTTTATCAAGCTCAACAATAGTGGGATTAAAACCTTCAAACCCACTTTTAATAATTCTATAACAAGATGGCTGATCATTCAATATAGGACCATTGTCTAGAGCTTTATCATAAACATTTTCTAAGAAAAACTCTTTAGTACCATGCATCTCGAAGTTAGGCACAAATAAAGGATTATCATAGATAACATGAGCATAATATTCATCCTCCTTTGGTAAGCATGGGGACAATCAAATAATGTAAGAGATAAAAAGTTACTCTCATTAGAAGGTAGGCATGGGTAGCTAATCCATTCTTACTCCTTTTGTTCATCACTCTCCTTCTCTTTTTCATCTAATGAGCTTTCAGGTTCATCAATTTCTTCTTCCATAGGATCCTGCAAGGCATTAGTCTCTTCCATTTGTGGAAAGCATCTATTAATATATTCAAGAATATAGTCATTTTCTTCCTTGTAATTATCAAATCAAAATATAAGTATATCATAAACCTTGTATTTATAAGGTGAATCATCAATATTTTCAAGCAAACTAGCAAGTTCAAATGCACCCTTCCAAGCAATAAATTCTTCAATTTGTTCCACATCATAAAAGTCATAATTTCCTTTAACATCAGAAGATATGGTAACATTATCATTATACTTACATTGAAAAGGGAGGTGTTTATACCTCTTACAACAACAAGATTTATCAAAGCAATACGTAACATTATAAGTAGAGCACATGTTTCTAGCAATGGTATACAATTTATCAATTTGTTCCCATAAGTGTTTCCCTTTTTGTGACAAGCGGTGTTCCTTATAATAATATTTTTGTTCTTTCGTGAACCCATGATGACCCACAAGTATAGGGGGTGTATCGCAGTATTTTAGATAAGTAAGAGTGTCGAACCCAACAAGGAGCAGAAGGTGCTGGCTAGTGGTATGAATCAGGAATTCTCTGCAATTACTTAGCAAACGGATTTTTAGGGGTTTTTGATAAAGCAAGTAAACAAAGTACGAGTGAATAAAAGACAGTAAGAATAAATGCAGCAAGTGGACCAAACCTTTATGCAGCAAAGGACAAGCCGGTTGTATTACTTAAGATGACCAAACGTTCTCGAGGACACATGGGAAGACTGTCAAGTGCTTTCGCTTTATATAGTTGATTAATCTCCTTTAGCTTGCTAAGTGTTGTGTGGGTGAACCTGTGCTAATGTACCGCCCCATCCAAGACTAATACATACTTGTGATTATACCCCTTGCAAACATCCGTAAGTACAAGAAAGTAATTAAGATAGAAACCTAACCATAACTTTAAACTCTAAGACCCTTACGTCCCTTGTGCAATGGTTTCCTAACGGGGGTTCAGGTTTCTGTCACTCCGGCAACCCCTACTATTAGTACCAAATAAACAATGCATTCCCTAGGCCCATATAGGTGAAGTGTCATGTAGTCGACGTTCACATGACACCACTAGAAGAAGTACACCACAACTTAAATAACAATCTATTGAATCTTTCTCAACGCAACTCCACTACTAACAACAAGACTTCTCCTAATGTCCTCAAGAACAAAACGAACTACTCACAAGACATCATATGGATCATGATCAGAGATGGAATAATGATGTATAACAATCTGAACATAAACAATAATTCAATGGTTCACTCAATAGCATCAACTACAAAGAGTAATCAACACCGGGAAAGTTTCCCCTATGAACTATGCAAGATTCAACGCAATTGTTACAGCAATATGGAGATGGTGATGAGAGTTCTGATGGTGATGATGGTGGTGATGATGATGATGATGATCCCGATGAAGTCCAGCTTGATGGTGGTGTTGATGGAGACGATCTCCCCCCTCCGGGAAGGAATTCCCCCGGCAGAAATCTGTCTGCCGGAGAGATCTTTCTCTCTCGGTGTTTTTCGCCCCGCAGAGGCGGCGGAATCTTTCTGTGGTCGCTCCCCGAGTCTTAGGGTTTCGGGAGGATGATATACGCCAGAGGAGAGAGGCTGGAGTGGGCCAGGGTGGCCACACCACCTCCTGGCGCGGCCTAGGGCTGCCCGCGCCATGGGGTGGTGTGGGCCCCCTATGGCCCATCTCCACTCCATCTTATGGCATCCTTAGTCTTCTAGAAAAATAGGATTTTCCGTATATTTTCCCGGATTTTCTGATCTTCACGAATTTTGCCTCCAAACAGCACCTTTTCCATCAGAATCCTGACTGCAGCGGACCATGCTCCAAAAAGTCATCAACCATGCAAAAACAGATGAAATAACATAAGTATCACCTCTCAATACGAAATATATCAATGAATAATAGTGAATTAAGACATAGAATTGTGATGCAAAATGGACGTATCAACTCCCCCAAGCTTAGACTTCGCTTGTCCCCAAGCGAAACTGAGCTCAATAAACATGGCCTCAGGTTTATGGAGTGAAGAGTCGATAAAAGAATACGGACAAGAAGCATCACATTCATCAAATACATAGATCATAATAGAAGACAACTCACTATTATATAACTCAACTTGCAATGAGTAAAGGAAACACAATAAAGATACATAAAGTGAATCATAATTGGTAATGGCAAACTTAGCTCTTGGTCGAAGAATAGTTGATACTTTGCTGGAGTTCACAAATAGCTGGCTTTTCAATGATAGCTTTCAAAGTAGTAAACGTCAAGATAAGAGCAATGTGCAAAACAAGGAACATAAGAAACATGAATGAATAAATCATCATATGAATGAATGAAACACAAGAACTCAAAATACTTGCTGAGATAGAAGGAAATAGGTTTACCGACTCAACTACAAAGAGAAAGAAAGGGCCCTTCAAAGAGGGAAGCAGGGATTGCAAGTCTCATAAAGAGCTCCCAAAAATTATGATACTTACTAGCTTTCAGCTCTCATTGCCCCTATCATAGGCATCTTTAGGTGATTAAGGTTAAAGTGATCAAAAATGAGGATATGCATTGACAAGTTGTAAGTTGAGAATCTCATGTCCCTTGAATACGAGGGTCGCTCCTCATGCTACTCAAGTTTAGTCACCAGTAAGTTCTTGTCATCGTAAGCATATGTGTATCATTGAGAACCGCCAACGGGGTACCCCTTGCCCGATGATACAGAAGAATCCCCATATCAAAATGACAAGGCAAGCAGACAACAAGCATCTCAACAATCTTCTTATTTACCATGGGAATATGGTGCTTTTTTCTCTCTTTCCTATTTTCATAACCTCTTTTTTATTTTTTTCTCTTTTTTCTCAATATCAGACACTTTTTTATAAGAAGAATGCTTCATAGATACTCGTTATGGTTACGCTGCAGGTTTCCACCATGTCAGCATGGATTAGACCAACGGCCCAGGCGTTTCTCTAACACACATGCATAACTCCATGGACTTACAAGCTCCCCTTTCATTTCACATCGACGACATCCATAGACAAAAGAACATGACATCAACTTGGTACAAAGTACCAGTGCAATGTTGAAAGCATTCCCCATGACAGCATGGTTCTGCTAATTCACAACTTACACAGCGCAAGCATATACGCAACATAGGTGAGCACAATGGTTCAAGTTTATTAAGTGCAAGAAAGTAAAGTGTGCCATCAAGTTCGTGAGAGCTTTAATCACTAATTTTCACATAACAAGTTTAATTTGGGAGGTAGATAAAACAAGAATTTACTTGGAATAGCAATAATGCTACTAGGTAGGTATGGTGGACACAAATGGCAAAGGTTTTGGTTTAAAGGAGGTGGATGCACGAGAAGAAATCCTCTCAGTATAGGTTTTTGGCTAGCAAGGCTGGGTAGCAGGTATAAGAGTTGAAAGAAACAAACAAACATACAAGTGATAAAGTCAAACATGCAATCTTCCTTGGAATCACAAAAGATCTTAACTATAGAATACTAGACTTATGAGCAAATCAAGAAAGAAAGACGATGAAATATTTTTTCTTTAGAGTACCTTTATCTTTTTCATTCAACTCTCAAAAATAGTGTTGCTACTGACCGAGCCAGGTTTGCCAGAACCAAATAAATTAACTCAATGATCCCAAAGTGATACCAATACTAACAACAAGATCAATCATAAAACCACGAATCGAAAACTAATATAAGCTATGCAAAAGAGTGAAAGATAGAACTTCTCATTAATATTCCATAACAGCAACTCACACCAAGGGATACATATCTAACGAGAGAGGGGACACTTCCATAATGCAAACCATACTACATAATAAATCCTCTATTCATGATATGACTCTACTAATAAGGTAAAAAGGTAGAAGATAGTGATATGATACCGCGGCACTCCCCCAAGCTTGGAACAAACCAAGGGGATGCCAAACCTGATGACGAATTACTCCTTTGGTGGTGGTGGTATCCTCTCGATGAGCTCTTTGATTAGCTTCCCCAAGTCCTCAATCTCGAAGGTGAGAGTACGAATCAACTCTGAGTTGTGCTCAATACGGCTCATAATCATTTTAGTTTGTGGATCCCATCTCTTGTGATTCCTTTTCCATTCTTCCCTCTTGGAGTCTTCTTTTCCTGCATGGTTATGGATAAAGGTATGGAAGGGATTCTTGGTGTGTGGAGGAAGTGACCGTGGAGCCAAACTGTGACGAGGAGCTTTTCCCCCAGTCTGCATCCGCGCAGTCCTTCTAACCCTGGCAGGTTTCGTCACCACTCCAATGCTTGCAATGGTAGTGCCGGTGTGCGGATGATGGCCTTGCTCCTCTTCACCTTCACTCTTGATCTCCTTCTCCTTCCCGAGGTCTTGGAGGTCTTCCTCCATAGGCTCCTTCCCTTTATCCTTGGCGGACACCATTGTACTTCTAAGCTTTCAAAGAGTATGTCCTGACAGAAATAGATCAAAACAAAAACACAACGAAAACACGATATACAAACCTCGGGGGATCCGGGGAGTATATATTATGAAATTTCATGTCAAAAGGAAGGTACTGGGAGAAAACGAGTCGGAGGCGGAGTCCGGGGTGGACTCACCACCTGGTGGCGCGGCCAGGGGTGGGCCCACGCCACAGGGTGGTGTGAGCCACCCTGGCTCCGTTTCTGTCCCTTTTTCGCTTCGTAGCTTTCTTTATCGACTGAAAACTGCAAAAATATAGTTGGATTGTATTTTCGCGGAACTTTTCTTACCAGAACTGTTACCTAGTTGGAAACGGACTCTGCAGGTCTCTGAATTTGGTATTTAGTGGATTCTTTCGGAGTCACCACTTGAATAACATCAATATCTTCATCTTCATACACTTATTACTTGAGTCATAAAATCCTTCTCTTCCTTATTACACCATTGTCTCCACTTCCTGGAAATTTCTTTCACACAAAACTTCACACAATTCTCATTAGCAACATTAGTATATATGAAGTGATAAAACCTTTTGAGTCCAACTTCAACTGAAAACCATCAAAACATAAGCTACTGTAGCAACTCCTTCCGAAAACCCAAAAAGAATTCAAAAAGGAAATCGAATAAAGAAGCAAATGTAAGAGTGGCAAAATCTGTCAAAACAGACCAGCAGGTAAAGATCAATTTTTTCGAAAATCTTCTGTTGCTCAAATCAAAAAGTGCAAAACTAACGAAAGTTAAATAACAACCTGGGTCAGAAGCACGAAAAATTACAGCTCAATCCGACATACAGAGATCTCTCACGAATTTTTACGGTGAAGCACAAAAATTTGTTTCGGGGTAGCAACTTCCCCAAATCTTACTTCTCTCTCATTAGAGGTTGATCTTGACACAAAAACCAAACAAAATGGATAAGAAGGGGTTATTACCGAAGTAATAACTTCCAAGACTCAAAGAAACAAAAACAAACTAAAAGCAAAAACCAATTGGGTTGTCTCCCATAAAGCTCTTTCTTTATAGCCATTAAGATGGGCATGATGATTTTGGAGAAGCTCTCATAGGGATATGAATTGAAGTGAAAGAGAGCATTAAGAAGCAAAAACACACACGCATTTAAGTCTAACCCAATTCCTATGCAAGGGAATTTTGTAAACAAACAAGTTATTGAAACCAGAGGCAACTTGCATAAGAAGGCAAAAGAAGTGCAACATAAAAACTTTTAGCATAAAATGAGGAAACTTGATATTATTGAGATACATAAGAACACTTTTCCCTCTCTCATAGTAACTTTCAGTATCATGCATAAACTTAACAATATATCTATCACAAGGACCATCATAGCAATGATCACTTATTCTAACAGAAAACACGGGAATACTAGCTCTCATAACACTACTTTGTGAAACAATATTAGAGGTATCCTTACAAAGGATAGGGTGTCCCTCTTTTTCATATTTAGTGACAAAGTCTTTCAAATTTGCTATTATAGGTTCATCAACCATTTGTTTATCAGGTTCAACAGCTTTATTTGTACTTTCATTAACCATACTAGCTATCATAGAATGTTCCTTCATCCTAACTAGGAAAGGCATTTTCTCAATATAAGGTTCAGGTAAAACATGATTAGCAGTATAAACTTCAGTATTTCTTGCAGGAACACTCTTAGCAATATCTTTATAAGGTTCATGATACTTATCCCACTTCTTTTTAGGCACTTCAATATAGGAAGAAAAAGCCTTAAAGTAAGAAGCAATAGCTTGAGAATCTAGACCATAAGCATTTTTAATATTTTGAAAGTCATCAGTTCCCATAAAAGATTCAATGCATTCATAATCATAATTTATACCTGACTTTCTACCTTTGTCATTCTCCCAAGCTTCAGCATTGTCTTGAATACAGTCCAGAAGATCCCATTTAGCTTCTTCTTCCATGCGAGTGAATGATCCAGCACAAGAAGCATCCAATAAATCTTTATCATGTAGAGGGAGCCTTACATAAAAGTTATTGATAATAATATTGTTGGGGAGCTCATGAATGGAACATTTGAGCATTAGTAACTTCAGTCTCCCCCAAGCTTGAGCTGTACTCTCTCCATCAAGAGGCCAAAAGTTGTATATTTGATTCCGATCTTTATGAATCTCAGTAGGAGGATAAAACTTTGAATAAAAGAGAGGCACTATTTCCTCCCATTCCAGAGCTTGACCATTCTTCAGCACCTTATACCATTCCTCAGCTCTTCCTTTCAGCGATAATGAGAATAACTTCTTCTTAACTTGATCTGTAGTAATACCTGCACACTTGAACAACCCGCATAATTCATGTATAAAGAGCAAATGATCACCGGGATGGACAGTTCCATCCCCAACATAGTAGTTATCCATAACACGATCAATAATTCTTGTAGGTATTTTGAAAACATCATTCTTAGGAGGTGGTGGCTTATCTACTACCTTAGTAGTGGTAGTAGCATTACCAAATAAGAAACTCAGCGAATTATCCATAACGAAAATAAAGCAACTAACGGTAGTAAACAATACTCACAGTAGAAGTTTCCTTTACCAGTTCCACTCTCCAATAGCGCTTCACTCCCTAGCAACGGTGCCAGAAAATAGTCTTGATGACCCACAAGTATAGGGGGTGTATCGCAGTATTTTCGATAAGTAAGAGTGTCGAACCCAAGGAGGAGCAAAAGGTGCTAGCTAGTGGTATGGATCAGGAATTCTCTGCAAATACTTAGCAAACGGATTTTTAGGGGTTTTTGATAAAGCAAGTAAACAAAGTACGAGTGAATAAAAGATAGTAAGAATAAATGCAGCAAGTGGCCCAATCCTTTATGCAGCAAAGGACAAGCCAGTTGTATTACTTAAGATGACCAAACGTTCTCGAGGACACATGGGAAGACTGTCAAGTGCTTTCGCTTCATATAGTTGATTAATCTCCTTTAGCTTGCTAAGTGTTGTGTGGGTGAACCTGTGCTAATGTACTGCCCCATCCAAGACTAATACATACTTGTGATTATACCCCTTGCAAACATCCGTAAGTACAAGAAAGTAATTAAGATAGAAACCTAACCATAACTTTAAACTCTAAGACCCTTACGTCCCTTGTGCAATGGTTTCCTAACAGGGGTTCAGGTTTCTGTCACTCCGGCAACCCCTACGATTAGTAGCCAAATAAACAATGCATTCCCCTAGGCCCATATAGGTGAAGTGTCATGTAGTCGACGTTCACATGACACCACTAGAAGAAGTACACCACAACTTAAATAACAATCTATTGAATCTTTCTCAACGCAACTCCACTACTAACAACAAGACTTCTCCCAATGTCCTCAAGAACAAAACGAACTACTCACAAGACATCATATGGATCATGATCAGAGATGGAATAATGATGTATAACAATCTGAACATAAACAATAATTCAATGGTTCACTCAATAGCATCAACTACAAAGAGTAATCAACACCGAGAAAGTTTCCCATATGAACTATGCAAGATTCAACGCAATTGTTACAGCAATATGGAGATGGTGATGAGGGTTCTGATGGTGATGATGGTGGTGATGATGATGATGATCCCGATGAAGTCCAGCTTGATGGTGGTGTTGATGGAGACAATCTCCCCCCTCCAGGAAGGAATTCCCCTGGCAGAAATCTGTCTTCCGGAGAGATCTTTCTCTCTCGGTGTTTTCCGCCCCGCAGAGGCGGCAAAATCTTTCTATGGTCGCTCCCCGAGTCTTAGGGTTTCGGGAGGATGATATACGCCAGAGGAGAGAGGCTGGAGTGGGCCAGGGTGGCCACACCACCTCCTGGCGCGGCCTAGGGCTGCCCGCGCCATGGGGTGGTGTGGGCCCCCTTTGGCCCATCTCCACTCCATCTTCTGGCATCCTTAGTCTTATGGAGAAATAGGATTTTCCGTATATTTTCCTGGATTTTCTAATCTTCACGAATTTTGCCTCCAAACAGCACCTTTTCCATCAGAATCCTGACTGCAGCGGTCCATGCTCCAAAAAGTCATCAACCATGCAAAAACAGATGAAATAACATAAGTATCACCTCTCAATACGAAATATATCAATGAATAATAGTGAATTAAGACATAAAATAGTGATGCAAAATGGACGTATCAACCCACCTTGCCAATAAGCTTCAGTTTCAAAGAAACCAACCATTGATACAAAGCATGATAAAGCAAGACAATAACAAACCAACGAAAATAACAACTAGAGTAGGAACTAATTTTTTTGTATTTTTGATAAAGAAACAAGCAAACAAGGCGGAAATAAACCAAGCTTGAACAATAGTGATTCCAAGTGGACTTGATAAATAAAGCTATGCTCCCCGGCAACGCGCCAGAAAATAGTCTTGATGACCCACAAGTATAGGGGGTGTATCGCAGTATTTTCGAGGGAAGTGAAACCCAATTTATTGATTCGACACAAGGGGAGCCAAAGAATATTTATAAGCCTTAACAACTAAGTTGTCAATTCAGCTGCACCTGGAAATAATCTTGCTCACAACAGTTTATCAGTAGGAGTAGTGAAGTAATAGCAGTAGTAAAGTAAAGACAGTAGTAACAATAGCAGTAAACAGTAGGATTTGAGTGCGGTAGGCATAGGGATGAATGGACGTGCGTTGCATGGACAAGACAATTCACATAGCAATCAGAACATAGGGCAATTGCAGATAAATAAGATAAAGCATTCAAGTACTAGATAATCCTAGGCATGTGTCCCATATATAGTCATACGTGCTTGCAATGAGAACTTGCACAACATCTTTTGTCCTGCCAGCCCGTTTGCAGCGGGGCCTCAAGGGAACTACTGGCAATTAAGGTGCTCCTTTTAGTAGAGCACCGGAGCAAAGCATTAACACTCCGTGAACACATGTAATCCTCACATCAAAGCCATTCCCTCCGGTTATCCCGATTTCTGTCACTTCGGGGCCTTTGGTTCCAGACAACAACGTGTGTATACAACTTGCAGGTAAGAGCATAAATAATACTATCATAATGAATCAATAACATGTTCAGATCTGCAATCATGGCACTCGGGCCCTAGTGACAAGCATTAAGCATAATAAGTCGCAACAAAGTCATAAAGCACTAATAAAAGATACTAGGCACCATGCCCTAAAAAATCCGATGCCATTACATGAACGATCTGATCCAATCCCTACCATCCCCATAGCCTACAGCGAGGGATTACTCACTCATAGATGGGGGAAACATGGATGGTCGATGGAGAAGCGATGGTGATGATGATGGCGATGATCTCCTCCAATTCCCTGTCCCGGCAGGGTGCCAGAACGGAGTTTCTGGTGCTGTTTCGTGGAATCTGGTGGTGGCAGCGCAGCGGAACTCCTTCTGGAAAAACGTCGCCCCCCCCATCCCCCGAGTTTTTAGGTCAGAAGGCAACTTATAGGCGAAGAGGGAGACCGAGGGGGTGTCTGGGGCGGCCAGACCACCCCCTGGCGCGGCCAGGCCTAGCCCGCACGGCCATGTGGTGTGGCTGGGCCCTAGCCCCTCTCCATCTCGTATTCTGGCTCCAGGTGTCCCTCGGTAAAATAATGACTTTTTCTTTTGTCCCGGAGGCTTGCATGATGATGATGAAGAAGGCCTCCAGGGTGAATTCCCCTCTCCGGCAGGGTGCCGGGAAGAGCTTCAGATTCCTCCCGATCTAGGGGTGGAGATGACGGCAGCTACAGACTCTTTCGTGGATTTTTGATCGGGCACCTAGGGTTTTCGTTCCAAGGGCAATATATAGGCGGAAGGAGAGGCCGAGGGGGTGCTGGGGGCGGCCAGACCACCCCCTGGCACGGGCCAGGCTGGGCCGTGTGGCCAGGTGGTGTGGTGGCCCCCTGGCCCCTCTCCGTCTCGTACTCTGGCATCTGATGACTTCCGAAAAATAGGCACTTTGGCTTTTGTCCCGTCCAATTCCGAGAATATTCATTTTTTGACTTTCCTGGAACCAAAAACAACAGAAAACAGGCAGCTGGCACTGTGGCTCTTGTTAATAGGTTAGTCCAAGAAATCATATGAAAAGTACTCCAAAGTGTGGACAAAACACAAGAAAGTGGATAAAACCAAGCATGGAACATCAAAAATTATAGATACATTTGCAATGTATCAACATCCCCAAGCTTAACTCCTGCTCTTCCTCGAGTAGGTAAGTGATAAAAAGAAAGAATAATTTTTGAGGTGACATGCACCATCAAAGACTTGATCAAAGTATTTGTAAAACATTCAAAGCTAGGATCATAGTACTTCAATCATCACATGAAAGACAAAGTTATAGCAATAAGACAAAGAAACTATGATGCAACATGAAAAGGCACAAACAAAAGATTCATGAATAACAATGATTTGCAAGACGTTTGTTTGTTTCACATAAAGAAAACATAGCATAATAGTATTGAGCTTGTCCCTCATAGAGTAGCAAATATAAATGCATAGGACACCTTCAAAGTTCATAAGAGTGACTAGATACAAATAGTTTAAAGCAAGCAATATCAAGTTATGCATCAATCATCTAGTCTTGGGACAATGCACATAGAACTAAGAATGGCCACTATGCTCTCAAAGTAGGTGCATAAAGGTAGAAGGTGGAGACTCAACATAAAAGTAAAAGAAAGGCCTTTATAAAAGGAAGTAGGGATTCAAGTCTCATAAAGAGCTTCCAAAAATTATGGTACTTATAACTTTCAGCTCTCATTGCCCCTATCATAAGCATCTTTAAGGTGATTAAGGTTAAAGTGACACAACTAAGAGGATATGCTTGACAATTTATAAACCGAAATCTCATGCCCCTTACTTACGAAGACCGAACCTCATGCTACTCAACTTTAGTCACGAGTAAGCTCTTGTTATTATAAGTACATATGTATCATTAAGAACCGTCAATGGAGTACCCCTTGAACATGATACGGGAGCTTTCCCATAATCAAAATGACAAGGCAAGCAGACAATGAGCATCTCAACGATCTTTTTATTTGCTATTTGCATACATTTTTATTGAGGATGCTTCATAGAGTGCTCATTATGGTGATGCTGCAAGTTTCCACCATGATTAGGCATGGCTTAGGCTAGCGGCCCAGGCGTTTCTCTAACAGACATACAAACTCCATGATCTTACAAGTTCCACTTTTATTTCACACCGCCGGGATCCGTAAGCAAAAGAACATGATATCAACGGGGTACAAAGTACAAGTGCAATGTTGAAAGCGTTCCCCATGAAACATGGTTCTGCTAATTTCAACTTATAAAGCGCAAGCATATATGCAACAAATAAGGACCCAATGGATCAAGTTTATTAGATGCAAAAAAGTAAAGTGTGCAATCAAGTTCATGAGAGCTTTAATCACTAGTTTTCACATAACAAGTTTAATTTGGAAGGTAAACAAAAGCATGAATATACTTGGAATAGCATAAGCTAGTAGGTAGGTATGGTGGACTCTTTGGAATAACTTGGTTTAGGGAGTTGGATGCATGGGTGGAACTCATACTTTGTTGTGGAGGCTAGCAAAAGACTGGGAGCGACAAACTAAGAGAGCAATAATGGCCATAATCATGCAGAGCGACAAAACATCAATGATCAAAGCATAAAGTGATACTACAAGTTGAAAACTAAAGGATCATAAAGGCTATGGTGACTTGAGATAGTCATAACATGGTGTGAGCATGCGCCAAGTCAACCCAAATAAAGCATCAAAGGAGAATACCACTATACTATGCTTTAATATGCTAAAACAACGCATGGTTCATGCAAGGCACATTAAGCAATCTCAATTGTTTATAACAAGTCATGCTACAACAAAGAATACTAAGCATAAAGCCAAAAAAATATCAAGCATGGCATGACAAAGCATAGGCCACAGTCAAAAACGAGCTCTTTTTACCACATAAGCATGAACTTTCCTACTCTTTTCCAAACCAAACCAAACTATTTGAAAACCAATGTATGAAAGAGGGGGTCCAACCAATTTATTCAGCAAACTAAGCAAACAAAAGAAAACAAAAAACCAAAACAAAAACGAAAAAGAAGACGCTCCAAGAACAACACAACTGTGCCTGAAACAATAAAAATGAAGCGTTTGGAAGAAACCTGGGATTTTTATTGATGAAGAAGGGGATGCCTTGGGCATCCCCAAGCTTTGACGCTTGTACTTATTGGATATTTCTTGGGGTGACACACGTGGCATCCCCAACCTTGAGCTTTATTCCATCCTTCATCTCATTACTCATTCCTTCCATACACCTGAAATTTTTCCTTCATAAAAAACTTCACACAATCTTTATTAGCAACATTAGTGCACTCAAGATAAAAGGTCTTAAGGTTCAGTTCTAACACCAAATAAAATTCCATTAGAACACTAGCTACTGAAGCACTTCCCTCAAAAAGCTCAATTCCCCAAAAGAACTCAAAAAGGAGCCAACAAGAAGCAAATGCAGAAAAAGACAGAAATCTGTCAAAACAGACCAGCAGGTAAAAGACAAAAAATTTCGAAGACCTTCTGTTGCTCAAATCAAAAAGTGTTGAACTAACGAAAGTTAGATAACAACCTGGGGCAGAAGCACAAAAATTCACGCCTCAAAAAGACGTTCAGAGATTTTACACGAATTTTATGGTGAAGCACAGAAATCTGTTTCGGGACAGCAACTTTCCCAATCATTACTTCTCTCTCATTAGAGGTTACTCTTGGCACAAAAAAGCAAATAAAAAGGATAAGGAGCAGTTATTACTGAAGTAATAACTTTCAAGACTCATCTAAAACTTTTGGGTTATCTCCCAATAAGTACTTTTCTTTAACGCCTTTAAGTTAGCATGGTAGTTTGAGAAGATGCTCACATAAGAAATATGAATTGAAGTAAAAGAGAGCATCAAGAAGCAAATTCAAAGCACATTTAAGTCTAACCCACTTCCTATGCATAGGCATCTTGTAAGAAAATAAATCAAAGAAGCACATACTAATAAGAATGGGTAGATAAAACAAGAGCAACTTCAAAACTTTCAGCACATAGAGAGGTGTTTCATTACCGTGAAAACTTCTACAACCATATTTTCCTCTCTCATAATAATTTTTAGTAGCCTCATGAATAAACTCAACAATATAACTATCACATAAAGCATGTTTTTCATGATTTACAAACACTAGAGCTTTATTATAAACTTTTCAAAAGAATCCTCAGGAACATGACATTCGTCCTCCTTTGGTAAGCATGGGGGACAATCAAATAATGTAAGGGGTAAAGAGTTACTCTCATTAGAAGGTAGGGATGGATAGATCCATTCTTACTCCTCTTGATCATCACTCTCCTCCTCTTTTTCATCCAATGACCTTCTAGTTTCAGCAATTTATTCTTCCATAGGTTCCTGCAAGGCATTAGTCTCTTCGATTGGTGGAGAGAATCTATTAAGATATTCAAGAATATAGCCATTTTCTACCTTGTAATTATCGAAGAAAATTTTAAGTATATCATAAACCTCATATTTATAAGGTGAATCATCAGTATTTTCAAGCAAACTAACAAGTTCAAATGCACCCTTCCAAGCAATAAATTCTTCAATTTGTTCCACATCATAAAAGTCATAATTCCCTTTAACATAAGAAGATATGGTAACATTATCATTATACTCACATTGAAAAGGAAGGTGTTTATACCTCTTACAGCAAAAAAAATAACAAAGTAAAGAGATTGGTTATGAGGGACTCCCCTTGTGAAGATGTCCTTGACTCCCCGGCAATGGTGCCAGAAAAATGCTTGATGGCTCAGTGTTGGCGCCAGGAAAATGCTGGTGCGATGTTGATGTAGAGCTCGTTGGGAACCCCAAGAGGAAGGTATGATGAGCATAGCAGCAAGTTTCCCTCAGTTATGAAACCAAGGTTTAATCGAACCAGTAGGAGCAAGGAAACACCCCAAAGGTGTTGCTAGCTGAGCCTTGGCAAGGCACACTACCGGTGCTAGTAGCAACGTGGAGACCTGCACAACACAACCACAGAACTTTGTCCCCAACTTGCGATGAGGTTGTCAATCTCACTGTGTTTTGCTGAAAACAAAGGATTAAACATATCGAATGGAAAGAAGTAATAGTTTGCAGAAAGTAAACACAAAGCAGTAAAAGTTTACAGATTGTATGTAAAAGACAAGGACCGGGATCCATAGTTCACTAGAGGTGGCTCTCCTTAGATTGATAACATGCTGGGTGAACAAATTACAGCGGGGCAATTGACAAACATCGAGAAAGCAATGCATGCATATACTAATCATCTTGACTCCTTTGAGATTCGATTAGGCATTACAACATTATACATAGACTGTCATCCAACTGCATCTATGACTAATAATCCACCTTCAGGTTATCATCCGAACCCCCTCTAGTATTAAGTTGCAAGCAACAGATTATTGCTTTACAAACTGCGTGTAAAGTAAACAATACGATTGTTCTATGAACAAAAGATTGTTGTTTTCTCCCTAGTAGCAACATCACATATAGTACCTTAGAGATTCTGTCACTTCCCCAGATTACCAGAGGCATGAACCCACTATCGAGCATAAATACTAACTCTTGGAGTTGCTAGCATCTACTTGGCCAAGATAGCTACTAACAACAGAAAGCATGCAAGATCACAAATAACAAAGACATGATAGAATCAATAATCAATTTGAAATAGCATCTCAATATCCATCGGATCCCCGCAAACACAACATGCAGAATTACAAATAGATGATCTTGATCATGAACGGAGCTCACAAGATCTAGACATGAAAGCACAAAGGAGGAGAACCATCCATCTAGCTACTACATGGATCCGTAGTCCAAGGATAAACTACTCACGCATCACACCGGAGGCTTGCATGATGATGAAGAAGGCCTCCAGGGTGAATTCCCCTCTCCGGCAGGGTGCCGGGAAGAGCTTCAGATCCCTCCCGATCTAGGGGTGGAGATGACGGCGGCTACAGACTCTTTCGTGGATTTTTGATCGGGCACCTAGGGTTTTCGTTCCAAGGGCAATATATAGGCGGAAGGAGAGGCCGAGGGGGTGCTGGGGGCGGCCAGACCACCCCCCGGCACGGGCCAGGCTGGGCCGCGTGGACAGGTGGTGTGGTGGCCCCCTGGCCCCTCTCCGTCTCGTACTCTGGCATCTGATGACTTCCGGAAAAATAGGCACTTTGGCTTTTGTCCCGTCCAATTCCGAGAATATTCATTTTCTGACTTTCCTGGAACCAAAAACAGCAGAAAACAGGCAGCTGGCACTGTGGCTCTTGTTAATAGGTTAGTCCAAGAAATCATATGAAAAGTACTCCAAAGTGTGGACAAAACACAAGAAAGTGGATAAAACCAAGCATGGAACATCAAAAATTATAGATACATTTGCAATGTATCAGTAGATAAAACCAAGCATGGAACATCAAAAATTATGGATACATTTGCAATGTATCAGTCCTCTATTGCTTTCACGACCTACACATATGGATGCCAACAATGGCTCAATGCATGTGCAAGATATCGACAAGGCGAGGAAGAGGTTTTACCATGTCAACCGACAACATGCCGCTTATTTTCCTTTTCATCACCATCTCGTAGGAGCCTTGGAACTTGCTACACTCGGCATGGATCGTGCCCCATCGCTTGGAGAGAAAGAGATCATTTCGATCACTATAGAAGGCGTCGTTGCCGAATTTCCTGTTCTCATGGAAGAACCTTCCTACCTTTTCCAGTAGGCAAAGCCCTTTTACTCGGTGCCACATAGTGGATCTTGCGAAACCTCCAGCCATGCCTTGCATAGGACCTTGTCCTCCTCGGTGGTGTAGCTCGCGGTTCGTTGGGTCAACCTCTTGATGTCCACGAGTGACGCCACAAGTGAAGCGGCCAGCGACGTAGTAGTGACCCCCGCGCCCATGCAAGCACCATCATTTACGAACAATGACTCGTCTGCAATGTTGTAGGCATCTTGCTGTGTCTCTTGTTGCGTCTCTGTGTCCTCGCCATAGCCGACGCCATAGCAGTCACCATGTCCGTCGCCATAGCCATCTCCACCCTTGTTGATCATTTCGTGCATGGAGCCCTCGGCATCGTTGGCCATGAAATCCTACACCCAATTTGGCCATGATAAACAGACAGGAGCGGCGTGCAGGAAAAGGCAGCGAAATGTCGAGACCATACCGTGTCGTCGTCGGTCGGCGGCGCGTTGGTCATTCCGCCGAACAGGTTGACTGGCGTCTGCATGTCCGTGGCGAAGATGGACCTTTGCTTCTTCGACGCCTCTAGGGTGGTGTCCGCGATTGTTGGAGTGCGGTTGAGGTCGAAGATAGGCTCTCCCACCTCTGGCGATGTCGTGTGGGGATGGACGGACCGGGAGAGCGAGGCGACGATCCTAGTGTGTCCTCCGAGCGAAGGCGTGCGCGGGTCTGGCGTCCTGGGCTGGCCGCAAGGGGTGGACGTGATGTAGCTAGTAGAGGAAATGCCGGCCATGGACAGGCCAGGGATAGCGCCGCTGGCACCGAAGGGCACGGTGCCACCGAAAGCGGCAGTCAACGCCTCGTGCTTTATCATGTTCACGGCGTGCTTGGCGACATCCACCACCAGCTCGTTTTGGTTGGCCCTGTTCCGCGCGGCGAGGAAGCGCTCATTCTCCTCCCGGCGCACCTTGTTGAGCTTGCTTCGGCGAGTCAAGCCTGCGCCGCAACCCACCGGCCTGCACACTTCTCCGTCTCACTTTTCTCTCCTCCGGCGTCATGTCCTTGGCAAGCTTCTTCGGCCGGCCGCGCTTCTTGGCGGCCAAAACGCCGAAGGGCGCAGCTTCGGCCATGGCGGCGGGATCCATCGCCTTTCCCTCCGCTCCCACCAATGGAAATTTGGGAGAGGTTTTTTGGAGGGAGAAGTGGAGTGGTCTGTGTGCCACTGGCGAGAGGGGCCGCCAAGGTTGATGGTCGAACATGGTAGGCCACGGCTGTGTCCGGGCCGACCCAACCATTGCCCAAATTAGGTGCACGGATGGGTCGAACCAGATGGGTCGGCCCGCTAGAAGGAGGCGCACGTCTCGCGCGTCCACGCGGACGTGTTCGGACATGCCCGGGCTGGTTGGGTCGGCCTAGTGGAGATGCCCTTAGGAGGGTAGTTGTATCCCAGCCCATCAAAGTTCAAGCCACATGTTTTACACTGTGTGTTGCATAAAAGGCAGAATATTCTTTCAGTGGGAGGCGACGTTCCCGTCGACAGCGAGGTGCCCGTGGTGACTTTGTTAATCTCAAGACCTGATCCGCCGAGTCAGTCTCGCGTGTGCTCAAAGGGGTAGGGTGTGCGTGTATGAGTTCATAGGGGTGGGTGCATGTACGTGTTGTGAGCGTCTACGATTGTACTGTGTTTATGAAAAAAACCGAGTGTGACATAAGTTGAACTGCCGGAGTTGCTGGGCGAAATCCTGCCATGGCTGCCCTGCTATAACTGCTATAAGCGGACGTGCGTGGCGTGCGTGGACTCCTAGCGGCACGACCCATTTGGATCGACACGTTCGGCTCGACCCGTCGGCGCACTGCGTGACTGAGGCGTCGTGGCAGACAGTGGCGGGTTGAGGGTGTGTCCTTCCGCACATGCTACTTGCCCACATGCCAGCCACCGCTTAACGCGACACCGATTCAGACGCGTAGCGGCACCAATTCAGACGCGCGGGGCGGCAAGCTGAACAGTGGCAGCCTCCGACATCAATGCCGATGATACGACACCTTGACTGATGGGACGATGCTTGAGTTCCAACACAGGCATTGGAGGTGAAGACGCGAGAACCTACACGCGTTCGCACACGCAGGGATATAAAGTCGGCCCCTGTGCCCGTCGATGCCGCACTCCCCACCTCTCGCCGTTGCCAGCTTCACCCATGATACATTGCAAATGTATCTATAATTTTTGATGTTCCATGCTTGGTTTTATCTACTTTCTTATGTTTTGTCCACACTTTGGAGTACTTTTCACATGATTTCTTGGACTAACCTATTAACAAGAGCCACAGTGCTAGTTGCCTATTTTCTGCTGCTTTTGGTTCTAGGAAAGTCAGAAAATCAATATTCTCGGAATTGGACCGGACAAAATCCAAAGTCGATATTTTCCCGGAAGATTCACGGAGCCAGAAGGAGAGCCGGAGAGGGGCCACAGGGTGGCCACAGCACCCCATGGCACGGGTCCACCTAGGCCGCGCCAGGGCATGGTGTGGGCCCCCTGGCCAGCCATCGACCTTGCCTCTTTCGCCTATAAGAGCCTCCCGATACCAAAACCCTAAATCATCATCCAAAAATCCACAAAAAGTTCCGCTACGCTGCCGCCACCTAAGGGGAGATTCAGGGGACAGAAAGTCTCTGTTCCAGCACCCTGCCGAGACGGGGAAGTGCCCCCGGAACCATCTCCGTCGATCTCCACCGCCATCTCCATCACCATTGCTAATTCCCATGATGAGGAGGGAGTAGTTCTCTCTCGAGGCTAAGGGTTCTACCGGTAGCTATGTGTTCATCTCTCTCTCTATGCATGACCATATTGTGATCATGAGCTTGTAATCTATAGATCTACCTTGCTACTCAAGTGCTTTATTAGATCTCTGCTCTCCCCATGTGTGAAAGTGACAGCGTGCTCACCATGGTGGCACTTAGGCTAGAGATTACAAATACTTGTTATGAGTTATATTTGGAGTTGGATGTCTTTATGAAATTGTGGTGTTTGCTGGAACCATCTAGTGCTCAAGGTGACAGTGTGGGGTTTTCTAGATGGGAAAGATGAACTTTGAGGTGTGTTGTTATAGCCCTACCATCGATTAGAGTGTTCAACCAGAGAGTAGTTAAGAGTAGTATCATAAAGAGAAGATATTTATATGAGAGTGTTCACTAGTGAAAGTATGATCCCTAGGCCTTGTTTCTAAGCATTGATACACCGTTTGCAATTAGATCTGTTACATGTTTGCTTGCTTCCATCTTTATTTTAGTTTGCCTTTAGTCTTTTCCACGCCATCAAGTTATTTTCTATCACCGTTACCACTTATAATTATCTATACCACTTGTATTTCACTATCTCTTCACCGAACTAGTGCACCTATACACCTGACAAGTGTATTGGGTGTGTTGGGGACACAAGAGACTTCTTGTATCTTGATTGCAGGGTTGCTTGAGAGGGGATACCTTTGACCACTTCCTCCCTGAGTTCGATAAACCTTGGGTGATCCACTTAAGGGAAAACTTGTTGCTATTCTACAAACCTCTGCACTTGGAGGCCCAACAACTGTCTACAAGAATAGAAGTGCGTAGACATCAAGCTATTTTCTGGCGCCGTTGCATGGGAGGTAAGGTAAAAGGTATTCACACCGGAGGATTAAAGAAGAAGAACCTCCCACGGCAAACGCCTATTTTCTGGCGCCATTGCCGTGGAGGTAAGGTAAAAGGTACTCACATCCTTCGGTGTGAGTGCTCGAAGTTATTTCCGTTAGATTCTGCATTTTTGTATTTTTGTTTCTTGTTTTCACTAGTTAGGCTTAATGGAAAACAACAACAAAATTAGAGAGCTTTATAGTATTTATCTTGAGTTAGGACATGAGGTGTTTGAAGAGAAAATTAAAAAACCTATGGAACTTTATTTGCATGCTAATAGCAATGTTGTTAGTATGAATTCTTTGGACACCATTATTGTTAATGCTATGGAAAAGTCTAAGCTTGGGGAAGCAAGTTTTTATGAAAATGATCTTTTTTAGTTCCCCAGCTTTGGAAGATAGCTATTCTATTTCTTATGATGATACTATACCTCCAATATATGATGATTATAATGATGAATATGATATTTTCAGTCCACCTACTATTGAGGATAAAGTTAATTATGATTACAATATTCCTCCTATATTTGATGATTATGGTGATGAGAATAATAATGATAGCTATTCTATTGAGTTTGCTCCCACTATGATTAATAAGAATGACTATTCTTATAGGGAGAGTAATAACTGTTTTATGTATGTGGCTCATGATAAGAATGTTTTATGTGATAGTTATATTGTTAATTTTATTCATGATGCTACTGAAAGTTATTATGAGAGAGGGAAATATGGTTTTATGCATCTCAATAATATTAAGTTTCCCCTCTTTATGTTGAAAGTCTTGAAGTTGCACTTGTTTTGCTTTCCTATGCTTGCTGCTTTGTGCTTTCATGACTTGTTTCTTTACAAGATTCCTATGCATAGGAAGTGGGTTAGACTTAAATGTGTTTTGAATGTGCTTCTTGATGCTCTCTTTTACTTCAATTCATATTTCCTATGTGAGCATCTTCTCAAACTATCATGCCTAACTTAAAGGCGTTAAAGAAAAGTACTTATTGGGAGATAACCCAAAAGTTTTAGATGAGTATTGGAAGTTATTAATTCAGTAATAACCACTCCTTATCCTTTTTATTTGCTTTTTGTGCCAAGAGTAACCTCTACTGACAGAGAAGTAATGCTTGGGAAAGTTGTTGTCCCGAAACAAATTTCTATGCTTCACCGTAAAAATTCGTGTAAAATCTCTGTACGTCCTTTTGAGGCGTGAATTTTTGTTCTTCTGCCCCAGGTTGTTATCTAACTTTCGTTAGTTCAGCACGTTTTGATTTGAGCAACAGAAGGTCTTCGAAAAAATTCGTCTTTACCTGCTAGTCTGTTTTGACAGATTTCTGCCACTTTCTGCATTTGCTTCTTGTTGATTCCTTTTTGAGTTCTTTTGCGGAATTGAGCTTTTTGAGGGAAGTGATACAGTATCTAGTGCTCTAATGGAAGTTTATTTGATGTTAGAACTGAACCTTAAGACTTATTTATCTTGAGTGCACTAATATTGCTAATAAAGATTGTGTGAAGTTTTGTATGAAGGAAAATTTTCAGGTGTATGGAAGGAATGAGTAATGAGATGAATGATGGACTAAAGCTCAAGCTTGGGGAAACCATGCGTGTCACCTCAAGAAATATCAGAGAAGTACAAGCGTCAAAGCTTGGGTATGCACAAGGCATCCCCTTCTTCATCAATAAAAATCTCAGGTTTCTTCCAAACGCTTTATTTTTATTGTTTCATGCACAGTTGTATTGTTCTTGGAGCGTCTTCTTTTTTGTTTTTTGTTTTTGTTTTTCGTTTGTTTTGTTTTGCTTAGTTTTCTGAATAAATTGGTTGGACCCCCTCTTTCATACATGGGCTTTCAAATAGTTTGGTTTGGATTGGAAAAGAGTAGGAAAGTTCATGCTTAAGTGGTAAAGAGAGCTTGTTTTTGACTGTGGCCTATGCTTTGTCATGCCATGCTTGATATTGTTTTCTCTTTATGCTTAGTATTCTTTGCTGTAGCATGACTTGTTATAAACAATTGAGATTACTTAATGTGCCTTGGATGAATCATGCGTCGTTTTAGCATATTAAAGCATGGTATATTGGTATTCTCCTTTGATGCTTTATTTGGGTTGACTTAGCGCATGCTCACACCATGTTATGACTATCCAAAGTCACTATAGCCTTTATGATCCTTTAGTTTTCAACTTGTAGTATCACTTTATGCTTTGATTAATGTTGTTTTGTCGCTCTGCATGATTATGGCCACTATTGCTCTCTTAGTTTGTCGCTCCCAGTCTTTTGCTAGCCTCCACAACCAAGTATGAGTTTCACTCATGCATCCAAATCCCTAAACCAAGTTATTCCAAAGAGTCCACCATACCAACCTACTAGCTTATGCTATTCCAAGTATATTCATGCTTTTGTTTACCTTCCAAATTAAACTTGTTATGAGAAAACTAGTGATTAAAGCTCTCATGAACTTGATGGCACACTTTACTTTTCTTGCCCTTAATAAACTTGAACCATTGTGTCGTCTATGTTGTATATGCTTGCACTTATATGTTGGGGATTAGTAGAACCATGCTGTCATGGGGAACGCTTTCAACATTGCACTTGTACTTTGTACCTAGTTGATATCATGCTCTTTTGTATATGGATGTCATCGGTGTGAAATGAAAGGGGAGCTTGTAAGTCCATGGAGTTATGTATATGTGTTAGAGAAACGCCGGGGCCGCTGGTCTAATCCATGCTGACATGGTGGAAACCTGCAGCGTAACCATAATGAGCTGTCTATGAAGCATTCTTCTTATAAAAAAAGAGTCCTATATTGAGAAAAAAGAGAAAAGAGAAAAAAAGAGATTATGAAAAGAGGAAAGAGAGAAAAAAGCACCATATTCCCATGGTAAATAAGAAGAATGCTGAGATGCTCGTTGTCTGCTTGCCTTGTCATTTTGATATGGGGATTCTTCCGTATCATCGGGCAAGGGGTACCCCATTGGCGGTTCTCTATGATACACATGTACTTACAATGACAAGAACTTACTGGTGACTAAACTTGAGTAGCATGAGGAGCGGGCCTCATATACAAGGGACATGAGATTTCTGACTAATACTTCGTCATGCATGTACACCATAGTTTGTTCACTTTAACCTTAATCACTTCAAGATGCTTATGATAGGGGCAATGAGAGCTGAAAGCTAAAAAGTACCATAATTTTTGGAAGCTCTTTATGAGATTTGAATCCCTACTTCCTTCTATGAAGGCCTTTCTCTTACTTTTATGTTGAGTCTCCACCTTCTATCTTTATGCACCTACTTTGAGAGCATAGTGGCCATTCTTAGTTCTATGTGCATTGTCCCAAGACTTGTTGATTGATGCATAGCTTTGATATTGCTTGTTTTAAACTATTTGTATCTAGTCACTCTTATGAACTTTGAAGGTGTCCTATGCATTTATGTTTGCTACTCTCTGAGGGACAAGCTGAATGCCACTATGCTATGTTTTCTTTATGTGAAACAAACAAACGTCTTGCAAAGCATTGTTATTCATGAATCTTTTGTTTGTGCCTTTTCATGTTACAACATATTTGCTATGTCTTATTGTTAGAACTTTATCTTTCATGCCATGTTGAAGTACTATGATCCCAGTTATCAATGTTTTACAAATACTTTGATCAAGTTTATGATGGTGCATGTCACCTCAAAAATTATTCTTTCTTTTTATCACTTACCTACTCGAGGACGAGCAGGAGTTAAGCTTGGGGATGTTGATACATTGCAAATGTATCTATAATTTTTGATGTTCCATGCTTGGTTTTATCTACTTTCTTATGTTTTGTCCACACTTTGGAGTACTTTTCATATGATTTCTTGGACTAACCTATTAACAAGAGACAGAGTGCCAGTTGCCTATTTTCTGCTGTTTTTGGTTCCAGGAAAGTCAGAAAATCAATATTCTCGGAATTGGACCGGACAAAAGCCAAAGTCGATATTTTCCCGGAAGATTCATGGAGCCGGAAGAAGAGCCGGAGAGGGGCCACAGGGTGGCCACACCACCCCATGACGCGGGTCCACCTAGGCCGCGCCAGGGCATGGTGTGGGCCCCCCTGGCCGGCCACCGGCCTTGCCTCTTTCGCCTATAAGAGCCTCCCGATACCAAAACCCTAAATCATCAACCAGAAATCCACGAAAAGTTCCGCTGTGCCACTGCCACCGAAGGGGAGATTCAGGGGACAGAAAGTCTCTGTTCAGGCACCCTGCCGGGATGGGGAAGTGCCCCCAGAGCCATCTCCATCGATCTCCACCGCCATCTCCATCACCATTGCTGATTCCCATGATGAGGAGGGAGTAGTTCTCTCTCGAGGCTAATGGTTCTACCGGTAGCTATGTGTTCATCTCTCTCTCTCTATGCATGATCATATTGTGATCATGAGCTTGTAATCTATAGATCTACCTTGCTACTCAAGTGCTTTATTAGATCTCTGCTCTCCCCATGTGTGTGAAAGTGATAGCGTGCTCACCATGGTGGCACTTTGGCTAGAGATTACAAATACTTGTTATGAGTTATATTTGGAGTTGGATGTCTTTATGAAATTGTGGTGTTTGTTGGAACCATCTAGTGCTCAAGGTGACAGTGTGGAGTTTTCTAGATGGGAAAGATGAACTTTGAGGTGTGCTGTTATAGCCCTACCATCGATTAGAGTGTTCAACCGGAGAGTAGTTAAGAGTAGTATCATAAAGAGAAGATATTTATATGAGAGTGTTCACTAGTGAAAGTATGATCCCTAGGCCTTGTTTCTAAGCATTGATACACCATTTGAAATGCGATCTGTTACATGTTTGCTTGCTTCCATCTTTATTTCAGTTTGCCTTTAGTATTTTCCACGCCATCAAGTTATTTTCTATCACCGTTACCACTTATAATTATCTATACCACTTGTATTTCACTATCTCTTCGCCGAACTAGTGCACCTATACACCTGACAAGTGTATTGGGTGTGTTGGGGACACAAGAGACTTCTTGTATCTTGATTGCAAGGTTGCTTGAGAGGGGATACCTTTGACCACTTCCTCCCTGAGTTCGATAAACCTTGGGTCATCCACTTAAGGGAAAACTTGCTGCTGTTCTACAAACCTCTGCACTTGGAGGCCCAACAACTATCTACAAGAATAGAAGTGCGTAGACATCAACCCACTCCCAACGCCTCCGCCACCGTCGACGATGAAGAAGCTAGGGTGGTTGAAGAATGTCAAGCACGACCACAAGGCGAGTGGGTCTGCATCGGGCGGCCGGCACCGTCAGGGGGCCCCTGCCTCTTCTGGACTGCCATCCTTCCTTCAGGGGGTCATGTCGCCATCGCGGCGGCCGCCCCATCGAGCGCTAGGTGGAGGAGGATCCCCGCCCCGACCGTAGCTACTTCCGCGTGGCGAAGTGTGAGCAGCGGTGGAGGGAGGGAGCAGACATCGCCCACCACGATGTCTCCCTCCCCATGGGCTGGCACCTCAACCGGGAGCGAGTGCAGATGCCACCCGCGCCCAAGGAGGGCAAGGCGCAAGAGCAGGAGATCGCATGGCACGTTCGCATGCTCCCACCAGCCCTCCAGTGGGATCACGCCTACCAAAACAAGGCATTTGGAAGCAGTTCCTGGAGTGGGAGCACACGACACGATGCGCGAGATGCTTTTGCAGCGAGTTCGAGCGATGGGGGTCATGCGCCCTCACCGACTTTGATCCCGACGATGACGGCACCGTAAATCACTCTGACGCCAAGTTCAGCGACAACGACCTCAACATCATCATCAAAGAGGAGGAGGAGGAGGACGCTGCCGCAGCTGCCGCCGTGCACCTGCCCCCGGAGTACCAGGAGCTTCTGGCGCGGGGCTATGACGAGGACGCATTCACCAAGCAGGCCATCACGGCCAGCACGAAGGACGAGGATAGCATGCGAGACGGCTACCAGGAGGCTGTCCAACTCACCGGCCTGGTGGCGCGGGTGAACGCAGGGCTGCCTCCACCAAAGCCGCTGCCGGGGTGAACTGCTTCGACCGCGCCGGAGGAGACGGATGCGTGGCCAGCGTGGCTTGTGCAGGTGATCGACCAGCCCACACCCGTGCCCGTGCCGGCTCAGAGCCTGCCACTGACGAACCTCTGGATGTCGCCGGAGTACATCGACCTTGATCCCTGGATGGACGTAGCGGCGCCGACGGCGGGGAGATCGGTAGCTAAGGATATGGCCAGTTTAATTCTTGTTTTTTTATATTTTGAATGTAAATTATGTATAAATATGTACGAATTTGACCAGTTTTAGCGTGAATTATCTCGGTTTGAATTTTGAAAAAAAATCGGCGTAGCACTATTGGCCAGGCACGGACAAATGGATAGCGCCGCTGGGCGCAGCTGGCCCGACAAGCCAGACCATGACCAAAACATATACGGTCTGACCCAAACGGATAGAAACAGACCTTTTGGATCGCCCCGGTGGAGATGTCCTCGCGCAACGGAGAAGCAACCATATGTGCAATTTTCCGAAGCACACAAGCAGCTAGGGACGTGTTTGGTTACTCGTTTTCCTGTTTCTCGCATGGGGCAGGAAGAAATAAGGACGTTTGGTTCCCTGCAGCGGATGTAATCTTTGAATCGCATGAGTTTTAAAGCACCGCCCAGCCTGACCCTGGAGAATGTCGAAATCGGACGTTTCCACGGAGCCAAGTTCTTCTCGCGCTCGTGGGGGAAGAAGCTGCACGCGCTCGTGCGAGGGAGGGATGGCGAGAGCTCTCAAAATATGGTGGGCCTATTTACACTGCCCCTCCGCCGGCTCCAAAATCCCCGACTCCATTTCCCCCAATTTCGAGCTCTCCCTCCAAATCCTCTTCCTGACTAACGAGCAGGTAAGCGGCGCCTCCTACTCCGGTGGGTCCAGCTCATCTCCGGCAAGTCTTCCTCCTCGGCTATGTCGGACATGTCGTCCTCATCAGGCGAGGTTGAGATCATGGTAAGAAACACCTAACCCTAGCTCTCGTAGCTTAGATCTGTTGCCATGTTCTAACTCACAGTTCTAAGCTATGAGATGGTGTTCTAGATCTGTACCTGAGTATTTTTGCAGTCAGTATTCATGTTGTCCTGTGAATATTACCATGTTCTGTAGGATGAGTATTATAAGTACAATTCATCTCCTAGAACTGAACACATTATTATCCTAGTTGCTGTAGGAGAAGGTTGCATCCCTTGATCTGTTCGCAACCTTTGTGCTGCCTCTACGTTATGTGTCGATGCCTAATGCGGTCATTGAGGTGGCCAGGAGGAAGTTGACCTTGTCATGGCCAGCATCTCTGTCCACCTTTGTCCTAAATCGGGTTGTCCAAATGATCGAGAAAAGGGGTTCAATAGTGCGTGGATTCAGATAGGCGGATATGCACCTAATTGTAGAGGATATCTTCAAGTTCTGTGGCCAGACAGTCACTCCAACCCAGGTGTACAACGACATGAGGCACTACAGAGTGCGCTGAATTCGGGTGCTGAGGATAAAGAGGCTTGAGACCGTGCGCTGGGTTGAGGAGTCCTCTTCGATCATCATGGACGATGATGATTTCTATGTGCACATCAAGGTTCTATATAACTGAACTTGCATCAGTAGTTGTAAGTCTCACATATGCGCGTACATATCTTGAACTAAAAGTGATTCTCATGTAGGCTCAGCCGTCGGACACTAAGTTGATCAACAATCTCATTGACAACTATGCTCAAATGAAGGTCATCTGCGGTCCTCGCATTCCTGTTGCGCCTGTCTCTGTGACCGCGATACACCATGCTCTTAGCCACCTGATGGAGCACAATAGACACGCGACCTGGTATCTTGCCATGACCCCTAAGCATAGGATGAACTGGTTCACGGCGTTCCTGAACAAGCACTACCTTTGAGCAGCGGAGGAGCTGTTTGGCAAGGTGCTAGTAGTGATGATATGGATGTGATGTGTATTTTCGTGTAGCTAGGCTGATGAACTATGCTTACGGTGACCCTTGAACATTGGTCTGTATATTTTGGGAGGTGGTATTCAGTAATAACCCCTTCCGTATGTGCTGAACTAGTGCTGCATCACGGGTAGTTGCGGGTGAACTCGTGCTACATCACACACACACCATGACTTATTATGTCGAATCTGTGTAAATACAAGATAGTAGTTCTCTGCAGTACACTTTTTTGAACTTTGCTTTTTGCCTTGATGATGTTGGGTAAGCTCACCTCACTGGCCAGGAGGTAAGGCTAGTAGTGACAATGGAGTTAGCTAAACAAGTATCAATTTACTGAAATCCTAAAATGCATGGAACCAAATGACTGGGGCTTGGCTTCTCAACCCCTAGGGAAATGAGAATACATGAAACCAAACGTGTGACTTTTTTGGCACGAGAGATTGTATTGCCGCACGCAGCTTCTGTAGAGCCATGATCTCCAGATGCGAGTAAATGGCAGAAACAACCAAACACGCATTATAGCTCTAGGGCGAGGAACACCTATTCGTACTTATATAAATTGAGAGTTGCACGCAAAGGTCTGCAAACCGTGAAGCAAAATGAGCTATCATAGTCACAACTCAGAGGCTCAAGTCTAAAGCATCAGAAGTTGCAACTGCGTTCAGTACTCTTCAATATCCGTGATAGCATCACTATACTCCAGAGATTTGCTTCAGTAGGTTTGATAGAGAGGGAGAGAGTTGCATAGCTTCTCTTCCAGAGTAAAGACGCCACTCTCTCTCATCTGCGGTATTGATACCCCGTCCCATCATGAACTGTTTGCAATCCCATGCTGTGGTGCCACTATAAGTTGCATGCAACATAAGCACGCAAGGTTCAGTTTTTGTTCTTTCCACGGTGTACACAAGGCTCATCACTCATCGGCGCTAGTGGACATTTGGTGTTCATGAAACCGCTGATCCCTGTAAAAAAATCAAAATCCATATTTTTGTTCTAAACATTTTTGGAAATAAATCTTGGATTTAGCAAGTGATTTTTTAGCGAAAACGTAAAAGCTTTGCGTTTCGATTCATTGATAGAAGTATACACAAGCTCAGAGAGGCAACACGACAATGACTCAACTCATTAGCCTACGGGCCGCGGGGATCAAAGCCCAAAGGCCAAGCACTCCGGCTATGGCCCAAGAGTGAGCCTTAGATCAAATCGTGCCGAGAAGGTTGCCCATGGTAGGTGACACATTGTCGAAAACGACCGTGTTGCGCTGCTTCCAAATCCACCAAGCCATTAACATGATCAACAAAGTCATCCCCTTGTGCATCGCTCGGGGCAGATGCCGAAGCCTGCAGACACCAGTCCACAAAGTATCCTTCTCCATCGGTGGTGCAACAGTGGATCGAATCTAAGCGAGCACTTCGTGCCAGATTGCCCTGGTTACTCGTTTCCCCATTTCTTGCATGGGGCGGGAAGAATAAGGACGTTTGGTTCCCCGCAGCGGATGTAATCTTTGCATCACACGAGTTTTAAAGCAACGCCCAGCCTGGCCCTAGAGAACGCCGAAATCGGGCGTTTCTATGGAGCCAAGTTCTCGCGCTCGCGGGGGAAGAAGCTACGCGCGCTCGTGTAAGGGAGGGATGGCGAGAGCTTGCAAAATCCGACAGGGGAAAATTCGGGTTACCGCCCGCCGATTCGCCGCGCCTATTTACACTGCCCTTCCGCCGGCTCCAAAATTCCCGACTCCATTTCCCCCAATTTCGATCTCTCCCTCCAAATCCTCTTCCTCACTGACGAGGAGGTAAGCGGCGCCTCCTAGTCCGATGGGTCTAGCTCATCTCCAACAAGTCTTCCTCCTCGGCTATGTCGGACATGTCGTCCTCGTCAGGCGAGGTTGAGATCGTGGTAAGAAACACCTAACCCAAGCTCTCACAACTTAGATCTGTTGCCATGTTCTAACTCATAGTTCTAAGTTGTGAGCTGGTGTTCTAGATCTGTACCTGACTATTTTCGCAGTCAGTATTCATGTTGTCCTGTGAGTATTACCATGTGTTGTAGGATGAGTGTTATAAGTACAGTTCATCTCCTAGAACTTAACACATTATTATCCCTATTGCCGTAGGAGAAGGTTGCATCCCCTGATATGTCCGCAACCTCTGTGTTACCTCTACGTTATGTGATGATGCCTAATGCAGTCATTGAGGTGGCCAGGAGGAAGTTGTCCTTGTCATGGCCAGCATCTCTATCCACCTGTGTTCTGAATCGGGTTGTCCATATGATCGAGAAAAGGAGTTCAATAGTGTGGGGATTCAGACAGGCGGATATGCGCCTGATTGCAGAGGATGTCTTCAAGTTCTGTGGCCGGATAGTCACTCCAACCCAGGTGTAAAACGACATGAGGCACTAGAGAGTGCGCTAGATTCAGGTGCTGAGGATCAAGAGGCTTGAGACCGTGCGCTGGGTTGAGGAGTCCTCTTCGATCATCATGGACAATGATGATTACTATGTGCACATCATGGTTTGATATAACTGAACTTGCATCAGTAGTTGTAAAAGCTCACATATGCGCGTACATGTCTTAAACTAACAGTGATTCTCATATAGGCTCAGCCATTGAACACTGAGTTGATCAACTAGCTCATTGACAACTATGCTCAAATGAAGATCATCTACGATCCTCGCATTCTCGTTGCGTCTGTCTTTGTGACCGCGGTACACCCTGCTCTTAGCCACCTGATGGAGCACAGCAGACAGGCGACCTGGTATCTTGCCATGACCCCTCAGCGCAGGATGAACTAGTTCACGGTGTTCCTGAACAAGCACTACCTCTGAGCAGCAGAGGAGCTGTTCGACGAGGTTCTAGTAGTGATTATATGGATGTGATGTGTATTTTGGAGTAGCTAGGCTGATGAACTATTCTTGCGATGATCCTTGAACTTTGGTCTGTATATTTTGGAGGTGGTATTCAATAATAACCCCTTTCGTATGTGCTAAACTAGTGCTGCATCACGTGCAGTTGCGCGTGAACTCGTGCTGCAGCACACATGCCATGACTTATTATGTCGGACCTGTGTAAATACAAGCTAGTAATTTTCTGCAGTGCACTTTTCTAAACTTTGCTTTTTGCCTTGATGATGTTGGGTAAGCTCACCTCACTGGCCAGGAGGTAAGGCTAGCAGTAAAAATGCAGTTAGCTAAACAAGTATCAATTTACTGAAATCCTAAAATGCATGGAACCAAACGACTGGGGCTTGGCTTCTCAACCCCTAGGAAAATGAGAATACATGGAACCAAACGTGTGACTTTTTTTGGCATGAGAGGTTGTATTTCCGCATGCAAGTTCCGTAGAGCCATGATCTCCAGATGCGAGTAAATGGCAGAAACAACCAAACACACGCTAGAGCTCTAGGGCGAGGCACACCTACTCGTAGTTCTATAAGTTGAGAGTTGCACGCAAAGGTCTGCAAACTGTGAAGAAAAATGAGCTATCACTGTCACAACTCACAAGCTCAAGTCTAAAGCATCGGAAGTTGCAACTGCATTCAGTACTCTTCAATATCCGTGATAGCATCACTGTACTCCAGAGATTTGCTTCAGCGGGTTTGATAGAGAGGGAGAGAGTTGCATAGCTTCTCTTTCGGAGTAAAGACGCCACTCTCTCTCATCTGTGGTATTGATACCCCGTCCCATCATGAACTGTTTGCAATCCCATGATGTGGTGCCACTGTAAGTTGCATGCAACATAAGCACGCAAGGTTCAGTTTTTGTTCTTTCCGCGGTGTACACAAGGCTCATCACTCATCAGCGCTAGCGGAGATTTGGTGTACATGACACTGATCCCTTTAAAAAAATCAAAAGCCATATTTTTGTTCTAAACATTTATGGAAATAAATCTTGGATTTAGCAAGTGATTTTTTTTCGCGAAAACATAAAAGCTTTGCGTTTCGATTCATTGATAGGAAAAAGAGTTCTGTACAGAGTATACACAAGCTTAGAGAGGCAACACCGCAACGACTCAACCCAGTAGCCTACAGGGCCGCGGGGATCAAAGCCCGAAGGCCAAGCGCTCCGGCTATGGCCCAAGAGTGAGCCTTAGATCGAATCATGCCGAGAAGGTTGCCCATGGTAGGTGACACATTGTCAAAAACGACCGTGTTGCGCTGCTTCCAAATCCAACATGATCAACGAAGTCATCCCTTTGCGCATCGCTCGGGGGCAGATGTCGAAGCCTGCAGCCACAAGTCCACAAAGTCTCCTTCTCCATCGGTGGTGCAACAGTGGATCGAATCCAAGCGAGCACTTCGTGCCAGTTTGCCCTGGAGAAGGGGCAGTCCACCAGGAGGTGAGTCATGGTCTTGTCCGACTGGTCGCACAGAGGGCAGCACCGGGGGGGGTGAGCCAGCTGGTGATGTATACCAAAAACTTGCAAAATATCAATTGGAAAAATGGCAAGACTATATATCTCAATTTAATGATTTAAAATTAAATAATATCCAAACTTTGTCATTTTTTGTTTGACGAGGTTTGATATCGTCAATGCCCATTGTTATGGACTTGGGTTTTGGAGAAGATGGGGATGCTGGAGATCGTGGCACGGTTAACAGACAAGCAACCAGGGGACACGAGATTTACCCAGGTTCAAGCCCCCGGAGGGAAAACCCTACTCCTGCTTGTCTGCTCTTTTATTACGGCGGAACCGAAGGTTACAGGGGTGCGCAGATTCGATCTGGCGTGGAGGTGTGTATGTCGTAATCTCAGGGTGTCATCGTTCTCCCCCTCGTTGGACCGTCCTAGCCTTTATATATGGGGAGGCTAGGTCTCGGGTACCGATACGAGTAGGTTACAAGTTGTATTCAAACTCTAGTCTTGTTCTCCAAGGATCCGAAGGCGTCTTGGGCCTGGGCCACCCGAAAATCTTCATGGGCCAGCGTATATTTGCCGTGGGCCTTCCTTGGGCTGGACTAGGTATGCTGAAGTTACGTACCTGTAGGGTATAACCATGTCAGTAGCCCCCGAGTGTTCAGTCGAATCGTAGATTCGGCTGAGGACTCTCCATTCTTTCGGGCGCAGCTCTGTCTTTCAAGAGAATGTGTAGGGATTGTTGATGCGTGTGCCTGACTCACCCGACAGATCAGGGTCAGTTAATCGTCGTAGGACAAAACAACACGATCTTCTTCAGGTGCGAGTCCCTCGACTCGAACCCGGAACATATGCTGGCGTAATTCGACTCAGGCCGCGGAGGACTTACAGGAGTGGAATTCCAGTGATTTTAAATGATGTACCCAACGCGTCCGTCGGGATTTTTCATCACGCCTGTTGGCATGGATTTATACTAGCAGAGCGAAGTCAGGTGCGTTGCCAGGCCATCAGATGATATCTGTAGGTCTTATCTTTGTGTCGCAGACACAGCATCCGAATGTTTGTCACCGCGGAGGTGCTTCAGGTGGCCAAGGAGGTCGTTGCTCACTTAGCGTTAATTAGGGCAGAGTTGCCGAAAAAGTTTTGCATGCTGATCCGAAGGATCGCAGTCGAAGAGTTCATAGGGTGCGCGACCAGCGCTCCCTATGGGAGTAGCCCCCAAGTGTTTGTTCGAGTCGTAGACTCAAACGGAGACTTTTAGTTCAGGCATTGTTTCAATCATTAAGTCCGCAGGACTCGAAAATTTTCGGATGCTTGAATCCATCCTCCCTATGGGAGTAGCCCCCGAGTCCGTAGTGGAGTCGTAGACTCGACGTGGGACTCGAAGATCTTTGTGTGTGAACGACCATTGCTCCAGTTTGGAGTAGCCCCCGAGTGTCTGGCGGAGTCGTAGACTCGGGCAGAGACTCGAGTCTTGTATTATGTAACTGTAGTAGAAAAAATCTTGTGGGCGTACCGCTGACCCGGAAGTACATCGGGTGCGTGACCAGCGCTCCTGATAGGAGTAGCCCCCAAGTATTTAGTCGAATCGTAGATTCGAGTGAGTACTCTTTAGCTTTGTAGCCGAAGTTGGTGCTAATATAGCTTTTGATGACGTCAGTGCTGACGATCGATGACCTCAAGCGTCTGCTGCGCCAGAGATGACTTGACTTGACGAAGTGTGGGTCCCACTTCCTGACTTTGAATTGACCGGTCACGCGCGGCGTGGAGATGATTACGGCGTTTCCTCGATTTCCGCGCGTAGTGGACGTCGTGGGAACGACGGTTCGTTTTGGTGTTGACACGTGTACGGCCAGATCTGCCGTTGGCGTTAGGTCTTCTCGATGGACGGCCAGCGTGCGTCGTCTTTTGCTGTTATAATCCTTGGTGAAATCGTGGTTTGTTTTCACCGCACCAGTTCTTGCGTTTTACTGCCTCCTTGCGCTCGAGCGATTCTTGCTGTGTGCTGAGAGTTCCTTTCGCATTTCCTTTGTCTTCGTCGTTGGCAACGCCACCACCACTGTAGCGCCATGGGGAAGCCAAAGAAGTCTTCGTCTGCAGTGGGGACCAGCGCCGCCGGAGGCAAGAAGGGCGCAGTCGCTGCTCGTGTCACCGATGGTGGCTGGCGGCGATCAGAGACGCGGGAGAGCGATCTCCGCAAGCTGCGCGAGCGGAGCCTGATCCCGCAGGATACGACGGCCGTGAGGCTCCCCGGCAATGAGGTAATCCCCCGTCCCCCATCTGGGTATCGGGTTATGTTTGTCGCCTTCGTTTTGCGTGGGTTTTCGTATCCAGTCCATGACTTCCTTCGTGGACTGCTCTTCTTCTATGGGGTTCAACTCCATCATCTGTCTCCCAACTCCCTTCTCCACATTGCGTGTTTTATCACGCTTTGCGAGTGTTGGCTTGGCATTGAGCCGCATTTTGGCCTCTTCCGGAAGCTGTATTCCGTGAGGAGGCAGTCTGGTTCGGATGGTGTGTACCCCATTGGGGGTTTCATCATCTCTCTTAGTCCCGATGTCCAATTCTTTTCCTTCTCCATGTCCGAATCTGTCCAGTACTGGCGGAGGAAATGGTTTTACATCCGTGAATCCGTGCTGCCTGGGAAAGATTTTGGTCTCGTTCCTTTTGACCCCTCCCAGTTGATTGTGAAGAAAAGATCCTGGAAAAATCAGATCTTAGACGGTGAGGTGGCGGAGATAGAGGCCCTGTACCGTCGGGTGGAGGAGCTCCAATTGATTCCTGAGAAGGAGGTGAACGGTGTCGACATCATCCGGGTGTTTCTTGAGCGTCGGGTGCAGCCGCTCCAGGCGAGGGCGCATCCGATGTTCCTTTACTCTGGGCGCCGTGATCCGACGAGGGTTTCGAGTGAGAAAATCTCCGAGGTGGAACTTGACAGGGCTCTTCGCGTGCTGTTGAAGTTCAAGGCCGACGAGGAGATCCCGGGGAAGTCGTTGACTCCGCCCTTTTCGTCGACGTTGGCCGTGCCAAAGGTGTAGATTTGCGCACGTAGTGCTTCCCTTATGTTTTTGTCAGTTGTGTACTTGTGTCCTTTGTTTGCTAACAAAGTTTCTTCTCATCTTGTAGAGCTTCAAAGTGCCGGGCATGGCACCACCTTTGCCCGAAAGGTATCCGAATGCCCCGGATAATGAAGTGGTGGATTCTGTGTCCGATCTTCCTTCGGCACGATCTCCGGCGGAGGATGCCGACGAATCGAGTGAGGACCATTCGAGCAAGCGATCACGGAGCTCGAGCGAGTCTTCGGATGCCTTGACTCCTCCGACTCCCAGGAATCCTCTGGGTCTTGAGCGTCATGATGATGTTCAGGGGGGTTCGTCTTCTCCTATTCCTGTCGTTCCTGTGCGAGCTGTTGCTCCGCACCCGCCAGCAAAGCGGAAGAAGGAAGAGAAGGAGGAGAAGAAGGAGGAGAAGAGGGCCCGGAGGGCTTCTCCTATCTTTGACCTGAGCGCGTTGGGCTCGTAAGTGTTCTTGTTGCCACTGTTGTCTTTTGTTCACTTGTTATTTTGGCGCCTGTGTTGATTGATTCGTATGCAGGCAATCCTCCGATGGCTCTAGTGATGGAGCACGCGAGTTGATGGGGGAGTCGAACATTGCGTCGCCTCCTCCGCAGATGGCGGCGACTTTGGGTGCTGCTGCACCAGTTCCTCTTGTGCAGGAGAGGCTGGTGGTTGCGCCTCAGAATTTCGCAGGCGGGCCTGCGGGTTCGCCTTCAGAGCACGTAAGTTTTTATGCTTCATGTCACGGGGGGAGCCCCCGGGCGTCTTCGTGTGCTGATGTTGTGCTTGCTTCTTTGTTTTGGGCGTAGCCCCCAAGTCCTGCTCTTACTGCTATTGACTTTTCCTGCAGCCTTGTGTCCGAGAGGCCAAGCGGCTGGTGGAGGAGCGCCTGACGCTGGAGGTGAAACTGCAGCAGCTGCAAGGTATTCGTCTGCCTTGTAGTACTTTTTTTTTTATCCTTGTCCTGTTTGTTGACACTGGCTTGTTGTGAATGCAGAGGAGCATAATGACTCTCTCCGTGAGGTTGATGCTCTGAAGAAGAGCCTTGGCCAATCGGAGCAGAAGGCCGAAGCTGCCGCTGAGGCGAAAGAGCGCCTTGAGCTTGAGCTGTCGAAGGCAGCCGAAGCGAAAGAGCGTATGCAGCAGGAAGCCGCAGGTCGTGAGGTAGGAGTAGCGGAGAAGCTCATGGCTGCTGCCAAGGCTATTTCGGGTGAGTGCTAGCTTTTGTACTTGCTTCTTTTTCTGCGGGTCTTCTTCTATGTTGCCTTTCTTCATGTTTTCTTCTGTTTTGTCTCAGATGCCGCAGGCATCGAGTTTGACCGCGGTGCTCTGGAGCACGGGAGTGCTCTGGATGATGCCATTGTAGCGGTCAAAGACCGCTGCAGCACCGTCGTCAACTCCCTTGCCAAGGCGAAGGAGGTCCTTGGTCGCTTCTACCAGGAGCTCTTCCCGAAGGGCGCAACCCTTGAAGATGTGGGTGCCCTGGCAGAGGCTCTGTCAGCCGAAGCGCCTGCAGCGTACAAGCGCAAGCAGAAGGGCATCGGCGCGTCCGTCGGGCTGGCGATGGCCATGGCGGCTGGGGCGGAGCTGGACTTGCCCCAGATCACTTCTCGGATGCCGACGGCTGCGGATGGATCAGAGGTAGCCTTCGCTGCTTACTCCGCTCGCTGCAGACGATATGGGCCCAAGCTCATTGACTTGTTGTCTGAGTACGCGCTGCGGCAGCAGGGCGAGGCCAAAGCTAGGCAGTCTGGCTCTGAGGCGACTCGGTGTCCTACGCCTTAGGCATAGGAGATGTAGGGTAGTATGTAGTTTACTTTTGTTGTAAATATCTTTTGTAGCACCATCCTTGTGCCACACAGTGGCCTTATTTAATGAATTCCTCCGAGTTGGGCTTTATTTTTGGCTGAATGTCTGTGTGCCTTCTTTTTCTTCTGCTTTAGGTTCCTTCGGGTGTTGACCCAGTTGGTACTTCATCCGAAAGGCCCTTGCGAGCATCGTTGGATGATTCCTCGCAGCTCGCTTTTCTTCGGGATCGCGTGCGCAGCTTGGAGAGGGATTTGCTTGGGCTACGCGGTCGTGCTGACGTTTGGAAGTCCAAAGCAGACCATAGTGCAGCCAGAGAGGAGTACTTGATGGCGGAGCTGGGTCGGCTGTCCGAGCAGCTGCAATGTAAGTTGATCCTTCTTTCGGGCTGTGGCTCAGTCCTTCGGGTGAGCCTGCTGGCCTTACTCTTGTTCTGTGCTGTTGTCGCAGGTGCGAATCTTGCTCCGAGGGAAGAAAAGGAGCGCATTGCTGTTCGAGTCAATTGCTTGACTCAACAGGACATGGAAGCCGGTGGCTTCTTTTGGATGGATCGCGATCGTGCCATGGTTCTGGCGACGGTGCAGGATCGCGTCTTCCAGGTTTCGCGGGTGCTCCGCCAGGTGCAGACGTCGCTGTCCTCGGTGCTGCACATCATGTTTCCGTTGGATGGCGTGCCGACGACCCTTGCAGGTCTTCTGGCGAAGTTTTGGAGTACCAGCAATGTCAAGGAGCTGGTGCGGCAGCAGCTTGTCGCAGGGGTGAAGGCTGCCTTGTCTCTTGTGAGGGTGCACCGCCCTGATGTAGATTTGGCTGCTGTGGCGACTGGGCCACCTCCTCGACCAGATGGTGGTGAGTGGAATATGCGTCCGCATTACGCGGCTGTAAGGCAGTATGCCGAACAGATTGTAGATTTGTTTGAGCAGCGTGCTCAGGCTATTCTTCAGAGTAGGTAGGACCTGAAAATAAACAGATAGATGTAAAATTTGTATATTGCGGCTGGGCGTGTATGTGCCCTTTGTTGTAAAGGTTCTCTTGTTAGCGAGCACGCAGTGCTTTGATTTAGTACGTGTCCTTTTCGTTTGCCTGACGTGGTCAGCTACTCAGGTGTACACGTTTTGTCCTCAGTCGATGAAATCGTGAGGTGGGGGGAGCCCCCGAGCACGTAGTGCTTTGATTTAGTACGTGCCCTTTTCGTTTGCCTGACGTGGTCAGCTACTCAGGTGTACACGTTTTGTCCTCAGTCGATGAAATTGTGAGGTGGGGGGAGCCCCGAATGCGTATGTAGCATGTAGTAAAGTTGCGGAGAAATAGTCAACCGAAGGTTGGGGACGAGGCACTTAGCTTTATTTGCATCGTAATGGAGGAGGTACATGGTTCGGCTGGGTAGCCTTGGCAGTAAGCCTTATTGAGAGTAAAAGGGGGTACATTGCCCATTGTTATGGGTAGAATCATCGCAGGTGCGAGACGTTCCACGGGTTGGAGTATGCGACTCTAGACTCCACGTGCTTGAGGCGATAGGCGCCACCTGGGATGACTTCGGTGATGACATAGGGTCATTCCCATGGCGAATCGAGTTTGTTCGGTCGCTTTTGCTTGAGTCGCAAGACGAGGTCTCCTTCGACGAAGGACCTGGGGCGCAGCCGGCGGCTGTGATAGTTGCGGAGACTTTGCTGGTACACCGCGGATCTAGCTGCTGCTATATCCCGTGCTTCGTCGAGTGTGTCGACGGCATCTTCGAGTGCAGCCGTGGATTCGGCTTCGCTGTAAGCGACGACTCGTGGAGCCTGGTGGCGTACTTCGGCTGGTAGCACAGCCTCAGCTCCGTGTACCATGAAGAACGGTGTGTAGCCGATGGAGCTGTTTGGCGTAGTTCGTAAGCTCCACAGGACAGACGGTAGCTCTTTCATCCAGTTGCCAGCTTTGTGCTCGAGTGAGCTCATGAGGCGTTTCTTGATGCCAGCGCCGATTAGGCCGTTGGCCTTTTCCACTTGCCCGTTTGTTTGCGGGTGCACCACTGAGGCATACGTGATATTGATCCCGAGGCCTTCGCAGAAGTCCTGGAATTCTTCTGAGATGAAGTTCGAGCCGTTGTCGGTGATGATGCTGTGTGGTACGCCAAATCGGTAGACAATGGATTCGAAGAACTTGACGGCGGTTTTGCCCTTCTGGTTGGTGACTGGCATGGCCTCGATCCACTTGGTGAATTTGTCGACTGCGACCAAGAGGAAGACGTGTCCTCCCTTCGAGGATTTTGGCAGTTTGCCGATCATGTCAAGGCCCCATTGAGCAAAAGGCCAAGCTATGGGTATGGGTCGAAGTTCGGACCCAGGTGCGTGCGGTTTGTCGGCGAACCGTTGGCACCCGTTGCATCTTCGGACGATGTCCTTTGCGTCGCTCATGGCCGTTGGCCAATAGAATCCTGCTCGTAGAGCTTTGGTGACAAGGGAGCAGCTGCCTGCGTGGTGGCCGCAGATGCCCTCGTGGATATCTTGGAGTATGGCCTTGCCATCGTTGATGGTGACGCACCGTTGCAGGACGCCTGTAATGCTGCGTTTGTACAGCTCGCCATGGATGATGGTGAAGGCTTTTGACCGACGAGATATGCGCCGGGCATCTGTCGGGCTGTCTGGCAATTCTCCGTTTATCAGGAACTGGAGGTATGGACGTGTCCAAGTTTCTTCGACTTCCATGACCTGCATCAGGTTGACCATGGCGACTTCGGTATCCAACTTTTCGGGTCCTTCATGACCTTCGGGTAGCGTAGCCCCCGAGTGTTCTGCTACTTCGGGTGATCCCTTGGGGAATTTCCGCTTGATGGATGGCACGCAGATCTGTTCGAGGAACACACCTGGTGGTACCTTTGCACAAGTGGAGCCGATGTTGGCGAGTCTATCGGCCTCCTCGTTGCTCTCTCTTCCAACGTGCCGAAGTTCGCAGCCGTCGAATTCTCCTTCGAGTGCGTTGTATAGTGCGCGGTACGCGATCATGTTTTCGGCGTGTGCGTCGCACTCGTTCATCGTCTGCTGGACGACAAGGTTGGAGTCACCGTAGATGACCAGGCGCGTTGCGCCGCATATTTTTTCCATCTTCATGCCATGGATGAGGGCTTCGTATTCGGCCTCGTTGTTGGAGGCTCTGAATTTCATCCGAAGGACGTACTTCATCTTGTCACCTTGCGGGGAGGTCAGTATGACTCCTGCCCCTGCTCCGGCTTCGCGTTTGGAGCCGTCAAAATGCATTGTCCAGGACTGCGACATGTCTGGGTGTCAGGCAGCTGCAGCTCCATCCAGTGCACCAGGAAGTCCGGGAGGACTTGAGACTTGATTGCGTGTCGCTTCTCGTAGATGATGTCCAGTGGTGATAGTTCAATGCCCCACAGGGCCACGCGTCCTGTGGCCTCTGGATTGTTCAGGATGCTGTTTAGGGGTGCCTCGTTGACGACCATCACCTGATGCTCCTGGAAGTAGTGGCTCAGTCGTCGAGCCGTCATGAATACGCCGTAGGCCAGCTTCTGGTAGTGCGGGTACCGCTGTTTTGTTGGAGTGAGAACCTCGCTGAGGTAGTAAATTGGGCGTTGTACCCCGTGGGTCTTGCCTTCTTCGGGTCGTTCGACCACGAGTACTGTGCTGACCACCTGGTGTGTGGCTGCTATGTACAGCAACAGGGGCTCGCGCTCTTTTGGCGTGACCAAAACTGGCGAGGTGGAGAGGAGCCGCTTGAGGTTTTTGAATGCGTCGTTGGCTTCTGGTGTCCACTCGAATTTGTCTGCCTTGCGCAGCAGCTGGTAGAATGGTAGGGCCTTCTCACCCATGCGGCTGATGAACCTGCTTAGTGCCGCTACTCGCCCTGCGAGCTGCTGAACGCCCTTGAGGTTTTTCGGCTTCTCCATTGTCATGATAGCTTTGATTTTCTTCGGGTTTGCTTCGATCCCTTGTTGAGAGATGAAGTACCCGAGCAGTTGACCCGAGGGGACGCCGAAGGCGCATTTTTCTGGATTGAGCTTGATCCTGTAGCGATCGAGGTTGTCGAACGTCTCGCGGAGATCGTCGATAAGTGTTCTTGCTTCCTTGGTTTTGATGACTATGTCGTCGACATAGACTTGGACGTTGCGACCGATCTGGTCCTTGAGGCAGGCCTGCATGCATCGCTGGTACGTGGCACCCGCGTTCTTTAGCCCGAAAGGCATTGTGTTGTAGCAGTATACTCCGAACGGTGTGATGAACGCCGTTTTCTCTTGATCTTCGACCTTGAGTCGGATCTGTTTATAGCCTGAGTAGGCGTCGAGGAAGGAGAGTTTCTCACAACCTACAGTCGAGTCGATGATCTGGTCGATCCGAGGGAGAGGGAAGTGGTCCTTAGGGCAGTGTTTGTTCAGTGACGTGAAATCTACGCACATCTGCAGGATGTCCGTGTCCTTCTTCGGGACCATCACTGTGTTTGCCAGCCACTCGCTTTCCTTGATTTCCCGGATGAAGTCTGCTGCGAGTAATCTGTTGATCTCTTTGCCGATAGCTTCGGCTCGTGGCTCCAACAGTCTTCGGATGGACTGCTTGACTGGCTTGGTGTCTGGGAAGACATTGAGTGCGTGCTCGGCGAATTCCCTGGGAACTCCTGGCATGTCCGCAGGACACCAGGCGAAGATTTCCCAGTGCTCACGGAGGAATTCGACGAGCGCGCCTTCCTATGCGGGGCTGAGGTCGTTGGCGATCAGCGCCGTTTTGGAGGCATCCGTTGGATGGACCTGCAACTTCTTGGTGTTGATGGTAGAGTCGAAAGACATGTCGGGTGCGTTCTGCTTTGTGACTGGGGGTAGCCCATTGTCCGTCACCTCGCGGAGCCTTACAAGCTCGTCTTGCATGCCGAAAGACTGGGAGATTTTGTTGAAATCCCTGTCGCATTGGTCCGATCAGGTGAAGCTCCCGTGGACTGTGATGACGCCCCTTGGTCCTGGCATCTTGAGTAGTAGGTATGCATAGTGTGGGACGGCCAGGAACCTTGCGAATGCTACGCGTCCCAGGATGGCGTGGTATTGCGACGGCCAGTCCACCACTTCGAATTCTAGGCGCTCCTGCCGAAAATTGTCCGGCGTCCCGAAGATGACGTCGAGCCCTATTTTGCCCAGGGGGAAGATGCCTTTTCCTGGGACAATGCCGTGGAACGTTGTGTCTGATTGTTCCAGGCTGCATTGCGGGATCCGCATAGCTGCTAGGGTGCTTGCGAACATTAGGTTGATGCCGCTGCCACCGTCCATGAAGACGCGACTCATCTCGAAGCCTCCGATCTGCGCCTCCAGCACCAGGGCAGCATGACCTGGGCGAGGGATCTGAATAGGGTGATCCGCGCGAGTGAATGTGATGCAGGACCTTGATCCGCTGAGGTACTTAGGGATTGCAGGTGGAGTTGTCACGGCCATATTGATTTGTCGGGTGATTTTCTTCTGTACCCTGTTGGTGGGACGTCCCTTCTGTATCATATTGAGTGCTCCTTTTGGTGGGGGGTATGCGACCCCGGCGTTGTTTTGCGCTGGTGCGACTGGTTGATGTGGGCCTCCGATAGGCGGCGGTGGAGGAGCTCCGTGTGCTATTTCATCTGGCGCAGGCGCGTTTCCGAACGCAGGGATGGGACCTTGTTGCCTCATCTGTACCATGCTTTCGCTGAGTTTCTGGAACTCGCGGCAGTCCTTGAGCATGTGGCTAGCTTTCTTTTTGCCATCTTGTTTGTCGATGTAGAAGTGGATGGTGCATGGACCCGAAAGTTTGTCGAGTGCTGAAGGTCCGTTGTCGCGGTCGCAGCGTTGCCACGACTGTGTTGGTCGTCCGTTGTCGCGGAAGTTTCCGCTGCGGTATCCTCCGCTGTTGCGGCTGATGTCGTTATGGCGGTCGGCGTAGCCGGCTGCGACCATGTCGGGTCCGTCGCTGTCCTCGTAGCCGCGCGGTCTCCTCTTGCTGTGGCGTTCGCGCCTTCGGCCGTAGTCGTCCTCTTCATCTGATTGCGCCCGCTGGATGCAATCTTCGCCGTCTGCCCAACTGTTGGCGATTTCCATGAGTTGGTCGAGTGTTTTGGGCTTTACGCGTCCAAGTTTCTCCTTGAAATCTGGGCGTTTGACGCCGTCCCTGAAGGCGTCGATGGCCCGCTCTTCGGAGATGTGTGCTGCGGAGTTCTTGGTCGTAGACCAGCGTAGTATGTACGAGCAAATAGATTCATCCGTTCTCTGAGTGCAAGATCGCAACTCTTCGATTGAGGCGGGCCTCTTGCTGGTGCCTTTGAAGTTTTGGATGAAGCTATAAGCGAGCTCCTCCCAGCTTCGGATGGATCCTGATGATAGGCTGCTGAGCCAGACCCGTGTCGCGCCTGTCAGCTGCAGCTGAAGGCATTGCATGGCGGTTTCTTTGTTGCCTCCGTGAAGTTTAACGGATGACAGATGGTCACTGAGCCAGGACTTTGGATCTTGCGTGCCGTTGAACTTCGGAGTGTCCGAAGGAAGCTTGAAGTTGCGTGGCATCTGCGTTCGCCGGACGGATCTGCTGAAGCATCGAGCCCCGCAGAGTTCTCCTTCGTCTTCATCCATCTCAGATTCGGATGAGCATGCGCGTTTGGCGCGTGCTTTGTCGATCTTGCGCTGTGTAAGCCTGTCTCTGGCGTCGTAGTCGTGTTTATGGCGGTGCGAGCTCTTCTTCCTTCGAGGAAGGTCGTGTTCTTCTTCATCTTCAGATGAGGGAGTGGGGCTCTGGTCGCGTCTGGCCGGAGCTTTCTTCTTTGGCTCCGTAGGAGCATCTTCGTGGAGCGCAGCTCCGATTAGTCCTAGTCCGGTGAGTGCGGACCTATGCATGGCCCTTTTAGGGTCCCCCTCCGGAGGTGGGTGAGCCGCGAGATACGCAGTGGCTGCCATGATCGCAACTTGTGGCGTCTTCGGGGTGATGTTGCCGTCGGCGTCCATATCCGTGAACGATGTGTGTAGAGTTCGGGTCACGTCATGCCGTTCCTTCGGGTCCATGTTTTCCACCCGAGAGCGGTGCTTGTTTCCCTGGTTTCCGTTCGTGCTAGAGCCGGGTCCCATGGCGGAGAGCGCAGCTCGTCTCGCACTGGACTCAGAGGCTGCTTTCTTGCGTTTGTCGAGCGTCTCCTGCATCTTGACTTGTTTCTTGTGCTCCTCGATGAGGAGGTAGTGGTATGCCATCAGCAGATCACGTGGGGAGTCCAGAGGTAGGACTATTTCGCCTGCGACGGCGCGGCGTGCTTCGGCCCATCCTTCTTTGCTAAGTTGGATGAGGTGGCCCCTGTTTTCGCCGTTTCCACCGTTTTCGCCGTTTCTGTCCTGCGGGTTGGGGTTGGGCGGCGGGTTAGGCGTTTCCTCGTCGGTTTGGATGATCGCGGCGCATAGATAGCGCCTGTAGATTGGTTGGCTGCTGCCGCAGCTTTCAGATCCGGAACCGTAGGTCCCATCATCCGAAGGTGGATCGCACAGATCGGAGTTGCAGCAGCTGCTGCTGTAGAACTCATCTGTTGATGGCGACGTGCGTAGCACGGGGTGTCGAGCCCACGAAGCGGGCCTGATGGACGGCACGGGCACCCGCTCAGGGAGGCGGAGGGTGCCAGTTTGTCCCACCTGGAAGCAGAAGCTCCCGAACAGAATTTCGAGTCCGTCGCCTACGGGCTCGAAATCCTTCATGTTGGCCGGCGAGTGGGCGGTGAAGTCGAAAGCACCGAAGAGGAGGTGATTCTCCGTCGCCGAGGAGTTGTAGATCGATCGGGTCGGAACCGTCACGACCGCACAATCAGCAGCCCCAGTTCCCACGGACGGCGCCAATTGACGAGGTTTGATCTCGTCAATGCCCATTGTTATGGACTTGGGTTTTGGAGAAGATGGGGATGCTGGAGATCGTGGCACGGTTAACAGACAAGCAACCAGAGGACACGAGATTTACCCAGGTTCAGGTCCCCGGAGGGAAAACCCTACTCCTGCTTGTCTGCTCTTTTATTACGGCGGAACCGAAGGTTACAGGGGTGCGCAGATTCGATCTGGCGTGGAGGTGTGTATGTCGTAATCTCAGGGTGTCATCGTTCTCTCCCTCGTTGGACCCTCCTAGCCTTTATATATGGGGAGGCTAGGTCTCGAGTACCGATACGAGTAGGTTACAAGTTGTATTCAAACTCTAGTCTTGTTCTCCAAGGATCCGAAGGCGTCTTGGACCTGGGCCACCCGAAAATCTTCATGGGCCAGCGTATATTTGCCGTGGGTCTTCCTTGGGCTGGACTAGGTATGCTGAAGTTACGTACCCATAGGATATAACCATGTCATTGTTATTTTAACATTTTAAATTGAGATTTTACTAGTTTGTGGGATACATCATTAGCTACTTTTAAGATTTTATTTTACAATTTTTTAAAACTTATAAATATAGTTTAAAATTTTAACATACAGGAATCACTGGAACTCGGGGGCCAAAAGAACTTTCCATGATTCACAAAAAAAAGATCACGGTTTATCTTGGAATCTCGGAACGCGTCATCACCTAGGCAAATTTCAAATTTCATATTCGATGGCAGCAGAATCCAGCCACGTATCTGCGTCCGCGCAAAATCTGGCGCCACAGTGCCCGTGGCTCACTGCCGCGTAGGCCCGTACCCACACGGTCCCGTGACTTTCAATGGACAAAAAGCGAACCCTTCGGCTCGCTCGCCGGAGCGGTTTGATTGCAACTTCGGAAGTGGACCCGAGTCCACGCGTGACCCAAACCAGCACACAGCGGTCACTGTCGCCAGGGGGCAGGGGGGAATGCGGCCGCCACGGCGACCGGCGAAGGCCGGAGGACGCGGCGGCGGAGGGGGAGAGGCGCCACTGGAGGCGGCGGTGGCGGTGGGAGTGAAGGAAGCGGAGGGGGCTGCGGTGATCGCGATCGACGGGGAAGGCCCCGAGGCGTCAGTGCTAGGGGTTCCGGTTGTCGCGGCGGCCGGAGATGGAAGCAGGGAGAAGGCGTCACTGGAAGTCGGGCTTGCGGTGGGCGAGAAGGACGCTCTCGATGGGGCTCCGGTTACCGCCACCGACGGGAAGGGCGAGATGGCGGTGCAAGGGGACCCGGTGGTCACCGCCGGTAACCAGCAGGCGCACGTGCCCGTGGTTGAGGAGGTGCAGGCGATCGCCGTGAAGGGGAATGGTAAGGCGGAGAAGGACGAGGAGGGGATCAAGATCAAGTGGCTCAAGCACTATTCCTCGGCGCAGAGCATACTCGTCGTGGGAGACGGGGACTTCTCCTTCTCGCTGGCGCTGGCCACCGCGTTCGGCTCCGGGGATAACCTTGTCGCAACCTCTCTGGACTCCTATGGTTCGATCCTTTCGGCTCCCTCTTGCTGCTCGTGATATTTGACCAGATGTGCGCTTTGCGTTCATGCTAGAAGTACTAATTTGGATTATACTAGCATCCTACTGCTTTTTTTGGCATGTTGTGCCTTGGGCATGGGGAATAAATTGAACCATGGCGGTGTAGGGTGCATACTAGAGTACCATGTATATATTTGATGGTTCTAAGAGAACACAGTATCTTCTGCTGGTTAAAGAAGGATTCGGTGCACTTTAGTCGGGTAGGAACTTAGCATCAAAGCTAGTACCTTAAATTGGCTTCATTTTCATTTCATTCCGTGATAAAGATGCTAATGCAATTAAAATGAGTTAGTGCTAATTTTACTACCTGAGCTGTATGGACAGACAAGGTTTTAGTAATTTGATCCTACATGTAGTATTATACATTGGAACATTATTTGATTTTATTAAACACTCTGCGTTATCTCACTAAATCTAATTATGATGTATGAAGAAAATTTTCAATTTGTGCGCCATACTGTTTCTTACTGCCGGATATTGGCTGTCAAACTGTCTCTCACTGCTAGAAGTTGTTTGTTATTAATGGAACACGTGCAGTTGTGCATTGAGAATCACTTTTGCTATTTCTAGCTTTTTCTTCATTCTGCATCGTTGGAAAACTGAACAGGTTCAGGGCATGTGATCTGTTATGAGCGGTGGTGGCTACTCTGTTTAGTTTTTATAGGCTGGGATCCTCTGTTTTGCTGATGATGTCTATGGTAACGTTTATTTGACATAGTTATGCACCTTGCTGCCAAACCACAACCACACCATTTGTTTATCTTTTGCAACCTCTTTGTGTAAAGGGAGGCTCAATCACTATAACAAAATGCTCTTGGATCAGGAAGCTGAAATGAAAGAGTGAGAACATCAACACAGTGAAAACATACCAGGGCGTCTGGCTAACTCCCAAAAATATCTTGATTTCTTTCTTCTGTCAAGTTGTATTTATATAGTTTTTACTCTTCCCAATACTTATTTGCTTCACTCGTAATTCTAAAGCTCAGAGGGATAATGTGGTTAGCGTGATTTTTGTGATCAATTCTAAATGAACTTATCTGTTTTCTCTGCATTCTTGTTTGGAATCCTCTGTTACAGGGGCTCTAACAAGCAAGTATGCCAAAGCTCAATCTAATGTGTCTGAGCTGGAAAGATTGGGGGCCAGAGTTGTGCATGGCATTGATGCAAAAGCGATGAGGATTCACCCATCTCTGATGAAAAGACTATTTGATCGCATTGTCTTCAGTTTTCCTCATGCTGGGTTCAAAGGAAAAGAAGATCACCAGCACGTCATCAAGTATGTGTACTAAATGTTTGTTAATCCATGTATTACAAAATCGCTCTCATTTTTCACGTGGACTGATTGCATGATAATTCTTCATGCGTTTCTCTGGTTTAAGTTAGATTTTTTATCTTAGGACTAAATTTGTGTATGTGTGATCATCTCGGCTGCACGGATACGGTGGCTGGAACACGTATTGTATCAAATACGGTATCCGATACGGATACGGCCTGGATACCGTATCCCTACGGTTTTTCCCGTATCGGAAACTTAATGAATTAAAATAAATAGGTGATAATTCGGATACCTAGTTGGATACCCTTTGGACACATATTGGATACAGCCCAGCCCAAATACTAAACACTACCCCCTCGTTAGTCCCAGTTCCCTTCCCCCGACACAGCCGCCTCCCACTTATTTACATTGCTATTTGCTATCAGCCTATCAGAATATTAAGCTACTTCTATGTAATATTTCATATTTGAACTGCTAGTCTGCCACTCTATGTAATATTGAACTTGTTAGCTTGTTGGAATGTTGGGCTAAGCTGCTATTCTGTAGTTTTTAGCTGATACATATATTTATTTTCTTATTTTAGAAAAATATTAAAATGTATCCTGTATCAGTGCCTTTTCAAAAGGCCGTATTTCCGTATCCGTATCGGCCGGATACGGATACCCGTGTCTGTATCCGTGCAATTTAGGTGATCATCATCTTAGATGGTTTTACTTCGATTTTTTTTCGTTGGTGCATGCAACATTACATAGAATCTCTTGGAAGTTTTATTTTATTTTGGTTAGAGGCAACGATTGTCTATCACTGCTAAGCTTATGTTTGAGATCACCCACATTGTATAGTCTCATTAATTGAAATGCACTCTATCTATACACGTATGAAAAGAATAAACAGCATTTTAAATAATTTTACAGTTGTTACATAGATTGTATCAAGTAAACATAACATTGTATATCTAGACAAAAAGGATCACATGTAACCTTCAATCCAAGCAGAATAAACTAAGAACATTTCTATTGAATTCATGAACATTCATTTTTTTTCTTTTATGCATCGCATATGTTACTTTTTGCTAGTTCTTTCTATTTATGTACTACCCACTGGTAAAAGATATTTTAACTGTAGCATGAAATTATTTTTGTAACTTGTAGGAAAATGTCTTTTATGTGTATGATGTAAGATTGATAAGATTGGCCATAAGAAGTTAAAAGTTTGTGTGCCAATGGTGGTTAACTGATTGCTTCTTATTGAGTTCAGTTAACTAATGAACCTTCTCAGAATTGAATTCTTTAACAGGCTCTTAGGACATTCAGTTTCTTAGTCAACTTCTCATTAACCTGTTGTTCTGATGTAGGGCACACAAGCAGCTGGTACATGGGTTCTTTGCAAATGCGCGGCACATGCTTCGTCCCTATGGTGAAATCCACATTAGCCACAAGACTGGACATCCTTACGACGCATGGGATATTGAGCAACTATCCAACCATTCTTGCCTTACTTTGGTTCGGAGAGTTGGTTTTTCTAAGGAAGATTACCCTGGTTATAACCAAAAGAGAGGAGATAGTGCAATGTGCGATAAACCTTTTGCCCTAGGTCCTTGCTGCACTTTCATGTTCTGCCTTGGAGATGTGAAGAAGCTGAAGAAAGCGCATGGAAACAGCAAATCCTATCATGGCATATCAGCAGCTGACATGAGGCCATTTGATCTGCATCCACCTGCTCCAGCATGGCCTCAGCCACATTTTCCTCCAGTCAACCGAGTTCAGATGCCAATATCATTTGTTCCTCTATCCTATGGAGTTGCTCCAGGTTTTCTAGTCAACTTATATGGCACAGGGAGGGCTCCTTACTTCCATCACCAGGGCATGGTCCAGCAGCCAATGTGCAGTGGGCCACCACTGAATGTTTTCCCCACCCATGGCAGCTTTCATCCACCCATGATGAGAATCCTTGCAAATCTGGAGCAGCCTTGGTACCCAGAGGGACCTCCAGTTGTGCCACCATGGAGCAGCGACTACCCTTACTCACCCCAAGAACAACACCAGTGTCTGCAGAGGGAGTATGGAATTCACACGCAACAGATGGGATCTTTTCAGATGCAAGCGAGGCTCGAAATGTTGATTGCACACTACGGCGGACAGTGAAGGATCGTGTGGGAGGCTGTATCGCTAGCTCCCCAATGAGATCTATAAAACACCTAGCTACCTGTTTCGACCCCGTCCCATGGTCACTCACACTGTTACCACTCGTCAAGAGAAGCTGGAGTGCCTTGGCGCGGTGGCTCGAACTCAAGCAAAAGGAGCCCTAGAACCACAACATATCCACGGAGCGGCGCCCAGGCACACGCTCTGGATGTCGCCGCCTTAATTATCTTCCGCCAACCCGTTGTCACCATGTATATCGATGTGCAGACTCTTGCCACACCAGCCACCGACACCACCACGATGCCAAGCAACACCACCCCCCGCGCTAGCTGCTCCACCCCTCCTGCCACTTCCATCCAACACTGTTTTACAAGCGATGCTCTCAGGAAAGAACGTGATACCGACACCACGGCACCACCATCGCCCGACCTGGAGATCTTAGGGTTTCCCCTAGAGTAGCAAGAGTGAGGTCGACACAAGGTGCATGGTGATGCCTTCATCAAGGTAACGACATGGTAATGTCGCCATCGTCTGCCAAGGGCTCGGTTTTCACCGGCACCTGGGTCTTCCGGTCTCGCTGCTAGGACTGGAACACGGATCGCGAGATCCGCCAATCCAGCCGTAGGCCGGCCACCTTCGACGGAGAAAATGTCCACCTCCACCAAACCCAGGGCCTCCGCCCGAGGAGTCCTCGTGATGCAAAGTAGGCTCCGGAAGACCTCCGGACGACACCGGCTGACGTCGAGGAGGCGAAGAAGTCGGCGATCTAGGAACCCTAGATCTCGCCATCATCCGCCTCCCCGCAGCCTAGGGACCGCTGCCGCCATAACTCACCGGCCGCCGCCCACTCGCCATCACTGCTGGAGTTCCGTTGGAGAGCCACCGTCGCCATAGAAGGGGCGCGCGCGAGGGTTGGGGCCCCGCCGCCGTGGCGCCGCTGGAAGCTTTGTCCGGTGATGGATCTGACGGCGGTGGGGAGGAGGGGGACACGCGTGAGGGGGTGGTTGGCTGGGGCGGGGGCGATGACCCGGTGCGGTGGTGGCGCCGCCGCACGGGGTCGGGAGAGGAGGAGGGTTCAGGGATGGGATGTGGCCTCACTTTTTGCTTCGAATCTTACTGCAATCTAGAATCTGTTAGTGCCGCTTCTGTTTCGGCGTTGGATGATGGAACTTCCCACTGTTGTCATAAACATAAAATTCGAACAGGGGAAGTAGCACAAGAGAGCAGAAGAAGCAGAGTAGGAGACGGTGCAGGAAGCCTGACAATTTTAAGTACTCCCTCAGTTCATAAATAACTGACTTGAGTTCGTCTAAATACGAATATATCTATACACTAAGAGCGTGTTTGGTAGCCTGTGTCAATCGAGAATCCCAATCTCCACTCATCCATGTTGTCGGTAGACAAGCTTGGCTCAGAATTTATTGTGTGTTTGGTAGCCCGGGCTTGCTAAAATAAGCTGGCCCTAGATGTTGTTTGGTGGCTCGTGTGAGTTCATCCACGCCATTGTCCAAGTTTTTACACAGAGGTCCCTCCACAGAAAAGAAAAAGCAATTGGGTCCTTAAACTAGAAAAGAGAAAAGCCATCGGTTCCTGCAAGGTTGTAGCGCTGCTGCCGGCGCGAGGAGTTGTTGCCACGCCCTGCCGCCATCACCCTGTGCCTCATCCACGCGCTGCCGCCGCCAGGAGCTCTGAATCGACGCGTCGCCGCCAGGAGGTCGTCGTCGCCACGCGCTCCAAATCGACGTGCCGCCACAGGGAGGTCATTGTCCGCACGAGCTCCAACTGAACACGCTTGCTGCTCGGACGAAGCAAGGGGAGGCGATGGGGACGGAGCTGGGCGGGGGCGTCTTACAAGGACGAGAGAGAGGAGGATGCGGGAACGGGGTTGGAGCTGGGCGTTCGATATGGACGAAGCAAGGCAAGACGAGAGCAAGAAGTTGCGGTGTGTGGGAGGGAATGAGGGTGCGGGGCAGAGACCCCTGTCGGACTGGAGCCACGTGCGGGACGGACCCGGCAGTGCCGAGTTGCGAAGCTCGAGGGGCAGTGCCGAGGAGCTATTTTTGCACCAAGTGGGCATAGCTGAGGGGAGCTGATCTACCAAACAACAAAAGGTGAGAAAAAATGGGATGATATGAGATTTTCTGGATAGCCCTGGTCTACCAAACACACCTTAAAACGTGTTTAGTTACATTCAAATTTAGACAAACCTAAATCGGTAATTCTGGACGGAGGGAGTACTAGCATATTTTAGTTTGTCACTAATATTACTCCCTCCATCCTAAAAAGGATAGGCAGATTTGTCTAAATTTGAATGTATCTTAAATACTATTTATTTATTTATTTATTAGAACTCCCTCTGTCTAAAAATAATTGACTTGACTTTATCTAGATTTGTATGTATTTAGACTTGTTTAATATATAGATAAATACGAATTTAGATAAATATAAGACACTCATTTATATATTTCCTTCTTTCTAAACTATAAGATGTTTTAGGTTTGTAAAAAGAGTGTATGCTGACAATCTCCAACTGCAAAGAGGTCGCGCCTCTGGAGCTCCAGCGACTATGAGGAGACGGGCGAGCTTGGCCAGAGAGCGTACGACCGGGTCGTCGAGGCGTGCCTCCGCTGCACCGGCGCGATCTTTGCCGTCAAGAAGCCGCTCCGCTGCACCCACCAAGGCGACGACGGCATCGCCTGCGCCTGCAGCGACGCCCGCACGCTGCGCGAGGCAGCGTTCCTCGCGACGTGCCACGGCTACCCCGGCTTCGTCCAGCTCAGGCTGATCTCGCACGATGCCCTCACTCGGAAGCTCTCCCTCGTCATGGACTACGTCGGCCCCAGCCTCTGCTACGTCCTCCACAAGCACCGCCGCAGCCAGCCATTCACCGAGGCCGAGACGCGCTGCATCATGCGGCACCTCCTGAGCGGCGCCAAGCACATGCACAGCCGCCGCGTCGTCCACCGCGACATTAAGCCAGAGAACATACTAGTCGGTCGTGGCGGCATCCACGACGTCCATGTACGAGCCTCCGCCATACGGGAAGCGCGACACCTACTGCTACATGGAGCCGGAGATGCTCTGGCCAGACCGACTATGACGGCCGGCATGGTGGACATGTGGTCGCTCGGCTGCGTCATGGACGAGCTCCTCACCGGCCAGCTCCTGTTCGACTCGGAGGATGGTGGCGACGCCGAGACGCTCCTCGCAATCTTCCGCGTGCGCGGCGTGCCGTTTTTTATCACATAGCCTGCCTACACTTCCTTGCCGCTCGCCGGGAAGCTCGTGACGCCGCCGTGCGTCATCCCGCGCAACAAGCTGCGATAGCAATTCCCCGAGGACCTCCTCTCCGAAGAAGGATTCCAAGTTCCGTGAGGGCTCCTCTCGTGCAACATCGACAAGAGGCTGTTCGACGAGCGCGGAACTCATAACCTTTCATCTTAACCACAACAGCAGATGATAAGAAAGAAACCCAAAGCAGCCTTCTTCTTCGAAGAAACATTAATATCAAACATGCCTACAAGGATCCGAACTACTCCCCGCCTCCATAAACTGAGAACATCCACATCAATGGTACCCCCATAAGGGAACCAACGGCCCACGGACCCTCCTCTCGCCCCCGTGTGGTGACAGGGGGCAACCCTAGCCGCCGCCGCCTCAGCCCCCAAACTCCACTCCCTCCTCTCTCTCCCGTTGCCACCAAGGTCATGGCCACGCAAAGCCTGGGCGCTGCCGGCGCGGGGGGAGGGGGGGGGGGGGGGGGGGGGGGGTCTCATCTTCCCCGGCGAAGATCGACGGCGCGGAACGTCAATCCTCGTTGCGGATGGGGTGCGCGTCGGGCACCTCAGCGGCGTGGCATCTCTAGCGTGCGGTGGCAGCAGCATGGCCGGAGGAGCAGCGACGTGGCGGACGACGATCTGGTGCCCCTCGTCCCTCTAGCCAAGAAAACTTCGGGGGAAACCTCAGATCCCGCGGGATCGAGCGATGGCGGTGTCTTGTGCATCGTTCCCCTCTTAAGGGCATCACTTTTGGAGTTCTCGCCGGTTGTAGGGATCAGCGGAGCCCCTGGATTTGGTGGAGGTGGTCATCTTCTCCGTCGAAGGTGGATGACATGCGGCTGGATTGGCAGATCTCGCGATCCGTCTTCCAGTCCCAGCAGCGAGATGGGGAGACACATGTGCCGGTGAAAACCGAGCCATTGGCAGGCGATGGCCGCCTTACCACGTCGTTACCTTGATGAAGGCATCGCGTGCACCTTGTGTCGACCTCAATCGTGCTACTCCGGGGGAAACCCTAAGATCTTCGGATCGGGCGATGGCGGTGCCGCGGTGTCGGTATCACGTTCTCTCCTAGGAGCATCGCTTGTGGAGCAGCGTTGGACGGAAGCGGCAGGAGGGTGGAGCGGCTAGCGCGTAGGGGGTGGTGCTGCTTGGCACCGAGGTGGTGTCGGTGGCTGGTGTGGCGACAATTTGCGCATTGATCTACATGCTGACGACGGGTTGGCGGAAGATTTTGAAGGCGGCGACATCCGTAGCGTGTGCGTGGGCGCAACTCTGTGGATATGCTGTGCGGTTCTAGGACTCCTTTTGTTTGAGTTCGTGTCGCCGTGCCAAGTCACTCCAGCTTCTCTTGACGAGTGGCAATAGTGTGGGTGACCATGGGGCGGGTCGAAACAGGTAGATAGGGGTTTGATAGATCTTGTTGGGGAGCTGACGATATAGTTATCATTTTTGTGCTGAGTGTTTAGCTTTGGCGGTTCCGATTTGTATGATCTTTGTAATGGCCTTTGCCAAACAATGTGGTTCTAATAATAAATAAAGGATGTGTGCATCGCTTGATGCAGAGGCCAGGGCTCCGCTCCAAATTTGGAAAAAAAAGAAAAGAGCATAGGGAATGTGGAACGCCTTTCACATGCAACCAAACTTGCTTAAGCTCACACTTATGAGGAACCTCACGAGTCTTGTAAGCAGAAATAGAAAATTGGCTCTTGCCCAATAGAATCGAAAACTGACTCCCATCGACTCTATCAAAAGAAGGAAAACTAAACAGGAAGGCAGTCTCCCCATACGGCATTGCCTCCCACTTCCATTCGGACCGGACCAGACATCGCCTCACAATTTGTTTCTCAACCACATCTGCAGGCATCGTCTCTCTAGTGATCTCTACCATGGCAATAGGCGATAGACTCGGCGCATGTTCCCTAACAACATTGTCGGGTATCTGAGCAAAAAGGGTTTGTTCATGACCGACACTTGCCATGTATGCAGTAGGACGTGGCTGCTTCAACACGGGACATCGCAAAGTAGGATGAGCAGCAGAGTCACAAATGTAACAATATTGCGCAACTTTACAATCTTTTGTAGCATGGGAATCAACTACACACTTCCAGCATCGAACCACCTTCTTGTTTTTCTTAGCAGGAGCAACATCTTCTAGCACAGTAATTGGAGCCTACAGGATTATCGGCGCACCCTCTAGCAGCGGGCTATGCGACGAGGCCTGATATTGTATCCCCTGTCCAGGTGTCTGATAGGGAGGCACATACGTGCCCGGAGCCTGAGGCTGAGAAAATCCGTAGTGTTGTGAACCCGACATCTGACCATGAGCTTGAGGAAACTGCTGGACATGGTTTGCACCTGAAATTGTCCCTGAGTCGGCTCTTCTTCTTGTGCTTCAGAACCGCATTCGAAGTAGTCCTCGCCCCAACCACAAAGGGCGGCACCCGAGCCTCCCACTGGCGATGGACCCCCTCCATATTTCCCAGCACCATGCACAAAACCAGGGGCTCCTCCAGCGTAGCCATGCATCGGCATCAGACCACGATACGGAGGTTGCAGGGGGCGAAGTGGTGGTGGTTGGTTAGCCGAGTAGTAGACCACTGGAGCCACCGGCAGCTGCAGGGGCGGGTGCATCTGTATCCCCACGTGCTGAATCCCCGCATGCAGCGGAGTCACGAGTGGTGCAGTAGGCCCGCTGACATGCGGCACCGGTCCACGAGGAGGCGGGGCGACGTGCAGCACCAGTCCACGAGGAGGCGGGGCAGCGGGCGCCCCCTAGGGTTTTACCCTGCCATTGACGCCACAACCAAGGCGTAGGAGTGACCTGGCGAGGAAGCAGCAAAGGGCGCAAACGTGGAGATTCCCGCGGACGCTCACAAAGGTGCAGAGGAAACAGACAGAGAAAAGGACGTGTGGTACTGTGGTGGTCGCGAAGTCGCGATCTGTCGAGGAGAACTAATACACTGCAAACGTATCTATAATTTTTGATGTTCCATGCTTGTTTAGTATCTACTTTCTTATGTTTTGTCCACACTTTGAGGTATTTTTATATATTTTCTAGAACTAACCTACTAACAAGATGCCATAGTGCCAGTTGCCTGTTTTCTGCTGTTTTTGGTTTCAGAAAAGCTAGTAAGAAAATATTCTCGGAATTGGACCAGACAAAAGACAAAGTCAATATTTTACTCGAAGCAACACGGAGTCTGGAGGGGAGACAAAGAGGGGCCACGAGGCGGCCACACCCTAGGGTGGCGCGGCTAGCCCTGGGAGCGCCGCCACCTAGTGTGGCCCCCTCGAGCCTCCACCGACCTTGCCCTTCCGCCTACAAAGACCTCTCGGGACAAAAACCCTAAGTACCCGATCAAAGACCCAAATAGAAACCCACGGAAGAGTCTGTAGCTGCCGCCATCTCGATCCCCAGATCGGGGGGATCCGAAGCTCTTCCCGGCACCCTGTCGGAGGGGAGAATCACCCTGGAGGCCTTCTTCATCACCATGATTACCTCCGGTGTGATGTGTGAGTAGTTCATCCTTGGACTACGGGTTCATGTAGTAGCTAGATGGTTGGTTCTTCTCCTTTGTGCTATCATGTTTACATCTTGTGAGCTCCGTTCATGATCAAGATCATCTATTTGTAATCTTACATGTTGTGTTTGTGGGGATCTGATGGATATTGAGATGCTATTTCTGAAGTAGATATGCCCTAGAGGCAAATAATAAATAGGTTTTTATTGTCATATCTCAATTAGTTTATAATAGTTTCATATTGTGCTATAACTGTGTCAAGTAGAAACATTGGTACAGGTGTGGTATGAAACAACCAAGTCCCTAGTAGCATATATTCATACTAGTTCGTTGGTCATGAAGATGATCTGGGTTTTAATATCATAGGCATTTATGCCGACTGACAACGGGATCATATGATTGGAGAATGATGTGGTTGGACATTCCTCGAAGGATTGCAACACGATCAAGTCATATAGTTCATTGTTGCAATAGCTATACCTAGACTCCTTTTCCTTAGACCGTGAGCTCATATTACTCACTGTTTCCCGAGGCTGCTTAGACGGCATCAAGCGCCACTTGGTTATACAGTGGTTATAAAGGTGCACGTTGGGTATTCCGAAGGAACAGTAGATGACATGTGACTGCAAGACCGAGATTTGTTCACCCACATGATGGGTTAAGATACATACGGCCGGCTTGGTGAGATTACATCCATAAATATTGCAACATGTGACTAGGTCACGGGGATGTAATATCACAGTAACAAGAAAACAAAAATTATTGTGAACGAGATTGAACAAGGTATGGGATACCAATGATCGGATCTCGGACAAGTTTTATCGAGAAACAAAATGAAGAGGATGCTACATTTAGCGGTTCAAACGACATTGTCATCAGGAATGTATAGGGGTCACATGGATATCCCTGATCCCTCTGTTGATCATTGATACATATCATGTTTAGAGCATTCTCGAGCCGTGAGAGGATACACTTAAGGGTATGATGAGAGTGATCATTCGTAAGACGGAATCATAGTAGAGAAAGAGAAAGCCGGAATCGTTCCGCAGAGAGATCCGAAGTTGTTCGGAGAAAGAATAAAGGAAAAGACCGGAAAAGTGCTTTCGGATAAATGGGAATTTAAACATATATATTTATTATATGTTAATTGTGAATTAATATATTCTAAATAATATTTAAGTTAAGATTTATAAAAGCAACTTTTATATTAGGCCGAATCCCAGAGGGAAAAGGCCTAGAAATAAAACTGTAGAAAAAGAAATGGAAAAAGGCAAACAGCCAGCCCCATGGGCGGCGGATAACCGCCACCGCACAGGGCGGCGTGCAACTAGGCTGCGCCAGGCGCCGGTTCGCACCAAGCTAGGTCGCGGCCGCGTGAGCCGGCCCACCCGGGCGCCAGCCGCCAGCTGTCGCGCGGGCGCTGAGCGAGCTGGGCCACCGGGGGCACGCCGGCCCACCCGGGCTGCTCGCTGGAAGCCGCCTCCAGGCGGGAGCTGCTGGGCCGCAGGGGGCACCAGCCCACCCGGGCTGGCTTGCCAGGCCGCCACCGCGCGGGAGAGAGGCATGCGCGTGGTGGGCCGCGCCAAGGCCCACCCGGCCGCCCTCCTCCCAGGCTGCTGCTCCCCTTTTTCTTTTTATCAGCTATTTTCTGTTTGGCTGTTGGGCTGAGTTCTTTTGGCCCATCCGGCCAGGACAAAAATACCTGATATTTTCCCTTTATTAATAGTACCACATGGCTAACCTAATGGGGAGGGCACACCCCCTCTGCCTATATAAATAGGTGCCCATGGGTGGGATTAAACACACAATTATAGAAGTCTTTTAGTAGACTTTCTTCCTCCCTCTCTCTATACCTTATGACATGGCCCCAAGTCTGGGTTGTGCGATCGAGGCACACCTACAGTACGCCGTTGCGCTGCAGGGATTTCTAGTCGGATATCAACTTCCGCACTCGCGGCGGGATCGGGGAGCCGGAGGTCTCATCGTGCACCGGATGTGTACGAAGACACGAGGCACAACACTTGGGGCGCTTAAATGTCATGAGCCGGAGCTGCTTCACGATGAAGATGAAGAAGGAGCAAGGGGTGACCTACGAGGAGCTTCGCGACCTTGAGGTCGGCTACGAGTACGACTACTTCAACCACGTTTCCCGCGGAACGTTAACCGCGTACGGTCTACAGGTATGTATTCTCTACGCATTGGCCATTACTGCATTACTACATAGATAGATTGTAGGCAGTTTTTGGGGTTACATCATAGGAAATTTTTTGTTTTCTGCTGCGATCCCCAACTGTGGTACCAGAGCCGATCTATGAGTAGGAGTGTTGTACGGCCAATACGCACAAGTATTGTACGGGCATTGATCCCTTAGTTGTTACCCTCTAACGTGTACTTGTTTATATCGCGGTATTGTTTGATGAAGCGGCTCGGACGGACCTTACGCGTATTCATACGCGAGACTGGTTCCACGCTCAACATACGGTTTGTACTGTATAAGTGGTTAGCGGGTGTCTGTCTCTCATTCAATAGTTGATATATCATTTACAACGGAGGGCCCCAAAAGGGGTGTAATAGAGACAACTGTCGGATCCATGTTGTGGTTGGAAAATTCGTAGTTTAGGAACGGTTTTATTGCGAAAGCCCTAACAACCACGTAAAACTTGCAATAGATAAATTAGAGATGTCTAACTTTATTTTGCAGGGGGCATGTGATTATGATATGGCATTGGTCGTTACGAAGGTAAAGTAGTTTACTTTTCTGTTACTAAGTAGTATAGTAATAGTCATCGTTCTGATGAACGACCTGGTGGAGGCATCGTTTACTTGGCGTCAAACCAAGGGCAAGATGGAGATCATGCCGGAGAGCTCGATGGAGATCAAGGCGCAAGAAAGACCATATCATATCACATTATACATATGATGTTGATACTAGTTTTTACATCTTATTGTGTGCTAGTATTTAGATACTCAACGGTAGCAAATAAGATAATCCCTATTTAATTTCAATGTTCCGTGTTCCCCTTGTGTGTGCACCACCAAGAAAGTTCTTCGGTATGAGGCGCCCTGCAGTGAGTAGGGGTCAGACATATCTACGTTCGCATACAGTGGGTGTAAGCCATGTTGCACAGCGAATACACACAAGTTAGATTTGGCGAGCCTAGCATGCCATAGAAGCGTGGCCTCGGAACGCAAGAGATCGAAAGATCGAGCATGAGTCACATGGATGATGTGATTGGCATTGTTGAATGTCTACCTTTGATAATGCACTGATGGCCGTGTCAATCGGGGGAGGTGTAGAGGATAGGGATCATGCGATCACTAAGATCGTCCAGGAGATGACAATTTTAGTGGAGACCAATTATAAATTGATCTCTTATTATAAACTTAGTCTAGATGTCTATTTGCAAATATCTTAGTAGACCTTGGCCTATCCCATTGAGGTCCTTTGCGACCATGGGAATATATTGCTTAATTTGGAACTTAGCAAAAGGGTCCAACTTCATATATTAATACCCACGCCTGAGGGATATCCTCGTAAAAGGTGATCTTATCTTCTTGATACAATAACCATTAGGAGATAATTCGATGACTCCGGAATGTTTGGAAAAACACTTACGATCTTGCATTAGAGTTGAGAACTCTTGGAAGGGCTTGATTACAATGAAGGTCATGGATGAAAAGGTATATGTAAGATATACAAATTATAAATGTGGTTCTTGCAAAACTTGTTGCAGTTTGCAAAGTATTTGATACTTGTCCTGTTTTGTGAAAATAGGAGGATCTGCTTGTGAATTGCTGTCTTTGAGGCAGCGTGACTTGATGACGGCAAGCAAAACAGTTGATGGCCGACATCACCTCTTTCCTCAAAGTTTGTCATTTGGATTAGTGGACTTGAATATAATTTTGTAATCCTAGTTTGCGTGTCTTGCTTTTGGCAAGATAATTATTCATATGAACAAGTTACAAACCAGATTGTACTATTCTTATGAACAATACCTTATGGTCACATTATGATTATAAATAAGTTATAAATAACCAGATTGTACTATTCTTATAAACAATACCTTCGTTGTATTCTAAAAAATTCTTTCTTTTTATCACTTACCTACTCGAGGATGAGCAGGAGTTAAGCTTGGGGATGTTGATACATTGCAAATGTATCTATAATTTTTGATGTTCCATGCTTAGTTTTATCCACTTTCTTGTGTTTTGTTCCAACTTTGGAGTACTTTTATTATGATTTCTTGGACTAACCTATTAACAAGAGCCACAGTGCCAGCTGCATGTTTTATGTTGTTTTTGGTTTCAAAAAAGTCAGAAAATGAATATTCTCGAAATTGGACGGGACAAAAGCCAAAGTGCCTATTTTTTCGGAAGGGATCAAGTGCCAGAATACGAGACGGAGAGGGGCCAGGGGCCGGCCACACCACCTGGCCGCGTGGCCAGGCCTGGCCCGTGCCAGGGGGTGGTCTGGCCGACCCCAGCACCCCCTCGGCCTCTCCTTCCGCCTATAAGTTGCCTTCGGGACGAAAACCCTAAGTACCCGATCAAAAATCCACGAAAGAGTCTGTAGCCACCGTCATCTCCATCCCTAGATCAGGAGGGATCTTAAGCTCTTCCCGGCACCCTGCCAGAGAGGGGAATTCACCCTGGAGGCCTTCTTCATCACCATGCAAGCCTCCGCTGTGATGCGTGAGTAGTTCATCCTTGGACTACGGATCCATGTAGTAGCTAGATGGCTGGTTTCTCCTCCTTTGTGCTTTCATGTTTAGATCTTGTGAGCTCCGTTCATGATCAAGATCATCTATTTGTAATCCATACATGTTGTGTTTGCGGGGATCCGATGGATATTGAGATGCTATTTCAGATTGATTATTGATTCTATCATGTCTTTGTTATTTGAGATCTTGCATGCTTTCTGTTGTTAGTAGATATCTTGGCCAAGTAGATGCTAGCAACTCCGAGAGTTAGTATTTATGCTCGATAGTGGGTTCATGCCTCTGGTAATCTGGGGAAGTGACAGAAATCTCTAAGGTACTAGATGTGTTGTTGCTACTAGGGAGAAAACAACGATCTTTTGTTCATAGAACAATTGTATTGTTTACTTTACACGCAGTTCGTAAAGCAATAATCTGTTGCTTGCAACTTAATACTGGAGGGGGTTCGGATGATAACCTGAAGGTGGATTATTAGTCATAGATGCAGTTGGATGGCGGTCTATGTATTATGTTGTAATGCCCAATCAAGTCTCAAAGGAGTCAAGATGATTAGTATATGCATGTATTGCTTTCTCGGTGTTTGTCAATTGCCCCGCTATAATTTGTTCACCCAGCATGTTATCTATCTAAGGAGAGCCACCTCTAGTGAACTATGGATCCCGGTCCTTGTCTTTTACATACAATCTACAATCTTTTACTGCTTTGTGTTTACTGTCTGCAAACTTTTACTTCTTTTCATTCGATACGTTTAATCCTTTGTTTTCCGCAAAACACAGTGAGATTGACAACCTCATCGCAAGTTGGGGACAAAGTTCTGTGGTTGTGTTGTGCAGGTCTCCACGTTGCTACTAGCACCGGTAGTGCGCCCTGCCAAAGCTCAGCTAGTAACACCTTTGGGGTGTTTCCTTGCTCCTACTGGTTCGATTAAACCTTGGTTTCATAACTGAGGGAAACTTGCCGCTGTGCTCATCATACCTTCCTCTTGGGGTTCCCAACGAGCTCTACATCAACACCACGCACCAAGCACTTTTCTGGGCGACGTGTATTGAGCCATCAAGCGATTTTCTGGCGCCGTTGCCGGGGAGTCAAGGACATCTTCACAAGGGGAGTCCCTCATAACCAATCTCTTTACTTTGTTGTTTTTGTTTTGCTTAGTTTCCTTTTTTTGCTTTGTTTGCTTGTTTTGTTCTTCAAAAAACACAAAAAAATTAGTTTTACTTGTTTGCTTTCTTATTTGAAAACACAAAAAAATTAAGTCTCCCTTAGTTGTCACCTCTCCCTTAGCTCACCATGTTGATCCCTACATTCACCCTGAAAGACCTTCCAATTGGTAGTGGTTCTATAATTGGGAAAGACAATATTGAAGAATTCTTTAATCATGTTAGCAAACATGAAAATACTGAGGATAGATCCCTTGTAGAACTTGCTCCAAATTATGAGATTGCTGCAGCTTCTTTAATTCACATGTTAGAAGCTAGGTTTGTTAACCTCAACCCCTTAATGCAAGTAATGTTTCTTAAGCTTAAAGAAATTGAGGATCCTGAAAAGAGGGATTTTATTCTAGAAACTTTGTTTAAGGAGTCCTATGATGTTGCCAAGGAAGCTAGAAAAGTTTTTGAACGTTTCAATATGCTAGTCTCATGTGTAGATGTTGTTGGTACGCGAGAAAAGATGAAAAAACCAAACCTAATGGGGAGGAACCTAAGATACCAATACCCTTTAAACTAGTAGCGATACATGATGCCATAGAAAAGAATCTTGATTGGATTGTTCCTGCAAACCCTTTTGATGAGAATAGTGAACCCAAGAACATTGAGAGAGGATCCTCTAGAACTTATTTGGATGATATACCATGCCTTGTTAAAAATATTTCTGGTATTGATCTTAATGCTTCTTCATTTGAGAACACTTGATTATTTCTTTGGTTCTATGCCTAACTTAAAGGCGTTAAAGAAAAGTACTTGTTGGGAGATAACCCAAGAGTTTTAGATGAGTCTTGGAAGTTATTACCTCTGTAATAACCTCTCCTTATCCTTTTTATTTGCTTTTTGTGCCAATAGTAACCTCTAATGAGAGTGAAGTAATGATTGGGAAAGTTGCTGTCCTGAAATAGATTTTTGTGCTTCACCGTAAAAATTCCTGAGAGAGCTCTGTACGTCGGATTGAGCTGTAATTTTTTGTGCTTCTGCCCAGGTTGTTATCTAACTTTAGTTAGTTCAACACTTTTTGATATGATCAACAGAAGGTCTTCGAAAAAATTTGTCTTTACCTGCTGGTCTGTTTTGACAGATTTCTGCCATTTTCTGCATTTGCTTCTTGTTAGTTCCTTTGGGGAATTGAGATTTTTGAGGGAAGTGCTACAGTATCTAGTGTTCTAATGGAAGTTTATTTGGTGTTAGAACTGAACCTTGAGACTTATTTATCTTAAGTGCACTAATGTTGCTAATGAGATTGTGTGAAGTTTTGTATGAAGGAAAATTTTCAGGCGTATGGAAGGAAAGAGTAATGAGATGAAGGATGGACTAAAGCTCAAGCTTGGGATGCCACACGTGTCACCCCAAGAAATATCCAAGAAGTACAAGCGTCAAAGCTTGGGGATACCCAAGGCATCCCCTTCTTCATCAATAAAAATTCCAGGTTTCTTCCAAACGCTTCATTTTTATTGTTTCGTGCACAGTTGTGTTTCTCTTGGAGCATCTTCTTTTTCGTTTTTGTTTTGGTTTTTAGTTTGCTTGGTTTGTTTAGTTTTCTGAATAAGTTGGTTGGACCCCCTCTTTCACACTTTGGTTTGCAAATAGTTTGTTTTGGTTTGGAAAAGAGTAGGAAAGTTCATGCTTATGTGGTAAAAAGAGCTCGTTTTTGACTGTGGCCTATGCTTTGTCATGCCATGCTTGATATTGTTTTGGCTTTATGCTTAGTATTCTTTGCTGTAGCATGACTTGTTATAAACAATTGATATTGCTTAATGTGCCTTGGATGAATCATGTGTTGTTTTAGCATATTAAAGCATAGTATAGTGGTATTCTCCATTGATGCTTTATTTGGGTTGACTTGGCGCATGCTCACACCATGTTATGACTATCTCAAGTCACCATAGCCTTTATGATCTTTTAGTTTTCAACTTGTAGTATCACTTTATGCTTTGATCAATGATGTTTTGTCGCTCTACATGATTATGGCCATTATTGCTCTCTTAGTTTGTCGCTCCCAGTCTTTTGCTAGCCTCCACAACAAATTATGAGTTCCACTCATGCATCCAACTCCCTAAACCAAGTTATTGCAAAGAGTCCACCATACCTACCTACTAGCTTATGCTATTCCAAGTATATTCATGCTTCTGTTTACCTTCCACTTGTTATGAGAAAACTAGTGATTAAAGCTCTCACGAACTTGATGGCACACTTTACTTTATTGCCTCTAATAAACTTGAACCATTGTGTCTTCTATGTTGTATATGCTTGCACTTATTTGTTCGGAATTAGCAGAACCATGCTTTCATGGGGAACGCTTTCAACATTGCACTTGGTACTTGTACCTAGTTGATATCATGCTCTTTTGTATATGGATGTCGTCGGTATGAAATGAAAGGGAAGCTTGTAAGTCCATGGAGTTATGTATATGTGTTAGAGAAACGCCTGGGCCGCTGGTCTAATCCATGCTGACATGGTGGAAATCTGCAGCGTAACCATAATGAGTTGTCTATGAAGCATTCTTCTTATAAAAAAAAGTCCTATTGAGAAAAAAGAGAAAAAAAAGAGGTACTATGAAAAGAGGAAAGAGAGAAAAAAGCACCATATTCCCATGGTAAATAAGAAGAATGCTGAGATGCTCGTTGTCTGCTTGCCTTGTCATTTTGATATGGGGATTCTTCCGTATCATCAGGCAAGGGGTACCACGTTGGCGGTTCTCTATGATACACATGTACTTACGATGACAAGAACTTACCGGTGACTAAACTTGAGTAGCATGAGGAGCGGCCCTCGTATACAAGGGACATGAGATTTCTGACTTATACTTCATCAAGCATGTACACCATAGTTTGTTCACTTTAACCTTAATCACTTCAAGATGCTTATGATAGGGGCAATGAGAGCTGAAAGCTAAAAAGTACCATAATTTTTGGAAGCTCTTTATGAGATTTGAATCCCTACTTCCTTCTATGAAGGCCTTTCTCTTACTTTTATGTTGAGTCTCCACCTTCTACCTTTATGCACCTACTTTGAGAGCATAGTGGCCATTCTTAGTTCTATGTGCATTGTCCCAAGACTAGTTGATTGATGCATAACTTGTTATTGCTTGTTTTAAACTATTGTATCTAGTCACTCTTATGAACTTTGAAGGTGTCCTATGCATTTATATTTGCTACTCTATTGAGGGACAAGCTGAATACTATTATGCTATGTTTTCTTTATGTGAAACAAACAAACGTCTTGCAAAGCATTGTTATTCATGAATCTTTTGTTTGTGCCTTTTCATGTTGCATCATAGTTTCTTTGCTTATTGCTAGAACTTTGTCTTTCATGTTATGATTGAAGTACTATGATCCCAGCTTTGAATGTTTTGCAAATACTTTGATCAAGTCTTTGATGGTGCATGTCACCTCAAAAATTCTTTCTTTTTATCACTTACCTACTCGAGGATGAGCAGGATTTAAGCTTGGGGATGTTGATACATTGCAAATATATCTATAATTTTTGATGTTCCATGCTTAGTTTTATCCACTTTCTTGTGTTTTGTTCCAACTTTGGAGTACTTTTATTATGATTTCTTGGACTAACCTATTAACAAGAGCCACAGTGCCAGCTGCATGTTTTCTGTTGTTTTTGGTTCCAGAAAAGTCAGAAAATGAATATTCTCGGAATTGTACGGGACAAAAGACAAAGTGCCTATTTTTCCGGAAGGGATCAAGTGCCAGAATACGAGACAGAGAGGGGCCAGGGGCCGGCCACACCACCTGGCCGTGCGGCTAGGCCTGGCCCGCGCCAGGGGGTGGTCTGGCCGACCCCAGCACCCCCTCGGCGTCTCCTTCTGCCTATAAGTTGCCTTTGGGACGAAAAGCGTAAGTACCCGATCAAAAATCCACGAAAGAGTCTATAGCCGCCGTCATCTCCATCCCTAGATCGGGAGGGATCTGAAGCTCTTCCCGGTACCCTGCCGGAGAGGGGAATTCACCCTGGAGGCCTTCTTCATCACCATGCAAGCCCCCGGTGTGATGCGTGGGTAGTTCATCCTTGGACTACGAATCCATGTAGTAGCTAGATGGCTGGTTTCTCCTCCTTTGTGCTTTCATGTTTAGATCTTGTGAGCTCCGTTCATGATCAAGATCATCTATATGTAATCCATACATGTTGTGTTTGCGGGGATCCGATGGATATTGAGATGCTATTTTAGATTGATTATTGATTCTATCATGTCTTTGTTATTTGAGATCTTGCATGCTTTCCGTTGTTAGTAGCTATCTTGGCCAAGTAGATGCTAGCAACTCCAAGAGTTAGTATTTATGCTCGATAGTGGGTTCATGCCTCTGGTAATCTGGGGAAGTGACAGAAATCTCTAAGGTACTAGATGTGTTGTTGCTACTAGGGAGAAAACAATGATCTTTTGTTCATAGAACAATTGTATTGTTTACTTTACACACAGTTCGTAAAGCAATAATCTGTTGCTTGCAACTTAATACTGGAGGGGGTTCGGATGATAACCTGAAGGTGGATTATTAGTCATAGATGCAGTTGGATGGCGGTCTATGTATTATGTTGTAATGCCCAATCAAGTCTCAAAGGAGTCAAGATGATTAGTATATGCATGTATTGCTTTCTCGGTGTTTGTCAATTGCCCCGCTGTAATTTGTTCACCCAGCATGTTATCTATCTAAGGAGAGCCACCTCTAGTGAACTATGTATCCCGGTCCTTGTCTTTTATATACAATCTACAATCTTTTACTACTTTGTGTTTACTTTCTGTAAACTTTTACTTCTTTCCATTTGATACGTTTAATCCTTTGTTTTCCGCAAAACACGGTGAGATTGACAACCTCATCGCAAGTTGGGGACAAAGTTCTGTGGTTGTGTTATGCAGGTCTCCACGTTGCTACTAGCACCGGTAGTGCGCCCTGCCAAAGCTCAGCTAGTAACACCTTTGGGGTGTTTCCTTGCTCCTACTGGTTCGATTAAACCTTGGTTTCATAACTAAGGGAAACTTGCTGCTGTGCTCATCATACCTTCCTCTTGGGGTTCCCAACGAGCTCTACATCAACACCACGCACCAAGCACTTTTCTGGGCGCCGTGTATTGAGCCATCAATGGTTTAAACATTTATAAAGGATTAGAATGCTAAAATATATCCAAAGTCTAATAATGAAATGACACTATAGTTTAAGTCATTTTGGTTATTGCAGGTTCTTTATGAAAGATCGAGGTCCTAGATGCTTAATCTAGAGACTTTGCAAAACCATGCCTCTTGGGCAGAATGACCAAAACTCCGCATTCTGGTAAAACAGTGATATGCGAAGAAATGTTGAAACTTATACATAATGATGTATCATATTTTCAACAAGTAGTGGAAATCATTTATTGTGGACTTAAGTGAATAGGTGTATTTACTTAATGAAACATGAAGTTTGAAATGATTTGAATTGTTCAAATGAGTTCATAACTAAATGGGATATTGAATTAACTGAATTAACAAGTCTCTTCGATTTGATTGACATGACTAAGGTATTCAAGTTAAGTTTAGCATAAAAGGAACTTGTGAAAGATGTTTCACAAATTATGATAATTGGATGAATTCAAACCATGGTGATGAAGGGAATATGCCCGAGAGGCAATAATAAAGTGGTTATTATCTTATTCCTTGTTTATGATAAATGTTTATTTTGCATGCTATAATTGTATTAAATGGAAACGTTAATACATGTGTGTTTAATAAACAAAATACAAAGTTCCTAGTAATGCCTCTCATATAAACTAGCTTGTTGATTAACAAGATGATCAAGGTTTCCTAATCATGAACATTGGATGTTGTTAATAACGAGGTCACAACATTGGTAGAATGATGTGATGAACATTCATCCGAAGTATAGCATTACGATCAAAGTCATTATGTTTATATTGCTATAACATCATACGAAGTAATCTTAGTCCTTAGACCATGAGATCATGTTAATTGCTGACACCGGAAGAGTATCTTGATAACATCAAACGTCACACCGTAACAGGGTGACTATAAAGGTGGGTTCAGTGCTACAAAGGTGTTATGCTGAGGCTCATAGATCAAGAGTGGGATTTGTCCATCCCGATGACGGATAGATATACTCTGGGCCCTCTCGGTGATATCACGTTAAGATAGCTTGCAAGCAAGTGATATGATCACTAGAATGTTATATCACGGGAACGAGAAAAGAGTGCATGTCGGTAACGAGATCAAACTAGGTATGGAGATACCGATGATCGAATCTCGGACATGTAATATATCGCGAGACAAAGGGATTTAGTTACTAGTGTTAAAGGTTCTCATGATGACAGAAGTCATCGTTGAATGTGTAGGAGTCAGTATGGATCTCTAGGTCCCGCTTCTGATTATTGATCTGAGAGGGGTCTCGATCATGTCTGCATTATTCACGAACCGTAGGGTGACACACTTAAGGGATACCGACACCATTTGGAGCAAATATGTTTCAGATAAAGATTTAAGAAAGCGCTGGAATTATTTCAATAGACACCGAAACTGTTTCGGATGAAATTGCTGAAATTGGTTCTGCATGTAATATTGAAATGTTGCAGGGGGTTTTATGTGAATGTTTGTTAATTAAAATAATTAAAAAAATTCTGAATAAAAATAATAAAAGAGTTTTATTAAATGAGAGAGCATTAAATTTGGAGAAATTTAATGCATTTAAAGTGGAGACTTTAAAAGAGAATGTGAAGGGGCATTTTAATGTGGAGGGGTTACCACCACATGAATGGGGAGGTGGGGAGTCATCCTCCCATGGGCCGCCGGCCATGGGGGAGGGGTACCCCCTCCTCCTATAAAAGGCCCCCCTCAAACCCCTTCTTCCTCACACCTCCTCGTGAAGGATCCTCTCCCCCTCTAGTTATTCCCCATGGTCTCAGATTAGCGAGATACATGTTCCCGGTGGCTTTATCTGAAAAGGAGTTGCTGCTTCCGCTGCTTTGCTAGAGCGAGGGACGGAGGTTTTCAGGGTACCGGACGTGTGTGCGATCACGGATGCACCGCTGCTTTGCGGTGCTGGACTTGGTGGTACTGGACTTGCTGGAGCTGGATCTGAAGGACGTGCTGGAGCCGGACCTGCTGGACTTCATCATGATCTTGAGATCGGCAAGTGTATGACTACATCATCCACGAGTTCCAACTCGTTAACAAAGCTTTGTTGTCTTTAAGGGTAAGTTCTCCATGGATGTATATCCACTCGTTGCTTGTATCTAGTAGATAGATCTTGGCGTATAGTTCCCATTGTAGGAAAAATTTTGTTTTCTATGTTACGAACCCTTCAGTGGTATCAGAGCCTGATCTATGCGTAGGTGCTTTGCACGGGTAGTACACATATGTTTATATGTGGTCATGTATTTTGGATATTGGTAGCATAGTGGGATGAAGCGGCCTGGACCAACCTTACATGTCATCGCACATGAGACCGGTTCCACGACTGACATGCAACTAGTTTTGCATAAGTGGCTAGCGGGTGTCTGTCTCTCCTACTATAGTCAATATCTGATTTACAACGAGTTGCTAATAACTTGGTTATCCCCGTTCTGGTTCATGTTCGTAGGTAAGAACGGTTCTATCTTCGAAAGCCCTAAGCCACGTAAAACTTGCAATTGATAAATTAGAGGCGTCTAGTTTAGATCGTTGCTGGGCTAGTGTCATGATATGGTAATGTTGTAAGTAGATGTATGATAGATACTCTTACAACACACCTAACGTGTAAGTTCCATAGACCTTGGCCTTACACACAAAGGAATGATAGAGATCATACCATGATGCATATGATAGAGATCAAATGCATTGACCATATCATCCCACTTTACACATTAGATGTTTGCATCTTACATTGCTAGTTTGGCATTTTAGTAGCATTATAAGATGATCTCTCATTTAAATATCAAGATAAAATGTGTTCTTCCTTAAGTATGCACCGTTTTATGGATCATGTTTCGAGATATCACGTGATGATCGGGTGTACTCAACTCTACGCTTTCATACAAACGGGTGTAAGACAGTTTTACACATGCGAGTACTAAGGTTCTTACTTGGCGAGCCTAGCATGTACAAACATGGCCTCGGAACACGGACCGAAAGGTGAAGCATGAGTCATATAGTTGATATGATGCCCATATTGATGCTCGCCTTTGAAGCTACACCGACTCACGTGATGATCGGACTTGGTGTAGTAGATTTGGTTCATGTAATCACCAAAAAGGCACGAGGGATGTCGTTTTTGAGTGGGAGTTCATTTCTAATTTGGATTAGTCGAACTCAATTTGTCATAAACTAAATCGAAGTGAATTTGCATATTTTGTTGTAGACATTGGCATCTGTTTACTACCTTATGCTTAGTTTTAATTGAGATAATAGAACTATAGAATTCTGGATATTTACTTTACGAACTGGTATCGTATTGTTTTGAATGTCAATTTAAAGTTTAGAAGTCCTATTGAAAACTTTTAGCAAACTCTATTTACTCCATGAAGTTTAATAAGTAGTATTAAATGAAGAGTAAGAATTCCAATGTTAATATCTAAAGTATCATGTTTGCCTCCATGATTCTTGATATTCAAAAGTTGTTTTAATATCGAGGTTATCTAGGAGCTGAAATAATTGTTTTAGAAACCATCATGTGTGGAAGATATTGTGATATCTAAAACAATGTTTATGGTTGCAATATGATAGAGTATAATTTAACAAAATACATGTTCTCATATTGTATGAGAAATTGTGAAGGTTGGAGACGCTAGGCGTCCTAATCTACCAAAAAGGTTTTGGGAACTAAAATTATACTCGTCATTCTTCCTTATAGGCTATAGTAGCTTGATCATGAAAGTTGTCATTATAAGGATGAATAGAAGATGTAAGTAAAATGTTTACTACACTAAATGATTACTAAAGAATGGATTTTTGAAAGAATGCCAAACATTTGATGATGGTGATCCACTTCAAAGTGCAAGTCCAAAGGTATTAGTATTTGACTATATACAAGCTTTGTACCATGTGTCATGTGAATGACACCACTATTGATGTTGATAGATTCTTTTAAAAGAAAAGGAATTGCTGAAAGAGAATCTATAAAATATTTGGCAGAAAATAAAAGGTTGGAGATGTCCAACTTAGGTATATAGAAGATATACATGTTATGGTTGTATTCCTTGCTTGTTAAACAATCTGGTTCTTAGGTATTGGATACCGAATTAGTTGGTGTGAATTATCATACAGAACAACACAATTCATGAACTGCAATGGCCTAAGTAACTGGCAAGAGAATAAGTGATGATGTTCATCGAAAACAAATAAAGTGTTATTGTGTTTTTCATTGTCATCAAACCTAGCCTTCAAGATTTGTTTTAATAATTGTTATTTTGTTTCGGTATTACGAGAACAATGGTTGTTCAAATAATTATCGTATTCCATAAAGGATGGATGAACTTTTACAAGTCTAGTGGGAGAAATCACATCCATAAACACTATTGCTAAAATGTCGTAAGACAAATGATTGGAAGATCACTTATGAAGTGACATTGTTGTTTAAATTATTTGAAAAGAAAACATGAAGAAAATCCATGTTGATGGATTTTTGGAGTCTTTGATTTTGATCAATTGACGCTTGTGAGACTTTCCTCGAGATAATTGAAACTCCGTTCATAGGCCAAAGAGGAACGGATGACTAGCTTATTGGAAATTGTACATGTTGATGTGCATAGTCCATTACTTAATAAGGAAGAAGTATGAAACATTTGAAAATTGTTCAAAGACTTTCAAGATGAAGTGAAAAATCATTGTAACAAGAAAATAAAGAGTTTATGATTCGATCATCAAGGAAGATATTTGAGTTACATGTTTAGCAAAACACCTAAGATTTGAGGAATTGTTCCATGATTTGTGTTTCCCGATAAACCATAGGAGTATGGCATATTCGAGAGATGAAATCAAACCATGTTTGACATGGTAAGATCAAAGGTGCCATTTATAAAACTGCCATTATGTTTTAAGGATTGAAGCTTTAGAGACTACCGCTTTTACACTGAAAAGAGCACCATCGTGATCCATTGAAATGACACCATATAAGTTATGGTTTGGGATAAAACCTGAATTGTCATTCCTTAAATTTTGGTATGCTATGCATAAGTAAAATGTTTACAACCAAAGTTGGATAAGCACGTCTTTGTAGGTTATCCCAAAGAATTTGTTGGGAATTTCTCCATAACACCAAGGACAAAAGAGTTTGTTACTTGGAACGTCAAGTTTCTTGAGAAGGAATTTTTCGTGAAAAGTTAAGTGGGAGGACAATAGAACTTTGATAAGGTTGTTGAACCTTAGCTATATGTTCTAAGTAGCACAGCACCGGAAAGTGTCCCGGTGGCGGCCATAATGCTCATGGCTCCCATGGTTACAAAGGTTGTGATCTCGGAGATTAGAGTTCCTATTGAACCACGTGGGTCGATAAGAATCAAATAGTGTGATTTGATAAGCAAGTCGTTATTGTTTTGACAATGATGAACCGACTATATGCAAAGAAGCGATGATAGGCCCTGACTCCATAAAATGACTAGAAGTCATAGAATCCGTGATAGTATCCATACACGAGAAATCAAGTTTCTGAACTTGGAAGACCCTCCGGAAAGGCTTGAAGCCTATCGGTCATGTTTGGATCTATAAAAAAATAGACATGGATGTTTAACATCTATGAAATAGTTGACATGTCAAAAACAAGTTTATGACAATGTTCAAGGAGTTGACTATGACAAGATTTGATCTTTCATAGCGATATTTAGTCTTGACGGATTAATGTAGCAACCACTACATATAATTTGATGTATGGTAGTTGAACAAACAAAACAATGTTCTTCTAATAGAATGGTTACCTAGGACGTGTACAAGACACGGTCCAAAGGGTTTTGTTAATTCAAAGGGTGCTAGAAGGGCATGCAAACTTCAATAGTTGAGGTAAGCACAACGGAGTTGGAATCTTCACCATGATGAAACTGTTAAAAGAGTTTAAATTCATCGGAGATGATGAAGATGCTTGCATTTGCAAGAAATTAAGTGGGAGCGTTGAGACATATTTCTAAGACATTATGTAGAGAACATATTGTTGATTGGAAATGATGTATCTTGTATTGACACAAGTTAAGAATTTCATTAAAATAAGATTTCGATGAAAGACTTGGGCAAACCCGGAATATTTGGCATCAATATCTATATGGATAGATTGAGGCGCTAATATGGTTGTGCCAGACATACATATATGAGATATTGAAAGGGTTCAATATGGAAACAACAAGAAAGGTTCTTGCTGCATGGATAGGATTGTATCAAGATTCAAGTGTTTCAACACTTGGTGAGTAAAATCACATGAAGATTTTGATCGATTATAACATGATATGTATATATCCAGAATGTCCTATGCTCTAAATGTTATGAGCACATACCAGAATGATTCATAAGATTATCATTGGACAGTAGTAAAGATATTCTTATGAGATTTGGAGGAACTAAGAATATATCATGTATAAGTGACAAATAGTTAAAGGTAGTTCACTGTAAAGTGTTACATTGATACTAGTTTTGTCACAAGATACAAATTAAGTTTATCTCAATCTAGACTATGGGTGGCACAATGTAATGGAAAGGATGTTCCATGATGGATTTGGATAAGTTCCAAAGTTGAAACATTGTGATGGATACTACAACAAAAGGCTAAGTATATGACTGGTATAGTAGCAGCAAAGGAGGGCATTTGTGTTAAGAAGTTTGCTATCAAACTAGGTGTGGTTCAAAGTGGGCTAATACTATGAAGATATATTGTATGACAATAATATCAACATATTTTAACCCGAACGAACTAAAGGTCTCACCAAAGGACCAAATTTAGACAATGTCATCTCATTTGAGAATTAGTGATGCGTAGAAACGCAAAGACATGCAAATACACACAGACCTGAAAGTGCCAGATCCGGAGATTATGTTAACCACTAGCAAACGCGTATATTCAACACCTAAGTGTTGTATATACAAGTTTACAAACTAGATTATTGACTCTAGTGCAAGTGGGAGACTGAAGGGAATATGCCCGAGAGGCAATAATAAAGTGGTTATTATATTATTCCTTGTTTATGATAAATGTTTATTTTGCATGCTATAATTGTATTAAATGGAAACGTTAATACATGTGTGTTTAATAAACAAAATACAAAGTTCCTAGTAATGCCTCTCATATAAACTAGCTTGTTGATTAACAAGATGATCAAGGTTTCCTGATCATGGACATTGGATGTTGTTAATAACGAGGTCACAACATTGGTGGAATGATGTGATGAACATTCATCCGAAGTATAGCATTACGATAAAAGTCATTATGTTTATATTGCTATAACATCATACGAAGTAATCTTAGTCCTTAGACCATGAGATCATGTTAATTGCTGACACCGGAAGAGTATCTTGATAACATCAAACGTCACACCGTAACAGGGTGACTATAAAGGTGGGTTCAGTGCTACAAAGGTGTTATGCTGAGGCTCATAGATCAAGAGTGGGATTTGTCCATCCCGATGACGGATAGATATACTCTGGGCCCTCTCGGTGATATCACGTTAAGATAGCTTGCAAGCAAGTGATATGATCACTAGAATGTTATATCACGGGAACGAGAAAAGAGTGCATGTCGGTAACGAGATCAAACTAGGTATGGAGATACCGATGATCGAATCTTGGACATGTAATATATCGCGAGACAAAGGGATTTAGTTACTAGTGTTAAAGGTTCTCATGATGACAGAAGTCATCGTTGAATGTGTAGGAGTCAGTATGGATCTCCAGGTCCCGCTTCTGATTATTGATCTGAGAGCGGTCTCGATCATGTCTGCATTATTCGCGAACCGTAGGGTGACACACTTAAGGGATACCGACACCATTTGGAGCAAATATGTTTCAGATAAAGATTTAAGAAAGCGCTGGAATTATTTCAATAGACACCGAAACTGTTTTGAGTGAAATTGCTGAAATTAGTTCTGCATGTAATATTGAAATGTTGCAGGGGGTTTTATGTGAATGTTTGTTAATTAAAGTAATTAAAAAAATTCTGAATAAAAATAATAAAAGAGTTTTATTAAATGAGAGAGCATTAAATTTGGAGAAGTTTAATGCATTTAAAGTGGAGTCTTTAAAAGAGAATGTGAAGGGGCATTTTAATGTGGAGGGGTTACCACCACATGAATGGGGAGGTGAGGAGTCACCCTCCCATGGGGCGCCGGCCATGGGGGAGGGGTACCACCTCCTCCTATAAAAGGCCCCCCTCACACCCCTTCTTCCTCACACCTCCCCGTGAAGGATCTCTCTCCCCCTCTAGTTATTCCCCATGGTCTCGGATTAGCAAGATACATGTTCCCGGTGGCTTTATCTGGAAAGGAGTTGCTGCTTCCGCTGCTTTGCTAGAGCGAGGGGCGGAGGTTGTCGGGGTACCGAACGTGTGTGCAATCACGGATGCACCGCTGCTTTGTGGTGCGGGACTTGGTGGTACTGGACTTGCTGGAGCTGGATCTGAAGGACGTGCTGGAGCCGGACCTACTGGACTTCATCACGATCTTGAGATCGGCAAGTGTACGACTACATCATCCACGAGTTCCAACTCATTAACAAAGCTTTGTTGTCTTTGAGGGTAAGTTCTCTATGGATGTATATCCACCCGTTGCTTGTATCTAGTAGATAGATCTTGGCGTATAGTTCCCATTATAGGATTTTTTTTGTTTTCTATGTTACGAACCCTTCAGTTGAAATGTCTAAACATCATAATCATTATGTATTGAGATACATATGGTATAATATTATCTCTTATCGGGGTTATAGTTGTTGTTTAGAGTTAGAGATCAAAATAAGCAAACACTCATTTGAAATACAAAAGAGCATCCAAAGATTCGTGGAAACAACACCATAAGTGTTATGGCAAGTTCGAGTTTCTGGAGATTTCGATAAGTCGAAGTCATGGCGAATAAACAAGTCTTTGTAAAGCATTCTTAGGAAGCTATGAATGCATCATCCAAAATGGGCAAACCAGTTGTTGTCCAAAGCTGACGTGTCTTGATGAAGATACATGTGGAAGAAAGTAAAAGATTAAAACAAGGTATTTGACCTTGCTTCTGAATTGTTGAGTGGCGCAGCGGAATTTGTTTCGTGAATCCAAACTCTGAAAATAGAGGAGAAACCAATGATAATGATCATAAAGTTTCAGTGAATACTTTTACTAAAGAAAGTAGGATTCAACTATATATTCTACAAGTTTGTGGAATTATATTATTGATTCACTTGTCATGTTTTGAACAAGACATACCTAGGAATTACAAAGAAGCGTGATGGACCTAAGTGCGAAAAATGAATGGTCATTGAAATCTCATTATTGGAATTCTCGATTTGATGATGATCAAAGAATTTTGGAATGTCCAAGATTATCGAGAGGACCTAGTTTTGAGTGGGAGCTAAGTGAAATCCTTGGATCTCAAACATGAATGTCATATTTGAGTGGGAGCGTGAAATCATTCTAGGATATGTGGACAACATATGTGAATGATGTGATCGGTGTTAATAATATTTAAGTTAGATAAATAAGGATGAAGTTGAAGTTATTAAACAATAAGATCTATCGAGATAGATTAGTGAGTTTAATAAACACTGAATGTCGAATGCTTCCTGGACTTGATTCTAAAAGATGTTCAGAATGTCCTAAGCAAGATTCTAAAGAAGCTCAGAATGGAACAAGGTAAGAAAGTAGTTCTTACAGTATGAAGCATTGAGTTAGTATTGCAAATATGGTTGAAAGAAAGAGATGCATTGCATCTCCTATGCCTCAGTCATAGGTTCTTCCATATAACCATGTTGTATACTCGACATAAAGTGACCCGAGGTTCTGGTTGATAGGACAAAGTCTTAACTATAAGAACATGTCTTTAAGTGATTCCTGCGTTGATCACTGAACCAAAATTAAGTTTGTACTTAAATAGCAAGAAGAAAAATAAGTGGCATAGTTGCATTTCATGCACTAGGATCTACATACATACAGAAGTATAAAGGCTCCATCTAATGTGATGTATAACGTTATGGCGGGGCTAGTTCGTTTTTAACATAGAATGATGTGTCCCAGGGACCAGTGCCCATGAGAAAGCCCTCGAGGTTTATCTAAAGTCACTGTAAGCTCCTGGAATCCGGCCTTGTTCTGCTGCCATGACTATAGTATATACACAAAGGATAGCAAAGTGTGTTTCGAAGTTTAGATGACAATGGTGAAAACGACCGTCATCATAAACACTAGAAACAAAGTCTCACTTTGTCGGCATACAAATGCTTCGACCCATTATACAATAATGGAGTGAATGTCAAAATTAGGAAGACATTAACGATTTGCAAAAGACATAATGATCTGGTAAAACAGAACATGGACATGACGTTTCCCATGAGCATGCATGATCTGTAAACACATATGGTATATGGTTTATATGAGTAAAATGCAAGCTAGATTATTTGTACTCTAGTGCAAGTGGGAGACTGAAGGAGATATGCCCTAGAGGCAAATAATAAATAGGTTTTTATTGTCATATCTCAATTAGTTTATAATAGTTTCATATTGTGCTATAACTGTGCCAAGTAGAAACATTGGTACAGGTGTGGTATGAAACAACCAAGTCCCTAGTAGCCTCTATTCATACTAGTTCGTTGGTCATGAAGATGATATGGGTTTCAAGATCATGGGCATTTATGCTGACTAACAACGGGATCATATCATTGGAGAATGATGTGGTTGGACATTCCTCGAAGGATTGCAACACGATCAAGTCATATAGTTCATTGTTGCAACATCTATACCTAGAATCCTTTTCCGTAGACCGTGAGCTCGTATTACTCACTGTTTCCCGAGGCTGCTTAGACTACATCAAGCGCCACTTGGTAATACAGTGGTTATAAAGGTGCACGTTGGGTATAACGAAGGAACAGTAGATGACATGTGACTGCAAGACCGGGATTTGTTCACCAACATGACGGGTTCAGATACATACGGCCGGCTTGGTGAGATTACATCCATAAATATTGCAACATGTGACTAGGTCACGGGGATGTAATATCATGGTAACAAGAAAACAGAACTTGTTGTGAACGAGATTGAACAAGGTATGGGATACCAATGATCGGATCTCGGACAAGTTGTATCGAGAAACAAAAGGAAGAGGATGCTACATTTAGCGGTTCAAACGACATTGTCATCAGGAATGCATAGGGGTCACATGGATATCCCTGGTTCCTCTGTTGATCATTAATACAGATCATGTCTAGAGCATTCCCGAGCCGTGAGAGGATACACTTAAGGGTACGATGAGAGTGATCATTCATAAGACGGAATCACAGTAGAGAAAGAGAAAGCCAGAATCGTTCCGCAGAGAGATCCGAAGTTGTTCGGAGAAAGAATAAAGGAAAAGACTAGAAAAGTGTTTTCGGATAAATGAGAATTTAAATATATATATTTATTATATGTTAATTGTGAATTAATATATTCTAAATAATATTTAAGTTAAGATTTATAAAAGCAACTTTTATATTAGGACGAATCCCAGAGGGAAAGGCCTAGAAATAAAACTGTAGAAAAAGAAATGGAAAAGGCAAATAGCCAGCCCCATGGGCGACGGATAACCGCCACCGCACAGGGCGGCGTGCAACTGGGTTGTGCCAGGCGCTGGGTCGCACCGAGCTAGGTCGCGGCCGCGCGAGCCGGCCCACCCGGGCGCCAGCCGCCAGCTGCTGCGCGGGCGCTGAGCGAGCTGGGCCGCTGGGGGCACGTCGGCCCACCCAGGCTGCTCGCTGGAGGCCGCCTCCAGGCGGGAGCTGCTGGGCCGCGGGGGGCACCGGCCCACCCGGGCTGGCTTGCCAGGCCGCCACCGCGCGGGAGCGAGGCATGCACGTGGTGGGCCACGCCAAGGCCCACCCGACCGTCCTCCTCCTAGGGTACTGCTCCCCTTTTTCTTTTTATCAGCTATTTTCCGTTTGGCTGTTGGGCTGAGTTATTTTGGCCCATCCGACCAGGACGAAAATACCTGATATTTTCCCTTTATTAATAGTCCCACATGGCTAACCTAATGGGGAGGGCACACCCCCTCCGCCTATATAAAGGTGTGCCCATGGGTGGGATTAAACACACAATTAGAGAAGTCTTTTAGTAGACTTTCTCCCTCCCTCTCTCTATACCTTGTGACCATGGCCCCAAGTCTGGGTTGTGCGATCGAGGCACACCTGCAGTACGCCGTTGTGCTACAGGGATTCCTAGCCGGATATCAACTTCCGCAGTCCCGGCGGGATCGGGGAGCTAGAGGTCTCATCATGCACCAGATGTGTACGAAGACACGAGGCACAACACTTGGGGAGCTTAAATGTCGTGAGCCAGAGCTGCTGCATGATGAAGATGAAGAAGGAGCAAGAGGTGACCTACGAAGAGCTTCACGACCTTGAGGTCGGCTACGAGTAGGACTACTTCAACCATGTTCGCCGTGGAACATTAACCGCGTACGGTCTACAAGGGTATGTATTCTCTACGCATTGGCCGTTACTGTATTACTACATAGATAGATCCTAGGCAGTTTTTGGGGTTACATCGTAGGAATTTTTTTGTTTTCTACTGCGATCCCCAACAATTTCAGATTGGTTATTGATTCTATCATGTCTTTGTTATTTGTGATCTTGCATGCTTTCCGTTGTTAGTAGCTATCTTCGCCAAGTAGATGCTAGCAACTCCAAGAGGGAGTATTTATACTCGATAGATGGTTCATGCCTCTAGTAATCTGGGAAAGTGACAGGAATCTCTAAGTTACTAGATGTGCTGTTGCTACTAGGGAGAAAACATCAATCCTTTGTCCATGGGATAATCGTATTGTTTACTTTACACACTTTGCTTAATGCAATTATCTGTTGCTTGCAACTTAATACTGGAGGGGGTTCGGATGATAACCTGAAGATGGATTATTAGTCATAGATGCAGTTGGATTACGGTCTATTTATAATGTTGTAATGCCCAATCAAATCTCATAGAAGTCAAGATGATTAGTATATGCATGTATGCTTTCTCAAGTCTGTCAATTGCCCCGCTATAATTTGTTCATCCAACATGTCATCTATCTTAAGGAGAATCACCTCTAGTGAACTATGGACCCCGGTCCATTCTTTTATCATTGTTATACCTTCTACTGATACTATTTACTGTTACTTTCTGCAAGAAATTACTATCTTCCACACAATACGTTTAATCCTTTGTTTTTAGCAAAACCGGTGAGATTGACAACCTCACTATAAGTTGGGGACAAAGTTTGGTGGTTATGTTGTGCATGATTCCAAGTTGGTGACAACACCTTGGGGTTGTTTCCTTGCTCCTACTGGTTCGATAACCTTGGTTTCATAACTGAGGGAAACTTGCTGCTGTGCTCATCATACCTTCCTCTTGGGGTTCCCCGACAAGCTCAACGTATCCTGAGCCATCAAGCCTTTTCTAGCGCCGTTGCCAGGGAGTCAAGGACAGCTTCACAAGGGGAGTCTTTCATAACCAATCTCTTTACTTTGTTTTCTGTTTTGCTTAGTTTATTTCTGCTTTGTTTGCTTGTTTCTTTCTATCAAAAACACAAAAAAAAATTAATTCCTGCTATAGTTGTTATTTCTATTGATCTGTTATTATCTTGCTTTATCATGCTTTCTATCAATGGTGGGTTTCTTTGAAATTAGATCTTATTGGCAAGATGGGTTCATGGAACAACAAAAATATTATGAGAAACACCGCTTGTCACAAAAAGGGAAACTCTTATGGGAACAAATTGATAAATTGTGTACCATTGCTAGAAACATGTGCTCTACTTATAATGTTACTTATTGCTTTGATAAATCTTGTTGCTGTAGGAGGTATAAACACCTCCCTTTTTAATGTGAGTATAATGATGATGTTACCATATCTTCTTATGTTAAAGGAAATTATGACTTTTATGATGTAGAACAAATTGAAGAATTTATTGCTTGGAAGGGTGCATTCGAACTTGCTTATTTGCTTGAAAATACTAATGATGCACCTTATAAATATGAGGTTTATGATATACTTAAATTTTGCTTTGATAATTACAAGGTAGAGAATGGATATATTCTTGAATATCTTAATAGATGCTCTCCACCAACGGAAGAGACTAATGCCTTGTAGGAGCCTATGAAAGAAGAAATTGCTGAAACTAAAAGCTCATTGGATGAAAAAGAGGAGGATAGTGATGATCTAGAGGAGGAAGAATGGATCTACCCATGCCTACCTTCTAATGAGAGTAACTCTTTACCCCTTACATTATTTGATTGTCCTCCATGCTTACCAAAGGAGGATGAATGTTATGTTCTTATGGATTCTTTTGAAAATATTCATAATAAAATTCTAGATGATGGCCCTATATTGGTTGATAATATTTATTGTACTACTATTGAAAATGAGATTGATCAGTCATCTTGTTATAAAATTGTTAAAAGTGGGTATGAAGGTTTTAATCCCACTATTTTTGAGCTTGATAAAAATTATGTGTTTGTAGATCATGAAAAGCATACTTTATGTGATAGTTATATTGTTGAGTTTATTCATAAGGCTACTGAAAATTATTATAAGAGAGGAAAATATGGTTGTAAAAGTTTTCATGGTACTGAAACACCTCTCTATGTGCTGAAAGTTTTGAAGTTACTCTCGTGTTATCATCCTATGCATGTCACTTTGTTCTTTGTGAATTTATTTGCGTATAAGAGACCTATGCATAGGAAGTGGGTTAGACTTAAATGTTTTTTGAATTTGACATGGTTATACCCTACGGGTACGTAACTTCAGCATACCTAGTCCAGCCCAAGGAAGGCCCACGGCAAATATACGCTGGCCCATGAAGATTTTCGGGTGGCCCAGGCCCAAGACGCCTTCGAATCCTTGGAGAACAAGACTAGAGTTTGAATACAACTTGTAACCTACTCGTATCGGTACCCGAGACCTAGCCTCCCCATATATAAAGGCTAGGAGGGTCCAACGAGGGGGAGAACGATGACACCCTGAGATTACGACATACACACCTCCACGCCAGATCGAATCTGCGCACCCCTGTAACCTTTGGTTCCGCCGTAATAAAAGAGCAGACAAGCAGGAGTAGGGGTTTCCCTCCGGGGGCCTGAACCTGGGTAAATCTCGTGTCCCCTGGTTGCTTGTCTGTTAACCGTGCCACGATCTCCAGCATCCCCATCTTCTCCAAAACCCAAGTCCATAACAATGGGCATTGACGAGATCAAACCTCGTCAATTGGCGCCGACCGTGGGGACTGGGGCTGCTGATTATGCGGTCGTGACGGTTCCGACCCGATCGATCTACAACTCCTCGGTGACGGAGAATCACCTCCTCTTCGGCGCTTTCGACTTCACCGCCCACTCGCCGGCCACCATGAAGGATTTCGAGCCCGTAGGCGACGGACTCGAAATTATGTTCGGGAGCTTCTGCTTCTAGGTGGGACAAACTGGCACCCTCCGCCTCCCTGAGCGGGTGCCCGTGCCGTCCATCAGGCCCGCTTCGTGGGCTCCACACCCCGTGCTACGCACGTCACCATCAACAGATGAGTTCTACAGCAGCAGCAGCTGCAACTCCGATCTGTGCGATCCACCTTCGGATGAAGGGACCTACGGTTCCGGATCCGAAAGTTGCGGCAGCAGCCAACCAATCTGCAGGCGCTATCTATGCGCCGCGATCATCCAAACCTACGAGGAAACGCCTAACCCGCCGCCTAACCCCAACCCGCAGGACAGAAACGGCGAAAACGGTGGAAACGGCGAAAACAGGGGCCACCTCATCCAACTTAGCAAAGAAGGATGGGCCGAAGCACGCCGCGCCGTTGCAGGCGAAATAGTCCTACCTCTGGACTCCCCACGTGATCTGCTGATGGCATACCACTACCTCCTCATCGAGGAGCACAAGAAACAAGTCAAGATGCAGGAGACGCTCGACAAACGCAAGAAAGCAGCCTCTGAGTCCAGTGCGAGACGAGTTGCGCTCTCCGCCATGGGACCCGGCTCTAGCACGAACGGAAACCAGGGAAACAAGCACCGCTCTCGGGTGGAAAACATGGACCCGAAGGAACGGCATGACGTGACCCGAACTCTACACACATCGTTCATGGATATGGACGCCGACGGCAACATCACCCCGAAGACGCCACAAGCTGCGATCATGGTAGCCACTGCGTATCTCGCGGCTCACCCACCTCCGGAGGGGGACCCGAAAAGGGCCATGCATAGGTCCGCACTCACCGGACTAGGACTAATCGGAGCTGCGCTCCACGAAGACGCTCCTACGGAGCCAAAGAAGAAAGCTCCGGCCAGACGCGACCGGAGCCCCACTCCCTCATCCGAAGATGAAGAAGAACACGACCTTCCTCGAAGGAAGAAGAGCTCGCACCGCCATAAACACGACTACGACGCCAGAGACAGGCTTACACAGCGCAAGATCGACAAAGCACGCGCCAAACGCGCATGCTCATCCGAATCTGAGATGGATGAAGACGAAGGAGAACTCTGCGGGGCTCGATGCTTCAGCAGATCCGTCCGGCGAACGCAGATGCCACGCAACTTCAAGCTTCCTTCGGACACTCCAAAGTTCAACGGCACGCAAGATCCAAAGTCCTGGCTCAGTGACCATCTGTCATCCGTTAAACTTCACGGAGGCAACAAAGAAACCGCCATGCAATGCCTTCAGCTGCAGCTGACAGGTGTGGCACGGGTCTGGCTCAGCAGCCTATCATCAGGATCCATCCGAAGCTGGGAGGAGCTCGCTTATAGCTTCATCCGAAACTTCAAAGGCACCAGCAAGAGGCCCGCCTCAATCGAAGAGTTGCGAGCTTGCACTCAGAGAACGGGTGAATCTATTCACTCGTACATACTATGCTGGTCTACGACCAAGAACTCCGCAGCACACATCTCCGAAGAGCGGGCCATCGACGCCTTCAGGGACGGCGTCAAACGCCCAGACTTCATGGAGAAACTTGGACGCGTAAAGCCCAAAACACTCGACCAACTCATGGAAATCGCCAACAGTTGGGCAGACGGCGAAGATTGCATCCAGCGGGCGCAATCAGATGAAGAGGACGACTACGGCCGAAGACGTGAACGCCGCAGCAAGAGGAGACCGCGCGGCTACGAGGACCGTGACGGACCCGACATGGTCGCAGCCGGCTACGCCGACCGCCATAACGACATCAGCCGCAACAGTGGAGGATACCGCAGCGGAAACTTCCGCGACAACGGACGACCAACGCAGTCGTGGCAACGCCGCGACCGCGACAACGGACCTTCAGCACTCGACAAACTTTCGGGTCCATGCACCATCCACTTCTACATCGACAAACAAGATGGAAAAAAGAAAGCTAGCCACATGCTCAAGGACTGCCCCGAGTTCCAGAAACTCAGCGAAAGCATGGTACAGATGAGGCAACAAGGTCCCATCCCTGCGTTCGGAAACGCGCCTGCGCCAGGCGAAATAGCACACGGAGCTCCTCCACCGCCGCCTATCGGAGGCCCACATCAACCAGTCGCACCAGCGCAAAACAACGCCGGGGTCGCATACCCCCCACCAAAAGGAGCACTCAATATGATACAGAAGGGACGTCCCACCAACAGGGTACAGAAGAAAATCACCCGACAAATCAATATGGCCGTGACAACTCCACCTGCAATCCCTGAGTACCTCAGCGGATCGGAGTCCTGCATCACATTCACTCGCGCGGATCACCCTATTCAGATCCCTCGCCCAGGTCATGCTGCCCTGGTGCTGGAGGCGCAGATCGGAGGCTTCGAGATGAGTCGCGTCTTCATGGACGGTGGCAGCGGCATCAACCTAATGTTCGCAAGCACCCTAGCAGCTATGCGGATCCCGCAATACAGCCTGGAACAATCAGACACAACGTTCCACGGCATTGTCCCAGGAAAAGGCATCTTCCCCCTGGGCAAAATAGGGCTCGACGTCATCTTCGGGACGTCGGACAATTTTCGGCAGGAGCGCCTAGAATTCGAAGTGGTGGACTGGCAGTCGCAATACCACGCCATCCTGGGACGCGTAGCATTCGCAAGGTTCCTGGCCGTCCCACACTATGCATACCTACTACTCAAGATGCCAGGACCAAGGGGCGTCATCACAGTCCACGGGAGCTTCACCCGATCGGACAAATGCGACAGGGATTTCAACAAAATCTCCCAGTCTTTCGGCATGCAAGACGAGCTTGTAAGGCTCCGCGAGGTGACGGACAATGGGCTACCCCCAGTCACAAAGCAGAACGCACCCGACATGTCTTTCGACTCTACCATCAACACCAAGAAGGTGCAGGTCCATCCAAAGGATGCCTCCAAAACGGCGCTGATCGCCAACGACCTCAGCCCCGCATAGGAAGGCGCGCTCGTCGAATTCCTCCGTGAGCGCTGGGAAATCTTCGCCTGGTGTCCTGCGGACATGCCAGGAGTTCCCAGGGAATTCGCCGAGCACGCACTCAATGTCTTCCCAGACACCAAGCCAGTCAAGCAGTCCATCCGAAGACTGTCGGAGCCACGAGCCGAAGCTATCGGCAAAGAGATCAACAGAATTACTCGCAGCAGACTTCATCCGGGAAATCAAGGAAAGCGAGTGGCTGGCAAACACAGTGATGGTCCCGAAGAAGGACACGGACATCCTGCGGATGTGCGTAGATTTCACGTCACTGAACAAACACTGCCCTAAGGACCACTTCCCTCTCCCTCGGATCGACCAGATCATCGACTCGACTGCAGGTTGTGAGAAACTCTCCTTCCTCGACGCCTACTCAGGCTATAACCAGATCCGACTCAAGGTCGAAGATCAAGAGAAAACGGCATTCATCACACCGTTCGGAGTATACTGCTACAATGCCTTTCGGGCTAAAGAACGCGGGTGCCACGTACCAGCGATGCATGCAGGCCTGCCTCAAGGACCAGATCGGTCGCAACGTCCAAGTCTATGTCGACGACATAGTCATCAAAACCAAGGAAGCAAGAACACTTATCGACGATCTCCGCGAGACGTTCGACAACCTCGATCGCTACAGGATCAAGCTCAATCCAGAAAAATGCGCCTTCGGCGTCCCCTCGGGTCAACTGCTCGGGTACTTCATCTCTCAACGAGGGATCGAAGCAAACCCGAAGAAAATCAAAGCTATCATGACAATGGAGAAGCCGAAAAACCTCAAGGGCGTTCAGCAGCTCGCAGGGCGAGTAGCGGCACTAAGCAGGTTCATCAGCCGCATGGGTGAGAAGGCCCTACCATTCTACCAGCTGCTGCGCAAGGCAGACAAATTCGAGTGGACACCAGAAGCCAACGACGCATTCAAAAACCTCAAGCGGCTCCTCTCCACCTCGCCAGTTTTGGTCACGCCAAAAGAGCGCGAGCCCCTGTTGCTGTACATAGCAGCCACACACCAGGTGGTCAGCACAGTACTCGTGGTCGAACGACCCGAAGAAGGCAAGACCCACGGGGTACAACGCCCAATTTACTACCTCAGCGAGGTTCTCACTCCAACAAAACAGCGGTACCCGCACTACCAGAAGCTGGCCTACGGCGTATTCATGACGGCTCGACGACTGAGCCACTACTTCCAGGAGCATCAGGTGATGGTCGTCAACGAGGCACCCCTAAACAGCATCCTGAACAATCCAGAGGCCACAGGACGCGTGGCCCTATGGGGCATTGAACTATCACCACTGGACATCATCTACGAGAAGCGACACGCAATCAAGTCTCAAGTCCTCCCGGACTTCCTGGTGCACTGGATGGAGCTGCAGCTGCCTGACACCCCAGACATGTCGCAGTCCTGGACAATGCATTTTGACGGCTCCAAACGCGAAGCCGGAGCAGGGGCAGGAGTCATACTGACCTCCCCGCAAGGTGACAAGATGAAGTACGTCCTTCGGATGAAATTCAGAGCCTCCAACAACAAGGCCGAATACGAAGCCCTCATCCATGGCATGAAGATGGCAAAAATATGCGGCGCAACGCGCCTGGTCATCTACGGTGACTCCAACCTTGTCGTCCAGCAGACGATGAACGAGTGCGACGCACACGCCGAAAACATGATCGCGTACCGTGCACTATACAATGCACTCGAAGGAGAATTCGACGGCTGCGAACTTCGGCACGTTGGAAGAGAGAGCAACGAGGAGGCCGATAGACTCGCCAACATCGGCTCCACTTGTGCAAAGGTACCACCAGGTGTGTTCCTCGAACAGATCTGCGTGCCATCCATCAAGCGGAAATTCCCCAAGGGATCACCCGAAGTAGCAGAACACTCGGGGGCTACGCTACCCGAAGGTCATGAAGGACCCGAAAAGTTGGATACCGAAGTCGCCATGGTCAACCTGATGCAGGTCATGGCAGTCGAAGAAACTTGGACACGTCCATACCTCCAGTTCCTGATAAACGGAGAATTGCCAGACAGCCCGACAGATGCCCGGCGCATATCTCGTCGGTCAAAAGCCTTCACCATCATCCACGGCGAGCTGTACAAATGCAACATTACAGGCGTCCTGCAACGGTGCGTCACCATCAACGATGGCAAGGCCATACTCCAAGATATCCACGAGGGCATCTGCGGCCACCACGCTTGGCCTCTCGGACACAAGGCTGCAGGAAAAGGCAATAGCAGTAAGAGCAGGACTTGGGGGCTACGCCCAAAACAAAGAAGCAAGCACAATATCAGCACACGAAGACGCCCGGGGGCTCCCCCCGTGACATGAAGCAGAAAAACTTACGTGCTCTGAAGGCGAACCCGCAGGCCCGCCTGCGAAATTCTGAGGCGCAACCACCAGCCTCTCCTGCACAAGAGGAACTGGTGCAGCACCACCCGAAGTCGCCGCCGTCTGCGGAGGAGGCGACGCAATGTTCGACTCCCCCATCATCTCGCGCGCTCCATCACTAGAGCCATCGGAGGATTGCCTGCATACGAATCAATCAACACAGGCGCCAAAATAACAAGTGAACAAAAGACAACAGTGGCAACAAGAACACTTACGAGCCCAACGCGCTCAGGTCAAAGATAGGAGAAGCCCTCCGGGCCCTCTTCTCCTCCTTCTCCTCCTTCTTCTCTTCCTTCTTCCACTTTGCTGGCGGGTGCGGAGCAACAGCTCGCACAGGAACGGCAGGAATAGGAGAAGACGAACCCCCCTGAACATCATCATGACGCTCAAGACCCAGAGGATTCCTGGGAGTCGGAGGAGTCGAGGCATCCGAAGACTCGCTCGAGCTCCGTGATCGCTTGCTCGAATGGTCCTCACTCGATTCGTCGGCATCCTCCGCTGGAGATCGCGCCGAAGGAAGCTCGGACACAGAATCCACCACTTCATTATCCGGGGCATTCGGATACCTTTCGGGTAAAGGTGGTGCCATGCCCGGCACTTTGAAGCTCTACAAGATGAGAAGAAACTTTGTTAGCAAACAAAGGACACAAGTACACAACTGACAAAAACATAAGGGAAGCACTACGTGCGCAAATCTACACCTTTGGCACGGCCAACGTCGACGAAAAGGGCGGAGTCAACGACTTCCCCGGGATCTCCTCGTCGGCCTTGAACTTCAACAGCACGCGAAGAGCCCTGTCAAGTTCCACCTCGGAGATTTTCTCACTCGAAACCCTCGTCGGATCACGGCGCCCAGAGTAAAGGAACATCGGATGCGCCCTCGCCTGGAGCAGCTGCACCCGACGCTCAAGAAACACCCGGATGATGTCGACACTGTTCACCTCCTTCTCAGGAATCAATTGGAGCTCCTCCACTCGACGGTACAGGGCCTCTATCTCCGCCACCTCATCGTCTAAGATCTGATTTTTCCAGGATCTTTTCTTCAGAATCAACTGGCATGGGTCAAAAGGAACGAGACCAAAATCTTGCCCAGGCAGCACGGATTCACGGATGTAAAACCATTTCCTCCGCTAGTACTGGACAGATTCGGACATGGAGAAGGAAAAGAATTGGACATCGGGACTAAGAGAGATGATGAAACCCCCAATGGGGTACACACCATCCGAACCAGACTGCCTCCTCACGGAATACAGCTTCCGGAAGAGGCCAAAATGCGGCTCAATGCCAAGCCAACACTCGCAAAGCGTGATAAAACACGCAATGTGGAGAAGGGAGTTGGGAGACAGATGATGGAGTTGAACCCCATAGAAGAAGAGCAGTCCACGAAGGAAGTCATGGACTGGATACGAAAACCCACGCAAAACGAAGGCGACAAACATAACCCGATACCCAGATGGGGGACGGGGGATTACCTCATTGCCGGGGAGCCTCACGGCCGTCGTATCCTGCGGGATCAGGCTCCGCTCGCGCAGCTTGCGGAGATCACTCTCCCGCGTCTCTGATCGCCGCCAGCCACCATCGGTGACACGAGCAGCGGCGGCGCCCTTCTTGCCTCCGGCGGCGCTGGTCCCCACTGCAGACGAAGACTTCTTTGGCTTCCCCATGGCGCTACGGCGGTGGTGGTGTTGCCAACGACGAAGACAAAGGAAATGCGAAAGGAACTCTCAGCACGCAGCAAGAATCGCTCGAGCGCAAGGAGGCAGTAAAACGCAAGAACTGGTGCGGTGAAAACAAACCACGATTTCACCAAGGATTATAACAGCAAAAGACGACGCACGCTGGCCGTCCATCGAGAAGACCTAACACCAACGGCAGATCTGGCCGTACACGTGTCAACACCAAAACGAACCGTCGTTCCCACGACGTCCACTATGCGCGGAAATCGAGGAAACACCGTAATCATCTCCACGCCGCGCGTGACCGGTCAATTCAAAGTCAGGAAGTGGAACCCACACTTCGTCAAGTCAAGTCATCTCTGGCGCAGCAGACGCTTGAGGTCATCGATCGTTAGCACTGACGTCATCAAAAGCTATACTAGCACCAACTTCGGCTACAAAGCTAAATAGTACTCACTCGAATCTACGATTCGACTAAATACTTGGGGGCTACTCCTATCAGGAGCGCTGGTCGCGCACCCGATGTACTTCCGGGTCAGCGGTACGCCCACAAGATTTTTTCTACTACAGTTACATAATACAAGACTCGAGTCTCTGCCCGAGTCTACGACTCCGCCAGACACTCGGGGGCTACTCCAAACTGGAGCAATGATCGTTCACACACAAAGATCTTCGAGTCCCACGTCGAGTCTACGACTCCACTACGGACTCGGGGGGCTACTCCCATAGGGAGGATGGATTCAAGCATCCGAAAATTTTCGAGTCCTGCGGACTTAATGATTTAAACAATGCCTGAACTAAAAGTCTCCGTTTGAGTCTACGACTCGAACAAATACTTGGGGGCTACTCCCATAGGGAGCGCTGGTCGCGCACCCTATGAACTCTTCGACTGCGATCCTTCGGATCAGCATGCAAAACTTTTTCGGCAACTCTGCCCTAATTAACGCTAAGTAAGCAACGACCTCCTTGGCCACCCGAAGCACCTCCGCGGTGACAAACATTCGGATGCTGTGTCTGCGACACAAAGATAAGACCTACAGATATCATCTGATGGCCTGGCAACGCACCTGACTGCGCTCTGCTAGTATAAATCCATGCCAACAGGCGTGATGAAAAATCCCGACGGACGCGTTGGGTACATCATTTAAAATCACTGGAATTCCACTCCTGTAAGTCCTCCGCGGCCTGAGTCGAATTACGCCAGCATATGTTCCGGGTTCGAGTCGAGGGACTCGCACCTGAAGAAGATCGTGTTGTTTTGTCCTACGACGATTAACTGACCCTGATCTGTCGGGTGAGTCAGGCACACGCATCAACAATCCCTACACATTCTCTTGAAAGACAGAGCTGCGCCCGAAAGAATGGAGAGTCCTCAGCCGAATCTACGATTCGACTGAACACTCGGGGGCTACTGACATGGTTATACCCTACGGGTACGTAACTTCAGCATACCTAGTCCAGCCCAAGGAAGGCCCACGGAAAATATACGCTGGACCATGAAGATTTTCGGGTGGCCTAGGCCCAAGACGCCTTCGGATCCTTGGAGAACAAGACTAGAGTTTGAATACAACTTGTAACCTACTCGTATCGGTACCCGAGACCTAGCCTCCCCATATATAAAGGCTAGGAGGGTCCAACGAGGGGGAGAACGATGACACCCTGAGATTACGACATACACACATCCACGCCAGATCGAATCTGCGCACCCCTGTAACCTTCGGTTCCGCCGTAATAAAAGATCAGACAAGCAGGAGTAGGGTTTTCCCTCTGGGGGCCTGAACCTGGGTAAATCTCGTGTCCCCTGGTTGCTTGTCTGTTAACCGTGCCACGATCTCCAGCATCCCCATCTTCTCCAAAACCCAAGTCCATAACAATGGGCATTGACGAGATCAAACCTCGTCAGAATTTGCTTCTTGATGCTCTCTTTTACTTCAATTCATATTTCTTATGTGAGCATCATCGAAATTATCATCCCTAGCTCAAAGGCGTTAAAGAAAGCACTTATTGGGAGATAACCCAAATTTTTAGTCAATAAATTTTTCTTTTGTTGATTCTTGGAAGTTATTTCCTCTATAATAACCTCTCCTTGTCCTTTTTGTGTGGTTTTTGTGCCAAGAGTAACCTCTAATGAGAGAGAAGTAAGACTTGAGAAAGTTGTTGTCCTGAAACAGATTTTTGTGCTTCGCTGTAAAAATTCTTGAAAAATCTCTGTATGTCGGAATGAGCTGTAATGTTTTGTGCTTATGTACCTTGTTGTTATCTAACTTTCATTAGTTTAACTCTTTTCGATTTGAGCAACAGAAGGTCTTTGAAAAAATCGGTTTTTACCTGTTGGTCTGTTTTGACAGATTTCTGCCATTATTTGCATTTGCCTCTTAATCTCTTTCTCTTTGAGTTCTCTTTGATCACTTGAGATTTTAGAAGGAATTGCTACAGTAGCTTGTGTTTTAATGGAAGTTTTACTTGTGTTGAAACTGAACCCAAAGACTTATTATCTTGAATACACTAATGTTGCTAATGAAGATTGTGTAAAGTTTTGTATCAACGAAATTTTAAAGTGTAGGGAAGAATAATGTGATAAGATGAAGTATGGACAAAAGCTCAAGCTTGGGGATGCCACCCACGTCACCCCAAGAAATATTCAAGAAGTACAAGCATCAAAGCTTGGGGATGCCCAAGGCATCCCCTTCTTCATCAATAAAAATCTTAGGTTTTCTTCCAAACACTTCATTTTTATTGTTTCATGCACAATTGTGTTGTTCTTGGAGCGTCTTAATTTTTGTTTTTAGTTTTATTTTGCTTGGTTCGATTAAATAAATTGGTTGTACCCCCTCATTCATACATTAGTTTTCAAATAAGTTGATTTAGATTGGAAAAGAGTAGGAAAGTTCATGCTTATAAGTGGTATAAAAGGAGTCTTGTTTTTGACTATGGCCTAGACTTTATCGTGTCATGCTTGATATTGCTTTGACTTTATGCTTAGTAATTATTGCTATAGCATGACTTGTTACAAACAATTGAGATTGCTTAATGTGCCTTGAAAGAATCATGCGTTGTTTTAGCATATAAAAACATAATATTATGGTATTCTCCTTTGATGCTTTATTTGGGTTGACTTGGCGCATGCTCACACCATGTTAAGACTATACCAGTCACCATAGCCTCTATGATCATTTAGTTTTCGACTTGTAATATCACTTTATGCTTTAACTAATAATGTTTTGTCGCTTTGCATGATTATGGCCATTATTGCTCTTTTAGTTGGTCGCCCTCAGTCTTTTGCTAGCCTCCACATGTACCAAATATGAGTTCCACTCATGCATCCAACTCCAAATAAAATCAAGTTATTACAAAGAGTCCACCATACCTACCTATTAGAATTATTTCTATTCCAAGTATATTCATGTTTTTATCTACCTTCCGAATTAAACTTGTTATGTGAAAATTAGTGATTAAAGCTCTCACAAACTTGATGACACACTTTACTTTCTTGCACTTAATAAACTTGAACCATTGTGCCCATCTATGTTGTGTATATGCTTGCGCTTTATAAGTTGTGAATTAGCAGAACCATGTTACTATAGGGAACGCTTTCAACATTGCACTTTATTTAGTTGATATCATGATTCTTTTGCTTATGGATCCCGGTGGTGTGAAATAAAAGGGGATCTTGTAAGCTCATGGAGTTTGTATATGTGTTAGAGAAACGCCTGCCTAATTATGGTGGAAACTTGCAGCATAACCATAGTGGGCAATCTATGAAGCATCCTCAATAAAAACCTATGCAAATAGCAAATAAAAAGATCGCTGAGATGCTCATTGTCTATTGCCTTGTCATTTTGGTATGGGATAACTCATGTATCATGGGGAAAGGGGTACCCCGTTGGCGATTCTCTATGATACACATGTACTTACAATGACAAGAACTTACTCATGACTAAAGTTGAGTAGCATGAGGTTCAGTACTCGTAAGTAAGGGGCATGAGATTTTCAACTTATAACTTGTCAAGCATATCCTCATACTTGTTCACTTTAACCTTAATCACCTAAAGATGCTTATGATAGGGGTAATGAGAGCTGAAAGCTAATAAGTACCATAATTTTTGGAAGCTCTTTATGAAACTTGAATCCCTGCTTCCTTCTATGAAGGGCCTTTCTTTTTACTTTTATGATTGAGTCTCCATGTTCTATCTTTATGCACCTATTGAGAGAGCATAGTGGTCATTCTTAGTTTAATGTGCATCGTCCCAAAACTTGTTGATTGATGCATAACTTTGATATTGCTTGTTCTTAAATTATTTGTATCTAGTCACCCTTATGAACTTTGAAGGTGTCCTATGCATTTATGTTTTGCTACACCATGAGGGACAAGCTGAATACCATTCTTATTATGTTTTCTATATGTGAAACCAACAAACGTCTTTCAAAACATTGTTATTCAATCTTTTGTTTGTACCTTTTCATATTACAACATAGTTTCTATGTCTTATTGTTAGAACTATATCTTTCATGCTATGTTGAAGTACTATGATCCCAACTATCAATGTTATAAATACCTTGATCAAATGGTGCATGTCACCTCAAAAATTATTATTTTTGTCACTTACATACTCGAGGACGAGCAGCAGTTAAGTTTGGAGATGTTGATACGTTGCAAACGTATCTATAATTTTTGATGTTCCATGCTTGTTTAGTATCTACTTTCTTATGTTTTGCCCACACTTTGAGGTATTTTTACACATTTTCTAGAACTAACCTATTAACAAGATGCCACAGTGCCAGTTGCCTGTTTTCTATTGTTTTTGGTTTTATAAAAGCTAGTAAGGAAATATTCTTGAAATTGGATCAGACAAAAGCCAAAGTCAATATTTTACCCGAAGCAACACGGAGTCCGGAGGGCAGACGAAGAGGGGCCACGAGGCGGCCACACCCTAGGGTGGCACGACCAGCCCTAGGCACGCCGCCACCTGGTGTGTGCCCCTCGAGCCTCCACCGACCTTGCCCTTCCGCCTATAAAGACCTCTCGGGACGAAAACCCTAAGTACCCAATCAAAGACCCAAACAGAAACCCACGGAAGAGTCTATAGCCGCCGCCATATCGATCCCCAGATCAGGGGGGTCCGAAGCTCTTCCCGGCACCCTGCCGGAGGGGAGAATCACCCTAGAGGCCTTCTTCATCACCATGACTGCCTCCGGTGTGATGTGTGAGTAGTTCATCATTGGACTACGGGTCCATGTAGTAGCTATATGGTTGGTTCTTCTCCTTTGTGCTATCATGTTTAGATCTCGTGAGCTCCGTTCATGATCAAAATCATCTATTTGTAATCCTGCATGTTGTGTTTGTGGGGATCCGATGGATATTGAGATGCTATTTCAGATTGATTATTGATTCTATCATGTCTATATTATTTGTGATCTTGCATGCTTTTCGTTGTTAGTAGCTATCTTGGTCGAGTAGATGCTAGCAACTCCAAGAGTATTTATGCTCGATAGTGGGTTCATGCCTCTAGGAATCTAGGGAAGTGACAAAAATTTCTAAGGTACTAGATGTGCTGTTGCTACTAGGGAGAAAACAACAATCATTTGTTCATAGAATAATCGTATTATTTACTTTACACACTTTGCTTAATGCAATTATCTGTTGCTTGCAACTTAATACTGGAGGGGGTTCGGATGATAACCTGAAGGTGGATTATTAGTCATAGATGCAGTTGGATTACTGTCTATGTATAATATTGTAATGCCCAATCAAATCTCATAGAAGTCAAGATGATTATTATATGCATGTATCCTTTCTCGAGTCTGTCAATTGCCCCACTGTAATTTGTTCACAGTAGATAGAGGAAAAGAAAGCAAAAGCGATTCCCGTAGTAGCGGCGAGCGAAATGGGAGCAGCCTAAAACGTGAAAACAAGGTTGTGGAATTGCCCCGCTGTAATTTGTTCACCCAACATGTCATCTATCTTAAGGAGAATCACCTCTAGTGAACTATGGACCCTGGTCAATTTTTTTACCATTGCTATACCTTCTACTGTTACTATTTACTGTTTACTTTCTGTAAGCAATTACTATCTTCCACACAATATGTTTAATCCTTTATTTTTAAAAATCGGTGAGATTGACAACCTCACTGTAAGTTGGGGCAAAGTTTGGTGGTTGTGTTGTGCAGGATTCCAAGTTGGTGACAATACCTTGGGGTTGTTTCCTTGCTCCTACTGGTTCGATAACCTTGGTTTCATAACTGAGGGAAACTTGCTGTTGTGCTCATCATACCTTCCTCTTGGGGTTCCCCAACGAGCTCAACGTATCCTGAGCCATCAAGAACTCATAGAAGGTAGGGTTCCTATGGTTCACGTGGCCCTTAATTTGCGAGCCACCGCAGACCATGAGTACACCTCGGACACGGTTGGGCCCGCAACTGATGTGACCACTCCAAGCGCGGAAACCAGATCCAATACAGAGGCAATCGCTGCCACAAACTCCCCTAGCACCGACAATGCAGAGGATTACCGCGGAGGCAGAGGCCCAGGCCAAGGCTTGACCCTAGGAGAACGAGAGAGAACCAACCTCGTGGACGAAGCCGAGGCTGCTCGACGGGCCAGCGATCTCCGGGTTGCCGCACTCTTCAGCACCGGCGATGGCTCCAGAACTGGCGAGGCCGATCCAGCAGACGCCGACCCCTTCTCCCAAAACCTTGAGGCCGTAGTTGGATAACCGATCTCCTCCTAGAAATCTTGCCGCAATCCTTCATCAGACCGTCGCCGCCGGCATACACCGTCTTCCACCCTAATTCACCGATGGCATCCTCGAGCTCCTCCAGAGCCACTCGGTCAGCGAGGAGCTTCTCCTCCTCCGAATCCGAGTCAGATCCGAGGCAGCGAAAACGAGAGCCCGAATCCCCACCTGACGATGGAGAGGCGGCGGCCGACGACCGATCCCCCGGTGCCAGGGTGAAGCGGCGGCCCCTCATTTGTTGCTCACCTATCTTTTTCCTATAGAAGAAACAAAATCAATACAATCTGCAAAGATAGGCGAGGACTCGTTGCACCATCTCGAATCACCATTTCAAGCTTCAATTGTCTCCGGCGATCACTTAAATAAGACCATGACTCATCACAGTGCCAAATTTCAAATTTCAAATTTCAAATTCGATGGCAGCAGAATCCACCCACGTATTATCTGCGTTCGCGCAAAATGCGGCGCCACAGTGCCCGTGCCTCACTGCCGCGTAGGCCCCGTGCCTCACTGCCGCGTAGGCCCCGTACCCCCACGGTCCCGTGACTTTCGTCGGAGCGGTTTGATTGCAGCTTCGGAAGTGGACCCGAGTCCACGCGCTTCCTCTGTTCGTCCCACACCAGTACACGGCGGTCGCTGTCGCCAGGGGCCAGGGGGGAATGCGGCGGCCACGGCGACCGGCGAAGGCCGGAGGACGCGGCGGCGGAGGGGGACAGGCGCCACTGGAGGCGGTGGGAGTGAAGGAAGCGGAGGGCGCTGCGGTGATCGCCATCGACGGGGAAGGCCCCGAGGCGTCAGTGCTAGGGGTTCCGGTTGTCGCGGCGGCCGGACATGGAGGCCGGGAGGAGAAGGGGCCACTGCGGGATGGGATTGCGATGGGCGAAAAGGACGCTCTCGACGGCGCTCCGGTTACCGCCACCGACTGGAAGGGCGAGACATCGGTGCAAGGGGATCCGGTGGTCACCGCCGTTAACCAGCAGGCGCATGTGACCGTGGTTGAGGAGGTGCAGGCGATCACCGTGAAGGGGAATGGTAAGACGGAGAAGGACGAGGAGGGGATCAAGTGGCTCAAGCACTATTCCTCGGCGCAGAGCATACTCATCGTGGGAGACGGGGACTTCTCCTTCTCGCTGGCGCTCGCCACCGCGTTCGGCTCCGGAGAGAACCTCGTCGCCACGTCCTTCGACTCCTATGGTTTGATACTCTTTCCGCTCTCTCTTGCTGCCTGTGATATATTATCAGATGTGCGCTTTTGTGTTCTTGCTAGTACAAGAATGCCCTTTTGGCATTTTGTACCTTGGGCATGGGGAATTAATGGAACTATTGCGGTGTAGGGTACATATTAAAATGCCATGTGTTAAATTGAGGATTCTAAAGGAACTCAGTATCTTCTGCTGGTTAAAGTGTGTGATTTGATGCACTTTAGTCGATTAGGATCAAAGCCCCCCTTAAATTGGCTTCAACTTCATTTCATTCTGTGATAAAGGAACTAATGCAATATGCTGTAAAATGAGGCGGTGGTAATTTTACCAGAGCTGTATGGATAGACAAGGTGTTAGTAATTCAGTAATTTTACATTGGAACATTTTTTTTGTTAAGCACTTCGCCATGTGCCTCGACTCCTATGCTTCGATCCTTTCGTCTCTCTCTTGATGCTTGTCATATTTGACCAGATGTGTGCTTTGTGTTCATGCTAGCAGTACTTATTTGGATCATACTAGTATCCTACTAAATTTCTGGCATTTTGTGCCTTGGGCATGGGGAATAAATGGAACCATGGCGGTGTAGGGTACATACTAGAATACCATGTGAAGATTTGATGATTCTAAGAGAACACAGTATCTTCTGCTGGTTAAAGAAGGATTCGGTGCACTTTAGCCCGTTAGGAACTTAGCAGCAAAGCTACCTTAAATTGCCTTCATTTTTATTTCATGATGAAGGTACTAATGCAATTAAAATGAGATGGTGCTAATTTTTACCTGATATGTATGGACTATGGAGAGACAAGGTGCTAGTAATTTGGTACTACAGATTATACATTGGAATGTTATTAACTTTGTGAAGTACTTTGCAATATATCACTGAATCTAATTATGATGTATGAAGAAAATTTCCAATTTGTTTGTCGTACTGTTTCTTACTGCCGGAAATTGGCTTTTAATACTGTCTCTCACTGCTAGAAATTGTCTGTCATGAAAGGAACACGTGCAGTTGTACATTGAGAATTACTTTTTCTATTTCTAGTTTTTTCTTCATTTTGTATTGTGGAAACTGAGCATTATGAACTGAGCTAGGTCAGTGCATGTTATTTGTTATAAGCATTGTTGGCTAGTCTTTTTTATCTTTTTACTCCACGATCCCCTGTTTTGCTGATGGCAGATCTTTATGGTAACATTTGTTTGACATAGTTATGCACCTTGCAGCCCCAAAAAACCAGACCATTAGTTTACCTTTTGCAACTTATTTGTGTGAAGGGAGGCTTAACCATTATGACAAAATGCTCTTGGAGCAAGGAACTGAAATGAATGAGTGAGAACATCAGCACAGTGAAAACATATCAGGCATCAGGCTAACTCGAAAAATATATCTTGATTTCATTCCATGTCACAACCACTTTTGTTGCATTCTTGTATGAAGTTGTTGTATTTAAATAGTTTTTACTCTTCCAATTTCTTATTTGATTCACTCCTAATACTGAATCTCAGAGGATAATGTTGTTATCTTGATTTTTGTGACCATTTCTAGATGAACTTATCTTTCTCTGCATTCTTGTTTGGAATCCTCTTGTACAGGGGCTCTAACGAGGAAGTATGGCAAAGCTGAAGCTAATGTAACAGAACTGAAAAGATTGGGGTCCGCAGTTTTGCATGGCGTTGATGCAAAAACGATGAAGCTTCACCCATGTCTGAAGATGAGACGATTTGATCGCATTGTCTTTAATTTTCCTCATGCTGGGTTCAAAGGAAAAGAGGATCAACTTCATGTCATCAAGTATGTATATTAGTTGTTGCGTAATTCATCGATTACAAAGTCTCTCTCACTTTTCATCTGGACTGATTGTATGATAGTTGGTCTTCCTGAGTGTCTTTGGTTTCAGTTTGATTTTGTATCAATAGGGCTGAATCTGTGTATGAATCATCATCACGTTAGGTGGTTTTACTTGGGAGTTTTTCCGCAGTTGCATGCCACAATGCATAGAATATCTTGGAAGTCCTATTATTATTATTTTAGTTATAGGCTAACAGCTGTCTATCACTGCTAAACTTAAGTATGAGATCACCCACATTATAGTCGCATTGGTTAAAATGCACTCTATCTATATCCTTACGATAAGAATAAATAGCATGCTAAACAAGTTACACAGATTGTATCAAGTCAAGATGACATTTTGTCTTGTCATATAGACATAAAAGATCACATGCAACATTTAGCTAAAGCAGAATAAACTAAGAACATTTCTGTTGAATTCCTGAACCTTCATGTAAATCTCTTTATGCATCACTTGAGAGTAGTCTTTGCTAGTTCCTTCTAGTTATGTACTACCCACAGCCCACTAAGCAAAGATATTTGATCTATATCATGAAGTTGTTTTTGTAACTTGTAAGCAAAAGTTTTTTTTTATGCATATGATGTGAGATTGATAAGACAGGCCATAAGAAGTTAAATGTTTGTGTGCCAATGGTAGTTAATTGATTGTTTCTTATTGAGTTCAGTTAACTACAAAACTTTCTAAATAATTAACATTTTAATGGGCATTTAGGACCTTAAGTTCTTAAGCCAACTTCTCATTAACTTTTTTTTCTGACATGTAGCGCACATAAGCAGCTGGTCCATGGCTTTTTTGCAAATGTGCGTCACCTGCTTCGGCCCTATGGTGAAATCCACCTTAGCCACAAGACAGGACATCCTTACGACAGATGGGATATCGAACAGCTGGCCAACGATTGTTGTCTTACTATGGTTTCGAAAGTTGGTTTTTCTAAGGAAGATTACCCTGGTTATAACCAAAAGAGAGGAGATAGTGCAAAGTGCGATGAACCTTTTGCCCTGGGTCCTTGCTGCACTTTCATGTTCTGCATCGGCGACGTAAAAAAGATGAAGAAACCGCACGGAAACAGTGTCGGTTCAGTCTCATTCCCTGGTGACAGCAAATTCTATCCTGGCATATCAGTGACTGGCATGAGCCCATTTGATCTGCGTCCACTTGCTCCGGCATGGCCTCAGCCACATTTTCCTCCAGACAACAGAGTTCACATGCCAATATCATTTGTTCCTCAGTCCCTTGGAGCTGTTCCAGTGAAACATCCAGGTTTCCCAGTCAACTTATATGGCACAGAGAGGGCTCCTAACTTCCATCACCAGGAGATGGTCCAGGCAATGTGCAGAGGGCCACCACTGAATGTTTTCCCCACCCAATGCCTCTTTCATCAACCAATGAGGAGAATTCTGGCAAATCCGGAGCAGCCCTGGTACCAAGAGGGACCTCCAGTTGTGCCACCATGGAGCAGCGACTACCCTTACTCACCCCAGGAACAACGCCAGAGTCTGCAGATGGAGTATGAAATTCACAGGCAACAGACGCTGTCCCTTGAAAGTCGCTACATGGAATCTCTCGAGAGGCGGGAGAGGCTGGGAATGTTGATTGCACACTACGGCGGGCAGTGAAGGATCGGCTCGGAGGCTGTGTCTCTGCTGCAGCTGCAAGGGTTTACTGGAGCAGAGAAACTCTGGACCTTCCAAGACGACGTAACGGTCGACATGAGGTGCTATGTGTTGAGGATGTACAGTTTAGGGATATTTTGCGTGGCAGACGCTGACCACGAGTCGAAGAACGGCACGAGCAGCGCTGTTTTCTTGAACCTATCTATGTAGTTGGAGGAATGGAGCTGTCTTTAGGGACTGAACAGTGTATGCAGTTATCCCGGCTTATCACTTGTACTACAATGATAAGCCTGAACCTGGGGTGTGTAATTGGCCTCACTTTTGCTTCAAATCTTACTGTGAGACTTTCCTAATCTCGAATCTGTTACTGCCGCTTCTGCAAGAAAAATATGAGACACCGGTGGTGTTTGGGCGTTGGAAGCTGGAACTGCCCACTGTTGTCATGAACATAAGGGAAGTAGCACTGGAGAGCAGAAGAAGCAGAGTAGGAGTCCAAGACGGTGCAGCAAGCCTGTCAAATTTCTGAAGCTGCAATGTGTTAGTCTGTCGCCTGTATTACTTCCTCTCGGATTACAAATTCGAAGCAACGCGTTTCTCCCTGACTCCGTGTCCGAGTTCCACTTTTTCTCTCCTCGTTCAGTTCCTCACAGCCACACTTGTGAACGAGCATCGATCTCGTTCTCCTCTGTTTCTGATCAACGGGAACCAAGCGCGCCTACCCAGTCCCCAGCAATTGGCTTTGATCTGGAAACGGTGTGTTTTGCTCTATAGCTCCCTCCCCAGTCCCCAGCAATTGGCTTTGATCGGACTCACTAATAGTGGTACGAGCATATATCAAATAATCCTAAAGTCACCGTGCAACACCTACAAACCTGGATAACGGGAGAACAAAATGTCATCGAGGATTTATATATATATAGAAACCCTATTTTGCACCCCACATATTTTTATGTTCTCACATATAAAAATTTATGTTTTGTATACTAATAATTATGTTCATATTCATCAGAAACATAAAAAAATCGACATAAAAATATGATTTATGAGTTATTATAGTGTAAAAACATAGAAAATACGTATTTTATGTCGTATTTTTATACAACATGTAAACGAATTTTTTTATGACATGTCTAAATTTTCTTATGTTCTACTCGACTTTCGAGGTAAGAGAAAATTTACGTGACGTAAAAATAATTTACGGTTTGGAAGATAGAGGGTTGGTGTTCTACACCCTGGATGTCAAATAGCGCCACTATATAGAAACCCTATTCTGCACCCAGTTATTTTGCACCCCACATATTTTTATGTTCTCATGTTCAGAAATTTATGTTTTGTATACTAATAATTATGTTCATATTCATCAGAAACACACAAAAATCGACATAAAAATACAATTTATGAGTCATTATAGTGTAAAAAACATAAAAAATACGCATTTTACGTCGTATTTTTATACAGCATGTAAACAATGTTTTTTACGACATGTCTAAATTTTCTTATGTTCTTCTTGACTTCTGAGGTAAGAGAAAATTTACGTGACATAAAAATCATGTACGGTTTGAAAGATAGAGGATGGGTGAAGAATAACTATTCTACACCCTGAGTGTCAAATAGCGTCACTCTCTCTCTATATATATATATGCTCTAATAACACCCCACCAGCTAGATACCACAACATCATTGAGTCACCCTTATGGCAAAAGAAAAACCCTACTTGCTTCACAAGCCAGAAACACTCATCTAGACCAGCAGACCCTCAGTGAACACCTCATGTACTCGCTTCATAAGCCATCACCCCGCCAAACCGCTAAGTTGTCTTCACGGCAGAGATCCGCTTTAACTGATTTGACCACCCACCTCTTTCTCTCTGGACCATGTTGAAATCAGTAGAATAGTTGCGCGGAAGCGTGGTAAAATAATAAAATTCTAACACTACTAATGAAAAAAAACATAAGATAAAATATGGTGCAAGATGCACTCGTCAAAATCCACAAGCTTAGACTCTTGCTTGTCCCGGAGTAAGGTAGCAGCTGAGAGAACTGAATTATCATCTTCATGATGCTCGAGTCGTTGAAATATATAAATGAGGGAATTGCAGCAAATGATATTCATAAAATATATAGAACCAAACATGAGTTGTATCATACTTCCACGGGTTAAATGATCTAGAAGACTTACATACCCTTAACACTAATCGTTGTGCATAGAATAATGAACAACAAGTAGTGTTATGTGAGGAGATCTCAAAGACATTTTAGATCCCCTTAGAATTCAAAACTTCAAATGGCCAGTTTCATTTCCTCTCACACTCACACACATGTCTATTTTTTTTGAGGGCCAACAACCCATACATTACTCACTGACATTGTTTATGATTACAGTGTTCTGGTCATACATAGCTAAGACAGCCTCTGGAACATGGTCCAACCAAACATTACTAATTCCAGAGTTGGAGGCTAGCTTAGCAAGGGCATGAGAAGCAACATTGCGAGATCTACCAATTTTAAGAACAGAGCAGCCTGGTAGACAAGCTCTTAAACTAGAAATATCCCTGTAGATGCTCCAGCACCTAGAGGTGTCGTTATGAAAGTTGTTAGAAGCTGCAACCGCCGCCGCACAGTCAGACTCTAGCGAGGATGGGTTAAGATCATAGCCGATTGCGACATTGAGGCCTTTGAGAATTGCTCGAGCTTCCGCTTCTTGTGCATCAAAACACTTCTCAATGACTAGACTCGCAGCTAGTCTGGTAGTTCCGCGGTGATCGCGAGCAACCACCCCAATGGCTGCATCACCAGAAGACGGTTGGAACGCCGCATCCACATTTATTTTGATCTCCCCCACAGCAGGTGGTATCCAAACTCCCTCAGTTTGCTTTATTGCCATGTTTATATCTGAACAGGTAGCATTGTCAGTTCGTACAGAAGTAGACCAAGAAGTTTTACCTCTATCATTATTGGAGAAGAGCCCAGGATCCTGCAAGCATCCAACGTAGCTGATCAGGAAGGAGGAAGAGTTGGAGATAGTCTCATCCCCACTTTCATGTGTGATGTTGCACCTAAGATGCCATGATCTCCATTGCACAATAGTTTAACTCAATTTGAAGTGTTGCACAATTAATTAGACATGCATAGTTCTTTCATGGGAAGACATAAAAGAGATCAAACCGAGCATAAACTTCAAAGCTTAGTATGAATAAATTCATGGTTTGTGATTTGACTATCTACCTCCACTTGTACTCATTCTAAGTATGATTGGACTTGTTTCTTTCTTTTTGTAAACTTTTAGTTTGACAGTCAAACCAAAGATCAACATCATAGTATAAAAAATCTTACACTCGTCCAATTAGCACTAGGGTGTGGAAGATCCTATAATCATCATAAAGTAACAAGTACGGTAGAACACATCCTAACTTACACATCTAATAAAACAACCACAAACTAAAACACTTCATTTATATTAATGGCACGAAATCCATGCGCTAGAAAATATTCTGAAATAAATAGGGAGATTAAGTAAGGGTTGGAGGAGTCATGCGGTCGGGGGCGGGGGAGAGGGGGCATCAGGGCGTAGTGGGGTCCCGCACAACCAATTCATACCGCGTCTTCCAAGAGCGCGCCTTCTATTTATCCTTCAACAAGTCTTCTTGATTATCTTCCGAAGGTTCACCATATTTTTTGAGATTTTTCTTTGATCCAGGAAGTTTCTGAGCACCGAAATAAGGCATGCCTAAAATTATTTTTTGTTTAGTAAAAATAAGTATTAAATAGTGAAGATATCAATGAAAATATGTAATTAAACTTACAAGGCATAGATTAATCCATACTTGTTGTCTAGTATTTATGATGATAAAAGATAATGACTTTTCAAGTTTAATTCTTCACACATATTTACTCTTACATTGATATCATGTCTATGTCAACTCATTGCATTCATGAGTTCTAGTTGAACATAAAATAATATAAGAAGACATCCTGGCTAATTTAAGCTATTTATGATATTATAAATTTATATATTTTTGGAACCATCCTTGCATAAAATGAACAATCATGTCTCAAATGCATACATGTCATGTCCGTGAGAAGGTGTGGCTATACATTTGAGACATGAGTATTCATCACGATTCTCACTATATACTACAATATTTTGATGAACTTAGCATTAAGGTCATTGGTAGAAAAAAATATTATAATACTTTTTATTTTTTACTTTTCACACAAGAAATACTATACAAAGAGGTAAGCAGATAGGATTGGTCATCAGGTATGGCTATAGTAAAGTACATATCGTTCGAACCCTGAACAACAAGTAGTGTTATGTGAGGAGATCCAAAGACATTTTAGAGCTTTGCACGTCCCCTTAGAATTCAAAACTTCAAATGGCCAGTTTCATTTCCTCTCACACTCACACACATGTCTATTTTTCCATTGCACAATAGTTTAACTCAATTTGAAGTGTTGCACAATTAATTAGACATGCATAGTTCTTTCATGGGAAGACATAAAATAGATCAAACCGAGCATAAACTTCAAAGCTTAGTATGAATAAATTCATGGTTTGTGATTTGACTATCTACCTCCACTTGTACTCATTCTAAGTATGATTGGACTTGTTTCTTTCTTTTTGTAAACTTTTAGTTTGACAGTCAAACCAAAGATCAACATCATAGTATAAAAAATCTTACACTCGTCCAATTAGCACTAGGGTGTGGAAGATCCTATAATCATCATAAAGTAACAAGTACGGTAGAACACATCCTAACTTACACATCTAATAAAACAACCACAAACTAAAACACTTCATTTATATTAATGGCACGAAATCCATGCGCTAGAAAATATTCTGAAATAAATAGGGAGATTAAGTAAGGGTTGGAGGAGTCATGCGGTCGGGGGCGGGGGAGAGGGGCATCAGGGCGTAGTGGGGTCCCGCACAACCAATTCATACCGCGTCTTCCAAGAGCGCGCCTTCTATTTATCCTTCAATAAGTCTTCTTGATTATCTTCCGAAGGTTCACCAGATTTTTTGAGATTTTTCTTTGATCCAGGAAGTTTCTCAGCACCGAAATAAGGCATGCCTAAAATTATTTTTTGTTTAGTAAAAATAAGTATTAAATAGTGAAAATATCAATGAAAATATGTAATTAAACTTACAAGGCATAGATTAATCAATACTTGTTGTCTAGTATTTATGATGATAAAAGATAATGACTTTTCAAGTTTAATTCTTCACACATATTTACTCTTACATTGATATCATGTCTATGTCAACTCATTGCATTGATGAGTTCTAGTTGAACATAAAATAATATAAGAAGACATCCTGGCTAATTTAAGCTATTTATGATATTATAAATGTATGTATTTTTTGGAACCATCCTTGCATAAAATGAACACTCATGTCTCAAATGTCATACATGTCATGTCCGTGAGAAGGTGTGGCTATACATTTGAGACATGAGTATTCATCACGATTCTCACTATATACTACAATATTTTGATGAACTTAGCATTAAGGTCATTGATAGAAAAAAGATTATAATATACTATACAAAGAGGTAAGCAGGTAGAATTGGTCATCAGGTATGGCTATAGTAAAGTACATACCGTTCAAACCCTAAAGTTCAGCTAACTCAAAGCTGAGCTTAGTCGGTACACTTTTATGGTAACCGAAGTTTCTCTAAACCCGTTAGTGGTTGTGTGGTAGCATTCTTCAGATTAGTGACGCTTAAGATAAACTTGAATTATGTCAAGTTAGAAGAAGTGTTCATCATAAATGTGTTTAAATATAATACTATAAATAATATTTATACTAAAAATTTATACATTTAGTTTATTTTGTCAACTTACAATCTTAGCTGTATATATTGTATTGCTTGGTTGTCATATTATTTACTTTATGGTTATAACGGATATAATTAAATTTCTAACAAAATCTATGTTAATTTGTTTTGTTTTGAGAAATTACTCGTTATAAAGTCCTTAGAAATGTATTCCCTTAAATGTGAATGAAACAAAACAACAAAATAGCATGCCTCCATGAATTAGTTTGTGTCACTTGCATGGATTATAGTGTATACAACAAGTATTTAATGTCCTTAAGAACCCTAGTAGTGACCTATAAAGTGTATAGTCTAAAAAATAACTTGATGGGGATTCTAGTGTATCATAGGGTAAAAATAAGAAAGTTAAGAGATGGTCAATCAAATTATTGGTAATACTTGTTTAGTAGGTTTTCTTTCTGGCCGAATGTGTTCTGTATATTATTATTTGTTTAATTATCAACTTTGGTATATGTTTTCTTGGTCACTCCATTTCTTCTTGTGGTCGAATTTGTAAGGGAAGAAGGGAAAGGCATATGAGAATGAATTAATCTATTGAATATATGATGGTATAAAAGGTCGATGTTGTAGATGAGTATGAAGACACAAATATGTCCAATATCCCATGTTGTATTGTGCTAGATGTCCAAGATGCCATGTTGTACTATGCTAGATGTCCAAGATGCCATGTTGTAGTGTGCCAAGATAATATTTAGAAATTACATATGTAGAAAACTTGACGAATTTGGGAAAACATGTGACAATTGAACTAGCCTCCTCTTTTTTAAGCCTAATAATTTCTTCAGACCTCAAGGCACAGAGTATAAGTGCAAATAAGCCAGAATCAGAACAGTAAGTAAAAAGTGAGATCTAACATCAACTTCGACACACATATACCTTTGTTTTAATCTTTTATTTTCAATGGCAAGCAAAAAATATTAGTTTACTTAGTTTGTTTAATGAAACCGAGGACATTGGTAGCTAGATATGGCTCACCCATAGGCAATAATCCAAGCTCAACCTCCTAGTGGATTCTCGTGATGGGACTAATTTTAACTCAGAATGGAATCATCATTATTTTTCATTTTAGTGCGTGAATTGGCAATTGAGAATAATAGACACCAATCCGTATCAGATAATATAGGGAGCTGTTGATGGAAGACATTAACATGTGAGACCTTATTCATGTTACAATATGATGAGGATCAGTGGACTGCATCACCTTCCAGAAAATATTGTGCTAGCACATGATTTTTGTCCCTTTTTTCCGTCACTTTCAGAAAATTGCAATTAACTTGAAGTATGTTACAAAAATAACAGTAAAACAGTTTGATATCAATAACATGAATTGTAACGTAAAATAGGGAACTCGCCTGAAACCATGTTACTTAGAAACCATCAAATTTTGGTCTGTGCCAAAGTATCTGAACATACACATGACGTTGTCGAAGTGAGTTTCAGACATGATAGTATGACAACCGAAGAGAATATCTAGAAGAACATAAACGATATAGTAGTTAACAATGTGAAAATGACCCATTTTACTTTACCTACCTTGTCAATTGTACTAGATTCAGGAGGAATATTTTGGGCTATAACATGCATCAACATATCTCTAGAGATGTTTGATGTATAAAATAAATGAAGTACCTTTTATCTCAATGTTGGTATCCCCTCCGGTCCATATTAATGTTCTCAATTTTATCTAGATATGGATGTATCTAGTTAACTTTGTCTAGATACGGATGCATCTAGCCAATCTAGATAAAGTTGAGAACAAATGCCTCCTTGACGCTAGGGAATCTCTTCCACTTTAAACAAAGGTCCCTTCGTGTTGTGTTGGCCTAGGATCCCTAAAATCTATGTCGATCCGGGCTCGAGCTATCCCCAAAGAGCCTAAATTCTTAAGTCACGAATAATGTAAGCATTATTGTTCGAAAGTTTTCCATAAAAAAATATCTAATTTTCTAGGCTATCGAGGTCGTTGCCAATGTGATACTCTAGTGTGATACTCCGGTAACACTACATAAAATCCTCTTACTTAAAAAAGTAGTTGGGAAGTGTTACGAAGCATCACAATAGCGATGAGTGGATGTTTATGTAGCTTCCTAAATGGGAATAGCTTGATATCTCTTTTTATATGGAAATAAAGAATCCAATTACTTCTATGATAATTGTGTTCACAAGATAATCAGACCTAAGAAAGGAAAAAAACATTATGTTCATGTAACTATGCTGATAAGTTGGTATGCAACCACTGCAGGATACATCGTTGGAAGCAGTTTCTCTGACCAATGATGGTCGTTTTTCCTTTACTTGCTACAACTGCGTTCGTAATTGCTCTAACTCCTCTAGATATCAATTCTAGATGGACATCCTATGTTCCCAGTCATTTTTTATGAAGTGTAACAGAAGCGCACTCCTATATTAAATCCAATGAGATACTTAATAAAATTGATAATTATACCAAGATAGTAGCATGGAATATTAACACAAGATAACCATATTTAAATAAAACATTAACAATAACACAAAATCTAAAAAGAACAATCATAAAAACCAAAATATAAACATAGATTAAAACAACTAAACACAACAATGACAATAACCTAGAATGATTAAAACCAATAACCCTAACTATATGAAGAAACCCTAGTTCATCAGCACGATGGGTGGTCACAAAAATATTCATACCTTCGCGTTCGCGTCGGCCTCTACCACACGGGTGAGCATGGTGATTCTTCCCCTTTGCTTTGTCCATAATTCTGACACCGTTGAGGCCTCGATCTCGTAGAAAGCTAGATGCAAGCCTGACGTAGGCAGGAAGCGCTCGATCCAGGACGGAAACTCCCGATCTATGATGGAAATGCCTGATCCGAGATGGACGTGCCCAACGCTGGTCGAATGCTACCGCAGTCGGCATGCTTCTTCTTTGATGTCGCCTACGCACCTCCCACTTGGCCTAACTAGATCTGTACGAACAATAGAGGAAGACGAGGAGCCGCTTCGTGCCTTGACAATGAGGATGCGCTCTCTGGCGCATCTATGAGAAGGATGGAGGTCACGTCTCCGCTTCATATGTGGGCAGAGAATAAGAGATAGGGTCTTCTCGGTAGGTTACCTGCCATTAAATAGAGGGGCCAGTCACATCGGCAACGAGGCACTTGAGAAATCATTTCAATAGAAGATCTATTAGAAACGGGCTTCGGGAAAGAATGTTTGACAAAATATTGGCAACGGAATCTAGTGTTTCACCGTGGCCTACAATGCATGATCCGTATCGGCAGGCCTTGTCGGCAAAGCAATTTTTTATAAATGGGTCGTAACGCTGTCATTTCCGAAGGAGGCTAACCTGGATTTATAAATGGGTCGTATCCTTTGCGTCGCTCTATACTAGTGATCTGGACATCACGGCCTTGTGGGGCAGAGCCCGATGCTTGATTTTTAGCCCCTTCCTTCATTTTCCTCACCTTCCCGTCTCCCTTTGTTTTTTTATCCAGTGGAGGCTAACCTGGATTTTCGTCTTACAATAGAGCGGTGGTTGTATGGGGCATGGGAGTCTTATCATTTCACTTCCCTCGTGTGCAATACCCAAATGACCCTTAGTCATAACCCTAATGGGTAGTTGGATCTCGCACCTGTTTGGGCTGCCTAAAAGGCTTCATATAGCCATCTCCTCAGATCTCACATGAGGAGTATACCTAAAAAATATCCCCATCCAAGTCATGTGGGGGAGGGGGCATCGCCATACCCGCTGCCTTGCAACATACAACCAACTTCTCACTTGGCAACAACTTGGTCATCATATACGATTCATTCTTGTTGGTATGGTCTTCTTGTGTTTTCCAGAGACTTCAATGCAACAATTTTATTGGGTGCTCTACACCCGTCATCCGTTCAAAAAAAAGTTTTAGCAACTTCGAACTCACAAATTCTCGAATCCAATGATACCTCACATCAATGTGCTTGGTTCAAGAGTGAAAATTTGGATTCATGGCAAGATGGATAGCGATGCTCTAACTATCACAAATCAAATTGTAATTATCTTGCTTCATACCCAACTCTTGTAAGAAGTTCTTCATCCACAACACTTTCTTGCAAGCCTCAAACACTGCTATGTACTCAGCATGTGTGTTTGATAGTGAATGCATTTTTGTAATCCTGATTGCCATGACATTGCCCCTGCATAATTCATCAAGTATCTAGAAGTATACTTTCTAGAATATGTATCACCGACATAATATGCATATGTATAGCTTTGCAATACATGATAACCACTTTGAAAGCATAAAACATGATCTATAAGTACCTTTGAGATACCTTAGAGTCCACTTCATTGAATTCCAGTGATCTTCACCTGGGTTTTTCATGAACTGGCTTAAACTACTGTACGTACAACTGCATAGGCAATATCAGGCCTAGTGCACAACATGGCATACATCAAACTAGCCATGTCATATTGGTATAGTACTTTACTCATATATTTTTTCTCCTTCTTGGTGCTAGGACATTGTTCTGAACTCAGTTTGTGATAGACTATAAGTGGATAGGTAACATACCTTGCATCTTTTATGTTAAACCTTTCAAGTACCTTCTCAATGTATCGTTCCTGTGAGAGCCAGAAGCAGCTTTTTGATCTATCATTGGAGATCTTCAAACCAAGTATTTGGTTAGCTGCTCTTATCAAGTTTCGTTCCAAAAGAAAAAAAGAAGACTCTAGACTCAAACTCTTCGGTCGAGACCGATAAGTAGGCAACCGTGTGCACGTGACTCATGAGCAACGAATTCACATACAATGGATGAGTCGTTGCGAGCTTATTCATGTAGGCTTGTACTACAGGTATATGCACGTGCGTCACCATTACGATATCCACGGTCCGGTTCTCCTGGCATAGCTGAAACCAAGTCAATGGTTTCCTAGGACAGGTGCAGCCTACCAACTCCTCCACATGGAGGTGAGAGCACCATGCCCGAGGTAGTTATCACCCCGACATGCTCTTCCCAAACGGTGTTGGCCCGCACGAGGAGCCCCTACCACACACCTTTGGATATGCATAGGCACGAATCACTTGTCACTATACATGGTACTCTAATACGTATCATTATTTCATGTTGCAAAATATGTGTCACCTATCATTTCTTGTGCACGGGACATGCCAATTGCAGTAGTGCTCAAGGTGCTCACCACAAAGACGTTCTTAACGGCGTTTCCTTGGTGGGATATCGTGAGATAGCTCAAGAGCGAAATAGTTAGCTCCTCGACAACGGCAAATGCCTAGCTTCAACTAGAACTTTACATCATGTTTAATGTCAAAATGTATTGATATGGACATGGCTATACAGGATACGACAAAAAATAGCTCCGTAGTAATTAAGAAAAATGTTAATTTGTTATCAAAGACAAGAAAAATGGAAACGATGTCACCACCGGCACTAATATTCTCCTACTCGCCTGATTTTATGGTTTCCATGGACCTCGCCAAGAAATAGTCCATTTGATCTCTTTTGGTTATATAATACTTGATTCTCGGAGGTGGCTATTCGGCTCACGGGTGCATTTGCACCCATCGCGAGAAAACATATTTTGAAATGTAAAAAAATATCTACATATACACTCGGATATTTTATGTTCGTTGACAAGTTTTTAGGATAAAAGAACATTCTACGTAGGCTCGGGCCCACGGGAGTGCCGTCCGTGCGGCCGCACATGGCCCAAAAAATTTTGGAGCCCAAAAGTTTGTTGCACACCTTTTATATAAAATATACATCAATTACTGATAGTTTAACCATAGCAGTTGAGTTGGTCCTGGCGTGAAGCTTGGACAATATATGTGGAGAAGTATTTGAGTTCAATTCCCATAGGCTGCAGCCTGTGTGCTCATTTTCTTTTTTCTATTTTTTCGCTATTCCTATGATGCAGATAGTTGCATGTATAAAACACACCGTACTACTCTTGAAACAAATGGAAATATCCGATCCTCTCCGCTTATTTTATTTTCTTCTAATTTTTGCTATTCCTACGATGCAGATAGTTGCATGTATAAAACACACAATGTATTACTCTTGAAACAGATTTCCAGGAAATACGTGGTTATGGCAGTTGATTAGCATTGAATAAAACTCACAAGCTATCACGAAGATGTTCTGCATGTATAAAAGACACTATACCTAATTTTGAAACACAAATTTCTACTTCCAAATCTTAAACATGTCAGTAAAACTGAATTGAAATAACTTAACTTCTCATATCAAAATATATAATTAATCACTACGATTTAATTTATGGAGAGTGAGGTAAATTTGATATATAGTGTTATTGTATTTCTCTCACGGGGGTATTTCTTATAATGGGCTTACCTATGCACATGTACTTGTTGTGATAACTTTATATGCTATAAGTCTTTGAGATTCTAAAAGTGTTCTCCTAATTTTTAAAATCCAAATGGTTTAAATGTATCAAAACCATTAGATGCAGATTTTTTTCGGACAGACCGCCGGTCCAGTCAACTTTTTAAGCTATATATGTTTTCTCTTAAAATAGTTTTAAGATGATTTTAACCATATGTTTAGCATCTAGGTACCAACATTGAGAGCAGTTCTTCTGTCTAAACGTCCATCTAAAACATATATACACTGCATTTGGTCAATAGTTTTATTTTCTCGGTGACATAGGGCCTCATTTTAGAATTCGCACAGGGCCCAGATTTTACTGGCCCAGCCCTGATTCTACGTGTTCTGTGCAAAAATGACAAAAAATATCATGTGAATACAACTATTCACGTGATATTTTTTATCTTCTTATACAAGAGACATAAAATGTCAGTTCATCCCGAAAACTTGTGAACGAACAAATGCTTGAATGTACATTTAGACTTCTTTTCGATTTTTTTTATATTATGAAATATGTTTTCTCACAATATGATACACCCGTGAGCCAAAAGGGATTTCCGTCGATTCTCTCCTTACTTGGAAAGAAAGAAATATAAAGTTCCCAACCGACGGCTCAGGTGATCGATGTGCTACTTTTTTTCCTTTGGAAATCATCAGAAATACACGCACCTACTCCCCAAACGGCCTAGAACTGTGTAACCAAAGTAGCCCCCGAAACGTTTTTTTCCTAGGTTTCGGAGTGGCGGAAGGCGGCGCGAGGGCGATCTCGATCTCCTCGGTGCCAGATCGATCTACAACCTCGGCATCGCAGTATGACAGCATCCTTCCCTGCGGGGATGGCTAGTTCGGCCAAGGGTGATGATCCGAGTCGGGAGAAGGGGCAAGAGGAAGACATGGCGGACGGGAGGTTCGCGGAAAGATTCAAGAAACTGATGTTGACGGAGAAGGAGAAGAAGGTCCTGGTCATGGACGACCTTTAGGACGAGGAAGGAACAAAGACTGCTGTGGTTGGGAAGGTGCTCGCACCATCGAAGTTTCACATTGACACCATCCGCAGTGCGCTTCGACCGCAATGGGGAAACCCTAGAGGCTTGGAGTTCCAAGCAATGGGAGACAATGTTTTTCTGGCCACGTTTGAGAAGGAACAAGACAGACGTAGGGTCTGGGAAGGAGCGCCATGGATGGTCGGGAACCATGCTATTGTTCTGACTGATTTTGAGACAAGCATGCGACCATCGGTAGTTTTGGGAGGATCCCAATTTGGATACAATGCCATGATCTGCCGTTTAATTGGCTGAATTCAAAGAGATCTAAAAGTATTGCAAGCTAGATCGGCGAATTCATAAAGCTGGACACCTCAGGAAATTTAAGGGGTTGGGGACAGAGCTTTCGAGCCAGGATTTGGCTTAACATCAATGAACCTATCCAGAGGTGGATCCTGATAGAATCGCAGAGGCGGAAGGAACTCATTGAATATCCAATTCTATATGAAAAACTCCCGTACTTCTGCTTCTCGTGTGGCTTGTTGGGGCACTCAGCCTTGTTCTGCCCGTCGCCGGGTGAGACGCATGAGGAATGCAACTGGTTGTATGACTCTTCATTGCGTGCACCGGATCCGAGGAAAATCAAGAAAGAGCCAGGGTTGCAGCAGGGAGGAAGAGCTGGTCCGGATGGTGGGACGAGAATTCAGAAGGGAACAGGGGTACCCCCAGCGAACATTGCACCCATTCCCGTGAACCCTTTTGTAGGGCTTGGAGAATATTCGGTTGGGGAGGTACCACCTGGAATGCAGTTCAGAGCCTAGGGGAGAGGGCGAGGAAAACCGGCGGCAGCTCGGAAACTAGCATTGGGAACTCAGACGTATGTACCAAAGGTGATTGGTGCGCCGGGGCTAGAGCTGGCCGTGCAGGGAGTCAAGCGCAATGCACTTGCAAATTCTCCAAGCAAGGTGGACGATGATATACTCGACCTGAAGAAAAAGCGTGCTATGGGGGAAGTTGAAGATGATCTCTCAATGGATGTGCTCAACAACAAAAATTCAGCGGAGGATGTGGAACAACCCCGCGGGTCCTAATGAGGTGCATATTTTGGAACTGTCGGGGGCTTGGGAACCCTCAGACAGTTCGGGAACTTCACGACTTAGTGAGGTTAGAATGTCCCGCAGTTGTTTTCTTGATTGAAACCAAGATCTCGGCTGATCGTTCACGTGGGGTAGCGAAGTTGTGTGGTTTTGCCGGATGTTATGCGATGGATAGTGATGGGCTGAGTGGTGGTTTGGCCATCTTATGGTCAAATGAGGTGGAATTGTCCTTACAATCGAAGTCAGATTCACATATAGATGTACATGTCCAGAATCTGGAGGGAGACAGAAGATTGTGGAGGTTTACGGGTTTCTATGGGAAGCCGCGTCGAGAACAACGCAAGGATAGTTGGTACTTGCTCGATTGGTTGCACCGTCAGAGTGATCTACCTTGGTTGTGTGGAGGGGATTTTAATGAGATCCTAGATAGCTCGGAACAATTTGGTCAGTCTGAAAGGGCTGAGTGGCAGATGTTGGGTTTCAGGGAAGCGGTGGATAAGTGCAATCTGCAGGATATGGGCTATGTTGGTATCCCATACATGTGGGATAATAAATAGAAGGGGAGTGATAATGTCAAGGTACGGCTTGACCGTGACCTGATGGTACCCAATATGCTTGCATGTTATCCAGAATCAATGGTCAGACATGTTTCATCGCCAAAATTAGATCATTGTTTGCTGGTAACGGAGCTCTGGAGTATTGTCGACTCTAGTGAGCGTTCTCAACAGATTTTTCGATACGAAAATGCTTGGTGTCGTGATGACTCTTATGCGAGCACAGTTGAGGCCAGGTGGGTCGATTCAGGTGATAGTGGACCGGGCCTACTGGGTGTGGCGGCGAGGTTGGGCCACATGCAGCGCACACTCCAGAAGTGGAGTAAATCAAAATTTGGAGATATTCACCGGAAGTTGCGAAAGGCCCGAGCCGATTTTGAAAAAGAGCGCCAACGTGCACTGTATAGGGGCTCATCGAATCGGGAGAAGTAGCTAGCTGCAAACATTGCGGAACTCCTACGTACGGAGGAGGTCATGGCAAAACAGAGGTCCCGTGTGGACTGGTTAAAGGAGGGAGATCGAAATACGGCATTCTTTTGTGCGCGGTTGACCATACGCAAACACCAAAATAGGGTACGACTCTCTGAAAAATGCGGCAGGAGTGGTCTGTCTAGAGAAGGAGGTAATTAAGGGCATTGTACAGTCGTTTTATATGGACCTGTTTAAAGCTCAAGAGGAGATTGACGTGCAAGGGGTCCTTCAATTTGTTCCAGCAAAGGTGATAGAGGAGATGAATGTGATGGTCTATTGTCCTTTTGAGGCATTGGAAGTGGAGAGGGCTTTGTTCTCAATGGGGCCCTCAAAGGCGCCAGGGGTGGACGGTTTCAACGCTAATTTTTATCAGAAACACTAGGCCGTGATAAAAGATGAGATTTCTGTAGCTGTTTTGGGTTTTCTAAACGGGGGACACTTACTTGAAATTATCAACCGTACGGTGATTGTGTTAATCCCCAAGGTAAAATCTCCCCAGGATATTATCCAATACCAACCAATTGCACTCTGTAATGTGATCTACAAGATTTGTTCAAAGGTTCTAGCTAATCGCCTGCGGGTTGTGCTTGATGAGATCATAGCAGAAGAACAAAGTGCTTTTGTGCCTGGCCGTCTTATTACTGACAATGTGATCTGTGCATATGAGTCAGTACACTCGATGAAGAGGAAGAAAGGAAAGGCAGCGTTCTGCGCGGCCAAACTGGATATGATGAAGGCCTATGACCGTGTTGAATGGCCTTACTTGCAAGGAATGTTACAAAAACTGGGCTTTGTAGAAGTATGGGTTTCTCTCATCATGAGAGTTACTTCCCTCCTTTGAGCCCACTCGTGGACTTCGGCAGGGTGACCCTATATCACCATACCTCTTTCTCATTTGCGGAGAAGGGCTCTCGTGTCTGATTAAAAGTTATGATTGTGGCTGGATTGATAGAGGCATTCGGGTGAGCTATCAAGCACCATGGATCTCCCATTTATTATTCGCTGCTGATGATTGTCTTGTGTTCATGAAAGCTGATGTCAGGAGCGCATCGTTTGGATGTTATCCTTGAGATCTACAACAAAGGATTGGGGCAGCGCGTGAATAAGCAGAAGAGCTTTGCGTTTTTCAGCCCTAATTGTCCAGAGCCGATCAGGGTTCTGATGAAGGAGGCGATGCAGATTGAGAGGGAAGCCCTCTCGGAAAAATACCTGGGCCTCCCGACGGCGTCGGGGAGGCTTACGGATAAACAGTTTGAGCACATTGTTGAAAGCTCAAGATCACGGGCCCATGGATGGTGTGAGAAGATGGCATCCTTTGCGGCTCGAGAAGTGCTGATTAAGTCGGTTCTCCAGTCCCTATAAACCTATGCTATGAGTTGTTTCAAACTCATAAAAGGTTTATGCTCCAAATTAACGATGATTTCATCCAAATACTGGTGGGGTGGATCACTTGACCGAAGAGGCATGCATTGGAAGGCATGGGAAAAGATGCCTGTGTCTAAAGGGAGAGGGGGTCTCAGTTTCAGGGATCTAGAAAAATTCAATGATGCGATGTTGGGCAAGAAAGCATGGCGCTTATTGGTTAATCCGCAAAGTTTGTGTGTAAGAGTGTTGAAAGGGAGGTATTTCCCGAACAGAGACATTCTCTCAGCTGGCTGTCCCAAAAGCGCTTCTAAAGTGTGGAAAGCCATAATCTGTGGCAGAGACGTGATGAATAAGGGTCTGGTTCGTCGTGTGGTCGATGGTTCAGATACTTGCCTATGGTCGGACCCATGGCTCCCAGGTGTGCCGGGTCTTAAACCCCTTGCCATCAACACAGACACGAATTTAACACGTGCCGCGGAATTGATTGACCAGGGGACTGGTCAATGGAATGAAGAGTTGGTGCGTGATACGCTCAGCACCATGGATGCGGAAGCGGCTCTTCACTTGCCACGTCCACGACATGGCGGCGATGATTTTTGGGCCTGGAACGAGGAGAAGACAGGAGTATACTCAGTCAGGTCGACTTATCGTATGCTTGCACAAGACATCGTGGATGTCCCGGAAACATCGAACTCTGCAGCGATGTAGAAGAAGCTCTAGAAGCTTCGAGTTATCCCTAAGGTTCGGGTCTTCTGCTGACGTGCTATCAAAGGCTTTATACCATCCTATTCGGAGCTAGCAGGAGACACATTATGGACAATGGTACGTGTAAACTCTGTGGGCATGTTGAAGAAACATCATTTTATGCTCTGGTCACATGCGATCACGCCAAGCAGTTCTGGTCGGCGGCGCTTGTTCACTTTGGGGTGTCGTTGCCGCGATTGCACCCAGCGTCCTGGTTGCAAGATTTGCTGATGGCCCCTTCCTGTCAGCGGAGAACATCCCGATTGTTATGACACTGCTGTGGTGTATATGGTCTAGTAGGAACAAGTACGTGCATGGGGGAAGAGCAGTACAAACCTCTGGGATCAATAAAACTGATTGAAGAAAAGTTAGCACTGCTCGAGTTGCCGCCCCCTCAGTCTGCGAGGGTGAAGGATGTGCCGCGATGGGAAAGACCTCCTGCTGGTTGGCATTTGGTCAACACGGACGGCTCTCTAAACTGCAGTTCAGGCGAAGCTGGTTCAGGCTATGTCCTCCGTAATGATATTGCGGAGTTCGTTGAGGCGGGGTATCGGAAGCATGTACATGTTGATGACCCTCTTGTTAGCGAGCTACTGGCCTGTCGGGAAGGCCTAGAGGCGGCTGTTAGACTTGGAATACCTAAGCTTATCATCCAAACCGACTGCAGTGTGGTTGTGGATATGTGGAAGGAGGAAAGGGAGCCAAGATTCATGGGGGCTCACATAATTAAGGAGATGAAGGCTTTATGCAATTTTTTTCCAGGAGGTCAAGCTTCGTAGAGAAGGCAATAAAGCATCACATTGTTGTGCTAAAGAAGCTTTAAGCATAGTTAGTCTAGTTTGCTTTGATGTAATTTCTGGATTCCTGACTGATGTGATTCAGTCCGAGTGTAACCACTGTCCCGTTTAATAAAGCAGTGGATTACTTAAAAAAACACGCACCTACTCAGCTGATCGATGTGCTGTTTTTTTCTTTGGAAATATTCAAAAAAAAAGGGAAGAGAAATAGGCTGGCTGGTTGATTCTTTTGAAGCCCAGCCCATGAGATGACTAGCTAGCCCAGCCTCGATCCTCTTCGGCCGATCCAACGAGTCCCTGGCAACGGTGCAATTTACTCGCGCGTTTCCACTCCAACTGTACGCTGCTGTCGCGCTCAAAAGAGGAAAGAAACGCGTCCGAGTCCGACTTCCGCTCCAACTCGTCCCGCGCTCAACTACATATACCAGCGCCCCTTCCCCTATCTCTCCTCGCTCAATTCCTCACCTACTCGCTTCTGATCGATCTCCTGCACCTCCGATCCCGATGGGCATCAAGCGCGAGTACACGGCCGACCCCGACTTCGCCGTGGACGTGCGCTGCGGCGCCCCGGAGCTGACCATCTCCAACTGCAAGAGGTCGCGCCTCTGGTGCTCCAACGACTACGACGAGACGGGCGAGCTCGGCGATGGAGCGTACGGCCGGGTCGTCGAGGCGCGCCTCCGCTGCACCGGCGCGACCTACGCCGTCAAGAAGCCGCTCCGCTGCCCGCACGAAGCTGACGGCATCGCCTGCGCCTGCAGCGACGCCCGCACGCTGCGCGAGGCCGCGTTCCTCGCCGCCTGCCACGGCCACCCCGGCTTCGTCCAGCTCCGGGCGATCTCGCGCGACGCCCTCACCGGGAAGCTCTCCCTCGTCATGGACTGCGTCGGGCCCAGCCTCTACGACGTCCTCCACGAGCACCGCCGCAGCCAGCCGTTCACCGAGGCCGAGACGCGCTGCATCATGTGGCAGCTCCTCGGCGCCGCCAAGCACATGCACGGCCGCCGCGTCATCCACCGCGACATCAAGCCGGAGAACATACTCGTCGGCCGCGGCGGCGCCATCGAGGACGTCAAGATCTGCGACCTAGGCCTCGCCGTGTCCATGTACGAGCGTCCGCCCTACGGGAGGCGCGGCACGTACTGCTACATGGCGCCGGAGGTGCTCCTGGGCCAGACCGACTACGACGCCATGGTGGACATCTGGTCGCTCGGCTGCGTCATGGCCGAGCTCCTCACCGGCCAGCCCTTGTTCGACGTGGGCGGCGGCGATGCTGAGGAGGATGCTCAGACACTCCTTGCCATCTTCCGTGTTCTCGGCGTGCCGCTGTTTACCACCTGGCCCGCCTACAGGTTCTTGCCCCTCGCCGGGAAGCTGGTAACGCCGCCGCGCGTCATCCCCCGCAACAAGCTGCGACAGCACTTCCCCGAGGACCTCCTCTCAGAAGAAGGATTCCAAGTTCTGCAGGGCCTCCTTTCGTGCAACGTCAGCAAGAGGCTGTCGGCGAGCGCGGCGCTCAGGCGACCATGGTTCAGTGAGTCTGTTGGCCCTTCAGGTGGATCTCCTACAAATAAAGACTAATTGGTCGTAGGTTTTACCGGAATGTTTTGTGACAATCTGAATCGTATTGTAATTCTTGATGAAATATTTATATTGCCGTTGGTGACCGGATGATATCAGATGTGTTGTAATTCTTGATGAAAGATTTGTATTGTGCTTGGTGATTTGCATAAAAGCAGAGATGTTGGTCAGATAATTTTGTAACTTTGTATTTGTGTATTGTGTTACGGTTATTGTATGGTATATATGATACGCCATTGTTGTTCACAGCCGCAATCCACTATGGCGTCTTCCACCCGACCAACCCCTCCCGCGACCTCCAAGGCGATCCATGGCTATCTCTATTAGGAAGACCCCAAGATGGATCCCCAAGCCCTCTCTTCATCCTAGCCTACACTACGTGGCCCATCAGTGCACAAACGCATGATGACAGGCCTGATTATTTTCTAAGGAAACTAAATACAAGAGGCTGTCGGCGAGCGCGGCGCTCCGGCGACCATGGTTCACCAAGTCTGTGGGCGCTTCAACTGGATCTCCTACAAAGACTAATTACTCGTAGGTTTTAACAGAATGTTTTGTGGCAATCGGAATTGTATTGTAATTCATGATGAAAGATGTGTATTGTGGTTAGTGATTCGCACTAAAGCAGATGTTGGTCAGATATCTCTACTATATAATTTATGGTTTTCGTCCCTTCGATTTTCGTCCGTCGCTGTTTGAACGATTTTGCCCCTGTAGTTCGGAAGTATTACCTATCTTGCCACCGCTAATTGAGACCCTTCGCTGTTTCCACGACGTATCGTTCGCTATTCGCACGGGAAAGAAATATTCCCCAATCCTGGCCATCCCTGACCTTGTGGACGCGCTCGCCGGAGGGGGCCGGCGGCCAAAGCAGCCATGGCCCGATGAGGTAGAGCAAGCGCATAGCTGTTCGGCCGAGAAATCGATTGCGGAGGAGAGCCTGAGGGGGAGGGGCACGCTCACACGTCCGGGATAATAAGGCAGCGTGAGGGCGTGGCCGTGCTGGCCTGACGGCGGCGCGAGGTGGTTGGACGTCGAATGGAGGTACCGCTGGCCCGATGCCCCTAGCGCTAGAGTCATCGCCTAAGTTGTGGAGAGTGCCGGGGACTCCAGCGACACGGAGATGGCCGATGCCAGATCCGTGAAAACGTTTGAATTTTTTGCGACCTTCTTCATGGATCCGATGGCGGCGATGGCAGTTCAGTTGGTAGTGGTCGTGTCGGTGGGCCAAGACGGCGGCGGTGGCAGCCTGCGGCGTGGGCTCCCCCTTCTACATCCTCGCCAAGGCCGTGGCGGTCTTTGGTGTGCCAGCTGAAGGCAAGAGCGGCCGAGAGCTGCAGGACGACAACCGACAGGAACGTTCTGGAGCTACAGAATGGACATCGAAGCTGTGAGTCTGCTGTCCTTGTTTCTCACTTGATTCTAGCAATTGGGAATTGAGATGGGAGCGGCATGTTCCTTCTGGTCCCTGACAAGCTATGCGCCCACTGTACGTTGTTATCATCGTTCTGGGTACACCAGCAGCTTAGTATTATGTTCTATGATTAATAGCTGCTGTAATACTTGAGTTCAGTCTACTCTCAAGGAAACTAGAATTCCATGTGTCTCTGCATAGTCCTTTTTTTTTGGGTAAAAGAGCTGATTCTTTGATTGATTTTTTAGTTGAGACGTGAATCATTGGCATACATTTCTGATATTCTAGATTATAGTCTTTTTATAGGTCAAAGAAAAAATTATGATTGCTGAATTGCAGGGTAGGCTTTCCTTTTTGATCATCCCTCGTGTGAGCAGATAACTTTTCCAGATCTTGATGTCCAAATGCATGAACGAGAGGTTTCTTTGGGCGGTTTTCCTAGATTTTAGTTCTTGTACATGTTGCACTCTGCTGGTTGCAAGTTTGGGAGTAATAAACACGGCCGAAAATTGTAGTTATCTTTTTGTGTAAATAGACACAGATGAAAATAAACACTGTTGTTTGTGGACTTAACTGAAAGTTGCAGTTATTTTATATCATGGAGTACTAAATATAAATTTGCCAGCATTTTGTAAATGATCCACATGGTTTCTTAAGTGACTGCAAACATTGTCAAGATTGATATGCATGGTCATACTGCATAGACTGTAAGTGAAGGCAAAAGTACCTGCAGGTTGATCTTGCACAATTTCATCCTGAGCTTCATCAGGTTCATCTTTGGCTTCAGCGGGTTCATCTTGATCAATTGGTGGACTCAAATTCAGATAAGGCACTTCATGCAGATCCATCGATTTGTCTGTTGAGATACTATGGGAGCAGAGGAGCTGCTGTTGAGATACTATGTGGATTACTATATGTTGATCGCATCTCCATCTTGATCAGATGTGTGTGGGGCAGAGGAACTGCTCGACGATGCTGATAACCTTCCTGCTGCCGCTCTGCGATACCAGTTTGAGAAGGAGACCACGGAGATCGCCGCAGTGAAGCTGGCTTGAGGATGCAACTGTCTGTTGAAGCCAGAGATGCGGATACCGGTGGAGTTGTAGATGGCGACACCGTGCTGTCGAGAGCTGCATCCTCAGTGATTCAGCGGAGCAGCATGGCGAGTTGCAGCGCGTCACACACAGGGGCAGTGGCGCCAAGCCCGGGAGCCTTCTGGTATCCGCAGCGTCGAAGGTGGCGTTGAAGACGTCAACGCAGGTGGTGTGGTGGTCTTACTAGAGCGCAGCTCACGGCGCCCCACAACCGCCATGTTTCTCAACTACGTGTTGTGTGGATCAATTCGCCTTGAGGATTGATTGGCTGGTATCACATACGACAAGGGAGGATGGAGGGCTGCCCTTAGCTAGGATTGCAGCGTCAGAGACAGAGCGGTGGCGATCGCGGGCATCAGAAGATGAGCATGACGAATGCAAAGTACGGATTTTGAATCGGTTTAAGGGCTTTTTTTTAACTGAACATGTATAACAACCCCACGTCAACTAAATCGGGTAGCAGGGGTATTACTTTTCTGTTTTATTTTAAAACCATTTAAAATACTTTTTAGATAGAAAAACAAACAAAAAGATAGGGGTTTAATTTGAAATATGAAGGGGTTTAAATTCCAAAATATGGTATATCACTGTTTGAGGGAAGTGAAGTAATCAGTTATCTACTAGAGTAGAGGTATATTTTTGTCTGTTTAGAATATTATGTAGCTTTATATTAATCAGCATGTGAACTTTCTGCACTATGTTTTTATGGCGATAAAATAAATAAATAGCCGTGGCAACGCACGGGCATTCAGCTAGTTTGTGTAACTTTGTATTTGTGTTACGATTATGGTACCCCAATGTTGTTCACAACCCAATCCACTGCATCCTCATGTAGCGTCTTCCACCCCACCCACCCCTCTGGCAACCTCCAAGGCAATCCACGTCGATCTGCATTAGGAAGACCTCAAGATATATCCCCAAGCCCTCTCTTTGTCCCAGGAGTCCGCTCCGGGCTTGGCCTTCTCCTCCAAGGTTCATCTATGATTCTCCATGCCCCTTCACCCCTCATCAGTTTGATGGTGCAATTTGGACGAACAAACTTTTGGCTTGATGCCAATCTTGTGGGTGTTGCCCTACAATCCTGCCTTTGGGCAATGGATCTAATCTCCGGGTCACTCACAATTGAGATCCGAGTCTTCAAACTTTTTATCTTTTCTAAAGTCGTTGGCTTCATGATCTACGAACTCCAACGTTTCTCCTGTCCTTCATTTGTTTGTTTTCCCCACTTTTAGGGGCCGGGAGGCGCAAATTGGAGTGTGAGTATCAAACTTGGCTCCATGAACAATTGCAAGTGTGGCATGTTGTCTCTCGTTAGATATCGCCTTTCATCGGTGCTAACGCCATTCCGGTCACCGCTTGTCGTTCTTTTGCTAACGTGACACATTCCAAATATCTTGATCTGCTTTCCTGGGATCATGTGAATAAATCTTGCACCCCTCCTCTCATTTCAGACTCGCCACCCCAATCCTCTGGTCGAAACCAAGCACAAGTGATAGTGAGTTTTACTTGTACATTTGTGCAGGTGGAGTTCCACATATAAAGTGTGCCCGAGATCATGGTCACGCACCCGACACAACCACTACTAGTAATCCAATAGCAATCGTGGAGTACACTAGCAATTGAGGGCCACCTCATGGAAGTGGATCTTCGGGCTCCCTCGTTGATGCATGGCTTAGGAAGGGGACATATTTTGTCACTACTACGCCTATCACTATACACCAATGGTAGCATCCTTCATGTCCCCTTAGGGAAAATACTATGTAGTTGATGTTCAAATAATATCATGAAGGACATTACTAAACATTTATACAAGTAAAAACAAATGTATCTTTATTTCATTTCATGGTGGTGCTAGGGTTTCTCCATCTCTGTAAGAACAGAGGGAACTACTCACACATGGTGTTAAATATCATCAGCATAATAATATAAATGGAGCATGAAATATTAAACGAGTACACGATGTAAATCCACACTAGGGTTCGCAATTACAACAAGCTGGATGAAGGAACCGTTGATGGTGATGCAGATGATGATGTTGATGATGAAGATCGATGTCGGAACCTGAAAGATCTTAGCTGCGTTGGAGATGGATGCCCTCCTAGAAATTATCCCTCTAGACCCCTACATGAGGCGAGGTTTCAGTGTTGTGTGACTTCTCTGTGCGTATAACTTCTCATATGCTTGCACATGGTGATTGTATTTTACGGAGACCGACCCCTGGGACTATGGTACGACAGGGCGGTACGGCCATCCCCGACCATACAAGTGGTTATTAAAGTTGCAGGAGCCTCTGTTATGCGAGGCTTTACCCCAATGTGAATGAATATTTGTATGGAAACAAATTATGCCTTCCACTCAACATATTTGTGTCAAAAAATGACCGCTTTAAATGAGTTGACTGCCCATATCTTTATTTCTAAATCCTGGTGAAATAAGTAGAATAGGTGCGTGCGGGCGCAATAAAATAACAAAAATCCAAACACTAATAATGCAAAAACCATAAGGTAAGACATGATGCAAGATGTATTCATAAATATCCCCAAGCTTAGATTATTTCTCATCCCCGAGAAAGGTGAGAGAACAAAGTTATCATGTTCATGAAGCTCGCAGTAAATGGTAGTCGTAAAAGATATAGAACCAAACACGAGTTCTATCATACTTCCACGGGTTAAATGATCTAGAAGGCTTCCACACCCTTAACATTAATCGTTGTGCGTAGAATAATCAAAAACATGATATAAACCATTTAGTTCTACCAAACTATCTATGCAAGGAGATCTCAAACATATTTTAGATCTTCACACGTCACTACGGGAAAGAAGTTCTTTGCCGTGTGGTCAAACACACACGGCAAAGGGAACGTGGAACACGGCAAAAGCTTTGCCGTGTGTATACACACGGCAAAAGCCACACGGCAACGTTTGCCACGGCAAAGGCCCTTTGCCCTTTGCCGTGTGTTTTCTAAATAATACACGGCAAAGCCTTTGCCGTGTGTCTTTTGCGTAGACACGGCACAGTAAAGCAACTTGACGTCTCCGTCCGTTTAACGGAGCCAGCGAGCCTTTGCCGTGCTCCTTCTTTGCCGTGTGCTTTTTACGCTTTGCCGTGTGTTTATTCGTTGCCGTGTGTCCTTTTTTTACCGTGTATTAAGGCTTTGCCGTGTGCCTCGAAGGATACACACAAAGTGTCTGGAATCTGAGTATTAGGGGGAAACTCCCCGTTTCGGTGAAACCGGGGTAGATCTTGTCACAACATGTTCCCAAACATGGTTTTACCTCATCACATGACCTAACCAAGCCTAAAACAAGTGAGTCCTACACCGGGCTACCCCTGTCAGAAGAAAGTCTAGGGGGGTAGACGATCCGAGGCCCGCGGATCAGGGTTCCGCAGGAAGAAGCGCTTCGGGGCATCGGAACACCTCTAAACCATGCATGTGACCCTAACATGTGTAATGAAGTGTGGTGGCATGCTCAAAACTCCTAAACCTGGTTCCCAAGTGTGACCCCCTTCGTGAAAAAGACAAATGTTCATGCCGAATTGGTAGGAAATGGGTCAGATATGAACTACAGGTACATGATATGATGCTCATGTTTTTTTGTAAAAATCATTTTTAGGGTGAAAATTTGATGTTTCTTTAGAGTTCCAATATGCAAGTATAGGCAAGCTCAGCACCGAACTAAGAATCTTCGTACTAGTCATTTTGACCGTAGTTGGGGGGGAGGGGTAAGAAATAAAAAAACATGCTTTGCCGTGTAGGTTGCATAAAGCACACGGCAAAGGCTTATCTTTGTCGTGTGTCTAACTGCAGCGGCACGCGGCAAAGAACCACCGTCAGCCGCCGGTAGGGTGGCTCGCCTAGGGGGCCGTGGGACCCACCTCTTTGCCGTGCGGTCGTCTTTGCCGTGTGCCTCGATTGGTCTTTGCTGTGCATGTTTCTTTGCCGTGTGCCTCGATAGGTCTTTGTCGTGCATCCTTTCTTTGCCGTGTGTCTCTTTTCATCGTTGCCGTGTATCCTTTGTTTGCCGTGTTTTTTTAATCTACCGTGTGTGTGCTCTTTGCCGTGTACTTCTGGACCAGCTCACGTCACAGAACATCTTTGCCGTGTTCCCGCCCTTTTGGCACACGGCAAAGGACGTGGGCGACGGCAGCGAGAGTTTTTCCCGTAGTGCGTCCCCTTAGAATTTAAAAGAGTAAATTCCAGTTGTTACCCCCTAGTTTCACTTTTTTAACAATAATTACCCCATTTAGAAAATTTTCATTCTAATTACCCCATTTAGCAAGCCTTGTGCCAATTTTTACCCCCTCTAAAATTTTGCGAGTATTTTGATAGGTAAGTCCCAGTCGCTAGGTACAGATGGTGTGCATGTAGGTAATTGTCATGGAAATGTGGTTTTTTCCCGGCGATTTATTTGTGTTGTCCCACCTCGACGGACGTCGAGCCCGATACATCCAACCTGGCTAAAATAACACTGGATTTTTACAACAAAAAGACCACAAAAGAACCTAACATCCAACATCAGTACACCACATGTTACCGTCGCACAACTATTGTCGTAATACATAGCAACAGAGACAATAGCTACAAAGATAATCTGGGCAAAAAGTAGGGCAGTTTGTTCTCCTTTTCACCTTACTGAGCTCCATCTTGAACTTTCGCAGCTCCTTATCAGTTGCTTTGATATTTTCATTCAGTCCAATAATTGCTTTCCTAGTGCTTCCACGCACTTGCCATAATATCCTCGACGCATTGGAGGGCAAACAAAACACTAGAGGAGCTAGCAGCGACCTACAACAACACAAAATTTCACATTTACATTTTCTGGCCATTTCCAACGTGTGGTTGGAATACGGATTGAATGTGTTCATTGCTGTCGCTAGCAGGTCACCGCTTCCGTCGCTAGGGTGTCTCTACTGTCGTACCTGATGGCGACCCAACTGTAAAAATGCTCACCAAATTTTAGAGGGAGTAAAACCTGGCACAAGTTTTCCTAAATGGGGTAATTAGGATGAAAAAAATGCTAAGTGGGGTAATTAGTGTAAAAAAAGTAAAACTAGGACGTAAAAACTGGAATTTACTCAATTTAAAACTTTGAACAGTCGCTTTCCTTTCCTCTCACAGCCACACACGTGTCTATTTATCCATTGCACAATAGTTTAACTCGTTTTGAGGGTTGTGCAATTAACTATCCATGCATAGTTGTCATGGGAATACATGAAAGAGATCAAACAAAGCCACAACTTCAAAGCCAAGTATGAAGCAATTAACGGTTTTTGATTTGAGTATCTACCTCCACTTGTACTCATTCTAATTCTGACTGAATTTGTTCCTTTGTTTCTTCAAAAGTTTTATTTTGATAATCAAACCAATGATCAAAATCATAGTAAAAAATATTAAAACTTGTACAATTAGTACTAGTGTTGTGGAAGATCCTATAATCATCATAAGTAACACGTACGGTATTACACATCCTAATTCACACATCTAATAAAATAACCACATACCAAAAAATTCATTTATACTAATAACACAAAATCCATGCAGCAGAAAAAATCTGAAATGAATAGGGCGGTCAAGTTAGGGTTATAGAGTCATGGGGCCGAGGGAGGCAGCAACGCCTAGAGGGGTCCCACACTGCCCATTCACGCGCCCTCTTTCGAGAGCACACCTCCTATTTCTCCTTCTGCAAGTATTCTCGTTTCTCTTCCAAGGGTTCTCTAGTTTTTCTTTCATCCAGAAAGTTCCCGAACAACCGCAAAAATGTATGAGTACAATTTTTTTAGTTTAGTCAAAATAAGTATAACAATTAAATTTAGTATTGCGTCGTTAACCTTAAAAGGCATAGCTTAATCCATACTCGTTGTCTAGTATTTATGATGATAAAAATAATGACTTTTGAAGTTGAATTCTTCACACCTATTTAATCTTCCTCTAAAATCATGCCTATATCAACTCACTGCATTCATGAGTTGAAGTCGAACATAAAAGAGTATAAGACAAATATCCCACCTAATTCTAGCTATTTATGATCAACATAATTGTATGGTAATTTTCGGATACATCCCATGCATAAAATGAATACTCATATCTCAAATGGCATACAGGTCGTTTGTGTGAGAAGATGTGTACCACATCACGAGTCCGACTATATACTACAAATATTTTGAAGAACTTAGCATTGAGGTCATTGATAAAAAAATACTTTTTATTTTTAATCTTCATACAAGAAAGATCCTTCGCAAAAGGAATAATTATGACTGGTCATCAGGTGTGGCTATAGTAAAGGACATACGATTACATACTTGAAGTTTAGCGGACTCAAAGACGAGCTCAGTCAGTACACTTTCATTGTAACTGAAGTTTCTCTAAACATGTTGGTGCTTGAGTGATAACATTCCTGAGATTAGTTAGGCCTAAGCTAGACTTGAATTAGGTCAAGTTAGAATGATTGATTATCACAAACATGTTTGGAGATAATAAAGTAAATAACATTTATACTAAACATTTATACATTTTGTAATTTATTTTGTCAACTTACAATCTTAGTAGTTTATATTTTATTGCTTGGTTATCATATTATTTATTTTATGTTTATAATGGGTATAACTGAACCATATTTTTAAAGAAAGATATGTTAATTTGTTTTGTTTTGAGAAATTGCTCTCTATAAGATCTTTAGAACAACCCTTAAATGTGAATTAAAAACCATAAAAATAACATGCCTCTATGAATTATTTTATGTCACTTACAAGAATTATAGTGTATACATATTTGTTCACTTGTTCGCAAGTATTTAGTGTCCTTAAGAACCTTAGTAGCCACCTATAAAGTGTATGGTCTAACAAATATCTTGATGGGGTGTTGGGTTTCTAGTGTATTACTGGGTAAGAAATACAAAAGTTCAGAGATGGTAATTCAAATTACCAGCAATACTTGTTATTAGGTTTTCTTCCCGATCAAACATGTTATGTATATATTTTTTTAGTTATCAACTTTGTTATACTTTTTATTGGTCACTCCATTTATTATTTTGGTGGTCAAACTTGTAAACAAAGAATGCAGAGGCGTAGGTGCATGAATTAATCTATTGCATATATGATGGTATAAAATGTTGATTTTGTAGATGAGTATGAAGACACAAAGATCTCGTAGATAAATTTCAATGATAGAGAAGAAAAGAGAAGAATGTAGAGATACGACGTACACACTTTCAGACACTCGTGTTGACGTGGTGGCTTAAGAGCTATCACTAGTAGAAAAAGGGTCTTTGGTCCAGCACCCAAATGCCATTGGTCCCGGTTCGGTTCCGCAATCGAGACCAATGCAGGCACCGGTCCCGGTTCATGCCGCCTGGGCATTGGTCCTGGTTCATCTCTAAGCTACGGTCCCGGTTCGTGGCATGAACCGGGACAAATGCCCCCACGACACACATGTGGCGCTCTGCGGAGCATTGGTCCCGGTTCATGCCACGAACCGGGACCAAAAACCCTAAACCCTCGACGGTCACGTTCTCAATCCGGGACAGAGATCTAAATCGAGGAAGAAATTGATCTAAATCCGGGCCATTTCATTAATTCAACCACAAATTCTTCCTAAACAAAGGTGTGATTTCACATCCTACATTAATTCAACCACTAGTCAACAATTTCACTTCCGCTGCCGCTGTCCTCCGAGCCGCCAGCTTCCTCGTCGTTGTCGGACGGAACCTCCACGATTTCCGCATTGTTCGCGAGACGGAGCACCTCTTCGCGGCAAGCGACGGCGATGACGGTGTACTTGGTCCGTCCAGGGACGGACCAGAATCTCTCCCGCGCTTCTCGGTTGTGGAGATCCCGGTGCAACACACACCCATAAACGATGTGGTTGCCAATCTTGGTCTTCCGCTCCTTCTTGAATAGCGCCGGCCAGTATGGGCTGGCCGCCACGTACCAGGGCAGCGCCCTCTTCCACGCGGGCATCTGGCGGTGGTGCGCCGCGATATTGCTCTCCATCTCGGCTCGGCCAGGGAGCGGAGCCACCGGCACCCCCGCATAGCTGATGTGCCATCCATGGGGCACCGTCACGGCCGGCGACGCGACGATGTCGAAGTGCGCGAACATCACCGCCACGTAGAAGTTCAGCGCGGGCACCTCCATGGTGGCGCGGTGGAGATTGGAGAGGGAGGGGATGGACGACGAAGCAACGGCGCGGTGGAGATTGGAGAGGGAGGGGATGGACGACGAAGCGATGACGTGGTGGAGATTGGAGAGGGAGGGGATGGACGACGAAGCGACGCACTGTGGCGCCTCCTATTTGTACACGAGGACGACGAAGCGACGAGCGGAATATCCAAGGGGCATTGGTCCCAGTTCATGCCACGAACCGGGACCAAAAACCCTCCCCCACGATGCACATGTGGCGCTCTGCGGAGCATTGGTCCCGGTTCATGACAAGAACCGGGACCAAAAACCCTCCCCTGGCTATAAATAAGCCCATCCCATCTACTTATTTTTTCTGAAATTTTGTGTGGGAGGTGGAGGCTAGGTTTTTTTATTCATACTGCACACAAGGTGTTCGACGAAATGTCCGAGCCACACTTAAGTTCGCACAACACAGTATCCTCGGCCGAGGTTAGCAGCCATATCTTCTTTATCTTTAACTGATACAAAAATATTGCATGTGTCCATGTAGGGTGGTCATTTCACTATTCATGATGTCATTGTAATGGTTAATTATTATGACGCAGATCGATGCGTGGATGCGATGGATGTACGGCGACTGACGCGATTTACGATTTTATTACAGGCCTGCATAAATTTATCGATGTGGCTAAGGCAAACAAAGTGGATAATTTTATGCCTTGTCCCTGCGTCGACTGTCGGAACATGGCGGAGCACTCTGCCCCGAGAATCCTTCAAAGCCATCTGCTTCGGAGAGGTTTCATGCCCGGATATTATTGTTGGGCCATGCATGGAGAAAGAGGGGTTAGGCTGGAAGAAAATGAAGAAGAGGAGGATGATGACAGCTATCCTATGTCCCCTGAAGAATATGGTGATACTGCAATGGAAGACAATGAAGAAGAGGGAGGCGGCAATGAAGAAGAACAACGGGCATCGGATGAGCCTGCTGATGGTCTTGGTCGGGTCATTTCTGATGCAAAGTAACAATGCGATACAGAAAGGGAGAAGCTTAAGTTGGAGGCCATGCAAAAGGATCACAAAAAGTTGTTGTACCCAAATTGCGAAGATGGCAGCACAAACTCGGTACCACACTTGAACTGCTGAAATGGAAGGCAGAGACTGGTTTATCTGACAAGGGATTTGAGAAGCTACTGAAAATAATGAAGCCGAAGCTTCCAAAGGATAACGAGCTGCCTGAGACAACGTACGAAGCAAAGAAGACTATCTGTCCTCTAGGATTAGATGTGGAGAAGATACATGCATGCATTAATGACTGCATCCTGTACCGCGGTGAGAAGTACGAGAATATGGATAAATGTCCGGTATGCACTGCATGTCGGTACAAGATCAGACAAGATGACCCTGGTGATGTTGAGGGCGATGATGAGCCCCCCAGGAAGAGGGTTCCTGCTAAGGTTATGTGGTATGCTCCTATAATACCACAGTTGAAACATCTGTTCAGAAACAAAGAGCATGCCAGGTTGTTGCGATGGCACAAGGAAGAGCGTAAGAAATACGGGAAACTGAGACACCCCGCCGATGGGTCGCAATGGAGAAACATCGAGAGAAAGTACTCGAACTTTGCATGTGACGCGAGGAACTTATGGTTTGGTCTAAGTACAGACGGCATGAATCCTTTTGGGGAGCAGAGCTGGAGTCACAGCACCTGGCCATTGAATCTATGTATCTACAACCTTCCTCCTTGGTTGTGCATGAAGCGGAAGTTCATTATGATGCCAGTGCTCAGCCAAAGACCGAAGCAACCCGGCAACGACATTGATGTGTACCTAAGGCCATTAGTCGATGAACTTTTGTAGTTGTGGGCAGAACCAGGTGTAAAGGTGTGGGATGAGCACAAACAGGAGCCATTTGACCTATGAGCGTTGTTGTTCGTAACCATCAATGATTGGCCTGCTCTTAGTAACATTTCAGGACAGTCAAACAAGGGATACAATGCATGCACACACTGTTTAGATAAGACAAAAGGTACATATTTGGATAAATGTAAGAAGGTTGTGTACCTGGGGTGTCGTAAATTTCTTCCGACCAATCATCAAGTAAGAAAGAAAGGCAAGCATTTCAACGGTGAGGCAGATTACCAGAAGAAGCCTAAGCTCCCTAAAGGTGCTGATGTATTTGGTATGGTGAAGGACCTAGAAGTAATCTTTGGAAAGGGTCCTGGCGGTCAATCTATTCCGAAATACCCCATTACCGGACACACGGCCATGTGGAAGAAGAAATCAATATTTTGGGAGCTTGAGTATTGGAAAGACCTAGAGGCCCGTTCTTCAATCGACGTGATGCATGTGACAAAGAATCTTTGCGTGAACCTGCTAGGCTTACTGGGCGTGTATGGGAAGACAAAAGATACACCAGAAGCATGGGAGGACCAACAACATATCAAAGACCCATACAACAAGCATACTGATAAAGGCCGTCAATACTTAAGCAGCTACGCTCTTACCAAAGCAGAGAAGGAAATCTTTTTTGAATGCCTGAGCAGTATCAAGGTCCCGGCTGGCTTCTCGTCAAATATAAAGGGAATAATAAATATGGTAGAGAAAAAATTCTAGAACCTGAAGTCTCATGATTGCCACGTGATTATGACGCAGTTGCTTCCGGTTGCATTGAGGGGGCTTCTACCAGAAAATGTTCGAGTACCCATTGTGAAGCTATGTGCATCCCTCAATGCAATATCTCAGAAGGTAATCGATCGAGAAAGTCTGGAAAGGCTACAGAAGGATGTGGTCCAGTGTCTTGTCAGTTTTGAGTTGGTGTTCCCCCGTCCTTCTTCAATATTATGACGCATCTTTTAGTTCACCTAGTCGAAGATATTTCTATTCTCGGTCCTGTAGTTCCACACAATATTTTCCCCTTCGAGAGGTTCATGGGAGTCTTAAAGAAATATGTTCGTAACCGTGCTAGGCCAGAAGGAAGCATCTCCAAGGGCTATGGAACAGAGGAGGTCATTGGGTTCTGTGTAGACTTTCTTCCTGACCTTAAGCCGATTGGTGTTCCTGAATCACGGTATGAGGGGAGACTGAGTGGAAAAGGCATGCTAGGAAAGAAAGCAATGATATTTAGGGACGAACATTCTTTGAATCAAGCACACTACACAGTTCTACAAAGTTCTACCTTCGTGGCTCCGTATATCGAGGAACACATGAATGGTGTATGCTCCAAGTTCCCTGGGAAGGATGACTACTGGATTAAAGAAAATCACATGGAGACTTTCGACACTTGGTTGCAATTACATCTCATGAATGACACCACTATTAGAGATCAGCTCTACTTGTGGGCCGCGACACCATCTGCGACTGTATTGACTTTCCAAGGGTACGAGATAAATGGGAATATATTTTACACGATTGCCCAAGATAAAAAGAGCACCAACCAAAACAGTGGTGTCCGCTTTGATGCAACATGCGAGAATGGGAAAAAGGACACATACTATGGTTACATAGAGGAGATATGGGAACTTGACTATGGACCTACTTTTAAGGTCCCTTTGTTTCGGTGCAGTTGGGTCAACATGAATGGAGAAGGGGTAAAGGTAGACCAGCTGTACGGAATGACAACAGTGGATCTCAAGAATCTTGGTTACAGAGACGAACCATTCGTCCCAGCCAATGATGTGGCTCAGGTTTTTTATGTGAAGGACATGTCCTCTAGACCGAAAAAAGAAAAAATAAGGAAATGAATACATTAGACGATAAGTCCAGGCATCACATAGTTCTTTACGGGAAAAGAAACATCACGGGAGTCGAGGACAAGACAGACATGTCAGCAAATTATGATAAGTTTGATGAAATTCCGCCCTTCACCCTGAAAATTGACCCAAGCATCCCATTAAGCAAAGAATATGCTCCATGGTTACGGCCTAAGAAGCGATCATAGGCAAGGGATTGACATACGCGACGAAGGATTCATACCCTAAACCCTAAAACCTACGTAAATCTATGTAATGTATGTAAACTTTATGTGATGTATGAAAACTTTATATGACACCATGCGAAGGTTTCACATTGTTTGGATCATTAAAATTGAAGTGGATCTCTGATGAAATAGCATGTTGTGAACCTATAAATGATTTTTAAAAAAACTCACAAGCATTATATCATGTACTTGTAGTTCAAATCTGGGCACCCTCCTACCAATTCGGCAGGAATTTGTCTTTTTCCTGAGGGATGTACGGAAAGGTTCCAGATACACCGGTTGGGAAATTATCCATCTAAGGTGGTCTAGTATTTTTGAAAAATGGGTTGGTACCAATGCCAAAATTAATTTGGTGGTTGCTTCATAGAACACCCCGATTTCGGCACCTCAAAAATGGAAATTGGCTATTTCATGCGTCAAAAAGGAAAACTTCCTCCTACAACATCATAAGCTATCCCAAGATGCACATATGTGCATAATATGGGCACATTATCACAAACTATACCCTGATTCTAGCCATAATATTGGTGGTTTGACCTAAATGCCATGAAACCTCGAACATGATAGGTCATTTTGTGAAGGAGTTTTTATGATGTTTGCAATTTTTCAAGTTCAATATTTTTCCTTGTAACTATGACACATAATATGACACCATGTGAAGGTTTCACATTGTTTGGATTATTTTTGAATTTCCTATGCCCGTTTCAAACTATATTCAAAACGGCGGGCATGAAGCTTCTTAGCCCGGGGCTGAGCCTCGCTAAACTTGAAGTGGATCTCTGATGAAATAGCATGTTGTGAACCTATAAATGATTTTTAAAAAAATTCACAAGCATTATATCATGTACTTGTAGTTCAAATCTGGGCACCCTCCTTCCGATTCAGCAGGAATTTGTCTTTTTCATGAGGGATGGACGGAAAGGTTCTAGATACACCGGTTGGGAAATTGTCCATCTAAGGTGGTCTAGTATTTTTGAAAAATGGGTTGGTACTAATACCAAACTTTAATTTGGTGGTTGCTTCACAGAACACCCTGATTTTGGCACCTCAAAAATGGAAATTGGCTATTTCGTGCGTCGAAAAGGAAAACTTCCTCCTGCAATATCGTAAGCCATCCCAAGATGCACATGTGTGCACAATATGGGCACATTATCACAAACTATGCCCTGATTCTATCCATAACATTGGTGGTTTGACCTAAATGCCATGAAACCTCGAACATGATAGGTCATTTTGTGAAGGATTTTTTATGATGTTTGCAATTTTTCAAGTTCAATATTTTTCCTTGCAACTATGACACATAATATGACACCACGCGAAGGTTTCACATTGTTTGGATTATTTTTGAATTTCTTATGCCCGTTTTAAACTATATTCAAAACGGCGGGCATGAAGCTTCTTAGCCCGGGGCTGAGCCTCGCTAAACTTGAAGTGGATCTCTGATGAAATAGCATGTTGTGAACCTATAAATGATTTTTTATTAAAATTCACAAGCATTATATCATGTACTTGTAGTTCAAATCTGGGCACCCTCCTACCGATTCGGTAGGAATTTGTCTTTTTCATGAGGGATGGACGGAAAGGTTCCAGATACACCGGTTGGGAAATTTTCTATCTAAGGTGGTCTAGTATTTTTGAAAAATGGGTTGGTACCAATGCCAAACTTTAATTTGGTGGTTGCTTCATGATACGTCCAAAACGTATCTACTTTCTTGAACACTTTTGCTATTGTTTCTCCTCTATACTTGTGTGATTTGGATGCAACTAATGCGAACTGACGCTGTTTTTAGCAGAATTGCCTTGGTGTCTACTTTTTGTGCAGAAAATCAACTATCGGGAAAAATCCCGGAAAATATGCCAAAAATCCTATTTTACCCGAAGACTCCAGGAGCCAGAATACGAGACGGAGAAGAGCCCTGGGGTGGCCACACCACCTGCTGGCGCGGGCCAGGCCAGGCTGCGCCAGGGGGTGGTGTGGCCCCCCCAGGCACCCCCTCGGCCTCTGTCTTCGCCTATAAGGAGCCTTCTAACCTAAAAACTTCGAGGGGTTCGACATTTTTCCAGAAGGAGTTCCACTCCGCCGCCACCACCAGATTCCACGAAAGAGCACCAGAAACTCTGTTCTGGCACCCTGTCGGGACGGGGAATTGGAGGAGATCATCGCCATCATCATCACCATCGCTTCTCCATCGACCATCCATGTTTCCCCCATCTATGAGTGAGTAATCCCCCGCTGTAGGCTATGGGGATGGTAGGGATTGGATGAGATCGTTCATGTAATGGCATCAGATTGTTAGGTCATGGTGCCTAGTATCTTTTATTAGTGCTTTATGACTTTGTTGTGACTTGTTGTGCTTAATGCTTGTCACTAGGGCCTGAGTGCCATGATTTCAGATCTGAACATGTTATTGATTCATTATGATATTATTGTTCTTGGTCTTATCTGCAAGTTGTATACATACGTCGTTGTCTGGAACCTATGGCCCCGAAGTGATAGGAATCGGGATAACCGGAAGGGAAAGGCTTTGATGTGAGGATCACATGTGTTCATGGAGTGTTAATGCTTTGCTCCGGTGCTCTATTAAAAGGAGCACCTTAATTGCCAGTAGTTCCCTAGAGGCCCCGCTGCAAACGGGCTGGCAGGACAAAATATGTTGTGCAAGTTCTCATTGCGAGCATGTATGACTATATACGGAACACATGCCTAGGATTGTCTAGTACTTGGGTGCTTTATCTTATTTATCTGCAATTTCCCTATGTTCTGATTGCTATGTGGATTGTCTTGTCCATGCAACGCCCGTCCATCCATCCCTATGCCTACCGCACTCGAATCCCACTGTTTACTACTTTTGTTACTACTGTCTTTGCTTTACTACTGCTGTTACTTTACTATTCCTACTACAAAACTGTTGCTACTGATAAACTGCTGTGAGCAAGATTGTTTCCAGGTGCAGCTGAATTGACAAATCAGTTGTTAAGGCTTATAAATATTCTTTGGCTCCCCTTGTGTCGAATCAATAAATTGGGTTTCACTTCCCTCGAAAATACTACGATACACCCCCTATACTTGTGGGTCATCAAGACTATTTTCTGGCGCCGTTGCCGGGGAGCATAACTTTATTTATCAAGTTCACTTGGGTTCTCTATTGTTCGCTGCTATCCATCCATCATGGGTAAGTCTTGTGATGGCAAGGTTCCTATGTTACCATCCACTACAAGAAGAGGTACGGTTCTGAACACCTCTACTGCTCTTGATTCACCGTCTGTTTTGAGTAAGCTCGTTACACCACCACATACACATGCTACACACACTTCTACTACTGCTGATTCTGAAACTTCTGATACTTATGACGCTGCTTCTACTGTGCTTGATAAGAGTGATTCATTAGGTCCTTTCCTAGATGCTACGATTGCTAGAACTATAGCTGGAAATACCGAAACTCCTAATGAAGACACTGCCACACCTGTTAGCTCACCTGAGTCTAGTAAGAGTTATGATGCTGAAGAAGATCATGTTGAGATGACTGATGAGTTTATTGAAGAATGTAGGAACACCCACGATAGGAGCGCTGCTAAGAGTCTCCTTGAGAGGCGTACCATTAGACCCAAATTATCTCTTGATGCTAGATTCGCTGCTTCTCCCATAAATATTATAGATGAAGATTATGATTTCTCTCTCGGTCTATCTTACATAGCTATTGTCGAGAAAGAACCTTTTTGTGGGACTAAGAATGAAAGTGCGGTAGCACATATGAATGAACTTTCTACCATGAGTTGCTTGTTTTCTGATGATATTAAGATGCGTACTTACTTTGTTGCTAAGATTTTCCCTTTTTCACTGAAAGGAGAAGCTAAAACTTGGTTTGGTAATTTACCTCCTAGATCTATTGATAGCCCCGAGTGTTTGATTAGTACTTTCCTGTAGAAATATTTTCCTCCTAGTGCTAGACATGTTGTTTTGCAGGAACTTTTTGATTTTAAACCGGGAGAAAAAGAGGTATTGCCCGAATCTTGGGCAAGGTTTTGTGCTTTGATTCATGCACAGGCTGGAAGTCCATTACCTAAGAATGAGCTTCTTGATATATTTTATAATGGACTAACCGAAGAATCTAGGACATACCTAGATAGTTGTGCTGATTGTGTTTTCAGGAATAGGACTCCGAAGGAAGCTGAGGAATTAATGGCTAAAATAAGCAAGAATTATGAAGATTGGACTCCTCCTAAACAAGCTATACCTGAAGTAATTGTACCTGAACCATCTATTCCTGTGCCTATTCCAACATCAAAGAAGAGGGGAGTTATTGAATTAAATGATGAAGTGATGAAGGAAGCTAAGAAATGTCTTAAGGAGAAGGGAATTAAAGCTGCAGATGTCAAGAATTTACCTCCTATAGAAGAATTATGTAAGCCTATTTCCTACTCATCCTCTATTGAGGTACACTCTCTCCAACACTTTGATGAAGGTGATATCCCTTACTCTAAACCTCCTGATCAATGCTTAGAAGAATTTGATATCTTTATTGTTAAGCAAGATAACTTTAATAAAAGGGTGCAAAATCATCTAATGGAAAACACTAGAGCTATTGTAGAGTTGAAAGATATTGTGGAAAGAACCTCTAATGATGTTAAAATGATTGTTAAACACTTTCAAATGGTTCAAACTCAAATAGATCAACTCGTTAAAGTGCAAAACGACTTGCTAGTTAATGCTGCTAAAGAAAAACATGCTTATGAAATTAGAACTAGAAGTGGTGCTGCTACCCAGGATCCTCTATATCCTGAGGGGCATCCCAAAAGAATTGAGCAGGATTCTCAACAAGCTGAAAATAGTGGTTCTACTCGTAAGAAAAGGAAAAAGAAACATAAAACTTTTGTAGAATCCTCTAAACCTGCTATAGATCCTAATAGTATATCTATCTCTGATGCTGAAACTAAAAGTGGTAATGAAGAAAATGAAGTGCCTAATGAAGAAAAAGTTGAAGAAGAACCTGAAAATCACACTAAGACTACTAAATACACTAAAGAAGATTTTATTGCTAAGAAACATGGTAGTGAAAGAGAACCTTGGGTCCAAAAACCTATGCCTTTCCCTGATAAGAAACACAAGTCAAAGGAAGATGAACACTATAATAAGTTTTGTGAGTGGATGAAGCCTTTATTCTTGCAAATTCCTTTGACTGATGCTATTAAATTGCCTCCTTACTCAAAGTATATGAAGGATATTGTCTCGAATAAAAGGAAGATCCCTAATGAAGAAATCTCTACTCTGCTTGCTAATTATTCTTTCAATGGTAAGGTTCCTAAGAAACTTGGAGACCCAGGGATTCCAACTATCCCTTGCTCTATTAAGAACAGTTATGTTAGAACTGCTTTGTGTGATTTGGGAGCTGGAGTTAGTGTTATGCCTTTCTCTCTCTATAAGAGGCTTCAGCTTGAAAAATTGATACCAACTGATATATCTTTGCAAATGGCTGATAAATCTACCACTATTCCTGTGGGTATATGTGAGGATGTACCTGTTCAGGTAGCTCACAATTGCTTGATATTAACTAATTTTGTTGTGCTTGAAATGCTTGAAGATGATAATATATCTATTATTCTTGGGAGACCTTTTCTTAATACTGCAGGAGCTGTTATTAATTGTAATCAAGGAAAGGTGACCTTCAATGTTAATGACAAGGAACATAGTGTCTATTTCCCCAAGAAGATTGAAAGGACTTATGGTTTGAATTCAATTGAACATGTTGAAGGCATTCAAGTTGGAGAAATATATTGTCCCATACCAAGAGAAAAATTTGAAACTATTATGATTGGGACCATTGCTATCAAGGTTGAGGTAACATAATCATTAGTGGAGTACAAAGTTTTGTCTCATATGCAATTCTTTTGGTATCAAGACTTGATCAACCTTGCTAACAAAAGGATTCCATTGAACAAAACAATGTTTTCATTATGATTATCTCTGTTTATTTCTACCCTTTGCATTTTTAGTTTTTGCTTTTGTTTAGTTTTCTTTGTGTTGTTAGTTGCTTGCATGCTAGAACTTCTGTAGTTCTAGCCTTGTTTTGTCCTTGCATCATGTTTCCAAAAGAAAAAAAAATCTGTCTATCAGAAAAATCATTCTTCTATTTCTGAAAAAAGCCCAAAAATAAAGTGTCTCGAAAAATTCCAGAAAATTCATATTAAATTTTTACGTGAAAAAAGGGGCAGAGGAGTACCTAGTAGGTACCAGGGGGCCCACCAGGCAGGCACACCATGTGGTGGCGTGGCCAGCCCTAGGTGGCTCCATGCCTTGGTGTGGGCCACCCCTGGCTCCCCACTACCTCTCTCACCTGCCACTTTCTTCTCTCTCCCGAGTAAGCTCTAGTTCATAGCTGAAAATCACGTTCTTTCTATGCTTGCTCTCGATTTCTTCGATCTCTTTGCTCAGCCCATCTTTCTTGCTGAAATTTGGAGCAATTGTTCCTTGGTATGTGACTCCTCCCCTTGTCCAAGTAGATTTGTGTTTAGTGGATTATATGTTGAGTATTTTGCTGTTATAGGTGACTGGTTATGAGAGCTTGTAAGATTGTTTGATGCTTAGAGATATAGTTTTGATGCATGTTTAGGCCTCTTGCAAGTCCCTATGAGTAGAATCCTTTATTATATTTACTTTGCAATCACTTGTTTAATAGGTGTTTAAATTTCAGAATACCAAGCATGAACAACCATACATTTGGAGAGATATTTGAGAGTGATGCACCTAGGAGGTCGAGGCCCTCAAGAACAGCCTCTCAAGCTAGGCCATCATACAATGAAGATCTCATTGCAACTCGTATTGGTAGTGAAAGGGATGATGGGAATGCTCACCCATCCTCTTTTCCTTGTTTTACTTTCTTGCAAGCTACAGGTATTCTTGATGATTTCTTGCTATTGATTGAGAGGGTTGGCTTAACCTCTTATATGCAAGATGAGAGTGCACAATACGCTATGCTCACCAAAACTTTTGTTGAGAGCTTCTCATTTACTAACACATCCTATCATTCCACTGTCTCCTTTAAAATCTATGATATGCCCTTCACCATGCCTTTGGAGAGATTTTGCAGTATTGTAGGTGTGCGTATGACAAGGACCGTGAAGAAAATTCAAGGGTGACCCGCTGATTTGTTGGAGCTTTACCGAGGGGTGACCAATGATGATGACCGCGTGGCGCAATGCGGAAAGATAAGAAATATCCAACTCCCTGCTCTTAGATACTTTGCATACTATCTTTCCACTAGTGTATTGGGTAGGGAGAACACTAGTAATATCTCCAACTATCACTTAGCTTTCCTTGCTGCTGCGCACAACAACGATACTCGGTACAATCTTGGCTCGCTTATTGCTCGCCGCCTAGCTGCTAGGGGGCCTATCTATGGGGGCATCATTGCCTCGCGTATAGTCGATGCATTAGATTTTTCAGTGGCTCCTGATGATGCTATGCTAGCACCATAGAGGCTCGACCTTGTTGCCATGAAAACACATCACTTTGTCACTGCTACCTCTGATTTGAACAATCTAGTATATAGGATGCTTTTCACTGACGGGGATGAAAGGGAGATCCTTTTGCCACAGCCTACTTTGTTTAGTGTTGATAGGAGACCGTGGTCGCGCTCCAAGGAGGAGGTGGACGAGCAGCTTCGCTTGCTGGGTTTCCACGAGCAGCACCAGGAGGATGTGCCCTCATATGATTACTCTGCACATTACGGGGGGGCGTACTCGAGCTCGCACCAGGACGAGGGTACCTCCTCGTCGTACCCTGGTGACACTTCATCCTGGCCAGCTTGGGATTGATACCCACTTAGGCCAAAAGCCTAAGCTTGGGGGGAGGTACGCCGACACCGCACTCATCTCCATATCATGTTGCATCGGTACTTTGCATATTCATGTTTTCATTCTCTTTTTAGTTTTCGTTCTTCTTTGCTTTTGCTTTCTAAAAATACAAAAGACCAAAAATATTTTTGTTGTTTCTCTTTGGCTTGCTTCTTCTTTTTGCCTTGGTTCGCTTTTTCCCTTTTTGCTTTGTTTGAACTATTCGAAAAACCCAAAAATATTTTGCTTTGCTTGTTTTTCTCTTTTGGTTCTTATTTAAAAATCGAAAACACCAAAAATATTTGTTGTTCTTCTTTGGTTTTTGCGAGTTTGCTACAGGGTTCGGCAGTTCTCAGTGGATTATTGGTTTCATATTATTATTCAAGCCACACAAGTAAAGAGCAATAATGAGGATTAATGACAACTTGAGGCGTGGTAAGAGGCTGGTAACGAACTCTATTTGTCTTCATTTTTGTACATATACTCATCTTTGTGAGCTTGCTTAGTCCGTTCATGTAGAGTGTATGTTTTCTTTGGATGCTTAATAGTTTTTGCTTTCTTATGATTAGCTCCAGCTCGCTAATAATTTGTAGCATGTCTCATGAATGTTTGCTTGCATTACTCTATTCATAAATTGGTATAACACCGTGGTATCCTCCTCTGAATGTTTCATTTGATTGACTTGGCACATGCTCACGCATGCTCATGACTGTAATAGTCAGTTAAGCCTCGATGAATTATTTTGCCTTGAGGATCTTGAATCACTTTCATGCCATGAGTAGTCTTGTTTTGTTGCAAGCATGATAATGACAGCTATTGCTCTCTTGTTTGTCGCTCCCTTACTATTGCTAGCCTTCACTTCCACTGAGTGTTTTACTCATGTTTCCAACTCCCTAAACCAAATATTTCCAAAGTGTCCACCATATCTACCCATTAACATCATTTGCTACTTATGTGCATATTCAATATGCCTTGTTTTCTTCCGAATAAAATGTTTGCTTGTTATGGGAAATTTAGTTAGTAAAGCTCTCACGAACTTGATGGCACACTTTATTTTCTTGCACTTAATAAACCTGAACCATTGCGTCCTTCTTTGTTGTGCATATGCTTGCGCTTTATGAGTTGGAGTTAGCAGAACCATGTATCATGGGGACCGCTTTCAACACTTCATAGGTACTTTGTACCTAGTTGATATCATGTTCTTTTGCTTATGGATCCCGGCGGTGTGAAATAAAAGTGGAACTTGTAAGATCATGGAGTTCGTATGTATGTTAGAGAAACGCCTGGGCCGCTAGCCTAAGCCATGCCTAATCATGGTGGAAACTTGCAGCATAACCATAATGAGCATTCTATGAAGCATCCTCAATAAAAATCTATGCACATAGTAAATAAAAAGATCGCTGAGATGCTCATTGTCTGCTTGCCTTGTCGTTTTGATCATGGGATAGCTCCCGTGTCATGCGCAAGGGGTACCTCGTTGGCGGTTCTCTATGATACATATATACTTACAATGACAAGAGCTTATTTGTGACTGAAGTTGAGTAGCATGAGGATCGGTCTTCGTAAGTAATGGGCGTGAGACTTCAGTTTATAACTTGTCAAGCATATCCTCTTAGTTGTGTCACTTTCACCTTAACCACATTAAAGATGCTTATGATAGGGGCAATGAGAGCTCAAAGCTAACGAGTACCATACTTTCAGCATTTGGAAGCCTTTCAAAATTATTCAAAACCTTTTTCTTCTATTATTGAGTCTCCATATATTCTTTGAGCACCTTCTTGAGAGCATAGTTGTCATTCTTTGTGTTTGTTCCAATACTTGATTATTTGTGTTATGACTTTGATGCTTGTATCTTTGATATCTTTACTTCTAGTCATCACTTGAACTTCAGAGGTGCCTTCACATTCATAATCAAAGGCAAGTGAGATACCACTCTATCATACCTTTTTATGAGCATCGTAATGTTGCTTATGTTTGTGCTTCATGCTACTTATTATTCTTGAGTTAGAATCTCTTCATAGCTTGCAATGACTATTAAGTAGACTCAGTTGCATACTTTTTATTATGAATTGTCTAAGTAGTTGGTCACACTGCTGAGAATATTTACATCATATGAAGCAAATGTGTTCGTGAAAGCTCTTTTATCGCACTCAGTTTTCAACTGAATTGCTTGAGGACAAGCAATAAGCTAAGCTTGGGGGGAGTTGATACGTCCAAAACGTATCTACTTTCCCGAACACTTTTGCTATTGTTTCTCCTCTATACTTGTGTGATTTGGATGCAACTAATGCGAACTGACGCTGTTTCCAGCAGAATTGCCTTGGTGTCTACTTTTTGTGCAGAAAATCAACTATCAGGAAAAATCCCGGAAAATATGCCAAAAATCCTATTTTACTCGAAGACTCCAGGAGCCAGAATACGAGACGGAGAAGAGCCCTGGGGTGGCCACACCACCTGCTAGCGCGGGCCAGGCCAGGCCACGCCAGGGGGTGGTGTGGGCCCCCCAGGCACCCCCTCAGCCTCTCTCTTCGCCTATAAGGAGCCTTCTGACCTAAAAACTTCGGGGGGTTCGATGTTTTTCCAGAAGGACTTCCGCTCCGCCGCCACCACCAGATTCCACGAAACAGCACCAGAAACTCCGTTCTGGCACCCTGTCGGGACGGAGAGTTGGAGGAGATCATCGCCATCATAATCACCATCGCTTCTCCGTCGACCATCCATGTTTCCCCCATTTATGAGTGAGTAATCCCCCGCTGTAGGCTATGGGGATGGTAGGGATTGGATGATATCGTTCATGTAATGGCATCAGATTGTTAGGGCATGGTGCGTAGTATCTTTTATTAGTGCTTTATGACTTTGTTGTGACTTGTTGTGCTTAATGCTTGTCACTAGGGCCCGAGTGCCATGATTTCAGATCTGAACATGTTATTGATTCATTATGATAGTATTGTTCTTGGTCTTATCTGCAAGTTGTATACACACGTCGTTGTCCGGAACCTATGGCCCCGAAGTGACAGAAATCAGGATAACCGGAAGGGAACGGCTTTGATGTGAGGATCACATGTGTTCTTGGAGTGTTAATGCTTTGCTCCGGTGCTCTATTAAAAGGAGCACCTTAATTGCCAGTAGTTCCCTAGAGGCCCCGCTGCAAACGGGCTGGTAGGACAAAAGATGTTGTGCAAGTTCTCATTGCGAACACGTATGACTATATACGGAACACATGCCTAGGATTGTCTAGTACTTGGGTGCTTTATCTTATTTATCTGCAATTTCCCTATGTTCTGATTGCTATGTGGATTGTCTTGTCCATGCAACGCCCGTCCATCCATCCCTATGCCTACCGCACTCGAATCCCACTGTTTACTGTTTCTGTTACTACTGTCTTTGCTTTACTACTGCTGTTACTTTACTGTTCCTACTACAAAACTGTTGCTACTGATAAACTGTTGTGAGCAAGATTGTTTCCAGGTGCAGCTGAATTGACAACTCAGTTGTTAAGGCTTATAAATATTCTTTGGCTCCCCTTGTGTCGAATCAATAAATTGGGTTTCACTTCCCTCGAAAATACTGCGATACACCCCCTATACTTGTGGGTCATCACTTCACAGAACACCCCGATTTCGGCACCTCAAAAATGGAAATTGGCTATTTTGTGCGTCGAAAAGGAAAAACTTCCTCCTGCAACATCGTAAACCATCCCAAGATGCACATGTGTGCACAATATGGGCACATTATCACAAACTATGCCCTGATTCTAGCCATAATATTGGAGGTTTGACCTAAATGCCATGAAACCTCAAACATGATAGGTCATTTTGTGAAGTATTTTTTTAAGATGTTTGCAATTTTTCAAGTTCAATATTTTTCCTTGTAACTATGACACATAATATGACACCACGCGAAGGTTTCACATTGTTTGGATTATTTTTGAATTTCTTATGCCCGTTTCAAACTATATTCAAAATGGCGGGCATGAAGCTTCTTAGCCCGGGGCTGAGCCCCACTAAACTTGAAGTGGATCTCAAATGAAATAGCATGTTGTGAACCTATAAATGATTTTTAAATAAATTTACAAGCATTATATCATGTACTTGTAGTTCAAATCTGGGCACCCTCCTACCGATTCGGCAGGAATTTGTCTTTTTCATGAGGGATGATGGAAAGGTTCCAGATACACCGTTGGGAAATTATCCATCTAAGGTGGTCTAGTATTTTTTAAAAATGGGTTGGTACCAATGCCAAACTTTAATTTGGTGGTTGCTTCATAGAATATCCCGATTTCGGCAAAACAAAAATGGAAATTGGCTATTTCGTGCGTCAAAAAGGAAAACTTCCTCCCGCAACCTTGTAAACCATCCCAAGATACACATGTGTGCACAATATGGGCACATTATCACAAACTATGCCCTGATTCTAGCCATAATATTGGTGGTTTGACCTAAATGCCATGAAACCTCGAACATGATAGGTCATTTTGTGAAGGATTTTTTATGATGTTTGCAAATTTTCAAGTTCAATATTTTTCCTTGCAACTATGACACCACGTGAAGGTTTCACATTGTTTGGATTATTTTTGAATTTCTTATGCCCGTTTCAAACTATATTCAAAACGGCGGGCATGAAGCTTCTTAGCCCGGGGCTGAGCCTCGCTAAACTTGAAGTGGATCTCTGATGAAATAGCATGTTGTGAACCTATAAATGATTTTTTTTAAATCACAAGCATTATATCATGTACTTGTAGTTCAAATCTGGGCACCCTCCTGCCGATTCAAGTTTGTTAAACGTAAAATAAAGATTTTTGTATTTTTAATCCATTAAGATATTAGAAAAAAGTTTTAATCAAGGCTTATTAAACTTTTACCTTTATTTGTCTTGAAATGTGCAAGAGGATATTTTTAATGTTTAGTTTTTATTTTTGTGAGCATTTTAGTATATTATAAGTATTTTTATGATTTTTAATTAATACGATATGATTTTTACAAGTTTTATTACTTTATAAATACTAAATAAATAATAAATACTTAGTTAAGTATCACAAAAATGTACAAAAATAAGTTTATAAATGTATATTTTGTTTTTCTAAGAATTTTGATATATTATACTTATTTTCATGAATTTTAAATAATAGAATATATTTATTGAAGATTTATCCCAAATAAGTCATTTACTAATTATAATTATTATTTTATTTAAGTTGGAAAATAAAATATGATAATAGGTTTATATTATAGAATTTATTTTTCTGAACATTTTGATATATAATATATATTTTTCTAAAGTATAAAATAAAAGATATTGAATTAATGAGATTAAATCATTTATTTTATTTCTGGAATTAAAAATAAATAAATAACCCTGGGCACGTGGTGGCCCAGCAACGCCCCGCCACCCAGGTCATTGGTACCGGTTCATACCATCAACCGGGACCGATGGATCAACGCTCCCGGTTGATGGCATGAACTGGGACCCAAGACCCCGATGTATATTAGTGTCAGCCTTCTTCCTCCCTACTTTCCCCCAAACTCACGAAACGGCTAAGGAAAAGCGCGGAAATCAGAGAACGATGCCGGCAGGCTGCCCGCCGACGCTATCCCTGGTCTCCGGTGATCTCTCCTGCCGTCGCCTCGCCCTTCCTCCTCTCTCGCCATTGTCGCTCACCCTAGGTCTCTTCTCCTCTGTAAGTCCGTCGTCGCGCCCGTCGCTCCGCCGCCGCCCATCGATCATTGCTCCGCTTCCGCCACGCTGGAGGAGCTCCCCTGCAGCCCTGTCCGTCACGCCGTCGAGATCTTCTCCCCTGCAGCCCTCTGTCCGTCGCGCTGTCCCGGAGGAGCTCCGCCGCCGCCACCGCTCTCGGTGAGCTCCATCGACCCGATTTCCATACAAGGCTGACCTAGCTGGCCCAATGGCCCTAATTTTTGGGTCGGGCCAACAACCTGCTATGTCGACGCGACCCATTCCCATCCTGAAATCGGCGGTGGGCTTCGGCTCGATGCGGTAGTTCCTGGGGTCGATTCTGGCGAAAACTATTGTCGGCGAGTGGGCGAAAGGAGGGGAAAGGAGCGACGGTGTTTTGGGCTACCAGCAGTTCGGGGTTGATGTCTATGCACTTCTATTCTTGTATACAGTTGTTGGGCCTCCAAGTGCAGAGGTTTGTAGAACAGCAGCAAGTTTCCCTTAAGTGGATCATCCAAGGTTTATCGAACTCAGGGAGGAAGTGGTCAAAGGTATCCCTCTGAAGCAACCCTGCAATCAAGATACAAGAAGTCTCTTGTGTCCCCAACACACCCAATACACTTGTCAGGTGTATAGGTGCACTAGTTCAGCGAAGAGATAGTGAAATACAAGTGGTATAGATAATTGTAAGTGGTAACGGTGATAGAAAATAGCTTGCTGGCGTGTGGTTGACCTAGGAAAAGACTAAAGGCAAACTGAAATAAAGAAGGAAGCAAGCAAACATGTAACAAATTTAATTGCAAATGGTGTATCAATGCTTAGAAACAAGGCCTAAGGATCATACTTTCACTAGTGAACACTCTCATATAAATATATACTTCTTTATGATACTACGCTGAACTACTCTCCGGTTGGACACTATAATCCATGGTAGGGCTATAACAACACTCCGCAAAGTTCGCTTTCCGTATCTAGATAACCCCACACTATCACCTTGAGCACAAGATGGTTCAAACAAACACCACAATTTCATAAAGATATCAAACTCCAAATATAACTCATAACAAGTATTTGTAATCTCTAGCCTAAGTACCACCATGGTGTGCACACTGTCAACTTAACACACATGGGGAGAGAAGAGATCTATTAAAGCACTTGAGTAGCAAGGTAGATCTATAGATTACAAGCTCATGATCTCAATAAGGTCATGCATAGATAGAGAGATGAACACATAGCTACCGGTACAACCCTTAGCCTCGAGAGAGAACTCCTCCCTCCTCATCATGGGAATGAGCAATGGCGATGGAGAATGTGGTGGAGATCGATGGAGATGGCTCCAGGGGGCACTTCCCCATCTCGGCAGGGTGCCGGAATAGAGACTTTCTGTCCCCCGAATCTCCCCTTCAGTGGCGGCGGTGTTGCGGAACTTTTCCTGGCTAAAGGCTTGACTATTTAGGGTTTTTGCATCGGGAGGCATCTTATAGGCGAAGAGGCAAGGTCGGTGGGCGGCCAGGGGGGCCACACCACCTGGTGGCGCGGCAAGGGCTAGCCCATGCCACCATATGGTGTGGCCACCCTATGGACCCTCTCCGTCTCGTCTTCTGGCTCTGTGAGTCTTCTAGTAAAATATCGAGTTTGGCTTTTGTCCGGTCCAATTCTGAGAATATTGATTTTCTGACTTTCCTGGAACCAAAAACAGCAGAAAATAGGCAACTGGCAGTGTGGCATCTTGTTAATAGGTTAGTCCAGGAAAGTGTATAAAAAGTACTCCAAAGTTGGAACAAAACACAAGAAAGTAGATAAAACCAAGTATGGAACATCAAAAATTATGGATACGTTAACAACGTATCAACATCCCCAAGCTTAACTCCTGCTTGTCCTCGAGTAGGTAAGTGATAAAAAGAAAGAATAATTTTTGAGGTGACATGCACCATCATAAACTTGATCAAAGTATTTGTAAAACATTGATAGCTGGGATCATAGTACTTCAATCATAACATGAAAGATAAAGTTCTAACAATAATACAAAGCAACTATGTTGCAACATGAAAAGACATAAACAAAAGATTCATGAATAAAAATGCTTTGCAAGACGTTTGTTTGTTTCACATAAAGAAAACATAGCATAGTGGCATTCAGCTTGTCCCTCATAGAGTAGCAAACATAAATGCATAGGACACCTTCAAAGTTCATAAGAGTGACTAGATACAAATAGTTTAAAACAAGAAATATCAAAGCTATGCATCAATCAACAAGTCTTGGGACAATGCACATAGAACTAAGAATGGCTACTATGCTCTCAAAGTAGGTGCATAAATATAGAAGGTGGAGACTCAACATAAAAGTAAAAGAAAGGCCTTCATAGAAGGAAGTAGGGATTCAAGTCTCATAAAGAGCTTCCAAAAATTATGGTACTTTTTAGCTTTCAGCTCTCATTGCCCCTATCATAAGCATCTTAAAGGTGATTAAGGTTAAAGTGACACAACTAAGAGGATATGCTTGACAAGTTATAAGCCAAAATCTCATGCCCCTTACTTACGAAGACCGAACCTCATGCTACTCAACTTTAGTCACGAGTAAGCTCTTGTCATTGTAAGTACATATGTATCATAAAGAACCGCCAACGGGATACCCCTTGCACATGATACAGGAGTTATCTCATAATCAAAATGACAAGGCAAGCAGACAATGAGCATCTCAGTGATCTTTTTATTTGCTATTTGCATAGGTTTTTATTGAGGATGCTTCATAGAATGCTCATTATGGTGATGCTACAAGTTTCCACCATGATTAGGCATGGCTTAGTCTAGCGGCCCAGGCGTTTCTCTAACACACATACAAACTCCATGATCTTACAAGTTCCACTTTTATTTCACACCGCCGGGATCCATAAGCAAAAGAACATGATATCAACGGGGTACAAAGTACAAGTGCAATGTTGAAAGCATTCCCCATGATAGATGGTTCTGCTAATTTCAACTTATAAAGCGCAAGCATATACGCAACAAAGAAGGACCAAATGGTTTAGGTTTATTAAATACAAAAAAATAAAGTGTCCCATCAAGTTTGTGAGAGCTTTAATCACTAGTTTTCTCATAACAAGTTTAATTTGGAAGGTAGATAAAAATATGAATATACTTGGAATAGCATATGCTAATAGGTAGGTATGGTGGACTCTTTGGAATAACTTGGTTTTAGGAGTTGGATGCATGAGTGGAACTCATACTTGGTTGCGGAGGCTAGCAAAAGACTGGGAGCGACAAACTAAGAGAGCAATAATGGCCATAATCATGCAGAGCGACAAAACATCATTAATCAAAGCATAAAGTGATATTAAAAGTTGAAAACTAAAGGATCATAAAGGCTATGGTGACTTGGGATAGTCATAACATGGTGTGAGCATGTGCTAAGTCAACCCAAATAAAGCATCAAAGGAGAATACCACAATACGATGCTTTAATATGCTAAAACAACACATGATTCTTCCAAGGCACATTAAGCAATATCAATTGTTTATAACATGTCATGCTACAGCAAATAATACTAAGCATAAAGCCAAAACAATATCAACCATGGCATGACAAAGCATATGCCATAGTAAAAAACAAGCTCTCTTTACCACTTACGCATGAACTTTCCTACTCTTTTCCAATCCAAACCAAACTATTTGAAAACCAATGTATGAAAGAGGGGTCCAACCAATTTATTCAGAAAACTAAGAAAACCAAGCAAACAAAAAATTAAAACAAAAACAAAAAAGGAGACGCTCCAAGAACAACACAACTGTGTATGAAACAATAAAAATGAAATGTTTGGAAGAAACCTGAAATTTTTATTGATGAAGAAGGGGATGCCTTGGGAATCCCCAAGCTTTGATGCTTGTACTTCTTGGATATTTCTTGGGGTGACACGCGTGGCATCCCCAAGCTTGAGCTTTAGTCCATCCTTCATCTTATTACTCATTCCTTCCATACACCTGAAATTTTTCCTTCATACAAAACTTCACACAATCTTTAGTAGCAACATTAGTGCACTCAAGATAATAAGTCTTTAGGTTCAGTTTTAACACCAATAAAACTTCCATTAAAACACTAGCTACTGTAGTACTTCCCTCAAAAAGCTCAATTCCCCAAAAGAACTCAAAAAGGAACCAACAAGAAGAAAATGCAGAAAATGGCAGAAATCTGTCAAAACAGACCAGCAGGTAAATACGATTTTTTCGAAGACCTTCTGTTGCTCAAATCGAAAAGTGTTGAACTAACTAAAGTTATATAACAACCTGGGGCAGAAGCACAAAAATTCACGCGTCAAAAGGACGCACAGAGATGTTACACGAATTTTTGCGGTGAAGCACAAAAATCTGTTTCGGGACAACAACTTTCCCAATCATTACTTCTCTCTCATTAGAGGTTACTCTTGGCACAAAAAAGCAAATAAAAAGGATAAGGAGTGGTTATTACTGAAGTAATAACTTCCAAGACTCATATAAAACTTTTGGGTTATCTCCCAATAAGTATTTTTCTTTAACGCCTTTAAGTTAGGCTTGATAGTTTGAGAAGATGCTCACATAAGAAATATGAATTGAAGTAAAAGAGAGCATCAAGAAGCAAATTCAAAACACATTTAAGTCTAACCCACTTCCTATGTATAGGAATCTTGTAAAGAAACAAATCATTAAAGCACAAAGCAACAAGCATAGGAAAGCAAAACAAGTGCAACTTCAAAATTTTCAACATAAAGAGGGGAAACTTAATATTGTTGAGATACATAAAACCATGTTTCTCTCTCTCATAATAACTATCAGTAGCATCATAAATAAAATTAACAATATAAATATCACATAAAACATTCTTATCATGAGCCACATGCATAAAATGATTAGTACTCTCCACATAAACATAGTCATTCTTATTAATTATAGTGGGAGCAAATTCAACAAAATAGCTATCATTATTATTCTCATCATGATAATCATCAAATAGAGGAGGCATATTGTAGTAATAATTAATTTTCTCCTCAATAGTAGGTGGACTGAAAATATCATATTCATCATTGTAATCATCATATATTGGAGGTTTGGTATCATCAAAGTAAATTTTCTCCTCCGTGCTTGGGGGACTAAAAATATCATTTTCATAAAAACTAGCTTCCCCAAGCTTAGATGTTTCCATAGCATTAGCAATAATGGTGTCCAAAGAATTCATACTAACAACCTTACTATTAGCATGCAAATAAAGTTCCATAGGTTTTTTAATTTTCTCTTTAAACACTTCATGTCCTAACTCAAGATAAATACTATAAAGCTCTCTATTTTTTTTTTGTTTTCCATTAAGCCTAACTAGTGAAAACAAGAAACAAAAAGAAAAAATTGCAGAACCTAAAGGAAATAACTTCGAGCACTCACACACCAGCAACCGCACTAGAAGATAGCTTAGTAGCCAAAGGATGTGAGTACCTTTTACCTTACCTCCCCAGCAACGGCGCTAGAAAATAGCTTGATGTCTACGCACTTCTATTCTTGTAGACAGTTGTTGGGCCTCCAAGTGCAGAGGTTTGTAGAATAGCAGCAAGTTTCCCTTAAGTGGATCACCCAAGGTTTATCGAACTCAGGGAGGAAGTGGTCAAAGGTATCCCTCTCAAGCAACCCTGCAATCAAGATACAAGAAGTCTCTTGTGTCCCCAACACACCCAATACACTTTTCAGGTGTACAGGTGCACTAGTTCGGCGAAGAGATAGTGAAATACAAGTGGTATAGATAATTATAAGTGGTAACGGTGATAGAAAATAGCTTGCTGGCGTGTGGTTGATGTGGGAAAAGACTAAAGGCAAAATGAAATAAAGAAGGAAGCAAGCAAACATGTAACAGATCTAATTGCAAACGGTGTATCAATGCTTGGAAACAAGGCCTAGGGATCATACTTTCACTAGTGAACACTCTCATATAAATATATTTTTCTTGATGATACTACGCTGAACTACTCTCCGGTTGGACACTCTAATCCATGGTAGGGCTATAACAGCACTCCTCAAAGTTCGCTTTCCGCATCTAGAAAACCCCACACTATCACCTTGAGCACAAGATGGTTCAAACAAACACCACAATTTCATAAAGATATCAAACTCCAAATATAACTCATAACAAGTATTTGTAATCTCTAACCTAAGTGCCACCATGGTGTGCACACTGTCAACTTCACACACATGGGGAGAGAAGAGATCTATTAAAGCACTTGAGTAGCAAGGTAGATCTATAGATTACAAGCTCATGATCTCAATAAGATCATGCATAGAGAGATATGAACACATAGCTACCAGTAGAACCCTTAGCCTCGAGAGAGAACTACTTCCTCCTCATCACGGGAATCAACAATGGTGATGGAGATCAATGGAGATGGCTCTGAGGGCACTTCCCTGTCCCGGCAGGGTGACGGAACAGAGTCTTTCAGTCCCCCGAATCTCCCCTTTAGTGGCGGCGGTGTTGCGGAACTTTTCGTGGCTAGAGGCTTGATTATTTAGGGTTTTTGCATCGGGATGCATCTTATAGGCGAAGAGGCAAGGTCGATGGGCGGCCAGGGGGCCCACACCACCTGGTGGCGTGGCCAGGGCTAGCCCGCGCCACCAAATGGTGTGGCCACCCTGTGGCCCCTCTCCGTCTCGTCTTCTGGCTCTGTGAGTCTTCCGGTAAAATATCGACTTTGGCTTTTGTCCGGTCCAATTCCGAGAATATTGATTTTCTGACTTTCCTGGAACCAAAAACAGCAAAAAACAGGCAACTGGCACTATGGCATCTTGTTAATAGGTTAGTCCAGGAAAGTGTATAAAAATTACTCCAAAGTTGGAACAAACACACAAGAAAGTAGATAAAACCAAGCATGGAACATCAAAAATTATGGATACGTTAGCAACGTATCAGGGGTTCGGTTCGAGACGTCTAATGTCCGCTCGGGGTTCAGTTCGAGACGTCTCCGACCGTTAGCGGCTGAAATTTTATCTTCTAAGGGTTTTCTCTTTCGGTTAGAGATGCTCCAAGGGCACACACACAATGGTTGATAAGACAGTCTTATCTCGTACATGTCACGTAATCTTGATATGATGATACATGTTGTACAATGGGTTATTTTAACCTCTCTCCCGGCCAGCCCTTGGCCATTTTGAACCCTAGCTAAAATGTTTGTATTGCGACTCAACTTTTTCAATGTGATATAAGAACGCTTATCTTGTGTAGCCCCTGTCCGTCGTGCCGTCAAGATCTTCTCCCCTGCAGACCCCGTTCGATAATAACTTGCAATTCTTAATTTGCAGATACTATGGATCCAGCACATGGCACAACTCAAGATGATGAATACCTCCTCCAGCAAATGATCCGCGAAAATGAATATATCAATATTGATGTCACCAGGAAGTTTCTGAACAATTCCGGTGAGGGAGATGAATCTCTCAACCGAGGAGACGGCTCCGGTGAGGTAGAGCCGAAGCCTGGGATGGGGAAGAAGCCGATGAGGGAGAAGGCGACGGCTCTGGCGGAACCTTAAATCTCGCAAACTCCGGCGAGGTGTATATATGTATTTTTGTAATTAAAATGTTGTTGTCTATATATATATATGCATATATTAACACTCTTTCTTCTTTTAGCCCTCCGGATCGAGAACTTCTTCCATAAGAACAAAACGAGGCCCAACAAAAAAGTTGGATGACATTGTGAGGTATAGGATCGAAGTGGTCAGTGTAGACGGTGAACCCCAAGCTCCCGGCGATGTTGCAAAAAAAATTGTCAAGCAATGCGGAGTTCTTGTGAGGGACTACATCCCGATCACCGTTTAAGAATGGAATCGGCCAAGCGGCGGTGGAGTCCCGTATGTCGGCGACATCGCCAAAGATAAGCTTTTTGACAAGCTCATGATTAATTTCCTCCTGCCGAGGCCAGATGTGAATCTAGATGAGGAGGAGAGAGCAAAAATGGAGCTTGTGCAAAGAGTCAAGAAGTTTGCTCTCATCAAGATGGCCGATGCATTCAAGAACTGGAAGAAGAAACCATACAATAACTTTGTCAAGGTAGAGAAGACTCCGATTTCAATCAAGGCGGCTATGCTAAGTTAAGACACCAGTGGGCTGATTTTGTGAAGTACAAGACATCGGAGAAAGCTTTGGAAAGGTCTAGAATAAATACGGAGAACGCTGCTAAGAAAGTGTACCATCATAATATGGGGCCTGCTGGCTATGCCGGTTGCATGCCTAAGTGGGATGCACTTCAGGTCAATTACATTGCTGCCGGGACCAGATCAGAGCCCACAACATGGACACCACGGGCGAGAAACTGGTTTTAAGGCCATGGGGGCACGTTGGACGAAGAAGGGAGGGCAATATATAATCAGAAACACAAAGATCATCCCCTACTTCCCATCGACGATATTAGAAATGCAGTAGATGATGTTACAGCAGGACGGTTCGTTCCCGATAGAGAGAACGACGAGCTCACACGCGCCCTTAAAAATGATGAACACAAAGGATGAGCACGAGGCACACCAGGCTCCAAGCCGTGGAATGTTGCCTTCCCCACGGAAATGAAGAGATATCCCTATAAAAGCCATCAGAGGAGAAAGGAAAGGGAGGCAGCTGAGAAAGCGGCTGCTGCAGACCGGCTACGTAATGTAGAAGCATTAAAGCGGCACCAGGAACTCGACAGACTTAGCCAACAAGGTATTAGCGGCCAATCTCAGCGGCACATGGTAGAAGCAACACTCGATGGTACCGGCGCCCTATCGAATAAGAAAAGCAGCATCGCTTCCACGCAGCTCTAGGATGTTGATGATGATGCACTGATGACGGCTCCTCCTAAACGCTACCCAGTGGATGATATCACGGAGAGCACAGCTTGTGAGCTAAAGGTGCAAGTTATGAACTTAAGGGTGACGGCGGTGGTCGGCATGGCCGTACCAATTGCGCCTAACCCAACTTGGCATTGCAGACCGGTTCCAAAAGGGTACGCTGTCGTCACGGTGGATGATGTGAAGCAAGATTTTGAGGAGCTGAAGTTGGACCACCCTGCAGGGAAAGATATGGAGCTGATTGAACTAGGAGAAGCCAAAGGGGGGACTATTGTATGGCCAAAGGAGCACATCGTGCTTCCAAATTATGTGCCGCCAAGGCCACCCACTTCTCAGAGCAGCAATCCACCTTCGCCGCCACCTCACCATTCTCCAGCGCAACCGTCGCCTTCACCGCCTCACCACTCAGCGCAGCCGTCTCCGCCGCCGCGTCAGCCGTCTCCGTCCCCTGAGCCTCAGAGACAAAAGCGGAAGTATACTAAGAGGGACAGCACCAGCAGCAGCAGCAAGAGCACGTTCCGATCACCGAAACGTAAGCTATCGCCCCTCCCAAGAGTATCTCATAAGAATATGAAGAAGCTACCTTGCGAGAAGACATATGAGGAAATTGTTGCGGCCAGAGATGCCCATTATAAAAAGTGGAAGATTGACACGGCTAACAAGAAAAAGGCGATAGAGCCATTCTTCCCGGTCAACGCAGAAGATAAAGCTAAAGCAGCCACGCTTAAGATTTAGCTTCGCCAACCCATAGCGCTCACATCAGACTATAATCGCTCTATTACCAAGTCAGCAGAGGCAAAAGAGCGGAGAGTCGAGAAAGAAGTTGCCCAGCTCGGACAACAAAAAAATCAATCGATCGAACCACTCAAAGTGTATAATACCAATGAGTGGAGAGCCCAGGAGCGGCATGATCCGAACATTGATCCGGAGTTTATTCAACTGTACGAAGAAAAGGCCAAATTATATGGACTGTCTATTATTGAGTACATGAGCCGTATGGATGAGTTCGAGGGGTACCAACAGATAGCATACTTATACCGGCACGGGGCTCCTCACGTCAAACCTGAGTTAGTCAAAGATCTACCAACAAAAATGCGAAGATTGCATAACTAGTACATGCAAGCCTCTGCTGAATCCAAAAACTGGATCTATGATGGATATAAACACCACCATTACGGTCATGGAGATGGCTTCCTACTGATTGAATTTTCAGAATTATTTCAGTTTTACCAAATAGACGCTCTCGACAAAACTATCATCAGTGCCTATTGTTTGTAAGTATTATTAATTTCTATAATTAAGTCTTTCTAGCTCAGCTTATTTGTTGCTTGTATAATCTTAATCATCACTATACTAAATATATATGCAGAATGAAGATTCTCGAATGCAACAAAGGACAAATCTATGACCTTGGGTTTGTTGACTGCAATTTCATTCATGAAGTTGCTCTAAAAACAAAACCCAAAGAGATAGAGGATAACTTGGTACAAGCGTTGACGTATTTCAGCAACAGAAGGGAAATACTATTTCCTTACAACGCTGGGTGAGTGTTACTGTCTTGTACACATTCTATTTTCGCTTACTCGATGTTAAGCGTATAATTGACTCGTGTTATATTTTGTTAGTATGTCCAGCTTCTATTATATTCTGTTAATCATTGTTGTTGACCAAGGAGTAGTAAAAGTCATGGACTCGAAACGCACACCTTTAGAAAAGTGGGCGAACATGCAGGAATGCCTCCAGAAGACTTGGAAACGGTTCACCACCAACACTAGGGGTGTTTGGAAGCCAGAGCTTACATTTCAACCATTGACTGTAAGTACTACTTGCTAGATCCACGCATCTCTTTGATTCTAGTTTCAATACCACCATTATTATGCTTGACTATTATTTTGATTGAACTCCGTTCTCGTAAAGTGCTTGAGGCAGGAAGCCGGGAATAACTTATGTGGATACTATGTCTGCGAGTTCATTCGCCAGACGACCAAAGAGAATGGCGCAGACCGGAACATCGAAAAAATTGAAGTACGATAAACAATAATCATAACTTTATTTTATTACCACCAATTGTGTTTAGTTTCATTCATATATATTGATCCCCTTCTTTAAATTAGATCGAACGGATGCGGAACGGTCTTCTATCATAAGAACGCGTGCAAGCAATTTAAGAGGAAATTGCCGGATTCTTATTAGAACATGTCATAGATTCGAAAGGAGAATGTATTACTCCGTTCATTTGGAAGGGTGAAGTGTAAAAAAGAAGACGTAAATTAGATCAAATTTGTGCGAGTATCGTTTGTAATTAATATGTTTCGACCAAGCACGACGGATGAGACAGTGTATAATATATTCTTGACCATGATGTGTAATATATATATATATATATCGTGGTTTCATTATTGCTGTATATATGTAGTACAATTAAATTGAACACAAAACAACAAATAAATAAATGGAAAAAAACACAAAACCCTGTCGTGGTACAAAAAAAGCCCGAAATGCAGAGACCAACGATCCCGGTTCGTGCCACGAACCGGGACCAATAATCCATCCCCCCTCGTTGCGCGCGTGTCCACGTGTAGACCCATTGATCCCGGTTTATGCCACGAACCGGGACCAATGATCCATCCCCCTTGTTGCGCGTGCGCCCACGTGGAGACCCATTGGTCCCGGTTCGTGCCCGAACCGGAACCAGCATTGGTCCCTAGTGATTGGTCCCGGTTCAAAAACTGGGACAAATGGCCCGAACCGGGACTATAGGCTCTTTTTCCACTAATATATGTATGTTTTCTCATGGATATAGAGAAGTTGTTGTCAACCAAAACATAAAGTTTTTCGTTGGCTACTTTTTCATGACAAGCGGAATACAAGAAAATTGTTTCTCAAGAAAAACTTCACCCTTGCATCTTATGATTATGCTATGATTGGATTTTCACATGAAGAAACTCTGTACCATTTCAAAAATATTATTATTCAGCTTGGGACATTTGGATCGCTCGAAATAACAAAGTCTTCGGAAATCAGCCTGCCTCGTTTGATAGATTGAAGGAGATATATTTCCCTCGAAATAGGCCAAAAGGCCGAACCGGTACATAGCGGAGGGGAAAACCTCATACAAGCAGGTCAACAAGAAAACTGACATGTGGGATGGCGGCGAGCCATCAACTCAAAGCCAAACATGAAAACAGGAAACGCCATCTAACATGAGGCAACCTAGACTACCGAAGAAGTCGAAGAAGCTTCGCGCCAACGATGACTCCAACGCATTGCACCGATGAAACCTGAGCTCCCGACGACACCCCCAAGAGGGTAACGACGTGACGCGCCCACCCGGCCAGAGTTTTCACCCGGAACCCAGTCACGGAGAGGACACAAAAAGCAATGCCTCCAACAGGGTAGTGGTACCCGCAGATATCACCGTCGCCGACGCCAAAGCGTGGAGCTTTCGCTCAAATCCTCACGCATGCCATCGGAGAAACAACACGAAGTCTCCCGATCTTGACCATGGACGCCCATCAATGCCAGGATCACCCACTGCCAAACCCCTCGCCACCCACATAACCGAAGCGAGGGCCACCACTGCTGTGATGTTGCCTGCCAAGAGCACCCATTCAGCCTCTCCTTTCAGGGTCGTCACCCCGCCTCTCCTTCCAGGGTCGTCACCCCGGCATCCGTGAACACGAACCCAAGTCACGAGAACCAACACATTGTAGATCTGGTGGATCGAGAGAAGTGAGCTAGCACCAAATCCAATAGTAGGAGGGTGGCAAAGATGGTTCAGATCCAAGTGAGCCGCTCGGATCCTTGTCACACCCTGTCAGCCACGCCGCAACCCATCGGAGTAGTCCATCCTCCATCACCGGAGGCGGTTGCCGACCGGACGCAGCCCCAGGGGCACACTAGGCCCAAATCGGGCCCGGCCGAGCCTAGATCGGGCCCGTAAAGCACCCGCAGCCACGCTGCAGCACCAGGGTCGCAGTCGCCGCTCGTACCTGCCAAAGGTTCTGCCGCAAACCACTTCGCCATCCCCGCAAGGAGCTCCGCCGTGCGCTGCCGTCTGTCATCGAGCCGGTCCGCTGACCTGACCGACGTACGAACATGGGATCGAGGATGCCACGACCTCCCCGCCCGCTGTCGCGCGCACCTCATCCACCGCCCCCAACTAGGAGCCGCAGCTGACGCCTGCGACACCAGCACAACACCACACCACCACCTCATGCGTTGCCGCCGCCAGCCCAGCTCGCCCCTGCCACCGGAGGCCTCCACCAGGCTCGCGTCCTCGCCATGGAAGGCCGCCCCACGCCACCCATGTACCCATGCGAGAAGAAGGAGCTTCCCCGCCCGCCAGCGCCGCACAAGCTTCGCCTAGCCACGCTCTCCGGCGGCGGCGAGGAGGGAGAGAGCTAGGGAGAGGTCCTGGAGTGGCGGTGGTGTTTAGGGTTCCCCGTAACGCTCGTGGGGAGCGTCGCGGGGTGGGGAACGGTTCCGCTCAGGAGATATATTTCCAAGAGGTTAAGTTGCTAAGTCACAAATAAAGCACAAACATGTGCAACACTACAAACACTGGTTGAGTAGTTTGACACATAATTTTTCAGTTTTTTTAATCTTTGTTCCTCTTTCCTGTTTCCATTCATACATATCCACCCTTTGGATTTTGATAATTTATAAAAAAGACAGTGGGAACCACTCCCAAAGTTTTACCTAAAAAAAGGGCTATATGGGAGTCAGGAATAAGAGCATTGCCATTGGAGTCACGAGATATCTCACACAAGATGGTCTCCGCATAGAAAAAACTACTACCCTTGTCCTGAATTAGATGCCGCGGATATATCCAGATTTCCATACACTGAAACGTGTATAAATACATGTACGTCTAGATTAACCTGCCACAAGTAATTCAAGACAAAGGGATTAATACTTGCTTGTCCCTCTTATCCAGTGCCATCCACCTCCCACAGTCTCCTTGTAAAAGAAAGAATTCTGGAATTTGGTTGGTTTTTCTTGAGTCTCCCGTAAAAAACACCGGAGAAGAAGAAAAAAGCAAATAAGAAAGTCGTCGGTTAGGTTCGTAGAGTCTACCGTGAACAATATAAGTTCGGAGAGTCTTCCGTAAACAACGTAAGCTTACTTTAAACTTACAGAAGGTGAGTTTTGTGTAGGTTCGGAGCAAAATGAGTGAATCTACATATTAAAAGACTTATAGATACATGTGTTTTAGAAAATAAGTTAAAACATCTTATATTTTGGAACGCATGGAGTATATACGACTGGAATATTGTTGTCACCTACATCAACGGTGGAATTGGAAAGACTCCATGAGAGCAGCTTAAAAATCGAACATCAAGTCTGGACCAGCAGGAGTATGTACAACTGCAATGATATGCATAATATACTAAGATAAAATGCAGCGTTGCATCTCCAAATTCGACGATATTGGCAGAGATAGTAACAGAATTAAGGTTACTTGCTCAGATACCAGTGGCAGATCGATCCTTTCTACTAAATGAACCTAGACACTAGAAGAGGTCTAGGTACACTCCCTTCACAAAACTAAAACATCTTATATTTTGAAACGGAGGGAGTACTGTACATGGCAGATCGTTTCCGATTGGATTACTGATTGAAGTTAGTACGACCGTAGAGTTGTGTTCTGGCCTGGATCTTTTTTCAGTTTCATCATATATATGCCAACAGGTGCTGTAAAATTCAGAAAGATTTATGTCTGCTCAGTTCTGCTGAAAACATCTAGAAACTAGAAAAGTACATGTCGAATTTTCCTACTTGGCCATTGTTGTCGTATTCCTCACAGATGCCGACAGCAGTAGTGAGAACGATGACGGCGAACACGAGCGGAACGCACACGGCGGCAACCGGGGATGCTTCCACAGGCTGAAGCCGCCATCCGCGTAGGCAGCAGCAAATGGCAGGCCAAGAGGCCGTCGAGCAAGGAGAAGGTGAACACCATTGTTCACAGAGTTCTCTTCTTCCTGGAGAGCACCAGATGGGAGGGGTGTTTCTATGCTGCACATTGAGTGCAGGGTGCAGTTGTTGGAACAGAGCATGTGGTGGGGCTGGGTCCGGCTCACATCCAATACGCCACGCGCCTGCCGGAGCTTGAATCAGCCTATAAGGAAGTGATCACACTTTTATCGCCAGCTTTATATCCAAGAAAAGGTTATCAAACTGAAAATTGCAGTCTTTCAGATGTCCAACCGTGCCAAGATAATATTTACAAACTAATTAATCAGAAAACTTGACGAATTTGGGAGAACATGTGACACTTGAACTAGCCTCCCCCGTTTTTTAAGCCAAAATAATTGCTTCAGGTCTCAAGGAAAATAGTATTAAGTCAATATCTTCTCAATGATATCCTCAAGGAATTACGTGAGTTCCCTACTGGTATCAAATTTCTCAATTCCAACAAGGAGGCATATTTTAATAGGACGCATCCTGATTTCATTCTTCAGATGGGAAAACTGGACCATATCCCTGAGGTCCACTGGTCAGCACAAGGTAAGTGTCAGTCATATGCATGACAATCAAAATTAAAACCATGTTTGAGAAAAAAATAATGCAGCTATGGTACTGTTTAATTAATGGGCTCAAATGGTGACCTAATTTGAATTAACTACATTCATAGCATGATTTGTTTTTTTTTTAAGCTGTGAGTCGAATTTCAGATAGAAGTTCTGTGACAGGGTAGACGGTATGTTTTTAGAAGGTATTTCAGAATATTTTATGTTTTTAGAAGGTATTTCTGACGATCAAGAAAGTATTTCTGACGATCAAGCTAGAAAGTATTTCTGACGATCGTATGAAAATATGACATCCTACAGTTGTGCGGGAATTCAGAAAATTTCAACAAAGAGTGTCGTGCACATAGTTGCTGCATTAATCTTCTTTCAAAAGTGTACTAATCCAATAGTCACAAGACGCACACATTGTCATGTCGGTTAGATATCGTTACAACTTTATACTCCGTAGAACAAGCTCTTGGAGATAGGGCATCTCAAGCTGGATTGTCATCGGTGGCGTTGGTGATGAACCATGGTCGCCTGAGCACGGCGGTCGCGGACAACCTTTTTTCGATGTTGTATGTGAGGAGGCCGTGCAGAACTTCGAATCCTTCTTCAGAGAGGATGTCATCGGGGAAGTACTGCCGCAGCTTATTACGGGGGATGACATGCGGCGGCTTTACCAGCTTCCCGGCGAGCGGCAAGGAACTGTAGGCAGGCCAGGTCGTGAACAACGGCACGCCGAGAACGCGGAAGATTGCGAGGAGTGTTTGGGCATCCTCCTTAGCATCGCCACCGTCCACGTCGAAGATGGGCTTGCCGGTGAGGAGCTCGGCCATGACGCAGCCGAATAATAATAAGAGAAGTGCTCCTGTGCTTTCCGTCTTTTTTTTTGGCACGCTTTCCAAAGCAGCCTGACGGCTGAGATTAAGGGTGCTAATCACATCTGGTTTGGGTTTGGATCATGCGGGTCGGGGATCTGATGTCAGTTTCCTTAATCTCAGCCATCAGGCTGCTTTGAAAAGCGTGCCAAAAAACAGACGAAAAACACAGGAGCACTCCACTAATAATAAAATGGTGACCTAATTTGAATTAACTACATTCATAGCATGATTTGTTTTTTTTAAGCTGTAAGTCGAATTTTAGATAGAAGTTCTGTGACAGGGTAGACGGTGGATGGGTGTTGTGTCTGAATAATAATATTTTTTCAGAATATTTTATGTTTTTAGAAGGTATTTTATAGCCCGGGTGCACCAGAAAGCTGGATGCGCCTGATATGTTTCACAAGAGTTTTACTGGAATACTACTACCTATTCCAACCAGATACATCTCGTTCTTATGCTACTTTTCTGCACGAAACGCAGGAGTGTCCACCCTTCAAACAGAGGACGCTAATCTGCCTGCATCAGCCAGCAACAACAACCCAGAGTGGCGCATTTTAGGTGGTGGTTGGGTTTTCATCTAACGCGCGGCTTGCACGTCAACAATGGTTGGGATGATGAATTAAGCGATGATCCGTTTCCCCATAGCTCTTATCCTGTGCATGCCTGACTTTCTGAAGTGGAGACGGTGAATCCATAGTGCTTCGTCAAAATAACAATTGTTGGTGTATTGTCCGTGTGGTACGCTTCTGAAGCAAGCTATGGCTTCGCGGTGAGCGGTGTCAATATCAGCAGCAACAGCAGTGACAGCTCGCTCTGGTGTGAGCAGTACTTCGGATGAGGATTAGGAATTTGGGAATTCTCGTCCTGTTTTGAGAAGAATATCATTTTGCGGCCCGAAAGTTGGGTCGCCCAGCTAACGAGAAGAAGATCTACAGGCATGTACCCATTTGTCCCTGCAAAAAAAGTGTGAACCCGAGTCAGGAGAATCGAACTTCGTACTCTTTGGCTGGGCTCACCCGTTTAGCCAAGAAAGAATAGATACAGAGGTGGATAATAGATCGATATGAAGATCATGAGCTGTCCCATAATGAAACCGCCAGGCTACTTGTTCCTTGGCGGACTATATATAAAGGAAAGGGGTGATTTTTCTATATCTATAGGGACAACTATGATAGGGGGGTCTGTCGTAAATCCAACAAAGTATGGTATAAAGTGTGCAGTGAGGGATCTTTATTGGTAGCCAGTCTTTCACTTCTGCCTCACCACGGTACCTAAGTTGATTTTTATTACCGCGATTTGAAAAGTTGGAGCGCCAATTGCTGAGAGGGGTCTTTCGAGTGAATGATGGTCAAACCCAATATTTTCAAATCGCGCCCGTTAAGTCAGGATATTCCGTTACACTAGTTCCTGCTGTGCCCCTCCTCCGCCGGTCACTCTTGTTAGCCACCCTGCACGTGTCGTAGAGGCAAATTCATTACTGTACTTTCCTAACTCTCGACACTGAATCTTGTTGCGGCAGCGGCGGTGGTCCCTTTTCTTCCCTTCCCTGACCCTAAATCTGCCGGCGACGGAGCACCTTTTTTCTCCCTCCCCCGACATTGATTCCGACGGCGGCGGCCCAGCATGTCTTGCAAGGCGAAGGTTGTAGCTACATCGCCGACTGATTCGGGTCCGTCAGGGCCCAAGTCTAGGGCTCAACACGTAGCAGCGGCGAGGTCTTCAGCCCCGGTTAGCAAGGAGGCCAGCAAGGATTCTGCTTCCAAAGTACCTACGAGCAGCGGGTTGAAGAGAAAAGCAAGGCCGGTGGCGGATTGTTCGGCTCCGGTGGGCGGATGCAGCACCCAGATCTCGAAGAAAAAACCCGGGAGAAGAGCGAGAGGTGAATTTTTCTTATCTGTGCCTTATCATGCAAATAGATTAGTTACGGCATAATAGAATCGAATGAACTGAAATGTTCCCCTTTTAATCAAATTAGGCACAACTTTGATAAAAGGGACCTATATGAGTTCACAGTTCATGTTCGGCAGTACACTGCAAAACTTGATTTTGGTTGCGAGAGGGTTGTGTTCGGGCAAGATGTGCATCTGCTTGTGAATTGCAAAGAGGTTGTGTCTGTTTCGCAGCTGGTAGATATGCTTGCCGCTAGAATTCCCTGGGGTTCTAGAAAGAGGACAAAATCGGTGTGGCGCAACATGAATGATACCTATCAGCAAATTGAGCACTCCCATGAGCTTCAGATGGTTTGGGAGTGTTGTGCAGCTGATCGTAAGGTGAAAGTTGAAGTGATGATTGATGATATGTATGCAGATGCTGGAGATCTTGCTGCCAGAGCTTCTGCTCCTAGAGAATACAGACCAATAGATGCTGATCTAGATAAGTTCAGTATACGATAGAGGTGAATTCATACATGGCAAAACTTGATGAGGGAGTTAATAAGCCAGTTTCGTCATCTACTGTGGAGATTACTGTCGATTCCAAAAACATACCTCTTGATGAAATGAGAGAGATGATCGGTAAGGAAATCAGTATTGGCCCTAAGCAGATGGAAAAAATCTGGTGGTGGCATCATAAGAAGCAGCAATTCATAGATGTTTTGGATACTGAAGATCTTATGCAGATTATGCGGCGAAAGAAGCGAACCAGGAAGGTGTTCTTCCTTGGTACCATTTCTGATGTTGTTGAATAGGTTATAGTGGATGTTGATACCCATGTAGTGGCTGAACAGAATGAGGTGGTCGACGTTGATGAGATCTGATGAGAGCTGCTACCCTAGGCTTGTCATATGGACCGCGGGGTTCCCCTGCCTGTATTTGTAATATTGACTGCTATTGCATTTAGAGCGTGTTTCTGTGATTATGTTTGTTGAAAGATTGCAATATAATGTTGTACGAGCTGTTGAGATTTTCGGACATGTCAACCATCGTTGTTGTAATAAGACATAAGTACATTATAGTTGACATGATTATGTTTCTTAAGATGACGTACTATACTTGTTTCTGTTATTATGTTTGTTGGGACATTGTAATGTAATGTTTTGTGAAACCATGACTGGACTAGTGATGCATAAATACATTGTAGTTGACATGATTATGTTTCTTGAGATGATGTACTGTACTTGTTTCTGTTATTTTGTTTGTGACTGTAATGTAATGTTTTGCGAAACCATGACAGGACAAGTGATGTGTAAGTACCTTGTAGTCGACATGATTTTGTTTCCTGAGTTGATGTAATATACTTGTTTCTGTGATTACGTTTGTTGAGAGATTGTAATGTGATGTTTTGTGAAACCATGTTGTGATTATGTTTGTTGAGAGATTGTAATGTAATGTTTTGTGAAACCATGACTGAAGAAGTGATGCATAAGTACCTTGTAGTTGACATGATTTTGTTTCTTTAGATGATGTAATATACTGATATGTTTTTGTTAGGCAATGAAATTGGGATGGAGGGAGTGCATGTTTAATATTTGAAATGAGAATGTGTGAAGAGAATCCATATCAGGCAGGAGACAGTAATCTAGGGAAAGGGCATGGTATCCATTAAACTATTGTAACATGCCAATTTAGTCATTGTTGCAGCGGTAGAAGGGCTGCTCTCTCTCTCTCTCTCTCTCTCTCTCTCTCTCTCTCTCTCTCTCTCTCTCTCTCTCTCTCTCTCTCTCTCTCTCTCTCTCTCTCTCTCTCTCTCTCTCTCTCTCTCTCTCTCTCTCTCTCTCGCCGACGCCGACGTCGTTGCCGGCGATGACGCATTCGCCATGCTGTCCTTGAACGGCGAGGACGACCAGTCGAGCAGCGACAGCCTTCTCTCCGACATCGACTATTCCTTCCACAATGTGAGTTCCTCCGTTTTCTAGGGCTAGGGTTAGGCAATGGTAAATCTCTCGATCTGAGCTCCATATGTGCATGCAATCGTATTCGATTTTAGCTTTGCGTTTACCTATAGGTACCACAGACGATCTACGACTCCGAATGGGAGGGCCTAGATCTCGATGGAGAAGTGCCATGTGACCATGGGCTAAAACTGAGGAGATATGTTGCATTCGAAGGCACTAACACTGGGAGAAGGTTTTTGGGCTGTACAAATCAGGTTTGTTTACATTATGTGCAACTGTGACATGAAGTAAAATGTATCGTGCATGTTCATAACACTATAGTGTGTGTGTTTTTAGGTTGGCCCGGTGTGTAAAGAAGTAGAGTGGGTGGATCTTGAGTGGCCAGATGCACTTAAGAAATGTTTGGCACAGTTATGGGAGATGTATGAGTTGGAAAGGTCGGGGAGATTTACTGATGTAAGTGATGCAGCTGAAAAAAATTACAAGTTGTCGGTACGAAATAAGGAGCTGGAACAACAAATCGAGAATTTACAGTAAGAGCTAACTGACGGAATCGATGGGAGCTTGGTTGTTGGAACTGCAAAGAAGCTTCAGGATAGTCACAGGTTGCTGATTCATAATGCACAAAAGGAGAGGGATCAGCTCAGGGAAGACAAGAAGAAGCTAGAGTACTGCATTGCGGATCTGCTGAAGGAACTGAAGAAGGCGTGCGAGGGTGAACAAGGACAAACTATAGAGGATAAAGGAAATTGGAGATGAATAATTTATGTTGTGCCAATGCCTGAAACTAGTTAATTGTAAGACTTGCAGTTGCGCTTTCCCAACTAAGCCAAACTCAATCCTCGAGCAAACTAATTTCAGACGAACACACATATCGTGCATAGAGTTAAGTTCACGCTTACAAAATCACCACTGCAGAGGATAAACCAGGCAGTTCAGTACTAAATAGACATATGTTGTATTCAAGCGAGCCTGGCCCGGAGCTGCCTGTTTTCCTCCCTAAGATTGACCAGCTCCTTTAGTACTATGTCGTGCTTCAGCTGTACGATCCAGCGCTTCGTCACAGATTAGAGAATTTTGTCTGTAGCCATACGATTTTCCTTCAAGGTCCCTTTCATGATCTCCGTCTGCTTCCTAGCCGAGGCACGACCTTCACTGTGTAGCTTCGCCTAGTCGGCGTTTAACTCCTTCAGTTTCTGTCACTTGTCATAAAGGACCGCGAGTTCAGCTCGCAGTTGGTCAAAGGCTAGTTTTTGGGAATTCTGCTTCTCCCTTTGGATTGCTATCTTGTCATTTAGCTAGGTCGCCAGGTCCTGATCGATCTTTCGCCTCTTTCCCTGCAACAAAAATACATAGTATGGTTTGTTCAGTTCACCAGGACAAGCTGGTTAGTTTCCATAATTAACTGAATCGACTAGTGGCACTGTCATAATTTTAAGGAAGAAGCAATCTAGGACTAATCAACATTTTATGAATCGACTAGTGGCATTGTCATAATTTCAATTTCAAAGACAAATAAGATTTATCTGTAGTTTAGTGTGCTGTGGGTTTTTCCCAATATCACCAAATAGTAGTGGGAGAGTGGCAAACTCATAATGCAGAAACCCATGTCCAGATACATAATGGAAAGAGAACATGGTGTCCATTCATGAACATGAACACCAACACATGTCCAGATAGATAAGGAGTTACCCTAGGATTCTTATTGCACCCTATAATGGGAAGCAGACATGGGCATTGCTCCCTGAACCCTAAACATTACAAAAGGAGAGGAGGACGAACTGATATTTGTGTCCCTGCTAACAGGAATCAGACTTGGGCATTGCTCCGATACGCCTCCAGACATGCCCTTAGCTCCTCGTTCTCTTTCTGAACACCCTCGAGTACGGTGATCCCTCTGCTCATGTCTGCCTTCATCTCCTTGACTGCATCCAGGCAACGGTTCCTGTCATGGTAGGCTCGGATGGTAGCCTTGGTGTCCTCGACGCATCCTCTGAGTGCCTCGCTGACTTCGTCCTGCAGGAGAATGCACCTTTCCACGAGATTCTTCTTCTCCTCCGTGAGCTCGTTGATTATCTTGATGGCATGTTCTTGCCTGTTCAAGTTACGATCGAGCACTTTCTGCAGCCTAACGACGTCACGTGCAAAATCTAGCGAGATCTCCTTCTGCACAGTTAATTGCTTGCGTAGGCTCTCATTAGCTTGGGTGAGGGAGCGTGCAAGCTCATGTTGGTTGGCAATCTTGGAACTAATCGCGGCCACCTTGTCACGATACTCGGCCTTCGATCGCTGCATCGTTCATGTTAATTGAAATAGGAATTCTACAATTACACTCCCGGTCCCAAGTGAATACTAATACAGATCAAAAAAATCCCCGTTGAATCTATTGGCCACAGTGTTAAAAAATGGACCTAGAGATCTATTCATGACCACGATAAACTAATCCTAATCACAAAAAATCCATAGTGAATCTATGAACAACGGTATTAAGGAAAGACCAAGAGATCCAGTCATATTCATGAAAACTAATACAACTCGCAAAAGAAGAAGAAAAACCAATGCGGGGCGGACATCATCTAAGAAATCCACATCCTAACTCGGAGAAATAACAGCATGGAGATTTGCTACCTCGCTAAGACATGGAACAGGGCCGAATAGGGCCGGACGAGTCTTGCAACGCCTTCGTTGTGGTGGATTCGGGCTCCACGGCCGGCCTGTAATACGTAGAAGAGGAAGAGCCAGAAGAAGAAAAACAAGAAGAAGCTGATTAAGATCATGATGGAGAGGGAGATGGAGAAGAAGTAGAACAAGAATACCGTACTGGGAGGAGCCCTCGCCTGATAGAACATTCGGCGCCATTATCGAGGGAGATTGGGCCTCGATGAGAGGGTGGGCTTGAGCGGCTGGTAGAGCAAGAAGTGCCTCATGGCGATTTCTCTCCCTTTTCTCCGCGAGGATCGTCGATCGGCCTCTCCCCCTCCTCAGTGGAGCCATGGCTTGCAGGGTGAGTGTGGCGACGGCAGGAGGAAGGAGATAGTGATTAGTGTGGGAGAAGAGTCAAAGAGTATAGGCCGTGGTCCAGTAGTACTAGTACTATTATACAAGACCACCATGTACGGTCTACCTTCTCAAAGAAGTCAGGGAGGCAGGGGTAGGGAATCAATGGGACTTGTCTTTATTGCGATGGACACTTCAATGGTCTTCGGGGCCGCCCAAAATCCAGTATATAATAAGCAAAGTGCGAGCCGGGTGGTCATCACGGGAATCGGCGCGCACATCCCGCATGCGTGTGTCACATGTTGATGGGGCAATGACGTGCGCAACTGCTGCACGATCACGTCGCATGTCAAACTCCGTCGAACTCCACATGACAGGCACGCACGGGATATTTACGAGTCTAGAATACGCTGTGCCACTTTTGTTGTGATCAAATTATGTTCAGTACGCGAGATATTACTTTTTTTTTTGATAATCGACAAATGCATGTGTGGACACGACGCACGAAACCGCTGCTTGTCCTTGATCAGATCGGCACCCCACTCTGTGTACCCACCATCGACCATTCAGAGCAACTACCTCGAGCACGATGCCCCCTCGCCATGGCAATGGCAGGTCCAAGCCGTCCACTGACCGTCCTGCGTCCCCGGCTCTTCGCTGCATCATTCGCGCTCGCGAGTTGCCTACTGAGGCAGCATGTCATGTCCGACCGCGCCAGGATCCATCGACATCGGCACTCGAGGACACCGCGATGTCGAAGCTCGTACCGGCCGTGCAGGAGGAGTGTGGGGTACCTGCAGCGTCGGACGAGCGCAAAGCAGCAGCCAAGACGGGGGCGCGTGTTGCACCGGCGAGTACGGACAAGAAGAGGAACGAGAAGAAGACCAGGAAGAAGAGAGGAGATAGCTATTTGGACGAGTCCGACTCGGCCAACGAGGAGGCGTTCATCAATCAGTTGGACATAGAAGCGGAGGAGAATGAGATGGACCCGTGGGACTATGAAGAGGAGGAGGAGGAGGAGGACTCCGACGAGGAGATAACGCGCTTATTCGAGGAAGGGGGTGGTGTCGAGTCGTCAGAGGAGGACACCGACGGCGGTGATGGCAGGGACCATGGCGTTGACAAGGACGAGGATAAACCGGAAGACGGAGACGATGGCTTCTTAGAAATATGATCATTTATTTTATTTATTTTAGTTAGATAGATGGATTTTCACTTGTTTATGGCGGTAAAGTATCGGTGGAACGGATAGAGAGGTGGCAGGGATTGACCATGCATAAAAAAGGTGGAGAAGGGAGGTGTCATTGAAATGTGTGTTCTCTTCACAGACCACACATGGATCAATAAGTGTCATTGCATGTGTGTTCTTTTTACTAACAACAACCAGAGTCATTGCATGTGTGTTCTTTTCACATACCACATATGGATCCACCAGTGTCATTGCATGTGTATTCTTTTCACAATCCACCTATGAATCCACCAGTGTCATTGCATGTGTGTTCTCTTTACTAACAACAACCAGAGTCATTGCATGTGTTTCCTTTTCACATACCACATATGGATCCACCAGTGGCATTGCATGTGTGCTCTTTTTACTAACAACAACCAGAGTCATTGCATCTGTGTTCTTTTCACATACCACATATTGATCCACCAGTGTCATTGCATGTGTTCTCTTTTTACTAACAACAACCAGTGTCATTGAAATGTGTGTTCTTTTCACATACCACATATGGATCCACCAGTGTCATTGCATGTGTGTTCTTTTTACTAACAACAACCAGAGTCATTGCATGTGTGTTCTCTTCAGAGACCACACATGGATCCACTAGTGTCATTGCATGTGTGTTCTTTTTACTAACAATAACCAGAGTCATTGAAATGTGTGTTCTCTTCAGAGACCACACATGGATCCACCAGTGTCATTGCATGTGTGTTCTTTTTACTAACAACAACCAGTGTTATTGCATGTGTATTCTTTTCACAATCCACCTATGGATCCACTAGTCTCATTGCATGTTTGATCTATTTGCTAACAACAAGCAGATTCATTGCATGTGTGTTATTTTCACATACCACATATGGATCCATCAGTGTTATTGCATGTGTGTTCTTTTTACTAACAACAACCAGAGTCATTGAAATGTGTGTTCTCTTCAGAGACCACACATGGATCCAGCAGTGTCATTGCATGTGTCTTCTTTTTACTAACAACAACCAGTGTCATTGCATGTGTGTTCTTTTCGCAATCCACCTATGGATCCACCAGTGTCGATGCATGTGTGTTCTCTTTACTAACAACAACCAGAGTCATTGAAATGTGTGTTATTTTCAAATACCACATATGGATCCACCAGTGTCATTGCATGTGTGTTCTTTTCACAATCCACCTATGGATCCACCAGTTTCATTGCATGTGTGTACTTTTACTAACAACAACCAGAGTCATTGCATGTGTGTTCTTTTCACATACCACATATGGATCCACCAGTGTCATTGCATGTGTGCTCTTTTTACTAACAACAACCAGAGTCATTGCATGTGTGTTCTTTTCACAATCCACCTATGGATCCACTAGTGTCATTGCATGTTTGTTCTATTTGCTAACAACAAGCAGATTCATTGTATGTGTGTTATTTTCACATAACACATATGGATCCACCAGTGTCATTGCATGTGTGTTCTTTTTACTAACAACAACTGGAGTCATTGCATGTGTGTTCTTTTCACATACCACATATGGATCCACCAATGTCATTGCATGTGTGTTCTTTTCACAATCCACCTATGGATCCACCAGAGTCATTGCATGTGTGTTCTCTTCAGAGACCACACATGGATCCACCAATGTCATTGCATGTGTGTTATTTTTACTAACAACAACCAGAGTCATTGAAATGTGTGTTCTCTTAAGAGACCACAGATGGATCCAGCATTGTCATTGCATGTGTGTTATTTTTACTAACAACAACCAGAGTAATTGCATGTGTGTTATTTTCACATACCACATATGGACCCACCAGTGTCATTGAATGTGTGTTCTTTTTACTAACAACAACTAGAGTCATTTCATTTGTGTTCCTTTCACATACCACATATGGATCCACAAGTGTCATTGAAATGTGTGTTCTCTTTAAAGACCACACATGGATCCACCAGTGTCATTGCATGTGTGTTCTTTTTACTAACAACAACCAGAGTCATTGCATGTGTGTTCTTTTCACATACCACATATGGATCCACCAGCGTCATTGCATGTGTGTTCTTTTCACAATCCACCTATGGATCCACTAGTGTCATTGCATGTGTGTTCTTTTTACTAACAACAATAACCAGAGTCATTTCATGACTGTTCTTTTCACATACCACATATGGATCCACCAGTGTCATTGAAATGTGTGTTCTCTTCAGAGACCACACATGGATCCACCAGTGTCATTGCAAGTGTGTTATTTTTACTAACAACAACTGGAGTCATTGCATGTGTGTTCTTTTCACATACCACATATGGATCCACCAGTGTCATTGCATGTGTGCTATTTTCACAATCCATCTATGGATCCACCAGTGTCATTGCATGTGTGTTCTTTTTACTAACAACAACCAGTCATTGAAATGTGTGTTCTTTTCACATACCACATATGCATCCACCAGTATCATTGCATGTGTGTTCTTTTCACAATCCACCTATGGATCCACCAGTGTCATTGCATGTCTGTTCTTTTTACTAACAACAACTGGAGTCATTTCATGACTGTTCTTTTCACATACCACATATGGATCCACTAGTGTCATTGAAATGTGTGTTCTCTTCAGAGACCACACATGGATCCACCAATGTCATTGCATGTGTGTTCTTTTCACAATCCACCTATGGATCCACTAGTGTCATTGCATGTGTGTTCTTTTTACTAACAATAACCAAAGTCATTGCATATGTGTTCTTTTCACATACCACATATGGATCCACTAGTGTCATTGCATGTGTGCTCTTTTTACTAACAACAACCAGAGTCATTGCATGTGTGCTGTTTTCACAATCCACCTATGGATCCACCAGTGTTATTGCATGTGTGTTCTTTTTACTAACAACAACCAGAGTCATTGCATGTGTGTTCTTTTCACATACGACATATGGATCCACCAGTGTCATTGCATGCGTACTCTTTTTACTAACAACAACTAGTGTCATTCAAATGTGTGTTCTCTTCAGAGACCACACATGGATCCACCAGTGTCATTGCATGTGTGTTCTTTTTACTAACAAGAACCATAGTCATTGCATGTGTGTTCTTTTCACATACCACATATGGATCCACCAGTGTCATTGCATGTGTGTTCTTTTCACAATCCACCTATGGATCCACCAGTGTCATTGCATGTGTGTTCTCTTTACTAACAACAACCAGAGTCATTGCATGTGTGTTCTTTTCACATACCACATATGGATCCACCAGTGTCATTGCATGTGTGCTCTTTTTACTAACAACAACCAGAGTCATTGCATGTGTGTTCTCTTTAGAGACCACACATGGATCCACCAGTGTCATTGCGTGTGTGTTCTTTTTACTAACAACAACCAGAGTCATTGAAATGTGTGTTCTTTTCACATACCACATATGGATCCAGCAGTGACATTGCATGTGTGTTCTTTTTACTAACAACAACCAGAGTCATTGCATGTGTGTTCTCTTCAAAGACCACACATGGATCCACTAGTGTCATTACATGTGTGTTCTTTTTACTAACAACAACCAGAGTCATTGAAATGTGTGTTCTCTTCAAAGACCACACATGGATCCACCAGTGTCATTGCATGTGTGTTCTTTTTACTAACAACAACCAGTGTCATTGCATGTGTGTTCTTTTCACAATCCACCTATGGATCCACCAGTGTCATTGCATGTTTGTTCATTTTGCTAACAACAACCAGATTCATTGCATGTGTGTTATTTTCACATACCGAATATGGATCCACCAGTGTCATTGCATGTCTGTTCTTTTTACTAACAACAACTGGAGTCATTTCATGTGTGTGTTCTTTTCACATACCACATATGGATCCACCGGTGTCGTTGAAATGTGTCTTCTCTTCAGAGAGAACACATGGATCCACCAGTGTCATTGCATGTGTGTTCTTTTTACTAATAATAACCAGAGTCATTGCATGTGTGTTCTTTTCACATACCACATATGGATCCACCAGTGTCATTGCATGTGTGTTCTTTTCACAATCCACCTATGGATCCACCAGTGTCATTGCATGTGTGTTCATTTGACTAACAACAACAAGTGGAGTCATTTCATGACTGTTCTTTTCACATACCACATATGGATCCACCAGTGTCATTGAAATGTGTGTTCTCTTCAGAGACCACACATGGATCCATCAGTGTCATTGCATGTGTGTTCTTTTTACTAACAACAACTGGAGTCATTGCATGTGTGTTCATTTCACATACCACATATGGATCCACAGTATCATTGCATGTGTGCTCTTTTCACAATCCACATATGGATTCACCAGTGTCATTGCATGTGTGTTCTTCTTACTAACAACAACCAGAGTCATTGAAATGCGTGTTCTTTTCACATACCACATATGGATCCACCAGTGTCATTGCATGTGTGTTATTTTCACAATCCACCTATGGATCCACCAGTGTCATTGCATGTGTGTTCTTTTTACTAACAGCAGCTGGAGTCATTTTATGACTATTCTTTTCACATACCACATATGGATCCACCAGTGTCATTGAAATGTGTGTTCTCTTTAGAGACCACACATGGGTCCACCAGTGTCATTGCATGTGTGTTCTTTTCACTAACAACAACCAGAGTCATTGAATGGGTGTTCTTTTCACATACCACATATGGATCCACCAGTGTCATTGCATGTGTGCTCTTTTTACTAACAACAACCAGAGTCATTGCATGTGTGCTCTTTTCACAGTCCACCTATGGATCCACCAGTGTCATTGCATGTCTGTTATTTTTACTAACAACAACCAGAGTCATTGGAATGTGTGTTCTTTTCGCATACCACCTATGGATCCACCAGTGTCATTGCATGTGTGTTCTTTTTACTAACAACAACCAGAGTCATTGCATGTGTGTTCTCTTCAAAGACCACACATGGATCCACCAGTGTCATTGCATGTGTGTTCTTTTTACTAACAACAACCAGAGTCATTGAAATGTGTGTTCTCTTCAGAGATCACACATGGATCCACCAGTGTCATTGCATGTGTGTTATTTTCACAATCCACACATGGATCCACCAGTGTCATTACATGTGTGTCTTTTTACTAACAACAACTGGAGTCATTGCATGTGTGTTATTTTCACATACCACGTATGGATCCATAGTGTCATTGCATGTGTGCTCTTTTCACAATCCACCTATGGATCCACCAGTGTCATTGCATGTGTGTTCTTTTTACAAACAACAACCAGAGTCATTGAAATGTGTGTTCTTTTCAAATACCACATATGGATCCACCAGTGTCATTGCATGTGTGTTCTTTTTACTAACAACAACTAGAGTCATTTCATGTGTGTTCTTTTCACATACCACATATGGATCCACCGGTGTCATTGAAATGTGTGTTGTCTTCACATACCACACATGGATCAACAAGTGCCATTGCATGTGTGTTCTTTTTACTAACAACAACCAGAGTCATTGCATGTGTGTTCTTTTCACATACCACATATGGATCCACCAGTGTCATTGCATGTGCGTTATTTTCACAATCCACCTATGGATCCACCAGTGTCATTGCATGTGTGTTCTCTTTACTAACAACAACCATAGTCATTGCATGTGTGTTCTTTTCACATACTACATATGGATCCACCAGTGTCATTGCATGTGTGTTCTTTTTACTAACAACAACCAGTGTCATTGAAATGTGTGCTCTTTTCACATACCACATATGGATCCACCAATGTCATTGCATGTGTGCTCTTTTTACTAACAACAACCAGTGTCATTGAAATGTGTGTTCTTTTCACATACCACATATGGATCCACCAGTGTCATTGCATGTGTGTTCTTTTTACTAACAACAACCAGAGTCATTGCATGTGTGTTCTCTTCAGAGACCACACATGGATCCACTAGTGTCATTGCATGTGTGTTCTTTTTACAAACAACAACCAGAGTCATTGAAATGTGAGTTCTCTTCAGAGACCACACATGGATCCACCAGTTTCTTTGCATGTGTGTTCTTTTTACTAACAACAACCAGTGTCATTGCATGTGTGTTCTTTTCACAATCCACCTATGGATCCACTAGTGTCATTGCATGTTTGTTCTATTTGCTAACAACAACCAGATTCATTGCATCTGTGTTCTTTTTACTAACAACAACTGGACTCCTTTCATGTGTGATCTTTTCACATACCACATATGGATCCACCGGTGTCATTGAAATGTGTGTTCTCTTTAGAGACCACACATGGATCCACCAGTGTCATTGCATGTGTGTTCTTTTTACTAACAACAACTAGAGTCATTGCATGTGTGTTCTTTTCACATACCACATATGGATCCACCAGTGTCATTGCATGCGTTTTCTTTTCACAATCCACCTATGGATCCACCAGTGTCATTGCATGTGTGTTCTTTTTACTAACAATAAGAAGTGGAGTCATTTCATGACTGTTCTTTTCACATACCACATATGGATCCACCAGTGTCATTGAAATGTGTGTTCTCTTCAAAGACCACACATGGATCCACCAGTGTCATTGCATGTGTGTTCTTTTTACTAACAACAACTGAAGTCATTGCATGTGTGTTCTTTTCACATACCACATATGGATCCACCAGTGTCATTGCATGTGTGCTCTTTTCACAATCCACCAATGGATCCACCAGTTTCATTGCGTGTGTGTTCTTTTTTACTAACAACAACCAGAGTCATTGAAATGTGTGTTCTTTTCAGATACCACATATGGATCCACTAGTGTCATTGAAATGTGTGTTCTTTTTACTAACAACAACCAAATTCATTGAGAAGTGTGTTCTCTTCAGAGACCATGCATGGATCCACCAGTGGCATTGCATGTGTGTTCTTTTCACATACCACATATGGATCCACCAGTGTCATTGTATGTGTGTTCTTTTCACAATCCACCTATGGATCCACCAGTGGCATTGCATGTGTGTTCTCTTTACTAACAACAACCAGAGTCATTGCATGTGTGTTCTTTCACATACCACATGTGTCATTGCATGTGTGCTCTTTTTACTAACAACAACCAGAGTCATTGCATGTCTGTTCTCTTTAGAGACCACACAAGGATCCACAAGTGTCATTGCATGTGTGTTCTTTTTACTAACAACAAACAGAGTCATTGAAATGTGTGTTCTTTTCACATACCACATATGGATCCACCAGTGTCATTGAAATGTGTGTTCTTTTTACTAACAAAAACTAGAGTCATTGCATGTGTGTTCTCTTCAGATACCACACATGGATCCACCAGTGTCATTGCATGTGTGTTCCTTTTACTAACAACAACCAGAGTCATTGAAATGTGTGTTCTCTTTAGAGACCACACATGGATCCACTAGTGTCATTGCATGTGTGTTCTTTTTACTAACAACAGCTGGAGTCATTTGATGTGTGTTCTTTTCACATACCACATATGGATCTACCGGCGTCGTTGAAATGTGTGTTCTCTTCAGAGACCACACATGGATCCACCAGTGTCATTGCATGTGTGTTCTTTTTACTAACAATAACAAGAGTCATTGCATGTCTGTTATTTTCACATACCACATATGGATCCACCAGTGTCATTGCATGTGTGCTCTTTTTACTAACAACAACCAGAGTCATTGCATGTGTGTTCTCTTCAGAGACCACACATGGATCCACCAGTGTCATTACATGTGTGTTCTTTTTACTAACAACAACCAGATTCATTGAAATGTGTGTTCTCTTCAGAGACCACACATGGATCCAGCAGTGTCATTGCATGTGTGTTATTTTCACATACCACATATGGATCCACCAGTGTCATTGCATGTGTGTTCTTTTCACAATCCACCTATGGATCCACCAGTGTCATTGCATCTGTGTTCTCTTTACTAACAACAAACAGAGTCATTGCATGTGTGTTCTCTTCAAAGACCACACATGGATCCACCAGTGTCATTGCATGTGTGTTCTTTTTACTAACAACAACCAGAGTCATTGAAATGTGTGTTCTCTTCAGAGACCACACATGGATCCACCAGTGTCATTGCATGTGTGTTCTTTTCACAATCCACACATGGATCCACCAGTGTCATTACATGTGTGTCTTTTTACTAACAACAACCGGAGTCATTGCATGTGTGTTATTTTCACATACCACATATGGATCCATAGTGTCATTGCATGTGTGCTCTTTTCACAATCCACCTATGGATCCACCAGTGTCATTGCATGTGTGTTCTTTTTACTAACAACAACCAGAGTCATTGAAATGTGTGTTCTTTAAAATACCACATATGGATCCACCAGTGTCATTGCATGTGTGTTCTTTTTACTAACAACAACTAGAGTCATTTCATGTGTGTTCTTTTCACATACCACATATGGATCCACGGGTGTCATTGAAATGTATGTTGTCTTCACATACCACACATGGATCAACAAGTGCCATTGCATGTGTGTTCTTTTTACTAACAACAACCAGAGTCATTGCATGTGTGTTCTTTTCACATACCACATATGGATCCACCAGTGTCATTGCATGTGTGTTCTTTTCACAATCCACCTATGGATCCACTAGTGCCATTGCATGTGTGTTCTCTTTACTAACAACAACCAGAGTCATTGCATGTGTGTTCTTTTCACATACTACATATGGATCCACTAGTTTCATTGCATGTGTGTTCTTTTTACTAACAACAACCAGTGTCATTGAAATGTGTGCTCTTTTCACATACCACATATGGATCCACCAGTGTCATTGCATGTGTGTTCTCTTTACTAACAACAACCAGAGTCATTGCATGTGTGTTCTTTTCACATACTACATATGGATCCACCAGTGTCATTGCATGTGTGTTCTTTTTACTAACAACAACCAGTGTCATTGAAATGTGTGCTCTTTTCATATACCACATATGGATCCACCAGTGTCATTGCATGTGTGCTCTTTTTACTAATAACAACCAGTGTCATTGAAATGTGTGTTCTTTTCACATACCACATATGGATCCACCAGTGTCATTGCATGTGTGTTCTTTTTACTAACAACAACCAGAGTCATTGCATGTGTGTTCTCTTCAGAGACCACACATGGATCCACTAGTGTCATTGCATGTGTGTTCTTTTTACAAACAAAAACCAGAGTCATTGAAATGTGAGTTCTCTTCAGAGACCACACATGGATCCACCAGTTTCTTTGCATGTGTGTTCTTTTTACTAACAACAACCAGTGTCATTGCATGTGTGTTCTTTTCACAATCCACCTATGGATCCACTAGTGTCATTGCATGTTTGTTCTATTTGCTAACAACAACCAGATTCATTGCATCTGTGTTCTTTTTACTAACAACAACTGGACTCCTTTCATGTGTGATCTTTTCACATACCACATATGGATCCACCGGTGTCATTGAAATGTGTGTTCTCTTTAGAGACCACACATGGATCCACCAGTGTCATTGCATGTGTGTTCTTTTTACTAACAACAACTAGAGTCATTGCATGTGTGTTCTTTTCACATACCACATATGGATCCACCAGTGTCATTGCATGCGTTTTCTTTTCACAATCCACCTATGGATCCACCAGTGTCATTGCATGTGTGTTCTTTTTACTAACAATAAGAAGTGGAGTCATTTCATGACTGTTCTTTTCACATACCACATATGGATCCACCAGTGTCATTGAAATGTGTGTTCTCTTCAAAGACCACACATGGATCCACCAGTGTCATTGCATGTGTGTTCTTTTTACTAACAACAACTGAAGTCATTGCATGTGTGTTCTTTTCACATACCACATATGGATCCACCAGTGTCATTGCATGTGTGCTCTTTTCACAATCCACCAATGGATCCACCAGTTTCATTGCGTGTGTGTTCTTTTTTACTAACAACAACCAGAGTCATTGAAATGTGTGTTCTTTTCAGATACCACATATGGATCCACTAGTGTCATTGAAATGTGTGTTCTTTTTACTAACAACAACCAAATTCATTGAAATGTGTGTTCTCTTCAGAGACAATGCATGGATCCACCAGTGGCATTGCAAGTGTGTTCTTTTCACATACCACATATGGATCCACCAGTGTCATTGTATGTGTGTTCTTTTCACAATCCACCTATGGATCCACCAGTGGCATTGCATGTGTGTTCTCTTTACTAACAACAACCAGAGTCATTGCATGTGTGTTCTTTCACATACCACATGTGTCATTGCATGTGTGCTCTTTTTACTAACAACAACCAGAGTCATTGCATGTCTGTTCTCTTTAGAGACCACACAAGGATCCACAAGTGTCATTGCATGTGTGTTCTTTTTACTAACAACAAACAGAGTCATTGAAATGTGTGTTCTTTTCACATACCACATATGGATCCACCAGTGTCATTGAAATGTGTGTTCTTTTTACTAACAAAAACTAGAGTCATTGCATGTGTGTTCTCTTCAGATACCACACATGGATCCACCAGTGTCATTGCATGTGTGTTCCTTTTACTAACAACAACCAGAGTCATTGAAATGTGTGTTCTCTTTAGAGACCACACATGGATCCACTAGTGTCATTGCATGTGTGTTCTTTTTACTAACAACAGCTGGAGTCATTTGATGTGTGTTCTTTTCACATACCACATATGGATCTACCGGCGTCGTTGAAATGTGTGTTCTCTTCAGAGACCACACATGGATCCACCAGTGTCATTGCATGTGTGTTCTTTTTACTAACAATAACAAGAGTCATTGCATGTCTGTTATTTTCACATACCACATATGGATCCACCAGTGTCATTGCATGTGTGCTCTTTTTACTAACAACAACCAGAGTCATTGCATGTGTGTTCTCTTCAGAGACCACACATGGATCCACCAGTGTCATTACATGTGTGTTCTTTTTACTAACAACAACCAGATTCATTGAAATGTGTGTTCTCTTCAGAGACCACACATGGATCCAGCAGTGTCATTGCATGTGTGTTATTTTCACATACCACATATGGATCCACCAGTGTCATTGCATGTGTGTTCTTTTCACAATCCACCTATGGATCCACCAGTGTCATTGCATCTGTGTTCTCTTTACTAACAACAAACAGAGTCATTGCATGTGTGTTCTCTTCAAAGACCACACATGGATCCACCAGTGTCATTGCATGTGTGTTCTTTTTACTAACAACAACCAGAGTCATTGAAATGTGTGTTCTCTTCAGAGACCACACATGGATCCACCAGTGTCATTGCATGTGTGTTCTTTTCACAATCCACACATGGATCCACCAGTGTCATTACATGTGTGTCTTTTTACTAACAACAACCGGAGTCATTGCATGTGTGTTATTTTCACATACCACATATGGATCCATAGTGTCATTGCATGTGTGCTCTTTTCACAATCCACCTATGGATCCACCAGTGTCATTGCATGTGTGTTCTTTTTACTAACAACAACCAGAGTCATTGAAATGTGTGTTCTTTAAAATACCACATATGGATCCACCAGTGTCATTGCATGTGTGTTCTTTTTACTAACAACAACTAGAGTCATTTCATGTGTGTTCTTTTCACATACCACATATGGATCCACGGGTGTCATTGAAATGTATGTTGTCTTCACATACCACACATGGATCAACAAGTGCCATTGCATGTGTGTTCTTTTTACTAACAACAACCAGAGTCATTGCATGTGTGTTCTTTTCACATACCACATATGGATCCACCAGTGTCATTGCATGTGTGTTCTTTTCACAATCCACCTATGGATCCACTAGTGCCATTGCATGTGTGTTCTCTTTACTAACAACAACCAGAGTCATTGCATGTGTGTTCTTTTCACATACTACATATGGATCCACTAGTTTCATTGCATGTGTGTTCTTTTTACTAACAACAACCAGTGTCATTGAAATGTGTGCTCTTTTCACATACCACATATGGATCCACCAGTGTCATTGCATGTGTGTTCTCTTTACTAACAACAACCAGAGTCATTGCATGTGTGTTCTTTTCACATACTACATATGGATCCACCAGTGTCATTGCATGTGTGTTCTTTTTACTAACAACAACCAGTGTCATTGAAATGTGTGCTCTTTTCATATACCACATATGGATCCACCAGTGTCATTGCATGTGTGCTCTTTTTACTAATAACAACCAGTGTCATTGAAATGTGTGTTCTTTTCACATACCACATATGGATCCACCAGTGTCATTGCATGTGTGTTCTTTTTACTAACAACAACCAGAGTAATTGCATGTGTGTTCTCTTCAGAGACCACACATGGATCCACTAGTGTCATTGCATGTGTGTTCTTTTTACAAACAACAACCAGAGTCATTGAAATGTGAGTTCTCTTCAGAGACCACACATGGATCCACCAGTGTCATTGCATGTGTGTTCTTTTTACTAACAACAACCAGTGTCATTGCATGTGTGTTCTTTTCACAATCCACCTATGGATCCACTAGTGTCATTGCATGTTTGTTCTATTTGCTAACAACAACCAGATTCATTGCATCTGTGTTCTTATTACTAACAACAACGGGACTCCTTTCATGTGTGATCTTTTCACATACCACATATGGATCCACCGGTGTCATTGAAATGTGTGTTCTCTTTAGAGACCACACATGGATCCACCAGTGTCATTGCATGTGTGTTCTTTTTACTAACAACAACTAGAGTCATTGCATGTGTGTTCTTTTCACATACCACATATGGATCCACCAGTGTCATTGCATGCGTGTTCTTTTCACAATCCACCTATGGATCCACCAGTGTCATTGCATGTGTGTTCTTTTTACTAACAACAAGAAGTGGAGTCATTTCATGACTGTTCTTTTCACATACCACATATGGATCCACCAGTGTCATTGAAATGTGTGTTCTCTTCAGAGACCACACATGGATCCACCAGTGTCATTGCATGTGTGTTCTTTTTACTAACAACAACTGAAGTCATTGCATGTGTGTTCTTTTCACATACCACATATGGATCCACCAGTGTCATTGCATGTGTGCTCTTTTCACAATCCACCAATGGATCCACCAGTGTCATTGCGTGTGTGTTCTTTTTTACTAACAACAACCAGAGTCATTGAAATGTGTGTTCTTTTCAGATACCACATATGGATCCACTAGTGTCATTGAAATGTGTGTTCTTTTTACTAACAACAACCAAATTCATTGAAATGTGTGTTCTCTTCAGAGACCATGCATGGATCCACCAGTGGCATTGCATGTGTGTTCTTTTCACATACCACATATGGATCCACCAGTGTCATTGTATGTGTGTTCTTTTCACAATCCACCTATGGATCCACCAGTGGCATTGCATGTGTGTTCTCTTTACTAACAACAACCAAAGTCATTGCATGTGTGTTCTTTCACATACCACATGTGTCATTGCATGTGTGCTCTTTTTACTAATAACAACCAGAGTCATTGCATGTCTGTTCTCTCTAGAGACCACACAAGGATCCACAAGTGTCATTGCATGTGTGTTCTTTTTACTAACAACAAACAAAGTCATTGAAATGTGTGTTCTTTTCACATACCACATATGGATCCACCAGTGTCATTGAAATGTGTGTTCTTTTTACTAACAACAACCAGAGTCATTGCATGTGTGTTGTCTTCAGATACCACACATGGATCCACCAGTGTCATTGCATGTGTGTTCCTTTTACTAACAACAACCAGAGTCATTGAAATGTGTGTTCTCTTTAGAGACCACACATGGATCCACTAGTGTCATTGCATGTGTGTTCTTTTTACTAACAACAGCTGGAGTCATTTGATGTGTGTTCTTTTCACATACCACGTATGGATCTACCGGCGTCGTTGAAATGTGTGTTCTCTTCAGAGACCACACATGGATCCACCAGTGTCATTGCATGTGTGTTCTTTTTACTAACAACAACCAGTGTCATTGCATGTGTGTTATTTTCACATACCACATATGGATCCACCAGTGTCATTGCATGTGTGCTCTTTTTACTAACAACAACCAGAGTCATTGCATGTGTGTTCTCTTCAGAGACCACACATGGATCCACCAGTGTCATTACATGTGTGTTCTTTTTACTAACAACAACCAGATTCAGTGAAATGTGTGTTCTCTTCAGAGACCACACATGGATCCAGCAGTGTCATTGTATGTGTGTTATTTTCACATACCACATATGGATCCACCAGTGTCATTGCATGTGTGTTCTTTTCACAATCCACCTATGGATCCACCAGTGTCATTGCATCTGTGTTCTCTTTACTAACAACAAACAGAGTCATTGAAATGTGTGTTCTTTTCACATACCACATATGGATCCACCAGTGTCATTACATGTGTGTTCTTTTCACAATCCACCTATGGATCCACCAGTGTCATTGCATGTGTGTTCTCTTTACTAACAACAACCAGAGTCATTGCATGTGTGTTCTTTTCACATACCACAAATGGATCCACCACTGTCATTGCATGTGTGTTCGTTTCACAATCCACCCATGGATCCACAAGTGGCATTGCATGTGTGTTCTCTTTACTAACAACAACTAGAGTCATTGCATATGTGTTATTTTCACATACCACAGATGGATCCACCAGTGTCATTGCATGTGTGCTCTTTTAACTAACAACAACCAGAGTAATTACATGTGTGTTCTCTTTAGAGACCACACATGGATCCACCAGTGTCATTGCATGTGTTTTTTTTACTAACGACAACCAGAGTCATTGAAATGTGTGTTATTTTCACATACCACATATGGATCCACCAGTGTCATTGGATGTGTGTTCTTTTTACTAACAATAACCAGAGTCATTGCATGTGTGTTCTCTTCAGAGACCACACATGGATCCACCAATGTCATTGCATGTGTGTTCCTTTTACTAACAACAACCAGAGTCATTGAAATGTGTGTTGTCTTTAGAGACCACACATGGATCCACCAGTGTCATTGCATGTGTGTTATTTTTACTAACAACAACCAGTGTCATTGCATGTGTGTTCTTTTCACAATCCACCTATGGATCCACCAGTGTCATTGCATGTGTGTTCTTTTTACTAACAACAACCAGAGTAATTGCATGTGTGTTATTTTCACATACCACATATGGATCCACCAGTGTCATTGAATGTGTGTTCTTTTTACTAACAACAACTAGAGTCATTTCATTTGTGTTCTTTTCACATACCACATATGGATCCACAAGTGTCATTGAAATATGTGTTCTCTTCAGAGACCACACATGGATCCACCAGTGTCATTGCATGTGTGTTCTTTTTACTAACAAAAACCAGAGTCATTGCATGTGTGTTCTTTTCACATACAACATATGGATCCACCCGTGTCATTGCATGTGTGTTCTTTTCACAATCCACCTATGGATCCACTAGTGTCATTGCATGTGTGTTCTTTTTACTAACAACAACAACAAGAGTCATTTCATGACTGTTCTTTTCACATACCACATATGGATCCACCAGTGTCATTGAAATGTGTGTTCTCTTTAGAGACCACACATGGATCCACCAGTGTCATTGCAAGTGTGTTATTTTTACTAACAACAACTGGAGTCATTGCATGTGTGTTCTTTTCACATACCACATATGGATCCACCAGTATCATTGCATGTGTGCTCTTTTCACAATCCATCTATGGATCCACCAGTGTCATTGCATGTGTGTTCTTTTTACTAACAACAACCAGTCATTGAAATGTGTGTTCTTTTCACATACCACATATGGATCCACCAATATCATTACATGTGTGTTCTTTTCACAATCCACCTATGGATCCACCAGTGTCATTGCATGTGTGTTCTTTTTACTAACAACAACTGGAGTCATTTCATGACTGTTCTTTTCACATACCACATATGGATCCACTAGTGTCATTGAAATGTGTGTTCTCTTCAGAGACCACACATGGATCCACCAATGTCATTGCATGTGTGTCTTTTTACTAACAATAACCAAAGTCATTGCATATGTGTTCTTTTCACATACCACATATGGATCCACTAGTGTCATTGCATGTGTGCTCTTTTTACTAACAACAACCAGAGTCATTGCATGTGTGCTATTTTCAAAATCCACCTATGGATCCACCAGTGTCATTGCATGTGTGTTCTTTTTACTAACAACAACCAGAGTCATTGCATGTGTGTTCTTTTCACATACGACATATGGATCCACCAGTGTCATTGCATGCGTACTCTTTTTACTAACAACAACTAGTGTCATTAAAATGTGTGTTCTCTTTAGAGACCACACATGGATCCACCAGTGTCATTGCATGTGTGTTCTTTTTACTAACAAGAACCATAGTCATTGCATGTGTGTTCTTTTCACATACCACATATGGATCCACCAGTGTCATTGCATGTATGTTCTTTTTACTAACAACAACCAGTGTCATTGAAATGTGTGTTCTTTTCACATACCACATATGGATCCACCAGTGTCATTGCATGTGTGCTCTTTTTACTAACAACAACCAGAGTCATTGCATGTGTGTTCTCTTTAGAGACCACACATGGATCCACCAGTGTCATTGCGTGTGTGTTCTTTTTACTAACAACAACCAGAGTCATTGAAATGTGTGTTCTTTTCACATACCACATATGGATCCACCAGTGGCATTGCATGTGTGTTCTTTTCACAATCCAGTGTTATTGCATGTGTGTTCTTTTCACAATCCACCTATGGATCCACCAGTGTCATTGCATGTTTGTTGTTTTTGCTAACAACAACCAGATTCATTGCATGTGTGTTATTTTCACATACCGAATATGGATCCACCAGTGTCATTGCATGTGTGTTCTTTTTACTAACAACAACTGGAGTCATTTCATGTGTGTGTTCTTTTCACATACCACATATGGATCCACCGGTGTCGTTGAAATGTCTCTTCTCTTCAGAGACCACACATGGATCCACCAGTGTCATTGCATGTGTGTTCTTTTTACTAATAACAACCAGAGTCATTGCATGTGTGTTCTTTTCACATACCACATATGGATCCACCAGTGTCATTGCATGTGTGTTCTTTTCACAATCCACCTATGGATCCACCAGTGTCATTGCATGTGTGTACTTTTTACTAACAACAAGAAGTGGAGTCATTTCATGACTGTTCTTTTCACATACCACATATGGATCCACCAGTGTCATTGAAATGTGTGTTCTCTTCAGAGACCACACATGGATCCACCAGTGTCATTGCATGTGTGTTCTTTTTACTAACAACAACTGAAGTCATTGCATGTGTGTTCTTTTCACATACCACATATGGATCCACCAGTGTCATTGCATGTGTGCTCTTTTTACTAACATCAACCAGTGTCATTGAAATGTGTGTTCTTTTCACATACCACATATGGATCCACCAGTGTCATTGCATGTGTGTTCTTTTTACTAACAACAACCAGAGTCATTGCATGTGTGTTCTCTTCAGAGACCACACATGGATCCACTAGTGTCATTGCATGTGTGTTCTTTTTACAAACAACAACCAGAGTCATTGAAATGTGAGTTCTCTTCAGAGACCACACATGGATCCACCAGTGTCATTGCATGTGTGTTCTTTTTACTAACAACAACCAGTTTCATTGCATGTGTGTTCTTTTCACAATCCACCTATGGATCCACTAGTGTCATTGCATGTTTGTTCTATTTGCTAACAATAACCAGATTCATTGCATCTGTGTTCTTATTACTAACAACAACGGGACTCCTTTCATGTGTGATCTTTTCACATACCACATATGGATCCACCGGTGTCATTGAAATGTGTGTTCTCTTTAGAGACCACACATGGATCCACCAGTGTCATTGCATGTGTGTTCTTTTTACTAACAACAACTAGAGTCATTGCATGTGTGTTCTTTTCACATACCACATATGGATCCACCAGTGTCATTGCATGCGTGTTCTTTTCACAATCCACCTATGGATCCACCAGTGTCATTGCATGTGTGTTCTTTTTACTAACAACAAGAAGTGGAGTCATTTCATGACTGTTCTTTTCACATACCACATATGGATCCACCAGTGTCATTGAAATGTGTGTTCTCTTCAGAGACCACACATGGATCCACCACTTTCATTGCATGTGTGTTCTTTTTACTAACAACAACTGAAGTCATTGCATGTGTGTTCTTTTCACATACCACATATGGATCCACCAGTGTCATTGCATGTGTGCTCTTTTCACAATCCACCAATGGATCCACCAGTGTCATTGCGTGTTTGTTCTTTTTTACTAACAACAACCAGAGTCATTGAAATGTGTGTTCTTTTCAGATACCACATATGGATCCACTAGTGTCATTGAAATGTGTGTTCTTTTTACTAACAACAACCAAATTCATTGAGAAGTGTGTTCTCTTCAGAGACCATGCATGGATCCACCAGTGGCATTGCATGTGTGTTCTTTTCACATACCACATATGGATCCACCAGTGTCATTGTATGTGTGTTCTTTTCACAATCCACCTATGGATCCACCAGTGGCATTGCATGTGTGTTCTCTTTACTAACAACAACCAGAGTCATTGCATGTGTGTTCTTTCACATACCACATGTGTCATTGCATGTGTGCTCTTTTTACTAACAACAACCAGAGTCATTGCATGTCTGTTCTCTTTAGAGACCACACAAGGATCCAAAAGTGTCATTTCATGTGTGTTCTTTTTACTAACAAAAACTAGAGTCATTGCATGTGTGTTCTCTTCAGATACCACACATGGATCCACCAGTGTCATTGCATGTGTGTTCCTTTTACTAACAACAACCAGAGTCATTGAAATGTGTGTTCTCTTTAGAGACCACACATGGATCCACTAGTGTCATTGCATGTGTGTTCTTTTTACTAACAACAGCTGGAGTCATTTGATGTGTGTTCTTTTCACATACCACATATGGATCTACCGGCGTCGTTGAAATGTGTGTTCTCTTCAGAGACCACACATGGATCCACCAGTGTCATTGCATGTGTGTTCTTTTTACTAACAATAACAAGAGTCATTGCATGTCTGTTATTTTCACATACCACATATGGATCCACCAGTGTCATTGCATGTGTGCTCTTTTTACTAACAACAACCAGAGTCATTGCATGTGTGTTCTCTTCAGAGACCACACATGGATCCACCAGTGTCATTACATGTGTGTTCTTTTTACTAACAACAACCAGATTCATTGAAATGTGTGTTCTCTTCAGAGACCACACATGGATCCAGCAGTGTCATTGCATGTGTGTTATTTTCACATACCACATATGGATCCACCAGTGTCATTGCATGTGTGTTCTTTTCACAATCCACCTATGGATCCACCAGTGTCATTGCATCTGTGTTCTCTTTACTAACAACAAACAGAGTCATTGCATGTGTGTTCTCTTCAAAGACCACACATGGATCCACCAGTGTCATTGCATGTGTGTTCTTTTTACTAACAACAACCAGAGTCATTGAAATGTGTGTTCTCTTCAGAGACCACACATGGATCCACCAGTGTCATTGCATGTGTGTTCTTTTCACAATCCACACATGGATCCACCAGTGTCATTACATGTGTGTCTTTTTACTAACAACAACCGGAGTCATTGCATGTGTGTTATTTTCACATACCACATATGGATCCATAGTGTCATTGCATGTGTGCTCTTTTCACAATCCACCTATGGATCCACCAGTGTCATTGCATGTGTGTTCTTTTTACTAACAACAACCAGAGTCATTGAAATGTGTGTTCTTTAAAATACCACATATGGATCCACCAGTGTCATTGCATGTGTGTTCTTTTTACTAACAACAACTAGAGTCATTTCATGTGTGTTCTTTTCACATACCACATATGGATCCACGGGTGTCATTGAAATGTATGTTGTCTTCACATACCACACATGGATCAACAAGTGCCATTGCATGTGTGTTCTTTTTACTAACAACAACCAGAGTCATTGCATGTGTGTTCTTTTCACATACCACATATGGATCCACCAGTGTCATTGCATGTGTGTTCTTTTCACAATCCACCTATGGATCCACTAGTGCCATTGCATGTGTGTTCTCTTTACTAACAACAACCAGAGTCATTGCATGTGTGTTCTTTTCACATACTACATATGGATCCACTAGTTTCATTGCATGTGTGTTCTTTTTACTAACAACAACCAGTGTCATTGAAATGTGTGCTCTTTTCACATACCACATATGGATCCACCAGTGTCATTGCATGTGTGTTCTCTTTACTAACAACAACCAGAGTCATTGCATGTGTGTTCTTTTCACATACTACATATGGATCCACCAGTGTCATTGCATGTGTGTTCTTTTTACTAACAACAACCAGTGTCATTGAAATGTGTGCTCTTTTCATATACCACATATGGATCCACCAGTGTCATTGCATGTGTGCTCTTTTTACTAACATCAACCAGTGTCATTGAAATGTGTGTTCTTTTCACATACCACATATGGATCCACCAGTGTCATTGCATGTGTGTTCTTTTTACTAACAACAACCAGAGTAATTGCATGTGTGTTCTCTTCAGAGACCACACATGGATCCACTAGTGTCATTGCATGTGTGTTCTTTTTACAAACAACAACCAGAGTCATTGAAATGTGAGTTCTCTTCAGAGACCACACATGGATCCACCAGTGTCATTGCATGTGTGTTCTTTTTACTAACAACAACCAGTGTCATTGCATGTGTGTTCTTTTCACAATCCACCTATGGATCCACTAGTGTCATTGCATGTTTGTTCTATTTGCTAACAACAACCAGATTCATTGCATCTGTGTTCTTATTACTAACAACAACGGGACTCCTTTCATGTGTGATCTTTTCACATACCACATATGGATCCACCGGTGTCATTGAAATGTGTGTTCTCTTTAGAGACCACACATGGATCCACCAGTGTCATTGCATGTGTGTTCTTTTTACTAACAACAACTAGAGTCATTGCATGTGTGTTCTTTTCACATACCACATATGGATCCACCAGTGTCATTGCATGCGTGTTCTTTTCACAATCCACCTATGGATCCACCAGTGTCATTGCATGTGTGTTCTTTTTACTAACAACAAGAAGTGGAGTCATTTCATGACTGTTCTTTTCACATACCACATATGGATCCACCAGTGTCATTGAAATGTGTGTTCTCTTCAGAGACCACACATGGATCCACCAGTGTCATTGCATGTGTGTTCTTTTTACTAACAACAACTGAAGTCATTGCATGTGTGTTCTTTTCACATACCACATATGGATCCACCAGTGTCATTGCATGTGTGCTCTTTTCACAATCCACCAATGGATCCACCAGTGTCATTGCGTGTGTGTTCTTTTTTACTAACAACAACCAGAGTCATTGAAATGTGTGTTCTTTTCAGATACCACATATGGATCCACTAGTGTCATTGAAATGTGTGTTCTTTTTACTAACAACAACCAAATTCATTGAAATGTGTGTTCTCTTCAGAGACCATGCATGGATCCACCAGTGGCATTGCATGTGTGTTCTTTTCACATACCACATATGGATCCACCAGTGTCATTGTATGTGTGTTCTTTTCACAATCCACCTATGGATCCACCAGTGGCATTGCATGTGTGTTCTCTTTACTAACAACAACCAAAGTCATTGCATGTGTGTTCTTTCACATACCACATGTGTCATTGCATGTGTGCTCTTTTTACTAACAACAACCAGAGTCATTGCATGTCTGTTCTCTCTAGAGACCACACAAGGATCCACAAGTGTCATTGCATGTGTGTTCTTTTTACTAACAACAAACAAAGTCATTGAAATGTGTGTTCTTTTCACATACCACATATGGATCCACCAGTGTCATTGAAATGTGTGTTCTTTTTACTAACAACAACCAGAGTCATTGCATGTGTGTTGTCTTCAGATACCACACATGGATCCACCAGTGTCATTGCATGTGTGTTCCTTTTACTAACAACAACCAGAGTCATTGAAATGTGTGTTCTCTTTAGAGACCACACATGGATCCACTAGTGTCATTGCATGTGTGTTCTTTTTACTAACAACAGCTGGAGTCATTTGATGTGTGTTCTTTTCACATACCACGTATGGATCTACCGGCGTCGTTGAAATGTGTGTTCTCTTCAGAGACCACACATGGATCCACCAGTGTCATTGCATGTGTGTTCTTTTTACTAACAACAACCAGTGTCATTGCATGTGTGTTATTTTCACATACCACATATGGATCCACCAGTGTCATTGCATGTGTGCTCTTTTTACTAACAACAACCAGAGTCATTGCATGTGTGTTCTCTTCAGAGACCACACATGGATCCACCAGTGTCATTACATGTGTGTTCTTTTTACTAACAACAACCAGATTCAGTGAAATGTGTGTTCTCTTCAGAGACCACACATGGATCCAGCAGTGTCATTGTATGTGTGTTATTTTCACATACCACATATGGATCCACCAGTGTCATTGCATGTGTGTTCTTTTCACAATCCACCTATGGATCCACCAGTGTCATTGCATCTGTGTTCTCTTTACTAACAACAAACAGAGTCATTGAAATGTGTGTTCTTTTCACATACCACATATGGATCCACCAGTGTCATTACATGTGTGTTCTTTTCACAATCCACCTATGGATCCACCAGTGTCATTGCATGTGTGTTCTCTTTACTAACAACAACCAGAGTCATTGCATGTGTGTTCTTTTCACATACCACAAATGGATCCACCACTGTCATTGCATGTGTGTTCGTTTCACAATCCACCCATGGATCCACAAGTGGCATTGCATGTGTGTTCTCTTTACTAACAACAACTAGAGTCATTGCATATGTGTTATTTTCACATACCACAGATGGATCCACCAGTGTCATTGCATGTGTGCTCTTTTAACTAACAACAACCAGAGTAATTACATGTGTGTTCTCTTTAGAGACCACACATGGATCCACCAGTGTCATTGCATGTGTTTTTTTTACTAACGACAACCAGAGTCATTGAAATGTGTGTTATTTTCACATACCACATATGGATCCACCAGTGTCATTGGATGTGTGTTCTTTTTACTAACAACAACCAGAGTCATTGCATGTGTGTTCTCTTCAGAGACCACACATGGATCCACCAATGTCATTGCATGTGTGTTCCTTTTACTAACAACAACCAGAGTCATTGAAATGTGTGTTGTCTTTAGAGACCACACATGGATCCACCAGTGTCATTGCATGTGTGTTCTTTTTACTAACAACAACCAGTGTCATTGAAATGTGTGTTCTTTTCACATACCACATATGGATCCACCAGTGTCATTGCATGTGTGCTCTTTTTACTAACAACAACCAGAGTCATTGCATGTGTGTTCTCTTTAGAGACCACACATGGATCCACCAGTGTCATTGCGTGTGTGTTCTTTTTACTAACAACAACCAGAGTCATTTCATTTGTGTTCTTTTCACATACCACATATGGATCCACAAGTGTCATTGAAATGTGTGTTCTCTTCAGAGACCACACATGGATCCACCAGTGTCATTGCATGTGTGTTCTTTTTACTAACAACAACTGGAGTCATTGCATGTGTGTTCTTTTCACATACAACATATGGATCCACCAGTGTCATTGCATGTGTGTTCTTTTCACAATCCACCTATGGATCCACTAGTGTCATTGCATGTGTGTTCTTTTTACTAACAACAACAACAAGAGTCATTTCATGACTGTTCTTTTCACATACCACATATGGATCCACCAGTGTCATTGAAATGTGTGTTCTCTTTAGAGACCACACATGGATCCACCAGTGTCATTGCAAGTGTGTTATTTTTACTAACAACAACTGGAGTCATTGCATGTGTGTTCTTTTCACATACCACATATGGATCCACCAGTATCATTGCATGTGTGCTCTTTTCACAATCCATCTATGGATCCACCAGTGTCATCGCATGTGTGTTCTTTTTACTAACAACAACCAGTCATTGAAATGTGTGTTCTTTTCACATACCACATATGGATCCACCAGTATCATTGCATGTGTGTTCTTTTCACAATCCACCTATGGATCCACCAGTGTCATTGCATGTGTGTTCTTTTTACTAACAACAACTGGAGTCATTTCATGACTGTTCTTTTCACATACCACATATGGATCCACTAGTGTCATTGAAATGTGTGTTCTCTTCAGAGACTACACATGGATCCACCAATGTCATTGCATGTGTGTCTTTTTACTAACAATAACCAAAGTCATTGCATATGTGTTCTTTTCACATACCACATATGGATCCACTAGTGTCATTGCATGTGTGCTCTTTTTACTAACAACAACCAGAGTCATTGCATGTGTGCTATTTTCACAATCCACCTATGGATCCACCAGTGTCATTGCATGTGTGTTCTTTTTACTAACAACAACCAGAGTCATTGCATGTGTGTTCTTTTCACATACGACATATGGATCCACCAGTGTCATTGCATGCGTACTCTTTTTACTAACAACAACTAGTGTCATTAAAATGTGTGTTCTCTTTAGAGACCACACATGGATCCACCAGTGTCATTGCATGTGTGTTCTTTTTACTAACAAGAACCATAGTCATTGCATGTGTGTTCTTTTCACATACCACATATGGATCCACCAGTGTCATTGCATGTGTGTTCTTTTCACAATCCACCTATGGATCCACCAGTGTCATTGCATGTGTGTTCTCTTTACTAACAACAACCCGAGTCATTGCATGTGTGTTCTTTTCACATACCACATATGGATCCACCAGTGTCATTGCATGTGTGCTCTTTTTACTAACAACAACCAGAGTCATTGCATGTGTGTTCTCTTTAGAGACCACACATGGATCCACCAGTGTCATTGCGTGTGTGTTCTTTTTACTAACAACAACCAGAGTCATTGAAATGTGTGTTCTTTTCACATACCACATATGGATCCACCAGTGGCATTGCATGTGTGTTCTTTTTACTAACAACAACCAGAGTCATTGCATGTGTGTTCTCCTTAGAGACCACACATGGATCCACTAGTGTCATTACATGTGTGTTCTTTTTACTAACAACAACCAGAGTCATTGAAATGTGTGTTCTCTTCAGAGACCACACATGGATCCACCAGTGTCATTGCATGTGTGTTCTTTTTACTAACAACAACCAGTGTTATTGCATGTGTGTTCTTTTCACAATCCACCTATGGATCCACCAGTGTCATTGCATGTTTGTTATTTTTGCTAACAACAACCAGATTCATTGCATGTGTGTTATTTTCACATACCGAATATGGATCCACCAGTGTCATTGCATGTGTGTTCTTTTTACTAACAACAACTGGAGTCATTTCATGTGTGTGTTCTTTTCACATACCACATATGGATCCACCGGTGTCGTTGAAATGTCTCTTCTCTTCAGAGACCACACATGGATCCACCAGTGTCATTGCATGTGTGTTCTTTTTACTAATAACAACCAGAGTCATTGCATGTGTGTTCTTTTCACATACCACATATGGATCCACCAGTGTCATTGCATGTGTGTTCTTTTCACAATCCACCTATGGATCCACCAGTGTCATTGCATGTGTGTTCATTTGACTAACAACAACAAGTGGAGTCATTTCATGACTGTTCTTTTCACATACCACATATGGATCCACCAGTGTCATTGAAATGTGTGTTCTCTTCAGAGACCACACATGGATCCATCAGTGTCATTGCATGTGTGTTCTTTTTACTAACAACAACTGGAGTCATTGCATGTGTGTTCTTTTCACATACCACATATGGATCCACCAGTGTCATTGCATGTGTGCTCTTTTCACAATCCACCTATGGATCCACCAATGTCATTGCATGTGTGTTCTTTTTACTAACAGCAGCTGGAGTCATTTCATGACTATTCTTTTCACATACCACATATGGATCCACCAGTGTCATTGAAATGTGTGTTCTCTTTAGAGACCACACATGGGTCCGCCAGTGTCATTGCATGTGTGTTCTTTTCACTAACAACAACCAGAGTCATTGCATGGGTGTTCTTTTCACATACCACATATGGATCCACCAGTGTCATTGCATGTGTGCTCTTTTTACTAACAACAACCAGAGTCATTGCATGTGTGCTCTTTTCACAATCCACCTATGGATCCACCAGTGTCATTGCATGTCTGTTATTTTTACTAACAACAACCAGAGTCATTGGAATGTTTGCTCTTTTCGCATACCACCTATGGAACCACCAGTGTCATTGCATGTGTATTCTTTTTACTAACAACAACCAGAGTCATTGCATGTGTGTTCTCTTCAAAGACCACACATGGATCCACCAGTGTCATTGCATGTGTGTTCTTTTTACTATCAACAACCAGAGTCATTGAAATGTGTGTTCTCTTCAGAGACCACACATGGATCCACCGGTGTCATTGCATGTGTGTTCTTTTCACAATCCACACATGGATGCACCAGTGTCATTACATGTGTGTCTTTTTACTAACAACAACTAGAGGCATTGCATGTGTGTTATTTTCACATACCACATATGGATCCATAGTGTCATTGCATGTGTGCTCTTTTCACAATCCACCTATGGATCCACCAGTGTCAATGCATGTGTGTTCTTTTTACTAACAACAACCAGAGTCATTGAAATGTGTGTTCTTTTCAAATACCACATATGGATCCACCAGTGTCATTGCATGTGTGTTCTTTTTACTAACAACAACTAGAGTCATTTCATGTGTGTTCTTTTCACATACGACATATGGATCCACCGGTGTCATTGAAATGTGTGTCCTCTTCACAGACCACACATGGATCAACAAGTGCCATTGCATGTGTGTTCTTTTTACTAACAACTAGAGTCATTGCATGTGTGTTCTTTTCACATACCACATATGGATCCACCAGTGTCATTGCATGTGTGTTCTTTTCACAATCCACCTATGGATCCACCAGTGTCATTGCATGTGTGTTCTCTTTACTAACAACAACCAGAGTCATTGCATGTGTGTTCTTTTCACATACTACATATGGATCCACCAGTGTCATTGCATGTGTGTTCTTTTTACTAACAACAACCAGTGTCATTGAAATGTGTGCTCTTTTCACATACCACATATGGATCCACCAGTGTCATTGCATGTGTGCTCTTTTTACTAACAACAACCAGTGTCATTAAAATGTGTGTTCTTTTCACATACCACATATGGATCCACTAGTGTCATTGCATGTGTGTTCTTTTTACTAACAACAACCAGAGTCATTGCATGTGTGTTCTCTTCAGCGACCACACATGGATCCACTAGTGTCATTGCATGTGTGTTCTTTTTACAAACAACAACCAGAGTCATTGAAATGTGAGTTCTCTTAAGAGACCACACATGGATCCACCAGTGTCATTGCATGTGTGTTCTTTTTACTAACAACAACCAGTGTCATTGCATGTGTGTTCTTTTCACAATCCACCTATGGATCCACTAGTGTCATTGCATGTTTGTTCTATTTGCTAACAACAACCATATTCATTGCATCTGTGTTCTTTTTACTAACAACAACTGGACTCCTTTCATGTGTGATCTTTTCACATACCACATATGGATCCACCAGTGTCATTGAAATGTGTGTTCTCTTTAAAGACCACACATGGATCCACCAGTGTCATTGTATGTGTGTTCTTTTTACTAACAACAACCAGAGTCATTGCATGTGTGTTCTTTTCACATACCACATATGGATCCGCCAGTGTCATTGCATGCGTGTTCTTTTTACTAACAACAAGAAGTGGAGTCATTTCATGACTGTTCTTTTCACATACCACATATGGATCCACCAGTGTCATTGAAATGTGTGTTCTCTTCAGAGACCACACATGGATCCACCAGTGACATTGCATGTGTGTTCTTTTTACTAACAACAACTGAAGTCATTGCATGTGTTTTCTTTTCACATACCACATATGGATCCACCAGTGTCATTGCATGTGTGCTCTTTTCACAATCCACCAATGGATCCACCAGTGTCATTGCGTCTGTGTTCTTTTTTACTAACAACAACCAGAGTCATTGAAATGTGTGTTCTTTTCAGATACCACATATGGATCCACTAGTGTCATTGAAATGTGTGTTCTTTTTACTAACAACAACCAAATTCATTGAAATGTGTGTTCTCTTCAGAGACCATGCATGGATCCACCAGTGGCATTGCATGTGTGTTCTTTTCACATACCACATATGGATCCACCAGTGTCATTGTATGTGTGTTCTTTTCACAATCCACCTATGGATCCACCAGTGGCATTGCATGTGTGTTCTCTTTACTAACAACAACCAGAGTCATTGCATGTGTGTTCTTTCACATACCACATGTGTCATTGCATGTGTGATCTTTTTACTAACAACAACCAGAGTCATTGCATGTGTGTTCTCTTTAGAGACCACACATGGATCCACCAGTGTCATTGCGTGTGTGTTCTTTTTACTAACAACAACCAGAGTCATTGAAATGTGTGTTCTTTTCACATACCACATATGGATCCACCAGTGGCATTACATGTGTGTTCTTTTTACTAACAACAACCAGAGTCATTGCATGTGTGTTCTCTTCAGAGACCACACATGGATCCACTAGTGTCATTACATGTGTATTCTTTTTACTAACAACAACCAGGGTCATTGAAATGTGTGTTCTCTTCAGAGACCACACATGGATCCACCAGTGTCATTGCATGTGTGTTCTTTTTACTAACAACAGCTAGAGTCATTTGATGTGTGTTCTTTTCACATACCACATATGGATCTACCGGCGTCGTTGAAATGTGTGTTCTCTTCAGAGACCACACATGGATCCACCAGTGTTATTGCATGTGTGTTCTTTTTACTAACAACAACCAGAGTCATTGCATGTGTGTTATTTTCACATACCACATATGGATCCACCAGTGTCATTGCATGTGTGCTCTTTTTACAAACAACAACCAGAGTCATTGCATGTGTGTTCTCTTCAGAGACCACACATGGATCCACCAGTGTCATTACATGTGTGTTCTTTTTACTAATAACAACCAGATTCATTGAAAGTGTGTTCTCTTCAGAGACCACACATGGATCCACCAGTGTCATTGCATGTGTGTTATTTTCACATACCACATATGGATCCACAAGTGTCATTGCATGTGTGTTCTTTTCACAATCCACCTATGGATCCACCAGTGTCATTGCATCTCTGTTCTCTTTACTAACAACAACCAGAGTCATTGAAATGTGTGTTCTTTTCACATACCACATATGGATCCACCAGTGTCATTGCATGTGTGTTCTTTTCACAATCCACCTATGGATCCACAAGTGTCATTGCATGTGTGTTCTCTTTACTAACAACAACCAGAGTCATTGCATGTGTGTTCTTTTCACATACCACATATGGATCCACCAGTGTCATTGCATGTGTGTTCGTTTCACAATCCACCTATGGATCCACCAGTGGCATTGCATGTGTGTTCTCTTTACTAACAACAACTAGAGTCATTGCATGTGTGTTATTTTCACATACCACAGATGGATCCACCAGTGTCATTGCATGTGTGCTCTTTTAACTAACAACAACCAGAGTAATTACATGTGTGTTCTCTTTAGAGACCACACATGGATCCACCAGTGTCATTGCATGTGTGTTCTTTTTACTAACAACAACCAGAGTCATTGAAATGTGTGTTCTTTTCACATACCACATATGGATCCACCAGTGTCATTGGATGTGTGTTCTTTTTACGAACAACAACCAGAGTCATTGCATGTGTGTTCTCTTCAGAGACCACACATGGATCCACCAATGTCATTGCATGTGTGTTCTTTTTACTAACAACAACCAGAGTCATTGAAATGTGTGTTGTCTTTAGAGACAACACATGGATCCACCAGTGTCATTGCATGTGTGTTATTTTTACTAACAACAACCAGTGTCATTGCATGTGTGTTCTTTTCACAATCCACCTATGGATCCACCAGTGTCATTGCATGTGTGTTCTTTTTACTAACAACAACCAGATTCATTGCATGTGTGTTATTTTCACATACCAAATATGGATCCACCAGTGTCATTGCATGTGTGCTCTTTTTACTAACAACAACCAGAGTCATTGCATGTGTGTTCTTTTCACATACCACATATGGATCCACCAGTGTCATTGCATGTGTGCTCTTTTTACTAACAACAACCAGTGTCATTGAAATGTGTGTTCTCTTCAGAGACCACACATGGATCCACCAGTGTCATTGCATGTGTGTTGTTTTACTAACAACAACCAGAGTCATTGAAATGTGTGTTCTCTTCACATACAACATATGGAACCACCAATGTCATTGCATGTGTGTTCTTTTTACAATCCACACATGGATCCACCAGTGTCATTACACGTGTGTTCTTTTTACTAACAACAACTGGATTCATTGCATGTGTGTTCTTTTCAAATACCACATATGGATCCATAGTGTCATTGCATGTGTGCTCTTTTCACAATCCACCTATGGATCCACCAGAGTCATTGCATGTGTGTTCTTTTTACTAACAACAACCAGAGTCATTGAAATGTGTGTTCTTTTCACATACCACGTATGGACCCACCAGTGGCATTGCATGTGTGTTCTTTTCACAATCCACCTATGGATCCACCAGTGTCATTGCATGTGTGTTATTTTTACTAACAACAACTAGAGTCATTTCATGTGTGTTCTTTTCACATACCACATATGGATCCACCGGTGCATTGAAATGTGTGTTCTCTTCAGAGACCACACATGGATCCACTAGTGTCATTGCATGTGTGTTCTTTTTACTAACAACAACCAGAGTCATTGCATGTGTGTTCTTTTCACATACCACATATGGATCCACCAGTGTCATTGCATGTGTGTTCTTTTCACAATCCACCTATGGATCCACCAGTGTCATTACATGTGTGTTCTCTTTACTAACAACAACCAGAGTCATTGCATATGTGTTCTTTTCACATACCACATATGGATCCACCAGTGTCAATGCATGTGTGCTCTTTTTACTAACAACAACCAGAGTCATTGCATGTGTGTTCTCTTTAGAGACCACACATGGATCCTCCAGTGTCATTGCATGTGTGTTCTTTTTTACCAACAATAACCAGAGTCATTGAAATGTGTCTTCTTTTCACATACCACATATGGATCCACCAGTGTCATTGCATGTGTGTTCTTTTTAGAAACGACAACCAGAGTCATTGCATGTGTGTTCTATTTAGAGACCACACATGGATCCACCAGTGTTATTGCATATGCGTTCTTTTTACTAACAACAACCAGAGTCATTGAAATCTCTGTTCTCTTCAGAGACCACACATGGATCCACCAGTGTCATTGCATGTGTGTTCTTTTTGCACTCCACCTATGGATCCACCAGTGTCATTGCATGTGTGTTCTTTTTGCTAACAACAACCAGAGTCATTGCATGTGTGTTATTTTCACATACCACATATGGATCGACCAGTGTCATTGCATGTGTGTTCTTTTCACAATCAACCTATGGATCCACCAGTGTCATTGCATGTGTTTTTTTTTACTAACAACAAGAACTGGAGTCATTTCATGACTGTTCTTTTCACATACCACATATGGATCCACCAGTGTCACTTAAATGTGTGTTCTCTTTAGAGACCACACATGGATCCACCAGTGTCATTACATGTGTGTTCTTTTTACTAACAACAACTGGAGTCATTGCATGTGTGTTCTTTTCACATACCACATATGGATCCACCAGTGTCATTGCATGTGTGCTCTTTTCACAATCCACCAATGGATCCACCAGTGTCATTGCGTGTGTGTTCTTTTTTACTAACAACAACCAGAGTCATTGAAATGTGTGTTCTTTTCACATACCACATATGGATCCACCAGTGTCATTGCATGTGTGTTCTTTTCACAATCCACCTATGGATCCACCAGTGTCATTGCATGTGTGTTCTTTTTACTAACAGCAGCTGGAGTCATTTCATGACTATTCTTTTCACATACCACATATGGATCCACCAGTGTCATTGCATGTGTGTTCGTTTCACAATCCACCTATGGATCCACCACTGTCATTGCATGTGTGTTCTTTTCACAATCCACCTATGGATCCACCAGTGTCATTGCATGTGTGTTCTTTTTACTAACAATAACCAAAGTCATTGCATGTGTGTTCTTTTCACATACCACATATGGATCCACCAGTGTCATTGCATGTGTGCTCTTTTTACTAACAACAACCAGAGTCATTGCATGTGTGCTCTTTTCACAATCCACCTATGGATCCACCAGTGTCATTGCATGTGTGTTCTTTTTACTAACAACAACCAGAGTCATTGCATGTGCGTTCTTTTCACATACCACATATGGATCCACCAGTGTCATTGCATGTGTGCTCTTTTTACTAACAACAACCAGTGTCATTGAAATGTGTGTTCTCTTCAGAGACCACACATGGATCCACCAGTGTCATTGCATGTGTGTTCTTTTTACTAACAACAACCAGAGTCATTGAAATGTGTGTTCTCTTCACATACAACATATGGAACCACCAATGTCATTGCATGTGTGTTCTTTTCACAATCCACACATGGATCCACCAGTGTCATTACATGTGTATTCTTTTTACTAACAACAACTGGATTCATTGCATGTATGTTCTTTTCACATACCACATATGGATCCATAGTGTCATTGCATTTGTTCTCTTTTCACAATCCACCTATGGATCCACCAGAGTCATTGCATGCGTGTTCTTTTTACTAACAACAACCAGAGTCATTGAAATGTGTGTTCTTTTCACATACCACGTATGGACCAACCAGTGGCATTGCATGTGTGTTCTTTTCACAATCCACCTATGGATCCACCAGTGTCATTGCATGTGTGTTATTTTTACTAACAACAACTAGAGTCATTTCATGTGTGTTCTTTTCACATACCACATATGGATCCACCGATGTCATTGAAATGTGTGTTCTCTTCAGAGACCACACATGGATCCACCCGTGTCATTGCATGTGTGTTCTTTTTACTAACAACAACTAGAGTCATTGCATGTGTTTTTTTTTCACATACCACATATGGATCCACCAGTGTCATTGCATGTGTGTTCTTTTCACAATCCACCTATGGATCCACCAGTGTCATTACATGTGTGTTCTCTTTACTAACAATATCCAAAGTCATTGCATATGTGTTCTTTTCACATACCACATATGGATCCACCAGTGTCATTGCATGTGTGCTCTTTTTACTAACAACAACCAGAGTCATTGCATGTGTGTTCTCTTTAGAGACCACACTTGGATCCTCCAGTGTCATTGCATGTGTGTTCTTTTTTACCAACAGCAACCAGAGTCATTGAAATGTGTGTTCTTTTCACATACCACATATGGATCCACCAGTGGCATTGCATGTGTGTTCTTTTTACTAACAACAACCAGAGTCATTGCATGTGTGTTCTATTTAGAGACCACACATGGATCCACCAGTGTTATTGCATATGCGTTCTTTTTACTAACAACAACCAGAGTCATTGAAATGTGTGTTCTCTTTAGAGACCACACATAGATCCACCAGTGTCATTGCATGTGTGTTCTTTTTACTAACAACAACCAGTGTCATTGCATGTGTGTTCTTTTTGCACTCCACCTATGGATCCACCAGTGTCATTGCATGTGTGTTCTTTTTGATAACAACAACCAGAGTCATTGCATGTGTGTTATTTTCACATACCACATATGGATCGACCAGTGTCATTGCATGTGTGTTCTTTTCACAATCCACCTATGGATCCACCAGTGTCATTGCATGTGTGTTCTTTTTACTAACAACAACAACTGGAGTCATTTCATGACTGTTCTTTTCACATACCACATATGGATCCACCAGTGTCACTCAAATGTGTGTTCTCTTCAGAGACCACACATGGATCCACCAGTGTCATTGCATGTGTGTTCTTTTTACTAACAACAACTGGAGTCATTGCATGTGTGTTCTTTTCACATACCACATATGGATCCACTAGTGTCATTGCATGTGTGCTCTTTTCACAATCCATCTATGGATCCACCAGTGTCATTGCATGTGTGTTCTTTTTACTAACAACAACCAGAGTCATTGAAATGTGTGTTCTTTTCACATAACACATATGGATCCACCAGTGTCATTGCATGTGTGTTATTTTTACTAACAACAACCAGTGTCATTGAAATGTGTGTTCTCTTCAGAGACCACACATGGATCCACCAGTGTCATTGCATGTGTGTTATTTTCACATACCACATATGGATCCACCAGTGTCATTGCATGTGTGTTCTTTTCACAATCCACCTACGGATCCACCAGTGTCATTGCATCTGTGTTCTCTTTACTAACAACAACCAGAGTCATTGAAATGTGTGTTCTTTTCACATACCACATATGGATCCACCAGTGTCATTGCATGTGTGTTCTTTTCACAATCCACCTATGGATCCACAAGTGTCATTGCATGTGTGTTCTCTTTACTAACAACAACCAGAGTCATTGCATGCGTGTTCTTTTCACATACCACATATGGATCCACCAGTGTCATTGCATATGTGTTCGTTTCACAATCCACCTATGGATCCACCAGTGGCATTGCATGTGTGTTCTCTTTACTAACAACAACTAGAGTCATTGCATGTGTGTTATTTTCACATACCACAGATGGATCCACCAGTGTCATTGCATGTGTGCTCTTTTAACTAACAACAACCAGAGTAATTACATGTGTGTTCTCTTTAGAGACCACACATGGATCCACCAGTGTCATTGCATGTGTGTTCTTTTTACTAACAACAACCAGAGTCATTGAAATGTGTGTTCTTTTCGCATACCACATATGGATCCACCAGTGTCATTGGATGTGTGTTCTTTTTACTAACAATAACCAGAGTCATTGCATGTGTGTTCTCTTCAGAGACCACACATGGATCCACCAATGTCATTGCATGTGTGTTCTTTTTACTAACAACAACCTGAGTCATTGAAATGTGTGTTGTCTTTAGAGACCACACATGGATCCACCAGTGTCATTGCATGTGTGTTATTTTTACTAACAACAACCAGTGTCATTGCATGTGTGTTCTTTTCACAATCCACCTATGGATCCACCAGTGTCATTGCATGTGTGTTCTTTTTACTAACAACAACCAGATTCATTGCATGTGTGTTATTTTCACATACCAAATATGGATCCACCAGTGTCATTGCATGTGTGCTCTTTTTACTAACAACAACCAGAGTCATTGCATGTGTGCTCTTTTCACAATCCACCTATGGATCCACCAGTGTCATTGCATGTGTGTTCTTTTTACTAACAACAACCAGAGTCATTGCATGTGTGTTCTTTTCACATACCACATATGGATCCACCAGTGTCATTGCATGTGTGCTCTTTTTACTAACAACAACCAGTGTCATTGAAATGTGTGTTCTCTTCAGAGACCACACATGGATCCACCAGTGTCATTGCATGTGTGTTGTTTTACTAACAACAACCAGAGTCATTGAAATGTGTGTTCTCTTCACATACAACATATGGAACCACCAATGTCATTGCATGTGTGTTCTTTTCACAATCCACACATGGATCCACCAGTGTCATTACATGTGTGTTCTTTTTACTAACAACAACTGGATTCATTGCATGTGTGTTCTTTTCAAATACCACATATGGATCCATAGTGTCATTGCATGTGTGCTCTTTTCACAATCCACCTATGGATCCACCAGAGTCATTGCATGTGTGTTCTTTTTACTAACAACAACCAGAGTCATTGAAATGTGTGTTCTTTTCACATACCACGTATGGACCCACCAGTGGCATTGCATGTGTGTTCTTTTCACAATCCACCTATGGATCCACCAGTGTCATTGCATGTGTGTTATTTTACTAACAACAACTAGAGTCATTTCATGTGTGTTCTTTTCACATACCACATATGGATCCACCGGTGCATTGAAATGTGTGTTCTCTTCAGAGACCACACATGGATCCACTTGTGTCATTGCATGTGTGTTCTTTTTACTAACAACAACCAGATCATTGCATGTGTGTTCTTTTCACATACCACATATGGATCCACCAGTGTCATTGCATGTGTGTTCTTTTCACAATCCACCTATGGATCCACCAGTGTCATTACATGTGTGTTCTCTTTACTAACAACAACCAGAGTCATTGCATATGTGTTCTTTTCACATACCACATATGGATCCACCAGTGTCAATGCATGTGTGCTCTTTTTACTAACAACAACCAGAGTCATTGCATGTGTGTTCTCTTTAGAGACCACACATGGATCCTCCAGTGTCATTGCATGTGTGTTCTTTTTTACCAACAATAACCAGAGTCATTGAAATGTGTCTTCTTTTCACATACCACATATGGATCCACCAGTGTCATTGCATGTGTGTTCTTTTTAGAAACGACAACCAGAGTCATTGCATGTGTGTTCTATTTAGAGACCACACATGGATCCACCAGTGTTATTGCATATGCGTTCTTTTTACTAACAACAACCAGAGTCATTGAAATCTCTGTTCTCTTCAGAGACCACACATGGATCCACCAGTGTCATTGCATGTGTGTTCTTTTTGCACTCCACCTATGGATCCACCAGTGTCATTGCATGTGTGTTCTTTTTGCTAACAACAACCAGAATCATTGCATGTGTGTTATTTTCACATACCACATATGGATCGACCAGTGTCATTGCATGTGTGTTCTTTTCACAATCCACCTATGGATCCACCAGTGTCATTGCATGTGTGTTTTTTTACTAACAACAAGAACTGGAGTCATTTCATGACTGTTCTTTTCACATACCACATATGGATCCACCAGTGTCACTTAAATGTGTGTTCTCTTCAGAGACCACACATGGATCCACCAGTGTCATTACATGTGTGTTCTTTTTACTAACAACAACTGGAGTCATTGCATGTGTGTTCTTTTCACATACCACATATGGATCCACCAGTGTCATTGCATGTGTGCTCTTTTCACAATCCACCAATGGATCCACCAGTGTCATTGCGTGTGTGCTCTTTTTTACTAACAACAACCAGAGTCATTGAAATGTGTGTTCTTTTCACATACCACATATGGATCCACCAGTGTCATTGCATGTGTGTTCTTTTCACAATCCACCTATGGATCCACCAGTGTCATTGCATGTGTGTTCTCTCTACTAACAACAACCAGACTCATTGCATGTGTGTTCTTTTCACATACCACATATGGATCCACCAGTGTCATTGCATGTGTGTTCGTTTCACAATCCACCTATGGATCCACCACTGTCATTGCATGTGTGTTCTTTTCACAATCCACCTATGGATCCACCAGTGTCATTGCATGTGTGTTCTTTTTACTAACAATAACCAAAGTCATTGCATGTGTGTTCTTTTCACATACCACATATGGATCCACCAGTGTCATTGCATGTGTGCTCTTTTTACTAACAACAACCAGAGTCATTGCATGTGTGCTCTTTTCACAATCCACCTATGGATCCACCAGTGTCATTGCATGTGTGTTCTTTTTACTAACAACAACCAGAGTCATTGCATGTGCGTTCTTTTCACATACCACATATGGATCCACCAGTGTCATTGCATGTGTGCTCTTTTTACTAACAACAACCAGTGTCATTGAAATGTGTGTTCTCTTCAGAGACCACACATGGATCCACCAGTGTCATTGCATGTGTGTTCTTTTTGCTAACAACAACCAGAGTCATTGAAATGTGTGTTCTCTTCACATACAACATATGGAACCACCAATGTCATTGCATGTGTGTTCTTTTCACAATCCACACATGGATCCACCAGTGTCATTACATGTGTATTCTTTTTACTAACAACAACTGGATTCATTGCATGTATGTTCTTTTCACATACCACATATGGATCCATAGTGTCATTGCATTTGTGCTCTTTTCACAATCCACCTATGGATCCACCAGAGTCATTGCATGCGTGTTCTTTTTACTAACAACAACCAGAGTCATTGAAATGTGTGTTCTTTTCACATACCACGTATGGACCAACCAGTGGCATTGCATGTGTGTTCTTTTCACAATCCACCTATGGATCCACCAGTGTCATTGCATGTGTGTTATTTTTACTAACAACAACTAGAGTCATTTCATGTGTGTTCTTTTCACATACCACATATGGATCCACCGATGTCATTGAAATGTGTGTTCTCTTCAGAGACCACACATGGATCCACCCGTGTCATTGCATGTGTGTTCTTTTTACTAACAACAACTAGAGTCATTGCATGTGTTTTTTTTTCACATACCACATATGGATCCACCAGTGTCATTGCATGTGTGTTCTTTTCACAATCCACCTATGGATCCACCAGTGTCATTACATGTGTGTTCTCTTTACTAACAATATCCAGAGTCATTGCATCTGTGTTCTTTTCACATACCACATATGGATCCACCAGTGTCATTGCATGTGTGCTCTTTTTACTAACAACAACCAGAGTCATTGCATGTGTGCTCTTTTCACAATCCACCTATGGATCCACCAGTGTCATTGCATGTGTGTTCTTTTTACTAACAACAACCAGAGTCATTGCATGTGCGTTCTTTTCACATACCACATATGGATCCACCAGTGTCATTGCATGTGTGCTCTTTTTACTAACAACAACCAGTGTCATTGAAATGTGTGTTCTCTTCAGAGACCACACATGGATCCACCAGTGTCATTGCATGTGTGTTCTTTTTGCTAACAACAACCAGAGTCATTGAAATGTGTGTTCTCTTCACATACAACATATGGAACCACCAATGTCATTGCATGTGTGTTCTTTTCACAATCCACACATGGATCCACCAGTGTCATTACATGTGTATTCTTTTTACTAACAACAACTGGATTCATTGCATGTATGTTCTTTTCACATACCACATATGGATCCATAGTGTCATTGCATTTGTGCTCTTTTCACAATCCACCTATGGATCCACCAGAGTCATTGCATGCGTGTTCTTTTTACTAACAACAACCAGAGTCATTGAAATGTGTGTTCTTTTCACATACCACGTATGGACCAACCAGTGGCATTGCATGTGTGTTCTTTTCACAATCCACCTATGGATCCACCAGTGTCATTGCATGTGTGTTATTTTTACTAACAACAACTAGAGTCATTTCATGTGTGTTCTTTTCACATACCACATATGGATCCACCGATGTCATTGAAATGTGTGTTCTCTTCAGAGACCACACATGGATCCACCCGTGTCATTGCATGTGTGTTCTTTTTACTAACAACAACTAGAGTCATTGCATGTGTTTTTTTTTCACATACCACATATGGATCCACCAGTGTCATTGCATGTGTGTTCTTTTCACAATCCACCTATGGATCCACCAGTGTCATTACATGTGTGTTCTCTTTACTAACAATATCCAGAGTCATTGCATCTGTGTTCTTTTCACATACCACATATGGATCCACCAGTGTCATTGCATGTGTGCTCTTTTTACTAACAACAACCAGAGTCATTGCATGTGTGTTCTCTTTAGAGACCACACTTGGATCCTCCAGTGTCATTGCATGTGTGTTCTTTTTTACCAACAGCAACCAGAGTCATTGAAATGTGTGTTCTTTTCACATACCACATATGGATCCACCAGTGGCATTGCATGTGTGTTCTTTTTACTAACAACAACCAGAGTCATTGCATGTGTGTTCTATTTAGAGACCACACATGGATCCACCAGTGTTATTGCATATGCGTTCTTTTTACTAACAACAACCAGAGTCATTGAAATGTGTGTTCTCTTTAGAGACCACACATGGATCCACCAGTGTCATTGCATGTGTGTTCTTTTTACTAACAACAACCAGTGTCATTGCATGTGTGTTCTTTTTGCACTCCACCTATGGATCCACCAGTGTCATTGCATGTGTGTTCTTTTTGATAACAACAACCAGAGTCATTGCATATGTGTTATTTTCACATACCACATATGGATCGACCAGTGTCATTGCATGTGTGTTCTTTTCACAATCCACCTATGGATCCACCAGTGTCATTGCATGTGTGTTCTTTTTACTAACAACAACAACTGGAGTCATTTCATGACTGTTCTTTTCACATACCACATATGGATCCACCAGTGTCACTCAAATGTGTGTTCTCTTCAGAGACCACACATGGATCCACCAGTGTCATTGCATGTGTGTTCTTTTTACTAACAACAACTAGAGTCATTGCATGTGTGTTCTTTTCACATACCACATATGGATCCACTAGTGTCATTGCATGTGTGCTCTTTTCACAATCCATCTATGGATCCACCAGTGTCATTGCATGTGTGTTCTTTTTACTAACAACAACCAGAGTCATTGAAATGTGTGTTCTTTTCACATAACACATATGGATCCACCAGTGTCATTGCATGTGTGTTATTTTTACTAACAACAACCAGTGTCATTGAAATGTGTGTTCTCTTCAGAGACCACACATGGATCCACCAGTGTCATTGCATGTGTGTTATTTTCACATACCACATATGGATCCACCAGTGTCATTGCATGTGTGTTCTTTTCACAATCCACCTACGGATCCACCAGTGTCATTGCATCTGTGTTCTCTTTACTAACAACAACCAGAGTCATTGAAATGTGTGTTCTTTTCACATACCACATATGGATCCACCAGTGTCATTGCATGTGTGTTCTTTTCACAATCCACCTATGGATCCACAAGTGTCATTGCATGTGTGTTCTCTTTACTAACAACAACCAGAGTCATTGCATGCGTGTTCTTTTCACATACCACATATGGATCCACCAGTGTCATTGCATATGTGTTCGTTTCACAATCCACCTATGGATCCACCAGTGGCATTGCATGTGTGTTCTCTTTACTAACAACAACTAGAGTCATTGCATGTGTGTTATTTTCACATACCACAGATGGATCCACCAGTGTCATTGCATGTGTGCTCTTTTAACTAACAACAACCAGAGTAATTACATGTGTGTTCTCTTTAGAGACCACACATGGATCCACCAGTGTCATTGCATGTGTGTTCTTTTTACTAACAACAACCAGAGTCATTGAAATGTGTGTTCTTTTCGCATACCACATATGGATCCACCAGTGTCATTGGATGTGTGTTCTTTTTACTAACAATAACCAGAGTCATTGCATGTGTGTTCTCTTCAGAGACCACACATGGATCCACCAATGTCATTGCATGTGTGTTCTTTTTACTAACAACAACCTGAGTCATTGAAATGTGTGTTGTCTTTAGAGACCACACATGGATCCACCAGTGTCATTGCATGTGTGTTATTTTTACTAACAACAACCAGTGTCATTGCATGTGTGTTCTTTTCACAATCCACCTATGGATCCACCAGTGTCATTGCATGTGTGTTCTTTTTACTAACAACAACCAGATTCATTGCATGTGTGTTATTTTCACATACCAAATATGGATCCACCAGTGTCATTGCATGTGTGCTCTTTTTACTAACAACAACCAGAGTCATTGCATGTGTGCTCTTTTCACAATCCACCTATGGATCCACCAGTGTCATTGCATGTGTGTTCTTTTTACTAACAAGAACCAGAGTCATTGCATGTGTGTTCTTTTCACATACCACATATGGATCCACCAGTGTCATTGCATGTGTGCTCTTTTTACTAACAACAACCAGTGCCATTGAAATGTCTGTTCTCTTCAGAGACCACACATGGATCCACCAGTGTCATTGCATGTGTGTTGTTTTACTAACAACAACCAGAGTCATTGAAATGTGTGTTCTCTTCACATACAACATATGGAACCACCAATGTCATTGCATGTGTGTTCTTTTCACAATCCACACATGGATCCACCAGTGTCATTACATGTGTGTTCTTTTTACTAACAACAACTGGATTCATTGCATGTGTGTTCTTTTCAAATACCACATATGGCTCCATAGTGTCATTGCATGTGTGCTCTTTTCACAATCCACCTATGGATCCACCAGAGTCATTGCATGTGTGTTCTTTTTACTAACAACAACCAGAGTCATTGAAATGTGTGTTCTTTTCACATACCACGTATGGACCCACCAGTGTCATTGCATGTGTGTTCTTTTCACAATCCACCTATGGATCCACCAGTGTCATTGCATGTGTGTTATTTTACTAACAACAACTAGAGTCATTTCATGTGTGTTCTTTTCACATACCACATATGGATCCACCGGTGCATTGAAATGTGTGTTCTCTTCAGAGACCACACATGGATCCACTAGTGTCATTGCATGTGTGTTCTTTTTACTAACAACAACCAGAGTCATTGCATGTGTGTTCTTTTCACATACCACATATGGATCCACCAGTGTCATTGCATGTGTGTTCTTTTCACAATCCACCTATGGATCCACCAGTGTCATTACATGTGTGTTCTCTTTACTAACAACAACCAGAGTCATTGCATATGTGTTCTTTTCACATACCACATATGGATCCACCAGTGTCAATGCATGTGTGCTCTTTTTACTAACAACAACCAGAGTCATTGCATGTGTGTTCTCTTTAGAGACCACACATGGATCCTCCAGTGTCATTGCATGTGTGTTCTTTTTTACCAACAATAACCAGAGTCATTGAAATGTGTCTTCTTTTCACATACCACATATGGATCCACCAGTGTCATTGCATGTGTGTTCTTTTTAGAAACGACAACCAGAGTCATTGCATGTGTGTTCTATTTAGAGACCACACATGGATCCACCAGTGTTATTGCATATGTGTTCTTTTTACTAACAACAACCAGAGTCATTGAAATCTCTGTTCTCTTCAGAGACCACACATGGATCCACCAGTGTCATTGCATGTGTGTTCTTTTTGCACTCCACCTATGGATCCACCAGTGTCATTGCATGTGTGTTCTTTTTGCTAACAACAACCAGAATCATTGCATGTGTGTTATTTTCACATACCACATATGGATCGACCAGTGTCATTGCATGTGTGTTCTTTTCACAATCCACCTATGGATCCACCAGTGTCATTGCATGTGTGTTTTTTTACTAACAACAAGAACTGGAGTCATTTCATGACTGTTCTTTTCACATACCACATATGGATCCACCAGTGTCACTTAAATGTGTGTTCTCTTCAGAGACCACACATGGATCCACCAGTGTCATTACATGTGTGTTCTTTTTACTAACAACAACTGGAGTCATTGCATGTGTGTTCTTTTCACATACCACATATGGATCCACCAGTGTCATTGCATGTGTGCTCTTTTCACAATCCACCAATGGATCCACCAGTGTCATTGCGTGTGTGTTCTTTTTTACTAACAACAACCAGAGTCATTGAAATGTGTGTTCTTTTCACATACCACATATGGATCCACCAGTGTCATTGCATGTGTGTTCTTTTCACAATCCACCTATGGATCCACCAGTGTCATTGCATGTGTGTTCTCTCTACTAACAACAACCAGACTCATTGCATGTGTGTTCTTTTCACATACCACATATGGATCCACCAGTGTCATTGCATGTGTGTTCGTTTCACAATCCACCTATGGATCCACCACTGTCATTGCATGTGTGTTCTTTTCACAATCCACCTATGGATCCACCAGTGTCATTGCATGTGTGTTCTTTTTACTAACAATAACCAAAGTCATTGCATGTGTGTTCTTTTCACATACCACATATGGATCCACCAGTGTCATTGCATGTGTGCTCTTTTTACTAACAACAACCAGAGTCATTGCATGTGTGCTCTTTTCACAATCCACCTATGGATCCACCAGTGTCATTGCATGTGTGTTCTTTTTACTAACAACAACCAGAGTCATTGCATGTGCGTTCTTTTCACATACCACATATGGATCCACCAGTGTCATTGCATGTGTGCTCTTTTTACTAACAACAACCAGTGTCATTGAAATGTGTGTTCTCTTCAGAGACCACACATGGATCCACCAGTGTCATTGCATGTGTGTTCTTTTTGCTAACAACAACCAGAGTCATTGAAATGTGTGTTCTCTTCACATACAACATATGGAACCACCAATGTCATTGCATGTGTGTTCTTTTCACAATCCACACATGGATCCACCAGTGTCATTACATGTGTATTCTTTTTACTAACAACAACTGGATTCATTGCATGTATGTTCTTTTCACATACCACATATGGATCCATAGTGTCATTGCATTTGTGCTCTTTTCACAATCCACCTATGGATCCACCAGAGTCATTGCATGCGTGTTCTTTTTACTAACAACAACCAGAGTCATTGAAATGTGTGTTCTTTTCACATACCACGTATGGACCAACCAGTGGCATTGCATGTGTGTTCTTTTCACAATCCACCTATGGATCCACCAGTGTCATTGCATGTGTGTTATTTTTACTAACAACAACTAGAGTCATTTCATGTGTGTTCTTTTCACATACCACATATGGATCCACCGATGTCATTGAAATGTGTGTTCTCTTCAGAGACCACACATGGATCCACCCGTGTCATTGCATGTGTGTTCTTTTTACTAACAACAACTAGAGTCATTGCATGTGTTTTTTTTTCACATACCACATATGGATCCACCAGTGTCATTGCATGTGTGTTCTTTTCACAATCCACCTATGGATCCACCAGTGTCATTACATGTGTGTTCTCTTTACTAACAATATCCAGAGTCATTGCATCTGTGTTCTTTTCACATACCACATATGGATCCACCAGTGTCATTGCATGTGTGCTCTTTTTACTAACAACAACCAGAGTCATTGCATGTGTGTTCTCTTTAGAGACCACACTTGGATCCTCCAGTGTCATTGCATGTGTGTTCTTTTTTACCAACAGCAACCAGAGTCATTGAAATGTGTGTTCTTTTCACATACCACATATGGATCCACCAGTGGCATTGCATGTGTGTTATTTTTACTAACAACAACCAGAGTCATTGCATGTGTGTTCTATTTAGAGACCACACATGGATCCACCAGTGTTATTGCATATGCGTTCTTTTTACTAACAACAACCAGAGTCATTGAAATGTGTGTTCTCTTTAGAGACCACACATGGATCCACCAGTGTCATTGCATGTGTGTTCTTTTTACTAACAACAACCAGTGTCATTGCATGTGTGTTCTTTTTGCACTCCACCTATGGATCCACCAGTGTCATTGCATGTGTGTTCTTTTTGATAACAACAACCAGAGTCATTGCATGTGTGTTATTTTCACATACCACATATGGATCGACCAGTGTCATTGCATGTGTGTTCTTTTCACAATCCACCTATGGATCCACCAGTGTCATTGCATGTGTGTTCTTTTTACTAACAACAACAACTGGAGTCATTTCATGACTGTTCTTTTCACATACCACATATGGATCCACCAGTGTCACTCAAATGTGTGTTCTCTTCAGAGACCACACATGGATCCACCAGTGTCATTGCATGTGTGTTCTTTTTACTAACAACAACTAGAGTCATTGCATGTGTGTTCTTTTCACATACCACATATGGATCCACTAGTGTCATTGCATGTGTGCTCTTTTCACAATCCATCTATGGATCCACCAGTGTCATTGCATGTGTGTTCTTTTTACTAACAACAACCAGAGTCATTGAAATGTGTGTTCTTTTCACATAACACATATGGATCCACCAGTGTCATTGCATGTGTGTTATTTTTACTAACAACAACCAGTGTCATTGAAATGTGTGTTCTGTTCAGAGACCACACATGGATCCACCAGTGTCATTGCATGTGTGTTATTTTCACATACCACATATGGATCCACCAGTGTCATTGCATGTGTGTTCTTTTCACAATCCACCTACGGATCCACCAGTGTCATTGCATCTGTGTTCTCTTTACTAACAACAACCAGAGTCATTGAAATGTGTGTTCTTTTCACATACCACATATGGATCCACCAGTGTCATTGCATGTGTGTTCTTTTCACAATCCACCTATGGATCCACAAGTGTCATTGCATGTGTGTTCTCTTTACTAACAACAACCAGAGTCATTGCATGCGTGTTCTTTTCACATACCACATATGGATCCACCAGTGTCATTGCATATGTGTTCGTTTCACAATCCACCTATGGATCCACCAGTGGCATTGCATGTGTGTTCTCTTTACTAACAACAACTAGAGTCATTGCATGTGTGTTATTTTCACATACCACAGATGGATCCACCAGTGTCATTGCATGTGTGCTCTTTTAACTAACAACAACCAGAGTAATTACATGTGTGTTCTCTTTAGAGACCACACATGGATCCACCAGTGTCATTGCATGTGTGTTCTTTTTACTAACAACAACCAGAGTCATTGAAATGTGTGTTCTTTTCGCATACCACATATGGATCCACCAGTGTCATTGGATGTGTGTTCTTTTTACTAACAATAACCAGAGTCATTGCATGTGTGTTCTCTTCAGAGACCACACATGGATCCACCAATGTCATTGCATGTGTGTTCTTTTTACTAACAACAACCTGAGTCATTGAAATGTGTGTTGTCTTTAGAGACCACACATGGATCCACCAGTGTCATTGCATGTGTGTTATTTTTACTAACAACAACCAGTGTCATTGCATGTGTGTTCTTTTCACAATCCACCTATGGATCCACCAGTGTCATTGCATGTGTGTTCTTTTTACTAACAACAACCAGATTCATTGCATGTGTGTTATTTTCACATACCAAATATGGATCCACCAGTGTCATTGCATGTGTGCTCTTTTTACTAACAACAACCAGAGTCATTGCATGTGTGCTCTTTTCACAATCCACCTATGGATCCACCAGTGTCATTGCATGTGTGTTCTTTTTACTAACAACAACCAGAGTCATTGCATGTGTGTTCTTTTCACATACCACATATGGATCCACCAGTGTCATTGCATGTGTGCTCTTTTTACTAACAACAACCAGTGTCATTGAAATGTGTGTTCTCTTCAGAGACCACACATGGATCCACCAGTGTCATTGCATGTGTGTTGTTTTACTAACAACAACCAGAGTCATTGAAATGTGTGTTCTCTTCACATACAACATATGGAACCACCAATGTCATTGCATGTGTGTTCTTTTCACAATCCACACATGGATCCACCAGTGTCATTACATGTGTGTTCTTTTTACTAACAACAACTGGATTCATTGCATGTGTGTTCTTTTCAAATACCACATATGGATCCATAGTGTCATTGCATGTGTGCTCTTTTCACAATCCACCTATGGATCCACCAGAGTCATTGCATGTGTGTTCTTTTTACTAACAACAACCAGAGTCATTGAAATGTGTGTTCTTTTCACATACCACGTATGGACCCACCAGTGGCATTGCATGTGTGTTCTTTTCACAATCCACCTATGGATCCACCAGTGTCATTGCATGTGTGTTATTTTACTAACAACAACTAGAGTCATTTCATGTGTGTTCTTTTCACATACCACATATGGATCCACCGGTGCATTGAAATGTGTGTTCTCTTCAGAGACCACACATGGATCCACTAGTGTCATTGCATGTGTGTTCTTTTTACTAACAACAACCAGAGTCATTGCATGTGTGTTCTTTTCACATACCACATATGGATCCACCAGTGTCATTGCATGTGTGTTCTTTTCACAATCCACCTATGGATCCACCAGTGTCATTACATGTGTGTTCTCTTTACTAACAACAACCAGAGTCATTGCATATGTGTTCTTTTCACATACCACATATGGATCCACCAGTGTCAATGCATGTGTGCTCTTTTTACTAACAACAACCAGAGTCATTGCATGTGTGTTCTCTTTAGAGACCACACATGGATCCTCCAGTGTCATTGCATGTGTGTTCTTTTTTACCAACAATAACCAGAGTCATTGAAATGTGTCTTCTTTTCACATACCACATATGGATCCACCAGTGTCATTGCATGTGTGTTCTTTTTAGAAACAACAACCAGAGTCATTGCATGTGTGTTTATTTAGAGACCACACATGGATCCACCAGTGTTATTGCATATGCGTTCTTTTTACTAACAACAACCAGAGTCATTGAAATCTCTGTTCTCTTCAGAGACCACACATGGATCCACCAGTGTCATTGCATGTGTGTTCTTTTTGCACTCCACCTATGGATCCACCAGTGTCATTGCATGTGTGTTCTTTTTGCTAACAACAACCAGAGTCATTGCATGTGTGTTATTTTCACATACCACATATGGATCGACCAGTGTCATTGCATGTGTGTTCTTTTCACAATCCACCTATGGATCCACCAGTGTCATTGCATGTGTGTTTTTTTACTAACAACAAGAACTGGAGTCATTTCATGACTGTTCTTTTCACATACCACATATGGATCCACCAGTGTCACTTAAATGTGTGTTCTCTTCAGAGACCACACATGGATCCACCAGTGTCATTACATGTGTGTTCTTTTTACTAACAACAACTGGAGTCATTGCATGTGTGTTCTTTTCACATACCACATATGGATCCACCAGTGTCATTGCATGTGTGCTCTTTTCACAATCCACCAATGGATCCACCAGTGTCATTGCGTGTGTGTTCTTTTTTACTAACAACAACCAGAGTCATTGAAATGTGTGTTCTTTTCACATACCACATATGGATCCACCAGTGTCATTGCATGTGTGTTCTTTTCACAATCCACCTATGGATCCACCAGTGTCATTGCATGTGTGTTCTCTCTACTAACAACAACCAGACTCATTGCATGTGTGTTCTTTTCACATACCACATATGGATCCACCAGTGTCATTGCATGTGTGTTCGTTTCACAATCCACCTATGGATCCACCACTGTCATTGCATGTGTGTTCTTTTCACAATCCACCTATGGATCCACCAGTGTCATTGCATGTGTGTTCTTTTTACTAACAATAACCAAAGTCATTGCATGTGTGTTCTTTTCACATACCACATATGGATCCACCAGTGTCATTGCATGTGTGCTCTTTTTACGAACAACAACCAGAGTCATTGCATGTGTGCTCTTTTCACAATCCACCTATGGATCCACCAGTGTCATTGCATGTGTGTTCTTTTTACTAACAACAACCAGAGTCATTGCATGTGTGTTCTTTTCACATACCACATATGGATCCAGCAGTGTCATTGCATGTGTGCTCTTTTTACTAACAACAACCAGTGTCATTGAAATGTGTGTTCTCTTCAGAGACCACACATGGATCCACCAGTGTCATTGCATGTGTGTTATTTTCACTAACAACAACCAGAGTCATTGAAATGTGTGTTCTCTTCACATACAACATATGGAACCACCAATGTCATTGCATGTGTGTTCTTTTCACAATCCACACATGGATCCACCAGTGTCATTACATGTGTGTTCTTTTTACTAACAACAACTGGATTCATTGCATGTATGTTCTTTTCACATACCACATATGGATCCATAGTGTCATTGCATGTGTGCTCTTTTCACAATCCACCTATGGATCCACCAGAGTCATTGCATGCGTGTTCTTTTTACTAACAACAACCAGAGTCATTGAAATGTGTGTTCTTTTCACATACCACGTATGGACCAACCAGTGGCATTGCATGTGTGTTCTTTTCACAATCCACCTATGGATCCACCAGTGTCATTGCATGTGTGTTATTTTTACTAACAACAACTAGAGTCATTTCATGTGTGTTCTTTTCACATACCACATATGGATCCACCGGTGTCATTGAAATGTGTGTTCTCTTCAGAGACCACACATGGATCCACCAGTGTCATTGCATGTGTGTTCTTTTTACTAACAACAACCAGAGTCATTGAAATGTGTGTTCTCTTCACATACAACATATGGAACCACCAATGTCATTGCATGTGTGTTCTTTTCACAATCCACACATGGATCCACCAGTGTCATTACATGTGTGTTCTTTTTACTAACAACAACTGGATTCATTGCATGTATGTTCTTTTCACATACCACATATGGATCCATAGTGTCATTGCATGTGTGCTCTTTTCACAATCCACCTATGGATCCACCAGAGTCATTGCATGCGTGTTCTTTTTACTAACAACAACCAGAGTCATTGAAATGTGTGTTCTTTTCACATACCACGTATGGACCAACCAGTGGCATTGCATGTGTGTTCTTTTCACAATCCACCTATGGATCCACTAGTGTCATTGCATGTGTGTTCTTTTTACTAACAACAGCTGGAGTCATTTGATGTGTGTTCTTTTCACATACCACATATGGATCTACCGGCGTCGTTGAAATGTGTGTTCTCTTCAGAGACCACACATGGATCCACCAGTGTTATTGCATGTGTGTTCTTTTTACTAACAACAACCAGAGTCATTGCATGTGTGTTATTTTCACATACCACATATGGATCCACCAGTGTCATTGCATGTGTGCTCTTTTTACTAACAACAACCAGAGTCATTGCATGTGTGTTCTCTTCAGAGACCACACATGGATCCACCAGTGTCATTACATGTGTGTTCTTTTTACTAATAACAACCAGATTCATTGAAAGTGTGTTCTCTTCAGAGACCACACATGGATCCACCAGTGTCATTGCATGTGTGTTACTTTCACATACCACATATGGATCCACCAGTGTCATTGCATGTGTGTTCTTTTCACAATCCACCTATGGATCCACCAGTGTCATTGCATCTCTGTTCTCTTTACTAACAACAACCAGAGTCATTGAAATGTGTGTTCTTTTCACATACCACATATGGATCCACCAGTGTCATTGCATGTGTGTTCTTTTCACAATCCACCTATGGATCCACAAGTGTCATTGCATGTGTGTTCTCTTTACTAACAACAACCAGAGTCATTGCATGTGTGTTCTTTTCACATACCACATATGGATCCACCAGTGTCATTGCATGTGTGTTCGTTTCACAATCCACCTATGGATCCACCAGTGGCATTGCATGTGTGTTCTCTTTACTAACAACAACTAGAGTCATTGCATGTGTGTTATTTTCACATACCACAGATGGATTCACCAGTGTCATTGCATGTGTGCTCTTTTAACTAACAACAACCAGAGTAATTACATGTGTGTTCTCTTTAGAGACCACACATGGATCCACCAGTGTCATTGCATGTGTGTTCTTTTTACTAACAACAACCAGAGTCATTGAAATGTGTGTTCTTTTCACATACCACATATGGATCCACCAGTGTCATTGGATGTGTGTTCTTTTTACGAACAACAACCAGAGTCATTGCATGTGTGTTCTCTTCAGAGACCACACATGGATCCACCAATGTCATTGCATGTGTGTTCTTTTTACTAACAACAACCAGAGTCATTGAAATGTGTGTTGTCTTTAGAGACCACACATGGATCCACCAGTGTCATTGCATGTGTGTTATTTTTACTAACAACAACCAGTGTCATTGCATGTGTGTTCTTTTCACAATCCACCTATGGATCCACCAGTGTCATTGCATGTGTGTTCTTTTTACTAACAACAACCAGATTCATTGCATGTGTGTTATTTTCACATACCAAATATGGATCCACCAGTGTCATTGCATGTGTGCTCTTTTTACTAACAACAACCAGAGTCATTGCATGTGTGTTCTTTTCACATACCACATATGGATCCACCAGTGTCATTGCATGTGTGCTCTTTTTACTAACAACAACCAGTGTCATTGAAATGTGTGTTCTCTTCAGAGACCACACATGGATCCACCAGTGTCATTGCAAGTGTGTTGTTTTACTAACAACAACCAGAGTCATTGAAATGTGTGTTCTCTTCACATACAACATATGGAACCACCAATGTCATTGCATGTGTGTTCTTTTCACAATCCACACATGGATCCACCAGTGTCATTACACGTGTGTTCTTTTTACTAACAACAACTGGATTCATTGCATGTGTGTTCTTTTCAAATACCACATATGGATCCATAGTGTCATTGCATGTGTGCTCTTTTCACAATCCACCTATGGATCCACCAGAGTCATTGCATGTGTGTTCTTTTTACTAACAACAACCAGAGTCATTGAAATGTGTGTTCTTTTCACATACCACGTATGGACCCACCAGTGGCATTGCATGTGTGTTCTTTTCACAATCCACCTATGGATCCACCAGTGTCATTGCATGTGTGTTATTTTTACTAACAACAACTAGAGTCATTTCATGTGTGTTCTTTTCACATACCACATATGGATCCACCGGTGCATTGAAATGTGTGTTCTCTTCAGAGACCACACATGGATCCACTAGTGTCATTGCATGTGTGTTCTTTTTACTAACAACAACCAGAGTCATTGCATGTGTGTTCTTTTCACATACCACATATGGATCCACCAGTGTCATTGCATGTGTGTTCTTTTCACAATCCACCTATGGATCCACCAGTGTCATTACATGTGTGTTCTCTTTACTAACAACAACCAGAGTCATTGCATATGTGTTCTTTTCACATACCACATATGGATCCACCAGTGTCAATGCATGTGTGCTCTTTTTACTAACAACAACCAGAGTCATTGCATGTGTGTTCTCTTTAGAGACCACACATGGATCCTCCAGTGTCATTGCATGTGTGTTCTTTTTTACCAACAATAACCAGAGTCATTGAAATGTGTCTTCTTTTCACATACCACATATGGATCCACCAGTGTCATTGCATGTGTGTTCTTTTTAGAAACGACAACCAGAGTCATTGCATGTGTGTTCTATTTAGAGACCACACATGGATCCACCAGTGTTATTGCATATGCGTTCTTTTTACTAACAACAACCAGAGTCATTGAAATCTCTGTTCTCTTCAGAGACCACACATGGATCCACCAGTGTCATTGCATGTGTGTTCTTTTTGCACTCCACCTATGGATCCACCAGTGTCATTGCATGTGTGTTCTTTTTGCTAACAACAACCAGAGTCATTGCATGTGTGTTATTTTCACATACCACATATGGATCGACCAGTGTCATTGCATGTGTGTTCTTTTCACAATCAACCTATGGATCCACCAGTGTCATTGCATGTGTTTTTTTTACTAACAACAAGAACTGGAGTCATTTCATGACTGTTCTTTTCACATACCACATATGGATCCACCAGTGTCACTTAAATGTGTGTTCTCTTTAGAGACCACACATGGATCCACCAGTGTCATTACATGTGTGTTCTTTTTACTAACAACAACTGGAGTCATTGCATGTGTGTTCTTTTCACATACCACATATGGATCCACCAGTGTCATTGCATGTGTGCTCTTTTCACAATCCACCAATGGATCCACCAGTGTCATTGCGTGTGTGTTCTTTTTTACTAACAACAACCAGAGTCATTGAAATGTGTGTTCTTTTCACATACCACATATGGATCCACCAGTGTCATTGCATGTGTGTTCTTTTCACAATCCACCTATGGATCCACCAGTATCATTGCATGTGTGTTCTTTTTACTAACAGCAGCTGGAGTCATTTCATGACTATTCTTTTCACATACCACATATGGATCCACCAGTGTCATTGCATGTGTGTTCGTTTCACAATCCACCTATGGATCCACCACTGTCATTGCATGTGTGTTCTTTTCACAATCCACCTATGGATCCACCAGTGTCATTGCATGTGTGTTCTTTTTACTAACAATAACCAAAGTCATTGCATGTGTGTTCTTTTCACATACAACATATGGATCCACCAGTGTCATTGCATGTGTGCTCTTTTTACTAACAACAACCAGAGTCATTGCATGTGTGCTCTTTTCACAATCCACCTATGGATCCACCAGTGTCATTGCATGTGTGTTCTTTTTACTAACAACAACCAGAGTCATTGCATGTGCGTTCTTTTCACATACCACATATGGATCCACCAGTGTCATTGCATGTGTGCTCTTTTTACTAACAACAACCAGTGTCGTTGAAATGTGTGTTCTCTTCAGAGACCACACATGGATCCACCAATGTCATTGCATGTGTGTTCTTTTCACAATCCACCTATGGATCCACCAGTGTCATTGCATGTGTGTTCTTTTTACTAACAATAACCAAAGTCATTGCATGTGTGTTCTTTTCACATACCACATATGGATCCACCAGTGTCATTGCATGTGTGCTCTTTTTACTAACAACAACCAGAGTCATTGCATGTGTGCTCCTTTCACAATCCACCTATGGATCCACCAGTGTCATTGCATGTGTGTTCTTTTTACTAACAACAACCAGAGTCATTGCATGTGTGTTCTTTTCACATACCACATATGGATCCACCAGTGTCATTGCATGTGTGCTCTTTTCACAATCCACCAATGGATCCACCAGTGTCATTGCGTGTGTGTTCTTTTTTACTAACAACAACCAGAGTCATTGAAATGTGTGTTCTTTTCACATACCACATATGGATCCACCAGTGTCATTGCATGTGTGTTCTTTTCACAATCCACCTATGGATCCACCAGTGTCATTGCATGTGTGTTCTCTTTACTAACACCAACCAGACTCATTGCATGTGTGTTCTTTTCACATACCACATATGGATCCACCAGTGTCATTGCATGTGTGTTCGTTTCACAATCCACCTATGGATCCACCACTGTCATTGCATGTGTGTTCTTTTTTACTAACAACAACTAGAGTCATTGAAATGTGTGTTCTTTTCACATACCACATATGGATCCACCAGTGTCATTGCATGTGTGTTCTTTTCACAATCCACCTATGGATCCACCAGTGTCATTGCATGTGTGTTCTCTTTACTAACAACAACCAGACTCATTGCATGTGTGTTCTTTTCACATACCACATATGGATCCACCAGTGTCATTGCATGTGTGTTCGTTTCACAATCCACCTATGGATCCACCACTGTCATTGCATGTGTGTTCTTTTCACAATCCACCTATGGATCCACCAGTGTCATTGCATGTGTGTTCTTTCTACTAACAATAACCAAAGTCATTGCATGTGTGTTCTTTTCACATACCACATATGGATCCACCAGTGTCATTGCATGTGTGCTCTTTTTACTAACAACAACCAGAGTCATTGCATGTGTGCTCTTTTCACAATCCACCTATGGATCCACCAGTGTCATTGCATGTGTGTTCTTTTTACTAACAACAACCAGAGTCAGTGCATGTGCGTTCTTTTCACATACCACATATGGATCCACAAGTGTCATTGCATGTGTGCTCTTTTTACTAACAACAACCAGTGTCATTCAAATGTGTGTTCTCTTCAGAGACCACACATGGATCCACCAGTGTCATTGCATGTGTGTTCTTTTTACTAACAACAACCGGAGTCATTGAAATGTGTGTTCTCTTCACATACAACATATGGAACCACCAATGTCATTGCATGTGTGTTCTTTTCACAATCCACACATGGATCCACCAGTGTCATTACATGTGCGTTCTTTTTACTAACAACAACTGGATTCATTGCATGTATGTTCTTTTCACATACCACATACGGATCCATAGTGTCATTGCATGTGTGCTCTTTTCACAATCCACCTATGGATGCACCAGAGTCATTGCATGCGTGTTCTTTTTACTAACAACAACCAGAGTCATTGAAATGTGTGTTATTTTCACATACCACGTATGGACCCACCAGTGGCATTGCATGTGTGTTCTTTTCACAATCCACCTATGGATCCACCAGTGTCATTGCATGTGTGTTATTTTTACTAACAACAACTAGAGTCATTTCATGTGTGTTCTTTTCACATACCACATATGGATCCACCGGTGTCATTGAAATGTGTGTTCTCTTCAGAGACCACACATGGATCCACCAGTGTCATTGCATGTGTGTTCTTTTTACTAACAACAACCAGAGTCATTGCATGTGTGTTCTTTTCACATACCACATATGGATCCACCAGTGTCATTGCATGTGTGTTCTTTTCACAATCCACCTATGGATCCACCAGTGTCATTACATGTGTGTTCTCTTTACTAACAATATCCAGAGTCATTGCATATGTGTTCTTTTCACATACCACATATGGATCCACCAGTGTCATTGCATGTGTGCTCTTTTTACTAACAACAACTATAGTCATTTCATGACTGTTCTTTTCACATACCACATATGGATCCACCAGTGTCGTTGAAATGTGTGTTCTCTTCAAAGACCACACATGGATCCACCAGTGTCATTGCATGTGTGTTCTTTTCACAATCCACCTATGGATCCACCAGTGTCATTGCATGTGTGTTCTTTTTACTAACAATAACCAAAGTCATTGCATGTGTGTTCTTTTCACATACCACATATGGATCCACCAGTGTCATTGCATGTGTTCTCTTTTTACTAACAACAACCAGAGTCATTGCATGTGTGCTCCTTTCACAATCCACCTATGGATCCACCAGTGTCATTGCATGTGTGTTCTTTTTACTAACAACAACCAGAGTCATTGCATGTGTGTTCTTTTCACATACCGCATATGGATCCACCAGTGTCATTGCATGTGTGCTCTTTTCACAATCCACCAATGGATCCACCAGTGTCATTGCGTGTGTGTTCTTTTTTACTAACAACAACCAGAGTCATTGAAATGTGTGTTCTTTTCACATACCACATATGGATCCACCAGTGTCATTGCATGTGTGTTCTTTTCACAATCCACCTATGGATCCACCAGTGTCATTGCATGTGTGTTCTCTTTACTAACAACAACCAGACTCATTGCATGTGTGTTCTTTTCACATACCACATATGGATCCACCAGTGTCATTGCATGTGTGTTCGTTTCACAATCCACCTATGGATCCACCACTGTCATTGCATGTGTGTTCTTTTCACAATCCACCTATGGATCCACCAGTGTCATTGCATGTGTGTTCTTTCTACTAACAATAACCAAAGTCATTGCATGTGTGTTCTTTTCACATACCACATATGGATCCACCAGTGTCATTGCATGTGTGCTCTTTTTACTAACAACAACCAGAGTCATTGCATGTGTGCTCTTTTCACAATCCACCTATGGATCCACCAGTGTCATTGCATGTGTGTTCTTTTTACTAACAACAACCAGAGTCACTGCATGTGCGTTCTTTTCACATACCACATATGGATCCATAAGTGTCATTGCATGTGTGCTCTTTTTACTAACAACAACCAGTGTCATTGAAATGTGTGTTCTCTTCAGAGACCACACATGGATCCACCAGTGTCATTGCATGTGTGTTCTTTTTACTAACAACAACCAGAGTCATTGAAATGTGTGTTCTCTTCACATACAACATATGGAACCACCAATGTCATTGCATGTGTGTTCTTTTCACAATCCACACATGGATCCACCAGTGTCATTACATGTGTGTTCTTTTTACTAACAACAACTGGATTCATTGCATGTATGTTCTTTTCACATACCACATATGGATCCATAGTGTCATTGCATGTGTGCTCTTTTCACAATCCACCTATGGATGCACCAGAGTCATTGCATGCGTGTTCTTTTTACTAACAACAACCAGAGTCATTGAAATGTGTGTTATTTTCACATACCACGTATGGACCCACAAGTGGCATTGCATGTGTGTTCTTTTCACAATCCACCTATGGATCCACCAGTGTCATTGCATGTGTGTTATTTTTACTAACAACAACTAGAGTCATTTCATGTGTGTTCTTTTCACATACCACATATGGATCCACCGGTGTCATTGAAATGTGTGTTCTCTTCAGAGACCACACATGGATCCACCAGTGTCATTGCATGTGTGTTCTTTTTACTAACAACAACCAGAGTCATTGCATGTGTGTTCTTTTCACATACCACATATGGATCCACCAGTGTCATTGCATGTGTGTTCTTTGCACAATCCACCTATGGATCCACCAGTGTCATTACATGTGTGTTCTCTTTACTAACAATATCCAGAGTCATTGCATATGTGTTCTTTTCACATACCACATATGGATCCACCAGTGTCATTGCATGTGTGCTCTTTTTACTACTAACAACCAGAGTCATTGCATGTGTGTTCTCTTTAGAGACCACACTTGGATCCTCCAGTGTCATTGCATGTGTGTTCTTTTTTACCAACAGCAACCAGAGCCATTGAAATGTGTGTTCTTTTCACATACCACATATGGATCCACCAGTGGCATTGCATGTGTGTTATTTTTACTAACAACAACCAGAGTCATTGCATGTGTGTTCTATTTAGAGACCACACATGGATCCACCAGTGTTATTGCATATGCGTTCTTTTTACTAACAACAACTAGAGTCATTGAAATGTGTGTTCTCTTCAGAGACCACACATGGATCCACCAGTGTCATTGCATGTGTGTTCTTTTTACTAACAACAACCAGTGTCATTGCATGTGTGTTCTTTTTGCACTCCACCTATGGATCCACCAGTGTCATTGCATGTGTGTTCTTTTTGCTAACAACAACCAGAGTCATTGCATGTGTGTTCTTTTCACATACCATATATGGATCCACCAGTGTCATTGCATGTGTGTTCTTTTCACAATCCACCTATGGATCCACCAGTTTCATTACATGTGTGTTCTTTTTACTAACAACAACAACTGGAGTCATTTCATGACTGTTCTTTTCACATACCACATATGGATCCACCAGTGTCATTGAAATGTGTGTTCTCTTCAGAGACCACACATGGATCCACCAGTGGCATTGCATGTGTGTTCTTTTTACTAACAACTACTGGAGTCATTGCATGTGTGTTCTTTTCACATACCACATATGGATCCACCAGTGTCATTGCATGTGTGCTCGTTTCACAATCCACCTATGGATCCACCAGTGTCATTGCATGTGTGTTCTTTTTACTAACAACAGAAGTCATTTAAATGTGTGTTTTTTTCACATACCACATATGGATCCACCAGTGTCATTGCATGTGTGTTCTTTTCACAATCCACATATGGATCCACTATTGTCATTGCATGTGTGTTCTTTTACTAACGGCAGTTGGAGTCATTTCATGACTGTTCTTTTCACATACCACATATGGATCCACCAGTGTCATTGAAATGTGTGTTCTCTTCAGAGACCACACATGGATCCGCCAGTGTCATTGCATGTGTTCTTTTCACAATCCACCTATGGATCCACCAGTGTCATTGCATGTGTGTTCTTTTTACTAACAATAACCAAAGTCATTGCATGTGTGTTCTTTTCACATACCACATATGGATCCACCAGTGTCATTGCATGTGTGCTCTTTTTACTAACAACAACCAGAGTCATTGCATGTGTGCTCCTTTCACAATCCACCTATGGATCCACCAGTGTCATTGCATGTGTGTTCTTTTTACTAACAACAACCAGAGTCATTGCATGTGTGTTCTTTTCACATACCACATATGGATCCACCAGTGTCATTGCATGTGTGCTCTTTTCACAATCCACCAATGGATCCACCAGTGTCATTGCATGTGTGCTCTTTTTACTAACAACAACCAGAGTCATTGCATGTGTGTTCTCTTCAGAGACCACACATGGATCCACCAGTGTCATTACATGTGTGTTCTTTTTACTAATAACAACCAGATTCATTGAAAGTGTGTTCTCTTCAGAGACCACACATGGATCCACCAGTGTCATTGCATGTGTGTTACTTTCACATACCACATATGGATCCACCAGTGTCATTGCATGTGTGTTCTTTTCACAATCCACCTATGGATCCACCAGTGTCATTGCATCTCTGTTCTCTTTACTAACAACAACCAGAGTCATTGAAATGTGTGTTCTTTTCACATACCACATATGGATCCACCAGTGTCATTGCATGTGTGTTCTTTTCACAATCCACCTATGGATCCACAAGTGTCATTGCATGTGTGTTCTCTTTACTAACAACAACCAGAGTCATTGCATGTGTGTTCTTTTCACATACCACATATGGATCCACCAGTGTCATTGCATGTGTGTTCGTTTCACAATCCACCTATGGATCCACCAGTGGCATTGCATGTGTGTTCTCTTTACTAACAACAACTAGAGTCATTGCATGTGTGTTATTTTCACATACCACAGATGGATTCACCAGTGTCATTGCATGTGTGCTCTTTTAACTAACAACAACCAGAGTAATTACATGTGTGTTCTCTTTAGAGACCACACATGGATCCACCAGTGTCATTGCATGTGTGTTCTTTTTACTAACAACAACCAGAGTCATTGAAATGTGTGTTCTTTTCACATACCACATATGGATCCACCAGTGTCATTGGATGTGTGTTCTTTTTACGAACAACAACCAGAGTCATTGCATGTGTGTTCTCTTCAGAGACCACACATGGATCCACCAATGTCATTGCATGTGTGTTCTTTTTACTAACAACAACCAGAGTCATTGAAATGTGTGTTGTCTTTAGAGACCACACATGGATCCACCAGTGTCATTGCATGTGTGTTATTTTTACTAACAACAACCAGTGTCATTGCATGTGTGTTCTTTTCACAATCCACCTATGGATCCACCAGTGTCATTGCATGTGTGTTCTTTTTACTAACAACAACCAGATTCATTGCATGTGTGTTATTTTCACATACCAAATATGGATCCACCAGTGTCATTGCATGTGTGCTCTTTTTACTAACAACAACCAGAGTCATTGCATGTGTGTTCTTTTCACATACCACATATGGATCCACCAGTGTCATTGCATGTGTGCTCTTTTTACTAACAACAACCAGTGTCATTGAAATGTGTGTTCTCTTCAGAGACCACACATGGATCCACCAGTGTCATTGCAAGTGTGTTGTTTTACTAACAACAACCAGAGTCATTGAAATGTGTGTTCTCTTCACATACAACATATGGAACCACCAATGTCATTGCATGTGTGTTCTTTTCACAATCCACACATGGATCCACCAGTGTCATTACACGTGTGTTCTTTTTACTAACAACAACTGGATTCATTGCATGTGTGTTCTTTTCAAATACCACATATGGATCCATAGTGTCATTGCATGTGTGCTCTTTTCACAATCCACCTATGGATCCACCAGAGTCATTGCATGTGTGTTCTTTTTACTAACAACAACCAGAGTCATTGAAATGTGTGTTCTTTTCACATACCACGTATGGACCCACCAGTGGCATTGCATGTGTGTTCTTTTCACAATCCACCTATGGATCCACCAGTGTCATTGCATGTGTGTTATTTTTACTAACAACAACTAGAGTCATTTCATGTGTGTTCTTTTCACATACCACATATGGATCCACCGGTGCATTGAAATGTGTGTTCTCTTCAGAGACCACACATGGATCCACTAGTGTCATTGCATGTGTGTTCTTTTTACTAACAACAACCAGAGTCATTGCATGTGTGTTCTTTTCACATACCACATATGGATCCACCAGTGTCATTGCATGTGTGTTCTTTTCACAATCCACCTATGGATCCACCAGTGTCATTACATGTGTGTTCTCTTTACTAACAACAACCAGAGTCATTGCATATGTGTTCTTTTCACATACCACATATGGATCCACCAGTGTCAATGCATGTGTGCTCTTTTTACTAACAACAACCAGAGTCATTGCATGTGTGTTCTCTTTAGAGACCACACATGGATCCTCCAGTGTCATTGCATGTGTGTTCTTTTTTACCAACAATAACCAGAGTCATTGAAATGTGTCTTCTTTTCACATACCACATATGGATCCACCAGTGTCATTGCATGTGTGTTCTTTTTAGAAACGACAACCAGAGTCATTGCATGTGTGTTCTATTTAGAGACCACACATGGATCCACCAGTGTTATTGCATATGCGTTCTTTTTACTAACAACAACCAGAGTCATTGAAATCTCTGTTCTCTTCAGAGACCACACATGGATCCACCAGTGTCATTGCATGTGTGTTCTTTTTGCACTCCACCTATGGATCCACCAGTGTCATTGCATGTGTGTTCTTTTTGCTAACAACAACCAGAGTCATTGCATGTGTGTTATTTTCACATACCACATATGGATCGACCAGTGTCATTGCATGTGTGTTCTTTTCACAATCAACCTATGGATCCACCAGTGTCATTGCATGTGTTTTTTTTACTAACAACAAGAACTGGAGTCATTTCATGACTGTTCTTTTCACATACCACATATGGATCCACCAGTGTCACTTAAATGTGTGTTCTCTTTAGAGACCACACATGGATCCACCAGTGTCATTACATGTGTGTTCTTTTTACTAACAACAACTGGAGTCATTGCATGTGTGTTCTTTTCACATACCACATATGGATCCACCAGTGTCATTGCATGTGTGCTCTTTTCACAATCCACCAATGGATCCACCAGTGTCATTGCGTGTGTGTTCTTTTTTACTAACAACAACCAGAGTCATTGAAATGTGTGTTCTTTTCACATACCACATATGGATCCACCAGTGTCATTGCATGTGTGTTCTTTTCACAATCCACCTATGGATCCACCAGTGTCATTGCATGTGTGTTCTTTTTACTAACAGCAGCTGGAGTCATTTCATGACTATTCTTTTCACATACCACATATGGATCCACCAGTGTCATTGCATGTGTGTTCGTTTCACAATCCACCTATGGATCCACCACTGTCATTGCATGTGTGTTCTTTTCACAATCCACCTATGGATCCACCAGTGTCATTGCATGTGTGTTCTTTTTACTAACAATAACCAAAGTCATTGCATGTGTGTTCTTTTCACATACAACATATGGATCCACCAGTGTCATTGCATGTGTGCTCTTTTTACTAACAACAACCAGAGTCATTGCATGTGTGCTCTTTTCACAATCCACCTATGGATCCACCAGTGTCATTGCATGTGTGTTCTTTTTACTAACAACAACCAGAGTCATTGCATGTGCGTTCTTTTCACATACCACATATGGATCCACCAGTGTCATTGCATGTGTGCTCTTTTTACTAACAACAACCAGTGTCGTTGAAATGTGTGTTCTCTTCAGAGACCACACATGGATCCACCAATGTCATTGCATGTGTGTTCTTTTCACAATCCACCTATGGATCCACCAGTGTCATTGCATGTGTGTTCTTTTTACTAACAATAACCAAAGTCATTGCATGTGTGTTCTTTTCACATACCACATATGGATCCACCAGTGTCATTGCATGTGTGCTCTTTTTACTAACAACAACCAGAGTCATTGCATGTGTGCTCCTTTCACAATCCACCTATGGATCCACCAGTGTCATTGCATGTGTGTTCTTTTTACTAACAACAACCAGAGTCATTGCATGTGTGTTCTTTTCACATACCACATATGGATCCACCAGTGTCATTGCATGTGTGCTCTTTTCACAATCCACCAATGGATCCACCAGTGTCATTGCGTGTGTGTTCTTTTTTACTAACAACAACCAGAGTCATTGAAATGTGTGTTCTTTTCACATACCACATATGGATCCACCAGTGTCATTGCATGTGTGTTCTTTTCACAATCCACCTATGGATCCACCAGTGTCATTGCATGTGTGTTCTCTTTACTAACACCAACCAGACTCATTGCATGTGTGTTCTTTTCACATACCACATATGGATCCACCAGTGTCATTGCATGTGTGTTCGTTTCACAATCCACCTATGGATCCACCACTGTCATTGCATGTGTGTTCTTTTTTACTAACAACAACTAGAGTCATTGAAATGTGTGTTCTTTTCACATACCACATATGGATCCACCAGTGTCATTGCATGTGTGTTCTTTTCACAATCCACCTATGGATCCACCAGTGTCATTGCATGTGTGTTCTCTTTACTAACAACAACCAGACTCATTGCATGTGTGTTCTTTTCACATACCACATATGGATCCACCAGTGTCATTGCATGTGTGTTCGTTTCACAATCCACCTATGGATCCACCACTGTCATTGCATGTGTGTTCTTTTCACAATCCACCTATGGATCCACCAGTGTCATTGCATGTGTGTTCTTTCTACTAACAATAACCAAAGTCATTGCATGTGTGTTCTTTTCACATACCACATATGGATCCACCAGTGTCATTGCATGTGTGCTCTTTTTACTAACAACAACCAGAGTCATTGCATGTGTGCTCTTTTCACAATCCACCTATGGATCCACCAGTGTCATTGCATGTGTGTTCTTTTTACTAACAACAACCAGAGTCAGTGCATGTGCGTTCTTTTCACATACCACATATGGATCCACAAGTGTCATTGCATGTGTGCTCTTTTTACTAACAACAACCAGTGTCATTCAAATGTGTGTTCTCTTCAGAGACCACACATGGATCCACCAGTGTCATTGCATGTGTGTTCTTTTTACTAACAACAACCGGAGTCATTGAAATGTGTGTTCTCTTCACATACAACATATGGAACCACCAATGTCATTGCATGTGTGTTCTTTTCACAATCCACACATGGATCCACCAGTGTCATTACATGTGCGTTCTTTTTACTAACAACAACTGGATTCATTGCATGTATGTTCTTTTCACATACCACATACGGATCCATAGTGTCATTGCATGTGTGCTCTTTTCACAATCCACCTATGGATGCACCAGAGTCATTGCATGCGTGTTCTTTTTACTAACAACAACCAGAGTCATTGAAATGTGTGTTATTTTCACATACCACGTATGGACCCACCAGTGGCATTGCATGTGTGTTCTTTTCACAATCCACCTATGGATCCACCAGTGTCATTGCATGTGTGTTATTTTTACTAACAACAACTAGAGTCATTTCATGTGTGTTCTTTTCACATACCACATATGGATCCACCGGTGTCATTGAAATGTGTGTTCTCTTCAGAGACCACACATGGATCCACCAGTGTCATTGCATGTGTGTTCTTTTTACTAACAACAACCAGAGTCATTGCATGTGTGTTCTTTTCACATACCACATATGGATCCACCAGTGTCATTGCATGTGTGTTCTTTTCACAATCCACCTATGGATCCACCAGTGTCATTACATGTGTGTTCTCTTTACTAACAATATCCAGAGTCATTGCATATGTGTTCTTTTCACATACCACATATGGATCCACCAGTGTCATTGCATGTGTGCTCTTTTTACTAACAACAACTATAGTCATTTCATGACTGTTCTTTTCACATACCACATATGGATCCACCAGTGTCGTTGAAATGTGTGTTCTCTTCAAAGACCACACATGGATCCACCAGTGTCATTGCATGTGTGTTCTTTTCACAATCCACCTATGGATCCACCAGTGTCATTGCATGTGTGTTCTTTTTACTAACAATAACCAAAGTCATTGCATGTGTGTTCTTTTCACATACCACATATGGATCCACCAGTGTCATTGCATGTGTTCTCTTTTTACTAACAACAACCAGAGTCATTGCATGTGTGCTCCTTTCACAATCCACCTATGGATCCACCAGTGTCATTGCATGTGTGTTCTTTTTACTAACAACAACCAGAGTCATTGCATGTGTGTTCTTTTCACATACCGCATATGGATCCACCAGTGTCATTGCATGTGTGCTCTTTTCACAATCCACCAATGGATCCACCAGTGTCATTGCGTGTGTGTTCTTTTTTACTAACAACAACCAGAGTCATTGAAATGTGTGTTCTTTTCACATACCACATATGGATCCACCAGTGTCATTGCATGTGTGTTCTTTTCACAATCCACCTATGGATCCACCAGTGTCATTGCATGTGTGTTCTCTTTACTAACAACAACCAGACTCATTGCATGTGTGTTCTTTTCACATACCACATATGGATCCACCAGTGTCATTGCATGTGTGTTCGTTTCACAATCCACCTATGGATCCACCACTGTCATTGCATGTGTGTTCTTTTCACAATCCACCTATGGATCCACCAGTGTCATTGCATGTGTGTTCTTTCTACTAACAATAACCAAAGTCATTGCATGTGTGTTCTTTTCACATACCACATATGGATCCACCAGTGTCATTGCATGTGTGCTCTTTTTACTAACAACAACCAGAGTCATTGCATGTGTGCTCTTTTCACAATCCACCTATGGATCCACCAGTGTCATTGCATGTGTGTTCTTTTTACTAACAACAACCAGAGTCACTGCATGTGCGTTCTTTTCACATACCACATATGGATCCATAAGTGTCATTGCATGTGTGCTCTTTTTACTAACAACAACCAGTGTCATTGAAATGTGTGTTCTCTTCAGAGACCACACATGGATCCACCAGTGTCATTGCATGTGTGTTCTTTTTACTAACAACAACCAGAGTCATTGAAATGTGTGTTCTCTTCACATACAACATATGGAACCACCAATGTCATTGCATGTGTGTTCTTTTCACAATCCACACATGGATCCACCAGTGTCATTACATGTGTGTTCTTTTTACTAACAACAACTGGATTCATTGCATGTATGTTCTTTTCACATACCACATATGGATCCATAGTGTCATTGCATGTGTGCTCTTTTCACAATCCACCTATGGATGCACCAGAGTCATTGCATGCGTGTTCTTTTTACTAACAACAACCAGAGTCATTGAAATGTGTGTTATTTTCACATACCACGTATGGACCCACAAGTGGCATTGCATGTGTGTTCTTTTCACAATCCACCTATGGATCCACCAGTGTCATTGCATGTGTGTTATTTTTACTAACAACAACTAGAGTCATTTCATGTGTGTTCTTTTCACATACCACATATGGATCCACCGGTGTCATTGAAATGTGTGTTCTCTTCAGAGACCACACATGGATCCACCAGTGTCATTGCATGTGTGTTCTTTTTACTAACAACAACCAGAGTCATTGCATGTGTGTTCTTTTCACATACCACATATGGATCCACCAGTGTCATTGCATGTGTGTTCTTTGCACAATCCACCTATGGATCCACCAGTGTCATTACATGTGTGTTCTCTTTACTAACAATATCCAGAGTCATTGCATATGTGTTCTTTTCACATACCACATATGGATCCACCAGTGTCATTGCATGTGTGCTCTTTTTACTACTAACAACCAGAGTCATTGCATGTGTGTTCTCTTTAGAGACCACACTTGGATCCTCCAGTGTCATTGCATGTGTGTTCTTTTTTACCAACAGCAACCAGAGCCATTGAAATGTGTGTTCTTTTCACATACCACATATGGATCCACCAGTGGCATTGCATGTGTGTTATTTTTACTAACAACAACCAGAGTCATTGCATGTGTGTTCTATTTAGAGACCACACATGGATCCACCAGTGTTATTGCATATGCGTTCTTTTTACTAACAACAACTAGAGTCATTGAAATGTGTGTTCTCTTCAGAGACCACACATGGATCCACCAGTGTCATTGCATGTGTGTTCTTTTTACTAACAACAACCAGTGTCATTGCATGTGTGTTCTTTTTGCACTCCACCTATGGATCCACCAGTGTCATTGCATGTGTGTTCTTTTTGCTAACAACAACCAGAGTCATTGCATGTGTGTTCTTTTCACATACCATATATGGATCCACCAGTGTCATTGCATGTGTGTTCTTTTCACAATCCACCTATGGATCCACCAGTTTCATTACATGTGTGTTCTTTTTACTAACAACAACAACTGGAGTCATTTCATGACTGTTCTTTTCACATACCACATATGGATCCACCAGTGTCATTGAAATGTGTGTTCTCTTCAGAGACCACACATGGATCCACCAGTGGCATTGCATGTGTGTTCTTTTTACTAACAACTACTGGAGTCATTGCATGTGTGTTCTTTTCACATACCACATATGGATCCACCAGTGTCATTGCATGTGTGCTCGTTTCACAATCCACCTATGGATCCACCAGTGTCATTGCATGTGTGTTCTTTTTACTAACAACAGAAGTCATTTAAATGTGTGTTTTTTTCACATACCACATATGGATCCACCAGTGTCATTGCATGTGTGTTCTTTTCACAATCCACATATGGATCCACTATTGTCATTGCATGTGTGTTCTTTTACTAACGGCAGTTGGAGTCATTTCATGACTGTTCTTTTCACATACCACATATGGATCCACCAGTGTCATTGAAATGTGTGTTCTCTTCAGAGACCACACATGGATCCGCCAGTGTCATTGCATGTGTTCTTTTCACAATCCACCTATGGATCCACCAGTGTCATTGCATGTGTGTTCTTTTTACTAACAATAACCAAAGTCATTGCATGTGTGTTCTTTTCACATACCACATATGGATCCACCAGTGTCATTGCATGTGTGCTCTTTTTACTAACAACAACCAGAGTCATTGCATGTGTGCTCCTTTCACAATCCACCTATGGATCCACCAGTGTCATTGCATGTGTGTTCTTTTTACTAACAACAACCAGAGTCATTGCATGTGTGTTCTTTTCACATACCACATATGGATCCACCAGTGTCATTGCATGTGTGCTCTTTTCACAATCCACCAATGGATCCACCAGTGTCATTGCGTGTGTGTTCTTTTTTACTAACAACAACCAGAGTCATTGAAATGTGTGTTATTTTCAAATACCACATATGGATCCACCAGTGTCATTGAAATGTGTGTTCTTTTTACTAACAACAACCAAATTCATTGAAATGTGTGTTCTCTTCAGAGACCATGCATGGATCCACCAGTGGCATTGCATGTGTGTTCTTTTCACATACCACATATGGATCCACTAGTGTCATTGTATGTGTGTTCTTTTCACAATCCACCTATGGATCCACCAGTGGCATTGCATGTGTGTTCTCTTTACTAATAACAACCAGAGTCATTGCATGTGTGTTCTTTCACATACCACATGTGTCATTGCATGTGTGCTCTTTTTACTAACAACAACCAGAGTCATTGCATGTCTGTTCTCTTTAGAGACCACACAAGGATCCACAAGTGTCATTGCATGTGTGTTCGTTTTACTAACAACAAACAGAGTCATTGAAATGTGTGTTCTTTTCACATACCACATATGGATCCACCAGTGTCATTGAAATGTGTGTTCTTTTTACTAACAACAACCAGAGTCATTTCATATGTGTTCTCTTCAGATACCACACATGGATCCACCAGTGTCATTGCATGTGTGTTCCTTTTACTAACAACAACTAGAGTCATTGAAATGTGTGTTCTCTTTAGAGACCACACATGGATCCACTAGTGTCATTGCATGTGTGTTCTTTTTACTAACAACAGCTGGAGTCATTTGATGTGTGTTCTTTTCACATACCACATATGGATCTACCGGCGCCGTTGAAATGTGTGTTCTCTTCAGAGACCACACATGGATCCACCAGTGTCATTGCATGTGTGTTCTTTTTACTAACAACAACCAGAGTAATTGCATGTGTGTTATTTTCACATACCACATATGGATCCACCAGTGTCATTGCATGTGTGCTCTTTTTACTAACAACAACCAGAGTCATTGCATGTGTGTTCTCTTCAGAGACCACACATGGATCCACCAGTGTCATTGCATGTGTGTTCTTTTCAAAATCCACCTATGGATCCACCAGTGTCATTGCATGTGTGTTCTCTTTACTAACAACAACCAGAGTCATTGCATGTGTGTTCTTTTCACATACTACATATGGATCCACCAGTGTCATTGCATGTGTGCTCTTTTTACTAACAACAACCAGAGTCATTGCATGTGTGTTCTTTTCACATACCACATATGGATCCACCAGTGTCATTGCATGTGTGCTCTTTTTACTAACAACAACCAGTGTCATTGAAATGTGTGTTCTTTTCACATACCACATATGGATCCACTAGTGTCATTGCATGTGTGTTCTTTTTACTAACAACAACCAGAGTCATTGCATGTGTGTTCTCTTCAGAGACCACACATGGATCCACTAGTGTCATTGCATGTGTGTTCTTTTAACTAACAACAACCAGAGTCATTGAAATGTGTGCTCTCTTCAGAGACCACACATGGATCCACCAGTGTCATTGCATGTGTGTTCTTCTTACTAACAACAACCAGTGTCATTGCATGTGTGTTCTTTTCACAATCCACCTATGGATCCACTAGTGTCATTGCATGTTTTTCTATTTGCTAACAACAACCAGATTCATTGCATGTGTGTTCTTTTTACTAACAACAACTAGAGTCCTTTCATGTGTGATCTTTTCACATACCACATATGGATCCACCGGTGTCATTGAAATGTGTCTTCTCTTTAGCGACCACACATGGATCCACCAATGTCATTGCCTGTGTGTTCTTTTTACTAACAACAACCAGAGTCATTGCATGTGTGTTCTTTTCACATACCACATATGGATCCACCAGTGTCATTTCATGCGTGTTCTTTTCACAATCCTCCTATGGATCCACCAGTGTCATTGCATGTGTGTTCTTTTTACCAACAACAACAAGTGGAGTCATTTCATGACTGTTCTTTTGACATACCACATATGGATCCACCAGTGTCATTGAAATGTGTGTTCTCTTTAGAGACCACACATGGATCCACCTGTGTCATTGCATGTGTGTTCTTTTTACTAACGATAACCAGAGTCATGGCATGTGTGTTCTCTTTAGAGACCACGCATGGATCCACCAGTGTCATTGCATGTGTGTTCTTTTGTCATACCACATATGGATCCACCAGTGTCATTGTATGTGTGTTCTTTTCACAATCCACCTATGGATCGACCAGTGGCATTGCATGTGTGTTCTCTTTACTAACAACAACCAGAGTCATTGCATGTGTGTTCTTTCACATACCACATGTGTCATTGCATGTGTGCTCTTTTTACTAACAACAACCAGTGTCATTGCATGTGTGTTCTCTTCAGAGACCACAGATGGATCCACCAATGTCATTGCATGTGTGTTATTTTTACTAACAAGAACCAGAGTCATTGAAATGTGTGTTGTCTTTAGAGACCACACATGGATCCACCAGTGTCATTGCATGTGTGTTCTTTTTACTAACAACAACCAGAGTCATTGCATGTGTGTTATTTTCACATACCAAATATGGATCCACCAGTGTCATTGCATGTGTGTTCTTTTTACTAACAACAACAAGAGTCATTTCATGTGTGTTCTTTTCACATACCACATATGGATCCAGAAGTGTCATTGAAATGTGTGTTCTCTTCAGAGACCACACATGGATCCACCAGTGTCATTGCATGTGTGTTCTTTTTACTAACAACAACCAGAGCCATTGCATGTGTGTTCTTTTCACATACAACATATGGATCCACCAGTGTCATTGCATGTGTGTTCTTTTCACAATCCACCTATGGATCCACCAATGTCATTGCATGTGTGTTCTTTTTACTAACAACAACTAGAGTCATTTCATAACTGTTCTTTTCACATACCACATATGGATCCACCAGTGTCATTTAAATGTGTGTTCTTTTTACTAACAACAACTGGATTCATTGCATGTGTGTTCTTTTCACATACCACATATGGATCCACCAGTGTCATTGCATGTGTGCTCTTTTCACAATCCATCTTTGGATCCACTAGTGTCATTGCATGTGTGTTCTTTTTACTAACAACAACCAGAGTCATTGAAATATGTGTTCTTTTCACATACCACATATGGATCCACCAGTGTCATTGCATGTGTGTTCTTTTCACAATCCACCTATGGATCCACAAGTGTCATTGAATGTGTGTTCTTTTTACTAACAACAACTGTAGTCATTTCATGACTGTTCTTTTCACATACCACATATGGATCCACCAGTGTCATTGAAATGTGTGTTCTCTTCAGAGACCACACATGGATCCACCAGTGTCATTGCATGTGTGTTCTTTTCACAATCCACCTATGGATCCACCAGTGTCATTGCATGTGTGTTCTTTTTACTAACAATAACCAAAGTCATTGCATGTGTGTTCTTTTCACATACCACATATGGATCCACCAGTGTCATTGCATGTGTGCTCTTTTTAATAACAACAACCAGAGTCATTGCATGTGTGCTCTTTTCACAATCCACCTATGGATCCACCAGTGTCATTGCATGTGTGTTCTTTTTACTAACAACAACTAGAGTTATTGCACGTGTGTTCTTTTCACATACCACATATGGATCCACCAGTGTCATTGCATGTGTGTTCTTTTCACAATCCACCTATGGATCCACCAGTGTCATTGCATGTGTGTTATTTTTACTAACAATAACCAAAGTCATTGCATGTGTGTTCTTTTCACATACCACATATGGATCCACCAGTGTCATTGCATGTGTGCTCTTTTTACTAACAACAACCAGAGTCATTGCATGTGTGCTCTTTTCACAATCCACCTATGGATCCACCAGTGTCATTGCATGTGTGTTCTTTTCACAATCCACCTATGGATCCACCAGTGTCATTGCATGTGTGTTATTTTTACTAACAATAACCAAAGTCATTGCATGTGTGTTCTTTTCACATACCACATATGGATCCACCAGTGTCATTGCATGTGTGCTCTTTTTAATAACAACAACCAGAGTCATTGCATGTGTGCTCTTTTCACAATCCACCTATGGATCCACCAGTGTCATTGCATGTGTGTTCTTTTTACTAACAACAACTAGAGTTATTGCACGTGTGTTCTTTTCACATACCACATATGGATCCACCAGTGTCATTGCATGTGTGTTCTTTTCACAATCCACCTATGGATCCACCAGTGTCATTGCATGTGTGTTATTTTTACTAACAATAACCAAAGTCATTGCATGTGTGTTCTTTTCACATACCACATATGGATCCACCAGTGTCATTGCATGTGTGCTCTTTTTACTAACAACAACCAGAGTCATTGCATGTGTGCTCTTTTCACAATCCACCTATGGATCCACCAGTGTCATTGCATGTGTGTTCTTTTTACTAACAACAACCAGAGTCATTGCATGTGTGTTCTTTTCACATACCACATATGGATCCACCAGTGTCATTGCATGTGTGCTCTTTTTACTAACAACTAGTGTCATTGAAATGTGTGTTCTCTTTAGAGACCACACATGGATCCACCAGTGTCATTGCATGTGTGTTCTTTTTACTAACAACAACCAGAGTCATTGAAATGTGTGTTCTCTTCACATACAAAATATGGATCCACCAATGTCATTGCATGTGTGTTCTTTTCACAATCCACACATGGATCCACCAGTGTCATTACATGTGTGTTCTTTTTACTAACAACAACTAGAGTCATTGCATGTGTGTTCTTTTCACATACCACATATGGATCCATAGTGTCATTGCATGTGTGCTCTTTTCACAATCCACCTATGGATCCACCAGAGTCATTGCATGTGTGTTCTTTTTACTAACAACAACCAGAGTCATTGAAATGTGTGTTCTTTTCACATACCACATATGGATCCACCAGTGGCATTTCATGTGAGTTCTTTTCACAATCCACCTATGGATCCACCAGTGTCATTGCATGTGTGTTATTTTTACTAACAACAACTGGAGTCATTTCATGTGTGTTCTTTTCACATACCACATATGGATCCACCGGTGTCATTGAAATGTGTGTTCTCTTCAGGGACCACACATGGATCCACCAGTGTCATTGCGTGTGTGTTCTTTTTACTAACAACAACCAGAGTCATTGCATGTGTGTTCTTTTCACGTACCACATATGGATCCACCAGTGTCATTGCATGTGTGTTGTTTTCACAATCCACCTATGGATCCACCAGTGTCATTGCATGTGTGTTCTTTTTACTAACAACAACCAGTCATTGCATGTGTGTTCTTTTCACATACCACATATGGATCCACCAGTGTCATTGCATGTGTGTTCTTTTCACAATGCACCTATGGATCCACCAGTGTCATTACATGTGTGTTCTCTTTACTAACAACAACCAGAGTCATTGCATGTGTGTTCTTTTCACATACCACATATGGATCCACCAGTGTCATTGCATGTGTGCTCTTTTTACTAACAACAACCAGAGTCATTGCATGTGTGTTCTCTTTAGAGACCACACATGGATCCTCCAGTGTCATTGCATGTGTGTTCTTTTTTACCAACAACAACCAGAGTCATTGAAATGTGTGTTCTTTTCACATACCGCATATGGATCCACCAGTGTCATTGCATGTGTGTTCTTTTTACTAACAACAACCAGAGTCATTGCATGTGTGTTCTCTTCAGGGACCACACATGGATCCACCAGTGTCATTGCATGTGTGTTCTTTTTACTAACAATAACCAGAGTCATTGAAATGTGTGTTCTCTTCAGAGACCACACATGGATCCACCAGTGTCATTGCACGTGTGTTCTTTTTACTAACAACAACCAGTGTCATTGCATGTGTGTTCTTTTCACAATCCACCTATGGATCCACCAGTGTCATTGCATGTGTGTTCCTTTGGCTAACAACAACCAGAGTCATTGCATGTGTGTTATTTTCACATACCAAATAAGGATCCACCAGTGTCATTGCATGTGTGTTCTTTTTACTAACAACAACTTGAGTCATTTCATGTGTGTTCTTTTCACATACCACATATGGATCCACAAGTGTCATTGAAATGTGTGTTCTCTTCAGAGACCACACATGGATCCACCAGTGTCATTGCATGTGTGTTCTTTTTACTAACAACAACCAGAGTCATTGCATGTGTGTTCTTTTCACATACAACATATGGATCCACCAGTGTCATTGCATGTGTGTTCTTTTCAAAATCCACCTATGGATCCACCAGTGTCATTGCATGTGTGTTCTTTTTACTAACAACAACAACTGGAGTCATTTCATGACTGTTCTTTTCACATACCACATATGGATCCACCAGTGTCATTTAAATGTGTGTTCTCTTCAGAGACCACACATGGATCCACCGGTGTCATTGCATGTGTGTTGTTTTTACTAACAACAACTGGAGTCATTGCATGTGTGATCTTTTCACATACCACATATGGATCCACCAGTGTCATTGCATGTGTGCTCTTTCCACAATCCATCTATGGATCCACCAGTGTCATTGCATGTGTGTTCTATTTACTAACAACAACCAGAGTCATTGAAATGTGTGTTCTTTTCACATACCACATATGGATCCACCAGTGTCATTGCATGTGTGTTCTTTTCACAATCCACCGATGGATCCACAAGTGTCATTGCATGTGTGTTCTTTTTACTAACAACAAGTGTATTCATTTCATGACTGTTCTTTTCAGATACCACATATGGATCCACCATTGTCATTGAAATGTGTGTTCTCTTCAGAGACCACACATGGATCCACTAGCGTCATTGCATGTGTGTTCTTTTCACAATCCACCTATGGATCCACCAGTGTCATTGCATGTGTGTTCTTTTTACTAACAATAACCAAAGTCATTGCATGTGTGTTCTTTTCACATACCACATATGGATCCACCAGTGTCATTGCATGTGTGCTATTTTTACTAACAACAACCAGAGTCATTGCATGTGTGCTCTTTTCACAATCCACCTATGGATCCACCAGTGTCATTGCATTTGTGTTCTTTTTACTAACAACAACCAGAGTCATTGCATGGGTGTTCTTTTCACATACCACATATGGATCCACCAGTGTCATTGCATGTGTGCTCTTTTTACTAACAACAACCAGAGTCATTGCATGTGTGTTATTTTCACATACCACATATGGATCGACCAGTGTCATTGCATGTGTGTTCTTTTCACAATCCACCTATGGATCCACCAGTGTCATTGCATGTGTGTTCTTTTTACTAACAACAACAACTGGAGTCATTTCATGACTGTTCTTTTCACATACCACATATGGATCCACCAGTGTCACTTAAATGTGTGTTCTCTTCAGAGACCACACATGGATCCACCAGTGTCATTGCATGTGTGTTCTTTTTACTAACAACAACTGGAGTCATTGCATGTGTGTTCTTTTCACATACCACATATGGATCCACTAGTGTCATTGCATGTGTGCTCTTTTCACAATCCATCTATGGATCCACCAGTGTCATTGCATGTGTGTTCTTTTTACTAACAACAACCAGAGTCGTTGAAATGTGTGTTCTTTTCACATACCACATATGGATCCACCAGTGTCATTGCATGTGTGTTATTTTCACAATCCACCTATGGATCCACAAGTGTCATTGCATGTGTGTTCTTTTTACTAACAACAACTGTAGTCATTTCATGACTGTTCTTTTCACATACCACATATGGATCCACCAGTGTCATTGAAATGTGTGTTCTCTTCAGAGACCACACATGGATCCACCAGTGTCATTGCATGTGTGTTCTTTTCACAATCCACCTATGGATCCACCAGTGTCATTGCATGTGTGTTCTTTTTACTAACAATAACCAAAGTCATTGCATATGTGTTCTTTTCACATACCACATATGGATCCACCAGTGTCATTGCATGTGTGCTCTTTTTACTAACAACAACCAGAGTCATTGCATGTGTGCTCTTTTCACAATCCACCTATGGATCCACCAGTGTCATTGCATGTGTGTTCTTTTTACTAACAACAACCAGAGTCATTGCATGTGTGTTCTTTTCACATACCACATATGGATCCACCAGTGTCATTGCATGTGTGCTCTTTTCACAATCCACCAATGGATCCACCAGTGTCATTGCGTGTGTGTTCTTTTTTACTAACAACAACCAGAGTCATTGAAATGTGTGTTCTTTTCACATACCACATATGGATCCACCAGTGTCATTGTATGTGTGTTCTTTTCACAATCCACCTATGGATCCACCAGTGGCATTGCATGTGTGTTCTCTTTACTAACAACAACCAGAGTCATTGCAAGTGTGTTCTTTCACATACCACATGTGTCATTGCATGTGTGCTCTTTTTACTAACAACAACCAGAGTCATTGCATGTCTGTTCTCTTTAGAGACCACACAAGGATCCACAAGTGTCATTGCATGTGTGTTCTTTTTACTAACAACAAACAGAGTCATTGAAATGTGTGTTCTTTTCACATACCACATATGGATCCACCAGTGTCATTGAAATGTGTGTTCTTTTTACTAACAACAACCAGAGTCATTTCATATGTGTTCTCTTCAGATACCACACATGGATCCACCAGTGTCATTGCATGTGTGTTCCTTTTACTAACAACAACTAGAGTCATTGAAATGTGTGTTCTCTTTAGAGACCACACATGGATCCACTAGTGTCATTGAATGTGTGTTCTTTTTACTAACAACAGCTGGAGTCATTTGATGTGTGTTCTTTTCACATACCACATATGGATCTACCGGCGTCGTTGAAATGTGTGTTCTCTTCAGAGACCACACATGGATCCACCAGTGTCATTGCATGTGTGTTCTTTTTACTAACAACAACTTGAGTCATTTCATGTGTGTTCTTTTCACATACCACATATGGATCCACAAGTGTCATTGAAATGTGTGTTCTCTTCAGAGACCACACATGGATCCACCAGTGTCATTGCATGTGTGTTCTTTTTACTAACAACAACCAGAGTCATTGCATGTGTGTTCTTTTCACATACAACATATGGATCCACCAGTGTCATTGCATGTGTGTTCTTTTCACAATCCACCTATGGATCCACCAGTGTCATTGCATGTGTGTTCTTTTTACTAACAACAACAACTGGAGTCATTTCATGACTGTTCTTTTCACATACCACATATGGATCCACCAGTGTCATTTAAATGTGTGTTCTCTTCAGAGACCACACATGGATCCACCAGTGTCATTGCATGTGTGTTCTTTTTACTAACAACAACTGGAATCATTGCATGTGTGATCTTTTCACATACCACATATGGATCCACCAGTGTCATTGCATGTGTGCTCTTTTCACAATCCATCTATGGATCCACCAGTGTCATTGCATGTGTGTTCTATTTACTAACAACAACCAGAGTCATTGAAATGTGTGTTCTTTTCACATACCACATATGGATCCACCAGTGTCATTGCATGTGTGTTCTTTTCACAATCCACCGATGGATCCACAAGTGTAATTGCATGTGTGTTCTTTTTACTAACAACAAGTGTAGTCATTTCATGACTGTTCTTTTCAGATACCACATATGGATCCACCAGTGTCATTGAAATGTGTGTTCTCTTCAGAGACCACACATGGATCCACTAGCGTCATTGCATGTGTCCTCTTTTCACAATCCACCTATGGATCCACCAGTGTCATTGCATGTGTGTTCTTTTTACTAACAATAACCAAAGTCATTGCATGTGTGTTCTTTTCACATACCACATATGGATCCACCAGTGTCATTGCATGTGTGCTCTTTTTACTAACAACAACCAGAGTCATTGCATGTGTGTTATTTTCACATACCACATATGGATCCACCAGTGTCATTGCATGTGTGCTCTTTTTACTAACAACAACCAGAGTCATTGCATGTGTGTTATTTTCACATACCACATATGGATCGACCAGTGTCATTGCATGTGTGTTCTTTTCACAATCCACCTATGGATCCACCAGTGTCATTGCATGTGTGTTCTTTTTACTAACAACAACAACTGGAGTCATTTCATGACTGTTCTTTTCACATACCACATATGGATCCACCAGTGTCACTCAAATGTGTGTTCTCTTCAGAGACCACACATGGATCCACCAGTGTCATTGCATGTGTGTTCTTTTTACTAACAACAACTGGAGTCATTGCATGTGTGTTCTTTTCACATACCACATATGGATCCACTAGTGTCATTGCATGTGTGCTCTTTTCACAATCCATCTATGGATCCACCAGTGTCATTGCATGTGTGTTCTTTTTACTAACAACAACCAGAGTCATTGAAATGTGTGTTCTTTTCACATACCACATATGGATCCACCAGTGTCATTGCATGTGTGTTATTTTCACAATCCACCTATGGATCCACAAGTGTCATTGCATGTGTGTTCTTTTTACTCACAACAACTGTAGTCATTTCATGACTGTTCTTTTCACATACCACATATGGATCCACCAGTGTCATTGAAATGTGTGTTCTCTTCAGAGACCACACATGGATCCACCAGTGTCATTGCATGTGTGTTCTTTTCACAATCCACCTATGGATCCACCAGTGTCATTGCATGTGTGTTCTTTTTACTAACAATAACCAAAGTCATTGCATGTGTGTTCTTTTCACATACCACATATGGATCCACCAGTGTCATTGCATGTGTGCTCTTTTTACTAACAACAACCAGAGTCATTGCATGTGTGCTCTTTTCACAATCCACCTATGGATCCACCAGTGTCATTGCATGTGTGTTCTTTTTACTAACAACAACCAGAGTCATTGCATGTGTGTTCTTTTCACATACCACATATGGATCCACCAGTGTCATTGCGTGTGTGTTCTTTTTTACTAACAACAACCAGAGTCATTGAAATGTGTGTTCTTTTCACATACCACATATGGATCCACCAGTGTCATTGAAATGTGTGTTCTTTTTACTAACAACAACCAAATTCATTGAAATGTGTGTTCTCTTCAGAGACCATGCATGGATCCACCAGTGGCATTGCATGTGTGTTCTTTTCACATACCACATATGGATCCACCAGTGTCATTGTATGTGTGTTCTTTTCACAATCCACCTATGGATCCACCAGTGGCATTGCATGTGTGTTCTCTTTACTAACAACAACCATAGTCATTGCAAGTGTGTTCTTTCACATACCACATGTGTCATTGCATGTGTGCTCTTTTTACTAACAACAACCAGAGTCATTGCATGTCTGTTCTCTTTAGAGACCACACAAGGATCCACAAGTGTCATTGCATGTATGTTCGTTTTACTAACAACAAACAGAGTCATTGAAATGTGTGTTCTTTTCACATACCACATATGGATCCACCAGTGTCATTGAAATGTGTGTTCTTTTTACTAACAACAACCAGAGTCATTTCATATGTGTTCTCTTCAGATACCACACATGGATCCACCAGTGTCATTGCATGTGTGTTCCTTTTACTAACAACAGCTGGAGTCATTTGATGTGTGTTCTTTTCACATACCACATATGGATCTACCGGCGTCGTTGAAATGTGTGTTCTCTTCAGAGACCACACATGGATCCACCAGTGTCATTGCATGTGTGTTCTTTTTACTAACAACAACCAGAGTAATTGCATGTGTGTTATTTTCACATACCACATATGGATCCACGAGTGTCATTGCATGTGTGCTCTTTTTACTAACAACAACCAGAGTCATTGCATGTGTGTTCTCTTCAGAGACCACACATGGATCCACCAGTGTCATTACGTGTGTGTTCTTTTTACTAACAACAACCAGATTCATTGAAATGTGTGTTCTCTTTAGAGACCACACATGGATCCACCAGTGTCATTGCATGTGTGTTATTTTCACATACCACATATAGATCCACCAGTGTCATTGCATGTGTGTTCCTTTCACAATCCACCTATGGATCCACCAGTGTCATTGCATCTGTGTTCTCTTTACTAACAACAACAAGAGTCATTGAAATGTGTGTTCTTTTCACATACCACATATGGATCCACTAGTGTCATTGCATGTGTGTTCTTTTCACAATCCACCTATGGATCCACCAGTGTCATTGCATGTGTGTTCTCTTTACTAACAACAACCGGAGTCATTGCATGTGTGTTATTTTCACATACCACAGATGGATCCACCAGTGTCATTGCATGTGTGCTCTTTTAATTAACAACAACCAGAGTAATTACATGTGTGTTCTCTTTACAGACCACACATGGATCCACCAGTGTCATTGCATGTGTGTTCTTTTTACTAGCAACAACCAGAGTCATTGAAATGTGTGTTCTTTTCACATACCACATATGGATCCACCAGTGTCATTGGATGTGTGTTCTTTTTACTAACAACAACCAGAGTCATTGCATGAGTGTTCTCTTCAGAGACCACACATGGATCCACCAATGTCATTGCATGTGTGTTCTTTTTACTAACAACAACCAGAGTCATTGAAATGTGTGTTGTCTTTAGAGACCACACATGGATCGACCAGTGTCATTGCATGTGTGTTATTTTTACTAACAACAACCAGTGTCATTGCATGTGTGTTCTTTTCACAATCCACCTATGGATCCACCAGTGTTATTGCATGTGTGTTCTTTTTACTAACAACAACCAGATTCATTGCATGTGTGTTATTTTCACATACCAAATATGGATCCACAAGTGTCATTGCATGTGTGTTCTTTTCACAATCCACCTATGGATCCACCAGTGTTATTGCATGTGTGCTCTTTTTACTAACAACAACCAGAGTCATTGCATGTGTGCTCTTTTCATAATCCACCTATGGATCCACCAGTGTCATTGCATGTGTGTTCTTTTTACTAACAACAACCAGTGTCATTGCATGTGTGTTCTTTTCGTAATCCACCTATGGATCCACCAGTTTCATTACATGTGTGTTCTTTTTGCTAACAACAACCAGAGTCATTGCATGTGTGCTATTTTCACATACCACATATGGATCCACCAGTGTCATTGCATGTGTGTACTTTTTACTAACAACAACTGGAGTAATTTCATGTGTGTTATTTTCACATACCACATATGGATCCACCGGTGTCATTGAAATGTGTGTTCTCTTCATAGACCACACATGGATCCACCAGTGTCATTGCATGTGTGTTCTTTTTACTAACAACAACAAGAGTCATTGCATGTGTGTTCTTTTCACATACCACATATGGATCCACCAGTGTCATTGCATGTGTGTTCTTTTCACAATCCACCTATGGATCCACCAATGTCATTGCATGTGTGGTCTCGTTACTAACAACAACCAGAGTCATTGCATGTGTGTTCTTTTCACATACTACATATGGATCCACCAGTGTTATTGCATGTGTGCTCTTTTTACTAACAACAACCAGAGTCATTGCATGTGTGTTCTTTTCACATACCACATATGGATCCACCAGTGTCATTGCATGTGTGCTCTTTTTACTAACAACAACCAGTGTCATTGAAATGTGTGTTCTTTTCACATACCACATATGGATCCACTAGTGTCATTGCATGTGTGTTCTTTTTACTAACAACAACCAGAGTCATTGCATGTGTGTTCTCTTCAGAGACCACACATGGATCCACTAGTGTCATTGCATGTGTGTTCTTTTAACTAACAACAACCAGAGTCATTGAAATGTGTGTTCTCTTCAGAGACCACACATGGATCCACCAGTGTCATTGCATGTGTGTTCTTTTTACTAACAACAACCAGTGTCATTGCATGTGTGTTCTCTTCAGAGACCACACATGGATCCACCAATGTCATTGCATGTGTGTTATTTTTACTAACAAGAACCAGAGTCATTGAAATGTTTGTTGTCTTTAGAGACCACACATGGATCCACCAGTGTCATTGCATGTGTGTTAGTTTTACTAACAACAACCAGTGTCATTGCGTGTGTGTTCTTTTCACAATCCACCTATGGATCCACCAGTGTCATTGCATGTGTGTTCTTTTTACTAACAACAACCAGAGTCATTGCATGTGTGTTATTTTCACATACCAAATATGGATCCACCAGTGTCATTGCATGTGTGTTCTTTTTACTAACAACAACTAGAGTCATTTCATGTGTGTTCTTTTCACATACCACATATGGATCCAGAAGTGTCACTGAAATGTGTGTTCTCTTCAGAGACCACACATGGATCCACCAGTGTCATTGCATGTGTGTTCTTTTTACTAACAACAACCAGAGCCACTGCATGTGTGTTCTTTTCACATACAACATATGGATCCACCAGTGTCATTGCATGTGTGTTATTTTCATAATCCACCTATGGATCCACCAGTGTCATTGCATGTGTGTTCTTTTTACTAACAACAACTAGAGTCATTTCATGTGTGTTCTTTTCACATACCACATATGGATCCAGAAGTGTCACTGAAATGTGTGTTCTCTTCAGAGACCACACATGGATCCACCAGTGTCATTGCATGTGTGTTCTTTTTACTAACAACAACCAGAGCCACTGCATGTGTGTTCTTTTCACATACAACATATGGATCCACCAGTGTCATTGCATGTGTGTTATTTTCATAATCCACCTATGGATCCACCAGTGTCATTGCATGTGTGTTCTTTTTACTAACAACAACTAGAGTCATTTCATAACTGTCTTTTTCACATACCACATATGGATCCACCAGTGTCATTTAAATGTGTGTTGTCTTCAGAGACCACACATGGATCCACCAGTGTCATTGCATGTGTGTTCTTTTTACTAACAACAACTGGATTCATTGCATGTGTGTTCTTTTCACATACCACATATGGATCCACCAGTGTCATTGCATGTGTGCTCTTTTCACAATCCATCTTTGGATCCACTAGTGTCATTGCATGTGTGTTATTTTTACTAACAACAACAAGAGTCATTGAAATATGTGTTCTTTTCACATACCACATATGGATCCACCAGTGTCATTGCATGTGTGTTCTTTTCACAATCCACCTATGGATCCACAAGTGTCATTGCATGTGTGTTCTTTTTACTAACAACAACTGTAGTCATTTCATGACTGTTCTTTTCACATACCACATATGGATCCACCAGTGTCATTGAAATGTGTGTTCTCTTCAGAGACCACACATGGATCCACCAGTGTCATTGCATGTGTGTTCTTTTCACAATCCACCTATGGATCCACCAGTGTCATTGCATGTGCGTTCTTTTTACTAACAATAACCAAAGTCATTCCATGTGTGTTCTTTTCACATACCACATATGGATCCACTAGTGTCATTGCATGTGTGCTCTTTTTACTAACAACAACCAGAGTCATTGCATGTGTGCCCTTTTCACAATCCACCTATGGATCCACCAGTGTCATTGCATGTGTGTTCTTTTTACTAACAACAACTAGAGTCATTGCATGTGTGTTCTTTTCACATACCACATATGGATCCACCAGTGTCATTGCATGTGTGTTCTTTTCACAATCCACCTATGGATCCACCAGTGTCATTGCACGTGTGTTATTTTTACTAACAATAACCAAAGTCATTGCATGTGTGTTCTTTTCACATACCACATATGGATCCACCAGTGTCATTGCATGTGTGCTCTTTTTACTAACAACAACCAGAGTCATTGCATGTGTGCTCTTTTCACAATCCACCTATGGATCCACCAGTGTCATTGCATGTGTGTTCTTTTTACTAACAACAACCAGAGTCATTGCATGTGTGTTCTTTTCACATACCACATATGGATCCACCAGTGTCATTGCGTGTGTGTTCTTTTTTACTAACAACAACCAGAGTCATTGAAATGTGTGTTCTTTTCACATACCACATATGGATCCACCAGTGTCATTGAAATGTGTGTTCTTTTTACTAACAACAACCAAATTCATTGAAATGTGTGTTCTCTTCAGAGACCATGCATGGATCTACCAGTGGCATTGCATGTGTGTTCTTTTCACATACCACATATGGATCCACCAGTGTCATTGTATGTGTGTTCTTTTCACAATCCACCTATGGATCCACCAGTGGCATTGCATGTGTGTTCTCTTTACTAACAACAACCAGAGTCATTGCAAGTGTGTTCTTTCACATACCACATGTGTCATTGCATGTGTGCTCTTTTTACTAACAACAACCAGAGTCATTGCATGTCTGTTCTCTTTAGAGACCACACAAGGATCCACAAGTGTCATTGCATGTGTGTTCGTTTTACTAACAACAAACAGAGTCATTGAAATGTGTGTTCTTTTCACATACCACATATGGATCCACCAGTGTCATTGAAATGTGTGTTCTTTTTACTAACAACAACCAGAGTCATTTCATATGTGTTCTCTTCAGATACCACACATGGATCCACCAGTGTCATTGCATGTGTGTTCCTTTTACTAACAACAGCTGGAGTCATTTGATGTGTGTTCTTTTCACATACCACATATGGATCTACCGGCGTCGTTGAAATGTGTGTTCTCTTCAGAGACCACACATGGATCCACCAGTGTCATTGCATGTGTGTTCTTTTTACTAACAACAACCAGAGTAATTGCATGTGTGTTATTTTCACATACCACATATGGATCCACGAGTGTCATTGCATGTGTTCTCTTTTTACTAACAACAACCAGAGTCATTGCATGTGTGTTCTCTTCAGAGACCACACATGGATCCACCAGTGTCATTACGTGTGTGTTCTTTTTACTAACAACAACCAGATTCATTGAAATGTGTGTTCCCTTTAGAGACCACACATGGATCCACCAGTGTCATTGCATGTGTGTTATTTTCACATACCACATATAGATCCACCAGTGTCATTGCATGTGTGTTCTTTTCACAATCCACCTATGGATCCACCAGTGTCATTACATCTGTGTTCTCTTTACTAACAACAACAAGAGTCATTGAAATGTGTGTTCTTTTCACATACCACATATGGATCCACTAGTGTCATTGCATGTGTGTTCTTTTCACAATCCACCTATGGATCCACCAGTGTCATTGCATGTGTGTTCTCTTTACTAACAACAACCGGAGTCATTGCATGTGTGTTATTTTCACATACCACAGATGGATCCACCAGTGTCATTGCATGTGTGCTCTTTTAATTAACAACAACCAGAGTAATTACATGTGTGTTCTCTTTACAGACCACACATGGATCCACCAGTGTCATTGCATGTGTGTTCTTTTTACTAGCAACAACCAGAGTCATTGAAATGTGTGTTCTTTTCACATACCACATATGGATCCACCAGTGTCATTGGATGTGTGTTCTTTTTACTAACAACAACCAGAGTCATTGCATGAGTGTTCTCTTCAGAGACCACACATGGATCCACCAATGTCATTGCATGTGTGTTCTTTTTACTAACAACAACCAGAGTCATTGAAATGTGTGTTGTCTTTAGAGACCACACATGGATCGACCAGTGTCATTGCATGTGTGTTATTTTTACTAACAACAACCAGTGTCATTGCATGTGTGTTCTTTTCACAATCCACCTATGGATCCACCAGTGTTATTGCATGTGTGTTCTTTTTACTAACAACAACCAGATTCATTGCATGTGTGTTATTTTCACATACCAAATATGGATCCACAAGTGTCATTGCATGTGTGTTCTTTTCACAATCCACCTATGGATCCACCAGTGTCATTGCATGTGTGCTCTTTTTACTAACAACAACCAGAGTCATTGCATGTGTGCTCTTTTCATAATCCACCTATGGATCCACCAGTGTCATTGCATGTGTGTTCTTTTTACTAACAACAACCAGTGTCATTGCATGTGTGTTCTTTTCGTAATCCACCTATGGATCCACCAGTTTCATTACATGTGTGTTCTTTTTGCTAACAACAACCAGAGTCATTGCATGTGTGCTATTTTCACATACCACATATGGATCCACCAGTGTCATTGCATGTGTGTACTTTTTACTAACAACAACTGGAGTAATTTCATGTGTGTTATTTTCACATACCACATATGGATCCACCGGTGTCATTGAAATGTGTGTTCTCTTCATAGACCACACATGGATCCACCAGTGTCATTGCATGTGTGTTCTTTTTACTAACAACAACAAGAGTCATTGCATGTGTGTTCTTTTCACATACCACATATGGATCCACCAGTGTCATTGCATGTGTGTTCTTTTCACAATCCACCTATGGATCCACCAATGTCATTGCATGTGTGGTCTCGTTACTAACAACAACCAGAGTCATTGCATGTGTGTTCTTTTCACATACTACATATGGATCCACCAGTGTTATTGCATGTGTGCTCTTTTTACTAACAACAACCAGAGTCATTGCATGTGTGTTCTTTTCACATACCACATATGGATCCACCAGTGTCATTGCATGTGTGCTCTTTTTACTAACAACAACCAGTGTCATTGAAATGTGTGTTCTTTTCACATACCACATATGGATCCACTAGTGTCATTGCATGTGTGTTCTTTTTACTAACAACAACCAGAGTCATTGCATGTGTGTTCTCTTCAGAGACCACACATGGATCCACTAGTGTCATTGCATGTGTGTTCTTTTAACTAACAACAACCAGAGTCATTGAAATGTGTGTTCTCTTCAGAGACCACACATGGATCCACCAGTGTCATTGCATGTGTGTTCTTTTTACTAACAACAACCAGTGTCATTGCATGTGTGTTCTCTTCAGAGACCACACATGGATCCACCAATGTCATTGCATGTGTGTTATTTTTACTAACAAGAACCAGAGTCATTGAAATGTTTGTTGTCTTTAGAGACCACACATGGATCCACCAGTGTCATTGCATGTGTGTTAGTTTTACTAACAACAACCAGTGTCATTGCGTGTGTGTTCTTTTCACAATCCACCTATGGATCCACCAGTGTCATTGCATGTGTGTTCTTTTTACTAACAACAACCAGAGTCATTGCATGTGTGTTATTTTCACATACCAAATATGGATCCACCAGTGTCATTGCATGTGTGTTCTTTTTACTAACAACAACTAGAGTCATTTCATGTGTGTTCTTTTCACATACCACATATGGATCCAGAAGTTTCACTGAAATGTGTGTTCTCTTCAGAGACCACACATGGATCCACCAGTGTCATTGCATGTGTGTTCTTTTTACTAACAACAACCAGAGCCACTGCATGTGTGTTCTTTTCACATACAACATATGGATCCACCAGTGTCATTGCATGTGTGTTATTTTCATAATCCACCTATGGATCCACCAGTGTCATTGCATGTGTGTTCTTTTTACTAACAACAACTAGAGTCATTTCATAACTGTCTTTTTCACATACCACATATGGATCCACCAGTGTCATTTAAATGTGTGTTGTCTTCAGAGACCACATATGGATCCACCAGTGTCATTTAAATGTGTGTTCTTTTTACTAACAACAACTGGATTCATTGCATGTGTGTTCTTTTCACATACCACATATGGATCCACCAGTGTCATTGCATGTGTGCTCTTTTCACAATCCATCTTTGGATCCACTAGTGTCATTGCATGTGTGTTCTTTTTACTAACAACAACCAGAGTCATTGAAATATGTGTTCTTTTCACATACCACATATGGATCCACCAGTGTCATTGCATGTGTGTTCTTTTCACAATCCACCTATGGATCCACAAGTGTCATTGCATGTGTGTTCTTTTTACTAACAACAACTGTAGTCATTTCATGACTGTTCTTTTCACATACCACATATGGATCCACCAGTGTCATTGAAATGTGTGTTCTCTTCAGAGACCACACATGGATCCACCAGTGTCATTGCATGTGTGTTCTTTTCACAATCCACCTATGGATCCACCAGTGTCATTGCATGTGCGTTCTTTTTACTAACAATAACCAAAGTCATTCCATGTGTGTTCTTTTCACATACCACATATGGATCCACCAGTGTCATTGCATGTGTGCTCTTTTTACTAACAACAACCAGAGTCATTGCATGTGTGCTCTTTTCACAATCCACCTATGGATCCACCAGTGTCATTGCATGTGTGTTCTTTTTACTAACAACAACTAGAGTCATTGCATGTGTGTTCTTTTCACATACCACATATGGATCCACCAGTGTCATTGCATGTGTGTTCTTTTCACAATCCACCTATGGATCCACCAGTGTCATTGCACGTGTGTTATTTTTACTAACAATAACCAAAGTCATTGCATGTGTGTTCTTTTCACATACCACATATGGATCCACCAGTGTCATTGCATGTGTGCTCTTTTTACTAACAACAACCAGAGTCATCGCATGTGTGCTCTTTTCACAATCCACCTATGGATCCACCAGTGTCATTGCATGTGTGTTCTTTTTACTAACAACAACGAGAGTCATTGCATGTGTGTTCTTTTCACATACCACATATGGATCCACCAGTGTCATTGCATGTGTGCTCTTTTTACTAACAACTAGTGTCATTGAAATGTGTGTTCTCTTCAGAGACCACACATGGATCCACCAGTGTCATTGCATGTGTGTTCTTTTTACTAACAACAACCAGAGTCATTGAAATGTGTGTTCTCTTCACATACAAAATATGGATCCACCAATGTCATTGCATGTGTGTTCTTTTCACAATCCACACATGGATCCACCAGTGTCATTACATGTGTGTTCTTTTTACTAACAACAACTAGAGTCATTGCATGTGTGTTCTTTTCACATACCACATATGGATCCATAGTGTCATTGCATGTGTGCTCTTTTCACAATCCACCTATGGATCCACCAGAGTCATTGCATGTGTGTTCTTTTTACTAACAACAACCAGAGTCATTGAAATGTGTGTTCTTTTCACATACCACATATGGATCCACCAGTGGCATTGCATGTGAGTTCTTTTCACAATCCACCTATGGATCCACCAGTGTCATTGCATGTGTGTTATTTTTACTAACAACAACTGGAGTCATTTCATGTGTGTTCTTTTCACATACCACATATGGATCCACCGGTGTCATTGAAATGTGTGTTCTCTTCAGGGACCACACATGGATCCACCAGTGTCATTGCGTGTGTGTTCTTTTTACTAACAACAACCAGAGTCATTGCATGTGTGTTCTTTTCACATACCACATATGGATCCACCAGTGTCATTGCATGTGTGTTCTTTTCACAATCCACCTATGGATCCACCAGTGTCATTGCATGTGTGTTCTTTTTACTAACAACAACCAGTCATTGCATGTGTGTTCTTTTCACATACCACATATGGATACACCAGTGTCATTGCATGTGTGTTCTTTTCACAATGCACCTATGGATCCACCAGTGTCATTACATGTGTGTTCTCTTTACTAACAACAACCAGAGTCATTGCATGTGTGTTCTTTTCACATACCACATATGGATCCACCAGTGTCATTGCATGTGTGCTCTTTTTACTAACAACAACCAGAGTCATTGCATGTGTGTTCTCTTTAGAGACCACACATGGATCCTCCAGTGTCATTGCATGTGTGTTCTTTTTTACCAACAACAACCAGAGTCATTGAAATGTGTGTTCTTTTCACATACCGCATATGGATCCACCAGTGTCATTGCATGTGTGTTCTTTTTACTAACAACAACCAGAGTCATTGCATGTGTGTTCTCTTCAGGGACCACACATGGATCCACCAGTGTCATTGCATGTGTGTTCTTTTTACTAACAATAACCAGAGTCATTGAAATGTGTGTTCTCTTCAGAGACCACACATGGATCCACCAGTGTCATTGCACGTGTGTTCTTTTTACTAACAACAACCAGTGTCATTGCATGTGTGTTCTTTTCACAATCCACCTATGGATCCACCAGTGTCATTGCATGTGTGTTCTTTTGGCTAACAACAACCAGAGTCATTGCATGTGTGTTATTTTCACATACCAAATATGGATCCACCAGTGTCATTGCATGTGTGTTCTTTTTACTAACAACAACTTGAGTCATTTCATGTGTGTTCTTTTCACATACCACATATGGATCCACAAGTGTCATTGAAATGTGTGTTCTCTTCAGAGACCACACATGGATCCACCAGTGTCATTGCATGTGTGTTCTTTTTACTAACAACAACCAGAGTCATTGCATGTGTGTTCTTTTCACATACAACATATGGATCCACCAGTGTCATTGCATGTGTGTTCTTTTCACAATCCACCTATGGATCCACCAGTGTCATTGCATGTGTGTTCTTTTTACTAACAACAACAACTGGAGTCATTTCATGACTGTTCTTTTCACATACCACATATGGATCCACCAGTGTCATTTAAATGTGTGTTCTCTTCAGAGACCACACATGGATCCACCAGTGTCATTGCATGTGTGTTCTTTTTACTAACAACAACTGGAATCATTGCATGTGTGATCTTTTCACATACCACATATGGATCCACCAGTGTCATTGCATGTGTGCTCTTTTCACAATCCATCTATGGATCCACCAGTGTCATTGCATGTGTGTTCTATTTACTAACAACAACCAGAGTCATTGAAATGTGTGTTCTTTTCACATACCACATATGGATCCACCAGTGTCATTGCATGTGTGTTCTTTTCACAATCCACCGATGGATCCACAAGTGTAATTGCATGTGTGTTCTTTTTACTAACAACAAGTGTAGTCATTTCATGACTGTTCTTTTCAGATACCACATAGGATCCACCAGTGTCATTGAAATGTGTGTTCTCTTCAGAGACCACACATGGATCCACTAGCGTCATTGCATGTGTCCTCTTTTCACAATCCACCTATGGATCCACCAGTGTCATTGCATGTGTGTTCTTTTTACTAACAATAACCAAAGTCATTGCATGTGTGTTCTTTTCACATACCACATATGGATCCACCAGTGTCATTGCATGTGTGCTATTTTTACTAACAACAACCAGAGTCATTGCATGTGTGCTCTTTTCACAATCCACCTATGGATCCACCAGTGTCATTGCATGTGTGTTCTTTTTACTAACAACAACCAGAGTCATTGCATGTGTGTTCTTTTCACATACCACATATGGATCCACCAGTGTCATTGCATGTGTGCTCTTTTTACTAACAACAACCAGAGTCATTGCATGTGTGTTATTTTCACATACCACATATGGATCGACCAGTGTCATTGCATGTGTGTTCTTTTCACAATCCACCTATGGATCCACCAGTGTCATTGCATGTGTGTTCTTTTTACTAACAACAACAACTGGAGTCATTTCATGACTGTTCTTTTCACATACCACATATGGATCCACCAGTGTCACTCAAATGTGTGTTCTCTTCAGAGACCACACATGGATCCACCAGTGTCATTGCATGTGTGTTCTTTTTACTAACAACAACTGGAGTCATTGCATGTGTGTTCTTTTCACATACCACATATGGATCCACTAGTGTCATTGCATGTGTGCTCTTTTCACAATCCATCTATGGATCCACCAGTGTCATTGCATGTGTGTTCTTTTTACTAACAACAACCAGAGTCATTGAAATGTGTGTTCTTTTCACATACCACATATGGATCCACCAGTGTCATTGCATGTGTGTTATTTTCACAATCCACCTATGGATCCACAAGTGTCATTGCATGTGTGTTCTTTTTACTCACAACAACTGTAGTCATTTCATGACTGTTCTTTTCACATACCACATATGGATCCACCAGTGTCATTGAAATGTGTGTTCTCCTCAGAGACCACACATGGATCCACCAGTGTCATTGCATGTGTGTTCTTTTCACAATCCACCTATGGATCCACCAGTGTCATTGCATGTGTGTTCTTTTTACTAACAATAACCAAAGTCATTGCATGTGTGTTCTTTTCACATACCACATATGGATCCACCAGTGTCATTGCATGTGTGCTCTTTTTACTAACAACAACCAGAGTCATTGCATGTGTGCTCTTTTCACAATCCACCTATGGATCCACCAGTATCATTGCATGTGTGTTCTTTTTACTAACAACAACCAGAGTCATTGCATGTGTGTTCTTTTCACATACCACATATGGATCCACCAGTGTCATTGCGTGTGTGTTCTTTTTTACTAACAACAACCAGAGTCATTGAAATGTGTGTTCTTTTCACATACCGCATATGGATCCACCAGTGTCATTGAAATGTGTGTTCTTTTTACTAACAACAACCAAATTCATTGAAATGTGTGTTCTCTTCAGAGACCATGCATGGATCCACCAGTGGCATTGCATGTGTGTTCTTTTCACATACCACATATGGATCCACCAGTGTCATTGTATGTGTGTTCTTTTCACAATCCACCTATGGATCCACCAGTGGCATTGCATGTGTGTTCTCTTTACTAACAACAACCAGAGTCATTGCAAGTGTGTTCTTTCACATACCACATGTGTCATTGCATGTGTGCTCTTTTTACTAACAACAACCAGAGTCATTGCATGTCTGTTCTCTTTAGAGACCACACAAGGATCCACAAGTGTCATTGCATGTGTGTTCGTTTTACTAACAACAAACAGAGTCATTGAAATGTGTGTTCTTTTCACATACCACATATGGATTCACCAGTGTCATTGAAATGTGTGTTCTTTTTACTAACAACAACCAGAGTCATTTCATATGTGTTCTCTTCAGATACCACACATGGATCCACCAGTGTCATTGCATGTGTGTTCCTTTTACTAACAACAGCTGGAGTCATTTGATGTGTGTTCTTTTCACATACCACATATGGATCTACCGGCGTCGTTGAAATGTGTGTTCTCTTCAGAGACCACACATGGATCCACCAGTGTCATTGCATGTGTGTTCTTTTTACTAACAACAACCAGAGTAATTGCATGTGTGTTATTTTCACATACCACATATGGATCCACGAGTGTCATTGCATGTGTGCTCTTTTTACTAACAACAACCAGAGTCATTGCATGTGTGTTCTCTTTAGAGACCACACATGGATCCACCAGTGTCATTACGTGTGTGTTCTTTTTACTAACAACAACCAGATTCATTGAAATGTGTGTTCTCTTTAGAGACCACACATGGATCCACCAGTGTCATTGCATGTGTGTTATTTTCACATACCACATATAGATCCACCAGTGTCATTGCATGTGTGTTCTTTTCACAATCCACCTATGGATCCACCAGTGTCATTGAATCTGTGTTCTCTTTACTAACAACAACAAGAGTCATTGAAATGTGTGTTCTTTTCACATACCACATATGGATCCACTAGTGTCATTGCATGTGTGTTCTTTTCACAATCCACCTATGGATCCACCAGTGTCATTGCATGTGTGTTCTCTTTACTAAAAACAACCGGAGTCATTGCATGTGTGTTATTTTCACATACCACAGATGGATCCACCAGTGTCATTGCATGTGTGCTCTTTTAATTAACAACAACCAGAGTAATTACATGTGTGTTCTCTTTACAGACCACACATGGATCCACCAGTGTCATTGCATGTGTGTTCTTTTTACTAGCAACAACCAGAGTCATTGAAATGTGTGTTCTTTTCACATACCACATATGGATCCACCAGTGTCATTGGATGTGTGTTCTTTTTACTAACAACAACCAGAGTCATTGCATGAGTGTTCTCTTCAGAGACCACACATGGATCCACCAATGTCATTGCTTGTGTGTTCTTTTTACTAACAACAACCAGAGTCATTGAAATGTGTGTTGTCTTTAGAGACCACACATGGATCGACCAGTGTCATTGCATGTGTGTTGTTTTTACTAACAACAACCAGTGTCATTGCATGTGTGTTCTTTTCACAATCCACCTATGGATCCACCAGTGTTATTGCATGTGTGTTCTTTTTACTAACAACAACCAGATTCATTGCATGTGTGTTATTTTCACATACCAAATATGGATCCACAAGTGTCATTGCATGTGTGTTCTTTTCACAATCCACCTATGGATCCACCAGTGTCATTGCATGTGTGCTCTTTTTACTAACAACAACCAGAGTCATTGCATGTGTGCTCTTTTCATAATCCACCTATGGATCCACCAGTGTCATTGCATGTGTGTTCTTTTTACTAACAACAACCAGTGTCATTGCATGTGTGTTCTTTTCGTAATCCACCTATGGATCCACCAGTTTCATTACATGTGTGTTCTTTTTGCTAACAACAACCAGAGTCATTGCATGTGTGCTATTTTCACATACCACATATGGATCCACCAGTGTCATTGCATGTGTGTACTTTTTACTAACAACAACTGGAGTAATTTCATGTGTGTTATTTTCACATACCACATATGGATCCACCGGTGTCATTGAAATGTGTGTTCTCTTCATAGACCACACATGGATCCACCAGTGTCATTGCATGTGTGTTCTTTTTACTAACAACAACAAGAGTCATTGCATGTGTGTTCTTTTCACATACCACATATGGATCCACCAGTGTCATTGCATGTGTGTTCTTTTCATAATCCACCTATGGATCCACCAATGTCATTGCATGTGTGGTCTCGTTACTAACAACAACCAGAGTCATTGCATGTGTGTTCTTTTCACATACTACATATGGATCCACCAGTGTTATTGCATGTGTGCTCTTTTTACTAACAACAACCAGAGTCATTGCATGTGTGTTCTTTTCACATACCACATATGGATCCACCAGTGTCATTGCATGTGTGCTCTTTTTACTAACAACAACCAGTGTCATTGAAATGTGTGTTCTTTTCACATACCACATATGGATCCACTAGTGTCATTGCATGTGTGTTCTTTTTACTAACAACAACCAGAGTCATTGCATGTGTGTTCTCTTCAGAGACCACACATGGATCCACTAGTGTCATTGCATGTGTGTTCTTTTAACTAACAACAACCAGAGTCATTGAAATGTGTGTTCTCTTCAGAGACCACACATGGATCCACCAGTGTCATTGCATGTGTGTTCTTTTTACTAACAACAACCAGTGTCATTGCATGTGTGTTCTCTTCAGAGACCACACATGGATCCACCAATGTCATTGCATGTGTGTTATTTTTACTAACAAGAACCAGAGTCATTGAAATGTTTGTTGTCTTTAGAGACCACACATGGATCCACCAGTGTCATTGCATGTGTGTTAGTTTTACTAACAACAACCAGTGTCATTGCGTGTGTGTTCTTTTCACAATCCACCTATGGATCCACCAGTGTCATTGCATGTGTGTTCTTTTTACTAACAACAACCAGAGTCATTGCATGTGTGTTATTTTCACATACCAAATATGGATCCACCAGTGTCATTGCATGTGTGTTCTTTTTACTAACAACAACTAGAGTCATTTCATGTGTGTTCTTTTCACATACCACATATGGATCCAGAAGTGTCACTGAAATGTGTGTTCTCTTCAGAGACCACACACCAGTGTCATTGCATGTGTGTTCTTTTTACTAACAACAACCAGAGCCACTGCATGTGTGCTCTTTTAATTAACAACAACCAGAGTAATTACATGTGTGTTCTCTTTACAGACCACACATGGATCCACCAGTGTCATTGCATGTGTGTTCTTTTTACTAGCAACAACAGAGTCATTGAAATGTGTGTTCTTTTCACATACCACATATGGATCCACCAGTGTCATTGGATGTGTGTTCTTTTTACTAACAACAACCAGAGTCATTGCATGAGTGTTCTCTTCAGAGACCACACATGGATCCACCAATGTCATTGCATGTGTGTTCTTTTTACTAACAACAACCAGAGTCATTGAAATGTGTGTTGTCTTTAGAGACCACACATGGATCGACCAGTGTCATTGCATGTGTGTTATTTTTACTAACAACAACCAGTGTCATTGCATGTGTGTTCTTTTCACAATCCACCTATGGATCCACCAGTGTTATTGCATGTGTGTTCTTTTTACTAACAACAACCAGATTCATTGCATGTGTGTTATTTTCACATACCAAATATGGATCCACAAGTGTCATTGCATGTGTGTTCTTTTCACAATCCACCTATGGATCCACCAGTGTCATTGCATGTGTGCTCTTTTTACTAACAACAACCAGAGTCATTGCATGTGTGCTCTTTTCATAATCCACCTATGGATCCACCAGTGTCATTGCATGTGTGTTCTTTTTACTAACAACAACCAGTGTCATTGCATGTGTGTTCTTTTCGTAATCCACCTATGGATCCACCAGTTTCATTACATGTGTGTTCTTTTTGCTAACAACAACCAGAGTCATTGCATGTGTGCTATTTTCACATACCACATATGGATCCACCAGTGTCATTGCATGTGTGTACTTTTTACTAACAACAACTGGAGTAATTTCATGTGTGTAATTTTCACATACCACATATGGATCCACCGGTGTCATTGAAATGTGTGTTCTCTTCATAGACCACACATGGATCCACCAGTGTCATTGCATGTGTGTTCTTTTTACTAACAACAAGAAGAGTCATTGCATGTGTGTTCTTTTCACATACCACATATGGATCCACCAGTGTCATTGCATGTGTGTTCTTTTCACAATCCACCTATGGATCCACCAATGTCATTGCATGTGTGGTCTCGTTACTAACAACAACCAGAGTCATTGCATGTGTGTTCTTTTCACATACTACATATGGATCCACCAGTGTTATTGCATGTGTGCTCTTTTTACTAACAACAACCAGAGTCATTGCATGTGTGTTCTTTTCACATACCACATATGGATCCACCAGTGTCATTGCATGTGTGCTCTTTTTACTAACAACAACCAGTGTCATTGAAATGTGTGTTCTTTTCACATACCACATATGGATCCACTAGTGTCATTGCATGTGTGTTCTTTTTACTAACAACAACCAGAGTCATTGCATGTGTGTTCTCTTCAGAGACCACACATGGATCCACTAGTGTCATTGCATGTGTGTTCTTTTAACTAACAACAACCAGAGTCATTGAAATGTGTGTTCTCTTCAGAGACCACACATGGATCCACCAGTGTCATTGCATGTGTGTTCTTTTTACTAACAACAACCAGTGTCATTGCATGTGTGTTCTCTTCAGAGACCACACATGGATCCACCAATGTCATTGCATGTGTGTTATTTTTACTAACAAGAACCAGAGTCATTGAAATGTTTGTTGTCTTTAGAGACCACACATGGATCCACCAGTGTCATTGCATGTGTGTTAGTTTTACTAACAACAACCAGTGTCATTGCGTGTGTGTTCTTTTCACAATCCACCTATGGATCCACCAGTGTCATTGCATGTGTGTTCTTTTTACTAACAACAACCAGAGTCATTGCATGTGTGTTATTTTCACATACCAAATATGGATCCACCAGTGTCATTGCATGTGTGTTCTTTTTACTAACAACAACTAGAGTCATTTCATGTGTGTTCTTTTCACATACCACATATGGATCCAGAAGTGTCACTGAAATGTGTGTTCTCTTCAGAGACCACACATGGATCCACCAGTGTCATTGCATGTGTGTTCTTTTTACTAACAACAACCAGAGCCACTGCATGTGTGTTCTTTTCACATACAACATATGGATCCACCAGTGTCATTGCATGTGTGTTATTTTCATAATCCACCTATGGATCCACCAGTGTCATTGCATGTGTGTTCTTTTTACTAACAACAACTAGAGTCATTTCATAACTGTCTTTTTCACATACCACATATGGATCCACCAGTGTCATTTAAATGTGTGTTGTCTTCAGAGACCACACATGGATCCACCAGTGTCATTGCATGTGTGTTCTTTTTACTAACAACAACTGGATTCATTGCATGTGTGTTCTTTTCACATACCACATATGGATCCACCAGTGTCATTGCATGTGTGCTCTTTTCACAATCCATCTTTGGATCCACTAGTGTCATTGCATGTGTGTTCTTTTTACTAACAACAACCAGAGTCATTGAAATATGTGTTCTTTTCACATACCACATATGGATCCACCAGTGTCATTGCATGTGTGTTCTTTTCACAATCCACCTATGGATCCACAAGTGTCATTGCATGTGTGTTCTTTTTACTAACAACAACTGTAGTCATTTCATGACTGTTCTTTTCACATACCACATATGGATCCACCAGTGTCATTGAAATGTGTGTTCTCTTCAGAGACCACACATGGATCCACCAGTGTCATTGCATGTGTGTTCTTTTCACAATCCACCTATGGATCCACCAGTGTCATTGCATGTGCGTTCTTTTTACTAACAATAACCAAAGTCATTCCATGTGTGTTCTTTTCACATACCACATATGGATCCACCAGTGTCATTGCATGTGTGCTCTTTTTACTAACAACAACCAGAGTCATTGCATGTGTGCTCTTTTCACAATCCACCTATGGATCCACCAGTGTCATTGCATGTGTGTTCTTTTTACTAACAACAACTAGAGTCATTGCATGTGTGTTCTTTTCACATACCACATATGGATCCACCAGTGTCATTGCATGTGTGTTCTTTTCACAATCCACCTATGGATCCACCAGTGTCATTGCACGTGTGTTATTTTTACTAACAATAACCAAAGTCATTGCATGTGTGTTCTTTTCACATACCACATATGGATCCACCAGTGTCATTGCATGTGTGCTCTTTTTACTAACAACAACCAGAGTCATTGCATGTGTGCTCTTTTCACAATCCACCTATGGATCCACCAGTGTCATTGCATGTGTGTTCTTTTTACTAACAACAACGAGAGTCATTGCATGTGTGTTCTTTTCACATACCACATATGGATCCACCAGTGTCATTGCATGTGTGCTCTTTTTACTAACAACTAGTGTCATTGAAATGTGTGTTCTCTTCAGAGACCACACATGGATCCACCAGTGTCATTGCATGTGTGTTCTTTTTACTAACAACAACCAGAGTCATTGAAATGTGTGTTCTCTTCACATACAAAATATGGATCCACCAATGTCATTGCATGTGTGTTCTTTTCACAATCCACACATGGATCCACCAGTGTCATTACATGTGTGTTCTTTTTACTAACAACAACTAGAGTCATTGCATGTGTGTTCTTTTCACATACCACATATGGATCCATAGTGTCATTGCATGTGTGCTCTTTTCACAATCCACCTATGGATCCACTAGAGTCATTGCATGTGTGTTCTTTTTACTAACAACAACCAGAGTCATTGAAATGTGTGTTCTTTTCACATACCACATATGGATCCACCAGTGGCATTGCATGTGAGTTCTTTTCACAATCCACCTATGGATCCACCAGTGTCATTGCATGTGTGTTATTTTTACTAACAACAACTGGAGTCATTTCATGTGTGTTCTTTTCACATACCACATATGGATCCACCGGTGTCATTGAAATGTGTGTTCTCTTCAGGGACCACACATGGATCCACCAGTGTCATTGCGTGTGTGTTCTTTTTACTAACAACAACCAGAGTCATTGCATGTGTGTTCTTTTCACATACCACATATGGATCCACCAGTGTCATTGCATGTGTGTTCTTTTCACAATCCACCTATGGATCCACCAGTGTCATTGCATGTGTGTTCTTTTTACTAACAACAACCAGTCATTGCATGTGTGTTCTTTTCACATACCACATATGGATACACCAGTGTCATTGCATGTGTGTTCTTTTCACAATGCACCTATGGATCCACCAGTGTCATTACATGTGTGTTCTCTTTACTAACAACAACCAGAGTCATTGCATGTGTGTTCTTTTCACATACCACATATGGATCCACCAGTGTCATTGCATGTGTGCTCTTTTTACTAACAACAACCAGAGTCATTGCATGTGTGTTCTCTTTAGAGACCACACATGGATCCTCCAGTGTCATTGCATGTGTGTTCTTTTTTACCAACAACAACCAGAGTCATTGAAATGTGTGTTCTTTTCACATACCGCATATGGATCCACCAGTGTCATTGCATGTGTGTTCTTTTTACTAACAACAACCAGAGTCATTGCATGTGTGTTCTCTTCAGGGACCACACATGGATCCACCAGTGTCATTGCATGTGTGTTCTTTTTACTAACAATAACCAAAGTCATTGAAATGTGTGTTCTCTTCAGAGACCACACATGGATCCACCAGTGTCATTGCACGTGTGTTCTTTTTACTAACAACAACCAGTGTCATTGCATGTGTGTTCTTTTCACAATCCACCTATGGATCCACCAGTGTCATTGCATGTGTGTTCTTTTGGCTAACAACAACCAGAGTCATTGCATGTGTGTTATTTTCACATACCAAATATGGATCCACCAGTGTCATTGCATGTGTGTTCTTTTTACTAACAACAACTTGAGTCATTTCATGTGTGTTCTTTTCACATACCACATATGGATCCACAAGTGTCATTGAAATGTGTGTTCTCTTCAGAGACCACACATGGATCCACCAGTGTCATTGCATGTGTGTTCTTTTTACTAACAACAACCAGAGTCATTGCATGTGTGTTCTTTTCACATACAACATATGGATCCACCAGTGTCATTGCATGTGTGTTCTTTTCACAATCCACCTATGGATCCACCAGTGTCATTGCATGTGTGTTCTTTTTACTAACAACAACAACTGGAGTCATTTCATGACTGTTCTTTTCACATACCACATATGGATCCACCAGTGTCATTTAAATGTGTGTTCTCTTCAGAGACCACACATGGATCCACCAGTGTCATTGCATGTGTGTTCTTTTTACTAACAACAACTGGAGTCATTGCATGTGTGATCTTTTCACATACCACATATGGATCCACCAGTGTCATTGCATGTGTGCTCTTTTCACAATCCATCTATGGATCCACCAGTGTCATTGCATGTGTGTTCTATTTACTAACAACAACCAGAGTCATTGAAATGTGTGTTCTTTTCACATACCACATATGGATCCACCAGTGTCATTGCATGTGTGTTCTTTTCACAATCCACCGATGGATCCACAAGTGTCATTGCATGTGTGTTCCTTTTACTAACAACAAGTGTAGTCATTTCATGATTGTTCTTTTCAGATACCACATATGGATCCACCAGTGTCATTGAAATGTGTGTTCTCTTCAGAGACCACACATGGATCCACTAGCGTCATTTCATGTGTGTTCTTTTCACAATCCACCTATGGATCCACCAGTGTCATTGCATGTGTGTTCTTTTTACTAACAATAACCAAAGTCATTGCATGTGTGTTCTTTTCACATACCACATATGGATCCACCAGTGTCATTGCATGTGTGCTATTTTTACTAACAACAACCAGAGTCATTGCATGTGTGCTCTTTTCACAATCCACCTATAGGTCCACCAGTGTCATTGCATGTGTGTTCTTTTTACTAACAACAACCAGAGTCATTGCATGTGTGTTCTTTTCACATACCACATATGGATCCACCAGTGTCATTGCATGTGTGCTCTTTTTACTAACAACCAGTGTCATTGAAATGTGTGTGTTGGGGGGATAACCCCGGGTAGGGTCACTCCGGGGTATAAAGGCCAAGCTAGCCGAGGTTCGGCAAGGTCAAAGCGGATGCTGGCCGAGTGTCCTCAAGGCAGGCCGGATCACGGAGTAACCCGGACCAGGGAGGTCGCCTAACATTGTCTCATCCGACTCAAGGAGTGAGTCGGAGGCACCTGTCTAACTTATATGCAGGAACAGGTGTGGCCGGATCAACTGTGATCCGGATCCTCGTTTGGCTTCTAGGAGAAGGAAGGAATATATCTGGTCAAAAAGAAGGCCCGTGCGTACTGGATGAGCGAGTAAAGCAAGGGCAGGACCACCGGGTCGTGGCCGACAAGGTTGACGACGCTCACGTCGGCTGACGCGGGCGCTGTAGAGGCAACGTCGCTAAAGCAAGAGTGACGTGGGGGAAAAGCACCCCCGTCGGGTTACTAGTTTGGGAGGCGGCATATTCTTAGGAATATGCCTCCACGTATGCCCTAGGCCAGGACCGAACCACCCCTATATAAGGGGGGGTTGGGATTCTGGTAAGGGGGTTGGGTCTTTTCGGATACAGAGCAAGGGAAATACTAGTGGGTCTTGAGTTCTAGGACTAGAGGATAGGCAAGAGTAAGAGAGCCACTTCTTCCTCCTCTAGTCAAAACAGCTCGAGGAGCACTTGTAGTCTTGGAGACTGAACATCAATACAAAGCTTCTATGTAGAGAATCACTCTACTATCCCTCCCTGGATTCCCCTAGCGCATATTAGTCCCCACCTTCAGCCAATCCATGGCATCTGCCGTGACACCACCACGACAGTTGGCGCCCACCGTGGGGCTAGCGACGCTAGCAGGGGTGAAGATCCGGACGGGAAATTTCATCGGCACCGGTGAACGCATCGTCTCCAGGCTCGTTCAGCGCTTCGGTGCGCTGGACTACGTCAGCGACAATGTTGGATGCTTCGGCACACGCCCCCTTCCGTGCAACAACGTCTTCGTCAAGCTCGGCGCGCACAAGGTCTATGTAGCCGTGGACGTGTCTGGCGTCCATCCGCGTCGCGTCATCGATGCGGGGGAACCACCCCTCACTGTGGCTCACGGGGCGCGTATCGCCCGTTCCCCGGGCCATGCAGAGGTGATGATGACCGCACAAAGCACGGGCGTGAGCAGGGATCCAGCGCCAGACCCGGGGGCAACACCCAAAGCACCAAGGAAAGCTAGGGGTCCTCCGCTGGAGAGGCCCGAGAACGTGCTGAGGGAAGCTATGGATAGCTTGGCTAACCCGGTGACGGCAATGGTAGATCCGGCTCAGGCACAAGCCGAGCTAGAGGAGACCCGGCGAAAGATACTGGAGGGCGCAAATAAAATAGAAGCGGCTCAGCAGTCGTTGAACATGACGCTGCGTGAGTACGCGAAAGCGAACAAGGTTGATGCAGTGAGGGTAAAAGGGAGAAACCTCATAAGTGAGATGAACAGAGAGGGTGATGATGGACCAGAAGGGTCGGAAAACTGTCTGTCTGTGGGGTAGCCGAAGTATAGTACCCCAGCGAAGAACCTCAGAGCAGCAGATGCCGCGGCGTCCGAGCTAGAGGGTCTGACGGGTGAAGCTCGCCAAAGACAGCAAGACCGGGTTAACGAGCTGGTTCAGATCGCGAACAGGCAGAATGAGGAGCTGTTGAGAAGTAATCCGGAGAGAGTTGGAGCTTCTAAAATCGTCCATTCGGTGATGGGTAACCCGGAGAAATCCGCTGGAGCCGCATCATCACCTCATGGTGGCCCAAGAAGAGAAGAGGTAGTAACCTCGGCCAGACGGAACAAGCAAATCGTCCCGTATGACCCAAAGCGTGCGGGAAAGGAAAAAGAGATACGGAAAAACGACGATCGATGAAGTGTGAGCCGAGGTAACCATGATCAAGGCAATGCCGGTCAAGGGAACGCCGCCAACGGCAACGCCAGATAGCGAAACTCCGCAGGAGCAGATCAACCGCCGCAGCGGAATGCACCAAGGCAAGAGCAAAGTGCCGGCCGTGGTATGCAACAGAGAGGACCACAACGGGAGCAAAACCGATACAATGATGGAGACTCGGAGATGATGAATGCGGGATACGCAAGACCGGACTATCATGTGATAGGGTCGAGATTGGGAAGCAGAGAGTTGATGCCGGATGACGCTAGGCTAAAATTAGACTGCTTGTATAGGTCGGAACAGATCGAATGTCAAGGTCCTCCGGGTCCAGTGTGCTTCGGACCCCGGATCATGAAGGAACCGCCGGTACCCAATTTCCAATTACCCAGGGGCACGAAGACATATGACGGCAGTACAAAGCCGGAGGATTGGCTAATAAACTACGCAACAACTGTGAAAATTGCAACTGGCAACTTGAGGTGGGCTGTGCGATATGTACCCCAAATGTTGGAAGGTCCAGCTAGGGTTTGGCTGAATAATTTGCCACCCGGAAGCATCAACTACTGGATAGATTTTGAAGAGATGTTCATCAGCAACTTCTCAAGTACGTATCAGAGACCGAACAGACCGCAGACCCTGGCAATGTGCAAGCAGAGATCTAACGAAACGGATCGTGAATTGTTGACCCGGTGGTGTACCGTGAGAAACTCGTGTGAGGGAGTCATAGAGTCACAGGCTATAGCATGGTTCGCACAAGGATGTAGATATGATAGTGAGTTGTGGATGAAATTGCAAAGGAAAATGCGAGTCACGTTGGCAGAAATGATCCGGATCGCGGATTCTTATGCTTTGGGTGATCCAACTCAACCTAGGATCGCCTCGAACGAGTCAAATGACGAGTACTATCCGAGGGACGGATCCAGGTCATCCCGGAGGAACGATTACAGGGGAAAAAGGAGAGACGATAGACCGGATCATTGGTATGGCTCGCAACAAGTTGCGGCTGTGAATCAAGATCAGCCCGGGGCAGGGAGCAACCAACGCCAGAAAACGGGAGGGCAATGGACTCCTCAAAACGATGGCAAGAAAACATGGACTCCGGAGCAGAAGAAGCAATGGCAAGAAAAGAAAGATCGTCCGAGGTATACCTACGAGTCAATGTTGGACCAGCCGTGCAAGTTTCACACGCCGAATCCGAGCAGCCCGGCGGGTCACACGACGAGACAATGTGAGTGGATGCGCAAGATAGAGCAAGGTGGTTCGGGGAATGCTCAGGCACCTCGGAATGATCAACCTCGGCAGGAGTTACCCCGGCAGCAATTGCTCTCCGGAGCAAACACGCAGCAACTGATGTTGCCTCCCCTCAGCCGAGGTATGACAACAATGAGAGAAGGGATGCAGTACATCAGATAGAAACACAGCAACAACCGAATCAGAGGTACTCCGGAAACGAGGGAAGAAATGAGTACAGGGAACATCACCAGAGCTATTGTGTGTTCACAACAGAAGAAACAGATAGGAAGAGCTTGCAGCGCCGACATATGGAGGTTAACGCGGTTATGCATGCAGTGGCGAGGTACATGTCTTGGTCTGACCAGGAAATTACCTGGAGCATCAAAGATCACCCCAAGCTTATGCCAAGTCCGGGCTCGTATGCACTAGTGTTGGATCCGACGTTCATTGGACCAAACATTAATGTGAGGTTCTCCAAGGTACTGATCGACAATGGCAGTAGCATTAACATCATGTATGCGGATATGATGCTCAAGTTGGGCATCTCGGAGAACATGCTCCAGGCTACGAGAACAACTTTTCATGGTATCGTGCCCGGCATATCCTGTGAACCAATAGGCAAAGTCCGGGTCGACGTGCTATTCGGTACAAGAGATAACTGCCGAACTGAAAATCTGGAGTTCGAAGTGGTAAACCTGGAGAGCGCGTATCATGCATTACTCGGGAGACCAGCGTTGGGCAAATTCATGGCAAGTTGCCACGTTAGTTATCTGAAGATGAAGTTGCCCGGGCCAAATGGTGCAATTACTATCGTTGGGGATTTCCGACGTTCTATTGAGTGCGCTTCAGCCGGGTCTAACTTAGCCGAGTCACTCGTAATTGCCCAAGAGAAAAGAAAAATCCAAGAAGTGACGGCATTAGCTCGGTCCACGCAGCAGTATATGCCGGCGTTAAGTAACCCGCATGGAAGCGTTTCATTTCAAGCCGCGAAGGACACCAAGAAGATACCGGTGGATAACGTGTTTCTGGAGCGCACCATGACAATTCGAGCCGGATTAACTGACAAATTGGAAAGCGCGCTCGTCAACTTCCTCCATGAGAATCGGGATATTTTTGCTTGGTCCACACAGGACTTGCAAGGTGTTCCGAGGGAGTTGGCCGAGCACTCTTTGAATGTAAGACCCGGAGCAAGGCTGGTGAAGCAGCCTCTCCGATGCTTCGCCAAAGATAGGAGAAAGGTCATTGGTGACGAGATAGCTCGGTTGCTAGCAGCAGGATTTATCATGGAAGTGTTGTATCCGGATTGGCTCTCTAACCCGGTACTGGTAGAAAAGAAGAAGGATGATCCGAACGTGGCAGTGGTTTGGCGTATGTGTATCGATTATACGAACCTGAACAAGGCATGTCCGAAAGATCCAATTCCGCTGCCAAGGATAGATCAGGTCATCGACTCTACCGCGGGATGTGAACTGTTGTCATTTATTGACGCCTATTCTGGTTTCCACCAGATACCCCTGAACCCGGACGATCAAATAAAAACTGCTTTTATTACCCCGTACGGGGCTTATTGCTATCGCACTATGCCGTTTGGTTTACGAAATGCCGGAGCAACGTACCAAAGGTGCATGCAAAGTGTCTGCACGATCAAATAGGTCAAAATGTGCAAGTTTACGTGGACGATGTGGTTATCAAGACCAAGGAAAGCGCAACGCTCCTTGACGACATAGGGCAAACATTCGCGAACTTGAGGAGATTCCGGATGAAGCTTAACCCGGAGAAATGTACCTTCGGTGTCCCGGCTGGGAAATTACTCGAATTTCTCGTCTCTAGCCGAGGTATCGAGGTTAATCCAACTAAGATCCGAGCCATCGAACGAATGGAACTGCCGAAGTGTCTCAACAACGTCCAGAAGTTCACCGGATGCCTGGCGTCGTTGAGTCGGTTTGTATGTCGGTTAGGGGAAAAGGCACTGCCTCTCTACCAACTCATGAAAAAATCACATAAATTCGTTTGGACGCCGCAGGCCGATGAAGCTTTTGCCCACTGCACCAGTGTTAGCTTCTCCACTGTCGAAGGAGCCAATGTTGCTCTACATAGCCGCAACCAACCGAGTTGTAAGTGCAGTAATTATAGTGGAACGAGATGAAGAGGGTAAGTCGGTGCAGAGGCCAGTGTATTACTTGAGCGAGGTATTGTCTGTCTCAAAACAGAACTACCCGCATTTTCAAAAGGTGGCATACGGAGTTTATATGGCGGCAAAGAAGTTAAAGCACTACTTTGAAGAGCATCCCATCAAAGTGATATGCGAAGCCCCCATATCCGAGATAATGGGTAACAAAGATGCGAACGGCAGAATCGCGAAATGGGCAATTGAGCTAGCACCATACGCACCCCAATACGATAGAAGAGAAGCGATCAAGTCCCAGGCTGTAGCGGATTTTTTCGTGGATTGGGCCGAGGTACAATACGAACCACCGCCACCGGATCCGAACTACTGGAGGATGCACTTCGACGGATCGAAGACCAAACCGGATTAGGTGCCGGGGTTGTGCTCACCTAGCCAAAGAAGGATCAGCTCAAGTACGTGTTGCAGATCCATTTTGCAGCATCAAACAATGTCGCCGAGTACGAGGCTCTCGTGCATGGTCTAAAAGTGGCAAAGGAAATTGGCATACGTCGAATAATCTGCTTTGGCGACTCGGATCTAGTAATATAACAGGTGTCCGGAGTGTGGGACGCCCTGGATCCAAACATGGCATTATACAGATTTCATGTGCAGAAAATCTCGGGTTACTTTGAGGGATGCGAGTTTCATCATGTACCTCGCAAGGAAAATGAAGCTGCCGACGTGCTGTCGAAGCTCGGCTCGACCCGACAGGCAATTCCACCGGGTGTTGCATTGGAGCACCTCAGAAAGCCATCTATCAGGCCGTCCCCAGAAACCGATTCAATCTTTCTCCCGGAAAACGCGGAATCCGGAGCTGAGCCCATGAACATTGACGTGGGAAGTAGTACGCCGAACCCGGGGACTACCTCGGCAAACCCGGGGAATATCTCGGCAAACCCGGGGACTACCTCACCAGACCCAGGGACTGTTCGGTGTGATCCGGCTGAAGTTATGCCGGTGGATCAGATGGAAATTGACGAGGAGATGTTCCCTGCGAGAGCAGTACCAGCTTGGGCGCTGCCTATATACCAGTTCTTGAAAGATAGAACGTTACCCACTGAGGAAGTGCTAGCCAGGCAAACTCAGCGGAGGGCCAAAGCTTACACAATCATCAATTCCGATCTGTACAAGCGAAGTGTAACCAACATCCTCCAGTGGTGCGTTGATCCGGAAGAAGGACTTGACATCCTCCGAGATATACACCAAGGAGAATGCGGGCATCACGCCTCATCACGGGCCTTAGTGGCAAAGGCATTCCGGCATGGATTTTACTAGCCAAGCACCTTGGAGCAAGCGGAGGATCTGGTGAGAAAATGCAATGGTTGCCAAAGGTATGCCAACAAGACACATATGCCTATGTCGGAACTCAAAACCATACCAATTACATGGCCATTTGCTGTGTGGTGCTTGGATATGGTTGGCCTGTTCAAACCAGCCAAAGGGAACATGACGCACCTTCTGCTCATGGTGGACAAGTTTACAAAATGGATTGAAGTGAAGCCTATAAGAAAGTGTGATGGAGCTATAGCTGTGACATTTCTCAAAGACATCATCTTGAGATACGGTTATCCTCACAGTATCATAACTGATAATGGCACCAATTTTGCTGAAGGAGCATTTGCACGATTCTGCCGAGATAAGAAAATCCGACTCGACATAGCCTCGGTAGCCCACCCCGCATCGAACGGACAAGTGGAAAGATCCAACGGATTAGTGCTATCCGGGATAAAACCCCGGCTCATTGAGCCGCTGCAAAGATCAGCGGGGTACTGGATAGAAGAACTACCAGCGGTATTCTGGAGTTTAAGAACAACTCCGAATCGATCAATGGGCTACACGCCGTTCTTTCTGGTATATGGGGCAGAAGCTGTATTACCAGCCGACATAGAGCATGATTCGCCTAGGGTCACCCAATACACAGAAGCCGAAGTGCAAGAAGCCCGACAAAATGATGTTGATCTGCTGGAAGAAGCGAGAGAACTGGCACTGTCCAGATCCGCCATATATCAGCAAAATCTCCGACGCTATCATAGCCGGAAAGTGTGCCCCCGAGTCTTCCGGGAAGACGATCTGGTTCTCCGGTTGGTACAGCGTACCACTGGCATGCATAAATTATCCCCCCCTTGGGAAGGACCATTTATCATGAGCAAAGCATTGCACAATGACTCTTACTATCTCATAGATGCAAAGCCACAGGAAAAGAACAAGGCGGACAGGTCCGGAGAGGAATCCAAGCGACCGTGGAATGTAGCACTACTTTGTCTGTTCTACACTTAGCTAAAGAGTGTATGTACCCGAGTCATCCTCATATGTCGGTATGTATGTCGGCAATGAGCCTATCAATGAAATAGCAGGACCTCGAGCAGTAACTCAGGGACTGCCTTAATAAATGATTGTGGTTATTTTTTATGCATTAGCTGGAATGACTCGTTTCCCTTAACCCGGATTAGTAATGTGTGAGCACCAAAAACCCAACCTTTCGACTCGCTGCTGTCCAACAAGAATTGGCTTCATGGCGAGCAAGGGAACAAGTTTGGAATTGCGTGGCACATGAAAAACGACTAAGGAAACGAGTTTATTCGAGCTAATGTTTGTTTTTCAGACTAACCCTGTATTTATTTTCAAGTTACTATGCTGAATTATTTGAGCTAAACCTAAAAGTTTCTAAGTATTGTTAAAACAATTTTTGAAGCTTGGGTTCGTAAGTCGTAAAACCGAATCAAGGTAGACACGGACCGAGCCAGAGAATTGGACGAACAAGAAAATGAAACTCGGGGACTACGCCCAAGTTAATCCGGCATAGAAATGTACTAGCAAAATATCACATATCCAGCATACAAGTGGACCCGGCATACCGGGGATCTGATAAATTTTCAAGTTTTTTAGAATTAAGGAGCAGCAGGAGGAGGAAGTTCAGCGTCATCATCACTGTCTTCGATATCTGAAGCAGCATCTTCTCCGTCATCGCCCGACCCATCCTCCATGTTCTCCATCTGTTCCTCCTCGCCGGATTCCAGAAAGCTCGGCCCCTCAACCCAGTCATGGACTGGAGAATATTCGATGAGGCTGTAGGCGCAAGCCTGGCGCCGAGCTACCTAGTCCGGATCATCAGTCCATTTGGATCCGGTGCGCCGACGGGTGAGAAGGCTCAGATCGATTTTCTCGTACCATGAAAGGATATGATGGAGAAGGGTATCTGACGCGGCCCGCCCGGCGGATTCCCTCCAGAGGTCGAGTTGAGTCTCAATCTCCATTAGCTTGTCCGCAAGAAGTGTGACCCTTTCCAGAGCGTCCTCGCTTGGCCAGAATGCGTTGAAAATCCGGACCGCAACGTCGAGGAGATCCTTGCCATAGTTCTTGATAGTTTCCACCCGGGCTGACACGCTAACCAACAGGTCCTCCAGGTCTAAAGGGATACTCTCACCATCAGGAGCAATGGGAGTACCCCTCTCCTGGCGAAACTTGGCAATGGCAGCGCTGGCAATAGCAGTACCCTTCGGAAAGTTATCTGAAAATAGGGAAAGGGAGGATGCTGAAGCACCGGCATATGAGTTAACCCGGAAAACTGCGTCGGGCAAGAGAAAGAAACTTACGTGAGATATGGTAATGGATCCGGGTCAACTCCTGGATACAACTATCGCGTCTCTGCCGAAGTTGTTCAAGCTCGGCGAGCGCCGACCCAAGCCGGACTTCGGATTCCTTGAGCAGATCCTGGTCCTTGGAGATCTGAAGGGTAAAGCGCTCACGCTCTTCGGTGTAGTTCTGGACAACTTTCTGGAGCTCGGTTTTGTGTTGGGCCTTCATCGTCTCCATCTCGGCCTTGAGTTTGGCTACTTCGTCGTCCTTCTTCTTCAGCTCGGCTTGATGTTGTCCTACTTGTTCGAGAAAATGCAGCATCATATCAGGCACGGGCACACTATCCTCAAGCGATGCTGAAATGATGTGTTGACCCGGCAAAGCCGAGGAGTGAATGTTTGTCGAGCCAAGAAAAAGAAAGAATGGAGAGCACAACGATGTCGACCGAAAGGGGACATACCTCGGATTTCCTCCAAGTTTTTTCGCATAATCTTGTTTTTAGCCTCCACCCCAGCTGCAAAAAACCGAATAAGGAGGTTAATCCGGCAGAAACAAACGAAACGATGAGGTGTTAAGAGACGAAATTACCCCTCTTTTCATGCTCCGCGCCAAGTGCAACGTGTTTTGCGCGCAAGGTCTTATGGGTATCAAGCAGGCGCTGAAACTCGGCGCTTCGACGGTTGGTAGTTACCTGACAAAGGCACAGGCGTGTAAAATTAGGTGTGTGCATATTTGAAGTGTGCAAAATCCGGGCCAAGCAGAACTTAACCCGGCTCTGGGTATGTGCATATTTGAAGTGTGCAAAATCCGGGCCAAGCAGAACTTAACCCGGCTCTAGGTGTGTGCATATTCGAAGTATACAAGATCCGGGCCAAGCGGAACTTAACCCGGCTCTAGGTGTGTGCATATTTGAAGTGTGCAAAATCCGGGCCAAGCAGAACTTAACCTGGCTCTAGGTGTGTGCATATTCTAAGTATACAAGATCCGGGCCAAGCGGAACTTAACCCGGCTCTAGGTGTGTACATATTTGAAGTTTACATGCAGCTACGTTGATCTTCTAAGGAGCATCCGGATGAATAACAGGTTACTCCGCCGGAGGCTCGGGGACTAATGGTTATTATCTACAGCATGTAAAGAAGAAACAACGTACCTCCATCATACGCCCAGCAAGGTTAATGGCCTTGGCGGCGGTATTCATCTGAGCGGAAAATTCAGCTGGGCCGAACTTTTCCGGGAGATCATCGTTGTAGACGAACTCCGCCTTATTCCAGTTCATGACAAACTCGATGAGGCTCGGAGGGTACCGCTCGCCAATGGGCATGTGAGGTGCCACCAAGCCCTTGGCGTGAGCTTCCTTCCTTTCAATCAGGGCAAGAGCCGGGCTAGTGTGAAGAACCATCTGCTGCGAATCAGCTGGCTCAGCGGGAGGATCCGTCGAGCCTGATGACTTCTTCTTTGGAAGCATCGACGACAAGGTTCGCTGCCCAGCCTCGGCGGAGGTGAACTTGCCTTTGGCCTGCTTGGAGGAAGTGACCGCAGTGGATTTGCCCCCGGAAACCGCTGGAGTGGGTCCTCGCCGAGCTTGAGATGATTCGGACGAGGCAGATGAGCTTGGCGCAGGAGCTTTGGTGGCTGGCGTTGGAGCTGCTGTTGGTTTCTTCGGAACCGGGACAGGCGCTGGTTCGGTGGCTGGTGCTGGAGCTACTGCTGGGGCAGGAGTTGCGGTAGACTTAATTGTTGCTGGTTGCGGCAATGCCGAAGTGCCGGACGCCATCGCCTCGGCCGATCTGACCCCTCCCGATCCGAGGTCGCGTCCCTCTGAAGGAGGTACTGCGGAACCCGGAGCGGCCGCAGAGCCTTCTGGAATAGGGCTCAGCGGGTGTGACTCGTCGTCACGGGGAGGGGAAACACTAGACCGAAGAGGGGAGGAGATGCTCGATCCGCTCTGAGGGACCTCCATAGGAGCCCTGCAAGAGAAAATAATGGCAGGAGTGAAATTACCCCGAGGCAGGGAGAAGGGTGTTGCGCAATAATGTCAGGAGCGAACTTACGCATCCGAGGTCTCTGCCTCCTTAGGTTTCCGGGCCCTCCTTGCTGGGGCTTTGCCTACCCGTTTGGAGGCAGTCTTGTCTCCAGCCTTCTTTTGCCTTTTGGAAGGCTGAGAAGGTCCGGAAGAAGAACTCGACGCGGTTCCGCGTTTCTTCTTTGACGCCGCCGGAGCAGGCTTGCCCGTGGCAAGGGGAGGATCCTCGTGGATGTGCCCACCGGGGTTAGCTGATGCCGGGTAAGCAAAAGACAGAGGGACAGCCTCAACGGGTTCAATCACATCGATATCCGAGTCATCCTCATCGTCGGGCCAATCTCTAAGAGAAGAGAAGTTATCGCTGGGTCGTCTGGTGGCATCGGGGGTGGGGAGGAACATCTCCTGGTCCGGCTCCTCCTCGTCTGGAATTTCTCGGTCCGGGGCCCACTTAAGGGTCGGATCCGGGCCATCCTCGAGGGTTTGCTGGAGAAACAGCTGAGAAAAAAGCACAAGGGGCAAAGTCAAGAATGTGATAAGATCCGACATGAAATTGATCCGAGACAAGTTTACCCCGCGAAGCTTACCGCGGGAGGGAGCCTGTCACGGCAGTAATGCTCGATTCCCCACGTCCATTCGGCGGAGAAGTCCTTATGGGTGGTGAAAAGAGCCTTGACCCGGCGGAAGATCTCCGTATTGCTCAACTCGAATGAGGAGGTTCGGTTGGGGTCGCGACTAAAGCTCATATGGCACAACTTGTGAGTGCGCCGCTGAAGGGGAGAGATTCGGTTGCGCACGAACGTGATCATGGCATCCTCGTTGCGCAATCCGAGCTTCTTCAGCTCCGCAAACCTTTTGTTCACTTGGTTGGCCAGGGCTGTAGGCTTCTTGGCAACCTCCTCCCAAAAATCCATGTCAGGGGGACCCGGAGCATAGGGCAGCAACCGGATAAAATCTTCCGTGCCTTCATTCCGGACGTAGAAGAAGGTCCGGGCCCACCCTTTGTAGGAGTCAAGCCCGGTGACTCGAGGAAAGATTGAAGACCTCCGGGGCGAGATCGAGGCAGCTCCGAACTGAGTTAGCTGTTTGTCCTCCGACTCGACATGGATATTGGGGACCACGTTGCGACGGAGGCCAAAGAACTGGATCCACAGCTCCTTCGTAGGCCATAGCCCGGTGTAGCCCTCAATCGAAGAAACGAAAGCGGACAGAGAGGTGATGGCGTTCGCCGGGAGATGGTGTGGTTGCAAGTGATAGGTCCGGATCCAGTCTCGAAAGAAATCACTCACCGGAAGCCCGAATCCTCGTTGGAAATGGGATAAGAAAACAACAAATTCGCCCGGATTGGGTGAGGGGGCCAGCTCCGAGGAGGGAAGACGAGCAGCGATGCTGGCGGGGATGCGCCGGGTCTGGTAGAGCCAAGAGAGGTCATCCTCGCAGACCCAGGAGCCGGCCCACGCGCCGCGGTCCCCCACGCCGGCGTCCTCCTCCATATCTTGTTCAACAACGGTGAGCTCTTCCTCCGTCATCTCAATTCCGGTGTCTTCGTTGGAGCTGGCGGCGGAGGAGCCTTGCGGTCTAGACTGACGAGGACCCGTGGCTAAACAGAGGCGCAGCGGTGATGGCGGTGCGGAGGAACAAAGAAAATGCGGCGGCGACGCTGCTACAACGGGCACTGGCGGCGGCACGGTTGCGAAGAAGAAGAACAGGAACATGCGAGGGGGCGTGGAGATGGAAAAGTTCTAAGGGGCACACCCCTCCCCTATTTAACCGCCCCCAGTCATCAACGAATGGGATCGTGCTGCGCAGGAAAACCACACGATGTGGCCGTGTATCACTAACGTCGACCAATCAGAGAGGAGCCACACCGGAGGCCGCGGAGTGAATGTGATCCAATGACACGACGTGCAGTTGCGGTAAACGAGGAGACAGGCGTGACGTAACCCCCGCACAGTAATCACTGACATTTACTGCGGCGGTTACTGCGCAGGCCCTTAAAGTAAGGCAACGTAATGATTAACCGTTACGTGGGTTGGCGTATGAGAGAAGGAAGCACGGCCCGGATCCGAGCCACGGTGGTAACCCGGCCGGCGAGTGAAAACTTGAACCGTGAGGAGGGAAAGTAAAACCAAACGATCCGAGCCAAAGTGGTGATCCGGCCGGCAAGTGACAACTTGGAGCGTGCAAAGGGAACATAAATCCATATAATCCGGGACGAACGTCGGAAGCTTGGATACGATTGAAACTGATGTGGCCTTAGCGACCAAGGCCGCCAAGGCCGCACCAGCTTCGGGGACTAATGTTGGGGGGATAACCCCGGGTAGGGTCACTCCAGGGTATAAGGGCCGAGCTAGCCGAGGTTCGGCAAGGTCAAAGCGGATGCTGGCCGAGTCACCTCAAGGCAGGCCGGATCAGGGAGTAACCCGGACCAGGGAGGTCGCCTAACATTGTCTCATCCGACTCAAGGAGTGAGTCGGAGGCACCTGTCTAACTTATATGCAGGAACAGGTGTGGCCAGATCAACTGTGATCCGGATCCTCGTTTGGCTTCTAGGAGAAGGAAGGAATATATCTGGTCAAAAAGAAGGCCCGGTACGTACTGGATGAGCGAGTAAAGCAAGGGCAGGACCACCAGGTCGTGGCCGACAAGGGTGACGACGCTCACGTCGGCTGACGCGGGCGCTGCAGAGGCAACGTTGCTAAAGCAAGAGTGACGTGGGGGAAAAGCACCCCTGTCGGGTTACTAGTTTGGGAGGCAGCATATTCTTAGGAATATGCCTCCACGTATGCCCTAGGCTAGGACCGAACCACCCCTATATAAGGGGGGGTTGGGGTTCTGGTAAGGGGGTTGGGTCTTTTCGGATACAGAGCAAGGGAAATACTAGTGGGTCTTGAGTTCTAGGACTAGAGGATAGGCAAGAGTAAGAGAGCCACTTCTTCCTCCTCTAGTCAAAACAGCTCGAGGAGCACTTGTAGGCTTGGAGACTGAACATCAATACAAAGCTTCTGTGTAGAGAATCACTCTACTATCCCTCCCTGGATTCCCCTAGCGCATATTAGTCCCCACCTTCAGCCTATCCATGGCATCTGCCGTGACACCACCACGACAGTGTGTTCTCTTCAGAGAACACACATGGATCCACCAGTGTCATTGCATGTGTGTTCTTTTTACTAACAACAACCAGAGTCATTGAAATGTGTGTTCTCTTCACATACAACATATGGATCCACCAATGTCATTGCATGTGTGTTCTTTTCACAATCCACACATGGATCCACCAGTGTCATTACATGTGTGTTTTTTTACTAACAACAACTCGAGTCATTGCATGTGTGTTCTTTTCACATACCACATATGGATCCACCAGTGTCATTGCATGTGTGCTCTTTTTACTAACAACTAGTGTCATTGAAATGTGTGTTCTCTTTAGAGACCACACATGGATCCACCAGTGTCATTGCATGTGTGTTCTTTTTACTAACAACAACCAGAGTCATTGAAATGTGTGTTCTCTTCACATACAAAATATGGATCCACCAATGTCATTGCATGTGTGTTCTTTTCACAATCCACACATGGATCCACCAGTGTCATTACATGTGTGTTCTTTTTACTAACAACAACTAGAGTCATTGCATGTGTGTTCTTTTCACATACCACATATGGATCCATAGTGTCATTGCATGTGTGCTCTTTTCACAATCCACCTATGGATCCACCAGTGTCATTGCATGTGTGTTCTTTTTACTAACAACAACCAGAGTCATTGAAATGTGTGTTCTTTTCACATACCACCTATGGATCCACCAATTGCATGTGTGTTATTTTCACAATCCACCTATGGATCCACCAGTGTGATTGCATGTCTGTTATTTTTACTAACAACAACTGGAGTCATTTCATGTGTGTTCTTTTCACATACCACATATGGATCCACCGGTGTCATTGAAATGTGTGTTCTCTTCAGAGACCACACATGGACCCACCAGTGTCATTGCATGTGTGTTCTTTTTACTAACAACAACCAGAGTCATTGCATGTGTGTTCTTTTCACATACCACATATGGATCCACCAGTGTCATTGCATGTGTGTTCTTTTCACAATCCACCTATGGATCCACCAGTGTCATTACATGTGTGTTCTCTTTACTAACAATAACCAGAGTCATTGCATGTGTGTTCTTTTCACATACCACATATGGATCCACCAGTGTCATTGCATGTGTGCTCTTTTTACTAACAACAACCAGAGTCATTGCATGTGTGTTCTCTTTAGAGACCACATATGGATCCTCCAGTGTCATTGCATGTGTGTTCTTTTTTACCAACAACAACCAGAGTCATTGAAATGTGTGTTCTTTTCACATACCACATATGGATCCACCAGTGTCATTGCATGTGTGTTCTTTTTACTAACAACAACCAGAGTCATTGCATGTGTGTTCTCTTTAGAGACCACACATGGATCCACCAGTGTTATTCCATGTGCGTTCTTTTTACTAACAACAACCAGACTCATTGAAATGTGTGTTCTCTTCAGAGACCACACATGGATCCACCAGTGTCATTGCATGTGTGTTCTTTTTACTAACAACAACCAGTGTCATTCCATGTGTGTTCTTTTCGCAATCCACCTATGGATCCACCAGTGTCATTGCATGTGTGTTCTTTTTGCTAACAACAACCAGAGTCATTGCATGTGTGTTATTTTCACATACCACATATGGATCCACCAGTGTCATTGCATGTGTGTACTTTTTACTAACAACAACTGGAGTCATTTCATGTGTGTTATTTTCACATACCACATATGGATCCACCGGTGTCATTGAAATGTGTCTTCTCTTCAGAGACCACACATGGATCCACCAGTGTCATTGCATGTGTGTTCTTTTTACTAACAACAACCAGAGTCATTGCATGTGTGTTATTTTCACATAACATATGTGGATCCACCAGTGTCAGTGCATGTGTGTTCTTTTCATAATCCACCTATGGATCCACCAGTTTCAGTGCATGTGTGTTCTTTTTACTAACAACAACTACTAGTCATTTCATGACTGTTCTTTTCACATACTACATATGGATCCACTAGTGTCATTGAAATGTGTGTTCTCTTCAGAGACCACACATGGATCCACCAGTGTCATTGCATGTGTGTTCTGTTTACTAACAACAACTGGAGTCATTGCATGTGTGTTCTTTTCACATACCACATATGGATCTAGTAGTGTCATTGCATGTGTGCTCTTTTCACAATCCACCTATGGATCCACCAGTGTCATTGCATGTGTTTTCTTTTTACTAACAACAACTAGAGTCATCGAAATGTGTGTTCTTTTCACATACCACATACGGATCCACCAGTGTCATTGCATGTGTGTTCTTTTCACAATCCACATATGGATCAAGCAGTGTCATTGCATGTGTGTTCTTTTTACTAACAACAGTTGGAGTCATTTCATGACTGTTCTTTTCACATACCACATATGGATCCACCAGTGTCATTGAAATGTGTGTTCTCTTCAGAGACCACACATGGATCCGCTAGTGTCATTGCATGTGTGTTCTTTTCACAATCCACCTATGGATCCACCAGTGTCATTGCATGTGTGTTCTTTTTACTAACAACAACCAGAGTCATTGCATGTGTGTTCTTTTCACATACCACATATGGATCCACCAGTGTCATTGCATGTGTGCTCTTTTTACTAACAACAACTAGAGTCATTGCATGTGTGCTGTTTTCACAATCCACCTATGGATCCACCAGTGTCATTGCATGTGTGTTCTTTTTACTAACAACAACCAGAGTCATTGAAATGAGTGTTCTTTTCACATACCACCTATGGATCCACCAGTGTCATTGCATGTGTGTTCTTTTTACAACAACAACCAGAGTCATTGCATGTGTGTTCTCTTCAGAGACCACACATGGATCCACCAGTGCCATTGCATGTGTGTTATTTTTACTAACAACAACCAGAGTCATTGAAATGTGTGTTCTCTTAAGAGACCACACATGGATCCACTAGTGTCATTGCATGTGTGTTCCTTTTACTAACAACAACCAGAGTCATTGAAATGTGTGTTCTCTTCACATACAACATATCGATCCACCAATGTCATTGTATGTGTGTTGTTTTCACAATCCACACATGGATCCACCAGTGTCATTACATGTATGTTCTTTTTACTAACAACAACTGGAGTCATTGCATGTGTGTTCTTTTCACATACCACATATGGATCCACAGTGTCATTGCATGTGTGCTCTTTTCACAATCCACCTATGGATCCACCAGTGTCATTGCATGTGTGTTCTTTTTACTAACAACAACCAGAGTCATTGAAATGTGTGTTCTTTTCACATACCACATATGGATCCACCAGTGTCATTGCATGTGTGTTCTTTTCACAATCCACCTATGGATCCACCAGTGTCATTGCATGTGTGTTCTTTTTACTAACAATAACCAAAGTCATTGCATGTGTGTTCTTTTCACATACCACATATGGATCCACCAGTGTCATTGCATGTGTGCTATTTTTACTAACAACAACCAGAGTCATTGCATGTGTGCTCTTTTCACAATCCACCTATGGATCCACCAGTGTCATTGCATGTGTGTTCTTTTTACTAACAACAACCAGAGTCATTGCATGTGTGTTATTTTCACATAACATATGTGGATCCACCAGTGTCAGTGCATGTGTGTTCTTTTCATAATCCACCTATGGATCCACCAGTTTCAGTGCATGTGTGTTCTTTTTACTAACAACAACTACTAGTCATTTCATGACTGTTCTTTTCACATACTACATATGGATCCACTAGTGTCATTGAAATGTGTGTTCTCTTCAGAGACCACACATGGATCCACCAGTGTCATTGCATGTGTGTTCTGTTTACTAACAACAACTGGAGTCATTGCATGTGTGTTCTTTTCATATACCACATATGGATCTAGTAGTGTCATTGCATGTGTGCTCTTTTCACAATCCACCTATGGATCCACCAGTGTCATTGCATGTGTGTTCTTTTTACTAACAACAACTAGAGTCATCGAAATGTGTGTTCTTTTCACATACCACATACGGATCCACCAGTGTCATTGCATGTGTGTTCTTTTCACAATCCACATATGGATCAAGCAGTGTCATTGCATGTGTGTTCTTTTTACTAATAGCAGTTGGAGTCATTTCATGACTGTTCTTTTCACATACCACATATGGATCCACCAGTGTCATTGAAATGTGTGTTCTCTTCAGAGACCACACATGGATCCGCTAGTGTCATTGCATGTGTGTTCTTTTCACAATCCACCTATGGATCCACCAGTGTCATTGCATGTGTGTTCTTTTTACTAACAACAACCAGAGTCATTGCATGTGTGTTCTTTTCACATACCACATATGGATCCACCAGTGTCATTGCATGTGTGCTCTTTTTACTAACAACAACTAGAGTCATTGCATGTGTGCTGTTTTCACAATCCACCTATGGATCCACCAGTGTCATTGCATGTGTGTTCTTTTTACTAACAACAACCAGAGTCATTGAAATGAGTGTTCTTTTCACATACCACCTATGGATCCACCAGTGTCATTGCATGTGTGTTCTTTTTGCAACAACAACCAGAGTCATTGCATGTGTGTTCTCTTCAGAGACCACACATGGATCCACCAGTGTCATTGCATGTGTGTTCCTTTTACTAACAACAACCAGAGTCATTGAAATGTGTGTTCTCTTCACATACAACATATGGATCCACCAATGTCATTGTATGTGTGTTGTTTTCACAATCCACACATGGATCCACCAGTGTCATTACATGTATGTTCTTTTTACTAACAACAACTGGAGTCATTGCATGTGTGTTCTTTTCACATACCACATATGGATCCACAGTGTCATTGCATGTGTGCTCTTTTCACAATCCACCTATGGATCCACCAGTGTCATTGCATATGTGTTCTTTTTACTAACAACAACCAGAGTCATTGAAATGTGTGTTCTTTTCACATACCACATATGGATCCACCAGTGTCATTGCATGTGTGTTCTTTTCACAATCCACCTATGGATCCACCAGTGTCATTGCATGTGTGTTCTTTTTACTAACAATAACCAAACTCATTGCATGTGTGTTCTTTTCACATACCACATATGGATCCACCAGTGTCATTGCATGTGTGCTATTTTTACTAACAACAACCAGAGTCATTGCATGTGTGCTCTTTTCACAATCCACCTATGGATCCACCAGTGTCATTGCATGTGTGTTCTTTTTACTAACAACAACCAGAGTCATTGCATGTGTGTTATTTTCACATAACATATGTGGATCCACCAGTGTCAGTGCATGTGTGTTCTTTTCATAATCCACCTATGGATCCACCAGTTTCAGTGCATGTGTGTTCTTTTTACTAACAACAACTACTAGTCATTTCATGACTGTTCTTTTCACATACTACATATGGATCCACTAGTGTCATTGAAATGTGTGTTCTCTTCAGAGACCACACATGGATCCACCAGTGTCATTGCATGTGTGTTCTGTTTACTAACAACAACTGGAGTCATTGCATGTGCGTTCTTTTCACATACCACATATGGATCTAGTAGTGTCATTGCATGTGTGCTCTTTTCACAATCCACCTATGGATCCACCAGTGTCATTGCATGTGTGTTCTTTTTACTAACAACAACTAGAGTCATCGAAATGTGTGTTCTTTTCACATACCACATACGGATCCACCAGTGTCATTGCATGTGTGTTCTTTTCACAATCCACATATGGATCAAGCAGTGTCATTGCATGTGTGTTCTTTTTACTAATAGCAGTTGGAGTCATTTCATGACTGTTCTTTTCACATACCACATATGGATCCACCAGTGTCATTGAAATGTGTGTTCTCTTCAGAGACCACACATGGATCCGCTAGTGTCATTGCATGTGTGTTCTTTTCACAATCCACCTATGGATCCACCAGTGTCATTGCATGTGTGTTCTTTTTACTAACAACAACCAGAGTCATTGCATGTGTGTTCTTTTCACATACCACATATGGATCCACCAGTGTCATTGCATGTGTGCTCTTTTTACTAACAACAACTAGAGTGATTGCATGTGTGCTGTTTTCACAATCCACCTATGGATCCACCAGTGTCATTGCATGTGTGTTCTTTTTACTAACAACAACCAGAGTCATTGAAATGAGTGTTCTTTTCACATACCACCTATGGATCCACCAGTGTCATTGCATGTGTGTTCTTTTTGCAACAACAACCAGAGTCATTGCATGTGTGTTCTCTTCAGAGACCACACATGGATCCACCAGTGTCATTGCATGTGTGTTCCGTTTACTAACAACAACCAGAGTCATTGAAATGTGTGTTCTCTTCACATACAACATATGGATCCACCAATGTCATTGTATGTGTGTTGTTTTCACAATCCACACATGGATCCACCAGTGTCATTACATGTATGTTCTTTTTACTAACAACAACTGGAGTCATTGCATGTGTGTTCTTTTCACATACCACATATGGATCCACAGTGTCATTGCATGTGTGCTCTTTTCACAATCCACCTATGGATCCACCAGTGTCATTGCATATGTGTTCTTTTTACTAACAACAACTAGAGTCATTGAAATGTGTGTTCTTTTCACATACCACATATGGATCCACCAGTGTCATTGCATGTGTGTTCTTTTCACAATCCACCGATGGATCCACCAGTGTCATTGCATGTGTGTTCTTTTTACTAACAACAACTGGAGTCATTTCATTTGTGTTCTTTTCACATACCACATATGGATCCACCGGTGTCATTGAAATGTGTGTTCTCTTCAGAGACCACACATGGATCCACCAGTGTCATTGCATGTGTGTTCTTTTTACTAACAACAACCAGAGTCATTGCATGTGTGTTCTTTTCACATACCACATTTGGATCCACCAGTGTCATTGCATGTGTGTTCTTTTCACAATCCACCTATGGATCCACCAGTGTCATTACATGTGTGTTCTCTTTACTAACAACAACCAGAGTCATTGCATGTGTGTTCTTTTCACATACCACATATGGATCCACCAGTGTCATTGCATGTGTTCTCTTTTTACTAACAACAACCAGAGTCATTGCATGCGTGTTCTCTTTAGAGACCACACATGGATCCTCCAGTGTCATTGCATGTGTGTTCTTTTTTACCAACAACAACCAGAGTCATTGAAATGTGTGTTCTTTTCACATACCACATATGCATCCACCAGTGTCATTGCATGTGTGTTCTTTTTACTAACAACAACCAGAGTCATTGCATGTGTGTTCTCTTCAGAGACCACACATGGATCCACCAGTGTCATTGCATGTGTGTTCTTTTTACTAACATCAACCAGAGTCATTGAAATGTGTATTCTCTTCAGAGACCACACATGGATCCACCAGTGTCATTGCATGTGTGTTCTTTTCGCAATCCACCTATGGATCCACAAGTGTCATTGCATGTGTGTTCTTTTTGATAACAACAACTAGAGTCATTGCATGTGTGTTATTTTCACATACCACATATGGATCCACCAGTGTCATTGCATATGTGTTCTTTTTACTAACAACAACTGGAGTCATTTCATGTGTGTTATTTTCACATACCACATATGGATCCACCGGTGTCATTGAAATGCGTCTTCTCTTCAAAGACCACACAAGGATCCACCAGTGTCATTGCATGTGTGTTCTTTTTACTAACAACAACCAGAGTCATTGCATGTCTGTTCCTTTCACATACCATATATGGATCCAGCAGTGTCATTGCATGTGTGTTCTTTTCACAATCCACATATGGATCCACCAGTTTCAGTGCATGTGTCTTCTTTTTACTAACAACAACAACTAGAGTCATTTCATGACTGTTCTTTTCACATACCACATATGGATCCACCCGTGTCATTGAAATGTGTGTTCTCTTCAGAGACCACACATGGATCCAGCAGTGTCATTGCATGTGTGCTCTTTTCACAATCCACCTACGGATCAACCAGTGTCATTGCATGTGTGTTATTTTTAGTAACAACAACCAGAGTCATTGAAATGTGTGTTCTTTTCACATACCACATATGGATCCACCAGTGTCATTGCATGTGTGTTCTTTTCACAATCCACATATGGATCAAGCAGTGTTATTGCATGTGTGTTCTTTTTACTAATAGCAGCTGGAGTCATTTCATGACTGTTCTTTTCACATACCACATATGGATCCACCAGTGTCATTGAAATGTGTGTTCTCTTCAGAGACCACACACGGATCCGCCAGTGTCATTGCATGTGTTTTCTTTTCACAATCCACCTATGGATCCACCAATGTCATTGCATGTGTGTTCTTTTTACTAACAATAACCAGAGTCAATGCATGTGTGTTCTTTTCACATACCACATATGGATCCACCAGGTCATTGCATGAGTGCTCTTTTTACTAACAACAACTAGAGTCATTGCATGTGTGTTGTTTTCACAATCCACATATGGATCCACCAGTGTCATTGCATGTGTGTTCTTTTTACTAAGAACAACCAGAGTCATTGAAATGAGTTTTCTTTTCACATACCACCTATGGATCCACCAGTGTCATTGCATGTGTGTTCTTTTTACTAACAACAACCAGAGTCATTGCATGTGTGTTCTCTTTAGAGACCACACATGGGTCCACCAGTGTCATTGCATGTGTGTTCTTTTTACTAACAACAACCAGAGTCATTGAAATGTGTGTTCTCTTTAGATTCCACACCTGGATCCACCAGTGTCATTGCATGTGTGTTCTTTTCGCAATCCACACATGGATCCACCAATGTCATTACATGTGTGTTATTTTTACTAACATCTGGAGTCATTGCATGTGTGTTCTTTTCACATACCACATATGGATTCACAGTGTCATTGCATGTGTGCTCTCTTTAGAGACCACACATGGATCCTCCAGTGTCATTGCATGTGTGTTCTCTTTAGAGACCACACATGGATCCTCCAGTGTCATTGCATGTGTGTTCTTTTCACATACCACATATGGATCCACCAGTGTCGTTGCATGTGTGCTCTTTTCACAATGCATCTATGGATCCACCAGTGTCATTGCATGTGTGTTATTTTTACTAACAACAACTAGAGTCATTGAAATGTGTGTTCTCTTTAGATTCCACACATGGATCCACCAGTGTCATTGCATGTGTGTTCTTTTCACAATCCACCTATGGATCCACCAATGTCATTACATGTGTGTTATTTTTACTAACATCTGGAGTCATTGCATGTGTGTTCTTTTCACATACCACATATGGATTCACAGTGTCATTGCATGTGTGCTCTCTTTAGAGACCACACATGGATCCTCCAGTGTCATTGCATGTGTGTTCTCTTTAGAGACCACACATGGATCCTCCAGTGTCATTGCATGTGTGTTCTTTTCACATACCACATATGGATCCACCAGTGTCATTGCATGTGTGCTCTTTTCACAATCCACCTATGGATCCACCAGTGTCATTGCATGTGTGTTCTTTTTACTAACAACAACCAGAGTCAGTGAAATGTGTGTTCTTTTCACATACCACATATGTATCCACCAGTGTCATTGCATGTGTGTTCTTTTGACAATCCACCGATGGATCCACCAGCGTCATTGCATGTGTGTTCTTTTTACTAACAACAACTGGAGTCATTTCATGTGTGTTCTTTGCACATACCACATATGGATCCACCGGTGTCATTGAAATGTGTGTTCTCTTCAGAGACCACACATGGATCCACCAGTGTCATTGCATGTGTGTTCTTTTTACTAACAACAACCAGAGTCATTGCATGTGTGTTCTTTTCACATACCACATTTGGATCCACCAGTGTCATTGCATGTGTGTTCTTTTCACAATCCACCTATGGATCCACCAGTGTCATTACATGTGTGTTCTCTTTACTAACAACAACCAGAGTCATTGGATGTGTGTTCTTTTCACATACCACATATGGATCCACCAGTGTCATTGCATGTGTGCTCTTTTTACTAACAACAACCAGAGTCATTGCATGTGTGTTCTCTTTAGAGACCACACATGGATCCTCCAGTGTCATTGCATGTGTGTTCTTTTTTACCAACAACAACCAGAGTCATTGAAATATGTGTTCTTTTAACATAGCACATATGCATCCACCAGTGTCATTGCATGTGTGTTCTTTTTACTAACAACAACCAGAGTCATTGCATGTGTGTTCTCTTCAGAGACCACACATGGATCCACCAGTGTCATTGCATGTGTGTTATTTTTACTAACAACAACCAGAGTCATTGAAATGTGTGTTCTCTTCAGAGACCACACATGGATCCACCAGTGTCATTGCATGTGTGTTCTTTTCGCAATCCACCTATGCATCCACAAGTGTCATTGCATGTGTGTTCTTTTTGATAACAACAACCAGAGTCATTGCATGTGTGTTATTTTCACATACCACATATGGATCCACCAGTGTCATTGCATATGTGTTCTTTTTACTAACAACAACCAGAGTCATTGCAAGTGTGTTCCCTTTAGAGACCACACATGGATCGTCCAGTGTCATTGCATATGTGTTCTTTTTACTAACAACAAGTGGAGTGATTTCATGTGTGTTATTTTCACATACCACATATGGATCCACCGGTGTCATTGAAATGCGTCTTCTCTTCAAAGACCACACATGGATCCACCAGTGTCATTGCATGTGTTGTCTTTTTACTAACAACAACCAGAGTCATTGCATGTGTGTTCATTTCACATACCATATATGGATCCAGCAGTGTTATTACATGTGTGTTCTTTTCAGAATCCACCTATGGATCCACCAGTTTCAGTGCATGTGTGTTCTTTTTGCTAACAACAACAACTGGAGTCATTTCATGACTGTTCTTTTCACATACCACATATGGATCCACCAGTGTCATTGAAATGTGTGTTCTCTTCAGAGACCACACATGGATCCACCAGTGTCATTGCATGTGTGTTCTTTTTACTAACAACAACTGGAGTCATTGCGTGTGTGTTCTTTTCACATACCGCATATGGATCCAGCAGTGTCATTGCATGTGTGCTCTTTTTACAATCCACCTATGGATCAACCTGTGTCATTGCATGTGTGTTCTTTTTACTAACAACAACCAGAGTCATTGAAATGTGTGTTCTTTTCACATACCACATATGGATCCTCCAGTGTCATTGCATGTGTGTTCTTTTCACAATCCACATATGGATCAAGCAGTGTCATTGCATGTGTGTTCTTTTTACTAATAGCAGTTGGAGTCATTTCATGACTGTTCTTTTCACATACCACATATGGATCCACCAGTGTCATTGAAATGTGTGTTCTCTTCAGAGACCACACACGGATCCGCCAGTGTCATTGCATGTGTGTTCTTTTCACAATCCACCTATGGATCCACCAGTGTCATTGCATGTGTGTTCTTTTTACTAACAACAACCAGAGTCATTGCATGTGTGTTCTTTTCACATACCACATATGGATCCACCAGTGTCATTGCATGTGTGTTCTTTTCACATACCACATATGGATCCACCAGTGTCATTGTATGTGTGCTCTTTTTACTAACAACAATTAGAGTTATTGCACGTGTGCTGTTTTCACAATCCACCTATGGATCCACCAGTGCCATTGCATGTGTGTTCTTTTTACTAACAACAACCAGAGTCATTGAAATGAGTGTTCTTTTCACATACCACCTATGGATCCACCAGTGTCATTGCATGTGTGTTCTTTTTACTAACAACAACCAGAGTCATTGCATGTGTGTCCTCTTCAGAGACCACACATGGATCCACCAGTGTCATTGCATGTGTGTTCTTTTTACAAACAACAACCAGAGTCATTGAAATGTGTGTTCTCTTTAGAGACCACACATGGATCCACCAGTGTCATTGCATGTGTGTTCTTTTCGCAATCCACACATAGATCCACCAATGTCATTACATGTGTGTTCTTTTTAATAACATCTGGAGTCATTGCATGTGTGTTCTTTTCACATACCACATATGGATTCACAGTGTCATTGCATGTGTGCTCTTTTCACAATCCACCTATGGATCCACCAGTGTCATTGCATGTGTGTTCTTTTTACTAACAACAACCAGAGTCATTGAAATGTGTGTTATTTTCACATACCACATATGGATCCACCAGTGTCATTGCATGTGTGTTCTTTTCACAATCCACCTATGGATCCACCAGTGTCATTGCATGTGTGTTCTTTTTACTAACAACAACTGGAGTCATTTCATGTGTGTTCTTTTCACATACCACATATGAATCCACCGGTGTCATTGAAATGTGTGTTCTCTTCAGAGACCACACATGGATCCACTAGTTTCATTGCATGTGTGTTCTTTTTACTAACAACAACCAGAGTCATTGCATGTGTTTTTTTCACATACCACAGATGGATCCACCAGTCTCATTGCATGTGTGTTCTTTTCACATACCACAGATGGATCCACCAGTGTCATTGCATGTGTGCTCTTTTAACTAACAACAACCAGAGTAATTACATGTTTGTTCTCTTTAGAGACCACACATGGATCCACCAGTGTCATTGCATGTGTGTTCTTTTTACTAACAACAACCAGAGTCATTGAAATGTGTTTTCTTTTCACATATCACATATGGATCCACCAGTGTCATTGCATGTGTGTTCTTTTTACTAACAACAACCAGAGTCATTGCATGTGTGTTCTCTTCAGAGACCACACATGGATCCACCAATGTCATTGCATGTGTGTTCTTTTTACTAACAACAACCAGAGTCATTGAAATGTTTGTTGTCTTTAGAGACCACACATGGATCCACCAGTGTCATTGCATGTGCGTTATTTTTACTAACAACAACCAGTGTCATTGCGTGTGTCTTCTTTTCACAATACACCTATGGATCCACCAGTGTCATTGCATGTGTGTTCTTTTTACTAACAACAACCAGAGTCATTGCATGTGTGTTATTTTCACATACCAAATATGGATCCACCAGTGTCATTGCATGTGTGTTCTTTTTACTAACAACAACTAGAGTCATTTCATGTGTGTTCTTTTCACATACCACATATGGATCCACAAGTGTCATTGAAATGTGTGTTCTCTTCAGAGACCACACATGGATCCACCAGTGTCATTGCATGTGTGTTCTTTTTACTAACAACAACCAGAGTCATTGCATGTGTGTTCTTTTCACATACCACATATGGATCCACCAGAGTCATTGCATGTGTGTTCTTTTCACAATCCACCTATGGATCCACCAGTGTCATTGCATGTGTGTTCTTTTTACTAACAACAACAACTGGAGTCATTTCATGACTGTTCTTTTCACATACCACATATGGATCCACAAGTGTCATTTAAATGTGTGTTCTCTTCAGAGACCACACATGGATCCACCAGTGTCATTGCATGTGTGTTCTTTTTACTAACAAAAACTGGAGTCATTGCATGTGTGTTCTTTTCACATATCACATATGGATCCACCAGTGTCATTGCATGTGTGCTCTTTTCACAATCCATCTATGGATCCACCAGTGTCATTACATGTGTGTTCTTTTTACTAACAACAACCAGAGTCATTGAAATGTGTGTTCTTTTCACATACCACATATGGATCCACCAGGGTCATTGCATGTGTGTTCTTTTCACAATCCACCTATGGATCCACAAGTGTCATTGCATGTGTGTTCTTTTTACTAACAACAACTGTAGTCATTTCATGACTGTTCTTTTCACATACCACATATGGATCCACCAGTGTCATTGAAATGTGTGTTCTCTTTAGAGACCACACATGGATCCACCAGTGTCATTGCATGTGTGTTCTTTTCACAATCCACCTATGGATCCACCAGTGTCATTGCATGTGTGTTCTTTTTACTAACAATAACCAAAGTCATTGCATGTGTGTTCTTTTCACATACCACATATGGATCCACCAGTGTCATTGCATGTGTGCTCTTTTTACTAACAACAACCAGAGTCATTGCATGTGTGCTCTTTTCACAATCCACCTATGGATCCACCAGTCTCATTGCATGTGTGTTCTTTTTACTAACAACAACCAGAGTCATTGCATGTGTGTTCTTTTCACATACCACATATGGATCCACCAGTGTCATTGCATGTGTGCTCTTTTTACTAACAACCAGTGTCATTGAAATGTGTGTTCTCTTCAGAGACCACACATGGATCCACCAGTGTCATTGCATGTGTGTTCTTTGTACTAACCACAACCAGAGTCATTGAGATGTGTGTTCTCTTCACATACAACATATGGATCCACCAATGCCATTGCATGTGTGTTCTTTTCACAATCCACACATGGATCCACCAGTGTCATTACATGTGTGTTCTTTTTACTAACAACAACTGGAGTCATTGCATGTGTGTTCTTTTCACATACCACATATGGATCCATAGTGTCATTGCATGTGTGCTCTTTTCACAATCCACCTATGGATCCACCAGAGTCATTGCATGTGTGTTATTTTTACTAACAACAACCAGAGTCATTGAAATGTGTGTTCTTTTCACATACCACATATGGATCCACCAGTGGCATTGCATGTGTGTTATTTTCACAATCCACCTATGGATCTACCAGTGTCATTGCATGTGTGTTATTTTTACTAACAACAACTGGAGTCATTTCATGTGTGTTCTTTTCACATACCACATATGGATCCACCGGTGTCATGGAAATGTGTGTTCTCTTCAGAGACCACACATGGATCCACCAGTGTCATTGCATGTGTGTTCTTTTTACTAACAACAACCAGAGTCATTGCATGTGTGTTGTTTTCACATACCACATATGGATCCACCAGTGTCATTGCATGTGTGTTCTTTTCACAATCCACCTATGGATCCACTAGTGTCATTACATGTGTGTTCTCTTTACTAACAACAACCAGAGTCATTGCATGTGTGTTCTTTTCACATAGCACATATGGATCCACCAGTGTCATTGCATGTGTGCTCTTTTTACTAACAACAACCAGAGTCATTGCATGTGTGTTCTCTTTAGAGACCACACATGGATCCTCCAGTGTCATTGCATGTGTGTTCTTTTTTACCAACAACAACCAGAGTCATTGAAATGTGTGTTCTTTTCACATACCACATATGGATCCACCAGTGTCATTGCATGTGTGTTCTTTTTACTAACAACAACCAGAGTCATTGCATGTGTGTTCTCTTCAGAGACCACACATGGATCCACCAGTGTCATTGCATGTGTGTTATTTTTACTAAGAACAACCAGAATCATTGAAATGTGTGTTCTCTTCAGATACCACACATGGATCCACCAGTGTCATTGCATGTGTGTTCTTTTTACTAACAACAACCAGAGTCATTGAAATGTGTGTTCTCTTCACATACAACATATGGATCCACCAATGTCATTGCATGTGTGTTCTTTTCACAATCCACACATGGATCCACCAGTGTCATTACATGTGTGTTCTTTTTACTAACAACAACTAGAGTCATTCCATGTGTGTTCTTTTCACATAACACACATGGATCCACAGTGTCATTGCATGTGTGCTCTTTTCACAATCCACCTATGGATCCACAAGTGTCATTGCATGTGTGTTCTTTTTACTAACAACAACCAGAGTCAGTGAAATGTGTGTTCTTTTCACATACCACATATGGATCCACCAGTGTCATTGCATGTGTGTTCTTTTCACAATCCACCGATGGATCCACCAGCGTCATTGCATGTGTGTTCTTTTTACTAACAACAACTGGAGTCATTTCATGTGTGTTCTTTTCACATACCACATATGGATCCACCGGTGTCATTGAAATGTGTGTTCTCTTCAGAGACCACACATGGATCCACTAGTGTCATTGCGTGTGTGTTCTTTTTACTAACAACAACCAGAGTCATTGCATGTGTGTTCTTTTCACATACCACATTTGGATCCACCAGTGTCATTTCATGTGTGTTCTTTTCACAATCCACCTATGGATCCACCAGTGTCATTACATGTGTGTTCTCTTTACTAACAACAACCAGAGTCATTGCAGGTGTGTTCTTTTCACATACCACATATGGATCCACCAGTGTCATTGCATGTGTGCTCTTTTTACTAACAACAACCAGAGTCATTGCATGCGTGTTCTCTTTAGAGACCACACATGGATCCTCCAGTGTCATTGCATGTGTCTTCTTTTTTACCAACAACAACCAGAGTCATTGAAATATGTGTTCTTTTAACATAGCACATATGCATCCACCAGTGTCATTGCATGTGTGTTCTTTTTACTAACAACAACTAGAGTCATTGCATGTGTGTTCTCTTCAGAGACCACACATGGATCCACCAGTGTCATTGCATGTGTGTTATTTTTACTAACAACAACCAGAGTCATTGAAATGTGTGTTATCTTCAGAGACCACACATGGATCCACCAGTGTCATTGCATGTGTGTTCTTTTCGCAATCCACCTATGCATCCACAAGTGTCATTGCATGTGTGTTCTTTTTTATAACAACAACCAGAGTCATTGCATGTGTGTTATTTTCACATACCACATATGGATCCACCAGTGTCATTGCATGTGTGCTCTTTTTACTAACAACAACCAGAGTCATTGCATGTGTGTTCTCTTTAGAGACCACACATGGATCCTCCAGTGTCATTGCATGTGTGTTCTTTTTTACCAACAACAACCAGAGTCATTGAAATATGTGTTCTTTTAACATAGCACATATGCATCCACCAGTGTCATTGCATGTGTGTTCTTTTTACTAACAACAACCAGAGTCATTGCATGTGTGTTCTCTTCAGAGACCACACATGGATCCACCAGTGTCATTGCATGTGTGTTATTTTTACTAACAACAACCAGAGTCATTGAAATGTGTGTTCTCTTCAGAGACCACACATGGATCCACCAGTGTCATTGCATGTGTGTTCTTTTCGCAATCCACCTATGCATCCACAAGTGTCATTGCATGTGTGTTCTTTTTGATAACAACAACCAGAGTCATTGCATGTGTGTTATTTTCACATACCACATATGGATCCACCAGTGTCATTGCATATGTGTTCTTTTTACTAACAACAACCAGAGTCATTGCAAGTGTGTTCCCTTTAGAGACCACACATGGATCGTCCAGTGTCATTGCATATGTGTTCTTTTTACTAACAACAAGTGGAGTGATTTCATGTGTGTTATTTTCACATACCACATACGGATCCACCGGTGTCATTGAAATGCGTCTTCTCTTCATAGACCACACATGGATCCACCAGTGTCATTGCATGTGTTGTGTTTTTACTAACAACAACCAGAGTCATTGCATGTGTGTTCATTTCACATACCATATATGGATCCAGCAGTGTTATTACATGTGTGTTCTTTTCACAATCCACCTATGGATCCACCAGTTTCAGTGCATGTGTGTTCTTTTTGCTAACAACAACAACTGGAGTCATTTCATGAATGTTCTTTTCACATACCACATATGGATCCACCAGTGTCATTGAAATGTGTGTTCTCTTCAGAGACCACACATGGATCCACCAGTGTCATTGCATGTGTGTTCTTTTTACTAACAACAACTGGAGTCATTGCGTGTGTGTTCTTTTCACATACCGCATATGGATCCAGCAGTGTCATTGCATGTGTGCTCTTTTTACAATCCACCTATGGATCAACCTGTGTCATTGCATGTGTGTTCTTTTTACTAACAACAACCAGAGTCATTGAAATGTGTGTTCTTTTCACATACCACATATGGATCCTCCAGTGTCATTGCATGTGTGTTCTTTTCACAATCCACATATGGATCAAGCAGTGTCATTGCATGTGTGTTCTTTTTACTAATAGCAGTTGGAGTCATTTCATGACTGTTCTTTTCACATACCACATATGGATCCACCAGTGTCATTGAAATGTGTGTTCTCTTCAGATACCACACACGGATCCGCCAGTGTCATTGCATGTGTGTTCTTTTCACAATCCACCTATGGATCCACCAGTGTCATTGCATGTGTGTTCTTTTTACTAACAACAACCAGAGTCATTGCATGTGTGTTCTTTTCACATACCACATATGGATCCACCAGTGTCATTGCATGTGTGCTCTTTTTACTAACAACCAGTGTCATTGAAATGTGTGTTCTCTTCAGAGACCACACATGGATCCACCAGTGTCATTGCATGTGTGTTCTTTGTACTAACCACAACCAGAGTCATTGAGATGTGTGTTCTCTTCACATACAACATATGGATCCACCAATGCCATTGCATGTGTGTTCTTTTCACAATCCACACATGGATCCACCAGTGTCATTACATGTGTGTTCTTTTTACTAACAACAACTGGAGTCATTGCATGTGTGTTCTTTTCACATACCACATATGGATCCATAGTGTCATTGCATGTGTGCTCTTTTCACAATCCACCTATGGATCCACCAGAGTCATTGCATGTGTGTTATTTTTACTAACAACAACCAGAGTCATTGAAATGTGTGTTCTTTTCACATACCACATATGGATCCACCAGTGGCATTGCATGTGTGTTATTTTCACAATCCACCTATGGATCTACCAGTGTCATTGCATGTGTGTTATTTTTACTAACAACAACTGGAGTCATTTCATGTGTGTTCTTTTCACATACCACATATGGATCCACCGGTGTCATGGAAATGTGTGTTCTCTTCAGAGACCACACATGGATCCACCAGTGTCATTGCATGTGTGTTCTTTTTACTAACAACAACCAGAGTCATTGCATGTGTGTTGTTTTCACATACCACATATGGATCCACCAGTGTCATTGCATGTGTGTTCTTTTCACAATCCACCTATGGATCCACTAGTGTCATTACATGTGTGTTCTCTTTACTAACAACAACCAGAGTCATTGCATGTGTGTTCTTTTCACATAGCACATATGGATCCACCAGTGTCATTGCATGTGTGCTCTTTTTACTAACAACAACCAGAGTCATTGCATGTGTGTTCTCTTTAGAGACCACACATGGATCCTCCAGTGTCATTGCATGTGTGTTCTTTTTTACCAACAACAACCAGAGTCATTGAAATGTGTGTTCTTTTCACATACCACATATGGATCCACCAGTGTCATTGCATGTGTGTTCTTTTTACTAACAACAACCAGAGTCATTGCATGTGTGTTCTCTTCAGAGACCACACATGGATCCACCAGTGTCATTGCATGTGTGTTATTTTTACTAAGAACAACCAGAATCATTGAAATGTGTGTTCTCTTCAGATACCACACATGGATCCACCAGTGTCATTGCATGTGTGTTCTTTTTACTAACAACAACCAGAGTCATTGAAATGTGTGTTCTCTTCACATACAACATATGGATCCACCAATGTCATTGCATGTGTGTTCTTTTTACAATCCACACATGGATCCACCAGTGTCATTACATGTGTGTTCTTTTTACTAACAACAACTAGAGTCATTCCATGTGTGTTCTTTTCACATAACACACATGGATCCACAGTGTCATTGCATGTGTGCTCTTTTCACAATCCACCTATGGATCCACCAGTGTCATTGCATGTGTGTTCTTTTTACTAACAACAACCAGAGTCAGTGAAATGTGTGTTCTTTTCACATACCACATATGGATCCACCAGTGTCATTGCATGTGTGTTCTTTTCACAATCCACCGATGGATCCACCAGCGTCATTGCATGTGTGTTCTTTTTACTAACAACAACTGGAGTCATTTCATGTGTGTTCTTTTCACATACCACATATGGATCCACCGGTGTCATTGAAATGTGTGTTCTCTTTAGAGACCACACATGGATCCACTAGTGTCATTGCGTGTGTGTTCTTTTTACTAACAACAACCAGAGTCATTGCATGTGTGTTCTTTTCACATACCACATTTGGATCCACCAGTGTCATTTCATGTGTGTTCTTTTCACAATCCACCTATGGATCCACCAGTGTCATTACATGTGTGTTCTCTTTACTAACAACAACCAGAGTCATTGCAGGTGTGTTCTTTTCACATACCACATATGGATCCACCAGTGTCATTGCATGTGTGCTCTTTTTACTAACAACAACCAGAGTCATTGCATGCGTGTTCTCTTTAGAGACCACACATGGATCCTCCAGTGTCATTGCATGTGTCTTCTTTTTTACCAACAACAACCAGAGTCATTGAAATATGTGTTCTTTTAACATAGCACATATGCATCCACCAGTGTCATTGCATGTGTGTTCTTTTTACTAACAACAACTAGAGTCATTGCATGTGTGTTCTCTTCAGAGACCACACATGGATCCACCAGTGTCATTGCATGTGTGTTATTTTTACTAACAACAACCAGAGTCATTGAAATGTGTGTTATCTTCAGAGACCACACATGGATCCACCAGTGTCATTGCATGTGTGTTCTTTTCGCAATCCACCTATGCATCCACAAGTGTCATTGCATGTGTGTTCTTTTTTATAACAACAACCAGAGTCATTGCATGTGTGTTATTTTCACATACCACATATGGATCCACCAGTGTCATTGCATGTGTGCTCTTTTTACTAACAACAACCAGAGTCATTGCATGTGTGTTCTCTTTAGAGACCACACATGGATCCTCCAGTGTCATTGCATGTGTGTTCTTTTTTACCAACAACAACCAGAGTCATTGAAATATGTGTTCTTTTAACATAGCACATATGCATCCACCAGTGTCATTGCATGTGTGTTCTTTTTACTAACAACAACCAGAGTCATTGCATGTGTGTTCTCTTCAGAGACCACACATGGATCCACCAGTGTCATTGCATGTGTGTTATTTTTACTAACAACAACCAGAGTCATTGAAATGTGTGTTCTCTTCAGAGACCACACATGGATCCACCAGTGTCATTGCATGTGTGTTCTTTTCGCAATCCACCTATGCATCCACAAGTGTCATTGCATGTGTGTTCTTTTTGATAACAACAACCAGAGTCATTGCATGTGTGTTATTTTCACATACCACATATGGATCCACCAGTGTCATTGCATATGTGTTCTTTTTACTAACAACAACCAGAGTCATTGCAAGTGTGTTCCCTTTAGAGACCACACATGGATCGTCCAGTGTCATTGCATATGTGTTCTTTTTACTAACAACAAGTGGAGTGATTTCATGTGTGTTATTTTCACATACCACATATGGATCCACCGGTGTCATTGAAATGCGTCTTCTCTTCAAAGACCACACATGGATCCACCAGTGTCATTGCATGTGTTGTCTTTTTACTAACAACAACCAGAGTCATTGCATGTGTGTTCATTTCACATACCATATATGGATCCAGCAGTGTTATTACATGTGTGTTCTTTTCACAATCCACCTATGGATCCACCAGTTTCAGTGCATGTGTGTTCTTTTTGCTAACAACAACAACTGGAGTCATTTCATGACTGTTCTTTTCACATACCACATATGGATCCACCAGTGTCATTGAAATGTGTGTTCTCTTCAGAGACCACACATGGATCCACCAGTGTCATTGCATGTGTGTTCTTTTTACTAACAACAACTGGAGTCATTGCGTGTGTGTTCTTTTCACATACCGCATATGGATCCAGCAGTGTCATTGCATGTGTGCTCTTTTTACAATCCACCTATGGATCAACCTGTGTCATTGCATGTGTGTTCTTTTTACTAACAACAACCAGAGTCATTGAAATGTGTGTTCTTTTCACATACCACATATGGATCCTCCAGTGTCATTGCATGTGTGTTCTTTTCACAATCCACATATGGATCAAGCAGTGTCATTGCATGTGTGTTCTTTTTACTAATAGCAGTTGGAGTCATTTCATGACTGTTCTTTTCACATACCACATATGGATCCACCAGTGTCATTGAAATGTGTGTTCTCTTCAGAGACCACACACGGATCCGCCAGTGTCATTGCATGTGTGTTCTTTTCACAATCCACCTATGGATCCACCAGTGTCATTGCATGTGTGTTCTTTTTACTAACAACAACCAGAGTCATTGCATGTGTGTTCTTTTCACATACCACATATGGATCCACCAGTGTCATTGCATGTGTGTTCTTTTCACATACCACATATGGATCCACCAGTGTCATTGCATGTGTGCTCTTTTTACTAACAACAATTAGAGTTATTGCACGTGTGCTGTTTTCACAATCCACCTATGGATCCACCAGTGCCATTGCATGTGTGTTCTTTTTACTAACAACAACCAGAGTCATTGAAATGAGTGTTCTTTTCACATACCACCTATGGATCCACCAGTGTCATTGCATGTGTGTTCTTTTTACTAACAACAACCAGAGTCATTGCATGTGTGTCCTCTTCAGAGACCACACATGGATCCACCAGTGTCATTGCATGTGTGTTCTTTTTACAAACAACAACCAGAGTCATTGAAATGTGTGTTCTCTTTAGAGACCACACATGGATCCACCAGTGTCATTGCATGTGTGTTCTTTTCGCAATCCACACATAGATCCACCAATGTCATTACATGTGTGTTCTTTTTAATAACATCTGGAGTCATTGCATGTGTGTTCTTTTCACATACCACATATGGATTCACAGTGTCATTGCATGTGTGCTCTTTTCACAATCCACCTATGGATCCACCAGTGTCATTGCATGTGTGTTCTTTTTACTAACAACAACCAGAGTCATTGAAATGTGTGTTCTTTTCACATACCACATATGGATCCACCAGTGTCATTGCATGTGTGTTCTTTTCACAATCCACCTATGGATCCACCAGTGTCATTGCATGTGTGTTCTTTTTACTAACAACAACTGGAGTCATTTCATGTGTGTTCTTTTCACATACCACATATGAATCCACCGGTGTCATTGAAATGTGTGTTCTCTTCAGAGACCACACATGGATCCACTAGTTTCATTGCATGTGTGTTCTTTTTACTAACAACAACCAGAGTCATTGCATGTGTTTTTTTCACATACCACAGATGGATCCACCAGTCTCATTGCATGTGTGTTCTTTTCACATACCACAGATGGATCCACCAGTGTCATTGCATGTGTGCTCTTTTAACTAACAACAACCAGAGTAATTACATGTTTGTTCTCTTTAGAGACCACACATGGATCCACCAGTGTCATTGCATGTGTGTTCTTTTTACTAACAACAACCAGAGTCATTGAAATGTGTTTTCTTTTCACATATCACATATGGATCAACCAGTGTCATTGCATGTGTGTTCTTTTTACTAACAACAACCAGAGTCATTGCATGTGTGTTCTCTTCAGAGACCACACATGGATCCACCAATGTCATTGCATGTGTGTTCTTTTTACTAACAACAACCAGAGTCATTGAAATGTTTGTTGTCTTTAGAGACCACACATGGATCCACCAGTGTCATTGCATGTGCGTTATTTTTACTAACAACAACCAGTGTCATTGCGTGTGTCTTCTTTTCACAATACACCTATGGATCCACCAGTGTCATTGCATGTGTGTTCTTTTTACTAACAACAACCAGAGTCATTGCATGTGTGTTATTTTCGCATACCAAATATGGATCCACCAGTGTCATTGCATGTGTGTTCTTTTTACTAACAACAACTACAGTCATTTCATGTGTGTTCTTTTCACATACCACATATGGATCCACAAGTGTCATTGAAATGTGTGTTCTCTTCAGAGACCACACATGGATCCACCAGTGTCATTGCATGTGTGTTCTTTTTACTAACAACAACCAGAGTCATTGCATGTGTGTTCTTTTCACATACCACATATGGATCCACCAGAGTCATTGCATGTGTGTTCTTTTCACAATCCACCTATGGATCCACCAGTGTCATTGCATGTGTGTTCTTTTTACTAACAACAACAACTGGAGTCATTTCATGACTGTTCTTTTCACATACCACATATGGATCCACAAGTGTCATATAAATGTGTGTTCTCTTCAGAGACCACACATGGATCCACCAGTGTCATTGCATGTGTGTTCTTTTTACTAACAAAAACTGGAGTCATTGCATGTGTGTTCTTTTCACATATCACATATGGATCCACCAGTGTCATTGCATGTGTGCTCTTTTCACAATCCATCTATGGATCCACCAGTGTCATTACATGTGTGTTCTTTTTACTAACAACAACCAGAGTCATTGAAATGTGTGTTCTTTTCACATACCACATATGGATCCACCAGGGTCATTGCATGTGTGTTCTTTTCACAATCCACCTATGGATCCACAAGTGTCATTGCATGTGTGTTCTTTTTACTAACAACAACTGTAGTCATTTCATGACTGTTCTTTTCACATACCACATATGGATCCACCAGTGTCATTGAAATATGTGTTCTCTTTAGAGACCACACATGGATCCACCAGTGTCATTGCATGTGTGTTCTTTTCACAATCCACCTATGGATCCACCAGTGTCATTGCATGTGTGTTCTTTTTACTAACAATAACCAAAGTCATTGCATGTGTGTTCTTTTCACATACCACATATGGATCCACCAGTGTCATTGCATGTGTGCTCTTTTTACTAACAACAACCAGAGTCATTGCATGTGTGCTCTTTTCACAATCCACCTATGGATCCACCAGTCTCATTGCATGTGTGTTCTTTTTACTAACAACAACCAGAGTCATTGCATGTGTGTTCTTTTCACATACCACATATGGATCCACCAGTGTCATTGCATGTGTGCTCTTTTTACTAACAACCAGTGTCATTGAAATGTGTGTTCTCTTCAGAGACCACACATGGATCCACCAGTGTCATTGCATGTGTGTTCTTTGTACTAACCACAACCAGAGTCATTGAGATGTGTGTTCTCTTCACATACAACATATGGATCCACCAATGCCATTGCATGTGTGTTCTTTTCACAATCCACACATGGATCCACCAGTGTCATTACATGTGTGTTCTTTTTACTAACAACAACTGGAGTCATTGCATGTGTGTTCTTTTCACATACCACATATGGATCCATAGTGTCATTGCATGTGTGCTCTTTTCACAATCCACCTATGGATCCACCAGAGTCATTGCATGTGTGTTATTTTTACTAACAACAACCAGAGTCATTGAAATGTGTGTTCTTTTCACATACCACATATGGATCCACCAGTGGCATTGCATGTGTGTTATTTTCACAATCCACCTATGGATCTACCAGTGTCATTGCATGTGTGTTATTTTTACTAACAACAACTGGAGTCATTTCATGTGTGTTCTTTTCACATACCACATATGGATCCACCGGTGTCATGGAAATGTGTGTTCTCTTCAGAGACCACACATGGATCCACCAGTGTCATTGCATGTGTGTTCTTTTTACTAACAACAACCAGAGTCATTGCATGTGTGTTGTTTTCACATACCACATATGGATCCACCAGTGTCATTGCATGTGTGTTCTTTTCACAATCCACCTATGGATCCACTAGTGTCATTACATGTGTGTTCTCTTTACTAACAACAACCAGAGTCATTGCATGTGTGTTCTTTTCACATAGCACATATGGATCCACCAGTGTCATTGCATGTGTGCTCTTTTTACTAACAACAACCAGAGTCATTGCATGTGTGTTCTCTTTAGAGACCACACATGGATCCTCCAGTGTCATTGCATGTGTGTTCTTTTTTACCAACAACAACCAGAGTCATTGAAATGTGTGTTCTTTTCACATACCACATATGGATCCACCAGTGTCATTGCATGTGTGTTCTTTTTACTAACAACAACTAGAGTCATTGCATGTGTGTTCTCTTCAGAGACCACACATGGATCCACCAGTGTCATTGCATGTGTGTTATTTTTACTAAGAACAACCAGAGTCATTGAAATGTGTGTTCTCTTCAGATACCACACATGGATCCACCAGTGTCATTGCGTGTGTGTTCTTTTTACTAACAACAACCAGAGTCATTGAAATGTGTGTTCTCTTCACATACAACATATGGATCCACCAATGTCATTGCATGTGTGTTCTTTTCACAATCCACACATGGATCCACCAGTGTCATTACATGTGTGTTCTTTTTACTAACAACAACTAGAGTCATTCCATGTGTGTTCTTTTCACATAACACACATGGATCCACAGTGTCATTGCATGTGTGCTCTTTTCACAATCCACCTATGGATCCACCAGTGTCATTGCATGTGTGTTCTTTTTACTAACAACAACCAGAGTCAGTGAAATGTGTGTTCTTTTCACATACCACATATGGATCCACCTGTGTCATTGCATGTGTGTTCTTTTCACAATCCACCGATGGATCCACCAGCGTCATTGCATGTGTGTTCTTTTTACTAACAACAACTGGAGTCATTTCATGTGTGTTCTTTTCACATACCACATATGGATCCACCGGTGTCATTGAAATGTGTGTTCTCTTCAGAGACCACACATGGATCCACTAGTGTCATTGCGTGTGTGTTCTTTTTACTAACAACAACCAGAGTCATTGCATGTGTGTTCTTTTCACATACCACATTTGGATCCACCAGTGTCATTTCATGTGTGTTCTTTTCACAATCCACCTATGGATCCACCAGTGTCATTACATGTGTGTTCTCTTTACTAACAACAACCAGAGTCATTGCAGGTGTGTTCTTTTCACATACCACATATGGATCCACCAGTGTCATTGCATGTGTGCTCTTTTTACTAACAACAACCAGAGTCATTGCATGCGTGTTCTCTTTAGAGACCACACATGGATCCTCCAGTGTCATTGCATGTGTCTTCTTTTTTACCGACAACAACCAGAGTCATTGAAATATGTGTTCTTTTAACATAGCACATATGCATCCACCAGTGTCATTGCATGTGTGTTCTTTTTACTAACAACAACCAGAGTCATTGCATGTGTGTTCTCTTCAGAGACCACACATGGATCCACCAGTGTCATTGCATGTGTGTTATTTTTACTAACAACAACCAGAGTCATTGAAATGTGTGTTATCTTCAGAGACCACACATGGATCCACCAGTGTCATTGCATGTGTGTTCTTTTCGCAATCCACCTATGCATCCACAAGTGTCATTGCATGTGTGTTCTTTTTTATAACAACAACCAGAGTCATTGCATGTGTGTTATTTTCACATGCCACATATGGATCCACCAGTGTCATTGCATATGTGTTCTTTTTACTAACAACAAGTGGAGTGATTTCATGTGTGTTATTTTCACATACCACATATGGATCCACCGGTGTCATTGAAATGCGTCTTCTCTTCAAAGACCACACATGGATCCACCAGTGTCATTGCATGTGTGTTCTTTTTACTAACAACAACCAGAGTCATTGCATGTGTGTTCTTTTCACATACCATATATGGATCCAGCAGTGTTATTGCATGTGTGTTCTTTTCACAATCCACCTATGGATCCACCAGTTTCAGTGCATGTGTGTTCTTTTTGCTAACAACAACAACTGGAGTCATTTCATGACTGTTCTTTTCACATACCACATATGGATCCACCAGTGTCATTGAAATGTGTGTTCTCTTCAGAGACCACACATGGATCCACCAGTGTCATTGCATGTGTGTTCTTTTTACTAACAACAACTGGAGTCATTGCGTGTGTGTTCTTTTCACATACCGCATATGGATCCAGCAGTGTCATTGCATGTGTGCTCTTTTCACAATCCACCTATGGATTAACATGTGTCATTGCATGTGTGTTCTTTTTACTAACAACAACCAGAGTCATTGAAATGTGTGTTCTTTTCACATACCACATATGGATCCACCAGTGTCATTGCATGTGTTTTTTTTCACAATCCACATATGGATCAAGCAGTGTCATTGCATGTGTGTTCTTTTTACTAATAGCAGTTGGAGTCATTTCATGACTGTTCTTTTCACATACCACATATGGATCCACCAGTGTCATTGAAATGTGTGTTCTCTTCAGAGACCACACACGGATCCGCCAGTGTCATTGCATGTGTGTTCTTTTCACAATCCACCTATGGATCCACCAGTGTCATTGCATGTGTGTTCTTTTTACTAACAACAACCAGAGTCATTGCATGTGTGTTCTTTTCACATACCACATATGGATCCACCAGTGTCATTGCATGTGTGTTCTTTTCACATACCACATATGGATCCACCAGTGTCATTGCATGTGTGCTCTTTTTACTAACAACAACTAGAGTCATTGGACGTGTGCTGTTTTCACAATCCACCTATGGATCCACCAGTGTCATTGCATGTGTGTTCATTTTACTAAAAACAACTAGAGTCATTGAAATGAGTGTTCTTTTCACATACCACCTATGGATCCACCAGTGTCATTGCATGTGTGTTCTTTTTACTAACAACCACCAGAGTCATTGCATGTGTGTTCTCTTCAGAGACCACACATGGATCCACCAGTGTCATTGCATGTGTGTTCTTTTTACTAACAACAACCAGAGTCATTGAAATGTGTGTTCTCTTTAGAGACCACACATGGATCCACCAGTGTCACTGCATGTGTGTTCTTTTCGCAATCCACACATAGATCCACCAATGTCATTACATGTGTGTTCTTTTTAATAACATCTGGAGTCATTGCATGTGTGTTCTTTTCACATACCACATATGGATTCACAGTGTCATTGCATGTGTGCTCTTTTCACAATCCACCTATGGATCCACCAGTGTCATTGCATGTGTGTTCTTTTTACTAACAACAACCAGAGTCATTGAAATGTGTGTTCTTTTCACATACCACATATGGATCCACCAGTGTCATTGCATGTGTGTTCTTTTCACAATCCACCTATGGATCCACCAGTGTCATTGCATGTGTGTTCTTTTTACTAACAACAACTGGAGTCATTTCATGTGTGTTCTTTTCACATACCACATATGGATCCACCGGTGTCATTGAAATGTGTGTTCTCTTCAGATACCACACATGGATCCACCAGTTTCATTGCATGTGTGTTCTTTTTACTAACAATAACCAGAGTCATTGCATGTGTTTTTTTCACATACCATAGATGGATCCACCAGTGTCATTGCATGTGTGTTCTTTTCACAATCCACCTATGGATCCACCAGTGTCATTGCATGTGTGTTCTCTTTACTAACAACAACCAGAGTCATTGCATGTGTGTTCTTTTCTCATACCACATATGGATCCACCAGTGTCATTGCATGTGTGCTCTTTTTACTAACAACAACCAGAGTCATTGCATGTGTGTTTGATGCGCTCGACGATCGACGTAGAGCTCGTTGGGAACCCCAAGGGAAGGTATGATGAGCACAGCAGCAAGTTTTCCCTCAGTTATGAAACCAAGGGTTAATCGAACCAGTAGGAGCAAGGAAACACCCCAAAGGTGTTACTAGCTGAGCTTTGGCAGGGCGCACTACCGGTGCTAGTAGCAACGTGGAGACCTGCACAACACAACCACAGAACTTTGTCCCCAACTTGCGATGAGGTTGTCAATCTCACCGTGTTTTGCGGAAAACAAAGGATTAAACGTATCGAATGGAAAGAAGTAAAAGTTTGCAGAAAGTAAACACAAAGCAGTAAACAGTTGTAGATTTTATGTAAAGAACAAGGACCGGGATCCATAGTTCACTAGAGGTGGCTCTCCTTAGATAGATAACATGTTGGGTGAACAAATTACAGCGGGGCAATTGACAAACACCGAGAAAGCAATACATGCATATACTAATCATCTTGACTCCTTTGAGACTTGATTGGGCAATACAACATAATACATAGACCGCCATCCAACTGCATCTATGACTAATAATCCACCTTCAGTTTATCATCTGAACCCCCTCCAGTATTAAGTTGCAAGAAATAGATTATTGCTTTACGAACTGCGTGTAAAGTAAACAATACGATTGTTCTATGAACAAAAGATCGTTGTTTTCTCCCTAGTAGCAACAACACATCTAGTACCTTAGAGATTTATGTCACTTCCCCAGATTACCAGAGGCATGAACCCACTATCGAGCATAAATACTAACTCTTGGAGTTGCTAGCATCTACTTGGCCAAGATAGCTACTAACAACGAAAAGCATGCAAGATCTCAAATAACAAAGACCTGATAGAATCAATAATCAATCTGAAATAGCATCTCAATATCCATCGGATCCCCGCAAACACAACATGTATGAATTACAAATAGATGATCTTGATCATGAACGGAGCTCACAAGATCTAAACATGAAAACACAAAGGAGGAGAAACCAGCCATCTAGCTACTACATGGATGCGTAGTCCAAGGATGAACTACTCACGCATCACACCGGAGGCTTGCATGGTGATGAAGAAGGCCTCCAGGGTGAATTCCCCTCTCCGGCAGGGTGTCGGGAAGAGCTTCAGATCCCTCCCAATCTAGGGATGGAGATGATGGCGGCTACAGACTCTTTCGTAGATTTTTGATCGGGTACTTAGGGTTTCCGTCCCGAGGGCAACTTATAGGCGGAAGGAGAGGCTGAGGGGGTGCTGGGGTCGGCCAGACCAACCCTTGGCGCGGGCCAGGCCTGACGGCACGGCCAGGTGGTGTGGACGGCCCCCAGCCCTTCTATGTCTCGTATTCTGGCACTTGATCCCTTCCGAAAAAATAGGCACTTTGGCTTTTGTCCCGTCCAATTCCGAGAATATTCATTTTCTGACTTTCCTGGAACCAAAGATAGCAGAAAACAGGCAGCTGGCACTATGGCTCTTGTTAATAGGTTAGTCCAAGAAATCATAATAAAAGTACTCCAAAGTTAGATCAAAACACAAGAAAGTGGATAAAACCAAGCATGGAACATCAAAAATTATAGATACATTTGCAATGTATCAACATCCCCAAGCTTAACTCCTGCTCGTCCTCGAGTAGGTAAGTGATAAAAAGAAAGAATAATTTTTGAGGTGACATGCACCATCAAAGACTTGATCAAAGTATTTGCAAAACATTCAAAGATGGGATCATAGTACTTCAATCATAACATGAAAGAAAAAGTTCTAGCAATAAGCAAAGAAACTATGATGCAACATGAAAAGGCACAAACAAAAGATTCATGAATAACAATGCTTTGCAAGACGTTTGTTTGTTTCACATAAAGAAAACATAGCATAAAAGTATTCATCTTGTCCCTCAATAGAGTAGCAAATATAAATGCATGGGACACCTTCAAAGTTCATAAGAGTGACTAGATACAATAGTTTTAAACAAGCAATAACAAGTTATGCATTAATCAACTAGTCTTGGGACAATGCACATAGAACTAAGAATGGCCACTATGCTCTCCAAGTAGTGCATAAAGATAGAAGGTGGAGACTCAATATAATGGTGGAAGAAAGGCCTTTTGTAAAAGGAAGTAGGGATTCAAGTCTCATAAAGAGCTTCCAAAAATTATGGTACTTATAGCTTTCAGCTCTCATTGCCCCTATCATAGGCATCTTGAATGTGATTAAGGTTAAAGTGACACAACTAAGAGGATATGCTTGACAAGTTATAAACCGAAATCTCATGCCCCTTACTTACGAAGACCGATCCTCATGCTACTCAACTTTAGTCACGAGTAAGCTCTTATCATTGTAAGTATATGTGTATCATTAAGAACCGCCAACGGGGTACCCCTTGCACATGATACGGGAGCTTTCCCATAGTCAAAATGACAAGGCAAGCAGACAATGAGCATCTCAGCGATCTTTTTATTTGCTATTTGCATAGGTTTTTATTGAGGATGCTTCATAGAGTGCTCATTATGGTGATGCTACAAGTTTCCACCATGATTAGGCATGGCTTAGGCTAGCGGCCCAGGCGTTTCTCTAACACACATACAAACTCCATGATCATACAAGTTCCACATTTATTTCACACCGCCGGGATCCATAAGCAAAAGAACATAATATCAACGGGGTACAAAGTACAAGTGCAATGTTGAAAGCGTTCCCCATGAAATATGGTTCTGCTAATTTCAACTTATAAAGCGCAAGCATATACGCAACAAAGAAGTACCCAATGGTTCAAGTTTATTAGAGGCAAAAAAAGTAAAGTGTGCCATCAAGTTCGTGAGAGCTTTAATCACTAGTTTTCTCATAACAAGTGAAAGGTAGACAAAAGCATGAATATACTTGGAATAGCATAAGATAGTAGGTAGGCATGGTGGACTCTTTGGAATAACTTGGTTTAGGTAGTTGGATGCATGAGTGGAACTCATACTTTGTGGTGGAGGCTAGCAAAAGACTGGGAGCGACAAACTAAGAGAGCAATAATGGCCATAATCATGCAAAGCAACAAAACATCATTGATCAAAGCATAAAGTTATACTACAAGTTGAAAACTAAAGGATCATAAAGGCTATGGTGACTTGAGATAGTCATAACATGGTGTGAGCATGTGCCAAGTCAACCCAAATAAAGCATCAAAGGAGAATACCACTATACTATGCTTTAATATGCTAAAACAACGCATGATTCATCCAAGGCACATTAAGCAATCTCAATGGTTTATAACAAGTCATGCTACAGCAAATAATACTAAGCATAAAGTCAAAACAATATCAAGCATGGCATGACAAAGCATAGCCATAGTCAAAAACGAGCTCTTTTTACCACAAAAGTATGCACTTTCCTACTCTTTTCCAAACCAAACCAAACCATTTGCAAACCAATGTATGAAAGAGGGGGTCCAACCAACTTATTCAGAAAAATAAACAAACCAAGAAAACTAAAAACCAAAACGAAAACGAAAAAGAAGACGCTCCAAGAAAAACACAACTGTGCATGAAACAATAAAAATGAAGCGTTTGGAAGAAACCTGAAATTTTTATTGATGAAGAAGGGGATGCCTTGGGCATCCCCAAGCTTTAATGCTTGTACTTCTTGGATATTTCTTGGGGTGACACGCGTGGCATCCCCAAGCTTGAGCTTTAGTCCATCCTTCATCTCATTACTCATTCCTTCCATACACCTAAAAATTTTCCTTCATACAAAACTTCACACAATCTTTATTAGCAACATTAGTGCACTCAAAATAAATAAGTCTCAAGGTTCAGTTCTAACACCAAATAAACTTCCATTAGAACAATAGATACTGTAGCACTTCCCTCAAAAAGCTCAATTCCCCAAAAGAACTCAAGAAGGAACCAACAAGAAGCAAATGCAGAAAATGGCAGAAATCTGTCAAAACAGACCAGCAGGTAAAGACGAATTTTTTCGAAGACCTTATGTTGCTCAAATCAAAAAGTGTTGAACTAACGAAAGTTAGATAACAACCTGGGGCAGAAGCACAAAACATTACAGCTCAATCCGACATACATAGCTCTCTCAGGATTTTTTACGGTGAATCACAGAAATCTGTTTCGAGACAGCAACTTTCCCAATCATTACTTCACTCTCATTAGAGGTTACTCTTGGCACAAAAAGCAAATAAAAAGGATAAGGAGAGGTTATTACAGAGGTAATAACTTCCAAGACTCATCTAAAACTCTTGGGTTATCTCCCAACAAGTACTTTTCTTTAACGCCTTTAAGTTAGGCATAAGAAGCAAAGAAAGAATCAAGTGTTCTCAAATGAAGAAGCATTAAAACCAAATTTTGTTTTCATAGGAGAAGCAAAATTAATCTTTTCTCTCTTTTTAGGGAAGTGTTCTATACCTTTCTTGAGTGGGAGTTGATATTTAATGGTGCCTTCTTTCATATCAATGATGGCACCAACAGTTCTAAGAAAAGGTCTTCCCAAAGTAATAGGACAAGAAGCATTGTATTCAAAATCCAAAACATAGAAATCAACGGGGACATAGGAATCATTAACCATAATAAGAACATCATTAAGAATACCCATGAGTTTATTTTTAGCATTAGCATCAAGTGGGACATTCAAATAGCAATCTTCAAGAGGACGCAAATCAAGCATATCATAAATCCTTCTAGGCATAATAGAAACACTACTATCAAGATCACACAAAGCTTTGAAATCAAAGTCATTCACTTTCATATTAATGATGTGTTCCCAACCATCTTCTTGCTTTATAGGAATAGAAGCTTTATGTTTCATCTTTTCTTCTTTAATCTTTATGAGAGCATCAGTAATGTGTTTTGTAAAAGCCATGTTCATCGCACTAGCATTAGGACTTTTAGCAAGCTTTTGTAGGAACTTAATAACTTCAGAGATGTTGCAACCATCAAGATCAAAATCAAATTTATCATCTAAAGTAGTAGCACTATTACTAGCCTCAACACTAGTGGTGGTGATAGTAGAAACACTAATGTTTCTAGCAATTTCATCTTCTCTTTCCCACTTAGCATGTAATTCAGCTAAAAGTCTAACATTTTCATCAATTCTTACTTGTATGGCATTAGTAGCTGTAAAGGGATTGTCATTAGTTTCAGGTTTAGCAGCCATTTTATTCAAAGAAGATTGAGCTTCAGCCAAAGATGCTATATTTCTTTCAGCATTAGAGAGTTTTTCCTCAATAGTTTTATTGAAAGCAGTTTGTTTACTAATAAACTTTTTAAGCATAACTTCAAGTTCAGAGGGAGCACTTTTATTATTGTTGTAAGAATTTCCATAAGCATTACCATTGTTGGGAGGATATGGCTTATAATTGTTGTTACCAAAATTGTTCCTATAAGCATTATTACCATAAGCATTGTTGCCAAAATTATTATTTCTTATGAAGTTCACATCAACTTGCTCTTCTTGAGCAACCAAAGAGGCTAAAGGAGCATTATTTGGATCAATATGGGCTTTCCCATTAACAAGCATGGACATAATAATATCAATCTTATCACTCAAGGAGGAGGTTTCTTCAACAGAATTTACCTTCTTACCTTGTGGAGCTCTCTCAGTATGCCATTCAGAATAATTAACCATCATATTATCCAATAGTTTTGTTGCAGCACCCAAAGTGATGGTCATAAAGGTACCTCCAGCAGCTGAATCCAATAGGTTCCTTGAAGAATAGTTCAATCTTGCATAAAAAGTTTGGATGATCATCCAAGCAGTCAGTCCATTAGTGGGACAATTCTTTACCAAAGATTTCATTCTTTCCCAAGCTTGAGCAACATGCTCATTATCAAGTTGTTTAAACTTCAGTATTTCACTTCTCATGGATATAATCTTAGCAGGAGGATAGTATTTTCCAATAAAAGCATCTTTTCATTTAGTCCAAGAATCAATACTATTCCTAGTTAAGGAATTCAACCATTCTTTAGCTTTTCCTCTCAAAGAGAAAGGAAACAATTTCAGCTTAATAATATCACCATCTATATCCCTATGCTTTTGCATCTCACAAAGTTCAACAAAGTTATTTAGATGGGAAGCAGCATCTTCATTACCAATACCAGAAAATTGTTCTCTCATAACAAGATTGAGCAAAGCAGGTTTTATCTCAAAGAAAGTATTTTCAGCCACAGGTGGAGCAGTGCTCGTAAAATCATTGTTGTTGGTGCTAGTGAAGTCACACAACTTAGTGTTTTCAAGATTAGTCATTTTTTTGGGTTTTCAAATAAGAAAGCAAACAAGTAAAACTAATTTTTTTGTGTTTTTGAAGAACAAAACAAGCAAACAAAGCAAAAAGAAACTAAGCAAAACAAAAACAACAAAGTAAAGAGATTGGTTATGAGGGACTCCCCTTGTGAAGATGTCCTTGACTCCCCGGCAACGGCGCCAGAAAATAGCTTGATGCGCTCGACGATCGACGTAGAGCTCGTTGGGAACCCCAAGAGGAAGGTATGATGAGCACAGCAGCAAGTTTTCCATCAGTTATGAAACCAAGGTTTAATCGAACCAGTAGGAGCAAGGAAACACCCCAAAGGTGTTACTAGCTGAGCTTTGGCAGGGCGCACTACCGGTGCTAGTAGCAACGTGGAGACCTGCACAACACAACCACAGAACTTTGTCCCCAACTTGCGATGAGGTTGTCAATCTCACCGTGTTTTGCGGAAAACAAAGGATTAAACATATCGAATGGAAAGAAGTAAAAGTTTGCAGAAAGTAAACACAAAGCAGTAAACAGTTGTAGATTGTATGTAAAGAAGAAGGACCGGGATCCATAGTTCACTAGAGGTGGCTCTCCTTAGATAGATAACATGCTGGGTGAACAAATTACAGCGGGGCAATTGACAAACACCGAGAAAGCAATACATGCATATACTAATCATCTTAACTCCTTTGAGACTTGATTGGGCAATACAACATAATACATAGACCGCCATCCAACTGCATCTACGACTAATAATCCACCTTTAGGTTATCATCCGAACCCCCTCCAGTATTAAGTTGCAAGCAATAGATTATTGCTTTACAAACTGCGTGTAAAGTAAACAATATGATTGTTCTATGAACAAAAGATCGTTGTTTTCTCCCTAGTAGCAACAGCACATCTAGTACCTTAGAGATTTCTATCACTTCCCCAGATTACCAGAGGCATGAACCCACTATCGAGCATAAATACTAACTCTTGGAGTTGCCAGCATCTACTTGGCCAAGATAGCTACTAACAACGGAAAGCATGCAAGATCTCAAATAACAAAGACATGATAGAATCAATAATCAATCTGAAATAGCATCTCAATATCCATCGGATCCCCGCAAACACAACATGTATGAATTACAAATAGATGATCTTGATCATGAACGGAGCTCACAAGATCTAAACATGAAAGCACAAAGGAGGAGAAACCATCCATCTAGCTACTACATGGATCCGTAGTCCAAGGATGAACTACTCACGCATCACATCGGAGGCTTGCATGGTGATGAAGAAGGCCTCCAGGGTGAATTCCCCTCTCCAGCAGGGTGTCGGGAAGACCTTCAGATCCCTCCCGATCTAGGGATGGAGATGACGGCGGCTACAGACTCTTTCGTGGATTTTTGATCGGGTACTTAGGGTTTCCGTCCTGAGGGCAACTTATAGGCAGAAGGAGAGGCCGAAGGGGTGCTGGGGTCAGCCAAACCACCCCCTGGCGTAGGCCAGGCCTGGCCGCGCGGACAGGTGGTGTGGCCGGCTCCCAGCCCTTCTCCGTCTCGTATTCTGGCACTTGATCCCTTCCGGAAAAATAGGCACTTTGGCTTTTGTCCCGTCCAATTCCGAGAATATTCATTTTCTGACTTTCCTGCAACCAAAGACAGCAGAAAACAGGCAGCTGACACTGTGGCTCTTGTTAATAGGTTAGTCCAAGAAATCATAATAAAAGTTCTCCAAAGTTGGAACAAAACACAAGAAAGTGGATAAAACCAAGCATGAACATCAAAAATTATAGATACATTTGCAATGTATTAGTGTTCTCTTTAGAGACCACACATGGATCCACCAGTGTCATTGCATGTGTGTTCTTTTTACTAACAACAACCAGAGTCATTGAAATGTGTGTTCTTTTCACATACCACATATGGATCCACCAGTGTCATTGCATGTGTGTTCTTTTTACTAACAACAACCAGAGACATTGCATGTGTGTTCTCTTCAGAAACCACACATGGATCCACCAGTGTCATTGCATGTGTGTTCTTTTTACTAACAACAACCAGAGTCATTGAAATGTGTTTTCTCTTCAGAGACCACACATGGATCCACCAGTGTCATTGCACGTGTGTTCTTTTCACAATCCACCTATGGATCCACCAGTGTCATTGCATGTGTGTTCTTTTTGCTAACAACAACCAGAGTCATTGCATGTGTGTTATTTTCACATACCACATATGGATCCACCAGTGTCATTGCATGTGTGTTCTTTTTACTAACAACAACTAGAGTCATTTCATGTGTGTTATTTTCACATACCCCATATGGATCCACCAGTGTCATTGCATGTGTGTTCTTTTTACTAACAACAACCAGAGACATTGCATGTGTGTTCTCTTCAGGGACCACACATGGATCCACCAGTGTCATTGCATGTGTGTTCTTTTTACTAACAACAACCAGAGTCATTGAAATGTGTGTTCTCTTCAGAGACCACACATGGATCCACCAGTGTCATTGCACGTGTGTTCTTTTTACTAACAACAACCAGTGTCATTGCATGTGTGTTCTTTTCACAATCCACCTATGGATCCACCAGTGTCATTGCATGTTTGTTCTTTTTGCTAACAACATCCAGAGTCATTGCATGTGTGTTATTTTCACGTACCACATATGGATCCACCAGTGTCATTGCATGTTTGTTCTTTTTACTAACAACAACTAGAGTCATTTCATGTGTGTTATTTTCACATACCACATATGGATCCACCGGTGTCATTGAAATGTGTCTTCTCTTCAGAGACCACACATTGATCCACCAGTGCCATTGCATGTGTGTTCTTTTTACTAACAACAACCAGAGTCATTGCATGTGTGTTCTTTTCACATACCATATATGGATCCACCAGTGTCATTGCATGTGTGTTCTTTTCACAATCCACCTATGGATCCACCAGTTTCATTACATGTGTGTTCTTTTTACTAACAACAACCAGAGTCATTGAAATGTTTGTTCTTTTCACATACCACCTATGGATCCACCAGTGTCATTGCATGTGTGTTCTTTTTACTAACAACAACCAGAGTCATTGCATGTGTGTTCTGTTCAGAGACCACACATGGATCCACCAGTGTCATTGCATGTGTGTTATTTTTACTAACAACAACCAGAGTCATTGAAATGTGTGTTCTCTTTAGAGACCCCACATGGATCCACCAGTGTCATTTCATGTGTGTTCTTTTTACTAATAACAACCAGTGTCATTGCATGTGTGTTCTTTTCACATACCACATATGGATCCACCAGTGTAATTGCATGTGTGCTTTTTTTTTACTAACAACAACCAGAGTCATTTCATGTGTGTTCTCTTCAGATACCACACATGGATCCACCAGTGTCATTGCATGTGTGTTCTTGTTACTAACAACAAGCAGAGTCATTGAAATGTGTGTTCTTTTCACATACCACATATGGATCCACCAGTGTCATTGCATGAGTGCTCTTTTCACAATCCACCTATGGATCCACCAGTGTCATTGCATGTGTGTTCTTTTTACTAACAACAACCAGAGTCATTGAAATGTGTGTTCTTTTCACATACCACATATGGATCCACCAGTGTCATTGCATGTGTGCTCTTTTTACTAACAACAACCAAAGTCATTGCATGTGTGTTCTCCTTAGAGACCACACATGGATCCACCAGTGCCATTGCATGTGTGTTCTTTTTACTAATAACAACCAGAGTCATTGAAATGTGTGTTCTTTTCACATACCACATATGGATCCACCAGTGTCATTGCATGTGTCTTTTTACTAACAACAACCAGAGTCATTGCATGTGTGTTCTCTTCAGAGACCACACATGGATCCACTAGTGTCATTGCATGTGTGTTCTTTTTAGTAACAACAACCAGAGTCATTGAAATGTGTGTTCTCTTCAGAGACCACACATGGATCCACCAGTGTCATTGCACGTGTGTTCTTTTTACTAACAACAACCAGTGTCATTACATGTGTGTTCTTTTCACAATCCACCTATGGATCCACCAGTGTCATTGCATGTGTGTTCTTTTTGCTAACAACAACCAGAGTCAGTGCATGTGTGTTATTTTCACGTACCACATATGGATCCACCAGTGTCATTGCATGTTTGTTCTTTTTACTAACAACAACTAGAGTCATTTCATGTGTGTTATTTTCACATACCACATATGGATCCACCGGTGTCATTGAAATGTGTCTTCTCTTCAGAGACCACGCATTGATCCACCAGTGCCATTGCATGTGTGTTCTTTTTACTAACAACAACCAGAGTCATTGCATGTGTGTTCTTTTCACATACCATATATGGATCCTCCAGTGTCATTGCATGTGTGTTCTTTTCACAATCCACCTATGGATCCACCAGTTTCATTACATGTGTGTTCTTTTTACTAACAACAACAACTGGAGTCATTTCATGACTGTTCTTTTCACATACCACATATGGATCCACCAGTGTCATTGAAATGTGTGTTCTCTTCAGAGACCACACATGGATCCACCAGTGGCATTGCATGTGTGTTCTTTTTACTAACAACTACTGGAGTCATTGCATGTGTGTTCTTTTCACATACCACATATGGATTCACCAGTGTCATTGCATGTGTGCTCGTTTCACAATCCACCTATGGATCCACCAGTGTCATTGCATGTGTGTTCTTTTTACTAACAACAACAGAAGTCATTTAAATGTGTGTTTTTTTCACATACCACATATGGATCCACCAGTGTCATTGCATGTGTGTTCTTTTCACAATCCACATATGGATCCACTAGTGTCATTGCATGTGTGTTCTTTTACTAACGGCAGTTGGAGTCATTTCATGACTGTTCTTTTCACATACCACATATGGATCCACCAGTGTCATTGAAATGTGTGTTCTCTTCAGAGACCACACATGGATCCGCCAGTGTCATTGCATGTGTTCTTTTCACAATCCACCTATGGATCCACCAGTGTCATTGCATGTGTGTTCTTTTTACTAACAACAACCAGAGTCATTGCATGTGTGTTCTTTTCACATACCACATATGGATCCACCAGTGTCATTGCATGTGTGATCTTTTTACTAACAACAACTAGAGTCATTGCATGTGTGCTCTTTTCACAATCCACCTATGGATCCACCAGTGTCATTGCATGTGTGTTCTTTTTACTAACAACAACCAGAGTCATTGAAATGAGTGTTCTTTTCACATACCACCTATGGATCCACCAGTGTCATTGCATGTGTGTTCTTTTTACTAACAACAACCAGAGTCATTGAAATGTGTGTTCTTTTCACATACCACATATGGATCCACCAGTGTCATTGCATGTGTGTTCTATTCACAATCCACCTATGGATCCACCAGTGTCATTGCATGTGTGTTCTTTTTACTAACAACAACTTGAGTCATTTCATGTGTGTTCTTTTTATATACCACATATGGTTCCACCGGTGTCATTGAAATGTGTGTTGTCTTCAGAGACCACACATGGATCCATCAGTGTCATTGCATGTGTGTTCTTTTTACTAACAACAACCAGAGTCATTGCATGTGTGTTCTTTTCACATACCACATATGGATCCACCAGTGTCATTGCATGTGTGTTCTTTTCACAATCCACCTATGGATCCACCAGTGTCATTGCATGTGTGTTCTCTTTACTAATAACAACCAGAGTCATTGCATGTGTGTTCTTTTCACATACCACATATGGATCCACCAGTGTCATTGCATGTGTGCTCTTTTTACTAACAACAACCAAAGTCATTGCATGTGTGTTCTCCTTAGAGACCACACATGGATCCACCAGTGCCATTGCATGTGTGTTCTTTTTACTAATAACAACCAGAGTCATTGAAATGTGTGTTCTTTTCACATACCACATATGGATCCACCAGTGTCATTGCATGTGTCTTTTTACTAACAACAACCAGAGTCATTGCATGTGTGTTCTCTTCAGAGACCACACATGGATCCACTAGTGTCATTGCATGTGTGTTCTTTTTAGTAACAACAACCAGAGTCATTGAAATGTGTGTTCTCTTCAGAGACCACACATGGATCCACCAGTGTCATTGCATGTGTGCTCTTTTCACAATCCACCTATGGATCCACCAGTGTCATTGCATGTGTGTTCTTTTTACTAACAACAACGAGAGTCATTGAAATGTTTGTTCTTTTCACATACCACCTATGGATCCACCAGTGTCATTGCATGTGTGTTCTTTTTACTAACAACAACCAGAGTCATTGCATGTGTGTTCTGTTCAGAGACCACACATGGATCCACCAGTGTCATTGCATGTGTGTTATTTTTACTAACAACAACCAGAGTCATTGAAATGTGTGTTCTCTTTAGAGACCCCACATGGATCCACCAGTGTCATTTCATGTGTGTTCTTTTTACTAATAACAACCAGTGTCATTGCATGTGTGTTCTTTTCACATACCACATATGGATCCACCAGTGTAATTGCATGTGTGCTTTTTTTTTACTAACAACAACCAGAGTCATTTCATGTGTGTTCTCTTCAGATACCACACATGGATCCACCAGTGTCATTGCATGTGTGTTCTTGTTACTAACAACAAGCAGAGTCATTGAAATGTGTGTTCTTTTCACATACCACATATGGATCCACCAGTGTCATTGCATGAGTGCTCTTTTCACAATCCACCTATGGATCCACCAGTGTCATTGCATGTGTGTTCTTTTTACTAACAACAACCAGAGTCATTGAAATGTGTGTTCTTTTCACATACCACATATGGATCCACCAGTGTCATTGCATGTGTGCTCTTTTTACTAACAACAACCAAAGTCATTGCATGTGTGTTCTCCTTAGAGACCACACATGGATCCACCAGTGCCATTGCATGTGTGTTCTTTTTACTAATAACAACCAGAGTCATTGAAATGTGTGTTCTTTTCACATACCACATATGGATCCACCAGTGTCATTGCATGTGTCTTTTTACTAACAACAACCAGAGTCATTGCATGTGTGTTCTCTTCAGAGACCACACATGGATCCACTAGTGTCATTGCATGTGTGTTCTTTTTAGTAACAACAACCAGAGTCATTGAAATGTGTGTTCTCTTCAGAGACCACACATGGATCCACCAGTGTCATTGCACGTGTGTTCTTTTTACTAACAACAACCAGTGTCATTGCATGTGTGTTCTTTTCACAATCCACCTATGGATCCACCAGTGTCATTGCATGTGTGTTCTTTTTGCTAACAACAACCAGAGTCAGTGCATGTGTGTTATTTTCACGTACCACATATGGATCCACCAGTGTCATTGCATGTTTGTTCTTTTTACTAACAACAACTAGAGTCATTTCATGTGTGTTATTTTCACATACCACATATGGATCCACCGGTGTCATTGAAATGTGTCTTCTCTTCAGAGACCACGCATTGATCCACCAGTGCCATTGCATGTGTGTTCTTTTTACTAACAACAACCAGAGTCATTGCATGTGTGTTCTTTTCACATACCATATATGGATCCACCAGTGTCATTGCATGTGTGTTCTTTTCACAATCCACCTATGGATCCACCAGTTTCATTACATGTGTGTTCTTTTTACTAACAACAACAACTGGAGTCATTTCATGACTGTTCTTTTCACATACCACATATGGATCCACCAGTGTCATTGAAATGTGTGTTCTCTTCAGAGACCACACATGGATCCACCAGTGGCATTGCATGTGTGTTCTTTTTACTAACAACTACTGGAGTCATTGCATGTGTGTTCTTTTCACATACCACATATGGATCCACCAGTGTCATTGCATGTGTGCTCGTTTCACAATCCACCTATGGATCCACCAGTGTCATTGCATGTGTGTTCTTTTTACTAACAACAACAGAAGTCATTTAAATGTGTGTTTTTTTCACATACCACATATGGATCCACCAGTGTCATTGCATGTGTGTTCTTTTCACAATCCACATATGGATCCACTAGTGTCATTGCATGTGTGTTCTTTTACTAACGGCAGTTGGAGTCATTTCATGACTGTTCTTTTCACATACCACATATGGATCCACCAGTGTCATTGAAATGTGTGTTCTCTTCAGAGACCACACATGGATCCGCCAGTGTCATTGCATGTGTTCTTTTCACAATCCACCTATGGATCCACCAGTGTCATTGCATGTGTGTTCTTTTTACTAACAACAACCAGAGTCATTGCATGTGTGTTCTTTTCACATACCACATATGGATCCACCAGTGTCATTGCATGTGTGATCTTTTTACTAACAACAACTAGAGTCATTGCATGTGTGCTCTTTTCACAATCCACCTATGGATCCACCAGTGTCATTGCATGTGTGTTCTTTTTACTAACAACAACCAGAGTCATTGAAATGAGTGTTCTTTTCACATACCACCTATGGATCCACCAGTGTCATTGCATGTGTGTTCTTTTTACTAACAACAACCAGAGTCATTGAAATGTGTGTTCTTTTCACATACCACATATGGATCCACCAGTGTCATTGCATGTGTGTTCTATTCACAATCCACCTATGGATCCACCAGTGTCATTGCATGTGTGTTCTTTTTACTAACAACAACTTGAGTCATTTCATGTGTGTTCTTTTTATATACCACATATGGTTCCACCGGTGTCATTGAAATGTGTGTTGTCTTCAGAGACCACACATGGATCCATCAGTGTCATTGCATGTGTGTTCTTTTTACTAACAACAACCAGAGTCATTGCATGTGTGTTCTTTTCACATACCACATATGGATCCACCAGTGTCATTGCATGTGTGTTCTTTTCACAATCCACCTATGGATCCACCAGTGTCATTGCATGTGTGTTCTCTTTACTAATAACAACCAGAGTCATTGCATGTGTGTTCTTTTCACATACCACATATGGATCCACCAGTGTCATTGCATGTGTGCTCTTTTTACTAACAACAACCAAAGTCATTGCATGTGTGTTCTCCTTAGAGACCACACATGGATCCACCAGTGCCATTGCATGTGTGTTCTTTTTACTAATAACAACCAGAGTCATTGAAATGTGTGTTCTTTTCACATACCACATATGGATCCACCAGTGTCATTGCATGTGTCTTTTTACTAACAACAACCAGAGTCATTGCATGTGTGTTCTCTTCAGAGACCACACATGGATCCACTAGTGTCATTGCATGTGTGTTCTTTTTAGTAACAACAACCAGAGTCATTGAAATGTGTGTTCTCTTCAGAGACCACACATGGATCCACCAGTGTCATTGCATGTGTGTTCTTTTTACTAACAACAACCAGTGTCATTGCATGTGTGTTCTTTTCACAATCCACCTATGGATCCACCAGTGTCATTGCATATTTGTTCTTTTTGCTAACAACAACCAGAGTCATTGCATGTGTGTTATTTTCACATACCACATATGGATCCACGAGTGTCATTGCATGTGTTTTCTTTTTACTAACAACAACTGGAGTCATTTCATGCGTGTTCTTTTCACATACCACATATGGATCCACTGGTGTTATTGAAATGTGTCTTCTCTTTAGAGACCACACATGGATCTACCAGTGTCATTGCATGTGTGTTCTTTTTACTAACAACAACCAGAGTCATTGCATGTGTGTTCTTTTCACATACCAGATATGGATCCACCAGTGTCATTGCATGTGTGTTCTTTTCACAATCCACCTATGGATCCACCAGTGTCATTGCATGTGTGTTCTTTTTACTAACAACAACAACTGGAGTCATTTCATGACTGTTCTTTTCACATACCACATATGGATCCACCAGTGTCATTGAAATGTGTGTTCTCTTCAGAGACCACACATGGATCCACCAGTGTCATTGCATGTGTGTTCTTTTTACTAACAACAACTGGAGTCATTGCATGTGTGTTCTTTTCACATACCACATATGGATCCACCAGTGTCATTGCATGTGTGCTCTTTTCACAATCCACCTATGGATCCACGAGTGTCATTGCATGTGTGTTCTTTTTTACTAACAACAACCAGAGTCATTGAAATGTGTGTTCTTTTCACATACCACATATGGATCCACCAGTGTCATTGCATGTGTGTTCTTTTCACAATCCACCTATGGATCCACCAGTGTCATTGCATGTGTGTTCTTTTTACTAACAACAGCTGGAGTTATTTCATGACTGTTCTTTTCACATACCACATATGGATCCACCAGTGTCATTGAAATGGGTATTCTCTTCAGAGACCACACATGGATCCGCCAGTGTCATTGCATGTATGTTATTTTCACAATCCAGCTATGGATTCACGAGTGTAATTGTATGTGTGTTCTTTTTACTAACAATAACCAGAGTCATTGCATGTGTGTTCTTTTCACATACCACATATGGATCCACCAGTGTCATTGCATGTGTGCTCTTTTTACTAACAACAACCAGTGTCATTGCATGTGTGCTCTTTTCACAATCCACCTATGGATCCACCAGTGTCATTGCATGTGTGTTCTTTTTACTAACAACAACGAGAGTCATTGAAATGTTTGTTCTTTTCACATACCACCTATGGATCCACCAGTGTCATTGCATGTGTGTTCTTTTTACTAACAACAACCAGAGTCATTGCATGTGTGTTCTGTTCAGAGACCACACATGGATCCACCAGTGTCATTGCATGTGTGTTATTTTTATTAACAACAACCAGAGTCATTGAAATGTGTGTTCTCTTTAGAGACCCCACATGGATCCACCAGTGTCATTTCATGTGTGTTCTTTTTACTAATAACAACCAGTGTCATTGCATGTGTGTTCTTTTCACATACCACATATGGATCCACCAGTGTAATTGCATGTGTGCTTTTTTTTTACTAACAACAACCAGAGTCATTTCATGTGTGTTCTCTTCAGATACCACACATGGATCCACCAGTGTCATTGCATGTGTGTTCTTGTTACTAACAACAAGCAGAGTCATTGAAATGTGTGTTCTTTTCACATACCACATATGGATCCACCAGTGTCATTGCATGAGTGCTCTTTTCACAATCCACCTATGGATCCACCAGTGTCATTGCATGTGTGTTCTTTTTACTAACAACAACCAGAGTCATTGAAATGTGTGTTCTTTTCACATACCACATATGGATCCACCAGTGTCATTGCATGTGTGCTCTTTTTACTAACAACAACCAAAGTCATTGCATGTGTGTTCTCCTTAGAGACCACACATGGATCCACCAGTGCCATTGCATGTGTGTTCTTTTTACTAATAACAACCAGAGTCATTGAAATGTGTGTTCTTTTCACATACCACATATGGATCCACCAGTGTCATTGCATGTGTCTTTTTACTAACAACAACCAGAGTCATTGCATGTGTGTTCTCTTCAGAGACCACACATGGATCCACTAGTGTCATTGCATGTGTGTTCTTTTTAGTAACAACAACCAGAGTCATTGAAATGTGTGTTCTCTTCAGAGACCACACATGGATCCACCAGTGTCATTGCACGTGTGTTCTTTTTACTAACAACAACCAGTGTCATTGCATGTGTGTTCTTTTCACAATCCACCTATGGATCCACCAGTGTCATTGCATGTGTGTTCTTTTTGCTAACAACAACCAGAGTCAGTGCATGTGTGTTATTTTCACGTACCACATATGGATCCACCAGTGTCATTGCATGTTTGTTCTTTTTACTAACAACAACTAGAGTCATTTCATGTGTGTTATTTTCACATACCACATATGGATCCACCGGTGTCATTGAAATGTGTCTTCTCTTCAGAGACCACGCATTGATCCACCAGTGCCATTGCATGTGTGTTCTTTTTACTAACAACAACCAGAGTCATTGCATGTGTGTTCTTTTCACATACCATATATGGATCCACCAGTGTCATTGCATGTGTGTTCTTTTCACAATCCACCTATGGATCCACCAGTTTCATTACATGTGTGTTCTTTTTACTAACAACAACAACTGGAGTCATTTCATGACTGTTCTTTTCACATACCACATATGGATCCACCAGTGTCATTGAAATGTGTGTTCTCTTCAGAGACCACACATGGATCCACCAGTGGCATTGCATGTGTGTTCTTTTTACTAACAACTACTGGAGTCATTGCATGTGTGTTCTTTTCACATACCACATATGGATCCACCAGTGTCATTGCATGTGTGCTCGTTTCACAATCCACCTATGGATCCACCAGTGTCATTGCATGTGTGTTCTTTTTACTAACAACAACAGAAGTCATTTAAATGTGTGTTTTTTTCACATACCACATATGGATCCACCAGTGTCATTGCATGTGTGTTCTTTTCACAATCCACATATGGATCCACTAGTGTCATTGCATGTGTGTTCTTTTACTAACGGCAGTTGGAGTCATTTCATGACTGTTCTTTTCACATACCACATATGGATCCACCAGTGTCATTGAAATGTGTGTTCTCTTCAGAGACCACACATGGATCCGCCAGTGTCATTGCATGTGTTCTTTTCACAATCCACCTATGGATCCACCAGTGTCATTGCATGTGTGTTCTTTTTACTAACAACAACCAGAGTCATTGCATGTGTGTTCTTTTCACATACCACATATGGATCCACCAGTGTCATTGCATGTGTGTTCTTTTCACAATCCACCTATGGATCCACCAGTGTCATTGCATGTGTGTTCTTTTTACTAACAACAGCTGGAGTTATTTCATGACTGTTCTTTTCACATACCACATATGGATCCACCAGTGTCATTGAAATGGGTATTCTCTTCAGAGACCACACATGGATCCGCCAGTGTCATTGCATGTATGTTATTTTCACAATCCAGCTATGGATTCACGAGTGTAATTGTATGTGTGTTCTTTTTACTAACAATAACCAGAGTCATTGCATGTGTGTTCTTTTCACATACCACATATGGATCCACCAGTGTCATTGCATGTGTGCTCTTTTTACTAACAACAACCAGTGTCATTGCATGTGTGCTCTTTTCACAATCCACCTATGGATCCACCAGTGTCATTGCATGTGTGTTCTTTTTACTAACAACAACGAGAGTCATTGAAATGTTTGTTCTTTTCACATACCACCTATGGATCCACCAGTGTCATTGCATGTGTGTTCTTTTTACTAACAACAACCAGAGTCATTGCATGTGTGTTCTGTTCAGAGACCACACATGGATCCACCAGTGTCATTGCATGTGTGTTATTTTTATTAACAACAACCAGAGTCATTGAAATGTGTGTTCTCTTTAGAGACCCCACATGGATCCACCAGTGTCATTTCATGTGTGTTCTTTTTACTAATAACAACCAGTGTCATTGCATGTGTGTTCTTTTCACATACCACATATGGATCCACCAGTGTAATTGCATGTGTGCTTTTTTTTTACTAACAACAACCAGAGTCATTTCATGTGTGTTCTCTTCAGATACCACACATGGATCCACCAGTGTCATTGCATGTGTGTTCTTGTTACTAACAACAAGCAGAGTCATTGAAATGTGTGTTCTTTTCACATACCACATATGGATCCACCAGTGTCATTGCATGAGTGCTCTTTTCACAATCCACCTATGGATCCACCAGTGTCATTGCATGTGTGTTCTTTTTACTAACAACAACCAGAGTCATTGAAATGTGTGTTCTTTTCACATACCACATATGGATCCACCAGTGTCATTGCATGTGTGCTCTTTTTACTAACAACAACCAAAGTCATTGCATGTGTGTTCTCCTTAGAGACCACACATGGATCCACCAGTGCCATTGCATGTGTGTTCTTTTTACTAATAACAACCAGAGTCATTGAAATGTGTGTTCTTTTCACATACCACATATGGATCCACCAGTGTCATTGCATGTGTCTTTTTACTAACAACAACCAGAGTCATTGCATGTGTGTTCTCTTCAGAGACCACACATGGATCCACTAGTGTCATTGCATGTGTGTTCTTTTTAGTAACAACAACCAGAGTCATTGAAATGTGTGTTCTCTTCAGAGACCACACATGGATCCACCAGTGTCATTGCACGTGTGTTCTTTTTACTAACAACAACCAGTGTCATTGCATGTGTGTTCTTTTCACAATCCACCTATGGATCCACCAGTGTCATTGCATGTGTGTTCTTTTTGCTAACAACAACCAGAGTCAGTGCATGTGTGTTATTTTCACGTACCACATATGGATCCACCAGTGTCATTGCATGTTTGTTCTTTTTACTAACAACAACTAGAGTCATTTCATGTGTGTTATTTTCACATACCACATATGGATCCACCGGTGTCATTGAAATGTGTCTTCTCTTCAGAGACCACGCATTGATCCACCAGTGCCATTGCATGTGTGTTCTTTTTACTAACAACAACCAGAGTCATTGCATGTGTGTTCTTTTCACATACCATATATGGATCCACCAGTGTCATTGCATGTGTGTTCTTTTCACAATCCACCTATGGATCCACCAGTTTCATTACATGTGTGTTCTTTTTACTAACAACAACAACTGGAGTCATTTCATGACTGTTCTTTTCACATACCACATATGGATCCACCAGTGTCATTGAAATGTGTGTTCTCTTCAGAGACCACACATGGATCCACCAGTGGCATTGCATGTGTGTTCTTTTTACTAACAACTACTGGAGTCATTGCATGTGTGTTCTTTTCACATACCACATATGGATCCACCAGTGTCATTGCATGTGTGCTCGTTTCACAATCCACCTATGGATCCACCAGTGTCATTGCATGTGTGTTCTTTTTACTAACAACAACAGAAGTCATTTAAATGTGTGTTTTTTTCACATACCACATATGGATCCACCAGTGTCATTGCATGTGTGTTCTTTTCACAATCCACATATGGATCCACTAGTGTCATTGCATGTGTGTTCTTTTACTAACGGCAGTTGGAGTCATTTCATGACTGTTCTTTTCACATACCACATATGGATCCACCAGTGTCATTGAAATGTGTGTTCTCTTCAGAGACCACACATGGATCCGCCAGTGTCATTGCATGTGTTCTTTTCACAATCCACCTATGGATCCACCAGTGTCATTGCATGTGTGTTCTTTTTACTAACAACAACCAGAGTCATTGCATGTGTGTTCTTTTCACATACCACATATGGATCCACCAGTGTCATTGCATGTGTGATCTTTTTACTAACAACAACTAGAGTCATTGCATGTGTGCTCTTTTCACAATCCACCTATGGATCCACCAGTGTCATTGCATGTGTGTTCTTTTTACTAACAACAACCAGAGTCATTGAAATGAGTGTTCTTTTCACATACCACCTATGGATCCACCAGTGTCATTGCATGTGTGTTCTTTTTACTAACAACAACCAGATTCATTGAAATGTGTGTTCTTTTCACATACCACATATGGATCCACCAGTGTCATTCCATGTGTGTTCTATTCACAATCCACCTATGGATCCACCAGTGTCATTGCATGTGTGTTCTTTTTACTAACAACAACTTGAGTCATTTCATGTGTGTTCTTTTTATATACCACATATGGTTCCACCGGTGTCATTGAAATGTGTGTTGTCTTCAGAGACCACACATGGATCCATCAGTGTCATTGCATGTGTGTTCTTTTTACTAACAACAACCAGAGTCATTGCATGTGTGTTCTTTTCACATACCACATATGGATCCACCAGTGTCATTGCATGTGTGTTCTTTTCATAATCCACCTATGGATCCACCAGTGTCATTGCATGTGTGTTCTCTTTACTAATAACAACCAGAGTCATTGCATGTGTGTTCTTTTCACATACCACATATGGATCCACCAGTGTCATTGCATGTGTGCTCTTTTTACTAACAACAACCAAAGTCATTGCATGTGTGTTCTCCTTAGAGACCACACATGGATCCACCAGTGCCATTGCATGTGTGTTCTTTTTACTAATAACAACCAGAGTCATTGAAATGTGTGTTCTTTTCACATACCACATATGGATCCACCAGTGTCATTGCATGTGTCTTTTTACTAACAACAACCAGAGTCATTGCATGTGTGTTCTCTTCAGAGACCACACATGGATCCACTAGTGTCATTGCATGTGTGTTCTTTTTAGTAACAACAACCAGAGTCATTGAAATGTGTGTTCTCTTCAGAGACCACACATGGATCCACCAGTGTCATTGCATGTGTGTTCTTTTTACTAACAACAACCAGTGTCATTGCATGTGTGTTCTTTTCACAATCCACCTATGGATCCACCAGTGTCATTGCATATTTGTTCTTTTTGCTAACAACAACCAGAGTCATTGCATGTGTGTTATTTTCACATACCACATATGGATCCACGAGTGTCATTGCATGTGTTTTCTTTTTACTAACAACAACTGGAGTCATTTCATGCGTGTTCTTTTCACATACCACATATGGATCCACCGGTGTTATTGATTTGTGTCTTCTCTTTAGAGACCACACATGGATCTACCAGTGTCATTGCATGTGTGTTCTTTTTACTAACAACAACCAGAGTCATTGCATGTGTGTTCTTTTCACATACCACATATGGATCCACCAGTGTCATTGCATGTGTGTTCTTTTCACAATCCACCTATGGATCCACCAGTGTCATTGCATGTGTGTTCTTTTTACTAACAACAACAACTGGAGTCATTTCATGACTGTTCTTTTCACATACCACATATGGATCCACCAGTGTCATTGAAATGTGTGTTCTCTTCAGAGACCACACATGGATCCACCAGTGTCATTGCATGTGTGTTCTTTTTACTAACAACAACTGGAGTCATTGCATGTGTGTTCTTTTCACATACCACATATGGATCCACCAGTGTCATTGCATGTATGCTCTTTTCACAATCCACCTATGGATCCACAAGTGTCATTGCATGTGTGTTCTTTTTTACTAACAACAACCAGAGTCATTGAAATGTGTGTTCTTTTCACATAACACATATGGATCCACCAGTGTCATTGCATGTGTGTTCTTTTCACAATCCACCTATGGATCCACCAGTGTCATTGCATGTGTGTTCTTTTTACTAACAACAGCTGGAGTTATTTCATGACTGTTCTTTTCACATACCACATATGGATCCACCAGTGTCATTGAAATGGGTATTCTCTTCAGAGACCACACATGGATCCGCCAGTGTCATTGCATGTATGTTATTTTCACAATCCAGCTATGGATTCACGAGTGTAATTGTATGTGTGTTCTTTTTACTAACAATAACCAGAGTCATTGCATGTGTGTTCTTTTCACATACCACATATGGATCCACCAGTGTCATTGCATGTGTGCTCTTTTTACTAACAACAACCAGTGTCATTGCATGTGTGCTCTTTTCACAATCCACCTATGGATCCACCAGTGTCATTGCATGTGTGTTCTTTTTACTAACAACAACCAGAGTCATTGAAATGTTTGTTCTTTTCACATACCACCTATGGATCCACCAGTGTCATTGCATGTGTGTTCTTTTTACTAACAACAACCAGAGTCATTGCATGTGTGTTCTGTTCAGAGACCACACATGGATCCACCAGTGTCATTGCATGTGTGTTATTTTTATTAACAACAACCAGAGTCATTGAAATGTGTGTTCTCTTTAGAGACCCCACATGGATCCACCAGTGTCATTTCATGTGTGTTCTTTTTACTAATAACAACCAGTGTCATTGCATGTGTGTTCTTTTCACATACCACATATGGATCCACCAGTGTAATTGCATGTGTGCTTTTTTTTTACTAACAACAACCAGAGTCATTTCATGTGTGTTCTCTTCAGATACCACACATGGATCCACCAGTGTCATTGCATGTGTGTTCTTGTTACTAACAACAAGCAGAGTCATTGAAATGTGTGTTCTTTTCACATACCACATATGGATCCACCAGTGTCATTGCATGAGTGCTCTTTTCACAATCCACCTATGGATCCACCAGTGTCATTGCATGTGTGTTCTTTTTACTAACAACAACCAGAGTCATTGAAATGTGTGTTCTTTTCACATACCACATATGGATCCACCAGTGTCATTGCATGTGTGCTCTTTTTACTAACAACAACCAAAGTCATTGCATGTGTGTTCTCCTTAGAGACCACACATGGATCCACCAGTGCCATTGCATGTGTGTTCTTTTTACTAATAACAACCAGAGTCATTGAAATGTGTGTTCTTTTCACATACCACATATGGATCCACCAGTGTCATTGCATGTGTCTTTTTACTAACAACAACCAGAGTCATTGCATGTGTGTTCTCTTCAGAGACCACACATGGATCCACTAGTGTCATTGCATGTGTGTTCTTTTTAGTAACAACAACCAGAGTCATTGAAATGTGTGTTCTCTTCAGAGACCACACATGGATCCACCAGTGTCATTGCACGTGTGTTCTTTTTACTAACAACAACCAGTGTCATTGCATGTGTGTTCTTTTCACAATCCACCTATGGATCCACCAGTGTCATTGCATGTGTGTTCTTTTTGCTAACAACAACCAGAGTCAGTGCATGTGTGTTATTTTCACGTACCACATATGGATCCACCAGTGTCATTGCATGTTTGTTCTTTTTACTAACAACAACTAGAGTCATTTCATGTGTGTTATTTTCACATACCACATATGGATCCACCGGTGTCATTGAAATGTGTCTTCTCTTCAGAGACCACGCATTGATCCACCAGTGCCATTGCATGTGTGTTCTTTTTACTAACAACAACCAGAGTCATTGCATGTGTGTTCTTTTCACATACCATATATGGATCCACCAGTGTCATTGCATGTGTGTTCTTTTCACAATCCACCTATGGATCCACCAGTTTCATTACATGTGTGTTCTTTTTACTAACAACAACAACTGGAGTCATTTCATGACTGTTCTTTTCACATACCACATATGGATCCACCAGTGTCATTGAAATGTGTGTTCTCTTCAGAGACCACACATGGATCCACCAGTGGCATTGCATGTGTGTTCTTTTTACTAACAACTACTGGAGTCATTGCATGTGTGTTCTTTTCACATACCACATATGGATCCACCAGTGTCATTGCATGTGTGCTCGTTTCACAATCCACCTATGGATCCACCAGTGTCATTGCATGTGTGTTCTTTTTACTAACAACAACAGAAGTCATTTAAATGTGTGTTTTTTTCACATACCACATATGGATCCACCAGTGTCATTGCATGTGTGTTCTTTTCACAATCCACATATGGATCCACTAGTGTCATTGCATGTGTGTTCTTTTACTAACGGCAGTTGGAGTCATTTCATGACTGTTCTTTTCACATACCACATATGGATCCACCAGTGTCATTGAAATGTGTGTTCTCTTCAGAGACCACACATGGATCCGCCAGTGTCATTGCATGTGTTCTTTTCACAATCCACCTATGGATCCACCAGTGTCATTGCATGTGTGTTCTTTTTACTAACAACAACCAGAGTCATTGCATGTGTGTTCTTTTCACATACCACATATGGATCCACCAGTGTCATTGCATGTGTGATCTTTTTACTAACAACAACTAGAGTCATTGCATGTGTGCTCTTTTCACAATCCACCTATGGATCCACCAGTGTCATTGCATGTGTGTTCTTTTTACTAACAACAACCAGAGTCATTGAAATGAGTGTTCTTTTCACATACCACCTATGGATCCACCAGTGTCATTGCATGTGTGTTCTTTTTACTAACAACAACCAGAGTCATTGAAATGTGTGTTCTTTTCACATACCACATATGGATCCACCAGTGTCATTGCATGTGTGTTCTATTCACAATCCACCTATGGATCCACCAGTGTCATTGCATGTGTGTTCTTTTTACTAACAACAACTTGAGTCATTTCATGTGTGTTCTTTTTATATACCACATATGGTTCCACCGGTGTCATTGAAATGTGTGTTGTCTTCAGAGACCACACATGGATCCATCAGTGTCATTGCATGTGTGTTCTTTTTACTAACAACAACCAGAGTCATTGCATGTGTGTTCTTTTCACATACCACATATGGATCCACCAGTGTCATTGCATGTGTGTTCTTTTCACAATCCACCTATGGATCCACCAGTGTCATTGCATGTGTGTTCTCTTTACTAATAACAACCAGAGTCATTGCATGTGTGTTCTTTTCACATACCACATATGGATCCACCAGTGTCATTGCATGTGTGCTCTTTTTACTAACAACAACCAAAGTCATTGCATGTGTGTTCTCCTTAGAGACCACACATGGATCCACCAGTGCCATTGCATGTGTGTTCTTTTTACTAATAACAACCAGAGTCATTGAAATGTGTGTTCTTTTCACATACCACATATGGATCCACCAGTGTCATTGCATGTGTCTTTTTACTAACAACAACCAGAGTCATTGCATGTGTGTTCTCTTCAGAGACCACACATGGATCCACTAGTGTCATTGCATGTGTGTTCTTTTTAGTAACAACAACCAGAGTCATTGAAATGTGTGTTCTCTTCAGAGACCACACATGGATCCACCAGTGTCATTGCACGTGTGTTCTTTTTACTAACAACAACCAGTGTCATTGCATGTGTGTTCTTTTCGCAATCCACCTATGGATCCACCAGTGTCATTGCATATTTGTTCTTTTTGCTAACAACAACCAGAGTCATTGCATGTGTGTTATTTTCACATACCACATATGGATCCACGAGTGTCATTGCATGTGTTTTCTTTTTACTAACAACAACTGGAGTCATTTCATGCGTGTTCTTTTCACATACCACATATGGATCCACCGGTGTTATTGATTTGTGTCTTCTCTTTAGAGACCACACATGGATCTACCAGTGTCATTGCATGTGTGTTCTTTTTACTAACAACAACCAGAGTCATTGCATGTGTGTTCTTTTCACATACCACATATGGATCCACCAGTGTCATTGCATGTGTGTTCTTTTCACAATCCACCTATGGATCCACCAGTGTCATTGCATGTGTGTTCTTTTTACTAACAACAACAACTGGAGTCATTTCATGACTGTTCTTTTCACATACCACATATGGATCCACCAGTGTCATTGAAATGTGTGTTCTCTTCGGAGACCACACATGGATCCACCAGTGTCATTGCATGTGTGTTCTTTTTACTAACAACAACTGGAGTCATTGCATGTGTGTTCTTTTCACATACCACATATGGATCCACCAGTGTCATTGCATGTATGCTCTTTTCACAATCCACCTATGGATCCACAAGTGTCATTGCATGTGTGTTCTTTTTTACTAACAACAACCAGAGTCATTGAAATGTGTGTTCTTTTCACATAACACATATGGATCCACCAGTGTCATTGCATGTGTGTTCTTTTCACAATCCACCTATGGATCCACCAGTGTCATTGCATGTGTGTTCTTTTTACTAACAACAGCTGGAGTTATTTCATGACTGTTCTTTTCACATACCACATATGGATCCACCAGTGTCATTGAAATGGGTATTCTCTTCAGAGACCACACATGGATCCGCCAGTGTCATTGCATGTATGTTATTTTCACAATCCAGCTATGGATTCACGAGTGTAATTGTATGTGTGTTCTTTTTACTAACAATAACCAGAGTCATTGCATGTGTGTTCTTTTCACATACCACATATGGATCCACCAGTGTCATTGCATGTGTGCTCTTTTTACTAACAACAACCAGTGTCATTGCATGTGTGCTCTTTTCACAATCCACCTATGGATCCACCAGTGTCATTGCATGTGTGTTCTTTTTACTAACAACAACCAGAGTCATTGAAATGTTTGTTCTTTTCACATACCACCTATGGATCCACCAGTGTCATTGCATGTGTGTTCTTTTTACTAACAACAACCAGAGTCATTGCATGTGTGTTCTGTTCAGAGACCACACATGGATCCACCAGTGTCATTGCATGTGTGTTATTTTTACTAACAACAACCAGAGTCATTGAAATGTGTGTTCTCTTTAGAGACCACACATGGATCCACCAGTGTCATTTCATGTGTGTTCTTTTTACTAATAACAACCAGTGTCATTGCATGTGTGTTCTTTTCACATACCACATATGGATCCACCAGTGTAATTGCATGTGTGCTTTTTTTTACTAACAACAACCAGAGTCATTTCATGTGTGTTCTTTTCACATACCATATATGGATCCACCAGTGTCATTGCATGTGTGTTCTTTTCACAATCCACCTATGGATCCACCAGTTTCATTACATGTGTGTTCTTTTTACTAACAACAACAACTGGAGTCATTTCATGACTGTTCTTTTCACATACCACATATGGATCCACCAGTGTCATTGAAATGTGTGTTCTCTTCAGAGACCACACATGGATCCACCAGTGGCATTGCATGTGTGTTCTTTTTACTAACAACTACTGGAGTCATTCCATGTGTGTTCTTTTCACATACCACATATGGATCCACCAGTGTCATTGCATGTGTGCTCGTTTCACAATCCACCTATGGATCCACCAGTGTCATTGCATGTGTGTTCTTTTTACTAACAACAACAGAAGTCATTTAAATGTGTGTTTTTTCACATACCACATATGGATCCACCAGTGTCATTGCATGTGTGTTCTTTTCACAATCCACATATGGATCCACTAGTGTCATTGCATGTGTGTTCTTTTACTAACGGCAGTTGGAGTCATTTCATGACTGTTCTTTTCACATACCACATATGGATCCACCAGTGTCATTGAAATGTGTGTTCTCTTCAGAGAGCACACATGGATCCGCCAGTGTCATTGCATGTGTTCTTTTCACAATCCACCTATGGATCCACCAGTGTCATTGCATGTGTGTTCTTTTTACTAACAACAACCAGAGTCATTGCATGTGTGTTCTTTTCACATACCACATATGGATCCACTAGTGTCATTGCATGTGTGATCTTTTTACTAACAACAACTAGAGTCATTGCATGTGTGCTCTTTTCACAATCCACCTATGGATCCACCAGTGTCATTGCATGTGTGTTCTTTTTACTAACAACAACCAGAGTCATTGAAATGAGTGTTCTTTTCACATACCACCTATGGATCCACCAGTGTCATTGCATGTGTGTTCTTTTTACTAACAACAACCAGAGTCATTGAAATGTGTGTTCTTTTCACATACCACATATGGATCCACCAGTGTCATTGCATGTGTGTTCTATTCACAATCCACCTATGGATCCACCAGTGTCATTGCATGTGTGTTCTTTTTACTAACAACAACTTGAGTCATTTCATGTGTGTTCTTTTTATATACCACATATGGTTCCACCGGTGTCATTGAAATGTGTGTTGTCTTCAGAGACCACACATGGATCCATCAGTGTCATTGCATGTGTGTTCTTTTTACTAACAACAACCAGAGTCATTGCATGTGTGTTCTTTTCACATACCACATATGGATCCACCAGTGTCATTGCATGTGTGTTCTTTTCACAATCCACCTATGGATCCACCAGTGTCATTGCATGTGTGTTCTCTTTACTAATAACAACCAGAGTCATTGCATGTGTGTTCTTTTCACATACCACATATGGATCCACCAGTGTCATTGCATGTGTTCTCTTTTTACTAACAACAACCAAAGTCATTGCATGTGTGTTCTCCTTAGAGACCACACATGGATCCACCAGTGCCATTGCATGTGTGTTCTTTTTACTAATAACAACCAGAGTCATTGAAATGTGTGTTCTTTTCACATACCACATATGGATCCACCAGTGTCATTGCATGTGTCTTTTTACTAACAACAACCAGAGTCATTGCATGTGTGTTCTCTTCAGAGACCACACATGGATCCACTAGTGTCATTGCATGTGTGTTATTTTTAGTAACAACAACCAGAGTCATTGAAATGTGTGTTCTCTTCAGAGACCACACATGGATCCACCAGTGTCATTGCATGTGTGTTCTTTTTACTAACAACAACCACTGTCATTGCATGTGTGTTCTTTTCACAATCCACCTATGGATCCACCAGTGTCATTGCATATTTGTTCTTTTTGCTAACAACAACCAGAGTCATTGCATGTGTGTTATTTTCACATACCACATATGGATCCACGAGTGTCATTGCATGTGTTTTCTTTTTACTAACAACAACTGGAGTCATTTCATGCGTGTTCTTTTCACATACCACATATGGATCCACCGGTGTTATTGAAATGTGTCTTCTCTTTAGAGACCACACATGGATCTACCATTGTCATTGCATGTGTGTTCTTTTTACTAACAACAACCAGAGTCATTGCATGTGTGTTCTTTTCACATACCACATATGGATCCACCAGTGTCATTGCATGTGTGTTCTTTTCACAATCCACCTATGGATCCACCAGTGTCATTGCATGTGTGTTCTTTTTACTAACAACAACAACTGGAGTCATTTCATGACTGTTCTTTTCACATACCACATATGGATCCACCAGTGTCATTGAAATGTGTGTTCTCTTCAGAGACCACACATGGATCCACCAGTGTCATTGCATGTGTGTTCTTTTTACTAACAACAACTGGAGTCATTGCATGTGTGTTCTTTTCACATACCACATATGGATCCACCAGTGTCATTGCATGTGTGCTCTTTTCACAATCCACCTATGGATCCACAAGTGTCATTGCATGTGTGTTCTTTTTTACTAACAACAACCAGAGTCATTGAAATGTGCGTTCTTTTCACATACCACATATGGATCCACCAGTGTCATTGCATGTGTGTTCTTTTCACAATCCACCTATGGATCCACCAGTGTCATTGCATGTGTGTTCTTTTTACTAACAACAGCTGGAGTTATTTCATGACTGTTCTTTTCACATACCACATATGGATCCACCAGTGTCATTGAAATGGGTATTCTCTTCAGAGACCACACATGGATCCGCCAGTGTCATTGCATGTATGTTATTTTCACAATCCAGCTATGGATTCACGAGTGTAATTGTATGTGTGTTCTTTTTACTAACAATAACCAGAGTCATTGCATGTGTGTTCTTTTCACATACCACATATGGATCCACCAGTGTCATTGCATGTGTGCTCTTTTTACTAACAACAACCAGTGTCATTGCATGTGTGCTCTTTTCACAATCCACCTATGGATCCACCAGTGTCATTGCATGTGTGTTCTTTTTACTAACAACAACCAGAGTCATTGAAATGTTTGTTCTTTTCACATACCACCTATGGATCCACCAGTGTCATTGCATGTGTGTTCTTTTTACTAACAACAACCATAGTCATTGCATGTGTGTTCTGTTCAGAGACCACACATGGATCCACCAGTGTCATTGCATGTGTGTTATTTTTACTAACAACAACCAGAGTCATTGAAATGTGTGTTCTCTTTAGAGACCACACATGGATCCACCAGTGTCATTTCATGTGTGTTCTTTTTACTAATAACAACCAGTGTCATTGCATGTGTGTTCTTTTCACATACCACATATGGATCCACCAGTGTAATTGCATGTGTGCTTTTTTTACTAACAACAACCAGAGTCATTTCATGTGTGTTCTCTTCTGATACCACACATGGATCCACCAGTGTCATTGCATGTGTGTTCTTGTTACTAACAACAAGCAGAGTCATTGAAATGTGTGTTCTTTTCACATACCACATATGGATCCACCAGTGTCATTGCATGAGTGCTCTTTTCACAATCCACCTATGGATCCACCAGTGTCATTGCATGTGTGTTCTTTTTACTAACAACAACCAGAGTCATTGAAATGTGTGTTCTTTTCACATACCACATATGGATCCACCAGTGTCATTGCATGTGTGTTCTTTTCACAATCCACCTATGGATCCACCAGTGTCATTGCATGTGTGTTCTTTTTACTAACAACAACTGGAGTCATTTCATGACTATTCTTTTCACATACCACATATGGATCCACCGGTGTCATTGAAATGTGTGTTCCTCTCATTAACCATAGCTAGAGTCATTGGATGTGTGTTCTCTTCAGATACCACATATTTATCCACCAGTGTCATTGAAATGTGTATTATTTTCAACTACAGCCGTTGGCCACAAACAATTGGGACGCAGAGCTAACCGGCAACCGATCTGGGCTTCTAGAAGACCCGATCCCCAATTGTTAGGCGCCATTGGATCGGGGTGCATGGACGATAGTGATGTCCTTTGCAAGGGCGATCCCCCAGAAGTCTGTTCTGCGAACTGATTGGCCGTGGCAAGGACGTTGGGCCTACGTCCTTGCCCTTATCCCCTTAACCTCGGGGCTGAAGATCAGATCGTGTTCCTTCATCGCCATGGAGAGGGAGAGGCCCAAAATCAGCTTGCACGAGGCTCAAATGATCGCCCACTACGACATACTCGCGCCGTCATTCGCGAGGCTTCCGGCCGGCTTCGAGCTCAGCTACCCCGGGGTTCCTGTCGTGCCACTCTTGCACGACAACGCGTTGGCGAGGCAGATCGAGGAGCGCCGCCACTAGCTGTCGGAGCGGAAGAGGGCAATGGAGCGGTACTCACGTATTGGCGAAAGTTGTTCAAGAAGGAGCGGGCTGCGTTGATTGAGCTGTGCGGAACCCATCGGCGGGAGATCCACCCGGATCTGCGCAACCCCGAAGGGAGGCAGCGCTTCTAGGCAGTGCCTGGGCGTATGACCTCCACCGTTATCGATGTAGCGCGCCGTGAAGAATCCATGAGGAGGAGGAACGCTGCCGGGAACGTCGGCATCGATTCCGACGCGGAGGAGGCTGGCGGCAACGCGGACAACGTCGTCAATGATGGAGACTGTGGGAGCGTCATAGTCGATTAGGTCCACTTAAGCATAAATTAAATCTATGTACGGTATCTTAATGCGCTCTTTGGATCTGGGTCACTTGAGTCATGGTCGATTATCGTCATAATCTATATATGTTGGCCATGTTTTAGTTGTCTTTGTCTTTGAAACTAGTCGATCGAAACTCGTCCGATCCTAAAAATAAAGTCCGCGCGTTCCTGGCATATCTGATGGGACAATACGCTGACTCTTCTCCCAGCACTTGATGGCATAGCCGTAATTTGGAGTGCGCCAGAGGAGAAGGGATCGAGCGTGTTGTAATAGTGTACTACTCCTGTCCAGATATAACTGACTTAGTTTTTTTTAGATATTTAATAAATGTGTCTATACCCAAAACATGTCTAGATACATGTTTTAGGTTTCTCTGTCTTTCAAACTAATCAAAAGTCGTCAAATTATGAACAAACAAAGTCACTGCGTTCACACCTGATGGGACAATACACTCACTCTGCTACTTGATGGCACAGCCTTAATTTTGGAGTGCGCCAGAGGAGATGGGAATGCAAGGGAGATGGGAACTAGTAGCCGTGTCCAAACGCAGGTAAAAAATTAATGTAATAATATTTAAAAAAATTGTAATCTGTTCCACACGACCCCATCACAGACACATTGCATACGCTATATATAAATAAAGACGACACGGCTAGTTTAGTTTCAATGATATAATTCAACATACGACGTTACTGTGCCTGCATCTTTCAGTTCCTATTATAAGTCTGCTAGCCCACGCTTCATTAAGCATCAGTTGATGAGGATAAAAAATGATAAAATGGCAAATAAAACAATTTTTAAGCTTACCTTTCATCGGAGAATCGTACAAAGATGAAATTGGCAGGGATTTATTATTTCTCCTGCAGTTAGCCGAAAGATCCTCAAGAACATCCTCAATCACCCCTGCAACTTCTTCATATTCTAATACACCTCCAATATTTGCCCTTTCCTCCCCGTTTCGCTTACCCTTTTGTTTCTTTTCACACCCTTTTCTCGTCGGCACCTCCACATCTTCATAAATTGGCTGCTTACGTACGTTTTTCTCCGAGTGCTTATCACCGTCTTTGCGCTGCTCTTCCGCTAGTTCTGGCTAAGAAGCCTCATTTTCTGCCACCGGGGTGTGAACAGGGACAATATCATGTGTAACTAGGTTTTTGCACAACCTCTTGATATGGCCGAATCTACCACAACGTTTGCATTTCCTTTTCCTAGCTCCCAGCCTTGAACCTTTATTGGTGGAGGCTTCGATCCTTAGCTTTCTAGGCCTCCCAGGTGGCCTCCTAAGAACTGGTGGTTGAAGTTTGAACCCTGGATCGACAATCTCCCAATCATTTTCATCGGCCAAAGGTGGTACGTTTTCTATATAAGTTGCAGCAAACTTGTCCACGGAGAAATAGTTGTCGACATAGTTCTCTATTTCAGCTCCGTTACCTCTAAGCTTTAAGATGAAGTAAATTGCATGGTGACATGGCAGACCAGTAATCTGCCACTGCCTGCATGAACAAGTCTTGTTTCCAATGTCTATAGTGTATCTCCGTTCACTTCCATGCTTGTATTCTGCATAAACCTCGGCCAATGTTCTGGAACTTCTGACCATCCTCATCTTTATCGTTCCCATTGCCCTGGTTCTTGCATTCAGTAACATAACCACCTTTGGAACTATTTTATGGCCTAAAAATTTTCTTGCACAAATTCTTTGACTTAAATCTATCTTCACCATTATGCACTGTCTTATTGCATCCAACAAAATAACAATTCCAAGTGTCTTCATGCCCGAAATCTTATCATTGAAACTCTCTGCCAAATTATTGCAAACAAAATCCACCTTGCTTAACTCACTAAACTTGCTTCTGGCCCATAGCTTGGTGTGATGTTCTTCAAGGTATTTTTTCACCTTTGGCACTACATACATGTTCTGCAAGTAAGTAGCATGCGTGCTTGGGGTGTATGTGTATGCTTATCACCACAAGTCCTCTTCAAAGATCTTTCCTTTGAACTTCTTCGTGAAGTTAGTAGCGAGGTGCCGCATGCATTCCCTATGCTCAACCCCAGGAAACACAGCATCAACAACATTCTCAAGACCCTCGCATGCACCGGTGTGTATCACCAAGCCTTCAGGGTGACCAATTACTTCCCGTAGTCTCTGCATGAACCATGTCCAGCTTTCATTTGATTTACCCTCAAGAACAACATAAGCTACGGGTAGAAGCCAATTATGCGCGTCCAAAGCACAAGCAGAAGCAACATGTCCCCTGAACTTCCCTGTTAAAGAAGTTGCGCCTATTGCCAAGTATGGCCTGCAGCCGTCTAGGAACCCCTTCCAGCATGCCTTCAGGCAGACAAAACATCTCCTGAAGCATATCTTATCTGCCTGCTTATACCTGACTCCCCTTGAGACCTTTTCTCTCCCTTTCACAACCTCGTAATCGATGTCAACAACACTACTAGGTGATGTTTTCTCTACCTGAGCTTTGAAACTATATAACATATGAAAACTGTCATTCCACTTGCCTTGAATGAAGTCTAGAGCCATCTCCTTCCCATCAAAGACTCTATAGTAAGGAATCAGAACGTTAAACTTTTTGCAAATCTTTGCTCTGAGTTCAGTAGGTCCAATGTTATGATCCTGCCTCACCCAGTCAAGTACAGTAGCAGCAATCCACTTGGTAGTTGCCGGTATAATTTTACCACTTAAGGAAGTATTAGGGCAGTTCTGTTTCTTCGTGTTTACTTTGATCTGCATTCGATAAGAATCCAAATAATTCAGAGCTAGTTATCAGCAGAATAAATATGAGAAAGACTGAAACAAAATGTAGCTATTGCAACCTGAAATGGGTGTCCACCCCGCATTGGAGATGCATGTAATCTCCATTTACACACATTACTTTCCCTACAGTGCACCCTAAATCTCTTTTGGTCGCTCTTTTCAATGATAAATTCGAACCTAACTCTGATTGCATAGGTTGCAACTGCATATCTGTAGTCCTCCACATTATCAAATATAGTCCCCTCATCAATTGTAGGATTGTTCCTGTCAAAGTGTATCACTGGCCTGTCCACGTCTTCGTCGTCGTATCTACATCCCATTTCCACATCTTCACATTCCTCTTCCTCATCAGTCCCATAGTCAGGCTCAAAGTTTGATTCAGCCAAATATTCCCTACTCTCCATCCTATCAGGGTCAGCAGCCACGTCTGGATATGCTTTATCATCATCATCTGCACTGCCACACATTTTAGTGCCTTCATGCTCGCTTGACAAAGCATCATGCTCAGGGACAAGCTGTACAGACGTCTTGCGGTTACCAACACATATCATTGCCATCACCACAGGACTAGAAACGCTAATTGGAGTATACAGAAAAGGAATCACAGTTCTTACCCTTCAATGTGGACGCACGGCACCTTCTCCGGGCTCCATACCTCCAAAGCTCTGCACCCCGCTTCCTCTCCCCCTGTTTTGTTGTCCTCTATGCTCTCCAAACTTGAAGGAGATTCCGTGCTCTCCAGCCGCGCAGGACCCATATCCGTGCTCTCAAGCCTCGCAGGATCCATCTCCGAGCGGGATCCGGATCACCAGCGTTGTTGGGCCCCTAACCCAATGGCCAACTCTCGGTTTTTGTTTCCACACGCGCCTGGGCGGCGGCAAGGAGACAGGACAGGGAGGGGAGGGGAGGAGACGTGAGGGGATGGCAGGGAGGGGAGGGCGGGAGGATGACGGCCCAAGGGGACGATGAGAGCGGTGCACGACTGAGCGGAGTGGCGGCGGCAGGAGCAGAGGAGCGGAGCGGAGCGGAGCGGAGGTGGTTGCAACAAAGCATGGAAAATTGCACAATAATGTGTTGGTAGGCGGCACCAGCCCTCGAACCTGGGACGCGCGCCGTTGAAGGTGAGAAGGTGGGCCCGCCAGTCAGAAAACATGCCACCTGTCAGCGCACTATGTACAGGGAGCACTTCACGGAATTTTTTAGCAGGTCCCACATGTCAGTCTGTTTGATCAAAACTTGCATGCAGTGCATGGCTGGTTCACGCGCTAGTTCCGAAAAAAGCCCGTTGGTCCAAACTTGAATTGGCAGTTCTGCTTCTTCTCCCCCGTCTCCTCGTCTCCTCGCAGTGGTAGTTCCGCTTCGTCTCCCTCGTCTGTTATCCTCTTCTTCTTCTCCTTGCAGTGGTAGTTCTTCTTTCTTCCTCGATCAAAACATTCCCGCACGTAAGCCATGGCCAGTAGCCGGATGAAGAGGAACTGGTCCGATCTCCCGGCCGACCCACTTCGCAAGATCGTCGACTACTTGCTGGAGAAAGAGGAGTACGTCGACACCTATGCTGCTTGTCGAGAAGTCTGCACCGATTGGCGCCGCACTTTAAAGGTGCCCGACTTCCATCTCAACAACTAGATCATGATAGATCACAGACTTCCAGATGTTAGCGACTTCACCTTCCTCAACCTCGCCATTGGTCGTTGCTTCAGGACAAATCTAATGGACGTCCATCCCAGGTTCACATTCACATTTGATATTTATTGGTATTTTCCATTGTAAACATCTTAGTGTTAACTGATGCCCTCTTCTTCCAAAAGATTCTACTTCGTCGGTGTTTCTCGTGGCATCATCGTGCATGCTCAGTGGGTGGAGCTGTACCAGATTCGGCTTCTGAACCCAATCACTCATAAGTCTAACACTAAGTTTCAAGCACACATACCATCTGATCTTCTGCAATCTGTCGTCGTGACGAAGTCCCTAACGATGGTGTTCGTTTCCACTGATTATCCAGATCATATTGCATGGGCCGATGAGAGCACCCCAACGGGGCAAATCAATGGATCATTTGGAGAAGGATTGTATTCGCCACCTCCTGATACGCTTCTGGTCTGCATGACGGCATTTCGAGGGGAAGTATATGCATTACTTGAGAATAGAGACATCTTGTCGACCAACATCCAGTTAGAGCAGCGCCCGAGCACTGTCACGATGGCCAAAATAATTTTGGCCCCAGTCTTTGAACATGTACACGGAACCTACAAATTTTACCTTGTGGAGTCAGATGGTGATCGGCTTCTTGTGTTGAACAGGGATTTCGCCAAAGGGCAACCGGTGTTGTACCGGGTGGACACGGAGAACCGCTCTCTCGAGACCGTCGGTGACATTGGAAGTCATGCCCTCTTTGTTGGTTACAATCGGTCTATCTCCATTGACACCAGGTTACACTCCACAGTCAAACCCGGTTGCATATACTATAGGAATTTTATCAGACTGTACGATCATGAGGTTCAAGCCTGGGAAGAGGAACCAACAATGGTAATGTATGGCTTAAGTCTGGAACATACACCGAGGCCTTACGCTCTGGACGAGATACTGGCAGCACATTGCAGACGGAGAGAGTTCTCTGAACATGTGTTGCAGCACGCGTTAGCTGCCGACGATGAAATATATAGGAGAGAATGAATCCTATATTCATCCTAGGTTATTTGCTAGCATTTTCAGGTCTATTTTTCGAAGTAGAAATTTGTACTGTATTTATATTATTTCGATCAGCAATATGCGTATTACCTTTCAGACAAAATTGTAATGTACTTAATGTTAGTACTTTCAGAATTCAAAGTATTTATTTTTAGTAGCTTCTTTTAGAATTCTCTGTGTTCGACATGGGCATCAGCTTAGAGCCGGAATTCAGGTTCCATATGGAAAATTGCACAATAGTGTTGGTGGGCGGCACCAGCCCTCGAACCTGGGATGCGCGCCGTCGAAGGTGGAGGGGGGCGGGCCCGCCAGTCAGAAAACATGCCACGTCGGCATCCCCTTTTTCTGATGCCCTTTAAAAAAAGAAAACATGCCACGTCGTTATACCCTGTTTCTGATGGTGTTGCTACAATCGACAGTACATGGTGGCATATAAATAATATCGTATAAACATAAGGGCACAGTCGTCAACATTTCTAAAATAAAACCCGGTCCCGACTCCTACCTGTCCTGGTATATTGCCCGATGAGGTGGATAGCCACGACCGATCTTTTTAATACGTTTGCACTCTTATGCTGAGAAGGGAAATAAAGATTGAGTTGTTAATGCAACGAGTGTCGAATTATTACCCTCTAAGGAAATGGGAAATGGTTATTTTCACGCTTGCCTGTAGTCCACACCTACTGTCAGTCTTTCACTCCCCTTCTCCGACTAACCACAGTTCACCTTGCGCAGCTCCTCCGCGCCGCACCAACTAGGGTAACACGGCCCCGCCTAAACAGCTGCCGCCGTCGCGACAGTCACCGAAACTGGGGTATTTAGCCCCTCTAAGGCAGGCCATGAATCTCTACTTCAAGACCGGTCTCCCATTGCCCTGCCTGGCGGATAATTTCCCCGAATGTGCCGAATCAGCCGCGGCGGCGACTGCGGCGTCGTCGGCGCCAGATGCGGCAAGCAAGGCCAAGAGAGCGGTGTGGAGAAATCGTGTGGCGGCATTACGGCATGCTCTAGGCAGTGGGAACAAGGTACGTATCAAATCGTTCACGAGAGCATGCCGCCGAAGGTACACACCCTCGAACAGGGCAGCGCCAAGGTCTAGGAACTCTCACGTCCACGCTTCGGCACGGACTACCTTACCTCAGTGGGGGAGGCTGGGAGCACGCCGTCTGCGGCAAAGACGCTCCATCCTACGCACCGTCAGATGCCGTACCGTGGCGGTGACCAAGCGTCTACACTCAGCATGCTGGATTATTCGACAGCCGGAGTCGGCGGCGGACATCAGCTTAGCCCTGGAATTCAGGTTCGAGTTCACACGGACCTACGATCCCGAGAAGGAGATGCCGAATTTCAGTTTCGAAAAAATTGTTGCAGCGGCGCGGATGGTCCAACTGAACTGGGACTGGCGCACGCAAATCGCTCGTGCATGAACGATATAGATTTCTTGTAGTTTGGCGGGAAGGCAATAGACTATTTTGGGTTAAATGATCAAAGAACTTATGTCCTCTCAAGGCAATTGGCCAGCCAACTTTTCTGGTGGAGATCTGTAGTTTCTTCAGTGTAGAATAGTTAAGTTCAGACTGAAGAATGGCTTTGTAGATGAAATGCTGAGGAATTGTTCTATAAACTAGTAGGAAGTTTAGCCCACTTTTGTGCAGGTATACGACCCTTTTGTATAGAAGTACTACTGTTGTAAGCAAATACTATCAAGTATCTATTTCCTTCAATTACTAGTCGTGGTTCAATCCAGTTAACTGGCATCTTTTTATCCTAGACTACAGATTTTGCATCTGATGTCTGTGATGTAAACTATTTTTCCTTTGTCTTGTGTTGCCCGCAAAATGGTCCTGCAGTTCAACGTGTTACAAATGTAGCTACCTTGTACTTGAAGAGGAGATGGAGTAAATTTTCATGGCATCCATAGAATTGACATTGCTTATTGCCAGACCATCCTCTTTTCATGAGGTTGTCCTTGGTTATTAATAGAAATTATAAAGCACGGTGTTCAACTACATCGATTCAAACTATTACACACACACTATATCAAATTCATTACCCACACATACTATATCGATTCAAACTATTACACACACATACTATTTTCAAACTATTACACACACGTACTACATCGATTCAAACTATTACACATTCTTAGTCGATGCTAACTTCCTATTACGCTCTCCATACTACAAATTCATTAGCCACACATACCACGGCAATTCACTAGAGCTTTGTCTTCACTCGAGGGAAATCAGAACCACCAGTTCGTCCAAGCCCGGTTCCCCCACCGAAATTGTGTGCGTCGTCGCGAAATGGTGGTGGTCCTGTGCCATCGATCCTTCCAGGCCAACACTGCAGGCGACGAGGACGCTTTCTGGCAGCCTCTTCAGGGCCCTGAATGCCATGTCCCGATTTCAAAACCTCCTCCGGGTGGATGATGACCGGGTGCTTCCAGTAAAGTTGTCGCCCTGCCCTGCTTGGAATTTGCACCTCGTACATCTTAGGAACGGCGTCAGGATCTTTTAGCCACGCCTTTACCTCGATGACCCATCTGTCGCTCGGTGGCACGATTTCCACCAGCTCGCCGCCAAGGCTACTGACGACCTGCTTGAGGGCCTCCGGCTCCCAAGCATCCAATGGGAGGCCGTCAAAGACGAGTTTGGAGAAGAAACGAAGCTGCCCCAAGCGATCGTCCCACCCACAGGCGCGATGCCAACGCATGAAGCTCATTTTCTCCCCGCAGCACTCAAAAGAACGGGAAGAATGTAGAACATGCTCAGTGTCTGAGTTGTGCTCGAACCGGACGAAAAAATCGAATGGCGGCGCGCATATCTCAATGTTGACCTCATTTCGTCTGATCCCAAAACGAGACCTGAAAGCCGATAGCAACTCTGCCGGCAACACGACGGGACGGACGCCCAGCACGGTGGCCATGAGAGCGTGGTCGTCGAACTGCTGTGCCAGGGCTACCATGCCTGGGGTGCGCGGCAGCACGCAACTTCTCGAGGCCGGTCGCCGGCCTGGATCGCCCGACGGGACGCGCTCCGCCGTGCGAGAAGGACTAGACAGAGGCGAGATATTAGTCCGGGGACGCGAAGCTCCGATACGGCGGATGATGCAACGGCGACGGCTGCGAGCTTCGATTAGAGGCGTGGGAGGTTGACCGGACATGGCGGGGACGCAAATTAGAGCAAGTGCGAGCTCCAATCTGAGACGAGCAGCTGGAGCTGAGCAAATGTTATGGGGAGGGGAGCAGGGGAGAAGACCAGAGCAGAGCAAAGAAATAGATCTGGTCCACTCAGGGATCTGGTCCACGCAGGGGTAAGCTAGTCCACGACCGCAAAAGATAACATGGAATACTGACATGGCGGGCCAAGAAGAGTTGACCTAACGGCGGTATTTGAGTTCAACCTTTTTCGTGTGGTTCAAACGACCGTTTGACCGTTAAATTTGTGTTCACCCCCATTTGACCCTTCTGGACAATTGGCGATTCTATTATGGTCCCTCCGCACGATTGATGACAACTCGGGTACCGCGGTACGCTCACTGACCAAGTTTGGTACCGCAAACGAACATTCCCTTGTTTGAGACGCTGAGCTTATGTCCATAATACTTATCTATAGCAAAGTGATGCATGTAATATTATTTGGAAATTACCGTTCTTTGTTGATGTGTAAAGTTACTTAACAAATTGAACCAATTTGAGTTTTCATTTGAAATGTCCTCTGAGTAGAAAGGATCCAACTGCCACTGTGATATCTGAGCAAATGACCTTAATTCTGCCTGTATCTCTGCCAGTGGCAGCCGCAGTTGTACATACACCAGCTGGTCCTGTCTTGATGTTTGTTTTTTACTGAAGTTTTTATGTGTCTCTTTTAAGCTGTTCTCCTGGAGTCTTTGCACCGAACGTTGATGTAGGTGACAACAATATTTCTGACGATCAAGAAAGTATTTCTGACGATCGTATGAAAATATGACATCCTACAGTTGTGCGGGAATTCAGAAAATTTCAACAAAGAGTGTCGTGCACATAGTTGCTGCATTAATCTTCTTTCAAAAGTGTACTAATCCAATAGTCACAAGACGCACACATTGTCATGTCGGTTAGATCGTTACAACTTTATAGAACAAGCTCTTGGAGATAGGGCAGCTCAAGCTGGATTGTCGTCGGTGGCGTTGGTGAACCATGGTCGCCCGAGCGCGGCGGTCGCGGACAACCTTTTTTCGATGTTGTATGTGAGGAGGCCCTGCAGAACTTCGAACCCTTCTTCGGAGAGAATGTCAACGGGGAAGTACTGTCGGAGCTTGTTGCGCGGGATGACATGTGGCGGCTTTACCAGCTTCCCGGCGAGCGGTAAAGAGCTGTAGGCAGGCCAGGTCGTGAACAACGGCACCCCGAGAACGCGGAAGATCGCGAGGAGCGTCTCGGCTTCCTCCTTAGCATCGCCACCTTCAGCGTCGAAGACGGGCTTGCCGGTGATGAGCTCGGCCATGACGCAGCCGAGCGACCACATGTCCACCATGCCGTCGTAGTCGGTCTGGCCCAGGATCATCTCCGGCGCCATGTACCGGTACGTGCCGCGTTTCCCGTAGGGCGGAGGCTCGTACATTGACAGGGCGAGGCCCAGGTCGCAGATCTTGACGTCGTCGATGCCGCCGCGGCCGACGAGTATGTTCTCCGGCTTGATGTCGCGGTGGATGACGCGGTGGCCGTGCATGTGCTCGGCGCCGCCGAGGAGCTGGCGCATGATGCAGCGCGTCTCGGCCTCCGTGAACGGCTGGCTGCGGCGGTGCTCGTGGAGGACGTCGTAGAGGCTGGGCCCGACGCAGTCCATGACGAGGGAGAGCTTCCCGGTGAGGGCGTCGTGGGAGATCGCCCGGAGCTGGACGAAGCCGGGGTGGCCGTGGCAGGCGGCGAGGAACGCCGCCTCGCGCAGCATGTGGGCGTTGCTGCAGGCGCAGGTGACGCCGTCGTCGCCTTGGTGGGTGCAGCGGAGCGGCTTCTTGACGGCGAAGGTCGCGCCGGTGCAGCGGAGGCGCGCCTCGACGACCCGGCCGTACGCTCCCTGGCCGAGCTGGCCCGTCTCCTCGTAGTCGCTGGAGCTCCAGAGGCGCGACCTCTTGCAGTTGCAGGTCGTCAGCTCCGGGGCGCCGCAGCGCAGGTCCACGCCGGAGTCGGCCTCCGCGGGGTAGGCGCGCTTGATTCCCATCGTGAACGGGAGAATCGAGGCTGTGAGGAAACGAGGAGAGAAAGGAGATGTGGCGGTGGCATATGTTGATCTTGCGGAAGATCAGCTGGACGAGTTGGAGTGGAACTCGGACTTTTTTTGAGAGAGAGAGAGTGGAACTCGGACTCGATCAGAGCCGGGGGACGCGTTGCTTTCCTTGAGCGCTACTGAAACGGAGCATGGACGCGTTCGAATTCGTAATCCGGGAGGAAGTGGAAACAGGTGAGTAATACCAGTGACAGTAGCGCTCCGTTTCAGTAATACCACTGACAGAGTAGAAGACGGAGACGGTGCAGTAAGCCGCAGTTCAATTTTTTTCTCAAAATTTATACTAGATTTTGACAAATGAACTAGAAGTGGGATTTAGGTGGGATCCCACTTGACACCCTAGACAACAGGCTTACTGCACCGTCTCCGTCTTCTACTCTGCTTCTTCTGCTCTCCTGCGATACTTCACCTGTTGGGGAATTTTATTGGGGACGATAACGGAGCGGAAACATTCCGATTTCACAGAAATCGAATTTTCCTTTCTGACTAATATACAAAATTTTATTTTCGGGGTGAAATAGAATTTCGCGGAACGGAAAAGAAAACGGATTTTTGTGTGGAAGTGCAAACGGAAACGGAACAGTGTTTCTGACAAAACTGGCGTGGAAATGGAATTTTCCTTTCCGATTAATACTGAATTTCATTTGTAGTATTGTTCTCCGACCAATTTAAAAAACCTAATAGGTGCCGCCACCAGGAGAGGAACTAGCTAAACCCCATCTAGGGTTTCGTCCCCCTCGCCAGCGAAGTCGCCGGTCCACTCTGCCTCCGGTGGCCCTATGGCCTTGACGTGTGGCGGACCATGCCCTCTCGCCGGCGGGAGATTTTTTGTTGTTTGTTTAGCCTGCTTTTTAGTATCATTTTTGGGATGTTGAGGCGATGGCTACCTCCCGGAGTCAGAATAAGATCCTCCCCGCTCCGTCCTCGCTCCGGTGGTGCATCTAGCACCGACGGAGAGCGCGTGGAGTAGTTTATATGGCGGATCTTCTGGGATCCTGTCCGTCTTCGTGTTCGTTAGTGTGATTCAACGTCAGTCTCTTCCGATCTACGGTTGTTATCTTTCACGATGGTTGCCGTTCTGGTGTGCTGGTCCTTTGTGCCTTAGCACGACGACTTCACGTATGTCTATTACAACAAGCTCTACTACGATAAGGTTTGTCCGGCTCCGGTGATGGAGGGGCGAGGACAGCGACGCGCCTTCGGCTCGCGCTAGTGGTTGTAGTCGTCGCTAGGTGGTCCAATGACCTATTTGTAATTTTATTACTTTTAGGTCTCTTTGTACTACTGTTGATGATTTTTAATAGATCGGTAGAATTTCGTAAAAAATAAAATAAAAAGCCTAATAGGTAACTTGTCAAAGGGAAATGTCTACGGAACCCATCCCCTCTTCCCCCTCTAGGGATGTAAGTGGGGTCCCGTATATTGTCGTTTATTTCTGATTAGTTGTAACAAACGACCTAGAAAGAAAACATGTAGATAACAAACTGACGGCGCATCGTTTTGATATCCCTAACCCCATCACTAATACATTACCTTGTAGTGTATTTAGTTCATATCTATTTTCGACAGTATCTACGTTTATATGTGTTTCCTAATTTCTATGTTTGTTTTCAATTTCTCTAAAACAATAAGGAAACAAATGTGGGTTCGGTTGTGAGGCGATTGAGGCGGCTGAAAAAATATCTAATGTTTCGTTTTCCTCGTAGCTGACGATGCCGGTCCGCTCCGTCTCCAGTGGTCTTGGGGCCTTGGAGTTGTTACAGACCAGGCCCCTTGTCGGCGGGGATTTTCGTTATTTGTTTAGACAGTTTTTTGTGTATTTTTTGAAGCCAGAATAAGGTTCTACTAGACGTATCATCTCTCCTGTGGTGCGTCTAGCACCGACCGAGGACGCGTGTAGTCGTGTGTCCGGTGGATCTCGTGGGATCTAGTCGTTCTTCGTGTTTATTGGTGTGATTTTAGGTCAGTCTCTTTCAATCTCTGCATGTCATCTTTGATGATGACTGCTGCTTTAATGCGGTGGTCATTTGGGGCCTTACCACGGCGATTTTTTGTCTATCTACTACAACAATCTCTACTATGATAAATTTTTCCCGACTGACGTGATAGAGGGGCAACGACAGGGATGCGCCTTCGGCTAATACTAGTGTTTGTAGTTATCGCTAGATGGTCAGTAGACCTATTTATAATTTGTTTAGATCTCTTTATATTGTAATTAATAATTGTTAATAGATCGGTCAAATTTTTGGAAAAATAATTGTGGCTAGGATTGTTCCTTAGACCTTTCACAATGGGATGTATCTTAGCACGTTACCCTAAGAGAAATAGATAGTTAAGAGACAACTTCTCCAATGCATTGTTTCTTAAGTGGTGTCTCTATATTTAATAATTTAGATGACATGCATGCATATGATTGGTCTAACCATGCTATTTTGCATATGATTTTGTGCAAGGGGTGTTTAGCTAAGAGCAAGTATAATAAGGTACAGTTAGCAGACTATAAGGATTTAAATACTATATTTGTGCTGAGTTGGATGAGAGAGAAGAGGAGAGAGAAAATGTACTGGCTGTAGAATAAGAGTCAGCTGCAGCACGTGCTCCTAGACACTTTGTGAGAGTATCAAGTGGGCCATATATTAAAAAAGTAGTACTCTTCTATAGCTAACTATTATACATGTTGGTTATAAGCTAGCTATAGATGACATGGCAAGAGCTTGTAGCCAACAATTGACTCTACTATTGTTCTTGCTCTAAGATACAACCACAATCTCTTTCCTCATTAACTATAGTGCCACATAAGCAAAGTGCCTAGGATACACCGCTAAGATACACCCATTGTAAAAGGCCTTAGTCGTTGGAGCTTCCCCGTTGCTAAGATTGGTCTGTGTGTTGCTAACTTGTCTCACCTAGCTAACTGTATAGAATTCCTTCTTTTTTCTTGCGGAAATTCTTCCAATCTATTAACAATCTTTATAAACGTTATTATAAGGAGATCTAAAAGTAATAAAAATTATAAATAGACCATTGAACCCTAGCAATGGGCTTTTCAAAAATATGCCATTTTGAAGATTCCTACTATTTCTTTGGTCGATAGAAATTGCAACCCAGATCTCGCGACAACAATGACACTATCACTTCAATTCGATTGGTTCTTAACAAATTAGTTGCAATTTATGAAAATAAGAAATCATATTAAGAAGAATAGTGAATTCTTGCGAGGTTTTTAATTGTTATAGCTCAACCTGTCTTATAGCTAAACAAGATTTCTCTCATAAGCTCTCGTCGATTACCCTGCGTGGTGTCCGAGACCCCAAGATGATCGTTTTGTTTCATTGATTTGTCAGACGGCGGGCGTAGTTGAGGACTTGGCCGCAAAGTGACCGGTACTATTGAACCTCTTGCGAGGTTTCGTAGATTAGCCGTGATTACTATGCTTGCGTACTTTGTCGAGCTGCATGGTTCAGGTGTAGGGTTTGGATTTGCCGGCATTAGCAAGTATGGCGTGTCGATTTTAGGGACTGGAAATTCAGGTACAATTTTGATGACTCCACTAATTTCAAAATTTATTTGATGTGGATTTACTGTTTTTGCTAATTAAGATAACCACAAATATTTTTTTCCTTTTCATATATGACAATTAAAACAAAATCATTCTCGGGTAAGGGGTAACGCCAGAAACCTAAACCAGCTCGCGCCGAAGCAGATCCGACCGATGAGTCCACCGTGTCGTTGCCCTATCTCCGAAACCGCAACGGTGCGTCTGTGCCCACCTCCAACACCTCGCCCTTGAAAAAACGCGTCGTGGCACCGAACCACGGGACCGCAGCTCCGCACCGAAGACCGAACCGGCGCACCAGATTCCGCCCAACCCGACCTCCCTTCCTCTGGCCCTATATAACCAGCCACGCCGCCGGGCGACCTCAAAAAAAAAAAAAGTCACGCCGCCGGGCACGCACGCCTCCCCAGAGGCAGAGCCCCCACACTCCCACCCAGGACAGACACACACGGGCAATCTGTACAGAGAGTAGGAAGGGGAACCGGAACCGGAGGGTGAGTCGAAGATGTGCTGCTGCCCGAGCAAGACGTGCTGCATCTGCACGCTCATCATCCTCGTCCTCGTCGCAGTCGGGATCGTCTTCGGCTTCGGCGTCTACACCCGCGGCTTCCACAAGCTCTCCAACGACATCCACCTCCAGGACTCCTCCTCCTTCCGCGCCTTCGGCGGCCACCTCGCGCCGCCGCCGCCCTACTAGGGAGGGGAGGCCCTCCTCCCCCGAGATCCGTTAGGACGGACGGGATCCCCCTGCTGCGGTGATTCCGTCACGCCGCCGTCGGGGTCGATGGGCTGGAGCGCGAGCATTGCTTGCCGCATCCGTATGTAGAGGAGGAGTAATTTCGCGGACCGGTCGATTTTTCGCCTTTATTTTCGGTTGAATCAATTCCTTTGTTGCTGTTTCGCTACTACGATGATGATACTTTGCCGGAGTATTTACTGCTGATTGATGGTGATTAGCGTGGGCGTGGGGTCAGTTTGTGATTGATAATTACTGCTCGTTAGTTTAGTGCTCCATCACGGGTAGGTACATGGATGGTCGGAAGTTGTTCGGCGAATTCCGATAATCTTTTTAAGCATCATCTGGCCTTGGCACCATGTGTTTCTTTGGAACTGGACTGTGGACTCCCGCAAGGGCCAAGGAGTCAACAAAACGCTTTCTGGGAAGGAAAGCGGAGTGGCGTCTACGATAATCCCTTCTCGTGTTGTTGTGCACGCTACTCCTCGCGGTTTGTCAGCCAGCCGAGAGTCGGGTTTTTTTTTTTGAACATATTGATACTCCCTCTGATCTAAAAAGTGATAGATCCATCCGAATCTAGCTAAATCCGAGAACACTAATGTAGATCGGAGGGACTATTAAAAAGATATCGATTACACACGCATCAATATGATATCAAGAACTGGTTAATACATCGAAAATTTATAAAATGCTCGCGAAGACGCCTGACATGAATTGACCGGCGATGCAGATTAAAGCCACTAGCCTTGAGGACTTTACGATCACACCCTCTAGTCCAAGGTCTAGAAGGCCATCTCGCAGCTTCCGTTTAACAAGGTCACGGGTACGGACGGTTCCACCGGGGGTTTCTTCCAAGCTTGTTGGGGCATCATGGAATGGATTTCATGAGAACGAATGGAGAACTATCTAACCTAGAGGGTGAAAGCTTCTAGTGGCTCAAGACGACAAACATTGTCCTTCCTCGACAAGAAGGAAAGGACGGAAGATTTTTCATATTATTAGCCCATTAGCCTCATTCATGTCGCCACCAAAATCATCGCCATAGCCAAGACCAACAGGGTTGCCCTCTCACTCAGATGAGATAGTCTAGCATCCAGAGAGCTCATTCATTAAGACCGAGCATTCACGACAACTTCCTTTTTTAGTTGAATTTTTTTCGTCGCCTACACAGGAACAAAACACTACTGCCTTGCTATTTTAGTCAGACATAAAAATGCCTTTGGCTCCGTCGGATGGGTTTGCTTAGCTCCTCTCGATTAATGCTCTTCGTCATTGCAATCAACCCCTACAATGGCTCCTTCAGACGACGAATGAGCTAGGGAACTTATCGAGATTTCAGCGCATGGTATGGCCTTGCGCACTTCCATTTATGTTGACGGTACTATTATTTTTACAACCTCATCAAGAAGGAGGTGCAGCTTTTCACCACCATTCTTTAGGATTTCGGTTAAGTCACGCAACTCATTTCTAATCTTCAAAAATATTGTGTGTTGCTCCTGTAAGATGCTCGGGTCTCGATCTTGATTATATCCTCCTAAGCTTCTAGATGCTCCTTCCACCTTCCTGATTAGATATCTTGATCTACTTACGCATTTATCATAATAAGAGAGTGGACTTTTCAGCCGCTCCCCTTGGACCAAAATTTTACTAGGCTCAGTCCATTGCAGGGAATCTATCTGTAGGCTTAAGCCTGCTAAAATGTGGGCATTCTCAAGCCTCCTGGGCGGGTTGTGCCGCTGCCATATGGGCCTGGACCGCGGTCTTCCGTGTCGAGGTGAAACACGCGTGCCAAGGTGTCGCGTGCTCGTGCTTCTGCGCACACGCGTCGATAGCAGCTGCCGCAGCCTCGCGGGGTCGTCTTCTCCCCTATCTCCTCTCCAAGAACTACATTGATTTGACCATCTCTCTCCTCCCTCGGGCGGCTTTCCCGGCGGTTTCCATGCCTCCAGGATCGCATGATTGTGGCAGAGGGTAAGGAGGACGGATGTAGAGGGAGATGGCAGGGTGGATCAGGATCAACGTCCAGGGAAGGCAGCGGCGTGAACCGGAAGGTCAGCGGCGGCAACAAAACTTTCCCCTCCCTTGAAGCACCGGGGTGGCGGTGAAAATACTCCAGAACCATGGCCATGGCAGGGGACTCTCTGATGCCAACGTCGGGGAGCCACCGTTCACGACGGCGATGTGCACCTGGGAGGCGAATTGACGGCAGAGCATTGCAATTCAGGGTGCGATGGAGCTCCAGTTCAGACCCGGTCTTCCTCGGGCGTGGTAGTTGCTTCGACGCCGGGGCAATACATCCCTGTCGGCGGCCGGTGGAGCTCAGGTCCAGCGGAGAAGAGCTTGTGTAATGCTTCCTACTCCCTGTTATTCTTTTTATGCGTGTATTTCCACACCAACAGCCCAAGTGCGTAATTAGCCTGACTGACTGAGACCGTGCGTAATTTCCCTGTTTCTCTACACCTTTTTGTTGTTCTAATTTTCAGACCGGTGGTACAAGAATCTCAATTTAGCTTCACTGGTGTTCATGGTTTGTTTCTCCAAATTCTGAAATTTATATGTAAACAACAGGTTACTGAACTCAAGAGTAAAAAATGGCTGCATGTTTCATGTCAAAGTAAAAAATGGCTTTTACTTTACTGAATATTTGGATCAAGAGATCAGCGCCGATATGCTCTTAGTGTTGATCATACCTCATGCTTAAAGCTATGTTAGGAATAATGGATGGACCAGTGTTAAGGAGAGAATCTTGTGGAGAAAAACCAAAGTTATCTTTCATACACGCAGTTTATTAGCAAAATCATCTATTTCTAGATTAAATACCATGTATTAAAACTAAAAATTGTAGGGGTTTTTTATCACCTGCAGTTTTGCACATGACTTAAAAGATTTTTTAACATAAATCAAGTGGGTTGGTCGAAGCAAAATTATCTATTACTACACCTATTCCTCTAGATCAAGTACCATGTAGTAATACTGATAGCTGTAATTATTGTCCCATTATGCAGATCTGAACATGTCTTAATTTTGCCTTGGAACTTTTTTTATTAACTCCCAAGTGTCTCAAACGTAAATTCTTTTACCTATGCATTGCACTTATCTTTTCTTATACTTTTCATTGCGATAGTAATATAATGACATAACTATATTTGACAGGCTTGCTACCCCATAATGCCTATTATCATGTTAGGTGCATTTTTCAGAGGAAACAAGCAAATCTCATTTCTAAGAAGGTATCAGGTACATTTTCTTCCCTAAATGTTTGTATATATATATTTATCACGCCACAGTTGTTAAAAATAATTCTTGATGAGGAGGTTATGCAATTGATATAAAATTAAAATAAGTGAACCTAGCTAGCATTGTAATGTTTCATGTTTGCTCTTTTGTAACTTAGCTTTCAAAGTACTCACTGCTTGCTGGCCATTCATGTTTTTTTACAAGCAAGGTTACTACAAACAGAAGGGAAAAGGTAGAACTTCTTTCGTGGTTTGAAAATGTGTCAAAATAAAATATGTGGTCATCCTAGATTGTATTAATATGAAAAAACATATAAATTACATGAATATGTTATAAAAAAAAAATTCTCACTAAGTTCATATGAACTCTCCAAAAGAGTTTGTATTGGGTGGCTAGGGATGGAATCAGGTGGTAACAATTCCATATTAACTTCTATGATGTAGATGTTCCAGAAGAGTGTTTCTGATTGATATTTGTTTGGTGGGACATATAATCTTACTATAATTCATAGGTTATATTTGAAAGCTCCAAATGGTCATCAACCTCAACATATATGAACAGTTTCACTAACCATACAATCTAACCATCTATAAGTTAGTGTGTTTCTAGGATGAAGTGGATACCATACATGTGATCATGATTTTCCTATGTTTCGGATCATTGGTTACAAGTGAAACACACACTGAGCAATTTCAGTTATTTCTACCCAATGCTCTCATATATGTTTATTGTTCATAGTCCATGTTTTTGTTTGTGATGTTTCATAGGCTTAAATTGAAGAGCTGTCGGTGATGTTGTTTGTGTTACAGTTTGTCTCAGATTTTTCCTCCAAAATCCTCCAGTCTCCTGTTCTTTTTGTTACAATTTGGCTCAGATTTTTCCCTTTTATTGTTTATTTCATATGTTTGAATTGTTTTCCGCATATACTAATTCAGCATTACTCCTCCAGTTATTAATTAGCGAACTTATCCCCATGTCCAAGCATTTTTAGAAGGCATGCCTTGAGAGAATCGACCGGTGGTTCGGGTCTTGCCTTTTAGGATTCGGATTCCTATTGAATTGACTTTGCCTTTGCCGAGGAGCAGAAACCGAGCCCTTTGATTTGATCATAAGATTTTGGTTCACATATGTTTGTCATCATACATATTAGAAATATATGACAGTGCAAGCAATTCTGCATGGGATGACAGAGGATAGCAGTGAATACGCCCCAATTTGGTCTGATATGGTCATGGCGGTGCAGCCCACCACTACAGACGCTGCCCTATGCCACCAACCGCGGTCTGAGCCACAAGTCATCAACCCCCATCTCGACATCTTATATGCATATATAGTTGTAGTACTAACCACTCTATAATACTCTAATAGCTTAAGCGTGGTGATCTACGGCTGATTTGAGAACATCTGTCGTGCACACTAATGCTGGATGTGGAATGGGAGGCTTGTCTCTGCGTGCGTGCTGCAGCTAGCGCGAGGAGATGAAAGACGGTGTGAGCTGGCCTTTCCAGTCGTTTCTGGGTGTGGCGAGCCTCTTTTTTCTACCCTCTTCTTGGTTGGATTGTGGACCCCATTTTTCATCAGTTGTGGAGCCTGACTTAGCATTCTTTTGCTTTCACATCGGTGGGGACTTTCTTCCCCTGATTTCTCCGCTTCTTTGACCGGTGGGGAGAATCAGTACCATCTGCATTTCATTCCGAGCCCCTAGGGTTTTTGCCTACCACCGTCTGCAGTTTCGCCCACCGCTCGCCTTGGCTGCGAGTCGTGACCCTGCTCCCTATGAAGTGCTTGTCGACTTCACTCCATGACTCCAGTGAGGGTCTTGGTTGGCGTTCCCTTCATCAACATGGTGTGCTGTTCCCGTGCTTCTCTCGGGTCTGCCGGCAAGGTTGGGTGGGTTTACCGTCGGCCGACGTTGCTGCTGCTCGGAGTTGTTGCTAGGCTGGGAACTGAAGGTTTGCTCTTCTGTTTTTGCTCCCCCAGTCATTTTCCCCTTCAATTGATCCTCCTTGCTCTAGTGGCTCATCCTCTTGATTGTGCTTTTCGTTTGTTGTGTGCTCTTCTGTTTGCAGGCTGTCGTGCAGAGTTGTTGTCTGACACTGGCTTTGTTTGATTCTTCGGTCGCTCGGTTAAATTTTTGTTAGCCGACTGCTCTTTCATCACCGTGATTTAGGTGTTTGGCCGTGTGTGGGTTGGCGTAGCTCCCAACTGCCAAAGTGTCGATGCAATTTTGTGAAAGTATTTTCTCGACAAGGGAGTTTTGAGGGATACGGCCAGTACTTTTGGCCGAGAGCAAGCTAGCTAACACGACTGATTAATCAATCTACTAGCAACTCAAGTGAAGCAATCATGATTGCTAGATGTACAGGTCGTGCCTTTGTTTCTTTCTATTATTTTCAAATTGCACAGACTACATGCAGGGTAAATATGTGTGTATATAGCAGCTAACCTAGCTCTGACCAACTAAGATTAGAACACTATAATCCATAAAACTCGCACAATTGCACTCACCGTTATTATTTTGAACAGCGTGATGGGTGACTTTGCTGGTGGTTTGTGGGTGTTCGGGAAGAAGCAGCGTGGTTTGAATATTTTTGTGTTTGTGGTGGTGTTTCCAGAGCATGTCTTGCAATATAGTGGACACGATTTTACTCGCGGGTATACAGAGGACAAGAAAAATATTCCATCATCTCCTTGCGTTTGATTATTATTGTTTTCTTTGGTTCTGTTTTCTAGCTAAGGGTATAACAATGTTCTGGGCCTGCTTTCCATGGTGTTTGCATATTTGCAGATGTCATCTGGATAGTTACGGGTGCCCATTGTGATGCTGGATGTGAAAGGGCATCCAACTCCTAAGAGGGTTGTGTCTCACATATACAAGGTGATGTATAGTTAATCGGTTGTTAGTTATGGTCGACTCTTTTTTTGCTATACCGGTGACATATAATGTTACTCTGGCACACGGATACAGCGACACGGCCCTGGTCTCTCTATGGAGCGAGAATGCTGAAGATCGTGACATGTCCAAGCTTACAGAAATTATCCAGTAAAGAAACGACCATTGCTTTGGTGATGGGTTGTACATTCAAAAAATATGAGTGTATGTCTATCCTTTACTGATTCATATTTGGCAATACATTTTCCCCGGTATGATTATTTAGGTCCGCTGCTTTTCTCGCAGCGATTCTAGCCTATCCACTAGCTACAGTTCTCGGGTGTGCATCAATGCAATGAGATTGTAGCGTTGTGAGGCAGCTATGTGCTTGTGCATACTGGTTTGTGCTATGCACCTCCCAAGGTTCAGATGCTAATCAGAGCTCTTTTTTTTATGCCAGGTTCCATGGCACAAAGCACCATATTGGGCTTCTGACGAGAGAGGCCCATGTTCAAATCAAATGAGATCAGGATAGCAATGGTGCAGGAGCTGGTTGATCTAAACCCTCATGTTGTCCAGGCTTCTGACACCTTTGATGGCTGAATCATGTGTCCTATTTAACTGTCCTGGTGATTATCTGAGGCTTCTAACACAGTGACACCTTTGATTGCTGAATTCTATGGCCCATCTAATGCCGTGCCTGCTGAAATTGCTTACTTTGTTGGAAGGAAGTATGTCTCTGATGTTTTCGTGTTGAGCTTTTCATTTCGGCAGTAGAACATATCCATCTAGATCCATCAATTTTACCTCAAGGCCAACACTGTTTTTGTTAGCTTTTGTGGTGCACATCCTAGCTGAGACTGATTCAGAAAGGCTTCAGATGTGCCTACTGGCTGGGGTGCACCGAGCATCCGTGGTTACTAAGCCATATCCTGTAAACACCGTTTATGCTTTCGCACAATTTTTTGGGATTAACTTTGGACGGAGTTGGTGAGCTCGCCTACACACACCTTGCATACGACTGTTCTATCTGGGTGGTCTACTCCATATCCTCCTATGGTTTGCTTTTGAGATTTTAACAGATCCCGTTGTATTTTGCATTTTATATTCTGATGGCATAGTGTTTGTGTAGGGGACAACTAGCAAGGATGTGGTTGGAGGTAAAGGAGTTGGCATTGCTACACCCAGTGATGCTAATTCTGCTAATTCCCACGCAGAGAATCTCCCTGCCAAGAGATAGTTGATATGTTGATGCTTTCGGCACTGTTTTTATATCTTGGTGACGTCCTTTTTCCCTTTTGTACTCACTAGCAGTTTTACTGTGATCTTTATGGGTGGCTTAAACCTTCACCTTCGAAACAAATTTTTCATTGGCAAACTGGATGGATCGTCTGATAGGTATACCGGAAACAATTTACCAGTCTCTTGCTCCATGCATGCAGCCAATGCCACCTGTTCTAAGACTGTTGTTTGCTCCTATAGGTGCTCTACTGAGTAGACCTCCCGGTACAACTCTGCCTTGGTTGGTATCCCAGTGGCGAGCTCGGTCAGGTGTTTGACGCACCATTTCCGATTGATGACCTATTTGGATGGAAGGATGCTGGTGGAGTTGATAGTTCAGTGGTGGCTGAAGATGGTTTGCTTTGTGTCTCATGTAGTTTAAGTTTAGCCCGTGAAATAATTCTGTCTGTGGCTGAATAACTTGGTTTGCTTCGTGTTTTGTGTAGGATGTTTCTGTAATATATGTGAATTACCTATGTAATTATTTTAGGGAATGTTCTCTTGGGAATATAGTCTGAGTTCTATAATATTATGTGGATTATGCCAGTGTAATATTTTTAGGAAACGTACTCTTGGAGTACAGTTCGAGAGGTCTCTGTCTCCGTGATTCGTCTGATATGGCATGATGGAGCAGTAGCTTTTTCCCTAAGGTCTTTCCCAGTGTTGTTTTAAACCATGCTGCTCCTGATATTTCAAGTTTCGGGAAAGCCCTTCCAGCCAGCCACGTCTGTCGTCCATACTTCTGGCTCCGGATCAGTAATTGTGTTGCTCATAAAAGGATTTGCATATTATACAGAGACTAAATCCACTCCTTTCTACCTTTTGTTAGGTTAGCAACGTTTTCAAGCGGGTACCCTTCATGTTTATTTAAACAAATTAAGTTGATCATTCCTTTCTACGTTTTTTTAGGGCAGTGACCTTTTCGGCTGGTACCCATCCGGTTTTTAAACAAATTAAGTTGCTCAATCAGTATAGGATTTTAGGTAATCTTAAGCTATAAAAAATTGTCTTTTGGCAAGTTTCCCTACGAACAAGCTCCAGCACTGGCACCCCCTCAAAAGGACTGTGTGTTAACACCGATTGCACCCACATCGTACAAGCTCGCTATGTCCGAAATCCAAGCGTCCACTTGTGCATCACACATACCACTCGGTGCGACAACGACATTCATACGGCGCGGTGAAGCGCACCTGTCCATCTAGTACATTATACATTGGCGGGTGAAAGACTCTTGTAAAATCAGTTATTAACTTCTATGGACGGTGGACATGGAGCAACTAAGTAACCGTGGAAGGACAAATTGTCGTGTTTGCCCTCTTTGCAAGCAAGTTCCGTAGACGATGACTCGCCTCTTTTTGTCTTATAAGTTTTCTTTCCACATTTTGCTTGGCATTAAGGATTGACTTGGTCTACACAACCTAGAGGTTGGGCCTCGTGAATTAAGTTGTCAAAAGTACTACTGATCACCACAAGACAATGAAGTCTCTCCTCATGCTCGCTTCGTTGGAGATTTGAAACGAAAGAATGCTTGTATCTAGCGTGATGTTTGCTCTCTTCCTTTTCATCATCGTCACAAAAAAATAAATATCAGGGGAAGATGTGGGGCACTGCATCCATTTAAAGAACATCGTCATGCAGACAGTAAAATTATTAGAGAAGGGAAATAGGGAAATTGATCAACGGAGCAACCGCAAGACCACAATATCCATATATTTCGCTTTTAATACTTCCTCCGATCCTAATTAACGTTCTTAAATTTGTCTAGATTCGGATGTATCCAACACTAAAACATGATTAGATACATCTAAATCTAGACAATCTAAGAACACTAATTAGGATCAGAGGGAGTAGATAAATCCGCACATACATCTAGAGATAAATAGTATGATGGACTTCACGTTATCACATTCCCCACACACGGTTGAGGGAGATGGTTACATTTTTTGTAAACATGATTTTACCTAGAAGGGTGATCACATGACATTTATCGTGTACCTCGAGAGCTAGGCAGTGCCCACTCATTGCCTGCAAGCCGTACGTTGGCCCGTCTAGCCCGTTTATCTGGGAGCGGGTCAGAACCCTGCCTAGATGTGAACTTCCGAACACTGGACCGCCTAGGCTGTTTAGCCGGAATGCTGGCCGAAGCCTGGCTTGGTGTTGTCTTGCGGGCCCGTTTAGACGGAGTGCTGGCTAGAGCCTGGGTAGGCGCGGCCTTCCAAGCCCGTTTGGCTGCAACCTTTTTAGCCGAAGGCTTCCTCGCTGCAGGCACTCGTGGTATGGCCGGGAACTTTCTGTCTAGAGAAATGGCAGATCGCTTGATTTTAGCTACGAGCTCCGGGTCCCCGGTCTTGGTGAACTTCAAGAAATCTTCTGGAATCTCGTACATCTTCCTGAAATCCACGAGCAGCCTCACGCAGGTCCGTTTGAGCGCCGGCAGGCTGTAGGTGTGCGCCATCTGCCGCCTGTCGAGCACGTTCTCCGTGCCGACATCCACCCCCAGGCTCTCCTCACAAGTCTTCTTCAGGTTCGCGACGCAGTACTTGTCGCTGGCGGGGACGAGCTCGCTCCTGTGTGCGAGCAGCTCCTCCTCCGACACGGGGGCGCCGTATAGGTAGCCGACGAAGGCCCGGCAGGCGGCGATGGACATGTCGGAGATGTCCACCGTGGCGAGCTCCTTCTCCCGGAGGTCGTCGGAGAACATGCTCACCACAAGACAATGAAGTCTCTTCTCATGCTCACTTCGTCGGAGACATGAAACGAAATAAATGCTTGTATCCTACATTCTATCTTATCTTAGTAATAAAAAAGAGGCATACCTTTTGCATCCGTTTAAAAAAAATCGTGACACACATAGTGAAATTGTTCAAAAAGGAAATAGGGAAATTGATCAACGGAGCAGCTGCAGAACCATACTGTCAATATATATATCGTTTTTTAATATATAAATCCACGCGTATATCTAGAAATAAATAGAATGACAGCCTTCACATTTCCCACACACGGTCTAAGGGACATGATTACCTAGAAGGGTGATCAGAGGACATTTATCGTGTACCCCGAGAGCCAGACAGTGCCCACTCATTACCTGCAAGGCGTACGTTGGCCCGTCTAGCCCGTTTATCCGGGAGCGGGTCGGAACCCTGCCCAGTCGTGGACTTCCGAACACTGGACCGCCTAGGCTGTTTAGCCGGAATGCTGGCCGAAGCCTGGCTTGGTGTTGTCTTGCGGGCCCGTTTAGACGGAGTGCTGGCTAGAGCCTGGGTAGGCGCGGCCTTCCAAGCCCGTTTGGCTGCAACCTTTTTAGCCGAAGGCTTCCTCGCTGCAGGCACTCGTGGTATGGCCGGGAACTTCCTGTCCCAAGAAATTGCATATCGCCTGATTTCACCTTTGAGCTCCGGGTCCCCAGTCTTGGTGAACTCCAAAAAATCTTCCGGAATCTCGTACTACATCTTTCCGAAATCCACGAGCAGCCTCATGCAGGTCCGTTTGCGCGCGGGTCCGTTTAAATATTCGGTACCATTAACTTTGGGACTCTTGCAGTACACTTGTCTTTTAAGCATTGTGTTCCAAATTATTTCAGGTATGATTGATGTACTCTGATCTACATAGTTTTTGAGTGTGTGAAAAGACACATGTTATTCCTGCTTACTAAAAGTTATTGTATTTGTGAAAAAAGGCAAAGTAGGAGAAGGAAGAATGTCGATCGTGTAATGGTGCTTTGCATCTTGTTTCAGTTATATTCAATTATTTCTATGTATTTATATATCTCCGATGGTTTGAACATTTGTTTGCACTAATTCAGGAAAAGGTGGGATTATGCTTCAATAACCGTTGATGGTGGAATTGGGCAACTATCTTAAAGCAAGTGAAGGTGTTAATTTTAGTAGTCGAATTTTCCTTTAAAGCTCACGGAATATAAGTAGTGAAAATTAGCCCTGGTACATTTTTTTTTTGAGGATGAACAGTGAGCAAAAGCCCAAGAATAATTACAGAGGCCTAACTAACAAAGGAAAAAAACTAAGTCTGAGATTGGAGCCAAGCTTTAAAGTTTTCAGCAAGGTCTCTCTTGATTCTAAAGCTAATCCATCTTAGCTCTTCCTTATAAATTGCCTTCCAATTGTTGAAACTTGGTCTTTGATTATTGAAAATCTTATTATTTCTGATAATCCAAATCCTCCAAGCAGCTAGGATGATGATTTCCATAGCGAAGGGTAAATGTAATTTCTCCTTAATATCTTCAATGGCCTCTTTGTGGGCAAATAAAGTCCCAACTATCAGATATACTTTCAATAGTAAGGATATACTTTCCATAGTAAGAACATTAGTGATATGTTTTTGCATGCCATCACGATCTAATTTCTAATACCATACATCACTACTAGATCAACATTTGGGAGGCAATTTTCTGGCTTTGGCAGTTTTACGTTGAACATATGAGCTACTCATGCTGAAAACATGGACATGCAACGGTTGTTAGATTTACTGACTATTGTTAGAAAGTAATGAGCTACTAGATCAGTTATTTTTCCCACCGATTATTGTTAGAAAGTTTTTCTTATGTCAAATATTGTATTCCTTAGACCATGAGATAATACAACTCCCTGGTATCGGAAGAAAGCTTTGAGGTCATCAAACGTCATCCTATGAAAGGGTGATCATAAAGGTGTCTCTCAGGTGATCGGAAAGTATCTGTTGGGTTGTATGTATCGAGATGGAATTTGTCCCTCCCAAGTCGGAGAGATATACTTCGGGCCCACTCGGTAATCGATATCAACACCGCTTGCAAGCATGTGGTTAAGGAGTTAATCACAAAGTGATATCGGATTACGGAACGAGTAAAGTACTTGCTGTGAACGAGATTGAACTAGGTATGACGATACCGACGATCGAATCTCGGGCAAGTAAAATATCGCGAGACGAAGGGAATACATATATGGGATTGATTGAATCCTGGCATCGTGGTTCATCCGATATGATCATCGATGAATGTGTGGGAGTCAATATGGGTGCCCAGACCCCGTTGTTGATTATTGATAGAAGATCATGTCTGCATATTCTCGAACCCGCAGGGTCACACACTTAACGTGTCTCGACGCTAGGATAGATTGGATACTTGGTTTATGAATTTTTGTTCGGAGTCTCGGATGGGATCCGGGACATGACGAGAGGTTCCGGAGTGGTCCGGAGAATAAGATTCATATAAGGCAGTGCAGTTTTTGGAGTTCGGAATAGTTCCGGGTTAATCGGTATTGTACCGGAAGCTTCTAGAACCTTCCGGAAGGGGGCCAACGTGGTCCCACCTTCCGGGAGGGGGCATGGGCCTATGAGGGAGTGTCCTGGACGCATTGGTCCAGGGGCACAAGGCCCCATAGGGCCCAGCCGATCCTAGATAAGTTTAAACTCGTTTAAACTGGAGATAGGGTTTCTAGATAAGGGATAAGTTTAAATCGTTTAAACTAGAGATAGGCTTGGAGGATGGGCAAGGGCTGGCCGCACCCCCCCTCTATATATAGAGGGCTGGTGCGCCCCCTCCCTACACCACACACCTCCCTCCAAACCCTAGTAGCCCTGCTGCCTTCCTCTCTCCCTCCCGACTGTTTATAGGCGAAGCCCTGCTGCAGAAATTCTCCACCATATACACCACGCCGTCGTGTTGTAGATCCAATCTATCTCTCCACCCTACTTGCTGGTCCGAGGAAGGAGGAGACGTCGAGGTGCCGCACATGTGCATCTCACGGAGGCACCACCACTTGTGGTGCTAGATCGGATCAGATCGCGAGGAGGAGAAGCGAGTACGACTACATCACCCACGTTCCGACGAACGTTCCGCTGTGTGAATCTTCAAGGGTATGAAGATCTAATCCAATCTCTCTCGTTGTTTGCATCTCCTAGATTAGATCTTGGCTTTCCCTCTGTTCGCTTCCGTAGAAAATTTTGATTTACTATGCTGCGAAACCCTTCAGTGGTATCAGAGCTAGATCTATGCGTAGATGTGATTCACGAGTAGAACGCAACATGGTTGTTGCGGGCGTTGATGTTTTCTGTTGCAAGCCTCTTGTTTGTGTTCTTCTTATGACGCGGGATAGTGAGATTGAAGCGGTCCAGGCCAACCTTATGCGACGTCGTTCGCGAGACCGGCTCCGCACTTGACGTGTGGCTTGTACCACACATGCGGCTGGTGGATGTCAGTTTCTCTCACTATAGTTTTCATGGGATTAACACCGGAGTTTGGCAACCATAATATCACCGTTGTGGCTTTCCGTAGGTAAGAATCGTTCTTAGCATCTACTCCCATAAGCCACGTAAAACATGCAACAACAAAGTAGAGGCGTCTAACTTGTTTTTGCAGGGAGTGTTTTCTGTGATATGGTATGGCCCAAGATGTGATGTGTATATTGTATGCGATGATCATGTTTTGTAATGTTTCACGACTTGCATGTCGATGAGTACACAACCGGCAGGAGCCATATGGTTGTCTTTATAATTGTGTATGACCTGCGAGTCAACTTCTTATACGCCATGTAATAGCTTTACTTTATCGCTAAGTAGTTAGCAATAGTTGTAGTTGCTATTCGTGGTGGAGGCAATCATGGTGGAGTGATGGAGATCATGCCGGAACGCACAAGATGGAGATCATTGCGCGAAGATTGGCTATACCATGTCACATAAAGTTATATGCATGTGATGTTTATCCTTTTATGTATCTTATTATGCTTAGATCGCGACGGTAGCATTATAAGATGATTCCTCACTTAAAGATCAAGATAAAAACTGTGTTCTCCCCAAGTATGCACCGTTGCGAAAGTTCGTCGTGTCCAAGCATCACGTGATGATCGGGTGCTATAGACTCTACGTTCACATACAACGGGTGCAAGCCAGTTTTGCACACGCGGAAATACTTGGGTCTGACTTGACGAGCCTAGCATGTACAGACATGGCCTCGGAACACATGAACCGAAAGTTTAAGCATGAGTCATATGAATGATATGATCGACACTTTGTTGTCCACCATTGAAGCCACATCTCTTCTCGTGAAGATCGGATTAGGTGTGGTGAATTTGGATCATGTTCACTAAACAACTTGAGGGATGTTGAATTTAGTGGGAGTTCATCTAGTAATTTGATTAAGTTGAACTATTTATCATGAACATAGTCTAAATTGTACTTGCAAATACTGTAGATCACATGGCCAAGTCCAACTTCAACTTCAACGTTTTTTCTGAGAAAGAAAAGCTTAGAAACAATGGGTCTAACTTCACCAACTGGTTCCGCAATCTAAGAATCATTCTGTCTGGAGGTCAAAAGGACTATGTCCTTGAGAAAGCGTTAGGTGACGCCCCTGCTGCAACTGCGCCGGCTGATGAGAAAGCTGTCTATCAGTCGCGCAAAGATGATTATGGTGTGATTAAGAGCACCATGTTGTTTGCTATGGAACCGGAACTTCAAAATCATTTTGAAAACTATCCTGGGCCCTTTGAGATTCTCGAAGAGTTGAAAACCATGTTTCAGACTCAGGCCCGTTCTGAGAGATATGAGATCTCCGAGAAGTTCTTTAACTGCAAGATGGAGGAAGGGAGTTCCGTTAGTGAGCACGCCATTAAGATGTCGGGCTACACTCAACGCCTTGAGCAACTGGACTGCAAGATTCCAGAGGAGCTCAAGATTGACAGGGTTCTGCAATCACTCCCTCCCAGCTACAAAAGTTTTGTAGTGACTCATAATCAGATTGGTTCCACTGATACGATCACCGAGCTCTTCGCAAAGCTGAAGGCTGCGGAGGTGGACATCAAGAAGGATAATCATGTGTTGATGGTCAACAAGCCCTCCTTTAAGAAAGGTAAAGGTGCAAAGAAGCCCTTCAAGAAGGGCGGCGGCAAGCGCAATGCCCCTGCTGAGAAGAAGCTCAGGTCTGGTCCCAAGCCGAAAACTGAGTGCTTCTATTGCAAGGACAAGGGTCACTGGAAGCGCAACTGTCCGAAGTACTTAGCGGACAAGAAGGCTGGCACCATCAAAGGTATATTTGATATACATGTTATTGATGTTTTCCTTACTAGCCCTCGTTGTAGTGCCTGGGTATTTGATACGGGTTCAGTTGCTAATATTTGTAACTCGAAACAGGAGCTGCGGAATAGACGGCGGCTTGCGAGGGATGAGGTGACGATGCGCGTTGGCAACGGATCAAGAGTTGATGTGATGGCCGTCGACACGCTCTCCTTAGTTTTACCTTCGGGATTAGTTTTAAACCTTAATAAATGTTATTATGTGCCTGCGTTGAGCATGAACATTATTTCTGGATCGTGTTTATTGCAAGACGGTTATTCATTTAAATCGGAGAATAATGGTTGTTCTATTTATATGAGTAACATCTTTTATGGTCATGCACCTCTTGTGAGTGGTTTATTTCTTCTAAATCTCGAAAGGGATGAAACACACATCCATAACATTGAGGCTAAGAGATGCAAAGTAGATAGTGATAATACTACTTATTTGTGGCACTGTCGTCTAGGTCATATTGGTGTAAAGCGCATGAAGAAACTCCATTCTGATGGACTTTTGGAGTCTCTTGATTTTGAATCATTTGACACATGCGAACCATGCCTCATGGGCAAGATGATCAAAACACCGTTCTCCGGTATGATGGAGCGAGCAACGGACTTGTTGGAAATCATACATACCGATGTATGCGGACCGATGAGTGTTTCGACGCGCGGTGGATATCGCTATTTTCTCACTTTTACCGATGACTTAAGTAGATATGGGTATATCTATTTAATGAAACATAAATCTGAAACGTTTGAAAAGTTCAAAGAATTTCAGAATGAAGTGGAGAACCATCGTAACAGAAAGATTAAGTTTCTACGATCCGATCGTGGGGGCGAATATTTGAGTTATGATTTTCTCACGCATCTCAAAGCAAGTGGAATCGTTTCACAACTCACGCCACCCGGAACACCACAGCGCAATGGTGTGTCTGAACGCCGGAATCGAACCCTATTAGATATGGTCCAATCGATGATGTCTCTTACTGATTTGCCGTTATCATTTTGGGGTTATGCATTAGAAACCGCTGCATTCACTTTAAATAGGGCTCCATCTAAATCCGTTGAGACGACACCGTATGAACTATGGTTTGGTGCTAAACCTAAGTTGTCGTTTCTTAAAGTTTGGGGATGCGAAGCTTACGTCAAGAAGTTGATGTCGGACAAGCTCGAACCCAAAGCGGAGAAATGCGTCTTCATAGGATACCCTAAGGAAACTATTGGGTATACCTTCTATCACAGAACCGAAGGCAAAGTGTTTGTCGCAAAGAACGGTTCCTTTCTTGAGAAGGAGTTTCTCTCGAAAGAAGTGAGTGGGAGGAAAGTAGAGCTAGACGAGGTTATTGAACCTTCTCTTGAATTGGAGAGTAGCGCAGCACCTGAAATTGTTCCAGTGCCGCCTGCACCAACAATAGAGGAAGCTAATGACAAGGATCATGAAGCTTCGGACGATGCTGCTACTGAACGTCGCAGGTCGACAAGGTCGCGTGCCCCTCTTGAGTGGTACGGCAACCCTGTCTTGACTGTCTTGTTAGTAGAAGACAGTGAACCTACGAACTATGAGGAAGCGATGATGAGCCCAGACTCTGAGAAATGGCTAGAAGCCATGAAATCCGAATTGGGATCCATGAGAGAAAACCAAGTATGGACTTTGGTGGACCCTCCTAGCGACCGAAAGGCCGTTGAGTGCAAATGGATCTTCAAGAAGAAAACGGACGCGGATGGTTATGTTACCGTCTATAAAGCACGGCTTGTTGCGAAAGGTTTTCGACAAGTTCAAGGTGTTGACTACAATGAGACTTTCTCTCCCGTAGCGATGTTTAAGTCCATTCGGATTTTATTAGCAATTGCTGCGTTTCATGATTATGAAATATGGCAAATGGATGTCAAGACTGCTTTCCTCAATGGCAACATTGATGAAGAGTTGTATATGATGCAACCCGAAGGTTTTGTCGATCCTAAGGATGCTGATAAAGTACGCAAACTTCAGCGTTCCATTTATGGACTGAAGCAAGCATCTCGGAGTTGGAACCTTCGTTTTGATCAAGTGATCAAGAGCTTTGGATTTGTTCCAAATTGCTACGAAGCTTGCATCTACAAGAAAGTGAGTGGGAGCTCGGTGACGTTTCTGGTACTATATGTGGATGACATATTGATTATTGGAAATGACATCAACATGCTTAACGATGTGAAGAGTTATTTGAACAAGTGTTTTTCAATGAAAGACCTAGGTGAAGCTGCTTATATATTAGGCATCAAGATCTATAGAGATAGACAAAGACGCCTGATAGCTTTAAGCCAGAGTACATACCTAGACAAAGTTCTGAAAAGGTTCAGAATGGATAAGGCATTGAAAGGTTCAGTGCCTATGTTGTCAGGGAAGATATTGAGAAAGGCTCAGTGTCCAGCTACGGTAAATGATAGGGAAGCTATGAGCAAAGTGCCTTATGCCTCGGTCATAGGTTCCATCATGTATGCCATGCTGTGTACTAGACCGGATGTGTCCAATGCTCTTAGTTTGACGAGCAGATATCAAAGTGATCCAGGAGTGGAACACTGGACAGCCGTGAAGAACATCCTAAGGTACCTAAATAGGACTAAAGAAATGTTCTTAGTCTATGGGGGTGATGAACAGCTCGTCGTAAAAGGTTACGTCGATGCTAGTTTCGACACCGACAAGGATGATTGTAAATCTCAGACAGGATACGTGTATATTTTGAATGGAGGAGCTGTGAGCTGGAGAAGCTGCAAGCAAAGCGTGATCGCGGGATCTACAGTAGAAGCGGAATACATGGCTGCTGCAGAAGCGTCAAGTGAAGGAGTTTGGATCAGGAACTTCATCACTGAGCTTGGCATGGTTCCAAGTGCATTGGACCCACTGGAGATATTGTGTGACAACACTGGCGCCATAGCACTCTCTAAGGAACCAAGATATCATCCAAAGACCAAGCATATCAACCGCAAGTTTCATATAATCCGAGATTATATAGTTAATGGAGATCTGAAGATCAGCAAAGTACATACAGATCTGAATGTCGCAGATCCATTGACTAAACCTCTTCCACGTGTAAAACATGATCAGCACCTCAGTGCCATGGGTGTGAGATTGTTGCCAGATGTAAACTAGATTATTGACTCTAGTGCAAGTGGGAGACTGTTGGAATTATGCCCTAGAGGCAATAATAAAGATGTTATTATTATAATTCTTGTTCATGATAAAGTTTATATTCCATGCTAGAATTGTATTAAGCGGAAACTTTAATACTTGTGTGGTTTGTGAACAACACCGTGTCCCTAGTACGCCTCTATGGACTAGCTCATTGATCAATGATGGTTAAGGTTTCCTAACCATAGACATGAGTTGTCAATTGATAATGAGACCATATCATTGGGAGAATGATATGGTGGACAGACCCAAACTAAGCGAAGCAATTAGATCGTGTCATCGTGTTCGTCTTTGCAAAGTTTTTCTTATGTCAAATATTGTATTCCTTAGACCATGAGATAATACAACTCCCTGGTATCGGAAGAAAGCTTTGAGGTCATCAAACATCATCCTATGAAAGGGTGATCATAAAGGTGTCTCTCAGGTGATCGGAAAGTATCTGTTGGGTTGTATGTATCGAGATGGAATTTGTCCCTCCCAAGTCGGAGAGATATACTTCGGGCCCACTCGGTAATCGATATCAACACCGCTTGCAAGCATGTGGTTAAGGAGTTAATCACAAAGTGATATCGGATTACGGAACGAGTAAAGTACTTGCTGTGAACGAGATTGAACTAGGTATGACGATACCGACGATCGAATCTCGGGCAAGTAAAATATCGCGAGACGAAGGGAATACATATATGGGATTGATTGAATCCTGGCATCGTGGTTCATCCGATATGATCATCTATGAATGTGTGGGAGTCAATATGGGTGCCCAGACCCCGTTGTTGATTATTGATAGAAGATCATGTCTGCATATTCTCGAACCCGCAGGGTCACACACTTAACGTGTCTCGACGCTAGGATAGATTGGATACTTGGTTTATGAATTTTTGTTCGGAGTCTCGGATGGGATCCGGGACATCACGAGAGGTTCCAGAGTGGTCCGGAGAATAAGATTCATATAAGGCAGTGCAGTTTTTGGAGTTCGGAATAGTTCCGGGTTAATCGGTATTGTACCGAAAGCTTCTAGAACCTTCCGGAAGGGGGGCAACGTGATCCCACCTTCTGGGAGGGGGCATGGGCCTATGAGGGAGTGTCCTGGCCGCATTGGGCCAGGGGCACAAGGCCCCATAGGGCCCAGCCGATCCTAGATAAGTTTAAACTCGTTTAAACTAGAGATAGGGTTTCTAGATAAGGGATAAGTTTAAATCGTTTAAACTAGAGATAGGCTTGGAGGATGGGCAAGGGATGGCCGCACCCCCCCTCTATATATAGAGGGCTGGTGCGCCCCCTCCCTACACCACACACCTCCCTCCAAACCCTAGTAGCCCTGCTGCCTTCCTCTCTCCCTCCCGACTGTTTGTAGGCGAAGCCCTGCTGCAGAAATTCTCCACCATATACACCATGCCGTCGTGTTGTAGATCCAATCTATCTCTCCACCCTACTTGCTGGTCCGAGGAAGGAGGAGACGTCGTGGTGCCGCACATGTGCATCTCACGGAGGCACCGCCACTTGTGGTGCTAGATCGGATCAGATCGCGAGGAGGAGAAGCGAGTACGACTACATCACCCACGTTCCGACGAACGTTCCGATGTGCGAATCTTCAAGGGTATGAAGATCTAATCCAATCTCTCTCGTTGTTTGCATCTCCTAGATTAGATCTTGGCTTTCCCTCTGTTCGCTTCTGTAGAAAATTTTGATTTACTATGCTGCGAAACCCTTCAGCGACTACTGGCTTCGTCACGGACTCCTTCACGGATAGCGAGAACGCCGACATCTTCCCCAACGAGGACTTCTTCCCCGACATTAGCAACCTCTTCCTCGACAACATGACTGATGACAGTGCCAACGTCAACACCGGCGGTTCCTCTGGCGGTCCCTCAGCTGTGATGTACATCCTCTTCCTCAATCTTGTTTACCTTAGTCAGATAGTATATCGTTCCCTCTGGTTTGCTTTAGATCTTGCTCTGATCTTATCTCAAGTTGTATGCTTTGCAATTCTCTTGGATATCTGCTTTAATTTGTATCTACTAAATCATACGATTAGTTTAACTGTTGTTATTCTATTTATGTTTTATTTAGCGTTTATCTTGAGTAATTTGCTCTTATATTCAATATTGCCCATATTCTAATCACATTGTTACTATTTCCATATTCATTTACAGACTAGGAGGCTCAAGAACCATGTGGGAACCTCTTTTCTACTCTCTCACCTTTTACTTTATTCCCCAGACAATGATGAGTTGATGCGATAGGTGATTTTGATGTAGCCCGTTCTACGGACGCCTCTACATCTATACCACCAAGTCCACCAAGTGGACCTATGACTCGCGCTCGAGCCAAGATCCTCCAAACTAAGGTGAATTCGCTCATGTACTCATGTGACTTCGATACACCCCTGGATGGCTTGCTACTTCATGTCCCGACACTATGCATCATCAGGTATGAAGACATGAGCCAGCGGAGCGAAGCAGCAGCCTGGAGCAAGCGGTCTACCGGACCCAAGAAGCGGTACTACCACCTAGAGACCACAGTACTACCGCCCCGGACAGAGAGATGCCGCCCGAAGCCTCAGACCTCACTGGTACCAGGACAGCGGCACCACCGCCACGACCGGTACCACCGCATTCGGCGAGCGGTACTACCGCACGTCCCTGAATACCACGCCATCGCCACGGTCCGCTCCGACACCTGCGAGCGGTACTACCGCCCTCAACTGGTACTACCGGTCACCAGGTCCGGTACTACCGGATGCCCCAAGACCTGCGCGTCCCATCTCGGCCCCTTGGCCTTGTAACATACCCCTTTGATATTTTTAGTTGCCTAAAGTACCCCTAAACTAGTGGTTGACCTATATATAATCTCCCACCTCTATTGTAAGCCACATGCTTGATATTTGGAATTAGTGGACAATCTAGTTCTTGCCTCATGCTCCTTTGATAGAGGAGAGCCAAGTATCAGAAACCTCGTTGGAGTTTGCATTGTGCCTTCGCGTTGTACAAGGCCTTGGCATCGGTGTCCCTTTGCCAAGACGTCAAGATCTCCACGAGACTCCCTACTCACCATGCCGGTTCGAGAGAGACCTCCGGCCGACGCCGATCCTAGGGATTGCGCCAGACCGGTAGCCGCCGGTGTGAGCTATTGTCTTGTATCATGTCTTCGTGGTGTGTGTGTTCATCGTGTTCGTCGTGCGTGAGTTCGCGGTTTTCGCTCTCTCCCTCATCCCCACTCACTCCGCCTCGATTTTGAAGGGATTCGTGAAAGATCGGGCTGCCCCCGAGGCTAGCCCTCAACAGATTTTACTTATGTTGCGGATTTCTCTAGGTCATAAAATGTCACATAATCAGCATATTTCAATTGGTGATTTTTGGCACGTCATATTATCTCCAATTGCTTGCATAAAGTTTTTGACTTACTGATCATGCCACTTAATACTGTTGCATCATGTGATAGCTAAACATCTGATGTTTCTTACCAAGTAATGTAGGCTGCCCTCATATTTCGAGAAGATATTGGATCATCAAGACTGACCATTCCTCTACGACCATCAATATATTGGACATAAATCCCTTCACCCAATATCTTACTTAGCTAGAGCCTTCCATCACCAACAAATAATCCATGTGGGATTAGTTCATGTAAATTTATTTTGTATGTTCACAATTATATAAATTAGTACGAGCAAATATAAATATCATTTTTTGCCTACATATATTTACAGAAATATTTCTATAATCGCATTGTCTAAACAGATGGGCGCGACAGCGCGCATCATCATGATCTAATTATTTTTAAAACCAAAGTATTCCAACGAGCAAGGCAAGAATTTTTCCCTTCTCGTTTTAGAAAAACGAGGGTTAGACCACTTTCTCTAATACTCCAAATAAAACCATAGTTTTATAGATCCCTTGGTTTATAAAACTGCAATATTTGGTGGAGCCAAACACCACAAAGTATTTCGAACCGTGGTATTTTTAGAAATTTACCACAAGAAAACTTAAAAAATACAAGGTTGCCAAACGCACCCTAAAGGATTTTTCAAGTACCACCGTTGGTTGTGAAATATGGTTTCAGACCCCTCCTAAGGACATGTACAGTAGTTTAGACGGTAGTCATATGCAAAACTCCTCCACGCCAGTTGTAGACGACACAACGGACACATTGGACTGTGGATAGTCTGGAATAGTGCAGTTACGAGGGCCCCATCTAGCCGGGAAAGAGAGTTCATCTGCAGTACGAGATGGATCATGGCCCACCATGATCTGAAATAATAGTTGAAGACCTTTGTAGAACGGGAAAAGAGACTGTTTGTAAGCCACGATTTTCACAGAAACAGACCATCTGTACTTCTGTCCGTGCACTAGTGGAGAACGGGCCTTTAGTCCCGGTTGTGGTACCGGGACTAGAGAGGTGGGACTAAAGGCTCACTCATTAGTCCCGGCCCGCTTACCAGCCGGGGACCAATGGGCATTCATGTGGCCGCCCCTGCGCGCTCTAGGTCCACCCCCATTAGTCCTGGTTGATATTACAAACCGGAACTAGTGGTTCTATGCCGCGGCAGAGTTTTGGCCCCTTTCTCTGCCGCGGCAGAGAATTCATTTTGTTTCTTTTTTCATTTTTAAAATAGATTTCTACGCTACCATATACCGTACACGTTATCGGGATTAGAACATACAAATATATATACATGATATTTACATGGAAAACCATTAGGATCGAGCATACATAAATATATACATGATAGTAACATGGAGACATCACAGTTACCGGGACTAGAGCCCGTCTATTCAATTACACAGTCGGGGGATCATCGGTAGCGCCTATTCACACTAAATTCTCCGACGTCATCTATCATCACGCTCATCAAGAATCCTGCCAGTTCTTCAGCAATTCTTAGTACGCGTTGCTCTGGTAGGAGCTGATCCCGCATTCTATCGAACTATATATAAGAAAAGTAGATTAATATATTAATACCAATCATGATAACAAAAAGTGACGGTAATAAAAATAATGTTGTGAATGTATTTCTTACATCGACTTTATAATTTTTGTGCTCAGTGGTAAACGAGCGAATGAACTCGCAAACGTAGAATCCACATAGATTCGTCCTGGGTGGCTGCCTAACGCATTTTACGAGAATAGAATTCAATTAAAATAATATTTTAGCATCATAATTGTATTGAAACTATGGAAGTAAAGAGATGTGTGTACTACTTACCGAGACCGGCTTAAACATCAGCTTCTCACTAAAGTGACCCATAATCGCACTCTTAAACTGGTTCCAAACCCTGCCCAGTAAAGGAAATGAATGAGTTATTTATTACGTGATATCTCAGGAAATCAACGAAAGAGACCGATGCAGCGCGAAAATTACCACTGGAGCGTGTCCTGCATGTCCCTAAACATTTCTAGGGGTCTTTTTATTGGGTCCATGACTTCAACTCTTCCCTTATCAAGTTAAATATTTAGCAGAATCTAGTGGTATCTGCACACGTTTATATATACATTAGTAACTCATCAATTACACTTAATATCGAGTAAGAAAAAGTGAATGGGTACACCAGAGTAAGACCCTCAGTTGAAATTGTAAGGAAATAGTATGTGGTCACAGAAATTTTGCTCCGTTAGAAACCTTAGAAGGTTTTCCTCCGTCTCCTCGGGTTTATCCGTTAGCGTCTTTATATGTATTTTATCTGGGTCAATGAACCTAACACTAAAGAGTGACCTTCTATTACATTCATGGATCTTCATTCTGCATAATAATAGAGTACAAAAGGATATAATGAGGATAATTACATGCAATAAACTGAATAACTGAAAAATTAAACAACTTATATGTAGACAATGAATTCAACAACTTACAGACAATAGCAACTCATGATAGATTTGTCGAGGGCGTCGAAAGCGTATAACTGGAAGAGTTCTGGAAACTCAACATGGACCTCTTCTTCTCGGAAGTAGTAGTCATATGGTACTTTCGCCACGATCATTATTCTCTCCTCCTTTGCGGCTTTCAGATACTAGTTATGTAAACTCCGCATTTGTGTTGGAAGTTGTTGCAACCTCTCTGGGGTGACCAACGGCATCCTTGGGACATATTGAGGGACTACATCAGCCTTGGGTAACTTGTCGTCCTGTGAACCTAGCAGTTCCTCAACAGTCACATTCATAGCGGCCGCAAGCTCCACAGCTTCTTCCATATTCGGCTGGGGAATGTCAGAAGATGCCGCCCTGAGGGGTGGGATCGATTTTTTGGCCTGTTCCCCGAGCTGGGGGACGTCCTTTCTTTTCCCGGTTGCACTTTGACTTGATGATTTGTTCCAGCTTGCACTTTTACTTGATTTACTCTTCTTCACTTCCTTTTGAAGCGTGCGTAAATAGTCATCTGGCTTATGGTGCAAGTCATATTGCGATTTTGTGTTAAGAAAACCAAGTGCATACGCTTTTTGCTTCTCGGTGTATACTGGGGCAGGCTCAGGTTTCTTCTTTTGAAGCTGTGCAACACATTTGGCCTTTGCGATCACTACGGTTTCCTCTTCAGTACGATCATAAGGTCTGATGGGAAGATTCTTATGAGGTACTCTTGGGAGGGGCGACATTTGTCGTTTTGGGCTGCTGTGTCGTTTAGTACTCATCGACGGAGCATGCTTCCGCTTATTGTCCTTAGCGGGCGGTGAAGACGGCTGACCCTATGGTGGAGATCGAGATGGACCCGAGCTGTGGTGGTCGTAGTCATGGGGTGGGCTTCTTGGAGGTGATGGAGGTGAAGGTGACATGCGACGACTCAGAGGCGGTGTTGGCCTTGGCGCTGAGCCTGGAAGCTTGATGTTGTTCTTGTCCATAGAATGATACCACCCAATACTTCTCCGAGTGTCCTCTCACCTTCAGGTCCAGGAATGTCAAGCTCCATTGAGTCCCACCCTGTTGCGATTTCATCCAGCCCGATTTTAGCATAGCCAGCTGGAATCTCACGGCCATGCCAGCATGCGTCAGGTGGACAAGGTAAACCACATCCGACCGCCACCTTGATGGATAGGTTCTTCACCTTCTGATGGATCTCACAAGATGTCTTCTCCTTGATTCCATCCCCGAGACCACCATCTATCACCTGTGCATCGTCAGACTGGACCTCTGATTCAGCCATGTTGCTTCTCCGCTGAGATGGGATGGCGGTAATATCGAGTGCAGGATCTTGCAGGCGCGCTACTCCTCAAAGTTCGTCAATCTGTTGCTGATGAATTCGAAGTGTTCCTAGCAACTCGGTGAACCTGTCTCCATCCTTCTCCTGTTGTTGCCTCTTTGCTCTCTCTCGGCTCCTATAACGATCTCTGTCTTTGGGAAACCCCATCTCCCAAGTATAACTAGGGCCAAGGCCTCGTACTCATCCTCCGTGTTCTTTATTCCCGAGGGCCTTTGTCAGCAAGTCATTCTCTCTATCGGGACAGAACTTTGTTGTCCCCTCTTTAATTTCCTTCACCACTCTCTGCCATGTCTCCCAGGGTATCCTAATCCCGTCACTGCAAATAAGGTCCCCTGTTTTTTTGTCATACTCACTCCCATGCCCAAGGAATCAATTTCTTGCCCTCAAATCCCATTCTTCGCGTATTGGTTCTGAGTGATCCCTTTAGCGAACAACTCATTCTATTTAGCATCCCACTTCGGCATGGCAGTCGCGTAGCCCCAAGTGATGGTGATATTTCTTCTTCGCGACATTTAACTTGTTTTTTCCGACTTTTCCTTAGTAGCTTCTGACTCCTTGTACTTCACAAATGCATCCCAGTTAGCTTGCTGCTTCGTTAGATAGGATTCGAATATAGGAGGAGTCTTCTTCTGATACTGTTGCCATAATGATTTCTTCCAGTTCTTGAATAGTTAGGCCATCTTCGTAAGAGTCCACTGCTTGACTTTCTTCCTCAATGCAGCTATGTCGGCTTCATCCTGAAATTCTGGCAGGGTGAAATGTGTCATGAGGTCATTCCAAAGACCTCTTTGTACCTGTCAGCGACATACTCACCCTCTCCCGTCCCTTTTGTCCTATTCCACTCTCGAATGGTAATCGGGATGCGATCCCTAACCATAACTCCGCATTGTTGTACAAATACACTTTTAGCCTTTTCGGGTTCCAATGGTTCACCCCGTGGTGATACCCGCGTAATTGTATAACGCGTAGATGCGTCCAACTTTTTGACCGGGCCTCGTTTGGAATATTTTTGGTTCGATGTGGAGGCCTAAGAGAAGAAACATTCATCAATTTATATATATACAACTCAATTAATGCATCTACTCATCACCGGACTTCATATATATACCTCACCGGACTTAGTTAAGGGTCCACCGGAGGCGTCGGCTTCTCCATCATCGGAGGCATCGGCTTCTCCATCATCGGCTCCGTCGGCTTCTACCTGGTCATTTCGGTCGACCTCCTCACACTCACCGGAGGGGTTCAGATACATCGATGGCGATTCGGGTGGATGAACATGCGGGCGTTGTTGATCATATTCTCGAGAATTTCTTCTTGTTCCAGGTCTCTGTGGATTGGACTAGGTGGATCCATAGTTTTCTGCAAAAATGCACACAATATAAAATAATACTAAATAATAATATGTACACTTAATTTCCTACAATAAAACTAAACAATAGCACCACCAGTCTAACCCTAAGTCCGGGGGCCCACGAGCACCGCCCTAACCCTAAGTCCGATCGCCTGCGAGCACCACCACCCTAACCCTAAGTCCGGTCGGCCCGCGGGCACCACCACCCTAACCCTATCTCTAGGGGGGCCGCGAGCACCACCACCCTAACCCTATCTCCAGGGGTCCCCAAGCACCACCACCCTAACCGTAAGTCTGGGCGGCTCGCGAGCACCACCACTCTAATCCTAAGTCTAGTGGCCCGCGAGAACCACCACCCTAACCCTAAGTCCGGGTGGCTCGCGAGCACCACCACCCTAAACCTAAGTCCGGGCGGCCCGCGAGCACCACAACCTTAACCCTAAGTTCGGGGGCCCGCGAGCACCACCACCCTAACCCTATCTCCGGGGGGCCGCGAGAATAACATATATCTATATACTATATCTATTATATTACAATATTCTATATCTAAAAGATACAAGAAATAAAAAAACACATATATATACTATATCTATTCTATTACTATACACAGGCATATATATATATATATTATATCTATATACTAGTAATAATTATTAACATATAAAAAAGATACACGAAATAAAAAAATATATACAATGTACTATATCTATATACTCTATTACTATACACAAACATATATATATATACTAGTAATAATTATTAACAATATAAAAAAAGATACAAGATGAAATTAAAAAAAGTGGCTGGGCCGGGGGGTGCCGCCCGGGCTCGTCGGGGCCGGCAGGGTCGACGGAGAGAGGCAACACGATCAGGGGGCGCCGCCCGGGCTCGTCGGGGCCGGGGATGGAGGAGGCGCGGGGCGCGACGGGGGAAGGGAGTTACCTCCGGCGGGGCGGACGTGCGCGGCATCTGGAGAGGCAGCGGCGTGGCGGGGTGGCGGCGGGGTGGCTGCGCGGATGGCCGGAGAGGCGGCGAGGCGGTCCAAATTTTGGCAGCCTGCTGGCGTCGATGTCGTCGTCCTCGCGCGCGTCCTGTTGCAGAGTGTGCAGATGGAGATTAGGTGAGCAAAGTGGTGCGTATTTAAGTGGACGAACCTTTAGTCCCGGTCCGTGGCTCCCACCGGGACTAAAGGGTCTTTAGTCCCGGGGCGAGCCACGAACCGGGACTAAAGGTATGAGCTTTAGTCCCGGCCCGTGGCTCGCCTCGGGACTAATGAGTTTTCGGCACCGCCCACGGGGTGCGCGCCAACAACACCCTTTAGTCCCGGGCCATGCCACGACCCGGGACTAAAGGCCCTTTTTAAAAAAAATTGACTACAAACTCTGTTTCCTGCCTTATTGCATACTATGTTATTAAATAAACTAGTATATATCAATATTATTAAATCTGATAAAGTTTACAATATTTTAGGGTTTCGGGTTTAGGGTTTAGGGTTTACGGTTTCGGGTTTAGGGTTTAGTGCTTCGGGTTTAGGGTTAGAGTTTAGGATTAGGGTTTAGGGTTTAGGGTTTTGGGTTTAGAGTTTTGGGTTTCGGGTTTCGGGTTTAGGGTTTAGGGTTTCGGGTTTAGGGTTTAGGTTTAGGGTTTCGGGTTTAGGGGTTAGGGTTAGGGTTTTGGGTTTAACTATTATATTTTGGGGGCCAATTCCCTCCGCTTCCCGCTAGTTCCCTCTACTTCTCGCCATATTTTCCCGCCAGTTCCCTCCGCTTCCCGCCACATTTTCCCGCCTTTCCCGCCAGTTCCCTCTGCTTCCCGCCATATTTTCCCGCCTTTTCCCTCTATATCTAGGTCGCCCACAATGGCCATCCACACATCCACATCTTCCCCTCTCACAACAATGTACACCGCATACTGGGCCATTCTAACCCTAGAGGAGACTGAGGCGCTGTGGGCCTCCAGCTACCCATGCACCACCAACCTAAATCTAAGTCCGGGCGGCCCGCGAGCACCACCACCCTAATCCTAAGTCCGGGAAGCCCGCAAGAACCACCACCCTAAACCTAGGTCCGGGCGACCCGCGAGCACCACCACCCTAACCCTAAGTCCGGGGGCCCACGAGCACCACCACCCTAACCCTAAGCCCGGACGGCCCGCGAGAACCACCACCCTAACCCTAAGTCCTGGGCCCGCGAGCACCACCACCCTAACCCTATCTCCAGGGGTCCCCGAGCACCACCACCCTAACCCTAAGTCCGGGCGACTCACGAGCACCACCACTCTAACCCTAAGTCCGGTGGGCCACGAGAACCACCACCCTAACCCTAATTCCGGGTGGCTCGCGAGCACCACCACCCTAAACCTAAGTCCGAGCGGCCCACGAGAACCACCACCTTAACCCTAAGTCCGGGGGCCCGCGAGCACCACCACCCTAACCCTATCTCCGGGGGGGGCGTGAGAATAACATATATCTATATACTATATCTATTATATTACAATATTCTATATCTAAAAGATATAAGAAATAAAAAAACATATATATACACTATATCTATTCTATTACTATACACAGACATATATATATATATATTATATCTATATACTAGTAATAATTATTAACATATAAAAAAAGATACACGAAATAAAAAAAATATATACAATGTACTATATCTATATACTCTATTACTATACAGAAACATATATATATACTAGTAGTAATTATTAATTATATAAAAAAAGATACAAGATGAAATTTAAAAAAAAGTGGCCAGGCCGGGGGGTGCCGCCCGGGCTCGCCGGGGCCGGCGGGGTCGACGGAGAGAGGAAGCACGGTCGCGGGGCGCCGCCCGGGCTCGCCGGTACCGGGGCCGGGGAAGGAGGAGGCGCGGAGCGTGGCGGGAGGAGGGAGTTACCTCCGGCGGGGCGGACGTGCGCGGTGTCTGGAGAGGCAGCGGCGCGGTGGCGGGGCGGCTGCACGAACGGCCGGAGAGGCGGCGAAAGCGGTCCAAATTTTGGCAGCCTGCCGGCGTCGATGTCGTCGTCCTCCCGCGCGTCCTGTTGCAGAGTGTGGAGATGGAGATTGGGGGAGCAAAGCGGTGCGTATTTAAGTGGATGAACCTTTAGTCCTGGTCTGTGGCTCGCACCGGGACTAAAGGGTCTTTAGTCCCGAGGCGAGCCACGAACCGGGACTAAAGGTATGACCTTTAGTCCCAGCCCGTGGCTCGCCTCGAGACTAATGGCTTTTCGACACCGCCCACGGGGTGCGCGCCAATAGCACCCTTTAGTTCCGGGCCATGCCACGACCCGGGACTAAAGGCCCTTTTTTAAAAAAATTGACTACAAACTCGGTTTCCTGCCTTATTGCATACTATGTTATTAAATAAACTACTATATATCAATATTATTAAATCTTATAAAGTTTACAATATTTTAGGGTTTCGGGTTTAGGATTTAGGGTTTACGGTTTCGGGTTTAGGGCTTAGTCTTTCGGGTTTAGGGCTTAGTCTTTCGGGTTTAGGGTTTTGGGTTTAGAATTTTGGGTTTCGGGTTTAGGGTTTAGGGTTTAGGGTTTCTGGATTAGGGTTAGGGTTAGGGTTTCGGGTTTAGGGTTTAGAGTATTGGGTTTAGGGGTTAGGGTTTTGGGTTTAACTATTATATTTTGGGGGCCAGTTCCTCTGCTTCCCGCTAGTTCCCTCCACTTCCCGCCATATTTTCCCGCCAGTTCCCTCCACTTCCCGCCACATTTTGCCGCCTTTCCCGCTAGTTCCCTCTGCTTCCCGCCATATTTTCCTGCCTTTTCCCTCTATATCTAGGTCGGCCACGATGGCCATCCACACATCCACATCTACCCCTCTCACAACAATGGACACCGCATACTGGGCCATTCTAACCCTAGAGGAGACTGAGGCGCTGTGGGCCTCCAGCTACCCATGCACCACCAACCTAAATCTAAGTCCGGGAAGCCCGCGAGCACCACCACCCTAACCCAAAGTCCGGGCAGCCCGCGAGCACCACCACCCTAAACCTAAGTCCGGGCGGCCCGCGAGCACCACGACCCTAACCCTAAGTCCGGGGGCTCACGAGCACCACCACCCTAACCCTAAGCCCGGGCGGCCCGCGAGAACCACCACCCTAACCCTAAGTCCGGGGGCCCGCGAGCACCACCACCCTAACCCTATCTCCAGGAGTCCCCGAGCACCACCACCCTAACCCTAAGTCCGGGCGGCTCGCGAGCACCACCACTCTAACCCTAAGTCCGGTGGCCCGCAAGAACCACCACCCTAACCCTAAGTCCGGGTGGCTCGCGAGCACCACCACCCTAAACCTAACTCCGAGCGGCCCGCGAGCACCACCACCTTAACCCTAAGTCCGGGGGCCCGCGAGCACCACCACCCTAACCCTATCTCCGGGGGGGGCGAGAATAACATATATCTATATACTATATCTATTATATTACAATATTCTATATCTAAAAGATACAAGAAATAAAGAAACATATATATATATATACTATATCTATTCTATTACTATACACAGACATATATATATTATATATATATACTAGTAATAATTATTAACATATAAAAAAGATACACGAAATAAAAAAACATATATACAATGTACTATATCTATATACTCTATTACTATACACAAACATATATATATACTAGTAGTAATTATTAACAATATAAAAAAAGATACAAGATGAAATTAAAAAAAGTGGCCGCGACGGGGGGTGCCGCCCGGGCTCGCCGGGGCCGACGGGGTCGACGGAGAGAGGCAGCACGGTCGTGGGACACCGTCCGGGCTCGCCGGGGCCAGGGACGGAGGAGGCGTGGGGCACGGCGGGGGGAGGGAGTTACCTCCGGCGTGGCGGACGTGCGCATAGTCTGGAGAGGCAGCGGCGGGGCGGCTGCGCGGACGGTCGGAGAGGAGGCGAGGCGGTCCAAATTTTGGCAGCCTGCCGGCATCGATGTCGTCGTCCTCACGCGCGTCCTGTTGCAGAGTGTGGAGATGGAGATTGGGGGAGCAAAGCGGTGCGTATTTAAGTGGATGAACCTTTAGTCCCGGTCCGTGGCTCGCCTCAGGACTAATGGCTTTTTGGCACCGCCCACGGGGTGCGCGCCAACAACACCCTTTAGTCCCGGGCCATGCCACGACCCAGGACTAAAGGCCCTTTTTTAAAAAAATTGACCACAAACTCTGTTTCCTGCCTTATTGCATACTATGTTATTAAATAAACTACTATATATCAATATTATTAAATCTGATAAAGTTTACAATATTTTAGGGTTTAGGGTTTACGGTTTCGGGTTTAGGGTTTAGTGTTTCGGGTTTAGGGTTTAGGCTTTCGAGTTTAGGGTTAGGGTTTCGGGTTTCGGGTTTAGAGTTTTGGGTTTAGGGGTTAGGGTTAGGGTTTTGGGTTTTGGGTTTAACTATTATATTTTGGGGGCCAGTTCCCTCTGAAGGAAATATGCCCTGAGAGGCAATAATAAAGTTGTTATTATGTATTCCTTATATATGATAGATGTTTATTTTGCATGCTATAATTGTATTGATAGGAAACATCAATACATGTGTGTTTAATAAACAAAAAGGGTTCCTAGTCATGCCTCTCTTATAGACTAGCTTGTTGATTAACAAGATGATCAAGGTTTCCTGATCATGGACATTGGATGTTGTTAATAACAAGGTCACACCATTGGTGGAATGATGTGATGAACATTCATCCGAAGTATAGCATTACGATCAAGTCATTGTGTTTATATTGCTATAACATCATACGAAGTAATCTTTATCCTTAGACCATGAGATCATGTTAATTGCTAACACCGGAAGAGTATCTTGATAACATCAAACATCACACCGTAACACGGTGACTATAAAGATGGGTTCAGTACTACGAAGGTGTTATGTTGAGGCTCATGGATCAAGAGTGGAATTTGTCAATCCAGATGATGGATAGATATACTCTGGGCCCTCTCGATGATATCACATTAGGATAGCTTGCAAGCAAGTGATGTGATCACTAGAATGTTATATCACGGGAACAAGAAAAGAGTGCATGTCGGTAACGAGATCAAACTAGTTATGGAGATACCGATGATCGAATCTCGGACATGTAATATATCGAGAGACAAAGGGATTTAGTTACAAGCGTTAAAGGTTCTCACGATCACAGGAGTCATCGTTGAATGTGTAGGAGTCAGTACGGATCTCTAGGTCCCACTGCTGATTATTGATCGGAGAAGGGTCTCGATCATGTCTGCATTATTCGCGAACCGTAGGGTGGCACACTTAAGAGTTACCGGACACCATTTTGGAGCACATATGTTTCAAACGAAAGAATTGCAAAGCGCAGGAATTGTTTCAATAGAAACCGGAAATTGTTTCGGGTGAAATTGCAGAAGGTGGTTCTGCATGTGATATTGAAATATTGCAAGGGGCTATATGTGAATGTTTGTTAATTAAAGTAATTAACAAAATTCTGAATAAATTTAATAAAAGAGTTTTTATTAAATGAGAGAGCATTAAATTTGGAGAAACTTAATGCATTTAAAGTGGAGACTTTAAAAGGGAATGTGAAGAGGCATTTTAATGTGGAGGAGTTACCACCACATGAATGGGGGAGGTGAGGGGTCACCCCCCCATGCGCCGGCCATGGAGAGAGGGGGCACCCCCCTCCTCCTATAAAAGGCCACCCATTCCCTCCTTCATCCACACACCTCCTTGTGAAGGATCTCTCTCCCCCTCTAGAATTATTCCCCCATGGTCTCGGATTAGCGAGACACATGTTCCCGGTGGCATTTCGTCTGGAAGGAGTTGCTGCTTCCGCTGGATCGCTGGAGCGAGGAGGTGGAGGTTGTCCGGTGGCTTGAACGTGTGTGCGAGTGCGGATGCGCTGCTGAGTTGCGGTGCTCGGACTTCCTCACGATCTTGAGATCGGCAAGTGTACGACTACATCAACCACGAGTTCCTACTCGTTAACAAAGCTCGTTGTCTTCGAGGGTAAGTTCTCTATGGATGTATGTCCACCCGTTTGCTTTGTACCTAGTAGTTAGATCTTGGCGTGTAGTTCACACCGTAGGAATTTTTTTGTTTTCTATGTTGCGGACCCAACAGTGGTATCAGAGCCTGATCTATGCGTCGGTGCTTTGCACGGGTAGTACACATATGTTTATATGTGGGCGATGATGATCATGTTATTGCATCTTCTATGTACTTTGGATATTGGTGGCATAGTGGGATGAAGCGGCCCGGACCAACCTTACATGTCATCATACATGAGACCGGTTCCACGACTGACATGCAACTTGTTTTGCATAAGTGGCTGGCGGGTGTCTGTCTCTCCTACTATAGTCAATATCTGATTTACAACAAGTTGTTAATAACTTGGTTATCCTCGTTGTGGTTCATTTTCGTAGGTTAGACAGGTTCTATCTCCGAAAGCCCTAAGCCACGTAAAACTTGCAATTGATAAATTAGAGGTGTCTAGTTTAGATCGTTGCTGGGCTAGTGTTTTGATATGGTATTGTTGTAAGTAGATGTATAATAGATACTCTTACAACTCACTTAATGTGTAAGTTCCATAGACCTTGGCCTTACACACAAAGGAATGATAGAGATCATACCACGATGCAAATGATAGAGATCAAATGCATGGACCATATCACCTCACTTCACACATTAGATGTTAGCATCTTATATTGCTAGTTTGGCGCGTTTGGTAGCATTATAAGATGATCCCTCATTTAGATATCAAGATAAAATGTGTTCTTCTTTAAGTATGCACCGTTTTGTGAATCGTGTTTTGAGGCATCACGTGATGATCGGGTGTTTTCAACTCTACGCTTTCATACAACGGGTGTAAGACAGTTTTACACACGCAAATACTAAGGTTCTTACTTGACGAGCCTAGCATGTACAGACATGGCCTCGGAACACGGACCGAAAGGTTAAGCATGAGTCATACAGTTGATATGATGCCCATATAGATGCTCGCCTTTGAAGCTACACCGACTCACGTGATGATCGGACTTGGTGTAGTGGATTTGGTTCATGTAATCACCAAAAGGACACGAGGGATGTCGTTTTTGAGTGGGAGTTCATTTGTAATTTGGATTAGTTGAACTCAATCTATCATAAACTTACTCTAAATATACTTTACAAATTCTGTTGTAGATGGCACCACCTGTTTTTAATTTTAATGTGTTCATGGAGAAAGAGAAACTTGCTGCGAATGGTAGCAACTTCACCAACTGGGCTATGAATTTGAGGATTCTCCTCACTGCTGCACAAAAGCAATATGTGCTAGATGCGCCGCTAGGCCCCCCACCAGCTCCTGATGCCCCTGACGAGGAAAAGAACATCTATATAACTCGTCAGGAGGACCACAACTTAGTTCATTGCGGCATACTGTATGGGCTAGAGCCAGAACTTCGAAAGCGTTTCGAAAATGGCAATGCCTTTGATACCATGGGAGAATTGAAAATGATTTTCGATACCCATGCTGCCGTAGAGAGTTATAATGCTACAGAAAAGTTCTTTAGCTGCATGATGGAGGAAAACAGCTCCGTTAGTGAGCACGTACTCAAAATGTCTGGGTATGCCGATAAGCTTGTGTCCTTGGGAATAACGATTCCCATTGACTTAGGCATACATCGTGTTCTCCAATCTCGGCCACCTAGCTACAAGAGCTTCGTGATGAACTATAATATGCAGGGCATGAAGGAGTCTCTTCCCGAGCTTCTGTTAATGCTTAAGACTGCAGAAGTGGAGATTAGGAAAGAACATCAAGTGTTGATGATCAATAGGACCACCGGTTTCAAGAAGGACAAGAAAGGCAAGCACAAGGGAAAGAAGGGTGGCAAGTCTGTTGCCACGCCTGAAAAGAAACCCCGAGCTGGCCCTAAGTCTGACACCGAGTGCTACTATTGCAAGGGGACTGGAGATTGGAAGCGCAACTGCCCCAAGTATTTGGCGGACAAGAAGTCCGGCAAGGCAAACAAAGGTATATGTGATATACATGTTATTGATGTGTACTTGACTAGTACTCGCAGTAGCACCTGGGTGTTTGATACGGGATCGGTTGCTAATATATGTAACTCGGTTCAGGGGCTGCGGAACAAGCGACAACTAGCAAGGGATGAGGTCTCGATGCGGGTCGGCAATGGATCAAGAGTTGATGTGATCGCCGTCGGAACGCTGCCTCTCCATATGCCATCGGGATTAGTTATAAACTAGTTATAAACCTAAATAATTGTTATTTAGTGCTTGCACTGAGCATGAACATTGTATCCAGATCGTGTTTGATGCAAAGTGGTTATTCATTTAAGTCTGAAAACAATGGTTGTTCGATTTATATGAATAATATCTTTTATGGTCATGCACCTATGTTGAATGGTTTATTTCTGTTGGATCTCGATAGTAGTATTGCGCATATTCATAATGTTGATGCTAAAAGGATTAAACTTGATAATGATATATCTACATATATGTGGCACTGCCGTCTAGGTCATATTGGCGTTAAATGCATGAAGAAACTCCATTCTGATGGACTTTTGGAATCACTTTATTTTGAATCATTTGATACATGTGAGCCATGCCTTATGGGCAAGATGACTAGAACACCGTTTTCCGGTTCAATGGAACGGGCGACAGATCTATTGGAAATCATACATACTGATGTGTGTGGACCAATGAGTGTGTCGGCGCGAGGTGGATATCGTTATTTTGTTACTTTCACAGATGATTTGAGTAGATATGGGTATATCTATTTGATGAAACACAAGTCTGAAACTTTTGAAAAGTTCAAAGAATTTCAGAATGAAGTGGAAAATCATTGTAACAGAAAGATCAAATTTTTGCGGTCCGACCATGGAGGAGAGTATCTTAGTTACGAGTTTAGCACACATATGAAAGACTGTGGAATAGTTTCACAACTCACGCCTGCCGGAACACCACAACGTAATGGTGTGTCAAAACGTCGTAATTGTACTTTATTAGATATGGTTCGATCTATGATGTCTCTGACTGACTTGCCACTGTCATTTTGGGGTTATGCACTGGAAACCGCTACATTCACTTTAAATAGGGCACCATCTAAATCCGTTGAAAAGACACCGTATGAATTATGGTTTGGAAACAAACCTAAGCTGTCATTTCTTAAAGTTTGGGGATGCGATGTTTATGTGAAGAAACTTCAACCGGATAAACTCGAACCCAAAGCGGAAAAATGCGTCTTCATAGGATACCCTAAGGAAACGATTGGGTATACCTTCTATCACAGATCTGAGGGCAAGGTCTTTGTTGCCAAGAATGGATCCTTTCTTGAGAAGGAGTTTCTCGCGAAAGGTGTGAGTAGTCGGAAGGTAGAACTCGAAGAGGTTATTGAACCTTCTCTTCATGGAATGGCGAGTGGCACAGCACCGGAAGTTGTTTCGGAGTTGACTTCACCTGATGAAGAGAGAGCTACTGATATTGATCATGAAACTCCGAAAGAGGACACTACCGAAACCTCGCAGGTCAAGCATGACACGTGCAGCTCCTGAACTGTACGGCAATCCTGTTGTGAATTTCATGGTTGATGAAATGGATGACCCTACGACATATGAAGAAGCGATGATGAGCCCGGATTCCAACAAATGGCTAGAAGCCATGAAATCCGAGATGGAATTGATGGGTTCGTAGCATGGAAAACAAAAAATTTCTATCGCAAGAATGAACAAAACCCAGATCTAATCTAGATAAAAGCCAAGATCTAATCTATTAGACATGAGCAACGAGATAGATCGGTACTAACCCTCGTAGAACCGAAAGCATTACGAGATTAGATCTCGTGGATGATGTAGTCGATCACTTGCCGATCTCAAGATCGGGTGGACGATCCTTCCGGCGCCGCGTTTCGGCAGTGCTTCCGCAGACGGTCACACGTGCGGAGTCGAAGCAGACCTTCCTCTTCCTGTTCCAGCGAGCAGCGGAGGTAGTAGATCTTCTCCACGGAACCCCAGCAGCACGACGGCGTGGTGGTGGTGGTGGAGGTGAGAATTCTGCAGGGCTTCGCCTATGCCTGTGGAGAAGAAAGGTGGAGGAGAGAGGCGGTAGAGATTGGGAGTTGTGAGACAAGGGGCAAGAGGGGGCGCCCCCTCCCTTCTATTTAAGGGAGGGAGGCGCGCCTGGGGAGGGGGAGTCCTAGTAGGACTCCCCTACACCTTGGGCCGGCGGGTTGGGGGGAGGAATCCTCCTCCCCCACGAATCCGTGTATAGCCCCACTTGGACTCCTTGATCCCTTTCTTGGTTTTCAAGCAAACTCCAAGAAATCCTCTAGAACCTTCTAGAACATTCCGAAACCTTCTAGAATCTCCATACAAACACTCCGGAACATTTCCTAACTTAGAAAATGATCCCCAATATATGAATCTTATTCTCCGTACCATTCCGGATCTCCTCGTGATGTCCCGGATCCATTCCGAGACTCCGAACAACATTCGGTCTCCAACGCAAATTCCATATCTACTTAAAACAACTTCGAACCTTAAGTGTGTCACCCTACGGTTCGTGAATATGCAGACATGATGAAGACACCTCTCCGATCAATAACCATCAGCGGGATCTGGAGATCCATAACGGCTCCCACACACTCAACGATTACTTCATGATCGACAAAACCATTTAACATACGAAACCAACTCCCTTTGTCACGCGATATTCTACTTATCCGAGGTTTGATTGTCGGTATCTCCATACCTAGTTCTTCCTCGTTACTGATAAGTACTCTTTACTCGTTCCATGTTATGTCATCCCTTGTGACCTAGTCACATGCTTGCAAGCTATCTAGATGACATTCCACCGAGAGGGCCCAGAGCATATCTATCTGTCATATGGATGGACAAATCTCAATCTTGGTTCATGCGCTTCAACTCATACTTTCAGAATACCCAATGACACCTTTATAACCACCCAGTTACGAAGCGGTGTTTGATGTCATCAAAGTACCCATCCGGTGATGGTGATTAACATAACCTCATGGTCGAAGGATTAGCTTACTATGTATTTGAAAGCTTACAGCAATACGAACTCAATGACTTGATCTTATGCTACGCTTACTATGGGTGTGTGTCCATCACATCATTCTCCTAATGATATAACCTTGTTATTAATCACATCCAATGTCCATGATCAGGAAACCATGATCATCAATTAATCAACAAGCTAGTTCAACAAGAGGCTTACTAGGGACTCTTTTATGTTTACAAAACACACATGTATTAGTGTTTCCTAATAATACAATTATAGCATGGGATGTAAACATTCATCATAAACACAAAGATATAATAATAACCACTTTTATTATTGCCTCTTGGGCATATCTCCAACAGTCTCCCACTTGCACTAGAGTCAATAATCTAGATTACATGGTAATATACCGAATACCCATGGCGTTCTGGTGTTGGTCATGCTTTGCTCTTGGGAGAGGTTTAGTCAACGGATCTGCCACATTCAGATCAGTGTGTACTTTGCAAATCTTTATGTCACCATCTTGGACATACTCGCGAATAGCATGGAAACGTAGCTTGATGTGCTTCAGCTTGCTATGTGACCTTGGCTCCTGTGCATTAGCTATGGCACCTGTATTGTCACAGTAGATGGCCATCGGGTCCAACACATTGGGAACCACGCCAAGTTCAGTAATGAACTCCTTCATCCATATGGCTTCTTGTGCAGCCTCCGAAGCAGCTATGTATTCCGATTCAGTTGAAGATTTCGCCACAACGCTCTGCTTGGCACTCCTCCAGCTTATTGCAGCACCATTCAAAATAAATACGTATCCAGAGTGTGACTTCGAGTCATCTGGATCGGTGTTCCAACTAGCATCAGTGTAACCGTTTACAACAAGTTGTTCGTCACCTCCATAAGAAAGAACCATATCCTTAGTCCTATTCAGGTACTTTAGGATATTTTTGACCGCTGTCCAGTGTTCCATTCCAGGATCACTTTGATATCTGCTAGTCAAACTAACAGCATGTGCTATATCCGGTCTCGTACACAGCATGGCATACATGATAGAACCTATGGCCGAGGCATAGGGAATTTTATTCATCTTTTCTCTATCTTCTGCCGTAGCCGGACTTTGAGTTTTACTCAAGGTCTTACCTGACAACATGGGAACGAACTCTTTCTTGCTCTCTTCCATTCTAAACTTATTTAGAACTTTGTCTAAGTATGTACTTTGTGAAAGCGCTATTAGGCGTCTTGATCTATCTCTATAAATCTTGATGCCTAGAATATATGCCGCTTCGCCAAGATCCTTCATCAAAAAACTATTATTCAAATAGGCTTTGACGCTATTAAGAAGTTCTATATCATTCCCAATCAACAATATGTCATCTACATATAGTACTAGGAATGCTACAGAGCTCCCACTCACTTTCTTGTAAATACAAGCTTCTCCATAAGTTTGTATAAATCCAAAGTTTTTGATTACTTTATCAAAACGTTGATTCCAACTCCGGGATGCTTGCTTCAGTCCATAAATGGAGCGCTGAAGTTTGCATACCTTGTCAGCATCTTTAGGATCGACAAAACCCTTGGGTTGTACCATATACAACTCTTCCTCAATGTCACCATTAAGGAACGTCGTTTTGACATCCATCTGCCAAATTTCATAATCGAAATATGCAGCGATTGCTAACATAATCCTCACAGACTTTAGCTTCGCTACTAGTGAGAAAGTCTCATCGTAGTCAACTCCTTGAATTTGTCGGAACCCTTTTGCGACAAGTCGAGCTTTATAGACGGTAACATTACCATCAGCATCTGTTTTTCTTTTGAAAATCCATTTGTTCTCGACAGCCTTACGGCCATCCGGTAAGTCCACCAAAGTCCATACTTGGTTTTCGTACATGGATCCTATTTCGGATTTCATGGCTTCTAGCCATTTATCGGAATCTAGGCTCACCATAGCTTCTTCATACGTCGCGGGGTCATCAGTGTTGTCCACCAACATGACGTTCAAGGAAGAGTCATACCACTCAGGAGTGGTACGAACCCTCGTTGACCTGCGAGATTCAGTAGTAACTTCGTTCGAAGTTTCATGATCAACATCATTAGCTTCCTCTCCAGTTGGTGCAGGCGGCACAGAAACATCTTCCGGTGCTGCGCTACTCTCAACTTCGAGAGAAGGTTCAACAACCTCGTCGAGTTCTACTTTCCTTCTAGTCACTTCTTTCGAGAGAAATTCCTTCTCCAGAAAGGATCCATTCTTAGCAACAAAAACTTTGCCTTTGGATCTATGATAGAAGGTATACCCAATTGTTTCTTTAGGGTATCCTATGAAGACGCATTTCTCCGCTTTGGGTTCAAGCTTATCGGGTTGTAACTTCTTTACATATGCTTCGCAACCCCAAACTTTAAGGAACGACAACTTAGGTTTCTTACCAAACCACAATTCGTACGGTGTCGTTTCAACGGATTTAGATGGTGCCCTATTTAAAGTGAATGCGGCTGTCTCTAATGCATAGCCCCAAAACGATAACGGTAAATCTGTAAGAGACATCATAGACCGAACCATATCTAAGAGAGTTCGATTACGACGTTCGGACACACCATTACGCTGTGGTGTTCTCGGCGGTGTCAACTGCGAAAGTATTCCACATTTCTTTAAATGCATGCCAAACTCATAACTCAGATATTCACCTCCGCTGTCAGAACGCAGAAACTTAATCTTCTTGTTACGATGATTTTCCACTTCACTTTGAAATTCCTTAAACTTCTCGAAAGTTTCGGATTTATGTTTCATAAAGTAGACATACCCATATCTACTTAAGTCATCCGTGAAAGTGAGAACATAACGATATCCACCACGTGATGCTACACTCATTGGACCGCACACATCGGTATGTATTATTTCCAATAAATCCGTAGCTCGCTCCATTATTCCAGAAAATGGAGTCTTAGTCATTTTTCCCATTAGACATGCTTCGCATCTTTCAAGTGATTCAAAATCAAGTGATTCAAGAAGTCCATCAGAATGGAGTTTCTTCATACGCTTCACTCCAATGTGACCAAGACGACAGTGCCACATGTATGTAGAATTATCATTCAATTTTATTCGTTTAGCATCTATGTTGTGAACATGTGTATCACTACTATCGAGATTCAATAAGAATAAACCATTCATCTCAGGTGCATAACCATAAAAGATATTACTCATATAAATCGAACAACCTTTATTCTCAGACTTAAAAGAGTAATCGTCTCACAATAAACAAGATCTAGATATAATGTTCATGCTTAACGCAGGCACCAAATAACAATTATTTAAATTTAAAACTAATCCCGATGGTAGATGTAGAGGGAGCGTGCCGACGGCGATCACATCAACCTTGGAGCCATTTCCAACGCGCATCGTCACCTTGTCTCTTGCCAGTCTTCGTTTATTCTGCAGCTCCTGTTTCGAGTTACAAATATGAGCAACCGAACTAGAATCAAATACCCAGGCACTACTACGATTACTAGTAAGATACACATCTATAACATGTATATCGAATATACCTTTCTTCTTGATGTTGCCGTTCTTCAGATCCTCCAGGTATTTGGGGCAGTTACGCTTCCAGTGACCAGCACCCTTGCAGTAGAAGCACTCAGTTTCAGGTTTAGGACCAGCCTTGGGCTTCTTAGCAGGTGCGGCAGCTTTCTTGCCGTCCTTGTTGAAGTTGCCCTTGTTCTTAGGCTTGCCCCGTTTCTTGAAATTGGTGGTCTTATTGACCATCAACACTTGGTGCTCCTTCATGATCTCCACTTCAGCAGTTTTCAGCATGGACGATAGTTCAGGCAACGTCTTGTTCATGCAATGCATATTGTAGTTCATCACAAAGTTCTTGTAACTTGGTGGCAGTGATTGGAGGACACGGTGAATCCCCAATTCATTAGGAATCGGTATCCCCAACTCTCGGAGTTTGTTTGCATGCCCAGACATGGTGAGCACATGCTCGCTAACGGAGCTACCCTCTTCCATCTTGGAGGTAAAGAACTTATCGAAAGCTTCATAGCTTTCCATGGCCGCGCGAGTCTCAAAAATGAGTTTGAGCTCCTTAATGATCTCAAACGGGTCATGGTGCTCAAAACGTTTTTGAAGCTCCGATTCTAAACCGTACAGAATGGCACACTGAACTGTGGAGTAGTGATGTTTCCGAGTGGCATAAACATTCTTTACGTCATCGGTGGCATCTTCTGTAGGTGGGTCACCTAGCGGTGCTTCGAGCACATAGGTCAACTGACCAGCCCTGAGGACGATCTTCAGTCCACGGAACCAGTCCGTGAAATTGCTTCCATTGTTCTTAAGCTTTTCTTTCTCTAGGAACGCATTGAAATTGATGGAAATGTTCGCCATAATCTACAACAAATTTGCAAGTAGTTTACCCTAAGTTTATGATAAATAGTGTTCAAATTTAATTCTTAAATCAACTAGGTGAACTCCCACTCAAAACAACATCCCTCGAGTTGTTTTAGTGATTACACGAACCAAATCCACTACACCAAGTCCGATCATCACGTGAGATGATGTAGTTTCATCAGCAAACAATCTTCATGTTCATCATATCAATCATATGACTCATGCTCTACCTTTCGGTATTCCGTGTTCCGAGACCATGTCTGTACATGCTAGGCTCGTCAAGATTAACCTTAGTTTCCGCATGTGCAAATCTGGCTTGCACCCGTTGTATGCACACGTAGAGTCTATCACACCCGATCATCACGAGATGCTTCGAAACGACGAGTCTTAGCAACGGTGCCAACTAAGGACGAACACTTTATTACTTGATATTTAGTGAGAGGGATCATCTTATAATGCTACCGTCGCGATCTAAGCAATACAAGATGCATAAAGGATTAACATCACAGGCAATTCATAATTAGTGTGATATGATATGGCCCTTTCTTCTTATGCCTTCGATCTCCATCTCCAAAGCACAGACATGATCTCCATCATCACCAGCATTGCGTCAAGGTCCGTGGCGCCGCTTCATGGTTGTCCATCATCACTAGCAACTATTACAACTACTTGGAACAAAGCTATTACAAGATGAATAGACACACAGGTCTTAACAGAATTAAAGACAACCATTAGGCTCCTGCCGGTTGCCATATTACAACAAGGATCATTGCATACATCAAATACAATCACAATCACATGTAGGCCATATCACATCACAAAACCCCTGCAAAAACAAGTTAGATGCCTCTAATTTTCTTTGCAAGTTTTACGTGGCTTGGGGCTTTCGACTAAGAACGGATCTTACCTACGAAACTGAACCACAACGTTGATACAAGTGCTATCAAGTGCAAAGTGTAGATTTGATCTATACTATGATGGGAGAGACAGACACCCGCAAAGCCACTTGTGCAATATGAGTTGCACGTCAAGCGTGGAGCAAGTCTCATGTACGATGACATGTAATGTTAGCTCGAGCCGCTTCATCCCACCATACCGCAAGATGCAAAGTACACACATAGCAAAAGACGGCACGATCACCAACACCCACAACCTCATTGTGTTCTACTCGTGCAACAGATCTACGCATAGACAAGGCTCTGATACCACTGATGGGTTCGTAGCATGGAAAACAAAAAAATTCTATCGCAAGAACGAACAAAACCCACATCTAATCTAGATAAAAGCCAAGATCTAATCTATTAGACATGAGCAACGAGATAGATCGGTACTAACCCTCATAGAACCGAAAGCGTTACGAGATTAGATCTCGTGGATGATGTAGTCGATCACTTGCCAATCTCAAGATCGTGTGGACGATCCTTCCGGCGCCGCGTTCCGGCAGCGCTTCCGCAGACGATCACACGTGCGGAGTCGAAGCAGACCTTCCTCTCCCCGTTCCAGCGAGCAGCAGAGGTAGTAGATCTTCTCCACGGAATCCCAGCAGCATGACGGCGTGGTGGTGGTGGTGGAGGTGAGAATTCTGCAGGGCTTCGCCTATGCCTGTGCAGAAGAAAGGTGGAGGAGAGAGGCGGCAGAGATTGGGAGTTGTGAGACAAGGGGCAAGAGGGGCGCCCCCTCCCTTCTATTTAAGGGAGGGAGGCGCGCCTGGGGAGGGGGAGTCCTAGTAGGACTCCCCTACACCTTGGGCCGGCGGGTTGGGGGGAGGAATCCTCCTCCCCCACGAATCCGTGTATAGCCCCACTTGGACTCCTTGATCCCTTTCTTGGTTTTCAAGCAAACTCCAAGAAATCCTCTAGAACCTTCCAGAACATTCCGAAACCTTCTAGAATCTCCATACAAACACTCCGGAACATTTCCTAACTTAGAAAATGATCCCCAATATATGAATCTTATTCTCCGGACCATTCCGGATCTCCTCGTGATGTCCCGGATCCATTCCGAGACTCCGAACAACATTCGGTCTCCAACGCAAATTCCATATCTACTTAAAACAACTTCGAACCTTAAGTGTGTCACCCTACGGTTCGTGAATATGCAGACATGATGAAGACACCTCTCCGATCAATAACCATCAGCGGGATCTGGAGATCCATAATGGCTCCCACATACTCAACGATTACTTCATGATCGATAGAACCATTTAACATACGAAACCAACTCCCTTTGTCACGCGATATTCTACTTATCCGAGGTTTGATCGTCGGTATCTCCATACCTAGTTCTACCTCGTTACTGATAAGTACTCTTTACTCGTTCCATGTTATGTCATCCCTTGTGACCTAGTCACATGCTTGCAAGCTATCTAGATGACATTCCACCGAGAGGGCCCAGAGCATATCTATCCGTCATATGGATGGACAAATCCCAATCTTGGTTCATGCGCTTCAACTCATACTTTAAGAATACCCAATGACACCTTTATAACCACCCAGTTACGAAGCGGTGTTTGATGTCATCAAAGTACCCATCTGGTGATGGTGATTAACATAACCTCATGGTCGAAGGATTAGGTTACTATGTATTTGAAAGCTTAGAGCAATACGAACTTAATGACTTGATCTTATGCTATGCTTACTATGGGTGTGTGTCCATCACATCATTCTCCTAATGATATAACCTTGTTATTAATCACATCCAATGTCCATGATCAGGAAACCATGATCATCAATTAATCAACAAGCTAGTTCAACAAGAGGCTTACTAGGGACTCTTTTATGTTTACAAAACACACATGTATTAGTGTTTCCTAATAATACAATTATAGCATGGGATGTAAACATTCATCATAAACACAAAGATATAATAATAACCACTTTTATTATTGCCTCTTGGGCATATCTCCAACAGGAATCCATGTACGAGAACCAAGTTTGGAACTTGGTGGACTTACCTCACGACCGAAAAGCCGTTGAGAATAAATGGATTTTCAAAAGGAAAACCGATGCTGATGGTAATGTGACCATCTATAAGGCTCGACTTGTCGCAAAGGGGTTTCGATAAATTCAAGGAGTTGACTATGATGAGACATTCTCTCCCGTAGCGATGCTTAAGTCGGTTAGGATTATGTTAGCAATTGCTGCATATTTCGATTATGAAATATGGCAGATGGATGTCAAAACTGCGTTCCTCAATGGTAATATTGAAGAAGAGTTGTATATGATACAACCTAAGGGTTTTGTCGATCCTAAGGATGCTAATAAGGTGTGCAAACTTCAGCGATCCATCTATGGACTGAAGCAAGCATCACGGAGTTGGAATCTCCGCTTTGATGAGGTGATCAAAGAGTTTGGATTTGTCCAAACTTATGGAGAGGCTTGTATTTACAAGAAAGTGAGTGGGAGCAATGTGGCATTTCTGATATTATATGTGGATGACATATTATTGATTAGAAATGATTTAGATCTTTTAAACAGTGTTAAAAGTTATCTAAACAGCAAATTTTCGATGAAGGACCTTGGTGAAGCTTCATATATATTAGGCATTAAAATCTATAGAGATAGATCAAGACGCCTAATTGGGCTATCGCAGAGTACATACCTTGATAAGATATTAAAGAAGTTTAATATGGACGGAAGTAAGAAGGGGTTCTTACCTATGTTGCAAGGCAAGACATTGAGTAAGACTCAAAGTCCGGCTACGGCGGAAGAAAGAGAGATAATGGATAGGATCCCCTATGCCTCAGCCATAGGCTCTATAATGTATGCCATGCTATGTACAAGACCGGATGTGGCACATGCTATTAGTTTGACTAGTAGGTACCAATCTGATCCAGGTTCGGAACACTGGATAGCGGTCAAGAATATCCTTAAGTACTTGAGAAGAACTAAGGATATGTTTCTTGTATACGGAGGTGAAGAAGAGCTAGTCGCTAAGTGTTATGTCGATGCTAGCTTTGACACTGATCCAGATGACTCTAAGTCTCAATCCGGATACGTATTTCTCTTAAATGGAGTAGCATTAGTTGGAGGAGCTCCAAACAACCTGTGGTAGCTGGATCAACAATGGAGGCGGAATATGTTGCTGCTTCAGAAGCGGCGCAGGAAGCAGTTTGGATGAAAGAGTTCATTACGGAACTGGGTGTGGTTCCCAGTGCCTTGGACCCGATGGTGATCTATTGTGACAACAATGGAGCCATAGCCAACGCCAAGGAACCAAGGTCTCACAAGAATTCCAAGCATATTAAACGCCGGTTTCACTCCATCCGCGAGCATGTCAAGGATGGAGATATAAAGATTTGTAAAGTGCACACGGACCTAAATGTAGCAGATCCGTTGACTAAAGTACTCCCTAGGGCAAAACAAGATCAACACCAGAACTCCATGGGTGTTAGATTTATCACTATGTGAACTAGATTATTGTCTCTAGTGCAAGTGGGAGACTGAAGGAAATAAGCCCTGAGAGGCAATAATAAAGTTGTTATTATGTATTCCTTATATATGATAGATGTTTATTTTACATGCTATAATTGTATTGATAGGAAACATCAATACATGTGTGTTTAATAAACAAAAAGGGTTCCTAGTCATGCCTCTCTTATAGACTAGCTTGTTGATTAACAAGATGATCAAGGTTTCCTGATCATGGACATTGGATGTTGTTAATAACAAGGTCACACCATTGGTGGAATGATGTGATGAACATTCATCCGAAGTATATCATTACGATCAAGTCATTGTGTTTATATTGCTATAACATCATACGAAGTAATCTTTATCCTTAGACCATGAGATCATGTTAATTGCTAACACCGGAAGAGTATCTTGATAACATCAAACGTCACACTGTAACAGGGTGACTATAAAGATGGGTTCAGTACTAGGAAGGTGTTATGTTGAGGCTCATGGATCAAGAGTGGAATTTGTCAATCCAGATGACGGATAGATATACTCTGGTCCCTCTCGATGATATCACATTAGGATAGCTTGCAAGCAAGTGACGTGATCACTAGAATGTTATATCACGGGAACGAGAAAAGAGTGCATGTCGGTAACGAGATCAAACTAGGTATGGAGATACCGATGATCGAATCTCGGACATGTAATATATCGAGAGACAAAGGGATTTAGTTACAAGCGTTAAAGGTTCTCACGATCACAGGAGTCATCGTTGAATGTGTAGGAGTCAGTACGGATCTCCAGGTCCCGCTGCTGATTATTGATCGGAGAAGGGTCTCGATCATGTCTGCATTATTCGCGAACCGTAGGGTGGCACACTTAAGAGTTACCGGACACCATTTTGGAGCACATATGTTTCATACGAAAGAATTGCAAAGCGTAGGAATTGTTTCAATAGAAACCGGAAATTGTTTCGGGTGAAATTGCAGAAGGTGGTTCTGCATGTGATATTGAAATATTGCAAGGGGCTATATGTGAATGTTTGTTAATTAAAGTAATTAACAAAATTCTGAATAAATTTAATAAAAGAGTTTTTAGTAAATGAGAGAGCATTAAATTTGGAGAAACTTAATGCATTTAAAGTGGAGACTTTAAAAGGGAATGTGAAGAGGCATTTTAATGTGGAGGAGTTACCACCACATGAATGGGGGAGGTGAGGGGTCACCCCCCCATGCGCCGGCCATATAGAGAGGGGGCACCCCCCTCCTCCTATAAAAGGCCACCCATTCCCTCCTTCATCCACACACCTTGTGAAGGATCTCTCTCTCCCTCTAGAATTATTCCCCCATGGTCTCAGATTAGCGAGATACATGTTCCCGGTGGCATTTCATCTGGAAGGAGTTGCTGCTTCCGCTGGATCGCTAGAGCGAGGAGGTGGAGGTTGTCCGGTGGCTTGAACGTGTGTGCGAGTGCGGATGCGCTGCTGAGTTGCGGCGCTCGGACTTCCTCACGATCTTGAGATCGGCAAGTGTACGACTACATCAACCACGAGTTCCTACTCGTTAACAAAGCTCGTTGTCTTTGAGGGTAAGTTCTCTATGGATGTATGTCCACCCGTTTGCTTTGTACCTAGTAGATAGATCTTGGCGTGTAGTTCACACCGTAGGAATTTTTTTGTTTTCTATGCTGCGGACCCAACACCCTCCGCTTCCCGCTAGTTCCCTCCACTTCCCGCCATATTTTCCCGCCAGTTCCCTCCGCTTCCCACCACATTTTCCCGCCTTTCCCGCCAGTTCCCTCTACTTCCCGCCATATTTTCCCGCCTTTTCCCTCTATATCTAGGCCGGCCACGAAGGCCATCCACACATCCACATCTTCCCCTCTCACAACAATGGACACCGCATATTGGGCCATTCTACCCCTAGAGGAGGCTGTGGGCCTCTAGCTACCATGCCCTCCAGGCTACCGGTAGCCCGCCGACTGGATGCTGAGCGCTGGAGGAGTTCTGGTCCCTCCTGTGCCTCAAGGTTCCGCCAGCCAGGCGGCCATCACGAACCACTTCTACCTCGAGCTCACGCCGGAGCAGCGGATGGACCCCCATTGGGATCTTGACAACTACGACACCTAGAATGCCTTGTTCGCTAACCGGTAGGAAAGGGAGATCGGCAGGTACAAGGGTGACAACCCGCCCCCGTTGAACCACAACGAGGTTGGTCGCCGCCTGTGGTGGGAAAACCGGACTATCGTCGGTGTGATGCGCTACATCGCCCATGGAGATCATCCTCGCCTGCGGTGCCCACACTTTGACCCTCCACAAAGCCACAAGAAGGGTGGGGATGGTGAAGGTCGCGAGCTACGCAACGTCGTCATCTAGGAGCCCCCTCCCTCGTGCATCGTGAATCCGAGGCCGGAGTGGCAGGTACCCCTGGAATATGCCATGGCTAGGCTTAGGATCCAGCCACGTGCGCCTAGCGACAACGACGATGATGATGACAAAGATGAAGACGACCCTGAAGTTGTGTACTATAGGGCTAGATATGAGTATGACTAAAGGGGGCCTTTAGTCCTGATTTCTTAGTCCCAGTTTTTTAATAATAATAAATGTCTTGAGTGTTAGTCCCATATTGTGGCTGGACCGGTGGGACTAAAGGGGGACTTTAGTCCCGATTCCGTAGTCCCAGTTAGAAACCGGGACTAATGGATCATTTCCTACTAGTGTTGGTCTCTCTACAACTTTCCTGAACTATGAAGATGTTCTATTCTTGTGCCGAGGAGCTAACTAATTTCACATATTAGGGAATACATCTATGGCTAACTTATTGGAGATGCTGGAGGACTGGGCTCCTGCGGCATCTCCCTCAAGTTGGCCGTAGTGTTGTCCCTGCTCTTGTAGTTCATAACTTCTCTACCTAGATCAATATGTCGGGAAGTTAACTAATTTCACTTATTAGGGAGTGCCTCTATGGCCAGCTTCAGAGAGATGCCGGAGGACTAGGCTCCGGTGGCATCTCCCTGAAGCTGGCCATAGTGTGTTGTCCCTGCTCTTTCACGCCATCTTGTTTGCAGTTGATAACTTCACAGGGATGCCTATTTATAGATTAAAACACCACAACATAGTGTCGACACTCATGACATAGTGTCGACACTCACCCCTTAAGTCCTGGCTGGTTTCCAACCGGGACTAAAGATGAATATTTAGTCCCAGTTGGAAACACCAACCGGGACTAAACATATTTCCCGCCATGTTTTCCCGCCACGTTTTCTCGCCATATGTTTTCCCGCCATGTTTTCCCGCCATGTTTTCCTGCCATGTTTTCTCGCCATATGTTTTTCCCGCCACGTTTTCCCGCCCTTTCCCTCTATATATAGGTCGGCGCTTGCCACACATCCACACATTCCCTGCCACACATCCACACATTTCCCGCCGCCTACTTTAGGATGCCCCCGTGTGTTTGTCCACGACTCCGCGGCAACGACGGTGGAGTACTGGGCTCCATCGGGCATGTCCAATACTGGGCTCCGCCGGGCTGGCACTGGGAGGTGCTACCTTCCGGGACGCGTAGCCTGGTGAGGAATCCGGGTCTCGTCATCGACCCGGAGCTTCTTTGGTGGCGGTCGCATGGTCCAGGTGCGGTGCAGAGGGAGCCGGCCCTCGAGGAGGTGGTACGGAGGCGTGTTAGGGAGGAGGACAAGCACGTCTGCCGCTATATGTATATGTTGGAGGTTAGGTTTTCCAATACCTGGCAGCATCTTCCGGGACCTCACCCGAGCTATGCTCCTGTGATGGTTCCTTCTCTTTGGGTGACCACCTCCCACGGCTCAGAACCCGGTCGTCGACGTCCAGTTTGATTGAGCAAGATGTATTACATGAAAGGGGGCCTTTATATCTCAAATAAAAGGTTTAATACATTACATAAATTTATGTCTCAAATAAAAGGTTTAATACATTATTACATATCACCAACATCTAGTGTTGTGGTTTTCCTCTACACCGTAGCCATGGAGAATCTTCATCATTTAACAGGATGCTTGGGTCAGTTTTCACTTTGAATGGCGGAATTTCATGAAACTTATTGTAATCTTCTGACATGTCTGTCTTGTCATCCACTCCCACGATGTTTCTTTTCCCTGAAAGAACTATGTGGCGCTTTGGCTCATCGTATTCTGTATTCTTTTGCTTATCTTTTCTTTTTCTCGGTTTGGTAGACATGTCCTTCACATAGAAAACCTGAGCCACATCATTGGCTAGGACGAACGGTTCATCCATGTACGCAAGATTGTTGAGATCCACTATTGTCATGCCGTACTTTTGGTCTACATGTACCCCTCCTCCTGTCAGCTTGACCCATTTACACCGAAACAAAGGGACCTTAAAGGTAGGTCCATAGTCAAGTTCCCATATCTCCTCTATGTACCCATAATATGTGTCCTTCTGCCCATTGTCATCTGTTGCATCAAAGCGGACACCACTGTTTTGGTTGGTGCTCTTTTTATCTTCGGCAATCGTGTAAAATGTATTCCCATTTATCTCGTACCCTTGGAAAGTATATATAGTCAAAGATGGTAATCTGGCCAACGACTCAACTGATCTCCAACAGTGGTGTTATTCATGAGATGTGTCTGCAACCAACTGCCAAAATTCTTCTCGTGTTCCCCTTTAATCAAGGAGTCAGGCTTCCCCGGGTTTTCGGAGCATAGAATATTCTCGTGTTTCTCGATATACGGAGCCACCACAGTGGAATTCTATAGAACTGTGTAGTGTGCTTGATTGAATGAATGCCCGTCCCTACATACCATTGATTTCCTTCCTAGTGTGCCTTTTCCAGTCATCCTCCCCTCATACCGAGATTCAGGAACACCAATCAGCTTAAGGTCAGGAAGAAAGTCAACACAAAACTCAATGAACTCCTCGTGACCCGATCATGTCACGAAGTTCAAGTTACGATGATTAGAAATGGATCCTCGTAGACTATTCCTTAGACTATGAGGCTATATCAATCATTGTCTCTCGAGAGTGCTTAGATAGCATCAAACGCCATCTGGTAAAATGGTGGTTATAAATGTGTGTTCAGGTATTCAGAAAAAACCGTAGAGGCAATATATGTCAAGAGCGGGATTTGTCCGTCCATGTGACGGAAAGATACTCAAGGGCCCACTCGGAGAAGTTATATCCAATAGCTGCGCAACGTGTGATTAGATCACGAGGATATCACTTGTCAGAATGAGTCAAGTAGCATTGTTCAGTAACGAGATTGAACACGACATAGTGATATCATTGATCAGATCTCGGGCAATGCAAGTATCGAGTGACAAAGGGAATAAGACACGACTGTCCCGGTTCAAACGATGAAAGATCTTCGTGGAACGCACAGGGGTCACATGGTCATCTAGGTCCCTCTATCGATCATTGGTGCGGGAGTGTCCCGACCATGTCTGGAGTGTTCCCGAACCGTGGGGTATCACGCTTAAGGGCTTGATGATGCTTAGAGAGTGTTTATAGGATCGGTGGAATCACCGAAGAAGAGAAGGGAGAAAACCGGAAGGGTTTCGGTAAGTCCGGAGGATGTCCAGAGTGGAGGTGGAAGGTGTTCCATGGACACGGATGTTGAATAATATGTGAATTAATGTTAAATGTTGATTTAATCATTTATTCATAATTATTTCATAAAGAGAAAATCAATTAAGGGTCAAAAAGGCTTAATGGGCCAATTTCCGGAGGGAGAGGGCCCATTAGGGAAAGGAGAGAGGGAGAGGGGCCAAGGGGGCTGGCCGGCTGGGCCTAGCCCCCCTGCGGGGCCCACTAGGGGCTGACCGGCGGCCACCCCACCCCCTCCTCTCCTTTAGTCCCACCCCGGCACTTTGAGGGAGGTAGTACCTCCCCTCCCCCTATATATAGTGGGGTATTTGGCCTAGAAAAATACACCAATAATCAATAAAGGTGTCCCCACTTTTGGGAGGACCTCCAATTGATATTTTCTCTCTCCCCCTCTCTCTCGTGATCGTGGTCCCACGTCTGGACTATGCGAGCGAGAGACATCTTCACCGCGGAGCACCGTCGCACTGCGGGATTCGAATCCGGGGGCTCTACTTCCGCAACTGCTGCTGGATCGGGGAAGCGGGAGTCATCGTCAGGCACCAGACATGTGTAAATCCCCGCGAAGTGACGCACTTGAGGCACTCAAGTCGTTGGAGCCAGAAGGAGCGCAAGGACTTCATCACGACCTTGAGGTCGGCTTCGGCTCGTCTACATCAACCACGCTCTCCTGAGCGTTGACAACGCTTTTCGGTCTTCAAGGGTAAGTTCACGAAAAGCCCCTCCCGTTACTGTATTACTAATAGATAGGTCCTGGCAGCTTCAGGGGTTCAGGGGCATAGGGTAAAATTTTATTGTTTTCATACGCGAAACCCTACAGTGGTATCAGAGCTAGATCTATGCGTAGTAATGCTAGTACGGGTAGAACACACGAGATGTAGCATGTGGGCATTGATCTTTTAGTTGTTACCCTCCCACGTGTACTTGTGTATACCGCAGTAATGCTTGATGAAGCGGCCCCCAACCGACTTTACGCGTTCATTCGCGAGACTGGTCCACGCTTGACATACGGCTTGTACCGTATAAAGTGGCTTAGGGGGTGTCTGTCTCTCTCGCATTAGTTGGTATGCCATTTGCAACTGAGGGCCCCGAAAGGGGTGTAGTAGAGACAACTACTTGATCAGCGTTGTGCTGAAAGTTCGTAGGTAAGAACGGTTCTTGTGCGAAAGCCCATTCAGCCACGTGAAACATGCAAAGATAAAGTAGAGGTGTCTGACTTTGTTTTGCAGGGGGCGTTGCTTTGTGATATGGTTGTGGCAAAGGTAAAGTAATTACCTTTTGTTACATAGTAGTAGATAGTCACAGAGGTGACGAACTACCACGCCGGAATGACACTGGTACCCTGGTGTCTACGGCGCCGGAACCCGGTGACGGCGGATGGAGATCACGACGTGAAGGACCATATCACATAGCATTTACATCCAATGTTATTGTTTGTATGTCTTATTGTGTGCTAGTATTAGATACTCGACGGTAGCCTAATAAGATGATCCCTGTTAAAATAACCAACGATTGTGTTCCCCCTTAGTGTGCACCACCAAGAAAGTTCTTCGGTATGAGGCAGGCCGTGATGATCGGGTGTCAGACATATCTACGTTCACATACAGTGGGTGCAAGCCATGTTACACAGCAAAAACACTAAGGTTGAGTTGGCGAGCCTAGCATGTACAGACATGGCCTCGGAACGCGGATGGTCGAAAGATCGAGCATGAGTCGCATGAATGATGTGACCGACGTTTAGCGTCCACCCTTGAACCCACATTGATGGCCGTGATGATCGGGGGAGATGTGGCTGATAGGGGTCGTGTTATCACTAGGAACCCTTTTGGGGATAGGTGTTTCTGAGTGGAGTTATTATTAACTCATTTAATGATAAACTTAGTCTAAATTCCTTTTGCAATTATAAATGTAGATGGCTCATTGTGAAGCTTACTTTGCCATCGAGGATTGGGTAAAGGGTGAAAAACTTAGACTTGATGGATCCAACTTCCCTAGTTGGCTTGAGCGCCTAGATGATCTCCTTACTAGGAATCATGTGGTAGACTACATACGCCGCACAATGGATTTGACTGAGCCAGACTACTATGAGACCCCACAAGAGCTGGCAGACCGCTACTATCGTCAAGAGATGTCCACCTACATTCAGATAATAATGCGTTACGGGATGGTGGATGAACTACATCCGCTCATGGGTGATCTTGATCCATATTCGATGGTGGATCAGCTAAGAGCAGAGTTCATAGGCCATGTGCGCATGTGGAAGCACGAGTTACTTGGAGAGTTCCTTTCCATACAGATGGAGGAGCATACATGTCTGAAGGGTCACTTGGAGCGCATGCTTGATGCACACACAAGACTGGTTCACTTCATGGATTGCTGGATGGCTGATCCATTTGCGATAGACGTACTGCTTTGGTCGTTACCTCCTAGCTACGAAGGACATGTCCGGAGTAGCATCATGAGTGGTGATACGGAAGCATTGGATTTCCATGAGTTCATATTACATTTCAGGAACATAAAGGTTGAACCAATCACCGGAGAGGTCATCGATAACAAAGGTATATATTTGATATACAGTTTTATAAATGTTATGATCTTGCAAACACATTGCAGTGTTAAGTATATCTGATACTTGTTCTGTTTTGGTGAAAACAGGTCCTTCTGCATAGAGGTGCTTGCTGGAGAGGAGGTGACGTTGCGTGTTGATGGCGAGCATGATGATGATGGCCGACGACACACTCCCTCGACATTTATCATTTAGTTTGTGTTTTAGGATGATTAATGTAATCAAGAGATTGTGAACTTCTTTAGTGTGTCTCACACTTCGTGAGACGATTATTCATATGAGTTTGTAACAAACAGTTGTTCCACTTTTGTGAATGATTTCTATTCATGTTCATGTCTTGTTTGATTATGTGTGAATTATCCTTGTTGTTTGAAACTAATTGATAATGCATGAACATTTGTAAAACATTAAAATGCCTTTTTTAAAAATACCCAACTTAATGATATTTCATTAATGAATGAAACCATTGTTTAAATTCAAAGTTATTAGATAATATGTGAAAGTCATTCGATTTCTTATCACATATAAATCATGCCTAAGTTCGGCAAAATAACTTGAACACCGTGTATTACTTGAATACAAAGTGTTTAATGAATTGTTAAAAGTAAATACATATCCGATGTATTATGTTTTAACGGAAAAAATGGTAATTATCATTAATTGATTGTTTAAATGTGTAAAGTAGTTTACCAAAGGAAACACGAATATGAAACTATTTGATTTGATCAAAGTGTTTCATCAATAAAAGGGTATAAATATAAAAGAGAATCCAATTACTATGATTTGATCAATAGTAATGAAATTCGACTTTATAAGAATGGCATAAAAGAAATTGTGAAATGCAAAGCATTTTGTAACGTCAAAATGCAAAGCATCACAATGTGATATTAGATATCAAAGGGGGTTGAATAGAAGGCACCAAATAAATCGTTGTAGTGTATATGTAGAGACCATTAGTTTAGAAATAGTTAGCACTCAATTAGAATTGGTGAACCATTTGAATTCGTGAAAGTTTTGGGATTATTCGATATGACCAAAACAATAGCGAATAAGTCCTTGTAGTGCATTCATTGGAAACTTTGAATACGAAATCCATAGCTGAAACCAAAAGGAAAGCAAAAATTCGTATTGCTTGGATTTTGGTACATTCTTGAGAAAGCTCACTTCTAGTGATGTTTCTCAATTATGGAGCAAATGGAAAATAGTGTAAAACACGATCAGGATTCAAAACCCTGCATCAGAGTGTTGAGAAGCACAACGGACAATGTTCCTGAATGATTCTCTGCACAGAAGGAAAGAATCAATGATATTGATCATTGTGTTTTTCCTACACTATTGTTCTTCACTACATGAAGTAGGATTCAAAATGTAAATCCATATCTTATATGGAGACATTTGTGGATCACTTGTCATGATTTTTGGAATATGACATACCTACAAACTACAAAGGAAATAATGGTAAACTAAATTATGAGAAATCCTAGAAGTAAAATTCCCTTGAGATTAGAAAGCAATTCATTGCTGAATCTCACAAGTAAAAGGAGTTACTTGGAATTTTCCCAAATGACTGCAAAGCCATAGTAGGAAAAGGGGGTAAATGACTAAAGCACAATTTGTCAAGTATTGGACAAATTCAAATGAATTTGATTCATGTGTGCTAAATGTCTAGTGGATTTAAAACTAGTAAAGTACTAGTATCTCATAGTAAATCTCCAAGTTTGATATTTGATCAAAAGATTTTTGAAGTTGTTCAAAATAGTAAGGAGATATGCAATTTGCATAAAATTGAGTGGGAGCTATGAAAGTCTTCCTAAAACAATATATGATTGACATATTTTTAAGTGGGAGCAATATGAGTCTCAAACTCAAAAATATAGGAACATATTTTGAGTGGGAGCTTATAGGAGTAATTCTTAAGTATGTTAAGAATGAAAGCGCAAATAATTATGAATAATGATTCATAAGATATAGAAGTTGATAATAAGTATATTATAATATTATGTAGTGTTCCTTAAGGGATTCTAGAAAGGGGTTTCAGGATAGAAGTTAATTAAGGAACCAGTCCTTAATGACTCAAATTAGGAATAGTATTAAGTTTAACATCAATGGTTGAAAGAAATAAAAGGATGATCATCATCCACTATGTTGAGACATAGGTTCTATCTTAGTAAACCATGATGATAACTTAGCATAATATGTGATCCAATAAGAAACGTTTGAAAGTGATTAAGTTCGAATCACAGAATGTTGAGCTAAGTTTGTCCGCAGTGACTAATAGAGAACTGTAGACATATTTTCCAAATCCATGAAGGATAACATATCTTAAAGCATAAAGAGTTATGTTATAAGGGAATATGTTGGAAACTCCTGTTGATACCAATTAAAGTCAAGTAGGAAGCGAGGTGAACAAAACATCTAAAGTTGCACAGAGTGCACTAGTGTTTCGATGAATACATTTATAATAATAGATAAGGGTACCATCTAAAGTGTTGCATAATGTTATGGCGGGGCTAGTTCGCTTTTAACGTAGAATGATGTGTCCCAGGGCATAGTGCCCATGCGAAAGCCCTCAAGGTTGATCTAACATCACTGTAGGATCCTGGAATCAGGCCTCGTTCTGCTGCCATAGCGATGATGCATACACGCAGATGTTATCATGCGATGATAAAGTATTAATGTCAATCCATGTGACATTAGTAAGTTGCAAAGGATTTGGGACTATAAAGCACATACCCAAGACTCAACCTCTTCCATGAGCAAGCATGTTTAGGGTACCGGATACTTGGTGCCAATGATTGAGAACAAATGCAGCTAGTGTATTTGTACTCTAGTGCAAGTGGGAGACTGTTGGAAATATGCCCTAGAGACAAATAGTAGTAAGGACTATTATCATATTTCATATAGTTTATGATTAAGTTTTATATCATGCTATAACTGTATTGAGTGGAAACATCAATACACGTGTGATATACAAACAACCAGGGGTTCCCAGTGAAACTCTAGTCACTGGTTCATTGGTCAACAGATGATCAAGTTTCCTGATCATGTGACATTTATGCCAGTTGGAAATGAGGTCATCTCATTCTCAGAATGAGATGATGAACCAATACCCAACCTAAACATCGTGACCCAATCATGTCACGAAGTTCAAGTTACGATGATTAGAAATGGATCCTCGTAGACTATTCCTTAGACCGTGAGCCTATATCAATCACTGTCTCCCGAGAGTGCTTAGATAGCATCAAACGCCATCTGGTAAAACGGTGGTTATAAAGGTGTGTTTAGGTATTCAGAGGAAACCGTAGAGGCAATATATGTCAAGAGCGGGATTTGTCCGTCCATGTGACGGAAAGATACTCAAGGGCCCACTCGGAGAAGTTATATCCAATAGTTGCGCACCGTGTGATAAGATCACGGGGATATCACTTGTCGGAATGAGTCAAGTAGCATTGTTCAGTAACGATATTGAGCACGACATGGTGATGTCACTGATCAGATCTCGGGCAATGCAAGTATCGAGTGACAAAGGGAATAAGACACGACTGTCCCAGTTCAAACGACGAAAGATCTTCGTGGAACGCACAGGGGTCACATGGCCATCCAGGTCCCTCTATCGATCATTGGTGCGGGAGTGTCCCGACCATGTCTGGAGTGTTCCCGAACCGTGGGGTATCACGCTTAAGGGCTTGATGATGCTTAGAGAGTGTTTATAGGATCGGTGGAATCACCAAAGAAGAGAAGGGAGAAAACCGGAAGGGTTTCGGTAAGTCCGGAGGATGTCCAGAGTGGATGTGGAAGGTGTTCCATGGCCACGGATGTTGAATAATATGTGAATGAATGTTAAATGTTGATTTAATCATTTATTCATAATTATTTAATAAAGAGAAAATCAATTAAGGGTCAAAAAGGCTTAATGGGCCAATTTTCGGAGGGAGAGGGCCCATTAGGGAAAGGAGAGAGGGAGAGGGGCCAATGGGGCTGATCGGCTGGGACTAGCCCCCCGCGGGGCCCACTAGGGGCTGGTCGGCGGCCACCCCACCCCCTCCTCTCCTTTAGTCCCACCCCGGGACTTTGAGGGAGGTAGTACCTCCCCTCCCCCTATATATAGTGGGGTATTTGGCCTAGAAAAATACACCAATAATCAATAAAGGCATCCCCACTTTTGGGAGGACCTCCAATTGATATTTTCTCTCTCCCCCTCTCTCTCTCGTGATCGTGGTCCCAAGTCTGGACTGCGCGAGCGAGAGACATCTTCACCGCGGAGCACCGTCGCGCTGCGAGATTCGGATCCGGGGGCTCTACTTCCGCAACTACTATTGGATCGGGGAAGCGGGAGTCATCGTCAGGCACCGGACGTGTGTAACTCCCCGCGAGGTGTCGCACTTGAGGCACTCAAGTTGTTGGAGCCAGAAGGAGCGCAGAGACTTCATCACGACCTTGAGGTCGGCTTCGGCTCGTCTACATCAACCACGCTCTCCTGAGCATTGACAACGCTTTTCGGTCTTCAAGGGTAAGTTCGCGAAAAGCCCCTCCTGTTACTGTATTACTAATAGATAGGTCCTGGCAGCTTCAGGGGTTCAGGGGCGTAGGGTAAAATTTTATTGTTTTCATACGCGGAACCCCTACATGTTCCATAACCCTTGGAGATGCTTCCTTCTGGCCTAGCACAGTTATGAAAATATTTCTTTAAGACTCCCATGAACCTCTCGAAGGGGAACATATTGTGTAGAAACACGGGACCGAGAATTCTAATCTCTTCGACTAGGTGAACTAGGAGGTGCGTCATAATATTGAAGAAGGATGGCAGGAACAACAACTCGAAGCTGACCAGACATTGGACCACATCAATTTGTAACCCTGATAGACTTTCTTGATCGATTACCTTCTAAGAAATTGCATTGAGGAATGCACATACCTTCATAATGGCTAGTCGAACATTTTCTGGTAGAATTCCCCTTAATGCAACCGGAAGCAATTGCGTCATAAGCACGTGGCAGTCATGAGACTTTAGGTTTTGCAATTTTTTCTCTTTCATATTTACTATTCCCTTTATATTCGACGAGAAGCCAGGCGGGACCTTGATACTAAAAACGACTTCAAAAAAGATTTCCTTCTCTTCTTTGGTAAGAGCATAGCTGGCAAGCCCTTGAAACTGCCCTGGATGCTTGCCGTCTCGTCCTTTATGATGTTGCTGGTCCTCCCGTACTGCCTGGGTATCTTTTCACTTCCCATACAAGCCTAGGAAGCCTAGAATATTCACGCAAATATTCTTCGTCAGGTGCATCACGTTGATTGTAGAGCGAACCTCGTGCACTTTCCAATAGGGTAGCTCCCAAAATATAGATTTCTTCTTCCACATGGGTGCGTGTCCATCGGCGTCTTTCGAAACAGGTTGTCCTCCAGGACCCTTTCCAAAGATTATATCCAAATCCTTGATCATACCAAATACATCAGCACCAGTATGGGGGACAGGCTTCGTCCGGGTTTCTCCCTTGCCATTGAAATGCTTGCCTTTCTTCCTTAAGTGATGACTTGGCAGAAGAAAACGACGATTGTACGGGTACACATTCTTCCTACATTTATCCAGATATATACTTTTAGTCTCATCTAAATAGTGTGTGCATGCATTGTATCCTTTGTTCGTCTGTCCTGAAATGTTACTAAGAGCAGGCCAATCATTGATGGTTACGAACAACAATGCTTATAGGTCAAATTCCTGTTGTTTGTGCTCATCTCACACACGTACACCTGGTTTAGCCCACAACTGTAAAAGTTCATCAACTAATGGCCTTAGGTACACATCAATGTCGTTGCCGGGTTGCTTCGGGCCTTGGATGAGCACTGGCATCATAATGAACTTCCGCTTCATGCACAACCAAGGAGGGAGGTTGTAGATACATAGAGTCACGGGCCAGGTGTTGTGACTGCAGTTCTGCTCTCCAAAAGGATTCATGTCATCGGTACTTAGACCAAACCATAAGTTTCTTGCATCACCAGGAAAGTCCGGGAAGTCCCTCTCGATTTTTCTCCACTGCCGACCATCAGTAGGGTGCCTCAACTTCCTGTCTTTCTTACGGTCTTCCATGTGCCATCGCAACAACTTTGCATGCTCTTTGTTTCTGAACAAACGTTTCAACCGTGGTATTATAGGAGCATACCACATCACCTTGGCAGGAACCCTCTTCCTGGGTGGCTCGCCCTCAACATCGCCAGGGTCATGTTTTCTGATCTTATAACGCAATGCAGTGTAGACCGGGCATTTATCCATATTCTCGTACTTCTCACCGCGATAGAGGATGCAGTCATTAAGGCATGCATGTATCTTCTGCATGTCTAATCCTAGAGGGCATACAACCTTCTTTGCTTCGTACGTACTGGAGGGCAATTCGTTATTTCTTGGAAGCAACTTCTTTATTATTACCAGCAACTTTTTAAATCCCGAGTCAGTCACACCGGTCTCTGCCTTCCACTTCAGCAATTCTAGTGTGCTATCCAGCTTCTTCTGGCCATCTTCACCCGTCATTTGTTGTGGTCCTGTAACATCTTCTCGAACTGCAACCTCTCCTTTTCTGTGTCGCAGTCTCGCTTTGCATCAGAAATGACCTGACCAAGATCATCAGCGGTCTCATCTTGTTCCCGTTCTTCTTCATTATCTTCCATTGTGGTATCAGCGTATTCAGGAAAAATAGATCGGTAGTTGTCATCATCGTTCTCTTCTTCATCGCCGTCCTCCATCATAACACCTCTTTCTCCGTGCTTGATCCAAACATTATAGCCGGACATGAAGCCAGACCGAAGCAGGTGGCTTTGAATGACTCTTGAGGAAGTGTGAGCCTGCTTATTCCGACATTCAACATATGGCAACACATAAAACCATCTCGCCGCTTGTTCGCCACGGCCATAAGGCGAAAAGAACACGCGCCTTCTCTGTAAGCGTCAGAGCGTCGGTCACCGTACATCCATGGATGACTCATCTGCATCATACAGCTATATATATCAAACGCAATCACGATGATAAAATTACTACTGTGTAGTCTAAACGAGAAAATACTTGCTAACCTTTTAGGACACCTGGAAACAAAGATGAGAAAACTTAAGTGTGGCTCTGGCACCTCATATCATGTTTTGTCTTGTGTGAACTCAAGTGGCATCGTACTAACAGGCATTTCACCGAACACCTCTAGTGCATATGAAAAAAAAATTAGCACAAAGTTATACTGACCTCACATAGGAAAAAAACAGGAGATAGTGGAGGGCTAGGTGCAGTATATATAGGGCCGGACTATTAGTCCCGGTTTGAGACCTGCCAGGACCACGCTGGCGTGCCCAGACCCATTAGTCCCGGTTTGTATATCAAATCGGGACTAATGGTCCCTTACGGGCCGGGACAAAGGACATCGGCGTCCTTAGGCGGTCTGGTTCGGACCATTAGTCCCGGCCCTAGCCGCGGCTGGGACTAGTGGCCCGAACCAAAGGCCCAGTTTCTACTAGTGGAGATTTGAGGATTGACTTGGTATACACAACCTAGAGGTTGGGTTTTTAGTGTGTAGGTTTATCTATATTTGAAGTGAACCTACACACTAAAAAGAGTCTAGATACACTTTTTTCACAAATCTAAAACATCTTAGAGGTTGTTTGGCATCCAGGTATTTATTTTATTTAGTAGAAATGAAATGAATACATGGATTCATTTCATTTATATTATGATTCCGAAAACACCCAGATGTTTGGTTGCCACCGGAATTTGCAAATGACAGTTGTGAGATAAGAATCAGGTTTACACATGGGGATATTTCGATGGATTTGTCAAATAAAATGACATCCTGATTTCGTGTTAACCAAACAGCATAAGGATGAAATTGTAAAATGAATTTCAGGATTTCAGGTCTAAATGATGGATACCAAACGACCTCTTATATTTTAAAACGGAGGGAGTACATTTGACTCAGATGGATCAAGTTGTCAAAAGTACTACTGATCACCACAAGACAATGAAGTCTCTTCTCATGCTCGCTTCGTCGGAGACATGAAACGAAATAAATGCTTGTATCCTACATTCTATCTTATCTTAGTAATAAAAAAGAGGCATACCTTTTGCATCCGTATTAAAAAAATCGTGACACACATAGTGAAATTGTTCAAAAAGGAAATAGGGAAATTGATCAACGGAGCAGCTGCAGAACCATACTGTCAATATATATATCGTTTTTTAATATATAAATCCACGCGTATATCTAGAAATAAATAGAATGACAGCTTTCACATTTCCCACACACGGTCTAAGGGACATGATTACCTAGAAGGGTGATCAGAGGACATTTATCGTGTACCCCGAGAGCCAGACAGTGCCCACTCATTACCTGCAAGGCGTACGTTGGCCCGTCTAGCCCGTTTATCCGGGAGCGGGTCGGAACCCTGCCCAGTCGTGGACTTCCGAACACTGGACCGCCTAGGCTGTTTAGCCGGAATGCTGGCCGAAGCCTGGCTTGGTGTTGTCTTGCGGGCCCGTTTAGACGGAGTGCTGGCTAGAGCCTGGGTAGGCGCGGCCTTCCAAGCCCGTTTGGCTGCAACCTTTTTAGCCGAAGGCTTCCTCGCTGCAGGCACTCGTGGTATGGCCGGGAACTTCCTGTCCCAAGAAATTGCATATCGCCTGATTTCACCTTTGAGCTCCGGGTCCCCAGTCTTGGTGAACTCCAAAAAATCTTCCGGAATCTCGTACTACATCTTTCCGAAATCCACGAGCAGCCTCATGCAGGTCCGTTTGCGCGCGGGTCCGTTTAAATATTCGGTACCATTAACTTTGGGACTCTTGCAGTACACTTGTCTTTTAAGCATTGTGTTCCAAATTATTTCAGGTATGATTGATGTACTCTGATCTACATAGTTTTTGAGTGTGTGAAAAGACACATGTTATTCCTGCTTACTAAAAGTTATTGTATTTGTGAAAAAAGGCAAAGTAGGAGAAGGAAGAATGTCGATCGTGTAATGGTGCTTTGCATCTTGTTTCAGTTATATTCAATTATTTCTATGTATTTATATATCTCCGATGGTTTGAACATTTGTTTGCACTAATTCAGGAAAAGGTGGGATTATGCTTCAATAACCGTTGATGGTGGAATTGGGCAACTATCTTAAAGCAAGTGAAGGTGTTAATTTTAGTAGTCGAATTTTCCTTTAAAGCTCACGGAATATAAGTAGTGAAAATTAGCCCTGGTACATTTTTTTTTTTGAGGATGAACAGTGAGCAAAAGCCCAAGAATAATTACAGAGGCCTAACTAACAAAGGAAAAAAACTAAGTCTGAGATTGGAGCCAAGCTTTAAAGTTTTCAGCAAGGTCTCTCTTGATTCTAAAGCTAATCCATCTTAGCTCTTCCTTATAAATTGCCTTCCAATTGTTGAAACTTGGTCTTTGATTATTGAAAATCTTATTATTTCTGATAATCCAAATCCTCCAAGCAGCTAGGATGATGATTTCCATAGCGAAGGGTAAATGTAATTTCTCCTTAATATCTTCAATGGCCTCTTTGTGGGCAAATAAAGTCCCAACTATCAGATATACTTTCAATAGTAAGGATATACTTTCCATAGTAAGAACATTAGTGATATGTTTTTGCATGCCATCACGATCTAATTTCTAATACCATACATCACTACTAGATCAACATTTGGGAGGCAATTTTCTGGCTTTGGCAGTTTTACGTTGAACATATGAGCTACTCATGCTGAAAACATGGACATGCAACGGTTGTTAGATTTACTGACTATTGTTAGAAAGTAATGAGCTACTAGATCAGTTATTTTTCCCACCGATTATTGTTAGAAAGTTTTTCTTATGTCAAATATTGTATTCCTTAGACCATGAGATAATACAACTCCCTGGTATCGGAAGAAAGCTTTGAGGTCATCAAACGTCATCCTATGAAAGGGTGATCATAAAGGTGTCTCTCAGGTGATCGGAAAGTATCTGTTGGGTTGTATGTATCGAGATGGAATTTGTCCCTCCCAAGTCGGAGAGATATACTTCGGGCCCACTCGGTAATCGATATCAACACCGCTTGCAAGCATGTGGTTAAGGAGTTAATCACAAAGTGATATCGGATTACGGAACGAGTAAAGTAATTGCTGTGAACGAGATTGAACTAGGTATGACGATACCGACGATCGAATCTCGGGCAAGTAAAATATCGCGAGACGAAGGGAATACATATATGGGATTGATTGAATCCTGGCATCGTGGTTCATCCGATATGATCATCGATGAATGTGTGGGAGTCAATATGGGTGCCCAGACCCCGTTGTTGATTATTGATAGAAGATCATGTCTGCATATTCTCGAACCCGCAGGGTCACACACTTAACGTGTCTCGACGCTAGGATAGATTGGATACTTGGTTTATGAATTTTTGTTCGGAGTCTCGGATGGGATCCGGGACATGACGAGAGGTTCCGGAGTGGTCCGGAGAATAAGATTCATATAAGGCAGTGCAGTTTTTGGAGTTCGGAATAGTTCCGGGTTAATCGGTATTGTACCGGAAGCTTCTAGAACCTTCCGGAAGGGGGCCAACGTGGTCCCACCTTCCGGGAGGGGGCATGGGCCTATGAGGGAGTGTCCTGGACGCATTGGTCCAGGGGCACAAGGCCCCATAGGGCCCAGCCGATCCTAGATAAGTTTAAACTCGTTTAAACTAGAGATAGGGTTTCTAGATAAGGGATAAGTTTAAATCGTTTAAACTAGAGATAGGCTTGGAGGATGGGCAAGGGCTGGCCGCACCCCCCCTCTATATATAGAGGGCTGGTGCGCCCCCTCCCTACACCACACACCTCCCTCCAAACCCTAGTAGCCCTGCTGCCTTCCTCTCTCCCTCCCGACTGTTTATAGGCGAAGCCCTGCTGCAGAAATTCTCCACCATATACACCACGCCGTCGTGTTGTAGATCCAATCTATCTCTCCACCCTACTTGCTGGTCCGAGGAAGGAGGAGACGTCGAGGTGCCGCACATGTGCATCTCACGGAGGCACCACCACTTGTGGTGCTAGATCGGATCAGATCGCGAGGAGGAGAAGCGAGTACGACTACATCACCCACGTTCCGACGAACGTTCCGCTGTGTGAATCTTCAAGGGTATGAAGATCTAATCCAATCTCTCTCGTTGTTTGCATCTCCTAGATTAGATCTTGGCTTTCCCTCTGTTCGCTTCCGTAGAAAATTTTGATTTACTATGCTGCGAAACCCTTCAGTGGTATCAGAGCTAGATCTATGCGTAGATGTGATTCACGAGTAGAACGCAACATGGTTGTTGCGGGCGTTGATGTTTTCTGTTGCAAGCCTCTTGTTTGTGTTCTTCTTATGACGCGGGATAGTGAGATTGAAGCGGTCCAGGCCAACCTTATGCGACGTCGTTCGCGAGACCGGCTCCGCACTTGACGTGTGGCTTGTACCACACATGCGGCTGGTGGATGTCAGTTTCTCTCACTATAGTTTTCATGGGATTAACACCGGAGTTTGGCAACCATAATATCACCGTTGTGGCTTTCCGTAGGTAAGAATCGTTCTTAGCATCTACTCCCATAAGCCACGTAAAACATGCAACAACAAAGTAGAGGCGTCTAACTTGTTTTTGCAGGGAGTGTTTTCTGTGATATGGTATGGCCCAAGATGTGATGTGTATATTGTATGCGATGATCATGTTTTGTAATGTTTCACGACTTGCATGTCGATGAGTACACAACCGGCAGGAGCCATATGGTTGTCTTTATAATTGTGTATGACCTGCGAGTCAACTTCTTATACGCCATGTAATAGCTTTACTTTATCGCTAAGTAGTTAGCAATAGTTGTAGTTGCTATTCGTGGTGGAGGCAATCATGGTGGAGTGATGGAGATCATGCCGGAACGCACAAGATGGAGATCATTGCGCGAAGATTGGCTATACCATGTCACATAAAGTTATATGCATGTGATGTTTATCCTTTTATGTATCTTATTATGCTTAGATCGCGACGGTAGCATTATAAGATGAACAGCTTATATATAGACAATGAATTCAACAACTTATAGACAATAGCAACTCATGAGACTTTTGTCGATGGCGTCGAAAGTGTATAATTGGAAGAGTTCTGGAAACTCAACATGGACCTCTTCTTCGTAGTAGTCATGTGGGACTTTTGCCACGATCATTATTCTCTCCTCCTTTACGGCATTCATGTACCATTTATGTAAATTCCGCATTTGTGTTGGCAGTTGTCGGAACTCCTCAGAGCTGACTAGAGGCTTCCCTGGGACATATGTAGGGACTACCTGAGCCTTGGGTAACTTGTCGTCCTAGGAACCTAGCAATTCCTCAACAGTCACATTCATAGCGGCCGCAAGCTTCTTAGCTTCTTCCATATCCTGCTGGGGAGTGTCATAGGATACCACCTTGAGGGGTGGGGTCGATCTTTTGGCCTGTTCCCCGAGCTGGGGGACGTCCTTTCTTTTCCCGGTTGCACTTTGACTTGATGATTTGCTCCCGCTTTCACTTCTACTTGATTTGCTCTTCTTCACTTCCTTCTGAAGTGTGCGTCGATAGTCATCTGGCTTATGGTGCAAGTCATATTGCGATTTTGTGTTCAGAAAAGAAAGTGCATACGCTTTTTGCTTCTCGGTGTATACCGGGGCGGGCTCGGGTTTCTTCTTTTGAAGCTGCGCAACACATTCGGCCTTTACGATCATGTTGGTTTCCTCGTCAATACGATCATAAGGTCTGATAGAAAGATTCTTATGAGGTACTCTTGGGAGGGGCGACATTTGTCGTTTTGGGCTCCTGCGTCGTTTAGTACTAATCGGAGGCTGCGGCAGAGATCGAGATGGACTCGGGCTGTGGTGGTCGTAGTCATGGGGTGGGCTTCTTGGAGGTGATGGAGGTGAAGGTGACATGCGACCACTCGGAGGCGGTGTTGGCTTTGGCGTCCAGCCTGGAAGCTTGATGTTGTTCTTGTCCCATAGAATGATACCACCCAGTACTTCTCCGAGTGTCCTCTCACCTTCAGGTCCAGGGATGTCAAGCTCCATTGAGTCCCACCCCATTGCGATTTCATCCACACCAACTTTAGCATAGCCAGCTGGAATCTCACAGCCATGCCAGCGTGCGCCAGGTGGACAAGGTAAAGCACATCCGACCGCCACCTTGATGGATAGGTTCTTCACCTTCTGATGGATCTCACAAGATGCCTGCTCCTTGATTCCATCCACGGGGTAGCCGGGACCGCCATCTACCATACGTGCATCGTCAGAAGGGACCTCCGATTCAGCCACGCTGCTTTTCCGCTGAGATGGGACGACGGTAATATTAAGTACAGGATCTTGCAGGCGCGCTGCTCCTCGAAGTTCGTCAATCTGTTGTTGATGCATTCGAAGTGTTCCTATCAACTCGGTGAACTTGTCTCCCTCCTCCTCCTACCGTCGCCTCTTTGCTCTCTCTCGGCTCCTATAAGTATCTCTGTCTTTGGGAAACCCCATCTCTCACATATAACTAGGGCCAAGGCCTCGTACACGTCCTCCGTGTTCGTGATTCCCGAGGACCTTTGTCAGCAAGTCTTTCTCTCTATCGGGACGGAACTTTGTTGTCCCCGCTTTAATCTCCTTCACCACTTTCTGCCATGTATCCCGGGGTATCCTAATCCCGTCACTGCAAATAAGGTCCCCTGTACTTTCGTCATACTCACTCCCATGCCCAAGGAACCAATTCCTTGCCCTCAGATCCCATTCTTCGCGTATTGGTTCTAGAGTGATCCCTTTAGCAAGCATCTCATTCTCTTTAGCATCCCACTTTGGCATGGCAGCCGCGTAGCCCCCTGGCCCCAGGTGATGGTGATATTTCTTCATCGCGGCATTTTTCTTGTTTTTTTTCTGACATTTCCATAGCAGGTTGTGACTCCTTGTACTTCACAAATGCATCCCAGTTAGCCTGCTGCTTCGTTAGATAGCATTCAAATTTAGGAGCCTTCTTCGTCTTCTGATACTTTTGCCATAATGCTTTCTTCCAGTTCTTGAATAGTTCGGCCATCTTCGTAAGAGTCCACTGCTTGACTTTCTTCCTCAATGCAGCTGTGTCAGCATCATCCTCACATTCTGGCAGGGTGAAATGTGTCATGAGGTCATTCCAAAGACCCTCTATGCACCTGTCGGAGACATACTCACCCTCTTTCGCCCCTTTGGTCTTATTCCACTCTCGAACGGTGATCGGGATGCGATCCCTAACCATAACTCCGCATTGTTGTTTAAATACAGTTTTAGCCTTTTCGGGTTCCACCGGTTCACCCCGTGGTGATACTTGCATAATTGTATAACGCGTAGATGCGTCCAACTTTTTGGCCGGGCCTCGTTTGGAATTTTTTTTGCTCGATGTGGAGGCCTAAGAGAAGAAACATTCGTCAATTTATATATATATACAACTCAGTTAATGCATCTACTGATCACCAGACTTCATATATATACCTCGCCGTCGGCTTCTCCACCACCGGAGCTGTCGGCTTCTCCTTGATCATTTCGGTCGACCTCCTCTCCCTCACCGGAGGGGTTCAGATAAATCGACGGAGATTCGGGTGGATCAACATGGGGGTGTCGTTGATCATATCCTCGAGAATTTCTTCCTGTGCTAGGTCTCTCTGGATTGGATCCATAGTTTTCTACAAAATGCACAGAATAACATTTTTCATTCAATATCGTTGCATAAAATAACACTAAACAATAATATGAACACGCAATTTGCTACAATAATACTAAACAATAGCAAAATTCTAGTGATGCCCTAACCCTAACCCTAAGTCCGGGCGGCCCGCAAGCACCACCACCCTAACCCTATCTCCGGGGGCCCACAAGCACCACCACTCTAACCCTAAGTCCGGGGGCCCGCGAGCACCACCACCCTAACCCTAAGTCCGGGTGGCCCGCGAGCACCACCACCCTAACCCTAAGTCTGGGGGCCCGCAAGCACTACCACATTAACCCTAAGTCCGGGGGCCCGCGAGCACTACCACCCTAACCCTAAGTCTGGAGGCCCGCGAGCACTACCACATTAACCCTAAGTCCGGGGGCCCGCGAGCACTACCACCCTAACCCTATGTCCGGGGCCCACGAGCACTACCGGACTTAGGGTAGTTATTTCTTTAGCACTACTATATATATTATTACTAGTAATAAATATATATACACAAACATATATATACTATATTTATATACTAGTAATAAATATTACAATATAAAAAAGATACAAGAAATAAAAAAACATATATATATACTATATCTATATGATCTATTACTATTATACACAAACATATTTATATATACTATATCTATATATACTGGTAATAATTATTAACATATAAAAAATACACTAGAAATTAATATATACTATACTAATAATACTAGTAATAATTCTATCTATTACTAGTAATAATTCTTAATTAATACATAAAAAATACAAAAAATTAAAAAAAGTGGCCGGGCTCGGGCTCGCTGGTCGGGGCCGGCGGGGATGGAGGCAGTGCGCGCGGTCGCGGGGCGCCGCCCGGGCTCGAGCGGCACGCGGTGGGGTGGCCGGGGACGGGGACGGAGAGAGGCAGTACCTCCTAGCAACGGGCCGGCGGACGTGTGCGCGTCTCGAGAGGCGGCGGTGCGGCGCCAACACGGCGGGGTGGCTACGCGGACGGGCGTCTCGAGAGGCGGCAACACGGCGGGGTGGCTACGCGAACGGGCAGAGAGGCGGCGAGGTAGCGAGGCGGCGGCGTAGCTCCAAATTTTGGCAGCCCGACGGCGTACTGCTAGCTCCTCGCGAGATGTGCTCCGGTCGATGGATTCGACCGAGGAAGAAGCGGCACAATAAATACCCCCACACCCTTTAGTCCCGGTGCGTGGCACAAATCGGGACTAAAGGGGGGTCTTTAGTCCCGGTTCCAGCCACGCACCGGGACTAAAGGCTTTGGATGCCTTTTCGCCTGCAGGGCCTTTAGTCCCGGATGGTGTTCTGGGCCGGGACTAAAGGCCCAAATTTGCGCGCGCTGGGCCTAAGTTGGCGCCTGTTTTTTCAAATATTACAATTTGTAACTATTAGATTTTTTAAACATTTAAATTATAGAGTTTTTGCATACTTATGAATTTGAGAAAATTTTCAACATGAAAAGTTTTTGAATTTGAATAAGTAATCAAAATCTATTTTCTGTTTTATAAAATAATTATTCTAACTAGTGAAACTAATAACCATTTTGCTATTTCAAATTTAAAAATGCATTAACTATTATATTTTGCATATTTTTAACATAAAAAGTGCTTGAATTTGAATCAGAGATTCAAATCTATTTTCTGTTTTATAAAATAATTATTCTAACTAGTCAAACTATTAATCATTTTGCCATTTTCATGTGATTCCGACGCTACGGTGGTCTTCCTCCGGCAAAACCCTAGACCGGGGGCCTCGGATCGTCTACCCCTGTAGCTTTCTCCATACGAGGGTAGCCCCTTTAGGGTTTAGGGTTTAGAGTTTAGGGTTTAGGGTTTAGGGTTTAGAGTTTAGGGTTTAGGGTTTAGGGTTTAGGCTTGGTTGTTGCCATAGCACATCTAGACTCATATCTACCGCCTCTCTCCACTCTATCCCATGGCTTTCACCATACCTCTAACCCCAGGGAAGCGGAGATGGAGTCTTTCACGGGCTAGCAAGAAAATATTTTCCGAGGAGGAACTTTCGAAGATGCCATAGGGCGTTTGCACCAAGGGAATCTTCGAGAAATTCCGCCACGGGAGATTTCCCAACCCTTTTCTCCATCCATGGGGATGAAACTCTCCATCCATGTTGGCTTAGTCGTTGCCATATCACATCTACACTCATATCCGCCGCCTCTCTCCACTCTATCCGATGGCTTCCACCATACCTCTAACCCCAGGGAGGCGGAGATGGAGTCTTTCACGGGCTAGCAGGAAAATATTTTCCGAGGCGGAACTTCCAAAGATGCCATAGGGCGTGTGCACCAAGGGCATCTTCGAGAAGTTCCGCCACGGGAGATTTCCCAACCCTTTTCTCCATCCATGGGGATGAAACTCTTCATCCATTTTGGCTTGTTGAGTTGTTTGCCATGGCGTATCGATGCTCCTTTTATAGGCACGGCGCCGCTTCTACTTTGTCTTCTTCCTCCGACAGGGCGTCGTGCGCTACATGCTTTATCTCATCGAGCAGTGCGTCCACCCACGCGTCCTTATCCTACCGACAGCTTTAGTCCCGGTTTGAGCCCCCACCCGGTACTAAAGGTTACCCACGCGTCCTTATCCCACCGACAGTTTTGTTAGATGACACAAAAACCACCTTTAGGCCCGGGTGCACCCACCATCCGATACTAAAGGTTAGCCACCCCCCAGATAAGGCCCTCCCAGATAAGCCTCCCCCAGATAAGGCCCCCCCATCTTTTGTCCTGGTTTGAGCCCCCACCCGGGATGAAAGTTTCCCGCGCCACTGCGTTCCCGCGCTTTCCACCGGTTCCCACCTCTATCTCAAATAAAAGGTTTAATACATTACATAGATTTATGTCTCAAATAAAAGGTTTAATTACATAGATTTATGTCTCAAATAAAAGGTTTAATACATTATTACACATCACCAACATCTAGTGTTGTGGTTTTCTTCTGCACCATAGCCATGAAGAATCTTCATCATTTAACAGGATGCTTGGGTCAGTTTTCACTTTGAAGGGCGGAATTTCATGAAACTTATTGTAATCTTCTGATATGTCTGTCTTGTCATCCACTCCCACGATGTTTATTTTCCCTCAAAGAACTATGTGGCGCTTTGGCTCATCGTATTCTATACTCTTTTGCTTATCTTTCCTTTTTCTCGATTTGGTAGACATGTCCTTCACATAGAAAACCTGAGCCACATCGTTGGCTAGGACGAATGGTTCATCCATGTACGCAAGATTGTTGAGATCCACTGTTGTCATGTCGTACTTTTCGTCTACATGTACCCCGCCTCCTGTCAGCTTGACCCATTTGCACCGAAACAAAGGGACCTTAAAAGTAGGTCCATAGTCAAGTTCCCATATCTCCTCTATGTACCCATAATATGTGTCAATCTGCCCATTGTCATCTGTTGCATCAAAGCGGACACCACTGTTTTGGTTGGTGCTCTTTTTATCTTGGGCGATCGTGTAAATGTATTCCCATTTATCTCGTACCCTTGGAAAGTACATATAGTCGAAGATGGTAACCTGGCCAACGAGTACAACTCATCTCCAAAAGTGGTGTTATTCATGAGATGTGTCTGCAACCAATTGCCAAAATTCTTCTCGTGTTCCCCTTTAATCAAGGTTTCAGGCTTCCCCGGGTTTTCGGAGCGTAGAATATTCTTGTGTTTCTCGATATACGGAGCCACCACGGTGGAATTGTGTAGAACTGTGTAGTGTGCTTGAGTGAAAGAATGCCCGTCCCTACATACCATTGATTTCCTTCCTAGTGTGCCTTTTCTAGTCATCCTCCCCTCATACCGAGATTCAGGAACACCAATCGGCTTAAGGTCAGGAAGAAAGGCAACACAAAACTCAATGACCTCCTCTGTTCCATAGCCCTTGGAGATGCTTCCTTCTGGCCTAGCACGGTTATGAACATATTTCTTTAAGACTCCCATGAACCTCTCGAAGGGGAACATATTGTGTAGAAATACAGGACCGAGAATTCTAATCTCTTTGACTAGGTGAACTAGGAGGTGCGTCATAATATTGAAAAAGGATGGCGGGAACAACAACTTGAAGCTGACCAGACATTGGACCACATCAATCTATAACCCTGATAGACTTTCTCGATCGATTATCTTCTGAGAAATTACATTGAGGAATGCACATACCTTCACAATGGCTAGTCGAACATTTTCTGGTAGAATTCCCCTCAATGCAACCGGAAGCAATTGCGTCATAAGCACATGGCAGTCATGAGACTTTAGGTTTTGAAATTTTTTCTCTTTCATATTTACTATTCCCTTTATATTCGACGAGAAGCCAGACGGGACCTTGCTACTGAAAAGGACTTCAAAAAAGATTTCCTTCTCTTCTTTGGTAAGAGCGTAGCTGACAAGCCCTTGAAACTGCCCTGGATGCTTGCCGTCTCGTCCTTTATGATGTTGCTGGTCCTCCCGTGCTGCCGGGGTATCTTTTGACTTCCCATACAAGCCCAGGAAGCCTAGAATATTCATGCAAAGATTCTTCGTCAGGTGCATCACGTCGATTGCAGAGCGGACCTCATGCACTTTCCAATAGGGTAGCTCCCAAAATATAGATTTCTTCTTCCACATGGGTACGTGTCCGGTAATGGGGTCTTTCGGAACAGGTTGTCCTTCGGGACCCTTTCCAAAGATTACATCCAAATCCTTGACCATACCAAATACATCAGCACCACTACGGGGGACAGGCTTCGTCCGGGTTTCTGCCTTGCCATTGAAATGCTTGCCTTTCTTCTTTAAGGGATGACTGGGCGGAAGAAAACAACGATTGTACGGGTACACATTCTTTCTACATTTATCTAGATATATACTTTCAGTCTCATCTAAACAGTGCGTGCATGCATTGTATCCTTTGTTCGTCTGTCCTGAAATGTTACTAAGAGCAGGCCAATCATTGATGGTTACGAACAACAATGCTTGTAGGTCAAATTCCTGCCGTTTGTGCTCATCCCACACACGTACACCTGGTTTGGCTCACAACTGTAGAAGTTCATCAACTAATGGCCTTAGGTACACGGGTTGCTTCGGACCTTGGATGAGCACTAGCATCATAATGAACTTCCGCTTCATGCACAACCAAGGAGGAAGGTTGTAGATACATAGAGTCACGGGCCAGGTGCTGTGACTGCAGTTCTGCTCCCCCAAAGGATTCATGCCATCGGTACTTAGACCAAACCATAAGTTCCTTGCGTCACCAGCAAAGTCCGGAAAGTCTCTCTCGATTTTTCTCTACTGCCGACCATCAGCAGGGTGCCTCAACATCCCGTCTTTCTTACGGTCTTCCATGTGCCATCGCAACAACTTGGCATGCTCTTTATTTCTGAACAAACGTTTCAACCGTGGTATTATAGGAGAATACCACATCACCTTGGCAGGAACCCTCTTCCTGGGTTGCTCGCCCTCAACATCACCAGGGTCATCTTTTCTGATCTTATAACGCAATACAGTGCATACCGGGCATTTATCCATATTCTCGTACTTCTCACCATGGTAGAGGATGCAGTCATTAGGGCATGCATGTATCTTCTGCACGTCTAATCCTAGAGGACAGACACGTTTCTTTGCTTCGTACGTACTGGAGGGCAATTGGTTATTTCTTGAAAGCAGCTTCTTCATTATTAGCAGCAACTTTTCAAATCCCGAGTCAGTCATACCGGTCTCTGCCTTCCACTTCAACAATTTCAGTGTGCTACCCAGCTTCTTCTGGCCATCTTCACAAGTTGGATACAGCAATGTGTTGTGGTCCTGTAACATCTGCTCGAACTGCAACCTCTCCTTTTCTGTGTCGCAGTCTCGCCTTGCATCACTAATGACCCGACCAAAATCATCAACGGGCTCATCTGGCTCCCTGTTCTTCACCCCCTTCTTTTTCATTATCTTCAACTGCGGTATCATCGTATTCAGGGAACATAGATCGGTAGTTGTCATCATCGTTCTCTTCTTCATCGTCGTCTTCCATCATAACCCCTCTTTCTCCATGCTTGGTCCAAACATTATAGCCGGACATGAAACCGGACCGAAGCAGGTGGCTCTGAATGACTCTTGAGGAAGTGTGAGCCTGCTCATTCCGACATTCAATACATGAACAACACATAAAACCATCCCGCCGCTTGTTCGCCTCCGCCACAAGGCGAAAAGAACGCACGCCTTCTCTGTAAGCATCAGAGCATCGGTCACCGTACATCCATGGGTGGCTCATCCGCATCATACAACCATGCATATATATCAAACGCAATCACGATGCTTAAATTAGTACCGCGCAATTAAAACGAGAAAATAGTTGCTAACCTTTTAGGACACTTCAAAACAAAGAGGAGAAACCTTAAGTGTCGCTCTGACACCTCATATCATATTTTGTCTTGTGTAAACTCAAGTGACATCGCTCTAATAGGCATTTCACCAAACACCTCTAGTGCATATGAAGAAAAAAAGTTAGCACAAAGTTATACCCACCTCTCACATAGGAAAAAAACAGGAGTGAAGGGCTGGGTGCATATATATAGGGCCAGGCCATGCATATATATAGGGCTGGGTGCATATATATAGGGCTGGGTACGTATACCGGGACTAAAGGTTCTGCCAGGAGCACGCGCACCGGCCCAGACCCATTTGTCTCGGTTTGTATCTCAAACCGGGACTAATGGTTTCTTACGGACCGGGACATAGTGTCTCGGCCTCCTCGGGCCGTCTGGTTCGGACCATTAGTCCTGACCTCAACCACGGCCGGGACTAATGACCCGAATCAAAGGCCCATTTTCTACTAGTGTTCCTTTTACCCATTGTGATGCACAAAATCTTCCTTCGATTTTCACGTACGTACGTCCTTCCTTCCTGACTCCTGAGGGTGGACGTACCGCGACGTGACATCACGGCGCGTACGTACGTACTATGTACCAGGTCTGTTGGAGGCGGAACCTTGGTCTTTTCTTGTCTCGCGTGTCTCACCTACACACGTTATAGCCGCTAGCTTCGATTCCCTCCACGCGCGGAACCAAATCAAGCGATCCATCGTCTTGAGCGTTGACCACCGCTAATATCACATAATGGAATTCAATTTTTCTTGCTCCTTCCTTCCGTCATAAAAAGACTACTAAATAGTATCTAAATACTTGCGAATTTAGACAAATATATATACGACATCCTTCTTTAGTTAGGACAGAAGGACTACAAAATATATTAATGTTCTCAGTTTTATGTAGATTCGAATGTATCAGCTCACAACGCCGCATCCAGTACATATATCGTTTGTGCATGTGAACACCATAGCAAACCAGCTTCACATTAATTGGTCCATCATCTGAATCTTATGAACAGATTCTCACATCTGCAAGTTTCCGCACTATATGTGCAAGCTCAAAGGTGGAAGCAAGGACCAAGGCCTGGCACTTCGACCAAAACAAAGCAATGAAGGTATCTAGCACTAAAACAAGACCAGGAGTTGTAACTCGCCATAGTTAGATAGCATGTCGGTATTGGGACCCGGGACTGGACTGGGTGGCAACCCTTGGTCTATGGCGACGGCCACGACAACACCACGTGTTCCATTTCCTCCTCCATGTGGGCAGCGAGGGTGATCTCGGTGATCATGGTGGGGGCGATGGCTCGTGACTAACGCATGCAATGTCGCACGAGTCGCCCCCAATGGTACCAGGGAAGTTTTCTCCTGTGCATTTATCATTTTTTGTGTATAGAATGGATTAACATTACATGGTACAACTACTTTGAGAGAAACAACATATATTATACTACTCAAGCTTGTTTATGGTCAGAAAAATGCATCACGTCTACTTTTTTTTACTTTGTACCATTTTTTTTCTTTGGGTTGTTTCCGAATAACTATTTTGGAAGAACTAATGTAAACCACAAAGCAATGAAGGTGGTCTGTCAACATATCTAATTCAATGGACATGGGTGGGTACCGCATGCATGATTGTTTTCACCGGCCATCACATTAGGGCCAACCATGCATGTTGATCATGAGTTGCAACATCAACAAGGAAGGGTGCCAATAATTCAGAAATAAGTTGCAGTGCACAAGTCTTGATGCTCCATCTAGTGCCACATGTGGTTGCATGAAGAGTCGATTGTATAAACCTAAGACCTACGTGCGGATCTCCCGTTGGCTTTTGAAATTGCACGTGCTTGCTTCTTGGGAAGGAATAGTACGTACAAGCACGTGCCGTGCCTGATGGATCCTTTAAAAATTGCACATGGACGTCGAGATGTACTGGTTCACTATGTTATTATAATACATACAGGTATGTGTTTGACCTGTATTTTTAAGGAGCATGCATGCCGTCTTGTTTGTTTGATTCATGCCAAATATACTTGTTCTTGTGTTGCATCCATGTACCCTGTGACAACTCAACCTATGGTCTGTTTTGATTTCAGACGAAGAGGAGGACGGGAAGATGGTTCCAACAACCAAGTAGGTTGGTTGAGTAGACTTCATCTTTCTTAGCCAGGTAATTGCAGATATGGTGCTTTCAGAGTATTTGAATGCTGTGCACTGCTGTTTGCTTGGTTGGTAGCATGTAATTAACTAATTTCCACTTGGATGCTTTGGTACAGTATACCACAATTTTTCACCCATAAAAGTTCTATACCTGGGGTTAGGAACTGTATGTAAATGTGGTGAACTTGGAGGAGGACCACATCAACAAGAAAACGCTCCCTCTTCCCGGCAACATGATTTCCTGGGGCACACTTTTGAGCTTACCAAGGTATACAAGTTTCTGTTCTTATTCGTTTGTCGCAAGGGATGGCTGTGGAGGAGAGTGACATGACATAAGATGTTGGGTTTACTGCAGGCAGATAACAGTCTCATCATAGGTTCCAGTACTCGTGAGAATCGCGGGTTGGGAAGATGGTGGTAGCGGTTTTGACGACATTGCTGGGTGCTATTCTGTTGTGATAGATGGTAGCTAGAGAGAGAGACATTGGATAAATCTGTGTAGAGTGAACAGCACGAGGAAATAAGGCTGAGAAGAGATCAGGAGATGCCATTGAGTTTGATGTTCACTAGGAGAAAAGGTAGTTCTTCTATCCTAGCCGTTGTTGTTTTCTTCCATATTTTCTCCTATCATAATATATTGTTTTGTCAAGTGATAGTTATTACCTCTATTTGTTGGTTTTGGTAAACCTATCATTAGCATCTATTTTTGGGTCAAGTGAAATTTTATTTTACCTCCAACCTTCTTACTTCTGAGGCACCATGTGAGAACGATATGGTTGTATCTTGCTCTGGTCATTGGTGTCTCCTCCATGTTCATGCGTGCACTTCATGCATGTATGGTCCATGTAAACGCACTAGCTAACCATCAAACTGTGAGAATTTGTAGTTTGCCACTCCAGATGCGATGTGTTTGTGTTGTCTCTCTTTTGTAAGCTCTTCTTTTGCTTGATCGTTTGCATGTTTTGAATTTGAGATTGTCCTATTTGAACTAGTAGTTTCTTTATTGATGACAAGTGTTAGATGTGATGCAACTTGGGTGCGTTTGTCAACTGCTTCTAGACATCATCGTGTATGGCATGAACTAGTTATTTGTGTTAAACTAATTTCTTGAATTGTTTCACAATGACCCCTTAAAATTACCAGGTAGTATGGGATGATACTTTGACTTTGAGCATTTTTTGCGTGTCATCTCTTTTTATCTCTAAAAAAATACAGTGCATGCATGTTCTGGTTGCATGTCTGGGTATTAAAGCAAATCTAGAAGAGATTGTCTGAGAATGGGAGTAGCAAATAGATAGCTTAAGATTCTGTATATGAAGATTCGCTTTGTGTATGTAGTGCATTTTATCTATGCATATGATTCTATCAAATAATTTGCTCAGAATAATGGTGACAGAAAAATAGTTATTCTGAAGGTGCTTGAATTAATTTGTTGCTGAAATATTTGCATTTTAGCATGGAGCTGTCATCTTCCGATTTTTTTTTGTGTTCCTTGTTCTTAGAAGTGTTAGTATTATTCAGGTTGTTCCTGCGATGCGGTGATGGTCAACGAAAATACCCAGTCAAAATCATTCCTTCGATGTCATTACTTTTGAGGCACCATGTGCTGGTCACGGCCACGACACATAGTGTTTCTGCACACTGGCGAGCTCGATGTGGTCATGTTTTGCTCTGGCCATTAGTATCTCCTTCATGTTCATGTGTGTTGAGGTATGCATGGTCCATGTGAATGCACTAGCTAGACTTCAAACTTTGAGAATTTATACTTTTATAGTCTGCTACTCCAAATGCGATGTGTTTGTGATGTCTCTCTTTTACAGCTCTTCTTTTGCTTGATGTTGTATGCATGTTTTGAATTTGAGACTCCTATTTAAACTTGTAGTTTATTTATGGATGATAAGTGTTAGATGTGACACAACTTGGGTACGTTTTTAACTGCTTGTAGACATCATTGTGTATGACGTGAACTAGTTATTTGTGTTAAACTATTTTCTTGAATTGTTTCACAATGACCCCTTAAAAAGTACCAGGTAGTATGGGATGATACTTTGACTTTGAGCATTTTTTGTGTGCGATCTCTTTTTTTTCCTGAAGAAAAATACCAGGTGCATGTTCTGGTTGCATTTCTGAGTATTTAAGCAAATCTAGAAGAGATTGTCTGTGAATGCGGGTAAAAATTAGATAGCTTAAGATAAATCTAGAAGAGAGATTTATATTATTATATGTTTCTGTGAAATGATTTTCTTAGGATAACAGTGACAGAAAAAATTGTAGTTATTCTGAAGGTGCTTGAATTGAGTTGTTGCTGTAATTTTTGCATTTTAGCTTGGAGCTATCATCTTCCGAATTTCTTTTTATGTTCCTTGTTCTTAAAAGTGTTAATATTTTTCAGGTTGTTCCTGCAATGTGGAGATGGTCAATGAAGATACTCAGCCAAAATCCTTCATGCGACGCGTATCTAGACAAATCCACGACAACTAATTCAGGACAGAGGGAGTAGTAATAATGGTCGGCAATGCGTGCCTAGTGCATTTTGCTTTGCAGAGTGCTCTAGTATTTGTTTTGTGCAACTATATATATATATATATATATATATATATATATATATATATATATATATATATATATATGTAATGTATTTGTTTTGTTTTTTGTGCTCCCCTAATTTCAAGATTTTAATGTGCGTCTAATATGCCGTTGTTTGATGTTGCACCGCTCAAATGGGAAATATAGGTTGAACGAGTAATATGTTGCCTTTTTCTTTCTCTGGATAATTCTTGAAAATATTCTGTAAAAAACAACCTTAGTAGCAAGTGGACGTACTATCTCCAGGTTTTGCTTTGTGTAATGTTTTCCTTGTTTTGTGACTTTCCCAGCTCCACAATCATAAAGTTGCTTCTTCTTTTTTGTGTGTAAGGATCCGGTGCGACTGATACATGAACTGCTGCTAAAGAATCTGGTTTGGCGGCTACCATTTTGCAGACCTTGGCAATCAACCGCGGCAGTGCTACTCCACTGGGTCGTTGCCTTGGTTCAGTCATCTGTTCAAGTTCAACTAGAGTGGCATGTGGCCATTTGGCCGTGTCCAGGGGTCAAAACCATGGTAGCTGAAGATAAAGCTGGCCAGCTATGAGATTCTGTTGTGCCTTGGTCAGTTGGTCTAAAAAGATGGCTGAGGCATTTCCAGGGTCCAGAGATCCCCTATTCCTGCATGATGGATTGTGCCACCTGTTGTCTTATTCAGGTCTAGACAATGAGACCGATGATGCTGAGTTTTGACGAATGCGACTTGGATGTGGGATTGCTGGAGATGATATGACCTAGCAAGGACATGGCCTGTATGTAGAGGATTGAGTCTAGGAGCTGCACCGACTAATGTCTTTGGTGTTCAGCATGCCCAAATCTGTCATAAATTTTTGCCTTGTTGACTGGGCTAGTAGGTAATGTAGCTGCTAGAGCACGGCATCTTTATCGAAAAAAAGATGTTGTATACACGGCTGGTATATTTTTTCGAACTTTTTTATGCTACATTGCGTATGCAAAATTACTGAGACATTGGATGTTATATGTAAAAATGATCTAGGTTGTTTTTGTGAGTCTGGATAATTGTTGCATACTCCCTCCATTTGGGAATGTAAGTCGGCCTCGGAGGTTTGAGGTTAAACCTAACTTTGACCGTAGATCTAACTAACATTTTTTTTTCTTTGCCACAAAGGTTTGACTTCTTTTAAGTATGAATCTAATGTTAATTTTTTTATAACATAGAATTTATTTTCATTTGTGAAATTCGTGGTCAGAAGTTTGGTTTTCCTAAACGGAGGAAGTAGGTGTCATATACTATGACGATATTGAGTATATATGAACCGGGCTCTTTTTAGAGTATATATGAACCGAGCTTTTTTTCTAGTAGCACGTATATGTTTTGTTGTGAGTGCTTGTCCAAGCTGGCTAGGCAAAAAATCCGTTCCATCTTCTGAGAGGCGATGTAGTCACCGAGAGACTGTATTAAAAAATCTTCCCCGCTCATTTAGTTTCCGCTGGGAAGTGGTGCCCGCACATTTAGTTCTCACTGAGACTCGTAGTCAGCCCACCTTTAAAATACGGAAGAACGTATGATGAGTTATAAAGAGGTGGGAAAGGGCGATCCATGTGACAAGGCATCTGGGTCGTCCATCCAGATCACTTGGTCGGCGATGGCGAGCACTTCACTGGATGGCGAGGCGTGCGGCGCGAGCATGTCTCCGGTGGAAGCCTGGCCTTCTCTCAGGTACATGAACTTCCTCAGCGTCCCCTTCTCTCCCGATCTAGTGCTAACTTCCTCTCTGCAACCTGAGAAATTTTAGTGTTTGTGCTATTAGAATGAAAGCACATGTCTTATGGTGTCCCTCTCTCCCTCACAGAATGAATGAGGCACAAACACAGACACAGACACGGACACAGAGAGAAGCATTAGTTTGTTGCGCCAATTATATAGTACTCCCTCCGTTTTAAAATATAAGATGTTTTAGCTTTGTGAAAAGAGTGTGTCTAGACCCCTTTTAATGTGTAGGTTCACTCCAAATCTATATGAACCTACACACTAAAAAAAGTCTAAATACACTCCTTTCACAAAGCTAAAACATCTTATATTTTAAAACGGAGGGAGTAGTAGACAGGCGTTCAGTTACATTCATATATTGGGGTATATTCATCCAAATTGTAACACCGATCTCGCGAATATATTCGATTCCAGACAACAGTGACATTGCCACTTCAATCCGATTTTGCTTATAGGTTTTCCTTCCACATTTAGCTTGGAATTAAGGATTGACTTGGTCTACACAACCTAGAGGTTGGGTCTCGTGAATAGTACCTTTGACTCGAGATGGATTAAGTTGTCAAAGGTACTACTCCCTCCGTCCAGTTTAAAGGGCCTAAGTAAAATATAAATTATTTTACACAAATGTTATACCATTAAAAAGTATAACAACTAAATTTTCTAATGATATAATTTTTGTGTTAAATAATTAATATTTTATTAGTCAAATTAACGATTTAGATATACATGTAGGCCCTTTAAACCGGGATAGAGGGGTACTCATCACCACAAGACAATGAAGTCTCCTCATGCTCGCTTCATCGGAGATTTGAAACGAAAGAAATGCGTGTATCCTGTGTGATGTTTGCTCTCTTCCTTATTGCCTGATGTGGTTCCAGTGGATCGATCAAAACAGCCCCCATGCGGACTCCAAGCTGACATGCAACTCATCTCATATGGCCTATTTAGGGCTTCCACGAAAATCTCCCTAGGCGACGGAGAAAGGACCTCTGTACTCACGCCCTGGAATTTTCAAGATCACCATGAGAAAAAATAGAACCGTCTACAAGGAGCTCTAGGAAGAAAATTGGATCAGATAGATGCCTAAGTTGTTGATCCCTACACAGCTTATGGAATTCATTTCCATCTATAGCCCATCATCGACAGGGTCACCTTGCTGCCTGATGTGCCTGATTCCATTCGTTGGCTTTGGACCGAAAATGGCGTGTACACCGCAAGCTTAGCTTACCAATCCAATTTAGCAGGACTTTTTCCCGGTTTGAGGCCGCCAAGATTTGGTCCGCAAAGTCCGAGCCTAAATGCAAGTTCTTCTCCTGACTTGCCGTACAGGGGTGTGCGCTCACCGCCGACATGCTTACGGTACGTGGATGGCCTCACGACCCCACCTCCCAGCTTTGCCTTATTAGTGCCCTCGAGACGACCACTCACTAATGTAAGGATTGCTCTTTTCGATCGCAGGTCGGAACACGATCAATATGTAGGATACCCAAAATTGTGTCCCTAACTCGCACCAAATGACCATCATCGACCGGTGGAACGCTATGGTCTACAACACCGACAAGTCAACGACTAAGGCTCACATCGGATAACTTATATACATGACGTGGAACGTGTGAAAGGATCTTAACAAGAGAATATTCAATGGCAAGCAGCTCACATACCTAGAGGTGGCTCACCTCACCTTCGAGAGCATCACTCAGCTTACCCGAGCATCTAACGAGGAGCCTCACGAGTTTGGAATCCATAGCGAGTAGTCCGTATGAGGTTTTTCTTGGTGACTTTGTTATCGGTTTTCTGGGTTCTTGGTATGTCCCTCAACTTTTATTTTCCATCTAAATTGAATAGCCAAATCTCCTGCCAGGTTTACCAATATCATTTCAAATTAATAGAGGTTTAGTCGATAACTTCCTATATCAGGTTTAACCATGAGTTTCTCATGCCTTAGGTAAGATGACAACTGGTTTCTACGTTATTTGCGTTCCTCCATACATAAATAAATGATGAATAAAGCTGGATGGCTCTCTAAAAAAAATACAAACGAAGAATACAAGAGGAAACGAGCTGATTTATTCAGAATAAAAAAAGTTTCATCAACAATTTACTCAACTAGTTTCTTCTAGTAACAATTTCCGTAGTCATACATGAAGAGTTGAAGACGTTGAAGAGAGAAAACCTATATATACAACGCAACAGTTACCAACAGATTGTCAAAATATGAATGCATTATTCTTTATCTCGGAACACACATCACCAACAAACGTTGAATGAACTGATCAATATCTGGAAGACAGAACTGTCTCATGCAAGTTTTATGCGTTGATCAACTGTTGCAGCAGCCACCGAAAACTTGAGACGACAGCGTGCCATTGTAAAGGTCCATGACTGCTACCCCTTCTCCTTCCTTGACACCAGTACACTGCAGGAAACAAATCAGTGGAGCAACCTAGTCAGTACATATGCTCAAACAATAATCTAGATTATGACAAGAATCTGCTTGTTAGCGTGATTGAATCGAGTCCACGACGCGCACGAGGCAGAGCAATGTAACTAGCACAGCGTGCTCACCGTGGACAAATCGATGGCGCCATCCTGGATTTTGTCGTACACCATCACCGCGGTATCAACGAACGCCTACATGTATGTGAAACACAGCGGCGGTATGTCAGAAAAGCCATATCATGCATGGGGAATTAGCACTGTGTTGTGCTTCGAGTTACTTAATTACCTGATCCACATTGTGCGGGGTTTTTGCAGAGGTTTCAATGAAGGCGAGGCCGTTGTCCCTGGCGAACTCCTGGCCTTCCTCTGTGCTGACGACTCGCTTGTGAGGTAGATCGGTCTTGTTGCCGACGAGCATGACGGTGACCTTGTTGTTCCAATCGGCATGTTGCCTCACATCTTCGAGCCAGGTCGCGAGATGGTTGAAGGTCTCCCTCCTGGTGATGTCGTAGACCAGAAGAGCAGCAGCAGCACCCCTGTAGTAAGATCGAGTGATCGCCCTGAAGGCCTCTTGGCCTGCCTGCGAAATGTCCATCAGAGGTTCAGAATCTGGACGACAGTACGAGTGAGATGCAGCTATCAGAGGTTTAAAAAACCCAACCAACCGTGTCCCAGACGTGGAGCTTTATTTTCTTGTTGTCGATGGTGACCATCCGGTAGGCAAACCCGACGCCGATGGTGAGATCGTGCACGGGCTGGAACCGCTTGTCGGTGAACTGCAACATGAGACATGACTTGCAACGCCTGGAGAGGAAGATCGATCGTAACACGGTCAGATATGGTCATGGTACCAAGAGGCTACGCCCTAGAGGCAAATAATAAATGACTTTTTATTATCATATCTCAATTATTTTGTAATAATTTTATATTATGCTATAACTGTATCAAGAGGAAACATTGATATAGGTGTTGAAAATATAAGCAATAATCCATATGATTTAATCCAAATAAATAAACGACAAAGCATAATCATACATATATCAATTAAATGGATCATGCAAACTAACAGAGTAGATGAACGGATTATATCTAAACAATATAAACCTATTACATCTGTATCAATCGCTAGAACTAGACACTCTAGCATAATCTGAAAGAGATGGATTGAAATCACATACGGTATAGCGGCGGCAGCAGTAGCTGCAGCGGTGGCAGCATCATCCTCGCTCATGTTGAGGTTGTCGAAGAGGTCAGCGATGTCCGGAAAGAAGTGGCCGTCCGGGAACTCGTCGTCGAAAGGCGTTGTGGATGCCAGTAGTCGCGCTTGAGCGCTCCCCAAAAACCTGATCGCCCCTCACCCGTACAGGTTCACAAGAGGCGGGGTTCCGGAGGCCTACTGTCCCGATCTGCAGTGCACGCCGCAAATCGGGATGGGGAAGACGAAGGCAGCGGCGCAATAGACTATAAGGAGACGCGTGTGATAAGCGGTGGCGATTAGGTTTAGCGCAGACGCTTATATAGCGCAGGTCAGGGGATATTGTGGGACTCAACCCACGCCCGAGTCGGTAACAACCCACGTCCCATAAAGACTAGAAACAGCTAACTAATTAACGCGCCCGTTAATGACTCGTAACTAATCCAAGATTAATTTTCCTGACTAGCAAAAATAAAGCTCGGCTCGGCGAGATTCCCGTAACCCGCGACGCACGAGCGCGTCGTGACGAGGTGACGCGAGGCGGGCGGCGTCCGAGGAGGAGTGTGCGAGAGCTGCTCTTCTTCTCACACCTTAGTGAGTGGTGGAACAACCTAGTATATAAGGAGGTGTAACTCTGACTCAACTAGCAATGTGGGTCTAAACTTTAGCACCACTAGCACAACCATATGCTGTCATGCATAAATGGGCCAAAGAGAATTTCAGAATTTGTCTAATGGGCCAACAGCCCAAAACTCACCAAATTCCAATAATCCCCCATAAAGTTTTCATTGGCACATCACTTCATTTCCATTCTAGAATATTGTTTTATATACCGGTGTGTAGTGGAGACTGTTAAGTTGAACTTCCACGTTAAACTTTATGCTACAGTAGCTAGCAACTTGAATAGTGGACTATGCCTTGAACTACAAGTTTTCTGCACACTAGTTTCACACAAAATCTAGACCGGTACAGAGCTACCGCAGGGCTTCCCCGTGGTTTGGAGCTTATGCGTCATACTCTAGGGCCTTTTATGAGTTTATTAGAGAGCACCCAACTCTCACAGACTGCGACGTTTAACAGTCAGACTCATATAGGTATGTTTCTCAATAGATGTTCTGCAGGACAATATCTCTGCTTAGAAAATCCACTTGGAACATATTAAGATAAATATCAACCTGCCATGCAGAATAAGAGAGCATTGCGTCTTTATGGAGATGTAAATATAATATGGGCATACTCTCCTCTCAACTGATCAACAACTTGTCTCCCAGCTCTAATTCACAGGATCTCCGATCACATAGAGTGGGTTACCACTGCGAACAACTCATTGTGTGGGTCTCAACCCCATCTCCCTTGATGCATTATCTATCACATTACGTCATAAACCCTTTGTGAAGGGATATGCCAAGTTCTTAGATGTTTGGATATAATCCAACGCAATAACTCCGGAATTTCTCAGTTTCCTGACAGATTTCAATCTCCTCTTCACATGCCTTGATGACTTCATATTATCCTAAGAAATGTTTACTTTGATGATCACAGTTCATCGGGATGGCGGGTATTGGTTTTTCAACCACAGGTAAGTCGATCAAAATCTCACGAAGCCACTCTGCTTCAACAGTGGCTGTATCTAATGCTATGAGTTCTGCTTCCATAGTTGACCTTGTTAAGATGGTCTACTTGCAAGACTTCCAGGAAACAACACCACCACCAAGTGTAAACAAATAACCACTTGTGGCTTTAATCTCATCAGCATCAGATATCCTGTTTGAATCACTATACCCCTCAAGTACTTGTGGATACCCAGTATAGTGAATACCATAACTCGTAGTGCCTTTCAAGTAGCACAAAACTCTCTCAAGAGCATGCCAATAATCATCTCTAGGATTTGACACAAATCGACTCAGATTGCTTACAGCAAAGGATATGTCAGGCCGCGTAGCGCTGGCTAAATACATGAGCGAGCCAATAATTTAGCATTCCTTTGATTCTTTCGAAGTAGCAAAATCGGATCATAAGGCATTGGATAAGACTTGTAGTCGCTATACCCAAAGCGACTCAATATCTTTTCCACATAGTGGGACTGAAGCAGTGTAATCCCACCATTGTCATCCTTCAGTAGCTTGATGTTTAAGATTACATCAGCCACTCTCAAGTCCTTCATCTCAAAGCAGCGAGATAGGAACTCTTTGACCTCCTCAATCACAGTGAGGTTGCTCCCAAATATCAATATGTCATCGACATAGAGGCACATAATAACTCCCTGGCCCCCACCATGGCGATAGTATACACACTTATCAGCTTCATTTACAACAAAGCCTTCAGCGATTAAAGTTCATTCAAACTTCTTGTGCCACTGCTTAGGAGCTTGCTTAAGACCATATAAAGACTTCACTAACTTACACACCTTTCCTTCTTGACCATCTACCACAAATCCATCAGGCTGCTCCATATAAATTTCCTCATCTAGCTATCCATTTAGAAAAGCTGTCTTAACGTCCATTTGATGAACGAGAAGACCATGTGAGGCAGCCAAGGATAGTAGTACTCGAATAGTGGTCAACCTGGCTACAGGTGAGTAAGTATCAAAGAAGTCTTCACCTTCTTTCTGGGTATAACCCTTGGCCACAAGACGTGCCTTGTACTTTTTAACAGTGCCATCAGGTCTAAGCTTTTTCTTGAACACCCACTTACATCCTACAGGTTTGCACCCATAAGGACGATTAGTGACCTCCCAAGTTCCATTAGCTAAGATGAAATCCATCTCACTACGGACAACTTCTTTCCAATAGTCAGCATCTTGAGATGCATAGGCTTCTGAAATAGAAGTGGGAGTATCATCCACAAGGTACACAATGAAATCATTACCAAATGACTTTGTAGTCATTTGTCTCTTGCTCCTTTTAGGAGCTTCATTGTTGTCCTCCACAGGATCATCATAGTTTTCTATCGGCATAGTGGGTTCAGAAATTATAACAAATTCCTGACTAGATGAACTAGTCATCTCCTGATTTGATGAGCTAGACATACCTTTTATGGGAAAGATGTCCTCAAAGAAAGTCACATCATTCGACTCTATAATCGTACCAACATGCATGTCGGATACTTCAGATTTTACTATCAAAAATCTATATCCAATGCTATGAAAAGCATATCCCAGAAAAACACAATCCATGGTTTTTGGTCCGAGCTTTCGCTTCTTGGGTATTGGAATATTGACTTTCGCCAAACATCCCCAAGTTCGTAGGTAAGAGAGTTTAAGCTTTTTTTCTCTCATTCCTCAAATGGAGTCATGTTTTATCCTTTACGGGAACACGGTTTAGGACATGACACGCAATCATTAGCGCCTCCCCCACCATTCCTTGGAAAGACCCGATGTATCTGACATGGCGTTAACCAAATCAGTTAGAGTGCGGTTCTTTCTTTCGGCCACCCCATTTGACTGAGGTGAGTAGGGAGGCATCCTCTCATAGATAATACCATGTTCTGTATAGAATATATCAAATTCATTTGAAAAGTACTCTCCACCATGATCCGATCTTAGCCGCTTGATTTTAAGATCAAGTTGGTTTTCTGTTCAGCTTTATAGTTTTTGAAGTAATTCGAAGCTTCATCTTTAGATTTTAGAAGATAAACGTAGCAGTATCTAGTAGAGTCATCAATCAACGTCATAAAGTATCTTTTTCCACCTCTTGTCAACACACCATTCATCTCACAAAGATCTGAATGTATAAGTTCTAGTGGTGCTAAGTTTCTCGGTTCCGCAGCCGTATGAGACTTGCGGGGTTGCTTTGCTTGCACACAAACTTGGCACTTAGAACCTTTGACAGTGATAAATTTCGGAATTAAACTCATATTGGCTAGCCGCGTCATGCAATCAAAGTTAATATGACAAAGTCGTGAATGCCAAATATTGGACTCATTATCATTGCAAATATGATTGATAACTTTAGTACACGAGTCTGACAAAGATAAGCGAAACAAACCTCCGCACTCATAACCCTTTCCAACAAATTGTATACACTTAGAAATTACAACTTTATTGGACTCAAACACCAACTTAAAACCATCTTGACATGGAAGCGATCCGCTGACGAGATTCTTAATGATGGAGGGAACGTGTTGCATATTCTTTAGTTGTACGGTCTTCCCCGAAGTAAACTTCAGATTTATCATACCAACACCATAAATAGAAGCACGTGAGCCATTTCCTATCAGCACGGAGGAAGTCCTTACGGCCTGATAAGAAGAGAACATGGAAATATCAGAACATACATGTGTATTAGCACCCGTGTCAATCCACCAATCAGGAGAATGACATACCGAAGGATAGTAGGTAGAATACCGTACTCAGCATCCTTCAATTCAGTATCGCTAATAACAACATTAGCGGTCTTGTCGCTATTCCCATGTTGCCGCTTGTCAAAGCGATTAGGGTAGCTAGGAGCCTAATGATTAGGATCACCACATATGTGGCAAGAGCCTTTCTTCTTATCATTTTTCCTCTTAAAGTTGGTGGAGTGAGTGGCCTTGTTCTTGCCATCAAACTTCCCTTTGCCATAAGATTTGTTCTTATTCTTGAACTTGTGGGATTGGAAGTTTTTCTTTTGTACCAAATTGGCACTAGAAGCTCCCTCAAATCCTCGAGCACGTGTGTCCTTTGCTCTCGCCTTCTCTTCCACATGAAGAGACCCAATGAGATCTGTAACGGAAAACTCTTGTATCTTATGTTTCAGAGAAGTAGCAAAGCTCCTCCACATGGGAGTAAGCTTGGCAATAATGCCTCCGGTCACAAACTTGTCCGGTAAGATACACTTGAACTGCTCGAGTTCTTTGGCAAGTGATTGTATCTCATGAGCTTGCACAACGACGGGGCGCTCATCAACCATCTTGTAGTCATAGAATTGCTCCATGACATACAACTCAGTGCCAGCGTCCGAGACCCCAAACTTGGCCTCGAGCGCATCCCACGCGTCTTTGCCATTATCAAATGACATATATGAGTCAACAATGTTGTCCCCAAGAATACTGAACAGAGCTGCCATAAACATGGTATCGACTTTCTTAAAGGCCGCTTTCTGCTCAGCAGAAATATCTCCTTCAGGTTTGCCACGAGTGGCGCTATAACAGTTTAGGTTTTTAAACCATAGAATTGCTCTCGCGCGCCATCTCTTATAGTGCATACCATCAAACGAAGGCGGCCTAGTAGCCGCGGCTACACCAGTGGAATTCAATTGCCTATAATTAGGTTTTTGGATTGTTGAAAATATACACAATAATCCATATGATTTAATCCGAATAAATAATCGACAAAGCATGATCATACATATAGCAATTAAATGGATCATGCAAACTAACAGAGTAGATGAACAGATTACATCTAAACACGATAAATCTATTATATCTATACCAATCGCTAGAACTATACACTCTAGCATAATCTGAAAGAGATGGATTGAAATCACATCCGGTATAGCGGCGGCAGCAGCAGCCGCGGTGGTAGCAACACGGGACAATTTGCTCTTTCACGCGGTGGTAGCGGCACGGGACAATCATATCGCGGTGGAATGAATATATATTTAATATTAATTCTATTAATTAATATAAAATACATATTATCATATCTCATTTCATCTGAAACACCTTTCGTTTCACTCCGAACACCTTCAGATCCTCCCAGAACGATTTCGGTTCTCTCACAGAACACTTCTGGTTTTCTCTTCTCTCTCATTCTATGATTCCGAAAATTACAAATGATCTCCTAGTGTCATCGTATTCTTAAGCGTGTTACCCCAACAACTCAGGATTGGCACATACATGATCTCAATCAATGATCAATAGCGGAACCGAGATTCCCATGAAGACCCCTATGCATTCCATGATGTTTTAATGTTCGAGGAGCTCGCCATAAAGGCACTCTCATATATGTAAAAATTGTTAGCTATCGGGCGTATTGATCTAGCTAGAGAAGTTATATAAACTGCAAGATGATGCGAGAGGGACATCACTGCAACGAAGCTTCTCGAAGATGTATTGAGCTAGTGTGTCTTCTTATAAAGCTTTTTTGAATTAACCCTATTTTTGTTACAATTTATAATTATTATTGTTTACTATGGTGTATATATATGTCTATGTATAATGATGATGTTATTTTGTTTATACCCATTCGGAATTTCAAGATGCAGTGGTAACAAATCTCTCTACTTCTAGAGCATGAATGAGCTAAACTAGCAATTACAGATGAAAGGATGAAGTTGCTAACCTTTTAGAACCCTTGGATAAATGGGATGCCACAAAATCTTAATAAATCATGTGAAAAAATAGGGATGAGCTCGAGCTCAGGAAGGAGCGACCAAATCCGCATTATATAAGTATATCAAAAACCATTACATAACATCGTGAATAGAGAAATGACCAAATTGATACAAGTTTATCACATTAAAACCAAAGTAAAGTAGTGATCAAATGTTATTATTGCAAAAATTACTCCCAAACTAAACCCACAAATCCCTATACTTCTCGAGCATGAAACGAGCTAAACTAGAAATGAAACATGAAAGGATGAAGTTGCTAACCTTTTAGAACCCTTGGATAGATGGGGCGCCGCTAAATCTTGATAAATCTTGTGAAAAAATGGGGATGAACTCGAGCTCAGGGAGGAAACAGAGAGGAGAAGCAGCTTGAAAATAGAGTATGACTCGGGGTAGGGAGGAAGATGATATAGGGAGTACATTAGTCAGCCTGCCGGAAAACCTTTGGTCCCGGATTGTGTCTCCAACCAGGACTAAAGGTCCCTTTTTGAACCGGGACTAGAGGTGGTTGTACCCTGCGGCGCTTTCTAGCCGTTCGAACCGGTGCATTAGTCTCGGACCCAAACACAATCGGGGCTAATGCTCCAGACGAAAGACCTATTTTCTAGTAGTGATATTCTCGGCCAACAGCTATTCTTGAACACAAGCCTCATCTCACCCTACTTCTCCTCTGGTGACCTAGAGAACACAAATGCGGGTCAGATCCAGCTAAAGGATTAGACATCTATTAGGTTCCAATATCAAATCCTAACAATACAATGACGACGTGGCGCCTACGGATCCAAATCACGCGATGGCGATCAACAAGCAAATGGCATAAAAACAGAGGAACAAAATTCAGTGTAGCAAGCAGTGTACGTACCGAGATGTGGAGCTAGAAGATGCTTCTCAACATCATTGCACCCAACACCTCGTGGATCCCAAAGTCCATGCCCGCTATCGATGATCGGACGACTGGTCGGCGTCAACTGCAAGACCTAGCCACCATGTGCAACGGCCGGTTGCCCTGCCTTGACCATCACCAACTCTGTGCTATCTCCTACTCACCGCCTTCTACCGCTCGCCGCCTGGTGTTCTTGTCACCGCCTTTTGTGCCCGTCGTTCAGGAGGTAGGGGTAGAAGAGAGGTGGAGAGGGATCCAGTGGGATGGCAAGGGGATCGGGGGATCGGATTACGGTTAACTTTCCATTTTTTGATCAGATTAGACATGATTTTAGGGGCTGCGGGCTACACCGACAGGACCGGGATTTTCCTCTGGTGGTGAAGTACGGTCAGTCAACATAAATCAATAAGTGCACACAGGAGAAGGTTTAGATTAACGATAGCTATTAGATCAAGTTTAGTGAGCCTAATCATGTGGTGGTAATATGTTTGTGTACGTTTCGTGGGTGGGCTTAGAGAAAATAACGTTTGCCCTTTTATTAGTATTAGTAGTAAAGACTAAATAGTAAAGATTATTACCATCTAATTTTTTTTCAAAGCTTCATCCTGATGCCATGCATGTTTTAATGAATAGGGTAATAGGAGGAAGCAATATAGGAATAAAAGATGATGCCCTCGCAATGTTAAAGTATGAATAACAATATATACATGTAGCACCTTGGAAGCTGCATGCTGAGTGAGGCGGTTTCACATGGCCAGCGCGCCTAAGCTTCACAAATGACAAATCATCACCTTGTTAACTTGTCCGCATCCTTTCATCCAATCACACGGTCATAAAATGTAAACTATAATATCTAATAAGTGTTAAGTTCCCCGCAAAAAAAAAAGTGTTAAGTTGGCTCAGCCGCCAGCTGACAAAAAAATATGGAGCTCTGAAGCAGAGTTAGCCAACGTACAATGATTTTCCACAAATCGACAAAAACATACTGTAGTTTGTTGGTGGCTCGGTAGCTAATCTTGCGGCATGTTCTATATGGAGGAATCCAGCGAGCAGCAAGCTGTCTTTGCCACCACAAAGGACAAGCAGAGTCCAGCGTAAGCAAGGTGAAGATGTAAGGAAGAATTGTGTATATATAAAGGTATCATGGTGTCTCGAACGAGAGTGTAAACATCCACAGTTCATCCGAAGAGATGCCTAGGAGAGCAGCAGCACCACAAGTTGCCGTAGCAATTGCAGCCGTGCCTACCACTCAAGAGAGGAGAGATGCAGCTGAATCAGCTGCTACCCGCTGTGATGAGGCACGCGAGGTAGCTGCAGCAAAAACTTGGGCGGCTCAGGAAGCCGCAGCCCGCTGTGTCGCGGCACGTGGAAACGAAGCTGCTGCAATTCTGGTAGCTCAAAAAGCAGCTGCCGCCGGCGATGATGCCCTCCACTCAGCAGCATCCAAGGCTCGAGCTGCTGCCGCCGATCATGGCCATGCACGTTCAGCTGCAGAACGAGCAGCTTTGGCGGCTCGTGAGGCTTCCGTTCTCCGTGCTGAAGCATCTCGTCGTGCTGTAGCGGCAGCTTCGGCGGCTCGAGAAGCAGCAGGTGGCGATGGCGATGTACTGGCAGCTCAAGAAGCTGCCAACCTCTGCTTTGTGGTACTTGGCCATGCTGCAACACAAGAAGATCGAGCTTCTGCGGCCCAACGTGCCGTGCCGCGTGCCGATGCAGCAGCAGCATCGGCGCTACAAGCTGCTGCCAGCTGCGACGAGGCACTTGCCGATCCAGAAGAAGACGATGACAAGAAGTTCCTCGACAGTATGCGTGGTTGGCTGATGACCGTGGCCGCGCTATTCGTCAACCTGGCGTCCACCGCAACCATGAAACCTCCAAGCTGGGTTTCAGAATACATCAGTGGAAGTACTACTACTAGAACAGCTAGCGGGGCGACTGCTGGTGCTCCTTGGCCAACCACTGCTGCTCAAAATCCCGATGCGGTAGAGGTTACTGTCCTGCCCCGCGATCGTGGTACGGTGATTGTTTACTTGATATCAAACACGGCTACTTTCGCGATTGCCATTTCTATGGTCATAGTGCTGCTCATCACCAAAAAAGGTGCGCCTGCAAAAACCCTGAAAGCCATAAAATGGATGATGGGCATGCTGGCCCTTGTGGTTTCATGTTCCTTCGCCTTGGGTATCTCCAGCAATCTACGCATCGTAGAGACCTTTTCCATCGGCCTTGTGGCATATGCCATTTTGGGGGTTTCCGTAGTCTGGATCTATTCGACCGTGGACTGTAGTTCAATAATAAAATTTATTATGCGTAGGGGTTAAATGTTTTATTTCCATTTGGGCATGCAGATTGAATTTTGTATCCACTCTCCGTGCGATCCAAAACATGTACGTACTATATTACTGTAGATAGATGAATGCTCGTGCGTTGCTACGGAACAAAAGGCTAGTAATAATACCACCAAGTGTGTCGCGGCAAAAAGCAACGTCAAAGAGAGAAGCAGATGATGAAAGTCTGGACACAATTTAACCAAGAAGGGGCACATGTTTATAGTAAGTATATGCCTAGTAATTTCTATATCGACCCACTTGTCGGTGTTAAGGTGAAATCTGAAATATACATGAAACCATTGAGGTCATTCACCTTATATATCATTCAGACTATATGCGTATCTTTGGTAATTGATGTGCACTAAATCCTAATACTGCCTTTGCATCTAATTATAAGACATAGGGAGTATCAGCTACAGAGTACCTAATTAAAAAAAAACTTCCCAAAATGGTTATTTGTATGTTTATGGGTGTACAAATCATTGTTCTGCAATCAATTAGGATATAAATAATCTCTCATGTCCTTAGGAGAATTACAAATATTTTCTATCGAATCTACAGTTTGCTTCACGTCACGATACCCTTGAAACTTAATTAGTTTATCCTTGTTGTGTTTCCTACGTCCGCCCGTCTCCTACATGTCATCGAGAGGCAACTTTTTCCATTACAATTAAAAAAGTTATAGATACATGGTTCCATCTGTTCACCTAGTAGTTGCCGGAGTAGGCCGACAATGCTACCCTACCCCTACCACTACAGGTTGGCCGAATCAGGACCGGTGATGTCGTGCAGGCATCTCCCGGTGCACTCCTGTGGCGATCGTCGGTCTTCTGTAGCTAACGTGGATGCCCTCATTGCATCCCTCCTCACAGTCCTGCCGGAGCAGGTGGCACGATGTTCCTTCGCCCTTGCGGTGCGCCGCTGGCCGTAACATGGGCAGTTCCCAACCACCACTGCGCCGCCAGCGCGGCCTACACGAGAATGTCGTTGTAGCGCGTGACCTCGTCGCTGTCCTCAGCGTCGTGTTCCTCCGTAGAGACCTCCTGCTCGGTGGAGGCGGTCGCCCTCTCGGCGAGTTCCTGTGCCTCGATGGCCTACCGCGCGGCTGCCCACTCTGCCACCTGCTCGGCTTCCTTCAGCTCGACGCGCTGCTTCGCTTCATCCTCCCGCTCGGAGGCGATGAGGAGGCAAACCCTCTCCTCCTATGCGGCCGAGTGGATGGAGGCCGCGATGACTTGACCTTCGATGGTGGTACCGATAACGTCGGTGGCCTTCTTGTCCCGCAGCGTATGGAAGGACGCGAGGAGCGCCCGCTGGTCGACGGGCTCCTCGCCGTCGACGTTGTTGACAAATTCCAGCTCCTCGGTGTTCTCCTCCATTGGCTTGTCCTCCTCACTATCCACGCCTTTCGAGGATCTTGAGCTCCTCCGTGACCGAGTTCTCCACCGGGTGCTCCTCTTTCACCAGCGGGTTCTCTACTCGTACCTCGCCTTTGACACCTCCGCTGTCCCTCGGCGGAGGGCTCGGGTAGCGAGCGTGGGCAGCGGAGGAAAGCATGGCCCAAGTAATAGACAGGCGGCGAGGCATGGTGGCTGGCTGGTGATTGGTTGTTGTGGCACTCATCGCTCCCCCTATTTGTAGCGTACCCGCCGAAGGGGGCGGGAGCCCAGCGTGCGGAACGCCAAAAGGCGGGCACTGGAAGAGGTTCACATGCGGGGGAAACGCCTTCGCCAAGCAAGAAGTCTGGTCGCCGACGAGATGGCCTGCCCATGGCAGGGGATAGGAAGCTAGGGGTAGACAAAAGGTAAAAATAAATAAATGCTTCCCCCGTTGGGGCGCGGGCGTGAACATGGAAGGACAACCGTTCCCTGACGTGCTCCAAATGCAGAAAATCGGACACATTTGGTGTCCGATTAGGGCGCACCGTTTGAAACGCTCCGAATCACATGGCCAGCGCTAAGCTTGAATAGCATAGATTCTAAGTTGCACATCCACGCTGTGTCTATGATCCATATATACATCTTTTAGCCAGTGACGTGTCCACGGTCGCGTTTGAGATCCATTCATGAACGAGCCAACCGCTAGATATCAATGAACTTTTCTTGGCTTTATTCACCAGAGCAAGCAGACAAGAGCATATCTTGTAGCGAAAGAGAAAATTGGTATACCGGATAGACAAGGGCCAGCGTCAGCTTTTTCCAATGTAGCTGTCACACTCAAAGGGAGATGCAGTTGATGGATTGAGAAAGCAAATTGAGGACTCTCCTATCGACTTGATTGGCAACTGAAATGCTGAATTTTCTTTCCCTTTTGTTCATATTATATAATATTTTTAAGAAGTTTGCAGCTGATGTAATATCTAGATAACTCGCATAGGCCATGTAGGCATTTAGTTGATGCCGTCCATGAATGGCGGTATCATAACTGCGCCAGCCAGGTCGATCAGGTAACTGTATAGGGTTTTGTTCTTTGCCCTTCTTGTATTGCGCCTTCTATGAACAGTAAAAGATGATCGCTAATTATACTCCTTTTATGATATTTGCATGGGCTTCAGAATTACCGAAACAGTAACGGCAACTGGGTAGAACAGTAACATGCCAAAACAGTAGCAGGCCAGAACAGTAACATGCCAGAACAGTAACATGCTAAAACAGTAGCAGTCTAAAACAATAACATGCTAAAACAGAAACAGGCCAAAACAGTAGCAGGCCAAAACACCAGCAGACCAGAACAGTGGCAACCCAGCATAGTAACTGGCCAAAACAGTAACAGACTAGAAAAGCAACAGGCCAGAACAGTAACAGGCATGAACAGTAGCAGGTCTGAATAGAGGCAACCAGCACAGTAACGGGCCAAAAAGTAAAGGACCGCAACAATAATAGACATGAATAATAGACGGCCAGAACAGTAACAAGCTAAAATAGTAAAAGGCTAAAACAATATCGGACCTTCTCAAAAGTGGGTCGTGCCTTAACAGTATCGGGCCTACTTAACGCAGGCTTTTAACGGGCCGCAAAATATTCGAACAGTGTGGGCTTCTGTAGGCCGAAACAGTAACAGGCCTGACATTCTCGGACCGCTGTTGGTCCCTTCTTTTGGGCCCATTTCAAACAGTGCAGGACGAAATAGTAACGGGCCATAATCTTATTAGGCTCCCCTAATGGCCCAGCCCACTTAATTATTAGCAGGCCTTGGCTGGGCCTGGCTTCTACCACAGTTTATGTGGTCGTTAACAGCGGTAACTGGGCGTTAATGATGTTTTCCACGTGGCATTTTGCATGACGTCAGTAGTCAACGCGGTTGGCGAAAAGATCTACGACGAAACAATTTTTCGTAGCTAAAGGGTGCGATCCGCCACGGTCAAGAAAAAACCGTGGTAGATTCTTTTGTGACGGGGCTTTACCGCGATGGGCATCCGTCGTAGAAAACTTTTTAGCCACGAAAAACGGGCCTTCAACCATGAAAATCGTCTGTTGTAAAACCAACTTTTCTTGTAGTGATTATTCTAAAATATGTGGATGACATATATGAATGATGTGATTGGTACTAATAACATTTAAGTTAGTAAATATGGATGAAGTTGAACAAGTTATTAACCAATGAGATCTATCAAGATAGATTGGTAAGTTTAATAAACATCATAGTTGAATGCTTTCTAGACTTGATTCTAAAGATGTTCAGAATATCCTGGACAAGATTCTAAAGTAATTCAGAATGGAATGAGGTAAGAAAGATGTTCTTACTTATATGAAGCATTGAGTTAGTCGCAGTATTACAACTATGGTTAAAAGGAAAGAAAGAGATGTATTGCATCTTCTATGCCTCAGTCATACGTTCTTCCATACAACCATATTGTATACTCGACGTAATATGACCCAAGGTTCTGGTTAGAAGGACAAGCTCTTAACTATAAGAACATGTCTTGAAGTGAATCTTGAGTTAATCATTGGACCAGAATTAAGTTTCTCCTTAAATAGGAAGAAGCAAAGTAAGGCGCACAGTTGCATTTCATGCACTAGGATGTACATAGATAAACAAGTATAAGGGAACCATCTAACGTGATGTATATTGTTGTGGTGGGACTAGTTCATCTTTACGCATAGGGTGTGTCCCAGGGCACAATGCCCATGAGAAAGCTCATTTTGGCTCATCAAACATCACTGCTGGCTCCTGGAAACTGACATCACTCTATTGCCATAACTACTATATATACACACACAAAGGAGTGCTAAGTGTGTTTCAAAGTTTACGTGACAACAGTGAAAGCGACCATCGTTGTAAACACTATAAACAAAGTCTTACTTTGTTGCCAAATGAATACTTCAACCCATTATAAGATAATGGTATGAATGTCAAAATTAGAAAGATATTAACAATTTGCAAAATACATAATGATGGTAAAATAGAACATGAACAAGACATTTTCCATAAGCATGTGTGATCAATAAACTCATATGTGATATGGTTTATGGTTGGTAATTGCAAGCTAGATTGTTTGTACTCTAGTGCAAGTGGGAGACTAAAGGAGATATGCCCTAGAGGCAAATAATAAATGGGTTTTTATTATCATATCTCAATTAGTTTGTAATAGTTCCATATTGTGCTATAACTATATCAAGAGGAACATTGATACAAGTGTGGTATGAAACAAACCAAGTCCCTAGTAGCCTCTATTCATACTAGTTCGTTGGTCAAGCGATGATCAAGGTTTCCTGGTCAAGGGGCATTTATGCTAATTGACAATAAGGTCATATCATTGGTGAATGATGTGATGGACATTACCCAAAGATTGCAGCACAATCAAGTCACAAGGTTCATTATTGCAATAGTTAGAAACATAGTATCCTTCTCCATAGACCGTGAGATCATATTACTCACTGTCTACCGAGGGTGCCTTGACTACATCAAACATCACTCGGTGACACGGTGATCATAAAGGTGTACGCTAGGTATTCTAGAGAAACAGTAGATGACATAATGACTCAAGACCAGGATTTGTTCACCCACGTGACGGGTAAGATATATACAGCCGGCTTGGTGAGATTACATCCATAATGTTGCAACATGTGACTAGATCACGGGATGTAATATCACGATAACAAGTAAAACAGAACTTGTCAGTAACGAGATTGAACAAGGTATGTGATACCAATGATCGAATCTCGGACAAGTCGTATCAGAGAAACAAAGAGAATTGGACTCGACGTTTTACGGTTTGACATTATCATCGTGCAATGCACAGGGGTCAAATGGGCATCCCGGTCCCTCTATTGATCATTGATGGAGATCATGTCTGTGCCATTCCCGAGCCGTGGGGAAATATACTTAAGGGTACGATGAGATAGAGATATTATGTAAGTTGGAATCACAGTAAAGAAAGAGAAAGCCAAAATTGTTCCATGGAGAGATCTGAACCTGTTCGGAGAAAGGAAAAGGGACTGAAAGGTGTTTCAGGTGAATATGCATTTATTATATATATTAATTATGAATTATCATATACTAAACAAATATTTAAATTGAAATTTATAGGGCAACTTTGACATTAGGTCAAAACCCCAAAGGGAATTGACCTAGAGGAAATCACCCTGGAAAAGGAAAAAAGAAAAACAACAGCCATCAGCCGACATGGGCCGATGTGGGCCGGCCCAAGCAGCCAGGTGAGCGGTTGGCTCTATCTGCCGCTCAGGGCGGCTGGCTCCAGGGCGCCACCCAGCGGGCAGACAGGTCGTGGCCTTAGCCGCCAAAACTCACGTGGGCGGGCACCGGGGAGCGTCGCCGCAACGGGCCGCCATGCGCGAGGCTGGCCCAGGTGGGGTGCAGCTGCGCCAGAGGCAGGCGAGCACGCGGGTGGGCCGTGGCCAAGGCCCAGCCGGCCGGCTCTGGCCCAAGCGATGCACTGTTGCTTGTTGTTGTTGGGTTGGGTGGCTGCTGGCCCATTCGGTTGTTCCCTTTTTTCCTGTTATTTTCCTTTAACTATTATTCCCACATGGGCCACCTAATGGAGAGGGCACGCCCTCTCCGCCTATATAAAGGGGTGCTTGATACATTGCTAACATATCTATAATTTTTGACTTTCCATGCTTGATTTATATCTACTTTCTTATGTTTTGTCCATACTTTGGAGTATTTTTATACACTTTCTTGGACTAACCTATTAACAAGATGCCACAGTGCCAGTTGCCTGTTTTCTGCTGTTTTTGGTCCCAGGAAAGTCAGAAAATGAATATTCTTGGAATTGGACCGGACAAAAGCCAAAGTCGTTATTTTCCTGGAAGACTCACGGAGCCAGAAAGAGAGACGAAGGGGGCCACAGGGTGGCCACACCACCCCTAGGCGCGGGTCCCCCAGGCCGCGCCAGGGCATGGTGTGGGCCCCCTGGCCGGCCACCGACCTTGCCTCTTTGCCTATAAGATGCCTCCCGATGCAAAAACCCTAAAAACAGCCTCCAACCACGAAAAGTTCCGCATGTTAGGTTCGCAGCATAGAAAACAAAAAAATTCCTACGATGAGAACTATACGCCAAGATCTATCTACTAGATACAGAGAAACGGGTGGATATACATCCATAGAGAACTTACCCTCGAAGACAGCAGAGTTTTGTTAACGAGTTGGAACTCGTGGATGATGTAGTCGTACGCTTGCCGATCTCAAGATCATGTGGAAGTTCTGGCGCCACAAATCAGTAGCGCATCCGTCCTCGCACACACGTTCAAGCCACCGGACAACCTCCACCTCCTCGCTCCAGCGAATCAGCGGAATCAGCAACTCCTTCCAGAGCAAGGCCACCGGGAACATGTATCTCGCTAATCCGAGACCATGGGGGAATATCTAGAGGGGGAGAGAGATCCTTCATGAGGATGTGTGCTTTGTGAGGGAGGAGAGGGGGCCTTCTATAGGAGAGGGGTGCTCCTCCCCTACCATGGGGCTTGTTCGTCTGCGGTACCAAAGTTGGCAGGCCAGCGCATGGCGGTACCTAAGTTGCCTGAAATTACCGCGTTTCGAAAAGTTGGGCCGCCAACTACTGAGAGGGGCCATTTCGAGGCAAACTCATCTCACCCCTGCCAAATACAAACATTCTGTTAAACCGCCCCGTGAAGTAGACGGTCGGGACCCACATGTCGGTTATCTGTCCGTGACACGGGCGCCAATGCGGCAACCTCTTAGGCAAATCGAGCAGCTAAGTGGATTGGATGCGTTGACCAATTTCACAAATCCATTCCCAGCTTTCCCCTAGCACCGGCAGCGTCGGAATCCACCCTCCAGGCAGGACGATCCCTTCGGACATTTGACTTCCGGGGCCAAGTTGCTGCGCCCAGTTGCTGCGCCGAGTCGCTGATATCGAGCTCCAATGGCGCATGCCGTAGCCGCCGTTGCGAGGCTCTAGCCTGCCTCCGCCGACGACGAGCCGATCAGCTTGGAGGATGGCAGACCCTACTATCAAGAAAGAAGAAGTTTTGTCTACAAGCGGGTGATCTACCCTTCTCTTTTCTATTCGCACTAGTTACAACTGCTAGCTAGCTACTGAATCTCAAATTGTTTGTTAGCCCATCGCTGGCAAACATATTTTGTCCACAGTTTTCTGTCAAGTGTGATCTGCGGACCCCCTTACCTGGTTACTGTAGTCCTCTATAGGTACGACTCTAAGGGCAACAGGTATGGACACCATTGTTTCACGATGGAAGAAGCGTCTGCGCAGATCTGCACTATATCTGGTATGGTTGCTGCTCTGCGTAATCATGTTGAAGTATGGCCGAAGCAGACTGCAAAGTTCAGCTTCATGGATGAACATGGCATCCATGTTCCTATATCGTGTGACAGTCAGCTAATTGGGTTGATGAAAAGGTATGCTTCGGATTGCATGTTTGAGCTGAATTGTGATGTACTGGATGTGGAAGCTGCTGCAACTGGGAGTCGCCCTTCTATTCTTGGACAGGGTGGTTGCTCGAACGCAATTAGCTCCTGGTAAGCAAAGGTCGCTTGGGGTTCGCATGTTTGTGTTGAATTGTATTTTTTGTTTTATTTACTCTGTAGATATTGGGCAGTTATGCAACAGTCTTGTTTCTTTGACAGGAAGCGCCGCAAGGTTAGAAACATGACTACCGGGTCAGTCATTTTGCTGCCCGAAGAAATTAAAAATGAGTGGAAAGATGATGTTGGACACGATTCTAGTGCCCATTGTCCCGACGATGCAGAGTAGGTGAAGCTAAGAAAATTGGCACCGAGGAAGAGGAAGAAGGCAGGAAATGAAGAAGCCATTGGACGTGAAGGCTTGGCACCCAGGCTGCGGAAGAAGGCTGCTGGCAATGAAGATGCATAGTAATGTGTTGAACTTGAACCTATATATCTAATTCTGTTAAATTCTGATCGCTCTGTGTGTGCAACGTTGCTGGGCGAAACAATCTACCCACATTCTCTGAGTAAAATGTAAAGCAACTTAGGGTTTGGAAACGCCCGAGTCAGTAGTTGAATCCGAAATTGTGATTGTGCCACTGCTATCTGAAAACAATGATCCACTGGTTCCACGATTGTTGAGGGGCAGGAGGTCTCCAAATACGACGGAATGTAAGTGGCACATAAATAAATTATTTAAGCTGCCACACTCCACGAAGCTGCAACTTATTTCAGATGCTGCACAACGACGTGGCAACATAAACAACAATGTTTTCACCGATAGTGCCCAGATGAGGAGGAAATGGGTACCACTTTCTGGCCTAATCTTGAGCCTGTCTATCTCACTGCCTCTCTGCTCCTGCATCCCCTGCATCTGGCGAAGCTCCCGGATCTCCAGTAAACGGGTGTATGTGCTTCCACTTTATAAATTGTGGTTGTGCCATTTGCATGAGTCACAATCCACGTAGATTACGTTTAAACAAACCACCAGTGTCATAATACACTAGTAGAAAATGTGTCTTTGGTCCACGGTTACATTCCCAATCCGGGACAAAGATCTAAATCGAGGCAGAAATTGATCTAAATCACAAATTCTTCCACAAATTAATGCGGGGTCAGAGCAATTTTTTCCTCCCTGGAATCCGGGACCAATAGTTCAGACCGCTAGGTCAACAAGTACAAATATTACAACTTAAAAAGGCATGGAGCTTAAGCTAAATAGAACTAGTTATCACACATCTCCTTGATCTTCCAAATCTTGGCCCGATGCGCATCTTCCTACGAGAGCAAGGATCGAATTGTCTGCTCCTTCCTTTTAGCATCTTCCTTGCACAGCTTCAATTGTTTCTCTGCATTTTTCCTCATGCACTTGTCAATACTCATAGTTGTGTACTGCAGGACTTTGGCCTGGTGGGGATCGTTCCTTGCTTGAGTCAGTTCTTGCTCTGCTTTAGCCTTCAGGGCCAACGCCGCGTCCCTCTCCTTCTCGACTTTGATAACCTTGTCTTGCACCCACCTGAGATCTCGATTATGCTTGGTCGTGTCAACTGGCTCCTATAGATTCATCTCAACACTGTCAAGAAGTGAGCTGAATACGGATTCTTTCAACTCGACAGTCATTTCCCATAGTTTGTCCAGCGTTTTCTGCATCGATTTGGGCCACTCTAGATCTACCCATTTGACAACACCGCAACTTCCGCCTTGCATCATTGCACGATGTCCTTGACACCGTAGAAACCTCCTGCCTACGTTTCGTCCTTCGAAGGCTACAAATCTAGCGGGCACATATCCATGTTTACATACCAGAGGACTGTCTTCATCCTCTAAACCGTGATATTCGGAGTCATACATTGTCTGGTTGGCCTAACACATCATACGCGCATGAGTAAACAGATTAGATGTAGCTCAAAAAATAGATAACTGGCCACAGATGATAGAAATAGAGATGAGACGACTCACATCGAAATCACCGTCCCTATCGTCACGACGCATTTCCTCGCCGTCTCCCCTTGAACCCATGGCGAGAGGGGTGGGGGGTGGCTGCCGGAGAGGGGATTGGGAAGGAGGCGTCATCGGCTAGCGGCTACGGCAGGATGGGAGTGAAGTGGGGAAAGTGGCTTCGAGGGTAAGGAAGAGAAGTACGGGGAGGAAGAGAAGTAATGGGGACGTGACACTGGGATGTGGCCCACTGAACTCGTGAGACGTGGCACTCGAAACAGGGGAGCGCCCGGTGTTGCCAGTTTGTCCAAAGCAAGCGTGGCCAATCATGCCGCAGAACAGCCTACTCGCGGATCGCTCTCATGAAGACCATCCCAATCGTCCAAGCGCCCCAATCGCACGGTATGTAACAATCGTCAAGCAGAACAACTGTGTTAGGGCGTGCCTTCTAGAACATTCGGTCTAACGGCTACCCATGCAATGACACTGGGTGTGGTTCATGAAAAGGACAGACATGCAGTGAAACTGGGTGTGGTTCATGAATAGAACAGATATGCACTAACACTGGGTGTGGTTCATGAAAAGAACAGACATGCAATGACACTGGTGGGCCCATCCTTATGTGGTTCATGAAAAGAACAGACATGCAATGACACTGGTGGATCCTTATGTGTTTGTTTAGAAGAACACACATGCAATGACACTGGGTGTGGTTCATGAAAAGAACACACACGCAATGACACTGGTGGATCCTTATGTGGTTTGTTTAGAGGAACAGACATGCAATGACAACGGTGGATCCACAAGTGGTTCATGAGAAGAACACACATCCAATGACTCTGGTAGATCCTTATGTGGTTCATGAAAAGAACTGACATGCAGTGACACTGGGTGTGGTTCATGAAAAGAATAGACATGCACTAACACTAGGAGTGGTTCATGAAAAGAACAGACAGGCAATGATACTGGTGGATCCTTATGTGGTTTATGGAAGGAACGGACATGCAATCACACCGGTGGATCCACATGTGGTTTATGGAAGTAACACACATGCAATGACACTGGGTGTGGTTCATGAAAAGAACAGACATGCAATGACACTGGTAGATCCTTATGTGGTTCATGACAAGAACACACACGCAATGACACTGGTGGATCCTTATGTGGTTTGTTTAGAGGAACAGACATGCAATGACACCGGTGGATCCACATGTGGTTTATGGAAGTAAAATACATGCAATGACACTGGTAGATCCTTATGTGGTTCATGAATAGAACAGACATGCACTAACACTGGGTGTGGTTTATGAAAAGAACAGACACACAATGACACTGGTGGGCCCATCCTTATGTGGTTCATGAGAAGAACAGACAGGCAATGACACTGGTGGATCCTTATGTGGTTTGTTTAGAGGAGCAGACATGCAATGACACCGGTGGATCCCCATGTGGTTTATGGAAGTAACACACATGCAATGACACTGGGTGTGGTTCATGAAAAGAACAGACATGCAATGTCACTGGTAGATCCTTATGTGGTTCATGAAAAGAACAGACATGCAATAACACTGGTGGATCCTTATGTGGTTTGTTTAGAGGAACAGACATGCAATGACTCTAGCCGTGGTTCATGAAAAAGAACAGACATGCAATGACTCTAGCCGTGGTTCATGAAAAGAACAGACATGCAATGACACTGGTGGATCCTTATGTGGTTTATGGAAGGAACAGACATGCAATCACACCGGTGGATCCATATGTGGTTTATGGAAGTAACACACGTGCAATGACAGTGGGTGTGGTTCATGAAAAGAACAGACATGCAATGACACTAGTAGATCCTTATATGGTTCATGAGAAGAACACACACGCAATGACACTGGTGGATCCTTATGTGGTTCGTTTAGAGGAACAGACATGCAATGACACCGGTGGATCCACATGTGGTTTATGGAAGTAAAATACATGCAATGACACTGGTAGATCCTTCTGTGGTTCATGAAAAGAACAGACATGTAGTGAAACTAGGTGTGGTTCATGAATAGAACAGACATGCACTGACACTGGGTGTGGTTCATGAAAAGAACAGACATGCAATGACACTGGTGGGCCCATCCTTATGTGGTTCATGAAAAGAACAGACCTGCAATGACACTGGTGGGCCCATCCTTATGTGGTTCATGAAAAGAACAGACATGCAATGACACTGGTGGATCCTTATGTGGTTTGTTTAGAAGAACACACATGCAGTGACACTGGTGGATCCACATGTGGTTTATGGAAGTAAAAGACATGCAATGACACTGATAGATCCTTATGTGGTTCATGAAAAGAACAGACATGCAGTGAAACTGGGTGTGGTTCATGAATAGAATAGACATGCACTGACACTGGGTGTGGTTCATGAAAAGAACAGAAATGCAATGACACTGGTGGGCCCATCCTTATGTGGTTCATGAAAAGAACAGACATGCAGTGACACTGGTGGATCCTTATGTGGTTTGTTTAGAAGAACACACATGCAATGACACTGGGTGTGGTTCATGAGAAGAACACACACGCAATGACACTGGTGGATCCTTATGTGATTTTGTTTAGAGGAACAGACATGCAATGACACCGGTGGATCCACATGTAGTTTATGGAAGTAAAAGACATGCAATGACACTTGTACATCCTTATGTGGTTCATGAAAAGAATAGACATGCAGTGAAACTGGGTGTGGTTCGTGAATAGAACAGACATGCACTAACTCTGGGTGTGGATCATGAAAAGAACAAACATGCAATGACACTGGTGGGCCCATCCTTATGTGGTTCATGAAAAGGACAGACAGGCAATGACACTGGTGGATCCTTATGTGGTTTGTTTAGAAGAACACAAATGCGATGACACCGGTGAATCCACATGTGGTTTATGGAAGTAAAAGACATGCAATGAGACTGGTAGATCCTCTTGTGGTTCATGAAAAGAACAGACATGCAGTCAAATTGGGTGTGGTTCATGTGACATGGTTATACCCTACGGGTACGTAACTTCAGCATACCTAGTCCAGCCCAAGGAAGGCCCACGGCAGACATACGCTGGCCCATGAAGATTTTCGGGTGGCCAAGGCCCATGACATCTTCGGATCCTTGGAGAGCAAGACTAGAGTTTGAATACAACTTGTAACCTACTCGTATCGGCACCAGAGACCTAGCCTCCCCATATATAAAGGCTAGGAGGGGCCAACAAGGGGGGCACGTAATCCCACAATAGACCTTTCCCACACGCATCCACACTAGATCGAATCTGCGCATCCTGTAACCTTCGGTTCCGCCGTAATCAAAGAGCAGACAAGCAGGAGTAGGGTTTTCCCTCCGGGGGCCTGAACCTGGGTAAATCTCGTGTCCCCTAGCTGCTTGTCTGTTAACCGTGCCACGATCTCCAGCATCCCCATCTTCTCCAAAACCCAAGTCCATAACAATGGGCATTGACGAGATCAAACCTCGTCATCATGAATAGAATAGACATGCACTGACACTGGGTGTGGTTCATGAAAAGAACAGACATGCAATGACACTGGTGGGCCCATCCTTATGTGGTTCATGAAAAGAACAGACATGCAATGACACTGGTGGATCCTTATGTGTTTTGTTTAGAAGAACACACATGCAATGACACTGGTGTATCCATATGTGGTTTATGAAAGTAAAAGACATGCAATGACACTGGTAGATCCTTATGTGGTTCATGAAAAGAACAGACATGCAGTGAAACTGGGTGTGGTTCATGAATAGAACAGATATGCACTGACACTGGGTGTGGTTCATGAAAAGAACAGACATGCAATGACACTGGTGGATCCATATGTGGTTTGTTTAGAAGAACACACATGCAATGACACTGGGTGTGGTTCATGAAAAGAACATATAGGCAATGACACTGGTGGATCCTTATGTGTTTTTTTAGAAGAACACGCATGCAATGACACTGGGTGTGGTTCATGAAAAGAACAGACACGCAATGACACTGGTGGATCCTTATGTGGTTTGTTTAGAGGAACAAACATGCAATCACACTAGGTGGATCCATATGTGGTTTATGGAAGTAACAGACATGCAATGACACTAGCTGTGATTCATGAAAAGAACAGACATGCAATGACACTGGTGGATCCTTAAGTGGTTCATGAAAAGAATAGACAGGCAATGCCACTGGTGGATCCTTATGTGGTTTGTTTAGAAGAACACACATGCAATGACACTGGGTGTGGTTCATGAGAAGAACACACACGCAATGACACTGGTAGATCCTTATGTGGTTTGTTTAGAGGAACATACATGCAATGACACCGGTGGATCCACATGTGATTTATGGAAGTAAAAGACATGCAATGACACTGGTAGATCCTTATGTGGTTCATGAAAAGAACAGACATGCAGTGAAACTGGGTGTGGTTCGTGAATAGAACAGATATGCACTAACACTGGGTGTGGTTCATGAAAAGAACAGACATGCAATGACACTGGTGGGCCCATCCTTATGTGGTGCATGAAAAGAACAGACATGCAGTGACACTGGTGGATCCTTATGTGGTTTGTTTAGAGGAAGAGACATGCAATGACACCATTGGATCCACATGTGTTTTATGGAAGTAACACACATGCAGTGACATTGGGTGTGGTTCACGAAAAGAATAGACATGCAATGATACTGGTAGATCCTTATGTGATTCATGAAAAGAACAGACATGCAATGACACTGGTGGATCCTTATGTGGTTTGTTTAGAGGAACAGACATGCAATGACACCGGTGGATCCACATGTGGTTTATGGAAGTAACACACATGCAATGACACTGGGTGTGGTTCATGAAAAGAACAGACATGCAATGACACTGGTAGATCCTTATGTGGTCCATGAAAAGAACAGACATGCAATGACACTGGTGGATCATTATGTGGTTTATTTAGAGGAACAGACATGCAATGACTCTAGCCGTGGTTCATGAAAAGAATAGACATGCAATGACTCTAGTCGTGGTTCATGAAAAGAACAGACATGCAATGACACTGGTGGATCCTTATGTGGTTTATGGAAGGAACATACATGCAATCACACCAGTGGATCCATATGTGGTTTATGGAAGTAACACACGTGGAATGACACTAGGTGTGGTTCATGAAAAGAACAGACATGCAATGACACTGGTAGATCCTTATGTGGTTCATGAGAAGAACACACACACGCAATGACACTGGTAGATCCTTATGTGGTTTGTTTAGAGGAACAGACATGCAATGACACCGGTGGATCCACATGTGGTTGATGGAAGTAAAAGACATGCAATGACACCGGTAGATCCTTCTGTGGTTCATGAAAAGAACAGACATGCAGTGAAACTAGGTGTGGTTCATGAATAAAACAGACATGCACTGACACTGGGTGTGGTTCATGAAAAGAACAGACATGCAATGACACTGGTGGGTCCATCCTTTTGTGGTTCATGAAAAGAACAGACATGCAGTGACACTGGTGGATCCTTATGTGGTTTGTTTAGAGGAACAGACATGCAATGACACCGGTGGATCCACATGTGGTTTATGGAAGTAACACACATGCAATGACACTGTGTGTGGTTCATGAAAAGAACAGACATGCAATGACACTGGTAGATCCTTATGTGGTTAATGAAAAGAACATACATGCAATGACACTGGTGGATCCTTATGTGGTTTGTTTAGAGGAATAGACATGCAATGACTCTAGCCGTGGTTCATGAAAAGAACAGACATGCAATGACACCGGGTGTGGTTCATGAAAAGAACAGACATGCAATGACTTATGTGGTTTGTTTAGAATAACACACATGCAATGACACTGGGTGTGGTTCATGAAAAGAACATATAGGCAATGACACTGGTGGATCCTTATGTGGTTTGTTTAGAAGAACAGACATGCAATGACACCGGTGGATCCACACGTGGTTTATGGAAGTAACACACATGCAATGACACTGGGTGTGGTTCATGAAAAGAACATATAGGCAATGACACTGGTGGATCCTTATGTGTTTTTTTAGAAGAACACGCATGCAATGACACTGGGTGTGGTTCATGAAAAGAACAGACACGCAATGACACTGGTGGATCCTTATGTGGTTTGTTTAGAGGAACAAACATGCAATCACACTAGGTGGATCCATATGTGGTTTATGGAAGTAACAGACATGCAATGACACTGGCTGTGATTCATGAAAAGAACAGACATGCAATGACACTGGTGGATCCTTAAGTGGTTCATGAAAAGAATAGACAGGCAATGCCACTGGTGGATCCTTATGTGGTTTGTTTAGAAGAACACACATGCAATGACACTGGGTGTGGTTCATGAGAAGAACACACACGCAATGACACTGGTAGATCCTTATGTGGTTTGTTTAGAGGAACATACATGCAATGACACCAGTGGATCCACATGTGATTTATGGAAGTAAAAGACATGCAATGACACTGGTAGATCCTTATGTGGTTCATGAAAAGAACAGACATGCAGTGAAACTGGGTGTGGTTCGTGAATAGAACAGATATGCACTAACACTGGGTGTGGTTCATGAAAATAACAGACATGCAATGACACTGGTGGGCCCATCCTTATGTGGTGCATGAAAAGAACAGACATGCAGTGACACTGGTGGATCCTTATGTGGTTTGTTTAGAGGAAGAGACATGCAATGACACCATTGGATCCACATGTGTTTTATGGAAGTAACACACATGCAGTGACATTGGGTGTGGTTCACGAAAAGAATAGACATGCAATGATACTGGTAGATCCTTATGTGATTCATGAAAAGAACAGACATGCAATGACACTGGTGGATCCTTATGTGGTTTGTTTAGAGGAACAGACATGCAATGACACCGGTGGATCCACATGTGGTTTATGGAAGTAACACACATGCAATGACACTGGGTGTGGTTCATGAAAAGAACAGACATGCAATGACACTGGTAGATCCTTATGTGGTTCATGAAAAGAACAGACATGCAATGACACTGGTGGATCATTATGTGGTTTATTTAGAGGAACAGACATGCAATGACTCTAGCCGTGGTTCATGAAAAGAATAGACATGCAATGACTCTAGTCGTGGTTCATGAAAAGAACAGACATGCAATGACACTGGTGGATCCTTATGTGGTTTATGGAAGGAACATACATGCAATCACACCAGTGGATCCATATGTGGTTTATGGAAGTAACACACGTGGAATGACACTAGGTGTGGTTCATGAAAAGAACAGACATGCAATGACACTGGTGGGCCCATCCTTATGTGGTTCATGAAAAGAACAGACATGCAGTGACACTGGTGGATCCTTATGTGGTTTGTTTAGAGGAACAGACATGCAATGACACCGGTGGATCCACATGTGGTTTATGGAAGTAACACACATGCAATGACACTGTGTGTGGTTCATGAAAAGAACAGACATGCAATGACACTGGTAGATCCTTATGTGGTTAATGAAAAGAACATACATGCAACGACACTGGTGGATCCTTATGTGGTTTGTTTAGAGGAATAGACATGCAATGACTCTAGCCGTGGTTCATGAAAAGAACAGACATGCAATGACACCGGGTGTGGTTCATGAAAAGAACAGACATGCAATGACTTATGTGGTTTGTTTAGAATAACACACATGCAATGACACTGGGTGTGGTTCATGAAAAGAACATATAGGCAATGACACTGGTGGATCCTTATGTGGTTTGTTTAGAAGAACAGACATGCAATGACACCGGTGGATCCACACGTGGTTTATGGAAGTAACACACATGCAATGACACTGGGTGTGGTTCATGAAAAGAACAGACATGCAATAACACTGGTAGATCCTTATGTGGTTCATGAAAAGAACAGACATGCAATGACACTGGTGGATCCTTATGTGGTTTGTTTAGAGGAACAGACATGCAATGACTCTAGCCGTGGTTCATGAAAAGAACAGACATGCAATGACTCTAGCCGTGGTTCATGAAAAGAACAGACATGCAATTACACCGGTGGATCCTTATGTGGTTTATGGAAGGAACAGACATGCAATCACACCGGTGGATCCATATGTGGTTTATGGAAATAACACACGTGCAATGACACTAGGTGTGGTTCATGAAAAGAACACACATGCAATGACACTAGTAGATCCTTATGTGGTTCATGAGAAGAACACACACACAATGACACTGGTGGATCCTTATGTGGTTTGTTTAGAGGAACAAACATGCAATGGCACCGGTGGATCCACATGTGGTTTATGGAAGTAAAAGACATGCAATGACACTGGTAGATCCTTCTATGGTTCATGAAAAGAACGGACATGCAGTGAAACTGGGTGTGGTTCATGAATAGAACAGACATGCACTGACACTGGGTGTGGTTCATGAAAAGAACAGACATGCAATAACACTGGTGGGCCCATCATGTGGTTCATGAAAAGAACAGACATGCAGTGACACTGGTGGATCCTTATGTGGTTTGTTTAGAGGAACAGACATGCAATGACACCGGTGGATCCACATGTGGTTTGTGGAAGTAACACACATGCAATGACATTGGGTGTGGTTCATGAAAAGAACAAACATGCAATGACACTGGTAGATCCTTATGTGGTTTATTAAAAAGAACAGACATGCAATGACATTGGTGGATCCTTATGTGGTTTGTTTAGAGGAACAGACATGCAATGACACCGGTGGATCCACATGTGGTTTATGGAAGTAACACACATGCAATGACACTGGGTGTGGTTCCTGAAAAGAACAGACATGCAATGACACTGGTAAATCCTTATGTGGTTCATGAAAAGAACAGACATGCAATGACACTGGTGGATCCTTATGTGGTTTATTTAGAGGAACAAACATGTAATGACTCTAGCCGTGGTTCATGAAAAGAACAGACATGCAATGACGCTGGTAGATCCTTATGTGGTTTATGGAAGGAACAGACATGCAATCACACCGGTGGATCCATATGTGGTTTATGGAAGTAACAGACGTGTAATGACACTGGGTGTGGTTCATGAAAAGAACAGACATGCAATGACACTGGTGGATCCTTATGTGGTTCATGAGAAGAACACAGGCAATGTCACTGGTGGATCCTTATGTGGTTTGTTTAGAAGAACACACATGCAATGACACTGGGTGTGGTTCATGAGAATAACACACACGCAATGACACTGGTGGATCCTTATGTGGTTTGTTTAGAGGAACATACATGCAATTACACCGGTGGATCCACATGTCGTTTGTGGTAGTAAAAGGCATGCAATGACACTCGTAGATCCTTATGTGGTTCATGAAAAGAACAGACATGCAGTGAAACTGGGTGTGGTTCGTGAATAGAACAGACATGCACTGACACTAGGTGTAGTTCATGAAAAGAACAGACATGCAATGACAGTGGTGGGCCCATCCTTATGTGGTTCATGAAAAGAACAGACATGCAATGACACTGGTGGATCCTTATGTGTTTTTTTTAGAAGAACACACATGCAATGACACCGGTGGATCCACATGTGGTTTATGGAAGTAAAAGACATGCAATTACACTGGTAGATCCTTATGTGATTCATGAAAAGAACAGACATGCAGTGAAACTGGGTGTGGTTCATGAATAGAATAGACATGCAATGACACTGGTAGATCCTTATGTGGTTCATGAAAAGAACAGACATGCAATGACACTGGTGGATCATTATGTGGTTTATTTAGAGGAACAGACATGCAATGACTCTAGCCGTGGTTCATGAAAAGAATAGACATGCAATGACTCTAGTCGTGGTTCATGAAAAGAACAGACATGCAATGACACTGGTGGATCCTTATGTGGTTTATGGAAGGAACATACATGCAATCACACCGGTGGATCCATATGTGGTTTATGGAAGTAACACACGTGGAATGACACTAGGTGTGGTTCATGAAAAGAACAGACATGCAATGACACTGGTAGATCCTTATGTGGTTCATGAGAAGAACACACACGCAATGACACGGGTAGATCCTTATGTGGTTTGTTTAGAGGAACAGACATGCAATGACACCGGTGGATCCACATGTGGTTGATGGAAGTAAAAGACATGCAATGACACCGGTAGATCCTTCTGTGGTTCATGAAAAGAACAGACATGCAGTGAAACTAGGTGTGGTTCATGAATAAAACAGACATGCACTGACACTGGGTGTGGTTCATGAAAAGAACAGACATGCAATGACACTGGTGGGCCCATCCTTATGTGGTTCATGAAAAGAACAGACATGCAGTGACACTGGTGGATCCTTATGTGGTTTGTTTAGAGGAACAGACATGCAATGACACCGGTGGATCCATATGTGGTTTATGGAAGTAACACACATGCAATGACACTGTGTGTGGTTCATGAAAAGAACAGACATGCAATGACACTGGTAGATCCTTATGTGGTTAATGAAAAGAACATACATGCAATGACACTGGTGGATCCTTATGTGGTTTGTTTAGAGGAATAGACATGCAATGACTCTAGCCGTGGTTCATGAAAAGAACAGACATGCAATGACACCGGGTGTGGTTCATGAAAAGAGCAGACATGCAATGACTTATGTGGTTTGTTTAGAATAACACACATGCAATGACACTGGGTGTGGTTCATGAAAAGAACATATAGGCAATGACACTGGTGGATCCTTATGTGGTTTGTTTAGAAGAACAGACATGCAATGACACCGGTGGATCCACACGTGGTTTATGGAAGTAACACACATGCAATGACACTGGGTGTGGTTCATGAAAAGAACAGACATGCAATAACACTGGTAGATCCTTATGTGGTTCATGAAAAGAACAGACATGCAATGACACTGGTGGATCCTTATGTGGTTTGTTTAGAGGAACAGACATGCAATGACTCTAATCGTGGTTCATGAAAAGAACAGACATGCAATGACTCTAGCCGTGGTTCATGAAAAGAACAGACATGCAATTACACTGGTGGATCCTTATGTGGTTTATGGAAGGAACAGACATGCAATCACACCGGTGGATCCATATGTGGTTTATGGAAATAACACACGTGCAATGACACTAGGTGTGGTTCATGAAAAGAACACACATGCAATGACACTAGTAGATCCTTATGTGGTTCATGAGAAGAACACACACACAATGACACTGGTGGATCCTTATGTGGTTTGTTTAGAGGAACAGACATGCAATGGCACCGGTGGATCCACATGTGGTTTATGGAAGTAAAAGACATGCAATGACACTGGTAGATCCTTCTATGGTTCATGAAAAGAACGGACATGTAGTGAAACTGGGTGTGGTTCATGAATAGAACAGACATGCACTGACACTGGGTGTGGTTCATGAAAAGAACAGACATGCAATGACACTGGTGGGCCCATCATGTGGTTCATGAAAAGAACAGACATGCAGTGACACTGGTCGATCCTTATGTGGTTTGTTTAGAGGAACAGACATGCAATGACACCGGTGGATCCACATGTGGTTTATGGAAGTAACACACATGCAATGACATTGGGTGTGGTTCATGAAAAGAACAGACATGCAATGACACTGGTAGATCCTTATGTGGTTCATGAAAAGAACAGACATGCAATGACATTGGTGGATCCTTATGTGGTTTGTTTAGAGGAACAAACATGCAATGACACCGGTGGATCCACATGTGGTTTATGGAAGTAACATACATGCAATGACACTGGGTGTGGTTCCTGAAAAGAACAGACATGCAATGACACTGGTAAATCCTTATGTGGTTCATGAAAAGAACAGACATGCAATGACACTGGTGGATCCTTATGTGGTTTATTTAGAGGAACAAACATGTAATGACTCTAGCCGTGGTTCATGAAAAGAACAGACATGCAATGACGCTGGTGGATCCTTATGTGGTTTATGGAAGGAACAGACATGCAATCACACCGGTGGATCCATATGTGGTTTATGGAAGTAACAGACGTGCAATGACACTGGGTGTGGTTCATGAAAAGAACAGGCATGCAATGACACTGGTGGATCCTTATGTGGTTCATGAGAAGAACAGACAGGCAATGTCACTGGTGGATCCTTATGTGGTTTGTTTAGAAGAACACACATGCAATGACACTGGGTGTGGTTCATGAGAATAACACACACGCAATGACACTGGTGGATCCTTATGTGGTTTGTTTAGAGGAACATACATGCAATGACACCGGTGGATCCACATGTGGTTTATGGAAGTAAAAGACATGCAATGACACTGGTAGATCCTTATGTGGTTCATGAAAAGAACAGACATGCAGTGAAACTGGGTGTGGTTCGTGAATAGAACAGACATGCACTGACACTAGGTGTAGTTCATGAAAAGAACAGACATGGAATGACAGTGGTGGGCCGATCCTTATGTGGTTCATGAAAAGAACAGACATGCAATGACACTGGTGGATCCTTATGTGGTTTGTTTAGAAGAACACACATGCAATGACACCGGTGGATCCACATGTGGTTTATGGAAGTAAAAGACATGCAATGACACTGGTAGATCCTTATGTGATTCATGAAAAGAACAGACATGCTGTGAAACTGGGTGTGGTTCATGAATAGAATAGACATGCAATGACACTAGGTATGGTTCATGAAAAGAACAGACATGCAATGACACTGGTGGGCCCATCCTTATGTGGTTCTTGAAAAGAACATACATGCAATGACACTGGTGGATCCTTATGTGGTTTGTTTAGAAGAACACACATGCAATGACACCAGGTGTGGTTTATGAGAAGAACACACATCCAATGACACTGGTGGATCTATCTTGTCATAATTTGATGTATTCCATGATGTATTTCATTGTACAAGATACTTTCTATTTTTATACTACTCAGTTTTGCCCTTGGTTTTATGTGGTACTACTTAGTTTTGCCTACCCCCTCTCTATCTTTCGTAGAAGCCCAAAACTGTGCTCACCCTGTCTGCTACTCCCTGATTGGTGGTCACAGTTGTCACGCGGATCGTGCGCCCCAACCGTTGATTTTGTGCGATCCAACGATGATTGTTGCACACCTCGTGCCCTTCACAGTACAGCATGAGATAGTACGGACGTCTCCCTCCGCGAGACTTCTACAGGAAGAAACACGATGCCGTCCATCGAAAAAGTCGTCGAGCGGTCATGTCAAGTTTAATCAAGTCTGAAAAGCCTACTACTGCTACTACAACTCATGCACAGGGCAACGGGGTCATCGAGTGCACGGTTGTCGACGGGACGCTGCAATTTATTGCCACTTGATTTTAATCAGACATATCCCATTTATACGCAGCGCTCTCAATCTCACTTCCAACTGGACCCTACCGCTAGTAAATTCCATGAGTCAAGGCCCCCCCTCGAGTAGATCCAACGTTGCTAGAAATTAGTTCCGCGCCACTTGCATGCAGTGGAATCGAGGTCTGCCATGAGCGTGTTTTCAATGCAGCTCTAAAGTGGAGATCGTGGTTGTTTCAAAAAAAAGGGAACCGAAAAAAGGTTGGAGATCGTGGTAGCCCCCCGCCCCCACCCCCACCCCCGCCCACCACACGTGTCTACTCGAGGACTACGAACGGTCCGGTGTTTATAACCCCCCTCGACCTTCTTCTTCCATGAGCTCGTGTCATTTCCCCCTAGTCTGTCTAGTCCCAAGACCCCAATCTACACCTGCCGCCCGCGCCGAATCTCCCTCGTTTGCACTACCTCCTTCCCTTGGTGCGCCATGAAGCGTACGCGTGGAGAAGATCCGGAGGTGAAGCTAGTTGAAGGCTAAGCAGCAGATGGCTCGATCGTCGCCAAGCAGACGGAGGCGTCTTCTCCGGGCACGAACGCCGCTCGTCGCCGCACCGTCGAGGGTGCGAACTCATCCGTCCAGCCAGTAGCCATCACCGCTGAGCAGCAGGTGGTAGCCGTCGCTGCCGAGCAGCAGTTGGTAGCCGTCGTCGCCGAGCAGCAGGTGGTAGCCATCGCTGCCGAGAAGCCGGTAGTAGTCATCGCCGCCGAGCAGCAGGTGGCCGACAACGTCGTGGTGCCAGCGGCAAATCTGGATGGGGGGTAGGCGGCAGGCGGAGGCAATCCGGTGATCTACATCGATGACCCCATCGCCGTTCAAGAAATCTTCAACGCAATCATGGAGAATGATGAGTTCGAGGAGGAGGTCCCCGATGAAGAGTCTGAGGTACTACATTGCTTGCTTCTCTAGTCGCAGCCGCAATTTTCACTGTTCATACATAGGATTTGCTCAATCGTGTACCGATTCTTTTGCTCTTGAAGTAGGTTAGTATATATATGATTCGATCGGTTGATTGATGCATCTGCCATCTAGTCACAAAACCCCAATCCGTCTAGTCACAAAACCCCAATCTGCTCATCTGCCATCTAGTTGAGTTTGCTAGTTGAGTGTTGATTTCGATACACAGCAGGCCTATAACATTACATTTATATTCCTTACTGAGCCCAATGATTCAATTTTGCCCCAAAATAGTGCAAGGGCATCTGATGGTCTCGTTTTCTTAGGGATGGTTAGTGGCCCTGAGGCAGCAATGCACATAAACAATATAGGTTGTGCTGTTGGTATTTTGGTTCTCCGACTCCATCGCTAAAAAAAATGAGGCCCTAATTTTTTCTCTCATATGGAACCTAAATATATAATATTTGTATTGTTTCTGATCTATGAATGCGTTGTATGATGCATTTGTATATCCCTGAATATTGTTTGGTATGATTACATTTCAATTTCTTATTGTGGCCAATGATTCAAATTTGCCCCAAAGAGAGGCAGACACATTGGTGTCAAATTTTTACAGGGATGAGTGAGCGAACCTAGGGCCATGTACAAAATCAATATAAGCTGTGCAATTGTTACTTGGTTCGCTTACGCCATCTCTGTAGAAACTTATGAGGCTACAATCTTTATTCTACATTCATAGAACTATGATATTTGAATTATCTATTCCATGCATTTATAGTGTATAAGAATTACATTTTAGTTTGTCACCGAGGCCGATGATTGAAATTTGCCCCAAAAGAGTTCAAGTGGAGACACGTATGATGGTGTCGTGTTTTAGGGATGGGTTGGTGAACCTGAGGCAGCAATGCACACAAACAATATAGGTTGTGATGTTGGTACTTTGGTTCCCCAACTCCATCTTTGAAACAAATTTTGAGGCCCTAGATTTATTCTCATATGGAACTACATATATGATCCTTGAATTATTTCTGATCTTTTAATGATTGGTATGATGCATATGTATATGAATGGTTTTGATCATAAGTATTTTTAACATGCGCCTGAGGATTAATTGTTTGGTTTTTTATTTATAATTACAGTATTTAGGCTTGTTTTTGTACCTGACTATGTATATCCCTGAATAATGTTTTGTACGATTACATTTCAATTTCTTATTGTGGCCAATGATTCAAATTTTCCCCAAAAGAGAGGCAGACACATTGGTGTCAGATTTTTTCAGGGACGAGTTAGTGAACCTGGGGCGATGTACAACAACAATACAGGTTGTGCAATCGTTACTTGGTTCACTCACACCGCCCCTGAATAAACTTATGAGGCCGCAATCTGATGCAATTATTTGTCATTGTGTTGAGATGAAATGATATATGAACCGATCAAACTATTGCTGAGATGCTTTATCTTTGATATCCACAGATATATTGTCTTACATATACATGTTGTCAATTCTTGAGTTGTAATATAATTCAATCATATGTACGAGTTCTAAGTTATGTTCTTAAAAATCAACAGGAGGATGATGATGAAGTGGACGATAGCAAGGAATCCAGGGACAACAAGAGCCGCTACGTGCTGAGGAGGTTACGGTGTGGGCTAATCCGTTTCCACCATAGGGGGAGACTGTTTTGCCCATTCTGTGGCAGAGCAATCAACGTGGACCTCAACAACATGATCCAGCACGCGGAGGGCGTTGGCAGAGGCAGAGGCAGAAGCCATAGGCCGATTACCTTGGCGCAGCACGCAGCCTACGGCAAATTCCTCCGGAAGTATGTCAGGACTGCCCTGTATCCCATCGACTAGGCTGTCGCTGCCTCCTGCTGATAAACCCCTGCCCTGCTAGGCGTCTCCGTATCCTGGCCTCCTGCTGTAGCCCCTGCTTTTATTTTGTTCTAGTTAATTATTACCTGTGTGTGGCATGTAAGACAATATATCCGTGGTATCTCTGGTGAACCTTATATATTAATCTACTCCTTTATATGGAGTGCCTTAAAGTTTCTAGTGTTAAATTATATTTACTGATCATGCTCATGCACACTACAAAATATTTCTAGTGCTCGATTATATTATAATTGTCAAGAAATACATCAACAAGTTAAATTGGTTCAAATTTTGTATTGAAGTAACTAAATGTATCACACACATAATAAACTAGAAACTAAAATCTAGTTCAAACACATAATGTATCACCACCACTTGTTGTCGTCCTTGACTTGCTTCCCCTTCAGCCGCTTGATGTCGCCACCGTCCCAAGATCCCTGCTCGTCCTGAAACCGCTTTCTGTCCTCCTCGCGCTTCTTCTTCTGGGCTAGCTTGCAACCAGGGCATAGCTCTCTCGCGAAAAACCCTGCCTTAACCATCTCATCTTTCATGATAATGAGCTTACTGTATAACTCATATGCCATGTAGGCGTCTCTGACTGCATACTCGAGGCGCGCCTGGCTCATCGGCTTCCACTCCCAGTAGTCGTGATCAAGTCGCTTCAATTTCTTCAGTTTTTCATAGGATTTATCGATGATTTCCGCTGCCAGATCACCCATACCATCCTTCGCTGGGTATGATTTGATCTTGTACAGATTTTGGATGTCGATGTGGTGCCGCTCTAGGATTTTTATCAACGCACGAGAAAGCATAATTGTGTCATTTGTGATATCCACGCTAGTGAAAGTTATCCTTTTCCTACACAAGAACACGACCAGAGCCGGACAACGCATCTCAGTTGGTTTACTCCTGCACTTAGATGGTTCTAGGGATGTAAGGGAACAAGGGATGCAGAAATGGTGATCTCAAATTTAAATTTCACATACTTGCAGAAGTGGTAAACGAGGACCTCCTCATGTATGGCGATTTGCACGACAGCGATCTCTTGTGGAGGATTTTTCGCTTATTTGCACGAGTGTACTCCAAGTCTAGCCCCGCAAACTTGTGCTTCTCTTTCTCAAGCAATTGCTCAAACCTGGCGAGAGTTGTCTCCACAGTCGCTTCATCATTTGTGTACACCACTGTCAAAGTCGTGGTGCCATGGGAAGGGACCAAGTGGGTATCTATTGTGCGTTTCCCATCGTCCATGCCTGCAAGGAAATGGGTGAAAGGAACTGCCTGCAAGGAACTGCCTTCGAGAGGAAGAAGAAAATGAATCGACGGTTCCAGAATAGAGAAAGAAGAAGCGCCCAGGAAAAACTACAGAGGAATGACTGAGGAAGAGGAATGACTGCAGAAGAAATGTGGTAACTGCAACTTTCGGTTCGAGAACTCACCGTGGTTACGTGGAGATCGTGTTAGTGCTGCCGGTTCAACAAGTGGGGCCAGTTCCTGCGAAAATATGAAATTAGCTGTGCATTTTTCTATGCGAGAAATTGAGAGAAGTCATTTATATTTTGTCTTTCATAATTAAACACAATGAAGTTGGTATAGCCCAAGAGATTTGAACAAACGAGATTTGCTAGTTTAACATACAACAACACTTATAGGCCCAACATGGCAGAACTTGGAGAGCCCCAGAACTTGAGCTACCACAGAGACCTCGGCAGAGGTGGCAGAATTGGTGCGGGTACAACCACGACGACGGCGAGCTCGGATTCTAGAGGAGGAAAACAGAACCGAGCATGGTCGACAAGGTGATAGATCTCACCGGGAACCAATTCTCGTCCCCGACCATGCCATGGGTGCGTCCATGGTGAGGGCGAGCTCCGACTCGGGATGGGGAGGAGAGCGGGGCCGAGCAGCTTCGTCACTTCCCAGCTCTGCGCCATGGCCGCGACCACCAATTGCCGCTCCAGGGAAGAAGACGAGTAATGGAGGCGCCAACGCTACAAGCCTACATGGAGGAGAGCTGGGCCGAGCAGGTTCGTCCACGTCCCAGCTCCGTGCCATGGCTGCGACGCCCCACAGATTGCCGCTCCGGGGAAGAAGAAGACGCGTAATGGATACAGGCGGCAATGCTGCAAGCTTAATTGACACCTAAGCGACGGGAGCGACAAGAGCGACATAACGACGAGAACTGACAGGGGGCCCAACTTGACGGCCGTTAGCCTGATTTTTTGTATTGAAACATAAAGTTGAATTCGTGCCGAAAAAGACCCTCTGAGTATTTGGCACGCCAACTATTGTCATCGCGGATGATATCAGGGAACTCGGGTACCGCGTTGCCTGGACACCCCAACTTTCAGGCTGCAAAATGATATTCTCCCTACCATGGCCGGCGGCCAAGGAGGGTTCCCCCACCTCTTCCTCATTCATGTGGTGAAAGCTCCACTCACATCAATTTTGACTCCACCCAAAATTCCACTCACATGCATTAAATTTCCACCAAATTTAATGCAACTCTCAATTAATAAAACTCTTTTATTTCTTTTATTCAGAATTTTGATAATTACTTTAATTAACATTCACATAAAACCCCTTGCAACATTTCAATATCACATGCAGAACCACTTTCTGCAATTTCATTCAAAACAATTCTGGTTTCTATCGAAACAATTCCTGCGCTTTGCAATCCTTTCGTCTAAAACATATGTGCTCCAAAATGGTGTCCGGCAATCCTTAAGCGTGTCACCCTATGGTTTGCGAATAATGCAGACATGATTGAGACTCCTCTCAGATCAATAATCAGAAGCGGGACCTGGAGATCCATACTGACTCCTGCACATTCAACGATGACTTCTGTGATCGTGAGAACCTTTAATGCTAGTAACTTAATCCCTTTGTCTCATGATATAATACATGTCCGAGATTCTATCATCGGTATCCAAATACCTAGTTTGATCTCGTTACCGACATGCACTATTTTCTCGTTCCCGTGATATAATATTCTAGTGATCACATCACTTGCTTGCAAGCTATCTTAATGTGATATCACCGAGAGGGCCCAGAGTATATCTATCCGTCATCGGGATTGACAAATTCCACTCTTGATCTATGAGCCTCAACATAAGACCTTCGTAGCACTGGACCCACCTTTATAGTCACCCTGTTACGGTGTGACGTTTGATGTTATCAAGATACTCTTCCGGTGTTAGCAATTAACATGATCTCATGGTATAAGGACTAAGATTACTTCGTATGATGTTATAGCAATGTAAACATAATGACTTGATCGTAATGCTATACTTCGGATGAATGTTTATCACATCATTTCACAAATGTTGTGACCTCGTTATTAACAACATGCAATGTCCATGATCAGGAAAGCTTGATCATCTTATTAATCAACGTACTAGTCTTGAAGAGAGGCATAACTAGGAACCCTTTTTGTTTATTAAACACACATGTATTGACGTTTCCTTTCAATAAAATTATAGCATGCAAAATAAACATCTATCATATACAAGGAATACATAATAACAACTTTAGTATTGCCTCTCAGGGCATATTTCCTTCACCGCAGCTCCGCCACCACCGAAGGGGAGATTCGGGGGACAGAAAGTCACTGTTTTGGCACCCTGTCGGGACGGGGAAGTGCCCCCGGAGCCATCTCCATCGATCTCCACCACCATCTCCATCGTCGTTGTTGATTCCCATGATGATGAGGGAGTAGTTCTTCCTCGAGGCTAAGGGTTCTACCGGTAGCTATGTGTTCATCTCTCTCTATGCATGATCATATTGTGATCATGAGCTTTGTAATCAAGTAGATCTACCTTGCTACTCAAGTGCTTTAATAGATCTCTGCTCTCCCCATGTGTGTGAAAGTGACATCGTGCACACCATGGTGGCACTTAGGCTAGATATTACAAATACTTGTTATGAGTTATATTTGGAGTTGGATGTCTTTATGAAATTGTGGTGTTTGTTGGAACTATCTAGTGCTCAAGGTGACAGTGTGTGGTTATCTAGATGGGAAAGACTTACTTTGAGGTGTGCTGTTATAGCCCTACCATGGATTAGAGTGTCCAACCGGAGAGTAGTTAAGAGTAGTATCATAAAGAGAAGATATTTATATGAGAGTGTTCACTAGTGAAAGTATGATCCCTAGGCCTTGTTTCTAAACATTGAAACACCGTTTGCAATTAGATCTGTTACATGTTTTCTTGCTTCCATCTTTATTTCAGTTTGCCTTTAGTCTCTTCCATGTCATCAAGCTATTTTCTAGCACCGTTGTCTTATATTCATACCACTTGTATTTTACTATCTCTTCGCCGAACTAGTGCACCTATACACCTGACAAGTGTATTGGGTGTGTTGGGGACACAAGAGACTTCTTGTATCTTGAATGCAGGGTTGCTTGAGAGGAGATATCTTTGACCACTTCATCCCTGAGTTCGATAAACCTTAGGTGATCCACTTAAGGGAAAACTTGCTGTTGTTCTACAAACCTCTGCACTTGGAGGCCCAACAACTGTCTACACGAATAGAAGTGCGTAGACATCAGTGCCCATGGGTCGGAATAAACACACAATTTGAGAAGTCCTTTGGTTGACTTTCTCTCTCTATATATATATACCTTGTGACCATGGCCCCATGTACGGGCTGTGCGAACAAGGATTCACCGCAGTGCAACGTTGTGCTACGGAGATTTCAAGCCGGAGATCTACTTTCACACTCCCGGCGGGATCGGGGAGCCGGAGTTCATCATCGTACACCGTATGTGTACGAAACCTCGAGGGTGCCTTATTCGGGGGCACCTTGGATGTCGTGAGCCAAAGCTTCTGCACGATGAAGATATAGCAAGGGTGACCTGCGAGGAGCTTTGCGACCTTGAGGTCGGCTACGAGTTCGACTACTTCAACCACGTTCCCCTCAGAATGTTAACCGTGTATGGTCTACAAGGGTATGTATTCTATACGCCCTTGTCGTTACTGCATTACTACATAGATAGATCTTGGGCATTACGGAGTTCTATCATAGGATTTTTTTTGTTTTCTGCTACGGAACCCTTCAAATACATGGCCTACGACAAGAACCTCGTAGACCACACCAAATGCAAGTTCATCATGTGCAGTCGTGAGGGCAAAGTTGCATGTCGTTTTGTCCGGAGGGTCGGACCAGAGCACCCATCGCAGCTCCATCAATCGTTGCACGAGTTGTGGTGGGGCGAGGTCGAAGAAAACCATCAAAGGAGGGAGGTAGAGTATGTCGCGCAACCAACAATCGAAGAAGGGCAGACTCACGGGAATGATCGCGTGACATCGATGTGGGGTAGTTTGCTAAATTGGCCACCAAGGTGCAAGCCATTAGGGATAGGTTGGAGAAACTTGCTAATAGATATAATTAGATCTAATTATATAGGTAATATTAGTTTGTACTAATTAATCTTGTAGTAGATTGAGTAATCTATAGTATTCTTTTGGTGGTTTCTTCATTTTGGATAAGTGTAATGCTATGACAGACTGTGCACATATACACGTATACTCATAAACTATTTGATCCATGCATTTTGGATAAGTCTAATGGTACGATAGGTTCCAGGTGTACAAGACAAAATGTTTGATCAATTATTTAACTATTATCCAGTAGTATGAGAAAAACGTTACATCACTATATATGATTGTACCAATATTTGAGACGAAAATAATAATTTCCTTGTTGTGGTTGATGTTAAACTACTAGTGGAACAAGAACATGACCAAAATATGGTAAAAATAATAGGAATAGTAATACATGGAATGATCTATGATAATTAGTTGAACAAAAAGTTCAGAGGAATTAGTGAGAAATATATAGAAATTGTACTATTTGAAACAGTGAGTACAAATACTAATAAACAAGCGAACGCATAACTAAGAACAACTCATCCAACAAAATGGCAAAAGGTACGGAACATTTCAAGAAATGTTAGTCGAAAAAAATGGACACAACATAACAATCAACAATTACTAGTAGAAGGAATCAAGAAACTGTAACTGAACCAAAGTTTAAACAAACAAAAGGCAAAAATTCACAAGTGTAAACTCAAATGTTGGACATGGAAAAGGAAGAACAATGTTGAGTAAGTTTTGAACACGCGACTATGAAGGCATAAACCCACCAAAATAGCACGATCCACACAAAATAAATAAACAAGACAACCTAATATGCTAGATAACTCTTCCAACACAGGTATCAAAATTATCATCGAAAGTCAAATCAAACTTGCAGTCCTATGGGGAGCGCACACATATAAAGATAGAAATCCTAACCGTCATTCCCTCAAGTCTTCACGGTTGGTTTCAGGCGTGTCACCACATGATGTCTGCTCGAACTGAAATCCAACCCACCGCCTGTAATCTCGTGCTCTGCACTTTGAAGAAAATGCCATCTCCAAACAAACCCAGAAGAAACCCAACAACTTATAGGTGGATGGTGAAATTACTGTTGCAGAACATAAATGCTAGTAGTACGTACTAGCATCAAATTTCAACGAAAATCTTTCCATTTTTACCAAATAATGGGAATATGTTTCCACTGGTGTGCAGTATACATATGAATGGCATTTATTTCATCACCTAGGGACATCGTCATCATATCTGCAGTTAAAAACTGGCTAAAAGGTTTCCAGACCGTATGCCACAGCCACGGCCGAGCAGTGGGAAGTAACCGAACCCAAAGGCACGCCTCTGTTCCTCACCAAAAGTGCCTTTTGGTGCACAGAAAGCTCCCATACTTTCAGTTACAGGAGAGAGCACAGGACAAAGCACGCCCCCCAGGCCATCCTCGCTGCTGCTATAAAAAACCAACAGTGCTCGTGCCCAGGCACATTCCTTCCCAAGTTCCCATTGCAGCCTCTCCCAAGAACCCCCGAATCCATCCCAATCCCCTCTAAACAATCAGCGGCCAAAAGGCATCGGAAAGAAGGAGATGCGTAGGAGCAGCAACATGCATTCCTCTCTGAAGAATCCCCGTGCTCTAGTTCTCCCGCTGATTGTTATCGTCTCCCTGCTGCAGCGCCCAGCCTCTGCCGAGAAACAGGTGAGTGGAGTGGAGGAGCTTTTCTCTTGGTTCGTTCCTCCTTGGTTTTCGTTGGTGAAAAAGCAAGCACTCTTGTTCGTTCGTTGCAGTCGTATGTTGTGTACCTCGGAGCCCACTCGCATGGCAGCAGGGAGGGCGCCGCCTTGGCCTCCAACCAGGAGCGCGCCAGGAACTCGCACTACCAGTTCTTGGGCTCCGTCCTGGGCAGGTAAGTGGAATGAAAATACCAGTACGTCCTGCTGAACGCTATGCAAGAAGAAGCAAAGGCTTTCTGAATTTGATTTCTGTGTGTGCGTGTGTGCATGCAGCGAGGAGAAGGCGCAGTACGCCATCTTCTACTCCTACACCAAGTACATCAACGGCTTCGCCGCCACGCTGGAGGAAGAGGAGGCGATGGAGATCTCGAGTACGTCTTGTTCTTCTCCATTCCCTTGTTGTTGTTGTTGTTGTTGTGCGGCGCCGGTTGTTCTGGATGATCTTCGTTCTCTGAACCTTGTGATTTAATTTGGGTTCGGGTTTGCGCGCAGAGCACCCGAGCGTTGTCTCGGTGTTCCCGAACAGAGGGCACAAGCTGCACACCACCCGGTCGTGGGAGTTCCTCGGGATGGAGAAGGAGGGCCGGGTACGAGCGAATTCCATCTGGGCCAAAGCGAGGTTCGGTGAAGGCATCATCATTGGCAACCTGGACACCGGTACGTACTCCTACGAACTGTTCATGATCTCTACATCTCCTCGCTGTTTCAGACACTATATGCATGAGGACCTAGCTGCTACTAAGCACCGTCAGTCAGGCTGTCACTGGGCGAGTTACTAGTAGCTAGAGTCGGTCAGTTTTTCAGGATGATAGTAATAACTTAGAAAGTGCCATTAATTAATAAGTCTACCACTATGACCCGCTTAGTAAAGACCATCCATAATGATATGCAATCAGCCATGCACATTAGTACTATTTCTTCAGTTGGGAGTAACTGAACCCGGCCTTTGGCGGAGTGGAGTGTTGCGTTGGACCGTTGGTCAAGACCAAAACAGCAGTCCAATTTTCCTCTGCCACCGAACACGACCCGACCCGTGTATCGTAGTACTAGCTGCTGCATAGGCAGGCAGCTGATGCTTCCACAGTAGCTCGTGAGCCCTGCATTGCGTGTGCATGCAGAGCCAGCCAGCCAACAGGAGCAGTCGGTCGCAGCAATCGGAATCTACCCCCACGCCACACACACACACACGTAAAACGTTGCGGCCTCCCGTTTTGCTGGCGCGCCGCAGGCTCGCCGCCGAGGATGAGTTGTCCCCTTGCGCTCGCGCGGAAACAAACGCGCGACCGGGAGCTCTCCGCCTCGATCGCCTTGAGGGGAGCGTCGGGTTTTATGAGCCGTTGGGACTTGGAACCGCTGCCGCGCAGTTCAATCCCGGCCCTCGGTCAGAAACGGTGGCCACAAAAGGTTTAGGCCCCGTTTGGCTTCAAAGTATTTTTGAAGTATTAGGAGAATACTTTGGTTTCTGAAAATACTTAAGTATTAAATACTTTAGGACGTTTGGGTCTAATAAATACTGTGGTTTTAAAATTGAAGTATCCTCTAAAAACGTGGTATTTTTTAAGTATTTGAGAAAGAGACAAGATCTATTTTTTTCTAAAACCGAGAAAAGAGAAAAACTGTGGTATTGGTTTGCCAGACGTTAACATACTTTGGTTTTATAATACCTTGGTTTAGAAAATACTAAGCTACCAAACGGAACCTTAGTTTTTTTCTTCCGTTTCTCAAGGTGGGGGAGCGTCGCAACAAATGGTGGGCAGCTAGGGTGTGTGTAAAGGTTAGCAGGAGGGAGGGACAGAGAGTGCAGCGTTCAGAAGTCCACTCCCCCACGGCTGCGGCCGCTGCCTGCGGGTCCACCACGCAGACAATACAGCACAGCACACTAGCACAGGCACGGGCGGTGGTGGCAGGGGAATCCCGGACGTGGAGTCAAATCCCTCCTCATCCACGGCCCCCGGCCCCGGCGACTATAGTACTCGGCGGGGCCAGCGCCCGGCATGGCGGGCGTGCACGCATGTGATGACCAGTCTAGTACTAACCAAGAGCTTGGTGTGTGTGTCGGTTTGGTTTGGCGTGCAGGGGTGTGGCCGGAGGCCGGCAGCTTCAGCGACGACGGCATGGGCCCGGCGCCCGCGCGGTGGCGCGGGGTCTGCCACGACCAGTCCTCCGACGCGCAGGTCCGATGCAACAGGTCTGTCCGTGCTCACCCTCCTCCTCCTTGACAACGCCTACTCCTCTCCTCGCTTATTAATTTGTTTCTCCATCGCGTGCGTGCGTGCGCAGGCGCCGGTGCACTGCACATTGCACATACATGGCCCTCCGTGGCTGGCAGCTCCACCCGTCTGCCTCGGGCACCGTGCAAACGTGCCGTTTTACGCCCTGTGGGTGCGTTATCCCGATGGATGACGGGGTTTTTGTCTGCGTTGGTTCCTGTTGTTTAGTCTTGTGCCAATGTGCTTGACTTGACTAGTGTCCCTGTCCATCGTGGTTGTGCAATGTGCAGAGCGATAAACTAAATGATGGCTAACTAGAGTATTACTGTATTATCAACCTACCTCCCATCCTAGTTGTTGTCTGTAGAGACATGACAAGAGGCCCTTCTCGGTTCCACAACTAAGATTTGTCCCATCAGTTGTTCAGGCGACTGCTTACGCTTATTTTAACCAACCATCTCGTCACCATGGCAGGCTAAAGCCGAACAGTCTCCACCCTTAGGGCCATGTCCAACAGCCTGTATTTCGAACATCGATTTTGTACAATTTAGTTGGTTTTGTACGATTTGGTCGGTTTGCGGGAGGCGGTAGCGGCCATCGAGGACCGCGACGAGCGGGAAGCAAAGAAACGATGGAGGCCGAGAAGACGACCGGTTCGCCGCTGAGGCCATGTTGAAGGAGGAGCGGCAAGACGCGCAGGAGACGGCGGAGGCCGTGGCCTTTGACATCATCTTGTCCAAGGCCGCCGCCAAACAGGAGGAGCTGGAGGAGGTGCGTGTTGCGGTCAAACGGGGAGGTTCTTGCGGAGGTGCACGCGGACGCGGTTGTCCTGCGTGCTTCGGTGGCGGAGGCGGCCCAACGGGAGGTGCTGGCGGCTGCCGCCAAACGGAAGGTGAGAGCGGCGCGCAACCGCGCATGAGCAACGGCGGCCATGCTGAGGGAGGTGGAGACCCTCACGCGCCACCTCCGGAGATAGGCAACGAAGGCCAAGAACGCAACCTTGGCGGCCCGGCGGGTGCAGGCGGCCAAGAACGAAACCTCCGGCCAGGACGGGGCCGATGCTTAGTCAGATTAGTTTATGTAATGTTATTAGTAATTTTGTATGTATGACGCGCGGGTCTAGATGCTTATGCAATGACATCCAGTTATTTAGTAATTTTGTGTGTATGACGCGCGGGTCCAGATGAGGACCGGCGCGGGCAATCCGAGCCCCCGCAAACCGAGCTCAACTTTGGCTCGGTTTGCGCCAAAACGGATGGGTCCGGGGTTGGAGACCGCTTTGCGGGTGCTCGTTGGGTCGTGGCCTCAGTCCCAGAGGACAGGATCGGACTCGCGGCGTCCATTTACGGGGGCCATCGGAGATAGCCTTAACCAACCATCCCGTCAACATGCCAGGCTAAAGCCGAACAATCCCCACCCTTAGGCCATCTCCAACAACCCCGTATTTAGGACATCGATTTTGTACGATTAAGTCGGTTTACCGGGTGGAGGACAGGCCGTCCGGGCTCAGCCCGGTTGGGTGGCATGTGTCCCCAACGTGCTACCCCATATGCGGGCCCTCTGTCCGTGGGGAGCCATCAAGCTCAAGCTTGACGGTAGTATCAACGTAATGGCGGCCGACGATTGTCCCGCCAGAGTTTCACTTCCGGCCCGCTGGTTCCGGCCTTTCCCGCCTACGCCGCGCCATTTTCCGACCGACTCTCCCTTCCAGCTCGCCATTCCCGTCGAGCCTCCTCTCCCCCGCGAATATAAAAAGGAGTCGGCCGTCGGGACGGAGCAGCAACCCCTCCCTTGCCCCGTTCCCTCCCCCGCCATGCCGAACAACCTCCATGTGACCTGGGTCGAGCTCAACAAGTCCGCCCTCGCCGCGTACCCCCTTCTTCCCTTCCCCTTCCCCTCCCAGTGCCGGTGAATCTTCAGAGGGTGACGAGGAGCACATGGGAGAGTTGGTGCCGGGCAAGGCAGAGTTGGTGGCGAAGGCCGAGGCCGAGGGCGAAATTGATAGCGCGGATCTATACGGGGCCCTCAAGGCCAGGGAGGCCGCCGGTCGGCACCCCGCCGCGCGGCTGCGGCTCGAGGCCGACGAGGTGGCGAGGGAGGCGGTAGCAGCCATCAAGGACCGCGACGAGCATGAAGCGAAGAAATGATGGAGGCCGAGAAGACGGCCGGTTCGCCGCTGAGGCCATGTTGGAGGAGGAGCGGCAGGACGCACAGGAGAAGACGGAGGCCGCGGCCTTTGACATCATCTTGTCCAAGGCCGCCGCCAAACAGGAGGAGCTGCGGTCAAATGGGAGGTTCTTGCGGAGGTGCACGCGGACGCGGCCGCCCTGCGTGCTACGGTGGCGGAGGCGGCCCAACGGGAGGTGCTGGTGGCTGCCGCAAAACGGAAGGTGAGAGCGGCGCGCAACCACGCATGTGCAACCTCGGCCAGGCCGAGGGAGGTGGAGACCCTCACGCGCCACCTCCGGAGACAGGCAACAAAGGCCAAGAACGCAAACCTCTGGCCAAGACGGGGCCGATGCTTAGTCAGATTAGTTTATGTAGTTTATGCATTGTTATTAGTAATTTTGTACGGATGATGCGCGGCCCAGATGCTTATGTAATGACATTCAGTTATTTAGTAATTTTCTGTGTATGACGCGCGGGCCCAGATGAGGACCGGCCCGGACGCGCGGGCAATCCGAGCCCCCGCAAACCGAGCTCAACTTTGGCCCGGTTTGCGCTGAAACAAATGGGCCCAGGCTGGAGGCCGCTTTGCGGGTGCGTGTTGGGTCGTGGCCTTAGTCCGGAGGATAGGATCGGATAGACAGATTAGCTATGCACGCTCCAGCGACACGATCAAAATGGACCGACTCGCGCGGACCGACCCATCTATGCACTAAATTTGGGAGCTCGGACAAAAGTGTGTGTCGTGACTGGGCGTCTGTCGCTGGCCCATGTGCGGCCATACAAATCCTCTTTTTCGGAGAACTAAATGGGTCGGCCTGTTGTGACCTTTGTCCAGGGAGGCCGGGCAGGTCAACCCAAAATGTTCGAGGCACGATCCAAATGGATAAAATCAGACCAGTTGGGTCGTTGTTTTGCGTCGATCCGCTGGAGATGCCCTTAGCAATGTTTGTAATCATATCCGAAACAAAACCAGACTACACAGGTATTCATACCGAAACAAAACCAGACTACACAGGTATTCATACATATAACATGAGGAAAGCAGACAGTACAACATGTCACACAAGTTTGTTGTATTGCCACCGTGCTAGGTTTCAGTTATGGATTTGTTAGTTCTCGGCCTTGAAACTCATTAAATCTCAGTCAACTCTTTCATCATTGGATCTGGCTCCTGATCTGTGCGATCCGGGAGTTGAGTGCTAAGAAAAATGTTGATCAGCATAATTTTTTTGCTTATACAGCACAAAAAAAATGTTCACGCGTACACATTTCTTTGTTCACATACATTCTTTTCCATGAGATCAAATGTTGTTCACGTGTCACAGAAAGTAGGATGATGTCAACTAAATCTCAGTAGGCCAGGTTCTAGGCGCTCCCTTTTAATTAAGGAACACCTATAGCGAGCGTTCTAATATCCGGCAAAATCCAAGAAAAAACACCAAACCCCCCAAAATTGCTAGGGAAAAAAGAAAATTTTCTCAACATAGCAAAACCTTCGTACGCTGAGTTCATAAAATCAAAACACTCCGCCATTATAAAGTCCGTTATTAAAACCTAAAAATAACAAGCATGAACAAGGTGTGAAAAGGATAAGAACCTATAGAAAATGGCGTGTCTAATTCTCAAATGATGTCATGCAATCTTAGTAGCCCACTTGCAACTAGTATAAAATATCTCAGTCACAACCTTACATGAAAATTGAAAAATCTCGGTTACCATCACACTTGCAACTGGAATCCCACTTGCAACTAACATGACGCCTGAATCGCAATGCAAATCCAATGGACCAGAACGTGACTAAGCTCTCACTTACTAGTAAAATCCAGTGGACTATAGGACAGAGAAATAGCAAAATCTGGAAGAAAAAAAAACTGTACCGGTACTAGTACACTGCGCCTCCTTTTCGCCGGGCATCCCTATCCACCAGTCGTCCAGTCCACGACGCGAATCATGTGAGCGTAGGCAGAGCTCGCGTCTTCCCTGTGGCCATCATCATCAACAGACACAGGTGACACGGCCACCTTTTCGCTGTTCGCTGCCAGTGCGGCACACCACAGATTGCCGCCATGATTCCGCCAAGATTAAACTGCCCCCCGATCCGCACCGGGAAGATTTCCGTCGCTTTGTCGTGCGCTTTCCGATGATCACACGAAGCCCCAAGCCCGCACCCCGGGCAGCGAGCCGTGCTGCGCCATCCGGCCCGATCGATCAGGCGATGCATGCCGCATAGTCCAAGTTCAGGTATCGACGACGAGGCACCTCGTTGCTCGTTCAGAAAAGCTAGCTCCCTCCTCCAAAAAGGACGCCCTGCTGGTCCATGGATATGCACAACACAAAGCTAGCTCCTGCGCGACCACAGCGTGTGCCCCGTGACCATGTGCCTGTTAGATAATCACGTGTCCTACACGTATTGGAATTGCAGTCCGAGTAGGTGTAGGTGTCCAGGTACTATACGTATATGTATTAGACTAGGTCGGTTGTCTAGTCTTGGCGCATATATATGCGTGTATCCTGGCCTGTAAACAACACCGTGGAGTTGAGCAATACAAGAGAGAAAGCAAGGCTCGACAAGAGCCTTTGGCAATCAAAGTTGTTTTGCGTGTGCGTGCGTGAGTGTACTAGTTTAGATCAAAAGAATCGATCGGCTAGCAGCACGTGCATCTCGGCGGAAGTTATCGGATACGTGCGTGTCGTCTCGTCGGAATTTCCTCGTCGGTGTCGTCGGAAAGTACTCGGCGACAGGGGCTGTGCTAACAATTGGTATCAGAGCCAAGGTCGTCGCCTGTGATCTTCTGAAAGTACTAGGAGGTCATGGCGATGGTGAAGTTTGGCAAGAGCTCGGCATCGGCACCGGTGACAGAGACGGTGGGGGCGGCTTTGTATCCGCGCCTCGATCGCAAGGACTACGGGCTATGGGCACTCAACATGGAGGTGGCCATGGAGGCTCAGGAGGTTTGGGAGGCCGTCGATCCAGGAGGCAACGAGTACGTCAAGGGAGGCGCGAAGTACCGGAAGGATCGCCAAGCGTTAACGACGCTCTACTCCGTCGTGCCAAAGGACGTGATGCAGCACCTCGTCGGAAAGAAATCGGCGAAGGATGCATGGGAGACGATCAAGATCTTGCACCAAGGACATGCCCGCGTGAAGGAAGCGCATCTTCAAACTTTGACAAAAAGCTATGAAGATCTGAAGATGGAGGAGAGCGAGACGGTTGATCAGTTTGCCGCCCGTTTCGTTACCCTTGTCAACCCAATCAGGGGATATGGCGAGAAATTGGATGAGATCAAGAACGTCAGAAGGTTCCTGCGTGCGGCGCCGACGCGCTACATGCAGATCGTTACATCGATCGAACAATGTCTCGACCTGAATACATTGACGGTTGAGGATCTCGTCGGAAGATTCAAGGCACACGACGAGAGAATCCGGATCAGCTTCGGTGATCCAGAACAGGTTGAGCACCTGATGCTCACAAAGCAGCATTGGATGACTCTTTCAAAAGAAAAGCAAGGAGGCTCCACGAGCGGCAAGGAGAAGCAACGCCCAGCGAAAAAGTACATTGTGGGGCAGGAGGATGAAGATGACGACCCGCCGCGGAGGAAGTTTGACATAAAGAAAGTAAGGTGTCATAACTGCGGCGAGCTCGGTCACTTCAAGGCTGATTGCCGGAAAGCACCAAAGGAAAAGGAGAGGGCTCTCATCGCCCAGGAAGGAGATGATGGAACGATGATGCTGATGCTCGAAGTAACTGAGTTGAAGGATGAGGAGGATCCTCCATCACCGGCTGTGGAGATTGTGGCACAAGTGGATCACGATCTACCGTGTGTGCATCATGAGGAACAAAGTGCCCCGTTCCCATGTGAAGCCACGTTTGAGGCAAGTGAAGCCTCAGAACTTGTTCATGGCGATCTATGCGTTGGAATTTCACCTGCAACTCCGTCCGACAATAAGTTCTTCATGCTTGTGGTGGATGATCATAGTAAATACATGTGGATTGTGTTGCTGAAAAGTAAGGATCAAGCTCAACAAGCATTCGAGAAGATCAAGGAAGCCGAAGAGTTCAAGGTGGAGGCAAAGATAAGAGCCCTACGCATTGATGAGGGGGGTGAGCTGCATCAAACCGTGTTGACCATGGCACGGAGCATGATGAAGAGTAAAGGCTTGCCAGAAAAATTCTGGGGTGAGGCAGTCAATACGGCTGTGTATTTGCTGAACATGGAATCTACTAAGAGTGGAGTTGGTATAACACCGTACGAAGCATGGTACGGATGGAAGCCCTCGGTTGATCATCTTCGTACTTTTGGATGTGTGGCGCATGTAAAGGCGGAATTGGCGGAGCAACGTATTCCAATGATCATGACAGACTATGAAGGCTCAAAGACATACCGCTTGTGCAATCCTTATACCAATAAGGTGGTTTTCAAGGGAGACGTAATCTTTGAGGAAGGCAAGTCATGGAATTGGGGCTACAACGAACCGGAATATTCAACTTTTCACGTCACGTGGGATCTTGAGTATGAAGAAAATATGGATCAATCGAGCTTATCCTTGTCAGCAAGTTCGGGCCCAGAAGACATTGCAGGCCTAGGGGCAGCTCCAAGCGTGGACACCAGGCCAGAAGCACGAGGAATTCTCCCAGAAGACAAAGAATTTGAAGAAAAGGCTAGTCTGTGGCCAGAAGATATGGAACTGGAAGGGTGTACAGATGCATGCGCAGCGATACCTGCACTTGTTTGCCCAAAAATTAGAGGAGGAGGGGGAGCTGAAGTGAGCCCAGCAAACAGGCCAGCAGGGCCAGAAGGCGATGGTCCAAGAGTGTGGACTGGTGGCCAGATAGATGGAGGAGACCCAACAATAGGGGGTGCAGATCCATCAAAAGGCTTTTCACGTGGTATAGAAAAGCTAGAAGAAAACAAATTTGAGTTACCTCCTACTTATTTGTTCTATTGCATCCAAGAGCACCGGCAAGTAGTAGATCAAATATGCGAGGAACCGATGAGAAAGTACTTCATTGAACCAAGTATAATGTCTCAAGGCGCGGACAAAAAGGACAGTCGGCGTGAAGGCATGGAGAAGGGCGCGAACAAAAAGGGTTGTCGGCGTGAAGCCATGGAGAAGTCGACAAAAGCAAAGTCGGTGACATGGGTACTGAGTAAGGGTGCGGCGAAAGCAATGCCGTGGATGACGCCCGCGAGGAGCAGCTGGCGCATTTGGGACCCAGGTCGATGTAAAGAAGCACATCGTGATTAGGGGGTGATTGTTAGATAATCACGTGTCCTACACGTATTGGAATTGCAGTCCGAGTAGGTGTAGGTGTCCAGGTACTATACATATATGTATTAGACTAGGTCGGTTGTCTAGTCTTGGCATATATATATGCGTGTATCCTGGCCTGTAAACAACACCGTGGAGTTGAGCAATACAAGAGAGAAAGCAAGGCTCGACAAGAGCCTTTGGCAATCAAAGTTGTTTTGCGTGTGCGTGCGTGAGTGTACTAGTTTAGATCAAAAGAATCGATCGGCTAGCAGCACGTGCATCTCGGCGGAAGTTATCGAATACGTGCGTGTCGTCTCGTCGGAATTTCCTCGTCGGTGTCGTCAGAAAGTACTCGGCGACGTGGGCTGTGCTAACAGTGCCTGCGGCCGGAGCTAGTACATCGGAGCCGGTCGCTCGACAAACCATAATGCAGGCATGCAGCGCTAGCTGCCGCTGCCACGCCCTGAAGAAACGCAGTCGTGAGTACAGCTGCTTGGTTGCAGCCATACGCCGGGACCAGCATCGTCGCATTAATTCCTCTTCTCAAATCATTTGCTGCTCCCTGAAGCAAGATTCTCCTGGAAACGTACAGGATAGGCCATCATAAGCTTCTCAGGATTGATTGTGAATCTTTCACAATGAACTGCATGCAGGAAGCTGATCGGCGCGAAGTACTTCAACAAGGGCTACATGGCGACGGTGGGGCAGGCGAACCCGGCCAGCACGCGGGACAGCGACGGCCACGGCACGCACACGCTCTCCACCGCCGCGGGACGCTTCGTGCCGGGCGCCAACCTCTTCGGGTACGGCAACGGCACGGCCAAGGGCGGCGCCCCCCGCGCGCACGTCGCGGCCTACAAGGTGTGCTGGCGCCCCGTGAACGGCAGCGAGTGCTTCGACGCCGACATCATCGCGGCATTCGACGCGGCCATCCACGACGGGGTGGACGTCCTCTCCGTGTCCCTGGGCGGCGCGCCCGCGGAGTACTTCAACGACGGGGTGGCCATCGGGTCCTTCCACGCCGTCAGGAACGGGGTCACCGTGGTCTGCTCGGCGGGGAACTCCGGGCCCGGTGCCGGCACGGTGTCCAACACGGCGCCGTGGCTCGTCACCGTCGGCGCCAGCACCGTGGACCGCGAGTTTCCAGCTTACCTAGTTCTCGGCAACAAGAAACGGATCAAAGTCGGTAACAATGACATAAGCCTGCATATCTTCAGTTGCTTCTGCTATCTGACAGTTTCTATCATTTTACCTTGCACAGGGGCAGAGTTTGTCGCCGGTGCCCCTTCCCGCCAACAAGCATTACCCGCTGATCAGTTCTGAAGAAGCCAGGGCAGCCAATGCCACAGTCGCGCAAGCGTGAGAATTTTGGTCTAGCTGCTCAAATTCACTTACGATTCTCTCTGTCAGACATGAAACTGTAAATTTTACCATTGCAGGCAATTGTGCATCGAGGGTTCACTGGACAAGACGAAAGTGGCGGGGAAGATCGTGATGTGCGTGCGAGGGAAGAACGCGCGAGTGGAGAAAGGCGAGACCGTTCATCGAGCCGGCGGGGTCGGGCTGGTGCTTGCCAACGACGAGTCCACCGGGAACGAGATGATCGCCGACGCGCACGTGCTCCCGGCCACGCACATTACCTATTCTGACGGAGTCGCACTGCTCGCATACATGAACTCAACCAGGTACATACCTCTACTTGTAGATTTATTTCAACGTTGTATCCAATCGTCCTATTAGCTCAGCTGGTTAGAGCGTCGTGCTAATAACGCGAAGGTCACAGGTTCGAGACCTTGTATGGGCCAATATTTTTATCCTTTTCTTCGTTTTTCTGAATATCAAAACGTCGTGCAGGTTTGCATCAGGCTACATCACCGTGCCGAGCACCGCGCTGGAGACGAAGCCGGCGCCGTTCATGGCCGCCTTCTCTTCTCTGGGGCCTAACACCGTCACGCCGCAGATCCTTAAGGTCCAGATTAACTCCAGACTCTTCTTGTCCTAATCGTTCCTCAACTTATCGGTATACCTTAGCTGCGTATCGTGTGTGACTGTGTGTTACAGCCTGACATTACGGCGCCGGGTGTGAGCATCCTCGCAGCGTTCACCGGCCTGGCTGGCCCGACGGGCCTCGCCTTCGACAGCCGCCGCGTCCTCTTCAACTCCGAGTCCGGCACCTCCATGTCGTGCCCGCACGTCGCCGGCATCGCGGGCCTCCTAAAGGCGCTCCACCCCGACTGGAGCCCCGCCGCGATCAAGTCCGCCATCATGACGACCGCCAGAGTACGGGACAACATGAAGAAGCCGATGAGCAACTCGTCGTTCCTGCGCGCCACGCCCTTCGGCTACGGCGCCGGCCACGTGCAGCCCAACCGCGCCGCCGACCCGGGCCTCGTCTACGACATGGGCGCCACGGACTACCTCCACTTCCTCTGCGCGCTGGGCTACAACTCGTCCGTGATCGACACGTTCATGGGCGCGCAGCCGGACGACACCGACGGACAGAAGCCGTCAACGCCGGAGTACGCATGCCCGGCGACGCCGCCCAAGGTGGAGGACCTCAACTACCCGTCCGTCACGGTGCCCCACATTTCCCCGTCCGGCGAGCCGCGCACCGTCACGAGGAGGGTGCGGAACGTGGGCGCCGCGCCGGCGGCGTACAACGTGAGGGTCGACGAGCCGCGCGGCGTGTCGGTGTCCGTGCGGCCGAGCCGGCTCGAGTTCGCCGCTGCGGGGGAGGAGAAGGAGTTCGCCGTGACGTTCAGGGCCACGAAAGGGTCCTTCTTGCCGGGGGAGTACGTGTTCGGGCGGATGGTGTGGTCGGACGGCGCCGGGCGGCACCGCGTCCGGAGCCCGCTCGTCGCCAGGGTCGCCGACCATAGGACACATAAAACTAGCGTCTCCGTCGCTTGATGAGTTTGGTTAGGATTTAGTTACAGTAAACTCGTTGTCAGCATGAAGGAAGTCAAAGCAAAAGAAATTGGCTTCCCTTGCTTGGGGCGTGTTAACAAGAAAAAACCTAATACGCACAAAACCAAGTTGTTAGTGTCTGGTTGTGCTCTCTACTCGTGCCGGCCATCAAATCTGACTAGACCATGATATAGCGCGTCGCCGCGCCCGCCCGCATTTGTGATAGAGTGGTACTAATATCTGTAAATATAACAACGAATATCCCTAAATATGATCATATAACCATATATTAAGCCATGTAGAATATTCGTAAATATGATCATATAACCAATATATTAAGGCGCGTAGCCTTAGCGACCCGTTAGGCGTTAGGGTGCCAAATCAACTAATTTATTGTAGATGTCTACATTTCCGTGCATATACAGTAAAAGTGTGTTGTTTTCCTTTTTAATTTCCTTATTTGCTGCCAGTTATTCTGGCTCCGCCCACCGCCTAGCGATCTGTCTGGAATAGCATCGTCGCCTGGGTCTTGTTTGGGTACGGAGTTTTAGCCGAATCAGTTTTCTTTAAACTCAGATAACCGTCTAACAAACTAAAACTCTGTTTGAGTGGGGTAAACAAAACATGAATAAGGAAAACATGATTTCCACAAAGCCACGAAAACGAGTATTAGTCATTTTTCTAAAAACGCGATTGCAACTTTTCCTATTCGTCCTCAACAAACTCCACGCGCTTCATCCTTTTGCCACCACTCCAGACGCCAAATTTCCATCCCGTCTATATATTACGGACGCTGGCAGAACAAACATCATCAAGTAGATCTTGAAACCTAGTTCGGTATCCTTCCATGGTTGGCCATTGATGTTGGCTGGGATCGCCAATTGGCCGGCTGTCAACGCCGGCTGTGATCACTGATTCGCTGGCTCAAAGGCAATGGCTCTCTTCCTCCATCAGATTGCATCACCAACAATTGGACTCCATATTTATCATCGGGAACGCCTGGGTCTCAGGCGACTGAGAATTAGTTAGTTCTGAGTCGACCTGATACGTGTACGATCAACTGCTGAATACGTCTAGGTTTCTCGTGTACAGAAGTACCCCGTGCACGTAAGTTGGGCATCTGGTTGTTCTGCAGTTGTGTTTGAGCGGGCTTTGTTTGTTAGATAATTTTGAGCAGGCTTGTGTATTTATGATGTTCTACGGCATGTTACCGCGTTGAGTCTCATGTATAATATTTTCCAGCCCAATAAATTAGGTGGACATGAACAATCCAAATTTTGAATTGTAGCCAGAAATAGCATCGGGCATAAAAACTGCTCCGATAAATAAAAATTGTCTCCCTTGTAAAATACTCTCTCCGATCTATCTTAGTTGACTCAAATTTGTCTAGATGCATCCGTATCTAGACAAAGTTGAGTCAACTAATATGCGTCAGAGGGAGTACTTATTTCAAGTGCAAACGGGGAATAAAAAGTAACAAATTAAACAGTAAAAATTCTAGAAATAATACTCCCTCCATCGCTAATTAAATGTCATAAGTTTGTTTAAATTTGGATGTATCTAGTGTCTAAATAGTATCTAAATTTAAACAAATTTAAGTCTTCTATTTTGAAGACGGGGGAGTACATATTTCTCATGAAACATGTTACGTGATAAAACACAATTACATGTCGAAAATATAAAATATATGTAACTACACTATCTCATGAAGTAATGTAAAATAAAAATATACATTCAGCCTACATATGATTATTTCAAAAAATTATGTAAAAGGCGACTATAATTTCCCCTTTTTGTTTGGGAAACCATCTTTTTCTTCTTTGTGACAAATCAAAATCAAAACCCATCTCTTATAAAAATAAAGTAAAAAATAATAAGAATGATCAAAAAAGGGTAAAAACAAGAAGACACCCAATACAGGGTAGGTTATCATTTAATAGTTCGAGAAAAAATGTATTTATTCATTGTTGAGCAAAACTTGGATTGACTGTGCTGCTTTATTGAAAACAACTTGCATTTAGCTCGGTTCTTTCAATTAAAAATGAACTTGTAACTAACTTAGCTATAAGCAAATTACAAATGAAGTTGTAACTAACTTAGCTATAAGAAAATTGATAGGAGCTCAGTTGAAACTGGCCCCTCGATGGAGCTCCCGGTTGCAATCAAGTTGCAACTGGCCCCTCGACGGAAGCTCAGTTGCAAGAAAGTCGCAACTAGCTTTTGACAGAGGCTCAGTTACAAGCAAGTTCCAACTGACCCCTCGACGGGGGCCCAGTTGCAATCAAGTTGCAATTGTCCCCTCGAAGGAGGCCCAGTTGTAATCAAGTTGCAAAATGGCCTCTCGACGGGTGCACAGTTGCAATCAAGTTGCAACGGGCCCCTCGACGGGGCCTCAGTTTCAAAGCAAGTTGCAACTAGCCTTCTACAAGGTAAGCAAGTTGAAAAAATATGGCCTTCGATGGGGGCTTAGTTACAAGTTGTAATTATCCCCTCGATGGGGCCGTAGTTGCAAGAAAGTTGCAACTAGCCCTCGATGGGGGCTCAGTTGCAAACAAGTTACAAGTGGACCCTCGACGGGGGCTTATTTGCAATCAAGTTGCATCTGGCCCCTTGACGAGGACGCAGTTACAAGCAAGTTGCAACTGGCCCCTTGACGGGGGCGCAGTTACAAGCAAGTTGCAACTAGCCTTCTACAGGTAAGCTAGTTGGAAAATATGGCCTTCGACGGGGGCTCAATTACAAGCAAGTTGCAACTGGCTCCTCGATGGGGCCTAGTTGCAATCAAGGTGCAACTGGCCCTCGACGAGGGCTCAGTAACAAGCAAGTTGCAACTGGCCCCCCGATGGGTGGTCCTCGATAGGTTTGCAAAAAATACCCTTCGACGGGATTCAGTTACAAGTAAGTTGCAACTAGCCCCTCGATGGGGCTCCCAGTTGCAATCAAGTTGCAACTAGCCCATCGACGGGAGCTTAGTTGCAATCAAGTTGCAATTGGGGCCCAGTTGCAAGAAAGTTGCTACTGGCCCATGGCGGGGGCTTAGTTAAAAGCAAGTTACAACTAGCCCCTCGATGGGACCTAGTGGCAATCAATTTCCAATTGTCCCCTTGAAGGAGGACTAGTTGCAATCAAGTTGCAAAATGGCCCCTCGACGGGTGCCCAGTTGCAATCAAAGTTGGAATTTTCCCCTCGACGGGGCCTTAGTTTCAAGCAAGTTGCAACTAGCCTTCTGCAATGTAAGCAAGTTGGAAAGATATGGCCTTCAACGGGGGATCAGTTACAAGTTGCAAGTAGCCCCTCGATGGAGCCCTAGTAGCAAGCAAGTTACAACTGGCCCTCGACGGGGGCTCAGTTGCAAACAAGTTGCAGGTGGACCCTCCACGGGGGCTCAGTTGCAAACAAGTTGCAACTGGCCCCATTCGACGGGGGTTCAGTTACAAGTAAGTTGCAACTAGCCCCTCGACGGGGGCATAGTTACAAGAAAGTTGCAACTAGCCTTCTATAGGTAAGCAGGTTGGAAAATATGGCCTTCAACGAGGGATCAATTACAAGCAAGTTGCAGATGGCTCCTCGACGGGGCCCCAGTTGCAATCAAGTTGCAACTGGTCCTCTACGAGGGCTTAATTACAAGCAAGTTGCAACTGGCCCCCGATGGGGGCCCAGTTGCAATGAAGTTGCAACTAGTCCTTGATAGGTTTGCAAAAATACCCTTCGATGGGGTTCAATTACAAGTAAGTTGCAAATGGCCCCTCGATGGGGCCCGAATTGCAATCCAGTTGCAATCAAGTTGCAACTGGCCCATCGACGGGAGCTCAGTTGCAATCAAGTTGCAACTGGGCCCCAGTTGCAAACAAGTTGCAAGTGGACCATCGACGGGGGCTTAGTTACAAGCAAGTTGCAACTGGCCCTTCGACAAGGGCCTAGTTGCAATCAAGTTGCAATGGAGGCCCAGTTGCAATCAAGTTGTAAAATGGCCCCTCGACGGGTGCCTAGTTGCAATCAAAGTTGCAACTGGCTCCTCGACGGGGCCTCAATTTCAAGCAAGTTGCAACTGGCCTTCTACAAGGTAAGCAAGTTGGAAAAATATGTCCTTCGACAGGACTCAGTTACAAGTTGCAACTAGGCCCTGGATGGGGCCCTAGTTGCAAGCAAGTTGCAGCTGGCACTCAACGGTGCCCCAGTTGCAAACAAGTTGCAAGTGGACACTCGACGAGGGCTCATTTGCAATCAGGTTGCAACTGGCCCCATTCAATGAGGGTCCAGTTAAAAGTAAGTTGCAACTAGCCCCTCGACGGGGCCCTAGTTGCAATCAAGTTGCAACTAGCCCCTCAACGGGGGCACAATTACAAGCAAGTTGCAACTAGCATCTCAACGGGGGCCCAGTTGCAATCAAGTTGTAATTGTCCCTTCGAAGCAGGCCCAATTGAAATTAGGTTGCAAAATGGCCCCTCAACGGGTGCCAAGTTGCAATCAAGCTGCAACTGGCCCCTCGACGGGGCCTCGGTTTCAAGCAAGTTGCAACTGACCTTCTACAAGGTAAGCAAGTTGGAAAAATATGGCCTTGGACAGGGACTCGGTTACAAGTTGCAACTGGCCCCTCGATGGGGCCCTAGTTGTAAACAAGATGCAACTGGACCTTGACAGGGGCTCAATTGCAAACAAGTTGCAAGTGGACCCTCGACGGGGACTCAGTTGCAATCAAATTGCAACTGGCCTCAATCGATAGGGGTTCAGTTACAACTAAGTTGCAACTGGCCCCTCGACGGGGGCCATAGTTACAAGCAAGTTGCAACTGGCCCTAACCGGGGGCTCAATTAAAAGCCAGTTGCAACTATCCCCTCGATGGGGCCTAGTGGGAATCAAGTTCCAATTGTGCCCTCGAAGGAGGCCTAGTTGCAATCAAGTTGCAAAATGGCCCCTCGACGGGTGCCGAGTTGCAATCAAAGTTGGAATTTGCCCCTCGACGGGGCCTCAGTTTCAAGTAAGCTGCAAATAGCCTTCTACAAGGTAAGAAAGTTGTAAAAATATGGCCTTCGACGGGGGCTCAGTTACAAGTTGCAAATATCCCCTCGATGGGGCCCTAGTTGCAAGAAAGTTACAACTGGCCCTCGACGGTGGCTTAGTTGCAAACAAGTTGCAAGTGGACCCTCCACGGGGGCTCAGTTTCAATCAAGTTGCAACTGGCCCCATTCGACGGGGGTTCAGTTACAAGTAAGTTGCTACTGGCCCCTCGACGGGTGCATAGTTACAAGCAAGTTGCAACTGGACTTCTACAGGTAAGCAGGTTGGAAAATATGGCCTTCAATGAGGGATCAATTACAAGCAAGTTACAAATGGCCCCTCGACGGGGCCCCAATTGCAATCAAGTTGCAACTGGCCCTCGAAGAGGGCTTAGTTACAAGCAAGTTGCAACTGGCCCCCGACGGAGGCCTAGTTGCAATCAAGTTGCAATTAGTCCTTGATAGGTTTGCAAAAAATACCCTTCAATGGGGTTCAGTTATAAGTAAGTTGCAACTGGCCCCTCGATGGGGCCCCCAGTTGCAATCAAGTTGCAACTGGGCCCTAGTTGCAAACAAGTTGCAAGTGGACCATCGACAGGGGCTTAGTTACAAGCAAGTTGCAACTGGCCCTTCGACGGGGGCCCAGTTGCAATCAAGTTGCAATGGAGGCCTAGTTGCAATCAAGTTGTAAAATGGCCCCTCAACGGGTGCCTAGTTGCAATCAAAGTTGCAACTAGCCCCTCGACGGGGCCTTAGTTTCAAGCAAGTTGCAACTGGACTTCTACAAGGCAAGCAAGTTGGAAAAATATGGCCTTCGACGAGGTTTAGTTACAAGTTGCAACGGGCCCCTCGATGGCGAACTAGTTGCAAGAAAGTTGCAACTGGCCCTCGACGGTGCCCAGTTGCAAACAAGTTGCAAGTGGACACTCGACGGGAGCTCATTTGCAATCAGTTTGCAACTGGCCCCATTCAACGAGGGTCCAGTTACAAGTAAGTGGCAACTAGCCCCTCGACGGGGCCCTAGTTCCAATCAAGTTGCAACTGGCCCCTCAACAGGGGCACAATTACAAGCAAGTTGCAACTAGCTTCTCAACGGGGCCCAGTTGCAATCAAGTTGCAATTGTCCCTTCGAAGCAGGCCCAATTGAAATTAGGTTGCAAAATGGCCCCTCAACGGGTGCCCAGTTGCAATCAAGATGCAACTAGCCCCTCGACGGGGCCTCGGTTTCAAGCAAGTTGCAACTAACCTTCTACAAGGTAAGCAAGTTGGAAAAATATGGCCTTCGACAGGGACTCGGTTACAAGTTGCAACTGGCCCTTCGATGGGGCCCTAGTTGCAAACAAGATGCAACTGGACCTCGACGGGGGCTCAATTGCAAACAAGTTGCAAGTGGAACCTCGACGGGGACTCAGTTGCAATCAAATTGCAACTGGCCTCTTTCGATACGGGTTCAGTTACAACTAAGTTGCAACTGGCCCCTCGATGGGGGCCATAGTTAGAAGCAAGTTGCAACTGGCCCTCGATGGGGGCTCAGTTAAAAGCCAGTTGCAACTATCCCCTCGATGGGGCCTAGTGGCAATCAACTTCCAATTGTCCCCTCGAAGGAGGCCTAGTTGCAATCAAGTTGCAAAATGGCCCCTCGACGGGTGCCGAGTCGCAATCAAAGTTGGAATTTGCCCCTCGACGGGGCCTCAGTTTCAAGTAAGTTGCAACTAGCCTTCTACAAGGTAAGAAAGTTGTAAAAATATGGCCTTCGACGGGGGCTCAGTTACAAGTTGCAAGTATCCCCTCGATGGGGCCCTAGTTGCAAGAAGGTTGCAACTGGACCTCAACGGTGGCTCAGTTGCAAACAAGTTGCAAGTGGACCCTCCACGGGGGCTCAGTTGCAATCAAGTTGCAACTGGCCCCATTCGATGGGGGTTCAGTTACAAGTAAGTTGCTACTGGCCCCTCGACGGGGGCATAGTTACAAGCAAGTTGCAACTGGCCTTCTACAGGTAAGCAGGTTGGAAAATATGGCCTTCAACGAGGGATCAATTACAAGCAAGTTGCAAATGGCCCCTCGACGGGGCCCCAATTGCAATCAAGTTGCAACTGGCCCTCGAAGAGGGCTTAGTTACAAGCAAGTTGCAACTGGCCCCCGACGGGGGCCTAGTTGCAATCAAGTTGCAATTAGTCCTCGATAGGTTTGCAAAAAATACCCTTCGATGGGGTTCAGTTACACGTAAGTTGCAACTGGCCCCTCGATGGGGCCCCCAGTTGCAATCCAGTTGCAATCAAGTTGCAAGTGGACCATCGACGGGGGCTTAGTTACAAGCAAGTTGCAACTGGACCTTCGACGGGGGCCCAGTTGCAATCAAGTTACAATGGAGGCCTAGTTGTAATCAAGTTGTAAAATGGCCCCTCAACGGGTGCCTAGTTGCAATCAAAGTTGCAACTAGCCCCTCGACGGGGCCTTAGTTTCAAGCAAGTTGCAACTGGCCTTCTACAAGGCAAGCAAGTTGGAAAAATATGGCCTTCGACGAGGTTTAGTTACAAGTTGCAACTGGCCCCTCGATGGCGCCCTAGTTGCAAGAAAGTTGCAACTGGCCATCGACGGTGCCCCAGTTGCAAACAAGTTGCTTTCGACGGGGGTTCAGTTACAAGTTAGTTGCAACTAGCCCCTCGACGGGGCCCTAGTTTCAATCAAGTTGCAACTGGCCCCTCAATGGGGGCACAGTTACAAGCAAGTTGCAACTAGCCCCTCAACGGGGGGCCAGTTGTAATCAAGTTGCAATTGTCCCTTCGAAGGAGGCCCAATTGCAATTAGGTTGCAAAATGGCCCCTCAACGGGTGCCTAGTCGCAATCAAGTTGCAACTGACCCCTCGATGGGGCCTCGGTTTCAAGCAAGTTGCAACTAGACTTCTACAAGGTAAGCAAATTGGAAAAATATGTCCTTTGACAGGGACTCAGTTACAAGTTGCAACGGCCCCCTCGATGGGGCCCAGGTGGGCGCGCCACCTACCCTCGTTTCCTCCTCGACCGTCCGATCGCCTTGATTCTTTCGCCCATAGAGTTTTCTTGACCTAAGAACCCTCATAAGAAACACATTTCCATTGCATCTACTATCTTTTATATTTTCTGCAATTTATTATTTCGAAAATACAAAAATACTTTCTCCACTTGCAATCACTCATAAAAACCCAAAAACAATTATATTATCTTCCATATCATATAGTTTACATTTCTTTACTTTATTTACTTTAGTTTACTTTATATTTTATTTCATATTACTATTACAGAACCTTGTGCTTGACAACCACTTGATGGAGTTGGGGACACAAGACAAATTGTTTTACTTTACAGGTTGCTTGAAGAGGAGAAGACAAAAACTCTTCCATAACCAATTCCCTGAAAGTTCGATATAAACCCTCGAGTTACCCTTTTGGGAAAAGAAGCTTGCTACAACACTATGCACTTGGAGTCCCAACAAAAAGTGGCCACGATTGTTGCCATCAAGAGTATTTTCTGGTGCCATTGCTGGGGAATTGGCGAAGGTACACCATAACTGCATCCTCATCAAGTTTAAAGAGCAAGTTTGAGGAACAAGGTATTTCTCGTGGCACTTGCAACAATTTTCTAGCGCTGTCATCTTCATCAACTTGTGCAACAACCCAAACTTGGGGAGGTTGCACCACTATGAGCTTTTTCTTCTCCTTTTTTAGATATTTCAAGTATTGTACTTTGTCTTGTTTTTGTCTTTTTAAGTTCTTCCTTAAAACACAAAAACACATAAAAATGGAAAAGATAGCTTATTGGCCTTTTAGTGTAAAGAACTTCCCCAAAGAAGGTGAGATACCATTTGAACCATTTTAAATAGACCTCATAGCCACTAAAGCCATTTATGAAAACCATTTTTATGGGAAGCCTAATGAAAACCCTGTGCAACATTTGAGAACTTTTAATGGAAGATGCAAAGATTTAAACATGAGTAATAAAACAATAGTATGATTAAAGTTAAAAAAATTCCATATTCACTTGCTGGTAAGGCATTAGATTGGATTTTAAAATGGCCACCCAGAATCTTAGCTCTTGGTTTAATGTTAAAGCTGCTTTTGTTGAAAGATTTGGAACCCCTGAAATAATAGGCCATCTTAGGGAAATTCTTATCATGTTTAATCAAAATAAAGATGAACCTCTTATAAGAGCTTGGGAAAGATTTAGAGAAATAACTTTTGGAACAGAACATGGTTTTAGAGACTGGATGTTAATGCATATCTTCTATTCAGGGTTAACTAAGAGTTCAATGTCCTATTTAAATAAAGAGAGTGAAGGTTCTTTCATGAATATAACAGCCAACGACGCTTATATATTGTTAGATGGCCTACTCTTAGAAGTAAAAGTCAAACAAAGCCTTGAAAAAGCTAAAGTGCCAGAAGATGTATTTGATGATAGACATGGAATCTTAAATTTTATATAATAGAGATAAACAAGTAGAAGAAGTCAAAATGCTAGGTGAAACAAAAGAACATCTACTTTATCTTGATAAATGTAGCTTGCATGAACTCATTAACTTATTGCAAAAGTTTTCTAATGATCCATATATTAATGGTCATCAAGCAGGATTTGGTTCCTACCTAGCAAATTATGTCATAAAAGAAAAGATTGAAAGATATAATGATGAAGCTATGATACCACCTAAGCTTGGGGATGTATGGATCCCCAAGATTTTAATCACTATTGGAAAAGAGACACATCATGCTATTCTAGATTTAGGATCTAGTGTCTCAGTTTTATCTAAAGATCTATATAATTTACTTGATTTCAAACCTAAAGAAAAATGCTCTATAGATCTTTTACTTGCTGATGATTCAACTATACATGCTTTAGGAAAAGTTAAAGATATCATGGTTAAATTACATATGACATTTGTACCTGTTGATTTATTGGCATGGACATGGGGAGCAATACCTCAAGTCCTATAATACTTGGTAGACCTTTTTTAAGAACCACAGCTGCAGTCATTGATACAAAAGAAGGAAATGTGAAGTTTCAGTTTCCTTATAAGAAATGTATGGAACACTTTCCAAGGAATAAGGAGGTAGCAAATAAGCACAAGCTACCGCATGAATTCCACATTACTTAAACCAAGTAAGTAAAGCCTAGCTATATGCCTATAAAGAAAGCGCTTTGTGGGAGGCAACCCGGTTATTTTCTTTTGAATTTTTTCTTTGAACTATTGCTGTAGCAAGAGAGTTTTGTTTTGGTTTTCTTTTTGTAATATTTAATAAAGTCCCAAGTGGAACTTGGATGTTAAAAAGTTACTAGACATATGGAGTAGCAAATTTCTACAGAATAGTTTTTAGTGCAAGAATGTTCTGATTTTTCCTGTAACTCCGATTACGCTCATATTTACACAGAATTTACAATTTTTCATCCTCTGTATGCACAAAAATTGGAATTCCTGACATGTTTAAGTCGGCAAGATTTTTTTTTTGCTGCTGCTAAAAATCTGGACAGATTCTGCCATGTTTTGTTTTAACCATTCCCAAGTGTCCTAAAATGATTGTTATGAGTCATATTATATGGTAGGGATTGATGTCTACACACGTTTTTATTCTTGTAGACAGTGTTGGGCCTCCAAGTGCAGAGTTTTGTAGAACAACAGCAAGTTTCCCTTAAGTGGATCACCCAAGGTTTATCGAACTTAGGGAGGAAGTGGTCAAAGGTATTCCTCTCAAGCAACCCTACAATCAAGATACAAGAAGTCTCTTATGTCCCCAACACACCCAATACACTTGTCAGGTGTATAGGTGCACTAGTTCGGCGAAGAGATAGTGAAATACAAGTAATATGGATGATTTTAAGTGGCAATTGCAATCTGAAATAGGAGTGGCAGCAAGCAAACATGTAACATGACTTATTGTAAACGGTGTTTCAATGCTTAGAAACAAGGCCTAGGGATCATACTTTCACTAGTGGACACTCTCATATAAATATCTTCTCTTCATGATGCTACCCTGAACTACTCTCCGGTTGGATGATGTAGGGCTATAATAGCACACCTTAAAGTTCGTATTCCCCATCTAGATAACCCCTCAATATCACCTTGAGCGCTAGATGGTTCCAACAAACACCACAATCTCATAGAGACATCCAACTCAAATTATACTCATGATAAGTATTTATGTAACCTTAGCCAAAGTGCCACACGGTGTGCACGCTGTGAACTTCACACACATGGGGATAAGAAGAGATTAATTAAAGCACTTGAGTAGCAGAATAGATCTAGATTACAAACCTCATGATCTTAATAAGATCACGCATAGAGAGAGAGAGAGGGAGAGAGAGAGAGAGATGAAGACATAGCTACTTGTAGAGCCCTTAGCCTTGAGAGAGAACTACTCCCTCCTCATCATGGGAGTTAGCAACAGCGATGGGGATGGCGGTGGAGTCGATGGAGATGGCTCCGGGGGCACTTCCCCATCCCAACAGGGTGCCGGAACAGAGACTTCTATCCCCCGAATCTCGTCTTCGGTGGCGGCGGCGCTGCAGAACTTTTCGTGGAATTCTGGTCTTGCCTTTAGGGTTTTCATCTCAGGGGGAATATATAGGCGAAGGGGCATGGTCGATGGAGGCCTGAGGGGCCCACACCCCCTGGTGGTGCGCCTGGGGGTACCCGCGCCACCATAGGGTGTGGCCGCGTCGGTGCCCTCCTCCGTCTCTGATTTGGACTCCATCTTGTGTCGAGAAAAATAGGAACTTCAACTTTTGTTTCATCCAATTCCGAGAATATTTCTTTACTAGCTTTTCTGAAACCAAAAACAGCAGAAAACGGGCAACTGGCACTACGCATCTTGTCAATAGGTTAGTTCTAGAAAATGTATAAAAATGCCTCACAGTGTAGACAAAACATAAGATAGTTGATACAAAACAAGCATGGAGCATCAAAAATTATAGATACGTTTATGATGTATCAAGCATCCCCAAGCTTAACTCCTGCTCGTCCTCGAGTAGGTAAGTGATAAAAAGAATAATTTAAGGTGACATACACCATCACAAACTTGATTAAGGTATTGTAAAACATTTATAGCTGGGATCATAGTACTCTAACATAAACATGAAAGATATAGTTTGTCAGGGGGATGATCCCCAGGTACCCTAACCGGACAAGAAACCAAGCAATCGGATCGTGTCTGGCTGACCAGATGCAGCCGGACAGGGCAAGACAGGCCGGCTATCACACGGTAGCCGGATCGGCAAGAAGTAGCCGGCTATGGCGACATAGCCGGACCAATCAGTGAGGCAGGACGACGTGTGTATCAGTGCACGGTACGCCCTGTACGATGACAAGACTGGCAACCACCTGGCCATACCGAAGACTTTGCAGGGATGACGCAGGAACAGTGGCCTGATGCCGACGACAGGCTCGCACGGCGTCCACTGTGCCTACGAAAGCCATACCGCTCATACTCCGATGAGACATACCATGCCGGACACTGTAGATGACCAGCCAGCTGGGACCCGCATGTGGGGCCCGCCAGTCGGATTGGCCAGTAAGACTGTTGCCTCTCTACCTATATGAGGAGAGGCAAGGCCTCGGTACAAAAGGGTTGGTCTCATTGCATTTAAGACAGTAGCTAGAGAATACAGCTCAAGGAGCACTTGTAGTTCGTGTATCCCTGGTAGTCAGATCCGGCAGGAGTAGGGGCTTTACCTCATCACGAGGGCCCCGAACCTGGGTATTTCCTGCGTCCAGCTACGCTTGCTTGTATCCAATCCCGCCTGCGGGCGTCGTCGATAGCTTCCCTGCTAGTCCCCACACCTCTATCTAACCTCCTCAGGTACTGCCGTTCCCAATACAACGACAGTTGGCGCCCACCGTGGGGCAAGATGGCTTCGACCGGAGTCACGTTCCGCACAGGACCCCGCACTTCAGCCGGTGAGCGCGTGGCCTCTGGCCTGGTGCTCACGCTTGGCAAATTCGACTGCGTCATCGACAATGCTTCCTGCTTCGCCGGAACCTCCTTCCCGGCGAACGGCACCGTCCTGCTATTCGGCGACCTCCCTGTCTACGTTGCCACCGTTCTGGAGCGTTTCCCCAGGGAAATTGTCTCTGTCGCGGAGCTGCCGCATCCGGGCGGTAGCGCCTCCGTCGCATCCTGCGGCGTGGAGGTCATGATGGCCAGCTCCAGCTCTCACCCCCCAGCCACGGGAGCGAGGCGCGGACGAGGTTGGGACTTCTACCCCTCCGCAGCCTCGGAACCCGGTGGAGGATGCCATTGATCGGCTCCTGACACCGGTGAACCTCGGGGATAACCTGGAGGAGAAGGAGGCCAACTTCGCCATGGAGAGACAGATCCTCCTCCAGGAGGCCATGGAGCTAGCGGCAGCCCGCAAGCAACTCGAGATCACCCGGTACGAGTATGACCGCGCGCACGGCTTCACTCCGGCTACCACGGAGCCGAGCCGGAGCGGCCAGGTGCGGCGCTGGGGCGGCGAGCTAGGCGGTAGGATGGAAAAGGATGGGGAGCCGGATCCTGCACCCGCCCTCATCCGGCCCACCTATAGCACGCCCATCAAGAACCTGCGCGGGGCACGGGCCGCGGCAGAGGAACTGCCTGGTCTGGAGGGCGAGGAGCGAGCCCGCCAGCACACTCGCGTGCAGGAGCTCCTCCGTATCACGGACGAGCAGGCTGACGCCAACCGGCAGATGCAGGCGGACCCCAGCTACTCCAGGGGGAGCAAGCTACCTGCCAACAGCAGGGGCGCGCCATGTGACACCCAACAGGCGTCCTCCCTTCAGCCGGCTAAGGCCTGCAGCAGGCGTCGCAGCTCTGGCAACAGGGGCCAGCCGCGCTAGGAGCAGACGGTGAACAACAACCCGCCGCCTCCCCTCCACCAACCGGAGCGCCCAGACCCGCCGGTTCCCGTCTCTTGGGCCGGGTGGGAGCACCCAACCCGGATTGTCCGGATGCCCGTGACCGCATCGAGTTCCTCGCTCAAGCGCGCGTCATGGAGGAGGAAGATTCTACCGGCCCGGTTTGTTTCGGACCCCGCATCCGGAACGAGCCGTTTCCGGATAAGTTCTCCCTGCCCAGGGACACCCCCAAGTACGACAGCAGCATGAAACCGGAAGATTGGCTGACCGACTATGCTACGGCAGTCGACATCGCCCATGGGAACAAGCGCACAGCCGTGCGCTACGTCCCCATCATGCTGACCGGGTCAGCAAGGACGTGGATCAACAGCCTTGCGCCCAATAGCATCAACGCCTGGCCAGACTTAGAGAAAGTATTCGTCCGCAACTTCAACGGCACGTACAAGCATCTGGGGCGCCCACGCGACCTGGCCTTGTGCGTCCAAGGTGACCACGAGACCGACCGCGAGTACCTCGCCAAGTGGACGGAGCTGCGCAACACCTGTGAGGGCATCCTGGAGAGCCAGGCCATCGACTTCTTCATCGAGGGTTGCCAAGAAGGCACCATGCTTCGCCACCGGCTACTATGTGACGAGCCGAAAACCATGGCGGAGCTCATGACGGTTGCAGACTAGTACGCCACGGCGGATGCCGCCATGAAAAAGCCCCTCCGAGTAAATGCTGACGGGCGTCCGACTCCTACAGAGCCGGCTCGCGACCGTCCAGGCAATCCGGCTGGTGAAGCCGGATCCTCCAGGCGCCACGACAACGACAACCGGTTCCACGGGGACCGCCAAGCCGGGCAACAGAAGCCCCGCTACCACGTGCGACAGGTCAATGTTGTGGAGGGTGCGCCTGACGCACCGGCTAACGACGCAAGAAGGCAAAAGCCACGGCTCACCTTCGACTAGATGTTTGACGGCCCGTGCAAGTGGCACAGCGGTCCCTTCAAACCGGCTACGCACACCACTCGGAATTGCAGCTGGACCCGCCAGCTAAAGGACCAGGGCAACCAGCCTCGTCTCCCCTTCCCCCGGGCGGACCCCCAGCACCGGCTAGGGGAGCCGGTAATGATGGTAACGGTGGCAACGGCGGCAACAACAACAACGGCTACCCCTAGCCGCATGCCACCTACCACATCTTCGAGACGGAGCAGGACGACAAGCACAGCCGCAGGCGACGCTCCAAGGAGGTCAATGCCATCGTCTCTCCGGTCCCCCAGTACATGAACTGGTCAGAAACCCCCATCACCTGGAGCCGTGCAGACCAGCCGAAGCAGCTGCCGACTCCCGGGGGCTACGCCATGGTGCTCGACCCCCTCATCATCTCCAATGCGCGTACCTGCCGATTCTCGCGCGTCCTCATCGACGGAGGCAGCAGCCTCAACCTCCTCTACCAGTCCTTGCTGGAGAAGCTGGGCATTCGCGAAAGCGACCTGCGCCCGACTACCACAACGTTCCACGGCGTATTGCCGAGGCCAGCCTGCGCCCTGCTGGGGAAAATCCAGCTGGACGTCATCTTCGAGACTGAGGAGAACTTCCGCCGCGAACCAATCTGGTTCGAGGTAGTAAACCTGACGAGCTCCTATCATGCTCTCCTCGGGCGCCCCGCCCTCGCCAAGTTCATGGCCGTCCCCCACTACGCGTACCTCAAGACAAAGATGACGGGACCCCGCGGCGTGATCACCGTCACCGGCTGCTTCAGGCGGTCGATGGAGTGCGCCTTAGCCGGTTCCAAACTAGCAGAGGCCCTCATCATAGCCGAGGAGAAGCGCGTGATCATGTGCAACGTGGCCATGGCCCAGCAGGACATGCCGGCTAGCAGCAAACCGGCTGGAGAAGGAACTTTCCAGCCGGCAAGGGAGACAAAGAGGATTATGCTCGACCCCTCCGACCCGACTAAGTTTGTCACCATTGGTGCCGGCTTGGACAGCAAATAGGAAGGCGCGCTCGTCGACTTCCTCCGTGAGAATCGGGACATCTTTGCGTGGTCCCACAAGGACATGCCGGGTGTGCCGAGGGAGTTCGCCGAGCACTCGCTTCATGTGTGGCCGGACGCCAAGCCGATCAAGCAACCTCTGCGCCGGTTCGCGGAGGAGAAGAGGAAGATAATCAGGGACGAGATCTCTCGGCTCCTTGCAGCCGGGTTCATCATGGAAGTGTACCACCCAGACTGGTTGGCGAACCCAGTCCTGGTGCTGAAGAAGAACAAGACCTGGCGCATGTGTATCGACTACACCAGCCTGAACAAGGCGTGCCCGAAAGACCCCTTTGCCTTGCCCCATATTGATCAAGTTATCGATTCCACGGCCGGCTGTGATTTGTTGTCTTTCCTAGATTGCTATTCCGGGTACAATCAGATCCGGCTAAACCCGGCTGATCAGATTAAGACATCATTTATCACCCCCTACGGGGCTTTCTGCTACGTAACCATGCCTTTCGGTCTAAAGAATGCAGGCGCTACCTATCAGCGCTGCATGCAGAAGTGCTTGCACTCGCAGATAGGCCGAAACATGCATGCTTATGTGGACGACATGGTCATCAAGACCAAGGAGAAGCGCACCCTCCTCGAGGATCTGGGAGAAACATTTGGCAACCTTCGCCAGTACCAGATGAAGCTGAACCCGGAGAAGTGCGTCTTCGGAGTACCATCCGGTCAGCTACTCGGTTTCCTCGTATCGCAACGAGGTATCGAGGCAAACCCGGAGAAGATTGCGGCCATCGAGAGGATGCAGCCGCCCAGGAACCTGCTTGGAGTCTAGAAGTTCACCGGATGCCTGGCCTCCCTCAGTCGTTTCGTCAGCCGGCTGGGGGAGAAGGCACTCCCGTTGTACCAGCTGATGAAGAAGACGGACAAGTTCTCCTGGACTTCGCAAGCCGACACCGCATTCCACGACCTCAAGCGCATGCTATCCACAGTGTCGGTTCTAGACACGCTGGCTAGCAAGGAGCCGATGTTGCTCTACATAGCAGCCATCAGCCGGGTCGTCAGCGTCGTCCTGGTGGTGGAGCGCCCCGAGGAAGGCAAGGGTCAGCCGGTTCAGAGGCCCGTCTACTACCTCAGCGAGGTTCTCTCCCTCTCCAAGTAGACCTACCCCCACTACCAGAAGATGTGCTATGGCGTGTACCTGGCATGCAAGAAGCTCAAGCACTACTTCCAGGAGCACCCGATTAAGGTCGTGTGCACCGCACCCCTTTCAGAAATCATCGGCAACAAGGATGCCACCGACCGAGTCGCCAAGTGGGCCATCGAGCTAGCCACCTACTCCATCCAGTACGAGCCCTGGCTCATGATCAAGTCGCAGGCATTGGCGGACTTCCTCGTCGACTGGGCTAAGACCCAGTATCTCCCACCGGTTCTAGATTCGGACCACTAGAAGATGCACTTCGACGGGTCGAAGATGCTCGGGGGCTGGGGAGCCGGCATCATGCTCACCTCGCCCAAGGGAGACCGGCTGGAGTACGTGCTGCAGATCCACTTCAAGGCCTCCAACAACGTAGCTGAATACGAGGCACTGGCGCACGGACTCCGGTTAGCCAAGGAGATCGGTGTCAACCGGATCCTGTGCTTCGGTGATTCGGATCTGGTGGTGCAGCAAGTGTCCGGAGAATGGGACTCCAGAGATACAAACATGGCCCTCTACCGGTTCCACATCCAGAAGCTCAGCGCCTCCTTCGACGGGTGCGAATTTCACCACGTCCCTCGCGTCAACAACAAGGCGGCCGATTCACTCGCCAAAATCGGATCCACTAGGCAGCCGATCCCACCAGGGGTCTCTTTGGAGCACCTGTGCAAGCCCTCCATCAACCCATCGCCAGAGTCGGACTCCATCACCTGGGAAGGAAGCGCTCCAGCTAGCGGAACGGCAGAAGCGGAGCTGGCAGAGCCACCAAAGAAGAAGACCCGCACCAACTCCGGCAAGGCAGTGCCCTCCGGCTCGCAAGACCCGGGGGCTGCCGGTTCATCAAGCAGCTCGGGGGCTACCGTCCCGGGTACGCCACCCGGATGACCCCCCGACATCCGTCAACCGGAGGGCGGGAGCGTCCTCGTCATTCGTGAAGTGCCATCCTGGGCACAGCCCTTCATGAGCTACATCGCCAACGGAGAACTTTTGGATGACGAGGTGGAAGCCAGGCAAATCCGGCGCCGCGCGCACACGTACACCATCATCAATGGCGAACTGTATAAGCACAGCGTATCCGGCATTTTCCAGAGATGTGTCGATGTAGACACGGGCCACCGGCAACTCAAGGACATCCACCAGGGCGAGTGCGGGCATCACGCTTCGTCAAGGGCGATAGTCACCAAGGCGTTCCGCCATGGTTTCTATTGTCCCACCGCCCTCGAGGATGCTGAGCAGCTGGTCTGCGCGTGCAATGGATGCCAGCGCTTCGGGAAGCTCAGGCACATGCCAACTTCGGTACTCAAGACCATACCGATCACCTGGCCCTTCGCGGTTTGGGGCCTCGACATGGTCGGTCCCTTCAGGCGGGCGCGCGCGGGTATGACCCATCTGCTGGTAGCGGTGGACAAATTCACGAAGTGGATCGAGGCTAAGCCCATCCGGAAGCTGGACGGGGCAACAGTCGTCACCTTCTTCACCGACATCATCAACCGATTCGGCTACCCCAACAACATCATCACCGACAACGGCACGAACTTTGCCAAGGGGGCCTTCGCCCGGTTCTGCAGCAACAAGGGCATCCGGCTGGACCTCGCCTCTGTCGCGCACCCATAGTCCAACGGGCAGGTGGAAAGGGCAAACGGCTTGGTGCTAGCCGGTATCAAGCCGCGTCTCATGGAACCATTGGAGCGGTCCCGCGGATGCTGGATCGAGGAGCTTCCGGCTGTGTTGTGGAGCCTCCGCACCATGCCGAATAGGTCAACCGGCTACACACCGTTCTTCCCGGTCTATGGATCAGAAGCCGTCCTCTCCGCGGACATCGAATTCGACTCACCGCGCATGCTCCTATATGACGAAAAGGCCAACCAGGAGGCGCGGGAGGACGGAGTGGACCTCCTGGAGGAGGCCCTTGAGCTGGCTCTGTCCAGGTCAGCCCTGTACCAGCAGCGACTATGTCGCTACCATTCAAGCCGGATCCGCCTAGTCATGTTTCGCGAGGGCGACCTGGTTCTCCGGCTGGTGCACGACACGAAGGGCATGCACAAGTTATCGCCACCCTGGGAGGGCCCCTTCATCATCAGCCGGGCGCTGCCCAACGACTCCTACTACCTCATTGACGCGCAGCAGCCGTGCAAGAACAAGATGGACAAATCAGACGAGGAAACCGAGCGTCCCTGGAACGCGGCCCTGCTGCGCCCGTTTTACACCTAGTCGCCAAACAGTGTATGTATCCCGCAAACCCTATGAATGAAAATGCGGACCCCTACGAGAATCTCGGGGGCTCCTTGCTAGAAATGTGTTTTCACATCTGCTTTTCCGGTTCTAATTTTCCGGCTCCGGCAACCCCTACCTGGGGGCTCGCCGGCTGGCCCGGCCTGCTAAGTCAACAAACCGACTGAGTAGTGTGCGATGATGTCAGAGGCCCACTGTTCGTCTCAGCTACAGACCGCAACCCAGCTGTCCGGCTAGCAAGAGCAAAAGCCCGAGGCATCCCACGCGAAAAACAGGGAGGAGACGCGGCAGACCGGGCGTTCCGGTCTTGCAACTAGCTCGAACCAATCCGGCTACTAAGCCGTTAGTACCGTGCGCAATGTACTGTCAGCTCCCTTCGATTCCGGCTACAGACCGCAACCCGGCTGCCCGGCAAGGACGCAGCGAAAACAGCAGAGCACACGGGAAAGCGACCAAGTGTCTGGAGAGGCACAAGCTAGCTTTCGAAAAAACAAGCCGTTTTCTGGCTACAATTTGGCAGACTAAACTATTAACCTGTGAGGATGTATGTGTATGTATATGTATATTCTTGCCCGACTACCTCGAGTCGGAATTCAGGAAAAGGGAAGAAGATTCGAAGTCCTTGCCTTCATCAAGCGCTCCGAATCTCGGGGGATACACCCACTGGGTGCGCTCACGCGCCCCCAGTGGAATCTTGTAGTTCCTGACCGGCTAAGGGCGTTTAGCCGGCCGTTCAGAGCCCAGGTGAGGGCAAGGGCAGGAGCAAGAGAAGACAAGGAAGATTCGAAGCACCTGGCTACGCAGCTACTCCGAATCTCGGGGGCTACACCCAGTGGGTGCGCTCGCGCTCCCCCACTGGAATGTTAGTTCCCCCGGCTGAAGGCATTCAGCCAGCGAAAGCAGCCGACTGAGATGAGTCTAGTCGAATAAAGTTAGAAGACGTGAGAAAAAGAAGGAAGATTCGAAGCACCTGGCTGCGCCAGCTACTACGAATCTCGAGGGCTACACCTAGTGGGGGCGCGCTACCCCACTGGAGGTGCAGTTCCTCCGGCTAAAGGTGTGAAGCCAGATAAAGTCAACCGGCAAAATATTGAAAGAAAACTCGAAACGCACAAGTTAAAGGAAACTCAAGAGTTCAATATTAACAAACAAAAAGGAGGCGAAGCTCCCATAAGTTACCCGGCATCAGAGATAGCCGGTACAGACAGACAAGTTTCACACATAACAAAAGCAAGACAAGTACACCCGGCATCCCGGGGTGGTAGCTAAGCGGCAGGACCCTTGCCGTGAGGAGCATCTTGACCGACAGAGGCTTCGGGCGGAGGAGGAGGCGCGGAGCTCGATCCGGTTCCTGCACCCGCAGGCGGCGGCATCGGGCCTTCCACATCAGGAGTGCCGACGGACTTCGGGTCGGTGAGCACCTTGTCGGGGTCCATGTAGTCGGCGATCTTGATGGCAGACCCACGGAGCTCCGGATGGGCTTGGCGGATGGCGGCAAGGTCGGTGCCGGCACAGAAGCCTCCGTCGATCTTCTCGACACGGGCGTCCTTGTACCAGGAGAGCATGAGGGCCAGAGCCATCTCCGCTCTAGCTCGCACCGCCAAGTCCCGCAGCGGGTCCACCGCAGTCGGCACCTCTCCCACCCTCGCAGCTAGCTGAGCCATCGTCTCCGAACCGGAGCCTCCGGCCATACAAAGGAGAAGACGTCCCGCGCCGCTTGGCGAAGCTTGGCAGCCTCTTTGCCAAGAAGGACGACGAGCTCCTGAGCCGTCGGCTGCACTCCCGACCAGTTCTCCTGCAGCCGGTTGTAGGCCAGCAGGTCTATGCCAGGATAAAAAGCTGTCAGAAAGTTGAGCCAGATCCGGCTATCAGATCTGGAAAGAAAAGAAGGCGGAAAAGGGGGAACTTACCCTTAGCCGTGTGGCCAACCCGCATCAGCTCCTCCACCAGAGCCTTCTCCTTCGCCGCCAGCCGTTTGATCTCCTTCTCTTGATCCTTGTTCTGGGCCTCGAGAAGGTTGAAGGCCTCGATCCGGCTGGCGAGTGAGGCATCGCACTCCTTGATGGTGGCCTCCAAGCCGTACCCTCACGTGCCAATCCTTATTCTGCAGCCACAGAGTAGAATTGGACTTGCTCAGTCGGTCGTTCGCTTCCTTCAAGTGATCGATCTCGCACTGAGCGCACACGAGGATGGCTGCAACGAAACCGGCTATTAGTAAAAAAAAAGACGGACGAAGCAAACTTACTCTAGGAGGTCCCGTTGGCGGCAGCAAGCTTCTGCTCCAGGGTCCGGTTCCCACCGGCTACAACCTCCAGCAGTCGGATCTCCTTCACCGCCAGTTCAAGGGTGGCGGCGAGATCCGTCAGCGAGGGGCATCATCCACGGCGTTGGTGGCCAAGGATTCCTTCGTGGCAACCACCGCCGTCCTCCACTCCTCCCCGGCTCCTCAGCAGAGTTTTCATCACCGACAACTACGAGCTCCTTGCCGGTAGCCCCCCCACGCGCGCCCGCGGAGGAGCCATCCGGCTGTGAGGACTCCGCCTCCGGCTGACGACCCCCCGATCCGGCTGGGGCAGCCGGTTCAGCTCGAGAGGGAGGCGGCACTTCGGAAGAAGGAGGGTCGCCGGCTGATGCAGTCGAGGCATGGGGCGGCGACCCGGGTGGAGCTCGAGACGGGCTCGCGGCTCCAAAAGAAACCAACGCGCTAAGAAGACAGAAGAGGAAGGAGAAGAAAGCAAAGGCAAATAAACCAAAGTCAGGAAGGAAGAAAAAAGAAGCACGCAGAAAATGCTGAAAGAAAAGGGGGAGGAGGGACGTTCCCCGACACAACTGGAGGCGGCCCCATCTTCCGACCAAGGTGGCTCGGCGGCAGGGTGCTGGTCCAGCTCCTCTTGGGAGCCGGCTCCTCCGTTGCAGGCCGGCGGGAGCTGGAAGGGCTGGAGCCGCTCCCGCCTGCCTCACCGTCCGTCGCGGAGCACGGCGCCGGATCAATGGTCGGCGCGGCCTCCTCCTCCTCCTCATGAACCTCCGCGTGGGGGTCGGCAGCCGGCTTGTCATTTCGGCTGGGAAAGGCATCGCCATCCCCGTCCGACTCCTCGCCGGACCGCCGAGCGCGCGGCTCGGGCAAGTCGGGCGTGAACTCCTCAAGGGAAGCCTCACCCTCCTCGTGAAGGATGCAAGCGAAGATCTGCCGAATACAAGAAGTCAGCCGGGCAAAGCAAGAAAAATGCAAGAAGAACAAAACAAGTTTCCAGCTAGAAGAACTTACCCGGGGCGCAGAGTTCTCCCGGCTGTAGGGCGCCAGACTGAACTTCCAGTTCTCCGGCAGTCGCTCCTTGGTGATCGTCCACACGCACTCCTTCAGGTTGTGGTGTCGGGGATTGCGGCGCGACAGCCGGGTCGGGTCCAGCCGGCCGGAGTAGTAGCACATTTTGTGCACCCGCTGTTGCAACAACATCATCAACCGGGACATCCAGCTGAGGGTGATGTCCAGGCCGGTTAGCTGGCAGGTGACGAGGGAGCGCATGCGCTGCAGCATCGCGTCCGTCTCCGCCTTGTCACCATGGATCTTCAGCTCCCAGTTCTGTCGGCTAGACTCGACATCCTGGAAGGCCGGAAGATTGATCCGGTCGATGTTGGTGACGTTCTTGACGTAGAAGTACGACTGCTGCCATAGTCGTACCATGTCCTAGAGCAAGAACTTGGGGTAGCCGGATTGGGCGCGGGAGTAGATGGAGGTGCCGCCGTAGACGACTAGCAGCCCCTTCGTGTACTGCACCTGCGTCCGGACTCGGAAGATCCGGCAGAAGAGCCCGAGATCCGACTGGATCCCGAGGTAGCTCTCACAGAAGGCCATGAAGTGCGCCAGCGTCCCGATGGCGTTGGCACCGAGATGGTGGAGGCGGAGATCGAAGAACGCCAGGAACGTCAGGAAGAAGGGGTGCACCGGCAAGGCGAACCCGCGCGCCAGATGGGAGAGGAAGATGACGCGCTCCCCCTCCGCCGGGTGCGGGGACACCTCTCCTGCCGGCGCCAACCGCACCGCCACCTCCTCCTCCGACTGGAGAATGCGAGTGGCATGGTACTTCTGGATGTGGTCCTCCGTGATGGAGGAGCCACACCAACCTCCGTGGCCGGCTGCCATCTTCGGCTGACAGGGAGGCGTGGTGGCGTAGGAGTGGCGGTGGCCCATACCGCCGCCGACGAAAAGCGGGCGGCGCAGCGGGCTACGGCGACAACAGGGCAAGGGAGCAAAGGGCAAGAGCGCACTGGGGAAGGGGAAACTGCAGCGGGGAGCGAAGGAAGGGAACTGCCTCCCCTGCGGCGTCCCTTTAAAGGGCTGGAAGCGCAACCGTCAACAATGCCACGTGTCGCGCATCCGGACGACCCTCACCCCAACCGTCGCCCAGATCCTGTGTGCCAAGGCGGGACGCGCAGAAGATCCCGGAGCAAGAACCGAAGCACCTGGCAGCGGCTTCCCGAGGCGACGTGCGATGGGACGTTACGCTGCCTGCCGCAGTGCAATGATGGCGCGTGGCCAGCGTCAGCACTAACGTCACGGGTAGCGCAACCGCTAGGCATAGCCGGACACAAATTCAAAGCCAAGAGGGTGCGCGTGCACATTTCTCCCAAGGGCGGAATCCACACGCGCTCAGGGGCTAGTGTCAGGGGGATGATCCCCAGGTACCCCAACCGGACAAGAAACCAAGCAATCGGATCGCGTCCGGCTGACAAGATGCAGCCGGACAGGGCAAGACAGGCCGACTATCACACGGTAGCCGAATCGGCAAGAAGTAGTTGGCTACGGCGACGTAGCCGGACCCAATCAGTGAGACAGGACGACGTGCGTATCAGTGCATGGTACGCCCTGTACGATGACAAGACTGGCAACCACCCGGCCATACCGAAGACTTTGCGGGGATGACGCAGGAACAGTGGCCCGATGCTGACGACAGGCTCACACGGCGTCCACTGTGCCTACGACAGCCATACTGCTCATACTCCGATGAGACATACCATGCCGGACACAATAGATGACCAGCCGGCTGGGACCCGCATGTGGGGCCTGCCAGTCGGATTGGCCAGTAAGACCGTTGCCTCTCTACCTATATGAGGAGAGGCAAGGCCTCAGTAGAAAGGGTTGGTCTCATTGCATTTAAGACAGTAGCTAGAGAATACGGCTCAAGGAGCACTTGTAGTTCGTGTATCCCTGGTAGTCAGATCCGGCAGGAGTAAGGGCTTTACCTCATCACGAGGGCCCCGAACCTGGGTACTTCCTGCGTCCAGCTACGCTTGCTTGTATCCAATCCCGCCTGCGAGCGCCGTCTATAGCTTCCCTGCTAGTCCCCACACCTCTATCTAACCTCCTCAGGTACTACCGTTCCCAATACAACGACATAGTTCTAACAACAAGACAAAGAAACTAAGTTGCAACATAAAAAGGTATAAACAAAAGATCATGAATAATAATGCATTGAAAGACATTTGTTTGTTTCACATATAGAAAACATAATAAGAGTGGTATTCAGCTTGTCCCTCATGGTATAGCAAAACATAAATGCATATGACACTTTCAAAGTTCATAAGGGTGACTAGATACAAATAATTTAAGGGCAAGCAATACCAAAATAATGAATCAATCAATAAGTTTTGGGACAATGCACATTGAACTAAGAATGACAACTATGCTCTCTTAATTGGTGCATAAAGATAGAAGATGGAGACTCAACATAAAAAGATAAAAAGAAAGCCCTTCACAGAAGGAAGCAGGGATTTCAAGTTTCATAAAGAGCTTCCAAAAATTATGGTACTTATTAGCTTTCAACTCTCATTGCCCCTGTCATAAGCATCTTGAGGTGATTAAGGTTAAAGTGACACAAATATTAGGATATGCTTGACAAGTTATAAGTTGAAAATCTCATGCCCCTTGCTTACGAGTACCGAACGTCATGCTACTCAACTTTAGTCACAAGTAAGTCCTTGTCATTGTAAGTACATGTGTATCATGGAGAACCGCCAATGGGGTACCCCTTGCCCCATGACACAGGAGCTATCCCATATCAAAATGACAAGGCAATAGACAATGAGCATCTCAACAATCTTTTTATTTGCTATTTTCATAGGTTTTTATTGATGATGCTTCACAGAATGCTCACTATGGTTATGTTGCAAGTTTCCACCATGATTAGGCATGGCTTAGGCTAGCCGCCCAGGCGTTTCACTAACACACATACAAACTCCATGAGCTTACAAGCTCCCCTTTTATTTCACACCGTCGGGATCTATAAACAAAAGAACATGATATCAACTGAATAATAAGTGTAATGTTGAAAGCGTTCCCCATGGTAACATGGTTCTGCTAATTCACAACTTATAAAGTGCAAGCATATAAGAAACATAGATGGATACAATGGTTCAAGTTTATTAAGTGCGAGAAAATAAAGTGTGCCATCAAGTTCGTGAGAGCTTAAATCACTAATTTTCACATAACAAGTTTAATTTGGAAGATAGATAAAAACATGAATATACTTGGAATGGTGTAACACACCATGCATATGAATTTATAGTGGACTCTTTGGAATAACTTGGTTTTGTTGGAGGTTGGATGCATGAGTGGAACTCATACGCGGTATAGGTGGAGGCTAGCAAAAGACTGGGAGCAACCAACTAAGAGAGCAATAATGGCCATAATCATGCAAAGCGACAAAACATTATTAATTCAAGTATAAAGTGATATTACAAGTCAAAAACTAAATGATCATAGAGGCTAAGGTGACTGCTTCATAGCCTTAACATGGTGTAAGCATGTGCCAAGTCAACCCAAATAAAGCATCAAAGGAGAATACCACAATATTATGCTTTTTTATGCTAAAACAACGCATGATTCTTTCAAGGCACATTAAGCAATCTCAATTGTTTGAAACAAGTCATGCTATAACAATAATCACTAAGCATATGGTCAAAGCAACATCTAGCATGACATGATAAAGTCTAAGTCACAGTCAAAACAAGCTTCCTTTTGTACCACTATAAGCATGAAACTTCCTACTCTTTTCCAACACCAATCGACTTATTTGAAACAACTCTCAAAGATAATAATCAATAAATACCAGAGAGAATGTCTCACCCATCTAGAAAGAAGAACTAAAAAGCTGTAAGCCAAAAGAATAAGAAAACTAAAGCTAAACGCGGTGCTAGCAAAGGAGAACACTCACAGAACAATAAGAGTGAAAACTAGAGTGTTCTAGGCAATGAATAATGGGGTGTGTATCTCTCCAAAAGAAGTGTGTTGGGATCCAACCAACTTATTGTGGCAAAGAAAGAAAAATAAAACTAAAAACAAAGACGCTCCAAGAACAACAAATAGTGCATAAGGTAATAAAAATAAAGTGTCTTGAAAGAAGACCTGAGATTATTGATGAAGAAGGGGATACCTTGGGAATCCCCAAGCTTTGACGCTTGTACCTCTTGAATATTTCTTGGGGTGACACGGGTGGCATCCCCAAGCTTGAGCTTCTGTCCATACTTTATCTCATCACATTATTCTTCCCTACGCTTGAAAATTTCATTTATACAAAACTTCACACAATCTACATTAGCAACATTAGTGTATTCAAGATAATAAGTATTTGGGTTTAGTTTCAACACAAGTAAAACTTCCATTAAAACACAAGCTACTGTATCAATTCCTTCTAAAAGCTCAAGTGGTCAAAGAGAACTCAAAAAGAAACCGATTAAGAGGCAAATGCAAATAATGGCAGAAATCTGTCAAAACAGACCAGCAGGTAAAAACCGATTTTTTAAAAAATCTTATATTACTCAAATCGAAAAGTGCAAAACTAATGAAAATTGTGTAATAACCTGGGGCATATGCACAAAAAATTACAGCTCAATCCGACATACTGAGATTTTTCACGATTTTTTACAGTGACGTACAGAAACCTGTTTCGGGACAACAACTTCCCCATATCTTACTTCCCTCTCATCAGAGGTTATTCTTGGCACAAAAGCCAATCAAAAAGGATAAGAAGATGTTATTACAGAGGCAATAACTTCCAAGACTCAACAAAACAAAATTAACCTGAAAGTAAAAAATGTAATGGGTTGTCTCCCAAAAAGCTCTTTCTTTATAGCCATTAAGATAGGCATGATAATTTCGATGATGCTCACATAAGAAATATGAATTGAAGTAAAAGAGAACATCAAGAAGCAAATATGGAACAAATTTAAGTCTAACCCACTTCCTATGAAAAATAATCTTGTAAAGAGACAAGTCATGAAAGCACAAAGCAATAAGCATAGGAAAGCAAAACAAGTGCAACTTCAAAATTTTCAACATAAAAAGGGGAAACTTAATATTATTGAGATACATAAAACTATGTTTCCCTCTCTCATAATAAATTTCAGTAGCATCATGAATAAAATTGACAATATAAATATAACATAAAACATTCTTATCATGAGCCACATGCATAAAATAATTATTATTCTCCCTATAAGCATAGTCATATTCTTATTAATCATGGTGGGAGCAAATTCAACAAAATAGATATCATTATTATTCTCATCACCACAATCATCAAATATAGGAGGCATATTGTAATCATAATTAATTTTCTCCTCAATAGTAGGTGGACTGAAAATATCATATTCATCATTGTAATCATCATATATTGGAGGTATAATATCATTATAAGTAATAGAATAGTTATCTTCCAAAGTGTGTTCATTTGTAAACATATCATCATTGGAAGGAACATGGATGGTACTAATAGTACAGGAATTATTAACATCATCATTTTCAGAATTGGTACCGAAGAGATTTTCAATATCAAAAGTAGTGTGCTTTTCCCAATCATGATCACTACTATAGGTAACAGGCATAGGAACATCATCGAGTTCAGACTCATCAAAAACTATAATAGGAGCAACATGCTTAGGGGAAAGTACCGTTTCCTCCCTCCTTTTACTCCTTCTCTTCTTCTTTTTCTTCTTCTCTTTAGGAGGGTGAGGTTTGAAAGGAAGCTTCTCCATATACCCTGGTTTATTGTTAGAGACAATAGAAGAAACTTTGGAGGATTCCTCTTTTTCATTAATAAGAACAAAACACATATTAGTCCTGTCATATTTTGGTAAAATCTCATCTTTTATAATATTTTTTTATGTAAGTACTTGTGTGGCAACTATCAACACAATAAAGATGACAACCATGCATGACGCTATTCATATCAAAAGCACTCATATCTACCAAAGAAGTTTTTCTTGATAACTCTTCACACCCCAAAAATAATGTAAGTTCATCATGCTGATTAGGAGTGATCATGTTATCACAATACAAACTTGCAGTACTCATTGGATTAGAAGGGCTATTATTATGGCCTAGGAATTGAAAATTGAAATGATCCACTTAAAAGCAAAGTTCACAAATAAAAGGATAGAGGGCACAAACTTTTTTACCAAGATCATTTAGAGCCCTATACCACGTTCTAGTTTTTTCATTCCTGTGGGTGATACAATATTCTTCTTCAATTTGATTCTTTTCACAAGGTCTATGTACTCCACAAAAATTGACATGATTATAAGAAATAGTTCTTTCAGAGGTTTGAGCATGTTTATTGCTGTCATTAATAACAATTTCATTTTTCATGCAAGTGTCTTTAAAAGGCTCATGATACATGTCCCTTTTTCTTTAGGAGCATTAATATGAGAAGCAAAGGCTCTACAAAAATCAACAAGAATTTTAGGATCAAGACCATATTTAGCACTAAGCTCTTGAAAATCAGCATTTTTAGCGAAAGACTTAATGCAATCATACTCATAGTTTATATCTGGTTCTTTACCTTTGTCGTTATCCCAATCTTCGGTATTGCTTTGAATTATTTCAAGAAGATCCCACTTAGCTTTGACCTCCTCACTTATGAAGGATCCCTCTAAACAGGTATCTAGGTAGTCCTTGTAATGTCCTGAAAGCCTTGCATAAAAATTATTAATAACAATATTACTGGGGAGCTCATTAATGGGACATTTGAGCATTAGTCACTTTAATCTCCCCATGCTTGGGCAATACTTTCTCCATCATGAGGATGAAAATTATAAATAGAATTTCATGAGGAGGATAAAATTTAGAGTAAAAGAGAGATTCAAGTTCCTTCCACTCCGAATGATGAGGATCGTCTAGTAGCTCATACCACTCCCTTGATTTGCCCTTAAGTGATAAAGAGAATAGCTTCATCTTAACTTGGTTCATTGAAATACCTACACACTTGAACAACTCGCATAATTCATGTATAAAGAGTAAATGATCACCAGGATGGACAGTTCCATCTCCAAAATAATAGTTATTCATAACATGTTCAACAATTTCCATAGGTATTTTAAAAGGGATGCTTTCAGTATGTGGATTTAAAATATCACAAGTATCATTAGAATTAATACATATGGGAGATAAAGTATCATCAGAGCAAATTTTCTCCTCTAAAGCTGGGGAACTAAAAAGATCATTTTCATAAAAACTAATTTCCCCGAGCTTGGACGTTTCCATAGCATTAGTAACAAAGGTGTTCAAAAAATTCATACTAATAACATTGCTATTAGCATGCAAAGAAAGTTCCATGGGTTTTTAATTTTCTTTTCAAACTATTCATGTTCTACCTCTGGAAAAATACTAAAAAGCTCTCTAATTTTGTTGTTGTTTTCCATTAAGCCTAACTAGTGAAAATAAAAACAAGAAACAAAAAGATATAATTGAAGAATCTAAAGGAAATAACTTTGAGCACTCACACACCAGCAATAGTACTAGAAGATAGCTTAGTAGCCAGAGGATGTGAGTACCTTTTACCTTACCTCCCCGGCAACGGTGCCAGAAAATAGCTTGATGTCTACGCACGCTTCTATTTTTGTAGACAATGTTGGGCCTCCAAGTGCAGAGGTTTGTAGAACAACAACAAGTTTCCCTTAAGTGGATCACCCAAGGTTTATCGAACTCAGGGAGGAAGTGGTCAAAGGTATACCTCTCAATCAACCCTACAATCAAGATACAAGAAGTCTCTTGTGTCCCCAACATACCCAATACACTTGTCAGGTGTATAGGTGCACTAATTCGGCGAAGAGATAGTGAAATACAAGTAATATGGATGGTTGTAAGTGGTAATTGCAATCTTAAATAGGAGTGGCAGCAAGCAAACATGTAACATGACTGATTGTAAATGGTGTTTCAATGCTTAGAAACAAGGCCTAGAGATCGTACTTTCACTAGTGGACACTCTCATATAAATATATTCTCTTCATGATGCCACCCTGAACTACTCTCCGGTTGGACGATGTAGGGCTATAACAGCACACCTTAAAGTTCACATTCCCCATCTAGATAACCCCTCACTATCACCTTGAGCGCAGATGGTTCCAACAAACACCACAATCTCATAGATACATCCAACTCAAATTATACCCATGATAAGTATTTATGTAACCTTAGCCAAAGTGCCACACGGTGTGCACATTGTCAACTTCACACACGTGGGGATAATCAGAGATTAATTAAAGCACTTGAGTAGCAGAATAGATCTAGATTACAAAGCTCATGATCTCAGTAAGATCACGCATAGAGAGAGAGAGATGAACACATAGCTACTTGTAGAGCCCTTAGCCTCGAGATAGAACAACTCGCTCCTCATCATGGGAGTCGGAAACGACGATGGAGATCGCGGTGGAGTCGATGGAGATGGCTCCGGGGGCATTTCCCCGTCCCGAAAGGGTGCCGGAACAGAGACTTTTGTACCCCGAATCTCCTCTTCGGTGGCAGCGGCGCTGTGGAACTTTTCGTGGAATTCTGATCTTGTCTCTAGGGTTTTCATCTCAGGGGAATATATAGGCTAAGGGGCAAGGTCGGTGGAGGCCCTAGGTGCCGACACCACCTGGTGGCACGCCTGGGGGTACCTGCGCCACCATAGGGTGTGGACGCCTCGGTGCCCTCCCCCGTCTCTGCATTGGAATCCGTCTTGTGTCGGGAAAAATAGGAACTTCGGCTTTTCTTTCGTCCAATTTCGAGAATATTTCTTTACTAGCTTTTCTGAAACCAAAAACAGCAGAAAACAGGCAACTAGCACTGCGGCATCTTGTCAATAGGTTAGTTCCAGAAAATGTATAAAAATGCCTCATAGTGTAGACAAAACATAAGATAGTTGATACAAAACAAGCATGGAGCATCAAAAATTATAGATACGTTTATGACGTATCAGGGATATGTGCTAACATTATATGCTTAATGGAACATTTAGAAAGAATTTTGTCTTTTATATATATGCAGCAACTATTATATTTTGTTCCACTACTGTCACCACTCAAAAAAGAGATGGGAGAAAAAGTTTCGTGTTGATGTTTTTTGACAGGGAATAGAGGAACATCACACTAAGATAAATCCAAGGATGGTGAAAACCATAAGCTTGGGGATGCCCAAGGCACTCCACTGGACCTATTAAACTCTTGGCTTGAAAACCTCTAAACTTTGTTTTTCGAGCAACATAAAACTATCATAGAAACTTGGAGCGTCTGTTTTGTTTATTTTACTTTTATTTGCAATGGAAGGACCACCACCACTATATTATAAATGTTTATTATCAAGCTACTGAAAAGATACATTGCCTTGATGAGATTAAAAATGAATAAGAATGCCTTGAAACAAAATAAAAGGGGAGATAAAAGCAAAAAGCTGAAATTCATGTTGTGTCTAGTTCTTAAGCTCAAGTACTCTATATGAAGTATGATTTGTTTTGTGCCTATTAATCTGTATCCTTTGATTGTTTATATTTATGTTCAACATTAAGGAGCAAGGTGAGAAAATAAATGTTGGCATTATGAATTATCATGGCACACTCTTTAGATCTCTTTTTGCTAAGCCTTCACAATACAAGCTAAGACTTGTTCCAAACCCCATAAACTAGACTAGGCATATCCACCTATTTGTGCAAAAGCTACTTTCAAGTATAGTATGTATGTTAATCCTCCAAACATTCTTGAAAACACATTTTCATGTATTTTAAAGCTCATAAGAATGTAAGGTTTGGGGTGATACCGCTATGGAAATTTTTGTGCTTTACATCTTATTAGATGTTGTTGGCCAAACCATGTTTTCATGGCACAAGCTTTCAATGTTGAATGTTGATAATTAATAATGTTAAAGTTATGCCTATGGATTGCATCGATGTGAAATAAAGTGTGCATACTGGAGTAGGCATGTTGATAAAAATGCTCCTGAACCGCTAGTCAAATCCATGCGCCGTGCAGCAACTCATGGTGGAAACTTACATCATGATGATCCCTGTTGATATGATTCATATGTTTATTTTCTTGTTCTTATGGAGTAGAGATACTACCCCCTCCCACCTTGAACATGACCAAGGAATTATATTAACTCCTATGCTAAATAAATAAATACAAAAGGGGGGCATATAGCTACACAGGGAGCAAGAGGTACTTCGGTGATGCAGTTTCTAAGACCAACATGTGCATACAATGACAGGCCTAAGTTGAGTAGCATGAGGAGTGCAAGGTCATAGGTATGGTGCATGAAACAATCAACTTGTAAGATGTTTAGCACATAAACCATATGGAGTTTTGAAATAAAAGATACTTGGAACCCCATCCTTATTAGTATTGTTAACATGAACTACATAGCTCAAAAATTTATTTTTACATTCTTTATGGAGGATTAACATATGTATTCAATGCTTACTTTCGGTACGAGATACAAAACATCTCACGGGAAGACATGAAACTAATAAGTGAGTCTTCCAGTCAAGGGCATGAAACTAAGAAGTAGCCCAAAAATAAAGGCATAAAACACCAATGCCAATCATGAAAAGAGTCTCTTATTCTATAGGTTCATCAAAGTGTGCTTGAAGGTTTTTTTTGTTCATCATTTGTCTTATCACACCATTACTTATTGTTTAACATGTTTATAAATGTGCAAAAGATAAAACTTACACTTGCATATTATGTTTCATTGAAAGGAATTCAGCATATTAACTTTACATGATAATGAAAGAAGCAAAGGTAACAAACTCCAAAGTTCATGTTTAGTTTTTATCACCTTCATGCTCGAGGACGAGCATAGGTTAAGCTTGGGGATGTTGATGCATTTAAAATGCATACATGAACTTTGTAGTTTGTTAACATGTTTTCCCACATATTTGCATCATATATAATGTTATATCCATGTTTTATATTGATTTTTGGGGATTTACCAATGATCCCCTTTATTTTAGCTATAACTCGGCAGGGCAGAAAAACCCATTTTCAATGTTTTTGATGTTTCTAGACCTATACGGAGTCAAATGGACCTAAGCTTTTGGGGATGTCAATATTTATCCACCAGAAGCATCTAGAGCACAAGAATCCCACCTGGAGGGCCAGGAGGCCGAAAAGAGCCTGGGTGGTGTGCCTAGTCCAGGTGGGCGTGCCACCTACCCTCGTTTCCTCCTCGGCCATCCGGTCGCCTTGATTCTTTCGCCCACGGAGTTTTTTTAACCTAAAAACCCCTATATAAGGATCCCCCAGGGAGTCCCCAAGAGAGAAGACACCAGCGATGAAAACACCACCAAACAGAGTCAAATCCAGTGAAGATTTGAGGGGGAAACTCCGCCGAAGCCGCCTCCAGGGGATCTCCACCCTCTCCAACATCATCACCATGATGAAGAGGGAGTAATCCACCTCCGGGCTATGGGTTTGTGGCAGTAGCTTGATATATTTCTCTCTTGTTCTTCATAGATCTAGTACCATATGAGTTTCCCTACATGATTATGGTCATATTTGTAATTCCTATGTGGTGGATATTTGTTCTATGATTTGAGATTTGACATTGGAATCTATTTTGTGTAAGATGTATTGATACATGCATATCATGTACCCCGTTCTTAATTGCTTGTTTTGATGCAACTTGTATGCAAGAACTTGTATAGGGATAAGTGTGTATTAGATGGAGTAGCATGGTGGTAGTGATTGAATTATGACAAACAATATTCAAGATCTACTTTGGATTTTACCTTTCTTTTACTGCCTCACTAGGTATAAAGTGAAATCATGTGCTATAGTTATCATGTGACAGTGTGATAATCTTGTTAGATCAAGGTAGCATATTTGTATTTCAAACACCATGTTATATTACTTAAAACTATACTCTGATTTGTTCTTAATTCAAGAATGCATGGAGTTTCCCTTTCTTGAGGAGTATAAGAGAGATGTATTTCATCTCTATGTTAGAATGTGATGCCCATATTGATTTCTTATCAAACACATATAGAATTTTCATGAAAATTTATCATTAATGAATTGTTTTGTGATCACTACAACTTAAAAAGAGAGTAGACAAGTGAACCCATGAACCCCGGTCCAATTTTAATCATAGGAAACACCTTTCCATTGCATCACCTATCTTTTATATTTTCTGCAATTTATTATTTCTAAAATACAAAAATACTTTCTCTACTTGCAATCACTCATAAAAACCGAAAAACAATTCTATTATCTTCCATATCATCTAGTTTGCATTTCTTTAATTTATTTACTTTAGTTAACTTTATGTTCTATTTTATATTACTAATACGAAACCTTGTGCTTGACAACCACTTGGTGGAGTTGGGGACACAAGACAATTTATTTTACGTTACAGGTTGCTTGAAGAGTAGTAGACAAAAACCTTTCCATAACGAATTCCCCGAGAGTTCGATATAAACCCTTGAGTCACCCTTGTGGGGAAAAAAGCTCGCTACAACACTCTGCATTGGGAGTCCCAATGAAAAGTGGCCACGATTGTTGCCATCATGTTCTGCGATGGCTAGAGGGCATGTTTCTTCTCGAATGATCTCGCTCCCTTCACATAAAAGGTTCCGTTTGACCTAAGAACAACACTGGCAAGTGGTACGGGCGGGCCGTACGGGCAGGCCTTGCCCATACCAGTGCTCGTTATGGCTCTTGGAAATGCCTTTTTGCCCCTAGTTGAGTTGGTTGTGTTGGCAACAACACATTTTTTAATAATTTCTCCTAATTTCACCATAAAAGCATGATTTTCTGCACATCACAAATCAAGAGAAGGATTTGCACATCTTTGTAATAATTACTCATCGGTAGCAAGGCTAGAGAGATATTTGATCAATTTCTTGATTTGAAATAAGAATTAAACGTGGATAAAGATGGCTATTTTCATAGTCATCAAAGACCCAACACTGCGCCCACGAATGCATAAGCGACGCACGAAAATAGATCCTCGGACAATGCAATGTGAGGTTAGTGGAATAGCTTACCGACCACCGCATCGATGGTGGTTCCACCTCCACCACTACTCTTCTCGCCGTGCTAATTTTATGTCCGCTTCCACCTAGTCGGTAGGCCGCCGCCTCAAGTCTAATCTCACTACCATGAATTGTAGAAAACCCACTACATGGTCATGATTATCGTCCGGCTGATGACAAGTACGCCATGAGGGGGTCCTCGTGGTGTGGGAAAAGGCGGGGTGTGAGACGTACGGTTGTCCGAGATGGTGAGCACACAAGCTTACCCAGGTTTATATCCGACTCCTATGGACGGATCCTACTCCTACTAGCAATCTAGTTTATCGGTAGAGCCAGAAGTAGAACAAATTACAAGAGAGGTTTCACATGTGCGAGTTGTGGTTGGTAGTGCGTTCCCTAAAGGCTGGTCCCTAGGTCAGCTTACATAGTCATCCTGGCCTAGGGTTTACAGGAGAGTCCTACCTGGCTACGATATAGAGTCGGTACATATTACATCTTGAATTACAAGTATTCCTACATTCCTAAGTCGGTAAGTCTTTTGGGCTTTCCCGTAGCCGGATGGCCTTTCATCTTCTCTCTAACACGGAAGTGGGACACCCTGATCAGCGAGTCACAGTGAGTGACATGGGTATACCCTACAGGTACTCGATCTTGGTATATACGGTCTAGATACAGAAAAATCCCACGGCGTTGCCAAGGCCTAGTGGAGAATTCGAGTGGCCCACAGACTCTCAATTGCTTGCGAGACAAGAAGAAACTTAAGATAGAAAGTTCAAAGGGAAAACCCTAATCTGTAACCGACTCGACCTGCTACCCGAGACCTAGCCTACCTATATAAAGGCTAGGAGGAGGCAGCGAGGAGGACACACGCAACCCTAGTTCCCACAACTCTCGCCAGAATGCATCTACGTGCCCCTGTAATCTTCGATTCCTTCGTTAATTCCAAGAGCAGACAAGCAGGAGTAGGGACCTCTATGAGGCCTGAACCTGGGTAAAACTTGCGTCCCTGTGTTCTTGTTTGCTAGCCGACTGATGCCTCCAGTGCTCCCTCCTTCTCCAAAACCCAAGTCCATAACAATGGGCATTGAAGAGTTAAACCCTCGTTAATTGGCGCCGTTTGTGGGAATTAGGAGTGCTGATGTCGCGGCTTCTTCGGCCCCACCAACCACGATCTACAACTCTGCAACAACGGAGATTCGCCAGCTCTTCGGCGCGTTCGGCTTCACCGTCCACATGCCAGCCACTCGCCCGGCATTCAAGTCCGTGGGCGATGGAATCAGCCTCGAGATTGGGAGCTTCCGCTTCCAGGTTGGTCAACTGGGCACGCTTCGCATGCCTGACCAGCCGATGGCACCCGCGATTGCTCCAGCATCGTGGTTCCCGCCACCAATCGGCACCCTCCGTGAGCTCAACACCTCAGCAGCAGCTGGGAGCACGGACAGTGACAGTAGTCGCGGATCCGATCTGGGTGACCTGGTCACTAAAGACGGAGCCTACGGCTCTGGATCTGAAAGTTGTGGGAGCAATAGCTTCCCCAACCACTTCATGTGCGCAGTCATCAACGCAGGTGACACTATCGCCAATCACGAAAACGTTGGCACCGGATCTGGCACCGGACCGCCCAACGACAGCGCGCCCAATGGCACCGGACCACCCAACAGTAGTACGCCCAATGGCGGCCCCACCAACGGTGGCAATAACGCGTCTGTAAACAATGGAGCGGGAGCAGAACCGCCAACCATAGTGAACGAACACACTAGAGAGCGTGTAGTGATCAAGCTCAATGACAACGAGTGGGCCCGCTGTCGAGAAGCTCTACGAGGCAATCCTCTGCCCCTCAACTCCCTGCAAGACATGCTAATGGGCTACCATTGGCTACTGAAGGAGGAATATAGACACCAGCTACATGCAATCACGCAACTCAAGGCGCGTAAAAAGGCGGTGGACGAGTCAAGCCTTCGGCGAGCCGGGCTCTCCTCCCACGGAGGATCCTCCTCTAAAGGCAACGAGTACCTAGCCAACAAGAGAAGATCTCGACTGGCCCACCTCACCAAGGAGGAGCACGTAGAAGCCGCGAAAGTCCTCGACTTCGGCTCCATGACGGTGGATACGTGATGGCTCAGTATTGATGTAGAGCTCGTTGGGAAACCCCAAGAGGAAGGTATGATGAGCACAGCAGCAAGTTTCCCTCAGTTATGAAACCAAGGTTTAATCGAACCAGTAGGAGCAAGGAAACACCCCAAAGGTGTTGCTAGCTGAGCCTTGGCAGGGCGCACTACCTGTGCTAGTATCAACGTGGAGACCTGCACAACACAACCACAGAACTTTGTCCCCAACTTGCGATGAGGTTGTCAATATCACCGTGTTTTGCTGAAAACAAAGGATTAAACGTATCGAATGGAAGGAAGTAATAGTTTGCAGAAAGTAAACACAAAGCAGTAAATAGTTTGTAGATTGTATGTAAAAGAAAAGGACCGGGATCCATAGTTCACTAGAGGTGGCTCTCCTTAAGATAGATAACATGCTGGGTGAACAAATTACAGCGAGGCAATTGACAAACATCGAGAAAGGAATACATGCATATACTAATCATCTTGACTCCTTTGGAACTCGATTGGGCATTACAACATTATACATAGACCGCCATCCAACTGTATCTATGACTAATAATCCACCTTCAGGTTATCATCCGAACCCCCTATAGTATTAAGTTGCAAGCAACAGATTATTGCTTTACGAATTGCGTGTAATGTAAACAATATGATTGTTCCATGAACAAAGGATTGTTGTTTTCTCCCTAGTAGCAACACCACATCTAGTACCTTAGAGATTTCTGTCACTTCCCTAGATTACTAGAGGCATGAACCCACTATCGAGCATAAATACTAACTCTTGGTGTTGCTAGCATCTACTTGGCCAAGATAGCTACTAACAACGGAAAGCATGCAAGATCACAAATAACAAAGACATGATAGAATCAATAGTCAATGTGAAATAGCATCTCAATATCCATCAGATCCTCGCAAACACAACATGCAGAATTACAAATAGATGATCTTGATCATGAACGGAGCTCACAAGATCTAGACATGAAAGCACAAAGGAGGAGAACCAGCCATCTAGCTACTACATGGATCCGTAGTCCAAGGATGAACTACTCACGCATCACACCAAAGGCTTGCATGGTGATGAAGAAGGCCTCCATGGTGAATTCCCCTCTCCGACAGGGTGCCGGGAAGAGCTTCAGATCCCTCCCGAAATAGGGATGGAGATGATGGCCACTATAAACTCTTTCGTGGATTTTTGATCAGGTCCTTAGGGTTTTCGTCCTGAGGGCATCTTATAGGCGGAAGGAGAGGCCGAGGGGGTGCCTGGGCTGGCCACACCACCCCCTAGCGCGAGCCAAGCCTGGCCACATGGCCAGGTGGGGTGGCCGCCCTCTGTCCCTTCTCTATCTCGTATTCTGGCATCTGATGACTTCCGGAAAAATAGGCATTTTGGCTTTTGTCCCGTCCAATTCCGAGAATATTCATTTTCTGACTTTCCTGGAACCAAAAACAGCAGAAAACAGGCAGCTGGCACTGTGGCTCTTGTTAATAGGTTAGTCCAAGAAATCATATGAAAAGTACTCCAAAGTGTGGACAAAACACAAGAAAGTGGACAAAACTAAGCATGGAACAACAAAAATTATAGATACATTTGCAATGTATCAACATCCCCAACCTTAACTCCTGCTCGTCCTCAAGTAGGTAAGTGATAAAAAGAAAGAATAATTTTTGAGGTGACATGCACCATCAAAGACTTGATCAAAGTATTTGTAAAACATTCAAAGCTGGGATCATAGTACTTAAATCATCACATGAAAGACAAGGTTCTAGCAATAAGACAAAGAAACTATGATGCAACATGAAAAGGCACAAACAAAAGATTCATGAATAACAATGCTTTGCAAGACGTTTGTTTGTTTCACATAAAGAAAACATAGCATAATAGTATTCAGCTTGTCCCTCATAGAGTAGCAAATATAAATGCATAGGACACCTTCAAAGTTCATAAGAGTGACTAGATACAAATAGTTTAAAACAAGCAATATCAAGTTACGCATCAATCAACTAGTCTTGGGAGAATGCACATAGAACTAAGAATGGCCACTATGCTCTCAAAGTAGGTGCATAAAGGTAGAAGGTGGAGACTCAATATAATGGTGGAAGAAAGGCCTTTATAAAAGGAAGTAGAGATTCAAGTTTCATAAAGAGCTTCCAAAAATTATGGTACTTATAGCTTTCAGCTCTCACTGCCCCTATCATAAGCATCTTGAAGTGATTAAGGTTAACGTGAACAAACTATGGTGTACATGCTTGACGAAGTATAAGATAGAAATCTCACGTCCCTTGTATACGAGGGCCGCTTCTCATGCTACTCAAGTTTAGTCACCGATAAGTTCTTGTCATTGTAAGTACATGTGTATCATAGAAACCGCCAATGGGGTACCCCTTGCCCGATGATACAAAAGAATCCCCTTATCAAAATGACAAGGCAAGCAGACAACGAGCATCTCAGCAATCTTCTTATTTACCATGGGAATATGGTGCTTTTTTCTCTCTTTCCTCTTTTCATAATCTCATTTTTTCTCTTTTCTCTTTTTTTCTCAATATAGGACTCTTTTTTTATATAAGAAGAATGCTTCATAGACAGCTCAATCTGGTTACGCTGCAGGTTTCCACCATGTCAGCATGGATTAGACCAGTGGCCCAGGCGTTTCTCTAACACATATACATAACTCCATGGACTTACAAGCTCCCCTTTCATTTCACACCGACGACATCCATATACAAAAGAGCATGATATCAACTAGGTACAAAGTACCAAGTGCAATGTTGAAACCGTTCCCCATGACAGCATGGTTCTGCTAATTCACAACAAATAAGTGCAAGCATATACAACATAGACGACACAATGGTTCAAGTTTATTAAGGGCAAGAAAAGTAAAGTGTGCCATCAAGTTCGTGAGAGCTTTAATCACTAGTTTTCTCATAACAAGTTTAATTTGGAAGGTAAACAAGAGCATGAATATACTTGGAATAGCATAAGCTAGTAGGTAGGTATGGTGGACTCTTTAGAATAACTTGGTTTAAGGAGTTGGATGCATGAGTGGAACTCATACTTGGTTGTGGAGGCTAGCAAAAGACTGGGAGCGACAAACTAAGAGAGCAATAATGGCCATAATCATGCAGAGCGACAAAACATCATTGATCAAAGCATAAAGTGATACTACAAGTTGAAAAATAAAGGATCATAAAGGCTATGGTGACTTGAGATAGTCATAACATGGTGTGAGCATGCGCCAAGTTAACCCTAATAAAGCATCAAAGGAGAATACCACTATACTATGCTTTAATATGCTAAAACAACGCATGATTCATCCAAGGCACATTAAGCAATCTCAATTGTTTATAAAAATTCATGCTACAACAAATAATACTAAGCATAAATCCAAAACAATATCAAGCATGGCATGATAGAGCATATGCCACAGTCAAAAACAAGCTCTCTTTACCACTTAAGCATGAACTTTCCTACTCTTTTCCAAACCAAACCAAACTATTTGCAAACCAATGTATGAAAGAGGGGGGTCCAACCAATTTATTCAGCAAACTATGAAAACCAAGCAAACGAAAAACCAAAACAAAAACGAAAAAAAGACGCTCCAAGAACAACACATCTGTGCATGAAACAATAAAAATGAAACGTTTGGAAGAAACCTGGGATTTTTATTGATGAAGAAGGGGATGCCTTGGGCATCCCCAAGCTTTGATGCTTGTACTTCTTGGATATTTCTTGGGGTGACACGCGTGGCATTCCCAAGCTTGAGCTTTAGTGCATCCTTCATCTCATTACTCATTCCTTCCATACACCTGAAATTTTTCCTTCGTACAAAACTTCACACAATCTTTATGAGCAACATTAGTGCACTCAAGACAAAAGGGTCTTAAGGTTCAGTTCTAACACCAATTAAACTTACATTAGAACACTAGCTACTGAATCACTTCCCTCAAAAATCTCAATTCCCCAAAAGAACTCAAAAAGGAACCAACAAGAAGCAAATGCAGAAAATGGCAGAAATCTGTCAAAACAGACCAGCAGGTAAAGACGAATTTTTTCGAAGACCTTCTGTTGCTCAAATCAAAATGTGTTGAACTAACGAAAGTTCGATAACAACCTGGGGCAGAAGCACAAAAATTCACGCCTCAAAAAGAAGTTCAGAGATTTTACACAAATTTTTATGGTGAAGCACAGAAATCTGTTTTGGGACAGCAACTTTCCCAATCATTACTTCTCTCTCATTAGAGGTTACTCTTGGCACAAAAAGCAAATAAAAAGGATAAGGAGCGGTTATTATAAAGGTAATAACTTCCAAGACTCATCTAAAACTTTTGGGTTATCTCCCAATAAGTACTTTTCTTTAATGCCTTTAAGTTAGGCATAAGAAGCAAGAAAGAATCAAGTGTTCTCAAATGAAGAAGCATTAAGACCAAATTTTGTTTACATAGGAGAAGCAAAATAAATCTTCTCTCTCTTATTAGGAAAGTGTTCTATACCTTTCTTGAGTGGGAGTTGATATTTAATGGTGCCTTCTTTCATATCAATAATGGCACCAACAGTTCTAAGAAAAGGTCTTCCCAAAGTAATAGGACAAGAAGCATTGCATTCAACATCCAAAACATAGAAATCAACAGGGACATAGGCATTGTTAACCATAATAAGAACATCATTAAGACTCCCCATGAGTTTCTTTTTAGCATTATCATCAAGTGGGACATTCAAATAACAATCTTCAAGTGGAGGCAAATCAAGCATATCATAAATCCTTCTAGGCATAATAGAAACACTATATCAAGATCACATAAAGCTTTGAAATCAAAGTCATTCACTTTCATATTAATGATGGGTTCCCAACCATCTTCTTGTTTTATAGGAATAGAAGCTTTATGTTTCATCTTTTCTTCTTTAATCTTTATGAGAGCATCAGTAATGTGTTTTGTAATGGACATGTTCATAGCACTAGCATTAGGACTTTTAGCAAGCTTTTGTAGGAACTTAATAACTTCAGAGATATTGCAACCATCAAGATCAAAATCAAAATTATCATCTAAAGTAGTAGAACTATTACTAGCCTCAACGCTAGTGATGGTGATAGTAGAAACACTAATGTTTCTAGCAATTTCATCTTCTCTTTCCCACTTAGCATGTAATTTAGCTAATAGTCTAACATTTTCATCAATTCTTACTTGTATGGCATTAGTAGCTGCAAAGGGATTGTCATTAGTTTCAGGTTTAGCAGCCATTTTATTAATCAATGAAGATTGAGCTTTAGACAAAGATGATATATTCCTTTCGGCATTAGAAAGTTTCAGTTGTAAGCTAGGAATCTCCCTATTTAGACTCTCAAGTTGATGGCTAATGTTCTTCAAAATGGTAGACTGTTCCTCCATAGTTTTAGTAAATAGTTTATTTTGCTCATATTGCATTTGCACGAAGTTTTTAGTGGCTCTTTCAACTTCTAAAATTCTCCCTACACTAGGTAATCTAGGTTTACCATTATAGCCATAAGTATTATTAGGAGGGTAGGGCCTAGAATTGTTATTACCATAAGCATTGTTGCCAAAATTGTTATTTCTTATGAAGTTCACAACAACTTTCTCTTCTTGAGCAACCAAAGAAGCTAAAGGAACATTATTTGGATCAATGTGGGCTTTTCCATTAACAAGCATAGACATAATAATATCAATTTTATCACTCAAGGAGGAAGTTTCCTCAACAGAATTTACCTTCCTACCTTGTGGAGCTCTCTTAGTATGCCATTCAGAATAATTAACCATCATATTATCCAGAAGTTTTGTTGCACCACCCAAAGTAATGGTCATAAAGGTACCTCCAGCAGCAGAATCCAATAGGTTCCTTGAAGAATAGTTCAATCCTGCATAAAAAGTTTGGATAATCATCCAAGCAGTCAGTCCATGAGTGGGACAATTCTTAACCAAAGATTTCATTCTTTCCCAAGCTTGAGCAACATGCTCATTATCAGATTGTTTAAACTTCATTATTTCACTTCTCATAGATATAATCTTAGCAGGAGGATAATATTTTCTAATGAAAACATCTTTGCATTTAGTCCAAGAATCAATACTATTCCTAGTTAAGGAATTCAACCATTCTTTAGCTTTTCCTCTCAAAGAGAAAGGAAACCATTTTAGCTTAATAATATCACCATCTATATCCCTATGCTTTTGCATCTCACAAAGTTCAACAAAGTTATTTAGATGGGCAGCAGCATCTTCATTACCAATACCAGAAAATTGTTCTCTCATAATAAGATTGAGTAACGCAGGTTTTATCTCAAAGAAAGTATCTTCAAGCACAGGTGGAGCAATAGGTGTGCTCATAAAATCATTGTTGTTGGTGCTTGTGAAGTCACACAACTTAGTGTTTTCAAGAGTAGTCATTTTTTGTGTTTTTTATAACGAAAGCAACCTAGTAAAACTAATTTTTTTGTGTTTTTGATAACAAAACAAGCAAACTAAACAAAAGAAACTAAGCAAAACAAAAATAGCAAAGTGAAGAGATTGGTTATGAGGGACTCCCCTTGTGAAGATGTCCTTGACTCCCCGGCAACGGCGCCATAAAAGTGCTTGATGGCTCAGTATTGATGTAGAGCTCGTTGGGGAACCCCAAGAGGAAGGTATGATGAGCACAACAGCAATTTCCCTCAGTTATGAAACCAAGGTTTAATCGAACCAGTAGGAGCAAGGAAACACCCCAAAGGTGTTACAAGCTGAGCCTTGGCAGGGCGCACTACCGGTGCTAGTAGCAACGTGGAGACCTGCACAACACAACCACGGAACTTTGTCCCCAACTTGCGATGAGGTTGTCAATCTCACCGTGTTTTGCTAAAAACAAAGGATTAAACATATCGAATGGACGGAAGTAATAGTTTGCAGAAAGTAAACACAAAGCAGTAAACAGTTTGTAGATTGTATGTAAAAGAAAAGGACCGGGATCCATAGTTCACTAGAGGTGGCTCTCCTTAAGATAGATAACATGTTGGGTGAAAAATTACAGCGGGGAAATTGACAAACATCGAGAAAGCAATACATGCATATACTAATCATCTTGACTCCTTTGAAACTTGATTGGGCATTACAACATTATACATAGACCGCCATTGATACATTGCAAATGTATCTATAATTTTTGATGTTCCATGCTTGGTTTTATCCACTTTCTTGTGTTTTGTTCCAACTTTGGAGTACTTTTCATATGATTTCTTGGACTAACCTATTAACAAGAGCCATAGTGCCAGCTGCCTGTTTTCTGCTGTTTTTGGTTCTAGGAAAGTTAAAAAATGAATATTCTCGGAATTGGATGGGACAAAAGCCAAAGTGCCTATTTTTCCGGAAGTCATCAGATGCCAAAATACGAGATGGAGAGGGGACAGAGGCTGGCCACACCACCTGGTCGCGCGGCCAGGCTGGGCCCGCGCCAGGGGGTGGTGTGGTGGCCCCTGGCACCCCCTCAGCCTCCCCTTCCGCCTATAAGATGCCCTCGGGACGAAAAACCTAAGGGCCTGATCAAAAAATCCACGAAAGAGTCTATAGCCGCCGTCATCTCCATCCCTATATCGGGAGGGATCTAAAGCTCTTCCCGGCACCCTGTCGGAGAGGGGAATTCACCCTGGAGGCCTTCTTCATCACCATGCAAGCCTCCGGTGTGATGCGTGAGTAGTTCATCCTTGGACTACGGATCCATGTAGTAGCTAGATGGCTGGTTCTCCTCCTTTGTGCTTTCATGTCTAGATCTTGTGAGCTTTGTTCATGATCAAGATCATCTATTTGTAATTCTGCATGTTGTGTTTGCGGGGATCCGATGGATATTGAGATGCTATTTCAGATTGATTATTGATTCTATCATGTCTTTGTTATTTGTGATCTTGCATGCTTTCCGTTGTTAGTAGCTATCTTGGCCAAGTAGATGCTAGCAACTCCAAGAGTTAGTATTTATGCTCGATAGTGGGTTCATGCCTCTGGTAATCTAGGGAAGTGACAAAAATCTCTAAGGTACTAGATGTGTTGTTGCTACTAGGGAGAAAACAAGAATCATTTGTTCATACAACAATCGTATTATTTACTTTACACGCAATTCGTAAAGCAATAATCTGTTGCTTGCAACTTAATACTGGAGGGGGTTCGGATGATAACCTGAAGGTGGATTATTAGTCATAGATGTAGTTGGATGGCGGTCTATGTATAATGTTGTAATGCCCAATCAAGTTCAAAAGGAGTCAAGATGATTAGTATATGCTTGTATGCTTTCTCGATGTTTGTCAATTGCCCCGCTGTCATTTGTTCACCCAGCATGTTATCTATCTTAAGGAGAGCCACCTCTAGTGAACTATGGATCCCGGTCCTTGTCTTTTACATTCAATCTACAAACTGTTTACTGCTTTGTGTTTACTTTCTGCAAACTATTACTTATTTCCATTTGATACATTTAATCCTTTGTTTTCTGCAAAACACGGTGAGATTGACAACCTCATCGCAAGTTGGGGACAAAGTTCTATGGTTGTGTTGTGCAGGTCTCCATGTTGCTACTAGCACCGGTAGTGCGCCCTGCCAAAGCTCAGCTAGTAACACCTTTGGGGTGTTTCCTTGCTCCTACTGGTTTGATTAAACCTTGGTTTTATAACTGAGGGAAACTTGTTGCTGTGTTCATCATACCTTCCCCTTGGGGTTCCCAACGAGCTCTACATCAACCACGCTCCAACATTTTTCTAGGCGCCATACACAGAGCCATCAAGCATTTTTCTGGCGCCGTTGCCGGGGAGTCAAGGACATCTTCACAAGGGGAGTCCCTCATAACCAATCTCTTTACTTTGTTATTTTTTCTTAGTTTCTTTTTGCTTTGTTTGCTTGTTTATTATCAAAAACACACAAAAAATTAGTTTTACTAGTTTGCTTTCTTATTTAAAAACACAAAAAAATAACTACTCTTGAAAACACTAAGTTGTGTGACTTCACTAGCACCAACAACAATGATTTTATGAGCACACATATTGCTCCACCCGTGCCTGAAGATACTTTCTTTGAGATAAAACCTACTTTACTCAATCTTGTTATGAGAGAACAATTTTCTGGTATTGGTAATGAAGATGCTGCTTCCCATCTAAATAACTTTGTTGAACTTTGTGAGATGCAAAAGCATAGGGATATAGATGGTGATATTATTAAGTTGAAATTGTTTCCTTTCTCTTTGAGAGGAAAAGCTAAAGAATGGTTGAATTCCCTAACTAGGAATAGTATTGATTCTTGGACTAAATGCAAAGATGCTTTCATTGGAAAATACTATCCTCATGCTAAGATTATATCCATGAGAAGTGAAATAATGAAGTTTAAACAACTTGATAATGAGCATGTTGCTCAAGATTGGGAAAGAATGAAATCTTTGGTAAAGAATTGTCCCACTCATGGACTGACTTCTTGGATGATCATCCAAACTTTTTATGCATGATCGAACTATTCTTCAAGGAACCTATTGGACTCTGCTGCTAGAGGTACCTTTATGACCATCACTTTGGGTGCTGCAACTAAACTTCTGGATAATATGATGGTTAATTATTCTGAATGGCATACTGAGAGAGCTCCACAAGGTAAGAAGGTAAATTCTGTTGAGGAAACCTCCTCCTTGAGTGATAAGATTGACATTATTATGTCTATGTTTGTTAATGGGAAAGCCCATATTGATCCAAATAATGTTCCTTTGGCTTCTTTGGTTGCTCAAGAAGAGCAAGTTGATGTGAACTTCATAAGAAATAACAATTTTGGCAACAATGCTTATGGTAATAACAATTATAGGCCTTACCCTCCTAATAATACTTATGGCTATAATGGTAAACCTGGATTACCTAGTGAAGGAAGAATTTTAGAAGTTGAAAGAGCCACTAAAAACTTCATGCAAATGCAATATGAGCAAAATAAACTATTCACTAAAACTATGGAGGAACAATCTATCATTCTGAAGAACATTAGCCATCAACTTGAGAGTCTAAATAGGGAAATTCCTAGTTTACAATTGAAACTCTCTAATGCTGAAAGAAATATATCATCTTTGTCTGAAGCTCAATCTTCATTGATTAGTAAAATGGCTGCTAAACCTGAAACTAATGATAATCCCTTTGCAGCTACTAATGCTATACAAGTAAGAATTGATGAAAATGTTAGACTATTAGCTGAATTACATGCTAAGTGGGAAAGAGAAGATGAAATTGCTAGAAAATTAGTGTTTCTACTATTACCACCACTAGTGTTGAGGCTAGTAATAGTTCTACTACTTTAGATGATAAGTATGGTTTTGATCTTGATGGTTGCAACATCTCTGAAGTTATTAAGTTCCTACAAAAGCTTGCTAAAAGTCCTAATGCTAGTGGTATGAACATGGCCTTTACAAAACACATTACTGATTCTCTCATAAAGATTAAATAAGAAAAGATGACACATAAAGCTTCTATTCCTATAAAACAAGAAGATGGTTGGGAACCCATCATTAATATGAAAGTGAATGACTTTAATTTCAAAGCTTTATGTGATCTTGATAGTAGTGTTTCTATTATGCCTAGAAGGATTTATGATATGCTTGATTTGCCTCCACTTGAAGATTGTTATTTGAATGTCCCACTTGATGATAATGCTAAAAAGAAACTCATGGGGAGTCTTAATGATGTTCTTATTATGGTAACAATGCCTATGTCCCCGTTGATTTCTATATTTTGGATGTTGAATGCAATGCTTCTTGTCCTATTACTTTGGGAAGACCTTTTCTTAGAACTGTTGGTGCCATCATTGATATAAAAGAAGGCACCATTAAATATCAACTCCCACTCAAGAAAGGTATAGAACACTTCCCTAATAAGAGAGAGAAGATTTCTTTTGCTTCTCCTATGAAAAAAATTTGGTCTTAATGCTTCTTCATTTGAGAACACTTGATTCTTTTTCTTGCTTCTTATGCCTAACTTAAAGGCGTTAAAGAAAAGTACTTATTGGGAGATAACCCAAAAGTTTTAGATGAGTCTTGGAAGTTATTACCTCTGTAATAACCTCTCCTTATCATTTTTATTTGCTTTTTGTACCAAGAGTAACCTCTAATGAGAGAGAAGTAATGATTGGGAAAGTTGCTGTCCCGAAACAGATTTCTGTGCTTCACCGTAAATATTCGTGTAAAATCTCTGAACATCTTTTTGAGGCGTGAATTTGTGTGCTTCTGCCCCAGGTTGTTATCTAACTTACGCTAGTTCAACACTTTTTGATTTTAGAAACAGAAGGTCTTCGAAAAAATTCGTCTTTACCTGCTGGTATGTTTTGACATATTTCTGCCATTTTCTGCATTTGCTTCTTGTTGGTTCCTTTTTGAGTTCTTTTGGGGAATTGAGCTTTTTGAGGGAAGTGCTACAGTAGCTAGTGTTCTAATGGAAGTTTATTTGGTGTTAGAACTGAACCTTAAGACTTATTTATCTTGAGTGCACTAATGTTGCTAATAAAGATTGTGTGAAGTTTTGTATGAAGGAAAATTTTCAGGTGTATGGAAGGAATGAGTAATGAGATGAATGATGGACTAAATCTCAAGCTTGGGGATGCCACACGTGTCACTCCAAGAAATATCCAAGAAGTACAAGCGTCAAAGCTTGGGGATGCCCAAGGCATCCCCTTCTTCATCAATAAAAATCTCAGGTTTCTTCCAAACGCTTCATTTTTATTGTTTCATGCACAGTTGTGTTTTTCTTGGAGCGTCTTCTTTTTCGTTTTTGTTTTGGTTTTTCATTTGCCTTGGTTTGCTTAGTTTGCTGAATAAATTGGTTGGACCCCCTCTTTCATACATTGGTTTGCAAACAGTTTGGTTTGGTTTGGAAAAGGGTAGGAAAGTTCATGCTTATGTGGTAAAAAGAGCTCGTTTTGACTGTGGCCTATGCTTTGTCATGCCATGCTTGATATTGTTTTGGTTTTATGCTTAGTATTCTTTGATGTAGCATGACTTGTTATAAACAATTGAGATTGCTTAATGTGCCTTGGATGAATCATGCGTTGTTTTAGCATATTAAAGCACAGTATGGTGGTATTCTCCTTTGATGCTTTATTTGGGTTGACTTGGCGCATCCTCACACCATGTTATGAATGTCTCAAGTCACCATAGCCTTTATGATCCTTTAGTTTTCAACTTGTAGTATCACTTTATGCTTTGATCAATGATGTTTTGTCGCTCTGCATGATTATGGCCATTATTGCTCTCTTAGTTTGTCGCTCCCAGTCTTTTGCTAGCCTCCACAACCAAGTATGAGTTCCAATCATGCATCCAACTCCCTAAACCAAGTTATTACAAAGATTCCACCATACCTACCTACTAGCTTATGCTATTCCAAGTATATTCATGCTCTTGTTTACCTTCCGAATTAAACTTGTTATGAGAAAACTAGTGATTAAAGCTCTCACGAACTTGATGGCACACTTTACTTTTCTTGCCCTTAATAAACTTGAACCATTGTGTCGTCTATGTTGTATATGATTGCACTTATTTGTTGGGAATTAGCAGAACCATGCTTTCATGGGGAACGCTTTCAACATTGTACTTGGTACTTGTACCTAGTTGATATCATGCTCTTTTGTATATGGATGTCGTCGGTGTGAAATGAAAGGGGAGCTTGTAAGTCCATGGAGTTATGTATATGTGTTAGAGAAACGCCTGGGCCGCTGGTCTAATCCATGCTGACATGGTGGAAACCTACAGCGTAACCATAATGAGCTGTCTATGAAGCATTCTTCTTATAAAAAAAGGAGTCCTATATTGAGAAAAAAAAAGAGAAAAGAGAAAAAAATGAGATTATGAAAAGAGGAAAGAGAGAAAAAAGCACCATATTCCCATGGCAAATAAGAAGATTGCTGAGATGCTCATTGTCTGCTTGCCTTGTTATTTTGATATGGGGATTCTTCCGTATCATTAGGCAAGGGGTACCCCATTGGCGGTTCTCTATGATACACATGTACTTACAATGACAAGAACTTATCGGTGACTAAACTTGAGTAGCATGAGGAGCGGCCCTCGTATACAAGGGACATTCGATTTCTGACTTATACTTCGTCAAGCATGTACACCATAGTTTGTTCACTTTAACCTTAATCACTTCAAGATGCTTATGATAGGGGCAATGAGAGCTGAAAGCTATCAGTACCATAATTTTTGGAAGCTCTTTATGAGACTTGAATCCCTACTTCCTTTTATAAAGGCCTTTCTTCCACCATTATATTGAGTCTCCATCTTCTACCTTTATGCACCTACTTTGAGAGCATAGTGGCCATTCTTAGTTCTATGTGCATTGTCCCAAGACTAGTTGATTGATGCATAACTTGATATTGCTTGTTTTAAACTATTGTATCTAGTCACTCTTATGAACTTTGAAGGTGTCCTATGCATTTATATTTTCTACTCTATTGGGGGACAAGCTGAATACTATTATGCTATGTTTTCTTTATGTGAAACAAACAAATGTCTTGCAAATCATTGTTATTCATGAATCTTTTGTTTGTGCCTTTTCATGTTGCATCATAGTTTCTTTGTCTTATTGCTAGAACTTTGTCTTTCATGTTATGATTGAAGTACTATGATCCCAGCTTTGAATGTTTTACAAATACTTTGATCAAGTCTTTGATGGTGCATGTCACCTCAAAAATTATTCTTTCTTTTTATCACTTACCTACTCGAGGACGAGCAGGAGTTAAGCTTGGGGATGTTGATACATTGCAAATGTATCTATAATTTTTGATGTTCCATGCTTGGTTTTATCCACTTTCTTGTGTTTTGTTCCAACTTTGGAGTACTTTTCATATGATTTCTTGGACTAACCTATTAACAAGAGCCACAGTGCCAGCTGCCTGTTTTCTGCTGTTTTTGGTTCCAGGAAAGTCAGAAAATTAATATTCTCGGAATTGGACGGGACAAAAGCCAAAGTGGCTATTTTTCCAGAAGTCATCAGATGCCAGAATACGAGACGGAGAGGGGCCAGAGACCGGCCACACCACCTGGCCACGCGGCCAGGCTGGGCCCACGCCAGGGGGTGGTGTGGTGGCCCCTAGCACCCCCTCGGCCTCCCCTTCCGCCTATAAGATGCCCTCGGGACAAAAACCCTAAGGGCCCGGTCAAAAAATCCACGAAAGAGTCTGTAGCCGCCGTCATCTCCATCCCTAGATCGGGAGGGTGAATTCCCCTCTCCGGCAGGGTGCTGGGAAGAGCTTCAGATCCCTCCCGATCTAGGGATGGAGATTACGGCAGCTATAGAGTCTTTCGTGGATTTTTGATCGGATCCTTAGGGTTTTCGTCCCGAGGGCATCTTATAGGTGGAAGGAGAGGCCGAGGGGGTGCCTGGGCTGGCCACACCACCCCCTGGCATGAGCCAAGCCTGGCTGCACGGCCAGGTAGTGTGGCCGCCCTCTATCCCTTCTCCATCTCGTATTCTGGCATCTGATGACTTCCGGAAAAATAGGCACTTTGGCTTTTGTCCCATCCAATTCCGAGAATATTCATTTTCTGACTTTCCTAGAACCAAAAACAACAGAAAACAGGCAGCTGGCACTATGGCTCTTGTTAATAGGTTAGTCCAAGAAATCATATGAAAAGTACTCCAAAGTGTGGACAAAACATAAGAAAGTGGATAAAACCAAGCATGGAACATCAAAAATTATAGATACATTTGCAATGTATCAATACGCGGGGCATTATGCTCCCGAAGACGCTGCAAGCCGCGGTAATGGTGGCCACCATGTACCTCCTCAACAACCAGCCGCCAGTTGGAGATCCACGAGCTGCCATGCACCGATCTACGATCACGGGCTTGGGGCTAGTCGAGGCCGCCCTCGACAAAGAGCCCACACCAGAGCCAAAGAAAAGCAAGGCTCTGAGAAAACACTATTCCTCTCCCTCGTCTAGCGACGATAGCCATGATCTGTCTCGGTGTCGCCACTCACGGCGGCACGATCACGACTACGATGCACGTGATGACCTCAGGCAGCGCAAAATCAACAAATCGAGGGCAAGACGCGCTTGTTCGACTGACTCAGAAGAGGACGAGACTGAGCTCTGCGGCGCCAGATGCTTCAGCAGGGCCATCAGGCAGAAGCGAATGCCTAAAGGGTTCAAACTACCGTCAGAGAACCCAAATTTTGACGGTCTACAGGACCCTAAAATCTGGTTTGAGGACCACATCTCCTCCGTCAGACTACATGGCGGGAGTCGAAGCACGACCATGCAATGCTTGCAGCTATAGCTGTAGGGCGCCGCTCACACATGGCTCAACAATCTCCCGTGCGGATCCATCCGCAGCTGGGAAGATCTGGTCTACAGCTTCGTGCGTAATTTCAAGGGCACTTACAAAAGGCCCGCATCAATCGAAGAGCTGAGAAGCAGCCAGCAAAGATCAGGCGAATCGCTACGCTCATACATCTAGAGGTGGTCCATCATCAAGAACTCCATAGAAAACATCTCGGAGGACCGCGCAATCGACGCATTCAATGGCGGCGTTCGCGTATAGAGCTCAGGGAGGAGCTGGGCCGATCGAAGCCCAAAACGATCGACCACCTGATGGAAATCGTGAATCGGTGGGCTAACGGAGAAGACTCGGTGAAGAACCGTACCTACTACGACGATGACGACGACCTCGTGCGCAGACGAGACCGCCGAGGCAAACGTCGGATGCGCGTCTACGACGACCGCGACAAGGTCAACATGGTCACAGCCGGCTACGCCGACAAACGCAACGACAACCGCAACCGTAGTGGTGGATACCGCGACATCGGAAAAACCACGCAGGTGTGGCAACACCGCACTCGCGAAGAGGCACCCACAACATCTATCGAGGACAAACTATCCGGGCCATGCAACATGCACTTCTACATCGACAAGCAAGATGACAAGAAAAATCCAGCCACCTTCTCAAAGACTGCCGCGAGTTTCTCAAACTCCACGAGGGCCTGGCCCGGATGAATCGCGACGCAGTCAATAGGGGCTATGGAGCCGCCCCAGGAGTTGTGGCACATGGAGAACCTCCACCACCGCCCGGACCACCACCACCCGCGTTCGCGCCGGTCCAGCATCACGGAGGAAAACCATACCCACGAGTTGTGGGCAACATGGGGATGATCCAAAAAGGGCGTCCCACAAATCGAGTGCAGAAGGTCATCACTCGCCAAGTCAACTTGGCGATAAACTCTCCATCTTCTACCACTGAGTACCTCAGTGGAAGCGACTCCTACATCACCTTCGACAGGCGCGACCACCCACGCCAAGTTCCTCGTCCAGGCCACTGTCCCCTTGTACTCGAGGTGCATATTGGGGGTTTCGACATGAGTCGCGTCTTCATGGATGGCGGTAGCGGCATTAACCTCATGTTCGTGAGTACCTTGCGTGCGATGAGGATCCCTCTGACGTGTCTAGAAGTTTCAGACACGATGTTCCACGACATCGTCCTAGGGAAGGGCATATATCCCCTAGGCAAAATCAACCTCTACATCATCTTCGGCACGCTGCAAAACTTCCGGTGAGAGCGCATCGACTTTGAAGTCGTCGACTGGCCTTCACAATACCACTACATCCTCGGACGTGTCACATCCGCAAGGTTCATGGTAGTACTCCACTACGCCTACCTGTAGATGAAAATGCCAAGCCCAAATGGCGTAATCACAATCGACGGCAACTTCGAGAGGTCCGATAGCTGCGACAGGGAATTCAAAGTCCTTCGGCATGCAGGAGGAACTCACAAGGTTAAAGGAGTCGACAGACAACAGTCTGCCTCCCCTGAGCAGGCCAGGTTCACCCGATCTGTCCTTCGACTCGTCGGTGCACACGAAGAAAGTCCAGGTCCACCCAACGGACCCGACCAAGACGGCCCTCATCGCCAACAACTTGAGTTCTGCATAGGTACTCGCGCTTGTCGAATTCCTCCGTGAGCACTGGGAGATCTTCGCCTGGTGTCGAATTCCTCCGTGAGCACTGGGAGATCTTCGCCTGGTGTCCAGCAGACATGCTAGGAGTTCCCAGGGAATTCACTGATCACTCACTCAATGTAAATCTAGACGCAAGGCCAGTCAAGTAGACAATTCGGCGACTGTCTGAACCAAGAGCAAAAGCAGTCGGGATGGAGATCAACAGACTCCTCGACACAAAATTCATACACGAGATCAAGGAAATCACTTGGCTCACTAACATAGTGCGTGTGCCCAAAAAGACACGGATATCCTGCGGATGTGCATGGACTTCACCTCCTTGAATAAGCACGGCCCAAAGGATCACTTCCCGCTGCCGTGAATCGACCAAATCATCGACTCCACCGCAGGATGTGAGCGTCTCTGCTTCCTTGATGCCTACTCAGGCTACAATCATATTCGAATGAAGGAGGAAGACCAAGAGAAAACAGCGTTTACAACGCCCTTTGGTGTGTTCTGCTACAACACGATGCCCTTCGGGCTAAAAAACGCAGGAGCCACCTATCAGCGGTGCATGCAGGTCTGCCCCAAGAATCAACTTGGCCGCAACATCCAAGTCTACGTTGATGACATCGTCATCAAAACAAAAGAGGAAGCCTTGCTAATCGACGATCTACGCGAGACCTTCGCCAACCTCGACCGCTACCGGATCAAGCTCGATCCGGATGGCGAAAGCTTGTGGTGCCAAGAGGCTCATCATCTACGGCGACTCCAAACTGGTGGTTAACCAAACGATGCACGAGTGCAACGCACTGAGTGACAACATGATCGCCTATCACGACCTCTACAACACACTCGAAGGGGACTTCGACGGCTGTGAGCTACGACACGTAGGCCGCGAAAGCAACGAATAGGCGGACACACTCGCCAACATTGTCTCCACCTGCGCCCCCATACCACCTGGGGTATTTCTCGAGCGCATCTACGAATGCTCCATCAAGCCAAAAGTTCCAGAGAAGAAAGCAAGCGCGTGAACGGACTCGGGGGCTACGCCACCCAACGAGCCAATGACACTCGACGACCTGGAGCTTGATACAGGACTTGAAGGACCAATGAGCGTCATGATGATCGAGCCATCTTGGACACAACCCTACATTACATACTTACTCAGCAAGAGGCTGCCAGACGACCCGACTGACGCACGGCAGATCGTGCGCTGCTCCAAGGCGTTCGCCTCATCAACGGTGAACTGTACAAGTGTAGCATCACAGGAGCACTCCAACGGTTCGTCTCCAACAGGGACGAAAGGGCTGTCCTCCTCGACATCCACGAAGGCACCTGCGGGCATGATGCGCTCGACGATTGATGTAGAGCTCGTTGGGAACCCCAAGAGGAAGGTATGATGAGCACAGCAGCAAGTTTTCCCTCCGTTATGAAACCAAGGTTTAACCGAACCAGTAGGAGCAAGGAAACACCCCAAAGGTGTTACTAGCTGAGCTTTGGTAGGGTGCACTACCGGTTCTAGTAGCAACGTGGAGACCTGCACAACACAACCATAGAACTTTTTCCCCAACTTGCGATGAGGTTGTCAATCTCACCGTGTTTTGCGGAAAACAAAGGATTAAACGTATCGAATGGAAAGAAGTAAAAGTTTGCAGAAAGTAAACACAAAGCAGTAAACAGTTGTAGATTGTATGTAAAGAAAAAGGACCGGGATCCATAGTTCACTAGAGGTGGCTCTCCTTAGATAGATAACATGCTGGGTGAACAAATTACAGCGGGGCAATTGACAAACACCAAGAAAGCAATACATGCATATACTAATCATCTTGACTCCTCTGAGACTTGATTGGGCATTACAACATAATACATAGACCGCCATCCAACTGCATTTATGACTAATAATCCACCTTCAGGTTATCATCCGAACCCCCTCCAGTATTAAGTTGCAAGCAACAGATTATTGCTTTACGAACTGCGTGTAAAGTAAACAATACGATTGTTCTATGAACAAAGGATTGTTGTTTTCTCCCTAGTAGCAACAGCACATCTAGTACCTTAGAGATTTCTGTCACTTCCCCATATTACCAGAGGCATGAACCCACTATCGAGCATAAATACTAACTCTTGGAGTTGCTAGAATCTACTTGGCCAAGATAGCTACTAACAACGGAAAGCATGCAAGATCTCAAATAACAAAGACATGATAGAATCAATAATCAATCTGAAATAGCATCTCAATATCCATCGGATCCCCGCAAACACAACATGTATGGATTACAAATAGATGATCTTGATCATGAACGGAGCTCACAAGGTCTAAACATGAAAGCACAAAGGAGGAGAAACCAGCCATCTAGCTACTACATGGATCTGTAGTCCAAGGATGAACTACTCACGCATCACACCGGAGGCTTGCATGGTGATGAAGAAGGCCTCCAGGGTGAATTCCCCTCTCCGGCAGGGTGCCGAGAAGAGCTTCAGATCCCTCCCGATCTAGGGATGGAGATGACGGCGGCTACAGACTCTTTTGTGGATTTTTGATCGGGTCCTTAGGGTTTTCGTCCCGAGGGCAACTTATAGGCGGAAGGAGAGGCCAAGGGGGTGCTGGGGTCGGCCAGACCACCCCCTGGCGCGGGCCAAGCCTGGCCGCGTGGCCAGGTGGTGTGGCCGGCCCCTGGCCCCTCTCCGTCTCGTATTCTGGCACTTGATCCCTTCCGGAAAAATAGGCACTTTGGCTTTTGTCCCGTCCAATTCCGAGAATATTCATTTTCTGACTTTCCTGGAACCAAAAACAGCAGAAAACAGGCAGCTGGCACTGTGGCTCTTGTTAATAGGTTAGTCCAAGAAATCATATGAAAAGTACTCCAAAGTTGGAACAAAACACAAGAAAGTGGATAAAACCAAGCATGGAACATCAAAAATTATAGATACATTTGCAATGTATCAACATCCCCAAGCTTAACTCCTGCTCGTCCTCGAGTAGGTAAGTGATAAAAAGGAAAAAAAATGAGGTGACATGCACCATCAAAGACTTGATCAAAGTATTTGCAAAACATTCAAAGCTGGGATCATAGTACTTCAATCATAACATGAAAGACAAAGTTCTAGCAATAAGCAAAGAAACTATGATGCAACATGAAAAGGCACAAACAAAAGATTCATGAATAACAATGCTTTGCAAGACGTTTGTTTGTTTCACATAAAGAAAACATAGCATAAAAGTATTCAGCTTGTCCCTCAATAGAGTAGCAAATATAAATGCATGGGACACCTTCAAAGTTCATAAGAGTGACTAGATACAATAGTTTCAAACAAGCAATAACAAGTTATGCATCAATCAACTAGTCTTGGGACAATGCACATAGAACTAAGAATGGCCACTATGCTCTCAAAGTAGGTGCATAAAGTTAGAAGGTGGAGACTCAATATAATGGTGCAAGAAAGGCCTTTTGTAAAAGGAAGTAGGGATTCAAGTCTCATAAAGAGCTTCCAAAAATTATGGTACTTGTAGTTTTCAGCTCTCATGGCCCCTATCATAAGCATCTTGAAGGTGATTAAGGTTAAAGTGACACAACTAAGAGGATATGCTTGACAAGTTATAAACCGAAATCTCATGCCCCTTACTTACGAAGACCAATCCTCATGCTACTCAACTTCAGTCACGAGTAAGATCTTGTCATTGTAAGTATATGTGTATCATTAAGAACCGCCAACGGGGTACCCCTTGCACATGATACGGGAGCTTTCCCATAATCAAAATGACAAGGCAAGAAGACAATGAGCATCTCAGCGGTCTTTTTATTAGCTATTTGCATAGGTTTTTATTGAGGATGCTTCATAGAGTGCTCATTATAGTGATGCTGCAAGTTTCCACCATGATTAGGCATGGCTTAGGCTAGCGGCCCAGGCGTTTCTCTAACACACATACAAACTCCATGATCTTACAAGTTCCACTTTTATTTCACACCGCCGGGATCCGTAAGCAAAAGAACATAATATCAACGAGGTACAAAGTACAAGTGCAATGTTGAAAGCGTTCCCCATGAAACATGGTTCTGCTAACTTCAACTTATAAAGCGCAAGCATATACGCAATAAAGAAGGACCCAATGGTTCAAGTTTATTAGAGGCAATAAAGTAAAGTGTGCCATCAAGTTCGTGAGAGCTTTAATCACTAGTTTTCTCATAACAAGTGAAAGGTAAACAAAAGCATGAATATACTTGGAATAGCATAAGCTAGTAGGTAGGTATGTGGACTCTTTGGAATAACTTGGTTTAGGGAGTTGGATGCATGAGTGGAACTCATACTTTGTTGTGGAGGCTAGCAAAAGACTGGGAGCGACAAACTAAGAGAGCAATAATGGCCATAATCATGCAGAGCGACAAAACATCATTGATCAAAGCATAAAGTGATACTACGAGTTGAAAACTAAAGGATCATAAAGGCTATGGTGACTTGTGATAGTCATAACATGGTGTGAGCATGTGCCAAGTCAACCCAAATAAAGCATCAAAGGAGAATACCACTATACTATGCTTTAATATGCTAAAACAACGCATGATTCATCCAAGGCACATTAAGAAATCTCAATTGTTTATAACAAGTCATGCTACAGCAAAGAATACTAAGCATAAAGCCAAGATAATATCAAGCATGGCATGATAAAGCATATGCCACAGTAAAAAAACGAGCTCTTTTTACCACAAAAGCATGAACTTTCCTACTCTTTTCCAAACCAAACCAAACTATTTGCAAACCAATGTATGAAAGAGGGGGTTCAACCAACTTATTCAGAAAACTAAGCAAACCAAGCAAACTAAAAACCAAAACAAAAACGAAAAAGAAGATGCTCCAAGAAAAACACAACTGTGCATGAAACAATAAAAATGAAGCGTTTGGAAGAAACCTGAGATTTTTATTGATGAAGAAGGGGATGCCTTGGGCATCCCCAAGCTTTGACGCTTGTACTTCTTGGATATTTCTTGGGGTGACACGCGTGGCATCCCCAAGCTTGAGCTTTAGTCCATCCTTCATCTCGTTACTCATTCCTTCCATACACCTGAAAATTTTCCTTCATACAAAACTTCACACAATCTCATTAGCAACATTAGTGCACTTAAGATAAATAAGTCTCAAGGTTAAGTTCTAACACCAAATAAACTTCCATTAGAACACTAGCTACTGTAGCACTTCCCTCAAAAATCTCAATTCCCCAAAGGAACTCAAGAAGGAACTAACAAGAAGCAAATGCAGAAAATGGTAGAAATCTGTCAAAACAGACCAGCAGGTAAAGACGAGTTTTTTCGAAGACCTTCTGTTGCTCAAATCAAAAAGTGTTGAACTAACGAAAGTTAGATAACAACCTGGGGCAGAATAACAAACAATTACAGCTCAATCCGACATACAAAACTCCCTCAGGAATTTTTACGGTGAAGCACAGAAATCTGTTTCGGGACAGCAACTTTCCCAATCATTACTTCACTCTCATTAGAGGTTACTCTTGGCACAAAAATCAAATAAAAAAGGATAAGGAGAGGTTATTACAGAGGTAATAACTTCCAAGACTCATATAAAACTCTTGGGTTATCTCCCAACAAGTACTTTTCTTTAACGCCTTTAAGTTAGGCATAAGAAGCAAAGAAAGAATCAAGTGTTCTCAAATGAAGAAGCATTAAGACCAAATTTTGCTTTCATAGGAGAAGAAAAAGAAATATTTTCTCTCTTTTTAGGGAAGTGTTCTATACCTTTCTTGAGTGGGAGTTGATATTTAATGGTGCCTTCTTTCATATCAATGATGGCACCAACATTTCTAAGAAAAGGTCTTCCCAAAGTAATAGGACAAGAAGCATTGTATTCAACATTCAAAACATAGAAATCAACGGGGACATAGGAATCATTTACCATAATAAGAACATCATTAATACTCCCCATGAGTTTCTTTTTAGCATTAGCTTCAAGTGGGACATCCAAATAACAATCTTCAAGAGGAGGCAAATCAAGCATATCATAAATCCTTCTAGGCATAATAGAAACACTACTATCAAGATCACATAAAGCTTTGAAATCAAAGTCATTCATTTTCATATTAATGATGGGTTCCCAACCATCCTCTTGTTTTATAGGAATAGAAGCTTTATGTTTCATCTTTTCTTCCTTAATCTTTATGAGAGCATCGGTAATGTGTTTTGTAAAGGCCATGTTCATAGCACTAGCATTAGGACTTTTAGCAAGCTTTTGTAGGAACTTAATAACTTCAGAGATATTGCAACCATCAAGATCAAAATCAACTTTATCATCTAAAGTAGTAGAACTATTACTAGCCTCAACACTAGTGGTGGTGATAGTAGAAACACTAATGTTTCTAGCAATTTCATCTTTTGTTTCCCACTTAGCATGTAATTCAGCTAATAGTCTAACATTTTCATCAATTCTTACTTGTATGGCATTAGTAGCTACAAAGGAATTCTCATTAGTTTCAGGTTTAGCAGCCATTTTATTAATCAATGAAGACTGAGCTTCAGACAAAGATGATATGTTTCTTTCAGCATTAGAGAGTTTCAATTGTAAACTAGGAATTTCCCTATTTAGACTCTCAAGTTGATGGCTAATGTTCTTTAAAATAATAGATTGTTCCTCCATTGTTTTAGTAAATACTTTATTTTGCTCATATTGCATTTGCATGAAGTTTTTAGTGGCTCTTTCAACTTCCAAAATTCTACCTTCACTAGGTAATTCAGATTTACCATTGTTGGGAGGATAAGGTTTATAATTGTTGTTACCAAAATTGTTCCTATAAGCATTATTACCATAAGCATTGTTGCCAAAGTTGTTATTTCTTATGAAGTTCACATCAACTTGCTCTTCTTGAGAAACCAAATAGGCTAAAGGAACATTATTTGGATCAATATGGGCTTTCCCATTAACGAGCATAGACATAATTATATCAATCTTATCACTCAAGGAGGAGGTTTCTTCAATAGAATTTAGCTTCTTACCTTGTGGAGCTCTCTCAGTATGCCATTCAGAATAATTAACCATCATATTATCCAATAGTTTTGTTGCAGCCCCGAAAGTGATGGTCATAAAGGTACCTCCAGCAGCTGAATCCAATAGGTTCCTCGAAGAATAGTTCAATCCTGCATAAAAAGTTTGGATGATCATCCAAGCAGTCAGTCCATGAGTGGGACAATTCTTTACCAAAGATTTCATTCTTTCAAAGCTTGAGCAACATGCTCATTATCAAGTTGTTTAAACTTCATCATTTCACTTCTCATGGATACAATCTTAGCAGGAGGATAGTATTTTCCAATAAAAGCATCTTTGCACTTAGTCAAAGAATCAATACTATTCCTAGTTAAGGAATTCAACCACTCTTTAGCTTTTCCTCTCAAAGAGAAAGGAAACAATTTCAGCTTAATAATATCACCATCTATATCCCTATGCTTTTTCATCTCACAAAGTTCAACAAAGTTATTTAGATGGGAAGCAGCATCTTCATTACCAATACCAGAAAATTATTCTCTCATAATAAGATTGAGCAAAGCAGGTTTTATCCCAAAGAAATTATTTTCAGCCACAGGCGGAGCAATAGGTGTGCTCATAAAATCATTGTTGTTGGTGCTAGTGAAGTCACACAACTTAGTGTTTTCAAGAGTAGTCATTTTTTGGGGTTTTCAAATAAGAAAGCAAACAAGTAAAACTAATTTTTTTGTGTTTTTGAAGAACAAAACAAGCAAACAAAGCAAAAAAAAACTAAGCAAAAGAAAAATAACAAAGTAAAGAGATTGGTTATGAGGGACTCCCCTTGTGAAGATGTCCTTGACTCCCCGGCAATGGCTCCAGAAAATATGGTTTTGATGGCGTGTAGTTGACGTGGGAGTTTATTATTCTTCTTCTTCGTTCCCCGGCAATGGCGCCAGAAAAGATTTTGATGCGCTCGATGATCGACGTATAGCTCGTTGGGAACCCCAAGAGGATGGTATGATGAGCACAGCAGCAAGTTTTCCCTCAGTTATGAAACCAAGGTTTAATCGAACAAGTAGGAGCAAGGAAACACCCCAAAGGTGTTACTAGCTGAGCTTTGGCAGGGCGCACTACCGGTACTAGTAGCAACGTGGAGACCTGCACAACACAACCACAGAACTTTGTCCCCAACTTGTGATGAGGTTGTCAATCTCACCGTATTTTGCGGAAAACAAAGGATTAAACATATCGAATGGAAAGAAGTAAAAGTTTGCAGAAAGTAAACACAAAGCAGTAAACAGTTGTAGATTGTATGTAAAGAAAAAGGACCGGGATCCATAGTTCACTAGAGGTGGCTCTCCTTAGATAAATAACATGCTGGGTGAACAAATTACAGCGGGGCAATTGACAAACACCAAGAAAGCAATACATGCATATACTAATCATCTTGACTCCTCTGAGACTCGATTGGGCATTACAACATAATACATAGACCGCCATCCAACGACATCTATGACTAATAATCCACCTTCAGGTTATCATCCGAACCCCCTCCAGTATTAAGTTGCAAGCAACAGATTATTGCTTTATGAACTGCGTGTAAAGTAAACAATACGATTGTTCTATGAACAAAGGATTGTTGTTTTCTCCCTAGTAGCAACAGCACATCTAGTACCTTAGAGATTTCTGTCACTTCCTCAGATTACCAGAGGCATGAACCCACTATCAAGCATAAATACTAACTCTTGGAGTTGCTAACATCTACTTGGCCAAGATAGCTACTAACAACGGAAAGCATGCAAGATCTCAAATAACAAAGAAATGATAGAATCAATAATCAATCTGAAATAGCATCTCAATATCCATCGGATCCCCGCAAACACAACATGTATGGATTACAAATAGATGATCTTGATCATGAACGGAGCTAACAAGATCTAAACATGAAAGCACAAAGGAGGAGAAACCAGCCATCTAGCTACTACATGGATCCGTAATCCAAGGATGAACTACTCACACATCACACCGGAGGCTTGCATGGTGATGAAGAACGCCTCTAGGGTGAATTCCCCTCTCTGGCAGGGTGCTGGGAAGAGCTTCAGATCCCTCCCGATCTAGGGATGGAGATGACGGCGGCTACAGACTCTTTCATGGATTTTTGATCGGGTCCTTAGGGTTTTCGTCCCGAGGGCAACTTATAGGCGGAAGGAGAGGCCGAGGGGGTGTTGGGGTTGGCCAGACCACCCCCTGGCGCGGGCCAAGCCTGGCCCCGCGGCCAGGTGGTGTGGCCAACCCCTGGCCCCTCTCCGTCTCGTATTCTGGCACTTGATCCCTTCCGGAAAAATAGGCACTTTGGCTTTTGTCCCGTCCAATTCCGAGAATATTCATTTTCTGACTTTCCTGGAACCAAAAACAGCAGAAAACAGGCAGCTGGCACTGTGGCTCTTGTTAATAGGTTAGTCCAAGAAATCATATGAAAAGTACTCCAAAGTTGGAACAAAACAAAAGAAAGTGGATAAAACCAAGCATGGAACATCAAAAATTATAGATACATTTGCAATGTATCAGGGCACCATGCTGACAGTCGCGCCCTCATCGCCAAAGCTGTGCGAGCTGGATTCTACTGGCCCATGGCCATGCGCGACGCCAAGGACATCGTCCAGCGCTGCAATGCTTGCTAGTGATTCACGGACAAACCTCATGCACCTGGCGTGGAACTCTGGCCAATACCATTGGCTTGGCCCTTCGCGCAATGGGGACTCGACATGGTCGGCAAGCTCCCGAAATCTTCGCCAGGAAGTTATGTTTACCTCTTGGTCGCAGTCGACAAGTTCGCCAAGTGGACCGAGGCCATGCCGGTGACAAATCAATCAGGAGCCAGCGCTGTCAAGTTCTTCGAATCCATTGTCTACCGGTTTGGAGTGCCACATAGCATCATCACGGACAATGGGACGAACTTCACCTCTAAGGAGTTCCAGGAATTCTGTGAAAACCTGGGAATCAACATAAGCTATGCCTCGGTGGCTCACCTGTAGACCAACGGTCAAGTCGAAAAGGCCAACGGCCTCGTCTGTGACGGAATCAAGAAACGACTCCTCCGGCCACTCGAACAAGCCACCGGCTGCTGGCTAGACGAGTTGTAATCCGTACTCTGGAGCTTACGCACAACTCCAAACAGTGCCATGGGATACACCCCGTTCTTCATGGTGCACGGTGCTGAAGTGGTGTTACCTGCAGAAGTACGCTACAAAGCCCCGCGGGTGGTTGCTTACAGCGAACAGGAGTCAACTCTTGCACTTGAAGACTCCGTCGACCTCCTTGACGAGGCACGAGAAATCGCAGCGGAGAGATCAACGATCTACCAGCAAAGCCTCCGCAACTACCACAGTAGAAGGCTACACCCCAGATCCTTCGTTGAAGGAGACCTGGTCCTGCGACTAAAGCAGCAAGGGCATCTCAAGATCGAGTCCCCTTGGGAGGGACCTTATGTGGTTACATAAGTAATCCCAGGTGGAGCCTATCGCCTTGAAGATCTCGAGACAGGAGTCGCATACTCCAATCCCTAGAACGTCGCGCAGCTGCATCGTTTCTACCCCTAGTCGTTTTTTACAGTACAAATAAGGCTATTCAGCTAGGCTACTTAGCCACACATTGTACCTCGTACTATTCTGCGAATAAATAAAGCTAAGTGCCCCCAACTTTGTGTTTCCCTTATTTTCTGGCAATTTTATCACTCGGGGGCTGCGCCACCCTTTACATTCTCGTTCTACGAACAAATCGCAGTATCCCGAGTAGCTGACACAACATCAATCGAACCCTTGATAAACACCAACCCAGTTGCAACGCACATGACAGGTTGGCAAGGTGCTGAGATAACACAAGTCAGGCTAACGAAAAGGACCTGCAGAGTATAAATACACTCGCAAAATATAAAAGCTAGCAAGCTCTCCACATATCAATGAGTATTAATTACATCCAATATATTCATATGAACTTTACAACACTTGTACAATTATGCGCAGGATAAAGTCATGCTACTACTGCAACAGGAGAACGTTCGTTTGTTCCTCAAAGAAGTCGACAATTTGTTCCGCTGGGAGATCAACCGCTTGGTAGTGCGGAACCATGTCCCAGGTCATACCCTCTGGCGGAGGTGGTGGCCCAGCGGCAACAACCGCAACATATACATCCGGCCTATGCAGTCACACTAGCGACAGCGCAGCCTTAGCACCAGCTACTAACTGTTGTCGCACGCACTCACGAACCACACTCAAATCCTAGAACTTTGCTAGAAGATCCAACAGGCTTGAAGGGACGGCGTCCAACAGAAACATCATTTGATAGATATGCCTAAGGCATGACCGCGCCTTCTTTAAAAAGTGAAGTACTCGAGAAGCACGATCCTGCAGGGTCGCAAGCGCGATTGCACGATCATGGTCCACCCAAAAGTACCCACTCGCCTGTTGACATGGGTATACCCTACAGGTACTCGATCTTGGTATATACGGTCCAAATACATACAGGCCCACAGTATCGCTAAGGGCCGGATGGAGGGACTCGAGTAACCTACGGACTCTCGATTGCTTGAAGGACAAGAAGAAGCTAAAGATAGAAAGTTTGAAGGGGAAAACCCTAACTTGTAACCGACTCGACCTGCTACCCGAGACCTAGCCTATCTATATAAAGGCTAGGAGGGGGCGGCGAGGAAGACACACGCAACCCTAGTTTCCATAACACTTGCCAGATTGCATCTGCGCACCATTGTAACTTTCGACTCCTTCGATAATTCCACGAGCAGACAAGCAGGAGTAGGGACCTCTACGAGGCCTGAACCTGGGCAAATCCTTTGTCCCCTGTGTGCTTGTTTGCTAGCCGATAGATGTCTCCAGCGCTCCCTCCTTCTCCAAAACCCAAGTCCATAACAATGGGCATTGATGAGTTAAATCCTCGTCAATTGGCGCCGTCTGTGGGAAGTGGGAGTGTTGATGTTGCAGCTTCTTCGGCCCCATCAAACGCGATCTACAACTCTGCAACAGCGGAGATTCGCCAGCTTTTTGGCGCCTTCGACTTCACCGTCCACACGCCGGCTACTCGCCCGGCCTTCGAGTCTGTGGGCGATGGAATCAGCCTGGTGATTGGGAGCTTCCGCTTCCAAGTTGGTCAGATGGGCACGCTTCGCATGCCCGATCAGCCGACGGCACCGGCGATTGCCCCAGCATCATGGTTCCCTCCATCGATCAGCACCCTCAGTGAGCTCAATGCTCCGGCGGTAGTTGGGAACATGGTCAGCGACAGCAGTCGCGACTCCGATCTAAGCGATCTGGCCACTGAAGATGGAACCCACGGTTCCGGATCTAAAAGTTGTGGAAGCAACAGCTTCCCAAATCACTTCATCTGCGCCATCATTAACGCGGGCGACACCTCCGCCAACCGCGGCAACGGTGGTAACACCGGCAACGGCACCGACCCACCCAACACCACCAACGGTGGCAACGGCGGCAATGGAGGAGTAGTCGAACCTTCCAGCATAATCAACGAGCAAACTGGCGAACGCGTCGTGATCAGGCTCAACGAGCAAGAGTGGGAACGCTGCCGCGAAGCCCTACGAGGTGCACCTCTACCCTTCGGGTCCCCGTAGGAACTGCTGATGGGCTACCACTGGCTCCTAAAAGAGGAATTCAAGCGCCAAAACAAGCAATCGCGCAACTTGAGGCGCGTAAAAAGGCGGCGGACGAGTCGAGCCTTCGTCGCGCTGGGCCTCCTCCTACGGAGGATCCTCCTCAAGAGGCAACGAGCACCTCGCCAGGAAAAGGCAATCGCGGATGGCTCACCTCACCGAACAAGAACGCATAGACGCCGCGAAAGTCCTCAACTTCGGCTCTATGACAGTCGACACGAGAGGCAACGTGGTTTCCAGGACACCACAAGTCGCGGTGACAGCGGCCACCATGTACCTTCTCAATAACCAGCCACCGGCGGGAGATCCCCGAACGGCCATGCACCAATCTATGATCGCGGGCCTGGGGATAATCGAGGCCGCCCTCGACAAGGAACCGGTATCAGACCCGAAAAAGGGCAAAGCATTAGCAAAGCGCTACTCCTCACCCTCGTCCAGCGATGACAGTCACGACCTGTCTAGGCGCTGCCGTTCACGGTGACACGATCGCGACTACGATGCACGCGATGAACTCACGCAGCGCAAGATCGACAAGTCAAGGGCACGACGTGCTCGGTCGACTGACTCAGAAGAAGAAGATGGGGAGCTCTGCGGCGCCAGATGCTTCAGCAGATCCATCAGGCAAAAGCAAATGCCTAAAGGGTTCAAACTCCCATCGGAGAACCCGAAATTTGACGGTCTGCAGGACCCCAAGATCTGGCTGGAGGATCACATCTCCTCCGTCAGACTACATGGAGGCAGTCGAAGTACTACCATGCAATGCTTGCAGCTACAGCTGTAGGGCGTCGCCCGGGCATGGCTCAATAACCTCCCACGTGGATCCATTCGCAGCTGGGATGAGCTGGTCTACAGCTTCGTACGCAACTTTAAGGGCACGTACAAACGCCCCGCCTCAATCGAAGAACTGAGATGCTGCCAGCAAAGATCCGGCGAATCGCTGCGCTCCTACATCCAAAGGTGGTCCATCATCAAGAACTCCACGGAGAACATCTCGGAAGACCGCGTGATTGATGCATTCAACGGTGGTGTCCGCCGCATGGAACTCAGGGAGGAGCTAGGCCGCTCAAAGCCCCAGACCATAGACCACTTGATGGAGATCGTGAATCGGTGGGATGATGGAGAAGATTCAGTGAAGAACCGCGTTCATTCTGACGAGGAGGCAGAACTCGAACGAAGACGCGACCGCTGGAGTAAGCGTCGCATGCGCGTCTACGACGACCGCGATGACGTCAACATGGTCGCAGCCGGCTATGCCGATAGACGCAACGATAACCACAACAGCGGATACTGCAGCGGCGGGTACCGCAACTCCGGGAAAACCACGCAAGTGTGGCAACACCGCACTCGCGATGAAGCACCCGCGACCTCCATCGATGACAAACTGTCCGGGCCATGCACGGTACACTTCTACATTGATAAGCATGATGGCAAGAGAAAGTCCAGCCACCTCCTCAAGGACTGCCGCGAGTTCCTCAAGCTACATGAGGGATTGGTTCGGATGAACCGCAATGTAGTTGAAAGAGGCTACGAAGACGCTCCAAGCGCCATGGCACATGGCGCACCACCACCACCACCTGGGCCACCCCCGAACGGAGCTGCACCGGACCAGCACCACGGAGGTGAACCATACCCACGGGCCATGGGTACCATGATGATCCAAAAGGGGTGCCCCTCTAATAGGGTGCAGAAGGCCATCACTCGCCAAGTCAATTTGGCCACGCACTCACCACCATCCACCACTGAGTACCTCAGTGGTAGTGAGTTGTGCATTACCTTTGACAAACACGACCACCCGCCTCAAGTACCTCGCCCAGGTCATTGCCCCCTCGTACTCGAGGCGCAAATTGGAGGCTTCAACATGAGTCGTGTCTTCATGGATGGCGGAAGCGGTATCAACCTCATATTCGCGAGTACCTTGCGAGCAATGAGGATCCCTCTAACCTGCTTGGAGGCATCGGACACAACGTTCCACGGCATCGTCCCAGGAAAAGGCGTATACCCCCTGGGCAAAATCAACCTCGACGTCATATTTGGCACGCCGAAGAACTTCCGGCGCGAGCGCATCCACTTTGAAGTTGTCGACTGGCCCTCACAATACCACTACATCCTCGGACGCGTCGCGTTCGCTAGGTTCATGCGGTACCCCACTACGCCTACCTACAGATGAAGATGCTAGGTCCCAACGGCGTCATCACGATCAACGGGAGCTTCGAGCGATCTGACAGTTGCGACAGGGAATTTAACAGAATCTCCCAGTCCTTCGGCATGCAGGAGGAGCTCGCTTGATTGAAGGAAACAACAGACAACAGTCTGCCCCCCTGAGTAGGCCAAGCTCACCTGACCTCTCCTTCGACTCATCTGTGCACACAAAGAAGGTGCAGGTCCATCCATCAGATCCCACCAAAACGGCCCTCATCGCCAACAACTTGAGTCCCGCATAGGAACTCGCGCTCGTCGAATTCCTCCGTGAGCACTGGGAAATTTTTGCCTGGTGTCCTGCGGACATGCCAGGAGTTCCCAGGGAATTCGCCGAGCACGCACTCAATGTCAACCCCGACGCAAGGCCAGTCAAGCAAACAATCAGGCGACTGTCTGAGCCATGGGCACAAGCAGTTGGAATGGAGATCAACAGACTCCTCGCAGCCAAATTCATACGCGAGATCAAGGAAAGCACTTGGCTCGCCAATACGGTGCTGGTACCAAAAAAGGACACGGATATCCTACGGATGTGCGTGGACTTCACTTCTTTAAACAAGCACTACCCAAAAGATCACTTCCCGCTACCACAGATCGATCAAATCATCGACTCCACCGCTGGATGCGAGCGCCTCTGCTTCCTCAATGCCTACTCAGGCTATAACCAAATTCGAATGAAGGAGGAGGACCAGTAAAAGGCCGCGTTTACAACCCCCTTCGGCGTGTTCTGCTACAACACAATGCCCTTCGGGCTAAAAAATGCAGGAGCTACATACCAGCGGTGCATGCAGGCTTGCCTCAAAGAGAAATTAGGTCGCAACATCCAAGTCTATGTCGACAACATAGTAATCAAAACCAAGGAAGAAGCCTCTCTAATCGACGACTTGCGCAAAACCTTCGCCAATCTCGATTATTACTGGATAAAGCTCAATCCGGACAAATGCGCCTTCGGCGTACCATCTGGGCAGCTGCTCGGGTATCTCATCTCCGCGAGAGGGATTGAGGAAAACCCAAAAAAGATAAAGGCCATACTGGCCATGGAGAAGCCAAAGAACATAAGAGGCGCTCAGCAACTAGCCGGACGAATCGCAGCCCTCAGTCGATTTATCAGTCGAATGGGAGAAAAGGCGCTGCCCTTCTATCAGCTCCTCCACAAAGCTGACAAATTCGAGTGGACCAATGAAGCGCAAGAAGCATTCGAAGACCTCAAGCGCCTGCTATCCACCTCGCCAGTATTGGTAACTCCACGAGAAAGGGAACCACTGCTGCTGTACATCTCCGCCACCAACCAAGTGCTTAGCACAGTGCTCGTCATCGAACTGGCCGAGGAAAACAAGGTCCACGGCGTACAACGCCCGGTATACTACCTCAGCGAGGTCCTCACGCCAACAAAACAGCGGTACCCGCACTACCAGAAGCTGGCGTACGGCATCTTTATGACCTCCCGGCGACTGCGCCATTACTCCCGGGAACACCCAATCGTGGTAGTCAACGACGCCCCATTGGGACATATCCTCAATAACCCTGACGCCATAGGGCGAGTCGCGCTTTGGGGAATCGAACTGTCTCCACGAGACATCACATACGAAAAGCGCGGTGCAATCAAATCGCAAGTTCTCCCTGACTTCCTCGTACATTGGATGGAAAACCAACTCCCGGACAAGCCAGACATGTCCTACCTCTGGACAATGCACTTCGATGGGTCCAAGAGGAAAGATGGAGCAGGAGCAGGTGTCATACTGACATCGCCTCAAGGGGACAAGCTGAAATACGTCCTGCGAATGCAGTTCACGGCCTCAAACAACGAGGCTGAATACGAGGCCCTGTTACACGGGATGAGAATGGCAAAAGCCTGCGGCGCAAAGAGGCTAATCATATATGGCGACTCCAAGCTGGTCGACAACCAAACAATGCACGAGTGCGACGCACTGAACGACAACATGATCGCATACCGCGACCTCTACGACACAATTGAAGGAGACTTCAATGGTTGCGAGTTGCGACACATAGGTCGCGAAAGCAATGAGGAGGCGGACGCGCTTGCCAACATAGGCTCCACATGTGCACCCATACCACCTGGGGTATTTCTCGAGCGCATATGCGAACGCTCCATCAAGCCAAAGGCCACAGAGAAGAAAACAAGCGCAGCAACGGACTCAGGGGCTACGCCACCCAATGAGCCAATGACACTCGATGACTTGGAGCTCGACACAGGACTCGAGGGACCAATGAGCGTCATGATGATCGAACAATCCTGGATGCAGCCGTACATTATGTACCTCCTGAGCAAGCGCCTACCGGACGACCCGACAGACGCACGACACATCGCGCGACGCAACGATGTGTCTCCCTAGCCGATGGAAGAGCAGTCCTCCTCGACATTCATGAAGGAACCTGCGGGCACCACGCCGGCAGTCGCGCCCTCGTTGCCAAAGCTCTACGAGCTGGATTTTACTGGCCCACGGCCATGCGTGACGCCAAGGATATAGTCTAAAAGTGCAACGCTTGTCAGCGATTCGCGGACAAGCCACACGCACCAGGCGCAGAACTACGGCCTATTCCATTGGTCGGGCCCTTCACCCAGTGGGGACTCGACATGGTTGGCAAACTTCCAAGGTCCTCGCAAGGAGGCTACATCTACCTCTTGGTCGCAGTCGACAAATTCACCAAGTGGATCGAGGCCATGCTAGTGACCAAGCAATTAGGGCACAACGCAGTCAAGTTCTTCGAGTCCATCGTCTATCGCTTCGGCGTGCCGCACAGCATCATCATCGACAACGGAACGAACTTCACATCCAAGGAGTTCCAAGAATTCTGCGAGAACCTGGGGATCAACATCAGCTACGCCTCAGTAGCACACCCACAGACCAATGGTCAGGTGGAAAAGGCAAATGGGCTCGTCTGCAGTGGCATCAAGAAGCGACTCCTCCGACCACTTGAACAAGCCGCAGGCTGCTGGCCAAACGAACTGCAACCCGTACTCTGGAGCCTGCGTACAACTCCAAACAGCGCCACCGGCTACACACCATTCTTTATGGTACACGGAGCAGAGGCAGTACTACCCGCCGAGGTAGGTACAAAGCGCCACGTGTAGTCGCCTACAGCGAGCAGGAGTCATCTCTCGCACTCAAAGACTCCGTCGACCTCCTTGACGAAGCAAGAGAAATCGCCGCAGAAAGATCTACGATCTACCAGCAGAACCTGCGCAACTACCATAGCAGAAGGCTTCGCCCCAGATCCTTCGTCGAAGGTGACTTAGTCCTGCGACTGAAGCAGCAGGGGCATCTCAAGCTCGAGTCCCCCTGGGAAGGACCGCACGCGATTACAGAAGTAATCCCAGGTGGCGCCTATCGCCTTCAAGATTTAGAGACAGGAGTCGCACACTCCAACCCTTGGAACGTCGCACAACTGCGACGCTTCTACCCTTAGTCGTTTTTCTTTACTTTTGCATCGCAAATAAGGCTATTCAGCCAAGGCTACTTAGCCGCACATTGTACTTCGTACTGTTCTTTGAATAAATAAAAGCTAAGTGCCCCAAAACTCCGTGTTCTCCTTTACTTTGTCAATTTTCATACTCGGGGGCTACGCCACCCTATACACATATGTTCTTCGAACAATAACGCGACATCCTGAGTAGCTGGCACATCAGTCGAACCCCTTAACACAAACTCAACCCAGCTGCAACGCACCTGACAGGTTGACAAGGGAACGATACAAAGATGGCCAGGCTAATGAAAAGGACTCACATAAGTGCAACGCACCCCACGCTTAAAGCTATTTGTACACATTCAACAGTAAATTATCTACAAATGTATACGAGCTTTACAATACTAGTACACTTATGTGCAGGATACATATTTGGCTACCCTTGCAACAGAAGAATATTAGTCTGTTCCTCGAAGAAGTCGACGACCTCCTCGGCTGGACGGTCCACCGCCTGATAATGCGGCACCATGTTCCAGGAAGATCCTACTAGTGGCACCGGTGGCCCAGAGGCAATGGCGGCGACATCAACGTCAGGCCTGTGCAAACGCACCATGGAAAGGGCAGCCTTGGCACCAGCCACAAACTGCTGCCTCACGCACTCGCGAACCGCGAACATATCTTGAAATTTGGTCAGGAGAGCCAGCAGGCTTGATGGAGTATCATCCAGCGGGAACATCGCCCGATAGATGTTCTTCAAACACGACTGCGACTTCTTTAGAAAGAGCAGCACTCGTGAGGCGCGATCCTGCAGGGTCGCCAACGCAGTCGCATGATCATGATCTACCCAGAAGTATCCACTCTCCTGAAGTTGCTCCTGGGTGAGATCATGAATACGGATGGCAATCCTATCCCTCTCCTCCTGCGGATGGCGTGCGCTAACAACTACACGAAGCAGCATCAACATCATGAGTACAACGTACCATTGCGATTAACTACAAAGGAAAAGACGAGGATGAGCAAACTAACACTTAAACTAGTCGCCCAGTTGCGTCACCTCGCCAAGCAGATATTGCTCGCGGGCGGCGGCTTTTTCAGCCTTTGACTTCCACACGTCCGCGTTACCACGGATCACGGGCAACTCACGCTCCAGTTGCTTAACGCGATCACGAAGTCGCGAAAGCAAGGAAAGCTCCTCTACCCTGGAGCATGGTGGTGCCATTGTATCCTCAAGAGATGGCGAGTCCGGGGTTCCCCCCACAGGACCACTTGATGTACCCTACCAAAAATCAAGCCAGAGGAAAATAAGGCGACCAACTCAAAAGTCAAAAGTAACAGATGCATTCAGGATTAGCATAAAAGTATCTACAAACACATTCGCCAACAGGCATGTTCTCCAATCAAAAGAGCAATTCATCAACTATTACAAAGAAACTAACTACGAGGCGGATGGCTTCTTCGACTTTGATGACTTCGGGGGCTTCATCAAGTCCGTGGCAGTATCAGATGCCACTGACTTTCCGCCAGCCCCTGAGGCCGAAGTTTTCGCCGCCTTCTTTGCACGATTGAGCTCCTCCGAATACTTGGCAACAGTGTTTATCAAGGAATGGCCATATTTGGCACAGGCAGTCGCAAAAGGAGCGAATACTGCCTGCTGGCCATCTGCGCCAACAGGCATCGTCTTCGACACCGCAGAAGGATCTACTTCGACTCCGTGGGCTTGCACCATGGCAAGCGACATGGTCGCGCCAGCTGCACGGAGGGAGTTCTTGTATGTGGCAGGCACACCCCCAGCGAGCGACTCCACCAGCTCCTCCACATTGTCGACCAGCTCCACCTTCGGCATCAGCTCCTCCCGGAGGCGACTCAGGGTGGCCTTGGCCTTGGACAGCGTATTTTGGACAGCGGTGCTACGATCCTCGACCGCAGATACCGCGTCCGCCAGAGCGTCATCGTGACAAAGGGCTTGTGGATCAAAACTCAAGCCGCCAGCATCTACACCAAAATACACACATGGATCAAACTTCTAGTGCCACCGGCACTACAGATGAAGAGAAGAACATCAATAAAATATCTACCAGTAAAGGTACCTGAGAGAGCCTTGGCGACTAAGAACAGTTGCTCTTCGAACAACTTCTCCCTGGCCGCAAAGGAGGCACGCAGATCCTCTTCGCGCTTCTGGGCTTCATCACGAGCCGTGATTGCCTCGTCGCGCCCCTTCACAGCTGCAGCTAGCGTCTTCTCCAACGTGGAGACATCGCGCAGTAAAGCGTTATGCTCAGCTACATGGTAGTCAATAATTGGCTGTCAGTCGATTATACCAAAACAGAGAGAAGACGAAAGGAATAAGTATAGAACACTCACTTTCGACAACGCGATGACGTGTCTCCAGCATTGCATGCTAGCGACCCATCGCCATCACCTGCTCCGCCACTTGCGCGGCCTCCCTTACAAGGAGCTGTTGCACAAAGCAAGGAATCAGAGAGGGCAACAAAAGGCGATTGACTACCACATTAAAAAAAGAAGTTTGCTGAACCGTCATCCGAGCAACTACTCGATGCTCCCCTACGTGAGGAGAGCTTGAAGAATTGTGCCCGGAGTGGGCCGCTGCCGGAGAAGGAGCGCGCTCGACCTCTACCTTGGCCCTTGAAGTCGCGACTCCCGATTCCTTCAAAAATTCGACGTCGCCAGAAGATGATGACGCCTCTTGACTGCAAGACAAAATCCGCACTCAGAAAGGGCAAACTCTAGGGCAAAGCCAACAAGAAGAAAACAGAGAAGAATGAATGCACTAACAGAATTACCAGTCAAATTTTTCAAGATCAAACGTGGCCTCCGCCGACTCCGACGAAGACTCCTTGGGCAATCGCATCTTCTTGCGAGAAGACGGTGCCACAGCCCTCACAGGAACGGCGGGAATTGGAGACTCCGCGCCAACAGCCGCGCCTCGTAGAGTTGAAGGAGTCGACGCGTCGGAATCCCCGCTATGCGAACGTTTGTGAGTATCCGGGCTCTCGGACTCGGGGGCTTCCTCTTCCACATCGGAAGGGACAGTCGACTCAGACTCGTCCTCTTTCAAAGCTTCATGAGGAATAATCCCCTCAGGGAGGGGAGGCATACAAGGCGACACCGCCCACTCCTGTATGCAAACAGTAAAGATCAGCAAACATAACAGAAAACGCAATCGAGAAAATAAGCTACTACGTAGCACAACTGTACCTCAGGAGGGGGATTCGAAGCATCGAAAGGAGGAACAACTGGCTTGTTCAGAAGCACATCCTTGAGGGTGTACTTCGTGACCAATCGCATCCTCTTATCTACCTCACTCGCGGACATGCCATCAGCAGACACGCGAGTGGCATCATCAGCGCTACCCCATTGAAACATGGGATGGACCCTGGCCTGGAGAGGCTGAACGCGACGACGCTGCCAAGTCTTGACAAGGGCGCAGCCTCCCTCTTCTGCGCCTATATGACTCTCGAGGTCATAGACGTGCTGATATAGCACGTCTGTCTCCGCGAGTTTGGAAGGCATGATCACGTTCTTCCAAGAACACATCTTCTTGCAGGGAGTCGCGGGGTCGAAAGGCGCGAGTCCAAAGTGCTCATCCTTGGCCTTCTGGTCGCGAACATAGAACCATTTGTCCCTCCATCCCTGGACGGACTTGGTAAGCTTGATATCGAAGTAGGTGGCGGATGGGTCGACGTGGATTCCGCAACCACCTACGTCATAAACTAAAGAGCCAGATGCGGACTGACGCTTCACTTTAAAGATGCGCTTGAAAAGACCAAAGTGTGGCTCGATTCCGAGCCAGGACTCGCAGAGAGTGATGAAACAAGTGATGTGGAGGAGCGAATTTGGGGACAGCTGATGGAGCTGGAGCCCATAGAAACAAAGAAGACCCCGAAGAAAGGGGTGAAGAGGCAAGGAAAGACCACGAATGATGAATGCAAGAAACATCACTCGAAAACCAGCGGGAGGAGCAGGAATGGTCTCACCGCTGGGGACGCGCGCATCAGCGACTGCCGCAGAGATAACTCCATCTTGGCGAAGAAGACGGAGATCCGACGCCTTGATGATAGAGGGGCGCCATGCGCCATTGGTCACGCGGGTGCCCGCGACTTTCTTCTTCCCGCCGACGGCGGTGCTGGTGCCCGCAGCAGCGGAGCCACCTTTCTTCTTCGCCGCAGCAACGGTGGCCGCGGAATCAACGACAGCGCCTCCCTTCTTCTTTCCCATTGCGCGGCGGTGATGTGAGCGAAGGAAGTAGCTCGGGAACGAACGGAGCTGGTCCAGCGTCGTGGAGAAGATGGGCACAGGGGAAAGCAGCAAAGCAACAACAATGGCGATGGCAGCAAGGAAGAAAGAGCGCGGATGGGAAATTACCGCCGCAGCATCGCTACTTAACCCCTGGGAGATGCAATCCAACGGCTGACAAAAACCCTATTGGACGCGTGGCACGCATCGCGTTGGACACGTGGAGAAGAGGAAGCGTGAACCGTCCCCCCACTTCTACCATTACGCGCAGAAATCGAGGAGGCATAGTTAAAGATAAGATTACGCACGCCCAGTCAAATCAAAGTCAGAAAGTGGGACCCACCGATCGTCACGTCCCGTCAAAATCGCTCACGCGGGCAACTAAGGTCATACAAGCGTCAGCACTGACGTCACCAAGGCTATGCAGTGGAAAACTTCGACTATTTTTAGTCCTTGCTGGAGTCTTCGACTCCACCAAGCACTTGGGGGCTACTCCCATAGGGAGCGCTGGCCGCGCACCGTACGACTTTTCTTTTTCTTGTTGCAGGAACACGGACAATCACAAAAGCAAACCCAAACACTCGAAACACATTTCGATTATGGACATGTGTTACTCCCATAGGGAGCGCCGGAAACAAGCAGGCAAAAGACGACAGCAGTCGCAAAAGTATTTTAGTACCTGCCTGAGTCATCGACTGTAACAAGCAGGCAAAAGACGACAGCAGTCGCAAAAGTGTTTTAGTACCTGCCTGAGTCATCGACTGAAACAAGCAAGCAAAAGACGACAGCAGTCGCAAAAATTCTTTAGTCCCTGCCTGAGTCTTCGACTCAACCAGGCACTCGGGGGCTACTCCCATAGGGAGCGCTGGTCGCGCACCCTATGATTATTTGTACAAAAAACTGTGTGTTGATAACATCCACACTCGAAAGACTGCGTCTCCTGGGTTACTCGAATCGTCTCCGCGATGATAAAATTCGGATGCCGCGCCTACGGCGTGAAGGTAAGACCTGAATAAGGCCTGGCAACGCATTTAACTGCGCACTACCAGAAACATATCCGTGCCTACAGGCACGATGAACATGCCTTGACGGATGCGTCAAGTGCTCACACCCATATAACTGGAATTCGACTCCTGTAAGACCTCCGCGGCCTGAGTCGAATTACACCAGCACTTTTTCGGATTCGAGTCCGGGGACTCGAATTTGAGTAGATTGCGTTGTTTCACCCTAAGGTGGTTAACTAATACCGATACTCCGGTTATATCAGGCACGTATATCAACAATCCCTATGACACAAATAAAAGCAATCGAAATGTACTCATTTAGGCACTCGAAGGCTTCAAAAAGTCCCCAGTCGAATCTACGATTCCACTGGACACTTGGGGGCTACTGACATGGGTATACCCTACAGGTACTCGAGCTTGGTATATACGGTCCAAATACATACAGGCCCACGGTGTCGCCAAGGGCCGGATGGAGGGACTCGAGTAACCTACGGACTCTCGATTGCTTGAAGGACAAGAAGAAGCTAAAGATAGAAAGTTTGAAGAGGAAAACCCTAACTTGTAACCGACTCGACCTGCTACCCGAGACCAAGCCTATCTATATAAAGGCTAGGAGGGGGCGGCGAGGAAGACACACGCAACCCTAGTTTTCACAACCCTTGCCAGATTGCATCTGCGCACCATTGTAACTTTCGACTCCTTCGATAATTCCACGAGCAGACAAGCAGGAGTAGGGACCTCTATGAGGCCTGGACCTGGGTAAATCCTTTGTCCCCTGTGTGCTTGTTTGCTAGCCGATAGATGTCTCCAGCGCTCCCTCCTTCTCCAAAACCCAAGTCCATAACAATGGGCATTGATGAGTTAAATCCTTGTCACCTATAGTTGCTCCTGGGTCAAATCATTCATTCGAATAGCAATCCGGTCTTTCTCATCCTGCGGATGACGAGCACTGACAACTACACCAAACAAAAGGGCAAAGTATGAAGACAAGGCATCGTCGTGACTGACTAAAAGAAAAGATAAGAGAGTAGAAAGCTAACATTTGAACTGCTCACTCAGCTGTGCCACCTCCTCCAAGAGATACTCCTCGCGAGCGGTAGCCTTCTCCACCTTCGACTTCCATACATCCGCGTTACCATGGAGGATGGGCAACTCATGCTCCAGTTGCTTAATGCGATCACGCAGTCGTGAAAGCAAGGACAACTCATTCACCTTTGAGCGCGGTTGCGCCAAGGTTTCATCGGTGGATGGAGGATCACAAGGATCACTCAAAGGACCACTCGACGTACCCTATCACAAACCAAGCAAGAGCAAATAAGGGACCAAGAATACATTGATAAAAATCTTGAAGGCATTCATGCACGGCAAAGTCTCGACAGGGATACTCCCACAAAAGCATGTTTTCAACACAAAAGTAAACTACAACCATTACAGATTAGGTACTAAGGAGCAGTCTGCTTCTTCGACTTCGACTTCGGGGGCCTCGTCGAATCCATGGCGGTCTCTGACGCCATAGACTTTCCGGTGCCAGCCCCTGATGCCGTAGCCTTCACTGCATTCTTCGCTCGCTGTAGCTCTTCGGAGTATTTGGCGACTATATTGATGAGTTGCGACCCATACTTACCACAGCCAGTAGCGAAGGGAGCAAACACTACCTGTTGGCTGTCTGCGCCGACGGGCATCGCCTTGGAGATCACTACAGGCTCTACCTCCATGCCATGGGCTTGCCCCATCGCGAGTGCCATGGTGGCACCGACAGACCGCTGGGAGTTCCTGAAGTCCATGGGAATACCCCCAGCAAGGGATTCCACCAGGTCCTCAAGGTTGTCAATCAGCTCAGCCTTGGGGGTTAGATCCTTGCGTATGCGACTGAGCACACCCTTGGCCTTCGTCAGCGTCCCCTGAAGGGAAGTGTTGCGGTCTTCGACTATGGCGACAGCACCAGCCGACGCATCATCGTGACGAAGGGCCTGGGCATCAAAGCTCAGGCCGTTGGCATCTACATACAACAAAGTGTTAGCACAATAACATAGGTGTCAAAGCAGGAAACAACGAAAATTCAGCTGAAAGAGTACCTGAGAGGGACTTAGCAATCGAGAAAAGTTGCTCCTCGAGCAACTTATCCCTTTCGGCATTGGAGACGCACAAGTCCACTTCGCGTTTTCGCAAGTCTTCTTCGCGCTTTTGCGACTCCTCCAGGGCCGCGATTGCTTTGTTGTGACTCTTCACCGCCACGGCAAGCGTCTTTTCGAGTGAAGCCGCATGACACAGAAGTTCGTTATGCTCAACTACAAAGGAACAGAGCGTATCATCAATCGAATCTAGAAACTTCACGAAGACAAAGACAAAGCTAAAACTAACCTTCAACAACGCGATGGCGATTGTCTAGCCGCGCATGCTGTCAACCCATGTCAAGGACTTGCTCCACCAGGCGAGCAGCTTCCTTCACGATGAGCTGCATCAGAAGAAAACAAAGTTCAGCAATAGCACCAAGTATATATTCGGCTGCAAAAGAATGCTTACATGGTCCTCCAGGGACTCCGAAGATGACTGTTGTGCAGTCATCCGGGCAACCACCTGGTGTCCCCCAACGTGCGGGGAACTCGACGAGTTGTGCCTGGAGTGGGTCGCCAATGGGGGAGAGGAAGATTATTCGACCACTTCCTTAGCCTTGGAGTCTACGACTCCAGATTCCTTCACAAATTGGACGTCGTCAGAAGACGATGATGCCGCTTGACTACAAAACACATCTAGCAAAAACTTCAGAGAAAGCAGCTCCAAAAAGAAACCAATACAAAGTCGTGAATGCAGAACTCACCAGTCAAATCTATCAAGGTCGAAGGATTGCTCCTCCGACTCCGACGACTCCTTCGGCAGTCGCAGCTTCTTCCGGGCAGGAGGAGCCATGGAGCGCACAGGAACGGCGGGGATTGGCTCCTCTGCAACAACAGAAGGGCCTCCTGGCATCGTCGGTGATGAGGCATCCGAGTCCTTGCTGCGGGAACGCTTGCGAGTGCCCTGGTCGCTGGACTCGGGGGCTCCCTCCTCCTCTTCGATTGGGACGGTCGACTCCGACTCATCCTCTTCATCCACTTCGCGAGGGATAACCCCTTCGAGACGAGGAGGCAAATTGGAAGACACCTTCCAATCCTGCATTCAGAAGATACAACATTATATATCAAGTAACCAGTGGCAATCGACAAAAAAGAACTACTTCATAGTACAATTCTACCTCAAGAGGAGGGTTTGAGGCGTCAAAAGGGGCCACGACTGGTTCGCCTGGGAGAACCTCCTTAGTGGTGTATTTGGTCACCAGTTGTACCCTCTTATCAACCTCACCCGCAGAAATGCCATTGGCAGATACGCGAGTGGCATCGTTCGCACCGGCCTAGTGGAGCATGGGATAGACTCTAGCCTGCAGAGGCTGGACACGGCGGCACAACCATGTGCGAATGAGGGTAGCCCCTCCCTCTTCTTTTCCTATACGACTCTCAAGGTTGCAGACGCGCTTATACATCACCCCCGTTTCCTCGGACTCGCCAGGCATCACGATATTCTTCCAAGAGCGCCTCCTCTTGCATGGCGTCGCGGGATCAAAGGGCACGAGTCCATAATGCTCTCTGTCGGCCTTCTGGTCGCGGATGTAGAACCACTTGTCTCTCCACCCTTGGACAGACGCAGTGAGCTTGATATCAAAGTAGGTGACAGAGGTGTCGACGTGGATTCCGCAGCCTCCTACATCGTAGACTACCGAACCGGACGCCGACTAGCATTTCAGCTTAAAAAGCCTCTTGAAGAGGCCAAAGTGCGGCTTGACTCTGAGCCAGCACTCGCAAAGAGTAATGAAGCAGGAGATGTGGAGAATAGAATTTGGGGACAACTGATGCAGCTGGAGCCCGTAGAAACAAAGGAGACCCCTGAAGAAAGGATGTAGGGGGAGAGGAAGACCTCGGATGATGAACGCAAGGAACATCACCGGAAACCAGGAGGAGGACAAGGGATTACCTCCTCGCCGGGCACTCGCGAGTCGTCCTCCACGGACGGAAGAACTCCATCTCGACGATGAAGATGTAGCTCGGTGGGCTTGATGATGGACGCACGCCAAGCGCCGTTGGTGACGCGGGTGCCGCACCCTTCTTCTTCCCAGCACCGGCGGCGCTGGTGCCCACGGTGGCGGTACCGCCCTTCTTCTTGGTGGCGGCAATGGCGGCCGTGGACCCAGCGGCGACGCCTCCCTTCTTCTTGCCCATCTTCTGATGGCGGTGAGAACGAAGGAAGTAACTAGGGAAGACACGGAGCTGGTCCAGTGTCGTAAAGAGAAAGTGCGCAAGGAAGCAGAGAGCAGCAACAATGGCGATGGAGGCACAAGTAAAGAAGACATATGGGGAAATTACCGCAGTTGCGCTGCTACTTAACCTCCTCGCAGACACCATCCAACGGCGAGCAGAAACCCTATTACACGTGTGGCGCACATCGCCATCGACACGTGGCGAAGCTGAAGCACGAACTATCCCCCCACTATTCCCATTATGCGCGGAAATCGAGGAGACGCAGTTAAAACAGAAGATTATGCACGCCCGGTCAAATCGAAGTCAGAAAGTGGGACCCACTACTCGTCACGTCCCGTCAAAGCTGCTCACACAGGCAAGCGAGGTCATCACATCGTCAGCACTGACGTCATTTATTTCAGTAGCAGAAGATTTCGACTACTTTAGTCCTCGCTCGAGTCTTCGACTCAACCGAGCACTCGGAGGCTACTCCCATAGGGAGCATTGGTCGTGCACCCTACGATTATCTTTATGCAGGTATATGAATATTCAGGACATACCCACCACTCGAATCTACGATTTGATTGTGGACTATGGGTTACTCCCATAGGGAGTGCCAGAAGCAAATTCGACCAAAACAAGCAGCAAAAGACGACAGCAGTCACAAAAAGGTCTTTAGTCCTCGCTTGAGTCTTCGACTCAACCGAGCACTCGGGGGCTACTCCCATAGGGAGCACTGGTCGCGCACCCTATGATTATTTTGCTGGTACATCGTACTGTGTGTTGATAACATCCACACTCGAATGCTATGGTGACTCGGCCTCATATTTTCCCTACAAAGAGACTACGTCTCCTGGGCCATCCGAATCATCTCCGTGATGACAAAAAAATCGGATGTCGCGCTTACAGCGTGAAGATAAGACCTGAATAAGGCCTGGCAACGCATCTGCTGCGCACTACCAGAAATATATCCGTGCCTACAGGTGCGATGAACATACCTTGACGGACGCGTCGAGTGCTCACACTTATACACTAGAATTCGACTCCTGTAAGACCTCCGCAGCCTGAGTCGAATTACGCCAGCACTTTTCCGAATTTGAGTCTGGGGACTCGAGTTTGAGTAGATTGCGGTGTTTTTCCCTAAGGCGGTTAACTGATACCGATACATCAGATAAATCAGGCACGTATATCAACAATCCCTATGACACAAACAGAACATTCGGAAAATGCTCGGTCATGCACTCGAAAGACTTCATAAAGTCCCTAGTCGAATCTGCGATTCCACTGGACACTCGAGGGCTACTAACATGGGTATACCCTAAGTACTCGAGCTTGGTATATACGGTCTAGATACGGCAGAAGCCCACGGCATTGCCAAGGCCCAGTGGAGAATTCGAGTGGCCCACGGACTCTTGGTTGCTTGCGAGACAAGAAGAAGCTTAAGATAGCAAGTTCAAAGGGAAAACCCTAATCTGTAACCGACTCGACCTGCTATCCGAGACCTAGCCTACCTATATAAAGGCTAGGAGGGGGCGGTGAGGAGGACAAACGCAACCCTAGTTCCCACAACTCTCGCCAGATTGCATCTACGCGCCCCTGTAATCTTCGATTCCTTCGTTAATTCCAAGAGCAGACAAGCAGGAGTAGGGACCTCTACGAGGCCTGAACCTGGGTAAAACTTGCGTCTCTGTGTGCTTGTTTGCTAGCCGACTGATGCCTCCAGCGCTCCCTCCTTCTCCAAAATCCAAGTCCATAACAATGGACATTGACGAGTTAAACCCTCGTCAGTGAGTATACCCGAAAAGTATATCCCCAACAATGTTGTTTATGGTCATGATGCTTCACCTGCAGGAGCTCACAACCTGACGCATTGTGCATCAGAAGAAAGCATTTGGGCCAGCCACGAGATGTCCATCCCTCCACTCAAGGAGGTGGAACTGATCGTGACAGCGGGACAATTCTCTCCAATCTTGCATCGAGCCGGTCCTGTAGAATTCAAATTTGGGGACTTAGATCGAAATCCGAGAGCTCCGGCCTGAATCACGTCGACTCCGCCATCGCCTCTCTCTCCTCCGGCGACACAATGCGGTTATGAAGTATGATCAGTTGCGGCAAAGATTCTCCTGCCCAAATCTCTCTGCCTCCTCCGCATCTCGACGCGATGGCGCCGCCTCCATGGGGGTTCCGCCCGTGCTTTCCATGGAGTACACAAAAGAGGGAGTTCACTAAATGGGTGTTGTCTAGCGTGTATATATCCGTCGTGGAAGAGGTCTGAACTTGCTATAAGAGTGATCTGCCTCCCTTTGGTCAACATTTAAGAAAAAAGCGACCTAAAGATTTCTCGTAGCCATTCGGGATATGTCTCGGTTCAGTGGTCAGCATTTTTTACCTAGTATAGGTTGTCCAAGGGTGATGGGTTTAATCACGTTATAGGTACATAAGAATTTGCCGATGACCATCCCTTTTTCAAACGGCGCCAGATAATCTGCTGGCCGGAAGAATTAGTTTCTGATCGATTTGCCACCGTCATGGCCGCGTGGACTGGGGTGTGAACGATGCAAATGGCGCCCAGGCAGAGTTGTATCCATATCTGTTTGCCGCGAGGCGGCCCCTGATCGTGTGCCTGCCGGACTCTACTAGTTTAATCCTGACCGTCGAATCGGAACCGAGGAGCGGATTCGCGTCCGAGCACGACCCGGTCTACAGCACGAGTCACGGCACCCTCCATCGATAACGATCCCCTCCACCGATCGATACCTATTAATTTCCAGCGACTCCCGCGGACTTGCCGAGATTGGGAACTAGCACTGAAAATCGCCGTCAAACCAAAACCTAGCTAGAGCGGGGAAGGGAGTGGCACTCGGATTTGGGAGCCATGTCGCAGTCGTCGCAGTACGCCTACCTGTTCAAGTTCATCGTCGTCGGCGACACAGGTGCGTGCGTATCTTCCCGACCCCCGCGACGCACGCACGCGCCCTCTTTCTCTTCCGCCGCTTCGCACGCGCGCTCATCTGTAATTCGACTCTGTCCGGTTTGTGGTGGTATACTCCCCGCCGCCGGCTGGTTATATTAGGACTTGACGATCAGTCGGTTAGCCGCGTGGGCTTCACGATCGAGCAGCAAGTTTTTCGAAAGAAAAATCATTCAGGATGGTCCCGGAGGAGGCACCATCCTGGCGCTGCTGCAGCCTGCAGGCTGTATCATCGTAGCATATTAACAAGCTCCAGTATTTTTTTCTTATTCTTTTTATTTATTTCTTCAGAAAGAGATAAGAATTGGTTTGGTGAATCGGAAAACATTTTATTTTATAGAAAAATTCAAGTAAAAATTGCATCTTCATTTGGAACATATATATCAATATGCATGGGTAATCCCTCTTCGGAAACAGAAAACCCTGAACTAGGAAGAGTTAAGTTATTTAGGGTGTGTTTTTTTAAAGTCTTTTTCTTATGCTTCTCTGTAAAACCATGCATGACCATCTGAGCGTGTCGCGACCTTCCTCTCCCAGGTGTTGGCAAGTCATGCCTCATGTTGCAGTTCACCGACAAGCGGTTCCAGCCCGTGCACGATCTCACCATCGGCGTCGAGTTTGCCAACCGGATGGTCACCATCGACAACAAGAAGATAAAGCTCCACGTCTGGGACACGGTTGGTTGGCTTTTTACATAGCTGCATCTCACTCTTACTTTCGTCCAGATTTTAAACCTCTGATGAATGAACTTTCTGCAGGCAGGCCAAGAGGCTTTCAGGTCGATCACTCGATCTTACTACAGGGGTGCTGCCGCTGCTCTTCTGGTCTACGACATCACCAGGAGGGAGACCTTCAACCATCTCGCGACCTGGCTCGAAGATGTGAGGCAACATGCCGATTGGAACAACAAGGTCACCATCATGCTCGTCGGCAACAAGACCGATCTACCTCACAAGCGGGTCGTCAGCACAGAGGAAGGCGAGGAGTTCGCCAGGGACAACGGCCTCGCCTTCATTGAAACCTCTGCAAAAACCCCGCACAATGTTGATCAGGTAACTAATTAACTCCAAGCACCAGACACACACACACACAAGTGCTATAATAATTCCCCATGATACGGCTTTTCTGACATACCGCCGCTGTATGTAGGCATTCGTTGATACCGCGGCGATGGTGTACGGCAAAATCCAGGAAGGCGCCATCGATTTGTCCACGGTGAGCGCGCTGTGCTAGTTACATTGCTCTGCCTCGTGCGCGCGTGGACTCGATTCAATCACGCTAACAAGCAGATTCTTGTCATAATCTAGATTATTGTTTGAGCATATGTACTGACTAGGTTGCTCCACTTATTTGTTTCCTGCAGTGTACTGGTGTCAAGGAAGGAGAAGGGGTAGCAGTCATGGACCTTTACAATGGCACGCTGTCGTCTCAAGTCCTCGGCGGCTGCTGCAACAGCTGATCAGCGCATATAACTTGCATGGGACAGTTCTTTCTTTCAGATATTGACCAGTTCGTTCAATGTTTGTTGCTGATGTGTGTTCCGGGATGAAGAATGCATTTGTATTTTGAGAATCTTGGTAACTGATGTGTTGTACGGAGTATATATAGGTTATCTCTCTTCAACGTCTTCATGTATGTCTACAGATTTTTTTTAGAAGAAACTCATTTAGTAAATTGTTGAATAAACTTTTTTGTTTAGAATAAGTCAGCTCACTTCATCTTGTATTCTTGGTTCGTATTTATTTAGAGAACCAGCCTGCTTTATTCACCATTTGTGTATGGAGGAACGCAAATAACGTAGAAACCCGTTGTCGTCTGAAGCTCAAAACTAGTGGTTAAACCTGATATAGGAAGTTGTCGGCTAAATCTCAATTAATTTGTAATGATATTGACTATCCATACAGTTTCTATGGAAAACGAAAATACCACAGAAAATCAAAGATCTTTTTATGGTTGGTGTTGAGAAGTTCCATATTGACCAAACAAAATCTGGTCAGAACTGGATGCCAGGGGAATGAAAAATATCAGTTACATTAATCACCCTGAAAACATAAATCATTTGTTTTGGGGGGGCAAATTTATTTGGAGTATTCTGCAATGTGCATCTGATTTTTATATAATAATCCCTACAACTATATCTGAACTGCTTGGAAGTTGGCTTAATAAATTAGAAGAATGTGCACGTTCCTAGGATCGCGTCTTTGAAGGTGATCCTAGGATCACGTCTTTGAAGAAGAATGTGCTTGGCTGGTTCCTTTCCATCGAAAAATGTATACATGGGGGTGTTTTGCAGAAAAGTAGAAGGTGAACATATGAAGAATGTCAAAACACTTCTCTTTTGTTTCTCTTTTGATCTGTTGATGTCGCCTATTGCATCAATTTGTATATATGCAGAACTCCGTGAATTGATATGGGTGTCTGTTGATAATCATATTATATCATCGTTTTACAACGATATGTCTTTTAGGATAGTTGGAAAATTTATACATGACGGTTGGCGTCGAGCCGAAATGGTAGACAACATCTACAACCACGCGTGGAAGGGAATCTTTGGGGGCATATGAGAGAGATATGCAAATCTTGGAGCAACCAAGTTCTGCGAGTAAATTTAGTAGTTTCCAAGTCATTTTTATGTATTTTCATGTTTTTGGAAGTTGCACTTCATGAATTACTAAAATTTGGATCTTATAAGTTCGACCTCCCTCGTCTTAATTTCTGGCTCCGCCACTGGATATAATGTATTCACTGCCATGGAACAAGCCTTGCAAATTTTATCCTTGGGGGAATGAAAGTCCACTCCCTTAAGATGATAAATTGATAGTGGTGCACCAAGATAGATATCTAATCGGGAAGGTGGAAGGGACATATATGAAGCTTTGGAGGATATCATCAAGATCGAGATCCGAGCATCTTATAGCGCAACACGACGTTTTTGAAGATTATGAATGAGTATCGTGACGTTACCAAAATCCCCAAGAATGGTGGTCAAACTCCGCACTTCCATCTTGATGGGCCATAAAAATAAGAGTATTTCCGGCGTAAATGGGAGTGCGCAAGGCCACACCCTGCTTGAAATCTCGATAAGTGTCCTATCCGATCGCCATGTGAAGGAGCCGATGTAGGAGGTCGATTGCCATGACAAGGAGCGCCGGAAAGAAGGAATATTCCGGCCAAAGTATGCGCCCATTCTTGATGGGTTGCTTGAGGACACTGTTAGGCATGACACGGGAGGAGGCCGAAGACAACATAATGACAACCCAGTTTTTGAACCTCCTAGGGAGGATCTCAAGTAAGTAGTCCTATCTGATGGGGCCAAAGGACATTTTTATGTATAACTCAAAGATCAAGGCTAGTGTTTTTTTCCTATGTAGGCGACAAAAAAGTTCCGCACCAAAAGGAAGAGGTCGTGAATGCTTATAGTCTTAATGAATGAGCTTTCTGGATGCTAGACTATCTCATCCGAGTAAGAGGACAACCCTGCTCGCCTTGGCTTTGGCGATGATTTCAGCACCGACATGAATGAGGCTAATTGGCTAATAATATGAAATATCCTCTGCCCCTTCCTTCTCCTAGAGGAAGGACGATGTTTGTCGTGTTGAGCCACCAAAAGTGTTCTCCATGGAGGTCACAGAATTTATCATTCACTCACATGAAATCCAATCGATGACGTCCCAACAAGCTTTGAAGAAAACCCTGGTGAAGCCGTCCCTGACCAGAAGCGGTGAGATGGACATCAAGACCTTAGGTATCCTCATGGTCTGTGGTGTTAATCTGCAATGCTGGCCAATCCATGTCAGGCATCCTCACGAGCATTTTATGAATTCTCTATGTATTGACTAGTTTTTGTATCTCTTGATGCATGTAATCAATATCTTTCTGATATTAATATATTATTTTTACCCCAAAAAAATAAACAAAACAGTATGCTCGGATGCATTTATTATTATTTTTCTGCACGGTTCTATTGACTAAAATCACTTAAGTGGAACCATTTTCCACAACTAAAGGTGTAACTTGAAAAATCCTTTTATCAAGGTTTTTCCATTACGACAATCATTGCGGGTGTGCAAAAACGTCATGTGCAGCAGCACTAGTTCAACTAGGAGGGCAGGACCACATGACAATTACAGTAAGCGCGTTGCGCTGTTCCAAGTCGGAGAGTCGAACGTGCAAGGCAACGGAAGCACCTTTTGGGTGGACGGGCAACCACCGACTCTGGGCTCAGGGCTCAGGCTGGCTGACAAACCGTGAGGAGTAGCGTGCACAACAACGCAAGAAGGGATTATCGTAGACGCCACTCCGCTTTCCTTCCCAGAAAGCGTTTTGTTGACTCCTTGGCCCTTGCGGGAGTCCACAGTCCAGTTCCAAAGAAACACATGGTGCCAAGGCCAGATGATGCTTAAAAAGATTATCGGAATTCGCCGAACAACTTCCGACCATCCATGTACCTACCCGTGATGGAGCACTAAACTAACGAGCAGTAATTATCAATCACAAACTGACCCCACGCCCACGCTAATCACCATCAATCAGCAGTAAATACTCCGGCAAAGTATCATCATCGTAGTAGCGAAACAGCAACAAAGGAATTGATTCAACCGAAAATAAAGGCGAAAAATCGACCGGTCCGCGAAATTACTCCTCCTCTACATACGGATGCGGCAAGCAATGCTCGCGCTCCAGCCCATCGACCCCGACGGCGGCGTGACGGAATCACCGCAGCAGGGGGATCCCGTCCGTCCTAACGGATCTCGGGGGAGGAGGGCCTCCCCTCCCTAGTAGGGCGGCGGCGGCGCGAGGTGGCCGCCGAAGGCGCGGAAGGAGGAGGAGTCCTGGAGGTGGATGTCGTTGGAGAGCTTGTGGAAGCCGCGGGTGTAGACGCCGAAGCCGAAGACGATCCCGACTGCGACGAGGACGAGGATGATGAGCGTGCAGATGCAGCACGTCTTGCTCGGGCAGCAGCACATCTTCGACTCACCCTCCGCCTCTCTTCGCTCGGGCAGCAGTACTAGGAGAAAAAGCAACGGAAAAGGCGAGAAGCTTTTGCTCGTGTCTGTCCTGGGTGGGTCGTGGGTATGTGGGGGCTCTGCCTCTGGGAAGGCGTGCGTACCCGGCGGCGCGGCTGGTTATATAGGACCGGAGGGAGGGAGGTCGGGTTGGGGGAATCGGGTGCGGAGCTGCGGTCCCGTCCCGTGGTTCGGCTGGTGGCCGTGGCTTCGGTGCCACGACGCGTTTTTTAAGGGCGAGGTGGTGGAAGTGTACAGCCTTGCGGTTCCGGAGATGGGGAACGGCACGGTGGGATCTGGTTGGGTGCGAGCTTGTTTTGGTTAGCCGAAACTGGTCAGAAAAGGTTGTACTACATAAAGGGGCCGGTGGGAAAAAAAATCAGATCTATATTCCCTGCAGGATAGACCCACCTCGACGCATAACCGCTAAAAAAATTAATTAACAGATGAAAAAAGTTAGGAGACTGAAAAGACGGACAAGTGATAACCGCTAAAAAAATTAATTAGCAGATGAACAAGGGTTAGGAAACTGAAAAGGCGGACATGTGTCACGTATAGGAGAGGGTCTATCAATAGACCCGGTCTCATATGGTTTATTTCCGCCGGTGGGTTCTGTTTGGTTTTGCGAGAGAAAAAAAACAGATATCCCTATTTTATCTTAATAACCAAAAGCAATATATCTCGATGACCTCTAGCATTGCATATGTTCCCAACAGCGAATAAATTTTGAAGTAAGTGAAGTCACGGAAATTGAACCTGAACCCTCGGTCCCTAAAATCGACATCCCTTACTTGCCAATCCAAACCATAGACATGTCCGGCGGCTAGGGGAGACGCATGAACCCTAAACCTCATCAAGGGCCACAAGTATAATGAACCCTAAACCTCAGCAAGGGACACAAGTATAATGCTACCGCGCATGGTGGTGCGACCTCGTCGAGTAGTGATAACTAGTCTACGCCACCTCATGAGCGGTTCAACATTACCAATCACTTTGCGACCAAGTCCTCGGCTAGACCTACTGTCTGATAAACCAATGAAACATGAATGATGGCCTTGAGGCATGAGGCATGCAAGCTAGTAATAGACAAGAGCTTATGAGAGCAATCTATTTCCTTGCTAGGACCCTGACATGGTGGATCATGACAAAAGAAGATAGACTCACTCACTCGGGACTCAGGAGGAATTGGCCAAGTTGGACACACGAGAGCAGCCGCCACTACTCGGGTGAACGACGACTACTCAAGACCCGACACGAGCCTTCCGGAAAATGCACTAGCAGATGACTGTCACAACACATCGAACGACCACACCGACTAGTACAGTTGGACCAAGTAAACCACAAAGGGTCGGGCGCCCTACCTCGTTGTAGAATTATGATAATATCACACTTACTTCAATAACAAAGGGGTACAAGAGTTTATATAGTACACGAGGAGAGGGCGGCGCCCTGGTTGGTGCCCTAACTTGGGTTACAAGAAATATAATCTAACATCCCGTAGTGTCAACGGTGGGTTCAACAACGTTGAGACTGGATCGAATATCGCATCGCAAAATGGTGTAATTGCAAGTCCTTTGGTGAAGATGTCAAGCAAATTGTGATGTTGTAGGAACATGTAGAACTCAGACTTGACCCAAAGCAACTTTCTCCTGAACAAAATGAATATCAATCTCAATATGCTTAGTACACCGATGTTGTACCGGATTGCTAGACATGTAAACTGTAGAAATATTATCGCAATAAACCACTGTAGCCTGATGAATTGGGCGATGGAGCTCCTCGAGTAATTGGCACAACTAAACTGTTTCAGCAACTGCATGAGCAATAGCCCGATACTCTGCCTCAGCAGACGAGCGAGAGACCGTAAGCTGGCGCTTCGAAGACCAAGAAATTAAATTGTTACCAATATAAACAAAATATCCTGAAGTGGATTGACGAGTGTCTAGACAACCAGCCTAGTCGATATCTGAATATGTTGTCAAAGATATAGGTGGGGATGAATTAATGTGAATACCGTGATCAATGGTGCCTTTGACATAACGAATAATTCTTTTGACATGATTATATTGTGGGACACGTGGATCATGTATGAATAGACAGGCTTGTTGGACAGCATAGGATAGTTCAAAACGTGTAAGAGTGAGATACTGTAGTGCTCCAGTTATACTACGATAGAGAGTGGGATCAGAAAAGATTTCACCGTCATAAGAAAGTTTGGAGGTTGTATCAACAGGAGTGCGAGAGGGTTGACAATCTAACATACCGGCCTTGTTAAGAAGTTCAACTGAATACTAACGGCGAGAGAGGAAAAGACCATGGTCATCACGTGTGACAGCAATGCCCAAAAAATGATGGAGGGAACCGAGATCAGTCATAGAAAACTCTTTTTGAAAAAGAGAAATGATGTGATGAAGGAAATCCGAAGATGAGGCTGTGAGAACGATATCATCGACATAAAGAAGGAGATAGGCAACTTAATTATTAGAATGATACACAAAGAGAGAATAATCAGAACGAGAAGGAGAAAAAACTACGGTTTGAATGATATTATAGAAACGTTGAAACCATGCACGTAGAGCTTATTTTAGACCGTATAGAGATTTTGGAGGAGATAGACATGATTGGGAGAGGTAGAATCTTCAAATCCTAATGGTTGTTGACAGTATACAGTTTCACTAACAGAGCCGTGAAGGAAAGCATTTTTAACATCAAGTTGGTGAATTGGCCATTGGGAGGAAACATCAATGATAAGAATTGTGCGAATGGTGCTAGGTTTAACTATAGGAGAAAAAGTTTCACCATAGTCTACACCATGTTGTTGAGAGAAACCACGACAGTCCCAACGAGCTTTGTACCTAGAGAGACTACCATCAAAATGAATTTTTTGTCGGAAGACCCATTTACCAGAAACTGCATTAGCATTAGGAGGACGTGGGACTAGCTGCCAGGTGTTGTTGTAAAGGAGAGTTGATGGCCCAAAATATATCGAGCTCGTTGGGGAACCCCAAGAGGAAGGTATGATAAGCACAACAGCAAGTTTTCCCTCGGTATGAAACCAAGGTTATCAATCCAGTAGGAGCAAGGAAACACCCAAAAGGTGTCGCTAGCTGAACGTTGGCAGGGCGCACTACCGGTGCCAGCAACAACGTGGATACCTGCACAACACAACCACAGAACTTTGCCCCCAACTTACGACGAGGTTATCAATCTCACCGATTTTGCTGAAAACAAAGGATTAAACGTATCAAATGGAAGGAAGTAACAGTTTGCAGAAAGTAAACACAAAGCAGTAAACAGTTTGATTGTAGATTAAAAGTAAAATAAAGGACCGGGGTCCATAGTTCACTAGAGGTGGCTCTCCTTAAGATAGATAATATGTTGGGTGAACAAATTACAGCGGGGCAATTGACAAACATCGAGAAAGCATACAAGCATATACTAATCATCTTGACTCCTTTGAGATTCGATTGGGCATTACAACATTATACATAGTCCGTCATCCAACTGCATCTATGACTAATAATCCACCTTCAGGTTATCATCAGAACCCCCTCTAGTATTAAGTTGCAAGCAATAGATTATTGCTTTACGAATTGTGTGTAAAGTAAACAATACGATTGTTCTATGAACAAAGGATTATTGTTTTCTCCCTAGTAGCAACAGCACATCTAGTACCTTAGAGATTTCTGTCACTTCCCTAGATTACCAGAGGCATGAACCCACTATCGAGCATAAATACTAACTCTTGGAGTTGCTAGCATCTACTTGGCCGACATAGCTACTAACAACGGAAAGCATGCAAGATCACAAATAACAAAGACATGCTAGAATCAATAATCAATTGAAATAGCATCTCAATATCCATCGGATCCCCGCAAACACAACATGCAGAATTACAAATAGATGATCTTGATCATGAACGGAGCTCACAGGATCTAGACATGATAGAACAAAGGAGGAGAACCAGCCATCTAGGTACTACATGGACCCGTAGTCCAGAGATGAACTACTCACGCATCACACCGGAGGCTTGCATTATGATGAAGAGGGCCTCCAGGGTGAATTCCCCTCTCCGGCCAGGTGCCGAGAAGAGCTTCAGATCCCTCCCGATCTAGGGATGGAGATGACGACGACTACAGACTCTTTCGTGGATTTTTGATCGGGTACTTAGGGTTTCCGTATCAGAGGCAATATATAGGCGGAAGGAGAGGCCGAGGGGTGCTGGAGGCGGCCAGACCACCCCCTGGCGCGGGCCAGGACTGGCCGCGCGACCAGGTGGTGTGGCCAGGCCCCAGCCCCTCTCCGTCTCGTATTTTGGCTCCAGATGTCCCCCAGTAAAATTATGACTTTGGCTTTTGTCCCGTCCAATTCCGAGAATATTCATTTTCTGACTTCCTGGAACCAAAAACAGGCAGCTGGCACTGTGGCTCTTGTTAATAGGTTAGTCCAAGAAATCATATGAAAAGTACTCCAAAGTGTGGACAAAACACAAGAAAGTAGATAAAACTAAGCATGGAACATCAAAAATTATAGATACATTTGCAATGTATCAACATCCCCAAGCTTAACTCTTGCTCGTCCTCGAGTAGGTAAGTGATAAAAAGAAAGAATAATTTTTGAGGTGACATGCACCATCATAAACTTGATCAAAGTATTTGTAAAACATTCAAAGCTGGGATCATAGTACTTCAATCATAACATGAAAGACAAAGTTCTAGTAATAAGACAAAGAAACTATGTTGCAACATGAAAGGCACAAACAAAAGATTCATGAATAACAATGCTTTGCAAGACGTTTATTTGTTTCGCATAAAGAAAACATAGCATAATAGTATTCAGCTTGTCCCTCATAGAGTAGCAAACATAAATGCATAGGACACCTTCAAAGTTTATAAGAGTGACTAGATACAAATAGTTTAAAACAAGCAATATCAAGGTATGCATCAATCAACTAGTCTTGGGACAATGCACGTAGAACTAAGAATGGCCACTATGCTCTCAAAGTAGGTGCATAAAGGTAGAAGGTGGAGACTCAATAAAATGGTGGAAGAAAGGCCTTCATAGGAGGAAGCAGAGATTCAAGTTTCATAAAGAGCTTCCAAAAATTATGGTACTTATAGCTTTCAGCTCTCATTGCCCCTATCATAAGCATCTTGAAGTGATTAAGGTTAAAGTGAACAAACTATGGTGTATATGTTTAACGGAGTATAAGTTAGAAATCTCATGTCCCTTGAATACGAGGGCCGCTCCTCATGCTACTCAAGTTTAGTCACCGGTAAGTTCTTGTCATCGTAAGTACATGTGTATCATAGAGAACCGCCAACGGGGTAACCCTTGCCCGATGATACGGAAGAATCCCCGTATTAAAATGACAAGGCAAGCAGACAACGAGCATCTCAACAATCTTCTTATTTACCATGGGAATATGGTGCTTTTTTCTCTCTTTCCTCTTTTCATAATATCTTTTTTTTCTTTTTCTCTTTTTTCTCAATATAGGACTCTTTTTTTATAAGAAGAATGCTTCATAGACAGCTCATTATGGTTGTGCTGCAGGTTTCCACCATGTCATCATGGATTAGACCAGCGGCCCAGGCGTTTCTCTAACACGTATACATAACTCCATGGACTTACAAGCTCCCCTTTCATTTCACACCGACGACATCCATAGACAAAAGAGCATGATATCAACCAGGTACAAAGTACCAATGCAATGTTGAAAACGTTCCTCATGACAGCATGGTTCTGCTAATCCCCAACAAATAAGTGCAAGCATATACAACATAAACGACATAATGGTTCAAGTTTATTAAGGGCAAGAAAAGTAAAGTGTGCCATCAAGTTTGTGAGAGCTTTAATCACTAGTTTTCTCATAACAAGTTTAATTTGGAAGGTAAACAAAAACATGAATATACTTGGAATAGCTTAAGCTAGTAGGTAGGTATGGTGGACTCTTTGCAATAACTTGGTTTAAGGAGTTGGATGCATGAGTGGAGATCATACTTGGTTGCGTAGGCTAGCAAAAGACTGAGAGCGACAAACTAAGAGAGAAATAATGGCCATAATCATGAAGAGCGACAAAACATCATTGATCAATGCATAAAGTGATACTACAAGTTGAAAACTAAAGGATCATAAAGGCTTATGGTGACTTAGGATAGTCATAACATGGTGTGATCATGCGCCAAGTCAACCCAAATAAAGCATCAAAGGAGAATACCACAATAGTATGCTTTAATATGCAAAAACAACGCATGATTCATCCAAGACACATTAAGCAATCTCAATTGTTTATAACAAGTCATGCTACAGCAAAGAATACTAAGCATAAATCCAAAACAATATGAAGCATGGCATGACAAAGCATAGGCCACAGTCAAAAACAAGCTCACTTTACCACTTAAGCATGAACTTTCCTACTCTTTTCCAAACCAAACCAAACTATTTGAAAACAAATGTATTGAAAGAGGGGGTCCAACCAATTTATTCAGCAAACGAAAAACCAAAACAAAACCGAAAAATAAGACGCTCCAAGAACAACACAACTGTGTATGAAACAATAAAAATGAAGCGTTTGGAAGGAACCTGGGATTTTTATTGATGAAGAGGGGGATGCCTTGGGCATCCCCGAGCTTTGACGCTTGTATTTCTTGGATATTTCTTGGGGTGACACGTGTGGCATCCCCGAGCTTGAGATTTAGTCCATCATTGATCTCATTACTCATTCCTTCCATACACCTGAAATTTTTCCTTCATACAAAACTTCACACAATCTTTATTAGCAACATTAGTGCACTCAAGATAATAGGTCTTTAGGTTCAGTTCTAACACCAATAAAACTTCCATTAAAACACAAGCTACTGTAGCGCTTCCCTAAAAAATCTCAATTCCCCAAAAGAACTCAAAAAGGAACCAACAAGAAGCAAATGCAGAAAATGGCAAAAATCTGTCAAAACAGACCAGCAGGTAAAGACGATTTTTTAGAAAACCTTCTATTGCTCAAATAAAAAAATGTTGAACTAACGAAAGTTAGATAACAACCTGGGGCAGAAGCACAAAAATTCACGCCTCAAAAGGACGTTCGGAGATTTTACACGAATTTTTACGGTGAAGCATATAAATCTGTTTCGGGACAGCAACTTTCCCAATCACTACTTCTCTCTCATTAGAGGTTACTGTTGGCACAAAAAGCAAATAAAAAGGATAATGAGCGGTTATTACTGAAGTAATAACTTCCAAGACTCATCTAAAACTTTTGGGTTATCTCCCAATAAGTACTTTTCTTTAACGCCTTTAAGTTAGGCATAAGAAGCAAGAAAGAATCAAGTGTTCTCAAATGAAGAAGCATTAAGAGCAAATTTTGTTTTCATAGGAGAGGCAAAAGAATTCTTCTCTCTCTTCTTAGGAAAGTGTTCTATACCTTTCTTGAGTGGGAGTTGGTATTTAATGGTGCCTTCTTTCATATCAATAATGGCACCAACAGTTCTAAGAAAAGGTCTTCCCAAAGTAATAGGACAAGAAGCATTGCATTCAACATCCAAAACATAGAAATCAATAGGGACAAAGGCATTGTTAACCATAATAAGAACATCATTAAGACTCCCCATGAGTTTCTTTTTAGCATTATCATCAAGTGGGACATTCAAATAGCAATCTTCAAGTGGTGGCAAATCAAGCATATCATAAATCCTTCTAGGCATAATAGAAACACTACTATCAAGATCACATAAAGCTTTGAAATCAAAATCATTCACTTTCATATTAATGATGGGTTCCCAACCATCTTCTTGTTTTATAGAAACAGAAGCTTTATGTTTCATCTTTTCTTCTTTAATCTTTATGAGAGCATCAGTAATGTGTTTTGTAAAGGCCATGTTCATAGCACTAGCATTAGGACTTTTAGCAAGCTTTTGTAGGAACTTAATAACTTCAGAGATATTGCAACTATCAAGATCAAAATCAAATTTATCATCTAAAGTAGTAGAACTATTACTAGCCTCAACACTAGTGGTGGTGAGAGTAGAAACACTAATGTTTCTAGCAATTTCATCTTCTCTTTCCCACTTAGCATATAATTCAGCTAATAGTCTAACATTTTCATCAATTCTAACTTGTATGGCATTAGTAGCTGCAAAAGGATTATCAATACACTACTAGAGAAAGGCTTATGGATAGATTTATTATCAGTGGAGTATTTATTTTGAATATGCTCCACTGATAGTCATCAGTGGCGCATTTAAAAATATGCTCCACTGATATTTTGTCTAACCAATAGCGCACATCGCAAATAATGCGCTACTGATAATGTGGGCCCGGCATCCTGGAGGGGTGTGGACCAAATATCAATGGCGCATATGGACATATGCGCCATTGATATGTTCTTATCAATGGCGCATATGCAATATGTGTCATTGATATTCTTCTCACCAATGGCGCATTTTGTACTACATGCGCCATTGATAATTATGTGGGCCCCACCTAGACCCCACCACTCGGAAAGGTGACAGGATTATCAATGGCGCATTTCGAAGATGTGCCACTAGTATTGTTTTTCCAATAGCGCATGTTATAAAAAATGCGGCACTGATAAATCTATAGTAGTGAGAATTGTCAACATGTTGATTTTATTGGTTTTATTTGCGATTGCTAGATGATTTTATTTGCGATTGCTAGATGATTGGTCCAGGACTTTACCCACCACGACCAGGTCCAAATCCCCAATCCAAACCTCTCCTCTCAATTTCTCTCTCTCTCCCCGAGCTAGACCACCCACGCCGTCGGCATCCCTTGCCCCCGCACCTCACCTCGCTGGCCAACCAAGCCTCGCCCCCGCCACTCGCCGGAGATGCGCGGCCGCCACCTACCCGGCCATTCCCCCTACCTAACGTTGCTCTCACCAGGAGACCCACCTCCTGCTGCTACCCATCGCCTCTGACGGTGAACCGGGAGGAGACGGTGGACGTGGAGGACCAGGGTTCCGGCAAGTCTGGCGCTGCCTCCCGGAACTTCATCGAGGAGAAGTAGCGCCGCCGTGGTCTGCCAAAGGCCACGGCTAGATCCGCCCCATTGTCGGCCGCTTCCACGCCGACCGCCTCCTCGTCGTCCTCCACCTCTGTCGCTCGGTTCGCCCACCCGTCGCCGTCCTCTGTCCTGGACGCGACCAAGCCTCCGCCAGCAGCTGAACCGCCCCTGTAGCCCGAGCCGGCACCAGTCCCCACCACCGCAGTGTCCGCCATCGAGGCCGCGGAGCTGCCTGAAGACCCAGAGTTCTACCAGGACCTGCCTCGCAACCATCTTCCATCTAAGGTTCGTGCGGGGACTGGTGCGGGCCCAAGACAGACTAGTAGATCCATCTAATCCCGATGGGTTCTCTTCTCCCCTGTCTTCCCACCTCGATTCCCCTCCTCCCGAGCGAGCGCGGCTCAGCCCCTCTCCCTATGTTACGCCGCCGGCCAACCCAACCCAACCCCTCAGCACACCGGCCTCCTAGCCCCGCCGCTCACCGGCGTATCGCCGGCTCCCTCTCCCACACCGCCATCCCGCGCCTCCAAACGCGCCGCCCCGCATGAACCCTAGCTGCTCCCCTGCCATCCAGCGCCGTCGCCGACGCATCCCAGCCACGTGCCCCCATCTCCTGGTGCACCGCCTCCCCTACCGTCCAGCCACACGGCGCTTCCCCAATCTGGCTGCTCCCGGCCATCGGTCTGGCGAGCTCCTCCTGTCCCGCTCCGACGCCCATCCATCCGGTAGAAGGACGCCGACCTCTTCCTCTAGGCGTGCCGCCGCCATCGTGACGAGAGGGAGGCCGACCTGCTGCTTCTGCTTCTTCTCTCCTCCGACGCAGCGGCGACGATGTCGGAGACGGCGGGCGTTCACCAAACTGCTGGTCGACCCTGGCTCCACAACACGACGGTGAGCACTGCGGTGGCGCAACCTCCCTTCTCCTGATGTCCATTTCACTCTAGCTGATGGAGCACTGTTTTTTATTGTGTGCAAGTGTGGCGAGAAGTCTAGCTAGCTTCGGATGGCGGTAGAGCGACGATGGTGACTTGGTCCACACGGAAGGACGCCGGTTACTGGAACGACTATGGTGACTGCCAGGGTGCTGCCTTCACTAGTAAATCTGTGCTGTTTTGGATGCCCGTGAATCACAATGGTTGATGTAGCAAAGGTTGCTGCTAGTTTGGTCCTAAGCATTGCAAATTCAGCATTCTGTCTAGCTTGTGTTGAGCTAGGTAGGAGCTGGCGAGTGTTCGTTTTCAATATCCTAAACTTTAACCTTTTATTCATCTCATTTATTAAAATGGAGTTTTCCTTAGCTCTATGCTAAATTAAGTATGATTTAGTATGACATAAATCCGGGCATGTAGGAGTTCTAGATAATCTTATTCCTCAATTTATGGCTAGATTTATGTACTCATGTATTAACAGTCATGAATAAATCTAGAGTACATGTTTGTTGATTACATGCCTATATAGACAAGCAATTTTGTACCTTTCATGCATATGTAAATTTACAACTGCAAAGCATACCAACACAAAGCAGTATCACTAGCACTACTTGAGAATTTATTCAACGACATTCCATGTCACTTGCCACTAAGATGTTAATGTTGAATAAATAAATAGATTCCGTAAGATGTTATTGTTAAATTCTCAACTTGATTTGTTTGCGTTAAACACCATTGTTTTTTATTGTCAGGTTCATGCTTCATATCTTATTTATATTTATATGTAGCAGCACATTTTGTTATGCCATGTTCAGAGCCTTGAGCAGGACGACTAGAAACTAGCAAAACTGAATCCCAATGTATCCCAATATTACATGCCTCAACAGGTCATGATTTTGTCTTTTATCATTGTTTGTTGGCTTCTCCAATTCTTTTCCTAGCCAATAAGTATTCAACCGGTGTTAAAAAAGGTGGATATTTTGAGGCATGCGTGGGGAACCTTCTCGCCATGTTGATGTCAATCTAGCTGCTTGTCGACTCCTTGAAATGATGCATACTGCCGAGTTGATGGAATCATACACTAGGGATGTAAAAGATATTACCAGTCAGTATCAAACTAGCTCTCTTTGAAGTTATAGAAACTATGGTATCAGTCTATTGCCCTACTTTGTACTACCTCCGTTCCACAATATAAGCCTTTTTAGAAAGCTGTATCAGTCTATTGCCCTACTTTGTACTACCTCCGTTCCATAATGTAAGCCTTTTTAGCAAGCTGTTTTAGCTTTCTAAAAAGGCTTATATTGTGGAACAGAGGGGGTACTAGTGTAACTTATGGTGGATCTACATGTGGAAAGGATTATGATACAGTGTGTTGATGTTTCACATTGCAATTCTCCTTGTGCTGATCTGGTTTAGTATTGTTAGCCATATAATTCTCCTAAGATAGTTAAGGAGATATTTTTGTAGCACCATACTGCAGGTGTACATGTAGTCAAGATGGATTGTTCCTTGCATCTTGATATGTGTTGCTGATATTTTGCTTTAAAAAATCCCCATAGTTTTGTTGAAAGCTTTTAGATATGCTGCAGGCAATACGTCACTATATTCAGGATTTTGTATGAGAAACTAAAATCCGTTATTCCATGTCACTGTTGGTAATACGCAATCTGATAGCTTTTAAGTCAAAATAGAGGACTAGCTAGCTGGTTATATTCCATGTTACTGTTTTTCCATGACAATAGAGTATTTATTATGAGGTTCTGAACTTTTTTCTGTTTGCTTTAGATTCGAGGAATTGTTGAAGGACTTTATCAAGGATGAGGTGCTTCAGAATGGTAATAACAATATTTTCTTAGTAGAGGAGCATGTAAACAATGATGTATTTTCTTATTTTAGTTGACATGTCAATTTTCTATGAGCTTAGAAGAGTTCTAGACATTGCTCAGCTTCCGAAAAACAATATTCTTATATTTACCTAATTGATTTATTTTTGTTGTTTCAGTTAGAATACAGAATGTAATTTCCCTACTCTGATGGTCTTGTTGTGAACTCATGCTTTAGTTTGGCCCCAAGATTTTTCATTCCTTGCTCTTGACTTTATAAGTTAGCTTATTCTAGTTGCAAACGAATTAGGTTTGTTTCTGATCCTTTGATATACTGTATTGCATTAGTGTATTTTAATAGTTAAGTAAAACCTAAAATCAGGAATGTGTTTATTTGCTGCCTGACTAGACCATTGACAGCTATAATGTACCTACACTCATTCTATCCTGTAAGTTGGAGTAGCCCTTGAAATTAGTGATGTTTTTGTAGCTTTGCTTGTTTTTTTGGAAAGAACATTGGAATCTTGTACTGCTGGCCGTATCATATCCTCCTTTGCCTCCGTACTATGATAATTACTGTTTTTGTTTTCTGGTCTGCTATTATAAGTTGGAGCTAAACAAAGGAAGTAACCTATGTACACTTCCTGTGTACCTTGTGTAACCACCTCCTAGGTGAAGAGAGGAAGAAGATGAAGATCTTGATCGCGCCCTCGGTCTTGCTCACCGTCATTGCGGTTGCACTCTACTTGATCATATAGTTTAGGGATGGTGACCACTTTATTAGTGTAATGTGAGATGATATCAACTTGTATCCTCCAACACTTGTGTAAATAATTCAGCCACATGTCACTATATCGGGTTCTAATTGATTTGATGACTATAATTGTGTTTGTAATATCTCTGTTTCGATAAACTATGTAGAATGCATCATTTGTACTACTTTCTACAGCTATTTTTGTATAATACCCTGTATAATACACTGTATACCTGTATAATATACAGTATAATACCAGTAACAATACCAGGGAAGACCTATATTGAGTTATCTTGTTGTAAATATCAGTGGCGCATCTGCTAAGTTACCAGTGGCGCATATGTTATCAGTGGCGCATTATGTAGAAATGCTCCACTAGTAAAATATCAATGGCGCATATTGAAGATGCGCCACTGGTTGTCTCATTATCAATGGCGTATATTTGATACGCGCCATTGATAGTTAATTATCAGTGGCGCAATAGTAGTGGCGCATTCCATATGCGCCATTGATAGCAAAAAATATGCTCCACTGATAAGCAATTCTCCACTAGTGATAGTTTCAGGTTTAGCAGCCATTTTATTCAAAGAAGATTGAGCTTCAGCCAAAGATGCTATATTTCTTTCAGCATTAGAGAGTTTTTCCTCAATAGTTTTATTGAAAGCAGTTTGTTTACTAATAAAGTCTTTAAGCATAACTTCAAGTTCAGAGGGAGCACTCCTATTATTGTTGTAAGAATTTCCATAAGCATTACCATTGTTGGGAGGATATGGCTTATAATTGTTGTTACCAAAATTACTCCTGAAGGCATTGTTGCTAAAATTGGTATTTCTTATAAAGTTCACATTAACTTGCTCTTCTTGAGCAACCGAAGAGGCTAAGGGAACATTATTTGGATCAATATGGGCTTTCCCATTAACAAGCATAGACATAATAATATCAATCTTATCACTCAAGGAGGAGGTTTCTTCAAAAGAATTTACCTTCTTACCTTGTGGAGCTCTCTCAGTATGCCAGAATAGTTAACCATCATATTATCCAGAAGCTTTGTTGCAGCACCCAAAGTAATAGTCATAAAGGTACCTCCAGCAGCAGAATCCAATAGGTTCCTTGAAGAATAGTTCAATTCTGCATAAAAAGTTTGGATGATCATCCAAGCAGTCAGTCCATGAGCGGGACAATTCTTTACCAAAGATTTCATTTTTTCCCAAGCTTGAGCAACATGTTCATCATCAGATTGTTTAAACTTCATTATTTCACTTCTCATAGATATAATCTTAGCAGGAGGATAGTATTTTCCAATGAAAGCATCTTTGCATTTAGTCCAAGAATCAATACTATTCCTAGTTAAGGAATTCAACCATTCTTTAGCTTTTCCTCTCAAAGAGAAAGGAAACAATTTCAGTTTAATAATATCTCCATCTATATCCCTATGCTTTTGCATCTCACATAATTCAACAAAGTTATTTAGATGGGCAGCAGCATCTTCATTACCAATACCAGAAAATTGTTCTCTCATAACAAGATTGAGTAAAGCAGGTTTTATCTCAAAGAAAGTAGCTTCAGGAACAGGTGGAGCAATAAGTGTGCTCATAAAATCATTGTTGTTGGTGCTAGTGAAGTCACACAACTTAGTGTTTTCAAGAGTAGTCATTTTTTTGTGTTTTTAATAAAGAAAATAAACTTGTAAAACTATTTTTTTCTGTTTTTTATAAAGAAACAAGCAAACAAAGCAAAAAGAAACTAAGCAAAACAAAAATAACAAAGTAAAGAGATTGGTTATGAGGGACTCCCCTTGTGAAGATGTCCTTGACTCCCCGGCAACGACACGAGAAAATAGACTTTGATGGCGCGTGGTTGACATGGAAGCTTCTTCTTCTTTAGTCCCCGGCAACGGCGCCAGAAAATATGCTTGATGGCCCAAAATATATCGAGCTCATTGGGGAACCCCAAGAGGAAGGTATGATGAGCACAGCAGCGAGTTTTCCCTTAGTACGAAACCAAGGTTATCAATCCAGTAGGAGCAAGGAAAAACCCCAAAGGTGTCGCTAGCTGAACGTTGGCAGGGCGCACTATCGGTGCCAGCAGTAACGTGGAGACCTGCACAACACAACCACAAAACTTTGCCCCCAACTTACGATGAGGTTGTCAATCTCACCGGTTTTGCTGAAAACAAAGGATTAAACGTATCGAATGGAAGGAAGTAACAGTTTGCAGAAAGTAAACACAGAGCAGTGAATAGTTTGATTGTAGATTGAAAGTAAAAGAAAGGACCGGGGTCCATAGTTCACTAGAGGTGGCTCTCCTTAAGATAGATAACATGTTGGGTGAACAAATTACAGCAGGGCAATTGACAAACATCGAGAAAGCATACAAGCATATACTAATCATCTTGACTCCTTTGAGATTCGATTGGGCATTACAACATTATACATAGACCGTCATCCAACTGCATCTATGACTAATAATCCACTTTCAGGTTATCATCCGAGTAAACAATACGATTGTTTTATGAATAAAGGATTGTTGTTTTCTCCCTAGTAGCAACAGCACATCTAGTACCTTAGAAATTTCTATCACTTCCCTAGATTACCAGAGGCATGAACCCACTATCGAGCATAAATACTAACTCTTGGAGTTGCTAGCATTTACTTGGCCAAGATACCTACTAACAACGGAAAACATGCAAGATCACAAATAACAAAGACATGATAGAATCAATAATCAATCTGGAATAGCATCTCAATATCCATCGGATCCCCGCAAACACAACATGCAGAATTACATGATGGGTTCTTTGCATGGAAAACAAAAAAATTCTACCGCAAGAACGAACAAAACCTAGATCTAATCTAGATAAAAGCCAAGATCTAATCTATTAGACATGTGCAACGAGATAGATCTATACTAACCCTTATAGATCCAAAAGCCTTGTGCGAGATCGGATCTCGTGGTTGATGTAGACGATCACTTGCCGATCTCAAGATCGAGTGGACGAGCCTTCCGGCGCCGCGTTCCGGCAGCGCTTCCGCAGACGGTCACATGTGCGGAGTCGATGTGGACCGTCCTCTCCCCGTTCTAGCGGGCAGCAGAGGTAGTAGATCTCTCCACGAAATCCCAGCAGCACGACGGCATGGTGGTGGTGGTGGAGTAGAGAATTCTGCAGGGCTTCGCCTAAGCCAGAGCAGAGCGAAGGAGGAGGAGAGAGGTGGCTAGAGTAAGTAGTGGAAGGGGCAAGGGGGTGGCGCCTCCACCCCTCTATTTATAGAGGGAGGGGTGGCGCCTAGGGTTCCCACCCCTAGGCCCACCACCTAGGGCCGGCGCACAAGGGAGCTTGGGGGGAGAGTCCTTGCCCCCCAGGTTTTCCTTTATCCTTTCTTGGTTTTCAAGTAAACTCCAAAAAATCTTCTAGAACTTTCCAGAACATTCCAAAACCTTCTAGAATCCCCATATAAATACTCCGGAACATTTCCTAACATAGAAAATGATCTCCATTATATTAATCTTATTCTCCGGACAATTCCGGATCTCCTCGTGATGTCCCAGATCCAATCCGAGACTCCGAACAACATTCGGTCTCCAACGCACATTCCATATCTACCTAAACAGCATCGAACCTTAAGTGTGTCACCCTACGGTTCGTGAATATGCAGACATGATGGAGACACCTCTCCGATCAATAACCATCATCGGGATCTGGAGATCCATAATGGCTCCCACATACTCAACGATGACTTCGTGATCGATAGAACCATTAACATACGAAACCAATTCCCTTTGTCACGCGATACTTTACTTATCCGAGGTTTGATCGTCGGTATCTCCATACCTAGTTCTACCTCGTTACTGATAAGTACTCTTTACTCGTTCCATGATATGTCATCCCTTGTGACCTAGTCACATGCTTGCAAGCTAACTAGATGACATTCCACCGAGAGGGCCCAGAGCATATCTATCCGTCATATGGATGGAAAAATCCCAATCTTGGTCCATGCGCTTCAACACATACTTTCAGAATACCCAATGTCACCTTTATAACCACCTAGTTACGAAGCGGCGTTTGATGTCATCAAAGTACCCATCCGGTGATGGTGATTAACATAACCTCATGGTCGAAGGATTAGGTTACTATGCATTTGAAAAGCTTGTAGCAAAACGAACTTAATAACTTGATCTTATGCTATGCTTACTATGGGTGTGTGTCCATCACATCATTCTCCTAATGATATGATCTTGTTATTAACGACATCCAATGTCCATGATCATCCATTAATCAACAAGCTAGTTTAACAAGAGGCTTACTAGGGACTCTTTTATGTTTACAAAACACACAAGTATTAATGTTTCCGGTTAATACAATTATAGCATGGGATGTAAACATTTATCATAAACATAAAGATATAATAATAACCACTTTATTATTGCCTCTTGGGCATATCTCCAACATTACAAATAGATGATCTTGATCATGAATGGAGCTCACAAGATCTAGACATGATAGAACAAAGGAGGAGAACCAGCCATCTAGCTGCTACATGGACCCGTAGTCCAGAGATGAACTACTCATGCATCACACCGGAGGCTGAGGGCCTCCGGGGTGAATTCCCCTCTCCGGCAGGGTACCGGGAAGAGCTTCAGATCCCTCCCGATCTAGGGATGGAGATGACGGCGGCTACAGACTCTTTCGTGGATTTTTGATCAGGTACTTAGGGTTTCCATACAGGCAATATATAGGCGGAAGGAGAGGCCGGGGGTGCTGGAGGTGGCCAGACCACCCCCTGGCGCGGGCCAGGCCTGGACGCACGGCCAGGTGGTGTGGCCAGGCCCCACCCCCTCTCCGTCTCGTATTCTGGCTCCAGATGTCCCCCGGTAAAATAATGACTTTGGCTTTTGTCCCGTCCAATTCTGAGAATATTCATTTTCTGACTTCCTGGAACCAAAAAACAGCAGAAAACAAGCAGCTGACACTGTGGCTCTTGTTAATAGGTTAGTCCAAGAAATCATATGAAAATTACTCTAAAGTGTGGACAAAACACAAGAAAGTAGATAAAACCAAGCATGGAACATCAAAAATTATAGATACATTTGCAATGTATCAAGAGCTTGAAATTCATCACGCATGGCAGCAGACCAGTTGGAATTAAGAAGTGCATACTTGTATGTTTTAGGTAGGGGAGAAAGATTAGTTGTTACATTAAATTTGAGACGTTTAGATGGAAGACGAAAACCAGATTTTGCACGTGTACGCATAACATGATCGTTGTTGGGTGCAGGAATAGGGATGGCATGGGGTGGGGGAGCTAGAGGTGATGACGAAGATGGGGCGTCCAGCGCAGCGGATGATGTGGACGCGGGGGTGGTCTACCGAGAGTCTGTCGTGGCAGAGAAAGTGGGTGTTTGTGCTGCCGTGACAGAGGTTTGTGTTGCCATGGCAGGAGAGGGAGGGTCTGCAGCAGCAGAAAAGATGGGAGAATTCGCTGACGCAGCAGCGTGGTCTGCCAAGCCAGCGGCTGGAGTTATGGTCACGACAGGGTGGAAGAGAGGCAGATGTGTGCGTGTAGGAGGTTTGGGCAGCGGTGTAGGGGGCTGGTCGGTGGTGGATCGGGTTGAGAACGGAAAAACAGTTTCATCAAAAGTGACATGGCGAGAGATATGGACATGGCCAGAAATAAGATCGAGACAGCGGTAACCTTTGTGTTCATCCGAATAACCTAAGAAGACACAGGGAATAGACCGAGGTGAGAGTTTGTTTTGAGAGGTGGCATAGGCATTAGGAAAACATAAACAACCGAAGACCCGGAGCTCGGAGTACTTAGGATGGGAAAGAAAAATAGAGAAGAAAGGTGTAGTTTTAGGGTTGACACTTGATGGACGAATATTTAGGAGATATGTAGCAGTGCGAAGTGCTTCGGCCCAAAAGGTGGATGGCATAGAAGCTTGAATGCGGAGGGTATGGATGATATCATTAATTGTGGAAAGAGACTTTGCCATTTTGTGGGGACGTGTATATGAGCCAAAGAAAAACGTAGAAGAATGCCATGTTGGATAAAAAAATTCGATTTGCAGCATTATTAAATTCTTTACCATTATCACATTCTAGAAATCTGATTGGGAGGAAAAAGTAGATGGTCACATATCATTGAAAGTTAAGAAATATTGTATGCACATCAGATTTATTTCGTAGTGGAAAAGTACAGATAAAATGTGTAAAATCATCCAATATGACAAGATAATATTTGATACCAGAAATACTCAAAATTGGAGATGTCCATAAATCATAGTGTAGAAACTCAAACGAAAAAGTACTAGAAGAGTTTGAGGAACTAAAGGGTAGACGAACATGTTTTCCTAGTTGACATGACTCATAGATTGATGAGTTATGAGAATCTTTATTACATGGAATTGAGAAATCACTAAGTAGAGGTGACATGGTGGCATTATTGGGGTGGCCTAAGCGTTGATGCCATAGATTGACGGTAGCGACCATGGAGGATGGGGGTGAAGCCGTAGGGGCACCATGGATGGAGTAGAGGTCAACGGAGCTATCGAAGTGTGCAATCTCCGCCTTGGTTTGGAAATCCTTCACAGACAGGCCAAAGGGGTCAAATTCGATAGAAACATGATTATCAGTGTTGAAAAGACGGACATAAATTAGATTTTTAATTAGGGTTGGTGCAACTAAGACATCACAAAGGAGGAGTTGTTTGGTGGTGGATGGTATTTGGGTGTGACCGCCACAGAAAATAGGGGTGGAGGAACCATCACCAAGTGTAATAGATGAAAAATAGGATGGTGTGCATTTTGATAGCATATTATTAGATGAAAATATATGACTAGATGCACCAGAATCAAATATCCAAGTAGTACATGTGTTACCTTGTGCAGCAACATGTTCATGGCCCGTAGAAACGCAGGTTGATCCTAGCTCGGAGCATTGGCAGGCACTGGTACTGTTGGTGGTGCAGGTGCAGGCGCAGAAGGTGGCGCCGCATACATGTTGTAGGGTGGATAGTAGGCTCCTGGATCAGCGTTGTAGATGAGAGGCAGAGTCGGGGCGCCGTAGTGGTTCGGTGGTGGTGCATCATATGTAGCAAGAGTCGGGGCAGCATAGTAGGCATGCGCAGGACGAGGAGACCGGGCGCGCCAGTGTGAGGCCGAAGACCTGGCTGCCACGCACCCGAGTAGGCTGGTGGAGTGCCGGCCAGAGAAGATGCAGTCCAGAGCATAGACCAGGCCTGGACTAGCCCCGTCCACGGGTCATGTGGAGGCCACCAGATCGGTGCTTCAGGGGGCACCGGTGTTGGTGTACATGTGCCGATCGAAGGAGCTGCTGGTGGTGGAGGCTGAGATGGTGGCGGCGGGCGATACCTAGGGTTGTTGCCACGGTAATTAGGTCTGGGACGCCAGCCAGGAGGCGGAGCAGTCATCGGAGGCATGGCAACCGGCGGGGCAGGAGCAGGGGCCGGTGGCCATGGAGTGGTAGCGAACACTTGAGGACGTGCATCCTTGTTGGCTTGAGCACAATCGGCCCATTGAAGCAGGGATCGCACCTCGGCGAAGGTGGGACAGGTCTGCATCATGGGGATGAATGAAGCTTGCTTCTCGAATAGTTTGCTAATCCTGACAAGGAGAACATTAATTAGTTTCCGATCATCAACGGGATCACCGACCTCTTGAAGCTCATCGGTGATGCCTTTGAGGCGCTGACAATACACGTCGACAGGAGAATCGCCTTGGACGGTGTTCTAGAACTCGGTGTGGAGGCTGGTGAGGCAGGCATCAACATTGTCCTGGAAAAGTTGTCAAAGGGCTGACCAGAGGTTGGAGGCAGTGGTGGCCTCACGAAAAACTAAATTGAAAATTTCTACGGACACGTGTGTGTAAATCCATTAGATGATAGCGATATCATCTTTCACCCATTGAGCATCATAGGAACGAGGGACAAAATTCTCGACGACATGAGGTCAAAGATTGCAGCGACCGATATGAATATCAAACAAGTGACACCAATGATAATAATTATGGGCAGGGAGATCTAAAACTATGGGGATGACATTGGAGACGTCGGTAATTGTATTGGCGAGAGATCTAAGGATCTAGAGGGGGAGGGTTTTGGTGGATGGATAGTTGGGAGGAGGAGGATTTGTCGGCGGCGGCCTTGTGTGCGGCGGCGGCCTTGGCTTTGAAGTAGCTAGGAGGTGGAAGCGGCGACGGGGTGGGTGGAGGACCCATGACCTAGGAATGATAGAAATCTGATACCATGTAAAATTATGATAATACCACACTTAATTCAATAACAAATGGGTACAAGAGTTTATATAGTACATGAGGAGAGGGGTGTTGCCCTGGTCAGTGCCTGATGACCCACAAGTATAGGGGGTGTATCGCAGTATTTTTGAGGGAAGTGAAACTCAATTTATTGATTCGACACAAGGGGAGCCAAAGAATATTTGACGAGGGTTCGACTCGTCAATGCCCATTGTTATGGACTTGGGTTTTGGAGAAGGAGGGATGTACTGGAAGTCTCGATCGGCTAGCAAACAAGCACATAGGGACACGAGGTTTACCCAGGTTCAGGCCTCGTAGAGGACCCTACTCCTGCTTGTCTGCTCTTGATTAATGATGATCCAAAGGATTACAAGGTCGTCGATGGCGGTGTTATGCAGATTGGATCTAGCGTATGTGCGAGAGATCAATGTCTAGATCTATTGTCTATTGTGGTGATCTATTGTAGGAGTCACGATGCCCTTCTCGTTGGACCCTCCTAGCCTTTATATATGGGGAGGCTAGGTCTCAGGTACCAATACGAGTTGGTTATAAGTTAGATTCAAACTCTAGTATTGAGACTTCCTTGTCTTGTGCGTTTGGGAGTCAGTGTCCATATGGGCTTCATACCACCCAAACCGTCATGGGCATCATGGGCCTTGGCAAGCCGTCGAGCCGCACCAGGTAGGCTGTAGTCGGGTGCATGTTGGGCATTCCTATGTCAGTAGCCCCCGAGTGTCCATGCAAATCGTAGATTCGGGTGGAGACTTAAAAGTCTTGAGTCTTGCATTAGGATGTCGAAGTCGACAATTATGTCGAGTGCGAAGCACTTCACCCGGAAGTTCATCGGGTCAGTCGAATTTATAGTGGTTCATAGGGATGATGGCAAACGTGCCTGGTGCGCTCGACGGATCGGGACCAGTTAATCGCTCTAGGGAAAAACGCTACCTACTCAAACTCGAGTCCCCAGACTCGAATTCGGAAGAGTGCTGGTGTAATTCGACTCAGGCCGCGGAGGTCTTATAGAGTCCAGTTCTAGTGTGTAAATGTGAGCACTCGACGCGTCTGATACATTGCAAATGTATCTATAATTTTTGATGTTCCATGCTTGGTTTTATGTACTTTCTTGTGTTTTGTCCACACTTTGGAGTACTTTTCATATGATTTCTTGGACTAACCTATTAACAAGAGCCACAGTGCTAGCTGCCTGTTTTCTGCTATTTTTGGTTCCAGGCAAGTCAGAAAATGAATATTCTCGGAATTGGACGGGACAAAAGCCAAAATCATTATTTTACCGGGGGACACCTGGAGCCAGAATACAAGACAAAGAAGGGCCAGAGGGCGGCCACACCACCTGGCCACGCGGCCAGGCCTGGCCCGCGCTAGGGGGTGGTGTGGCCAGCCCAGGCACCCCTTCGGCCTCTCCTTCCGCCTATATAATGCCTCTGATACGGAAACCCTAAGTACTCGATCAAAAATCCACGAAAGAGTCTGTAGCCGCCGTCATCTCCATCCCTATATCGGGAGGGATCTGAAGCTCTTCCCGGCACCCTGCTGGAGAGGGGAATTCACCTTGGAGGCCTTCTTCATCATCATGCAAGCCTCCAGTGTGATGCGTGAGTAGTTTAACTCTGGACTACGGGTCCATGTAGTAGCTAGATGGCTGGTTCTCCTCCTTTGTGCTTTCATGTTTAGATCTTGTGAGCTGCATTCATGATCAAGATCATCTATTTGTAATTCTGCATGTTGTGTTTGCGGGGATCCGATGGATATTGAGATGCTATTTTAGATTGATTATTGATTCTATCATGTCTTTGTTATTTGTGATCTTGCATGCTTTTCGTTGTTAGTAGCTATCTTGGCCAAGTAGATGCTAGAATCTCCAAGAGTTAGTATTTATGCTCGATAGTGGGTTCATGCCTTTGGTAATCTGGGGAAGTGACATAAATCTCTAAGGTACTAATGTGTTGTTGCTACTAGGGAGAAAACAACAATCCTTTGTTCATAGAACAATCATATTGTTTACTTTACATGCAATTCGTGATGAAATTATCCGTTGCTTGCAACTTAATACTGGAGGGGGTTCAGATGATAACCTGAAGGTGGATTATTAGTCATAGATGCAGTTGGATGGCGGTCTATGTATAATGTTGTAATGCCCACTCGAATCTCAAAGGAGTCAAGATGATTAGTATATGCTTGTATGCTTTCTCGATGTTTGTCAATTGCCACACTGTGATTTGTTCACCCAGCATGTTATCTATCTTAAGGAGAGCCACCTCTAGTGAACTATGGACCCCGGTCCTTTCTTTTACTTTCAATCTACAATCAACTGTTTACTGCTTTGTGTTTACTTTCTGCAAACTATTACTTTCTTCCATTCGATACGTTTTATCCTTTGTTTTCAGCAAAACTGGTGAGATTGACAACCTCATCGCAAGTTGGGGACAGAGTTCTGTGGTTGTGTTGTGCAGGTCTCCACGTTGCTGCTGGCACCGGTAGTGCGCCCTGCCAACGTTCAGCTAGCAACACCTTTGGGGTGTTTCCTTGCTCCTACTAGATTGATAACCTTGGTTTCTTACTGAGGGAAAACTTGCTGTTGTGCTCATCATACCTTCCTCTTGGAGTTCCCCAACGAGCTCGATATATTTTGGGCCATCAAGCATATTTTCTGGCGCCGTTACCAGGGAGTCAAGGACATCTTCACAAGGGGAGTCCCTCACAACCAATCTCTTTACTTTTTTTTTCTTAGTTTATTTTTGCTTTGTTTGCTTGTTTCTTTATCAAAAACACAAAAAAATTAGTTTTACTAGTTTGCTTTCTTTATTGAAAACACAAAAAAAATAGTTCCTATCTTAAGTTGCCTTTATGTCTAGCATTGCTCCAATCACTATGTCACCTAAGGAAATGATTTTCACTTTTAAACAAGGAAATGAAGAGAGTTTCAAGGAAGCTTGGTCTAGAATGTTTGATCTTTATGAAAAAATTGAGCCTAAAATGACTCAAAGCTTGTTCCTTAGCAGTTTCTACCTTGGAGTTGTTCTTTGCTATAGATATGCTTTAGCTGCCGTTGTGGGAGGAGATTTCTTCCAATGCAATGAAGATGATGCTTTTAATGCCATAAAGAAGTTGGTTTTTACTTACAACTTGCCTAGCAAAACTGATATTTCTTTCACAAACATATTTGCTAGATTGAACACTCTTGAGACTAGCACTGCTAGTTTGAAAGATTGCTATAATACGCTTAGGGAGCATCACAACTATGTTCCAATAAACTCTGAACCCTCCAAATGGCTTCCCACAGTAAAGATTGCTATAAACAATGAAACTTTTCATGCTCGTTGTGATATCATGTCTGAATTTTGTCTTATGCCCAAAGATATTTATGAATCCTTGAATCTTTGGGGGCTTTCTGAAGGAGGAGAAGAAATTTTTCTTGCAAATAATGCCACAATATTACCCATTGGAATAGCTGAAGGAGTATTTACAAAGATCCTAGGGAAAATGGTCTCTATTGATTATCTTGTTATTCAATGTGTAGGAAAAGGACAAATCACACTTGGAAGATCCCTCTTAAAACTCCTTGGAGCAATAATAGATGTGGAAAAGGGAACCATGCGCTTTATTTCTCCACCAAGCATTCACAAGTTCCCCAAGGTTAAGAATAAAACTAAGAGAGGTAAGGGCAAGAAATTTGGTTTTAATGCTTCTTCAAACACTTGATTCTTTCTTGCTTCTTATGCCTAACTTAAAGGCGTTAAAGAAAAGTACTTACTGGGAGATAACCCAAAAGTTTTAAATGGGTCTTGGAAGAGTAATAACCGCTCCTTATCCTTTTTATTTGCTTTTTGTGCCAAGAGTAACCTCTAATGAGAGAGAAGTAATGATTGGGAAAGTTGCTGTCCTGAAACAGATTTCTGTGCTTCACCGTAAAAATTCGTGTACAATCTATGTACGTCCTTTTGAGGCATGGATTTTTGTGCTTATGACCCAGGTTGTTATATAATTTTTGTTAGTTCAACACTTTTTAATTTGAGCAACAGAAGGTCTTCTAAAAAAATCGTATTTACCTGCTGGTCTGTTTTGACAGATTTCTGTCATTTTCTGCATTTGCTTCTTGTTGGTTCCTTTTTGAGTTCTTTTGGGGAATTGAGCTTTTTGAGGGAAGTGCTACAGTAGATTGTGTTTTAATGGAAGTTTTATTGTTGTTAGAACTAAATCTAAAGACCTATTATCTTAAGTGCACTAATGTTGCTAATAAAGATTGTGTGAAGTTTTGTATGAAGGAAAAATTTCAGGTGTATGGAAGGAATGAGTAATAAGATGAAGGATGGACTAAAGCTCAAGCTCGGGGATGCCACGCGTGTCATCCCAAAAAAATCCAAGAAGTACAAGCGTCAAAGCTTGGGGATGCCGAAGGCATCCCCCTCTTCATCAATAAAAATTCCAGGTTTCTTCCAAACGCTTCATTTTTATTGTTTCATGCACAGTTGTGTTGTTCTTGGAGCGTCTTCTTTTTCGTTTTCGTTTTGGTTTTTTGTTTGATTTTTTTTGCTTAGTTTGCTGAATAAATTGGTTGGACCCCCTCTTTCATACATTGGTTTTCAAATAGTTTGGTTTGGTTTGGAAAGAGTAGGAAAGTTCATGCTTAAGTGTTAAAGAGAGCTTGTTTTTGACTGTGGCCTATGCTTTGTCATGCCATGCTTGATATTGTTTTGCATTTATGCTTAGTATTCTTTTCTGTAGCATGACTTGTTATAAACAATTGAGATTGGTTAATATGCCTTGGATGAATCTTGCGTTGTTTTAGCATATGAAAGCATAGTATTATGGTATTCTCCTTTGATGCTTTATTTGGGTTGACTTGGCACATGCTCACACCATGTTATGACTATCTCAAGTCACCATAAGCCTTTATGATCCTTTAGTTTCCAACTTGTAGTATCACTTTATGCTTTGATCAATGATGTTTTGTCGCTCTGCATGATTATGGCCATTATTGCTCTCTTAGTTTGTCGCTCCTAGTCTTTCGCTAGCCTCCGCAACCAAGTATGAGTTCCACTCATGCATCCAACTCCTTAAACCAAGTTATTCCAAAGAGTCCACCATACCTACCTATTAGCTTATGCTATTCCAAGTATATTCATGTTTTTGTTTACCTTCCAAATTAAACTTGTTACGAGAAAACTAGTGATTAAAGCTCTCACGTACTTGATGGCACACTTTACTTTTCTTGCCCTTAATAAACGTGAACCATTGTGTCTTCTATGTTGTATATGCTTGCACTTATTTGTTGGGGATTAGCAGAACCATGCTGTCATGGGGAACGCTTTCAACATTGCACTGGTACTTTGTACCTAGTTGATATCATGCTCTTTTGTCTATGGATGTCGTCGATGTGAAATGAAAGGGGAGCTTGTAAGTCCATGAAGTTATGTATATGTGTTAGAGAAATGCCTGGGCCGCTGGTCTAATCCATGCTGACATGGTGGAAACCTGCAGCGTAACCATAATGAGCTGTCTATGAAGCATTCTTCTTATAAAAAAAGAGTCCTATATTGAGAAAAAAGAGAAAAAGAAAAAAAAGATTATGAAAAGAGGAAAGAGAGAGAAAAAAGCACCATATTCCCATGGTAAATAAGTAGATTGCTGAGATGCTTGTTGTCTGCTTGCCTTGTCATTTTGATATGGGGATTCTTCCGTATCATCGGGCAAGGGGTACCCCATTGGCGGTTCTCTATGATACACATGTACTTACGATGACAAGAAGTTATCAGTGACTAAACTTGAGTAGCATGAGGAGCGGCCTTCGTATTCAAGGGACATGAGATTAATAACTTATACTTCGTCAAGCATGTACACCATAGTTTGTTCACTTTAACCTTAATCACTTCAAGATTCTTATGATAGGGGCAATGAGAGCTGAAAGCTATTAAGTACCATAATATTTGGAAGCTCTTTATAAGACTTGAATGAAGGAAAAATTTCAGGAGTATGGAAGGAATGAGTAATAAGATGAAGGATGGACTAAAGCTCAAGCTTGGGGATGCCACGCGTGTCACCCGAAGAAATATCCAAGAAGTACAAGCGTCAAAGGCATCCCCCTCTTCATCAATAAAAATCTCAGGTTTCTTCCAAATGCTTCATTTTTATTGTTTCACGCACAGTTGTGTTGTTCTTGGAGCGTCTTCTTTTTCGTTTTCGTTTGCTTTTGTTTGCTTAGTTTGCTGAATAAATTGGTTGGACCCCCTCTTTCATACATTGGTTTTCAAATAGTTTGGTTTGGTTTGGAAAAGAGTAGGAAAGTTCATGCTTAAGTGTTAAAGAGAGCTTGTTTTTGACTGTGGCCTATGCTTTGTCATCCTGATACATTGCAAATGTATCTATAATTTTTGATGTTCCATGCTTGGTTTTATCCACTTTCTTGTGTTTTGTCCACACTTTGGAGTACTTTTCATATGATTTCTTGGACTAACCTATTAACAAGAGCCATAGTGCCAGCTGCCTGTTTTCTGCTGTTTTTGGTTCCAGGAAAGTCAGAAAATGAATATTCTCGGAATTGGACGGGACAAAAACCAAAGTGCCTATTTTTCTAGAAGTCATCAGATGCCAGAATACAAGACGGAGAAGGGCCAGAGGGCGGCCACACCACCTGGCCGTGCGGCCAGGCTTGGCCCGCGCCTGGGGGTGGTGTGTCTAGCCCAGGCACCCCCTCGGCCTCTCCTTCCGCCTATAAGATGCCCTCTTGACGAAAACCCTAAGTGCCTGATCAAAAATCCACGAAAGAGTCTGTAGCCGCCGTCATCTCCATCCCTAGATCGGGAGGGATCTGAAGCTCTTCCCGGAACCCTTCCAGAGAGGGGAATTCACCCTGGAGGCCTTCTTCATCACCATGCAAGCCTCCGATGTGATGCGTGAGTAGTTCATCCTTGGACTACGGATCCATGTAGTAGCTAGATGGCTTGTTCTCCTCCTTTGTGCTTTCATGTCTAGATCCTGTGAGCTCTGTTCATGATCAAGATCATCTATTTGTAATTCTGCATGTTGTGTTTGCGGGGATCCGATGCATATTGAGATGCTATTTCAGATTGATTATTGATTCTATCATGTCTTTGTTATTTGTGATCTTGCATGCTTTCCGTTGTTAGTAGCTAGCTTGGCCAAGTAGATGCTAGCAACTCCAAGAGTTAGTATTTATGCTCGATAGTGGGTTCATGCCTCTGGTAATCCGGGGAAGTGACAGAAATCTCTAAGGTACTAGATGTGCTATTGCTACTAGGGAGAAAACAATAATCCTTTGTTCATAGAACAATCGTATTGTTTACTTTACACGTAGTTCGTAAAGCAATAATTTGTTGCTTGCAACTTAATACTGGAGGGGGTTCGGATGATAACCTGAAGGTGGATTATTAGTCATAGATGCAGTTGGATGGCGGTCTATGTATAATGTTGTAATGCCCAATCGAATCTCAAAGGAGTCAAGATGATTAGTATATGCATGTATTGCTTTCTCGATATTTGTCAATTGCCCCGCTGTAATTTGTTCACCCAGCATGTTATCTATCTAAGGAGAGCCACCTCTAGTGAACTATGGATCCTGGTCCTTTTCTTTTACATACAATCTATAAACTGTTTACTGCTTTGTGTTTACTTTCTGCAAACTATTATTTCTTTCCATTCGATACGTTTAATCCTTTGTTTTCAGCAAAACACGGTGAGATTGACAACCTCATCACAAGTTGGGGCAAAGTTTTGTGGTTGTGTTGTGCAGGTCTCGATGTTGCTACTAGCACCGGTAGTGCGCCCTACGAAAAGGCTCAGCTATTAACACCTTTGCGGTGTTTCCTTGCTCCTACTGGTTCGATTAAACCTTGGTTTCATAACTAAGGGAAACTTGCTGCTGTGCTCATATACCTTCCTCTTGGGGTTCCCAACAAGCTCTACATCAACACCGAGCCATCACATGCCATGCTTGATATTGTTTTGTCTTTATGCTTAGTATTCTTTGTTGTAGCATGACTTGTTATAAACAATTGAGATTGATTAATATGCCTTGGATGAATCATGCATTGTTTTAGCATATTAAAGCAAAGTATTGTGGTATTCTCCTTTGATGCTTTATTTGGGTTGACTTGGCGCATGCTCACACCATGTTATGACTGTCTCAAGTCACCATAAGCCTTTATGATCCTTTAGTTTCCAACTTGTAGTATCACTTTATGCTTTGATCAATGATGTTTTGTCGCTCTACATGATTATGGCCATTATTGCTCTCTTAGTTTGTCGCTCCTAGTCTTTTGCTAGCCTCCGCAACCAAGTATGAGTTCCACTCATACATCCAACTCCTTAAACTAAGTTATCCCAAAGAGTCCACCATACCTACCTATTAGCTTATGCTATTCCAAGTATATTCATGTTTTTGTTTACCTTCCAAATTAAACTTGTTATGAGAAAACTAGTGATTAAAACTCTCACGAACTTGATGGCACACTTTACTTTTCTTGCCCTTAATAAACGTGAACCATTGTGTCGTCTATGTTGTATATGCTTGCACTTATTTGTTGGGGATTAGCAGAACCATGCTGTCATGGGGAACACTTTCAACATTGCACTGGTACTTTGTACCTAGTTGATATCATTCTCTTTTGTCTATGGATGTCGTCGATGTGAAATGAAAGGGGAGCTTGTAAGTCCATGGAGTTATGTATATGTGTTAGAGAAACGCCTGGGCCGCTGGTGTAATCCATGTTGACATGGTGGAAACCTGCAGCGTAACCATAATGAGCTGTCTACGAAGCATTCTTCTTATAAAAAAAGTCCTATATTGAGAAAAAAGAGAAAAAGAAAAAAGATTATGAAAAGAGGAAAGAGAGAAAAAAGCACCATATTTCCATGGTAAATAAGAAGACTGCTGAGATGCTCGTTGTCTGCTTGCCTTGTCATTTTGATATGGGGATTCTTCTGTATCATCGGGCAAGGGGTACCCCGTTGGTGGTTCTATATGATACACATGTACTTACGATGACAAGAACTTACCGGTGACTAAACTTGAGTAGCATGAGGAGCGGCCCTCGTATTCAAGGGACATGAGATTTCTAACTTATACTTCGTCAAGCATGTACACCATAGTTTGTTCACTTTAACCTTAATCACTTCAATATGCTTATGATAGGGGCAATGAGAGCTGAAAGCTATTAAGTACCATAATTTTTGGAAGCTCTTTATGAGACTTGAATCCCTACTTCCTTCTATGAAGGCCTTTCTTCCACTTATATATTGAGTCTCCACATTCTATCTTTATGCACCTACTTTGAGAGCATAGTGGCCATTCTTAGTTCTATATGCATTGTCCCAAGACTTTTTGATTGATGCATACCTTGATATTGCCTGTTTTAAACTATTTGTATCTAGTCACTATTATAAACTTTGAAGGTGTCCTATGCATTTATATTTTCTACTCTATGAGGGACAAGCTGAATACTACTATGCTATGTTTTCTTTATGTGAAACAAACAAACGTCTTGCAAAGCATTGTTATTCATGAATCTTTTGTTTGTGCCTTTTCATGTTGCAACATAGTTTCTTTGTCTTATTGCTAGAACTTTGTTTTTCATGTTATGATTGAAGTACTATAATCCCAGCTTTGAATGTTTTACAAATACTTTGATCAAGTTTATGATGGTGCATGTCACCTCAAAAATTATACTTTCTTTTTATCACTTACCTACTCGAGGACGAGCAGGAGTTAAGCTTGGGGATGTTGATACATTGCAAATGTATCTATAATTTTTGATGTTCCATGCTTCGTTTTATCTACTTTCTTGTGTTTTGTCCACACTTTGGAGTACTTTTCATATGATTTCTTGGACTAACCTATTAACAAGAGCCACAGTGCCAGATGCCTGTTTTCTGCTGTTTTTGGTTCCAGGAAAGTTAGAAAATGAATATTCTCAGAATTGGTCGGGACAAAAGCCAAAGTCATTATTTTAATGGGGGACACCTGGAGCCAGAATACAAGACGAAGAAGGGCCAGAGGGCGGCCACACCACCTGGCCGCGTGGCCAGGCCTAGCCCGCGCCAGGGGGTGGTGTGGCCAGCCCAGGCACCCCCTCGGCCTCTCCTTCCGCCTATATATTGCCTCTGATACGGAAACCCTAAGTACCCGATCAAAAATCCACGAAAGAGTCTGTAGCCGCTGTCATCTCCATCCCTAGATGGAGGGATCTGAAGCTCTTCTCGGCACCCTGCCGGAGAGGGGAATTCACCCTGGAGGCCTTCTTCATCATCATGCAAGCCTTCGGTGTGATGCGTGAGTAGTTCATCTCTAGACTACGGGTCCATGTAGTATCTAGATGGCTGGTTCTCCTCCTTTGTGCTTTCATGTTTAGATCTTGTGAGCTCCGTTCATGATCAAGATTATCTATTTCTAATTATGCATGTTGTGTTTGCGGGGATCCGATGGATATTGAGATGCTATTTTAGATTGATTATTGATTCTATCATGTCTTTGTTATTTGTGATCTTGCATGCTTTCCGTTGTTAGTAGCTATCTTGGCCAAGTAAATGCTAGCAACTCCAAGAGTTAGTATTTATGCTCGATAGTGGGTTCATGCCTCTGGTAATCTGGGGAAGTGACAGAAATCTCTAAGGTACTAGATGTGTTGTTGCTACTAGGGAGAAAACAACAATCCTTTGTTCATAGAACAATCGTATTGTTTACTTTACATGCAATTCGTAATGCAATTTTCCGTTGCTTGCAACTTAATACTAGAGGGGGTTCAGATGATAACCTGAAGGTGGATTATTAGTCATAAATGCAGTTGGATGACGGTCTATGTATAATGTTGTAATGCCCAATCGAATCTCAAAGGAGTCAAGATGATTAGTATATGCTTGTATGCTTTCTCTATGTTTGTCAATTTCCCCGCTGTAATTTGTTCACCTAGCATGTTATCTATCTTAAGGAGAGCCACCTCTAGTGAACTATGGACCCCGGTTCTTTCTTTTATTTTCAATCTATAATCAACTATTTACTGCTTTGTGTTTACTTTCTGCAAACTATTACTTTCTTTCATTCGATACGTTTAATCCTTTGTTTTTAGCAAAACCGGTGAGATTGACAACCTCATCGCAAGTTGGGGACATAGTTATGTGGTTGCGTTGTGCAGGTCTCCACGTTGCTGCTGGCACCGGTAGTGCGCCCTGCCAATGTTCAGCTAGCAACACCTTTGGGGTGTTTCCTTGCTCCTACTGGATTGATAACTTTGGTTTCGTACTGAGGGAAAACTTGCTGATGTGCTCATCATACCTTCCTCTTGGGGTTCCCCAACGAGCTCGATATATTTTGGGCCATCAGCGTCCGTCAAGGCTTATTCATCGTACCTATAGGTACAGATTATTTCTGGTAGAATGCGACAGATGCGTTGCCAGGCCTTATTCAGGTCTTATCTTCATGATGTAAGCGCGGCATCCGAATTTTTTATCATCGCGGAGATGATTCGGGTGGCCCAGGAGACGTAATCTCTTTGTAGGGAAAATATGAGGCGGAGTCGCCATAGCATTTGAGTGTAGATGTTTTCGACACACGGTACGATGTATAAGGAAAAATAATCATAGGGTGCGCGACCAGCGCTCCCTATGGGAGTAGCCCCCGAGTGCCTATTCGAGTCGTAGACTCGAGTGGGGACTTTAAGTATTTTGCGACTGCTGTCGTCTTTTGCTTGTTTCAGTGAATATGCTTTCAGTGCTCCCTATGGGAGTAACCCGAAGCCCACAATCGAATCGTCGATTCGAGTAAAGGTTTTGATAATGCTTGCATATCTTCACAAATTTCTTCACGTGCGCGGCTAGCGCTCCCTATGGGAGTAGCTCCCGAGTCCTTAGTCGAATCGTGGATTCGAGTGAGGATTCAGAGCGTGCCACTTGAAGATCTTGTATATGCACATTGAGCGCTCTAGTTTGGAGTAGCCCCCGAGTGTCTGACGGAGTCGTAGACTCGGGCAGAGACTTGAGTATTGTATCTTGTAGACGTAATCGACAATCACGCGAGGAGAAACCACTGACCCGAAAGTGCGTCGAGTCATCATCTCATGCATAAGGAGCCAAGAGTCGATGATGTAGTCAAAGTCATGCGGCGATTAGCCGGGTGAGTCGATGATGCAGATGGAGTCGACACAGTCATTTCTATCGGGGTGCTGAATAGGGTTTATATATATATATATATATATATATATATATATATACTAATAATTATGTTCATATTTATCAGAAATGCAAAAATATCGACATAAAAATACAATTTATGAGTTATTTTAGTGTAAAAAACATACAAAATACGCATTTTATGTTGTATTTTTATACAATATATAAACAACTTTTTTACGACATGTTTAAATTTTTTATGTTCTTCTTGACTTTCGAGGTAAGAAAAAATTTACGTGACATAAAAATTATATTCGGTTTGAAAGATAGAGGGTGCACCCTGGGTGTCGAATAGCGCGACTCAGAAACCCTATTCAGCACCGAGGGTGCAGAATTTTATGTAGAAACCCTATATATATATATATATATATATATATATATATATATATATATATATATATATGTAGTAGTAAATAAACTAGTAATATCTGTAGGAGCGTTTCTTACCACGGTAGTTTTCTAAATAATAAACTTTAAATTCCTCTATCCAACATAGTGGTTAAGAATTTTCACGGTGCTCAACATTATCTATGATTTACTATTAGAATATGTTAGTAAACAACCATGATGTCTCAGAAAGAAATGTCATGATAAATCTAGTGCTTGTTTTTTTTTTTGAACAAAGGGTGGCGCGGGAGGCGCCAAATTTACATTCAGCTCACAAACAGTTTATATCGTGCAATACAATTCCATGTAAGTCAAGATTTTAAGCAGCTAGAACAATGGGACAATTGCCCTGGGCATGAGCTGAATTAGAGAAACTAAAGATAGGCCTAGACCAAGATTACCTAATAGCCTGATATGCACAATTGTGAGCAACACCATTGAGGTTTCTTTTGACATGGAAGATCATTGACTGAAGTTCCCTGGAAGCTCTATGGTATTGAGCAATCTGCTACCGTAGCTCCCACGGAATCTGAGTATTTGTTGTCTTTGAACTTGCACAGGGCACACCAAGATCCAAGAAAACCTATTCAAGATGTACAAGGCGTCCAAACTATTTGTACCGACCCTGAGCTGCTAATGCTGCATGATACCATGGCTTCTCCGGACCTTCCGATAGCACAATGTTAGTCCTCTCCAGGTTTTCCGAAACACGCAACAGATACTCGATGATCTCGTAGATGCCGTCATTTTCACGATGTTTGATCTCCACAAACTTGAGGTTCAAATGGTGGCCAGACACTTTCTTTGTCTTGGTACCTTTTGCAATCTTCTTACTGCGTGGCGGATACTTTAACTTGACATAAAAAAGTGAAAATCGTTTTCATTAGCTTGGGTAAACTAAAGAAAAGGCGATATAGAATTGATACAAATTAAAAGTCACGTGCATGCAAGTTCAAATATAAGCTACTCCCTCCGTCCCAAAATAAGTGACTTGAATTTGATTAGATTCGCATGTATCTATATACTAAAACGCGTCTAGATACATTCAAATCTAGACAATCTCACATCATTTATTTTGGGACGGAGGGAGTAGAAGATATGTACTTTGCAGTTCTGCAGAGTAAATCTCTCCAAGTTGGGAGCGTGGCGGAGAAAATACTCCAAGAGCGTGGGCTTGTCGCGGGTGAAATCACACTTGTCCAGGATGAGTGTTGTCAGGTTATTGAACTCTGGCAAGTCTCTGTCGTCAAAATTACGGCTCATCACCTGAAAACACAAAGACCGAACACCCGCAATTTGAAATACAATTGTCTTGCTCATGGTTTTATATACTCCCTTCGTTTAAAAATAACTGACTTAAGTTTATCTAGATACGAATGTATCTATACACTAAAAGATACATCCAAATCTAGACGAAACTACATCGGTTATTTCTGGACGGAGGGAATAAGTCTTACTGATTTTCTAGTAAGAATTTCATATATACTTAGGTGAGACAATTTAGCAACAGACTGACCGATCGTAGCGACGGGAAGCTGGATATCTCTAATTTTGTCACATTATGAAGACTGCAGAGGAGATTGAATTCGTTGTAGATGGATCCTCTGCCCCAACGAACCGTCGCCTCGACGAGCGAAGGCATCTCGAAGTCCCACAGGCTAGCATGCGCTCGCAGAAGCACGAGGTCCAGGGAAGCGAGGCCAGGAGCCACGATGCGGGGGGTGTAACACAGGCGGAGCTTGCTTTCGTCCATGCTCACGTTGGAAGAGTCGACGACGAGGGTCTTGAGCGTGCGAGAGGCGACCACCTCCTCGAAGCCGATGAGGCAGTCCCTGAGCTCGAGGTGCTCCAGCAGCGGGCATCCGGCGGCGCCGAGGAGGTGCTCGAAGCCGTCGCACAGCGTGACCCCGGTGAGCCGCAGCGTGGTGAGCCGGCGGACGGTATTCCGGCTCATGCCGCGCAGCTCGACGTGTGCGCCGGGCGAGGCGTTGTAGATGTCGAGCACGGCGGGGCTGTAGCGCGCGAGGTAGCGGCGGACGCAGCTGTTGTCCCTGGGAGGCTGGACGACCTGCATCCGGAGAGCGTCGAGATCGAGAACGCCGTGGTGCAGGAGGAGGTTGTCCGCGAAGTTGTTGAACCGGGCCCACTTCTCGATGTCGTCTTCGTCGCCGTCGCCGGCTGCGTAGAACTCCTGCGGGTCGACGTCGAGGCTGCGTGCCTCACGCTAGAGATGGCGCCACCGCCGCGACACGGTGCTCGTCTGCACGAGCCGCCTGGCGCCCATGGAGGAGAGGGAGAGGATCAAGTTGAGCAGGCAGTCCGGCAGGTCGCTGAGCCTGTCTGGCTCCGCCGCAGAGGCGTCGGCGGCGGCATGCCTCGTGGCAGATCGCAATTTAGGTGCGCCCGAGACGATCATTGTGGTTGTGGACTTGTGCGGGTCGCGCGCGATCTCTCGCTCCGTTTGTTTTCTTCAGAGTTTATTAATCGAGGCCGAGGGAGGCCGTGTCCCAAATCCCAATCCAAGTCGGAAAGCGCAGCCCAAACGTATCCCGATTCCCGCGGGGGAAAACGCCCAACACCCGCGGCCTCCTTGGCTCACCTCCATGAGAAAGCCCCCCAAGCTTCTGCTCCACTACCTTCTCCTCTACCGAAACACCAGGCTCTACACCTCAGCCGCCAACCTCACCACCCCCGCCGCGGCCACCTCAGCCGTTCTCCATGACCTCGATCTCCTGGACGCCGGCGAGCTCACCCCGACCCCGCGAGTCTACCACGCGCTCATCACCGCCTGCGCGCAATCCAAGGACCTCGAGGATGCCCGGAGAATCCACGCGCACCTGGCCAGCTCCCGGTTCGCGGGCGACGCCTTCCTCGACAACTCGCTCATCCACATGTACTGCAAGTGCGGCAGCGTGCCCGCAGCGCACAAGGTGTTCGACGGAATGCGGAGGAAAGACATGGTTTCCTGGACCTCGCTCATCGCCGGGTACGCGCAGAACGACATGCCGGAAGAGGCCATCGGGCTGCTACCCGGCATGCTCAAGGGGCGCTTCAAGCCAAACGGGTTCACCTTCGCGAGCCTCCTCAAGGCCGCCGGTGCCTACGCAGACAGTGGCATCCGCATCGGGGCACAGATCCATGCCATCGCCGTGAAGTGCGACTGGCATGAGGACGTCTATGTCGGGAGCGCACTTCTCGACATGTACGCGCGTTGTGGTAGGATGGACAAGGCCACCGCAGTGTTCGACAGACTTGACTCGAAGAACGGGGTTTCCTGGAACGCGCTGATTTCTGGGTTTTCAAGGAAGGGCGACGGAGAGACTGCTCTGAAGGCGTTTGCGGAGATGCAGAGAAATGGGTTCGAGGCAACACATTTTACGTACTCCAGCTTGTTCAACGCTATTGCTCGTTTAGGTGCTCTTGAGCAGGGGAAGTGGGTGCATGCACATATGATCAAGTCTCGGCAGAAACTGACCGCGTTTCTTGGGAACACAGTTCTTGACATGTATGCGAAATCAGGGAGCATGGTCGACGCGAAAAAGGTGTTTGACCGTGTGGAGAATAAAGATCTGGTTACTTGGAACTCGATGCTCACAGCGTTTGCGCAATATGGACTCCGGAAGGAAGCAGTCTCCCATTTTGAGGAGATGAGGAAATCCGGCATTTACCTGAATCAGGTTTCCTTCCTTTGCATTTTGACCGCGTGTAGCCATGGAGGACTGGTGAAGGAGGGAAAGCGCTACTTCGACATGATGAAGGAGTATAGTTTAGAACCCGAGATTGACCACTATGTCACGGTTGTTGATCTTCTCGGCCGAGCTGGTTTACTAAATTATGCTCTGGTCTTCATATTTAAAATGCCCATGGAACCAACTGCCGCTGTTTGGGGAGCCCTGCTTGCGGCTTGCAGAACGCACAAAAATGCCAAAGTAGGGCACTTTGCAGCTGACCATGTCTTTGAACTTGACCCAAATGATACTGGTCCACCTGTGTTGTTGTATAACATATATGCTTCCACGGGCCAATGGGATGCTGCTGCTAGAGTTAGGAAGATGATGAAGGCAACTGGTGTAAAGAAGGAACCTGCATGTAGTTGGGTTGAGATCGAGAATTCCGTGCACATGTTTGTGGCAAACGATGATACCCATCCACGAGCGGAGGAGATATATAAGATGTGGGATGAGATAAGCGTGAAGATCAGGAAAGAAGGATATGTTCCTGATATGGATTATGTGCTTCTGCACGTAGATGACCAAGAGAGGGAGGCAAACTTACAGTACCACAGCGAGAAGATCGCGCTCGCGTTTGCACTGATCCAAATGCCTACAGGGGCAACGATTCGGATCATGAAGAATATTAGGATATGTGGAGATTGCCACTCTGCATTCAAATACGTCTCCAAAGTTTTTGAAAGGGAGATTGTTGTGAGGGACACTAATAGATTTCACCATTTCAGTAATGGCTCTTGCTCCTGTGGAGATTACTGGTGATTCTGCTTAAGATTTTGTGGTTATGAATCTAAAGGCAATGGGTTGATTCAGTAATAGTCAACAAGAGCTTACACTATGACAGACCCAACCATGTATCTCTATTGACAGAGCAAACAGCATTCTGCAGCCCTCAAGATCATTCGGCATTCATCCATTCTTGAGCGAGAGATGGACTCCAGAAGACATGCACTTTTCGTTCTTATAGCACAACCACTAAAATTTCGCAGGTTGCAGAAGCAACATTATTGTCTGTGTGTGGAGCTTACCACTCTGCATTCAAATACATCTCCAAATTTTTTGAAAGGGAGATTGTTGTGAGGGACACTAACAGATTTCACCATTTCAGTCATGGCTCTTGTTCCTGTGGAGATTATTGGTGATTCTGCTAAGATTCAGTGTGTTTATGAATCTACAAGGCTATGGGTTGATTCAGTGACAGCCAACAAGAACTTACACTATCGACATAGACGGAACCATGTCCCTCAAGATTATTCGGCGTTCATCCATTCATGAGCAAGGGAGGGACTCCAGCAGACATGTTCTTTCGTTCTTATAGCGCAACCACTAAGATTTCGCAGGTTGCGGAAGCAACATTATTGTCTGTGTGTGGCTTATTACCTGAGAGGAAATTAGACCTGCACTTGGAGGTGCAGTCACCGATTGAAAGCACGCTTCAGATGGCTTTGTTTCAGGAAAGAAAAAAATCCCAGCAAATAAATCTCCAAAGTTTTTGAATGGGAGATTGTTGTGAGGGACATTGATAGATTCCATCATTTCACTCTTGCTCCTGTGGAGAGATTACAGGTGATTCTGCTAAGATTCAGTGGGTCTATGAATCTGCAAGGCCATAGTTTGATTCAGCAACAGCCAACGAGACCTTCTTTACGCACAGATCGAACCATGTCTGCTTGACCGTCTCTGTCGACAGAGCAAAGATCATGCTGTGCACCCCTCAAGATCACTTTCTATTCATTCCTCTAGAAGACATGTGCTTTTATTTCTGTGCACAATCACTGAAATTTTGGTGGTTGGAAAAACAACATTGTTGCCTCCGTGCGCCTCATGGGTTCCAGAGAAGAAAATGGACCTGCGTTTGGGGTTCAATCTCTGATTGGAAGCGCACTTCGGATGGCTTGATTTCAGGTAAAAATTCCCATCTTACTCGTGTGTGCAATTTAAATGATAAGTCTGCTGACTTCCAGAACTAATTATCACATCGGATGAATTCCAATCCGAGGAGACAAAACTGTTTAGTGATAGGCGTAACTGTAGAAATACAAGGCTTGGTGGTTTTGCTACTTATATGACGCGCAGTGTCACCTCGGGCACATTTCAGGCTGTATCAGGTTCAGCTCAGAGCTCACCAAGCTAAGCATCTGCCTTTCCGTGGTTACTTCGTCGGTCAATCTCTTTCTGTTGCCATGTAAACAAATACTACCCAGTATCTCTAATCTCTTTATGCAGTGTACACAGGATTATACCGTCAGAGGTGCAGTAGAACGTTGCCTGTAGAATGTACTAGTACTGCTGTACTATAGATGGTTAGGATCAGATGGTCACGAGTACAGCATGATGATTCTCTTCATACAGTTACATGTCGTGTCGATGAAATTGGAGAAGTTCACCCAGCTGCCTCATTCGTCCGTTGCACGCCTGCCTGTTTGCTTGCCCGGCCGGCGCATGCTGCCGCCAGAAATGCCCAAGTCCAGAGCGAATTGGGGTGATAGACCAGACCGTGTCGCTTGCGCGCGACGCGTAGTATCTCGGAGGAACGGAAGCGATTATGGCCTAGTTTACTTCTAGAGTAGAAGTTCCTGTAAATCGCAAACTGTAAACTCGCGAGTACAGGGCACTGAAAATTCAGATTCAGTCTCGTTTCAAGCTCGAGCTCGGAAAATGATACACGGAGGATCGAACTTGGTCATCGCTCCTCGCTCGCACCTCCGTACACGAGGCCCACCATGCGCGTTGTCTCCCCTCCCTTTCCTTATCCCTCGCTCGCATCTCCGCCGCTTCCCTGCAGCGCCTCCTACGCGCCGCCGGCGCCTCCCTCCGCCATGCGCCACCGCCGAGCTCCGTCCTCTGCAACCGCCGCGACCGGAGTAGGCAGACGCCTCCTGCCGCCACGCGCCACCACCGAGCTCCACCCTCCGCCACCACCGCGGCTGGAGTAGGCCGTCGGAGCCCACTCTTCGCCTCCACTCGCCTAGAACCCGCACGCCGCTGCGCCGACAGGGAGGCCACGACGGTGGTGCTCCCGTTTGTCACCGGAGATGGACTTCACCGCGGAGGTGTTCATGTGAGTGGAGCGGCTATGACTGCCATGGCCCGGGTGACAATAATGCTACATATGGCGTTCGGTGTTGCTACCATAGTTTAGAGCACCTGCTACTCCAGATTGCCGGTGTCGCTACGTTTGTATCTGTATTTTTGCTACGAGCGTTGCTACCTTATCATATTATTTTTGCTATGTACTCCTATATTTTTTTCTACTTTCTCACATTTTTTCTACAACCAATCTCTATGGTTTTTATTGAATTGCATGCACTAGCCCGTCGCAACCAAAAGTCCGAACTGATAGAAAGGGCTAGATAATTTATTTTAACCCTCACCCTACGTATTTTCTCTTTGGTCTATTGTGCCGCATGTTTGGGGAGCTGCAATATTTGTTTTTAATTTTTGCATTGACCAGGATTTGATCCTAGGACCTCCAACTCTGATACCATGATATTTTGGGATAATAATAACTTATATCCATTTAACAATAGTACAAAGTTTATATAGAAGAGAGGAGGAGGGTCGGCCGGCCTAGGGTTAGGCCCTAAACCGACTTAGGATTAGAGTCCTACTTTAACTCTAACTCAATTCTAATACCCCCGCAGTGTTAACGTCGGATGCCACGATGTTGAGACTGGAGCGAATATATGTAAACGCTGAAGTGGAGACATCCTTGGTGAAGATATCTGCAAATTGAACGCTGGTCGGAACATGAAGAACGCGGACCTCGCCAAGAGTCACCTTCTCTCGAATAAAATGAATATCAATCTCTATGTGTTTGGTGCGTCGATACTGAACCGGATTAGAGGCCATGTAGACTGCACATATATTGTCACAATAGACAATGGTAGCACGCTCAATTGGTCGATGAAGCTCGGCAAGAAGCTGACGTATCCAAACCGCTTCGGCCACTGCATGAGCAACCGCCCGGTATTCTGCTTCCGCCGATGACCTGGAAACTGTAACCTGCCTTTTCAAAGACCAAGAAACAAGATTATCACCCAAATAAATACAAAAGCCGGATGTGGATTGTCGAGTATCTGGACAACCTATCTAGTCTGCATCAGAATAAACTGTCAAGCGATGAGGTCTCCGGCGAGAGTTTGCGGCGATGTTCCATTTTGCTACATTAGAAAAAACATTTTTGCTACAAGGTCGCCGGCGAGGTCTCCGGCAAAAGTCTCGGGTGAAAGTCTTGGGCGAGTCTCGGGCGAGGTCGGATCTGCTATATTAGCACAACCTTTTGCTACAAGGTCGCCGGCGAGGTCCAGTCAATCTGTTCTTTTTTTTAGACCGAACCGTTTTCTGCCACATGTAGCAAAAGCGGGGCTATTTATAGCAAAAACGGAACTTTTTGTAGCAAAAGCGGGATGAAGGAACGGGAAGTAGATCTGACCGCCATACGCGTAAGCGGCGAGCGACAACGGTGGCGTCAAGTCTTGGTTCGTCCACTTTCGCACGGTGCGCTTCTTCGCGCCCTCGGAGCAAACCCACGTGGTGTGCTCCTCCGCAGAGTTGGGCGCTGGGGCTTCCGCCGGGACACGACGGGGCACGTCCAGAGCCAATCCGGCAGCCCCCTCGCCTGCGACGAGACATTTGTTGCTAGCGGAGCTCTAAATACGGTGGTAGTTGTGGAGTACGTAATTTGTCGCCAGAGATAGGCTACCGGCGGCGGCGGAGCAGACGATGCAGCGGCGCAGAGATAGGGTTTCAACCCGTATCCGTCGTAGCGACCTGTACATATAGGGGTCATGCGGTCAAGTTCACTGGCCCCTATTTTTCATTTATGGGCAGGGCTGGAGATACGGGCTCTGATCGGTGCCTAAATTGAGCCAAAACCGTAGACCCGCCAGAATTTTACTATGCAAGGCTTGGAGGGGATAATCTCAAGATATTCCTCACAATTTCTTACCAAATCTTTTATATTTGTCTAGATTGAAAACTGATCTCAGTAAGCGGATGGCGATGATGATGGTGGATGATAGATAACTAGTGCGTAGCTATGATCTCTCCCGCTCGATCCCTGATGCCAGCGCAACAGATCTCGAACCTTGTAGGATATTCACAACACCACACTCTTGCGCACGCAGCCGTGACCACGAACGGTAGTATGCAATCTACTAATTCCCAATGAAACAACAGATCACACACAATTATAGTTGATAGATTCGAACACAGGGTAATTTCAGAGGTTCTATGAAAGAAACAACTCTAAAATATTTTAACGTGGTCTAAACCCTAACTTGTGACGGCTACGGAGGTTTATATGAGGGCTAGGGCGTCCTCCCCTGTAAACGGGCCTAAAAACAGTCATAACTTGGCCCAAACTGACCCGGTTCGACTCAAACTGATAGATACCGACCCATATATGGGTTCGGCTTTATTGGCACGCAGTCCAAACGTCGTGGTGTTGGAGATATGCCCAAGAGCCAATAATAAAAGTGGTTATTATTATATCTTTGTGTTTATGATAAATGTTTACATCACATGCTATAATTGTATTATAAGGAAATACTAATACATGTGCGTTTTGTAAACGTAAAAGAGTCTCTAGTAAGCCTCTTGTTAAACTAGCTTGTTGATTAATAGATGATCATGGTTTCCTGATCATGGACATTGGATGTCATTGATAACAAGGTTATATCATTAGGAGAATGATGTGATGGACACACACCCATAGTAAGTATAGCATAAGATCAAGTCATTAAGTTTGTATTGCTATAAGCTTTCAAATGCATAGTAACCTAATCCTTCGACCATGAGGTTATGTTAATCACTATCACTGGATGGGTACTTTGATGACATCAAACACCGCTTTGTAACTGGGTGGTTATAAAGGTGTCATTGGGTATTCTGAAAGTATGTGTTGAAGCGCATGGACCAAGATTGGGATTTGTCCATCCATATGACGGATAGATATGCTCTGGGCCTTCTCGGTGGAATGTCATCTAGTTAGCTTGCAAGCATGTGACTAGGTCACAAGGGATGACATATCATGGAACGAGTAAAGAGTACTTATCAGTAACGAGGTAGAACTAGGTATGGAGATACCGACGATCAAACCTCGGATAAGTAGAGTATCGCGTGGCAAAGGGAATTGGTTTCGTATGTTAATGGTTCTATCGATCACGAAGTCATCGTTGAGTATGTGGGAGTCGTTATGGATCTCCAGATCCCGCTGATGGTTATTGATTGGAGAGGTGTCTCCATCATGTCTGCATATTCACGAACCGTAGGGTGACACACTTAAGGTTCGATGCTGTTTAGGTAGATATGGAATGTGCGTTGGAGACCGAATGTTGTTCGGAGTCTCGGATTGGATCTGGGACATCACGAGGAGATCCGTATTTGTCCGAAGAATAAGATTCATATAATGGAGATCATTTTCTAGGTTCGGAAATGTTCCGGAGTGTTTATATGGGGATTCTAGAAGGTTTCGAAGTGTTCCGGAAAGTTCTAGAAGGTTTCGTGGACTTTACTTGAAAACCAAGAAAGGAAAGGGGAAGACTTGGGGGGGAAGGAAACTCCCTCCCCCCTCTCCCTTGTGCGCCGGCCCTAGGAGGTGGGCCTAGGGGTGGGAACCCTAGGCCGCACCCCTCTCTCTATATATAGAGGGGTGGAGGCGCCACCCCCCCTTGCCCCTCCACTCTTGCCCTAGCCGCCTCTCTCCTCCTCCTTCGCTCTGCTCAGGCTTAGGCGAAGCCCTGCAGAATTCTCTACTCCACCACCACCACCACGCCGTCGTGCTGCTGGGATTCCGTGGAGAGATCTACTACCTCCGCTGCTTGTTGGAACAGGGAGAGGAAGGTCTGTATCGACTCCGCACGTGTGACCGACTGAGGAAGCGCTGCTAGAACGCGGCGCCGGAATGATTGTCTACTCGATCTTGAGATCGGCAAGTGATCGTCTATATCAACCACGAGATCCGATCTCGCACAAGGCTTTCGGATCTATAAGGGTTAGTACAGATCTATCTCGTTGCACATGTCTAATAGATTAGAACTTGGCTTTTATCTAGATTAGATCTGGGTTTTGTTCGTTATTGCGGTAGAAATTTTTTGTTTTCCATGCTACGAACCCATCAGTGGTATCAGAGCCGTGTCTATGTGTAGATCTGTTGCACGAGTAGAACACAATGGTTTTGTGGGCGTTGGTGTTCGTGTCGTCTTTTGCTTTGTGTCTTTGCATCTTGCGGTATGGTGGGATGAAGCGGCTCGGGCTAACCTTACATGTCATCGCACATGAGACTTGCTCCACGCTTGATGTGTAACTTGCTTTGCACAAGTGGCTTTGCGGGTGTCTGTCTCTCCCACCATAGTATAGATCCAACTTACACTTTGTACTTGATAGCACTTGTATCAACGTTGTGGTTCAGTTTCGTAGGTAAGATCCGTTCTTATTTGAAAGCCCCAAACCACGTAAAACATGCAAAGAAAATTAGAGGCGTCTAACTTGTTTTTGTAGGGGTTTTGTGATGTGATATGGCCATCATGTGATTGTGATTATATTTGATGTATGCAATGATCCTTGTTGTAATATGGCAACCGGCAGGAGCCTAATGGTTGTCTTTATTTCTGTTAAGACCTGCGTGTCTATTCATCTTGTAATAGCTTTATTCCAAGTAGTTGTAATAGTTGCTAGTGATGATGGACAACCATGAAGCGGCGCCACTGACCTTGACGCAATGCCGGTGATGATGGAGATCATGTTCGTGCTTTGGAGATGGAGATCAAAGGCATAAGAAGAAAGGGCCATATCATATCACACTAATTATGAATTGCATGTGATGTTAATCCTTTATGCATCTTATATTGCTTAGATCGCGACGGTAGCATTATAAGATGATCCCTCTCACTAAATATCAAGTAATAAAGTGTTCGTCCTTAGTTGGCACCGTTGCTAAGACTCGTCGTTTCGAAGCATCTCGTGATGATCGGATGTGATAGATTCTACGTGTGCATACAACAGGTGCAAGCCAGATTTGCACATGCGGAAACTGAGGTTAATCTTGACGAGCCTAGCATGTACAGACATGGTCTCAGAACACGGAATACCGAAAGGTAGAGCATGAGTCATATAAATGATATGATGAACATGAAGATTGTTCGCCGACAAAACTACATCTTCTCTCGTGAAGATCAGACTTGGTGTAGTGGACTTGGTTCGTGTAGTCACTAAGAAAATGTGAGGGATGTTGTTTTGAGTGGGAGTTCACCTAGTTAATTTAAAGAATTTAGTTTGAACTCAATTCATCATAAACTTAGTCTAAACTACTTGCAAATTTGTTGTAGATTATGGCGAACCTCTCCATCAATTTCAATGTGTTCCTAGAGAAAGAACAACTTAAGAACGATGGAAGAAACTTCACGGACTGGTTCCGTGGACTGAAGATTGTCCCCAGGGCTGGTCAGTTGACCTATGTGCTCGAAGCACCGCTAGGTGACCCACCTGCAGAAGATGCCACCGATGACGTAAAGAATGTTTACGCCACTCGGAAAAATCACTACTCCACAGTTCAGTGTGCCATCCTGTACGGTTTAGAAACGGAGCTTCAGAAGCGCTTTGAGCACCACGACCCGTTTGAGATCATTAAGGAGCTCAGGCTGATTTTTGAGACTCACGTGGCCATGGAGAACTATGAGGCCTCCAAAAAGTTCTTTAACTGTAAGATGGAAGAGGGTAGCTCCGTTAGCGAGCACGTGCTCACCATGTCTGGGCACGCAAACAAGCTCCAAGAGTTGGGGATAACGATTCCTAATGAGTTAGGGATTCACCGTGTCCTCCAATCACTGCCACCGAGTTATAAGAACTTTGTGATGAACTACAATATGCACTGCATGAACAAGACATTGCCTGAACTATCGTCCATGCTGAAAACTGCTAAAGTGGAGATCAAGAAGGAGCACCAAGTGTTGATGGTCAATAAGACCACCAATTTCAAGAAACAGCGCAAGCCTAAGAACAAGGGCAACTTGAAGAAGGACGACAAGAAATCTGTCACATCTGCTAAGAAGCCCAAGGCTGGTCCTAAGCCTGAAACTGAATGCTTCTACTTCAAGGGTGCTGGTCACTGGAAGCGTAACTGCCCCAAGTACCTGGCGGATCTGAAGAACGGCAACATCAAGAAGAAAGGTATATTCGATATACATGTTATTGATGTGTATCTTACTAGTAATCGTAGTAGTGCCTGGGTATTTGATACTGGTTCGGTTGCTCATATTTGTAACTCGAAACAGGAGTTGCGGAATAAGCGAAGGCTGGCACGAGACGAGGTGACGATGCGCGTTGCAAATGGCTCCAAGGTTGATATGATCACCGTCGGCATGCTCCCTCTATATATACCTTCGGGATTAGTTTTAAATTTGAATAATTTTTATTTGGTGCCTGCGTTAAGCATGAACATTATATCTGGATCTTGTTTATTGCGAGACGGTTACTCTTTTAAGTCTGAGAATAAAGTTTGTTCGATTTATATGAGTAATATCTTTTATGGTAATGCACCTGAGATGAATGGTTTATTCTTACTGAATCTCGATAGTAGTGATACACATGTTCACAACATAGATGCTAAACGAACAAAATTGAATGATAATTCTACATACATGTGGCGCTGTCATCTTGGTCACATTGGAGTGAAGCGTATGACGAAACTCCATTCTGATGGACTTCTTGAATCACTTGATTTTGAATCACTTGAAAGATGTGAATCATGTCTAATGGGAAAAATGACTAAGACTCCATTCTCTGGAATAATGGAGCGAGCTACAGACTTATTGGAAATAATATATACCGATGTGTGCGGTCCAATGAGTGTAGCATCGCGTGGTGGATATCGTTATGTTCTCACTTTCATGGATGACTTAAGTAGATATGGGTATGTCTACTTTATGAAACATAAGTCCGAAACTTTCGAGAAGTTTAAGGAATTTCAAAGTGAAGTGGAAAATCATCGTAACAAGAAGATTAAGTTTCTGCAATCTGACCGCGGAGGTGAATATCTAAGTTATGAGTTTGGCATGCATTTAAAGAAATGTGGAATACTTTCGCAGTTGACACCACCGGGAACACCACAGCGTAATGGTGTGTCCGAACATCGTAATCAAACTCTCTTAGATATGATTCGATCTATGATGTCTCTTACAGATTTACCGCTATCGTTTTGGGGCTATGCATTAGAGACAGCCGCATTCACTTTAAATAGGGCACCATCTAAATCCGTTGAAACGACACCGTACGAATTGTGGTTTGGTAAGAAACCTAAGTTGTTGTTCCTTAAAGTTTTGGGCTGCGAAGCATATGTAAAGAAGTTACAACCTAATAAGCTTGAACCCAAAGCGGAGAAATGTGTCTTCATAGGATACCCTAAAGAAACAATTGGGTATACCTTCTATCATAGATCCGAAGGCAAAGTTTTCGTTGCCAAGAATGGATCCTTTCTTGAGAAGGAGTTTCTCTCGAAGGCAGTGACTGGAAGGAAAGTAGAACTCGACGAGGTTATTAAACCTTCTCTCGGAGTTGAGAGTAGCGCAACACCGAAAGATGTTTTTGTGCCGCCTGCACCAATTAAAGAGGAAGCTAATGATGGTGATCATGAAACTTCGAACGAAGTTGCTGCTGAACCTCGCAGGTCAACGAGGGTTCGTACTACTCCTGATTGGTATGACCCTGCCTTGAACGTCATGTTGGTGGACAACACTGATGACCCTGCGACGTATGAAGAAGCTATGGTGAGCCCAGATTCCGACAAATGGCTAGAAGCCATGAAATCCGAAATGGGATCCATGTACGAAAACCAAGTATGGACTTTGGTGGACTTACTGGATGGCCGTAAGGCTGTCGAGAACAAATGGATTTTCAAGAGAAAAACAAATGCTGATGGTAATGTTACCGTCTATAAAGCTCGACTTGTCGCGAAAGGGTTCCGACAAATTCAAGGAGTTGACTACGATGAGACATTCTCACCAGTAGCGAAGCTAAAGTCTATGAGGATTTTGTTAGCAATTGCTGCATATTTCGATTATGAGATTTAGCAGATGGATGTCAAAACGGTGTTCCTTAATGGAGACACTGAGGAAGAGTTGTATATGGTACAACCCAAGGGTTTTGTCGATCCTAGTGATACTGACAAGGTACGCAAACTTCAGCGCTCCATTTATGGACTGAAGCAAGCATCCCGGAGTTGGAATCAACGTTTTGATAAAGTAATCAAAAACTTTGGATTTATACAAACTTATGGAGAAGCTTGTATTTACAAGAAAGTGAGTGGGAGCTCTATAGCATTCCTAGTACTATATGTAGATGACATATTGTTGATTGGAAATGACATAGAACTTCTTAATAGTGTCAAAACCTATTTGAATAATAGTTTTTCAATGAAGGATCTTGGCGAAGCAGCATATATTCTAGGCATCAAGATTTATAGAGATAGATCAAGACGCCTAATAGCGCTTTCACAAAGTACATACTTGGACAAAGTTCTAAAGAAGTTTAGAATGGAAGAGAGCAAGAAAGGGTTCGTGCCCATGTTGTCAGGTAAGACCTTGAGTAAGACTCAAAGTCCAGCTACGGCAGAAGATAAAGAGAAGATGAATAATATTCCCTATGCCTCGGCCATAGGTTCTATCATGTATGCCATGCTGTGTACAAGACCGGATATAGCACATGCTGTTAGTTTGACTAGCAGATATCAAAGTGATCCTGGAATGGAGCACTGGACAGCGGTCAAGAATATCCTAAAGTACCTAAATAGGACTAAGGATATGGTTCTTTCTTATGGAGATGATGAACAGCTTGTTGTAAACAGTTACACTGATGCTAGTTGGAACACCGATCCAGATGACTTGAAGTCACAGTCTGGATACGTATTTATTTTGAATGGTGCTGCAGTGAGCTGGAGGAGTGCCAAGCAAAGCGTTGTGGCGAAATCTTCAACTGAATCAGAATACATAGCTGCTTCGGAGGCTGCACAAGAAGCCATATGGATGAAGGAGTTCATTACTGAACTTGGCGTGGTTCCTAGTGCGTTGGACCCGATGGCCATCTACTGTGACAACACAGGTGCCATAGCTAATGCACAGGAGCCAAGGTCACATAGCAAGCTGAAGCACATCAAGCTACGTTTCCATGCTATTCGCGAGTATGTCCAAGATGGTGACATAAAGATTTGCAAAGTACACACTGATCTGAATGTGGCAGATCCGTTGACTAAACCTCTCCCTAGAGCAAAGCATGACCAACACCAGAACGCCATGGGTGTTAGGTATATTACCATGTAATCTAGATTATTGACTCTAGTGCAAGTGGGAGACTGTTGGAGATATGCCCAAGAGGCAATAATAAAAGTGGTTATTATTATATCTTTGTGTTTATGATGAATGTTTACATCCCATGCTATAATTGTATTATAAGGAAACACTAATACATATGTGTTTTGTAAACGTAAAAGTCCCTAGTAAGCCTCTTGTTAAACTAGCTTGTTGATTAATAGATGATCATGTTTTCCTGATCATGGACATTGGATGTCATTGATAACAAGGTTATATCATTAGGAAAATGATGTGATGGATACACACCCATAGTAAGTATAGCATAAGATCAAGTCATTAAGTTCGTATTGTTACAAGCTTTCAAATGCATAGTAACCTAATCCTTAGACCATGAGGTTATGTTAATCACTATCACCGGATGGGTACTTTGATGACATCAAATACCGCTTCGTAACTGGGTGGTTATAAAGGTGTCATTGGGTATTCTGAAAGTATGTGTTGAAGCGCATGGACCAAGATTGGGATTTGTCCATCCATATGACGGATAGATATGCTCTGGGCCCTCTCGGTGGAATGTCATCTAGTTAGCTTGCAAGCATGTGACTAGGTCACAAGGGATGACATATCATGGAACGAGTAAAGAGTACTTATCAGTAACGAGGTAGAACTAGGTATGGAGATACCGACGATCAAACCTCGGATAAGTAGAGTATCGCGTGACAAAGGGAATTGGTTTCATATGTTAATGGTTCTATCGATCACGAAGTCATCGTTGAGTATGTGGGAGCCGTTATGGATCTCCAGATCCCGCTGATGGTTATTGATCAGAGAGGTGTCTCCATCATGTCTGCATATTCACGAACCGTAGGGTGACACACTTAAGGTTTGATGTTGTTTAGGTAGATATGGAATGTGCGTTGGAGACGGAATGTTGTTCGGAGTCTCCGATTGGATCTAGGACATCACGAGGAGATCCGGATTTGTCCGGAGAATAATATTCATATAATGGAGATCATTTTCTAGGTTCGGAAATGTTCCGGAGTGTTTATATGGGGATTATAGAAGGTTTCAGAGTGTTCCGGAAAGTTCTAGAAGGTTCCGTGGACTTTACTTGAAAACCAAGAAAGGAAAGGGGAAGACTTGGGGGGCAAGGAAACTCCCTCCCCCCTCTCCCTTGTGCGCCGGCCCTAGGAGGTGGGCCTAGGGGTAGGAACCCTAGGCCGTACCCCTTCCTCTATATATAGAGGGGTGGAGGCGCCATCCCCCTTGCCCCCCCCCACTCTTGCCCTTGCCGCCTCTCTCCTCCTCCTTCGCTCTGCTCAGGCTTAGGCGAAGCCCTGCAGAATTCTCTACTCCACCACCACCATGCCGTCGTGCTGCTGGGGTTCCGTGGAGAGATCTACTACCTCCGCTGCTCGCTGGAACAGGGAGAGGAAGGTCTGCATCAACTCCACACGTGTGACCGACTGCGGAAGCGCTGCCGGAACGCGGCGCCGGAAGGATCGTCTACTCGATCTTGAGATCGGCAAGTTATCGTCTACATCAACCACGAGATCCGATCTCGCACAAGGCTTTTGGATCTACAAGGGTTAGTACAGATCTATCTCGTTGTACATGTCTAATAGATTAGATCTTGGCTTTTATCTAGATTAGATATGGGTTCTGTTCGTTCTTGCGGTAGAAATTTTTTGTTTTCCATGCTACGAACCCATCACGTGGAACACCTCAAACATGTAATTCTGGGTGCGCCATCTCTCTCTCTTGCTCATACGTGATTTCCTCATTGCCTCCTAGTGCGCATGCCTCCCGCTCCTCCCTCGCGCACTTGTTGATATTGGAAATCAGCGCTTGTCCTTCTTGCTCCAACTCTCCTCCTCCTCGCGCAACGCTTGTGTTATCAATAAACCTGATCATACAAAGATGCATAGACTTAGGTAGTATAAAGTTCTCATTAAGTAAAACATTAGGTTCAATTAGGAATGAATTCACCTGATAGTCATTATTGATTTGACTCAATATTTCCTTCCAGTTCAGGCAGTTAGAATCATCATAATCCCAGTATATATCCTCATCATCCTCCCTTTCTTCATGAAAAGCCGTCCTCGGCTTTAGGTAAGCTGAAAGTGGGAGAAACAAAAAGAATAACGTGTACGCAAAGTATATGTATTTATAACATGTTGTATTATTGTTGTTCACATGAAAAGTATGTCCAGTATACATCAAGCAACTTAAATTGCAGGTAGAAGTGAAGTACAAAGAATCATGATCATGGTGAAAAACAACTAAATAGATAGTCTTGTTCTTCAATATTAAATTCAGTTTTCTTAAAGAAGATCTATGATCAAATTTGTGGACAAGATCTAACCAATTCAATATGTGTGAAAACCAAATTGATTCACACCATGCTTCAACTGCGTTACTCTGATTAATATGAACATGATCATGTTGTCCAGTATGGAAGATGCAACTCCATTTGCAAATATAAGTGAAGTATAGAGCAGTAGCACAGCTAGACAAAGACTTTTGGGACAAACACAAAGGATATGAAAACTTGGGTTCTATTCTAGCAAGATTACAACGATCCAACATAGGTAAAATTACTTGTGTTGGCTGCATTATATCAACTAGATCTGACTTTAGTTTCATACTATCACAAATTTCAGCATATGTCCCACAACAAGTCATCGACACACAACAAGTATGGCTGAAAACAACATGTTTCAGTTCAGCGATTCTATCACAAGTAATGCATATGTGATCCACAAGAAAATTTTCATGCATGCTATATTCACCAATTAGATTAAAAGTGAAACAAGGAGAATATGTGCTAGAATTTAGACATGAAATTTCAGAAATCTTGTCCATAACACAACTCATACTCATAGTTTCATTTAGCATGATGGAAAACACAATATCAGCAGGTGGTATTCGAGCAAGTATTTCTTTATGTGTAATCAGTACCACATGATCAAAATTGGAATTTCGTAAACTATCACATGGAGCTGAAACAGTAGTGTAAGGCAAATCACAAGGAGGCTTTAGTAAAGGAATAGACTCACAATATGTCGCACATGTTGGCTGAAGCTCGAAATTACTACCAATATCATCAACAATCTTCTCAGCTGTAGTAGGTACTACGACATCCTCCTCAAGTGACAATACCAGATCGTGTGATGCAGGTTGTAAAATAGGCGGCTCCCTTTCTTCAAAAGCAACCTGCACATCACAAGATACAACACTAGGAGTAGACATGATTCCGTTAGTAGACAACTCACGTGTCTCATTAGTGTCCACTCTCAAAATTTCTGGAATAGGCCATTTGTAGTTGTTCAAAAACATAGAACGTAAAAATTGCTTGAAATCTTCCCAAAGGATTTTTTTACCCATGACACCATACACAATCCTTGCGTCCTTCCACCAACGAGTTACCTCTTCATCCACACGTCGGTGAGCAAGAATGTATTCTATATGGCCATTAAACTTGCTATCAAAAGTACGACATCTCGCAAAACCAAATCCCATATCAATTTCCCAAATCTGATATTCTGCGGGTGTGGCGGAACTTTCCAATTGCCACTTGATTGTAGTTGGATCATATGTCATGCCAACCACAATAGCTAAATAGTCATGGTAAACATCATCTGATTTCTGCATCACATCAACACTAGTAGAAATCATGATTAGTATGTTAGTGAAAAACACAAAATATTTTTGGTGGCACACTCACAACTCACTCAAAAACTGACAAGAAAGCAGATCTTACCGTTCCAAAATGAATAGTGATGCTTACCAATTCGAAATCAAAGACTGATGCACTGATGTGATGAAGTGAATATCAAAGGTATAGAAAACGATTGCATGGCACACAGGTTATTTATGGTGGAGCTATAGGTATGGTATCCTAACTACACCGCAAACAAGTCCTAGTGCTGATCGTATGACAAAGACCCACGGAAACACACACGGTGGAGATAAATGGGGCAATTGCAACTATGAAAATGAGCTTAATAAAATGAGGTATGTCGGAGGAACGCTCGTGTTGCAATGCACAAGGAGAGACGCTAGCAATGTCTCAACGAAACGGGCACAAAATTGCTAAACTGAGCAGCCCGTAGAGAACTAAGCACGCTAGTCTCGTAGGATAGTTTTAGACACAAAGAAATGTTTACTAAGGCTCACAAGGATAGGAACGCTATTTGGACTCAGTGAAAAAAAAATTGACCTGAGAATTGGTCTGTGCCGCGGCAGAAAAAGGCCTAAAATCATGCCGCGGCAGGATGTCGGCAGACACAAAAATTTATCGTATAAGGACAGACCTGTCTGTGGTAAGGCGACGGTCCGATTTTTTTTTCGGATTTTTTTTTGCTTTCACGCTGGAGCACAGACGCGTCTGCGGTCAGGCGTGAGGCAGCGAGCCGATTTTTTTTTCTGCTTGACTTTAACGTGAAGCAAACTCAGTACAAGTCTAGATCTGATCTGTTTGCTTTTTTTTCTCCTTCTTTCAAACGGATCTACAACCTGAGACTAAAAGAAAACAGATCTACTAGATCTAAGACTCAAGAACACGACGAACAGTCTAGAAATAGTCTAGGGACTTCGACAATGGATCAAAAACAGACGAAAACTAGACAAAATACTACGACTCAGATTTAGAAGAAAGGCTACACAAAAGGATTACGATCAGCAACTAGAACTCAAGAACAGTGTTATCTAGGCTATGACAATGAACTATGAATCCTAATATTTTTGTGTGGCTTTTTCTGTATAGGACAAAAACAACTAATCTATGGATGGATTTGTGGATGCTTACCGATGCAACACTGGAAATCTGATACCAAGATGATATGGGGTGGCCTGATCTTCTCAGTCAACGGATGGCGATAATGATGATGGATGATAGATAACTAGTGCGTAGCTATGATCTCTCCCGCTCGATCCCTGATGCCAGCGCAACAGATCTCGAACCTTGTAGGATATTCACAACACCACACTCTTGCGCACGCAGCCGTGACCACGAACGGTAGTATGCAATCTACTAATTCCCAATGGAACAACAGATCACACTCAATTATAGTTGGTAGATTCGAACACAGGGTAGTTCCAGAAGTTCTATGAAAGAAACAACTCCAAAATATTTTAACGTGGTCTAAACCCTAACTTGTGACGGCTACGGAGGTTTATATGCTTCCCTGTAAACGGGCCTAAAAACAGCCATAACTTGGCCCAAACTGATCCGGTTTGACTCAAACTGATACATACCAATCCATATATAGGTTCGGCCTTATTGGCACGCAGTCCAAACGTCGTGCAACACCTCAAACATGTAATTCTTGGTGCGCCATCTCTCTCTTGCTCATACGTGATTTCCTCATTGCCTCCTAGTGCGCATGCCTCCCGCTCCTCCCTCGCGCACTTGTTGATATTGGAAATCAGCGCTTGTCCTTCTTGCTGCAACTCTCCTCCTCCTCCTCCTCGCGCAACGCTTGTGTTATCAATAAACCTGATCATACAAAGATGCATAGACCTAGGTAGTATAAAGTTCTCATTAAGTAAAACATCAGGTTCAATTAGGAATGAATTCACCTGACAGTCATTATTGATTTGACTCAATATTTTCTTCCAGTTCAGACAGTCAGAATCATCATAATCCCAGTATATATCCTCATCAAAAACCGTATACAATACTAGAGTATTGGATTGAAGTGTATTTGAAGGGATTGGATATTTACCAAAATCCAAACAAGCCTAAGTTATCGGAGCAAAAAAGAAAAAAAAAACTCGGGAGTAGTACTACTAAGATCCGCAAGGCAGATGCCTGCCGGTGCGGTCCCGGGCGGTGGGCATCTCTATCCGTCCGGACCTGGATCGGTCGTGGACCATCCGTTGGCGTCCATGCGAATCTCGATCGGGCTGGGTAGGACGGTGTTCGTGCGGCTGCCGCGAGTCCCCAAATCCTCGCTCGCTCGACAGGAAACGGAAACACTCCCGTCGATCTCGATCGCCACCAACGGATCGACCCAGATGGAAGGCATGCGCCGAGACGCCGAGATGATAGACATGCAGTGCAAAGGAAAAAACCTGGGATTCTCCCCACTGCCACCACAGCGAGTTGCTAGCATAGCATGCATTGGTTATGGTTAGCGATGCCACCGGGGCTAGGCCGCCTAACGTGCACGTCTCCGTCGGTACGTTCCGCATGAACATACATATAGGAAAACCTCGCTCGCTCGCCCGCCGCCCCATTCTCTCCCTCTCCCTCTCCCCTTGATCTCTCTCCAATCTCCATCCCCGCACTGTTACATAGCCCCATTCTTTCCCAAGAACACGACGGACGTCGACGCGGCCGATCGCTCCTCTCCTCCGCCGTCTCCATCCTCGCGTCTCAGGTGCGTGCGTGCGTGCGTTCCATTGCCAGTTCGCCATGCACATCCATTGTCGATTCATTTCTCGTCCGAAAGATGTGATGCGGATTCGATCGAGACCTGGATCGAACAACACCGACGTGACCCGTGCATGCTTTTCTTTCTAATGCAGCGCCCCGCGCATGGATCGGCGGCCGGCGGAGGGCAGGGGGAGGAAGCGCGCGAGGGAGGAGCGGGAGCCGGAGCCAGCGGACTTCCCGTTCGACGAGACCGCCGCGCCGGTGTCCGACCCAGGGGAGGCGTGGCGGCGCCCGCCGGGGGTGTTCCAGTTCCCGTGGCAGAAGTGCCGCGGCGGGCTCGGCGTCGCCGGCGGCGGCTGGGAGCTGCGGGACGTCTTCTTCCGCTCCCTCGTCGACGGCGGCGCGGCCGCCATCGGCGTGCCCGGCGACCGCCTCGTCTCGCCGCCGCCAAGCAAGCAGCGCGCGCTCTTCGACGACGTCGACGCCTGGCTCGCGGCAGCCGCCGACGGCGAGGTTGACCCGGTCTGGCGCTCCGCGATCAGGGGCTGTGGCCCCTCCGCGTCGGCGGTGTGAGGAGGATCGCGTGGGCCCGTCGCGAGGTGGGCCCGCGTGGCGTTCACTGCGCACCGGCGCCCGGCCCACCGGCCTCTCGTGACGATGATGCGGCTTGGCACGGGCGGCACCACCCGGAATGTCGATGGATGATGATCACGAACATTTTTTGCTTTTGTACATATATAATGTTGCTGCCAGGAAACTCTTTACTCCTTCGTTTGCTTTTAACTATTGATTGAATGATGATCACTTTTAATCAGATTATTGTTTCCAAATGATAATTTACAACATTCTCTCAAACCCCTAGGTAATCTTATTCCAAACTATAACCATCGTAAATCCACTTATTATTTCCCACATCTATATATCATGTTTGATGACAGAGGTATAATCAGGGGTATGTTGGCAAAAGCTTGCGCCCACGTTTCATACCGATTTCAACGGTTGAAATGACATATCTGCGTTTTTTCATAAAAGGTAATTAAACTATTTTGTGTCCGTATGCAAATAAAATAACATAGATGAATTGCAATTTATTTCCGCAATAATATTGGCTCATTGGATATCCCTTTTCAATTCAACCGTGTATATTCCTATTTATTACCGAAGACTGTGTAAGCTGGTTCTGATCACAAATTTTATCTATATCTTCGCTTTCATTTACAAACTTCAGCATCCGATCCATCCGAGCCCGAAATCCCCTCCCGGGTCGCACGCGCGGTCGACTCCAGAGGGAGGAACCCTAGCCCAAGAGAGCCCCGCCCAGGGCACCCGTGGCCGCCGCTGCCGCCGCGCTGGTGGTGGTGCCGGTGCCCAGCTGTCGAATGATATCACGATCATTTTTTGTTGTTGTTGCTTTTGTACATTTATATAATGTTGCTGCCACAAACTCTTTACTTCGTTTGTTTTAACTATTGATTGTTTGATGATCACTTTTAATCAGATTATCGTTTCCAAATGATCACACAAGCTGGTTATGATCATAAAATTTATCTATATCTTCGCTTTCTTTTACAAACTTCAGCTACTTTCAAGTACCTCGGCTCAATTTCATATGCAATGAATTGCATAATCCACAATAATATATTTGTTACACTATAACTAGGTACTCCCCTTCTTCTAAAATTAACCTGAGTTGTAGCCGTGTTAAGTCAAGTTTCTTTAAGTTTAACCAAGATTATAGATTAATATACTCCCTTCGATCCAAATTAGTTGACTCCAATTTATCTATATTCGGACATATCTATACATGTTTTAGTACTAGATACATCCGAATTTAGATAAATCCAAGTCAACTAATTTGGATCGGAGGGAGTACCATCATTTATAACACCGGACTAGTTTCATTAGATTCATCATAAAACATACGTTTGCACTATGTTCGTTGTTGTAGATATTAGCATAGTTTGTTACATATTTGGTCAAACTTGACCTAGGACAAAATTAGACCTTGAATTTATCTGAAATAGAATGACAAATAGTGATGGAAGGCTTGAACACTCAAAGTTCTTTTTTGCTAGCTAGGGGTGAAAGGGATTTTTTTTATCAGCACAATCGCTCTCTCCATAGATATAGTAGATATCGTTAGACATTGTTATGGCCTTCGAAATACAACTATGGTCATATTTTATCACAGTAATTTGATAAGATTGAAACAAAGGTGTACATTGTGAAAGTAGTTTTTGAGAAATTTTACACATATGAATTTAGATATCTCATTCAAAACTTTTACTCTAATCTTGTCGGAGACAAGGACAAACAACTTTACACAATCAGATGGAGTAGTTATATTAGTACATATATGATGACTCCGGGTAGAATCCAAAATCTCACGGTCTCAATGTCATGTTCCGCCGTCATCCACTCCACGGTTAATTCTCAATTTGGTGTTGTTTCTGTTGCCCACTAGGAATCGCTCTGGCTTTAGAGCATCTCCACTCGGATTCCTAGGACGCCGTTCACAGGACGTTTTTTCGTTCGGATGGCGATTTTTCGCCCAGTCGCGGTACCAGGACGCCGGTTCGTCCGAATTTGGCCCCACTTTCATCTGCGTTTCCAGGCCGAACCATGGATGCTGGGAACCGCTTAGGAACACTGGCCGCTGCCATTTTGGCGAACTAGGCCCCACTACGCCGAACTAGGCCGAATTTTGAGCCAAATTTGGGCGAACTATGCCGAACTAGGCCGAATTTTGAGCCGAATTTGGGCGAAGTAGACCAAACTAGGACGAACTTGAGCCGAATTTGGGCGAACTAGCCCAAACTCGGCCGAATTCTGGCCGAACTAGGTCAGACTAGGCTGAATTTTAGCCGAATTTGGGCAAACTAGGCCAAAATAGGGTGAATTTGAGCCGAAATTGGGAGAAGTAGGCCAAAGTAGGGCGAATTTGAGCCGAATTTGGGCGAACTAGGCCAAAGTAGGGCGAACTAGGCCAAACTAGGCCGAATTTTAGCCGAATTTGGACGAACTAGGCCTAAGTAGGGCGAATTTGAGCCAAATTTGAGACAAATTTGGGTGAACTAGGCCAAACTAGGCCAAATTTGAGCCAACTTCATCGAACTATGCCAAACTAGGCCAAACTATGTCGAATTAGGCCAAACTATTTTGAACTAGGCCAAATGTTACCGATCTAGGCCGAATTTTAGCCGAATTTGTGCCGAATTCGAACGAAATATCGTCGTTTTGCCTTGCCTGGGAACCGTGTCTGCGAATGTGAGTGGGAAACTGGACGTTCCTACGCCGAAAACTAGCTCCGTCCGGCGCTAAATAGGATCGAATTTCGGCTTGGAAACGCCCAACGATTGGAGATGATCTTAGCCATCAAGAGAAACACGAGTGAAAATAAGCTCACGAGAATTCTTTTTGCCTTTCACTGTCCCAGCTTATAATTTGAGTTGTATGATGCCTCTGTTTATGCATCTCCGAACTTGCTTGCATCGAGCGAGGGTGCCGAGGGCTAGCTGGTCCAGCAGGCGGCCGCCAAACTCATGGCTGGAGGATTCCTAGAGAGAGCAGGCCCCGCATGTGGACGAGATGGGCAGTTCGGACAGAGGAGCCAACGTCGGTGGGGGCCACCGAAGATCGAGCTCGGCTTGCCCTGGCCAGCGATGTACTGCATGGAAGTATCAGGTAAGGCATTGCAGGAGGCATGCTGGAGCGGATCAGCAGGTTGGCCGGAGGCGGCAGCGGATCAAGCCATGTCCGGTGATCTCAAGTTCGGTTCAATCCAGGACCGACGAACTAGTGGAATAGAACTTGGGTCGGAAGGGGAAGCTTTTGGTAGCGGACAGTAGCGAGCAGGAGGAACCCTAATAAGAGAGAAGAATACATAACCTGTTCGAGTCGGGCTAAGACAGAATATATGCAGCTTCGCTGGAGCTTGGGAAGTTGGGGTAGTGTGGCTTCTTCTCACTATGAAGGATTTGATGAAGCCGGCTGACACAGGAAATGGCTTAAAATCGAGTCTTTTTTTCTTAAGTTTATTTTCACCTCTAAAATATGCAAAATCTCCAAAAGAACTAGGGTGAGTGACAATACTCGAGTCTCGTGCGAAAATTAAGCGAGAGACATCCAAAAGAAATATCAAAATTTTGTCACTTTTTCTTGAGTAAGGGCACGTACAATGGTCTTATCTTAGCAATGCCACATAGGATGATTGCTGAGTTGAAGGAGAGAGAAACAGAAAAAAGATATTTGCCTTCTCTTAGCTAAGAGATCATTTTTTACAATAATATGTCTCACACATATTTAGGACCATCTAGTGCTAGAGATAAGACTAAAAAAAACCCCATTGTATGTCATATTTTGTTGTCAGATCAAATAATATGGCATGTATAAAATAAGACTGTCTTATCAACCATTGTACATGCCCTAAGATGTCATTTTTTTTTCTCGAGTACAATGTCATGTAGTAAGAGCAACCTTTTTAATTTGCTTATGACAGTTGTAACCAGGCAAGGAAACTAAAAACACAACTCTTCCTCCCCCACCGCTCCCCTCCTCTCCCCAATCCTCCAACCGAAACTCTCTCCTTCCCGGGGCTGTCCGGCCCCTCCCCTCTCTTCTCCGGCGATGGTCGGCGTCGAGACTGGGTGAGGGTCCTACCCCTCTGTACTATAGTAGTATTAGGTTTTTCGCTGATGGATTTGTCCCCTGTGGCGACTGAGGGTAGGACGGCGATCTCCGACGGCCAGATTTGCTGCTCCTCGTCTCTCCCCTGCTCTGGCGCACCTTGTTGGTGGCAAGCGGTGGTGCTCAGGAGCCGGTTGAGGGCGAGCATCCCTCTTAAGAAGGCGCGTCTTGGGTGCTTTAAGTGGAAGGAGTTGGGCCTCCCTCTGCTCGATGCAGTCCCTTTTCCTCTGGCGGCGGCGCTCCAATGGTGTGAGCCGAATGCAGCGATGGGGAAAACCACTGCTCACCCTTCGAATAAGGCCCAGGCTTTGTGCTCATTTAGCTGCTCTCTTCTTCAGTCACCTCGTCCGGCTTGTGGCAGCAGTTCGGATCTCGACGGTGACCAACGTTCCACACAACAATAGTTGAAGGTTTGCACGTCCGGCGAGGATAAGGTTCGACCGACTGCCCTTCTCTTCCTTTGCAGCCATCAGGGAGGTGGACGAAGCGCTGAGAAGGAGGTTGTCTGCCTCTCCCCTCTCCGGTGGGGATGTCATGCTGCGATTGGCGGAGCTCCCAAGCGGTGGCGACTTTGCGCCACTGCTATTCCTGGTCTAGGATGCCACTCCGTGTGGCGAATCTGGACGAGCCGCTTCTTCAACCTCCTGTGGAGGCCCCTATGCCACTCCGTCGTGGCGTATTTCGTCTCACCATCGCCAAGTGGTGCTGTCCCCGGCGTCGGTGTTGGCGGCTGCGGCGTCGAGTGCATCTTCGTCCTCGGTGGAGAAGGACCTGATGGCGTTTCTCTCTTTTCTTTTGAGGTCCTTTTTGTAAAAGACCAGGGCTTGTGTGTTGTACTGCTGATGTTGGAGGCCCTGTTTGTAATATTACCCACCTATTAATGCAGCTCGGGACCCTTCTGATCCTTCTACTTTTCAAAAAAAAAAAAAAATACCAGGCAAGGCTTGGGGATCCACGGACGCGGCTCGAGCACATACGGGATCGCGCGTACGCCAGCGAGGATGAATGGTGTTGCCACGGAAAGAGCCTGAAATGGGCGTTCCTTGCCTCGAGGGTCGAGGCACAGTGACAGTAGCTCGTTGGTACTCACGGCACGGCGATCCGAATCGAATGTTCGATGTACCGCCGTGTAGTACGCACGGCTAAAGGCACGAACAATGTGGAGGAAAGGACCATGTCAAAGAATTTTTTTGGGGGAAAAGACGAAATGATGTGGTTGGTTGGTTGGTCATGGAACGAGAGTGCACGAAGAAACTAGAAAGCGATCATCAATGATGTCACTTTCACGGACTGCATGTACCTTCGTCCCAAAATCTAAACATCAACTCAAATTTCACCAAAACAATCAATTTCCCTAGACAATGGTAGAGATGATATTTTGATGTCTATACTCCAAACAGTCGTATTTACCTCGAAATAGTCTTAAGTCCCGTTTTATAAATAAATCACACATGTGAGACCGTTGCTGGGCCAGACAGCACAACGTCCAAAGAAACAACACGATACAGGGACCGAACAGGCAAGCCCAAAACAAAAACAAGAGGAAAAAAAAGAAAACAAAGCCGACATCAGCGGAGCGACGAACACAGAGAAGATTCGCAACCGTTGCGTGCACCGGAGAAGTACCATCACACCGCTAGCAATCCAAAGCGCCACGTACCAAAGCAGCACCTCCAAGAAGGGGAGTGCCGATGACGACACTGCTGCCCAGACAAACAGCCGAATTTACACCATATAATATTTCCCAAAACTCCACGACAAGCGATCGCGAGGCTCCCATGAAAACTCATCTAGGGTTATGCTCTTCTCTTTGGCGAAGCCGTTGGTCCGCTTCATCTCCGGTGGAATTAGGGCATTAGAGGCGTGGCGGACCACAACCTCTCGTCGACGGGAGGGTTTCTGTTCATTTGTCTAGATTATTTTTCAGTATCTTTTTTGAAATGCTTAGGCGACAGCTACATCTTTAAGTTCGAATAAGATTCTCCATGCCCTCCTCGCTCCGGTGGGACATCCAATGTTGGCGGAGGATGCGTGAAGTCTGTCCAGAAGATCTCGTAGGATCTTGTCGTTTCGTGGTCGTTATCACTGTCGATGGTACTGCTCTAGTGCGGTGATTTTTTAGGACCTTGCTCTAGTGCGCTGATCTTTTAGGACCTAAACATGACGGCTTTCCGTCTGTTTATTACAAGAAGTTGTACTACGATAAATTTGTCGGGGATGGAAAGCGAGGACGGTGACACGCCTTTGACTCGTGCTAGTATTTATACTCATCGCTTCCAATGGTCTATTTGTAATTTTTATTTATTTTTAAACTCAGATTGGTGGCATTTAAAAAAATCCCAACAAAATCTGCCCAATATATTAAGTGCATCTACGGATCTACTACCCCACGGAATAGAAAATTTGTGCAGACGTGGGATCCATCCACCGCGTGAGAAGCAGGCAAAGGGTGGCGGTGGAAAGCAACGGAAAACAAACCGGCCCATCACGCATCGCATGTTACCCTGCCCCGGAAACTCGCTTCCGCGCGTGCCGACGCCCGAACCCTCCCAGAAATCGAGCACCTGCTCCCACCGTCGGAACGCGACCGCCATCTCCCCCTCCTCCTCCTCCTCCTCCGGCGGCGGCGCTCTGCGACTCTCCGTCGGCGGGGCAGAGGGCCATGGCGGCGCCCGCGCGGGGCCGGCGGTGCCGGGGCGCGGTGCTGCTGCTGCTCCTCGCGTCGGTGCTCGCGCCGCTCGCGCTCTACGGCCGCTCCCCCGTCTCCCTCCCGGACTCCACCGGTAAGTACGGTCCTTGACTCTTCTCCCTGGACCTAGTGCATCGACAATGCGGCAGAGATCCGTGCCGGATTTTGAGTGGTGTGTATTTTTTTTCTTGCAGTGGCCAGGGTCGCGTTCGATCGGGAGGATGGGTCCAATCTGGTGTGGCCGCATATGGCCGCGTCCGAGGTCTCTCTCGCCAAAGGTCAGCTCGCTTTCCCCCTCCCTTTCGTTTTGCTTTGCCTGCCTAATCTCGTGGTGGGAGGTAAGGCACATGTTTTCTCACTGTCCAATAGTAGATCATGAAATGGTAGATGGGTTTGTTTTCACCTCAGTAAGAAAAAAACAAGAATTTTATGCACAACTTCCGGTGAAGTAGTGGCCAACTGATTCCTTTACGCTAATGGTGCTCGCGTCTAAATTTCGTTGGAATTCTGTGTAAATTGACTTTGTAGATTTGACAATCGAGAGGCTAGGGGAGCACAAGAACCGGGTGCTGTCAGCAGCCGACGACTGGCAAGCAGTTGAGATTGCGAAAACCCATTCATCAGAGAAGATTGATACAAGTGTACCGTGGAAGGAGCCGGTGTCGCGGGATGCGGATGAGGCGATCGCTGAGGGAAAGGGCAGTACTCAGTCAAGACAGGAAGGCTTGATAAAGGAAGTTGTTAGCACCGATAGCATGGAAGCTGAAGAGCAGGGTGGACAAGGGATCAAGGAAAAAGAGTTGCTGGATGCAAGTGACAGTGAGGTCGAGCACAAAGATGGATCTGGTGCAGCAGCAGGGAGTAACATTGATGGAATGACTACTACTGGAAACCAGAGTTCATCTTTAGAAAAGGTAAAATTCATCAGAGAAGACCAATTTATTGGTTGGCAAGGACAATCAATCTCTTGCCACTTATAAGAGGGTAAATTAGTTGAAAGACTATGTGAATCATGGATACAGACCGGATGTGTCTGGGTCATCTTATTCAGTTGTAGTATCCAAAACCAACCTAGGACTAAACATTGCTCCATCACATATATAGTAGTACTTCACTGAATGGACTGGGAATAGAGGCAAAAATGTTTATTGTAAAAAAGCAAAGTTACTCTGGGACTATACCTAGACACTGGAGTCATCATAATAGATTGGCAAGATATGCCAACTATTGTCCTTACCATTTAGCAGCGGTACTGTTCTGTGTTCTGTTTCTTACCTTTTAGTGGACATTAGGACTATGGTAGTGAGTGGAGAGCATTTAGATGTCCTGATATGTGATCTATTGGTTTGTCACTGTTTTGTGAAATGAACTCCTAGATTATAACTAAAAATAGAGTTCTTCCAGTCACCTTCTTTCAGGGTTGTCCTAACTGCTAGTGGTTTAATTATCCAGGGAAATGCTGCTGATATATTATCTGGTCAAACTACACATGCTACCCCCAAAGAGTCTTACATAAGGCCAGTTAATGTCAGTGCTGATCTTGCCACATCAAAGAGTAGTGCTGACCATTCTGCAACTTCTCCTGATGCTACAATCCACATCATCAAGGACCAGTTGACAAGAGCAAAGACATATCTTGGTTTTCTAGCTTCTAGAGGCAATCATGGTTCTGCCAAGGAGTTACGTGCACGAATGAAGGATATCCAACGAGCGCTAGGTGATGCAACCAATGATGGGATGCTTCCTCAAAAGTACTTCCTCTTTTTCTATACCACTGAATGTCCATTGTCAATTTGTCATATCTGGTTATGCATTATTGGTGTGTAGTACTTTGTATAGGGATTGATTATCTCTGGACTTACAGAATTTTCTATTGTCTGAAGTGTCCATAGCAGAATAAAAGCAATGGAGCAGACACTGACAAAGCTCAAGGAAACTCATGATAGTTGCTCAGGTGCTGTGAGTAGGCTCCGTACAGCCATTCACTCAACAGAAGAGCGGCTTCAATCTCACAAGAAGGATGCCAACTATCTTGCTCAAATAGCAGCAAAATCTTTACCCAAAGGACTTCATTGTCTCCCATTGCGGCTTACAAATGAGTATTATTCCACTGACTCCAACAATAAGGATTTTCCAGATATGGAGAAGTTGGAAGACCCCAAACTGCATCACTATGCAATTTTCTCAGATAATGTATTGGCTGCTGCAGTGGTTGTGAACTCCACTCTTGTTCATGCTAAGGTATACCTCTTGGCCGATTTAGAGATGTAATTGCCAATTGTGCTACCGTTTAATCACTGTGAATTGTCTCCGTACTAAATCTCATTGTACTTAAGTTAGTATCTACAACCACTAATACGAACTAATACTCTGTTCTGTAGAGACCAGCAAACCATGTCTTCCACATAGTGACAGATAGGCTTAACTATGCTGCAATGAAGATGTGGTTCTTGGCTAATCCCTTGGGTAAAGCTGCAGTTCAGGTTCAGAACATTGAAGAGTTTACATGGCTGAACTCAAGCTACAGTCCAGTTCTGAAGCAGTTAGAATCCAGTTCGATGATTGATTACTACTTCAGGAGTGGGAGGTCTAGAACTGATGAGAATCCAAAGTTCCGGAACCCAAAATACTTATCTATTCTCAATCATCTGAGGTTCTATCTCCCTGAGATATTCCCGAAGCTTAACAAGGTGTTATTTCTAGACGATGATACTGTGGTGCAGCAGGACCTAAGTGCGCTTTGGTCGATAGATCTCAAAGGCAAGGTGAATGGTGCTGTCGAGACCTGTGGAGAGACCTTCCATAGGTTTGATAAGTACCTCAACTTCTCCAATCCTCTTATCGCCCGCAATTTTCGTCCACAAGCTTGCGGTTGGGCGTATGGCATGAACATGTTTGATTTGTCCGAGTGGAGAAAGCAAAACATCACTGAGATCTACCACACCTGGCAGAACCTGGTGAGTTAACATGTTCTGAAAAAATTCTTCACCAACAACTGCTTTCAGCTATTTTGCTACTCCATATATCTAGTTGTTCAAGGAAATCCCTGTACTTCGCCAAAACTGTGAACCCTCATTCTTCATCACTGATATATGTCTCATCTGTGCAGAACGAAGATAGGCTATTATGGAAGCTAGGCACCCTCCCTGCAGGCCTTGTAACATTTTGGAACCGAACATTCCCCCTCGATCGCTCGTGGCATCTTCTAGGACTTGGGTACAATCCAAACGTCAATGAGAAGGACATCAGGCGGGCATCTGTCATCCACTACAACGGAAACCTGAAACCCTGGCTCGAGATTGGACTGTCCAAATACCGAAAATACTGGTCGCGACATGTCAATTATGATCAAGTATTTATACGGGAGTGTAACATAAACCCCTGAGTGACAAACACTTTAAGTATGATTTTCATTCTTTTTTTTTACTTGCTAGATTAATTCTTTATGCCCTAGGTTTTGTAAGATGTCTAGAGCATTTATTCTTTTCTTTTTCAGTTGCAAATGTGCTAGTTCCTCTTATATAACTGTAAAGGTGCCAGGGTGCTTAGTGGTAGGGTTTAGAACCGGACGTTGCGCACAGGTTAACAGCCACGTTAGGCTTGTATTATGTCATGTACTGTATACTTACTAATGGTTTGATTGATTGTACCAATGCTAAGCATGAACACTTGCAAATAATAAAAGGGTAAGCTTTTTTGTGAGCAAAAGTTCTGATCTGTTTATGGCCCAATTGGACATGTCACCAGTGGAGTCAGCTCGTTCTCTGTTGTGCCCACACGATGCCGAGAATTCCCATGTTTAGGCAAGCCATGTCCAGGATGTGATCAAACCGAAAACGAGGAAATCCAGTGCCTTATCCTAACAAGATCACCCAAATTTCAACAGAAAAAGCCTTATCCAACCTCTCGTTAGTCGGTAATTAGGCGAGGTTAGTTTTCTCCTACCCGATTTGTAAGCAGCTAGCCAATCCATATCCACGCCTGCCTATATATACGCCGTGTTGCTGCCTAACTAAAAAGTTTCGCAACGCACACGCAGTACTACACACGCGCCTCCGAATCTCATCATCTGTTGATCCCGTTCACGATGGCGAGAGCGCTCCTCGAGTCTGCCGCCGGCGGCGCGGCAACGGGTTTCTTGCCGCCGTGGCTCGCGGCGCTCGGCATGGTCGTGGCCTCCGTCTGGATCGTCTCGCTCGCGGTCTTCCTCTGCGGCCGCAGCTCCCACGCGGACGACGACCTCCCCAAGAAGAAGCTCGCTGCAGCAGCGAAGCCGAGCAAGCCGGCGAGCGTCGCGCCCAAGGCGAGGTCGAAGGCGAGGTCCGGGGACACGACGGGGATGTACGGAGCCGCGTACGTCGCTGGTGTCGCCTCTGGTGGCGGAGGCTGCGTCTGTGGCGGCGGTGGACGTGGAGGTGGAGGTGGTGGCGGCGGCGGTGGTGGCTGCGGAGGAGGCGGAGGCTGCTAGAGTTGAGCTGGCATGCGTGCATGCATGCACGCAAGGCACTACGGCAGCCCGATGTGTGGTTTTCTTAGTCAAGTTAGCGATCTCGTGATGCGCCTGGTGTTAATGCCAGGATTATTATATGGCTTACGACCATGGTGTTAATTTTTTTTCGCTTAGTTAGTCTTTGTTCTTAGGTTCCGCCGTAGTATCGTCACACTCTTCCTCGACAGTAATAATAATACAGTACAACATTAGTGTTATGGTGTTGTCGGTAGTGCTTTTGGATTAGCTAATTGTAGTGACACATAAGCATTTTGCATGTATGTACTGCATGATATCACCTATGATATCATTGTAGCTAATCTTAAGAGTATATCTAAAGAGTTTATGCGTTTAATTATATGGAGCTCATGCATGCATAGAATCTGGCTGGAGTAGCCAAATTTTCTACGTATGGTTATGTGCAAGAGGCCCTCTGTTTAGGATTTTTAGGCCGGACAACGTTTTCAGATATCTCCAAATTATAAGCGGGATCATTAACTCTCCTTAATTCAAATGCTAGTAATTGTTGTGCGAAGCTAGAGGAGGAAGGGTGCGATCCACGGCAAACCTAACTGCCGATGCATGGATTTCATTCCTGGCGGTTGATTGACGAGTTTACTCTCACCCGGATCACCTTCCTCTTTGGCCGTGCGATGGAAAAGTTACTAGAAAGAGTAATCGCTTAAATTAAGTGGAGAGATTTTAGGTGTAGTTAACATGAATTTAAAACGTTCCCGGGGCTAATAACTTCTCCTTTACATGCCCACGTCTTGGTATTATCAAATTGTCTCTCTAGACTAAAAATCCCAAACAGAGAGAGTATAAGATACTCCGTATGTTTTAAATTACTCCGCACGCACGTTTACCTAAGTGGGCTAGTACTTTTCATTAAAATAATTCTGAGATTTTTGAAATAGATAGTATGAAAGTGTACTACGTATTCTAAAAATCTCGGGAATTTTTTGAATGAAAAATAAGAGAGTACTAGCCCACCTAAATAAACGGAATAAACGTACGTGCGGAGTAATTTGAAATAGAGAGAGTACAACCCTCACTCTCTTTTATCATTAACTATGGTGCCACGTTAGCAAAATACCTACTCCCTTGTCACCACTAGAATCTTACTTAGCTCTAATTTTGAGTATAACATAGAGCTAAGAAAAGAGTAGTACAACATAATAATAAATTGGGATGGAGGAGTACTTGAATAGTACTTAGCTCTAATTTTTGAGTTATCCTTCTCTGATATTAATTCCTCCTCGTGTTTGTTTTTCCCCTTGTCACCACTAGTAGAATCTTCAATTTGGCAATATTCACTGCACCTCACTACGGGTCGCGAAGACGGACGGCAGCGGTCAAGGTAAAGGAAAGCCGGGAGAAAGTTTTGGCTGCTGCCAAGCCCGACGAACACCACATTCCTGACAACAGTCGTACTCCGTGACGGCCGCTATGCAACGCACAACACAAAAAATAACATTTCTCTTAGGAGTAGCTTAACTGTTAAGCATCGCCTCTGGATTGCCATATCGTTTGGTCTCCCCGGTAAGTAAATCAGGTAGCGTGACCGCGATCGAGATAAGGAGCTAGCATCAAGGAGTAGTAGACGGTAAATTAAAGGGGTTGTTTTGATCAAGCTGCCAACCACTCACATTCGATACGTACAGTAGGCACCAACATATCCTCGCCGCGTACGTCCACGTCGTCACTATAAATTGCCATGCCAAATCCGTCACGGGGTTTGACTTTGCCAGTACTGACACGCTCGGCACAGTGCAGATATTGTACTGTAGCAGCAGTAATTAGGGCAGCAGAAAATGCAAGGCGATCTCGTATGCTTACACCTCGTGTTCCCAGCTATGTAGCGCCGGATGATGAAACTTTTGGCCTGGTAACGACTGGATTTTCGCTCGCGTTCTTAAGCAAACCTATAAATCAGAAATATTTGAAAGTTCTTCTTCCCGCTAACAAAAATTAACACGAGTTTGACAGATTCTCGTCCAAACACGCTGTTCGGCGATCGTAAGCAGTTCAGGTTTGGATTTTAGAATATTACATAAAAATCAGAATCACTCATCCACCGGGACAGGCTCCTCCATCGTGCAGCTGACTTCGCCTCCGCCGTAGCAGATGTGGCAGCGCTCGTCGATGGGGTACAAGACATGGAGGCAGAGCTCGGCGACGATGTGGTGGCAGAGAGCGATTTCGATGAAGGTGCGATCGTTGGTACAGAGGTCGGCGTAGATGTCGGCGTGCCTATGGCGGCGAAGCTCGGCGTCTCGGGAGATCCTCATCCAGAATGGCGTCACGGTGCGCCGTGTACCACAATCCCTCTTATCGACATGTGTATTCAGTCATGCACTTCTCGATCGATGCATGAAGCCGTTTGGCAGGCGGATCCATAGCCTTGGCCTTCTTCTAGCCGTGCTCTGGACGACCTTCAGCGACATCTGGGGGTGGCACGTCGGGGGTGTAGACGACCTCCTTGGCCTTGGCGAGTGACACACGAGTGTCCGCCCACTTTTGGCAATGCTCGATTCTATGAAACACATGGTGAAATTTGAACTCGGTCATGAGTCGTTACGGTAAATGCCGAGAGCACGAACTAGGTGCGAAAGAGCTGCGTGAACTCGACGATGGTCAGTTTCAAAATGCAAGAACACGGCGATGTCAGTCGCAAAATATGACGAATCGGTTTACCTTGTTTTCCATGTTGTCGCCGATTTCTGGGCGATGCTCGATTTCCTCTTGGATCCCATGCCATTTGATACACGCTTGTTGCATTCCATGTGGATCTTGTTGAAGTATGGATCCATTAGCTTGCGCTCGTCGAGCACAATCTTGATATGCTTCTGACAAGGGGTAACCTCGGCAATGTCCATAGTGATGGACTTAACGTTTTATAGAAAAGAGAACGCTAGGCACTTCATCGACTGATCAGACAAACAAGAGAGTCGAAGTCGTATGATTACTTGTGGATAATATGATTATAGATCGCGAGGTTACCCCTTGTCAGAAGCGTATAGGCTACCCCTCTCCGTTGGCTCCTCCCAGCCTTTATATAATAGGCTAGGTCCCGAGGCCGTATACAGATATGTTACAAGTTATAATTGCAATATTAATACAACGTCGGTTCTTACTCTTTCCTTATCTAGTAAAACATGCCTTCCTTGGTTTTTCTTGGGCCTGGCGGGCTATAAGTCTTTATATAACCAAGGTAACAAATCATAATAACCCGGGTAGTCATACCCATGTGAGCTTGCAATAGTTCTCCGAGTCTTGATTCGCATCAATGATCCCGTCGAGGCTCACCATTTTTCATGCTTCGGTGAGACACTCGTCTTCAAAGGTGGTTCACTTGATGTGAGGCTCAATAGATGGTGCCATCTTCGGTTTCCTCTTCCTCTTCCACTTACCCTTGATCACCGGGATTTTCTTTTGGCTTCTTCCTGGTCATCGCCTTCCTCCTCATCCGCCTGGTTGTCGGCTAACTCTTGCGAATCAAGGCCGTGCTCGATGTCAGTGCGGGATTGCTCTTTTGTGAAGAATGCGCTGGTGTTGGTGGTAGAGCCGGAAGTGATCATCTCGGCCATGAAGGAGTCGCCCAACATTCCGTCGAGCATGTTGCTGAAGGGAATATGCCCGAGAGGCAATAATAAAGTGGTTATCTTATTCCATGTTTATGATAAATGTTTATTTTACATGCTAGAATTGTATTGATCGGAAACATCAATACATGTGTGTTTAATAAACAAAAAGGGTTCCTAGTTATGCCTCTCTTATAGACTAGCTTGTTGATTAACAAGATGATCAAGGTTTCCTGATCATGGACATTGGATGTTGTTAATAACAAGGTCACACCATTGGTGGAATGATGTGATGAACATTCATCCGAAGTATAGCATTACGATCAAAGTCATTATGTTTATATTGCTATAACATCATACGAAGTAATCTTTATTCTTAGACCATGAGATCATGTTAATTGCTAACACCGGAAGAGTATCTTGATAACATCAAACGTCACACCGTAACAGGGTGACTATAAAGGTGGGTTCAGTGCTACGAAGGTGTTATGTTGAGGCTCATGGATCAAGAGTGGAATTTGTCAATCTCGATGACAGATAGATATACTCTGGGCCCTCTCGGTGATATCACATTGAGATAGCTTGCAAGCAAGTGATGTGATCACTAGAATGTTATATCACGGGAACGAGAAAAGAGTGCATGTCGGTAACGAGATCAAACTAGGTATGGAGATACCGATGATCGAATCTCAGACATGTAGTATATCGCGAGACAAAGGGATTTAGTTACTAGCGTTAAAGGTTCTCACGATCACAGAAGTCATCGTTGAATGTGTAGGAGTCAGTATGGATCTCCAGGTCCCGTTGCTGATTATTGATCGGAGAGGGGTCTCGATCATGTCTGCATTATTCGCGAACCGTAGGGTGACACACTTAAGGGATACCGACACCATTTGGAGCAAATGTGTTTCAGATAAAGATTTAAGAAAGCGTTGGAATTATTTCAATAGACACCGAAACTGTTTCAGGTGAAATTGCTGAAATTGGTTCTGCATGTAATATTGAAATGTTGCAGGGGGTTTTATGTGAATGTTTGTTAATTAAAGTAATTAAAAAAATTCTGAATAAAAAATAATAAAAGAGTTTTATTAAATGAGAGAGCATTAAATTTGGACAAATTTAATGCATTTAAAGTGGAGACTTTAAAAGGGAATGTGAAGGGGCATTTTAATGTGGAGGAGTTACCACCACATGAATGGAGGAGGTGAAAGGTCACCTCCTCCATGCGCCGGCCATGAAGGAGGGGCACCCCCCTCCTCCTATAAAAGGCCCCCCTCTCCTCACTTCTCACACACACCTCCTTGTGAAGGATCTCTCTCCCCCTCTCGTATTATACCCCCATGGTCTCGGATTAGCGAGATACATGTTCCCAGTGGCTTTATCTAGAAAGGAGTTGTTGCTTCCGCTGCTTTTCTGGAGCGAGGGACGGAGGTTGTCGGGGTACCGGACGTGTGTGCGATCACGGATGCACCGCTGCTTTGCGGTGCTGGACTTGGTGGTGCTGGAGCTGGATCTGATGGACGTGCTGGAGCCGGACCTGCTGGACTTCATCACGATCTTGAGATCGGCAAGTGTACGACTACATCAACCACGAGTTCCTACTCGTTAACAAAGCTTGTTGTCTACGAGGGTAAGTTCTCGTTGGATGTATGTCCACCCGTTGCTTTGTACCTAGTAGATAGATCTTGGCGTGTAGTTCACACCATAGGATTTTTTTTGTTTTCTATGCTGCGGACCCAACAGTGGTATCAGAGCCTGATCTATACGTAGGTGCTTAGCACGGATAGTACACATATGTTGATATGTGGGCGATGATGATCATGTTATTGCATCTTCTATGTATTTTGGATATTGGTGGCATAGTGGGATGAAGCGGCCCGGACCAACCTTACATGTCATCGTACATGAGACCGGTTCCACGACTGACATGCAACTTGTTTTGCATAAGTGGCTGGCGGGTGTCTGTCTCTCCTACTATAGTCAATATCTGATTTACAACGAGTTGCTAATAATTTGGTTATCCTCGTTGTGGTTCATGTTCGTAGGTAAGAACGGTTCTATCTCCGAAAGCCCTAAGCCACGTAAAACTTGCATTGATAAATTAGACGCGTCTAGTTTAGATCGTTGCTGGGCTAGTGTATTGATATGGTATTGTTGTAAGTAGATGTATGATAGATACTCTTACAACACAATCAACGTGTAAGTTCCATAGACCTTGGCCTTACACATAAAGGAATGATAGAGATCATACCACAATGCAAATGATAAAGATCAAATGCATGGACCATATCATCTCACTTTACACATTAGATGTTAGCATCTTATACTGCTAGTTTGGCTCTTTCTGTAGCATTGTAAGATGATCCCTCATTTAAATATCAAGATAAAATGTGTTCTTCCTTAAGTATGCACCATTTTATGGATCGTGTTTCGAGACATCACGTGATGATCGGGTGTACTCGAATCTATGCTTTCATACAAACGGGTGTAAGACAGTTTTACACATGTGAGTACTAAGGTTCTTACTTGGTGAGCCTAGCATGTACAGACATGGCCTCGGAACACAGACCGAAAGGTTAAGGATGAGTCATATAGTTGATATGATGCTTATATAGATGCTCGCCTTTGAAGCTACATCAACTCACGTGATGATCGGACTTGGTGTAGTGGATTTGGTTCATGTAATCACCAAAAAGACACGAGGGATGTCGTTTTTGAGTGGGAGTTTATTTCTAATTTGGATTAGTCGAACCAAATTTGTCATAAATTAAATCAAAGTGAATTTGCATAGTTTGTTGTAGTCATTGGCATTCGTTTTCTACCTTATGCTTAGTTTTTATTTGAGATAATAGAACTATAGAATTCTGAATATTTACTTTACGAACTGGTATCGTATTGTTTTGAATGTCAATTTAAAGTTTATAAGTCCTATTGCAAACTTTCAGCAAACTTTATTTACTCCATGAAGTTTAATTAGTAGTATTAAATCAAGAGTAAGAATTCCAATGTTAGTATCTAAAGTATCATGTTTGCCTCCATGATTATTGATATTCAAAAAGTTGTTTTAATATCAAGATTATATTGGAGCTAGAAATTGTTTCAGAAACCATCATGTGTGAAAGATATTGTGATATCTGAAACAATGTGTTTGGTTGCATTATGATAGAGTATAATTTAGCAAAATACATGTTCTCATATTGTATGAGAATTTGTGAAGGATGGAGATGTTAGGCATCCGAATCTACCAAAAAGGTTTTGGGAACTGATATTATACTCGTGATTCTTCCTTATAAGCTATAGTAGCTTGATCATGAAAGTTGTCATGATAAGGATGAATAGAAGATGTAAGTAAAATGTTTACTACACTAATAGATTACTAAAGAATGGATTTTTGAAAGAACACCAAACATTTGATGATGGTGATCCACTTCAAAGTGCAAGTCCAAAGGTATTAGTATTTGACTATATACGCTTTGTACCATGTGTCATGTTGATGACACCACTATTGATGTTGATAGATTCTTTTAAAAGAAAAGGAATTGCTGAAAGAGAATCTATAAAATATTTGGCAGAAAATAAAAGGTTGGAGATGTCCGACTTAGGTATATAGAAGATATACATGTTATGGCTATATTCTTTGCTTGTTAAACAATGTGGTTCTTAGGTATTGGATACCGAATTGGTTGGTATGAAGTGTCATACAGGACAACGCAATTCATGAACTACAATGGCCTAAGTAACTACCAAGAGAATGAGTGATGATGTTCATCGAAAACAAATAAAGTGTTATTGTGTTTTTCCTTGTCATCAAACCAAGCCTTCAAGATTTGTTTAAATAATTGTTATTTTGTTCCGGTATTACGAGAACAATGATTGTTCAAATAAATTACCGTATTTCATAAAGGATGGATGAACTTTTACAAGTCTAGTGGGAGAAATCACATCCATAAACATTATTTCTAAAATGTCGCAAGACAAATGATTAAAAGATCACTTATGAAGTGACATCGCTGTTTTAAATTATATTGGAAATAAAACATGAAGAAACTCCATGTTGATGGATTTTTGGAGTCTTTTGAATTTGATCAATTGACGCATGTGAGACTTTCCTCGAGATAATTGAAACTCCGTCCATAGGCCAGAGAGGAACGGATGACTAGCTTATTGGAAATTGTGCATGCTGATGTGCATAATCCATTATATGTAGCCATATGTGATGGATCTTTTTGCTTCATATGCTTTCTCCGAAAATTTGAGTGAATATATCTGCATATTTACTTAATAAGGAAGAAGTATGAAACATTTGAAAATTGTTCAAAGACTTTCAGGATGAAGTGGAAAATCATTGTAACAAGAAAATAAATAGTTTATGATTCGATCATAAAGGGAGATATTTGAGTTACATGTTTAGCAAAAACACCTAAGACTTGAGGAATTGTTCCATGATTTGTGTTTCCCGATAAACTATAGGAGTATGGCATATTCGAGAGATAAAATCAAACCATGTTTGACATGGTAAGATCAAGGGTGTCATTTATAAAACTGCCATTATGTTTTAAGGATTTAAGCTTTAGAGACTACCGCTTTTACACTGAAAAGAGCACCATCGCGATCCATTGAAATGACACAATATGAGTTATGGTTTGGGATAAAACCCGAATTGTCTTTTCTTAAATTTTGGTATGCTATGCATAAGTAAAATGTTTACAACCAAAGTCGGATAAGCACGTCTTTGTAGGTTATCCCAAAGAATTTGTTGGGAATTTCTCCATAACACCGAGGACAAAAGAGTTTGTTACTTGGAACGTCAAGTTTCTTGAGAAGGAATTTTTCGTGAAAATTTAAGTGGGAGGACAATAGAACTTTGATAAGGTTGTTGAACCTTAGCTATATGCGCTAAGTAGCGCAACGTCGGAAAGTGTCCCGGTGGCGGCCACAATGCTCATGGCTCTCGTGACTACAAAAGGTGTGATCTCGGAGATTAGAGTTCCTATAGAACCGTGTGGGTCGGTAAGAATCAAATAGTAAGATTTGATAAGCAAGTCGTTATTGTTTTGACAATGATGAACCGACTACATGCAAAGAAGCGATGATGGGCCCTGACTCCATAAAATGACTAGAAATCATAGAATCCGTGATAGTATCCATACATGAGAAAACAAGTTTCTGAACTTGGAAGACCCTCCGGAAAGGCATGAAGCCTATCAGTCGTGTTTGGATCTATAAAGAAATAGACATGGATGTTTGACATCTATGAAATAGTCGACATGTCGGAAAGAAGTTTACGGCAATGTTCAAGGAGTTTACTATGACAAGATATGATCTTTCATAGCGATATATAGTCTTGACGGATTAATGTAGCAACCACTACATATAATTTGGTATATGGTAGTTGAATAAACAAAACAAGGTTTTTCTAATAGAACGGTAACCTAGGACATGTACATGACATGGTCCGAAGGGTTTTGTTAATTCAAAGGGTGCTAAAAGGGCATGTAAACTTCAATAGTTGAAGTAAGCATAGCGGAGTTGGAATCTTCACCATGATGAAACCGTTAAAAGAGTTTAAATTCATCGGAGATGATGAAGATGCTTGCATTTGCAAGAAATTAAGTGGGAGCGCTGAGACATATTTCTAATACATTATGTAGATGACATATTGTTGATTGGAAATGATGTATCTTGAATTGACACAAGTTAAGGATTTCATTAAAATAAGATTTCGATGAAAGACTTGGGCAAACCCAGAATATTAGGCATCAATATCTATATGGATAGATTAAGGCGCTAATATGGTTGTGCCAGACATACATATATAAGATATTGAAAGGGTTCAATATGAGATATTGAAAGGGTTCAATATGGAAACAACAAGAAAGGTTCTTGCTGTATGGAAAGAATTGTATTCAGATTCAAGTGTTTCAACACTTGGTGAGTAAAATCATATGAAGATTTTGATTGATTATACCATGATATGTATATATCCAGAATGTCCTATGCTCTAAATGTTATGAGCATATACCATAATGATTCATAAGATGATTATTGGATAATAGTAAAGATATTCTTATGAGCTTTGGAAGAACTAAGAATATATCATATATAAGTGACAAATAGTTAAAGGTAGTTCATTGTAAAGTGTTACATTGATACTAGTTTTGTCACAAGATACAAATTAAATTTATCTCAATTTAGACTATGGGTGGCACAATATAATGAAAATGATGTTCCATGATGGATTTGGATGAGTTCTAAAGTTGAGATATTGTGACGGATACTACAACAAAAGGCTAAGTATACAGCTGCTATAGTAGCAGCAAAGGAGGGCATTTGTGTTAAGTAATTTGTTATCAAACTAGGTGTGGTTCAAAGTGGGATAATACTATGAAGATATATTGTGTGACAATAATATCAACATATTTTGAGCCGAACGAACTAAAGGTCTCACCAGAGGACCAAATTTATAAAATGCCATCTCATTTGAGAATGAGTGATGCGTAGAGACGCAAAGACATGCAAATACACACGGATCTGAAACTATCACATTCGGAGATTATGTTAACCACTAGCAATTGCGTATATGCAACACCAGAAAGCCATAGGTGTTCAATACGCAAAGTTTTTCAAACTATATTATTGACTCTAGTGCAAGTGGGAGACTGAAAGGAATATGCCCGAGAGGCAATAATAAAGTGGTTATTATCTTATTCCATGTTTATGATAAATGTTTGTTTTACATGCTAGAATTGTATTGATCGGAAACATCAATACATGTGTGTTTAATAAACAAAAAGGGTTCCTAGTTATGCCTCTCTTATAGACTAGCTTGTTGATTAACAAGATGATCAAGGTTTCCTGATCATGGACATTGGATGTTGTTAATAACAAGGTCACACCATTGGTGGAATGGTGTGATGAAGATTCATCCGAAATATAGCATTATGATCAAAGTCATTATGTTTATATTGCTATAACATCATACGAAGTAATCTTTATCCTTAGAGAATGAGATCATGTTAATTGCTAACACCGGAAGAGTATCTTGATAACATCAAACGTCACACCGTAACAGGGTGACTATAAAGGTGGGTTCAGTGCTACGAAGGTGTTATGTTGAGGCTCATGGATCAAGAGTGGAATTTGTCAATCCCGATGACGGATAGATATACTCTGGGCCCTCTCGGTGATATCACATTGAGATAGCTTGCAAGCAAGTGATGTGATCACTAGAATGTTATATCACGGGAACGAGAAAAAAGTGCATGTCGGTAACGAGATCAAACAAGGTATGGAGATACCGATGATCGAATCTCGGACATGTAATATATCGCGAGACAAAGGGATTTAGTTACTAGCGTTAAAGGTTCTCATGATCACAGAAGTCATCGTTGAATGTGTAGGAGTCAGTATGGATCTCCAGGTCCCGCTGCTGATTATTGATCGGAGAGGGGTCTCGATCATGTCTGCATTATTCGTGAACCGTAGGGTGACACACTTAAGGGATACCGACACCATTTGGAGCAAATGTGTTTCAGATAAAAATTTAAGAAAGCGCTGAAATTATTTCAATAGACACCGAAACTATTTCAGGTGAAATTGCTGAAATTGGTTCTGCATGTAATATTGAAATGTTGCAGGGGGTTTTATGTGAATGTTTGTTAATTAAAGTAATTAACAAAATTCTGAATAAAAAATAATAAAAGAGGTTTATTAAATGATAGAGCATTAAATTTGGAGAAATTTAATGCATTTAAAGTGGAGACTTTAAAAGGGAATGTGAAGGGGCATTTTAATGTGGAGGAGTTACCACCACATGAATGGAGGAGGTGAAAGGTCACCTCCTCCATGCGCCGGCCATGAAGGAGGGGCACCCCTTCCTCCTATAAAAGGCCCCCCTCTCCTCACTTCTCACACACACCTCCTTGTGAAGGATCTCTCTTCCCCTCTAGTATTATTCTCCCATGGTCTCGGATTAGCGAGATACATATTCCCGATGGCTTTATCTGGAAAGGAGTTGCTGCTTCCGCTGCTTTGTTGGAGCGAGGGACGGAGGTTGTCGGGGTACCGGACGTGTGTGCGATCACGGATGCACCGCTGCTTTGCGGTGCTGGACTTGGTGGTGCTGGAGCTGGATCTGATGGACGTGCTGGAGCCAGACCTGCTGGACTTCATCACGATCTTGAGATCGGCAAGTGTACGACTACATTAACCACGAGTTCCTACTCGTTAACAAAGCTCGTTGTCTACGAGGGTAAGTTCTCGTTGGATGTATGTCCACCCGTTGCTTTGTACCTAATAGATAGATCTTGGCGTGTAGTTCACACCGTAGGAAATTTTTTGTTTTCTATGCTGCGGACCCAACAGTTGCCTACGTTCGCGTCACCAAGATAGATGGAGGAGCCGACTCCGTGCTTTTGGGCAAAGGCCAGGGGACCACGACGCAATGCCGATGAACTGGCGTACGGGGGAGATCCTCCGTAGGGCATGTTGATATCGACATTGAAGTCAGACAGACCGCGAGGTGTAGGGCAGTGGGGGAAGACCATGTTGGGGTTGAATTTTCCCAGTCGATTGCTGTCGAACTCGGGGGATGACGAGAACCGCGGGCGTGGCTTCTATGGCTCTCATGGAACATCGTCGGCGAGCACGGCGAAAAGCTCGTCGGAGATCCGTCGCTCGCCTGGCTTCCCCAGGGTACGCTGTACTATCTAGCATGGACGGCCAGATGGGCCATGGACGCTCGAGTAGCCACCATGCTACGCTTGGTGGCCGCCTGCGCCTGAGCCTCCTACTCGGCTTCCAGCTTGTTTTTCAATTTTGCTTCCCTTTCCCGCCGGCTTTCTGTTTTGATTTGCCTTCACCAGCAATCTTTCGCTCAGGCTGCGTCGGTCCAACCCTCCGGTTTCGGCTGTGGTACTCTCGGCTTTCTCTACTTTGGTTGCGCAGGCTCGCCGGCGGTGGTGCGAGGGTTGGTGAATTTCTCGGACGGCATGACGGGCGAAGGTTAGAGGCAATGGTGAGATAGGTGGTCGATTGGTAGGGAAAAGGGGAAGAAATGGAGGAAACTTGGTCTTCTATCGCTACCTCTGGCCCATCCACTTTTTCGCTTCGTGCGGCGTTCCTAGGCAACACCCAGCGCGCCGGGTTCGGCCTGGAAACACTGGATGAAAGTTGGGCCAAATCTGGCAGAAAACGGGGTGCTAAAAACACGAGTGGGTAAAAAATTATCGTCCGGATGAAAAAAAAAGGTCGTGGAGAGCCCCTTCTCGAAGCGTTAGTGGAGATGCTCTTCGAGCATCTCTAACCTATCCCCATCGGTTAGAGGAGTAAACGGAGGAGTAAACTTTAGACGAGTAAATATACTCCTCTAAAGGAGGTCGGCGCCGAACCGATCCCCTAAATTTAGAGGAGTAAACTTTTTTTGTCCCATTTTTTTCCACCACTTCACATATGCATTCAAACATCTTACATATGGTTCAAATAAACAATTCAAACATACAGAAAATTCAAACACAAGCAATACACCACTTAAACGACATACATAGACATAGTTTATCGAATCGAACATATCGAAAATAAACAATTCAAACATACGGAAAATTCAAACACAAGCAATACACCACTTAAACGACATACATAGACCTAGTTCATCGAATCGAACACATCGAAATAAAACATGCATAGAGTTGATTCAAAAGTAGACTCTACAACCAACATCGATCAAGGTCACCAAAAAGAAGCTATCGACCTTGTTTGATCTAAAATACCACCAACATATCACCTCATATGTTGTGGACCACAATCGGAAGAGCTCAAAGACCATCTCCGAAGAACTCATCATCATCACCTCCTCCTCCTCGGCCACCACCATCCTCACCATGACCATCACCACCACCATCCTCACCATGACCATCACCACCACCACCATCTCCTCCTCCTTGGCCACCATCACCTCCTTGGCCATGAGCATCTCCACCAAAAAGCGGACCGATGAGAGGAGAGGAGAAAAGGAGATTTTTTATCTTGCCGACGATCCATCGAACACCTCGCGCTCGTCGACGTTGACAACGGCCGCCCGTGGTGGCCGGCCTCGGCGAGGGTCCGCCGTCGAGGCCTTGCGCGTCGAATAGGCAGCTACAGCCTTCGGCAGCGCTGCCTCGGCCTTCTTCCTCTTCTTCTTGGCCATCGCCTCCGCGAGCGCCACTTTGGCCGGAGTCATCTTGCTCTGTCGCCGGCCGGCCACATGAGCAAGGGGAGGACGCGGCGCCACCTCGGAAGCCTCCACGCGCTTGCCGTCGGCCTTATCGGAGGCCTTGACGGTCGTGCCGCCCGGCCGGACTACGTTGTTGGCCCCCAATCTTTTCCCACCCGCGACCACGGCAGAGATCTCCGATTGCAGCGGCGTTGGGGCATCTCCGGCGCTGGGGATGGTCGGAGAAGGTGCGCCGGAGAGCCGCGCGTCGATTGTGGGCAGAGTCGGCGACATGGGCGCCGGTGGGGAGGCAGGCGGGGAAGAACGGCGGAGGGCGGGAAGAGGAGGTCGGGAGGCGGGAGGTTTTCTCGAAATTGGCCTCGAAGGAGTAAATTTAGGAGTCGGCCGCCGTTTTTACTCCCTCGATGAGTATAATTTTACTCCTTTAACCATTTAGGAGTTTGATTAGATGCCGTCGTTGTGTATTTTCACTCTCTAACCCGATTTTAGGGGATCCATTAAAGCCGCCCTTGAACCGGTAGGATGATGTTGAAGTGTTGAAGAAATGGAGCGGTTCCACGGAGGCGCCCACGGGTGGCGGCACGCAGACGGGCCGTGCAAACACCTCCGTGCTAAGCAAAAGCAAAAAACCACGCCCCGTTTCCGCCTGTGGCGGCACGCGACTGCGCTCGTACGTCACGGTGCTATGCTGAAACCCATCCACCCAAACCAAACCCCATCCCCCACCGCCGCCCCCCGGGCTGCTATAAAGCCGGCGCCACCACGGAGCCAGATGGTAACCGCGACACACACTCCACACTCAACCATCAGCAACAAGCATCACTAGTCGTTCATACACCTGCCAGTTAAGCTCGGAGATCGATCGGATGGCTTTTGCGCCGGTGGAGTTCCTGGGCGCGGGGCCGCAGGGCGGGCTCGGCGGGGAGGCGCTCTACTGCGCCGTCATCCTGTGGCTGTCCGTCATGTCCTGGATCATCTTCACGTGCGTCGGCAGCGACGACGGCGGCGGCGGCGGGAAAAGGAGGGGGCGCCGGGACACCAAGGTCTTCGTCGGCGCCGAGCGGCTCTGCGACGGCACCGGCCCGCGGTGCAGCGGCGGGTACGGCCTCTGCGGCTCCTGCGTCGACTAGCCTACTTAGTGGGTGGGTGGGAACTTCTTCCTGTAATCGAGCGCGAGCAAATCATCATGATTTGAGGAACTACTTGTAGCCTGTATATAGGTTTGTTTAATTAGGAGATCGATGATCGGTGTGATGAGACGACGAGCCATCTCTCTCCCCTTTGTGAAGACAATAAGAGGGAGCAGCACCTGTACCGCGTTCGATCCTGGGTTAGGCTTGGCTGCAAGAAATCAAGCTTCTTCTTCGTCTTCTGTTCCTCTTCTAGCTCGATCGATCATGCGTGGACGATCAATTGCACAAATACTAGTACTACCTGTTTCTTGTGTCTCTTTCGAGTGGAAATTTTGCTTTTCTTCTAGTGCTGCCACTTTCGTCCGTGGAGGATAATTGCAGAGATATCATTTTCAAGTGGACGATTTGGATGGGTTAGTTGGATGTTGGAGCAACTTTAATTTCTGCGGGCGAACCAAAGCCAATCCCCCTCCTCTGGTGGTGGACTGGTGGTGGTGGTGGATCAGGTCGGCAGGGTAGGGTTTAATTGAGACGGAGTAAAATCCGGATCGAAGTTAAGTACGCAGTGATTGCGACGGCCGGGGGGCGTTGGAGCGTCGACATCCCCCTGCACGCTTCGATCGTGGCGACAGAAATTGACTAGCAATCGAGGTGCTAATTAACCTAACGTAAGTTTCTTGGTGCCCCGAAATTATCTTGCTTAATTGTCTGTCCAAGTACGGATAGATGATAGTACTAGTCACTCGCAATCAAATTTTCTGCGATCCTAAAAAAAAAGAATTGGCAGCAAATAGAGGAGAATGCAACTTTTTGGGCACCAAACGAGGGCGCGTTTGTTTGGTAGCAGGTCCGGACAGGCTCGCGATGAAATCGGTCCGATTGGTTGTCTGTATGGTCTGCGTTGTGCGTCAGCGTGAGTCTTAAAGCAGCCCATGGCCAGGCCCAACTACTACGCTCGAATTTGCCGGTTCTAGCGGGACTAACTCGGGCGATCGCACGAATGCACCGGCGCATGTAAGGCTGTCTCTCTCTTCTCCTCTTATCTCTCCTCCGTAGATGAGCTCAATTTTGATACCCTGTAATTAGCACAAAGATGCCTTGATTCAAAACAAGATCTACATAAAAAAAATGCGCATCAACGATGGGTTCCATTCTGACCATCGCCTTCGAGGTTCGTGAACTGTACCTTCACAGATTTGTAGTCAAAGTTAGAGTTTTTGGGGATTCTTCGGATTCGTCGCATAGAATCAGCCACTCGGAATTTCTTTCTAGAAATAGCTTGATCTCGTTGTTCCTCACAATTTTTGTGTTGCAAGTGTTTCGTTTTTATGGAGGTAGAGGACCCATCTGTTGAACTGCTCTCTGAATTGTAGGTGTACGTGTATGTACGTGAGGATGAACTTCATATGTAGTTTCTCAACTTGTATGTGAGGTTGAAGATGAGGTAGAGGAAGAATGCCTACTCGACGTGTGGGTCAGGCAGGTAGAGGAACGTCAAGGTCACCGTCACCGTCAATTGTGGTTGTGGCCGCTCGTAGCTCCCCTACGTCGCGGATGTGTTTTAGGAGGTTCAGTCCGCCGTGTTCGAGCTCGAGTTCCTGGATGCCCCAGGCAAGGGCGTCAACACAGCGAGCATGTTCGAACAGTTCCTAGTTCAACCTTCCATCGAGGAACACTATAGTGTATGGTCGTGTTTGCGTTCTTCGACGCCAACGGAACCGCAACAGTTGTCTCGCCGCCCTCCGTCGCCGGCGCAACCATAGGAGGTGTCATGCCGGTCTTTGTCGCCGGCGCAGCCGCAACAGTTGTCCTGCCACCCTCCGTCACCGGCGCACCCGCAACAGCTGTCCTGCCGCCCTCTGTTGCCGGGATGCAGTAGAAGAACACGAAAAAGAAGAGCTGCTAATGACTGTTTAGGTGTGTATATTAGTGTGACAAGCAATCCGGCGCAGGAAACCAACAACATGCATTTGTTGTTTATTCTTATAAAAAATTCAAACAACCTATCAAACAAGATGCAGAAGCTCACAAAAATTCAAACAACCTATCAAACAAGATGCAGAGCAATCCGGCGCAGGAAACAACCGCATCACTGCCCAACCGGGCCAAGGAAGTGATGTTGGCTACCACACACCTCCCAAGCGAAGATGGACTAGCGATATGCGAAAGCTTAACACCTTTGTGAAGCTATCTGCTTTCTCTATCCATTCATATTGGTGTAGCTACCTGGTTTAGGTAGTGGAGAAAATATGGACAACACTCTCCTCGACACACACTCTAGATTGGCGCTTGTTTCACTTTGCATCAGGCGAAACAAGCTCAATAATATTGCACTTTGCACATGTCAAGTAAAAAACAGATGTTCACCCTGCACTAGTATATACGTGCTAATGTTAAACAGAGGGCCAGCAGGAACCGGTACGTACATGCGTGCCCACGAAGCTGAGAGGCGGCGGCCTGCTCAAGACCCATCTAGGGTTCCCTTTTCTCCGCCGGCGGTGTCGTCGGTTCGTTCTGTCTCCGATGGCCTTAGGGCCTTGGAGGTGTGGCGGATCACGGCTCTCTCCGGCGGGAGGTTTTTCATTTTTCGTTTAGGCTACTTTCTTGAGTCTTCTTCAAGATGGTGAAGCGATGGCTACATCTTGAAGTCAGAATAAGGTCCTTCCCGCCCTATCCTCGCTCCGGTGGTGCGTCTAGTGCTAACGGAGGACGCGTGAAGTCGTGTGTCCCGCCGAGCTCCTCGGATCTGGTCGATTTTCGTGTTAGTTGGTGTAATTTCAGGTCAGTCTCTTCCAATCTACGGATGTCATCATTGGTGACGGTTGCTGCTCTAGTGCGCTAGTTCTTTGGGGACTTAGCACGACGACTTCTCGTCTGTCTACTATAACAAACTCTACTACGACAAGCTTTGCCTGGCTCCGGTGATAGAGGGGTGAGGACGGCGGCGCGTCTTCGGCTCGTGCTAGTGTTTGTAGTCGTCGCTAGGTGGTCTATCGACCTACTTGTAATTTTTATAACTTTTAGGCCTCTTTGTACTACTGTTGATGATTATTAATAGATCGGTGGAATTTTGAAAAAAAAGTATATACATGCTAATATTGGTTAAAGAATATGACAATATGCAAACAATACAAAGAGAACCTTTTTTGGAAAAGGGGACGTTACCCCAGCCTTTGCATCTTTCATTATTATAAAAAGTCTCAGTCTTAAAAAGTACAAGCATGGATCACATGGTCCTTTTCCTCTCCCCGCTACAGATCTGAGAGGCGATTTTGAGAGTCCACCGTCAATCCACCTCTTCCGCCGGTGAGGAGTGGGTCCTCTCCCCTCCGTCGGCTGCTCCGGCAGCGGGAGGGTGGGGGAAGCCCGTCTCACGACATGTATTTATGGTAGGGCTTGGTAGGTGTCCGTCCGGCGGCGCTTCGGAGGTGGAGGTGTTGTTGGTTCGTCTGTTGTCCGCGTAGATCCCCTCCAGTGGTGGCGTTCCCTAGGGCTTCACCGACCTGCGCGCGACTTTCCCTGCACCACGGCCAGATCCAGGTATGCGGTGGATCTAGATGCAGTTCAATAAGAGGATGATACAGAGGTTCTTCGCGGCGGCGCCGGCGTTCTCGGCAGTAGTCTCTTCGGAGACGGTGCTCGGTGACTTCCCGTATGCGGTGTGGTGGGGTCCGACGATCCAATGTTTGGGGAGCTTCAGCAGCGGCGTGCCATCGTCAGCTCCGGCTCGTCGTCGTCGTCGTCGGGATCCAGAGGGCTTCCTTGTAATTTTTCCTTTGTTTCTGGACCTTTCTGTAAGTTCGGAGAATTAATATATCATCCTTTTCGCAAAAAAAAAGCATGGATCACACGGGTCAATACTCGTATCAACCATCTAAAACATCGAAAATCAAAAGCACGTGACGCCATCAATGGGTAATTCTAAGATCAAATCGGCAGCCACACCGGCTAAATAATTCAGTGCGGCCGTCTCCAAAAGGTTGCACCCAGTAGCCATTACTTGTCGATCCGTTTCTGGTTGGAGATAAGACCACGCACAGATCCATTGGGTAGCCAAATAAATAACCTGCAAAAAATTAATAGATCGTGCTCTGTTAAAGATATAGTCATTGCGGACGTTCCAAATAGCACACTCCCACCGAATTTGAGTCTTTTTCTTTTTTCTAGTGCCTTTGAGCCTATTCCTAAAAAGATTATTAATAGTTGTAGGTAGAGGTATGTTAAAAGTCATATGTATCATGCACCAGATAATAATCACGAGCGGGCAATCAATAAAACGATGTTGTATAGTCTCATTTTTGTCGCAAAAACAACATTTGTATCTTTCTGCCATTTGCGTTTTTTAGATTGTCTTTAGTGAGTTACCTTTCTCTAAACAAATCACATAAAAATTCTGATTTTTAGAGGTGTTTTTATTTTTTAAATATACTTTCTAAGAAACCTTGTATTTTCATTCAAAAGATCAAGGTAAAAGTATCAGACTGAGTAAGACACCAAATAAATACATCCTGTTCTTCTGTTTTTTTAGAAACACAGTACAATCATAGACGCTCACAACACGTACATGCACCCACCCCTATGAACGCACACACGCACACCCTACCCCTATGAGCACCTCCGAGAGACCGAGCCGGCGGATCGGGTCTTGAGATTGACAAAGTCACCACGGGCGCCTCGCTGTCGACGGAAACGTGGCCTCCCACTGAAAGAATATTCCGTCTTTTTATGCAACACACAGTGTCAAACCGGGGGTTTGAACTCTAGTGGACTGGGGGTATAACCACCCTCCTAACCATCCAACTACGGGTTAGTTTGCCATCCTGTTCTTCTGTTAGATTAATTTGCATGAGTCTAGACAGAAGATGCAACCATGCATTCCACATGTTCCCCGTCAAAGATCTCCTAAAAAAACATTTAATGGATGCAAGGATAATACATCGTCTACGGTAACTTGTTTCTGTTGCGCAATATTATAAAGAAAGCTATATTATTGTGTTAAAGGTTTGTCCTCCAGCCAAACATCCTCCCAAAATTTCGTTCTTGTTCCGTCTCTCTAATCAAACCGGCCCCTAGCGGAAAAAAATCATGTTTAACTCTCATTAAACCCTTGTAGAAGGGTGAATCGTTTGGTTGCGCGATTACTTGTGATAGGGTTTTGTAGTGTAAATATTTATTTTGTAACAGTTCTTGCCAAACGCCTTCCTCATTAATAAGTTTGAATAACCATTTGCTAAGTAAACATATATTTTTGGTTTCCAGCACTTGCACTCCTAGTCTCCCTTGGTGGCTTGGTCTTTGGATCGGCAGATAATATTCCACTTAGTTAAGCGATATTTTTTCTTATGGTTATCATTTTTCCAGAAGAAACGAGATATAAAATAATTCAATCTTTTCCGAACTCCAATCGGCAAGCAGATCATAAACATAGGTTGGCTCGTTAGGACCGAGTCAATGAGCACGAGATGACCCCTATAAGAAAGTGACTTACCTATCCAATTAATTATTATTTTCTCATAACGTATTCCATGGGTTTCTATTCTCCATTTTTGAGTTTGCAAAAATAGATAGGAATAACTAGATACTTAAATGGGAATGACCCAGATTGGCAACCAAAAAGATTTCTGTACTGTACTGATCCTCTACTAACTTGGCTTGTCCAAAGCAGAATAGTTCACTTTTTATGAAAATTAATCTTAAGACCCGATAGTTGTTCAAAGATACAAAGAATGAGTTTGCATAAAAATTATTGTATCATCGGTATATTGAAAAATAGAAATATCCCCCTCAACTAGAGGAGGAATTAGTCACCTGGCCATCCTCTTTTGCACGGCTTATAAGGATCACTAGCATGTCTGCGATGATATTAAAAAAGGATCGGTGATAAAGGATACCCTTGGCGTAATCTTTTATGAGTTTGGAAATAAGGCCAATTGTATCATTAACTCGGATTCCCACACTACCCTAAGTAATAAAATCATTAATCCATTGACACCGTTTAGGGTTGAAACCTTTCATACGCATAACTCGTTGCACGAAAGGCCATTTTACTTTATCATAAGCCTTTTAAAAATCAATCTTAAAAAGAACCCTATCCATTTTGTTCTTATGTAACTCATGAATAGTTTTATGAAGAACCACAACCCCTTCTAAAATATGCTTCCTGGCATGAAAGCAGTTTGTGTGGGCCGAATTACCTTGTAACCTATTTTGGTTATTCGATGTGTATCTACTTTTGTGAATATCTTGAAACTCACATTTAGTTAGCATATGGGTATGTATTGTTGGATTTGAACGACATTTTCCTTTTTTGGCCACAAAACAAGTGTGTCAAAGTTCAACCAAAAAAGTGGTAATTCTCCATTCTGAAAAGCAACAAACATATCCATGAGGCTGAGCTTAATAACCTCCTAGAAAGCTTGGTAGAATTCTATGGGAAAACCATCCAGACCTGATGCTTCATTTTCTCCATTTGCAGGATAGCATCATGGATTTCTTTAATGAAATCAGCACTCAATATGTTATTTTTCTCTAAAGATAATTGAGGGATGTCTTGTACTTTCGACTCAATCAACGAGAAATGATTTTCATCGGGTGGCCTGAAAAGCATTTTAAAGAATTCAGAAATATAGACACGCAAGTTATCCTCTCCAACTATCATGCCCTCGCTCTAATTGGAAAATCATTTTCCTATGGTGCTTTCCATTTCTAATCAAGTGAAAAATTGTGTTATTAACCCCCTCCTAAACATGTTTAATGCGTTGAGCCCATTTATATTCCTCATTCCGTCTAAGTTTTGCTAAATTATCATTTTCCTTTCATAGATCATCCCTTTGGGCTGAATATAAAAGACTTGTCTCCGCCATAGTATCCAAATTATCAATAAGATTTATTAATCGTTCTTTTTCTTGTTTATACACTCCACTAATATTTCGGGCCCAACCTTTCAGGAATCTCTTGATGTGGTGGATCATGTTCTGCTTTTTTCTAAAGGAGTATGACCTTGAGAGACCGAAAGCCATTCCCGAGCGACCATTTCGAAAAAGCCTTCTTTTCATAGCCAAGATAATTCAAAAGAGAACTTTGATTTATTTCCAATGTGTGCTTGTTCACCTGAGTCAATAATAATGGGAGTGTGATTTGATCCTGCTCGGGCGAGATCTCTAACAGAAACCAACTGAAACTTTTGTTCCCATTCAACGCAAGCGGGCACTCTGTCGAGCTTCTCATATGTAGGATTTGCGTGCCGACTAGCCCAAGTCAACTGGCGACCAGAAAGCGCTATGTTTCGCAGATCTAGTCTTTCGATAATTGCATTAAAAACAAAAGGCCCTCGAGGGTTAAAATTGTCATTATTTTATTCCTGTTGTCTTTGTATAATATTAAAATATCCTCCCACTAATAGCGGTAAAGTCTTATCTTGCACGTACGGATTAGCTCGGCCAAGAAATGATGCTTGTTCACTTCTTGAGCCACCCCATAAACCCATTAAAAACCATCACAACTCGATCTTAGGTGAAACTTAACACAAAAATCTTCATTACCCACTTTATTAACTCGAATATTGGCTAGGTTGATACCCACTAAAATACCTACATGCCATCCTTGTGGTGGAAAATAGTACCATTCAAAATCAAGCCCCCCCGATAGGTGTTGCAAGAAAGTGGTCGAAAAGTTAGACCTTCTAGTTTCTAGGATTGCGAAAAAGTCATGCGTCATGATTTTGTCAAAATGTATGTATTTTCTACCAAAATTATCACGTTTTTAACCATCTCGACAACACATCTCTTATTTGATGGGCCACATATCTATGCAACTTTTGTGTTCCTCCTTCAACTCTCCTATACCAAACTCCTTTCGGAATATACCGCTAAAGATAAAAAAGGAAATTTTCATTATGGTGGTTTACCACCCCACCTACCAAATCTAGATTGTGCTCCATATTTCATTCTCCAATCTAGCAAAAGTTAGTCCAAATTAACCGAAAGAGATCTCATTGGGCCGACATAAAGAGTAAATGAAATTCAACAGAATTAGCGACACTCTCTCCTTCCGGTAAGATATGGTCATACTCCTTCCCTTTTGGCTATTAGATCCTACACCAAAAAAGTTCTTTACGAGTCTAAGGTATTTCCTTCCTGTACATGACTCCCACACACTCTCCTCCCCCTGTTCCATTGTAGGGTTATTTCTCAAGTTCGGTTCAGTGCGACGTAGCATGGATTCTTCAATATCTTGCTCACCCTAGGTAGGAGTGATTCTTGATCTTGGTCATGGGATCCGAGAGGCGTCTTGTTTACTCGTCCAGTCTAGACGGCTCACTTTGCAAGATGCAGCCTTACAAGTTTTACTTGTGGATCCTAGTATCCGTTATGATGCAAATTTCCACTTGGTTGATTAAACGTAATCGAACATGTATTGATATGTTGGAAATATATCGAAGAGTCAATAATAAAGTTGTTATTATCATATTTCGTGTTCACGACAAATATTTATTCTCCATGCTATAATTGTATTGACTAGAAACTACATATATGTGTGGATATATAAACAACATCACGTCCATAGTAAGCCTCTACTAGACTAGCCATTGATAAAATGATGGTTAAGATTTCCTAACATGGACATATAATGTCATTTGATAACGAGGTCATATTAGTACGAGAATAATGTGATGGACATACCCAAAACTAAACATAGAAATTATATCATGTCACTAGGTTTTAGTTACTATAGCTTTCTAATGTCAAGTATCAAGTTACTTAGACCATGAGATTATGTTACTCCCTAGTACTGGAAGAATACCTTGTGGTCATCAACCATCACTTCGTAATTGGGTGATCATAAAGGTGTTCTTCAGGTATCTTAGAAGATACTTGTTGGGTTTCATGAATCGAGAATGGATTTTTCACTCCGTGTGATAGAGAGATATCTCTGGGCCCTCTCGGCAACAAAACATTCTAAGTATCTTGCAAGCATGTGGCTAATGAGTTTAGTCATGGGGATATTGTATTATGAAACGAGTAAATAGAGCTTGCCAACAACGATATTGAACTAGGTATGTGATATCGACGATCAAATCTCGGGCAAGTAACATATCACGAGAAAAAGGGAATTGAATACATGATTGTTTGAATCCTCGACATCGTGGTTCGGCCGATGAAAGATCTTGGTAGAATATGTGGGAACAATTATGGGCATCCATGGTCTCTCTATTGGTTATTGATCGAGAGGTGTCTCAATCATGTCCACATGTTATTGAACCCGTAGGACCACACACTTAATGTTCGTTGTCACTAGGGTAGTAATGAGATATTAAGATGGTGATATCGAATTATTATTCGGAGTATCATATGAGATCTAGGACATCATGTGGAGCTTCGGAATGGTTCGAAGATAAAATTTCATATAAGGGAAGTTGATTTCAGGGTTGCAAAAAAGGTCGGGATTTTCTGTTATCGTACCTGGAAGGTTATAGAAGGTTTCGTAAGTCCACCAGTGGGCCCACCTGTATGGACGTCACATGCGCCTGAGTGGGGGCACCCTGGCCTACATGGGCTAGGGAACCACAACCCTAGAGGCACTTGCGCCATATGGTAAGGATAAACTCTAGGGCGTGCATGGAAGGGGATTTTCCCTTCCCACTTGTCTCCCATCCTAGAGGCTTGGAGGAAGGGCAAGACCTGCTGCATGACCCCTTATATAAGGAGGGGAGGGCTAGGTGCAGCCAGCCCCCAACCCTAGCTGCCATCCTCTCCATTCTCCCTTCCTCCTCTCCGCAAAACCTAAGCAAAGCTCTGCCAGTTTTCACCATAATTCCCACCAACACACCATCGTGCTGCCGAGATCAATCTCATCTACCTCTGCACCTCTTGCTGGATCAAGGAGGAGGAGACACCATCGAGATGTATGTGTGCACAACTCGGAGGTGTCATTCATGCGGTTCTGGATTGAATCAGATTGTGAAAAGTATGACTACATCACTAGTACAAACTTGTTACTTAGAGACGGTGCCTAGATCCGGTTTACACCTAAAATACAAACAACTGGCTATGTTCAATAACCTCAGGCGGTCGTTATGTCATGAACGCCTCTAATAGTAGCCTTAGACGGTTAGAAAGTAATGTCGTCTCTAGTGCTACTTCCTCCTCAGCTGATCTTTAAAACAAAATGCCTCTAAAGGAAACCCGAGACGAAGGTAAATAGTGTCTGTCTCCCTAGAAATTTGAACCACAACCGTTCAAAAATATTAACCGCCTCTAGGGGCCTACTGAGGCAGACCTTTATACCGCCTGTCTAGAAAACTAGTTTCCTGCATGTTTTTGAGGTAGCATGCGTGTGGATTTATTGTTAAATGCAATTAGAAAGTAGAGAACATGCACGCGTCCACCACCTACGCGTCCATACCAACATGTCCACTTGAAGGAAACCAACCGTCCCCGCGTATATAAACTCGTTGAGTGTCATCGTCTCTTCTAGGAGCGTCTCCCCCAATCTGTCTAGTCAGAAAACCCTAATATGTACCTTCCGTGCGCATAGAAGCTCCTTACATAGAACCACCCTCCCTAGTTGCGCCATAAAGCATGCTCGTGGAGACAAGCCGGAGATGAAGCCAGTTGGAGGCACAACAAGAGATGGCTCGGTCATCACCGATGTGGCGGGTCTGGCTTCTCCGGGCACACATGCCGCTCATCACCGTGTCGTCGCTGCTGCTTCGGACTCGTCCAACTAGTCGCCTTCGCCATTGAGAAGCAGGTGAATGAAAACATCATGGTTCCAGCGGCAAATCTGGATGAGGGGCATGCAGGCGGAGGTGGCTTTTTTGACCCGACAGAAGATGAGAACTATGCCAACGTCATCATCGACCCTTCCTCGAAGCAGTCTTGGAGATGGATCATTTCAAGGAGGAGGTCTCTGATGAGGCATCTGAGGTACTACTTTGCTTCTCTATTTGCAGTCGCATATTGTTTATACGTAGGGTTTATTTTGCTCGATCTGCCACCTTCTCGCTGTACATATTAAAATATACGGTCCAATCGATCGATTTTTTGCGGATTTGATTAGGTCTGCTAATCTGCCATCTAGTAATTTTACATTTGGTTGTTGTTGTTCATACGGTTCTTCTTGTGTTGTAGATTTAACTGATCTATAACATATTTGACTTGAGGGGTTTTATGTATTGCTGTTACTGGAGTGTTGGTTTCGATACGCATCATGCATATATGTATTACATAGTGTATATATTACATTTCAATTTCTTATTAAGGCTAATGATTCAAATTGCTCGAAAAGAGTGCAAGGGAGACATATTTGATGGTGTCAGATTTTTTAGGGATGGGTTAGTGAACCTGAGGCAATGTACACGAACAATTTAGTTTGTGCTTGGTATGTTGGTTCACCAACTCCATCTCTAAAAAACTTATGAGACCCTAGATTTCTTCTACATTCATATGAAACTATGATCTTTAAATTGTTTCTGCTAGTACACAACCAGTTGTGATCATACATTGGATTTATTACATGTATCTGAATCTCGATCTTGTTAGATTTTTGTGATTATGTGATTACACTATCTATGAAACAAATAAATGATTCATATGCATGGTTTGATCATAAGTTGTTGCCATTACATGTCTATGGATATTGTTTGATTATTGTTATTGTTATTACAATATTTAGGAAATATTGCATTCAATGTGTTAACTACATCTAGTACAGGTTGAGCGATTGCATAGTATATAAGGATTATATTTTAATTTCTTACTAAGGGCAATTATTCAAATTTGTCCCAAAAGAGTGCAAAGGAGACATATTTGATAGTGTCAGGTTTTTTAGGGATAGGTTAGTGAACCTGAGGCAATGTACATGAAGAATAGATTGTGCTTGGTATTTTGGTTTGCTAACTCTATCTCTAAAAAACTTATGAGGCTCCATATTTATTCTACATTCATATGAAACTATGATCTTTGAACTATTTCTTCTAGTACACAACCAGTTGTGATCATCCATTGAATTTAATTATTACATGTATCTATATCTCTTGTTTGATTCTATGATGTGGTAAATCAGATGCTCTTGCCCTTTATCTTACTAGTACGTAATACCTTTTTCTCAGTTGTATTTCAATTTCATTTGTATGATCGAGTTCTTGTGTACTTAAAAAATCAACAGGAAGAATCTGATGACATGGGCGACGACAAGGCCTCCAGGGACAGCAAGAGCCGCTACATACTGAGGCGGTTACGGAGTGGGAAAATTCCTTTCCACCGTAAGAGAAAATTGTTTTTCCCATTCTATGGCAAAGTCATCAACAAGGACATCGACAACATGATCCAACACACGGTGGGCGTCAGGGGCGGACCTACGCCCCGGGTTGCCCGGGCTACAACCCCGGTCATGGCCGGCATAGTATACATGCATCCCATATAAATTTCAATGAAATTCATAGACCCAAGTATCCCAGCCCGTGTCCTTGGGTCAGAACAACCAGGGCTATCTCACGAGCCCATTAAGACAGCAACCAGGAGGCAGAATGGATCCATCAGTGCATGTTTGCATCGCCTGCGCATGGACTGAATTACCTGTTCCTTTCCATCTCTGCCTCTAGCCCTAGATGAAAGCGCAACCAACGGCCTGAAGGGAATATGTCCTGAGAGGCAGTAATAAAGTTGTTATTATGTATATTCCAAGTATATGATAGATGTTTATTTTGCATGCTATAATTGTATTAATACGAAAACATTAATACATGTGTGTTTAATAAACAAACGGAAAGTTCCTAGTTATGCCTCTGTTTAAACTAGCTCGTTGATTAACAAGATGATCAAAGTTTCCTGATCATGGACATTGGATATCGTTAATAACAAGGTCAGAACATTGGGGAAATGATGTGATGAACATTCATCCGAAGTATAGCATTACAATCAAAGTCATGAGTTTATATTTCTATAACATCATACAAAGTAATCCTAGTCCTTAGACCATGAGATTATGTTAATCACTAACACCAGAGGAGTATCTTGATAACATGAAACGTCACACCGTAAAAGGGTGACTATAAAGATGGGTTCAGTGCTACGAAGGTGTTATGTAGAGGCTCAAGGATCAATAGTGGAATTTGTCCATCCCGATGATGAATAGATATACTCTGGGCCCTCTCCGTGATATTACATTGAGAATAGCTTGTAAGCAAGTGATGTGATCACTAGAATGTTATATCACGGGAACGAGAAAAGAGTGCATGTCGGTAACAAGATCAAACTAGGTATTTAGATACCGATGATCGAATCTCGGACATGTAATATATTATGATACAAAGGGATTAATTTACTAGCGTTAAAGGTTCTCACGATCATAGAAGTCATTGTTGAATGTGTAGGAGTCAGAATGGATCTCCAGGTCCTGCTTCTGATTATTGATTTGAGAGGAGTCTCAATCATGTCTGCATTATTCGTGAACCATAGTGTGACATACTTAAGGGTTGCCAAACACCATTTGGAGCATATATGTTTCAGACGAAAGAATTGCAAAGCGCTGGAATCATTTCGATGGAAACCGGAATTGTTTCGGGTGAAATTGCAGAACCTGGTTCTACATGTGATATTGAAATGTTGCAAGGGGTTTTATGTGAATGTTTGTTAATTAAAGTAATTAACAAAATTCTAAATAAAATAAATAAAATAGTTTTATTAAATGAGAGTTTCATTAAATTTGGTGGAAATTTAATGCATGTGATTGGAATTTTGAGTGGAGGCTAGATTTATGTGAGTGGAGCTTCACCACATGAATGAGGGAAGAGGTGGGGGCACCTCCCCATGGTGCTGGCCATGGGAGTGGGCTGCCCCCTCTCCCTTTAAAAGGACCCCTCTCCTCCTCACAAAGCACACCTCCTCGTGAAGGATCTCTCTCTCCCTCTAGATATATTCCCCATGGTCTCGGGTTAGCGAGATACATGTTCCCGGTGGCTTTTCGTCTAGAAGGAGTTGCTGCTTCCGCTGATTCGCTAGAGCAAGGAGGCGGAGGTTGTTCGCTGGCCTGAACGTGTGTGCGAGGACGGACGCTGCTGATTTGCGGCGCTAGGACTTGTAGGGGTTCCGCGCATGAAAACAATAAATTTTATCCTACGCCCCTGAACCCCTGATGCTGCCAGGACCTATCTATTAGTAATACAGTAACGGGAGGGGCTTTTCGCGAACTTACCCTTGAAGACCGAAAAGCGTTGTCAACGCTCAGGAGAGGGTGGTTTATGTAGACAAGCCGAAGCCGACCTCAAGGTATTGATGAAGTCCTTGCGCTCCTTTGGCTCCAACGACTTGAGTGTGTCAAGTGTGACATCTCGCGGGGAGTTACACACGTCCGGTGCCTGACGATAACTCCCGCTTCCCCGATCCAGCAACAGTTGTGGAAGTAGAGCTCCTGGTCCGAATCCCGCAGCACGACGGCGCTCCGCGGTGAAGATGTCTCTCGTTCGCGCAGTCCGAACTTGGGACCACGGTCACGAGAGAGAGAGAGAGAGAGAGAGAGAGAGAGAGAGAGAGAGAGAGAGAGAGAGAGAGAGAGAGAGAGAGAATATCAATTGGAGATCTTCCCAAAAGTGAGAAGACCTTTATTGAATAGTGTGTGTATTTATCTGGCCAAATACCCCCACTATATATAGGGGCAGGAGGGGTACACCCTCCCTCAAAGTCCCGGGTGGGACTAAAGGAGGAGGAGGTGGGGGGAGGCGCCGCCAGCCAGCCCCCACCATGGGCCCCACGTGGGGAAGGCCCATTAGGGCCACCGGCCAACCCCCTTGGCCCCTCCTAGGGGTGTGGCCCCCTCTTGGGCCCTTTCCCCTCCAGGAATTGGCCCATTAAGCCCTTTGACCATTTAATTGATTTTCTATTTTATTAAATAATTATAATAAATGATTAAATCAATATTTATCATTCATTCATATATTATTCAATCTTCGTGGTTATGAAACACCTTCCACCTCCACTCCGGACATCCTCCGGACTTACCGAAACCCTTTCGGTTTTCTCTCTACTATTCTTCGGCGATTTCTCTGATCCTATAAACACTCTCTAAGCATCATCAAACCCTTAAGCGTGATACCCTACGGTTCGGGAACACTTCAGACATGGTCGGGACACTCCCTGTATATGGTTGAACTATTAGTACCTTGTTTATTAATCTAATCCTTTATATGGAGTTTCCTTTAATTTTCTAGTGCTCAACTATATTATTGATCATGCTGATGCACACGCCATGTAATTATAACCACCTTCCTTTTCCTTCTGATTTTGAATAATTCTCAAATTTTAGGATTAACAAACTCCGGTGTTCCGAATATATCCGGAGTCCCGGATATTCACTCAACGAGACTTCTTTGAAGGAATACATGAAAAAAAGATTAGATTGATGGAAAATTCATATTTAAGTAACCAAATGTTCTCACATCATGATTAAAAATTTAAATTAATCAATTTCAAAGCACTTGCACCTTATTTCTCCGCAACAACACATGAACACTAGGAGTTGTCATACCTTTCAGGGTAAGATCCAAGGTTTGTACTACTCCATATATTTTTTTCAATGTATGAACCTCATTTAGTCTTATGACTCAATTTCACACTATAAAGCATGTATAACTACCTTCTTTTGCCTTTTGGTTCTGAATAATTCTCAAATTTTAGGAATAACAAATTCCAGAGTTCTGAATATATCCAAAGTTCCGAATATTAGTTCTTTTCAAATTTCTAGCCGTCCGAGGAAAGTACTTGGTAGCAAAATATGAAATATTCAGACAAACTTAGATACGGTTGTAACTTTGAGCCATGTGAGGGTAGTTCTTGGCGGCAAACCGAATATTTTCATATTTGTGCAACTTTTTTCCTCCATCGCTCCTCCAGACCCCCACTGTCCACCGCCACCGCTACCGTCGCCCTCCACCACTGCCGCCTCCGGTCCCCTTTCTCTCCTCCCCGCTGCCTCTGGTCCCCTATGGTGAGGACACTCTCCCTCCCCTCCGAGGACCCCTTCGTTGTCCTAGTACGTATGCGTGAAAATCAAACTCCAAAAACCCTAATGTAAAGGTTTTATTTAGGAATTTTGGCATTGAATTTGTCATTTGCCTTTTGAATTTAGGGTTTAGGATTTCTGAATTGCAGAGACCTGACGACAGCGTCGGGAGAGCCTCCCCCAGCCGACCTCTATTTGTCCCACCTCTTTTCTCCTTGTATACATCTCAAAATCTGCAATTCTTTATTAATTCCTTGGTATTCATTGTCCTTCTAGCAATATAGATTTAATTATCACTTCATTAGTCTGTTTGCATCTTGTTTATTTGATGAATTTCAAATTCTAAAAATGTGTATGCTCTTTATTAGCTTAGATTTATATGCACTCAAATTTTTTACATATGAATATGATTAATGTACAATAACAAGAAATGTGTTTCTATTTTCAGTCTAATTCATTCTTATATTTGATTATATTAAGATGATCAATGTATGTATCTATTTAACAGATTGAAACCTGTAGTGATGATACGGTAATGCTCTCTAGCGATGATAGTTTTTGCATTAGCTATGGAAGTTTTGAATTTCATCATTAGATGAAGAGCCCACGGAGAGGCTTGAGTTTAGAGGTATCAAAGAACATCAAAATTTCAGTCATCTGTTTTGTATGTGTTTAGATGGTAAACATGAATATTTCACCTCATTGAAATGTTTGTGTGTTGTTGCATCAGGGCCTCAACACAAGGGGGCACTAATTTTTATAAGTAGGGTCTTTTTGTAAACAACATGTATTTGAAAAAATTCATGTAGACTTCCTCTTAGACTGGTGTGAACCTGAATTTCCACCAAAAATTAAGTAATATGTCTACAAGTTGCCTTATTCATCTATTATAAAAAAGTGTAAGCTGGTAAGATGATTTATTCTTGAACATGGGATCCATAAGCTATTTCCTGCTTTCAGTAATCACAAGCATGCTAATTCTTCAATTCTTTATATTTGCGCATACATTTGGAGCTGAGTTTACAAGAAAATACTTAAAGAGTCGCCTTGAACCTATTGATGTGCATGTTTGGTAAATAAACCACAAGAAGCCAAAGATGGTTAGGATGAAGATGAGAGCTGGGTCAAATACAATCTTGACGACTAGATGGAAGATGGTTGTGGGAAGCCTCAACTTAAAGCAGCATAGCATTGTGCGCTTTTCTTTAATGAAAAAGATAATGGATAGGTACATATTCTGGTTCAACAACTTTCATCGTACGACCCATTATAAATGCAATGTTGGTTGTTAGAGAGTACTAATTATGCTTGTTTGATATATAAAACTCCACTTTGTATATACTGTCATAAAGTAATGGCTAAATATGTATGAATTTCCCCAACTATCTAGCTAAGGTTAATTGTTAATATAATGGTCTTCTTTTGGCTGGATGCTAAGTACTTGAGCTAATCTGTCTATCCATTTTCTGGTTGCTGAATCATGATTATGTGTCATGTCAGCTATGATTGAGTTTGAATTAACATTACTGTTGGAAGCGGCCATGAATAACCACCGATTCGAGGTGTGATTGTTATGGAGACGGTCTTGATTTGAATCTGACTCCGGGCGCCTTATTCTTGGAGCCTAGAAGCTGTCTGAGGGTGAGGAGTTCTTGCAAGCGATCAAGAATAATAGCTGTCTCCAGGTCGTACATCTTAGAGGCATTTAAATTTATGCACCGCCTCAGGTCATGTATCTTAGAGCCTAATCGGAAAACCGGCTCAGGTTGGTGCGTTATTTGATACTATGCGCTTTAGCCAGAACGAGAAACTGATCGTGGCTTATGGGCAATAACTGTCTCTAAGTAACGTGTTTGTACTTGTGCATGAACCATGATCTCTAGATTGTTTCTGCTCGTGTTCTACAAGGGTGTGTAGATCCAACCCCCTAGTTACTAGCATCTCTTATATTGGATCTGGGTTTTATTCGCCATATCGTAGGAAAAAATGTTTTCCATGTTGTGGATTCCATCATGATCGACTCAAAAAAAGTGGTTTGCCCCACGATGAGAGATGTGTGTCTTCTACAACAGCCAAAGAGGATGCTCAATACTTATTCATTGGATGTGCAGTCAATAATGACAACTAGTATGATGTGTTAGCATGGTATAATCTTGCTTAGGTCGCCTCTTCCATTAGTTATTCCTTTTGGTCATTGTGGACTTAGGTAGCGGAAGGTATGCATGGAAAGGTTAGACAACGTTTAAACACGCTAGTTTATCTCACTGTCTAGACTATACGGTGGGACATGAATAAAAGAGTGTTCGGAAAACGAGTACATACCAATTCAACGAATTATCACATCCATCAAAGCAGTTGCAATCCATTGGGCCATGGTGAGGAACATTTCGTTTTGTCGAGCTAGTTTTCTTAAGTTTCAGGAATTTTTGTTCCAGACCTATGTTAACTCATCTCGTGTTGTTTTGTCGTTGTTCTTATAGTCGTGTTATGTTGGTGATAGACATATTATTGTTAGCATAAAATCTTTGTAGCTAGTATGTGGCTTTCTTTCGTCCTTAGTTGATCACATGCAGTTCTACTTCACGGTTCAACAAAAAAGGAGAGAGAAAAATAGAGCAGCGGATGCAGGCAAACCTCTTGCCTGCTCCCTCAAGCACAGTCTTTATGTGAATGAGGGTGGGGATGGAGGACGAAAAATTTAGGCATTTAAACAAGGGATTGACAAGAAAAAGGTCCAAGCGCGAGGGAATCAAAGAGAGGAGACCTTGACTTTTAGGGGAGGGAAATATGAGCACATGTTGGTTAATTTTCTTATTAAATTTATCACCACATCTCCTAGGGACATAAGCATTTAATTTCAGAGGAATGACCAATCATAGAATTAGTGAGAGTCAAATTAGCCCATCAAAGAAAGCCCATGGCCTAGAGATTTGATATATGTTCCCTTTAAACAGAGATGAAGGGTGTATCAAATTTATCACTGCCATTTCTCCTTGGTTTTCAGGATTGGGAGATGGGCATAATAAATTAGAGGGGGGGAACTTATCTGCTACTCATAGTGGAAAGTATCATACACTAATATCATATGCATGATATCATATAGTAGTATCATAATTTCATCTTATTTATTAATTTGTAGAATCCCAATACAAATATGTATACAAGATCTATTTATCATTATTTTTTATAGTTTTATGTGTTAGGGAAGTAGGATAAATGTTGGAGTAGGCATTAGCAGTTACTGAAAAAAGGCCAGCATACATATAGCAAGGGACACTGCCCAATTGTGCAGACTGGCCGGGAGCCAAGTCACTAAAGGCCCCTCGTCAAGTATTGCACCGTCATCGTTGACACCTTAAAGGAAGTTTGCCTAAACTCGTCAGTGTTACGCTCGAACCATAACGAAATATATAAGGAATTGTATGCGGAACTACCTACCACATACATATAGACATACACACTTAAATGTCGAGTCACGTCCCAACCTACGGTGACCATTTCACCTGGACCAGAAAGAGGCATCTATGAATTGATAAAGACTGCCATAATAATCTAATAAAAGAAGAAAAAAGGAAATATCGAAGCACCATATCAGGGAAGAAATTTTCCCTAGCCCGAACCGCTTCCCCTGTAGTTGTTAGCTCGTTCTTGATAAATCCGATCAGGTGTTCATAATCTGAAGTAAAAGGTTTCGAACCTTTACCTGCTGGTAGAGACTAAGCACTTCAATTTTATTTTCAGAATTCGCTCAAGAAGAGCACAAAGCAGCTGGCATGGACACTGACTTAGTTGAGAAAACAAACCCCAAAAGGTAGTCGTTTGCTCGTCCGATTCCTACCCTACCTCGTAGCATGAGTGCCACTCTCAGAAAGTTCGAGGTGCAGAAAATCTAAAGAAAACTGCAATTTGAGATTAATATGGCCTATTTTTTGGGAAGTATGTAGTGCTATCTTTGCAATTTTCCATCGTGCCAAGCAATCTGATTTTTATTTGTAATGCTAGTTTTTTTTTGCGGGTATTTGTAATGCTAGTTTGATTATGTATCCTCTTTAAATGGAAACAATGGTGTACTTTGCACGTGTAAAATGTGAGTATCTAACCACACACGCGCAAATTAATTTGTTGCACTATTTCGTCTTCCACCATTTCTCCGAACAAAGATAATAGCACCAACAAATCCAGCTCCAAAACCAGCTGAAACGCGTCATCTCCTTCCTTGCTTCCTCCCCCCAATCCCCTTTCTTGCTTCCTACCCACAACCCTAGCCCCCCCGAGTCCATGGATCCCACCAAATCCAGCACCCCACCGCCGCCCCCCGTCCTGGGTGCTCCCGTCGGCTACCCGCCGGGGGCGTACCCTCCCCAGCCCGGCGCCGCTGTGGCCGCCTACAACCCGCAGCTCTACGCGCCGGCGCCCGCCGCCGCCGCCGCCGCCGCCCAGCAGGCCCTGGCGCAGCAGCAGCAGCAGCTCCAGGTGTTCTGGGCGGATCAGTACCGCGAGATCGAGGCCACCACTGACTTCAAGAACCACAACCTCCCGTTGGCCCGAATCAAGAAGATCATGAAGGCCGACGAGGACGTCCGCATGATCGCCGCCGAGGCCCCCGTCGTCTTCGCCCGCGCCTGCGAGATGTTCATCCTCGAGCTCACCCACCGCGGCTGGGCGCACGCCGAGGAGAACAAGCGCCGCACGCTCCAGAAGTCCGACATTGCGGCCGCCATCGCGCGCACCGAGGTCTTCGACTTCCTCGTGGACATCGTGCCCCGCGACGACACCAAGGACGCCGACGCGGCAGCCGCCGCCGCTGCTGCTGCGGCCGCGGTGGCCGCCGGGATCCCCCACCCTGCTGCCGGTATGCCCGCCACCGACATGGCATCCTACTACTATGTCCCCCAGCAGTAATGTATCATCGTAAACTTAAGCATTTCGAAGCGGAGAACCTGTTGTTCTGTGACTATCTTTGATCCTGTTGTTGTTGCCGTGTAATAAGATGTGTAAGATCATTTCTGGGCCTCCCCTGAACTGAGCTGTCTGGTTCTAGTATCACGGTAGTAGGATTGTTGTAGTGTGGGAGGCCCTATGATTGCAGTAGTAGTTCATGTCTAGTAGTATGTCTAACTGTCTGGCAGTGTAATGCGATACTTATTATGCGTCTGTCTCTCAAGATTACCATGTAATTTCTCTTCTTCTTGTTTGCTGTGGACTAGGATTTTGTTGTCCTATGACAGTGCTGTGATGTGATCACTGCTTATTTGGTTGCAAGGTGTTCTCTCATGTATGCTTTTGAACAAGCATTTGTAATTAACCCTTCAAAGCAAAATGTGGAAACTGACTGCCATAGGTTCTTGCTTCATATTGTTGTGGTCATGTGATAGTGTAATATCTTAAAGGATAGCTATTGGTCTGTCATCTTTTATTTCAAGCAAAAATTTACTAGTATTATATACAGTGAAATTCAGAGATGATAAAAGTACTGTCTCTCGCATTCTGTGTGTAAGATGAAATGACAAGGTCGATGTCAGTCTTCTGAAGTTGCAAATTTTGTGGAGATGTCAAGAAGATGTGCAATCTCTTTCGTGATATGATTGGTACTGTAATAGATGTTTAGCTGTCTCTTGTCTGTAACGTCTGATGTTTGAAGACTGCACTGTGAGCTGTGTTTCCAAAACACTGAACTTTGCAGAAAAGAGAGGAGCTGAGGTGGGTAGTAGTTTCTTTTGGTTAGTCGCTGAACTGAATGCTGGTCTGAACTGAATGAGGTGGGTAGTAGTCATGGCTTAAAATCTGGGAGTTGGGTCCCTGAACTGAATGCTGCTCTGTTTATCGATTTAATGGAAATGGAATTGGGGGCATGATGCTCCTTTCACTTCGGGAAAGAAATATGAAGATAATTCAGCTGTTTTACTTCTTTCCGGAGAATTCAATTGATCAGTTTGCGGGCTTGATGACTGCCATGTTTATCAAAACGTCATATGGTAAATGTGTAGCTTTGCGGGCTGCTTGAATTGTAGTTGTGCACCCCCCAAGGACATAGGAATGCTTTGAGAAATTCAGATTCTATATTTTCAGAGTTCAAGGTTTACATATATAACTGATTAACTGGTGTGATGTGCAAGAGCAGATCTTTTGTGGCCTATGAACCACTGAATACATCAGCAATAGTACTTGGCTATTTATTCCGTTTTCACTAAATTAGAGTAGCATGTGTCCTTTAACATCTAATTTGTGCAATCTTGCTGTTGCCGTTATAATATGATTTGTATGACAAAAATGCATGGGCAGTAGACATTCCGTATTTTGAACGGTTTGACTGATTTGATTTGGTGATAGTGGAGACTTTTAAGTTAGTAATGTCATTTTCATAGATACAGTAGATGGTCAATTCCTCTTACTGGAATAATACTACTGGGCCATGTGGTGCTTTGAAACATGGATCATGCGTACCGACAAAGTAGATGATCATATTGCGTCTAAACATGGTAATCACATCCACTCCAAATGCTAGAACCAGAAACTGCGGTAAAAACTGAAAAAGAAAGATTAAGGTCATGTATGGTGCAACCTGAGCAGTGGTTGCAGCATCGGCATCGGCTATTGCTAACGGCGTTCGCGGTTGACATTGTTGTTCATATTGAGGTTGCCGAAGATGTTGACGTCTAGGAAGAAGTTGTATTTGGGAAAGTTGTCGTCGGTCGATGTCGTGTTGCCAGTAGTCCTGCTAGAGCGCTTCCTAAAAACTTGATTGTCCGTCACCCGTATAGGTCTTCGTGAGACGAGGTTCCGGAGGCTTACTGCCTGCCGGTGTTGCACACCGCAGGAAGGGATAGGAAAGAAAATGGCGGCGACTCAAGTTTCTGGAAACAGGCAGTCACATGTGCTGCGCCACATGACCTCCTCGACTTGCACTGTATGTACGTGTGTCACAGAAAATATGTCTTGTAATTAAAAAATAATTAACTTTTCCAAACAATAAAATATAAACATGACATGATGCATAAACATGAGCTCGACTTAGCTCGACTCATTCCCGCAACCCGCGACACGTGTGTTGTGGCGAGACGAGGTGAGGCGTGTCGTGGCAAGGCGGACGGCGTCAGAGGAGTGCGCGAGAGTTCTTCTTCTCACACCTTAGTCCTTAGTGAGTGGTAGACCCACCTATAATATAAGAATGTGTAACTCTATCCCAACTAGCATTGTGAGACTAAATTCTAGTCCCACCTCTTTCCATGCATGCATAAATGAGCCAAAGAAAATTTCAGAATTTGTATTAGTTATGGGCCAACAACCCCTAACCCCCCACCCTACACCAAAGTCGCATTGGTCAATCACATCACTTTTGTTCCAGAAGATTGTTTTATATACTGGTATATAGTGGAGACTGTTAAGTTGAACTTTCACTTTAAACTCCATGCTACACTAGGTAGCAAGTAGAATGGTGGACTATGCCTTGAACTACAAGTTTTCTGCACACTAGTTTCACAGAAAATTTAGACCGATACTAGGCTGCCGTAGGTCTTCCCCATGGTTTGGAGTTTATGCATCGTACTCCATGACTTTTTATGAGTTTATTAGAGAGTACTCAACTCTCATGGACTACGATTTGTGGCACTCAAACTCATATAGGTGTGTTCTTCAAGATATGTTCTGCAGGAGAACATCTTTACTTGGATAAGCCATGTAGAACACATTAAGATAAATATGAACCAGCCATGCAGAATAGGAGGGTATTGCATCTTCACAGAGAGGTAAATTCTATGGTACTCCCCCCATCTTTCCAACAACTTGTCTTCCAGCTCTAATTCAAGGGATCTCCGATCATATAGAGTGGTTTACCACTGTGAGCAACTCATAGCGTGGGTCTCAAACCCATATCCCTCTATGCATTATCTATCATATTACGTGATAAACTCTTTTTGAAGGGATATGGAAAGTATTTTAGATGTTTGGATATAATACAATACAATAGCTCTAGAGTTCCTCAATTCCTTGTTAGATTTCAATCTCCTCTTCACATGTCTTGATGACTTCATAATATCCTTAAAACTATTTACTTTGACAATCACAATTTGATTTTCACAGTACATCAGGATGGAGGGTATCATTTTTCAACCACAGGTAAGTTCATCAAGAGCTCACGAAACCACTTTGCTTCAATAGTAGATGTGTCTAGTACTGTGAGTTTTGCTTTCATTGTTGACCTCGTAAAGTTGGTCTTCTTGCAAGACTTCCAGGAAACGGCACCACCACCAAGTGTAAACAAGTAACCACTATTGGCCTTAATCTCATCAGCATCAGATACCCAGTTTGAATCACTCTAACCAAGTACACGTGGATACCCAATATAGTGAATACCATAACTAGCAATGCCTTCCAAATCGCACAAAAATCTCTCGAGAGCATGTCAATGATCATCTCCAGGATTTGACACAAATAGACTAAGTTTGCATACAATAAAAGAGATGACAGTCCTTATAGCTTGGGCTAAAAACATAAGCGATCCAATGATTGAAGAATGTCTCAGTTGATCTCTCGTAATCCTTCAATTATTTTGAAGGAGCACACTCAGATCATAAGGCATTGGAGAAAGTCGCTATACTTGAAATGACTCAATATCTTCTCCACATAGTGGGACTGAAGTAGTGCAATCCCATCATTATCATCTTTCAGTAGCTTGATGTCTAAGATTACATTAGCTACTACCAGGTCCTTCATCTCAAAGTAGCGAAGCAAGAACTCTCTAACCTCCTCAATCACAAGGATGTTGTCCCCAAATATCAATATGTCATAAAAAATGAGACAAAGAATAACCCCCTCGCCCCCACCATGGCGATAGTACACACTTATCAAGTTCATTTAAAACAAAACCTTTGACAGTTAAAGTTCTTTCAAACTTCTCGTGCCACTGCTTAGGAGCTTGATTAAGACCATACAAATACTTCACTAACTTAAAAACCTTTCCTTTATCATCTACTACAAATCCATCAGGCTGCTCCATGTAAATTTCCTCATCTAGCTCTCCATTTAGAAAAGTTGTCTTAACATTCATTTGATGAATGAGAAGACCGTGTGAGGAAACAAAGGATAGTAGTACTTGAATAGTAGCCAATATGGCTATAGGTGATTAGGTATCAAAGAAGTATTCACCTTCTTTCTGGGTATTACCCTTGGCCACAAGATTTGACTTGTAATTTCAATAGTACCATCAAGTTTAAGTTTTTTTGAACACCCACTTACATCCTACAAGTTTGCACCCATAAGGATGACCAGTTACCTCATAGGTTCCATTAGCTAAATTGGAGTCCATCTCGCTAGGATAACTTCCCTTGAGTAGTTAACATCTTGAGATGCACAGGCTTCTGAAATAGAAGTAGGAGAATCATACACAAGGTACACAATGAAATCATCACCAAAGAACTTTGCAATCATCTATATCTTTCTCCTTTTGTGAGCTACATTTTCATACTCCACATGATCATTATAATGTTCTATCGGAATAGTGGGTTCACGAGTTATAATTAATTCTTGACTAGATGAACTAGGCACCTCCCGATTTAATGAGCTAGCCATACCTTTCATGGGAAAGTTGTCCTCAAAGAAATTCACATCATTCGAGAGTCCATAATTCTACCGACATGCATGTTGGATACCTAAGATTTTACTATCAAAATTATATACCTAATGATATGAAATGCATATCCAAGAAAACACAATCCATGTTTTTTGTAAAAGCTTGTGTTTCTTGGGTATTGGAATATTGACTTTCGCCAAATAACCCCATGTTCATAAGTAAGAGAATTTTAGCCTTTTATTCTCACATCCTCAAATGGAGTCATAGCTTAATAATTTAAGGGAACACAGTTTCGGACGTGACACACAGTCATTAGCACCTCTCTCCCCACCATTTCTTGGAAAGACCCAACGTGTCTAACATGGCTTTAACCAAATGTTAGAGTACGATTATTTCTTTCATCCACCCCGTTGGACTGAGGTGAGTAGGAAGGCATCCTCTCATGCATAATACCATGTTCTACATAGAATAAATCAAATTAATTTGAAAAGTACTCTCCACCATGATCCGACCTTAGCCGCTTGATTTTATGATCAACTTGGTTTTATGCTTCAGATTTATAAATTTTGAAGTAGTTCAAAGCTTAATATTTAGATTTTAGATGATAAACATAACAACCCCTGATAGAGTCATTAATCAACATCATGAACTATCTTTTCCACCTTTTGTCAAAACATCATCCATCTCACAAAAATCTGAATATATAATTCTATTGGTGCTAAGTTTCTCGGTTCCACAGCTGTATGAGACTTGTGGGGTTGTTTGCTTATACATAAACTTGTCACTTAGAACCTTTGAAAGTGGTGAATTTTGGAACTAAACTCATATCGGCCGGTTTGCAACTTACGTTCAAAACTTACTCAAAAACTGAATGTTTTCTTTTAGAGACATATCCATCTAGGAGAACATGAATCGAACGGGTAGCCCACAATCAATTAGTATTCCTAATAGTAATTGGGTGGATTGAGTAGGAGTACCACATATTATAGTATTAACTACTACTACGAGACACCTCGTTTGACGTTAGGGCATTGTTGTTTTTTTGGATGAGAGCAGCTGCCAAGTCACTGATCCATGATGTCACATGTATATCTTGGATGTACATCAAGCAATCAACCAAGAGAGAATATATAAGAAAAAATATCTGCCTTCCTGCTCCTTGATGTTTTCCCTAGTCAAAATTAAAACTTGCCCGCCTTGTTGGCTCTATAAGTAGAATCCCATTATCACACAACAACTGCAGGTATCACGTGTGACTTAGGACTTTAGAATGCAGATGGGTATGAGGACGAGGAGAGCGATAGGCTGGCTAGGCAAAGAAGAAGATCCTCCTCTACATATCCGGTCGGTGGCATGGAGAAGCTATACCTTGGCAAAGTGAGTTAGAGGGTGACTTCTTCGTTTCTTGTGATATGAGTTGTGATGTCAAGAATATGTGAACCCTCTTTTCTGTTTAATGGAAATGAAATAGGGTGAATGATGCTCCTCTCTTTGAAAAAATACGAAGATAGTTCAGCTATTTTACTTTTTTCTACATGATTCAGTCGATCATTTCTCTATCTTCATGACTACTCGAGGCATGCAAAATGCATACATGAATTTTGTAGTTTATTGTCACAGATGCCTACCTATTTGCATAATTTAGAATTTTATATCCACTTTTACATTGATTTATGTGGATTTACCAATGATCCCCTTTATTTGGGTTATAACTCTACAGAACAGGAAAAATCTAGTTTTTCGTATTTTTAAGTTCTAGGGACCTAAACGAATTCAAATGGACTTGAGATTTTTCGAGGATTATTTTTTTGCAAAGACAATGACCGGTAGCACTTGGATCTCACGAATGGTGCCTAGAGGCCCAAAAAATACGAGGTGGTGAGGCCTAGGAAGGGGACCATGCCACCCATGCTCTTTCCAATTTGGAGCATGAACAACCGTCCATCTATAACCCTAACTCAAAGTCTTGACCTAAAAACACCTATAAAAGGTAACCCGAGGAAATTTGGAAGGAAGTGAAGTGCAAACAGAGAAACAAAAAAATAGAGACAGAACCGACAAACATTAGAGGGGGAAATTCCACAGGTGGGATCTCCACTCTCTCCAATGACATCAACAACATCTCCACAATGAAGATGGAGTAGTCCATCTCTTGACTATGGGGTTTTTGGCAATAGATTGATCTACTTCTCTCTCATGTTATCATAGTTTTAGTACCATATGAGCTGCCCAACATGATTATGGTCATTTATGTAATTTCTATGTGATAGATCTTTCTTTTATGAGATGATATTTGAGATTGAAATTCTATCATGTGTAAGATGTATTGGTAGAGGCATATTATGTACCCCATTCTTAAGTACTTGTTTTTATCATACTTGTATGCAAGAGCATGTGTGAGGGAACGTGTGTATTAGATCGAGTAACATGGTGGCAGAGGTTGGGAAGTGATAGAAAAATCAAGATCCACTATGGTTTTTACCTTTCTTTTGTTACCTCACTAGGGATAAAGTGAATGAATATGTTATATTGGTATTGTGATAACAAAGATGTTCTTGTTTGGTCAATGTAGCACATTTGTTATTCAAACATCATATCAAAGTACCTAAGCCTATACCCTGTTTTATTCTTAATTCTAGATTGCATGGAGTTTCCTTTTCTAAAGGAGTATACGTGAGATGTGTTTATATCATCTTTATATTAGGATGTGATGCCCATATGAATACTAATCAAACACATAATAAAAGTTCAAAGTGATATTATATCATCCATAATCTATTTTTATGTCCATTGCAACTTATGAGAGAGTAGACAAGTGAACCCATGTATCCCGATCCACGTTTTATTATAAGAAACACCTTTTACACACTTTTATTTCCTATTATATTTTATGTATTAATTAAATCCGAAAATACAAAAATACATTTAATACTTGCATAAACAAATAAATATCCAAAAAGAACTTTACTATATCGTATTCACTTTCTTTCCTAGTTACAGATTGTCTACTTTTATTTATTTATAGTTTTATTTTAGTTCTACTAATATGAAACCTTATCCTTGATGACCACATGGTGGAGTTGGGGGACACAAAGCAAACAAAAAGGAGATAATTTCACAATTCCCTGAGAGTTTGGTATAAACCCTCGAGTCACCCTCAATTGCTACAACACTCTGCGCTTGGAGTCCCAAAGAGTTGATACACATGGAGTTTTTTCCATCAAGAATATTTTCTATCACTATTTCTACGGAATTGAGGAACAATATCACAGATGGTGGTGTTTGGATAATTCTCACTGCAACTGCTAGAACATTTTCTAGTGTCATTGCGGGGGAACTACATGATTGTAGTAACATCTTCATCAAGTTTGGAGAACACTTCTTCTATAAAAATTGCTAGAACATTTTATAGCACCATGATACATTGCAAATGTATCTATAATTTTTGATGTTCCATGCTTGGTTTTATCTACTTTCTTGTGTTTTGTCCACACTTTGGAGTACTTTTCATATGATTTCTTGGACTAACCTATTAACAAGATGCCACAGTGCTTGTTGCCTGTTTTCTGCTGTTTTTGGTTCCAGGAAAGTCAGAAAATGAATATTCTCAGAATTGGACGGGACAAAAGCCAAAGTTCCTATTTTACCGGAAGACTCACGGAGCCAGAAGAAGAGCCGGAGAGGGGCCACAGGGTGGCCACACCCCCTTGGCGCGGGCAACCCTAGGCCGCGCTAGGGCATGGTGTGGGCCCCCTGGGCGGCCATCGACCTTGCCTCCTTCGCCTATAAGAGCCTCCCGATACCAAAACCCTAAATTGTCAATCAGAAATCCACGAAAAGTTCCACAGCGCCCCCGCCACTGAAGGGGAGATTCAGGGACAGAAAGTCTCTATTCCGGCACCCTGCCGGGATGGGGAAGTGCCCCTGGAGCCATCTCCATCGATCTCCATCGCCATCTCCATCACCATTGCTGATTCCCATGATGAGAAGGGAGTAGTTCTCTCTCGAGGTTAAGGGTTCTACCGGTAGCTATGTGTTCATCTCTCTCTCTATGCATGATCTTATTGAGATCATGAGCTTGTAATCTATAGATCTACCTTGCTACTCAAGTGCTTTAATAGATCTCTGCTCTCCCCATGTGTGTGAAGTTGACAGTGTGCACACCATGGTGGCACTTAGGCTAGAGATTACAAATACTTGTTATGAGTTATATTTGGAGTTGGATGTCTTTATGAAATTGTGGTGTTTGTTGGACTCATCTAGAGCTCAAGGTGACAGTGTGGGGTTTTCTAGATGAGAAAGATGAACTTTGAGGTGTGCTGTTATAGCCCTACCATCGATTAGAGTGTTCAACCGGAGAGTAGTTAAGAGTAGTATCATGAAGAGAAGATATTTATATGAGAGTGTTCACTAGTGAAAGTATGATCCCTAGGCCTTGTTTCTAAGCATTGAAACACCGTTTGCTATTAGATCTGTTACATGTTTGCTTGCTTCCTTCTTTATTTCAGTTTGCCTTTAGTCTTTTCCCATGTCAACCACACGCCAGCAAGCTATTTTCTATCACCGTTACCACTTATAATTATCCATACCACTTGTATTTCACTATCTCTTCGCTGAACTAGTGCACCTATACACCCGCCAAGTGTATTGGGTGTGTTGGGGACACAAGAGACTTCTTGTATCTTGATTGCAGGGTTGCTTGAGAGGGAATACCTTTGAACACTTCCTCCCTGAGTTCGATAAACCTTGGGTGATCTACTTAAGGGAAAACTTGCTGCTGTTCTACAAACCTCTGCACTTGGAGGCCCAACAACTGTCTACGAGAATAGAAGTGCGTAGACATCAAGCTATTTTCTGGCGCCGTTGCCGGGGAGGTAAGGTAAAAGGTATTCACACCGGAGGATTAAATAAGAAGAACCTCCCACGGCAAACGCCTATTTTCTGGCGCCGTTGCCGGGGAGGTAAGGTAAAAGGTACTCACATCCTCCGGTGTGAGTGCTCGAAGTTATTTCCTTTAGATTCTGCAATTTTGTCTTTTTGTTTCTTGTTTTCACTAGTTAGGATTAATGGAAAACAACAAAAAAATAGAGAGATTTTTAGTATTTTTCCTAAGATAGAACTTGAATTGTCTGAAAAGAAAATTAAAAAACCCATGGAACTTTCTTTGCATGCTAATAGCAATGTTATTAGTATGAATCTTTTGAACACCTTTGTTACTAATGCTATGGAAACGTCTAAGCTTGGGGAAGTTGGTTTTTATGAAAATGATCTTTTTAATTCCCCATCTTTAAAGAAGAAAATTTGCTCTGATGATACTTTATCTCTCATATGTGGTAATTCTAATGATACTTGTGATATGTTAAATCCACATATTGAAAGCATCCCTTTTAAAATACCTATAAAAATTATTGAACGTGTTATGAATAACTGCTATTTTGGAGATGGAACTGTCCATCCCGGTGATCATTTACTCTTTATACATGAATTATGCGAGTTGTTCAAGTGTGCAGGTATTTCAATGAACCAACTTAAGAGGAAGCTATTCCATATTTCACTTAAGGGCAAAGCAAGGGAGTGGTATGAGCTACTAGATGATCCTCATCATTTGGAGTGGAAGGAACTTGAATCTCTCTTTTACTCTTAATTTTATCCTCCTCATGAAATTCATAAAGATAGCAATTACATTTATAATTTTCATCCTCATGATGGAGAAAGTATTGCCCAAGCATGGGGGAGATTGAAGTCACTGATGCTCAAATGTCCCATTCATGAGATCCCTAGTAATATTGTTATTAATAATTTCTATGCAAGGCTTTCAGGACATCACAAGGACTATCTAGATACTTGTTTAGAGGGATCCTTCACAAGTAAGGAGGTCAAAGCTAAGTGGGATCTTCTTGAAACAATTCAAAGCAATACCAAAGATTGGGATAACAACAAAGGTAAAGAACCAGGTATAAACTATGAGTATGATTGCATTAAGTCTTTTGCTGAAACTATTGATTTTCAAGAGCTTAGTGCTAAATATGGTCTTGATCCTCAAATTCTTGTTGATTTTTATAGAACCTTTGCTTCTCATATTAATGCTCCTAAAGAAAAATGGGACATGTATCATGAGCCTTATAAAGACACTTGCATGGAAAATGAAATTGTTATTAATGATAGCAATAAACATGCTCAAACCTCTGAAAGTACTATTTCTTATAAGCATGTTAATTTTTGTGGAATACATAGACCTTGTGAGAATAATCAAATTGAAGAAGAATATTATATCACCCACAGGAATGAAAAAACTAGAATGTGGTATAGGGCTTTAAATGATCTTGGTAAAAAAGTTTGTGCCCTTTATCCTTTCATTTGTGAACTTTGCTTCGAAGTGGACCATTTCAATTTTCAATGCTCAGGCCATAATAATAGCCCTTCTAATCCAATGAGTACTGCAAGTTTGTATTGTGATGACATGATCACTCCTAATCAGCATGATGAACTTACATTATTTTTGGGGTGTGAAGAATTATCAAGAAAAACTTCTTTGGTAGATATGAGTGCTTTTGGTATGAATAGTGTCATGCATGGTTGTCATGTTTATTGTGTTGATAATTGTCACACAAATACTTACATACAAAATATTATAGAAGATGAGATTTTACCAAAATATGACATGACTAATATGTGTTTTATTCTTATTAATGAAAAGGAGGAATCCTCCAAAGTTTCTTCTATTGTCTCTAACAATGAACCAGGGTATATGGAGAAGCTTCCTTTCAAGCCTCTCCCTCCTAAAGAGAGGAAGAAAAAGAAGAAGAGGAGGAGTAAAAGAAGAGAGGAAACGGTATTTTCCCCTAAGCATGTTGCTCCTATTATAGTTTTTGATGAGTCTGAACTCGATGATGTTCCTATGCCTATTACCTATAGTAGTGATCATGATTGGGAAAAGCCCTTTGATATTGAAAATCTCTTCGGTACCAATTCTGAAAATGATGATATTAATAATTGTTATACTATTAGTGTTATCCATGATCCTTCCAATGATGATATGTTTACAAATGAACACACTTTGGAAGATAACTATTCTATTGCTTATGATGATACTATACCTCCAATATATGATAATTGCAATGATGATTATGATATTTTCAGTCCACCTACTATTGATGAGGAAATTAATTATGATTACAATATGCCTCCTATAATTGATGATTATGGTGATGAAAATAATAATGATAGCTATTTTGTTAAATTTGCTCCCACTATAATTAGTAAGAATGACTATGTTTATGTGGGGAGTATTAATTATTTTATGCATGTGGCTCATGATAAGAATGTTTCTTGTGATAGTTATATTGTTAATTTTATTCATGTTGCTACCGAAAGTTATTATGAGAGAGGAAAACATGGACTTATGTATCTCAACATTATTAAGTTTCCCCTCTTTATGTTGAAAGTCTTGAAGTTGCACTTGTTTTGCTTTCCTATGATTGTTTCTTTGTGCTTTCATGACTTGTTTCTTTACAAGATTCCTATGCATAGAAAGTGGGTTAGACTTAAATGTGCTTTGAATTTGCTTCTTGATGCTCTCTTTTACTTCAATTCATATTTCTTATGTGAGCATCTTCTCAAACTATCATGCCTAACTTAAAGGCGTTAAAGAAAAGTACTTATTGGGAGATAACCCAAAGGTTTTAGATGAGTCTTGGAAGTTATTACTTCTGTAATAACTGCTCATTATCCTTTTTATTTGCTTTTTGTGCCAAGAGTAACCTCTAATGAGAGAGAAGTAATGCTTGGGAAAGTTGCTGTCTGAAACAGATTTTTGTGCTTCACCGTAAAAATTCGTGTAAAATCTCTGTATGTCCTTTTGAGGCATGAATTTTTGTGCTTCTGACCCAGGTTGTTATCTAACGTTCGTTAGTGCAACATTTTTCGATTTGAGCAACAGAAGGTCTTCGAAAAAATTCGTCTTTACCTGCTGGTCTGTTTTGACAGATTTCTGCCATTTTCTGCATTTGCTTCTTGTTGGTTCCTTTTTGAGTTCTTTTGGGGAATTGAGCTTTTTGAGGGAAGTGCTACGGTAGCTAGTGTTTTAATGGAAGTTTTATTGGTGTTAGAACTGAATATAAAGACTTATTATCTTGAGTGCACTAATATTGCTAATAAAGATTGTGTGAAGTTTTGTATGAAGGAAAAATTTCAGGTGTATGGAAGAAATGAGTAATGAGATGAAGAATGGACTAAAGCTCAAGCTTGGGGATGCCACGCGTGTCACCCCAAGAAATATCCAAGAATTACAAGCGTCAAAGCTTGGGGATGCCCAAGGCATCCCCCTCGTCATGAATAAAAATCCTAGGTTTCTTCGAAGCTTTATTTTTATTGTTTCATGCACAGTTGTGTTGTTCTTGGAGCGTATTCTTTTTTGTTTTTGTTTTTGTTTTGGTTTTTCGTTTGCTTTTGTTTGCTTAGTTTTCTGATTAAATTGGTTGGACCCCCTCTTTCATACATTGGTTTGCAAATAGTTTGGTTTGGTTTGGAAAAGAGTAGGAAAGTTCATGCTTTTGTGGTAAAAAGAGCTCGTTTTTTACTGTGGCCTATGCTTTGTCATGCCATGCTTGATACTGTTTTGGCTTTATGCTTAGTATTCTTTGCTGTAGCATGACTTGTTATAAACAATTGAGATTGCTTAATGTGCCTTGGATGAATCATGCGTTGTTTTAGCATATTAAAGCATAGTATAGTGGTATTCTCCTTTGATGCTTTATCTGGGTTGACTTGGCGCATGCTCACACCATGTTATGACTATCTCAAGTCACCATAGCCTTTATGATCCTTTAGTTTTCAACTTGTAGTATCACCTTATGCTTTGATCAATGATATTTTGTCGCTCTGCATGATTATGGCCATTATTGCTCTCTTAGTTTGTCGCTCCCAGTCTTTTGCTAGCCTCCACAACAAAGTATGAGTTCCACTCATGCATCCAACTCCCTAAACCAAGTTATTCCAAAGAGTCCACCATACCTACCTACTAGCTTATGCTATTCCAAGTATATTCATGCTTTTGTTTACCTTCCAAATTAAACTTATTATGAGAAAACTAGTGATTAAAGCTCTCACGAACTTGATGGCACACTTTACTTTTCTTGCCCTTAATAAACTTGAACCATTGTGTCGTCTATGTTGTATATGCTTGCACTTATTTGTTGGGAATTAGCAGAACCATGCTTTCATGGGGAACGCTTTCAACATTGCACTTGGTACTTGTACCTAGTTGATATCATGCTCTTTTGTATATGGATGTCGTCGGTGTGAAATGAAAGGGGAGCTTGTAAGTCCATGGAGTTATGTATATGTGTTAGAGAAATGCCTGGGCCGCTGGTCTAATTCATGCTGACATGGTGGAAACCTGCAGCGTAACCATAATGAGCTGTCTATGAAGCATTCTTCTTATAAAAAAAGAGTCCTATATTGAGAAAAAAAGAGAAAAAGAAAAAAGAGATTATGAAAAGAGGAAAGAGAGAAAAAAAGCACCATATTCCCATGGTAAATAAGAAGATTGCTGAGATGCTCGTTGTCTGCTTGCCTTGTCATTTGATATGGGGATTCTTCCGTATCATCGGGCAAGGGGTACCCGGTTGGCGGTTCTCTATGATACACATGTACTTACGATGACAAGAACTTACCGGTGACTAAACTTGAGTAGCATGAGGAGCGGCCCTCGTGTACAAGGGACATGAGATTCCTAACTTATACTTCGTCAAGCATGTACACCATAGTTTGTTCACTTTAACCTTAATCACTTCAAGATGCTTATGATAGGGGCAATGAGAGCTGAAAGCTATAAGTACCATAATTTTTGGAAGCTCTTTATGAGACTTGAATCCCTGCTTCCTTCTATGAAGGCCTTTCTTCCACTTATATATTGAGTCTCCACCTTCTATCTTTATGCACTTACTTTGAGAGGATAGTGGCCATTGTTAGTTCTATGTGGATTGTCCCAAGACTAGTTGATTGATGCATAACTTGATATTGCTTGTTTTAAACTATTTGTATCTAGTCACTCTTATGAACTTTGAAGGTGTCCTATGCATTTATATTTGCTACTCTATGAGGGACAAGCTGAATACTATTATGCTATGTTTTCTTTATGTGAAACAAACAAACGTCTTGCAAAGCATTGTTATTCATTAATCTTTTGTTTGTGCCTTTTCATGTTGCAACATAGTTTCTTTTCCTTATTGTTAGAACTTTGTCTTTTATGCTATGTTGAAGTACTATCATCCCAGCTATCAATGTTTTACAAATACTTTGATCAAGTTTATGATGGTGCATGTCACCTCAAAATTTATTCTTTCTTTTTATCACTTACCTACTCGAGGACGAGCAGGAGTTAAGCTTGGGGATGTTGATACATTGCAAATGTATCTATAATTTTGGATGTTCCATGCTTGGTTTTATCTACTTTCTTGTGTTTTGTCCACACTTTGGAGTACTTTTCATATGATTTCTTGGACTAACCTATTAACAAGATGCCACCGTGCCTGTTGCCTGTTTTCTGCTGTTTTTGGTTCCAGGAAAGTCAGAAAATGAATATTCTCAGAATTGGACGGGGCAAAAGCCAAAGTTCCTATTTTACCAGAAGACTCACGGAGCCAGAAGGAGAGCCGGAGAGGGGCCACAGGGTGTCCACACCCCCCCTTGGCGCGGGCAACCCTAGGCCATGCCAGGGCATGGTGTGGGCCCCCTGGCCGGCCACCGACCTTGCCTCCTTCGCCTACAAGAGCCTCCCGATACCAAAACCCTAAATTCTCAATCAGAAATCCACAAAAAGTTCCGCAGCACCGCCGCCACCAAAGGGGAGATTCGGGGGACAGAAAGTCTCTGTTCCGACACCCTGCCGGGACGAGGAAGTGCCCCCGGAGCCATCTCCATCGATCTCCATCGCCATCTTCATCACCATTGCTGATTCCCATGATGAGGAGGGAGTAGTTCTCTCTCGAGGCTAAGGGTTCTACCGGTAGCTATGTGTTCATCTCTCTCTATGCATGATCTTATTGAGATCATGAGCTTGTAATCTATAGATCTACCTTTCTACTCAAGTGCTTTAATAGATCTCTGCTCTCCCCATGTGTGTGAAGTTGACAGTGTGCACACCATGGTGGCACTTAGGCTAGAGATTACAAATACTTGTTATGAGTTATATTTGGAGTTGGATGTCTTTATGAAATTGTGGTGTTTGTTGGACTCATCTAGACTCAAGGTGACAGTGTGGGGTTTTCTAGATGGGAAAGATGAACTTTGAGGTGTGCTGTTATAGCCCTACCATCGATTAGAGTGTTCAACCGGAGAGTAGTTAAGAGTAGTATCATGAAGAGAAGATATTTATATGAGAGTGTTCACTAGTGAAAGTATTGATGGGTTCGTAGCATGGAAAAAATTCTACTGGAAGAACGAGGAAAACCCAGATCTAATTTAGATAAAAGCCAAGATCTAATCTATTAGACATGTGCAACGAGATAGATCTGTACTAACCCTTGTAGATCCGAAAACCTTGCGCGAGATCGGATCTTGTGGTTGATGTAGACGATCACTTGCCGATCTCAAGATCGAGTAGATGATCCTTCTGGCGCCGCTTTCCGGCAGCGCTTCCGAAGTCGGTCACACATGCGGAGTCGATGCAGACCTTCCTCTCCCTGTTCCAGCGAGCAGCAGAGGTAGTAGATATCTCCATGGAATCCCAGAAGCACGATGGCGTGGTGGTGGTGGAGTAGAGGATTCTGCAGGGCTTCGCCTAAGCCTGAACAGAAGGAAGGAGGAGGAGAGAGGCGGCTAGGGCAAGAGTGGAGGGGCAAGGGGGGGTGGCGCCTCCACCCCTCTATATTAGAGGGAGGGGTGCGGCCTAGGGTTCCCACCCCTAGGCCCACCTCCTAGGGCCGGCGCACAAGGGGGGCTTGGGGGGAGTTTCCTTCCCCCCCCAAGTTTCCCCTTTTTCTTTCTTGGTTTTCAAGTAAACTCCATAGAAATTTCTAGAACCTTCCGGAACATTCCAAAACCTTCTAGAACCCCCATATAAACACTCCGGGACATTTCCGAACCTAGAAAATGATCTCCATTATATGAATCTTATTCTCCGGACAATTCCGAATCTCCTCGTGATGTCTCAGATCCAATCCGAGACTCCGAACAACATTCGGTCTCCAACACACATTCCATATCTACCTAAACAGCATCGAACCTTAAGTGTGTCACCCTATAGTTCGTGAATATGCAGACATGATGGAGACACCTCTCCGATTAATAACCATCAGCAGGATCTGGAGATCCATAACGGCTCCCACATACTAAACGATGACTTCATGATCGATAGAACCATTAAAATATGAAACCAAGAACCATTAACATATGAAACCAATTCCCTTTGTCACGCGATACTCTACTTATCCGAGGTTTGATCGTCGGTATCTCCATACCTAGTTCTACCTCGTTACTGATAAGTACTCTCTATTCGTTCCATGTTATGTCATCCCTTGTGACCCAGTCACATGCTTGCAAGCTAACTAGATGACATTCCACCGAGAGGGCCCAGAGCATATCTATCCGTCATATGGATGGACAAATCCCAATCTTGGTCCATGCGCTTCAACACATACTTTCAGAATACCCAATGATACCTTTATAACCACCTAGTTACGAAGCGGTGTTTGATGTCATCAAAGTACCCATCCGGTGATGGTGATTAACATAACCTCATGGTCGAAGGATTATGTTACTATGCATTTGAAAGCTTGTAGCAATACGAACTAAATGACTTGATCTTATGCTACACTTACTATGGGTGTGTGTAGATCACATCATTCTCCTAATGATACAACCTTGTTATTAATGACATCCAATGTCCATGATCAGGAAACCATGATCATCTATTAATCAACAAGCTAGTTCAACAAGAGGCTTACTAGGGACTCTTTTACGTTTACAAAACACACATGTATTAGTGTTTCCTTATAATAAAATTATAGCATGGGATGTAAACATTCATCATAAACACAAAGATATAATAATAACCACTTTTATTATTGCCTCTTGGGCATATCTCCAACAATCTCCCACTTGCACTAGAGTCAATAATCTAGATTACATGGTAATATACCTAACACCCATGGCGTTCTGGTGTTGGTCATGCTTTGCTCTAGCGAGAGGTTTAGTCAACGGATCTGCCACATTCAGATCAGTGTGTACTTTGCAAATCTTTATGTCACCATCTCGGACATACTCGCGAATAGCATGGAAACATAGCTTGATGTGCTTCAGCTTGCTATGTGACCTTGGCTCCTGTGCATTAGCTATGGCACCTGTGTTGTCACAGTAGATGGCCATCGGGTCCAACGCACTAGGAACCACGCCAAGTTTAGTAATGAACTCCTTCATCCATATGGCTTCTTGTGCAGCCTCCGAAGCAGCTATGTATTCCGATTCAGTTGAAGATTTCGCCACAACGCTTTGCTTGGCACTTCTCCAGCTCACTGCAGCACCATTCAAAATAAATACGTATCCAGACTGTGACTTCGAGTCATCTAGATCGGTGTTCCAACTAGCATCAGTGTAACTGTTTACAACAAGCTGTTCATCACCTCCATAAGAAAGAACCATATCCTTAGTCCTATTCAGGTTCTTTAGGATATTCTTGACCGCTGTCCAGTGCTCCATTCCAGGATCACTTTGATATCTGCTAGTCAAACTAACAGCATGTGCTATATCCGGTCTTGTACACATCATGGCATACATGATAGAACCTATGGCCGAGGCATAGGGAATATTATTCATCTTCTCTCTATCTTCTGCCGTAGCTGGACTTTGAGTCTTACTCAAGGTCTTACCTGACAACATGGGCACGAACCCTTTCTTGCTCTCTTCCATTCTAAACTTCTTTAGAACTTTGTCCAAGTATGTACTTTGTGAAAGCGCTATTAGGCGTCTTGATCTATCTCTATAAATCTTGATGCCTAGAATATATGTCGCTTTGCCAAGATCCTTCATTGAAAAACTATTATTCAAATAGGCTTTGACGCTATTAAGAAGTTCTATATCATTCCCAATCAACAATATGTCATCTACATATAGTACTAGGAATGCTACAAAGCTCCCATTCACTTTTTTGTAAATACAAGCTTCTCCATAAGTTTGTATAAATCCAAAGTTTTTGATTACTTTATCAAAACGTTGATTCCAACTCCGGGATGCTTGCTTCAGTCCATAAATGGAGCGCTGAAGTTTGCATACCTTGTCAGCATCTTTAGGATCGACAAAACCCTTGGATTGTACCATATACAACTCTTCCTCAATGTCACCATTAAGGAACACCGTTTTGACATCCATCTGCCAAATCTCATAATCGAAATATGCAGCAATTGCTAACAAAATCCTCACAGACTTTAGCTTCCCTACTGGTGAGAATGTCTCATCGTAGTCAACTCCTTGAATTTGTCGGAACCCTTTCGCGACAAGTCGAGCTTTATAGACGGTAACATTACCATTAGCATCTGTTTTTCTTTTGAAAATCCATTTGTTCTCGACAGCCTTACGGCCATCCGGTAAGTCCACCAAAGTCCATACTTGGTTTTCGTACATGGATCCCATTTCGGATTTCATGGCTTCTAGCCATTTGTCGGAATCTGGGCTCACCATAGCTTCTTCATACGTCGCAGGGTCATTAGTGTTGTCCACCAACATGATGTTCAAGGCAGGGTCATACCAATCAGGAGTGGTATGAACCCTCGTTGACCTGCGAGGTTTAGTGGCAACTTCGTTCGTAGTTTCATGATCACCATCATTAGCTTCCTCTCCAATTGGTGCAGGCGGCACAAAAACATCTTCCGGTGCTGCGCTACTCTCAACTCCGAGAGAAGGTTCAATAACCTCGTCGAGTTCTACTTTCCTTCCAGTCACTTCCTTCGAGAGAAACTCCTTCTCAAGAAAGGATCCATTCTTGGCAACGAAAACTTTGCCTTCGGATCTATGATAGAAGGTATACCCAATTGTTTCTTTAGGGTATCCTATGAAGACGCATTTCTCCGCTTTGGGTTCAAGCTTATCAGGTTGCAACTTCTTTACATACGCTTCGCAACCCCAAACTTTAAGGAACAACAACTTAGGTTTCTTTCCAAACGACAATTCATACGGTGTCGTTTCAATGGATTGAGATGGTGCCCTATCTAAAGTGAATGCGACTGTCTCTAATGCATAGCCCCAAAATGATAGCGGTAAATCTGTAAGAGACATCACAGACCGAACCATATCTAAGAGAGTTCGATTACGACATTTGGACACACCATTACGCTGTGGTGTTCCCGGTGGTGTCAATTCCGAAAGTATTCCACATTTCTATAAATGCATGCCAAACTCATAACTTAGATATTCACCTCCATGATCAGAACGCAGAAACTTAATCTTCTTGTTACGATGATTTTCCACTTCACTTTGAAATTCCTTAATCTTCTCGAAAGTTTCGGACTTATGTTTCATAAAGTAGACATACCCATATCTACTTAAGTCATCCGTGAAAGTGAGAACATAACGATATCCACCACGCGATGCTACACTCATTGGACCGTACACATTGGTATGTATTATTTCCAATAAGTCTGTAGGTCGCTCCATTATTCCAGAGAATGGAGTCTTAGTCATTTTTCCCATTAGACATGCTTCACATCTTTCAAGTGATTCAAAATCAAGTGATTCAAGAAGTCCATCAGAACGGAGTTTCTTCATACGCTTCACTCCAATGTGACCAAGATGACAATGCCACATGTATGTAGAATTATCATTCAATTTTGTTCGTTTAGCATCTATGTTGTGAACATGTGTATCAATACTATCGATATTTAGTAAGAATAAACCATTCATCTCAGGTGCATTACCATAAAAGATATTACTCATATAAATCGAACAACCTTTATTCTCGGACTTAAAAGAGTAACCGTCTCGCAATAAACAAGATCCAGATATAATGTTCATGCTTAACGCAGGCACCAAATAACAATTATTCAAATTTAAAACTAATCCGAAGGTAGATGTAGAGGGAGCGTGCCGACGGCGATAACATCAACCTTGGAGCCATTTCCAACGCACATCGTCACCTCGTCTCTCGCCAGTCTTCGCTTATTCCGTAGCTCCTGTTTCGAGTTACAAATATGAGCAACCGAACCAGTATTAAATACCCAGGCACTACTACGATTACTAGTAAGATACACATCAATAACATGTATATAGAATATACCTTTCTTCTTGATGTTGCCGTTCTTTAGATCCTCCAGGTACTTGGGGCAGTTACGCTTCTAGTGACCGGCACCCTTGCAGTAGAAGCATTCAGTTTCAGGCTTAGGACCAGCCTTGGGCTTGTTAGCAGGTGCGGCAGCGTTCTTGCCGTCCTTCTTGAAGTTGCCCTTGTTCTTAGGCTTGCCCTGTTTCTTGAAATTGGTGGTCTTATTGACCATCAACACTTGGTGCTCCTTTTTGATCTCCACTTCAGCAGTTTTCAGCATGGACGATAGTTTAGGCAACGTCTTGTTCATGCAGTGCATATTGTAGTTCATCACAAAGTTCTTATAACTCGGTGGCAGTGATTGGAGGACATGGTGAATCCCTAACTCATTAGGAATCGTTATCCCCAACTCTTGGAGCTTGTTTGCGTGCCCAGACATGGTGAGCACGTGCTCGCTAACGGAGCTACCCTCTTCCATCTTACAGTTAAAGAACTTTTCGGAGGCCTCATAGCTCTCCACGGCCGCGTGAGTCTCAAAAATGAGCTTGAGCTCCTTAATGATCTCGAACGGGTCGTGGTGCTCATAGCGCTTCTGAAGCTCCGTTTCTAAACCGTACAGGATGGCACACTAAACTATGGAGTAATGATTTTTCCGAGTGGCGTAAACATTCTTTACGTCATCGGTGGCATCTTCTGCAGGTGGGTCACCTAGCGGTGCTTCGAGCACATAGGTCAACTGACCAGCCCTGAGGACAATCTTTAGTCCATGGAGCCAGTCCGTGAAGTTGCTTCCATTGTTCTTAAGCTTTTCTTTCTCTAGGAACGCATTGAAATTGATGGAGAGGTTCGCCATAATCTACAACAAATTTGCAAGTAGTTTAGACTAAGTTTATGATAAATTGAGTTCAATTTTAATTCTTAAATTAACTAGGTGAACTCCCACTCAAAACAACATCCCTCACATTGTCTTAGTGATTACACGAACCAAGTCCACTACACCAAGTCTGATCTTCACGACAGAAGATGTAGTTTCATCAGCGAACAATCTTCATGTTCATCATATCATTTATATGATTCATGCTCTACCTTTCGGTATTCCGTGTTCCGAGACCATGTCTGTACATGATAGGCTCGTCAAGATCAACCTTAGTTTCCGCATGTGCAAATCTGGCTTGCACCCGTTGTATGCACACGTAGAATGTATCACATCCGATCATCACGAGATGCTTCGAAACGACGAGTCTTATCAACGGTGCCAACTAAGGACGAACACTTTATTACTTGATATTTAGTGAGAGGGATCATCTTATAATGCTACCGTCGTGATCTAAGAAATACAAGATGCATAAAGGATTAACATCACAGGCAATTCATAATTAGTGTGATATGATATGGCCCTTTCTTCTTATGCCTTTGATCTCCATCTCCAAAGCACGGACATGATCTCCATCATCACCAGCATTGCGTCAAGGTCAGTGGCGCCGCTTCATGGTTGTCCATTATCACTAGCAACTATTACAACTACTTGGAATAAAGCTATTACAAGATGAATAGACACGCAGGTCTTAACAGAAATAAAGACAACCATTAGGCTCCTGCCGGTTGCCATATTACAACAAGGATCTTTGCATACATCAAATATAATCACAGTCACATGATGGCCATATCACATCACAAAACCCCTGCAAAAACAAGTTAGACGCCTCTAATTTTCTTTGCATGTTTTACGTGGTTTGGGGCTTTCAAATAAGAACGGATCTTACCTACGAAACTGAACCACAACATTGATACAAGTGCTATCAAGTACAAAGTGTAAATTGGATCTATACTATGGTGGGAGAGACAGACACCCGCAAAGCCACTTGTGCAAAGCAAGTTACACGTCAAGCGTGGAGCAAGTCTCATGTGCGATGACATGTAAGGTTAGCCCGAGCCGCTTCATCCCACCATACCGCAAGATGCAAAGTACACAAAGCAAAAGACGGCACGAGCACCAACGCCCACAAAACCATTGTGTTCTACTCGTGCAACAGATCTACGCATAGACACGGCTCTGATACCACTGATGGTTTCATAGCATGGAAAACAAAAAAATTCTACCGCAAGAATGAACAAAACCCAGATCTAATCTAGATAAAAGCCAAGATCTAATCTATTAGACATGTGCAACGAGATAGATCTGTACTAACCCTTCTAGATCCGAAAACCTTGTGCAAAATCGGATCTCGTGGTTGATGTAGACGATCACTTGCCGATCTCAAGATCGAGTAGACGATCCTTCCGACGTTGCGTTCCGGCAGCGCTTCCGCAGTCGGTCACACGTGCGGAATCAATGCAGACCTTCCTCTCCCCGTTCCAGCGAGCAGCGGAGGTAGTAGATCTCTCCATGGAATCCCAGCAGCACGGCGGCATGGTGGTGGTGGTGGAGTAGAGAATTCTGCAGGGCTTCGCCTAAGCCTGAGCAGAAGGAAGGAGGAGGAGAGAGGCGTCTAGGGCAAGAGTGGAGGGGCAAGGGGGGTGGCGCCTTCACCCCTCTATATATAGAGGGAGGGGTGCAGCCTAGGGTTCCCACCCCTAGGCCCACCTCCTAGGTCCGGCGCACAAGGGGGGCTTGGGGGGAGTTTCCTTCCCCCCCAAGTTTCCCCTTTTTCTTTCTTGGTTTTCAAGTAAACTCCATAGAAATTTCTAGAACCTTCCGGAACATTCCGAAACCTTCTAGAACCCCCATATAAACACTCCGGGACATTTCCGAACCTAGAAAATGATCTCCATTATATGAATCTTATTCTCCGGACAATTTCGGATCTCCTCGTGATGTCTCATATCCAATCCGAGACTCCGAACAACATTCGGTCTCCAACGCACATTCCATATCTACCTAAACAGCATCGAACCTTAAGTGTGTCACCCTACGGTTCGTGAATATGCAGACATGATGGAGACACCTCTTCGATCAATAACCATCAGCAGGATCTAGAGATCCATAAGGGCTCCAACATACTCAACGATGACTTCGTGATCGATAGAACCATTAACATATGAAACCAATTCCCTTTGTCACGCGATACTCTACTTATCCGAGGTTTGATCGTTGGTATCTCCATACCTAGTTCTACCTCGTTACTGATAAGTACTCTCTATTCGTTCCATGTTATGTCATCCCTTGTGACCCGGTCACATGCTTGCAAGCTGACTAGATGACATTCCACCGAGAGGGCCCAGAGCATATCTATCCGTCATATGGATGGACAAATCCCAATCTTGGTCCATGCGCTTCAACACATACTTTCAGAATACCCAATGACACCTTTATAACCACCTAGTTACGAAGCGGTGTTTGATGTCATCAAAGTACCCATCCGGTGATGGTGATTAACATAACCTCATGGTCGAAGGATTATGTTACTATGCATTTGAAAGCTTGTAGCAATACGAACTAAATGACTTGATCTTATGCTACACTTACTATGGGTGTGTGTAGATCACATCATTCTCCTAATGATACAACCTTGTTATTAATGACATCCAATGTCCATGATCAGGAAACCATGATCATCTATTAATCAACAAGCTAGTTCAACAAGAGGCTTACTAGGGACTCTTTTACGTTTACAAAACACACATGTATTAGTGTTTCCTTATAATACAATTATAGCATGGGATGTAAACATTCATCATAAACACAAAGATATAATAATAACCACTTTTATTATTGTCTCTTGGGCATATCTCCAACAGTCTCCCACTTGCACTAGAGTCAATAATCTAGATTACATGGTAATATACCTAACACCCATGGCGTTCTGGTGTTGGTCAATGTTTGCTCTAGGGAGAGGTTTAGTCAACGGATCTGCCACATTTAGATCAGTGTGTACTTTGCAAATTTTTATGTCACCATCTCGGACATACTCGTGAATAGCATGGAAACGTAGCTTGATGTGCTTCAGCTTGCTATGTGACCTTGGCTCCTGTGCATTAGCTATGGCACCTGTGTTGTCACAGTAGATGGCCGTCGGGTCCAACGCACTAGGAACCACGCCAAGTTCAGTAATGAACTCCTTCATCCATATGGATTCTTGTGCAGCCTCCGAAGCAGCTATGTATTCCGATTCAGTTGAAGATTTCGCCATAACGCTTTGCTTGGCACTCCTCCAGCTCACTGCAGCACCATTCAAAATAAATACGTATCCAGACTGTGACTTCGAGTCATCTGGATCGGTGTTCTAACTAGCATCAGTGTAACTATTTACAACAAGCTGTTCATCACCTCCATAAGAAAGAACCATATCCTTAGTCCTATTCAGGTACTTTAGGATATTCTTGACCGCTGTCCAGTGCTCCATTCCAGGATCACTTTGATATCTGCTAGTCAAACTAATAGCATGTGCTATATCTGGTCTTGTACACATCATGTCATACATGATAGAACCTATGGCCGAGGCATAGGGAATATTATTCATCTTCTCTCTATCTTCTGCCATAGCTGGACTTTGAGTCTTACTCAAGGTCTTACCTGACAACATGGGCACGAACCCTGTCTTGCTCTCTTCCATTCTAAACTTCTTTAGAACTTTGTCCAAGTATGTACTTTGTGAAAGCTCTATTAGGCGTCTTGATCTATCTCTATAAATCTTGATGCCTAGAATATATGCCGCTTCACCAAGATCCTTCATTGAAAAACTATTATTCAGATAGGCTTTGACGCTATTAAGAAGTTCTATATCATTCCCAATCAACAATATGTCATCTACATATAGTACTAGGAATGCTACAGAGCTCCCACTCACTTTCTTGTAAATACAAGCTTCTCCATAAGTTTGTATAAATCCAAAGTTTTTGATTACTTTATCAAAACGTTGATTCCAACTCCGGGATGCTTGCTTCAGTCCATAAATGGAGCGCTGAAGTTTGCATACCTTGTCAGCATCTTTAGGATCGACAAAACCCTTGGGTTGTACCATATACAACTCTTCCTCAATGTCACCATTAAGGAACGCCGTTTTGACATCCATCTGCCAAATCTCATAATCGAAATATGCAGCAATTGCTAACAAAATCCTCACAGACTTTAGCTTCGCTACTGGTGAGAATGTCTCATCATAGTCAACTCCTTGAATTTGTCGGAACCCTTTCGTGACAAGTCGAGCTTTATAGACGGAAACATTATCATCAGGATTTGTTTTTATTTTGAAAATCCATTTGTTCTCGACAGCCTTACGGCCATCTGGTAAGTCCACCAAAGTCCATACTTGGTTTTCATACATGGATCCCATTTAGGATTTCATGGCTTCTAGCCATTTGTCATAATCTAGGCTCACCATAGCTTCTCCATACGTCGCAGGGTCATCAGTGTTGTCCACCAACATGACGTTCAAGGCAGGGTCATACCAATCAGGAGTGGTATGAACCCTCATTGACCTGCGAGGTTCAGTGGCAACTTCGTTCGAAGTTTCATGATCACCATCATTAGCTTCCTCTCCAATTGGTGCAGGCGGCACAAAAACATCTTCCGGTGCTGCGCTACTCTCAACTCCGAGAGAAGGTTCAGTAACCTCGTCGAGTTGTACTTTCCTTCCAGTCACTTCCTTCGAGAGAAACTCCTTCTCAAGAAAGGATCCATTCTTGGCAACAAAAACTTTGCCTTCGGATCTATGATAGAAGGTATACCCAATTGTTTCTTTAGGGTATCCTATGAAGACGCATTTCTCCGCTTTGGGTTCAAGCTTATCAGGTTGTAACTTCTTTACATACGCTTCGCAACCCCAAACTTTAAGGAACGACAACTTAGGTTTCTTTCCAAACCACAATTCATACGGTGTCATTTCAACAGATTTAGATGGTGCCCTATTTAAAGTGAATGCGGCTGTCTCTAATGCATAGCCCCAAAACGATAGCGGTAAATCTGTAAGAGACATCACAGACCGAACCATATCTAAGAGAGTTCGATTACGACGTTCGGACACACCATTATGCTGTGGTGTTCCCGACGGTGTCAATTGCGAAAGTATTCCACATTTCTTTAAATGCATGCCAAACTCATAACTTAGATATTCACCTCCGCGGTCAGAACGCAGAAACTTAATCTTCTTGTTACGATGATTTTCCACTTCACTATGAAATTCCTTAAACTTCTCGAAAGTTTCGGACTTATGTTTCATAAAGTAGACATACCCATATCTACTTAAGTCATCCGTGAAAGTGAGAACATAACGATATCCACCACGCGAGGCTACACTCATTGGACCGCACACATCGGTATGTATTATTTCCAATAAGTTTGTAGCTCGCTCCATTATTCCAGAGAATGGAGTCTTAGTCATTTTTCCCATTAGACATGCTTCGCATCTTTCAAGTGATTCAAAATCAAGTGATTCAAGAAGTCCATCAGAATGGAGTTTCTTCATACGCTTCACTCCAATGTGACCAAGACGACAGTGCCACATGTATGTAGAATTATCATTCAATTTTGTTCGTTTAGCATCTATGTTGTGAACATGTGTATCACTACTATCGAGATTTAGTAAGAATAAACCATTCATCTCAGGTGCATTACCATAAAAGATATTACTCATATAAATCGAACAACCTTTATTCTCGGACTTAAAAGAGTAACCGTCTCGCAATAAACAAGATCCAGATATAATGTTCATGCTTAACGTAGACACCAAATAACAATTATTCAAATTTAAAACTAATCCCGAAGGTAGATGTAGAGGGAGCGTGCCGACGGCGATCACATCAACCTTGGAGCCATTTACAACGCGCATCGTCACCTCGTCTCTCGCCAGTCTTCGCTTATTCCGCAGCTCCTGTTTCGAGTTACAAATATGAGCAACCGAACCAGTATCAAATACCCAGGCACTACTACGATTACTAGTAAGATACACATCAATAACATGTACATCGAATATACCTTTCTTCTTGATGTTGCCGTTCTACAGATCCGCCAGGTACTTGGGGCAGTTACGCTTCGAGTGACTGGCACCCTTGTAGTAGAAGCATTCAGTTTCAGGCTTAGGACCAGCCTTGGGCTTGTTAGCAGGTGCGGCAGCTTTCTTGCCGTCCTTCTTGAAGTTGTCTTGTTTCTTGAAATTGGTGGTCTTATTGACCATCAACACTTGGTGCTCCTTTTTGATCTCCACTTCAGCAGTTTTCAGCATGGACGATAGTTCATGCAACGTCTTGTTCATGTAGTGCATATTGTAGTTCATCACAAAGTTCTTATAACTCGGTGGTAGTGATTGGAGGACACGGTGAATCCCTAACTCATTAGGAATTGTTATCCCCAACTCTTGGAGCTTGTTTCCATTCCCAGACATGGTGAGCGCGTGCTCGCTAACGGAGCTACCCTCTTTCATCTTACAGTTAAAGAACTTTTCGGAGGCCTCATAGCTCTCCACGGCCGCGTGAGTCTCAAAAATGAGCTTGAGCTCCTTAATGATCTCGAACGGGCCGTGGTGCTCAAAGCGCTTCTGAAGCTCCGTTTCTAAACCGTACAGGATGGCACACTGAACTGTGGAGTAATGATTTTTCCGAGTGGCGTAAACATTCTTTACGTCATCGGTGGCATCTTCTGTAGGTGGGTCACCTAGCGGTGCTTCGAGCACATAGGTCAACTGACCAGCCCTGAGGACAATCTTCAGTCCACGAATCCAGTCCGTGAAGTTGCTTCCATTGTTCTTAAGCTTTTCTTTCTCTAGGAATGCATTGAAATTGATGGAGAGGTTCGCCATAATCTACAACAAATTTGCAAGTAGTATAGACTAAGTTTATGATAAATTGAGTTTAATTTTAATTCTTAAATTAACTAGGTGAACTCCAACTCAAAACAACATCCCTCACATTGTCTTAGTGATTACACGAACCAAGTCAACTACACCAAGTCCGATCTTCATGAGAGAAGATGTAGTTTCATCGACGAACAATCTTCATGTTCATCATATCATTTATATGATTCATGCTCTACCTTTCGGTATTCCATGTTCCAAGACCATGTCTGTACATGCTAGGCTTGTCAAGATCAACCTTAGTTTCCGCATGTGCAAATCTGGCTTGCACCCGTTGTATGCACACGTAGAATGTATCACATCCGATCATCACGAGATGCTTCGAAACGACGAGTCTTAGCAACGGTGCCAACTAAGGACGAACACTTTATTACTTGATATTTAGTGAGAGGGATCATCTTATAATGCTACCGTCGTGATCTAAGAAATACAAGATGCATAAAGGATTAACATCATAGGCAATTCATAATTAGTGTGATATGGTATGGCCCTTTCTTCTTATGCCTTTGATCTCCATCTCCAAAGCACGAACATGATCTCCATCATCACCGGCATTGCGTCAAGGTCAGTGGCGCCGCTTCATGGTTGTCCATCATCACTAGCAACTATTACAACTACTTGGAATAAAGCTATTACAAGATGAATAGACACGCAGGTCTTAACAGAAATAAAGACAACCATTAGGCTCCTGCCGGTTGCCATATTACAACAAGGATCATTGCATACATCAAATATAATCACAATCACATGATGGCCATATCACATCACAAAACCCCTACAAAAACAAGTTAGATGCCTCTAATTTTCTTTGCATGTTTTACGTGGTTTGGGGCTTTCAAATAAGAACGGATCTTACCTACGAAACTGAACCACAACGTTGATACAAGTGCTATCAAGTACAAAGTGTAAGTTGGATCTATACTATGGTGGGAGAGACAGACACCCGCAAAGCCACTTGTGCAAAGCAAGTTACACGTCAAGCGTGGAGCAAGTCTCATGTGCGATGACATGTAAGGTTAGCCTGAGCCGCTTCATCCCACCATACCGCAAGATGCAAAGTACACAAAGAAAAAGATGGCACGAGCACCAACGCCCACAAAACCATTGTGTTCTACTCGTGCAACAGATCTATGCATAGACACGGCTCTGATACCACTGATGGGTTCGTAGCATGGAAAACAAAAAATTCTACCGCAAGAACGAACAAAACCTAGATCTAATCTAGATAAAAGCCAAGATCTAATCTATTAGACATGTGCAACGAGATAGATCTGTACTAACCCTTGTAGATCCGAAAACCTTGTGCGAGATCGGATCTCGTGGTTGATGTAGACGATCACTTGCCGATCGATCGAGTAGACGATCCTTCTGGCGCCGCGTTTCGGCAGCGCTTCCGCAGTCGGTCACACGTGCGGAGTCGATGCAGACCTTCCTCTCCCCGTTCCAGTGAGCAGCGGAGGTAGTAGATCTCTCCACGGAATCCCAGCAGCACGATGGCGTGGTGGTGGTGGTGGAGTAGAGAATTCTGCAGGGCTTCGCCTAAGCCTGAACAGAAGGAAGGAGGAGGAGAGAGGCGGCTAGGGCAAGAGTGGAGGGGCAAGGGGGGGTGGCGCCTCCACCCCTCTATATATAGAGGGAGGGGTGCGGCCTAGGGTTCCCACCCCTAGGCCCACCTCCTAGGGCCGGCGCATAAGGGGGCTTGGGGGGAGTTTCCTTCCCTCCCAAGTTTCCCCTTTTTCTTTCTTGGTTTTCAAGTAAACTCCATAGAAATTTCTAGAACCTTCCGGAACATTCCGAAACCTTCTAGAACCCCCATATAAACACTCCGGGACATTTCCGAACCTAGAAAATGATCTCCATTATATGAATCCTATTCTCCAGACAATTTTGGATCTCCTCGTGATGTCTCAGATCCAATCCGAGACTCCGAACAACATTCGGTCTCCAACGCACATTCTATATCTACCTAAACAACATCGAACCTTAAGTGTGTCACCCTACGGTTCGTGAATATGCAGACATGATGGAGACACCTCTCCGATCAATAACCATCAGCAGGATCTGGAGATCCATAATGGCTCCCACATACTCAACGATGACTTCGTGATCGATAGAACCATTAACATATGAAACCAATTCCCTTTGTCACGCGATACTCTACTTATCCGAGGTTTGATCGTCGGTATCTCCATACCTAGTTCTACCTCGTTACTGATAAGTACTCTTTACTCGTTCCATGTTATGTCATCCCTTGTGACCCAGTCACATGCTTGCAAGCTAACTAGATGACATTCCACCGAGAGGGCCCAGAGCATATCTATCCATCATATGGATGGACAAATCCCAATCTTGGTCCATGCGCTCAACACATACTTTCAAAATACCCAATGACACCTTTATAACCACCTAGTTATGAAGCGGTGTTTGATGTCATCAAAGTACCCATCTGGTGATGGTGATTAACATAACCTCATGGTCGAAGGATTAGGTTACTATGCATTTGAAAGCTTGTAGCAATACGAACTAAGTGACTTGATCTTATGCTACACTTACTATGGGTGTGTTTCCATCACATCATTCTCCTAATGATACAACCTTGTTATTAATGACATCCAATGTCCATGATCAGGAAACCATGATCATCTATTAATCTATAAGCTAGTTCAACAAGAGGCTTACTAGGGACTCTTTTACGTTTACAAAACACACATGTATTAGTGTTTCCTTATAATACAATTATAGCATGGGATGTAAACATTCATCATAAACACAAAGATATAATAATAACCACTTTTATTATTGCCTCTTGGGCATATCTCCAACAAGTATGATCCCTAGGCCTTGTTTCTAAGCACTAAAACACCGTTTGCTATTAGATCTGTTACATGTTTGCTTGCTTCCTTCTTTATTTCAGTTTGCCTTTAGTCTTTTCCCATGTTAACCACACGCCAGCAAGCTATTTTCTATGACCGTTACCACTTATAATTATCCATACCACTTGTATTTCACTATCTCTTCGCCGAACTAGTGCACCTATACACCTGACAAGTGTATTGGGTGTGTTGGAGACACAAGAGACTTCTTGTATCTTGATTGCAGGGTTTCTTGAGAGGTAATACCTTTGACCACTTCCTCCCTGAGTTCGATAAACCTTGGGTGATCCACTTAAGGGAAAACTTGCTGTTGTTCTACAAACGTCTGCACTTGGAGGCCCAACAACTGTCTACAAGAATAGAAGCGCATAGACATCACACCATCATCACCAAACTTGTGCAAACACCTAAGCTTGGGGAGGTTGCACTGTTGTGAGCTTATCTTGTCTTTCAGATTTACAAAGCATTTTTTGTCTTGCTTTTGTCTTTTACTTATTCTTTTGTTTGTTTTCTTTTAGTCTTGTTTTTACCTTTCTACTATACACAAAAATCCATACAAATAGTGTAGATTTAATTTTCTTGTAATCATGGGAGAAATATATACAAAATTATGTTACTATACCAACACCCCTATTGATCAATACATTGCTAGGCCTATCACAACTCTTGAAATTAAAGTTGATTACTTTGAAGTTATTCCTGGACTACTTAATCTTATGTCTAAATACTAATTTGGAGGTAGTGCTAGTGAAGATGCAGAAATGCATTTACATGACTTTTATGGGATTTGTGATATGCAAAAATTTAAGAATGTGTAAAATGACATTGTTAAACTCAAACTATTCCCATTCTCACTTAGAAGGTAAGCTAAAGAATGGATATTATTATTACTAACTAGTAGCATAAACTCTTTGGATAATCTTAAAGAAGCTTTTATTAAGAAATATTATCCTCATGTTAAAAACTTGGGGAAATAGAAATAGCACACCATCCTTTAAAAAAAAATAATGAACATGTAGCCATGGTTTGGGAAATAATTAAAATCATTCTACAAAATGAATGGACTGTTTTACATACTTTTTATAGTGGCTTGAATTATATGTCAAGAAATATGTTAGATTCTGCTGTAGGAGGTGCTTTTATGACTAAAACTGCCCCTAAAGCAAAAGATATCTTAGAAAATATGCTACAAAATTATAGTTAATGGCATACTAAAAGAGCACCTAGTACATCTTCTAGGAAAGTCAACTTTGTTGAGAAAGTAGATTCCTTGGCTTGTAAAGTTGATGCCATATTTTGTTATATCTCTAAAAAAATGTTGAGAATGTTCCTTTAAAAGATCTTTTTGTAAACAATTCTGAAAATATAGATGTCAACTCATAAGGAACTTCAGGAATAATGGTTAAGGAAACAATTACAACAACTCTTATGATTGGCCTTCTTATATTCCTAATAAATATGTTAGTAATAATAGTGTTTTTAATGGTTTAGAAAGCACCATTAGATATTTATATCAACTCAAAAGGAGCTCATCAAATAATTTATAGATAAATTCTAAATATATGATTCTTTAAATGACAAGGTAGATCATTTAACTAAAGAAATAATATCCTTCAGAAACTTTGTTCAAACCCAAAGATCTCATGAGGAAACTATAAAATATGTGCAAGGCATAATAGATAAATCTTAGGAAACTCTAAACATGATGGAGGAAGAGGAAGATGAATCCACCATGATAGTTGAAGAAATGAAAGATAAATAAGTAGATGAAGTTAAAATGCTTACTAAAGTAAATGAACCTCTACTAGATCTCGATAAATGTAGCTTGCATAAACTAATCAATATCCTACAATTTTTTTCTAATGATCCTTCTATTAATGTTCATCAAGTATAGGATTTGGATCATATATTGCAAACTATGCCACTAAAGAAAAGATTGCAAGATATAATAATGAAGCTATGATACTGACAAAGCTTGGGGATGCTTGGCTCTACAAGATATTAATCAGTATTGGAAAAGAAACCACTGTGCTATATTAGATCTACGATATTAATCAACAACTAATATAGCACAATGGTTTCTTTTCCATTTGAATTTTGTCAAAATAACTATATGATTTTCTTGAAATTAAAAGTATCGAAAAATTCACAATATATCTTTTAGTTACCGATGATTCTAATAGACATGCTTTAGGTAAAATTATTGATGTTATGGTTGAATTACATATGACATTTGTGACTGCTGATTTTATTGTTATGGATATGGGGACTAATATCTCTAGTCCTATAATCTTGGAAAGACCCTTCTTGAGAACCACATGTGTTGTCATTCATTCGAAGGAAGGGAATGTGGAATTCGAATTCTCTCATACAAAGTGCATGGAACAATTTTCAAGGTTAACTTCCATGAAGTTTCATCAATTTGAATCAAATTGAATTGCAATGAAGCGGACTAAAACATTGCACTTGATATAACGTGCATGCTAAAATCTACTTTCTGCGTGCATATTACTACTCCATGTCATGCTGCTGCATCTAGTCAACACAAGTGTTTATTTTGCGAATCGCTAGTGTTCCCCTCTGATGAACACAGAACTGTATGTTCTTCCACGGCGCGGAGGTGGCCAATGACCTCCTCGACGGTCATCATCGATGGATCCAGTAGTGTTTCTATTGAAAAGGCTATCTACACAAATCGAGTGGGCACTACTGAAAAAAAATATCTTACTCCAACCTTTTCGTCCTCTGTGGTGTCGCCGAGGGAGCGCAGGGCTGCAACGAGATTGGAGATTCTCATCGCGAACTAATCGATGTGTTCCCCCTCCTTGTACGCGATTGTCTCGAACTCCGTTCGGAACTGGCGAAGGCGCGTGTCGCGCACGCGGTCCATGCCCTGGTTCTGGATCATGATCGCCTCCCAAGCCGGCCGCCTTCGCTGTTCCTTTCCCGACGAGCATGCAATGCATCTTGGGAGGAGTGGATCGGAGCAGCGCGGCTAACGCATGCTTGTCCTCACGGCGCCCCACAGCGATGCGGGCTGGAGGTTTACCTCCATGACCATTACCCAGTTGTTGTAGCCGCCCCTTGTCAGCATCGGGAAAGTGGAGAGTGGTGCCGCTGCCGCCCCCGCCGCTAGGCTTGCGCACCACCTGCTGCACCACGATCTCTCCGCCACCCCCACGGCGTGCTCTGCTACGCCTGCGATTTGGCGAGCGTCGTCGCTGCACGGCCAGCGGAGGCACGGACTAACGCGGTGGCGCCGGTGGAATTGTTCTAGCACCATTGCCGTCCGACATCGGTAGACGCAGGCTCTGATACAAATTGTCGCTCGCAAGCTAAATTGTACGAACTCTGAATTTGGACAGTGAAACAAAAATGAGACAGTGATTTGTGCTGCTCAAACTCCCGGAGCTTTTCGGGTTTTTCTTCTCTCCTTTTTATTAACGATTACAAAGGGAAAAACGTGGTCAAGATCGTGGTGCTCGTGCCATCCCACGAGTTGATCATGGCCGCATGACTCGCTCCAGGTTATCGTAACTAATCGGAGCTAGACTCTAACTGAAAACAGCTGAACAACGGCCAAGTCTAAACCTGACAGAAACTGTCTGAATCTAGCTAGCAGCAGGGTTTACAACAATATCAGGAACAGAGTTTCGTCAGTGGATTACCTGTTTCGTTCACTTCCACTCGAAAGGAAAATCGCATCGTCGTTGTCCAACACCACAGGACGATGTCTACATTATCAAGCGTGGTGATCCAGCAGATCGAGGCGGACCAAAGCCGGCCATCCTACTGCTCACCAGCGGTGGACTTTTCTACGTCGGTGGCAGCCACCGCCGCCGCTGCCTTCTCATCAGCGTGGTCCATCTCCTCCTCCCCGGACCCGTCGTGCGCGACGTCATACGTGGCGTGCAGCCCCACGAGCACGTAGTAGAGCATCATGACCGCGGTGCAGACGCCGAAGCGGACGAACGCCTGCGCGCCGAGGGAGCCCATGAGGAACAAGTTCGTGGCGATGGACAGCGAAGGCAGCCACGGCACCAGCGGCACGCCCCACCGCCTGGGCGCGCGGGCCACCGGCACCAGCATCTGGACGCCGAGCGTCGCCGCCGCCCACACCGGCGCCAGCGCGGCGTATCCGACCCACCTCTCCGGCGCCGCGCCCCAGCACGCCGCGATACCCGCCGACGAGCCGACGATCGCCAGCAGGAGCGCCACGAGCCGCCGCGCGTGCGCCCGGCTCGTCACGCCCCGCGCGTGGTACCGCCGGACCAAGAGCGCCACGGCCATCATGACGAAGATGAAGAGCGTGCTGATGGACAGGAGGCTGGCGAGAACGTCGAGGCTGGAGAAGAAGGCCACGCACGCGCTGCCGGCGGTGATCAGCGCCGTGGCGTGCACGGGCGTGCCGGTCCTCGGGTGCACCAGCGCGAACACCGGCGGGATGATGTGGCTCCGGGCGATGTGCGTCGCGTACCGCGCGTTCCCCAGCGCCCCCACCAGCAGCACCGTCGTCATCCCCTTCAGTGCCCCCACCGCCACCACGTACTTCATCCACCGCATCCCCACCGCGCCGAATGCCACCGAGTAGGCCGCGTTCCGGTCGATCGCCGTGTACGGCTGCATCATGCTCAGCACCAGCGCCATCGTGCAGTAGATGCCCGTGATCACCGACATGGACCCGATCAGCCCCAGCGGGATGTCCCTCGACGGGTTCTTGGTCTCCTCCGCCATGTTCGCGATGCTGTCGAAGCCGCCGTACGCGAAGTACACCACCGCCGCCGCCCGGAACACGCCCGGCACCCCGTACGGCACGAACGGGGTCAGGTTGCTCGGCTTCGCGTGGAGGAACCCGGCCACGATGATGAACACTATCACCACAAGGTGCAGTGTTGATGCCACCCAGTTGAGCCGCGAGCTGCCCTTGGTGCTCAGCATGGCCATCGTTGCGGTGGCCGCGATCACCGCGGACGCGATCGGGTCCAGCTCGTCGTACCCTTCCGCGACCCACGGCGCGCGCACCCGGAACGCGCTGGCCGGCCGGTTGAAGAGCGACGCCAGGTACGACGTCTAGGCGCGCGCCACCGCGGCGGTGCCGATGACGCTCTCGAGGATGAGGTTCGCGGCGGCCACGAAGGCCGCGACGTCGCCGAGCTCGACGCGGAGGTACGCGAAGGATCCGCCGGCCACGGGGATCTCGACGGCGAACTCCGCGTAGCAGAGCACGGAGAGCATGGCGGAGATGCCGGCCACCACGTAGGAGAGCACGACGGCGGGGCCCGCGTGGTCGCGGGATTCCAGGCCGGTGAGCACGAAGATGCCGGCGCCGAGGTGGCATCCGAAGCCGAGCCACGTGAGGTCCCACCAGGTGAGGCAGCGGCGCATCTCGTTCTCGCTCCGGCGCCGCATCGCGCCGAGCTCCGCGGCGTCGGTGGAGCGGCCGGCGAGGAAGCGGTCCCTGAGCCGCGCGGGCGCCGCGGCCAGCGCCCCGCGGTACGCGCCCCAGCTGGCGAACGACGGCTCCGGGAAGAAGTCCTCCTTGCTCCACCGCCAGTAGCCCCTCGCCGCGGCCGCTGGTTTCGGCACATGCCCTTCTTCCACGAGCTCCATGGCCAGGGGATTTCCGTCAAGCAAACCACGGTATTACAGCAGAGGTCGGTATCGTTTGTCAGTGCACGATGGAGTTGCTCGAGACCGTGACCGAACAGAACCGTCGTCTTCTTCCTTTGGTCGCCATCGTTGTGGACTTCCAGTCCATATCTTCTCTATTTCGTCCCCAAAACTCACCTATCAAGCAGGAATTTTGCTCTGACGATTGGCTAGATTACAAAACACTACCAGGGTGTGGACACAAGTGCATACAGTGGAAAAAAGATGATAACACTCGTGGTCATCAATCATCACAGTAAGTAACGTGTGTATGTGCAGTCCTGTGTTCATCTGAGGGGAACACCTAGTGATTCGCAAAAAGGAAAAGGAAACACTTGTGTTGACTAGATGCAGCAGCATGACATGGAGTAGTAATATGCACGTGGGTTCTTGCGAGATTCCAACTTTTAGTCAATTAGGAGAATTCCAATTTTTAGGAAAAAATTGAATTAGAATTCTTCAAATGAACTAAAGTGAGTCTTTGGCGAGATCATGCTCGACATCCTAATAAGGCGTAGAATTTTCGGAAATTTAAAATGAATTCCTCGAGCAAGAACAACAACAAAAAAATTACACATGTACATTTTCTCTGAGAAATGACATTTTATTGCTCAAACATAGTATTGGGATAATACAATCCGTAAGAGGTTACACTCGGTCTCTGCCAGTTAAGATGCATAGGGCCGCAGCTAAAGTAAAAGTTTACATGGTGGAAAAATGAGAAATTTGGAGCTCGTGGAAGGCCTATGTTGCTATAGGTCAATAGAACGCGTTGTCAAACACGTGGGATAAAATATCCCTCGCTATATCCCCAACCAAATTTATATCTTCATAATCAGGTTGCGGTTCTCCACTCGTTGTAAAAAAGACCATGACCAGATCATATGGGTACATAAATGTCCTGCAAAAGAGAAAAAAAATAATAATATTATAAGTCATTTCTACAATGCTATAACGATCGTATAAAGGCAAGTGCTCTAAGTCTAATAAAAATTATAAACATATGTTCAATTCCATGTGACCAGTTGCCAAAAATATTTGCAAGTTAGAAACTATTTTATTTTGATGATTGACCATACAAAAAGAGTGAATATACAATGGAAAAATAAGTATTTACTTGTCTCATCATGTTGACAAAAAATGCCGTGTATTCCCTTGCTTGTTGCATTTTACAAGGTTGTATTTGGTTGGTATTACTCATTTACAAAGGAATCAAGCAAAATAAATTATTTTCAGTAGCATCTTTATTTTCTAGATTTTCTTATTATTATCATCTACTGTCACCGATTGATGGACACACACTATACATGAAACCTACCGAGAACTTACAATGCTCTTTTATATTCCACTGGAATTCATTATACCAATGGCAGCCTCCCTAACAGAGCATTTCATGGCGCAAGTCTAGGGCCTAAAAATCAAGTTTGAATGTCACATTTGGTAGAGAAGTCTCCAAACGCGTATAAACTGTGTCTTTTTTGACAGACAATATCATCTAGAGTTGGATATTGTCTCCGTAATATGGTATTCCTCAACCAATTATCTCATAATTGAAAATTGAACCAAAACAAAAGAAGTGTTGCCATTAGAGCATTTCCAACAGATGCACTATAGTAGTATTTTTTTAGTGCGCAACAGGGTATAGAAACTAGTTCCAAAAAATGCATGAAAATAAAAAAGGGTCCTAAAATTTTAGTGCATGCCCAAAAAAGCATCATCACGAGGGCATATTTGCGGCGTCGGCTGCTACGCGCACACAACCAACCGCCATCTGAAATTTCCCCACCTACTCCATGCCGCACCATTGCCAATCACTGCCGCCAATACCCCTCCTCGCCGTTGTACGCTTTGATCCGGCCTACCCCTACCGCAAGTGAGCCCTACCATGCAGTTTCTTCACCCTAGCCACCGCCACCGTCGGTATGCCTCCACACATCGCCCCTCCCCCTTGAGCTCCATCGGCTTCCGTAGCGTGCGCATGCGCCCGTCGGATAGCTATCGGCTGAAATAACGGCCAGCGGGAGGCACGTGCAGCTTGGCATGTTCGACAGCCCGTACGAGGCCGCCCGCGCATTCGACACCACGGCATGGAGGCTCTCTCGCTGCCACTGTGACATGAACTTCCCCGAGATTGAGACTCGGGACGACGCCGAGATGCTCGCCCTACAGCTGCTCATTCTGTCGTGCGAGGACGAGCGACATCACTGTCGGACGCAACATTGGCTTGACATCATCGAGGCAGACGATAGAGCCATGGCCACGTGGTCCATCGCATATCCGAAAGATGTGCATGCCAAGGTTGACTTGTACATGCATAGGGATGTGCAGAGAAAGGCGGAGAGGGGGGAGAAAAGAAGAAACTAGCTCAATATAGATGCCCAGCTAGTCGGTTCCTCGTTGATCGACGACAACGACGATAGGTGGCTTGACATCCATCTGATGCAACTCCAGATCATAATGAGCCACAAGTGGCATAATAATTCTGAACGAGTCCTTAGAAGAGATATGTGAAAAGTCTCATTATAATCAATACCATCTCTTTGAGTGAAGCCCTTAGCCACAAGACTTGCTTTGAACCTTTCAATATCACCTTTGGAGTCACATTTGGTCTTATAGACCCATCTACTGCCCATAGTTTTGGCTCCTTTAGGAATTTCTACTAAGTCCCATACATCATTAATGTTCATGGATTTTATTTCATCCTTCATAGAATCAAGCAACTCTGATGAATGATCACTTTGTATGGCTTCCCTAAATGATGCAGGATCATCATCCAACATCGAATCATTCATATCCTCACTCATATAAGTGACATAATCACTAGAAATAGCAGACTTTCTAGCCCGCTTAGACTTTCTGAGCGGTACATTATTTGGTACCTCAACCACAACTTTAGGCTGTTGAGCATCTTCCGTAGAAGTATCATTAGGTATGGACTCTGGTAGAGTCACTGGTATCTCAGCAGGGATAGGATTAGCAGTCCTTTGAAATGGAGGTGTAACCTCAACATGAATAGGAAACATTGGCTCTTGGATCACAGGGATCAGAACATAATCCCGTTTCTCCTCCAAGATTATTTCCCTGGGAGTCATGCTCCCCCTCGTCATATCACTTTCCAAGAACACATCGTGTCTTGTTTCAACAAACTTAGTGAATTGCTTTGGACAATAGAAACAATATACCTTAGATTTGTCTGGATAACCAATGAAGTGGCAGCTGACAGTCTTGGGGTCTAACTTTCCCATAATTGGATTGAAAACTCTTGCCTCAGCAGGACAACCCCACACATGCAGATAACTGAGGGTAGGTTTTTTCCCAGTCCATATTTCATACGGTGTTTTCAGCACCGATTTACTGGGGACCTTATTAAGAATATGTGCAGCTATCTTTAGAGCTTCTATCCATAAACCAAGAGGAAAAGTGGAGTGACTTAACATACTTCATACCATGTCCATAAGAGTACGCTTCCGCCTTTTAGTGACTCCATTTTGCTGAGGTTCGCTCGATGCTAAATACTGAGCAACAATACCATTTTCCTATAGGAACTTAGCAAAAGGTCCAGGAATTTGGCCATAAGTAGTGTGTCTACCGTAGTACTCACCACCACGATCAGACCTTACAACTTTGATCTTTTGACCAGCCCAATTCTCAACTTCAGCTTTAAATATCTTGAACTTTTCTAATGCCTCAGATTTTTCTTTGATGGGATAGACATATCCATATTGGGAGAAGTCATCAGTGAATGTTATGAAGGAATCAAAACCATCCATTGATTTCACATTAAAAGGACCACAGATATCCGTATGAACAATTTCTAAAACTCCCGTGCTTCGATTTGCACCATTCTTGATTTTCTTGTATATTTCCCTTTGATGCAATCAATACAATGATCCAGATCCGCATCCGAGAAATCCAAAGGATGAAGAACTTGCTCCTTAATGAGACGGTCAATTCCCCCCTCGAAATATGGCCCAGACGATAGTGCCAAAGTTTCGAAGAAGTCTCATCATCATCGCGCTTACGTTTGGTACTAACATTCACATTAGAAGAGGCATCAACTTTATTTATGGAATCACTTAAGGAAACAAGATAAAGTTTGTCTTGTTAGAAGGCAATACCAACATTATTATTGTCAAACATAATTATACATCTCTTGTTCCCAAAGTCGCAATGAAAACCATCATCATCTAAGCATGAGACGGACACAAGGTTTCGTCTCATAGAGGGTACATAAAGTACATTACGTAAACGAAGCATAAAGCCTCTATGGAGCGTAAGTGTGAACTCTCCAATAGCCTCAGCCTCATCCTCAACACCATTAGCAACTCTAATGGTTCTTTCCCCTCTTCTTAGGGTCCTATTCGTATAGAATTCCTGTAAGGAGTTTGCAACATGAATTGTTGCACCTGAGTCAACCCACCATGTATTGGTGGCATAATTAACATAAAGGGATTCATCAACAAAGGTTATAACATTAGTACCCTTCTTATTGAGCCATTTCATGAACCCTATACAATCCCTCTGAACATGTCCGCTTTTTCCACAAAAGCAACATCCATTAGGATCTTTACCATCAACATTAGAGTGTGCATTTGCATTAGGAGCTCTGTTAGGATTCTTTTGCTGAAAGAACTTAGAATATTGCCCTTTATGTTTAAACTGAGTAGGCTTAGGCCTCATAAACTTTTGATTTTCTTCTTCTGAGAGTGCTTGAACTGGTTGACATGATCAAATCGTCCAGCTTTAAGCCTTTTCTCTTCTTGTACACATCTAGCCATCATTTCATCCATGCCCCATTTAAAATCCATCGTATTGTAATTGATGGTGAATGGAGAGAACTCGGAGGGCAAGGATGACATAATAAAATGGACAAGAAAACCTTCAGAGATTTCCATTTCCATTGCCTTAAGTTTAGTGGCCATGTTGATTTTCCTCATGATATGCTCTCTTAGACTCCCAGTTGGATCATACCTTTCATCAATAAGCCTTCTAATGAGACTTGTTGCATAAATTTTGGATGATTTAAACTGGTCCTCAATCTTTCCAAGGTAACCCTTGGCAGTCTGAGAGTCTGGAACATCTCCCCTCATACTCTGAATGATGGAGCCCTTAATAATCATGAGACACTTACGATTTGAATCCCCCACTTAGTTTTCTCACCATCACCAGATGCAATTTTTGCCAACAGCCAAAAGGACTACCAAGGGCCATGACACGCAACGTTTTTCATATTTTCAACAGCCATGTTGTGTTTAAGAAAGGAAACAGAGCCATCGGTACGTATAAACACATTGCCAACAGCCTTGTTAGCCTAGGTGTCCGCATGCCATTGTGAACATTAATTCTGACTTTACTCTCGCAGATTGCTATTTAATGTGCGACAAGCATGTCAGTGAATGGGACCAAGTCCCCGCCGCTTTAATGATTTTTTTGTCAAACTTTATATTTGCATCATATAAAAAATTAACACATTATCATATCTCTTAGCTCACGCATGAAGAATAGAGGAAACAGACCTATCCCAAATCCGATTCTCCAGCCTCCACGCAACCATGAATCCATTATTCGCGCCACCATCACAGATTTCGCGGGTTTGTTCCCCTCCCCTTGGAATTTCGTTTTGCACTACATCTTTCCCTCTAAGAACCATAACCGCTGCAACCCTAGCTATATCTCCACGGTCTGCCTCCACTTCCACCTACATTGTGCCATTGCCGTGCATCTACACCTCCAGACTACCAATTAGTCTAAATATCTAATGGCCATTCTCAAGACCTGAAGTTGCACGCACGCCCGTTTCTTGCCGCGGATTTCAATCGTATCAAGGCAGAGGCACCGGCGGCGCCACAAGAGGAGCACCGCCGCCATAGATCAAGCAGGGGTGGCCGCACATGTGATAGTCGTTTTGTCATATTAGCTACGCATACCTGAGCGGACATACAGGGATTCTTCTCAGGCATTTCTTCAAACAATTATCTTGCTCATCGATTTTTTGTTTATTCTGGGTCCTTGCAGCCTCTGTCTTTGGGGATTAGGGCTAGTACAAGTAATATAAATCTTGCAAATGGGATTATGATCCCGGAGATTAGTCTTTTGGACACATGGCGTAAACAATAATTCCTTACCTTGGCATATGTTTTTCTTGAATTCCATCTGAAAGCATACAGTTAGATGATTACCTAGACTTATATTGAGTAACCCCATAAGAAAGCAATTGCAGACAACTTTATTGATCAACACCAAATGGCAAATGTACATCTCTGTAGTGCAGGAAGTTGATTGAGTAAAATGAAGTTTCATCGCAATAGTAAAACATTTTCTTTACTGCAGGTCCTCCAACTATTAATCTTCAACCGAATTGACAGGGACATCAGGAAGTTTTTTGACACTGCAACTATAGTTGGCCTTTTTCAATTACACAGATCAGCATGTACGTAACTTCCTCCTTTTAGTTTTAAAAAAATCAAATCACTTATGTTTTTACTTACATGAATACATCATTTTTTTCCTAAACCGGTTATGTTCTTGAAAGTAGTGCAACTTGCAAGAATATTTCGGTGAGATGCACATTTATATCTTTGTTTTCCTGTGATTATGAAAGTATAGTCTACTACCTCTGTTCCGAAATATAAGACTTTTTAGATAATTAGTTTAGCTATCTAAAAAGGCTTAAATTTTGGAACGGAGGTAGGAACACCTTAAGTTGCGCCTGAATCACCTTTCATGATCAAAAATAAAATAGTGTTATTAACAATCAAAACTATATATTTGTATAATTTTCAGAAACCAACTATGGCTGACGAGTCTGAAGAGCGTAGGTGGATGTATGAAGATTGGAGTAGCAATGGTCCTAATGCAAATTGGTGCAAAAAAACTCAAGAATTTATCATTCATGCATTTTCTCGTCCCAATGCCCGTAGAGAAGGCGTGCACTATCCCTGTAAAAAAAAGGTGGTAACTTTAAGAAGCAAACTGAATATGACATATCTCATCACCTTGTCAAGAACGGATTTGTGCCAGATTATAAAATATGGACATATCATGGGGAGAATGCCCCTAGACACCCAGATGAAAGCTATGATGATACAGACCATCTAACAGATATGTTACATGATATAACTGATGCTAACCAACATGATGAATTTACAGCCGAAGCTGAAGGATTTTTCAAGTTATTGGAAGCCTCTGAACAACCTGTGCATAATTACACAAAAGAAACTATCCTCTCCGTGACTCGTCTAATGGCTTTCAAGTCCCAGTTCAGTGTATCTGCTAGTGGGTATGATATACTCCTTAGGTTAATATGTGACCTCCTTCCAGAAGATTCGAGTATCCCTAAGAACTTCAGTGAATCAAAGAAATTTATTGGTAGTTTAGGATGCCATATGAAAAGATAGATGCATGCTATAATGGATGCATGTTATTCCGTAAGGAGCACAGGGATAAGATTGCTTACGATAAATGTAAGGAACCACGCTACCATGACAGGAATTCTAGTGATTCAAATAAGCATCTAAAATCAATTCCACGGAAAGTACTTAGGTACTTTCCAATCATCCCCAGACTTAAGAGATTGTTCATGTCCGAGGAGATTGCCAATCACATGGGATCACATAAACAAGGATTTGGGAAATCAGGGGTTATGGTGCATCCATCAGATGGAGAGGCTTGGAAATCATTTGATCGTCTATTTCCTCAGTTTGCTAAAGAACCTCGAAATGTTCGCTTGGGTCTTTGCGCAAATAGTTTTACCCCGTTTTCTTTTGGTGCTGCTTCTTACTCATGTTGGCCAGTATTCCTTGTCCCGTACAACCTTCCTCCAGCAATGTGCATAAAGAAGGAAAACATCTTTTTGACACTTATAGTACCTGGTCCACAACATCCAGGCAAGAATCTTGATGTCTATATGGAGCCCTTATACGATGATTTAAAACTTCTATGGGACGAGGGGGTGATTGTTTATGATAGATCTGTGCGGAATACTTTTACTCTCAAAGCTTGCTACTTTTACTCTGTGCATGATTTACCTGCACTAGGGATGGTCTCTGGGCACAACACTCATGGGAAATTTGCATGTCCAGTGTGCTTGCGAACTGTCTCTGCATTTTGGCTAGTAAATGGTCAGAAGTATTGTTGGTTTGATTGCCATAGGCAGTTTCTACCCATGAATCACTCATTCCGAAAAAGTTTAAAAGATTTTCGAAAGCGTCATCAAGTCCTCAATCCACCACCTAGTCGCTTAACCGGAGAGCAAATCCAAGCAGAGTTGAAGTCCTTAGTTCCAAATAGGGGTAAAGGGATGCATAAATATGAAGCTTATGGGCAGACACACAACTGGACACACATTTCTGGTTTGTGGGATTTGGAATATTTTGATAAGCTTCTGATTCGGCACAACATTGATGTCATGCATACAGAAAAGAATGTGACAGAAGCACTATTAGCCACAGTCCTAGACATAACTGATAAAACAAAGGACAATGTGAAGGCTAGGTTGGATCTTGAATTAATTTGTGATAGGTCTGATTATCACATGAGGAAAAAAACAAACGGAAGTTGGGAAAAACGAAGGGCTCCCTTTTGTCTCAAACGAGAACAGAAAATTTTAGTGTTAAGGTGGTTGAAGGCTATGAAATTTCTAGACATGTATGCAGCAAATATAAGGCGGGGTGTAAATTCATATGATCTTTGAATTACTGGAATGAAAAGCCATGACTATCACATTTTCATGGACCTCCTTCTACCAATAACATTACGTGGTTTTATTGACAATACCATATGGCTAGCACTTGCAGAGCTCAGTTTATTTTTTAGACAGCTATGCTCCACAGAGATAAGCATATAAAAAATGAAAGAATTAGAAGATAGCATTCCTGTATTGTTGTGTAAGTTGGAGAAGATCTTCCCACCTGGATTTTTCAATTCAATGCAACATCTACTTCTGCACTTGCCATATGAGGCGAGAATGGGAGGACCGGTGCAATACAGATGGATCTATGCCTTTGAAAGGTATGCAAGTGTTAATTTCAACATGTTAATAATGCACCCTCGTACATAGATTCTAAAAATAATTTGTATTGATCAATCTTTTCTTCAGGTTAATGAAATATCTTAAAAAGTCAGTTAAAAACAAAGCACGCGTTGAGGGCTGCACAGCAGAGGCTTACATAGCTGATGAAATTTCACATTTTGTGTCCTTATATTTTGCAAGTTCTACTTCGTCTGTTCGTACTAAGAAACCTAGGTATGATGATGGATATGAGTGTCACGACTACAATTGTAGTCTTAGCACATTCCAAGTACCAGGGCGTGTTCATGGAAGAAGAGGGTCAAAAATCATTAGCAGCCAAGAGAAAGATGCTATTATGCTTTATATTTACACTAACACTCTCGAAATGGATGATTATGTAAAGTAAGTAGTAAATATGGCACATAAATATATCATTTACCTTGCAAAACAATCTTGAGTAACCTCTTAAGTTTCAGGAAATTCGATGATGCGCAACATAGGGGTTCTCGCCGACCAACCCAACAACAGCTTGATAAAATTAGGAAAAATGGTGCTAGTAGGGGACATCCTAATTTATTTGAATGGTTTAGATCATTAGTAAGTCCCTTTGAACATACATTCAAATTACTTCACAACTTCAGCATTTGGCAATAACCGATCTGTATGATTTGAATTTTCAGTGCATAAACCAAGGAGATATAAATAAGGATTTGGCTCAAATATCACATGGTTGTCGAAACAGAGTGTCTTGTTTAACTGGATATGATGTGAACAATTTTAGGTTCCGCTCAGAGAAATATGAGAAAACAATGTCTAATCCATCTACTACAAACACCGGTGTTTTCCTCTCTTGCACAGATGATGGTGCCACTACTAACTACTATGGTGTGATAGAAGACATTATTGAGCTCACATTTGAGGGTTTGCAACAATTCAGATTAGTTTTGTTCCAATGCCATTGGTTTCATCCTCGAAGTGGTGTCCGGAAATCCCCAAATATTGGATTAGTTGAAATAAATCCTAACATAAGGCTTCCTGGTTTTGAGCCATTTGTTCTTCCCCACCAATGCAAACAAGTATACTACACTCCATATCCATGCCAAACTGGTGACTTGAGAAATTGGTGGGTTGTTCACCCTTCCCCCTAGCGTAGAAACCTGAGAGTACCAGAAGTTGGCGATGTTGAAGGGACAACAAGTTCCATGTTCTATCAAGAGGATACTAGCTCAGGGAGATTCACTGTTGAAGAGGGCAATGATTTAGAACACGATATCAGAGTTGGAGAGGCAGAAGTGATACATGATAGTTCTAATATTGAGCTTCTAAACGAGCTGTCTAGTATGAACACTCAAGAACAAGGAAATGAGCCACCACCTAGTGAAATAAGTAACGACATAGGCGCAACAAAAGATGATTCAGATCTAGAGGAGTTCTACGATGATCCTGATGACTTTTGATGTTTCTGTTTGAGGACTTCTAGTGTTTTGGTTTGATGAGTTTTATGTTTTATTTTCTTATGCAAAAATGATTTTATAATGAATACATAATGTTTATTTTGGGCATCTCAGATAACTTGTTGTGGATAGGCCATGTTGAAAATTGTATTTAAATACTTGTATTAATGAAATTTTTTTATAATACTTACATGTGCACAGGACTCGTCAAAGTAATCTTTTGCAAGCAATACGTGCTTCTCGGAAGAGGCGTGGGGTTGTAGGAGAATATCAGGATGAGGAGTTACATAGAAATGATGGACAAGCCGAATATGAAGAGGAAGAACAAAACAAAAATTTCACACAGCCCGGGTCACATGTCAAAACCACCAATGGTAGGATCTGGACACCACGTGGAGTTAACAACATTCCTCCAACACCACCAACCCATGCTGAAAAGATCGCTCTCATACCATCTGGTGATAGGTAAATACTAAGCATAAATGACTCATTCTGTAAAACTACAAGTCTGATGTGACCTCTATTATCTTTGCACTGTGACTCTTTGCTAGAAATTGGTTGGAGGCGCAATTCAACAAGAAAGATCGTGTTCCTAATACCATCCTTGGGGCTTTACTGAGGCACTATTACCCTCAGATTGTGATGGATACTTCAAAGACCCCACCAGTTGAAGTTGCTGCTACTAAATGGCGTCATTGGTATATGAGAGGACCAGATGCAGACACTTCTGCTGAGCTATGTGCAGACAAGGTCAAGAATGCTTAAATGTCTCTTTGAGTGGATCTATCCAATACATGATTTGTGAACTCATATTTTCGTTTCGTGTTAGGCGAGATACAAATGGCCCGATGGCCAACCAGAGATGAAGGATAAATGGATGAAGACTCTAGAAAATTGTTGCGCAAAACTGATTACACAACAAATATACCAAGTGAGGATCTATGATGTGATGGCGTACCATGTCGAGGTCTTACATCGAGCTATCAAGTTTGATGATGCAAAAGTGATCCATCTGGAGTCAAATGAGTACCGACGTGTACCTTTTGGTACTTGGGTGAATACTGAACCTTGGTTTAAACTCAGTGATCATTGGGGTTCAAGACAATTCAAAAATATTAGCACCGTAAAGAGAAATGCACGACTTAGTAAGCCAGATGCTGTGAATCGTGGGGGTCAAGATCAATTGCGCGTACCCAACAATGCATGGTATAGTCTCAATACTCGCCTGCACTTTATTTTATTTAATCTTACTACCACGTAAGTTTTGTTGTGTCCACTTTTAGTTTCTGTAAATCCACTTCTCCATATAGTTTTAGTAGCAATTTCTGAACTTTGGGGCTGGTGGCTCTGTACAGTGGTTTGTTGGCATTAGAGTAGCTTCAAGTAAAATTGTTCTCTGTCTGTATGTTGAATTTCTTCCATCGAAAGATATACGTTGATCAATTTAATATATTCTAGTACCTTTCTCAGCATTGAATTCTAATTTGTATTTCTTAGGAAGCAAAATACAGGAGGCCTTTTAGCCTGATCGAATCATTTGCCGTGCACATGGAAGCACCCAAGGAAGCAGTTGAGCAAGGCCAGGGCAATGAGCTGCCCCCTCTTCGTAACGAGTGTGCACAAGAGCACCTGGTAACCCATAGTTTCACAGTTGTTCTGTGTGTTGATAAATTAAATGATATATTGTTAAAGGTTTCACTATTTTAGGACAACTACCACAGCGGGATGATGGAGACTTATGGCCCAGATGTTTCATGGGTTAGGGGCCCTTTTGACCCACAAGTTATGTATGACAATACTGGACCAAAGCCTCATGGAAAGTTTGCAATTGCGGATGGAGCCTTTGATAGCTCGAGGGTGCAGATGTCAACTATTGCATGTCCATCTCGCTCCCAAACTTCAAGTCAAAATGAGATACGACTAGCTCAGGAAGTTCAAGACCTGAAGTGGCATCGGCAGCAGGATCGCAACAACGACAAGAGGATCGCTAATCAATGCTAAGTGCATTTGTTCAGTTCAATCAACAAGTAGCTTAGGTTATTATTTCTGCTGCATGGTTACTTTGCATACATAGTCAAATATTCACCATTGCGCACCTAATTTTGATGTTTTCAATAGTATTGCGGTCAGGGACAGACACACTTACCCCCATCTCAACTCAATCTGGCCTCTATTTTCCCTACCCATGGATCCCTAGGTGTCGAATAGGTAATTATCTTAAATAATATTGGTTTGCACATGTGTCCCTTTGATACGTGACTTCACCATCAGTAGCCATCCAATATCTATATCTTAATGTAAATTCTGAACATATAATGCATTCTAAATCATGTTCTATAAACTGAAGTGATTATTTGATCTTCATGTAATTAGTGCTGATTTCATTTTCCGAAGATACATTGGAATATGTATGCTATTTTAGGTACAAACAATAAATTGGTAACTTTATATTATGCCCATGTTTGAAGTGATTCCTTGATAATGAAGATCTGCCCAACAGTTCCCTTGATATTGAATTATTATGACCTCTCGTGGAACTTTTGGTTGACCAAAAATTGACAATCATTTTCTTACTGTAGTCAATGACTTTGCTTCCCAAAAAAATTTATAACTAGATATTGTTAAATTCTTGAAGTAAAAGCTAATGAATGGATTGGCAATAGTGGGCACAACGGAATTCAGCTTTATTGGTACCTAGCTAGCCATCATGCCGCTACTATCAAAGAATACACTTAAATCTTCCTGTTGTTATATCCAATATATCCTTAGGAAATCCTATTAGGTGTATATACATAAGTTGCTTGAATCTGGATCTTCTAGGCTATTTAACTGTCTTTCTTGAATGTTCCTATTTGGCTATAAATATAACATAGGACAATTTATATAATTATGTTATGCCTTTTTTTGCTTTTAGGACGGTATGAACAACTCCACAAATGGGGGAGCACAACGGCAAACTGGAAATAACTCTCCTCAAGATGATCCAACTAGTTCTCACTATATGAACAATGGTGATCGTGGCAATTATGATGAGCAAGCCGAGCTTGAGAGGTGGTTTGGACCAAGCATTTCAAGGATTTGAGATGCATTATTGATATCTTCTTTTGGATTAGTAGTGTAATTTTTATGCTGGCCATGAACATCAAGCTAGACTTGTAGTTTACTTCTAGTTCAATGAACATCAGTGTTTTAGTATAGTTTGAGGACATGTGTGTATTTTTCACCGTACTTGCTACTGATTTGATGTTCAATATATTTACATATGAATTTATTTAATTTGATGTACTAGATATCAGGGTAAATTGAATTCCAATTTTGAATGTATTTAGCACAATAAAATTTTTTTTTTGAGATTGAATAAAACTATTTTTTAGTTTAACAACAATGTTGTCATATACACATGGATGCTTGTTGACCGAGATGAACATAACTGTGACATGGATGTTGGGTAAACATCACAATTTTGTGAGAGCCTTCTAGTAATTCAGCTATAAATATTCTGACAGTACAGTTGTTGGTCCCTTTATGTATAAACAACAGTGTTGTCGGTGCTTGTAATGTCAACAAGGCTGTGGGTGGTGTGGTATATATACCTGCGACAGTAATTTTGGTGATTGGTGGGCACCAGGACGTTGGGTAGCCCATCTGACACTGGTGGTTGGCGATAGTTCGCCACTGTCGTGAAAGAAAAAAACCAACATGGCTCTCAATGTTTGGGTGCCATGCCCGACAAAGTACTCCCAACAGTTAATTTGTGACAACTGGCTATTGCCAGATACCTTACCCAACAGTCTCTCTAACTTTGGCAACAGTTTTGGCCAGTTGGGGTAAATATAATCTGTTGTAAACCCTTTTCAAGGCATCATAATTCTCGTCACCTTCGGTAGGTGCTATAGGAGGATCCTTTAGGAGGGAATAATCAATATTCAGTGAAGCTAAAGTGATCTCAAGCTTTTCCTTCCATGTACCAAAATTGCTACCAGTCTTCTATGCCATTAATAATTCCGGCAATTTGAGAGGCATTAGATGCTGCAAAATAAAACAAATGCTTTGAGTAAACATTACCATTTTATACTCATTTTATCAATCTAGTCTACATTAGCTTTGGCCAGAAATAGACATGATCAATAAAATTTTGTGATCAAAACATCTGCCAATCAGCTTTGGCTAGAATGACAGATATAAGCCACACTTAATTAAATCCTCTCACACATAAAATTCTTTTCATTAGTCTAGAACACATCATATTTGGTCAGAAGTGAACCAGACCAATAAAAATTTCATGGTCAAAATGTCCATCAATCAACTTTGGCCAGAATGATAGACATAAGCCATGCTTAATTTGAGGATTTCCAAACTTTATTTTACAGCAAAACATTATTACCACAATTATTTGAAAAACGACACAAAAGAAACAACTAGGCATAATAAAACACATAAAAAAGAATCAGTTTATCATAATGAAACACATTAAACTTACTTAAGTGAGATACATAATTGCATGACAAAAGAATAATCTGTCATACAATTGTATACCATAATTGACATAAAAATATGCCAATACTTAGACCTAAAGACGATTTATATAAACCCTAACTTATAAACATTACCCTTAAAATTACATTATTTGGGCCCCAAAACCCCTTTTTTAAATTTTAAAAGGAAAAAACAGACTGGGCTGAATCTGGCCCAGCCCGACTCCCCCTCATCCCCTTCTGTGTCCCACTTGGCCCGATAGGCAGCCAGCGCTGCAGCAGCATGTCCAACGGTGGAGGACGCGCTGGGTCAGAACAAAACTGACGCACAATGATGCCCCCCGTGCCCTAGCACTACTAGGAAACAATTTATAGGTAGACAAGATATTCTATGGCACATATGTAAAACCATGCGCCATAGATATATATCAGTGGCACACTAGGAAAAATGCGCCACAAATACTAAAAACATCTGTGGCGCATTTCTTAGAATATGCGCCACAGAAGTTAGATGGGACCCGCCAGCCGGGGTGGGGCGATCCACGTTCTGTGGCGCATAATGACATATGCGCCACAGAAGAGGCATCATCCGTGGCGCATATTTCATTATGCACCACAAAACGTGGAGGTGGGCCCCACCACAGAATCTATTTCGCCCACGATCTGTGACGCATGTGTGGATATGCGCCACAGATATGTTTGACTTCTGTGGCGCATATCCACACATGCGCCACAGAAACCTAACCCTGGGTCCCACCACTTTAACATGCACCATATGTTCGGTGGCGCATATCACAATATGCGCCACAGAAGTTTGAGCATCTGTGGCGCATTTCTGCCATATGCGCCACAGATGAGGCCGTCCAGATCCATGTGAAAAAGGTGGCAAGCTCCCACCCTATCTATCCACCACCCATTTCACATCTCTTCTTCCTTTCTACCTCCTCCCAGCTCGTCTTCCTCCTCCCTCCCACCCATTTTGCCCATAGTTTCTCCATTTTTTGTAACTAAACCTACTTTAGTCCATAGATTGGTAAGTGGAAGCTTCCCTCCAACTCGTCGATCTAAAAGTTCCTTACTTTTCTCTCTCACATCTCTATTTGTTTACTAATTTCCTCTCCACCAACTTGTAGATCTATTTGTCCACACTCTCTCATCGCGCGGTCTCGTCTCGCTATTATTGAGTCTACTAGGTGAGTACATGGCCATGAACATGTAGGTGAAGCTTGTCGCGCGGGTGGTGTGTGTGCGATGCATGGCGAGACGATGCTTGTGTGGTGCATGAATATTTGCATTGGGAGGAATTTTTTTGTTGCTTGCTTGTTGTTGTCCCGGCCGGTGTGGTGCATGGATGTTTGCCGAAATGTTGATTCATTTCCATTTCGGCAAATTTTTGCACTACCCATATGTCCTAATTTTAGGAAAGGTCATGCCAAATTTTTCCGGCTAGCATTAATGCATGTGTGTGTGTGCATATGGTGTGGTTCTAACTTATACTCTCTGTTTTGACCGCTCAGGCAACCATGGTCCTCACGATGAGCAAAGGTCGAATTGCTAGGTACAAGAAAGATGCGAATGAGGACATGATTCTGAACAACAAGACCATGATAAGATGTCCATGTAGAACATGCAAACTCCAGCGCTGGATCGACCCTGATTCTGGACAATTGGAGGGTCACCTTCTCAGGCGCGGTTTCATCCGCGACCTCAATGAGGCGCCGGCGGGACATGGTGGTCACAAAGACGTGGGCGAGGGAGAATACGTAGAGTCTACTGGGCATGATCATCATGACGAAGGAGATGGCGACGGGCATGATCAGTATGAAGAAGGAGATGGCGACGAGCATGATCATCATGAAGAAGGAGAAGACGCGAACACACAGACGCAGCTAACTTGTGGCGCCCCGCAAAACCACTACTAGAAAATCACGTTGTTTTTGTGCATTGCATCCTCATGACCGCATGCTCATGTCATCATGCCACATTACATTTGAGCATCGTCATGTTATCATGCATGGTTTGTTTAAAAACTATTTTCCAAAAGCCTAGTTTTGTTTTTTAAATGTTCCCGTTTTTATTCAAATTAACAACCCCGGGCCTCCGGATTATTTTGGTTTGTCTAAAAACGGATTGCCAAAGCCTCGTTTTAAATAAATAAAATATTTATAATATTTTAAGGAGGCAGCCCGCCAGGCCCAAAAGCCCGGCCGGCCACCTCCAAGCCCTAAACTAAAACCTAGTCTAATCCTAACCAAACCCTAACCCCACACACTCCCTCAGCCGCCGCCTCCCTCTCTCTCTCTCACCCCACCTACCCAAAATCCCACCAGCCACCTCATCCCGACCAACCACCAGCCGCCACCTCACCCGCCAACGCCACCTCACCCCGCGCCACACGCCCCAACGCACACACCCACCCCTAGCCCCGCGTCCCACTCCACCCTACCACCCCGACCAGGACCCACATGGGCGTGCAGCCCCAGGCTCCCCACCTACTCTCCCGCCCGTTTCCATCCACCCATTGCTCAGCCTGACCAACCCCCGTCCACCTCGACCACCGCCGCCAACCTCGCCGCGCTTTCCTCCGGCCGCCGCCGCCCAAGCTCCGCCACCGCACGTCGCCGCTCCCTCTCGTCTTTGCTAGGGCTCGAGGCCCCGTGCCGCCATCGGGTCGCCCTCATCCTCGCCGCCTCTCCTGTCCCCTGTCCAACCACCGCCGTCCGCCGCGCCGAGCTCCTCTACCACGACCCCTGCTGCCCGAGCCCGAGCACGCCGACCTACCAGCACGCGCCAACGCCGCCCGAGACTCCCCCGAGGTCGTCGTCCCTGGCACCTCCGGTCAATGCCGCCACCGACCGTCCAAGCCCGCCCCTGCCTCACCTCCTCCTCGCGCCGAGCTCGCCCGCCGCCGTGTTCGTGGGCCACCGTCGACGCCCCTCTTCCGTGCCTCCCTCTCAGCGTCTCCACCTCCACTCCCCTTCTCGCCGTTGCGCGTGCGCGACCTTGCTGACCGGACCCCGCCGCCAGGCACCGACGCCTCCACCGGCGAGCCGCCTTCTGCCAGCCCTGCTGCCTCGCTCCGGGGCCCACTCCTCCCGGCGCTGCCCTCTTCGTCCGCGGACCCGCGGGCACCCTGTCGCCTTGAGCCGAGCCTACGAGCACTCCTTGTGATGTGCTAGTCCCTGTTGACCTCGCTTTGTGCTTGTGATGTTGTAGAGAACCGGCTGTTTTGTCTCCCTGACTCAGTGTCTCGCGAACATCTAGTACGTTTCCAGTTGGTGACATTCTTGTCTTGGCCAATCTGTTGATGGGGTGATGTTGATGAGTTATTGCCGTCAAGGACCAAGCGACCCGAGTCTGACACCAAGATATGCGCCGCGAACGACAAGGCCTATGGGGTGGAACTGACAAGATCTACTGCCCGGACGCCATGACCTTCACGGATCCGATGCCGAATCAAGTTCTCCATGGACCCGAGAACGCCAACATCTCCTTCCTGAACCCGAAGACCGGACCCGGCGCTCTTCTCCCTCTTGGATCTGAAGACCGATCCCGGCGCGCCCGAACCCCTTCGAAACCAAGATCGCCGATACCCTAATGTGATTCCCTTTCTGCGACCCCTATTTTTTATAATGAAATATACTTGTTGCATATTAAAAATGAACATGCTTGCATACATATTGTGGGTGTTTGGGGGTGTTTGATCGACTCACCTAATAATTGAATATGGAGTCTATATGCGGGCTATTCTAGTCTTATTCCAGACTCCATTTAAATTTCCGTAGCGAACTGATGCCATGTTTCGCCCTGTTAATTCAACATTTAAATTGCGGGGTAGTTAAATAACTCGAACCGTCTAATTACTTGTCGGGACCCCGGTTCCGTTTAATATTGACTAATTGCACCGCATCTGCATCATATCATAATCATGCTGGATCTTTTGCCGTAGTATTAAATATTGCATCCGATGTTTCTTCTAGTGTTTGCTTCTTCGCGGATTAGGCCGATGAGTTGATGCGAGTATCGACAAGTTCTCCGGATATGAACCTCCGACAGTGTTTCCCAGGCGAGCATTCTCCCCCTTTCTACCTATTTTGCATTTATAGCCTTTATTTCCTCCTGTTGATCTATTGCTATCCGTGTCGCGATGCTTTAGTTTTCGTGCACCAGTGATATCCCGTGCAACCTCTATATTGCCATGGACACCTCCTAATGCCTGTTGTTTGGTAGATAGCTGGCATTGCGAGTCGTAGTTGCTTGCTCAGGTGCGATCTTGTGTTGTCGAGTACCACAGTTGTTGGTATGCTGGCAGATGTTTATGGTGTAGATGCTTACTGGTGGAGAGGATCATGACTTTAAATACAACTATTAAAATGCTAGATATAACTAATGCAGAGGCATCGGTGGGCAATAGATGTTATTTGGTTCTTCCACGCTCACTTGTGTCCCGTTGGACCCCGAGTACTTGATACTTGTTCCTTGATTTTTCGCACTATCCACATCCGGGAGGCCTTATGGACCCCCCTGATCTAGAGCTTGATTCATTTCTATTTCTAGGGGACACAAACTGGTTTGGGGTTTTATTTACTATCCTGTACTTATGCCATGCTTTACTGCTTTATTTACGATTGTGCGTGGAGCACCTGCACTGTTTTGGATGCGGAGTGTTTTCGCGGTATCGACAAGCCCAATCACACTTTTGGGTTCCTAGTCGTTTACAGCCATTGACGCAAACCCTGGGTCCATTCCGGAGCCGGCCAACTTCGTTGCGGGTAGCTTAGTGGGGTGGCCCCCTAAAATATTTTATGAATCTTGTGATCGCTTTGTCGTGAATGCCTTGTTGGGTTTTGAGTTGGTTTTTCTGAGGTTGATCGAGTGTGTGTTGCTATTTGTGCACCCCTGCAGGGTAAAACTTTCTGAAAGCCATGTCCGCGGTTATGGACGACTTGGAGCACAATATCTCGATCATAGACAAGCATAACTAAAGTAGTGCTATAAATTTGACTTAATATATCTGACTAGTAATCAGCTTCACTATAACAAAATGGATATTAAAAATGCCAACCACTGGTGGACCTGGGTTGTTTTGTTATATCTGCCTAGTAAGTATTCCAACTCCAATGGAATGCGATAAAAGTGCCAACAATTGCTGGGTTTTGGGATTCCTCAGGACAATTATATCTGACTAGTAAAGGTTCCAACTACCACAGAATGGTAATTAAAACTGCCCACTACTCATGCTTCAGGATGACTCATGCTATCTATATCTGACTAGTAAGTGCTTCAACTATAACCGAATGAATAAAACTGCCCACTGAGTGAGTTCCTCGGTTTGACTTCCTCGTTTGGTCTCGAGGGGGAATACCCGGATGGGTATGTTTGGTGTTACTATCAGGTTGGATCCGGATATGTCTTTCTTATCCCTCTCTAATAGCCGCCAGTTTCACTGAGTCTCTATAGGTTGTTTAGTGCTGCTGTGCTGTCGCTTCAGTCCACCATACCTATGTAGGCGAGAGCCGCCGAATTCTAGCCTCGCCGTGTACTGGCCTCAGTACTGACGCTCCTCTTTTTTCCTTTGCCCTTTGTCGGCACCCCTTTTGTTTTAGCAGGTTTGAGATCGACATTGTTAGCAGGGTTACTTTCCGGCTTGGCCTAGGTAGGGTTATGGACGCCATTGGTTATTCTTCAGGGCTCTAAGCCCCATTTGCATCTTGTCCATAGTCGGACGCTCTATCGTTTTCAAGGTGATTTGGATCTTTGTATTGTATATCTGTATTCTTGACTCGATGAGTCGCTGTTGTATATATATATCTGTTCTGTGGGTCCCATCGAGGACTGTTATGCAATGGTATTACTTTGTTTTCCACCCGCACAAAAGTGCCTGGTGGGTGTCCTTGAATCATTTCTATGCGGGTTTGGCGGAAAGGGCTAAAACTTGCATAGGGATGATTTGAGGGTGTTACAGAGTGGTATCAGAGCACAACAGTTACGATACCCCACTGGTCCAGCCTGTAGGATAACCTAGCTAACGGCCGATGTAGAGTGTCAAAGCTATTTTGGAAAATCGGTTGGATATATCTGATTAGGTCTGCTTTTACTCCTTACCCTCTGCTATTCTCCTCTTACCTCTGCGTGTTTTGGATCTGTTTTCTTACCTTTCTTCGAGTCCAGGAATTCTCGTGGTTGGGTTTTCGTCGTACCTCCAGGGTTTCGCTTCCTCCTTTGGCAACAGTGTTTCTACCTCTGGACTTCATGCTATCTGAGTAAACCTTTATCTGTGGTACCATTCTCTGTTCCTTGTATGTGCCTTCCGGTGTTTTCCGACGCGACGACGTCATCTACGCCAGATCCGATGCAGAGCCTGCATCACTCTTTTGTTTCTGAACCTCGTTTGTCAAGATCTTCAGTCTGATTCCGAGAGTTGGTTGCATAATTCTCCTATTCGTGTGTAGAGTAATGCTTTGGGTGCGCGATGGACTAATCACCATCCGACTACTCTTATCATTCGCTCTTGTACATCGAATCGGTGGATCAAGCAATTTTACTCCGTCCACGGAAGCTAGAGGTGGCTTTATTTGTAGATACCTCTACCTTCGCCTTTGTTCCCGGAGTGTTCTCTCGACGATCATGGACAACGACACCTTGTTGGTGGTGTTGCCGATTTCAAGATCGATCAAGAAACTTTGTTAGTGGTGTCGCGAGGATCTACATGAAGCGAGAAGATTCAGATCGCCGACCTTCTTCCCGGTACCATGAGGCGGATCTCGAGGGCGAGATCCTTTGTTAGTGGTGTCGAATTGTGGCGCCCCGCAAAACCACTACTAGAAAATCACATTGTTTTTGTGCATTGCATCGTCATGACCGCATGCTCATGTCATCATGCCACATTGCATTTGAGCATCATCATGTCATCATGCATGGTTTGTTTAAAAACTATTTTCGAAAAGCCTAGTTTTGTTTTCTAAATGTTCCTGTTTTTATTCAAATTAAAAACCCCGGCCTCTGGATTATTTTGGTTTGTCTAAAAACGGATTGCCAAAGCCTCGTTTTAAATAAATAAAATATTTATAATATTTTAAGGAGGCAGCCCGCCAGGCCCGAAAGCCCGGCCGGCCACCTCCAAGCCCTAAACTAAAACCTAGTCTAATCCTAACCAAACCCTAACCCTACACACTCCCTCAGCCGCCGCCTCCTTCTCTCTCTCTCTCTCCCTCTCTCTCTCCCTCTCTATCTCTCTCACCCCACCTGCCCAAAATCCCACCAGCCACCTCACCCCGACCAACCACCAGCCGCCACCTCACCCGCCAACGCCACCTCACCCCGCGCCACACGACCCAACGCACACACACACCCCTGGCCCCGCGTCCCACCCTACCCTGCAACCCCGACCAGGCCCCACCTGGGCGTGTAGCCCCAGGCTCCCCACCTACTCTCCCGCTTGTTTCCATCCACCCACTGCTCAGCCTGACCAACCCCCGTCCACCTCGACCACCGCCGCCAACCTCGCCACGCTCTCCTCTGGCCGCCACCGCCCAAGCTCCGCCACCGCGCGTCGCTGCTCCCTCCCGTCTTTGCTAGGGCTCGAGGCCCCGCGCCACCATCGGGTCGCCCTCATCCTCGCCACCTCTCCCGTCCCCTGTCCAACCACCGCCGTCCGCCGCGCCGAGCTCCTCTACCACGACCCCCGCTGCCCGAGCCCGAGCACGCCGACCTGCCAGCACGCGCCAACGCCGCCCGAGACTCCCCCGAGGTCGTCGTCCCTGGCACCTCCGGTCAATGCCACCACCGACCGTCCGAGCCCGCCCCTGCCTCACCTCCTCCTCGCGCCGAGCTCGCCCGCCGCCGTGTTCGTGGGCCACCATCGACGCCCCTCGTCCGTGCCTCCCTCTCAGCGTCCCCACCTCTACTCCCCTCCTCGCCGTCGCGCGTGCGCGACCTCGCTGACCGGACCCTGCCGCTAGGCACCGACGCCTCCACCGGTGAGCCGCCTTCCGCCGGCCCCGCCGCCTCGCTCCGGGGCCCTCTCCTCCCGGCACTGCCCTCTTCGTCCGCGGGCCCGCGGGAACCCTGTCGCCTCGAGCTGAGCCTGCGAGCACTCCTTGTGATGTGCTAATCCCTATTGACCTCGCTTTGTGCTTGTGATGTTGTAGGGAACCGGCTGTTTTGTCTCCCTGACTCAGTGTCTCGCGAACATCTAGTACGTTTCCAGTTGGTGACATTCTTGTCTCGGCCAATCTGTTGATGGGGTGATGTTGATGAGTTATTGCCGTCAAGGACCAAGCGACCCGAGTCTGACACCAAGATCTCTGTCGCGAACGACAAGGCCTATGGGATGGAACTGACAAGATCTACTGCCCGGACGCCATGACCTTCACGGATCCGATGCTGAATCAAGTTCTCCATGGACCCGAGAATGCCAACATCTCCTTCCTGAACCCGAAGACCGGACCCGGCGCTCTTCTCCCTCTCGGATCTGAAGACCGATCCTGGCGCACCCGAACCCCTTCGAAACCAAGATCGCCGATACCCTAATGTGATTCCCTTTCTGAGACCCCTATTTTTTATAATGATATATACTTGTTGCATATTAAAAATGAACATGCTTGCATACATATTGTGGGTGTTTGGGGGTGTTTGATCGACTCACCTAATAATTGAATATGGAGTCTATATGCGGGCTATTCTAGTCTTATTCCGGACTCCATTTAAATTTGCGTAGCGAACCGATGCCATGTTTCGCCCTGTTAATTCAACATTTAAATTGCGGGGTAGTTAAATAACTCGAACCGTCTAATTATTTGTCGGGACCCCGGTTCCGCTTAATATTGACTAATTGCACCACATCTGCATCATATCATAATCATGCCGGATCTTCTGCCGTAGTATTAAATATTGCATCCGATGTTTCTTCTAGTGTTTGCTTCTTCGCGGATTAGGCCGATGAGTTGATGCGAGTATCGACAAGTTCTCCAGATATGAACCTCCGACAGTGTTTCCCAGGCAAGCATTCTCCCCCTTTCTACCTATTTTGCATTTATAGTCTTTATTTCCTCCTATTGATCTATTGCTATCCGTGTCGCGATGCTTTAGTTTCCGTGCACCAGTGATATCCCGTGCAGCCTCTATATTGCCATGGACATCTCCTAATGCCTATTGTTTGGTAGATAGCTGGCATTGCGAGTCGTAGTTGCTTGCTCAGGTGCGATCTTGTGTTGTCGAGTACCACAATTGTTGGTATGCTGGCAGATGTTTATGGTGTAGATGCTTACTGGTGGAGAGGATCATGACTTTAAATACAACTATTAAAATGCTAGATATAACTAATGCAGAGGCATCGGTGGGCAATAGATGTTATTTGGTTCTTCCACGCTCACTTGTGTCCCGTAGGACCCCGAGTACTTGATACCTGTTCCTTGATTTTTCGCACTATCCACATCTGGGAGGCCTTATGGACCCCCCTGATCCAGAGCTTGATTCATTTCTATTTCTTGGGGCCACAAACTAGTTTGGGGTTTTATTTACTATCCTGTACTTATGCCATGCTTTACTGCTTTATTTACGATTGTGCGTGGAGCACCTGTACTATTTTGGATGCGGAGTGTTTTCGCGGTATCGACAAGCCCAGTCACACTTTTGGGTTCCTAGTCGTTTACAGCCATTGACGCAAACCCTGGGTCCGTTCCGGAGCCGGCCAACTTCGTTGCGGGTAGCTTAGTGGGGTGGCCCCCTAAAATATTTTATGAATCCTATGATCGCTTTGTCGTGAATGCCTCGTTGGGTTTTGAGTTGGTTTTTCTGAGGTTGATCGAGTGTGTGTTGCTATTTGTGCACCTCTGCAGGGTAAAACTTTCTGAAAGCCGTGTCCGCGGTTATGGACGACTTGGAGCAGAGTATCTCGATCATAGACAAGCATAACTAAAGTAGTGCTATAAATTTGACTTAATATATCTGACTAGTAATCAGCTTCACTATAACAGAATGGATATTAAAAATGCCAACCACTGGTGGACCTAGGTTGTTTTGTTATATCTGCCTAGTAAGTATTGCAACTCCAATGGAATGTGATAAAAGTGCCAACAATTGCTGGGTTTTGGGATTCCTCAGGACAATTATATCTGACTAGTAAAGGTTCCAACTACCACAGAATGGTAATTAAAACTGCCCACTACTCATGCTTCAGGATGACTCATGCTATCTATATCTGACTAGTAAGTGCTTCAACTATAAGCGAATGAATAAAACTGCCCACTGAGTGAGTTCCTCGGTTTTACTTCCTCGTTTGGTCTCGAGGGAGAATACCTGGATGGGTATGTTTGGTGTTACTATCAGGTTGGATCCGGATAGGTCTTTCTTATCCCTCTCTAATAGCCGCCAGTTTCACTGAGTCTCTATAGGTTGTTTAGTGCTGCTGCGCTGCTGCTTCAGTCCACCATACCTATGTAGGTGAGAGCCGCCGAATTCTAGCCTCGTCGTGTACTAGCCTCAGTACTGACGCTCCTCTTTTTCCTTTTTCCTTTGTCGGCACCCCTTTTGTTTTAGCAGGTTTGAGATCGACGTCGTTAGCAAGGTTACCCTTCCGGCTTGGCCTGGGCAGGGTTATGGACGCCATTGGTTATTCTTCAGGGCTCTTAGCCCCATTTGCATCTTGTCCGTAGTCGGACGCTCTATCGTTCTCAAGGTGATTTGGATCTTTGTATTGTATATCTGTATTCTTGACTCGATGAGTCACTGTTGTATATATATATATCTGTTCTGTGGGTCCCATCGAGGACTGTTGTGTAATGGTATTACTTCGTTTTCCACCCGCACGAAACTGCCTGGTGGGCGTCCTTGAATCGTTTCTATGCGGGTTTGGCGGAAAGGGATAAAACTTGCATAGGGCCGATTTGAGGGTGTTACATAACTTCGGCCTTGCAGGACCCTCATGTTCAAGAACTGCTCCTCAAGGAGACGAGCAACGACAAAGCTGCAGCCAGAGAGAAAGCCAAGCTGGCCCAAATGGAGGTAGATGGGATGACTCCATTGTATCCTGGGTGTTGCCCCGAGGATACATGTTTGAGTGTAACGCTCAAAGCTCTGGAGATGAAGGCCGAACACAAATGTACCGATGTGGGCTTCAACGTGAACATGGAATACTAGAACGACCGACTTCCTAAGTGGAACACATTGCCAACAAGTATCGAGGAGGCCAAGAAAATTGTGTGCCCTCTCGACCTACCACACATTAAATACCATGCATGCATCAATGATTGCGCACTTTATCGGAACGTGTATGCGAATAGAACCACATGTTCGGTGTGCGGTCAAGGACGGTACAAGAGAGGGAATAAGAAAGTTCCTCGAAAAGTGTTACTTAGCCAAATAACCGGCTCGCCCTTCCCCTTTTCCCCTTCCACTTTCTTTTCCCCAATTCAACCGCGCCCTACGAACCCTAGCTCTCGCACCCGCCCCCACCGGAGCCCGTGGAGGAGGATTTCATGGAGGAGAGCCGCCCCCACCGTCGGAGCCCGTGGAGGAGAGCCGCCCCCATCGCCGGAGCCCGTGGAGGAGGAGCCTGTTCACAGCACGCAGGAGGAGGAGCCCATCCGCAGCCACCTCGCTGGAGCCCGTGGAGGAGAAGCCACCTCGCCGTCCACCGTCCACCTCGCTGTCCGCCGTCCATCATCCCTAGGTACCACAAACTACATCTTCCCCATGAACCTCTCCACCATTTCCTCTTCCTTTTCTTCCTTTCTTGTGTCATAGCACCAGTAAGAATGTGAGGGTGTGCTCTCCCTGCAGAGTCCAAGGAAAGAGCTACCTGTAAAAAAAATTGTGATCAAGGATTGTGTATGTCAATATGAACAAGATAATGCAGTGAATTGTTGTTCTGTGTACATTTGCAAAAGCCTTCTCTGAATCGATCGCAAGTTTATTGTCTTCTGCTTCTGAGAGTACTTGTCATCATCATTTATATACTTCGTGTAAAATGAATAGTGTTTCTATAACACCCCAAAACTTTAATCAAGGTTATCAAGTTCTAATCACCCAAATTTAGGGTTAACAAAAACTTTTATTAATAAAATGAATATGAATGCATGTGTGTTTGCATTAGTGTAGAATTGAGTGTATATGCCATGCTTGATTGTTCTAAATGTTGTGAAACGGTTTAAAGGTGAAGGTCACATCATCTAGACCATTTACAAACAAAAAATCCAAAGAGAAAGAAATCAAATAAGATTAAATAAAGCAAATGGTCATTTTGACCATTTTATACCACTAGGCCACTTTAGGTGTTCCTAGAGGAGAATTTTTAACAGAAGAAATTCTATTTCTTTTCACCCCTTGCTAGACCAAGTAAAGATGTATCAAGGTCCACTTTACAAACTTACGAAAACATCTAGCAAAGCAATTAAATGGACAATGGAAAATTGAATCTATTTCATATGTTAAGATCACACTTTTTCAAAAACCTACCAAATCAATTCACCTTGACCTATCCAAGCAAACCTAGTCTCTCAAGCTTAATCTAAGTTCACTCAAAAATTCCAAAGTTTCTTTCATGCGGCCATTAACACAAACACTTGGCATGCACAGAATAATCTCTAGCCTAACTTCACTGTTTTGTATAGTGATCATCGACCAATTGATCTCCCTCTTAACCCCCTTGTGCCCTTGAGTGTCTAGCAGCAGCAGACAAGCCCCCCTTCGCCGTGGATAATAGTGGAGCGCCGCCCATTTGTGGTCGTCGCCGGCCGACCAAGGCCAGCTCGCACCAGACAACCCCGCGCCCATCCAGTATGTCCAGGAGCATCGTCGCACCCTACCGCCACTCCCAGTCCAGGCCACAGCCCCAGCCGAGCCATGGACCACACTAGTCGCGCTGCGCACCGCCTCTCAGCACCGTGTCCAGAGCACACCAGTGCACCATGCCCGACCATCCCCGCCAGCTCGTGCCTTGCCATCACCGCGCACGCACAGCCTCGCCATGATCACCCGACCCCAGCAGACACCCCCATTCGCCGCCGCACGACCCGCAGCTGCCGCACGCTACCGCAAGCACCTCTGCCTCCGCTCAGAGTGCCGCACGCGCTAGACCAAACCAAGCCGCCCCACGCCTTAAGATACAAGTAAGTCAGATTCAGTTTGCTCATCATCTTTGGAACTTCAGCAACTGCTTCCTTTGGGGGTGGTGGGAATTTAACGGGCGTGACGAACGGCTCTTCATAGCTGGTCAACTCAGCCACATGCAAGGCATATCCGATGCAAGAATCCCAAATCTCCTTGATGTTATGCTCGTTGATGTCTTCATCAATAGTCAAATAACCCCTGGTAACTTGCCATATTTCCATGCTTCCATGGTGGCTCATTACCATTGTCAGGTGATACATTGCAAATGTATCTATAATTTTTGATGTTCCATGCTTGGTTTTATCCACTTTCTTGTGTTTTGTTCCAACTTTGGAGTACTTTTCATATGATTTCTTGGACTAACCTATTAACAAGAGCCACAGTGCCAGCTGCCTATTTTCTGCTGTTTTTGGTTCCAGGAAAGTCAGAAAATGAATATTCTCGGAATTGGACGGGACAAAAGCCAAAGTGCCTATTTTTCCGGAAGGGATCAAGTGCTAGAATACGAGACGGAGAAGGGCCAAAGGCCAGGCCTGGCCCGCGCCAGGGGGTGTCATGGCCAACCCAGGCACCCCTTCAGCCTCTCCTTCCACCTATATATTGCCCTTGGGACGAAAACCTTAAGTACCCGATCAAAAATCCATGAAAGAGTTTGTAGCCGCCGTCATATCCATCCCTAGATCGGGAGGGATCTGAAGCTCTTCCCGACACCCTGCTGGAGAGGGGAATTCACCCTGGAGGCCTTCTTCATCACCATGCAAGCCTCCGGTGTGATGCGTGAGTAGTTCATCCTTGGACTACGGATCCATGTAGTAGCTAGATGGCTGGTTCTCCTCCTTTGTGCTTTCATGTTTAGATCTTGTGAGCTCCGTTCATGATCAAGATCATCTATTTGTAATTCATACATGTTGTGTTTGCGGGGATCCGATGGATATTGAGATGCTATTTCAGATTGATTATTGATTCTATCATGTCTTTGTTATTTGTGATCTTGCATGCTTTCCGTTGTTAGTAGCTATCTTGGCCAAGTAGATGCTAGCAACTCCAAGAGTTAGTATTTATGCTCGATAGTGGGTTCATGCCTCTGGTAATCTGGGGAAGTGACAGAAATCTCTAAGGTACTAGATGCGTTGTTGCTACTAGGGAGAAAACAACAATCCTTTGTTCATAGAACAATCGTATTGTTTACTTTACACGTAGTTCATAAAGCAATAATCTGTTGCTTGCAACTTAATACTGGAGGGGGTTCGGACGATAACCTGAAGGTGGATTATTAGTCATAGATGCAGTTGGATGGCGGTCTATGTATTATGTTGTAATGCCCAATCAAGTATCAAAGGAGTCAAGATGATTAGTATATGCATGTATTGCTTTCTCGGTGTTTGTCAATTGCCCCGCTATAATTTGTTTACCCGGCATGTTATATATCTAAGGAGAGCCACCTCTAGTGAACTATGGATCCCGGTCCTTTCTCTTTACATACAATCTACAACTGTTTACTGCTTTGTGTTTACTTTCTGCAAACTTTTACTTCTTTCCATTCGATATGTTTAATCCTTTGTTTTCCGCAAAACATGGTGAGATTGACAACCTCATCGCAAGTTGGGGACAAAGTTCTGTGGTTGTGTTGTGCAGGTCTCCACGTTGCTACTAGCACCGGTAGTGCGCCCTGCCAAAGCTCTGCTAGTAACACCTTTGGGGTGTTTCCTTGCTCCTACTGGTTCGATTAAACCTTGGTTTCATAACTGAGGGAAAACTTGCTGCTGTGCTCATCATACCTTCCTCTTGGGGTTCCCAACGAGCTCTACGTCGAACGACGAGCACATCAAGATCTTTTCTGGCACCGTTGCCGGGGAGTCAAGGACATCTTCACAAGGGGAGTCCCTCATAACCAATCTCTTTATTTTGTTGTTTTTGTTTTGCTTAGTTTCTTTTTGCTTTGTTTGCTTGTTTTGTTCTTCAAAAACACAAAAAAAATTAGTTTTACTAGTTTGCTTTCTTATTTGAAAACCCAAAAAAATGACTACTCTTGAAAACACTAAGTTGTGTGACTTCACTAGCACCAACAACAATGATTTTATGAGCAGACCTATTGCTCCACCTGTGGCTGAAAATACTTTCTTTGAGATAAAACCTGCTTTGCTCAATCTTGTTATGAGAGAACAATTTTCTGGTATTGGTAATGAAGATGCTGCTTCCCATCTAAATAACTTTGTTGAACTTTGTGAGATGCAAAAGCATAGGGATATAGATGGTGATATTATTAAGCTGAAATTGTTTCCTTTCTCTTTGAGAGGAAAAGCTAAAGAGTGGTTGAATTCCTTAACTAAGAATAGTATTGATTCTTGGACTAAGTGCAAAGATGCTTTTATTGGAAAATACTATCCTCCTTCTAAGATTATATCCATGAGAAGTGAAATAATGAAGTTTAAACAACTTGATAATGAGCATGTTGCTCAAGCTTGGGAAAGAATTAAATCTTTGGTAAAGAATTGTCCCACTCATGGACTGACTGCTTGGATGATCATCAAAACTTTTTATGCAGGATTGAACTATTCTTCAAGGAACCTATTGGATTCTGCTGCTGGAGGTACCTTTATGACCATTACTTTGGGTGCTGCAACTAAGCTTCTGGATAATATGATGGTTAACTATTCCGAATGGCATACTGAGAGAGCTCCACAAGGTAGGAAGCTAAATTCTGTTGAGGAAACTTCCTCCTTGAGTGATAAGGTTGATATTATTATGTCTATGCTTGTTAATGGGAAAGCCCATATTGATCCAAATAATGTTCCTTTAGCCTCTTTGGTTGTTCAAGAAGAGCAAGTTGATGTGAACTTCATAAGAAATAACAACTTTGGCAACAATGCTTATGGTAATAATGCTTATAGGAACAATTTTGGTAACAACAATTATAAGCCATATCCTCCCAACAATGGTAAAGCTTATGGAAATTCTTACAACAGTAATAAGAGTGCTCCCTCTAAACTTGAAGTTATGCTTAAAGAGTTTATTAGTAAACAAACTGCTTTCAATAAAACTATTGAGGAAAAACTATCTAATGCTGAAAGAAATATAGCATCTTTGGCTGAAGCTCAATCTTCTTTGAATAAAATGGCTGCTAAACCTGAAACTAATGATAATCCCTTTGCAGCTACTAATGCTATACAAGTAAGAATTGATGAAAATGTTAGACTATTAGCTGAATTACATGCTAAGTGGGAAAGAGAAGATGAAATTGCTAGAAAAATTAGTATTTCTACTATCACCACCTCTAGTGTTGAGGCTAGTAATAGTTCTACTACTTTGGATGATAAAGATTTTTATCTTGATGGTTGCAATATCTCTGAAGCTATTAAGTTCCTACAAAAGCTTGCTAAAAGTCCTAATGCTAGTGCTATGAACATGGCCTTTACAAAACACATTACCGATGCCCTCATAAAGATTAAGGAAGAAAATATGAAACATAAAGCTTCTATTCCTATAAAACAAGAGGATGGTTGGGAACCCATCATTAATATGAAAGTGAATGACTTTGATTTCAAAGTTTGTTGTGATCTTGATAGTAGTGTTTCTATTATGCCTAGAAGGATTTATGATATGCTTGATTTGCCTCCTCTTGAAGATTGTTATTTGAATGTCCCACTTGATGATAATGCTAAAAAGAAACTCATGGGGAGTCTTAATGATGTTCTTATTATGGTTAACGATTCCTATGTCCCCGTTGATTTCTATGTTTTGGATGTTGAATACAATGCTTCTTGTCCTATTACTTTGGGAAGACCTTTTCTTAGAACTGTTGGTGCCATCATTGATATAAAAGAAGGCACCATTAAATATCAACTCCCACTCAAGAAAGGTATAGAACACTTCCCTAAAAAAATAGAAAAGATTTCTTTTGCTTCTCCTATGAAAACAAAATTTGGTCTTAATGCTTCTTCATTTGAGAACACTTGATTCTTTCTTTGCTTCTTATGCCTAACTTAAAAGCGTTAAAGAAAAGTACTTATTGGGAGATAAACCAAAAGTTTTAGATGATTCTTGTAAGTTATTACCTCAGTAATAAACTCTCCTTATCCTTTTTATTTGCTTTTTGTGCCTAGAATAACCTCTAATGAGAGTGAAGTAATGATTGAGAAAGTTGCTGTCCCGAAACAGATTTTTTTGCTTCACCGTAAAAATTCGTGAGCGAGCTCTGTATGTCGGATTGAGCTGTAATTTCTTGTTCTTATGCCCCAGGTTGTTATATAACTTTCGTTAGTTCAACACTTTTTTATTTGAGCAACAGAATGTCTTTGAAAAAATTCGTCTTTACCTGCTGGTCTGTTTTGACAGATTTCTGCCATTTTCTGCATTTGCTTCTTATGGGTTCCTTTTTGAGTTCTTTTGGGGAATTGAGCTTTCTGAGGGAAGTGCTACAGTAGATAGTGTTCTAATGGAAGTTTATTTGGTGTTAGAACTGAACCTTAAGACTTATTTATCTTGAGTGCACTAATGTTGCTAATAAAGATTGTCTAAAGTTTTGTATGAAGGAAAATTTTCAGGTGTATGGAAGGAATGAGTAATGAGATGAAGGATGGACTAAAGCTCAAGCTTGGAGATGCCACGCGTGTCACCCCAAGAAATATCCAAGAAGTACAAGCGTCAAAGCTTGGGGATGCCCAAGGCATCCCCTTCTTCATCAATAAAAATCCCAGGTTTCTTCCAAACGCTTCATTTTTATTGTTTCATGCACAGTTGTGTTTTTCTTGGAGCGTCTTCTTTTTTGTTTTCGTTTTTGTTTTTAGTTTGCTTGGTTTTCTTAGTTTTCTGAATAATTGGTTGGACCCCCTCTTTCATACATTGGTTTTCAATTGGTTTGGTTTAGTTTGGTTTGGAAAAGAGTAAGAAAGTTCATGCTTATGTGGTAAAAAGAGCTCGTTTTTGACTATGGCCTGTGCTTTGTCATGCCATTCTTGATTTTGTTTTGGCTTTGTGCTTAGTATTCTTTGCTGTAGCATGACTTGTTATAAACAATTGAGATTGCTTAATGTGCCTTGGATGAATCATGCGTTGTTTTAGCATATTAAAGCATAGTATAGTGGTATTCTCCTTTGATGCTTTATTTGGGTTGACTTGGCGCATGCTCACACCATGTTATGACTGTCACAAGTCACCATAGCCTTTACGATCCTTTAGTTTTCAACTTGTAGTATCACTTTATGCTTTGAACAATGATGTTTTGTCGCTCTGCATGATTATGGCCATTATTGCTCTCTTAGTTTGTCGCTCCCAGTCTTTTGCTAGCCTCCACAACCAAGTATGAGTTCCACTCATGCATCCAACTCCCTAAACCAAGTTATTCCAAAGAGTCCACCATACCTACCTACTAGCTTATGCTATTCCAAGTATATTCATGCTTTTGTTTACCTTCCAAATTAAACTTGTTATGAGAAAACTAGTGATTAAAGCTCTCACGAACTTGATGGCACACTTTACTTTACTTGCCCTTAATAAACTTGAACCATTGTGTCTTCTATGTTGTATATGCTTGCACTTATTTGTTGGGAATTAGCAGAACCATGCTTTCATGGGGAACACTTTCAACATTGCACTTGGTACTTGTACCTAGTTGATATCATGCTCTTTTGTATATGGATGTCGTCGGTGTGAAATGAAAGGGGAGCTTGTAAGTCCATGGAGTTATGTATATGTGTTAGAGAAACACCTGGGCCGCTGGTCTAATCCATGCTGACATGGTGGAAACCTGCAGCTTAACCATAATGAGCTGTCTATAAAGCATTCTTCTTATAAAAAAAGAGTCCTATATTGAGAAAATAAGAGAAAAAAAAGAGATACTATGAAAAGAGGAAAGAGAGAAAATAGCACCATATTCCCATGGTAAATAAGAAGAATGATGATATGCTCGTTGTCTGCTTGCCTTGTCATTTTGATATGGGGATTCTTCCGTATCATCGGGAAAGGGGTACCCCGTTGGCGGTTCTCAATGATACACATGTACTTACAATGACAAGAACTTACCGGTGACTAAACTTGAGTAACATGAGGAGCGACCCTCGTATACAAGGGACATGAGATTTCTGACTTATACTTCGTCAAGCATGTACACCATAGTTTGTTCACATTAACCTTAATCACTTCAAGATGCTTATGATAGGGCAATGAGAGATGAAAACTATAAGTACCATAATTTTTGGAAGCTCTTTATGAGACTTGAATCCCTACTTCCTTTTACAAAGGCCTTTCTTCCACCATTATATTGAGTCTCCACCTTCTATCTTTATGCACCTACTTTGAGAGTATAGTGGCCATTCTTAGTTCTATGTGCATTGTCCCAAGACTAGTTGATTGATGCATAACTTGATATTGCTTCTTTTAAACTATTGTATCGAGTCACTCTTATGAACTTTGAAGGTGTCCTATGCATTTATATTTGCTACTCTATTGAGGGACAAGCTGAATACTATTATGCTATGTTTTCCTTATGTGAAGCAAACAAACGTCTTGCAAAGCATGTTATTCATGATTCTTTTGTTTGTGCCTTTTCATGTTGCATCATAGTTTCTTTGCTTATTTCTAGAACTTTGTCTTTCATGTTATGATTGAAGTACTATGATCCCAGCTTTGAATGTTTTGCAAATGCTTTGATCAAGTCTTTGATGGTGCATGTCACCTCAAAAATTATTCTTTCTCTTTATCACTTACCTACTCGAGGACGAGCAGGAGTTAAGCTTGGGGATGTTGATACATTGCAAATGTATCTATAATTTTTGATGTTCCATTCTTGGTTTTATCCACTTTCTTGTGTTTTGTTCCAACTTTGGAGTAATTTTCATATGATTTCTTGGACTAACCTATTAACAAGAGCCACAGTGCCAGCTGCCTATTTTCTGCTGTTTTTGGTTCTAGGAAAGTCAAAAAATGAATAATCTCGGAATTGGACGGGACAAAAGCCAAAGTGCCTATTTTTCCGGAAGGGATCAAGTGCCAGAATACGAGACGGAGATGGGCCAGAGGCCAGGCCTGGCCCGCGCCAAGGTGTGGTGTGGCCAGCCCAGGCACCCCCTTGGCCTCTCCTCGCCTATATATTGCACTCGAGACAAAAACCCTAAGTACCTGATCAAAAATCCACGAAAGAGTCTGTAGCCCCGTCATCTCCATCCCTAGATCGGGAGGGATCTGAAGCTCTTCCCGGCACCCTGCCGGAGAGGGGAATTCACCCTGGAGGCCTTCTTCATCACCATGCAAGCCTCCGGTGTGATGCGTGAGTAGTTCATCCTTGGACTACAGATCCATGTAGTAGCTAGATGGCTGGTTCTCCTCCTTTGTGCTTTCATGTTTAGATCTTGTGAGCTCCGTTCATGATCAAGATCATCTATTTGTAATTCATACATGTTGTGTTTGTAGGGATCCGATGGATATTGAGATGCTATTTCAGATTGATTATTGATTCTATCATGTCTTTGTTATTTGTGATCTTGCATGCTTTCCGTTGTTAGTAGCTATCTTGGCCAAGTAGATGCTAGCAACTCCAAGAGTTAGTATTTATGCTCGATAGTGGGTTCATGCCTCTGGTAATCTGGGGAAGTGACAGAAATCTCTAAGGTACTAGATGTGCTGTTGCTACTAGGGAGAAAACAACAATCATTTGTTCACAGAACAATCGTATTGTTTACTTTACACGCAGTTCGTAAAGCAATAATCTATTGCTTGCAACTTAATGCTGGAGGGGGTTCGAATGATAACCTGAAGGTGGATTATTAGTCATAGATGCAGTTGGATGGCGGTCTATGTATTATGTTGTAATGCCCAATCAAGTCTCAAAGGAGTCAAGATGATTAGTATATGCATGTATTGCTTTCTCGGTGTTTGTCAATTGCCCCGCTGTAATTTGTTTACCCAACATGTTATCTATCTAAGGAGAGCCACCTCTAGTGAACTATGGATCCCAGTCCTTTCTCTTTACATACAATCTACAACTTTTTACTGCTTTGTGTTTACTTTCTGCAAACTTTTACTTCTTTCCATTCGATACGTTTAATCCTTTGTTTTCCGCAAAACACGGTGAGATTGACAACCTCATCGCAAGTTGGGGACAAAGTTCTGTGGTTGTGTTGTGCAGGTCTCCACGTTGCTACTAGCACCGGTAGTGCGCCCTGCCAAAGCTCAGCTAGTAACACCTTTGGGGTGTTTCCTTGCTCCTACTAGTTCGATTAAACCTTGGTTTCATAACTGAGGGAAAACTTGCTGCTGTGCTCATCATACCTTCATCTTGGGGTTCCCAACGAGCTCTACGTCGAACGACGAGCACATCATCAGGGCATTCTGTGCCGCTATGCGTGCATAGGACATATTTCAATCCTTGACAAGCTGAGGCATATCCTTTGCCTTGTCTCGTAGCTCAAAGTCCGACATTGAATCTAAGCCATAGATACAGACAAATTCACCGATTTCTTCCAGTGACTGGCGGAAATCGTGGATAAGGTCGCTAACAACGACAAGATGGCTTGTACAAGGCTCAGATGAAGAGGCATCCAACATGTTGAGAGGAGCTATAAGAAATAAGGTAAGGTCAACAAAACATATCTGAGTCTCACAATTCAGAAAAGGATAATTCAGGGATAGAAAATTTTACCAAAGATAGTGTCATCTACTTTGGCCTTCTCCTATCGAAGGCTCCGGAGTTCATTCCGGAGAGCTTCGACGGTGTCCTTCTGCCTGTCCAAAGCATCTTGCAAGTCCGAGATTGTTTTGTCCTGTTTGGCGATGGTGCGGTCACGCTCTTTAGTTGCATGATTGCTGGATTCAAGAACACTAGCAATGCTGGTCTCATGATCCATCTTGAGTTTATTCAGCACGCAAATCAGCATTCTCCACCTCTAGGACTTTATAATCTTTGGCTTGTTCAATCATTTTACAGGATTGCTTCACAAGATCTGGTGAAGCAAGACATAAAAGCAGGATAAATATTCTGTTATAGATCAATAACACGTACTATGAAGACGAGGCTTGAAATTTTTACCTTCAGCTTCATCCTTTGCTATTTTTAGTTGCGCATTTTCAAGCTGGAGAGCTCTGATCTCTCTCCGCTTGTTGCAAATATACTTCAATAATTTTGGGTTATAAGCGTTAACTTTCTGTAATTCAGAATGGTAACTAGAGTCAGAAGTTACTAATACTCGGTCTAATATTTTAACTAAGTTAAATATCAGCACAAGCCTTGGGGGGCTATACAAGTTCATTCTTTGGCATCCTATAAAAGCATAAATCCGGATTTCCTATCCAACTCCATGCTTGGGGGCTAGAGGATATGATATAAAATAAAATAAAAAGAAGATTCGGATTATGACTTACATAATGTTCATGAGTTAATTTATTGAGGCTCATGTTCACCTTAGTGGAAACCTTATCAGCGAGAGTCAGAGGAATCACTGGTTGTGGAGGGGCCACACCAACCTTCAACTTCTCGTCGCGGAAACAAACTTGGTCTATAAAATCGGCAAGTTTAACGTCTTCAGCTTCTTGTGCCTCCTCCTCTGCTAAGAGATTCCGGGTCTCCAGGAAATGGAGAGCCATCTTCTGGATCTCTTCTGCATGTTTCCGAGTAAGGCCAAGTTTGGCGAAACCCGGATTTTGTAGAAGGTTTTCTGCGAAGGTCTCAGCTGAGGCATCATTACCCTTTGTGGGTTTACCCTTACCAAGTTCCGAGTCACCTACGGTGACATCGGTCTATGAACCAAGCTTTGTTGGCTCTGATGTGTGAGCCTAAACATCTTCAACGCGCGAATAAGAAGTATCCTCTAGCACTGATGATGCCCTCGCGGTAGGAGTCGCAGGTGGGACGGTAGGTGAGCCCAGAACTAACTTCTGCCGGCGTAAAGGCTTCCCCGACTTTCCCTTTGCCTTACTCTTGGCAATCGTTTTAACCCTGGATGGTAACAAAGTAAAGATCATTGCAATTCAGGGAAAAGTACAAATTGATACTCAAAACCTTGTGAAGAAGTGTACCTCTTTACAACAGGCACTTTCTGAGTGCCCACATAAACAACCGGAGCTTTGTGCTTCTGGGTAAGCGCCTCCGATAAAACTTCAAGTTCTTCATCCTCCTCAGGAACCGGATCCTAAGGTGGATATCCCTCAAGAGGAGCAAGCTCCGACTCGGGGAGGTCAACAAGCTAAAAGAGACATTATCTTAGTATTGCAAAACTATAACAAAGTATAGATTAGCAAGCTGATCTTGAGGCTGTCCTTCTTGTTCTTGGTGACCGTGTGCATAATCTGGTCACCATGGTGCTGAAGGGGTTGAATCCGGCATGCCAGCCAGCAGTGGATCAAGTCGGATCCTTTCAGACCCTTGTCCTTCATCAGATACTCGATCCTTCTCTTGGCAAGAATCAGATAGTCAGGAAGAACCAGAGATTTCGCATCCCAAGACTCTCGGGGCATGGCGGCACCATCGAAAAAAGCCGGCAAAGCAGTTTCTTTGCCGGGAGCCAGTTTGTCCTTATGGTAAAAGAATGTGGATGGCCATTTATTTCACCGACTCGCTAGCCTTAATCTTGGGGTAGACTCAATCTCTCCTAAGAGTCGGGCTAAGAGTTCTGGTAATGTAAGGATTACCGTAAGTGATGGCATTTCTTCGGGTACCAAAGTAGTACCAGAACAAGATAAGACTTGGTTTTATTTCGAGATAACCCTCACACAAGGAAGCGTAAGCGTTAAGTTCTAGAATTGTGTTTGGGGGGAAGTTATGGAGTTGAACTCCATAGTAATCTACAACCACAAAGAACTCTAAGGGGGTAAAGCTCAAACCTCTATCGAGGTGAGTGCCTAAGTGGACCCTCTTGTCAGCGTGGGGAGTGGGGATGATCTGATCGAAGCTGCTCTGCTAGTCGCCGGTGCGGAGGAGACCTTCCTTCTCAACGACGCACAGTTTCTCGTCGTCGAGGATGCACGAGATTCACACTCCACGGAAGTTCTCCTTCTCCGCCGCTGCAGAGGTCATCGTCGTGGTCGTCGATGTAGCGGAAGAGGAAACATCAGCCATTTTGGGGACAATAGGGACCGTGGATGGGCGGCGCTGTGTGATTTGGGGTATGGAAAAGAGGAGCTAGCGCGTAGTGGCGTTGGGAGGAACAAGAAAGTAGGGGTGCTGGTAAGGAAGAATAAGGAGATCTCAACCCCTTGTATCCCTTGCTTGCGCCAAGATTCGTGTGAAATGAACAGTGAACGTGCCATGCATCATGAAAGGAGCTGGGTAACCTCCTCGAGAAGATTACGCCTCCTCGATCTCCGCGCGCGCATTAAATGACACCTCAGTTCCATGATAAATGGACCCACCAACGGTCACGCTATTGATACCTTCGATCCGGATTACGGATGTAGTATAGCTTCTTTTCCCTAGTAGTCCTAGGTTATCAAATCCTCGGGAAGCGAATGCATAGTGAAGTTACTTTAACGAACCTTCGGAAGTTTTAGAATTCCTTTTGTGTTTTTACTGGACCAACATCTTGTGTCTTTTTGTTGTTGTCGATGATGGAGAGAGAGGGCCTAGGGCATTCGGTTTTACCTGTAGCTGTGCAAAACATCTGATGGGAATAAAAGATAGAAATAAAGTATGCATGTACTTGTTAGAGCAAGATAAATTATATGTGGGCAGTGCATCTATAATTGATATTGCCTTCGGAACCGCTTATAGCAATAACATACTAGTCTCATCCATAGAAGAAAGAGAACTAATGATATGCATAGCGATGTCACCGTTAATCCCAAGCAAATCCCTCACATACAGTTGTACTACCCCTTCTATCACTAGGGTTCCCAACCCGCAGATCAGTCATTACTCATACTCCCTATACCTGGCTCAACCCTCGGAGTCTTGGGTACCTAACAAGTCCTTGGACTAAGGCAAGAGAGGATACAATAATCATCATGTCATACAAACTAATACACGATCCCATCTATGATTGTTAGAGTATTAGGTATATACGGTTGTTATGGTAGTTTAGATAGAGTTAGGATTTGTTTACGTACAGTCCTCACTTGACTCGTACTCCAAGATAATCCTCTGTACGCCTATATATACTCGCCCATGAGGCTCAATAATATATCCAACATATTCCGCCAATATCTCTCTCTCTATCCTTCTACATGGTATCAGCCTAACCACGATTCAACTACCCTAGCCGCTGCCCTCCCTCCCCAGACATTGTCGGCTCCCCCGCCACCAAACCCTAGTGCCACCGCCCTCCATGGCATCGCGCTAGCCGCCGCACACGCTTCCGCATAGCGCCGCCCCCGGGGAGGTCGATCTCCATGATCTCCGCTAGGGGCCACGTGATACGTCCAAAACGTATCTACTTTCCCAAACACTTTTGCTATTGTTTTTCCTCTAAACTTGTGTGAATTGGATACAACTAACACAGACTGACACTGTTTTCAGCAGAATTACTTTGGTGTCTAGTTTTTGTGCAGAAAATCAACTATCAGGAAAAATCCCGGAAAATATGCCAAAAATCCTATTTCGCCAGAAGACTCACAGAGCCAGAATACGAGACGGAGTGGGGCTAGGCCCATGCCACATCACCTGGTCGCGCGGGCTAGGCCTAGCCGTGCTAGGGGGTGGTCTGGCCACCCCAGACACCCCCTCGGTCTCCCTCTTCGCCTATAAGTTGCCTTCTGACCTAAAAACTCAGGGGGGTTCGACGTTTTTCCAGAAAGAGTTCCGCTCCGCTGTCACCACCAGATTCCACGATTTGGAACCAGAAACTCCGTTCTGGCACCCTGCCGGGACGGGGAATTGGAGGAGATCATCGCCATCATCATCACCATCGCTTCTCCATCGACCATCCATGTTTCCCCCATCTATGAGTGAGTAATCCCCCGCTGTAGGCTATGGGGATGGTAGGGATTGGATGAGATCGTTCATGTAATGGCATCAGATTGTTAGGGCATGGTGCCTAGTATCTACTATTAGTGCTTTTTGACTTTGTTGCGACTTGTTATGCTTAATGCTTGTCACTAGGGCCCGAGTGCCATGATTTCATATCTGAACATGTTATTGATTCATTATTATAGTATTGTTTATGGTCTTACCTGCAAGTTGTATACGCACGTTGTTGTCCGGAACCAAAGGCCCTGAAGTGATAGAAATCGGGATAACCGGAGGGAATGGCTTTGATGTGAGGATCACATGTGTTCACGGAGTGTTAATGCTTTGCTCCGGTGCTCTATTAAAAGGAGCACCTTAATTGCCAGTAGTTCCCTTGAGGCCCTGCTGCAAACGGGCTGGCAGGACAAAAGATGTTGTGCAAGTTCTCATTGTGAGCACGTATGACTATATATGGAACACATGCCTATGATTATTTAGTACTTGGATACTTTATCTCATTTATCTGCAAATGCCATATGTTCTGATTGCTATATGAATTGTCTTGTCCATGCAACGCCCGTCCATCCATCCCTATGCCTACCGCGCTTTAATCCTACTATTTACTGCAATTGTTACTATCGTCTTTACTTTTACTACTGCTATTACTTTACTATTCCTACTACAAAACTGTTGCTACTGATAAACTGTTGTGAGCAAGATTGTTTCCAGGTGCAGCTTAATTGACAACTCAGTTGGTAAGGCTTATAAATATCCTTTGGCTCCCCTTGTGTCGAATCAATAAATTGGGTTTCACTTTCCTCAAAAATACTGCGATACACCCCCTACACTTGTGGGTCATCAAGACTATTTTCTGGCGCCGTTGCCGGGGAGCATAGCTTTATTTATCAAGTCCACTTGGAATCATTATTGTTCGCTGCCATCCCTCCATCATGGGCAAGTCTCGTGATGGCAAGGTTCCTATTTTACCATCCACTACAAGAAGAGGTACGGTTCTGAACACCTCTGTTGCTCTTGATTCACCGTCTGTTATGAGTAAGTTCCTTACACCACCACACACACATGCTACACACACTGCTACTACTAATGAATCTGAAACTTCTAATACTTATGATGCTGCTTCTACTATGCTTGATAATACTGGTTCATTAGGTCCTTTCCTAGATGCTACGATTGCTAGAACTATAGCTGGAAATACTAAAACTCCTAATGAAGACACTACTACACCTGTTAGTTCACCTGAGTCTAGAGAGAGCTATGATATTGAAAACGGTTATATTGAGATGACCGATGAATTTATTAAAGAATGTCAAAACACCCATGATAGGAGTGCTGCTAAGAGTATCCTTGAGAGGCGTACTATTAAACCCAAATTCTCTCCTAATGCTAAGTTTGTTGCGTCTCCCATAAAAATTAAAGATAAAGATTATGATTTCTCTCTTGATCTATCTTACATAGCTATTGTTGAGAAAGAACCTTTTTGTGGGACTAAAAATGAAAGTGCGGTAGCACATATGACTGAGCTTTTTACCATGAGTGGCCTGTTTTCTGATGATATTAAGATGCGCACCTACTTTGTTGCTAAAATTTTCCCCTTTTCACTAAAAGGAGAAGCTAAAACTTGGTTTAGTAATTTACCTCCTGGATCTATTGATAGCCCTGATTGCTTGATTAGTACTTTCCTGCAGAAATATTTTCCTCCTAGTGCTAGACATGCTATTTTGCAGGAACTTTTTGATTTTAAACAGGGAGAAAAAGAGATATTGCCTAAATCATGGGCAAGGTTTGGTGCTTTGGTTCATGCACAGGCGGAATGTCCATTACCTAAGAATGAGCTTCTTGATATATTTTATAATGGACTAAATGAAGAATCTAGGACATACCTGGATAGTTGTGCTGATTGTGTTTTTAGGAATAGGACTCCCAAGGAAGCTGAGGAATTAATGGCTAAAATAAGCAATAACTATGAAGATTGGACTCCTCCTGAACCAGCTATACCCGATACAATTATACCTGAACCAACTATACCGGCACTTATATTATTATCTGAGAAGAGGGGATTTATTGAATTGAATGATGAAGTGATGAAGGAAGCTAAGAAATGTCTTAAGGAGAAGGGAATTAAAGCTGCAGATGTCAAGAATTAACCTCCTATAGAAGAATTATGTAAGCCAATTCATCATTCATCCACTATTGAGGTACACTCTCTCCAACATTTTGATGAAGGTGATATCCCTTACTCTAAACCTCCCGATCAATGCTTAGAAGAATTCGATATTTTCATTGTTAAGCAAGATAATTTTAATAAAAGGGTGCAAAATCATCTAATGGAAAATACTAGAGCTATTGTTGAGTTAAAAGATATTGTGGAAAGAACCTCTAATGATGTTAAAATGATTGTTAAACATTTTCAAATGGTTCAAACTCAAATTGATCAACTTATTAAAGTACAAAAAGACTTGCTAGTTAATGCTGCCAAAGAAAAACAAGCTTATGAAATTAGAACTAGAAGTGGTGCTGCTACCCAGGATCCTCTATATCCCGAGGGGCATCCCAAAAGAATTGAGCAAGATTCTCAACAAGCTGAAAATAGTGGTACTACTCGTAAGAAAAGAAAAAAGAAACATAAAACTATTGTAGAACCCTCCGAACCTGCTAAAGATCCTAATAGTATATATGTCTCTGATGCTGAAACTGAAAGTGGTAATGAAGAAAATGATGTTCCTGATAAAGAAAAAGTTGAAGAAGAACTTGAAGGGCACACTAAGAATACTAAATACACTAAAGAAGATTTTGTTGCTAAGAAACATGGTAGTGAAAGAGAGCCTTGGGTCCAAAAATCTATGCCTTTCCCTGATAAGAAACACAAGTCAAAGGAAGATGAACACTATAATAAGTTTTGTGAGTGGATGAAACCTTTATTCCTGCAAATTCCTTTGACTGATGCTATTAAATTGCCTCCTTACTCAAAGTATATGAAGGATATTGTCTCGAATAAAAGGAAGATCCCTAATGAAGAAATCTCTACTTTGCTTGCTAATTATTCCTTTAATGGTAAGGTTCTAAAGAAACTTGGAGACCCAGGGATTCCAACAATTCCTTGCTCTATTAAAAATAGTTATGTTAGAACTGCTTTGTGTGATTTGGGAGCAGGAGTTAGTGTTATGCCTTTTTCTCTCTACAAGAGACTTCAACTGGAAAAACTAATACCAACTGATATATCTTTGCAAATAGCTGATAAATCTACCACTATTCCTGTTGGTATATGTGAGGATGTACCTATTCAAGTGGCTCATAATTGCTTGATATTAACTGATTTCATTGTGCTTGAAATGCCTGAAGATGATAATATGTCTATTATTCTTGGGAGACCTTTTCTTAACACTGCAGGAGCTGTTATTAATTGTAATCAAGGAAATGTGACCTTTAATGTTAATGACAAGGAGAATACTATCTATTTCCCCAAGAAGATTGATAGGACTTATGGTTTGAATTCAATTGAACATGTTGAGGGCATTCAAGTTGGAGAGATATATTGTCCCATACCAAGAGAAAAATTTGAAACTATTATGATTGGGACCATTGCTATCAAAGTTGAGGTAACATAATCATTAGTGGAATACAAAGTTTTGTTTCATATAAAATTGTTTTGGTAACAAGACCTGATCAACCTTGTTAACAAAAGGATTTCATTGAACAAAACAATGTTTTCACCATGATTATCTCCGCTTACTTCTATTCTATCTATTTTAGTTTTTGTTTTTGTTTAGTTTACTTCTCTATTGTTAGTTGCTTGCATGTTAGAGTGTCTTAGAACCCCTGAAGTTCTAGCCTTGTTTTGTCTTTGCATCATTCCAAAAACCTTTTTCTGTCAGAAAATCATTCATCTATACCTGAAAATTGCTCAAAAATAAAGTGTCTCGAAAAATTCCAGAAAAATCATATTAAATTTTTACGTGAAAAAGGGGCAGAGAAGTGCCTGGAAGGTACCATGGGGGCCCACCAGGCAGGCACACAACCTGGTGGCGCAGCCAGCCTAGGGACGCGCCTGGCCATGGTGTGGGCCACCCCTGGCCCTCCACCCACTCTCTCACTTGCCACTTTCTTCTCTCTCCCGAGAAAACACCAGTTCATTGCTCGAAATCGCGTTCTTGCTGTTCTTGCCCTCGATTTTTCGATCTCCTTGCTCAGCCCATCTTTGTTGCTGTAGGTGATAGGTTATGAGAGCTTGTAAGCTTGTTCAATGCTTAGAGATATAGTTTTGATGCATGTTTAGGCCTCTACAAGTCCCCATGGGTAGTGCTCTTCATTATATATTCACTTTGCAATCACTTGTTTAATAGATGTTTAAATTTCAAAATATCAAAGATGAACAACCATACCTTTAGAGAAATATTTGAGAGGGGTGCACCTAGGAGGTCAAGGCCCTCAAGATCAGCCTCTCAGTTTAGGCCTTCATACAACGATCTCATTGCACCTCGCATTGGTAATGAAGGAGATGACGGGGATGCTCACCCATCTACTTTTCCTTGTTATACTTTCTTACAAGCTGCAGGGATTCTCGATGATTTCTTGCTATTGATTCATAGGGTTGGCTTGACCTCATACATGCAAGATGAGAGTGAGTAATACGCTATGCTCACCAAAACTTTTGTTGAGAGTTTCGTTTTCACTAACACCCCCTACTAGTTAACTGTCTCTTTCAAAATCTATAATCTGCCTTTTACCATGCCATTGGAAAGATTTTGCAGCATTATAGGTGTAGGCATGGCAGGGACAGTGAAGAAGATTCAAGGGCGACCCGCTGATTTGCTGGAGCTCTATCGAGGGGTGACCAATGATGATGACCGCATAGCTCAGGGCGGGAAGATAAGAGACATCCAACTCCCTGCTCTTAGATACTTTGCCTATTATCTTGGTACTAGCATTCTTGGTAGGGAGAATACGAGTAATATCTCCAACTATCGGTTAGCCTTCCTTGCTTCTGCGCTTAACAATGATACTCAGTACAATCTTGACTCTCTTATTGCTCGCCGCCTAGCTGCTAGGGGACCGATTTATGGGGGCATCATCGCCTCACGTATGGTCAATGCATTAGAGCTTTCTGTGGATCCAAATGATACTATATTGGCACTACAAAGGCTTGACCTTGCTGCCATGAAACCACATAACTTTGTCACTGCTAACTCTGATATGGATAGTCTAGTATACATGATGTTGTTTACTGACGGGGATGAAAGGGAGATTCCTTTGCCGCAATCTACTTTATTCAGTGTTCACAGGAGGCCATAGTCGCGCTCCAAGGAGGTGGACGAGCAACTCTGCTTGCTGGGTTTCCGCAGGCCGCACCAGGAGGATGTGCCCTCCTATGATTACTCTCTACACTACGGTGGGGCGTCCTCGAGCTCGCACTAGTACGAGGGTACCTCCTCACCGTACTACGGAGGCGCTCCATCTTTCCCAGCTTGGGATTGACACCCACTTAGGCCAAAATCCTAAGCTTGGGGGGGAGGTACACCGACATCACACTCATCTCCATATCATTTTGCGTCGGTACTTTGTATATTCATGTTTCGTTCCCTTTTTAGTTTTCGTTCTTCCTTTGCTTTTGCTTTCTAAAACACAAAAAGACCAAAAATATTTCTGTTGTTTCTATTTCTTTGCTTCTTCTTCTTTTTGCCTTGGTTTGCTTTTCCCTTTTTGCTTTGTTTGAACTATTCGAAAAACCCAAAAAGATTTTGCTTTGCTTGTTCTTCCTTTTTGGTTCTTATTTAAAAAATCGAAAACACCAAAAATATTTGTTCTTCTTCTTTGGTTTTGTGAGTTTGTTGTAGGGTTCAGCAGTCCTCAGTGGAATTTGGTTTCATGTTATTATTCAAGCCACACAAGTGAAGGGCAATAATGAGGATTAATGACAACTTGAGGTGTGGTAAGAGGCTGGTAACGAACTCTATTTGTTTTCATTTTTGTACATATACTCATCATTGTGGGCATGCTTAGTCTGTTCGTGTAGGGTGTATGTTATTTATGGATGCTTAGTAGTTCTTGTTTTCTTATGATTAGCTCTAGCTCGCTAATAATTTGTAGCATGCCTTATGAATGTTTGTTTGCATTGCTCTATTCATAATTTGGTATGACACTGTGGTATCTCCCTCTTAGTGTTTCACTTGAATTGACTTGGCACATGCTCACGCATGCATATGGCTGAATCAATTATCAGTTAAGCCTCGATGAACTATTTTTCCTCAGGGGTCTTGAATCACTTTCATGCCATGATTAGTCCTGTTTTGTTGCAAGCATGATTATGACAATTACCGCTCTCTCGTTTGTCGCTCCCTTACTATTGCTAGCCTTCACTTGCACTGAGTATAAGTTTTACTCGTGTTTCCAACTCCCTAAAACCAATATTGCCAAAAGTGTCCACCATACCTACCTATTAGCATTATTTGTTGTTCCGTGCATATTTAGTGTGCCTTGTTTTCTTCCGAATAAAATGTTTGCTTGTTATGAGAAAGTTAGTTAGTAAACCTCTCACGAACTTGATGGCACACTTTACTTTCTTGCACTTAATAATCTTGAACCATTGCGTCCATCTTTGTTGCGTATATGCTTGCGCTTTATAAGTTGAAGTTAGCAGAACCATGTATCATGGGGAACACTTTCAACATTTCACGGGCACTTTGTACCCCGTTGATATCATGATTCTTTTGCTTATGGATCCCGGCGGTGTGAAATAAAAGGGGAACTTGTAAGATCATGGAGTTTGTAATTGTGTTAGAGAAACGCCTGGGCTGCTAGCCTAAGCCATGCCTAATCGTGGTGGAAACTTGCAGCACAACCATAATGAGCATTCTATGAAGCATCCTCAATAAAAACCTATGCAAATAGCAAATAAAAAGATCACTGAGATGCTCATTGTCTGCTTGTCTTGTCATTTTGATTATGGGATAGCTCCTGTATCATGTGCAAGGGGTACCCCGTTGGCGGTTCTCTATGATACATATGTACTTACAATGACAAGAGCTTACTTGTGACTGAAGTTGAGTAGCATGAGGTCCGGTACTCATAAGTAAGGGGTATGAGACTTTAGCTTATAACTTGTTAAGCATATCCTCTTAGTTGTGTCACTTTAACCTTAACCATTTAAAGATGCTTATGATAGGGGCAATGAGAGCTCAAAGCTAACGAGTACCATACTTTCAGCATTTGGAAGCCTTTCAAACTATTCAAAACCTTTTCATTTCTTTGTTGAGTCTCCACGTATTCTATGAGCACTTGCTTGAGAGCATAGTTGTCATTCTTAGTGTAATATGCTTGTCTCAAAACTTGATTATTTGTGTTATGACTTTGATGCTTGTATCTTTGATATCTTTACTTCTAGTCTTCACTTGAACTTCAGAGGTGCCTTGGCATTTATGTTTGCTCTACAATCAAAGGCAAGCGAGATACCACTCTATCATACCTTTTTATGAGCAGTACAATGTTGCTTATGTTTATGTTTCATGCTACTTACTATTTTTGAGTTGGAATCTCTTCATAGCTTGCAATGACTATTAAGTAAACTTAGTTGCATTACTCCTTATTATGAATTTCCTAAGTAGTTGATCACATGCTGAGAATATATACATCATATGAAGCAAATGTGTTCGTGCAAGTTTCTTTTATCGCACCCAGTTTTCAACTGAATTGCTTAAGGACAAGCAATAAGCTAAGCTTGGGGGGAGTTGATACGTCCAAAACATATCTACTTTCCCGAACACTTGTGCTATTGTTTTTCCTCTAAACTTGTGTGAATTGGATACAACTAACATGGACTGACGCTATTTTCAGCATAATTTCTTTGGTGTCTAGTTTTTGTGCAGAAAATCAACTATCAGGAAAAATCCCGGAAAATATGCCAAAAATCCTATTTCGCCAGAAGACTCACGGAGCCAGAATATGAGACGGAGTGAGTCTAGGCCTAGGCCACACCACCTGGCCGCGCCAGGGGGTGGTCTGGCCGCCCCAGACACCCCCTCGGTCTCCCTCGGTCGACGTTTTTCTAGAAAGAGTTCCGCTCCGCCGACACCACCAGATTCCACGATTCGGAACCAGAAACTCCGTTCTAGCACCCTGCCGGGACGGGGAATTGGAGGAGATCATCGCCATCATCATCACCATCGCTTCTCCATCGACCATCCATGTTTCCCCCATCTATGAGTGAGTAATTCCTCGCTATAGGCTATGGGGATGGTAGGGATTGGATGAGATCGTTCATGTAAATGGCATCAGATTATTAGGGCATGGTGCCTAGTATCTACTATTAGTGTTTTTTGACTTTGTTGTGACTTGTTATGCTTAATGCTTCTCACTAGGGCCCGAGTGCCATGATTTCAGATCTGAACATGTTATTGATTCATTATGATAGTATTGTTTATGGTCTTACCTGCAAGTTGTATACGCACGTTGTTGTCTGGAACCAAAGGCCCCGAAGTGATAGAAATCGGGATAACTGGAGGGAACGGCTTTGATGTGAGCATCACATGTGTTCACGGAGTGTTAATGCTTTGCTCCGGTGCTCTATTAAAAGGATCACCTTAATTGCCAGTAGTTCCCTTGAGGCCCCGCTGCAAACGGGCTGGCAGGACAAAAGATGTTATGCAAGTTCTCATTGCGAGCACGTATGACTATATATGGAACACATGCCTATGATTATTTAGTACTTGGATACTTTATCTCATTTATCTGCAAATGCCCTATGTTCTGACTGCTATATGAATTGTCGTGTCCATGCAACGCCTGTCCATCCATCCCTATGCCTACCGCGCTTTAATCCTACTGTTTACTGCAATTGTTACTACCATCTTTACTTTTACTACTTCTATTACTTTACTATTCCTACTACAAAACTGTTGCTACTGATAAACTGTTGTGAGCAAGATTTTTTCCAGGTGCAGCTGAATTGACAACTCAGTTGTTAAGGCTTATAAATATTCTTTGGCTCCCCTTGTGTCGAATCAATAAATTGGGTTTTACTTCCCTCGAAAATACTGCGATACACCCCCTATACTTGTGGGTCATCACCGCGAACCCGTACGCAGGGTTCGTCCGCCGATCCGTGATCGGCTGCCCTGTAAGTCTATTTTTCCGATCTCTTGATCGGTTTTCTTTTTTGGTTTACCGATCTTAGATCGGATTCAGTCGCCCACCGCCGTCGTCATCACCACGCCTCTACTCCGACCATCGGCATCGAGGATCTACATCGCGTCCGTGCGCCTGCCCCTTCCGCTGCTGCGCCTACCATGGCAGGCTGTCGCGGCCTCACAGCAGGCTGCCGCGCACCACGGATGGCTGCTATGCCTTCCTCGAAAGGCTACCGTGGCTGCCCCCCTCGGATCCTCTTCGTCGTCATCGTCCGGGACTTCACCGACAATGCCGCCATCGAATCCAATCTACGTGTCGTCCATGCCATGGAGCATACGGTGCACCGTCGGTCTGATCAACCGATCCCGCGCCTGTCTATGCCAAGCACGTCCTCGAGCACGCGCCTACCGCCGATCGAGCTACGGGCTTCCGCTGTGTCGCCCCGTCGGGTCGCAGCGCCGCCGCCTTTGGTCCATGCTACCGGCTTCCAACGCGCCTTCCTTGGCGTGTACATCGCTGGTGGTCTCCCAGCCGCTGCACCAACTTGCACCCTGCAGCTATGCCGCCCCCTCGGGTCGTAGCGTGGCTGCATGCAGTCTACTTCGCCGTCCTCATGCATCGACGGCCTCGGCTTTCACCGCGCCATCTGCTACGGTGCGGATCGCCGCCGTCTGCACATGGTCTTCGTCATGTCGCCGGGTCTTCCTCGCCTACTTCGAGCACTGCCGCCGTGCTTCACAAGGTAACCTACAGGGCGCCCTCTCGCTGTCGCAGGTCCCGCCGACTACCCCATCGCCACTCCCGGCATCCAACATGACTACCCCAGGTCACCGCTATTTTCGCCACCTTCTACGTCTTCGTCCACTACAATTTTGCCGCCAGCGTCATCGCCTCATCCCCGACTACACCACCTGCTACTATACTCCGACAACAGCGGACAGTGCCGCCATCTCTCCCTTCCTTGCTCTACGCGTCACAACCGCTCTGGAGGCTTCCTCTGCTAGTCTTTCTGACATGGAGGCAAGTTCATGATGGTCCCTGCCCCCACATGCCTGGTACTGGCAACACTAGGAGTGCCTTCGTCCCCGACGCGTTCCCGAGTCTAGAAAGCTCGGATCAGCGCCTCGTCTTCATTGGCTTCGACAACCTCGACCCCTCTACGACTGCCTCGACCGTGTCACCAACGAGTTCTTCTTTGCATACTCGGTTCTGGCAAAACTATGGCTGCACCTCGTCCTTGACGGCTCAGACTGCATCGGCTTCGGCATCGACACCCTCGACGACTGCCTCGATGCGTCTTCGTCATCCTCCTCACGCACTATGCGCATGCGGCTTCACGTGCGGCTACGTCGACACCGGCATCCCCGATCATGACATCGACCATAGCGACCCCTCGCACGGCTACTTCAACCACAACACCGCCCAACGCTCTCGGCTCCCTCGACATCGGCACAAGGGCTACCACCTCACTTGAGCATCACCAGCTTCCTCTATAGTCCAAGCAACCGCAACGTGACACCGTCCACGACCGCTACGACTGCGGGGGGATGTTAGCCTACCGGATGCTACTTCGGTTTATCTCCAGTCTGACCGCCCGCGATGTTCCAGTCGTTCACAATGCTACCGCTACGACTGCGGGGGGATGTTAGAGTATTAGTCATATACGGTTGTTATGATAGTTTAGGTAGAGTTAGGATCTGTTTACGTACAGTCCTAACTTGACTCGTACTCCAAGATAATCCTCTGTACGCCTATATATACTCGCCCATGAGGCTCAATAATATATCCAACATATTTCACCAATATCTCTCTTTATATATCCTTCTACAACGATAAATAACATGCACAAACGCTACATGGCTAGGCCGAAGCCCTTAGCCCAAGGAGAATTACTCACACATAGAGATGAGATCAACAATCACAAACATTGTAATGAAAATCATAAGATTGATAGCAATAGTCTTACAATGTCACAAATCAAAGAAGAGATGTACTATTACAAGTGGTGGAATATGGCTATGGAGATGGAGAAGGGTTTTGAGATCTGGAGGCGGCTTGTGATCTGTGGCACAGACTTTTTGGCGAGGTCTAGCTTGTTTTCTCGTCGCCCGAGGCTTCTTTATATAGGGGTCCCTTCACGAAAGTTGTTCTATTTGACCTAACGGTGGCGGCGCCAACTATACGACCGGAGCTATATGGCCGGAATTTTGCTTCGATCGTATAGTTGGTCGTTAAAGCGTCTGCCTCCACACTACAGCTCCTGGTTTCTTCTGGTTGTTGGAAATCTCGTATCTTTGACTTTAATGTAGTGATTCCCTCCTTTAAACGACATTATCTGTGCAGGAAAAATATAAAAGAAAGGATTGCATACCCCTCTGAATATTAGGCATTAGTGGCAGGGCTTAGAGATATATTTCATCAAAATTATGAATAATATCTAGTTTAAATGTGGACGTGGATGGCTATATCTCAGAGCCATCAGCTGTCAAGAATGTCTGTCAGTGACGTGACTAGACCTTGACTTATGTCAGGTTGCGTTAGAGACCAAGTTCCGGCTTGATTTGAATTTCAAGCTGGAAAACTGAATAATGTACTAACATGTCCGACTCGATTTGAGACTCGGATCCTACCTTTCTTTTGAGTTTCGGGAACCCTTCAAGGTTCTGCAAGCCGAAGATAGATCAAGCTAGACGAAGAAATCCGACTCTGGATCTTGGAGGCTTCTGAGGGCTACTGTTGGGGATATACTTTCCGGGTACACCCACTATGACTCGCTGACCAGGGTGGCCCACTTCAGGTTAGAGCTCTGCTCCACGGGCGGCCCAGTCAGGGAGAGAATACAAAGGTCCATCCGGCTATGGGAAGGCCTAGAAGACTTCTGACTTAGGCCTGCTTAGTTACTTGTAGTCCAAGATGTACTCTGTAACCGACTCTTAGTCGTAGCCAGATAGGTCTCTCCTGTAAACCCTAGGTCAGATATCTATATAAGCCATCCTAGGGACCAACCTTTAGGGCAACCCAATATTTTACAATCTCAACTCACGCAGGCCTAACCCATATTCCGGCTCTGCCGTATTACTAGATTGACAACAGGAGTAGGATCCCTCCAAAGCTGGCGGATTCGAACCTGGGTAAAGCTTGTGTGCTCACAATCCTAGAATACCGTCTTCTCACACCCCCTTTATCCACACGCCTCGAGGACCCCCTCTCGTCCTACATGTCTTCAGTCCGATGACAGAAGCAATACAATCATCCTCAATAATATTGGACACATCATATTTATCTTGAAGTTTTGTCCATAACTCGTGAGCGCTCCGATAAGGCATGATTGACAAAATAACTACATTGCTCACAACAAGTAAAAGCCTTTAGTAGCTTGAGCATCTAGATAAGAGTTTATCTTCTCCTTAAAAGATATATTTTGGGGATCCATAGGAGGAGAAAAACCCATATCTAGAATTCACTCTAAATTTGGGTGCATAGACCGAAATTGATTAAGTATAAGCAATTTCCAAATATCATAATATGTGCCATCGAATATGAAAATGTCATCATGCACTAATACCCTAGCCGACATCTTTACTCTCCAGGTTGTGAAGCCAAAAATGAGAGACCAGGCTTTGATAACAATTGAAAGGACACAGATGCCGCCTATAGGGGGTTGAATAGGAGGTTTAAAACTTTTACGAGATGGGCTTAACAAAGGCGGAATAAAACTAGCGTTTACTTTGTAAAGCAAAAAACCTATATAAACTACGGTTCACCTATGTGCACCAATAACTTATGCTAAGAAATACAAACAACTATGTGATAGTTATATATGTGACTTCAAGCATGAAGTCTATCACAAAGTAAAGTGCATAAGAAAATAGCTCGGGTATAGAGATAACCGAGGCACACAGAGACGACGATGTATTACCGAGTTCCTTTCATAAAGGGAGTACGTCTCATTGGAGGGTTGGGCGGTAATAAGACCACCACACCACAAAGGCCTCACCCTATTCTCCCGTGAACCTCTCCAAAAGAGGCCAAATTCACTCTCTACTATCGTGGTACCCTTCGAGGCAGGAACCGACACCTTTACAACAAGCTTAGGACACACAAACGCAACTGAATTGGAGGTTCCCAAGTATCACCACAATCTCCAAAACCAACTAAGCCATCTAGGGTTCCAAGAACCCAAGAGTAAAAAGCTCCTCACCTTTCAACCAGTCGAATCCTCACTGAGAACTCAAATCGATGCACCAATGCAATGGCAAGGACACAAGAAGTTCTCAAGTCCTTCTCTCCCAAATTCCGCTAAAGCTACAAAATCTATTGGGGGAATAAGAGAGGAAGAACACAAGAGGAAATCGACAAAAGAAGCCCCAAGATCTAGATCCCAAGATGTTCCCCTCACATAGCAGAGAGATGGATTGGTGGAGTTTTAGATATAGATCTCCCCTTTCAAATACCCCAAAAGATCCAAAAAATATGGGAGGTATTGAGAGTATTTGCAATCTCTTGAAGGTAGAAACAATTAAGGAGAGAGAGGATGCAAGCAACCATCCTAAGGAGGAAGAAGGGAGCTTTTTATAGCCTCCCCCAACAAAATATGACCGTTTGGGACCTCTAGGCCAGATTATCCACCCCAATAGGGCCGGAATATCTGCCCCTGCCAAAATATGGCTAAGAAATTTGCTGTGTGGCTCCCAAAACAGGGGTTGGATATTTGGGGCGGATAATCCCCCCTCCCCCGCAAATGGCAAGAAAGTAAAACTGAAATGACCATAACATTTGTATCTAGACTCCGATTTTGATGATCTTGGGCTCGTTTTGAAGATAATATTTACCTCTAAAAGATAATGCAAGGAACCATCATAGTACAACAAGGGAGGTTAGAACCAAATGATGAAATGTTTAACCTATCTATAAAAACAAACCGGTAAAACATCCAACAATGAAAATGTAAAAGAGAATGCATATGTAATCTGTTTTCGATGAACTTGAGCTTGTCATGAAGATTAAAACAATCTCTAAATCCCCTCATGGATAAAAACCAAATAAGAACCAAGAAATATGATGCCAAGTATGCAAAGGTTTGAGCTCTTTCAAAAGGAAATGATCAAGTTACTCACTCGAGAGATCCTCTTGATAGTATGACTACCTATCCTATAAATCGGGCTCCTCAACTAACACCACGAGACCGGTAAGAAAGGAACCTTATCATGAACATACCTTTGCCTTGCGCATATTCAACTTGACCTTTATGATTACGATCTTGTCCACCTCAAGATGGAACACCTATCTTGATTGCGCTAGCTTGGTGAAGACCTGCAAATTGTTCCCCATGCTCCACTATGGGAGATTCTCTATTTTAGGTATATCTTCAAATATCCATGATCACCATAGAATGGAAAGCTTCAAGCATAAGATTTCTTTGAGATGGATCATCTTGAACCTACACTTAATTTCTTCTTTCGTTATCATGTTGGTGTATTGAAGGTACACACAAGATATCACTCCATCTTATTCTTCAAGACACACTAGTCATAGGCTCAACTCTCGCATGTCCAATATTTGGATCACTCCTTGAACATATTGGTCATCACTTGATATTCTTCATTTTCTTCTTCTTAATTCAACCTTGACACCACCATATGGTTCAAGCATTGCCTACAGATAAATCCTTAAGTATAACTCAATGCAACCATTAGTACATAGAGATTGTCATTAATTACCAAAAACACACATCGGTCACACATGCACTATCAACTGAAACCTTCATTGTTGGCATCGTTTCCCGCTCCTCCTTAGTGAATCTCGCGGATGATAGGGGTAACATACTTCACATTCTTCTTTTCAGCCATGGATCTAATATTTTGTGTATTTTTGAATAATAAAATAACAAAACTAAAAATATATGCGTAGCTATTTTTTGTGTTTTGAATAATTAACAAAAACTAAAATTAACTAGCAGGGTCTCTAATAACCTCACCAGGGCAGCGGGACCAGAAAAAGGGTTGGTACCTTCAATCTGGATTATAGATGTAGTATAGCCTGCTTTTTCCCTAAAAGACCTAGGTTTATCAAACCTTGCAAAGAATTTGCTTGGTGTAATATTATGTAGAACACAACCCTAGAAACTCGTAGTATCTTTGTTTACCAGATCTTTCACGCTTACTTATTTCTTTGTATCAACGGATGGACATAGGCCAGGACTAAGGATTCACCTGTAGCTATGCATACATATGGAATAGAGAAAATGACAATAATCTCGTTCATGAGTTGTGATCTATATAGGATAAAAGTCGTGGGCGGTACGTCCATAACTACTATAGTATTTGCCAGCTACATCTATTATAGAATTTTGTCCAACCACTACATAACCTCACACAGGGTTACGCAGTTAGTAAGTAAAATATACCAAAGTCTTATGATCTATGACGTTACCGTTACCACAAATGGATATCTAAACAACTACTATACTCCCCTTGTTATCACTGGGTTTCACAGGTAGATGCTGATTACCATTCATCTCATCTCAGTACATGTATCAATCCTCGGGGTCTAGTGTACTTGACAAGTCCTTGGATCGAGGTAAGATACAAGAATACAAAGGATAAATCCAATATCAAAATCACAACACAATACTCCATGTTGGAGGATGCACATACTGCTGCGAGGCTATATTTTATCCCACAACCATGAGTACTATTCACTCATGATTAGATCAATAATCATAAATATTATAAAGAAAATCTTAAGGCAAACACCAAATAGTCTTACAATGTCTCCAATCGTGATGAGATTAATATTACAAGTAGATGACTATGGCTATGGTTGGGAAATGGTGATAGAGAGGAGGGATGACTATGGTCATGGCTATGGTGGCACCTATGCGATGGGTCTCCACTTAATAGAAGCAATGGCTTCAGATGTGATGTGCTTTGATAATGCGATAGGATTTCTGGTGGCTGTGTTCTGAATAATATATAGGTTCCTTCGTGAAATTTGCTCGGTTTGACAAGGCTAAGGCGGCAACACATGGTACATGCGCATCGTATGGGTGGGCTCTGCCCATACCGGTGCTTGTTAAAGCTTTTACACATGGTACAGGCGCATCGTCCTCTGTGGCCTCTTTGACTTGGGGAGATTAGCAACTCTTGATTCCTTATTAATTGGCCTAGATTTTGCTATAAAAGTGTCCATTTTTGCAAGGAAAAAGATCAAAGAAATTATTCGCACAACTATGCAATAATTAGTCATTAGTGACAAGACTAGAGAGATATTTCATCAATTACTTGACTAATGTGAAGTTTAAACATAGAGAAAAATGGTTGTATTTCATAGCCATCAATGCTCTTCAGGTCCCTCCCGTCATGAAGCCATTGCCGGTGAAGATTCTACAATCAAGCACAAAGTTTCTACTGTGCCTTTTCAGATTGGCACCTTCTGCGAGTACGGTGTCCATCTATAGATGTACGAGGGTGAGGTATTATTCTAGAAAGGCTCAAATAGCTTCACCTAGAAGATTAGGTTATGGGTTGGCGACTTCCTTGTGTTTAAGTTCATCAAACAATAAGAAGGGCTTCAAGGTCACACGCTTCAGGGATTACAACTTCAAACATGAGTCGATCGCCTGCGAAATACTTGCGTAGTGACTTTTCGGAGCTAGTAGGTAAGGACAACGATGATGTATAGTTTTAGCTAGTAGTACTGGTAGTTCTGTGATTAGTTTGCACTGGATGTCAGTCCTTTGGGTTATGGGTGTGTACTCCTAATGTGAAGTACCAATCAGGTGGCATGGGATGAACCTGATTAAAACCCAATCCTTTTAGTTATGAACTTGTTGTGTTAAGCATGTAGTTCTACCTATTCTGCTTGTGTTCTCATGTGCTATGATAACCACACCAAATTTGAAAGAGGTGAGTGTATCTTGCTTATCTGTGCAATGCAAGGGAACCTACAGACAACAATTAGCAGTTGGTTGCCACTGCTAGAAAAATCAGACACCAAATGTGCAACAAATCTATTGTAATCTATGCGACCCATCCAACCAAATAGGCTGCCCGAACTTGTGGCCCAAAATGCATTGTCGCGTGGCCATTCATCACATTAAAATATTATTGATATTATGTAGAGCTTAGCTGCATTATTTACATCACATTCTATGCTTTTATGATATGAGTTCCTTGTTGTGTGTAGCATAAACGCCTTCACTGTCCTTGTTCTAGACATTGTAAGCATGTTGTGTATTGTTCATTCCAAAAATGGATGTATAAAGCATTACTTGTCAGATGTACATGTGACTAAATCATGCACATATCCCCATTTCATTTTTCCTGGAGTTCATAACTTTTTTATAGTTGTTATTGTACTATCCATGTTTTAACCAGTAAAGAATGGATGTAAAGCATCACTTGTCACTAGAATTCATTCCGAACATAGATGTACAACATCACTTGGTTATTTTTTTATAGATGTTTGTGTTGTACAATGCACTCTATGACCCGCATGGTGAGAGTTAGCATCATGCCTTTCATTATCCTTATTCTGAACCTCTGATCCTGATATCGGTGATGCAATTACAGGCAAGTTACTGACTTTGGCTTATCATCCTGGTGTACCACGGCTCCAACGGGCCAGAAGAACATCTATGGTCCTCGCCGCTGCTGCCGGGTGGTATTCTACCGCCCAGCAACATGCAGCACATACTTAATGTCGAGTACGATGTCAAGGTAATCTCACTATATCTAACCTTGGTTGGTTTGGCATGGTTGCGACATATGGTATCTGTGTGCATCAGTTCTTGCTCAGTGCAAGGAATAGGTTAGGGAGGAGTTTTTTTGTCTTTAGGTGGGGCTCTGGGTCATGACATTCTGATTCTGAAGGTGTAATCAAACTAGATGGTCTAATCGCCGACACCTGTTACTTCATATCTTAGTTACAAGCTCATATTAAATGTTCATGAATTTTGTTGGTGTGAATGCATTTTACTTGATCCTAAACTGATGGGTTATACTTTTGTTTGGAGTAGTCCTGATGCAACCTGGGTGTCCTTTTATTGGTGTAATATGTATATAGGATAGTGAGGTGGGCACTAAGATAAGAATATGAACATGATTTATGAGATGCATTTTTTCTTAAGTAATGTACTATCTTGTTACGGAACTGATTATTCATCCAGTGCCCCACATTTTGATGGCTTGTGCTTCACACTAACATCAAGCCTATTCCTTTGGTGGGGGAATAGAACACGGGTGCTCTACTATCAATCTTAAGCATGAAAATGTTTCATGGGTCTAGATAATATGGAATCTTTGCTCCTTGTGTGACTTATTTTGTTAATTTCAATCTTTGGTGCTTATGCAGATAGTAATGTTGTCACAATTGCTAAGAGAATGGATGCAACACATATTTTATCAGTTTGGAAGTAGGACCAAATGTGGAAAGACCAGACATAAATGCTACTTTCTCTTGTAATTGTATTTGTTGTCTTTTCTCCCGATCTAGTGGTCTTATCCAATAATTATGTTATACAAAATAGGCTTCACATAGACATAAATTCAACAGAAAGTTGCTCGAATGCTGACAAAATTAACTTTATATTTCGTGCTTTTTCCAAATCATGTTCCATAAATAGAATCATGTCATCTACATATTAAAGAATAGAAAATCCACCATCGATAAGATGAGGAACTACCCTATCAATTTGGCCACCAACATTTTCCTGCTCAATGAAGACAGCTAACATATCAGCCACTATATTAAATAGCAGCGATAATGGAACGCCTTGTCTTAATCCTTTTTACGTTTGGAAGTATCTGCCAACATCATCATTGACTTTGATGGCTTAACTTACACCAGAAATGAATCTATTGATTAGAGCATGTCACTCATCAGAAAAAACTTTCATTCTGAGAATCTACCGGAGAAAAAACCATTTGACTTTATCATAAGCCTTTTCAAAGTCAATTTTTGAAATTACCATATTCAACTTCTTTCTATGTAGTTCGTGAACTATTTCATGCAAGATTACAACTCCAAGTAGGATATTCACGGAAGGAGACAGTGGGGTGCAAGCTAGGACCATGGCCCCCCATAATGATGGAAAATTTGCTAAAAAAAAGCCCTAGATGTTACGTATAAAAATGTGTAAAATCTCCAAAAATACCCATATGGCCCCCTCTAAGTAAAAAATATTCATTTCCCCCTTGTAGATGATTCCTGGCTCCGTCCCTGAGGATATTTTTACCTTGCATAAAAGCTGTTGAAGTGCAAAACAATCTACTAGAAACGTTTATTTCTGGACTTCTCTATCTTTGGTAAAAGATCTACATATTGTCAACCTAATTTACTTGTACGTAGAGAGAAATGGAATAGAGGAGCCCATGTGTTGTATGACATGTCATCCTTGTGAGTGTGGTGTCGGCTTTACATGTGCCCTATCTATTTTGTCAATTTTCATAACAGAGACAAGATTTAAAATCTAGTTAAAATTAGAATTTTGGTGCTTAATTTTACTTAAAAAAAGAATTTTGGTGCTTAATTAAATCTGGCTTAACGTCCCAAAAAAATCTACCTCTAACTGTCATAATGTAACAAATATGTAGTTCATAGTTGGATTTGCTAAACATATACTAGGCTTACTAGCAACATCAGTCCACAATCTAGGTGATGGTAGCAAACACTTCAAAAATTCAACGCCCATGTCGTGGGCATCCTAGACGAGTGGATCGGAGGCGCGGTGCGCACATTTATGTCGAGTGGCAACATCCGATATTCTATGTCAAGATCTCTCAAGATCTTCATCATCTCGTGGAGAATGAGTTCTCTCCTGTCGAACCTCATCCCCATGTCCTGAAAGTTGATGGTGTGGCGGCACCATATGGATATCTTCAACCTGTTTGTGTCATCGATGTCGCGGAGCACCACCATGGAACCAGGGTACCAGTGCTCCTTCTTGGTGTCAAGGTAGCTGAGATTTGAAACGATAAATTAAGGGTTTTGGCAAGATAACGTAGTATATGTATGATTGAGGAAGGGCAAGAGCAAGGACACGTACTGCATTAGTCTTTCCTTCATGAGGGCTAGTTTCTCCGGCGGCGTGGCGACGTTTACAGAGAAGTCGACGGCATCTCCCATGTCTGGGCTTCTGTAGTAGTTCATGATGGGCAAGGTGGCGAGCTTACTGTTGGGATAGTAGACCTTGAGGTTGTCGTATCGTAGGAAAATAGTGGTCATGATGTTCATCTCCTCGACGACTACCTGATTTTTTTTCCAATAGCAATCTATAGCCACATCAATCGGTGTCACACAACACAAAAGCAACTCGATCGTCGATGCAATTAATGAATGAAGAATTCAATAGGGATGATTTTAACCTGCATGTTATCGACCTCGCAGCGATCGCCGACGTCGAAAGGGTGCATGACGAAGAGGAAGATGATGGCCTCGAAGATGGTCTTGAGGGTGTTGCCGAAGATGAATACGGCGACGAGGAGCTGGGAGCTGATGACGACGAAGAAGCGCGTGGTGGTGATGCCGAGGATGAGGAGCCAGAGGGCGAGCACGATGAGCACGACGACGACGTTGGCCATCTGGTGGAGCTTGTTGACGGCGGTCTTGGTGTCGTTGAGCGTGAGGGCGAGGGCCTTGCGCTCCCTGAAGGCGTTGACTACCCAGTTCTTGAGCGACCTCTTGCTGACCCTGTTGTCCTCCTGCGCTCCCTCGAAGAGGTCCATGGCTTTCATGGCCTCCTCCTGCCTCATGAAACGCATCAGGTCCGACAGGTAGATGTGCCTGCATGCGGTTCAAAATTCAGAATTGGATTGATATATCAAGTGCATGTTTGTGCCCTTAGTTTACTGCTTTAACGATTCGTGCCCCGCAAGTATTATCAAGTTTCAATATGTTTCGGAAATCTATGTCGAATATATACTCAATGAAGGAGCATGCATGCTAGAATCACATTTCTCTATATTACTCTCTGATGTTGATGTGATCCTGGCATGCCATTTTTAACAAAATTAAGAGATTGTAATAAGATAAGATACTGACTTGGATCCAGGTTTGGCGACGTTGTGGAAAATCCTCTTGGCGGCGACCTTGGCCTCGTACTCGCTGTGTATCTGCGTGGCCAGCTCGTCCTCCTCGTTGGTCGCGTGCTTGATCTGCTCGTCCATGGTGGTCAGCGCCCCGTAGCGGACAATCTTCATCAGCCTCTTCATGCTCCACGCCGAGATGTTCTTCTGGCTGAGCCTGTGGAGCTGGTCAATGGAGATGGACCCTTCGTCAAGATGGCGGTCGGATTTCTGCCTCTGCAGCTGCTTGCTGGCCCCTCGCCGGGACGCCGACGTAGTGAGCCGCGCGCTCTTGGGCGGCACGGTAGCAGCAGCGGAGGCAGGCTTGCTGGTGGGCATGGTCGCCGCCTGGAGCTCGGTCGGCATGGTCGCCCCGGCGCTCTGCAGCCGCTCCACCTCCGCGAGCATGCGGCTCTCGTCCACGAGGGGCGGGCCGGAGAGCGTCTCGATGACGTACTGGTTGAAGAGCGCGTCCTGGATCCGGTCGAAGAAGGTGGAGACGTGGAAGGAGGAGGCGAGCACCTTGAGCAGCAGCGTCTTGACGAGCCGGATGACGGTGGCGACGAGGAGGCAGCACAGCACCTTGGTCACGTAGGCCAGCACCAGCGTGTGCGTCTCCTGCTGGGCGTCCTTGTCGAAGAGCAGGTGCCAGGACACGAGCGCCACGCCGAGCCAGAGCACGTTGCGCACGGCGCCGCGCACGCCGTACACGAAGTAGAGCACCTTCTTCTTGAGGAGGAAGTTGCGCTCCACGAAGAAGACGACCATGCGGATGATCCAGCCGGAGACGAGGCGGCCGCAGATGAGCACGCACACCAGCAGCTCCCATTTCCACAGGTGGAGGCCCGAGAACTTCTTCGTCGCAAGGGTCGGGATGGTGAGGCTGCAGACGAGGGAGGCGAGGATGACGACCAGGCCGACCCACTCCAGGATGATGAGGCAGTTCACCGTTTCTCGCTTGGAGACGGCGGAGATTCCCTCGTCCACGAACGGGTCGTCATCCTCGTCCAAGTCGAACCCGCCGCCGGGCTTGCCTAGGAGTCCCGACCTGCTGATGAGACCCGAACGGAGCTGCCCGGACTTTGGCGGCGCGCCGCCGCCGACGAACGACTTGCGCGGGTCGTGGTCGTCGGTGGAGCCGCTCGAAGGCGGCGGAGGGTCCATGAGCCGGGACCGCGTCTTGCTTCGCGGCAGCAGGCCGCCAGCAGCGCCCGTGGACGAGGACGAGCAGCGGAGCACCTCGGGGTTGTCGGCTCCCGCTCCTGTGGCCTTGGCGGCCTTCTTCCGGCCGTTGTCGCCGGCGTCGGAAGAGGATGACGAGGAGCCCGCGGTGGTGGACGACGGGCAGAATCGCTTGCGCGGGTCCTGTTGGAAGGAGACGCGCGAAGGGGGGATGGGCGCGGGTGCGTGCAGCAGCCGCCGCATCTCCTCCATCTCGAGCTCCGGGTCGAGCGACACCTCGCCGCCGGCGGCCGCCTGCTTCCGCAGGAAGTTGCCGATGAGGCGGCTGGGCGGGTCGTCGCTGCACTCCCCTTCGGCGCTCGTCGGGGACCCCGGCGGGCGGTTCTTGAAGCTGAAGGACTCGACGAAGCGGCCCGCGCCGGTGGGCGAGGCCGGCGCGCTCGAGCCGCCCGACCCGGTCCCGGGCACCGCGCTGTAGCTGGCGTCCGGGCCGCCGCGGGCGGCCGCCTTGAGGGCGAAGGATCTCTGGCCGACGTCGTCGTTGATCTTGACCACGACCTCTCGGCGGTCGCGGTCCTGGTCCTGTTCGAAGTCGAACGACGCCGACCGGGAGGGCTTGTTCGACCCGCCGTACGACTTGCTGCTGCCCTTCCGCTGGGGCTCCATGGCGCCTCCCACTCCCAGGAGGGAAAGTAGGTGCCGGAAAAGCTAATGACGAACAGCCTGTGGAGACTCAATCGGCGCGCGACGGAGCGGCCCGGCCGGAGAGGACGCCGGAAGCACGTACGGTCGTCGATCAGAGCGTCTTCGATCGATCAGGCGCGCGAATGCCGCGACAGCGTCGCAGGCGTTCGGGTGCGCCGGCAGGCGGATCGGCGTAGGTGACGATGATGCAGCGGGCGGCGGTGCACGACGCAGGCATGCGGCGGCGGGCGGAAGTGTCACCCTCACGATCTGCTCGGGTGAGCGAAAAGTGGAAGCTGTTGAGCCCGGAGTGGGCTGGCATATATCGGAGGAACCGGAGCCATGCAGCGGAAGACGTGGCCGTTGCACGGCAGTGGAACGCTCTCCGCGACCAACGGCGGCGAGACTGTGAGTGTGAGACCATGGTGGCCTAGTGAGCTACGGATCCCTCGGCCTATTTTTGGGGCGCCACTGACTCCACGGGTGGTTCCGGTGTGCTCTGCTCCCGTGCATGTCCTCTGCTAGGTGGAGCTTTGTTGGCGACTTGTTTTATTTGCTGGTCGGCATGAGGATGAGACCGAGTCGTTCCACAACGAAATCAGAATGAAAAACATACGTCAACGATGGGTAGAGCAAACAATACCAATTCCTTATCAAGAGATTCACTACAAATTATATTTTGTTCCTTCGTTTTGTAGATGTTGACTTTACTTGGTCAAAATTTATAAGCTTCGGGTTAATGATATTTTGTTACTTCGTTTTGTAGATGTCTGTGAAATTACTGATGAAAATGTTCTAGATTTAATTGGAATAATCTAGGAAACACAACTGGAGGATTTTAGAGATGTTTGGTTAGATCAAATTTGCTCAAGACAACATTTCTTCCGGCATCTATCTTCCTCAAGAGACAGATCTCGTGGTATGCTAATTGGGGTGAGATGTATCAATTAAGATGTGTTGGAAGCAGAGGAGGGAGATTATTTGGTTAGATGCTTAATAAAAAAACATGAGGATATTTTAGTGGAATTTAATCATTGTATATGGAGATGCTCGTATGTCTGAAAAAGAAGCTTTTCTTAGGAATTTTTCTCACTTATGTAGTAGGATTAAATATCTTACTCTGTTTGGTTGGGACTTCAATGTAATTAGGAATGCTAGTGACAAAAATACACCGGGAGGGGTGAATAGATGGAGTACTATTTTCAACATTATTATTGAAAATAATTATCTTATGGATTTATATTTATCCAATACAAAGTACACTTGGTGCAATGATCATATTGTCCCTACTTATGAAAAAATCGATAGGGTTTTGGCTACCGCCAATTGGATGGATCACTACTCCCTGACTAATGTGATTGCCTTAACAAGGGAAATGTCTGACCACACCCCCTTGTTATTGGAGGTAGGACGTATCGGTTCAAATCTGAGGTGTGTTGGTTGATTAGGGAAGATATTATTGATATAATTAAACCAATCTAGCGATCTCCTGCTGGAAATAGGAGTGCTATTGATGAATAGATTTGGAGACTTACTGCTGCTAGGAAAAAAGTAAAAGGTTGGAATAGAAATGTAGATGGAGCATATAGAAAAGATAAGAGGTTATTTGGAATTCTGGACTCTCCTGATCTTTTATCAGAGATTAATAGTTTATCCGCTGAAATAGGGATATACATATGAAAACTAAGATACTTCTAAATGAATTGGTCAGAGAGGATGCCATTACATGTTATCAGAGAGCTAAAAGTGTTGATCTAAAATTGGGCCAAACATGCACCAAATATTTCACTAATAAAGCTAGTTGAACAAAAAGGAAAAATAAAATAGTAAATTTGATGGATGGAATAATGTGATTGAAGGGAATGAGAATCTTTTGTCTCATGCAAAAAAAAATTATAATTTTTTTTGGACAATTATATAGGGAAAATGTGGGGTTGGACGTTGTCTTTCCTGCTTTTGGTAAATCAGGGGAAATTTTAATGCTGAATGGCTTTGCAGTGATAGGTCAGGAAGCGACATTGTTAATGCATAGGTGTATGTCACCTATATAATGTCACCGGAAATCCCTTACTGTTGATGTTTGTACAATCATCGTGCGAATAGCTCAATACTGATGGTCAAATCGATTTTTGCGCGTCGATGGTGGTTGCTCTAGCTGACGACCATGGCTAAACATTGAAACTCTAGTGGCATGCTTATATTTCAATGTTTGTTAGATGTGCTCCATAAGTGACGAGATGTGGATGTCAGCAGTAATGAGTTCGATGACGTGCATGCATAAAATGCATCCGTTATTTATAGTGATCCTGCAACACATTTTTCTACATTCTGTCAGTAATTTGTATCTTACCGCTGGCAGCCTAGTCATTTGTTATCTGTCATTGTAAATTCACCGCTAACGTGCTGATTTTACGTTATATTGTCATTAGTAGATTAGTACCGACGTGGTGTATTTCTCGTAATCATCACTGATAGTGTAAACGGTGACGAGTCATCTATTTTATATCTATCACTCTATTATTTTAAGCACTATACGTTTCATGTTATTATTACTAGTTAAGTTATCAGAAATAAAAATTCACATATTTACATTTAAATACAATATATACACATATTTTCAGTTTCAATACAATTTAGGATGGCGTACATATAAAAGAAGACATATACAAATTAATAAATAAATAGTCCGTACATCCATATGTCACCATTTGCAACATAATTGTTCAACTTTCAAAGAGAAAATGTCACTTTTCATATGTTTACAACTCACCAAGTTCATATGTATAATAATAATATCACATAAAAAGGATTCTCATCTTCTTGCGGGGTCAATGTTGCAAACAACAAGAATGCTCATCTTGGTGTGGCTGATATCTTATCACATCTTCCTGTGGCGTCACTTTTGAAAACAAAATAGAATAAGATTATGGTAAGTCTAATTAACTTGATGTCTCGAAAGATGTAATCAATGAGAACATAATTAGTTAGGTGAATATGATAAGATGCATGACAATAGATACACCTGGGTTGTAAAGACAACATGTACATCTAAACAAGTAGGAACATGGAAAAGTGAGAACATGCTTTACAAAAACTAGACAATTGTTTAGAATACAATTTCGAGACATGATAAAAGAAAAAAAAAGTACCTACAAAGTAGGTTACCTGTGGTGAGACCCTGAAAGACATGTATGGCATCAGATCGTTATGGTGCACAGATGGATTGGCAATACAAAAAATTGTGTGGAGGTATTAAGATTGAAATATCAAATCACATAATCAAAAAAATCTATGACATCAGGTAATTATGCAAAGATGCAATAGATAGATTAAAAAACAATAGTTTTCTCACAAGATTAGTATGTAGCGGTCCTATGAAACATACATTGCCAATTATTGAACTTCCAAAGAAAGGCAAAAGGAAAGTTTTAAGCAGATCGATCATAAAGAACCTGAACACAATACAAGTTCATTTCTTTGTATGATTTCAAAAAACAATTATTGTCAGATTATAATGAGCCATGACCAAATAATTATAACAATAAATTAACATGAGTCATTGCTTGTTATCATATGTTAAGGACACATCAATTATGCAGTCAAGGAAGCATACTTGGCTGAGGTGGATCATCTACTTTTAGACCGAGTCAATGAACTTCTGCCAGTTAGACTCTATTCTTTATATTGGTCTTGACATCTTTGTCCTTAAGTTTGTTGCTACGTTCCGCCATATGCCTATTTCTTTTATCATCATGCACACAGCTTTCTCTTTGATTGTTTTCATTGTATCTTCATCAACTTCGCTGCTGAACAGGTATAGGTCGAACAACTTGCTCAAGAGCTATTCTCTCATGTTATTATGCCCTTCCATTCTCAAGTCCATACTATACACGTGATCTTCACAATTTTACGAACAATGAATATGGTGAGCTTATATCCAAATGAAACACATACATGACTGACAAGAATAACTTGTTCATCAACTCGTGCAACCACGGGTCCTTTTTCCCCAATTCGTTGCTTTTGCATGGCTTGAGAGCTAACAATGGCCATCTTGTCTACATAAGCACTCTCGAAAGAAAATGCAGAGTCTCCATTTGACTCATAGCTCTCGTCATGGTGGCCTGTTTTTTGTGTTGTCTTGATGCTCTACAAAAGTTTGCGTATGGGAGAAAGATGTATTTGGTCTACAAAGAAGATGGAAGTAGTAAATGAAATTAGCAAAAGTATCTAACCTACTAGAAAACTATTGAACTACTGCAGAATACCAGATAACATGAGAGTCAAAGAATATAAGTATCTAACGTACTAAATGACCCTGAGGGGTACCCTTCAACGAAGAAGATGTTTCCGCCTGAGGACAAGGGGTTAGAAGGATGATTTCATCATCCAACACACGTGCCATATCCTGAGACACTCTCTCCTCATAAAAGTACTCCCTTGACTCTGTCCCTCTATAGATGGATTCTCGGGAGCTTTCACATGAAGACATGTACTGTTTTTCTGCAGTTAAGAAGATTCATGTTAAAAAGCACTAACATAAATGTAGAGTAAAAATAGGTGTTCAAAACAATTTATGTTAACAAAGCAGCAAGCTAACTTAGGGTCTTTCATAGCAGGTGTACTATTCTACGGTTTTAAGGTATACACAATCACACTAACATGTATAAAGCACAGTAACATAGTACAAAACAGGACATATATTGCAAATATTTTAGATCCATCATGATTAATATGGACGATTGGTTGAGCCAAGAAAGCTTACAGTGATGTCGCCAATAGGAACCGGCAACTCATGGGTGTTTGCCTCAAAGTGGCGCTGCTAATCCATCGAACCATCTCGAAGGGCAGTAGCGGGTAACGTCGAGTCATAGTTGAATGATGCATTCTCACTTGCAGACCTTGTTTCACTCGATAGAGTGTCATAGCCTCGTGCACTTTCTTTTCAAATAATATTATTCCCGAATAGTTGTGTCCATGTGGTATCGTAGATTTTGGTCTTCATCTATGTGATTCGTCCTCGATTGGGTTGATAGCTTACTCTAATGATGACCGGGCTAGTTTCCTAGATTATCATCGCTCATCGTATGGCTATTGTGTCTACAATGGTGACAGTCTTATCGCTTGATCCTCCTAGCGAGAGACCACTATATCTCATTCTAGCGCAGAAGCTGAGCACCATGCTATGGCACATTTTATTGCTGAGTGTTGTTGGTTAAGGACTACTTCTTTAGGAACTACATCAGCTATTTCGTTCTGCTACACTTGCCTACCGCGAAAAATGTGTTTGCCATCTACATGTTGTCTAACCCCATCCAACATCATAGTACCAAGCATACTGAGATCGGCATTCACTTTGTTCCTATGAAGGTATTGGTCGGTTAATTTCGTGTATTGCATGTCCCCTCTACCCTACAATTGACTGATGTTATGACCAAGGGATTTCCGAGTCAACTCTTCCTTGACTTTTGCTCTAGTTTCTGTGTCCGAGAACCTTCTGCTGCGATTACGTGCGTGGCGCGGGGTGGGACGGGGGAAGGGAATAATTACATGTATATAACTGTTTGTAACCCTAACCCTAATTGTCCTTGATACCTACATATAAAACCTGGAACCCGAAGTTTTTACCATGTGAGGCTTCCCTTGAAACTCTCTCTCTCTCTCTTCGTTCTACATATATGACTTGGGTACCAGCATGGAAAAAAAACCCGGAGGATGCTGGATTTCCAGTAACCGTGGTTGCCAAAAATTACCAGTCAAATATTGCACAAAAAAATTTGAACTTCAAACTTGTTAATGTCTAAACCTTGTGGAAAAATTTAGAGGAGAATCGTTTGGGACAAATGAGTTGGAGCATGGGGTTACATTGGAGAGGGGATACATGGGGATAAGGTTATACTAAGCAACCAGCCCAAATATAAACCAAATTCAAATAGACTTGGAGTTTTTGCATGATAAACGCGTTTACTAGAGGGTACTGGGAATTTAGGTTATCTGTCGGTAACCGTGATATTACACCCGGTAACCAAATTGCCGCTTATGTACTACAACAATTATACCTTAAGTTGATTTTTATAAATCCAGTGATATATTTTTATGACACGTGTCTCTTGTACTATTGTCCAAATTGATAGTTAAATTTAAATTTAAATCATCGCAAAACGAAAATCACCATGTGAAGGGGCAGACTGAGTTAAGTTGCGCCCGTTCTCATGATTCATATGCTTAGGGATTTACCAATGTGGGAAGTTTGATTTGCATGATTGGAATGCTAATTATTTTCCTAAGTCTTTATTTGAATTATATTTTAGAGAGGGGAAATCACCCTCTAAAAAAGAAACCTCTTATTTGTGGTACCAAACAATATTTGCTCCAAATTCCCATAGTTTTAAATCCCGTAGAATTTGATAGGATATGCCAACCCAATTATGTGTTTCTCCTATGCATGCTTTTTGAGAATCCTACAAATAAGCTCTTATTGTTTTGTGTCGGTCAATTTCCTCGAATAGGATTTCGCCCGCTATATTAGTATAGCAAACACCTGGTACAATGGAACAATTTCTAGGGTCTCAGCACAAGCAAACCCAAACAAAAGAGAAACAAAAAAAGAAAACAATGCCAATAGAGGCAGATCGACTAAACGAAGATGGCTTGCAACCGCTGCGCCCACTGAAGATGACCCACCACACCCCTAGAGCTACATATCGTCATGTAACAAGCAACCCCCTCAGGAAGGTAAGAGACGATGATGACATGGTAAGAGACGATGATGACGATGTCGCGCAGATTGACCTAGGGTTCCCCCATACGCTGAGGTAAGTGGGAAAGGGGTACACCCGATGCCCTTCAATAAGGAATGGCGACACCCGCAGGCATCACCTCGGCGGCGGTGTCAGAAGACCGACAGGGATTTCTCCCGACCCCCAAAGAACCACTATTCCGAATGCTCTATAGTCTTCCACCCATCAACGCCGCCCACCAACATGCGCCACCATGGTCTTGACGCCACCTTCGTCATCTCGCTGTGAACCAAAGCGAGGCCTAAAGGACAGAAAACAGAAACAATCGGATCAGGGTGTAGCTGCGTGGGAGGGAACCGCCTCCACCGCTAGCGCGGTAGCCGACCAGACGTAGTGGCAAGAGCAGACCAGGCGACCATTGCCACCGAAGGGCAGCAGCACAACCACCTAGAGGGCGTCCTCTACCGCCAAAGGCAGGTACCGATTGAACGTGGCAGCGGTGACAAACTAGGCCATGCAGACCCGGCCGGACCCAGGATGGGTCCGTAAAGTCCCCGCCACCACGCTGCAGCACGTAGGCCATCGCCGCTACCCTCATCTTCGGCGCCATAGACCAGGCATGTTGGGAATATTCCCAAGAGGAAATCATGTATGATGTAATTCCCAATGTATTCATAAAGTAATAAAGTTGTCCTTATATGAACATCAGATATATATTATTGAATACGTGATTTAGTTGTGGAACTATATATTCATGTTTGTTCATGCTAGATTGTCCTTGGTCATTGAGGCTGGTCACACAACTTAGAACAATGTGCAAATCGGCTGATGACACGGTTCCACTTGTCATGGGCATGGTGATGCCATTCCGACTTACACGGACTCGGCTAAAGAGTTTAGAGATTTAAACTGACCCACAGTTGAGATACAATGAGCATGTTGTCATTTGTAGTCTCGAGCAAAGGAATCCTTTGACCTGAGATGATCACATGATCCGAATGGTGGATCGCCAGCTTAGGTTCTATCAAACGATGTTCCGTAAATGGGTAGTTATAAAGGTAGAGTTTAGGTTGGTTGCGAAGCAAGCTGCGTGACATGGATTACCAAGATGGGATTTTCCCCTCCGTAATGGAGAGGTATTCTCTTGGCCCTCTCATGTGATATGATTCGGAAGCATGGCCATGCGGGACTTGGTTAAGTGTTAACCAAAGAGTCGGACTAAGTGTTAGTCCAGTGAATCACATATCATGGAACGAGAAGAGAGAGTAGAGCTATTAAAGGGATGGAAACTACTCGCCTATAGCCTGACAAGGTATATTGTGAGGCAAAGGGACTTGAACGAAAGTCACATTGAGAAAGGTTTGTCTTCTAACTTTATGATGCTTGGGAGTTGGTATGTCTTGCTAGAGGCCTCTACCAACTATCAACTCGGAGTGGTGACTTGTATCGTGTCCAGGTGTATGTGAACCTACATGGTCACACACTTAAGGGAAATGAGCCCATATGGATTTGATTCATGTGGAGATTGGGATACGGCCTAGATGAGCCTCAGGATACTGGTAGAGACGTTGCACGTGCGGAGCTGGAGACAAGCATTGAGCCCAGCTAGGAGTGTATATAAGTGGAGTGACTAGGGATAGTCCCTGACCTATTCGTCACTTTCTCCACTTCCATTTCGGGCTAGACAGGATCTAGCACTCCTCTTCCTAGAGCTCCTCCCTGTACGTGTGGATACCGGTAGAGGCGTTGCACGTGGGGCATTGGAGACAAGAAGGTTTGTGGGGATCTGGACGTGCTGTATGTGATATTTTTCGGCACGACATCAACTGACGCGCTTCATCAATAATTCGCACCTGCGCCTCTAGTGGTAAATCCTGTGGCCTATCACCTGAGCTGGATCTTGGGTGCACAACATAGGGGAAACTTTTTGTTTATCTCTGTGTGGCCCAACAGTGGTATCAGAGTGATAGCTTCTAGTTTTAGGCTCGAGATCTCGCATATGTGATATGCGGTTGGTGTTAGATTGGATCTAATTTCTGTTTTGGTGGTCGATCTATGAGATAGATCGGTTTTGTACGAGGTTGATTAGATCAACCGTACTCGGGAAATGGATGATCTGCTTTCCATGATTTTACTATTGAGGTCGTGGAACAACATACCCCTACCGATCGGCTTCCGCCATCAGGGTAGACTATGACATGTAAATCTAGATGCGGTGATCGAAGATCAAAGAGTTTGGTCGAATCAGAGTACGAATCAGATTGGGGTAAAAAAATTACCCAATGAAGAAATCCATGTTCGGATTTAGGACCGCCGGCTTCGCCCTGTCGTAGCGCCTTAGATGTCATTGTAAGTTTCACAACACCGATAAATATAGTATCTATGCATAACTTTTTTTTGCAGGATGATGTTGTGAATGGTATGGCTTATGTGCATGTGATGTGTGTAATCCATACGTAATGTGCGTATCATAGTTTTTGTCAGCCGGCTGAAGCCTAGGTGCTGTCGTTTTATTGTATACGACCCGCGTGTCGGATTCTCTATGTAATTTTTATTTACTAAGCTAGTGTAGCTTTTTGGAGAATCCGGATGGCATGCAAGTCGATGTACGGGTCGGTGACATGGAGTAAGATGACACGTGACAAGAGTTGGCACAAGTCGACTTACAAGCTTCGTGGAGATGGAGATCACCATGAAGAGAGACACACCATTTCACATTATAATTGCTTTATTTTGTGTTATGTTTATGTCTATGTTTTACCTCTGTTAGATAGTTGGTAAAAGTAATCCCTCAAAGAAGGTCTAGTCGGTCTCCTCGCCAGTGTTGCACCATCAGAAGTCGGACATTCTTAGTAGTGGGCTCATAAAATTGAGGTGCTACCAATTCTTTTCGACTAGGTGGGTTTGGGTCGGACTCTTACAGTGCAAGCACTTGGTAAACTAGACGGGTCTATCACAATGGTTGTGGGACTCGGGGAGAGGTCGGTCGGGAGCCAGGGCATGTGATGCCACCCGACCAACAGGAGTCGCATGAGATGCGATTGGCAATGAGTTGCCTACCTAGATCACTTGATGGCTACCGGTGATGCTAAAGCTCACTAGTCGGCTTGCATATTTAGGATCCTGAATCACTTAGTAACCATCGGAGGGGTGTTGGTTCTAGTGGGAGCATAAGTACTCCCTCCATCCCAAAATGTAAGGCACCTAAGCTTTAGTAAAAAGTCAACATCATCTATGTTTGACCAAGTTCATATGAAAAAATATGAATATCTACAATGGAACTAATTTCACCAAACAAGAATTGTTCTCAAACAAGAATTATTCTCAAACAAGATAAGCTTAATGGAACTAATTTCACCAACTGGTATCGTAATCTGAGAATTGTTCTCAAACAAGAAAAGAGGGACCATGTCCTAGACAACCCACATCTAGACGAGCCGAATGAGAATGCGGGTGTCACTGTCACCAATGCCTACCGTAGGACTTGTGATGAGTCCACGGAAATTAGTTGTCTTATGCTTGCTCACATGGAACTGGACTTGCAGCAGCAGTTCGAGAATGTTCAGGCCTACGATATGATCGAAAGCCTCAAAAGTATGTTCTAGGCTCAGGCAAAGACCAAGAGGTATCAAGTCTCTCAAGCTTTGCTGAGTTGTAAGCTTAAGGATGGCGATCCACTGAGTCCACATGTGATCAAGATAGTTGGTTACGTGTAGTCTCTAGAGAGGTTGGGCTACCCCATTAGCGAAGAGTTCACTACGGACATAATTCTGAACTCTCTTCCTAGTGCACATGGCCAGTTCATCTCGAACTAGCACATGCATTGTATGGATAAGAAGCTCACTGAATTACATGAGATGCTCAAGAAGGCAGAGGCTGATCTCAAGAAGGGTGCCAGTCAAGTGTTGATGGTATAGAATAAGGCTACATTCAAGAAGAGTTCTTGGACTAAGAAGAAGAAGGCTAAGTCAGGAGGTAATGCTCAGGATTTGATCCCAAGTGTTTCCTCGGGGACTAAGCCATCTCATTCAGCTGGATCCACTTGCTTATATTGCAAGGCGGATGGCCACCGAAAGAGGAATTGCAGCAAGTATTTGGCTGACAAAGCCAAGAGTGGAGGTGTGACCTCCAACTCAGGTACACTTGTATGCAATGTTATAGACATCTATCTTGCCAATGCACCTAACAGTTCTTGGGTATATGATACCAGATCAGTAATTCACATCTGCAACTCGTTGTAGGGACTGGTAAGAACTAGGAGCGTGCTAAGAGGCGAGGTTGACATTCGAGTCGGCAACAAAGCGAGAGTCGTTGCGTTGGAAATTGGCACGATGCAACTTCATTTACCTTCATGATTCTTAATGGAGCTAAATAATTGTTATTATGTTCCAGTGCTTAGTCGAAACATCATTTTTGCCTCATGTTTGATGAGACAGGGCTATGAGTTGAATATTAAGAATAATGGTTGTTCTTTATATTTGAATGATATGTTTCACGGCTTCGCACCTGTCTAGGACGGGTTATTTATTTTGAATCTTGATGGTGAATCGGTCTATAACATAAATTTGAAAAGGTTGAAACCAAATGATCTGAATATGACTTACTTTTGGCACTATCGGCTTGGTCATATAAGTTGGAAACTCATGAAGAAGCTCCATGATTATGGACTCCTAACTTCGTTCGAATTGGAGTCGTTTGAGACATGCGAATCCTGCCTACCCGGCAAGATGACCAAGACACCTTTTACAAAGAATTGTGAAAGGGCGTCTAACTTATTGAGACTTATACAGAGTGATGTATGTGGCCCAATGAGCATGACAACCAGAGATGGTTATGAGTACTTCATTACCTTCACTAATGATTTCAGTAGGTATGGATTTATCTACTTGATGAAACATAAGTCAGAAGCCTTTGAAAAGTTCAAAGAATTCTAGAATGAGGTACAGAATCAACTCGGCAAGAAAATAAAGTTTCTTCGGTCGGACCAAGGAGGCGAGTACATGAGCCATGAGTTTGATGACCATCTGAAGAGTTGTGGAATAGTTCCCCAGCTCACTCCGCTGGGAACACTGTAGAGAAATGGCATGTCAGAAAGGCAGAATCAGACATTATTGGACATGGTACGATCAATGATGAGTCGAACAGATCCGCCTTTAACATTTTGGGGTTATTGTCTAAAAACTATAGCATTCACACTAAATAGAGTACCATCAAAGTCGGTAGAGAAGACACCGCATGAGATGTGGACTAGCAAGAAGCCGAGTTTGTCTTTTCTTAAGATTTGGGGTTGTGAAGCATTTGTCAAGCGACTTCAGTCGAACAAGCTCACGGCCAAGTCGGATAAGTGTATTTTCATGGGGTATCCAAGGGAAACATTGGGTTACTACTTCGACAAACGAGAAGAGGGCAAAGTGTTTTTTTCTCGGAATAGTGTCTTCATTGAGAAAGAGTTTCTCAGTTAGGGAGTCAGTGGGAGTATGGTGCAACTCGAAGAAATTCTAGAGGAACCGGCCAGTAGCAAGTCGAAAAAGCCTTGGAGGTTGAGCCGGTTGTGACAGCTGAGCCAGCAACTACACCTGCACCACGAAGATCGGCAAGATTGCGAAGTATTCGTGATGTGTTACTGTTGGACAATGATGAGCCAGCAACTTATTCAGAAGCGATGGTGGGACCCGATTCTGTGTCGTGGCTTGGAGCCATGGGATCTGAGTGAAAGTCCATGGAGGACAATCAAGTTTGGAACTTGGTTGATGTGCCAAACGGTGCAAGACCCGTCGAGTGCAAATGGGTCTTTAAGAAGAAAACTGTTATGGATGGAAATATTTCTGTCTATAAAGCACAGCTTGTTGCGAAGGGGTTCTGGCACGTTCAAGGAGTTGACTACGATGAGACTTTCTCACCCGTAGTGATGCTTAAGTCAGTTCGGATCATGTTAGCTATAGTAGCCTATTTCGACTATGAGATATGGTAGATGGATGTCAAGATGGCTTTCCTTAATGGAAAATTAACCGAGGGCGTGTATATGATACAACCCGAGGGTTTTGTTGATCTGGCTAATGCTGACAAGGTATGAAAACTTCAGAAATCCATTTATGGGTTGAAGCAAGCATCTCAGAATTGGAACAATCGCTTTGATGTGGTAGTCAAATCGTTTGGCTTCATCAAGAGTGATCATGATTCTTGTTTATACAAGAAGTTTAGTGGGAGCAAAGTAAACTTTCTGATATTATATGTGGATGACATTTTACTGATTGAAAATGATGTCCAGATGTTGCAAGAAACCAAGGAGTCATTGGAAAGGAGTTTCTCAATGAAAGACTTGGGTGAGGCAACTTACATATTAGGAATCAGGATCTATAGAGATAGATCAAGGCGGCTCATTGTATTGAATCAGAGTACATATTTGGACAAAGTGTTAAAGAAGTTCAACATGGAATCGTCTAAGAAGGGGTTCTTACTGATGTCCTGTGGTGTAAAACTTAGCAAGACTCAGTGTCCTTCGACAACTGATGAGTGAAGTCGGATGAGTGTGATTCTATATGCTTCGGCAGTCAGATCCATCATATACGCCATGATTTGTACTAGGACAGATGTTTCCTATGCTCTGAGTGTTGTGAGAAGATATCAGGCTGACCCTGGAGAAATCCACTAGGCAGCGGTTAAGAACATTCTTAAGTACTTGAGAAGGACTAAGGATGTGTTCCTAGTTTATGGAGGTGAGGTTGAACTCAGTGTAAAGGGTTACATGGATGTGGGTTATCTTACTAACTTAGATTATTCTCGTTCACAATCTGGGTACGTTTTTGTAATGAATAGAGGGCCTGTGAGCTGGAAGAGTTCCAAGCAAGAGACTGTGTCTGCATCTACAATAGAGGATGAGTATATTGCGCCCCAGAGGCGGCAAAGGAAACCGTTTGGATCATGAACTTCCTGATGGATCTTGGTGTGGTTCAGGGCTCGTCTAATCTGTTAGACGTGTATTGTGACAACAATGGTGCTATTGCACAAGCCAAGGAACCTAGACAACACCAGAAGAACAACCATATACTCATGCGGTATGACCTGATTCGCCAGTTTGTGGATCAAGGTGATATCAAGTTATGCAAGGTACACACAGATGTAAACGTTGCGGATCCGTTGACAAAGCTGCTTCCACAGCCTAAGCATGAGGCGCATGTAAGAGCCATGGGCATTAGATGCCTAGACATGTGATGTCAGGATGATTGACTAGTGCAAGTGGGAGACTATTGGGAATATGCCCTAGAGGCAATCATGTACGATGTAATTCCCAATGTATTCATAAAGTAATAAAGTTTTTCTTGTATGAACATCAGATATATATCATTGAATACATGATTCAGTTGTGGACCTATATATTCATGTTTGTTCATACTAGATTGTCCTTGGTCATTGAGCTTGTGCTGGACACACAACTTAGACCAATGAGCAAATCCGCTGATGACACGGTTCCACTTGTCATGGGCATGGTGATGCCATTCCGACTTACACAGACTCGGCTAAAGAGTTTAGCGAGTCGGACGGACCCACAGTTGAGATGCAATGAGCATGTTGTCATTTGTAGTCTCAAGCAATGGAATCCTTTGACCTGAGGTGATCGCATGATCCAAGTTATGGATCGCTAGCTTAGGTTCTACCAAACGATGTTCTGTAAACAGGTAGTTATAAAGGTAGAGTTCGGGCTGGTTCCGAAGCAAGCTGCATGACGTGGATTACCAAGATGGGATTTTTTCCCTCCATAATGGAGAGATATTCTTTGGGCCCTCTCGTGTGATATGATTCGGAAGCATGGCCATGCGTGACTTGGTTTATTGTTAACCAAGGAGTCGGACTAAGGGTTAGTCCAGTGAATCACATATCATGGAACAAGAAGAGAGGGTCGAGCTATTAAAGGGATGGCAACTACTCGCCTCTAGCTTGACAAGGTATATGTGAGGCCAAGGGACTTGGACGAAAGTCACATTGAGAAAGATTTGTCTTCTAACTTTATGACGCATGGGAGTTGGCACATCTTGCTAGAGGCTGCTACAAACTATCGACCCGGAGTGGTGACTCGTGTCGTGTCCAGGTGTATGTGAACCTACATGGTCACACAGTTAAGGGAAATGAGCCCATGTGGATTCGATCCATGTGGAGATTGGGGTACGGCCTAGATGGGCCTCAAGCGTTGAGTCCAGATAGGATTGTATATAAGTGGAGTGACAAGGGATAGTCCCTGACCTATCCGTCACTTTCTCCATTCCCATTTTAGGCTAGACAGGATCTAGCAGTCCTCTTCCTGGAGCTCCTCCCTGTACGTGTGGATACCGGTAGAGGCGTTGCTCATGCGGCTCTGGGGACAAGTAGGTTTGTGGGGATCTGGATGTGTTGTACGTGGGATTGTTCGGCACGGCATCAACTGACATGCTTCATCAATAATCTGCACCTGCACGTCTAGTGGTAAATCTCGTGGCCTATCACCGGAGCTAGATCTTGGGTGCACCGCGTAGGGGAAAAGTTTTGTTTATCTCTGCGTGGCCCAACACGGCCAGGCCCAGAACGGACTCGTGAAGCTTCCACCGCTGTGTTGCAGCACCAATGCTACCACCCAAATGGGGTCACCTCCATTGCCGCACTCTAGGAAGAGAGTCCACCTCGCGAGCTGACCGGCCCGCCCAGACCCAGATCAAGCTCATAGGGCCCAGATATGGCCGAGCCATCGTCGAAACCATCCCACATGTGTGGCCTCTCCCTGTAATCCAAGTAGCCGCGTCGTTGCAGAGCCAGCATTAGGAAACGCTGCGCCACCGTCAGAACCTCTGTCAGCCTAGGGACACCACTGCCAACCACTACCTCCCGAGCAGGGCGCCACGCGCGGGGATTCGCTGAACCACCGCCGCTGACACCACATGGGAAACGCTTGGTGGCGTGCGCCAGCGGCGGCAGGAGGGTGCACGGAAGTGAGGAGGGGCTCTAGGAGGAAGGGGAGGAGCCCTCGGTCGCCTCTCTCGGGGAGGCGACGCGGGAGGCACGGGTTCACATATCCCAGATTGATTAAGGGTCCTGTGTCTGTCAATTTCGAGTTCAAGTAAAAACCTTGTTGATTTCAGGAAGGGGATGCTACTTGATAAGGACGTTCACCATGGTCTTGACACGTCAATGATTGGTACATTTGATTAGAGTTTTGATGAAGTGGAAGAGGAAGAAAAGAGTGGGCAAGAAAAATATGAAGATGAGTGGAGTTGACGAGGCTTCTCAGCTAATTGACACTAGTAGAAAACAGGGCTTCTATTTTGGAGCTGCCCAACGATCAGTCCTGGTTGCGTTACGAATCGGGACTAATGTGAGCATTAGTCCCGGTTCGTAAGACCAGGACGCCGCACGAGGCAGGGCCACGATCAGTCCCGGTTTGAGTGGGACATTTAGTCCCGGTTCGTACCATGAACCGGGACTAAAGGGGTTTCACTCCTGCCTCAACCCCTTTAGTCCCGGTTCATGGTAAGAACCGGGACTAAAGGTCCATGTTCCCATATATATACCCCTGGCCCCACATGCTTGTGTGAGATGGTTTATTTTCCCCCTCTCATGCACAAGTGGTGTATGTTGCTTTGTTTTCCCCCTCTATGCACAAGAGGTGCTCGATGAAATGCGTGAGAGCATTATGCCACTTGAGTTCACACAAAATAAACATGATATGAAGTGCCTTAGCCACACTTAAGCTTTCTCCTTTTTCTTTCCTCCTCGATCGAGGTTAGCAACTTTATCGTTTTATCTGTCATTGATAATATGCATGTGTCGATGTACAGTGGTCATTTTTGGTTTTTGATAAACTTAATTATATAATGCAGATGAGCCGGCAATGGATGTACAGTGATCGACGCACTATCAAGTTCATTATGGGCCTGCATAATTTTATCCGTGTGGCTGAGGCAAACAATGTGAATGGTTTTATGTGTTGTCTATGTGTTGCCTATCAGAATAAGAAGGATTACTCTTCCTCAAGAACCCTTCACACCCACCTACTTCGGTCCGGTTTCATGCCTACCTATAATTGTTGGACCAAGCACGGAGAAAGAGGGGTTATGATGGAAGACAATGAAGAAGAAGAGTATAATGACAACTATCATATGTTCCCTAAATACGGTGATACTACAACAAGGGAATATGAAGATGAAGATGCACCAGTTGAGCTCGTTGATGATCTTCACGGGGCCATTGTTGATGCACAGAGAGAATTCGAAAGTGAAAATGAGAAGTTGAAGTTGAAGAGCATGTTACAAGATCACAAAAAATTCTTGTACCCAAATTGCAAAGATGGCAACACAAAGCTCGATACCACCTAGAATTGCTATAATGGAAGGCAGAGAATGGTTTATCTGACAATGGATTTGAGAAGCTACTGAAAATAATGAAGAAGCTTCCAAATGATAACGAATTTTCTACCAATATGTACGAAGCAAAGAAGGTTGTCTGCCCTCTAGGATTAGAGGTGCAGAAGGTACATGCATGCATTAATGACTGCATACTCTACCGCGGTGAGGAGTATGAGAATAAGAATGAATGCTCGGTATGCGGTGCATTGCGGAATAATATCAGACGAGATGATCCTAGTGATGTTGAGGTCGAGCGTCCTAGGAAGAGGGTTTCTGCCAAGGTTATGTGGTATGCTCATATAATACTACGGTTGAATCGTTTGTTCAGAAACAAAGAGCATGCCAAGTTGTTATGATGGCACAAATAATACCGCAAGAAATACTCGATGTTGAGACACCCCGCTGATGGGTCGCAGTGGAGAAAAATTGAGAGAGAGTACCCGGGATTTGCAGATGACGCAAGGAACTTAAGGTTTGGTGTAAGTACAGATGACATGAATCCTTTTGGAGAGCAGAGCTGCAGTCATAGCAGCTGGCCTGTAACTCTATGTATTTATACCTTCCTCCTTGGTTGTGCATGAAGTGGAAGTTCATTACTTCTTCAAACACAAATGCGAAAATTGCATGAGTGGTATATGTGAGCCTCAGAGGAAGGGAAGATCATGCTCATAGTGGCAGTTAGAGATGAGCATTACTTACCTGGAAACAACGAGATACACATTGACTTCACATAATTATTTCAGTTATTCAATCAAGACACCCTCAACAAATCTCACGTTAGTTGTTATTGTTTGTAAGTGATTTATTTATGTGATTAAGTCTCTAGCTCAGCTCATTTATTGCATGTATAATTATCCTCACTATATTCTTTTATACGCTACTATGCAGAATGAAGATTCTCGAATGCAAAAGATGATAAATCTATGACATTGGGTTCATTGACCCAAATACCATTCATGAATATACAGTAAAAAATAAGCCAAGGAAATAGAGGATTACTTGCTAAGGTTTCTAAGAAACAACAAAACAAAATGGAATTACTATTTTCTTACAACTTTGAGTGAGCATTACTGTCTTGTACACATTCGATTTCGTTTACTCGATGTTAAGTGTAATTGATGAATTATGTGTGCACATGTTCCACTTTATTCTGCTAGTCATTCAAGTTGACCCAGGAAAAGTACTTGTCATGGACTCGAAACGTAAAACCTTGATAGATGAGCGGACCTGATTGAAATGCTCCAGAGGTAATTTCAATCATTATCGCAATATATCGGCATCTTTCATTCATTTCCTGATATCAAGTAATTAATAACTCTTTTACTCATTTTGTTTGCCGGATAGGGTTTGGAAACAGTTCATCAAGGATGTTAGGAGTGAATGGAGAGAGGAGCTTACATTTTGACAACTCAATGTAAGTAGTACTATAGCTAGGTTCGCGCATCTCTTTGATTCTTGTTTCAATACCATTACCATTCTTGATTATTATTTTGACTAAACTCTATTCTCGTGAAGTGTTTAGGTGGAAACCAGAAATAATGTATGTGGATACTACATTTGCGAGTACATTCGCCAGACGATCTGTGAGCTGGGCAGAACTTCACAACAACCTGCAGTACGCAAACAATGTTCACAATCTTATTTTATTACCATCAATTTTATTGAGTTTCATTCATATATATTGATCCCCTTCTTTAAATTAGATCGAATGGATACGGGACGGTCTCCTATCAAAGAATCACGTATGAGCAATTCAAGAGGATTGGTGGGATTTTTACTTAAGGAGGTCATAGATCCAACCAGAGAATACCATCGAGAATTTATATTTAGACATTAGGAACCCTAAGAGAAATTATATTATATATATGCATGAAAGTGTACTGTATATAATATGTTCGACCAAGCACGAAGAAAGAGGTCACTTCGATCTCTATATTCATGACGATATTCTGTAATGGTTCCTTTAATTATGTAGTTGTATATATATATATATATATATCATCTCTCGGCACATCACTTACGCCAAAACCTCTCCCTCCTGTCGCGGCAGAAAACTGCCCCAAAACTCTGCCGCGGCAGAAAAACGCCCCAAAACTCTGCCGTGGTTAAACCTGCTGCCGCATAGCCACCTAAACCCTCAATTCTCTTCCACGACAGAGCTCCTTTTTTTCTCGGTTCGTGGTACAAACTAGGACTAAAGGTCTTCCACCCCCCGCTCTCCACCGCCGCCACGTGGAGTGCCTTTAGTCCCGGTTCGTAACACAACCGGGACTAAAGGGGGGCCTCTAGTCCCGATTGCCTAGTCCCGGTTGCGTAACCGGGACTAAAGGCAGTTACAAACCGGGACTAAAGCTCTGTATTCCACTAGTGCGACAATGTCCGATTGTACTCGCAGTGAGGCGAACCATCACTAGACGGGATAACCAAAGCCAATCACGACTTAGAATGCTAGGTATCGATGGTGTTGGTGGCGGATTAAGGGCCAATCGGTAGCCCTGACAACCACAAGCGGTGGTGGAAAGAAATTGGATTATGCCAACTCGGGGAGGCTGAAAAGAGAAAGCGCTATAAGGAGGCCAGTAGTCCCGACACCGAGCGCGGACGACGAGCGGTGGAGGTTGGTGGAATGGGGTCATGATGTATATGGAATCAAGGCGCGAGATGGGGTATATTTGGGACCGTAAAAATGGTGGTCTCCTAAAGACTACCAATGGCAACCTTATCAAAATATGTGAAATTTTAGAGGTTTCAAAATGTTTTCTTCTAAGTTTCATCAAATTAATAAGATATGAATGAATTTGAATTTGATCCAAATCTACTCCAAATATGTGGAAGTACAATACCATTTTGAAACCCAACGAATTTACCTTCGTTGAAATTTTGAACCCAGACAGGTGGCATGGCCACTGGCTAGTGTACAGGTCCAGTTTAAGATGCATCCTTTATTTAAAGTATACCATACATCACTCTAGAGAGCGCATAGCAACATACAGTACATGGTATCAAAGTAACAAACAAATAATACAACAGCTATACTAATGATGATGGACGTTATAGAGTCCTTGGAAGAAATTTTGCATCATCATGCATGATACGAGTACGGGTACGGGCCACAGGGTGCTGTGGACGGCGTGCACTTAATTTGCGGTGGGGCTCTTCCCGTTGTTGGCCGAGAGTACCAGCGCATCCGGCACGGCGTGGCACACCGCGGCGGCGCCGGGCTTCACGCCGAGGAGCCGGAACGCGGCGTGCTCCGAGTCCCACTGGGACGTGTCGGTGCGGCAAACGGCGGCCGCGGTCATCACCGCGTCCCCGCGGTCGCAGGCCAGGGCTAGGTTGTACGCCCTCGCTGGGCCGGTGGCGCGGCACCCGTACACGGCGCCGTGGCGAGCCTCGGCACCGCGGCAGACGACGAAGCTGTGCCCCTCCACTGCCGTCACGGAGCGGATGGTGTACAGATCCAGCGGAAGCTGTGCCGACGCCTTGCCGGCAGATGCGGTGGCGGTAGCTCGCGGCAAGGGAAGGCTCTCCCCGACGCGCACAGCGTCCTCGAGGAAGAACACCGCCTCGTCGTCGCGGACGGCAGCGGCGCGGCGCAGCACGTCGGGAGACGGGGCGGCGGCGGCTTCGCTCCGGCGCGAGGCACGGTAGTCGTCGTAGTTGAAGTTCATGGGCGGCTTGTCGTCGTCGCCGACGCGGTCCGGGACGGCGGTCTCTGCATTGCACGCGGTAAGGCATGTGAGCGATCGAGAGAGGGTTGATGATCCATCGCAAGCTGGTCATCCGACCAAACAGACAATGCCCTGTTTCGCTGGAGCGTGTTGCGGTGGTCACCGTGGTGCAGGAGCTCGAGGATGGCGTCCGGCACGGGGGCGTCGGGCAGGGCGGCGCGCCAGAACGCCTCTCCCGCCGACGGCGACGTCCGGGCGGCAGACGCCTGCTGCCCGGGATGAGCCTGAGGACCAACAACGAACAGGTGCACCGGTTAACATTTAGCAAAAATCGGATTCAGTTTTGTACTACTATGAAGTTGACGCCATGCATGCTTGCATGCACGGCCGGCTGATCTAGCTAGTTCTTTTGCACACCATGAGAAGCGTGGCGGTGACGACGAGAACGAGGAGGCGCGCCATCATATCGATCGGAGAAGAGTCAGACCGTGCTTATCTAATTAAGCACTACTCGTAACCTTGAGGAAGCTCTACTCCTTGTGTCGATTCCAAGAGCGATCGCGCTGAATTTATAGAGAAGGGGGCGAGCAGTGGCGACGGCGACATGGAACTGAAAGCGTCCGGACCTGGGAATATAATCTCCGCGGCGATCGATGACCTCCTGATCGGCTGGACGGCACCGCTTGCCACGAGGATGGCCGGGACGATCGGAATATAATCTTGGGTGACGGTTGCCGTGAGGTGTCTCGTTAATTTCCCATGTCATATGCAAGAACCTTGCCGTGTGCATCTGCAAGGTGGATGCGTAGCTCTCCGGACGCCCAACATCTTCAACTAATTAATAATGGATCAAATTGTTGGATATATAAGTGATCTGCAGTTTGTTGTGATCAAATAAGTTAAGTTTATGTCATTTAAGAGGTAACAGCCATTGGATGGCTGATCACGGGCATCCTGGCCATCCATTTTGGGGTGTAGGTTCCCCTAGTGCAAGTGCTACAAATAGAGATCCTAGGGCTTGAGCTGGGCTGACCTATTCATTCGACTGGGCTCTTCTTTCTCTCACTCTCCCCTGCTCACTGATCAAGCAAGCACCTAAAGCACTAGGAAGAACCACCCACTGATCTTGCAAATTACTTTTAGTACAAGCAAAGGAAGAGGAGGCCATGGCTAGGCCTCTAAGTTTAAGCCCTTTTATGTTGTTAATTATGTTTGTAAGCTTGTTCTTAAGATCAAGATCAAGTTTTGGTTGCTGAAGTTTTTTGTTTTTGTTCAAGTTCTTGTTTCAGAACTGCATAAAGTTGAGATTTTAGCCCTAAAACTTCTAATTTTGAGCCCTACCAGATCAAGAATAGGTGCTAGGGTTTTCAATTATGTAACTCTGATGTGGGGATTTAAGTTTCTGGTGCAAACCCTAACCCTAAATCCCCAATTCCCTGAAGAACCCTAACCCTAGTTCATCGATCGATGAACCCTAACCCTAATTTCCCCAATTACTGACGAACCCTAACCCTAATTTCCTAAATTGAGGAACCCTAACCCCAATTCTAATGTTCTAAGAGGCAGTGGACACATACCTTATGGGCCTCGTCGTCGTCACTGGCCATGGCGGCTCCGAAGCCACCCTCTCAAGTGGGCAGATCTGCTCGGGCTTATACCCCAGCGGTCTCGCCGTCCGCTGCACCGGGTTGTGGTGGTGCTTCCTCGTGAGCTCGTCACCGTTGAGGCTCGCCGTGGTGCCGTACCGAGCGTGGAGCCGTCAACGCCGCTACAGGGACACCTGCTCGTCGTCGCCGTCTCCGCGTAGAGGGCGTCCTCCAGAGCCGCTCGACGGAGGTGCGCGCCGGCTAAAGCCGCGGGCAGCTCCGGCGAGGGGGCCTGGTCGATGCCGTGTCTTCTTCTCTGGCGCTGGCGCTCGTCGCCGCTATCGCTCTCTCTCTCTCGCTCGCGTCGGGGGAGGCAGAAGGGGAGGGGAAATGAGGGCTACACTACTAGGAAACAGCTTATCTGTGGCGCATATCCTAGTCGCCACTATTACCTCGCCACTGATAACTGCTTCCTGTGGCGCATATAGATATGTGCCACAGAAGTTTGTGGCGCATTTCTTCATATGCGCCACAGGAAGAAGTTCAGTGACGCATTCCCTCATATGCGCCACAGAAAGCCTATGCACCACTCACTATACTTATATATGCACCACATATTCAAAGTAAAATACGTTCCTAGTGTATAATCAGGTATTTATACAGGATTTATATAGTATTTATCCAGATGAGTATAAACAGTACATTGCACAACTAGTAGATGCATGAAAACCAACACATATATAATATAAACACTTAGAACCCGATCGAGATACATATATAGTGTCAAGTGCCGAATTTTTACACAAGTGCCGAATACAAAGTTCATATCATCTCACATTACAAATATGAAGTGGTCACTGCCACCCACACTAGGATCAAATAGAATACAGTTGTGATGATGGTGAGCAAGAGCATGAGCCCGACCAATATCTTCATCCGGTTCTTCTTCCACAGGTGGTCCCTCCACTTGGCTACCGCCTCCTATCTAGTCGCGTATCCTTTGTAGATGTTGCCGCTGAACTTGTTCACTTGTTTGTGACAATCCTCCCACTCCTCGTAGACTCCTGGAACCCTACCCATGTACACCACATACCACCTCATCGCCATCTCTATAGACGACAAGGCATATTAGTAAAAATACAACAAAAAGAATTAATAAAGGATTCACATCCATATATATATATATATATAAACCCTATTCAGCACCCTGGGTGTAGAATAGTTATTTTGCATTCCACATATTTTTATGTTCTCACATTTAGAAACTAATGTTTTGTATACTAATAATTATGTTCATATTCATCAGAAACACAAAAAAATCGACATAAATATACATTTTATGAGTCATTTTAGTGTAAAAAAGATAGAAAATATGCATTTTATGTCGTATTTTTATACGGCATGTAAATAATTTTTTTTACAACATGTCTAAATTTTCTTATGTTCTACTTGACTTCCGAGGTAAGAGAAAATTTACGTGACATAAAAATCATATACGGTTTGAAAGATAGAGGGTGGGTGAAGAATAACTATTCTACACCCTGGGTGTCAAATAGCGCCACTCTCTCTCTATATATATATATATATGTTCGCAAAATATAAAACAAAGGATCCATAAACCTAAAAGATAGCATCTCGCGATCATCATAGAAGTAATAAGTTCAACGACAACACGACCACAAGATAGTTTAAGTCTAACAACAACGCCCATTTCGACCACAAGATAGTAAAGTTTATGACACACACACTACAGCAGGCGTCCATCGAGAATATATACACACTGGATCATGCTAGAGGCACACATCGATCATGAAGACTTCTTCATCTCGCTCGGCTTCGGGAACGGTAGATAGCCCTCTTTCGTCATCCACGTCCTTGTGTCACCCTTCTTACGGAGGCGTTCTTCGATCTCCCTCTTACTTAACCCTCTGGCTTGTTGTAGGCCCCCTTGTGTTGACATCTTTGATGGCTCGGTATTGATATAGAGCTTGTTGGAAAACCCCAAGAGGAAGGTATGATGAGCACAGCGGCAAGTTTTCCTCAGTTATGAAACCAAGGTTTAATCGAACCAGTAGGAGCAAGGAAACACCCCAAAAGTGTTGCTAGCTGAGCCTTGGCAGGGCGCACTATCGGTGCTAGTAGCAACGTGGAGACCTGCACAACACAACCATAGAACTTTGTCCCCAACTTGCGATGAGGTTGTCAATCTCACCGGTTTTGCTGAAAACAAAGGATTAAACGTATCGAATGGAAGAAAGTAAAAGTTTGCAGAAAGTAAACACAAAGCAGTAAACAATTTGTAGATTGTATGTAAAAGAAAGGACCGGGATCCATAGTTCACTAGAGGTGGCTCTCCTTAAGATAGATAACATGCTGGGTAAACAAATTATAGCGGGGAAATTGACAAACATCGAGAAAGCAATACATGCATATACTAATCATCTTGACTCCTTTGGAACTTGATTGGGCATTACAACGTTATACATAGACGCCATCCAACTGCATCTATGACTAATAATCCACCTTCAGGTTATCATCCGAACCCCCTCCAGTATTAAGTTGCAAGCAACAGATTATTGCTTTACGAATTGCGTGTAATGTAAACATTACGATTGTTCTATGAACAAAGGATTGTTGTTTTCTCCCTAGTAGCAACAACACATCTAGTACCTTAGAGATTTCTGTCACTTCCCTAGATTACCAGAGGCATGAACCCACTATCAAGCATAAATACTAACTCTTGGAGTTGCTAGCATCTACTTGGCCAAGATAGCTACTAACAACGGAAAGCATGCAAGATCACAAATAACAAAGACATGATAGAATCAATAATCAACCTGAAATAGCATATCAACATCCATCGGATCCCCGCAAACACAACATGCAGAATTACAAATAGATGATCTTGATCATGAACGGAGCTCACAAGAGCTAAACATGAAAGCACAAAGAAGGAGAACCAGCCATCTAGCTACTACATGGATCCGTAGTCCAAAGATGAACTACTCACACATCACACCGGAGGCTTGCATGGTGATAAAGAAGGCCTCCAGGGTGAATTCCCCTCTCCGGTAGGGTGCCGGGAAGAGCTTCAGATCCCTCCCGATCTAGGGATGGAGATGATGGCGGCTACAGACACTTTCGTGGATTTTTAATCGGGTACTTAGGGTTTTCGTCCCGAGGGAAATATATAGGCGGAAGGAGAGGCCGAGGGGGTGCTGGGGTCGCCAGACCACCCCCTGGCACGAGCCAGGCCTGGCCGCGCGGCCAGGTGGTGTGGCCGGCCCCCAGCCCTTCTCCGTCTCGTATTGTGGCATCTGATGACTTCCGGAAAAATAGGCACTTTGGCTTTTGTGCCATCCAATTCCGAGAATATTCATTTTCTGACTTTCCTGGAACCAAAAACAGCAGAAAACAGGCAGCTGGCACTGTGGCTCTTGTTAATAGGTTAGTCCAAGAAATCATATGAAAAGTACTCCAAAGTGTGGACAAAACACAAGAAAGTGGATAAAACCAAGCATGGAACATCAAAAATTATAGATACATTTGCAATGTATCATCATCCCCAAGCTTAACTCCTGCTCGTCCTCGAGTAGGTAAGTGATAAAAAAAAGAATAATTTTTGAGGTGACATGCACCATCAAAGACTTGATCAAAGTATTTGTAAAACATTCAAAGCTGGGATCATAGTACTTCAATCATAACATGAAAGACAAAGTTCTAGCAATAAGACAGAGAAACTATGATGCAACATGAAAAGGCACAAACAAAAGATTTATGAATAACAATGCTTTGCAAGACGTTTGTTTGTTTCACATAAAGAAAACATAGCATAATAGTATTCAGCTTGTCCCTCATAGAGTAGCAAATATAAATGCATAGGACACCTTCAAAATTCATAAGAGTGACTAGATACAAATAGTTTAAAACAAGCAATATCAAGTTATGCATCAATCAACTAGTCTTGGGACAATGCACATAGAACTAAGAATGGCCACTATGCTCTCAAAGTAGGTGCATAAAGGTAGAAGGTGGAGACTCAATATAATGGTGGAAGAAAGGCCTTCATAAAAGGAAGTAGGGATTCAAGTATCATAAAGAGCTTCCAAAAATTATGGTACTTATAGCTTTTAGCTCTCATTGCCCCTATCATAAGCATCTTGAAGTGATTAAGGTTAAAGTGAACAAACTATGGTGTACATGCTTGACGAAGTATAAGTTAGAAATCTCATGTCCCTTGTATACGAGGGCCGCTCCTCATTTTACTCAAGTTTAGTCACCGGTAAGTTCTTGTCATCGTAAGTACATGTGTATCATAGAGAACCGCCAACGGGGTACCCCTTGCCCGATGATACAGAAGAATCCCCATATCAAAATGACAAGGCAAGCAGACAACGAGCATCTCAGCAATCTTCTTATTTACCATGGGAATATGGTGCTTTTTTCTCTCTTTCCTCTTTTCATAATCTCTTTTTTTTCCTTTTCTCTTTTTTTCTCAATATAGGACTCTTTTTTTACAAGAAGAATGCTTCATAGATAGCTCATTATGGTTACGCTACATGTTTCCACCATGTCAGCATGGATTAGACCAGCGGCCCAAGCGTTTCTCTAACACATATACATAACTCCATGGACTTACAAGCTCCCTTTTCATTTCACACCGACGACATCCATATACAAAAGAGCATGATATCAACTAGGTACAAGTACCAAGTGCAATGTTGAAAGCGTTCCCCATGACAGCATGGTTCTGCTAATTCCCAACAAATAAGTGCAATCATAAACAACATAGACGACACAATGGTTCAAGTTTATTAAGAGAAAGAAAAGTAAAGTGTGCCATCAAGTTCGTGAGAGCTTTAATCACTAGTTTTCTCATAACAAGTTTAATTTGGAAGGTAAACAAAAGCATGAATATACTTGGAATAGCATAATCTAGTAGGTAGGTATGGTGGACTCTTTGGAATAACTTGGTTTAAGGAGTTGGATGCATGAGTGGAACTCATACTTGGTTGTGGAGGCTAGTAAAAGACTGGGAGCGACAAACTAAGAGAGCAATAATGGCCATAATCATGCAGAGCGACAAAACATCATTGATCAAAGCATAAAGTGATACTACAAGTTGAAAACTAAAGGATCATAAAGGCTATGGTGACTTGAGATAGTCATAACATGGTGTGAGCATGTGCCAAGTCAACCCAAATAAAGCATCAAAGGAGAATACCACTATACTATGCTTTAATATGCTAAAACAACGCATGATTCATACAAGGCACATTAAGCAACCTCAATTGTTTATAAAAAGTAATGCTACAGCAAAGAATACTAAGCATAAAGCCAAAACAATATCAAGCATGGCATGACAGAGCATAGGCCACAGTCAAAAACGAGCTCTTTTTACCACATAAGCATGAACTGTCCTACTCTTTTGCAAACCAAACTATTTGCAAACCAATGTATGAAAGAGGGGGTCCAACCAATTTATTCAGAAAACTCAGCAAACAAAAGCAAACGAAAACCAAAACAAAAACGAAAAAGAAGACGCTCCAAGAACAACACAACTGTGCATGAAACAATAAAAATGAAGCGTTTCGAAGAAACTTGGGATTTTTATTGATGAAGAAGGGGATGCCTTGGGCATCCCCAAGCTTTGACGCTTGTACTTCTTGGATATTTCTTGGGGTGACACGCGTGGCATCCCCAAGCTTGAGCTTTAGTCCATTCTTCATCTCATTACTCATTCCTTCCATACACGTGAAAATTTTCCTTCATACAAAACTTCACACAATCTTTATTAGCAACATTAGTGCACTCAAGATAAATAAGTATTAAGGTTCAGTTCTAACACCAATAAACTTCCATTAGAACACTAGCTACTGAAGCACTTCCCTCAAAAAACTCAATTCTCCAAAAGAACTCAAAAAGGAACCAACAAGAAGCAAATGCAGAAAATGGCAGAAATCTGTCAAAACAGACCAGCAGGTAAAGACAAATTTTTTCGAAGACCTTCTGTTGCTCAAATCAAAAAGTGTTGAACTAATGAAAGTTATATAACAACCTGGGGAAGAAACACAAAAATTGACGCCTCAAAAAGACGTTCAGAGATTTTACACGAATTTTTATGGTGAAGCACATAAATCTGTTTCGGGAGAACAACTTTCCCAATCATTACTTCTCTCTCATTAGAGGTTAGTCCTGACACAAAAAACAAATAAAAACGATAAGGAGCGGTTATTACTGAAGTAATAACTTCCAAGAATCATCTAAAACTTTTGGGTTATCTCCCAATAAGTATTTTTCTTTAACGCCTTTAAGTTAGGCATAAGAAGCAAGAAAAAGAATCAGGCGTTCTCAAATGAAGAAGCATTAAGACCAAATTTTGTTTATATAGGACAGGCAAAAGAAATATTCTCTCTCTTCTTAGGAAAGTGTTATATACCTTTCTTGAGTGGGAGTTGATATTTAATGGTGCCTTCTTTCATATCAATAATGGCACCAACAGTTCTAAAAAAAGGTCTTCCCAAAGTAATAGGACAATAAGCATTGTATTCAACATCCAAAACATAGAAATCAACGGGGACATAGGCATTTTTAACCATAATAAGGACATCATTAAGACTCCCCATGAGTTTATTTTTAGCATTATCATCAAGTGGGACATTCAAATAACAATCTTCAAGTGGAGGCAAATCAAGCATATCATAAATCCTTCTAGGCATAATAGAAACACTACTATCAAGATCACATAAAGCTTTAAAATCAAAGTCATTCACTTTCATATTAATGATGGGTTCCCAACCATCTTCTTGTTTTATAGGAATAGAATCTTTATGTTTCATCTTTTCTTCTTTAATCTTTATGAGAGCATTAGTAATGTGTTTTGTAAAGGCCATGTTCATAGCACTAGCATTAGGACTTTTAGGAAGCTTTTGTAGGAACTTAATAACTTCAGAGATGTTGTAACCATCAAGATCAAAATCAAAATTATCATCTAGAGTAGTAGAACTATTACTAGCCTCAACACTAGTGGTGGTAATAGTAGAAACACTAATGTTTCTAGAAATTTCATCTTCTCTTTCCCACTTAGCATGTAATTCAGCTAATAGTCTAACATTTTCATCAATTCTTACTTGTATGGCATTAGTAGCTGCAAAGGGATTATCATTAGTTTTAGGTTTAGCAGCTATTTAATTCAAAGAAGATTGAGCTTCAGCCAAAGATGCTATATTTCTTTCAGCATTAGAGAGTTTTTCCTCAATAGTTTTATTGAAAGCAGTTTGTTTACTAATAAAGTCCTTAACCATAACTTCAAGTTCAGAGGGAGTACTCCTATTATTGTTGTAGGGACTTCCATAAGCATTACCATTGTTGGGAGGATATGGCTTATAATTGTTCTTACCAAAATTATTCCTATAAGCATTATTGCCAAAATTATTATTTCTTATAAAGTTCACATCAACTTGCTCTTTTTGAGAAACCAAAGAAGCTAAAGGAACATTATTTGGATCAATATGGGCTTTCCCATTAACAAGCATAGACATAATAATATCAATTTTATCACTCAAGGAGGAGGTTTCCTCAATAGAATTTACCTTCCTACCTTGTGGAGCTCTCTCAGTATGCCATTCAGAATAGTTAACCATCATATTATCCAGAAGCTTTGTTGCGGCACCCAAAGTGATGGTCATAAAGGTACCTCCAGCAGCAAAATCCAATAGGTTCCTTGAAGAATAGTTCAATCCTGCATAAAAAGTTTGGATGATCATCCAAGCAGTCAGTCCATGAGTGGGACAATTCTTTACTAAAGATTTCATTCTTCCCAAGCTTGAGCAACATGTTCATTATTAGATTGTTTAAACTTCATTATTTCACTTCTCATAGATAATCTTAGCAGGAGGATAGTATTTTCCAATGAAAGCATCTTTGCACTTAGTCCAAGAATCAATACTATTCCTAGTTAAAGAATTCAACCATTCTTTAGCTTTTCCTCTCAAAGAGAAAGGAAACAATTTCAGCTTAATAATATCACCATCTACATCCCTATGCTTTTGCATCTCACAAAGTTCAACAAAGTTATTTAGATGGGCAGTAGGATCTTCATTACCAATACCAGAAAATTGTTCTCTCATAACAAGATTGAGTAAAGCAGGTTTTATCTCAAAGAAAGTATCTTCAGGCACAAGTGGAGCAATAGGTGTGCTCATAAAATCATTGTTGTTGGTGCTAGTGAAGTCACACAACTTAGTGTTTTCAAGAGTAGTCATTTTTTGTGTTTTCAAATAAGAAAGCAAACTAGTAAAACTAATTTTTTGTGTGGTTTTGATAAAGAAACAAGCAAACAAAGCAAAAAGAAACTAAGCAAAATAAAAATAACAAAGTAAAGAGATTGGTTATGATGGACTCCCCTTGTGAAGATGTCCTTGACTCCCCGGCAACGGCGCCAAAAAAGTGCTTGATGGCTCGGTATTGATATAGAGCTCGTTGGGGAACCCCAAGAGGAAGGTATGATGAGCACAACAGCAAGTTTCCCTCAGTTATAAAGCCAAGGTTTAATCGAACCAGTAGGAGCAGGGAAACACCCCAAAGGTGTTGCTAACTGAGCCTTGGCAGGGCGCACTATCGGTGCTAGTAGCAACGTGGAGACCTACACAACACAACCACAAAACTTTGTCCCCAACTTGTGATAAGGTTGTCAATCTCATCGGTTTTGCTGAAAACAAAGGATTAAACGTATCGAATGGAAGGAAGTAAAAGTTTGCAGAAAGTAAACACAAAGCAGTAAACAGTTTGTAGATTGTATGTAAAAGAAAGGACCGGGATCCATAGTTCACTAGAGGTGGCTCTCCTTAAGATAGATAACATGCTGGGTGAACAAATTACAGCGGGGCAATTGACAAACATCGAGAAAGCAATACATGCATATACTAATCATCTTGACTCCTTTGGAACTTGATTGGGCATTACAACATTATACATAGACCGCCATCCAACTACATCTATGACTAATAATCCACCTTCAGGTTATCATCCGACCCCCCTCCAGTATTAAGTTGAAAGCAACGGATTATTGCTTTACAAATTGCGTGTAATGTAAACAATACAATTGTTCTATGAACAAAGGATTGTTGTTTTCTCCCTAGTAGCAACAACACATCTAGTACCTTAGAGATTTCTGTCACTTCCCTAGATTACCAGAGGCATGAACCCATTATCGAGCATAAATACTAACTCTTCGAGTTGCTAGCATCTACTTGGCCAAGATAGCTACTAACAACGGAAAGCATGCAAGATCACAAATAACAAAGACATGATAGAATCAATAATCAATCTGAAATAGCATCTCAATATCCATCGGATCCCCGCAAACACAACATGCAGAATTACAAATAGATGATCTTGGTCATGAACGGAGCTCACAAGATCTAAACATGAAAGCACAAAGGAGGAGAACCAGCCATCTAGCTACTACATGGATCCGTAGTCCAAAGATGAACTACTCACGCATCACACCGGAGGCTTGCATGGTGATGAACAAGGCCTCCAAGGTGAATTCCCCTCTTTGGCAGGGTGCCGGGAAGAGCTTCAGATCCCTCCCGATCTAGGGATGGAGATGACAGCGGCTACATACTCTTTCGTGGATTTTTGATCAGGTACTTAGGGTTTTTGTCCCAAGGGTAATATATAGGCGGAAGGAGAGGCCGAGGGGGTGCTGGGGTCGGCCAGACCACCCCCTGGCGTGGGCCAGGCCTAGCCACGCGGCCAGGTGGTGTGGCCGGCCCCTAGCCCTTCTCTGTCTCGTATTCTGGCATCTGATGACTTCTGGAAAAATAGGCACTTTGGCTTTTGTCCCGTCCAATTCTGAGAATATTCATTTTCTGACTTTCCTAGAACCAAAAATAGCAGAAAACAGGCAGCTGGCACTGTGGCTCTTGTTAATAGGTTAGTCCAAGAAATCATGTGAAAAGTACTCCAAAGTGTGGACAAAATAGAAGAAAGTGGATAAAACCAAGCATGGAACATCAAAAATTATAGATACATTTGCAATGTATCAATCTTCAATGATGATTTGCGACAACTTCTGCTGAAGGCGATGGAAGTCTTCTCTAAGATCATCATCATCGCTTCACGCCAAAGTTTCGGCCCATCCTCGGAGACTAGATGGCAGCGTTAGGTTCTGGCAATCCCGAACATAGCCTTTAAGGTGATGGAGGACGTAGAATGCCTCCTTGGTACCACTAGTAGCCGGCTGCTTGACGCATGGGAACTCGAGCACGTGCTTGAACACGTGTTTGCCATCCTTGATACATTCCCCCTTATCTATGAAGGTGCATCCCTTCTTGGTGTAGCCCTCGAGAGCCTCATTGAGAACACCCCTTATTCTGGTGTAGTCTTTCTTCTTTGTCAAACTCCCCGAGTCGAAATACGTGGCTAGCGAATACCTCGGGGCAAGGACGATGAGTGTGCAGTATTTGTCTCTGTGCAACACAATTGGAATGGGATGTTGGAAAAAGAGCAAAGGAAGAAATCTATAAGAAATTCATAAGTTACGGCGTCGATGAGCGAGTGTGTACTTACTCAGGAAAGAAAGGCAAAAGAAGTGTGTCCTTCCTCTTGTTGTCCACCATGAACTTCTCAAGTTACGTCGTCGCCTTGGTCCGTGTCTCTAATCCTTTGACCAACTGGCTGTCCTGCATGTAGTAGGGATCCACTATCGCAATTTCCGGGGTACTCTCTCTCTTGATCTTGATCGCCAGATTGAGCGCATATAGGTGGACCAAGTTATAGTCCAGCCATTTCATGAGAAACAACTTGAATATGTCCTCATACACTATGAAGAATATATCCGCGGGGGGCTCATCGATGAAGCCCACGTCCAATGGCACCTTGGCCGTCAAAACCGGGTAATTTGGATCTTTGTCTTTAAGAAGGATGCCCTCTAGTGTCTTGACACCCTCGTGCAAAGTTAACATGGGTCTAACCGCGATGTGGAGCATATCCGGAGTCAATATCGGATCACCAGCTACATGCACTCGGGGCAAGCCATATTGTGTGGATGGTACGACGATGGTGTCCTGAGCCCAGATCCTCTTCGGAAGAGGCTGGCTCACACCCTTATTATTATTATTATTATTATTATTATCTCTCTTCTTGTGCTTCTTCTTCACAACAGTGTCCTCCACTGCCAGCTGCTCATCGGCCGCCTTTTGGAATGTGTTGGGGCTGAAAACCAATCCTGGTTTATCCTATGGTGGATCGGCGGCCGGAGGCATCTCTTGAGAAAGACCATGGAAGACCAAGCGTTGCGTGCATGTATTGGGCCGACCAGCTTGATGGTCACGAGGTGTGAAGGGTTCTTCATCCATAGAAGGCATATACAATCCTTTGTCGGTGCCAGTGTTGATGAAGTCGTCAACGTTGACCAATTCATCATCATATTCATGGGTGCCATCATGTGGTGGTGGTAGCGGGGGCGACGGCGGTTGCGGCACAACGTCTTTACCATGGGGCGGTACACACGCTGCCAAGAGTTGCTGGTGACGGCTGGTGGTGGCGACGACAGCGGCTGCTGGCTTCCGATGTGGTGGTCGGGTGATCGATCGAGAGGAGGCGATGGTGCTCCCCCTCGCAAGACGAATCTAGGTCTTCGGCCATGTCAAGGGCTAGTTGTAGCATTCTCCAAGGGTCTTGTGTTCATCGGATCCCTGAGGTTGAAAGGGGGTCCATGTTGTCGCACCCTGGCAACACCCGAGCCAACCTGACCCTCACCACGTCATCATCCATTGGATTGTTGTGCATCGTGCGGCTCGTCGGTTGTATGAGAGTTCCCTTGGCAACATCCTTCAACTCACCGCCGACATCTTTAAGCAGGAGTATGCAAGAAGTGTCCTGAGGCGAAACATTTTGTAGGGAATAATGAGATGGCAGCAGTCATGCATCAAAGGCATAAAGGAGATGACGTGCACTAACTAATTAGTTACCTTGGTGATGGCGTGGAGCTAGGATAATGTAGAGACACGGCCGATGCCGGTGGCCGACCTATCATCATCTGCATTCTCCCGCTTGGGTGCCTCACGAAGCACCACCGCCGTCGACTGTGCCTTATTGGTATCTTTGGCAGGAGGGGCGTCGGTGTGACCAAAATGAGCGGCTGCGTCCCGGAGTTGATGGCCGGCAGGGTCAATAGGTCTGGCGACACGTTAACGTTGATGCCCGAGTTGCTGTCGCTTAAGCTAGGCAGATGTATCATCCCCTGTCGACCTCCCGCATTCCAAGCAGTAAGCCCCTCGAAAAACTCAGGGGGGATCATCGCGCGGAGCTTCTCTTCCACTAACTTGTCCATTGTTTTCTCGTCCACTGCCTTCTCCTCCAGTATCTACACCTTCATCTTCAGCTCTTCGACAACGGCTTTATCCTTAGCTGCCGACTGGTTCTTCCTCTCCCTTCTTTTCTTAGCATCCTCTTTGTAGTACTCCTTGAACTTCATGCTCGTACCGAAGCTAGACACACGACCAGCTGAGGACGGCAGCAATCCCTTGTCCCTCTTCTTGTAAGCATGCGTCGCCCTGTTGAAAACTGTGTCGCACGGCTCCATCGAATCCTAGGACGACTCTTTGGCAGGAGCGTTCAGTTCCTCCTCTTGTAGAGACAAGGAAAGGTGAACCCATTTAGATTCTTGGCTTCATTATTTTAATTAGAATGCAATAGACTTGAGATTGGCGATAAATTCCTTACCAGCTTCTTCTCGAAGTCCTTCACCTCCGGATCATCGGTGATGAACTCCCCTGTTTCCTTGTCTAGGTAGTAGCAGGCCCGGACAAATTGCCTAAGCTGCAAGTCCGTGATTTTAATCCAAGGGTTGTCTTTACCAAGGCGTTCAAGCTCGGCATCCTCCTTGTCCCAAATTGCCTGTTTCCCCCTGTAACCGCCGCTTCCAAGGTGGTGGTTACCTATGTTCTGTTCCCGCATAGTCCTGCCCTAGTTAGTCCAATGTATAGCGTCAGCGTTAGCTATATCCGCCTTGAATATCTTAAACTCCTCTTCGTCGAGCATCAGATTTTTCTTACTAATAACCTCCCAGCTTTCACCTTTGTCAATGCTATTCTTCACCCTGGTTTTCTAGCTGCTCAAGGCGTTGCTCATCTTCGTGAGGGCTAGTTTGTTCACCGGGTTCTTTCTCTCCAAGTTTCTAAACCGCTCTAGGAATCTATATCGCTTGTGAAGCTTCTTAAGGAGGTTATCGACCAAAGCTGCATTGTCAGCATGTCTGATGTACTTCATGTTGATCGACATGCTTTCCCAGATGATGCACCCGAGTTGCAGGCCGTACCCTTTGGCAATCGCCTATAGTGCAATGGGTAGGCCACTTTCTGTGACCTCAGTGAACTCATCGCAGACGGTGGCGAGCACTGGCACCTTCTGATCCTTCTTTTCCTTCTTCTTCTTCTGAGAAGTGGCCGGGTTGCTGCTACCGTCATCCGTGCGCTCGCCTCCATCGGTGGTGTCATCCTCTTCACCACCTCCTTCACTAGTTCCATCGTAGTCGTCTTCGTCCCCCTCGTAATTAGGATCTCCTCCCTCATTGCCTCCAACAACTCTGGAGACGGTCGCCTCCTCCTCCGGTGGTGGTGTCATCCTCATCGCCTCCTCCTCCTCCTGTTGGGACCCCCGCCAGAATGACTCGTTGGCCTGTCTAGCTTGTTCTTCGACGCTCATGTGCTTAGAAGGCCGGCCTCGTTGTTTCCCGACATGTTTACACTACTCTATTAAAAAGAGGCAAAAAGTTAGCACAAATCTCGGCCGAAAAATTCGGCATGACCTTTGCTAATTTTTTGACCTAGGAGTGCCCATTTCTCAACCGAAACGGAAGTGAATCGACACTTCGGGAGAAATGGGCAACTCAAATAAAATCCCTGCAAGACAAAACACCCCATCCCCATATTAACATCCCCATCCCCATTGACAACCCAAATCATCAATTTGCTACTAGCACTAGTAGCACATATATGACATCACCATATATGAGAACACCATATATGACAGCACATATATGACAACACCATATATGACAACACCATTTCTTATGATAGCACCATTTCACTAGAAGGATGAAGTAACAAGCTACAAAGAGCTGCAGGTAAAAATTCCTTAAGAGCATAAACCTATTGTACAATTAAGTAACAAGCTAGAAGGATCAGATCATGTATGCACATGATCTAGTGAACACAAGCAACCAAAACCTACTGTACAATTAGGCATATATGACTGAGAATAACATTTTCTAGACTTGATATTATTCGCCCACAGTTAACAGAATTTCTTAAGATGAGAAAGTAATCACAAACACACAGACAAATAGAACTTTCAGATTTACCTGAGAAACTAACCAAAAGCCTTTTCTTATCCCTAGCATACTACTTGATGGCCAAGCACTAGTTCTTCTTAAATTGGACAGAGGAAAGAAGGCAATTTTTGAGCTGCAGGTCAATATTTGAACTACAAAACAGTTCAATGATCAGGTATAGAGGCCTCCTAAATAGCTCAGAATCTTCCTAACAATATAGTTATAACATATACAGAACAGACTGTAGGTAGTAACTTAAAGTAGGATACATACTAACACCATGCATCACCCGTAGGCAAATAGCAAAATATAGCTTGGACACTAACATGGGAACACGTGGTAATCACTATGACCTAGATGTCCTAGAGGTCCTGTTGTGCAAAGAAGAGATGAAACTACCCAGAATATAGAACTACTACTAAGGAGTCCTTTTGCTTCTGATTTCCTGGGTTGACAATAGTGTAGAGGACAATGGAAGTGTCTATAGTATTGTTTCATAAGAAATCAAGGAGTCGTCAGGAAAAATGGACCGGTGGATTTTCTTCAATATAAGAATGCAACATGACATTTTTCTTACACAGCAATTTCCAAGTACCACCCACTAGTCTATTACAACCTGAATAAAACCAGTAGGTGATTGCATTAGCATTCTCATTCCCATCTGAAAATCCATGTTCTAAATACAATGACAGGATGCATCTAGAGCTAACTGATGCCTGCGAGTTCTAGCAACTCATAGTCCTGATGCGAACATCAAGATATGTGTTGTTTAACTAGAAATGCGAACACCGTGTATCTTGTACTGAAATTCCCAATTTTTCTAATAAAGCGCAAAAATATTGCAAGGAGTGTTCGCGAATTACTAAGAAATATTTACTCCTCAAACTTTTTTTGTCCAAGGACTGAGGCCCAAATCTGTGATTACTGTGATGTGTCATGTGCTAATTTTTATCTATACATGGTGAAAAAAATGAAAACCTCGTTACTCGTATAGTTAAACCAAATTAAATGTACTCTCTTCTGTCCAAAATACGTGTCATGATTTCTGTCAAGATGTTAGTTGAGCATTTAGGAAGCCATAAAGGAAGCAGGACAAGGTGCTGGGGGCAGAGAAACTGTCAACACCCGGATTTTTAATCCCAGATGCCTGTTATGCCATACATCGCAATCCCAGAATTACCATTTTTGCGAGACATAACAGATTGGATATCACAGTACATCATCCATTACAACTCATAATAAGGTCTTACACAAATAAAGGATCTCACGATCCAGTCTTAATACAAACAAGCAGCGGAATAATAAGCGTAGCGGTGGGCTCCATCTTCAGTGTCATAGGCAATGCTGACGATGGGAGATGATCCTAGTTGTCATAGATGTCTTGCTGTCCATCTTCCTGATAGTCCTCCTCATAGTCTAGCCACGGGAATAGCCAGGGACAAAGCCATGAGTACTCTTTAAGTACTCGCAAACTATCACTAACAAGTAAGGTATTTCTAGTAGGAATCCTAAGCTCTAAGTTTATTTGCAAAAAGCTAGATTTATCTAAACTGAGTTCAGAAGTAAAGAAAACTAAGTTAAATTTCTAAATCACTTTAAGTTGGGAACCTAGTTTTCATATTCACAATCCTGTTGTGGTCAAGTCAAAATCATAGTTCACTTCACAAGTCATTTTGAAAACATCTGACGATGGAACAGTATGGCCACTCCAACTATCCATGACCGCGGACGCGACTATTCAAATAGTTTGACACTCTGCAGAGGTGGTACACTTTCACCGCAAAATTCGATACATTCGTCAGGGATAACCCTGAATCATCATACTTAGTATGCGGATAATCAATCATAACCTTTCAATTACACACTCTAGTATAGGCACCTTCCCTATGAGCATGGCCCCCCAGCCATGGCCATCTGCCATCCTTGGAACTGCATAGGTGGACATCATCAAGAGGTAGCCTCAGCTCAACCTCCTCCGCGAGGGAACCCATACTAATGCATATAAACTTGCGGCTAAGCCTTACCCAATTCAGGTATTGTGGTTGTACGGTAAAATTGGAATGGTATCGCATCTGAGCCCAACCATCAGTTTTTATAAAGGGCTAAGGCTCATGCCTCAACATTTTCATCATCAAAACAATTTGTATTTGTCAACACATGTCAAAATATCTCAACAGAATGACTCATCATTCCAAGGTTTTCATAATCATTTTCACCAAGTATTCCCATCTAAAGTGATCATGTTTTATGTTTAGCACTAGCCACTAAGTTAAGAGTGTTCACTAATGAGGGATGCTAATCTCAATCTCATGCCATAGAATGACATCTAGTATAGGCCTAGTTTTATACTCCTTATGCTATCTACAGTACTTTCCAAAATCTCACAAAGCATTTAACTAAAGGTAAAGAAAGTTTGGTAAAATATAAAGTAAATCTTGCAAGTAAAACTTGGGATGGGTATAAATCAAAGTATATAACCAAAGCATGCCTAATGCATTTTCTTAAGTTATCAAGGGGGCAAGTGTTAACTTGCTTAGTTCTAGCTTGCTTAGTAATGCTGGCTTGCCTTGATTGGTGCAGTGATTAAAGTTTTCTTCGTCTTCTTCGGGGTAAAACTCCTCCTCCTCGTATCCTTGGTCGGTATTATCGTCTATAAATGAATACGGGGTGCACAATCACCAAACAATACTTAACTAAGTCTATTTAGCACACTAAGTATCCCACTTGATGTTCTAGCATCATCACAATCATCACATGAAATAAAGAACTAGTTTTATTTAGTTTATTTGAGAAAAGTAATTTCTACTCATTAAAATTAATTAAGATTTAATATTCTCCAATTAGAATATGGGATCATGTTGACACATGTCATCACCACATATTCTAATACATGGGAATGTGATTTAAAGTGTTGGTCACATTTTATAAAGTGTAAGATTATTATTTAATAGATTTAAAGTGACTAGAAATACCCTAATAGCATTCTTTTGGTACTAGTCTAATGTCAGTGCATGCAAACCTAGATATTTTTACATATTCAGATAGATATTATTAAATGTGATTTTTGAGAGTTTGAATCAACTCAAAAGCTATTATGGTTGATTTTTGAAAAATGTTTGAAGTTGCAAAAGTCTATGTTTATTATTTTTGCTAAAGATTATCTCTAACTCCAATTGATTTAAATCCAACGGGCTTGGATAGATATTTTAATTATATTTCTAACAAAATTGGAATCATCTATTTTGGTTAAGTGAAACTCTCTGAATTGATTTTTGAATAAGTGGACAGAAACTAGTTTAAACTAAAAAGCAAAAACCTTATTTGAATTTCCAGGCCTGGGCGGGAAAGCTAAACAGGCCGGCCAACTGCATAGCACAGTGCAGCGCGCGACTGACAGAGGGGGTCCACTGGTCAGTGACTCATCTAACGTGAAGCGGTATCGTTGATTCTAGGCCGTGCGATTAGAAGCAACATCGACGGCTGAGGGTCGTCATCGACGACGAACAGCTCCGGCGATGAGCTAAACCTAATGCAGCGGCGGGGGTCTCTCGGGGCTCACCTGGGCTCCAGCTAGGCTCGGCTATGGGGAAAAATGATGTGGTAGACGACTACGAGGCGAGGCGCGGTCACGACAGGGCTCGGGGTGGTTGGAATCGACGACGCCCTTCTCTAGGGATAAGTGGGGAAGGTCGGAATCAACGACGCCCTTCTCCAATAGTGGCAGACTCTGTTGCAATTCTGGCGCGGTGGTACTCGCCTTGCTCCAGGGAGAAGTGGGGAAGGTCAGTCAAGAGTGGGGAGTCGAGTGGTGTGAGGAATGGAGGCTGGGGTGGCCTCCTTTTATAGCTCGGCGAGGGGATCGAGCGGTGCAGCGGTGAGCTCGATGGTGGTGTCGCTACAAGCATCTAACGACATAGGCAAGGGCGTAGGATGGTGTGGTGTCTCCTGGCGGTTCTCACTGACTTAATGGCGCGGTGTCGGGCGGCTTGGTTTGGTCTGGCGCGTTGGCGCTCTGAGCGGAGGCAGAGGTGCTTGCGGCGACGTGCGACAGTTGCGGGTCGTGGGGCGGCGAACGGGGGTGTCTGCCGGGGTGAGGTGATCATGGCGAGGCTGCGCATCGCGGTGATGGCAAGGCGCGAGCTGGCAGGGCTGGTCGGGCATGACGCACTGGCGCGCTCTGGACACGATGCAGAGAGGTGGTGTGCGGCGCGACTAGGGTGGTCCATGGCTCGGCTGGGGATATGGCCTGGACAGGGAGTGGCGGTAGGGTGCGGCGATGCTCCTGGACATGCTGGATGGGCGCGGGGCTGTCTGGTGCGAGCTGACCTTGGTCGGCCAGCGACGACCACAAATGGGCGGCGCTCCACTGTTCTCCACAACGAAGGGGGGCTTGACTGCTGCTGCTAGACACTCAGGGGGACAAGGGGGTTAAGAGGGAGATCAATTGGTCGATGATCATTGTACAAAACAGTGAAGTTAGGCTAGATATTATTCTATGCATGCCAAGTGTTTGTGTTAATGGTCGCATGAAAGAAACTTTGGAATTTTTGATTCAATTTTTTGAGTGAACTTTGATTAAGCTTGAGAGACTAGGTTTGCTTGGAGAGGTCAAGGTGAATTGATTTGGTAGGTTTTTGTAAAAGTGTGATCTTAACATATGAAATAGATTCAATTTTCCATTGTCCATTTAATTTCTTTGCTAGATGTTTTTGTAAGTTTTTAAAGTGGGCCTTGATACATTTTTACTTGGTCTAGCAAGGGGTGAAAATAAATAGAATTACTTCTGTTAAAAAATCTCCTCTAGGAACACCTAAAGTGGCCTAGTGGTATAAAATGGTCAAAATGACCATTTGCTTTATTTAATCTTATTTGATTTCTTTCTCTTTGGATTTTCTTTGTAAATGGTCTAGATGATGTGACCTTCACCTTTAAACCGTTTCACAACATTTAGAACAATCAAGCATGGCATATACACTCAATTCTACACTAATGCAAACACACATGCATTCATATTCATTTTATTAATAAAAGTTTTTGTTAACCCTAAATTTGGGTGATTAGAACTTGATAACCTTGATTAAAGTTTTGGGGTGTTACAAACCTTCCCTCCTTAAACAAAATCTTGTCCCGAGAATTAAGAAAAACTAGGAACTAAAGAGATTTGGAAACTCAGTCCTAATGTAATCTTCTCGCTCCCAGGTAGCTTCTTCTTCGGTATGGTTGCTCCATTGGATCTTGAGAAACTTGATACTCTGGGTCCTGGTGGTTCTGAAGGCTTCTTCTAAGATACGAATGGGCACTTCACGATACGTCAGATCCTTGTTGATATCAATGGCTCGATGATCGATGTTCTTGAAAACTTCGGTCTTCTCCGGAACTTCTAAGCATTTGCGAAGTAACGAGATATGGAACACATTATGGATGGCTGACATCTCCTCTGGTAGTTCCAGTTGACAGGATACTTCTCCTCGGCGATTTAGAATCTTGAAGGCTCCAATATATCTGGGGGCTAACTTTCCTTTCAGCTGAAAACGCTGCATTCCCTTCAAATGCGACACTTTGAGATACACAAAATCTCTGATATTGAAGGTCAGGTCTCGACGTCTCTTGTCAACATAACTCTTCTGTCTAGATTGGGCGGTCTTGAGGTGCTCATGGACTTTGTGAACCTTCTCTTCGGCTTCTCGTAGGATGTCGGGTCCGAAAATCTGACTCTCTCCTACTTGCGACCAGTTCAAAGGGGTGCGACACTTTCTTCCATATAGAAATTCAAATGGGGCCATTTGCAAACTGGCTTGATAACTGTTGTTGTATGAGAATTCTACGAAAGGCAGACAATCTTCCCATTTTGATCCATACTCTAGCACACAAGCTCTCAACATATCTTCTAAGATCTGGTTAACTCTTTCAGTCTGTCCATCGGTCTGCGGGTGATAAGCTATTCTGAAATTCAACTTAGTTCCTAATCCTTCTTGGACTTTCTGCCAAAATCTTGAGGTAAATTGGGTTCCTCGATCCGACACTATGGTCTTGGGGGTTCCATGCAAACTGACAATTCTAGCGATGTACAACTCTGCTAGCTTTGAACTCTGGTAGGTTGTCTTGACAGGTATACAATGGGCTACCTTGGACAGTCTATCAACTATGACCCAAATAGAGTCATTTCCCCTACTAGAAGTAGGCAAACCGGTGATAAAGTCCATTCCGACGGAATCCCATTTCCATTCCGGAATCTGCAATGGTTGCAACAGTCCTGTGGGTCTTTGGTGTTCCGCTTTGACTCTCTGACAGATATCACACTTGGCTATGTAGCTTCCGATTTCTCTCTTCATCTTGTTCCACCAAAATTGCTCCTTCAAATCTTGATACATCTTTGTTCCTCCGGGGTGCATAGAATAAAGAGTATCATGAGCTTCCTACATGATAACTTGCTTCAGCTCTGAATCTGCTGGCACACAGATACGTCCTTTGTACCACAAAACTCCTTCTTCATCTTCTATGAATCCAGGTACCTTTCCTATACCAATAGGACGTTTGATTCCGTCGATACTTGCATTTCCCTTCTAGGCTTCCTTGATCTGGCTAATCAATGTGGGTTGAAGTTCAATTCTAGCTAAAAATCCTTTGGTAACTAGCTCAGTTCTAAACTGCTCCAACTCTTCATGCAAACTTGGCTGGTTCTCTTTGATCATGGTGTTTAACCTACATGGCAATCTGCTAAGAGCATCCGCTACCACATTGGCTTTGCCGGGGTGATAGTGAATGTCAAGGTCATAATCCTTGATTAACTCTATCCATCTCCTTTGCGTCATATTCAGCTCCTTCTGAGTGAAAATATACTTCAAGCTCTTGTGATCCAAATAAATCTCACAGCGGTTACCCATAAGGTAATGACGCCATGTCTTCAATGCTAAAACTACAGCTGCTAGTTCAAGGTCATGGGTAGGGTAGTTTTGCTCATGCTGCTTTAGTTGTCGAGACATATATGCTATGACTTTTCCTTCTTGCATCAACACACATCCGAGACCAATCTTGGATGCATCACAATACACATCAAAAGGCTTCTTGATATCAGGCATAATCAAAATTGGTGCTGAAATCAATATCTTGAGCTCTTGAAAACTTGCTTCACATTTGTCGGTTCATTCAAACTTTTTATCTTTCTTCAACAATTGGGTCATTGGTCTTGCGATGCTCGAAAATCCTTCAACAAACTTGCGGTAGTATCTCGCTAATTCGAGAAATGCACGGACTTGAGTTTGAGTGGTCGGGGCTTCCCATTCTTCAACATCTTTGATCTTGGCAGGATCAACAACGACTCCTCCTGCTAACACAATATGTCCGAGGGATCCTACTTCCTTCAACCAGAACTCACATTTGCTAAACTTGGCATACAACTGATGCAATCTGAGGGTTTCAAGGATGGTCCTCAGGTGTTGCTCATGATCTTCTTCTGACTTGGAATAGATTAGAATATCATCGATAAAGACAATGACAAACTTATCTAGAAAATTTATAAAGATCTTATTCATGAGATTCATGAAATAAGAAGGGGCATTGGTTAATCCAAAAGACATGACCGTATACTCATACAATCCATATCTGGTGGTAAAGGCGGTCTTTGGAATATCCATTGCACGAATTTTGAGTTGATGATAACCAGTCCTAAGATCAATCTTAGAAAACACTCTGGCACCAGTCAACTGATCTAACAAATCCTCAATCTTTGGTAGTGGGTACTAGTTCTTGATGGTGACATCATTCAGCTTTCGGTAATCCGTAGACAAACGGTTACCTCCATCTTTCTTATCCACAAACAGAACAGGGGATCTCCATGGCGATGCGCTTGGTTGAATGAGACCTTTCTCTAGGATAGCATCAAGTTGCTTATTTAGCTCCACTAATTCAGATGGGTTCATACTATAAGGTCTCCGAGCTATGGGTCCAGTTCCAGGAATTAGTTCAATGATGAACTCGATATCCCGGTCTGGGGGCATACCGGGCAATTCATCTGGGAATATGTCGGGGTATTTAGAGACTACTCTGACTTTGTCTATGGTTGGTACGGCTAGACTCTTGTTGCATTTGAATTGACGGGGCAAGGTCTCAGATACATGCTCTACTGATACTGCAGAGCTACTGGTCATGGTTATGGCTTTCTTGGCATAGTCGATCAATCCTTTATGTTTTGACATCCAATCCATTCCTAGTACTACTTCCAAACCTTTAGTTCCAAGTACTATTAGATTGGCATAAAAATCTATCCCATGGATTCTGATAGGTACAACCTTGCAAATTTTTCTAGCTTTGGTGGTTGAACCAGGAATTTGAACTATCATAACGTGCTTCAATTTTGTTGGTTGAATCTTACTAGTGCATGCAAATTCTTCTGTAGCAAACGAGTGCGATGCTCCAGAATCAAACAACACTCTTGCAAGTACTGAGTTAACATAAAACATACCTAGCACGACATCAGGCGCTTCCTGGGCTTCTTCAGCATTCATGTGGAACAGACGGCCGTTGCGGTTGAGAGAGTTCCCTGGGGCAAATCTTCTTCCAGGATGAACACCACGCTGCTACTGAGCTGGAGCATTCACATTGGTGGTGGATACAAGCTTCTTGGGACACTCGTTGGAGTAGTGACCCTTGACTCCACATTCAAATCAAGTAATCTGGGACTTGTCTTTGGCTGCAACAGGCACGACATTGCTTCCAGCCCTTGGGGCAGTATTGTTATTGTTTTTATTGTTGTTGGACTTGGGCGGTGCACGGTTGAAGTTGTTGGAGTTGCCGGGGTTGTTGTTGTTTCCTCTAGACTTCAAGTTTCCTCCGCTACGATTGGGGTAGCTTGGATGAGACATTGGGGGTTTATTGTTTCTTGGGGCATATCCTGCAGATGGGTTAGGGCGATACTTCTGGGTATTGTGAGACCCAGTCCGGTGCATCATTCTATGCTTGTGGTTGTCATTGGCTTGGTTTATCTTCCCTTCCATCTGGATGACAGAGTCGACTAGCTCTTCTAGGTCGTCAAAACGGATGTTGACTAACACAGTCTGCATCTCATCATATAGTCTGTTCAGGAATCTTTCTTTCTTCTTGGCTTCAGTGTTGATCTCATCAGGGGCATACCTAGCGAGGGATAGAAATTTTTCACGGTACTCAACTACCGTCATCCTTCCTTGCTTCATTTCCCTGAACTCATCTCTCATTCTAGTGACCAAACCTTGTGGCACATGGGTGCGGCTGAACTTGATCTTGAAAGCTTCCCAAGTCATGACTTGACCATTGTTCATGGTACGGGTGCTATTCCACCATGCTCTTGCATCTCCTGCCAGATAATGAGTGGCAAATAGTACCTTCTCGTTGGCGTCAACTCCTGCGACTTACAGATTGTTCTCCATGGTTTGTAGCCAGTCATCAACATCTAAGGGATCCTCAGATTTGTTGAAGATAGGGGATTGGTATTCTGAAAGTTCTTAAGCTTGGATCCATGATGATCCTGATTTCCATGGCCTTGATTATTGTGGGCCATCTGAGCTATCTGTTGCAGGGTGGCTAGGTTAGCTTGGCGCTCTGCTCTACTAGCTTCACAGTCGGAAACTAGCATCTGCAGAATCTGCAACATCGGGTCCTGTGATGAGATGCTTCCTCCTTGGTTTCCACGAGTCATATGAAGATTGAGATAGATAACGAGATAAGAGGGAAAGTTCTAAGGTTCATGGTTTTGTTTTTCAAAAGCTTAAACTTTGAGTGTGAACTCAGGTTTTGCAACTAACTTTTTCTCATTCATTCATTCAAAGCACACAATACAAACACGCACACCACAACAAATGGAAAACATATGGTTTTAAGAACCATTCTATGAACTAAGAAACAGTGGGACCGATACAACTCATTCTTACGGTAGTGATCAAGTGCATCTACTCATCATCGATGAAGTCAGAATCATCATCATCGGTGTAGAAATCCATGGCATCATCCTCCAGGTAGTCGTTGTCATCACTGAGGTACGAGTGAATATCTCCCTGGATGTGTTCACCTTCTTCCTCTTCCTTTGCTTCAAGCTGGACTTCTTGCTCCTGGATGGTCTTCTCGAGGTCGGCCACCTTCTTGCAAAGACGAGCGATGGTGCGATCCTTCTTCTCGCGTTGACGGCAAAGTGATTGGCGATCCTTGATGAGTATGGCGAGAGTCTGATCCTTCTTGGCAGCAATGGCAAGGTTTTGGTTGGCGTAGGCTCGAGCATTGTCCAATTCCTTCTGTCTATCATATAGTAGGAAGTCAAGATTCTCCACTTGGCGCTTCATCTCCCGGTGACTTGGCATCTCCAATGGCATTCCCATAGAATCACGCCTTGCGTAGTGAGCAAAGCGAGTTCCCTGGATCAAGTTGATGTTTTGCCCACACATATGGGCAAGAGCTTCATGCATCGCCCTAGCTAATCCATCTAACCAGTTGTTCTCTCTCATGGTGAATTGAATCTTTTCAGAAAGGGGTGCTTCCAGCTTGCCTCGAAGATCTGCAACTATCAGCCATTGTAGATCTCCTCCTGGGTAATCCTTGAGTTGAGCTCCGAAGAATTCCGGATGCGGGCGCTGAAGATACTCTCATAGTGCATCAAGATCCCTCTCAAAGATCAGCTGTCCTCTGTTGCCCAACCGGTAGAACTTGCAATACTGAACTTCCATCTATAAGGATTTAGGATGAGTAAGTTAGTGAGGTGATCAAGTGTGTCAAATTTTATGTAGTAATGTAAGAATTTTTTAGGAACATGATTTTTTTGAAAGAATCAAGGATAAGAGTGGGAATATGTTTTCATAAATACTCACTTCTTTTGTTTTGAAACTAAGTTTTTGTTTGGACGTCCATTCCAACTAGGGTCTCCTATGGTCAAGATGGCTCTAATACCAACTTGTCAACACCCATATTTTTAATCCCAGATGCCTGTTATGCCATACATCGCAATCCCAGGATTGCCATTTTTGCGAGACATAACAGATTGGATATCATAGTACATCATCCATTACAACCCATAATAAGGTGTTACACAAATAAAGGATCTCAGGATCCAGTCTTAATACAAACAAGCAACGGAATAATAAGCGTAGCGGTGGGCTCCATCTTTAGTGTCACAGGCAATGCTGACGATGGGAGATGATCCTAGTTGTCATAGACGTCCTGCTATTCATCTTCCTGATAGTCCTCCTCATAGTCTGGCCACGGGAATAGCCAGGGACAAAGCCATGAGTACTCTTTAAGTACTCGCAAACTATCACTAACAAGTAAGGTAGTTCTAGTAGGAAGACTAAGCCCTAAATTTATTTGCAAAAAGCCAGATTTATCTAAACTGAGTTCAGAAGTAAAGAAAACTAAGTTAAAGTTCTAAATCACTTTAAGTTGGGAACCTAGTTTTCATATTCACAACCCTGTTGTGGTCAAGTCAAAATCATAGTTCACTTCACAAGTCATTTTGAAAACATCTGACGACGGAACAGAATGGCCACACCAACTGTCCATGACCGCGGACACGACTATTCGAATAGTTTGACACTCTGCAAAGGTGGTACACTTTCACCACAAAATTCGATACATCTGTCAGGGATAACCCTGAATCATCATACTTAGTATGCGGTTAATCAATCATAACCTTTCAATTACACACTCTATTATAGGCACCTCCCCTATGAGCTTGGCCCCCCAGCCATGGCCATCTGCCATCATGGGCACTTCATAGGTGGACATCATCAAGAGGTAGCCTCAGCTCAACCTCCTCCATGAGTGAGCCCATACTAATGCATATAAACTTCCGGCTAAGCCTTACCCAATTAAGGTATTGTGGTTGTACGGTAAAATTGGAACGGTATCGCATCCGAACCCAACCATCTGTTTTTATAAATGGCTAAGGCTCATGCCTCAACATTTTCATCATCAAAAACATTTGTGTTTCTCAACACATGTCAAAATATCTCAATAGAATGACTCATCATTCCAAGGTTTTCATAATCATTTTCACCAAGTATTTCCATCTAAAGTGATCAAGTTTTATGTTTAGCACTAGCCACTAAGTTAAGAGTGTTCACTAATGAGGGATGCTAATCTCAATCTCATGCCATAGAATGACATCTAGTATAGGCCTAGGTTTATACTCTTTATGCTATCTATACTAGTTTCCAAAATCTCACAAAGCATTTAACTAAAGGTAAAGAAACTTTGGTAAAGTAAAAAGTAAAGCTTGCAAGTAAAACTTGGGATGGGTATAAATCAAAGTATATAACCAAAGCATGCATAATGCATTTGCTTAATTTATCAAGGGGGAAAGTGTTAACTTGCTTAGTTCTAGCTTGCTTAGTAATGATGGCTTGCCTTGATTGGTGCAGCGATTGAAGTTTTCTTCGTCTTCTTCAGGGTAGAACTCCTCCTCCTCGTATCCTTGGTCAGTACTATCGTCTATAAATGAATACGGGGTACACAATCGCCAAACAATACTTAACTAAGTCTATTTAGCACACTAACGCCCACACTTGATGTTCTAGCATCATCACAATCATCACATGAAATAAAGAACTAGTTTTATTTAGTTTATTTGAGAAAAGTAATTTCTACTCATTGAAATTAATTAAGATTTAATATTCTCCAATTAGAATATGGGATCATGTTTACACATGTCATCACCACATATTATAATACATAGGAATGTGATTTAAAGTGTTGGTCACATTTTATAAAGCGTAAGATTATTATTTAATAGATTTAAAGTGACTAGAAATACCCTAATAGCATTCTTTTGGTACTAGTCCAATGTCACTGCATGCAAACCTAGATATTTTTACATATTCAGATAGACATTATCAAATGTGATTTTTGAGAGTTTGGATTAACTCAAAAGCTGTTATGGTTGATTTTTGAAATATATTTGAATTTGCAAAAGTCTCTGTTTTATTATGTTTGCTAAAGATTATGTCTAACTCCAATTGATTTAAATCCAACGGGCTTGGACAGATATTTTAATTATCTTTCTAAAAAAATTGGAATCATCTATTTTGGTTAAGTGAAAATCTCTAAATTGATTTTTGAGTAAGTGGACAGAAACTAGTTTAAACTAAAAAGGAAAAACCTTATTTGAATTTCCAGGCCTAGGAGGGAAAGCTAAACGGGCCGGCCCAACTGCACAGCACAGCGTATCGTGTGGCTGACAGAGGGGGTCCACTAGTCAGTGACTCATCTAACGCGAAGCGGTATCGTTGATTCTAGGTCGTGCGATTAGAAGCAAGATCGACGGCTGAGGGTCATCATCGACGACGAACAACTCCAGTGACGAGCTAAACCTAACGCGGTGGTGGGGGTCTCTCGGGGCTCACCTGGTCTCCAGCTAGGCTCGGCGATGGGGGCAAATGACGTGGTAGACAACGGCGAGGCGAGGCGCGGTGTCTCTTGGCGGTTCTCACGGCCAGAATTACAACAAGATCTACACAATATATAGATGGGATGGATGGAGATGGTGGTGGTGCATCGGTGGATGGTGAAGATCGATGCCTTAGCCTTCCAGATCTACGCAGGGCGAAGATGGATCCCCTATGGATGAGTTCCCCCTCCTGATGCCTTCCAGAGGTGAGGTTTATGCGATTTCTGGTGGTTTGTATGTTGTCTCCTCGAACCAATTGCACGGGGTGGAACTATTTGACGAGGCGGAGGCGGCGCCAACTATACGGCCGGAGCTATACGACCGGAAAATTGCTCCGCCCGTATAGTTGGTCGTTGCGCTCTCTACCTCCCTTGTTCACTTCTGGTTTTCTTCTGGTATTATTAATATTTCCCAAATAAGTGATTTACGTTGTTTTGACTCCTTTTCTCCATAGTACAACTGCTCCAAGAATTGTATTCATTGGATCCATCATCTGTCCTGATCCTGGTGAAAATAGACATAAAATGTGCGCACGAACACCATGAAATACCAAGATCCTACATCTACAATGCAAAATAATAATATAAAACATGGTGAAAATATGCACTCATCATTGGCTCACGAAAGGAACGAGACGGAAAGCCAAATAAATGATAATTATAGGCAAAACAACAAGTGCTTATGTATTTTTAGAGCACATCAACTAAAAAATCCAAAAAGTGCTAAAAGGAGTAAAACATAAATTCTTACAAACTTAGCACTAGCAAAATAATATCCTACTTATTACAATTAGATTGTTTTCAGAATAACACATTGTTTTTGTGGCACACTCTATGATGCAGGTGAAGAGACAGGATTTGCTGGCTCGCTGGACACATCACCCGTGTCACCCTGATATCTATCCATCCTATACTCGTTGTGGATTTATACAAGTACTATTCATCTATGATTGTTTCCATTGACATTGCCATGATGTTGATTGCCTCGGTGTCTGAGTAGATCATTAGTTCTTGTGGAGATGGAGAAACCCTAGTATGAGATTTAAATAAGATAAAGTCTATTATGATATTCATCGCGGTGACCATGTGTTAGATTTTCTACATCTTGATGTTGAGAGAAGTTGACCTCTCAATATTTGCCTCTTGTGGGGACTTGATGGAGGAAACTACTTGTTGGTAGATGGAGGCGTGTTAGCACTTACAGTGACTATAAACCTGTTGGCACCCCTTACGTATCAACTTGGAAAACCGAGGAAACTCATGGAACACTATCCATGCCATGGGATATGTCCTACGGGATTACGTCCCTTAATAGCGTTGTAATTTGATTGATGTCGATTACTGACTGCTGTGGTTATGAGGATGATGTCAGCAGCGGTTGTTGCCTATTTTTCCAAATACGGAGTTCCTCCCACACATACATAGTTGATAATGTTCATGACGATAATCTTTATCTTAGATCTTTACAATACTAGTGGTGTATCCGCTACTCCCTGAGAATGATTTTTCCCTACTGCAGTTCCAATCTTTCTTACATATGCGATACTTACTTTCTGTACTCAGTTATTTTACTTTACTTTATTGCTCTTATACCCAAAACCCAAAAACACCTTTTTACACAATACTCACATTTTATCTTGTCACTTAGAACTTTATCTAGCATTTCTATCGTAATATATATTTCAAGAATTATTAGACTTCAGACTCTTGCTCCCTGTGGGATCGATATATTTATTTCGAAACTAGCTAGAGTAGCGATCTGTGCACTTGCAGTCATCAAGCTATTTTCTGGCGCCGTTGCCGGGGAGCTAAGCATTGTAGGTCTTTTAGTTTTTGCTTATTTATTTTTGTCTTGCTAAATTTTGTTTTGAGTTACAGGTATTCACCAACATGATGGAGTTTGAGCAAATGACTAGTGCTAACCCACTCAACCACTTTGGGAAGCCCTATGATATTTATAAAAGAGACAACTCCAATGAGAAGACAAGGGGGTTTGAAATAAATCCTCTACTACTTACTATTCTACATAAGACGCGATTTACTGGAGATGAAGAAGATCTTGATCCATATGAGAATATTACATGTTTTAAAGATATATGTGGCACTTTTCTATTGATGGGATATACCGCCGATGAGGTAAGGGTTAAACTTTTTAGTCAAACTTTGACAAGTACAACTCTCTCATGGTATAGATCTCTACCCCCTGAAGCCACTACTACTTGGGATAATCTAGCTTGTGAATTTCTATGAAAATATTATCCATTATCAAAATCCTTTGGAATTAGGCGTCTTATAATGACTTGGAAGAATCGTTGTAATGAAGGACTAGTAAGAGCTTATATTAGATTTAAAGATTTACTACGACTATGTCCTCATCATGATTTGCCTGAATGGTATTTATTACATATCTTTTACGGCGGTTTCATTGAACCTAATAAAATTGAACTAGAATCTTTCACAGAAGGAGCCTTTATGAACCTTCCTATACCTAAAGCTTGGGCCTTACTTAATAGAATTCGTGATCATAGAGTTTCATGGAATTTTGGTCTAGGAAGTGAAGGATGCGTAGAAATAGAACATGATTGTATTCATGACTATAATTAAAGTAGCCATGTTAAAGACTTATCAAAAGAACTTTATTTAGATTCAGATCTTGTGTTGCAAGTTGTTAAAGCTTTTACATAACATATTAAAGCTCCAAAGGAGGGTCCAATCAAGTATGATCCACCACCCGAACCAGAAAAGAAAAGAGAAGATGAATCAACACTGGCCTCCGTAGAACCAATATATGAAGTGCCTTTCCCTAACACTGCACAAAAGCATATTTATGAATATGAGCATGTCAAAGCAGTATAGGAAAAGAGGGAAGAAGAAAGCATGCCGAAAGTCATGGAACATCTGGAAGAAACCAAAGATGAAGAGGTAACCAAGGAAGCAATTATGGCTATGTACTCACACTGTAACATAGTTGAACTTGATGAAGAGACTTCCGTATTGGTTGAAGGTAAAATAAAGGTAAAAGATGTGGGTAAGCCTATTCTTCCGTGCATATTTAAAGAAACCTCTCATTACGGTTTATGTGATCTTGGCACCGAAGTTAATGTTATATCTTATGATTTCTACTTAGAAATAAAAGAAGAAATAGAACCGGCTACAATTGAAAATACTGATATAACAATTATGTTAGCCAATAAAAACCTTAGAATTCCAATGGGAGTAGTTCACAATGCAACTGTCACAATTGGCAACAAAGACTTTCCTATTGATTTTGTAATTGTTGATATGCCAGCTGACACTCTTTTCCCAATTATATTTGGAATGATCTTTTTGGGTGATATAGGTGCCTACGTTAACTTCAAGAAGGATATTATGTCTCTTAAGCTTGGGGGAATGGAAAACAAATTCCATTTCTCCAAATTTAAAGACAGACCTCCACAAATACAAGAAGAAGAGAGAACTATTGAGGAAATGGTGGCTCTTTTATTTAGTAATCAAGAAGAAGAGATAGATGAAGATCCAAATTATGAAGAAATAGTTATGGAGGACAAGTCCCTAGGAGAACTAGAAAATGAATTCGATTCACTTCCCGTTTTGGGACCTTCGATTGATGAGGCTTTTGAAGAGCTAGAAAAGAGAGGGGATGAGGAATTACCACCCCCAGAGTTGAAGACTCTACCAGAAAATCTTAAATAAGGTTTTTACATGATACTAATAAATTCCTTATTATTATTAATGCTAAACTTTCAGGAGAAGAAGAAGAACTAATTAGAATACTTAAGAGGCATCGCCAAGCCTTTGGGTACTCAATGGATGACTTGAAGGGCATTAGTCCCATGATAACCGTCCATCAAATATTCATGGAAGAGGGTGCTAAACCAGTTGCAGAATTCAATAGAAGACTGAAGCCTGAAATGAAAGAAGTGGTAAGAAAAGAAATTGTACGCCTATTGGACGCAGGTATAATCTATCCTGTTAAAGAAAGTGAATGGGTAAGTCATGTTCACTGTGTTCCTAAGAATGGCGGTTTTACTGTTGTTCCTAATGAAAACAATGAATTGATACGTACTAGTACTATTGTTGGGCATAGGATGTGCATAGACTTCAGGAAATTAAACAAAGAAACTAGGAAAGATCACTATCCATTACCGCTCATAGATCAAACTTTAGAAAGTTAGCAAACCATACTCATTTTTGCTACTTGGACGGATACTCTAGTTTCTCTCAAATAGTTGCTTATCTGGATGACCAACTTAAAACAACTTTCGTTAGTCCTTACGATTTACATGCTTACCGATGTATGCCCTTTGGTTTATGTAATGCTCCAGCTACTTTTCAAAGATGCATGACTGCTATTTTTGCTGATTTTATAGAACTTATAATGGAAGTATTTATGGATGCCTTTTCTCTCTATGGAACTTCTTTTACTAGTTGTTTGGATAATCTCAAAGAGTTTTGCAGCGTTGTGAAGAAACTAATCTCGTTCTAAACTGGGAGAAGTGCCATTTTATGGTCAAATAAGGTATAGTCCTCGGACACCAGGTATCAGGTAAGGTAATTGAAGTTGATATAGCTAAGGTTGAAGCAATAAAGAGAATGCCACCACCTAGGATATTAAAGGTATACAAAGTTTTCTTGGTCATGTGGTTTTTTATAGAAGGTTCATTAGAATTTTCTCTGGAATATCTAAACCATTGGCAAACCTTTTGCAAAAGGGAACGAGGTTTAATTTTGATGATAAGTGTCTTGAAGGCTTTGATAAACTCAAAAATTCTTTATCTCGCGCTCCTATTATTAAACCACCTATCTAGGATACTGTTGGAAATATGCCCTACATACAAATAGTAGTAAGGACTATTATCATATTTCATATAGTTTATGATTAAGTTTTATATCATGCTATAACTGTATTGAGTGGAAACATCAATACACGTGTGATATACAAACAACCAGGGGTTCCCAGTGAAACTCTAGTCACTGATTCATTGGTCAACAGATGATCATGTTTCCTGATCATGTGGCATTTATGCCAGTTGGAAATGGAGTCATCTCATTCCGAGAATGAGATGATGAACCAATACCCAACCTCAACATCGTGACCCGATCATGTCACGAAGTTCAAGTTATGATGATTATAAATGGATCCTCATAGACTATACCTTAGACCGTGAGGCTATATCAATCACTGTCTCCCGAGAGTGCTTAGATAGCATCAAGCGCCACTTGGTAATACAGTGGTTATAAAGGTGTGTTCAGGTACTCGGAGGAAACCGTAGAGGCAATATATGTCAAGAGCGGGATTTGTCCGTCCATGTGACGGGAAGATACTCAAAGGGCCCACTCGCAGAAGTTATATCCAATAGTTGCGCAGCGTGTGATTTGATCATGGGGATATCACTTGTTGGAACGAGTCAAGTAGCATTGTTTAGTAAGGAGATTGAACATGACATGGTGATGTCATTGATCAGATCTCGGGCAATGCAAGTATCGAGAGACAAAGGGAATAAGACACGACTGTCCCGGTTCAAATGACGAAAGATCTTCATGGAACGCACAGGGGTCACATGGCCATCCAGGTCCCTCTGTCGATCATTGGTGCGGGAGTGTCCCGACCATGTCTGGAGTGTTCCCGAACCGTGGGGTATCACGCTTAAGGTCTTGATGATGCTTAGAGAGTGTTTATAGGATCGGTAGAATCGCCGAAGATTTGTAGAGAGAAAACCGGAAGGGTTTCGGTAAGTCCGGAGGATGTCCAGAGTGGAGGTGGAAGTGTTCCATAGCCACGGAGGTTGAATAATATGTGAATGAATGTTAAATATTGATTTAATCATTTATTCATAATTATTTAATAAAGAGAAAAATCAATTTAAATGGTCAAAGGCTTAATGGGCCAATTCTCGAAGGGAGAGGGCCCATTAGGGAAAGGAGAGAGGGAGAAGGGGCCAAGGGTGGACAGCTAGGCCTAGCCCCCCGCGCGGGGCCCACTAGGTGGCCGACGGCCTCCCCTCCCCCTCCTCTCCTTTAGTCCCACCCCAGGACTTTGAGGGAGGTAGTACCTCCCCTCCCCCTATATATAGTGGGGGTATTTGGCCAAATAAAATACACCAATAATCAATAAAGGTCTTCTCACTTTTGGGAGGACCTCTAATTGATATTTTTCTCTCTCCCCTCTCTCTCAGTGACCGTGGTCCCAAGTCTGGACTGCACGAACGAGAGACATCTTCACCGCGGAGTGTCGTCGTGCTGCGGGATTCAGATCCGGGAGCTCTACTTCCACAACTGCTGCTGGATCGGGGAAGCAGGAGTCATCGTCAGGCACCGGACGTGTGTAACTCCTCGCGAGGTGTCGCACTTGAGGCACTCAAGTCGTTGGAGCCGAAGGAGCGCAAGGACTTCATCACGACCTTGAGGTCGGCTTTGGCTCGTCTACACCAACCATGCTCTCCTGAGCGTTGACAATGCTTTTCGGTCTTCAAGGGAAGTTCGTGAAAAGACCCTCCGATTACTGTATTACTAATAGATAGGTCCTGGCAGCTTCAAGGGTTCAGGGGCGTAGGGTAAAATTTATTGTTTTCATACGCGGAACCCCAACAGTGGTATCAGAGCTAGATCTATGCGTAGTAATGCTAGTACGGGTAGAACACACGAGATGTAGCGTGTGGGCGTTGATCTTTTAGTTGTTACCCTCCCACGTGTACTTGTGTATACCACAGTAATGCTTGATGAAGCGGCCCCCAACCGACTTTACGCGTTCATTCGCGAGACTGGTCCACGCTTGACATACGGCTCGTACCGTATAAAGTGGCTTAGGGGGGTGTCTATCTCTCTCGCATTAGTTTGTATACCATTTGCAACGGAGGGCCCCGAAAGGGGTGTAGTAGAGACAACTACTTGATCAGCGTTATGCTGAAAGTTCGTAGGTAAGAATGGTTCTTGTGCGAAAGCCCATTCAGCCACGTAAAACATGCAAAGTTAAGGTAGATGCGTCTAACTTTGTTTTGCGGGGGGGGGGGGGGGGCATTGCTTTGTGATATGGTTGTGGCAAAGGTAAAGTTATTACCTTATGTCACGTAGTAGTAGATAGTCATGGAAGTGATGGACTACCACGCCGGAATGACACTGGTACCCTGGTGTCTACGGCACCAGAACCCTAGCGCCGAAATCCGGTGACAACGGATGGAGATCACGACGTGAAGGACCATATCACATCGCATTGACATTCAATGTTATTATTTGTATATCTTATTGTGTGCTAGTATTAGATACTCGACGGTAGCCTAATAAGATGATCCCTGTTAAAATTACCAACGATTGTGTTCCCCCTTAGTGTGCACCACCAAGAAAGTGCTTTGGTATGAGGCAGGCCGTGATGATCGGGTGTCAGACATATCTACGTTCGCATACAGTGGGTGTAAGCCATGTTGCACAATGAATATACTAAGGTTGAGTTGGCGAGCCTAGCATGTACATACATGGCCTCGGAACACGGATGGTCGAAAGATTGAGCACAAGTCGCATGAATGATGTGACCGATGTTTAGCGTCCACCCTTGAACCCACATTGATGGCCGTGATGATCGGGGGAGATGTGGCTGATAGGGGTCGTGTTATCACTAGGAACCCTTATGGGGATAGGTGTTTCTGAGCGGAGTTATTATTAACTCATTTAATTATAAATTTAGTCTAAATTCCTTTTGCAATTGTAAATGTAGATGCCACCTTTCCTGTTGACGATTGATTGGTTAGAAGGGGAGAAGCTCAGATTAGATGGATCAAACTTCTCCATATGGGTTGCACGTCTCCACGTTCTCCTTAGCGAGAATGACGTGGTCGACTACATACTCGACGGGATGGATTTGGATCAGCCCATTGACCTAGAGACCCCAGAGCAGCGGAAAGACCGCTATCTTCGTCGTGAGATGGCCTCCTTCATTTCAGTTACTATGCGTTTCGGAATGGTGGATGAGCTGTGGCCTTTCGTGGGTGATATCAACCCTCGTTCGGTGATGCTACAGCTTAGGACACATTTCGTGGAACAAGCACGCATATGGGAGCATGAGCTAATGGGAGACTTCCTCTCCATTAAGATGGAGGAGAACTCATCACTGGAAGACCACTTGGAGCGCATGCATGATGTGTGCATGAGGCCTGCATACTTCCTGGATAGCTAGATGACAAGCTCTTTTGCAAACGGCGTTGTGCTGCGGTCGCTGCCACCAAGCTACCAAGCACAAGTCAGGACTGCGTTATGAGGGGCGATGTAGAATCAATGGAGTTCCACCGGTTCGTGACACGTCTCAAGAATGTGTTGATTGAACCAGATGTCGCTCAGGTCATCAATGACAAAGGTATATATTTGATATACAGTTTTATAAATGTTATAATCTTGCAAACACATTTGCAGTGTTAAGTATATCTGATACTTGTTCTATTTTGCTGAAAACAGGTCCTTCTGCATGAGAGGTGCTTGCTGGAGAGGAGGTGACATTGCGTGTTGATGGCGAGCATGAAGATGATGGATGACGACACTCTCCCTCGACATTTATCACTTAGTTTATGTTTTGGATAGTTATTGTAATCAAGAGTTTATGAACTTCTTTAGTGTGTCTCACACTTTGTGAGACGGTTATTCGTATGAGTTTGTAACAAACAGTTGTTATACTTTTATGAATGATTTCTATTCGTGTTCATATCTTGTTTGATTATGTGTGAATTATCCTTGTTCATTTGAAACTAATTGATAATGCATGAACATTTGTAAAACATTAAAATGCCTTAAAATACCCAACTTAAATGATATGTTTATTAATGAATGAACCATTGTTTAAATTCAAAGTTATAATGATAATATGTGAAATTCATTCAATTTCTTATCACATATAAATCATACCTAAGTTCGGCAAAATAACTTGAACACCGTGTATTACTTGAATACAGAGTGTTTAATGAAATGTTAAAAGTAAATACATATTCGATGTATTGTGTTTTAACAAAATGGTAATTATCATTGTATGATTGTTTAAATGTGTAAAGCAGTTTACCAAAGGAAACATGAATATGAAATTATTTGATATGATCAAAGTGTTTCATCAACAAAGGGTATAAATATAAAAGAGAGTCTAATTACTATGATTTGATCAATAGTAATGAAATTTGACTTTATAAGATAGGCATAAAAGAAATTGTGAAATGCAAAGCGTTTTGAAACGTCAAAATGCAAAGCATCACAATGTGATATTAGATATCAAGGTGGGTTGATAAATGGCACCAAATAAATTGTTGCAGTGTAGATGTAGAGACCATTAGTTAGAAATAGTTAGCACTCAATTAGAATATATAGTGAACCACTTGAATTCGTGAAAGTTTTGGGTTATTTGATATAACCAAAACAATAGCGAATAAATCCTTGTAGAGTATTCATTGGAAACTTTGAATACGAAATCCATAGCTGAAACCAAAAGGAAAGCAAAATTCGTACTGTTTGGATTTTGGTGCATTCTTGAGAAAGCTCAGTTTTAGTGATGTTTCTCAATTATGGAGCAAATGGAAAATAGTGTAAAACATGATGAGGATTCAAAACCCTGCATCAGAGTGTTGAGAAGCGCAACGGACAACGTTCCTAAACGATTCTCTTCACAGAAGGAAAGAATCAATGATATTGATCACTGTGTTTTCCCCACTGGTGTTTTTCACTACATGAAGTAGGATTCAAAATGTAACCCATATCTTGTATGGAGACATTTGTGACTCATTAGTCATGATTCTTGGAATATGACATACCTACGAACTACTAAGGAAACAATGGTAAACTAGAATTATGAGAAATCCTAAAAGCAAAATTCCCTTGAGATTAGAAAGCAATTCGTTGCTGAATCTCACAAGTAGAAGAGATTACTTGAATTTTCCCAAATGACTACAAAGCCATAGTGGAAAAGGGGGTGAAAGACAAAAGCACAATTTGTCAAGTATTGGACAAATTCAAATGAATTTGATTCAAGTGTGCTGAATGTCTAGAGGATTTAAAACTAGTAATAGTACTAGTATCTCATACTAAAATTCCAAGTTTGATATTTGATCAAAGGATTTTGAAGTTATTCAAAGTAGTGAGTGGATATGCAATTTGCATAAAATTAAGTGGGAGCTATAAAAGTCTTCCTAAAACAATATGTGAATGACATATTTTCGAGTGGGAGCTTATAGGAGTAATTCTTAAGTATGTTATGAATGAAAGCGCAAATACTTATAAATAATGATTTATAAGATGTAGAAGTTGATAATAGGTGTATTATGATATTATGTAGTATTCCTTAAGGGATTCTGAAAGGGGTTTCAGAATAGAAGTTAATTAAGGAACTTGTCACATCCCAAGATTTTCCAAATCTTGTAATGTGAAAAATAAATAAACAAAATAAATTTTTGTTGAAAATCAGGGTGAAAAGAAACTTTTGTTTCTAAAAGGAAACTTAAAATCCCATCCTGAACAAACTTTGGTTAAAGTTTGAATTTAACAAAACCAAATCAAGAGAAATGCATTCCTCAATGAATGTATCTGGAAATTTGAACACTTGGAAAATAAATCCAAAACCCTAAGCCCTAATGGAATAAAAACCATTTCCAAGTTATCTCCAAATCCATGGATTTGATCCATACCAAAATTGATCAACAAATATTCACAAAGGATCAAGAAAGACCATAGAAGTTGGTTTCACTCAAATTGGAACCATAAATAAAATCTTATGAATATAATAAGATAAGGAAATTGAATTTCCAAAGCTAATAAAGCCCTTACCAAAAACCCATACCAATTGGTGAACAAATAATCCTAAAGGGATTTAAAAAGATAAAACATTTAATAAAGGAAAATAAAATATTTTGGAATTTTTTTGTTAATTAAATCAAACCCTATTTTATTAAATAACTAAAGATCCATTTTATTTAAATATTAAATGGATCCTAAAATGAATAAAAATATTATTTTGAGATTTGGTTTATGTTGATAAACAGAACCAAATTCAAAGTACAAAGTTGAGTGATTGTTTGAATGGTTTGATTGCTTGAATAATTGATTGAAAATTCAAAACAGAAAAATAGTAATAGAAAAGGAAAAATGTTTCAGACAGAAAAAAATAAGAAAAGGACAGACCCAACCCAATTTGGCCCAACAGCAGCCCAGTCCAGCCCAGTCTTCTTCCCCTCCCCGAACCGGTTTTCCTCACTCGGGAACTTACCCGCAAGGAAACTGACCAGTGGACCCACCTCTCCTTTCTTTTTCCCACTGACCAGTAGGCCCACTCTCCCCTGTTCATCCTCCTTACCCGCCACTGACCGAGCCCACCCCTCGCCGGCCGTTGCAGACAGAATAACTCCTGCGTAATTTGCCTTAAACACGCATTGAATTAGCCCCCTGACCACGCAGGATAAATCGCCTCGCTCTCTCCCCCGTTTCCCCTCTGTTTCCTTCCCCAAGCACGCCCCCAGGCTGCAGTATTTCGCCAGATACTGCACTATCTCCGACGAGCTTCCACCGTCGATTCCGGCCAGCACACGCCCCCTCCTGCCTCCTCGAGCACGCAGCGGTGCTCAACATTCCCCAGCGGACCCGTCTGTAGCCGTAGCTCACCCGCGGGCGCCCCTGAGCCTCAGCAACGACTTTCCCGAGCCAGCGCTGCCGTCTGCTCCAACTACGGCGACGTCTCCCCGATAAATCTGACCACCCCTCTTTTCCCCATGGATATGATGATGACCGCCATGCTCTCGCGGACCTAATGGTGCTATTCGTTTGTCCTAGGTTGCCCCTATCCTCACCCTCAACAACCTCCAGCATCGCCGCCGTCTGGTTCTTCTCCGACGACGTCCCTAGGTAGTATCCGACCGCCCCGAGCCTCCTCGTTCATGCGCACAGCTTTGTCATGATCCTGCGCATCTAACCGCGCCTTCGTTTTGCCTTAGGGTGATCGACAGCTTCGTCCTCGACCTCAACCCGAGCCAACCGCCGCCAGAACGAACTCCGGTGAGGAATTGCCGCAGACCCCGAGCGCCCCTTGACCAACCGCGAGTACCTTGAGCTTCGCCGTGTTCTCCTGAGCCTGGTGAGCATCTCCCCTTTCTCCCTCACCTCCTGTAGCATCGACACCATCGTCGACCGACAGCTCCGCCGCCGGTAGCCACCGCAGCGCCGCCCACTTTTGGTCAAACTCGCCAGCACCGTAGGATCGAGATCGGACGCTCACGATAGTTAACTTAACCGCGAAGGGGTACGCGTCCAGGACCGTGCGATCGATCAGATCCAACGCCCTGCAACCGCGATCCAACCGAGCCGGTACCGTCCAGTAAAATCCTGCCGCGTGGCACTAGATCTGTTTAAAAGAATTTTGAAAACAGATTTATTTGCCATTTTCAAACCCTTATAACTCTGGATCCACACGTCCAAAAATTACAAATTTTATGTCGTTGGATTCAGGAGAACAAGACCTAACCAACCCTGCCTTTAGTTTAGCAAATAGTATTTGTTAGATTGGTTGATTTTGCAGGAACATTTGATTGCTTGTTTAGAGTAGAAAAATTGTTTAAAAATGATTTTAGGGTTAAAACCTTTGCAAAATGGTTTGTTGTGACCTTACTGACCCTAGGAACCAACCCATAGTTTGGAAAATGGATTTGGTAAAGTTTAGGATGGAAAACTTGATTTAGCCCATTTCTAGCCAAATGGAAATAAAGATTTTGGTTATGAAAATACTTTTATAAAGAAAACTTTGGGAAAATGTTTTGAACCAAACTCACTGACCCTAAACACCAAGTTTTGTGATTTGAAAACATACTTGGTGAACCCTATAGGCTAATGCCTTAGTAAAAATATTTTACACCACTTAAAATGATACTTTGTTTTGAAAATGGTTTTTGTAGTGAAACCTCTTTACAAATGACTTTGCCATTTTGGTAAATGACCAATTTGGAACTTACAAAGTTTAGAATCCTAGTGAAGACCATCCTTACAATAGAACCAACCTTTGCATGCTTACGCATGACTTAGATCCCATTACTTTGTGTGTGAGAAATTGTTTGTTTGACTTTGGTTTGGAATGTGAATTGAATTGTGTTTGCTTGATTGACTTGTAGTGAAGTGTGAGACTAGCAAGATCAAGGAGTGAACCTATACCCTCTACCAAAAAGGCAAGTGATGCTTCATATCTTATGTCCCATTATTTTCACTATGCATTAGTGTTTTTGCTAAGTAAAACTTGCATGGATTTTATTGCTAAGTATAGACCTTGCTATAGGAAAACCTAGTAGATGAATCCTTAGTAGGATTTTCCTAAGTTAAGAATCCTACTACTATCAAGCTTAACCTAGCTAATAGAAAACATGGGTGGAAAATATATTCACACTATGGAAAAATATTCTAAGTCTGAGGACTTGGTTCTTTGTTTAATAAAACAACTAAGTTAATGAATCCCTGGGTGGAATGGAAGGATTGGTTTGTGTTGAGTGGTTCACAAGGCCCATTTTTATGGTTTACCTTAGTGTATCTCACTTGTGGATGGCCACCCAGGAACAAAGAGATTTGAGATGTCAAATGTTGAGAAGCTTCAAGTGCAACCACTTGGCAATATGGGCTCTGCCATGATCATATAGGTTGCAAGAACTTAGCCATATGGACAGTTGGTGGTAGTGTTTGATAGGTTGGAACGCGTCCATGATGGTCTAAGGGAAGGCTTCTGAAAGATCTTGTCTTGGGAAACCAAGTCTTGTGGGGAAAGTGCACTACCTCTGCAGAGTGTAAAACCTAAGTACTTAGCCATGTCCCTGGTAAAGGACAATTTTGAGCATCAAGACATGGAAGCTTCAAGAATCTCATCACTCCAATTTCTAAGTAACATTTGTGGTTTGAACAAGGGTTGTTTGAATTCTTCAATCTTTGATGGAGAGATGGCTTGGTACAAGGATCTTGAAATCTTAGATTGGGAAAAATGTTTTTGCCAAGCAAAACTTAGTATTTTCAAAATGATAAGGAAAAATCTATTTTGAGCAATGCAAGCCTCAACTCCACTCAGCCAAATGCATATAGATGATAGCCTCCACTATACTACCATAGTATCACTTGCCAATACAATTCCAATGTATTGACCCTTGTGGCTGTAACTTGTAATGTTGCAGGTTTGATTGATTTTAGTGAAGATTGATTGATTAGGATTACAAAGTCTACAACCAACATCTGCCTGTGGCACTTTGAAGATGAAGGACCCATGACTATAGTTATTCCGCTGCAATGTAATGTAATAGCCTAATGAGCTATGTATTGATGTAATAAAATTATGTTATTCCTGGTTATAAAGTTGTATTATGACCTTTGTTTCTGATATTACATCTAAACTGTGGATGCTAGCTATTGATCCAGGGACTAGCATTGTAAACACATGGGATTCTACCTTACCTTATATTTTAATAAGGTTGGTAACCTGACATGGTATCAGTGCATTGTGTTGCCTGTAGGATTTGTAACCCTAGGATTGGACAAAAACCCTTAGAAAAATAGGAGTTGTATTTTGTTCCAAAATTTATTTACAAAACAATCTTGTAAACTCTTTCCTCAACCATTTTGGTTTCAACTCTACATCTCTTCTATTTCAAACTTGATGGACAAAGCCTTTTCCATGACCAAAGACTTCACCATGTGCAAAAGACATCTTCAACTTCTTCAACCCTAATGACTTCAACATTTTCAGCATGCTCACTAAGGACTTCCAACTTGGATGACACTAAGGACTACAAGTGAGACAAGAAATATTACTCAAGACTTGAAGATTAAGGAAACACAACTTAGAAGGAGCCATCATCACCTTGAAGTTTGAGATCAAGATACAAGAAAATTCTCTAAGGATACAAAGATCTCATTCAAGAAGAATCAACCAAGGAGGATGGAAAGATCACAAGTGAACCATGTAGATGGACCACCATATCTAGTTTAAGTCAAACACACCAACTTATGTGGTGTAACAAAAATATTTTGTTGCCTAAGTATGTGCTTGAACTTTGTTTGAGTGGAGTGTTTGTTTGTGACTGCTTGCACATTGCTTGTGTGATTTGTGATGTGTGTGAATAGAATTGATTCCTTAGAAAATCTTTTTCCTATTCTAATCCCAACCCAACCCAAACAGATGACTACTCCAAAGGACTCCAACATCAAGGTTGATGACACCAACAACAACCAAGAAGACAACATGAGAGAACTTATAGCAACCCAAAATCAATTGAGCCAAGAGACAACTCAGCTTTTAGCCAACAACAATGGACTAGACCCAGCCATACAAAGGATTTTGAAACTTCAATCCCAATTGATGCAAGGATTGGTTATACAAATGATCAACATGAGAGAAAACTTTTCCCAAAGAGCTAATGACAACAAGGATGACAAGGATGCTATTCTAGAAGGAACCCAAGTTAGCAATACTTGTGAAGTCAAGGATCATGCACCCAAGGAGCATGAAGATCAATGCCCCAAGAAGAGAGAAAGATCTCCCACCTATGAAGAACATGAACTAGAAGAACTCCTAGCTTTGGAGAGACCCAAAAAGAAGAAGAAATGCCCCAACACTAGCAAGAAGGATATTACACAAGAGCAATGTTACACTTGCAAAGAGATGGGACACTATTACAATGAATGCCCAGAAAAGAAGAAGAACCAAGGAAACAAACAAGAGGCAATGACACCAAATGAAAAGAAAGATATCAGCCAAGTGATATGTTACAATTGCAAGAACCCAAGGCATTATGCAAGCAATTGTCCAGAAAAGATGAAGAATAAGTTGATCAAGCCTATGGAGAAACTCAACCTTGGCCCATGAGTCAAGTGAGGAAATAAAGGACACTATGCAGATGGTTGCCCAGAGAAGTTTTCCCAGGATCCCAAGAAGGACAATGTGTAATTTTTGTTTGAAAATTTTTTAAGGGTGGTAGTACCCTAGTTGTGTTGAACCTGCTTGTAACCCTAACCTTCCCAAATCTCGAGGACGAGATTTATTTTAAGGGTGGTAGCTTGTCACATCCCAAGATTTTCCAAATCTTGTAATGTGAAAAATAAATAAACAAAATAAATTTTTGTTGAAAATCAGGGTGTAAAGAAACTTTTGTTTCTAAAAGGAAACTTAAAATCCCATCCTGAACAAACTTTGGTTAAAGTTTGAATTTAAAAAAACCAAATCAAGAGAAATGCATTCCTCAATGAATGTATCTGGAAATTTGAACACTTGGAAAATAAATCCAAAACCCTAAGCCCTAATGGAATAAAAACCATTTCCAAGTTATCTCCAAATCCATGGATTTGATCCATACCAAAATTGATCAACAAATATTCACAAAGGATCAAGAAAGACCATAGAAGTTGGTTTCACTCAAATTGGAACCATAAATAAAATCTTATGAATATAATAAGATAAGGAAATTGAATTTCCAAAGCTAATAAAGCCCTTACCAAAAACCCATACCAATTGGTGAACAAATAATCCTAAAGGGATTTAAAAAGATAAAACATTTAATAAAGGAAAATAAAATATTTTGGAAACTTTTTGTTAATTAAATCAAACCCTATTTTATTAAATAACTAAAGATCCATTTTATTTAAATATTAAATGGATCCTAAAATGAATAAAAATATTATTTTGAGATTTGGTTTATGTTGATAAACAGAACCAAATTCAAAGTACAAAGTTGAGTGATTGTTTGAATGGTTTGATTGCTTGAATAATTGATTGAAAATTCAAAACAGAAAAATAGTAATAGAAAAGGAAAAATGTTTCAGACAGAAAAAAATAAGAAAAGGACAGACCCAACCCAATTTGGCCCAACAGCAGCCCAGTCCAGCCCAGTCTTCTTCCCCTCCCCGAACCGTTTTTCCTCACTCAGGAACTTACCCGCAAGGAAACTGACCAGTGGACCCACCTCTCCTTTCTTTTTCCCACTGACCAGTAGGCCCACTCTCCCCTGTTCATCCTCCTCACCCGCCACTGACCGAGCCCACCCCTCTCCGGCCGTTGCAGACAGAATAACTCCGGCGTAATTCGCCTTAAACACGCATTGAATTAGCCCCCTGACCACGCAGGATAAATCGCCTCGCTCTCTCCCCCGTTTCCCCTCTGTTTCCTTCCCCAAGCACGCCCCCAGGCTGCAGTATTTCGCCAGACACTCCACTGTCTCCGACGAGCTTCCACCGTTGATTCCGGCCAGCACACGCCCCCTCCTGCCTCCTCGAGCACGCAGCGGTGCTCAACATTCCCCAGCGGACCCGTCTGCAGCCGCAGCTCACCCGCGGGCGCCCCTGAGCCTCGGCAACGACTTTCCCGAGCCAGCGCTGCCGTCTGCTCCAACTAAGGCGACGTCTCCCTGGTAAATCTGACCACCCCTCTTTTCCCCGTGGATATGATGATGACCGACATGCTCTCGCGGACCTAATGGTGCTATTCGTTTGTCCTAGGTTGCCCCTATCCTCGCCCTCGACAACCTCCAGCATCGCCGCCGTCTGGTTCTTCTCCGACGACGTCCCCAGGTAGTATCCGACCACCCCGAGCCTCCTCGTTCACGCGCACAGCTTTGTCATGATCCTGCGCATCTAACCGCGCCTTCCTTTTGCCTTAGGGTGATCGACATCTTCGTCCTCGACCTCAACCCGAGCCAACCGCCGCCAGAACGAACTCCGGTGAGGAATTGCCGCAGACCCCGAGCGCCCCTTGACCAACCGCGAGTACCTTGAGCTTCGCCGTGTTCTCCTGAGCTTGGTGAGCATCTCCCCTTTCTCCCTCACCTCCTGTAGCATCGACACCGTCGTCGACCGATAGCTCCGCCGCCGGTAGCCACCGCAGCGCCGCCCACTTTTGGTCAAACTCGCCAGCACCGTAGAATCGAGATCGGACGCTCACGATAGTTAACTTAACCGCGAAGGGGTACGCGTCCAGGACCGTGCGATCGATCAGATCCAACGCCCTGCAACCGCGATCCAACCGAACCGGTACCGTCCAGTAAAATACTGCCGCGTGGCACTAGATCTGTTTAAAAGAAATTTGAAAACAGATTTATTTGCCATTTTCAAACCCTTATAACTCTGGATCCACACGTCCAAAAATTACAAATTTTATGTCGTTGGATTCAGGAGAACAAGACCTAACCAACCCTGCCTTTAGTTTAGCAAATAGTATTTGTTAGATTGGTTGATTTTGCAGAAACATTTGATTGCTTGTTTAGAGTAGAAAAATTGTTTAAAAATGATTTTAGGGTTAAAACCTTTGCAAAATGGTTTGTTGTGACCTTACTGACCCTAGGAACCAACCCATAGTTTGGAAAATGGATTTGGTAAAGTTTAGGATGGAAACTTGATTTAGCCCATTTCTAGCCAAATGGAAATAAAGATTTTGGTTATGAAAATACTTTTATAAAGAAAACTTTGGGAAAATGTTTTGAACCAAACTCACTGACCCTAAACACCAAGTTTTGTGATTTGAAAACATACTTGGTGAACCCTATAGGCTAATGCCTTAGTAAAAATATTTTACACCACTTAAAATGATACTTTGTTTTGAAAATGGTTTTTGTAGTGAAACCTCTTTACAAATGACTTTGCCATTTTGGTAAATGACCAATTTGGAACTTTTTACAAAGTTTAGAAGCCTAGTGAAGACCATCCTTACAATAGAACCAACCTTTGCATGCTTACGCATGACTTAGATCCCATTACTTTGTGTGTGAGAAATTGTTTGTTTGACTTTGGTTTGGAATGTGAATTGAATTGTGTTTGCTTGATTGACTTGTAGTGAAGTGTGAGACTAGCAAGATCAAGGAGTGAACCTATACCCTCTACCAAAAAGGCAAGTGATGCTTCATATCTTATGTCCCATTATTTTCACTATGCATTAGTGTTTTTGCTAAGTAAAACTTGCATGGATTTTATTGCTAAGTATAGACCTTGCTATAGTAAAACCTAGTAGATGAATCCTTAGTAGGATTTTCCTAAGTTAAGAATCCTACTACTATCAAGCTTAGCCTAGCTAATAGAAAACATGGGTGGAAAATATATTCACACTATGGAAAAATATTCTAAGTCTGAGGACTTGGTTCTTTGTTTAATAAAACAACTAAGTTAATGAATCCCTGGGTGGAATGGAAGGATTGGTTTGTGTTGAGTGGTTCACAAGGCCCATTTTTATGGTTTACCTTAGTGTATCTCACTTGTGGATGGCCACCCAGGAACAAAGAGATTTGAGATGTCAAATGTTGAGAAGCTTCAAGTGCAACCACTTGGCAATATGGGCTCTGCCATGATCATATAGGTTGCAAGAACTTAGCCATATGGACAGTTGGTGGTAGTGTTTGATAGGTTGGAACGCGTCCATGATGGTCTAAGGGAAGGCTTCTGAAAGATCTTGTCTTGGGAAACCAAGTCTTGTGGGGAAAGTGCACTACCTCTGCAGAGTGTAAAACCTAAGTACTTAGCCATGTCCCTGGTAAAGGACAATTTTGAGCATCAAGACATGGAAGCTTCAAGAATCTCATCACTCCAATTTCTAAGTAACATTTGTGGTTTGAACAAGGGTTGTTTGAATTCTTCAATCTTTGATGGAGAGATGGCTTGGTACAAGGATCTTGAAATCTTAGATTGGGAAAAATGTTTTTGCCAAGCAAAACTTAGTATTTTCAAAATGATAAGGAAAAATCTATTTTGAGCAATGCAAGCCTCAACTCCACTCAGCCAAATGCATATAGATGATAGCCTCCACTATACTACCATAGTATCACTTGCCAATACAATTCCAATGTATTGACCCTTGTGGCTGTAACTTGTAATGTTGCAGGTTTGATTGATTTTAGTGAAGATTGATTGATTAGGATTACAAAGTCTACAACCAACATCTGCCTGTGGCACTTTGAAGATGAAGGACCCATGACTATAGTTATTCCGCTGCAATGTAATGTAATAGCCTAATGAGCTATGTATTGATGTAATAAAATTATGTTATTCCTGGTTATAAAGTTGTATTATGACCTTTGTTTCTGATATTACATCTAAACTGTGGATGCTAGCGACTAGCATTGTAAACACAGGGGATTCTACCTTACCTTATATTTTAATAAGGTTGGTAACCTGACAGAACTGGTCCTTAATAACTCAAATTAGCAATAGTGTTAAGTTGAACATCAATGGTTGAAAAAAGAAAAGGATGATCGTCATCCACTATGTTGAGACATAGGTTCTATCTTAGTAAACCATGATGATAACTTAGCATAATATGTGATCCAAATAAGGAACATTTAAAAGTGATTAAGTTCGAATCACAAAACGTTGAGCTAAGTTTGTCCGCAGTGTCTAATAAAGAACTGCAGATATGTTTTTCAAATCGATAAAGGATGACATATCTTAAAACATATAGGGTTATGTTATAAGGGAATATGTTGGAAACTCCTGTAAATACCGATTAAAGTCAAGTAGGAAGCGAGGTGAACAAAAACATCAAAAGTTGCACAGAGTGCACTAGTGTTTCGATGAATACATTTATAATAATAGATAAGGGTACCATCTAAAGTGTTGTATAATGTTATGGCGACGCTAGTTCGCTTTTAACGTAGAATGATGTGTCCCACGGCATAGTGCCCATGAGAAACCCCTCGAGGTTGATCTAAAGTCACTGTAGGCTCCTAGAATCAGGCCTCGTTCTGCTGCCATAGCAACGATGCATACACACAGATGTTATCATGTGATGATAAAGTATTAATGTCAATCAAGGTGACATTAGTAAGTTGCAAAGGATTTGGGACTGGAAAGTACAGACCCAAGACTCAACCTCTTCCATGAGCAAGCATGTTCAGGGTACCGGATATATGGTGCCAATGATTGAGAACAAATGTAGCTAGTGTATTTGTACCCTAGTGCAAGTGGGAGACTGTTGGAAATATACCCTAGAGACAAATAGTAGTAAGGACTATTATCATATTTCATATAGTTTATGATTAAGTTTTATATCATGTTATAACTATATTGAGTGGAAATGTCAATACACGTGTGATATACAAACAACCAGGGGTTCCCAGTGAAACTCTAGTCACTGATTCATTGGTCAACAGATGATCATGTTTCCTGATCATGTGGCATTTATGCCAGTTGGAAATGGAGTCATCTCATTCCAAGAATGAGATGATGAACCAATACCCAACCTAAACATCGTGACTCGATCATGTCACGAAGTTCAAGTTATGATGATTAGAAATGGATCCTCGTAGACTATTCCTTAGACCGTGAGGTTATATCAATCACTGTCTCCCGAAAGTGCTTAGATAGCATCAAGCACCACTTGGTAATACAATGGTTATAAAGGTGTGTTCAGGTACTCTGAGGAAACCATAGAGGAAATATATGTCAAGAGCGGGATTTGTCCGTCCATGTGACGGGAAGATACTCAAAGGGCCCACTCGGAGAAGTTATATCCAATAGCTGCACAACGTGTGATTTGATGACGGGGATATCACTTGTCGGAACGAGTCAAGTAGCATTGTTAACGAGATTGAACACGACATGGTGATGTCATTGATCAGATCTCGGGCAACGCAAGTATCGAGAGACAAAGGGAATAAGACACGACTGTCCCGGTTCAAACGACGAAAGATCTTCGTGGAACGCACAGGGGTCACATGGCCATCCAGGTCCCTCTGTCGATCATTGGTGCGAGAGTGTCCCGAACATGTCTGGAGTGTTCCCGAACCGTGGGGTATCACTCTTAAGGGCTTGATGATGCTAAGAGAGTGTTTATAGGATTGGTAGAATCGCCGAAGATTTGTAGAGAGAAAACCGGAAGGGTTTCGGTAAGTCCGGAGGATGTCTGGAGTGGAGGTGGAAGTGTTCCATAGCCATGGAGGTTGAATAATATGTGAATGAATGTTAAATATTGATTTAATCATTTATTCATAATTATTTAATAAAGAGAAAAATCAATTTAAATGGTCAAAGGCTTAATGGGCCAATTCCCGGAGGGAGAGGGCCCATTAGGGAAAGGAGCGAGGGAGAAGGGGCCAAGGGGGTGTCCGGCTGGCTAGGCCTAACCCCCCCCCCCCCCCCCCCCCGCGCGGGACCCACTAGGTGGCCGGCGGCCTCCCCTCCCCCTCCTCTCCTTTAGTCCCACCCCGGGACTTTGAGGGAGGTAGTACCTCCCCTCCCCCTATATATAGTGGGGGTATTTGGCCAAATAAAATACACCAATAATCAATAAAGGTCTTCTCACTTTTGGGAGGACCTCTAATTGATATTTTTCTCTCTCCCCTCTCTCTCACGTGACCGTGGTCCCAAGTCTGGACTGCACGAACGAGAGACGTCTTCACCGCGGACCATCGTCGCGCTGCGGGATTCGGATCTAGGAGCTCTACTTCCGCAACTGCTGCTGAATCGGGGAAGCGGGAGTCATCGTCAGGCACCGGACGTGTGTAACTCCCTGCGAGGTGTCGCACTTGAGGCACTCAAGTCGTTGGAGCCGTAGGAGCACAAGGACTTCATCATAACCTTGAGGTCGGCTTCGGCTCGTCTACATCAACCACGCTCTCCTAAGCATTGACAACGCTTTTCGGTCTTCAAGGGTAAGTTCGCGAAAATCCCCTCCCATTACTGTATTACTAATAGATAGGTCCTGGCAGCTTCAGGGGTTCAGGGGCGTAGGGTAAAATTTATTGTTTTCATACGCGGAACCCCAACAGATACAACCTTTGATTTAATATGCAAAGCTAGTGATGATGTTGTAGGAGTAACTCTAGGATAACATATTGGTCGTAGATTTAATATTATACATCATGCTAGTAGAACTCTCAATGGTGCTCAAAAGAACTACCCTAAGGAAGAAAAGGAACTTTTTCTGTATTTTTCTCTTGTGATAAATTCCATGCCTATATAGTTGATGCAAGGGTAAGAGTTCACACGGATCGTGATGGCTTAAAAGAACTCCTTGAAAGGAAAGACCATAAGCCAAGGCTGATCCGTTGGATTCTTTCACTTCAAGAATTTGAGCTGCAGATTATGCAATGGCAAGAAATAAAGATGTTAGATGCAGTGTCCATGTTTTCCCCGCAAGACACTAACCTTATTGAGAGGAACTTTAATCCTGGTGATTTCCATTTACCGGAATTATTCAATGAACTAAAGTCAATTCCTCCAAAAGAGAAGAAGTCTTTATTATGGGAGGAACTTTTCATCCCCGTATAAACAAAGGTAAGTGCAAGGTAGGTGTTCTTACCCAAATAAGTGATTTATTTTCACAATTCTTACTTTTAAAAATTCTGCCTTTGAATTCCTTGTATTTCTCTGAAGTTTTAGAGGGGTTTTTCCAACTATATGGGCGGAGCTATACGACCGGAGAGGGAGATCCCGCCGTATAGTTGGTCATTAAACTCTCTATATCATCTTCGTGAAATTGTTTTCGCTATCTGAGCCTATACGGTCGCAACTATACGACTGGAACCAAAATTTCCAGCCGTATAGTTGGTCGTTAAACTCTTAGACACTTTTTTGGTTTTTTTGTATGTATCTATACGGTCGCAACTATACGACCGGAACCAAAAATTCCGGCCGTATAGTTGGTCATTAAACTCTCAGACACTTTTTGGTTTTGATGTCTATATCTATACAGTCGAAACTATACGAGCGGAACCAAAAATTCCGGCCGTATAGTTGGTCATTATACTCTCAGACACTTTTTCGTTCGATCTTTCGTTTATTATGATATAAAAAACGTTATTGTCGGTTTTGAGTCGTGATTTAATCGACCTGGACTCGAGATATTTGGAAATATCTACCCGGAACCAACTATATGGCCAGAGCTATACGAGCCACGCCCGTATAGTTGGTCGTTACGCGGCAGGACACTTCCAAATCCGTGATTTCTTTCCCTATTTTGTTAATTCTATTCTTGGGTGACAATTTGGTGTTTCTCGCGAGTTTTACCGACCTCTGACCCCCCTTATATACTGCCATTGTCTCCCTCTATAATCTCCAGGAACCAATCTATCGATGCGCTATCCAGTCCCAGGCCGTGGAAAACCCATGGGGCCCATTTCTCCGTCTAGGGACCGCTCAAGTAGCCCGTCCATGGAGGACGATCATGAGGAGGTGGAGAGGTTTAGCCCAAGGTACAAGGAGTACGTCGAGCCAAAATACTTCAACAACCATTCCAATGATGATGTGGTTGACGTCTACATCCGCCGTGACGTCTATGATCCACCGGAGATCAATTGGGTGGCGATGAAGAAAGCTCAACAAGAGAGAGAAGATCACAAAACGCATGGAAAAGTGCGCGTGGAGACGGTCAAGTTCATCACTATGGATCAAAGTCTGCACTAGAGTAAGGAATTATCTAATATTTGTGCAGGTGCTAGCAAAGGAGCCGAGGTACCACTCGAGAAGCCAACCATTGGTGCTCGCATGAAGGTCAAGCCTCAAGAAGAGTGGAGGTACGGTTTCCACTTCCCCGATCCATTAATTATGGATGAGGAAGAAGAAGCTGTACCCAGAACCAAGGATCACGTACGGGCATTGGAGATATATCAGAAGCAGGAGCTACTCCATTGCGTTGAAGTCCGCGACCATCTCGATGAGATGGAAAAGAAGGAAGACCTATTTCCATTGGTGACTAAGCTCGTTGATAGAATGGACACTCTGCAGTCTGATTTGCAAAGGTGCTACAGCCGCATAACCACTTTGGAGGAGACCAACAAGAAGCTATGCACTACAATGTTACATGCCATGGCACCCCGTTGATCTACAACAATCATGGTATCAAATAATCGCAAGGGATTATTTGATCCTTCCTAGCTTGATTCCAAGCTTGGGGAGATCTTTAAGACCTTGTAATCTATCTTATAAGTTTTATTACTATTTTCGCATTAGTTCAAAGTAGAAACAAAGTTTGCATCATTATAATTCCCTTCAAGAATAGTCGATCCCTTTTATGAAATTCCGAGTTATTATTATATATGGAGAAATATTGAGTTTGTGTTTGCTTTATTTGATATATGAATGGCTTGAGTATAATTTTACTTGCACTTGATGATAGCAATAGGAGTCTTCCACACTATTGGTATTAATAGAACACCTAAAGATAATTTAGTCAATATGTTGTAAGTCTATGGTTTTATTTACAAAGAAAAATTATCTACACAATTAAGTTGAAGAAGAAACCTTGAACAAAGGAAAATAAAGTGCTATGAAAATAGAGTGGGAATGAGTCGAGGTAGAATCTTCAAGTCATAAGAATGCTTCATATACAGTTGGAATTTGGTAATTGGGATTGTTAAACTTTGAATTCCTACATGAAGTGGAACATATGGCTATATCCTTTGCATAACACTTAAACAAAAGTGTGAGCATATATATACAAAAGAAAAGAAAAAGAAGAATAAAAAAAGAGTGAGTGTGCAAAGAGCAAGTAGGCATATACCACTGAGTTGTAGTATGACAAAGAGACACTTTTGAGATTCTAAATCCCAAGTGAATACGTTGATCCTAAAGCACTTGGGACTACCTCGTTAACTCATTCGGTTGAACTGGATTCTTTTACATTATGTTGAGATTCATATTTTATGAACTATTGATCACTAAGGTGTGGAAGCCTTCTAATACTATTCTGATGGTTCGAGTAAGGTACTATTCATGAACTTATTCCTATGTATCGTAGATGATAAACACATGCTGCAATTGCCACATTGTTTTTATCGACTCAACTTCATGAACATGAGGGTCACATCCATTAAGCTAGAGCTTGCTCGGGACGAGCAAGAGTCCAAGCTTGGGGAAGTTGATGAGTGCATATTTGTATCATGTTTTATATTATTATTTTGCATTGTAGATGTAGGATCTTGGTATTTTACGGTGTTCACGCGCACATTTTATGTCTGTTTTCACCAGGATCAGGACAGATGATGGATACAATTCTTGGAGCAGTCATACTATGGAGAAAAGGAGTCAAAAACAATGTAAATTGTTTATTTGGGAAATATTAATAATACCAGAAGAAAAACATAAGCGAACAAGGTAGGCAGAGAGCACAACGACCAACTATATGGGCAGAGCAATTTTCCGACCATATAGCTCCGGCCATATAGTTAGCGCCGCCTCTGCCTCGTCAAATAGTTTCACTCTGTGCAATTGGTTCGAGGAGACGACATACAGAACACCAGAAATTGCAGAAGCCTCACCTCCGGAAGGCATCTGGAGGGGCAACTTATCCATAGGGGATCCATCTTCGCCCTGCGCAGATCCAGGAGGCTAAAGCATCGATCTTCATCATCCACCACTTCACCACCACCATCTCCATCCATCCCATCTACATCTTGTCTAGATCTTGTTGTAATTTCTATACTCGTTGTGGATTTATACAAGTACTATTCATCTATGATTGTTTCCATTACCATTACCATGATGTTGATTTCCTCCATGTCTGAGTAGATCATTAGTTCTTGGGGAGATAGAGAAACCCTAGTATGAGATTGAAATAAGATAAAGTCTATTATGATATTCATCACTGTGACCATGTGTTAGATTTTCTACATCTTGATGTTGAGAGAAATCGACCTCTCATATTTGCCTCTTGTGGGGACTTGATGGAGGAAACTACTTGTTGGTAGACGGAGGCATGTTAGCACTTGCAGTGACTGTAAAGCTATTGGTACCCCTTACATATCAACTTGGAAAACCGAGGAAACTCATGGAACACTATCCATGTCATGGGATACGTCCTACGGGATTACGTCCCTTAATAGCGCAGTAATTCGATTGATGTTGATTGCTGACTGCTGTGGTATGAGGATGATGTGAGTAGCGGTTGTTGCCTATTCGTCCAAATACGGAGTTCCTCCCACACATACATAGTTGAGAATGTTCATGATGATAATCTTTATCTTAGATCTTTACAATACTAGTGGTGTATCCGCTACACCCTGAGAACACATTTTCCCTACTGCAGTTCCAATCTTTCTTACATTTGCGATACTTACTTTTTGTACTCAGTTATTTTACTTTACTTTATTGCTCTTATACCCAAAACCTCCAAACACCTTTTTACACAATACTCGCATTTTTTCTTGTCACTTAGAACTTTATCTAGCATTTCTATCGTAATATCTGTTTCAAGAATTATTAGACTTCAGACTCCTGCTCCCTGTGGGATCGATATCTTTATTTCGAAACTAGCTACAAACGATCCCTGCTCCCTGTGGGATCGATATCTTTATTTCGAAACTAGCTACAAACGATCTGTGCACTTGCAGTCATCGACCAACAAACCTTCAGCACGGAAACTTTGCCGAGTAACAGAGGTCAATTGCTAAACCAGTTTAAACCCGAAATCAAAGCCGGCTTCCAGTACCAACAATTCACTACTCAGAAAATACCCGCATCTCGCAATCAGACAAAGACCCAATTATAAACTATAAAAATTTAGACTTATACCCGAAGGTAGCATTTTTAGAATTGCAAATCTAACCAGAACAAGCATGAGTATAAAGTACTTTCAAGTATTCTGGGATTTTGGCTATGACATGATCATTCAGAAATAAGATGGTATATAAAAATATCTTAGTAAAAACATTGAGGAGACCAATAGTTTTATTTCGCTTTGAACATGTACACATATATGATTACAAAGAAAGAAATTTTAAGAATAAAAGGGATGTAGCTGAGCAATATTCCAAGGACGGTCTATCTCATCCAGATTTGTACTGCCTCTAGCTCTCTTTCTCTTCTTAGTAGCAGGTCTCTCTTTTTCTAGCCTTAGATCAGTTATGTAGTAAGAATCACTATGCAATACTTGACTAACCATGAAGGGCTCCCATATAGAGGCAAGTTTGTGATCTCTTTTTTTCACTAGCCGAAGAACCAGATCGCCCTTCCTAAAAGACCGATTCCTGACTCTCTGACTATGATATCTACGTAACTTTTGCTGATAGGATGTAGATATCTGTTCATCAACCACCCAAACTTCCTCGAGCATATTGAGGTCATCTTGTTGAGCAACTTCGGTATCCTCTTCGACATACGCAGCGACTCGGGGAGAGGTGTGAATAATATCACTCGGAATAACAGCTTTTGCACCATGGACCAAGAAAAAGGGTGTATATCCGGTTGACTTGTTAGGAGTTGTTCGTAAACTCCATATTATGGATGACAATTCGTTTGCCCAAGCCCCCCCAGCACGATGTAGTGGTGCTTCGACTCTTGGTCATAGGCCTTGAAGAATTAAACCATTTGCTCTTTTGACTTGTCCATTGGCTTGTGGATGTGCGATTGATGCGATATCAAGCCGGATCCCCTGTTCATCACAGAATTCGACTAGTTCTCCCATGGAAAAGTTACTCCCATTGTTGGTAATAATACTATGCGGATACCCGAATCGGATGATCACATCCTCGACAAACTTTTTGGCTATTGATCCATCACAACTTGTGACGTGTATTGCCTCAATCCATTTTTTGAATTTATCCACCATCACAAGAAGGTGAGTGTATCCACTTTGAGCCCGCCGAAATGGTCCTACCATGTCAAGCCCCTAGACCGCAAGATGCCATGTAATCGGAATTGTTCATAGATGATCAGCCGGAACATGGGCTTGTTTGGTGTATTTTTGGCAACCTTTGCACGTCTTGACCAGCCGTTCGGCATCTGCCTTAGCTGTAAGCCAGCAAAATCCATGTCTAAAAGCCTTTGCCACTAAAGATTTGGATGCAGCGTGATGTCTGCATTCGCCTTCGTGAATTTCCCTTATGATTTCCACGCCTTCTTTCGGAGAAACGCAACGCTGAAATACCCCAGATGCACTCCGCTTATAGAGATCACCTCCCACTACCATGTAGGCTTTTTCTCGTCGAACAATCTGCCGGCTCAGAACTCGTCTTCGGGTAGTTTTCTCTCTACCAAGAAATCAAGGTAGGGTTTGGTCTAGCTAGGAATTACAGCCAGAACTGCTATGAGTGGTGAGTTGGATTTTGTTAGATACTCCTCGTCAACTCCTGTGATAGAGGGAACTCTTAAGTGCTCCAAAAAAGCACCATCCGGGACCTGTTTCCGTGTAGAGCCTATTCTTGATAGAGCACCCGCTTCCTCATTTTCTATTTGGGGAATGTGTTGAACTTCAAACCCTTCGAACGATTTAGATAGTTCATCCACGAAGGCTCTATAAGCTGCCATGTGTTTGTTGGAGTTGCAGATATCGGATACTTGCTGAGCAACTAAATCCGAGTCTCCATAACACATTAGTCGGTGAATGCCAATGTCTTCCGCGATTCGAATTCCTTGTAGCAGGGCTTCATAATCAGCAATATTGTTTGTCGCTGTGAAGTGGATCTGCAACACATAGAACATTTTTTCACCTTGGGGTGACTTAAGTACCACGCCAGCCCCCGAGCCCCCGAGAGCTTTAGACCCGTCAAAGAGTAGGGTCCAAACTTCCGTCTCTGGGAGGCCTGTGTTTTGGACTGTCTCTGTCCAATCAGCGACAAAGTCAGCAAGAATCTGGGATTTGATTGTTGTACGTGGTTTGTACTCACTTAGCAATGCATCTTGTGGAATCGTTGTTGTTGATTATGTCTCTCATGGGAGCTGTGCTCACCATGATAATCTTGTGCTCTTGAAAATAGTGACGTAGCTTTCTGGAGGCGAAGAACACACTATAGGCTAACTTTTGATAATGAAGGTACCTTTGCTTTGATTCAGTCAAGACCTCACTGAGATAATAAGTCGGACACTGCACCAGGTGCTCCTGTTTTTCTTCTGGCCATTCCACCACCATGACGACACTGACGACTCTGTTCGTTGCAGCTAAGTATAGAAAAATCGGCTCATGTGGCTCCGGTACTGCAAGAATAGGGGAGGATGAGAGTACAGCTTTCAGATCCTGTAGTGCAACTTCAGCTACATCGGTCTAGACGAACTTCTTAGTCTTTTTCAAGAGCTTGTATAGTGGTGCGGCTCTTTCTCCGAGACGGCTGATAACCCACAAGTATAGGGGATCGTGTGTAGCCTTTTCGATAAGTAAGAGTGTCGAAACCAACGAGGAGCTAAAGGTAGGATAAATATTCTCTCAAGTTCTATCAACCACTAATACAACTCTACGCACTCTAAATGTTTGCATTATCTAGGAAATAAAACTAGAGCAACAATACGAGTAATAGAGATAGCTTTGCATGATAATAAATAACAAGAAAGTAAAGCTAGTTTATGCAGCAATAAAATACACTAAACTAACAGAACCATGAGTGTGGAATGGTGGTGGTAATTGTGGTGGCTTTGTCCAAGTTTAAATAGCGAATAGATCAGGTTCATTATCTTCGATGCATTTTTCTATGTGGGAGAGGCTAAATAGATATGCGCTTCACTACTTGGAATTACATGTACTATATAATTGGATTGTTAGCAAACATCCATAAGTACTAATCAATGTATTAAGGTTTCCCCAACCATAGCCTTAAGTTTAATGGTCCTCTTACTCCCATACGTGCAACGTTCCGGTTCGTATCCTTAGGTTTCTATCACTCCGGCAGAACTTCCCCCTTCCTCTTACACATACTACAAACCCTATGATGTTTAATCCATGCGCTCACAAATATAATGGACACCAAAGTACTGTACCATATCAACATACAACTCTAATGAACCAAAGATGTTCAACCATTCAATCTAAGAATAAAGAAACTATGCACACATGACATAGATCATAGGATTATAACTTATAGCATCAAACACCATGTTTACATAGGACGGTACAAAGGTGTGTGGGAGGATGAACCACTGCATACTAGGAGGATTAGGTGATGGAGATGTCGGTGAAGATGGTGAAGAGGGTGGTGGCAGCACCGGTGGCAGCGCGGGGGACTCCTTCCCCGCTGCAGGTATCATGGGGGAGCACCACCCCTTAGCCCCCTTCCTTCATGGCTTCTTGGGAGCCCTCCCCCATGGAGATGGGATCCATGGGGGAGGAAAAAACATGGCTTTGGCGTCTACAAATTCGTGGGTGGAGGTGCCCTGGGGGAATTAGGTTTCCTCCCTTTATATAGATTCTCGGATTCCCGTGACCCCATCTTGGGCTGCAGTAAATCGGGCCTAAAAGGCCCGTACGGACTCGGAATCAGCAAAATTTTATGTCCAAAACGTTTGTCGTGAAATGTCCAACAACTTTATAGCCGAAGAGTTTTCCGTTTGACACTGTCTTCGACCCAAAACGTGACCATCTTCAAAAAGAGTTCTGAGATAGATTTCTGGAAAAATCCCAATTTGAGTCCAACAAGGTTTCCACTTGTATTCTTGGTAATTCCTACACATCAAAGTGTAAAACAAGAACATTGTGCACTTTTGCTATTATTAGTAGGTTAGTCCAAATAAATCATAAACTTTATACAAAAAGGAGTGACAAAAGCATATTATTAGCATAAAACCATCAGAAATTATAGATACGTTATGGACGTATCAACATCCCCAAGCTTAGTTCCTGCTTGTCCTCGAGTAGGTAAACAATCAAAACAATATAATTTTTGATGTGAAATGCAGACAACACAATCTTGATCATCATTATCGTAAAAGCATTGATAGCTAGGATTAAGGTACTCTAAACATGAATCATGAAAGATAGAGTTCTAACAATAAGACATAGCAACTATGTTGTAACATGAAAATGTACAAACAAAAGATTCATGAATAACAATGCTTTGTAAGACATTTGTTTGTTTCACATAAGAAAGCATAATGAGAATGGTATTCAGCTTATCCCTCATAGAGTAGCAAAACATAAATGCATAGGACACCTTCAAAGTTCATAAGGGTGACTAGATACAAATAGTTTAAGAACAAGCAATATCAAAGTTATGCATCAATCAACAAGTCTTTGGACAATGCACATTAAACTAAGAATGGCCACTATACTCTCTTAATAGGTGCATAAAGATAGAAGATGGAGACTCAACATAAATGTAAAAAAGGTCCTTCTTAGAAGGAAGCAGGGATTCAAGTCTCATAAAGAGCTTCCAAAAATTATGATAGTTATTAGCTTTCAGCTCTCATTGCCCCTATCATAAGAATTTTTAGGTGATTAAGGTTAAAGTGAAACAACTAAGAGGATATGCTTGACAAGTTATAAGTTGAAATCTCATGCCCCTTACTTATGAGTACCGGACTTCATGCTACTCAACTTCAGTCACAAGTAAGCTCTTGTCATTGTAAGTACATATGTATCATAGAGAACCGCCAACGGGGTACCCCTTGCACATGATACAGGAGCTATCCCATAATCAAAATGACAAGGCAAGTAGACAATGAGCATCTCAGCGATCTTTTTATTTTCTATTTGCATAGGTTTTTATTGAGGATGCTTCATAGAGTGCTCATTATGGTTATGCTGCAAGTTTCCACCATGATTAGGCATGGCTTTGGCTAGCGACCCAGGCGTTTCTCTAACACACATACAAACTCCATGAGCTTACAAGTTCCCCTTTTATTTCACACCACCAGGATCCATAAGCAAAATAATCATGATATCAACGGAATAATAATTGCAATGTTGAAAGCGTTCCCCATGATACATGGTTCTGCTAGCTTCAACTTATAAAGCGCAAGCATATACGCAACAAAGATGGACATAATGGTTCAAGTTTATTAAGTGAGAAAGTAAAGTGTGCCATCAAGTTCGTGAGAGCTTTAATCACTAATTTTCACATAACAAGTTTATTTCGGAAGGTAGAGAAAAACATGAATATACTTGGAATATAAAATGCTAATAGGTAGCTATGGTGGACTCTTTGGGATAAATTGGTTTTATTTTGAGTTGGATGCATGAGTGGAACTCATACTTGGTTATGGAGGCTAGCAAAATACTGGGAGCGACCAACTAAAATAGCAATAATGGCCATAATCATGCAAAGCGATAAAACATCATTAATTAAAGCATAAAGTGATATTACATGTAGAAAACTAAAGGATCATAAAGGCTATGGTGACTTGGGATAGTCATAACATGGTGTGAGCATGTGCCAAGTCAACCCAAATAAAGCATCAAAGGAGAATACCACAATACTATGCTTTAATATGCTAAAACAACGCATGATTATTTCAAGGCACATTAAGCAATCTCAATTATTTATAACATGTCATGCTACTGCAAAAATCACTAAGCATAAAGCCAAAACAATATCAAGCATGACATGACAAAGCATATGCCACTGTAAAAACGAGCTCCTTTAACCACTTAAGCATGAACTTTTCCTACTCTTTTCCAATCCAAACCACAGTTATTTGAAAACTAATGTATGAAAGAGGGGGTCCAACCAATTTATTCAAGCAAACTAAGCAAACCAAGCAAACGAAAACCAAAAACAAAAACGAAGACGCTCCAAGAACAATACAATTATGCATGAAACAATAAAAATGAAGTGTTTGGGAGAACCTGAGATTTTTATTAATGAAGAAGGGGATGCCTTGGGCATCCCAAGCTTTGACGCTTTTACTTCTTGGATATTTCTTGGGGTGACACGGGGTGGCATCCCCAAGCTTGAGCTTTAGTCCATTCTTCATCTCATTACATCATTATTTCCTTAACACCTGAAATTTTTCCTTCATACAAAACTTCACATAATGTTCATTAGCAACATTAGTGTACTCAATATAATAAGTCTTTGGGTTCAGTTTCAACACCAATAAAACTTCCACTAAAACACAAGCTACTGTAGCACTTCCCTTAAAAAGCTCAATTCCCCAAAGAGAACCCAAAAAGGAATCAACAAGAAGCAAATGCAAATAATGGCAGAAATCTGTCAAAATAGACCAGCAGGTAAAGACCAATTTTTTCGAAGACCTTCTGTTGCTCAAATAGAAAAGTGTTGAACTAATGAAAGTTGGATAACAACCTGGGGCAGAAGCACAAAACATTACAGCTCAAACCGACGTACAGAGATTTTACACGAATTTTTATAGCGAAGCACAAAAATCTATTTCAGGACAGCAACTTTCCCAAGCATTAGTTCTCTCTCATTAGAGGTTACTCTAGGCACAAAAAGCAAATAAAAAGGATAAGGAGAGGTTATTATAGAGGTAATAACTTCCAAGACTCATCTAAAACTTTTGGGTTATCTCCCAATAAGTACTTTTCTTTAACGCCTTTAAGTTAGGCATAGGAGCAAGATTCAAGTATTTTCGATTGAATAAGCATTAAGATCAATACCAGAAATATCTTTCTTTTTCAAGGCTTCATGCATTCCTATAAGTTTTTAACTGAAAAGCTTCCATGGAAAGATTTGTTTTGGTTTCATAGGCATGAACACAAGTGTTCAAGGTCGACCCCCACTTAACCATTACTCATCTTTCCAATCACTTTCCTTTTCGAAAATGTTTTTAGGTAACAAGTACAACTAATTTTGTTTGTAATTCACATTCCCTATCCATACTAAGATAGAGAACAACTTAAAACTGAAATTAAAACCTACTTAGAGATAAAGCAAACAAGTGCACACAAGAATATTCACCGACACGCTATTGCTCCCCAGCAACGGCGCCAGAAAAGGTCTTGATAACACACAAGTATAGGGGATCATGTGCAGCCTTTTCGATAAGTAAGAGTGTCGAACCCAACGAGGAGCTAAAGGTAGGATAAATATTCTCTCAAGTTATATCAACCACTGATACAACTCTACGCACTCTAAATGTTTGCATTATCTAGGAATTAAAACTAGAGCAACAATACGAGTAATAGAGATAGCTTTGCATGATAATAAATAACAAGAAAGTAAAGCTAGTTTCTGCAACAATAAAATACAGTAAACTAACAGAACCATGAGTGTGGAATAGTGGTGGTAATTGTGGTGGCTTTGTCCAAGTTTAAATAGCGAATAGATCATGTTCATTGTCTTTGATGCATTTTTCTATGTGGGAGAGGCTTAATAGATATGCGCTTCACTACTTGGAATTACATGTACTATATAATTGGATTGTTAGCAAACATCCGTAAGTACTAATCAATGCATTAAGGTTTCCCCAACCATAGCCTTAAGTTTAATGGTCCTCTTACTCCCATACGTGCAACGTTGCGGTTCGCGTCCTCAGGTTTCTATCACTCCGGCAGAACTTCCCCCTTCCTCTTACACATACTACAAACCCTATGATGTTTAATCCATGCACGCACAAATATAATGGACACCAAAGGACTGTACCATATCAACATACAACTCTAATGAACCAAAGATGTTCAACCATTCAATGTAAGAACAAAGAAACTACGCAAACATGACATAGATCATAGGATTATAACTTATAGCATCAAACACCATGTTTACATAGGACGGTACAAAGGTGTGTGGGAGGATGAACCAATTCATACTAGGAGGATTAGATGATGGAGATGGCGGTGAAGATGGTGAAGAGGGCGCCGGCGGTGGCGCGGGGGACTCCTTCCCTGCTGTCAGGATACCAACCTTATTAAAATATAAGGTAAGGTAGAATCCCTTGTGTTTACAATTCTAGTCCCTGGATCAATAGCTAGCATCCACAGTTTAGATGTAATATCAGAAACAAAGGTCATAATACAACTTTATAACCAGGAATAACATAATTTTATTACACCAATACATAGCTCATTAGGCTATTACATTACATTGCAGCGGAATAACTATAAGCATGGGTCCTTCATCTTCAAAGTGCCACAGGCAGATGTTGGTTGTAGACTTTGTAATCCTAATCAATCAATCTTCACTAAAACAATCAAACCTGCAACATTACAAGTTACAGCCACAAGGGTCAATACATTTGAATTGTATTGGCAAGTGATACTATAGTAGTATAGTGGAGTCTATCATCTATATGCATTTGGCTAAGTGGAGTTGAGGCTTGCATTGCTCAAAATAGATTTTTCCTTATCATTTTGAAAATACTAAGTTTTGCTTGGCAAAAACATTTTTCCCAATCTAAGATTTCAAGATCCTTGTACCAAGCCATCTCTCCATCAAAGATTGAAGAATTCAAACAACCCTTGTTCAAACCACAAGTTTTAATTTTAGAAATTGGAGTGATGAGATTCTTGATTGCTTCCATGTCTTGATGCTCAAATTGTACTTTACCAGGGACATGGCTAAGTACTTAGATTTTACACTCTGCAGAGGTGGTGCACTTTCCCCACAAGACTTGGTTTCCCAAGACAAGATCTTTCAGAAGCCTTCCCTTAGACCAACATGGACGCGTTCCAACCTATCAAACACTACCACCAACTGTCCATTTGGCTAAGTTCTTGCAACCTATATGATCATGGCAGAGCCCATATTGCCAAGTGGTTGCACTTGAAGCTTCTCAACATTTGACATCTCAAATCTCTTTGTTCCTGGGTGGCCATCCACAAGTGAGATACACAAGGTAAACCATAGACATGGGCCTTGTGAACCACTCAACCAAAATCCACCAAGCAATTACCATTCCACCCAGGTGATTCATTAACTTAGTTGTTTTATTAAACAAAACACAAGTCCTCAGACTTAGGAATTTTTCCATAGTGTGAATATATTCCACCCAAGTTTTCTATTAGCTAGGCTAAGCTTGATAGTAATAGGATTCTTAACTTAGGAAAATCCTACTAAGGATTCATCTACTAGGTTTTCCTATAGCAAGGTCTATACTTAGCAAAATAAAAAAAACCATGCAAGTTTTACTTAGCAAAAACACTAATGCATAGTGAAAATAATGGGACAAAAGATATGAAGCATCACTTGCCTTTTTGGTAGAGTATAGGTTCACTCCTTGTCCTTGCAACAATCACACTCTTCAAGTCACTACAATTCAATCAAGCAAGGTACAACTCAATCTACCAATCAAGCAAATCAACACACAAAATGACAAAGTCAAAGTAATGCATGCAAGCATGCCAAGCTTTGTTTTGTTTGAAAAAGTGGTTCCTGGTAGGTCATAGACATTTTTAAAACACCTAAGGGTCATTTTGTAAAGTGGCAAAGTCATTTGCAAAGAGGTTTCACTTCAAAACCATTTTCAAAACAAAGTATCCTTTTATGTGGTGTAAAAATATTTTTACTAAGGCATTAGCCTATAGGGTTCACCAAATATGTTTTCAAATCACAAAACTTGGTGTTTAGGGTCAGTGAGTTTAAAACAAAACATTTTCCAAAGGTTTTCCTCCAAAACTATTTTTAATAAAATAACCACATTTCTATTTGACTAGAAATGGTTTTAAATCAAAGATACCTTATTTTGTTTCACCAAATGAGTTGCTATTGCAAAACTTGGAGTTTGGGTCAATAGGTTTGGTCCAAAACATTTTACCAAAGTTTTTTTACTCAAAAACATTTTCATAAACAAATCAATAGTTTTTAATTAGCTAGAAATGGACTAAACCAATTAATCCATTCTAAACTTTTCAAAAATCATTTTCCAAACCATGGGTTGGTTCCTAGGGTCAGTAAGGTCACAACAAACCAATTTGCAAAGGTTTTAACCTTAAAAACATTTTTAAACAATTTTTCTAACCTAAACTAGCACACAAAAGAAACTGCAAAAACAAACAAGCTAACAGATACTTTTTGCTTAACTAAGGGCAGGGTTGGCTAGGTCTTGCTCTCCTGAATCCAACGACATAAAATTTGTAATTTTTGGACGTGTGGATCCAAAGTTACAAGGGTTTGAAAGTGGCATTTAAATCTGGTTTCTAAATCTGTTTTTAAACATCAGCTGGACACGCGGCGCTATCTCATTGGCTGATACCAGTTCGGCCGGATCGGCAACGCGGGGCGTTGGATCTAACTAGATCGTGCGGTGCAGGACTCGTACCTCTTCGCGGTTAAGTGATCTATCGTAACCGTTCGATCCAGATCCTACGTCTACTATCGTATTGACCTAATTCTGGCGGCGCAGCGATGGTGGCTGGCGGCGGAGCTGTCGGTCAACGACGGTGCCGATGATACAGGAGGTGAGGGAGAAAGGGGAGATGCTCACCAGGCTGAGGAGACCACGGCGAAGCTCAAGGTACTCGCGATTGGTCAAGGGGCGCTCGGGGTCTGCGGCAATTCCTCACCGGAGTTCGTTCTGGCGACGGTTGGCTCTGGTTGAGGTCGAGGACGAAGCTGGCGATCACCCTAAGGCAAAACGAAGGCGCGGTTAGATGCGCAGGATCATGACAAAGCTGTGCGCGTGAACGAGGAGGCTCGGGGCGGTCTGATTTACCAGAGAGGTTCCGCCGGAGTAGAGACAGACGGCGGCGGCGAGTCGAGGTCGACGAAGCCAAGCTTCCAGAGTGCGCGGGAGCTAGCTGAGGCTATGGGCAGATGCGCAAGGTGCTGGAGAGCATGCTCGCGTGCAGAGGTAGGCGAGAGGCGGCGGGGTGTGGCCGGAATCGAGAGGGAGACTCGTCGGAGACAGCGGTGGTGTAGAGGAAATTGGTGACAGCCTAGGGGCAGAGAGGAGGAGTGGTCTGGGGAAAAATGACGAGGAGGGAGAGGCGATTTATCCTGCGTGGTCATGGGGCTGATTCAATGCGGGATTAAGGCGTATTACACCAGAGTTAATTTTGCCTGCAATGGCCGGCGAGGGGGAAGGGGTGGTCAGCGGGTGGGGAAGAAGAACAGGAGGGAGTGGGTCTACCTATCAGCGATAGAAAAGGAAAAGGGTTGGGTCCACCAATCAGTGAGGGTGTGGGTTTCTTTCGCGGTGAATAACGGTTCGCTTCGTGAGAGAGAGGTGGGGTCCATCGGTCATACTTAGTGCGGGTAAGTTCCTGAGTGCAAAAAAAATGGTTCGGGGGAGAGGGTGAAACGACGAACAGTGATGTGGGCCTACCTGGCAGTGAGGGGGAGAGTGTGGGGTTTGGGGCCACCTGTCAGCTTCTGTGTGGGTGCGGTTTTAAGTGAGAAATGTTTCGTGGAGGGGGAGAAAGACTGGGCTGGACTGGGCCTTAGTGGGCTGGCTTGCCTTTTCCTATTTTTTTTTGTCTGCTTTCTTTTTCTATTTCTATTTCTATTTTTCTGTTTTGAATTTCAATCAATTATTCAAGCAATCAAACCATTCAAACAATTCAAACAATCACTCAACTTTGTACTTTGAATTTGGTTCTGTTTATCAACATAAACCAAATCTCAAAATAAAATAATATTTTTATTCTTTTTAGGATCCATTCCATAATTAAATAAAATGGATCTTTAGTTATTTAATAAAATAGGGTTTGATTTTATTAATAAAATTTCCATTTGAAAACCAAATATTTTCAAAAACAAAACAGTAGGTTTTATTTTGAGAAATCAAAAATACTTGGAAAACTTATTTTAAAATAAATAAATATGTTGTAGTGTTTATTTAAAATGAGAAAAGCCTTTACTTAAATAAAATTTGGATATTTAAATCCTTATTATTTTATTTAAATAAAACCTTTACTCATTTTATCAAAACAAAACCTTTTGTTTCAAAGTCTTGGCCAAGGTTTAATTTGGCTCTATAAAATATAATCTTTATTAATAAAACCACCTTTTCATTTGAAAACAAAGTCTTTTATTAAAAGATCCAAAATAGTAATTCCAAAAATATTTTATTTTCCTTTATTAAATGTTTATCTTTATAAATCCCTTTAGGATTTTTATTTGATCCAACTGGTTTGAAGTCCCAATTGAAATCAAAAAGTTTCTTCTGGCCTTGAAAATCAAACAAAGTTTTATTTTATTCATTTATTTTTCACATTACAAGATTTGGAAAATCTTGGGATGTGACACCTGCCGCCGGTATCATGGGGGAGCACCACCCCTTAGCCCCCTTCCTTCATGGCTTCTTGGGATCCCTCCCCCATGGAGATGGGATTTATGGGGGAGGCAAAAACATGGCTTTGGCGGCTGCAAATTCGTGGGTGGAGGTGTCCTGGGCGAATTAGGTTTCCTCCCTTTATATAGCTTCTCGGATTCACGTCACCCCATCTTGGGATGCAGTAAATCGGGCCTAAAAGGCCCGTACGGACTCAGAATAAGCTAAATTTTATGTCCACAACGTTTGTCACGAAATGTCCAATAACTTTGTAGTTGAAGAGTTTTCCGTTTGACGCTGTCTTCGACCCAAAACGTGACCATCTTCAAAAAGAGTTCTGAGACAGATTTCTGGAAAAAACCCAATTTGACTCCAACAAGGTTTCCACTTGTATTCTTGGTAATTCCTACACATCAAAGTGTAAAACAAGAACATTGTGCACTTTTGCAACTATTAGTAGGTTAGTCCAAATAAATCATAAACTTTATACAAAAAGGAGTGTCAAAAACATATTATTAGCATAAAACCATCAAAAATTATAGATACGTTATGGACGTATCACCGGCTTACGAACCGACTAACTGCAACAATGCAGCGAGTTAGTCGTTGTACGTCCTTCAGGCGAGTTGGCCTGGAAATTTTTAGTATAGCCTTTATTTTGTCACGATTCACCTCTATGCCTCTTTGAGACACAATGAAACCTAACAATGTTCTAGCTAACTTTTAAGGGAACCCTTCTTTGGATTAAGGATTATGTTGTATTTTCATAGATTGCTGAATGTTTCCTCCAAGTCGGAAATTAGTGTTTCCTTCTTTTTGGACACCACAACTATGCCGTCCACATATGCATGTACATTGCGTCCGATTTGATCATGGAGGTAATGCTGCATAGTGCGCTGGTACATAGCTCCTGCGGTTTTAGCCCAAAAGGCATCATAACATAGTAGAAGGTTCTGAAAGGTGTGATCAATGAAATATTTATTTTTTCTGAATCCTTCATCCGAATTTGGTGATATCGGAAATATGCATCGAGAAAACATAGGAGTTCCGAGCCTGCTATCAAATCAATTACTTGATTAATTCTAGGCAAAGCGAACGGATCTTTGGGACAAGCCTTGTTCAAGACAGTATAATCAACACACATTCTTAAATCAGTGGTGTCCTTTTTAAGGACCATTACAGGGTTGGCCGACCAATCAGTATGGATGACCTCTTCTATCAATCCAACTAACTCGAGCCGGGCTAGTTCCTTAGCTATTGCTTTTTGCTTTTCGTTGCCAAAATGTCGTAAGGACTGTTTGACGGGTTTAGCATTTGGGTATACATTTAGACTGTGCTCGGCAAGTTCCTTAGGTACTCCGGTCATGTCAGATGGTTGCCATGCAAAGATATCTTTATTAGCTTTGAGGAACTCGACTAGCGCGCTTTCCTATGCACGGTCTAAACCTACACCTATCTGGGTCATCTTGGAGGATTCATCATCCTTCAACAACATCGTTTTCATCTCTTCCGATTCCTTGAACTCCAGAGTTGGCTTGGTCACCTCCTTCTTTGTTGTGAGCATCTCGGACGGGCCTATACGTCTGCGGTACCAAAGTTCCTGGGCGAGTGCACCGCGGTACCTAAGTTGCCTGAAATTGCCGCGTTTCAAAATGTTGGGCCATCAACTACCGAGAGGGGCTATTTCGATGCAAACTCATCTCACCCCTACCAAATCCAAACATTCCGTGAAACTGTCCCGTGAAGTAGATGGTCGGGACCCTCATGTCAATAATATTTCTATGACGTGAGCGCCAACATGGCAACCACGTAGGTGAAACGAGAGACTAAAGAAGCATGGTGCGTTGACCAAATTCACAAATCCACTCCATCCCTCCTTTCGCTTGAACCCTAGCACCGGCAGCGTCAAAATCCCCTCTCCAACTAGAATGACCTCTTCGGGCATTTGACTTCCGGCGCCAAGTTGCTGCGCCTACTCGCTGCTACCAAGCTCTAATACCGAATGGCGTGCCAGCCGTTGCGACGATCTAGCCCGCCTCTACCACCGACGAGCTGAGCAGTACGAAGGATGGCAGATCCATTTGCCGAGGAAGAAGTACTTTTGGCTAATTGCGGGTGAGCTACTCTTCTCTTTGCTATTCACACTACCTATAACTGCTAGCTGGCTATTAGCATTACAGAGATATATCGAACATAGAATTGTTTGCTAGCACGACGCTGATACATTGCAAATGTATCTATAATTTTTGATGCTCCATGCTTGGTTTTATATACTTTCTTGTGTTTTGTCCACACTTTGGAGTACTTTTCATATGATTTCTTGGAGTAACCTATTAACAAGAGCCACAGTGTCAGCTGCCTGTTTTCTGCTGTTTTTGGTTCCAGGAAAGTCAAAAAATGAATATTCTCGGAATTGGACGGGACAAAAGCCAAAGTGCCTATTTTCCCGGAAGACATCTGATGCTAGAATACGAGACGGAGAAGAGCTGGGGGCCGGCCACACCACCTGGCCGCACGGGCAGGCCTGGCCCACGCCAAGGGGTGGTCTGGCTGACCCCAGCACCCCCTCGGTCTCTCCTTACGCCTATATATTGCCCTCGGGACCAAAACCCTAGGTACCTGATCAAAAATCCACGAAACAGTCTGTAGCCGCCGTCATCTCCATCCCTAGATCGGGAGGGATCTGAAGCTCTTCCCGGCACCCTGCCATAGAGGGGAATTCACCCTAGAGGCCTTCTTCATCATCATGCAAGCCTCCGGTGTGATGTGTGAGTAGTTCATCTCTGGACTACGGGTCCATGTAGTAGCTAGATGGCTGGTTCTCCTCCTTTGTGCTTTCATGTCTAGATCTTGTGAGCTCCGTTCATGATCAAGGTTATCTATTTATAATTCTGCATGTTGTGTTTGCGGGGATCCGATGTATATTGAGATGCTATTTCAGATTGATTATTGATTCTATCATGTCTTTGTTATTTGTGATCTTGCATGCTTTCCGTTGTTAGTAGCTATCTTGGCCAAGTAGATGCTAGCAACTCCAAGAGTTAGTATTTATGCTCGATAGTGGGTTCATGCCTCTGGTAATCTGGGGAACTGATAGAAATCTCTAAGGTACTAGATGTGTTGTTGCTACTAGGGAGAAAACAACAATCCTTTGTTCATAGAACAATCGTATTGGTTACTTTACATGCAATTCATAAAGCAATAATCTGTTGCTTGCAACTTAATACTAGAGGGGGTTCGGATGATAACCTGAAGGTGGATTATTAGTCATAGATGCAGTTGGATGGCGGTCTATGTATAATGTTGTAATGCCCAATCAAGTTCCAAAGGAGTCAAGATGATTGGTATATGCATGTATTGCTTTCTCGATGTTTGTCAATTGCCCCGTTGTAATTTGTTCACCCAGCATGTTATTTATCTTAAGGAGAGCCATCTCTAGTGAACTATGGATCCCGGTCCTTTCTTTTACATTCAATCTACAAACTGTTTACTCCTTTGTGTTTACTTTCTACAAACTATTACTTCCTTCCATTCGATACGTTTAATCCTTTGTTTTCAGCAAAACCGGTGAGATTGACGACCTCATCGCAAGTTGGGGACAGAGTTCGATGGTTGTGTTGTGCAGGTATCCACATTGCTGCTGGCACCGGTAGTGCGCCCTGCCAACGTTCAGCTAGCTACACCTTTGGGGTGTTTCCTTGCTCCTACTAGATTGATAACCTTGGTTTCGTATTGAGGGAAAACTTACTGCTGTGCTCATCATACCTTCCTCTTGGGCTTCCCCAATGAGCTCGATATATTTTGGGCCATCAGACGCTGACAAACAATTCTTATCTTTTGTCCCCAATTTTCTGTCAAGTAGGATCTCCGTTGAACCCAAATACACAGTTCTGGTCACCATCTGCGGCTACCACATTAAATTAGCAGATGGGAAGAGCACGTGGAATCAAGCTCACAATTTGAAGATGGAAGTATCGCTTGTGCAGTTATGCACTATCCCTGGTTTGCTTGCTGTTGTGCGTGCACTTGCTGAAATGAGGCCGGAGCAGACTGCACGGTTCAGCATCATTGATGAACGAGGCTTCAAGGTTCCTATAGCGTGTGATAGTAAGATAATTGGGTTGATGAAACAATATGCTCGGCTTCGCGTGGTTATGCTGATTTGTAACATATTGGATGAGGAAGCTCCTGCTACTGGGAGTCGCCCAGCTATTATTGGACAGGGAGGTCTAACTCGAACCCCTGTTGTTGAGAAAAATGTGGTTCCTCGTCCACGACATGCTTCTGTCAGGCAACCTCCTCATAGGAGTCCCCGTATTGCCATTGTGGAAAACTCTGCTCTGGAATCTGCTGGTACTGGTCGTCCCCGTGGTGTTGTTGCTCCGGCTGCTGCTGACCCAATCCATGCCGCTGTTGAGCAAACTAAGGCTTTTGGAGGCTGCCCTGATGTTGTTGCCAAGACCACGGCCTTGTGTGCTGCTCCTCCTCAAAATCGTCCCCAAGTTGTGCAAACCCATGCTCTGGAATCTGTTGGTACTGGTCGTCCTCATGTTGGTGTTGATCTGGCCGCTGTTGACCCAATCCCTGCCGCTGTTGAGCAAACTAAGGCTTCCGGAGGCTGCCCCACTGTTGTTGCAAAGACTAATGCCTTGTGTCCTCCTCGAACCCGTGCTCAGGTTTAATGAGTTGTTGGTCTGGAGCTAGCTCATGGTCTGGACTCTGCTAGCACTCGAAACACTGATGTTGTGGGAACTACTCCTGATCGTCGATGTGGCATGGCAGTAGCTGATCCTATTGTGGTTGCTGTTAGAAGGGGCCTTACCTATCCACCATGTAATGTAGCTCCCGCTGCTAAGGGCCCTTGCCTTGCTCCTGATCCTAGTACTTCCACCGAGGTTGATCCAGCTAACAATGACGCTGGCAATGGTGGCATTGGGGCTGGGTCTGATGGTGCCGCTCCACCTCTCGAACCTCTCGGAGGTTTCTATCCTGAAGAACCTGATGATGGCAAAGTAATCGTTCATATCGGTGACGCAGATTATACTGCAAAATTAGATGATGGCACAGAAAAATTCTATGACGAGTTTGATGTAATCCTTGGCAGATACGACCCTGAAGTGGTAGAGTTATCTGACCTGATGGCATCGTTACGTGTGAAGGTGTTGTGGGGGTCCTCCTAGGAAGCACGTTTGTTATATTTTGGTTACAGGATCAAAAAGGCTATCGAAGTGAAAGATACTAGGGATTTAGTCGTACCGTTTACAAGGAAACATTATAGAGGTGAAGTGTACTTCCACTTGATAGTGCAAATGGTTGGAGAGGAATTGGAAATCGACAATAGAGATGATGGACTTTTAGAAGGCATGTGTGACCTGATCCATGGCATCACTAGGGCTGGTGCGACTGAGGGTAGCTTCGAACAGAGGAGAGTCTTAAAAAGGAGCGTCAAAATGAGGAGCAGGAAGAGCATCCCTAGAAAGGGCACCCAAAGAAGAACGTCACCAAGGAGACCACGCCAGAGAAGGGGATGCCCAAGAGTCGCACGAAAAAAGGCACCACGCCATAGAGTACACACCTGAGATCCAGTCAAAATGCCACACTGAACGGTAGAAGCAAAAACGCTAAGAGGGCTACCACAATGGTGAACACTCCCAGGAGTGGTAGCGAAGAGGCGAAGATGGCCAGCACGGAGGCTACCACACCTAGTGGGAGCAAAAAAAATACTAATTTGGAGCGGAACACGCCACTGAGGTCAGGAAATAATGCCAGCACGAAGGAGAACACGCCCAATAGTAGCAGCAAAAGGGCTAATTTGGAGTGGAGCACGCCACTGAGGTCAGGCAATAATGCCAGCACGAAGGAGAACACGCCCAATAGTAGCAGCAAAAGGGCTAATTTGAAGAAGAACACGCCACAGAGGTCAGGAAATAATGCCAGCACCCTGGAGCCAACACCCGTGAGGGAGGCAGGAAGGAGATCACACCCAAGAGCGGCAGCAAAAACCCTAGTTTGATGGGGAATGGAACGCAGATGTCAAGCCCTACTGATACCATCAGGAAAGATTACATCAGGAAGGAGGATGTACACAGGAAGAGCAAGAGGGTTCTGTACAGTCAAGATGAAATTGATTTTGACTGCTGTTTGTCTACTGAAGTACCTAGGATGCGTGCAAACGTAAGACCACCCCATGTGGTTGCAGCAGAACCAACCGAGTTTCTTGGAGAAAACAGGGTTGTCGGTGAGGTGGATTGGAGCAATGTTCCGGTCCATCCGGGTGGAGACGATGGTGCAGCCCCACCCATGGGAGTCAATATGATGTGTGCAGTACTAGGCATTAGAGACGATGGCCAGGATTCTGAATCAGATGAAGAAGAAGGCACTGTAGAGGATCAATAATCTGGTGATGATGAAATAGACGAGGAACTTAACAATGAGGATGGTATTCCAGTTGTTGATTTGGGTGTGGAAGTAGAAGAAATGAAACATGACCACGAGTATCCTATAATTTCGGTCGGCACCGAGTTTAGTAGCATGCATGAGTTCAGGATGTCGTTCCGGCATTTTTGTATCAAGGGGGAGTTCGATGTTTATTGACTAAAGAACACTGCCCAGAGGTATGAGGTCGTTTGCAAGTTAACGTGGATGAATGGACGGGCCGAGGTACATTGTCCATGGAGGATCACAGCAAGAGCCTTACCTGCGTCGAAGGCAATTAGGGTACTGGGGCAATGAATACAGCAAACCATTAGAACTTTCTCTCTTTTCACTCTATAACTACAATTTCTGTGTGATATCTTTCTGGCAACTAGTCGACTCCGCTTATCTTTTAAATGAATCTATGTTGCAGGTGAACAAAATGGGCCCTCCACACATGTGTCCGACAGGCAGCAAACTGAAATCCTCAATGGTTGATACAGAGTGGGTAGCTATGCAATCTATGTCCATACTAAAGGATAACCCTAAGGAGACCGCGAAGAATATTCAGACTAGCCTCGGTTCTAAATACAACATTGTCCTACCGTATTACACGGTTTGGAAAGGTAAAGAGAAAGCTCTAGGGGTCTTGCACGAGGATTGGACCAATAGCTTCAGGATCCTGTACAACTTCAAGGCGGAGGTACAAGCTAGGTGTCCGGGGAGTGTTGTGGAGATTGACACCGAATCAGTACGTGGTAAAATATATTTCAAAAGATTTTTCATGGTGCTTAAACCTTGCATCCAGGGATTCAAGGACGGCTGTAGGCCGTATCTGAGTGTAGACAACACTGTCCTAACTAGCAAATGTAAAGGTTACCTTCCATCTACCACAACACTTGATGGTCACAACTGGATGTTCCCAGTGGCATTCGGGCTGTTTGAAACAGAAACGGAGGAAAACTGGGTCTGGTTTATGAGGCAGCTCAGGAGATCAATAGACCACAGGGATCCATTGGCTATATCCACAGATGCATGCAAAGGGCTGACGAATGCAGTGAAGGAGGTGTTCCCGCGAGCTGAAGGTAGAGAATGACATGCCCATATGATGCTCAACTTGTACTCACACTATGCAGGCAACGTATTTTGTTACATGTTTCCTGCTGCTAGAGTTTACAAACCTAGTAGCAGCGAATATTTCATGAGCAAGATTTTTGCGGAAGCCCCTGAACTTCCAGAGTACTTAGCCATCCATCATTCGCAGCTATGGAAGAGGAGTCAATTCAACCCTGACATCAAAGTTGATTACATAAACAACAACCTTGTAGAATGCCTGAATAACTGGGTGAAGGACATAAAAGTGTGTCCTGTTCATATCTTGATGGACAGCATACATGGTATGATCATGAAGTTGTTAAATATAAGGAGAGAGATCGGTAGGAGACTTAGAGGACATATGCTACCGCTAGTTGTACAACAACTGCACAAGAGAAGTCGAGGACTTGCTCATCTTAAGGTTCTCCCATCAACTAGCAGCAGTTGTGAGGTGGTCGATATGTCCAAGAGTGGCAAAAGGGATGTTGTCAACATCCAGCTGCGAGAATGCACCTGCTTAGAGTGGCAGCATACCGGGAAACCTTGCAACCACGCCTTGGCCTTCTTGGTGAAGAAAAGAAATCTACCACATTTGGATCAGTATTTGTCAGACTACTACTCTGTGGAAAAGCTCAGAGCTGCATACGCTGGATCCATCGAGCCATGTACAGACCCATCTCAGTGGCTCAAGTCCAACTGCCTTTCGAGCTTTGCCAGCTAGTTACAACAAGGGGCAGAGGAAGACCTCAAGTGAATAGGTTTAAGAATTTTCTCGAGAAGAAGGGTTCGGTTTTTTGTGCTACCAAGAAGGGCAAAAACAGATGCAAGACCTGCTATCTTATAGGCCATAGAGCAGCGGGTTTTCCCCTTAATGCTCCCAAACCTAGGTATGAGATGGTACATTCACAAAAAAATTGTTTATAGACTGTAGATATAAGGTAGTAATCCATGTACTATTTTTTTACAGGAAGCGCAAGGTAAGAAACAAGACAGACGACTCGGTGATTTTGCTACGGGAAGAAAACCAAAATGACTGGAGTGATGATGCTGGAAAAGATTCTGGTGCTGATTGGCCTGACTTCCCTCGACCCAGAGATGCAGGGTACGTGAAGGTAAGAAAATTGGCACCCAGGAAGAGGAAGAAGGCAGGAGATGAAGAAGCCAGTGGGCATGAAGGCAAGAGGAAGAAAGTTGGCACCCAAGCAGAGAAAGAAGGCTAGTAGTGTAGAAGCCTAATGATGTATTGAACTTGAACCTATATATGTAGTTCAGTTAAACTCTAGAGCTGTGTGCATGGAACTTGTCGGGCGAAACAATCTGCCTCCCATACTCGGAGTAAAATGTATCGTGACTTTAGGATTGGATACGGCCGAGGCCACTAGTTGAATCCGAAATTGTGACTGTGCCATTACTATCTAAACAATCACGATAGCTGAGCGGTTAAGGGGTCTCCAAAATCGATGGGTGTTAGTGGCACAGACATGAATTATTTATAGGCGCTTAATAAATCCTTGCTATCGGCATTACACTTATGATAAGTTTTTGGGCTGAAAAACAAGTTCTAAGCTGGCTGCTACACTCCACGTATCAACAACTTATTTCAGCTGCTGGACAATGACATGGTACCCTAAACTACAATTGCAACAGATAATGCCCAGATAATGAGGAATTTGTTTCCACTATCTGGCCTAATCTTGAGCCCATCTGTCTCACCACCTCCCTGCCCCTGCCTCCCCTGCACCTGGCGAAGCTCCCGGATCTCTCGCTCCATCGCACGAATCTCCTCTTTCTTGTCCCACACAACATCACGCAGATCCTGAACAAGCTCTCTGTGAAACCCTGTCAGTGGCTTTTCGATCCACACAAACATGTCACAGCCTGTCCCCCTCCCTTCCTGCAAAGTAGATCAAAGGAAACAAAAAAAAGAATTACATTACTCTTTCCAGATCCGGGTTACCATTGTATCTACAGTAGGAACTTACCGCTCTAATGCTGCAGTTGCTGAATTTTCCTGCAATATTTTCGTCGGTCCATGAAATCCATCTTGGCATCTTCTCACCGCACAAACACAGCATATCGGGGTAGTAATTGTAGGGCTCCCTCCGGTACCTGATGGGGGCACCCGCCTGACGGCATTGAGCCTACCTTGATTCCACCCGAGACGAACTGCATGAGCTACGAGCCATGAGAGAGGGGAGCGAGGGCAGAGGAAAGAGGAGCCTTTGGATGTCAGGGTAGTGGTGAAGCGTGATTTATCCCCACTTAATAACTCGGGTAGAATCCTACCGTCCACATTCGGCTGACAGGTGGGGGACCTAGCGTGCGTACTTGTCAACCAAACCTCACGCCTTCGTGGTTTAAAGGCCCTCTCGCGCGCATTGGACGAATTTTTTTGGCACCTTGCCCGCGTACATATCACTGGGAGGCCTTGCTCAGGAACCAGACATGCCTGGCCCACAATCTTACTCCCTCCTAGGAACTTGTCATGGCTCGCGCCGGCAGATCCATCCGCTCCATCGCTTCCGGTAGGGCTCGCCGTGGCGGATCCACCCCAAGATCCTACCATCGCAGTATCAAATGGACATGGTTTCTTGAGAGGAGCGATAATGCTATGTATCCGAGCTTGGCCCCTCCTACCTATAGAAGGACTGATGCGGCGTCGAGCTCAAGCAGGAGCCGTCAGGCGCGACGGTGCTCGGTCCATGCCAACCCCGTCTCCTTCGTGATTGTCGATTCCTATGTGGAGGACGACAGGGACGAAATTGTGCAGAACACCATTGTTGCCTCCTTGGCGAAGGGCAAGCCACGAGCGGGAGTGGATGTCGCTGGGAAGGGCACAGCGGTGTCACCAATTGAGGTGGACTCCGACGATAGCGCTGTGATGTGGGTTTAGATGTTGTTTAGGATGGTTGCAATTTCGGTTGTGTTTAGTGCGAGTACAATTATTGTAATGGGTTTGTTGAGCTATATTGAGAAATATGTGCAATAGCAGCGTGTGAGTGCTTCCACTTTAGAAATTGTGTCTGTGCCATTTGCATGTTGCATTATCAACATAGATTACATGTAAACAATCCAACGAAAATCAGATTACAACCATCAGACGGGAGTGGCAGGATGGAAGAGAAGTTGGGACAATGGCTTCGAGGGGAAGGAAGAGAAGGGGGGCGTGACACTGGCAGGGGGGCCCACGGAACACGTGACACTGACATGCGGGGGCGGGAGCACACGATATTGCTAGTCTCTCCAGAGCAAGCGGACTTTGCAACGTGACAACAGCAAGCTGATTGGACCAATAACTCGTCGAATTATTAAGGAGTACTAAAAAAACTACAACTGGGGTACATTCGCACAACACATATGCTCTACACACCTGAGAAGCATCGCTTAAGTCTAACAGTAACGATAGCATAAGTACTACATTTTCCAGTCGGTCTTCTCAATACAAATGTAGAAATGCATCTGCCTGTTTGGTCCAGCACCGACAAGGTACTGAGATGGCACACATAGGATCGACCTTAGGTCCGCATACTCCACCTCCCATGGCGTCAGGCAGCTCGGCGCCTCAGCTAGCACAAGAATGCTATCGGACAACAGCGGCTGGGCGTTCGCCCACATGCGCACCGTGTATACGGGCCAGGCGCACAAGACCAACCTAACGCATACCACACACACGAAGGTGAGCCCAGCTCTGGTTCCCGGAACACCGACGGTGATGGTCAGGATGAAAACAGAGTCGCCCCCCTGGAAAATTAGCCGGCGGCGTGCTGAGTCAGTGAACGGCACCTGCTCATGGAGAAGTTGGGCTTGCCCGTACGAGATCCTAATCACTTCGATCAAGTGCTCCTCTGCAAGGTGGACGACGAGCTCTGCCGGCAGGCCGGTGTAGTTGCAACCCGGCTTCGTGCAGGAGCACATGCCGTGCAGGCACGCGAGCTCGTGGAGCGGGAGGTCGTGGTAGGAGAAACGGTGAAAGCATCCTGGGTGGGAGCACACGAGCGGGAACGTCGCTGCGAAGTTGCACGCGAGGATCTCCAGATTCTTGGGCTACAGTATCTACCACATCTGAAGTTCGTCGAGAAATCGGAAAAAAGATCAGCAGCAGCTAGATCAGCGAATAGCATGAATATGTAGGATAAGTTCAAAAGCTTGTAAAATGATTTCTTAGCAAGAAGGTAGCGACCTGAGAATTGGCGGATGTCGTCCGGGCACGGCGCACAAAAGCCGGTGGCGTTGTCCGGGCACAGTGACATGTTGTGGATGAGGGGAGAGCGGGCTGCGGAGTAGACGTTCTCACTCACGAGCTCTATGATATTACTAGTAGGCTATAGGGGAGTGGAAATAATAGTAATATAAGTGAAAATGTAAGCGCGGCCAATCATGTCGCGGAACAGCCTACTCGCGGATCTCTCTTATGAAGAAACATCTTATTCATCCACGCGCCCCAATCGAACGGTCTACGACAATCGGATCGGGCAACTAGTTCTTCAGGGGGCTTCTACAAGACGCGATCTTACGTGGTTTAGTGGAAAAGAACACACATGCAATGACTCTGGTGGGTCCATATGTGGTTTGTGAAAAGAACACACATGCAATGACTCTAGTGGATCCATGTGTGGTTTGTGAAAAGAACACACATGCAATGACTCTAGTGGATCCATATGTGGTTTGTGGAAAGAACACACATGCAATGAACACTGGTGGATCCATATGTGGTTCATGACAGGAACACACATGCAATGCCATTGGTTAATCCATGTGTGGTTTGTGGAAAAGAACACACATGTAATGACTCTGGTGGGTCCATATGTGGTTTGTGAAAAGAACACACATGCAATGACTCTAGTCGATCCATGTGTGGTTTGTGAAAAGAACACACATGCAATGACTCTAGTGGATACATATGTGGTTTGTGGAAAGAACACACATGGAATGAACACTGGTGGATCCATATGAGGTTCATGACAGGAACACACATGCAATGACATTGGTTGATCCATGTGGTTTGTGGAAAAGAACAAACATGCAATGACATTGGTTAATCCATGTGTGGTTTGTGGAAAGAACACACATGCAATGACTCAAGTGGGTCCATATGTGATTTGTGAAAAGAACACACATGCAATGACTCTAGTGGATCCATGTGTGGTTTGTGAAAAGAACACACATGCAATGACATTGGTTGATCCATATGTGGTTTGCGGAAAGAACACACATGCAATGACATTGGTTGATCCATATGTGGTTTGTTACAATAACACACTTGCAATTACTCTAGTGGATACATATGTGGTTTGTGGAAAAGAACACACATGCAATGACTCTGGTGGGTCCATATGTGGTTTGTGAAAAGAACACACATGCAATGACTCTAGTGGATCCATGTGTGGTTTGTGAAAAGAACACACATGCAATGAATCTAGTGGATACATATGTGGTTTGTGGAAAGAACACACATGCAATGAACACTGGTGTTGGGGGGACAACCCCGGGTAGGGTCACTCCAGGGTATAAGGGCCGAGTTAGCCAAGGGTCGGCAAGGTCAAAGCGGATGCTGGCCGAGTCACCTCGAGGCAGGCCGGATCACGGAGTAACCCGGACCAAGGGGGTCGCCTAACATTGTCTCGTCCGACTCAAGGAGTAAGTCGGAAATACTTGTCTAGCTTATATGCAGGAACAGGTGTGGCCGGATCAACTATGATCCGGATCCTCTCTTGGCTTCTAGGAGAAGGAAGGAATCTCTCTGGTCAAAAAAGAAGGTCCGGTGCATACTGGATGAGCGAATAAAGCAAGGGAAGGACCACCGGATCATGGCCGACAAGGGTGACGATGCTCACGTCGGCTGATGCGGGCGCCGCAGAGGCTACGTCGCTAAAGCAAGTGTGACACAGGGAAAAGCACCCCTGTCGGGTTTCTACTTTGGGAGGGGGCATATTCTTAGGAATATGCCTCCACGTATGCCCTAGGCCAGGACCGAACCACCTCTATATAAAGGGGGGTTAGGGTTCTGGTAAGGGGGTTGGGTCTTTTCGGATACATAGCAAGGAGAATTCTAGTTGGTCGAGGACTAGTGGATCTAGGGTTCTTGGGCTAGTTGGTAGGCAAGAGTAAGAGAGTTCCTTCTTCCTCCTCTTGTCAATATAGCTCGAGGAGCACTTGTAATCTTGGAGATTGAACATCAATACAAAGCTTCTGTGTAGAGAATCACTCTACTATCCCTCCCTGGATTCCCCTAGCGCATATTAGTCCCCACCTTTAGCCTATCCATGGCATTTGCCGTGACGCCACCACGACAGTTGGCGCCCACCGTGGGGCTAGCGGCGCTAGCAGGGGTGAAGATCCGGACAGGAAACTTCATCGGCACCGGCGAACACATCGTCTCCGGGCTCGTTCAGCGTTTTGGAGCACTGGACTACGTCAGCAACAACGCTGGCTGCTTCAGCACGCGCCCCCTTCTGCGCAACGGCATCTTTGTCAAGCTCGGTGCGCACAAGGTCTACGTTGTTGTGGACGTGTCTTGCGTTCATCCGTGTCGTGTCGTCGATGCAGGAGAACCACCCCTCACTGTGGCTCGCGGGGCGCGTACCGCTCGCTCCCCGGACCATGCAGAGGTGATGATGACTGCGCCAGGCGCGGGCATGAGCAAGGATCCAACACCAGACCCGGAGGTAACGCCTAAGGCACCGAGGAAAGCTAGGGGTCCTCCGCTAGAGAGGCCTGAGAACATGCTGAGGGAAGGTATGGATAGCTTGGCGAACCCGGTGGCGGCAGTGGTAGATCCGGCTTAGGCACAGGCCGAGCTAGAGGAGACCCGGCAAAAGATACTAGAGGGCGCAAAGAAAATAGCAGCGGCTCAGCAGTCGTTGAACATGACGCTGCGTGAGTACACGAAGGCAAACAAGGTTGATGCAGTAAGGGTAAAAGGGAAAAACTCATAAGTGAGATGAACAGAGAAGGTGATGATGGACCAGAAGGGTCAAAAAACTATCTGTCCGTGGGGTTGCCGAAGTATAGTACCCCGGCGAAGAACCTCAGAGCAACAGATGCCGCGGCGTCCGAGCTAGAGGGTCTAACGGGTGAGGCCCGTCAAAGACAGCAAGACCGAGTTAACGAGCTGGTTCGGATCGCGAACAGGCAGAACGAGGAGCTGCTGAGAGGTAACCCGGAGAGAGTTGGAGCTTTTAAGATCGTCCATTCGGCGATGGGTAACCCGGAGAAATCCGCTGGAGCCGCATCGTCACCTCATGGTGGCCCAAGGAGAGAAGAGGTAGTAACCTGGGCCAGACGGAACAAGCAGATCGTTCCGTACGACCCAACGCGTGTGGGAAAAGAAAAAGAGATGCGGAAAAACGACGATCGACGAAGTGTGAGCCGAGGTGAAGCTGGCCGAGGTAACCACGACCAAGGCAATGCCGGTCAAAGGAATGCTGCCAACAGCAATGCCGGACAGCGAAACTCGGCAGGAGCAGGTCAACCGCAACAGCGGAATGTACCAAGGCAAGAGCAAAGTGCTGGTCGTGGTATGCAACAGAGAGGAGCACAACGAGAGCAAGACCGATACAATGACGGAGACTCGGAGATGATGAATGCGGGATACGCAAGACCGGACTATCATGTGATAGGGTCGAGATTGGGAAGCAGGGATTTGATGCCGGATGATGCCAGGTTAAAGCTGGATCGCCTGTATAGGTCGGAACAGATCGAATGTCAAGGTCCTCCGGGTCCAGCATGCTTTGGACCCCGGATCATGAAGGAACCGCCAGTACCCAATTTCCAATTACCCAGGGGCACGAAGACGTATGACGGCAGTACAAAGCCAGAGGATTGGCTGATAAGCTACGCAACAGGTGTGAAAATTGCGACTGGCAACTTGAGATGGGCTGTACGATATGTACCCCAAATGTTGGAAGGTCCGGCTAGGGTATGGCTGAATAATTTGCCGCCCAGAAGCATCAATTGCTGGATAGATTTTGAAGAAATGTTTATCAGCAACTTCTCAAGTACATATCAGAGACCGAATAGACCGCAGACCCTGGTGATGTGCAACCAGAGATCTAACAAAACGGACCGTGAATTCTTGACCCGGTGGTGTACCGTGAGAAACTCGTGTGAGGGAGTCATAGAGTCACAGGCTATAGCATGGTTCGCACAAGGGTGCAGATATGGCAGCGAGTTGTGGATGAAATTGCAAAGGAAAATGCCAGTCACGCTGGCAGAGATGATCCAGATTGCGGACTCTTACGCTTTGGGTGATCCAACTCAACCTAGGATTGCGTCGAACGAGTCAAATGAGGAGTACTATCCGAGGGACGGAGCCGGGTCATCCCGGAGGAACGATTACAGGGGAAAAGGGAGAGACGATAGACCAGACCATCGGTATAGTTCACAACAAGTTGCAGCTGTGAATCAAGATCAGCCCGGAGCAGGGAGCAACCAACGCCAGAAAACGGGAGGGCAATGGACTCCTCGGAACGATGGCAAGAAAACGTGGACTCCGGAGCAGAAGAAGCAATGGCAAGAAAAGAAAGATCGTCCGAGGTATACCTATGAGTCAATGTTAGACCAGCCATGTAAATTTCACACGCCAAATCCGAACAGCCCGGCGGGTCACACAACGAGGCAATGTGAGTGGATGCGCAAGATAGAACAAGGTGGTTCGGGGAATGCTCAGGCACCCCGGAATGATCAACCTCGGCAGGAGTTACCCCGGCAGCAACTGCTCTCCGGAGCAAACACACAACAACTGATGTTGCCTCCCCCTCCGCCGAGGTATGACAACAGTGAGAGAAGGGATGCTATGCATCAGGTGGAAAACCAGCCTCAGCCGGATCATAGGTACTCCGGAAACGAGGGAAGGAATGAGTACAGGGAACATCACCAGAGCTATTGTGTGTTCACAACAGAGGAAACATATAGGAAGAGCTTGCCGCGCCGCCATATGGAGGTTAACACGGTTATGCCTGCAGTGACGAGGTACATGTCTTGGTCGGACCAGGAAATTACCTGGAGCGTCAAAGATCATCCCAAGCTTATGCCAAGTCCGGGCTCGTATGCACTAGTGTTAGATCCGACGTTCATTGGACCAAACATTAATGTGAGGTTCTCCAAGGTACTAATCGACAATGGCAGTAGCATTAACATCATGTATGCGGATACGATGCGCAAGTTGGGCATCTCGGAGAACATGCTCTAGGCTACAAGAACAACTTTCCATGGTATCGTACCAGGCATATCCTGTGAGCCCATAGGCAAAGTCCGGGTCGACGTGCTATTCGGTACAAGGGATAACTGCCGAGCTGAGAATCTGGAGTTTGAGGTGGTGAACTTGGAGAGCGCATATCATGCATTACTCGAGAGACCAGCACTAAGCAAATTCATGGCAAGTTGCCACGTTAGTTATCTGAAGATGAAGTTGCCCGGGACAAATGGAACAATTACTATCGCTGGGGATTTCCGACGTTCTATTGAGTGCGCCTCAGCCGGGTCTAACCTAGCCGAGTCACTCGTAATTGCCCAAGAGAAAAGAAAAATTCAAGAGGTGGTGGCTTTAGCTCAGTCCGCGCAGCAGTATATGCCGGCGTTAAGCAATCCGCATGGAAGCGTTTCATTTCAAGCCGCGAAGGACACCAAGAAGATTCCAGTGGATAACCTGTTTCCGGAGCGTACCTTAACAATTGGTGCCGGGTTAACTGACAAATAGGAAAGCGAGCTCGTCAACTTCCTCCGTGAGAATCGGGATATTTTTGCTTGGTCCACACAGGACTTGCAAGGTGTTCCGAGGGAGTTGGCCGAGCACTCTTTGAACGTAAGACCCGGAGCAAGGCCGGTGAAGCAGCCTCTCCGACGCTTCACCGAGGATAGGAGAAAGGTCATTGGTGATGAGATAGCTCGGTTGCTAGCAGCAGGATTTATCATGGAAGTGTTGTATCCGGATTGGCTCTCTAATCCGGTGCTGGTAGAAAAGAAGAAGGATGATCCGAATGTGGCAGTGGTTTGGCGTATGTGTATCGATTACACGAACCTGAACAAGGCGTGTCCAAAAGATCCATTTCCACTGCCGAGGATAGATTAGGTCATCAACTCTACCGTGGGATGTGAACTGTTGTCATTCATTGACGCCTATTCTGGTTTCCACCAGATACCTCTGAACCCGGATGATCAAATAAAAACTACCTTTATTACCCCGTACGGGGCTTATTGCTATCGCACTATGTCGTTCGGTTTACGAAATGCAGGAGCAACGTACCAAAGATGTATGCAAAAATGTTTGCATGATCAAATAGGTCAAAATGTACAAGTCTACGTGGATGATGTGGTTATTAAGACCAAGGAAAGTGTACCGCTCCTTGACGACATAAGGCAAACATTAGCGAACTTGAGGAGATTCCGGATGAAGCTTAACCCGGAGAAATGTACCTTCGGTGTCCCGGCTGGGAAATTGCTCGGATTTCTCGTCTCCAGCCGAGGTATCAAGGTTAATCCAACTAAGATCCGAGCCATCGAACGAATGGAGCTGCCGAAGTGTCTCAACGACGTCCAGAAGTTCACTGGATGCCTGGCGTCGTTGAGTCGGTTTGTATGTCGGTTAGGGGAAAAGGCACTGCCTCTCTACCAACTCATGAAAAAGTCAGATAAATTCGTTTGGACGCCGCAGGCCAATGAAGCTTTTCCCCACTTGAAAAAGATGTTGGCCACTGCACCAGTGTTAGCTTCTCCACTATCGAAGGAGCCAATGTTGCTCTACATAGCCGCAACCAACCGAGTTGTAAGTGTAGTGATTGTAGTGGAGCGAGATGAAGAGGGTAAGTCGGTGCAGAGGCTAGTGTATTACTTGAGCGAGGTATTGTCTGCCTCAAAACAGAACTACCCGCATTTTCAAAAGGTGGCATACGGAGTTTATATGGCGGCAAAGAAGTTAAAGCACTACTTTGAGGAGCATCCCATCAAAGTGATATGCGAAGCCCCCATATCCGAGATAATGGGTAACAAAGATGCGAATGGCAGAATTGCGAAATGGGCAATGGAGCTAGCACCTTACGCACGCCAGTATGATAGGAGAGAAGCGATCAAGTCCCAGGCTGTGGCGGACTTCTTCGTGGATTGGGCCAAGGTACAGTACGAACCACCGCCGCCAGATCCGAACTACTGGAAGATGCACTTTGACGGATCGAAAACCAAAACCAGGTTAGGTGCCAGGGTCGTGCTTACCTCGCCAAAGAAGGATCAGCTCAAGTACGTATTGCAGATCCATTTCACGGCATCAAACAATGTTGCTGAGTACGAGGCTCTTGTGCATGGTCTCAAAGTGGCAAAGGAGATTGGCATACGTCGGATAATCTGCTTTGGCGACTCGGATCTAGTAATACATCAAGTGTCCGGAGTGTGGGACGCCCTGGATCCAAACATGGCACTATACAGATTTCATGTGCAGAAGATCTCAGGTTACTTTGAGGGATGCGAATTTCACCATGTACCTCGCGTGGAAAATGAAGCTGCCGACATGCTGTCAAACCTCGGATCGACCCGACAGGCAATTCCACTGGGCGTAGCATTGGAGCACCTCAGAAAACCATCTACCAGGCTGTCCCCAGGAACCGATTCAATCTATGTCCCAGAAAACACGGAATCCAGAGTTGAGCCCATAGACATTGACATGGGAGGTAGCACGCCGAACCCGGGGACTACCTCGGCAAACCCGAGGACTACCTCGCTAGACCCGGGACTGTTCAGCGTGATCCGGCTGAAGTTATGTTGGTGGATCGGATGGAAATTGATGAGGAGATGTTCCCTGCGCGAGCAATACCAGCTTGGGCACTGCCTATATACCAGTTCTTGAAAGATGGAACGTTACCCACTGAGGAAGTGCTAGCCAGGCAAACTCAGAGGAGAGCCAAAGCTTACACAATCATCAATTCCGAGCTGTACAAACGGAGTGTAACCATTGTCCTCCAGCGGTGTGTTGACCCGGAAGAAGGACTTGACATCCTCCGAGATATTCACCAAGGAGAATGCGGGCATCACGCCTCATCCCGGGCCTTAGTGGCAAAGGCATTCCGGCATGGATTCTACTGGCCAAGTGCCTTGGAGCAAGCAGAAGATCTGGTGAGAAAATGCAATGGTTGTCAAAGGTACGCCACCAAGACACATATGCCTATGTCGGAACTCAAAACCATACCAATTACATGGCCATTTGCTGTGTGGTGCTTGGATATGGTTGGCCCGTTCAAACCAGCAAGAGTAAACATGACGCACATTCTGGTCATGGTGGACAAGTTTACAAAATGGATCGAAGTGAAGCCTATAAGAAAATGTGATGGGGCTACGGCCGTAACATTTCTCAAAGACATTATCTTGAGATACGGTTATCCTCATAGTATCATAACTGATAACGGCACAAATTTTGCTGACGGAGCATTTGCACGATTCTGCCAAGATAAGAAAATCCGACTCGACGTAGCCTCGGTAGCTCACCCCGCATCGAACAGACAAGTGGAAAGATCCAACGGATTAGTATTATCCGGGATAAAACCCCGGCTCATTGAGCCGCTGCAAAGATCAGCGGGGTGCTGGATAGAAGAACTACAAGCGGTGTTGTGGAGTTTAAGAACAACTCCGAATCAATCAATAGGCTACACGCCATTCTTTCTGGTATATGGGGCAGAAGCTGTATTACCAACCGACATAGAGCATGATTCGCCTAGGGTCACCCAATACACAGAAGCCGAAGTGCAAGAAGCCCGGCAAAATGATGTTGATCTGCTGGAAGAAGCGAGAGAACTGGCACTGTCCAGATCCGCCATATATCAGCAAAATCTCTGACGCTACCATAGCCGGAAAGTGTGCCCCCGAGTCTTCCGGGAAGGCGATCCGGTGCTCCGGTTGGTACAGCGTACCACTGGCATGCATAAATTATCCCCCCCCCATGGGAAGGTCCATTCATTGTGAGAAAAGCATTGCACAATGATTCTTACTATCTCATAGATGCAAAGCCACAGGAAAAGAACAAGGCGGATAGGTCCGAAGAGGAATCCAAGCGACCGTGGAATGTAGCACTACTTCGTCCCTTCTACACTTAGCTAAGAAGTGTATGTATCCGAGTCATCTCATATGTCGGTATGTATGTCGGCAATGAGCTTATCAATGAAACAGCGGAGCCTCAACTCGGGGACTGCCTTAATAAATGATTGTTGTTACTTTGTATGCGTTAGCTAGAATGACTCGTTTCACTTAACCCGGATTAGTAATGTGTGAGCACCAAAAACCCAACCCTTCGACTTGCTGCTGTCCAACAAGAATTGGCTTCATGGCAAGCAAGGGAACAAGTTTGGAATTGCGTAGCACATGAAAAACTACTAAGGAAACGATCCTATTCCAGCTAACGTTTGTTTTTTCGGACTAACCCCGTATTTACTTTCAAGCTATTATGTTGAATTATTTTGAGCCAAGCCTCAAAGTTTCTCAGTATTGTTAAAACGATTCTTGAGGCTCGGATTCATAAGTCGTAAAACCGAATCAAGGTAGACACGGATCGAGCCGGAGAATTGGACGAACAAGAAAATGAAACTCGGGGACTACGCCCAAGTTAATCCGGCATACAAGCATAGTAGAAAAATATCATGTGTTCAGCATACAATTGCACCCGGCATACCAGGGATCTGATAAATTTTCAAGTTTTTTTTCAACTAAGGAGCGGCAGGAGGACGAAGTTCGGTGTCATCATCACTGTCTTCAATATCTGAAGCAGCATCTTCTCCATCATCGCCCGATCCATCCTCCACGTTCTCCATCTGCTCCTCCTCGCCGGATTCCAGAAAGCTCGGCCCCTCAACCCAGTCATGGACTGGAGAATATTCGATGAGGCTGTAGGCGCAAGCCTGGCGCCGAGCTACCCACTCCGGATCATCGGTCCATTTGGATCCGGTGCACCGATGGGTGAGGAGGTTCAGATCGATCTTCTCGTACCATGAAAGGATATGATGGAGGAGGGTATCTGCTGCGGCACGCCCGGCGGATTCTCTCCAGAGGTCAAGCTGAGTCTCAACCTCCATCAGTTTTTCGGCAAGGAGCGTGAACCTTTCCGGAGCGCTCTCGCTTGTCTAGAAAGTGTTGAAGATCCGGACCGCAACGGCGAGGAGATCTTTCCCATAGTTCTTGATGGTTTCCACCCGAGATGACACGCTGACCAACAGGTCCTCCATGTCTAAGGGGATGCTCTCACCATCAGGAGCGATGGAAGTACCCCTCTCTTGGTGGAATTTGGCAACAGCAGCACTGGCGATGGCAGTACCCTCTGGAAAATGATCTGAAAATAAGGAAAGGGAAGATGCTGAAGCAAAGGCATATGAGCTAACCCGGAAAACTAGGTCGGACAAGGGGAAGAAACTTATGTGAGATATGACGATGGATCCGGGTCAACTCCTTGATACAACTGTCGCGTCTCTAGCGAAGTTGTTCAAGCTCGGTGAGCGCCGACCCAAGCTAGACCTCAGATTCCTTAAGCAGGTCCTGGTCCTTGGAGATCTGAAGGGTAAAGCGCTCACGCTCTTCGGTGAAGTTTTGGCCAACTTTTTGGAGCTCGGTTTTGTGTTGAGCCTTCATCTTCTCCATCTCGGCCTTGAGTTTGGCTATTTTGTCGTCCTTGGTCCCGAGGAGGGCGAGCTCATCGTTCTTCTTCTTCAGCTCGGCTTGATGTTGTCCTACTTGTTCGAGAAAATGCAGCATCATATCAGGCACGGGCACACTATCCTCAAGCGATGCTGAAATAGTGTGTTGACCCGGCAAAGCCGAGGAGTGAATGTTTGCCGAGCCAAGGAGAAGAAGGAATGGAAAACACAACAACGTTGGCCGAAAAGAGGACATACCTCGGATTTCCTCCAAGTTCTTCCGCATAATCTTGTTTTCAGCCTCCATCCCAGCTGCAAAAAACCGAATAAGGAGGTTAATCCGGCGGAAACAAATGAAACAGAGAGGTGTTGAGAGAGGAATTTACCCCTCTTTTCATGCTCCATGCCAAGTGCGACATGTTTTGCGTGCAAGATCTTGTGGGTATCAAGCAGGCGCTAAAACTCGGCGCTCCGGCGATTGGTGGTTACCTGAAAAAGGTACAGGCGTGTAAAATTAGTTCGTTGCATATTTGAAGTGTACAATATCCGGGCCAAGCGGAACTTAACCCGGCTCTAGATGTGTGTATATTTGAAGTATACGAGATCTGGGCCAAGCGAAACTTAACCCGGCTCTAGGTGTGTGCATATTCGAAGTATACGAAATCCAGGCCAAGCGGAACTTAACCCGGCTCTAGGTATGTGCATATTCGAAGCATACGAAATCCGGGCCAAGCGGAACTTAACCCGGCTCTAGGTATGTGCATATTCGAAGCATACGAAATCCAGGCCAAGCGGAACTTAACCCGGCTCTAGGTGTGTGCACATTCGAAGTATACGAGATCCGGGCCAAGCGGAACTTAACCCGGTTCTAGGTGTGTGCATATTCGAAGTGTGCGAGGTCCGGGCCAAGTGGAACTTAACCCGGCTCTAGGTGTGTGCATATTTGAAGTTTACATGCAGCTATGTTGATCTTCTAATGAGCATCCGGCCGAGTAACAAGTTACTCCGCCAGAGGCTCGGGGACTAATGGTTATTATCTACAGCATGTAAAGAAGAAACGACGTACCTCCATCATATGCCCAGCGAGGTTAATGGCCTTGGCGGCGGTATTCATCTGAGCGGAAAATTCAGCTGGGCCAAACTTTTCTGGGAGATCGTCGTTGTAGACGAACTCCGCCTTATTCCAGTTCATGACAAACTCGATGAGGCTCGGAGGGTAACGTTCGCCAGTGGGCATGTGAGGTGCCACCAAGCCCTTTGCGTGAGCTTCTTTCCTTTCAATCAGGGCGAGAGCTGGGCTAGTGTGAAGAACCATCTGCTGTGAATCGGCTGGCTCGGCAGGAGGATCCGTCGCTGTTGATGACTTCTTTGGAAGCATTGACGACAAGGTTCGCTGCCCGGCCTTGACGGAGGTAGACTTGCCTTTGGTTTGCTGGGAGGATGTGACCATAGTAGATTTGCCCTTGGAAGCCGCTGGAGTGGTTCCTCGCCGAGCTTGGGATGACTCGGACGAGGCAGATGAACTAGGCACGGGAGCTTTGGTGGCTGGTGCTGGAGCTGCTGTTGATTTCTTCGGAGCCGAGACAGGCGCTGGTTCGGTGGCTGGTGCTGGAGCTGCTGCTGGTGCTGGAGTTGCGGTAGACATGGTGGTTGCTGGTTGTGGCAATGCCAAAGCGACGGACACCGTTGCCTCAGCCGATCCAACCCCTCCCGATCCAAGGTCGCGTTCCTCTGAAGGAGGTACTGCGGAACCCGGAGCGGCCGCAGAGCCCTCCGGAATAGGGCTCAGCGGGCGTGACTCGTCGTCACGAGGAGGGGAAGGACTAGACCGAAGAGGAGAGGAGATGCTCGATCTGTTCTGAGGGACCTCCACAGGAGCCCTGCAAAAGAAAATTATGTCAGGAGTGAAATTACCCCGATGCAGGGAGAAGTGTGTTGCGCAGTGAAAAATGACTTACGCGTCCGAGGTCTCGGCCTCCTTGGGTTTCCGGGACCTCCGTGCCGGGGCTTTGCCTGCCCATTTGGAGGCAGTCTTGTCTCCGGCCTTCTTTTGCCTTTTGGTAGGCTAAGAAGGCTCGGAAGAAGAACTTGACGCGGATCCGCTTCTTCTTCGACGCCACCAGAACAAGCTCGCCCGTGGCAAGTGGAGAATCCTCGTGGATGTGCCCACCGGGGTTAGCTGATGCCGGGAAGGCAAAAGAAAGAGGGACAGCCTCAACGGGTTCAATCACGTCGATATCCGAGTCATCCTCATCGCCGGGCCAATCTCTAAGAGAAGAGAATTTACCGCTGGGTCGTTTGGTGGCGTCGGTTGTGAGGAGGAACATCTCCTGGTCCAGCTCCTCCTCATCCGGGATTTCTCGGTTCGGGGCCCACTTAAGGGTCGGATCAGTACCATCCTCGAGGGTTTGCTGGAGAAACAGCTGAGAAAAAAGCACAAGGAGCAGAGTTAAAAATACGATAAGAACCGACACGTAATTGATCCGAAATAAGTTTACTCCGCGAAGCTTACCGCGGGAGGGAGCCTGTCACGGCAGTAATGCTCGATTCCCCACGTCCATTCGGCGGAAAAATCCTTATGGGTGGTGAAAAGAGCCTTGACCCGGCAGCAGATCTCCGTATTGCTCAACTCGAACGAGGAGGTTCGGTTGGGGTCGCGGCTGAAGCTCATATGGCACAACTTATGAGTGCGCCGCTGGAGGGGAGAGATTCGGTTGCGCACGAACGTGATCATGGCAACCTCGTTGTGCAATCCGAGCTTCTTCAGCTCCGCAAACCTTTTGTTGACTTGGTTGGCCAAAGCTGTAGGTTTTTTGGCGACCTCCTCCCAGAAATTCGTGTCCGGGGGACCCGGAGCGTAGGGCAGCAACCGGATCAAGTCTTCGGTGCCCTTGTTCCGGACGTAGAAGAAGGTCCGGGCCCATCCTTTGCAGGAGTCAAGCCCGGTGACCCGGGGAAAGATTGAAAACCTCCGGGGCGATATCGAGGCAGCTCCGAACTGAGTGAGCTGCTTGTCCTCCGAATCGACGTGGATGTTGGGGACGATGTTGCGATGGAGGCCGAAGAACCGGATCCACAGCTCCTTTGTGGGCCATAGTCCGGTGTAGCCCTCGATCGAAGAGACGAAAGCAGACAAAGAGGTGATGGCGTTCACCGGGAGATGATGTGGTTGCAGGTGATAGGTCCAGACCCAGTCCCGGAAGAAATCACTCACCGGAAGACCAAATCCCCGTTGGAAATGGGATAGGAAAACAACGAACTCACCCGGATTGAGTGAGGGGGCCAATTCCGAGGAGGGAGACGAGCGGCGATGCCGGCGGGAATACACTGGGTCCGGTAGAGCCAGTCGATGTCGTCCTGGCAGACCCACGAACCGGCCCACGCGCCGTGGTCCGCCGCGTCGGCGTCCTCCTCCATCTCCTGCTCGACAACGATGAGCTCCTCCTCCGTCATCTCGAATCCGCTGTCCTCGCTGGAGCTGGCAGCGGCGGGGCTCTGCGGTCTAGATTGATGAGGACCCGTGGCTAAGCAGTGGTGCAGCGGTGGCTGCGGTGCGGAGGCACGAAGAAGGTGCGGCGGCGGCGCTGCTACAACGGGCACTGGCAGCGGCGCGGTCGCGAGGAAGAAGAAGAGGAACGGGCGAAGGGGCACGGAGATGGAAAAGTGCTAAGGGGCACGCCCCTCCCCTATTTAACTGCCCCCAGTAATCAACAAGTGGGATCGCGCTGCGCTGGAGAGCCACGCGCTGTGGCCGTGTATCACCGGCATTAGCCAATCAGAGAGAAGCCACAACGGAGGCCACAGAGCAAAAATGATCCCATGACACGACATGTAGTTGTAGTAAACGAGGAGACAGGCGTGAAGTAACCCGCGCATAGTAATCACTGACAGTTACTGCAGCAGTTACAGTGCAGGCCCTTAAAATGAGGCAACGCAATGATTAACCCTTACGTGGGTTGGCGTATGAGAGAAGGAAGTAAGGCCCGGATCCGAGCCTCCATGGTAACCCGGCTGGCAAGTGAAAACTTGGAACGTTCGAAGGGAACGTAAATCCATATAATCCGAGACAAGAAGTTAACCCGGAACTAAACGTCCGAGGCTTAAATACGAATGAACCTGATGTGGCCTTAGCGACCAAGGCCGCTAAGGCCGCACCAGCTTCGGGGACTAATGTTGGCGGGACAACCCCGGGTAGGGTCACTCCGGGGTATAAGGGCCGAGTTAGCCGAGGGTCGGCAAGGTCAAAGCGGATGCTGGCCGAGTCACCTCGAGGCAGGCCGGATCACGGAGTAACCCGGACCAAGGGGGTCGCCTAACATTGTCTCGTCCGACTCAAGGAGTAAGTCGGAAATACTTGTCTAGCTTATATGTAGGAACAGGTGTGGCCGGATCAACTATGATCCGGATCCTCTCTTGGCTTCTAGGAGAAGGAAGGAATCTCTCTGGTCAAAAAAGAAGGTTCGGTGCGTACTGGATGAGCGAATAAAGCAAGGGCAGGACCACCGGATCGTGGCCGACAAGGGTGACGACACTCACGTCGGCTGATGCGGGCGCCGCAGAGGCTACGTCGCTAAAGCAAGTGTGACACGGGGAAAAGCACCCCTATCGGGTTAGTACTTTGGGAGGGGGCATATTCTTAGGAATATGCCTCCACGTATGCCCTAGGCCAGGACCGAACCACCTCTATATAAAGGGGGGTTAGGGTTCTAGTAAGGGGGGTGGGTCTTTTCGGATACATAGCAAGGAGAATTCTAGTTGGTCGAGGACTAGTGGATCTAGGGTTCTTGGGCTAGTTGGTAGGCAAGAGTAAGAGAGTTGCTTCTTCCTCCTCTTGTCAATATAGCTCGAGGAGCACTTGTAATCTTGGAGATTGAACATCAATACAAAGCTTCTGTGTAGAGAATCACTCTACTGTCCCTCCCTGGATTCCCCTAGCGCATATTAGTCCCCACCTTTAGCCTATCCATGGCATCTGCCGTGACGCCACCACGACAACTGGGGGATCCATATGTGGTTCATGACAGGAACACACATGCAATGACATTGGTTGATCCATATGTGGTTTGTGATAATAACACACATGCAATGCCATTGGTTAATCCATGTGTGGTTTGTGGAAAGAACACACATGCAATGACTCAAGTGGGTGCATATGTGGTTTGTGAAAAGAACACACATGCAATGAATCTAGTGGATCCATATGTGGTTTGTAGAAAGAACACACATGCAATGACATTGATTGATCCATATGTGGTTTGTTGAAAGAACACACATGCAATGACATTGGTTGATCCATATGTGGTTTGTGACAATAACACACATGCAATTACTCTAGTGGATACATATGTGGTTTGTGGAAAAGAACACACATGCAATGACTCTGGTGGGTCCATATGTGGTTTGTGAAAAGAACACAGATGCAATGACTCTAGTGGATCCATGTGTGGTTAGTGGAAAGAACACACACGCAATGACATTGGTGGATCCATGTGGTTCATGGAAAGAACACACATGCAATGACATTAGTGGATCCATATGTGGTTTGTGAAACGAACACACATGCAATGACATTTGTTGATCCATATGTGGTTTGTGAAAATAACACACATGCAATTACTCTGGTGGATCCTTGTGTGGTTTGTGGAAAGAACACACATGCAATGACTCTGCTGGATCCATGTGTGGTTTGTGAAAAGAACACACATGCAATGACTCTAGTGCTGGTTTTAGTATAAGAACACACATGCAATGACTCTAGTGGGTCCATATGTGGTTTGTGAAAAGAACACACTTGCAATGACTCTAGTGGATCCATATGTGGTTTGTGGAAAGAACACACATGCAATGACATTGGTTGATCCATATGTGGTTTGTGGAAAGAACACACATGCAATGACACTGGTTGATCCATATGTGGTTTGTGGAAAGAACACACATGCAATGACTCTGGTGGATCCATGTGTGGTTTGTGAAAAGAACACACATGCAATGTCATTGGTTGATCCATGTGTGGTTTGTGAAAAGAACACACATGTTATTCCATTGGTTGATCCATGTGTGGTTTGTGAAAAGAACACACATGCAATGCCATTGGTTGATCCATGTGGTTTGTGGAAAAGAACACACATGCATTGACATTGGTGGATCCATAAGTGGATTGTGGAAAGAACAGACATGCAGTGAACACTAGTGGATCCATGTGTGGTTTGTGAAAAGAACACACATGTAATGCCATTGGTTGATCCATGTGTGGTTTGTGAAAAGAACACACATGTAATGCCATTGGTTGATCCATGTGGTTTGTGGAAAAGAACACACATGCAATGACATTGGTGGATCCATATGTTGTTTGTGGAAAGAACACACATGCAATGACATTTGTTGATCCATGTGTGGTTTGTGAAAAGAACACACATGCAATTACTCTAGTGGAAACATATGTGGTTTGTGGAAAGAACACATATGCATTGAACACTAGTGGATCCATATGTGGTTGATGACAGAAACACACATGCAATGACTCTAGTGGATACATATGTGGTTTGTGGAAAGAACACACATGCAATAAACTCTAGTGGATCTATCTTGGCATAATTTGATGTATGCCATGATGTATTTCATTGTAAAAGACACTCACTTTCCATTTTTATACTACTCGGCTTTGCCCTTGGTTTTTTGATACTACCTAGTTTTGCCCCCTCTCTCTCTTTCATAGGAGCCCAAACATGTGCCCACTCTGTCTGTTATGCCCTGATTGGTTGTCACAGTTGTCACGCGGATCGTGCGCACCAACCGTTGATCCTGTGCGATCCAACGAGGCTCGTTGCGCACGTCGTGCCCTTCACAGGACAGCGGGAGACAGCATGGACGTCTCCCTCAGTGATACTTCTACAAGAAGGAACACGATACCATCCATTGAAAAAGTCGTCCAGTGGTCATGTCACGTTTAATCTAGTATGCAAAGGCTACAAGTCTACTACACAGCAACTGGTCATCCACGGCCCATGGGCTATACCATTTTTACTATGTAGCACGCCTACACTCTCACTTCCGACAGGCCCCCACCACACGAACCTTCCATGCGGCAGCCGCAGCCAGAAGAACTGCCTACCGGGGCCCTCGAGGAGGCCTAAACGTCCCCGCATTAAAAACCCAGCCTATCAGGTCCTCCATTCGCACTCATCCACTACTCTCTCTTCCCTATCTAGCAAAACCCCACAATCTTGAACGCACATGCACGAACCTCCTCCATGAAACCAGTGCGTGGGGGTGAGTGTGCGGGCATCGCCACCGAGGTGGTGATTCACGCGGCAGATCTGAAGGAGCATCACGCAGCACAAGGCGAGGAGGTTGTGCAGTTCAACCCCTTGGGGGACCATGTGCTCGCCAGTGTTGACGACTTCGGAGGCCCCAATGAGGGCATGGAGTTCGACGAACATGCTCCGCTCGTGTACCCAGAGGTACATCTATTTCTACATGTTTCATATTTTCTTCTCGAGCTTAATCTATCCTGGCTTCATAAAAAAATCTAGTCCTAATGATTAGATGCAACATACGAACCGGTACATGGAGAGATCTAGTTTGTTCTGAATGAATCCACATTATTTATTTATTAACAAGTTATCAAGAACACAAACAACATTAATTTAGGAGCGAACTGGGGAGACGGCCGTAATGAACTGTTGAACCTGTATAGACATGTTATTGCATCGAAAGTAACTCGGAATGGTGGAAGGAATATATATTTATTATTTTCTCATTTCGGTTTGCATTCCATACATTATAGGTGGATTCAAGTGAGATGGACTCTGACAAGGAGAACAGGGACAACAAGAGCCACCATGTCATGAAGAAGCTCAAGAGTGGGATAATCCCTTTCCGCACTCGACTTGGGGAGCTCAGGTGCCCTTTCTATAAGAAAGGAGTCAACTCGAGGATTGCCAGCTTGATTCTGCATGCGGTTGGTATTGGTAAAAGCCCGACTAGTAAACACAAGTCGGCGACCAAGGCTAAGCACACTGCTTATGGCAAATTCCTGAGGGAGTATGTCAAGATCGGCCTAGTGTCCCCTTAGGAATCAGCAACTTCTAGCCAACCAACCCGTCACCGTGCTGGCCCGGCCACTAATAATATTTAGTTCTCTTACCGTATCTAGACCCTTAAACTATGGGGATTTGTATTTTCGTACCCTTCAAATTATATTCAAGTTCATCTATTTATGGATTTAAAGTTCCGGTGGCATACTCGTTATTTTGCATGGATAGAGGGGTGCCCCCGATAGATATAAGGGTTATCCTGTCCGCTAGATCACAGAGGATCAACGGTTGGTGGGAACGATCCGTGTGACAACTGTCTCGACCAATCAGAGCGTAGTAGTGAAGATGAGCACAGGTGCGAGACATGGATACAAGGAGAGGGGAAAACCGAGTAGCACTTAAGAACCAAGGGCGAAATTGAGTAGAACTTAAAACCAAGGGCAAAACTGAGTAGAACTTAAAAACCAAGGGCAAGAGTGACAAAGGGATTCAAATAGAAAATAGAAAATGATTTAAAAAATGGAACCAAACTGCCAGTGTTATGCTCGAGGGCAAAACTGAGTACAACTAAATCGCCAAGGTTAGACACGAGGGAAAAAACGTGACTCACGGTACGCGTGTGCGGTGCACGGGGCGGTAGCGGACTCGTGTGGCCATGAACGGTGTAGTAGCTTACGCGGTGCACGGTAGTGCAACAAAATGTCGCTTCTCTTCTCCTTTAATAGAGGCCTCCCCACTCCCACTCATCACGCACTCTCTCACTCAACCGTCTCCACTGTCCCATCACCTTCTGCAAACGCCCAACAAAACCCCAACCATGACGGCGATGGAGAAGAACGACGCGGTGGCCATCGGCGCCTCCAAGGTCACCGGCGAGGAGCCCCCCGTCCCCGTCCCCGCATCCACCGTAGACGCCGGCGAGGAGGCCCCCGCCGGTCTCGGACAGATCCTGCTCGGCTGGGACCCCTACGAGGAGGTTGTCTACATAAGGCAGGAGAACCCCTACAACACGAGCATCACCGACCTATGGTCGGAGGTAACCAGGGTTTTCTCCCATTCCCTTGTTCTTCCCCCGTTCCCATCGTTGGATGCTAGATCATATGTTATTAGGGCTTGGCTGTTCCTATTTTTACAGTAGTTAATCCTCTTGTGTTAGATATCGATTTTCGATGAATCCCCATGTTCGTAGTTGGGATCAGTATTCGATTTGGTTTGAGATTTGGGGAATAATCGAGAGATCTCAATCGGTTAATCTATGCAAATAATCAATCCTAATAATCAAAGTATCTCAATCATGTCCTTATTGCACTCTACTGTTTTTTTCCAACAGGAGGATAGCAGCAACGTCCGCAGCGACGATGAGTCCAAGGACACCAAGACTCGTCATGTCCTGAGGAGGCTAAAGTCCGGCCAGTACAACAACTTCTTCGCTGGCGACGTGTACACGTGCCCCTTCTGCCCCACCAGGAAGCTCGGCGCCACGGACTTCAACTCCCTCGTGAAGCATGCCGAGGACTTGAGGACCTGCGGCGAGTCTGTGAACGTCCATGGCTTCATAGTCAAGCACCAGGCGCTCGCTCTTCACCTCCACAACCTCTAGAAGGTGGCTATCAAGGAGGGTCGCATCCCACCGGTCAAACCCAAGGCGCCCAAGGTCAAGGGGCTGGGCAGCAAGAAGTGGAGGAGGCACCAGAGGGAGGAGGCAGAGGCCCTCCTGGCAGAGGCCACGAGGGGCCATTGGTCAGCTGTTGTTGCTACTGTAAAGCATCTTCTTTTGTCTTGTCTATGTTGAACCTATCAGCTGCTGCTGCTGAGCAGCCTAATTGTCGAACCTTGTTAAGTACCATACTATATAACCTATATTAGCTGCTTTATCTACATCTGCTCTGTTTACTGAATTTATTTATGGTGCTGGTTAGTTTTGCTGCTCTAGATTTGCTACCAGATTGGGGGAAAACGAGGGCAAAAGGAACAATGAATGAAGAGAGAAGCTGCTCTAGATTCTCTACCTTTTTGGGCAAAAAACACAACTGTTAGCGAGAGAGGGGAAAAGGCGCTCTTAAAAAGGCCAAATAACAAAAAAACTTCCAATTTAGGCGTCAAGGCGCATGTAACGGCTAAGCCTTTGACCAGACGGTACCCCCCCTCCGAGCGCATGTGAGGGCTTCGGAATATCGGCAGGGAAAAAGTGAGGACAAACGAGACACAATGTTGCTATGGCTAAATCTGACAAAAAACTGAATTTGGCTTTACCATGCAATTTGGCTAGAGCTCCACAATGTAGCTATTCTAAATCCCTAAACTATGTGATGCGTTGAAACCTCATGCTTTTCCACCGACACGTGTGTTGCAAAGTTGCTTGATCGTGCATGCTTACACAAGTGGCCTACACAGAAACTTATAGAAGCATGGGCTAACGAGCTTCAATTTGGCAAATTCTGGACAAAATCACCAAATTAAAGAAAGGAAATTACAAGCTTTGCACAATCAGCAGGCCTGATCGGCTGCCCCGGGGTGCAGGGATGCTAGGTCCCTGTCTATGCTTACACTTCTTAAACTTGTTAGGAATAATAGCTATACACTTTCTTCTGTCCTGTCACGTTACGTCGTGTCAGCACCACGCACCCGCTGCGGATCAGCAACGGGACGGTGGTCTACGTGACCGGTCTCTGCCACGCCAAAGCCACGTGCCCACCCGTCCCATCACCTACCGGGACGGACGCCGAATTTAATCCCTAGGATTGGAAACCAATGGTGCTCGCCCGGTCAAACTTGCTTCCGCATGGGTATGACCGGAATATTGGTAAACACAATTTAAGCATCACCTTCCGTCTCCTCAGCACATCACTATGCAAAAATCTCCAACTCATTCCTTCCGTCGCTGCCGTAGCCACCGCAAGAACCATCGACACTGCCGCAGGCACCGCCTCCGCCAGGCCATAACACCACAACAGATCACTCCACCGCCATGCCTAGTCCCAGCCACCGCTATCGACCCTAGGCCACCCCCACCGCATTAGCTGCTACCATGGACGCAGAGTACGGCGTGTTCGGCGACGGGAGCGACATCACTGACGAGTACACCGTCACCGCCCAAGGCACCACCAAGCTAATGGTCGTCCACACAAATGCGTCAGCGGAGGTCACGAAGGTCATCGCAATGTACGAGCGGTGGCTACAGGAGCCGATGGACAGGTACAAGATCGTCGGCTTTGACCTCGAGTATACCGGAGATAGGAAGAGGACGGTGCTTTTGCAGTTGTCCATGCACAACCACTGCCTCCTATACCACGTATGTAGGGCCAAATCTTTATGCCCGGAGCTTCACGAGTTCCTACACAGGAGGGAGATCTACTTCGCCAGTGTCGACATCAAGAACGACACTCCGAAGCTAGAGCAGGATCTCCTTGTTCATGTCGTTAATCACGTCGATCTCCAACGTTTGTGGAGGTGCCCGGATGGCGATACAGGGAAAGCCGGCATGGCTAGACTCGCTGTCGACATCATCGACTGCGAGTATGCCGGCATGAAAGTCGAGTTCCTGAAGCACATGCACGAGCGATGGGAGTGGAGGCACCTGGATTACGATGCGATCAAGTACGCAGCCAGGGACGCGTATGTCTGCTACGAGATGCTCAATAGGATCTGGCGAGTGGGTGAGTGTGATGTTTACCACTACTAGTTTCGCATTTTGTTCCTAGTTTTATCTCGCATGTATTTTCTAAGCATTTTGTGTGTAAGAACCAAGCTCGTATGATCCCTATGCTAACCTGTATGAATTAAATTTCCCCCTTTTGTATGCTCAACATTTATTCTTACAAATTCTATCTGTGCCATTTGCATGTGGCAGAATCCAGGACTGACATGCATAAGATGTGATACAGTCATAAGTCATAACCAAACCCAGATTATAGCGAAGGATACAGTCATAACCAAACCCAGATTATAGTTCGACAAAGGTAATACACAGCAGTTCGTAATTGCTCACATAGTGTACTTCTGAAATAACATGTTTTCATAAACATAACAAGCCCCTTACAAACACAGCAATCATGCACTAAAAGTCTACATCCCAGCCTGTTGGAGAAGGCAACCAATCCTAGGATGCCTTCCGTCACTTGCCCCGGCTTGTAGATTCATCTACACTCCGGCATCTGGGGCAAACAACCTGCCTTGGTGGTGGTTCAATGATGCGATGCCTGGAACGAGATTTTACAATCTAGCGGTACAGCTCGTGGCTGACATACCCGTCAATTGCAGCATACTTCAGATTAGGTTCAGAAAGGGGCTTATCCTCCCAGTAATCGTGCCCTAAACGCCTCCACGAACATCTCGGCAGTTTTCCCTTCATGTCAACGTACCACGGGTCGATGTGTTCTGGTCGATGTGTTCGGAGGCAAGATCGGCCATCCTGGTCCTGCCGCCCTTCTTCCCTGGGATCCAATAAATTTCCTGGATGTCCACACTGCACTCCTTTGGGATTCTAATGTTGACAATCGGGCTTTCAAGTAGTTTAGTATCATTCGTGATGTCAACACTAGTAAATGTTATGTGCTGGTTCACGAGAAAGTCATGAAACAGATCCCTAATCATTTCACCTCACCTGCATGAAAATGAATTCAGACAAATAATATAGCAATTACTTTTGCAAATAGACGGTTCAGGAACAAAAAGATTGCAAAGTCTACCAGATCCCGTCAGCCCCCTACTCGCAAAAAGGCTGGTATACGAGGACGTGCCCCTTCATGGAGAGTTGCACCACAGCGATCCTATGGTGATCGCAGTTGTACTCGAGGTCGAGACCTACAAACCTGTTTTCTTCGAACCGCGGCCAACTCGTGTAATTACTCAGAGTGTTGCTCACCGTCCGAGGGTCGGTGGTCTAGACGACATTGATCTTCTTCCCGCCATGTACTTCTATGTTGAAGTACGCAGTCGCTTACCTTCTGTTGTTTCGGACATCTGAAAAGTCCATGACTACAGACAAGAGGGAAAGGATACGGAGGAACAGGGTGATGTCGTGGCGGAGGAAATGGATGAGGCCGTGGAGGAGGAAATGAGACGGAGAAGTGAAACTGCTTACTGCAAGATTGGAACCGCCCTTACTAATATCTGGAATGGTGCAGGACCATTCGTCGTAGCGTGAAGGTGGAGAAAACAGCGGTTTTACACGTCGACGCTAGCGCTGCCTAAAATTTGTTCTATGCCACTTGCATGCGGTGGAATCGAGGTCTGCCATGCATGATCCAAGTCAAACGTAGTCACGTTTGTGCGTGCCGACCTTCACTCACTGACAGGCGGGTCGCATATTTCTCTCTCTTACGATTTTTTTTCACTTCCTCTAGACGGTTCCGGTGCGCGCCCTCAATAATTACGCCCCTCTTCCTTGTCTTCTACACGGACGAGAACCGGCAGCGGCGGCGGTTCCTCACCGGGTCACTCCCTACTCGAACAACTGCCCCCATCCCTAATTCCATCCCCTCTTGAATCCATCTGCCTCCTTATCACAACGCCTCCATTAATCTACCAGATTCCAGACTCCATTTGCCGCTATGGGTAAAGCTTGGGGTAGCAGCAGGCTGAAGCGAAAGGCATGCGATAATGACGCGGATGGCCAGGGTAACCGCCACCGCAAGGATTGGGGATGGCCGAACCTCGGCGCCGTGAACGTGCATAGGATCACCACGGGGTTGGACATCATCTCTGTCGGCCGCCTCGCTCGCTGCATCCCTGGCAACCGCTTCATGATGCGGGACATGGACGGACAACCATTCGGCATGCCAGGCCTTCTTTACCCCGATACCAGGAAATGGCCAAACGACCACGATGGCCTCGTAAGTTCCAGTATCTTGCTTATTGGTTTAGTCATATCGTTGATTCATATGTTTTGAACTCTCATCGGAATCCTATGTTCCTTTCGCCAAACATGTTGTGTGCACGCGCGGTTTGAACAAATTGAACCATTTAAGACTATTATGTACAGCGGAAGCTCTGCTCGTACCTGATATTCTCGTATTTTCGTAGTGACACATTCTTACTTTAGGTGATAGACGAGTTGTCAATTTCGATTTGCAATGGAATGCCTGCGAGGTGATATTATATTTCCTAAAATAAAAACAAACAGATTAGATGATTTAAGGCTCTTATGCCCCGAGCTGTTTATGATCATCGTCAGGAGTTTGTTCTGGGGGGGCTTGATACATTGCTAACGTATCCATAATTTTTGATGTTCCATGCTTGGTTTTATCCACTTTCTTATGTTTTGTTCCAACTTTGGAGTACTTTCTATACACGTTCTTGGACTAACCTATTAACAAGAGCCATAGTGCCAGCTGCCTGTTTTCTGCTGTTTTTGGTTCCAGGAAAGTCAGAAAATGAATATTCTTGGAATTGGACGGGACAAAAGCCAAAGTCAGTTTTTCACCGAGGGACACCTGGAGCCAGAATACGAGACGGAGAGGGGCTAGAGGGCGACCACACCACCTAGCTGTGCGGCCAGGCTTGGCCCACGCCAGGGGTGGTGTGGCCAGCCCAGGCACCCCCTCGGCCTATCCTTCCGCCTATAAGATGTCTCCGATACAGAAACCCTAAGTACCCAATCAAAATTCCACGAAAGAGTCTGTAGCCGCCGTCATATCCATCCCTAGATCGGGAGGGATCTGAAGCTCTTCCCGGCACCCTGCCGGAGAGGGGAATTCACCCTGCAGGCCTTCTTCATCATCATGCAAGCCTCCGGTGTGATGCGTGAGTAGTTCATCTCTGGACTACGGGTCCATGTAGTAGCTAGATGGCTGGTTCTCCTCCTTTGTGCTATCATGTTTAGATCTTGTGAGCTCTGTTCATGATCAAGATCATCTATTTGTAATTCATACATGTTGTGTTTGCGGGGATCTGATGGATATTGAGATGCTATTTCAGATTGATTATTGATTCTATCATGTGTTTGTTATTTGTGATCCTGCATGCTTTCCATTGTTAGTAGCTATCTTGGCCAAGTATATGCTACCAACTCCAAGAGTTAGTATTTATGCTCGATAGTGGGTTCATGCCTCTAGTAATCTAGGGAAGTGACAGAAATCTCTAAGGTACTAGATGTGATGTTGCTACTAGGGAGAAAACAACAATCCTTTGTTCATAGAACAATCGTATTTCTTTACTTTACACATAATTCATAATGCAATTATCCATTGCTTGCAACTTAATACTGGAGGGGGTTCGGATGATAACCTGAAGGTGGATTATTAGTCATAGATGTAGTTGGATGGCGGTCTATGTATAATGTTGTAATACCCAATCGAATCTCAAAGGAGTCAAGATGATTAGTATATGCATATTGCTTTCTCGATGTTTGTCAATTGTCCCGCTGTAATTTGTTCACCCAACATGTCATCTATCTTAAGGAGAGCCACCACTAGTGAACTATGGACCCTAGTCCTTTCTTTTACCATCAATCTACAATCAACTGTTTACTGCTTTGTGTTTACTTTCTACAAACTATTACTTTCTTCCACTCGATACGTTTAATCCTTTGTTTTCAGCAAAACCGGTGAGATTGATAACCTCATCGCAAGTTGGGGCAGAGTTCTGTGGTTGTGTTGTGCAGGTCTCCATTTTGCTGCTGGCACCGGTAGTCCGCCCTGCCAAAGTTCAGCTAGCAACACCTTTGGGGTGTTTCCTTGCTCCTACTGGATTGATAACCTTGGTTTGATAACTGAGGGAAAACTTTTTGTTGTGCTCATCATACCTTCCTCTTGGGGTTCCTCAACGAGCTTGATATATCTTGGGCCATCAAGCTCTTTTTGTGGCACCATTGCCGGGGAGTCAAGGACATCTTCACAAGGGGATTCCCTCATAACCAATCTCTTTACTTTGTTGTTTTTGTTTTGCTTAGTTTACTTTTGCTTTGTTTTCTTGTTTCTTTATCAAAAACACACAAAAAAATTAGTTTTACAAGTTTGCTTTGTTCATTAAAAACACAAAAAAATTAAGTCTTTCTGTAGTTGTTACCTCTTTCTTAGCTCACCATGTTGATCCCTAAATTCACTTTGAGAGACCTTTCAATAGGTAGTGGCTCTATAATCATGTTAGTAAACATGAGGATATTGAGGATAGATCCCTTGCAGAACATGCTCCAAACTATGAAATTTCTGTAGCTTCTTTATTTCACATGTTGGAAGCTAGGTTTGTTAACCTTAACCCCTTAATGCAAGTAATGTTTCTTAAACTTAAAGAAATTGAGGACCCTGAAAAGAGGGATTTTATTCTGGAAACTTTGCTTAATGAATTCTATGATGTTGCCAAGGAAGCTAGAAAAGTCTTTGAATGTTTTAATATGCTAGGCTCATGTGTAAATGTTGTTGGTACACGAGAAAAGATGAATAAAACCGAACATAATGGGGAGGAAATTAAGATACTAATACCTTCTAAACTTGTAGCAATGGATGAAGCCATAAAAAAGAATCTTGATTGGATTGTGCCTGAAAAACCGTTTGATGAAAGTAGTGAACCTAAAAGTATTGGGAAAGGATCCTCTAGAACTTATTTGAATGAGATACCTTGCCTTGTTGAAGATATTTCTGGCATCAATCTTAATGCTTCTTCATTTGAGAACACTTGATTCTTTTTCTTGCTTCTTATGCCTAACTTAAAGGCGTTAAAGAAAAGTACTTATTGAGAGATAACCCAAAAGTTTTAGATGAGTCTTGGAAGTTATTACTTCAGTAATAACTGCTCCTTATCCTTTTTATTTGCTTTTTGTGCCAAGAGTAACCTCTAATGAGAGCGAAGTAATGATTGGTAAACTTGATGTCCCGAAACAGATTTCTATGCTTCACCGTAAAAATTCGTGTAAAATCTCTGTACGTCCTTTTGAGGCGTGGATTTTTGTGCTTCTGCCCCAGGTTGTTATCCAACTTTCGTTAGCTCAACACTTTTCTATTTGAGCAACAGAAGGTCTTCAAAAAAATTGGTTTCTACCTGCTGGTCTGTTTTGACAGATTTCTGCCATTATTTGCATTTGCTTCTTGTTGGTTCCTTTTTGAGTTCTTTTGGGGAATTGAGCTTTTTGAGGGAAGTGCTACAGTATCTTGTGTTTTAATGGAAGTTTTATTGATGTTGGAACTGAACCTAAAGACTTATTATCTTGAGTGCACTAATGTTGCTAATAAAGATTGTGTGAAGTTTTGTATGAAGGAAAAAATTCAGGTGTATGGAAGGAATGAGTAATGAGATGAAGGATGGACTAAAACTCAAGCTTGGGGATGCCACACGTGTCACCCCAATAAATATCCAAGAAGTACAAGCGTCAAAGCTTGGGGATGCCCAAGGCATCCCCTTCTTCATCAATAAAAATCCCAGGTTTCTTCCAAATGCTTCATTTTTATTGTTTCATACACAGTTGTGTTGTTCTTGGAGCGTCTTCTTTTTCGTTTTCGTTTTGGTTTTTCATTTGCTTTGTTTTCTTAGTTTGCTGAATAAATTGGTTGGACCCCCTCTTTCTTACATTGGTTTTCAAATAATTTGGTTTGGATTGGAAAAGAGTAGGAAAGTTCATGCTTAAGTGGTAAAGAGAGCTTGTTTTTGACTGTGGCCTATGCTTTGTCATGCCATGCTTGATATTGTTTTGGCTTTATGCTTAGTATTCTTTGTTGTAGCATGACATGTTATAAACAATTTAGATTGCTTAATGTGCCTTTGAAGAATCATGCGTTGTTTTAGCATATTAAAGCATAGTGTTGTGGTATTCTCCTTTGATGCTTTATTTGGGTTGACTTGGCACATACTCACACCATGTTATGACTATCCCAAGTCACCATAGCCTCGATGATCCTTTAGTTTTCAACTTGTAGTATCACTTTATGCTTTGATTAATGATGTTTTGTCGCTCTGCATGATTATGGCCATTATTGCTCTCTTAGTTGGTTGCTCCCAGTCTTTTGCTAGCCTCTGTAACCAAGTATGAGTTCCACTCATGCATCCAACTCCTAAAACCAAGTTATTCCAAAGAGTCCACCATACCTACCTATTAGCTTATGCTATTCCAAGTATATTCATGTTTTTATCTACCTTCTGAATTAAACTTGTTATGAGAAAACTAGTAATTAAAGCTCTCACAAACTTGATGGCACACTTTACTTTTCTTGCCCTTAATAAACTTGAACCATTGTGTCATTTATGTTGTATATGCTTGCACTTATTTGTTGGGGATTAGCAGAACCATGTTGTAATAGGGAACGCTTTCCACATTTCACTTGTACTTTGTACCTAGTTGATATCATGCTCTTTTGTCTATGGATGTCGTCGGTGTGAAATGAAAGGGAAGCTTGTAAGTCCATGGAGTTATGTATGTGTGTTAGAGATACGCCTGGGCCGCTGGTCTAATCCATGCTGTTATGGTGGAAACCGATAGCGTAACCATAATGAGATGTCTATGAAGCATTCTTCTTATAAAAAAAGAGTCAGATATTGAGAAAAAAGAGGAAAAGGAAAAAAATATGAGAAAAGAGGAAAGAGAAAAAAAGCACCATATTCCCATGGTAAATAAGAAGATTGATGAGATGCTCGTTGTCTGCTTGCCTTGTCATTTTGATATGGGGATTCTTCCATATCATCGTGCAAGGGGTACCCCATTCGCGGTTCTCTATGATACACATGTACTTACTATGATAAGAACTTATCGGTAACTAAACTTGAGTAGCATGAGGAGCGGCCCTCGTATTCAAGGGACATGAGATTTCCAACTTATACTTTGTCAAGCATATACACCATAGTTTGTTCACTTTAACCTTAATCACTTCAAGATGCTTATGATAGGGGCAATGAGAGCTGAAAGCTAATAAGTACCATAATTTTTTAAAGCTCTTTATGAAACTTGAATCCCTGCTTCCTTCTATGAAGGCCTTTCTTTTACTTTTATGTTGATTCTCCACCTTCTATCTTTATGCACCTACTTTGAGAGCATAGTGGCCATTCTTAGTTCTATGTGCATTGTCCCAAGACTTGTTGATTGATGCATAGCTTTGATATTGCTTATTTTAAACTATTTGTATCTAGTCACTCTTATGAACTTTGAAGGTGTCCTATGCATTTATATTTGCTACTCTATGAGGGACAAGCTGAACGCCACTATGCTATGTTTTCTTTATGTGAAACAAACAAATGTCTTGCAAAGCATTTTTATTCATGAATCCTTTATTTATGCCTTTTCATGTTGCAACTTAGTTGCTTTGTCTTATTGCTAGAACTTTGTCTTTCATGTTTTGATTGAAGTACTATGATCCCATTTATCAATGTTTTACAAATACTTTGATCAAGTTTATGATGGTGCATGTCACCTCAAAAATTATTCTTTCTTTTTATCACTTACCTACTCGAGGATGAGCAGGAGTTAAGCTTGGGGATGTTGATACATTGCTAACGTATCCATAATTTTTGATGTTCCATGCTTGGTTTTATCCACTTCCTTATGTTTTGTTCCAACTTTGGATTACTTTCTATACACTTTATTCGACTAACCTATTAACAAGAGCCATAGTGCTAGCTGCCTGTTTTCTGCTGTTTTTGGTTCCAGGAAAGTCAGAAAATGAATATTCTCAGAATCGGGCGGGACAAAAGCCAAAGTTAGTTTTTCACCGAGGGACACCCGGAGCCAGAATACGAGATGGAGAGGGGCTAGAGGGCGGCCACACCACCTGGCCGCGCGGCCAGGCCTGGCCCGTGCTAGGGGGTGGTGTGGTCAGCCCAGGCACCCCCTCGGCCTCTCCTTCCTCCTATAAGATGCCTTCGATACAGAAACCCTAAGTACCCAATCAAAATTCCACGAAAGAGTCTATAGCCGCCGTCATCTCCATCCCTAGATCAGTAGGGATCTAAAGCTCTTCCCGGCACCCTGCCGGAAAGGGGAATTCACCCTGGAGGCCTTCTTCATCATCATGCAAGCCTCCGGTGTGATGCGTGAGTAGTTCATCTCCGGACTACGGGTCCATGTAGTAGATAGATGGATGGTTCTCCTCCTTTGTGCTATCATGTTTAGATCTTGTGAGCTTCGTTCATGATGAAGATCATCTATTTGTAATTCATACATGTTGTGTTTGCGGGGATCCGATGGATATTGAGATGCTATTTCAGATTGATTATTGATTCTATCATGTCTTTATTATTTGTGATCTTGCATGCTTTCCGTTGTTAATAGCTATCTTGGCCAAGTAGATGCTAGCAACTCCAAGAATTAGTATTTACGCTCGATAGTGGGTTCATGCCTCTAGTAATCTGGGGAAGTGAGAGAAATCTCTAAGGTACTAGATGTGCTATTGCTACTAGGGACAAAACAACAATCCTTTGTTCATAGAACAATCGTATTGTTTACTTTACATGCAATTCGTAATGCAATTATCCGTTGCTTGCAACTTAATACTGGAGGGCGTTCGGATGATAACCTAAAGGTGGATTATTAGTCATAGATGCAGTTGGATGGCGGTCTATGTATAATGTTATAATGCCCAATCGAATCTCAAAGGAGTCAAGATGAGTAGTATATGCATATTGCTTTCTCGATGTTTTTCAATTGCCCCACTGTAATTTGTTCACCCGGCATGTTATTTATCTTAAGGAGAGCCACCACTAGTGAACTATGGACCCAGTCCTTTCTTTTACCATCAATCTACAATCAACTATTTACTGCTTTGTGTTTACTTTCTGCAAACTATTACTTTCTTCCACTCGATACGTTTAATCCTTTGTTTTCAGCAAAACCGGTGAGATTGACAACCTCATCGCAAGTTGGGGACAGAGTTCTGTGGTTGTGTTGTGCAGGTCTCCACGTTGCTGCTGGCACCGGTAGTGCGCCCTGCCAAAGTTCAGCTAGCAACACCTTTGGGGTGTTTCCTTGCTCCTACTGGATTGATACCCTTGGTTTCATAACTGAGGGAAAACTTGTTGTTGTGCTCATCATACCTTCCTCTTGGGGTTCCCCAACGAGCTTGATATATTTTGGGCCATCAGGGCTCTGCTCCTACTCCATATATTGGGTATCTTCGTAGTGACACAGGCACAATTTAGGCGATATCTGATGAGACACTCGTATTTAGGCGATATTTTGTGTACTTTAATCTGAAGGTCCAGTTGTCAAATTGTATTTGCAATGGAATCTATGCTAGGTGATTGTACCAACTGACAACAAACTTTGCAGAATATGCATGCAAAACTAATGCTGCTAGATTAGTGGTCCAAATCAGTACTGGTGAATATCAAGGAAGAAGAAGAGACGAAAATGGGAGATGACCAGAACTGGGTGGGTGGCAACAACGAGTGGCTAGTCCTTTTATCCCTGGATGGGAGTACTTGGACTCTAAAAATGGCTACAGATTGTTGAGACTTACATTGCCATCTTTGGAGGGTGTTGGCATTACTGCATTCAACAACGGGTGGCCGCCGCCCATTTCCGAATTCGCTTACAAGTTCAACATGGCAGAACTTGAGCTCCTGAAGGTACAGCTCCCACATAGACCACGGGAGGTGTGGAAGACTTGGGAGTACGACCTCTTAGCGGTGTTCGACAAGGCAATCACATTCATTAGATGCCCAGAAGACAAGGAATGGACAGTCTTGCACGATGACTTCCTGTGGCCGGAGAAGTATGTCGACGCCGTCTTCACCTCCAGCTACTTTTCGTACAAACCGCAATGCATTTATGCGGTCACTGAACCTAGCAGTGACGTGCATGTTTGGGAGCCGTCCATTTGGGGTGAGTCATGGTGTCATATAGCATGTAAAATCCCATTCAAAATTCTGCTTACTAACTGTAAGTAACACGCAGGTACCCATGCAGCCCCGCGCATCATTCCAGCTCCGGTCATCAAAGATGCAGTAGCAGATGCTGAACTTGGGACACGGCGTTGGTTCCTGGCACTTCTCGGAGGCGACACGAAACAGGATGTTGAACTCATGTGGATTCATATCAGGGGAGCACTAAACATCGTTGGTGATACAATAGAACATATGGGGACACAACTTTCTTCATACCCATCACTTCGGTGTCACATTTTCTCGAGGTCCGCATGCCCATCCAAAGACCCAGTAGAGCAAGTCTAGAATAGAGTCAACAATCTGAAGGGACAATTTGTGTTGTTTGGAATCAACTACGCTTTCTTTGTCGGAGCCCCTGGAGTTGTTGAACCTATAATTGCTCAGGCAGCCCTGGCTCCTGATGCTGCTGCTGCTACTACTGCTGGTGGTGGTGGTGGAGCTGACGAAGAACTAGCTACTTCTGCTCCTGGTGAAGCTGACGAAATACTTGGCGATGCTGCTGCTGGTGAAGCTGACGAAATACTTGCTAATGCTGCTGCTGGTGAAGCTGACGAAATACCTGCTGAGGCTACTGCTAGTGAAGCTGACGAAATACCTACTGAGGCTGCTGCCGGAGTCCAGGAAGAACATGATGGTGTTGTTGCTGAGGTGCCAACACTTCCAGTGTTTATAGCAGACTGTGTGTTTGCTGCACACTCACGTGCCTATCATGTTGACACTCCAGATCCAACCTGGAGCCAAATCCACGTCGAGGGAGGGGGCCTACAATTGGCTCATCAGTGGGGTCATACGATTTGATGGAGAATGACAGACGGCCAAACGCAGCATTCTGGTTCGTTCCGACGATACCACCAGCTCCAGGGACCTAGTGCTCATACTGGCAGATCTGATGAACCATTTGTCTTTATCTTTATCATTAGTTACGCTTATTTGTGTAAAGACTAAGTTGTGCTTATTTGTGTAAGACTAAGTTAGGCCTAACTGCGTAATATTCAGTGAAGCCAGCTTTTCTTTCCATGCCCATAACAACAGAATTGCAGCATAGAACATACAAAGGTAATGTGTATACTAGGCATTTTTGCTCAGGATAACAACCACTTCAAGTAAATGATACATGGTGTACGCATTTGAATGCATCACTAGAATGTGCCACCTATTGATGATTGATGACATGGATCTAGCTTTTCCGCGCGTATTTGCATTGATCGCTCATTGATTTGTTCACATATGTTTTGGCAATGGCTGATGAACTCCACTCTCTTGGTAACATGCTTCGTCGGCAAGCACTTGTTGATGCAATGCAAAGTATAGAACATGGTCATCATCGTCATTCCATTTAGGTTCTCTATGTTTCGTCATCACAAAGCTACTAATTTCAAATGAAAATCTAGTAAACAACATATGTGTACATTGTTAGAGTATGTTATGGCCACGGTACATACATGTTTTTCTACAATCACAAGAAGAAAACTTGATGCATTTTCACCTTGTTGGCATTGTGCCGAACTGGGTGGATGTAGCTTTGGGGTTCAGAGAGGAAGGCGTTGTGGCTGGTGCGTGTGCGACCACGGTGACGGCGAGCTCGGATTCTAGAGGAGTCCAACAGGACCGAGCATGGTCGGCATGGTGACAGATCTCACCCAGGAATGAATTCCCATCCCCGCGCTATGCCATGGGTGCGGCCATGGTGAGGGCATGCTCCAATTCGGGATGGGGAGGAGAGCCGGGCCGAGCAGGTTCGTCCAAGTCCTAGCTCCATGCCATGGCCGCGACCACAGATTGCCGCCCCGGGGGAAGAAGAAGACGCGTAAAGGATGCATGCACCAACGCTGCAAGCCTACATGGCAGCCTACATGGCAGCCACGACGGCAGCGGCATAACTGCGAATGCTGACAGGGGGGCCCAACTTGACGGCCATTAGCCTGATATTTTGTATTGAAACGTAAAGTTGAATTCGTGTCGAAAAAGAGCCTCTGAGTATTTGGCATGCCAACTTTGGGCAACGCAGCTGATTGTAAGCAATTGGGTACTACGTTGCCTGGGCGACCCAACTTTTGGGCCGCAAAATGATATTCTCATCTCGGACGGGTCGATGTTCTTCTTGATCTCCTAGTACTCTTGAGCGTGTAGTACAGCTTCACCAAAGGCGGCATTTTCGTCTTGGCATTCTCGTGCCTTCTTTGGGTCTTCTCGGATCGTAATGACGTCATTGGGACCTGGAATTTTCATCATATTATAAATATAACAAGGGCGAGCCATAAAAGCCTAGTAAGCCAGACACCCAAAGAGAGCGTGGTATGCGCTCTTGAACGGGACCACTTCGAAGGAAAGTGCTTTTGTCCGGTAGTTCTTTGGACTTCCAAAGGTAACATCCAAAGTAATCTCTCTCAGAGAATTTGCTGTCTTCCAGGGACAACTCCATGAAAAACCACAGAGCTATGATTCAGCTGTGTCTCTGATATCCTCATCCGGCATAGCATTTTCACGTAGATGATGTTGATGTTGTTGCCACCGTCCATGAGGGTCTTGGAGAACCCATAGCCGTTAATAAGTGGATTGACGACTAGAGCGTACTTTCCTCGCATGTGCAACTTAGGTGGATGATTGCCTCGGTCAAAGGTGATTGTTACTTCCGACCAATCCAAAAACTGAGGGACAGCCGGAACAATTGCGTTGAGCTCGTGCATCACTGCCTTCTTGACCTTGGCCGGTTGAGACCCAAGGAAGGTGACATAAGTGTCTTTCTTGGTTGGGAAGGTCTTCTTTCCGTATGACTTGGGATTTGAAGCTTCTGCTTCCTCCATGTCGAAATCTTCCTTGGTCTCTTTATCCTTGTCAGAGTTTTTCTTTCCTTCTCATCGCTTGGCCCTATAGCCAGCGGATTTGTTCTTCTTGATGTCATCATTGAAACAACACTCGACATTGGTGTGGGACGATCCCTCGTTGCTGTCCGGGCGATGCACACACGGATTATTGGCAATATCGCCCCAAGAGTAGGTTTTGCGAGGTTGCTAGTCTCCTCTACCTTGGACTCTGGAAGTTCCATGGGCTCGTCCCCGGCCGTCTCCGTGGCCTCCTCATCCTCCAGACCTGAAAGTTGCATTGACTGTTGCGGTTTCTGGATTGGGTTTCTCTTCTGAGGTGTTTTTGCATTTTGCGGCTTGCCGCTTTGGTTCTTTTGTCGACTGTGGTATAGCCAGCACATTGAGCAGTCCTTCCGCATCATCATTGGTGTTAGTATATTTGCTTGCCATCTCTATCATCTCCCCCAAATTTGTCACACTTCAAGCGATGACATAGTAAAGCAATTGGGAGTCCTGCGATGAATGCTTCGATCTTAGTTTGGTCGTTCACTCCCTCATAGGAGTTCTTCATGTCGATCCATCATCCGAGGTAATCCCGACAAGTTTCTACGGGTTTTAGAGTGCACCGCTGCAGATCTCTGACCGTGCAGGGCCTCCTATATGTTCCCTCGAAATTCCAAAAGAAAGCACTTTGCATATCATACCCTAGTTATGGATGGTGTTTTCCAAGAGTTCATTGAGCCATGATCGAGTCGTCTTCCTTAGCAGAAGCGGGAGATATCAAGTCGCAACCAAGTTGTTTCCTCCTTTGGCGATGCAACAGGCCTGGAAGAAGTCCTGGAGCCAGGTGTCTGGCCGAGCCATGCCATCGTAGGGTTGGATGTGCCTTGAGATGGCAAACCCTTCCGGAAAGTTTGTTTGTCGTACGCATGGTCCAAAGCATTTTGTTCCCACGTAGATGTTGTCCAACTCATAGTGCCGCACCTCAATGTTTGAATTGATCATATGCCTGGCGTCACTTGGTTATAGGGCATGTTGTCTTGGTTGTTCACTACGGATGCGATGCCCATGAGCCGGACTCCTGCTCCTTATACCACCACCTCTGCCACGGTGTCCTCTTAGCTCCCTCCATGAGCGCTGCTGTGGTGACTGCTTGGTAGACAAGGTGGCGGTGGATTATTACCCCCAACTGGAGTTTCGTGATGACGGCCACCATGCCGGCTTGTTCCAGAGCGATGTCCATCATTTCTTCGTTTGTCATTGCTATGATTATTTGACTATCGTTGGGGAGGTTGGACCATTGCCGCAACGGCATCTCTCTCTGCTGCTGGAGCAACGTTACTCCACTTCGTGCGGGTCGGTGCCACTGTCCTAAAGATCTAGTTCTTGAGTAGTTGTCTTCCCAAGGGTCAGAACGGTAGCGTTGTTCCAGCTCGCGTTGGGGCCTTACATCTTCATGTCGACCCGTATCCGTGCAGCATTGATCTGACTTGGAGACCAGTTTTCCGCTGCTGGATGTGGCAACCTTTTGCTGCTCCAGGCCCTTGGTGAGTAGCTTCACACTTAGTCGAACCTGTGTGGACCTAGATTGTTTGCCAAGAGATCTCGAGCCGCAGCAGCATTTTCCACCGGCGTGTTATACACCCGGTTACCCTTGTTTTCGATCCAAGGCTTCCTATGGTTGTTTCTCCTTCAAAAATGGTTTTGTGGACATCCGTATTTTTGTTGGCCAATTCAGGGTCATTCCGGGTCTTCTGATGCTGCCGGGTGCTAGGCTGCCTTGTAGCTGGAATGCGCTTCTTTTCCTCAAGGATATCTGTGGTTTCCTCAAGGAGTACTTGACGGTTCGCTTCTAGGGCTTGGGCCCTGTCTTCCAACTCTGCGGGTGTAAGCCCTAGAGCTATCGGGATAGGTGTGGTAATTGCTTATCCGAGGAGCTTACGGGCACCAATGGTAACCACGTGTCCATCCAACGGAGTATCCTTGGGCTCATCTGGGATCAAAGATCCATCTGAGTCCTATTCATATTCTTCGGCTATTACCTCATCAGTTGGGAGGTCCTTAGCTGGAGTCTTCTTCTTCTTTGCCCTCTTGGTTGCGCCAGTAGCAAAGACAGATTTGGGTCTAAGTCATGGATTTAGGCTTCTATTAGTACTCTCGGACATCTGAACGTCGGGATTATCTTCGAGATCCATGTCATCTTATAGTTCGGGTGCGTTTTCTCCAGATCCTTCATCCATAGCTTCTTCTTCTTCAACGGTCTTGGAGTTGAATTCTTCTTCGTATTCCACAGAGAACTATCAGAAATCTGCCAACATCATCTAGTCATCCGAAGATGTTGGTAAGTCGACGTTTGTTCTGATTGCCTCTAGCACCGAGTCGTTGTCATCTCTAGCATCGGCAGAGCCGAATACGGATCCAACATAGCCGACAAAGTGTGATGTGTGCGTCTAGAGGTAGTTGCGACTCTCTTTGTTAGCTTCCTCGAAGCATTTGATGGTTTCAAGGATTTCTTCCATGCTGGTGTTGCCGTGCAGCATCATATGCCTCAATGTGTGCCTCAAGAATGATTGTCCCACTCCGACATCGGTAGATCCGGATCCCGAGTTGTAGCGGCTTTGATCTATCTGAGCTTTGACCTCTTCAGGGAGAGCCTCCTGAGATTCGACCTCTTTAGAGAGATCAGCTTCAGGTTTAGCCTCCACAGGGAGATCTTCTTCAGATTTGATCTTCTCCACTATCTCCGCTTCAGGTGCAGGCTAGGTGGGATTAGGGTTTTCTGGGACCCAGAACTCTGCTGCCTCCACAGACAAAGTGGATCCAGAAACTTCTTCCGCCTCTATCATCGCCGTTGGGGTGGGTTGGGCGGGTTCAGCAAAACCGAGGTAGACGTCGATCTCGCCAAAAGACATGATGGTGTAGGTGGTCACAGGTTCCCTATCCGGAATCCAAGTCTCGTCGAGAAGGACGAGAGGGAGATCGCTGGCATAGAGGACCCGATCGATGGCGATTGTCTCGCCGATTCTGATTCGCACAGATTTTGCCTAGAATGAAGATCCAAAACGCACATACCCCATGGTGGGTGCCAATTGTCATCAGATTGAAGACATGTACGCTGAGAGGGGGTCCTCGAGGCGTGTGGGGAAAGGGGGTGTGAGACGGCAGTATTCCAGGACGGTGAGCACATAAGCTTTACCCAGGTTCGAATCTATCTACTTTGGACGGATCCTACTCCTGCTGTTAATCCAGTAATACGGCAGAGCCGGAATATGGGTTACAAGGGTTTCGCCTGTTTGAGTTGAGACTATAGAATATTGGGTTGCCCTAAAGGCTGGTCCCTAGGATGGCTTATATAAATATCCATCTTAGGGTTTACAGGAGAGACCTATCCGGCTACAACTAAGAGTCGGTTAATTAGTACATCTTGGACTACAAGTAACTAAGAAGGCCTAAGTCGGCAAGTCTTTTCGGCCTTCCCATAGCCGGATGGACCTCCATCTTCTCTCCCTGACTGGGCCTCCCGTGGAGCAAATATCTAACCCGAAGTGGGCCACCCTGGTCAGTGAGTCACGGTGGGTATACCCAGAAAATATATCTCGAACAGCTTCCACTTCCGTCTGAGATGAGTTCCCATCTTCTTTCTCTCATTGCAATGCTTCATCTTTGGACTTAAACACTTCTAGCATTATAGATGATTTACATGCTCGTGTTGATAGTCCTTGCAGATCTAGTGTAAGTTGTTTGAATAAATCTCACGATGATATGCTTGATATGCCTTGTTGCCATGATATAAATTCTTCTATTTCCTATAGTTTTTGTGTTTATAACAATTGATAGGAAACCAAAGATTCTATGGGTCAAGATAAGATCTTTAATGGAGCTTCAAGGAATTATTCATAATCATCATCATCAGATGATACCCACATATGCCTTATGACTAATGCTTCAAAGGTATTTCCTACTTTGGAACCCAATACATTTTGTGATGATGATGACGATAGTGAGGAAGAAGAGATTGATGTTGACTCATTACATGAAAAGGGTGAGGTTGTTTATTGTGCTCTTGTTAAGAATAATATTGTTGATACGTCGTAAATGTATCTATAATTTTTGATGTTCCATGCTTGTTTTGTATCATCTATCTTATGTTTTTTCTACACTCTGAGGCATTTTTATACATTTTCTGGAACTGACCTATTAACAAGATGCCACAGTGCCAGTTGCCTGTTTTCTGCTGTTTTTGGTTTCAGAAAAGCCACAAAAGAAATATTCTCGGAATTGGACGAAACAAAAGCTGAAGTTCCTATTTTTTCCCGACACGAGACGGAGTCCAAAGCATAGACGGAGGAGGGCCAGGGGCTGGCCACACCATAGGGTGCCACGGGTCCCCCTAGCCGCGCCACCAGGTGGTGTGGGCCGCTGGTCCACCCTCTGACATCTCCCTTTAGCCTATAAAAGCCTCCCGGTATGAAAACCCTAAGTACGAGATCAGAATTCCACAAAAAGTTCAGCAGCGCCACAGCCACCAAAGAGGAGATTCAGGGGACAGAAGTCTCTGTTCCGGCACCCTGCCGGGACGGGGAAGTGCCCCCGGATCCATCTCCATCGACTACACCGCCATCTCCATCGTTGTTGCTGACTTCCATGATGAAGAGGGAGTAGTTCTCTCTCGAGGCTAAGGGCTCTACAAGTAGCTATGTGTTCATCTCTCTCTCTATGCGTGATCTTATGAGATCATGAGCTTTATAATCTATAGATCTATTCTACTACTCAAGTGCTTAAATTAATCTCTGCTTATCCCCACGTGTGTGTGAAGTTGATAGTGTGCACACCGTGTGGCACTTTGGCTAAGATTACATAAATACTTATCATGAGTATAATTTGAGTTGGATGTCTCTATGAGATTGTGGTGTTTGTTGGAACCATCTAGTGCTCAAGGTGACAGTGAGGGGTTATCTAGATGGGGAATGTGAACTTTAAGTTGTGTTGTTATATCCCTACATCGTCCAACCAGAGAGTAGTTCGAGGTAGCATCATGAAGAGAAGATATTTATATGAGAGTGTACACTAGTGAAAGTATGATCCCTAGGCCTTGTTTCTAAGCATTGAAACACCATTTACAATCAGTTCTGTTACATGTTTGCTTGCTGCCACTATTATTTCAGATTGCAGTTACCACTTATAATCATCCATATTACTTGTATTTCACTATCTCTTCGCCGAACTAGTGCACCTATACACCTGGCAAGTGTATTGGGTGTGTTGGGGACACAAGAGACCTCTTGTATCTTGATTGCAGGGTTGCTTGAGAGGGATACCTTTGACCACTTCCTCCCTGAGTTCGATAAACCTTGGGTGATCCACTTAAGGGGAACTTGATGTTGTTCTACAAACCTCTGCACTTGGAGTCCCAACACTGTCTACAAGAATAGAAGCGTGCGTAGACATCAAGCTATTTTCTGGCGCCATTGCTGGGAAGGTAAGGTAAAAGGTACTCACATCCTCTGGCTACTAAGCTATCTTCTAGTACTGTAGCTAGTGTGTGAGTGCTTGAAGTTATTTCCTTTAGATTCTGCAATTATATCTTTTTGTTTCTTGTTTTTATTTTCACTAGTTAGGCTTAATGGAAAACAACAACAAAATTAGAGAGTTCTTTAGTATTTTTTCTAAGGTAGAACATAAATGGTTTGAAAATAAAATTAGAAAACCCATGGAACTTTCTTTGCATGCTAATAGCAATGTTATTAGTATGAACTTTTTGAACACCTTTGTTACTAATGTTATGGAAACGTCTAAGCTTGGGGAAGTTAGTTTTTATGAAAATGATCTTTTTAGTTCCCCAGATTTAAAGGAGAAAATTTGCTCTGATGATACTTTATCTCCTATATGTGGTAATTCTAAGGATACTTCTGATATTTTAAATCCACATACTGAAAGCGTCCCTTTTGAAATACCTATGGAAATTGTTGAATGTGTTATGAATAACTGCTATTTTGGAGATGGAACTCTCCATCCTGGTGATCATTTACTCTTTACACATGAATTACGAGTTGTTCAAGTGTGCAGGTATCTCAATGAACCAAGTTAAGAGGAAGTTATTCTCTTTATCACTTAAGGGCAAATCAAGGGAGTGGTAAGCTACTAGACGATCCTCATCATTCAGAGTGGAAGGAACTTGAATCTCTCTTTTACTCTAAATTTTATCCTCCTCATGAAATTCATAAAGATAGGAATTATATTTATAATTTCATCGTCATGATGTAGGAAGTATTTCCCAAGAATGGGGGAGATTGAAGTCACTAATTCTCAAATGTCCCATTCATGAGCTCCCCAGGAATATTGTTATTAATAATTTTTATGCAAGGCTTTCAGGACATTACAAGGACTATCTAGATACATGTTTAGAGGGATCCTTCACAAGTAAGGAGGTCAAAGCTAAGTGGGATCTTCTTGAAACAATTCAAAGCAATACCGAAGATTGGGATAACGACAAAGGTAAAGAACCAGGTATAAACTATGAGTGTGATTTTATTAAGTCTTTCGCTGAAACTGCTAATTTTCAAGAGCTTAGTGCTAAATATGGTCTTGATCCTCAAATTCTTGTTGATTGTTTTAGAGCCTTTGCTTCTCATATTAATGCTCCTAAAGAACAATGGGACATGTATCATGAGCCTTTTAAAGACACTCGCATGAAAAATGAAATTGTTATTAATGATAGCAATAAACATGCTCAAACCTCTGAAAGTACTATTTCTTATAAGCATGTTAATTTTATGGAGTACATAGACCTTGTGAAAAGAATCAAATTGAAGAAGAATATTGTATCACCCATAGGAATGAAAAAACTAGAATGTGGTATAGGGCTCTAAATGATCTTGGTAAAAAAGTTTTTGCCCTCTATCCTTTTATTTGTGAACTTTGCTTTGAAGTGGGTCATTTTAATTTTCAATGCTCAGGCCGTAATAATAGCCCTTCTAGTCCAATGAGTACTACAAGTTTGTATTGTGATAACATGATCACTCCTAATCAACATGATGAACTTACATTATTTTTGGGGTGTGAAGAATTATCAAGAAAAACTTCTTTGGTAGATATGAGTGCTTTTGATATGAATAGTGTCATGCATGGTTGTCATCTTTATTGTGTTGATAATTTCCACACAAATACCTACATACAAAATATTATAAAAGATGAGATCTTACCAAAATATGACAGGACTAATATGTGTTTTGATCTTATTAATGAAAAGAAGGAATCCTCCAAAGTTTCTTCTATTGTATCTAATAGTAAACCAGGGTATATGGAGAAGCTTCCTTTCAAGCCTCTCCCTCCTGAAGAGAAGAAGGAAAAGAAGAAAAGGAGGAGCAAAAGGAGGGAGGAAACGCTATTTCCCCCTAAACATGTTGCTCCTATTATGGTTTTTGATGAGTCTAAACTCGATGATGTTCCTATGCATGTTACCTATAGTAGTGATCATGATTGGGAAAAGCACACTACTTTTGATATTGAAAATCTCTTTGGTACCAATTCTGAAAAGGATGATATTAATAATTGATGTACTATTAGTACTATCCATGTTCCTTCCAATGATGATATGTTTACAAGTGAACACACTGTGGAAGATAACTATTATATTGTTTATGATGATACTATACCTCCAATATATGATGATTGCAATGATGAATATGATATTTTTAGTCCACCTACTATTGAGGAGAAAATCAATTATGACTACAATATGCCTCCTATATTTGATGATTATGGTGATGAGAATAATAATGATAGCTATTTTGTTGAATTTCCTCCCACTACAATTAATAAGAATGACTATGTTTATGTGGGGAGTATTAATTCTTTTATGCATGTGGCTCATGATAAGAATATTTTATGTGATAGTTATATTGTTAATTTTATTCATGATGCTACTGAAAGTTATTATGAGAGAGGGAAACATGGTTTTATGTGTCTCAACAATATTAAGTTTCCCCTCTTTATGTTAATTTTTTTGAAGTTGCACTTGCTTTGCTTTCCTATGCTTGTTGCTTTGTTCTTTCATGACTTGTTTCTTTACAAGATTATTTTTCATAGGAAGTGGGTTAGACTTAAATTTGTTCCATATTTGCTTCTTGATGCTCTCTTTTACTTCAATTCATATTTCTTGTGTGAGCATCATCGAAATTTATCATGCCTATCTTAATGGCTATAAAGAAAGAGATTTTTGGGAGACAACCCAATATATTTTTTCTCTCAGTTTATTTTTGTTTTGTTGAGTCTTGGAAGTTATTGCTTCAGTAATAACCTCTCCTTATCCTTTTGTGTGGTTTTTGTGCCAAGAATAACCTCTAACGAGAGAGAAGTAAGACTTGGGAAAGTTGATGTCCCGAAACAGATTTTTGTGCTCCACTAAAAAGAATCGTGAAAAATCTCTGTACGTCGGATTGAGATATAATGTTTTGTGCTTCTGCCCCAGGTTATTATTTAACTTTCGTTTTCTCAGCACTTTTCGATTTGAGAAACAGAAGGTCTTCGAAAAAATTGGTTTTTACCTGCTGGTCTGTTTTGACAGATTTCTGCCATTATTTGCATTTGCCTCTTAATCTCTTTCTCTTTGAGTTCTCTTTGATCACCTGAGCTTCTAGAAGGAATTGCTACAGTATCTTGTGTTTTAATGGAAGTTTTACTTGTGTTGAAACTAAACCTAAAGACTTATTATCTTGAATACACTAATGTTGCTAATGAAGATTGTGTGAAGTTTTGTATGAAGGAAATTTTCAAGTGTAGGGAAGAATAATGTGATGGATGAAGTATCAACAAAAGATCAAGCTTGGGGATGCCACCCGTGTCACCCCAAGAAATATTCAAGAAGTACAAGCGTCAAAGCTTGGGGATGCCCAAGGCATCCCCTTCTTCATCAATAAAAATCTTAGGTTTTCTCCTAAAACACTTCATTTTTATTGTTTCATGCACAATTGTGTTATTCTTGGAGCGTCTTTGTTTTTGTTTTCAGTTTTCTTTTGTTTGGTTTGTTTAAATAAGTTGTTTAGATCCCAACACACTTCTTTTGGAGAGAGACACACCCTGTTATTCATTGCCTAGAACACTCTAGTTTTCACTCTTATTGTTCTGTGAGTGTTCTCCTTTGCTAGCACTGTGTTTAGCTTTAGTTCTCGATTTGGATTGGAAAAGAGTAGGAAAGGTCATGCTTATAAGTGGTACAAAGGAGTCTTGTTTTGACTGTGACTTAGACTTTATCATGTCATGCTTGATATTGCTTTGACTTTATGCTTAGTGATTATTGTTGTAGCATGACTTGTTACAAACAATTGAGATTGCTTAATGTGCCTTGAAAGAATCATGCGTTGTTTTAGCATATAAAAGCATAATATTGTGGTATTCTCCTTTGATGCTTTATTTGGGTTCACTTGGCGCATGCTCACACCATGTTAAGACTATACCAAGTCACCATAGCCTCTATGATCATTTAGTTTTCGACTTGTAATATCACTTTATGCTTTAATTAATAATGTTTTGTCGCTTTGCATGATTATGGCCATTATTGATCTCTTAGTTCGTCGTTCCTAGTCTTTTGCTAGCCTCTACATGTACCAAGTATGAGTTCCACTCATGCATCCAACTCCAAATAAAACCAAGTTATTTCAAAGAGTCCACCATACCTACCTATTAGCATTATTGCTATTCCAAGTATATTCATGTTTTTATCTACCTTCCAAATTAAACTTGTTATGTGAAAATTAGTGATTAAAGCTCTCACAAACTTGATGGCACACTTTACTTTCTTGCACTTAATAAACTTGAACCATTGTGCCCATCTATGTTGCGTATATGCTTGCGTTTTGTAAGTTGTGAATTAGCAGAACCATGTTACCATGGGGAACGCTTTCAACATTGCACTTTATTTAGTTGATATCATGTTATTTTGCTTATGGATCCTGGCAGTGTGAAATGAAAGGGGAGCTTGTAAGGCTCATGGAGTTCATATATGTGTTAGAGAAACGCCTGGGCGGCTAGTATAAGCCATGCCTAATCATGGTGGAAACATGCAGCATAACCATAGTGAGCAATCTGGGAAGCATCCTAAAAAGGGGGGGAAAGAAAAAGGGAAAGTCCTATGCTCATTGTCTGCTTGCCTTGTCATTTTGATTTTTTTTTTGGAAATGAGCATATATTAATATCACACGGATACCAATTACACCCAGCCTCTGCAACAACGCATACCCTATTGGCAATACGGATGCACATAGCCAAAAAAAGGAAGAAGAATTACAAAAAAGAAAAGTCCCGCTACAGTGATTAGATCCTTAGTAGCAGCGACACTAACCCCACCAGAACAACACCAAAAGTCCAACGTCTCCAATAGTGATGCCTTCAAGAAGGAAACAGAGCACAAGCACCGTCATCGCCCGATCAAAGATCATAGGTTTTCACCCTGGAGAAAGTCCTCGCTCACAAAACAATGCCTTCAACAAGGTCATTGCCAGGCACAACCAATTAAGGCCAGACCTTGGATTTTCACCCTGCAAATTAAGACTGTGAACTCCTCCTGTGCTGCCGCCCCCACTTTCCGATGCCGCTGCTACAATTCACGAATCACCAAGCCAATTCCTCATCGCCACCAGGACTCGAGCCACCATAGCTAGTCCACCAATCTTGGCTTCCATGACATTCTCCACACACTGACTTCACCATGGAACTAAAGACATGTTCCATGATGGCAACAGACTGCAGAGCTTCGCCTCGCTCCCTCTGAAACCAAACGGTCAGAAAAACGACAGTTGCGCGCGACCGAATCTCATCCGTTCCAGCAATCTCCAGGCATGAATCGCCCATGGGAGTTCGTCGACGGAGCCTTCCGGAAATAGGCTGAAGGCAGATCTTCGTCTTGGCATGAGAGAAATCCTAGGACCGAGCCTCTGCCAGCAGATGCGACCCGTGCCACCATCCGTCGAGGGAGAACCGCCATAAAATCCCGAGGCCGCCGCCCCGGCTTTCAGACCCCGCCGCCATCAGATTACCGTCGGGGCGACAACCATTGAGCGCCCAAGGGGCTTCCTGTGGGGGAGAGGCCACCACGCGAGGAAGCAGCCCTGCCGCCACCGTTGGCCGGCCGGGTTTAGCCCGCCGGCATCCTCCGGTGGCAGCGGAGGAGGAGCGGGAGGAGAAGTCAGAGGCGGCGGCGGCTTAGGGTTCCGCCCGTGCCTTGTCATTTTGATATGGGAAAGCATCTGTATCATCGGGAAAGGGGTACCCTGTTGGCGGTTCTCTATGATACACATGTACTTACAATGACAAGAACTTACTTGTGACTAAAGTTGAGTAGCATGAGGAACGGTACTCGTAAGCAAGGGGCATGAGGTTTTCAGCTTATAACTTGTCAAGCATATCCTCATATTTGTTCACTTTAACCTTAATCACCTAAAGATGCTTATGATAGGGTCAATGAGAGCTAAAAGCTAATAAGTACCATAATTTTTGGAAGCTCTTTATGAGACTTGAATCCCTGCTTCCTTCTATGAAGGGCCTTTATTTTACTTTTAAGTTGAGTCTCCATATTTTATCTTTATGCACCTATTGAGAGAGCATAGTGGTCATTCTTAGTTTAATGTGCATTGTCCCAAAACTTGTTGATTGATTCATAACTTTGATATTGCTTGTCCTTAAAATATTTGTATCTAGTCACCCTTATGAACTTTGAAGATGTCCTATGCATTTATGTTTTGCTACACTATGAGGGACAAGTTGAATACCATTCTCATTATGTTTTCTATATGTGAAACAAACAAACGTCTTTCAAAGCATTGTTATTCATGAATATTTTGTTTGTACCTTTTCATGTTACAACATAGTTGCTATGTCTTATTGTTAGAAATATATCTTTCATGTCTATGTTAGAGTACTATGATCCCAGCTATTAATGTTTTACAAATACCTTGATCAAGATTGTGATGGTGCATGTCACCTCAAAAATTATTCTTTTTTATCACTTACCTACTCGAGGACGAGCAGGAGTTAAGCTTGGGGATGTCGATACATCATAAACGTATCTATAATTTTTGATGTTCCATGCTTGTTTTGTATCATCTATCTTATGTTTTGTCTACACTCTGAGGCATTTTTATACATTTTCTGGAACTAACCTATTAACAAGATGCCATAGTGCCAGTTGCCTGTTTTCTGCTGTTTTTGGTTTCAGAAAAGCCACAAAAGAAATATTCTCGGAATTGGACGAAACAAAAGCTGAAGTTCCTATTTTTTCCCGACATGAGACGGAGTCCAAAGCACAGACGAAGGAGGGCCAGGGGCTGGCCACACCATAGGGTGGCGCGGGTCCCCCTGGCCATGCCACCAGGTGGTGTGGGCCCCTGGTCCACCCTCTGACATCGCCTTTCGCCTATAAAAGCCTCCCGGGACGAAAACCCTAAGTACAAGATCAAAATTCCACAAAAACTTCCGCAGCGCCGCCACCACCAAAGAGGAGATTCGGGGGACAGAAGTCTCTGTTCCATACACGAGAAATCAAGTTTCTGAACTTGGAAGACCCTCCGGAAAGGCGTGAAGCCTACCGGTTGTGTTTGGATCTATAAAGAAATAGACATGGATGTTTAACATCTATGAAATAGTCGACATGTCGGAAAGAAGTTTACGACAATGTTCAAGGAGTTGACTATGACAAGATTTGATCTTTCATAGCGATATTTAGTCTTGACGGATTAATGTAGCAACCACTACATATAATTTGGTATATGGTAGTTGAATAAACAAAACAATGTTCTTCTAATAGAACGGTTACCTAGGACATGTACATGACACGGTCCAAAGGGTTTTGTTAATTCAAAGGGTGCTAAAAGGGCATGTAAACTTCAATAGTTGAAGTAAGCATAGCGGAGTTGGAATCTTCACCATGATGAAACTGTTAAAAGAGTTTAAATTCATCGGAGATGATGAAGATGCTTGCATTTGCAAGAAATTGAGTGGGAGCGTTGAGACATATTTCTAATACATTATGTAGAGGACATATTGTTGATTGGAAATGATGTATCTTGTATTGACACAAGTTAAGAATTTCATTAAAATGAGATTTCGATGAAAGACTTGGGCAAACCCGGAATATTTGGCATCAATATCTATATGGATAGATTGAGGCGCAAATATGGTTGTGCCAGACATACATATATGAGATATTGAAAGGGTTCAATATGGAAACAACAAGAAAGGTTCTTGCTGCATGGAAAGGATTGTATCAAAATTCAAGTGTTTCAACACTTGGTGAGTAAAATCACATGAAGATTTTGATCGATTATACCATGATATGTATATATCCAGAATGTCCTATGCTCTAAATGTTATGAGCATATACCAGAATGATTCATAAGATGATCATTGGACAATAGTAAAGATATTCTTATGAGCTTTGGAAGAACTAAGAATATATAATGTATAAGTGACAAATAGTTAAAGGTAGTTCATTGTAAAGTGTTACATTGATACTAGTTTTGTCACAAGATGCAAATTAAATTTATCTCAATTTAGACTATGGGTCGCACAATGTAATGGAAAGGATGTTCCATGATGGATTTGGATGAGTTTCAAAGTTGAGACATTGTGACGGATACTACAACAAAAGGCTAAGTATATGACTGCTATAGTAGCAGCATAGGAGGGCATTTGTGTTAAGTAGTTTGTTATCAAACTAGGTGTGGTTCAAAGTGGGCTAATACTATGAAGATATATTGTGTGACAATAATATCAACATATTTTGAGCCGAACGAACTAAAGGTCTCACCAAAGGACCAAATTTATACAATGCCATCTCATTTGAGAATGAGTGATGCGTAGAGACGTAGAGACGTGCAAATACACACGGACCTGAAACTGTCAGATCCGGAGATTATGTTAACCACTAGCAATAGTGTATATGCAACACCAGAAAGCCATAGGTGTTCAATACGCAAAGTTTTTCAAACTAGATTATTGACTCTAGTGCAAGTGGGAGACTGAAGGGAATATGCCCGAGAGGCAATAATAAAGTGGTTATTATCTTATTCCATGTTTATGATAAATGTTTATTTTGCATGCTATAATTGTATTGATCGGAAACATCAATACATGTGTGTTTAATAAGCAAAAAGGGTTCCTAGTTATGCCTCTCTTATAGACTAGCTTGTTGATTAACAAGATGATCAAGGTTTCCTGATCATAGACATTGGATGTTGTTAATAACAAGGTCACACCATTGGTGGAATGATGTGATGAACATTCATCCGAAGTATAGCATTACGATCAAGTCATTATGTTTATATTGCTATAACATCATACGAAGTAGTCTTTATCCTTAGACCATGAGATCATGTTAATTGCTAACACCGGAAGAGTATCTTGATAACATCAAACGTCACACCGTAACAGGGTGACTATAAAGGTGGGTTCAGTGCTACGAAGGTGTTATGTTGAGGCTCATGGATCAAGAGTGGGATTTGTCCATCCCGATGACGGATAGATATACTCTGGGCCCTCTCGGTGATATCACATTGAAATAGCTCGCAAGCAAGTGATGTGATCACTAGAATGTTATATCACGGGAACGAGAAAAGAGTGCATGTCGGTAACGAGATCAAACTAGGTATGGAGATACCAATGATCGAATCTCGGACATGTAATATATCGCGGGACAAAGGGGTTTAGTTACTAGCGTTAAAGGTTCTCACGATCACAGAAGTCATCGTTGAATGTGTAGGAGTCAGTATGGATCTCCAGGTCCCGCTTCTGATTATTGATCTGAGAGGGGTCTCGATCATGTCTGCATTATTCACGAACCGTAGGGTGACACACTTAAGGGATACCGACACCATTTGGAGCAAATATGTTTCAGATAAAGATTTAAGAAAGCGCTGGAATTATTTCAATAGACACCGAAACTATTTCGGGTGAAATTGCTGAAATTGGTTCTGCATGTAATATTGAAATGTTGCAGGGGTTTTATGTGAATGTTTGTTAATTAAAGTAATTAACAAAATTCTGAATAAAAATAATAAAAGAGTTTTATTAAATGAGAGAGCATTAAATTTGGATAAATTTAATGCATTTAAAGTGGAGACTTTAAAAGAGAATGTGAAGGGGCAAATTTATGTGGAGGGAGTTACCACCACATGAATGGAGGAGGTGAAGAGTCACCTCCTCCATGCGCCGGCCATGAAGGAGGGGCACCCCCCTCCTCCTATAAAAGGCCACCCCATCCTCACTTCTCACATACACCTCCTTGTGAAGGATCTCTCTCCCCCTCTAGTATTATTCCCCCATGGTCTCGGATTAGCGAGATACATGTTCCCGGTGGCTTTATCTGGAAAGGAGTTGCTGCTTCCGCTGCTTTGCTGGAGCGAGGGACGGAGGTTGTCGGGGTACCGGACGTGTGTGCGATCACAGATACACCGCTGCTTTGCGATGCTGGACTTGGTGGTGCTGGAGCTGGATCTGATGGACGTGCTGGAGCCGGACCTGCTGGACTTCATCACGATCTTGAGATCTGCAAGTGTACGACTACATCAACCATGAGTTACTACTCGTTAACAAAGCTCGTTGTCTTTGAGGGTAAGTTCTCGTTGGATGTATGTCCACCCGTTGCTTTGTACCTAGTAGATAGATCTTGGCGTGTAGTTCACACCGTAGGAAATTTTTTGTTTTCTATGCTGCAGACCCAACAAAAATTTCTCTAGGTTCATCAAGGGTGAGCTCATCAAACTCACTAAGTCATGTGGGCAACTTAAAACTTCATACTCAAAAGAGATTTTCAAGTTGCCCTCACCTCGTGCAATTAATTATGATGCTTGTGCTACTATCTATATTTCTTATGAAGCATCTACTTTGAAGGAGAATGTTGAGATAAAGGCTCAACTTGCTTTGCTAACTAGCAATTATGGGAAATTGGGATAAAGTCATGTTAAGCTCACAAGATCGCATGAGGATCTTCTAGTCTCCCATGGTAGGATAAAATTAGCTCATGAGGTTATTGTGTCAAAGGTAACATCTTGTGAGCCTCATGTGGACATTGGCACCATATCTACTCAATATTTCATATCACCATGTGCTAGTCCTAGTAATTCATCCTCTCATATTATCGCTACTTCTTGTGATGAGTTACATTCATTGACCTATTGCTCTATCAAGTAAGCTTCTACTTCCTCTAGTAAAAGATCTCAAGGCCCAAGTATCTTCCTTGAACAATGACTTGAAAAAGGCTCATGAAGGGAAGGCCACACTCAACAAGATCTTGAGTGTGCAAAAATCCCCCAATGAAAAGAGTGGGCTTGGATTCAAATCCAATGTCACGAATAAGTCCACTAACAAGAAGAAGTTCACGAGCAACAAGAAGAAGGGCCAAGAATAAGTCTAGAATTCGGCCAACATTGTGTGTTTCAAGTGCAAGGAAGAAGGGCATCATGTTAGATCTTTCCCATTGAAGAAGAAGCCTCTTAGTGTGAAGAAACAAGGGAAGTGTCCCCAAGTTCCATATCAAGTTCAAGATAGGCCACTACCCAAGAAGGATCAAGCCAATCCTAATGTTATGATATCAACTAAGAACAAATAAGGCAATAGAAGAACTTGCTACATATGTCATGAAAAGGGTCACTTATCTTCTTTGTGCACTATTGGTAACTCCTCGTCCAACCCTATCATGGTTGATGATGTGTATTCTCTTCGTAAGGACGAGGTTGGCAATGTGTTTTCCAAATATGTTGGCACTCTAAGTGGTGTCAAGAAAAAAAATTGGGTTGCCAAGCCTATTGTGACTAACTTCTTAGGACCCAACTTGGTTGGGGACCAACAAGCTAAAACTTGATCAATAGATGTGATGGAGGGCATTGGATACTTGGCTACATCACGAAGAATTAAGGGAACTTCATAAATTATATTTTGTCAAGCCAAGTCATTTGTATTATTGTATCTCTATCATATATCTATTGCTCCTCCTTGCGGTAACATGTCAACTCATTTACATTGAAAGTTACTTGCCCCTTGTGCATGTGTTGGTTTTTTTACCTTGCATGTGTCTTGTATATGTTGTGCTTCCTACTTTCTTAACTTGAGAAATCAAGTTTGTGTATGGTGGCTGGCACACCATGTATGTGTGTTTTGTGTTTGAGACTATTGCATCTTGTTTATATCTTAGTTGGCTCTTGTGGGAGATTAATGGACTATCCTATTTTGGGGGAGTGTGATGTCCTTTGGGCACCTCACAATCCTAAATGTGTGTACATGTGGAATACCACTAAGAATTGATATCTCAATATTACCTAGTCTTTATGTGGTATGTCATGCTCATGAGAAATTCAAATTATCCAATGTCCATTAATGTTATCTAGTTGTATCTTATTTGGCTCTTGTGAGAAGAATGGCGTTATCACATTATGGGGAGTAATATGCTTAGTGCATACTAAAATCCAAGAAAATGTGAATATTTGAGATTGTGTCACATATAATTGATATTGAATATTATCTAGCTCCTATGTGGCATGTGAGATCAAACAAATTCCAAATTGCATCTAATGTTGTTATTCCACATCTTTCGAATCTTGTTTGTGAGAGATTTTCTTGGCATGGGTTTCATTATTTGTGGTCAATTAAATCTAAATTTATAGACCTTTTACCACAAGTTATTCTAGTCATTGCTTTGCATGATTGCTTAACTATTTGAGACCCTCAAGAATCTCTTTCTTGGATTGATTATTATTTCATATCTATTGCCATTTCTCTCTCTTTCTGAATATGATCTTGGATATCTTTGGAAACTACCATTGAAAAATAATATAAAAAATCCCTTGTCCTTGGATAATCGATACGATAATAGGTGTTATATCTTATTGATCATTTTCACTTTCACTTTTGTTTTATTTTCCTCATTACTTGCCAATAGTTTGAAGTGTTTTGACTCCCATGTCTTTCTTGCCTCTTATGGATCTCTCTTTGACTTGAAATCATTTAGTGCTCTATTTGATGTAGGTAGAGATGATGATCCTATGTCTATGCATTTTGTATTCAAATGCAAAATCTTAAATAATGCATTAATCATGGGGGATCTCTCTTATATTATTTAGAACACTCCTTTTATGCTTCTTCATAACATTTTTTATCCATATCATGTTTTATGTCTTTGGAAGATAAATATTTTCTTTGGTACTTTGTGCCATCTTGAAAAGTGTTGAGAGTTTGATTTGTTGGTTGGAACCATTTCTATCTTTTTGGGATTTGATTTTATCATTCCATATTTTCCATTCCACCTTTTGAATGAGATAAACCACTGAGAATTTGTAATTGTTTATCCTTTTTGCTCTTTGGATTTTGACTTGTTCATTTGTTTAACTCGGGGTCAATCATGTGTTGATTTGGTCTTTAATATAATTTGTACAACCGTTAGTCGTGTCACACCTTCGTGTGCCTTCTTGGTTTACTTAGTGTTTTGTTCAAATTATATCTCCTTTGGTTCTTGAAAGTCTTATGCATGCATATTTACTATATGTATATATTATGGCATGCTTGCTTTCTTTGATCTAATATATAGGGGAAACTCCACCAAATCCTATTTTTTCCTAAGATGTGAATGAAATTCATTTTCATATATATATGCACATATTTATATGGAGCTTGTCCTATATATTGTAGTGTATCTAACTACTTTGGACCCAATGAGTTTTGGGAGCATTTTGTCTTGGATGTTGTGTTAGGTAGATTGGATATACATTGGATGCTTGTCTCAACAATAAGGAAGATGTGGTGACTAAATGACAATTAGATGCAAGCTAGGATGATCAACAAACTCATATCTACTACATCCTATCAATGGTATCTCGGTAACAAGTATCCATCTCATGCATACCTTTCTAGCATCCAACCTTGTGGTTGCATCTTGGCATGATTTCCTTTAGTTGTTTTTTGTTGTGGTTCTTGCAAAGTTTTATTGTATCATCTTTATTGTATTATGAGTAAGTTGATATGAGTGCATATTTTATGGAGTATATAAAAATCATGTTTATGATTCATCAATCCCTCATATGACAATCTAGCAGTTCTATTGCCTACCATTTCCTCAAGAGCGCTCATGTGCAAGGTGGATGAATTTGCAAGGTTTATTCCTTCTTTGTGTTACTTGTTGCCTTTCACAATGCATTCCAACTATCTATTTTTCCCTTGTTGATAGTTGTGATGTATTTGTTGATATGTTTGAAGGTCATTAACATACAATAAGATAAAATTTAGCCTTTGTCCATGCCTTCAATCAAAAATATTATTGGTATTGTCTATGAATTTCATTTGGATATCTTGTTCGTTCTTGAGTATCCATTTTTTGTGTGCATGTTTCTTTGTGGATGTATATCATCATGTTGTTGTCTACCTAGAAACTTATACACATGAGTATGGCTACGTCTCTAGTTGATATTCTTATCCTTTGAAGTCCACCTTGTGTTCCTTTTTTTATTCTTTGGTGGCTCCAAAAGTTTTTGCCTTTGAGTGCTTGACCTTTTTTATTTGCATCTTTGGGCACTCATATGTGATAAAGAAAGTCGATCTCTCATGCCTTTGTGTTCTTACGTAAGTTTTGGGGTAGTAAGTATACCATGTTGGCACACAATTTCCGAGGCATGCCTCTCTGAGCCCATCCCACCGGCACTCGCCGGCACGACTCCGGCGCCGTCGCACACATATCCATGGGCTCTCATTCACTGGATTCATCTGGTGGTGGCTGGAAAATCACCTATTCTGGAAGCTCCACCGATGGTAAGTTCCTTGTTGGATCACTTATTCTCTCGGATAATCACTGGCTGGTCATTCTCAATGCCAATGGTTCACCACTGGAAGGAAGAAGTTTGGAAAATGGGGAGGTTCTCATGATTGGTTCTGTGGTGAGGTTCCCCTCTCATCTTGCTAGGATAAATGATATTTTTCCACCATCCTCTGTTTTTCTTGGGACTTCTCATGTTCATGCATGCAAGGGTGATGATTTGAAACTTATGTGGCACGTTACTTGCTCTACCTTGTCTTCTGATGTTTTGGACAATGCTCCTGGATTTCTGGTCCTATATACTATTGCTAAGCGGATTGTGTTACTAAATTGTGACAAGGTGGTTATTGATGCTAGATTCCTTCTTCAAGATGAGAAAGTTTCATCTGGTGTCATCTTGGATCTTGTTGTCAAAAGGGTGATGGTGGGTGAACAAATCTTTGATGGGACCAATTCATCAACCAAACACAAATACATTTCTGTGGATTTTTCTAAAGGGAGGATGTTTGAGGATAATATGTTCAAAAAATTTGGTCACCACATAAATTTCTCAGGAGGATTTCGCAGAAGACCTTTCTTCCTTGTTGGTTCATTTGGCCGTACAAATTTTAAGATTGATATTCATACAATTGGCATTGTTCTTCAAAGTTGTTTTGGGGGTCATGCATCAAAATATCAAGTCAAAATCCTCCAGGACAGAACCTTTAGATTCTCTGTGGCATCAAGAGTTGTGGGTTTTGAAATATATAATTCTGTTTCTTTCACTGATGATTCATTCATACTGAAGATAAAACTTTGGGGCGATGGAGGCCCAAATTGGAAATTCGAAGAGAAGAAATATTACAAAGAATTGGACAAAGATTGGACAATTGTTTCATACAAAAAGAAAAAAACCTCTGTTTTTGATCGTATTGGTTCTTCGACGTCACAGGTACCATGCAATAACGGTCAAAATAATGATGACATTACTCATGTCGTAACGGGTGCATCATTTGCGGATATTGTGATCAATGGCAAAGGTATTAAAGCGGAGAAAACTGCAGTCAACAAATCTCCTAAAATTAATTTGCCTGGTCTTTTACCATTTTTGAAATTTTCCACTTTCCCTTCTTGTCCCTGGCCCGACAAATCTTACCTGAATTGGTTCAAGGCCCATGTTACACCGCAAGTTTCGCGGCCCAGGGTGTATGACTGTCTTAAGGATTTTATTCTTGCCCAAAAAATTAATTCGGCTGAAACCCCTGTCTCCTCAACTCCCTCGCCTGGAGAAACACCAACTGCCTTGCTCCGCTCGTCGCCGGCGACAACCACCAACGTAATGGCCAATATTCCACTCGACCCTCAGCCATTTCTTCCCCATGGTTTCGAGATTATGCAGGTGGCTGGCAGTAATCAAGTCAAAAGGGTGGTGGTTCCTCGCCGACCAAGAACTCATGAACAGCATGCCATTGCGCACATCCATCCCTTCCCCCTGGTCCTGTCCCTTTTGGTCATATCAGGGATGTGTTGCAAGATTTCTTTATCAATGATGCACATGTCAAATTTCGTGATATTCAAGATTGCCCATTTGGTTCTGCATATGTTCAATTTTCAAATGTCAATGACCGTGACCGGTTAATTGCTGCGGGTCATATTCCCTTCCAAGATGTTGCTATCTCTTTTGATAGGCATAATGAAGGAATTAACTGGCGTAGGACTCAGTTTAACAATGAATGTTGGGTTATGCTCCTGGGTCCTCCACTTGATCACTGGAATCATGATGACTTGAATGTTGTATTCTCTGATATTGGTAAAGTTCTGCTCTGGGAGAGGGACCCTGAGCACAAGGGCAGGATCATTGCAAAGCTCAGAGTCACTGATCTCCTAGATGTTCCTAAAAGTGTTAGATTCACCATTGGAGACCTGGTGGAAACTGAATCATGGACCTTTTCTGTGGAAATATTGAACAGCAATCTCCTAGGGGGGCCACCTGATGAGGACCCACTACCTGATGATGGTGCTGACCCACACCCTCTACCTGTGGTGGGACCCATATTTGGGCCCCCATCTCCACCTCCTCCACCACAACCTGAAGGGGACATTGGTGGATGGGACCAATGGATTGACCCTGCCCCTCAAAATAATGTTGGCTGGGGCAACTGGAATGCTGTCCAAGGACCTGTATTTGCTGAAGGTGTTGACATGCCCATTGACAACCAGGATTTGCCACCTCAGGAGGCTGACAGTGCTGTTACTGGATCTATACCTGGTGCAAATGTTTCATCTGACAGTGACAAGGCACCTGTCCATGGTGCAGAGGATAATGAGGTGGAGCAAAATATTGCTGATGCTGATCAGGAGATGGGCATGGGAGAAGGACTGCTTAACATTCTGCATAATTACCAAGATGAGGAGGAGGACACCAACCATGCTGATGAGGATAACATGCAAGATGACTGGATGATGGAGGACACTAATCTCCTCTCTCCAAATGAGGCACACCTCCAAGTTGGAATGACCATTATTCCTTTTGTCAACTCATCTGAGATACTCTCTGCTAGGAATTCTTTCTCAAAGCAAGGTCTGGAGCTATGGGACAGATTCTTTGCACCACACATGAACCCATCACCTGACAAAGGCAAACTGCAATGTGACATTCCTGTAAGTTGGTTTAATTTTATCACTCTAATGCTCATCACACCTAAGAAATTCAGTTGGATTAGACATTTTCTCACATCACCCCTATGGGAGATAATTAAAGAGCCAATTACTGATGAAACTACTTTCACCTTCATTATACCTGATGAATGTGTTGGACAGATTCTACCCCATTGCCTGAATGATTCCCCATCAAACATGATGGTACCAAATGCTCCTACTAAGAGGAGGAGGGGCAAAGAACCACTGGTGGAATCTGAGGTGAGAAGGAGCCCCAGAATTGTGGAACTTAATGGGGGTTTTAAAAGCCATTTAAATTGCACTGATCATAATTGCCTCTCTTGCAATGCTGCTCCACCCTGTCTCAGTAATAAGGTTGTTAAGAATCTTGCTGAATCATTTTGCAAGGTTAAATAGGGGGAACTGGAGAAAAGATTGCTAAAGAAGGGCAGGATCAATGATTTGATCATCAAGCCACCAGGAAAGACTGGACCTAAGAAGAATGGTCCTGAACCATACCTTTCAAACAAGAAGAAGGGAGGTGCTGCTGAGTCTTGTGGACAGGAGTCTAAGAAGAAGGCTCCTAAATAATGTGGTTAATGTTTACAAAAACCTTGCCTTTTGTGATTGGACCAGTTACCTTTCATATCTGTTATGAGTTGTTGCAGACCTATTTGATGTTGGACATGTTTATGAATTCAGTAACCTATGATATGTCCAGTCTTATTTGTGTGACTACAAAATTTGAGTCACACCATGGATCACCCAATTGGTTTATAAATGAGTAACAACAGAAACTGGAAGATTTTGAACTGGAACCTCAGGGGAATTAACTCTGAGAAAAAATGGTTAGCACTAAAAAGCAAGATCATGGAATCTGAATGTGACATTATCTGTCTTCAAGAAACCAAGAGAGAAAACTTTGATATAAATTATTTAAAAAAATTCTGTCCAAACAAGTTTGACAGTTTTGATTTCTTACCATCAATTGGTGCTTCTGGAGGAATTATTACCATCTGGAATGGTACTTTATTCAATGGTACCAGGGCTTTCCAAAATGATTTCTCAACTTCTGTTACCTTCACCTCTCAATTATCAAATGATACCTGGACTCTCACTAATATCTATGGTCCTTGTCAAAATGATAGAAAGATGGATTTCTTAGACTGGTTTTCAAACATCACTATGCCTGATAGTATGGATTGGCTAGTGTTAGGAGATTTTAACCTTATCAGAAGTCTCGCTGATAGAAATAAAAGTGGGGGAGATATTAATGAAACTATGCTCTTCAATGATGCTATCTACAACCTGGTCCTTATTGAGTTGCCACTAAAGGGTAGAAAATTCACCTGGAGTAACATGCAGAAAGATCCTCTCCTGGAAAGACTGGACTGGTTTTTTACATCTAGTTCTTGGACAACCAAGTTCCCATACACTATGGTTACCCCACTATCCAAACCTACTTCTGATCATCTCCCCTGTGTCATATCCATTGGAACTAACATCCCCAAGGCTAAAATCTTTAGATTTGAAAACTACTGGCTACATCATTCTGATTTTAAGATGATTGTACAAAATGCATGGAATATTCTTGTGAATTATCAGGACATGGCAAAAAGAATTTGTGCCAAATTAAAAAATGTGAGGAGAGGTATCAAGATTTGGGCAAAACAGTTACCTTGCTTAAAAGACCAAATTGCTAAGGTGAATGAAACAATTGATCTCCTGGACCTACTAGAAGAATCTAGAACATTAACCATCAATGAGTGGCACCTCAGAGATATCTTGAAGTCCCATATTATCACTCTTCTTCAGAACCAAAACACCTATTGGAAACAAAGAGGGAAAATCAAATGGATAAAACTTGGAGATGAAAACACTAAGTTTTTCCATTCCAAAGCTACCATCAGTTATAGACATAACTATATATCAATGATCAAGAATGAATCTGGACAGGAATTTACAAATCACTATGACAAGGCTGATATCTTTTGGAATGACTTCAGGACAAGAATGGGCACATCAGTCAAAACTGAGATGCACTATAATCTAGCAGACTTCTATGGAAATGGAATGACTGATGAGATGAAGGATTCACTTGAAAAACCTTTCCTTGACAAGGAAATTGAGGAGGTTATCACTGAACTACCAAATGATAAGTCACCTGGACCTGATGGATTTAATAATGAATTTATCAAAAGTTGCTGGTCTATCATTGGATTTGATATCAAATTACTGATTCATGATTTCTTCAATGAGAAAGTGTCACTTGAAAGCATTAACTCTTCTTACATTACACTCATACCTAAAGTCACTTGCCCATCTACATTAGCTGATTTCAGACCAATCTCTCTATTGAACTGTATATTCAAAATTATTACCAAACTTCTTGCAAATAGACTGCAATCGATCATTCTCAAATTGGTACATAAAAACCAATATGGTTTTCTCAACAACAGATCTATTCAAGATTGCATTGGTTGGGCATTTGAATACTTATTCCAATGCCACAAGTCAAAGGAGGAAATTTTAATTCTCAAACTTGATTTTGAGAAGGCATTTGATACAGTTGATCACTCTGCCATCATTAATATCCTTAAAGCTAGAGGATTTGGGAGAAAATGGATTAGGTGGATTGAAATGATATTTGAATCTGGAACTTCAGAAATTATTCTCAATGGTGTACCTGGTAAAAAGTTCTACTGCAGAAGAGGTGTTAGACAAGGAGACCCACTTTCACCATTACTATTTGTCCTTACTGCTGACCTCCTACAATCTATTCTAAACAAGGCCATGCATAGAAATCTTCTAACTCCACCTATTGTGGGACCACCCAACAGTGATTTCCCAGTTATTCAATATGCTGATGACACTTTGGTGATCCTTAAAGCTGATGCATCTCAATTATTATGCTTGAAAGCACTGCTTCAAACATTTGATGTTTCCACTGGTCTCAAGGTCAATTACCTGAAATCTAGCATGATGCCAATAAATATTTGTAATGACAGACTTATGCATTTTGCTATGACAATCAACTATCAAACTGGATGCCTCCCTTTTACCTACCTTGGGCTTCCATTAAGCATTACAAAGCCATCTATGGAACATTTTCTTCCCATTGTTCAGAGAGTGGAAAGAAGATTATGTGGAATTGCTGACTTCTTGAATTATGGAGGCAAACTGCAACTGGTCAAATATGTTCTCTCCTCACTTCCTCTATTTTATATGAGTTGTTTGGAGATACCAATAGCCATCAAGGATCAAATTATTAAATATATGAGATATTGTCTATGGAGAAAGAAGACTGATGATGTACAAGCAAAAGGACAAGCTCTTGTCTCATGGGACAAAATCTGCCGTCCTAAAAATCAAGGGGGTTTAGGGGTACTGAATCTACAGATTCAAAATAATGCCCTCCTTCTGAAAAATTTGGACAAATTCTACAACCACCAAGACATGCCTTGGGTTCATCTCATATGGGAGACTTATTACAAAAATGGAAAGCTACCTGGAAGAAGCATGGAGGGATCTTTCTGGTGGAAGTCACATATCAAATTAATTGATAACTATAAAGGCATGGCCAAATGCAATCTGAATTCAGGCAAATCTGCTTACTTCTGGACTGACCTTTGGCAAGAGGAGTGCTTGATGAATAAATTCCCACACCTTATGTCCTATGCTAAGTCTACAATCATCAATGTTCATGATTTCCTTCATGCTAAATTCCTCGAAGATAACTTCCACCTACCTCTCTCTCATCAAGCTTTCTCTGAGTTTTTAGTCCTGGAAGAAAGATGCCAGGAATTCAGACAAGACACTCAGGACACCCATGATAATTGGAACTATATATGGGGATCAGATAAGTTTGAAGTTAAAAAGGCATACTCAGCCATGATTGGACACTCACCATCACCACCACACTTTTCCTGGGTTTGGGCAACCTCCTATCAAAATAAACACAAGTTCTTTTTCTGGCTTTTGTTACTAGACAGATTGAATACAAGAAACCTACTAATGAGAAAGAATTTCAACCTTCCTGATTACAATTGTGTTACATCAAACTGCATCACAGAAGAATCAGCAAATCATCTTTTCTGGGATTGTCCATTTGCAAAAAAATGTTGGGACCATATTTCCAAAAATAGAACTACAAATCTAACAGGATTAGAAGCTATTTCAAACATCAAAGAAAAGTTACATCTACCATTTGCAATGGAAATCATTATCATGACATCCTGGGGTATCTGGATTTGTAGAAATGAGAAGATTTTTAATGACAAAAGACCCACTTTGGATAGATGGAAAGCAATTTTCTACCAGGAAATGAGATGGATACAATTTAGAATCAAAGGAAAATACAAGGAGAAATTCAAAGCCTGGCTCAGTCAGCAATTAGATCAGGGATAGAATAGATTGTTTTCAATTTAGATGTAACTATTTATGATCTACCTTAGATCATTTTCTCATTGTAACATACACATATATAATAAAAAAAATTGCAGTGGGATTTTCCCTACTGTTTCACCTAAAAAAAAAGTATACCATGTTTATGCATTTTGTATTCAAAGAAATTATTATAATTGGTGAACAAACCTTTGGAAGCTTCCCTAATTTATCTAAGAACACACATTTGCTTTCTTGTACATTTTTGGTGTTTTGTTTGATTATGGGGAGTGAGGATTCCATACTTGTGCACTTTTTGTGCATGAACCTTGGGGATCTTCCTATTTTCGTCTAACACTCATTTGATCTCATCATAATTTCTTCTCTTTTGCTCGTGCTTATCGTTTAAATGATATTTAGGGAACGAGGATGCCACGTTTTTGCATATTGTATTCAAATGAAAATTATAATTTGTGCACAATCCTTGGGGAGTCTCCTTATTATCTGGATCACTCTCCTTTCGATCTTATCATAATATTTATCTTTGTTTTGGTATCTTCCTTTTGTGAAGTGGTTCTTTGGATGTTTTGATTGATTGCTTCATTCATTGATGCTTATTCACCATTTTATTTATTTGCAATTATTAGATCCTCAATTTAGTTTGGTTCCCTCAGGTTATTCATTAATGGATACATGCATTTGATTCCATTCATATTATGAGAAATGCACGCCATGTGGAGGAACTCTCACTAAATTGGCCTTCTAATTTTTTCACCCATTTCGGCAATCGATGCCAATGGGGGAGAAGTTTTAGCGGGTTTAAGGGAATTTGGTACTTAAACATTTGCCTATTATGCTTTGCATCTTAGTGTGTTGCTTTGCATCTTGAATATATAGAGGAAACTCCACCATCGGTAATGGTTGGCAATATATGAAATGAAATTCAAATTCATCCACACATCGATAGATTGTGGGGGAGTTTGCTCTATATATTGTGGTTGTACTAACATCACTTGTTTTCTTATTCCTTATATAAACCCTCTCAAAGTGATTGTTATCAATTACCAAAATGGGGGAGATTGAAAGTGCGTGTGTGCCTCATGTGTGGTTTCGGTAATTAATGACAATCTATATGGACTAATGTTTGCATTGACTTATACTTAAGGATTTTTCCATAGGCAATGCTTGAAACATATGGTGGTGTCAAGGCCGAATTAAGAAGAAGAAAATGAAGAAGATCAAGTGATGAACAAGATGTTCAAGGAGTTATCCAAAGATTGGTCATGTGAGAGTTAAGCCTATGGCAAGTGTGTCTTGAAGAAAAACATGGAGTGATATCTCTTGTGTACCTTCAAGACACCAACATGATAAAGAAATAAGAAATTAAGTGCAAGCTCAATATGATCCATCTCAAAGATATCTTATTCTTTAAGCTTTCCATCCTATGGTGATCATGGATATGTGAAGATATACCTAAAATACAGGCTCTACCTAAGTGTAGTATGGGGAAGCAATTTGTAAGTCTTCACCAAGCTAGTGCAATCAAGAAAGTTGTTCCATCTTGAGGTGGACAAGATCGTCATCGTCAAGCTCAAGTGGAATATGCACAAGGGAAAGGTATATTCTTGATAGGGTTTCTTTCTTATCGGTCCCATGATGTTAGTTGGGGAGACCGGTTTATAGGAGATAGATAGTCGTACTATCAAGAGGGGCTCTCGAGTGAGTAACTTGATCATATCCTTTAGAGAGAGCTCAAACTTTGCATACTTGGCATCATAATTCCTTGTTCTTATTTGGTTTTATCCATGAGGGTATTTAGAGCTTGTGTTAATCTTCATGACAAGCTCAACTTCATCAAAAATGGATTTCATATGCATTCTCTTTTATGTTTTTGTTGTTGGAGGTTTTACCGGTTTGTCTTTTATATATAGGTTAAACCTTTCATCATTTGTTTATATCATCCCTTTCTGGATATGATGGTTCCCTGCATTATCTTGTAGATCTCGTTACTATCTTTAAAACAAGCCCAAGTTCATCAAAATTGGAATCTGGATGCAAAAGTTATGGTCATTTCAGTTTTACTTTTCTGCTATTTTCGGGGGGGTGTTATCCGCCCCAAATATCTAGCCTCTGTTCTGGGAGCCATGCAGCTAATTCCTTAGCCATATTTTGGTAGGGGTGGATATTTCGACCCTAGTGGGGGCGGATAATCCGGCCTGGAGGTCCCAAACGGTCATATTTCGTTGGGTGAGGCTATAAAAAGCCCCCCTTCTTCCTCCTTAGGCTGGTTGCTTGCATCCTCTCACTCCTCCATTGTTTCTACCTTCAAGAGCTTGTAAATACTCTCAATATCTCCCATATTTTTTAAAACTTTTGGGGGTATTTGAAAGGGGAGATCTAGATCTACAACTCCACCAATCCATCTCTCCTCTATGTGAGGGGAACATCTTGGGATCTAGATCTTGGTTTTTTTGTGTGGATTTTCTCTTGTGTTATTTTTATCTTATTCTCCCAATAGCTTTTGTAGCTTTATTGGAATTTGGGAGAGAAGGACTTGAGCACTTCTTGTGTTCTTGCCATTGCATTGGTGCATCGGTTTGAGTTCTTAGTGCGGATTCTATTGGGTGAAAGGTGAGAAGCTTTTTACTCTTAGGTTCTTGGAACCCTAGACGGTTTAGTTGGTTTTGTAGATTGTCGTGATACCTCCCATATTTGTGCATGAGCTTTTTGTAAAGTCAACGGTTCCCGCCTCTAAGGGTACCACCGATAGTGGAGAAGTGAATCAGGCCTCTTGTGGTGAGGTTCACAGGAGAATAGGGTGATTCCTTTTGTGGTGTGATGGTCTTAGTACCGCTCACCCCTCCAACGAGATGTACTCCCTTTATGGGAGGAACTCAGTAATACATCATCGTATTCGCGTGTCTCGGTTATCTCCATACCCAAGCTATTTTTTATGCACTTTACTTTGTGATAGTCTTTGTGCTTGAAGTCATATATCTAGCTATCACATAGTTGCTTGTATTGCTTAGAATAAATTGTTGGTGCACATAGGTGAACCATAGTTTATATAGGTTTTGTGCTTTACAAAGTAAACGTTAGTTTTATTCCGCCTTTATTAAGCCCATCTCATAAAAGTTTTAAACCGTCTATTCACACACCCCCTCTAGGCGACATTTGTGCCCTCTCAATTGGTATCAGAGCCTGGTCTCTCATTTAGACTTCACCGCCTTGAGAGTAAAGATGTCGGCTATTATTGCAAACATACTTGTGGTATAGTTTTGAAGTATTTAAACCCTATGTTGCTACCCTATCGCTGCAAACATACTTACGGTATATTTAAACCCTATTTACCATGAAAGTTGTGTTACTTGTGATGAATCATTTTCACTTAGAGCTTTTATGAAACACGATACACTTACAACCGTGAAAGTAAAAAAGGACAATATATCATGCATGTTTATATTTTCTCCGATGTTTGGATACGTAGTAGAGTGTGTATACTAGTGTCCTCCACGACTATTTTAGCTCCATAGATGAGGTCTAACAAATATCTTTAGCAGAGAGATGAATCAAAGATCAAACAAATATGTTGACAACAGTTTCTAGAGGTTATGATTGTCTATTTTCCAGACGCTAAGTTGAATTCCTAAATAAATGAGATGTCCGCAAGGGGTTTATCTTGCTCGTGCATCAATTTTTTTAACTTCGTACTTCAGATTTTTTGTCGAATATGAGCTAGCATTAATGTTCTTAGTAGCGATTTTTATTTTGCAAAATTCCACCAATCTATTAATAATTATCAACAACAGTACAAAGAGACCAAAAAATAATAAAAATTACAAATATGTCATTGGTGTTGGGTTCGCAGCATAGAAAACAAAAAAATTCCTACGATGAGAAATATACGCCAAGATCTATCTACTAGATACAAAGCAACTGGTGGATATACATCCATAGAGAACTTACCCTCGAAGACAACAGAGTTTCGTTAATGAGTTGGAACTCGTGGATGATGTAGTCGTACGCTTGCCGATCTCAAGATCGTGTGGAAGTCCTAGCGCCACAAATCAGCAGCGCATCCGTCCTCACACACACATTCAAGCCAACGGACAACCTCCACCTCCTCGCTCCAGCAAATTAGCAGAAGCAGCAACTCCTTCCAGACGCAAGGCCACCGGGAACATGTATATCGCTAATCCGAGACCATGGGGGAATATATCTAGAGGGGAGAGAGATCCTTCACGAGGAGGTGTGCTTTGTGAGGGAGGAGAGGGGGGCTCCTCCCCTCCCATGGCCGGCGGCCAAGGGGGGTGCCCCCACCTCTTCCTCATTCATGTGGTGGAAGCTCCACTCACATCAATTCAAGCTCCACCCAAAATTCCACGCACATGCATTAAATTTCCACCAAATTTAATGCAACTCTCAATTAATAAAACTCTTTTATTTATTTTATTCAGAATTTTTTAGTTACTTTAATTAACAAACCATTCACATAAAACCCCTTGCAACATTTCAATATCACATGCAGAACCACTTTCTGCAATTTCACCCGAAACAATTCCGATTTCTATCGAAACAATTCCTGCGCTTTGCAATTCTTTTGTCTGAAACATATGTGCTCCAAAATGGTGTCCGGCAACCCTTAAGTGTGTCACCCTACGATTCACGAATAATGCAGACATGATTGAGACTCCTCTCAGATCAATAATCAGAAGCGGGACCTGGAGATCCATACTGACTCATGCACATTCAACGATGACTTATGTGATCGTGAGAACCTTTAACGCTAGTAACTTAATCCATTTGTCTCATGATATAATACATGTCCGAGATTCAATCATCGGTATCCAAATACCTAGTTTGATCTCGTTACCGACATGCACTCGTTTCTCGTTCCCGTGATATAACATTCTAGTGATCACATCACTTGCTTGCAAGCTATCTTAATGTGATATCACCGAGAGGGCCCAGAGTATATCTATCCATCATCGGGATTGAAAAATCCCACTCTTGATCCATGAGCCTCAACATAACACCTTCGTAGCACTGAACCCACATTTATAGTCACCCTATTACGGTGTGACGTTTGATGTTATCAAGATACTCTTCCGGTGTTAGCAATTAACATGATCTCATGGTCTAAGGACTAAGATTACTTCCTATGATGTTATAGCAATATAAAGATAATGACTTTGATCGTAATGCTATACTTCGGATGAATGTTCATCACATCATTTCACAAATGATGTGACCTTGTTATTAACAACATCCAATGTCCATGATCAGGAAACTTTGATCATCTTGTTAATCAACGAGCTAGTCTATAAGAGAGGCATAACTAGGAACCCTTTTTGTTTATTAAACACACATCTATTGACGTTTCCTATCAATACAATTATAGTATGCAAAATAAACATCTATCATATACAAGGAATACATAATAACAACCTTATTATTGCCTCTCAGGGAATATTTCTTTCAGTCTCCAACTTGCACTAGAGACAATAATCTAGTTTACATAGTGATAAATCTAACACCCATGGAGTTCTGGTGTTGATCATGTTTTGCCCTAGGGAGAACTTTAGTCAACGGATCTGCTACATTTAGGCCCGTGTGTACTTTACAAATCTTTATATCTCCATCCTTGACATGCTCGCGGATGGAGTGAAACCGGCGCTTAATATGCTTGGAATTCTTGTGAGACCTTGGTTCCTTCGCGTTGGCTATGGCTCCATTGTTGTCACAATAGATCACCATTGGGTCCAATGCACTAGGAACCACACCTAGTTCTGTTATGAACTTCTTCATCCAAACCGCTTCCTGCGCCGCTCCTGAAGCAGCAACATATTCCGCCTCCGTCGTTGATCCAGCCACCATAGGTTGTTTGGAACTCCTCCAACTAACTGTTGCTCCGTTCAAGAGAAATACATATCCGGATTGAGACTTAGAGTCATCCGGATCTGTGTCAAAGCTAGCATCGACATAACACTTAGCGACTAGCTCTTCTTCACCTCCGTATACAAGAAACATATCCTTAGTTCTTCTTAAGTACTTAAGGATTTTCTTGACCGCTATCCAGTGTTCTGAATCTGGATCAGATTGGTACCTACTAGTCAAACTAATAGCATGTGCCACATCCGGTCTTGTACATAGCATGGCGTACATTATAGAGCCTATGGCTGAGGCATAGGGGATCTTATCCATTATCTCTCTTTCTTCCGCTGTAGCCGGACTTTGAGTCTTACATAATATCTTGCCTTGCAACATAGGTAAGAACCCCTTCTTACTTCCGTCCATATTAAACTTCTTTAATATCTTATCAAGGTATGTACTTTGCGATAGCCCAATTAGGCGCCTTGATCTATCTCTATAGATTTTAATGCCTAATATATATGAAGCTTCACCAAGGTCTTTCATCGAAAATTTGCTGTTTAGATAACTTTTAACACTATTTAAAAGATCTATATCATTTCCAATCAATTATATGTCATCCGCATATAATATCAGAAATGCCACATTGCTCCCACTCACTTTCTTGTAAATACAAGCCTCTCCATAAGTTTGGACAAATCCAAACTCTTTGATCACCTCATCAAAGCGGAGATTCCAACTCCGGGATGCTTGCTTTAGTCCATAGATGGATCGCTGAAGTTTGCATACCTTATAAGCATCCTTAGGATCGACAAAACCCTTAGGTTGTATCATATACAACTCTTCTTCAATATTACCATTGAGGAACGCAGTTTTGACATCCATCTGCCATATTTCATAATCGAAATATGCAGCAATTGCTAACATAATCCTAATCGACTTAAGCATCACTACGGGAGAGAATGTCTCATCGTAATCAACTCCTTGAATTTGTTGAAACCCCTTTGTGACAAGTCGAGCTTTATAGATGGTCACATTACCATCAGCATCAGTTTTTATTTTGAAAATCCATTTATTATCAACGGCCTTTCGATCGTGAGGTAAGTCCACCAAGGTCCAAACCTGGTTTTCGTACATGGATTCCGTCTCGGATTTCATGGCTTCTAGCCATTTGTTGGAATCCGGGCTCATCATCGCTTCTTCATACGTCGCAGGGTCATCTATTTCATCAATCATGAAATTCATAACAGGATTGCCGTACAGTTCAGGAGCTGCATGTGTCCTGCTTGACCTGCGAGGTTCGGTAGTGTCCTCTTTCGGAGTTTCATGATCAATATCATTAGCTCTCTCTTCATTAGGAGAAGTCAACTCCGAAACAACTTTCGGTGCTGCACTACTCGCCATTTCATGAAGAGAAGGTTTAATAACCTCTTCGAGTTCTACCTTCCAACTACTCACACCTTTCACGAGAAACTCCTTCTCAAGAAAGGATCCATTCTTAGCAACAAAAACCTTGCCCTCGGATCTTTGATAGAAGGTATACCCAATCGTTTCCTTAGGGTATCCTATGAAGACGCATTTTTCCGCTTTGGGTTCGAGTTTATCCAGCTGAAGTTTCTTCACATAAACATCGCATCCCCAAACTTTAAGAAATGATAGCTTAGGTTTGTCTCCAAACCATAATTCATACGGTATCGTTTCAACGGATTTAGATGGTGCCCGATTTAAAGTGAATGCAGCGGTTTCCAGTGCATAACCCCAAAATGACAGTGGCAAGTCAGTCAGAGACATCATAGTGAAGGAGTTATGCCATAGAGGCAAATAATAAAGTGTATTATTTGATATATCTCCTGTATGTTCATAATACGTTTCATACTATGCTATAACTGTGTTAATACGAAACGTTAATACACGTGTGGTATGTAAACAAACCGTGTCTCTAGTTACCTCTAGTGAACTAGTTCATTGGTCATGAGGATGGTCTGTGTTTCAAGATCATGGGCATTTATGCCAACTGACAATGAGGTCATGTTATTAGTTGAATATCATGATAGACAAACATCCGACCGTTATATCTTAATGAGATCTAGTTACAAAGTTCACCATTGATGATAAAACACAGAGAACCTCGCAACCTGATCCTTTGACTGTGAGGTAATACAAATCACCATTCCGGAAGAAGCTTATATGGTTATCAAGAATCATCTCATAAAAGGGTGATCAAAAAGGTGCCACTCAGGTTTTCCGAAGGGATGCGTAGAGGAGTACATATCAAGACCAGGATTTGTCTAGTCCATGTAACAGGCAGATACATGTGGCCATCTCGGTGATGTTGCATTGATGAAGCTTGCAAGCATGTGACTAGGTCACGGAATGCAACGACATGAGAACGAGAAAACAAGTTCATCGGTAATGAGATCGAACTAAGGTATGTGGATACCGAAGATCAAGTCTCAGATGAATTAGGTATCGAATGACAAAGGGAATGGGGAACGACTATCTCACGGTTCGAGCGATTGTATTCGTGGAACGCACGGGGGTCACATGGCCATCCAGGTCCCTCTGTTGATCATTGATATGAGAGTGGTCTCTATCATGTCCGGAGTGTTTCCGAACCGAAGGATGTCACGCTTAAGGGTAGGGACGCTTAGGATAGATGAGGTATCGTATGAGAAATAGAGAGAGAGAAACCGGAATAGTTTCGGTAACATCCGATGGAGATCGGAAGGGGTCCGGAAGTTGTTCCGAAGTGAAGGAATAATATGATATATGTATTTGAATGTTAATTGGAGAATTAATATTAAATATATATTTTATTTTATTTTTAAAGGCTCCATATTGCTAATGGGCCTCACCCAAAGGGAGGCCCAATAGGGCAAGGCGCCTAGGGAGTGGGGGATGGTCGGCCTAGGGCTGGTGGGCCACCCTAGTGGGGCCTACCTAGGGCTGGCGGCTGCCCCTAGGTGGCCGACGGGTGTGGGGATTAGTCCCACACCGCCTGGCCCCTGGGTGGTGCCCCCCTCCTCCCACTATATAAAGGGGTCCCCCCTCCCCCTTTGGAATGACCCATTCCTCTCACTCTCTCTCTCTCATCTGCTAAGGACTTCCCCGTAATATTGGGGAGGACCTCGTAGTTGAGTTCTCCACCTTCACACTACCATCGTGTGACCGGCGATTGGCATCTACCTCTTCCGCTGCTCGGCTGGATCGGAGTCCGGTTGACGTCTCCTACACCGGACGTGTGACGAACTTCGGAGGCACCACACTTGGGGTGCTGCTCGTCTTCATCAATATACGCCTTCCTACGTAAGGCGTGCCTCTGTATGCAAAGGTACGAATACTGCATTCCTTCTCCGTTACTTATGTCTACATAGTATAGATCATGGTATTAGTGTTTGAGTAGATAGAAATTTTTTGTTTTCTGCTACAGAACCCTTCAGTGGTATCAGAGTGGTTCTATGGGTAGACATGTCGTACGGATAGAACACATAGCAATATGTGGGCATTGATTCTCTAGTTGCTACCCTCTTTAGTATTATTGTTCACATCACGGCATTGTTTGATGAAGCGGCCCCCAACCGACCTCACGTGGTGATTCACGAGACTGGTCCACAAATCTAAGTGGCTTAGGGGGGTGTCTGTCTCTCTACAATAGTTGATATGGCATTGATACTGGAGGGCCCTAAAAAGGGAAGAAGAACGGCAATCATTGAATCCATGTTGTGGCTCGACGTTCATAGGTGGGAAGGGGTTCTACTGCGAAAGCCCTAAAGCCGCGTAAAACATGCAATAGTTAATATAGAGGCATCTATCTTCATTATTGCATAGGGGAAAGTATTATAACATGGCAATGACAAGTTTGTGAAACTTTAAAGCTGTTGATGATGATCATAAAGATATAACCATGTCATAACACTTTACTTTTGAAGTATTACTTATTGTGCTAGTATACTTACTAGACGGTAGCATAATAAGACAATCCCTCGTAGTATTCCAGTTATCGTATTCCCCTTGTGTGTGCACCACCAAGAAAGTTCTTCGGTATGAGGCCAGCCATGATGATCGGGGGTCAGACATATCTACGTTCGCATATAGTGGGTGCAAGCCATTATGCACTACGAATACACATAAGTTAGAACTGGCGAGCCTAGCATGTACAGACATGGCCTCGGAATACAAGAGACCAAAAGGTCGAGCATGAATCACATAGTTGATGTGATCGACATTGGGGAATGTCCACCTTTGATACTGCACTGATGGTCGTGATGATCGGGGGAGGTGCAGGGGATAGGGATCATGTGATCACTAAACGAGTAGAGGGATGTTCGTTTAAGTGGGAGTTCCTTTATTAAAACTTGAACTCATTATTATGAACATAGTCTAAACACTTTGCAAATCCTTCGTAGTTGTCTCGCCCACCCACCTTCAACCTTAGCACTTTCCTCGAGAAGGACAAGCTAAAAACTGATGGAACCAACTTCACCGCATGGTTCCGCAATCTTAGGATCCTCCTAGTCCCCTACAAGCTGACTTATGTCATCGAGGTTGAGCTTCCGGCTAAGCCTGCAGATTTCGCCTCCCAGAATGAAAAGAATGTCTGGCAGTCCAAGACGAACGATTTCTCCCTCATCTAGAGTGGAATGCTCTATGCCATGGAGCTGGAGCTTCAAAAGCATTTTGAGAAGATGAATGCTTTTGAGATCATTGAGGATCTCAAAGCTGTCTTTGCTCCACAGGCTCGTGCAGAGAGGTATGATGCTTCCGAGCTCTTCTTCTCTGCTAAAATGGAAGAGCACAGCAGTATTAGTGAGCACGTGGTCAAAATGTCTGGCTACGTTAAACGCTTAAACGCTCTGGATTGCAAAATCCCGGAGGAGCTCGCTATTGATAGGGTGTTGTACTCGCTGCCCCCTAGCTATAAGAGTTTTGTGATGAACTACAACATGCAAGGGATGACTAAGACCCTTGCTGAGGTGTTCGCCATGCTCAAAACTGCTGAGGTTGAAATCAAGAAGGAGCACACGATGCTGATGGTCAACAAGACCACCAAATTTAAGAAACCGGGGCAAAAGGGAAAAGGCAAGGGTAAGAAGTCTAAGAGGGATGGCAGATTTGCTTCCAACACCTCAAAGGCTGCCAAGCCTGGCCCTAAGCCCGGCATTTTGTGCTTCTACTACAAAGGGGATGGGCACTGGAAACGCAATTGCCCCAAGTACCTTGAAGACAAGCGAGCTGGCAAGATAGCCATTCCGGACAAAGGTATATATGATATACATGTTATTGATGTATTCCTTACGAGCGCCAGGAGTAACACCTGGGTATTTGATACCGGATCTGTTGCTCACATTTGTAACTCTCAGTAGGATCTACAGAGTAGGAGGCGCCTGAGGAAGGACGAGGTGACGATGCACGTCGGCAATGGCTCGAGAGTCGAAGTGATGGCCGTCGGCACCCTGCATCTCCGTCTACCGTCAGGATTATTGTTGGTTTTGAATAAATGCTATTATGTACCCGCACTAAGTATGAATATTGTGAGTAGGTCTTGCTTGTTGCAAGACCGTTATTCGTTTAAATCAGGAACAAATGGTTGTTCAATTTATATGAATGATGTTTTCTATGTTCATGCTCCTGTATGTGATGGTTTATTCTTACTTGATCTTGATTGTGATACACACATCCATAGTGTTGATGCTAAACGTTGTAAGCACAGTGACAATAATTCCATGTACATATGGCATTGCCGTCTTGGTCATATTGGCATAAAGCGCATGAAGAAGCTTCATTTAGAAGGGCTTCTTGGATCATTGGATTTTGAATCCCTTGATACATGTGAGCCATGCCTCATGGGCAAGATGACCAGGACACCATTCTCCGAAATAGTGGAGAGAGTTGTAGACCTACTTGGGATCATACATATGGATGTATGTGGACCAATGAGTGTCTCAACACGCAATGGTTATCATTACTTTGTTACCTTTACTAACGACTTAAGCAGAGATGGATATATCTACTTGATGAAGCACAAATCTGAAACCTTTGAAACGTTGAAGGAATTTCAGAAGGAGGTAGAGAATCAACTTAACAAGAAAATCAAGCACCTTCGATCGGATCGAGGAGGCGAGTATTTGAGTTATGAGTTTAACATGCACTTGAAGGACTGTGGGATTATCCCACAGCTTCGCCAGCCGGAACACCACAGCGTAATGGTGTGTCGGAACGTCATAACCGAACCCTATTGGATAGTGTACGGTCCATGATGTCTTTAACTAATTTGTCTGTGTCTTTTTGGGGGTATGCGTTAGAAACCGCCGCTTTTATTTTAAACCGAGCACCATCCAAATCTGTGGAGACAACCCCATATGAGATATGGTATGGGCAAAAGCCGAAGTTGTCTTTTCTAAAAGTTTGGGGATGTGAGGCGTATGTTAAGAAACTGTAGCCTGACAAACTCGAACCCAAATCGGAAAAATGTATCTTTGTAGGATATCTAAGGGAAACCATTGGATATACCTTCTATAATCAAGCCGAAGGCAAGACGCTTGTCGCAAAAACCGGCACCTTTCTCGAGAAAGAGTTTCTTGCAAAAGGAGTGAGTGGAAGGAAAATTGAGTTAGATGAAATTATTGACCCTTCTCTCCAAATTCCGAGTGGCGCAACGGAAGCTGTTCCGAAACTGCTCTCCAACATGGAGGAAGAGCCCGTTGATGATGATCAAAACAATGACATCGAGACTCCTGAGGTTCGCAGGTCTACAAGGGTTCGTGCCACTCCTGATTGCTATAGTAGCCTTGTGATGTCTGTCATCCTAGATGAACAGGAAGAACCTGCAAACTACAAAGAAGCTATGGATAGTGCTGACTCCGAGAAATGGCTAGAAGCCATGAAATCCAAAATAGGATCCATGCATGAAAACCAAGTTTGGACCTTGGTGGATCTTCCAGAAGGCCGCAAGGCCGTGGAAAATAAATGGATCTTTAAGAAAAAGATAGATGCGAATGGTAATGTGACCATTCACAAAGCTCGACTTATCACAAAGGGTTTTCGAAAAATTCAAGGAGTTGACTACGACGAGACTTACTCTCCCGTAGTGATGCTTAAGGCTGTCAGGATTTTAATAGCAATTGTTGCACATTTCGACTATGAAATTTGGCAGATGGATGTCAAGACCGCAATCCTCAATGGTCACATTGATGAAGAGTTGTATATGATGCAACCGGAAGGTTTTGTTGATCCTAAGGATGCTGGAAAGGTATGCAAGCTCCAACGGTCCATTTATGGGTTGAAGCAAGCATCTTGGAGCTCGAACCAACGTTTTGATCAAGTGATCAAAAGTTTTGGATTTGTCCAAAACCAACAAGAGTTCTGTGTTTACAAGAAAGCGAGTGGGAGCTCGGTTGTTTTCTTAGTAGTATATGTGGATGACATATTACTCATGGGAAATGATGTGGATCTTATGAAAAGCGTGAAAGCATATTTGAGCAACCAATTTTCCATGAAGGATCTAGGTGAAGCTGCGTATATATTAGGAATCAAGATCTATAGAGATAGATCAAGGCACCTAATAGCATTGAGTCAGAGTACTTACATAGATAAGATTTTGAAGAGGTTCAAAATAGAAAACACCAAGAGGGGTTTTACACCTATGATGAAGAATTGCAAAATGAGTATGACTCAATGTCCTGTAATGGACGATGATAGAGAGAAGATGTCTTACATCCCCTATGCTTCAGCCATAGGATCTATCATTTATGTAATGCTTAGTACACGACCTGATGTGGCATTGGCTCTTAGTTTGACGAGCCGATATTAGAGTAATCCAAGACCAGATCACTGGACAGCTGTGAAAAATATCCTAAAGTATCTGAGAAGAACAAAGGATATGTAATCTATGGAGGAAATGATGAAGCTCTGAACGTAACAGGTTACGTAGATGCGAGCTAGAATCCAGATCATGATGACTCGAAGTCTCAAACAGGATTTGTTTTCTTGGTGAATGATGGGGCGGTAAGCTGGAAGAGCAAGAAGCAGCCGGTGGTGGCACAATCTTCAATGGAGCCTGAATACATTGTTGCAGCTGATGCAGCAAATGAAGCTGTTTGGCTAAGGAATTTCGTCATCAAACTGGGAGTTTTTCCCAATGCGCAAGACCCCGTGACGATCTATTGTGATAACACGGGTGCTATTGCAAACGCAAGGGAACCAAGAACTCATTCCACAACCAAACACATCAAGCTTAGATTTCACGTCATCCGGCAAAACGTTGACGAAGGTGAAAGTCAAGATTTGCAAAGTAGATACGGAACTGAATGTGGCAGATCCTTTGACTAAAGCTCTCCATCTGGATAAGCACGAACAACACCGAGATTCCATTGGTGTTAGGTTCCTGCCTATTGTAAACTAGTTTTGTTTATACTCTAGTGCAAGTGGGAGACTGAAGGAGTTATGCCCTAGAGGCAAATAATAAAGTGTATTATTTGATATATCTCCTGTATGTTCATAATGTGTTTTATACTGTGCTATAACTGTGTTAATACGAAACGTTAATACATGTGTGGTATGTAAACAAACTGTGTCTCTAGTTACCTCTAGTGAACTAGTTCATTGGTCATGAGGATGGTCTGTGTTTCAAGATCATGGGCATTTATGCCAACTAACAATGAGGTCATGTTATTAGTTGAATAGCATGATAGACAAACATCCAACCGTTATACCTTAATGAGATCTAGTTACAAAGTTCACCATTGATGATAAAACACAGAGAACCTCGCAACCTGATCCTTTGACTGTGAGGTAATACAAATCACCATTCCGGAAGAAGCTTAGATGGTTATCAAGAGTCATCTCATAACAGGGTGATCAAAAAGGTGCCACTCAGGTTTTCCGAAGGGATGCGTAGAGGAGTACATATCAAGACCAGGATTTGTCTAGTCCATGTAACGGGCAGATACATGTGGCCATCTCGGTGATGTTGCATTGATGAAGCTTGCAAGCATGTGACTAGGTCACGGAATGCAACGACATGAGAACGAGAAAACAAGTTCATCGGTAATGAGATCGAACTAAGGTATGGGGATACCGAAGATCAAGTCTCGGATGAATGAGGTATCGAATGACAAAGGGAATGGGGAACGACTATCTCATGGTTCGAGCGATTGTATTCGTGAAACGCACGGGGGTCACATGGCCATCCAGGTCCCTCTATTGATCATTGATATGAGAGTGGTCTCTATCATGTCCGGAGTGTTTCCGAACCAAAGGATGTCACGCTTAAGGGTAGGGACGCTTAGGGTAGATGAGGTATCGTATGAGAAATAGAGAGAGAGAAACCGGAAAATAGTTTCGGTAACATCCGATGGAGATCGGAAGGGGTCCAGAAGTTGTTCCGAAGTGAAGGAATAATATGATATATGTATTTGAATGTTAATTGGAGAATTAATATTAAATATATATATTTTATTTTATTTTTAAAGGCTCCATATTGCTAATGGGCCTCACCGGAAGGGAGGCCCAATAGGGCAAGGCGCCTAGGGAGTGGGGGCTGGTCGGCCTAGGGCTGGTGGGCCACCCCAGTGGGGCCCACCTAGGGCCGGCGGCTACCCCTAGGTGGCCAACGGGTGTGGGGATTAGTCCCACACCGCCTGGCCCCTGGGTGGTGGCCCACTCCCACTATATAAAGGGGTCCCCCTCCCCCTTTGGAATGACCCATTCCTCTCATTCTCTCTCTCTCTCTCTCTCATCTGCTGAGGACTTCCCCGTAATATTGGGGAGGACCTCGTAATTGAGTTCTCCACCTTCACACTACCGTCGTGTGATCGGCGATCCGGCATCTACTTCTTCCGCTGCTCGGCTGGATTGGAGTCCGATTGACGTCTCCTACACCGGACGTGTGACGAACTTCGGAGGCACCACACTTGGGGTGCTGCTCGTCTTCATCAATATACGCCTTCCTGCGTAAGGCGTGCCTCTGTCTGCAAAGGTACGAATACTGTATTCCTTCTCCGTTACTTATGTCTACATAGTATAGATCCTGGTATTAGTGTTCGAGTAGATAGAAATTTTTTGTTTTCTGCTACGGAACCCTTCACATAGATCGAACCATATCTAATAAAGTACGATTACGACGTTCCGACACACCATTACATTGTGGTGTTCCGGCAGGCGTGAGTTGTGAAACTATTCCACAGTCTTTCATATGTGTGCTAAACTCGTAACTAAAATACTCTCCTCCATGGTTGGACCGCAGAAATTTGATCTTTCTATTACGATGATTTTCCACTTCATTCTGAAATTCCTTGAACTTTTCAAAGGTTTCAGACTTATGTTTCATCAAATAGATATACCCGTATCTACTCAAATCATCCGTGAAAGTAACAAAATAACGATATCCACCTCGCGCCGACACACTCATTGGTCCACACACATCAGTATGTATGATTTCCAATAAATCTGTCGCCCGTTCCATTGAACCAGAAAATGGTGTTCTAGTCATCTTGTCCATAAGGCATAGCTCACATGTATCAAATGATTCAAAATCAAGTGATTCCAAAAGTCCATCAGAATGGAGTTTCTTCATGCGTTTAACGCCAATATGACCTAGACGGCAGTGCCACATATATGCAGATATATCATTATCAAGTTTAATCCTTTTAGCATCAACATAATGAATATGCGTGATACTACTATCGAGATCCAACAGAAATAAACCATTCAGCATGACCATAAAAGATATCATTCATATAAATCAAACAACCATTGTTTTCAGATTTAAAGGAATAACCACTTCGCATCAAACATGATCCGGATACAATGTTCATGCTCAGTGCAGGCACCAAATAAAAATTACTTAGATTTATCACTAATCTCGACGGCATATGGAGAGGCAGCGTTCCGACGGCGATCACATCAACTCTTGATCCATTGCCGACTCGCATCGTGACCTCATCCCTTGCTAGATGTCGCTTGTTCCGCAACCCCTAAATCAAGTTACATATATTAGCAACCGATCCCGTATCAAATACCCAGGTGCTACTGTGAGTACTAGTCAAGTACACATCAATAACATGTATATCATATCTACCTTTGTTTGCCTTGCCGGCCTTCTTGTCCGCCAAATACTTGGGGCAGTTGCGCTTCCAATGGCCAGTCCCCTTGCAATAGTAGCACTCGGTATCAGACTTAGGGCCATCTCGGGATTTCTT